>OX438696.1:0-10000000 GCA_949316375.1 Mythimna vitellina
TAACCTAACCTAACCTAACCTAACCTAACCTAACCTAACCTAACCTAACCTAACCTAACCTAACCTAACCTAACTAACCTAACCTAACCTAACCTAACCTAACCTAACCTAACCTAACCTAACCTAACCTAACCTAACCTAACCTAACCTAACCTAACCTAACCTAACCTAACCTAACCTAACCTAACCTAACCTAACCTACCTAACCTAACCTAACCTAACCTAACCTAACCTAACCTAACCTAACCTAACCTAACCTAACCTAACCTAACCTAACCTAACCTAACCTAACCTAACCTAACCTAACCTAACCTAACCTAACCTAACCTAACCTAACCTAACCTAACCTAACCTAACCTAACCTAACCTAACCTAACCTAACCTAACTAACCTAACCTAACCTAACCTAACCTAACCTAACCTAACCTAACCTAACCTAACCTAACCTAACCTAACTAACCTAACCTAACCTAACCTAACCTAACCTAACCTAACCTAACCTAACCTAACCTAACCTAACCTAACCTAACCTAACCTAACCTAACCTAACCTAACCTAACCTAACCTAACCTAACCTAACCTAACCTAACCTAACCTAACCTAACCTAACCTAACCTAACCTAACCTAACCTAACCTAACCTAACCTAACCTAACCTAACCTAACCTAACCTAACCTAACCTAACCTAACCTAACCTAACCTAACCTAACCTAACCTAACCTAACCTAACCTAACCTAACCTAACCTAACCTAACCTAACCTAACCTAACCTAACCTAACCTAACCTAACCTAACCTAACCTAACCTAACCTAACCTAACCTAACCTAACCTAACCTAACCTAACCTAACCTAACCTAACCTAACCTAACCTAACCTAACCTAACCTAACCTAACCTAACCTAACCTAACCTAACCTAACCTAACCTAACCTAACCTAACCTAACCTAACCTAACCTAACCTAACCTAACCTAACCTAACCTAACCTAACCTAACCTAACCTAACCTAACCTAACCTAACCTAACCTAACCTAACCTAACCTAACCTAACCTAACCTAACCTAACCTAACCTAACCTAACCTAACCTAACCTAACCTAACCTAACCTAACCTAACCTAACCTAACCTAACCTAACCTAACCTAACCTAACCTAACCTAACCTAACCTAACCTAACCTAACCTAACCTAACCTAACCTAACCTAACCTAACCTAACCTAACCTAACCTAACCTAACCTAACCTAACCTAACCTAACCTAACCTAACCTAACCTAACCTAACCTAACCTAACCTAACCTAACCTAACCTAACCTAACCTAACCTAACCTAACCTAACCTAACCTAACCTAACCTAACCTAACCTAACCTAACCTAACCTAACCTAACCTAACCTAACCTAACCTAACCTAACCTAACCTAACCTAACCTAACCTAACCTAACCTAACCTAACCTAACCTAACCTAACCTAACCTAACCTAACCTAACCTAACCTAACCTAACCTAACCTAACCTAACCTAACCTAACCTAACCTAACCTAACCTAACCTAACCTAACCTAACCTAACCTAACCTAACCTAACCTAACCTAACCTAACCTAACCTAACCTAACCTAACCTAACCTAACCTAACCTAACCTAACCTAACCTAACCTAACCTAACCTAACCTAACCTAACCTAACCTAACCTAACCTAACCTAACCTAACCTAACCTAACCTAACCTAACCTAACCTAACCTAACCTAACCTAACCTAACCTAACCTAACCTAACCTAACCTAACCTAACCTAACCTAACCTAACCTAACCTAACCTAACCTAACCTAACCTAACCTAACCTAACCTAACCTAACCTAACCTAACCTAACCTAACCTAACCTAACCTAACCTAACCTAACCTAACCTAACCTAACCTAACCTAACCTAACCTAACCTAACCTAACCTAACCTAACCTAACCTAACCTAACCTAACCTAACCTAACCTAACCTAACCTAACCTAACCTAACCTAACCTAACCTAACCTAACCTAACCTAACCTAACCTAACCTAACCTAACCTAACCTAACCTAACCTAACCTAACCTAACCTAACCTAACCTAACCTAACCTAACCTAACCTAACCTAACCTAACCTAACCTAACCTAACCTAACCTAACCTAACCTAACCTAACCTAACCTAACCTAACCTAACCTAACCTAACCTAACCTAACCTAACCTAACCTAACCTAACCTAACCTAACCTAACCTAACCTAACCTAACCTAACCTAACCTAACCTAACCTAACCTAACCTAACCTAACCTAACCTAACCTAACCTAACCTAACCTAACCTAACCTAACCTAACCTAACCTAACCTAACCTAACCTAACCTAACCTAACCTAACCTAACCTAACCTAACCTAACCTAACCTAACCTAACCTAACCTAACCTAACCTAACCTAACCTAACCTAACCTAACCTAACCTAACCTAACCTAACCTAACCTAACCTAACCTAACCTAACCTAACCTAACCTAACCTAACCTAACCTAACCTAACCTAACCTAACCTAACCTAACCTAACCTAACCTAACCTAACCTAACCTAACCTAACCTAACCTAACCTAACCTAACCTAACCTAACCTAACCTAACCTAACCTAACCTAACCTAACCTAACCTAACCTAACCTAACCTAACCTAACCTAACCTAACCTAACCTAACCTAACCTAACCTAACCTAACCTAACCTAACCTAACCTAACCTAACCTAACCTAACCTAACCTAACCTAACCTAACCTAACCTAACCAGTTCCCCCCCAACCCTCGTGGCGGTCGGATCGTTTTTGAAGCTGCTCCGCGTTTAAAAATTCAAAATAGTGGTATTCTTTCATGCAAACGTGCCGTATCATATATCAAAAGTTGTGTTTTTGTGAGGCGCATCCAATAGTGAAAAAAGTTTTTTCTGGAAAACTCACACTCAGGAACTATCCCGGAAAAACCAAAAAATTTTTGAGTTTTGAAACCTTCGGAGCAAAATAGCTCTGGATCAACCACCGATTTCTCAAATTTTCCGGCACAAGCATTTGGAGGGCGCTAAGCCGCATCTCTACACACTACTTTGGCGGAAAACCACCTACGTACTGCGGAGAAAATCGAGAAAAACAAAGAAACTTAACCTCAAATTGGACCACGAGGTTACTGACCTAGACATCGCAGAGACTTCATCTTTTGGGAGCAGAGACAACCTAATAGGACACGGGGAATACCGGTTAGACCAGAATTTTACCTCGTATGGGAACGAAGTAAAATAAATACGAAGGCTGGAACTTTGACACTCTGTCCTGAAAATTCTTCAGGCAGGACCCCCCTTTTTTACTGCTGATGCTGCTGCGCGCTCATCTGTGGAAGAAACCTGCATTGAGTTAAGATTTTTATACATATTATTTTTAAAGATATTAAAGATTTTCAAAAATTTTTATATTTTCAAAATTTTTCTATTACAGATTATAAATTTTTTTAAATTTTAATTACTTATCAAAAAGCTCTAAAATTAAGATAAATTTTGCAATTTTTACTATATTTTTATCTGTATCGGTTACAGAGATACTGAATTTTTCCCTATTTTTGGTCATACTTATTAAATTAATAATAATAAATAAAAACTGATACCAGGATCATCTTCAAATAGCACATTGTGAATAGTTTAAGCCCAAATTTGCCCCCAATAGCTCCAGGAACAAAGAAGATAGCATTTAGCGGCCATTTTGGTTTCTCTGGTTGCCGCACAAAACTTTGATTATCTCTGGCGCTATTGGTAGTAAAAACCCCGGGTTTCCACAGATCCCTGTAGAAATTAAGCGGGAATATTATATTTGAGTTTTCAGGCGATTTCAGGACCTGAAAGTTTTTGGGCCTGAAACCATTTTGGACGGATAGGGAAAATTGAGCTAAGCATCACATTTGAAACCGCAGTTCTCTGTGACAGACGGTTGCGGAGTTATAGTCAATTTAAGTCAGCATTTGACAGCTGGTCGGCCATCTTGGAAAAGTTTGGCCTACTATAGCTCCGGATCTGGTGGTCGCAGAGAGTTGCCGATTTCGCAGTGGTGTTTTGGGAGACAAACACTACCCGATCCACCCTGTTGCGAACGCTTTGGAGCTGAAAACTTTCAGGCACCTGAAAATCGTTTTGCACGTCGGAGCAGGACGAGCCAAGCCAAACGAGCCCAAACTCGACTATCTTCCGACTGGTAGACGGTAAGCTGCACGGGATTGGAGATTGACTCTGACAGTTCTCGAACTGTCAGACCAATTTTTGAACTCGGATAGCTCTCGAGCCAGAGGTCGTGGAGAGTTCGGGTTTTCTTTCAGGATATCAGCCGGCTCCTCCCTACCCGACAAGCTTCCTTTCAGGAGTTTTCAGGACCCAAGTATTTTCAGGCCTGAAAACCACTTCGCTCGATAGGCCTCGATGAGCCCATCTAGAAGAGTCCAAGCACGGTGATATTTGGACGAACGGTTCCGGAGAAAACCACCGACAACGGGAGTCTGGGCGCCATCTTGCTCTGGCAACCAGAATTTCTAACCGGGTTTTCTCGGGAACCATTCAGGCTAGAGTAGCCGTGTTTGGGTTCGTTGTGAGGGGCTTGGGGAGACCTGTCAAATCGTGAAGAGAGATTGACTCTACATAGAGTTTCAAAAATTTTTTATCTTAAATTTTTCTGTTATTCAAATAACTTGGTTCGTGGAAGTCTCCTGATACTAGACTAAGGCCTAGAGCTTGAGCTCGCTTGGTAGACACTGACACGGACTAACGCAAACAGACTGGTTTGGGTGTTCGAAAAATCGTGACCGTATATAAATTTGTGAGACAGCGCAGCGCATACTTTACCGATCGCTTTGACTTTGTTAAAACAGACATCATCCCCCTAATCTGGGGAAACAAGTAGAAAGTACAATTTTGACCACAGTATCTCCTCTTTACAGAGATAGCGAAGAAGCAAGCTTTTCTTTTTTCCTTTATTTGACTATTTTATTATATTTTTATTTTTATTTGACCATCCTCCATATACAAGGATAGGAAGGTGACCTTAGTCACTACGACACTTTAAATATAGGACGATCTACCTCAGACATAACAAAATGCCTCTCGCACATACCCCTCGTAAACAAGTCGCGCCAGAGACCAATTCCCCGGGAGACAAGGAGAAGGCAGGACCATCTCCCAAACAATTAACACCTACAGCAAATGTTCGGAAGAGCATTGGTGAGTGGGAAAACGCCAAGGCCAGGGACCCAAAGACAGTTGCATCGGCGACATATACCTTATCGCCGAAAAAGCAAGCGCAGATCCCTGTGGCCCCTGTGAGAACTGCACTAAAAGTCACACTACCTCAAGTTGGGAAGGAGACGAAGCGTCGAAGCTCCGTAGAGGCCGCGGGGGGGTCGCAAAGGTCAACAGCCTCAGCTGACAGAGTGATTGAAGGTCGCACTTGGCTTCAGAGAGCAAAAGCTCAACTGGGTGAGTCGCGAAACCTGAAGTCGGAGATAAAGGCAGGAATCACTCTGGCAGTTGAGTCAATGTATAGGCTGATAAAAGACGCTGCGGCAGAGATGGAAGCCCTGAAACTAAAACCTGCCTACATAGAAGCGGAAGAACAACTGACCCAGAAACAAGATAGCACAGATAAAACTATGAGAGAAGACACAGTTCTCCTCATAGAAAAGATAGAGGTGCATACAAAATTACTAGAGGAAAACTGCAGGCGCATGGCAGAATTAAAAACGACTCTGGAAGAGCAAAAAGCTCATACCGAGACGCCCTCATATGCGAGGGTGGCCGCAGCCCGAAGCAACAGTGGGACGATGGAAAAGCGCAACACATTGCATTCGGTAGTGGTCGCCTCAAAAGATGAGACGGAGACCGGGGAAGAGGTACTGGAGAGGGTGAGAAAAGCGGTAGAAGCGAAGGAAGGCTGGGTCAAGGTAGAAAGGGTCAGGAAAGCCAAAAACAGAAAGGTGGTAATGGGGTTTGAGACGGAGGGCGAGAGAGATAAAGTAAAGAAAAGACTAGAGGGGAGTGAGATCAACCTCATCGTAGAGGCCGTTAAAAACCGCGACCCAATGATCATACTCAGAGACGTCCTAGCAATAAATACAGACGAAGACGTAGTAAAAGCTCTGAGAAACCAAAATCGGGACGTTTTTTGCGGCCTCTGCGAAGGGGAAGACAGACTTGAGGTAAGGTACAGAAGGAAGACGAGAAATCCTCACTCGGTGCACATAGTGATGAGTACATCCCCGAAGATATGGCAGCGGGTAACAAAAAGAGGTTACGTTCACGTAGACTTACAAAGAATCCGGGTGGAAGACCAAACTCCGCTTATACAATGCACTCGCTGCCTAGGCTTCGGGCATGGAAGAAAACACTGTGCAGAAAAAGAGGACATGTGTAGCCATTGCGGTGGTCCCCACCTTAAAACTGAATGTCCGGATTGGACGGCAGGAGGAACGGCTGTATGCAGAAATTGCGAAAGAGCAAATATGCTCAACAAAGAGCACAATGCTTTCAGCATGGACTGCCCTGTCCGCCGTAGATGGGACATAATAGCACGGTCAACCACTGCGTACTGCTAAAGGCGCACAAGGCGAAACAGCAGTGTACAAAATCGCACAGGCTAACCTCCAAAGAAAGAAACTGGCAACCGACGAACTGCTCCTGGAAGCGGAAGAGCGGGGGATAACCGTGGCACTCCTACAGGAGCCATACGTCGGAAACTCGAGACACATGAGAAGCCAGAAGGGAGTGCGGATCTTCCAAGACACTGGTGTAGGGGATGGGGTCGTTAAAGCAACAATCGTTGTCTTCGACAAAAACCTCAAAGTCATCCAATACCCGAAGCTCACCACGCAAAACATCGTTGTGGTGGGAATCCAAACCAGTGCTTGGGAGATCACACTCGCCTCCTTTTATTTTGAGCCGGATAAGCCAGTAGAACCCTATCTCAACCAGCTTAGGCAAATAGGAATTGTAAATGGCTCAAAGCCACTTATTGTTGGAGGGGATGCCAATGCGAAGAGTACATGGTGGGGGAGCTCAGTGGTTGACCACAGGGGCGAGGAATTGCACGCAGCTCTCGGTGAGCTCGGGCTGAACATCCTGAACTCAGGGGAAATTCCGACCTTCGACACCATCAGGGGAGGGCAGCGCTACAGTAGCCATGTAGACCTAACCGCATGCTCGGACAGTATCCTGGAGCTGGTAGAACAGTGGAGAGTCGACGAAGGCCTCACGAGCTCCGACCACAACGGTATACTCTTCGATATCAGATTGGTGAGAGCTGTTGGAATGCAAGTAGAGAGAACGACACGCATCTATAATAGTAAAAAGGCCAATTGGACGATGTTTCATGAGAAATTATCGCAATTAAAAACAGAACATAAAATCGCGAAATCTGAAATAGAAAACATAAATAGCGTAGAACTTTTAGAAGCTACGACCAACAACTTTACAAAAATTATAAAGGATGCGTGTCGTGCTTCAATGCCAATCAAAAAAGTCAAGGAGAGACTTACCAAGCCGTGGTGGTCGGAGAAACTCGCTGAGATGAAGAGGGTCGTCGCTGCCAGCAAAAGGAGAATCCGTTGTGCTGCTCTAGTTCGGAGACCGAAGGTCGTCGAAGAGTACCTGAAACGGAAAGAGGAATATGAGATGGAAGTAGCTCGAGCTCAGACCGAGAGTTGGAAGGATTTCTGCAATAAGCAGGACCGAGAGGGGGTGTGGGAGGGGATCTACAGGGTTATCGGGAGAACAGTTCAAAGAGGGGTGGACTTGCAGATGGTAGAAAATGGGGTGGTGCTCGATGCAAAAGGCTCCGTCAAACTGATAGCGGAAACGTTCTATCCAGAAGACCTCTCGAGCACCGATAACAGCCATCACGGTTCCATCAGAACCAAAGCCGAATTGGTAAATATGGAAGTAGACGAAGGCTCCCAAGATCCACCCTTCACACGGACCGAGCTTGAAATTGCCTGCAGGTCCTTTAACCCTAAGAAGGCTCCGGGAATAGATGGACTCACAGCCGACATATGCAGCCAAGCCATTGGACAGGAACCTGATTCCTTCCTGGCCCTTTTGAACCAATGCCTTAGGTATGGTTATTTCCCGAAATGCTGGAAGGAGGCCACGGTGGTGGTGTTAAAGAAACCAGGGAAAATAGACTACACCACCCCAAAATCATATAGGCCCATTGGCCTCTTACCAGTACTAGGCAAAATATATGAAAAGATGTTGGTGGCCCGCCTCAAGTTTTATATCGTTCCAAGGTTGAGTACTCGCCAGTACGGATTCATGCCCCAAAGAAGCACCGAAGACTCCCTCTATGATCTCATGCAACATATAAAAGGAAAACTCAAGCTCAAGAAGGTAGTTGTGCTAATATCCTTAGACATAGAGGGAGCCTTCGACAGCGCTTGGTGGCCTGCTATTAGAGTCCGACTGGCAGAGGAAAAGTGTCCTCTGAACTTGAGGAGGGTCATCGATAGCTACTTGAGGGACAGAAGGGTCAGAGTCAGATACGCGGGTGAGGAATTTTCCAAGGGTACAAGCAAAGGCTGCGTACAAGGTTCTATCGGAGGCCCAAACTTTTGGAACCTTCTGCTAGATCCCCTCCTAAAAAGCTTGATAGAAAAAGGTGTCTATATACAGGCGTTCGCAGACGATGTTGTCCTTGTCTTCGACGGTGACACAGCACTGGAAATAGAACAGAAGGCAAACCTCGCCCTCGAACATGTTCAAACGTGGGGTGTCGATAATAAGTTAAAATTTGCGCCAAATAAAACAAAGGCGATGACGATCACTAAAAAACTTAAATATGACACCCCACGGTTGAGCATGGGCGGGGTCGAAATAGCCATGTCCAAAGAGGTTAAGATCCTGGGTGTCACCGTCGACGACAAGTTGACCTTCAATACGCACATCAAGAACGTCTGCAAAAAAGCGATTTGTGTGCATAGGCAGCTGTGCAGGGCAGCGAGAATCAGCTGGGGATTAAACCCCGAAGTTATAAAAATAATATATACAGCTACAATTGAACCGATCGTCCTGTACGCCGCAAGCGTATGGGCCCCAGAAGCAAGAAAGCTGGGCATAATAAAGCAATTGGGCGCCGTGCAACGCGGTATAGCACAGAAAATATGCAAAGCATATCGCACCGTGTCCCTCAATTCAGTACTTCTGTTGGCGGGGATACTCCCCCTGGATCTCCGAGCTCGCGAGGTGGCATCATTATATGAAGCTAAGAGGGGAGTGTCGCTGCCGATATTGAAGGATAGGGAGATGGAGCGGCCTGTGTCTGCGTTGGAATCCCCTCACCCCGCCACGCATATCGAACTGGAGTTCAGAAGCCTGATAGACCGGGAGCAGGTTGACGCCAGCGCCAAACCCGAGGTGAGAATTTTCACCGACGGGAGCAAAATTGGGGGGCGTGTTGGTGCTGCGTTGTCCTTTTGGAACAACCAGGCCGAAACACGTGCCCTCAAGCTGGCGTTACCGGACTATTGCTCGGTCTACCAGGCGGAGCTCCTGGCGATATGCAGGGCAACAGGGGAGATCCGGAGGAACTCAGCGTCCACTTTTGGTGTCTACAGTGACTCCATGGCGGCCCTCATGACGGTGAAAAACCACAGTTGCCTTCATCCCCTAGCAGTTGAAACAAGGGAAAACCTTACAGCAGCTTCCCACCAGAACAAGGTAGTAAACTTGTTCTGGATCAAAGCTCACGCGGGTTTTGAAGGCAACGAGAGAGTGGATCAGCTAGCAAAAGAGGCCGCCATGCTGAGCAGGAAGAAGAAGCCGGATTATGATTTGTGTCCTGTTTCATTCGTCAAGCGCTGCATTCGTATGGCAACGCTTGAGGAATGGAACAACAGATATAGATCCGGCACCACCGCTTCGGTCACCAAAATTTTCTTTCCGGACGCGGCGGCGGCGTACAGGATAATCAGGAAGCTGAAGATTGAGGGGTATCTGACTCAGGTCTTGACGGGGCACGGTGGATTCTCAGAATACTTGAACCGGTTCAAGTGTAAGGGGAGTCCATCGTGCATCTGTGACCCAAATGCTGTAGAGTCCGTACAACACCTGCTGACTTGTTGCCCCGTATATGCCTATGAGCGAATTGAACTAGAGAAAATACTAGACACTGACCTGACCATAGATAATATAGCGGCAATAATGAACACTAAAAACAGAAAAGCGTTCCTAGACTACTGCCTTAAAATTGTAAGAGGAGTGATTAAAAGAAACAGAAGCGATGGATAAAGTATGCAACTGCTATATATTTAGTAATATATAAGTTGTGCATATAAAAATAAGTATAATAGTGGATGATAAATGTCAAAGCAGTAGGATAATAAGGAATTTAAGAAATGTAATTAGCGAATAAGTAGACATAAGACAATAAGCTGTAATAATGTAGACAGAAATAAAAATGTAAGAAATAGTAATAAGCGATAGTATGAGACACTGTATTAGATGAAAAAGTAGAATAAAAGAACAGTACTAAAATTGTATAATAAGAAAATAACGGAAATAAATGTAGAATAAATATAAATAAATAGAACACAAATATGAAAAATTGTAAAACTTTAGAAAATAAATGTTTATTTTGCGTGCATTATTTAACCCCTATATAGAAAGTAAGTGCAAAACTGTATGTGCAGTAAAAAGAATTAGCTAGACAAAAGAAGAAATGTAGTTAATAAAATGGGAGCCCCACCCATAAAAAAAGGACTGAACGAGGAAGGATGAATGAAAGATACAGTATGAAGGATAAAAGTGCGAGAGGCAAGCTAGCGAGAACTGGTATGAAAGAGGAATAGATAGAAATAGACTCTGATAACGTCAGAGGTAGAGAGAAAAAAAAAAAAAAAAAAAAAAAAAAAAAAAAAAAAAAAAAAACCTAACCTAACCTAACCTAACCTAACCTAACCTAACCTAACCTAACCTAACCTAACCTAACCTAACCTAACCTAACCTAACCTAACCTAACCTAACCTAACCTAACCTAACCCAATTATTTCAAACCTTTTATATACAGCAAACATACAACTGTCATACATTTTTGAACGCGGCTCAGTGAGCCCTATACGATTATCACAAAATATTTGACAATTTTCCAAAAGAAAACTATTTACTTAGGAAAAACCAATTTTCAATTTATTCAAAACTCAAAAATTTTATAACAGTCATCCTAATTGACCTAAGTCTGTTCTGGAAACGCCAACGGACGCGCATTCGCTCGTTCTACGGGATACCTGCAACAGAAAAGTCAAATTAGGCACATTTCCAAAATTTATTTTCAAAATTTTCTAAAAAATCCCATTTTTCACCAGTTTTTCGGCCATAACTCCCGTTCCCGACGTCCGATCCGGACCGGGTTTACGTCATAGTATAGGACTCCGTGCCCGCTGTGCGTGTGCACCGCAAAAAACGAACCCTTCATAGGGAAATTTTACACCCGACAGTTAAAAACTGTAAAACTTACAAATTTTCCATACATTCTCTTTAGAACAACCCCTATATTAACGAGCTATCCCTAATATTCCCGAAAATTTTTATCATCTCCTGTACGGGACGCTTAGGTTTATCTTCCAGTAGAAAACCAGCAGCGAGTCTCGCAGGGTTCCGCGGGGAAGCTCGAAAACGTTAAATTCATAGTTCTATAGATCTATATAGGTATAACCAAAAATCTACTTACCAGAGCGTTGTTTTTGAGAACTTTAATTATTTCAAACCTTTTATATACAGCAAACATACAACTGTCATACATTTTTGAACGCGGCTCAGTGAGCCCTATACGATTATCACAAAATATTTGACAATTTTCCAAAAGAAAACTATTTACTTAGGAAAAACCAATTTTCAATTTATTCAAAACTCAAAAATTTTATAACAGTCATCCTAATTGACCTAAGTCTGTTCTGGAAACGCCAACGGACGCGCATTCGCTCGTTCTACGGGATACCTGCAACAGAAAAGTCAAATTAGGCACATTTCCAAAATTTATTTTCAAAATTTTCTAAAAAATCCCATTTTTCACCAGTTTTTCGGCCATAACTCCCGTTCCCGACGTCCGATCCGGACCGGGTTTACGTCATAGTATAGGACTCCGTGCCCGCTGTGCGTGTGCACCGCAAAAAACGAACCCTTCATAGGGAAATTTTACACCCGACAGTTAAAAACTGTAAAACTTACAAATTTTCCATACATTCTCTTTAGAACAACCCCTATATTAACAAGCTATCCCTAATATTCCCGAAAATTTTTATCATCTCCTGTACGGGACGCTTAGGTTTATCTTCCAGTAGAAAACCAGCAGCGAGTCTCGCAGGGTTCCGCGGGGAAGCTCGAAAACGTTAAATTCATAGTTCTATAGATCTATATAGGTATAACCAAAAATCTACTTACCAGAGCGTTGTTTTTGAGAACTTTAATTATTTCAAACCTTTTATATACAGCAAACATACAACTGTCATACATTTTTGAACGCGGCTCAGTGAGCCCTATACGATTATCACAAAATATTTGACAATTTTCCAAAAGAAAACTATTTACTTAGGAAAAACCAATTTTCAATTTATTCAAAACTCAAAAATTTTATAACAGTCATCCTAATTGACCTAAGTCTGTTCTGGAAACGCCAACGGACGCGCATTCGCTCGTTCTACGGGATACCTGCAACAGAAAAGTCAAATTAGGCACATTTCCAAAATTTATTTTCAAAATTTTCTAAAAAATCCCATTTTTCACCAGTTTTTCGGCCATAACTCCCGTTCCCGACGTCCGATCCGGACCGGGTTTACGTCATAGTATAGGACTCCGTGCCCGCTGTGCGTGTGCACCGCAAAAAACGAACCCTTCATAGGGAAATTTTACACCCGACAGTTAAAAACTGTAAAACTTACAAATTTTCCATACATTCTCTTTAGAACAACCCCTATATTAACGAGCTATCCCTAATATTCCCGAAAATTTTTATCATCTCCTGTACGGGACGCTTAGGTTTATCTTCCAGTAGAAAACCAGCAGCGAGTCTCGCAGGGTTCCGCGGGGAAGCTCGAAAACGTTAAATTCATAGTTCTATAGATCTATATAGGTATAACCAAAAATCTACTTACCAGAGCGTTGTTTTTGAGAACTTTAATTATTTCAAACCTTTTATATACAGCAAACATACAACTGTCATACATTTTTGAACGCGGCTCAGTGAGCCCTATACGATTATCACAAAATATTTGACAATTTTCCAAAAGAAAACTATTTACTTAGGAAAAACCAATTTTCAATTTATTCAAAACTCAAAAATTTTATAACAGTCATCCTAATTGACCTAAGTCTGTTCTGGAAACGCCAACGGACGCGCATTCGCTCGTTCTACGGGATACCTGCAACAGAAAAGTCAAATTAGGCACATTTCCAAAATTTATTTTCAAAATTTTCTAAAAAATCCCATTTTTCACCAGTTTTTCGGCCATAACTCCCGTTCCCGACGTCCGATCCGGACCGGGTTTACGTCATAGTATAGGACTCCGTGCCCGCTGTGCGTGTGCACCGCAAAAAACGAACCCTTCATAGGGAAATTTTACACCCGACAGTTAAAAACTGTAAAACTTACAAATTTTCCATACATTCTCTTTAGAACAACCCCTATATTAACGAGCTATCCCTAATATTCCCGAAAATTTTTATCATCTCCTGTACGGGACGCTTAGGTTTATCTTCCAGTAGAAAACCAGCAGCGAGTCTCGCAGGGTTCCGCGGGGAAGCTCGAAAACGTTAAATTCATAGTTCTATAGATCTATATAGGTATAACCAAAAATCTACTTACCAGAGCGTTGTTTTTGAGAACTTTAATTATTTCAAACCTTTTATATACAGCAAACATACAACTGTCATACATTTTTGAACGCGGCTCAGTGAGCCCTATACGATTATCACAAAATATTTGACAATTTTCCAAAAGAAAACTATTTACTTAGGAAAAACCAATTTTCAATTTATTCAAAACTCAAAAATTTTATAACAGTCATCCTAATTGACCTAAGTCTGTTCTGGAAACGCCAACGGACGCGCATTCGCTCGTTCTACGGGATACCTGCAACAGAAAAGTCAAATTAGGCACATTTCCAAAATTTATTTTCAAAATTTTCTAAAAAATCCCATTTTTCACCAGTTTTTCGGCCATAACTCCCGTTCCCGACGTCCGATCCGGACCGGGTTTACGTCATAGTATAGGACTCCGTGCCCGCTGTGCGTGTGCACCGCAAAAAACGAACCCTTCATAGGGAAATTTTACACCCGACAGTTAAAAACTGTAAAACTTACAAATTTTCCATACATTCTCTTTAGAACAACCCCTATATTAACGAGCTATCCCTAATATTCCCGAAAATTTTTATCATCTCCTGTACGGGACGCTTAGGTTTATCTTCCAGTAGAAAACCAGCAGCGAGTCTCGCAGGGTTCCGCGGGGAAGCTCGAAAACGTTAAATTCATAGTTCTATAGATCTATATAGGTATAACCAAAAATCTACTTACCAGAGCGTTGTTTTTGAGAACTTTAATTATTTCAAACCTTTTATATACAGCAAACATACAACTGTCATACATTTTTGAACGCGGCTCAGTGAGCCCTATACGATTATCACAAAATATTTGACAATTTTCCAAAAGAAAACTATTTACTTAGGAAAAACCAATTTTCAATTTATTCAAAACTCAAAAATTTTATAACAGTCATCCTAATTGACCTAAGTCTGTTCTGGAAACGCCAACGGACGCGCATTCGCTCGTTCTACGGGATACCTGCAACAGAAAAGTCAAATTAGGCACATTTCCAAAATTTATTTTCAAAATTTTCTAAAAAATCCCATTTTTCACCAGTTTTTCGGCCATAACTCCCGTTCCCGACGTCCGATCCGGACCGGGTTTACGTCATAGTATAGGACTCCGTGCCCGCTGTGCGTGTGCACCGCAAAAAACGAACCCTTCATAGGGAAATTTTACACCCGACAGTTAAAAACTGTAAAACTTACAAATTTTCCATACATTCTCTTTAGAACAACCCCTATATTAACGAGCTATCCCTAATATTCCCGAAAATTTTTATCATCTCCTGTACGGGACGCTTAGGTTTATCTTCCAGTAGAAAACCAGCAGCGAGTCTCGCAGGGTTCCGCGGGGAAGCTCGAAAACGTTAAATTCATAGTTCTATAGATCTATATAGGTATAACCAAAAATCTACTTACCAGAGCGTTGTTTTTGAGAACTTTAATTATTTCAAACCTTTTATATACAGCAAACATACAACTGTCATACATTTTTGAACGCGGCTCAGTGAGCCCTATACGATTATCACAAAATATTTGACAATTTTCCAAAAGAAAACTATTTACTTAGGAAAAACCAATTTTCAATTTATTCAAAACTCAAAAATTTTATAACAGTCATCCTAATTGACCTAAGTCTGTTCTGGAAACGCCAACGGACGCGCATTCGCTCGTTCTACGGGATACCTGCAACAGAAAAGTCAAATTAGGCACATTTCCAAAATTTATTTTCAAAATTTTCTAAAAAATCCCATTTTTCACCAGTTTTTCGGCCATAACTCCCGTTCCCGACGTCCGATCCGGACCGGGTTTACGTCATAGTATAGGACTCCGTGCCCGCTGTGCGTGTGCACCGCAAAAAACGAACCCTTCATAGGGACCCCACCGACCGTGTTCCCACGTTGTCGTCGTGGTGGGGCTTGCGTGTCTCTATGACCTTGAGGGCTATGCCGGTAGAGCTACTCATGCCGGAAGGCCTCAAGCGAGAGACCAGACCAAGAGGAACACACAGGCGGAGTCCAGACGGACCGCCAAGGAGGGTGCACTGTCCAGAAGCATCGGCACCAACAGCTGTTGGTGTTTTTGGACAGTGGTTTTGAGAGAGTGGGTTCGCCTCGGGTACGCGTCTGCTTATCAGACGTGACCACGATGGCGAACGTGGTTATTGGGGACCCCACCCCACAAAAAAGGCAAAGCTGTGTTCAGCACCCCCATGGACGCGTCTCCTAAAAAACTATTACCCCAGGAGGGTACCGCCTGCACCGCAGGCGGAGAATCCCTCCCCGAGCAGAGCTCGGGCTGCCCCTCGTATTCTGGGGGGGGCAAAGAGCGCGTCAGGTCCCAAAAGGACCTGTTACCGTCCTTCGTGGACGCAACGAGCCAGGGTGGCTCACCCACTGGTAGCGTGGAGTCCCTGGGACCTGTTCCCAGCACGTCCGCTGCGCCGGTGGGTCCTGCAGAGGCCGGCAGGAGCTTCGGCCTCAGGGAGGTGAGCGGAGACGCGGCGTCGGACTCCGATGCCGCGTCTTCGCTTGGATCGGAGAGGATGGAGGTGGAGGAGTCCACCTCCAAGACCCAGTTCCTCAAGCGCCGCATGTTGGGGGATGGCCGGAGGACATCCTCCGACGACGACGAACTGGGTGTATCGGCCCGCAAAGTCTCCACCGCTGTGCGGGGTGCGGGCCGAAAGATGGGGAAGGGGAGCCGGCGCACCGCCGAGGAAGTGGCCCGGCGATCCCTCAAAGTCGCCAGGGAGGGGTGCCACCCCGGGGCACTCAGTGGCCTGGTCGGCCCTCCGGAACCGGAGCCTTCGGGCAGTGAGCCAGAAGGTCTGGAGGAGGCGCTGAACAGGTTCACGGAGATCGTGGCAGCTGCCATATCAGGCGTGGCCAAGAAAAGGGAGAGGGTTGCCAAGAGGCGATCCATCTCCCAGGCCATGACCTCGATAACGGAGGCACTTGGTATCGTCTTGGAGCCGTTCAAGAGATCCCTCAATAAGAGGATTGAGCGGCTCGAGGCGGACCTGGCCGGTCTCCGTGGATCTGGCCCTGAGGTGGCGCAAAAAGGGGTATGCAAGCAGGGGCAGAGTCGGTCCCAGCCCCTGCCCCAGGCGGAGAGCGAGCTGCTGACCCTGCTGCGGCAGGAGCTGGCTGCCTTCCGGCAGCAGCAGCTGGAACAGCAGCAAAAGTTCCAAGAGCGGGTCCAGCGGCAGTTCGCTGTCCTGGAGGGCATTGTGCTGCGCCCCCCGCTTGCGGCCGGCCAGAAAAGGGCGGCATCGTACGCCGCCGCCGCCGCGGCCCCTGCTGCTGCGCCCAGGGTGGGCCCCTCGGGGCAAACTGGGCGCGGAGCCGTGGTGGTGTCGGATCCTCCGAGGCCGGTCCAGGCGGCCAAGCAGCAGCAGCGGCAGGGGAAGCCTACCCCTTCCCCAAAAGGCAGACCGGTGCCTGCCACTAAACCGGCGGGACCTCCTGCGGCGGCGGCGACTAGGCCGCGCCTGCCGCCTCCTCTGCCCGAAGAACCCTCGGCTGGCGCCGAATGGACGGTCGTCGGTGCCAGCAGAAAGGCGGGCAAGGCGGCTAGAGCGGCGAAGAAGCGCGAGCGGCGACAGCAGCGCCGGAAGCGGGCCATGGCGGCCAGACTTCGCGCCCCGAATTCCGCAGCTGTAGTGATTACACTACAGCCAGCTGCGGAAAAGAAGGGCGTGACGTACAACGCCGTCATGGAAAAGGCGAAGCAGGCGGTGGTGGGCCACCTTAGCGAGTTCGGAGCCACTGAGGGCTTCCGAATGAGGCGCACCGCAACCGGGGCCCGAATATTGGAGGTCCCTGGTGCGGACAGCGGCTCTGCCGCGGACGCCCTGGCCGCAAGGATCAGGGCGTCTATGGACGCTGAGGAGGTCCGAGTGTCCAGGCCCACAAAGTGCATAGACGTGCGCATCATGGGCCTGGATGACTCCGTCAGGGTGGACGAGGTGGTGGCCGCCGTCGTCAGGGCGGGAGGGTGCCAGGCCGATCAAGTGCGGGCTGGCACCATCCGTGCTGACAGCACGGGCATGCGGGCCGTTACGGTCAGCTGCCCCGTGTCGGCGGCCAAAGCCATCACGGCTGAAGGCCGTAGGCTCTTGGTGGGCTGGGTCTCCGCGCAGGTAAAACTGCTGGAGCCCAGACCTCTGCGGTGTTACCGCTGCCACGTGGGGCACCACGTGGGGGCCCATTGCGCCGCGGAGGTGGACCGCAGCGACCGCTGCTACCAGTGCGGTCAGGCCGGTCACAAGGCCGTCGAATGCCGTGCAACGCCGCACTGCTATGCATGTGCGGCGGCAGGCAAGCCGGCCGACCACCGGGCTGGGGGCAGGTCCTGCGACCCCCCTGCCAAGGCCAAGGGCAAAGTACGGAGGCCCATCCACCCGGACGTACTCACCGCCGCAGCCGCTTCCTTGGCTGCCGCCGCTGTCGCCGCCGCACCCGCCGCGGCAGGGCCCTCACGGAGGGCTAGGGAGGAGACTGTAATGGACTGTCAATAACGACCCCATTACGTCTCCTCCAGGCGAACATCAACCACTGCGCCCCCGCTCAGGATCTGTTGCTCCAGAGCATGGCGCAGTGGTCGATCAATATCGCCGTGGTCTCCGAGCCGTACAATGTCCTGCCCAGGGGAGACTGGGTGCGGGACCTGGACGGCTCGGTGACCCTAATTTCGTCGGCCGCCGCCGGTACCCCGACCCTCGAGGCCGTCACGAGGGGACGGGGTTGCGTGGCAGCACGGTTCGGGGACATTGCAGTGGTAGGCGTCTACCTGTCCCCGAGCAGATCTCTCGGCGATCTTCACATCTCCCTAATGGAGCTGAAAGCCGTCGTCGCTGGGTTTGGTTCCCTCCCCGTGGTCGTTTGCGGGGACTTCAATGCCAAGAACTTGGCTTGGGGTTCCCGGCTCACGAACCAGCGGGGTCGGATGGTGGAGGACTGGGCTCTGGAGACAGGCCTGGTCGTCCTAAACCGGGGTTCTGTCCCCACGTGTGTGCGGATGCGGGGTGACTCAGAGGTGGACATCTCGTTCGCCAGCCCCGCTCTGTCGCCGCGTGTCGTCGACTGGCGCGTTATGGAGGGGGTGGAGACGTTTTCGGACCACCGGTACATCCGGTTCGACGTCTCCGCCCAAACCTCGATTGCGCCGGTCCGACAGAACCCTTGTGGTCCGCGGTGGGCGCTGAGGCAGATGGACCGGGAGCTCCTCCTGGAAGCCGCGACGGTACAGGCCTGGGTGCAAGCACCGGACAGGCCTGTCGACATAGACGTCGAGGCAGAGTGGTTCCGGGAGGCCATGTCGCAAATTTGCGACGCGGCAATGCCCCGAGTCCCTCCAGGACGTGCTCAGCGCCAGGTATACTGGTGGTCGCCAGAGATTGCGGCACTGCGCATCGCGTGCAATGCCGCGCGACGCCGGTATGCCAGATACCGCAGGCGCCGCATCCGTCCACCGGATGCGGAAGCCAGAGAGGCGGAGCTGTATGAGGGGTACAGAGCGGCAAAGCGCACCCTCCGAGCGGAGATAAGGCGGGCCAAACTTGAGGCCCGCAACGTGTGGCTGGGGACTCTGAACGGGGACCCATGGGGACGCCCGTACAAGTTGGTACGGGAGAAACTCCGCCCCTGGGCTCCCCCGCTGACGCAGAGTCTCCGGCCCCAGCTCGTGGAGGGTGTGGTGAGCACTCTGTTCCCCACGCGAGGGGAACACTCTCCCCCGCCCATGGCTCCGCCACCGGCGGTGTCCGACGCGGACCACGATGGCGACGACGACGACAACGTTCCAGAGGTGACCGAGGTAGAGATGAGAGTGGCGGTACGAAGGCTGAGTGCCAAAAATACCGCCCCAGGACCCGACGGCTTGCCTGGGAAGGCATGGGTCCTGGCCATGGAGGCTCTCGGGCCTCGACTAAGAGGGCTCTTCAGCGCATGCATGGAGAGGGGCCAGTTCCCACTTCGCTGGAAGACGGGGAAACTGGTCCTCATCGCGAAGCCGGGGCGCCCCGCGGACTCTCCGTCCGCGTACCGGCCCATTGTGCTGCTCGACGAGGTGGGCAAGCTCTTTGAAAGAGTAATTGCAGACCGCCTCGTCGCACACCTAACACGGGTGGGGCCGGATCTGGCGGACGGCCAGTTCGGCTTTCGCAGGAGGCGCTCCACGGTGGACGCCATCATGTGCGTGCGAGCTCTCACGACAGGGGATGCAGTGGCCCAGGGCAGGTGTGTCGTGGCGGTGTCTCTGGACATCGCCAACGCCTTCAACTCCCTGCCTTGGAGTAGCATTGGGAGGGCACTCCGGTATTACCGGATGCCCGACTACCTCTGTCGTGTGGTCGAGGCGTACCTGTCAGACAGGTACATAACCTACCCCGGTCACCAGGGGGTGTGGGAACGTCGAGAGATGTCGTGCGGTGTTCCACAGGGATCGGTACTAGGGCCGCCCTTGTGGAACATCGGATACGATTACGTGCTGCGCGGCGACCTCCCTGACGGGGTAGGCGTGGTCTGCTACGCAGACGACACGCTGGTCCTGGCGCAGGGAGAGTCGTACCAGGCGGCGGTCGAACTAGCGACACGCGGGGTCGCGACAGTCGTTGGCAGGATCCAGGAGCTGGGACTCGAGGTGGCATTGCACAAGTCCGAGGCCATGTGCTTTCACGGCCCTCGGAACGCGCCACCACCGGGTTCCCGGCTAACGGTGGGAGGAGTCCACATCGGCGTCGGGTCAACGATGAAGTACCTGGGACTCGTTCTCGACAGCCGATGGGATTTCGACGAGCATTTCCGACGTCTGGCTCCCAAACTAAATCGGACTGGGGCTGCTCTCTCGCGGCTCCTGCCCAACCTTGGGGGTCCAGACGCCTCCTGCCGGAGGCTCTACGCGGGGATCGTTCGGTCCATGGCCCTTTATGGCGCGCCGGTGTGGGCGCCGGGGCTGCGGAAGCAGCCGGCGGCCCGGCTGAACGCGTGCCAGAGGGTCATGGCCATACGGATGGTACGAGGATACCGGACGATTTCCCGCGAAGCGGCGAGCCTTCTTGCTGGCCAGCGACCATGGGATCTGGAGGCAACAGTCCTTGCACTCATGCACGAACGGCGCATGGAGATGCAACGCCGGGGCGAAACTCCGCTGCCGCAACAAGTCGCGGCATGGCGGACAGAGTTCCGGCGAGTTCTCATGGTGAAATGGCGACAGCGACTGTCGCGACCCCGTGCTGGGCACGCCACAATCATGGCGGTAAGTCCCCTCTTTGAGGCGTGGTTGGAAAGACCTCACGGCGTCCTCACATTCCGCATGACGCAGGTCCTCACCGGACACGGTAAGTTCGGGAGGTTCCTGCACCGGATTCGTGCGGAAACGACGCCCGGGTGTCGCCACTGTGTGGCCCACCCGGAGGACACGGTGGAGCACACGGTGGAGGTGTGCCCCGCTTGGGCAGAGCAACGCCGTGACCTCGTGGGGGCAATCGGCGGCGGTGATCTCTCGCGCCGGGCCTTGGTTCAGGCCATGCTCCGGAGCGAGGAGGAGTGGCAGGCGGTCGCCTCCTTCTGCGAAGCAGTAATGCTAGCTAAGGAGGCGGCCGATCGCGTGAGGCAACGGTCCTTACGCTCAAACCGCCGCCGGGATTCCGATCCCGATTTCCGGCCACCGTAGGCGCGGGCTTGCAGATGGCGAGCAATGGGTGGCTCGCCGTCTGACCGTCCGGTAACCGTCCGGACCGAGCCCAAGTCGTCGACGGCGCGTATTGTTCCACGCGCGCCTCAAGGAGATGTCAGCAAATCGTAGGGGCCCAGCAGGGTCGAAGCCTACTGGGGCCACGGGTAGTGTGAAAGCGGAACCCGGGGCCCTGGGACGAAGGCAACGAAGGAACAGGAGTGGGTTTTTAGTCAGTAAGAGTCTGACACTATCTCCCGCTCCGCCCAAGAGCGGGGATGTCATTAGGATGATTTTCCCACCGAAAAAAAAAAAAAAAAA
This sequence comes from Mythimna vitellina, assembly GCA_949316375.1. NCBI lineage: Eukaryota > Metazoa > Arthropoda > Insecta > Lepidoptera > Noctuidae > Mythimna > Mythimna vitellina. Next base: position 21,873 of record OX438696.1, read on the forward strand.
AAAAAAACCCTTCATAGGGAAATTTTACACCCGACAGTTAAAAACTGTAAAACTTACAAATTTTCCATACATTCTCTTTAGAACAACCCCTATATTAACGAGCTATCCCTAATATTCCCGAAAATTTTTATCATCTCCTGTACGGGACGCTTAGGTTTATCTTCCAGTAGAAAACCAGCAGCGAGTCTCGCAGGGTTCCGCGGGGAAGCTCGAAAACGTTAAATTCATAGTTCTATAGATCTATATAGGTATAACCAAAAATCTACTTACCAGAGCGTTGTTTTTGAGAACTTTAATTATTTCAAACCTTTTATATACAGCAAACATACAACTGTCATACATTTTTGAACGCGGCTCAGTGAGCCCTATACGATTATCACAAAATATTTGACAATTTTCCAAAAGAAAACTATTTACTTAGGAAAAACCAATTTTCAATTTATTCAAAACTCAAAAATTTTATAACAGTCATCCTAATTGACCTAAGTCTGTTCTGGAAACGCCAACGGACGCGCATTCGCTCGTTCTACGGGATACCTGCAACAGAAAAGTCAAATTAGGCACATTTCCAAAATTTATTTTCAAAATTTTCTAAAAAATCCCATTTTTCACCAGTTTTTCGGCCATAACTCCCGTTCCCGACGTCCGATCCGGACCGGGTTTACGTCATAGTATAGGACTCCGTGCCCGCTGTGCGTGTGCACCGCAAAAAACGAACCCTTCATAGGGAAATTTTACACCCGACAGTTAAAAACTGTAAAACTTACAAATTTTCCATACATTCTCTTTAGAACAACCCCTATATTAACGAGCTATCCCTAATATTCCCGAAAATTTTTATCATCTCCTGTACGGGACGCTTAGGTTTATCTTCCAGTAGAAAACCAGCAGCGAGTCTCGCAGGGTTCCGCGGGGAAGCTCGAAAACGTTAAATTCATAGTTCTATAGATCTATATAGGTATAACCAAAAATCTACTTACCAGAGCGTTGTTTTTGAGAACTTTAATTATTTCAAACCTTTTATATACAGCAAACATACAACTGTCATACATTTTTGAACGCGGCTCAGTGAGCCCTATACGATTATCACAAAATATTTGACAATTTTCCAAAAGAAAACTATTTACTTAGGAAAAACCAATTTTCAATTTATTCAAAACTCAAAAATTTTATAACAGTCATCCTAATTGACCTAAGTCTGTTCTGGAAACGCCAACGGACGCGCATTCGCTCGTTCTACGGGATACCTGCAACAGAAAAGTCAAATTAGGCACATTTCCAAAATTTATTTTCAAAATTTTCTAAAAAATCCCATTTTTCACCAGTTTTTCGGCCATAACTCCCGTTCCCGACGTCCGATCCGGACCGGGTTTACGTCATAGTATAGGACTCCGTGCCCGCTGTGCGTGTGCACCGCAAAAAACGAACCCTTCATAGGGACCCCACCGACCGTGTTCCCACGTTGTCGTCGTGGTGGGGCTTGCGTGTCTCTATGACCTTGAGGGCTATGCCGGTAGAGCTACTCATGCCGGAAGGCCTCAAGCGAGAGACCAGACCAAGAGGAACACACAGGCGGAGTCCAGACGGACCGCCACGGAGGGTGCACTGTCCAGAAGCATCGGCACCAACAGCTGTTGGTGTTTTTGGACAGTGGTTTTGAGAGAGTGGGTTCGCCTCGGGTACGCGTCTGCTTATCAGACGTGACCACGATGGCGAACGTGGTTATTGGGGACCCCACCCCACAAAAAAGGCAAAGCTGAGTTCAGCACCTCATCATGGACGCGACTCTCAAAAATTTATTACCCCAGGAGGGTACCGCCTGCACCGCAGGTGGAGAATCCCTCCCCGAGCAGAGCTCGGGCTGCCCCTCGTATTCTGGGGGGGGCAAAGAGCGCGTCAGGTCCCAAAAGGACCTGTTACCGTCCTTCGTGGACGCAAAGAGCCAGGGTGGCTCATCCACTGGCAGCGTGGAGTCCCTGGGACCTGTTCCCAGCACGTCCGCTGCGCCGGTGGGTCCTGCAGAGGCCGGCAGGCGTTTCGGCCTCAGGGAGGTGAGCGGAGACACGGCGTCGGACTCAGATGCCGCGTCTTCGCTCAACTCGGAGAGAATGGAGGTGGATGAGGCCACCTCCAGGAAGAAGAGGACCCTTTTCCTCAAACGCCCCATATCCGGGGATGGCCGGAGGACGTCCTCTGACGATGGGCGCGGAGCTTCGGCCCGCAAAATATCCACTGCTGGACGAGGTGCGGGCCGAATGACGGGGAAAGGGAGGAAGCCCACCGCCGAGGAGGCGACCCAGCGGTCCCTTAAGATCGCCAGGGAGGGGCGCCACCCCGGGGCAAGCGGTGCACAGGTCAGCCCCTCAGAGCCGGAGCCTTCTGGCAGCGAGCCAGAAGGCATGGAGGAGGCGCTGAACCAGTTCACCGCGGTCGTGGCAGCTGCCATATCAGGCGTGGCCAAGAAGAGGGAGAGGGTCGCCAAGAGGCGATCCATCACTCAGGCCATGACCTCGATAACCGAGGCACTGGGGATCGTCCTGGAGCCGTTCAGAAAATCCCTGAACAAGAGGATTGAGCGGCTCGAGGCAGAACTGGCCGGTGTCCGGGGCGCTGGCCCTGAGGTGGCGCCAAAAGGAGGACGCAGGGAGGGGCAAAGTAAGCCCCAGCCCTCGCCCCAGATGGAGAGCGAGGTGCTGACTCTGCTGCGGCAAGAGCTGGCTGCCTTCCGGCAACAGCAGCAGGAGCAGCAGCAGCAGTTCCAGGAGCGAGTCCAGCGGCAATTCGCTGTCCTGGAGGGCATTGTGCTGCGCCCCCCGCTTGCGGCCTCCAGCCAAAAAAGGGTCGTCTCGTACGCCGCCGCCGCCGCGGCCACGGCTGCTGGGCCAAAGGCGGGCCCGTCTAGGCAAACTGGGCGTGGAGCCGTGGCGTCGGAGCCAGCGAGGACGGTCCCAGCGGCCAAGCAGCAGCAGCGGCAGGGGAAGCTTACCCCTTCCCCGAAAAGCAGAGCAGTGCCTGCCGCTAAACTGGCAGGTCCTCCTGCGGCGGCGGCGACTAGGCCGCGCCTGCCACCTCCCCTGCTTGAGGAAGCCTCGGCTGGCGCCGAATGGACGGTCGTCGGCGCCAGCAAGAAGGCGGGCAAGGTGGCCAGAGCGGCGAAGAAGCGCGAGCGGCGACAGCAGCGCAGGAAGCGGGCCATGGCGGCCAGACTTCGCGCCCCGAATTCCGCAGCTGTAGTGATTACACTACAGCCAGCTGCGGAAAAGAAGGGCGTGACGTACAACGCCGTCATGGCTAAGGCGAAGCAGGCGGTGGTGGATCACCTCGACGAGTTCGGAGCCTCTGAAGGCTTCCGAATGAGGCGCACCGCAACCGGGGCCCGAATTTTGGAGGTCCCTGGTGCGGACAGCGGCTCTGCCGCGGACGCCCTGGCCGCAAGGATCAGGGCGTCCCTGGACGTCGAGGAGGTCCGAGTGTCCAGGCCCACAAAGTGCATAGACGTGCGCATCATGGGCCTGGATGACTCCGTTAGGGTGGAAGAGGTGGTGGCCGCCGTCGTCAGGGCGGGAGGATGCCAGGCCGATCAAGTGCGGGCTGGCACCATCCGTGCTGACAGCACGGGCATGCGGGCCGTTACGGTCAGCTGCCCCGTGTCGGCGGCCAAAGCCATCACGGCTGAAGGCCGTAGGCTCTTGGTGGGCTGGGTCTCCGCGCAGGTAAAACTGCTGGAGCCCAGACCTCTGCGGTGTTACCGCTGCCACGTGGGGCACCACGTGGGGGCCCATTGCGCCGCGGAGGTGGACCGCAGTGACCGCTGCTACCAGTGCGGTCAGGCCGGTCACAAGGCCGTCGAATGCCGTGCAACGCCGCACTGCTACGCATGTGCGGCGGCAGGCAAGCCGGCCGACCACCGGGCTGGGGGCAGGTCCTGCGACCCCCCCGCCAAGGCCAAGGGCAAGGTACGGAGGCCCATCCACCCGGACGTACTCACCGCCGCAGCCGCTTCCTTGGCTGCCGCCGCTGTCGCCGTCGCACCCGCCGCGGCAGGGCCCTCACGGGGGGCTCGGGAGGAGACTGTAATGGACTGTCAATAACGACCCCATTACGTCTCCTCCAGGCGAACATCAACCACTGCGCCCCCGCTCAGGATCTGTTGCTCCAGAGCATGGCGCAGTGGTCGATCAATATCGCCGTGGTCTCCGAGCCGTACAATGTCCTGCCCAGGGGAGACTGGGTGCGGGACTTGGACGGCTCGGTGACCCTAATTTCGTCGGCCGCCGCCGGTACCCCGACCCTCGAGGCCGTCACGAGGGGACGGGGTTGCGTGGCAGCACGGTTCGGGGACATTGCAGTGGTAGGCGTCTACCTGTCCCCGAGCAGATCTCTCGGCGATCTCCACATCTCCCTAATGGAGCTGAAAGCCGTCGTCGCTGGGTTTGGTTCCCTCCCCGTGGTCGTTTGCGGGGACTTCAATGCCAAGAACTTGGCTTGGGGTTCCCGGCTCACGAACCAGCGGGGTCGGATGGTGGAGGACTGGGCTCTGGAGACAGGCCTGGTCGTCCTAAACCGGGGTTCTGTCCCCACGTGTGTGCGGATGCGGGGTGACTCAGTGGTGGACATCTCGTTCGCCAGCCCCGCTCTGTCGCCGCGTGTCGTCGACTGGCGCGTTATGGAGGGGGTGGAGACGTTTTCGGACCACCGGTACATCCGGTTCGACGTCTCCGCCCAAACCTCGATTGCGCCGGTCCGACAGAACCCTTGTGGTCCGCGGTGGGCGCTGAGGCAAATGGACCGGGAGCTCCTCCTGGAAGCCGCGACGGTACAGGCCTGGGTGCAAGCACCGGACAGGCCTGTCGACATAGACGTCGAGGCAGAGTGGTTCCGGGAGGCCATGTCGCAAATTTGCGACGCGGCAATGCCCCGAGTCCCTCCAGGACGTGCTCAGCGCCAGGTATACTGGTGGTCGCCGGAGATTGCGGCACTGCGCAACGCGTGCAATGCCGCGCGACGCCGGTATGCCAGATACCGCAGGCGCCGCATCCGTCCACCGGATGCGGAGGCCAGAGAGGCGGAGCTGTACGAGGGATACAGAGCGGCAAAGCGCACCCTCCGAGCGGAGATAAGGCGGGCCAAACTTGAGGCCCGCAACGTGTGGCTGGGGACTCTGAACGGGGACCCATGGGGACGCCCGTACAAGTTGGTACGGGACAAACTCCGCCCCTGGGCTCCCCCGCTGACGCAGAGTCTCCGGCCCCAGCTCGTGGAGGGTGTGGTGAGCACTCTGTTCCCCACGCGAGGGGAACACTCTCCCCCGCCCATGGCTCCGCCACCAGCGGTGTCCGACGCGGACCACGATGGCGACGACGACGACAACGTTCCAGAGGTGACCGAGGTTGAGATGAGAGTGGCGGTACGAAGGCTGAGTGCCAAAAATACCGCCCCAGGACCCGACGGCTTGCCTGGGAAGGCATGGGTCCTGGCCATGGAGGCTCTCGGGCCTCGACTAAGAGGGCTCTTCAGCGCATGCATGGAGAGGGGCCAGTTCCCACTTCGCTGGAAGACGGGGAAACTGGTCCTCATCGCGAAGCCGGGGCGCCCCGCGGACTCTCCGTCCGCGTACCGGCCCATTGTGCTGCTCGACGAGGTGGGCAAGCTCTTTGAAAGAGTAATTGCAGACCGCCTCGTCGCACACCTAACACGGGTGGGGCCGGATCTGGCGGACGGCCAGTTCGGCTTTCGCAGGAGGCGCTCCACGGTGGACGCCATCATGTGCGTGCGAGCTCTAACGACAGGGGATGCAGTGGCCCAGGGCAGGTGTGTCGTGGCGGTGTCTCTGGACATCGCCAACGCCTTCAACTCCCTGCCTTGGAGTAGCATTGGGAGGGCACTCCGGTATCACCGGATGCCCGACTACCTCTGTCGTGTGGTCGAGGCGTACCTGTCAGACAGGTACATAACCTACCCCGGTCACCAGGGGGTGTGGGAACGTCGAGAGATGTCGTGCGGTGTTCCGCAGGGATCGGTACTAGGGCCGCCCTTGTGGAACATCGGATACGATTACGTGCTGCGCGGCGACCTCCCTGACGGGGTAAGCGTGGTCTGCTACGCAGACGACACGCTGGTCCTGGCGCAGGGAGAGTCGTACCAGGCGGCGGTCGAAATAGCGACACGCGGGGTCGCGACAGTCGTTGGCAGGATCCAGGAGCTGGGACTCGAGGTGGCATTGCACAAGTCCGAGGCCATGTGCTTTCACGGCCCTCGGAACGCGCCACCACCGGGTTCCCGGCTAACGGTGGGAGGAGTCCACATCGGCGTCGGGTCAACAATGAAGTACCTGGGACTCGTTCTCGACAGCCGATGGGATTTCGACGAGCATTTCCGACGTCTGGCTCCCAAACTAAATCGGACTGGGGCTGCTCTCTCGCGGCTCCTGCCCAACCTTGGGGGTCCAGACGCCTCCTGCCGGAGGCTCTACGCGGGGATCGTTCGGTCCATGGCCCTTTATGGCGCGCCGGTGTGGGCGCCGGGGCTGCGGAAGCAGCCGGCGGCCCGGCTGAACGCGTGCCAGAGGGTCATGGCCATACGGATGGTACGAGGATACCGGACGATTTCCCGCGAAGCGGCGAGCCTTCTTGCTGGCCAGCGACCATGGGATCTGGAGGCAACAGTCCTTGCACTCATGCACGAACGGCGCATGGAGATGCAACGCCGGGGCGAAACTCCGCTGCCGCAACAAGTCGCGGCATGGCGGACAGAGTTCCGGCGAGTTCTCATGGTGAAATGGCGACAGCGACTGTCGCGACCCCGTGCTGGGCACGCCACAATTATGGCGGTAAGTCCCCTCTTTGAGGCGTGGTTGGAAAGACCTCACGGCGTCCTCACATTCCGCATGACGCAGGTCCTCACCGGACATGGTAAGTTCGGGAGGTTCCTGCACCGGATTCGTGCGGAAACGACGCCCGGGTGTCGCCACTGTGTGGCCCACCCGGAGGACACGGTGGAGCACACGGTGGAGGTGTGCCCCGCTTGGGCAGAGCAACGCCGTGACCTCGTGGGGGCAATCGGCGGCGGTGATCTCTCGCGCCGGGCCTTGGTTCAGGCCATGCTCCGGAGCGAGGAGGAGTGGCAGGCGGTCGCCTCCTTCTGCGAAGCAGTAATGCTAGCTAAGGAGGCGGCCGATCGCGTGAGGCAACGGTCCTTACGCTCCAGCCGCCGCCGGGATTCCGATCCCGATTTCCGGCCACCGTAGGCGCGGGCTTGCAGATGGCGAGCAATGGGTGGCTCGCCGTCTGACCGTCCGGTAACCGTCCGGACCGAGCCCAAGTCGTCGACGGCGCGTATTGTTCCACGCGCGCCTCAAGGAGATGTCAGCAAATCGTAGGGGCCCAGCAGGGTCGAAGCCTACTGGGGCCACGGGTAGTGTGAAAGCGGAACCCGGGGCCCTGGGACGAAGGCAACGAAGGAACAGGAGTGGGTTTTTAGTCAGTAAGAGTCTGACACTATCTCCCGCTCCGCCCAAGAGCGGGGATGTCATTAGGATGATTTTCCCACCGAAAAAAAAAAAAAAAAAAACCCTTCATAGGGAAATTTTACACCCGACAGTTAAAAACTGTAAAACTTACAAATTTTCCATACATTCTCTTTAGAACAACCCCTATATTAACGAGCTATCCCTAATATTCCCGAAAATTTTTATCATCTCCTGTACGGGACGCTTAGGTTTATCTTCCAGTAGAAAACCAGCAGCGAGTCTCGCAGGGTTCCGCGGGGAAGCTCGAAAACGTTAAATTCATAGTTCTATAGATCTATATAGGTATAACCAAAAATCTACTTACCAGAGCGTTGTTTTTGAGAACTTTAATTATTTCAAACCTTTTATATACAGCAAACATACAACTGTCATACATTTTTGAACGCGGCTCAGTGAGCCCTATACGATTATCACAAAATATTTGACAATTTTCCAAAAGAAAACTATTTACTTAGGAAAAACCAATTTTCAATTTATTCAAAACTCAAAAATTTTATAACAGTCATCCTAATTGACCTAAGTCTGTTCTGGAAACGCCAACGGACGCGCATTCGCTCGTTCTACGGGATACCTGCAACAGAAAAGTCAAATTAGGCACATTTCCAAAATTTATTTTCAAAATTTTCTAAAAAATCCCATTTTTCACCAGTTTTTCGGCCATAACTCCCGTTCCCGACGTCCGATCCGGACCGGGTTTACGTCATAGTATAGGACTCCGTGCCCGCTGTGCGTGTGCACCGCAAAAAACGAACCCTTCATAGGGAAATTTTACACCCGACAGTTAAAAACTGTAAAACTTACAAATTTTCCATACATTCTCTTTAGAACAACCCCTATATTAACGAGCTATCCCTAATATTCCCGAAAATTTTTATCATCTCCTGTACGGGACGCTTAGGTTTATCTTCCAGTAGAAAACCAGCAGCGAGTCTCGCAGGGTTCCGCGGGGAAGCTCGAAAACGTTAAATTCATAGTTCTATAGATCTATATAGGTATAACCAAAAATCTACTTACCAGAGCGTTGTTTTTGAGAACTTTAATTATTTCAAACCTTTTATATACAGCAAACATACAACTGTCATACATTTTTGAACGCGGCTCAGTGAGCCCTATACGATTATCACAAAATATTTGACAATTTTCCAAAAGAAAACTATTTACTTAGGAAAAACCAATTTTCAATTTATTCAAAACTCAAAAATTTTATAACAGTCATCCTAATTGACCTAAGTCTGTTCTGGAAACGCCAACGGACGCGCATTCGCTCGTTCTACGGGATACCTGCAACAGAAAAGTCAAATTAGGCACATTTCCAAAATTTATTTTCAAAATTTTCTAAAAAATCCCATTTTTCACCAGTTTTTCGGCCATAACTCCCGTTCCCGACGTCCGATCCGGACCGGGTTTACGTCATAGTATAGGACTCCGTGCCCGCTGTGCGTGTGCACCGCAAAAAACGAACCCTTCATAGGGAAATTTTACACCCGACAGTTAAAAACTGTAAAACTTACAAATTTTCCATACATTCTCTTTAGAACAACCCCTATATTAACGAGCTATCCCTAATATTCCCGAAAATTTTTATCATCTCCTGTACGGGACGCTTAGGTTTATCTTCCAGTAGAAAACCAGCAGCGAGTCTCGCAGGGTTCCGCGGGGAAGCTCGAAAACGTTAAATTCATAGTTCTATAGATCTATATAGGTATAACCAAAAATCTACTTACCAGAGCGTTGTTTTTGAGAACTTTAATTATTTCAAACCTTTTATATACAGCAAACATACAACTGTCATACATTTTTGAACGCGGCTCAGTGAGCCCTATACGATTATCACAAAATATTTGACAATTTTCCAAAAGAAAACTATTTACTTAGGAAAAACCAATTTTCAATTTATTCAAAACTCAAAAATTTTATAACAGTCATCCTAATTGACCTAAGTCTGTTCTGGAAACGCCAACGGACGCGCATTCGCTCGTTCTACGGGATACCTGCAACAGAAAAGTCAAATTAGGCACATTTCCAAAATTTATTTTCAAAATTTTCTAAAAAATCCCATTTTTCACCAGTTTTTCGGCCATAACTCCCGTTCCCGACGTCCGATCCGGACCGGGTTTACGTCATAGTATAGGACTCCGTGCCCGCTGTGCGTGTGCACCGCAAAAAACGAACCCTTCATAGGGAAATTTTACACCCGACAGTTAAAAACTGTAAAACTTACAAATTTTCCATACATTCTCTTTAGAACAACCCCTATATTAACGAGCTATCCCTAATATTCCCGAAAATTTTTATCATCTCCTGTACGGGACGCTTAGGTTTATCTTCCAGTAGAAAACCAGCAGCGAGTCTCGCAGGGTTCCGCGGGGAAGCTCGAAAACGTTAAATTCATAGTTCTATAGATCTATATAGGTATAACCAAAAATCTACTTACCAGAGCGTTGTTTTTGAGAACTTTAATTATTTCAAACCTTTTATATACAGCAAACATACAACTGTCATACATTTTTGAACGCGGCTCAGTGAGCCCTATACGATTATCACAAAATATTTGACAATTTTCCAAAAGAAAACTATTTACTTAGGAAAAACCAATTTTCAATTTATTCAAAACTCAAAAATTTTATAACAGTCATCCTAATTGACCTAAGTCTGTTCTGGAAACGCCAACGGACGCGCATTCGCTCGTTCTACGGGATACCTGCAACAGAAAAGTCAAATTAGGCACATTTCCAAAATTTATTTTCAAAATTTTCTAAAAAATCCCATTTTTCACCAGTTTTTCGGCCATAACTCCCGTTCCCGACGTCCGATCCGGACCGGGTTTACGTCATAGTATAGGACTCCGTGCCCGCTGTGCGTGTGCACCGCAAAAAACGAACCCTTCATAGGGAAATTTTACACCCGACAGTTAAAAACTGTAAAACTTACAAATTTTCCATACATTCTCTTTAGAACAACCCCTATATTAACGAGCTATCCCTAATATTCCCGAAAATTTTTATCATCTCCTGTACGGGACGCTTAGGTTTATCTTCCAGTAGAAAACCAGCAGCGAGTCTCGCAGGGTTCCGCGGGGAAGCTCGAAAACGTTAAATTCATAGTTCTATAGATCTATATAGGTATAACCAAAAATCTACTTACCAGAGCGTTGTTTTTGAGAACTTTAATTATTTCAAACCTTTTATATACAGCAAACATACAACTGTCATACATTTTTGAACGCGGCTCAGTGAGCCCTATACGATTATCACAAAATATTTGACAATTTTCCAAAAGAAAACTATTTACTTAGGAAAAACCAATTTTCAATTTATTCAAAACTCAAAAATTTTATAACAGTCATCCTAATTGACCTAAGTCTGTTCTGGAAACGCCAACGGACGCGCATTCGCTCGTTCTACGGGATACCTGCAACAGAAAAGTCAAATTAGGCACATTTCCAAAATTTATTTTCAAAATTTTCTAAAAAATCCCATTTTTCACCAGTTTTTCGGCCATAACTCCCGTTCCCGACGTCCGATCCGGACCGGGTTTACGTCATAGTATAGGACTCCGTGCCCGCTGTGCGTGTGCACCGCAAAAAACGAACCCTTCATAGGGACCCCACCGACCGTGTTCCCACGTTGTCGTCGTGGTGGGGCTTGCGTGTCTCTATGACCTTGAGGGCTATGCCGGTAGAGCTACTCATGCCGGAAGGCCTCAAGCGAGAGACCAGACCAAGAGGAACACACAGGCGGAGTCCAGACGGACCGCCACGGAGGGTGCACTGTCCAGAAGCATCGGCACCAACAGCTGTTGGTGTTTTTGGACAGTGGTTTTGAGAAAGTGGGTTCGCCTCGGGTACGCGTCTGCTTATCAGACGTGACCACGATGGCGAACGTGGTTATTGGGGACCCCACCCCACAAAAAAGGCAAAGCTGTGTCCAGCAAATCATGAACGCGTCTCTCAATAGTTTATTACCCCAGGAGGGTACCGCCTGCACCGCAGGTGGAGAATCCCTCCCCGAGCAGAGCTCGGGCTGCCCCTCGTATTCTGGGGGGGGCAAAGAGCGCGTCAGGTCCCCTAGGGACCTGTTACCGTCCCTTGTGGACGCACGGAGCCAGGGTGGCTCACCCACCGGTAGCGTGGAGTCCCTGGGACCTGTTCCCAGCACGTCCGCTGCGCCGGTGGGTACTATGGAGGCCGGTAGGCGTTTCGGCCTCAGGGAGGTGAGCGGAGACACGGCGTCGGACTCAGATGCCGCGTCTTCGCTCAACTCTGAGAGAATGGAGGTGGATGAGGCCACCTCCAGGAAGAAGAGGATCTTGTTCCTTAAGCGCCCCATTTCCGGGGACGGCCGGAGGACGTCCTCTGATGATGGGCGTGGAGCCTTGGCCCGAAAAATCTCCACTGCCGGACGAGGTGCGGGCCGAATGGCGGGGAAAGGGAGGAAGCCCACCGCCGAGGAGGCGACCCAGCGGTCCCAAAAGATGGCCAGGGAGGGGCGCCACCCCGGGGCATGCAGTGCCCAGGTCAGCCCCTCAGAGCCGGAGCCTTCTGGCAGCGAGCCAGAAGGCATGGAGGAGGCGCTGAACAAATTCACCGCGGTCGTGGCAGCTGCCATTTCAGGCGTGGCCAAAAAGAGGGAGAGGGTCGCCAAGAGGCGATCCATCACCCAGGCCATGACCTCAATTACCGAGGCACTGGGGATTGTCCTCGAGCCGTTCCGGAAATCCCTCAACAAGAGGATTGAACGGCTCGAGGCAGAATTGGCCAGTGTCCGGGGCGCTGGCCCTGAGGTGGCGCCAAAAGGAGGACGCAGGGAGGGGCAAAGTCGGCCCCAGCCCTCGCCCCAGATGGAGAGCGAGGTGCTGACTCTGCTGCGGCAAGAGCTGGCTGCCTTCCGGCAACAGCAGCAGGAACAGCAGCAGCAGTTCCAGGAGCGAGTCCAGCGGCAATTCGCTGTCCTGGAGGGCATTGTCCTGCGCCCCCCGCTTGCGGCCTCTGGCCAGAAAAGGGCGGTTTCCTACGCTGCCGCCGCCGCGGCTGCTGCACCCAAAGCGGGCCCGTCCGGGCAGACCGGGCGTGGAGCTCAGGTGTCGGAGCCGGCGAGGCCGGTCCCGGCCAAACAGCAGCAGCGGCAGGGGAAACCTGCCCCTCCCCCGAAAGGCAGGGCGGTGCCTGCCGCTAAATCGGCGGGGCCTCCCGCGGCGGCGGCAACTAGGCCGCGCCTGCCGCCTCCCCTGCCTCAAGAAGAACCCTCGGCTGGCGCCGAATGGACGGTTGTCGGCGCCAGCAAGAAGGCGGGCAAGATGGCCAGAGCGGCGAAGAAGCGCGAGCGGCGACAGCAGCGCAGGAAGCGGGCCATGGCGGCCAGACTTCGCGCCCCGAATTCCGCAGCTGTAGTGATCACACTACAGCCGGCTGCGGAAAAGAAGGGCGTGACGTACAACGCCGTCATGGCAAAGGCGAAGCAGGCGGTGGTGGATCACCTCGACGAGTTCGGAGCCTCTGAAGGCTTCCGAATGAGGCGCACCGCAACCGGGGCCCGAATTTTGGAGGTCCCTGGTGCGGACAGCGGCTCTGCCGCGGACGCCCTGGCCGCAAGGATCAGGGCGTCCCTGGACGTCGAGGAGGTCCGAGTGTCCAGGCCCACAAAGTGCATAGACATGCGCATCATGGGCCTGGACGACTCCGTTGGGGTGGACGAGGTGGTGGCCGCCGTCGTCAGGGCGGGAGGATGCCAGGCCGACCAAGTGCGGGCGGGCACCATCCGTGCTGACAGCACGGGCATGCGGGCCGTTACGGTCAGCTGCCCCGTGTCGGCGGCTAAAGCCATCACGGCTGAAGGCCGAAGGCTCTTGGTGGGCTGGGTCTCCGCGCAGGTGAAACTGCTGGAGCCCAGACCTCTGCGGTGTTACCGCTGCCACGTGGGGCACCACGTGGGGGCCCACTGCGCCGCGGAGGTGGACCGCAGTGACCGCTGCTACCAGTGCGGTCAGTCTGGTCACAAGGCCGTCGAATGCCGTGCAAAGCCGCACTGTTACGCATGTGCGGCGGCAGGCAAGCCGGCCGACCACCGGGCTGGGGGCAGGTCCTGCGACCCCCCCGCCAAGGCCAAGGCCAAAGTTCGGAGGCCCATCCACCCGGATGTACTCACCGCCGCAGCCGCCTCCTTGGCTGCCGCCGCTGTCGCCGTCGCACCCGCCGCGGCGGGGCCCTCACGGGGGGCTCGGGAGGAGACTGTAATGGACTGTCAATAACGACCCCATTACGTCTCCTCCAGGCGAACATCAACCACTGCGCCCCCGCTCAGGATCTGTTGCTCCAGAGCATGGCGCAGTGGTCGATCAATATCGCCGTGGTCTCCGAGCCGTACAATGTCCCGCCCAGGGGAGACTGGGTGCGGGACCTGGACGGCTCGGTGACCCTAATTTCGTCGGCCGCCGCCGGTACCCCGACCCTCGAGGCCGTCACGAGGGGACGGGGTTGCGTGGCAGCACGGTTCGGGGACATTGCAGTGGTAGGCGTCTACCTGTCCCCGAGCAGATCTCTCGGCGATCTTCACATCTCCCTAATGGAGCTGAAAGCCGTCGTCGCTGGGTTTGGTTCCCTCCCCGTGGTCGTTTGCGGGGACTTCAATGCCAAGAACTTGGCTTGGGGTTCCCGGCTCACGAACCAGCGGGGTCGGATGGTGGAGGACTGGGCTCTGGAGACAGGCCTGGTCGTCCTAAACCGGGGTTCTGTCCCCACGTGTGTGCGGATGCGGGGTGACTCAGTGGTGGACCTCTCGTTCGCCAGCCCCGCTCTGTCACCGCGTGTCGTCGACTGGCGCGTTATGGAGGGGGTGGAGACGTTTTCGGACCACCAGTACATCCGGTTCGACGTCTCCGCCCAAACCTCGATTGCGCCGGTCCGCCAGAACCCTTGTGGTCCGCGGTGGGCGCTGAGGCAGATGGACCGGGAGCTCCTCCTGGAAGCCGCGACGGTACAGGCCTGGGTGCAAGCACCGGACAGGCCTGTCGACATAGACGTCGAGGCAGAGTGGTTCCGGGAGGCCATGTCGCAAATTTGCGACGCGGCAATGCCCCGAGTCCCTCCAGGACGTGCTCAGCGCCAGGTATACTGGTGGTCGCCGGAGATTGCGGCACTGCGCAACGCGTGCAATGCCGCGCGACGCCGGTATGCCAGATACCGCAGTCGCCGCATCCGTCCAACGGATGCGGAGGCCAGAGAGGCGGAGCTGTACGAGGGATACAGAGCGGCAAAGCGCACCCTCCGAGCGGAGATAAGGCGGGCCAAACTTGAGGCCCGCAACGTGTGGCTGGGGACTCTGAATGGGGACCCATGGGGACGCCCGTACAAATTGGTACGGGACAAACTCCGCCCCTGGGCTCCCCCGCTGACGCAGAGTCTCCGGCCCCAGCTCGTGGAGGGTGTGGTGAGCACTCTGTTCCCCACGCGAGGGGAACACTCTCCCCCGCCCATGGCTCCGCCACCAGCGGTGTCCGACGCGGACCACGATGGCGACGACGACGATAACGCTCCAGAGGTGACCGAGGTAGAGATGAGAGTGGCGGTACGAAGGCTGAGTGCCAAAAATACCGCCCCAGGACCCGACGGCTTGCCTGGGAAGGCATGGGTCCTGGCCATGGAGGCTCTCGGGCCTCGACTAAGAGGGCTCTTCAGCGCATGTATGGAGAGGGGCCAGTTCCCACTTCGCTGGAAGACGGGGAAACTGGTCCTGATCGCGAAGCCGGGGCGCCCCGCGGACTCTCCGTCCGCGTACCGGCCCATTGTGCTGCTCGACGAGGTGGGCAAGCTCTTTGAAAGAGTAATTGCAGACCGCCTCGTCGCACACCTAACACGGGTGGGGCCGGATCTGGCGGACGGCCAGTTCGGCTTTCGCAGGAGGCGCTCCACGGTGGACGCCATCATGTGCGTGCGAGCTCTCACGACGGGGGATGCAGTGGCCCAGGGCAGGTGTGTCGTGGCGGTGTCTCTGGACATCGCCAACGCCTTCAACTCCCTGCCTTGGAGTTGCATTGGGAGGGCACTCCGGTATCACCGGATGCCCGACTACCTCTGTCGTGTGGTCGAGGCGTACCTGTCTGACAGGTACATAACCTACCCCGGTCACCAGGGGGTGTGGGAACGTCGAGAGATGTCGTGCGGTGTTCCGCAGGGATCGGTACTAGGGCCGCCCTTGTGGAACATCGGATACGATTACGTGCTGCGCGGCGACCTCCCTGACGGGGTCAGCGTGGTCTGCTACGCAGACGACACGCTGGTCCTGGCGCAGGGAGAGTCGTACCAGGCGGCGGTCGAACTAGCGACACGCGGGGTCGCGACGGTCGTTGGCAGGATCCAGGAGCTGGGACTCGAGGTGGCATTGCACAAGTCCGAGGCCATGTGCTTTCACGGCCCTCGGAACGCGCCACCACCGGGTTCCCGGCTAACGGTGGGAGGAGTCCACATCGGCGTCGGGTCAACGATGAAGTACCTGGGACTCGTTCTCGACAGCCGATGGGATTTCGACGAGCATTTCCGACGTCTGGCTCCCAAACTAAATCGGACTGGGGCTGCTCTCTCGCGGCTCCTGCCCAACCTTGGGGGTCCAGACGCCTCCTGCCGGAGGCTCTACGCGGGGATCGTTCGGTCCATGGCCCTTTATGGCGCGCCGGTGTGGGCGCCGGGGCTGCGGAAGCAGCCGGCGGCCCGGCTGAACGCGTGCCAGAGGGTCATGGCCATACGGATGGTACGAGGATACCGGACGATTTCCCGCGAAGCGGCGAGCCTTCTTGCTTGCCAGCGACCATGGGAACTGGAGGCAACAGTCCTTGCACTCATGCACGAACGGCGCATGGAGATGCAACGCCGGGGCGAAACTCCGCTGCCGCAACAAGTCGCGGCATGGCGGACAGAGTTCCGGCGAGTTCTCATGGAGAAATGGCGACAGCGACTGTCGCGACCCCGTGCTGGGCACGCCACAATTATGGCGGTAAGTCCCCTCTTTGAGGCGTGGTTGGAAAGACCTCACGGCGTCCTCACATTCCGCATGACGCAGGTCCTCACCGGACACGGTAAGTTCGGGAGGTTCCTGCACCGGATTCGTGCGGAAACGACGCCCGGGTGTCGCCACTGTGTGGCCCACCCGGAGGACACGGTGGAGCACACGGTGGAGGTGTGCCCCGCTTGGGCAGAGCAACGCCGTGACCTCGTGAGGGCAATCGGCGGCGGTGATCTCTCGCGCCGGGCCTTGGTTCAGGCCATGCTCCGGAGCGAGGAGGAGTGGCAGGCGGTCGCCTCCTTCTGCGAAGCAGTAATGCTAGCTAAGGAGGCGGCCGATCGCGTGAGGCAACGGTCCTTACGCTCCAACCGCCGCCGGGATTCCGATCCCGATTTCCGGCCACCGTAGGCGCGGGCTTGCAGACGGCGAGCAATGGGTGGCTCGCCGTCTGATCGTCCGGTAACCGTCCGGACCGAGCCCAAGTCGTCGACGGCGCGTTTTGTTCCACGCGCGCCTCAAGGAGATGTCAGCAAATCGTAGGGGCCCAGAAGGGTCGAAGCCTACTGGGGCCACGGGTAGTGTGAAAGCGGAACCCGGGGCCCTGGGACGAAGGCAACGAAGGAACAGGAGTGGGTTTTTAGTCAGTAAGAGTCTGACACTATCTCCCGCTCCGCCCAAGAGCGGGGATGTCATTAGGATGATTTTCCCACCCAATAAAAAAAAAAAAAAAAAAAAAAAACCCTTCATAGGGAAATTTTACACCCGACAGTTAAAAACTGTAAAACTTACAAATTTTCCATACATTCTCTTTAGAACAACCCCTATATTAACGAGCTATCCCTAATATTCCCGAAAATTTTTATCATCTCCTGTACGGGACGCTTAGGTTTATCTTCCAGTAGAAAACCAGCAGCGAGTCTCGCAGGGTTCCGCGGGGAAGCTCGAAAACGTTAAATTCATAGTTCTATAGATCTATATAGGTATAACCAAAAATCTACTTACCAGAGCGTTGTTTTTGAGAACTTTAATTATTTCAAACCTTTTATATACAGCAAACATACAACTGTCATACATTTTTGAACGCGGCTCAGTGAGCCCTATACGATTATCACAAAATATTTGACAATTTTCCAAAAGAAAACTATTTACTTAGGAAAAACCAATTTTCAATTTATTCAAAACTCAAAAATTTTATAACAGTCATCCTAATTGACCTAAGTCTGTTCTGGAAACGCCAACGGACGCGCATTCGCTCGTTCTACGGGATACCTGCAACAGAAAAGTCAAATTAGGCACATTTCCAAAATTTATTTTCAAAATTTTCTAAAAAATCCCATTTTTCACCAGTTTTTCGGCCATAACTCCCGTTCCCGACGTCCGATCCGGACCGGGTTTACGTCATAGTATAGGACTCCGTGCCCGCTGTGCGTGTGCACCGCAAAAAACGAACCCTTCATAGGGAAATTTTACACCCGACAGTTAAAAACTGTAAAACTTACAAATTTTCCATACATTCTCTTTAGAACAACCCCTATATTAACGAGCTATCCCTAATATTCCCGAAAATTTTTATCATCTCCTGTACGGGACGCTTAGGTTTATCTTCCAGTAGAAAACCAGCAGCGAGTCTCGCAGGGTTCCGCGGGGAAGCTCGAAAACGTTAAATTCATAGTTCTATAGATCTATATAGGTATAACCAAAAATCTACTTACCAGAGCGTTGTTTTTGAGAACTTTAATTATTTCAAACCTTTTATATACAGCAAACATACAACTGTCATACATTTTTGAACGCGGCTCAGTGAGCCCTATACGATTATCACAAAATATTTGACAATTTTCCAAAAGAAAACTATTTACTTAGGAAAAACCAATTTTCAATTTATTCAAAACTCAAAAATTTTATAACAGTCATCCTAATTGACCTAAGTCTGTTCTGGAAACGCCAACGGACGCGCATTCGCTCGTTCTACGGGATACCTGCAACAGAAAAGTCAAATTAGGCACATTTCCAAAATTTATTTTCAAAATTTTCTAAAAAATCCCATTTTTCACCAGTTTTTCGGCCATAACTCCCGTTCCCGACGTCCGATCCGGACCGGGTTTACGTCATAGTATAGGACTCCGTGCCCGCTGTGCGTGTGCACCGCAAAAAACGAACCCTTCATAGGGAAATTTTACACCCGACAGTTAAAAACTGTAAAACTTACAAATTTTCCATACATTCTCTTTAGAACAACCCCTATATTAACGAGCTATCCCTAATATTCCCGAAAATTTTTATCATCTCCTGTACGGGACGCTTAGGTTTATCTTCCAGTAGAAAACCAGCAGCGAGTCTCGCAGGGTTCCGCGGGGAAGCTCGAAAACGTTAAATTCATAGTTCTATAGATCTATATAGGTATAACCAAAAATCTACTTACCAGAGCGTTGTTTTTGAGAACTTTAATTATTTCAAACCTTTTATATACAGCAAACATACAACTGTCATACATTTTTGAACGCGGCTCAGTGAGCCCTATACGATTATCACAAAATATTTGACAATTTTCCAAAAGAAAACTATTTACTTAGGAAAAACCAATTTTCAATTTATTCAAAACTCAAAAATTTTATAACAGTCATCCTAATTGACCTAAGTCTGTTCTGGAAACGCCAACGGACGCGCATTCGCTCGTTCTACGGGATACCTGCAACAGAAAAGTCAAATTAGGCACATTTCCAAAATTTATTTTCAAAATTTTCTAAAAAATCCCATTTTTCACCAGTTTTTCGGCCATAACTCCCGTTCCCGACGTCCGATCCGGACCGGGTTTACGTCATAGTATAGGACTCCGTGCCCGCTGTGCGTGTGCACCGCAAAAAACGAACCCTTCATAGGGAAATTTTACACCCGACAGTTACCCCACCGACCGTGTTCCCACGTTGTCGTCGTGGTGGGGCTTGCGTGTCTCTATGACCTTGAGGGCTATGCCGGTAGAGCTACTCATGCCGGAAGGCCTCAAGCGAGAGACCAGACCAAGAGGAACACACAGGCGGAGTCCAGACGGACCGCCAAGGAGGGTGCACTGTCCAGAAGCATCGGCACCAACAGCTGTTGGTGTTTTTGGACAGTAATTTTGAGAGAGTGGGTTCGCCTCGGGTACGCGTCTGCTTATCAGACGTGACCACGATGGCGAACGCGTTATTGGGGACCCCACCCCAATGTAAAAAAAAGGCAAAGCTGTGTTCAGCACCAATATGGACGCGTCTCCCAAAGAACTATTACCCCAGGAGGGTACCGCCTGCACCGCAGGCGGAGAATCCCTCCCCGAGCAGAGCTCGGGCTGCCCCTCGTATTCTGGGGGGGGCAAAGAGCGCGTCAGGTCCCAAAAGGACCTGTTACCGTCCTTCGTGGACGCAAGGAGCCAGGGTGGCTCACCCATCGGAAGCGCGGAGTCCCTGGGACCTGTTCCCAGCACGTCCGCTGCGCCGGTGGGTCCTGCAGAGGCCGGCAGGAGCTTCGGCCTCAGGGAGGTGAGCGGAGACGCGGCGTCGGACTCCGATGCCGCGTCTTCGCTTGGATCGGAGAGGATGGAGGTGGAGGAGTCCACCTCCAAGACCCAGTTCCTCAAGCGCCGCATGTTGGGGGATGGCCGGAGGACATCCTCCGACGACGACGAACTGGGCGTATCGGCCCGCAAAGTCTCCACCGCTGTGCGGGGTGCGGGCCGAAAGATGGGGAAGGGGAGCCGGCGCAACGCCGAGGAAGTGGCCCGGCGATCCCTCAAAGTCGCCAGGGAGGGGTGCCACCTCGGGGCACTCAGTGGCCTGGTCGGCCCTCCGCAACCGGAGCCTTCGGGCAGTGAGCCAGAAGGTTTGGAGGAGGCGCTGAACAGGTTCACGGAGATCGTGGCAGCTGCCATATCAGGCGTGGCCAAAAAAAGGGAGAGGGTTGCCAAGAGGCGATCCATCTCCCAGGCCATGACCTCGATAACGGAGGCACTAGGTATCGTCCTGGAGCCGTTCAAGCGATCCCTCAATAAGAGGATTGAACGGCTCGAGGCGGACCTGGCCGGTCTCCGTGGATCTGGCCCTGAGGTGGCGCAGGTGGCGCAAAAAGGGGGATGCAAGCAGGGGCAGAGTCGGTCCCAGCCCTTGCCCCGGGCGGAGAGCGAGTTGCTGACCCTGCTGCGGCAGGAGCTGGCCGCCTTCCGGCAGCAGCAACTGGAACAGCAGCAGCAGTTCCAGGAGCGGGTCCAGCGGCAATTCGCTGTCCTGGAGGGCATAGTGCTGCGCCCCCCGCTTGCGGCCTCCGGCGTGAAAAGGGCGGTGTCGTACGCCGCCGCCGCCGCGGCCACGGCTGCTGCGCCAAAGGCGGGCCCGTCGGGGCAACCAGCGCGTGGAACCCAGGTGTCGGAGCCGGCGAGGCCGGTCCCGGCGCCCAAGCAGCAGCAGCGGCAGGGGAAACCTGCTCCTCCCCCGAAAGGCAGAGCGGTGCCTGCCGCTAAATCGGCGGGGCCTTCCGCGGCGGCGGCGACTAGGCCGCGCCTGCCGCCTCCCTTGCCTGAAGAACCCTCGGCTGGCGCCGAATGGACGGTCGCCGGCGCCAGCAGGAAGGCGGGCAAGGCGGCCAGAGCGGCGAAGAAGCGCGAGCGGCGGCAGCAGCGCAAGAAGCGGGCCATGGCAGCCAGGCTTCGCGCCCCAAATTCCGCAGCTGTAGTGATCACACTACAGCCAGCTGCGGAAAAGAAGGGCGTGAGCTATGACAAGGTCATGGCGAAGGCGAAGCAGGCGGTGGTGGATCACCTCGACGAGTTCGGAGCCTCTGAAGGCTTCCGAATGAGGCGCACCGCAACCGGGGCCCGAATATTGGAGGTCCCTGGTGCGGACAGCGGCCCTGCCGCGGACGCCCTGGCCGCAAGGATCAGGGCGTCCCTGGACGTCGAGGAGGTCCGAGTGTCCAGGCCCACAAAGTGCATGGACATGCGCATCATGGGCCTGGATGACTCCGTTAGGGTGGAAGAGGTGGTGGCCGCCGTCGTCAGGGCGGGAGGATGCCAGGCCGATCAAGTGCGGGCTGGCACCATCCGTGCTGACAGCACGGGCATGCGGGCCGTTACGGTCAGCTGCCCCGTGTCGGCGGCCAAAGCCATCACGGCTGTAGGCCGTAGGCTCTTGGTGGGCTGGGTCTCCGCGCAGGTAAAACTGCTGGAGCCCAGACCTCTGCGGTGTTACCGCTGCCACGTGGGGCACCACGTGGGGGCCCATTGCGCCGCGGAGGTGGACCGCAGCGACCGCTGCTACCAGTGCGGTCAGGCCGGTCACAAGGCCGTCGAATGCCGTGCAACGCCGCACTGCTACGCATGTGCGGCGGCAGGCAAGCCGGCCGACCACCGGGCTGGGGGCAGGTCCTGCGACCCCCCCGCCAAGGCCAAGGCCAAAGTTAAAAGGCCCGTCCACCCTGACGTACTAACCGCCGCAGCCGCCTCCTTGGCTGCCGCCGCTGTCGCCGTCGCACCCGCCGCGGCAGGGCCCTCACGGGGGGCTCGGGAGGAGACTGTAATGGACTGTCAATAACGACCCCATTACGTCTCCTCCAGGCGAACATCAACCACTGCGCCCCCGCTCAGGATCTGTTGCTCCAGAGCATGGCGCAGTGGTCGATCAATATCGCCGTGGTCTCCGAGCCGTACAATGTCCTGCCCAGGGGAGACTGGGTGCGGGACCTGGACGGCTCGGTGACCCTAATTTCGTCGGCCGCCGCCGGTACCCCGACCCTCGAGGCCGTCACGAGGGGACGGGGTTGCGTGGCAGCACGGTTCGGGGACATTGCAGTGGTAGGCGTCTACCTGTCCCCGAGCAGATCTCTCGGCGATCTTCACATCTCCCTAATGGAGCTGAAAGCCGTCGTCGCTGGGTTTGGTTCCCTCCCCGTGGTCGTTTGCGGGGACTTCAATGCCAAGAACTTGGCTTGGGGTTCCCGGCTCACGAACCAGCGGGGTCGGATGGTGGAGGACTGGGCTCTGGAGACGGGCCTGGTCGTCCTAAACCGGGGTTCTGTCCCCACGTGTGTGCGGATGCGGGGTGACTCAGTGGTGGACCTCTCGTTCGCCAGCCCCGCTCTGTCGCCGCGTGTCGTCGACTGGCGCGTTATGGAGGGGGTGGAGACGTTTTCGGACCACCGGTACATCCGGTTCGACGTCTCCGCCCAAACCTCGATTGCGCCGGTCCGACAGAACCCTTGTGGTCCGCGGTGGGCGCTGAGGCAGATGGACCGGGAGCTCCTCCTGGAAGCCGCGACGGTACAGGCCTGGGTGCAAGCACCGGACAGGCCTGTCGACATAGACGTCGAGGCAGAGTGGTTCCGGGAGGCCATGTCGCAAATTTGCGACGCGGCAATGCCCCGAGTCCCTCCAGGACGTGCTCAGCGCCAGGTATACTGGTGGTCGCCGGAGATTGCGGCACTGCGCAACGCGTGCAATGCCGCGCGACGCCGGTATGCCAGATACCGCAGGCGCCGCATCCGTCCACCGGATGCGGAGGCCAGAGAGGCGGAGCTGTACGAGGGATACAGAGCGGCAAAGCGCACCCTCCGAGCGGAGATAAGGCGGGCCAAACTTGAGGCCCGCAACGTGTGGCTGGGGACTCTGAATGGGGACCCATGGGGACGCCCGTACAAATTGGTACGGGACAAACTCCGCCCCTGGGCTCCCCCGCTGACGCAGAGTCTCCGGCCCCAGCTCGTGGAGGGTGTGGTGAGCACTCTGTTCCCCACGCGAGGGGAACACTCTCCCCCGCCCATGGCTCCGCCACCAGCGGTGTCCGACGCGGACCACGATGGCGACGACGACGACAACGCTCCAGAGGTGACCGAGGTAGAGATGAGAGTGGCGGTACGAAGGCTGAGTGCCAAAAATACCGCCCCAGGACCCGACGGCTTGCCTGGGAAGGCATGGGTCCTGGCCATGGAGGCTCTCGGGCCTCGACTAAGAGGGCTCTTCAGCGCATGCATGGAGAGGGGCCAGTTCCCACTTCGCTGGAAGACGGGGAAACTGGTCCTCATCGCGAAGCCGGGGCGCCCCGCGGACTCTCCGTCCGCGTACCGGCCCATTGTGCTGCTCGACGAGGTGGGCAAGCTCTTTGAAAGAGTAATTGCAGACCGCCTCGTCGCACACCTAACACGGGTGGGGCCGGATCTGGCGGACGGCCAGTTCGGCTTTCGCAGGAGGCGCTCCACGGTGGACGCCATCATGTGCGTGCGAGCTCTCACGACAGGGGATGCAGTGGCCCAGGGCAGGTGTGTCGTGGCGGTGTCTCTGGACATCGCCAACGCCTTCAACTCCCTGCCTTGGAGTAGCATTGGGAGGGCACTCCGGTATCACCGGATGCCCGACTACCTCTGTCGTGTGGTCGAGGCGTACCTGTCAGACAGGTACATAACCTACCCCGGTCACCAGGGGGTGTGGGAACGTCGAGAGATGTCGTGCGGTGTTCCGCAGGGATCGGTACTAGGGCCGCCCTTGTGGAACATCGGATACGATTACGTGCTGCGCGGCGACCTCCCTGACGGGGTCAGCGTGGTCTGCTACGCAGACGACACGCTGGTCCTGGCGCAGGGAGAGTCGTACCAGGCGGCGGTCGAACTAGCGACACGCGGGGTCGCGACGGTCGTTGGCAGGATCCAGGAGCTGGGACTCGAGGTGGCATTGCACAAGTCCGAGGCCATGTGCTTTCACGGCCCTCGGAACGCGCCACCACCGGGTTCCCGGCTAACGGTGGGAGGAGTCCACATCGGCGTCGGGTCAACGATGAAGTACCTGGGACTCGTTCTCGACAGCCGATGGGATTTCGACGAGCATTTCCGACGTCTGGCTCCCAAACTAAATCGGACTGGGGCTGCTCTCTCGCGGCTCCTGCCCAACCTTGGGGGTCCAGACGCCTCCTGCCGGAGGCTCTACGCGGGGATCGTTCGGTCCATGGCCCTTTATGGCGCGCCGGTGTGGGCGCCGGGGCTGCGGAAGCAGCCGGCGGCCCGGCTGAACGCGTGCCAGAGGGTCATGGCCATAAGGATGGTGCGTGGATACCGGACGATTTCCCGCGAAGCGGCGACCCTTCTTGCTTGCCAGCGACCATGGGAACTGGAGGCAACAGTCCTTGCACTCATGCACGAACGGCGCATGGAGATGCAACGCCGGGGCGAAACTCCGCTGCCGCAACAAGTCGCGGCATGGCGGACAGAGTTCCGGCGAGTTCTCATGGTGAAATGGCGACAGCGACTGTCGCGACCCCGTGCTGGGCACGCCACAATTATGGCGGTAAGTCCCCTCTTTGAGGCGTGGTTGGAAAGACCTCACGGCGTCCTCACATTCCGCATGACGCAGGTCCTCACCGGACACGGTAAGTTCGGGAGGTTCCTGCACCGGATTCGTGCGGAAACGACGCCCGGGTGTCGCCACTGTGTGGCCCACCCGGAGGACACGGTGGAGCACACGGTGGAGGTGTGCCCCGCTTGGGCAGAGCAACGCCGTGACCTCGTGAGGGCAATCGGCGGCGGTGATCTCTCGCGCCGGGCCTTGGTTCAGGCCATGCTCCGGAGCGAGGAGGAGTGGCAGGCGGTCGCCTCTTTCTGCGAAGCAGTAATGCTAGCTAAGGAGGCGGCCGATCGCGTGAGGCAACGGTCCTTACGCTCCAACCGCCGCCGGGATTCCGATCCCGATTTCCGGCCACCGTAGGCGCGGGCTTGCAGACGGCGAGCAATGGGTGGCTCGCCGTCTGACCGTCCGGTAACCGTCCGGACCAAGCCCAAGTCGTCGACGGCGCGTTTTGTTCCACGCGCGCC
This sequence comes from Mythimna vitellina, assembly GCA_949316375.1. NCBI lineage: Eukaryota > Metazoa > Arthropoda > Insecta > Lepidoptera > Noctuidae > Mythimna > Mythimna vitellina. The sequence goes on from OX438696.1 coordinate 47,214, forward strand.
TCAAGGAGATGTCAGCAAATCGTAGGGGCCCAGCAGGGTCGAAGCCTACTGGGGCCACGGGTAGTGTGAAAGCGGAACCCGGGGCCCTGGGACGAAGGCAACGAAGGAACAGGAGTGGGTTTTTAGTCAGTAAGAGTCTGACACTATCTCCCGCTCCGCCCAAGAGCGGGAATGTCATTAGGATGATTTTCCCACCCAATAAAAAAAAAAAAAAAAAAAACACCCGACAGTTAAAAACTGTAAAACTTACAAATTTTCCATACATTCTCTTTAGAACAACCCCTATATTAACGAGCTATCCCTAATATTCCCGAAAATTTTTATCATCTCCTGTACGGGACGCTTAGGTTTATCTTCCAGTAGAAAACCAGCAGCGAGTCTCGCAGGGTTCCGCGGGGAAGCTCGAAAACGTTAAATTCATAGTTCTATAGATCTATATAGGTATAACCAAAAATCTACTTACCAGAGCGTTGTTTTTGAGAACTTTAATTATTTCAAACCTTTTATATACAGCAAACATACAACTGTCATACATTTTTGAACGCGGCTCAGTGAGCCCTATACGATTATCACAAAATATTTGACAATTTTCCAAAAGAAAACTATTTACTTAGGAAAAACCAATTTTCAATTTATTCAAAACTCAAAAATTTTATAACAGTCATCCTAATTGACCTAAGTCTGTTCTGGAAACGCCAACGGACGCGCATTCGCTCGTTCTACGGGATACCTGCAACAGAAAAGTCAAATTAGGCACATTTCCAAAATTTATTTTCAAAATTTTCTAAAAAATCCCATTTTTCACCAGTTTTTCGGCCATAACTCCCGTTCCCGACGTCCGATCCGGACCGGGTTTACGTCATAGTATAGGACTCCGTGCCCGCTGTGCGTGTGCACCGCAAAAAACGAACCCTTCATAGGGAAATTTTACACCCGACAGTTAAAAACTGTAAAACTTACAAATTTTCCATACATTCTCTTTAGAACAACCCCTATATTAACGAGCTATCCCTAATATTCCCGAAAATTTTTATCATCTCCTGTACGGGACGCTTAGGTTTATCTTCCAGTAGAAAACCAGCAGCGAGTCTCGCAGGGTTCCGCGGGGAAGCTCGAAAACGTTAAATTCATAGTTCTATAGATCTATATAGGTATAACCAAAAATCTACTTACCAGAGCGTTGTTTTTGAGAACTTTAATTATTTCAAACCTTTTATATACAGCAAACATACAACTGTCATACATTTTTGAACGCGGCTCAGTGAGCCCTATACGATTATCACAAAATATTTGACAATTTTCCAAAAGAAAACTATTTACTTAGGAAAAACCAATTTTCAATTTATTCAAAACTCAAAAATTTTATAACAGTCATCCTAATTGACCTAAGTCTGTTCTGGAAACGCCAACGGACGCGCATTCGCTCGTTCTACGGGATACCTGCAACAGAAAAGTCAAATTAGGCACATTTCCAAAATTTATTTTCAAAATTTTCTAAAAAATCCCATTTTTCACCAGTTTTTCGGCCATAACTCCCGTTCCCGACGTCCGATCCGGACCGGGTTTACGTCATAGTATAGGACTCCGTGCCCGCTGTGCGTGTGCACCGCAAAAAACGAACCCTTCATAGGGAAATTTTACACCCGACAGTTAAAAACTGTAAAACTTACAAATTTTCCATACATTCTCTTTAGAACAACCCCTATATTAACGAGCTATCCCTAATATTCCCGAAAATTTTTATCATCTCCTGTACGGGACGCTTAGGTTTATCTTCCAGTAGAAAACCAGCAGCGAGTCTCGCAGGGTTCCGCGGGGAAGCTCGAAAACGTTAAATTCATAGTTCTATAGATCTATATAGGTATAACCAAAAATCTACTTACCAGAGCGTTGTTTTTGAGAACTTTAATTATTTCAAACCTTTTATATACAGCAAACATACAACTGTCATACATTTTTGAACGCGGCTCAGTGAGCCCTATACGATTATCACAAAATATTTGACAATTTTCCAAAAGAAAACTATTTACTTAGGAAAAACCAATTTTCAATTTATTCAAAACTCAAAAATTTTATAACAGTCATCCTAATTGACCTAAGTCTGTTCTGGAAACGCCAACGGACGCGCATTCGCTCGTTCTACGGGATACCTGCAACAGAAAAGTCAAATTAGGCACATTTCCAAAATTTATTTTCAAAATTTTCTAAAAAATCCCATTTTTCACCAGTTTTTCGGCCATAACTCCCGTTCCCGACGTCCGATCCGGACCGGGTTTACGTCATAGTATAGGACTCCGTGCCCGCTGTGCGTGTGCACCGCAAAAAACGAACCCTTCATAGGGAAATTTTACACCCGACAGTTAAAAACTGTAAAACTTACAAATTTTCCATACATTCTCTTTAGAACAACCCCTATATTAACGAGCTATCCCTAATATTCCCGAAAATTTTTATCATCTCCTGTACGGGACGCTTAGGTTTATCTTCCAGTAGAAAACCAGCAGCGAGTCTCGCAGGGTTCCGCGGGGAAGCTCGAAAACGTTAAATTCATAGTTCTATAGATCTATATAGGTATAACCAAAAATCTACTTACCAGAGCGTTGTTTTTGAGAACTTTAATTATTTCAAACCTTTTATATACAGCAAACATACAACTGTCATACATTTTTGAACGCGGCTCAGTGAGCCCTATACGATTATCACAAAATATTTGACAATTTTCCAAAAGAAAACTATTTACTTAGGAAAAACCAATTTTCAATTTATTCAAAACTCAAAAATTTTATAACAGTCATCCTAATTGACCTAAGTCTGTTCTGGAAACGCCAACGGACGCGCATTCGCTCGTTCTACGGGATACCTGCAACAGAAAAGTCAAATTAGGCACATTTCCAAAATTTATTTTCAAAATTTTCTAAAAAATCCCATTTTTCACCAGTTTTTCGGCCATAACTCCCGTTCCCGACGTCCGATCCGGACCGGGTTTACGTCATAGTATAGGACTCCGTGCCCGCTGTGCGTGTGCACCGCAAAAAACGAACCCTTCATAGGGAAATTTTACACCCGACAGTTAAAAACTGTAAAACTTACAAATTTTCCATACATTCTCTTTAGAACAACCCCTATATTAACGAGCTATCCCTAATATTCCCGAAAATTTTTATCATCTCCTGTACGGGACGCTTAGGTTTATCTTCCAGTAGAAAACCAGCAGCGAGTCTCGCAGGGTTCCGCGGGGAAGCTCGAAAACGTTAAATTCATAGTTCTATAGATCTATATAGGTATAACCAAAAATCTACTTACCAGAGCGTTGTTTTTGAGAACTTTAATTATTTCAAACCTTTTATATACAGCAAACATACAACTGTCATACATTTTTGAACGCGGCTCAGTGAGCCCTATACGATTATCACAAAATATTTGACAATTTTCCAAAAGAAAACTATTTACTTAGGAAAAACCAATTTTCAATTTATTCAAAACTCAAAAATTTTATAACAGTCATCCTAATTGACCTAAGTCTGTTCTGGAAACGCCAACGGACGCGCATTCGCTCGTTCTACGGGATACCTGCAACAGAAAAGTCAAATTAGGCACATTTCCAAAATTTATTTTCAAAATTTTCTAAAAAATCCCATTTTTCACCAGTTTTTCGGCCATAACTCCCGTTCCCGACGTCCGATCCGGACCGGGTTTACGTCATAGTATAGGACTCCGTGCCCGCTGTGCGTGTGCACCGCAAAAAACGAACCCTTCATAGGGAAATTTTACACCCGACAGTTAAAAACTGTAAAACTTACAAATTTTCCATACATTCTCTTTAGAACAACCCCTATATTAACGAGCTATCCCTAATATTCCCGAAAATTTTTATCATCTCCTGTACGGGACGCTTAGGTTTATCTTCCAGTAGAAAACCAGCAGCGAGTCTCGCAGGGTTCCGCGGGGAAGCTCGAAAACGTTAAATTCATAGTTCTATAGATCTATATAGGTATAACCAAAAATCTACTTACCAGAGCGTTGTTTTTGAGAACTTTAATTATTTCAAACCTTTTATATACAGCAAACATACAACTGTCATACATTTTTGAACGCGGCTCAGTGAGCCCTATACGATTATCACAAAATATTTGACAATTTTCCAAAAGAAAACTATTTACTTAGGAAAAACCAATTTTCAATTTATTCAAAACTCAAAAATTTTATAACAGTCATCCTAATTGACCTAAGTCTGTTCTGGAAACGCCAACGGACGCGCATTCGCTCGTTCTACGGGATACCTGCAACAGAAAAGTCAAATTAGGCACATTTCCAAAATTTATTTTCAAAATTTTCTAAAAAATCCCATTTTTCACCAGTTTTTCGGCCATAACTCCCGTTCCCGACGTCCGATCCGGACCGGGTTTACGTCATAGTATAGGACTCCGTGCCCGCTGTGCGTGTGCACCGCAAAAAACGAACCCTTCATAGGGAAATTTTACACCCGACAGTTAAAAACTGTAAAACTTACAAATTTTCCATACATTCTCTTTAGAACAACCCCTATATTAACGAGCTATCCCTAATATTCCCGAAAATTTTTATCATCTCCTGTACGGGACGCTTAGGTTTATCTTCCAGTAGAAAACCAGCAGCGAGTCTCGCAGGGTTCCGCGGGGAAGCTCGAAAACGTTAAATTCATAGTTCTATAGATCTATATAGGTATAACCAAAAATCTACTTACCAGAGCGTTGTTTTTGAGAACTTTAATTATTTCAAACCTTTTATATACAGCAAACATACAACTGTCATACATTTTTGAACGCGGCTCAGTGAGCCCTATACGATTATCACAAAATATTTGACAATTTTCCAAAAGAAAACTATTTACTTAGGAAAAACCAATTTTCAATTTATTCAAAACTCAAAAATTTTATAACAGTCATCCTAATTGACCTAAGTCTGTTCTGGAAACGCCAACGGACGCGCATTCGCTCGTTCTACGGGATACCTGCAACAGAAAAGTCAAATTAGGCACATTTCCAAAATTTATTTTCAAAATTTTCTAAAAAATCCCATTTTTCACCAGTTTTTCGGCCATAACTCCCGTTCCCGACGTCCGATCCGGACCGGGTTTACGTCATAGTATAGGACTCCGTGCCCGCTGTGCGTGTGCACCGCAAAAAACGAACCCTTCATAGGGAAATTTTACACCCGACAGTTAAAAACTGTAAAACTTACAAATTTTCCATACATTCTCTTTAGAACAACCCCTATATTAACGAGCTATCCCTAATATTCCCGAAAATTTTTATCATCTCCTGTACGGGACGCTTAGGTTTATCTTCCAGTAGAAAACCAGCAGCGAGTCTCGCAGGGTTCCGCGGGGAAGCTCGAAAACGTTAAATTCATAGTTCTATAGATCTATATAGGTATAACCAAAAATCTACTTACCAGAGCGTTGTTTTTGAGAACTTTAATTATTTCAAACCTTTTATATACAGCAAACATACAACTGTCATACATTTTTGAACGCGGCTCAGTGAGCCCTATACGATTATCACAAAATATTTGACAATTTTCCAAAAGAAAACTATTTACTTAGGAAAAACCAATTTTCAATTTATTCAAAACTCAAAAATTTTATAACAGTCATCCTAATTGACCTAAGTCTGTTCTGGAAACGCCAACGGACGCGCATTCGCTCGTTCTACGGGATACCTGCAACAGAAAAGTCAAATTAGGCACATTTCCAAAATTTATTTTCAAAATTTTCTAAAAAATCCCATTTTTCACCAGTTTTTCGGCCATAACTCCCGTTCCCGACGTCCGATCCGGACCGGGTTTACGTCATAGTATAGGACTCCGTGCCCGCTGTGCGTGTGTACCGCAAAAAACGAACCCTTCATAGGGAAATTTTACACCCGACAGTTAAAAACTGTAAAACTTACAAATTTTCCATACATTCTCTTTAGAACAACCCCTATATTAACGAGCTATCCCTAATATTCCCGAAAATTTTTATCATCTCCTGTACGGGACGCTTAGGTTTATCTTCCAGTAGAAAACCAGCAGCGAGTCTCGCAGGGTTCCGCGGGGAAGCTCGAAAACGTTAAATTCATAGTTCTATAGATCTATATAGGTATAACCAAAAATCTACTTACCAGAGCGTTGTTTTTGAGAACTTTAATTATTTCAAACCTTTTATATACAGCAAACATACAACTGTCATACATTTTTGAACGCGGCTCAGTGAGCCCTATACGATTATCACAAAATATTTGACAATTTTCCAAAAGAAAACTATTTACTTAGGAAAAACCAATTTTCAATTTATTCAAAACTCAAAAATTTTATAACAGTCATCCTAATTGACCTAAGTCTGTTCTGGAAACGCCAACGGACGCGCATTCGCTCGTTCTACGGGATACCTGCAACAGAAAAGTCAAATTAGGCACATTTCCAAAATTTATTTTCAAAATTTTCTAAAAAATCCCATTTTTCACCAGTTTTTCGGCCATAACTCCCGTTCCCGACGTCCGATCCGGACCGGGTTTACGTCATAGTATAGGACTCCGTGCCCGCTGTGCGTGTGCACCGCAAAAAACGAACCCTTCATAGGGAAATTTTACACCCGACAGTTAAAAACTGTAAAACTTACAAATTTTCCATACATTCTCTTTAGAACAACCCCTATATTAACGAGCTATCCCTAATATTCCCGAAAATTTTTATCATCTCCTGTACGGGACGCTTAGGTTTATCTTCCAGTAGAAAACCAGCAGCGAGTCTCGCAGGGTTCCGCGGGGAAGCTCGAAAACGTTAAATTCATAGTTCTATAGATCTATATAGGTATAACCAAAAATCTACTTACCAGAGCGTTGTTTTTGAGAACTTTAATTATTTCAAACCTTTTATATACAGCAAACATACAACTGTCATACATTTTTGAACGCGGCTCAGTGAGCCCTATACGATTATCACAAAATATTTGACAATTTTCCAAAAGAAAACTATTTACTTAGGAAAAACCAATTTTCAATTTATTCAAAACTCAAAAATTTTATAACAGTCATCCTAATTGACCTAAGTCTGTTCTGGAAACGCCAACGGACGCGCATTCGCTCGTTCTACGGGATACCTGCAACAGAAAAGTCAAATTAGGCACATTTCCAAAATTTATTTTCAAAATTTTCTAAAAAATCCCATTTTTCACCAGTTTTTCGGCCATAACTCCCGTTCCCGACGTCCGATCCGGACCGGGTTTACGTCATAGTATAGGACTCCGTGCCCGCTGTGCGTGTGCACCGCAAAAAACGAACCCTTCATAGGGAAATTTTACACCCGACAGTTAAAAACTGTAAAACTTACAAATTTTCCATACATTCTCTTTAGAACAACCCCTATATTAACGAGCTATCCCTAATATTCCCGAAAATTTTTATCATCTCCTGTACGGGACGCTTAGGTTTATCTTCCAGTAGAAAACCAGCAGCGAGTCTCGCAGGGTTCCGCGGGGAAGCTCGAAAACGTTAAATTCATAGTTCTATAGATCTATATAGGTATAACCAAAAATCTACTTACCAGAGCGTTGTTTTTGAGAACTTTAATTATTTCAAACCTTTTATATACAGCAAACATACAACTGTCATACATTTTTGAACGCGGCTCAGTGAGCCCTATACGATTATCACAAAATATTTGACAATTTTCCAAAAGAAAACTATTTACTTAGGAAAAACCAATTTTCAATTTATTCAAAACTCAAAAATTTTATAACAGTCATCCTAATTGACCTAAGTCTGTTCTGGAAACGCCAACGGACGCGCATTCGCTCGTTCTACGGGATACCTGCAACAGAAAAGTCAAATTAGGCACATTTCCAAAATTTATTTTCAAAATTTTCTAAAAAATCCCATTTTTCACCAGTTTTTCGGCCATAACTCCCGTTCCCGACGTCCGATCCGGACCGGGTTTACGTCATAGTATAGGACTCCGTGCCCGCTGTGCGTGTGCACCGCAAAAAACGAACCCTTCATAGGGAAATTTTACACCCGACAGTTAAAAACTGTAAAACTTACAAATTTTCCATACATTCTCTTTAGAACAACCCCTATATTAACGAGCTATCCCTAATATTCCCGAAAATTTTTATCATCTCCTGTACGGGACGCTTAGGTTTATCTTCCAGTAGAAAACCAGCAGCGAGTCTCGCAGGGTTCCGCGGGGAAGCTCGAAAACGTTAAATTCATAGTTCTATAGATCTATATAGGTATAACCAAAAATCTACTTACCAGAGCGTTGTTTTTGAGAACTTTAATTATTTCAAACCTTTTATATACAGCAAACATACAACTGTCATACATTTTTGAACGCGGCTCAGTGAGCCCTATACGATTATCACAAAATATTTGACAATTTTCCAAAAGAAAACTATTTACTTAGGAAAAACCAATTTTCAATTTATTCAAAACTCAAAAATTTTATAACAGTCATCCTAATTGACCTAAGTCTGTTCTGGAAACGCCAACGGACGCGCATTCGCTCGTTCTACGGGATACCTGCAACAGAAAAGTCAAATTAGGCACATTTCCAAAATTTATTTTCAAAATTTTCTAAAAAATCCCATTTTTCACCAGTTTTTCGGCCATAACTCCCGTTCCCGACGTCCGATCCGGACCGGGTTTACGTCATAGTATAGGACTCCGTGCCCGCTGTGCGTGTGCACCGCAAAAAACGAACCCTTCATAGGGAAATTTTTTTTTTTTTTTTTTTTTTTTTTTTTTTTTTTTTTTTTTACACCCGACAGTTCCCCACCGACCGTGTTCCCACGTTGTCGCCGTGGTGGGGCTTGCGTGTCTTTATGACCTTGAGGGCTATGCCGGTAGAGCTACTCATGCCGGAAGGCCTCAAGCGAGAGACCAGACCAAGAGGAACACACAGGCGGAGTCCAGACGGACCGCCAAGGAGGGTGCACTGTCCAGAAGCATCGGCACCAACAGCTGTTGGTGTTTTTGGACAGTGGTTTTGAGAGAGTGGGTTCGCCTCGGGTACGCGTCTGCTTATCAGACGTGACCACGATGGCGAACGTGGTTATTGGGGACCCCACCCCACAAAAAAGGCAAAGCTGTGTTCAGCACCCCCATGGACGCGTCTCCTAAAAAACTATTACCCCAGGAGGGTACCGCCTGCACCGCAGGCGGAGAATCCCTCCCCGAGCAGAGCTCGGGCTGCCCCTCGTATTCTGGGGGGGGCAAAGAGCGCGTCAGGTCCCCTAGGGACCTGTTACCGTCCCTCGTGGACGCACGGAGCCAGGGTGGCTCACCCACCGGTAGCGCGGAGTCCCTGGGACCTGTTCCCAGCACGTCCGCTGCGCCGGTGGGTCCTTCAGAGGCTGGCAGGCGTTTCGGCCTCAGAGAGGTGAGCGGAGACACGGCGTCGGACTCAGATGCCGCGTCTTCGCTCAACTCGGAGAGAATGGAGGTGGATGAGGCCACCTCCAGGAAGAAGAAGAGGAACCGGTTCCTCAAGCGTCCCATATCCGGGGACGGCCGGAGGACGTCCTCCGACGATGGGCGTGGAGCTTCGGCCCGCAAAATCTCCACTGCTGGACGAGGTGCGGGCCGAATGACGAAAGGGAGGAAGCCCACCGCCGAGGAGGCGACCCAGCGGTCTTTAAAGATTGCTAGGGAGGGGCGCCACCCCGGGGCAAACAGTGCCCAGGTCAGCCCTTCAGAGCCGGAGCCTTCTGGCAGCGAGCCGGAAGGCATGGAGGAGGCGCTGAACCGATTTACGGCGGTCGTGGCAGCTGCCATTATGGGCGTGGCCAAGAAGAGGGAGAGGGTCGCCAAGAGGCGGTCCATCTCCCAGGCCATGACCTCCATCACCGAGGCACTGGGTATCGTCCTGGAGCCGTTCAGGAGATCCCTCAACAAGAGGGTTGAGCGGCTCGAGGCAGAATTGGCCAGTGTCCGGGGCGCTGGCCATGAGGTGGCGCCAAAAGGAGGACGCAGGGAGGGGCAGGGTCGGCCCCAGCCCTCGCCCCAGATGGAGAGCGAGGTGCTGACTCTGCTGCGGCAAGAGCTGGCTGCCTTCCGGCAACAGCAGCAGGAGCAGCAGCAGCAGTTCCAGGAGCGAGTCCAGCGGCAATTCGCAGTCCTGGAGGGCATTGTCCTGCGCCCCCCGCTTGCGGCCTCCGGCCTAAAAAAGGCGGTTTCTTACGCTGCCGCCGCCGCGGCTGCTGCACCCAAAGCGGGCCCGTCCGGGCAGACCGGGCGTGGAGCCCAGGTGTCGGAGCCGGCGAGGCCGGTCCCGGCGGCCAAGCAGCAGCAGCGGCAGGGGAAACCTGCCCCTCCCCCGAAAGGCAGAGCGGTGCCTGCCGCTAAATCGGCGGGGCCTTCCGCGGCGGCGGCGACTAGGCCGCGCCTGCCGCCTCCCCTGCCCGAAGAACCATCGGCTGGCGCCGAATGGACGGTCGTCGGCGCCAGCAGAAAGGCGGGCAAGGCGGCTAGAGCGGCAAAAAAGCGCGAGCGGCGACAGCAGCGCAGGAAGCGGGCCATGGCGGCCAGACTTCGCGCCCCGAATTCCGCAGCTGTAGTGATTACACTACAGCCAGCTGCGGAAAAGAAGGGCGTGACGTACAACGCCGTCATGGAAAAGGCGAAACAGGCGGTGGTGGGCCACCTTAGCGAGTTCGGAGCCACTGAGGGCTTCAGAATGAGGCGCACCGCAACCGGGGCCCGAATATTGGAGGTCCCTGGTGCGGACAGCGGCTCTGCCGCGGACGCCCTGGCCGCAAGGATCAGGGCGTCTATGGACGCTGAGGAGGTCCGAGTGTCCAGGCCCACAAAGTGCATAGACGTGCGCATCATGGGCCTGGATGACTCCGTCAGGGTGGACGAAGTGGTGGCCGCCGTCGTCAGGGCGGGAGGGTGCCAGGCCGATCAAGTGCGGGCTGGCGCCATCCGTGCTGACAGCACGGGCATGCGAGCCGTTACGGTTAGCTGCCCCGTGTCAGCGGCCAAAGCCATCACGGCTGAAGGCCGAAGGCTCTTGGTGGGCTGGGTCTCCGCGCAGGTAAAACTGCTGGAGCCCAGACCTCTGCGGTGTTACCGCTGCCACGTGGGGCACCACGTGGGGGCCCATTGCGCCGCGGAGGTGGACCGCAGCGACCGCTGCTACCAGTGCGGTCAGGCCGGTCACAAGGCCGTCGAATGCCGTGCAACGCCGCACTGCTATGCATGTGCGGCGGCAGGCAAGCCGGCCGAGCACCGGGCTGGGGGCAGGTCCTGCGACCCCCCTGCCAAGGCCAAGGGCAAAGTACGGAGGCCCATCCACCCGGACGTACTCACCGCCGCAGCCGCTTCCTTGGCTGCCGCCGCTGTCGCCGCCGCACCCGCCGCGGCAGGGCCCTCTCGGGGGGCTAGGGAGGAGACTGTAATGGACTGTCAATAACGACCCCATTACGTCTCCTCCAGGCGAACATCAACCACTGCGCCCCCGCTCAGGATCTGTTGCTCCAGAGCATGGCGCAGTGGTCGATCAATATCGCCGTGGTCTCCGAGCCGTACAATGTCCTGCCCAGGGGAGACTGGGTGCGGGACCTGGACGGCTCGGTGACCCTAATTTCGTCGGCCGCCGCCGGTACCCCGACCCTCGAGGCCGTAACGAGGGGACGGGGTTGCGTGGCAGCACGGTTCGGGGACATTGCAGTGGTAGGCGTCTACCTGTCCCCGAGCAGATCTCTCGGCGATCTTCACATCTCCCTAATGGAGCTGAAAGCCGTCGTCGCTGGGTTTGGTTCCCTCCCCGTGGTCGTTTGCGGGGACTTCAATGCCAAGAACTTGGCTTGGGGTTCCCGGCTCACGAACCAGCGGGGTCGGATGGTGGAGGACTGGGCTCTGGAGACAGGCCTGGTCGTCCTAAACCGGGGTTCTGTCCCCACGTGTGTGCGGATGCGGGGTGACTCAGTGGTGGACCTCTCGTTCGCCAGCCCCGCTCTGTCGCCGCGTGTCGTCGACTGGCGCGTTATGGAGGGGGTGGAGACGTTTTCGGACCACCGGTACATCCGGTTCGACGTCTCCGCCCAAACCTCGATTGCGCCGGTCCGACGGAACCCTTGTGGTCCGCGTTGGGCGCTGAGGCAGATGGACCGGGAGCTCCTCCTGGAAGCCGCGACGGTACAGGCCTGGGTGCAAGCACCGGACAGGCCTGTCGACATAGACGTCGAGGCAGAGTGGTTCCGGGAGGCCATGTCGCAAATTTGCGACGCGGCAATGCCCCGAGTCCCTCCAGGACGTGCTCAGCGCCAGGTATACTGGTGGTCGCCGGAGATTGCGGCACTGCGCAACGCGTGCAATGCCGCGCGACGCCGGTATGCCAGATACCGCAGTCGCCGCATCCGTCCAGCGGATGCGGAGGCCAGAGAGGCGGAGCTGTACGAGGGATACAGAGCGGCAAAGCGCACCCTCCGAGCGGAGATAAGGCGGGCCAAACTTGAGGCCCGCAACGTGTGGCTGGGGACTCTGAATGGGGACCCATGGGGACGCCCGTACAAATTGGTACGGGACAAACTCCGCCCCTGGGCTCCCCCGCTGACGCAGAGTCTCCGGCCCCAGCTCGTGGAGGGTGTGGTGAGCACTCTGTTCCCCACGCGAGGGGAACACTCTCCCCCGCCCATGGCTCCGCCACCAGCGGTGTCCGACGCGGACCACGATGGCGACGACGACGATAACGCTCCAGAGGTGACCGAGGTAGAGATGAGAGTGGCGGTACGAAGGCTGAGTGCCAAAAATACCGCCCCAGGACCCGACGGCTTGCCTGGGAAGGCATGGGTCCTGGCCATGGAGGCTCTCGGGCCTCGACTAAGAGGGCTCTTCAGCGCATGTATGGAGAGGGGCCAGTTCCCACTTCGCTGGAAGACGGGGAAACTGGTCCTCATCGCGAAGCCGGGGCGCCCCGCGGACTCTCCGTCCGCGTACCGGCCCATTGTGCTGCTCGACGAGGTGGGCAAGCTCTTTGAAAGAGTAATTGCAGACCGCCTCGTCGCACACCTAACACGGGTGGGGCCGGATCTGGCGGACGGCCAGTTCGGCTTTCGCAGGAGGCGCTCCACGGTGGACGCCATCATGTGCGTGCGAGCTCTCACGACGGGGGATGCAGTGGCCCAGGGCAGGTGTGTCGTGGCGGTGTCTTTGGACATCGCCAACGCCTTCAACTCCCTGCCTTGGAGTTGCATTGGGAGGGCACTCCGGTATCACCGGATGCCCGACTACCTCTGTCGTGTGGTCGAGGCGTACCTGTCTGACAGGTACATAACCTACCCCGGTCACCAGGGGGTGTGGGAACGTCGAGAGATGTCGTGCGGTGTTCCGCAGGGATCGGTACTAGGGCCGCCCTTGTGGAACATCGGATACGATTACGTGCTGCGCGGCGACCTCCCTGACGGGGTCAGCGTGGTCTGCTACGCAGACGACACGCTGGTCCTGGCGCAGGGAGAGTCGTACCAGGCGGCGGTCGAACTAGCGACACGCGGGGTCGCGACGGTCGTTGGCAGGATCCAGGAGCTGGGACTCGAGGTGGCATTGCACAAGTCCGAGGCCATGTGCTTTCACGGCCCTCGGAACGCGCCACCACCGGGTTCCCGGCTAACGGTGGGAGGAGTCCACATCGGCGTCGGGTCAACGATGAAGTACCTGGGACTCGTTCTCGACAGCCGATGGGATTTCGACGAGCATTTCCGACGTCTGGCTCCCAAACTAAATCGGACTGGGGCTGCTCTCTCGCGGCTCCTGCCCAACCTTGGGGGTCCAGACGCCTCCTGCCGGAGGCTCTACGCGGGGATCGTTCGGTCCATGGCCCTTTATGGCGCGCCGGTGTGGGCGCCGGGGCTGCGGAAGCAGCCGGCGGCCCGGCTGAACGCGTGCCAGAGGGTCATGGCCATACGGATGGTACGAGGATACCGGACGATTTCCCGCGAAGCGGCGAGCCTTCTTGCTTGCCAGCGACCATGGGAACTGGAGGCAACAGTCCTTGCACTCATGCACGAACGGCGCATGGAGATGCAACGCCGGGGCGAAACTCCGCTGCCGCAACAAGTCGCGGCATGGCGGACAGAGTTCCGGCGAGTTCTCATGGAGAAATGGCGACAGCGACTGTCGCGACCCCGTGCTGGGCACGCCACAATCATGGCGGTAAGTCCCCTCTTTGAGGCGTGGTTGGAAAGACCTCACGGCGTCCTCACATTCCGCATGACGCAGGTCCTCACCGGACACGGTAAGTTCGGGAGGTTCCTGCACCGGATTCGTGCGGAAACGACGCCCGGGTGTCGCCACTGTGTGGCCCACCCGGAGGACACGGTGGAGCACACGGTGGAGGTGTGCCCCGCTTGGGCAGAGCAACGCCGTGACCTCGTGGGGGCAATCGGCGGCGGTGATCTCTCGCGCCGGGCCTTGGTTCAGGCCATGCTCCGGAGCGAGGAGGAGTGGCAGGCGGTCGCCTCCTTCTGCGAAGCAGTAATGCTAGCTAAGGAGGCGGCCGATCGCGTGAGGCAACGGTCCTTACGCTCCAACCGCCGCCGGGATTCCGATCCCGATTTCCGGCCACCGTAGGCGCGGGCTTGCAGATGGCGAGCAATGGGTGGCTCGCCGTCTGACCGTCCGGTAACCGTCCGGACCGAGCCCAAGTCGTCGACGGCGCGTATTGTTCCACGCGCGCCTCAAGGAGATGTCAGCAAATCGTAGGGGCCCAGCAGGGTCGAAGCCTACTGGGGCCACGGGTAGTGTGAAAGCGGAACCCGGGGCCCTGGGACGAAGGCAACGAAGGAACAGGAGTGGGTTTTTAGTCAGTAAGAGTCTGACACTATCTCCCGCTCCGCCCAAGAGCGGGGATGTCATTAGGATGATTTTCCCACCGAAAAAAAAAAAAAAAAAAAAAAAAACACCCGACAGTTAAAAACTGTAAAACTTACAAATTTTCCATACATTCTCTTTAGAACAACCCCTATATTAACGAGCTATCCCTAATATTCCCGAAAATTTTTATCATCTCCTGTACGGGACGCTTAGGTTTATCTTCCAGTAGAAAACCAGCAGCGAGTCTCGCAGGGTTCCGCGGGGAAGCTCGAAAACGTTAAATTCATAGTTCTATAGATCTATATAGGTATAACCAAAAATCTACTTACCAGAGCGTTGTTTTTGAGAACTTTAATTATTTCAAACCTTTTATATACAGCAAACATACAACTGTCATACATTTTTGAACGCGGCTCAGTGAGCCCTATACGATTATCACAAAATATTTGACAATTTTCCAAAAGAAAACTATTTACTTAGGAAAAACCAATTTTCAATTTATTCAAAACTCAAAAATTTTATAACAGTCATCCTAATTGACCTAAGTCTGTTCTGGAAACGCCAACGGACGCGCATTCGCTCGTTCTACGGGATACCTGCAACAGAAAAGTCAAATTAGGCACATTTCCAAAATTTATTTTCAAAATTTTCTAAAAAATCCCATTTTTCACCAGTTTTTCGGCCATAACTCCCGTTCCCGACGTCCGATCCGGACCGGGTTTACGTCATAGTATAGGACTCCGTGCCCGCTGTGCGTGTGCACCGCAAAAAACGAACCCTTCATAGGGAAATTTTACACCCGACAGTTAAAAACTGTAAAACTTACAAATTTTCCATACATTCTCTTTAGAACAACCCCTATATTAACGAGCTATCCCTAATATTCCCGAAAATTTTTATCATCTCCTGTACGGGACGCTTAGGTTTATCTTCCAGTAGAAAACCAGCAGCGAGTCTCGCAGGGTTCCGCGGGGAAGCTCGAAAACGTTAAATTCATAGTTCTATAGATCTATATAGGTATAACCAAAAATCTACTTACCAGAGCGTTGTTTTTGAGAACTTTAATTATTTCAAACCTTTTATATACAGCAAACATACAACTGTCATACATTTTTGAACGCGGCTCAGTGAGCCCTATACGATTATCACAAAATATTTGACAATTTTCCAAAAGAAAACTATTTACTTAGGAAAAACCAATTTTCAATTTATTCAAAACTCAAAAATTTTATAACAGTCATCCTAATTGACCTAAGTCTGTTCTGGAAACGCCAACGGACGCGCATTCGCTCGTTCTACGGGATACCTGCAACAGAAAAGTCAAATTAGGCACATTTCCAAAATTTATTTTCAAAATTTTCTAAAAAATCCCATTTTTCACCAGTTTTTCGGCCATAACTCCCGTTCCCGACGTCCGATCCGGACCGGGTTTACGTCATAGTATAGGACTCCGTGCCCGCTGTGCGTGTGCACCGCAAAAAACGAACCCTTCATAGGGAAATTTTACACCCGACAGTTAAAAACTGTAAAACTTACAAATTTTCCATACATTCTCTTTAGAACAACCCCTATATTAACGAGCTATCCCTAATATTCCCGAAAATTTTTATCATCTCCTGTACGGGACGCTTAGGTTTATCTTCCAGTAGAAAACCAGCAGCGAGTCTCGCAGGGTTCCGCGGGGAAGCTCGAAAACGTTAAATTCATAGTTCTATAGATCTATATAGGTATAACCAAAAATCTACTTACCAGAGCGTTGTTTTTGAGAACTTTAATTATTTCAAACCTTTTATATACAGCAAACATACAACTGTCATACATTTTTGAACGCGGCTCAGTGAGCCCTATACGATTATCACAAAATATTTGACAATTTTCCAAAAGAAAACTATTTACTTAGGAAAAACCAATTTTCAATTTATTCAAAACTCAAAAATTTTATAACAGTCATCCTAATTGACCTAAGTCTGTTCTGGAAACGCCAACGGACGCGCATTCGCTCGTTCTACGGGATACCTGCAACAGAAAAGTCAAATTAGGCACATTTCCAAAATTTATTTTCAAAATTTTCTAAAAAATCCCATTTTTCACCAGTTTTTCGGCCATAACTCCCGTTCCCGACGTCCGATCCGGACCGGGTTTACGTCATAGTATAGGACTCCGTGCCCGCTGTGCGTGTGCACCGCAAAAAACGAACCCTTCATAGGGAAATTTTACACCCGACAGTTAAAAACTGTAAAACTTACAAATTTTCCATACATTCTCTTTAGAACAACCCCTATATTAACGAGCTATCCCTAATATTCCCGAAAATTTTTATCATCTCCTGTACGGGACGCTTAGGTTTATCTTCCAGTAGAAAACCAGCAGCGAGTCTCGCAGGGTTCCGCGGGGAAGCTCGAAAACGTTAAATTCATAGTTCTATAGATCTATATAGGTATAACCAAAAATCTACTTACCAGAGCGTTGTTTTTGAGAACTTTAATTATTTCAAACCTTTTATATACAGCAAACATACAACTGTCATACATTTTTGAACGCGGCTCAGTGAGCCCTATACGATTATCACAAAATATTTGACAATTTTCCAAAAGAAAACTATTTACTTAGGAAAAACCAATTTTCAATTTATTCAAAACTCAAAAATTTTATAACAGTCATCCTAATTGACCTAAGTCTGTTCTGGAAACGCCAACGGACGCGCATTCGCTCGTTCTACGGGATACCTGCAACAGAAAAGTCAAATTAGGCACATTTCCAAAATTTATTTTCAAAATTTTCTAAAAAATCCCATTTTTCACCAGTTTTTCGGCCATAACTCCCGTTCCCGACGTCCGATCCGGACCGGGTTTACGTCATAGTATAGGACTCCGTGCCCGCTGTGCGTGTGCACCGCAAAAAACGAACCCTTCATAGGGAAATTTTACACCCGACAGTTAAAAACTGTAAAACTTACAAATTTTCCATACATTCTCTTTAGAACAACCCCTATATTAACGAGCTATCCCTAATATTCCCGAAAATTTTTATCATCTCCTGTACGGGACGCTTAGGTTTATCTTCCAGTAGAAAACCAGCAGCGAGTCTCGCAGGGTTCCGCGGGGAAGCTCGAAAACGTTAAATTCATAGTTCTATAGATCTATATAGGTATAACCAAAAATCTACTTACCAGAGCGTTGTTTTTGAGAACTTTAATTATTTCAAACCTTTTATATACAGCAAACATACAACTGTCATACATTTTTGAACGCGGCTCAGTGAGCCCTATACGATTATCACAAAATATTTGACAATTTTCCAAAAGAAAACTATTTACTTAGGAAAAACCAATTTTCAATTTATTCAAAACTCAAAAATTTTATAACAGTCATCCTAATTGACCTAAGTCTGTTCTGGAAACGCCAACGGACGCGCATTCGCTCGTTCTACGGGATACCTGCAACAGAAAAGTCAAATTAGGCACATTTCCAAAATTTATTTTCAAAATTTTCTAAAAAATCCCATTTTTCACCAGTTTTTCGGCCATAACTCCCGTTCCCGACGTCCGATCCGGACCGGGTTTACGTCATAGTATAGGACTCCGTGCCCGCTGTGCGTGTGCACCGCAAAAAACGAACCCTTCATAGGGAAATTTTACACCCGACAGTTAAAAACTGTAAAACTTACAAATTTTCCATACATTCTCTTTAGAACAACCCCTATATTAACGAGCTATCCCTAATATTCCCGAAAATTTTTATCATCTCCTGTACGGGACGCTTAGGTTTATCTTCCAGTAGAAAACCAGCAGCGAGTCTCGCAGGGTTCCGCGGGGAAGCTCGAAAACGTTAAATTCATAGTTCTATAGATCTATATAGGTATAACCAAAAATCTACTTACCAGAGCGTTGTTTTTGAGAACTTTAATTATTTCAAACCTTTTATATACAGCAAACATACAACTGTCATACATTTTTGAACGCGGCTCAGTGAGCCCTATACGATTATCACAAAATATTTGACAATTTTCCAAAAGAAAACTATTTACTTAGGAAAAACCAATTTTCAATTTATTCAAAACTCAAAAATTTTATAACAGTCATCCTAATTGACCTAAGTCTGTTCTGGAAACGCCAACGGACGCGCATTCGCTCGTTCTACGGGATACCTGCAACAGAAAAGTCAAATTAGGCACATTTCCAAAATTTATTTTCAAAATTTTCTAAAAAATCCCATTTTTCACCAGTTTTTCGGCCATAACTCCCGTTCCCGACGTCCGATCCGGACCGGGTTTACGTCATAGTATAGGACTCCGTGCCCGCTGTGCGTGTGCACCGCAAAAAACGAACCCTTCATAGGGAAATTTTACACCCGACAGTTAAAAACTGTAAAACTTACAAATTTTCCATACATTCTCTTTAGAACAACCCCTATATTAACGAGCTATCCCTAATATTCCCGAAAATTTTTATCATCTCCTGTACGGGACGCTTAGGTTTATCTTCCAGTAGAAAACCAGCAGCGAGTCTCGCAGGGTTCCGCGGGGAAGCTCGAAAACGTTAAATTCATAGTTCTATAGATCTATATAGGTATAACCAAAAATCTACTTACCAGAGCGTTGTTTTTGAGAACTTTAATTATTTCAAACCTTTTATATACAGCAAACATACAACTGTCATACATTTTTGAACGCGGCTCAGTGAGCCCTATACGATTATCACAAAATATTTGACAATTTTCCAAAAGAAAACTATTTACTTAGGAAAAACCAATTTTCAATTTATTCAAAACTCAAAAATTTTATAACAGTCATCCTAATTGACCTAAGTCTGTTCTGGAAACGCCAACGGACGCGCATTCGCTCGTTCTACGGGATACCTGCAACAGAAAAGTCAAATTAGGCACATTTCCAAAATTTATTTTCAAAATTTTCTAAAAAATCCCATTTTTCACCAGTTTTTCGGCCATAACTCCCGTTCCCGACGTCCGATCCGGACCGGGTTTACGTCATAGTATAGGACTCCGTGCCCGCTGTGCGTGTGCACCGCAAAAAACGAACCCTTCATAGGGAAATTTTACACCCGACAGTTAAAAACTGTAAAACTTACAAATTTTCCATACATTCTCTTTAGAACAACCCCTATATTAACGAGCTATCCCTAATATTCCCGAAAATTTTTATCATCTCCTGTACGGGACGCTTAGGTTTATCTTCCAGTAGAAAACCAGCAGCGAGTCTCGCAGGGTTCCGCGGGGAAGCTCGAAAACGTTAAATTCATAGTTCTATAGATCTATATAGGTATAACCAAAAATCTACTTACCAGAGCGTTGTTTTTGAGAACTTTAATTATTTCAAACCTTTTATATACAGCAAACATACAACTGTCATACATTTTTGAACGCGGCTCAGTGAGCCCTATACGATTATCACAAAATATTTGACAATTTTCCAAAAGAAAACTATTTACTTAGGAAAAACCAATTTTCAATTTATTCAAAACTCAAAAATTTTATAACAGTCATCCTAATTGACCTAAGTCTGTTCTGGAAACGCCAACGGACGCGCATTCGCTCGTTCTACGGGATACCTGCAACAGAAAAGTCAAATTAGGCACATTTCCAAAATTTATTTTCAAAATTTTCTAAAAAATCCCATTTTTCACCAGTTTTTCGGCCATAACTCCCGTTCCCGACGTCCGATCCGGACCGGGTTTACGTCATAGTATAGGACTCCGTGCCCGCTGTGCGTGTGCACCGCAAAAAACGAACCCTTCATAGGGAAATTTTACACCCGACAGTTAAAAACTGTAAAACTTACAAATTTTCCATACATTCTCTTTAGAACAACCCCTATATTAACGAGCTATCCCTAATATTCCCGAAAATTTTTATCATCTCCTGTACGGGACGCTTAGGTTTATCTTCCAGTAGAAAACCAGCAGCGAGTCTCGCAGGGTTCCGCGGGGAAGCTCGAAAACGTTAAATTCATAGTTCTATAGATCTATATAGGTATAACCAAAAATCTACTTACCAGAGCGTTGTTTTTGAGAACTTTAATTATTTCAAACCTTTTATATACAGCAAACATACAACTGTCATACATTTTTGAACGCGGCTCAGTGAGCCCTATACGATTATCACAAAATATTTGACAATTTTCCAAAAGAAAACTATTTACTTAGGAAAAACCAATTTTCAATTTATTCAAAACTCAAAAATTTTATAACAGTCATCCTAATTGACCTAAGTCTGTTCTGGAAACGCCAACGGACGCGCATTCGCTCGTTCTACGGGATACCTGCAACAGAAAAGTCAAATTAGGCACATTTCCAAAATTTATTTTCAAAATTTTCTAAAAAATCCCATTTTTCACCAGTTTTTCGGCCATAACTCCCGTTCCCGACGTCCGATCCGGACCGGGTTTACGTCATAGTATAGGACTCCGTGCCCGCTGTGCGTGTGCACCGCAAAAAACGAACCCTTCATAGGGAAATTTTACACCCGACAGTTAAAAACTGTAAAACTTACAAATTTTCCATACATTCTCTTTAGAACAACCCCTATATTAACGAGCTATCCCTAATATTCCCGAAAATTTTTATCATCTCCTGTACGGGACGCTTAGGTTTATCTTCCAGTAGAAAACCAGCAGCGAGTCTCGCAGGGTTCCGCGGGGAAGCTCGAAAACGTTAAATTCATAGTTCTATAGATCTATATAGGTATAACCAAAAATCTACTTACCAGAGCGTTGTTTTTGAGAACTTTAATTATTTCAAACCTTTTATATACAGCAAACATACAACTGTCATACATTTTTGAACGCGGCTCAGTGAGCCCTATACGATTATCACAAAATATTTGACAATTTTCCAAAAGAAAACTATTTACTTAGGAAAAACCAATTTTCAATTTATTCAAAACTCAAAAATTTTATAACAGTCATCCTAATTGACCTAAGTCTGTTCTGGAAACGCCAACGGACGCGCATTCGCTCGTTCTACGGGATACCTGCAACAGAAAAGTCAAATTAGGCACATTTCCAAAATTTATTTTCAAAATTTTCTAAAAAATCCCATTTTTCACCAGTTTTTCGGCCATAACTCCCGTTCCCGACGTCCGATCCGGACCGGGTTTACGTCATAGTATAGGACTCCGTGCCCGCTGTGCGTGTGCACCGCAAAAAACGAACCCTTCATAGGGACCCCACCGACCGTGTTCCCACGTTGTCGCCGTGGTGGGGCTTGCGTGTCTTTATGACCTTGAGGGCTATGCCGGTAGAGCTACTCATGCCGGAAGGCCTCAAGCGAGAGACCAGACCAAGAGGAACACACAGGCGGAGTCCAGACGGACCGCCAAGGAGGGTGCACTGTCCAGAAGCATCGGCACCAACAGCTGTTGGTGTTTTTGGACAGTGGTTTTGAGAGAGTGGGTTCGCCTCGGGTACGCGTCTGCTTATCAGACGTGACCACGATGGCGAACGTGGTTATTGGGGACCCCACCCCACAAAAAAGGCAAAGCTGTGTTCAGCACCCCCATGGACGCGTCTCCTAAAAAACTATTACCCCAGGAGGGTACCGCCTGCACCGCAGGCGGAGAATCCCTCCCCGAGCAGAGCTCGGGCTGCCCCTCGTATTCTGGGGGGGGCAAAGAGCGCGTCAGGTCCCCTAGGGACCTGTTACCGTCCCTCGTGGACGCACGGAGCCAGGGTGGCTCACCCACCGGTAGCGCGGAGTCCCTGGGACCTGTTCCCAGCACGTCCGCTGCGCCGGTGGGTCCTTCAGAGGCTGGCAGGCGTTTCGGCCTCAGAGAGGTGAGCGGAGACACGGCGTCGGACTCAGATGCCGCGTCTTCGCTCAACTCGGAGAGAATGGAGGTGGATGAGGCCACCTCCAGGAAGAAGAAGAGGAACCGGTTCCTCAAGCGTCCCATATCCGGGGACGGCCGGAGGACGTCCTCCGACGATGGGCGTGGAGCTTCGGCCCGCAAAATCTCCACTGCTGGACGAGGTGCGGGCCGAATGACGAAAGGGAGGAAGCCCACCGCCGAGGAGGCGACCCAGCGGTCTTTAAAGATTGCTAGGGAGGGGCGCCACCCCGGGGCAAGCAGTGCCCAGGTCAGCCCTTCAGAGCCGGAGCCTTCTGGCAGCGAGCCGGAAGGCATGGAGGAGGCGCTGAACCGATTTACGGCGGTCGTGGCAGCTGCCATTATGGGCGTGGCCAAGAAGAGGGAGAGGGTCGCCAAGAGGCGGTCCATCTCCCAGGCCATGACCTCCATCACCGAGGCACTGGGTATCGTCCTGGAGCCGTTCAGGAGATCCCTCAACAAGAGGGTTGAGCGGCTCGAGGCAGAATTGGCCAGTGTCCGGGGCGCTGGCCATGAGGTGGCGCCAAAAGGAGGACGCAGGGAGGGGCAGGGTCGGCCCCAGCCCTCGCCCCAGATGGAGAGCGAGGTGCTGACTCTGCTGCGGCAAGAGCTGGCTGCCTTCCGGCAACAGCAGCAGGAGCAGCAGCAGCAGTTCCAGGAGCGAGTCCAGCGGCAATTCGCAGTCCTGGAGGGCATTGTCCTGCGCCCCCCGCTTGCGGCCTCCGGCCTAAAAAAGGCGGTTTCTTACGCTGCCGCCGCCGCGGCTGCTGCACCCAAAGCGGGCCCGTCCGGGCAGACCGGGCGTGGAGCCCAGGTGTCGGAGCCGGCGAGGCCGGTCCCGGCGGCCAAGCAGCAGCAGCGGCAGGGGAAACCTGCCCCTCCCCCGAAAGGCAGAGCGGTGCCTGCCGCTAAATCGGCGGGGCCTTCCGCGGCGGCGGCGACTAGGCCGCGCCTGCCGCCTCCCCTGCCCGAAGAACCATCGGCTGGCGCCGAATGGACGGTCGTCGGCGCCAGCAGAAAGGCGGGCAAGGCGGCTAGAGCGGCAAAAAAGCGCGAGCGGCGACAGCAGCGCAGGAAGCGGGCCATGGCGGCCAGACTTCGCGCCCCGAATTCCGCAGCTGTAGTGATTACACTACAGCCAGCTGCGGAAAAGAAGGGCGTGACGTACAACGCCGTCATGGAAAAGGCGAAACAGGCGGTGGTGGGCCACCTTAGCGAGTTCGGAGCCACTGAGGGCTTCAGAATGAGGCGCACCGCAACCGGGGCCCGAATATTGGAGGTCCCTGGTGCGGACAGCGGCTCTGCCGCGGACGCCCTGGCCGCAAGGATCAGGGCGTCTATGGACGCTGAGGAGGTCCGAGTGTCCAGGCCCACAAAGTGCATAGACGTGCGCATCATGGGCCTGGATGACTCCGTCAGGGTGGACGAAGTGGTGGCCGCCGTCGTCAGGGCGGGAGGGTGCCAGGCCGATCAAGTGCGGGCTGGCGCCATCCGTGCTGACAGCACGGGCATGCGAGCCGTTACGGTTAGCTGCCCTGTGTCAGCGGCCAAAGCCATCACGGCTGAAGGCCGAAGGCTCTTGGTGGGCTGGGTCTCCGCGCAGGTAAAACTGCTGGAGCCCAGACCTCTGCGGTGTTACCGCTGCCACGTGGGGCACCACGTGGGGGCCCATTGCGCCGCGGAGGTGGACCGCAGCGACCGCTGCTACCAGTGCGGTCAGGCCGGTCACAAGGCCGTCGAATGCCGTGCAACGCCGCACTGCTATGCATGTGCGGCGGCAGGCAAGCCGGCCGAGCACCGGGCTGGGGGCAGGTCCTGCGACCCCCCTGCCAAGGCCAAGGGCAAAGTACGGAGGCCCATCCACCCGGACGTACTCACCGCCGCAGCCGCTTCCTTGGCTGCCGCCGCTGCCGCCGCTGTCGCCGCCGCACCCGCCGCGGCAGGGCCCTCTCGGGGGGCTAGGGAGGAGACTGTAATGGACTGTCAATAACGACCCCATTACGTCTCCTCCAGGCGAACATCAACCACTGCGCCCCCGCTCAGGATCTGTTGCTCCAGAGCATGGCGCAGTGGTCGATCAATATCGCCGTGGTCTCCGAGCCGTACAATGTCCTGCCCAGGGGAGACTGGGTGCGGGACCTGGACGGCTCGGTGACCCTAATTTCGTCGGCCGCCGCCGGTACCCCGACCCTCGAGGCCGTAACGAGGGGACGGGGTTGCGTGGCAGCACGGTTCGGGGACATTGCAGTGGTAGGCGTCTACCTGTCCCCGAGCAGATCTCTCGGCGATCTTCACATCTCCCTAATGGAGCTGAAAGCCGTCGTCGCTGGGTTTGGTTCCCTCCCCGTGGTCGTTTGCGGGGACTTCAATGCCAAGAACTTGGCTTGGGGTTCCCGGCTCACGAACCAGCGGGGTCGGATGGTGGAGGACTGGGCTCTGGAGACAGGCCTGGTCGTCCTAAACCGGGGTTCTGTCCCCACGTGTGTGCGGATGCGGGGTGACTCAGTGGTGGACCTCTCGTTCGCCAGCCCCGCTCTGTCGCCGCGTGTCGTCGACTGGCGCGTTATGGAGGGGGTGGAGACGTTTTCGGACCACCGGTACATCCGGTTCGACGTCTCCGCCCAAACCTCGATTGCGCCGGTCCGACAGAACCCTTGTGGTCCGCGTTGGGCGCTGAGGCAGATGGACCGGGAGCTCCTCCTGGAAGCCGCGACGGTACAGGCCTGGGTGCAAGCACCGGACAGGCCTGTCGACATAGACGTCGAGGCAGAGTGGTTCCGGGAGGCCATGTCGCAAATTTGCGACGCGGCAATGCCCCGAGTCCCTCCAGGACGTGCTCAGCGCCAGGTATACTGGTGGTCGCCGGAGATTGCGGCACTGCGCAACGCGTGCAATGCCGCGCGACGCCGGTATGCCAGATACCGCAGTCGCCGCATCCGTCCAGCGGATGCGGAGGCCAGAGAGGCGGAGCTGTACGAGGGATACAGAGCGGCAAAGCGCACCCTCCGAGCGGAGATAAGGCGGGCCAAACTTGAGGCCCGCAACGTGTGGCTGGGGACTCTGAATGGGGACCCATGGGGACGCCCGTACAAATTGGTACGGGACAAACTCCGCCCCTGGGCTCCCCCGCTGACGCAGAGTCTCCGGCCCCAGCTCGTGGAGGGTGTGGTGAGCACTCTGTTCCCCACGCGAGGGGAACACTCTCCCCCGCCCATGGCTCCGCCACCAGCGGTGTCCGACGCGGACCACGATGGCGACGACGACGATAACGCTCCAGAGGTGACCGAGGTAGAGATGAGAGTGGCGGTACGAAGGCTGAGTGCCAAAAATACCGCCCCAGGACCCGACGGCTTGCCTGGAAAGGCATGGGTCCTGGCCATGGAGGCTCTCGGGCCTCGACTAAGAGGGCTCTTCAGCGCATGTATGGAGAGGGGCCAGTTCCCACTTCGCTGGAAGACGGGGAAACTGGTCCTGATCGCGAAGCCGGGGCGCCCCGCGGACTCTCCGTCCGCGTACCGGCCCATTGTGCTGCTCGACGAGGTGGGCAAGCTCTTTGAAAGAGTAATTGCAGACCGCCTCGTCGCACACCTAACACGGGTGGGGCCGGATCTGGCGGACGGCCAGTTCGGCTTTCGCAGGAGGCGCTCCACGGTGGACGCCATCATGTGCGTGCGAGCTCTCACGACGGGGGATGCAGTGGCCCAGGGCAGGTGTGTCGTGGCGGTGTCTTTGGACATCGCCAACGCCTTCAACTCCCTGCCTTGGAGTTGCATTGGGAGGGCACTCCGGTATCACCGGATGCCCGACTACCTCTGTCGTGTGGTCGAGGCGTACCTGTCTGACAGGTACATAACCTACCCCGGTCACCAGGGGGTGTGGGAACGTCGAGAGATGTCGTGCGGTGTTCCGCAGGGATCGGTACTAGGGCCGCCCTTGTGGAACATCGGATACGATTACGTGCTGCGCGGCGACCTCCCTGACGGGGTCAGCGTGGTCTGCTACGCAGACGACACGCTGGTCCTGGCGCAGGGAGAGTCGTACCAGGCGGCGGTCGAACTAGCGACACGCGGGGTCGCGACGGTCGTTGGCAGGATCCAGGAGCTGGGACTCGAGGTGGCATTGCACAAGTCCGAGGCCATGTGCTTTCACGGCCCTCGGAACGCGCCACCACCGGGTTCCCGGCTAACGGTGGGAGGAGTCCACATCGGCGTCGGGTCAACGATGAAGTACCTGGGACTCGTTCTCGACAGCCGATGGGATTTCGACGAGCATTTCCGACGTCTGGCTCCCAAACTAAATCGGACTGGGGCTGCTCTCTCGCGGCTCCTGCCCAACCTTGGGGGTCCAGACGCCTCCTGCCGGAGGCTCTACGCGGGGATCGTTCGGTCCATGGCCCTTTATGGCGCGCCGGTGTGGGCGCCGGGGCTGCGGAAGCAGCCGGCGGCCCGGCTGAACGCGTGCCAGAGGGTCATGGCCATACGGATGGTACGAGGATACCGGACGATTTCCCGCGAAGCGGCGAGCCTTCTTGCTTGCCAGCGACCATGGGAACTGGAGGCAACAGTCCTTGCACTCATGCACGAACGGCGCATGGAGATGCAACGCCGGGGCGAAACTCCGCTGCCGCAACAAGTCGCGGCATGGCGGACAGAGTTCCGGCGAGTTCTCATGGAGAAATGGCGACAGCGACTGTCGCGACCCCGTGCTGGGCACGCCACAATTATGGCGGTAAGTCCCCTCTTTGAGGCGTGGTTGGAAAGACCTCACGGCGTCCTCACATTCCGCATGACGCAGGTCCTCACCGGACACGGTAAGTTCGGGAGGTTCCTGCACCGGATTCGTGCGGAAACGACGCCCGGGTGTCGCCACTGTGTGGCCCACCCGGAGGACACGGTGGAGCACACGGTGGAGGTGTGCCCCGCTTGGGCAGAGCAACGCCGTGACCTCGTGAGGGCAATCGGCGGCGGTGATCTCTCGCGCCGGGCCTTGGTTCAGGCCATGCTCCGGAGCGAGGAGGAGTGGCAGGCGGTCGCCTCCTTCTGCGAAGCAGTAATGCTAGCTAAGGAGGCGGCCGATCGCGTGAGGCAACGGTCCTTACGCTCCAACCGCCGCCGGGATTCCGATCCCGATTTCCGGCCACCGTAGGCGCGGGCTTGCAGACGGCGAGCAATGGGTGGCTCGCCGTCTGATCGTCCGGTAACCGTCCGGACCGAGCCCAAGTCGTCGACGGCGCGTTTTGTTCCACGCGCGCCTCAAGGAGATGTCAGCAAATCGTAGGGGCCCAGAAGGGTCGAAGCCTACTGGGGCCACGGGTAGTGTGAAAGCGGCACCCGGGGCCCTGGGACGAAGGCAACGAAGGAACAGGAGTGGGTTTTTAGTCAGTAAGAGTCTGACACTATCTCCCGCTCCGCCCAAGAGCGGGGATGTCATTAGGATGATTTTCCCACCGAAAAAAAAAAAAAAAAAAAAAAAAAAAAAACCCTTCATAGGGAAATTTTACACCCGACAGTTAAAAACTGTAAAACTTACAAATTTTCCATACATTCTCTTTAGAACAACCCCTATATTAACGAGCTATCCCTAATATTCCCGAAAATTTTTATCATCTCCTGTACGGGACGCTTAGGTTTATCTTCCAGTAGAAAACCAGCAGCGAGTCTCGCAGGGTTCCGCGGGGAAGCTCGAAAACGTTAAATTCATAGTTCTATAGATCTATATAGGTATAACCAAAAATCTACTTACCAGAGCGTTGTTTTTGAGAACTTTAATTATTTCAAACCTTTTATATACAGCAAACATACAACTGTCATACATTTTTGAACGCGGCTCAGTGAGCCCTATACGATTATCACAAAATATTTGACAATTTTCCAAAAGAAAACTATTTACTTAGGAAAAACCAATTTTCAATTTATTCAAAACTCAAAAATTTTATAACAGTCATCCTAATTGACCTAAGTCTGTTCTGGAAACGCCAACGGACGCGCATTCGCTCGTTCTACGGGATACCTGCAACAGAAAAGTCAAATTAGGCACATTTCCAAAATTTATTTTCAAAATTTTCTAAAAAATCCCATTTTTCACCAGTTTTTCGGCCATAACTCCCGTTCCCGACGTCCGATCCGGACCGGGTTTACGTCATAGTATAGGACTCCGTGCCCGCTGTGCGTGTGCACCGCAAAAAACGAACCCTTCATAGGGAAATTTTACACCCGACAGTTAAAAACTGTAAAACTTACAAATTTTCCATACATTCTCTTTAGAACAACCCCTATATTAACGAGCTATCCCTAATATTCCCGAAAATTTTTATCATCTCCTGTACGGGACGCTTAGGTTTATCTTCCAGTAGAAAACCAGCAGCGAGTCTCGCAGGGTTCCGCGGGGAAGCTCGAAAACGTTAAATTCATAGTTCTATAGATCTATATAGGTATAACCAAAAATCTACTTACCAGAGCGTTGTTTTTGAGAACTTTAATTATTTCAAACCTTTTATATACAGCAAACATACAACTGTCATACATTTTTGAACGCGGCTCAGTGAGCCCTATACGATTATCACAAAATATTTGACAATTTTCCAAAAGAAAACTATTTACTTAGGAAAAACCAATTTTCAATTTATTCAAAACTCAAAAATTTTATAACAGTCATCCTAATTGACCTAAGTCTGTTCTGGAAACGCCAACGGACGCGCATTCGCTCGTTCTACGGGATACCTGCAACAGAAAAGTCAAATTAGGCACATTTCCAAAATTTATTTTCAAAATTTTCTAAAAAATCCCATTTTTCACCAGTTTTTCGGCCATAACTCCCGTTCCCGACGTCCGATCCGGACCGGGTTTACGTCATAGTATAGGACTCCGTGCCCGCTGTGCGTGTGCACCGCAAAAAACGAACCCTTCATAGGGAAATTTTACACCCGACAGTTAAAAACTGTAAAACTTACAAATTTTCCATACATTCTCTTTAGAACAACCCCTATATTAACGAGCTATCCCTAATATTCCCGAAAATTTTTATCATCTCCTGTACGGGACGCTTAGGTTTATCTTCCAGTAGAAAACCAGCAGCGAGTCTCGCAGGGTTCCGCGGGGAAGCTCGAAAACGTTAAATTCATAGTTCTATAGATCTATATAGGTATAACCAAAAATCTACTTACCAGAGCGTTGTTTTTGAGAACTTTAATTATTTCAAACCTTTTATATACAGCAAACATACAACTGTCATACATTTTTGAACGCGGCTCAGTGAGCCCTATACGATTATCACAAAATATTTGACAATTTTCCAAAAGAAAACTATTTACTTAGGAAAAACCAATTTTCAATTTATTCAAAACTCAAAAATTTTATAACAGTCATCCTAATTGACCTAAGTCTGTTCTGGAAACGCCAACGGACGCGCATTCGCTCGTTCTACGGGATACCTGCAACAGAAAAGTCAAATTAGGCACATTTCCAAAATTTATTTTCAAAATTTTCTAAAAAATCCCATTTTTCACCAGTTTTTCGGCCATAACTCCCGTTCCCGACGTCCGATCCGGACCGGGTTTACGTCATAGTATAGGACTCCGTGCCCGCTGTGCGTGTGCACCGCAAAAAACGAACCCTTCATAGGGAAATTTTACACCCGACAGTTAAAAACTGTAAAACTTACAAATTTTCCATACATTCTCTTTAGAACAACCCCTATATTAACGAGCTATCCCTAATATTCCCGAAAATTTTTATCATCTCCTGTACGGGACGCTTAGGTTTATCTTCCAGTAGAAAACCAGCAGCGAGTCTCGCAGGGTTCCGCGGGGAAGCTCGAAAACGTTAAATTCATAGTTCTATAGATCTATATAGGTATAACCAAAAATCTACTTACCAGAGCGTTGTTTTTGAGAACTTTAATTATTTCAAACCTTTTATATACAGCAAACATACAACTGTCATACATTTTTGAACGCGGCTCAGTGAGCCCTATACGATTATCACAAAATATTTGACAATTTTCCAAAAGAAAACTATTTACTTAGGAAAAACCAATTTTCAATTTATTCAAAACTCAAAAATTTTATAACAGTCATCCTAATTGACCTAAGTCTGTTCTGGAAACGCCAACGGACGCGCATTCGCTCGTTCTACGGGATACCTGCAACAGAAAAGTCAAATTAGGCACATTTCCAAAATTTATTTTCAAAATTTTCTAAAAAATCCCATTTTTCACCAGTTTTTCGGCCATAACTCCCGTTCCCGACGTCCGATCCGGACCGGGTTTACGTCATAGTATAGGACTCCGTGCCCGCTGTGCGTGTGCACCGCAAAAAACGAACCCTTCATAGGGAAATTTTACACCCGACAGTTAAAAACTGTAAAACTTACAAATTTTCCATACATTCTCTTTAGAACAACCCCTATATTAACGAGCTATCCCTAATATTCCCGAAAATTTTTATCATCTCCTGTACGGGACGCTTAGGTTTATCTTCCAGTAGAAAACCAGCAGCGAGTCTCGCAGGGTTCCGCGGGGAAGCTCGAAAACGTTAAATTCATAGTTCTATAGATCTATATAGGTATAACCAAAAATCTACTTACCAGAGCGTTGTTTTTGAGAACTTTAATTATTTCAAACCTTTTATATACAGCAAACATACAACTGTCATACATTTTTGAACGCGGCTCAGTGAGCCCTATACGATTATCACAAAATATTTGACAATTTTCCAAAAGAAAACTATTTACTTAGGAAAAACCAATTTTCAATTTATTCAAAACTCAAAAATTTTATAACAGTCATCCTAATTGACCTAAGTCTGTTCTGGAAACGCCAACGGACGCGCATTCGCTCGTTCTACGGGATACCTGCAACAGAAAAGTCAAATTAGGCACATTTCCAAAATTTATTTTCAAAATTTTCTAAAAAATCCCATTTTTCACCAGTTTTTCGGCCATAACTCCCGTTCCCGACGTCCGATCCGGACCGGGTTTACGTCATAGTATAGGACTCCGTGCCCGCTGTGCGTGTGCACCGCAAAAAACGAACCCTTCATAGGGCCCCACCGACCGTGTTCCCACGTTGTCGTCGTGGTGGGGCTTGCGTGTCTCTATGACCTTGAGGGCTATGCCGGTAGAGCTACTCATGCCGGAAGGCCTCAAGCGAGAGACCAGACCAAGAGGAACACACAGGCGGAGTCCAGACGGACCGCCAAGGAGGGTGCACTGTCCAGAAGCATCGGCACCAACAGCTGTTGGTGTTTTTGGACAGTAATTTTGAGAGAGTGGGTTCGCCTCGGGTACGCGTCTGCTTATCAGACGTGACCACGATGGCGAACGTGTTATTGGGGACCCCACCCCAATGTAAAAAAAAGGCAAAGCTGTGTTCAGCACCAATATGGACGCGTCTCCCAAAGAAATATTACCCCAGGAGGGTACCGCCTGCACCGCAGGCGGAGAATCCCTCCCCGAGCAGAGCTCGGGCTGCCCCTCGTATTCTGGGGGGGGCAAAGAGCGCGTCAGGTCCCAAAAGGACCTGTTACCGTCCTTCGTGGACGCAAGGAGCCAGGGTGGCTCACCCATCGGAAGCGCGGAGTCCCTGGGACCTGTTCCCAGCACGTCCGCTGCGCCGGTGGGTCCTGCAGAGGCCGGCAGGAGCTTCGGCCTCAGGGAGGTGAGCGGAGACGCGGCGTCGGACTCCGATGCCGCGTCTTCGCTTGGATCGGAGAGGATGGAGGTGGAGGAGTCCACCTCCAAGACCCAGTTCCTCAAGCGCCGCATGCTGGGGGATGGCCGGAGGACATCCTCCGACGACGACGAATTGGGCGTATCGGCCCGCAAAGTCTCCACCGCTGTGCGGGGTGCGGGCCGAAAGATGGGGAAGGGGAGCCGGCGCAACGCCGAGGAAGTGGCCCGGCGATCCCTCAAAGTCGCCAGGGAGGGGTGCCACCTCGGGGCACTCAGTGGCCTGGTCGGCCCTCCGCAACCGGAGCCTTCGGGCAGTGAGCCAGAAGGTTTGGAGGAGGCGCTGAACAGGTTCACGGAGATCGTGGCAGCTGCCATATCAGGCGTGGCCAAAAAAAGGGAGAGGGTTGCCAAGAGGCGATCCATCTCCCAGGCCATGACCTCGATAACGGAGGCACTAGGTATCGTCCTGGAGCCGTTCAAGCGATCCCTCAATAAGAGGATTGAACGGCTCGAGGCGGACCTGGCCGGTCTCCGTGGATCTGGCCCTGAGGTGGCGCAGGTGGCGCAAAAAGGGGGATGCAAGCAGGGGCAGAGTCGGTCCCAGCCCTTGCCCCGGGCGGAGAGCGAGTTGCTGACCCTGCTGCGGCAGGAGCTGGCCGCCTTCCGGCAGCAGCAACTGGAACAGCAGCAGCAGTTCCAGGAGCGGGTCCAGCGGCAATTCGCTGTCCTGGAGGGCATAGTGCTGCGCCCCCCGCTTGCGGCCTCCGGCGTGAAAAGGGCGGTGTCGTACGCCGCCGCCGCCGCGGCCACGGCTGCTGCGCCAAAGGCGGGCCCGTCGGGGCAACCAGCGCGTGGAACCCAGGTGTCGGAGCCGGCGAGGCCGGTCCCGGCGCCCAAGCAGCAGCAGCGGCAGGGGAAACCTGCTCCTCCCCCGAAAGGCAGAGCGGTGCCTGCCGCTAAATCGGCGGGGCCTTCCGCGGCGGCGGCGACTAGGCCGCGCCTGCCGCCTCCCTTGCCTGAAGAACCCTCGGCTGGCGCCGAATGGACGGTCGCCGGCGCCAGCAGGAAGGCGGGCAAGGCGGCCAGAGCGGCGAAGAAGCGCGAGCGGCGACAGCAGCGCAAGAAGCGGGCCATGGCAGCCAGGCTTCGCGCCCCAAATTCCGCAGCTGTAGTGATCACACTACAGCCAGCTGCGGAAAAGAAGGGCGTGAGCTATGACAAGGTCATGGCGAAGGCGAAGCAGGCGGTGGTGGATCACCTCGACGAGTTCGGAGCCTCTGAAGGCTTCCGAATGAGGCGCACCGCAACCGGGGCCCGAATATTGGAGGTCCCTGGTGCGGACAGCGGCCCTGCCGCGGACGCCCTGGCCGCAAGGATCAGGGCGTCCCTGGACGTCGAGGAGGTCCGAGTGTCCAGGCCCACAAAGTGCATGGACATGCGCATCATGGGCCTGGATGACTCCGTTAGGGTGGAAGAGGTGGTGGCCGCCGTCGTCAGGGCGGGAGGATGCCAGGCCGATCAAGTGCGGGCTGGCACCATCCGTGCTGACAGCACGGGCATGCGGGCCGTTACGGTCAGCTGCCCCGTGTCGGCGGCCAAAGCCATCACGGCTGTAGGCCGTAGGCTCTTGGTGGGCTGGGTCTCCGCGCAGGTAAAACTGCTGGAGCCCAGACCTCTGCGGTGTTACCGCTGCCACGTGGGGCACCACGTGGGGGCCCATTGCGCCGCGGAGGTGGACCGCAGCGACCGCTGCTACCAGTGCGGTCAGGCCGGTCACAAGGCCGTCGAATGCCGTGCAACGCCGCACTGCTACGCATGTGCGGCGGCAGGCAAGCCGGCCGACCACCGGGCTGGGGGCAGGTCCTGCGACCCCCCCGCCAAGGCCAAGGCCAAAGTTAAAAGGCCCGTCCACCCTGACGTACTAACCGCCGCAGCCGCCTCCTTGGCTGCCGCCGCTGTCGCCGTCGCACCCGCCGCGGCAGGGCCCTCACGGGGGGCTCGGGAGGAGACTGTAATGGACTGTCAATAACGACCCCATTACGTCTCCTCCAGGCGAACATCAACCACTGCGCCCCCGCTCAGGATCTGTTGCTCCAGAGCATGGCGCAGTGGTCGATCAATATCGCCGTGGTCTCCGAGCCGTACAATGTCCTGCCCAGGGGAGACTGGGTGCGGGACCTGGACGGCTCGGTGACCCTAATTTCGTCGGCCGCCGCCGGTACCCCGACCCTCGAGGCCGTCACGAGGGGACGGGGTTGCGTGGCAGCACGGTTCGGGGACATTGCAGTGGTAGGCGTCTACCTGTCCCCGAGCAGATCTCTCGGCGATCTTCACATCTCCCTAATGGAGCTGAAAGCCGTCGTCGCTGGGTTTGGTTCCCTCCCCGTGGTCGTTTGCGGGGACTTCAATGCCAAGAACTTGGCTTGGGGTTCCCGGCTCACGAACCAGCGGGGTCGGATGGTGGAGGACTGGGCTCTGGAGACGGGCCTGGTCGTCCTAAACCGGGGTTCTGTCCCCACGTGTGTGCGGATGCGGGGTGACTCAGTGGTGGACATCTCGTTCGCCAGCCCCGCTCTGTCGCCGCGTGTCGTCGACTGGCGCGTTATGGAGGGGGTGGAGACGTTTTCGGACCACCGGTACATCCGGTTCGACGTCTCCGCCCAAACCTCGATTGCGCCGGTCCGACAGAACCCTTGTGGTCCGCGGTGGGCGCTGAGGCAGATGGACCGGGAGCTCCTCCTGGAAGCCGCGACGGTACAGGCCTGGGTGCAAGCACCGGACAGGCCTGTCGACATAGACGTCGAGGCAGAGTGGTTCCGGGAGGCCATGTCGCAAATTTGCGACGCGGCAATGCCCCGAGTCCCTCCAGGACGTGCTCAGCGCCAGGTATACTGGTGGTCGCCGGAGATTGCGGCACTGCGCAACGCGTGCAATGCCGCGCGACGCCGGTATGCCAGATACCGCAGGCGCCGCATCCGTCCACCGGATGCGGAGGCCAGAGAGGCGGAGCTGTACGAGGGATACAGAGCGGCAAAGCGCACCCTCCGAGCGGAGATAAGGCGGGCCAAACTTGAGGCCCGCAACGTGTGGCTGGGGACTCTGAATGGGGACCCATGGGGACGCCCGTACAAATTGGTACGGGACAAACTCCGCCCCTGGGCTCCCCCGCTGACGCAGAGTCTCCGGCCCCAGCTCGTGGAGGGTGTGGTGAGCACTCTGTTCCCCACGCGAGGGGAACACTCTCCCCCGCCCATGGCTCCGCCACCAGCGGTGTCCGACGCGGACCACGATGGCGACGACGACGACAACGCTCCAGAGGTGACCGAGGTAGAGATGAGAGTGGCGGTACGAAGGCTGAGTGCCAAAAATACCGCCCCAGGACCCGACGGCTTGCCTGGGAAGGCATGGGTCCTGGCCATGGAGGCTCTCGGGCCTCGACTAAGAGGGCTCTTCAGCGCATGCATGGAGAGGGGCCAGTTCCCACTTCGCTGGAAGACGGGGAAACTGGTCCTCATCGCGAAGCCGGGGCGCCCCGCGGACTCTCCGTCCGCGTACCGGCCCATTGTGCTGCTCGACGAGGTGGGCAAGCTCTTTGAAAGAGTAATTGCAGACCGCCTCGTCGCACACCTAACACGGGTGGGGCCGGATCTGGCGGACGGCCAGTTCGGCTTTCGCAGGAGGCGCTCCACGGTGGACGCCATCATGTGCGTGCGAGCTCTCACGACAGGGGATGCAGTGGCCCAGGGCAGGTGTGTCGTGGCGGTGTCTCTGGACATCGCCAACGCCTTCAACTCCCTGCCTTGGAGTAGCATTGGGAGGGCACTCCGGTATCACCGGATGCCCGACTACCTCTGTCGTGTGGTCGAGGCGTACCTGTCAGACAGGTACATAACCTACCCCGGTCACCGGGGGGTGTGGGAACGTCGAGAGATGTCGTGCGGTGTTCCGCAGGGATCGGTACTAGGGCCGCCCTTGTGGAACATCGGATACGATTACGTGCTGCGCGGCGACCTCCCTGACGGGGTCAGCGTGGTCTGCTACGCAGACGACACGCTGGTCCTGGCGCAGGGAGAGTCGTACCAGGCGGCGGTCGAACTAGCGACACGCGGGGTCGCGACGGTCGTTGGCAGGATCCAGGAGCTGGGACTCGAGGTGGCATTGCACAAGTCCGAGGCCATGTGCTTTCACGGCCCTCGGAACGCGCCACCACCGGGTTCCCGGCTAACGGTGGGAGGAGTCCACATCGGCGTCGGGTCAACGATGAAGTACCTGGGACTCGTTCTCGACAGCCGGTGGGATTTCGACGAGCACTTCCGACGTCTGGCTCCCAAACTAAATCGGACTGGGGCTGCCCTCGGGCGGCTCCTGCCCAACCTTGGGGGTCCAGACGCCTCCTGCCGGAAGCTCTACGCGGGGATCGTTCGGTCCATGGCCCTTTATGGCGCGCCGGTGTGGGCGCCGGGGCTGCGGAAGCAGCCGGCGGCCCGGCTGAACGCGTGCCAGAGGGTCATGGCCATACGGATGGTGCGAGGATACCGGACGATCTCCCGCGAAGCGGCGTGCCTTCTTGCTTGCCAGCGACCGTGGGAACTGGAGGCAACAGTCCTTGCACTCATGCACGAACGGCGCATGGAGATGCAACGCCGGGGCGAAACTCCGCTGCCGCAACAAGTCGCGGCATGGCGGACAGAGTTCCGGCGAGTTCTCATGGTGAAATGGCGACAGCGACTGTCGCGACCCCGTGCTGGGCACGCCACAATTATGGCGGTAAGTCCCCTCTTTGAGGCGTGGTTGGAAAGACCTCACGGCGTCCTCACATTCCGCATGACGCAGGTCCTCACCGGACACGGTAAGTTCGGGAGGTTCCTGCACCGGATTCGTGCGGAAACGACGCCCGGGTGTCGCCACTGTGTGGCCCACCCGGAGGACACGGTGGAGCACACGGTGGAGGTGTGCCCCGCTTGGGCAGAGCAACGCCGTGACCTCGTGAGGGCAATCGGCGGCGGTGATCTCTCGCGCCGGGCCTTGGTTCAGGCCATGCTCCGGAGCGAGGAGGAGTGGCAGGCGGTCGCCTCCTTCTGCGAAGCAGTAATGCTAGCTAAGGAGGCGGCCGATCGCGTGAGGCAACGGTCCTTACGCTCCAACCGCCGCCGGGATTCCGATCCCGATTTCCGGCCACCGTAGGCGCGGGCTTGCAGATGGCGAGCAATGGGTGGCTCGCCGTCTGACCGTCCGGTAACCGTCCGGACCGAGCCCAAGTCGTCGACGGCGCGTATTGTTCCACGCGCGCCTCAAGGAGATGTCAGCAAATCGTAGGGGCCCAGCAGGGTCGAAGCCTACTGGGGCCACGGGTAGTGTGAAAGCGGAACCCGGGGCCCTGGGACGAAGGCAACGAAGGAACAGGAGTGGGTTTTTAGTCAGTAAGAGTCTGACACTATCTCCCGCTCCGCCCAAGAGCGGGGATGTCATTAGGATGATTTTCCCACCCAATAAAAAAAAAAAAAAAAAAACCCTTCATAGGGAAATTTTACACCCGACAGTTAAAAACTGTAAAACTTACAAATTTTCCATACATTCTCTTTAGAACAACCCCTATATTAACGAGCTATCCCTAATATTCCCGAAAATTTTTATCATCTCCTGTACGGGACGCTTAGGTTTATCTTCCAGTAGAAAACCAGCAGCGAGTCTCGCAGGGTTCCGCGGGGAAGCTCGAAAACGTTAAATTCATAGTTCTATAGATCTATATAGGTATAACCAAAAATCTACTTACCAGAGCGTTGTTTTTGAGAACTTTAATTATTTCAAACCTTTTATATACAGCAAACATACAACTGTCATACATTTTTGAACGCGGCTCAGTGAGCCCTATACGATTATCACAAAATATTTGACAATTTTCCAAAAGAAAACTATTTACTTAGGAAAAACCAATTTTCAATTTATTCAAAACTCAAAAATTTTATAACAGTCATCCTAATTGACCTAAGTCTGTTCTGGAAACGCCAACGGACGCGCATTCGCTCGTTCTACGGGATACCTGCAACAGAAAAGTCAAATTAGGCACATTTCCAAAATTTATTTTCAAAATTTTCTAAAAAATCCCATTTTTCACCAGTTTTTCGGCCATAACTCCCGTTCCCGACGTCCGATCCGGACCGGGTTTACGTCATAGTATAGGACTCCGTGCCCGCTGTGCGTGTGCACCGCAAAAAACGAACCCTTCATAGGGAAATTTTACACCCGACAGTTAAAAACTGTAAAACTTACAAATTTTCCATACATTCTCTTTAGAACAACCCCTATATTAACGAGCTATCCCTAATATTCCCGAAAATTTTTATCATCTCCTGTACGGGACGCTTAGGTTTATCTTCCAGTAGAAAACCAGCAGCGAGTCTCGCAGGGTTCCGCGGGGAAGCTCGAAAACGTTAAATTCATAGTTCTATAGATCTATATAGGTATAACCAAAAATCTACTTACCAGAGCGTTGTTTTTGAGAACTTTAATTATTTCAAACCTTTTATATACAGCAAACATACAACTGTCATACATTTTTGAACGCGGCTCAGTGAGCCCTATACGATTATCACAAAATATTTGACAATTTTCCAAAAGAAAACTATTTACTTAGGAAAAACCAATTTTCAATTTATTCAAAACTCAAAAATTTTATAACAGTCATCCTAATTGACCTAAGTCTGTTCTGGAAACGCCAACGGACGCGCATTCGCTCGTTCTACGGGATACCTGCAACAGAAAAGTCAAATTAGGCACATTTCCAAAATTTATTTTCAAAATTTTCTAAAAAATCCCATTTTTCACCAGTTTTTCGGCCATAACTCCCGTTCCCGACGTCCGATCCGGACCGGGTTTACGTCATAGTATAGGACTCCGTGCCCGCTGTGCGTGTGCACCGCAAAAAACGAACCCTTCATAGGGAAATTTTACACCCGACAGTTAAAAACTGTAAAACTTACAAATTTTCCATACATTCTCTTTAGAACAACCCCTATATTAACGAGCTATCCCTAATATTCCCGAAAATTTTTATCATCTCCTGTACGGGACGCTTAGGTTTATCTTCCAGTAGAAAACCAGCAGCGAGTCTCGCAGGGTTCCGCGGGGAAGCTCGAAAACGTTAAATTCATAGTTCTATAGATCTATATAGGTATAACCAAAAATCTACTTACCAGAGCGTTGTTTTTGAGAACTTTAATTATTTCAAACCTTTTATATACAGCAAACATACAACTGTCATACATTTTTGAACGCGGCTCAGTGAGCCCTATACGATTATCACAAAATATTTGACAATTTTCCAAAAGAAAACTATTTACTTAGGAAAAACCAATTTTCAATTTATTCAAAACTCAAAAATTTTATAACAGTCATCCTAATTGACCTAAGTCTGTTCTGGAAACGCCAACGGACGCGCATTCGCTCGTTCTACGGGATACCTGCAACAGAAAAGTCAAATTAGGCACATTTCCAAAATTTATTTTCAAAATTTTCTAAAAAATCCCATTTTTCACCAGTTTTTCGGCCATAACTCCCGTTCCCGACGTCCGATCCGGACCGGGTTTACGTCATAGTATAGGACTCCGTGCCCGCTGTGCGTGTGCACCGCAAAAAACGAACCCTTCATAGGGACCCCACCGACCGTGTTCCCACGTTGTCGTCGTGGTGGGGCTTGCGTGTCTCTATGACCTTGAGGGCTATGCCGGTAGAGCTACTCATGCCGGAAGGCCTCAAGCGAGAGACCAGACCAAGAGGAACACACAGGCGGAGTCCAGACGGACCGCCAAGGAGGGTGCACTGTCCAGAAGCATCGGCACCAACAGCTGTTGGTGTTTTTGGACAGTGGTTTTGAGAGAGTGGGTTCGCCTCGGGTACGCGTCTGCTTATCAGACGTGACCACGATGGCGAACGTGGTTATTGGGGACCCCACCCCACAAAAAAGGCAAAGCTGTGTTCAGCAAACCATGGACGCGACTCCGAAAAAGATACTACCCCAGGAGGGTACCGCCTGCACCGCAGGTGGAGAATCCCTCCCCGAGCAGAGCTCGGGCTGCCCCTCGTATTCTGGGGGGGGCAAAGAGCGCGTCAGGTCCCAAAAGGACCTGTTACCGTCCCTCGTGGACGCAAAGAGCCAGGGTGGCTCATCCACTGGCAGCGTGGAGTCCCTGGGACCTGTTCCCAGCACGTCCGCTGCGCCGGTGGGTCCTGCAGAGGCCGGCAGGCGTTTCGGCCTCAGGGAGGTGAGCGGAGACACGGCGTCGGACTCAGATGCCGCGTCTTCGCTCAACTCGGAGAGAATGGAGGTGGATGAGGCCACCTCCAGGAAGAAGAGGACCCTTTTCCTCAAACGCCCCATATCCGGGGATGGCCGGAGGACGTCCTCCGACGATGGGCGCGGAGCTTCGGCCCGCAAAATATCCACTGCTGGACGAGGTGCGGGCCGAATGACGGGGAAAGGGAGAAAGCCCACCGCCGAGGAGGCGACCCAGCGGTCCATTAAGATCGCCAGGGAGGGGCGCCACCCCGGGGCAAGCAGTGCCCAGGTCAGCCCTTCAGAGCCGGAGCCTTCTGGCAGCGAGCCGGAAGGCATGGAGGAGGCGCTGAACCAGTTCACCGCGGTCGTGGCAGCTGCCATATCAGGCGTGGCCAAGAAGAGGGAGAGGGTCGCCAAGAGGCGATCCATCACTCAGGCCATGACCTCGATAACCGAGGCACTGGGGATCGTCCTGGAGCCGTTCAGAAAATCCCTGAACAAG
This sequence comes from Mythimna vitellina, assembly GCA_949316375.1. Classification (NCBI taxonomy): domain Eukaryota; kingdom Metazoa; phylum Arthropoda; class Insecta; order Lepidoptera; family Noctuidae; genus Mythimna; species Mythimna vitellina. The sequence continues at coordinate 88,331 of OX438696.1, forward strand.
AGGATTGAGCGGCTCGAGGCAGAACTGGCCGGTGTCCGGGGCGCTGGCCCTGAGGTGGCGCCAAAAGGAGGACGCAGGGAGGGGCAAAGTAAGTCCCAGCCCTCGCCCCAGATGGAGAGCGAGGTGCTGACTCTGCTGCGGCAAGAGCTGGCTGCCTTCCGGCAGCAGCAACAGGAGCAGCAGCAGCAGTTCCAGGAGCGAGTCCAGCGGCAATTCGCTGTCCTGGAGGGCATTGTGCTGCGCCCCCCGCTGGCGGCCTCCAGCCAAAAAAGGGTCGTCTCGTACGCCGCCGCCGCCGCGGCCACGGCTGCTGGGCCAAAGGCGGGCCCGTCTAGGCAAACTGGGCGTGGAGCCGTGGCGTCGGAGCCAGCGAGAACGGTCCCAGCGGCCAAGCAGCAGCAGCGGCAGGGGAAGCTTACCCCTTCCCCGAAAAGCAGAGCAGTGCCTGCCGCTAAACTGGCAGGTCCTCCTGCGGCGGCGGCGACTAGGCCGCGCCTGCCACCTCCCCTGCTTGAGGAAGCCTCGGCTGGTGCCGAATGGACGGTCGTCGGCGCCAGCAAGAAGGCGGGCAAAGTGGCCAGAGCGGCGAAGAAGCGCGAGCGGCGACAGCAGCGCAGGAAGCGGGCCATGGCGGCCAGACTTCGCGCCCCGAATTCCGCAGCTGTAGTGATTACACTACAGCCAGCTGCGGAAAAGAAGGGCGTGACGTACAACGCCGTCATGGCTAAGGCGAAGCAGGCGGTGGTGGATCACCTCGACGAATTCGGAGCCTCTGAAGGCTTCCGAATGAGGCGCACCGCAACCGGGGCCCGAATTTTGGAGGTCCCTGGTGCGGACAGCGGCTCTGCCGCGGACGCCCTGGCCGCAAGGATCAGGGCGTCCCTGGACGTCGAGGAGGTCCGAGTGTCCAGGCCCACAAAGTGCATAGACGTGCGCATCATGGGCCTGGATGACTCCGTTAGGGTGGAAGAGGTGGTGGCCGCCGTCGTCAGGGCGGGAGGATGCCAGGCCGATCAAGTGCGGGCTGGCACCATCCGTGCTGACAGCACGGGCATGCGGGCCGTTACGGTCAGCTGCCCCGTGTCGGCGGCCAAAGCCATCACGGCTGAAGGCCGTAGGCTCTTGGTGGGCTGGGTCTCCGCGCAGGTAAAACTGCTGGAGCCCAGACCTCTGCGGTGTTACCGCTGCCACGTGGGGCACCACGTGGGGGCCCATTGCGCCGCGGAGGTGGACCGCAGTGACCGCTGCTACCAGTGCGGTCAGGCTGGTCACAAGGCCGTCGAATGCCGTGCAACGCCGCACTGCTACGCATGTGCGGCGGCAGGCAAGCCGGCCGACCACCGGGCTGGGGGCAGGTCCTGCGACCCCCCCGCCAAGGCCAAGGGCAAGGTACGGAGGCCCATCCACCCGGACGTACTCACCGCCGCAGCCGCTTCCTTGGCTGCCGCCGCTGTCGCCGTCGCACCTGCCGCGGCAGGGCCCTCACGGGGGGCTCGGGAGGAGACTGTAATGGACTGTCAATAACGACCCCATTACGTCTCCTCCAGGCGAACATCAACCACTGCGCCCCCGCTCAGGATCTGTTGCTCCAGAGCATGGCGCAGTGGTCGATCAATATCGCCGTGGTCTCCGAGCCGTACAATGTCCTGCCCAGGGGAGACTGGGTGCGGGACTTGGACGGCTCGGTGACCCTAATTTCGTCGGCCGCCGCCGGTACCCCGACCCTCGAGGCCGTCACGAGGGGACGGGGTTGCGTGGCAGCACGGTTCGGGGACATTGCAGTGGTGGGCGTCTACCTGTCCCCGAGCAGATCTCTCGGCGATCTCCACATCTCCCTAATGGAGCTGAAAGCCGTCGTCGCTGGGTTTGGTTCCCTCCCCGTGGTCGTTTGCGGGGACTTCAATGCCAAGAACTTGGCTTGGGGTTCCCGGCTCACGAACCAGCGGGGTCGGATGGTGGAGGACTGGGCTCTGGAGACAGGCCTGGTCGTCCTAAACCGGGGTTCTGTCCCCACGTGTGTGCGGATGCGGGGCGACTCAGTGGTGGACATCTCGTTCGCCAGCCCCGCTCTGTCGCCGCGTGTCGTCGACTGGCGCGTTATGGAGGGGGTGGAGACGTTTTCAGACCACCGGTACATTCGGTTCGACGTCTCCGCCCAAACCTCGATTGCGCCGGTCCGACAGAACCCTTGTGGTCCGCGGTGGGCGCTGAAGCAGATGGACCGGGAGCTCCTCCTGGAAGCCGCGACGGTACAGGCCTGGGTGCAAGCACCGGACAGGCCTGTCGACATAGACGTCGAGGCAGAGTGGTTCCGGGAGGCCATGTCGCAAATTTGCGACGCGGCAATGCCCCGAGTCCCTCCAGGACGTGCTCAGCGCCAGGTATACTGGTGGTCGCCGGAGATTGCGGCACTGCGCAACGCGTGCAATGCCGCGCGACGCCGGTATGCCAGATACCGCAGGCGCCGCATCCGTCCACCGGATGCGGAGGCCAGAGAGGCGGAGCTGTACGAGGGATACAGAGCGGCAAAGCGCACCCTCCGAGCGGAGATAAGGCGGGCCAAACTTGAGGCCCGCAACGTGTGGCTGGGGACTCTGAATGGGGACCCATGGGGACGCCCGTACAAATTGGTACGGGACAAGCTCCGCCCCTGGGCTCCCCCGCTGACGCAGAGTCTCCGGCCCCAGCTCGTGGAGGGTGTGGTGAGCACTCTGTTCCCCACGCGAGGGGAACACTCTCCCCCGCCCATGGCTCCGCCACCAGCGGTGTCCGACGCGGACCACGATGGCGACGACGACGACAACGTTCCAGAGGTGACCGAGGTAGAGATGAGAGTGGCGGTACGAAGGCTGAGTGCCAAAAACACCGCCCCAGGACCCGACGGCTTGCCTGGGAAGGCATGGGTCCTGGCCATGGAGGCTCTCGGGCCTCGACTAAGAGGGCTCTTCAGCGCATGCATGGAGAGGGGCCAGTTCCCACTTCGCTGGAAGACGGGGAAACTGGTCCTCATCGCGAAGCCGGGGCGCCCCGCGGACTCTCCGTCCGCGTACCGGCCCATTGTGCTGCTCGACGAGGTGGGCAAGCTCTTTGAAAGAGTAATTGCAGACCGCCTCGTCGCGCACCTAACACGGGTGGGGCCGGATCTGGCGGACGGCCAGTTCGGCTTTCGCAGGAGGCGCTCCACGGTGGACGCCATCATGTGCGTGCGAGCTCTCACGACAGGGGATGCAGTGGCCCAGGGCAGGTGTGTCGTGGCGGTGTCTCTGGACATCGCCAACGCCTTCAACTCCCTGCCTTGGAGTAGCATTGGGAGGGCACTCCGGTATCACCGGATGCCCGACTACCTCTGTCGTGTGGTCGAGGCGTACCTGTCAGACAGGTACATAACCTACCCCGGTCACCAGGGGGTGTGGGAACGTCGAGAGATGTCGTGCGGTGTTCCGCAGGGATCGGTACTAGGGCCGCCCTTGTGGAACATCGGATACGATTACGTGCTGCGCGGCGACCTCCCTGACGGGGTCAGCGTGGTCTGCTACGCAGACGACACGCTGGTCCTGGCGCGGGGAGAGTCGTACCAGGCGGCGGTCGAACTAGCGACACGCGGGGTCGCGACGGTCGTTGGCAGGATCCAGGAGCTGGGACTCGAGGTGGCATTGCACAAGTCCGAGGCCATGTGCTTTCACGGCCCTCGGAACGCGCCACCACCGGGTTCCCAGCTAACGGTGGGAGGAGTCCACATCGGCGTCGGGTCAACGATGAAGTACCTGGGACTCGTTCTCGACAGCCGATGGGATTTCGACGAGCATTTCCGACGTCTGGCTACCAAACTAAATCGGACTGGGGCTGCTCTCTCGCGGCTCCTGCCCAACCTTGGGGGTCCAGACGCCTCCTGCCGGAGGCTCTACGCGGGGATCGTTCGGTCCATGGCCCTTTATGGCGCGCCGGTGTGGGCGCCGGGGCTGCGGAAGCAGCCGGCGGCCCGGCTGAACGCGTGCCAGAGGGTCATGGCCATACGGATGGTGCGAGGATACCGGACGATTTCCCGCGAAGCGGCGACCCTTCTTGCTTGCCAGCGACCATGGGAACTGGAGGCAACAGTCCTTGCACTCATGCACGAACGGCGCATGGAGATGCAACGCCGGGGCGAAACTCCGCTGCCGCAACAAGTCGCGGCATGGCGGACAGAGTTCCGGCGAGTTCTCATGGTGAAATGGCGACAGCGACTGTCGCGACCCCGTGCTGGGCACGCCACAATTATGGCGGTAAGTCCCCTCTTTGAGGCGTGGTTGGAAAGACCTCACGGCGTCCTCACATTCCGCATGACGCAGGTCCTCACCGGACACGGTAAGTTCGGGAGGTTCCTGCACCGGATTCGTGCGGAAACGACGCCCGGGTGTCGCCACTGTATGGCCCACCCGGAGGACACGGTGGAGCACACGGTGGAGGTGTGCCCCGCTTGGGCAGAGCAACGCCGTGACCTCGTGAGGGCAATCGGCGGCGGTGATCTCTCGCGCCGGGCCTTGGTTCAGGCCATGCTCCGGAGCGAGGAGGAGTGGCAGGCGGTCGCCTCTTTCTGCGAAGCAGTAATGCTAGCTAAGGAGGCGGCCGATCGCGTGAGGCAACGGTCCTTACGCTCCAACCGCCGCCGGGATTCCGATCCCGATTTCCGGCCACCGTAGGCGCGGGCTTGCAGACGGCGAGCAATGGGTGGCTCGCCGTCTGACCGTCCGGTAACCGTCCGGACCAAGCCCAAGTCGTCGACGGCGCGTTTTGTTCCACGCGCGCCTCAAGGAGATGTCAGCAAATCGTAGGGGCCCAGCAGGGTCGAAGCCTACTGGGGCCACGGGTAGTGTGAAAGCGGAACCCGGGGCCCTGGGACGAAGGCAACGAAGGAACAGGAGTGGGTTTTTAGTCAGTAAGAGTCTGACACTATCTCCCGCTCCGCCCAAGAGCGGGGATGTCATTAGGATGATTTTCCCACCCAATAAAAAAAAAAAAAAAAAAAAATAAAAAAAAAAAAAAAAAAAAAACCCTTCATAGGGAAATTTTACACCCGACAGTTAAAAACTGTAAAACTTACAAATTTTCCATACATTCTCTTTAGAACAACCCCTATATTAACGAGCTATCCCTAATATTCCCGAAAATTTTTATCATCTCCTGTACGGGACGCTTAGGTTTATCTTCCAGTAGAAAACCAGCAGCGAGTCTCGCAGGGTTCCGCGGGGAAGCTCGAAAACGTTAAATTCATAGTTCTATAGATCTATATAGGTATAACCAAAAATCTACTTACCAGAGCGTTGTTTTTGAGAACTTTAATTATTTCAAACCTTTTATATACAGCAAACATACAACTGTCATACATTTTTGAACGCGGCTCAGTGAGCCCTATACGATTATCACAAAATATTTGACAATTTTCCAAAAGAAAACTATTTACTTAGGAAAAACCAATTTTCAATTTATTCAAAACTCAAAAATTTTATAACAGTCATCCTAATTGACGTAAGTCTGTTCTGGAAACGCCAACGGACGCGCATTCGCTCGTTCTACGGGATACCTGCAACAGAAAAGTCAAATTAGGCACATTTCCAAAATTTATTTTCAAAATTTTCTAAAAAATCCCATTTTTCACCAGTTTTTCGGCCATAACTCCCGTTCCCGACGTCCGATCCGGACCGGGTTTACGTCATAGTATAGGACTCCGTGCCCGCTGTGCGTGTGCACCGCAAAAAACGAACCCTTCATAGGGAAATTTTACACCCGACAGTTAAAAACTGTAAAACTTACAAATTTTCCATACATTCTCTTTAGAACAACCCCTATATTAACGAGCTATCCCTAATATTCCCGAAAATTTTTATCATCTCCTGTACGGGACGCTTAGGTTTATCTTCCAGTAGAAAACCAGCAGCGAGTCTCGCAGGGTTCCGCGGGGAAGCTCGAAAACGTTAAATTCATAGTTCTATAGATCTATATAGGTATAACCAAAAATCTACTTACCAGAGCGTTGTTTTTGAGAACTTTAATTATTTCAAACCTTTTATATACAGCAAACATACAACTGTCATACATTTTTGAACGCGGCTCAGTGAGCCCTATACGATTATCACAAAATATTTGACAATTTTCCAAAAGAAAACTATTTACTTAGGAAAAACCAATTTTCAATTTATTCAAAACTCAAAAATTTTATAACAGTCATCCTAATTGACCTAAGTCTGTTCTGGAAACGCCAACGGACGCGCATTCGCTCGTTCTACGGGATACCTGCAACAGAAAAGTCAAATTAGGCACATTTCCAAAATTTATTTTCAAAATTTTCTAAAAAATCCCATTTTTCACCAGTTTTTCGGCCATAACTCCCGTTCCCGACGTCCGATCCGGACCGGGTTTACGTCATAGTATAGGACTCCGTGCCCGCTGTGCGTGTGCACCGCAAAAAACGAACCCTTCATAGGGAAATTTTACACCCGACAGTTAAAAACTGTAAAACTTACAAATTTTCCATACATTCTCTTTAGAACAACCCCTATATTAACGAGCTATCCCTAATATTCCCGAAAATTTTTATCATCTCCTGTACGGGACGCTTAGGTTTATCTTCCAGTAGAAAACCAGCAGCGAGTCTCGCAGGGTTCCGCGGGGAAGCTCGAAAACGTTAAATTCATAGTTCTATAGATCTATATAGGTATAACCAAAAATCTACTTACCAGAGCGTTGTTTTTGAGAACTTTAATTATTTCAAACCTTTTATATACAGCAAACATACAACTGTCATACATTTTTGAACGCGGCTCAGTGAGCCCTATACGATTATCACAAAATATTTGACAATTTTCCAAAAGAAAACTATTTACTTAGGAAAAACCAATTTTCAATTTATTCAAAACTCAAAAATTTTATAACAGTCATCCTAATTGACCTAAGTCTGTTCTGGAAACGCCAACGGACGCGCATTCGCTCGTTCTACGGGATACCTGCAACAGAAAAGTCAAATTAGGCACATTTCCAAAATTTATTTTCAAAATTTTCTAAAAAATCCCATTTTTCACCAGTTTTTCGGCCATAACTCCCGTTCCCGACGTCCGATCCGGACCGGGTTTACGTCATAGTATAGGACTCCGTGCCCGCTGTGCGTGTGCACCGCAAAAAACGAACCCTTCATAGGGAAATTTTACACCCGACAGTTAAAAACTGTAAAACTTACAAATTTTCCATACATTCTCTTTAGAACAACCCCTATATTAACGAGCTATCCCTAATATTCCCGAAAATTTTTATCATCTCCTGTACGGGACGCTTAGGTTTATCTTCCAGTAGAAAACCAGCAGCGAGTCTCGCAGGGTTCCGCGGGGAAGCTCGAAAACGTTAAATTCATAGTTCTATAGATCTATATAGGTATAACCAAAAATCTACTTACCAGAGCGTTGTTTTTGAGAACTTTAATTATTTCAAACCTTTTATATACAGCAAACATACAACTGTCATACATTTTTGAACGCGGCTCAGTGAGCCCTATACGATTATCACAAAATATTTGACAATTTTCCAAAAGAAAACTATTTACTTAGGAAAAACCAATTTTCAATTTATTCAAAACTCAAAAATTTTATAACAGTCATCCTAATTGACCTAAGTCTGTTCTGGAAACGCCAACGGACGCGCATTCGCTCGTTCTACGGGATACCTGCAACAGAAAAGTCAAATTAGGCACATTTCCAAAATTTATTTTCAAAATTTTCTAAAAAATCCCATTTTTCACCAGTTTTTCGGCCATAACTCCCGTTCCCGACGTCCGATCCGGACCGGGTTTACGTCATAGTATAGGACTCCGTGCCCGCTGTGCGTGTGCACCGCAAAAAACGAACCCTTCATAGGGAAATTTTACACCCGACAGTTAAAAACTGTAAAACTTACAAATTTTCCATACATTCTCTTTAGAACAACCCCTATATTAACGAGCTATCCCTAATATTCCCGAAAATTTTTATCATCTCCTGTACGGGACGCTTAGGTTTATCTTCCAGTAGAAAACCAGCAGCGAGTCTCGCAGGGTTCCGCGGGGAAGCTCGAAAACGTTAAATTCATAGTTCTATAGATCTATATAGGTATAACCAAAAATCTACTTACCAGAGCGTTGTTTTTGAGAACTTTAATTATTTCAAACCTTTTATATACAGCAAACATACAACTGTCATACATTTTTGAACGCGGCTCAGTGAGCCCTATACGATTATCACAAAATATTTGACAATTTTCCAAAAGAAAACTATTTACTTAGGAAAAACCAATTTTCAATTTATTCAAAACTCAAAAATTTTATAACAGTCATCCTAATTGACCTAAGTCTGTTCTGGAAACGCCAACGGACGCGCATTCGCTCGTTCTACGGGATACCTGCAACAGAAAAGTCAAATTAGGCACATTTCCAAAATTTATTTTCAAAATTTTCTAAAAAATCCCATTTTTCACCAGTTTTTCGGCCATAACTCCCGTTCCCGACGTCCGATCCGGACCGGGTTTACGTCATAGTATAGGACTCCGTGCCCGCTGTGCGTGTGCACCGCAAAAAACGAACCCTTCATAGGGAAATTTTACACCCGACAGTTAAAAACTGTAAAACTTACAAATTTTCCATACATTCTCTTTAGAACAACCCCTATATTAACGAGCTATCCCTAATATTCCCGAAAATTTTTATCATCTCCTGTACGGGACGCTTAGGTTTATCTTCCAGTAGAAAACCAGCAGCGAGTCTCGCAGGGTTCCGCGGGGAAGCTCGAAAACGTTAAATTCATAGTTCTATAGATCTATATAGGTATAACCAAAAATCTACTTACCAGAGCGTTGTTTTTGAGAACTTTAATTATTTCAAACCTTTTATATACAGCAAACATACAACTGTCATACATTTTTGAACGCGGCTCAGTGAGCCCTATACGATTATCACAAAATATTTGACAATTTTCCAAAAGAAAACTATTTACTTAGGAAAAACCAATTTTCAATTTATTCAAAACTCAAAAATTTTATAACAGTCATCCTAATTGACGTAAGTCTGTTCTGGAAACGCCAACGGACGCGCATTCGCTCGTTCTACGGGATACCTGCAACAGAAAAGTCAAATTAGGCACATTTCCAAAATTTATTTTCAAAATTTTCTAAAAAATCCCATTTTTCACCAGTTTTTCGGCCATAACTCCCGTTCCCGACGTCCGATCCGGACCGGGTTTACGTCATAGTATAGGACTCCGTGCCCGCTGTGCGTGTGCACCGCAAAAAACGAACCCTTCATAGGGAAATTTTACACCCGACAGTTAAAAACTGTAAAACTTACAAATTTTCCATACATTCTCTTTAGAACAACCCCTATATTAACGAGCTATCCCTAATATTCCCGAAAATTTTTATCATCTCCTGTACGGGACGCTTAGGTTTATCTTCCAGTAGAAAACCAGCAGCGAGTCTCGCAGGGTTCCGCGGGGAAGCTCGAAAACGTTAAATTCATAGTTCTATAGATCTATATAGGTATAACCAAAAATCTACTTACCAGAGCGTTGTTTTTGAGAACTTTAATTATTTCAAACCTTTTATATACAGCAAACATACAACTGTCATACATTTTTGAACGCGGCTCAGTGAGCCCTATACGATTATCACAAAATATTTGACAATTTTCCAAAAGAAAACTATTTACTTAGGAAAAACCAATTTTCAATTTATTCAAAACTCAAAAATTTTATAACAGTCATCCTAATTGACCTAAGTCTGTTCTGGAAACGCCAACGGACGCGCATTCGCTCGTTCTACGGGATACCTGCAACAGAAAAGTCAAATTAGGCACATTTCCAAAATTTATTTTCAAAATTTTCTAAAAAATCCCATTTTTCACCAGTTTTTCGGCCATAACTCCCGTTCCCGACGTCCGATCCGGACCGGGTTTACGTCATAGTATAGGACTCCGTGCCCGCTGTGCGTGTGCACCGCAAAAAACGAACCCTTCATAGGGAAATTTTACACCCGACAGTTAAAAACTGTAAAACTTACAAATTTTCCATACATTCTCTTTAGAACAACCCCTATATTAACGAGCTATCCCTAATATTCCCGAAAATTTTTATCATCTCCTGTACGGGACGCTTAGGTTTATCTTCCAGTAGAAAACCAGCAGCGAGTCTCGCAGGGTTCCGCGGGGAAGCTCGAAAACGTTAAATTCATAGTTCTATAGATCTATATAGGTATAACCAAAAATCTACTTACCAGAGCGTTGTTTTTGAGAACTTTAATTATTTCAAACCTTTTATATACAGCAAACATACAACTGTCATACATTTTTGAACGCGGCTCAGTGAGCCCTATACGATTATCACAAAATATTTGACAATTTTCCAAAAGAAAACTATTTACTTAGGAAAAACCAATTTTCAATTTATTCAAAACTCAAAAATTTTATAACAGTCATCCTAATTGACCTAAGTCTGTTCTGGAAACGCCAACGGACGCGCATTCGCTCGTTCTACGGGATACCTGCAACAGAAAAGTCAAATTAGGCACATTTCCAAAATTTATTTTCAAAATTTTCTAAAAAATCCCATTTTTCACCAGTTTTTCGGCCATAACTCCCGTTCCCGACGTCCGATCCGGACCGGGTTTACGTCATAGTATAGGACTCCGTGCCCGCTGTGCGTGTGCACCGCAAAAAACGAACCCTTCATAGGGACCCCACCGACCGTGTTCCCACGTTGTCGCCGTGGTGGGGCTTGCGTGTCTCTATGACCTTGAGGGCTATGCCGGTAGAGCTACTCATGCCGGAAGGCCTCAAGCGAGAGACCAGACCAAGAGGAACACACAGGCGGAGTCCAGACGGACCGCCAAGGAGGGTGCACTGTCCAGAAGCATCGGCACCAACAGCTGTTGGTGTTTTTGGACAGTGGTTTTGAGAGAGTGGGTTCGCCTCGGGTACGCGTCTGCTTATCAGACGTGACCACGATGGCGAACGTGTTATTGGGGACCCCACCCCAATTTAAAAAAAAAGGCAAAGCTGTGCTCAGCAAAGACATGGACGCGTCTCGAAAAACATTACTACCCCAGGAGGGTACCGCCTGCACCGCAGGTGGAGAATCCCTCCCCGAGCAGAGCTCGGGCTGCCCCTCGTATTCTGGGGGGGGCAAAGAGCGCGTCAGGTCCCCTAGGGACCTGTTACCGTCCCTCGTGGACGCACGGAGCCAGGGTGGCTCACCCACCGGTAGCGCGGAGTCCCTGGGACCTGTTCCCAGCACGTCCGCTGCGCCGGTGGGTCCTTCAGAGGCTGGCAGGCGTTTCGGCCTCAGGGAGGTGAGCGGAGACACGGCGTCGGACTCAGATGCCGCGTCTTCGCTCAACTCGGAGAGAATGGAGGTGGATGAGGCCACCTCCAGGAAGAAGAGGAGGAACTTGTTCCTAAAGCGCCCCATATCTGGGGACAGCCGGAGGACGTCCTCCGACGATGGGCGTGGAGCTTCGGCCCGCAAGATCTCCACTGCTGGACGAGGTGCGGGCCGAATGACGACGAAAGGGAGGAAGCCCACCGCCGAGGAGGCGACCCAGCGGTCCCTAAAGATTGCTAGGGAGGGGCGCCACCCCGGGGCAAGCAGTGCCCAGGTCAGCCCTTCAGAGCCGGAGCCTTCTGGCAGCGAGCCGGAAGGCATGGAGGAGGCGCTGAACCGATTTACGGCGGTCGTGGCAGCTGCCATAATGGGCGTGGCCAAGAAGAGGGAGAGGGTCGCCAAGAGGCGGTCCATCTCCCAGGCCATGACCTCCATCACCGAGGCACTGGGCATCGTGCTAGAGCCGTTCCGGAAATCTCTCAACAAGAGGATTGAGCGGCTCGAGGCAGAACTGGCCAGTGTCCGGGGCGCTGGCCATGAGGTGGCGCCAAAAGGAGGACGCAGGGAGGGGCAAAGTCGGCCCCAGCCCTCGCCCCAGATGGAGAGCGAGGTGCTGACTCTGCTGCGGCAAGAGCTGGCTGCCTTCCGGCAACAGCAGCAGGAGCAGCAGCAGCAGTTCCAGGAGCGAGTCCAGCGGCAATTCGCAGTCCTGGAGGGCATTGTCCTGCGCCCCCCGCTTGCGGCCTCCGGCCTGAAAAAGGCGGTTTCATACGCTGCCGCCGCCGCGGCTGCTGCACCCAAAGCGGGTCCGTCCGGGCAGACCGGGCGTGGAGCCCAGGTGTCGGAGCCGGCGAGGCCGGTCCCGGCGGCCAAGCAACAGCAGCGGCAGGGGAAACCTGCCCCTCCCCCGAAAGGCAGAGCGGTGCCTGCCGCTAAATCGGCGGGGCCTCCAGCGGCGGCGGCGACTAGGCCGCGCCTGCCGCCTCCCCTGCCCGAAGAACCCTCGGCTGGCGCCGAATGGACGGTCGTCGGCGCCAGCAGGAAGGCGGGCAAGGCGGCTAGAGCGGCAAAAAAGCGCGAGCGGCGACAGCAGCGCAGGAAGCGGGCCATGGCGGCCAGGCTTCGCGCCCCGAATTCCGCAGCTGTAGTGATTACACTACAGCCAGCTGCGGAAAAGAAGGGCGTGACGTACAACGCCGTCATGGAAAAGGCGAAGCAGGCGGTGGTGGGCCACCTTAGCGAGTTCGGAGCCACTGAGGGCTTCCGAATGAGGCGCACCGCAACCGGGGCCCGAATATTGGAGGTCCCTGGTGCGGACAGCGGCTCTGCCGCGGACGCCCTGGCCGCAAGGATCAGGGCGTCTATGGACGCTGAGGAGGTCCGAGTGTCCAGGCCCACAAAGTGCATAGACGTGCGCATCATGGGCCTGGATGACTCCGTCAGGGTGGACGAAGTGGTGGCCGCCGTCGTCAGGGCGGGAGGGTGCCAGGCCGATCAAGTGCGGGCTGGCGCCATCCGTGCTGACAGCACGGGCATGCGAGCCGTTACGGTTAGCTGCCCCGTGTCAGCGGCCAAAGCCATCACGGCTGAAGGCCGAAGGCTCTTGGTGGGCTGGGTCTCCGCGCAGGTAAAACTGCTGGAGCCCAGACCTCTGCGGTGTTACCGCTGCCACGTGGGGCACCACGTGGGGGCCCATTGCGCCGCGGAGGTGGACCGCAGCGACCGCTGCTACCAGTGCGGTCAGGCCGGTCACAAGGCCGTCGAATGCCGTGCAACGCCGCACTGCTATGCATGTGCGGCGGCAGGCAAGCCGGCCGACCACCGGGCTGGGGGCAGGTCCTGCGACCCCCCTGCCAAGGCCAAGGGCAAAGTTCGGAGGCCCATCCACCCGGACGTACTCACCGCCGCAGCCGCTTCCTTGGCTGCCGCCGCTGTCGCCGCCGCACCCGCCGCGGCAGGGCCCTCTCGGGGGGCTAGGGAGGAGACTGTAATGGACTGTCAATAACGACCCCATTACGTCTCCTCCAGGCGAACATCAACCACTGCGCCCCCGCTCAGGATCTGTTGCTCCAGAGCATGGCGCAGTGGTCGATCAATATCGCCGTGGTCTCCGAGCCGTACAATGTCCTGCCCAGGGGAGACTGGGTGCGGGACCTGGACGGCTCGGTGACCCTAATTTCGTCGGCCGCCGCCGGTACCCCGACCCTCGAGGCCGTCACGAGGGGACGGGGTTGCGTGGCAGCACGGTTCGGGGACATTGCAGTGGTAGGCGTCTACCTGTCCCCGAGCAGATCTCTCGGCGATCTTCACATCTCCCTAATGGAGCTGAAAGCCGTCGTCGCTGGGTTTGGTTCCCTCCCCGTGGTCGTTTGCGGGGACTTCAATGCCAAGAACTTGGCTTGGGGTTCCCGGCTCACGAACCAGCGGGGTCGGATGGTGGAGGACTGGGCTCTGGAGACAGGCCTGGTCGTCCTAAACCGGGGTTCTGTCCCCACGTGTGTGCGGATGCGGGGTGACTCAGTGGTGGACCTCTCGTTCGCCAGCCCCGCTCTGTCGCCGCGTGTCGTCGACTGGCGCGTTATGGAGGGGGTGGAGACGTTTTCGGACCACCGGTACATCCGGTTCGACGTCTCCGCCCAAACCTCGATTGCGCCGGTCCGACGGAACCCTTGTGGTCCGCGGTGGGCGCTGAGGCAGATGGACCGGGAGCTCCTCCTGGAAGCCGCGACGGTACAGGCCTGGGTGCAAGCACCGGACAGGCCTGTCGACATAGACGTCGAGGCAGAGTGGTTCCGGGAGGCCATGTCGCAAATTTGCGACGCGGCAATGCCCCGAGTCCCTCCAGGACGTGCTCAGCGCCAGGTATACTGGTGGTCGCCGGAGATTGCGGCACTGCGCAACGCGTGCAATGCCGCGCGACGCCGGTATGCCAGATACCGCAGTCGCCGCATCCGTCCAGCGGATGCGGAGGCCAGAGAGGCGGAGCTGTACGAGGGATACAGAGCGGCAAAGCGCACCCTCCGAGCGGAGATAAGGCGGGCCAAACTTGAGGCCCGCAACGTGTGGCTGGGGACTCTGAATGGGGACCCATGGGGACGCCCGTACAAATTGGTACGGGACAAACTCCGCCCCTGGGCTCCCCCGCTGACGCAGAGTCTCCGGCCCCAGCTCGTGGGGGGTGTGGTGAGCACTCTGTTCCCCACGCGAGGGGAACACTCTCCCCCGCCCATGGCTCCGCCACCAGCGGTGTCCGACGCGGACCACGATGGCGACGACGACGATAACGCTCCAGAGGTGACCGAGGTAGAGATGAGAGTGGCGGTACGAAGGCTGAGTGCCAAAAATACCGCCCCAGGACCCGACGGCTTGCCTGGGAAGGCATGGGTCCTGGCCATGGAGGCTCTCGGGCCTCGACTAAGAGGGCTCTTCAGCGCATGTATGGAGAGGGGCCAGTTCCCACTTCGCTGGAAGACGGGGAAACTGGTCCTGATCGCGAAGCCGGGGCGCCCCGCGGACTCTCCGTCCGCGTACCGGCCCATTGTGCTGCTCGACGAGGTGGGCAAGCTCTTTGAAAGAGTAATTGCAGACCGCCTCGTCGCACACCTAACACGGGTGGGGCCGGATCTGGCGGACGGCCAGTTCGGCTTCCGCAGGAGGCGCTCCACGGTGGACGCCATCATGTGCGTGCGAGCTCTCACGACGGGGGATGCAGTGGCCCAGGGCAGGTGTGTCGTGGCGGTGTCTTTGGACATCGCCAACGCCTTCAACTCCCTGCCTTGGAGTTGCATTGGGAGGGCACTCCGGTATCACCGGATGCCCGACTACCTCTGTCGTGTGGTCGAGGCGTACCTGTCTGACAGGTACATAACCTACCCCGGTCACCAGGGGGTGTGGGAACGTCGAGAGATGTCGTGCGGTGTTCCGCAGGGATCGGTACTAGGGCCGCCCTTGTGGAACATCGGATACGATTACGTGCTGCGCGGCGACCTCCCTGACGGGGTCAGCGTGGTCTGCTACGCAGACGACACGCTGGTCCTGGCGCAGGGAGAGTCGTACCAGGCGGCGGTCGAACTAGCGACACGCGGGGTCGCGACGGTCGTTGGCAGGATCCAGGAGCTGGGACTCGAGGTGGCATTGCACAAGTCCGAGGCCATGTGCTTTCACGGCCCTCGGAACGCGCCACCACCGGGTTCCCGGCTAACGGTGGGAGGAGTCCACATCGGCGTCGGGTCAACGATGAAGTACCTGGGACTCGTTCTCGACAGCCGATGGGATTTCGACGAGCATTTCCGACGTCTGGCTCCCAAACTAAATCGGACTGGGGCTGCTCTCTCGCGGCTCCTGCCCAACCTTGGGGGTCCAGACGCCTCCTGCCGGAGGCTCTACGCGGGGATCGTTCGGTCCATGGCCCTTTATGGCGCGCCGGTGTGGGCGCCGGGGCTGCGGAAGCAGCCGGCGGCCCGGCTGAACGCGTGCCAGAGGGTCATGGCCATACGGATGGTACGAGGATACCGGACGATTTCCCGCGAAGCGGCGAGCCTTCTTGCTTGCCAGCGACCATGGGAACTGGAGGCAACAGTCCTTGCACTCATGCACGAATGGCGCATGGAGATGCAACGCCGGGGCGAAACTCCGCTGCCGCAACAGGTCGCGGCATGGCGGACAGAGTTCCAGCGAGTTCTCATGGAGAAATGGCGACAGCGACTGTCGCGACCCCGTGCTGGGCACGCCACAATTATGGCGGTAAGTCCCCTCTTTGAGGCGTGGTTGGAAAGACCTCACGGCGTCCTCACATTCCGCATGACGCAGATCCTCACCGGACACGGTAAGTTCGGGAGGTTCCTGCACCGGATTCGTGCGGAAACGACGCCCGGGTGTCGCCACTGTGTGGCCCACCCGGAGGACACGGTGGAGCACACGGTGGAGGTGTGCCCCGCTTGGGCAGAGCAACGCCGTGACCTCGTGAGGGCAATCGGCGGCGGTGATCTCTCGCGCCGGGCCTTGGTTCAGGCCATGCTCCGGAGCGAGGAGGAGTGGCAGGCGGTCGCCTCTTTCTGCGAAGCAGTAATGCTAGCTAAGGAGGCGGCCGATCGCGTGAGGCAACGGTCCTTACGCTCCAACCGCCGCCGGGATTCCGATCCCGATTTCCGGCCACCGTAGGCGCGGGCTTGCAGACGGCGAGCAATGGGTGGCTCGCCGTCTGACCGTCCGGTAACCGTCCGGACCAAGCCCAAGTCGTCGACGGCGCGTTTTGTTCCACGCGCGCCTCAAGGAGATGTCAGCAAATCGTAGGGGCCCAGCAGGGTCGAAGCCTACTGGGGCCACGGGCAGTGTGAAAGCGGAACCCGGGGCCCTGGGACGAAGGCAACGAAGGAACAGGAGTGGGTTTTTAGTCAGTAAGAGTCTGACACTATCTCCCGCTCCGCCCAAGAGCGGGGATGTCATTAGGATGATTTTCCCACCCAATAAAAAAAAAAAAAAAAACCCTTCATAGGGAAATTTTACACCCGACAGTTAAAAACTGTAAAACTTACAAATTTTCCATACATTCTCTTTAGAACAACCCCTATATTAACGAGCTATCCCTAATATTCCCGAAAATTTTTATCATCTCCTGTACGGGACGCTTAGGTTTATCTTCCAGTAGAAAACCAGCAGCGAGTCTCGCAGGGTTCCGCGGGGAAGCTCGAAAACGTTAAATTCATAGTTCTATAGATCTATATAGGTATAACCAAAAATCTACTTACCAGAGCGTTGTTTTTGAGAACTTTAATTATTTCAAACCTTTTATATACAGCAAACATACAACTGTCATACATTTTTGAACGCGGCTCAGTGAGCCCTATACGATTATCACAAAATATTTGACAATTTTCCAAAAGAAAACTATTTACTTAGGAAAAACCAATTTTCAATTTATTCAAAACTCAAAAATTTTATAACAGTCATCCTAATTGACCTAAGTCTGTTCTGGAAACGCCAACGGACGCGCATTCGCTCGTTCTACGGGATACCTGCAACAGAAAAGTCAAATTAGGCACATTTCCAAAATTTATTTTCAAAATTTTCTAAAAAATCCCATTTTTCACCAGTTTTTCGGCCATAACTCCCGTTCCCGACGTCCGATCCGGACCGGGTTTACGTCATAGTATAGGACTCCGTGCCCGCTGTGCGTGTGCACCGCAAAAAACGAACCCTTCATAGGGAAATTTTACACCCGACAGTTAAAAACTGTAAAACTTACAAATTTTCCATACATTCTCTTTAGAACAACCCCTATATTAACGAGCTATCCCTAATATTCCCGAAAATTTTTATCATCTCCTGTACGGGACGCTTAGGTTTATCTTCCAGTAGAAAACCAGCAGCGAGTCTCGCAGGGTTCCGCGGGGAAGCTCGAAAACGTTAAATTCATAGTTCTATAGATCTATATAGGTATAACCAAAAATCTACTTACCAGAGCGTTGTTTTTGAGAACTTTAATTATTTCAAACCTTTTATATACAGCAAACATACAACTGTCATACATTTTTGAACGCGGCTCAGTGAGCCCTATACGATTATCACAAAATATTTGACAATTTTCCAAAAGAAAACTATTTACTTAGGAAAAACCAATTTTCAATTTATTCAAAACTCAAAAATTTTATAACAGTCATCCTAATTGACCTAAGTCTGTTCTGGAAACGCCAACGGACGCGCATTCGCTCGTTCTACGGGATACCTGCAACAGAAAAGTCAAATTAGGCACATTTCCAAAATTTATTTTCAAAATTTTCTAAAAAATCCCATTTTTCACCAGTTTTTCGGCCATAACTCCCGTTCCCGACGTCCGATCCGGACCGGGTTTACGTCATAGTATAGGACTCCGTGCCCGCTGTGCGTGTGCACCGCAAAAAACGAACCCTTCATAGGGAAATTTTACACCCGACAGTTAAAAACTGTAAAACTTACAAATTTTCCATACATTCTCTTTAGAACAACCCCTATATTAACGAGCTATCCCTAATATTCCCGAAAATTTTTATCATCTCCTGTACGGGACGCTTAGGTTTATCTTCCAGTAGAAAACCAGCAGCGAGTCTCGCAGGGTTCCGCGGGGAAGCTCGAAAACGTTAAATTCATAGTTCTATAGATCTATATAGGTATAACCAAAAATCTACTTACCAGAGCGTTGTTTTTGAGAACTTTAATTATTTCAAACCTTTTATATACAGCAAACATACAACTGTCATACATTTTTGAACGCGGCTCAGTGAGCCCTATACGATTATCACAAAATATTTGACAATTTTCCAAAAGAAAACTATTTACTTAGGAAAAACCAATTTTCAATTTATTCAAAACTCAAAAATTTTATAACAGTCATCCTAATTGACCTAAGTCTGTTCTGGAAACGCCAACGGACGCGCATTCGCTCGTTCTACGGGATACCTGCAACAGAAAAGTCAAATTAGGCACATTTCCAAAATTTATTTTCAAAATTTTCTAAAAAATCCCATTTTTCACCAGTTTTTCGGCCATAACTCCCGTTCCCGACGTCCGATCCGGACCGGGTTTACGTCATAGTATAGGACTCCGTGCCCGCTGTGCGTGTGCACCGCAAAAAACGAACCCTTCATAGGGAAATTTTACACCCGACAGTTAAAAACTGTAAAACTTACAAATTTTCCATACATTCTCTTTAGAACAACCCCTATATTAACGAGCTATCCCTAATATTCCCGAAAATTTTTATCATCTCCTGTACGGGACGCTTAGGTTTATCTTCCAGTAGAAAACCAGCAGCGAGTCTCGCAGGGTTCCGCGGGGAAGCTCGAAAACGTTAAATTCATAGTTCTATAGATCTATATAGGTATAACCAAAAATCTACTTACCAGAGCGTTGTTTTTGAGAACTTTAATTATTTCAAACCTTTTATATACAGCAAACATACAACTGTCATACATTTTTGAACGCGGCTCAGTGAGCCCTATACGATTATCACAAAATATTTGACAATTTTCCAAAAGAAAACTATTTACTTAGGAAAAACCAATTTTCAATTTATTCAAAACTCAAAAATTTTATAACAGTCATCCTAATTGACCTAAGTCTGTTCTGGAAACGCCAACGGACGCGCATTCGCTCGTTCTACGGGATACCTGCAACAGAAAAGTCAAATTAGGCACATTTCCAAAATTTATTTTCAAAATTTTCTAAAAAATCCCATTTTTCACCAGTTTTTCGGCCATAACTCCCGTTCCCGACGTCCGATCCGGACCGGGTTTACGTCATAGTATAGGACTCCGTGCCCGCTGTGCGTGTGCACCGCAAAAAACGAACCCTTCATAGGGAAATTTTACACCCGACAGTTAAAAACTGTAAAACTTACAAATTTTCCATACATTCTCTTTAGAACAACCCCTATATTAACGAGCTATCCCTAATATTCCCGAAAATTTTTATCATCTCCTGTACGGGACGCTTAGGTTTATCTTCCAGTAGAAAACCAGCAGCGAGTCTCGCAGGGTTCCGCGGGGAAGCTCGAAAACGTTAAATTCATAGTTCTATAGATCTATATAGGTATAACCAAAAATCTACTTACCAGAGCGTTGTTTTTGAGAACTTTAATTATTTCAAACCTTTTATATACAGCAAACATACAACTGTCATACATTTTTGAACGCGGCTCAGTGAGCCCTATACGATTATCACAAAATATTTGACAATTTTCCAAAAGAAAACTATTTACTTAGGAAAAACCAATTTTCAATTTATTCAAAACTCAAAAATTTTATAACAGTCATCCTAATTGACCTAAGTCTGTTCTGGAAACGCCAACGGACGCGCATTCGCTCGTTCTACGGGATACCTGCAACAGAAAAGTCAAATTAGGCACATTTCCAAAATTTATTTTCAAAATTTTCTAAAAAATCCCATTTTTCACCAGTTTTTCGGCCATAACTCCCGTTCCCGACGTCCGATCCGGACCGGGTTTACGTCATAGTATAGGACTCCGTGCCCGCTGTGCGTGTGCACCGCAAAAAACGAACCCTTCATAGGGAAATTTTACACCCGACAGTTAAAAACTGTAAAACTTACAAATTTTCCATACATTCTCTTTAGAACAACCCCTATATTAACGAGCTATCCCTAATATTCCCGAAAATTTTTATCATCTCCTGTACGGGACGCTTAGGTTTATCTTCCAGTAGAAAACCAGCAGCGAGTCTCGCAGGGTTCCGCGGGGAAGCTCGAAAACGTTAAATTCATAGTTCTATAGATCTATATAGGTATAACCAAAAATCTACTTACCAGAGCGTTGTTTTTGAGAACTTTAATTATTTCAAACCTTTTATATACAGCAAACATACAACTGTCATACATTTTTGAACGCGGCTCAGTGAGCCCTATACGATTATCACAAAATATTTGACAATTTTCCAAAAGAAAACTATTTACTTAGGAAAAACCAATTTTCAATTTATTCAAAACTCAAAAATTTTATAACAGTCATCCTAATTGACCTAAGTCTGTTCTGGAAACGCCAACGGACGCGCATTCGCTCGTTCTACGGGATACCTGCAACAGAAAAGTCAAATTAGGCACATTTCCAAAATTTATTTTCAAAATTTTCTAAAAAATCCCATTTTTCACCAGTTTTTCGGCCATAACTCCCGTTCCCGACGTCCGATCCGGACCGGGTTTACGTCATAGTATAGGACTCCGTGCCCGCTGTGCGTGTGCACCGCAAAAAACGAACCCTTCATAGGGAAATTTTACACCCGACAGTTAAAAACTGTAAAACTTACAAATTTTCCATACATTCTCTTTAGAACAACCCCTATATTAACGAGCTATCCCTAATATTCCCGAAAATTTTTATCATCTCCTGTACGGGACGCTTAGGTTTATCTTCCAGTAGAAAACCAGCAGCGAGTCTCGCAGGGTTCCGCGGGGAAGCTCGAAAACGTTAAATTCATAGTTCTATAGATCTATATAGGTATAACCAAAAATCTACTTACCAGAGCGTTGTTTTTGAGAACTTTAATTATTTCAAACCTTTTATATACAGCAAACATACAACTGTCATACATTTTTGAACGCGGCTCAGTGAGCCCTATACGATTATCACAAAATATTTGACAATTTTCCAAAAGAAAACTATTTACTTAGGAAAAACCAATTTTCAATTTATTCAAAACTCAAAAATTTTATAACAGTCATCCTAATTGACCTAAGTCTGTTCTGGAAACGCCAACGGACGCGCATTCGCTCGTTCTACGGGATACCTGCAACAGAAAAGTCAAATTAGGCACATTTCCAAAATTTATTTTCAAAATTTTCTAAAAAATCCCATTTTTCACCAGTTTTTCGGCCATAACTCCCGTTCCCGACGTCCGATCCGGACCGGGTTTACGTCATAGTATAGGACTCCGTGCCCGCTGTGCGTGTGCACCGCAAAAAACGAACCCTTCATAGGGACCCCACCGACCATGTTCCCACGTTGTCGCCGTGGTGGGGCTTGCGTGTCTCTATGACCTTGAGGGCTATGCCGGTAGAGCTACTCATGCCGGAAGGCCTCAAGCGAGAGACCAGACCAAGAGGAACACACAGGCGGAGTCCAGACGGACCGCCAAGGAGGGTGCACTGTCCAGAAGCATCGGCACCAACAGCTGTTGGTGTTTTTGGACAGTGATTTTGAGAGAGTGGGTTCGCCTCGGGTACGCGTCTGCTTATCAGACGTGACCACGATGGCGAACGTGTTATTGGGGACCCCACCCCAATGTAAAAAAAAGGCAAAGCTGTGGTCAGCACAACAATGGACGCGTCTCGACAAACATTATTACCCCAGGAGGGTACCGCCTGCATCGCAGGCGGAGAATCCCTCCCCGAGCAGAGCTCGGGCTGCCCCTCGTATTCTGGGGGGGGCAAAGAGCGCGTCAGGTCCCAAAAGGACCTGTTACCGTCCTTCGTGGACGCAACGAGCCAGGGTGGCTCACCCACTGGTAGCGTGGAGTCCCTGGGACCTGTTCCCAGCACGTCCGCTGCGCCGGTGGGTCCTGCAGAGGCCGGCAGGAGCTTCGGCCTCAGGGAGGTGAGCGGAGACGCGGCGTCGGACTCCGATGCCGCGTCTTCGCTTGGATCGGAGAGGATGGAGGTGGAGGAGTCCACCTCCAAGACCCAGTTCCTCAAGCGCCGCATGTTGGGGGATGGCCGGAGGACATCCTCCGACGACGACGAACTGGGCGTATCGGCCCGCAAAGTCTCCACCGCTGTGCGGGGTGCGGGCCGAAAGATGGGGAAGGGGAGCCGGCGCACCGCCGAGGAAGTGGCCCGGCGATCCCTCAAAGTCGCCAGGGAGGGGTGCCACCCCGGGGCACTCAGTGGCCTGGTCGGCCCTCCGCAACCGGAGCCTTCGGGCAGTGAGCCAGAAGGTTTGGAGGAGGCGCTGAACAGGTTCACGGAGATCGTGGCAGCTGCCATATCAGGCGTGGCCAAAAAAAGGGAGAGGGTTGCCAAGAGGCGATCCATCTCCCAGGCCATGACCTCGATAACGGAGGCACTAGGTATCGTCCTGGAGCCGTTCAAGCGATCCCTCAATAAGAGGATTGAACGGCTCGAGGCGGACCTGGCCGGTCTCCGTGGATCTGGCCCTGAGGTGGCGCAGGTGGCGCAAAAAGGGGGATGCAAGCAGGGGCAGAGTCGGTCCCAGCCCCTGCCCCAGGCGGAGAGCGAGCTGCTGACCCTGCTGCGGCAGGAGCTGGCTGCCTTCCGGCAGCAGCAGCTGGAACAGCAGCAAAAGTTCCAAGAGCGGGTCCAGCGGCAGTTCGCTGTCCTGGAGGGCATTGTGCTGCGCCCCCCGCTTGCGGCCGGCCAGAAAAGGGCGGCATCGTACGCCGCCGCCGCCGCGGCCCCCGCGGCCCCTGCTGCTGCGCCCAGGGTGGGCCCCTCGGGGCAAACTGGGCGCGGAGCCGTGGTGGTGTCGGAACCCCCGAGGCCGGTCCAGGCGGCCAAGCAGCAGCAGCGGCAGGGGAAGCCTACCCCTTCCCCAAAAGGCAGAGCGGTGCCTGCCACTAAACCGGCGGGACCTCCTGCGGTGGCGGCGACTAGGCCGCGCCTGCCGCCTCCCCTGCCCGAAGAACCCTCGGCTGGCGCCGAATGGACGGTCGTCGGTGCCAGCAGGAAGGCGGGCAAGGCGGCTAGAGCGGCGAAAAAGCGCGAGCGGCGACAGCAGCGCAGGAAGCGCGCCATGGCGGCCAGGCTTCGCGCCCCGAATTCCGCAGCTGTAGTGATTACACTACAGCCAGCTGCGGAAAAGAAGGGCGTGACGTACAACGCCGTCATGGAAAAGGCGAAGCAGGCGGTGGTGGGCCACCTTAGCGAGTTCGGAGCCACTGAGGGCTTCCGAATGAGGCGCACCGCAACCGGGGCCCGAATACTGGAGGTCCCTGGTGCGGACAGCGGCTCTGCCGCGGACGCCCTGGCCGCAAGGATCAGGGCGTCTATGGACGCTGAGGAGGTCCGAGTGTCCAGGCCCACAAAGTGC
This sequence comes from Mythimna vitellina, assembly GCA_949316375.1. Lineage (NCBI taxonomy): Eukaryota > Metazoa > Arthropoda > Insecta > Lepidoptera > Noctuidae > Mythimna > Mythimna vitellina. The sequence continues at coordinate 112,232 of OX438696.1, forward strand.
ATAGACGTGCGCATCATGGGCCTGGATGACTCCGTCAGGGTGGACGAGGTGGTGGCCGCCGTCGTCAGGGCGGGAGGGTGCCAGGCCGATCAAGTGCGGGCTGGCACCATCCGTGCTGACAGCACGGGCATGCGAGCCGTTACGGTTAGCTGCCCCGTGTCAGCGGCCAAAGCCATCACGGCTGAAGGCCGAAGGCTCTTGGTGGGCTGGGTCTCCGCGCAGGTAAAACTGCTGGAGCCCAGACCTCTGCGGTGTTACCGCTGCCACGTGGGGCACCACGTGGGGGCCCATTGCGCCGCGGAGGTGGACCGCAGCGACCGCTGCTACCAGTGCGGTCAGGCCGGTCACAAGGCCGTCGAATGCCGTGCAACGCCGCACTGCTATGCATGTGCGGCGGCAGGCAAGCCGGCCGACCACCGGGCTGGGGGCAGGTCCTGCGACCCCCCTGCCAAGGCCAAGGGCAAAGTACGGCCCATCCACCCGGGCGTACTCACCGCCGCAGCCGCCTCCTTGGCTGCCGCCGCCGCTGCCGCCGCCGCACCCGCCGCGGCAGGGCCCTCACGGGGGGCTCGGGAGGAGACTGTAATGGACTGTCAATAACGACCCCATTACGTCTCCTCCAGGCGAACATCAACCACTGCGCTCCCGCTCAGGATCTGTTGCTCCAGAGCATGGCGCAGTGGTCGATCAATATCGCCGTGGTCTCCGAGCCGTACAATGTCCTGCCCAGGGGAGACTGGGTGCGGGACCTTGACGGCTCGGTGACCCTAATTTCGTCGGCCGCCGCCGGTACCCCGACCCTCGAGGCCGTCACGAGGGGACGGGGTTGCGTGGCAGCACGGTTCGGGGACATTGCAGTGGTAGGCGTCTACCTGTCCCCGAGCAGATCTCTCGGCGATCTCCACATCTCCCTAATGGAGCTGAAAGCCGTCGTCGCTGGGTTTGGTTCCCTCCCCGTGGTCGTTTGCGGGGACTTCAATGCCAAGAACTTGGCTTGGGGTTCCCGGCTCACGAACCAGCGGGGTCGGATGGTGGAGGACTGGGCTCTGGAGACAGGCCTGGTCGTCCTAAACCGGGGTTCTGTCCCCACGTGTGTGCGGATGCGGGGTGACTCAGTGGTGGACATCTCGTTCGCCAGCCCCGCTCTGTCGCCGCGTGTCGTCGACTGGCGCGTTATGGAGGGGGTGGAGACGTTTTCGGACCACCGGTACATCCGGTTCGACGTCTCCGCCCAAACCTCGATTGCGCCGGTCCGACGGAACCCTTGTGGTCCGCGGTGGGCGCTGAGGCAGATGGACCGGGAGCTCCTCCTGGAAGCCGCGACGGTACAGGCCTGGGTGCAAGCACCGGACAGGCCTGTCGACATAGACGTCGAGGCAGAGTGGTTCCGGGAGGCCATGTCGCAAATTTGCGACGCGGCAATGCCCCGAGTCCCTCCAGGACGTGCTCAGCGCCAGGTATACTGGTGGTCGCCGGAGATTGCGGCACTGCGCAACGCGTGCAATGCCGCGCGACGCCGGTATGCCAGATACCGCAGTCGCCGCATCCGTCCAGCGGATGCGGAGGCCAGAGAGGCGGAGCTGTACGAGGGATACAGAGCGGCAAAGCGCACCCTCCGAGCGGAGATAAGGCGGGCCAAACTTGAGGCCCGCAACGTGTGGCTGGGGACTCTGAATGGGGACCCATGGGGACGCCCGTACAAATTGGTACGGGACAAACTCCGCCCCTGGGCTCCCCCGCTGACGCAGAGTCTCCGGCCCCAGCTCGTGGAGGGTGTGGTGAGCACTCTGTTCCCCACGCGAGGGGAACACTCTCCCCCGCCCATGGCTCCGCCACCAGCGGTGTCCGACGCGGACCACGATGGCGACGACGACGATAACGCTCCAGAGGTGACCGAGGTAGAGATGAGAGTGGCGGTACGAAGGCTGAGTGCCAAAAATACCGCCCCAGGACCCGACGGCTTGCCTGGGAAGGCATGGGTCCTGGCCATGGAGGCTCTCGGGCCTCGACTAAGAGGGCTCTTCAGCGCATGTATGGAGAGGGGCCAGTTCCCACTTCGCTGGAAGACGGGGAAACTGGTCCTTATCGCGAAGCCGGGGCGCCCCGCGGACTCTCCGTCCGCGTACCGGCCCATTGTGCTGCTCGACGAGGTGGGCAAGCTCTTTGAAAGAGTAATTGCAGACCGCCTCGTCGCACACCTAACACGGGTGGGGCCGGATCTGGCGGACGGCCAGTTCGGCTTTCGCAGGAGGCGCTCCACGGTGGACGCCATCATGTGCGTGCGAGCTCTCACGACGGGGGATGCAGTGGCCCAGGGCAGGTGTGTCGTGGCGGTGTCTCTGGACATCGCCAACGCCTTCAACTCCCTGCCTTGGAGTAGCATTGGGAGGGCACTCCGGTATCACCGGATGCCCGACTACCTCTGTCGTGTGGTCGAGGCGTACCTGTCAGACAGGTACATAACCTACCCCGGTCACCAGGGGGTGTGGGAACGTCGAGAGATGTCGTGCGGTGTTCCGCAGGGATCGGTACTAGGGCCGCCCTTGTGGAACATCGGATACGATTACGTGCTGCGCGGCGACCTCCCTGACGGGGTCAGCGTGGTCTGCTACGCAGACGACACGCTGGTCCTGGCGCAGGGAGAGTCGTACCAGGCGGCGGTCGAACTAGCGACACGCGGGGTCGCGACGGTCGTTGGCAGGATCCAGGAGCTGGGACTCGAGGTGGCATTGCACAAGTCCGAGGCCATGTGCTTTCACGGCCCTCGGAACGCGCCACCACCGGGTTCCCGGCTAACGGTGGGAGGAGTCCACATCGGCGTCGGGTCAACGATGAAGTACCTGGGACTCGTTCTCGACAGCCGATGGGATTTCGACGAGCATTTCCGACGTCTGGCTCCCAAACTAAATCGGACTGGGGCTGCTCTCTCGCGGCTCCTGCCCAACCTTGGGGGTCCAGACGCCTCCTGCCGGAGGCTCTACGCGGGGATCGTTCGGTCCATGGCCCTTTATGGCGCGCCGGTGTGGGCGCCGGGGCTGCGGAAGCAGCCGGCGGCCCGGCTGAACGCGTGCCAGAGGGTCATGGCCATACGGATGGTACGAGGATACCGGACGATTTCCCGCGAAGCGGCGACCCTTCTTGCTTGCCAGCGACCATGGGAACTGGAGGCAACAGTCCTTGCACTCATGCACGAACGGCGCATGGAGATGCAACGCCGGGGCGAAACTCCGCTGCCGCAACAAGTCGCGGCATGGCGGACAGAGTTCCGGCGAGTTCTCATGGTGAAATGGCGACAGCGACTGTCGCGACCCCGTGCTGGGCACGCCACAATTATGGCGGTAAGTCCCCTCTTTGAGGCGTGGTTGGAAAGACCTCACGGCGTCCTCACATTCCGCATGACGCAGGTCCTCACCGGACACGGTAAGTTCGGGAGGTTCCTGCACCGGATTCGTGCGGAAACGACGCCCGGGTGTCGCCACTGTGTGGCCCACCCGGAGGACACGGTGGAGCACACGGTGGAGGTGTGCCCCGCTTGGGCAGAGCAACGCCGTGACCTCGTGAGGGCAATCGGCGGCGGTGATCTCTCGCGCCGGGCCTTGGTTCAGGCCATGCTCCGGAGCGAGGAGGAGTGGCAGGCGGTCGCCTCCTTCTGCGAAGCAGTAATGCTAGCTAAGGAGGCGGCCGATCGCGTGAGGCAACGGTCCTTACGCTCCAACCGCCGCCGGGATTCCGATCCCGATTTCCGGCCACCGTAGGCGCGGGCTTGTAGACGGCGAGCAATGGGTGGCTCGCCGTCTGACCGTCCGGTAACCGTCCGGACCGAGCCCAAGTCGTCGACGGCGCGTTTTGTTCCACGCGCGCCTCAAGGAGATGTCAGCAAATCGTAGGGGCCCAGCAGGGTCGAAGCCTACTGGGGCCACGGGTAGTGTGAAAGCGGAACCCGGGGCCCTGGGACGAAGGCAACGAAGGAACAGGAGTGGGTTTTTAGTCAGTAAGAGTCTGACACTATCTCCCGCTCCGCCCAAGAGCGGGGATGTCATTAGGATGATTTTCCCACCCAATAAAAAAAAAAAAAAAAAAAAAAAAAAAAAACCCTTCATAGGGAAATTTTACACCCGACAGTTAAAAACTGTAAAACTTACAAATTTTCCATACATTCTCTTTAGAACAACCCCTATATTAACGAGCTATCCCTAATATTCCCGAAAATTTTTATCATCTCCTGTACGGGACGCTTAGGTTTATCTTCCAGTAGAAAACCAGCAGCGAGTCTCGCAGGGTTCCGCGGGGAAGCTCGAAAACGTTAAATTCATAGTTCTATAGATCTATATAGGTATAACCAAAAATCTACTTACCAGAGCGTTGTTTTTGAGAACTTTAATTATTTCAAACCTTTTATATACAGCAAACATACAACTGTCATACATTTTTGAACGCGGCTCAGTGAGCCCTATACGATTATCACAAAATATTTGACAATTTTCCAAAAGAAAACTATTTACTTAGGAAAAACCAATTTTCAATTTATTCAAAACTCAAAAATTTTATAACAGTCATCCTAATTGACCTAAGTCTGTTCTGGAAACGCCAACGGACGCGCATTCGCTCGTTCTACGGGATACCTGCAACAGAAAAGTCAAATTAGGCACATTTCCAAAATTTATTTTCAAAATTTTCTAAAAAATCCCATTTTTCACCAGTTTTTCGGCCATAACTCCCGTTCCCGACGTCCGATCCGGACCGGGTTTACGTCATAGTATAGGACTCCGTGCCCGCTGTGCGTGTGCACCGCAAAAAACGAACCCTTCATAGGGAAATTTTACACCCGACAGTTAAAAACTGTAAAACTTACAAATTTTCCATACATTCTCTTTAGAACAACCCCTATATTAACGAGCTATCCCTAATATTCCCGAAAATTTTTATCATCTCCTGTACGGGACGCTTAGGTTTATCTTCCAGTAGAAAACCAGCAGCGAGTCTCGCAGGGTTCCGCGGGGAAGCTCGAAAACGTTAAATTCATAGTTCTATAGATCTATATAGGTATAACCAAAAATCTACTTACCAGAGCGTTGTTTTTGAGAACTTTAATTATTTCAAACCTTTTATATACAGCAAACATACAACTGTCATACATTTTTGAACGCGGCTCAGTGAGCCCTATACGATTATCACAAAATATTTGACAATTTTCCAAAAGAAAACTATTTACTTAGGAAAAACCAATTTTCAATTTATTCAAAACTCAAAAATTTTATAACAGTCATCCTAATTGACCTAAGTCTGTTCTGGAAACGCCAACGGACGCGCATTCGCTCGTTCTACGGGATACCTGCAACAGAAAAGTCAAATTAGGCACATTTCCAAAATTTATTTTCAAAATTTTCTAAAAAATCCCATTTTTCACCAGTTTTTCGGCCATAACTCCCGTTCCCGACGTCCGATCCGGACCGGGTTTACGTCATAGTATAGGACTCCGTGCCCGCTGTGCGTGTGCACCGCAAAAAACGAACCCTTCATAGGGAAATTTTACACCCGACAGTTAAAAACTGTAAAACTTACAAATTTTCCATACATTCTCTTTAGAACAACCCCTATATTAACGAGCTATCCCTAATATTCCCGAAAATTTTTATCATCTCCTGTACGGGACGCTTAGGTTTATCTTCCAGTAGAAAACCAGCAGCGAGTCTCGCAGGGTTCCGCGGGGAAGCTCGAAAACGTTAAATTCATAGTTCTATAGATCTATATAGGTATAACCAAAAATCTACTTACCAGAGCGTTGTTTTTGAGAACTTTAATTATTTCAAACCTTTTATATACAGCAAACATACAACTGTCATACATTTTTGAACGCGGCTCAGTGAGCCCTATACGATTATCACAAAATATTTGACAATTTTCCAAAAGAAAACTATTTACTTAGGAAAAACCAATTTTCAATTTATTCAAAACTCAAAAATTTTATAACAGTCATCCTAATTGACCTAAGTCTGTTCTGGAAACGCCAACGGACGCGCATTCGCTCGTTCTACGGGATACCTGCAACAGAAAAGTCAAATTAGGCACATTTCCAAAATTTATTTTCAAAATTTTCTAAAAAATCCCATTTTTCACCAGTTTTTCGGCCATAACTCCCGTTCCCGACGTCCGATCCGGACCGGGTTTACGTCATAGTATAGGACTCCGTGCCCGCTGTGCGTGTGCACCGCAAAAAACGAACCCTTCATAGGGAAATTTTACACCCGACAGTTAAAAACTGTAAAACTTACAAATTTTCCATACATTCTCTTTAGAACAACCCCTATATTAACGAGCTATCCCTAATATTCCCGAAAATTTTTATCATCTCCTGTACGGGACGCTTAGGTTTATCTTCCAGTAGAAAACCAGCAGCGAGTCTCGCAGGGTTCCGCGGGGAAGCTCGAAAACGTTAAATTCATAGTTCTATAGATCTATATAGGTATAACCAAAAATCTACTTACCAGAGCGTTGTTTTTGAGAACTTTAATTATTTCAAACCTTTTATATACAGCAAACATACAACTGTCATACATTTTTGAACGCGGCTCAGTGAGCCCTATACGATTATCACAAAATATTTGACAATTTTCCAAAAGAAAACTATTTACTTAGGAAAAACCAATTTTCAATTTATTCAAAACTCAAAAATTTTATAACAGTCATCCTAATTGACCTAAGTCTGTTCTGGAAACGCCAACGGACGCGCATTCGCTCGTTCTACGGGATACCTGCAACAGAAAAGTCAAATTAGGCACATTTCCAAAATTTATTTTCAAAATTTTCTAAAAAATCCCATTTTTCACCAGTTTTTCGGCCATAACTCCCGTTCCCGACGTCCGATCCGGACCGGGTTTACGTCATAGTATAGGACTCCGTGCCCGCTGTGCGTGTGCACCGCAAAAAACGAACCCTTCATAGGGAAATTTTACACCCGACAGTTAAAAACTGTAAAACTTACAAATTTTCCATACATTCTCTTTAGAACAACCCCTATATTAACGAGCTATCCCTAATATTCCCGAAAATTTTTATCATCTCCTGTACGGGACGCTTAGGTTTATCTTCCAGTAGAAAACCAGCAGCGAGTCTCGCAGGGTTCCGCGGGGAAGCTCGAAAACGTTAAATTCATAGTTCTATAGATCTATATAGGTATAACCAAAAATCTACTTACCAGAGCGTTGTTTTTGAGAACTTTAATTATTTCAAACCTTTTATATACAGCAAACATACAACTGTCATACATTTTTGAACGCGGCTCAGTGAGCCCTATACGATTATCACAAAATATTTGACAATTTTCCAAAAGAAAACTATTTACTTAGGAAAAACCAATTTTCAATTTATTCAAAACTCAAAAATTTTATAACAGTCATCCTAATTGACCTAAGTCTGTTCTGGAAACGCCAACGGACGCGCATTCGCTCGTTCTACGGGATACCTGCAACAGAAAAGTCAAATTAGGCACATTTCCAAAATTTATTTTCAAAATTTTCTAAAAAATCCCATTTTTCACCAGTTTTTCGGCCATAACTCCCGTTCCCGACGTCCGATCCGGACCGGGTTTACGTCATAGTATAGGACTCCGTGCCCGCTGTGCGTGTGCACCGCAAAAAACGAACCCTTCATAGGGAAATTTTACACCCGACAGTTAAAAACTGTAAAACTTACAAATTTTCCATACATTCTCTTTAGAACAACCCCTATATTAACGAGCTATCCCTAATATTCCCGAAAATTTTTATCATCTCCTGTACGGGACGCTTAGGTTTATCTTCCAGTAGAAAACCAGCAGCGAGTCTCGCAGGGTTCCGCGGGGAAGCTCGAAAACGTTAAATTCATAGTTCTATAGATCTATATAGGTATAACCAAAAATCTACTTACCAGAGCGTTGTTTTTGAGAACTTTAATTATTTCAAACCTTTTATATACAGCAAACATACAACTGTCATACATTTTTGAACGCGGCTCAGTGAGCCCTATACGATTATCACAAAATATTTGACAATTTTCCAAAAGAAAACTATTTACTTAGGAAAAACCAATTTTCAATTTATTCAAAACTCAAAAATTTTATAACAGTCATCCTAATTGACCTAAGTCTGTTCTGGAAACGCCAACGGACGCGCATTCGCTCGTTCTACGGGATACCTGCAACAGAAAAGTCAAATTAGGCACATTTCCAAAATTTATTTTCAAAATTTTCTAAAAAATCCCATTTTTCACCAGTTTTTCGGCCATAACTCCCGTTCCCGACGTCCGATCCGGACCGGGTTTACGTCATAGTATAGGACTCCGTGCCCGCTGTGCGTGTGCACCGCAAAAAACGAACCCTTCATAGGGAAATTTTACACCCGACAGTTAAAAACTGTAAAACTTACAAATTTTCCATACATTCTCTTTAGAACAACCCCTATATTAACGAGCTATCCCTAATATTCCCGAAAATTTTTATCATCTCCTGTACGGGACGCTTAGGTTTATCTTCCAGTAGAAAACCAGCAGCGAGTCTCGCAGGGTTCCGCGGGGAAGCTCGAAAACGTTAAATTCATAGTTCTATAGATCTATATAGGTATAACCAAAAATCTACTTACCAGAGCGTTGTTTTTGAGAACTTTAATTATTTCAAACCTTTTATATACAGCAAACATACAACTGTCATACATTTTTGAACGCGGCTCAGTGAGCCCTATACGATTATCACAAAATATTTGACAATTTTCCAAAAGAAAACTATTTACTTAGGAAAAACCAATTTTCAATTTATTCAAAACTCAAAAATTTTATAACAGTCATCCTAATTGACCTAAGTCTGTTCTGGAAACGCCAACGGACGCGCATTCGCTCGTTCTACGGGATACCTGCAACAGAAAAGTCAAATTAGGCACATTTCCAAAATTTATTTTCAAAATTTTCTAAAAAATCCCATTTTTCACCAGTTTTTCGGCCATAACTCCCGTTCCCGACGTCCGATCCGGACCGGGTTTACGTCATAGTATAGGACTCCGTGCCCGCTGTGCGTGTGCACCGCAAAAAACGAACCCTTCATAGGGAAATTTTACACCCGACAGTTAAAAACTGTAAAACTTACAAATTTTCCATACATTCTCTTTAGAACAACCCCTATATTAACGAGCTATCCCTAATATTCCCGAAAATTTTTATCATCTCCTGTACGGGACGCTTAGGTTTATCTTCCAGTAGAAAACCAGCAGCGAGTCTCGCAGGGTTCCGCGGGGAAGCTCGAAAACGTTAAATTCATAGTTCTATAGATCTATATAGGTATAACCAAAAATCTACTTACCAGAGCGTTGTTTTTGAGAACTTTAATTATTTCAAACCTTTTATATACAGCAAACATACAACTGTCATACATTTTTGAACGCGGCTCAGTGAGCCCTATACGATTATCACAAAATATTTGACAATTTTCCAAAAGAAAACTATTTACTTAGGAAAAACCAATTTTCAATTTATTCAAAACTCAAAAATTTTATAACAGTCATCCTAATTGACCTAAGTCTGTTCTGGAAACGCCAACGGACGCGCATTCGCTCGTTCTACGGGATACCTGCAACAGAAAAGTCAAATTAGGCACATTTCCAAAATTTATTTTCAAAATTTTCTAAAAAATCCCATTTTTCACCAGTTTTTCGGCCATAACTCCCGTTCCCGACGTCCGATCCGGACCGGGTTTACGTCATAGTATAGGACTCCGTGCCCGCTGTGCGTGTGCACCGCAAAAAACGAACCCTTCATAGGGAAATTTTACACCCGACAGTTAAAAACTGTAAAACTTACAAATTTTCCATACATTCTCTTTAGAACAACCCCTATATTAACGAGCTATCCCTAATATTCCCGAAAATTTTTATCATCTCCTGTACGGGACGCTTAGGTTTATCTTCCAGTAAAAAACCAGCAGCGAGTCTCGCAGGGTTCCGCGGGGAAGCTCGAAAACGTTAAATTCATAGTTCTATAGATCTATATAGGTATAACCAAAAATCTACTTACCAGAGCGTTGTTTTTGAGAACTTTAATTATTTCAAACCTTTTATATACAGCAAACATACAACTGTCATACATTTTTGAACGCGGCTCAGTGAGCCCTATACGATTATCACAAAATATTTGACAATTTTCCAAAAGAAAACTATTTACTTAGGAAAAACCAATTTTCAATTTATTCAAAACTCAAAAATTTTATAACAGTCATCCTAATTGACCTAAGTCTGTTCTGGAAACGCCAACGGACGCGCATTCGCTCGTTCTACGGGATACCTGCAACAGAAAAGTCAAATTAGGCACATTTCCAAAATTTATTTTCAAAATTTTCTAAAAAATCCCATTTTTCACCAGTTTTTCGGCCATAACTCCCGTTCCCGACGTCCGATCCGGACCGGGTTTACGTCATAGTATAGGACTCCGTGCCCGCTGTGCGTGTGCACCGCAAAAAACGAACCCTTCATAGGGAAATTTTACACCCGACAGTTAAAAACTGTAAAACTTACAAATTTTCCATACATTCTCTTTAGAACAACCCCTATATTAACGAGCTATCCCTAATATTCCCGAAAATTTTTATCATCTCCTGTACGGGACGCTTAGGTTTATCTTCCAGTAGAAAACCAGCAGCGAGTCTCGCAGGGTTCCGCGGGGAAGCTCGAAAACGTTAAATTCATAGTTCTATAGATCTATATAGGTATAACCAAAAATCTACTTACCAGAGCGTTGTTTTTGAGAACTTTAATTATTTCAAACCTTTTATATACAGCAAACATACAACTGTCATACATTTTTGAACGCGGCTCAGTGAGCCCTATACGATTATCACAAAATATTTGACAATTTTCCAAAAGAAAACTATTTACTTAGGAAAAACCAATTTTCAATTTATTCAAAACTCAAAAATTTTATAACAGTCATCCTAATTGACCTAAGTCTGTTCTGGAAACGCCAACGGACGCGCATTCGCTCGTTCTACGGGATACCTGCAACAGAAAAGTCAAATTAGGCACATTTCCAAAATTTATTTTCAAAATTTTCTAAAAAATCCCATTTTTCACCAGTTTTTCGGCCATAACTCCCGTTCCCGACGTCCGATCCGGACCGGGTTTACGTCATAGTATAGGACTCCGTGCCCGCTGTGCGTGTGCACCGCAAAAAACGAACCCTTCATAGGGACCCCACCGACCGTGTTCCCACGTTGTCGCCGTGGTGGGGCTTGCGTGTCTTTATGACCTTGAGGGCTATGCCGGTAGAGCTACTCATGCCGGAAGGCCTCAAGCGAGAGACCAGACCAAGAGGAACACACAGGCGGAGTCCAGACGGACCGCCACGGAGGGTGCACTGTCCAGAAGCATCGGCACCAACAGCTGTTGGTGTTTTTGGACAGTGGTTTTGAGAGAGTGGGTTCGCCTCGGGTACGCGTCTGCTTATCAGACGTGACCACGATGGCGAACGTGGTTATTGGGGACCCCACCCCACAAAAAAGGCAAAGCTGTGTTCAGCAACCCTATGGACGCGTCTCAGAAAATAGAACTACCCCAGGAGGGTACCGCCTGCACCGCAGGTGGAGAATCCCTCCCCGAGCAGAGCTCGGGCTGCCCCTCGTATTCTGGGGGGGGCAAAGAGCGCGTCAGGTCCCCTAGGGACCTGTTACCGTCCCTCGTGGACGCACGGAGCCAGGGTGGCTCACCCACCGGTAGCGCGGAGTCCCTGGGACCTGTTCCCAGCACGTCCGCTGCGCCGGTGGGTCCTTCAGAGGCTGGCAGGCGTTTCGGCCTCAGAGAGGTGAGCGGAGACACGGCGTCGGACTCAGATGCCGCGTCTTCGCTCAACTCGGAGAGAATGGAGGTGGATGAGGCCACCTCCAGGAAGAAGAAGAGGAACCGGTTCCTCAAGCGTCCCATATCCGGGGACGGCCGGAGGACGTCCTCCGACGATGGGCGTGGAGCTTCTGCCCGCAAAATCTCCACTGCTGGACGAGGTGCGGGCCGAATGACGAAAGGGAGGAAGCCCACCGCCGAGGAGGCGACCCAGCGGTCTTTAAAGATTGCTAGGGAGGGGCGCCACCCCGGGGCAAGCAGTGCCCAGGTCAGCCCTTCAGAGCCGGAGCCTTCTGGCAGCGAGCCGGAAGGCATGGAGGAGGCGCTGAACCGATTTACGGCGGTCGTGGCAGCTGCCATTATGGGCGTGGCCAAGAAGAGGGAGAGGGTCGCCAAGAGGCGGTCCATCTCCCAGGCCATGACCTCCATCACCGAGGCACTGGGTATCGTCCTGGAGCCGTTCAGGAGATCCCTCAACAAGAGGGTTGAGCGGCTCGAGGCAGAATTGGCCAGTGTCCGGGGCGCTGGCCATGAGGTGGCGCCAAAAGGAGGACGCAGGGAGGGGCAGGGTCGGCCCCAGCCCTCGCCCCAGATGGAGAGCGAGGTGCTGACTCTGCTGCGGCAAGAGCTGGCTGCCTTCCGGCAACAGCAGCAGGAGCAGCAGCAGCAGTTCCAGGAGCGAGTCCAGCGGCAATTCGCAGTCCTGGAGGGCATTGTCCTGCGCCCCCCGCTTGCGGCCTCCGGCCTAAAAAAGGCGGTTTCTTACGCTGCCGCCGCCGCGGCTGCTGCACCCAAAGCGGGCCCGTCCGGGCAGACCGGGCGTGGAGCCCAGGTGTCGGAGCCGGCGAGGCCGGTCCCGGCGGCCAAGCAGCAGCAGCGGCAGGGGAAACCTGCCCCTCCCCCGAAAGGCAGAGCGGTGCCTGCCGCTAAATCGGCGGGGCCTTCCGCGGCGGCGGCGACTAGGCCGCGCCTGCCGCCTCCCCTGCCCGAAGAACCATCGGCTGGCGCCGAATGGACGGTCGTCGGCGCCAGCAGAAAGGCGGGCAAGGCGGCTAGAGCGGCAAAAAAGCGCGAGCGGCGACAGCAGCGCAGGAAGCGGGCCATGGCGGCCAGACTTCGCGCCCCGAATTCCGCAGCTGTAGTGATTACACTACAGCCAGCTGCGGAAAAGAAGGGCGTGACGTACAACGCCGTCATGGAAAAGGCGAAACAGGCGGTGGTGGGCCACCTTAGCGAGTTCGGAGCCACTGAGGGCTTCAGAATGAGGCGCACCGCAACCGGGGCCCGAATATTGGAGGTCCCTGGTGCGGACAGCGGCTCTGCCGCGGACGCCCTGGCCGCAAGGATCAGGGCGTCTATGGACGCTGAGGAGGTCCGAGTGTCCAGGCCCACAAAGTGCATAGACGTGCGCATCATGGGCCTGGATGACTCCGTCAGGGTGGACGAAGTGGTGGCCGCCGTCGTCAGGGCGGGAGGGTGCCAGGCCGATCAAGTGCGGGCTGGCGCCATCCGTGCTGACAGCACGGGCATGCGAGCCGTTACGGTTAGCTGCCCCGTGTCAGCGGCCAAAGCCATCACGGCTGAAGGCCGAAGGCTCTTGGTGGGCTGGGTCTCCGCGCAGGTAAAACTGCTGGAGCCCAGACCTCTGCGGTGTTACCGCTGCCACGTGGGGCACCACGTGGGGGCCCATTGCGCCGCGGAGGTGGACCGCAGCGACCGCTGCTACCAGTGCGGTCAGGCCGGTCACAAGGCCGTCGAATGCCGTGCAACGCCGCACTGCTATGCATGTGCGGCGGCAGGCAAGCCGGCCGAGCACCGGGCTGGGGGCAGGTCCTGCGACCCCCCTGCCAAGGCCAAGGGCAAAGTACGGAGGCCCATCCACCCGGACGTACTCACCGCCGCAGCCGCTTCCTTGGCTGCCGCCGCTGTCGCCGCCGCACCCGCCGCGGCAGGGCCCTCTCGGGGGGCTAGGGAGGAGACTGTAATGGACTGTCAATAACGACCCCATTACGTCTCCTCCAGGCGAACATCAACCACTGCGCCCCCGCTCAGGATCTGTTGCTCCAGAGCATGGCGCAGTGGTCGATCAATATCGCCGTGGTCTCCGAGCCGTACAATGTCCTGCCCAGGGGAGACTGGGTGCGGGACCTGGACGGCTCGGTGACCCTAATTTCGTCGGCCGCCGCCGGTACCCCGACCCTCGAGGCCGTAACGAGGGGACGGGGTTGCGTGGCAGCACGGTTCGGGGACATTGCAGTGGTAGGCGTCTACCTGTCCCCGAGCAGATCTCTCGGCGATCTTCACATCTCCCTAATGGAGCTGAAAGCCGTCGTCGCTGGGTTTGGTTCCCTCCCCGTGGTCGTTTGCGGGGACTTCAATGCCAAGAACTTGGCTTGGGGTTCCCGGCTCACGAACCAGCGGGGTCGGATGGTGGAGGACTGGGCTCTGGAGACAGGCCTGGTCGTCCTAAACCGGGGTTCTGTCCCCACGTGTGTGCGGATGCGGGGTGACTCAGTGGTGGACCTCTCGTTCGCCAGCCCCGCTCTGTCGCCGCGTGTCGTCGACTGGCGCGTTATGGAGGGGGTGGAGACGTTTTCGGACCACCGGTACATCCGGTTCGACGTCTCCGCCCAAACCTCGATTGCGCCGGTCCGACAGAACCCTTGTGGTCCGCGGTGGGCGCTGAGGCAGATGGACCGGGAGCTCCTCCTGGAAGCCGCGACGGTACAGGCCTGGGTGCAAGCACCGGACAGGCCTGTCGACATAGACGTCGAGGCAGAGTGGTTCCGGGAGGCCATGTCGCAAGTTTGCGACGCGGCAATGCCCCGAGTCCCTCCAGGACGTGCTCAGCGCCAGGTATACTGGTGGTCGCCGGAGATTGCGGCACTGCGCAACGCGTGCAATGCCGCGCGACGCCGGTATGCCAGATACCGCAGTCGCCGCATCCGTCCAGCGGATGCGGAGGCCAGAGAGGCGGAGCTGTACGAGGGATACAGAGCGGCAAAGCGCACCCTCCGAGCGGAGATAAGGCGGGCCAAACTTGAGGCCCGCAACGTGTGGCTGGGGACTCTGAATGGGGACCCATGGGGACGCCCGTACAAATTGGTACGGGACAAACTCCGCCCCTGGGCTCCCCCGCTGACGCAGAGTCTCCGGCCCCAGCTCGTGGAGGGTGTGGTGAGCACTCTGTTCCCCACGCGAGGGGAACACTCTCCCCCGCCCATGGCTCCGCCACCAGCGGTGTCCGACGCGGACCACGATGGCGACGACGACGATAACGCTCCAGAGGTGACCGAGGTAGAGATGAGAGTGGCGGTACGAAGGCTGAGTACCAAAAATACCGCCCCAGGACCCGACGGCTTGCCTGGGAAGGCATGGGTCCTGGCCATGGAGGCTCTCGGGCCTCGACTAAGAGGGCTCTTCAGCGCATGTATGGAGAGGGGCCAGTTCCCACTTCGCTGGAAGACGGGGAAACTGGTCCTGATCGCGAAGCCGGGGCGCCCCGCGGACTCTCCGTCCGCGTACCGGCCCATTGTGCTGCTCGACGAGGTGGGCAAGCTCTTTGAAAGAGTAATTGCAGACCGCCTCGTCGCACACCTAACACGGGTGGGGCCGGATCTGGCGGACGGCCAGTTCGGCTTTCGCAGGAGGCGCTCCACGGTGGACGCCATCATGTGCGTGCGAGCTCTCACGACGGGGGATGCAGTGGCCCAGGGCAGGTGTGTCGTGGCGGTGTCTTTGGACATCGCCAACGCCTTCAACTCCCTGCCTTGGAGTAGCATTGGGAGGGCACTCCGGTATCACCGGATGCCCGACTACCTCTGTCGTGTGGTCGAGGCGTACCTGTCTGACAGGTACATAACCTACCCCGGTCACCAGGGGGTGTGGGAACGTCGAGAGATGTCGTGCGGTGTTCCGCAGGGATCGGTACTAGGGCCGCCCTTGTGGAACATCGGATACGATTACGTGCTGCGCGGCGACCTCCCTGACGGGGTCAGCGTGGTCTGCTACGCAGACGACACGCTGGTCCTGGCGCAGGGAGAGTCGTACCAGGCGGCGGTCGAACTAGCGACACGCGGGGTCGCGACGGTCGTTGGCAGGATCCAGGAGCTGGGACTCGAGGTGGCATTGCACAAGTCCGAGGCCATGTGCTTTCACGGCCCTCGGAACGCGCCACCACCGGGTTCCCGGCTAACGGTGGGAGGAGTCCACATCGGCGTCGGGTCAACGATGAAGTACCTGGGACTCGTTCTCGACAGCCGATGGGATTTCGACGAGCATTTCCGACGTCTGGCTCCCAAACTAAATCGGACTGGGGCTGCTCTCTCGCGGCTCCTGCCCAACCTTGGGGGTCCAGACGCCTCCTGCCGGAGGCTCTACGCGGGGATCGTTCGGTCCATGGCCCTTTATGGCGCGCCGGTGTGGGCGCCGGGGCTGCGGAAGCAGCCGGCGGCCCGGCTGAACGCGTGCCAGAGGGTCATGGCCATACGGATGGTACGAGGATACCGGACGATTTCCCGCGAAGCGGCGAGCCTTCTTGCTTGCCAGCGACCATGGGAACTGGAGGCAACAGTCCTTGCACTCATGCACGAACGGCGCATGGAGATGCAACGCCGGGGCGAAACTCCGCTGCCGCAACAGGTCGCGGCATGGCGGACAGAGTTCCGGCGAGTTCTCATGGTGAAATGGCGACAGCGACTGTCGCGACCCCGTGCTGGGCACGCCACAATTATGGCGGTAAGTCCCCTCTTTGAGGCGTGGTTGGAAAGACCTCACGGCGTCCTCACATTCCGCATGACGCAGGTCCTCACCGGACACGGTAAGTTCGGGAGGTTCCTGCACCGGATTCGTGCGGAAACGACGCCCGGGTGTCGCCACTGTGTGGCCCACCCGGAGGACACGGTGGAGCACACGGTGGAGGTGTGCCCCGCTTGGGCAGAGCAACGCCGTGACCTCGTGAGGGCAATCGGCGGCGGTGATCTCTCGCGCCGGGCCTTGGTTCAGGCCATGCTCCGGAGCGAGGAGGAGTGGCAGGCGGTCGCCTCTTTCTGCGAAGCAGTAATGCTAGCTAAGGAGGCGGCCGATCGCGCGAGGCAACGGTCCTTACGCTCCAACCGCCGCCGGGATTCCGATCCCGATTTCCGGCCACCGTAGGCGCGGGCTTGCAGACGGCGAGCAATGGGTGGCTCGCCGTCTGACCGTCCGGTAACCGTCCGGACCAAGCCCAAGTCGTCGACGGCGCGTTTTGTTCCAAGCGCGCCTCAAGGAGATGTCAGCAAATCGTAGGGGCCCAGCAGGGTCGAAGCCTACTGGGGCCACGGGTAGTGTGAAAGCGGAACCCGGGGCCCTGGGACGAAGGCAACGAAGGAACAGGAGTGGGTTTTTAGTCAGTAAGAGTCTGACACTATCTCCCGCTCCGCCCAAGAGCGGGGATGTCATTAGGATGATTTTCCCACCCAATAAAAAAAAAAAAAAAAAAAACCCTTCATAGGGAAATTTTACACCCGACAGTTAAAAACTGTAAAACTTACAAATTTTCCATACATTCTCTTTAGAACAACCCCTATATTAACGAGCTATCCCTAATATTCCCGAAAATTTTTATCATCTCCTGTACGGGACGCTTAGGTTTATCTTCCAGTAGAAAACCAGCAGCGAGTCTCGCAGGGTTCCGCGGGGAAGCTCGAAAACGTTAAATTCATAGTTCTATAGATCTATATAGGTATAACCAAAAATCTACTTACCAGAGCGTTGTTTTTGAGAACTTTAATTATTTCAAACCTTTTATATACAGCAAACATACAACTGTCATACATTTTTGAACGCGGCTCAGTGAGCCCTATACGATTATCACAAAATATTTGACAATTTTCCAAAAGAAAACTATTTACTTAGGAAAAACCAATTTTCAATTTATTCAAAACTCAAAAATTTTATAACAGTCATCCTAATTGACCTAAGTCTGTTCTGGAAACGCCAACGGACGCGCATTCGCTCGTTCTACGGGATACCTGCAACAGAAAAGTCAAATTAGGCACATTTCCAAAATTTATTTTCAAAATTTTCTAAAAAATCCCATTTTTCACCAGTTTTTCGGCCATAACTCCCGTTCCCGACGTCCGATCCGGACCGGGTTTACGTCATAGTATAGGACTCCGTGCCCGCTGTGCGTGTGCACCGCAAAAAACGAACCCTTCATAGGGAAATTTTACACCCGACAGTTAAAAACTGTAAAACTTACAAATTTTCCATACATTCTCTTTAGAACAACCCCTATATTAACGAGCTATCCCTAATATTCCCGAAAATTTTTATCATCTCCTGTACGGGACGCTTAGGTTTATCTTCCAGTAGAAAACCAGCAGCGAGTCTCGCAGGGTTCCGCGGGGAAGCTCGAAAACGTTAAATTCATAGTTCTATAGATCTATATAGGTATAACCAAAAATCTACTTACCAGAGCGTTGTTTTTGAGAACTTTAATTATTTCAAACCTTTTATATACAGCAAACATACAACTGTCATACATTTTTGAACGCGGCTCAGTGAGCCCTATACGATTATCACAAAATATTTGACAATTTTCCAAAAGAAAACTATTTACTTAGGAAAAACCAATTTTCAATTTATTCAAAACTCAAAAATTTTATAACAGTCATCCTAATTGACCTAAGTCTGTTCTGGAAACGCCAACGGACGCGCATTCGCTCGTTCTACGGGATACCTGCAACAGAAAAGTCAAATTAGGCACATTTCCAAAATTTATTTTCAAAATTTTCTAAAAAATCCCATTTTTCACCAGTTTTTCGGCCATAACTCCCGTTCCCGACGTCCGATCCGGACCGGGTTTACGTCATAGTATAGGACTCCGTGCCCGCTGTGCGTGTGCACCGCAAAAAACGAACCCTTCATAGGGAAATTTTACACCCGACAGTTAAAAACTGTAAAACTTACAAATTTTCCATACATTCTCTTTAGAACAACCCCTATATTAACGAGCTATCCCTAATATTCCCGAAAATTTTTATCATCTCCTGTACGGGACGCTTAGGTTTATCTTCCAGTAGAAAACCAGCAGCGAGTCTCGCAGGGTTCCGCGGGGAAGCTCGAAAACGTTAAATTCATAGTTCTATAGATCTATATAGGTATAACCAAAAATCTACTTACCAGAGCGTTGTTTTTGAGAACTTTAATTATTTCAAACCTTTTATATACAGCAAACATACAACTGTCATACATTTTTGAACGCGGCTCAGTGAGCCCTATACGATTATCACAAAATATTTGACAATTTTCCAAAAGAAAACTATTTACTTAGGAAAAACCAATTTTCAATTTATTCAAAACTCAAAAATTTTATAACAGTCATCCTAATTGACCTAAGTCTGTTCTGGAAACGCCAACGGACGCGCATTCGCTCGTTCTACGGGATACCTGCAACAGAAAAGTCAAATTAGGCACATTTCCAAAATTTATTTTCAAAATTTTCTAAAAAATCCCATTTTTCACCAGTTTTTCGGCCATAACTCCCGTTCCCGACGTCCGATCCGGACCGGGTTTACGTCATAGTATAGGACTCCGTGCCCGCTGTGCGTGTGCACCGCAAAAAACGAACCCTTCATAGGGAAATTTTACACCCGACAGTTAAAAACTGTAAAACTTACAAATTTTCCATACATTCTCTTTAGAACAACCCCTATATTAACGAGCTATCCCTAATATTCCCGAAAATTTTTATCATCTCCTGTACGGGACGCTTAGGTTTATCTTCCAGTAGAAAACCAGCAGCGAGTCTCGCAGGGTTCCGCGGGGAAGCTCGAAAACGTTAAATTCATAGTTCTATAGATCTATATAGGTATAACCAAAAATCTACTTACCAGAGCGTTGTTTTTGAGAACTTTAATTATTTCAAACCTTTTATATACAGCAAACATACAACTGTCATACATTTTTGAACGCGGCTCAGTGAGCCCTATACGATTATCACAAAATATTTGACAATTTTCCAAAAGAAAACTATTTACTTAGGAAAAACCAATTTTCAATTTATTCAAAACTCAAAAATTTTATAACAGTCATCCTAATTGACCTAAGTCTGTTCTGGAAACGCCAACGGACGCGCATTCGCTCGTTCTACGGGATACCTGCAACAGAAAAGTCAAATTAGGCACATTTCCAAAATTTATTTTCAAAATTTTCTAAAAAATCCCATTTTTCACCAGTTTTTCGGCCATAACTCCCGTTCCCGACGTCCGATCCGGACCGGGTTTACGTCATAGTATAGGACTCCGTGCCCGCTGTGCGTGTGCACCGCAAAAAACGAACCCTTCATAGGGAGGGGTGCTACGACAGAAAACCTCCACGAGTGCCCGCAGGCTGTAGTTCCCTTGCGGATACGTCCGAGGGGAAGGCCAGTCTGCGGGACGGTGCACCCTGGGAGGCGGCCAACGACTCCCTTTGGGTACTTCTGCCTAAGGGGTCTTGATGTCCGCCTGCGAATGTTCTGTCTGAAGGATCACTTCAACGCGTGTCCCTCTGCTATAGCAGAGGGCACAGTGGCGAAGTAAGAGCGGGCTCGGTGCGCACTCACCCTGCCACCGAGCAGGCAGGAGGAAGACTTGCTCCTCCTTCTGCCACCGTTAGTCTCGTAGCCCCAGAGATTGTCCAAGGTCATGTTTCTGACTTTTGATGGGGGTCGAGGGTCTTGGCTTAACCGCCTGGGCCGCGAGGAAGACAACCTCTATAAAAAATTACCCCAAACCTCCAAGCGGCGGCGCACCGTGAGGGAGGTTGTTAGCTTGACTAATGGGTAGCTAAATTAGTCTCTAGTGCGAACCACTCATATTGAGCAAGTGCAGATTGTAAATACTCGTGGGAACAGCTATGGAATCAAGATTTTTCAAAAAACCCATGGAGAGTGATGCGCGGTCGGAGTCCGACGCGGCATCCAGAAGGAGCTCGGAGGGCTCGGAGGTTGAGGAGGTGGCGGGCGACTCCGGTAGGAACGTGAGTGCCTACCGGAAGCGCTCTAGATCGGGGGACAAATCGTCCTCCGATGGAGAAATGGGCTCGGCCCGAAAAATCCCCACCAGCGGGCGGGGAGCGGGTCGAGCAAGCGGAAGAGGGAGGGGCCTCACTGCCCACGAGTCGGCGAAGCGAGCCGATCGACTTGCCGCGGAGGGGCGTCACCCCGGTGTGGCCAGCGCCCAGGTGGACCTCTCGGAGCCGTCTGGCAGCGAGCGGGATGCCAGGGAGGACTCCGCCGAGGAGTCTCGTAGATCCCTGGGGAAGTTGGTCGTCGCCGCGCTGCGGGACATGGGCCGGAAGAGGGAGAGGACCTCCAAGGAGAAGACGGTCCACCGGCATGCCGCCTCTATCGAGGAGGCTATCGAGGCCTCTCTCGAGAAGAGGGTGGCGCGACTCCGGGCTGAGCTCCGGGCCGAGCTTCGGGCCGAGCTCGTGGGAGCCCAGGAAGACAGCGGCTGCCGGGAGCCGGCTGGAGAGGGGCGCAAGCAAGGGCAGGGGCAAAGTCAGCCCCAGCCCCACGCAGAGCCGGAGGGCCAGTTGCTGACGCTGGTGCAGCGGGACCTGGCTGCTTTTCAGCAGCAGCTGCAACAGCAGCAGCAGCAGTTTCAGCTGCGGATCCAGCAGCAGCTGTCCCTGCTGGAGGGCATAGTGCTGCGCCCCCCATTAGCGGGCTCCGGCCAGCGAAAGGCGGCGTCTTACGCTGCTGCCGCGGCCACGGCAGCTGCGCCCAAGGCGGGCCCATCGGGGCAAGCTGGGCGCGGGGCCGTGGCATCGGAGCCTGCGAGGCCGGCCCCGGCCGCCAAACAACAACAGCGGCAGAAGGGTAGGGCGGCGCCTGCCAGTAAACCGGCGGGACCTCCTGCGGCGGCAGCGACTAGGCCGCGCCCGCCGCCTCCCCTGCCCGAAGATCCCTCGGCTGGCGCCGAATGGACGGTTGTCGGCGCCAGCAAGAAGGCGGGCAAGGCGGCTAGGGCGGCCAAAAAGCGCGCGCGGCGACAGCAGCGCAAAAAGCGGGCCATGGCGGCCAGACTTCGCGCCCCGAAATCCGAGGCTGTAGTTATAACGCTACAGCCGGATGCGGTAAAAAAGGGCGTGACATACGACGCCGTCATGGAGAAGGCAAAGCAGGCGGTGTTGCCCCACCTCGACGAGCTCGGAGCCTCTGGGGGCTTCCGTATGAGGCGCACCGTAACCGGGGCCCGAATACTGGAGGTCCCTGGTGCGGCCAGTGGCCCCGCCGCGGATGCCCTGGCCGCAAGGATCAGGGCGTCCCTGGATGCGGAAGAGGCCCGAGTGTCCAGGCCCACCAAGTGTATTGATATGCGCATCATGGGCTTGGACGACTCCGTCAAGGTGGACGAGGTGGTGGCCGCCATCGTCAGGGCGGGTGGGTGCACTACCGAGCAGGTTCGGGCGGGCACTATCCGCGCTGACAGCACGGGCATGCGAGCCATGACGGTAAGCTGCCCCGTGTCGGCGGCCAAGACCATCACCGGGGAGGGCCGACGGCTTTTGGTGGGCTGGGTCTCCGCACAAGTGAAACTGTTGGAGCCCAGACCTCTGCGGTGCTATCGCTGCCACGTGGGGCACCACGTGGGGGCCAGTTGTGCCGCGGAGGTGGACCGCAGCGACCGCTGCTTCCAGTGCGGTCAGCCCGGTCACAGGGCGGTTGAATGCAGAGCAACGCCGCACTGCTACGCATGTGCGGCGGCAGGCAAGCCAGCCGACCACCGGGCTGGGAGCAGGTCCTGCGACCCCCCCACCAAGGCCAAGGGCAAGGTCAGGAGGCCCATCCCCGCCGATGTCCTCACCGCCGCTGCCTCCTCTTTGGCAGCTGCTGCTGTCGCCGCCGCAACCAACGCGGCAGGGCCCTCACGGGGGGCTCGAGAGGAGACTGTGATGGACTGCCAATAACGGCTCCATTACGTCTCCTCCAGGCGAACATCAACCACTGCGCCCCCGCTCAGGATCTGTTGCTCCAGAGCATGGCGCAGTGGTCGATCAATATCGCCGTGGTCTCCGAGCCGTACAATGTCCTGCCCAGGGGAGACTGGGTGCGGGACCTGGACGGCTCGGTGACCCTAATTTCGTCGGCCGCCGCCGGCACCCCGACCCTCGAGGCCGTCACGAGGGGACGGGGTTGCGTGGCAGCACGGTTCGGGGACATTGCAGTGGTAGGCGTCTACCTGTCCCCGAGCAGATCTCTCGGCGATCTCCACATCTCCCTAATGGAGCTGAAAGCTGTCGTCGCTGGGTTTGGTTCCCTCCCCGTGGTCGTTTGCGGGGACTTCAATGCCAAGAACTTGGCTTGGGGTTCCCGGTTCACGAACCAGCGGGGTCGGATGGTGGAGGACTGGGCTCTGGAGACAGGCCTGGTCGTCCTAAACCGGGGTTCTGTCCCCACGTGTGTGCGGATGCGGGGCGACTCAGTGGTGGACATCTCGTTCGCCAGCCCCGCTCTGTCGCCGCGTGTCTTCGACTGGCGCGTTATGGAGGGGGTGGAGACGTTCTCAGACCACCGGTACATCCGGTTTGACGTCTCCGCCCAAACCTCGACTGCGCCGGTCCGACAGAACCCTTGTGGTCCGCGGTGGGCGCTGAGGCAGATGGACCGGGAGCTCCTCCTGGAAGCCGCGACGGTACAGGCCTGGGTGCAAGCACCGGACAGGCCTGTCGACATAGACGTCGAGGCAGAGTGGTTCCAGGAGGCCATGTCGCAAATCTGCGACGCGGCAATGCCCCGAGTCCCTCCAGGACGTGCTCGGCGCCAGGTATACTGGTGGTCGCCGGAGATTGCGGCACTGCGCAACGCGTGCAATGCCGCGCGACGCCGGTATGCCAGATACCGCAGGCGCCGCATCCGTCCAGCGGATGCGGAGGCCAGAGAGGCGGAGCTGTACGAGGGATACAGAGCGGCAAAGCGCACCCTCCGAGCGGAGATAAGGCGGGCCAAACTTGAGGCCCGCAACGTGTGGCTGGGGACTCTGAATGGGGACCCATGGGGACGCCCGTACAAGTTGGTACGGGACAAACTCCGCCCCTGGGCTCCCCCGCTGACGCAGAGTCTCCGGCCCCAGCTCGTGGAGGGTGTGGTGAGCACTCTGTTCCCCACGCGAGGGGAACACTCTCCCCCGCCCATGGCTCCGCCACCAGCGGTGTCCGACGCGGACCACGATGGCGACGACGACGACAACGCTCCAGAGGTGACCGAGGTAGAGATGAGAGTGGCGGTACGAAGGCTGAGTGCCAAAAATACCGCCCCAGGACCCGACGGCTTGCCTGGGAAGGCATGGGTCCTGGCCATGGAGGCTCTCGGGCCTCGACTAAGAGGGCTCTTCAGCGCATGCATGGAGAGGGGCCAGTTCCCACTTCGCTGGAAGACGGGGAAACTGGTCCTCATCGCGAAGCCGGGGCGCCCCGCGGACTCTCCGTCCGCGTACCGGCCCATTGTGCTGCTCGACGAGGTGGGCAAGCTCTTTGAAAGAGTAATTGCAGACCGCCTCGTCGCACACCTAACACGGGTGGGGCCGGATCTGGCGGACGGCCAGTTCGGCTTTCGCAGGAGGCGCTCCACGGTGGACGCCATCATGTGCGTGCGAGCTCTCACGACAGGGGATGCAGTGGCCCAGGGCAGGTGTGTCGTGGCGGTGTCTTTGGACATCGCCAACGCCTTCAACTCCCTGCCTTGGAGTAGCATTGGGAGGGCACTCCGGTATCACCGGATGCCCGACTACCTCTGTCGTGTGGTCGAGGCGTACCTGTCTGACAGGTACATAACCTACCCTGGTCACCAGGGGGTGTGGGAACGTCGAGAGATGTCGTGCGGTGTTCCGCAGGGATCGGTACTGGGGCCGCCCTTGTGGAACATCGGATACGACTACGTGCTGCGCGGCGACCTCCCTGACGGGGTCAGCGTGGTCTGCTACGCGGACGACACGCTGGTCCTGGCGCAGGGAGAGTCGTACCAGGCGGCGGTCGAACTAGCGACACGCGGGGTCGCGACAGTCGTTGGCAGGATCCAGGAGCTGGGACTCGAGGTGGCATTGCACAAGTCCGAGGCCATGTGCTTTCACGGCCCTCGGAACGCGCCACCACCGGGTTCCCAGCTAACGGTGGGAGGAGTCCACATCGGCGTCGGGTCAACGATGAAGTACCTGGGACTCGTTCTCGACAGCCGATGGGATTTCGACGAGCACTTCCGACGTCTGGCTCCCAAACTAAATCGGACTGGGGCTGCCCTCGGGCGGCTCCTGCCCAACCTTGGGGGTCCAGACGCCTCCTGCCGGAGGCTCTACGCGGGGATCGTTCGGTCCATGGCCCTTTATGGCGCGCCGGTTTGGGCGCCGGGGCTGCGGAAGCAGCCGGCGGCCCGGCTGAACGCGTGCCAGAGGGTCATGGCCATACGGATGGTGCGAGGATACCGGACGATTTCCCGCGAAGCGGCGAGCCTTCTTGCTGGCCAGCGACCATGGGATCTGGAGGCAACAGTCCTTGCACTCATGCACGAACGGCGCATGGAGATGCAACGCCGGGGCGAAACTCCGCTGCCGCAACAAGTCGCGGCATGGCGGACAGAGTTCCGGCGAGTTCTCATGGTGAAATGGCGACAGCGACTGTCGCGACCCCGTGCTGGGCACGCCACAATTATGGCGGTAAGTCCCCTCTTTGAGGCGTGGTTGGAAAGACCTCACGGCGTCCTCACATTCCGCATGACGCAGGTCCTCACCGGACACGGTAAGTTCGGGAGGTTCCTGCACCGGATTCGTGCGGAAACGACGCCCGGGTGTCGCCACTGTGTGGCCCACCCGGAGGACACGGTGGAGCACACGGTGGAGGTGTGCCCCGCTTGGGCAGAGCAACGCCGTGACCTCGTGAGGGCAATCGGCGGCGGTGATCTCTCGCGCCGGGCCTTGGTTCAGGCCATGCTCCGGAGCGAGGAGGAGTGGCAGGCGGTCGCCTCTTTCTGCGAAGCAGTAATGCTAGCTAAGGAGGCGGCCGATCGCGTGAGGCAACGGTCCTTACGCTCCAACCGCCGCCGGGATTCCGATCCCGATTTCCGGCCACCGTAGGCGCGGGCTTGCAGACGGCGAGCAATGGGTGGCTCGCCGTCTGACCGTCCGGTAACCGTCCGGACCAAGCCCAAGTCGTCGACGGCGCGTTTTGTTCCACGCGCGCCTCAAGGAGATGTCAGCAAATCGTAGGGGCCCAGCAGGGTCGAAGCCTACTGGGGCCACGGGTAGTGTGAAAGCGGAACCCGGGGCCCTGGGACGAAGGCAACGAAGGAACAGGAGTGGGTTTTTAGTCAGTAAGAGTCTGACACTATCTCCCGCTCCGCCCAAGAGCGGGGATGTCATTAGGATGATTTTCCCACCCAATAAAAAAAAAAAAAAAAAAAAAACCCTTCATAGGGAAATTTTACACCCGACAGTTAAAAACTGTAAAACTTACAAATTTTCCATACATTCTCTTTAGAACAACCCCTATATTAACGAGCTATCCCTAATATTCCCGAAAATTTTTATCATCTCCTGTACGGGACGCTTAGGTTTATCTTCCAGTAGAAAACCAGCAGCGAGTCTCGCAGGGTTCCGCGGGGAAGCTCGAAAACGTTAAATTCATAGTTCTATAGATCTATATAGGTATAACCAAAAATCTACTTACCAGAGCGTTGTTTTTGAGAACTTTAATTATTTCAAACCTTTTATATACAGCAAACATACAACTGTCATACATTTTTGAACGCGGCTCAGTGAGCCCTATACGATTATCACAAAATATTTGACAATTTTCCAAAAGAAAACTATTTACTTAGGAAAAACCAATTTTCAATTTATTCAAAACTCAAAAATTTTATAACAGTCATCCTAATTGACCTAAGTCTGTTCTGGAAACGCCAACGGACGCGCATTCGCTCGTTCTACGGGATACCTGCAACAGAAAAGTCAAATTAGGCACATTTCCAAAATTTATTTTCAAAATTTTCTAAAAAATCCCATTTTTCACCAGTTTTTCGGCCATAACTCCCGTTCCCGACGTCCGATCCGGACCGGGTTTACGTCATAGTATAGGACTCCGTGCCCGCTGTGCGTGTGCACCGCAAAAAACGAACCCTTCATAGGGAAATTTTACACCCGACAGTTAAAAACTGTAAAACTTACAAATTTTCCATACATTCTCTTTAGAACAACCCCTATATTAACGAGCTATCCCTAATATTCCCGAAAATTTTTATCATCTCCTGTACGGGACGCTTAGGTTTATCTTCCAGTAGAAAACCAGCAGCGAGTCTCGCAGGGTTCCGCGGGGAAGCTCGAAAACGTTAAATTCATAGTTCTATAGATCTATATAGGTATAACCAAAAATCTACTTACCAGAGCGTTGTTTTTGAGAACTTTAATTATTTCAAACCTTTTATATACAGCAAACATACAACTGTCATACATTTTTGAACGCGGCTCAGTGAGCCCTATACGATTATCACAAAATATTTGACAATTTTCCAAAAGAAAACTATTTACTTAGGAAAAACCAATTTTCAATTTATTCAAAACTCAAAAATTTTATAACAGTCATCCTAATTGACCTAAGTCTGTTCTGGAAACGCCAACGGACGCGCATTCGCTCGTTCTACGGGATACCTGCAACAGAAAAGTCAAATTAGGCACATTTCCAAAATTTATTTTCAAAATTTTCTAAAAAATCCCATTTTTCACCAGTTTTTCGGCCATAACTCCCGTTCCCGACGTCCGATCCGGACCGGGTTTACGTCATAGTATAGGACTCCGTGCCCGCTGTGCGTGTGCACCGCAAAAAACGAACCCTTCATAGGGAAATTTTACACCCGACAGTTAAAAACTGTAAAACTTACAAATTTTCCATACATTCTCTTTAGAACAACCCCTATATTAACGAGCTATCCCTAATATTCCCGAAAATTTTTATCATCTCCTGTACGGGACGCTTAGGTTTATCTTCCAGTAGAAAACCAGCAGCGAGTCTCGCAGGGTTCCGCGGGGAAGCTCGAAAACGTTAAATTCATAGTTCTATAGATCTATATAGGTATAACCAAAAATCTACTTACCAGAGCGTTGTTTTTGAGAACTTTAATTATTTCAAACCTTTTATATACAGCAAACATACAACTGTCATACATTTTTGAACGCGGCTCAGTGAGCCCTATACGATTATCACAAAATATTTGACAATTTTCCAAAAGAAAACTATTTACTTAGGAAAAACCAATTTTCAATTTATTCAAAACTCAAAAATTTTATAACAGTCATCCTAATTGACCTAAGTCTGTTCTGGAAACGCCAACGGACGCGCATTCGCTCGTTCTACGGGATACCTGCAACAGAAAAGTCAAATTAGGCACATTTCCAAAATTTATTTTCAAAATTTTCTAAAAAATCCCATTTTTCACCAGTTTTTCGGCCATAACTCCCGTTCCCGACGTCCGATCCGGACCGGGTTTACGTCATAGTATAGGACTCCGTGCCCGCTGTGCGTGTGCACCGCAAAAAACGAACCCTTCATAGGGAAATTTTACACCCGACAGTTAAAAACTGTAAAACTTACAAATTTTCCATACATTCTCTTTAGAACAACCCCTATATTAACGAGCTATCCCTAATATTCCCGAAAATTTTTATCATCTCCTGTACGGGACGCTTAGGTTTATCTTCCAGTAGAAAACCAGCAGCGAGTCTCGCAGGGTTCCGCGGGGAAGCTCGAAAACGTTAAATTCATAGTTCTATAGATCTATATAGGTATAACCAAAAATCTACTTACCAGAGCGTTGTTTTTGAGAACTTTAATTATTTCAAACCTTTTATATACAGCAAACATACAACTGTCATACATTTTTGAACGCGGCTCAGTGAGCCCTATACGATTATCACAAAATATTTGACAATTTTCCAAAAGAAAACTATTTACTTAGGAAAAACCAATTTTCAATTTATTCAAAACTCAAAAATTTTATAACAGTCATCCTAATTGACCTAAGTCTGTTCTGGAAACGCCAACGGACGCGCATTCGCTCGTTCTACGGGATACCTGCAACAGAAAAGTCAAATTAGGCACATTTCCAAAATTTATTTTCAAAATTTTCTAAAAAATCCCATTTTTCACCAGTTTTTCGGCCATAACTCCCGTTCCCGACGTCCGATCCGGACCGGGTTTACGTCATAGTATAGGACTCCGTGCCCGCTGTGCGTGTGCACCGCAAAAAACGAACCCTTCATAGGGAAATTTTACACCCGACAGTTAAAAACTGTAAAACTTACAAATTTTCCATACATTCTCTTTAGAACAACCCCTATATTAACGAGCTATCCCTAATATTCCCGAAAATTTTTATCATCTCCTGTACGGGACGCTTAGGTTTATCTTCCAGTAGAAAACCAGCAGCGAGTCTCGCAGGGTTCCGCGGGGAAGCTCGAAAACGTTAAATTCATAGTTCTATAGATCTATATAGGTATAACCAAAAATCTACTTACCAGAGCGTTGTTTTTGAGAACTTTAATTATTTCAAACCTTTTATATACAGCAAACATACAACTGTCATACATTTTTGAACGCGGCTCAGTGAGCCCTATACGATTATCACAAAATATTTGACAATTTTCCAAAAGAAAACTATTTACTTAGGAAAAACCAATTTTCAATTTATTCAAAACTCAAAAATTTTATAACAGTCATCCTAATTGACCTAAGTCTGTTCTGGAAACGCCAACGGACGCGCATTCGCTCGTTCTACGGGATACCTGCAACAGAAAAGTCAAATTAGGCACATTTCCAAAATTTATTTTCAAAATTTTCTAAAAAATCCCATTTTTCACCAGTTTTTCGGCCATAACTCCCGTTCCCGACGTCCGATCCGGACCGGGTTTACGTCATAGTATAGGACTCCGTGCCCGCTGTGCGTGTGCACCGCAAAAAACGAACCCTTCATAGGGAAATTTTACACCCGACAGTTAAAAACTGTAAAACTTACAAATTTTCCATACATTCTCTTTAGAACAACCCCTATATTAACGAGCTATCCCTAATATTCCCGAAAATTTTTATCATCTCCTGTACGGGACGCTTAGGTTTATCTTCCAGTAGAAAACCAGCAGCGAGTCTCGCAGGGTTCCGCGGGGAAGCTCGAAAACGTTAAATTCATAGTTCTATAGATCTATATAGGTATAACCAAAAATCTACTTACCAGAGCGTTGTTTTTGAGAACTTTAATTATTTCAAACCTTTTATATACAGCAAACATACAACTGTCATACATTTTTGAACGCGGCTCAGTGAGCCCTATACGATTATCACAAAATATTTGACAATTTTCCAAAAGAAAACTATTTACTTAGGAAAAACCAATTTTCAATTTATTCAAAACTCAAAAATTTTATAACAGTCATCCTAATTGACCTAAGTCTGTTCTGGAAACGCCAACGGACGCGCATTCGCTCGTTCTACGGGATACCTGCAACAGAAAAGTCAAATTAGGCACATTTCCAAAATTTATTTTCAAAATTTTCTAAAAAATCCCATTTTTCACCAGTTTTTCGGCCATAACTCCCGTTCCCGACGTCCGATCCGGACCGGGTTTACGTCATAGTATAGGACTCCGTGCCCGCTGTGCGTGTGCACCGCAAAAAACGAACCCTTCATAGGGAAATTTTACACCCGACAGTTAAAAACTGTAAAACTTACAAATTTTCCATACATTCTCTTTAGAACAACCCCTATATTAACGAGCTATCCCTAATATTCCCGAAAATTTTTATCATCTCCTGTACGGGACGCTTAGGTTTATCTTCCAGTAGAAAACCAGCAGCGAGTCTCGCAGGGTTCCGCGGGGAAGCTCGAAAACGTTAAATTCATAGTTCTATAGATCTATATAGGTATAACCAAAAATCTACTTACCAGAGCGTTGTTTTTGAGAACTTTAATTATTTCAAACCTTTTATATACAGCAAACATACAACTGTCATACATTTTTGAACGCGGCTCAGTGAGCCCTATACGATTATCACAAAATATTTGACAATTTTCCAAAAGAAAACTATTTACTTAGGAAAAACCAATTTTCAATTTATTCAAAACTCAAAAATTTTATAACAGTCATCCTAATTGACCTAAGTCTGTTCTGGAAACGCCAACGGACGCGCATTCGCTCGTTCTACGGGATACCTGCAACAGAAAAGTCAAATTAGGCACATTTCCAAAATTTATTTTCAAAATTTTCTAAAAAATCCCATTTTTCACCAGTTTTTCGGCCATAACTCCCGTTCCCGACGTCCGATCCGGACCGGGTTTACGTCATAGTATAGGACTCCGTGCCCGCTGTGCGTGTGCACCGCAAAAAACGAACCCTTCATAGGGAAATTTTACACCCGACAGTTAAAAACTGTAAAACTTACAAATTTTCCATACATTCTCTTTAGAACAACCCCTATATTAACGAGCTATCCCTAATATTCCCGAAAATTTTTATCATCTCCTGTACGGGACGCTTAGGTTTATCTTCCAGTAGAAAACCAGCAGCGAGTCTCGCAGGGTTCCGCGGGGAAGCTCGAAAACGTTAAATTCATAGTTCTATAGATCTATATAGGTATAACCAAAAATCTACTTACCAGAGCGTTGTTTTTGAGAACTTTAATTATTTCAAACCTTTTATATACAGCAAACATACAACTGTCATACATTTTTGAACGCGGCTCAGTGAGCCCTATACGATTATCACAAAATATTTGACAATTTTCCAAAAGAAAACTATTTACTTAGGAAAAACCAATTTTCAATTTATTCAAAACTCAAAAATTTTATAACAGTCATCCTAATTGACCTAAGTCTGTTCTGGAAACGCCAACGGACGCGCATTCGCTCGTTCTACGGGATACCTGCAACAGAAAAGTCAAATTAGGCACATTTCCAAAATTTATTTTCAAAATTTTCTAAAAAATCCCATTTTTCACCAGTTTTTCGGCCATAACTCCCGTTCCCGACGTCCGATCCGGACCGGGTTTACGTCATAGTATAGGACTCCGTGCCCGCTGTGCGTGTGCACCGCAAAAAACGAACCCTTCATAGGGAAATTTTACACCCGACAGTTAAAAACTGTAAAACTTACAAATTTTCCATACATTCTCTTTAGAACAACCCCTATATTAACGAGCTATCCCTAATATTCCCGAAAATTTTTATCATCTCCTGTACGGGACGCTTAGGTTTATCTTCCAGTAGAAAACCAGCAGCGAGTCTCGCAGGGTTCCGCGGGGAAGCTCGAAAACGTTAAATTCATAGTTCTATAGATCTATATAGGTATAACCAAAAATCTACTTACCAGAGCGTTGTTTTTGAGAACTTTAATTATTTCAAACCTTTTATATACAGCAAACATACAACTGTCATACATTTTTGAACGCGGCTCAGTGAGCCCTATACGATTATCACAAAATATTTGACAATTTTCCAAAAGAAAACTATTTACTTAGGAAAAACCAATTTTCAATTTATTCAAAACTCAAAAATTTTATAACAGTCATCCTAATTGACCTAAGTCTGTTCTGGAAACGCCAACGGACGCGCATTCGCTCGTTCTACGGGATACCTGCAACAGAAAAGTCAAATTAGGCACATTTCCAAAATTTATTTTCAAAATTTTCTAAAAAATCCCATTTTTCACCAGTTTTTCGGCCATAACTCCCGTTCCCGACGTCCGATCCGGACCGGGTTTACGTCATAGTATAGGACTCCGTGCCCGCTGTGCGTGTGCACCGCAAAAAACGAACCCTTCATAGGGAAATTTTACACCCGACAGTTAAAAACTGTAAAACTTACAAATTTTCCATACATTCTCTTTAGAACAACCCCTATATTAACGAGCTATCCCTAATATTCCCGAAAATTTTTATCATCTCCTGTACGGGACGCTTAGGTTTATCTTCCAGTAGAAAACCAGCAGCGAGTCTCGCAGGGTTCCGCGGGGAAGCTCGAAAACGTTAAATTCATAGTTCTATAGATCTATATAGGTATAACCAAAAATCTACTTACCAGAGCGTTGTTTTTGAGAACTTTAATTATTTCAAACCTTTTATATACAGCAAACATACAACTGTCATACATTTTTGAACGCGGCTCAGTGAGCCCTATACGATTATCACAAAATATTTGACAATTTTCCAAAAGAAAACTATTTACTTAGGAAAAACCAATTTTCAATTTATTCAAAACTCAAAAATTTTATAACAGTCATCCTAATTGACCTAAGTCTGTTCTGGAAACGCCAACGGACGCGCATTCGCTCGTTCTACGGGATACCTGCAACAGAAAAGTCAAATTAGGCACATTTCCAAAATTTATTTTCAAAATTTTCTAAAAAATCCCATTTTTCACCAGTTTTTCGGCCATAACTCCCGTTCCCGACGTCCGATCCGGACCGGGTTTACGTCATAGTATAGGACTCCGTGCCCGCTGTGCGTGTGCACCGCAAAAAACGAACCCTTCATAGGGAAATTTTACACCCGACAGTTAAAAACTGTAAAACTTACAAATTTTCCATACATTCTCTTTAGAACAACCCCTATATTAACGAGCTATCCCTAATATTCCCGAAAATTTTTATCATCTCCTGTACGGGACGCTTAGGTTTATCTTCCAGTAGAAAACCAGCAGCGAGTCTCGCAGGGTTCCGCGGGGAAGCTCGAAAACGTTAAATTCATAGTTCTATAGATCTATATAGGTATAACCAAAAATCTACTTACCAGAGCGTTGTTTTTGAGAACTTTAATTATTTCAAACCTTTTATATACAGCAAACATACAACTGTCATACATTTTTGAACGCGGCTCAGTGAGCCCTATACGATTATCACAAAATATTTGACAATTTTCCAAAAGAAAACTATTTACTTAGGAAAAACCAATTTTCAATTTATTCAAAACTCAAAAATTTTATAACAGTCATCCTAATTGACCTAAGTCTGTTCTGGAAACGCCAACGGACGCGCATTCGCTCGTTCTACGGGATACCTGCAACAGAAAAGTCAAATTAGGCACATTTCCAAAATTTATTTTCAAAATTTTCTAAAAAATCCCATTTTTCACCAGTTTTTCGGCCATAACTCCCGTTCCCGACGTCCGATCCGGACCGGGTTTACGTCATAGTATAGGACTCCGTGCCCGCTGTGCGTGTGCACCGCAAAAAACGAACCCTTCATAGGGAAATTTTACACCCGACAGTTAAAAACTGTAAAACTTACAAATTTTCCATACATTCTCTTTAGAACAACCCCTATATTAACGAGCTATCCCTAATATTCCCGAAAATTTTTATCATCTCCTGTACGGGACGCTTAGGTTTATCTTCCAGTAGAAAACCAGCAGCGAGTCTCGCAGGGTTCCGCGGGGAAGCTCGAAAACGTTAAATTCATAGTTCTATAGATCTATATAGGTATAACCAAAAATCTACTTACCAGAGCGTTGTTTTTGAGAACTTTAATTATTTCAAACCTTTTATATACAGCAAACATACAACTGTCATACATTTTTGAACGCGGCTCAGTGAGCCCTATACGATTATCACAAAATATTTGACAATTTTCCAAAAGAAAACTATTTACTTAGGAAAAACCAATTTTCAATTTATTCAAAACTCAAAAATTTTATAACAGTCATCCTAATTGACCTAAGTCTGTTCTGGAAACGCCAACGGACGCGCATTCGCTCGTTCTACGGGATACCTGCAACAGAAAAGTCAAATTAGGCACATTTCCAAAATTTATTTTCAAAATTTTCTAAAAAATCCCATTTTTCACCAGTTTTTCGGCCATAACTCCCGTTCCCGACGTCCGATCCGGACCGGGTTTACGTCATAGTATAGGACTCCGTGCCCGCTGTGCGTGTGCACCGCAAAAAACGAACCCTTCATAGGGAAATTTTACACCCGACAGTTAAAAACTGTAAAACTTACAAATTTTCCATACATTCTCTTTAGAACAACCCCTATATTAACGAGCTATCCCTAATATTCCCGAAAATTTTTATCATCTCCTGTACGGGACGCTTAGGTTTATCTTCCAGTAGAAAACCAGCAGCGAGTCTCGCAGGGTTCCGCGGGGAAGCTCGAAAACGTTAAATTCATAGTTCTATAGATCTATATAGGTATAACCAAAAATCTACTTACCAGAGCGTTGTTTTTGAGAACTTTAATTATTTCAAACCTTTTATATACAGCAAACATACAACTGTCATACATTTTTGAACGCGGCTCAGTGAGCCCTATACGATTATCACAAAATATTTGACAATTTTCCAAAAGAAAACTATTTACTTAGGAAAAACCAATTTTCAATTTATTCAAAACTCAAAAATTTTATAACAGTCATCCTAATTGACCTAAGTCTGTTCTGGAAACGCCAACGGACGCGCATTCGCTCGTTCTACGGGATACCTGCAACAGAAAAGTCAAATTAGGCACATTTCCAAAATTTATTTTCAAAATTTTCTAAAAAATCCCATTTTTCACCAGTTTTTCGGCCATAACTCCCGTTCCCGACGTCCGATCCGGACCGGGTTTACGTCATAGTATAGGACTCCGTGCCCGCTGTGCGTGTGCACCGCAAAAAACGAACCCTTCATAGGGAAATTTTACACCCGACAGTTAAAAACTGTAAAACTTACAAATTTTCCATACATTCTCTTTAGAACAACCCCTATATTAACGAGCTATCCCTAATATTCCCGAAAATTTTTATCATCTCCTGTACGGGACGCTTAGGTTTATCTTCCAGTAGAAAACCAGCAGCGAGTCTCGCAGGGTTCCGCGGGGAAGCTCGAAAACGTTAAATTCATAGTTCTATAGATCTATATAGGTATAACCAAAAATCTACTTACCAGAGCGTTGTTTTTGAGAACTTTAATTATTTCAAACCTTTTATATACAGCAAACATACAACTGTCATACATTTTTGAACGCGGCTCAGTGAGCCCTATACGATTATCACAAAATATTTGACAATTTTCCAAAAGAAAACTATTTACTTAGGAAAAACCAATTTTCAATTTATTCAAAACTCAAAAATTTTATAACAGTCATCCTAATTGACCTAAGTCTGTTCTGGAAACGCCAACGGACGCGCATTCGCTCGTTCTACGGGATACCTGCAACAGAAAAGTCAAATTAGGCACATTTCCAAAATTTATTTTCAAAATTTTCTAAAAAATCCCATTTTTCACCAGTTTTTCGGCCATAACTCCCGTTCCCGACGTCCGATCCGGACCGGGTTTACGTCATAGTATAGGACTCCGTGCCCGCTGTGCGTGTGCACCGCAAAAAACGAACCCTTCATAGGGAAATTTTACACCCGACAGTTAAAAACTGTAAAACTTACAAATTTTCCATACATTCTCTTTAGAACAACCCCTATATTAACGAGCTATCCCTAATATTCCCGAAAATTTTTATCATCTCCTGTACGGGACGCTTAGGTTTATCTTCCAGTAGAAAACCAGCAGCGAGTCTCGCAGGGTTCCGCGGGGAAGCTCGAAAACGTTAAATTCATAGTTCTATAGATCTATATAGGTATAACCAAAAATCTACTTACCAGAGCGTTGTTTTTGAGAACTTTAATTATTTCAAACCTTTTATATACAGCAAACATACAACTGTCATACATTTTTGAACGCGGCTCAGTGAGCCCTATACGATTATCACAAAATATTTGACAATTTTCCAAAAGAAAACTATTTACTTAGGAAAAACCAATTTTCAATTTATTCAAAACTCAAAAATTTTATAACAGTCATCCTAATTGACCTAAGTCTGTTCTGGAAACGCCAACGGACGCGCATTCGCTCGTTCTACGGGATACCTGCAACAGAAAAGTCAAATTAGGCACATTTCCAAAATTTATTTTCAAAATTTTCTAAAAAATCCCATTTTTCACCAGTTTTTCGGCCATAACTCCCGTTCCCGACGTCCGATCCGGACCGGGTTTACGTCATAGTATAGGACTCCGTGCCCGCTGTGCGTGTGCACCGCAAAAAACGAACCCTTCATAGGGAAATTTTACACCCGACAGTTAAAAACTGTAAAACTTACAAATTTTCACGCCCGCCCACCCACCCTATTGAAAATAAGAGGAATTGGGGAATTTTCTTTTACACGTTTATATAACGGGGGATAGCGAGACCTTCCGTTATATATACTTGGACCCTTGACGGAAGCCTCTATTGAGGACTTTGTTTTAATTTTAGTTTAGTTTTTAAAATATTGACACCTCTTTTGAGGAATTATATTTGACTTTTTAATATTAAGGACTTACTGATCCCCCCTTTACAGGGATCAGTATATTAGGTTAAGCTCAAAATATTTTATTTATATTTACTCCTCCACTATGTTCCTCTCCAGGACCCCTGCAAAAAAGACCACCGCGGGTTCCCAAGTCTCTCCATCAAACCCGGCACTATCCATCACCTTCGAAAGGGAATACTCCCCTCCCAGTGCTTCAACTCAGGCCTCAAGTGTGAGGCGAAGCATTGGTGAGTGGGAAAATGGAAAGATGGCGGATTCCCAGCCCCTTTCTTCAGCCGCTTCGCACTCACCCAAGAAGGCAGCCCCGACCGTGACGGCCTCCCAGAAGTCCACAAAGCGCGCCACGTCTCAGGCGGACAGCAAGGCTGTGGCGCGTCGAACTTCTACTGAGACGCTGGGAGCATCACCAGGGACAAGCCAGCTGCAGCCAAACAAACCCTCCGATCGAGTGACCGAGGCTCGGAACTGCCTTCTGCGCGCGAAGTCGCACCTTGGCGATTCGCGCAATTTGCGGGCAGACCTTAAAGCCGGGATCACTCAATCAGTGGAAAGGCTGTACCAGCTGGTGAAGGAGGAAGCGGCGGCTGCTGTAAAAGCGAAGGGGGCTGAGCTGTTGAGGGAGGAGGCCTTTAAGGCATCACCCCCGCCAGAAGCACCAAAGAGCCTGCCGGAGGTAAACTCGCTGCTCGCTTCACTAGCGGAGCATAGCGCGCTGGTGAAGGAGAGCAGCGAAAAGATGGAGAAGCTGCGGCAAGCGATGGAGAGACGGGGGGAACTGTTGGAAAAGACGGCCACCTACGCGAGTGTGGCGGCGGGTCCACCGAAAAGGCAGACCCCAGGAAGGACCGCGCTTCATTCCGTAGTGGTGACGTCTACAGACGGAGGGGTTACTGGAGAGGAGGTTTTACAGAAAATTAGAGAGGCAGTGAAGGCCACAAATGGAGGAGTAGAAGTAGAGACAGTGCGAAAGGCGAAGGATCGCAAAGTTGTTATGGGCTGTAGGTCGGTAGAGGACCGAAACAAAGTGAAGGAGAGGATCCGGATGTCAGGAGACCACCTGGTTGTCGAGGACGTGAAAAACAAGGACCCATTGCTGATATTCCGTGGCGTTCTCCGCATACACTCCGACGAGGAATTGCTGGAGGCGCTGCGGAATCAAAACCGGGATGTCTTTCGCGGCCTCGACAACGAGGAGGATCGAATGACCATAAAATTTAAGAGGAGCGCGCGGAACCCCCAAACTAGCAATGTCGTTGTCAGCACGTCCCCTGTTATCTGGAACAGGATGCTCGAAAAGGGAAGAGCGCGCATCGATCTCCAGACCGTCTTCGTTGATGACCAATCGCCACTGGTTCAGTGCACAAGGTGCTTGGGATACGGGCATAGTCGGCGGCTCTGTAAAGAACCCGCCGACTTATGCAGTCACTGTGGGGGCCCACACCTCCGAGCACAATGTGACCAGTGGCTAAAGGCGGAAACACCGAAGTGCCATAATTGTGTCTTGGCGAAGATGGGGAAGATCGATCATAATGCATTCAACCCCGAGTGTCCTGTTCGAGTCAGGTGGGATCGGCTGGCACGATTGTCCGTCGCCTATTGCTAAGATTGTCCCAGTGAACACAATGCCGCACAAGATACTCCAGGCGAATCTCCAAAGGAAGAAATTGGCGACTCATGAGCTTATGCTTGAGGCCGAGCAGCGCAAAGTCACCGCAGCGCTGATCCAGGAGCCCTACGTGGGCAGTGCAAAGAGGATGAGCGGGACCAGAGGTGTCCGAATTTTTCAGAACACCGGTCAAGGAGAAGGGACTGTCAAAGCGGCAATAGCCGTTTTTGACCCAAAAATTACCGTTAGACAGTACCCAGAACTCACCACGGACAACATCGTCGTGGTGGGAATCCAAACTGGTGCCTGGAGACTAACTCTGGTCTCGTTCTACTTCGAGCCGGACCAGCCCTTAGGGCCATACCTGGACAGGCTCAGGAAGGTGGAAAGCGAGACTGGCTCGCATAGGCTCATTATGGGAGGAGACGCCAATGCCTGGAGTATCTGGTGGGGTAGCAGTGAGACGAACAGCAGAGGCGACGAGATGCTGGGAGCTCTCGACCAGCTTGGACTGCAGGTTCTTAACAGAGGGGAAACTCCAACCTTCGACGTAGTTCGTGGTGACAGACGTTACACGAGCTGCGTTGATGTCACAGCCTGCACGGCAGATATGCTGACGGTGACCGACGGCTGGCGAGTCGTTGACGACCTGACAGGGTCGGACCACAACGGCATTGAGTTTAGCATTCACCTCGAGAAATCTTCGGGTATCACGGTCAACCGGACTACCAGGATCTACAACACCAAAAAAGCAAATTGGGCGCAATTTCGTAAGAAACTGCGTCAAATTATGCAAGTGAACGACATCACCGTAAGTCTGTTCGATCAAATCGACAGCAGGGACAAAATAGACCTGGTAGTCGAGGGACTTACAACGGCAGTACAGGATGCCTGTACATCCGTGATATCCAAAAAGAAAAGTGTAGAGAGGTTAACCGTGCCGTGGTGGTCTAATGAACTCGCCAGTCTAAAGAGGCAAGTGGTCACCAAGAAGCGAAGGATTCGTTGTGCAGCGCCAGTCCGTAGACCAAAGGTTGTTGAGGAGTACCTAAAACAGAAAGAAGAGTACGAGCGTGCAGTAGTCCAAGCAAAAGTCGAGAGCTGGAAGGGGTTCTGCGAGAAACAGGATAGGGAAGGCCTGTGGGAAGGCATATATAGGGTAATCCGTAGGACGGAGAAAAGAGAGGAGGATTTGCCGATGGTGAGGGATGGCAGGACTCTAGACCCAGAGGCCTCGGCGAGGCATCTGGCAGAGACGTTTTATCCAGAAGACCGTTCGGAGGGGGATAACGAGGAGCACAGAAAGGTGCGGCAACTAGCTGAAGAGGTGAATGGGGGGAACCAAGTTGAGCCTTGGGACCCTCCCTTCACACTCGACGAGCTGGAGCGAGCAGTCTCCTCGTTCAACCCCAAAAAAGCCCCCGGTTCCGACGGTCTGACGGCGGACATAT
Organism: Mythimna vitellina; assembly: GCA_949316375.1. Lineage (NCBI taxonomy): Eukaryota > Metazoa > Arthropoda > Insecta > Lepidoptera > Noctuidae > Mythimna > Mythimna vitellina. Next base: position 152,473 of record OX438696.1, read on the forward strand.
GGGACCACGCGATCCAGTTAAACCCAGACCTAGTTCTGCGCTTGATGAACAAGTGCCTGGCGCATGGATACTTTCCACGGTCCTGGAAAGAGGCAACCGTCGTCGTGCTCCGCAAGCCCGCTAAAAACGACTACACCACCCCAAAATCGTACAGGCCGATTGGGCTATTGCCTGTCCTCGGCAAGATTTTTGAAAAGATGGTCGTGGCCCGACTCAAGTTTCATTTACTCGCCAGGATGAGTACTCGCCAGTACGGCTTCATGCCCCAGCGAAGCACCGAGGACTCCCTCTACACGCTGATGGGACACATTCGCGGCAAACTTAATGCAAAAAGGCTTGTCACGGTTGTGTCCCTCGATATTGAGGGAGCTTTCGACAGCGCGTGGTGGCCGGCCATACGTGTCCGTCTGGCTGAGGAAAAGTGTCCTGTAAACTTGAGACGGGTCATGGACAGCTACTTGTCCGAGAGGGTGGTGAAAGTCAGGTATGCGGGAGTGGAGTATGAATCCAGGACCGAGAAAGGATGCGTCCAGGGGTCGATCGGTGGTCCCATGGTTTGGAACGTTCTGCTGGATCCTCTTCTGAGAGAACTGGAGTCAATGGAAGTCTATTGCCAGGCGTTTGCTGACGATATTGTTCTTGTGTTCGATGGGGAGACAGCACTTGAAGTCCAGAGAGATGCCAATGTCGCTCTCGAGTATGTGCGAGCGTGGGGTGTCACGAATAAGCTTCGGTTTGCACCACATAAAACAAAGGCAATGCTGGTCACGCGTAAACTGAAGCATGACACCCCACGTCTCAGAATGGGTGGGGTAGACATTGGCATGTCGGACGAAGTCAAGCTGCTCGGTCTCACCATCGACCACAAGTTGACATTTAACACCCACGTCGCAAATGTCTGCTCCCGAGCCGTCGGCATTTACAAGCAGCTGTCTCGGGCTGCTAGGGTCAGTTGGGGTCTTCATCCAGAGGTTATCCGCTGCATCTATACGGCTGCAGTGGAGCCCATCGTCATGTACGCAGCGAGCGCGTGGTCGCCGGCCGCTAAGAAAGTCGGGGTGCAAAAGAAGCTGAACGCCGTCCAGAGGAGCTTCGCGCAGAAACTGTGCCGGGCCTACCGCACGGTCTCTCTCAACTCGGCACTGGTGCTGGCTGGAATACTCCCTCTTGATCTTCGAATTCTGGAAGCAGCCTCGCTCTACGAGGCCAAGAGGGGGGTACCACATCCAGCTCTGGGTGACCGGGAGATCGAGCGTGTGGTCTCGGCACTAGAGATGCCACATCCGGCTGAGCAGAGGGCCATTGTACTGCGACGCTTGGTAGACGAGGAACAATACGACGAGCACCGCAATTTCGCGGTGCGTATCTTCACAGACGGCAGCAAAATTGAGGGCAAGGTCGGAGCCGCACTGTCCGTGTGGACCGATCAGGCCGAAGTCAAGGCCCTCAAGCTTGCTTTGCCGTCTTATAGTACCGTCTACCAGGCTGAGCTCCTCGCCCTCTGCGAAGCCACGAAGGAAGTCCTCCGAAGGACCGAGACGGCGTTCGCTATTTATAGCGACTCCATGGCAGCTCTCCAAGCAGTTGTGAACCCCGGAGCCCTCCACGCCCTCGCAGTGGAAGCAAGGGCCGCCATCCGCCGCAGCAGTACCCAGAACAAGAGCGTCTCCTTGTTCTGGGTTAAAGCTCATGCGGGGCTGGAGGGTAACGAGAGAGCCGACTCGCTCGCGAAGGAGGCTGCCCTGAAGTCTAAGCGGCAACCCGACTACGACAAATGCCCGGTTTCATTCGTCAAGGGTATGATCCGTAAGGAAACGCTGGACGAATGGAACCGGAGATATTGTAATGGAGAAACGGCGGCCACAACGAAAATGTTCTTTCCTTCTGCTGTCGCTGCGTACAGGACGGTGCGAAGGATGGAGATGACCAAAGAACTGACCCAAGCCCTAACAGGACACGGCGGGTTCTCCGAGTACCTAACTCGCTTCAAGTGCAAGGAGAGCCCGACGTGCGCCTGCGACCCCGACAAGCAAGAGACAATCCTCCATCTCCTTGCGGATTGCCCTATATATGCCTCCCTAAGAAATAACTTCGAAACAGAAATTGGCGAAAATATGACTGTATCTAACTTTAGCGTGTTTATTGCTAACAAGAAATACAGTGTTAAATTTGTAGAGTTCATTACCAAAATTGTTAAGTCAGTAAACAAAAGGAATAAAACTTAGTCAGTTTAAATTTATTTAATATTGAACATTTTACATTATATATTATTATTACGAAATTATTTATCTATAATTCATTTTGGTGAACAAAAATGGACAACAGCCCGAATAAAATCCCTGCGAAACCAGAATGGCAGGGGCCTTTCGTATGGCAGGAGTGTGGTTTTAGCCGGTAGGAGTCCGGCACTGCCCAGATTGTTCACATTGAGGAGCAGTCTGGGAGTCCATGATGGATTTCCCATTCCAGCCACAATTATAAAAAAAAAAAAAAAAAAAAAAAAACCTAACCTAACCTAACCTAACCTAACCTAACCTAACCTAACCTAACCTAACCTAACCTAACCTAACCTAACCTAACCTAACCTAACCGAACTCCTTAACGACTGGTCCTTCCCCCCCCGAGTTTGGACTCATTTAACTTGGAACCCCAGGACCTTTCCACACGGATCTCTTTCCATCCCCCATCCCCATCTGCATCCCCCTCAATTCACCCCCTTCACCAACTTACCCCCTTAAGTCTCCCCACGAGACTTCCCCCCCCCCCCCCCCCCCCAACCCCCCTCAGGGCGACCTCACCCCCCCGCGGCCTAACTTCGTTCCCGTTGGAGCTAGGATAGCCGAGTTTGGGTTCATTTGAAAGAGCTTGGAAAGTTCTTCACTTTGGCCCCAACAGAACCCCAAAATTCTTGACCCATACACGCAGTGATCCAGCAGCAGCACTTCAGAATTTCGTTGAAGACTACCACCAGTGCGCACTCAGGGCTCAGAACATCGAGCTCTTGCAGTTGTCGGGCTCCTCATCGGACAGCGTTCGCCGACCACCAGCGACGGAAGATTCCGTGAGTCCACCTCAGTAAAAAAAAAAAAAAAAAAAAAAAACATTGTACTTAATTGTTTTCTAATATTAACCATTATATTTATAACTAGATATAGAAGTAGAAATAAGCTATAATAGTTCTGTGCCATTTACAAAACATTCTTTTCGTTACCCTTGTATCCAATAATTATACGTAGCTACATTGTCAGTGGATAAGCATAATTATTGGCATTACAACAATAAAACATAACAAAATGTCGTCACAGCAGTCCACCATATCTGCCGCCCGTAAAACAACCGCGGGAGTCTCCACTAACCTCCGGAAAAAACTATTGAGGAACACTGCCAAATCTGCGGTGTCCGAAAGGGCGGCGCAACCATCGGAGCCACCCCAGTATTCTGCCCCCATCCCAAAGGCGTCGTCGGAGCCACAGGCAGCAGGCTCAGACGTGTCGGCATGTACGACACACATCTCGGACACGACACCATCGGGACCCGAGATGCGAGAGGGCATTCCTTGTAGAGTTTCGGAGACGATAATTAACTGGGAGCAGTGTGGAATTTCCCCCCCCCGCCAAATCATCTCAGACGATGAGAGCTCGGTGGCCTCTTCGGCGGGTCACTTAAACAGACCCGAGCGTCAGAGTCTTCTGTACCGAACTCCAAGAAGGGGTACAGGTGTACAGATGGATTTGGCAACAAGAGAAGCAAACGACCTGCTTCAGAGGGGGAAAGACGCCTTAGAGTCAGCAGGGAACATGAAGCGGGAATGTAAGGTTACCGCCCATGAGTGCCTCCAGGGTCTCTACGAGACAGTTCTTTCTTTGGCGGACTCGAGGGCACGTCATAAATTCAACCTCGAGAAGGAGCGCTCTCGACATGCACAAGAGCTTGTGCGGGTCGAGAGAGCTCACACTCGAGATGTTATGACCCTAAAAACAGAACTCTCGCTCATGCGAACTGACCTGACAGAAACAAAGAAAGAGGCAAAGGGTATCCGCGACTGGCTAGGCCACGAGACTCTTGAAGCTTTCAAGAGTCTAAAGGAGGTAAGGGAGGAAGTCAAGCTGGTGAGCTTGAAGAACTCCAAGGAGCACGAACAGACCAGGCTGGACATTTTGAAGACACCTGGAGATCCTAAAGAGGAACTCCTGAGTGGGGGATTGTCCCGCCTGGAGTCACACATTACCAGCATCTCGAACCAGCTGGACGTGCTCCGTCAAGAAATGGAGAAACTGAAGCCTGACCCTACCCAGCCAGGACCGGACCTAAGCCAGGCGTCTGAGGCGGGAAAAGACCTCCTAACAAATACCCGGTTTGAAGATGAGATGGAAAGAGTGCGGGTGCAGATTCAAGAGATGCTGAGTAAACCCGCGCCCCCCTCACCACCAACACAGTCACTAGATTTCAACAAACACCTCAAACCAATTGCGGAAAGGCTGGACTTGGTCTCAGCGGATATCCGAGTCCTGCGGGATAAAGAACCCCCTGTTCAGGTAATGGCAGCTCCAAACCTGGACGCAGAATTGGCGGTCGTGGAGGTTAAAAAGCACCTCCAAAACATTCAGAAAGAGGTAGCAGACTTGGCCAAAGTAGATAGACCGCCGCAACAACTGCAAGGCCCAAAAACCTTTGCCCAGGTTGCAAGTACACCAAAACCCCCCCCTAAGCCAAAGCAATTACAGCCCAATCACACCCTGATTGTCTCGTCTACGGATCCCAAACACACTGGGGACAACGTAATCGAGAGGATCAGGACCGCCCTGGATCTCAAGACGACCGGAGCCAAGGTGGACGCCGTTAGGAAGGCCCGAAATCAGAAGGTAGTCCTGAGGTGCGCCAGCAAAGCCGACTTGAATCTGGTCAGGGACCAGTTCAAGAAAAACGGAGGGCTCAAGGTCCAGGAGTCAAAGCCCCAAAACCCATTGGTCTGTGTGAAGGGCGTGCTGTCCAGCTACAGTGATGGGGAGATCGTCGATCTCCTATTAGCGCAGAATAAGCATCTTCTGCAAGACGTCACTGTGGGTGAACAGGCGGCCAGGGTGCGATACAGGAAACGCGCGAGAAATCCCCACGAGTGCCACCCGGTGTTGGAACTCTCACCAAAAATGTGGCTTATCTTCACCCAAGCCCAGAGAGTTCACGTGGGCATTAAACGGTGCTCTGTCGTAGATCAGTCCCCACTCGTTCAGTGCACAAAGTGCCTCGGATACGGACACAACAGGTCCATATGCGGGGCGGCAAAGGAGTCATGCTTCTTTTGCAGCGGTGCGCATGATGGCAGGGACTGTCAGAACAGAGCCGAAGGTAAGGAGCCCACGTGTATAAACTGCAAGTTGGTACAAAAAAAAGGAAGCGACCTGGCACACACCGCGTTCAGCGAAGACTGCCAGGAACGCCAAAAGTGGGACGGGATAGCACGATCGCGCGTTTCCTATTGCTAAGGGCGAGTCACAGGAAAACCACCAACAAAGTCCCCCTCAACATTCACAAAGATCGACAGCAAGATTGAAATTCATCCAAGTCAATCTCCAGCGCTCCAAACTGGCCACGGATGAACTCCATCTGACGGCTCAGGCAAAGGGAATCTCTGTGGCACTTGTTCAAGAACCTTACGTGGGAAGAACAGGTGTTATGAAACAGAGTCCTGGCACACAAGTTATCCAGTGCAGCCTTAACCGCCAAAAACCAGTGAAAGCAGCAATAGTGATCTTCGGGAGCAGTTTGGAAGTCATTCATGACCCCCAACTTGTAACTGAGAACATTGCGGCCGTTCTGTTGAAGGTGGGCCAGCTTAGTCTTGGAGTGCTGTCGGTCTACTTTGAGGGAGACCAAGAAATAAACCCATACCTCTCCGCATTGGAACACACAACAAACAAACTACACACAAACAACATACTGGTGGGAGGTGACGTAAATGCCTGGAGTCAATGGTGGGGCAGCGTTTCCGAAAACCATCGGGGGGCCGAGTACTGTTCCTTTCTCCACGAGCGGGATTTCCAGATCCTAAACTCGGGTCAAACACCGACTTTCGAGATCTACAGAGGCGACAGGTGGTGCACAAGCATAGTAGATGTAACTGCATGCAGTCTGTCGCTGCTGGGAAAAATGGAGGAGTGGCAAGTAGAAAGAGGTTTGACCTCATCCGACCATAATGCAATCACCTTCTCGATGCGCTTAGAGAAAGCTTTGGAACCCCTAAAGCCAGTCTCGACGCGCATCTATAATACCAAGAAGGCAAAGTGGTCGCAGTTCTGCACGCACTTCAAGACCAACCTGGCCGAAAAAGAAATAACAAAGGCCAGGATCTCGAATGCCCCGGGCCCAGAGGATCTGGAAAAAATCCTGACAGAATATTTAAACGCCATCCACCGCTCGTGTGACGTGGCGATCCCAAAACTTGGAGCCACAAAACACAGCACAAAACCCCCTTGGTGGAATCCTACACTAGACAGTCTCAAGAAAGATACAATGACGAAAAAGAGACGGATTCGGAACGCTGCCGCTCACCGGCGGGAGGACACCATAAAAATTTACGTCACGGCAAAAAACAAGTACACATCAGCAGCATCGGAAGCTGCCACTGCGAGCTGGAGGGAGTTCTGTACAAGGCAAGACCGAGAGAGCATGTGGGACGGCGTCTACAGGGTACTAAGGAAGACAACCAGAAGGCAGGACGACACCCTCCTGAGAAATACCGCAGGGGAAACTCTTAGCCCACAGCAATCAGCGGACCTACTGGCAAAAACCTTTTACCCAGATGACTCGACAGATGGCGAAAGACCGTACCATACTGCACTGAGACAACTTGCAAGGGAGGAAAGTCCACAGGAATTGTCCGCCGACGATCCACCCTTCACAACCACAGAGCTGGATATGGTTCTGCAAGACCAAAATCCGAAGAAGGCCCCCGGCCCCGATGGATTAACGGCGGACATCTGCACAGCGGCAATAAACTGCGACAGGGCAGTGTTCTTGGCGATAGCAAACAGATGTCTGTCGCTATCACACTTTCCGAGGCAGTGGAAGGTCGCCCACGTGTGCATCCTCCGCAAGCCAGGCAAAGACGATTACACCAGTCCAAAGTCGTACCGGCCAATAGGTCTCCTATCTGTGCTCGGAAAAATCGTGGAAAAACTCCTTGTTGGCAGATTGCAGTGGCACTTCTATCCTACACTCCATAAAAGCCAGTACGGGTTCATGCCGCAGCGTGGCACCGAGGACGCCCTCTATGACCTAATGGGACACATACGTGCTGAAATCAAAGCAAAGAAGATAGTGCTTTTGGTATCATTGGACATAGAGGGGGCCTTCGACAACGCATGGTGGCCTGCATTGAAAAAACAGATGGTAGCCAAAAAATGTCCAAGAAATTTGTACACTCTCGTCGCCTCTTACTTAAAAGACCGCCATGTAAAGGTCAACTACGCCAGAGCGACTAGCGAGAAGGGAACCAACAAAGGATGCGTTCAGGGCTCAATTGCCGGTCCGACATTCTGGAACCTGATCCTAGACTCGCTCCTTCACAAATTGGCTAGTATGGGGGTATATTGCCAAGCTTTTGCAGACGACGTCGTCCTGGTATTCTCGGACCACGAGACCGGTCCCCTGCAGCAAATAGCCAATGAGACTCTGGACATAGTGTCAAAGTGGGGCGCCCGAAATAAGCTGCGTTTCGCCGCGCATAAGACCAATGCGATGGTGTTAACAAAAAAGCTGAAATACGACGTCCCGGTTCTCCACATGTCGGGCACAAGGCTGGGCCTAGTCCAAGAGATCAAGCTGCTAGGTCTCATTATTGACGCCAAACTCACTTTTAATGCACACATATCCGCAACCTGTAAAAAGGCTGCGGACATCTATAAGCAACTCGCATGTGCAGCGAAAGTGACGTGGGGTCTCAATAGGGAGATAATCAGGACGATTTATGTGTCGGTGATAGAGCCCATCGTGATGTATGCAGCGAGTGCGTGGGCCCCGGCAGCTGAAAAACTGATGACACGCAATCAGTTTGATTCGCTACAGCGGGGTTTCGTACAGAAGATCTGTAAGGCATACCGCACGGTGTCTCTGACATCGGCACTGGTTCTGTCAGGCCAACTCCCACTAGATCTCCGGGTAGTTGAGGCGGCGACCCTCTACAAAATCAAGAAGGGCCATTCCCGAGAGTTCCTACCACCAGGCCGCGAGCTGGAAAGGAATTTAAACTATTTAAATCAGCCTCATCCAGCGCGACTCACAACAACCGAGTATGCACGCCTAGAAGACTGGAATCCCGAAACCTTAGAGACTCACCATGTTACTGGTTCCCAAATCTATACCGATGGCAGCAAGATAGAAGGGAAAGTTGGAGCTGCCCTAACTTGGTGGGAGGGAGGAAAGGAGTCCATGTCCAGCACTTTTGGTTTGGAGCCTCACAACACTGTCTTCCAATCTGAAATGTATGCACTCTTCCGAGCTGTCAGATTGGCAAGAGAATCTAAGGCAGCCTCCATAAGCATACTGAGCGACTCAAGGTCGTCGCTCGACCTGCTAAGGAGACCGTCTGTTACTCACCACCTGGCACTCCAAATAAAGAGTTTCATCCGTGAAATCAGAGAAGAGGGCAGAAAAGTGAGGCTGTTCTGGCTTAAGGCCCACGTGGGAACTGTCGGGAACGAGAGAGCGGATGAGCTGGCAAAGGAGGCGGCCCTAACAAAAGAGACAGCGGACTATGACAAAGTCCCCGTATCATACGTGAGAAGGAAGATACGGGAGGGGACTGTAAAGAAGTGGCAAGCGAGGTACGAGTCCTCGAGTACAGGATCGGTAACAAAAGTATTCTTTCCAGACGTCCTAGCGGCGAAAAGAATCCTTAGGGAAACAGCCCTAGCACCGGCCCATACTCAAATCTTGACGGGACACGGAGGTTTCGCAGCATACCTCCACCGCTTCCACCTCAAGGACAGTCCCTCGTGCGTCTGCGACCAGAGCTGCGAGGAAACAGTCTGGCACCTTCTCTTCGAATGCCCAAGGTTCTGCCTTGAAAGAATGGAACTAGAGCGGAAAACAGGTCTCCAGTTATGTCAATCCTCACTCCACAACTTCATGGAGAAGCCAGCTTCGAGGACCCCATTCTTAGCATTCGCGAGTAAGGTCGCCGTAACCGCAGCGGGGCCGAATAAATCAGATGCCCCCGCACAAAGTCGAGTCCGGCTACCATCTACTCGTACCCCCACCACAAACACAACACCTACACTAAATACACAACACCCATTACCCACAACTACACAGCAAAGTACAAACACAACACCAACACCAATTACGCAAAACCCGTCACTTTCAATTACACAGCAAAGCATAAACACACAACCAGCACCAGTAACAGCGCTAGCGGCACCAACAACAGGGACAAACCAACAGATGACCCCAACCGACATGCCAGTAACACACTTCCTGGTATGTGGAAGAGACGGAGTCCCCGGTATCAGACTCCGAGGGGTCGCCCTGTTCATGAATAGGGAATCGGAGACGCTGGGTATAAGTTTCTGCATTGCTTCAAGCCGCCCTGGAGCCCGAATCACAATTTCACCAGGCCTAGCTGCCCTGATCAACGGGAGCACATCAAAAATGAGCATCAAAGGAAGCAAGTACGCCGCGCTGCAGCAGGTGGAAATAGCCACTCACAAGTGCCGTTTAGTGCGATTCAAAGGAAAGACAATCGCACTACTCGAGTGGAGAGCGGAGACCCCATTTGCCCAAGCGAGCTCGCTGCTCCAAAAGATTAGGAAGGCAGGTGAAAATACGTGCATAGCACCTCGCACGATCAGCATCGATGCTATGGCGGTTGGTGGTGAAAGAGGAGACATCGCAGACCGTTTCGGCTGCCTTAAAGCCTCAGAACAGCATGAGGTTGTGGTCTACGAGGATAGGGGGGAAACTCTAAGTTTCCTCAAAGCCCCCAAAGACAACACAGGTAGCACGATAAGTTCCTCTAAAAACCCGACCACCACGAGCGGAGCTGAAAGGGCCCAGCAAAAGCTTGTAGCAGAAAAAGAAAAGAGGGACAAAGGCAAAAACATCAGCCCAGAGGACCGAGCCCGGTCCAAAAGCCGTCTCAAAGCAATCGGGACCTTCCTCAGCACACTGCTCCCGAGTACCAGCCGCACGTCACCTACTGAGCGGCAAGAGTCAGCGGTCATGAGGTTTTTCAAACCGAAACCCAAAGAGACACCAGAACCAAAACCCAAACCGACCAGAGCTGACAAAGGGCAAGTCAGCCCTCCGACCCTCGCTGTAAACTCGGGTATCATAGACCACGTACAGAGTGCATTCCTCGAGTATGTATCAGTCGTGAGGGCGACCAGAGAGGTAAACCTCGCGACATGTAGAAAGATTCTGCAGACCTTTCATTGGAAAAATGAGGGTCTGTTAAGGGTCTTGCTCGGGGAGGCAGAGGCGGCCGTATACGACAACGTCAAATCCCAGGTCATTGCTGGTGAAATGACGGGGTCGTACATGGCAGCCTATAGCGCGAAGAGTGGCTTTGTGACCCTGGATGAGGTGGAAACGGAGCGCTCAGGGAAAGTAACATTCCACACACCCGAAGACGACCCGATAGTGGTTACCGCCAAGTGTACCAAAATTATGTTGGACGACAGGATCCTAGAAATGGCGCAATCCATTTCGGAGTCCTCCGTTTCCCCGGCTTCGGAAGCGCATTGGGCGGTACCTACTATCAAGTGGGTAAACGGAGTCCCAGGGTGCGGCAAGACCACCTGGATGGTGAAACATTTTGACGGGGAGAGCGATATCGTAGCGACCACAACAACCGAAGCTGCTAAGGATCTCAGAGAAAAGCTAGCGCACCGATTAGGAGATCGTGTCAAGGCAAAGGTGCGCACTATGGCCTCAATTTTAGCCAACGGGTTCAGACCAGAGGAGAAATGCCGTCGCCTTACGGTTGACGAAGCCCTCATGAACCACTTTGGGGCAATAGTCATGGCAGTGAAGTTGTCTGGAGCGAGCGAGGTCGTTCTCATCGGAGACGTGAATCAGCTACCATTTTTGGACAGAGAGAACCTCTTTGAGTTAAGGTACACCCGTCCAAACTTGGTGGCTGGCATCACCCAGGAGTTACTGTGTACGCATCGGAATCCAATGGATATAGCACTGACCCTGAGTGAGATATACCCCGGTATATACTCCTCTAAGACATCGCTGTCGCGGATCCACTCTCTGAAAGTAGAAAGGTTCACGGGAGCGCGCATACCGATAACCGCCCAGAACACCTTATTCTTGGTCCATACGCAGGAAGAGAGAGCCTCTCTTGCCGACCAGGGCTATGGGTCTGGCGAAGGGTCGCGCATCCTCACCATCCACGCAGCTCAGGGGTTGACCTGCGACAGCGTTATTATAATTAACACCAAGTCAAGGAGGCTCCAGATCCACGACAGCATCTCCCATGCAGTTGTTGCAGTGTCAAGACACACGGTCAGCTGTGTGTACTACACCGACGACGCCGATGATGCCACGGGCCGTTTCGCCCGGAAAGCGATGGATGCGCCTTCTAAAGTGGTCGTCGAATACAACCTTAAGACGGCCATGCAGCATCGAGACACCGCAGTCGTGGAAGCTCTGATGGGGTTAGTGAAGACTCTAGGCGGCAGATCAACAAGAGCCCAATACCCAAATCCTACCCACCAACCCTAAATCCATAGTCGTAAAATAATAATAATAATATATTAATCATAATAAACTGGTAACAACTCAATTGTTATCAATGTTACAAGCTGTGTGTACATATATAAGTATAATATGAAACAAATGGTTTTATAGTAATAAGTTTATTTTGATACGTTACATATCGCACCTTTAATGCAGTACCGTCGCTGGGCGAAATTCTTCAAAGAAACTGTTTATAACGCAATCTGTAAAGTAGCGCGCAGCAAACAGTTCGCGACGGAAGCGGTTCTTTGAGGGGTTTCCTTTGGAGGCGGTGTTGGGTTGAAGGTGTGATGTGTCCATAGTTTTTATCGTATTATAAATAAATTAGTGATGTGTTTGAACAAATAACCTACTTATTTAACCTAAATATAAATATATAAAAAAAAAAAAGAATAAGATGTAAAAACGAGAAAAAAAAAAAAAAAAAAAAAAAAAAAAAGAACTAATATATATAAACAGAAGTACAATAATAATATAAAAAGAAAAACAAAAAATAAAAAAAAAAAAAAAAAAAAAAAAAAAAAAATTGAGTCTGAGGTGGACTCGCGTAGTTTTTAAGCTTAGTTTTTAAGTGAATGTTAAGATGAGGGCACGACAGAATGCCAATGAAACAAAGTTATAAATAATAACACTATAAAAAATGGCGCGGACCATCATGTCTGCGGTAAAATAGATATTAAAAAAAAAAAAAAAAAAAAAAAAAACCTAACCTAACTTAACCTAACCTAACCAGTTCCCCCCCAACCCTCGTGGCGGTCGGATCGTTTTTTGAGACGCTCCGCAGTTAAAAATTCAAAAAAGTGGTCAAAAGTAGTCCGATCTTCGTGAAACAAGTGTCGGTCGACGCGTTAAGAGTTGGCTCATGTGAGGAAGTAAAATCTGTGCCTCAGGATTGCAGTGAAAAGTGAAGAAAATAGAAAAACCTTAAATAGGTTAGAATTTTCTAAGTGACAAAACACAAAAAGGATAACGACACGAAAACGAAAGCGGTGACCCCCAAATTTTAATTCGCCATTTTACGCGGGCTGGAAGGATCTACAGTCAAGAAATGGAATTTTCCAGAAGAAAATTAGAGAGAAAAACGGAAAAAAGTCAAAACCACGTGGACACGAGGTAGCTGAAGGAGCCGTCGCAGGGACGCCGTTTCTTCGCGGCTCTCTACCTTGCAAGCAGAGAAGACCCCCTGCACTCTCAGAATAATTTTAAGTATCATAGTTTTATTATAATTTAGATTACAAAAACTCATTTTTGACTTGAAATATCTCGGAAACTATAGTGAGAAGGTATAAGTTTTTGACAAGATTCTGTTGCGCGCTATAGTCCTTAGATTGAAACTTTTTAAAGAAAATTTTTATCTTTATTTATTACCGAGATATTTCAATTTTATTTAAAAAACCGGTTTTTAATACAAAAAACCACTTTATTTTTAAGATTTTTGTATTTTAATTTTATATATATATAGACACTAAATTAACGTATTTTACAAATATTTTTCTGGATTTTTTGGCTAAATTGTTCGAGAGTTATGGAATTTTAAAGATTTTTGGTCGATTTACTTGTAAATATCAAACTTTTAATAATTTTTGCATCGTAGCCGGTCTCTACTAGTACTAAACGTCTAATTTAACCAAAATCTCGGTCTTCTAACGCTAATAGAGGCAGAGCGGTCATACGGAAGTCAGATTTCGGCCATTTTAGTTTTTAGGTTAACCACTTTGGAGCTCCATAACTTCTCGACCAAACAAGATAGAAGTTTCGGGATTTCGCGTGTGTCTTAAGGGTGCTGTCGAGAAGATATTTGTTAGGTTTTCAGGCGTTTTCGGGACCTGAGGGTTTTCGGCGCTGAAACGGCTTTCAGCGACTAGACGAGGTCAGGGGACTCTCGGAGATCGAAACCGCGTCTCTCTCCGGCGGGCGGTTGCGGAGATATAGCCATTTAAAGTCGGCAGTTGACAGTTGGGCGGCCATTTTGAAAAACTTTGACTGGACATAGCTCCGTTTCTAGTAGTCGTGGAGAGTTGCGGTTTGCAGATTTAGTCTTGGGGGGTCAATTTCTACCCAACTAACTTATTTTCAGGCGCTTTGGCGCTGAAAATTTTCAGGATCCTGAAAGCCACTTTGCGCGGTAGAGCGAGTTGAGCCAAGTCGGACAAGCCCAAACACGGGTGTTCTGCGGCCACGGGAAGGAAAGTTGTACCGGGTCGAGAGTCGACTTTGACAGTTCTAGAACTGTCAAACGAAACTTCAGGCTCGGACAGCTCCCGAACCGGGGGTCGTAGAGGATCCTGGTTTTTTCGGGAGACATTGGCAGGCTCTACTCTCTCTGATTAGCGTGATTTTGCTGAAATCCCTGCTGAAAAATTTTTTCAGCCTGAAACTTACTCTGGGGGACAGAACTCGTCGAGCCAAGTCCGAAGAACCCAAGAACGGTGGTATTCGGTCGAACGGTTCCGGAGAAAACCGCAGTTAACCTTAATTTGGTCGCCATCTTGGGTTGTTAACCTAAATTTAAAACTGCTATATCTCCGGAACCCTTTGTAGTAGACCCACCGTGTTTGGGGTCATTCGAGGGGGCTTGGGGAGGGCTCTCTTTCTGGAGGTAGAGTACGGCTCTACATAGAGACAAATTATTTTTCGGCGCGTACTTTATCGATCGCGGTAACTCTATTGGATCCAGACCATTGTCCCCCCTTATTCAAGGGGAAACAGTATAAATTTAATAATATTATCTTCTCTCTACAGAGATAATATAGAAATTCTTTAGCTTCTTTACATTTATTTATATTACTGCTATTATTGACATTGACCGTCCCCCATTTACAGGGACAGGATTTAGTTATTAAGTCTTTAATTTTAATAAGGGACAATCTACCTCAGGACGATACAAAATGCCTCTCGCTCAGCCGAACAACCTTACCACACAAGTCTGAGGAGGCTAGCGGGAGAAAGGAGCCCTCAGGGGCTGTCCGCTGATGATCCTCTTTTTACGATCGCGGAGCTGGAAATGGTTCTCCAAAATCAAAATCCGAAAAAAGCACCCGGTCCAGACGGATTAACAGCGGACATTTGCACAGCGGCAATAAACTGTGACAGGGAGGTGTTTTTGGCGATAGCCAACCGATGTCTGACGCTGTCATATTTCCCGAAACAGTGGAAGGTCGCCCACGTGTGCATATTACGCAAGCCTGGAAAAGATGACTACACCAACCCAAAGTCATACAGGCCAATAGGTTTACTCTCGGTCCTGGGGAAAATCGTTGAAAAACTCTTGGCAGGTAGACTCCAGTGGCACCTCCTCCCAACACTAAACACAAACCAGTACGGTTTCATGCCACAGCGCGGGACCGAGGACGCCCTCTATGCTCTAGTAGAACACTTAAGGGCTGAAATCAAAGCCAAAAAGATCGTTCTTCTGATATCATTGGACATGGAGGGGGCCTTTGACAACGCGTGGTGGCCAGCACTTAAAAAACAGATGGTGGATAGGAACTGCCCCGAAAATCTCTACGCTCTCGTCGGCTTTTATCTGGAGGACCGCAATGTCAGGGTCAACTATGCCAGAGCGATTAGCGAGAAGGGTACCACGAAGGGATGCGTCCAGGGATCCATTACTGGACCGCCCTTTTGGAACCTAGTCCTGGACCCACTCCTTCACGAGATGGCCGGTGTGGGGGTATATTGTCAAGCCTTCGCGGACGACGTTGTTCTTGTCTTCTCAGACTTCACAACCGGTCCTCTGCAGCAATCGGCCAGCGACGCGTTGCGCATAGTATCGGAATGGGGCGTCAAGAACAAGCTACGTTTCGCCGCGCATAAAACCAATGCGATGGTGTTAACGAAAAAGCTTAAATACGATGTTCCGGTACTACATATGTCAGGCACGCCGCTGAACCTAGTCCAAGAGGTCAAAATACTAGGCCTTACGATAGACTCTAAGCTAACCTTCAACGCGCACGTGTCTGCGACCTGTAAAAAGGCTGTAGACATCTATAAACAGCTGGCATGCGCGGCAAAGGTGACTTGGGGTCTCAACAGAGAGATCATAAGGACAATATACGTATCGGTGATAGAGCCCATCGTGATGTATGCAGCGAGTGCATGGGCTCCCGCAGCTGAGAAACTGATGACAAGAAATCAGCTTGATTCACTGCAGAGAGGTTTTGCGCAGAAGATCTGCAAAGCATATCGCACGGTGTCTCTGACATCGGCACTTATCCTGTCAGGCCTGCTCCCCCTAGATCTACGAATAATCGAGGCCGCAACTCTCTTCAAAGTCAGAAAGGGTTATTCACGAGAGTTCATACCGCCAGGTCGTGAGCTGGAGTGCAAAGTAAATCACTCCCAATACCCCCACCCAGCGCTACTCACAACAACAGAGTACGTACGTCTGGAGGATTGGACTCCTGAAACTCTGGAAACCCACCAAGTAATTGGTCCCCAAATATACACCGATGGCAGCAAGATAGAGGGAAAAGTTGGAGCTGCCCTAACTTGGTGGGAAAACGGAAAAGAGTTTGATTTTAGAACTTTTGGCCTGGAGTCTCACTGCACGGTCTTCCAGTCAGAAATGTACGCTCTCTTCCGAGCTGTCCAGATGGCAAGAGAATCGACGGCGGCCTCTGTAAGCATCTTAGGTGACTCAAGATCATCGCTTGATTTGCTGCGGAGCCCGTCTGTCACTCACCACATGGCACTCCAAATTAAAGGATACATCCGCGAGATCAGAGAGAAGGGCAGAGATGTGAGGTTCTTTTGGCTTAAAGCCCATGTGGGAACAGCGGGAAATGAAAGAGCGGACGAGTTGGCCAAGGAAGCAGCGTTGACTAAAGAATCTCCAGAGTACAACAAGGTACCCGTATCGTACGTGAGAAAGAAGATACGGGAAGGGACTATAAAGAAATGGCAAGCGCGATACGAATCCTCAAGTACAGGAGCGGTCACAAAGACGTTTTTCCCAGACGTCCTAGCGGCGAAGAGGACACTCAGAGACGTAGTTCTCCTACCGGTTCATGTACAAATCCTAACAGGACATGGAGGGTTCTCAGCGTATCTCCATCGCTTTCATCTCAAAGATAGCCCTTCGTGCGTCTGTGATCCCAACTGCGAGGAAACCGTGTGGCATCTGCTTTTCGAATGCCCGAGGTTCAGTCATGACAGAATGGAGCTGGAAGTAAAGACCCAAATGCAGCTAAGCCAGTCCACGGTCCACACCATTATGGAAACACCCACCACCAGAACACTATTCTTGGCATTCGCGAGCAAAGTAGCCATCGTCGCGGCAGGGGCAAACAAAACTGACGCTACCTTCCGAAGTCGAAACCGACCACCACCATCTGCTCGAACAGTCACGTCCACGCAAACAAACACTGCAACCACCACACAAACAATCACTGCCACCACCACACAAACAGCAACGATACAAAACATGCCACACATAGCACTCACACAGACAACACAGGCCACACGCATGAACATCTTACAATTAGCCCCAAGCACCATGCCCATAACACAATTTCTGGCATGTGGAGGAGACGGATTGCCAGGCGTCAGACTGCGAGGCGTCGCCCTGTTTATGAACAGGGAAGAGGAAAAGTTGGGCATTAGTTTCTGTATAGGCTCAAACCGACCTAAAGCCCGTATTCCCATATCACCAGGTCTTGCCGCCTTGATCAACGGAAGCACTTCCAAAACAACCATATCAGGTAGTAAATATGCTTCTCTGCCTCAAGTAGAAGTGGCTACACACCGATGCCGTCTATTGCGATCGAAAAAAAAGACGATCGCACTATTGGAGTGGAGGGAGGAGACTCCATTCGCTCAGGCAAGCGCGTTGCTTCAAAAGATCAGAGAGGCAGGGGAATACGCGGCAGTCACGGGCCGTACCATAAGTGTTGATGCGATGATGGTCGGAGGGGAGAGGGGAAACATCGCAGACCGCTACGGATGTTTAAAAGCATCAGAACATCACGAGCTAGTCGTCTATGAGGACAGAGGGGAAACTCTCTATTTCCTTAAAGCCCCGAGGCACCTTACAGCCACCGCGACTACCCCCGTAACAAGCCCGACCACCCAAAGTGGATCGGAAAGGGTTCAGCTGAAGGCGGCCGCCGATAAAGCTGCAAAGGAGCAGAATAAAACAACTAGCCCGGAGGATCGGGCCAAAAAGAGAAGTCGCCTGAAAGCCATCGGCACTTTTCTCAGTGCACTGCTCCCAAGCACGAGCCACGCATCACCATCGCACAAGCAGGAAACAGCAGTGGAGAGGTTCTTTAGAACAAAGGATAAAGAACCAACACCACAGAAGCCTACACCAACAAGAGCCGACAAAGGGCATGTCAGCCCACCGACCCTCGCAGTAAACTCAGGCACTATAGATCACGTCAAGAGTGCCTTCCTCGAGTACGTTGCAGTTATGAGAGCGACTAGAGAGGTCAATCTCATGACATGCAAGAAGATCCATCTGACCTTCCAAAGAGAAACAGAAGGCCTACTGAAGGTACTGCTCGAGGAGGCAGAGGCTGCGGTGTATGACAACACCAATTCTGTAGTCATTAAAGGGGAAATGATGGGGTCGTACATGGCAGCCTACAGCGTGAAGTGCGGTTTTGTTGCCTTGGACGTGGAGGAAACGGAGCGTTTAGGCAAGATAAAATTTAAAACACCGGAAGACGACCCGATAGTGGTTACCGCCAAATGTACCAAAGTCATGCTAGACGATAAGATTCTCGAAATGGCAGGGTCCATTGCGGGAACTTCGGACACGTCAGCATCGCAGGAATGTTGGGCGATACCCAGTATCAGGTGGGTAAATGGGGTGCCGGGATGTGGTAAAACCACTTGGGTGGTAAAACACTTCGAAGAGGACAAGGACGTCGTAGCCACTACGACAGCTGAAGCTGCCAAAGATCTTAGAGAAAAGCTTGCGCACCGTTTAGGAGACCGAGTAAAGTCAAAGGTGCGCACTATGGCGTCAATCTTAGTCAACGGGTTCAAGAACCACAAGAAATGCTACCGTCTTATGGTAGATGAGGCTCTTATGAACCACTTTGGGGCTATAGTTATGGCAGTAAAGTTGTCTGGAGCAAGTGAGCTTGTCCTCATCGGAGACATAAACCAGCTCCCATTTTTGGATAGAGAAAACCTATTCGAATTAAGGTATACTCGTCCAAACCTGGTTACTGGCATCACTCAGGAGCTACTTTGCACACATCGCAGCCCAATGGATGTGGCGTTCACACTGAGTGAGATATACTCCGGTATATACTCCTCCAAGTCGTCGCTGTCGCAGGTTCACTCCCTGCAAGTGAAAGGTTACACAGGTGCGCAAATTTCGGGCACTGCCCAAAACACCCTGTTCCTGGTTCACACGCAAGAAGAGAAAACTTCTCTTATTAGCCAGGGATACGGGTCCGGTGAAGGGTCGCGCACATTAACCATACACGAAGCTCAGGGGCTGACCTGCGCCAGCGTTATCATCATAAACACTAAATCCAGGAGGCTCCAAGTCCACGACAGCATCTCCCACGCGGTGGTGGCGGTGTCGAGACATACTGCCAGCTGTGTCTATTACTCTGACGACACCGATGATGCAACAGGCCGCCTTGTAAAGAGAGCAATGGATGCGTCGACTAAAGCGGTCGTCGATTACAACTTAAAGACGGCCATGCAGCATCGAGACTCAGCCGTTGTAGATGCTCTGCTTGGGCTGGCGAAATCCCTGGTCAGAAGACCCCAATAACAACCACTAACAAAACCCCATTCCAACTCCTATTCGTATTCCTATCCGCACCCAGACCATAACTCAACCTGTAAACTCTGCGAACAAAAATAAAAATGTAAAACTTCATGGCAGCACCAGTCTTTCAAACTCACGTAGAAGTCCCGCCGATGGTGGCGCTGCGCGTCTGGTCGCAGTGTTCCCTAAGATATGGTTGAGCTAAACGACGCAGATGCGTTCGTCATGTCCGCGAACGGATACCGTCGATCGGAACTGGTTGGCTCGCGCTGCCATGAGGGTCTTAGCTATAACTTAAATAAGCATAAGCAGCAACATGCCGAAGAGATGTGTACCAGTATAAAATAATTAATAGATATCATATAATTAAGAATAATTGTAATGTCTGTGTGAAATATAGTAAAAAAAAAAAAAAAAAAAAAATATATATATAGATGGACTCATTTAAACATAAGCTTAAGATAACTTAATTAAATAATAAAATTAATTCTAACAAAGTTTGCACTTAGAATATTCTTGTATTTTGTATAGAAATGTTCATAGGAGTAGACTAAGCAAGTATAAAATAATAAAACTATTTGTAGTAATTAGATATAAGGAAAATGTGTGTCCGACACAGGAGCACCACAACTGCAGACAAAAAAAATAATATTGTAATCAAATAATAAAAACTGTCAAACAAAGGCGCAGACTATCATGTCCGCGGTAGAATAGAAAAACAAAAAAAAAAAAAAAACCTAACCTAACCTAACCTAACCTAACCCAATTATTTCAGACCTTTCACATACAGCAAACATACAACTGTCGTACATTTTTGAACGCGGCTCAGTGAGCCCTATTATCACAAAATATTTGACAATTTTCCAAAAGAAAACTATTTATTTAGGAAAAACCAATTTTCTATTTATTCTAAACTCAAAAATTTAATAACAGCCTTCCTTCAGAAACTAGAGACGCCATCCGCCGCAGCAGTATCCAGAACAAGAGCGTCTCCTTGTTCTGGATCAAAGCTCATGCGGGGCTGGAGGGCAACGAGAGAGCCGACTCGTGTAAGCGGCAACCCCACTACGATAAATGCCCGGTTTCGTTTGTTAAGCGTATGATCCGTATGGATACGCTGAGCGAATGGAACCGGAGGTATTGTACTGGGGAAACGGCGGCCACGACGAAGTTATTCTTCCCGTGCGCGATCGCTGCGTACGGGACGGTGCGGAAGTTAGAGATGACCCAGGAGCTGACCCAGGCCCTAACGGGGCACGGTGGGTTTTCCGAATACCTGACTCGTTTCAAGTGCAAGGAGAACCCGGCGTGCGTCTGCGACCCCGACAAGCAGGAGACAGTCCTCCATCTCCTGACGCAGTGCCCTGTGTATTCCTCCCACAGGCACGATTTAGAAATGAGAGTCGATTTGCCAGTGAATAAAAATAATCTTGGTCTTTTAATAAGCGACCGAAAGTCAAGAAAATACTTTATGGATTATATACTAAAAATTGTTCAATCTGTCAATAGACGGAACAAATGACTGATATTTGATTAAATTAAAGTTTTTTTTTTTATTGTATATTACTAGTATTTATTTATTTTATAAGAATTTATGACTACAATTTAATAATGATCTAATAATATTAATGAAATATTAACTACAATTTTTAAGAATCATTTTCATAATTTAATATTATAACAACAGAAATCGAAAGCCTACAGCCCTTAATAACAACCCTGCAAAACTTGTACAGCAGGGGCTTTTCGCATGGCAGGAGTGTGGTTTTAGCCGGTAGGAGTCCGGCATTGCCCAGACTGTTCTCATTGAGGAGCAGTGTGGGCGTCTATGATGGATTTCCCACTCCTGCCACAAAAAAAAAAAACCTAACCTTGATTAGCATTGTTCTGTATCTCTCCTAAATATCAGTTCAGCTCCAATTCCGTTAGATACGCCTTGATCTCAGATTTCTTGCCTTTCCGTCAACCGGATACTTTAACTGTTGACAACATCAGAGACACATCTATGCCATCCCCAGCCAAGCTTCTTGTTTCAGACATTATACAGACATCTTAAATACCATCTTTAATTTAAGTTTTCATGTTCAAAAAAAGGATATAAGTATCCTTTTTTCCTGTGTCCAATTTTACAGTTTCAAACATATAGAAAATCCGTATAATGAAGACTATTGGACGGATTTTCCTTGAAAAATATGTGAAACACCATAATAACAAAACACTATCCAGGACCTTCAAACAAAGGATTTGATGCTGGCTAAGAAAAACGACTCTGATTGGGAAATTAGTCAAGGACAACTGTGGAAATATATGAAATCGAAACAATTTCCTAATGAAAATGACTGTTGGAAACTTGTGATTCCTGAAAAGCTACGTCAAACAATTCGAAAGGAATGCCATGATGACCCCACGTCTGGCCGACATTAATGCAGGACATGAAAAAGTATGTACGGAAATGTAAGGTGTGTGCAAAATACAAACACTCACAAAGTAGGTTGTCTAATTTGATGGGAAAGCAACGTAAAGTAACAGAGCCAGAATGTGTAGTTTATGTGAAAATACAATCAATAATTGCGATGCTTTCGGAATGAATTGTAAGCACAGAATGATTCTACAGTTTTCCGAACTTAACGCGGACGAGATCGCGGGCAACAGCTAGTTGTTAAATAAATTAGTCTAAATAACAACCCATATTCTTTGTCGCTACTATTAAGTGAGATATAGACAATTCATTTTATTTTTAGTTGGGAAAATCATCTAGTGACATCCCCCGCCCTTGGACGGAGCGGGATGTCAGACTTCTTTTTAACTAAAAACCCACTCCTGTTCCTTGTTTCCCATGGTTCCAGGGCCTCGCGGATCTCTTTCGCATCACGTCCAGGGCCTCGGGGATCTCTTTCGCATCACGTATGGCCCCAGTAGGCTTCTACCCTGCTGGTCTCCTACGGTTGCTGACATCTCCTTGAGTTGCGCATGGAATACTAAGCGCCGTCGACGGCTTAGGCTCGGTCCAAATGGTTACCGGATGGACGGGCGGCGAGCAACCCATTGCTCGCAATCCGCAAGCCTGCGCCTACAGTGACCGGAAATCTGGATCAGAATCCCGGCGGCTGGGGTACAAGGGCATTACCTCGCGCGAGTGTGGCCGCATCCTTTTAGCAAAGCAATGCAATGCTGGCGCATTACTGCTTCGCAGAAGGAGGCGGCTGCCTGCCACTTCCCTTCGCTCCGAACCATGGCCTGTACCATGGCCTGGCGCGAGAGATCGCTGCCGCCGATCACCCCCACGAAGACCCGGCGGTGCACACCTCCATCGTATGCTTCACCATGTCCTTCGGGCGGATAGACAACACATGAGGAAACGGATAAAAAAAATACAGTTTATAAAATATCATTTATTAACTATTTATAAAAAAAATATCATACAACAGTCCATTTTTATGCTTAATGTTTTACATTCTATGAGTGACAATTTACTAAACACTAAAATGTAAAAAAAAACTTTTTACAAAAAAAAACCGACTTCACTAAAAAAAAAACAGTAAACAGATCAAAATAACTCTAATTTCAGAAGTCGGTGTTTCTCGGTATTGTTTGTGTCGTCAGTTATTTTTTTTTTTGGAAAAAGTTTTATATTTCACACTTTTTAGTTGCGATACACTTATATATAACAAGAGTGCATATTTCTCATGACAATACCAATTAACCCAAACACTGCTAGGTTACATTGCTTTATTATGAAGTTCCTGTGTCTACCTTGCACCTTCCGGCTCCATCATCAGATCATTTTCATAGTACTTTATAGTCAAACTGCATTTCATAACAATTCTAATAAACCCAAACATGGCTGGGATACATTGATTAATTACAAAGTTCCGGTGCCTATCTTCCAGCTCCATCATCATCATCAGGTCACTTCGAAGATACCATTTTCAATATAACTATTCAGAATCATTTATTTATTTGTATTGTCATAGTCGCTTAACTATCTTCATTGTGATATCTATGTGAGTATGAAGTTCTGTTGGCCATTTCTGGTCTTTTTCATCAGTTCCACTTCATCAAATGTTACTTTTTAACTGTAAATGCTTAAGTTCTCGATGAAAATATCAAAATCACTACATGGTTGCCTATAATATTTAAGGAGTTTATTGGATTCTGAATAAAATGGCACCAATCGGAAAGCATATCCTCTTAGATGAAAAACATATTTTGCAAATTGGTCCATAAACGACGGAGTTCTTAGGTAACGCACATAAAAAAAAAGTTTGATGAAATTTTCACAGAATAGTTTTGATCGACATTTGTTTACATTTACAGTATGCTTATTTTATTCGATCGACTTTTTTTATTCGACAGACATGCTTTTTTTATTCGATCGACTTTAAAGTCGATTATCAGACTTTTTATTCGATCGGCTTTAAAAGTAGATTGACAGACATGCTTTTTATTCGATCGACTTTAAAAGTAGATTGATAGACATGCTTTTTATTCGATCGACTTTAAAAGTAGATTGACGCACATGCTTTTTATTCGATCGACTTTAAAAGTAGATTGACAGACAAACGATTAATATTATGTACATTTTATAGTGATATAAATTAGTATCCTATTCATATTTACTACGCATTTTACTATCATTATTAAATTGGAACAAATATTTACAATAAACAGTATTCGTTTTATTAAAATTCGTTATCACAAGTGCGACTAGGTCGGTCGCGGTAGGCCGGCAGCCACCGCGACTTCTATATGCTACATCGATACATCGCCACCACTTAACCATAAATGTTCGTTGGCTTTCAGTCTAATAATAGATAACTATAACAATTCATCACACCAGAAAAATACATGTTTACACAATTTGTCTATGAACTATTAAAATTACTCTTAGAAATGAAATTGTTAGTTACCAATGTGTCCAATTCAACAACTGCTGCCGAACTTGGCTTGGGGCCTGTATTTCGGATCGCAGCATTCTAAACCCTGGAACTGATACTAAACAAAAATCTTAACTTCAACGTTCAATCAGTTGCCTATTTGGGCCATTAACTCCAAAAGGATTTATTATTGGCAAAACTCGTTATACCGAGGTTTTTCTTAAAAATCTCTCCCCGATATCAATATCTCTAGACTTTTAAACCCACACAATGTTTATGAAATACCTATACACAACCTCATACATATTAGGTGCTAAAAAACCCTTAACGAAGTTTAGGGTTAAAAGTGGTGACCAATTTAGGTCATTGACTGCGAACAAACTATTGTCGGAATAAGTTTATGAAGCAAAAATGTTCGTCTTGAAACGTTATAAGCTTTTTTTTATCTTATAAGTTTGGGGCAAAATCTTATAGTTCGATACCCATTCTCCTTTAGTAAATCGACGGCTAAGTCAATGTATGATAATTAACTTTTAAGTAATTTCCTACAAGTTACCAGTGTGAAATGGAAGTCGGGTAAAAAATAACTATATCCCTTAAATATATAACTGGCCAAAACTAGTGTATACAGTAGATTAAATATTTATTTTTCACATAGTACACTGAGTAAAGTGGTACGATATTAGTATACGCGGGACGCGGATTCGGTAATTTTGATGAAATGAAATTCCGTCAAATATTTTTCGAGCTTATGATAGGTAACCTAAATAGACACAAACTCGAACTGCTGCCTGCGCTCGCATAAAGTCCCGCTGACCTTTAAAACCATTTTATTTGCAAAAGATTGATTAATTTATATATGCTTTATTTACATTTTGAAGAACATTTAACCTGCATTATTTGGTTCCGTAAATCAAAACGAAAAATTGAGGAACCCTTATAGGATCACTTTGTTGTCCGTCTGTCTGTCAAGACCCTTTATCTCTGGAACGCGTAAGGGAATTGAATTGAAATTAAAACCATATACTTAAGTCTACGGTCCTTTGAAGCTGTGTAAAAATCAAACTTCTAAGTTAACGAACAAAAAAGAGACGGCTGTTTATGTCGCAAAAAACGTATATGTTGACACTCTCAAGGAAATTAAAATTGATAGGGTACTTTCCGTTGACCCAGAATCCTGAAAAGCATGAAGCAAGGTTTTATAATACAGGTATAGGAATAAATCTAAAAACAGTAAATTTGTTGTAACGTCACAAAAAAACTTTCTTTTGCGATTCGGAAAAATCTTCGAGACGCCATTCGGGAATTGAACTATTTACATTTGAACGGAACTCTCAGGGCGCGAGTCCGACTCGCTCTTGCTCAGTTGTTTTTGTTTAAATATATTTCAAAAGATCAAAGCCGTTCGAAAGTAGTAGGGAAAACAAGCGAAATAATATAATGTAGTTTTTTTTGGCAATAGTATTAATTACATAAAAGAAATCCTATGTTGATAATATTATATTTATAAATCTATAATAAATATATATATTTTTTAATTTATTTACTTAGCGGTTACTGAGGTTAACTTAGCGGTTGCTTCAGAAAGTCACTGTTTTATGGCATTGCTCGGGAGCTAGGGCCTTAACCGCAGTTCCGAATTTAATGTCAAAAATCACTTCCGATTTTTCACAGAAACGTCGTTGAATATTTGCTTCTTTGTTAACATGATAAAGTCATTCTCATTTTTACAAGCTTTTTATTAACTTGCAATGTATGTATGTAAATATGTATGTTCGGCTCGAATCTTGCAACCCAATTTTGAAGCAGATATCTTCAACCGATTGACTTGAAGTTTTGTATACAAGTGTAATATTTTATTTATTTACAAGCTTTTTATTAACTTGCAATGTATGTAAGTATGTATGTTCGGCTCATATCTTGCAACTCAATTTTGAAGCAGATATGTTCAAACGATTGATCTGAATTTTTTTATACATGTGTAAATTGCGTGACAATGCAATACTATGATGACATGGAGCTGGTCTGGTGATGGAGTTGAAAGGTGGCCGTAGGAATTCCGCAATAAAACGAAACAACCCCATCGAGTTAGGGCTCGTTTAATTTGTATTGATGAGTACGTTGATTTTATATGGTAACCAGGGTCTGATGATGGAGCTGGAAGGTGGCCATAGGAACTCGGCAATAAAACGACACAACCCCATCGAGTTTGTGCTCGTTAGATTTGTATTCACGAGTAATTTGATCCTATATGGTAATCACGGTCTGATAGAAGAACTGGATGGCCATCCCATAGGAACTCCGCAATAAGACGACACAACCCAATCGAATTGAGGCTCGTTTGATTTTTATTGACGAGCACTTTGATCCTATACGGCAACCATGTTCTGATGATGAAGCTGGAAGGTGGCCATAAGAACTCGACTATAAAACGACACAGCCTCATCGAGTTTAGGCTCGTCTGATTCATTTTGGTAAGCACTTTCGTCCTAGATATCATACATCTTTAGGAAAATAAGTTTCGCGCTTTCCCAATCTAAATTTAGAAAAATGGCTTGTCATTTGCTGGCTCACCGCCCTTACAATAGACTCATATGTATTTGCTTCTCTTATAATAATAGTAAGAGTATTTATATCTATACATTACCCTTATTTAGCGCGCGTCCGTTATCCTATTTCAAGTGTTATTTCGTGGACTGTGGTGTAGGTTATACTTTTTTTAATATTCTGATAAAACTACTGTAAATTGATTTTGTATTGTATAACTGTTTTTTGTCCCAAATAAATAAAAAAAAATAAAAAATAAATTCGTTCGATCTGTTATGAATGTGGATTCTGTCTGGTTAGATGGATGATCCAATATCAAGGTGAACACATGCCATGAGCTGAATGCTATGAGAACATGTCATATCGCTAAGGCAGCGACTCAGGGCCCTCTACTCTCATCTCTCTACAATGGACCTCTGAGTGGAAAGGACCGTTTCTGTCCTATACTAGTAAAAACCGAGTCGGAATCGTGCACTGAGGGTTCCATACAAACTTACTGACATATATTATGTATGTAGTTGAATTCCCGAATCGATTCTCAAAGATTTTTTCCAATCGCAAAAATTTTTTTTTGTGACGTAACAGCAAATTTACAGTCTTCAGAATTTTTCCAATACTTGTGCTACGAGAACTTACTTCATAACAAATTTAGGTCAACGGGAATTACCCTATATGTTTTGATTTCCTAGCGAGTATCAAATTATGCGCCTAAACGGAGCAAAAACGGCCTTATCTTTAGATTCGTTTACTTTTGAAGTTTTTTTTTTTTAAGCTCTTTTTAATTTGCACTGTGTGTATGTATGTAACTGTTTGAATTTTAAAGAAAAATATCTTCAACTGATTGAAGAACTGAAATTTTTTACACATGTTTAGTTTTGATGAAAATGTATGGCTGGCTGTGTGACGTCATTTGAAATCCAACACGGTGGAAATCCTTAGACGGTGGACTAGTCATTTTTAATGCACTGCTATAATATGAGTATCAAATGAACAGGTTGGATTTGATTAACACGAAAAATAAAGTGTCGTCATTTTAAATCCAATATGGTGTATTAAGTTTTTTACGCTTTCGTATAATATGGGTATCAAATGAAAGGACTTGCTGAGTATACGAATGCAAATTAAAACAGTTGGGTATCACTAAAAAGTAAAAAAATAAAATTAAAAGTAAAAAACGTTTTAAAAACAAGCGATTCCATTTTCGTTGATCGCCTCGAGTCGGCCACGCCTCCTATTCCTTTGTTCTCACCACGTGACTGAGCGTTGAGCTGACGTTAGAATAAAGTAATCATAGGCGTGGCCTATTCAAGGCGATCGACGAAAAGAGAATTGACATGAAACGGTTGTAACTTTCTAGGAGGGCGTGAAGGCTGTGAAAATAAACAAGTTAATAAAATAACGTGATCTGATTGACTTCAATTTTCAAACTGAGTAAATACGAGTACTTAAATCTCGCGAGGAGAGGAAAGAAAAACTTTATTTTATTCTTTTTAGCGCATTTAATTAAAAGCTAAGTTTTTTCTTTTAATTTTATTTTTTATATAAGACGGCAAACTATTTTAAAATTGTGTTCCTACATACCTATGTAGGAACACAATTTTATTTTTTAATATTTTTTTTTTTAGTCGACGAAGACTGCGTTTAGAAATTAGATAGTGTGAATGGACCCATCTATAATCTTTCTAGTCAAAATGCAAGTGTTATACATCAAAAGTAGTTTTATATTCACTAACTTTGTGTTTTCAAAAATTTTGCAATTTGGTGTATAGTATGGATACAAACAGTGTCTTTATGATCTTGTTTTGCATTCTTTGCAGTTCTTGTAGCCTAGTTTTACCAGCGCTACCTCAAATTTCTATGAGATATAATAAATGTGATTTAACAAGTGAATTGTACATATTCAAACTTACCTAATTTCAAGTTAAAAGTAAGCATGACAAAACTATTAAAGGTTTCCCTGTTTGAAACTGAGTAGAATATTATTAGTAATCAAAAACTACAATAGTATTTGGCCGAGTGCTTTTATAAAATAAAATTAATAACTACGTGCTTTCATGATTAAACTGTTTAAACACCGAGATCCAATTGCCAACCATTTTTTTACAACAAGCTGGCGACATACTTGTACACAAGTTTGAATGTTTACATAGTTGTTAATTTTTTTCAGGAATAAAGTGGAGTGTCACGTAAATTCGCATTCACTTTAAAATAAATAAATTACGGATGGTTACCTTGCATCTTTTGATGTTTGAGTTAAACTAATAGGTACTGGGCGTAATCAAGCAGAAGACACACACATACATGCACACTAGACCGGCACGGCTTGGGCGCCGGCAAACGCGAGAACGTCGCAACCATGCCCTGCGCCGCACGATGCTGGTGCCATCAGCCGGTCCAGCTCCAGCACGCTGCCCGTGGTACTCGAACACGACGCTGAGCCGGACGAGCTCGACGACGACGTGTTAGTCGCACTGTTAAGCGATGACGCCGCCGACGGCTCCAAGCACACCTCTGGCGTCGGCGCGCGGGAACCGCCCGGCATCTCCGGGGCAACAGTGAGCGGTGCGGGCTCCAGCGAGACGCTCTCCACCGCGAGCCCTCGGCTGCGGGGCAGTGCCAGGCGCAACTTTTGCCAGAACCAGGGGTCGCCCCAGCGCACGTAGGTGTTGGTGGCTAGGTAGTTGCGAAGCTTGTCGTCTAGTGGTAGCGCGCTTGGGTCGTCCAGCAGCACCACCACGAGGCGTGGGCTCGCGTCCCGCAGCGCCAGTGCGTACGCCTCCTGTAATTCGGCGCGCGCCCATGCTGAGCGCAGGAAGTGGGCCGACACCACGGCCACGGTGCGTCGCGACGCACGTACCGACGCCGCGATCTGCGCCGGGATCCAGCCGCCCGGTACCCAGTCACGGTAGTGCACACACAGGCGGTAGGGTGCCGGGCCGCTCTCCAAGCGCGCCACCAGTTCGTCACGCACAAAGCGCTCGTCGCCATGTGAGAAGGACAGGAAAACGTCGAAGCGGCGGTCATCGTCGTCAGAATCAGTGGGCGTGGGCAGCCAGCCACGCTGGTGCAGCGCTGCCTTGAGGCGCAGGCGCAGCGCAGGGTGCCACAGGAGGCCCGCTAGCGCCGCCGCTGCCAGCAGCGTGACCAGCGCCGCAGTGGCCGCCACCACCCCGGCGTCCAGGCCGCGCAGGGGCGTGCAGCGCGGCGGCCGCGCGGCTGACAGCGGCGAGCCGTCGGCGCACGTGAGCGCGTCGTAGTCCAGTACCTCCTGGTGCGCGCGCATGACGGCCAGCGTGTCGGCGGCGCTGCAGTTGC
Organism: Mythimna vitellina; assembly: GCA_949316375.1. Lineage (NCBI taxonomy): Eukaryota > Metazoa > Arthropoda > Insecta > Lepidoptera > Noctuidae > Mythimna > Mythimna vitellina. The sequence goes on from OX438696.1 coordinate 182,692, forward strand.
AGGCGAGTGGGTTGCGCGCCAAGCGCACGCGGCGCTCTTTGACCGCCAGGAGAGCGCGCACTTCGTCCTCTTTCAGCAGGGTCAGCGAGTTGTTCGTCAGATCCAGAACCTGCAACCATGATAAGTAAAGATTGAGAAACTTATTAATTTATAGTATTGTATCGATCGTAGGTAACGATCTGCGGCAAAGAACATTAAGAAAAACCCATTTATTTCACAGATTTGATGTTCGGAAATTAAAGCTTTTTAGTTATAGTTAAAATATGTATTATATTATTAGTAGCTGTCCACCCCGGCTTTGCTCGGGTGCAATTTTCTTTTTTCAAACAAACTTTGGTCTACAAAATAAAAACACAACAAATAAATAAATACAGACTTTCTAAATTAATGCGTATATGTACACATGCATTCGGCAGTTAATTTTTATTTACAATTTAGAACATATTATACGCTTACAGACAGGCTTGTTCAAACCGAACCGAGTATTAATTGCTCTATTTGTAGCGAAATTTTCTTATTTTTCAAAAGTGGGTAACCATCCAATAACTTTTGTCGCTTTTGGGTGGTGCGAGAGGGCGTATCAGACTTTTAGTCACTAAAACCACAGCTATGACCCTTCTTTGCCCTTGCATTCCATGACCACGAGTTTCCCTTTTGGAAGTCAACCCATGGCCCCAGTAGGCTTTGGCCCAGCTGAGCCCCGCCACCGAGCCGCGATTAGACCACCACGTGCCGTCGATGACTCAGGCTCGGTTACCGGACGGTAACCATTTGTACCGAGCCCGGGCTGCGACCCGTCTGTCTGTCTGTCTGTCTGGACCCGTAGACATGGAATTGGTAGACATGGAATTGGTGAGGAAAGAAAGTTCTCTCAACAGCTGTCTACTCCCCAGCATAAGTTAGCGGCTTTTAGAGGCAGTTTTCGTTACGCAGCTTCCAAATGTTGAAACAATATCTCGCCTCCTATAAAATTCAGCAAAAGTTGCTCGGCATTCAAATCAAAATTAAAGTTACTTCTATTGAATCATCAAATTGTATTCCAAGATTTATCGAGCTGATATATCAGCCATTTCAAATGCAACATTTTATATTTATTTATTTATTATTTATTTATTATATTCTTTATTGTACATCGCATAAACAAAAATATAAGATAAAGACTATTAAAAATAATTGTACGGCCACCTGTAAAAGTGCCTGGGTAGTGCAGGAAAAAAATCGTGTGAAGCGAGAAATGACGCCATCTAGCGTAAACTCAGATTGAAATGTTGTTATCGACAACGTTACATTATACTGTTAATAGATGGCGTTGCTGTGCTTCAAATGATTAATGCTTAATTAATGTTTATTTTTGTACTTTATTTCTATTTCTTCAAACACTGAAATAATTTATAGTTTCTTTTAAAGAGATGAAGATATTAAAATTGAATATCAATTTATAAATATTTGATTATCTATGTGTTAGTTTTCAAACTTGAGAGGGTAGGTTGAATATGGATTTATAAATAATAACTAATAGGTAGTATAAATAATACTTAGACCAGAGTTATGACATAGCTCAATTGCATGTTCGCTAAGTTAATTTCGATTATTTCGTTCCAGCACTTTTCGTTGAATTTTATTTTTAACCAGGTGTATTGTCTACTTATTTTACCAAAATGTGTAGATATGCAATGTTGGATTTAGTAAGAAGAGCTCAAATAATTGCTATGCATAATCAAGGCAAAAACTTGTCAGGAATAGCCAGAGAGACTGGTGTAAACGTAAGTAGATTTTTTTTCTTCTTTTATATAACAAAAACCTCCTTTATAATAATCATTATATAGGAGTAGTAATCTAGCTAATAAAATAATAACTGCGAACCATGGTAGGCAGTCTAATTCAATAGACAATGAAAATTCATCTCCCGGTAATTCGTTACTTCTTCTAGAAACTGATGTTTCTGAAGTAGATTCCATAATACTACAATTGCGTAGTGACTGCGCCACGAGTTGGGATAAAATATCAACAAGTGTACTGAAACAATGTAAAAAATTTTTAACGCTTCCCATAACACACATATGCAACCAGTCCATAAGAACTGGTGTATTTCCCCAGGCTTTTAAGAAAGCCTTAGTCCATCCTATCCACAAGGGAGGGGATAGAGACGTGTGTTAACAATTATAGGCCAATATCTGTATTACCCGCGCTGTCCAAGATTCTAGAAAAAATTCTGAACTCAAGGCTAAATAGTTTTTATGGACAAGTACAATATTATTTCTGATAACCAGTATGGTTTCCGTCGCGGCGTATCCACCGAAGACGCCGTACTAAATTTAACACAATTTGTTGCAAGACAACTTGATACAAAAAACAGATGTCTTGGTGTCTTCCTGGATATGGCGAAGGCATTTGACACAGTCTCTGTCCCCATCCTTCTAACCAAACTTGAACAAATAGGAATCAGGGGTGTGCCTCTTTTGATGTTCAAGAGCTATTTAACAAATAGAACACAACAGGTAATAGTTGGTTCTCTTCTTGAGTTCCGCGTATTTGCTTATTTTCTCAGTTATCGATTTCTTTATATTATGTGTATTGGGTACAGCAATATCTATTAAGTATGTAATTTTATTTATTTTATCTTGAAGTGTAACATCTGGTCTATTATAATGAATTGTTCTATCGGTGAGTACGGCGCGGTCATAATAAAGTTTACGTGTGTCATTTTCTAGTACAGTTTGAGGTGTATAGTTATAGTAAGGAGTGTTTGTGTTCTGTATGAGTGTGTACTTAACTGCTAAATTTTGGTGTATTACGTTTGCTACCTGGTTGTGTCTATGAGTGTAATCTGTTTGCGTGAGGGTGGATTATTACTATTATTATTATTATTATTGGGTATTATATATTTCTGTTTTATTGTTGCAGAGAAAAACAGTTGCTCTATGGGTAGGACGATTTGAAGAAAAGGGTTCTTTGAAACACCATAAAAGAGCTGGCAGATTAAAACTAATAAACATGTTGCAGCGTCAAACCATGATAAGGGAGTATGAAGAAAATGGACCTCTGTCGATGAACCACGATGCTGGTTTATTTGACACAAGCGTTGACACTGTTCGTCGTGCTCTTCATACTTAGCAAAAAGATGCATTATCGGAGGCATGTTGTGAAATCCTTGCTATATGGATCACATAAACTTTGATTAGAGTAGTGTCATTTTTTCTGATGAAAAATCTTTTAAGTCCAGTGAACACGGACGGTTATGTTTGTGGCGTCAAGATATATTTACTCAGTACTTATTGTCTGTATTAACTGGAGACCTTGTTATGTGTGTTTAACTTAATACCCGTATTTAAAACAACTTAAAAAAGTTATGAACATTTAATATATTGTTTTGCAATTTTATAGTTTTTAGCCTACATTTAATCCTTTTGACATCTGGGATAAAATTATCTGGTCTCTTGTTTGTTTGTTAAGGTTACATAAGCTTCAATCCTCTTTCCAATTTTGGAAACGAATACATAAGCTATGGCCTAAATAAGAAGTTATATATAGTATTATAATCTTATTCAGTGATTAATAAACGGTGATTGTTGAATTTGAATAAGAAATTGTAAGAAATAAACATATTATTTTTTTAATAGTGCCTTTTTGTTTGATGAGCCTGTTTACCTGCATTTTTTTTCGTTTTGCTGAGTAACTACCCACTTGAATATATTTGTACTTGTTAGCTTTGATATAATATTCCTACCGATTTATTTTGTTTGTTATTCATAACTTACAAAAAGTGTGAGTACTACGTGAGATTCGAACTCACGGCTTATTGATTTACGCATCTATCTGCATATGCTAAACCGCTAGTTCAACTTGACTCCAATTTAAATGATGAAATTATGAACTACAGTCAGTTGTTTATGACAATGATGACACATGTGTCTATTTTCTGTCAGACTAAAAGTCAAGTTTATACTTTGTGAGATTGCCTTTGGACGCCACTTAGCTGTGAAGAAACCAACGCCATCTAGTTAAATTTTTGAAAACTTAAACTTTAACGTGCAAGGGAAAATAAGCGTTAAGATATCCAAACACTTTTGCTGGCCTCTGTACAATGGGCGGTCTTATCGCACAAGATATTTTCTTAAAGACAACCTTTGGATAGACTAAACGAAACGACCGAGATAGATTTAGGGCTGTCAGTGCACAACTGTATCTATTTTAGCATTGTTATAAATTTTTACACTTTTTAGGGTTTCGTACATCAAAAGGAAAAAACGAAACGTATATTTCGACACTCTCAATCTCTCAAGAAAATCGAAATTCTTAGGGTACTTCCGGTTTACCTACAATCTTGAAATTTAGCATGAAGCAAGATCACATAGCACAAGTATAGGAAAAATCTGAAAACTGCTCGCATTTGCTCCGTTTTTTTTATGTCTCGTAATAATTAAGAAAGTTGTTGACTCTCACCAACTTCACTTACGAAGAACTGGCAACCTGTTTATACTGTGTGTTTATATCAAATAGAGGCCGTCCTAAATTCCCGTTCTCTAACTCCCTTTCAAAAGTCAAAGTCAAAGTTTTTTATTTCACATAGTCTTACATGGGCACTTATAAAACTTCAGAAGCTAGTGCACGTTTCCAAATTGGTCGTTTCCTTTGGAGAAGAACCGGCAAGAAACTCCATGCATACTCTTTTTAAAAAAAGTGGCTGATAACAATATTTCCATATTACAGTATAAGTAGATATTATGTAAGGACAGTGTAGATCGGTCAATATTGTATAGAAAAGTACAATAAAAATCATCATCATCATCTTCCTGCCCTTATCCCGTGTTATTTGGGGTCGGCGCAACACGTTTTTTTCTTCCACTCTGCCCTGTTACTCGTCATGTTATCACTAACTTCCTTTTCTTTCTTATCACTCTTCACAATAAAAATAATCATAATAAAAAGTGACTCGTAATAGGAAGTAGCCTAAGAATTTGTGGAGTCTACAGTGTTCTCACATTCACATTATAAAAAAGAGGCTGTATAAAAAAAGCAAGAAAAATAAATAATTACAATTATCAATAAATGAGACTAACTACTAACGAATTTATGGTGGTTAAGGTCTAATAACATAAAAAATATTGTTTTGCAATAATATTATATAATATTAAATAAAATTATAATATTTATTATATATTATTTATTTTTTATTTATTTTTTGTTTTTTATTATTATTATAATATTTTTTATATTATTAGACCTTGCAATGAAAAAAAAGTATATCATAATATTACAACAAATATGGAGCAGTTAATAGATACATTTACACAATATTATGAGTTACCCGGGGGCCAGAGGTGCAGAAGCAGTCATTGCCAAACAAGCGTGTTTTCGATATAGTCTTTAACCTTGTAATACGCTTTTTTAGTTAGGACACGCTTAATATGGGTTTTGATCTTTCCCTCGCTTGGTTTACTCACTGCCTTTGGCAGCTTGTTATAAAGCGTATACTGTTTACTAAAAATGACTTGCTGGTCTTAGCTAATCTCCATTCGGGTAATACAATTTCGTGTTTACCACGCGTATTCATGATATGAGAATCGTTTCTAATTTTGAAGAATCCTAGGCTTTTACGAACCATACAGAATACTTTTTAAGATATAAAAAGAAGGCGGAGTCAGTATATCGATTTATTCGAAATTATTTCTGAAGGACTCGCAAGGACCTATTTTATAAATAGCCCGGTTTGCTCTCTTTTGCAAAATGAAAATTGAATCTATATCAGCTGCAGATCCCTACAGTAAAATGCCGTAAGATGTAATATGTATGTTTATAGTTATTTATTTATTGTATATATTATATTTATGTATAGTGTGCTGTACACATGTGTTTAGAATATTTTTAGTTTTAAGTTAGATTTAATTTATGTGTTTAATTTTTTGTTGTTCATTTACAGGTCCTTAAATGTAAAATTTCATTCTCACTCATATGGTTTGCTGTAAGGAAACCCAGTTGTGGGTTAAGTTCGCCTATGTACGGCGACCTGTGAAAGGGCCTGGGTAGTGCAGAAAAAAAATCGTGTGAAGCGAGAAATGACGCCATCTAGCGTAAACTCAGATTGAAATGTTGTTATCGGCAACATTACATTATACTGTTAATAGATGGCGTTGCTGTGCTTCAAATGATTAATGCTTAATTAATGTTTATTTTTGTACTTTCTTTTTGTTTCTTCAAACACTGAAATAATTTATAGTTTCTTTTAAGCAGATGAAGATATTAAAATTGAATATCAATTTATAAATATTTGATTATCTGTGTGTTAGTTTTCAAACTTGAGAGGGTAGGTTGAATATGGATTTATAAATAATAACTAGTAGGTAGTATAAATAATACTTAGACCAGAGTTATGACATACCTCAATTGATTGTTCGCTAAGTTCCAGAACTTTTCGTTGAATTTTATGAATTGTCTACTTATTTTACCAAAATGTGTAGATATGCATTGTTGGATTTAGGAAAAAGAGCTCAAATAATTGCTATGCATAATCAAGGCAAAAACTTGTCAGAAATAGCCAGAGAGACCGGTGTAAACGTAAGTAGATTTTTTTTCTTCTTTTATATAACAATAACCTCCTATATAATAATCATTATTGGGTATTATATATTTCCGTTTTATTGTTGCAGAGAAAAACAGTTGCTCTATGGGTAGGACTTGAAGAAGAGGGTTCTTTGGAGGAGGGATTTGAAGAAGAGGGTTCTTTGAAACACCATAAAAGAGCTGGCAGATTAAAAATAATAAACATGTTGCAGCGTCAAACCATAACAAGGGAGTACGAAGAAAATGGACGTCTGCCGATGAAGCACTATGCTGGTTTATTTGACACAAGTGTTGACACTGTTTGTCGTGCTCTTCATACTTAGCGAAAAGATGCATTATCGGAGGCATGTTGTGAAATCCTTGCTATATGGATCACATAAACTTTGATTAGAGTAGTGTCATCTTTACTGATGAAAGATCTTTTAAGTCCAGTGAACACGGACGGTTATGTTTGTGGCGTCAAGATGATAAATAATTATAATACTGAATTAATATTATTTACTCAGTACTTATTCTCTGTATTAACTGGAGACCTTGTTATGTGTGTTTAACTTAATACTCGTATTTAACACAACATACAAAAAATATGAACACTTGATATATTGTTGTGCAATTTTATAAGTTATAAGTTTGTTTGTTAAGGTTACATAAGCTTCAATCCTCTTTCCAATTTTGGAAACGAATACTTAATCTATGGCCTAAATAAGAAGTTATATATAATATTATAATCTTATTCGGTGATTAATAAACGGTGATTGTTGAATTTGAATAAGAAATTGTAAGAAATAAACATATAATTTTTTTAATAGTGCTTTTTTGTTTGATGAGCCGGTTTACCTGCGTTTTTTTTCGTTTGGCTGAGTAACTATCCACTTGAATATTATATTTGTTAGCTTTGATATAATATTCCTACCGATATATTTTGTTTGTTATTCATAACTTACAAAAAGTGTGAGTACTGCATGAGATTCGAACTCACGGCTTATCAATTTACGCATCTATCTGCACATGCTAAACCGCTAGGTCAACTTGACTCCAATTTAAATGATGAAATTATGAACTACAGTCAGTTGTTTAAGACAATGATGACGCATATGTCTATTTTCTGTCAGACTAAGAGTCAAGTTTATACTTTGTGAGATTGCTTTTGGACGCCACTTAGCTGTGAAGAAACCAACGCCATCTAGTTAAATTTTCGAAAACTTAAACTTTAACGTGCAAGGGAAAATAGGCGTTAAGGTATCAAAGCACTTTTGCTTGCCTCTGTACATCAACTGTCCAATTTTTATTGTCTGTATAAAATGGTGTGTACAATGAAGAATAAACATAATATTGTGTAAATAAGCATAGTAAAATAACCTAGCTGTGGCTAAATCTGTCAATTGCCTTATTTTTCTTTCTGCTTGCATATGCAACTGAGCTTAATCTACCTGAAAAAGTTCTAAAATGAGCGCCCCACTGCAGTTTAGAATCGATAGTTACACCTAAGAACATAGTTTCCGTAAAAACATCGAGTTTGTTACCGTCAAAAATTAGATTGACGCCAACTTGACGGACATTCGGTAATGAAAACTTTATACATTTAGTTTTATTTGCATTTAATAGGAGATTATTCGCAGCGAACCATTTCAAAAGCATAGCCATAATTTCGTTGACATGCATCCGACATCCGCAACATTTCCATCTACTTTAATAATAAGGGAAATGTCATCGGCAAATAGAATTATGTCGGATAAATTAAGCATCATGTAAGGAAAGTCATTAATATAAACTAGAAAAAGGAAAGGGCCAAGAATGGAACCCTGAGGCGCGCCCATCTTTACCAAAGACTCCGAGGACGTCGCCCCATTGATGGTTACTTTTTGCTGCCTGTAAGATAAATAGGAAAAAACAAGATCAGCAGCTCTTCCACGAATTCCGTAATTATGGTCAACGCAGTCAAATGCTTTAGAGAGGTCACAGAATATACCAATAGCATCATGGGAATTCTCCCAGGATCCCAAAATTAGACTGATGACTTTCACTCACATCCGTCGTTGACCTTCCTTTCGTGAAGCCAAACTGATAACTATGCAAAATCGTATTTGAATTAAAATGAGACAACATCTGGTCGAGCACCTTGTCCTGTGACACTCCTTTCCATTTCTTTATTCCACGAACACTCGTGTCTCTGCCATCTTCACAGATTCCAAGAAACATCAGGTGTTTAGACCGCTTCAAAAGGATTGAACGCCAACAGCCCCGACTTACGAGTTGTAGGTCGTGGGTCAAATCCAGCCAGGCGCATTACTTTGTGCAATTTATTTCATCACCACTACTCTCAAAACGGTGAAGGAAAACATCGTGTGGAAACCGGCATGTCCTAGAACCAAAAATTTGAAGACATATGACATTCACCAATCCGCACTGGACCCACGTAGTGGATTATGACCTATTCCTGGCCGAGGCCTGAGTCCCAGCAGTGGGAACATTAAAAGGCTGATTATGCTTATTTATGCTACATACGTCAACACTTCTGGCAGCGGTTCGCTAACTAATATGTTTCTTTACTGCAGCTGAAAACAAACTGGTCAGTTGCTTCAGATAGGAAGCTCCAAGAAGGAACACTTATGCTCATCCGAGGCAAGGCACTTCCACCACTTGTTTGGGCACTGGGTCTTGTAGTACGAACGTATGTGAGCGTCGATGACATCACACGCGACGCAGACGTGAAGATAAAAAGCGGAGTCATCACAAGAGGGTTCAACAATGTTTGCCATCTTCCCTTCGAAGACGTCAACAGGCGGGAGGATGGTCATGCATCAAACGCGTGAGCAAACGGACTGACGTCACCGATGGCTGAGGCGACGCGCTGCAGTCGCGGGGCAGACCACCGGCACGCAGCGGACGGCGAGTGGCGTACCACATCTCGATTCGATGGCTTCAAAGACGGACGCGTCCCTCTATCGACATCTTATTGTACCGCTACTTATTTCTCGCCAATATAATCTTCAAATAGTTATACAGTCCACTAATTTTATTAACTCCCTGAGATCCTGAACATGTGCACGCACGAATTGTCAATCCAATGATCTAAAGTAATAGGAGAGCAAACAACCAGACCTAACATTATTATAAGGTCAACTCACAGATAAATGCTTCGGGAAGTCGGCGGCACTGAAGTCAGCGATGCGGTTGTGCGCGAGGTACAGCTGCCAGTCGTAGTCATCCTGCGCCACGCGCTTGAGCTCACGCTTCGCCGCAGATGCGAGCGGCACCAGAACGTCGGACAGGCGCTCGAGCCCGGCGCCCTCGCAGTCCACGCGCAGCAGGCGCGCCGTCGAGGTCTTGCCGCTGTCACGCCAAGCGCATGTGCAGCCTGGCGCATCGGTGCATAGCTCGGGTGCGCCGCAGACCAGCGTGTCGAGTGCCACGCTGTGTACGTCACGCGGCACTTGCGAGCGTGCGCAGCCCGCGGTGAGCTTGAGATGCGCAGGCCGCTCCTGCAGTGCGCGTGCCGCCCAGTACGTGTAGCAGTCGCAGGCGAGCGAGTTATCCAGTGTTACATCAGCGCTCGAGGGCTCAAAATCGTTGGTGGCCAGCTTGTAGTCGTTCCACGTGTACTGGAGGCTTCGCACGTCGTTGCCCGACAGGTCTACTGTCACGGTCTCGGCGGTGCGAAACTGCAGGTCTGTGAACTGTGAAAACGCGTTTGGTTATTGCTGGTCTCAGGAGGGAGTCCCGCGTGACGAGTGGTACATACCGTGAGGAAGGTGAAATTGTTCTGTGAGAGGTCGAGCTTCCGCAACAGAGGCATGTTCTCGCGCCAGTCGCGACAAATCAGACTGGCATTGGTTGCCATCAAGCGAAGTTTGGTTAAGTTCTTTAAAGATTCCAATGGTGACACTCCTGTAAAAATCATAGAATATTAGTATCTAACTAATGAAGTCACGAACAGCTCAATTTTATAATCAATTATCTAAAACAAAGGTTTGAATACTGGAATCTATGTATTTTTGATAGTTAATCAACACTGATGGACTGGTGGACTAGGTTTTTGTCTGCTAACAAAAAAATATTGTTGACCGAAACTTTTTTATTATTTAGAAACAATATTTTGGCTAAGGCTAAGAATTTGCTACTTAGTTGACTGGCATTCTCTTGGACATTCAAAACTTATTTTAATAAATGTTTATTGAATTCAATAATTTGTTGCAAAACAATTTCGAACCCTGCCCCCTTGTATCGGTTTGGACAAGTGCATGTGATTTGTTAATTTACCTCGCACAATGTCAGTGGGGCCGGCGCACGAGTCGCGCAGGTCGTTTTGACTGAGATCCAGCGTACTGAGCGACTTCACTCCCTTCACTGACGTGAACACGTCTGTCGTAAGCTTGTTCTTGACCAGTACTAATGTCTGCAGAGAATGCGTCCGCGCAAACAGGCCGCTGCAAATGAAACCAAGTTATAGTTAACTATAGTAGTAATACGTGTTCTACGAACAATCGTGCATCGAACGAGCGCTCACCTCGGCAACTCTTTCAGATAGTTCTTGGACAAGTCGAGCACGATGAGATTCACCGCCTGGTCCAGCAGCCCCACCGGCAGCGCCGTCAGCGCGCACGACGTCAAGTATAGCTCCTGCAGTTTCTGCGCGCCGCTCAGCGATGTCGCGTGCAGTTCGCGCAGCTGTTGCCCATTTCGCACTCGCAGCACTTTCAGGTCTTTGCAGTTGCTCAACCAGTCTGCCGGCAGATTCTCGGCCGTCACTCCAAACAGAACGAGCGTGCGCAGCGCACACGACGTCCAGGGCACGGGCCACCGATCGTCCCAGTTGTGCACCGTGACTATTTCCAGTGACGGCGTCAGCGCGCTGGGCACGCGGACCGCCGGCATCTCCAGTGCCAGCTCTCTCACCGTGCCCGCTGGAGTCACTGTTACGGTACTGGATTCGCGCAAGGTGATTTTGACGAGCTTAGGCAGGCGCTCCAGCACTTCGCGTGGCACGTCGGCGCCCACCCGCGTGAGCTCCAGGTACTCGAGGCTACTTGGTAGCTGGCGCAGCTCGCCAGGTGGCAGGCGCACCTTGTCGAGAAACAACGAGCGCAGGCCGCTGAGTGCGGCTAGCGTACGCGGCGCCAGTTCGGCTTCGATGATATTGATCACTTGCACGGAAGTGAGATTAGACAGGTGCGCGGCCGTGAGGTTGCCAGCGCCGATCAGGGTGAGTTCTTCCAATACGTACACGTTGATACGCTGCAGCACCTCGTCATAGGAACCGCGCGGCGCCGGGCAGTTTTTCAGTTGTGCTTTGGTGACGCGTAGCTGCGTCTCGAAGCGTGGCATGGCTGAGTTGTCGAGCGTGAGATTAGGTGAACATTCTAGTTTAAAGTGCTTGCTATCGGTGTAATCAATTTGCAGATGCATACCTAAACAAAAAAAAACAGTGAAAGACGACTGCATTAACAAGAATGTTGGGAAAGAGCACTAACCCGGTATTTTAGACATCTAAGAAATCAGTCTATCTATACATTTAATAAAACAGTAATAACTACTGAACTGATCCGTTACAAGTGTTTTTTTTTTGGCATACATTATCTATAAAAGCCTGGTAAACATATCCATACTAAGTGATAAATCTACAGTGTTAACGACGCGAGTGCTAGTGCTTGTGCGCGACAATGTAACGAGGCTAACCGTCGGCCTAGTGCTCAAAGTGCAGTGCAAGTGTGCGTGGTTAAAAAACAAAATAAAGCGTGTTCACCAATCATATACAAAAACTAGAGACATTAAGAATTACCACTAACATGAGGTTACTATCATCTTAACTAACATGATTGTATTATCATCATCTCATCTTAACTGCATCATTGCCGCCCCGGAATATGTTCGGTCCAAGCAACCGAACACGTACTAACGCAGAAATTTACTACAATAGTACTTTAACATCAGTGCATTACGAGACACCAAACGGACCGGGTGCATTCATCTAACATAATATTCATAAACACTCATAACATTTTAACGTAACATTTAGCATAACATTTGAAGAACTTTTAATAAACTTTCCAAAACCCAACCAGTGCTTTTATATCAACTACAATCCCACACCCCGCACAAATATTATAAATGTGAAAGTAACTCTAACTGTTTCGACTGTCCCAAGGTTTTCTCTTGAATCTGAAAATTCGATTTTTTTTTAAATTTCTATTTTACGCTTAGCGTAATTTAGAAAATAAATTTATTTGTGCAATCGAAAAATATCGGAACGTAACAGTTAAGCCGTCGTTTATGAACAATAGTTAAGGTTCGCGTGCATAGTCAAGGTACGCATGCCGCCGCAGGTCGCGGTTTTATTTAAATTGTACAATAAATTATAGAATTAAAAACATTATTTTGTTCTTTTCTCAAAGTGTCCCCCAGCTAATAAAACGGATCTGGTAATTTCGATTTTCTTCGGTGCAGTACTTATTCAAAATTATATAAAAAATGCAGTTTTCGATTGTGGACGTGGTCATTTTATACATTTCTAGGGTTCTGTACCTCAAAAGGAAAAAAACAGAACGCTTACAGGATCACCTTGTGGTCCGTCTTTCAGTCTGTATATATATATGAAAATAAAATAAAAGATATATAATACATAAATACATTACCAAATAATAAACTAATAAATATTAAAATATACCAAAGATTTATCAAAGAACGAAGTGGAATTTATATGAATACTAAGTTAAGGACCTAGAATGTGAGTCACAGATGAACTGTACTCCTAGATACGGCCCGCATTGTGAGGAGGTTCCTGTCTCTGGAGCCCTAACCACCGGTAGCTTGGACCCTGTTCCCGACACCGGCAGACAACTATTTTTTATATTTTTAAATGTTTTTTTTATTTATATGTTATTTAAAGAAATAATTAAAAATGTAATAAATATGTAAAAGAAAATAAATGAATGGAATAATGATAAAAAATAAATTAAAATATCTAACATAATTTACCACACAATAATATACACATAACATCTATTGAATCTACCTATAATAATGATGAATTCCGCCATACTTAGCCTTCATCCTCTCTCCTAACTTTGTTGTGCCCGACTGGGTCCATATTGATCTTGACAATATTTTATACCATCTATGTACGTACATAATATGAAAAGCAATAAAGTATTGAGTAAAGAAGCGCTAAAACGGCTTTTATGCGTAAGAATATCACGTGTATGGCTCCAACTATAGTTAACAAATTGCCAAAAGAGTGGAAATTGTTAAATAACAATGCATTAAAAGCTAAGTTAACGATATTTCTAGCTCAAAAAGCATACTACAGTGTGACCGAATTTCTCAATGACACAATTGTTTGACTGGTTTGCCTACACGATTACATTAATAATTTTGTTGACATTATTTACTATTTTAATGTAATTTTTATTTTTTGACATCCTATTTAAATCAATTTTCTAACATACTAATTTAATTGACTGAATCAAAAAAGTATCGGGAATGGATGATTTGTTTATGGTTCCAAATTCAAATTTTTGTTTTTTTGTAGTTGTTAGATTGGCACAACTGTTTTCCATTTTGGCGCGGAGTTTGAGTTGCATCTGTTATTTATATTAAATACAGTGCTGGTTTTAGTAATATCATATATAGTGTGTATTGCGAATTTCATAATGGACAAAAATATCGAACAAAGAGTTTGTCTTAAATTTTGCATCGCCAATGGAATTTCGTGTTCGGAGTCACTGAAAATGTTACAGAAGGCTTACGGTGAATCGACGTTATCAAAAACTCGTGCTTATGAGTGGTTCAAAGCGTTCAAAAGCGGTCGAGATGTGATGGAAGATTTGCCTCGCTCTGGTAGGCCGTCAACGTCTGCAACTGAAGTTAACATCGCAAAAGTGAAGAAAATAGTGACTGAAAATCCCTATTCAACTCTGAGAGAGATAGCCGCCGAACTTTCTGTATCTCACGAGTCGATCCGTACCATTTTAACTAATCATTTGGGTATGAAACATGTTGCTGCTAGGCTAATCCCAAAAGATCTGAATTTTCCCCAAAAACTCAATCGCATGAAAGTCGCTGAGGACATGCTAGAACGAGTCAGTTCGGACCCAACATTCATGAAACGCATTGTTACTGGTGACGAGACGTGGGTTTACGAGTTTGACATGCAAACTAGTCAACAAGCTTCGGAGTGGCGCCTTCCAACTGAACCGAAACCGAAAAAACCACGCCAAAGTCGATCAAAGTCAAAGCCATGTTGACTGTTTTCTTTGACTATCGCGGTTTTGTGCACTCTGAATTCTTACCGGAAGGTCTAACGGTAAATAAAGAATATTATTTGAGCGTTATGCGGCGTTTAAGAGAGCGAATTCGACGAAAAAGGCCAGATTTGTGGAAAAAAAATTCTTGGATTTTGCACCACGACAATGCGCCTTCGCACAAGGCTATCATTGTGAACGAATTTTTGACCAAACACTCAACAAATACCATCCAGCAACCACCATATTCACCAGATATGGCTCCTGCTGACTTTTTCTTTTTCCTAAACTCAAATTACCACTTCGTGGCACCCGTTTTCAATCGATAGAAGACATAAATGAGAACTCGCGGCGAGAACTGAACTCAATACCGGAAGCAGCGTTTAAAAAATGTTTTGATGAATGGATTATTCGTTGGCGCAAGTGTATCGTTTCTAAAGGAGCATACTTTGAAGGTGATAAAATAAATTTGGATGATTAACAGACATTTTGTGTATTATTGATCTTTTCCCGGTACTTTCTTGACAGAGTAGTACTATTTTATTTTTTTGACAACCAATTTATTTATTTTTGACATTTCTATTTAAGTTTTTTGACATTGTATTACATTTTTTGACTTTGTATTTAAATTTTTTGACATTGTATTTAACTTTTTGACATTCTATTTAATTTTTTTGACATTTGACATAAAGCGCAGCTCTGACTCCAGAATCAGCCCCAGATTGCAAATCTGCTCTACGCGCTCAATTTCCTCTCCCCCAATCATGAACTCAGGTTTGGTTAACAGTATTTCAGCAACTTGTTTTTTTGTGCCCAGCACCATGAATTTCGAAAGCCGTGGCAATAGCGAAAGCAAAAGCACAGGAAAGCTATACGACACACTAGATAGTCCGGCAGG
Organism: Mythimna vitellina; assembly: GCA_949316375.1. NCBI lineage: Eukaryota > Metazoa > Arthropoda > Insecta > Lepidoptera > Noctuidae > Mythimna > Mythimna vitellina. The sequence continues at coordinate 198,391 of OX438696.1, forward strand.
CCAGAAAGATCTATACCGGCTTGCTAGAGCAAGAGAGAGAAATGCGAGAGATGTTTGTCAGATAAAATGTATAAGGGGTGAAACTGGAATGATTCTATCAGAAGATGAAAAAATCAAAGAGAGGTGGAAGGACTATTTTGAAAGACTGATGAATGAGAAAAACAACGGGAATGGGATTTTAGAGAGCAAACCAGGGAATGTGGGTTTAGTGAGAATGATTAGTATGGATGAAGTCAGGATAGCTGTAAATGGAATGAAGAATGGTAAGGCAATTGGTCCAGACGGAATGCCAGTTGAAGTGTGGAAGTTGCTGCGAGTGGATGGATGGATGTGGTTTGCTTTGTTCTTCAATAAGTTGTTGCGGGAAGAAGCCATTACTGATGAGTGGTGCAACAGTTCCCTGGTGCCCATCTTTAAAAACAAGGGTGATGTGCTTGAATGCAACAATTATAGAGGAATAAAGCTAATGTCACATACTATGAAAGCCTGGGAGAAAGTTATTGAAAGAAGGCTGAGAGAAGAGAGTGAAATTTCACAGAACCAATTCGGTTTTATGCCTGGTCGGGGTACAATGGATGCCATTTTTGCTATACGCCAGCTATGTGAGAAATATAGAGGTGCGCATAAAAACTTGAAAACTTGAAGTTAGTGATAGTATGACGGTTGACAGGATAGAATGGAAGAAAAAAACGTGTTGCGTCGACCCCAAGTAAGATGGGACAAGGGCAGGAAGATGATGATCATAAACGACTTTAGCGGATTCAGGACCAGAGAGGTCTCCTCAGACCAGGCCACAACCCGAACCAAGGCCTCATTCACCCTCTGCACAGCCAATGACGGGTCTTCTCCTTTAAAGGATATGTACAGCTGGATATCATCGGTGTACATATGATCTTGAAGTTTATGAACGATCCAGTTACATCAGCGCCATAGAGGATATACAAAAGAGGACCCAAAATTGATCCCTGTGGGACTCCTCTCGTCACAGAAAAGGGAGGGGGGAAGATATAGTTGATCCATCTTCCCTATGAATTTGTAGAAACCTATCAGTTAGGTAGCTATAAAACCAATCCAAAGCGTCTCCGTCGAAGCCATAGTATGCTAATTTAGACAGCAGCAGATTGGTATTAAATGCGTCGAAAACCCGTGAGAAATCCAATAAGACCAGGATTGATCCCTCCCCCTGATCACGTGCCTCCAGGATATTGCCCACAACATCAGCCAGAGCTGTTGCAGTACCTCTGCCCTTCCGAAAGCCACTCAACACGCTCTAGGTTCTTCGAAAGGCAGGGCAGGATGCTAATTACTATTTTATGCAGGATGCTAATTAATTAGACCTAAGATCCTTCATGTTGGGTCATTGGTTTTCGGAATAGTGCACGTCTCCACAGTTGAGGGAAGGTGCGCGTCTCAATGGATCTGTTGATGATGTCAGTGATGGCTTGCAAGGTATAGGATTTAAGGATTTTGAGTTATTATTTAAAATTCAACCCTCAGTAGGAACCCTTTGTACTATTAAATAATTTCTCCCGGGTGTATAATTTCTCTTTTACTTACTAAAACCTACCCGTGTTCCTTCCCCTTTGCGTTCCTCCAGGGCTATAAAAGTAACTCTTTCGAACATTCCCGCAGCCCTAGCAGGCAATCGGCCCTGCCGGGCCCCTTCAGGTTACATTATGGTTTCATACTTTATGAGTATGACCGGCACCCTGATCAAGGGATAGATTGAACACATTGATGCAGTAAAGAATTGTTAATGTCATAGGTAGGTACGTGAGTTTTGTACTGAACACAATCAGCGCATAGATGAACGTGATAGTTATCATTCCTTCTACAGCAAGTCTAGTAAACCTTTTTCACAACGTTTATGAAACAAGTTTTTTTTTAACTTTAGGTAGGTACATCGTGATATTTCCCGATCAACAATATTAGAGCAAAACCTCAAGTAAAACTATATAAACTACTCACAATAAGGTTAGGTTAATAACATTCTTAGAAAACAAATTGAAAGAGGGAGTTAGGTTAACAACATTCTTAGAAAATAAATTGAGCTATTTGCTTATTATTATGGTCACATTTATGTCGATTAATGGATTGTTTTATTACCAAGTTGGCAATAGGTTTAGTAGAACGAGTCACAATCGAGAGGCGAAAACTAAGTGGTAAAAGTGCTGCGCTTACCATCCACAGAATATATGTACTCGTCCCTGCCATGGCCGTTGGGGACGCAGCGCTGCGCCACCGCGGGCGGGCAGCCCGGCGGCTCTGGCCCTGCCCGCGTCGCCCGCGCCAGAGTCAGAGCCAGCGTCAGCGCCAGCAGCCAGCGCGCCATACCAGCACCTACATACACAGACTCATCGCGCCGCTTCTATAGTAATACGTGTACTAGGTACTAACAGGTGATGGTGCTCAGATCTGTACCTACGAAAAGTAACATTACTGAGTACTTGTCATCGAATAATCGAACTATTCGTACAGCATCCGAGAATGAATCAACCACTAGTTGATAGTGTCAACGCCAGATGCTAATTTTGTGGAGTATGTGTACTTTTTTTTCGTAACCACACTAGACGACCAAAATCTGTCAAATTCTCAGTTCATAATTTATTAGTATCAGTGAATTTTTTATAAACTTTTATATGATAATGGCAAAGTTACGTGTACTATTAGCAACTATTAGTACTAATAAGGAGCACTCGTATATTATACCTATTATACAGTGCAAACTCAAAACTGTCCGATTCGGCACAAGACTAACACTTTCACAAAGAACCACTTCTGGGTGTGTACTAGATTTTAAACACTTTCTGTTATTCGGTAGATATCGTCTTTGAACATTTTTAACCTTTATTTTGCACAATTAACGCACAAATTTTAACATCAAGATCACTTTTCGTGTATTCACTTCACAATATTCTGTGTTATGTTCCATTTATCGGTATCGGTACGAGGAAAAAATTGAGGAAAACCCCACACGAAACTCAAGCTATAGGTACCATCACCCGGGCGCTATAACTACTTGTTGTTTATATTATGGATGAGAAGACATCGTCGTGCGTCAGAGAGCCGCGTGCGCAAGTGACATTGAGTGTTGCCACATGTATTATTTGTTGTGAGAATTTGATGACATTATATGTATATTATTATAATAAAAGCCAAAAAAATTATAACATTTTAAGCTCAAATGATGTTAGTAATTTTACATTTTCATTGCTTTTTAAAAGCCAAAGTAGTAAACACACATAGTGTTTAATGAAATTGCAACACTGGCCCGCGAATTTTAAATCACACTAATAATTATAATGAAGGTGAAATTTTGTGCGTTTTATTACCCTTTCAGGCTCAAAAGGCTGAATGGAAAACATTTTTATTGCTACAAAAAATTGTATTATTTGCAATAAGTCCTATGAAATTGTTTTCGAAATATTGTTTATTGAAAGTAATGTTAAATTCGAAAGGATATCAGTATATGAGTTTTTGTTTGAAGCGGTTCATAGCTTGATGATAGCAATCGTAGTATCAGTGTGAGCAGGTCGCGGTCCCTCGACCCTCGACGTCACTCGAGACAGTGGGTTTCACCCACTTCGAGATAACACTTAGATACTTTATTTATTGTGTTGTACCAATGACTAATTCCAATTTATAACTTACGCGTGTTTTCATTATTCCAACTCAGTAATCCTGTAAGTAAATCTAGCACTGGATTGGACTGGATGTAATAATTATCAATAGTGGTTTCCAATAGTTTACATTGCACGGCAATAACAATAATTACATGAAAAAATATCAGTTACTTATGTGTTTCTCAAAGTACTGAAATAGCACTGGTACGGCTATCTACACGATACTGGATAATTATACTGGAATGGGCGCAATGGATTGAAAGTAGATCGGTATCCTAGTCACTGTTCCGCATCTCGTTCTGGATCCTATGCATTCCAGTACCTGCTTAAATAGTTCAAGTTGCATTCCAGCACTGCTTAGGATTACTGGAGTGAAGTGATACTGGAATAACGTGAACAGTTTTTCTGTTTGAATTATCTGTTATTTGTTTATTGTGCAAGCCTACTACAGTATTGTCTTTTTAACCCAAAGGTTGACTGGTAGAGAATGCCTTGTTGCATTAAGTCCGCCTATGTACCACTACTGTACATGAAGTTTAAATAAATAAATAAATACTGTTTTAGGAGTTCATAGAATGTAACAAACAGCTTTTACCATTCACAAGAACAGCACGCTTCAGAGGTCTTTCTAAATGGTATTAACACTCACGAGCGTAAGCAGATAAAACTACTTCAACATTCCAACGTTAACGTAAAAGAAAAAAAGTAGTCCTAATCTTGTCTTGAAATCAGGGTGTTCTTATCAGGTGTATCAGTTACAGCATTAGTTGGTCTGAGGTTACAGCAGCTATAGCAGTACATGTGAAGTAGGGACAAACTCCCAGTCCTGCAAAAAAACGCAAATTGTCGTTGTTGCTTACGATGTTTTTCCTAAAAAGGTCGATGTCTTCATTTAAATTTAGTCTTCTATTGTTATTTTAATAAGTACCCATGAGCTCGCACTCATAGCATGGGCCGGTATAATGTTTTCGAGTTAGGGAAACCAAGATGAAATTAGTAAATTATTGTTACTGCTGTACTTGTTTCTTCACTGTATAAAAATTATATTATACTCGTGGGATATTGGAATTAATAAATTTTATTACTATTCTTCCACTAATTTACTGTAAACATACATATAATTTTTAACCAATTTTCAAAAGAGGAGGAGGTAAGTAGTATGATTAAAAAAAAAATTCAGAGTCGTCGTTTGACGACTCTTTTTTTGTTTCAAAGAGTTTACGTTGACCAGGTGGGATCATTTAAATTTGATGAAAATCTGACGAAGAACTTCGGAGATAGATCATGGACTTCAATAAATGATATATATTTTTCGAGATTGCTGCAATCGCATGTCTGTTTATTGTTAACACTATTTCATAACATAACATCACGCCAGTACACTTTGAAGGTGTACCGTTTGTGTAAAGTTCACTGGTATACATTCATTACACGACTGCCCCAAAAAAGGAGTGTTATATTTTCAGGGTTCATGTATGTATGTATGTATGTGAGTTTCTTTATTCCACCATAACTTCTAAATGACTGAACTGATTTACATGTGTGAGGTATCGTTAGAATCCTTGCATTATCCCGAGTAACATAGCATAGCATAGTCGGCCTTACGATGTTCCCACTGTCGGGACTCAGGCCTCCTCTCTAGAAGAGGGTATAGGCCGTAATCCACCACGCGGGCCCAGTGTGGGTTGGTTGCCATTTGGTTACGAAACCTCAACTAATATTATTAATTAATAGTAAAAAAAAAACCCAGCCAAATACAAGTCAGTCATGTGCGCGAAGGATTTTCGAACCATTTTAAAATGAACACTAGGTAAATGCAAACAAGAAATAACTTTGACGATTAAAAACCATGTTTTCTCAAATCTACACTAAAATAAAACTTTAACGTACTTCATTAAAAAAAAAATGAGTCCATCAAAGTAAACCTTATTACTTGACAAGACACAGTGTGCAAAATATTTTGGTTTCTAGTTTATCAAAAGTGATCCTTCCATTTATTTACTTTACATGTCCACGTTTGGGTCCCAAAAAGTTATATGTGTGCCAAATACAAACTTAAACGGCTCAGTAGGTAGGTTCGAAGCAAATAGGCTGTTACATATGACATTTATTACACGAAATTCTTTAAAGGTTCCGTTTTTTTCTGTTGGATGTACGGAACCCTAATGAAAAGTAGGTGCAGTACAATGCCATTACCTTACATAAAACATAACATTATACAATAGATAACATAGACTACATACAATAACAGCCTACCGAGTGTTTGACAGTTTAGTGGACCAATTGTTGTTTATCTACTCAATTGAAAATTAACGTTGGTCACGGGTTAGTAAATGGCGCTATGGGGATCGTCCGAAAATTCGTATGGCCATCGCTACGCCGTGACCAACTAGAACCAGGAAAATTACTACAACCCGTCTTCGTAGAGTTCGACGACAAGTCAGTACGTGGCAACACTATTGGTTTGGGTATCAAAATTAAACCCAGTACAGTCGAATTTGATGGGCTAAGGGGTCATGGAAAAGTAGAGCGCCGTATGCTACCGCTTATATTATGTTGGGCCGTGACAGTCCACAAGTTACAAGGGACAACACTGGACAGAGTCGTCGTGGACCTAGGCCCTAAATTTTTTGCCAAAGGGCAAGCTTATGTTGTACTTAGTCGCTTGAGGCAACTAGAAGTTTTAGCAATCAGCGTTTTGGATCCACGTAAAGTGATTCACGAACCACACGACAGGAAGTCTCTTGATAAATTACATCGCCTTAGAAATCTTTAACAATTCTATATGAGGCGGTTAATCCTCATCTCTTCTAGTGTTCGTATAAATGCTTACAAACTATATTGTTTTGGATAACATGTTTTAAAATAAAACTTATCACTAAAAGGTATAAAATAAAAATAAAGAATTAAAAAAAAATTAAAAAATACGACTGCCATGTCAAAAAAATGAACTAAAAAGCAAAAAAAAAAATGTTAGTTGAACTGTATAAATAAAAATGAAAGGAGTCACTCATTCACTCACTGACTAAAGACGAAGTCTCGAAAAATACTTGATCTACCAAACAAAATTTTTCATCGCGTTCGGGAGACTTTTTTATATAAGAAAGTATTCTACAGATGGTTCCCCACAATTTATTCACTTAGTCAATACTCAATTCTTTACTGCATTCCACAATTTAGACATAGGTGGTAAATATTTGACAAATAGAAACAATCATGGACCCTGTCGGGCACAGCAAAAGAAGGATATAATAAGCGGAGAGGAGGAATTATTTTACGCTTCTTATAATCTAACTTAGTCACATAAGTATACATTTTTATGAAATTATTTATTAATAATAATGATAAGAATTTTTAATCGTAATAATAATTAATAATGTCAATATTTCAAATGTAATTTATATTAGTAATTAATAATGTCAATGTTTAAAATGGAATTTGTAATAATAATAATTAATTATGTCAATATTTAAAATCTAACTTATACGTAAATAAGTCAAATAAAGGAAATAGTAATTTAATAGTATTGGTTATTCCATTCAGATGTGTTTTAATGATTTATCATTTAAATATTCGTTAACACTACAGTAAAATTTTCTTATTAATAGTTTTTTTAATTTATTTGTAAATAAATGAAGTTTTTTTTCTTCTCTTATTGCTTCGGGTAACGTGTTGTAAATTTTGATTGACATAACTAGAGGGCTTGTTGAGTGTATTTTTAAGCGTGATGTTGGTATGTTGAGTCGTGTTTTGTGTCGGAGTGTGTATCTTGATTGTATGTCTTCTCGTTTAGTGTAAAAGTCTTTGTGTTTGTGAGCGAACTTGCATATTTCAAGTATATATATACAAGGTAAAGTTAAAATATTTAGATTTATAAAATGGGGTTTACAGCTATCTGTTTGTTGTATATTAACTAGGATACGAATGACTTTCTTTTGGACTGTGAACAGTGTGTGTGCGTCTGTACTGTATCCCCACATTACTATGCCGTAGCTAAGTCACGCATAAGCGTAGGCGTAGTATGTAACGAGGGCAGTTTGAAGTTTTTTTGACTTCACGAAATACGTATATAAATTTTGAAAGTTATTCGTCACTTATTCGTTCGTTACGTGATTGACACAATTTATTCACTTATTCTATCTACAAAACCAATTTTTTCATCATTTTTAATCAGTGAGTGAATGAGTGACTACTTTCATTTCTATTTATACAGTTCAACTAACATCTTGTTTTTGCTTTTTAGTTCATTTTTTTGACATGGCAGTCGTGATTTTTAATTTTTTTATTTCATCAATTTTGTTCAAATTTCATCATATTGCAGTTATCAATTCCCACTTACCTTATTGTTTGTCTAGATAATTCTTTTTGTGTTGGGTTAAGTTATAACTCTCTCTTTACTTATATTTTATTTGCCAGTGCCAAAGTAATTGGTTGGGTATTTTGACTAACCTGTTGGTCTAGTGGTAAGTGGCTTCGACTGCTATGTCGGAGGTCGAGGGTTTATTTCCCATTCAAGATAAATGTTTGTGTGATGAGCACGATCCATTTTTCTTTGTCTGGGTCTAAGTTATCTATGTATAATAAGTATATATTTAGAAATATATAAGTATTTTTATCAGTTGTCTAGTACTCGTAGCACAAGATCTGCTTAGTTAGTATTATTATTATTGCCTTTATTTCACTTAATATACACATATTAGTTGCATTTTTAAATATTTCAAAAATAAAACATTTAAAAATATAAAAAACAGTCTCCCATCGGTATCGGGAACAAGGTCACAGGGAACCAGCTACACGAGTACGCCTTCACGATTGTACGATGTACGGCATATGAACAGCTACACCACCTCCCACGTGTCGCCGACCTCGCGCCTAGCCGCGACCAGCTCTAGATAGTTTGCTTATCCTGAGGTTCTCGTCTTATTACTGTTGTAAGGGTGCCTCACAGCGTCACGCAGCTCCCCTGCACAGGGACGTCACGCTCACCACACACGTGCTGGTACAGTTGGAAATGAAAGGCACGAAGCTTCTTGATTGTTTTATATTTCATTCAGAGTAGGTATTTACTCATATTATTCAGGTATTTTACAGAGTTGCTTCTAAATGTGTACATTTGAATTGATTGATAAAAATAAAGTTTCCTTATCGTAACAATTTACTTATTATACTAATATCAACACTTTCGATTCAGTCGACGAACTATGTTACAACTTACATTACTTACTCTGTATCTAATGTAGTACTACCACAATACTTATAAAACTTATAGACCACGGTTACCTACATCCTAAATATATACATACCTGCCTACATTTTGAGTTACTATAGTTCTTAGGGTTCCGTATCCAAACTGTTAAGAAAGGAACCCTGTGGTACGACTTTATCAGTTGAGATGAATAAATATTGAAATACCTAGTCCATCATAAGATTCAGTTGTGAATTTTTTCAAACATTTCTGCGTTTTATATTTGTATTATTTGTAGAGCAGTGCTGCGTCCTCGTCATAGTTCAAAATGATAATGCTTATCGCATCAATCGTCAAGACGCTTTACGTAATACCTAGCCGTTTTACATATTGACTTAGGCGTATACGTAACGGTGACAGCATGCAAACAGACGACGCCAAATGGACAAAGACGAATTATACAAAACGCCTGCTAGATGTACGTACATAGTATAAAAGCAAGTCGCTCCCGTGTGGGCCTGAGACACCGCTTACATATTCTAAACTACGCAGTGGATTTTGATACAGTTTTCACTATCATTTGGTGAATTTATTTCTGAAGTGTAGGTAAGGTAAGGTAAGAAGAGTACTACACTGTAATAGTAATTACAATAGTAAATGCATAAAAGTCAAGTAATGTTATTATACGATTTATTAATTTAAATCTAAACATTTTTTTTTATATATTAAACTAACAATAAAATTATAACATTGAAAATATAAAAAATAGTACGGGTATCGGAAAGTAGGTCCAAGCTACCGGAGGACATGATGGAGCATGACGGCCAAATGCAGGCCATGATAAGTACCGAGAGGAAAGAAGTTAAAAAAAAAAAAACACAAATTGATCGTGACAACCGCATCTAAATCTGATAAATACAACATGGTCACAGCCCGACATGAAAAGAGAGTTTCTTTATACATATTCAATGAAGATTGTATGCTTTCTTTCGCTTGTAGGTACTGTGGAAACTAGTCCCTGCCTCTTAATTCTAGCTCAACGAGATTTCGAAAGGAGACTCAAAATATTATAACATATCTCATTACGGTCGTTTGATAAAAATATAAAGATAAAATTCTTTTAATTTGTAATAATTTAATGTGTAGGAAAACTGAATAGAATTAGTTTGTCCGAACTTGACATAAGAGTCTTGAAATATCTAATCACAGATGGAAATGGACAGTGAAATGTCATATGAGGGTTCCGCCTTATTCTATTCAGGCACATAACGCTAAAACCATCAATATAACTCTCGGATCCTAATAGTCACTGACGTATTGGTACTGTCCGATACCCTCGCGGGGTGTTTGAGCTGTACTCTTGCACAAGCTCTGCTGCAGAGCAGCTCAGGCTCCGAGTGCTGAGTAGCGCTCACCTGGCGTACGACGGAATGCGGCTCTGCGACCAAACATGTTGAGTATAGGGCGTAAGCGCTCTTGTATTTATCTGTACGTACAAGTATACGCATTGGTACAAGTTTTCCACATCGGAGTTACCTACTGGTAAATATTATTTAAAATAAGTAGGTAGGTACTCGCACTCGTACATCTACGTTAATGTTTCACGCATAATGCACGTACTCGCTGAAAAGCAATTTTTAGTTTTTACTTTCATAGTGTCTATAAGTACTTAGTATAAAATACAGTCGCCTTTTGGTGTCTGTGTTCGTGTTATGCATGTAATAAATAACAGTAAAACATCGCACAGTCGGTGAACTTATCTTTTTACAAAATATGCAATTTAACTACATCAAAAAATAAACGTTTTAATGGGACATAACGATGACAACTTTGACATAAGACACACATACATATTTGTACACGAGCCTGTACACACGTTACGTACACTTATGAACTATTCAAAATAATTTATTAACACATACTTATAACCTACATGCTTAATGTATGTACATGCGCGACGCACGCCGGAATCGCGCGCCCTGCAGGCCGCAGGCAGGCCTTGGTGACGCGCCCGGACGCACCTGTGCGGTGCTTCATACATTACGGCATGAACAAATGGTTATATACAGGCGACCATTATGAAATACCCAAATACACACTCCGACGCAACTGAAGCGGTGTTCGTATCATAGAAGCACTACTGACGGTACCTACTCCAGGAACTGAAGGGATCACGAGTGCTACTTCAACTATATTCTATTTTTGTTTAAATATAACTGTACATATTATTCTGCTGGCGCTGCGCCTGCTCCTCCCTCCCCCCCCCCCCGCTCTGCTAACACTGAACGCGCACGTCACGTCCGCATTTCGAAAATTTATTGCTAGTAGATCTATTTGGCATTTTCTTCCTTTTACGATAAACGTTTCATTGTTTCTTTCCAGTCTTAGATTCGCGTTAGTTACTTAGCAACACAAGCAAAAAAGGTCTGGATCGAAGGTTATCGCTTACCCGGACTCATCATGTAGGTACGTATTTTTATGAACAATTGTGCAATAGGCACCTACACAGTTTGGGATTCCCAGCATCTTAAAAATGGTCCGTTCCGTAATCTGTTAAAGAAGGATATTATATAAAATACCCAATAAAGACTGACTATGGATTTAAATTGAGACGATATTTGAATCCAAAGTTGTATTGAATCTAACAGCACTGAAGCTGCTTTATTTGAATCCAGCGCCTCCGTCGATGAAGTAAACGTGATTTTATACAGGATTACAGTTGTGACGTCAGAGTCCCAGTCACAAGACAGCGGCAGCGCCACCAGGCTTCTCAGCAAGTTACAAGCTCCGGGTCAGGCACAGTCCCAGCAGTCGATAAGCTAAAATGGTTTACCCTTTTCACTGAGTAAACTGAGTCGCGTCTCGGTGTGAGCTGACCGTAAGCTTATTGATCATACAAGTGACTAGTTATGGCTGCTCTGAACAACCTTAACAGGTCAGCCGCTATCGCCACGGCCACGTGTTGGCTGCGCGTAGAACACTCATCTCTAACATAATGCTAAAACTAAAGTCTATACAAGTTATTAAGTCTTCATTTACAAATCTAACGTTATCTAGACGCGTAGGTATGGACACACTTATACTACATTTTGTACTGCATGTACATACTCGTAGAATTTACTACTAGTTGGACTGAAACTAAAAACCTATACGAACCTTAAAACTACATAAACTAGCGAATAAATAGAACTTATTGAAATGATCACGTTACTTAGAATACAAAACCTCGTAACTAGTTAACATTGACATCTAGTATGTACACACAGACGCAAGCGACTGTTGTCTTACAAATTAGAGCGAATTCGGCCAAATTTTTACTCCTAGCAGAAGTCTTAGATTAGGATTAAACTTTTATTTTCTTGATCTATACTGAGCCAGTCTGCGCCACCGTGCGTCCCGCTGCGCGCCCAGGCCGCGCGCGCCCCTCGCAGGCCGCGCTCGCTGTGCCCACCCTATCCTCTTTGATACAACTTATACCAGAGATAAAAGTTTGTTCGAATTCAGCCATGTCATTAAGAAACACGTATACTCTGAGCATTTCTTGAACTAAAATATTCTTCAATCAATCAACAAAAGTAAACACAGTCACATTTTAAAGACTTCACCATTACACCAAAAAGATTTTATCATGAAGCTCATGAAAGAGGATCTGTGGCCAGATTCATTTTTGTTATTGATGGTATCACTCTTTGTAACATAGGTATATCTTATATATTTACACGGTACAACAAAAAGAATTTAAAATTTAAAATTTTCATCAAACTATGGACAAATAATGAATATTAACGTCTGGAATAAGATAATTTTGTCTTACAACATGATTACACACAGGTCAAAGTACAGTCAGGGGACAAAAGTGCAGTTACTCTAGTAATGCTAAAGTGACTAACATTTCTTTATAGAAGAGTGTCAATGGTTTATGAATTATTTAATTTGTAGCGTAGCATCTAAAGTATTGAATAAACGACTTATGCATCATTGAACGTCTACTATACAGAAATCTTAGGCACTTTAGCATTGGTGCAACTGCTCTTTTGACCCCTGACTGTACAAATATAATATTACAACACCCTACACTATGACAGGCTGAAAGGTTTAGGGATGATCTGGGAGCGTGATTACAGTTTATGACAATTATTTTAAGAGTAGTTTAATCGATGTTGGCCACACCGAAGAATTTCCAAAAATACAGTACGATTAGTTGTTTGTATAAGCACTAGGTACTGTCTGTGCACGCTGGCTGGTGGCGCGTCACAGCGGCGGTAGGTCGTTGTCGACGTCGAAGCGGCGCCGCACCCACTGCAGCACGGCCTCCTGCGACACAACGCTCTCGTCACCAGCGGTCTCACGACCTTGTCTCTTCTGCCACATTCAACGTAACATTCTCATTCACAAAAATCATCTCTCTTCACACCATTTATTTTACTAAGTTAGGTGGTGGTTGCTGTCAGTCTGTAGTATCCAATTGCTGGACAAAGGCCTGCCCACTAGCTCCATCTGTTATAGTTCTGGATTGGTTACACTATTGGTTGTAAAAGTAAATTTTATTATTATTTGCTGAGAGCCTTATAATCTTTTCCTTCAAACCCATGTAAACGCGGTGTAAACTTATGCCAAACTGACTACTCAACATGAAAATGTATTGAAAATTCTGAAAGTTTTCTGAAAGATTTAAACTAAAGCAAGCATCTTTTTATAAGGTTAGCAAAACATTAAAATGCAACTCACGCGAGAAACCACCACCGGTCAGTTAGTTAGCAGTTAGTGCAGCAGTCGGGGTAGGGCGGGGGCGGGAGGGGGGGGGGGGCATTTCCACTCGCTAATACTTAGACAAAGTTATTTGATAATACTAAAACTACTACCGAAATACTTGAAATTGAAAAAAACATTCACACGTGAAAAATCCACTCAACTGTTTATAATAGTGTAAAGCGAGTGGAGTGGGACTTAGGAGCGGAGTGCGTGAGTGGGGGGGGGTGGGGATGCGGTCGGTCAGTCGTGGTGATGTGAGTGATGCGCGTTGTCGGTGTAGTCGTCGTAGTCGCGCGGCGTGTCCAGCTCGTCGTCGCGGCCCTCGTACTCGTCGGGCCCGTCGCCGCCCTCCTCCTCGTCAGACTCGTCAGGCGCCGCGCCCGGCTCCGCCGGCACCGCTGGTGCCTCCTGCTGCTACACGCATGCACACTCCGTACAGTACCGCCACCACACAGTTACAAGCATGAGACGAGTACACAGTATTAGTGGGATCGTTAGTGCTGCTTGCGGTAGTGCGAGCGGCTAGGTAGTAACAACCATACTGTCAAGGTGAGCCGCGCTCACGCTTGTGCCGTCGGCGCGCTCGGGCCACGTGGGGGGGCGCACGCACCTTGGTGGGTCTCCAGCCGCAGCCCGGCAGCGGCAAGCCGTCGGGTCCCAGCGGGCACGGCGCGTCCAGCCCGGGCACGCCCTGCTCGCCCTTGTCACCCTTGTCTCCCTTGCGCCCGCGCTTGCCCAACGGACCCTGCGGAGTTGGTGCACACTGTAATATTAACATCTCTCGGCCACGAGCCGCCACGCGTGCGGCCCACCGCGTGAGAATAAGCGTACGCATCGCGACATGAAGGTCATGCCTCACATTTATGTTGTTCGTAGTTTAGAATTCTATGCAGCAGTAGTGAAAACAGAGTAGTAGCACCTGCACCGCGCTGCATACGCACTACTGAGTTAGTAGAGCATGCGGGATGCACGGGTTAGGGCGCGCGGCCGCATGCGGGCTGCCGCGCGCGGCACTGAGCGATGGACATGCGCCACTTACAGGTTCTCCTTTGTAGCCCTTGTCACCCTTGGGGCCCTAGCGAGCGAAAATAAACGATTATCATCACATTAAGGCTGGAAATAGTGTTACACCGAAGTCAGTCGCTTCCGTCGCGACATCAGCACAACAGTATTTCCCGACAAATATAATAATATCAGTAAAATGTCGTCACAAAGTCTGCGGAATAACTAACCTCTTGTCCAGGAATGCCGTCGGTTCCCTGAAATAGCATTGAGTGAGTATCAGTTAATATGAAAATGTAGTGAGTGGCTCAAGATCAAGTTGTCGTGAGACAGAATGTAGGTGGTATAAGGCGTGTACGTACAGGCAGTCCCGGGTCCCCGCGCTCGCCCTTGGAGCCCGGCTCGCCCTGCGCGCCCTGCACATCACACAACAGTTAGTGCCGCTCACCAGCACCACGCTGCTACACTACCACGCTATCAAGCTGGCACTAGGGTAAACTAACGTCCGAAGGTTTTCATTAGCACAGTTTACATCCGATGTTATGTTCCGATAGTATCACCGTATTTTGAATAAAATGTTGAAACTCGTATAAAAAGGTTTTGACACTTTTTTTTTGTTTATTTAAAATATTCATTTTATAAAAAAATAATGTTAATATAAAGTAAGTCTGTCATTAATTCGTTAGTTGTAGTCCTATGCCAAGTAAAAACTACTTCAGGCACGCATTTTACGCTCATCGAGCTGCTACTAGGCCACCTGAGAAGATCGTTAGAATCATTGCCTCGCAAGTTGAACTTACGATATCATCTAAAAATCGTAAGTTTGAAATCTAGTCGCATTTTAAACATAGCATTGTATATATATATATATTATATATATTAAATAGCATGCCAGTTCAGCGGCATAGACCCCGAAATTTTTCACTAACATTCCAATTCAACTGAAGTTGAATAGTTTACATAACGCTGCATATTACAATCATTTCCCTCTCACATGCTGCGCGGTTGGACCATGACTTCAAGGGAGGCGCCGCTTACGCGTGCACTTCCCACTCAACCTGAATGCTAATAAGAAAAACCAGTTTTGTCCTCGGGGCGAATTTATAAAGAATGAATAATTTATAATTCGTTGCAGATGTTAGTATAAATCAGGATAAGCATATTTATCGCATTGGGATTTGGGAATAAAAAACCCTGCAATGATAGATGTAAGATGAAGAAATAAGTAATAAAGACGGAAGTCTTTTTTTTGACGCCTCATCTGAAAGTCATCGAAACATCAATGGAGAAAAGAACTACTTGGGAGTTTGCCGGTATGATCAAAAAAGAAATTAAAAGATTTGCAGGAGCGTCAAAGTTAGCAATTGGCGTAGCGCGAAGAATTGCCAAACTTGAATAGGTATGGGTATGATAATAACCCCTAAGGGCGACTGGTAGAAAATGCCTAAGGCATTAAGTCAAAGTCAAAGTCACCCTTACAAGTCCACCTTTGTACAATGTTTTATAAGTACATAAAGTTTTAAATAAATTAATAATACGTTTACTGAACGGTTTTGCCGATGCGCCCAAAAGGTTTTGGAGTACCAGAAGGCACAGTGTTAAAAGACAAATATTAGATACGGAGACGGGAATCAGCTGGATGAGAGAAGCACAGAACTGAACGGAATGGCGACTCGACGTTAGGAAAAGCACCCGCCACGACAGACTTTGGCTGTGGCGAAATAGATACGAAAAAAAAACCCTTGACGAAATAAATAAAAAAATAAAAAAACACGATGGCGGTGTACATGGCATGTTGAACCTAATCGTGACATAACGTAACATAGTGCAATAAGAGCCAGTTTTCAAGGGAGTGTATAGAAAAATATATTGAACACGCAGTTTATCTTTTTCCTGGAGAACATATAAGATCAGTAGTGTAAGTTGAAGACATTGGCGATTGTTGCTAATGATTATGGATATTTTCTATTATTTTACCAAGAATTTATTTGATACGGAGTTGTTAATAAATATGTGAATAATCAGTGGAACTTACCTTCATGCCATCGAGTCCGGGCGGGCCCTGTGAAATAACAACCTATCAGCATTTGTAACGCCTGCGCGGGCGCTCGCTCTGCTGCCGCCGGCGCGCACTATACTGACTTGCCTGCATTTCATTACGTTTTGGTTACAGTTTGTGAGCAAAGGACAGGGCTTCCCATACCGTTGCGAGCCGGCGAGCGGTGAGCTCGGTGCGCAATGAACAGTTCTCATGCATACATATCACGGACTCTGCACTTCAATACAACTCACTCAGTTTGAAGTTTCGAACTGGTACAGGTAATCACACGCATTCTCCTTATAACAGAAATGCTGAAGATACGGGATGCACAGAAGATAAAAAAGAACAGCACCAGGAGAAAATATCTCTGAAAATGCAGTGATGTCAAAGAAATCGACCAATTAAGACATTTTGGAATTTAATGTAGCTGTCAAACGATAAATGGGACAGCTACTACTCACTATGCCAGGCAACCCTCCGTGCATGCAGATGCCGGGGGCGCGGGAGCCGCTGCATACCTGACTGACAGTCTGGGCTAGCCAGTCCAGACAAGGAATTGACGTGACAGGTAACGGTAATTCGAAATAACTGAAACCAGCCAACTTAAAGAGTGTAGGGGACATCAAGCATTCCCAGCGGAGAAAAATCAGAAAGAAGGTTTAATAGAAAACGAGCGAAGAAGAAAAGAAACACGAATATGCACGGCATGCAAATATTTATTTTCCTTCAAAATAATTTTTAAACAACAATAGTTTATGCTCTCGTGATGTATATATGGTACAAATGACAACTTTCGGTTCTCATAAAAAAACTAAATCCTTAACGTTACGCTTAAGAGATACACGACGATACAAAGACAAGAAAAGTTATTTATAGTAATAGCGAGTAGAGCTGATGTCTTACAACTAGTGGCAGGGAGCGCCATATACTTACAGGTATATATACAAGCGTCCCTTCTCAGTGGCCGACCATCTCTTACATCCATGTACTACAAGTGAGAACTGATTCTGATAAAGTTACTAGTAAACGCGGACAATCCCGGAAGAAAAATAATTAGGCCTACAGAACCTAAAATGAACAAAAAAATAAATAATGATAATTATATTTTGTACATTGGTGTCACAGTCAACCAGCTCAGGCCGCGGCGTGCTTCTGTTGCTGCTTCTAAGTTTTGAGTAAATCCGAGAGCTGGACACGGAAACTAAAGAAGCAGAGGTACGCCGCGTCCCGAACTTTACAAACCTACTTACTATATAAATAACGTTATAGGATGGTGAGAATAAACGGACTATATTTAATTATAAGTAGGTAATGCGAATGAAATAGTAAGAAGAATGGAATATTAAAATACGCACGAGTCAACATTAACGTAGGTAAGATTACGTGTTAAGTGGGACGGTAACACGGGCGGGGCGTGCGACGTGCAGGCACGGCGCCGCGCGAGGCGCGCACGCGAGCCACGCGCTATACGAGGCATTGCCGACCGGCTGCGGGGCCCGCGTGCGCGCGCTCACTAGTTATATTATATCATAACATTATGTTAAACATACGACAAGACGTGACGATTTATATATTCACATAGTAGTAATTAATTACATTTAGGCCTATTCTAAGAATTTGGGCGATAGTTTTGTAAACAATTACATTAAAATATAGGAAGATATGATACTGGTCGATACGAATATTTGTACATAACATGGTTAATTACAAACGCCACTCGCCGACGCGCGACGATCATATCACAAGAGCGCACGTCACTATGTACACTCGTGCACGGACGACACACTGGGCAACACTTACAGTGTACAACAGTGTAACACTTGGCACCCGGTCTCACGTGTCGCCATACTCACACACTATCTCATTTATATAATAATTTGTATATTTATACGTTTTAAAAAATAGTTACTCTGAGCGTAGTACTATAAATATAAACATAAATTTATTACTTATGAAATAATATGACTGGAATTATGTTTCAGTAAGGAACGTAATGACTAATATGATTCATGTAATATATACCCATCTTGCCAACAAGTTTTACATTATTTACAGGGGAGTTCATGCTCGATCGGGAACAATAACAAGATCTGAACCGAAGTACAATAGCAGCAGAGAGGCATTTACAAAAACAAACATAAATACAGCGGTCGAGCAAGAACGATAAGCTGAGCTTCCAAGAGCACTCTTCAGCAAAACGGTCCATGCAATCGGACCATAAGAATATAATACAGATTCGTCTTCTCCAACAGATGTCACCAAAGTAGAATAATAGTGTTGACACAAATCCATAACAGTTCACTGGTACACCACGGTCACGTTGTCACTAGCTCCGTCGCGGAGAATAAATATGATACAATTTACAAACCAAAGCGGTGTGGACGCGCTTGTGCTCGTGCCGTCCGCGGCGCGCTAGGCGCAGCGTGGCGCGGCGAGCGGCTGGCGAGCGCGGCGGCGAGCGGCGCCGGTCACTACGTGAAGGCGAAGTCCGGCGGCCAGCGGTTCTCCTGCACCACACCACCCCGGGTTAGTACGCACACACACACCGAAATAAGCCGGGTTACCTCACCGCATGCATGGCTATTAGTCCAGAAAAAAGATCAATCAAAATAAATACTAGACACTTACTAGCATGCTTTCTTGCTCTTTTTTTATTAAATATATTGTTTTAAAGCTCGTGAACTACAAAAAGTTAATTCAGCGAAGTGTTGGTATACACTTAGTAAACCGATGTAAACTGTTAGAACAACGTGAGTACTAGATTTCGTGTGAGAAAATACAGCACAACAAGTAATAGGTGCGTGGTGACTCACTCGAGGTCCCGTGTCGCCGGTCCGGCCCGGCTCCCCCGGCAGCCCCACCGGGCCCTGCACACAGAATTATCTCAGCTGATTTGGTTCTCACTTATAACAGAAAATCATCAATAATGAAACTAGTATTGAGCGTCATTGTACTTACAGGTAACCCCATGGGGCCTGCGTCACCTTTCTCGCCCTTTTCACCCTGAAAAACAAAAAAACTAAAATTATTATATTTCAAAGAAGAAACGGAGTTGCGGGAAAAATAAAACTTACTTTATAAAATAAATAAACCTTTAAATCGGACCGGGGCTGCCCTCGGGCGGCTCCTGACCAACCTTGGGGGTCCAGACGCCTCCTGCCGGAGGCTCTACGCCGGAATCGTTCGGTCCATGGCCCTTTAAGGCGCACCGGTGTGAGCGCCGGCGCTGCGGAAGCAGTCGGCGGCCCGGCTCAACGCGTGCCAGAGGGTCATGGCCATACGGATGGTGCGAGGATACCGGACGATTTCCCGTGAAGCAGCGAGCCTCCTTGCTGGCCAGTCACCATGGGATCTGGAGGCAACAGTCCTTGCACACATGCACGATCTGCACATGGAGATGCAAGCTGGGGCGAAACTCCGCTGCCGTGACAAGTCGTAGCATGGCGGACAGAGCTCCGGCGGTTTCTCATGGAGAAATGGCGACAGCGACTGTCGCGACCCAGTGCTGGGCACGCCACAATTATGGCAGTAAGTCCCCTCTTTGAGGCGCGGTTGGAAAGACCTCGACGTCCTCACCTTCCGCATGACGCAGGTTCTCACCGGACACGGTAAGTTCGGGAAGTTCCTGCACCGGATTCATGCGGAAACGACGCCCGGGTGTCGCCACTGTGTGGACCGCCCAGAGAACACGGTAGAGCACACGGTGGAGGTGTGCCCTGCCTGGGTAGGGCAACGCCGTGTCCTCGTGGGGGTAATCGGCGGTGGCCTCCTTCTGCGAAGCAGTAATGCTAGCAAAGGGGGCGGCCGATCGCGTGAGGCAACGGTCCTTACGTTCCAACCGCCGCCGGGATTCCAATCCCGATTTCCGGCCACCGTAGACGCGGGCTTGCGGACGGCGAGCAATCGGTAGCCCACCGTCCGACCGTCCGGTAACCGTCCGGACCGAGCCCAAGTCGTCGACGGCGCGTATTGTTCCACGCGCGCCTCAGGGAGATGTCAGCAAATCGTAGGGGCCCAGCAGGTTCGAAGCCTACTGGGGCCATGGGTAGTGTGAAAACGAAACCCGGGGCCCTGGGACGAAGGCAACGAAGGAACAGGAGTAGGTTTTTAGTCAGTAAAAGTCTGACACTATCTCCCGCCCCGCCCAAGAGCGGGGATGTCATAAGATGATAATCACACCGAAAAAAAAAAAAAAAAAACGGTATGAATATTCATAATAATGAATATGCATCCATGAATATCCGTAAATTGTCAAAAAGAGTGAAAAGCGTATTCAAACGATTACATGGAGACGAAAAGTTAGTATACATGTAAATTAAAACTACTCAATTCTCAATGTCCAGTTTTCAAGTAAGTAGAATACGCGGCAAAATAAGTTGAATCAAAATGGCCGGCAAATGGCTGTTATACTTTTACTATTCACAAAATTTATATCCGTATCGTATTACAGCCTTGTGAAAATTTGGCGTTCTGAAGAAATGAAGAAAAAATTAACGAATGAACAAAGCATCCCTGATAATTCTGTAGTGTATGTATGAAATAATTCTTATTTATTGTGATCGCTGACCATCGCCACCTACAGTGTTCCTAGTACTAGCACAGTGACAGCTGAACCTGTGGTTGAACCTGTGGTAAACATAAATTGGCCGCAAGCAGATCCTGAAATCGGGTCGTTTCCGTTAACTGTGGAAGCTGTTCCAAATACATGGTTATCTGGAATATCTGGGTATCGCATTGTGGGCCTTAGGCATGTTATTGAGTGGGCCTTCCTTATGGAAAGACATCGAAATATCTGTGAATCATCACAAATTGAATTTGTTATTGAAAGACATAATGGATTTCGAAATGCATTAAAATTCAAGTGCAGTATGTGTGAAAAAGCGTGGGAAAACTGCACAGAGAGCAAAGACAAAATAAATACTGCATTTGTGTGGGCAACTGTAAGTTCTGGTAGCTACTACACTCAAGCAGCTCATATAACAAGTCTGATGGATATTCCAACAATGTCACCTAATAAATTACGACGTATTGAAAAAAAATTAGGCAATGTTTGGTTAGAACATTTGACAGAGGAAATTAAGACTGCTGGTGAACAAGAAAGATCAATTGCTATTGAAAAAGGTCATAAAAAAATTTCCACCTTCTTGGTTGCAATCTCTTATTCTAATTTGTATTTTAAATTGGTGGTTTATGAATTATAGTTTATTGCGTTTGTCTTGTACTGGTGTGTAATTGTTGTAAATACAACGTGGCAATGCCGCCAGCCTTTTGGGTACACTTCCAGCCGACAGCGATGCGGAGGAGTTTTATGACGCCATATTTTAGTTAGGAGTAGCCGTTGATGTATATATATAGTTTTAATTAGTTAAGTGTTTTTGTATATAATTTTGTACATATATAAATGTAGAATTATATTACTATATGTCTTATTGTTAAATAAACATGCATCATGTACCTTGAATATTTCAAATTTGCTAAATATTTTGAAAAAGATTGTTTTTTAGTAAATGGTCATGTATCAAGCATTTATGTCACTATAAATACTTGTAATAATTGTTAGTTGTTATATATGTTCTTTTAAATAATGTATAAGGTAATAAAATAAAACTGTCTTACATTGCATTCTTGGCATTCATTTGATTCCCAAAATAAATAGTTTACATTACCCATGAAATACCACCTTTTATTTTTATAATATAATCGCGACAGGTACTCCCCCAGCCATAATTATAATTTCTACAGAATCCAGCAACTTTTAAATGCACGCCATCTAGTGGTTAATTTTGCTGAATGCTTTTGAATTTTAAAATAGTCGCTCATGTCTATGTGTATGTAAACGATACTGTAAGCAGAGTTTGATATTAGTTTTTCGAAGTATGTCGAATCAGATGGGTTTTGAGGCTATAATTTGACTAATTTCGATCAAGCGGAATGTCCGATTTCCGCTCTACTATTTTTGTGACTTAATATTGTTCCAATCACGCTCAAAATAAAATAAAACTGAAAATGTTGACTTCAGCAACATCTAGCGGGAAAATGGCCACGAACAACTCGTAGCAATAACCTTAAGCAATAATCCGGAGAGAATAGAAATCATACATATCAAGACTTTTCTACCAACCACAAACTAATAAGAGCAACATACAATGTCGACAAACCTAAAACGTGTAGAGTTAAGTTCAAAACGACCTAAATTTAAAAAATAAAATAAAATTTATTTCTATAAGAATTAAATTCCTACTACAAGAAAATAGACTTAGCTCTACAGCAAAGTCTAAAAATGAGAAACGCTACAAAAAATTACTACATTTAATTGAATTGACTAGATTTTTTACAAAAATAAATTATCATGGCTAAGTTTTTTTTTATGACTTGACTAAATATAAGTTTTAATGTTGCTACTAGTATAAATCTTGGTGGATTAACTTAATCTGCTTGACTTTATTTATTGATAATAAATACTTAGGAAATACATTTCCGCATTAGATAATAAAAATAACTGTTCGTGCTTAGAATATAATGGTTACGATGACGGATGACATCGTAGTACATTTCGATTATAGCAACATCACTAGAAAAAAGCATGCTATTACGAAATTTCAACTGTCATCCAGCCTGATGAGTTATAGAAAAAAAAATGATATGCATGACATTATGACATGATATCTTGTCGTTCGTTCAAATAAAATTATATAAATTTAATTACTAAATTAATATTCACCCCAAGGGATGATAGAATGATCGTTCTTACAAATATTGCTAAAACAACAAGTTGCGAAAGCGATTGACGTCTTAGATACATCAGCGATTTAAATAATTAATAAATATTGGCGCTGATGCAAAATCAGCGGTCTTCATGTCATTGCACTATGTAATTCCTCCCCTTTAGAACGGCGACAATTTTATCACGTTGAGTAAAAATGTTGCCGGAAGGTTGTCAGGACATTCATTCCTTTCTGGAATTGCGGTCGGTGGCTGCCGATCCTTCTTCATAGTGTTGGTACGTCCACATAGACATCGCCGGGTCAACACGATGATAATGAGTACGCCTGCACTCAATGGGTATACCATTGAGTGCAGGCGGCACAGTATGGGATTGTAGTGTGGTAAAAAAAAACGGCATGCACTTTCTCAAGTTCAATAGGAGTCCGGATCGTAAGTTGGTCTTGGATACTGTGTAGTCCTTGGAGATCGATAGAGTTCAGGTTCACGTGGTTAGCTTTCTAATCATCATTAACTTCAAGGGTTGGCCGTTAATTTCGTCATAAACGTTGGCAATAGTGAACTCTTCAGATTTCAGTTCACACCCGACGGGAATTGTAGCAAGATTGTAGAAGAACACCCTGAAGCGAAATTTAATCTTTCTCGTTACAGGTTTGTTGTACCTTTGTTTCTTGAGGAAAGGGTATCACGTAGTGTTGGTCATCCAGCTTTTCCATGACTTCTCTAATCAATACTATTTGCTTATCTACATAATATAATTCCGGTTTTATGATGTCATAATTATCTCTAAGTTCTAGATCTAGGATTTGCTCTTTAGCGTAGATAGTTTTAAGTTTTCTTACCATTGACTCTAGGATTTCTATATATATCATAGAATGGTGAGCACTACTCGCATGTACGAAAACTAAACTGTTTTCTATCCTAATTAATTCCAGAGTTAAATCTTCTACGTTATCGCTTATAATTTCTAGTAGTTGGGCAAAATGAGCGTATTTTATTAAGCTATTTTCAGTTATGGCATTACTTTGTAATAAGACTATATTAAAGGAACTAAGAACTAAGGTAATATTAAATATGTTCTGGTTTTGTACTATTTGTGTAATTACGCTATTATATTTTGACATCCACTCTTTGCTTAGACGACTAATATGACCATTGAATTCGCTGAATAATTTATTTTGATTACGTCCAAAATTTTAATTGCCTGATTATACTTTAGGGCATCCTCG
The DNA here is from genome assembly GCA_949316375.1 of Mythimna vitellina. Classification (NCBI taxonomy): domain Eukaryota; kingdom Metazoa; phylum Arthropoda; class Insecta; order Lepidoptera; family Noctuidae; genus Mythimna; species Mythimna vitellina. The sequence continues at coordinate 222,946 of OX438696.1, forward strand.
TGATTTAGGTTCCCAGTTAAGCTTTTTATTATTGATCCTTCCGTCCGTCTGGTCCGTCTACAAGAACTCTTTGGACTCTATTGTGCTCTAAATATTGTAATTGTTTTAGGACATTGCCAAGTTTATTAGCAAGATACTCCAGTTAAATTTCGTATAGAGTATATAAGTGTCGTTAGTCATTTGATTTTGGCATATCTTTAGTTGGGTCTGAAGGTTGTTTACATTATGCACGCCATAATTAAGGCGATAAGTCCCCTCTTTGAGGAGTGTCTGAAAAGACCTCACGGCGTCCTTACCTTCCGCATGACGCAGGTCCTCACCGGACATGGTAAGTTCGGGAGGTTCCTGCACCGGATTTGTGCGGAAGAAACGCCCGGGTGCTACCATTGTGTGGACCGCCCGGAGGACACAGTGGAGCATACGGTAGAGGTGTGCCCCGCCTGGGCAGAGCACCGCCGTGTCCTCGTAGGGGCGATCGGCGGCAGGACCGTTACCGGACGGTCGGACGGCGAGCCCATTATTACTCGCCATCCGCAATCTAGCGGCTACGGTGGCCGGAAATTGGGATCGGAATCCCAGTGACTGGGGCGCGAGGACCATTGCCTTGCGCGTGCACGTGTGGCCTCCTCGTTTGCTAGCATTACTGCTTCGCAGAAGGAGGCGACCGCCTGCCACTCCTCCTCACTTTGGACCATGGCCTGTACCAAGGCCCGGCGCGAGAGATCGCTGCCGCTGATCGCCCCCACGAGGACACGGCGGTGCTCTGCCCAAGCGGGGCACACCTCTACCGTTTGCTCCACCGTGTCCTTCGGGCGGTCCACACAATTTTGCAACCCAGGCGTTCCTTCCCCATGAAAAGCATCTGTAAAGTTAAATTCCTTACTGAAGTTTGAGTACTGTAGGACGTCAGAGAGTCTTACATTTTTCGAAATAGTTCACGTATTCGGCGTCAAGGGTGATCTTATGTCCTTTTTTTAAACATCGGGTGAGTGGTTTGGCAGTCCGGGCAAAGTCAGGAATATATTTTCTATAATAACCGAGGAGGCCTAAAAATTACTTGATTTCCTTCGGTGTTTTTGGAATGGGGTACTTCTTTATTGCAAATATTTTGTCGGGATTTGGTTTAATACAATCTTTACTTATGATATGATCTAGGTACGCTGTTTTGAGTTTAAGGAATTCTGTTTTGTCCATTTGGATTTTAAAGTTGGAATCGCGGAGTCTCTGGAATACTTCTTCGAGACTAATCATGTGTTCCTGAAGGGATGTACTGAACACGATTATATCATCTTAATAAACCAGACATATCTCGTTTTGGAGTCCTTGGAGGACATTATTTATTACACATTGCAATGTAGACGGTGAGTTTTTAAGTCCTATCGGCATTCTCAGAAATTCAAAATAACCGTGTTCTACGATGAATGCGGTCTTCTCCACGTTCTCAGGGTGCATTTCCACTTGATAAAATCTACTTGCAAATCCAAGGTCGTAAAGTAGTGGCAGTTTCCTAATTTGTCGAGAACGCCATTGATATTAGGTATGGGATTATCGTCTAACGTCTTTTCGTTTAATTTACGGAAGTCAACAACGAGACGCCATTTCTTCTTTCCCGAGGCATCTATTTTTTTTGGATCTACCCAAATAGGCTAGCTCCATGTGGATTCTGATGATTATATGATTCCCTGTTCTGAGATTTTACTTATCCTATCCCTAACTTCTGGACGGTGTATGAATGAGTACCGATATTTTTTTGCATGCACTGGAATCTCATCGGCAGTTCTTATTCGATGCTTTATTTTATTTGTAAAAGTTAGTCCCTCTCCTGCGATATAAAACATGTCCGAATAACGAGAACAAAGAGCTATAAGGTTTGCCTTTTCCTCTGGATTTAGGTGATCAGTTCTTAAACGCGACGTTGCTTGTACTCCGGTTCGTAGTAATAACTGTAGTAAGAGTCGTCATAATATGTCATGCACTCATTCAGATTCATTTCTCGGGTTTAGAAATAGTCTGAGGGTGTTGGGTTACCAAACCTATTCCAGTCATGGACTGCAGCTGGCCTATTTATTGGAGGTAGAGGTCTGGGAGTGTAACGTTGAATACCACTCATTGGCCTCAGCCAATCCTTATTTCGGGCTCATTTAGATTTCTCAACCTCAACCAATCATTATTTCGGGGTGGTAATCTAAATGTGTTGCTACGGGGGTTGTAGTTAGGGGGCGCTACGCTGAACATTCTTTGTGTGTTTGTTGGCATTCGGGAGTAACACTGCGCTGGTGCAAGGTAAAAGGTTGAGGAGCGAGTTCCAGGGGACGCTGTCCTATAAGTATGGCCAGTTGGTTACTGGTGTTGAAAAGTTATGAGATCGTGGGGTAAACGCTACAGGTGCTAAAGTAGGCTGAGTGATTTTAGAAAGAGCCTGGGCTTTTAGGGTCTCAAGTTGCTCTTTCTGAACGAACTCAAGCGCCTTTTCTATGGTAGGTGGGCGCATACAGCGTATACGGGATCCTAAAGGTTCTTTTAACCCTCTAACGTATGCCTGCATAGTAACTTTCTTATACAAGTCGCGTTTGGCTTCTATGGTGGTCGATACGGACTCGTGTAAAGTTACGTATGTCATGATCGTGCTAAACAACGTCTGATCATAGAACTGTTGTGGCGTTTTATTACACTTGGTACCCAAAGAGAAGTCGTTATAAAAGGCGGTTTCATCTTGCTGATCTGAAAAATTATTAATCAAGGCAGTTCGAATGCCTAAACAGCTCTCTGGTATTCCGTTGGCGTTAAAGGTACACGCCGCGGTTCCAATTATTTAATTAAGAATACCAGTTAAACCAATAAATTTGAAAATTCGCTGCCTGGTGTATTAGTATTACTCAAGAACTGCGTAGCCAGCGAGTCACATATTCTAATATAACGGGTAAGAATACTCGGGTTACCGTCGAACTCTGGAACTAGGTAAAGAGCCTTGCAGATAGTATCTAGATCATGCTGACCTTGAGTCATTTTACCTAATTCTAAATTGCCCAAAGTTAAATCTTTATTAATATCTACCGTACGTTGGCGGGCCTTTCGTGATTCAGGCTCCCGCACACAGAAGGTCATGTCATGGTAAATCTTGAGGTTTGAGATTCAAAGGGTGCACGAAAACAATTCAAGTGTACTCACAGATATCTCATTTCTGATTCTTCTCCGTAGATCGATGGTTGGATTCTCAGTTTGATCTGCAGCAGGTCCGTAGATTCAGAATCCTCCAAACGGTGCTTGATAGCTACCCGGGTAGCTCGCGATTCACTCCTATTAGTGATCCTAGCTATAATTTAGTCTTGCGAGCCGGTCCACGAGTTTTCCACCGACTGCGCCAATTACGTTTGCTGCGATCAGAGGATCGAAAAATAACCGAAATGATTTTAAATAAATTTAATTACTTAATTAATATTACAATTTAAACCTATGAATGATGATCCTTACTCGAAGTGGGATGATAGAATGATCATTCTTACAAATATTGCTAAAACAACAAGTTGCGAAATCGATTGACGTCTTAGATACATCAGCGATTTTAATAAATAATAAATATTGGCGCGGATGACACTATGTAATTGGGTATGTTGGTATTAGGAGTTAAAGTATGAAATTGCCGATTTGTACTGAAACATTGAAATTCGTTTTTTTTTTAAACATATTTAATTAATCAAAATAATACCATTATTATCTATACCTTGCTGCGATCTAATAGGAAGGTCTTTATGCCTTTGTGATAGAACTCTGGTGATCTAGATTTGACAACCTATGTGAAAGAAAAAAGCATTTTGTATTGCCTTCTGAGAAGAAAACTTTTTATTACGTAGAAAATTGACCAAATCACTTAAAAAATGGTAGTCCGTTGGAGCAAGTTCTGGCGAATACGGAAGGTAGCGTATGATTTCGAATTGCAGTTCCTGTAGAGTTAAAACAGTTTATCGTGCTGTATGAGGTCTCGCGTTATCATGGAGCAATAATGGTGAAGATCGTTTCACGAGTCGGGGCTATTTCACTGCTAGTTTTGCTATCATTCTTTGGAGTTTGACACAGTAAACGTCTGCCATTATTGCTTGACCAGATCGAAGAAAATTATAGTAAATAAACACCATGCTAAGACCACCAAACAGTTAGCATTACCTTTTTATTAGTAAGCTTTGCTTTAGGACACTGTTGCGGCGTTTGCCCTGGGGCCAGTCATTGCATTTTTCACTTACGGTTATCGTAAAGAATCCACTTTTCATTACATGACACAATTCGATCCAATATTCCTTCATTTCTGTATCGATTCAACAAGGCAATACAAGTTTCAACACGCGTTTATTTCTGCAAATCAGTCAAATCATGAGGTACCTATTTTTCATATTTTTTTTTTATTCTATTGATTTGACGCAAATGAGTCAATATTGTTAGTAAGGTAACGTTAAACCATACCGCTAATTCCTGGGTAGTTTGGCTCGTATCAGTTTCTACCATCTCTTTCATTTCATTGTTATTCACCTGTGTGGGCGGTCTTCCACGTGGTTTGTTCTTCAAATCAAAGTTTCCATCATGAAAGCATTTAACATTTCGAATACCGTAATTAGAGACCCAATAGAAAGACAATGAGAGAGCAAACGCCGGCGTTCGCTTGGGGGTTTTATAAATTAAACCAAAATCGCACGCTACGTTCATTAGCAGTCTCCTCTCCCGCAACATTGATATTACGAGCGGTTTCTGCCGCGTTAGTTCCGCGTCGGAATTCGTATTAAAAATCATTCGAATTTTCGATATATCTATCTTTATTGTCTAAGCGGAATAAAAAAAAAAAACAACTAAAGTCGATAATCGAATGTTGCACATTTTTTAAAAGAAGAACTTCATAGTTACTTTGAGAAAAAAAATTTACTCAAAAATTTCAAATCATGAAGGTTCTATATCACTTCGAAATACCTATTACAATAAAACGGCAATTTCATACTTTAACACCTATTATTATTGACATAATATACGTAATTTCACCAACTTTAAACTGGAATATCTTTAATACGAACATTCTATTAATAGTTATGTCTAAGGCAAAATTGTTTAGAAATTAAATCTATATACTTTTGAATATTTTTCATCAGTATACACTAAAAATATATACCAGCAAATATTTTTTCAAGAATATGTTAATGTATCACTCAATTCAGAAATATTTTGGTACCACCACTGACTTACTTTTTTCGCATGTGTCTATCTTCGGGTATTTTTTCTGGGTGCTTAAAAATCCCTGTTTATAAATCAGTCAGTAAATAATAAGTTACAAATTATAGACCTATCTCTCTGCTGCCTGCTATGTCCAAAATATTAGAAAAAATAATAAACAAAAGATTGTTCAAATATCTGGAAAACAAATCAATTTTATCGGAGCGTCAGTTTGGATGTAGCCCTGAAGTTTCAATTGCCGATGCCGTTCGTCATCTGACTGACTTTCTGGCGTAAGAACTTGACAAGGATAACCATTCAGTACGTATTTTCCTGGACTTCGCAAAGAAAAGCCTTTCAAAGACACAGTTTCTATTTGTAATTTGTTGCGCAAGCAAATGAGTTTTATTCCTACAGCCTCAAGCTGTCGGAATAAGACTCATTCAAAAACTATTCAAAAGCTATTTAGAAGACCGTACCCAGTGCGTTAAAATTGGCAGTGTTCTCAGCGAAGATAAAAAAATACATCGTTTGGTGTTTCCCAAGAAAGTATTTTAGGGCATATCCTGTTTTTAATATATAAAAATATATATAAACTTTGTAATCTCAAGCTTAATCACGGTATAATAATATCTTACGCCAATGATGCTCTTCTCTTTTCGGCCTAATCGGAACATGAAGTACACTTTGCGCAAGACGGCTTCAATATTGTAAATAAATGGCTTCAGCACAACTCACTAACCCTAAATGCAGATAAAACCAATTATATAAAGTTTTTGATGCGCAAACAATCTTCTAATAACTCCTCAACTTTATATGCCCATTGTTGTACAACCCCTGCAGAATACTCGTATATGTGTCCCAATATTAATAAAACTAACAAAATAAAATACTTAGGTGTTATAATAGATGAGACCCTTGCGTTCAAACAACATATGGAAGTTGTAAATAATAGGATTCGTAAGCTGATATTGGCATTTAAAAAGTTACGATGTATTGCAGACACCAAAATTATTAGACAAGTTTACTTTGCTCTATGTCAGTTAATATTGACTTACTGTGTTACCTCATGGGGTGGAGCGGGAAAAACTTTGTTATTATCCATTAAAAGAGCCCAAAGAGCGATTCTCAAGGTGGCTACTTGCCACCCATTTCTTTTTCCCACTAACCTGCTCTATAAAACTTGTAAAGTACTAACAGTCCGACGGTTATTTATATTGAGCACTGTACTAAAACAACACACAGCCCTCCATTACAGCACTGAGCTTACTAAAAAGAGACGGAAAGATATAGTTTGTCCCACAAAAAGTACAAAACATGTTTTCACAGCCACATTTTATGTTTTTACGGCCCTCACGCCCCAGTCGCCGGGATCCCAATCCCGATTACCAGCCAACGCAGGCGCGGGCTTGCGGAAGGCGAGCAATGGGTAGCTCGCTGTCCGACTGTCCAGTAACCGTCCGAACCGAGCCCAAGTCGTCCACGGCGCGTAGTGTTCCACGCGCGCCTCAAGGAGATGTCAGCAAAAAGGTGGACGCTTACTAGGGCCATGGGTTCGCTTCTGAAAGGAAATCCCGGGGCCCTGAAATGCAAGGTTATGAAGGAACATAGGAGTGGGTTTTAGTCAATAAAATTCTGACATGCCCTCCCGCCAGGAGGCGCTCCACGGTGGACGCCATCATGTGCGTGCGAGCTCTCACGACGGGGGATGCAGTGGCCCGGGGCAGGTGTGTCGTGGCGGTGTCTTTGGACATCGCCAACGCCTTCAACTCCCTGCCCTGGAGTAGCATTGGGAGGGCACTCCGGTATCACCGGATGGATGCCCGACTACCTCTGTCGTGTGGTCGAGGCGTACCTGTCAGACAGGTACATAACCTACCCTGGTCACCAGGGGGAGTGGGAACGTCGAGAGATGTCGTGCGGTGTTCCGCAGGGATCGGTACTAGGGCCACCCTTGTGGAACATCGGATACGACTACGTGCTGCGCGGCGACCTCCCTGACGGGGTCAGCGTGGTCTGCTACGCAGACGACACGCTGGTCCTGGCGCAGGGAGAGTCGTACCAGGCGGCGGTCGAACTAGCGAAATGCGGGGTTGCGACAGTCGTTGGCAGGATCCAGGAGCTGGGACTCGAGGTGGCATTGCACAAGTCCGAGGCCATGTGCTTTCACGGCCCTCGGAACGCGCCACCACCGGGTTCCCAGCTAACGGTAGGACGAGTCCACATCGGCGTCGGGTCAACGATGAAGTACCTGGGACTCGTTCTCGACAGCCGATGGGATTTCGACGAGCATTTCCGACGTCTGGCTCCCAAACTAAATCGGACTGGGGCTGCCCTCGGGCGGCACCTGCCCAACCTTGGGGGTCCAGACGCCTCCTGCTGGAGGCTCTACGCGGGGATCGTTCGGTCCATGGCCCTTTATGGCGCACCGGTGTGGGCGCCAGGGCTGCGGAAGCAGCCGGCGGCCCGGCTGAACGCGTGCCAGAGGGTCATGGCCATACGGATGGTGCGAGGATACCGGACGATTTCCCGCGAAGCGGCAAGCCTCCTTGCTGGCCAGTCACCATGGGAGCTGGAGGCAACAGTCCTTGCACTCATGCACGAACTGCGCATGCAGATGTAACGCCGGGGGAAACTCCGCTGCCGCGACAAGTCGCAGCATGGCGGACAGAGCTCCGGCGAGTTCTCATGGAGAAATGGCGACAGCGACTGTCGCGACCCAGTGCTGGGCACGCCACAATTATGGCGGTAAGTCCCCTCTTTGAGGCGTGGTTGGAAAGACCTCACGGCGTCCTCACATTCCGCATGACGCAGGTTCTCACCGGACACGGTAAGTTCGGGAGGTTCCTGCACCGGATTCGTGCGGAAACGACGCCCGGGTGTCGCCACTGTGTGGCCCACCCGGAGGACACGGTAGAGCACACGGTGGAGGTGTGCCCCGCTTGGGCAGAGCAACGCCGTGTCCTCGTGGGGGCAATCGGCGGCGGCGATCTCTCGCGCCGGGCCTTGGTTCAGGCCATGCTCCGGAGCGAGGAGGAGTGGCAGGCGGTCGCCTCCTTCTGCGAAGCCGTAATGCTAGCGAAGGAGGCGGCCGATCGCGTGAGGCAACGGTCCTTACGCTCCAACCGCCGCCGCCGGGATTCCGATCCCGATTTCCGGCCACCGTAGGCGCGGGCTTGCGGACGGCGAGCAATGGGTGGCTCGCCGTCCGATCGTCCGGTAATCGGACCGAGCCCAAGTCGTCGACGGCGCGTAGTGTTCCACGCGCGCCTCAAGGAGATGTCAGCAAATCGTAGGGGCCCAGCAGGGTCGAAGCCTACTGGGGCCACGGGTAGTGTGAAAGCGGAACCCGGGGCCCTGGGATGAAGGCAACGAGGGAACAGGAGTGGGTTTTTGGTCAGTAGGAGTCTGACACTATCTCCCGTTCCGCCCAAGAGCGGGGACGTCATTGGGATGATTTTCCCACCCAATAAAAAAAAAACATGCCCTCCCGCTCCACTCAAGGAAAAGCTCCCGCGAGAAGTCATTGGATCTAAAAAAAAGTTTAATAGCGTGTACGTACCGCCTTTCCGCGCGTGCCTGGCTCGCCCTTGTCGCCTTTGATGCCGGGGGGCCCCGCCACACCCGGCGGCCCCGCGGGGCCCGGCACGCCCGGCGGGCCCATCATCTGTAACCACCATTTTAATCTTTTTGATTTCCATTTATTTATTACAAAAATTAGACGTTCGTTTACACTGAACAAATACGGACAGGTACGTCAATCAGGAGGTGTGATCGACTGTAGAGGGAGTGTTGAATAAAAATGCCTTTCCTCTGTAACGGTAAAATACTCAATAGGTTACAATAGGATCATTATAAGCATTTCAGTGTGAAAATAGGCAAACATAATTATCAAATAGTAGCTGAACTAGCAGATGTCTATAACAACTGCTTGCAACCAAGTGGGTTTTCGTTTTCACTGTGTTTGGCATTTATCTTCATATCAACAGTTAAACTTTTTCTACAACACAATAGTTGAAACACCTAAAATATTTGCTAAAAAAACAAAAAATGTGCAAAAATACCAGGTATTTAAATATACAAGTGACAGCTGATTTTCACAACGTCACATCAAGTCCTAACGCTTCTTATGGCTTTAAAGTTTAGGTTTAGGAAACTAAATTTTACCCTCTTTCAGTGTTTCAACTAAGGGCTGCCTCTTTTTGCCTCTTCTCCTTCTACTTAGCTTGTGACGTTGCAATATCAGTTATTTTGTGGATTATTAGCGATATCTCCTTTTTTTTGTCAATAATGTACGTGGGATACTCAGAAAGTATGGAGATATTAAAAAAAGTAACTTCTATGGATAAAATTTTGCGCGTTGTCATAGTGAAGCAGTACTCCGTGTTCGGTCGCTTGTTGCTCATTGCAGACAAAATTTCTAGCAGGCACTTTGAGGCATACCGTTCGGCGTTGATGCTGCTTTGGTCTCGTGATGGAATTGAAATCAGATACCCCGTCAAAGTGAAGAAACTAGCGACCAAAATTTTTCCTGCGCTTCTCGATCGCTTCACTTTCGTAGGCGTTGGTTCGTTTCGAAACATTCAAACTGTCGACTGACGCTTTGTTTTTGGATCGTATTGATAAATCCAGGATTCATGTCGATCGAATAATGTCACCTGTCACAATGTCGTAAAAACGCCTAGACGAGCTTCAAATGTTTGAATCATATCACGGCACAACTCCACACGGGCCTACTTCTGAGTTTCGGCGAGGTTGTGCGGCACCCAGTGGCAAACTATCCTCCTCACGCAAAGGTGCTTGTGTAAAATCTTGTGAACGCTTCCCAAACCAATTTGCAGTGTATGCTGAATCTCTTCGTATGTAATTCGCTTGTTTTTTTGAATCAATTTTTTTACTGCCAGCTTTCACTTTCTAACGTGACAGCCATCGTAGGACGACCACTCCTTTGTTCATCCCCCAAAGTAAGGCGACCGCACTTGAACTCGCTTTACCAGCAGTAGATGATTGCTTTTGAAGGTCTTTCATCCATAAAAGCAGTTTGAAATCGATCAAATGACCCCTCAGGTTTTAGGCCACATTTAAAATCGTAGAAAATCATCACACGAAAATGTTCTAGATGCAGAGCCATTTTTAAATGAGACACAATTATTTGATTTGGCTCTCGAAAAAATGTGGAGGGTATATAAATTATTATAATATAATAAATTCAAAATTCGAATAATGGTATTTTTACTTTTAAATAGCCAAATTTTTCAAAATAAATACTAGTGGTCAGTGCCTTTTAAATAAAAACTTTTTTCCACAAAACTTTCTGAGTGGCCTGGTAATGTAAATAAACAAAAATTATTGTTTCCACTTAAAAAGCGATAGGTGGTTCAACGGTATTAATTGAGTTTCAATAATTAATGTGTCTTTAATTGAAAAGAATCAAGTGAGGTTAATTTGAAAAAAAAAATCTTACATTTTATAATGCCACAATAATTGTTATTTGAAAATTGGGAATCGAATGTCAGAATAAAGTCTGTTGTTGTACCTACGTTTGAAGAACGCAAAAGAAAAGACCTTTTCGTTCAGTTCGATTCCACCCCACGCTTGGACAAACACTTGTCTTAGGTTATTCAAGCGTGTGTCCTGAGAACCCTATGGGTCATATTTACTGGTTGTAATTTATCTATAATATGTATGTATTTAGAAATATATAGCTGTTTATGAGCTGTCTAGTACTCATACCACAAGCTCTGCTTAGTTTGGGACTAGATGGCGTGCGTTGTGTGAAAGTTGTGGAGTAGATATATATATATTTTTACCCAAAAATATTTAAAAAAGGTCACACCACCGACACTAAGTATAAAACAAATCACGGCAGGTCATAGCGGGCATTAAACGCCATTGCACACCTGGGTGCGGGAGCAAAACCACCCCTCAGTCGCCCGGTGGCCCGGTGTCCTTGTATTTATGTCGCCAACCAGATACCATAACGTACTTATAACTTTGTGATTTTTCATAATACTTTTGTTTTGTACATAAATTCTTTAAATAAAAGTGTTTCAGGTTTCGCATATACTAAAAATTCACTAAGTGATGTTTTGGCTGTGATCCTGTGAGTATATTTTTTACTCTTTTCTATTTCCCCGCGGAGCTTCCCAGTTCTTGTTTCTGACTGGGACGTATATTGTGGCAGGTCTGGCTCTTTTGGCTGGCCTGAAGTCAGAGCTGATGGAACAAGACGCCCTGGTGAGTGCAATAAGTTGCCCATGGACCTTGATCAAAATTAGACCCGACGTATGTGCCGACCTTCTACGACTATCCTTCCGCAGCAGTAGGTCACATTTACTCGAACCACGTACGTGGAATCATCATGAATAATACTAGGTATTTGAAGAAGTCCGTTCTTTGTTCCAGAAAAGATATCTACTCTGTAGAGCATGCAACGCATGCTATGGTGACTAACCGCGTGTCGTCACTGACCCTAAGGGACTTTGTTCCGCTAGCTATAATTGTTCGCTAGCTAGGAACTGTCGTTAACTGGGCTAACTACAGGTCCGGTTTATGTTGAGTGCATCCTGAGAAATAGAAGGTAGGCCTATGGTCCCTTAAGGATAGAAAAATCCAGTAATTGAATGTTATCATAACTTAGAATGAATTTTTGTGGTTTCATCTTAATTTCAGTTTTCTCAGCTATGCATAACTTGCACATATCCGTACTTACTTACACGATAGAGCTGAAGTTACCAACGGCTCATTTCACGGATCCTTCACAAGCGACCCTGAGTTGTGTTCTGTTCTTTAATCCAACCGAATTGTGCTCCACTTCGCTATAGAGACGAGATGAGCTAGAGATTTGATTTAGGAAATATTGTAACTTTTATAAACTTAGTATTTAGGTACCCACATATTGCATGATAAATCTTGTAATGTACACAATAGTACTTGTTTTTTTTTTGTAATATTATATACCCTCTACAAACTTCCTGCAGCACGGGTAGAAGTTTCTACAATACCCCAAGTTAGAGTCGGGTCACAAGCTGTTCTGGTGACACAAATCTAAGATTACATGAAGGAACATACAACTGTTTACTAAAAAAATCATTTAAACGCACACTCGCGCAGCTACGCATAAGGTAAGGTCAGGTAAGGACGTGTGATACTTACAACTTCGTGCCCGTACAGTTCGTAGCCGGTGCCGTCTCCCTGCAAATTCAACAGTGGGCATAAAGATTAACAGTTCACAGCGCGGCTGGCGGCACAGCTCAGTGGTTTATGGTTTTCTAAAATAGAAGCAACACATAATATAGAACAGTACGTGTGCGTGAAATGGATAGTTACCTGACGCCTCCTCAGCTTCCTGTACTTCTGGAGAGGGTCGCGAAGCGCGCGCGGCACCGGGAACAGATAAACAGCGAGACGTTACTTATCGTAGTACACCAAAGTGTAACGTTTGGTTTTACGGATTGGCTGTATTACATCACTACTAGCTACTTTACAAAACAGTTCGGTTTAGAACAGCTTAACAATGTTCAGCTAATTTATATAGTTCCTGTACTTAAACTAGCAAAGCTTAAATGTTTTGCATTTATCAATGCAGCAAGTCTACTACTAAATTAGAAATAATGTAAACAAATAAATAAAATGTTGTTCTAAATTTCAATAAAGAAAACCTGTAAAACGGGTGAAAACTAACCTAATTCAAATGAAAACACTGATTTTTAAGAACAATTTTAGCAAAAAGTTCAAATCTACAGGTATAATGAATCCTGCAGGAAGATAATGCGGAGGTCTCAGTTTGACCACATTTACCGAATTGGGTCCAAATTTGCTTCATACCCAGCAGGTAGTAAAGCGTTTTGGTCCCTGGCTAAGTCGGTTGAATTGAACTTCTGCTATCCCTCACTACCACCACTGGTGAAACCCGCTGGGTCACTGGCCCACACCGTAGAGGAGAAGGCTAATTTATTTGCCTCACTTTTTGTGGCATCTTCACGTCTGGATTCTGTTAACGCGCGGCCTTCTGCCTGGACCAATATTAGTGTAGGTAATGATGCACTTGACGAGTTGCTAGCGTGTCGGTTTTCTATCGTTTATATTTTGGGGAGTGTGCTTTGGAATTGCACAATTTAATTCGGTCAAGTCCTTTCTAGTTAGTTCCTTTCTTCGTGGTTTTGTAATACAATTATTGTACGTACAGAGTGGAATTCCCTGCCGGGATCTGTGTTTCCTAATAGGAGTCTTAACCTAGGGATCTTTAAGTCAAGAGTAATTAAGTTACTTTTAGGCGAGCGTGCTCTATCGTCGGACACATCATTGCTTACCATCAGGTGAGATATTGGTTAAACATGAGCCTATCCATAATAAAAAAATTGGGCAAGTGCGAGTCGGACTCGCGCAATTCCGTACAAACTTACCTCTGACAATAGTCTAATTCCCGAATTGAGTTACGAAGATTTTTCCGAATCGCAATTTTTTTTGTGATGTAACTACAAATTTACAGTTTTCAGATTTTTTTCCTATACAAGTATGTGTTATAAGTCCTTGCTTAATATCAAATTTTAAGATTCAGGGTTAACAGGATAACTTAGGAGTACCCTATGAATTTTGATTCTCTTGAGAGTGACGAAATACACGTTTTTTACGACATAAACGGTCGTGTCTTTTTTTTTCGTTAACTCAGAAATTTAATTTTTTCACAACTTTAAGCAACCGCAGATCTGAGTATATGGTTTTAATTTTAACTCGATACTTCCACTCGTTCCCGAGATAAAAGGTCTTGACAGATAAACAGACAGACGGAAAACAAAGTGATCCTATAAGGGTTCAATTTTTTACTTTTCAGGTACGGAACCCTAAAAAACCTAAAAGGTTCCACAACTTGTTTGACAGCCAACCATAAAGTGATCCAACGTAAAGAGGAGGATTTTCTAAACTAAAATGAAGCGGATACTAATAACACAAACACACACTAACGCAACTACAAGTTAGTAATGTGAACTTTCTAACTTCCCTGCATAGTTCACTATCAGGTATATAGGTAAATGGACAAACGATGCGAAAGAGCCGATGCGCGTTAAATGGACAGACGGACGGCCAACAAAGTGATCCTATAAGGGTTCTGTTTTTTCCTTTTGAGGTAGGGAACCCTAAAAAAAGATGTAAATGTGTAATGATGCTGATATTTTTTATATATATTTTGCTCGTGTACCTAATTATAAGCAAATTGACAGCCTTCAAGAAATTCCCACAAGAAATTATGGGCTCTCTCAGATACGTTCCTGCTACTTTATGAAGCTGATATAAAACCGTCAGCAAACGGTCCTAAACTGCTGAGAGAACTTCGAGTTGCCAGGTTACAGCGGTTAACATTGTCCGATGGACAGATGAACATTGGTCCAGGATTGTGTTTTTTGAAGAATCCAGATTTTATTTGTTTACAATCGATGAGAGATTGAGATTATTTAAACTAGCAGGAGAAAGGTATCATATTGTCAAACGTGTTTTAAAGGAAAGCTCCTTTAGTGGACATAGGAAATTTTCATTGGAATGGGAATAGACTATACCTACATAATTAAATTTACTAATAGAAATCTAAAAACATCTAAAATTAAAGTACTTATCTCGAAAATGTCTGGCAGTACGACACTTGTAAATGTAATTAGGTACATAGATACTTTTAATATGATTGCATAATAATTAGGTACATTTATCTTATTTTTCTTTTTTGACAACCCTTGCACATTTGCTACTGATAGCGTAAGTACCGGGAACCGATCAGTTTTCCGAATTTTTTTTGTTCGAATTTCATTTTACCGAAAACTATACGTCTTTTTTGCTATATGCATTATTTGACATATATTTAGAAGATCAATGTATCATGTGTCATTGTCATGAATTGAATTGAATTGATTTGAACTCAATTGACTGTAAAATTGTCTAAAGTACAAATAAAGCATTTTATTATTATTTATTATTATTATCTCCTTTATTTATTTTTATACATATTTTAAACATTTTTGAATATTTCTTAAAATACACATATAAAAAAAACATTTATAAATATAAAAAATAGTAGTCCACGGGTGTCGGGAGCAGGGTCCAAGCTACCAGTGACAGGAACCTTCTTACAATGCGAGCCGTATCAAGAAGTACTGCCTTCTGTATCAGGCCCTTGATCCAACCGCGCAACGACAGCTTCGACAGATGGTCGCCGAAGCTTTTGGCTATAAGGCCATTGGCAGTCACGACAATCGGCACAATGACAGCCGAGTCCACATTTCACATGTCGACAACCTCGTGTACTAAGTCGAGATATTTGATTTGTTTCTCTTTTTCGTGACATGGTCATTTTAGAGAACTGGGTCGGGCACATACCTGTAGTATGGTACCTCAGAATCCAATAGGTTGTATTTCAAAGCAAGTTGCTGGTGAATAATCCTGGCTACTTGATAATGTCTATGCAAGTACTCGCCGTTAGCCAGACGAGAACAACCAAAGATAATATGTCTGATAGACTCACCCGGACGATGGCATGCCCGACACACGTCAACCGTCCCGTCCCTCATAATATGTCTCCGGTAGTTGTTCGTTAAGATAACTTCGTCCATAATTGCACAGACAAAACCTTCAGTTTCTCCGAAGAGGTCGCTGAAACGTAACCAGGCCACGGACGCCGAGAAATCTACATCAGGCTCATGAAGAGCCCGATAAAAGCGCCCGTGAAGCTCCTTGCCTTTCTACACTTCCTTGCGGTCATCAGTAGTAAGTACAACAGGTTTGCCCCGGTTCTCTTTAGCCATGGATGAGTCCCTTGTCCATTATTATTATTGTAAGTATTATTTTACGAACTATATTTCGTCGATTTACAAAATAACGTTTTGCATTAGCAGAAGCCTCTTTTGAACTTTTTTAATTTGCTAAATGATTTATTTACCATATTTTCAACACACCGAAACAACATTTTACGGAATTTTGGTCACAGATATATAGACGGTTACTTGGTAGCATTTTCAATATTGAATTAAAATAGTGTCATAAAATTTTCATATATTGTGCTACAAAATTTAGTGACAGAAAGGCAAAACTGACTTCACACAGTCTTGTCTGCCCTTTCCCTAGAGTGTAATTCAAACCCGCGTAGGCGCGGAGGGGTAGGGCGGCCCACAAGCTGAGGAGTAGGTAGTTTAAAGGCCCGCCGCTGCAGCTGAGGCTAGCCGGCGAAGCTGCAGTGGTGAGCGTTAAAACCATCTGCAACGATAAGCTCGCGTGGATCCGCCCAAACCCTGCAACGCCGGTGTCGTGACAGAAACAATGCTTGCTGCATGTTGCATGCCTGCTTGCATGCTACATGCCTGCTTGCATGCTGCTTTTCTGCAGCATGTTGCATGCCTGTTTGCGTACTGCATGCCTGCTTGCATACTGCATGTCTGCTTGCATACTGCATGCTTGCTTGCATGCTACATACCTGCTGCATAATGCATGCCTGCTTCCATGCTGCATACCTGCTTGCATGCTGAATGCCTGCTTGCATGCTGCATGCTTAAAGCAAGCATCTTTGTTTGCATGCTTCTTACTGGGACCAATTAAAACCACTCTTGTTCATATTGAACAATCATGCCAATGTAATAAAATTACATTTCTAGGCGTTTGGTAAAATAAAAATATGGTAATTAAAACAGTGGTATAATAAATGTTCGGAAACATAATACTTCGAACAAATGTTATTTCGGATAAATGTAACACGAAAAAAATCGAATTGATATTAGGTCAACTGATACAGTGGCACACGTGACTTCGATGATAAAAAATTACCAAACGAAAATAGTTGAAAGGTTTTAGGTGAAATGAAATTCGGTCAAATATTTTTTGAACCTATGATAGGTAAACGTAAGTACCTACATGGGCGGCGGTGTCGTCAGACTTCAAAGGCGGTTTCCCAACTATATGGATTGTAAAACAGTGATAGGGTTGTTGGTTGTTATGGTAATAAGATAGAATTTCTCACCGAGTCTCCTTTGTCCCCCTTGTCACCCTTAAGGCCGGGATAGCCAGGCGGGCCGGGCAGGCCGGGCGCACCGAGCATGCCCGGCGAGCCCATGTCACCATACTCGCCCTTCGTGCCCTTCGGCCCCATCTCGCCCTGCAACACCGACAGCAGAGGGTGTAACGCAAGTCAGTCAGTAAATGTAACGCGGCTCCTAGTGCTCGTATACTGACCGGCTTGCCGGGCGGGCCCTGCACGCCGGGCAGGCCGGGCGCGCCGTCTGTGCCGGGCGGGCCGCGCGGCCCCGGCTCCCCGCTGCGACCTGCACGCCATACGTACTGTTAATATCATACACCTCTACCACACAACATAGATGTCGCTCGGTATTATTCTTACTGTTTAAGCAAATCAAATTGACACATTGACAATCAAATAATTTTGCGGAAATTTACAATATTGATAGGTTTGGGAATAATTTTTATGTTTTTGCATACTATATATGTCTATCTTTACGGACATGCGAAGTTGGATAACTTGATTTTTAAATACAAAATTACGTTAGAACTTCAAAATCCGTTTATAATACTAAGTAGTCGTTTTTAATATTAATCATGAATTTTAAAATTGTCTTCAGTATAATCATCGTCACCACAAATTAGCAATTACTGACTACTACGAAGTGCAAAAAAATTATTTACCTGTAGGGAGGTAGTGTCGCGGCACGCGGCTCCCGGCACGCTCCTGCGGCGCCGCGGTGACTAGTATCCGTTAGTTATCACTTGTACCACAACAACAATATCTACGCGTGAGTTATGAAGGCAGGTATTATTCAGTACGGGAGCATGCGAGTAGTGCCACATGCACAAGCAACTGCGGCATGCATAGTGTGACAACACACGTGCGCACATGCGTGCTCATGTTACCCGCTTGCCACGCTTGCCGCGCGCGCCCTTGTCGCCGGGCAGGCCGGGCGGGCCCGCCGCGCCGCCGTCGCCGCGCTCGCCGCGTGCGCCCGCCGCGCCTTCGACAATACCCACTCTCTACACTCCACACCGCACCACAACCATACACTACTCCAAGTGCCATCCATCAACGATATTATACATCACGTACCACTATTTGCTGCAACGATTTTATTTTTAAGCCAATTTAAGCAATTATATTCATTTTGTATATTCGTGATCTTTTTGGAAACTACGAGCGGTCAAGTATTACAATGAAATCGTCAAGAGACAGCACTTGCATAATCATTTAAAAAGCTCTAAAACTACTATTGATGTTAATAATATCACAACTTTTAGTCAGGTGCATTTATTTGAGCTGCACAGTGAAATTAGTTTAAAATGAATTCGATTACTAATGCAGTACGAGTAGCCGGACGGCGCGCGCGCAGGCCGCGGCAGCTTGTCGCGCGCCGCGGCTTCACACCGAGCATGCGTGGCTACGCGGCTACTCGCTACGCTCGCTAACTAGGAGCAGTAAGGGCAGGTACCGGGCGGTCCGGGCGGCCCGGGGGGGCCCTCGATGATGCCGGTGGGGAAGGCGTCGCCCTTCAGCGTGGTCGTGAAGCCACGCTCGCCCTTGTCTCCCTTGTCGCCCTGTAACCAATTACCATCAGATTTATGTCTACACGCGATTCGATTCCTTTTGGGGTTTCATCTTCCAAAATACTTTAGAATATTAGTGTTAAAAGATATTTAGTATCAGTACATTAAGTGGCAGTGAGCAGGGCACATTGCTCGCAGTAGAGTTGCTCCCATAAGGTAGACCGATGACCTGGTAAGGGACGGCGGAAATCCGATAGATGTGAGACGTGGAAAGACGTCATAGGCGAGAGGCCTACGTCCAGCAGTGGACGTCTTTTGACTGAAAGGATGAGGCCAAGAAGGTTCTAACATATTGCTAATATTTTTTTAATTATTTAGACTTCAATTACCTTATATTCGTCAGTAATTTATTTTGTTAACATCTCGTTTATTGATAGTTGTAATTATTCATTTTTTTATTGTTTTTTTTTTTTTAGTGACTCCACCAATTCTTAGTTTACTTCCTATTACGACGACTCACTTTCTTTATTATGACTTTTTTTTATTGTGTTTTTGGGTACAATATTGACTGGTGTACACTGTTCTTACTTAATATCTATTAATATTATATTATGGAAATATTGTAACATCAACCACTTTTTTTAAAAGAGTAACCATGAATTTTCTTGCCGGTTCTTCTCAATAGTAAACGACCAATTTGGAACCGCGTACTAGGCTCTAATGTTTTATAAGTGCCCATGTAGGCCTATGTGAAATAAAAATATTTAATTTAATTTTTTACCTTGAGTCCAGCGGGGCCGAGTGATCCCGGTGGTCCGACAAGGCCGGGTGGGCCCACAGGCCCTGATGGACCGGGCGGACCTGCTGGCCCGGGCGGACCGGCGCGGCCCTCGTGGCCCGGTAGCCCCTCTGCGCCCGCAGGCCCCGGGGCTCCGGGGGGACCAGGCTCGCCGGGCTCGCCCTGTGCCACACACATGATTATACCGAAGGCATCATATTGAAGGCGCCATTGCTAACATACAGCTAGGATTCTTAGCTGTCAATGAAAAGCGACTGATTTAATTCAAGAACAAAAAAATAAGTTTATGACGACCTTTCTTTTGAAACGGGGCAATATTTTATTCGTTTTAATGTATTAATAATATAACGTAAATGAATCCTTCACGTTAATACATTATGCTATATATTACATTGTTCATGTAATAAGTTATCGTTGCTGTCTAGTTATTGATATGAGTATCTATTATCACATCAACAAATCTTGAGTTGAAATCTAGCAAGTGAAACATGAACAGACATAATTAACTAGTAAAAAAAATCAGCTTAAAACTATAATTTTTTTGTTTTTTTTTTATTTGGATTTTTCCCCCATGGATCACTACAAAAATACTAACTATTATACACTACTTCGCAAAAAGAAAGCTCATGCAATGAATTTAAGGCATGCATCATTTAAAAGTGTGTTGACACACGTGTCGCGTACTGCTGGGCCTGCTGCAGCTCTTGGGTGTATCATGCGTCGCTTTACTTCATAATAGCGACGCTTATAGGACGTGCTGACATCAGATCTTGAGCAGCGCAGTGGGTGCATGATACGGTGGGTGAGTGTGTGTGAGTGAGTGTGAGTGGGGCACTAACCTTGAGCTGTATGACGGTTTGCGCGGAGATGTTGTGTCCAGCGGCCTGCAACCCCTGCGACACGAGTGCGTCAGTTGGCGCTACCGCCTGGCATGTGCCAGCTGACAACTACGGGCAACTTCTCCCAAAGAAATCTCCCACAGTTACAGCAAGCACATGATAAGCAGTATTTAAGTAAACATACATAAAAAAAAACATCCGATGCAAATAATACACGGTCTACCTACAACGACAGACAAAGCACAACATAAGACAAGCGCGGCGCGCCCACAAGCTCTAACTACTGCGCACTAGAGGGCGCTGGGATCGGTATGTACCTTGACGGCTATGATCTCGGCGCTCGTGTACGGACTTATCTTAAAACTGTCCACGGATCTTTTCACGCCCTGGAATGCCGTAACGTTCATTCATTACATACTCGTCAACACACGCGACGCATACAGAGCGCTTGTTTGCGGCTATTAAGAACACACTTTTCATCACTTATAACATAAGCATAATCAGTTTTATAAAGTTCCGGGACTCTGGCCACCTCTTTATAAGTTACTCATTAAGTTTAAAACCTTGATGTACGACTATAAATAATGAGGTAACTTAGAATCTGTTAATTTTCACTCTAAGTAGATTCCTTAATAAGTTCAATCATTATTCAAAGTCGTCAGATAAGTTATCTCACCTAGAATTTGAATCTAGGATTATAGAGCACCCGCCAATCCTACGGCATACAACTAGTTTTGTTGGGTGGTGGCCCACCCGATGGTGGTGTGTGGTAAGCGAGGGCGTTCTCATCCCAGAAAAAAGACTGAAAAGTCATATAAAACTCATTCAATTAAGGAATTATCCACTGATCTGTTATAATAGAGTCATCGACTTTCAATTCATGATGATGAGCCTAGCGTTCGTGACTATAGTTGTGTCGTGGGAGGTACAGTGAGTATCGCCCACCTTGACGGCGGAGAAGACGTCGAAGCCGGGGCTGCCATGCTCGCCTTTGTGTCCCTTGTCGCCGGGCCGGCCCTGCAACACACACATACTCGACTTAACAACAGTATATACCTGCTACATGCCATACATACACCGACTACAGCAACAGTTCCATTGAAAAACTGTAAACTAATCCTATTTTTGTGAGCATGTATATATTATTCTTAGGTAATTGTGTACGAAGAGAAATTAAATGCGTATTAACTTTGGATGTTTATTAACACACGAAACATATTAAATTAGTGGAATTTAGTTAGATCGTAAGCGCGTCTATAGGTGATGATTACTAAGGGCCAACTAATCGCCGAGGACTGCGCACTCTACTGGGATACAAAATGCTGCGCCAGCGCTCCTATACTATGATTGAGAACAAGGTGGCACATTTCGGGAATGCGCCACCTTGTACCACCATATATATATATATTTTATTTTTCAGTTGTCAAACACTTTTTTGAAAATATATATATTCTTTATTGTAAATCACAAAATATTACTGTATTTTTTATGGTTTACAACATACCGCGGCGCGGCGTTTGTAACAATAAAGGAAAACAAATGCGAATATTTCAGTAAGCTACGACTATTCACCTTCGCGCTTTTGACAGTTCATAGCTAGGACAGGACGTCTGTCTCTGAATATTATTAAATTATTAATTGAATTATAGTGTGAGCTAAGAGAACCACCAGGATTGAAGAGAAAGGTGCATGACTCAGAGACTGATCACCATCCGAAGCCTGACTTCACCCACAGCTGAGTGTGAGCCTCTCTTTTCTCGTGCCACTTCGTGCGTTCCTGTGTCAGCCTCCTCCAGGTCCTACCCACAAAGGCAACAATGTCTGCCCGTTCCGCCGCCGGACGACCAACATCCCAGTTCCTTCGCGTCCTCGCACGCCACTCGGTCACATGGCTGCCCACTTGTCGGACTAGTCACGACTATTACAATAAAAATATTTTGTCTGCTCTTTCAGGGTATATTTTTTTGCTGGCCTATTCTGTTCTACGGCTGAATAAAGGCCTCGCGCTATATTTTCCACCTTGGTATTTTATTTAAAAAAATCTAAAAAGCGATGAAATCAGCACACTCATAGTGAGCATGACGGTGATGATGAATATCGTTAGCAAGGTGTATTCTTATTTAAGATCAATTCAGTAGGTTGAAATGCCACAATAATCTATTTATGATTTAATGTTATGGATCTATGATAAACAAACTTGGTTCAAGTAAGTTATAGCTTACCGGGTCTCCCTTAGGTCCATCCAACCCGATGGGACCCTGAAATTGACAAGAAACAACGTTACTATATTATAATCTGCCATTGTTAATTACTTGTTATGAACATTTTTGCTGTGCTGTATTAAGAGACATCAAGTTCAAGAAAGAGACTGTCTTACGGTATACTCTACAGTAAAAATATACTACAAGATGGTCTCTTTATTTTTCACTACTTGGACGAATTTCTACAAAGACAAACATGTTCCAACACTGATGTGCCGCTGATACTGCAGCACATCAGGAGGTTATTTAGTTGAGGTTATTGTATACACGGTCACAACTTTATAAAATGAAGCATTAGTTTGTCTCTACGCACTTAGTTATACTCAAATACTTATATGAACGGTCATGTAAACAGTCCCTCAGTAAATAAGCCAGTCTAAATAGTAAGAATCAGCATGCGCCTGTTGTGAGGCTGCGCTACCACCGTGTTAGCGGCACACCACCGAGCGGCTGCGTACCCGTTAGTGAGGGAGCGACGTGATGCTTCCCCTCGCACACACTTTACTACTAGTACAAGACTTGTTGCCAAGTGCATGTCTGCTCAGAAGTAACTCAACGTTAGTGAGGTAGCGTCGAGATGCTTCCCCTCACACACACTTTACTACTAGTACATGACTCGTTGTCAAGTGCATGTCTGCTCAGAAGTAACTCAACGTTAGTGAGGTAGCGTCGAGATGCTTCCCCTCACACACACTTTACTACTCGAACATGACTCGTTGTCAAGTGCTTGTCTGCTCAGAAGTAACTCAACGTTAGTGAGGTAGCGTCGAGATGCTTCCCCTCACACACACTTTACTACTAGTACATGACTCGTTGTCAAGTGCATGTCTGCTCAGAAGTAACTCAACGTTAGTGAGGTAGCGTCGAGATGCTTCCCCTCACACACACTTTACTACTCGAACATGACTCGTTGTCAAGTGCATGTCTGCTCAGACGTAACTCAACGTTTGTGAGGGAGCGTCGAAATGCTTTACCTCGCACACACTTTACTACTAGTACATGACTCGTTGTCAAGTGCATGTCCGCTCAGAAGTAACTCAATATTAATTTGCAAACAATTTGCGATATTTTGAAATTAGACCAAAACTTGATTCATAATGATGATGATTCATTCGTACATTCATTTTATTTACTAAGGATAAAATGAATAGTTGAAATAATTATTTTCTTTTCAAATAATTATGTATTGTAGCTACCGGACAATTTGTCCTTTTCTGACTAAAAATTAATTACTTTGGGCGCGAGGCGACGCATTACTATGTCGATCGACTACTACTACGGATAGGTATGCATTGCGTTGTGTTTAGGGTTATCCCGCAGGAACTTTACTGCACGCTAAGATTGAGACATTTTGTGCCTAGGCAGCGATTACAGCATGCACGACCGTCAACACTCAGTGCAGTAAAGAGCCACGTGGGGCGAAATCGATTAATACAGGCGAGGCGGGCGCGGGTTAATCTACCACACTAGTGCTACCGTGCGGACTCTTACCATGAAGCCTCGCTCACCCTTCTCGCCCTTGCTACCCTGAAACGTGACACGCGTGAAGTGCATGACGCAGGAGAGCCTCACGAGCGCGCCGCCGCTAACATGGGCGACGCTTTCGTGAGAGGCATTGGAGACAACGGTCATAAGTTAATAACGTAAATATTTACAAAAAGAAAAAGGTAAAAGAAAAAAAGGAAACAGAACCAAAAAAGTAAAAATATATATACCGGGAATCCATTTTTCCCTGGTGCTCCCGTTAACCCCTGCAAACGAAATAAACAAAATAAATAAAAATAAAGCGAAGCCAAATTTGTTGCAGAGAACGAGAAGTTCTCCAGCTTCCCTTGTGCGAATCATATCAACATTGTACTTTAGGCTTATCTATTCGACAGTGCTATTGCTATCTAGACATATTATGAATAAGTTTGTCAATAATTTATCGTTAGTTCGCTAGCTGAGCGTCCCTGCGCATGCTGTGTGTGTGTGCTTACCGGGGGGCCGGGCTCGCCGGGGTCGCCCTTCTTGCCCTTCTTGCCGCGCTTGCCGGGCGGCCCGGGCGGACCTGCAACAAAAACAAACATTTAAATTACAGAACCTTACATTATCTGTTATACTAATGATCATTTTTATTTCTCCCTCCATTATTTTACTGACTATACATCCTTCAGTTATCCCTTGTGTTCCAGGACCTTGGTAACTCTTTCAAAGGATCCTGCAGCTGATATTCATATCCTAACTAAAACATACAAAATAGAGCCACAAAATATTATCAAAATTAAATTAATTGAAAATCTTATAAGATTTAAAAAGAGCTTTCAACTAAAAAATTGTCAATAATACAGACTGGCAGCATAAGTTCCTGCCAAGTAGCTACTTATCATTTATGATCAGAAGTAGGTTGGTACTAGTGATGTAACGAATATTTGCTTTTGATTTTACGATTTACTTTAATATTTTTCTATCACACAACTTGCATTTCACATTTGCAGTTTCACAAATTGTGAAATAACATGTTAACGAATCATAAGAAATCTTTTCGAATGAACTTAATGTGATAAGCTAGACTTCGTTCAATTAGTCTGTAACGACTCCTGTTATATTCTGTCTAATCTTGGCTGGCAAGAAATGTCAAACTTGTATGTAAGTCAACATTCTTAAGGTGATGGGTGAAACCACTGGCAACAACAAATATATATTTTTCTTACTGTGTTAATGTCAATTTATAATAATTGAAAGTGATGTGATGTCTACAAATAGAGTGTTTGTCGTAACATCTCTTCGGCTAGAGCGTTGCTACGATTCGTAGCGGTCTCACGGTAGCGTAGCGCTGGGGTCGTTCACCACGGGGTTACGAGTGTGTGACGTTACATCGTAGACTGATCGTGGCGTAGCAGCTACGCACCGTGCTACGACGACAACGGTCACCATATCTAGTTGTACTTTTAGGGTCACCGCACATGGACCACCGGCCACAACCACAAAACGCCGCCACCGGCGGCATATTTCCTGTAGGTTTCATATATTTTATATGGATTCACTACACACCGCCAACACTGGTGGCCGCCACATGCGCCCAATCACCGCTGCTCACTTCTTGTGGCCCGAACCGGCCACTAAACGCCGATACAAAACGCCATCATACGCCACTTGCAAATTTAAACCGTCAGAGTCCATTACGATACTGCGCGTATGGGTTAAAAAAAGTAATAGCTACCGGCCACATGTGGCTGTCGCGCACTTCAGCTTCCTTTGTGGCCGCTTCTAGCTTCTCGTGGTGGTGTTTGTGGCTATGGCATGTGGCCCATGTGCGGCGACACTTAATGTTACACAGGCTGGTACTAAACTAACCAAGCTTAATTTCTTAGGCCCAAACTATTTAGGAATAGAATTAGTAAGAACCAAGAAACTTGTACACTCTAGTAAGAACATACCGATGTGATTTTGTAATCAAATTAAAAAAAATAATAAAATTAATTAATTTAATTGATGTCTTAAAAATCTACTTAACAAACGTCAGCATACGTTGAAGGTTCAAAATGCGTGTCGTCCTTCTGTTTACGAATTTCACCCCGCACAAAGTGTCGCTGCCTAACTGGTAATATTAGGGGTTTAAAGTATGAATTGGCTGATTAGTACTGAGAAATTGAAATTCGGTTTTTTTTTTTAATTTAACTTATTTATTTAATCAAAATAATTACCATTATTATCTTTAAATAGCTGCCATCTCATAGGAAAGTCATTTACGCATTTGCGATAGAACTCTGGTGATAAAATGAGAATAAAACTTTTTATCACGTAGAAAATTGTCCAAATCACGAAAAAAAAGATAGTCCGTTGGAGCAAAGTCTTGCGAATACGGAGGGTGACAAATGGTTTCTAATTGCAGTTCCTGCAGAGCTAAAACGGTGTTTTGTACTGTATGAGGTCTCGCGTTATCATGAAGTCAATAATGGTGAAAATTGATTAATGAGTCAGGGCTGTTTCACTGCTAGTTTTGCTATCATTGTTCGGAATTCGGCACCGTAGACATCTGCCGTTATTGCCTGACTAGATCGGAGAAAGTTATAGTGAATAACACTATCCTGAGACCACCAAACAGTTACCTTTATCTTTTTTTGGTAAGTTTTGCTTTAGGCACTGTTGCGGCGTTTGACCTGGGTTCAGCCATTGCATTTATCACTAACGGTTATCGTAAAGAATCCACTTTTTATCACCTGCCACAATCCGATCCAACATTCCTTCATTTCTGTATCGATTCAACAAGGCAACACAAGTTTCAACACGCGTTTATTTCTGCAGATCAGTCAAATCATGAGGCACCCATTTTTCATATTTTTATTTTATTCATTTGACGCAAATGGGTCAATATTATTGGTAAGGTAACGTTAAACCATACCGCTAATTCCTGGGTAGTTTTGCTCAGATCAGCTTCCGACATCTCGTTCAATTTATTGTTATTTACCTGTGTGGGCGATTTTCCACGTGGTTTGTTCTTCAATTCAAAGTTTCCATCACGAAAGCGTTTAAACCAAAAACACACGGTGCGTTCATTAGTAGTCCCCTCTCCAAACGCAAAATTGATATTGCGCGCTTAGACCAAGATCCCAGAGCTGTCTGACATAGCTTATTTTCACATGGATGAAACCTTAGGTTCTCAGTAGCGTATCATGTGCTTTGAATACCTGTGTGCTTGTGGAGCTCCTCCTTGAAGCCCTTGGGCAGGTACCAGGTGAGAAAGGGAACTAAAAATAAGAGTAACTTAATTTTTTTGACTGGCCTGTTGGTCTAGTGGTTAGTGACCCTGACTGCTATGCCAGAGGTTGTGGGTTCGATTACTATGTGCCACGTCTAATGAAAATGAACCAGATATGAATAACCTGCATTAAATTTTAATATTAAAATTTTTGCTATGAAATTAAAGAAAGTGGTCTTGGTAAAAATATCTCACAAGTAGCATTCGAAGAAGTATTAAGGGTCTGTAACGTTTCCTGTAAACAAATTTAGTTTATTCCCTTGTTTCACCTGCTATTCTACTAATCACTTTTATGGTGGGTCAACATAAACGTGACTAGTAGAGTAGTAAATAGGTACCTAGTTAATCTATACATATAATAAAACAGTAAAATTATTTTTCGATGGTATTAATTGGCGCAAAAACTACTGAACCGATCCTATTCAAATTTTGCATACTTAATCCTTATAGGTCAAGACAACTTATAGGCTATGAATTATCATGCTCTTTAATTGTTAATATATGTGGTGTTGTATTTGATCAAAGACCAAGTCACTTCTTCTGGCATAAAAATCAAATTGTATTATGTAAAGGTTTTTTTTTTTTTTATTGTGTGGGAAAATCATCCTAATGACATCCCCGCTCTTGGGCGGAGCGGGAGATAGTGTCAGACTCTTACTGACTAAAAACCCACTCCTGTTCCTTCGTTGCCTTCGTCCCAGGGCCCCGGGTTCCGCTTTCACACTACCCGTGGCCCCAGTAGGCTTCGACCCTGCTGGGCCCCTACGATTTGCTGACATCTCCTTGAGGCGCGCGTGGAACAATACGCGCCGTCGACGACTTGGGCTCGGTCCGGACGGTTACCGGACGGTCAGACGGCGAGCCACCCATTGCTCGCCGTCTGCAAGCCCGCGCCTACGGTGGCCGGAAATCGGGATCGGAATCCCGGCGGCGGTTGGAGCGTAAGGACCGTTGCCTCACGCGATCGGCCGCCTCCTTAGCTAGCATTACTGCTTCGCAGAAGGAGGCGACCGCCTGCCACTCCTCCTCGCTCCAGAGCATGGCCTGAACCAAGGCCCGGCGCGAGAGATCGCCGCCGCCGATTGCCCCCACGAGGACACAGCGTTGCTCTGCCCAAGCTGGGCACACCTCCACCGTGTGCTCTACCGTGTCCTCCGGGTGGGCCGCACAGTGGCGACACCCGGGCGTCGTTTCCGCACGAATCCGGTGCAGGAACCTCCCGAACTTACCGTGTCCGGTGAGGACCTGCGTCATGCGGAATGTGAGGACGCCGTGAGGTCTTTCCAACCACGCCTCAAAGAGGGGACTTACCGCCATTATTGTGGCGTGCCCAGCACGGGGTCGCGACAGTCGCTGTCGCCATTTCTCCATGAGAACTCGCCGGAGCTCTGTCCGCCATGCCGCAAGTTGTTGCGGCAGCGGGGTTTCGCCCCGGCGTTGCATCTCCATGCGCCGTTCGTGCATGAGTGCAAGGACTGTTGCCTCCAGATCCCATGGTCGCTGGCCAGCAAGGAGGCTCGCCGCTTCGCGGGAAATCGTCCGGTATCCTCGCACCATCCGTATGGCCATGACCCCCTGGCACGCGTTCAGCCGGGCCGCCGGCTGCTTCCGCAGCCCCGGCGCCCACACCGGCGCGCCATAAAGGGCCATGGACCGAACGATCCCCGCGTAGAGCCTCCGGCAGGAGGCGTCTGGACCCCCAAGGTTGGGCAGGAGCCGCCCAAGGGCAGCCCCAGTCCGATTTAGTTTGGGAGCCAGACGTCGGAAGTGCTCGTCGAAATCCCATCGGCTGTCGAGAACGAGTCCCAGGTACTTCATCGTTGACCCGACGCCGATGTGGACTCCTCCCACCGTTAGCTGGGAACCCGGTGGTGGCGCGTTCCGAGGGCCGTGAAAGCACATGGCCTCGGACTTGTGCAATGCCACCTCGAGTCCCAGCTCCTGGATCCTGCCAACGACTGTCGCAACCCCGCGTGTCGCTAGTTCGACCGCCGCCTGGTACGACTCTCCCTGCGCCAGGACCAGCGTGTCGTCTGCGTAGCAGACCACGCTGACCCCGCCAGGGAGGTCGCCGCGCAGCACGTAGTCGTATCCGATGTTCCACAAGGGCGGCCCTAGTACCGATCCCTGCGGAACACCGCACGACATCTCTCGACGTTCCCACTCCCCCTGGTGACCAGGGTAGGTTATGTACCTGTCAGACAGGTACGCCTCGACCACACGACAGAGGTAGTCGGGCATCCGGTGATACCGGAGTGCCCTCCCAATGCTACTCCAAGGCAGGGAGTTGAAGGCGTTGGCGATGTCCAAAGACACCGCCACGACACACCTGCCCTGGGCCACTGCATCCCCCGTCGTGAGAGCTCGCACGCACATGATGGCGTCCACCGTGGAGCGCCTCCTGCGAAAGCCGAACTGGCCGTCCGCCAGATCCGGCCCCACCCGTGTTAGATGTGCGACGAGGCGGTCTGCAATTACTCTTTCAAAGAGCTTGCCCACCTCGTCGAGCAGCACAATGGGCCGGTACGCGGACGGAGAGTCCGCGGGAAATTGTATTATGTAAAGGTACGTCTCGACCAATGGATTTAGCTGATTTATTGTTGGACAGCGAACCCAGCCGTTCTCAGTCGCCTGATGAGTGATGAGTGGGGAGGGAGAAAGGAATGAGGTGGAATTGTCATCCTCACTCTCTTCTCAGAATTCGAAATGTTCCAGCAAACTGTTACGGGACATACCCAGGGTCGATTATAAGTAGTTCTTTTAAAATTAATTTGTGATTTTCTATTTGTATTAAATAGGGGACTGTGATGTGCGCTTATTATATTATCTATGTGTGCGTGGCTGCGCCCGCGCGATGTGTCCTACACGAGAAAAAAGCAGTGTGTCAATAGCTCTGACGTGTTTCACTTGTCTCCCGTATAAAGTACTTAACAGTCTCTTTGTACAGGACTCATTGGATGTGGATGTTTCGGGAGATATCTGTATCGAATTCATCGGGAAGAAACACTCGAGTCTCACCATTGTGCGGATCGCCCGGAGAATACGGTGGAAGTTAGTCCCGCTTGGTTGGAGCGCCGCCGCGTCTTCATGGAGGCGATTGGTGGAGAAAACATCAACCAGTAGCTTGCTTCAGTGAAGCACTACGAACGAAGAAGGTGGCTGAAACAGTGAGGGATAGGACATCCTCACGCCTCAGCTGCCGCTGCAGGTGACCCAGCCATCGCAAACACAAGATTACGGTGGTGCACTCCGGCCGTCTGGTCAATGCAATCGAAATGCGACTCAAAGAGATGTCAGCAAATGGATAGGGCCCTCTAGGGCCGATGTCTGCTAAGGCTGTGAGATTGTTTGAAAGAGTTACCTCCCGTAACAATTTTCACCTTAATATATTGTTTCACTAAAGAGTTTAAGCCGTTAGACTGCTTTTTATAGAGGTGAACGAAGAAGCATAATCGGGACAACGACTTTCAGCTGGATAACGTGCACTGATAGTGCAAAACCGTAAGTTAATCCAAAAACTACCATCACCATCATCATCTATCTTCCTCCACAACAGAACTCATGAAGAATTTGCGAGTGCATGCTTGCTTTGATTGTTGCAGCTTGATTATTTTGGGCGTTAAAATGACTTGTTAATTTACCTAGGATATTATATATACATAATATTTTTGGTGTGTATTTGACTGACGTCACATACACACCAAAAATATTATATATGACAAATGTTTTTTCATAGTGGGAACTACCCTATGAAAAGTCTCCAACTTTTAAGTAAATTTCGACGAAATCATGAGCGTGTGTATCTTCGCCCAATCGAACTCGCTTATTGATTGCCACACCGAGAGGTCTCTGACACCGATTGCCTCTATGAGGAAACGGCAGTTCACCTAAGCAAGATAGACCTCCACCACATGCTACGCCGGGTCCTCCAGGCGATTCGCAAATGGTAATATCAGGGTACTTTCAACCAAATCCGAAATACAAACCTCTCGAAACACCCACAACAGTCCTGAGCTTGTGTATCCATAAAACAATAAAATTACGGTAAACAAATCTAGCAGCCGATTAGTGTTATCCCTGAAACTGGTCTCCCTGAAAGGGTTGTTTCAGTGTTAGTCACTAGTCACTGCAAGGACACAACGTCCAGATGTCGACGGAAGCCTGCAAAGAATCTGGGATACATCATACGATGTCGAACTGTGATCAGGAACGCAAACCACATTCGACCCCGTATTATATGAAGCAGTGACCGCAAATAATAAAATACGCCATTATTAGGCCGCAAGGTGCCATCATCCCGGAGAACACAGTGGAACGTATAGTAGAGGTGTGCCTCGCAAGGGCGGAGCACCACCGGCCGAGATTCCGACGCCGACTACCAGTCACGGTAGACGCGGGCTTGCGGACGTCAAGCAAGTGCTGTGCAAAGGCCTGCCTCTCCCTTTTTCATACACTACTGTCCTCGGCTCTCCAGTAAGATTTGAAAACTCCGAAGCAATTTTAACTTATTGACCGGTATAAAAGTTCATGCGTAATGTTCGTAGTGGCCCGCGAGTGGCAGATGGCTGGAGGTGGCTCGTGGTGGCGCGAGGTGGCGGAGAGACTGCGTCGGTACAAATCACCAGCACATTATTGAGCCATTACCGCCCACCCTCTCACAATTTTGATAATCGAGTTAATCCACAGCGAGGGGTAAAATACGGCCCTCCCTGCCGCCAGCCCTCGAGAGGAATTGTGTGAAAATTGAGTTAGCCTTGTTTAAGCGCCATTTCGCTTCAAACTTCAGAAAGTAATCTGGTTTTTTGCGAGTTGCGAGAAGCCTCTCGGTGTAGGACCAACCGACACCGAGGCTTCTTGTCAGTATAGGTGCACGCTGTCAGCGGTGCGCGGTGCAAAAGATATAGCACACAAGATCTAGAACTAATTAAAAGAATATTTAATTTACCAGTTGTTGTATGTGTCGTGATTAGATTTTAGAATTAATCACTTCACGATGCAACCGGCTACTTCGAGAAATGGTTGCATTGCATAATATAGCTGACTTAAACTGCCCAAATCCTTTAAACGTTAAAGTTTTATAATATGTCAATGCGTTTTGCCATATCATTAATGTAAGGTGTCCATGATAATAAAAGGTCTAAATAAAGTTGGAAATAAGTTTCTACTTTGTTTTATATTTCTCTTGTAAGAAAAAACATTAGTTTAAAAAATAAAATAAAACTCTATACTGTGGATGCTCTGAATAGAATAGGTCTTTATTTGCACAGAAAGAAGGGACAGGTTATGGTCTGGGGTGATCAAGTTAGGTCTGCATTCAAATAAAAAGGCAATTACAATTAAAATTGTATAGATGTCGTTGGTACAACTGTAATGTAAAGGCAGCTCCTTTGAACTCAGTTTTCTGTCGTAATTATATTTATATTACCATTAACCTTCACAAATCAGGTTATTCATAGAATTAGAACAAAAAATTTAGACCCAATAAGCATTAAGGTACATGGGTTACCTCCTATTCAAACAAAAGAAATTAGAAATCAGGTTGAAAAAATGTTAAGGGATAACATTAGCAAGGAATTGCATTCTGCCTGGAGTGCTCCCGTATATTTGGTGCCGAAAAAGTTATATGCATCAGGTCAACAAAAATGGAGGATGGTAATTTATTACAGACGGCTCATCATCATCTTCCTGCCCTTGTCCCGTTTTATTTGGGGTCGGCGCAATAAAACCAAAATTGATAATAAATACCCTTTGCCCAATATTAACGATTTATTTGACATGTTAGATAAAAGTACCTATTTCACTTATAAAATTTAAAAGAACTATTTCCTTCGGTTTGCCGACGAAATTGTAGTCATGGCTGAGACTACGGAGGAACTCAGTACAATGTTTGGTGGCGTCAATAGAACTTCCAAAACAGTGGGACTTAAAATGAACATGGACAAAACCAAAGTCATGGTAAACAGCCATGTAGCACCCAGTCCTATCAAGATCAGGGACTCTACACTCGAAGTTGTGGACGACTACATTTACCTGGGACAGACGCAGACGATCCAGTTGGGAAAGTCTAACTTTGAGAAAGAGATCATACGTCGAATCTAAATCGACTAGGCAGCGTTCGGGAAGCTGCGCGGTATCTTCTCGTCCAATATACCACAGTGTCTCAAGACGAAAGTCTATGACCAGTGCGTGTTGCCAGTGATGACATATGGCTCTGAAACGTGGTCGATTACAATGGGCCTCATCAGAAGGCTTAAAGTCACCCAAAAGGCAATGAAAAGGGCTATGCTCGGAGTATCCTTGCGTAATCGAATCAGAAATGAGGATATCCGCAGGAGAACCAAAGTCACCGACATAGTACGCAGAATCACCGAACTTAAGGGCAATGGGCAGGGCACATAGCTCTCAGAACGGATGGCCGTTGGGCCGAAAGGTTCTAGAATGGCGATCACGTGCCGGAAGACGTAGCGTTGGAAGGCCTCCTACAAGGTGCACCGATGACTTTGTAACGGTTGCGGGAGTCCGATGGATGCGAGAGGCACAGGAACGTTAATTGTGGCGACACTTGGGGGAGGCCTATGTCCAGTGATGGACGTCTTTCGGCTGAAATTATGATGATGGTTTATTTCACAATCATCAATTTAGCTAGCGGGTATCATCAATTAGAGGTTCAAGAACAAGATAGAGCTAAGAGCTAGCTTCGTTTAGTACACCTTCAGGGCATTACGAATTCAACAGAATGCCTACAATCTACAAATACCTGCAATCTTTCAGCGGGAGATGGATAATGTCTTACGAGGTCTTCACGGCTTATATATATTGCCGGTATACCTCGATGACGTCATTATTTTTCAAAAAGCTTGTCAGAACACGTAGACAAACATAAAGCAGTTTTTGACCGCTTTCGTCAAACAAACTTGAAAGTGCAACAAGTGGTTAAAAAATAAATTACCTGTAAAAGATATTTCTAACCAAAAACAAAGAATGCTTGAAGTTTACTCAGATTTCACGAGATTATCGTCATGAGGGATCGCTATATCAACAATCATTGTGCGACGCTCTAGTCAAACTATCACCAATTTGTCAGGCTTATTGGCATCAATAGTCCTGTCAGTGATGATAGATCGATCCCAATACAATGTGACGCTGCCATTCTCGAGAACTGGGTCGGGTACATACCTATAGTACGGTACTTCTGATTCCAAGATTGTATAAATTTAAGAGCAAGTTGCTAGTGGATAACCCTCGCTACTAGGTTGTGGCTATGCAAATAGTCTCCGTTAGCTAAATAAGAATACCCCGAAATAATGTGTCGGATTGATTCTCCGGGCCGGCGGCATGTCCGATGCACAGAATGAACAGATGTCAATCGTACCGTACTTCACAATGTATTTCCGGTAGTTGTTCGTCGTCATAACTTCATCCATAATTGCAAAGACAAAATCTTCGGTTTCTCCAAAGAGATCACCAAAGCGCAACCAGGATACGGGTGCTAAAAGATCTATATTGGGCTCATGTAAGGCCCGATAAAAGCGCCCGTAAAGCTCCTTGCTCTGACATACTTCCCTGCGTTCATCAGTATCCACTACTATAGATTTGCGCCGGTTCTCATTATTTCCGCGGAATATACAGCCTCATTACCGATGACAGTACGTGATGCATTCGATTTGCATTAAGCAGTATGCGGACCCTCCTATCCAGGGCGTTGAGTTCCGTCTGAGTCACTCCGTCGCTGCTTATAAGGCTACATTCGCAAAACACAATATTTTTGTGATAAGGCCACATTCGCAAAACACAATATTTTTGTGATAGAGCAATGGTGGCCGAGTGGTAACGGCCCCGACTTACGAGTTTGTAGGTCGCGGGTTCAAACCCAACCAGGTGCATTATTTTGTGTAATTTATTTCATCACCACTGCTCTCAAAACGGTGAAGGAAAACATCGTGAGGAAACCGGCATGTCCTAGAAACAAAAAATTCAAAGACATGTGACATCCACAAACCCGCACTGGGCCCGCGTGGTGGATTACGGCCCATTCCCTCTCCTAGAGAGGAGGCCTGATTCCCAACAGTGGGAACGTTACAAGGCCGACTATGCTATGCTATGCTAATATTTTTGTGATACATCATTTAAAGTACAGTCTGTTAGTGGTGCTGATGGCACTACTGAAGGTTTCAGTTACCTTCAGTAGTTCCATCAGTAGCAAGTTGTTGGAAGCAAAAAGTTTTAGATAATCCATGTGAAGAAGGTGCGATATAACCTAACCTTCTTAACCGGTAGCCCAAGCCGAAACCCTCCAGCAGAGTGCTGAGAGGGTTCAAAGCTAGGCAAAATCACAGTGGATTCAAACTGCCACCCTGGAATATGCCACTCTCGATCCTTATCGGTTCGCTGCTCTCCCAGATTTGTCGACATCCTGGATAGTGAAAGGCCGTCCTCCACTGCCCCATATATGACATCAGGAAGGTGCGAAGAGTTACATCAACTTTAAACAGCTCCAGCACCCTCATGAGCCATGTATGTGGCACTAAGTCATAGGCCTTCTTATATTTTATCCAACAAGTCGACAGATCTCTTCGAGAATGACGAACCTGTTGGATTAGCCAACAGGTTCGTCATTCTCGAAGAGATCTACAACAACAATGCAACATCAATGAGGAGCAGCTTCTTATTACCATGGGACCTGTTCCCAATCCATTCTGAAAATCAGACATGATGGTGTTTGTCTCAATATGACTGTTAATTTTAGCTCTCAGGATTTATTTATTTATTTATTAATTACAACGGTTAAACAACCAATTACAGCAATTAAACAAAAAGTTTAGGTTAAAACAACAAGTACTTACATCAATTCCTCTCACAGTACTTCTGGCATACCAATAAAATCATCTTCCATTCATCCGCAAACAGATCGTTTGTTGGATATGAATCCAAGAGATCATTTAGGATGAATGTAAGAACTTAATAGACCGTCGGCAAACACGTGATTGGTCTATAATTTTTAGGGTCTGTATTACTACCCGATTTATGGAGCAGGTGGGTTATTTCTGTCGTTAGGAACTGGGGCAGCGACCCTGATTCTAAAGCAGATTGGAATTGGGATGCCAAGCAAGCATGCGAACTTTGATACTATTTAAGCCAGAAGTTGTGCAGCCCGTCCGGCCCTGGAGATTTCCAATTAGGCAACCGACGGACTGCACGAGCTACATCTTGCTACATCGCTCACTTATTCGCGCGTCTCCACAAACAGCTGAAGTAACAAATAACACGAACATGCTAATAGCAGAACTTATGCTATTATTGTTGCTAAACTGTTGTTTGTCGCGAACTGTCTCCTGACAGTGGGACGCGGGGGGACGTAGGGGGGCGCGGCCAGTGGGGCGCGTGCTCAGTCATTAGACACTACTTTGTGAACTACCTCAAGACAACTAATCGTCGACATAGTAATTCGCTATTATTACTAAATAATAATAATATTACGATCCTTACAAAACGCTTTAACCTAATTCAAGGAGTGTACCTCTGGTGTAGGACCCTTGCACTATCTCATGTTTCAAGTATGGTGGGCTGTGCTGCTGTGGCTGCTAAGACCCTCAAGTCGCGCTTAGTGCGTACATATTTAGATTATAAATATTCGTAGTTAGTTTTTTTAAGTTACTGTACACATATTTTCCCCGCTTGGGCAGAGCGTGTTCTCGTGGGGGCGATCGGTGCCAACGACCAACGACCTCTCGCGCCGGGCCTTGGTACAGGCCATGGTCCGAAGCGAGGAGGATTGGCAGGCGGTCGACTCCTTCTGCGAAGCAGTAATGCTAGCAAAGGAGGAGCCCGCACGAGCAAGCGATCGGGATCCCGATCCCGATTTTCGGCACACGGTTGTCATGGCCTTGCAGACGGCGAGCAATGGGTAGTTCGCCGTCCGACCGTTCAGTGACCGTTTGGACCGAGCCCAAGTCGTTGACGGCACGTATTGTTCCATGCGTGCCTCAAGGAGATGTCAGCAAACCGTAGTAGCCCGGCAGGGTCGAAGCCAAAATGAAACCCGGGGCCCTGCGATGAAGACAAAGAAGTAACAGGTGCAGGAACTTCCCGAACTTACCGTGTTCGGTGAGAACCTGCGTCATGCGGAAGGTGAGGTCGCCGTGAGGCCTTTCCAACCACGCCTGAAAGAGGGGACTTATCGCCATAATTGTGGCGTACCCAGCACTGGGTCGCAACAGTCGCTGTCGCCATTTCTCCATGAGAACCCGCCGGAGCTCTGTCCACCATGCTGCGACTTGTCGCGACAGCAGAGATTTACGCCGGCGTTGCATCTCCATGCGTAAATCGTGCATGTGTGCAAGGACTGTTGCCTCCAGATCCCATGGTGACTGGCCAGCAAGGAGGCTCGCCGCTTCGCAGGAAATAGTCCGGTATCCTCGCACCATGCGTATGGCCATGACCCCTGGCATGCGTTCAGCCGAGCCGCCGGCTGCTTCCGCAGCGCCGGCGCCGACTTGTGCAATGCCACCTCGAGTCCCAACTCCCGGATCCTGCCAACGACTGTTGCAACCCCGCATGTCGCTAGTTCGGCCGCCGCCTGGTACGACTCTGCCCGTGCCAGGACCAGCGTGTCGTCGCGTGCGTAGCAGACCACGCTGAACCCGCCGGGGAGGTCGCCGCGCAGCACGTAGTCGTATCCGATGTTCCACAAGCGCGGCCCTATTACCGATCCCTGCGTAACACCGCACGACATCTCTCGACGTGCCCACTCTCCCTGGTGACCAGGGTAGATAATGTACCTATTCGACAGGTACGCCTCGACCACACGACAGAGGTAGTCGGGCGTCCGGTGATACCGAAGTGCCAGTACTCCAAGGCAGGGAATTGAAAGCATTAGCGTTGTCCAAAGACACTGCCACGACACACCTGCCCTGGGCCACCGTATCCCGCGTTGTGAGAGCTCGCACGCACATGATGTCGTCCACCGTGGAGCGCCTCCTGTGAAAGCCAAAATGGCCGTCCGCCAGACCCGTGTTAGGTGCGCGACGAGGCGGTCTTCAATTACTCTATCAAAGAGCTTGCCACCTCGACGAGCAGCACAATGAGCCAATACGTGGACGGAGAGTCCGCAGGGCGCCCCGGCTTCGCGATGAGGACCAGTTTCCTCGTCTTCCAGCGAAGTGGGAACTGGCCCCTCTCCATGCATGCGCTGAAGAGCCCTCTTAGTCGAGGCCCGAGAGCCTCCATGGCCAAAACCCAGGCCTTCCCAGGCAAGCCGTCGGGTCCTGGGGCGGTATTTTTGGCACTTAGCCTTCGTTCCGCCACTTTCATTTCTACCTCGGTCACCTCTGGAGCGTCGTCGTCGTCGTCGCCATCGTCCCCATGGGTTCCCATTCAGAGTCCCCCGCCACATGTTGCGGGCCTCAAGTTAGGCCCGCCTTATCTCCGCTCAGAGGGTGCGCTTTGCCTCTCTGTATCCCTCGTACAGCTCCGCCTCTTTGGCCTCCGCATCCGGTGGACGGATGCGGCGCCTGCGGTGCCTGGCATACCGGCGTCGCGCAGCATTGCACGCGTTGCGCAGTGCCGCAATTTCCGGCGACCACCAGTATATCTGGCGCTGAGCACGTCCTGGATGGACTCGGAGCATTTCCGCGTCACAGATTTGCGACATGGCCTCCCGGTACAACTCTGCCTCGACATCTATGTCAACAGGCCCGTCCGGCGCTTGCACCCAGGTCTGTACCGTCACGGCTTCCAGGAGGAGCTTCCGGTCCATCTGTCTCAGCGCCCACCGCGGACCACAAGGGTTCTGTCGGACCGGCGAGGTCGAGGTTTGGGAGGAGGCGTCAAACCTGATGTACCGGTGGTCTGAATACGTCTTCAACATCTCTATAACGCGCTAGTCGACGACACGTGGCGACAGAGCGGGGCTGGCAAACGTGATGTCCACCACTGAGTCACCCCGCATTCGCCTGCACGTGGGACAGAACCCCGGTTTAGGACGACAAGGCCTGTCTCCAGAGCCCAGTCCTCCACCATCCGACCTCGCTGGTTCGTGAACCGGGAACCCCAAGCCAAGTTCTTGGCATTGAAGTCCCCGCACACGACCACGGGTAGGGAACCAAACCAAGCGACGACGGCTTCCAGCTCCATTAGGGGGATGTGAAGATCGCCGAGAGATCAGTTTGGGGACAGGTAGACGCCCATCACTGCAATGTCCCCGAACCGTGCCGCCACGCAACCCCGTCTCCTCGTGACAGCTTCGAAGGTCGGGGTACCGACGGTGACCGACGAAATTAGGCTCACCGAGCCGTTCTGGTCCCGCACCCAGTCTCCCCTTTGCAGGACATAGTACGGCTCGGAGACCACGGCGATATTGATCGACCACTGCACCATGCTCTGGAGCAACAGATTCTGAGCGGGGGCGCAGTGGTTGATGTTCGCCTGGAGGAGACGTAATGGAGCCGTTATTGACAGCCCATTACCTCCTCCTCCCGAGCCCCACGTGATGGCCCTGCCGCAGCAGTTGCGGCGGCGACCGCAGTGGCAGCCAGAGAGGAGGCTGCGGCGGAAAGGACGTCGGGGTGGGCTTGCCTCGGGACCTTGCCTTTGGCCTTGCCAGGGGGGGGGGGGGGTCGCAGAACCTGCTCCCAGCCCGGTGATCGGCCGGCTTGCCTGCCGCCACACATGCGTAGCAGTGCGGCGTTGCACGGCATTCTGCAGCCTTGTGACCGTGCTAACACGTGGAAGCAGCGGTCACTGCGGTCCACCTCCGCAGCGCAATAGGCACTCACGTGGTGTCCCACGTGGCAGTGGTAGCACCGCAGAGGTCTGGGCTCCAGCAGTTTTATCTGCACGGAGACCCAGCCTACCAAGAGCTTTCGGCCTTCGCCAGGCCATCGCCTTGGCCGCCGACATGGGGCAGCTCACCGTTATGGCTCGTATGCCCGTGCAGTCAACGCGGATGGTGCCCGCCCGCACCTGATCGGCGTGGCACCCTCCCGCCCTGACAATGGCGGCCACCACCTCGTCCACTCTGACGGAGTCGTCCAGGCCCATGATGCGCATGTCCATGCACTTGGTGGGCCTGGACACTCGGCCCTCCTCGACGTCCAGGAACCCCTGACGTCCGCAACGGCCCTGACCCTTGCAGCCAGGGCGTTCGGGACAGGGCCACTGGTTCGCACCAGGAACCTCAAATATTCGGGCCCCGGTTGCGGTGCGCCTCATTCGGAAGCCTCCAGTGGCTTCGTACTCGCTGAGGTGGCCCATCACCACCTGTTTCGCTTTTTCCATGACGGTGTTGTACGTCACGCCCTTCTTTTCTACGTCTGGCTGTAGTGTAATAACTATAGCCTCAGAATTCGGGGCGCGAAGTCTAGCCGCCATGTCCCGCTTCTTGCGCTGCTGTCACTGTGCGCGCTTTTTGGCCGCCCTAGCCGCCTTGCCCGCCTTCCTGCTGGCGCCGACAACTGTCCATTCGGCGCCAGCCGGAGGTGGTAGGCGCGGCCTAGTCGCCGCCGCGGCAGGAGGTCCCACTGGTTTAGTGGCAAGCGCCGCCCTGCCCTAAGTAACAGGAATGGGTTTTTAGTCAGTAAAAGTCTGACATGCGCTCGCGCTCCGCCCAAGGGCGAGAGATGTCATTGGATGATGGTCCCACCTAAAAAAAATGTACTACATATATTTTAAAGCCCATCTTGATATTTGATTTTTTAAGCGTTTCGTGTGAAAAAGTATGAGGCGACGGGTTCTCTCAATGATTGCGTGCGTTTGCGGTGTGCACGGAATACAAGCGATCATGACGGTAAATTATTTAAAGATAAACACAAGGTGGAGAAGAAATATCAAACGGCAATCAAAAAAATCTAATTTGTGGCCGCAAGCTATAGAGATCAATAACTAGAGTATCATGTACATGTAGCTAGTATTAGCCGTGGAATGCATGCAGCTGGTAGCGCGGTACTAGAGTGTGTTTGTTAATTGGTGAGCGAAGTGCGCTTGATGTTGTGGTGTGGCACTGTCGCGAGTGTCGCGAGTGTCGGCGTGTTCACAAGGTCTTCACGCTAGGACACTTTATCATAGCGTCTTCACTCCCGTACTGCTTTTAAACTTTTTTTTAGATTGTCAGATAAAAATAGTAATATTGCTTGTACTGCATGCATACACGCTAATGTCGCTGCAGCTGTTCATCTGTAGCGCTCGAGCCGCTGGCTGTGAGCTCTATGGGAACTAAGCAACGCGACGTGGGGCAGTGTCAATGTGTGTAAACATTTCGGCATGTTTGATTACATTGTTGAGATTTATAGATTGACGATTGCTGACAAAAGCCGTGTGCTATCCTAACTGTAGGTAGGTGTAGTTTTTTTATGGAATCTACCAATTTTTCAAAACAGTAGCGCACATCAGTACACTGACTCTCGTTCGGTAGAATCAGAGAAAACCTAGTTTTAATTCACCATGCTCGTAATGTCAGACAAGTTGTAATCTAATAAAAATGCTCCATGGTAGGTATTTCAATTCACAAATTAGAAAAAAGTGCTTCTACATTATATAATGCTATTATTTCCAAAATAATACTTTGCAGTTTTATTTATTTATTATTGTTTTCTTTATTGTACACCAAATACAAAAATAAAAGGAAACTAAAAACTAAAACACATACGTACATACAATGGGCGGCCTTATCGCATTCCGCGCTCTCTTCCAGGCAACCTGGAATGGACAGTAATTGCCTGGACAAGAAATGGGGCTGTCATTGGTGTACCAAAACCAGCATTAAATAAATTATATTATAATAGATACACCGATATATACATATGCTATATAATAGATACATACATAATTATTTAAAACTATAGACAGAAATATGAGTCACAACTATCGATACTCACAGCGACAGGTAATGTTCCCTAACGAGTTTTTTAAAAACAGGCAACGATTGAGCGCGTTTAATTGTGTCTGACAATTCATTCCACAGACGAGCAGCCTGGACAGTAAATGATTTACCATAGAAAGTCGTGGTATGGATTGGCAATTTAAGTTGCAAATTTTCCGATGATCTTAACAATTTTGTATGTGAGTTGCAGAGAAACTCAAAACGTTTTTTAAGGTAAAGAGGCGTGAAGGGGGAAAAGAGGATATTATATAGGAGGGAGAGAATATGAGCATTCCGGCGAAGGCGAATTGGTAACCACTTGAGCTTTACACGGAATTCGGAAAGGTGATCATATTTGCGCAAACCAAATATGAATCTTATACAAAAATTTTGAAGCCGCTCAAGTTTATCTAGTTGTTCTTGAGAAAGGTCTAGATAGCTGGCATCAGCATAATCAAGGATGGGAAGAAGAAGAGACTGTGCAACCGCAATCTTGCTGGCAGTCGGTAGAAAATTGCGGAGTCTTCTTAAAGATGCAGCAGAAGCGAATAACTTAAGGGGAGTTCTTGTAGCTGGGCAGTCCAGGAAAAGTTCTTGTCAATGAATATCCCCAAGTTTTTAACTTTATCACTGAAGGGAATTACGGAGTTGTCAAAAGAGACTTGGGGAAGAGTCGTCCAGTCGATCCTTGAAACCATCCTAGAACTGCCCACCACTATAACCTGCATCTTTGTGAGATTTACCGTAAGACCATACTTCTTGCTCCAATCGCATATGCAGGCCAGATCACGGTTGATGGTGCTAATAGCCTCAGACAGATTTCCAAGAGGTGCTCGCGAGTAAATTTGAAGTAGAAGAAAGAAGGAAGAAGTAAGTTCATTGAAAATTGAGTTTATAAAAACTGCAAAAAGTAATGGGGATAACACGCCACCCTGCGGAACCCCGACAGATGTACTACACCAGGAAGACAAGGTCTCTCCGGTGCAAATACGTATAATGGATAGACACCACTTGACGCAGAAAAGTTGAGGATATGGCAAATGACGGGAAGGATTACGTCAAGCACCGGTAATAACATTTTACGACTGATACAGTCGCTTCCCACAGCATTGGAAGTAATCGATAGAATGCTCTTCGTAACATCACATGCGGAGAATTCACTTAAAACAAATAGAGAATAACTGGGAGTCGGAAGAGAAGAAAGATGATTCAATGTATTCAATTTCACGGTCTTATCAAAATTGGACGAAGCTGTAAAATGGTGATTCATTGCATCGATGTCCAAATCTTTAGGAATTGACTCTTGTCGGATTTTACCGACCCCCAATGATCTTAGAAAATTCCAAACTTTGGATGCGTCCCCATTTTGGGCGGAATTATGAATGTGTTGGCGATTAGCATTCCTACATACCTTATTACAGTGTTTTCGAATTGAAGCATATTTTTCCCTATTAGCATCATTCGTTTTAAGAAGCAATTAACTTACTTAGACTGTACATTATTATTGTTTCGAAAACACTACAAATTTACAGTTTTCAGATTTTTTTTCTTTACTTCTTATATCTTGCTTCATGCCAAATTTCAAGATTCTAAGTCAACGGGAAATACCCTATGAATTTTGATTTCCTTGAGAGTATCGAAATATATAACGCTCAGTAGTAGCACAAGCAATGTAAAAATAATAATGATACTTTATCAGTATGGTGTATTTCATAATACAGTCTTTTTGAATGGACAATCCTTAAATTAAGACTAGACCTTATTTTTGTAGAAGTGAGTTAAAGTTTTTTTAGTAACTGAAATTTTTTTCATGTAATAATTCATAATATAAGTTATTAAATTTTTCAGGATTTTAGAAAACTAGGACACGCACTTGGCCGATTTTTAGTGTTTGATATTGACGTTATAAACTGCCGTATATAATGGCCTAATGCGGTATAAGCAAATTTTATTATTCTATTATTAATATATGATTTTGTTTTTGGGACGTAGAAATGGAAAAATCGATAACTTTTCTATTAAGTCAATCACTATCGTAAATGCAGTGGTGGCCGAGTGGAGCAGTGGTGGCCGAGTGGTAACGGCCCCGACTTACGAGTTGTAGGCCGCGGGTTCAAACCCAACCAGGCGCATTACTTTGTGTAATTTATTTCATCACCACTGCTCTCAAAACGGTGAAGGAAAACATCGTGAGGAAACCGGCATGTCCAAGAACCAAAACTTCGAAGACGTGTGACATCCACCAACCTGCACTGGGCCCGCGTGGTGGATTACGGCCCATTTCCTCCCCTAGACAGGAAGCCTGAGTCCCAACAGTGGGAACATTATAAGGCCGACTATGCTATCGCAATATATGTTTTTTGGAAGAAAGAAAGAAAAAACATTTAATTGCGACATAAACGGCCGTATCTTTTGTTTTCGTTAACTCAAAAGTTTGATTTTTTCACAGCTTCAAGGGACCGTAGATTTGAGCATCTGGTTTTTTTTTTTTTCTTTTTTTTTAAATTCTGGATAGGATTGCGCTT
Source organism: Mythimna vitellina (assembly GCA_949316375.1). Classification (NCBI taxonomy): domain Eukaryota; kingdom Metazoa; phylum Arthropoda; class Insecta; order Lepidoptera; family Noctuidae; genus Mythimna; species Mythimna vitellina. The sequence continues at coordinate 267,676 of OX438696.1, forward strand.
GACCGCCATCTCACCTGATGGAAAGCGATGAGGCGGTCGACGATGGAACGCGCTTACCTAGAAGTAACCTATTCACTCTTGACTTAAAGATTTCCGGGTTGTAGCTATCAGGAAACACACATTCCGGTGCGGGTTGGTGGATGTCACACGTCTTCGAAGTTTTGGTTCTTGGACATGCCGTTTTCCTCACGATGTTTTCCTTCACCGTTTTGAGAGCAGTAGTGATGAAATAAATTACACAAAGTAATGCGCCTGGTTGGGTTTGAACCCGCGGCCTACAACTCGTAAGTCGGCGCCGTTACCACGGTTTTAATTTCAACTCGATACCTCCACGCGTTCCCGAGACAAGGGGTCTTAACAGGCAAACAGACAGACAGACAGACAGACGGACAACCTAGTGATCCTATAAGGGTTCCATTTTAAAATCATCGAGACTCCATTCGGGAATTGAACTATTTACACAGGTAACTTTGTACGGAACCCTCACTGCGCGAGTCCGATTCGCACTTGATCAGTTTTTTTTTATAGTCTGTTATATTTTTATGACAGACCATGTAACAGAAGTGGCTAAAATATTAAGTACTGTCTTTTGCGCGCAGCTTCGCCCGTGTACATAAAATAAAGCCTATGTCACTCAGGAATAAAGCAGCTATCTAACGGTGAAAAAATTTTTGCAGTCGGACCAGTACTTTCATAGATTACCTCCTACAAACAAAAAAAACTAAATTTACCTGTTTATAATCATCATCATTCCAACCGAAATACGTCCACTGTTGGACATAGGCCTCCCCCGAGCGCCGCCACAAAGGACTGTCCTCTTTATGATTAGTATTATATTAAGTATTGAATTAATGTGTCCGGAGTTTATCTTCAAACACGCCAGGTCCCAGGAGCCTACAGCTCGAGCCTGCAGTCCCTATAGGATCCACCTGCTGACTACGTCCGCCACTGGTTGCTCGCACGATCTCACTGACACTTTGAGTGAGTCCTGTCGAAGTGGTTTTGCAAACAGTACCGATATATATATATATATATTTGCGTTCATGTTTACTTCTTGATAGATTTATACGCTTAACTCAGAAATATGAAACATTGCAATATCATTTCAATTTACTAATTTGCGATGCTAATTCTGAACAGGTGTTGATTGCATAAATAATTAAAAATATCGTTCCGAAAAGATTTAATATAATTTTTTGTTTGCTTTGGTAGTTTTGGCTTGCTCAGGTGGACTGGGTTGCGCAGCAGCCACATAGAAAGTGATCAATATGCCAACGTTTCTCCTGAACTTTAGATAGGGTTACAGTTATATACATAAATAAACTGAAGCGACAAACAGGCATGCAATGTCGTGGCCAGATCTTAGAATTGACCACTTCATATTCTATATTCTTTATCAATGTGACCAGCCATATCATGAAACGGCAGCATTTCATGATATGGCCAACTAAAACTGGCCAGATCGTTTAAACGTCAACGTTTGATGATATTTCGATCCACGTTTGGCCTTATCATTAATTTAAGATTAATAGACTTTTAACAAATATTAAGGGATTTGGGGCACCCTGACTCGGATAGGTTAGGTATGAAGGAGATGGCGGGGCCTACAGAGCGATCGAAGCGAGTGAACACAGTCTCCACCATCGCTCTCGTTATTTTTGTTTTACTCCCTAGAAAAGCATATTTCAGTGCACAATTAGTATTTTTGATAAAACAGAAGCATATTTTGTAGTAAGAAACCGAAATAAATTGAGGAACATTTACATTCTACCGCAATTAAAATCTACATCTGCACTAACATTATAAAGGTAAAATTAGTTTTTGTTTTTTTTTTTTTTTGTTTGTCGGAGGTAATCTCTGAAAGTACTGGTCCGATTGCTAAAATTTTTTCACTGATAGAAATCTGATTTATTCCCGAGTGACTATATTTAATGTACGCGAGCGAAACTGCAGGCAAAAGTTAGTCGTATATAATATCGTTGGCCAAATTGTACTACTAAATTGCATTCACACAGCTAATTGACTGCTGGCTCGTATTGGTTAAGGCATATAGTCCGTTAAACATCTAATCGGAGTTAAATGCACACATACTCGTACTGCCGCCTGCGCCCGCATACACTCCCACTGACCTGTAAATCCTTTTTCTTTCGAAATATTGATTGATTTACATATGATATGTGATAAATGGGAGTAGGGGCCTTAAATCAAATAACGCAGCTTTGTGTCGAAATTATATTACATTATACTTTTATCTTCCATTTGAAAATTGTTGTTCACTTTTAGTAAAAAATGTCTATCGCATTATTACGTTATGAAAACAAAGCAAAATCAGCACCTCTACCGGTGGACAACATAACTATTTTACAATATGATCAGCCATGTTTAACATTATCATAAAATAATCACGCGTATAGCTGCCCATATCATGATGTGACCAGCGGACAAGGTTCTATATCATGAAATGCCACCATTTCATGATATGGTTGATTATATCATGAAGTAATCATTTTTAAAGTCTGGCCACAACACATAATTACAGACAAACTTTCAAAATTGTAATATTAATGTGATTTTTATCTGTTACTTTTTCCAAAGACATTAAATATATACTACCAATAGACAGGACATAGCGAACAAAATCGTAGTCCGATACTTATTACCTAGTGGTTATAAGTCTTTCAGTCTAGTATGACACCCCTACACGTCAAGTCGTGTTTGTATCCTCTCTATGCGCTAAAAGAAAATCATTTTCTGAGAAAATATGCCGAACTGTGCATTACGCTATTGCAAATCTTGTTATGGTGAAATGACTGGACCTAACATCGGTTTATTTTTGGTGTTTACGAAGTATTAATTAGAATTCAAAATAGTTCCAAAACATTTGATGATTTTATGATAACGCCATCTATTGCTGAAAAGCTTGGCCTTACCTTTATCACACACTGAGGCTCTACCACGAGCTCATAACGTGATCTATTTTACGACCTAAACTGAACTGTTAAAGGGATGGAGCTATTTAGGGTGTATAGCTCTATCACTCTTTTTCGCTCGTATAACTGACATTTTAACATTATCATGGTAAGGCCCCTGGCCACCTACCGAGCGATAGTTAAATAATTATAAATTTTGACAAATGTAATTCGCGTGTCTGCTATTCAAAGACAGATGGCATCACTGAGGCATAGGATGACAGTTTTCCTAAGACATTTTTTCTGATAGACGCTCTATTGTATATCTTTAAATCTCTTTGACTTTTTCCATGTTTCTATAAAATAATAAAATATACAACCTTATTTTTAGTATACGCGAAACCTGAAACACGTGTCTAGTATTTTTATGTAAAGAATCTTATATCTATATACGATATTTCGAAACTGTATCATAAAAAATCATAAAGTTATAAGCTGGACCATGCCATTCCGCGCGGTGTCCAACTGTAACCATTTTTAAATATTTTTGGGAAAAAAATGTCGTGGTGTAAAAATTATTGGAATCGATTCAGTTACTGATTCAGAACAAACTATATTCAAGTTTCACATATACTAAAAATAAAGTTGAATAAAAAAAATAGCTCGACGGACGCCCACCTGCTTACTCGAACACTAATTAACAGTTGTTACATATTGTTTCGGATGTAACGTGTGCATGGTTTGAGGTTGTGATCCTGGCACATTTGTGCTAGTGTTCGTGAGCCATGGTCGCTGGCGCGAAAGACGGCAGTGCTTCGATCCCCCCGGAAGCACACTAAACAGTCGACTAGTCGAGCTATTTTTCATATAATAGACTTAGCGTAACCGTAAATAGTTTTGATTTGCAAAAGACACTTCTTTTTCGCTGTAGTCAAAGGGCAATTATAACTTTAAATTCAATGGAAATAAATGAAACTGCCGCAGTTCGTTTTTTGAAATGAAATGAACAATGGAAAAGCCGCGACGCACAGCGCGGTCGAGCAGCGAGCGAGCGAGCCCGCGCGGCGCGCCGGTAGCGTGACGTGGACGCGTCGGAAACTTATGCGATCACATTAAATCAGCCGCATCCGCTCGTAACTCAACGATTACTTCATTGTAATAACGTCCCACCGACTGTGAAAGGAAGAAGAAAAACCGGAGCCAAGTGTTTCAAATTAAAAATAACTTTGTGTTTTGTTCCAAGTACCGGATTTTAAGACAAAAAATGTAATTCGAATTTAATTTGCAACACAACGGCATCCGGTAATTAAGTTTATTTCTGTTGCGTGGAACTTTTGCGGATTTTTATTGGAGTCGATCAATTAATTATTGACGACACAGAAATGTCGTTGAAATCAATTTGATTGGAGAGTGGAAGTAGAACGACTCCAATTTGTTTGAAGCACCGCCGCGGCCCACGCCCCGCGCGTCCCCGCCGCACCCCTTCGGGGGGCAGCAGAAACCACGCCATTGTACAACCCATCGATACATCGGACGAGGGCACCGCTCCCGCTCAACTCTCAAGGAAACAGAATACTTTCCCATCCCCGTATTCTCTGAATGGTCTAACTCTTCAGAAGGTTGACAAGTTTTGCGATCTGGGTGTGAACCTTGATAGTAGCTCACTTTCATTCCACACGTAGACAATATCGTTAAAAAGTCTACCAAAATGTTAGAGTTTCTGAAGCGTATCTGCCACGACTCTAAGTCCGTCCGTACTCTTAAACTATTTTACGCCATCCTCGTAAGGAGTGTGCTGGAATACACATCGCAGTGTGGAATCCTTACTATAGAGTTCACATTGATAGAATCGAACGGGTCCAAAGAGGTTTTACTAGGTATCTGCGGCACAAGTCAAGCAGCTGTCCTAATACAGCTACTTATCCTGAAAGGTTAAGCCACTTCAAATTGACAACCCTAGAAGAACGCAGAAAAACTATGGACCAAATTATGCTATATAAAATTGTTAATGGTCTGATCCATGTACTTAGGTACATGCATCCTTCGGTTTCGGCAAATTCGGGCAAAAAAGCTTTATGCTTACTAAATTTATGCTTTAGAATATTATGCTTAATCATTATTATGGTTAGAGAAATTATGCTTAAAAAAATTATGCGTATGCTGTTATGTGTAATTATATTATGCGAAAATATAATTATGCCAAACAAAATTATTCTAAGTTATATTAGGTCTTTAAAATTTTATGCAAATGGATAGGGAACCAAATCTGTTATGTTACCCACCTATTTATTTTAATTTAATTTAACTTAGTTTGACTTTATTTAATTTAATTAATTGTTTTTTTTCTATTTGCAATTGATTATTAATAATTCCTTATTCTGTCTTATTTTGATAATTTTTTATTGCCTTTTATCTATTTTTATCTGTACTTGCCTTTTTATTAATTATTGCATGACCATATAATGTAGAACAATTAATTTAAAATGTAATTATTATTAATTTACCAAACTTTGTAAGTGCTGTGCACACCTTTAAGTGAAGAATACGTTGGGTTAATTGTATATTAATAAGACTTTTTTTGTGAATGTATCGGTAAACTATTCGTTGGAGTGCCGTAATAAATAAATAATAAATAAGATCAAAATAAATAATATTGATTTTACCGAATATGTGCGGAATATATATAATCGGTTAGAATCAACTAAACGGGTTTAATACGATCGCTAGTAGTAAGTATTAATGTTACGGATGCCCCCTCCCATCCCTCCCAGATCCCACAGGTCCAACCCAGCATCCGTCACGTTAATCTGTGACATCAGTCACAAGGACACCCTACGCTGTCGCTCAAACGTAGACTACAATTGAAGTTTAAAATCGAGATAATATGAATTCCTCAACACCAACTTAGTATCGACTTTATCGTTTTTTGCGGTTTAACGTACGGCAAGATTTAATTAAACAAATCTTTGGCCTGCACCTACAGCGGCGGCGTAGCATGCAAGGAGTTCATGAATCAAACTACCTTCACGAACCGCCGTAAGTGATAGTGAAAGTAGACTTTCATTACAAAGTACGAGTAGTTATTAAGTAGAAGACGGATAGAATCAGTCATTGGTGACAAATGCGATGCGTTGACAGGACGCGATAACTTTTTTTGCGATGGGCGAGTGGGCTTGCCAGACTTTTACTGAAAAATATAATATATTCAAATAGCGAAGTAGTCTCAAAAATCCTTTCATTTTTCCTTATATAAATAATATATATTTGTGTATATGAACCTACATATTATATTAAATATTTATGTATGTTTATTTTTTTTTAAATATATATATACATTTGATCCCTTGTTTTCCTATTAATCTTTTCTTTTTTTTTATGCACCTACCATGTTTTCTCTTCACTACCCTTGATTGACTGGTAGAGAATGCCTAAGGCATTAAGTCCGCCTTTGTACCTTTGTGTTGCATGAAGTTTTAATAAATAAATAAACACGGTAAGTTCGGGAAGTTCCTGCACCGAAATCGTGCGGAAGCGACGCCCGGGTTTCGCCACTGTGTGGACCGCCTAGAAGACACGATGGAGCACACGGTGGAGGTGTGCCCCACTTGTGCAGAGCAACGCCGTGTCTTAAGACGCGATCGGCGGCGGCGATCTCTCGCGTTGGGCCTTGGTACTGGCCATGGTCCGGAGCGAGGAGGAGTGGCAGGCAGCCGCCTCCTTCTGCGAAGCAGTAATGCTAGCAAAGGAGGCGGCCGATCGCGTGAGGCAACGGTCCTCACGCCCCAAACGCCACCGGCATTCCGATCCCGATTTCCGGCCACCTTAGGCGCGGGCTTGCAGACGGCGAGCAATGGGTGGCTCGCCGTCCGACCGTCCGGTAACCATCCGGACCGAGCCCAAGTCATCGACGGTGCGTACTGTTCCACGCGCGCTTCAAGGAGATGTCAGCAAATCGTAGGGGCCCAGCAGGGTCGAAGCCTACTGGGGCCACGGGTAGTGTGAAAGTGATTCCCGGCGCCATGGGACGAAGGCAAAGAAGGAACAGGAGTAGGTTTTAGTCAGTAAAAGTCTGACATTATCTCTCGCTCCGCCCAAGAGCCAGATTTGTCATAAGATGACTTTCCCACCTAAAAAAAACGCGTTGATATGCAATTAGGTACTGCTAGTATCTCTAAGTAGTAAAACTGTATATCAAGTAATAAATAATACGGTATTCTGGAGAGCACGTCCGGTTTCTTCCTGGCGCAGACGGACTGGAGTGTCGGAATGGAGAGGTTTCTTACCGAGTGCCTTTGACTGGGAGTTATTGAAATGGAGTGTACCTGTAACAAATATACATTATTCATTAATCCGAGCTGGAGGTGTCGAATACCACCGCAGGTGCACTGCGTGCCGAAATAGAGTTGTTGCGCAACGCTGTTTCGGAAGTTAGGGCGCTTAACAACTCCAGCGTGAACATACGTCGCGGAGCACGAAATGCATCCATCGGCAGTTTTGAGTCGGCGAGTTGCAATGCATCACCCGCTGGTGATAATGCTTGCGCCCCCACTGCCGTTGCTGTATCGTCACCGGTCGAAGTGATAACGCATGTAGGTATGTCGTCCCCTAAACATGCCTATTCCGCCATCACTTCGTGTGCAATGGTTTAATAATAGTGCATAGATTAGTTTTTATGTTTTTTTTATATATGTCTTAATATTATGTCTTATGGCATTTTACTGTAGGGAAAAGAGAGTAATCCGGGCTATTTATAAAATAGGACCTCGCGAGTCCCTCAGAAATAAATTCAAAGAAATCGATATGCTGACTCTGCCTTCACTTTATATCTTAGAAAGTATTTTGTATGTTCGGAAAAACTTAGGACTCTTTAAAATTAGAAACGATTTTTACAACAAAAATACGCGTAGTAAACACGAAATTGTACTCGTATTACCCAAATAAGTCATTCTTAGTAAACAGCATACGCTTTAATAACAAGCTGCCAAAGGCGGTAACAGAACTTAACGAAGCAAAATTCAAAACTCATATTAAGCGTGTCCTAACCAAAAAAGCGTATTATAAGGTCAAGGACTATGTCGAAGACACGCTTGTTTGGCAATGACTACTTCTGCACAGGTGGCCCCCTGGTAAATCATTATTATTGTGTCTATTAACTGCTCCATCTTTGTTTTCACATATACTTTTAACACATTGCTTTTGCAATATTTTTTAAATTATTTAGACTTCAACTACCTTCAAATTCATTAGTAATTATTTTGTTAACATCTCATGTATTAATAGTTGTCATTATTCATATTTTTCTTGCTCTTTTTTATATAGACTCTTTTAATAATGTGAATGTAAGAACACTGTAGACTCCACGAATTTTTAGATTTTTTTATTTTTATTTTTTTTTTAATTGATATAAACCAGTGCTTGACTGCGACTACTTCCTATTACGACTTAATTTTTTTTTAATATGGTTATTTTTATTGTGCTTTTGGGTACAATATTGACTGCTGTACACTGTTCTTACATAATATCTATTAATACTGTGATATGAAAATATTGTAATCAACCACTTTTTTTAAAAGAGCAACCATGGAGTTTCTTGTTCTTCTCTATAGGAAACGACCAATTTGGAACCTTGCACTAGCTTCTGACGTTTTATAAGTGCCCATGTAGGCCTCTGTGGAATAAAAATATTTAGGGTTTTGATTGATTTTTGATTTGAGTATATTAATTTGCAAGATTATTATTTGTGTATTTTCTCTATGGGCCTTAGTTGCCTGATAATAAAGAGTTATTATTATCTCGTTTATTCATTAGTAATTCATATAAATTATATTTTAAAATATTTCCATAAAAAATTTTGTGTTTTTTTTTGTGTTGCATGACAATGTAATAAGAAACAATAAAACATTTATTATTATTATTATTATAAAAAATAAAAACATTAAAAAATACTGCAAATATTCTCTGTTAGCTAGAGAAGAACAACCAGAGATAATGTGGCGGATTGATTCACCCGGTCGGCGACATACCCGACAGATGTCAATCATACCGTCCTTCACAATAAATTTCTGGTAGTTATTCGTCATGATATCTTCGCCCATAATTGCACAGACAAAACCTTCGGTTTCCCCAAAAAGGTCACCAACTCGCAGCCAGGCTACAGACTCTAGTTGATCTACATTGGGCCCATGAAGGGCCCGGAAAAAGCGTTCGTGGAGTTCCTTACTCTGCCATACTTCCTTGCGATCGTTAATGTTAAGCACTACAGGTTTGCGCCAGTTCTCGTTAACCAAGGAGAGCGGGGTAAGTCCCTTGACCACTGCCACTACATCACGATGCATACCCACGTCGGCAGCTAGGAAATATTTGCTGAGACTGCATACCTCGCGATTGTGCAGTGTCTTAGCATTTAAAAAGCCTCGACCCTCCCATATTCGCGGAATATACAGTCTCATTACCGACGACCGAGGGTGATGCATTCGATATGCAGTCAACAGTGTACGAACTCTCTTAACCAGGGCGTCAAGTTCCGTTTGAGTCCATTTGGGGACACCGAAAGCGTACATCAATACTGGCATCAACCAACCGTTGAAGGCACGCACTTTGTTTCCATTTGACAGAAGGCTATTAAGTTCATTCATCAGGCGGCCAAAGAAGCGCTCCTTCAACGATTGCTTCATGTTAGTAGCACTGATACCTAACGCTTCCGACATACGCAAATACTTATAGGTTTCGGTTGGAGAGAGGGATTTGAGATTTGGGTACGTACGGATATCATAACCTCCCCTCGCTTTACATGCATGACCGCACATTTATCCACATCAAACTCCATCCTGATGGCACTACTAAAGGTTTCAGTAACCTTCAGTAGCTCCATCAGTTGCAGATTATTGAGGGCAAAAAGTTTCAAGTCATCCTTGTAAAGTGGTGAGATATAACCTGACCACCTCTCTTCAATTATGGGTTTGCCTTTACACATGATGCGGGGATACCGGACGATTTCCCGCGAAGAGGCAAGCCTCCTTGCTGGCCAGCCACCATGGGATCTGGAAGCAACAGGTCTTGCACATATGCACGATCTGCGCATGTTGATGCAACGCCGGGGCCAAACTCCACTGCCGCGACAAGTCGCAGCATGGCGGGCAGAGTTCCGGCGGGGTCTCATGGTGGAATGGCGACAACGACTATCGCAACCCAGTGCTGGGCACGCCATAATCACGGTGGTAAGTCCCCTCTTTGAGGAGTGGCTGGAATGGCAACACGGCGTCCTTACCTTCCGCATGATGCAGGTCCTCAACGGACATGGCAAGTTCCGGAGGTTCCTGCACCGGATCCGTGCGGAAGAAACGCTCGGGTGTCACCATTGCGTAGACCTCCCGGGGGACACGGTTGAACATACAGTAGAGGTGTGCCCCGCTTGGGCAGAGCAACGCCGTGTCCTCTTGGGGGCAATCGGTGGCGGCGATCTCTCGCGCCGGGCCTTGGTACAGGCCAGGGTCCGGAGCGAGGAGGAGTGGCAGGCGGTCGCCTCCTTCTGCGAAGTAGTAATGCTAGCAATGGAGGCGGCCGATCGCGGGAGGCCACGGTCCTCACGCCCCAACCGCCGCCGGGACTCCGATTCCGATTTCCGGCCACCGTAGGCGCGGGCTTGCGGACGGCGAGCAATGGGTGGCTCGCAGTCCGACCGTCCGGTAACCGTCCGAACCGAGCCGAAGTTGTCGACGGCGCGTAATGTTCCACGCGCGCCTTAAGGAGATGTCAGCAACTGTAGGGTCGAAGCCTACTGAGGCCAAGGGTCTGATTCTGAAAGGAAGACTCGGCCCCGGTACGAAAGGCAACGAAGGAACAGGAGTGGATTTTTAGTCAGTAAAATCTAACACTATCTCCCGCCCCGCCCAAGAGCGGAGGATTTCATAAGATGATTTTCCCACCGAAAAAAAAAAAATGGCTCGCCGTCCGACCGTCCGGTAACCGTTCGGACCGAGGCCAAGTTGTCGACGGCGCGTACTGTTCCACGCGCGCCTTAAGGAAATGTCAGCAACTGTAGGGGCACAGCAGGGTCGAAGCCTACTGGGGCCAAGGGTCTGATTCTGAAAGGAAGACTCGGCCCCAGTACGAAAGGAAACGAAGGAACAGGAATGGGTTTTTGCCGCTTATACCTTCGGATACGGTTTGCCCATGCATACACCTTCTGCTTCAGGAAGTCGATGCACTCTGTGACACGGGACATATAGTCTCGGGGACTGATTTCAGTCCCAGAAAACGCCTGTATCACAAAGCGCATTGGGGGAGTGTTGGCCTCCCTGAAGTAGATTAGTTTGCCAATGAGTGCTCTGGCCCCGCCAATACAACGCTCAATCCTGCACTGCCAGGCTGGCACAGCTGGTTTTGGTCGTGTAGATACGTCACTGTTTGGAAATTTGACGTGAGCTACATGACATGCCGTTACAGCCGCGCAGTTTGAATCTAAAGCAGCCACCAGAGTCTTATTCATATTACGCATAGGCAAACGAGGTAACCGAGGCCTAAATTCAAGCGGCATGTTGCGATACTCCTGAATAGCACTCCAAAGCACTCCCGAATTTGTTACTCACTGGGTACTTACATATGTAACCATATCAGTGCTCTCCTCGTCAGCGTGGTTGGAAAGATGGTCGGACGTATCACCGTCCTGTGAAGGTACCACCGTCTGCGACGAAAAGGCAATAGCATAGTTACCCATTTCCGTTCGGAGTCGATCAAGTACAGCATCGTTCGACATATGATTTCGCTGGATTACCCGCACCTAATCCGACAGTGGTTGAGCCAAAACGTTGACGGCTGGCTCAAGCACCTGAAACAAAGAGAGCATCCGAACACGACACGCGGTCAGGTAGTTTCCTCTCTCTCTGTAGCCCCGTAGTATGCGCGCATAGCTGGGACCCTATCTGAGGTCGGTGGGCCTCGAGATCCTAGCATGCCAGCGGCCGGCGTCCTCCCAGACGACGCGTAGGTGGTGGTGTCATCGGCGGCGCGTAATACTTGTCGCTCGAGCACGACGCGACTGGGTTCCAGCGGCGGCAAGGCGGAGCTGAGCGACGAGGCGGGAGGTGGTGGGATTGCTCGGCGAGCTGCAGCTCTTGTCAACACAGTTTTATAAGCATCATTGTCGTATTTATTTCATGTATTTTAAAAATATTGATGTGACATGAAATGTCTTTCGGCTTTTTGTTTATGTTTTTTTTTCATTTTTCAGTTTTCATATGTATAGTGAAGTTTAGATTTTTATGTCTATTGCTTATTCTTGGGCTTCTGCTGAAAATTTTGTGTATTTTTGGTACCGAATTTTTATTAAAATTTGCTTGAACGACAAAATTGACACTTTTGACATCGAGAGTTGCCAGCTTATTATTAATATACAAAATTGCATAGTGTTATTTGAACAAATAACTAGTTTGTGTTACACCGATAGTTTAAAGGTGCAGAGCGCGCCAACGCAAGTTGACGCAACGGTTTTTTGAGTGTATCACGACCGCGTGACCCCGCGTTCAACTGCCAGTCTAGGCTATTAGAGTGCGCCGTGAAGATTTCGGTGAAGAGAATATGAACTGTCAATTCAGATACTGTAACAAAATAGACCAACAGTTGAACGGTCCGTGGTGGCTGGTATCAACGCCGTTCAATTGCGGTGGGCTGGTGATATTATGTGCAGTCAACGTTAATGTTTCGTGACAAGACTCCGCGCCGTGTTGCTATGATCGACTCCAAAACGTTACCGAACAAAGAAATAAATACGCCTATTTATATTCATGGAGGTTTCTGTTTTCTAATGTTCACTAAACAAATGACAGTAATTTAGTTGTATGATTAAAATTGTATTTAGAAGCAGTGTAAACTAGAAGAGCTTTTTGTTCAACAGCCAACGAGATACCTGGTAAATTATCACTACGATGGCTAGAACACTCAGTAATTTTGTTTCGAAGGTACCTATGGACTATATCTGAAATAAATGTAATTAATAAATATAATTCACTAGCTTTTGCAAGTGCCCACGTTAAAGTAAAAAATATATAGCCTATGTCATAAAGTGATAAAGAAGCATTCTACTGAAGAATTTAAAAAATCGGTCCACTAGTTTTTAAGTTTATTCATTACAAATTAAAATAAAAACATACGAATATACAAATGTTTTCTCTTTATAATATTAGTATAGATTAAAAAAATCGTGATGACTCTCGTAGAGGTCACATAGCAGCTGGACACCGTAGCACCATAGCGCAGGAGACACGGCGTAGCACGTAGCAAGTCGCGCGTAGCATCTTGAATTTCAAAAATCACTAATGAAATAACGTCGGTTGGTTGGAGGGAATATAAACACGCTGCGGTCACTCCTGACTAAACGTCGGGTCGCGCCCAACACACACAACAACATACACACATTACAGTACATCCCCTTGCTACGGCGTTCGTAGTCGCTACGGCGTAGCTAAATTGTTGAAGTAAACTGACAATTCTTTTTCCATTTAAAGTAAGACTAAATGCCATCAAAAATATAACTAGTAAAAAAACCAAGGCTCGCAACTCCGTTCTTCTACCGTAAAAAGTTGGGAGATCCATGTAATACCAAGTCGGTTAATTTATTCAGTCCTTACTTAAGGGACCTCGATGATCTAGATTGACTTGGACTTGGACCTGATGGCATCTCATTTCTTTTTGTAAATTCTTTTATATTATAAATATACAGGCACACTGATTAATTCACTATAAACGTAACTTTGTAATCTTATTACAAAGTTAAGTAAGGGATTACAAAGTTATCTATGCAGTTAGTGTATCTAGAAAACTGTACCGAAATTACAAAATGTTTTAGTTTTCCATTGATTCATACACTAAACACTAATTGAGTTCTAAATTTGAAGCTTTTATGTCTGCTACAAGTGCCCTAGAGTTTTGATGATCAGTCAGTTAGTGAGTGACAAAATTAAGAAACTTTGACCAGTTATAATTCTTAAACTACCGGTTCAAATGAATGAAATTTCAAATATATCGTATTTATACAATGCCTGTTTGGTTACTGAATTCAGGTTTCTAGTTTTATACACAAAGAAGTTATAGAGAATCGAAAATGGTCTGAACTTTTTCGAGAAAAGGATGGTACGGCCGTACCACTTTTTTGCTCACCTTGGTGGGGGCACTACCGTGCGCTCTAATTCGACGTGTTTTTTAATTGTATTTATTCTCTTAACATTTATAGTATTTACATATTTCACAAAAAACTTAACAATCATTATAAATATATAATATATCTTAAATAAATAAAAAATACTTTTAGTCTCCCAACGTGTTTTTAGCTTGTATGAGACGACGTAGCCGGTTATCCCAGCTAGGCTAGGCTAACAGGCCGGGTGCGAACAGAGTCGTAAGATGCACTAGCTTCTGACGTTTTATAAGTGCCCATGTAGGCCTATGTGAAAAAAAAAACTTTTGACTTTTTTAACTTTTGATGTCGACGCGTCTCGTTAGCGTTTGATGACGATGACAGTCAGTGAGCCTGTCGTGACAACGTGAGATGCTTGAGTGATATAAGACTGTAATTCGATTTCGATTCACAATCACGCATTTAATTCACGCAGATAACGCTACTACACACAATGCCTCACGCGACGTTGCGAGCGCTCTCGCCGGTCAGCGCTGTAGAAAGGACGGTTAACACTTTTTACTTGTTTGGGCGAATCAAAAGCGGACTATAATAAAAGAAACGCCAGTTCGAAGGTTGTTATCGAGACAAACTTCTACACTCGTGCAACTCAAGGCTAATTCCAGCTATTCGCGTGAGCGAGCAACTCAATACGTGAATGAGCTTAAGTCAAAACTTTAACAATTGACCTCGTTAACGGAGGATATATTTTTCGGGCTTTTGATGGTGATCTCTCGCTGCGAGCTCAAACATTGAATTACTAAATGGATTCTTTGAATGCTTGTAGTATATCTGCCTCGATCAGTAATGTGAGTGAACTAGTTGTAAAAATTGTTATGAAAGAAAAAAAATTGCAACACTGGCTTCTGCCAGCGGCTTTGCCCGCGTGAACGAAGAAAATTATCTCAAAGGAACATAAACCAGGGATAACAAGTATCCGATGTATTCCAGAACACGGTCTAGCCGTGTACCTATCCCTTCCGTAGTTTTAGCGTGAAAGAGTAACATATAGACAGACTTACAAACTTTGACTTTTATAATAATAAATATTATTATAATATTAGTATGATTACCGTGTACTAATGTGTTCACTAGCTGCTTGCGTCCGCCCGACACCCGACACACGTCACACTGCACCCGCCCGTCCCGTACTGACGCGGCACAAGCGGCCCCGACGTGCTACCGACACCTACATTACGACATCTTTGTAAAAGGTAAGGCTTTTTACAGATCGTGTGATCCTGTGTGATTTCAAAATTCATAATTTCATTTCCGACTTCAAGGAAATAGACAAAAAGAGCTATTTTTGGTGAATCAGTGTAGTCTTAATGACCGATGCGCCGACACCTGTTGACTTGCTTTTCGGGTTTTCTTTTCTCTTTGACTTTCCTGTTCGTTAACCTACAAAGCAAAGATTTTCTTAAAAGGGTGAGCAAGCGTTACCTCATTATGACAGAAAACTTCTCTAAACATACCTAATGACGTTATAATGGAAATTTACTCTGTCTGCCTATTACTTCATTTCTTAAAAATTTGGATAAATATTTGTACACGGTTAGACCATGGAAGAAGAATCCTGTATTCTAAATAGTTTAACACTCTCTTAATGACTTTGTTTGTCTGTGACACTTGCACGGATAGCGTTTCAGAAATGTCTCTCATTAATACAAATACATGTGCACAAATGCAGTATAATGTACATGATTGCTACCCACTAGCTCGGACCACTACAGAACCGACGATACTTTATGTTTGATCGATATCTTATTTGCCGTAAAACTGGGTTTTCTGAATGCCTTTCAAGAGCCGCATCCCCGCGGCGGCTCACAACGCTCCGCGGTATACGACGCGTATGGCTACACGTTTGCGATACTTCACCGAACCGCTGCACAATACCCGCGGGAATCCAATCCTCATATCAATAGCAGCCACGGCGCTCTGCAACCTTGCGACACCTACAATAAGGGTAATATTGTGATATTGGCGCGGGTGTTTCACTACATTTGCGTCTACGGATGATACGGCGCGGTGTCGCACTTCATTTCGCAGATTTACTGACAGTTTACCTTAAGTTACCACAGAGTGCTCTCACCAGATCGTGAATCAGAAGAACGCACAATAAAGTTATATTTTTTGTTGTAAAAGGAATGTTTTGAAACCTAATGTGGCTTCATTTTATTCATTATAAGAAAATTTATGAGAAAAATACAAGATTCGCGAGATAGACGCCAGGATATTGTAGCATGTGAGGATAGCAACAAGTTAAGGCAAGTGTTTACAAAGGCGTCTGAAAGCGCTCGGATAACGATATTCCCCTCTATCGAACTCAATTGCGAAGGGGGAACCAGAAGAGGGAGTGTTTACTTGCAATCAGCAAGCGGCACTGTGCGGGTGTTAACTATCGTAAACGAACTTACGAGGTTTTTTTTTGACGTAAGTACTTGTTATATTTTAGGGACATTTTTGTTATGTTTTTTTTATAAGACTCTTTGGATTGGCAAGCTGTTTTCAAACTCATCATAATCCTTTCTTTTAGTGAATTTAGGATCCAATATGCATAGATTAATCTAAAATGAAAAATATGAATGAAACATCTTTTCGTCTCATTTAATTTCTCACCACTGCTTTAATTACCTTGTTCTATGACAATAGATGGAAAAACGTCTCTGATACCTTGAAACCTATGTTATTGCCAAGTAGCAGGGGGCCCCCGCGGGTAGCATTGAAAAACGAAAATAATTATTTTGTTTACCAATCCAGATGTAAATTATTTACATTCAATATATTCACATCAAGTGGGAAAGTCAATACAATACACAGCCTGTCCCATGCCACCATCACGTTATCCCTTATGGATATTGAAAGTTGTACAATGTCCGCTAAATCCGTTTAAATGCGACATTTGCGAGATATTTCTATGGAACGTGAGAATTATTTATAATTCAAATTGAAACGTTTTTTTCACAGTCAGGAACTTTTCATGTAGATCAGTTCATACGTAAGCTTCTCGGTTGAAAGTACTATTGACAAGGGGTTACATGCAGCTCTACGACTATAGTGTCGTTTTGTAGAATGTAACAGAATGTCTGTTTGTATTATCGATGTAGGGATCTTCAAACACAAGACAATGGACAGTATTACTGGTATTGCATAGTATTACAATAACTTGTAGCATTAGTTGGACGAATGAACTTGTTTTTATGACCACGCAGTGTAGCGGCTGGTGACTACTAAGAGCGCATAAACTCGAGACGTTCAGTTTCAATAAAGTGTTAACGTTAGTTCTTTATCCGTCGCCGCATAACTCATGGTTGCCTGGCTGCCTCGGGGCGGAGGGGGCGCGCCCCGTATAACTCTCGTTTCCGTTTGCGCACAAGCACCTCGCGGCCGCCAGTCGTCAGTCCACACAGATTTCCAGAAACTAACTTTTTTCTTGTTGTTGAAATCTTTTATGCATTTTTGACAAGTCATTTTAGTTTAAGTATTGTCCTACTTACGAAAGTAACGTAATCACGACTTCACTTTTAGCCTTAAGTTAAAATAGTTACGGCATTTGGCTAAACCACAATGTATCAATTAATTTTATTGAAATACTAGCTTTTGCCCGCGACTTCGTCCGCGTAGGAGTCGAAAATGGTTTTATTAGGTTTTTTGAGAAACGAAAATATGAAATATTATTTATTATCTTCGTCGTGTGTGATAGTCCATTGAATTGTATGGCGAGCGATATTGTATCTTAAGATAAAATATTATAGTATCTTAGCCGTGTCCAGCGCCCCTTAGTGAACTCCACTGCGGGTGACGTAATCTACGACAAACTTTTTATTTGCGATTGGTACAGTAATCGGGTCTAGGGATCGAACAGCAAAATTAAGTTTGTATTTAATTGTATATACTTTTCCGGGATAACAAGTACCTAATGTGGTGCCCAGGATATTAAAGAATAATTATACCAAGTTTCATCGTAATCGAACCAGTAGTTTTTGCGTGATGTCTGAACAGACAGACAGACAACTTTTTTTTCACATTTTTGGGTTCGGTGTCGGTCTAGTAACACCATTTATTTTTTTGATATTTTCAATGTATAGAATTTTCACTTCTACAGATTTATTATAAGTATAGATTTACCTCGGTTTAAGAAAACGATTTGTAATAGCGACGTAAAGAGCATGGCAGTGCGATAAACAGTGAAAGCAGAAGGTCCACAATCAGCTAGTCGATAGCATATGTGGTGGGTAAAAGTAAAACTTCAGTAACACAGCTATGTAAGTCTTGCATCGCAGTTTAACCTAAGTCTCATAGAGGATGACTAAATAATGCTCAAAATCTCGAAAAAAAAATTTAGCTTTAATCAAAATGCGACAGTTGTTGTTTAGTATCAGTTGACAGTAGTGGACCTTCTGCCATTTACAGATCTGTTGAGTCGTTTGCCGAGTTCTTCATTAAGCGCCGCTCAGTGGCAAGCTGAGCATGTTTGAAAAGCTCCGCGCGTCCGCCACTGCTCAGCTAAATAATTATGTCTCACACACTTTTCAGAACATTAAATTTGGGCTTACACAAACTTAAAAAGATATAAAAAAACATATAAAGCTTGGAAGACTAATATCTATATTATATCACAAAGATTACATTTACCAGTATGTACATTAGCGTACCTCTAACTACGACAGTGACTCTTAGACTAACAAGGAGGTTAATCACAAGTTTATGTGACACATAAAGAGAATATCTTTATAATAATATGTATTATAATATCAGTTGATTACTCTTTTGCCCCAGCCACGCCAAACACGCCCCCTGCGCCGTCCTGCTGCAAGTGTGTCGATGTCCCGATCGCTTAACTTTTCGAATAACCGCCGCGTCGTCTATTAGCACGCGCCCAACGCTTTGTTTGCACAGCTAACAACTCGCACCCTCGCCGACATGACGCTGCACGCGAGTAGCAGCTTTATTAACAAGAATTAAAGAACATACTCGTTTTGTGAAAATAAAGACATCGTGGAAAGCGGCTATACCAGCTACCTTCGGGATTGTTTCAAAAATTGTGCCGCGAACTCGCGCTCAACGGGTAATGTCTTTGTAGTGCGCGTACCATAGATATAAGAAAGGAGGAGATAGGTTAAGTAGTAAAAATTGTACCGGAACACGATGTCTCCAGTTTCCCTACCACCGCCGAAACTACTACATTTGCAGTAATATTTACGCAGTCGCGCACACATCCGCAAATCATAAATCAGTCCGTACTACACAGTCAATTATAAACCTCACCTCCCTAAAAACAGCGTGTATTTTCCATGCACCGTGCAACTTACGCACACATTAAATGTCGATGTGCTATGCAAAAGCAATTTATTTTACATTTACGCTAGTGATTGACTAAATAGAAAAGTTATCGATTTTTCCATTTTTTTTGTTGTGCTATTTCTTTTGGGTCCCAAAAACAAAATCATAAAATGTTAATAATAATAATTTAATAATAATTATTATTAATTATTTATTAATTTGTTTTCATAAAACCCAAAAACTAACCATTTACCCGTATAAGGCCATTATATACGTCATTTCAGAACGTCAATATCAAATACTAAAAATCGGCCAAGTACATGTCCTGGTCCTCTAAAATCCTGAAAATTTTAATAACTTATATTATGAATTATTGCATGAAAAACCTTTCAGTTACTAAAAAAACTTTAACTCAGGTCTAGTCTTAATTTAAGGATTGCCCATTCAAAAAGACTGCGTTTTTTTTTTGACAGGCTAAAGCATTTCTGGTTGAAAGTGGAATGAGCATATAGTACTATATTTTTTTAGGGAATCCATTAGGTGGCCTTCCATCAATCCATTGCTTTATTAAACTTGCGTCTTTCGGGAAACTGAAAATATAAAATAACATTGTATTATCATTTTACCTAACTTACTGCTAAACCTCACCATGTAAGACTTTTGTTAGGAAAAAAATACTGTACTATTTTTTTTCTAACAAAATAAAGTTTTGAAAAAAAAATTCTATCTTGTTAAATAAAGAGAACAAATAAAGAGCTAGAACATGTTGCCTTATTTTAAGCAAAAGTCGTTGTTAAATTCTAAATTATGCTATTTCTTTACAACTCTGTAAAATAATCAAAATAAATAAAAATATTTACATTATTTTACTTTGAATATCCAACCAATCGATATTATGGTCGATAGTCTATATTAGTAGATCATACAGGCACATCATTAACTCGCCGCAACTAACAGCGGCTTTATTATGAAATACACCGCACTGATAAAGTATCGTTATGTTATTTTTACATTGCTTGTTCCGTTACTGAGCGTTAAAATTAAGTAGTGGTTAAAGAGCAATATATTTACTGTAAGATTAATACAGTCACCTTGATATTTGAAAACAAAAATAACGTAGTAGCAGCAAGGGATATTATAAGATTTGTTGTTTTTACTGATTTTAAAGATAAATATAGTATTAAACTTGTACTTCCATATGGTAAGAGATTCCATGATGACCCAGGCTTCTCTTATCGCTTCGGTTCTTGCATGAAACCACTGAACAACACGGCATTTTAAATTTGTTTACGATCACGTATCGCGTATCTCACAAGTTTAAAACTGACGGCCGTTTGCCCGATCGTGTGCATTTTGCGCAACTCGCGCGGACATGCACACGCCCCCTTGCCACTCACCTGGCGCGTACTGTCTGGCAGAGGCGTGCCGCTTGTTAAGAAATACTCAGGTACTAAAGACCAGGGCATAATAGCGCTTATAATATATAGGCAAGGTACTTAATATTATCAATCTTTTACTCTATTACGCATAATATTCAGAACTGGCGGTGCGACGTTTGTAAAAAAGAATATCATAAGCGACAGTTTGCATTTTTTACAGGGAGGCCTGAACAGGCTCGAGTTGATGACGTAAGCATTTTTGCTATGACTCCTAACGCTTTCGTTGTTCACATACTTGCGAAGAAGTTAGCTCCTGTCGAGCTGCTGGAACTTTGAGCCGACACATAAATCTGTTAGACGGATTTTTTTCATTATGTTGATTGTGTTTCACGTTGTAAGGACTATGTACAAAAATACTACTCCTACTGACCAAAGCAAACATATGACGTCGTTTAATGTTAATTTTACCTATAAGTATAATATGTATTTCAATGCTCTTGCTCGGATCAATGTATTGTGTGAAGTTCTGCTACCACCCGGCCGCCGCCGCTGGCTCCGCACTAATACGTTATATTTATTGTATTAACGACCTGTGTCCAAGCAAGCGAATTGTATTAGCATACAATATTCATAAAAATGAAAATGAATGATGATGTGATGAATGGGATGTGTGGTGTGACGAGAATGGATAAAGTGAGAAATGAATATATTAGGGGAAGTTTGAAAGTGGCGCCAGTGACTGAAAAGTTGAAAGGGAATCGTTTATCTTGGTATGGTCATGTGAAGAGGAGGGATGAAACGCATGTTACTAAAAGAGTTATGAGTTTACATGTGGATGGATGGAGAGGGAGAGGGAGACCAAAGAAAAGATGGATGGATTGTGTGAAGAGTGATATGAAAGAAAAGGAAGTTAGTGATAGCATGACGAGTAACAGGGCAGAGTGGAAGAAAAAAACGTGTTGCGCCGACCCCAAATAACACGGGATAAGGGCAGGAAGATGATGATTCATAAAAATGAAAACTGCTGAATAGTGATATATATTGTTGCGGTTACTGCAGTTACTGACGCGTATAGGTTTGTAAGAGTATGTAAACAAACCCACACGCGTCTCCGACCTGTAACTATTTTAGATAAAATAAGCGCAAATAACAAAAAAGTCGTGAATATTATTACTTATTCAAACGATAGAGTAGTCCTGTAAATGTGCTACATTGTAAGCGAAAGCAAGAACATTTAGCGCCATAATATGATTGTCCCGGCGCGTGAGCGTCGCGCGCTGCCGTCACTTCGTACGCACACCATGCACACATTTATTTACATGTAGGAGGATGTATTTTATCAAGATTTTTTCCAGTTTTTCTTGTTTGATGAGGGTTTTTGATCATAATACATGGCTGCTTTAACAGCGATATTATAGAAGAAAAATCTTGTACTCGATTTTCTTTTCACTATACAAGATTTTAAGTTTAGTGACAGTTGTAGTCAGCTCATTTAAGTTAGTACTAACTGGAGGAGAAGCATCTACTGTTTACACGGAACGTCATCCTTGACACCGACGTGTCTAGCTAGTAGTTATAAGAAATGTTATCGCTGACGTGACAAGAAGTAGCGATCGTCCTTCAGCGTGCTAATCGCTGCGCTGGTTAGTACATCCACAGGACAGGAGTCTGTCGTGGCACTCTGAGCTCGCGTTCATTCAGGGTGCGTGTGCAGTCAGGGCGCGTCTCGCACATCAGGCGTGCGCCAGCACTCGACCATATATTATTTTATGCAAACGACGCGCCGCCGCCAACTTTACAATTTGTCCAAACAGATTGTTTTCAGAGCAAAATTCAATTCAAATTGATCGTTCGCGTCTCTGGGTGCGCGCACATAATGAAAGGGGCTTAATACGGTATCGGTAAACATTAGCATAAAGTATTCGCAAAAATTGCGTTCCGGGGTTGTGGCAGGCGACGCGGAATCTTAATATCATTCCCCCCCTCCCGTGCCACATCCCCCCCTCCTCCCACCACCGGCCCCCCGTGACTCCCGGCCTGCGCCCGCACCGCAACGTGTCGTCTGCGATGACTACGACGTCGGTGTGGCAGACAGGATAGAAGGACCAGGTCTTAATACATAATGCTAGGTAACGGCTGTCATTGTCATGTATTTACCTGTATTAGAACGTACCCTCGTGCTGCACACGTTCTTCAATATACACTGTATCATCGACATGCTCAAATCATTTTCCAGCTGTAAATCAAACATTTAGCTTCTGCAGAGTGCCGCAACCGGATTCAATTATTTATAGGTTTAGTATTTAGGTATGTTTTGCTTGAGCTGATGTAACAGTTTGTAGTTTTGTAAGATTGCAAGCATATTGTTAGGAGTGCGACTTCTGTCCGATTGTCTGTGGTATGCTGGACACTTGAGAGCTGTCGCGATTATGTGCAATTTTGTCAACGGATTCTGAATGTCGCGACATTTATCAGTGGAGTTCCACTGAACTTCAGAGCTTTCAACGATAATGCATGCAGAGCAGGAACCAGCTTAATACTACATCATTACGTCAATATGTATGTGGGTATTATGTATAGGAGGCTCCGCAAATATTGGTAAGGTATTAAGTCTATTATTGTCGTGCTTATTTGTTTAAAGCCTGTCTTGATGACCGGTAGAATAGTACAAATAAGTGGGACGTAAAATCGACTATAATGTGTTTGTTAGCCGGAACTTTTGTTTGAACCCGGAATACATCTAAATACAATTTCATGAGGTTTAATAGGCACGGTCGAAGCCTACTGCGGCCATGAGTGATGCGAAAGAGAACCCCGGGGCCCTGGAACGGAGCCAAAGAAGGAACAGCAGTGGGTTTTTAGTCAGTAAAATTCTGACACTATCTCACGCTCTGTCTAAGAGCGGGGGATGTTATTGGATAATTTTCACGGAAAAAAAAAACATGGCGGCGCCGCCGCCGTCGAGTAGCGCCAAACTAAATGGTCATGACATAGTTTAGACAGGGTTTCAAACATCTGTATAGATTTTTGTTAAGTATAGTCACACAGTCGTAAGTATAGTCACACATTCGTAAGTCATACTCTAGCAGGAAAATCACACAAGAACCCGGTATTGTCTATAAATACATAGTTAGACTGGATGCTTTCCTAGAAAACTTGACTTAAACATGTAAACTTAGGTACAGGTATCAAAGAGTTATCGTGGCCCTGGAACGCAAAAAGCAGATAAAGGAACATTAAGTCAGTAAAATTCTGATACGCCCTCTCGCTCCACTCTATGACAATCTACCTCAAACATAAAAAAAATAGTTTTAGGTATTAAGTAATAGAGTTCAAAATAACGATAAAATGTATTGTTAAGTATCCTGTTATAGATATTGTCATCCTACCGCGTTTACTCACTTGTAATACGCAGCCAGCCCTACTGACACCCTCGCGCGGTTCGAAGGCAGTGCGGAGTTTAGCGCGCGTTGGTTTGTCTTGCTACAAACAGATCCGAAACCATTTGCATATATTTACATTTTCTTCGACTGTTATAAACATTGTCTTCCCCATACCGCACGTACGCCGAAGCGCAGCGTTGATAATTGCTTGTCGTTATTGTGCGCACACCCTTATTTACGAGTCGCACTCGGTCGGCGCGGCTTGCACGATTACAAGCCGCGGGAATACTAAGCGCGAGGGACCAGTGACGTTGTCATCACAAGTTGCTATCTAAAACACAACCATGCGGAAAATTTTGAAAACTAAAAAATATACACTGTTTAACATCTGAAGTGTAACGTTAGGTTTATGTTTCTATCGTAGTCTATTTGCTCAAATTTAGGTAGTTATATCAGTCTATTCAAAAAAAAGAGCTCGTTTCACTCGCGTCTTTGGTTACTGCTCTGCTCCCCTGGACGGGCAGAATGTTAATTAACCTATAACCTTCCTCAATAAATAGAATATCTAACACAAAAATATTTTACAATTGAGGGTCGCGGGAATCCTTAGGCTGCGAGACGTACAGGACCGGCCGGGGGAAGGCTATGTCCAGCTGGCCAGTGGACTTTCAGCTGAAATGATGATATACACAGGGTGTAAGGGACAGGTGTCCGCAAACTTTAAGGGCTTGCTCAGTAGAAGAAACTGGTTTATTTCAGGAAACGAAAAAAAAAAAATTGCCTCTCCATACAAAATTGATCTCCAAACAAGATTGTTGTTTTGACGCCTGATCGCGCTATTCCCCACCGCCGCCGGCGCTGCTACTTCGATCGACCACGGGCCTGCTGCTACATTGCCTATTGCAGCAACCCCTAAAGGAAAAGTTCTGAGGAAAGCCCGCCGCTAAGTTTTCTGTCCTTGACGATCCACGGTCGGCCAGGATTAATATTGACTGTTTTATTGTAAGTAATTTTGTAGGTACACTTTGTTTTCACTTGTGTATCTACCCAAGGTTTCCACGGTTTAACTCAATTTTTAATTATATTTTTTATATGAACGTCTGTCGGTAAAATTATTTTGTTTTCATTTTTTTAGTTTTGTCTGACATGACATTTGACATCTGTCGGATCATAATATTTTACGTTTTGTTGTACCGTTCATTATTAGAGATGTTATTCTCGCTAGCCTTACTTATTCATATGATTTAGCAAGTTTGTGTTTGTACCCTTATTAGTATCTATATATTTTGTTGTTAAAATTTCTTCCAACAACAGCGTACTTACTAAATTCTATTTTTATTTCTATTTATATTATTTGTTTATATATCTTTATATATTTTTATTATTTTATTATATAGTATTTTTGCAAACTATGCACGATACTGATTTTAATGATGACTTCTTCTCCTGTTCTTCCTCTTCTAGCAGATTCCTTAGTGCTGCGAGTAGTATTTCCTCTTCTTTGAATCTTGGTGATCAGATTTCCTCTTTGTTGTCTCACTATCCCAACAACCTTAATATAGCCCACATCAATGCTCAAAGTATTCTTCGCCATTACTCTGATCTTCTGGCATCCATTAACTTTGCACATTTAGATGCTTCACTTATCTCAGAGTCTTTTCTGAAACCGTCTCTTCTTTCGATTTACTTATCCCTCCCTGGCTTTGTTCTCATTCGTAATGATAGAACAGAGAAGGGCAGTGGTGGTTTTGCTATGTATTTGCGTGCTGGTAACAAAATTATCAGTGCATCACCATTTTCTTTTCGTGGTCAGCAGAGCATCTTTTCTTAGACATGTCCTTGCATCATGTGAAAATGTTTCTTGGAGTAATGTACAGTCCTAACCTTACTATTGATTATTTTGATTCTCTCGATACACTTCTAAACAATTTCTGTCCTACTTATGACCACGTAGTCTTGATGGGTGATTTTAAAACATGACTCCTTAAGAATGACGCTCGTAGTCATAAACTTCAATCTCTCCTATCTTCTTTTAACCTCAGCATTCTGCCTCTCTCTGCTACTCATCGTTTTCCGATGCAGTGCTCCCCTTCTCTTTTGGATCTAATGATTGTTTCCAAACCTAATAACGTATCTGTCTACGGCCAGCTTACCTCTTGTTTTTCCTATCACGACCTTATATTCATGTCTTACGAGATTCGCCCTGCCAAACGTAAGCCACAATACATTCATCTTCGGAACTACAAGGACATGGATCTGGAGGCATTGTTGCGTGATGCTGCTGGCACTGACTGGACTAATATTTTCCATAGTTCCATAGTTCCTCTGTTGACAATATGGTTAATATTTTTAACAGTAAAATACTGAATCTTTACGATCGATACGCCCCTGTTCGTTGAGTTAAAGTTAGGTATGCTCCAGCTCCCTGGCTCACTCCCGCCATTAAGGATGCGATGGCAAGTAGAGACCAAGCCAAAAGAAGGTTGAAACGCTATCTTTCCGAGCGCAACCAGAGTTTGTCTAAGGAGCTGCGTAATCACTGCAGTCGTATGTGTAGAGATGCAAAGAGATGCTACTTCCATAATTCTCTTGACAACCGGATCTCCTCTAAAGTTTGGAAGTTTCGGAAAACTGTAGGTATTTATAAGTGGTATCATCTTCAGCATAGATAACGACGCGTGTGCTCTAAATAAAAATTTCTCTCGTCCTCCTGTTACTATAGATCCACACGTCAAATCAGCTACCTTAAATAATACTACCTTAATAAGTTGTCAGGTTTGTCATTGCCACGGTGTTCCTCTTCCGAATTTAGTCCTGTAAGTGAAACGGATGTCAAAAAATCTATTCATCCCATCTCCTCTTCCTCTGTAGGTAATGATAACGTGTGATCAAGCATGAAATTTTTCTTATTCTTCCCGCAATACTTCCCGTCTTGACCCATATTTTGAACTTTTCCTTTTTTTCGTGCTCGGTTCCCGATGCTTGGAAACAAGCCCATATTATCCCGTTACCCAAAATCCCTAACCCGGCCTCAGTGACCGATTTCAGACCAATTTCTATCCTTCCTTATCTTTCTTAAGTTCTTGAGCACTTTGTCCATCAGCAACTCTCTCTCTTTCTTTCAAGTAATGATCTTCTTAGTCCTTTCCAATCCGGTTTTGGCCTGGTCACAGCACTGTCACAAGTCTTTTAAAGGTTACTGATGATATCCGCTGGACTATGAACTACAAATCTTTCACGTTACTTGTTCTTCTTGATTTCAGCAGTGCCTTTAACTCTGTTGACTTCGATATCCTTCTTGGAATCCTTAAATTCCTTCTCCTCCTCCATTGTTAGATGGTTTGATTCCTATCTTAATGGCCGCTCGCAGTTAGTTCGCCATGATGAATGTTCATCGGATTGGTGTTGTCTTACTACGGGTGTGCCTTAGGGTGGTGTTCTTATCCTCTTCTCTTTTCTATTTTTATTAACTCTGTCTCTAGAGTAATTTCCTCTAACTTCCATCTCTACGCCGATGACTTGAAGCTTTACCATCACTTTCGTGGAGAAGATGCTGAAGCCGCTTTTCTGCTGTGAACAGTGACCTGGAGCTAATTAGAGAGTGGTCGCGGTTCTTTAGGCTGCAAATTAACCCCAAGAAATCTCAGACCTTGGTCATCGGGGACAGGTTTATGCGGAACAAGCTTGATGTTGCGTTGCTGTCTCTACTCTGGTTGAATGGAGTTCAAATTGATTACGCGAAGACGGCTAAAAATCTGGGGGTGATCATGGACTCGTACTTATCGTGGATTGCCCATGTCACTGAAGTCTGTCGCAAAGTGCACTACACATTCCATGCCTTAAAATGTCTTCAGAGTTTTTTGCCCTTGAAAACCAAAATTTCCCTCGCTCAAACACTCATTCAGTCCATCATTGACTACGCTGACGCCTGTTATTTAGATGTCACTGAGGAGCTTTTAAATAAACTTGAGCGTTTGCAAAACATTTGTATTCGTTTTGTTTTCAATCTTAAAAAGTATGATCATGTCTCAGGCTTTCGCAAGATACTCAAGTGGCTCCCTATTCGACTTCGCAGGAACTCTCGGATATTATGTCTGCTACCTAACATCCTTCACAACCCTGAAACGCCCTCCTATTTGCGGAAACGCTTTTCCTACTCACGTCCTTCTGATGCACCTTGCAGATCGCATCTAAAGAATCTCTTAAAATCCCCTCCCCACTCTACCGATTTCTATTCCTACTCCTTCATTGCGCATGCAGTACGGTTGTGGAATTCACTACCGCCTGACATTAGGGACTGCCAACTATTGCAGTTTTTAAAAGAATAGTGAAAGAACACTATCTTTCTATTTCGTCATAGTTGCATATAAATGTATTATTTTATTTAGTATGTATTTTTGTTTATTTTATTATGTGTATATATATAATTATAATAGTCCTTTTTTTTTTGGATATTATATTATTTCATTGTTAACTGAGTATTTTGTGTGTACCAATTTACCTTTTGCTTCTACACACATTGTCTACATCTCTATTTTCTCCAACTCTCCTTTCGCAGGTATGCTGGAAGAGATTTCTTTAGAAATAAGTATCACTTTTATACTATTCTCCTGTTTCCTTCTTCTTTTCTTTTATTATTGTGTGTACATAAATTGTTAAATAATAAATAAAATTATAAAGTTGATTGGACAGTTTGTATGGAGAGGTCGATATTAATAATAAATTCACGAAAATAACTATTTACTCTTATATAAATAAGTAATAATAAAAATAATTCCTCATTTCAGGCTACTAAATCCCATAGACAGTATACATAAAATAATCTTAAAAATAATAAACTAATACATATATAATTTGTATTTATATATACTCTAAGGTAGGTAAGGCGCTTTAGACTCGAGTCTGCTCTTTAATAATATAAACTAATTACATAACATAATTAAGTGGATCCCTAATTTCGTGCGCCTCTAGCAACATTACGTGCGGTGTAAAGCAGCACTCGACTGCTTTTAATTATAAAAATAATTATATTTATATTTTATATTAAATAGATTCGTAAAATTTATCCAGAGAGGCTCATTAATTATTTAGCAGTGCTCGTTAGTTAGTTAGGGGTGCAGGGGGATCATGCCCGGATGAACTAGTGGAGCTGTGGATAATACAAGGAGTCATACATCACGACACGCGACATTCATTAATATTAGATCAAGTGCCACACGACGAGCAATTAATGTCATCTCGCTGCAGGACTCTCGCGGAACAAAAACGATCAAACAAATTAAAGTGGGCTTTAAGATAATCTGGTAAGATTTAAATTCCGGCGTTAACTAAATGAATAGGCGCGGTGTCTCGGGGCTGGCGGCGCGCCAGGCCGGTGGCGAAAAATAGCAAAATGCCGCTAAAGGCACTCCACACTGCGGCACACACTCAATGTAAACCACAGAAACTTCACTTGACATAACTAACGGAAGCTGTTTGAAGAAATAACCTACGTTAGTATGTTCTGAAAGTTTAATTTACGAGTATATGTAGTACGTTGTTGTGTACCTTCTGTGCTCACTTGTAATGTACATTTACTGCGTACAACCGGTATTGCAATGGTTCCCTAAGTTGCAAGGTTCTCAGCAGGTCAACTGGTCGTGCTGCGAAGACCTGACTCGGGGCAGGTTTGCACATTGTTCTCTCATTGTACAGAGCCGTATTATTGCTGCGGCCATATTTCTCTATAACGACTATTATTATAATAACTTGTGTTAAATGCTTCACAAGTAAGTAGTAACTGTAGGCAACCACTAGCTATAAATATGAGGACTTGGAGCTATAGATATAATGATGTTAGACACGCAATGTTAACTTGTGAAAGGATGTCTCAGTCGTTGATGTAATGTGTCGTTAATATTGAGAATGAGTATGCCTAGAGGAAGTGCGTGCTACTACTTTAATCCTATGTCTACGATTTGAACAGGGCTAATAATTAAGTCATCATTAGGTGTCCACATTTCCTAATCAGTACTAGTGAACATTATCTGTAACGTTAACGATGCAGTAAATGCAGAAGAACTACCTCAGCAATATAAGACGAAATTTATTTATTTATTTTACGACTCAGGACTCGTCGTCGTTTTTTATTTATTTATATATTTTTCGTAATGTGGTATTTTGATGTGATTGAAACCAAACGCACTGCTCTATTAACTCCTCAATCGGAGTGGATTTATGGTTAGTTATCTTTCAGAAGCTACAAGTGAACGCAAGATACACGAGAGCATTCTATTTCCGTTCCTCCTCAAACATTTTTCTCATACCAACCGTATAAAATTAATAAATCCACTCTTCATCATGCTTCTTTGGGAAGTTAAGTCTCGTGTTTCTCGTACAATTATAACAGCTGCGACTATTATTAATACAAACCACAAGGTGGCCCTTTATTCATACAAGTAGTTTTTTTTTAAACGATTAAAAATACAGTGTAAGTTGCGCGCGTCCGTGACGTCACACAGTAAACGACATAGTGCGGCTAATTGGACGCCGCGGCTATTTGTCACCTCTCACTTAAGAGTTACGGTCTAACGAGAAGTTAAGTGCGGAAGTCGAACAAATAAATCTTGTAGTAATTCCTCATATTTTAGGTGAAATAGAGCGGACGGACACGCTGCCACGGATGCATCATTAATCTAATCACAGGTGATATGCAAAGTGCGTAATCTGTCTCCGCAGACTGCAGAGATGTGCCGAGATGACGTATGACGCTGCGGGCATGATGCGCGGCATATGTCACCTATCGCGACAAGCGATAACATACGCGCGGCGTGCGACGTCGCGACCCGCCCGACCTTTACTCTTCATATTATGTGGTGAGCCGTGAAAAATTAATATTTGTACAAAAAGCTCAAGTCATCGAATGCGGGATGCGAGGTCAGGGATGGGGGGCGGGCGGAATCGCGGGGGTGGGACACAAATCGCAATAAAACTGAGGTATGGAGCAATAATCCTCCGCGGTGATATTAAATACTGCTCCAATATTTTACAGCGATGCTATAATATGGCTGGCGTGGCGTCGTACTGGACTGACTGCAGGCACTCAAGAGCATCGATAACGCTGGATCTCTGGACAGAGCTAGCTATCTTTTTTGTGAACGTTAAGGTTTGAGGGTAATCATCAAATAACGTCTACCTCTGGGTGAAGCAATAAACTGGGAGCTGATACGCCCATAAGACTTTTACTATCTAAAATACACGTGTGTTGCTTCAGTTGCCCTTTGCGGTCGAGAGCCGCGGTAACTCTTGGGCTAACTTCCACTGTCGTGACAAGTCGCGGCATGGTGGGCAGAGTTCCAGCGGTATGGCGATATGGGGACAGCGACTATTGCAATTCGACGCTGGGCACGCCACAATTATGGCGGTACTTCCGCATTGTGAGGAGTGAAAACACGTCCTTACCGAATATGGTAAGTTCAGGAGGTTTTTATTCCAGATACCACTTCCAGGTATCCTCCGGGATACGGTGGAGGTGTGCCCCGCTTGGGCAGGGCACTACCATGACCTCGTGGAGGCGATCGGCGGCGGCGACCTGTCGCGTGGAGCCCTGGCTCAAGCCATTGTCCAAAGCAAGAGAGAATGTGATGCAGTCACTACCTTCTGTGAAGTAGTAATGCTAGCGACGAAGATGGCCGCACGCGTGAAAAAACGGACATTCTCAACTCCCTTTCTAATTTCTAGAAGTTGTTCTGTGTCTGTGTAATTGAGTTTCGCTAAATATTCTGATAAAATCTTACTACATTTTTTATACCTTACACTATAGAAACTTAGTACTTTGTTATGCCTATTATATAAAAATGGTCCTAAGAAAAACGCGTAATGGTATGTCTGGTTTGAGGCTATAAGCAAACAAAGTCCTTTCTTCTCTTTTCAGAAAGTAGAGGGTCAAAAGGAAGTGCAGTATGCTGGTGTAGTACTATGTTTAAAATAAATAATTGCTGTACTGTTAGCACATTATATGCTATGTAGAGCTGGTGCGTAGGAAATCTAAAAGGGCGAAAGCAACCTTGAGAATTGCTCTTTGAGTACGCTCTAACGGGAAAAAAATTGTTTTAGCCACACCACCCCAAGAAGTTATGCAATATGTAAGAATGGATTGACACAAATCTAAATAGATATGTTTAATTAATTTGTAGTCGGCTATGTTACGTAAATTTTTTAAAACATATATTAATTTGCGCTCTCTCGTACACAGTAACTCGATATGTTTATGGAAATTTAGATTTGAGTCAATCGTGACACCTAGATATTTTAAATGGTCAACTTTGGCTAAAGTTAGGCAAGAGTATGTGCGTGAATGTTTAGGTTATTAAGGGGTATGTTAGCATTTCTCATTGTAAATAAAACTGTAATTTGTTTATACATGTACATTTTTTACATTATATTTTTTACTTGGTATATTTTATGTTAAAATAATATCAACAACTTGGAAGGTAAAAAACCAATTAATAATTGTACGAAATATTGTTAAAAAAATATATCGCTACTTTTGTGACTTATTTAAACCTATTTCATCCCTAGTGTGCCGTACTGACCTTGGTCGGACCAATCAGAATGCATTACACCGGTGCCCCGTACAGTACGGCCGACGTATATTGGCGAGCCCGAAATTTACGCAGAAGGCTGCGCACGAACGTTTTTAGGGTTCCGTAGTCAACTAGGAACCCTTATAGTTTCGCCAACTCTATCTGTCCGTCCGTCCGCGGATAATCTCAGTGACCGTTAGCATTAGAAAGCTGAAATTTGGTACCAATATGTATATCAATCACGCCGACAAAGTTGTAAGATAAAAAGTGGAAAAAATATTTTATTAGGGTACGTAAAGTGGGGAGTGATTTTTTATTCATTTCAACCCTAACATGTGATATATTTTTGGATAGGTATTTAAAAATGAATAGGGGTTTACTGAAATCAGTTTTTGTTAATGTTATTATTTTCGGAAATAATCACTCCAAAAGCGTGTTAAACCTAATACTTAATACGACGAAATAGAATTCCAAAAGAACGTAATCGTTACACCGTTGTCAGATGATGCGCAGGGGAAACATGAGTATTGAATTTTTAATTAAGTATTGAATCGAATTTTGAAGGAATATAATAAATTTATCCGGATGAACAACTTTTTTGAAATTTTGATTGCGTATGCTTGCAGCAACCGAGTGCGGGTAGCTTGCACGCCCGCCGCGTGCCGCTTGCAGGATGCCGACATGCACAATCATTACTGCGCCATTACGACGACATGCGACTAATAACCGCTCGTAGCCACTAACTACACGCACTTGGGGTTCACACACACGATTTGTTCGCCCAAAAAGACTGTCGATTTGTTAAATAGTTTTATTATTTCGATATTGATGATATTGAAATGAGACTGCGAGGACGCCCGAACCCCCCCAGGGATCGCCATCGGGTGCTCTCGCCCTGTCGCCAACGCGAGACTGCTATGATATGTATTGGCTTCAACTATCATACAATTTCCCCACCAACTGTATTCCCACGTTGTCGTCGTGGTGGGGCTTGCGTGTCTCTGTGATCTTGAGGGCAATGCCGATAGAGTTACTCATGCCGGAAGGCCTCAAGTGAGAGACCAAACCAAGAGGAACACACAGGCGGAGTCCAGAAGCATCGGCACCACAATCTGCTGGTGTTTTTGGACAGTGATTTTGAGAGAGTGGGTTCGCCTCGGGTACGCGTCTGCTTATTAGAAGTGACCATGATGGCGAACGTGTTATTGGGGACCCCACTCTATGGGAAAAAAAGGCAAAGCTGAGTTCAGCAACAACCATGAGCGCGGATAGTAAAAATATGACTACCCCAGGAGAGTACCTGCATGCAGGAGAATCCCACCCCTAGGCAGGGCTGCCCCTCATATTCCGGGGGGGGGGGGGCAACTACTGCCTCGGATTTTCAGATTCTGTATGCAAATGTCCTTCATGGATGCAAAGAGCCAGGGTGGCTCACTC
Organism: Mythimna vitellina; assembly: GCA_949316375.1. Classification (NCBI taxonomy): domain Eukaryota; kingdom Metazoa; phylum Arthropoda; class Insecta; order Lepidoptera; family Noctuidae; genus Mythimna; species Mythimna vitellina. Next base: position 301,801 of record OX438696.1, read on the forward strand.
ACCGGTAGCGTGGAGTCCCTGGGACCTGTTCCTAGCACGTCCACTGCGCTGGTGGGTCCTGCAGAGGCCGGCAGGAACTTCAGCCTCTGCGAGGATACTGGACGATTTCCCGCGAAGCGGCGAGCCTCCTTGCTGGCCAGCCACCATGGAATCTGGAGGCAACAGTCCTTGCACACATGCACGATCTGCGCATGAAGATGCAACGCCGGGGAGAAACTCTGCTGCCGCGACAAGTCGCAGCATGGCGGAATGAGCTCCAGCGGAATCTCATGGTGAAATGGTGACAGCGACTATTGCAACCTAGTGCTGGGGATGCCACAATTATGGCGGTAAATCCCCTCTTTGAGGCGTGGTTGGAAAGACCTCGCGGCGTCCTTACCTTCCGCATGACGCAGGTTCTCACCGAACATGGTAAGTTCGAGAAGTTCCCGCATCGGATTCGTGCAGAAGCGATGCCCGGGTGTCACCACTGTGTGAGCTGCCTGGAGGACACGGTGGAGTTATGTCTCGCTTGAGCAGAGCAACGTCGTGCCCTCGTGGGGGGCGATCGGCGCCAGCGATCTCTCGTCTCGGGCCTTGGTACAGGCCATGGTTCGGAGCGAGGAGGAGTGGCAGGCGGTCGCCTCCTTCTTCGAAGCAGTAATGCTAGCAATGAAGGCAACAGTCCTCACGCCCCAACCGCCACTGGGATTCGGATTTCGGTTTCCGGCCACCGTAGGCGCGTGCTTGCGGACGGCGAGCAATGAGTAGCCCGCCGTCCGACCGTCCGGTAACCGTCCTGACCGAGACCAAGTCGTCGACGGCGCGTACTGTTTCACGCGTGCCTCAGGGAGATGTCAGCAAATCGTAGGGGCCCAGCAGGGTCAAAGCCTACTGGGGCCATGGGTAGTGTGAAAATGAAACCCGGGGCCCTGGGATGAAGGCAACGAAGGAACACGAGTGGGTTTTTAATCAGTAAAAGTCTGACACTATCTCCCGTCCCGCCCAAGAGCGCGATTTGTCCACAGGCAGATGATTTTCTCATCAAAAAAAAACGTCATACTCGTACAATTTGAGACCTAATTTAGCCCTTCAAAAGGAATAACAAAAACCATATTAAGCTCTTTGCGTTTTTTTACAAAGTGTAACTTAAGGGGATGCAACTCGACATACATTGTCACTGTTTTTACGCGATTATGACGTTATTACACATTTTTCAGTAGATATTTTGGAAATATAGTATTATGTAGATATTATCTAGGCTTCTATTGAAATCATTTTATAAATTTGAGTAAAAGTAATCCATTACCGCAGGCGCAGACCTCTGAAAATCTGCTATTTTGTATGAAGTTTGACACTTCATAACTTACTTGAAAATAAAAAAAACTCCAAAAAGTATACCAATAAAAGTATGCAAATTTAATCAGGATTCTGAATGAGGATTTTCTTTTTAAATCTTAAAAGATTTATAACGAAAGAAAAAAAGAAACACGTATTTCTTGGAACATGTTTTGTAAAAAAAAAAAATCGAATAAAACACGGAATTACCGAATGTTAACAGTTTTCAGGCGTTATCTCTTTTTTTCGCGTTGCCTCTTCATCAAACATCGCGTTGGATTGCTTTAGATGAAGCAACAAGATTTTAAACCTTGCTCGATGTTGACGATAGGCGTGTGGAAAAGGAGCATCTTAAGGATGCCCCTACTTTGTGCAAAGATACTGATCAAGCTGCATTCCAGGAGTAATGCGCTAATTAAAGTACAATTAAGTCCTACGTATACTAAACTGTGCGTAATTATACTTAACAGTGCCGATGGTCAAACTCCAGAGGTTTAAGGTATGCTAGCAGTTTGTGGCTTTTGAGTTTTTTATCCGGAAATGACAACAATTTCTATAAAGCGGAAATTAGATAAAGTAGTGATGTTTTTACTATCCAGCAGCAAGACGTCGCCGGCGCCGGTACGTGACCAACGTCGGACTCTTGCACAAAGAGCCCTCCTTGTTTCTATGTTTACGTACAAAGTGGACAACACAGACTAGTAGTGGGCGGTAAAAAACGGCCGGAGGCTAGTTGTTTCTTAGACATTTTTTAGGTACCTAGAGTTAGCAATGAAGCTATAGATATTTTAAGTTAAAATCGAGTAGCATTTACCTCAATTCGCAATTTTTTTTTCTGTTTCTATAATTGCCTCGTCTTTTACATGAAGTACCGACTATTAACTTGCAAAAAAGTAACCGACAAAAGAACTTGGTGCTTGGGTTTATTTACGAGTTGGTTCCTTCTAAGGTGTAATGCCAGATTTGGTCAGTGTGTTACTTAGTGTGTCCGTATCTCGTGGTAGTTGCGGAGGGCGCCCCCTCGCAGAATAATGAGTAAATAGCTGACCGTAAGGAATTTAATATATTGTCCCCAGGGCGACCCCCACGTCAGCAGGATTGTTTGGATTTGTCTTACAACAATGCTAGTGCTACCATAACATTCCCTACCGATGCCTTAAAATAACACAGTATGACCACTTCTTAGTATCTGAAGGTCGACTGATACAGCCGTACTTGTGACTGGCTCGCTGACCAAATACGTATGTCATGAAGACCTCTGGGCAAAAATATTCAGTAACGAATCTGTGATAAATATCAATGTAGTAATCGGTCGGTCGGTTAATGTTTATCACAGATTCCTTAATAAATATTTTATTTGACAATACTATTTTGATATCAGAGACCAATAATTACCTGGTCGAGAAGTAGTAAAACCAACAACAATGATTAACATAAACGAAGTCAGAGTCCCACTCCAGCGGCGCACGATAACACAGTTACAACAGAAGCGACTTTATTAATACAGCGCATCATCGATCAAGTGATCCGTGTTAATGGAAGCGCTATTAAAACAAAGGGTTGCGTAGAAAAATATGAAAATGTGCGGAATATTCCGCAGTAAGTTATCTTTATAGCTCGCGAGCGCGGGCGGCGCCGCGGGTTACGCCGAGCTATCCAATTAAGCGGCGGTATGTCGCTTCACAATAAAATAGGGCGCGTTTCCAAAAATCCAACGCAAATTAAATAGCCGCGTGTTTTTGCGCGTGAGCAATGATACGCGCTCGGGAGCCAGCCGAGCGGCGCGCGGCGCACGGGGCGCACGGGTAGCAGACACACGTTGCCACGGATTGTTGCGACGGTTTAGGAAAGTACAAAATGTGTCACAGTTTGTGAGTTGCGCACGTTCAGGTGCAAAGCCTTCCATCAGAGTCAGATGAACTTTTCCATTCCATTTGTTTTAAAAATGTTTCATATTGTAACACAGTATTATTTTCACAGTTGCACATCTACCTAATAGGTACTGTTACTGTACGGTGGTTACCTTACACCTTGTTTGTTAATGTTATGAGTACCGCGCCGCGAGCCAGGTTAGGGAATTTGATTCAGTAAAACGATGTTTACAGTTACACGGATTTATTGGTACTGAAGTAATTTACAATAGTAACGCGATGCACCGCATCGTGAGTACAAGCGTCAGCATTCTAAACAATACAAAATGTACGGGTTTGCTCGTACAGTTACTTTTAAAGAATTATGTAGGTAGGTACCTACCTGATATATAATACATGTTCCCATAGTTGTTTATTTCAATGACTTGAATTAATCTTATCTGCTATATTTAAAAGATACTATTACTTACCTAAGCGGATAAATAGATAAAGCAACTGACTTGAATAAGGGCACGTTCACATGAGCGACCGCGCACCCTCGTCCTGTGACGCGACAAAAAGTTTTTCAATTAGTTGACCAAAACCGCGCGCCCCTACACTAGTGCCATCGCCTGATATGTCCGACTCCATCCACTTTTATACACCAAATTAAATTAGTTTTCCACCATACGAATACCTAGCTATTGATTTTATCCGTATACTCAGCTATTTGATCTGCTAAAAGCATTTTAAAGTTTCAAGATGTAGCGAAGTGTATCACGCTACGTCGACGATATCTGAAGCGGAGCCGCGGTGTGCAGCGAGTTGTGCAAATGTAAAAGTGCCTTGTGGTTTCTTATTAGATAATTATTGGAACATTTTTTATCAATTGTTAAATGTTAATAGATTTATAACCAGTCTTTACATCTATAGAGAAGATTATGATTCCGGTAGAAACAAAATCTTATATCCTATTGTAGTAGCTAAGTACAGGCGGAACGTCCGTCGTTCACATAAATTTTCAATATAGCTTCATTTGAGAAAGCTATTAAGATTATAATCGCGGCGCACATCTTTAATGCGTCAATTTGTATGCGCGCGTGTGATCACCTCTCGATAGATAAGGTACGCGCCGCCTACGCGCCCTAACTTCGGTTATTACTATAATTACAACTTTATTTCTTCGTAATTGACATCCGAAGACAAAACAGTCTCGAGCGCATGTATACTTACTAAATCGGAGTGGCGCCCCACCGCGACGCGACGCCGCGCGCCGCCTGCTCGCGACCATTCAGTGTATTGTACGTTGCAACCTCCGTATACACATTGAGTCGTAAAATATGTGGCTGTGCACAGTGTGGCAATCGCGTTACGTTTAATATATTATTATAATGATGAAGACGCAACATAAATGATTCCAATTCGAAGATAAAATCTTCGAATTGACATCCTATCGAAGATAAAATCTTCGAATTGGGATAATTTCACTATAATTGCGCAGTCAGTTATGGAAAAAAATTAGCGCGAAACCTGAATACTGGCGAATATCTTATGTTATAGGAGCTACGTATAAGCGAAGGAGTGTCGTGAGCCGATCATGTTTATAGCCGGCTTGATGTATTATAATTCATTACCGGTATAAATTACTCGCGCCCCATGTTATTACTGGCTTACATTAATTCGTCAAGTGTGGTCCGCCCCGCCCACGCGTCAGCTTCAATTAAATAATATTCCAGGAGACAGCCGAACTGCTCCGACCACTCGGCAACACCGCAAGAGAAGATTGAGAAAACCCACTTGAAGTAGAAACTACTTGTTGGTTGGCCTTAACGGTCTTGAAATTTTAGGGGTGCTCAAACATAGACACTATTTGTTACCAACACCGCACACCATCATGGGAAACGGTAGTCACGGACACCGATTGCAATTCGTTTTTTTTTGTGCAGCGCAATACAATTGTTTGGAAGTTTGTTAATGTTGCTTGTGTATTCGAGTAATTACTTTTACTTTGTACTTAAAAAACACAATACTTTTTGATTAGCAATCCATAGATATGTGTCAAGTGGAAGCAATTGCACACAAGAAAAAATAAGTATGTACTGGTATTTTGCATAATATTTTGTATTCGACATAAGACTTAAAAGTGTCTATGTTTCAGAAAAGCATCAATCGCATTAAATTACTAGGTAACTGGTTGGTATATGATTGATTTTATAATTACTGTGCAATTGACTTTTTTTTTTTAAATATTTCACGAGCTCCTTGGCAAGGTGTAGTCCTTCTGTAACTATTACTTTATTATAACACTAGAACCATTTACTCGGCGCAGCGCGCACAGTTTGATTAACTATCCCGGACAGGACGGCACTGGCTGGTCCTGCGGCTGGTGTTCATAATAACCAGCTATCATATACTGGTTCGTACTGCGAAGCCTTCGAACGTATCCAACCCACCTTGTAACTACATAGGAGTATTCGATAGCGGACCCAAACCTTATGATGCTCATGACAGCGAGGAAACAGAAATTAATATGTCAGCAAGGAAGCAATGATACTCGTAGTATGTTGTAGTGAGGAGTATAATGGACATAGAAAATGATGCGTGCGTGTAAACAGTAAATATTAGTGCTAGTAGAGCTAGAAGGGCGCCGCCCACGAGTTATGTAAACAAGGCGCACTAGAATCTAACCGAGACTAAACAATGAACGACTTGCCGGCGAACCGCCGCGGTATTGCACAAATAATTGCATTGCTATTCTAAATAAATAGATTGATAACCATAACTCTCCCGTTTTCACATATCGTTTACTCAAATAGGCATGATTCAAAGAATAGAAATATGTCAAGATAGATAAAACAAATGTTATTATGGAAGGTCAGTTCATAGCGGCCATAGGAGGTAAAGTGGCCACGCTTCATATTTGGGTTATTTGTAATGTCAGAGCTATGTTACCTATCTGGCGCGTAGTAAGCATCCCGCCCCACCCCGCTCACTAATGCGATGGCGGTCGGTGAAGGCTGGTAGTAAGTAGCGACATAAAAATTTTTATTGCACGTTTTGTTAAAAAAAGACAAGGTAAGTTCGTCCTGTTTTGATTAATTTTCTAAATATTTAAATGCTTCTATTGTATTGTTGTGGATACTTATTTATTTAGATTTGTTTGTATAATATTAATTTCGGAGTATGATTAAAAAGGGAGAAAAAAATGTAAAAAAAAATGGTTGTATAAAGGCAAAGCGGACCAGGCAAGGCGGCCTACAGACCGCTTTACCCTTAATTAAAATATATACACTGAAATATAGGCACTGGTGGCTGCTCTGGATTTGAAGTTGTCTAATAATTTTTGATGACTGCGAAGATCTCACCGATAGACACTCGATAATGTACTGCGCGACGGTAGCGGCATGTCGTGTAGTTAACGTCAAATACCCAAACAGTGACGTAGCTACACGACCGAAACCAGCTGTGCCAGCCTGGCAGTGCATGATCAAGCGTCGTATTGGTGAGGCCAGAATACTCGTCAGCAAACTAATTTGCTTCAGGGTGGGCAACACACGCCCAAGAGTGATGGGCTATGTGAGACGGGCATTTTCGGGGACTGAAATCAGCCCCGAGAAAATATGTCCCGAGTCACAGAGCGCATCGACTTCTTGAAGCAGAAGGTATGTTATAGGTAAGTATGCAAGGGCCAACCGTATCTGTATAAGCGGCGGGTGGAACGATATATCCTGAATCGCACATTCTGGAGTAATGAAAGGTGGGAATATCCAGGGCCGGATGGTCTGAACAATATCTGGATAACGGCTAAGTGGTTTACAAGATCGCATGCCTGCTTGGTACATCAGTTTCAGTTTGCCTTAGAATCAGGGTCGCTGCCCCAGTTCCTAACAACAGGAATTACCCACCAGATCCATAAATTAGGTACTACTGGGGAACCTAAAAATTATAGACCGATCACGTGTTTGCCGACGGTCTACAAAGTCTTTACATCTATCCTGAGATACAAAATCAATAATCATATTGACAAAAATTTGATCATGACACCTTCTTTAGTTTAGTTTAGATAGGCCTGTTGGTCTAGTGGTTAGTGACCCTGACTGCTATACCAGAGGTCGTGGGCTTGATTCCCACCCAAGACAAATGTTTGTGTGATGAGCACGATCATTTGTCTGTGTTTGGGGGTAGTTTATCTATAACAATATGTATTTAGAAATATATAAGTATGTTTATCAGTTTTCTAGTACTCATACCACAAGCTTTGTTTAGTATTTATTATAAAAAAAAAATTGGGACTAGATGGCATTGTGTGAAAGTTGGGAAATATTTATTATATTGTTATTCTCATCGATTTCGCCAAGATTCCATCATCAGATCCCGATTTGGTGACTATGGGACCATTTGGGAAGTATACCCTATCCAACAAAAAAATAATTTTTTGAATCGGTTGACAAACGACGAAGTTATGCGCGAACAAACATAAAAAAAATACAAACATCCGAATTGAGAACCTCCTCCTTTTTTAGAAGTCGGTTAAAAACGATAGTAACATAAAAATTAAATGTATTAAAAACTATACATTTCATCCAAACATTTATGTTGGCAACGTTGCCCTTACCCATATGGCCATTCTAAGCGGGCTTTCGGACAAAACGGGTTTTAACAGGCTTCAAAGAAAGGAGGAGGTTCTCAATTCAGTTGTATTTTCCTCCTTTCTTTCTTCGTTTAGGACTTCTCCGTTTAGAGACCTAAAAAGATATGCTTCCAGATTGGTTCCATTTTCGAAATCCAGTTCTGATGATAAGATCAATGAGGAATCGAGGAAACTCCTTAAATATTATAGGCACCTATAGTGATTTTGGTATTATCATTGAGAACTTAAGCATTTACAGTCAAAAAGTAGCATTTGATGAAGTGGAACTGATGAAGAAGATCAGAAATGGCCAACGGAACTTCACCTTCACATAGATATCACACTGAAGATAGTAAAGTAACCATGACAAAACAAATAAATAAATGGTTCTGAATAGTTATGTTGAAAATGGTATCATAGAAACGTTCTGATGATGATGATGGAGCCGGAAGGTAGGCACTCCGTTATTAATCAATATAACCTAGTCGTGTTTGGGCTTATTAGAATTGTTATGAGTTGCACTTTGGATATAAGGTACTATCGAACTGACCTGATGATGGAGCCGGGAGGTGGATGGGAACTTCATAATAAAATAATGTTTCCTTGCAGTGTTTGGATTAATTCGAATTGTCATGAGAAATAGTTACTCTAGCTATAAGTGTATCACAACTAAAAAGTTTGGAATTTTGAGATTTTGATAAATTTGATTTACAGTTATTAGAAATTTAATCAATTATCGACATAATAGTATTATTTTCTTAAAAAATCTGTAATCTAAAGAGATTTTTTGAACTCAGACTTAAGGCGGCTACTTTGAGCTTACCTGTCTTACCACTTGCTACAGAGCTTCTTTGTGATCTAAATTGTAGCACTACTATGATATTCTGAGTAATCATACTATCAAGAAGACGTGCATACACATGACACCATGACACACGGTCGCTCATTCGGGAGCTCTCGTGTGGCTTTCTCGCGCACTGATACCTGGACCGAATACAAATTCGTAGTACAATGCGCAGTATACGCATTTGAGCTTGTCTCCGTCTTCTCTGAGCGAGTTGAGTTAAATTAATTTACTCTCAACTATGTAATTCTTGGAGAATCTTCATTTTCTGTGTCGAAGTCCTATGGTTGTGAAGTTAAACGTTTTATTTAATTCTAACCATTGTAGGTTGCTTAACTAATTAATTTCACTCAACTGATGCGTTTTGAAATAGTGAAAACAAGATACAAAATTCTCCAACCCGTTTTGGAAAAGGAAAATCCTTCAATCAGACGGGTCCTGTGTGTCTCTGTGAACTGCAGCAGCCCATCAGATGGCTGGACGGTAATCGCCTGATAGTTGTCGTCGGGTTTCTTGGGTACGACTTTTTATTTTATTTTTGCTTAAAAACATTTATGTACTATTTCCTACTGCTACAGTCCTTGTTATTAAAACACAGCGGAGCCTGCTCGAACATGACTGATTTCGTACTAACTAACTGCGGAGTGCGGAATACGGCTGTAGACTGCGCGCTGGTAGCCTAGTACCGCCGCTCTCTGCTATTAATCATCGTTGTTTCTTGTTAACCTGTTATGCTTTGCCAGCGATTACTAAATTAACATCTCTGTTGCACAAGCATTATTCATGACGGCTTAGAGTTAACCAGATCAGAGTTAATGTTCGTATTTATGCACAATGGAACCACACGAAAAACATAGATTTTTTTTTAAGCGTACCTATTTAAAAGTAGTGTAAATTCTTACGAATAAAAGAACCACGTGATTTTTCCCTTAGAAACTGGATTTACTAAAAGCAGAACAGAACCAACTGCCATGACATATACTACATATAAAGCGAAAGCGAACCACAGCACTCCCATTGTGCTGTGATTTGCTTTCGGTCGAATGTTCAAAAAAGTAAATGATATTAGGTCAGTTTATATAAAAAAGCATCACATATACTTGGTACCTTTATACATTACACACATTTTTAATATTAACAATTATTTTAAATACACCAAAGGGAACCAAGTTTTGTGGTACCATGACACGTAATATACAATATTATTCACACAATTATCACACAACGCCGTCTAGTTCCAAGCTAAGCAGAGCTTGTGTCATGAGTACTAGACAACTGATAAACATACTTAAATATTTCTAATTACATACATATCTACTATATAAAAATAAGTCGGGTTTTCCTTCCTGACGCTATAACTCCAGAACGCACGAACCGATTCGAAAACGAAGCCATCTGGTGGCGAAACGGAGTTCGCTGGGTTTGCTAGTTATAGATAAATTACACCCAGACACAGAACAAATGATTGTGCTCATCACACAAACGTTTGTCCTGGGTGGAAACCTCGACCTCCGGCATAGCAATCAGGGCCACTAACCACTAGACCAACAGGCCAGTCAAATATAAATTCTTAATTTTATAGAAAATATTTTTTCCAAAATGAAACCACAAGCATCATCTATAAATAAATATTGTAAAACAGTAGAACCAGTAGAAGTATGTGATTCCATTATGCATATAAAGATTTTTGATTTTTTTTGAGTTTTTTCCTCGAGTATAACGGAATCAAATAGCTTCTAATAAACCATTTATCCACCCGCCTTCAGGAGTTTGGCCGTAATTCCATCCTGCCCAACGCCTTGTTGTTTTTGAGCTGCTTTAGAGCCATCCTAATCTCGTACAAGCCGACGTCTAGAATATCATCGGTATAGTATCGAGTTGATGTAGATCTTGTAGTTTGCTATATTTGCAGCGAATTTAGTGATAGACATGTATAACTGTCCATAAAATACCTCGATCTTTCCCAGAAGCTCCGATTTGACGGATACGATTCTGCCGTCGTCGATCTTTAGTTTTGTTAGCTAGCTTTGCCCAATAGACAGGTCTCGTGCAAATACTTTGGAGCCCTTATTTCGCCCAATCACGGCTTTAATCCTCTTGGTATTAAAGCGGCGAAGGTCGCGTTTCAGAGACTTCGAGATCAGTCTATTGAGGTGCCGGATCTGTACGTATCGTTTTAATACTGCAGAACCATCTCACGCTTCTTTATGAGCTCAAGGATCGGATCAGAGCCTTTTGTTCTTATTTGTACGGTGAGTCTTGAAAAATTTACGCCATTAAAATTACGCACGCCATCCTAGTTGACACACTCTCGATCTTTACTACATTGTTCACAAGGGACGAAAAACCCGACACTACCCTGAGACTGCTGGTCACCCTCCCAAAAATAGAGCAGGTTACCGGAATTGAGAATTATCTTGTCCTCTCCCTGTTTACGGACTTCAGATAATGCTACAATGCTCTATCGTAACCCGCTCAATTCCTCCCCAAGTTCGGTGATCTTCTCATCAGTCCTCAGTATACGTGTGTTATAGGCCAGGTCCAATCGTTTTCCTTTTAGGGGGTAGCCCGATCTCATCCGGTGATTCTTAGCGCCCCATGCCTCGCCATTGCCTTGACCGCTACCGGAGTCAAAAGTAGACGGGCTGCCGGGCACTAGGGGCCATCTTTTTATTGTGCTGTTAATGTTTGGAGGGGTTTACCATAGTCGCCACGTTTGGCAAGTGGGTTGGCGATCGCAATATGTCCCTTAGTCGCCTTCTATGACACTCACTGGAAGAGATGGGATGGTGCCATTCTTTAAGGCCGAACACTATACGGAACATTCCTTCTGTCTCAGTAGTGATGATACAATAGAAGATGATATAGATGGATTAGACACGGTAGATTTCGAAATTCAGTTTGATGAAAATGCATCAAACTGAATTTCAAAATCAACCGTTGCTTGAATTTTTAAAATGTTTCAATTTGTTTGTTCTATTAAAGCTTTATATTTTTTTAATGCAGTTTTATTTATAAGCAGCAAATCCCAGATCTTGGTTCTTTTGTGTGTACGAGAAAACTAACCAATCTGTAAATGTTAAAAGGAACTTACATGTACCTACATTTTCTTAAATATCTATTAAGTTTAAGTTTATTTAAAGTCAATTCATATACATATATTATAATAAGATTTCTTTTCTAAGTATTCAAATAAAACACATAGTAACTTTCGTTTATATAACAGAGCTATACATGTTTTCGCAAATACTTTGGGGCCGACCATAAGGTTTTATAAAGTAATTTTATTTTAGGAAAGTTTTGTTTCAATCTTAAAGTAATATTACTTCACTTTGTACCATGAGCTTAATCGTTCAGTATGATTGTATTCCTGCTAAAGGCTGAGAAAGAATGAACGATTTTAAAGATTTTGTCTATTCCCTGCTAAAACAAAAGATACGCGCTATGTTGATCTGTATAGCATTGTCTCTTTCACATGTTAGTTGTCGAATCGCTATATTGCAGTTCTTCGTGAACCATTGAACTCAAAAGATGTCTTGCTAAAATACTTTTTTTTAAAAGGATCTAAGTAGCTTTCATAAAAAAGACGTAATAACTTTCAAGATTTTACATTAATAAATTAGAAAAACAAAGAAAGCTGCGAGCGAATACGTTGACATTTAGTAGCACGTTAGTGTGGATCATAACATTCGGAATTCGGAACGTTTGTTTACACTGACAAAATTCTTATCAGTGTCGATTTGTTGAGTGCGAAAATAGTTTTCAAGTGCTTAAATTTAGAGTAATCTGTATTCTAGTGGTTGGTGTTCGAAGCGGATAATTGAACCCACGAAATAAAATGTTTATGTTATGCTTGAAACTTATTTTACATGAATATCATGGAATCAATGCAAAGTTAAATAGTGTATTCCAGTGAAATAACTTGTTGATCATGTTGTTGTTCGTGCACTATTGATCTCAGTGTTATATGCTTCCAGAAACTCAAAAATTTCATATATGTTCGGCACCTAGAATACAATAATAAATTAATAACCCACGTACGTACTAAAATCACCAGATTAAACAATTAATTGCACACGTTTAGACATCGAAATAAGTTTTAGTTACTTTATATGTCACGAAAAACATGTTAAATAGTATTTATATGGAAAACAATAATAAATCCGCTGCGTCTGAGTATCTTTTTTAAGCCATGCTAATTTGACGTAAAAAAAATACTGCTAGCGGTCAAAAATCTCGTTTGAGTACGAAAAGAATGAACTTTTAAACAGTGACGTCACAAAAACGCTAAGAAAACATTCTTGTTTGAATATGGTATAATGATTGTTTTGAAGGCGTCATGGTAGGTACGAAAAGCATAAGTAAGATTAAAACACAGTACAGTACAGCCATAAGAGCTTGTGGTCGCCCCCTTTATGTCAGAAGTATTTGTATTTGCTGGGTGAATCGATTTTGCAAAAATACGGAAAGTTTAGGTAGTAAATATTTTGAAGAATACCGAATTCTAGCCACCTACGTGGTTTCACCACCGTGTGATGGTTTATAATAACTACAAATATCAACAATGTAGTGCTGTAATATATATCTTATGATGGTAAACAGAGTTAATATTACAAAACTCACATTTTCATCATAAAATATATAATTCCTGTCAATTATCAGAACATTGTTTTTTTCTTCTTACACTTGACATACAAAATGCAGGTCATAATAGCGCGCCGCTTCCGTACCAGTTAATCCCTCACATCGTAACGGTTCGTTTTAATCCCCGAGGCCATCCGGCACCGATCCATCATCAGCCGAGCTGGACAGCCGGACAGGCACAGTGTCCGCCCGGCCCTTCGTGTCGCACTCATCAACTATTCATCAAATGGAGCCGAACTGTTGCCGCTGAATCTTAACGACACTACTCATCTCTATGGCCGTGGGTGCTTCATCGTTTATTATACTTTTAATATCAATCAACTCCCATCTTACATCTGCAACAGTTACGGGGCAGTTTCTTCAGGACGTGGGTACGTTACTCAACCTTACATAGGATCAATCTAAGACATCAGTCTTCTAAGTTGGTTTATGGTTGGTAATCTGTTGATTTGACTATAGGTTTTCATTATCCTTCATTTACTGTACTAACCCAATGGAATTCAAACGATGTGTATTATACCGCAGTAGCAGACATCAGCAGTAGGTATAATTAAATGGAATCGTATTTAACTAGGTGTATATCAGTGTGTCGGCGGTCTGATGATGCGAGTCTGACGCGTTTCGCATGCCGCACGTACGCGCCAAGACAGTCATATGGCTATTATATATAGGACTTACGAGTGTACGATGACTGACGTATCTACTAAGAACTTGCGAATGTTTTCGATCTACTCTTTCATCGAGACTTGCCGTCTGCGAGGAGTGATAAATGCGCTATCAGGGGCGCCAACTCCGTGCTCATGCGTGCGACATGGGTGCTCGAGCCCCCGAGCACAAAGAGAAATAAAGAGTGGGTGTCGAGCACCCCTGAGAATATACATGAAGAAACAGATCAGTAATCGCCTTATATCGTATAAATTATAATATTTCTTGATACTAAAAACCATTTTCATTTTTATATAATGGTTTCATTTTAAATTTTTTATCAAACATATTTAGTAATTAAGTACACATATATGTAAGTAGGATATTTATTTATTTGTCAGTCGATCAGTGTGTATTTCTCTTCTCACAGTTCGTCACTTTTTCGAGTTCATCAAATGAGCATGAGCACCCATGAGGTTTTCTAAATGCCGGCGCTCCTGTGCGCTATTGACCAACAATGAGTAGTGTCGGCTTTAGATCTAAGCGGCGTTGTATCAGAGGGTGACCCTGTAACGGCACACAGTGGAATAGCAATGGGTAAAAATAGAAATGAGGGCAAATATAGAAATGAAATGTGTGCAATTTGAATGTTCATAATGCCGCGCCCTTGGTGGTGGAAAGGCTGTGGTAGAAAATACCTAAGTAATGTTTTTGAAGAGTATCAGGCCTAAATTTTAATTAAATAATAGTTGGAAAATTAACTAAAGTGTGATATTAAAATAAATAAACGCAATGTATATGTATGACCAGCGAAGTGTAGTGGGGTTCAATAGGGTGAGGCGGAAGGTGTCGGATCACATACGGACTAGGGCTCACAAACTACATAATTGGTTAGCATTTGGAAACATAGTTGGACCTGATGATGATTGTAAGACAATAAACTCAATTAGATGGCACTGTTGACGCAGTGGCAATAGCTACTCTGCTGCGTGTCACAGTTTTGATACTAAACGTCGCGGGTCCTGATAGATATATTCCGGGTCTGGATGACTTGAAAATTTCTAGATGTGGAAATGTTAATAGATAAATATCATAGGATATCCCATGTTTTTGTGGAACCTATTTGAAACTCATAGATATCCGGAGATATGCCTTCATTTTGGAATAGTAAAGAGTCCTAGTGACGCCGCTTACCTCCCACCAAAATAATTACAACATTCACAAATAGTGTATATAAGATACACACTAAAATTTTTCACACGCACACTAAGAAGAAAGCAGCTACACTAAACCAATTTCTAAAGGCACACATAAATAGAATGTGCGGGGCATTCAATTGTAAACACTTGTTATTTGGGAACATTAAATGTAATGTAATTAGGGAGTCCAAAATGATGGTCGATGATTTTTATCAATATTAAAAATAAAAACATTAATATAGCTATTTGCTACATAACATAATGATAAATATCGACAGCAAAACACCAGTTTGTGCATATACAGATATGACTAAAGCTTTTGACTTTGTTAAACATGACATTCTTCTGCACAACCATGACAGGTACAGTATTAGAGGAAACGTCTTGAGACTTATTGAATCTTACCTAAGCAAACGCAAACAATAGACAGAAATCACTAGGATATGTCCCGAAAGTTAGATTCTATATAAATATTTATCGATAGTAGGGAAGTCCAATTCGGAGTACCGCAAAGACTCATTATTGCCAGACCCTTAATATTTTTGCTTTATGTAAATGACCTGCCTAAATTCAACAGCCAATCGTATTATTTTCTGACGACAGCACTTATAGTTAAATGTACTGAAAAAGCGGATTATGAAACAGGTATTAATAATACATTAAAAAATATAATAAATTGACTTTCTATCAATAATTTAATTATCAATTTGAAAAAAAAAGCAAACATAATGAATTTTACTAGCGGTTATGTTCAGACACTTTGACTATCGCATACAGTGGACAAAGAGTAGATAATACAAATATTGCGAAATTTCTAGGTATAATACTCGTAATTGACAATCAACTAACATGGACCACAGGCCGAGAAGATCTGCAAGAAATTAAGTAAATCTGCCTACATTTTATATAATTTGACCAAAAAAGTTAGCTCACGATTATTATTGCTTATCATGATCTTGTTGCCTCTGTTTTAACATACGGAGTAGTTTTTTGGGGTAACTGCAGTGAGAGAGAAAGGATTTTCAGAACCCAAAAATATTGCGTTAGATCAATGACTGGAAAGCTGCGTTCCTATGTTTAAATCCCTTAACTTACTAACCTTTCCATCGCTCTATATTTTGGAAATGGGACAGTTTGTGAAAAGTAATCAAAATTGATTTTGTTCAAATATTGATCACTCAACAAGGCCTAAATTAATAAGATCTTTACTTTAAAAATAAGGGAAGTGTCATCAGCAAATATAATTATATCGGAAAATATAGCCATCATGTAAGGAAGGTATTTAATATAAACTAGAAAAAGAAAAGACCAAGAATCAAAACCTGAGGCACGCATGTTTTTACCAAAGATACCGAGGACGTCACCCCAGTAATGGATACTTTTTGTTGCCTATAAGATAAATAGGAAAAAACAAGATCCACAGCTCGTCCACGAATTCCGTAATGATGTAATTTACAGATTAGAGTATTATTTAAACTTCATGTACATAGGCGGACTTAATGCAACAAGGCATTCTCTACCAGTCAAACTTTGTGTTAAAAAAGACAACACTGTGGTAGGCTTGCACAATAAACAAATAATAGATACTTAAAACAGAAAAAATGAAATAAAAACGAAGACCAAACTAAAGTTGACAGGACTTCAAGTAACAACACAAGTATTATGGTCAACGCAGTCAAATCCTTTTGAGAGGCCAATAGCATCTTGGGAGTTCTCCCAGGATTCCAAAATGAGACTGATGAGTTTCACTCCTGCATCCGTCGTTGACCTTCTTCGAAAATATAAAAAAAAAAAAAATAGAACCTACTTCACTTCGGTGTTTCTCGGTATTGTTTGTTTCATATTTACCACCGACTTCCGAAATTAAAGTTATTTTGATCATTATAATATTTATTTAGTTAAGTTTAATAAGTGATAAAAATTAACAATCAGTTGATCAAAGTATCATTTGTGGGTAAATTAACATTAGTAGGTAATTCATCATATAAATTATTCAATAACAGCTATGTATTAATTCGTCATCAGACGAATCATTTTTGTTTGCACCATTGTCGTCGGTATCAGATTGATAGTTATGGATTCTATGATGCTGACTTACACCCCAGTGATCGCATTTTTAGTAAGTAATTTAATTTTACTAAAGCACTAGAAGAGAATTAAATCCACTAGCCACTAAAACCAATATTTCGCAACAAAATGGGGGTTAAAACTACCAGTTTTGGTGGAAAATTCACTAAGTTGGCAACACTGGCCGTACGCAGCTAGACTGTTTTGTCTTGATAGTGTGCGCCGTGACGTAGACAAAACAGTCTGTTTTGTCTTGTCGAAGACGTCGTAGACAAACCTGCGACGTCGTAGACAATTCTGTCTAAGACAGTCTTGCCTCAAATGTGCGCAGGCCCTTAGCGGCTACTTAGCACGACTCGTGCTCGGGACTAGTCGGGAGCCGATCACGTGACGTCACTTGGCCACTCGTGACAGCGGTGCCCGGAGCTGATGGATTAAACACATTTCCTCCTGCACCTTCACCTCACAGCACTGCATTACCTATGCACCGTACATATTAGTACAGAATCCTAACAGACGTTCCGATCACAGAACCAACAAAAACTTTGCAATTTTTTGTTACTGATTGTCAGCCTTAAAGTCCTTCTAAAAATAATTTAAAAATTTAGCGTTTTATATAGTTTGTATGTTATTTTTAGTATGTTCATTTCAGAGAGTTGTAACTATAAGAAAGATAGAGTTATGGTCGGTTACACAAGTAATGAAGTATGTTTGTTTAATCCGAGAATGCCATAGTCAGCGTACTCTATAGCAACTTGTGGTATATATTCCTCGTTATTGTCTACTAGATCTACTGCATCTGCCTACCTCGTATTGTCGAGGGTCAGTCGTCGTGATAGTTATCTACTATGCATGATATTGCATCGCGTCGTTGCGCGGGTCGCATCGCTCGCGGCAATCTTTGTGCGACATATGTAATCATGTGGATTTTAATCAAAAAACGATATGGGTAAAAGTTAGTAGAACGTTTGAAAACAAACACAGGTTGGATGCTTGATTGATTAGCAGCAATAACATTGATGACAACTAGTGTTGCCAGATCTTATAGGATAAAAATTGGGACAGATGGTAAAACAAATCGGGGTTTTTTTTTTTTTTTTTTTTTATTGGGTGGGAAAATCATCCTAATGACATCCCCGCTCTTGGAGCGGGAGATAGTGTCAGACTCTTACTGACTAAAAACCCACTCATGTTCCTTCGTTGCCTTCGTCCCAGGGCCCCGGGTTCCGCTTTCACACTACCCGTGGCCCCAGTAGGCTTCGACCCTGCTGGGCCCCTACGATTTGCTGACATCTCCTTGAGGCGCGCGTGGAACAATACGCGCCGTCGACGACTTGGGCTCGGTCCGGACGGTTACCGGACGGTCAGACGGCGAGCCACCCATTGCTCGCCGTCTGTAAGCCCGCGCCTACGGTGGCCGGAAATCGGGATCGGAATCCCGGCGGCGGTTGGAGCGTAAGGACCGTTGCCTCACGCGATCGGCCGCCTCCTTAGCTAGCATTACTGCTTCGCAGAAAGAGGCGACCGCCTGCCACTCCTCCTCGCTCCGGAGCATGGCCTGAACCAAGGCCCGGCGCGAGAGATCACCGCCGCCGATTGCCCCCACGAGGTCACGGCGTTGCTCTGCCCAAGCGGGGCACACCTCCACCGTGTGCTCCACCGTGTCCTCCGGGTGGGCCACACAGTGGCGACACCCGGGCGTCGTTTCCGCACGAATCCGGTGCAGGAACCTCCCGAACTTACCGTGTCCGGTGAGGACCTGCGTCATGCGGAATGTGAGGACGCCGTGAGGTCTTTCCAACCACGCCTCAAAGAGGGGACTTACCGCCATAAAACAAATCGGGGTTCAGGGTTTTAAATCAGGACAATTTTTTTTTTGAGGTAGAAAATCATCCAATGCCTTCTCCTACTCTAGAGTGAAACGAGGGCGTGTAAGACTTTTACTGACTAAAACCCAAACTTTTTCAGTCGCCCTTTACGTTCCAGGGTCACGGTCACTGTGTCAAACGTTCCCGCGACCCCAGCAGGCATCGGCCATACCGGGCCGGGCATCTCTTTGAGGGTATCTCTCTGCGAAGCGTGACGCGCCATCGACTCGGGCCTGGTCCTTATTAGATGGGCGAACGACGAGCTACCCATTGTTCGCCGTGTGCAAACCCATGCCTACTGTAACCGGAAATGGCTGTGCAACTCCCGACGCCCGGGACATCTTCGGGGACGACTGGGGCGTGGATCCATTGATACGTGGTTCAACGGTCAACTCTTTTACGCAGAAGGAGGCGCCCGCCTCCCATTCCCTCTCGCTCTGGACCATGGCCAGAACTAGGGCTCGGAGAGCGAGCCGATGGCAAACGCCGCCAAGAGGACACGGCGGCAGTGCTCCGCCCAAGTAAGGCACACTTCCACCGTAAGCACCACCGTGTAAATAAAGAAAAAACCGAAAATAAAAACTACCGTTATTTTAAAAGTTTAAATATTTTTATATTAAAATTGTATTGTTGGTTTCATTTTACTACATATGAATGGAATGGATATATAGACACAGATTACTTATAATTAATAATTATGTGAAATAAAGCAGAAAAATGTCACGTGTGACGGACGAAGAGGACGCAGCTGAATGAGTGAGAAAGATACCACTAGGCAGTGATTCGCTGTGTGTCATTTGTGACGCACTTGTGATGCGAAAGCAATACTAATATTAATATAATATAATATTATTATTAATATTATATATATTAATATTATTGTAATGGCTTTAATAATTTGTTTTGATTTATCGGGACCATTAGCGTCCCGATCAGGTGCAAATCTGGACGCGTCCCCAGACCCCTAAAAATCGGGACGCCCGGCAACACTAATGAATGATAATAGAATTTACTTTTTAACTCAGAGGTGGTAAGATGAACTTATCAGGGCTATACTAACAAAAGTACTTAATTTGTTTCACATATTTTAGTATATTTCCTGCAGTTGTGGGACCTTATTAATACTGAGTGATGTCTATAAATTAATAATTTTATTATAAGATAGATTCGGGTAGGTTCAATAATTGTCACTTTCCTATTTCACATACTCATCATCTTCCTGCCCTTATCCCGTATTATTTGGGGTCGGCGCAACACGTTTTTTTCTTCCACTCTGCCCTGTTACTCGTCATGCTATCACTAACTTCCTTTTCTTTCATATCACTCTTCACACAATCCATCCATCTTTTCTTTGGTCTCCCTCTTCCTCTCCATCCATCCACATGTAAACTCATAACTCTTTTAGTAACATGCGTTTCATCCCTCCTCTTCACATGACCATACCAAGACAAACGATTCCCTTTCAACTTTTCAGTCACTGGCGCTACTTTCAAACTTCCCCTAATATATTCATTATTTCATTATTTCACATACTAACATAGCATAATTTGTCGATAGTGGTCCTGTGCAGTGGTGACTCAGTGGTAATGACCCCGTGTATTTTTTTACTATTTAAGTTTAGAGCAACTTATAAACATAAAAGCACCTCTATTTTCGCGTTTTTTTTCGAAATAATAATGTTTTATTGAAAACATACAATTTCGGCATTTTGCAATGTTATTTGTTTTTCTATTATTATTAATTACAGGGAGAGGGAGACCAAAGAAAAGATGAATTGATTGTGTGAAGAGTGATATGAAAGAAAAGGAAGTTAGTGATAGCATGACGAATGACAGGGAGGAGTGGAAGAAAAAAACGTGTTGCGCCGACCCCAAATAACACGGGACAAGGGCAGGAAGATGATGATGATTTACAGGTTTAAAATTTTTATTATATTTTTACAATGATATTATTAGAGAAAACATGCTTTACATGTGTAAAGAGAGGTATGTACTTAGTCACTAACTACTCAAATAGGCACCCGGTTTTGGTTCCTGTTCATTTCAGCTCCATCGAAGATATTTGTAGCATAACATTTAGCGTTAATTAAAAAAGATGATTAAAACAGTTTATTCGAATACGATATTAAGATCTCCGTTGACTCTTTTAAGTGGGTTGAATTGTTACCTATTTCTATATGATATGTAGTTTACCTATTCCGATTAACATCAGATTTACTTTTAACTTTGTCAAAATAATACAGAGTAGTAAAATATTGATATTATTTGCCAGAGCGTCACACACAGTATGCGCTGCATGCAATACATTCATTACAGTATCATTTATTTAAATTACAAACATTTACGCGCTAAATTAACATCTGTAAACAAACATGAAATTGTGCTCGTACTGCATCAAATTTAATTACGTTTTCATTCGAGTTAGTCTTTGATTAAATAAGTATAAATGATTTGTTCCGAAACAGTATCGCACTGATCGACTGGGAACTTGCTATACGTAGTGAGAAGCTCGTTAATCATTCGTTAATTCACATCCACTAACTTAGCAAACTGCGAGAAACACCCATTGAGTACATTAATCATAAACAAATGAACGAGCTCCACTCTCAAAGTCAATAAAACTATTTGACCCGCGGCCTCCTAATGCACCGCCTCCCTTGTTGTGCTCGTAATCTAAATAATATCCGAGTCAAATGCTGCGCGAATACCGCCAAACAACAAGGATTATAATGTAAATGTATGCTAATGCGAAGAGGGCACTGCGCCGCACCGCTCCGCTCCGCTTTGCATCTCACCGGACGCCGCTCAGACTACGCTCAGCTGAAAAAATGGCACATTCGGCGGAGGACAGGCAGAGGACAGATAACGACAGCTTACGTCGTGAAAACGTGAGGCTTTGCGCTAAATTGTTGAAACATGACTTGTTTCGCAAATTCCCGGAGAGTTAGCCGGCGAAATGTAAATGATATAATAACAAGGGATGTTTTGATGAGTCCCAAAAATTTCAAATAGTACAGTTCCGTACGCGCCGGGAAATTTAAACGGGAAATGGAATGAACACCGATAATTTCGGTCAGAATACATTAATTTATATCAATCGTCGCTCGTATCAGCGAGTCGGGTCGGTTCGGTGCGGATCGGTGCGGAGTCGGACGGCGACGTCTGTTGTTTCCAAACAAAATGAATGTAGATTGCAGAGACGTTCTTTATGCCGCGACATAAAGGGGCAGGCGGCGTTAGGGGGGAGGACCGTGCAATGATTCGATTTAAATGCAGAGTTTACTATCTTGACGGCGGTCTATGTCGAGTAGACGGGAATTACTACCGAAAATTTAATCTTGAAATACTTTATCCAAAAGGATTCGTAATGGAAACGGGTTAAACTGTTTAATATTTTCCAAGTTTTCTAAGACTGATAAGGATTCAGAGCGTAAGATATTGTTGTGCTTGTGTTCCACCGTCGCCGCCGCCGGCGGTTTTAGTACGTTCGATGCCGCATCCAGTGAGCAGCCATGAGCGCATCGCGGGTGCGCGTCGGAATTTAAATGTATGCGGGACGTGAATCTTCGGCCATTACGCAAAAACCGGCCGATGCCACAGCTTTTCATACAATTTAAATGAACAATTTGCCGCTTCACTTATTTACGCTTACACTGTCACCCGGCTTCCCTCAACCCTCCGTTATTTTATTCCAAGAAGTTTCTTCGAATAATTTTTCGTTTGTCATCATAATTATGGTGATCGCTTTCCCTAGCACAGCCAAACGTCAGAATTTTAAATTTCCATGAGTTTAAAAAATAATTGAGGCGGTGATTACTCGTTTCACTGGACTTCCACTTGTTAAGATGTCTAAGTTACCCAAGTTGATCAAAGTTTAAAAAGAGTGTTGTGATGAGGCGAGCCGGCCGCCACCCGCAGACACGACAACTTGAAGTCTTTGATATCGCACTCGATGCTATTGTTTCGACTCATCGCTCGACTCTAATTTCAGATAGGTATAATATTTTCATCCTGCTACGAAAATCGACAGTGTGTGTGTGGAGACAAGTTGGTGGCAGGAGGGTGGCTGTGAACCGCATTAGAGCAAAACACTATTAATTACCGCCTCTCATTGTCGGACCGGCACCGACCGCAGCGGCCTCGCGCTCACGGTGAATTAATTTTAATAGCCAACTTAGTTTTAAACATGTCAAGGGTACCCTTTGCAAGACTTCTGCCGGGTCGCTCAACAACAATATTTAATTGCAGTTCACTTTGGTCACCCTACTAAACTCAAAAGGATTGACTTGTCTTGAAGTTCCTTGACTAACGGTCAGGAAATTTACAAGTGCTTCTAAATAGCTGATATACGACGTTGTATGATGATGGGACTAGCAGCCATGCATACCTGCGACCGGTGGCGGTGAAGTCGTGCGCCTGGTCGCTAGCAGCCGGCTGGCTCGCATCCGGCCCGCACAGGCACACAACTAATATCTCTGCTCAAGTTTCAGCACTATTTGCATATCGACGCAGCACGCGCCAACTTTGCACGTTCAAGTATCTATCCATCAGCCCGTCAACTTGTGCGCCGGAATTAAACAAGTTTTCATCTTTACGTTTAATCCACGTTACGTTTGGCCAAGTCACGGGAAACATGGACGAAAAGGAAGTGCTTAAGGCTGAAAAAAGGGACTCTATACATAGTAGTAGATGACTCGACTGGAATTATAATGATTATTTAATAAGAAATAAACTGACAACCGCAGGTTGCAGTGACTCATCGGTGTCGCGTTACTTTGACCTTTTTTAGGTGGGAAATCATCCAATGACTTCTCCTGCCCTTGAGTAGAGCGAGAGGCGTGTCAGTCTTTTACTGACTAAAACCCACTCCTATTTTCTTCCGTTGCGTTGCATTCCAGGGTCCCGGGTTTTACTTTCAGAAGCGAACCTGTGGCCCCAGTAAGCTTCGACCCTGCTAGGCGAGCGTGGAACACTATGCACTATCGCTGACTTGGACTCGATCCGGATGGATACCGGACGGTCAGACGGCGAGCTACCCATTGCTTTCGGTCCGCAAACCCGCACTTACGGTGGCTGGAAATCGAAATCGGGATCCCGGCGGCTGGGGCGTTAGGGCCATTCCCTCGCGTGTGCGTCCACCTCCTTTGCTAGCATTACTGCTTCGCAGAAGGAGGCGTCCTTCCTCCACGTAAAAGTAATCTTAAAATATTTGTTACGGTCTAACGACAATTCGACATGAAAACCTTTGTATGACCTTTCATCCCATGAAAGGAATTTTTTGGTAACATTCTAAAAGTATTAAACAGTTGTCTTTTTTGCTCAATAGCTAAATGTGATAATGGTATGCTTAACCGCAGATTGTTTTTATCACTTCTTCTCGACAATGATATTATGTCAGCAGGCATTTTGTTTGGCCCGTGTAATTAACAATATCTTGTCTTGGCATTACATGCTAATGTGGTTTACACGATGCTGGATATTTTAATCGTTACATGCGTTGTCATGATGTAGATCGAGGAGCAAAAGGAGCCAATCGATTGGATCCTAGCTTCGCCATCCACACAATGCTAGTGTAAGAGCTAAGACACTGCCTGTCTAGTATCTACAATAGTGTAAGTCAAAGTCGAAAGTTTTTTATTTCACATAGGCCTACATGGGCACTTATAAAACGTCAGAAGCTAGTGCACGGTTCCAAATTGGTCGTTTCCTATGGAGAAAAAGAGCCCACGAAGAAACAAGAAGAAACTCCGGTTACTCTTTTAAAAAAAAATTAAATTATTACAATTTTTCCATATTACAGCATATGTAGATATTATGTAAAGACAGTGTAGACTGGTCAATATTGTACTAAAAAGTACAATAAAAATAATCATAATAAAAAGTAACCTAAGAATTCGCGGAGTCTACAGTGTTCTCACATTCACATTATAAAAAAGAGGCTATATAAATAAAAGCAAGTGAAATAAATAATTACAATTATTAATAAATGATACGTTAACAAAATACTAACAAAAAAAAATAAAAATAAAAAAATATTGCAAAAGCAATGTGTTAGAAAGAAAAAGAGTATATATTGCAACAAATGTGGAGCAGTTAATAGATACATTTACACAATATTATGAGCTACCAGGGGGCCACATGTGCAGAAGCAGTCATTGCCAAACAAATGTAGTGTACCTGTGGCTACTCTTACATCGGTCCAGTAAACTGTGTGATACTGAGACAAGGTGCGCAGGCGCTTGGCGCCGAGCCAGCCCAGCCGCCCCTCGAACTGCAGGAAGGAAATACTTACAAGACTATTACCACAGTTTTTAACTGATCATTAATAATTCCGCAGTATTCGCTATAGTAACAAGTCGCCTTATGAGAACCGATCACCAGTTACCGCCACGTATGACTATTGTGAGTTCAGCCATTCCGTATACTATAATGTGAAATTATGAAATTAATTTATAATTTCTTTCGGATTTAATGTTTTTTTTTTGTAAGTTACGTTTTTACTTATAGAAGACCTCAGCACGCGTAGCGTGACGAGCTAGGTAGTTAATTTTTCACGGAGTAGAAAGAGAAAAGACCATAAAAAGACGTGTCAAACGTGGAAACCTAAACAGTTACGATGTCAACAGGTACATACTTGCTCTCGCAGAGTGATAAGTGTCCTCCTGTACACAGGGTAGCGTCATCTAGGTCGTGAAGTGAATAGCGCAATGCACGTGGGCTACCACCGACCCGCCACACGTGGGCTCATTTGTCAGGATCATTTAGACATAATATGAAAAACAGGATCTAGCCGTTAATAAAGAAATTCTGATATTCTGAAATTCTCAATAACAAGTTTTCCACGATTTGTTAATTCTATAAAAAGACAGTGTTGTTCGACTAAACTTGGCAGCAGCAAATGAAAGCCATTTCTTCTTATTTTAACGTAATGTACTGTTTAGATCTGAATGTAACTGTACAGAGTGACGAATCTAATAACAATTTACAGTTGTGTATAGACTACAGTGCTCGGCGATACTGGGCTTTGTTTTGTGTCGCAATGTCGTCAGTCGCTGCAGAGCGTATCTCGCGACTTTACAAACACTCCGATTCTGATTTATCTTCGCTAAAAAGTCCAAAGTGATCTCTGCTTTATGTCTACAGATAAAAACGAGTATCGGTGAGCGGATAGTCAACAGGTGAGAGGATAGCCGCGCTTCAAGGGAGTAGTGATAACATTACAGCTTAACAAGTGACGCGGTCCCGCCGGCGGCGTGCGATCTCCGCGACCACGCCACCAACCAGGCACCGAGCTGGCAGCTTTATTCTATCAACAATACTAGGTACACTCGTTAGACCTCTTTAGACTTGTACAATTTATTAGAGCCACACAATTTTGCAGCGATGATTTATCTCGTGCCTCGATGCGACTACTTAAATATTAAGTCGTAAAAAGAAAGCGAATTACAGGAGTTTGCGTATTATCCAACAGACTTTCTGCGCACACGCCTGATGTCTTCTTTGAATCAAAGTAATCCAAACTAAATTCTCAGTAAACCTTCCATATATAGTGCATAAGCTCAGTGCACTCGGAGTGATAGTGCGACAGGCCGGGTGTGTCAGCGCACCTCGGCCGCGCGGCCGCTACTGAACAAATAAAACATAGCAAATGTAAAATAAGTAAAAGTCGTTTGTGAGCGATGAATTCGTTAGCGGAACGCGGTGATATATAATCGCTGTGAATGCGATCCATTAGTCTTCTTGTCGAGATTGTCGACCCAAATTATATGTTACTAAAATACTTTGCTCTGAATAAGGACGAGACGATATCATCGACAAACAAAAAGTTTCAAGACAAAAACAGAGAGTTAGTGCCGAGTGCGGCCGCGCGAACAGAGCGACACGGCGGCGGTGGCTCCGGCATTGTATAATATAATAAAGTGCGCGTATTTATGAACACTACTTACTGTCTGCGTCACACATGGCACGAACAAATGAACCGATTTCTATAGAAATGCTATTGTCACACCTCTTATACCTACGGAGCAAACAACTACAGTGGTCGCTGAGTGACCAAATGAAAACTTATTTAAAGATTGAACTGAAATAGCCAGAAGCTCAGCAGTATAAGTTTAAAAGCTTATAAATAGAGAAGATACAGCTTTTTAATATACATTGGGTGTACAGTTAGTTATGTGTGTTGCGCGCGGAGAGGCGAGGCGGTATCGGAAGCGCGCCTGCAATATCGTCGATTGCACATTTCCCCGCGCGGCGGTGGCGGCGCTCGCCTCATGAATTTGGAACTCAGCAATAGTAATCGTTGTTCACTGCTGCTTTTATTCCTTCTACATTTATACGAGGAACAACATATAAATAAGAATGGCTTCTAAATACGTGCTTTGTTTGATTTGTACTCTGGAGAACAATGAGTTGGGTACTTTGTACGAAGCTGAAGCGAAAGTAATAAACTTTTACAGTTCATTTATATCTATACGCGTAGGTACCGTCGTAGCAGTGATGCACAGATGAAAGGTTAACTTTAACTGTTATGGCTAGCGGAAAGCAGATAAATGGAGTTGTAATAAACGTGTATGTATTTTTGAAAATTAATCGTACGTGTCGGCGTTGGCAGCAGTGCTCGGCCCCGGCGCGTCGCGCTTGCCTCGCTTCGCGATGACAACGCAATCTCGTGCGCCTCACAGTGTCTGTCGCAGCGTATTCAAACGTCCGACACATCCCATGCTACGATCATACTTATTGCATGTCATCTGTCGCTGTATAATATATGAGACGACAGATTAATTGACAGTTAATAACTAGTACCTACCTACTAAAAAATATTGTTGTAGGTTGACTGGAAAAAAAATTGTTCTATTTATGAACCAAAATATGAAAGATAAAATAATGCTGGCACGTCATGCAGGGATGCTCGCCGAAGGAAATTAACTTGTTTAATTAAGAAGTGGCAATACTAGCAATAGAGCTATGTGACACAACTCTCTATGTATGTGTCGCTCTCGAAGTCCTAACTTAACTGTAGAACTACCCACCAGAGAGTGAGCCGTCAGTCCGCGCTGCTGCACGTGGAAACGTTTCTCCATTTACATGCAAATTGTGCCGCGAACAATTTTATAACACTAACTGTGACACTTGTAACTTGCTGCACGACTACGTTTCATTTGTACTTCATTAAGATAATAATCGTTTGATAGAAGACCTGGATACCCATGGCTATCTCTTCAGTTACAAGTCGGATACTTGTTTAAGTGACAATAAGTTGTTGCATACCCGTTGAGCTTACAACATTATGGTCCAATATGATCAGCAATTAGAAGAAAGCATTAAGATACATCAATATTCTCACTGCTACCTCGTCAGTGTTTGATAGGTCGTGATGCGTTTCATCACCAGTCACGCTACATGTTACACAAGCCATCTACCAAATCCCACAGAAATACACGAAAGTTCAACGAATATTTTAGTAACAAATAAGCTGTATAACATGTTTAGACTAAACGTTAACAATGAATCGGAGCTATATATCTTAGATATGTTTTTTATTCATTAGCTTAGAAGATTAAGACCTATCTGCGCCAGATACAGTAACAATTACTTGCCTTCCACGCTCGCCCACGCGTTCGTGTTTAACACTAAATACGATCGACGGGGCAGCACCGGAGAAAAATTCTGGGAAAACGATCCCAATACAAATAGTAAAGAGGTTTTGCATCATGATCGAACGTGTAACACGTTGCTATAATGTTTGCTTCGTCGCTTTAATGATAATATCCATTACTCACTCTCAATGACAGCTATATAAATGTATGGCTCAAATATTCAAAGTGTCCAGTGTGGTGTGCTGCGGCCCCCCGGGGGCAGAGGACGGCGCGTGACTCGAATACGAAGCTCCCGAATGAAGACGAGTTATTTACTCGAGTGACCCCCATAAAAAGAAACGTTCCTTCAGGATTGTGCCTCACAGCCCCACGTCTCATCGTTGAATTTTAAACAAACACGCTACTAGTATTTCAGTGATTTCCGAAACGTATTTCAAGTGACGACGACAACGACGCGACGACTGCCGGCCGTGCAGAGCGAGGGGAATGTGTAATGCGTTCGTCACACGCGCGACTGTTTATGCGTCTGTGTTTTCAAACATTGAAATCCTACTAGAACACTAAGTCTGAATCACCAAATGCCCAGTAATAAACCTCATACAAATCAAATAAACAAGTGTATTCATTAATATTCTCTGGCCCAAAGAACTAGATACATATCAATTAGTGATACAACGGAGGTGTCTTAACGGAAGCCGAAAAGAAAACGGATGCTAAAAGAAAATCTTAGCGGTAGCGGAACCGGAAGCAGAAGTGTTAACACTATGAAAAAAAAAATATAATTTATTTTTTAAGATTGTTTTTATTAAATTTGTGTCTTGAACTTTACTTACAGTACTCGAAATTAAACTGAGGTAAATTATATTTAATAAAAAGTAATTTGACCGCTTTTACACTTTTGCGTCTGTTCGGGTCTTCTTTATATATTAAACCAGCTCTGTTAAATAATCGCTCACTGACTACACTGCTGGAAGAGAGGTGGGGGGGGGGGGGGGGGCTTATAAGTATTGGTGAACTATTGGCAATAGAAGAACAAAACAAACAACAAACATAAGAAAAAAACAACAGAAGATTTACGCGCTTACGCTAAAAGTCCCCCACCTCCACGAGAGCGTGGAGGTGGTGTTCTGTTCTAGAGTTTGCGGAACCGGAGAAACAGAAACAGAAGTGAAAAAGCTTGCGGAACTTCTGTAGAAGCGGAAGCAGAGTTCTATTGCAACACTAATATCAATAAATTATGAACATACGTGTCAATTCAATAAATAATTCAATGAATTTGTATCTGTCAACGTGAGTCACACTTAATACGAATCATAACTCAATTTCATGCATTTCAATTCGAAGACACACAATATTTATGTCTTTAATATAAGTAAGTACATAAATAAACATTATAGAAGCTGTCTGGCTTGTATTGACTTGGAAGTACCTAGTTATTGTAAAATTAATAACTGTTTAATAATTGCTAACTGTTTGGGTGCCTTATTTATTTATTAAAACTCTTAATTAATTAATTCTCTTTATTTATTAAGGAATTCTGTATAAAGGCGTACTTAATGCCTTAGGCATTTTCTACCAGTCGACCTTAGGGTGGTGCAGAAACATAACATGGTAGGTGCAACTTAAAGTTAAACAAATAGAAAAGAAATTTACAATAATAAATAGGTATATACATCCTGCTTGGATACATACACATACAAATTAACAATGTTATTATGAGAAAAGTAACGCCTGCCTGCCTGGTCATGGCTATCCGGATAGTGCGGGGATACCGCACGGTCTCCCGCGAAGCGGCGAGCCTGCTTGCTGGCCTGCCACCATGGGATCTGGAGGCAACAGTCCTTGCACGCATGCATGATTTGCGCATGGAGATGCAACGCCGAGGCGAAACTCCGCTACCGCGCCAAGTCGCGGCATGGCGGACAGAGTTCCGGCGAGATCTCAAGGCGGAATGGCGACAGCGACTGTCGCAACCCAGTGCTGGTCACGCCGTAATCGCGGCGGTAAGTCCCCTCTTTGAGGAGTGGCTGGAGCGGCAACATGGCGTCCTGACCTTCCACATGACGCAGGTCCTCACCGGACATAGCAAGTTCAGGAGGTTTCTGCATCGGATTCAGACGGAAGAAACACCCGGGTGTCACCATTGTGTGGACCACCTAGAGGGCACGGTGGAGCCTGCAGTGCTGGTCCCGCTTGGGCGGAGCACCGCCATGTCCTCGTGGAGGCAATTGGCGGCGGCGCAACCTTTCGCGTTGGGCCCTGGTTCGGGCTATGGTCCGGAGCGAGGAAGAATGGCAGGCGGTCGCCTCCTTCTGCGAAGCAGTAATGCTAGCGAAGGAGGAGGCTGCACGCGTGAGGGAACGAAGGTCCTCACGCCCTAGCCGCCGTAATTCCAACCCTTACTACCGGCTACGGTAGACGCGGGCTTGCAGACGTCGAGCAATGGCTAGCTCACCGTCCGGCTGTTCGGTAATTAACCGGACCGACCCAGTCGTCAACAGCGCGTAGTGATCCATGCGCTCCTCAAAGAGATGTCAGTAAACCGTAGGGGCCCAGCAGGGCCAATGCCCGCTAGCTAGGACCGCGAACAATTTTTGAAAAGGAAACCCGTAGTCCTAGAACGCAAAGGGTAATTAAAGGACATAGGTGTGGATTTAGTCAGTAAAAGTCTGATACGTCCTCAGCTCCACCCAGAGCGCGAGAAGTCATTTGGATGATTTCCCACCTTAAAAATAAATAAAAAATAAAAATAGGAGAAACGAATCCGACAAATCAACGCTGTGATGATTATACCAACTTCCTGCGAATATGTTCGTGTCTTTACCTTAAAAGTGAACCGATTTATATTTAGGAGAAGCAAAGATGAGGTCAGTTGGTGGCCAATATCGGCAGATATCGCCGGCACATGATGTCGTGAATTCCGATGTCAAATTATACACACAAAAGGATTAACTAGCAGAAAACCTATGGCATGAATTGTCTGGAATTGTGAATAGATGAAATGCCTGCATTATGCTTGCATTTTAATTGCAAAAAAAAATCTTTATGAACCTTCTGTAGCTCCATTGTGTAATGAGTCTAAAACCGTGGTCGCTCTATAAGCTAGGAAATATGACGTGGCTGACAATAATGCTCCACTCATCAGCTTATTAGCTCCTATCTCTTTCACCCGCTGTAAGAGTACGAGTGATGGTGAATAGCAGCACAGACGACAAAATGCACCTGTCTGGAGGGTTCAATGGAGTGATGCCGGAGGAGTTTGCTTTGTAATTGATTAGGTAGTCCAGCGGTTTGCTTAACTGATTTATAACAATGATATAATAATATTTTTTTATTGCAATTAATACACACAGCATATACAGACAGAAAACTATTTTTATATATTTGAAGTGCTAATGTTGTTGAACACTGGTACCCAAATTAAGATTTAACTTGTGTTAAGAGTACCAGGGCCCTCGTTCTTATTGATCTATTACAAACATATTAGTTTAGCATCTGAGTGGAATATGTTGGGGGAATAAAAATAAAAATTAAGTAAATATTGTTTTGTAAGTGTGATGGTGTGTGTGTGCGAAGGTGTATGTGTGCGCGGCGCTTTGTTGTTACACTTTTGTCGTATTTTAGAGTGCTATGCTTTCTCAAAAATGTTCCCAGGACAAATAATTGTTTCACAGATAAAGTTTTACTATCATCCATGAGCTGAACCGTCGGATATCTGAAGGGTTTAAAAGACATGACTTTAAGCACAGCTCTCTGTGCTCGTTCTAGAGACAGTAAGAGAGTTTTAGCAGCACCTCCCCACACGGTTATGCAATAGGTCAGAATTGACTGACATAAGGCACAATATACCATTCTAAGAATATTGAATTCAAGGGAATAGCGAAGTTTTTTAAATATATAGATGGTGTTACAAACTCGAGCGCTAAGAACCGTTAAGTGATTTTTCCAGTTTATCAAAGGATCAATATATACTCCAAGATATTTTACTCAGGTAGACCTGGTTAAGAAAGGACAGCCACAGGGTGAAGAGGAGACACTTAAAGTACTTGGGTCACAAATGTGGGCTTTGAGCGTAAGACTTTCATTAGACGGTTGAGAAGAAGATGACAGCGAGCAGGTCAGGTAGGTCATTTTGTTAGAGAGAGTTAGTTTATTAAAGACTTCAGACCCGTTCCTGCCATGGACAAGTAGCGCCGTGTCATCCGCGTAGGTAAAAATGGTGCAGTTAAAAAGGGAAAGTAAAGATTTGACAAGAATTACGTTCGTTCATGTGCATCGATTTTCCTGATCATGTTTTGTTATGCATTACTAACGTTGCTTGTATAAACATATTTTTTTACAAGTTGCAATCAAATGAAACTAATACATAGTATTCACTGTTGGGATTATTACATGAACCACCCCCCCCTGTGTTCTGACAATAGCTGTGCGGTTAGTTCTAGGTCATAGGTTTTTATTTAAGTTTTTCCTCTGGCGTGACGTTTCTCATTTCTCGGTTCGTTGGCCAAAGGCGGTTGTATGTCTTGCGTCCCTTTCAAACTACTCATTGCGGATTTCTTAATAGAAAATGATGTAAACCTTACCTGAGAGCCGATCTTTGAATATTATATTACAAATTGAATGTATAGTTGGGCATGTTTAGTAAACGATTTCGGCGTCACGTAGCTCTAACAAATTGATCGCACTCTAATTCAATAGCACGTTGGGTGCGTGGAGTCATCAAACTAGGCGCTGGCGCTGTGTTTAATGTTAGTGTATGATAGGTAATGTTGTGATCGCGATGACGTAGTGTAATGAGGAGGCCGTGGCTGGGACTAACTAGATGACTGCTGGTTATGATAAGAACTGCGGGAAGCTCTACAGTACCGACAATTAATTGGTAGAGGATAAGACTGACTTTAAAAGTCAAAACAAACATGTGATGGAAAAGTTTCACCCCCGGAATATATTTATAGTTTTTTTTTAATTCCTGAAAGACCAATTGGTACTTTTCGAGTGATTTGTTTTGTCGTAGTTATCTGAAACTGCATGTGTATCACTTTCGTTAACATGAGTTTGACAATTTTTCAGTAAAGTTTTGATTGATTCTGAAACCGAGTTTATAAAGAGGCTAAATAAGTAATTACAAAATATGTATGAGGTGTCTTGTTTGACTTGGTAGGTTCTTTATAGTCGTTTGTCATTCTTAATTTTTTATACTTAATGTCACAGGTAGCATATAACCGCACGCGCAGATTAATTTCACCCGCACAAGCACGCGCACGCAGTAGCCTCTAAGATAAAACCGTTTTATTACCCATGTGTTATTACGTAGAATGTCAAGTATTGGACTTTCTGGTTTGCAAACCTTAATGTACCTACCTCTAAAATACCAACATTCATTTCATTTTTGCAGTGCTTAAGAGGGCCCTTCTCCACTCGCCTATCGTCACCGTCGAGCGCGGTTTCCTCTAACGTAATCCAACGCGATATTTGATGAAGAGGCAACGCGAAAACAAAGAGATAACGCCTGAAATCTAAGTTGGCATTCGGTAATTCCTTTTTTTTCCATTTACTCGAATATTTCATAAAAGGTTGATCTAGGACATACGTGTTCTTTTAAAAACCTTAAAAGTTTCATTCAGAATCTCGATTAAATGTACTTTTTTTATACTTTCAATATATGAGTACATTATGGCGGTACACGTAAAATAGTAAATTTTCAGAGATCTTTACTGGATTAGTTTTACACAAATTTATATTTTGATTTCTATAGAAGCCTAGATGATATCCACAAGATATCTGTGTATTCAAAATATCTGGAGAAAGATGTGTAATAACAAAACATCATAATCACGTAAGAGCGCTTGAATGAAAATATACTTCGGGTTGGCCGCTCTTAAAGATTATTTAAGGAAAATTAAAAATTATATATAATAACGAGGCTGGTGTATATAGAAATATTCACTAACAAAGAAGTTAAACGTTTCGTCAATCATAATGTTTAACTATCATAAAACAAACTTCATATTTATGCACTATCACTGAGGACAGTTTCATATTATACGGTTTCCTTAAACGGTAAGTTAAGTGAATAAAGTAACACTAGGGAATGTCACGATGCGTTATGAAGTAGTCGGTGCACCTAATGTAGTCACAGTTTACTCTAATTACAGGTTGTAGCATGCGACACCGCGTTTTTATATAAATTGCTCTTCAAATTGCTCAATAAATAGAACGATTTCTATGAAAATGTGTTACTGTATCGATGTCCTAGTCACATTGTCATATTGCGCCTGTCCGAAAGAGCCTCTCTTGCAACTAATTGACGCGAATGACACACAGGGGCGCAGATATTTAAAGTTTTTAATACCTTACGTTCTTAATTTTAAATACTTTCTGGAAGTTACTCTACCTACTCATATCTAATACCGTACCCCTAACGATCTATTAACACGCACTTATTTATCGTTCTCGTAGTTTTAGCTGTCAATATTTTAAATCAATTTTAAAATATAATTCTAAAATAATCATCGTAATCATGATAGGTCGAGCCTGTATTCAGGAAAGAGTATAAAAGCTAACGTTTAGCATTGACACCTGCAGTGTGGCAGGTTAGATGCCAGACACGTAGGTAGAGGTGAGGCAGGTGCGAGACAGACGCTAATGCAATTACCATGCCGCACCGCGTTGCGCCGCACCGCGCCGTGTCACACCGCATTGCTAACAGGCATTATAGGCAGAAGGTCTACTATGCCATACAGACAGATTTGAGTTTATCACAGTACCATAACAAGGAGGCCTCTCTAGTATGTACTAACACATGTGACAAAAGATAGTGTCTGTTTCTTTTAACCACTTTTGATGATTGTATGATTAACCAAAATGTAATGCATCGATAACGACTAGTTAAAAAAATCCAGGCTGCGGGTAGTTTTGAAAAACTGACGCAAAAGAAACACCCACGCTAAAACGTCTTAAGGCAAGTAGAGTTAGGTGAGGTTTGGTTCTAGGTGCCCATCGGATCCTTAAAGTGCCGTTGAAAATAGCTCGTTATCCTTCTGCACGACGTTAGCTATAAGTGCGGAGTTGCACGAGCGGCGAGCGCGCGATAACTGAGTTAACGCGCCGCCTCGCCTCGCCTCGCCTGTGCCGCGACTCCGGCCCACTCCAGTCAATCACATCACGAGTCTACTGACGGTCTGAAGTCACGGGACCCTATGCACCAACACGAGCTCTTAATTTGTCTGAAGTTCTAAACGTATCAGCAAACGGTTCACCTCGACATATTGCTATATGGACAAATATTTACAAGCTTCCAACTTACTTGTCACGCTATTTCGCCATCCATGGTGAAGGTATTATGTAATAAAATAGAAAGTAGTTGACACTTATTTATTCAATTAAGCTATGGGGCAATAACTTGCATTAAACCCCGCTTTTAAACGAGGAATATTTATGAATACGATTTCTTAAGTAGGTACCTCTCTATTATTTCTATGGACATTAGACACCCACATGAATTTACCTGAACTTTATCTTTAATGCTTGTTTCTTATACAGGGAATTACAGCTCTAACAGTAATCGTAAGTTATATAAAAATCACAAAGCTCATTATCTCAAAGCACTTAGCGGAGGCATAACTTGTAATATAATCAACCATCTAAAGTTATACAACTACGGGATCTAGGTGTGAAGCCCGTACGTGTCTAAAGCAGTTAAGGGTGTAAAGATTTTCTACAAAAGTAGATATTTAACGTGGTAGGAAAATGATAGCGTAAAGAGAATATGTTTTTGAATACCCGCAATGTTAAAAGACCTGAAATCAATCATAGTTAGCCCCGCGCCAACAATAAAATTCTGACATGTGAAGCGAAATCCTGATGGATGGCAGCTCTACAGACGTAGCGTGGCTGGGAGTCGCGCGAGTGTGTCGCGCGAGTGTGACGCGCGGGTGTGACGCGCGGGTATAACGCGCGGGTGCGACGCAGTAATCCTTGCGACTCACTGCGCCGCGCACTGCTTCATAACGTCAGCTGAACACGAAGCGCCGTAATCCACTCTGCGTAATACGCGCCTTGTTTATAACTATCCACCGCCAGCGATCCGCTGCGTTACGGTGAGACTATAATACCATCCTAATCTGCCATCTTATTTTATGCTCCAGTATATTTTTCAATCTGAATTAAAAGAACCGTACCGTTATGGAAATGAACTCTGACACAATACGGCCAAGCTCGCATTGTTTTCTAATAAAAAGTTCGTTGCCTCGCGAAGTCAACGCGGCCGGCGGACTTGCGCACATCAGGGATGCTGAGCTCGCGCCGGGCTGCTTGAGAATGTTAAATGTACCAATTACTGGCACTCGGAAATTATTGGATTCACAGATAATATGGGCTTCCTTCCACCACCGCAGGTCACAGACCGAGGCCGCTACCTATGATACTAGAATTGCCTAATTGAGAATGCAGACACCTCGCTGCGTCGCTATCTTTACCTCGTACAAGTCTGTACATGTTTAGTACACGTAGCTATCTCCAATTACAGTCGTCGGGCGGCGACGTACGATACGTACGTGGGGAGAGCGCGATCGTCGCCGGCAGCGCACCTGTGTATGTGTAGCGCTCAGTAATTGAAATAGTGCGAGTTAGTAGACGCGGCACACTGAATTGAATTCATTAGACGGATATCATCGTGCCTGGTCGGGCGCGGTCGGTTGCGGTCGGGTGCGCTCGGCCGCATTCGGCTGGTAATCAGCTTGTTTTGTCGTCTAGTTAGCATTGTTTACGGCCGCACGATATGTATTAACAACTGCGTGCACCACTCGGGTTGCAGTTACTTTACGTTCATTTAGAAAGGGCGGTTAAGGGCAGGATAAACGAGAGAAATCGAATTGCGAAAATCGTAGCGCTAGTCCAACAGTAAACAAGAACTTAGAAATAGATAAGGTAGTACCTAGCTGGTAAAATAAATAGGTTAATTTCTAGGAAATAACATAATACGAGTAGTAATTTTATACGGTAAACTTATGTTTATGCTTTGAGGCCCCTGAGGTCAGAAGCGTGAAACGTAATGATGATGAGCCGTCATTAGTTTATTCCCAGAAACAGTTCGTGGTGGGAAGCTCAAGCGTCCACAGATTATAAAAATTATTATGATTCACTTTATTCTTCAATATACATATTAATTAAATTTTTAAATATTTTTTTTATACAAAATCATATA
Organism: Mythimna vitellina; assembly: GCA_949316375.1. NCBI lineage: Eukaryota > Metazoa > Arthropoda > Insecta > Lepidoptera > Noctuidae > Mythimna > Mythimna vitellina. The sequence goes on from OX438696.1 coordinate 339,665, forward strand.
AAAAAACATTTAAAAATATGAAAAACAGTAGTCCACCGGGGTCGAGACGGAGTCCAAGCTACCGGTGGTTAGAGCTCCAGAAACAGGAACCTCCTCACAATGCGAGCCGTATCGAGGAGTACTGCCTTCTGTATCAGGCCCTTGATCCAACCGCGCAATGACAACTTCGACAGATGGTCGTTGAAGCATTTGGCTATAAGGCCGTTGGTGGTCACGACAATCGGCACAATGACAGCCGAGTCTACATTCCACATGTCGACAACCTCGTGTGCTAAGTCGAAATATTTAATTTGTTTCTCTTTCTCAGCTTTCACGACATTCTCGTCATGTGGGATGGTGACATCGACTACCATTACGCGGCGCGCTAATCGGTCTATCACCACTATATCCGGCTTATTGGCTACAATAGTCCGGTCAGTAATGATAGACCGATCCCAGTACAAGGTGACATGGTCATTTTCGAGAACTGGGTCGGGAACATACCTGTAATACGGTACCTCTGAATCCACTAGGTTGTATTTCAAAGCAAGTTGCTGGTGAATAATCCTGGCTACTTGATAATGTCTATGCAAGTACTCGCCGTTAGTCAGACGAGAACAACCAGAGATAATATGTCTGATAGACTCACCCGGACGATGGCATGCCCGACACACGTCAACCTTGCGTCCTTCATTATATATCTCCGGTAGTTATTTGTCAAGATGACTTCATCCATAATCGCACAGATAAAACCTTCAGTTTCCCCGTAGAGGTTGAAGAAACGAAGCCAGGCCACGGACGCTGCAAAATCTATATCAGACTCATGAAGAGCCCGATAAAAGCGCCCGTGGAGATCCTTACTTTTGTTATTATTTCTTATTATCTCTTTACTTTTATTATTATTATTCCACAACCATCACACAACACCGTCTAGTCCCAAACTAAGCAGAGCTTTTGTTATGGGTACTAGACAACTGATAAACATTTCTAAATACATACATATATAGACAAATTACACCCAGACACAGAACAAATTATCGAGCTCAACACACAAACATTTGTCCTGGGTGGGAATCGAACCCACAACCTCCAGCATAGCAGTCAGGGCCACCAACCACTAGACCAACAGGTCAGTCAAAAATGAAATAATAAGAGCGGTAGGTGTGTACTAATAGCTTATAATCAAAAAGTGAGGCTGACACATGGAATATAATCAAATATGAATTAAGAAGGAGAGGCGAGAGTACGTGGAGATCAATCAATGGAAAAATAACAGAAAGTTCATAAGTATACACGTTTATCTAATTTTGAAATACAAAAAGGTCTCAAAAATCAGATCGAAAACTTGCCAAATTACTTTCACTATGTAGTTGCCACAGCGGGCACCTGATACCGCAGCATCTGGAGATTTAAAAGTTTAGCTATGTATGTATGTGCAAGTAGTAATAAGATGTTTTAACTCGCTGTTATTGTGGTCCTGCTGTCTCTCGTGGCCGCAACTCGATTCCAGTCGAATTATAATAGGTCGGTGTAAGACAAAGTTATCCGATATTAAGATTAAGTATGAACTTGATAAGTTGCCGGCGGTCCTGACGTCGCGCCATCGGAGCCGAAACGATCGCATTCACTTACCGTCTTCTAGCGGCTAAGTTTGTGTCTTATTATCATGCACTTTAGCACAGACATAACGTTAGTGATTTAATATTAATTAAAGCAGAAGTAAGACCGTTCCTTGGTAAGTTTTCATTAACTTTACAAAGAGAAACACAGACATGTATTTGCTAATGGAAATTCACCTCATCCAAAACTGAAGGTTTTTTTTTTTTTTTTTTTTTAATTGATATAAACCAGTGCTTGACTGCGATCCCACCTGATGGTAAGCGGAGATGCAATCATTGATGGTCAGGCGCACCAGTTTATTAGGTAACATTTTCTTGTAATAACGCAGTTCCACTAACTACCTATACCCGGTGGCAGGAAGGTAGTAGTACTGCGGTAAGTACTACGTGACGAACTGATGTGCCGCAGACTGAACAAGAGCTAGTTCCACCAAATCATGGTGTAGTAAGAACTAGCAAAAACAAAAATCTAGCCAAGTAGTAGGACAGAAGAGTAAATTAACATGAAGTTATTTTTTCTATCAATCAGTCTTGCCTAGCGTTTCAGGAAAAGTTGTGATCCTTTTCCAGTCTAATCGAATGTAGCTGAATACCAGAATTTGACAGTCAACTACTTATCTGACCTTCAAAAATCAGTTAATGAGTAACACGAGCCAGGCGACTGCCATGTCTTAGCGAACAGGCCTCGTCACATGCTGGTATGTTAAACGGAAAGATATTCTGTACCCTAACACGTCATCACGTCACGCGTGTAATCGCGTCGTAAATCATAGTCGCGCGCTAAATATTAAAATCTCCCGCCGCGATATACTATAACAACCGGTAGGTACGTGTGAATCTGATAGGAGGAAGTAATCTTGAGGTGCCGTCTATCTATAAAGGTAAAGGTATGTAGGTATGTCTGATACCTATGACGTTGTAATATGTGGAAGCTTTCAATATAATGTTTTGTGTGAATTATAATGTATAATGATAACGGTGTTGTCTAAAACATTGTCTACTTATAAATTTATTTATTTAAATGCAGTATAGCTACATCACATACATTTCTCCTCCACAAAACGATCTCAAAACCAAATGACTAATTTACATGATATTAAGACGTACATAACACTCCATTAATATATATTTTAATATATAAATTAGTTTTCCAACCAAACATTTCAACAATTTGGCTGGAATCCGATTTCAAGGCAGATCACAAACCACGAGTCAGAGGTCGACACTGTACGACCTCTGCTCTGACCGACATCCGTCAATTGTATTAAATGTATTCCTGTTTATGTCAATGGCCGCTGCATTTCATTAATTAACGACTCATTACCGGTACGTTGATACGGCAGATGAGCGGTAAACAGGAAACACCCACGTCACATCATCACTTCCTTTCTCCTCTCTACGATGAAATAATTGTGTGTTAATCACTTTAATTACCTCGTTGGTTAAGAGATAGAACGCTGAGCAAGAGGATCCAAGCTCAAAGGAGACCACAATCAAGAAAATTTTAGTGAATTTTTCATTAGGTTTTGCAGTCATCATCAGCCAGCCAGCCAGCCTCCACTCCAATGTGACAAGCTTCTTTGGTCTGCGTGTGTTTGCCATTTCTTATTCGATTTTTCAAAACTTATCCATCCATCTGTTTATTAGTCTAACACAAGTGTTTATTAGTCAGTACTTAAACCCGGCTAGTGTAGTGACAACAGGTACGTTTCTTCTACATATCTACCTCTTCAGTTGCTATGTTATCATGCTATATAATGTGTTACGGTGAGCTAGCAGTAGATCATAGTTCATTGGTTGGCCAGTGCGCTAAAAATTCCCGCGGACTTAAGCAACTCGGTGATGTAGCGCACTATGAGAATTCATTACATCGTGTTACATACGACCAGGGTAATTGGAATATCTCCCAACGTGTCATGCACCCTGTGTACTAAGCTTGTACATTTTATGTCAATGTTAACACTAGTTTTTGAAACACAATAATATATGTATAATGATCGAACACTAGTTAGCTTTGTGTCCATTTCTAAGTCACAACATAACTTTAGGTAGGTCTGTACTCCACAAGAGTATATTTTCAGCTCTTTGTCAGAAATCATACGGGATTCCGATCCCAATTTCCGGCCATCGTAGGCGCGGGCTTGCAGACGCCGAGCAATGGGTGGCTCGCCGTCTGACCGTCCGGTAACCGTCCGGACCGAGCCCAAGTCGTCGACGGCGCGTTTTGTTCCACGCGCGCCTCAAGGAGATGTCAGCAAATCGTAGGGGCCCAGCAGGGTCGAAGCCTACTGGGGCCACGGGTAGTGTGAAAGCGGAACCCGGGGCCCTGGGACGAAGGCAACGAAGGAACAGGAGTGGGTTTTTAGTCAGTAAGAGTCTGACACTATCTCCCGCTCCGCCCAAGAGCGGGGATGTCATTAGGATGATTTTCCCACACAAAAAAAAAAAATACTATAAAACTTTATATCCTAATTTAATCAATCCTTTCATGGAAAAAATGTAGGTTTGTTTTCATGACGGTATCCAAATATCGTAATGATAAAATTATCATGAATCCTATGAGCCTATGCCTACTATGTACTATAATCTTCTAGGCCATTATTAATTTGTTCTTTTTAAAAACTGGGTATCTTGAAGTAGGTATATTAATAGTAGGTAGTAGTTTGCCAATTCATTTTTTGTAATTATACTTGGTCCTTCACGGGCACTTATACAAAGTCAGAAGTAGTCATTTTCTATAGAAAGAAATCAGAAAGAAATTAAACACAATATTTTTTCAAAACAAATGGCAGATGAACTTGCTTGGCGTCGGTCAGACTGTACATAATCTTAACTCAGAAATAGTTTACTCTATTTACAAATTCCCGAGACCTTAAAAATACTTTACAGCCTTTAGTCCTTGACTCACGCTAACTATCGCTTTGTCCTACTGTTTGTAACAAATAGACAAAGTTACCTTCAAATAGTGGAGAACTTAAGAAAAGTTTTCATTGGATGCAGAATTATGTTTTTTATATTCGAAGAATCTCTGTAAATACACCGCAACAATTCTTTCCTATCCTTAATTGCTTTAACAAATCCTACCAGTAATAAATGTAAGCTCTATTATTTGCTCACACCCTGATTATTAAATCCGCAATCCGATACCACGGAAGCCAGTAATACCGTAATTCAGGCGTGCCTTTATCTGCAGCGGCTGAAACACGGTATTATTGTAAAGCATGTCGTGTAGTAGATGTAAGCTAGCGCCGAGGTGCAGCGGGTGCGTAGAGTCGGAGGTTATCGTTTGTCGGCCGCCTTCATTAACGCGAGCCACGGCCAATTACATCGTGCACACCTGCACCACAACACTCTAACAGATACAGAAGGTCCATTCAATGCAACCAACACACAGATAAACAGGCATCTATAGGTGCAACCAAACTGTTTCCCATCACTATAGTCTACAATCCTATAACTTTTATGCCTATAGGTATTTTTGGACCTTCTGTTTGTATCTGATGCGTGGTGTTCTTTATAAGGTTAGGTGATCGCGCAGCCCGTGCCCGCTAATTTTTTACGATTGAACTGAGGATAAGCGCCTCGCAGCTTATAAGATACACCGCTCTAATAAGCAGCAGTGTGTTTATTAAACTTATCAACTAACGGTACTTTACAACTAGCGCTGGTTTTAGAACCTTCATCATGGGAAGTAGATAGACACTGCTAGCAACTGTTTGCAAAACTAATTGCACAATGACATCATTTGGATCAACGTTCTAACGATGACATCATATTCTAAACTGTTTTTACATTTATCAGAATCATTTCACATGATCAATAAGATACAGGTACGAGCACAATACCACGCTTTCAATATTATTTTGGTAGCCAGATGATATTATCTCTACTTACCACTATCCTGAATCAGCCTCCTTTTTCATAGCGGGTAACACACTAGTAGGTGAGCGAGGGCCAGGTCGCGGAACGCAGACTAGGCACTGAGAAAACTCAATGCTGAATTAAGCTCGCCTTTGTACATAAACTGTCTGTATCTCAATATATTACGTTATGTTTTAAGAATTAAAGAGAATATTAAGGCGCCCACTGTTCTAACGGAACCTATCTACTTACGCGTTAATGTAACTACTACATTCATCGGTTGTGACATAGCGATGCCCATATTCCTAGTCAGCTTGAAGAACCTCTAGAATTTTTAAACTTTACCCTCGATCAATACCAGCAAATAATAGTCAGTTTGACGATTCTAAGAGTAGTTGAATTAAAAGACATGATTAATTGGAATATACAGTTCAGTTGTTGAATTTTACAATAAAAGTACACAGCTCTCCTAACGGTCGTTAGTAAAAATGAAACCAGTAATTATTATAAGTACTATCTTTAATAAAGATACCTCAATAATAAAAATAAAATATGTTGAAATTACTTGTCTAAATATTGATCACAAATCGCGATCAAATACGTACTCGACTACAAAGATGGTCCCAGGGTGTTGCGTGACCTCAGCCCGCCGACGGGCAGCAGCTCGCGAGTCGGTCGCCTCACGTCAGACGCGCCGGCTCTCGTCGCTAATTGACAGAATTAATTTTCGTGCCGCTTGCGTTGCGAATACAATCGCCGCTCACGAAATAGACCAGCCTGACTAAAATCCTACACTCATCTATCAAAACGTTCACGCACAATTTGCGCCAAGAATCTTGGAAGTCTCTCTAGGATATTTTGAAATGCCGATATAATATCAAAATTATTGCGTTCAAATATTTAATATTTTTCGTACAATTACTTTTACAATATGAAAATATGAGTTGAAGTCAGATTATAAAGACCTTTTTTGAGGTGGAAATTTATCAGATGATTTGTCCCAGTCTAGGGTGAAACAAAAAGGCTTATCAAACTTTTACTGTTGACTCAACCCATAGTGTGTGTCCTTCATAGTGTACTCCAGTACCACGGCAACTTATTCAAAAATACCTGTGGCCATTACGATCATCGGCCCTACTGGGCCTCTACGGCTCAGGCCACGAGCAATCACCTTGCGGCTCCTGGCGCCCTAGGGTCTCCTATGGCAGCGGCTGGGGATGGATGTCCGTTCCCTCACGGTTGCAGACATCTACTTCACTCACCTACTACTGCTTTGCAGAAGGAGGTGCCCGCGTCTCATTCCTTTCGCTCCGGACCATGGCCTGAACCGGTCGGGTGCGAGAGGTCGCAGCCGCAAATTGTCTCCACGAGGCTATGGTGGTGCTCTGTTCAAGCGGGATTGACTTCCACCATATGCTCCACCTTGTCCTCTGGGTTATCCACACAATACCAAGTCATACTTGGGCGTTTCTTCTGCTTCAATTTGAAACAGGAATTTTCCCATCTGGCATGTCCGGCGAGGGCCTGTATCTGGCAGAAGGTGAAAACGCCGTGCCGCCCCTCTTGCTAAATTGAGCAAGAGCCAGACATCCTAAATGCTCCTTGAAGTTCCAACGGCTATCGATGACCTGTCTAAGGTACTTTAAAGTTGACCCGACGTAGAGTTAAAGTAGGAACATTATGTCAGTAAACAAGATATTCGTAAATATATATTTTTTAATTTAGAGCTGTAATTATTATAATATGGTGTGTGTAATCCTGGAGGTTGACTTATAACTCCACAGCGGCTGATTTCCCTGAAGATTGTGCGATAATTACGTTAAAATTAATAACGAAGTTATTAGGGGGCTTATTAATATTACCATGTTACCGTTTACGATTACCGGTACCTACAGTACCGGTAATCTTATTAAAAACATTTATTATACAAAATCTTTCGTACATTCTTCTTGTCAGGAGTAGGACAAGAATATATAATAATATTTATAATATAATTATATATAATAAGTCTTTAACTATGAAATTACCGTTTTTTAAAACGGGTTGCTTTGAAGTGTTATATCTGTGGAAATATAAGTTTAACTAAACTTTAAAATAAAGGTACGTTTTTTTTTTTTTCGAAAGTAGGTTTTATTGGTTTCCTTGTGTTTTGTATTTTCTGTTTTATCGTATGAAAGCTAATAAAAACATATATATTTTTCATATTAAGAATTCCTACGTAGAAACTATGCATTTTAAAGATCAAGCAATATGGATGACGTATACGTAAGACTTTTTTCTAACAAAACAACTCTGTGCTCTTGGTTTTATAGCTTTCGTTTTGGACATTTTGTCTTGTAGCCACCCTGAGGAGAAAAGTTATTCGTGAGATAAAATTTCCACGTGAAAGTGATTGAAACAAAATAGACATCCCATTCATTAGCTGTTTTAAGTCCGTATACATCATTATATTGTTTCCACGGTAGAACTCATATTAAAAAATAATGCGAGTTTTCTTAGATTTCATACAAAAATGGTTATAAATACAGCAATATTACAGAAAATACAAAACTGAAAGACATCAATAAATAACAAATTTCGAAAAAAGAATAAAGTACCGTTAATATAAAGTTTATTTGATCTTAAAATTCCAAGTCGAACCAAAGATATAATACTTCAAAGCAACCCGTTTAAAAAAACGCCAATTTCGTAGGTAAAGATCTATTATTTATATAAATTATTAATATAATATTTGGCATGAACTGAGTAGGTATATTTCCAATTCATTAAACCCCGAGCGAACGCCGGCGTTTGCTCGGTCATTGTCTTTCTATTGTGTCTCTAATTACGCTACTCAAAAGGTTAAATAAAATGAAATGAATTCAAGGGCTGAAGACAGTGTGGACTATATAAATGGATATATGTGGATCAGCATACAGTAACAATCTACCTTTATGTTCGGGGAACAGATTCGACCCATAAAGTAAGTATGAATAGGCTTCCGTTGACAATAAGAAACCACTGTAGTACAAAGTTGAAGGCCGCTTTGAACTTCGGTAAGTTTTCCACTCGTTACAATGGAGCGGCGCAAAGTTAAATGAGATCAATACACTTGGAACAAACATGTTTTTCTGATGTTATGCAAACAACTGTAGTGAAGTAACAACGTTTTTGATAGACAGTTACTACATAACAAGTTAATTAGTAAATGCTTTTTCATTAGGATAAAAATATCTATCTTGTCACTTGCGTACTTCTCGAAATTGTTTAATAATTAGTTTTGACTTCACGAACACAATGCAGTGAATATAAATCTTCCAGCACACTACACCACAGTGTAGCGCAGAGTTTTGTAGCTACATCGATGTACACAACTGCATATACACAACTGCATATTGATGCAGGCTTCGTAAAGATTAATGCGCAAGCTATACTTTCATACGATTTCCTTTAAAAACAAAGCAATGCAATCCACTGCAGCGCTGAAAATATAAAATGGACAAAAAGTAGAAGCGGCCGGAGCCGGCGGAACATCTCTCTCGAAGCTTTGCGAATATAAATGACTATTGTGCGGCAAAAAATTAAACTAGCGAGATAAACGGGTAGTAATAAATTTGATCACGTCCTGGAGGACCACTGCACCCGGCCCGGGCCCCAGTTGTAGTGATAGAGACGATTGTCTTTGTTCCTAAGGGTGGCAAGAAAAAGTTAACGCGCGATGATCCCGCTTCGAGTATGCGTATACAGAATAACGGAATACAGAAATACCACTGTGGTTATATATGTTACAGGTAAAACTCGTTTTTCGTTAGAAATCGTTTTTCTTAGTTAAAACTAGTTTTTGCTTAATGTCTTTGTTAAAACTAGAAATACCTAGTTAAAAAAAAAAACTTGTAAAAATAAAAAACTAGTTGTCAAATCGACTCCTACTTAAAACTAGCACTAGAGAAACTAAGTTGGAATTGAAAACTAAATACACTTTTAAAAATATTTACTCAAAAACTAACTCCCCTGCACTTGTCGAATCAGGTTACGTCTCGCGACCAATCAGAATTAGAGTTTTTTTTTAGGTGGGAAATCATCTAATGACTTGAAATGAGTGATAGGGCATGACAGACTTTTACTAACTAAAACCCACTCCAATGTCCCTTCGTTGCCTTGCATTCCAGGGCACCAAGTTTTCCTTTCAGAAGCGAACCCATGGCTCCAGAGGCTTCGACCCTGCTGGGCCCCTACGGTTTTGTTGACGCCTCCTTGACGCTCGTTCTACTACGATCCTCTAATTCAGTCCCCCAGGAGACTACTCAGCACTCGATGTTCCACTACGATCCCCTATGCTGGGGATTTTCTAAGAACTAATAAGTGCTATATCTTTGTAGTGCCTTCTAAATAAAAAACGCCACCAACAAAATAACAATAATTGTGTCACGTACAATTAAAAGTCTGTTTACAGACGGGATAACATTGGCGTATCTTACTTTTGTAAAATAAGTTTGATGTAGAAAAAAAATACAAAAGTTTGAAGAATTTCACAAGTTCATGATGTAGCTAGAATCGCTTTTATCTAGATAGTCAAAGAATTCGTAGGACACCTCGCGCGTGCGGCGGCCGCCATCGCAAGCATTACTGCTTCGCAGAAGGAGGCGACCGCCTGCCATTCCTCCTCGCTCCGTACCATGGACTGTACCAGGGCCCGGCGCGAGAGGTCAATGCCGCCGATCACCACCACGAGAACGCGTCGGTGCTCAGCTAAAGGGGGGCACACCTCTACCGTATGTTCTACTGTGTCCTCCGGGCGGTCCACACAATGGTTACACCTGGGCGTTTCTTCCGCACGAATCCGGTACAGGAAACTCCCGGACTTACCATATTCAGTGAGAACTGCGTCATGCGGAAGGTGAGGATGCCGAGTTGACTTCCCAGCCACTACCTTAAGACATCTCTCATTCAGAATACGGTATGATGAACTTTAACCTCGGTCGGAAAAGTTTTAACTAACTCGTTTCAGAAAAACTTGTCTAATAAGAACTAGTTTTAAATGATATTTAATTTTGAGCATTACTTATTTTTAGTATTAACAACGGCATTTTTGCGCTACTTTCTCTTGAAGCTGTGAAAAAATTAAACTTCTGAGATAACGAAAAAAAAGATACACCGTTTATGTTTCAAAAAACGTGTATTTCAACACTCAAGGGAATCAAAATTCATAATGTACTTCCCGTTGACCTAGAATCTTAAAATTTTGCATGAAGCAAGGTCTTATTTCGATTTTTTTCCTATCTTAAGGCATAGGAAAAAATCGAATACTGTAAATTTGTAGTTACGTCACAAAAAAAAAAAACTTTTTTTTGCAATTACGAAAAATCTTTGTAACTCAATTAGGGAATTGAACAGATTTCGTAGTTAAGTTTGTACGGAACCCTCAGTGCGCGAGCCCGACTCGTTCTTGCCCGGTTTTTTTGATCCACTTGTGTGTAAATGTTGTGGTTCCTCTAACCAAGTGTACCTTCTGTGTTAGCCGTCTCAAACAGCCAGCGAATAACGCGCGGCCCCGGCGACGCGCCGCGCGTACCAAATTACAAATCAGTACACACCCTTGTCCCGACGGACTGAGGACGAGGGCCAGGGGGTGACATGAGGCGAGCGTGGCGGGGGGGGGGGGGGGCGAGGGAGAGGGAGTCGCTTATTGATGGCTCGTGTTACTGAACGCGGTTACCTTGATTATCTGTGTGTCCGCGCGTGTGACGTGACAGTTACAAAGTAAGAAATACGACGCCGCACAATGGACGGTTCAGCTTTCGATGTTGTTAACTCGACAATTTGTTCAGCAGTATTCCCCAAATATTATTTTGTATCATATGTGAAAATATTTTTTAAGCTTATTTAATATAATGAGATGAGAGTTCATCAAAACTGAAAAAAAGAGTCTACAATGTATTAGCACTTAAAAAAGAGTCAATGCTTCATGACTGATATAATCTGAAATAAATAATAAACAAGTCGTGGACCATTGACCTAATTCTACTAAAAATAATTTAACACTTTAGCTTTGCGAGAGTGTGACTGCACTTAGACTTCTGCTTGTACATATATTTTGATTCCAAAATCAATCAACGCCACATTTTTATATGTGAATGTAATCTAATCAAACATTAACGCGGTGTTGTGATCACTAGCGATTACGTGCGGCGGAGTGCAGCCGCGGCGCGACGTGATGGATCGCTGTCGTTGACGACTGCACCGCGCCGTTCCGTTTGTGCCATATTATTAAAAAAATAAATAAATTGCCGCCATTCGAAGCTGCACGATCGAGTGGAGTTCTTCGCTAAATGAAATTGCAACTTCACACATTTGATTTTCATGCTTTTCCGGTAAGGGATCAATACGGGAGAGGGTAAAAAATCTGGAGTTATTTGTTATTAATCAAGGCGTGTCAATAGTACGCAGGTCCTGAACAAACAGTCGCTCATCGATCACTAATCGCGCGCTCGACCGCTCGACCGCGTGGGCACGCGGCTTCCGCCCTGGCTCAGGCGCTGTGGACATCACATACCCTTGTGTACACATCACGTTGCTGTTAGTTGTCTTACAGAAAACATTTATCAAAAATGTGGATTATATTTTTATTGATTTTCGTTCTAACTAATTTGATGGATTCCCTTAATCTGAGACTTAAGTAGAAAGGAGCGCAATTTTTTAGCAATGCGTCTGAGTCAATTTGTGAGTCTGAATATGTGAGTAGGTGCAGGAAGGGACATCAGCAACAGTCCGGTAGTATCAGCGAGGACATCGTTTGTCTGCCGTCCCTTGCTGTCGGCCGCGTCGCCTCCGTCGTGTGTGCTCTTAAATAGGATTAAGGAAATAGAAAGTCGTATTACTTACGAGTGTAATGCTGACAAATGCGTCTAAATATTTTGTGTACGTACCTGGAACAGACAAACATTGATATTTATTACAGGCCATAAAGTGTCGCAGACTCTTTATTAGAAGGTTTCGTGGTGATACTTAATTTAAACGGCACAATATTTAACAAATTATACACTCAATCTTATCTACGAAACCAATTATATTAAAAAATAAATAAATTAAGGTACATAAGTTTCATAAAAGTTGTAGTTATTAATGAACTAGGTAGCTACCAGTATAGGCTTATTAAAAATTAAAAACTTTATTTTCTTTAAGCTATGATAGGGTTCATTAATTGTTCGAAATACGACCTGACCTTTCCTTAAGAAAACTACTACAGAACTATTAAGTGTACTCTTGTTAATGGCACCCTGAGCATGACGGCGCCGGCAACAAGTGCGGCCACCCGCACCTCGCCAGCTCGCCGTCTGCTGCCCCTCACACATTATTGGACGCGGCGGACAATGCTTACCTTTATACGCTTGCTCACCTAGGTTCTACAGGGTTCTATGACTATTATTATTAATTTTGTAAGAACGCTGTAGACTGCAGACTCATAGATATTATTTTCTATTTAGATTTGCTTAACTAAAATCTTATGTTTTATTTATTTTCTTCATCTTACATAATGCATTCCTTGTGATTTGCCCCAGAGCACAACAAAATAAGTCCGTCTCATTAGCTATCATGTTGAGCGTGTGTAGTGCGCGGGTAAGCGGCGCCTCCCTTAAAAGATTAGTCCGGCCGCGCGGCTCATCCAGCAGACGCGATCGCCGTCATTGCCACACGTATCTGACGGGAACACACAGGCTCACCTGTCCTAAAACCATGGATGGATTGTGCACCTTTCCTCTCAAAATTTTAAATATATATTATGTAAGTGCTAGTTCCCTCCTAAGCCTTAATTTGTTGTATCCTACCATAACCAAGATAAATAGAGTAGGATACATCAACGAATACATTGGGTAAACACAGGGTAAAACAGCTATAACAAAAGAATAACAATAGTTACCCCTGAGTCGGAAACGCCGGCTTCTAGTTTAAATTGACTAAAAAATTGACATGTAAGTGTTTTTAAAAAACCTATTTGCAAAATAAATATCATTTATCATTTTCATTTAGTATAAGAGACATTGAGCCAATTACAGGTTCTCACGGGTAGAAATAGGTAAATTAATAGAAAACTTATGATCATTAATAAACACGATAAAAAAAGAATATAATTAAATATCCCTTAAGTACTATGCACTTTTGAAAAAGGCCGCATTCAACTGAGTGTATGTGTTGCAAATATAATCATTTTTTAAAAGAGTATCCAGGGAGTTTCTTTTCGGTTCTTCTACATAGGAAACGACTAACTGGAACCGTCCACTAGCTTCTGGCGATTCTTCAGCTTTGCTCCTAGAATAGATGACCATTGGAACCGAAAGGTTCTGGAGAGGCGACCGCTACTGGTAGACGCATCGTTGGGAGGCCTCCTACAAAGTGAACCGATGACAATGGTAAGGGTTGCGGGAATCCAATGGATTGCGAGACGCAGAGGACCGTTCATTGAGGCGACACTTGGGGGAGGCCTATGTCCAACAGTGGACGTCTTTCGGCTTAAAAAATGATGATAATGACTAGCTTATGACGTGTATGTGAGTGTCCATGTAGGTATATGTGAAATAAAATATATTAGTACTTGAAATTGATTTGTATCGATTGTTAGCCTAGCCATTTCCAACTATTTTGGTGTTGGTTTCTACTCAAACCGGATGCCGCTGGATATCAGTCTTTTAATTCCTTTTTTATGTGGGAAATGATCCAATGACATCTCACACTCTTCGTGTCAGACTTTTACTGACTAAACCCACTCCTAGATCCTTCTTTGCCTTTCATACCAGACGTTTTCCTTTCAGAAGTGAATCCATGGCCCCAGTAGGCTTCGACCCTGCGGGGCCCCTACTGTTTGCTAACATTTTCTTGAGGCACGCGTGGAGCAATAAGCGCCATTAACGACTTGGGCTTGGTCCGGACGGTTACCGGACGGTCGGATGGCGAGCTACGAATCGCCCGCCGTCCGCAAACCCGCGCCTACGATGGCTGGAAATCGGGATTGGGATCCCAGCGGCTGGGGCGTGAGCGTCGTTGTCTCTCACGTTCGGCCGCCTCCTTTGCTAGCATTACTGCTTCGCAGAAGGAGGCAATCGCCTGCTAATCCTCCTCGCTTCGAACCATGGCCTGTGCGTGCGAGAGATCGTTGCCACCGATCGCCCACACGAGGAAACGGCGGTGCTCTGCCCAAGCGGCGCACACCTCTACCGTATGATCTCATCCGCATGAATCCGGTGCAGAAATCTCCCGAACTGACCATGTCCGGTGAGAACCTGCGTCATGCGGAAGGTAAGAACGCCGTGAGGTCTTTCCAGCCACGCCTAAAAGAGGGAATTTATCGCCATAATTCAGGCGTGCCTAACACTGGGTTGCGACAGTTACTGCCGCCATTCCACCATGAGATCCCGCCGGAACTCTGTCCGCCATGCTGTGAATTGGCGCGGCAGCGAAGTTCCACCCCAGCGTTGCAACTACATGCGCAAAACGTGCAAATAATATTGACGGCTAAATTTACATTGTCACCATAATTATAACCTTAGATTTGATAAATGACATGATGGATATTGCGTCACCTCGTAATGACGCCAATTTTAATGCAGTAATATACATGACTTTGAATCATTCAAACCAATAACAGTTTACCAGCAGGACAATAAAATCTGAAAATATTTTCTTTGGAGATTGCATCGCTCTATAGTCCCCAATTCCTTGCCTACGCTCGGTAACTATAACTATCCATCGCCTACGTGCGGTGCTACGGCGTAGGCAGCGTAGCAGCGGCCTACGAGACTACGCGACGAGCAATGAAGTTGAATACTACCAGTTTTCACAAACTATTTTGGTTTTCTGTGTCAAAAACCTAATGTACAGTAAAATGTATGTTTTTGATGCGTGGTTGCGTGATGATTACATAATTTTTGCTTTAAAAATGGTTAACATTTTTCTCGAATATTTTCGTAAGTAATGTTTAACATTTTTATAATTGTTTTCTTCGTCAAACAGAAGAACTTTGACCTTTTGTAAAATAATTAGTTTATTGAGGCCTCCAGGTAGCGGAGCCGGAGCTTGATTAACAAAAGCCGGTTTCATTAAGTTCAGCGCAAACAGTCACGTGAGAGTTATTTATTGCATCTAGAACAACTACCTAAATACTCTTCTTTTTTTCCTCAAAAATAAGAGTAATTATACCTCTTGAGCCTCTCGAGTTCCTTCTCTAAGGATATTATTTCTGTTCCGACAAAAGTCCATGTAATGGAAACATTTAATCCTTTGAAATCTCTTTGGGCGCTTTGTCGCGGCTCCTAATTGCGCGGCAAAAAGTCCCACAAAGTCTAGATTAAAATGTGCATCCTTCCTACAACGGAAACCATCGACTTTCTACTCTAATCACTAAGTACTAGAGCTTGTTTTCGCAAAACGGTGATAATAACAGACAGCGCTTCTTAATGTACGGAGCTTCTAGGAGCAATTAAACGTAGAGAGGTCATATTCCGTCCACGATGTTAAAAATGTATGGCCGGCGCGTGCTTACAGGAATGTACCTTTAATACCACAATACTTTGCTATGGAAATATTGGCAAGGAAAATTTCATTACGGAAGAAATACAATGAACATCGAACACCGGTCCGGCCGGCGTGCGGCACGGCGGCCGGAGGTCGTGCCGTGACTGATCACTCGTATAAATTACACAACACGTTAAAACTTCACAAAAATATGTCCCAACTTTGATGCATCGGCGAGCACCGGGAGCCAAATAAATAAATAATTTTGTACGCATAACAAAACTCCATATTACCATCAGTGTGGTCCATGCATGCTGGCGATGGACTGTAGCGGATATCTGGCGCTGGGTGCTGCTGTGTGGCGAGCATAAATAACGCAAATGATTTTATTGTCGCTGGCTGAAAAGTTGACGTCGTAAAGTTTAATGTGCGCTGAAATATATTCACGAATGGGCGGGGGTGCGGCGCGCGGGCGCCGGGGCGGGCCTGCTATAAAGTGGAGCCGACTTGATCCACGCTGTCTGCTCGACTCGATAATGTAGAATAGCGAAAATAGCGGAGTTTATACTATGCCGCGGGATTGTAACCGACTTAATATCAAACTAGAGACAAAACCAAATACTTCCTACATTATTTAACCATAAAATAAATCACGTACATGTGTGATTATAAACATAATTAGTTGCGTTGGTTTATCAACTCGAGGTATTCTTTTAATTAGTATTTTAATTATTTTATGATTATTTTAAATTAACGGTCATCTAATTGGACAATTTTTTTTTTTTAATAGATATTAACCAGTGCTTGACTGCGATCCCACCTGATGGTAAGCGGAGATGCAATCATTGATGGTCAGGCGCACTAGTTTATTAAGAGCCTATTCACTCTAGCCTTGAAGACACCTATATTATAGTTGGACGGTTGGTTTTTTATAATTTACTTGTTATTATGAATCCCCTTTTTCAATAAGTGGGAAGTGAGCTTATTATAAAACTTTGAATTAATGAAGCTTTACTTTACAGAACCAGATCCAGTCAAACTTCTCTAGATAAATATTTACAATTTTATGACGGCAACATTTAACAATGTTATTAAGTTAGCGAAATTAAAACAGATACAATTAGTAAAAGTCAGTTAAACATAATTAATTAACGTCTGTTCCGAGCTCTGTGAGCCGACTCGTCACTACAAACTTACAAAGTATTTACTTATATTTTGTGGTTACACATTCCATGACAGATTATTTGGCAGTCGTCAAGACACACAAGCTTTTTTCAACAATGTATGTATTCTACACTAATATTATAAAGAGGTAAAGTTTGTTATTTTGTTAGTAGGAGGTAATCTCTGAAAGTACTAGACCAATTGCTAAAACTTTTTCACCGATAGTAAGCTGCTTTATTCCTGAGTGACATAGGCTATAGTTTTATTTTAAATTCAATCTATCTAGCTGTCTCGTCAAATCCACTATCTCGAACTAAGAAGGATTCTAAGTGACAACTACACACATAAAGTATTTTGAATTCAAGTGAAGCACAGATTGATTGTCTATTTGTGAACTGACATATATTATATGTACCTAGATATATACGCTATATTTTAATTTTAAATTCAATCTATCTAGCTGTCTCGTCAAATCCACTATCTCGAACTAAGAAGGATTCTAAGTGACAACTATACACATAAAGTATTTTGAATTCAAGTGAAGCACAGATAGATTGTCTATTTGTGAACTGACATATATTATATGTACCTAGATATATACCTATCAAGGTGCTATTAATATTATCTCAATGTACACGAGTCAGGAGTGACTTAGTAATTATTAAAACGAGCGGTAATTGTGCGCAAACGAAACAAAGCAGCACTTGCCTAAAGTTGGACTTCTTTACTAAACTTTCCACTCCGCGCCGTTTGAATATTTATCAATATGAAGTATAATTAGCATAAATTATAAGCTAATGTAGATGAAGTCACAAAGTTACGGCGCGAAGAAAATGCCCATTGTTATTATAATTACATTGTCTTATTAAAATTTATAATTATGAATGGAAAATCTCATATAAATGTATATGGCGAGCTTGGGACCAGCCATCGAGAGATTAGGTGAAGCGGCAGTTAACTTCTACGAGTATATGAGGGAAAATGGTACAGAATATCTTTCAGCTCCGAGTAGTCTCTCTTTGTTTGACAGTCGACATTACCACGATGATACGCAATAACTCTCGACTGTTATGTGTTCAACATAATTTAGTTTTTTTTTTTTTATCCTCACACCGGAACGCCTTGAAGCAATTACACCAATGAAGCACAATTAGTCCAGAATCTGCTACTTTCCAACATCGTGTGCGTAGTGGAATGGTAGTCATCAAAGGAGCGGCGTGGTGGAGGATCACGTCGCTCGCTTACGCAGCATCAGGCCATCGCTTTACAGGATTTCACATGTATCAAATCCCATATCGAATACATTTTGAAATGCCAAAGCTCTTTCGATGAGTTTTTACAAAGAAAATTGATTTAAATTTAAAAATACGGAAAATTTTGAAAACATAACTTTGTTGTGAACAACAATCACTAACAAATGACAATAGCTTGTTCTGAACTGACCCATTAGCTCGCTAGCTAATTTCACGCCGCTTCTTGTGCATTCCAAATAAGCCGAGATCACTGTCAGTTATAGCTTAGTGGCCATTTTCTGTTTATATTGCCGCACTTTGTCACTAGTACCTATTATATATATTATAAATTAACATAACTTGTAAAAAAACTAAGGCTCGCAACTCAGTTCTTCTACCGTAAAAAGTTGTGAGATCCATATAATACTAAGTCGGTTAATTTATTGAGACCCTACTTGAGGGACCTATTGCAGCATCTTATAGTGACCATATCTATATTAGAAATCTTTTATGTTTTAATTAAATATATTGCCTTGGCAATCGGACTAAAAAAAATGGAAATGTCAAGGACAATTATTATAATATTAATCGTAATATGGATGTGGATATAGCTGGACTAACGTCTCGATCCTGGAGGAGCTACAAATCAAACAGAGGTTATCGTCGACTGTGCAAGTATAAATCCTCAAATATTTCAAACACGTTCTTCGCAACTAACACTCCATGGAGGGACTTGTTGTCCAGGGACAAGTGGAGGGGAAGTGGTCACGTGCGCTCACCTACGCGGTGGACAAACCTCATCAGAGCTGCAACACAAACCTCCATAGTCCAGAGTTCCCGAGATGCCGTAAACCGTGCCAACTGGAGTTACAATAACATAAGTTTTACATTGCTGGTTTTATTTCACTAAATTAAAATAAAGATAAACAAAGTTAGGTACTTTGAGATAATAATAACAATGGTACCATTTGGTTTTCATCTCAAAGTGTGGGAGGAGCAGTCGAGCTTGTTATTTAAGAAAATAATAACGTTGATTGCGAGGGGAGTCGACAGCAATACACGTAATTATTGCGTTATTTACTATGAATGGAATACAGCTACAAACAAAGTTGTTTTCAAGATCTGTTGATACCTAACTAATATTTACTCCTCACAAGTGCTCATTATTTTGTGTAGCTCTTTAATGTATAATAATTTTACATGAACTCGCCTTCAACGTAAAGAGCTAATTTTATTTCAGGGTCGTTTTAGTGAGACAAGTTTTCTTTTGAAATAATAAATGAGATGTTATTTCAGTGTGATCCAGGAGAGCTATTTTCGTAAACTGAGAGTGGTAACGGCCCCGACCCGAGTGGTAACGGCCCCGACTTACGAGTTGTAGGTCGCGGGTTCAAACCCAGCCAGGCGCATTACTTTGTGTAATTTATTTCATCACCACTGCTCTTAAAACGGTGAAGGAAAACATCGTGAGGAAACCGGCATGTCCTAGAACCAAAAATTCGCAGACATGTGACATCCACCAACCCGCACTGGGCCCGCGTGGTGGATTACGGCCCATTCCCTCTCCTAGAGAGGAGGCCTGCGTCCCAGCAGTGGGAACATTATAAGGCCGACTATGCTATGATAAATTCGTTTTGCACCAAATATTTGGTAAGTCATTTTGAAGTGTTTAATCAAGTTTAGTATTGTGGGCGAATCTAACTGAATTCCTTATTTTAGTCTTCAATCGGTAGTCTTCAGTAGTCATCTAAGTGTAAAACTTAGATGACTACTGAATGACTTTCTCAAAACTGAATCAACTTGAAAAAGTTCCACTGCAGGGCCTAATTGTGTTAGGCTTAAGCTACTGTTATTATTTCTAAACGTAATAGGGAAGTAACACGAGAGCGATATAAACCTCTTTGATATTTTTTGAAGAAATAATTAGTTATTTTGTATAAACGTTGTAAGTGTTCATAAGCAAGCTGTAGCAATTTATGTAATTTCATGTACAGTTAACGACGCGAATGTTTCTACTTCTAAACATTTTCGTAACAAAATTACATTTTGTTCAAAAGCACGCTTATTCAATGAATAACAAACTTAATTAGTCGCGTCGCACCGAATATTGTGTAATTATGACAATATAATGTACAGAACAGGTAAAAACAGAAGGACGATTCCGTACAACACGCGATATATCACATAGACTGTGAACCATATAAATATAGGTTTAAAGTATGTATTAACTGCAATAATTGCAGTGCTGCGGGCTGTTGCTACTGGTGTATCCCATACATTTCAGTAATAGGCAAGATAATGACAGTATTCTCTCTAAATGTCAGAAACTTTATTTAATCGAAAATATCAGCATTTTTCATAGCATATTTTAAGTAATTTCCTCCACTTGACTTAATTTCAACTTAGCCTACTTTATTCAAACTAACAGTTATAGCTTGTTTTTGCTGACATAGAACGAAGGTATTTTCCGCCGTCATAGTAGCTGAGTCAAGTGGAGTGGAGAAAGTTTCTTATAGAAGGGCTTAGAATATAGTTATATTTCTCAGCATGTGTAGTTATGGGCCCACTGAATATTTCTCTCATAGATTATGCATTTGAAAGCTCCCCCCTTCCACTAGCCCCGCCTCGCCCCTCCGTCGCCCGGCGGCATGCGGCACAGAGAGCCTGCACTTAATAGCTGTGAAAAGCGCCACTTGATATTAAGCAGTGACGGACAAAAGACGTGGTTTCCACTCGATTATGACGCGAGCAGCGCAGCTACAAGTTACAAGTGGGCGTGGGAATAAAGTCAAAATATATTTGATTCTTTCAATTCACAGTATTTTGGCTGTGAAGAATAAATTGTACGATTGTTGGTATTTGCAACTTTTTGACTAGAAAAAAATATATAGTAACAGATTTATTTATTTAATTGACATAAGCGTCAATTAAATAAAAAATGATGAAGTCAAGTTCAAGCCTGACCTTCGGAAAACTATTCTAAATTAGGCACCAAAATCCTACTGTTGTAACCAAAACATTATCAGAAATAAATTTAAAACAATCTATTTTCTTTTAAAACCTTTGCACTCGCTCGAGCTCACACCTTGCGCCCGCCTGCCGTCGAGTTACGTCTTGTCCTATTGTGGGGCGAGCATGTTGATGGCGCGGATCTAATTATAAAATAATTTAGGGCACTAAATAATGCGCGTCTTCACCATTTTACACCGTTACTAATACAGAACGGTGTCACAATTATACAACTCACGTGTAGCTAACGTGTAACTTTTTAATAAGCAGTAACCCTAATGGACCATATTCGTATAAAGACCAAAGATAGTTCATGGTAATAAGATCTACAGCTCTGTCAACGCAATACATACCAGTTACACGTTACAACTCGTTAGGATTTGCCAGAGATTATTGGAATTTATTATAGCAACTTTATTAAAAGATTATCTCAAAATAATTAAATTCATCGACGATTGATAACGAGCTGTCGGTGATTGGTTTAAACTAGATAAACAGTAATCCAATAACACTAGTGCTAAATTTGAAATTACGAGTACCTATAATTGAATATAATTATAATCAGATTAACCTTGTCAATAGTCTCTATACTTTATCAATATACTCTAAAAATCTTTTCATATTGAATATCTCTTTCAATATCAAACTACACGGGCTGTCTGGTTCAATTCAAAGCAGTAAATATACGCCCTTCTAAGAATATTGATTTAGGAACACGTTTGAAGTTAAATCCCTATTCGATCTTCAAAAACTTCAACATAAATAAAAGTGTCACGGAAGGAAGACGCTTGCTAAAAATTTCCGGAGCGAGTGTCTGCACCCCCTAGCCGCGACACGGTACCGCGCCGCGCCGCACCAAGCCGCACCTCATTGCTCCGCAGCTTGCCGCACGACAACGCCGCGCAAACCATTCAAATCGGATGACGCGTCACATTCACACGTGATCGGCTCCATTCAGTGAGACTCACAACACGTCCGTGAAACTGCGATATATGCCACAGCGAACAAATAAAACGTCTGACTTGTAGCACGAGCAGCGAGCAGCGTGCGCTCTGCCATCAGGACACCATTTATACGTTTATCTATTGTTTGGATGCAAATATCTGCAGTTATCTACATACTACGACAGAGGGAGCTCGTAAAAAGCAATTAAGATAAAAAGCACGTAGCTATTGGATCGTTATTAGAGGGCTGCGTACAATGTATTCTGTACAGTGTCACAGGGTCCGCGCCGCCGCAACGATAAGATACCGTGGGGTGATAGCTTACGGCCATCTATTAAGTTATTTAGTAAATATGTAGTTACCTGCGTCCATGTTGATAAATCTGAGTGTTTATGAATGGCTTCTGACTGAGAGAATCTTAGTGTAACTGATGTTGTCTGTGCTGTCCTCGCACTTCGTGTGTGTAGATATAGCTAAACATTATTAGTATTATCGCCTCGCGACTTCCCCTTTATTCATAAATTCTTCTTAAGCTTTGCAAAGTCAATTATATTTTCAACAGACCAAGAAATCCATGTGCTCTACACGTATAAAATATTCATAGTATTGAAATGATTTCCTGCGCTGTGACTGTGATCTGGGGTAAAAGAAATGTATGTGGAATGTATCAGCTGCTTAATATCCCGTACACGTCGTAAATTCCAATCGTCGTAAACTTGCGGGACTGAGGGAAGGGTGGACATTGTCATAGTCAAGGAAAAGGGGAGCTCACGACTTGACTCCTTGGTTTAATTTTCAGTTATTTTTTTATTTTCAAACTTTGCTTTACTTGTTTCAATCCTCTTTATTGTCGCTCTAAATCTTTTTTTAACATGGCATTTGATTATTTAACTAGTTACACAGACGCATTATGGAGAATCTCTATAAAAACAAAAATTAACACAGAATACACCATGAAAGAGCAAAAAAAAAATGCATACATACCTCAGATAGGTACGTGCGATCCCGTAAATGAGTAATACATATGCACATATTCCGTTCATTTATAGTATCCTTCAAGTAGTTGTCTGAAGGTGCAAATAGTGGCTGTGACAGTGAGCGTGCTCGCGCGCCGCCCACGAGGGATTACCATCAGTATTGGAGCAGCGTCACGCGAGTTACGAGCAGGAGTAGCGCATCCGAAGATTCAACTGACATGATCGGGAGGTTTTCATCAAGAGAAACTACATAATTTTGTATACAAGTTACATTACCATAATGCGATGAGGCTATAATAGACTTGTTTTAAAACTTAGTTTGATTTTGCCACGTATTTTTGCCAGTGAAGCTAATGCATTGCTTGTTGTTTTTGTTTGGTGCAAAATATTTTTAACAATTCCGCCAGAATTTAATTTGTACGTTTTAAATCTTTGATTATAACAATACTTGCGCCAGTGTTCAAAAACAATCAGTTATATTTTTATTAGTAATAAAAGTTTATATGTTTCACCGAATTGATAACTATAATAACATGGTATTTAAACATAATTGGTTACATGAGAGTATACATATAAGGTTTTTTTTAGGTGGGAAATCATGCAATGACTTTTACTGACTAAAACTCACTCCTATGTTCCTTCTTTGTCTGTCTTAGTAGGCTTCGACCCTGCTGGGCGCCTACGGTATACGTACCTATCATACACATCTGCACGCTCCTTCAGTGCGCAGCAGCGTGACGTTACGATATAAAATGGTTTTAATAATAAACAGACATGCAATTGCAGCAATCTCAGAAGATTTGAATATTTTTTTTTTAATAATGTCTTAATCTATTTTAATGAGATCTTCACCAAATTTAAATGAAGTAAATGTTCCATGTTGAGTAAACTGCTTTTTATAGTCTGCTAAAAATGATTCTGTAATACTGAATCGTTAACATTATTAGCAAATACATCAAAATGAGCCGCACTTGCTCACTAACGTTAGAGTTGTGTCACTTGATTTGTGAGTACAAGGTTGTTGTGAGCTACGTTTACTGACGGCAAATGTCAGCAGAATCTTGTAATTTGCTGTAATTGACATTTGAGATATGGAGAGGACAAGCCGAGGGAATTATTTTGATTGCAATTATGAGATTAGCGCACTTTATATGCACGCCACTAATTGTGCGTGGTTCAGTTAAGTAAAATATGTGCTACAAGCTTTCGTTTGTATTTATTTGCAATCTACCATTTACAGGTATTGATGCCATCCCTATTTGCTTGAGTTTGTAATATTTTTAGAAATTATACTGAGTAGGTATTACATCATGCAATTTTCTGACTATCAAGTATGCCTGACACAGGGTCGGGCATACTTGATGGTAAAAAATTTGCAAAGGCCCGTGACTAAATCACGTCTAATATGAATATTATAGCAATGATGCATGTAACTGCGACAGACTGGAGACTATTACTCATAAATGATGTCGCAGTGACGCAGTGACCGGTTATGAATGAATGAACAAGGAGGCTGTACGCAGGACCGGGATGAACGAACCAATGAATGAATGGATGAGGTGCAGGCGACGCGCCGGGATTTATCGGCGCAGCCCACAGAAGCCGAATTATAATATATTGCTGGTTTACAACATGAAAGAGGCGCGGCAGAAGAACAACTACGTGCGCCGTGGTGCTTGTCCAATACAATTTTATTTATTTATTTAGGATACTCAACAGTTTATTTATAAAGTTACATGAGTTAAGAAGGCCCACCCCACTATCAATGAACAGCCCAATGCAGTTGCATGAAAGTTACTAGCATGTAAAAGTGAGGTCTGCACAGGCTGCACAGTGATAGCGAAATGATGACGATTATCACTTAAACCAATTACAAAGTTCCACAGCATTTATAAAACTGGATTACCTAGAAAGTGTTGTATGGAAAAAATAAAAATAAAAGAATGAAAGGGTAAAAATACACTATTAAAGTATATTATTGTAATTCAATCAGGGGAAGAACAAAATATCAAATCGTGAAATCTAAACAGTACGATTCAATCTACATTCAATAACTAGAGATTGCGCTTAACTGTGGAAATACCTATATATGTAATTATTAAGAGACGAAATGAGTTACGTTACAATTTGTCTACTAAACAATATCTGCTTGACTTGTTTCCGATATGATCGTTTGGATAAATGAAATATATCGACATGTTCAAAATACTCAGAGTATATGCGAGGCAGTCGGGTCATAACAGCGTTTCTCCCATATTTTGTGCGGCAGCCAGGGATACTCAGTAATTTTGTATTTCTGGTACGCATTTTAGGGGTACAGAAATTTATACATGATAGCAGATCACTGCTGTCCAAGTGACCTCGCAGGATTTCTATGTAAGGTCTCATAAGCAAGCACCACGGTTTATTATTTAGCTAGAAAAACGTAGAAATACCGAAATGCATCGTCGCAATGGTCTAATGAAACCACAACCCACGAGTCATGATTTCCTACTCCAGTTTCACCCTACTGAACTAGTAACAATACAATTTCCGATTAGATATTGCGTCTGGTTCTCTCAAAGCCGAATAAAAAATGGTTTTATAAATTTTTGTGTAGACTGGTCCTTCTATCTTCCTCTGTCAATTGCTAGGATAGCAGAGAAAGTAGTAAAAGTTATCGGCTGGCGAATTGTCAGCGCGTGCCGAGGACTGCTGATATTTTCATCGCGTGCATACATTAAGCGAGGCTATATTTTATCGTTGTGCTTTCAGTGTGCGAGCGATGCGTTTCCTGTTGTTCTCAGTCATTGATCATAAACTCTTGACCCGCGCGTTCGCCGACAGTTTTGACATGTATATAGGAAAAGTTCGTTCTTTTTTTTAGTTTTGCTGGTAAAAAAGTAATAGAAAAATGAATCATGTTTTTCGAACCAGTAAGTTTGTTTTAGTGTTGTTATGACTTGACTGACGGCCAGAAAAAATAAAATTGGGATGTTTCATCAGCTACAAATTGAACCTAATTTTATCAGTTTGCTACCTCAGATCGCGATGACAGACTGATTTCAATCTAGATATTATTCTTACAATAACTGATGGCAAGACAATGTAAGAACACTTGCGACACAATCATAAATGTTGTAGTAGAGGAAGCAATAAATTAGCGGCTTTATCTCCAATCAATCGAATCAATCACGGCTATCGACGTCGATCAAGTTTAACGTTACAGCGTGTGGGCGCCGGTCGCGGGCCCGGTTGGCACGTGGGTCGGTTGGAACAAAAACGTTTAGTCAATTTCTCGAGCAGGCGGAAAAACGGTAAATGACACTTTATACGTTATGAAAATGTTATCTTTATTAATATCATAAAGCTAAAAAATTTGTATGTTTGCTAGTTTGAACGCGCTAATCTCAGGCACCATTTTACATGTTACAAGGAAGGCTATATAACATCACGCTAAACCCCACGAGATCAGAGTAGCGGTTCCACTCGCGCCTTTGGTTACAAAAACGTGGGTGGAGCCGTGGCTAACAGCTTGTTTCTAATACTTATATATTAGGAACATGATGTTTTTAAGTAGTTTTCTGTTTTAACATAGTTGACCGGACCACCAATAGAATGTAGAAGCGCCACCGGTACATAGTGGACATCCCGCCCATAGGTACACACAAAATGTTTTGGGAACATTCATTGTACATATGTACATACAGCTAAGAAGTGGAATTCCCTGCTGGAGTCCGTGTTTCCTGATAGCTACAACCTAAGGATGTCTAAGTCAAGAGTGAATATGTTACTTGTTGGTAAGCGTGTTCAATCATCGACCTCATCGTTCGGTTCTCTTCAGGTGAGATAGTGATCAAGCGCAAGTCTATTAACAGCAAAAGAAAAGATAGTGAAACAGAGAGTAGTGAGAATTCTGAAAATATCTAATGGTACTATAAACATAAACAGAGAGCAGTGAGAACTCGGAAAATATCTAATGGTACTATAAACATAAACAGAGAGTAGTGAGAACTCGGAAAATATCTAATGGTAATATATACATAAACAGAGAGCAGTGAGAACTCGGAAAATATCTAATGGTACTATAAACATAAACAGAGAGTAGTAAGAATTCGGAAAATATCTATTGATACTATAAACATAAACAGAGAGTAGTGAGAACTCGGAAAATATCTAATGGTACTATAAACATAAACAGAGAGCAATGAGAACTCGGAAAATATCTAATGGTACTATAAACATAAACAGAGAGTAGTGAGAAATCGGAAAATATCTAATGGTACTATAAACATAAACAGAGAGCAGTGAGAACTCGGAAAATATCTAATAGTACTATAAACATAAACAGAGAGTAGTGAGAACTCGGAAAATATCTAATGGTACTATAAACATAAACAGTGACAAGTGAGAACTCGGAAAATATCTAATGGTACTATAAACATAAACAGAGAGTGGTGAGAATTCGGAAAATATCTAATGTTACTATAAACATAAACAGAGAGTAGAGAGAATTCGGAAAATATCTAATGGTACAATAAACATAAAGAGAGAGCAGTGAGAACTCGGGAAATATCTATTGGTACTATAAACATAAAGAGAGAGTAGTGAGAACTCGCAAAATATCTAATGGTGCTATTATATACATAAACCAATTGAGCGTCACTTCTTTAAATCCATCATAAAAATGAAATACAATACATTGGGACGACAGTTTGTTTTTGACAATTTCATTTTTCCTTGAGAACTAAGCAGCTGAAAACGATTGAATTTAGAAATAAAAAACTGGGCAAGTGTGAGTCGGACTCATACTCTGAGGGTTCCGTACAAACTTATCTATGTAAACATTTCAATCCCCGAATGGAGTCTCGAAGATTTTTTTGAATCGCAATTTTTTTTTGTTGTGATTAACAAAAATTTTACAGTTTTCAGATTTATTCCTATACCTGTGCTATAAGACCTTGCTTTATGCAAAATTTCAGGACTCAGAGTCAACGGGAAGTACCCTATGAATTTTGATTTCCTCGAGAGTGTCGAAATATACGTTTTTTGCGACATATACGGCAGTATCTTTTTTTTCGTCAACTCAGAAGTTTGATTTTTTCACAGCTTCAAGACCGCAGATCTTAGTATATGGTTTTAATTTCAACTCTATTCCTCTATGCGTTCTCGAGATAAAGGGTCTTGACAGACAGACATACCGACAGACAGACAGACAGACCGACAGACAGACAGACAAATAGACAGACAGACGTACAACAAAGTGATCCTATAAGGGTTCCGTTTTTTCTTTTTGAATTAAGGAACCCTAAAAAGGAAATAAATAGTTTTAGTAGTAGTGGGACTGTATTTAAATGTTTATATCTACCTAGTTATTGTTATCAAAATCAACGACGAACCTACTTTAAAACGGTAAATTAATAATTCCTTATTATCATGCAGTCATAACTAAAATAAAATTAAACATCAGAAAAATATACTAATACTTTTTTTATTTTATTTAGTGCTTGACTGCGATATAACTAATTGCTTAATATGGCTAATCGTGCTTAGTATCTGTAAAACTTCCCTTGCCTATCATACAGTTACTGCACACGTAACTACTTACACCTTCGTTAATAGAAAAACGCCAACCTCCCGCTAAGTTAGCAGCCAAGTACTGCTTGCTTTGTGTGAACACGGCTAATCTGCCGCGGTCCGGTCCGGCCCGGCGCCGGCACGGCACGCCGGCGCCCCACAGTGCCGGCGCTCTGATCACAGCGCTATTCACGTGCGCTGCTCGTTTAATCTCTTATTCGCGCGGATGAACTTTAAAACACATTTTTGTCGCGTAATTTAAAAGATTTGCTGATATAGATGATGATTTCTTTCACAGAGAATTAAAATTAAATGCCTTAGCAAAAAGAACGCTTAAATTATATACAACCATTGCCAATTAGTTTGTGAAATAGAAAACCATAATTCTAGATTAACTGATTCCAACTCCAGTTCGCGTTTCGATTGATAGTATCTTTTACTAATGTATTCCAAACAAACCAGTCACTATTAGTGTTAAATAAGTTGTTTCAAATGGTTGTAATTACTGTAACAAATGGACGCTTTACTGCAAAGCCTTCGGAATGAGTTTAACGCCGTCCAAGTAAACCGTTGTGACAAGCCCAATTATAATGTTAAATAGCTCTAAAGTGCGTCGATTAATTTGGTGGGATCCGTAGCGGCACGGCGGCCGGCGCCGGCTCCGGCTCGGAGAAAGGGGGCCCAACACTGGGAAGCTCTATTAATCGCTACGTGACCCGGAATCAAATGACCATCGCGTCATCATAAATAACCTAATAGATATGATAATTCAGCCCTCAACCTTCTAATAAATTAAAAATCCTGAAGAATTTAATAAAGTATTCGTCGACACATCCTCGCGGGATGCGGAGATGTAACCGCAAGCGAATAGATTTTATTAGAACGAGTAGAGAGAGACTGTTCACGTTCTAGCCGATAAATTATATCCGTAAGTTCTCTCTTTACTGTACCTGCTCTTTTCTATCGGCAACCAGTTTACCTGATGTGTGTAAGAAGACGGGATTTTTTCATCTTTGTGTGGTTTTTAAAATTTTGCATTTTCGAAAATATTCATGCCAAACCGGTTCGCTATATCACATGTAACTTGTTGCTTTCGAAAATATAAATAAGAAAATAAATCAATACTTCCCTTTCCTATTTTCTCGGTTTGCTTGATTGGTAATTTATTTTTCATTTTGAAAGCACAAAATAGTCACACAGGTCAAAGCGTGTAATGTTAATTCCATTCGTAATGATGATGGATTGAAATTATGCTGCAGTCATCGTTAAATCAACCAATTTGGAGCTCTTTTTAGGGTTTCGTACCTCAAAAGGAAAAAACGGAATCCTTATAGGATCACTTTGTTGCCCGTCTGTCTGTCAAGACCCTTCATCTCGGGAACACGTAAAGGTATCGAATTGAAATTAAAACCATATAACCAGGTCTGCGGTCCCTTGAAACTGTGAAAAATCAAACTTTTTAAGTTAACAAAAAAAAAAGATACGGCCGTTTATATCCCAAAAATCTTATAGTATATATATAAGTACTTCTCGTTGACCTAGAATCCTGAAATTTGGCACTAAGCAAGGTCTCATAGCACAAATATGGGAAAAAATCTGTAAACTGTAAATTTATTTTTACGTCACAAAACTAACGTTTTTGTGATTCGGAAAAATCTACATATGAAAAAAGTTCGGAACCTTTAGTGGGCGAGTTCATCTCGCGCTTGCGCGGTTTTTTTATTATTAATCTGTTTTTCGAAGGTCATTCCCAAAAAAAAAACTATTTGTATACAGACATGGTCGCATGCAAATATATTGCGTCGTGCGTGGTACGCTGCCCGCGCCCCGGAGCTCGGCCCAGCTCGCGGCTCGCCATGTCATTCCGAATCAAAATTTAATGTCAATAAAGTTTTACTCGGGCCGTCCACCGGCCCGTCGGTTGGACGCTCGTAAAAATTATATTCATTCAGGATCCGAGCGGCACCGGACGACGACCGGACGCTGGCGACACATCGGAAGGGAAGCACGATTATATTACAATTAGCAAGACTACGTAATTATGTGTACTCCTTTTATTTCACGAGGGGAGGTGAGAACGAGGCGTTTCAGGTGGGGCACGCAGTTGTTGTGTTTGAACTAATATCGCTTAAAAGGAATCATACCATCGCTGAGGGGGACACGGCTCGCAGCCATATTCTCAAATTCCAGAACAGGTATTAGTGCGCCGGCCATAACTTCAAGCGCTTTAAACAATAGACTAAAGTTATGTTCCCACCGCCGCCGCCGCTAACAAATGTTCTATTTAGCAACACTTAGCTCCATAAACGGCTTGCAAATTGCTTTTAACCATTTCGACTGAGCTAGATTAGATAAATGTGATCGTTTTATCTAAAGTTCAATTAGAAATAAACAGCATTAATAATAATAATAATATTATTATTATTATTATTATTATTATTATTATTAAATAAACAGCATTGCCTAGCGCCAGACTTAATAACGTAGCTTGTACTAGGTACCCGTTACGGATTTACTCTTACAATATCTCTTTATCAAAATGTCTGCCTAATTAATTTTGATATTACCTTATCCGAAAATGTACGTACAAGAATGTGCTCCTTATTTTAAAATAAATTGGTCGTGAATGTCTTATTATATAGCGGGAATACAATTAAATGGCAGGTTGCGTGTAACAGAACGTTGTCATAGTAAAACAAAGCTCGCTCACGGGGAGCGAACCGCTTAGAGCGAGCCGCTTGGAGCGAGCCGCTTGGAGCATGCCGCTTGGAGCGAGACATTTCACTCTTCATTTTGTTGAGCGAAATTGAAACGAGTTGTTATTCAAGAGCTGATCAGAAAGTAAAAGAAATGCTCTGAACTGTCAGATGTTATTCATATTGAGCAAATAGAAGATATTACGGAATGGATCTATTTTCTTAGGTATGTCTTTAAAAATTGTCTAAAAATTTTCTTCAGAGTAAATTGAAATATTTCATGAAGGTTTGGCATTTATAACTATTTTATGGATGGATTCTTTGTTTAATAAACAGATAGATATGTCACTACTCGGTGCATCAGAACTCACATCTCGTCGCCTCCTAGAAGTCGCAGTAGTAACGAGAGGTCTTACGTCACGTTGACCTCTTCATAAACACTTTATTTTAACAAATACTGTGTATATGACAAAAAGAAAAATATAAAATGAATTTTATTCACAAAGGATGTTAACGATACTTAGAGAGGGGCGTGTATAATATTTGGTAAATGTTATGGTATAGGTATACAGCCGTAGTGAAGTTTAGAGAAGTGAGTAATATAGGTCCCAAGTTGGTCGTTTCGTATGTAGAACAGGTTCCTAACTTCTCCACAGGAATATGAGGAGCGTTTCAAACGTTCTATAAACTAGTGCATGAAATAGGTACCTTCCTGTTACCTATACACCTGTGCTTTCAAATTGCAGTCATGCATTTCTCACTACGGCAGCTATCTGACTTAAAACCTACCGCAATAACATTAAGCTTGCAGTAACTTAGGACAACTTAATGAACTTAATGTGCACAGTTACAACTTATACACACATTAACATTAATTTAAGTTAATACAGTACAGTGTTGAGATAATCGCCGTAGATCCGTGTTAGTGGTGCTTCATTTAGTATTATATAATATGGTGGTTCGTAGCCAATATACCAGTAAATAGAAAGAACAGAAGGTCCATTTCATAGCCAACGTACGCACACATAACATGAATATTCAAGATTCATGTACTCTTAGTGGACGGGTATTCGCTTACTGGCATTTTTTTGAGATCGACGGACGTAAGAGTCTATGTGTGCAAATGTCTATTTTCGCTTGTTGAAAGGATCCGGCCTTCTGTACTCTATCTATTCCGTGGCAATACCGGTGGTTCGATAGGGAGATGAATCAATTGCTATTGCGGGCCACAGATCAACTGCAGTGCGATCACAGCTAAACGGATGGCAACCAGGTGCAAGTCAAAAGCGTTAGAACATATAAACTAAGAAAAAAAATGATCGTGTCAAGGTAATGTTGTAAACACTAATACACTGGTACTAATGCTGCAAAACCAGACTTAGCTTGGCTTGTTTTCGGACTCCGTTTGTTATTTGAGTAATAGTGAACAAGGTGAAACCATAACGGAGTGCCCTTTTATAACGGGAATATAATATTTGTCGACAAATATTATATTCTCTAGTTGATTCTTTAGTTAGCCATTCAAATTGAACATAGCAAATTAATATTATTTGTTATCCATTGATTTGATTAATTCGATATTTTCTGACCTAAACGTATGAAAATAAAAAAGGAAACGCTGTTCTGTAGTTTTGGGGGAATGGGGTAACACCATGGAAAAACCAAAATTTTGATCGCTCTAAGCTTGTGAGTTGCGCCACCCCACCAGAAGTAATAGCGGTCACATAACTCGGCCGTATCTGGTGTTAGGCGTGAAATATCGTTCCGTCTAATTACTAGCCGTGTCTTATCTACAAAAATCGCGTGCAGTCGGACCGCGCCCTACAGTCGCACAATTAGGTACTGTTTTAATTGCGTCGGGTTAAGATACAGTGCCTAATGACCGTCATCACACCCTGATTATGGCTGTATGTTTGTTCCGGGTTGTATACTAAGGGATTACAGACGAGCGTGCCCGAGAGTTTAGTTCCGTGTTATTTGCATGACGGTTTAATTGATGGTTTTTCAGTCGTGACCGAGTCTTTAAGATTATGTAATATGTTGAAGACACCTGTTTTGTACTAACATGTATATTTTTAGGGGTTTGAATTTGATGTATAGGCATCTATAGGTACATGAGATTGAAACTGATTCTGATAGTGCTATACAATCGGTGAGCCGTATGAATGATCTAAGTAATAATTTAAAATTGTTGATCCTTAAAATTTTTCATTTACCAAGTCTGTAACATATCGTATGCTCGTTCTGTCCTAAGGGTCAGGTACTGGTGCTGGAAGCGTGTGAGTAGTTTATTTTGCTTGTTATGTATAAATGTCATGCAACAGGAAACAAGTCTTTGAATCGCAATGCATGTAGAAAGTAAGTGACCTGACAGCATAGCGTAAGGTGTAACGTAATAACTAAGCTGTGCACGCCAGCCAGCCACGCGAGCCGTGAGCCGAGCCAGAGGAACTCTCCCGACGTGTAATTAGCGACGCACGGGGGGCGGGACGTGTGCGTTTTGTGTAATAATAGGATAATACCCAGGAGCTAAGTGCCAGATACGAAGGACTGAGTCTTGTGACTGTTCAAACCTTACTGTGCATAAATAATTTAATGGCTATTTCTAATAGTTTTAAAATATCATAATTTCAAATTCATATAAAAATCCTTTTTCCGCTTTTGTATAAAATTTAAGCGACATAGCAATTTAAAATTTAATAAAATATCCTCGTTGTGAGGGAGGACGGTCGGAGCAAACGCGAGGGGTCGCGGTCAACTCCATCACACTAATAGCGTTTGCGTTGCGTTGATCGGGTTACCGCCGCGAGCAAACACGCCGAGGATACGTTGCGAACACGCTGCGAACACGCACCCCTGACTCAGAGATATGTATTAAACAGTTCATCGTGTTGACATAGGCCTTAAAAGGTTACTTAATAATATCACTAAAAGCTTGCTTAGTATTCACGTGCTCCACTTTTTGCCTATTTCCTCCAAATATTGAAGCATTTGGAGGAAAATTACAGCAACAATCGTATGAGGAATCTTCTGAAACAACACAATTATACAGACGAAGGAAAAGTCAGCGACGTAATAGTAATTGGTAGAATAACTGTAAGCACGTTTCTGTTATTTCTGTCATTGTTCATTTTGTCTTTCCCACGTTGGAAATGTCTAATTTACGCAGACAATAGTGCTTCGTTTATCTAGAACGTAAAATGCATGCTTCGGACGTGGAGTTGCGGTCATTAACCTAATATAAAAGTTGCGATATATACAGCGAACAATGCAAGCCGTAAATAATACATTAGTTAGCAAATAAAATGAAAAAATAGCTGTGGTTGACGTCTCATAACTTCACAAAGTTTGTACTGAACCCAGCTAGTTAGTTTGTCCTGAAATAAGCCACAGTAACTTTTACTTCATTCACATATATTATTTTATTAAAAATGAAAGAAAACTTACTTTTCCAATTAACGTTTTCAAGTCAAGATGTGTTCCTTAATTTCATATCGCTTCATTTACCTTGAATACAGAAGCGTATGTATATGACGTATACAGACTCAAATATTTGTTAGACAATTCAATTACGACTGTACATAATACATAATGTAACAAAGTTTGAGCTAAACAAACCGCCGCCACTTCGCAGCATTGTTTGTTCCGACCGTCTGTGCACACACCACATGTACTACAGCCTATATATACATAATGTGTATGTAAAGCCAAATGTATAAAACTGTTGACTGAGAAGAATATTCAGCTGAGAGTATTTGGATTGGGATCTCATTAATACATCAACTAAATGGATGTCAGTTCATTTACTTAGAGAAGGCAAGATGGTATCAGCTTAATTATGACTCCCAAAATAATGGAGATAACTCCTGATATTAGTCTCTACAGACCAACTCCGTGTTGACATTGCATGAAATATCAGTATATGTGATACATAATACTAGTCGATGTCGGTGGTATTACTGAAGACCTCGAAAATCATATTAAACAGTGGATCCTGATCGACATTGTAGATTTTCGACAGCTGCCGTTAAGGCTAGTAAGAATTTCAGAAGCTCGCAAATATAAGAAGGCGTTTTACGTGGCCATCAAACAATTTCTCTTGCTCTAAGTAGAAAGGAAGGAAATTTCAGATATTTAGTACCTAAAACCTACAGTGTTCCTTCAGTTGCCCTTTTTTGCGAGGGCTGCGGTCATTCCTTAGAACAATTAGCTACAAGACTAAGAAGACTTGCCAAGAAGTATCGAGTACCACCTTCTTAGGTAATGTACTGTTGACTTCAGCAGCAATTGGTTTATGTAAAATGTGGTTATTCATCTACAACTGTTTAGACTGGAAGCCGGTTAGAATATAGTTTGTAAAAAAGATGATAAAAATATGTAAACAGTATATTTAGAATGATTTCAGTAACAGTTATATCTGCTCCGCGCTCAGGTACCAGCGTGCGTGGTGTGTTCAATCTTACTACCTATTAAAAACGTATTTCATACTAGCTTTTGCCCGCAGCTTCGCTCGCGTACATAAAACATTTGCCTATGTCACTCAGGAATAAAACAACTTTCTATCGGTGAAAAGTTTACCTCCTACTAACAAAGAAACAAACTTTACCTCTTTATAATATTAGTGTAGATAGATAATAAATAAAGTAACGGCAATCCCACCTGATCATCACTTATACCTGGCCCAGTAGTAAAGACCTTGGCTTACGAGTCAATAGGTTCAAACCTAGGCAGGCGTTTTATCTTGTGTATATTTTTTCATCACTACTGTTCTCAAAACGGTGAAGGAAAATAACGTGAGGAAACTGGCACGTCCTAATACTAAAAATGCGAAGACATGTGACATGTCACGTGATCGATTACGGCCCATTCCCCTTCTGCTGGAGAGGAGGCGTTAGTCCTAGTAGTCAGATAATTACACGGAGGATTAGGCTTCTGCCTGCCTGAAATAAAGTTATTCGCAACTTAAAAGTAGTAATTGTTCAATTATGTATCGTGGACTGAATGTTGATTTATTGGCCGGCGTGGTTGTGCAACGCAGTTTGTTAGTGATTAGTTGCGCTCCACGGAGATACAGCTATAATATTTGAAATGTAAATTATACACAATTTCGTTTAATCCCGTTAACTTTATTTATTTATTAATTAATCAAGTTTCGTTTCTTCGTTATTTATGTACAGTTTCACAATAACTTTCGTAGTTTTCTGTCAGCTTTAGGAGATTAACATAAAGTAAATTCTTTATTGGCGTCACTTGTTTAGCGGAAAACAGTAAGTCATTTTTGATTTTTACGCTTTTTTTATCTTAATCATTGGAGAAAAAATATTCCGTTTCGTGATCGATTCCGTGCTAAGATTCTTTCATTGATTTTATCTTTCAGGTTAATTGTTAAAAACTACAATTGTACTCACATATACGGCGCGGAAGAAAGGACAGTGATATTTAATTACTACCAAAATACCAACAGAGCAAAATTTATGCGATGTCCACCGATGCATAAACCACGTGCAGACTTTACACAAGTGTTTAACTTGAGTAACAACTTAGCACTATGTTAGAATTGTAAAAGCTGTGTCTACAATGAAAATTGCTTCATAGTTAAAAATCTATACCTACTTTTTTATTAACTAACCCATTGTGGAGTTTACACGTCACTATTATACAGTGGGTTTTTTTTTAATTGATTCACGATTTTTAAGTAGCACTGTACCAACTTTCTTAAAGTTTAATTGAGTTTATCTTTCCTACATGCAAACCGTTAGTGACCTATCGCTGCACCTGCCTCGCCCTGTAATGGACACCGCCTTCACTCGATGTACAGAGCGACATGCAGTACCGGTGCAGAGGAGCATACTACTCGCGACGCGTGTAATCAGCGGCTCGCGGAGGTCCGCCACAGCCTGACATCTCAATTGAACTGCGCACCTGGTAGGGCTTCCACTGCCATCGTCATTTTAAATTTATAACTAATCCGTGTTTAAATGTTAAGAGGGCACTATCATGTTTTTTATTTTAGTATCCTAGTTTTGCTTATGTACTAGATACCTTTTTATATTATTATTCACACAACTATCACACAACGCCGTCTAGTCCCAAGTTAAGCAGAGCTTGTGTTATGGGTACTAGACAACTGATAAACATACTTATATATTTCTAAATACATACATATTATAGATAAATTACACCCAGACACAGAACAAATGATTGTGCTCATCACACAAATATTTGTCCTGCGTGGGAATCGAACCCACGACCTCCGGCCTAGCAGTCAGGGCCACTAACCACTAGACCAACAGGGCAGTTTTTCCAAGTTGTTTTTCTTTTTTTATACGATGAAACAGTGAAACCAACAATGAAGTGGCAGTGTTTCGATTCCACGATGAAAAATCAAGTTATAAATAAAAAAAAACCCGGGCAAGTGCGAGTCGGACTTGCACACTGTGGGTTTCGTACTGTCTTACCTATGAAAACAGTTCAATTCCCGACTTGAGATACAAAGATTTTTCCAAATTGCAAAAAAGTTTTCTTTTTGTGACGTAACGACAAATTTACAGTTTTCAGATTTGTTTGTATTCTTGTGACACGACGCTTATGTTACGGTTACGTACTTTTATTTTATTACGATTATGAACCGCACTTTCACAGCACTATAAACTTTTGTTGGTGTGTTTACGCGATTTCTCCCAGTTGCGTTCCTTTACGCTGACCACGAAGTATACTCTCATATCTTCTCAAGATCAGGTCGTACACGTGTCTCTCCACCAATGTTGCGCGACATCCCCGGTACATTTTATACACCATAAAAATGCCTCCGATACCCAGAAGCAGTGCGATAATTATTATTATGTTGGTGGTGCTTGCATGATACAGCAATTGTTCCGTTTTAGCTAAATGTTGGCCGGCTGCAGCTTGTGCGATCACTACTTCTTCTTAGAGTTACTTTGAGTGGTACCCTTACTTTACTTTTTCAGAACCGCAAGAAAGATATTGCGCCAACGAACACGATGGATCACAGTGTTGTCTGTTATAATTATTCATATTGTACGAAATTTTATTAATCAGTAGCCATATAAAGTCGTGGTATCAAATTCACACGCGCAAGGCTGACTGCTCTGGCAGGGTCGCCATATAAAGTTAGGTTTGAGAATAGATTTACTCCATGCTCGTATGAAATTAAACTAATTTTATTGTCGATGAACATTGATTATGTAGGTTACATTGATCAAACTATAACTGGTAGGTACTGGTACTGCTTATATACTACACTTGCTTCATGTCAAATTTCAGGATTCTAGGTCTACGGGAAGAACCATATGAGTTTTGATTCCCTTGAGAGTGTCAAAATATACGTTTTTTGTGACATAAACGGTCGTATCTTTTTTTTCGTTTTCACAACTTTAAGGGACTGCAGATCTGAATATATATGGTTTTAATTTCAACTCGATACCTCTACGCGTTCCCGAAATAAAGAAAGGGTCATTTTCAATTTGTAAATTTGTAACTTGGTATGCAATAAAGTATATAAATAAATAAAGGGTTTTGACAGATGGACAGAAAGACAGACAGACGGACAAAAAAGTGGTCCTGATTTTTCCTTTTGAGTTACGGAACCCTAAAAACAGAAAAAACCGTGTCAACGTGTTGTATTTGCCAAATAAACTAGTACTTAATGATATATTAGAAGCAGTTAATTACAAATCAAACAACTAAAACAAGTAAGCACACTTAGCCAGTGGGGAGCCTACTTCAATATATTCGACGAATGTATTCATTCCGAATCTGTAATCTACCGTGAAGAGTGAAATCGCATGGAAAACCAATTTGAATGACTAAAATGCATTACATATTAGGCTCCAGGCAAAGGGTCGGCTGCGCGGTACTACTGCAGGAGTAGCGCACCCTCGCGGAGTGCGCACCAAGACACTCGCGAGACAACTTTGTAATTATGTCTTCCGGCTGTTGCCAATATCACAGACGTTCGATACGTCTGTACACAGGCAGCACAGGCTGAAACAACTTTATGTTCCTGGATTATAATGTCATAAATATTTCTTTTTGCGTACATAAATTTCAAGTTATTATACGTCAAGCTTTATTAGTTAGCTATAAGCTAACTGATACAGCTTGACATATAACATTTCGTGAAACAGCATTCATAAACGGCCTACAAGCAAATATTAACGAACGATTAAGTTCCAGGTTAATTCACAATTGTGTTGTGAATTTAATTTTGGTGGGTTCGTGGAATCAGGTTCTGGAATAAACTGTGTATTTAAATTTCATGAATTTACATTTATCTGAATGTACTTTACACAAATGTAATGAGAGCAAGCGTTTATTACTTTAATTTACAGATTACTGTTACTTGAAATATAAGGCTAGCTGGGCAACCCTGTGTACCTATGGCGGATGATTTACCGACGCTGTTTCAATAGGGAGGGTCCAGCCAGTCACCGAGATCGCATTATGGCGTGATGTACAGCCGAGGATTATCATTACATTCTGTTTACATGGCTGAATCAAAGGAGAACAACGTTGTACCTATTGTACGATACCCCTTACATAACTGTTACTTTGAAATTTCGGAAATCAAAAAGTAACGGTCATGTGTGTAGACAGAAAGGATTCATCTGTAGCTGGAGAGGCCACACGTAGACAGTAGTGTGAACACACCGTGAAAACATTCATTTACAGCTCATTTCTTTCGTACAAGTTTACGAGCGGCGGCGACATGACGTGTTGACACGTGTCAAACTGTTTAGGATATCATAAGCTGGGCTGTCGGATTGTTCGAAATAGTTATCGTGGCCCTGGAACGCAAAGGGCAACTGAAGGAACACCTAAAAATTTTAGTCAGTAAAAGTCTGGGTCTCCTTGCTTCACCCAAAGCGGGAGAAAATATTAGATGAACCAAAACAAAAAAAAATGGATATCATAAGTTAAAGTTAGGTGGTTAGTAAAATACTTATGCGGTTGGCTATATTAGAAAATTACAAAATTATTGCTAATAGTTGCCTGAAATAAATGCTTTTTTTTATCGAAAATGTTATTATGGTCAAATAAAGTTTAGAGTCGCAGTCTGCGAGAACCTTAAGTTAAGATATTTTACGTAACAATGTCATGTGGTTGTACAAACGTCATTATGTTCGCGTAATGGCGGATAATAACCGTGGGCTGAAGGTGCGGGTTGGATTGCGCCGGCAGTACCACGCCACGTATTCTGGCACGTCACTAGATGAGTACTGGGGGTCATGACTTGCGTGCTAGCTCAATCTATTCGAGAATGATTGATTTTCAAATTGCTTAAGAAAAATAATTGAAATTGATTTGCTTTTAGAGTCCGATTTTGCATTATCTATATGGGACAGCAGAAGTATTTAAACACAAAGTGATCCATAGTATGATCCATAAAATGTCGAAAAAATCCGCTGAATGTGAAAAACAGCGTAACGATCAATGAAGAAACGCTTGATGAGGTTGTGTGTCCAGCAGTTGATGTTATTAATTAATAAGTCC
Organism: Mythimna vitellina; assembly: GCA_949316375.1. Classification (NCBI taxonomy): domain Eukaryota; kingdom Metazoa; phylum Arthropoda; class Insecta; order Lepidoptera; family Noctuidae; genus Mythimna; species Mythimna vitellina. Next base: position 380,700 of record OX438696.1, read on the forward strand.
GAAAAAAAGTTTAGTAGAGTTCCTATACAATTTTTATCGATGCCATAGCATTAATAACACAAAAAATCCCGTTAAATGCAAATAGATACATTGGAATAACACGCTAACATTAAACTGTTCGTCCGACAGCTGAGATATACGTCTTCATAATAAAGCGATCTTGTCGCAATCAACGTTCTCTCTTGTATCTCTATAGGCGGCCATTTTGCCGTGTCGTGTAGTCTACCAGTACCTAGTAGATTAGTTAATTCATACAATATTAATAGCTTACGAGCCGATGAAAGAAATAGGCAGTTTGCAAGCGACGAGCGATGAGCGTTTACGGTGCCATCATTTTATTAGGCTTTATCATCATTTATCAATTTATTATGGTTTGAATTCGATTTAACCTGGACACGACACTCGATCAAACTTATAACAACAAATTTACTATTGTGTGTAGGCTGACTGAAAACCACAGGTTTGTAGTAACTGAGTCTCTGGTTTTCTAAGGTTTAAAATTTCAAGGTGCACTATAAAATCAATTTCAAGGTACATTATTATTTGCCATTATTAAATTCGAAACTGAAAAGCGAAAATAATCAAATTAAAGTTAGCCAGTCGCTTAATGTAGCGTTGTACAAGTGATTCGATTTAAATGTGAATAATTTTAACAGCCATTTATCGGATGTAATTACTACGTAATTATTATTTGAGTTAAAATTGATCAAAATAAATTATCGTGCTTAATAATAGCCGTATTTAATTAACGAGTTAATTAATTAGATGTTTCGGTTAATATTTCCAGTGCTTATTTTAGTTATAATTTATCTATCTAATCGCAAAATGGTAACCAGTTACTAAGTGTAAAGATTGTAGAGGAGCACATGCTTTATATCATAGCGATGTCTTCTAGATTATTGAATAATTAAAAATGTTTAGTTCTGACGATGGATGATGGAATGAGATTACGCCAATAGGCAATCATCTAGATATTGTAGTGAAACGATTTTAAAAATCCGCTGTAGCTCTATACTTGGATGTACCGGGCGTCGTCTGTAGTTGTCGGGGGCGTCTCACAACAGGAATGTCTTCATAACGACGATGTCATTACGAGCAGCGGATAGGTACCTACGGACAATTAATACACTTGCCGGCCCCTCGCCCACCTCACAGTGCACGAAATTGCAGTTGGACAATGATCAGGATAAAGTTATCTATAATTTCAAAACGGTTTAACAGAGCGGGGTTTAAACTCTTGAAGAAAAGATGCAATATATTATTAAATACTTGGTAGTGTTGGCAATCCGTTTACCTCAATTAATAATCAGATAATCTAAAAAGATATATCTTCATAAAATGATGTCTGCAGGTGTTGCCAATCGCTAGGACTGGTTATTGTAACCACATGCAGGAAATTATATACAACAACCTCACTTTTGTTAGAATGACATAATGACGTAGCACCACAACATTATGACCCCACTGCACGATGGTGCGCTGTGGCTGCAGTAATAACAGCTTTCAATTGGTGTTATTATAACTCTCATTCAATGAAAAATTAATACCGATTGACATCAGCTAAATGGATGTCAGTTTCCATCGTTTTGTCTTAGGGCGTTGAAGAGGTTTAAAAACATTTTTACTACAAACAGGGCATCGTAATGAAAATTTTTTCTTGTGGCTAGTAAGTAAGTAAATTGTCAAGTTAATTGCAAAACAATTAGCAAAACTATAGACTCTAGGGCTTGGTAGGATGTTGTGCCAGACTTTTACTAACTAACACCACAGCTATGTTTTTTCAGTTGCCCTTTGCGTTCTAGGACCACAAGTCAGGTTTTAAAAGCCCTAGTAGGCATCGGCCTTGCTGGGCCTTAACGGTTTTTCTAACATCTCTCTATGGCGCGCTTGGAACACTAAGCGCCGTAGACGGGTCGGGCTCGGTCCGGACGGTTATCGGACGGCCGAACAGCGAGCTACCCATTACTCGTCGTCCGAAAACCCACACCTACAGCAGCTTGTAGTCGGGGACAAGGTCTCGGCAGCTGGGGTGTGAGGATGTCCGATCTCTCACGCTTGCAGCCGACTCCTTTGCTAGCATTACTACTTTGCAAAAGGAGGCGATCTCCACCCACTTCGCCTCACTTTGGACCACGGCCTGAACCAGGGCCCGACGCGAGAGATTATCACCTCCACGGGAACAGCTTATCATCTGGTCGGCCTGAACCAAGAGCTTCCTTAACAAGTTAGGTCAGTAGGTACTTTCTCAGATCAATTTTATACCTAGGTACACAGTACAGCTGGTCTTGTTGGAATAATTCCATTTAATTTCAGTGCGATCTTCAATGGTGGGCGAGAATTTACCACCCATACATATATACCCATAGCATAAGCACCAAAGTAGTTATTGATGAAAAAGTGGTCACACGCAACATTTTTATTTATTAATCGTCCGATCTGCATAGCAGAGTAGGAAAAACGTAAAAAAATATTTCGTAAATGTCAGATATTATAATTATTAAGTATAGATATAAACTAGTTTCACTGGAAGGATCAATTTACACAGCGCGGTGAGATTACTAAGACATAACTTCTGCGCATGACTTCAGCAGGCCTAAGCCAGGAAAAGGTCAAACTTAGCCAAACACGTAAGTTGACACTGAGAGATTTGGAACACAGCATTATTACCGGAGAAGTTGAAAACATTCTTATCTTATATAACTAAAACGTAATATTTAACAATGATAATAATAAATTTTGAGAAATAAATAACACAAAAAGCACAATAACCCCTTGTTCTCAAGATATAAGTAATTCTGAACAAACAACGGCAATGGATAAACGTATCATCAATCTTAATAACATTACGTTGTAACAAAGCAGTATTATATTACAGCGATAAGTAGCCGCAGCAGGCACACTACACAAACGCAACAGAAAAGGCGAAACAGACAAAAGCTGCGACGATTAAGATGGGGACAGAAACGTGGTCAATAATAACATACACTAATGCCCATTCATTACTGATGAACGTTGGAATGAGACGACAGATCCACAAACCAGTGAATGCAACAGAGATGGAATTAATTGTGATATAATAAAAGAGAGGTTTAGCGGGGAAGCTTTATACTGAGTAATGAAGTCGCTTCTAGTGGAGATAAGGCAGTCGTTAGACGTAGATACGTTCTTTCACAAAGTTGTGCTGCTCCGCTAAATGGTAATTGCCGGTACATGGGAGTTGCGAAGTTGTGCGTGTTTATGTGAACCACTCTGATTCTCGAATGAATGCTCGACGATGACAAATCAATACTATTTTAAATAGTATGTGTTTAAACACATATAATGTTTTTTCAAACGTTACATTAATATACAAGTCTATATAATATGCGACTGCACAGATTCTTCTATTATATAGCAAGCCTTCATTATAACTTACTCTCGGATACTTTGCCATAAATCATTTGATAAATGTATCACTGATGGTTTATTATTTATGGCAAGAACATATATTTCAATAGGTCTGTACTGTCGGAAAAAAAATATTTTTATGTATTCATAAATAAATAGACATTAAACATGTTCGATTGAAATTAAAACAACATAAAATTGTTGATTTAATAACCAAGCAGTGACTCGACTGTAAATTAAAATAATAACCATTTTGTCTTCATGATCCATCTTAATACTGTAATAAAAATGCCTTAATACAATGCTATAAAAATTAACGTTATTTGTGATCAAGTGTTTATGTGAAAAGAGCAATACCATGGAACAGGAAGATGGCAATCCCTCTCAGTTTCGATATTAATACGCTCAGCTCCAGTCGCCATGGCAACACGCACGTTAGTTCACTAACCCACTTCGTGGATCCTCGCGTGGGAAGATAATCACCTGATATCGTGTTATTCTTATCCTTATTGAGTACGATACATAACGGTACGACTAATATTATCTATTTCTACGAAAAGAATAAAGGGTAAGACATCCTTCACAAGTTTTAGGGGCGTACAAATCATACTGAATAAATGTTTCAGTCAAATTAACTCAGCCTGTGACTTAGTAGTCCTTTTTTACAAATAGGTATGTCGATCCTAGACAAATAAAGGTGTATATTCTACGCGTACTGGCCACCTAGGACTACACCACGATATATAGTACCTACCGAGTCACTAAGTGAGGTGCCTTAGTATCATCCACTCGAGATAGTCTGAAGTGCGATCTTCAGTGAAAATGCTGTGCGGTAGGTAGCTGGCTCTCGGTCTTGTCGTGCGCAGATACTTGTTACTAATCCCAAAATATTAACGAGAAAAAGTTTTAAGCTGTATGAAAATCTGTCTCCGTAATATTCTTGAGTGCTACAAAACGACATTCAACATTTTATTTATTATTGCTGTCGTATTTTATAGTAAGAAACAGTAAAGTTCACTTTAAAACTACTGAGAATACTTACAAGAAAAGAAAAATGCCTTTCTGAAAATATCCAACGTTTACAACGATTGTAAGAACTGTCATTTTGCTTATTTGATAACATGATCTCAGTAGCACGTTAAATATGGCTCTTGTATTTATATATGGTATCAGTAAAGGTATATCAGAAGACTTAAGACGTGTCCTGTCTCAGATTACACATTATCCTATTAAGATTCCATAGAAACACATCAACGAGCTCGATTGAATGACAGACTATCGACGTCACACGCGGATTAATGGTTTAACAGGGAATTTCATCTTAGCCCACTTCGGTTTAGAGTATTCTGTGTAAAGCTGAAGTTATGAAAGTCGAGTGATACGTAAACGAATGTAGGTGGATGCATGGGTGGATGAGAATAAAGCGCTCTACAGAGTAGTATGTAGTATCCACCGCACTGCTCTGATCTACTTACGCGCGGCTGCAGTGTGTGAATCTGAATTGCACTAACTTTATAGCACTGTTGTGTTTGGCCACTGGCCGTGGCTAATTTGTTTTGGCAATCGCTGAGATAATCTTTCGAATGAATATTGAATGCTGTATTTGCAAGTGTAAATGGGGCACAGTTTGAATACCATAATTTACAACGATCTTGTTTAATAATATGTATAACGTATTTTTTTATATTTTTTATTGCAACATGTCACTATATTTTATTATATGTATTTTTTTTAACTTCTTTGGTGCCATACTTAACTGTTCAGAAATGACCTAGGTTACTTACAATTTCATGTGCATAAAGCAAGTTTCATACCAGCGTCAAATCATTTGTTGGTAGTAATTCTGAGAAACATACCTGAAACAAACAAATACCAAGAATAATTTACTTGCACACCACATTACCTACCTATAAATATTTGCGATTATCGGTCGACTCTAAGAATATTTAATTTTATAACAAGATACCCCTAAACCTTACTAATTTCAATTCCATGTCAAATTTACTAATTTGACTAAACAACAATACAGCTTACTAGCTGTATTGTTATTTAGAATGTATGATTTATTGTATTGTTTCTCTAAACGATTCGTCCGTGGGTACCAGGTAGGGCTTTCAAACACCAGATTTTTTCAATACTGGTATCAGTGTGATCAATGCCTTGATCACATGATCACGGTATTGAACACAAGTTCAATTACGACATTAATAAAACCATTAAAATACTTGTTTTTATTTTCAAATCAGTCTTTATTATATATACTTTCTGAAAATAACTAATTTCCAAAAAAAGAGGAGGTTCTCAAGTCACATTTTTTTTCATCTTTATCGTAAAAGTTCGAAGACATGTAACATCCAACAACCCGCACTGGGCCCGCGTGTGTGGATTACGGCCCATTCCCTTTTCTAGAGAGGAGGCCTGAGTCCCAGTAGTGGGAACAATATAAGGCCGACTATGCTATGCTAATGTGTTTAAAAAATATGTATATTAAAACAAAGATGGAGCAGTTAATAGACACAATAATAATGATTTACCAGATGGCCACATGTGCAGAAGTAGTCATTGCCAAACAAGCGTGTCTTCAACATAGTCTTTAACCTTATAATACGCTTTTTTGGTTAGGACAGGCTTAATATGAGCTTTGAATTTCCCCTCACTAAGTTTTTTTACCGCATTTGGCAGCTTGGTATAAAAGCTGTTTACTAAGAATGACTTGATCTTAGCTAATTTCCATTTCGATAAAACCATTTTGTGTTTACTACGCGTATTTTTGTTGTGAAAATCGCTTCTAATTTTAAAGAGTCCTAAATTTTTACGAGCATACAAAATACTTTCTAAGATATAAAGAGAAGGCAGAGTCAGTATATCGACTTTAAAAAAAAAAAAACTGAGGGAGTCGTGAGGACCCATTTCATAAATAGCCCAGATTGCTCTTTTGTGATATGAAAATTGAACCTATATCACCTGCAGATCTCCACAGTAAAATGACATAAGACATAATACCGTGGAAATAAGCATAGTAAACTAACCTAGCTGTGGCTACATCTGTCAACTGCCTTATTTTTCATACTAAATGCAGCTGAGTTTAATCTTCCCAAAATAGTTCTAATATGAGCGCCCCACTGCAGTTTAGAATTGATAGTTATACCTAAGATCACAGTTTCCGTAATTACATCAAGTTTTTTGCCGTCAAGAATTAAACTGACACCAACTTGAGGGACATTCGGTAATGAAAATTTTATACATTTAGTTTTATTCGCATTTAATAAGACATTTTTAGCAGCGAACCATTTCGAAAGAATAGCCAGACTCTCGTTGACATGCAAGACATCCCCATATTTTCTATCTACTTTAAAAAAAAGAAAAATGTCATCAGCAAACAGAATTATATCGGATAAATTAGCCATCATGTAAGGAAGGAAGGTCTTTAATAAAACCAGAAAAACGAAAGAACCAAGAATCGAACCCTGAGGTACGCCCATCCCTACTAAAGACCCCGAGGACGTCGCCCCATTAATGGATAATCTTTGCTGCCTGTAAGATAAATAGGAAAAAAACAATATCAGCAGCTCGTCCACGAGATCCGTAAATAATGTAATTTACGGATCAGAGTTTTATGTAAAACACAGTCAAATGGTCACAGAATATGCTAATAGCATCCTGGGACTTCTCCCAGGATTCCAAAATGTGACTGATGAGTTTCACTCCTGCATCCATCGTTGATCTTCCTTTCGTGAACCCAAACTGATGACTATGCAAAATCCTATTTGAATTAAAATGAGACAACATCTAGTCGAGCATGATTTTTTCATAGATTTTTCTCAATGCCGGTAGCACAGATATAGGTCTATAATTAGAGGGATCATTCTTACTACCTGATTTGAAAATTGGTACTACTTTACTATATTTCATTAAATCAGGGAACGTTCCGCTGTTTAAGCATTGATTAAATACGCCTGTTAGGACAGGAGCAATAGTATCAATAATATCTCCAAGAACCTTAACGGATATACCCCACAAGTTTTCAGCGTTTTTTATGTTAATAATAATAAAATTTATTTCAGAATTGCTTCCATATAGTGTTAGTAACAATGTTCTTAGTCTAGTGTTAGTAAAGCATAATAAACTGATGTTATTACATGTTGTGATGTTATTATAGTATAAATTGATGTTAAGACTTTTGAATGTTTTTATGATTGTATCAACAGAGATACGCTTAAATTTAAAGGTTGGTATATCGTTAGTAAAAAGTTCTTTTAAAAAAGATTCAGCTAACAAATATGAAGAAAGGAGAGATTTCGTAACTTCTATTGGGATGTTGGTGAAAAAGTTTTCTAACGTTTCAGGCACTTTTGACCTATCTGAGATGATTTTATTCTGAAGTTTTAGCGACAATTCATTCCGATCTCGTTGGTTTGTCTTTCCAGTTTCGCTGTTTATCACCTTTCAGACAACTTTTATTATTTTTTTAGAATTTCCAATTATATAATATATCTTTGAATACATTCTAACGTGGTTATGCAAGTTAAGATCAGTATAGGTATACTCGTAGATATTGCGGGAACCCAGAAGGCGTGGTTTTTTGAGGCGTGGTTGGAAGTGTGGACTGAGCCCAAGTCATCGACGGCGCGTACTGTTCCACGCGCGCGTCAAGGAGAAGTCAACAAATCGTAGGGTTCGTGGGACGAAGGTAAAGAAGGAACTGGAGGGGGTTTTAGTCAGTAAAAGTCTGACACTATCTCGCGCTCCGCCCAAGAGCGTAATTTGTCATAAGATGATTTCCCCACCCAATATAAAAAAAAAGTACCAGTGTCGCATATTCATCAACTGGTCACCGACGCAGCGCGTGGGCGTTCGTCAGCTACTGGAACAATGGACTAGGCGCCTAATTGACAACTTTCCTAACAAAAACTTTATGTAAAGCGTTGCCTTCATCCGTCTCGTTATTTTTGATAGCATCACGTCTTTATCTCATTACAGCTCGAAGTGACAACGGATTAGCATTTTAAAATAATTTGTGGAAAATATTACCATAGACACATTTACCTACGCAGCGTAGCAAAGTAACAATTAATGTCATCGTATTTTTTTTTTCTGCTGACAAAGGTTGAACAGGCAGCAGTTTTGCTCCGTTATCTTTTTTCGTTTACCTGTGAAACGTGAAACAGTGATTACACTGATAATGGTTCTAACATTGCATTGATAAAATCTCTCATAAGCCGGAGACATGTGTTCAAACTTCAAACTCGTCATGTTACAAGATGTCCGCCCACAGTAACTGAACAGTAGCACACACACCATGCGACACACATACATATCGAGGAAGTACAGTGAGTCGCGACGAATGGTACAATGAGTGCAGGAGAACGGTGGAGTTAAGACATGATGTGGATACTACAGAATGCCCAGGACAAAATTATACATATGCAAGCAACTGTGTTTTTAAAACGAGTTCAAAATTGTCGCTTTTACAGCGACATTTTGTTTCCATACAAATAATAATAATAATAAATAAACAATACTGGCAACACCCGATATCAAAAGAAGTTGTATTTTTCAAACGAGAAATTTTTAATTTTAAAATATTTATTTCTAGACCCCTTTAACCATAATTCTACAATAAAAATAGCAAAACAGATTCTACCACGTATACAAACTTATAAAAACCATGAGAAATCAATTAAATACAACAGAATTGGTCTTTACCAGTGCGATACGTCGGTCAGACTGAGGCAGCGATGGTCACGGCACGCGCGCTGCGTGCTGCGAAGATTAGTCTGTTAATCCCCGCAAACCTATACGTTACAACAGCTGGTGATCTCATTATGCTCACTAAACACGTGTGATGACGTGTATATGCAACTGCATATATACGTCATCCAAACTTTAAGTCACAAATCGTAAGAAACTTCTTACGATTTGTGACTTAAAGTTTGGTTTTGTAAAGGTTTTAGTTGAAGAATTACTTATCCCTTGAATTTCTAATTCAAGGAATATCAAAGCTATTCATCATGCAAACCCTAATTATAGAAACTAAGTACTAAAAATCTGTCAAATAATATTTATCAAAAGACGAAGGCAAGTTTTCCAATTCCTACGAACTGAAGTCGAGTAATTCGCTTCCTGCCACTGCATAAATTGAGATATACCGTCTTATCAAACGGTTTGAATTCCAAATATAGCATTGAGAACTTCGAGCAGCTATATCTGCACTAGTTAAAGTTTTCCTTCGCTCGGCAGGTACATCATGCACGCTGGATATGGCATAGGTATATCTGCACACGTAAGTACTAACTGCCTCAGTTTCCATCGCGTTGTTCGACATGGGACCGAGTTGCTCGCTAACAAACAATACACAATAGCCAAGTTCCGTACAATGCGAGGACTGCGGTCGGTCAATGCACGTATTAGCCGAGTAATCTCGTCTCACTGTCACCCACGTGACATCAGGCGTCATTGTGGAGCTAACAAAACATTAATAAGACCTTGTAGGTGTTAAAGGACATGAGCACAACTCATCTTAAGGCTGAACTCACACCGCACACGTAGCGAACGTCAAACAAGCAATACGATTTTGTAATCGTCCCAGATTATCTATAATTATTAGAATTTTTTAACTGGCTTCTAAAAAAAAGGAGGTTATCAATTCGGTTGTATTTTTTTAACATTATTTTTTTCATGTTTGTTACCTCAGAACTCCGTCGTTTATGGACAGATTTGCAATTTTTTTTTTCTCTTTATAGGATATGCTTCCAGATTGGTCCCATTTTTTTTCAAAAACCAGTTCTAATGATGGGTTCTATGAGAAATCGGGGGAACTCCTCAAATATTATAGGCAATATAGTGATTTTAGTATTTTCATCGAGAACTTAATTTACAGCAAAAAGTAAAGTAAGTAAAGTGTAGTAATAGTCAAAATCAAAATCAATCAAAATCAAAATAGCATTTATTCTAAATAAACCATTTACAGGCACTTTTGTAATGTCAAGAAGTCAGTTAGTCAGAAAAATAAAAATAAATGATGCTAATTGCACATTTCAAAGCGTAGATCTTTATGGAGAAGAATGTGCAAGAAACTCCACGGAAACTCTTTTCAATCATGTTTTGAAAGTAGTAGTAAATATAATAGTTAGTCAGTCGGTGTTGTCTTTTTTAACCCAAAGGTTAACTGGTATAGAATGCCTTGTTGCATTAAGTCCGCCTATGTACCACTACTGTACACGAAGTTTAAATAAATAAATAAAAAGTAACATTTGATGAAGTGCAACTGATAATGAAGACCAGAAATGGTCGACGGAACTTCATACTCACATAGATATCAAAATGAAGATAGTTAAGCAACTATGACAATACAAATAAATAAATTGTTCTGATTAGTTACGTTGAAAATGGTATCATCGTGTAATCTGATGATGATGATGGAGCCGGAAGATAGGCACTGGAACTCCATAATTAATCAATGTACCCTAGCCGTGTTTGGACTTATTAGAATTGTCATGAGATGCACTTTGGCTATAAAGGTACTATCGAACTGATCTGATGATGGAGCTGGAAGGTAGGCATAGGAACTCCGTAATTACCTATTCCTTTTAAAATTATTTATTTAGTTTAAATATAACCGTAATGTCAAGCATATTTTTGGGTAAAATTGTTTCATTTGTTTTAAAGCTCACAAGTCTCACCTTACTCGAGGGCTTGAGGCGCTGCATGCTGAAAGACAGGCCATAAACCTAGTTCGGCAGCAGATGCTAACTGTTAGACACAATTTATTGCATTATTTAGTTGATATATGTATATAAGTAGCTTATAAATAATTGTGGATACATGTTTTTACTTTGTTGCTCAATAAATATATTATTATTATTAATTAATCAATGTATCGTAGCCGTGTTTGGGCTTATTAGAATTGTCATGAGATGCACTTTAGCTGTAGGTACTATCGAACTGATCTGATAATGGAGCCGGAAGGTTGAAGGCAGACACAAGAACTTCATAATAAAACAATGTAACCTAGCAGTGTTTGGGTTAATTGGAATGTCATGAGAAATAGGCACTCTGTTTGCAATTGTATCGCAACTAAAAAGTGTGAAATAAAAACTATAACTGTGTTTTTTTTAAGTGAAGTCAGTTATTTATTTTTTTGGTAAAAAGTTTTTATGTTCTTAAGAAACGAAGAAAATCTTATATTAGAACATAACACTGTACCGTAATTTGATTTGTAAAATAAATATTAGAGAGTAGTTATAAGAGCTCATAATAATATGTTTATAATTTGGAACAGGAAAACACGACTGAAAGCTGGATATTGTGCAGCGAATATGTTTGTGTGCAATTTGTATCTTCAGCAAAATCTGTGGGTTTGATATATCACGCTTGTATCCATAGCTTGTTCATTCCACGCAATTGCCCTATCCAGATGAGGCTTTACGCCTTTGGTGTCAAGTAGCACAACGTACAATGACGGCCGTGCGGTAAGCCACCGGGTGGCGGTAATCCGCGCGTCACAACGCTAGCAACACCGGCGTACTGGCGTGCCGGCCACTCTAGCTATACACTGATTAAACAATACGAGGGGATTGATGCTGCACGCCACGGTGATTGCTTTGTAAGGATGTTTTCAAATAAATTGCACTGGGAAGTGGAAGTGACAACATAACAAATGAAGAATGTTAAAAGATACTTGGTTGACCACACGATATTTCCACAGCAGTATCTCTTTCATATCGTATTTTCTACTATTTGATGAACAGTTACTTATTAGTTCTATTTTTGGCAATCTAGTATCGTTTTTGTTATAAGCTAGTATGTTTTAAGAAGATAAAGTTTTAATAGAATTCTGAACTTAGGGGAATGGTAACTCTCATCAATATTCAACGCCAAAACAAAGCAACAACTGTAGCAGCTACGTGAACACAATAACCCTGCCAACCTTCAGCTATCGAACGTACAACATCACGTGGAGACTGAAGGATTGATTTATAAACTGCGGGTCCAGTGAACGTCGCAGGTTTGTAAACAGTGCTGCGAAACCTGTCACAATGGCGGTCACAGCGTAATAATACGAGTGACACCGACGGCTCACGCCTTTATCACGACCGCACAAAGGCACCGCCAAAATCTTAGCAAACAGCGACGCGGAGACTTGGGACTTGGACAAAGTGGAAGGACTCGAAGATTACACTTAAGTGTGGCAAAAGTTATGAGCTTGTGATGATCACATTATAAATAACAGAAATGAGAGCAGAGTTACTAGTTCGAAAAACTCCTTTTTTATTTATATCTCGTCAAATACGTCAACAAACCTTTGTACGATAAATGTCTTTAAGAAAGGTTGGCGGTCAAGAGAAGAGAAAACATTCCCATTCATTGATTCTAATCAAATCGTTTGCATGCATGATTATGTACTAACTAGTATGTTTCCGAGAAACTCTATGTCGCACGTTAACGTGATTCATGTTGGAACCTCCACTTCATTCATTTTCGAGTCACTCTAAAACAATGAGTCACACGCCCCACCAAGTTCACTCTTCCTACTTCAATTTTCCCTTTAGTCACATAATTGTGGAAAACATTGGCTTTATCGTTATTCAACAATGAGCAGGTTCACAAACTAATATTGTTGTAGCATATGTCTCGAACACTTGGTAAGTTCGCAGTATCAGTAGCTTAGTTTATATCCTTACAATAAAGGAGCAGCGGGTCGGATTACCCTGACTTAGACCCCGAGTGGCCCGCAATATGTTTAGTTATACCCCCCCTTCCCCTCTCCCCGTCAGTGTCTTCGTCTTCACCCCTGGCACACCCGCTCCGCAAATTGTCTACGTCTTGAGCCCGTAATTGAATTTATAATGGGTTAGTTTAAGAGGTATTTAGTGTTTTGCACGGGAGATATACGGGATTCAGTGCGGAGTGTATTAACGGCTCGTTGTTTTACAGACGACGATTAATATTTAAAAGGCAGCTTATGCCTACCTAGCTGAGAGTGGTAGGTATAGAATTTGGATGGTTATGTTAAACTGATTTACGTAATTCACGAAAGTGAGGAATCTAAGCGAAACACAAAAAAACTAGAAATTAATAAATATTTTTGTTCCAGCCGTCCCTAACCCCTAAATTTTAAAAAAGGCGATGAAAGGCGTGCCAACATTTTATGAATAGAAAGTGATCCCTAATTTCAAATGTGAATATGCCTATCTCTGACTCGCCACAAAAATAATGTAAGCATAGTCTGAAGTTCTGAACAAGCGCAGTCCCCAGGTCCGTCGGCCGGACCTTTGTTTGAGAAGACACTGAGCTCGGCTAAATAAACTCTTCCTAATGAAGTTTTGTTAATTAGTTTTCTTCGGTGAGTAAAAGAGCGAATACAAAACATTCCGCTTCACGGAGGATTTACGAAATAACAAACAAGTGGTGATTCTCAGAGAAGCAGATGTTGCTCCGGACTTGATTTCCTGTTTATAGAGACTTATGTTTTAAGAAGACTTTATAATAAGACTTTGCAACTTCGCTGAAGTCATAAATTATGTATATAATTGTTATATCTCACTATATCTACGAGTACGTGTTTTGTTGTTTTGTCATTTTTTTTCAGTGTTGCAGCAGTATTTACCTCCTCGCCTTTGTACCATCAACTGCTATACAACGTACCATCATCTGTCCAGGAGTACCTACACAGCCCCAGCAGGAAGCTAATTTCCTACCGCTCTGCTTCCCACTTCTGTCTATCTAATTGTCCGAAGCCAACTTCAGCGGATAGCTAATCTACTCTCACCATTTCTCCTAACGCAACAAGAAACTGCAACGTTCCATTTCAAGATGTTCGCAGCAACTCCAGCATAATTCCATAACTGCGTTAGCGAGTAATATGCTAAGATATTCATGCCGGGCGCGGCCCGCAGCCGCCAGCACCAGTCCGCGGCTAATTGCGTTACTAAACAAGACGAGCTACCCATTAGCTTTATTACTGATCATCTAGTTTCTGTATTCGTTTTAAACTTGCAGCTATTGTGACCTTTTGTGTGGAAGCGGGAAGTGGGTTAGCGCTTAGTTTTGATCGAGGGTACAAACATATTTTGTGTTGTAGAATATATCCTTATCCACCAGGCGTACGGCAATGCGCCACCGGTACATGGTGGACATCCCACCTAAACACACGAAACGTTTTGGGAACACATTCATTGTGCGTACAGCTAAGCAGTGGAATTCCTTGCCGGATTCTGTGTTCCCTGATGGCTACAACCCGGGAATCTTTAAGTCAAGAGTGAATAGGTTACTTCTAGGTAAGCGCGTTCCATCGTCGCTTTCCATCAGGTGAGATAGCGTTCAAGCGCAAACCTATCAAAAATAAAAAGAAAAAAAAAATATCAGTCATATATAATTGAAAGAAATAAAAATGTTTATTTTGTCTTATAGAACAAAAAACAGAATAAAATAATTAAAGAAAACGAACTAAAGTGAAATAATAACTTCAAAGACAATCTGTGCGACGCCAAAAAGGCTTCTTTCTTAGCTGCGATATAAAAAAATAGAAATGGTTAAATCATCTTATATTGTAGAATGTATCCTTATCAGTCATGTTGTTTAGTCATCTTTTCATTCGTACTTTTAAAGTGTGTTTTTTTTTAATTACAAAACTAGTTTATCACTACTTCTGCACTCTACTACTGTGACTGTCTGTCACTCACTCCAAATTACTAACAAAAAATTATATTTATCTTTAAACACCACGGCACCCACGGCACGGCAGGCCTCCTACAAGGTGGACCGATGACCTGGTAACGGTTGCGGGAGTACGATGGATGCGATCATCATCATCATTTCAGCCAAAAGAAGTCCACTGCTGAACATAGGCCTCCCCCAAACGACGCCACAACGACCGATGAATGACGCACAGGGTCACGCATCCACCGCACTCGCGCGACTCTCACCAGGTCGTCGGTCTACCTTGTGGGAGGCCTTCCAACGCTGCGTTTTCCGGTGCGCGGTCGCCACTCTAGAACCTGAACCTGAACCTCTAAAAGCTACAACTTAGGGGTCTTTAAGTCAAGAGTGAATAGGTTACTTCTAGACAAGCATGCTCTATTGTCAACCACATCATCGCTTACCATCAGGTGAGATGGTGGTCAAACGCGAGCCTATCATTAATACAAAAAAAAAAACTATATTAGTATTTGCATTTGCACTCTTGAGTTTAAACTCTCTATCTGCGACCATTACTTCGGTCAGATACGAGCACTGTATCTTGCAGATGTACTTAAAGTACAAAGCGATGGGTTGACTATCTCTATCGCATATTATACAGTTCAGGAGCTGTTAGGGACCATGCTCAATAGGAGCATGATGTCGACGTATTGCACTTGAACTAGCATGCCCCGTTGCTGGACAAGGACGGTCGCACGTTTTGCAGCAGGGAAAGTTACTTCGTCACGTATTACAGTTCGAGAGAACTGCTAGGGACCATGCTCAATAGGTGCATGTTGTTGACGTATTGTTGCTGAAAAGCCGCTTGCGTCATTTAGGCCCTGAGTGCTCTGCTGAGTGCGATAGGCGCCAGCGATCTCTCGCGCCGGCCCTTAGTTACAGGTCATGGTCCGGAGCGAGGAGGAGTGGCAGGCGGTAATGCTAGCAAAGGAGGAGGCCACACGCGCACGGGAGAAACAATGGTCCTCTCACCCCAGCCGCCAAGATTCCGTCCCGATTTCCGGTCACCATAGGCGCGGGCTTGCGGACGGCGAACAGTGGGTAGCTGGCCGTCCGATCGTCCGGTAACCGTCCGGACCGAGCCCGAGTCGTCGACGGCGCGTAGAGTTCCACGCGCGCCTCAAGGAGATGTCAGCAACCGTAGGGGCCCAGCAGGGTCGAAGCCTACTGGGGCCATGGTTGATGCGACAGAAATCCCCGTGGACCTGGAAAAATGGCAAAGAAGGAACAGGAGTGGGTTTTTAGTCAGTAAAAGTCTGACACTATCTTCCGCTCCGCCCAAGACCGGGGGATGTCATTAGATGATTTTCCTAACTGAAAAATTAAAGATTAAACCTTTATACAATTCAGATTTCATTTATTTGCTCAAATATGAGTGTACATGCAATTATTATAGAAAACAATGCATGCAAGGTGTTACAATCAATGGAGTTGTGCTAACATATTTAACATATTTTCATAATAGTTTAGGACTAAATTAATTTAATCATTAGTTTTAGAAAACCAGTTAAACGTTAAACATTAGATTACACTGTTTGACTATAAAATTAGTTACATTATTCTAAAAATAGACAGAGAGCTAAAATAGACAGAAGATTACATAAATTGCAAAACATTAAATTATACAAAAATTAAATCAATATATAATGTCAGTTGGTAGAAGAATATTTATATTATAATCAAAAATAAGTAAAAATATGAAATAAAATACTATTATAAAAATCATTATTACCATATATTTTAAATTAAATTAATCTATAATTCAATGTCAATTCATAATAAATGTCAGTTGGTCCAAAAAAGATATTCCGTAAAAAATTACAGTATAAAATGTCATTATAGTAAAATTCAAATAATTTATGTAAACTTAAAGTGGATCTATTAAAAAATTCCTGACATCATAATTTGCTTTACTGGCTAAAAAGATTTCAATATCCTCTGAAACAATTCTAAATTTAGCTCTTCAAGCTATTAGCAGGTTTGTTGTAAATAATGGGAGCTTTACAAACAACACTCTTGCGCATAAGAGCAGTCCGAGACCTATGTTGACAGAGTTGATTGTTGTCACGTCTATTTCTAGGAAATACATCTGCCATCTGGGGAAATAGTTTAGGATTCGTTTTAACAAATATCGCAATTATACAATGTGGAGACATTGTACGAGTATAATTATCCGAAATAATCTATCAACACTACTTATGAATCGTCCCGCAATTCATTATTAAATTACCTGAAGAGTATCTCAGTCCAAATAACTACGGACGAACAGAGTCGTCATCTGTTTCTAAAGAGAACACTCTACCGCTCAGCACGAAACTTTCGCATTAACCGACTTGGATCAGGTTTCCTCACCGAAGTAATGTTTCTTGTTTCACAAATAATATTTTCGAAATGCAAATCAGAGCATCACCAAGTCGCGCAAAATTAAGTGGTATTAAAAACCAAAGGGGTAGAAAGTTGGTAAGTCACTCCTTGTAGTCCCTGGAGACGTGTTGCTCAACCTGGCGCTTTACTAAACTGAATAATTTATCGGACTTAACAAGGATTATTAATACGTCCTGGGAGCGTTCAAATATGATCCCGGGAAGAGGCGAGGGTCGGGCTGGGAGTCAAGCGGCAGTCGAGCGGCAGTCGGGCCGGGTGATCAAAGTGCTCCGGGGTGACGTGACGTGCTGCGACTTGTTTCAGCGATACGTCGTGTCGGAGTTCATTAAAGGTTGCAGAGGATCTGCTGGCTTCGTACTAAGTTACTTAAGAAATTATGTTGACGTGCTGTTTTGGCGGAGAATTATATTGTTGTTTTTATATAACGGGCGTGTTAGAACCTCATTAGAAAAGTATGAAGGCGTCAGCTTTAGAAATCGGAACGTTTAATTCAATCAAAAGTAAGCTTGAACGTAATACTATCTGCCGCCTCCTCCGTGGCGCTCACAGGGATTATAGTAATTATTCTGACGGATCAGACAGCGGCACTTAAAGCCTGATATCATGCACAGACCTGGTTTCTAAACGTAGGGTTTCTGACACGAGATGAGTTTAAGACCAGGCTCATAACACAGTTTCAAAATCTCATTACGATATAATAGATGAAATGATTCAGCGCAAGTTAGACCAATAAAATTAATAATACGGTAAATTAACATTGAATCTAGTGAGAATTTAAAATGTGTCAGAAGCTTATTTCAATACTTTGGTATTTTAAATAACTAAATTTCCAGATCAAAACTCCGTAAAACATAAAACTTGAAAAACGAAGAGCAAGTAAGAAGATTATAAAATGAAATCTTAGGAAATTCGTCCTCGGAATTTCCGTTCCATTTAAAATCTCAAGTTAAAATGTCCAAGCGTGAAATCAATCCGTGCGAGTCGCGCGGCGGCTCGGTACGGCTCCGAACGCTCTGGAACGGCATGGAAGGCTTCGACGTCGCCTCGGAGTGACGTTATCAGTATCCGGGACTCTAACCTAGACCTCTGTGACGCATTCACACGGAAATGTAGCGGCAAAAATATACGCGATATTTTAGCAAAAATGTGTTGAAAACATTTGACAGAGTCTCAATGTGATGGGGTGAAAAGAAAACAGCTTTGCGAAGAACGACTGACGGTGAAATACACGTAAGTACCGAGAGAGTGGTCGTGATAACATGTCAAACACGTTACGTTTACGGGTGACTTGGTAATTATTTCGATTTCCTCGATAAACAATGAAATATATAACTAAATTTCCATTGCAAATTGCGATTTCTGAATCATAACCGTATGTCTGCTGGGTATATAGATACATCCCGAGTTATATAGCGGTTATTTATTCTATCGGAGAGTCACGATCACCATCAAACACAATCTGTGTAAGCTGTTAGGATTATAAAGCTGTCAAAATAAATATACTGCAGTGTCTACTGTGTTGCAAGGTGAACCTTTGCTCCCTATTTTGTAACATAAAGATCATAATCTGGAAGCAGTAAGGGACTTATAAGGAATTATAAGTGCAGGTGTCAGGTGTCGGCATTCCAATCTGTCCATGCGTTTTCGTCGCGTGTTATCCACGCGAGCTGCGCGTCGCGTCGCGTCTGCGCCGCTATTGTCCACTCGCTGTCGTGTTTATCCATCAAACACTCTGCTTTCACACTATTACTGTACACACTATTACTATACACACAGGTATTTTTATTGTCTGTTTATATTTGCATTTCATTTGACAGTAGGTAACTCAAATGTTTTGTTACGCAGCACCAGGTGTGCACAGAATATTTTCACGCCTGTAACAACAACTCCGATGTATAACATTCTTGTTTTAGGTCCAATATAATTATTTTCTATTCATGCTATAAAAATACCTGTAATATTTAAACAAATGTTTTTTATTGTGTTGATCCTTTGACTATTTTTTTTTAAGTTAAGATTAAAAAATACACTACATAATTTTTCTCACCTATGACGATGCTAACAAAATATTATTTAATGTCGCGATGTTTTAACCCTTCATTTGTCTGCGAACAAATTGAGTTATTCAAAACAATACGATCCATAAAGCGTAGTGGACACTTGCCAAGAGCGGGTAGCGAGACGGCGGGCGCGGCACGGTGCGGCGCGGCAACGAATATTCGCGGCGCGGCGCGATAACGAGCGACGCAGATGTGTGGAGAGGCGCGATAAAATTTAACGACACGCGCGACCGACACGCCAGCGCTGACGCCGCGACAATGCGGACACCGCCTTACGTTCACATCTAATTTTCACTGTCACATAAAACGGATTTTTGTGCAGTAAAATATTTGATTAGTCGCAGTTTTAATAGCAAATAAAACTGTTCAAGCCAATAGTGTCTGCATTGAGACTTTGAATATCGGTATAAAATATTTTATTATACAGATACTGGCCATAAAATATTCATGTCTATTATTTCAATATTAATATTATTCTTGGAAGTATTGCACAAGTAACGAACAGAAGCGACTTGTGCAATATTGACACAAGCATCAGATAATGCTAATACCACTGTGTTAGTACATTAGTTCTAACATACACTGTCGTCTCGCCTAGGTAGGACTGATGTGTTAACCTTTCACGATTTTCGTCGGCTATTGCCATCTTCATTACTGTACTAAATCTGTCAGTACTATTAATAAAGTGAATTTAATACGAGTGGAGTGGCAAGCCGCACTCGCTCCGTCTGAACGAGGCTCCGAGACTGCTTGGTAGTCAAGTGGCCGTAAAGATTTTAGGGCTAATTCATACAAAGTTATTACTTCCAGTGTCATAGCCGTGTCTTGTGTGAGATGTAACCTTTTGTGTACAGTTTAGCATATTGCCGAGCAAGCAACATTCTACCACAATGTTTTCTTTTGTAGTGTTGCCAAGGAATTTGTTTAAGAATCTTGAGTGGTTTTGACAAGTTATCTTCAAACAGCAAAGCCGTCTAGAATAACTGGTAGAGGTAACAATACTCTATGAAACGACATTGGTCAACAATAGTTGTGAAAATCGAATCGTCGCTGATGCAGCTGTATCTCAGCTTAAGTGCTACTTTATTTGAGAGCTAGCAAAGTGCGACAGAGTGCAAGCAGAGCAGTCGCAGGTGTCAGTGCGGACTGCGGGGACATGACGCGCGTCGCTCCGCGTCGTGTCGCGCCGCTCGGCCGCGCCACGCCGCGTGTGCAGCGCACCCGGCCATGAAAGTGAACTGGCTAAAAATATATGTGTACAATTTTGTAAAAATCTGATATATTTAAAGTTTGAAAAAAAAAGTATTTTGCCTGAAAACTTAGCTTTATTAACAGCACTAGATTGTCCTAAAATCAAATACTGAGAGATTGACAAGCATTGTATGCCGATTCATTTCACAAATATCGATCAGGAATGAATGTCGTCGTAGTCAATCATAAATTGATGTGCTCCACATTTCAATCAATGCGTCGCTTCGACTCCATTTGTGTTATAAATCGAGTTTATAAAGTTATATTAGAAATGGGGTCGGAACGACACATTATTTTTATTTTCCTCGCACGTTTGGGTCCCATCAATTTGCGGTAGGTGGCAGACGATTTCAATCAAATTGTAAATGTGTTCGCATATTTTATCATCACAGATTTTTTTTTTATGGCGTTTCACATTTTGTCTTCTTCTTCGAAGTGTAGATCAATTTCAACATTTCATTCACTCATATTAATATATCTTTAAAGAAAGATTCGTTGGTTGATATAGTAGCAGTACTTTTATCTCTCAAATAATTCGTGATCACTTAAATTAACCCAAACTGCTACAATCATTTCAGCTGTTCATTCATTAAAATGTCAAACGAGACAGTCAACGAAAACCAAAACAACGCATCAGTAACCGATAGGGGCGATCTGAATGGTATAAGTTTCCGAAAATACCCGCGATGCGACAAGTCGTAAATTAGCGCGACAGATTGACGCGGTGCGACACCGTGACACCGCGACACGCGCCTGTCACACTTTATTTTTGTCACTCCGTGTGCCGCTGATTATTGCATTGTTTTGTGTGTGACGATGAGTGAATGTCGCTTGTGACTAGAATAACCGTTTACAGTTACCGAAAGATGTGTATTTTATACACAGTGAATAATATAATCCATTCAATATTTAACTGCGCAATTTCGTTAAATTCAATTTCTCGGCTGAACTACTTCACACAGATGTTGAGATAAGAAACTAGCTTATTTATCGCTTCCGCTAAAGCTAGCACACCAGGTAAAGTTCGAAAAGCGTTGCTAACAAAGTTCGACAGTAAAACGCAACGCGTCGTGTGTGGCGCGACCCTAAGTGCACGAACACTGAAATTAAGTAAAGTTTTTCACACATTTTTTATGCATAACATTGGCACATTAAAATCCCCATCTGTCACGCTGAAGACGAGAATAGCTCTAAGTCACACAAACACGTGGGGTGCAAACAGGAATGCTTTTAAACGCCCCATTGAAAGCGTTGACGTATGTAATTTCAGATTCTTTACAAAAAGTAAGTGCAACCGTCATCGACAACGCCTGTTTCGCCGTGTCACCGTTTTTGTTGAACTAAAAGAGCGTGTTTCTAAACACTTTCGGGGGAGATATTATCGCGAGAAACAGCTTTTGATAAAGTCCATGGGAAGGTAATAATACCCTAAAAGGGGCATGGAATTTGAAGTAGATTTAATCAAAAACTACCAAGTGCTCCCTAAGCTGGAGTGATTTATTTACAGTTAAAAGTTTGCGCCGAGTAAGTATGGAGTGTAAGCGATCAAAGTTATTTTCGATATAGAGACGTCGTTGTGAACTTTAATGAGGAGCGGCTCAATTTGGTTGACAATTCACTTTGACTAAGGATCATTTAGTCGAGAATTATCTATCATTAAAATAGCCTAATTGTTCATCAGGATCAAAGACTAGGGTGTTCTAACATTACACTTCCTTCCTACAGCCAGGGCCAATAAGATTCATTTATATACCGGTCGAGTTAACTGTTGATGTCAAGTATGATTGGCTCGCCGCAGTTACCACTCTAAACCCCTCTATGACATTTATTTGTTTGCCCGCCTTCCGATTTAAGTTATTTTATAGCAACGCTTTTGAGAACGCCATCTCTTGAGCTTTCAAACTTTTAACTTCCTCATAATTTTACGGCTGATTTATTACGAGGACTGATGACCCAGTTAATGGTGCATTAAATGCGTCTAATTTTAGAATCGACGTTTATGTTACATGTAGTAATAATAAAACTTGATTTGTCGTTTACCGCTATAAACACGTGAAAATATGTATATCGTTATCGTGACGAAATCAGTAATCAATGTGGGACGATGTAGTAGGATTGAAATATTTCATAGTAATGATCTAAATTCATCCAGGAATTATTACGTTACCTGGAAAACCCTCAAGGCTAGTCTCAAAGGCGAATCAACTTCCCTCTTAATAAGTTAAATGAATTGCAGCAATCCATTATGAAATCAAGACAACGTGGACTGTAACTGAGGCAATAACTGATAAAGCATGATTAACTATGACAATAACATTATCAACAAATGCAAATATTTAGATAAGGGTAGAATCAGCAATATCTAGCCGGAGAGAGCAGTTCTAAGTTAGATTCAACAGTTAATATAGTAATAAGTGATTTCCATATAGATGAGTCGACAAAACACTTCACCGCTGAGAGGAACCTCATTGCACACTAATATAGATGTAAATTCTCCTTCATTAGATATCAACCCTGAGCTAGTAAGTATACAATAGTATTTGCGAAGGTGTAGCAGGACTACCAGAGCTGCTGAAAATTGAAATATTTAGTTATGACATAAACGATACTTTTAGACAAAGTAAAAGTGATGAAATCAAATTGTATCAAACTTTAGAGCGCGAACACGAATGTATAATTAGCGAAGACCGCGGCTCTGAACTAGTTACACCACACTGGAATAAAAGTACATCATCAGCAATTCGTTACTTTTGATAGTAACTATTACGTGCCATATGATTAGAACGTTATACAGCTGAACTGGAAAGCAAATCTTTACAACTTTGTAAGCACGAGTAGTATTGGTTACTTTACGAGATCAATCCTGTCGGCACGTTACAGCGACTAATAAAACGCATGCAAATGCGACAAGTGTCGCACTAGGGCGCGCGGCGACCGGTCGCTAGCGAGTATCGGATGATATAGCAGTGATTCTCGTTTATGATCCGTTTCACTGAGGCCGCCGCCCGCGCCCGGCCACGTCCTCCAGGCTCACTCGCGTGCCACTCTATAGTGCCGTGGGACTAGTTAGTGACGATATGTGAACGCGAGCCGAGTTTGTTGTGTTGGTCGGCTGGACGGTAAATTGGCCAGGGTAGCGTGTTTTTAATTAAATAGTAACGTATAGTTCTTTGGGACTAAAACGGTGACATGCTTGCAATAATGCAAAGTTCACCGCAGTGATGTATACTTAACGTTTGTACAAAATAAATCAATTGCGACGCCATTTTAGTTGAATAGTAATTACGTAACAGGAAATGTTAATTAATTATGCTTTTACTTGCTTCTGCATGAAATAGGTTCGAGCATTTCTTTTTTCTAGCGCATCTGATCAAAGGCTTACTTTTTTACTATTAGCATTCTTAATTAAAATGCATGCCACAGGAAAGCCAACGGTCTGCTCTAGTATTTACAACAGCAGTACTTGATTCAGAGGTATCAAGCTGTTTACTAGGGATTTATTGCGATCTTTAAACTCTATCTTATCGACTTGTAAGTCAGTGTTGCGTGCTGCTTTGAGGTGTCCGACAGACCGACACTATAAATAGTATCTATCAAGCTGAATACATTCTAAAAATTAAAAAGAACATTCATGCGGTTAATATGTGGTAATTTAGAGTAAATTTCAAAAGATGCACCTGTCAGTAGGTAACCTGACTGACGCGTTGAACTTCTAAATCTATGGACTTTTGTAAAGCTACTGGTTTTATAATGCTAAAGCAAAAATGAAATCACTACTTTACAACAGATATTTGGAAAAAGTAAATTAAAAAGTAATAAGTACTCATAGCTGTAGCTAACTAAACGATAACACAAATAAACATAAACTGAAGTTACCTACTTGTAACTTCGGTTTGTTTCTCTGAAGGAGCAGTTAGATAGAACCATAACAAAGCAGTTATTAGAGCTAACATGCGCTATTTTAAGAGTCCCGTGCAGGCGCCGAGCCAGGCGCAGACTGCATTACAGGTTAGACGCTAACTCGCTGAAACGGAGTTAAATTACAGGTTAGCCCGAGTAACCGAGTTTCGAGCATCTATTGACAACCATCGTCACCTAAAAGAGAAGTGAGGAGGTATCAACGACACGGACGCGCAGAAACTAACTATTAAAAATAGACTAGGTTCGGGAATACCTACTGACATGTGATTGGGATAGTTGAATGTCGAGGTTCATGAACATTCAAAACTCATTTTAAACCGTGAACAATAAAAGTAGTACATCAACGCTTATGGTTTATAAATTTCAATTCCACATTTACAAGAAACTATAAACAAGGCTGCGAGCACTCTCCAGTCGAGACGAGCACAGATTCGTAACACAAGTTCTCAACGAAACTTACGGAGCTGTTGAAAAATTCATTAGCTTGAGGTATCGCCCTCGTAAAATTACATCGTTCCCTCTGTGCCGCACTTAAAAACACCAGCTTTTTTAACGCGTCATAACTCGTCAGCGTTGAATCTTTCATGTGAATAATAAGTACATTGGTTTTAAGTCCTTCGAAACTGGGAATCTCAAGAGTGATTTTTATGCCCGTGTTGACGAGCTTCTCTTGCCAAGTTTTACAAATGAAGAGTCACGGACCAGTATCAAATTGACATGGGTCTAGATTAAAATTTCTCAACTCTCAATAGAACACGCATCAAGTTTTGCGCAATCTGAGACTAGCGGGATAACTTTTACAAAACATGACAGTTTTATTGTTACGAAAGTTGTTGAGTCGATTTAATAGTTGTATGGAAATATTGAGGGTCCAGCCTCCGCGGGTCCGTGGTACGCTACTAGAGGACAAGAGGGTCTGAAGGTACACGTCCCATAGGACTAACTCACCCTCCAAATTCGTGACCAACATTTCTGTGTATTTCTGACTCCGATTGCGTACAATCGAAAGAAAAATAACTGCTGTCTGCAATATACCTACACATCGGAAATATTAGATGTTCAAAATAGAGATTATGAATAAATGATAAATGGTATTCAAGTAGGAATCACGATGTAAATTACACATGTCTTCTTAAAAATGGTTTGATGTTAAGAAACATTATGTTTTAAAATAAACTTACTAAGTCGGGTAGGTCCTCAGCTTAACTGTTATGACATCAACAGTTTAAAAACAGCCGTTTCCTAGAGCCCCACTAGACGTGGATCCCACGCGCTTCTAACGTCAGTTACGTTATAAAAACTTTACTTTGTTTCAGTTGTGAGCGGGCTCCTTTCGTAGCCGTTGCCGATACCGTCTGGACTCCCAAATCGTTTTCCAATAGTATTTTATATGTAATGGACAATAACACATGCTCGAGGGCCTATTGTAACTCGCGAGTTTATATTGACGGCCCGCTTATATTGGAAAACTTCCTCCATACTTGGTTCCTGAATTTATAATAGAGATTTTTTCTTATTGTGTCCAACATGGACCCAAAGCATTGTGCGGCAATAAATTGTTGTTTTATTTTAAACGATACGCGGTTATAGGATTTGCCGGATCCAAATAATGAATATAGGGTTGCGGATTATGTTGCTACTGATTGTAAAGGGTGGACGGTCGCGATACCGTCTGCGGGTAGATCGAGTTCATTCCTGATGTCCTTGTCGGCTAAACTACAATTGGGGAAAACTTTAGATACAAAAAGGCAAAAGCATTTATAACTTAGAAGCTATTCAGTACTTTCACGTTACAAATCAAACTCGCAATCGGCATCACACGAACCGCCGATCAATCAACATTTGATTGTTGGAAATGCTTCAAATCGTTTGGTCAAAGTTTCCCCTTAGGGCAAGGGCGTGTTGCACACATTCGTAAACATATGATTATAACTGCTGAACGCCTATTATTTGCCGGGCCTTCACCGTGGCTCTATAAATAGCGTCCGCGGCGCCACGCACCCGCTGCAACAGACTGACGGACAGTAATTTCCCAACAGTCAGACGTCATATAACATTCATAATGGCCTCCGGAAGGATTTTAAAACGTACACTAAGGAAATGCACCGCCCCAGTCGACTTTACGATTAGTTCAAACATTGTGATCACGTTATGGAAACCATAATTCAAAACGGTTCTGAAGTGGTCAGGTATTATTAGATGAGCTTGTCAGTCCTTTGATGTTTGTTGGTTTTTGAGTTGAAAAATGTTGTGTCCCAAAATTAAATTCAGATGCCTTTTAGCTTGTATCGAACAGCGCTAACAGGCCATCAACTTTTACACCGAATTCTGTAATCAACACTCCAGCCGTTATACGGCAGTGATTTGCTTGTAACTGTAGCTACACCGCAAGGTTAAAACCAAATTGGAAAGTTATAGCTCATAAGCAATAACAACCTTAGGAGTGGATCAGACATACAGCGGTTATAGTGGCATTGGTACGCAAGCGCAGCCACGCGCCGGAGCTAGTGCAGCAGTGACGTTAACTGCATTAGAGAATTGGTAGCGGTGAAGAGTTAGCATAAGCATAGCATACTCAGCCTTATAATGTTCCCAATGTTGGGACTCAGGCCTCCTCTCTAGGAGAGGAAATGGGCCGTAATCCTACACGCGAGCCCTGTGCAGATTAGTAATTGTCACATGTCTTCGAATTTTTGTTTCTAGGACATGTTTACTCAAGATGTTTTTCTTCAACGTTTTGTGAGCAGTGCTGCTGAAAATAACTTACACAAAATAATGCACCTGGCTGGGTTTGAACCCGCGACCTACAACTTATAAGTAGGGTCCGTTACCACTCGGTCACTCCTCGGCACTGAAGGGTTACGGCGGTTTTAATGTGTGCAAGCTGCGAGCGGAGCCAGGGCGGGCTCTCGTTCACTCAGAATGTTCCGTTGGACGCAGTTCGACATGCCGGTTGTTCTCAAATTGTTTTACGTCTACGCTAATCTTCATTATTTTTTTTTAGGAAAATACACCTTTGAAAATAGTCTTCTAAAAAAAACCGGGCAAGTGCGAGTTGAACTCGCGCACTGAGGATTCCGTACAGACTTAACTATGAAAATAGTACAATTTCCGAATTGAGTTACGAAGATTTTTACGAATCTTAAAAAATCTTTTTTTTGTGACGTAACTACATATTTACATTTTTCTCATTTTTTCCTATACTTGTGCTATGAGACCTTACTTCATGCAAAATTTCAGGATTCTAGGTCAACAGGAAGTACCCTATGAATTTTGATTCCCTTGAGAGTGTCGAAATATACGTTTTAACTTAGAAGTTTGATTTTTTCGCAGCTTCAAGGGACCGCAGACCTAGGAAATGGTTTTAATTTAAACTCGATACCTACACGCGTTTCTGAGATAAAGGGTCTTGACAGACATACAGTCAGACAGATGAACATAAGGGTTCCGTTTTTCCTTTTGAGGTACGGAATTCTAAAAACATTTTACGTTTTGTAATAAAACAAAGTAATAACAAAGTAACAATATTTGAGACCGTTTCACCCAAAAAATTAGTTAATGCTAATAAAAAAACACTTTAATATCTCATTTTTTATAGAGCTTTAGTTTCATAGCAACTTTGCTAATACAATCATCAATCATTTTTTTAGCGTACAAGGGTATGAAGATGGACTCTCCTTGCTTTTCCCAGAGACCAGTAGTAAAAACAAAAATTCAAAAAAAAAAATTTTTATTTCACATAGGCCCACATGGCACTTATAAAATGTCAGAAGCTAGTGTACTATAAGCCCCGATAATATCCCGGGGCTCGGCATCACTTCTTAGGTACTGAAATGTTGTTACCCAAGAATACCCAATCATAGTGATTGACATTTATGGTCGTTCACCATAAACATCTGCAGTTTTATGTGGTGCGTTATTTATTCCTGTAATTCCAGCTATTTCCACGCACAGTCCACGCGCGATCAACTGGTGTCAATTAGCTACCATGATTAATTACATTTAACGGGTAGTGAAAATCGTTGCCTCTAATTAGAAGTAGCATTCGTCATACACCCAATCCTGTGCGGCACTTGAGCTATTTCGTTCAAGTGTTCGTAGGGAACTGACGTAAGAGTGAGTCATTACGGCGTTAATATGAATTGTTCACTGAACTCCTGAGATTGTCTGCGGCTCCCACGCAAATACTGTCCTAATGGATCCTTTAACGACAGCCCATTTGAGAATAAAGCAGTGCTAATTAGAGAACCCCTGACATAAAGTGATGGTGGTGCGTGGTGGGGCGAGAAGCGATCGATTGCTGAAGGGTCGCGGCCGGACGAAGCGATGTCCCCACACACAAACATTACAATGTCCCTATTACTTAAGCTGGGAACTTGCGACATAAAAATCCCCGAACCCAATATCATTAACAGAGATTAGATTTTCTAGGATGACAATTGTGTGGAGTTACGGGTAATAAACTGCCCCACAGTAAATATTTTTATGTGCAGGATAATACAGATTACCTCTGTTCACTTAGCCTTAAATGATTGAGACGTAAAGCATAGTTGCTTAGACGGGGGCAAAACGCCATATTTTATACTAGAGCAAGGATTTAGTAAAGTGCATTGTATTAAGGTGGTGTAGTGCAAGTGTAATGATAAACATAATGCCCTATCTCCAGGAAGTGGGTCCTCTTTAGCCGAACAAACATTTGTGGTTGCGAACATCTTTCATGAATTATAAGGATAGGAACCAGATTTTTTACCGCATCGACGTACTTTACTTATAACAAACTGGATTACTGTTGGTACAACAATCCAGTTTGTTATAAGTAGAGTAGTACCTAAACAGTAAACACCAGATACTCTTAATGGTAACCGAGTAAACAGTGTGTGAATCTTTTCCTTTGATATTTGACTCTTATTAAGCTGTAGGTAGGGGCTCCCTACGATTTCGTCCCTACGACATCATCATTATTGACCGTGGCCCAAGTGTGTGAGGGTCGCTTATCATATTGGCCATCTGCGACAGAGTTGCAATGTTATACTTTTTGTTTCCTTTAATATTTTAGATACTTCTAGCTATCACACCAGTAGATTTGCTTAAAATTCAACATCATTGTATGACATTTAAAGCTAACCAACTTGACTGCAAGCGATGTCGCCGTCACGGTCATCTAAGAACAACAATTATGTAGTTAAAGTCAAACAACAATGTAAACTTTTGTCTAATATTACCATCATATAGGGTTACGTCGTAGTAGAATAAATTCGGTTACTTACCATCACTTTGGTGGCGTGGCAATAACAATACGAGCGAACCCTGCCTGGGGGAGCCCTAGGCTTATTAACTTCCTGCCTGTTCCTTTATGGACCTCCGGAGACCAACTGTTCTGAGGGCCGAGGATTTACTCTGACCTTTATAATCGTTCGATACTCGACAGCGCTCATAACAAGACAACAATACTGGGTAAGTTTATTGGCTTATTAAATAAAGCGTTGATTTCATCATAAAATTATTAAAAAAATTGACTTGCTAAGTCTAAATTTCTGTACCTACTACAATTCTGTTAATATTATGACTTGTTTTGCCCACAGTTTAAAGGAAATACGATCACATCTACCAAAATAAAATGCTGCTTAAATCCCGATACTAAAATTTTCACATTCTTATAAATTAAATCCAGCGTGAAATCTCGTACGAAATCAGGCAGTTAACAAAGCAATAAGACATAAACAGTGACGAGGGTATAAAGGAGCAATAACTCAAGTAATACATTCGGTTGTGGTCCAATCATGCGGCGCGACAGTTCACACCTCCATAACAAGCATAACTCGGGCAGTTATAAACTTATCCCATGCTGCACTCACACCGGCCACAGTGCCACCACAAGCCACAACCGCAGAATGGCCACATCGATGTGGTCGCACTGAGGGACGAGTGATTGACGGATAACTACGTTTGCGTGAATGAGCTACCTGTCCTTTCCGTTAATGTTGGGACCAACAGAGAATGATATGAAATATGGTGAGGTAACTTTAGCAATAAATAGCTACAATCTCGACAATTTTGATTGGTTCTAAGAATCGGAAAATCACAGAAGTAAGGAGAAATCAGAAACGTTTATTTCAAATAAACCAATTACAGGCAATTTTGAATTGTCAAAATGTCAGTTAGTCAAAAAGTGAAGCTAAATTGCACGAGAGTAAAAGTAAATAACAGTAGCCAACAACATATAACCGAAGTTTAATAAATGAAAACCTAACATTATAACTAACAAGATTCAAAAGACAAGCTCGATATGAACGTTTGAAAAACAGGCCAACACTCTGACCACAAAACTTTTTAATTGTGGCTCGTATGAGTTGCCACATCTTGGAGCCAAGCTTTGTCCAAACTTTACGATGGCGGCCATAAAGCAGTAATAAAGTATCTCATCAACACTAACTCGGTGCACTCGAATAAAAGTTTATAACCAGTAAAAATATATGAAATTGTCGCAAACTCGACGGGTGCTGCAGAGTAGAAAGTTTGAAATGAAACATTCTCCAAGAATCTGAGCGACGTATTCGTCACAAGTGCATGGAAATGAAATCTATACTAATATAATTAATTAATAATATAGTTAACCGCCTTATCTTCACGTTGACGTCGTGGTGAGGCTTGCGCACCCCAATGAACCCTAGGTCTGTGTTGGTAGGTTTTTTTTTATTCTTGATAGGTTCGCGCTTAACAGCTATCTCACCTGATGGAAAGTGACGATACGGTCGACGATGGAGTTGCCTAGAGGCAACCTATTCACTCTTGATTTAAAGATTCCCGGATTGTAGCCATCAGGAAACACAGATTCCGGCAAAGAATTCCACTCCTTAGGTTTTTGCCGTAACATGCCTACGATGAGGGGACAGACTAAGAGTGATACAATTCGCAGGACAGTTTTGTAGAATGGTTGGGCAGTAGAGTTTCTACGTACCCGATCTCCCGGGAGAATTCTTGTTCTTCATCTCCGGCTTACCTTTATTTGGCCTGTTGTATTAAAAACTGACGATAAACAGAGCTCCCATCTTTCTTTTGCCTATTTTGGCTGGTGTGAATGGAGATTCGTAAAAGCAAACATACGTTCTATGAAAAGTGTCTAAGGGGGTCCAGAGACTGAGGAGAGCGATTTAGATTTTTGTTTGTAATTAATAAACTCAAATTACCAAACTGATTTTATATATTCTTTCACCAGTAATATGCTACTACTTTATTATTGATTGATATGATATACGCTACAATTTTCTACTGTCGTGCAGGTGAATTCTATGGCAGAAGCTAGTGTTTGATAAAATTAGCGCAATCAAATACCTTCCACAGTATCTACAGAAAAAAGTAAAAAAAAAACACATGGCAAGCAACACAAATGGCAAAACCGTTGTCAAAAGTATTATTATATTGTATTACGTAGAAGTTGAAAATGATCCCAAAGAAACATAATCCTCAGATAAAAATATCAATCTTATGTCCTATTCCAGGACATGGTCTACAGAAGCATCAAGTTTTATCAATATATGTTCAGCAGTTAAACCGTGGAGAGGTAATGACTATTCATTACCTCTCCATTCCGGATCTTATTCATTTGAAAAGTTCTTCAAAACATTGCATGTATCCTTTAAAAGTAAAAATGCATTTTTGTATAAGAAAACATCTTTCCTTTCGGAAGCTTTTTTATTCTAAGATCAAAAGATTGAGAAGAATATCCAATGATCCATTAATAACGCAACAACGATTTACTTAATGAAAAGTGTGCGCGGCAGCAAAAGTTTAATAAAGTTGGTACAACAGAGAATATACATAAAAAGTGTAAAAAGAGCCGTTTATAGACGAAGTTCGCTGTGTGGGGACAAAGCAACGAGAAGTGAGCACAAAGGAGATAAGACGGCGGCTTACACAACACGGGATACCAAATTATAGGGAGCAGTAACTTACTTAACTTGTCAAACAGGAATAAAAGTATTGACGCAGAACGTTCTCGCTACAATATCAAAATGTTGACACAGAAATATCGGCAGAAATCTTGCCTTGAATTATTCTCATCTTTAAAAATGTGATGCCATAATTCCGGCAAACAATTTATGCGCTTTGAGTAATCCAAGCCGTCGCTTTTTAGTGTTATTTCTCTTCGGCGGTTTGTCATGGGATTAAAAGGTAATTCGATCCGTATCCTGTCGTTTGTCCGAGTATTTACGGTTGCGGGTGCGTCCACAGTATAAACAACAAATATTGATTCGTGGCATCTGCCATTCAACCGTTATGCTGACAATGGTCGCGACTCGCGGCCACAATGCACATGAGTCGAGCGCGCCACCACAAGACATTCCGATGGAAAACGCGCGTCAGCTCCAATGTTTAGCTTGAGACCTGTTTTATTTGCTGAGAAAATACAAAAGTACTCGCTTCTGAATCTAAACCGTACTGTAGTGTAGGTATCACTACGTAGTATAATTTTTAAAGCAAACATTCGGTAAGTAAACACTCCCGCTGTAATATTGGTATAAACTCTCGAGAAATCAAATAATCTCGGAGAGTATTAGAAGCAAGTTAAGTACGCAAGGTGTTGATTGCGATTAAAGACTTAAGATGAAACTTTGCTTGCAACTTCCTGACGTATCTCGACCTGCGAACGAAGTTTGCTCAGTACTTCAGGAACAATTACTGCGGGAATTTCTATAGAACATTAGTGTGGAAGTTCATAGTGAAATAACGTAACAAAACGTATGGTTATTTGTTTGCGTGTTGCTCGGGAAACTGACTGATCGCGTGTTCACACCTCTTTACTAACTCTTCAGTAATTGAATTTCTTTTTTCTAACTTACGGCCTACGGAAGTATTGCTAAACGCTGCAGCGTGCTTGGCGTTCGTGAACTTTTCGAGAGAAGCTCGACTCTGGAATATTGCGATAATATTTATTTTTATTTATCATAAAACAAGTTGACAGGTATAAAGCCGTAGAATAAAAGTGCAGTGTAAAGTGACAAAATAAATTCCGTCCCGAGGCACAAGACGGAAGCGGGTATTGATTACGTCATTTCCCCGCCTGCCGTATTGTGTTGCTGCATTTTACTCAAAAAACCGGTGGACAAGTATTATGTACACAACATTTTCTTTACAAAAACATTGTTTCCACGCTTTCCCGAAACAGGGTGGTAACTGCTAACTTATTCATGGTACAGAGAATCATCGATGCGTACAAACTGTTTCATACTATCCTATTCTCACTACATTCATTTGTGTCACTGCATACGATTATAAACCTTATACGTATGAAATAAGAACCACAAATGCGCCAGTGCTCAGTTGAATACATTTGCAAGACTACATGAGGAAAAGTCTCCACCTGCGCCGCATATATCAATGTAAAATATACGTAGATTTAAAAAAGGACTTAAACGTGATGCGCGAAATAAGCAGCTTCCGAAAAATAAATATTTTGTGGTTCCGTACCCTCGTGGAACAGACACGTGTTGAAAACTTCTGCTTACAAGTTCATTCTTCTCACACATGAAACTGTGTTATATTTTCCCGCGGTCGAATTTCTTATAAAATAGAGAGAGGCAACATTTGCTTTGCTACTAGATACAACACGTAAATTGAACGAGAATTTCTCGACAAAGAAGCTATTGTGCAGCTAAAACTTTAATATGAGCAACGTTTTTAGGGAATCATCTCATAAGCCGGGAACGACCCCCATTCCTGCGGAGCTCGCGGTAACGACGTCGATATGAAGGTTTTTATACCGCTTATGACATATAGAATATATTGCACGTATGATATGCACGCGGGCACATACACACTCAGCTTAAAACATCTATAAAGAGTCTACGTGATGCCAGAGAGCGTGTAAAATGAGATGTAAGTACGGAAAATAATACATAGCATCTACTCGTACAAGACTCTCAGCTTTACCGATAGAAAAGGTTGGTCTTTGGTTACATTTGTGTTTTAATAATAAGTAAAGTCGTTATTCTCTTAAATTAAAGTAGGGTTGCTTAAAGTAATCTGAGCAGTAATTATTGAGTTGGACATGCTTACCCCAATACAAAGATACTTTATTAAATATGTATCTTGTAACTCACATAAATCTCTATGTAACCCATCGACGATATATACAAGACGGTTATTTGTATTTTTAGATAAAAAATATGAGAGTTTTTGTTTTCTTTATCATATCTATGCTATGGATGGAAGTAAAACATGGGGAGTGTGGAGTCCGGAGTGTGCCGGCTGCAGCGATCCCACGCGACGAGTGGTTAATTTATGAGAAACTGTGCAGAATGCCTATGTTATGAGCCTGCATATCGAACATGCGCTGATGCATCGTTTGCTAGAGGCGAAAGAAAAATGACATTCTAGGTCTTTTTGGTGAATAAAAAACAACTGTTTATATTTTAAAATGAAAACAGATGATTTAATCATAACTTTCATGTTATCTACGATTGAAGAGTCGAGTGGAGGAACTGACAACCCAGTACTCCACACTTCATCTCTTTGGCACGACACCTGCCACTGGACACGAACTATTGCAGTTAATTAATTCCAGCCGAATCGACGCGAAAAAAAAAAGATTATTTATTTTTATTCACTTACCTACTACTGTGTCCATGCTATTTAGTATCGACTAAATATGGTTTTCTAGTAAAAGTTTAATTGTACACAATAACAAATATTTAGATACAGTAGCTGTTAAACAAAAAAAATAGCATCTTCATTGTAATATAATAAAACACAGCAGTATAATTTATGGTTTTCAAAGATAAAGTGATACTGTTGACTAATTACTCCGCAGCGTCACATTCCAGTAGATAACTGAAACTTATGTTGCAAGTTAAACAGCATCTAATAACTTATTCATTCAATTATTTTCTTTATAGCTCCACACGACGCTGCAGCGTTGTTTAATATACTATAATTCGGGACTGGATGCAGACTGAGCATTTTATCACCACTTATGGCTAGTTCGAGCAATGAAATTTACTCGATTGTGAACCAAGTAAGCTTTTACTAACTCTTTTATTTGAAAGCCAGCTATGAAGAAGGCGGTAAACAGAACCTTTTTAAATAATTCTGATCAAATTTTGGTGACTTTAGTTTTAACTATTTAACTCAGTTTTGTTTAAATTAGTTTTGGGAATTATAATTGAAAGATAGACTACCTAAATGTTTAATTAACGAATTGTTAGAAGCACCGTAGCCAAAAACGCTTAGTTACTTTGTATAGATTAAACATATACAAAAAAATATCTCGTTTATAAACCAAAACGGAGAACATCATTGCAACAACAACAATTGTGTAATAGCCTCGTATCGCTTCCATACGCGGCTATGTAATTAAACAAAGCTGTAACAATAGTAGACGGGTCTAAGTGCTACTCCTACGCAGCGTCGTGCGCTTGCGTGGGCCACGCGTACCACACGATGGTCATCAACAAAAGACCCATTCCTTAAGAAAACAATACAAATAGATTAATCGCAACCGTATATTCGATAAGCTCTTGCAGTTCACAATGTAACACGTTTGAAGAAAGTTACATACGAACGTGACTGTAGGTACATAGATTTTTTGATAAGTTATGTTATGCTTGCAGGTGAAGAATCTTTGACCCAACGTGTAAGATTTACAAGGCTTAAAAGCTTAAACAAATCCAATGAAATTGTAAACCCAATATAAAATTGGTTATCTTTGGGGATTCGTCTAAGGCAACAAAGAGTGAACATTCTGTCCCAACCTCTGTAGTGTTTGAACTAAAGCGAACTCTTAGAACGCAATTAACCTCACCCGCTCTCGCCTTTTTTGGACAACCCGCCTGACTTTCTAGTGTTAGGGTTAACTGTTATCTAGGTGAAGTTGTACCGCGGTTAGCTGCTAAAGATCTAAATGACTGTCTGATAATTACATTGGCACTGGAATGTACACACGAGTCAAATATAATATTAGTAACTAAACTGTTATTTTTAGAATGTGAACAGAAATTTGATTATTATTAATTAAGATAAAGATACCCGCCCCTGTTTCAAGAAACTTAATTTATAATAATATTCGTTTACATATACTTGTCTTCCTAACAGCTTATTCTCGGGCCCTTATTTCTGCGTAATGATAAATGTTTTGCAAAGTTGTTTCAGCGATTCCCAAAGTAAATGTGATCTTTAATATCTTTGAAGTAGTTAATAACATGTACCCTCTCTTCGAATATAACTTGTGTATGTGAAACAACTTAACTCCCGAAACTCTAACTCTTGAACACGCCCCTAAGTATTATACAAACAGAATTCTATTTACTGTCCCTTCTTGACAAAACTTTTACAAAGTTGATCGTTTTATTTACAGAAATGTGGAGTAAAAACTCTTGTGGAATGTTTTAGAGAGCTCCACAAATAACATTTGGTCGCTTGCGTACTTGCTATGACAATTTTCCATATAAAAGGATGTCGTACGTTCGGTCCACTTGATGGCAAGTCCACAAAGCCGCAGACGTCCACCGGCGCGAGGCGGGTAGCACTAGAGGACACTCTTGATGTTACTGTTGTTACACAACATAACATTCTTTTATGTTCTTACCGCATTCCTAAATATATTTGCCTAACATAAGTTCCATTCTGCATACATCTTCAGCTAAAATATATCGTATAGTATCACAATTTCTGTTGTAACTTTTGTTTGTTTTCTTTACTCTTTGATTAAAAAGCTTTCAGCGTTTCTTGCAAATAAAAATTTGAAGTCAGCAATTACTGTCTAAATATCGTACTGACTATCGAAATGGCCACAGCAGTCAACTTGCTAAGCTTAAAACAACTTTAGTGAAACGTATTAAGTTTGGAATTGAGCTTGCAGCAGCATGACATTTGCGGCCACCAACATTATAGTTGGAATAAAAGTTTTACAACAGATTGCTAGCTTAATGTTGCTTTGTGCGGTTTTACTGCGACGAGCTAAACACTTAAAACCAAAATTTTATCAGCAATGCGTTCTACAAAACAGGAACCAGAAGAGGAGAAAATATTACTCAAGTTAATTAGAGACACATGAAGTTAAAATTTTCTCAATTTATACGCTAATAAACTTTTTTAAGCTTTGATAGGAAAAAATGAGTCGAGAATGTATAAAATAAAGTTAATTATTACCTAAGACTTTAGAACGGAAGGTGAAATTAGGTTAACAGTGAAGAGCTATGAAAATGAAAATTACTTGAGTTTAGGATATTTACTCTTGAAATTAATAAAAAATATAATGCATGTACCTAATTATAAATTAATAATTAAAGTTATAATATAATAGTTAATAGATACATTATTTACAAACATATTAATAATTAATTAAAAATATTCTAAACCTGACCTTTGAAAGTTCCTCCACTTTATGCAGGCAAGTAGGTATAGTTCAAAGTTGTAAAGGTCAAGATGAAGTCCGTTATTCAGAAATGTTTAAATATTACAGAACACGCGAGCCCTGATCTTTTCCAGTAGTATATCACGTAATAATTTTCCTTAACAAGAATGACAACTTGATATACTCGCCAATGATGCATTTGACACGATAGACCATAAAACCAACATAATTTTCCACCTAAAAATGGTAAACATAATTTATATCTGTAACTTATAACAGTATGTGGTAAATAGTGAAAGTGATAAATATGTGCAAAGAAAAACGAGAGGACAAGTGGCCGACCGCGGGACGATGCGGCCGGTGTTCCCTAGGGCAATGTTCTCGATCCACACTTATTTTTCTTTATGTCAGAATCAATTGTGTACAAAGTTATTATAATACTATTTAGGTTATGTAGCTGATCTAATTGAACACAGTAATGATTTGGTTGTAAAGTTATCTTGTTACCATTAACCCTAGAGTGGGCACGCTATGAGCATTTTGCTGCCCTCATCAAAAATCGTTAATGATTCGTAAAACAATAGTTGTTAAGTTTGCGCTTTTTAGTAGCTTTCGTTCACAATTCGTGCCGAAAATCTGCACGTCATCAGTGCCATGGAAGTAGCTAGAGGAGTTTATTACCATCTGGTAACGCCAGGCGGTATTTTGCTCACCACGCGCCTTCTCACGTAAGTAAAAATTGTGTCAATATTTTTTGTAAAGTTGAAATGTGGGCTATATTTTGTGGTGCATTTATTATAATAACTAAAAAAACAGTTTTAATTTAATTTCAGGATTTAAAAGTATTAAACAGAAAATCAAAGAATATTGCCCGTATAAATTGTCAAATAATTGAAGCTACGCCGACAGGCTGTGAAAATTTTTGCGATATCCTAGTTAAGTCATATAGCTGAATACCTTGTAGTTATATATATGACTAAATAGTCTTCTACATGCATACATTTTTGACATTAAACATTTCTCCGAGGAACCAAATTACTCACTACGTACCTATAAAACAAGCATCATTTTGACACAAGGAAAAAGGATGCCACAGATGCTCATAAATACTGTGCATTAAACATTGCATATACCGCATATCCCTGTGTGACGACTGTTTTGCCAAACAAACCCAGTAAATGTAGAAAATGTATAATTTTGTTTTTTTTTTTTCATTTTTATGAGAACCTTATAGGATTATGTAGGATAATTTAAAAAATTCAATTAAAATTTTACGTTTTCGAAAATCTTTTAATAACTAAAGTTTCCAAAACAAAGTTTAATAAATATATTGGTTTGTCATTACTTATTTGTGTTATTTTTTTAAATCCTGAGAAAATAAAATAATTCAATAGCTGCATTCCTACTTAAAATGGTCGTAGAAGAGGAGCGGTAAAATGTTCCCCACACGCCCACTCTAGGGTTAAGGATTATCATTAATCGTAGCAAGATAACTATATAACTAAAAAACAAGGCTATCTAAGATTTTTCAAATGTATTATTAACTCATAATATTCATTATTCGTCTGGAGTAATTTTTATAGCAATATATACACCTTTATACATAAGAAAAACGGAACTAAATTGATTGGTAAATTGAAATATTGTTATATTTGAACGAAATAAACATGTTCAAACTCTTGAACGTTATTCGACACGTTTCCAACAACGATTGTCTTTTTGTTGGACACGATAGTAATCAAACAACAAAAGCCGTAACAACGAAACATGTTTCGATACATGTTTAACACCTAAACTAATACTTTTACAAAGGTGGATGGTATCAATTGAATTGTAGTCCTTATTCTTTTTGTGGCAAAGATGGATTTCATTAAACACCACAAAATTACAATTCACTTCGAATCATTTGTAGTCAGCTGTCATGTTTATAAACTAACAACTCGCATAAGTTACGGTGTAGCTGAGAAATCAGCTACACCGTATCTCAGCTACACCGTATATATACATACTTTATCTTAAATAAAAATATATAGTCATAACGTTACCTGCCCTTCAGCATCAACTATTTAACCGGACATACCTGCAATAAAAAAAAAACTATAAGCTTTGTACTTAATTCTCATAGAAGACACGATTATAGTACAATTAATATTGGCACGTAAAAAAGGATAATTATGACGTCAACTTAAATCTATTTTCAACATCACAAATCAAGAAACCTATAGGCACTTATAGACATTAAATGATTATTATGTTAAAAACCATTCAATCACCTAAACAGCAAATGTCCTTAGCTAACCAAATCCTCCTTTGTTACTGTTCATCAAACATTCAGTATCGGCAGTTCGGCACACGAACGCAGAACACCGATTCATTAATACTGTCAAGTGACGGCGACACCTCTCACGACACTCGGGATCGCCGGAGATTGACGCGCGTGTCTCCGCTCTCGTGAATAATTCACGCGGAACGGTTATCTGGCGACGTTTGAGTGTCCGGAGTGTCCACAGTGTCCGCAGCCTCACGACAAAGCGAGCCAACTGATAGTATTCCCATAATGGGAATAATGGAACACTATCACCTCATGATAGACACAATTCTTGGTACTTGTGATTAATAGCCTCTCTCTGGTTTATCAGGTGAAGAAATTGATTTGGTGATGTCGGTATTACAAGTTAATGAATAGTAATTTGTTAGACCGCTCGTAGATATAAAAACCTTTTACGAAAGTAGTAAAAAGTGAACAGCATGTTGCGGGATTTTAATGGAATTCGCGAAAACGCTGCAAGTATATTTACCGTGCTGTTTATAAACATATAGACGAACTTGTGATGTTTACCACTAATCTTGAGATAAGTTTTTTTAAAAGCCGCAAGATTGATGCGGTTGGTTTACGCGCGGATTATTCGACGACGTCCCCGTCCACCGTCCTTTCATTCTATCATTCCACATACAGTCCCGCATTACTGGACAAAAGACCTCGGATTTAAAATTATTTTACATTTCTTTAGGTTAAGCTTCGGTTGAAACTGTTTCTGAATGGATGGATTCTATTACATTTCTCTTCGAATAGATATTATGATTTACGAACTAGTTCTCTATTATAAGATATTCTTGATCGTGAGCTACATGAATTGTAATAGATGTCTTAAATATGAGATACTTTCTGCAAGATACATTCATTTTAGTACCGTTTCTTAGGACATCTACGGTACCTCTAAGTCATATCCTTTTACAGTCACATCTGTAATGAATCATTCAGCGCTTTGAGTGTCATGCATTTTAATTGTGCAGAATTGAATATCTAAGAAAAGCCGCTTTGAAAAGTACCTCGTAACTCATACCATCAAAATTATAATATTATGAACGTTTTTTATTCAACATCTTTTCCACTTGTTTTTGTTTTAAAATAATTATAAAATGAAATAACAATCACAGTGACTTTGCCGGCAGCAGTTTAGAAATATTCTTCTCATCAACATTATTTTAATATAATGTTTGAAACATAATACCAGCTTCAATACAGTTCATTGTGACTTATACAAAAATCTTCCGCCTTGCCGATGTAAGCGTGACGGAAGATTCCGCGGATCTAGAACGAAATAAATAAATATGGAGTAGATCCGGGATGATCCTGATTGATGTATTGTCTGGGATCTCCAGTTACTGCACTTAACCTTGGCAGGAGAAGTCTTCAATCAACCCACTCACTATTCGGATTATTCTACACTCACGAACTTCGAAGATATGTTTATTTTTAAATATATCTGTTTAATGGATGCAAAGTGGTTTATTTCGTGGAAAAATTTAGTTTTTAATAGACACGTATATAAGAAAAGATTGAAGTCAGACTTACCAATAATAGAACATTCGTTAGTCATTCATTCATCATTTTGATATGAGATGAGAAAGTAACCGATTATTTTGTTATAAGTACTGTTATTTATTACAAAAGACATATTATGTGGGACAACAAGTTTATTAATAGTTAATTCAGAATCGATGGGGGAATATGCGGGCTTGACTTTGACATAGGTTGGACAGGATACTTAGGAAGATCACATTTAACCGGATTTGCTTCCACGCAGTAAATATGTACCACAACCTAACCCTTTGGAAACTACGTAGATTTCTTTCCGCAGCCCCTTTCTCTTATATGTATGTATTCTTATTTGCTTTTAGACATCTTACTACACATATCATTAATTTTCCAACTGTCTTTTTTTGTTTAAGGTGAGACGGTGGTTCACGCCGTAACAGCTGCTCAACTAATCGCAAGTTCGATCGTGTATGGAGTACTAATCTCATCTTTGGGATGGGTCTGCCAAATACCAGCTTGATGCCCTAGAGTCGATTGAGAAGCGAGCCAAGAATATCATTGGTAATGATGCACTTGTCGAGTCAAAACTTCAAAGTCTTGAGCATCGACGCCGAGTTGCTGGCCTGTCGGTTTTCTATCGTTTACATTTCGGGGACGGTGTGTTGGAATTATATAATTTTTAATGCACCATTACAGCATGACTCGAGTCACGTCATTATACACCCACATTGATTTAAATCTAGATATTCTTAAGCTAAAAAGGAAAACGAAAATAATTGTTTACAAATGTTAAACTGGATAATAATACATCGGGTATCGTCAATAGGATAGGTGACTACAAATGTGATATGTTCTGATTGCGTTGCTGAGGAAGTAGTTGTATTAGCTTACAATTAAACATTAACAATTCTACGTTTCTACAGAAAAGTAAATTGAGTCTCCGAACTTTTAAAAACTACAAACGAACTGAACGAAAAAACCAACATCAGAATCGTAATCGTGTTCAGTTAGGGCTGTCACGCACGCGATGCGGCTATGTGGCCGACTGGCCAGCAATTAACTAATTGTGAGTATAACTGACTAAGTTATAACTGCGTCCAATTGCACTTGACGTGATAACCTATTGGTCGGTAATTACACTGCTGCTGAGCTCGTTAGTTTAGGGGATAAATGTGGGAACTCATGGCGACACGTCGAGCTGAGGGCTCTCCATCCGTTCCGACGCCTGATGGCTCGATGGGATTAGTACTCACATTTTATGTTCGTTAATTCGATTTTATATTTGACTCTTGACCTCGTTCGTGTTGAATAGGGTGAATTAGAGAGCTGTGTTGACAGTATACTGAAGCGTTGGCGTTGAGTGTTATTGCCGATTCATTTTCATTAATGACGATATAACCCTTTGAATTATCGCTACCAAGTTTATTATTTAATTGAGCCTCTTGAATATTTTTAGACTTTAGTCTTAAAAGTCTACTTGGCCTTTTGCTTGGCATTGTTAAGATTTATTTACTTCCTTTTCAAACATCATATTTATATGAACCTTTTTAAAACGAAATATTAATCTATCGCGATAAAAGTTATTGATAATATTATCGCCTGATCCCTTTA
Organism: Mythimna vitellina; assembly: GCA_949316375.1. Taxonomy (NCBI): domain Eukaryota; kingdom Metazoa; phylum Arthropoda; class Insecta; order Lepidoptera; family Noctuidae; genus Mythimna; species Mythimna vitellina. The sequence continues at coordinate 424,186 of OX438696.1, forward strand.
AAGGCGCTCAGTGCTTCAGATGATTTATTACGTCCTTTTGAGAATTAATATTGTTACGATTCAACTTAATGTGATTGATAGCATTATGGTTTTAATATCTTTTATGTATGAGTTATTTAAATCGAGTGTGAGTCAAAGTTTAAGTGATCATTCTGCTCACAAACTTTTTGTTAAACATGACAGAAGCAGTTTTATAAAACATAAATAATAAGAAGCTTAATCTCAGATGGTCTATTTGTAGGTATAATTTATCTTTAGCTAACTACGCAATGTTGATATAATGTGGTTATAGTGTCCGCATAGTCGCCAATTAACTGTGTGGCACCTAATGAAGTAATTAGCGAGATGGTCGATACAACGTATTCCATTGTCGGATCAATTGCGTTCATGAACAAGTGCTATCTCATTACTTGCTTATACGACATCATGCCCATGATTAATCACGAGTATTAGCGGTCAGAGGTGACCGGCCAGCGTCCATCGAGCATAACTATTGATGATGTCATCGATCATACTATACAAAGCTTGCCAGAGGAATTTTAACAATTTAGTGCTAGTGGTGCCTAGCAATAGTTCCGTCTAGCTATTGTAATCTATTTCCACAGGCAATGTAATCAGCAAAAAGTGGGTAAACCCTAAACAGAAAGCTTTAGTATTAATTAATGATCCAGATAGAAAAGATTGATGAGTCTAGGACCTAAATGTTGAGACAAAAACCATCGCGTAGACTAATGATAGCAAATCGATAAAAAAGTGTGTTTACAGGATGATTTATTTCTTTCCTATAATATTGGAAGGCTGGGGTCCCATTTGTTAACAGGATTTAAGCCGTCCGGTTTTTCCAATAAGGATTGTCTCACTCGAGTTCTGATTGCTTTTTTGCTAATAACGCACGCGTATAAAAGTCGCAAGCGAACGCATCGCCGTGATATATGTGCCGAGGGCGGACCCCCCGTGGACCGGACCACCAGCGGCGACCGGACCTCTCGCTGCGCGGACCTGCGGACCCGCGGACGCGGACCTGGCCCGCAATACTATTAGATCGCTATCGAATAATATTTATTTTTTCTACACCCTCTATTAGAACAAAGAATCGATAAAGAAAGAATCAAGATATGATTGAAAAATTGGTCCATCGAGTTTGATTTGTTGTTAATCATAGTCGTGAATGGGACCATTCGAGTGGATAATTGAGATATTTATTTAACTGCGTGGGCTCATAAAAGGTTTCTAAATAGAAATTAGATTTATTGCTATCATTATTTTATTATCAAAATGGAACAGCGTGCTACCGGGTGTGAGTTGTGCCATTGAATAAAAACCTTGACACATGCACTTTCTTTTACCTACGTCCTACATGAACAGTGCCTGCCTACTTCGCTACGTTGCCCTATAATTTCCCCGTAATCATGCTCCACATGAGTGCGTCGGTATTCTTGCCCTCGCGATGGTATCGTGCATATTGTGTGCTAGCCGCTCGGTGCTGCGCGGATACAATACAAGCCCGCGGGGTTCCAGCCCTCTATAACTACCTCGAAAAAATGTTCAGTGAGCATGCTTCCTCCGTAGTGATTTATAATGTTTTGTTCAGTTCCGGGAGTCAATGGTGTTTTTATTGGTTACGACATTATTATGACACAGTGCCACAAAAAACGAACTCCCATTGTGTATGGAAGTTTTTGACAAGTTGAACGTATGGTGATAGTTCAAACAGATGACTATGGTGTCATGGGAGCGGAAATAAATACGACAACCATGTTGTGAATGAGGTAATGATAAATATTGTGTTGTATTCTGGGAAACATTATGAGCGTGAAGAAAAATAAATAAAATAGTCCTTTAAAGGTAACTGTTTAGGGTTCAGGCCATAAATCAACGGTTTTATCCGAGTATTTACTGCTAGGTATCACCAACAAAAGCGAATAAAAATATGATACTGAACAAACAGTATGGTTTATCTAGTGATTGTCTTCCAAACGACACGGGATATCGATTTCATCGCGTTAAACTGTCTGTAGTTGTTTGATAATTTAACTTTTTATGAGAATGGAGGCTGCGCAAGTGTTTGTGTTCCGAATCGTCGGATAATCTCGTTTTATCGTAGTTTTATTACCAACAACGACCGCACGTATATCTATATTGAGAATCAAAAAGCGAAACTGTGTTCATACCACAGTTTTCGATAACGCCTTGTAGGGAGTAGGGCCGGGCGGCCGGGTGCGGGCGGGCTCGGCGGGACACTCACAAAAACAAAGTGATTTGTTGCTCCGATGAAGACCTCAGTTTGTTTTTATTTACAATTCCAATAATAAACCCATTTTTTGTTGATTTTTTGTGTCCCAAGTCATATTTTGTTAATTTTACTTCGATATTTGTTCAGCGGTGAAAGTTCTCAGAACGATTAAAATGTTATTTTGGTTGGAGATCACATTCGCTAGTCGATGAAGGGCTTATAAAAATATTATTGTTAGCTATTCCACTGGATGATGGGATGATAAACAAACCCGCGTCGAATGATAGTAGGACCACACACAGTGTTATGATGATACAGAGTAAAAATATCGGAATAGACACGAATACGCAATGATATTTTTAACAATTGTAACAAGAAAAAAAAATGGTGTTATTTATGTACGAATAGAAAAGTTAACTCCAAGATTCATAGTTCAAAAATATCCAGTATAGCAATCCGAGCGCAGTGAGTTGCGATCACGAGCCGTCTCGTTACTCGCGTCGTCGCAGCCGCGATGTTTCACGAATGTATTAGTTTCCAGTTCGGCGGACATATGCAGCCACGTCAGTCACACATGGTCAAAATATTACATTGAATATTTACTATGTCGTTACACCAAACTGGTTAGATACAGTTGCCATATTAATATTTATAGATGTATTTATGTGGGAGCTTCGACCATAAAGATTTTATTTACAGTGAAGTGTCCTACACCTATCATAAACACAAAAGTTTCACGCCTGCTTATAATCACTAGCACCCACAGTATCGATGAGTTATAAGACTCTGAGATTGTCATTTAATTTTTAAATACATTCAAATTTCCGATTTATATACAATAACAGACAATATCGTGAGTGAAAATTAAAAGTTTATTGTAAGTAGATAGGCGGCAATGTTGGTGAGAACTTGATGCTGCTCTATCGAAAAAAATACCTCAGCACTGTAGTAGAATGAACGCACACTGATACTACAACGTAATCTTTTAGGTTTTAAGTTTTACTCAAAGCATACGGAATTATTATTACAGACTGGTCCAACCCACAGGGTCCACTTATGATGACAGCGTGTACAATAAGAATTAATTACTGCTATCCACCGCATACCTTTCAGTATCTAATTAAACCGAATCACTATTACCAATGTATCTAAATTAGTGCTATAATCAATACTAAGTCAAATTACACATTAATGGTAAACATAGCTACTGGCATTAAACGCCGCTGCTCTGGTATGTCACAGCTGAATATTACACTAACCTAGTATTTGCTATGAATTTCAATTTGACAATATCTCTTAGTTATAAATAGGATACGACAGAAGGTACAAATAACAAATAACCCTCTCTTGCATCGCATAATCGAGTAAAAAAGAGAAATTGGAAAGATACAGTAGCGTCTAACAATCAAAAATATTGAAAAAGCGAGTGTGGACGATCTGCGGCTGTATTTGGATACTGCTCTGTTATTGCTTCTTCGTTTTGTAATTTAATAAACAAAACATCTTCCACCCACAGCTTCACATTCGGATTTTAAGTAGGTAGGTATCGTTTCTTGTCACGTGGGTGTCGTTACATTGCCTAATTAGATACACAAAATGTACCTGTACACATCTTTTACGAAGGCTCCTAAACAACTTACTGATGTTTTGAATTTTGCTTTGGTAAACCAGTTTTAAGCTTTGGTGAAATTATCTATCAGCATGAGTTCGGCATATATGGACCTTCTGCTAATCTATGCTATGTGCCCTAGTAGTAAAGCACCCGTGTACCACGGTAGCGACAAATTAAGATTAATCGCGCCGCGCCGCGGTATCGCGCGACTAAATCTGTGCCCTAATTAACGCGAACACAGTTTAGAACGAGCGATGTAATCTCGCTGTACTGGGGTTTTTTTAATCGATAGTGTCGAACTTGGTAGAAGGCTGGTTACACGAAGCTGGTAGTTTCTACTATCTATGAAAGTAGTTGAAGTCGTCCCGTGCAGTAAAAAGATCAAGTCTCTGCAAAATTATAATTATTTTTAAGCCTCGTTATTTAGTTTCCGTCTTTTGTTTATTTTATCTAAGAGACTTCAATAAATCCACTTTGTTCACGAAGTATCATCAAGATTATTAAGGAACAAAAACAAATGGAATTTAAAGCAAGCTACTAGTATAATGAGCATACTTGTACACATAACAAGTAATGGTTAACATTACGTTAGTATCGGCTGCAGTAGATCGGTGCTCTGGTTAGAGCCCTAGTAAGCGGCAGACAAACCACTTTTTGTGATAGCCTCGTATAAGACAGACATTATAACTTGCTCACAATTTGTAGCCAAGGTGCCGCAATCGTTAAGTAGTAACTACAATAAATAACTGTGAAAATTGGTTTGTGATTAATGCCACCTGGTAGTTTTCAATGCCACCTGGTAGTTTTCAATGCCACCTGGTAGTTTTCAATGCCACCTGGTAGTTTTCAATGCCACCTGGTAGTTTTCAATGCCACCTGGTAGTTTTCAATGCCACCTGGTAGTTTTCAATGCCATCTGGTAGTTTTCTGTTTAGGCCTTATAATTTTAGAACCACTACCGTAATTTTCCATTATTCCCCGCTTTCTAAAGCTTGGTTTTTGAAACTCACTTCCATATCTAAGGTCCAAGTGTACACCAAGTAAAGTGAAGTCTAGGGTTTTTTTTTTTTTTTTTTTTTTTTTTCCGGTGGGAAAATCATCTTATGACATCCCCCGCTCTTGGGCGGGGCGGGAGATAGTGTCAGACTTTTACTGACTAAAAACCCACTCCTGTTCCCTCGTTGCCTTACGTACCGGGGCCGAGTCTTCCTTTCAGAATCAGACCCTTGGCCCAAGTAGGCTTCGACCCTGCTGGGCCCCTACAGTTGCTGACATCTCCTTGAGGCGCGCGTGAAACAGTACGCGCCGTCGACGACTTGGGCTCGGTCCGATTACCGGACGGCCGGACAGCGAGCCACCCATTGCTCGCCGTCCGCAAGCCCGCGCCTACGGTGGCCGGAAATCGGGATCGGAGTCCCGGCGGCGGTTGGGGCGTGAGGACCGTTGCCTCACGCGATCGGCCGCCTCCTTTGCTAGCATTACTGCTTCGCAGAAGGAGGCGACCGCCTGCCACTCCTCCTCGCTCCGGACCATGGCCTGTACCAAGGCCCGACGCGAGAGATCGCCGCCGCCGATTGCCCCCAAGAGGACACGGCGTTGCTCTGCCCAAGCGGGGCACACCTCTACTGTGTGTTCCACCGTGTCCTCCGGGCGGTCTACGCAATGGCGACACCCGGGCGTTTCTTCCGCACGGATCCGGTGCAGGAACCTCCCGAACTTACCATGTCCGGTGAGGACCTGCGTCATGCGGAAGGTAAGGACGCCGTGTTGCCTTTCCAGCCACTCCTCAAAGAGGGGAAGTACCGCCATGATTATGGCGTGCCCAGCACTGGGTTGCGATAGTCGCTGTCGCCATTCCACCATGAGACCCCGCCGGAACTCTGCCCGCCATGCCGCAACTGCGCATAACTGCGCTTACAATTACCATCCAAATGTGTGATTTGTATAATTTACAGGTTTTATAAATGAACCAGTTAGCGTCACTTTATATGCATTATAAATCTAATGTATTTTCATACGGTTACTCCTCCATTTTTAGATACAGTACACCGTTATTTAGAAATTCAATAGAATATAGATTTCATGGAGCTTTTTATGATTATGAACAAACATAACGAAGTTGTTATATCACATAAAGTTTTAAATAAACTGCATATTGAACAAGAATAGTAAAGTTTGAATGAACTCGCGTGATGTTCGTCTAGTTAAAGCATGCTTTACCGTTGCTTCACTTCAGCTTTGAAAGGTTCAATTATTTTCTAAATGAATCCAAGGCGTCTGGTTTATTTCATATTCCGTGAAAAAAACATTTGTCATTTAAGATTACATCACTACAAGCTAACGCAGCCTACTCCATTCAAACAGCGCTCCAATCAACGTCAGTGTTGCGGTGTGTGATCCACGGCAGTGCTCTACAACAGGGATGGCGATTTTTTTCTTTTCGTCATCTGCCTGCCTTTAAACGAATAATATTTTTTATCCAAGACGTATATATAGCAAAGTAAAGCAAAATTAAAATATCACCTAAACAGGTTTTTTTTTAGGTAGGAAATCATCTAATGAATCTTGGCGCCCTTGGGCGGAACGGGAGGGCCGAGTTTCGGCGGGATCTCACGGTAGAATGGCGACAGCGACAGTCGCAACCCAGTGCTGAACACGCCATAATTATAGCGGTAAGTCCCCTCTTTGAGAAGTGGATGGAAAGACAACATCCTTACCTTACCTTCCGCATGACGCAGGTCGTAACCGGACATGGTAAGTTCGGAAAGTTCCTGCACCGGATTCGTGCGGTGTAAACGCCCAGGTCCACCATTGTGTGGACCGCCCGGAGGACACGGTAGAGCATACGGTAGAGGTGTGCCCCGCCTGGGCAGAGCACCGCCTTGTTCTCGTGGGGGCGATCGGTGTCTCTGACACCGACATTTTTCGCGCCGTGCCTTGGTAAATGCCATGGTCCAGAGCGAAGAGGAGTGGCAGGGGGACGCCTGCTTCTGCGAAGTAGTAATGCTAGCAAAGGAGGAGGTCGCACGTGCACGCGCGAGGCAATGGCCCTAGCGCTCCAGCTGCCGGGATTCCGATCCCAATTTCCGGCCACCGTAGGCGCGGGCTTGCAGACGGCGAGCAATGGGTAGCTCGCAGTCCAGCCGTCCAGTAACCGTTCGGACCGAGCCCAAGTCGTCGACGCCGCGTAGTGTTCCACGCGTGCCTCAAGATGTCAGCAACCGTAGGGGCCCAGCACGTTCGAAGCCTGCTGGGGCCATGGGTGATGCAAAAGAGATCTCCGGTGCCATGGAACATTGGCAAAGAATTAACAGGAGTGGGTTTTTAGTCAGTAAAAGTCTGACACTATCTCCCGGTCCGTCCAAAAGCGGGATTTGTCATTAAATGATTTTTCCATCTAAAAAAAAAGGTACTAATAACTAACCGCTTAGTAACCAACAGGAAAAAAATATACCAGATTAGTTCTCAAGAGTCTAAAATACGTGTCACAATAGTTAGGTATTACCATAGAAAAATAAAAATCAGGAGAAGGGGTAAGGTGGCGTGTGCATGTCCGCGCAACATGCGCAAAATTGTCACGATCGGACAAACGTCCGTCCGTTATAAACTTTTGAGATTCGCGATACGTTATCGTAAACAAATTTAAAACCCGTGTTGTTCATTGGTTTCGTGTAAGAACCGTACGGATAAGAGAAGCCTGGGTCATCACGCAATTCCTTACCATTTGTAATAAATACAATTTTAATACTATATTTATCTTTAAAATCAGTAAAAACAACAAATCTTAGAATATCCCTTGCTGCTACTACGTTATTTTTAACCCCGACGGAAAAGAGGGGTGTTATAAGTTTGACGTGTCTGTCTGTCTGTGTGTCTGTCCGTGGCATCGCAGCTCCCAAACGAATGAACCAATTTTGGTGCGGTTTAAGTAAGGAACCTCATCTATAGCCTACCTAGGTTCCTTACTTAGCGGTCCCCTGACTCAGTGACGCTCATCTTTAAAATATTTATAGATTCTTTTAATGAAGTTAAAAAGCTGAAAGAGTAATTTATTAAGTTATTTTTTACTTTTTTTTGACTCGGGGTTTGATTAAAAATTTTATTTATATTTCTATTGTTTTCAAATATCAAAGCGACTGTATTACTCTTACAGTAAATACATTGCTCTTTAACCAGTACCTAATTTTAACGCTCAGTAACTGAACAAGCAATGTAAAAATAATAATTATACTTTATCAGTGCGGTGTATTTCATAATAGAGTCTTTTTGAATAGACAATCCTTAAATTAAGACTAGACCTTATTTTTGTAGAAGTGAGTTAAAGTTTTTTTAGTAAATGAAATCTTTTTCATGTAATAAATTCATAATATAAGTTATTATTTTTTTTAGGATTTTAGAGAACTAGGACACGCACTTGGCCGATTTTTAGTATTTGATATTGACGTTATAAACTGCCGAATATAATGGCCTAATGCGGGTAAACACAAATTTTATTATTCCATTATTAATATATGATTTTGTTTTTGGGACCTAATAAATGGAAAAATCGATAACTTTTCTATTTAGTCAATCACTAGCGTAAATGTAAAATAAATTGCTTTTGCATAGTACATCGACATGTATGTTTGCGTAAGTTGTACGGTACATGGAAAATACACGCTGTTTTTAGGGTTTTAAGGTTTATAATTGACTGTGTAGTATGGTCTGATTTATGAATTGCGAATGTGTGTGCGACTGCGTAACTATTGCTGTATACGTAGTAGTGTCGGCGGTAGTAGGGAAACTAGAGACATCGAGTTCCGGAATATTGTTTACTACTTAACATATCTCTTCCTTTCTTATATCTATGGGTGTGACACTGGATCCCGCACTAAAGTACCCTGCGTCGCAGAATCCAGCCTTTTCTGTCTGATAATATGGTGTTTTTTGAAATCGGAAATCATCAAATAACTTTTCTCGCACTAGGCGGAATGAGAGGGAATGTCAGAGGTTTACTGACTAAAACCCATCTGTATCCTTCATTTGCACTTTGGGTTTAAGGGCCACCGTAGCTCTTTCAAACATTCCCGCTGCCCTCGGATAATATAATCAAAGTAAGGTTAGGTAACAAGTACTAAATATCAAAAAGCAACCAATTGTATGTATTTTATCGTGAGTTTATAATATGTATTTAAATGATGTTGTTTACTAATTTATTGCTTAAAGGTTTTCTATTTCTGCGTACCTAGTTGAGCTCGAACAGCCAATACTGAACCTGTTGTGTGAACACTCAAACTTGCAGGGGCTAGAGAAGATTTTTTATCTTTTTTTGCTAACTTTTTCCTATGAATGACCAAGTTTCATAACCAAATATACAAAGATACACACATAACAAACATAAACACATACATACGTACGGTGGTGGTAAGTCGTTACATAAAAAAAATATAGCATCCGTAATCAAACTAGGCAAAGTCTATATTATAACAATTTGCCTCGAAAAACAAATGTAAACCCCCTCTGTATGAGATAAAAGTTTATTAAAAGATGTAATTTACGATGGGAACTTTTTGATAGTAATTATTTTCACTTATAATATTCATGGTTAAAATATAAGAGCCCTCTGTCATTTTTTACCATAAACTGCGTGATGAGCTTATTTCAACAAGGTTAGTTCTAGTAGATAGTGTCTACTAGTCTAGTATCAACAGACTCCAGCCATAACAAATAGTTACATTTAATATTGTAGTAGCTCTGAGTGAACTACAAGGACCACCTCCAAAATAAACTCGGTAACTTTGTGCCGTTCTGTATTTGGAAACCTCACCCTTGTCCTTGTAGGTAAGAGTTACTGAAATATTAAATCTAAACTTTGTTTTCTAACTTAGTTTTCTTCAAAACAAAACGCAAATCAGTTTACAAGTTACTTGGGTATAGTTACACAACTCAATTTTCATTATTTTTTGTTGAAACTCAAGTGAACTACGCAACTCTGTTTTTCTTTAAGAAGTTTCCCTAATTATTGAACTAACAAGAAATCTTCAAATACTTGAAATAAGTTTGTGGCTGCTACAGAAGTTTGTTCAAAGAAAACTTCCAACTTACTACAAATTAGTTCACGTAAAGTGGAGTTTACAAAAAAGGGTCTATTTACCCGTAATGGCTGATTAAGATGGCTTTATTTTTATATATAAAGCACATTCTTGAGCTAATCAACTGGACTGTGAAATGTCTGTTCAGTTTTAGATTGCTAATCTGTAATTAAAGTGCACAGCACTACATACGAGTATTTTCTTATTTCGGTTGTTTTAATTTCTTAATTGTTCCAATTGCAATCAGCTTATGGTCAAATACACGTCTGTCTTACTTCCAGCTGCGGAAGCGACGCCCGGGTGTCGCCACTGTGTGGACCGCCCGGGGGACACGGTGGAGCACATGGTGGAGGTGTGCCCCGCTTGGGCAGAGCAACGCCGTGTCCTCGTGGGGGCAATCGGCGGCAGCGATCTCTCGCTCCGGGCCTTGGTTCAGGATATGGTCCGGAGCGAGGAGGAGTGGCAGGCGGACGCCTCCTTCTGCGAAGCAGTAATACTAGCAAAGGAGGCGGCCGATCGCTTGAGGCAACGGTCCTCACGCCCTGACTACCGCCGGGATTCCGATCCAGATTTCCGGCCACCGTGGGTGCGTTTGTGGTTAGCGGACGGCGAGCAATGGGTGTCTCCGACCGTCCGGTACTCGTCCGGACCGAGCCCGAGTCGTCGACGGCGTGTACTGTTCCACGCGCGCCTCAAGGAGATGTCAGCAAATCGTAGGGGACCAGCAGGGTCGAAGCCTACTGGGGCCACGGGTAGTGTGAAAGTGACACCCGGGACCCTGGGACGAAGGCAAAGAAGGAACAAGAGTGTGTTTTTTTAGTCAGTAAAAGTCTGACACTATCTCCCGCCTTGCCCATGAGCGGGATTTGTCATAAAATGATTTCCCACACAGTAAAAATAACCTCTTATAGCTGCATATATATTATCGATTACGAAAGAAATATTGATTATCTCGCAACTACAAATTATAATTAGCAGACCAGCTCGCCTGTCCCTCTACTTGTACATATATCTGCGTCTCTGCATGATAGGTCACAGTGTCAGCACTAATTGAAAACATGTTGCTTCGATATTTATCACCAAATTAAAAGTTGAAATGGCAATAACATTGCCTTTCATTAAATATTTACCAAACGTTTCAAGACGGGTTCTTCTAATGAAGTATAAAATAAATTAACCAAGCCTTTCCTAACTAAATTACTGCCATCAAATCAGAGATACCTCAAATATAACCCCTTTTAAGTAATTATCATCCTATTTGAATCGTAAAAGGAATCACTTAAATTAACTAATTATACTCGATGAAATATTCAGGCAAGGAAAATGCCTCTTAATATACAATAATTAGGAAAATGTACGACCCGAACAAGTAACTCGATAGATGTGTCATTTGTAAATTGAGAATCAATTGGGAGCTGGAAATTAAATACTGGTTAGTTTTGATTAAGTTAAAATGCTGATAAAACTATTCTTCGATCAAATCGATAAAACGATCTCGTTTTAAATGAACTGTAAAACAGACATAACGCTGTGCACATAAGCGTGCAACATTAAATTCAACAAATTATGTATTTTAATTGTAGTATAATGAAACACCACAAACTAAGAAACCAAGAAAAGTGACAAAGTTGTAGTAAGCGACAACAATAACTGTTGATAAGGCGAAGTATCGGCGAGGGAATTATTCATGAGGCGCTTACCGCCGCCATCGACAACTATTAACATTTTAATCATCCACTTTATTGAAACGCAACACTAAGGAGCGCAGAAGGACCAGCTTCATGGGACACGGGAGTAGAAAATAAAGAAAATATGAACAAAACAAATATTAGTTTGAAAATGAATGGAATTGGTAGTTATTAATTTGAAGTTGTAAAAGTATCGATGAGATAGTCGCGATTTCCAATTAGTGAGAAACGTAGATACTCGTAATATCAAGATTCCGATGTCTGGGGTTTTTTTTTTATCTCTTCACCTACATATATGTCCTGATTTTTGTCCTACAGGAAAGTAGAGATAATGCGATTTATGTTTTCTTTTTATTTCCTATTTTGTGCGCCTTACGTTCGTTGGCATGATTTTTTTAAATTATTTTTTTATGATTCCGTACCTCAAAAGGCAAAAAGGGAACTCTTGTAGGATAACTTTGTTGTCAGTCTGTCTGTCCGTTTTGTCTGTCAAGACCCTTAATCTCAGGAACGCGTGAAGGTATCGAGTTGAAATTAAAACCATATACTCAGGTCTGCGGCTCCTTGAAGTTGTAAAAAAACAGACTTCTGAGTTAACGAAAAAAAAGATACGGCTGTTTATGTTGCAAAAAACAATATATATCGACACTCTCAAGGGATTCAAAATTCATAGGGTACTTCCCGTTAACCTGAAATCCTGAAATTTGGCTTGAAGCAAGATCTCATAGCACAAGTGAAAAATCTACGTTATAAAAAAAACTGTTTTTGCGATTCGGAAAGATGTTCGTAACTCAATTCTGGAATTAAACCGTTTTCATAGGTAGGTTTGTACGGAACCCTCAGTGCGCAAGTTCGACTCGTACTTGCCCGGTTTTTTAATAATATAAACTAGTGCTTGATTGCAACCCCACCTGATGATAAGCAGTAATGCACTCGTGCATCACTGCGTACTATGTAACGCATATGTATAAAGAAACTTCTGCGTTCTTTTATCAGTTGTCGCTGAAACTGGAGCGCGCTAACTATAAGCTTCAGCTGACACTTGGAGCATTCAATATTGAGGCAAAGTAGATCGGAAGTAAACCAAGATTACATATTACCACACTTTTGATTATATTTTGGGCAATTTTAACTAGTTAGGAAATTAGCTTATACATTACATGGAAATTATGAGGCTCTACTTAAAGGAAGATGGTGACTGTTTGTGACAGCAAGTGAAGCAGCCATATATTATAGGAATGACATGTTCAAGCATTTGATATGTTAAACGACTTACAGAAGATTTAATTTTTTGAGCGAATCTTTGATACAGGAGCTCTCTCAGGTCTGATTAAATAAGCATTCCCAAAACCAGCTACCATTATAATTCAAATTAATAAAAAACTAAAATTATGCAAACTGCGATGTTATTCCACGTCTAATATAATATTATTAAAATAAATTGTCGATTTCGATGCAACGGCAGTCCAGAAGCGGTTAAATAACGTCTTATTGTGAAGCCAGCTCTCTGAGTTATGTCTCGGCATCTTTGTTCACGGCCCAGGCTCGTAATTTCACACAAACGTTCCTACAATATTATGGAAGTATTTGTTTATTTATTGCTGTATATTACATACAGTATTTCTATATAGTGATATATTTGAAATTCTACGGCACATGCAGGTGCGTTCAAGTATACCAGTGTGTCAATGAATGTGGACAGTCAAGAGGAATGTTTTGTAGAATCGATAATGTTAAAAAGCAATTAATAATAACGTGTGGTTGTGATTTATGTTATTACTGTGACTTTTGTTGCTATTAAATACACTTAAGTAATAAACATCGATCATCAAAAGATTAGAGTGTTCAACATGATGAATGAAATAATGTCTTTAGAGCTTTGAGTTCACGTCACTTGGTAAATCTTTAAAGTTTTGATGAAGATTTACTTGCGACATCATAAAACACAACACTGTTTATTGTAAAATGATTTATTGAAGTGGTCATTCAGAACGGATTCAGGGCATTCGAACCGTTATAATATTAATGTAAGTCAAGAAACTTAAAAATATATATAAAAAAAAAAAAATAAGTTTTACTAGCCAAAGAAGGAGCGGAGTCTTCTAAGACAGGCGTCATCATGCTTTAAAAGGAACTTTCTAAATTAATGTGAACTATTTGGTACAAAAATGAACATATTATGTAAAAATATCGTGAGCGCCGCCACGTCGTCGTCTACTTATCGTATGAATCATGAGCCTAATCTCATACATCATGTTTTATAATGAATTCCACCTAACCATTTGCTCCCCATATATAATAAGGGACACGTACAAAAATCAACATTCCAATCAGGATCGACCGACCAGTGGTCGGACAGAAGCACGGAAAATTAAGGCTGCGTCAGCCGTAACGTGTTGAACAAGCAGTTTCATCTCATTCTGTGCTACAGCTTAAACGGCGACTTAATTGGATAAGTCTTTCCTTCCCCTATAATTCACTGTTAACGAACCAGATTCGATTTCAAAATCAAGTGTCTGTATATTAAGTAACCTGGTGTAGTAAACACGTTATCTAATCAAGTGGTCCGTATTGTGGCAGCAGCGCGCACGTGCGATGCCAACACGGTCGGCCGTGGGCGTCGTCTGCGCCCCGTCTGTCGGGGCTGGCGGGCCGCCAACAGTCCCAGCGCCCCCAGCGTCCCTGGCCCCGCTGGCGCCCGGGCCCGGAAGGAAAGAATCTCTTCAGCTTATGCTGTGCACAGTTATGATAATAGGATGGCCTGTCTGCGAGTTGGTTATCAACTTTGGATAATGGTGCGAATGACAATGTGGTGCAAGTGTTCGCGGCTTTTTGCCACGTGGCCTTATGTGACTATGGCTCTCCAGTCAAGTATGTACCTATAACATTATTTCTTGTAATATTTCTACTCTCGTGATTGTAGAAACAGATCTGAAGCTTGGCTGTAATATAGTACTGTATATTTATACATTTTTACCTACTAAATAAACTGTCAGACTGATGAAATAGCAACGAGGTATATTTACAATACTAAGCCAGAATGAGGCAAGATGGATGAACTAACATCATCAATCACGAACTGAGGCCTAAAGTAAAACTTAAGGCTTTATGAAGTTTTGGTATTTACACTGTCTACCAGAATGTTCAGGTCTTTTACCTCGAGTTCTAGACGTACGTATTAAATTAATAAAATTAAGAGCCATAGGTACGTTTATATAGTTACATATGAACATTAATTGCTACATGATCTCATTAAATGCAAGACAAGATCCCAACATTTTACCCAAAATAAATCACTTTTCTACAATTAAAATAACGCGGTACTAGTTAATAAATAACAGTTCTTTCCCCATCGATATCGTAATGGTATTTTAATATTTCACAGTGCCCAGTTCCCTCGAACAGTTTCACGCGACTGTCACAAATAAATTATTCACTATCACTTACGAACTCCAATTAATTTGAGATATAAAGAGTATGTTGTACATGTGGGACGCCTTGTTAACTGTGTAGACGGAATACATTAGTCTTCAACTGTGATTTCTTGTGGTAATTAATTAAAATTTTAATTAAAATAGCGGTTTGTATGGTTCCAATAAACATGAGTATTGCTCAATCATGAATTCACATTTTTTGGAAGCTTGATACTGAGAATCGCATGAAATTTTGTAATCTTCATTTTTAGGGTTCCGTACCTCAAAATAGGATTACTTTGTTGTCCGTCCATCTGTCTATCTGCCAAGACCCTTTATCTTGGGAACGCACTGAGATACCGAGTTGAAATTAAAACCATGTACTCAAATCTGCGGTCCTTTAATGCTGTGAATAAACCAAACTTCTAAGTTAACGAAAAAAAAAAGATACGGAAATCAATATTCATAGGGTATTTCCCGTTGACTCAGAGTCCTAAAATTTGGCATAAAGCAAGGTCTTATAGTACAAATATCGGAATAAATCTGGGAAACAGTAATTTTTTGTTACATCACAAAAAAAAAATTGTGATTCGGAAAAATCTTCGAGAATCCATTCAGGAGATGAATTGTTTACATAGGTAAGTTTGTACGGAACCCTCAGTCGCACTTGCCCAGTTTATTAATTTTATCATTGCCATTTTAGAATAGTAGTGAGCAATAATCCTAGTGACAATGGGAATATTTCCCACTTTATCGTAGGTGGCAAAATTATGGTAACCGTTTAGCGCACTACATTCCCTTCTCCCTCTCGTAGGAGGAACATGACAGCTTGTGTTTCTCGCTCAACTAATAGCGCAACTGACACATTACTCGCGGACAACATCGCTAAACGACTTTAGAATCATGTAACTGTACCGGGCTAAGTGATTTAGAAGTATCCGCAAATTGTAATAACACGGTTAGCGCTGGCTTCCAATATCTTACTAACCGTTATAGATTAACAGCGCGATTTTCTATCTTTATATGAAAGTTTCTTTCATCATTTCGTCCTGTAAAAGGACCTCTTAGTGTTATCAAAGTTTTTGCGTTTTTGTTTCAGATACAAACCTCATCTAGAGATACTTAAAACCATTTTTCTATGGAAAGTTGCTATGTTCGCCTCTCCTGCATTATTTCGTACCATACCATTCATAACACTACCGATGCGTATTACGTTACAGGAACCGGACATTAATAAAAGCAAGGTTCAGACGTAATGTTAATTCGTGAGCATTTCGCTCGCAAAGTGGATGTAAGTGAAAACAGACGCGGACGGTCATTTGCATGCGCCGAGCAGCGAGCACCGAGCTAGACTTTGACAGTACACACACGTGCGCTAAGCGCGGCCAGACGCACTGGCTGCTAAAACGCAATAATAAAGCATTTTTTTATGGCTAAGTGAAAATGTAAATATTACAATCACTATTTTTCTTTCTTCTAAGTTTGGAAATAATCTGTAAAAAGAGTGGTGTAATTGAAAAAGAAATTAAGTAGGACGCTGTAACAGTAAATGGTAGGGAAATTAGTCTCCATCCATTTAAAACAGTATTGAATTATAATGACCCAATAGTTTACCGAAATGTTTATTTACATTATTAGGTTATTTAGAACTTTAGATTCTGAAAACTTTTGTACTTTCTTAATGTTCATAAAGAGAATTGATACCTGCCAAAGACCATGTTAGGAAACTATAAAACTGTTTGATACATTAAACAGTCACCATTAACCAAACAATATCTTCTTTTGTTAATAAAGACATCGCCACCAACCAAACACCGTAAAACATCCCATAAAACTCATCCGTGTGTACAAAGCCCCATCGACCGCGTTAGCATACACTAAATAAATTACCAGCAAGTTAGAGGGATGCATAGTAATGTGTTTACTCGCGCAAAATAGTTGTATCAGCCAAACGTTAGCGCCTAAGAGATTGCGAACCTCCAGCAGATCCTATTTAGTTAAGTGGAAAGTGTTCAAATAGTAGAATGGTACTGGCCTGATAGTTTAGCGTTACGGGAATTAGAAACGTAAGCTGAAATTCTATTGTGTTGGCTGGGAAAACAACTCGTGGTAATGGCTTCTGGTGCGCTGCTGCGGCGGCTTGTTCACGATTGTTTCTTGTGGGATTGTATCTATATACCGTCTCATTTACAAATACTTTGTAGAATCCGTTGTTTAATTTATTGATAGGTTTATCTACTATCATAAATATTATTTAGTTAATCGTGCTGTCGTCATCGGCTGTTCTCACGAGAGTTTACAAAACCAATCGATTTAAAGATTGAGCTATTTGCTAGTATTGTAGGCGTATTAATTGGACAAGATTAAATAATCGGACAATTGTAAACCTAGATACTGATGTCGTGGTATGTACTGTCATCACACTACAAGCCTTTAGGCTTCTAAATTCTTACGTATTGTTTTTCCAGTTTTTTTTTTATTTTTTATTCTCGATAGCTTCGCGCTTGACCGCTATCTCACCTGATGGAAAGCGACGATGCGGTCGACGATGGAACGCGCTTACCTAGAAGTAACCTATTCACTCTTGACATAAAGATTTCCTGGTTGTAGCTATCAGGAAACAAAGATGCCGGCAAGGAATTCCACTCCTTAGCTGTACGCACAATGAATGTGTTCCCAAAACGTTTTGTTTTCGATTCAATTATAATGGACACACAACCTCGACATGTCGCTCTAATGTGTTGTGTTGTCGATCTTACGATGTTCTTATATGACATGTGTAAACATCTTTGTAATTAATTTAATTCAATTTATTATATTTCTTCTGAATTTCCGTAATTATGTCAAGTCGAATAGTGTGTCCGTACATGAGAATAAAAATCAACCATGCGCGTGTTGGACTTTGCGCAGTGTAGGGTTCCGTAGTCGCCTGTTACAAAATACGAACTTGGAAGGCGGTTTTATGTTTATTACTACGAACATATTAATTGAGTTCACGGTTATACTGCCAATAGCGTTTAAAATGAGCTCACATGAAACGATGGTGATAGGCTCACCTCCAGTCATGTGTAGGTACATTTCCATACGATGTAAAAGGTGTAAAGGCGTTTCTGCTTGGGATTACGTGATGTTATGTAGGTATGTACCTATGTACGAGTATATGTATATATACATGATATTATTTTACCATAATTTGACGTGATGATTACTACCCGATTTGAAATGCCTAAGGCATCAAGTCTGCCTTTAAACAGTGTTACGTGCATAAGGTTTTGATAAATTAATAAATAATAGTTTGATATTTTGTACGAAAATTTCTAAGAAGCTACAATTATGTGTAATAAGTTGTGTGACTGACACTTTTCCTTCTAAAAGCATTCTTAATGTATACTACCATCATGATTTAAAGGTTTTCTTCTTTTGAGACTTAATAACAGACTACTAAGAGTCTCTAAGCTTAATCGCAGTCGGAAGGACCGACGAACCGCTAAGACAAGCAAGTCATTCCTTATAAACAACACATACGCTTTTATAATAAGCTGCCTAAGTCGGTTACAGAACTTAAAAAAGGAAAGTCCAAGAAACACAAGCGTATCCTAATGAAAATGCGTATCACAAGATTTTTTAATTATGCATATGGCCTAGCATAATCAGCCTTTTAATGTTCCTACTGCTGGGACTCAGACTTCCTCTCTAGGAGAGGAAATGGGCCGTAATCCACCACGCCGGTTCAGTGCGGGTTGGTGAATATCATATGTCTTCGTATTTTTAGTGGACATGTCGGTTTCCTCACGATGTTTTCCTTCACCGTTTTGAGAGCAGTGGTTATGAAAATAAATTACACAAAGTAATGCACCTGACTGGGTTGGAACCCGCGACTTACAACTCGTAAATCGTGGCCAATACCACTCGGTCACCACTGCTTTCATGGACCCCATGCTTTCCCATATTGGATTACTTATGTGAAACAAAATATATTGAATTACATTGAAGCATGGCGAAACCTTAAGGGCTAGGATATGGAAACCTAAAACTAGTTGTAAATAAACTCCATAATTTTATCATATTAGTTATTTTTTTAGGTAGGTACACAGTCTGAATATAATACTGATATTGTACGGCAGAGAAGTTTTGTTTCTCGATTTATTATAATAAAGTTTTGATTTCGTAAAGAACAACAATGACGGTGTACAACAGTATTTAAAGCCTCTACAGTCAAATCCAAACTAATATTATAAATGCGAAAGTAACTCTGTCTGTCTGTCTGTCTGTCTTTTCTTCACGCCTAAACTACTGAACCGATTTGTGTGAAATTTGGTACAGACATAGTTTGGAACTTGAGAAAGGACATAGGATAGTTTTTATTACAAAAAATAAAAATAAAAAAT
This sequence comes from Mythimna vitellina, assembly GCA_949316375.1. Lineage (NCBI taxonomy): Eukaryota > Metazoa > Arthropoda > Insecta > Lepidoptera > Noctuidae > Mythimna > Mythimna vitellina. The sequence goes on from OX438696.1 coordinate 443,591, forward strand.
AAAATTTATTCCGGACATACAGCGCCATCTATTGGTCAAAAGTCGGCAACAATTCAGTACTATAAATATCGAGCTTTTCCTATGCTCCGATAGATGGCGTTGATCGTACAATGGTGTCATTACACGTGTTCGGTTAATGTTATTGTTTTAATTCATCGGAAAAATGTAAATAAATAGTAAAAAGGTATGAAAAATATAATATAATACAGCTTTTAGTACAAAGAAAATGAACGGAGTATAGATAATTCTATTAGTACTGATTCTATTAGTGCTGTGCTTCCTGGCACTGCTAAAGTTGATCGAAGTAAAAAGATGGAACTATTTGTCGTGTAGTTCAGGAGCAACTGTTTTTCCATGAAGTATTGGAGGAATGATACCCTAAGCTGCCTGGGAGAAAGTCAGAAGGTAGTGTTTTGGTGTAGTCACATCGATTACACACTCAGAGAAACTACTCAAAAACCAATCACACATTAGTGTGTGTTGCAGTGTTCAACGTTGATCTGTCTCGATTAACGCCTCAGAGGTCCGTCACAAGTTGTGCATAGTATAACACACGAAATATCACTCTATGGAATTCCGCCAAAAAAAAAAAAAGCAAATGCTGGTCAATCACAGAAAGATGCTGATTGAGTAGTTCGTGGGGGTTACCAGTACTTGAAGTAGTCTCTCACTCAGACCTGACCATAGCCTACTGTTTAGAAAGAGTACCGAATTCAAAAATTCAAAAAATTGTGGGTTATTTATCATTTCCAGAAAAACCCATAAATACATATTTTACTAGAACGAGATTGGGTCTCGCTTTCAAATTGTAGACTTAAGCAACCATACATGTTACAAAGAGGTTGGATGCATAACGTGTTGAAAATCGGCGCTAATTTATGGCTCTTGGAAGCCTCTTGCGCTATCATAGTATCGTAGAATATGTAGAACGAATAAAGATGTGTATTTAATGCATGTCGATGTAGGGCTGCATTGGAAAGCGAAAGAGTTACATCAGGCGTCCCAATAATAGCGATTCTTATTATTTACGGTTAACGTTCACACAGTACGGGGCCCGACGCGGTTTGCGTTACTGAAGAGTTTGATTATGTACGTATAATGTATCCAACATTCTTTGCAGCCTTCCAGTCATTACTTTCTTGACAGTGAATGGTGTCCAACACTGAGACCACATTTTGATAGAGGCCAGTGTCAGTTACAGCCGCAATTGGCTGCGAGATTTGTTTGCCGACATTTTATTGGTTTGTGAAGTGACAAACACAGAGCCGTTGTGGGTGTTTCGGGAGGCTTCTGTTTCGAATTCGGCGGATTGGCCGAAGGTCACGGTGGAATAAACGGTGAAGGCTGCCCCGCTTTAGAGGAGCAACGTAAAATTCTCTCGCAAATTCTTCGTAAATACAGTAATTGTGGAACACGATGACGTCACAAATCACTCCGTAGAAATTTTAAATTTGCTAACGGTAGTGGACTCTGCCGATTATTCTCCTTCAAAATCCTCCACTAAAGCTTTATAACAGGGGTCGCCTAAAACCCTGCAGAGTACTTTCATCGACGCAAAACTTATGGGAGGTAACTCTTTCCAACAATCGCATAGCCCTAGCAGGCATCAGCTCAAAAGCGCTCTGTCTATATGCTGATATTTTTTTGAGGTGCGCATAAAACACTTGCTCGCCATCAAGTTTGCGTCTCGACACCCGGTTGACTCCTACGGCGGCTGGGGCGTGATCATTCCCTCTCCCACATTATTTCGACCACCTTATTTGCTCGCATTACTGCTTCGCCGTAGGAGGTGGTTGCTTCCCATTCCCTATTGCTCCGTATCAGGCCTGAACGAGGTCCGGGCGCGAGAGGTTGTCACTGCCACTAATTGCCCAAGCCAAGTGTGGTTAACTTCCACCTTATACCCCATTGTTGTTGTCCTCTGGGCCTTCCGAAAAACCTATGTCCGATGTAGACCTGCATCAATGGACTGTAATACCATTTTTAGCCTATCCTTAAAGAAGAGATTTACTGTCGCGATTGTGGCGCATTCAAGTTACCGTGGCTCTGGAATACAAAGGGCAACTAAAGGAATATAAGTAGGTTTTAGTTAGTAGAAGCCTGACACTACCTGTCGCTTTACCCAAAGCGGGGGCTACATGCCTCTGTCTGATTATTGACGTTCATAAGTTTTGATGTATCTCATTTAAGTGTATTCTATTTTTGGTGAGAGAAACAAATAAAATATATAAATCTGGACAAGAAAAGTATAAGAAATATATTGTATATTTACTGGAGGTAATTTTCTTTTTGGCCTTTAACCGTTTTATGTGAAAGTAAAATAAATGCATTAAATGCTTTGTGCATGAATCATAGGCACAGATTTATTAGTTGTGTTTGCGCATTTTTACGAACTTGACGCGGACAAAGTCGCGGGCACCAGCTAGTTTATTATATAAAAATCACAAAGACTAACAAAAAAGTCAACAAACGGAGAAGATATTCATTCAAAGACTAAATGATGTTCGCATGTTGGATTCGAATCACGGAATAAGTATGAGCACAATCAAGGCAAGGTGTATGTAATAGTACCAAACTATGAGCCCAAGTAGCACATAGTTGGTGCTTTCTGACAGCGAGATGGAGTCGTAATAGACTACGTAGCATATATCAGGACTAACTACACAGATTTTGCCAGATCTGGTAGGAGTTGGCTCGGTGGAAAACTGAATGGAGTGGAAGGAAGCCTCGCTCAGATGTGGGACAACAGGCTAGTAGACAAACAATAACAAGAAAACCTTGTGATTATATTCTGTGTTTTAACTTCTCAATATATGTTGTTTAAACATGCTACTGAAAAAGCAGTTAAACAAATAAGAATCAGAAACTTTACCAACAATCTGATGTCGTAAAATCTCAACACAGACTTGTCTCTTATTTCCGTGTAAGCTAGGTTTAACAGCTAATTTATCTGCGTCGGCTTAGGCAGACATTGTAGTAAGCTAGAAGAGTTTCGATGTAATCCCGGTACTGATGGCCGCATTGCAATCTGTTCATCGGTTACTTAATGTTGCGCCTTGTTTCGACAAGCCGAACAACTGTTGCGAGAGTAATCCGTGGAAACTAATTCTTAAAGGGTTGATGTAGATTTACATTGGGTGTACTTAGTAAATACTATATATATATACTTCGTATACTTAGTATACATTTCTGGAAATTACAATATTTTCTACTTTTTAGATAAAAAACTAAACTGCTATCTTTTTAAAAACATTGCCCCCACTAGGAATTACTCCCGTATCGTGGGTGCGTTCACAACAATGGAAACTGACTTACAAAAAACACACAGACCCTGAATACCTATCTGTTGGCAACACGAATATTTGTTCCGCGCAGGAATTGAACCCGCGCTGCGTGCAGCAGGTAATCACTCGACCACTGAACCAGTCGTCAAACCGCTATAACTCACCGATAGCTACATAAATCACTTTACCTGAAATTCTTATTTTATAAACAGTGAAAGATTAGTTAGATAACTACCAAATATTCGCTATTTCTAGCTGATGATGATAATGAACTGAGAAAGATGAACCACAGGTTCAACACCGACGTATGCTGTGCGGACCGCCACAGGTCCACAAGAGCCAAAATATGTTCCGACAAACAGTTTCAAACATTCCAATAACTGAAAAGAAACATTGTTTCCAACTGAATTTAATTAATTAATAATTAATTTTATTTTATTTTATTTACTTATCATAAATATTGTGTTTATTATGACAATGTTAACGCTTGCTATTTTAAATAATGTTATATTAGATATATTAGATGTTGTTGTTGTTAGTTATATTAGATGTTGTATATATTAACGCTGAATGTACTGGTTAAAAAAAAAGTTTGGATACCCACTGGTATAAAGAGTCACACCTTCTCAATGTAAGACTAAGAGAACGTCAACTGTACGTAAGTCTTGTCATCATAGAGAAAGAAAATCAAAAGCGCCGCCCGTATACAAAAGCTCATAATACCAGCGTGCCGGCCCCGCGGCCGCGCCTGTCTCTTGGCTCCCAGGTTTCGCCTTTTGACCCTGAAATCAACTTAGTTATCGAAGCGCTAAATCCCCACCGGCTTCGTAATTAATTGTCAGCGCCGTGTCCGGGGTTCCATTTCCGGTTGGAAGTGGTTAATTTAGGGTTCGCGATAAGGGCTCGTTAATTTCCGTTGCACCTCACTTGTCATAGGCGCCACCTTGTGGAGCTTTTTGACATTATTTTATCATATTCATTTCCGCTGTGAGTTTTGGCGGGTTTCTAAATGACTGACATTTGGGGTGGTCCTTTTGTTTGTGCTGGTAATGTGTTTGATACATTGCTACGTACTGTTTGCCGCTTATTTGAAAAATAAACATGAGAGAAAATGCAAAAACGTTACAGCATTTAAAAAATATATCAAAACAATTAATTTCATCAAATTATATGCTCAACGAGCTGTATTCAGGGACGTTACAAAGGCGCTGATGTCAAAAAATAAATTTGGAGTCTAAATCGTGAAAATCGGATAAAATTCCAACAATGAAGGAATTACTCTGTAGTGAGGGCATCATTCTGTCAATCTCGTAACAATTTACATTTGTGCCTCTCCTCCTCCGCCAACCCCCCGCCCCCCGCCGCACCGCGCGCGTCATTACGTCTCGATTGTCGATTGTTATCATCACGCCAACTCATTTGGGGGCGATCGCCGGCAGATCTCTAACTCAATAACAGGCGACAAATTCAGCCAAGATTAAAAGAGATGCCGAACGGATATTGAAATTTTACGATCATTCCCCTTTAAAGTTTATTTTTGTACGACGCTTTTTGTTTGAGAGATAATGTTCCCCGTTATATTGGGGTGACAGTTATGTGTAAATATACGATCCTTTTGTTACTTTCCCCGAACGAGAGCAGTTCACTGTAATCAAGCTCAAACAATTGATTAACAAACAGGAGGTGTCGTGTTCTGGCAGCGGATTCCTCTTATTAACCTTGGAGATATTTCAATGTCAAATATATTAGTCCATTCTATATAATTAGGTCGTTCACAGCGTCTAGTGTCGCTCGCTGACGTAATTGCCTGTTTGTGATAATCATCCGAGCGAGAGACTACTACCTACAGTCTGTCTACATTTATTTTTGACGGTGTTTTTTCTTATTAAAATTGTTGCCTGTTTATTCCCCTTACATGATTGTAAAACAAAATGACACAATCTATATTCTACATTTAAATAAAATGTAATATCCTTGTATTTTGCTCTGACTACCAGTCTTTGCATACCTATCTCTGAACATGATGATAAGCTACATACTTAGCTAGTAGGATCTAGCGATGCAATATATAACATTTATGAATACATAACTGGGCACATAAATAACGCCAGATAAGCAGATTTTAATTCAGCAGATAAGTGGCTGGGTCCCGCGGGCTTGCCGTGTTGTGTACCACAGAGTAACTATGTACAGAGGGCTCAATTCTAACTACTGCTTGACTGACTGACACTTACCTAAACATAAAGATGTTTGTAATGGGATGATGGACAAGTCCTCTTGAAATACAATATTTCTATAAATAATTATGATCCGCAATTAATGTACTTGCCACGTAAGGTTGTGTATTGCAGTATTGTTTGAAAAATTCTATTATAAGCTGCAGCAGTAGATGTTTCGAGCAAATATTATGATAATATAAAATTAACAAATTCACATTAATCGCGTGCTATATTTGGTTTAAGTTGGCGTTAGTTTTTTTAAGCACGCCTAAAACTTCCGCCCTGCATATTTTTAACGTTCTGTCCTCCAAGCTCTGTGGCGTGGTTCCGTATCTGGCACGTTATAGCCCGCGGATCCCTGCTGCTCGAGGGGACTGTCCCTGCTACACTGTGCCAGATAATGCTTTGTTTGTTTATTACCATGACGCGCAGTAATTTTAGAACATTTTCTTTGGAAACAGGCTGAGTGAGGTCGGAGCTTGTCTCTTTACAAGCACAAACACAATGTTGTAGAAACGATACTGACAAGACCTTGTTTATGCAGATTATCTTGTTATAACTTCTAATAATAACATCATAAAATAACTACGTCATGTAAAAAGTTGTAAACAAGTTCTGCTAATAAAAGGGATTACAGGAGCTTATTGCGAGTTTTATAATGCGCAAAAGTAAATGAACCATACCGCAGTAAATAGCAGCAAATAGGTAATGTGAACAGAACATAATACAGCTAATTCAGTACGATAGAAAAAAATCACGAAGATTCTTCTTAAGATTACTTCTATCGACTTAAAACCGTACTTAATTTACATGCAAATCATTCTGATTGTTTGTCAATTTATTCAATAAGCAACGTTTTACTGTTATAGTGTTTTAATTTTTATAATAAAATCTGTAGACTTTTAGTAAATCGCTAAAATGCTTCATATTTGCAAGCATTGTGTCTTTGAGAATCTCTTTCTTTTATATGCAGTCGGAGTGTGGCCGTACATTATAAGGCCGACTATGCTATGCTATGGAGTGTGGCCGCAGTGTTGTTGTCCTCTTAACGCTAAATACTATTTTTATAGGAAAAGCAGATCTTGTACCTAATGGAATGGTATGTTATTTTATGCCAAGGCCATTTACATATTCTAATATTTGTAATATCTTCTCTGGGTTAACATCTTATCAGTATGTAGATAATACGAGTACGTTAAATTCAAGTTTTGTGTCAAAATTAGATAATAATATACATGGATAAAAATTATATAATTCATTCACGCGATGATGACAACTTAAGAGGGTCCTATTCCACTCTTCTATCGTCAACATTGAGCATGGTTTAAAAGCTTGTTGCTTCATCTAACGCAATACAACGCTATGTTTGATGAAGAGGCAATGCAAAAAAAGAGAGATAAAGCCTGAAAACTGTTGGCTGCTCGAATATGTCACAAAAATTGTTCCAAGAAATTCGTGTTTTTTTTAAACCCTTAAAAGTCTTAAAAAAAAATTCGTCATTTAGAATCTCGATTAAAAGTGCAAGGCTGTTATTGATGTACTTTTTTATATTTGTAATGTATGAGTACATTATGGAGGGCTAAAGTTCACGTAAAAAAGGCCAATTTTCAGAGGTATTTACTAAATTAGTTTTACACAAATTTATGTTTTGATTCCTATAGAAGCCTAGAGCAGTGATGCAATCGATTGATGGTGAGGCGCACTAGTTTATTAAGAGCTTATTCACTCTAGCCTTGAATACATCCAAATTATAATCGGATGGGAAGACCGCAGCAGGCAAATTGTTCCAGTCCTTCGATGTGCACGGTATAAACGACGAGGGGAAACGCTTAGTCCGGACCGTAAAGGTTTCAACAACGTAAGGGTGAATACTCGCCCTTCGTCGGGTTGTCCGATGGTAGAAATGAGATGGCGGAATCAAGCCATGCAATTCCTACATTCTCCAAAATGCACCCTGCAAAATACGCTACGCCTGTGCTCAAGGTTTTGAAGATTGGACTTAACCAAAACTAGATCACCAATTAGCCTCTTCGCATGCTTTTTCACCGAACCCAAAGCTGCTAGGTGGCATTTTGCAGATAGCTGTGTATCCAAAATATCTAGAGAAAGATATCGCACGCTTAATAAAAAAGAGACCTGACTCAAAAAGGAGGGTATTGGAAAACTGAACCTTATTATTGAAAAATATGTTTTATTATTCAATTAGCCCCTTTTTTAAGTTAGGCCTCTTCACGATTAAAAGTGCGATATGTAATATCATCATAATCACGTAAGAGCGGTTGTATTAAAATGTATGTACCTCCAAAAGGACGCTCTTAATAGACTCTCTCAACATAGCTTTTATTAATGAAAGAAATAAATACGCATTTGTAGAAATACAAAGTAACCCACTCAGTACAAAACAAGGCCAGCGTCAAACGAAGCAGATGTTATTAGCTATCAAGCAAATGAATTCGACTGAAGAAATAATGCTACATTGGAAAGCAACTTAATAAAGAAAGTGGGAACAAACGAGCACGAAAAGAAAAGTATTGAAAACAAACATCTGTCGCGAGCGAAACTAAACGAAACCAATATTAGGCGAATTTTTTTTTACATGTTTTGTTGCGTAAGATCAATAATCTTTGACGGGTTATTTGCAAGAAGGTTATGGAGTAACAGGCAAAAACTAATAATAATGTTGATCAATGACGTAAGTTTCCTGACTAAGTCACAACATCCAAACATGGTATTATTTAATCTAATTTGTATACCTGTAAGTCTTGGGGGGCTGGTGACCCGCACATTTGTAAGAGACTGCTGCCCGAAATAGGTATTCTCACAAATGTTTATGTTATTTAGATTACCTAAGTATTTTTGTTCACCATATTGCATTTTTGATGAGATAATGAGAAATAAATTTATTTATTATTATTGTCAAATAAAGTGATATAAAAAATACAGAACTCGAATAAATAATAACATATAGAAATTTGTCAGCAATAGATAGGGGATGCAAAAGAAACTAGTTGCGCAAGACAATAACACTCCTTATTGATAACTATGATTATCGAGAAGTTTCAAAGGAAATGAAATTCTAGACCACAGCTCCAGATACGTCAGAAACTAACATAATTCCACGTTCATTTTCCATCCCAGTCCATGACCAGTTGATAATGAACCTTCTGCAACAAGCCAGGGGTTAACGTTCATACAGTTAAGCACGTTAATGCTATGTCTGTCCCCACTGCGCCCCGGGCCCACGCCGCGACGAAGGGACGAGATTACAACACTATTAAATTTACGGACGAAAAATGAGAGATGTATTTGATTTCGATTTACGAACACAAATGAAACTATTTATTCTTTGAAGATTAAAAGGGTTTTGGAATTAAAAGGCTATTTATTTTGAATGGAGAATGGCATGGCACATCTATAAAGTATCAACTATTGTTATAATATGTGTAAGTTGTGACAATCAGTTGAGGGATATGGGTTGTTGAATGGTGCTCGTTATGCGTCGATTGTCAATAGACCATTGTGTCGCAGGTAAAAAAATTGTAATCATTCATGTCATAAAAATACATCGTTTTTTTAATTAATATCTATCTCTGTGCGTAATCCATTAAAACTATAAACCGTGGGCGTGACACGTTGGTGAAATCCTACATACTGATGTTAATATATACAAATAATGAAAGCATTATGCCTACATGCCACGCTTGTGTACAAAAACATAAAAAAAACCTCTAAACAAAAGTTTGGGTGAAACAAAAGTATAATAAATTAACTGAGCCCTCTAAAGACATCGCATCGTAAATCATTGAGGAACAAAGATTCGTTGTAACGCTCGTACGTGAAAGAATCGAAGACAAACCTAATAAAACATACGAGAGTACTGAAGTAATGAAGTATGCGTTGAGAATTGTTTGGGACAGCGTTCCTGTTCGTCAGGATACTGGCTTAGTAGGTACTCTTTGTAAAGAAATGTCAAATTCTTTTAGTAAAGATCGGCTGTAGTGTCTTAGTGAATCCCGACGTGTAGCACTTCCGACAAAATCTGGTGGAAATATAATATATCAAGCTGATCCAACTTACAGCCTATTGTGCAATTTCGAAATGATTCATTATATTAAGTCTGAAGCTAATCCTACTTATGGCCTCCTATGTTACCAGGGCACAATAAAAAGAGACAGCCACGCTTTCAAGGCGTGGCGTCGTGGCAAGTGGCGTCAAGTAGCAAGATCCGACGTAAAGCGTCGTCGGCATTGTAGCACATACAATGGTTGGTAATGCACGCCTGCCTGATGGCTCATTTACATTATTCAAAGTTGCGGGATGCGTTAGATGTCTAATGGCATGCAAGGAGGCCACATATTGTATCGCTTAGAATGGTGCTCCATATATTTATTTCCATTTACATACTTAAAGAGTTCTCTACTTTCTCAAGAATTGTACTTTTAGCTTCAAGTCTTACTAGATGTGGTTTTTAAATGAGTAAGTATCGTATCTTATCGGTACAAAACTTTTGTTAGCATTAGTGGTTGGAGTAAGCAGTCTATGGATACACCGTATTCAGAAATTGTGGAAGTCGTACGAAACGACCGCCCCATCGACTTTCATCGTTTTCCTGAGTGTGAAACCTCCCTGCATGCTTTATAGCGCTCAACTTGTCGACTAATGTAAACGGTTCACAATATAGCCGGGACATAGTTTGCGCGAACATAAAATACCACGCGGAGTTGTTGAACCACTGCTTTAGAATTAACTAGTCATTAACGTACATTAGTCACTTCAAGAGTTCATTAGTCAAAGTAGGATTTAGTGGTGTGTGTTTGCTGGAGCTTTATAGGCGGGAATGAAAAGTTTTTGCTACTTTTGGGTACACGCAGATTTAGTATGGAAATAATTCGGTTTATTAAGAGACCTTCATTACAATTAACGCTGAAATGACGAAAGAATAAACAATGTAAGACACAAAAGAAAACGTAAGAAAATGACTCAGTTTTTCATTAGCTGTGACGAAAAGAATTCGAAGCGTGTCAGTCGTTGACGAGTTGACGCTGCATAAATGAAAACATAAAATTACGTTTATTACATCGGCGGCTGTGTACGGGTCATGTCGCGGCCGACGCGAGCGTGAAACGAAACGAATACAATACACGGCCCATTGAACACACACGTGGAACGAATGTCACTTAGATACGGGGAATGGGACGTGTGTTGTGGTGGAGGAACACCTCTTCAAATGGTTTGTTATGAGGATGGTTTATCCTCCACCATTGAATTGTGGTTATGAACAGTCTTCTAACCACAATAAATATAATGGTTATGAAATGATTAAAACAGTTTGGTAGAATCGCTAATATTTTAGGTATTTTGATACCCGAAATAATTATGTAATTAGTTTTAGTTAAACTTTATACAGTATATCAATCCACCAAAGCACTTATATAATTTTTGCAACAAATTTCTAACGTTTACTTTACGTAACACATTAGTAAGCTCAACGCAACTCAGCCTCCAGCTGAGACAATAAAGGGATTTTCTGAACCGTTTCGCAACGCCCCCGCGAGCCCGTCAGCACAGATTAAATAAACTATTAATCTCTATCCAAAAGGTGTATTTGCATAGCGATTATAGTTAAGATCCGGAATATCTCGCAACAAAGGGTCTGCACAAACTGATATGTAAATTATTCAACAAGGACTTGCAAAAGCGTTATGATCACGGAAATGTTAGCAACTGGAGCGGTACTTACTGTGCTAAATCATATCTACTTCAATCAACCAGAATACAATGAACCAGATAAATAATATGATGAGCTTCAAATGATGATAATAATTATAATTTAATGAAAATGTTAAATTTATTTAACAATCAATATAGGTACAGCACACATTAACAAAAAGAAGGAAATAAAAACAGTTCCAAAGGTGAAGCTTATTTTTGAAGGAATCTCTACCAGAATACCTACTAAAGGAGAGTTAGAAAAAAAGAAATATACTTAGCCATCGAGTGTACGAGTAGTAGGGAAAAATAAGCACAAAAAAACAAGTCACTTTGAAATATGAGTGTATACTTGTAAAATGGTATTTATTTACATTTTTACTAGTACACCTTTTTGGCTCTAGTCTATTTGTAAATTGATAAGTTTTATTCCAAAATTTGCTTTAGCTCTCCATTTACTATGAATCCGAGGCTATGACGCAATGTGTAGGATGTTTTAATACTAGCTTGTACAGCTCGTTCGCAGAATTGTAAAGTAAGGAATTTAGATTGATACAGCACCGCTTGAGTGCAATCAGCTGATTGATTCACTTCATTTGAACGTGAGTTGCGATCGCGACTCGTTTTGTTGTGAAGAGTATTTTAAAATTGAATCGTTTCGTCTCTACGTTTGTTTGGATTGAAACCAATAAAACTGAAGTATTCCCTGATTCAAAACAAATACGTAAACTAAATCCTGTTTGCTTATTTTTACGATCTTGAGGCTTAAACTGTTCGCTGTCCGCTTATTTATTTATGTATGTTCATTACAGAAGCCGTGTAACCTGTATTTAAAGTTTCTTTAATCGTTTTTATAGACCTCCCGCAGTTGCGTATAAAAGTTAATGGATGCAAAAAAATACTTTATACCAATGCAATTACGTTCGGCAGCGCAACAAAATACATTATTAAAATACAAGTTAATATTCACAAAGGAGTCTGTGTCGATTGAATGTTGAATAAAAGTGCGTTTACAACAATAACATGCGGTGAACGGTCGGCACCATTGTGTACAAACAGAGGGCCATGCTGGGCATTTTATCATGCAAATGTGCTTTGGGTAATGTGCGATATAGTTCCTATAGTGCACGAGGCAGCTGCGCGTGCGATGAGGCGAGACGGACCTTTGAAAACCGTATTTATAAAAAAAAAAAACATAAAGATTATAATACAGACAAGGTGGACATAAATGGTTCGTCTCGGTTCACTAAATGGTACAGGTGACGATAAACGTATCCCGTAATAATTCAAATTGGTTTGAATTTAAATTGGGTGTTAAATAGATATTAACATAAAATATCAAACCAACCCATAACAAAAAGTAAAAATAATAAATGTTGGCTGCAATAAAAATAAAATGTCAATTCGTCGCTCAACGTAATGGCTAAACACGTTCACCTAACATGATACTGGACTAAATAGATACATTTCCTCAACTTCCCACACAAACTTGTAACCAAAAACAAATACAAACAAAATGAGAACAAACAATCAAACGTCTCTATTCTAATACAAAACAAACTCGTAAAACCGAACTCTCATTTTAAACTCGAATTAAACTATTGACACAACTCACAAATGGGGCGATCAAAACGAAAACATCCCTATTGAATGGAAAAGGGTTGAAACGAGGTCCGAATGCACCCCGTTTTTTCAAAGGGCGTGATTCTGAGGTCATTGTGAGGGGTGACAAGGGGACATAGAGTAGTAGTATTAGCTACAGTAGGGTCAGTTGGAATAATGTGCAATTTCAAATTGCATAAATACTTGTTGTTTTGGAGAAATGGGCATTACAATTCGAACTCGTTTTAGGTACTTACATACAAGTGGATCACTACTTACTCATGGTCGCCGTGCTTGTATCTAAATAGTCTGAGGGTCAAAAGTATTCCCCAAAAATAATATTTCTGTTACAACTGTTGTTGGAATAGGTATTAATGTTATTTTTAGGTTCCATCATCCATTTGAATGGTCAAACGTAGTCAGGGTAGGTTTTTTTTTAAATGGAAATCCTTTTTTATTATAATTCCTATACTTTGTGAGCCCTCCGTGGCTACTTATTCACTGGCTACTTTTGGTGCATTAGTTAGTCAAACTGGCACGCGGACAGCGGGCGCTTGCTGTGCTGTGCCAAGTTGCCAAGTCGCCTGGCAGGCTAGCATGTGGCGGATGTGTGAGAAATTGTCAAAACATAGAAACAGGGAGTTATAGTTTATTTATGGAATGAAGGACTCTAAGAGAACTCAACACATTATAAGTTAATTTACGACGAGATCAATTATTTTCTAAAAACAGAAGTACACACACAAAGTATGCAAAACCAACTCATCCTCGATTCGCGATTTTTATGTTAGTTTTCCAAAATAAACATTATGTTTAAGACAATGGAAGAAACCACTGCAACCTCCTGTAACGTTAACGTCGTTAAATATAAATTAAGTGAACACGCATCCATCTTCATTATTAAGAGATCCAAGAGTCGTGATACGGAAGCTTAGCTTTATCTCCACTACCGACTGAGGGCAAAACCAAACAAAGTAAAGTTTTTACGTATCCACTTTTTACTGGTCCTTCAGTACCAGTCCCAATTCAAATGGGAAAACTTTAATGGGCAAGCCAAGTCAAATAAAAATTTAATACAATATAAAGCCGAATTGAACTTAAAACAACAATGGGCTTAACGACACAAATTCAGCTAATAGTTAATCTGTAACCATTGCGTAGTTACAGAGGCGTCGTTAGTGCGCCGCGCTGCGCAAACAAGCAATCAACGTGGAAAATAAAACAAACAGATGCGGCCGTGTCGCGCCTATCAATGTGCTACCATGATGGCGACTCGCTTTTATTTTATGAGCGTTTTACGAGCCTCGAAAGGATTTGTTTTAGAGCCCTACGTGATAAATGCACCACTGGGATTGAATAACGTTTGGTACATCCTACTTGTGACGTTTGCGAACATTGTCGATGAGTGCTAGGACCGGGCCAGATGTTTATCGTGGCAATCTACGCGCATACAGATGTTGCTACCACTGATTGATGGCTTGGATATGAAGGGGACAGTTTGTAGTCAAAGTTTTACTTGTAGTTTCGAATTTTTAATGGATTAGGTTTGCAGATTGCATGCTTTCTAATTTGATCATTCTTATTCTATTTTAATTGCAATCAAATAGCTAATATTAAGTTTTGGTAGAACAGTTTATTGGCAACATAGGTAGGTTTGCGAGTTACTTGCTTGATATCACAGTAGATGAAATGTTGATATCAGCAAGATGCTACTCATTTTCTTTAAGATGTGAAAGTTCCAAGTAACTGAGTGGTAATGGTGGTAGGAATTTTCGAACTACGCCCATTTCTTGCATGCAAATGAAATAATCAAGATTGTAACTGTCACAAGTCTTATCTCTGATACTTACGTCACAATGGTAATTAAGCACATGGTGACTGGTCAGTCTGCAACCCGTCTAGTGGGACCATTAGACCACGTGCGGCCGTCTGGCAGGACATTAGGCCACGTGCCGATCGAGCGATAACACAACAAATACCAATAATCCCTAACTTGGTGTGAAGCTAATTAATTCAAACTATTCGAAACATTAGCCGATGCATAATTGAATGGTTAAGTGGTTGTTTCAGCGGAATCATTATATAAATCAATTTCTTGTAAAAGCTGTGATTCTAGGGTAGGCTCGTTTTGATCACAGAGATTCTTACGGCTTGTGGTTGGATATGGACACTGTGGTGCAATGTAAAATATTACCATGAGTTAGTATGTACGCAGTTGTAGTCTAGGACAAACATGTGTTTCTTCATTGATATGAATCTTTACAAACCGGCTAAGTGCGAGTGGGACTCGCGCAAAAAATATCACGATTGTTGTATGAGAGCCCCCTTAAATATTTATTTTATTCTGTTATTAACAAATACTAAATAACAAACAGTAACGGTAACAGAAGTACTGTGAAATTTCACGGTTTCACTGTTTTTTAATTTTTGTCAAACTATCACGGTTCATGAGATACAGCCTGGTGACAGACGGACACACAGACAGATGGACGGACACACGGACGGCTTTAGTAATAGGGTCCCGTTTTACACTTTGTGTACAGAACCCTAAAAAAAAGTTACTAACCTCTCACAGAAGCCCTAAGTTCTAGTAGGAGGAAGCTGCTTATTATTTATGCTTAGCATTTTCTCAACCATGTTGGATCATCTTCTATTGGTCCTGGATGAAGCATGTAAAATACAGATACCTATAAGTTCTTTGCGCGGTGTGACTGATTTCCCTATCAATCATGAGCGTACGCTACGATGTAAATTGGTTTTATATAGTCCAGGAAGAAAGGTGAAAGTCGTACAAATAAACTTGATCGCAGCCATAACAAACCGATGCGTGTACAAATTACTCGTGTGCCTACCTCGGACGTGTAAACGCGCGGCTATTAATAAAACGCGCTGTAACGCGCGATATCCGCGTCTATTAACAGCAACCGCTTTCAGTTAAATTCCTAGCCAAACAGCTTCAAGTGTTTACTGATTATTCCAATATTCCAGATAAAAACCATCAGACATATTACCAATATTAATACCAATAACAGTATTATTTCTGAATCTGTCCGTGGCTTAAACCGTGTGTTGTGAATTTGCAATGGTTTACTAAATCCTAACAGTAAAGTGTGACTGATCTGCAGCACAAAAATAAATTAATTTCGTCAAGCCTAACTTTAGTCCTTCTGTCCCTTATTTTAACTAGCCAATGGCTACTAAAGAGTCAGTAGCCACTGGCTAACTTCAGTAGAGACTAAAGTCCACACCTTGTAATGCTTACCAACCTCATTAGCGGCCGACTACAGCTGCTCACAACAACACGCAATGTAAAAAATATTACTAGATAAAACGACTGTGTGTTGTCCAGATTAAATGTGTTTGCTCTTGCTCTTTTGTTTGCTGAATTTGAGCGTAACTTGGATATCCGAAGTTTAGAGAGAACAAACAGAAAAATAACTGTTTCTTTTTCGAATTTATCTGTCACTGAAATAGAGTTATTGTTGAAAAATTTAAAAAGCTCTGTTGTTTCCTTGGTCTGGTCAAGAGTAATTCTGTGTTTACTCACCAAAAAAAAAGCAATTTACCATTTAGATCAAATGAAAGCAAAGCAATAAAAAAAATCGAGCTTAGCATTTTAATTAAGGAAATTAAACAAAGAGACAGTTTAATTGAAACGTATCAAACAATTCAAGTGGCGCATCGAAAGCAATTTCCCTATTACCGAACAAAGTCAACAAAGACAGGAATTTTAAGTGAAGGAACGTATCGTGTACGTAAGGCATCAATTAGAGGCTCACGGACGATAGAACTGAGATACTGGAGACATTGATACAGAAGGTGCACACTTACCAACGAAACAAGCTATAAGCGAAGGAAGCGATGAACAAAGTAGCATTACTCTGTACTCTGTTCATTATGGCTTTGAAAAATATACTCGAAACTGACTAAAACTAAAATATTAAAGAAGCTTGCCGCTTATAATAGAATTCTCGTGGACCCCTAGTGACTCCTTCTTCAATAGAAAAGATGATAGTGGTAGAGTTTGAAAGATTAAAAATGGCACTTGCTTTTTTGAGTGCTTGAACAAACTTTACCAATGAATATATGCTAGTGTTCGATGTCATGCCAAACCAAACTTTGTATGTTTCAATTACTTCTTTTTTACTGTAACCTTCAACAATACTCTTATATTATATGTGGAAGCTTGTAAATAGCTCATCGTGATCTTCTTTATCGTTATATATTTTGTATTGTTAGCTGTAAGTCACCCAAATAAAATAAAATAAATAAATAAATAAAATAAATAAATCATATTAAACTATCATAATTTTTCATAGTTGGAAACTTGGAACCTGATAGGACTTCGCTAAGTGATGACCACCATTACTTTAGGTTTACTTGGCCTACTGCACCCTTTGTGTACTTTGGTTGAGCTCTCAATTACGGAGGAACGAAACTTGAACCGTGCTCAATGCTCGCAGCTCAACAATTGATTGAGTCAACATCGCTTATGAGCATCACTGCCCTTTTTGTTTTGAGTGTTTAACTAAATTAGTAAGCAAGCCCCTGTTTACTTTACCTTTTACAAAGAGTATTTGATTTTCAAAATATATTTTTGAGAAAGAAGTTTAAGAAAATGACATGATAAAAATTCTAAAGTTCAAAACACAACTTCAGTAAAATATTAAAACTTCATTTTCAAATGGTGCAACGTGCGACGCGACAGAAAATTCAATAAGGGCAAAATCGTGTGTAAAATATTTTAAAGAAAACTTTAAGCAAACTGGTTCGTTTTTGAGATTGAACGTTCCTTAAATATTCGTAAATCTTTCACACTGTATTACCCTGGGTAAAGCAGCTTCGTTAGCATTGCTCTAACGTACGGCCACTTAGTAAGGCAAGCGCGTACGCACCTCAGACGAATCAATTAGTTTGTTGGCCACGACAGTGCAACCGCTTTCCCTCACGTTGAGTAAGGGTAAAGTTATTAATTTAAAGTGTTGTTGTACTTTCATACTACACTGCGATTAGATCAAGGTTATAAATTGTAAAACGTCATATCTATTTGAAGGATCTATGAGAGTGCGAATTTTTGTACAAAACCAATTAGCACGGCATTATTAAGCAGTATAAATTTAGAGGCCTATTCTAAATAATACATGATCGACCCATTATGCTCCTTGTCTTACATTATTATTTGTAAGGTCTTTAATTTTAGTTTATTTACTATTGGGTTTCAAACCACAGATTGCATTTATTTAAGCTCTATTCATCCATAACATAAGTAAATACATATCTAAAACAGCTGCTTAGTTTATAACCGTTTTCAGTCTTCTTCGTGGTATCGATAACTTGGAAACTAACTGAACTGTTACAAACTTTCTCCTCTTCTCGTATATTAATAAAGTAATCAATACCATACAGTCTGTGCATCACTCATTCGAAGAGCGTAACATTTATTTTACTCTGAGCTTCATTAAACTTGCTTCAACGAGAATTTGATTAGTTTTAACACTCGTTTTGCTCTATGTTTAAGAAGATTTATCTAGTTACTTCAACGTAACTTTTAGATAATGTTGTCCTTCATTAAATATTTCTTGCTTAAAATTATCAAGTTCACTAACTCTTCTAATCTTCCACTGTATAATTTCCCGTACGTACAAAACTATCTCCAAGGAGTCCTGAAACTCGTCTAAGCTCTATTACATTCTAACTCTCAAAGGAATTGATTAGTTCCATATATTCTACCGCATTGTTATAAAATTGTCCTAAAGTTATTAAATAATCAATTCCATATTATTATAGATCTTGAAACTTTCAGATCTAGAGCGGAACGTGTTAAATGTTTTGGTGTCAGCTCTAAAGTTTTGTCTCTGAGGATTCTCTACTAGAGTCTGTTACTATAAGTTGGTAAACTTTCTCTCTGTACGAGTTATTATAATAGGATTATCGGCATATAATTAGCGCGTTAGAGATAACAGCGTCTACTCCATTACTCGGTGGAAGGTAATACTTCGAGTAGTAATCAATTAGCTTTGAACCAGTTTTATTAAAGGCTTTCCCTAACTTATCTATTAGTCTACGTTTTATCAACAGAATCGACCTCTCCGTTTAATGTTACTGTTAATTTACTTTAAGTATTTACAGTTACAGGGTTGCTTCCTTTTATTTAAACAAAAGTTTTCATAGTGACTTTCGCTCGTGCCTTTATTTAAAGTATATAAAATTTATGAACAGGTATTATAATGATGCTGCCGTGGCGGTATGTTTCCCGTATCCGTGGTGTGGCTCCGCACTCGGGTCGTGCGGTGGCGGCGACGAATCAATTAGGCCGACACCGCGCCGCCATTACCGCCGTCCGGAGACTGCGCCACCAACTGATCCCAGTCACGAAAGCTGAGCGAAGGTAAGTATGCCTTTACATAATTATTTTATGTAGACACTTTCTTGATATTTTTGTTGTATTATGTAAAAATTTAAGTTTTTTTTTCGGAAGTCTTGCCAGAATTTTATAGATACATAACTTTATTAATTTTGACCGGTAAGATAAGGAATGAGACAAACGATGAGTTCCCAAACCAGATGATTCTCAGATCAGGAATCATCATTACATTAATAAACGCTCGGCTTGTATCCATCGCTGCTGCTTATGATTTGCCACCACTTATTTTATAGCGCATAACTTAGACTCCAGTGGGATTCACGGTTTGATTCCATCCGGCTCAGTATGCCTTTGTAGGTATAATTCTTGTATATCTTCTTTTGCTTCACATTCTAGTTCGGTCCATGTGTAATGAACAAGTGTCATGCCTCAATATTCTAGACTAGCTTTTGCCTGCGGCTCCGCCCACGAACATAAAATATAGCCTATGTCACTTAGGAATCAAGCAGCTTTCTATCGGTGAAAAAAATTCTAGCAATCGGACCAGTACGTTCAGAGATAGTTTCTACAAACAAAAAAAAACGAAAGAACAAACTTATCCTCTTTACATTATTAGTGTAGATGAATAATAACCATCGCCATTTATATGAATTGTACGTTTTGATTGGATATGAATTGATTTGTCGCAAGTCACAGAGTAATATATAAAATATCTCATTGATATACTGTAATGTTAGTCAGATGAACCTAATATTAGTCCTAGACTTAGCAGACAGCTAGATTTAGTGTATGGAAGACATGTAGTCGTCTCGCGAGCGCCCACAGCTGGTACGTCTTTAAATAGAAATCATTTAGATTCTCCTGAAACAAATCTACAGCTGTCAGCAGATGATAAACGCAAGACACTGCGAGAATGGACACTTTCTATAATAATAGTACACGCGGAACACAAGTGGATCAGGTCACTATAACTGTAGACTAGTGTAATATTAGTGTACTAGGAAATAGTGAATGACTGCCGCATGTCATGTAACTTATCTTAGAGTGACGAAGTACACAGTGGACGTGGATTGTGTCAGTTGAATATTCATTGGCGACAATTTTGATAAATAGTCGGATGAGTATTTCTCAGACCAGCCTGTGTGTGTCATTGGCAGAGTGCTACACTATTATTTTTTGACGGAACTGCTTTGGTATATCTAAATATTGTTAAAAATAAAGAGCACGACGTTATCCTAGAGTGGAAGTTGCATATTAGGAGAAGTCCTTAAATGGAAGCTTTTACACAACCCTTCATCTTCTCTTGTATATTCTATCCGGAAGGCAGCATTTCTAGGTTTTAACGTTTGTAAAAAACGATTCCAATAACAAATATCGAAAGAAGAAATCAAATAGAAATGATTCTGATTAGGTACAAACAACCGGCGCAGATGTGAGGGTAGTCGTAATTTCCTTGATGTCACTCGCGTGTAATGTACCCGCGACCCGCGACTCTCGGTAAATATTCAATTAGATCCGTTTGAACCGCGGCGGGCGGCGGCGGTGGGTGGAGGCACTAATATTAAAATTGCTATGCTGATCATATGGAGATTTTGTGACATTATGCATTATGATTACAATGCATTTGGTTATTGGTTTTGTTAGATTTCGTGGAAAGACCGTCCGTGAAAAGATTTTTTTCTTTTTGTTATGATAAAATATATTACTTATTGCGTTAAAATATATTACACCTAGTGATATTAGTGTCCCATGATCATAACGTCAACTTTAATATATTTTAATTATGTATTTTCCCATTCTGTTTCTCATCATTTCAAAACTGGGGAGAAATAGTTTGTGATAAAATATTGATAGTGCCTCTGAAAGTATTGATCTAATAATGAAAAGCGCACGGTTCCTATGTAATGAGTCGCGGGAGCAAAGCCGCTAGAACAAGTTCATGAAAATGAAACAGTGCTGTCAAAACTGGCTGTTTTTTAAATTCTTTAATAGAAACGAATTTGAACTCAGTTTGAACTCACAGAGCAATCAATAGTCCACCGTTGCTGGCCATCAATCGCCACGACTTCAACTAAGTGAAAACCGGCTCGGAAGTCTCCGGGGATTTGCCGAAGATTTTGTGAGTGAATTTATTTAATGAGTTAAAATATTGCAGTGGTGTTATTTTCCCTCTAATTTATTATCTACCTCTAATAAAACAGAAAAGTGTAAATAATTATTTGCTATATTATCAGATCGAAACATAGATTTTGCAAACTTGGTCCGTTTTCCTCTTTTTTATTTATAATATGTAGGTATTCACTGTTACTGCGTAGTGGACTGCAACTGATTTTAAGAGCACTTCACTGATAGACCACAAGTGTTATTTTTACGATCAACTCCCACTAGAAAGAGAACTCTGAAAAGTTTTACACTAAAACAATGTATGTAAAATGTAAAAAAAAAACTGTTCTACTCTATTTCCACTTGAACATAAATATCCTACCCATACCCATTTGTGTGTACCTATTATTTCAAGTCTTTTAATTATATAGGTACGTAATTGGATCATTTTTCAAACATAATAGACGTTAGCAAAATTACATTACTATTCCCCTCCAGCTCTAATATCTTCCACCTAAGTAGTGCTTATCTGAACATTTTCACAAAGCCGGCTGGTTAACATGCATGTATGCAAAACTCATCCAAGGGCAATAGCGCTATCTCTTAACTGCTGCAGTAACCAGTTGCGCCGCGATGATGTAACGATAGCGCAGCGATTGTGCGATTATCGTTAATTTCAATTATCTAATAAGATTACTGCTAATTTGCTGGCTGAAAGGCAATTTATTGTGGTCACGGGTATAATGAGAAATTCAATGAGTACCTACTAGGTATAAGAGTGGAGAATGGGTATTAAGGTTACAATTAAAGGTAGCTCGAAGGTATTATTACTTATATTAGTGCTTAGATATAGAATATTGGATACACTCCTTAAATTGCAGTATGGACAGATTTTAGCATAACATTGCTTCGGTCTTCACCGTATCTGAAAACGCACAGAGACAGATCAGTCGTATCTTGTTTAGATAGAGGCAATCATAATCGTATTTGATTTGGTGTGATGTCTTCATACCCGTATGTGATAAAATGACACTATTTATAGGGGAGATCATAATTACCAATTGAGATATCTCATTTTCTAATTCTGTCTGTAGATAGGCCTTAATAAACAACTGTAAATTGTTTAATAAGACACTTGCTCTAATACCAGTATATCAACTGGTTAAGATTAACAAATAATCATTTGTCTAGTTTAATCTTTATTTATTACAGTTAAATATGCTACTAAACAGTATATTATTATTTAATTTGTTTATATCGTATTGTGCCATAGTTATTAAAAAGGGCATACTTAACTAACTTTTTTCGAAATTGAGTTTAATACATATTCGGAATCAATTCATTTTAAAAATTTTACTTAGTTGTACCACTTTTTAATTACGACGGTAGTATTTTGAACTTATATATCATTATATATATCACCAGAAAACGAATAGAATGGATTGGTGACTAAATTTATCAAAAAAAAAAAACTACGGTTGGTAAGGTAAGTGCAAATAATGCCTGTAATACATATATTCTAAAAGCATAAAAAACGTACTCAGATGTTTTTATTTGCTCTCTTTTCTTTTTACTCTCATAACTAAAAATACTGTGGGTAGATATGATTCCATGTATTCGTAACATAATAATACTGAACCAGTGAACACATACAGCGGCCGCTGCCCCATTCATTCATTCCAGTAGTGAGCCAACAATGCAGCTAGACTCAACGGATTAGTTATGCCTAAGTCGCGGAACAAAAAGCTGGATAATTGCACTGGCGAGCGACACTCGCGCCAGTTACTCGCGTTAACTGGTGTAGATAGTGGCTCGTGTGGACGAGTGTACGGTGGACGTTATTGTTAGTGGTGCTGGTAATAACTGTAAGCTTTTTACAACTTGTAGCAGTATTTAGATTTACAGTTCGTTGTGAAATCTTTATCCTTCATGGAATTGTGCTATCAAGGGCCTTAACAAAACCGACAGGTGACAATTTAAATTATTTCTGACCAGTGTGTCACATTGTTAGTTATTTTTAAACAGGGTGCAGGATCTAGATCTTTTTATAAGGACATCTTAATAAGCGTGATGGTTTTGTTTTGTAAATCTGCTTCATATGAAACTAAATCTTAGTAATCTCAGATTTCTGTTCTTATGGTGCACAAAATAATGTAAACACAATTATCATCTAAGAAAGTCTGTCCGTTGTAAGCCGTGCGTGACATAAAATACTCTCTATCGGAGGAATTGGTCCTCCGAGTTACAGTCAAATCTCTACAATGTCTACTAATATATTGTTTATTAAGGCTAAGGCCTTATTACTTCGGCCTCGGCTACTATTTATGTGCCAAAACACCTTATAAATCGTTGGCGCAGATTAGAGTTCACAAGTAATTGTTGACATAGGCTTGTAGAGACTTTAGTGCATTTAGGAATTACTGAGAGAGTAAGCAATCACAGTGGATTAACTCAAATTCAATACAATATTGTTGATAAAGGATAATTTACATAAGTCATTTGTACACTCGGCGTGGACTGAAGCTTAGATGGAAGTGTGTCAAGTCACGCTTCAGACTTTAATGTAGATTCGATGGGAATCTATTTGATGTGCTTTACCTCCCACACTTACAAACCTTCCATTTATGACTGTCCTAGATTTACCGATTCTAATTTTGAATGATTGCTGAATACATAATCTGATTCTAGATAATGATTTAGGAGCGGAACTATGTTCCTTCAGTATATTTACAGTCTTTATACGTATAGCTAGTGAACCGAACACACACTATCAATTCTATTAAATCTTCGTTCTTTGTAGTGACGGTTGTGACATTTGCTCAGCCAATCAGTTTTGTCGATCGTTTGGCCCATTACGACGTCAGTGAGTCAGTATTGAATTTTGGTTTGCTCTATTTGTATGTACCAATATGCAGGAACCTTGTTACCTACAGGTTGAGGTTTGTAAGTAATAAAGCGTTGTTTGTACGGAATTTAATCCATCCAATGTTTGAGGACAGTATTGTAATTACCGAAATAACTTGTAGGTATATAATACTGTAAGTACCCAGATGGTTGATGACCCGCCATAAAGTAACTTGAACGCACAATAATATCAAGAGCTTACAATATCCCAATTTTCCGACCACTGCACATATTTAAACGAGTTCAATCGAATCAATTACGTATTTTCACAACAAGTATATTAAGGGGTCAGCACAATGAGTGGTCCAGCCTGGCGGCGGAGCGTGGAGGGCCGGCCGCTATAGCCGTCAATAGTCGCCGCCGCGCCAATAGCGACCACTCCACAGCACCCAATAATCCAAATAAACACGGCGCTGTCACCGACACGCGACACTTTTATCGCTCTAGTCTGCCACCCCGGCTACGTCCGACCCACCACTATGTTTTATTGATTGAACATTGCTTCCCATATTACTGTACTAACTCACCCAAATTATCGCTTGAACACGTAAGCTCAAAGTTGATGAAACGCACCATTAAACTTTATATGAAACAGAGCCCAACCAAATGTTTTTTTTTTCCTCCCATTCTATCGACAGGCTTAGCAGTCTTGTGCATCCGCCAGCCTCGAGTTGATGGCTACAATACAACAAACGTTTACAATACTAACTTTGCTTATTATAAATTATAAGATATAAAAACAAAAACAAAAGATTCGTAATCATCAAAATAAACTGGCGGACCGCGAACAGAATACTAATGACATAATTCAAATTCAACAGCAATATCGGGCCAAACAACAACTCGTAATAAAAGCTCAACTCCTTTATTATCCAGAGCCTTGGGCCCCGAGTCGGCAGGGCCCGGGGACCCTTGAGCTGAGCCGTCACCCTGACACGTATTCGCACCATCCGGCGTTTATCATTTTTTCCATCTCGAGCCGCGCCGCCTGATAACCATGGGGTTAGTGACAGATTTCAACTCCGGATTAACTTCGTATTGCGGCTGAGGGGGAAAAAATTAATAGCTCCGAAAAGATTGGCTCCAAACCTCGCATGAAGTGTTACTTAATAGATCCTTTGAACCCTACAATTTAAAAACTACACGCTATAATTGGCAATCTGTGTAAAAAATATCTACCATAGTTCGATCAACTAAATTATGGGTGTTCGAAAATTTCACTAACACCGGGCGCATTGAATGCATAATAAATACTGCGTCCAGCTAGTTATTTCAATAAAGTCATTAATAACACAATCACTATCAATAATAATTTATATGAATACGAGAAGGGCTCACTTGATGCACCGGTAACAAACGCTGTTGATTAATGTTCATAAATAGAGGACGACGCTAATTTTGTAGAGAATTGAGAGATGATTTAATCTGTATGTTCTGTTGAACTATGTTGATTAAGTTGATCAGTTGAATGTTGTCCTGCCTACTCCATCTTTATCAACTTACTGATGGAGGAAGTGGATTCAATCGGATATGCTTGCCAAATAAACAGGCTTGTTTATAATGTTTGTCTATTATTTTACTTAACAATATTTGAAGATTTCTTATCACTCATGTATACCTAATGATGTCTACTTCTTAGCAATAACCATAAATATGCTAAATTAACAAATTATACACAATGCGTTTTGATTACACATTTCAGAATTCAAAAATGACAATATCATTCTGTAAATAAATAACTCAGTTATTTAGGTATAATATGTAATAGTTGACTTGCCTGGTGGACAGACGCAGTCTCCGTAGTCGCGGATACTCCTCCGGGGACGCCAGTACATGGGCGGCCGTGAAAGCACCTCGCGCCGCAGCCTCTCCACCAGCGGCTGCTGCGGCTCCAACACCGCGCTGCGCAGCGCCAGGTGCTGCTCCTCCAGCAGCGAAAGCCGGCTTTGCAGCCCCTGTTGCTTGTAGAGGCTGTAGCCGCTCGAGATGAGGCTCATGGCACAAGCACACCATAACACCACACAGTACGCCCACGGGTCCCCTGGACATCTTTCCTCACATTTCTCCCATTTCTTTTTACTTGTCTCTTTCTTCTCTTCCTTCTTGCCCTCTTTTTCTACCGTTTTCACGCCCGGAGGCGACTTCCCTCCCATTTTCAAAATCATTTTTCCAGAATTCTATATCTCATGAATGACATTTATTATCCCAATGGAATGTCAGCCGCATCGTCTTCAATATTCTCATCGTAAATGTTCTACCCGAACAGCGTTAAGGTGATACATTGTACTCACAATAGATGTGTCCGGCCAACGCTTTTCACGGTAATAACCTCCTGTTTTCTTTTAAGAAATCAAATATAAGATCTCATAAATACGAAACACAAACAAAAAACACTCTAAATAAAAATTAAGTGGAAACCAAAGGAACACCGAAAGTGTATTATAAATATTATGTAGCGGTCGTAGTTGTCGTCGATGGGATCGTGTTTGAATTCGTTGCGTTCGCGCGCGAGAAGCGTAGAGGCGTGCCGTCTGGTCGGCAGGCGGAGCGCCACTGACTGTAGCAGTGGATCAAGTCACCGCGGCTCCGCAGACAAGCAGGCGTGCGCCGCCGGCACCGACAGCGACACGCGGGACTCGCCGCGGCAGCTTTTGGGAATTCTTCTTGAATATGTTGTTAGTCTGTTTGTATTTTTTTCCTTTGAATGTATAATTTCGTAAAAGCTTGTACATTTTCTAATTTACTTCGCATTTCGAGTCTCGTTTTATGTATCGAATAAAAAATGTACTTCGGATGTCTCTTTTTCATTAATAATTACGACGCTGTTACTTTTGTTGGCACAAAAACAAGTCAAAGGACTGACAAACTAAGAAAATTCCTCTATGTTTGCAAGTTTAATTAACAGTATTGAAAAGACAAAAGATCAGAAAGTTGTAGATCATTAACCTTTCCCATGCATTGGGAACGATTTCAAGCATCAAACTGGCGCTTTTATTGGTGGAGGTTTTTTCATCGCAATCAAGTTCCGCAGCGTGCCGGGGCATGTTTTATAGTCGCTAGTTGCGAGTTCGTCGGAAGGTCCATATTAAGGGGATGCGTGCAAAAACGTGCAGGCCCGAGCAAGCCGCCAAATTGGGCGCTAGCTCGCGCGGAAGGACCGAGGGGGGCGCCAATCCAGTTAGTCGCTCACCCCCGGACCCGGTTCCCGTACTCAGACACTGAATCGTAACACCGGTTTAACTCCAACTTACGCTGTCTCATCTTTTAATACAAATTGAAGCTAAAGCTAACGAAGAATTTACATTCGTAGTGCGGAGACAAAGTATTGTACTGCGTAATTCAAACTAAACAAATGTAAATTGATGCAAAAGAGCTTTCAATTTGTGAACGTGATACTGTTTGTTAATGTAATTTTGATAAAACGTTGAGCGTTGTTAACGATGACGGATGAGTGCTTCAGATTTGTAACGATGATATATATTCTTAATGCTTGTTTAGAGCTGGGCTACATGTAATTTAGTATCAAATAAGTCTCGTTTATATCAAAAATAGGTTTTGCAGTATAAATTAGAATATTATTTACAATAACAAATTCATGTGGTGCAGAGACTTATGTTATACGTAATTATTATAATCGAACAAGTCTTTTTAGGGCATGGAAGGCAATTAATATTTATCAAATATAAAGAAAAAAAATTGTATCCATCAAAATCCTTACCGGCCTAAACACTGGTCCGGTTATAAGATTCATTTCGATATTAATTTAATTTGTATAGAATGAAAAAAGTACTAATGTTTTTTAAGCGATAGACGCTATTAATCTCTTTAATAGAGTCATTAAAAACGAAGTGGCGGCCGCAAGCGCCGACTGCCACAAAAAACGCTACGCGGCCACGCCACTTGAGCCTGACGTGTATTACGAGCCTTTGTAATAAAGCACTCATAATAAAATTAAAAGATAATCCTGATAAAGGCTCATCACGCGCATTCCGATCTAATAAGGCACTGTGCCTCTAATGTCTATCGTTATCAATACTCCATACATCTAAATGGTCAATTCAAATATTTTATTATTGTTATTTACGATCACCATTACAATTCGGTTTAAAGTTACGACTCCATAATTGGATTTCATAAAATTTTAATGCAATATTTACAGGATTGAAAAGAGCGTTTTGAAGTTTAATGATGGCATTATTTTTGATGCGTCGTTGGAGAGGTTTAAATGCTCGCCCTCAGCTTGCCTTTGTGAATATTTAAACACTGATCACAGCGGTGCAGGAGACGTGCTGATAATACTAAATACAAGATTGTGCGGATCGTTTAAAAATTCGCACTATTGTCGTTCGAGCTTTTTGCAAGTTCTGTAATTAATACGTTAAGAGCATGCAAAATCGGCGATGCAATCTGCAACATCGGAGAGGAGACAAATAGCTGTCATTAAAACTAGATTGTCGTTATTTAGCTCCGCGTTGCGGCGCACAGGACGCGTGCGAGTGTGCGCGCATCCATCTCCTCTCGCTTCTATAAATTTAATTTAAACTTTTGTACTTCATCAAACGCTGAGTTTAAGACACCCTCCCGAGCTGACAGTTTATATTTTTTTAATTTAATCTCGTACTCTTTTGAATAATTGAGCAGCGCGATGGCTCCCTAGCAGCCGACTGTGTCCACACAACGTTCTTGTTTAACTTCAAGTTTGTCTAATCATTATAGAGGTCGACGAGTGTCGAGGGAAATCTTCGACGGCGAATTAAAATTGTGTTGGTTTTCGACTTGGCTTAAGACCGAAAAAGTTAAAAACTCTTTTGCAATATTTAAGAGTAAACTTATAAATAGGTAATGGTACAGCTTAAGAGTAATTCCACAAACTTACACTAAACAAGTTTAAGTTGGCTGAGTCAACTTAGCGAACAACGAATTCTAGACATCGTTTGGGACAAAACTCTGCGGAGGCTTTTAGCGATTCATATTCTCATTTGGCTCAATTTCATTTTACGATACTAAAATGTATCACATATTTACGAACTGTGTATAGTTTGTATTCTAGAATAATATTATTCTAAACGCAACCATTTTTTACAAGTCTCGTACTACTTTTTACGTTCGTAACTCACTATCTTAGAGTGAATCCAGTTGAAGTTTGAGCATTTTTTTTTATTTTCTGTCCACATGCTGATCTGAGTGAAAAAAGTAAGTCAACTGAATATTTTTCTCCTAACTCAATTCGAAATCAATTCAAGTCAATTAATCAGTAGCGGCTACTCTCCGGGGTTCTTGTAATTGTTTGTAGAACATTCAATTTCCTTCAACCAATCAGCATCGACGCGACCTTGTTAAATCCATTCCAATTTCAGTGGAATGAAGGCGTAAATATTACCAGCAGTGGCGTAAAATGTAAATAGCTTAGTATCGCCGAAACGAAAGTGAAATATCCCTTCGTCCGCGCACCAAATTGGAGCAACCACGTTATCGGATCGTTTGCTTTATTTACAGTTTGTGGTGGAATTGAGAAAAGTTGTGAAGGAGAGAGCCGAGGAAGTGGGAGAGGGGTGTGAACTGAGCCACTTCCTCCACTTTATGAATTGTCGGCGAGCGGTCACCTACTTGCGAGTTGTCGGCGACACCAATACCGAGTCCCGATGTTTCGAGCTCGTAAATATTGAACTTGGAAAAAATGGGAGTCCGCAGTGCGGTGCTCGATATTTACTGTTATTACTTGTTTGTTCTGCGACTCTGATTAAAACTCTCATTTGTATTTATTTGAAACAAGATTGTAGTCGGAAAAGTTCAAGGAATATTTCGTGCTTAAAGTTTTCGTGGCTTTGAAGTTTAAAATGATATTACTGTAGAAATTGCTATCAATACTAATACAGAAACTCGAAAACGGACGAGTAAATGTAGTCGACAAAGGCACATGTAGTATATGAGGACGAGGAGCGACCACAGTCACAGATTAGTATGCGAAGTGCTGAACCGAAAGCAATTAGACGTTTCGATTCCATCTGAATTCCAAATGGGTTTCGATTGGGACAAATAGTTTGGACCCTTCAAATTGGAGTCGAGGTGACGCGTGATGTTCTAATGTAATCACTCCGAGCTGGGCCGAGCTCCAATTTGCGGCCTTACGACCAAACTTCCATCAGTATGATTTTGTGAATTGTAATTGTGAAGTATTAGGAACGCTGTTAGTTATACTAACTTCGTTCTGTTCCGGTATGTTCAGCGTGTTCGAGACATAGTGCTGGGCATATGGGGATGTTGATCACGTATGTGTCTCGTAAGTGGTGATTCGGCTTCCGACTGATGAGTGGTGTGACACCTCTCAGTCGCACTGACCTCAGTAATGTAACTGGAGTCATGAATAACAGTTTCGTATCGAGATACTCGTATTTCCCAAACATTGCTAAACCGATTCGGAACAAGCATTACACTTAAAAGGTAACATAAAGTTGGAATTTATCAAGAAAACTTAATATTTATGGCTTCGATATGGAAGGGGAGTGCTATCTGAGCAGTTCATAATTTTAAAATGGTACAATAGTTTGTAAACAGTGAAGATTACAACAATAAAGATATAGCGCGCCACCGCCGACGGCGAGCCGCAGACGAATGTCGCGCTATAAATCACAACGAGTAGCACGACGCAATGTTGAAGTTGCAAAGTACACATTTTCCAAATTTACGACAAACATTTCATCAAAAATAAGATAGCGTGGATTAAGGCTATCGTTGTTAAGAGAGTACACAAAGAAAGTTTATTTATTATTGGTACATCTGGCAATGAAAAGTTAGTCCCTAAAGTTCGTTCAGGAAAATGTTAACGAAAACGTCATCAATTATAGTATTTAATTGTGTCGGAACTTCCATCTCTACTTTGATTGTTAATTACAGAAAAGGACCCACTTTAAATAAACTAAAAGTTATTCAGCACACACTAAAAACTAAACAACATGTAAATTCACAACAGATTACGAACTATACACAAAATAAGCGGCAAACAACAAGTAACGCAATAAAATTATTCAGCGACGAGAAGGTCGAATAAGCGAAACATAAAGAGTAACTTCGTTCTCGCGTCGATTCCCGCATTTCCCACCGAAATAGTGCGGCGGGCATAGTTCCCGCAGTCACCGGGATCGTAACCGCGGACCGCGGGACTCAGTAGTACAGTCAAGTGTTTGTTACTGCTCTTACTGACGCCTCCGACACCAATGAGTCAGCTTTCTAATGCCCCTCTAGTGATGGGAAGCAACACATTGTTTCGTCTTAATGATCACTATAAATGGCTTCCTTGATTGCCTGTTTTTAGTTTATCCGAATCGTAATCTGTGGTTGGACTAAAATAGAAATTGCTCTATTTTATTCCAACCACATTAGCCAATGAGCTATAGTGACTGTTTCTGCTATGGAGTTAAAAGATGAAGATTTCTTTTTAAGAAAGGTAAAGTTGCATTAAAATTTAGAGTGGGCTGAAAATTTAGTTTTAAATCTGGACTATTATTTTCAAAAGTAATCGTTCGAATCTAATTGCTAAAATAAACATAACGGTTTCAATCACAATAGAATTCAAACAAACAATAACCCTACGGGGACATCCCTCGCCTCGTCAACACGAAACTCGAGGCTGTGATATAAACTGATAAAGAAACTATGCAAGCGGAAACTTTAACACCACCAAAGTTTGGACAAATTATCTGTCCGCAGAACGGTGTATGTGTTTAGGACCGGCGTGTGGCACCAACTGGGCTGTTAAGAAAATTTACCACGACCAGCTTGATGAGACCCCAGACCTTTCATTAAGCGTGTGAGATGTGTGAGGGGCCAAGCCGCGCTGGCCACGTCAACACTTGCATGCGACATTTGCGGCCCGGCCTTTAATTTTCCTGAGTCGCTTGTTGTCGTTTGTGGAAGTTACACACGCATATGTTTTGATGATTTTGCGCTTTAGAATTGCGTCAGGTTTATTTTGGTAACAGATTTCAAAAAGGTTTATCTGTGGGCCTCATAATGTTCCGGTGGTGCTTTGCACGTAAATGACGGTTGAGTTTGAAATGTACAGCTGGGAGTTTTGTAAAGTCCTGTATAAGCACCACTCTTCATTATGCTTATTTTGTCAGGTCCAAGATTCAAAATGTTAAAATTCATAACACCACCAACGTTACCAATGTTATCTTTGTTAAATATGTATAACGTTATCCTTATTTTTCATTTTACATATTCCAAGAACCGCCTCTTTTAAAATATTCTACACATTTACTTTACACTGGTCAATTGATCTTATCACACAGAGTCAACCAATATCATTAGAATTCATGTTTAACGTGAATTATTTTATCAATCTCGATTTGGATATGATTGAAGCAAAGTCCTGAAATTATTTGAGTTTATTGAAGCCCACGCTTCTTTGACTCATTTAGTTAAATTTATCATCAAGTCGAGTTATTAGTGATTTGTGTGGCCGCCATCGCCGCCTCGTAAACTGTCTCCTTTATTATAGTCGTGATATTATTTTGAGTTAATCTTATTTACTTTCATTGCCTCGAGAATTTATGACGCTTAGATGTAACGATTAGTATTTAGATGTATAAACAATATCTCCGGTACTATTTAGATGAGAGATATTTGTATTGTGGTAAATTATATTAATAGGTGGTTTCAAGTAATTCTAATGGTTATCTAAGAAACATCTTTATGACATATTGAATGCTTAAGAGACACTACATTTTGTAGAAGTAAAATGTTGAGTCTCTTGAGAGAAACAAATATTAATTTAATGGATATTCTAGTTGGTAATGTATTGAATGTAACTAGTAAAAATGTTATGAGAAACAATAGAAATAATGAGATTTCCAAGTAAACGTTTACATTAACGACTGGGAAAGATAACATTTATAGCAGTTAACATAATTTCTAATAACAGTCAACGCAATTTGTACCACTCAGTAAACAGTTTCTGAACAACAATGCTTCAGAGGGTATTTGGGAATTCCGTGACGTTACATGTGTAGGTTACGCGACACAAAGTCACAACAGTAGTAGACACTCGTGCACAGAGAGCAATAAATATTAGCTGAGAAAATGAATCGAGATAAAGAAGCGAGGGGGAAGCCGGAGCCGGCGGTCAGCGCCGCAGCCGGCGGCCGGCGCGGGCGGCCGGCGCGGGCGGCAGGCCACGCATATCACCGACTTTGTTCGCACTCATTGAGCTGTGTAAAAAGATACAGCTCCCCTATTTCATTTATACTCGCCTGTTTATCTAGCCTTTATAAATTGCTTTCATTTGCCCAGTAATCTTCTTTTTCTCTTTGATCTCGGCTTGTTTATTCAAAAAGTACTTTTTTAAATTCAATTTATTTCAACGAGCCCTCTAACACTTGCACTCGTAAAACGCGTCTGATTTTACAATCAATAAAATGAAAAGTTAAATAAAATTGTTTCTTCGTTTCTAGTGAATTACGAGTACCTACATTTATGAATAAAAGTGGTAATAAAATTACTCGGTTAGTTATCTCTACGGCGGACATCTTGATGTTATAATAGTGATTGTAAAACAGTAATAAACATCCATTTAGATTGTTGTTGACGATTAGAAGAACACGTTTAGGGATATCTCTACGTTGATTTAAAGACGTCTCAAAGTTTCGTAAGGCAGTCATTAGTAAGCATTATGCAAGTTTAGTAATCATTTGTAATTAATTGCTACATTCCCACAATGTTTGGAAATCAAATCAAATAAAATAACAATCATAATTATTGAAGGCAAGACCGTAGTTTCAAGAACGCTCAAGACTTTCGTGTCAAGTAACATATGAAATGTAATTCACAAAAGTTCTAAAATAAAAAAGGAACAGTAAGAAAAACTGACGAAGCAAAGAAACCGTACACCGCGACAATGACAAATAAAGTAGCGAAGGTAGCGAAGTAACAAATGTCTTCGGAGAACGACAAATCCGCGCCCGCACCGATCCCAGTTACGGACGATTCCTTGCTCCACCATCGTGCCGTTCGCCTCCGACAACATTTATTTTCCGCCGTTTGATTTCTACAGGTATTTCCCTTTATCAGACAGACTCATTCATGATAGCGACGGCTTCAAACCCATTCTTTAACCGACTGATGTCGGATCAGCAATCGATACTAATAATAAAACTTCACGAGACCTTTTGTCCGTGATTTCTTACGGTTACAATTCCGATGTAATAGTTCTTGTAACTTAGATTTAGCTCCGGAAACTTATTCTGGAACTTAAGATTAAAGATGCTTACGCAATATTCGGGAAGATTAATGCTTCCGAAAGCACATTTGCTGGACAAACTTCCCCAACATTATTCTATCAACGCTTCATGGGATGCCCTAAATTACAGCCATCAACGGCTCTATGACAAATTACGAGGGACAAACTAATAAACATGAGAACATCTAAATAGCATCTGGTGTTAAAACGGGACGTCTCAATAATTCAACAGAGTCCTGAAAGCAGCGGGTAATGTTTGGGCAAATGTTTGCGTATGACCAATCCCGGCCCCTAACATGAGGGAAATTGTATGCGAATTGCGAGACTCTCGTTCACACTGCTCGACTTTAGGATTTTGAACCACGGACTGAAACTTTATAGAGAAAAAGTTGAAAAACGTAGGCAGCGTGATAAAGGTAAGTTTGTGAAATTTTTAGTCTATGTAAACACATTTTCTGGTAACCAAATAAAGGTTGGTTTCAAAACACGGGGATTAAGTGAAGCAGCAAATATAACACTGGACTTAAGTTCATTCAGCGCGTAGCACTCCACTCGGTATTGGTATTGCACGCTCGGCTGCTACACTAAATTGTAGGCTCAGCGTTCTCAGTGCCTGTAATTTGTTGAATGTGCGTTCAGAATTGATGTTATTACATTGAAGTTTAAATGTGTACGGTTTTGCGTTATTTGTTGGCTTTATGATAAACCAAAATTAAGTGACGGAAGCAGCAATAAAGTAGGTTTATGTATTGTTGCAGAAGGAGTGTTTACTAGGCCATTTCTTTTATTTATCCTATACTTTAAAAGACTTTGTTTACTATGGGTTAGTCCTTAAGGTAAAAAGGTAAGAAGTCTTTTTTAACCGTTATTTTGATGCATTTTTTTGGAATTCAACTGAAATTATATGACGGCGCATAGACAAAGCAATACGTCGGAACGAGATTTGACTGCTGTCAGTCTGGCGGAGCGTCGAGGCGATGGTCTGCGCGGCCATGTTGAACGGCGGTTTTTCCGAACGTCAACGGCAAGTGCACTACATATCTGACAGCTAGCAAAGGGGGCAGCCGATTGCGTGAGGCAAAGGTCCTCACGCCCCAACCGCCGCCGGAATTCCGATCCCGATTTCCGGCCACCGTCGGCGCGGGCTTGCGGATGGCGAGCAATGGGTGACTCGCCGTCCGATCATCCGGTAACCGTCCGGACCAGGCCCAAGTCGTCGATGGCGCGTACTGTTCCACGTGCGCCTCAAGGAGATGTCAGCAACCGAACAGCAGGGTCGAAGCCTACTGGAGCCAAGGGTCTGATTCTGAAAGGAAGACTCGGCACTGGTACGAAAGGCAACGAAGGAACAGGAGTGGGTTTTAGTCAGTAAAATTCTGACACTATCTCTCACTCCGACCAAGGGCGAGGGATGTCATTAGAAGATTTTCCCAACCGTGAACACGTGTCCGACGAATCGGTTTTGTTCCAAGTAATCGTGTCCCTTTTTGTTTCGAAAATAATTAGTACCATGGAATAAGTGATTTCCTAATTAGTGGTGAATAGATTTTAGTGAAATTTATATTTACTTCGTGATTATTATGTTACATTATTATTTACCATGGTGAAATTACCAAATAACGTACCAATTTAAATTATATTCTTACTTTAACACTCAATCACTAATGGTATCTTGAAATTATTATTCAATAAATGACATTTTAAACTTGAATTCTTCTACTGACATTATTATAAGCTTCATTTATTATGTTTCATTGTTACAATAATAAAGCTTGCGATTTGTATGCCATAAGATTTAATATGGATTGGCTGTGCTATATTTTTTTTAACATTTTTATGCAATTTACCCATATAAGCCAATAAATGATTATGAGTTGATTGAATTCTGTAAGAAAGATATTTAGTGAGAGTAAATAACTTTTGATTGTGACTCGAGTGACTTTTGTTGGTGCTTACCCACATTACCACTTATTGAAGATGTGACCGATTCTGATGATGAAAGGCAACTGCCTTTATATATATTATATAACTTTTTATGATCCTGAAACGTAAACAATAATCAACAAACCATAATATTTCTGTTCAGTTCGAATTTTTAAATAAACAGTCCAAAGATACAGATTGGAATCCTACTCACTGAGTGACCAAAATATTATGCGACTTAGGGCCCTCGCCCACGGCGACTTTTTGTAGCGATACTGTCGCGCGTTTTGTAAGTGCACGACAGCATCGCTACTAACGCGCGTTTGTCGCATTTGCAAGCGCTATAGAAAAGATGCCAACGCGCTACTAACGCGCTACAGTATCAGAACTGTGTCGACGTGAACGCGCAACAGCATCGCTAGAAAAAGTCGCCGAGGGCGAGGGGCCTTACAAGATCATAAATTATATCTATTTTAGAATTAATTATAGGACTAGCAAATAGAGAAGAATAAACCAGTGTTTATTACAAGATAAATTAAATAGTTTTTATTTAGTGTAAGCAAGTGTAAATTGATGAAAAAGTATAATTTCTGTGTGACATCATATTTGAGTCTTAGTTAAATGTATTTAATTTAAGACATTTAATACGTTAGCCATTTTTGCGAGGCGTAATGTAGACACAGCGTGGATTTATTTCAGTGACAAGAAATATAAACCAAAGCTTATTAATATAAATAGAAAATGGTCGGCTTCATGAGGATAATTAAATATATAGACAAAGCATAACATGCATGCGACCACCCAACATGTCTTAACACCTACCGTCATTTAAATTATTTAGTAATTATAATCGATTGATCATAAAGAACGTAAATAAATGACAAAAATAAATGTACGATATGATCTTTATGAACCTATTAGGAACAAAATAAATTAACATAGCATGATTAATCATTTAAGTTTTGGAGTATCGTGTATGATGTAACAGACCCACGACAATTTCAAACTATACCAAAATTAATAGTCATCGCTCTAAACAATCGCAGCAAACAAAAACTACCAAGTTTCCTTTGATTACCCGAAGTCTGTACATTAGATAACCGATGGATTCACCCATATCCCCCGTCAAACAAGTCGAAACAATGGTTGTAAGCAAACAGCGGGTGATAGAGACGTTTGTCTTGGAATCTACATTAGAACAAACATACACCCCACTTAATAGCGCAGTAGTAGCGTTGAGGAAGTATCCCTTTATTCCAATATTCGGGATTTGTTTAGGGTTGCTCGGAAATGATATTGTGATTGTGTGCCCAGCACACGATGTTCTTGGCATTTTACGGCGTGTCCTTAGTGTTGTTTATGATCAATTACTAGTGAACTGTAACAAATCTTTTTATTTATTCTATTTACTTTATACTAATATTTTCGTTAGGATTGAGTATTATTACTAAGATGATACTAAAACGTGTTGCGCCGACCCCAAGTAACACGGGATAAGGGCAGGAAGATGATGACTAAGATGATACTCGAATTGAAATACGGTGTAGTAAGCTGAAGTTGTTTTAAGCAGGTCAGTCGACAGTATCAAACCAAAGCGAATGCTTGAGCAATTAGGCTGGAGAATTAAATAAGAATACTATTTTGAAGACGCATTGTACTACAGTGTTATAATGCGTCTTCAATGATAAAAGTTAGGTTTTCAAACCCTTTCTTTCTTTCAGAGGAGAATCAAAAGAAATCTTTACTTGACAGTTCTATGCGGTGTAACACAAAATTTTACACACATTTACTTAAAATAAAACAAGTGAAAATTAACAGAGTTTAGTTGTTTAACCCTCGAGCCTCCTGAGGGAGCTTTGAACTAAAACTGTGACAAGTCGTCACTAGGGTGAGCTTTTCGTTTGTAACAACATGTATTTTTACTAAAAAGCCAACTTTCACCTTTTATCTCTCTCTCGAAAAAACGAGATAAGATCCAAACGCTTACTTCTTAGAGACGAATATATTTTTGTAGTTACTAAAAGTAATAATATAGATTTTTTGCTCTCAATTACTAGTGTATCCTCTTCTGTCGTTGCATCCGTTCTTTATTGTTTTAGAATAGTATAAATTTGTTGATAGCTCTTGGTAGGTATAGAGCTCATACAGATTACAGTGTAACAGTGCTTTGTTATTCTGTGATTTCTGTGGTTTCGACACAACTGAAGCGTCGACACATTTATTGCTCTCTGTTGCTGGTACTTAGTATTTCACCTTAACAATAATTTATCACAGAGCTCGGGGCGATCACCGTTGATTAATATCACCGTTCCTGCATATTTTGTCTCCAAACACAATTCAACGGGAAGCATGCTCTAAAACAGCACAGTTCGTGTTTTGCAAGTGGCAAATTTATTACTGGTCGGATCTTATCTGCAATCGTTTATCTATTCAATCTCAAATCATAAATCTCTATTGTATTGTAAATCTATTGGTCTCTTGTCTGTATTATTATGTTTTACATAATAATACATAAAAATCACCAACTGGTTTTGCAAATTGGAATATGACTATGAGCTAAGAAGACAATAGGGCCAAGACGATAGACAATATTATACAAAAACATCGCAGAGACATTCGAGTCAAAAAACATTCGAATAACCAAGAGCAAACCTTCCAATTTTTAAAGGAAAACATTGCGAGTGAAACTTCACATTTGATATAGCACAATACTGGAAGTAGAAAAGATAGCATCGTTTAATACATTGGACATAAATTACGAACGAACCAACCTCAGTGGCACGGAAGGCAATGTACCCGAACGATACTAAATTCGTTTTAATGCGAGCAATATTTGAACAAAGCTCATATACTCATATCAAGAATTAATAACAATATAACATAGTCAAATATGTACGTAGTTGGTAATGGAATGTAACGAACGAACGGAGCAATCTAATGGCGGGATCAGACGCGTGATGCTCGGCGACGATACGGCACGCAGCGCGACTGTGCGACCGAGCCGTAACTGTTGACGCACCGGCCGACGCGATCGCAGATAAATGTACCAGATGTACCTCCTTGTTCCGATCCGATTGTTAACATTGTTATATAATTGTATCTTGAGAGATGTCTGCTCGGAACTGACTGTTGTTTATTAAGATTTATTTGAATCACTGACAGTGGACGACTCGTTGTTTTGGTTTGCCTTTGTTTGTTCCACAGCTGAGGAATGCCAACGATGTTAGATTTTATCCACTAATTGAAGGACTTAAAAGATATGTAGGTGCATCTGTTAGTACCTACCAAATTAAATTAATGTGGTTTCTGTGTATTCAGGCTATTGCAGACCGTAGGCTTACATCCGCTGAATTGTATAAATTATATTTGGCCAGGCAGAAATCTCCTGAATTGAATATTTATTTAATTCAGTATTTTTAGTTACATCAATTTTCTAAAATGAAACAATAAATATTATTACTAATTTTTTTCATCAGTAATTATTTTCCTGAAACTATTACATGACAAAGCTTGTTATGCTGAACCAATATCTGACTTATTTATTATTTTTATACTTTATTGGAAGGTTTTTTTTGTGTTGACAATTTGATTTTGAATTATTTAAATGTTGAAATAATAATATTAGTTTTTTTTTTGATAGTTTAACGACTCTATAAAGTTTGATTTTAATTTATTATAACTAGCAAGTTTGTATAAAATATTTGTACGCCGATGACAGCTAGACATAGCGTTCATTAATAATTAGAACATCTGTGGGTACCTATGATCAAAAAATTAAAATATTTGTAACATTTGTATTTGAATATTCGTAATTTATAGTTTGTTACTAAATAAATAAGTCAATGTTAGATGAATTTGCTTAAATTACGTAATAAATAAATCAGACTCAGAGGTGAATTGTATGACAATGTCACATCTAGTGGAATGTGAACTCTGTGTGAAATACCCAGTGAAAGGAGCTTTGCACAAAGGTAAGTATGGGCAAGACAGTGGAAAGCGACTGGCTTCCGAAATATACACGGCAATGCATTCTGGTCCAGATTAGATCTAACAAAATACAGGTGAACAATATAGGAACACGTTTAGACTTAGGTGGGTAAAGGCGAAACATGGTTTGTAAACGAGATAAGTAAGACAAGACACTAGGGGCGGAATTCACCAATAAAACTAATCGCGCTTTAACGTTTGGTATCTGTATTTGGGTTGGTTAGGTGTCTATATTTTTCTTTTGTTGTGTATTTAAAAGTGACGCTAGTGACAGCGGTTAAACGCGATTATGCGAGCCAAACGTTAAAACGTGAATTCCGCCCTTAGGGCGCCCTTAGGGCGGAATTCACCAATAAAAGTAATGTCTTGTCTGTATTTTTATTTTGTTGTATTTTTACAAGTGACACTAGAGACTAAACGTGATTATGCGAGCCAAACGTTAAAACGCGATTAGTGTTATTGGTGAATTCCGCCCTAAAACATTTTTCAAAGGTAGTGCTAATGTATAGTGAACGCTTAAATAAGACACTGTGTCATCTTCACTGAAAAATATAATTATAAATTCCTGCTAAACCCTCATCAATGACGTTTGACGAATTTTTAATGCTACAGTACTGCTGATATTCATGAGAGCCCTTATGGAACATTATGCCCGCAATTATCTCCCGCAGCGCCGCACGTTTCAGAACCAATCAATCGAAAACCACGCGATTGTCATTCAATCAATCAATTAACAGTGTGCCACTAAAAAGAGCTAATAAACCAGCTGCGAGATGAAAAGATTAACCAGCTTCCGATATTATTTGTAACCAAATTACGATCAGCAACCAATTGGGGACTAACGAGACAAAGAGACGTAGCGCAGTTTGAACAGTGAGTCAGGTTGCTTTGTTTTTACCGTAAGTACGTATATTTAGAATTATAGATGGCAATTATTATGTACATAAACTTTACACTGAAGAAATATCTCAAAATATGAGTAGAGTTCTCGCGTCGTTGCTTTGTCCCTATTTCATTTGTCAACTAAGTAAAGCTGAATTCATCTACTTAGCATAAGTGAGTCGCTTATGCTCGTAAACTACGCGGCACTGAACAGACTACTCAAACTTTGTAATACAACAAACTTTGCGGATTATTTCGAGTCTTGTGTTCGTGTGACAGCTATGTTTCCAACCGCTAAAAAGAACATTAAATAAAAAGTTAAAGCGTTGACTGAGCACTGAAATTACTTGTTTTATTAGTAACTGATACTTCATTTAGACATTGAAGTAACATTTATAGTATTACTCATAATTTTTTATCACAATTACAAAATTTTGATAAGCCACATCTTATTGATTCACTGCCTTTCAAGGCACTGGGTCGATTATCTGGTATCGGGACAGCCGTAAATAAATTCATGTAGATAAGTCCCGTAACACCCGCATCCAATCGAGATGTCACACGATCGCGATCCTTATCAATCGATTGTTGACTAGATTATAATTCGAATACAATAGAATCGATGTTTGTGTTGTAACACATCGAGTGACTCGTTCTTCGAATTTATAATTGGCAATTGAATGAATCAAAATTATGGTCAATAATTTTTTTTATGAATTTTTGGGGTTTGTATTTATAAAAAGTTGATTTGTAGCATTTTGTCTGTATTCAAGTTTAGGGTGAATTCTTCAACGTATTATTTAAAACGTGCGGGTAAATTACAGGGTATGAATACATAGTTAAGTTAATAACAGTAGGTAACGATTTTGAACACTTTATTACGAGCGCTTTTTTGTATGAACAATTTAAGAGCTGGGCTGGTTTATGTTTCTTTTTCAGTAATCATAAATGTGTTATTTTTTGATAGAGCACGTTTCGAGTATGTTTTTTTTGGCGCATTGTGAATAAAATGTACGCTTGAATATAAATTTTGTTCAAACTAAATTGGTTTTATTCACACCTATGAGCAGCGGGTATTTCTATTTTTTATTACATTCAGCTTACTAAGCTTTTTCCAGTATAAGTACCAGTATAAGAGTACTAATGGCATCAAAGTGTTGTTTATCAACTACATCGTTACTTTTGCTAGGAATAGCCGGTAAGCAATGACATAACCTCCAACTAAGAGACTACCAGACACCCATAAGCTCTGTGGTGATCGCCAAATTCGAATGATTATTGCGTCCCCATAAACAACGGCTCGTTAATGTGGTGTTATCCGCGGTGTTGCACGGCGGCCGTTTGGCACGCGGCCGGCGGCAGCGGCGGCGCATGTAACATCAATGTGTACTATAAGCCTGGTTGGGCTGCGTTCATGGGACGACTAATGGTAGGTGACAAAGGATGGGAGCACACTTGGTGGCTGCTTATGCACACTAATCTCTCTTATGTAACCGATTACTTAGTTTAGGTGGAAGTTAACGACATGAAACTTATAGAAGTTAGAAAGGGTAAAATTGCGACACGCAAACTTATATTGAATCCTAGGTATATAAAAATATAAAATCTATTGCAAACTTTATTTCAATAATTTTAGGGGACAGGTTTAAAAAATCAGGGGACAGCTTCTCAACAACTTCAGGGATAACTTAACTTAATATTAGGGATCAGGTTTGGCAACAATTTCAGGGGATATAATTCGTGATTGACGTCAGAGGCACGTTTAGTCTATACTATCTATTAGACAAAATATTTTGACTCTATCCCAACCTATTAATTCCTGAAAAACTTTTCTCCTCCGCTTGTGTGCTCCCTGCCTATCAGCTGGCTTTGCGTTTATTTACGCAGTAAACGTATGCTGGTTTATTGTCCACTAACGTTGTGGCCTGACTTTTTATCTTCGACAGCAAACCTGCCAGCGTTTATAGACGCCAGAAAAAGTAGTAGGTTCTAGCCAAAATGTTGGTTTATTGCCATTTTATAGCTTTTAGGAGCTGGTATGCTTATATGGCTGGCTGTTTAGCAATTCTTTCCTTTTAATTGGATATCAAAAATATGCTGATATGAGAAATGACCATGGAAAAATATAAGATCTGATAATTCAAGCTGTGGAATACAAAATCTTGAGCGATCAAATAAACAAGTGACTGTCAATATTTCACTCCGCCCTAAACTATTCGCATCAGAGCTTTCACGCGAACAAATTGTTGAAGAACGGCCTGTTTTATCTAAACCCTCAATCTCATTTTCTCAGTTCCGTGTACCGCTTCAGTTAAAAAATGGCGTCAATTCCAAACAACCGATAGTAGGTACTACAAAGCCTGCTATTAACGTAATGCTCATATAAATAGTGTGATTTCCTGCAAACCGTGTATCGTACGAGCGTTCCTTAAACTGAATCCTCCGGTGATGGGATCAATTTGTATAGCTTCCCTCGAAACCTCCGAACAACTCGCAATCGAACAAATTACAACCTTAATGGGAGCATTTAGAGCTAAGTTTCGCTCATAAAGCCTGATGGCGATGTGCAGTCACAATAAAGGCGGATGGGCCATTACAGTTTGATCCTTAATTCGTCTGCGAGAGACCGCGGTCAGCTCGGGTGACGTGCTGGTGGGAGGTGTGTGAGTCTGCCGGATGACAAGACTAGGCTAGATTGTCTAGTCTACATATTTAATGCAACGTAAGTACAGAGTTTGCAAGGACAAAGCAACGAACTTTAAGTAAAAGCGACTTTAAAAAGATGTTGTTTTGAAATTTTTCTTCAATTTGGTCTGACAGATAGCTGTGTTCATTTTCTAATCGACGTTTTATAATATTGGAGCAATGTGTTAATATTTTTACACATTGCTCAATTTTTATGCAAACAAACATGAACCCTACTAGTACAAGCACATTTCCATCATTTAGGCTGTGCCTAGTGACCGTTATTTGAGGTGGTATAATTTGTGCGCATGAGTGGCGCCACAAGGGTTCGTTAGCGTCGATATGCGAGCATGCTAATGGAGCAGCTGGTCGGCTAATAGGCGCGCCCTAATAAAGTAACGCAGGTTGTATAACAACGTGTGAAGGACGGTGCTAGGCTTTGACAACATCCTACATCGCAGTTGTTAAGATTGCAGGGATGTTCCGTGTAGGTAC
The DNA here is from genome assembly GCA_949316375.1 of Mythimna vitellina. Classification (NCBI taxonomy): domain Eukaryota; kingdom Metazoa; phylum Arthropoda; class Insecta; order Lepidoptera; family Noctuidae; genus Mythimna; species Mythimna vitellina. Next base: position 487,985 of record OX438696.1, read on the forward strand.
TGATAATTTGGTACGTAAAACCGATTAAATAATTGTAAAAACCTAAGCAAGTAGATTTCTATCTACTAATGGCTAACTCCCGATTTATTTATTAAAGAATATTACGTTGATTGATTGATTAATTCAAAGACATGATGACATTCACCAATCCGCACTGGGCCCGCGTGGTGGATTACGGCCTACTCCTTCTCCTAGAGAGAGGAGGCCTGAGTCTCAACAATGGGAACATTAAAAAAGGCTGATTATGCTATTAAGTTGATTATTTGCCAAACCTGGAAATCTGACTAATTTTGGCATTACAGTAAGTTTTGACACATTCTTAATTTTAAATACTCAATTTTGAAACCGAATCTAATTAATTAATTTCTTAGATAAATAATTTTAATATTTATGACATAGTATACTTCAGACATTATAATAGAGCTTTAGAAAACATTGGAGTGATTTAAAAACATAAGTAACTTTGAATTTAATTTCAGTAACATATCTACCTATCGATTTACATACAAATTCCATACAATTTTAATAAATGGTTTTTTAAGCCAGCAAAAGGTTAATCGTGACATTTTTCTCAATTTTATGAAGTTTATCTGAACACTCATATTTTTGTGTTACTGTTGACATGTGGATCTCCCACGTAGGTTAATCTATGCAGGTTAAAATGATTGCCATAAAATCCTCCTAAATTCCTCTACAGATCGTTAATTTAATTTATTGTAGCTGAAACTTTTTAAATCGGTATATATTAAAGCAAGGTTATCTCATATAATATGTTTAGAATAGAATATAATTATGTAGGTACTTTTATTCGGGACAGACACAGCACAATGGTTACAAACACAAAGTAAAAAAGAACAAAAGTACAAAGTGCGCCGACCGTGCCCGCACCGAAAGGGTGACCACCTCAGCATTTGCTTCTGCTATTCGATTTCCTAAATATTTCTTAAATAGTAATGCAAGTTCTAGGAAGTTACTGAAAGGTTCTGAAATGGCCACCGTGTATCGGAAGACGCAGCGCTGGAAGGCCTCCCATAAGGTGAACCGATGACCTAGTGAGTGAGGGTCGCGAGAATCGAAATGACACGAGACGCACAGGACCAGTCGTTGTGGCGACACTTGGGGGAGACCTATGTCCAGCAGTGAACGTCTTTCAGCTGAAATGATGATGATATTTATGTTACTGATTGATGTTTATTTATTAAAATAATAACAATAATTTATTTGTCTGCAGATTCATTTTTTTGTTTGTAGATACTTAAAAAATTATGTAAGTAAGCTAACTAGGGACATTACTTATTGACATGCATCTGTATACAATGCCAAAATATTGGGCAGTCTAATCGACCGGCCACAACTCTAAGAATGCTGTTGCTACTGCCGTGGACACGACTTCGCAGCGATGCAGCCATCATACGTAGGATGGCATGAAAGCCACGCATCGGCAAACATGCCAGATGCACTACAGTGTCGCGGAAACCGCATCAGCATCCTAAACGCATTGTTATATTGAACGCGCAGGGCGTTGATTCTCTTTTGCGTATAATTGTCCCATAGACTGCGCGTATACAAGCATTGGCAAAACGCCCGGAACAAAATCACTTTTACTGCTTTGGTGCAGCGTGCAAATTTACGAGCCAACATATTGCATCGGACAGCCAGCGCCCGGCGCTCTTTCTCAATATCTTCGCCGTCTGAGAGGTCACCCGAGACCCAGTGGCCCAGGTACTTGAAACGAAAAGCTCTTGGTAATGACACAACGTCTAAGAAGACCGATGGTACGTGCGTAACCTTATAGCCAGGTGATTGGAACTCCAAGAGCTCACTCTTCTTTACATTATACCTCAGCCCATGAGCCCCGGCATAATGCTCACACACGGTAAGCAGTTTTTGAATGGCACTTAGTATTTTCCATCTATGGATATGTTCCATGTTCCGACATTGGTATTGCTGAGCCTCACAATGAGTCCGTTAACGAACAGATTGAAGAGAGTTTAGACCTACCTGCCTTACTCCACATCCTAACCTGTACGCATTGGAGGTCACGCCTTTTCACCTTTCAATATTAATTTGACTATCTGAAACGTCACCAGTTTTGTTTTTAATTATTGGCACAACCACGGTCTTCATACACTCGACCGGTAAGTGCGAGTGTCTTAGGCACAATGTATGAAACGTTGCAAGAACCCTCGGCAAATGAACCCCCGCATGCTGCAGATGCTCAATACTAATACCATCATGGCCCGGCGACTTACCCCTAGTCGTCTTTGAAATAGCGACAGATAAAAGATGGTACTACCCCTGACTCCACAGAAAGGCGTGCGAAGAGGCTAATTGGGGATCCAGATTTGGTTAAGTCCAATCTACAAAGCCTCGAGCACAGGCGCAGAGTAGCCAGCCTATCGGTATTTTACAGGTTACATTTTGGAGAGTGTGTGCGGGAATTGCATGACTTGATTCCGCTATCTCCTTTCTACCATCGGACAACCCGACGAACAGCAAGTATCCATCCTTACGTTGTTGAAACTTCAACGGTCCGGACTAAGCGTTTCGCTTCGTCGTTTATACCGCGTACATCGAAGGACTGGAACAGTTTGCCTGCTGCGGTCTTCCCGTCCAACTATAATTTAGGTGTCTTCAAGGCTAGAGTGAATAGGCTCTTAATAAACTAGTGCGCCAGACTATCAATGATTGCATCTCCGCTTACCATCAGGTGAGATTGCAGTCAAGCACTGCTTTATATGAATTTAAAAAAAAAAACAGTCTTTTGCCTGATATTATTAGCATTGAGCGTCCCGTGCCTACTGGCAAGAGGTTCTATTTGAAAACGATTTCTAAATATGTTCGCGATGTCACGCTGCTCGGTTACTCCGCCAAAATTATAAGGGATGGTGACTTTACAGGTAACTTTTTTTACGAATTAGAAACTATCTTCCGCCAGCGGCTTCGCCTGCGTAGAAAATTATCTCAAAAGAGCATATTCCTGAAATAGATAATATCGACTATTGCATGACATAATGTCATCCAAATCAGTTCAGTTATTTGCGTGCGAAGGAGTAACAAGCTGATATACAATATATGTATTTATATAAACTTTCGCCTATATAATATTAGTGTGATATCCAAATAGAAAATTAAGCAATTTACTCTTCCAGTAATATAAACAGACCTAACCCAAAGTACTCTCTTCAATCAAACTTTTTTTTTTCAATGTATAGGTTCCTGCATTTGGCAGTCACTTGACCACAACATCATTTTATCTAAAGTTCAAAATATTCTAATTTCTAATCGAACCATTATTCCACTACGACAACGTTACTCGATACTTCGACAAAGTTCCATTAGTTAAACGAGTTTATGTTTTGCGTGACTTTTACAAATTAAGCTCATTTAGCGACCGGCCCCGCTTATCAACTTCCACTGTATTCAACAACTTATTTCCTCTCGGCTCCACAATACAAACTTTTCTTAAAGGAAAATAATTGAGAAGAAAGAAAAAGATTAAGGCAAGTTCAGGCATTGTATAAAGACTGAGAGTACCGAGGAGGTCACTCCTCGGTACTCTCAGTTTTTATACAATGGAACACTATTTCATAACAAGTCTGTTATTTTAGGAACATGTTTTATATAGCATATATGTGTAAGCTTTATAATTTTCATATTGCTGAAACTCAGGACTCTTCTTTATCAGTGGAAATTTGCCATAATCCACCGTGCTGACCCAGTGCGGCCATTATAATTCATTTCTTTTATTTAATCAAGTTTTTTGGGTTCCGTACCCAAAAGTTAAAACAGGACCCTATTGCTAAGACTCCACTGTCCGTCTGTCTGTTTGTTTATAATATGGCCTACAAAAGGTTAAAAAACATGATCATCTTTACAGTTTTCCAAGATTGGAAAAACATTCCCGCTACTTTTGGGAAACACGATCATATTGTTACATTTATTGTTTTTGAGACCTTCTCAAATTCTCTAAGAATACAATTTTATCGTGATGTTACACAGTTTTAAAAAAATGGTTTGCATAAAGCGTTAGTCTTTCTGCGCCATTGCGGATAAGGAAATAGTACAATTTCAAATTCTCCACGACGAGCGGACTGCGCAGGAAACTTTAAGAAAATGAGGTGGAATATGTGTGAGAACTCGGGACTGTAGTAGAATTATAGTTTTTACAAGTGTACGAGCATTTTTACGTAGTCGGAATAAGTGACGTAATGTTCAACTTTACTCGTACTAAAATAAAAATTATTATAGAAACAATTTGTATGTAAACCGCAAACACTCAGTGGTTTATTTACAAAATGGTTTCTATAATTGTTATTTTGTGACTACTGTGTGTATTTAAGACTTGGGTTAACAATTGATTTAACAATTCACTTTAGTCATACTGATGGACGGTATATTATACTATTTATTTATCTTTTACACACCGTAAGCCATGTTGTAGAAAAGTAAGAGGCTCTCGTCATTATGCGCGCAGGATTTCAATTGATCGATATGCAGTTATATTTTTACTGCAGGAGACCACACGCAAAATTATTTTAGCACCCACAGGACACATGCTTTCTTTACACGATATCTGTATTCTCAAATTTTATTGTTATTTATTCACAAACTTGACCATTTCGTCACGATCAGCAACCATTTGGTCAGGTCATAAAGTAAGGTTTACAATCAACGCTTTCCAAAACTATCAACCATAGACTCCGTGGAGTTTTTATGTCTTTGCTGTGATTACCATAAATGGTTTAATATTCATAGGTGATGGCACCTTTATTATTTTCTACTGCACTAGTTAAGTCACGGGGGTTTGGTTGGGGAAATTAAAATGGATCGTTTATTAAATTACCTAAAAATAGTTTACAGAGAAAGATCGCAGTTAATCTGATTTTTCTTTTAAAGCAGTACTGAGCCTTTAAGACTAAGTACCTTATCAAATTTAATAATATTAGAAACTTAACAGTTCAAGTGCCTTTATTGCAACAATAGAGAGCAATTCAATTTGAGCTACTGATTCAAGGTAACTGAAAATAAGAAATTGAAGAGAAAATCAGTATGATTAAATATTGCATCCAACTTACGTGACATAAGTAATAGCGTTACATGTAACCAACATACAAACGGACGTAATGTTCAAAGGTAACAAAAAATATTTAAAAAAACTAACGCATAACATTTTATAGTACCTCATTACAAGTTTTACCGCTTCATTATATTTTATCTAACTGTAAAACATAGTTGTAAGTCCCTTTTAATTCCGAGCTCGACCGATAACGGACCATCATGGTTCCCGAGCGGAGCTGCGCGGCAACTGACGTTTATGACATCTTCGGCGCCCGCGCAACACTTTACTACTTATTAAATAAGAAAGCTTATTTATCACCCAATCATGAATTTCTTAAACGGAATATTAATGCCAGACCTGTGATATTGTATTAGTGTTATTGGGGTCACATTATTTAATGTTCAACTATGGAGGAGTTCAACTATGTTACTAATGGAGGACGTTTGTCGGGAAATTAGACGCTTTCTAGTCGGTGTCTGTGATTTAATAAGCGTGGAAATATCTACGATTATCATAAATCATAGAAACCTATAGCGGTAAGGAGTAAAATAATTTGATCAGATAGTCGCTGTTAAGTTAGGTAAGTAAACATATTCTACGCTAGAAACATAACGAAAGTTAAAGACCTTGTGAGTAGTTATCTTAAAAAAAAAAGATATAAGTTCTTGGTTAGAAGTTTGAAATATCCAGCGTGATTAATAATAATAAGCGATTGTAACAAAATCTTAAATCGAATTGAAATTTTAACATTTCAATCAGTGGTCGCAGTAATTCATTCACAAGTACTAAATCAAGTTCTACAGTAATCCAGCCGAAGCCCGCCTCAGCTTGCTAATTGATAAATTTCCACAATATAACATTAACATAATAAAGACATAATCCCCTGATTTATGACCTCTTGGTAACCTAGCATTTGAACGTTTTCACTTGCCTTACTAATTAATATCACGATAATTGTAATTTATGAACAAAATATTTATGCTTCGGCTTATTTGAAACGGACCCACCCACCTACCTACTTATGAAGGTAAAATAGTATTTTTCTAAATTATCCTGGAATGTCGAGAGATTTTGTAAGCAAGAGATTTTATTCAGTGTCATTTGACATAATTATGATTGATGATATAATCGGAAATGACGTAAATGTAGTTAACCATTACATCGGGAGGTAGGGTTCTTCCTATTCATACATTCTTTGGAATAAAGGTTCTATAGGACGGACATTCAGAGTGGGTACCAACAATATTTACCTATCTGCAAATATTCAGCACTTGAATAAACTCGAAGCTTTCACTTTGAGTCATTAGCTTAGCATAATTAATATAGACATCAAAATGTTTAGTTTTTCATATTACATCAGAAAAATCCAATACCCTTATCCTGCGGCCAGAAAATCTTTACAAAAAGAGGAAAAGCCTTCCGAATCTCTTTTTACATCTCTTTCTTTTCATCGTAACTTCAGCACTCGAAGCTTTAAGCTGGGAGTAGTCATACATAATAGACACATGGTGTAGAGCCATCCATTGTGAGGACCCTTGCCTTCATGGGTGTTGGCAGAAGTGCATTAATCATCGCGGAGGCGGATACAACGCCCAGTTTTTATTACCACTCCATGGCTCAGGGGATCAATGAGTTCACGATGAGGATGGAACATGAAGAAGGTTCATTTGTGTTTAAAGCAACTACAGGTTTGGGAGGGGTTGAAAAATAATTATTAGAGAACAAAAAACTTATGCAAACATAATATAGAGTAAATCTGACTAATATGCTAAATTTTTTTTTTTTAAATTATTTAATTTAATAAAAAGTGGAATAAATAGATATTTCTTACTACAAAAATATGTGTATTTGAAACTGGAAAAGACTATTATTTTTTACCTGGAGATTTTTTTTTTCTTTTGCAGTTGCAACAAGTCATCTGAACGAAATAGTAACTGCTGTAAACGCAGTTGTATGAGGATAAATTATAAATAAATTTGCATGCACAAGAATGTTTTTGACGTGTCATTTTTATTTTAAGCCATTTAGGCTTTATAGTACTGCTGACGTTATGTTATGACTAAGGCCTGCACCCACAATCACCACACATTAGATTCAACTCCTACCACTCGTAATTTAGTGCTTATTACTAGTAGCAAGTAACACTTACCGAGATTTGCATGTTCGCATAATGTCAGCGCAATTAGTGTAGGTGCCGCCGACAAAGGTTGAATTACGTACCTAGAAAAATAAAGATCTCTTATGTTACTGATATTTTACTAATACACATCACTTGAAATTAAAAGATTCTATTATCCTTCAATAAACCGGAGAAGAAATTATTATAATTATTTTTGATTTATTGAATGTTTAGTATGATTTTAAGGTATTTCATTTTAGCTGAGGGGTGCTTTTTAGTGGTGGTACTATAACTAAAAAGTGTAGAATAAAAAAAACGTTTAACCAAAAAAAACACAACCGATTTCAATGTAAACAAAAGACACGCAAAATAACTTTAATTTCGGAAGTGTGTGTAAAATAACAAAGAGACTTTCATTGGACATCGCCAATGCCTTCAACTCCCTGCCCTGGAGTAGCATTAGGAGGGCACTCCGGTATCACCGGGTGCCAAACTACCTCTGTCGGGTGATCGAGGCCCACCTGTCGAACAGGTACATCGTCTACCCTGGTTACCAGGAAGAGTGGAAACGTCGAGAGATATCGTGCGGTGTTCCGCAGGGATCGGTACTAGGACCGCCCTTATGGAACATCGGGTACGACTACGTGCTGCGCGGCGACCTCTCTGACGGGGTCAGCGTGGTCTGCTACGCAGACGACACGCTGGTCTTGGCACAGGGAGAGTAGTACCAGGCGGCGGTTGAATTAGCGACATGCGGTATTGCGATAGTCGTTGATAGGATCCAGCAGTTAGGACTCGAGGTGGCGCTGCACAAGTCCAAAGCCATGTATTTTCACGAACCTCGGAACGCGCCCCCTCACCGTTCCCAACTAACGGTAGGAGGAGTTCACATCGGCGTCGGGTCGACGATGAAGTACCTAGGACCTCCTTCTCGACAGCCGGTGGAATTTCATTGGCTCTCAAACTGAATTAGACTGGAGCTGCCCCCAAGCGGCTCCTGCCTAACCTCGGGGGTCCAGACGCCTCCTGCCGGAAGCTCTACGCAGACATCGTCCGGTCCATGGCCCATTATGGGGCGCTGGTGTAGGCACCGTCACTGCAAAAACGACCGGCGGTCCAGCTGAACGCGTACCAGAGGGTCATGGCCATACGGATGGTGCGGGGATATCGCACGGTTTCCTGCGAAGCGGCGAGCCTCCTTGCTGGCCAGCCACCATGGGATATTGAGGCAACAGTCCTTGCACGCATGCATGATCTGCTCGTGGTGATGCAACGCCGGGGCGAAACTCCGCTGCCGCGATAAGTCGCGACATGGCGAAAAGACTTCCGGCGGGATCTCATGGTGGAATGGCGACAGCGACTATCGCAACCCAGTGCTGGGCTCACCATAATTATGGCGGTAAGTCCCCTCTTTGAGGAGTGGCTGGAAAGGCAACACGGCATCCTTACTTTCCGCATGACGCAGGTCCTTACCGGACATGGTAAGTTCGGGAGGTTCCTGCACCGGATTCGTGCGGAAGAAACGCACGGTGGAGCACACGTTGGAAGTGTGCCTCGCTTAGGAAAAACAACGCTGTGTCCTCGTGGGGGCGATCGGCGGCGGCGATCTCTCACGCCGGGCCTTGGTACAGGCCGTGGTCCGGAGCGAGGAGGAGTGACATTCGCGATCGCGTGAGGCAACGGTCATCACGCCCTAACCGCCTAATCGGTCACCGTAGGCGCGGGCTTGCGGACGGCAAGCAATGGGTAGCCCGCCGCCGACCGTCCGGTAACCGTCCGGGCCGAGCCCAAATCGTCGACGGCGCGTGCTGTTCCACGCGCGCCTCAAGGAGAGGTCAGCAACTGTAGGGGCCCAGCAGGGTCGAAGCCTACTGGAGCCAAGGGTCTGATTCTGAAAGGAAGACTCGGCCCTTGTACGAAAGGCAACGACGGAACAGGAGTGTGTTTTTAGTCAGTAAAAGTCTGATATTATCTCCCGCTCCACCCAATATCGCATCATAAGATGATTTACCTACCGGAAAAAAACATAACAAAGAGACAAAACTATTATACAAGTACCCAACTTTTGATTATTATTTTTTCGAAATTTATTTTGCACTTTTTTGTGTTTTTTTCTAATATATTCTATACATTGAAGTCGGTTGTATTTTTTTTTTGTAAAAAGTTTTTTTTAAATGGGTTTTTTACCTGAAATAAGTGAATTTTATTTTATTTATTTTTAATAAAAGAATGGTGCCACTGAGACAATCAAAATCTTTTGGCGAGACGATTTAGAAAATAATACAGCCAGAAACCCAAGGAAAACACGTGCTTCTCTAAAATGTCAACTTCTTAGTTCTTAACTTCAAGTAATTTGTCATATTGTGTGAAAAAAATGCCTTTAGGCTTCCTTTTTTCGTTTCTTTATTTGCTTTATCAAATTAAATTTTACATTCCAAAATCAAATTACATTCCACATTTGATAAACAAGAGACCATTACTATGCTGCATTGCTAGTAAAGATTCAGAAAGTGAAGATCCAACTGGAATTACTGAAAGTTCTCTTCGTAACGTAAGGTCTAAGGGGTGTTATTCGGTCGAGTGGAGATAGCCGGCGGCGCGGGATGATTTACTGACGAACATGACGTGTGATGAAACGCTCGACGCTCAGAGATCATCGCGCATCGGGAGCCGAGTACAAACGGTAAAAAATGGCCGCGATAACGTTATGAAAGGAAGCTGGCTTTCAATGAATGTAGTGCTTGTGATTGATAGCTTTGAGACTTGATTGAAATTGTATGGAAATTGTGGTTGTTTACTGTGATTTATTGTAGTCTTGTAGAGAAATGAACCTTTTTCAGTCCAGTACTTTTTACAACATACTTACTCAAAAACCTGCTCCTATCCCTATCACTTTTAGGCACCCAATGCAAAACGCTAGCAGCCCCACTATTTGCTGAACAATCCTCTTTAAGGCACACAAAAAATCTGCGAGCCATTCCTCTCAATAATTTGTTACTGGATATTATGTTTATGAAGTTATCGTTATCATACTTTCGACCAAGTGTATTAAATACGTCGAAAAAGGCCTCGTCTTCAGGTCTAGTGTTTACTCTGCCTCAGCTACTATGTCATTCCGGAGGACACGGTGGAGGATACGGTAGAGATGTGCCCTGCCTGGGAAGAGCACCGCCGTGTCCCCGTGGGGACGATCGGCGATCGTAAAGGCCATGGTCCGGAGCGAGGGGGAGTGGCAAGTGGTCGCCTCCTTCTGCGAAGTAGTAATGCTAGCAAAGGAGGAGGCAGCAAGTGCATGCGCGAGACAATAGCCCTCACGCTTTAGCAGCAGGGATTCCGTTCCCGATTTTCGGCCACCGTAGGCGCGAGCTTGCGGACGGCGTACAATGGGTAGCTTGACGCCCGATCGTCCGGTAACCGTCCGGACCGAGCCCAAATAGTCGAAAGGCGCGTGGTGTTCCGCGGGCGCCTCAAGGAGATGACAGTAGGCGTAGGGGCCCAGCAGGGTCGAGGCCAGCTGGAGTCATGGGTGATGCGAAAACGATCCCCGGGGCCCTGGAGCATTGGCAAAGAAGGAACAGGAGTGGGTTTTTAGTCAGTAAAAGTCTGACACAATCTCCCGCTCCGCCTAGGTCCGGGGGATGTCATATGTTGATTTTTCCACCCGAAAAAATAAATAAATAAAAAGCTACTATGTCATGGTTTGCCCACTGCTTTAAAATGTAAATATCAACTCGACCACAGCGTTAGCCTTATCAGCTTTGTAAAATGATAATTCAAACTTTTTCGTAATTTATGGTACTTTTGTTAAATGATTTCTATCTTTAAGTTCTCAAGGTGAGCCGCGTGTGTAATATCTTGCCACCACAACTCCCTCAAACTAGTGATTCTCCACCAAATCGTGCGTAATATTGCCAAACAAACCACATCTCCTCCTTGCGTCGCATTATGCGCGAGTTCAACAAATGGTGGAGGCGCTGAAACCGCCGAGTCTTAATTAATAACACCAGTGTATATGCGACACGTCGCGTTTGTATGGACATGTATTAATGGCTTACTGAACCCTCCGCGCAAAGGGTTCTGTTGAGCCATTGGATTTGTGGGTGATCGTTTATGAATTACGTATGTGAGTGACAATTATTATAATGGCCCTAATAATGATATAGGTATGTTAAGGTCTGACTGTAACTGTATTAACGAAAGATTTTCACAGTTGAGTAAGTAGACTTTGATCTGAAACATATTTTAAACCAGCTTACGTATTTTAAAATGTCACATAAAGTATTAATAAGTTCAGTTAATTTCTCTAATAGGTAGTAAAAGTAGATTAGCTCTAAGTTAAAGTTTAATCGGTGTGTCTCAGAAGTACAGTCAGGCTCACAATTACGATCAAGTCAGACGTAGAAAACACGATTCCAGAGATATGTACGAACTGACAGTGCGCGAGAGACTAAAATCCGAATCAAATAACATACAAAATTAATTAATTTAAATAAATCCTAACCGAGAGTAAAGACATGTTCCGCAGGTCCCGGGCGTCACTGTAACGACGACCCAATTAATAGCAATACGCAACTTAATGCCCCTCTCTAATAACCCTTGAACGAACCCGCCCGTCGCTCCGCAGATAATCTAAATGAAACATATAAACCAGATTTTCCGTTCCACTACCCGGTCATATATCAGGCGGTATGACTTGAGTCGATAAGAGAATCCTCAAGGGATGAGAGGGATATAAATGGCCCTCCCTTACCCGCCCTCCCTGCGGTACTGTTGACCGCAAAGCAGTTTTTACGAGAAATCAGCGGAAAAGCCTAATGTACATTTTTAGTCGTGTAGTCGGCAAGAAATACGGATAATTAGCGTTAACTTACAAACTTGGGACTTGGGTACCGACTGAGGGTAATTTATGATATTGCTTGTAAGGAAAATCGCAAAATATTAGGCGCTTAAATAGTAATTGGCAAGTTAGTTTAGGTTAGCGTTAAGTAAACCCTGAACTAAGGAAAGATAATAAGGGTGGACTCTGATTGGAAACATGTAGTTAAGAAAATCTTAAATATTGTTGCAAAATACTGCCGCTTTTAGTAGCGGAGTGGTTTACCATTATTAAAAAAACCTCGATTTATAGGTAGGTATAATTTTTTTTTATTAGAAGGTAAATTCTCCGTATACTAAACAAATATTATGGTTCAAATAACATTTTTGGTTTTGTGTGTCGGCGTAAGTACCACGAGGGTTCCCGCGGGATGAGCTACGGGAGTGGAACCACGGGAAGTTTCTAGTCCTAATAACTCCCGTATCAAAAGACCACTTCTCCATTACTAACTTGATCTTAACTTAATCTTAATAAAAACTGCGAAGCTCGTTACGAGTTCGCATTAGACAAAGCACGTCGACGCGCTCAGCAAACTAGACGAACTTAAATGAAAGCTACGGTAAGGAGATAACAGCGGCTATTGTAGACAGACGCCGCGCGCGGGACTCGGCTCGCCCCGAGCTGCGGGCGAACTTGCACAATGTGTCGGAGGAGGACTGACTGTATTTACTGTATCTGAGTCCCACGATGGCTAAAGTAATAGTTTGAGGGATTTTTTTAGTTGTGGGGACGTAGTATCCCAGCTAGAAACTGGATTATCCTTCCTTCAACCGTGGTTAGTGTCAGAAATTACTTCAGCGACCTCAAGCGTCGATAACTTCGCTTAAGAGCAGTCAAACTGAGATACATTTCCATACAACCGCTCTTACGTGATTATTACGTTACTACACATCTTTCTCTAGATATTTTGGAAACACATATATTTTGTCGATAATATTGTCTAGATTTCTGTTGATGTTTCAAAAAAAAAATCGTGTGAAATTAGTCCTTTAGCTTTTGCTTTATTAGCATGTCATTCAGTTTTTTGAAAAACATTCTGATATGCTTAGACACTTACGATCAAGTTCATTGACAAACATATGGTTTTCGATGGTCAATTACGCGTTACCATTGTTTCAATCCCCAAAAGATTCGTCTACGCCAATCAAGGTAAATTCAAAGCTTTATGTATGTTTAGGCACCGGTTTTATGATAGCATAGTGAGAATCACATCATCGAGTCATTGCTAAGGAAAGCAATTCTTATCTAATCAACACTCCAACTACTCAGGCTAAAATTATTAAGACTCGTCGATGTAACAGCAGTATTCATAAATATACTCTGTTTTTCCACGGGACTGCGTTCGCAAACGGTGTGCTAAGAGTTTTCGCTTAAGCCAAATTGCGCGGCCTACGACATGCCTCCATTTGCAAATTAGACATTTGCTGGGTTTCTTAATTCATCCATTCTAAATTCAACCTTCATACTTTTGAAATAGAGCGCTTAATCGTGGTTGGTATGAATGAAAAGTTTTTGGCGTGCTCGCAAATGATATTAACGGACACTTAAGTTTTTTATTCGAAAGCTAAAAGAGTTATGAGTTTAAGTAATTAAATTATCGGAACGGAGATCTTTTTTGAGTTGAATGTCTGCGAGAGAAGGTTAACCTTTGAATAATTCAATATGATAAACCCAAAAGTTGTAAGCGATTTCAGTGACGAAAGTACTCTTGTATTTAGTACTGTTAGTCATCACAACATAGAATACTTCATCCGTTTTTATGTAAGTATATTTTTTGGCACTTGTTTTTCTTAAAGGCGCCTTGAACATTTGCCCGAAGTTAAATGCACACACACTCGTACTGCCGCCTGCGCACGCATAGAGTTGACCTTTGAATCCATTTTCTTTATGTTCATTCTGAAGATTATTTAACTAGCAATTTTCTTGGGTAAACATATTTCAAGATAAAAGCAGTTCATGTTGTTAAAATTTATATTTTTGGTAAAAGTCATACGAAAAAAATCAAACCAAATCAAAAGATTTTTTTCAAACCTGTTGACCAATGTCTTGCCGAGGAGGCTTCAGAAAATCACTGTTCAAAGGCACTGCTCGAGAGCTAGGATCTTAAGTAGTCTAAATGACTATATTCTGTTTGAATATTTCCATAGTTTGTTATCGAAACAGTTTGCACACTTGCTGCTTGTAAAAATAAGTAAGTCAAAAAACTCTTCAGCAAGCTGTAACAGTTCCTTACCAGGCTACAGGAACATTTCCTTATCAGGTAAAACATGTTATATGTATAAATATAATTGAACGCATTTACAAAGTTGCGAGCAACAGTGTTTGTAAAAGAAAATCAGACAAGACGTCTCAGTTTAAACTGAGGGCAAATATTTATTTAGCCGATGCAAATGCTGGGACGCTGCAGCCGGCACTAGGAGGCAATAAATTCTAAAGACAAGATTAAACTTGTCATGGGACCCCATTTACTTAACGCAAATTTATGCAAATACCAGCTCGTCTTGTTGAGACCTCTGCAAATCGCTGAGATGTTTTTGTTTCTGTGCGATAAGGGCCCCTGAATAGTTCAATAAATAGTTGATAAATTGTGCCATCGATCACAGCAGTGGCTCGCTTTGTCAATGCGCTTGTCGCCTCTCGAACATCTCGCCATGTTTGTGCGTCGGGCACATAAGAACGCTTCTATGTACTGATACATTCAGCTTTGATATCAAAGGAAATACGGTTAAGGCTCAGTAAACAAAGCCCACAATGTATGGAGGCGCTTGTTTATATTATTCGTAACGACTTCTTGATGGTGTGTATTCAAATGAAGAAATAAATTACACTCAAGACTAGCTTTAGCTTTGAGTATTGCATAGTTTCATGTTATATTGATAACAGAATGTTCAGTTATTGTGCACAAGTATTCGGCTTCTGGCTTAAGCCATTGCTTTGGTTTAGTTTAATTCCATTATCAGCATCACGTAGCAGCCGTTCTGAACGCTACTCGGCACATTTGAAAGCTGCAACAGTTATCTCGGCAAAAAGGTGCCAGACATGCAGTAAGAAAACTCCAAACGGAATTTAAACTGAAAGAAGAAAATAATTTCCGCGCAACGTCTGGATATCGCTGTTTACGTAAAAATATAAAAGGTCCGCCTCTGGATTATTAGTAGGGAACATTTGCTTCTAATGAGCGTTACTTCTTATAACCTCGGCAAGAAGCTTTATTTCACATTTGTCTTCTCACTGTTCCCGCGTTAGATCCTTGTTTTCCCTGCATTGTCTCACATAGATTTATGGTTCTCCGCAAAGATTAAAACGTTTCTCTTTCAATGTTAGTCTTCGATAAAAGGACTTTTTTAAAAGAGTGCCGCTATTATTTGAACTAATACATCAATGTAACGATTAAACACCTCCCCGTGTACATTGAGATCTGTTTCATTAATCACGTCAATGTGGGTACTTAGCGCATGTTCGTGTAGCAGAGTAAATCTGTCTTTAATTCTTTCGCCACAGAGTTCATTATCAGTCGCTCGTGAGTGGCCATGTACTACAGAATGCGGTGTTTAGTAGGATCAAGTTGATTGATTGACACTGGTCAGGTCAGAGATCATTGCGCCTCCACTAATTCGTTTGTGTCGATTATTATGATGGATCGCTATGTTCACTACTTTTGTTGGCCACTATTATACACTAATGTTTCTTTATAGAATAATAAATACAGTTGACCGACTGTCTGCTTACAGACGGTAATCGTGATAACACATTTGATTTGCCCACACTCATCTTCTTTACGTCGAGAGGGAACTGTTCAAAGACTAAGCCGATAGTGTTGACTCAAACCAAACAAGCGATAAGTAAAGTTTAAATTACCCGAAACTTAAAGCAAACTCTGAGGTTTAATGGAATTTACAGCAAGTAGGAAGTCTTTAAAATCCACTGACCGCTAAGTTAAGAACTCGAAACAGAGCCAAGTTACAGGCGGCGCGGCGAGGCCCAGCTTTCTGTTGTTACAGATATAAATCATTAAAGTGTTTGAGAGAATAATTAATGAAGCAGTGATTGTCCTACAATGCTAGGTAAATGTAAAGAAGATATTGTAAAATTGATAAAAGACTACGAGAAATAACCGTGCCAAAAGCTAGCGGAAATGTAAAAACAGAAACTGTCAGTGAAATTCTACCCAGAGATTTGAATTCCGTAAGAAATCTGTCATGACGATAAGATTTCTTGCAAAAGTCGATCAGAACCTCATGGGTTGCGCCAGCGACGTCTGTACAATCTCAATTGTATCCTAGCTTAACCCGCGATCTCTAAACTGAAAACTAACAATGTCGAGCTCTGCGAACTTCGCGAGCTGCCGTATCTTTGAAAATGTGAAAACTTCACTAAACTACTGATTTATTTTTCGACTGACGATTGTTTTAACGTTTCTTGAGAGGAACTACTACAGCACATTTTAATACTTAGACGTTCAATATTTTAAACTAAAGTTTTGTTTCAAGCAAAATTGTTGTTCTGATATACTTTTAAAAATGTTGTGAAAACATCTAGCTTATAAATCATGTCTGGGCTGGTTGTAGTTAAGAACGCTTCTGGCTATATTTCTGTAATTCTAATTACAGAGTGGAAAAATTCTTCGGAAAATTCTTACTTAAATCATATTTTTTATGTTAGTATTTTCAATTACGTCGTAAAGCGAACTTCAAAGGTAGCTAAAAATGTAACAGAGAATATTTATTAGTGCGAGTGTTGAAACTTTTACACCACTTGGTTCTTAAGGTCTGGACGACACCGTGAGCATGTGATGGTGTGTGTGTATGTGTGAGTGGTGCGCTCTCCCAGGTCAATCAGCTGCTAAGTGACTAACGAAATAAACTGTCACTTCCACAATCGGTCTCGTGCATGATAGGGCTACTGAGCGCTGAGTGCTGTTTTAACAGCTAACGTTACGCCGGTGACCAATTTGTTGCTCCATTGACCTAGTAATTTAACAAGTACCTATGTACCGACTATATCATATCATGCCAAATATTTTCTAAAATTGAATATTATTTTCTCAACTCCAAAGTTCTCTTGGCTATTAATATACTTCAAATGTTTGATGATAGTTTTCCCTTTGAATAATGAGATGGTCATTAAATCATACGCTACCCTATTGTTTACACGATCCTCAAAACCAAGCCCCGAGTAACTCCTGACGTAGAGAAACTTCCCCACGATATCCAAACATTGCATTTCATTATGACTGCAAACACTGAAGTTACAGTTTACCAAGTCAAAAATATGAATCTCTGTAATAAGCCTTAAGCCTTCGTCTACATTTTTCATAAAACACGAGTCTTAGATGAGTCTAAGATATCCAAATGGGTTCATTGACCTTTGTCCGTCTAAGTTGGGTCCCTTAGAATGGATCTTAATTCCCTCGCGTCTTAGTGTAATCAGCGTTACAAAAAATTGCACTTCTCCCCATTCGGATTAAGATAGCGAATGCAAAGTGTAAGTGAAGAAGTTTGTGCGGAAAGATTCGTTCAGTCGCCGAACTTGTTATAATCTTTGAATAAAGGGGAATCACTTGACTTTTTATGGTAATTTTACTGTCTACCTCTTTGTAAAGTGAAAATTGAACACGTTACATCTATACCATTTTTCAACCTTACCATTGCTTAAATAAGACTGACAATACTGTTAAAGACACCGAATATGTTAAAGGAAAGTTATTTTAAGATTAGTAATTATATGTGATACGTTAATAAGTTCAATGCTTCTATAACAATATCAGACATGAAGTAGGTATGACCTGGACTAGGAAAGGATACTTGCTAGTAAAAACATGCTAATGGAAACAGTCAGATAAAATGCTAATAAGGACTACCATGTTATTTTTTTTTCACGACATGTTCAGAAACATGAACGTATTTTTCACGTTCAGATTTCCATCGATTTTTTTTAATGTTTTCATTAATTTGAGAAAGTTGCTTTCGATTTCCTCAAGCTAGCGATTTTCACAAAGCAAAAATAAGTAAGCCTGCAGTTCCTAAATTTGTCTTACGTTAGTAGAACATCTAAAATGCTATTGAAAATAATTTACTTTCACAGTTCTCCATGTCATCCTACGTACATTGCTAGGGCTAGTTCGTAGTTTGGACAGGCCTCGATAAGATCGTCGCGTCACCGGGCAGCGGCGGGCCGATACGGTAGGGGAACGATACGAGGCCGCCGCAGGAGGAGACGTGACGGACCCGCTATTAGAAGAGACAAGACGAGGTGGCCACAGAGGGAGATGCGACCTCCATGCTTTACAAACGAATTAATATTATTTTAATGCCACTTCCTCTCTCATAATTTATTCTTATCTCCAGTTTTTAGCTATCTCATTCTTTGAAGCAACTGGAAGCAGTTTTACGAATTTTTAACCGGGTTTTGAAGGAAAATTATATACGTATGAATAATGACTCTGTTTATGATTTATCGGCGAATAAATTCTCGTTATAGCGGCAAGAAGGTTTTTATTAAAAGAGAAAATAAATCTTAAGCGTATTGTTAATAAGATTCCAAAAGGAATATTATCTTCTGATGTCATTTTCCGTACGAAACATACCTACTTATCTTTATTTTTGTATAGAAAGATGTGAAAATAAGTGGATATTTAGCCTAATAGAAACACAGAAGCCAGTTTACCATATAACATGTGTTAGATGGTTTTTCTTTTGATACCTAAATGCTTTATTTTTCTGTACCAATTGGCACACAGCTACTAAGGCCTACCCTATTTTCCTCTGCAGTGACCGTGAGGCATCAAGGACAGAACGGTAGATTTCAATTAAATTTTTTTTTTCTAGCTAGCTATCTTATGGACTGAACATCTAATTAACCTAGAGCCCGACAGCCCCTGCTGATACTTATAAAATTGTCCCAATGCCGAAACATTTTCCATTCGGCGGGACATAGGCTGCATGGCTTAAATTGACTTCCCAGGTCATTTTACCCCAACATAACTTGACTCTCTAATCAATAGATTCTCATCAATTTTATAGGTCAACTTACAGTGGTAATTAAGCAAGCTAGTTTTGGAAATAGAACTTAATTTATTTTCTGAATTAACTTTTTAACTTCATTATCTTCTTCATTAGAGCTTTGAACTTTGCCAGCTAAGTAAAGACCTTTTCTAATAAGTAATCCATTATCTTATTATGATCTAAACTAGATTAGGAAAATTATTTTCTCAGTCTTGAATCTTCCTAAGCAGGAGTTGACTAAAATCATATCTCTAATTAGCATATATATTTTTTCAAACAAAAAATCTCATTTTACAAATGTGTGGATACGTTAGGCGCAATTAGGCATAAAAAAAAACAAAAACGAAATCATTATCAACTCTTTGATGATGAATCAGCGTGCTTGTGTACTCAAGTTGGACAAATTGTATGGCATCTGCAGCCATGCATGCTGGCGTATGTTTTCGCAAGGCGTCGAGCTCGGCTCATTAGGAACGCTTTGATCGTGGCAACAGCGGCCCGCGGCGCGGTAATGCACTACTTGTGTTTTCTTAAAAACCACTTACACATACATTTATACGCCGTAATAGCCGACTTAGTTTCATTTGGTCAAAGAGCTGTATAAAATAAGTGTGAGGTTAAAGTCATTTCCTTAACAGAAACAGAGGCAGATGTAGAGGCGGAGGCAAATGATGACCCCAGTAGGTATCGTCTGCCTCCCTGTTCCTAACTATGTTGGACAGGTGGTGGAGAATAGAAGTTTAGTTAGACCAGACTAACGGGGCGTCTGTTCTGCAGCTAAGCTAAATGAATAAGTACTTGTTTTTCGATATATAAAATTAAGTATTGAAGTGAAGAACTTTGTGGCGAAATTTGGGGGAGGCCTATGTCCAGCAGTGGACGTCTATCGGCTGAAATGATGAAGTATTGAAGTAGGTTTTATCTAAAATCTTGTGCATCGAACTACCAGCCTGTTTGTTTTCTATCTAATAAATTTCCGGAAGTGCAACGGAATTGCACGATAAAAAAAAATAATGACAAAAGAGCAATTTTTATTTTGCAGCACAGGTACTGAGAAGTTTTCCTAGCGCATTATGTGTGTGTATTTCTGCGTTCCGTTGCAAGTCGTGAGCTAAGGATGTGAATTAAATTAAGTAATGAAATAGCTTTTAACTTTCTGCTTTAGAATTTATCTGAAGTAGAAAGTTAGTACTAGCTAGTAGTGCTTCTATCCAATTATCTAGCAGATTCAGAGTATCTGTGTAAGTACTAAGTTAACTGAAAAGAGAAAAAAAAGAGCATTAAGTAAGAAATAAAACGTTTCCATGTAGTTGTGAAAATTAGACTTTTATTGGGTTGGATTGTAGGTACTGTCTAGCCACCGAACACAGTCTGTTTTTAAAATATCTACTTTGCTGAAGTCGGGATACTAGGGTAGCAGTGATTTTAAAGTGTAGTCTCATTGACAGAAAGCTAGATGCGGCGATGTCACGGTAAATATTTGTGTAACCCGACAGCCGAGCTGGGTGCAGTGTTTGCGAAATGAATCAAGTCTGCTGAGGTTATTTGTACATTCGTGTTAAAATCTATTTAGCAGAAATAAAAACGCGGCTCATGCATTAATCAAAATGCAAAATTTTTATATTTTATCCATTGACATTTTTAGGATTCCATAGCCAAATGGCAAAAAACGGAACCCTTAGAGATTCGTCATGTCTGTCTGTCTGTTCGTCCGTATGTCACAGCCACTTTTTTCCAAAACTATAAAAACAATACTGTTGAAACTTGGTAAGTATGTAGATGTATTCTGTGAACCGCATTAAGATTTTCACACAAAAATAGGAAAAATGCAATAAATTTTGGGGGTTCCCCATACTTAGAACTGAAACTGAAATGTTTTTTTTTTCTTCGTCATACCCATACGTGTATCTATGGATAGGTCTTCAAAAATGATATTGAGGTTTCTGATATAATTTTTTTCTAAACTGAACAGTTTGCGAGAGACACTTCCAAAGTGGTAAAATGTGTGTGGGGGACACATATTTTACCCTGTAACTTTTAAAATAAGAGAATGTTAAATCTAAAAAAAAAATACCATGCAAACTTCCACCGAAAATTGGTTTGAACAAGATCTAGTAAGTAGTTTTTTTTTATTTAATACGTCATAAATTTACCTTTCAAGTTTGTTCAGAACCCTCAGTGCACGACTCGCACTTGCCCAGTTTTTTTTTTTAATTTTATTCTAAGTGACAATTGTAACTGAATTTAATAATTATGTAATTTGGTATGGGAAGAATACAAAAATAGTGTGATGTAATGTATGAACCAACATAGAAATAAGTACTAACATATAATGTGGGTAGTCTCAAAATAAATAAGTATTGTTATTATTAAAAAAATTACATATAAAATTCGATGAATCCTAGCCGTATCTAAGCTGATTAGAATTGTTATGAGATGCACCTTGGCTATAAACTTACTCTATAGAACTTACTCACCATTTAGGCTTAGCTGAGGGACAACACAAATAAAAAGTACAAAATAATGAAAAACAAAGAAAACCCACTTCAATATATGATAAAAAAATGGGCAAGTGCGAGTAGGACTTGCGCCCTGAGGGTTCCGTACAAAGTTAAGTAAATAGTTCAATTCCCGAACAGAGACTCGAAATTTTAACAAATCGCAAAAAAAAAAAATTTTTTCGTGACGTAACAAAAAATGTACTCTTTTCAAATTTATTCCTTTATCGGTGCTATAACACCTTGCTTTATACCAAATTTCAGGATTCTGGCTCAATGGGAAGTACTCTATGAATTTTGATTCCCTTTAGAGTGTCGAAATAATGATACGGTAAAAAACATATAATATATGTTTTTTGCGACATAAACGACCGTATCTTTTTTTTTGTTAACTTAGATGTTTGATTTTTAGGTTTAAGGACAGTTTTAAGGGTCTGCAAACTTAAGTACATGGTTTAATTAAAAGGAAAAAGTTAGCAGTGATAACTAGCACTTTTATGAAACTCAATGACCATTGTTTTACAAAAATAACACTATAGAAAACGAATCTCTAAAAGTCAACAAAACATTGTCAAATCAATTCCTTTACAAATTCAGTGAAGTTCAACCCTTTCAATTAGCTTCACGTGCGATCAAACCCAAACATGCCTCACCTCCACAGGCGCGACATGGCAAAGTTTTATCTCTCCTACCGTTTGTGAACACGTCTATCTGTCTGTCACGTCAATTGAACGAGTGCAAACATGTTGCCATGGAATAGATGAGGAACAGAAGGTAGGGCCATAAAAAAGATCTTTCGCTCTTGAACTTACCCACATATAGATTATTATCTTCAAGTAGGTACAGCTAGTGCGAGCTCACTCGTGGCTGTAATTTGGTTGATATCTCTGTATATGGTTGTGTTGTGTATATACGCATACCTACGAATAGATATACTCCGGTAAATAATATTGTTAATGAGCACCCCATCATTAATATTATCATAACTTTAGCATCATCTGTGTGTACACACATTAATTTTTATCTTTCTGTCTTTCCTAGTCTTTAATATTATTCTGTCAGAATGGTGAATCGAAACTCAGCTATGGCTGATCAAGCAATAACACTAATGAAGTGATCTAATGATCGCTTACTACCCTACCCTACCTACCTATTTTACGCGAATAGCACTTGCGCTAGTTTTAACTCGCATGAAAACCAACTTCTGTATTTATCTATTTTATGTCACCGCGATCCAGACGCGTACATTCCGCAAACTCATGAGCCTTCATCAACTGCATCAACCCCCTAATTAACCCTCCACCCCCTCTATCTCTCCATACCCCATAGATCATTAACGATGTGTATATTTACACAATGTGGATACAGTTTACACCTGTCATCATAGATGATATTATGTAGTTCTGAAACGTCGTATGTTTCATAAATTATTTGCTATGATTTGAACTCTTTCAGTGCATTGAACGGTAAAATCTGATTATTATAATAATTATAGGTACAAGTTTAGAATAACTACACTTACCTATAAATTATACAGCTTAAGTGTAGTTGGTATTAAAATGACAACATAGACAATCATTTTAATGGTTTTTAAAGGCTCCTCATTCATTTCATTGTCTTTTGCTTTCTTTATCCACTTCATCGTTACAATAATTACTGTATGATTTCTTTGTCTCATATCAGAATAATAAACAGTGTTGGCATATCACGTTTGGTTCAGACGGATTTATAATGTCAGATTACCATAGCATTTAATTAATACTTACAATACAAGTACAATCACCGTTATCTTTAACAAATAGCACGACACGATTACTAGCTATAGTTTCATCCGGACTATTGTTGTCTCTTAAGTCATCGTTGGACCTTAAATTAAAATCTTTTGTGTTAAAGTTTAGTTTGTCTAAAACAAGTCTTAGTATAATGTTAAATAATTCAAATTAAATTGCGCTGATCCTCGCCCTCTCTGCAACACTTGAAAGCCCTCTATTTCTGTCCCTCCCCGACCTGTCGTTATTTACATGCCCAGATTAACTAGATTGATGGAATAGTTTAAAGAAACGTTTAATCTTTGGCTTTTTTAAATAAATTCCTAGGGTTTTTTCGGATTTACTTTGATTTGGTTTCAAAGGGACGTTCGTTAAAGCGTTTCGGGAATAGTAATCTGTAGCCAGAGTGTTGAAAGTGTTTCTAACGATGCTTTATAAAGAAGTTATGCGTTTGAAATTTTATAAATATGGCTTTGGTATGTTATTTACTGCAACTATTAGTGACTGTGAAATTTAGTTTACTTTTAAATTAATATGTTCGAATACAATGTTTATATGAGGAAAACGAAGCAAAAGGAACATGTAATTGTTGGTATAGTATCGGATTGTAACAGGTGGTGCTCTGTAAATACTGCTTAATCCTACGGAAGGCGTGAGTTTAGTATGTACGAGTATATTGGAATAACAATTGACGTCAAAATAAATGAAGAACTTTCAACTAAGTAAGGAATAATAGTGCTGGTTGACAAACTTGTTTCTATTTCGAGTTAAAAAGTAAGAAATTATTTGCTCCACAAAATATTGCTGAGAATTCCAGAGGCGTACCTAATAAACCTAATTTCGGTTTTAATTATTCGGAAACAACACATACTATCATCACAACATCAAAGTGAACAGAAGGTTGGTTCCGAGCGATCGAAGATTACATTTTCACGTTATTAGATTATGGGGGTGAAGGAACATCCCCGAAAACTGAAACTTATGGAACGAACCAAACATTCAATTTGATAGTAAGCAGCTTAAATATTGAGGAAATAAAGGGGTAACATAATAATTATGTTGAATATTGACAACATTGAACCCAATACATACAAAAATAAAATAAACATGTGATTATTTTAAACACTGATTAGCAGATTCTTAATTTAACTTTTTCCACTTGAAAGAAGAATAAATATGTGAGTAGTAAAGTGCTGATTAATCATTTGAAAAAGGCGTTTGTCCAATAGACGACTGAACTGGTTGGCTGCGGTGGATGCTATCTTAAAATTAGATCTTGAATCGTTAATCAGTAGTAAAATTAAATGTATAGTTTGGTTAGTTGGTGAGTTTTAGAAATAAGGCTGATCATTGAGACGTTCTATAAAATAGCCTAAACCTTTATAGACTTTGGTTCATTTCTGTTGCATAAGTTTGTTTAAATTAGATTCGAAGTTACCAGAAAAAAAAACTGGGCAAGTGCGAGTCAGACTCGCGCACTGAGAATTTCGTACAAACTTGCCTATGAGAACAGCTCAATTCCCGAATTGAGTTACATAGATTTTTCTGATTCGCAAAAAAGTTTTATTTTGTGACGTAACTACAAATTTACAGTTTTCAGATTTTTGCCTATAATTTTGCTATAAGACTAGTTTGCTTCATGTCAAATTTCAGGATTCTCGGCCATCGGAAAGTACCCTACGAATTTTTATTCCCTTCAATGTCAAAATAAAGGGCTGTATCTTATTGTTTTCATTAATCAGAATTTTGATTTTTTCACAGCTTCAAGGGACCGCAGATTTGAGAATATGATTTAATTTCTACTCGTTTTCCTTTTAAGGTACGGAACTCTAAAAATGACGCATTTCTAAAATTGAAAGCTATTGTTAGAGCTATGGTTGTTCTGCATCTCTGTGCTTCGTATTTCTATCGCAGTGCGGACGCATCGACAATGAGTGTAGGTTGCACGGTTCCAATAATTCGGGTGCGACCGTTCTAACGGTCCACTACCGGAGCGCCGGCTGACTCCCGGATGTCCGAGCGGACGACCGGTGGGGCATCCTCGTACTCTTTCTACACAGATGTACGGAAACTAGATAAGATATTTTGCTATTTTTGGTTGTAGTACTTCCGATAAAGAAGTTGAACTTGTTCCGCCATCTTTGCCTGGGAATGATTCACACTAGCAAATGACAAAATTGGGTGGACTAGGGGGCCTTCGCCCAGCAGGACCAAATAGACTTGATAAATGGATGGTTATAGTAACTAATGAGTTTGAATATACGTCACTTCCTTTCCTGCCTAGCAACCGGAACTACTTGCACCTTCCACAATTAGCCACAAGCCAGCCAGAGCTGCTAGCCATTATAGAGATACTGGTCGAACAAACGATCAATGTCCACATACATACGACACACATTCATGTGTGTGCGTCGGGGTTTTAGGAAATGCAACCTTTAAGGGGGTGAAAAGGGGAATTTAGTTTTAGTGCAAAATCTTATTCAGTGGACTAATATACTTACTTAAAACTTGGCACGAATAGATAATAAATAAATAATAAAGGTGGTCATTATTTCTTTTTCAAAATTAATTTAGTATCGTCAGAAGACGATTTTTTTTTTTTTTTTTTTTTTTTCGGTGGTAAAATCATCCTAATGACATCCCCGCTCTTGGGCGGAGCGGGAGATAGTGTCAGACTCTTACTGACTAAAAACCCACTCCTGTTCCTTCGTTGCCTTCGTCCCAGGGCCCCGGGCTCCGCTTTCACACTACCCGTGGCCCCAGTAGGCTTCGACCCTGCTGGGCCCCTACGATTTGCTGACATCTCCTTGAGGCGCGCGTGGAACAAAACGCGCCGTCGACGACTTGGGCTCGGTCCGGACGGTTACCGGACGATCAGACGGCGAGCCACCCATTGCTCGCCGTCTGCAAGCCCGCGCCTACGGTGGCCGGAAATCGGGATCGGAATCCCGGCGGCGGTTGGAGCGTAAGGACCGTTGCCTCACGCGATCGGCCGCCTCCTTAGCTAGCATTACTGCTTCGCAGAAGGAGGCGACCGCCTGCCACTCCTCCTCGCTCCGGAGCATGGCCTGAACCAAGGCCCGGCGCGAGAGATCACCGCCGCCGATTGCCCTCACGAGGTCACGGCGTTGCTCTGCCCAAGCGGGGCACACCTCCACCGTGTGCTCCACCGTGTCCTCCGGGTGGGCCACACAGTGGCGACACCCGGGCGTCGTTTCCG
Organism: Mythimna vitellina; assembly: GCA_949316375.1. Taxonomy (NCBI): domain Eukaryota; kingdom Metazoa; phylum Arthropoda; class Insecta; order Lepidoptera; family Noctuidae; genus Mythimna; species Mythimna vitellina. The sequence goes on from OX438696.1 coordinate 514,533, forward strand.
CACGAATCCGGTGCAGGAACCTCCCGAACTTACCGTGTCCGGTGAGGACCTGCGTCATGCGGAATGTGAGGACGCCGTGAGGTCTTTCCAACCACGCCTCAAAGAGGGGACTTACCGCCATAATTGTGGCGTGCCCAGTCAGAAGACGATTTAGGAATTAGAGATAATTAGCTTTTCAAAACTACTCTTAAAAAGAGTTTAATTTAGGGGATTAAGGGATAACATCCCTTAATCCCCTAAATTAAACTCTTTTTTCATGAAAACATTCTCGCGAACGGAGTCGCGGGAAAAGTGCTAGTATTATCTATAGCACCATTAAAATTCGATGTGCGATAAGTTACATGTAGAAACAGTACGAACTCGATCCAGTTTATATACATTAATTAACTGCTTGTAGTGATTTGTTTTAGAGTTCTACAATTTAAATTCAATCAACTTGAACAGTCCAATTAACTTTCACTACTAAGCCGCAATAAACAATCATTGTAATTACCATACAAGTAGCTATTATAGGCATTATAACAGTATCTAAGCTGACCAACTGTAATCACGATTACATTAATATCAATAATATTTGTAAGTTTTCTTTTAGTAAGTTAGATGTATAATTTTCATTATAATATTGGCACAGTAACTAGTCTATCTGGCTGTTTATTTAGCGCCAAAACTCAATAACAAGTTGTGTTGTTTTTAAAATGCAAAGAAGCCGGAACTAATTTGATAGTTAATTCCTTTTTGATCTTAATCATTAGTAGCTCTACCTTTAATCTGCCGCGATTGATAACAACCACATGATTCACAATACGCATTTATAAGTATCAATAACGTACATATCCTTGGTCTCCATTGTCACTTCTATTGTACCAGTATCTGGGACATCCTGTTCTGTACGAGAGAATATCTGACAAAAGGGCCGAATTACCAACGGATTAAATTATCGTGAAAGGGTGTTGAGTTATGACCGGCTTCACGGAAACTCGTTTAGGGGGTGAATGGGATGTACTTGTAAATACACTGCCATGTATTATGTACTGTTATTACTTGTGCAGAGGGTTTGTGTTATGAGCGAAGCTGGAGGTGTGTTGAAGATATTGTCGGGGAATTGAGAGGTAATTAAACAGATTGTATGTTGTCTCTTTCCTGGACATATACAATGTATATTGCTTTATAATACATACCGTTCTATGGTGTCAACTTTGATGCAATATGTTTTATCAAATCAAAACTACAGAAATGAGATATCGAAGCAAGAACGAATATTTTAAGCCAGTCAATCCAGATAATGCACTTGATTGTGTCAATTCACTATCAAACATCATAAAATTGTGTTACATAATACAATACAGCCGAGCCTCTACTTTCTAAATCATCGCCTGTTGCAATCGTAGAATATAATACTTTTCCCAGTTATAATTTCCCACTAGTGTCAGTGGCGCGCAGGCATACATTCGATTATGATATCGCTATCGATACGACTGTCTCTGTGGCTCACTCCATACATTTTGTAACTGCACGCTTCCTGTTCACGAGCCACCTAGTTCCATGTTGGTTACATGTTAAAGTTGTCAGCCTCATGCTAATTTTACTACATTTTCTTTAAAGAATCATAACATCAGACTGCTGAATGTTGCTTCTTGTTTCCTATAGAATTGAATACGTAATCTTTGGTGCATAGTCATAAAGTTTTAGTACATATTTCATAACTACATTCTAATAAGTCCACTCAGTTATTAACTGTATGTTCGATAACTATAGAGTCCTATAGGACAGGCATGTTTAAAGTCTCATGAACTTATCTATGCAACGCGACTGCGAAGATTCGCATCGACGTGATAATTATAGCCAACGGATTTGTTAGAGGATATTTGCATATATTTCCAATATTGAACTTAGACAAGAATACTATCTAAAGGTCGACACTTTTGCTTCGAAAATGTAAAGATGATTACATAAATACAAGATGACAGGACACTAAATGCGGAAGTCCTCACGTCTAAACAGCATATTTACGCCCACTTAATCATAACTCCAATCTTTCCATATCAGACGTATTTCAACACCAGAATCAAGCAGTTAAACCCAATTGTGTCAGTCATTAAGCTAGTATGCCAGCCGCACACAATCACCACAATAGTGGACTTCCTCCAATGCTGGTTCCCGGAAACCCGTCGACAGTTAACTCCACTATTTTTGTAATGGACTCTGTCCATTAGCAATAAATCGTTGGACGATGTGTGTGGGTGCGTCTAGACATCTCCTTTGTTTGCGAGATGTCTTAGAATATACCAGGACTACATGAACGAGTAGGGATAATATTGCGTTGATGCAAATGTATGGTCTTGCCGAGTTGTTTATAGAACTGTTGTCGTCAGTTTTTGTTGTAACTAAATGGATTGCCAAATGAGAATAATTTATATTCTCATGGAGATGTTGTTCGTGTCTCTTGAGATACTTCTTTCTTTTATTTTAATACCTAATGTTCTACAAACGAACTAAAAGTGAATTACATGCTCTATAAGTAACATTTCGTAGTATTATGGAATGAATGAAAAAAGGGAATTTAGTACCTAAGATTTTTAATAAAATCGAGCCCAGGAAGTGATTTATGTTTGTCTTTAATATCTTGCTAACCTGGAGAAAATCAAACATTTTCATTCATAGATATAATCATTAATAAATGTTTCTCATTATTTCCTTTATAAGCGTCATTTGTTACATTAGCCGGACTATTAGGTGCTTGCAAAACGCTTATTATCACAAATATGTCGATTGACAGCGCTTTTGTCACGGCTTTGTGTAGTCCTAATGTCACAGTTTATTCATCGCAAGGCCAGTGGTGATAAGTATATAAAGATTGTGTAATATGTTATTGATTTTTATGCTAAAGATAGTTATTCCGGATCTGGGTATCTTATTTACATATGTGTGTTTACATGTTTCTGAACTCATCCACGATACAGGAGTAATTCCTATTAAGGGAAAATAATTTATTTAAAAAAGTCTATACACTTTCGCGGATATAATTAGGTATTCTGGAAGTTTATTTATAATCCGAAAAAGTATTGTGTCCTATATCGATCGGATTAACGAAGTCTTATCTATTCGCTCCTTAAAGAATACACAAATAAATCATCGATTGAGCATTTTCACTGGAAATGTGTCCTGAAATTCTATGTTAGTTTCCTATCGACTTATTATCTTAAGAACCGTGCGATATAAATATTAATAATATCCAATCTAATCTCCAAACATTACGGGTACCTAAATATTCCTAGCGAAAGCGAATAAATTCCATTGTATCTTAATGTTGGGAATACAGTAACATTTAATACCAAGATATCCTCATTGTTGCTGAAACAACTACAATAGCTTACAATTCATTAAATGTCTCCGCCATTCTACAGAATACAATAACATCCCTTACTATGAAGAAATAATGAAACCCGGTACTCCTCCCACGTTGAAATGTCAATACGCAACCAAACTGTAAGAGCAAGAAATGTGGATTACAGAAAGTTGATACAACTTAAAAAGTGCTCACAGATACAATAATGTGTAATGTCAACCGTGTAAACTTGGCAAGATTTGAAAGATGGAAGCGATTATTTATTATTATTATTTATTTATTTTCAATTTCGTTTTAAAATTTTAGCAGCTCACATCACATTGATGTGGGCTGTTCAAAAATAAATAAAATACAATATAAATATGTGTATGCTAATTATCTATATATATAAAAAGGGAAACTGACTGACTGACATAATATCAACGCACAGCCGAAACTACTGGGATTAGGAGCGTGAAATTTTGCCCTTCTTTGATTTACACTTTTTTCCAAAATTTACTCCCTAAGTGGATGATGGGGTTCCAAAGTTTGTATGGGAAACCTACATTCACGCGAATGAAGCCGCGGGCAGAAGCTAATAATACATAAAATATTATCACAGTTTGAGAGTGGTAATTGCCTCACAGGTAACTGCTCTTAATAGTTATGTAGCTATACGTCGATATTATATCTATTGAGTCAAATGACGAACGGCGTGCGTTAGAACTCGCTGTCCGTAGACGCTGTATATAAGAGTTGTTTTCTGGAGCTGACCTTCTGATCTTATACTTATTTTGTTTTATGTTAAAGGTCTGTTCGCCCACATTTGAAGAATGCAGTAGTAATGAGGGGTTTTTAGCTCAGTTTACCTACTTGTTCGGCTATCATCGGCTCTTGTCGTGACTTACTCGGCTTTCGAACGCGTTTTCGTCACGAATTGGAAATTGTCAGTTCCTTGTGCGAATTTGTATGAGTCTGTCTTTAAAATGTCAGTGGCAAGAGGTTTGTAGTTTGAGGCTTTCATAATAATACGGTGGTTTGCTTTATAGGCTGAAATTATCAAAATTTTTGATTTCATTTAGAAGAAGTGATCAGTCTACAATCTCGTGGTCGATGTAGGTTGTGACAATTGTATAGTTGCTGGAGATATCATCATCTAAAACTGTGATCAGTACATTTTTTCTAGAATTTTCGTCACTAAAGGCTTCACCAACTACTTTTAATATGGCTCTATCTCTTTCTATATTATTTATAGAAAATTCTACGCAATCAGGAGTCATTACCAGAGGCCGGAATTAGGTAGAGTTAATCATGTTCATGCATCGAAATGTTGCTATTAATACGGATTTTCCCGGGATTTCTAATGAAAAATCCCGAATGGCCAACAATATTACAAATAAATAATAATAAAACCTCAGAGATAAGACAAATAAAACAAAGATAATTAACATTCAATTTTTATGAGTATTTTTTATTGAAAAGGACTCTCTACGTCGACTGAGGAGAGTTTAACAAATTTATACACTTTCTCCTCCTCGTCATTAATGCAGAAAGAATTTTTTTCTGCTATATTTCTGAAAGTATCATAAAAAAATTTTGCTCTTTAAAATAAACTCGGGATATGAGGCATAACCACTTAATTCTTTCACCGTATGAAATCATTGTAAATACATATTTAACTCTACCTAATTCCGACCTCTGGTCAAAACATGACACTTTTAAATAATAACAAATAGCTATGAATTAGCAACAGTAGTGGCAAACCCGACAATTGGTCCCGATATGATCAGCACTGAATGCCTCGTCGACAATGAGTGCTGAACAAAGAGATACACAGCGACACATGTAGCTTGCACACGACAAAATGCAGGCGGTAACAGAAGGCGCAGATAGAAGCACTAACAATCATTGTGTAAATTAAAATACATGTTCCTAAAAACTCATTCATTTATTTATTCAACCAGAACGACAAATTGCCAATTACACTGATTAAATTGGTTAGAAATAATGTAAAATACATTAAAGAAATAACCTCTCACTCAGCCTTCTCGCAAATCATCAGACATTCAGTCAGTGACAGTCCTTTTATTCATCAGCGAATAGATCTAGTCTAGGATTGGATTGGAGAGCGTTGAGTGCGATTAATATTCAATCAATCAATCAATACGTTTATTTGAATAATACAGGAAAGTAAAAAAAAAGTGGTGTTACATATAAGTATAATAGGTGCACTATGACCTAATAAGGTATTTTTTTTTTAGTTGGGAAAATCATCTAATGACAAATCCCGCTCCTGGGCGGAGCGCGAGATAGTGTCAGACTTTTACTGACTAAAAACCCACTCCTATTCCTTCATTGCCTTCATCCCAGGGCCCCGGGTTTCGTTTTCACACTACCCATGGCCCCAGTAGGCTTCGACCCTGCTGAACCCCTACGATTTGCTGACATCTGCCTGAGGCGCGCGTGGAACAGTTCGCACCGTCGACGACTTAGGCTCAGTTCGTAAGGTTACCGGACGGTCGGTCGGCGGGCTAGCCATTGCCTGCCGTCCGCAAGCCCGCGCCTACGGTGGCCGAAATCGCTTGGGGCGTGAGGACCGTTGCCTCACGCGATCGGCCGCCTCCTTTGATACCATTACTGCTTCGCAGAAGGAAGCGTCAGCCTGCCACTCCTTCTCGCTCCGGACCATGGCCTGTAACAAGGCCCGGCGTGAGAAATCGCCGCCGCCGATCGCCCCCACGAGGACACGGCATTTTTCTGCCCAAGTGGGGCACACCTTCACCGTGTCCTTCGGGCGGTCCACACAGTGGCGACAACTGGACTTCGCTTCCGCACGAATCCAGTGCAGGAACTTCCCGAACTTACCGTGTTCGGTGAGAACCTGCGTCATGCAGAAGGTGAGGACGCCGTGGAGTTTTTCCAACCATGCCTCAAAGAGGGGACTTACCACCATAATTGTGGCGTGCCTGGCACTGAGTCGCGACAGTCGCTGTCGCCATTTCGTCATGAGATCACGCTGGAGCTCTGTCCGCCATGCTGCGACAGGGGATTGTTGTCACGGCAGTGGAGTTTCACGTCGGCGTTGCATGTCCATGCGCAGATCGTGCACGTGTGCAAGGATTATTGCCTCCAAATCCCATGGTGGCTGGCCAGCAAGGAGGCTCGCCGCTTTGCGGGAAATCGTCCGGTATCCTCGTACCATCCGTATGGCCATAACCCTCTGGCATACGTTCAGCCGGGCCGCCGGCTGCTTCCACAGCGCCGACGCCCACACCGGTGTGCCGTAAAGTGCCATGGACTGAACGATTCTCGCGTAGAGCCTCTGGCAGGAGGCGTCTGGACCCCACAGGTTGGGCAGGAGCCACCCGAGGGCAGCCCCAGTTCGATTTAGTTTGGGAGCCAGACGTCGGAAGTGCTCCTCGAAATCCCATGGGCTGTCGAGAACGAGTCCCAGGTACTTCATCGTCATCCCGACGCCGATGTGACTCCTCCTACCTTTAGTTGGGAACCCGGTGGTGGCGCGTTCGAGGGCCGTGAAAGCACATGGCTTCGGACTTGTGCCATGCCACCTCGAGTCCCAACTCCTGGATCTTGCCTACGACTGTCGCAACCCCACGTGTTGCTAGTTCGTCCGCCGCCTGGTACGACTCTCTCCGTGCCAGGACCAGCGTGTTGTCTGCGTAGCTGACAGCACGTAGTCGTATCCAATGTTCCACAAGGGCGGCCCTAATACCAATCCTTGCGGAACACCGCACGACATCTCTCGACGTTCCCACTCTCTTTGGCGACCAGGGTAAATGATGTACCTGTCAGACAGGTACGCCTCCATCATACGTCAGAGGTAGTCGGGCGTCCGATGATACCGGAGTGCCCACCAAATGCTACTCCAAAGCAGGCGTTGGTGATATCCAGACACACCGCTACGACACACCTGCCCTGGGCTAATGACTAAATGAGGTGTGCTAATTTATTAATAAATAAATTTTACTATTTCATTCTAGAAAACTAGACAACAATTATTGAATCAAGATAAAAAGTAATATGTCATAGGCAAAAGATAAATAAATACAAAATGACAAGTGGATTATATACATAAGTCACATTAGATAATTAAATAAAAACAAAGTCGGTTCAAAGATAAAATTAAACATTAAAAAAAACATTGGTCCAATTAAATCATTAAGTTATGTCACATTATTATTGTTGTCATAATTATTCCCGGAATAGGTGGCATACGTCGTGCAACCGTACAGCAACGTGGCACTGCAAATAATTTATGCCGTCTTGCCCAGCAGTAGTTATCAGGGAAAAATAATTTACTCAGCTCCCTATGCAAACTAGGCGGGTCGATGGTTCCGTGTATGATCATTCAGGCAGTTACAAGCTAATCAATAGCTCGTCTAACCTGAAGCGTAGTAAAGCCCAAACAACCTAACAGAAATTTGGTTGGATACAAATATAGGTTATCATACCTTAAAAATGCTTTTTGGACTTTTTCTCTCATAAGGGGTATAGGATTTCTCGTATGGATTCCAAACACAAGAGCTTGAATCATGTTTACTTCTAACAAGTGTGTTATACAAAAGTCGGATTACTTGATGGTTTGTAAGCTCACGACAATTTCTAAGGACAAACCCCAACCTCCGAAACGACTCATTGGCTAGAGAAACAATGTGATCATGAAAAGTAAACTTAGTATCGAAGATAACACAAAGATCTTTATTCGTCATCACTCTTGCTATTTCTACGTCATTTATAGTATAAGTGTATTGCATTGGGTTTCGTGAACGGCTAAAACACATAATGCAACATTTGGATGGATTGCAGTTCATTTGTTAATCACTGATTACTCACTTATAACGTCAATATCTTTTTGAAGAGACCAATCTGCTGGAGTTTGAAGAGTATAATTTTAAATCGTCGGCATATAGTAAACATTTGGAGTGTTTTAGAACTTGTGGAATGTCGTTTATCATTTTAAGAAATAGTAAAGGTCCTAATACTGAACCCTGGCTGACTCCTGAACGTGTGTTATGTGGCTGAGAATTGTACAGGCCCAGTCGTACATACTGTTGACGATCACGGAGATAGTCAGGTACCTACTAGAAGTTATAAATAAGTGAATAATAATAAAAAAATATTTGATCTAAATCTTACACACCTCTTTCACACACATACACTCACATTTCACTTTGTACTCACTCCGAGTATATTTACCATTCATTTTTTAATTATTTTCTTCTATTATTTAAAATACCTGTACTTGTTTTAATTAATATAGAAAAATTGTAAAAGTTGCGGAATTACTTTCAAAACATATAGCGGAGTCTTTTCAAAAACTACCCTTCTTTTACAATATATAAATATATGTAGATATATATAATATGAAATCTATATGTATGTTTATTTTATTTATATAATAGGGGCTAAAGAATTAAATTGCCGTTTTTTAAAAAGTGTTGCTTTAAAGTGTTATGTCCTTGGATTGACTTGGAATTACGAGTATAAGTTAATTCTCTGCCAGTCAAGTAGAGAATGCCTAAGGTGTTAAGTCCGCCTTTGTACCTTTGTATTTCATGAAGTTTTAATAAATAAATAATTTTCTTCATTTTTTCTTAGGTCGTACTTGCAGACCCAGCTCCAGGGTTTGAGGCAATGCGTGCTGAAATACAAGCCCCTAGCCTAGTTCGGCAGTAGATGCAAAATTAATCACAATTGTTACTGTCTCATGAGTAAATTGAAATCGTTTATAGACAGATAATGATGTAATAATATTCCACAACTTTTACACAACGCTAACTAGTTCCAAACTAAGCAGAGCTTGCGATATGAGTACTAGACAACTGATAAACATACTTATATATTTCTAAATACATACATATTATAGATAAACTACACCCATTATATTAACATGTTTATTTCTGGTGTAATAAAATTATTATTACTGCATTTACATATCTCAGGACCCTGACCATATTATTATTAATATTTTGAATAAACTTAAAATGGTCATTAAAACGAATGTCGCTTCAGGAGACACAAAAATAAAAAGCTGTAGTCACACAAAAGAGGACGTAGCAAACCTGCGGGATTGAATGTGTATTTTATTCCTGTAAAATAGTCATCCGCATTGAACAAAGAAACAAGGCTGACAAACTCACGAATTTAATCGTGGATTATGAATTAAAGGATTGCTGATAAATACTACAACTTGTAGAATTAATAGTAAATAACAGCAGCTTGTAATCAATTGATTGTGTTACTTAGTTTATCTCCACTAGCAGGTCAATTCGTTCACTGAAATAAACTGCTTTTGTCATAAATGTTATTCAGTTTAGTTGTTTTCAGCAGTTGCGTGATATAGTGTTTAGTCTACCTTCTGGTGATCCCGATGTCCCAGTAGCAGTGTGCCAGTATTTGAACGATACGTGCTACTTTGATTGGCTGAATACTGTTGTGTGATCTCGTTGAGTGACAATATAAATGGAGCTGGAAGGTCGACGGTATTGTGCGTACTTTTGCGAGAGGCAAGCACAAAGGACTGTTGTAAATCTATTTTGAGGAGATGATGAACAAAATCTAGGTCAGCTCTGAGATGGAAATCTACTGAGGCATTGAGTACAGTAATATTATGTAGGTTGTTCGTTAAGAGATTTAAAGTCATGCTGGTTCATTTGATAGCTTTAATAAAGTGTATAAATACATAGCTGTGTGCGTAATCTTATTGGTTGAGGAACAGAGTGTTAGATAATCCTTACCAGATGACAGACGACTGCAACTGGGTTACAAATAAAATAGTTAATCTATTTAAGTTGCGAAAATCAGTTCAGATCAGTTCAGTACGAAGATTCATGGAGGAGACTCCAGTCCAGCACTGAACGGCTAATAAATTTTAAAGAAATAAGAACACAGTGTTACAAGTTGGCTCACATCTTATTCCTGTCTGACAAACTGACTATGCCTACAGGCACTTCAGTTATTTAGTGCCTTTCCTAAATGATTCAACAGCTTAACAGGCTTAGCGTAACTCTGGCCGAGTAATAAACTCAACACATTACTGTTACTTTCAATTGCGACAATAATACGATACAATTTCTGTCTTATTCGCGCTATAAATGATAAGTAATGGCGCCATTACTTTTAAAAGCAAGATATGCAAGGCTCAACAATAGATTGACGATTACGAACAAACTAACGCTTTCAAACTCATTCTAAATTTAATTTAATGCTTAACTGATTAGTCTTCATGAGCTACAAACGCGAAACTAAACTATACTTACGTTTGGTGACAAATTCTGAGTTAGATATACATTTAACTTCTATTTCGTCACTTTGTCGTCGTATCACGTCGCATTCTCTGCTCACATAGCAATATCTTTATTTTTCACTTGCTTCTGCCAGCGGCCTCTCCCACGTAAAAGTATGTTTCTCCATACAACCTTTGGATCCACGGGGATCCAAAGTTTGTCCCTTATAAGGAGTGATTTTTTTTAAATCTTTTGATATTCTTTGTATCATAAAAGGGAGGTTCCTTTTATTTTGCGAAAAGCGTTCTAGGTTCAAGGCTTTGAGCTAGGCGTTGATGAGTCAATCAGTGACTAAGAACTTTATCTTTTATCTTTATTTTTCATATTAAGTACCTAATTTTACCGTCAATATTGGAATCTTGATTATAAAATTGGAATATTACCAGTTTCATTTTTATAGTTACCGGACAACAGTGTAAGACACTATTGTCCACTTTACTACACGTAATGACTGTTTACATCGACATTTCAACACGATACTCCGCTGATAGTACACTACAGGCTTTATTACTCGGCGGTGGTACAATGGGGAGGGAAAATTGAATTAGTGGAGTTTTGTTTTTACCCTTTCGCGTGTTATTGCAAAGGGGAAGTGTTATCAACACTATACAAACATTGGTTGATATTACAAGCGGGGAAAATGTAAAATTATTGAGTTTGGTATTGTGTCCTAGTTTATTGTTTGTTTTGTATACAGTTTGTTTTTCTGGTAAACAGAGATAGCTGAGGTCAAAAGATATCCTAATAAAGTTATAACAAATATTAAATGTAGGTTTCACGTAGCAGTGGGTGTGTAGTCATGACTCTCAGTTTGTCTCCATAATGGTTCAAAAATTGAATATTAAAGGATTGGCTTATCACACTTAGCTCCATATAAAATTCAAAATGTTTTTATTTCACATCGGCCAACACTTTTAAAATGTCAAAGCTTTTTATATCTGACTGAAGTTTCTCTTAAATCTAGTTGGCCAGAGAAAACCCTGATCTAACCAAACTTATCTGGAAGTCTTAATAAAACTAGACGTATTTCTCCTGTGGTACTTACTCACTCTAGTGTGAATAGCTTGGCATTTAAACTGTTTATTGATTTGCCCGCTCTCCGCTTCTAACTTAATTCATTTATGTAATTGAAGTCGGAACTAAGTTATCAAATATCGGAGTACATTAAGTTTTATTGAAGTGCTGTTAAGTAGGTCGGTTCTCATTAGTGCGTGGTATCTGTGCTTTTGTTGTAAAGTGGTGTAGCACTTGTTTCTGTTGTTTTACTGTTAATAGCAAGGTACTTACCTACATCGACATTCGATCGTGAAGTGTCCTTTAGTTAGAATTACAAGCCTTGTTTTAATTAATATTGCATGTTTTACAAGGAGCAATGATTACGTGCAATGGTTTATTTGACAGCAGCGCAATTGTTTTCCAGGAATTAGAACTTCAGGGCACCATTTTCAGGCAAAGATTTACATACGGTTTCTGAGTTGATACAGTGGAATTCAGATTGTGATCGTTTAAGGTTTTAGGTGAAAGTAGAATTTGACAATTATGCTTAACATCCAGTTCCTATCTTAGAACCAAATTATGTTTGGATTAATCATTTGTTTAAGATGCTCAATAGACAATTCAACAACTGGCTGAACTATAGTTTACGTGAAAAATAATCAAATGATAGAAGAAAGTGGAAATGATTATTATATGACCAACAGCATCCCACTCTACTTATCACTCAATGATTCTAGACATAGTGATATTCGTTTGGGGATAGCGATTGTTTGCGATTGACATACTAGGATATCGCATGGTCAATTCTTGTGTCTAAGGTCTCTGGGTGATATGTAGGACGGGATGCCGTCAATCGTGTAATCACTCACTCACTTTGTCGAGTACCTAAGTTGCCCTTTGAGAGTGTTAAGAACTACTTACCTGTAAAAGAGAGAAAAACCCCGTTAGGTTTATATTCACAATGCTGTTGTACAAGCGGCGCGGGAGGAGTGGCTCGTATAACACAATCAGTGTGACGGCACGCGTAATGCAGCGCTATTGGTGTGTGGGAGCACTTCGTACTGCCGAGTGCCGCGCAACGCACTACTTCAACCTGCATTCCATTTTATTTTAAACCTTATATTATAACTGCAGTTTATTTAATGATGAGCCAGCCAGATGGATGAGGTCAACGATGATACCAGACAGCATTGAAGATGCTTGTGCAGTCATACTTTGAAAGCTAATGATGCCAGAATTGGACTTCTAATCTGTCTATTTTTTTTAGGTGGGAAAATCATCCAATGACATACCCGCTCTTGGGCAGAGCGGGAGATAGTGTCAGACTTTTACTGACTAAAAACCTACTCCTGTTCCTTTGTTGCCTTTCGTACCAGCGCCGAGTTTTCCTTTCAGAAGCAGACCCTTGGCCCCAGTAGGCTTCGACCCTGCTAGGGCCCTACGGTTTGCTGATCTCTTTGAGGCGCGCGTAAAACAGTACGTGCCGTCGATGACCAGACGATTACTGGACGGTCGGACGGCGAGCTACCCATTACTCGCCATCCGCAAGCCCGCGCCTACGGTGGCCGGGTATCGGGATCGGAATTCTAGCGGCTGGGGTGCGAGGACCATTGCCTCGCGCGTGCACGTGCGGCCTCCTCCTTTACTAGCATTACTGCTTTGCAGAAGGAGGCGACCGCCTGCCACTCCTCCTCGCTCCGGACCATGGCCTGTACCCAGGCCCGGCGCGAGAGATCGCCGCCTCCGATCGCCCCACGAAGACTTGGCGGTGAATTTAATTGTCTTAAGAAAGTTAAGTGCGACACAAACTCGCGCATCAAAGCTTCCATACAAACTGATATTACCTGTTTCTACAATCTTGAAGACTTGTCCCATTTTTGCGAATAATTCTGAATTATTGGTTTTTTCCGCTTACATAAAAATCACCAGTACTTCCAGAGATTACCTCCTACAAACAAAAAAACAAACTTTACTTCTTTATAATAATATAAGTGTAAATGTTGTAAGTGTCCCCAACAATAGTATCGTTTTTAAAGGTGAAATAACTAGTGAAAGGTAAGATAACATAATTCGTTGGTAAAAAAAGTTACAGCAGAGTGAGACCCTGACTCTTGTACCAGGTGGGAACTGCTGCGTTACAGGAACTTATTATGCAGGCTGCTTATAAGACAGTTTAAGTAAGAAATGAAACGATTGTGTTAAATTAATTCTGTTAAGCGTAACGGTTAAGTTAAACCCATTAAAACGTATCACCAAAGGTAATTGAACCACAAAAATCAAAGCAACAGCAGAAGTGACAAACCTTGTTAAATTATTCAAAGAAAAAAAGCAAGAAACGAACATTTGCATACGAACACTTCATAAAGTCATCCGTTTGGGGGCCCGCCCACACAGGATTCTCAAAAGAATCATTATAGTTATATAAACAAAGCACATAATCCTTTGACAGCTTTTAAGAGTAAACTTGCAGGAGAGGAACTCAAAAATACCACATTAATTGGTTCCATTTTTGAAAATTGCGCCACGTTAACTTGAATTTTGTTCCGTTGTGATAAGAGTGAGTTGCGGGTGGATATTGGAAATATAAAGGTAGTGATAGACTGGCGGTTGTATATGAGTGAAATAGTTAGTGTTGCCGCGTGAGTGCAGTGTAAATTTGCGGATCTCGTTGTGTGGCAAGCCGTTTATTTCGTCCCTACAGAGTACAGGGGCTTTGTGATTTGTTTTATTGATATTGGCTGATGTTTGATGGCTGGCTCGAAGAGAACTGGAGTACTCTCGTATTGTGTGTTTTATCTGGAGAAGACGTGGATAACCGGCTTGGGATGAGAATTGTGTCACTTATTTTCTGTGTAGCTATGTGTTTATGGTGATAAAAAAAAAAAAACAGAAAAATAGTAAATGAAAACAATTTTTAGCATCAATTCGTGTGCAACAGAAAGTTTATGCAAAAAATACCAAAACACATTTAAGGACTAAATGTATCATTTAAGTTGACGTACGTACGTTGAAGTTGAGTTATTGATAAATGTTTGAAATGACTTTTTAAATAGTTAATAAATCCAACACGACCACCACGACCACCCAAAAGTCCATTACCTAAAAATGCATAATTTTGAAAAATTTATGTAATATAATTAAAAGGCAAAACTTATCAGGACGTTTTTATGTATTACACCATGTTTTTCAAATTTTGTCAAATAAACTATTTTAATCTCTCGTTACAATAACTTCTTTCAATCTGGGTGCAGCGAGAAGGAGTGGCAGACTTACAGACTGAACCCTTCCTTGTGTTTTATCAGTTACTTTTTGTGGAGGAACAAGGGCCATTGTGAAACTTTCCAATAATTACCAGGAAATATATAGATAGTGAAGTTTTAAGTTCTTTTGAGAACTTACCACCGTTTGAAGTTGTCCGTAATGAAGAGTTTACCTCACACATATGACTTAATTCATATGTCAATCATGAACTGACTACGGAACCTAAATCAAAAGAGTATATACGTTATATTACATTTAGATACTTAGCTTGCTCTGTTTCTAAAATTTTCTGAAAAAAAAGTATGATCGCAATAATATTACAAAGGTGAAAGTTAACGAGTGTGTATTTTTGTTACATTTTCACTTTTGAACGACTGAACTAATTTTGATGAAGCTTGGTACACGAGTAGACCACCTCGTGGAGTTGCACGTAAGATACTCGTAGTTGCTATCCCGGGAGTGTGTTTCCTTGGGATAATTTCCTACTATCATGCGGGTGAAGTCGCTGGCAGCAGCTAGTTATCAAATCCACTATTATACTACTAAGATTAGTTACGTAATCCCTTAGAAATATAGGTTACAGGTTAACTAATTTAGTATCTACCTACAATTTGTTCACAAACTTTCCCTCGGTAAGTTTGAAATGAAAATGTTACAAAACAAATGTTCAGTTCAGCGACTGCTGAGGTCACGAACTTATCATTATTTTAGGGGTGTCGTTACTATATTTATGTTTGATTTGGCAATAAAAAAATAACAAGTTATTTAGATTATTTCATAGCAAGTTGTATAGAATTTTACCAAATTCAAACGTATTACAAAGGGGCTACCCATTTTATTTGGTGGGAGATCATCCAATGATTTCTTCTGCTACCTATACCTGTGTTCTTCAGTTGCCTTTTGCGTTCTAAGACTGCAGGTTTCCTTTTCAGAAATTCCCCGTGGCCCTAGTGGGTATCTGACGCCTCTTGACGCTGATTTTGCTGACACCTCTTTGAGACACGCGCGACACACTAGACGCCGTCCACGGTATGGGCTTAGTCCGGCCGGTTACCGGACGGCCGGACGGTCGGACAGCAAGCTACGCTCGCATCCACAAGTCCACGCCTAACGTAGCTGGTAGTCAGGGTCATGGTCACGGCAGCTGGAGAATGAAGATGTCCATTTCCTCACGCGTGCAGCTGACTAGTATTATTGCTTCGCAGAAGGAAGTGGCCGCCTCCCATTCCCTCTCGCTCCGGACCATGGCTTGAACCAGAGCCACGAGAGGTCACCGCCGAAGATCGCCTTCGCGAGGACACAACGGCACTCCACCCAAGTGGGGCAGATCTTCACCGCATACTCCACCATGTTCCGTATGTTTCACTGATAGAATTTATTTGATTACGGTAATATGGTAGCTCAGCTTTGCGAAAAATGGAAGAAAGACTCTCAACTCAACCATTTTCCTTGGAAAATGTGAAAATACCAACAAATTTCTACTGGCGATATTTCATTCAATTTAATTACTGATTGAGCAGCTCAATGAAGTCAGCTGTGTAAGTTCCCGAGCGTGAAGAGAGACAAATGACACACACACTGTAGTGTACAGCAGTCGGCGGCGACACGCAGTCTGTCAATCATACAACGCGTTATTGCACGCCACGCCAAGTTCACAGCCACCTTGTACTTTCTGAAGGTTTGAAATGGTTCTTAGTTGTGCAGGGTCATATCATTTACGATTGTAATGTACTAGAGAAATAATGGGTGTAAGTTAAGTGTAGTTCTAGAAAGTACAGTAGATTACGTGGCTTTAGTTCGCTGGTAGTGTACTTAGTTGAAATGATGAGTTAGAGAATTGACCATCGTTTTATTTTATTTATCATTGTAAAGGAGACTAACATCCTACTGCCAGACGGGGACGTATTGACAGTCAGTGGTAAAGTTAAAGTTTACTTAATGAAGAACTATTTTAGCAACGAAATTTTCGATCTCGTTTGTAGTCTTACGTAATTAGTTCAGGGTTTTTAATGTTTAATGGTATATTATTATATTATAATGGATATATGTAAATAAAATTATAGTGGGTGAGTTTTTTTTAGGGATCCGTACCCAAAGGGTAAATTGGGAACCTATTACTAAGACTTCGCTATTCGTCTGTCATCAGGCATACAACCTGATGACAGACGAATAGCTCGTAAACCGTCATATTTCCATAGTTGGATTTTTCACAGATGATGTATTTCTGTTTCTGCTATAACAACAAGTACTAAAGAACAGAATAAAATAAATATTTAAAGGGGTTCCCATACAACAGACATGATTTTTTTGCCATTATATTTATAGATATTGACACGGAAACCAGTAACCACCAGTAGTAATATTATTTAAAAATAGTACGTAGCGTTAGGATTTAAAACGTAATTAGATTATTACTCTGTTTTTCGTAACCTAGAATATTATTTATTTTGTATTCAATTATTTATTGCAATGGACTAAATATGCTGGTAACACCGAAATGTATTTGTGATTATCTGTAGTAAAGCTGCCGATGTTGCATAATGGCAGGCGACAGCTCTGTTGTCCAATCGGCAACTTCTGTAGAAGTAGGACGCACAATTCGTTTCTTATATTATTATACGACAAGATGCCTACATTTTTTAAGGTCGGAAATGTTCCTCTTCTCGCGCTCTGGGTGGAACAGAGGGCATGTCAGACTTTTACTGATTAAAACCACACCTGTATCCTTCAATTACCCTTTGCATTCTAGGACTACGGGTTTGCCTTTCAGAAATTCCCCGCGGTCTTAGCTAGCGGGCATCGGCCCTGCTGAGCCTCTACGGTTTGCTGACATCTCTTTGAGGAGTGCGTGGATCACTACGCGCTGTTGACGACTGGGCTCGGTCCGGTTTATTACTGAAAGGCCGGACGGCGAGCTACCCATTGCTCGACGTCCGCAAGCCGCGTCTACCGTGGCTGGTAGTCGGGGTCGGAATTACGACGGCTGGGGCGTGAGTATATTCGTTAACTCACGCGTGGAGCCTCCTCCTTTGCTAGCATTACTGCTGCGCAGAAAGAGTCAACCGCCTACCATTCCTCCTCGCTTCGGATCATAGCCCGACCCAGGGCCCGACGTGAAAGGTCGCTGCCGCTAATTGCCTCAATGAGGACACGGCGGTGCTCCACCCAAGCGGGGCACACCTTCACCGTATGCTCCACCGTGTCCTCCGGGCGGTTCACACAATGGTGACACCCGGGCGTTTCTTCCGCCTCAATCCGATGCAGGAACTCCCGGAAGACCTGCGTCATGCGGAAGGTGAGCACGCCGTGTTGCCGTTCCAGTCACTCCTCAAAGAGGGGACTTACCGCCATAATTGTGGCATGCCCAGCACTGGGTTGTGACAGACGCTGTCGCCATTCTGCCATGAGATCTCGCCGGAACCCTGTCCGCCATGCCGCGACTTGTCGCGGCAGCGGAGTTTCGCCCCGGCGTTGCATCTCCATCCGCAAATCGTGCATGCGTGCATGCGAGACTTGTTGCCTCCAGATACCACGGTGGTAGGCCAGCATGGAGGCTTGCCGCTTCGCGGATTACCGTACGGTATGCCCTCACCATACGAATAGCCATGACCCTCTGGCAGGCGTTCAGCATGGCACTTCAGTTTCATTGGTTGGTTTTTCATTTCATTGGTCGCTTTTGGAGCGCCCGCTTCCACACCCGCGTAAAGGGCCATGGACCGAACGATTCCCACGTAGAGTCTTCAGCGGGAGGCATCTGGACCCCCGAGGTTGAGCAGGAGCCACTTAAGGGCAGCTCCGGTCCGTTCCAGTTTGGGAGTCAGACGTCGAAAGTGCTCCACGAAGTTCCACTGACTGTCGTAGACGAGTCCCAGGTACTTCATCGTTGACCCGACGTCAATGTGTACCTCCTACCGTTATTTGGGAACCCGGTGGTGGCGCGTGTGCAGTGTCACCTCGAGTTGCAACTGCTGGATACTTTCAACGACTGTTGCAACCCCGCGTGTCGCTAGTTTGGTCGCCGTCTGGTGCGACTCTCCTTGCACTAGGACTAGCGTTTCGTCTACGTAACGATTCACACTGACTCCGTCGGGGAAGTCGCCGCGTCGTACCCAATGTTCCACAAGAGCGGTCCTAGTATCGAACCCTGCGAAGATATTTATATGTAACGATGTATGTAATTTAAAAAGAGTCTCCATGGAGTTTCTTGCACATTCTTCTCCATGATATCTACGCTTTGAAATGTGCAATTAGCGTCACTTTTCTGACTTCTTGACAATTCAAAGGATTGAGTAATAAATATATTAATTTATACTGAAGTGAGCGGTTTTATTACAGTAGTAGGTAATCGTTGAATAAAATATTAGTTCAACTTTTATCAACGCGCAAAAGGACTTTTAGCTACATTTATGACACTATTAGACCACACCAGCTCCATAAATATTATTAAGTTATGTATCATGTCGTAATCTGTTTTTGCCGTATTTTATTTTTATTAGAAAACTTACAATCTACCTATCTTATAGAAAGGACAAGCCGTTACATTCAATAAACGAAATCGGCGGGGCGGCGACACACTCGACACGCGCCCACGCACGCCGCAAACAATCGCACGCACATAAATCTTCTTACGAAACAAATGCACCGCGCACGCGCACAGTTTGCAGTAAAGTGCTTTATTTGGAGCAGAGCTTGGAAATGTGACGTCATTTGTCATGATATGTGCAAATATAATTAGGCAAAAATAAACACTTTTTCGTGACGATGAGGTTTTTCAAATTCAAGAAAAATGTAAACGGCTTGCCAATTATTTTTTTTTAATTACTGTTCCTCAGACTAGTAATTACTTATCTGTCATGGATGGGTTAGCAAACACAAGACACCTAGACCCGGAATAACTATCTGTAGGCCATAAAAATATTTGCTTCGGGCGGGAATTGAACCTGCGATCCGCAGCGCAGCAGCCAACCGCTCAACCTCTGCGTCAATTGTGCTGTCAAAATGTCATACGAACTTATTTGTTTTTTGAATATATATATATAGCAGCACCATAGCAGCTAGAAAATTTTGATTGATCAAATCGTCGAGTAACTCAACTATTTTTCTCCATACTCAACATTTTGGTTGAACCGGAGAGTACGTACATTTAAATAATAGAGTGTTAATTCAATCACATAGATCAAAGACCCAAAAAACGATGATCGTAATACTTCTGTCTTTACAAGTCAGTGTAAACTCACTCTATTGTATAGATTTGTGATAATTTTATATTTTTTAAGTTATGTAACATATTTGTCGTAAATAAACTCTTTTTCTTTGTTTCTTTCTAAACTTTCCAGTCGCTGATCTTATGGAGCTCGTTGACCCGACAAATGGCAATACTATTTCTACTCGTCTTCCCTGGTTAGTGTGAAGGTGATCTCCATTTCATTGGGTCATTATTAAGAGTCAACGGGGCGGCAACGTCATGTATTTAGTTACTTGCGCCCACGCACGGTGGACAATGAGCACGCGCTCGTATTTCAACGCATGCGCATTGCTTTTGTTAGGAATATGATAGCCATGAATTTAGGTGTCATCTGGATAAATGATTTGCTTATGAAAATGTACATATTTTATTATCATATTAATCTGAATAGTCTGAACAGTATCGACTTAAAATAAAGATGGCCATGCTTTTACCATTGTCAACCATATTAACATTACCTCCCTTTTCTTTCATTTATTTTCAAACGTGAATGCAACGACGATTATTGTAAGCAAACGCACATATGAATTAACAGAATTTCCTATTTTCTAGGTACATTTAGTTCATTAAACCCCGAGCTAACGCCGGCGTTCGCTCGGTCATTGTCTTTCTATTGTGTCTCTAATTACGCTACTCAAAAGGTTAATAATAATAATATTCCACATCTTTTACACAACGCCATCTAGTCCCAAACTAAGCAGAGCTTGTGTCATGAGTACAGTAGACAGCTGATATACATACTTATATATTTCTAAATACATACATATTATAGATAAACTACATCCAGACACAGAACAAATGATCGTGCTTATCACACAAACGTTTTTTTTGGGTGGGAATCGAACCCACGATCTTCGCCGGCATAGTAATCAGAGCCATTAACCACTAGACCAGTCAGTTTATTTTCTATAGGTATGAAAAAAGGCATTTTGTGGCAGCGTAGGGAACTACAGGCTGTTGTACTAAATCTATTGATTCAATGATTCGTTTGCCAAACATACTAATCCGTAAGTCAATAAGATTTCCATACGAGTATAGTGAGATATTTTAGAAACTACGTATACTGTTTATATATTTTATCTACCCAAACATACACAATATCTACGACATGTCGCTCGATACACAATTGCACAATCCCCCCATGACATCAATCATCCCAGCCCTCTCAATACTTACTCAATTTACTCCGAGCCGAGTCCAACTTGATTTAACTTTCTAGACAGTTATCCTAAGTGTTTCTCCGTGTTCGTAATATCAATGTTTACTTTAAAAGTTTAAATCCAAGGAAAGAGTTTTGGGTAGGTAGGCCCGACTGGTATTATTGTGACTATTACTGACTAACAACGTACTAGGATTGTCCTAGTACGTTGAGTTTATTATTTTTTCTGTGTTTGTGAACTACCGGCTACAATCAGTTGTGTTTCAGTTTAAATAAAGCCTAATTAATCAACTTGTAAAATACCGACAAAAACAGGCAAATTCAACTTATTACTAACTAGCTTTTGCCCGCAGCTTCACCCGCTTACGTAAAATATAGCCTATGCCACTCAAGAATTAAGCAGCTTTTTTATCGGTGATGCAATCGGACCAGTACTTTCAGATATTACCTCCTATCAACAAAAAAATGAATAAATAAGAAAAAAAAATTACCACTTTTTTAAGGTTTCGTAACACAAAAGGAAAAAAACGGAACCCTTATAAGATCACTTTGTTGTCCGCCCATCTGTCTGTTAAGACCCTTTATCTCGAAAACGCGTGGAGATATCGAGTTGAAATTAAAACCATATACTCAAGTCTGCAATCCCGTGAAGCTACGAAAAAATCAAATTTGTAAGTCAATGAAAAAAAAGGATACGGCCGTTTATGTCGCAAAAAACTTATAATGACACTTCAGGGAATCAAAATTCATAGCATGTTAACCTGCTCTTATGCTGTAGGAAGCGTGTTGTGTACGTGGAAACGGAAAGCCCGTTGCATAAGCTAGTAGCTCTTTAGGGAAAAGTGAGTTAAATTATCCTATAATAATTGAGGTGGAGGAGAAAATTGGGTTAAAATCGGGTGATACATGCAAACCATATTTTAAAAAGTACAAAATATTAACTCTTCCCTGTCTGTACATTCTCGAAACCGAAATGTTTGTTACAAAAAACCCAAAACTGTTTCCACGTCTAAGAGACGCCGTACAGCGTAACAGAAGAGATAATATGACTATTCTTCGCAGCTATCAAGCAAAATCGGCTCTCATGTGCAAAATATCGTCTGTATGGCTCCTACTATATTTAATACATTGCCTAAACGATGGAAAGAGTTGGATAGTAGTGCATTCAAGCGTCAATTAAAAACGTTCCTTTTGCTAAAAGCATACTACAGTGTCTTCGAATTTCTAGCTGAAAAAGTGTTTTGAATTAACATTTTCCCTGATACTAAAATACAGAAACCATGTCAATTTCACAACCGCAAGCATTATAATGCTTGTGGTTGTGAAATTGACATGGTTTCTGTATTTTGACATTATTTTATAATTTTGACATAAATCCTGTAATTTTGACATTTACATTTATTTAGTAATGCTGACATTTATATTGTAATTTTGACAGTTGCATTGTTATTTTGACATTTTATATTTTAATTTTGACATTTATATTGTAGTTTCGAAAATTAAGGATTAATTTTGACATTTATATTGTAGTTTTTTGTATATTGACATCCATGTTGCAGGTTTGACATAAATCTTCTAATTTTGACATATATTTCGTGGCTTTGACATTTTAAATTGCTATTATTAATTAATTTTGAATGTTGACATGATAAGATAAAAAAAAACTTCACATTGAATGGTCTTTAAGTTATAAATTTTGTAATTGAAATCCTAGGTAATTTTTTTGGGTGGATTTTTTTTAACTATTTATTAGTTGAATTTTCAATGTTATAAATATTTGTACGCCAAAACTTACGGCTAAACATGACTGGACTCAAATAATAAATTTCTATCTTGCATGCTATTGTATGTATACAATGTTTACACAAATAAAGAATATCTTATCTTATCTTATCTTATCTTATTAAAAAAGAAATCCGCAAATGAGGTGGCAAAAGCTTTGCAAAAAATTTTGTTTTGAGATATGGAATACCGCGAACGATTGCTAGGGATAGAGGTTCTGAGTTCATTTCAAAAGTAATGGTTGAGCTATGTAACATCTTGGGCATCAATAAAATTTTATCAACGTCATATCATCATGAAAGTATTGGATCTTTGGAAAACGTCCATAAAACTTTAGGTGCGTATTTAAGGATACAGACGCATCCATCGTCGTGGAGTTCTTGGATTCCATATTGGTATTTTTTTTAAAACACAACAGTTAATACTGTGACCAAATATACACCTCATGAATTACTTTTTGGTAAAATTTGCAGGTTACCAAGTAGTATTCAAGGTGGTGGTAGTGTTGAACCTTTATATAATTTAGATGATTATCCTTTAGAATTTAAGTACAGATTGCAAAGGGCTCAAAATGATGTGAAAGAAAATTTGATAGCAAATAACTTAGATAGAAGACATTGTTATGACAAGAATCTTAATTCTATAACTTATAAAGAAGGTGACTTGATATTGGTACAAAACGAAACAGGTAATAAATTGAAATGCATTTATAATGGACCGTTTTTTTTTTTTTTTTATTCTGGATAGGTTCGCGCTTGACCGCCATCTCACCTGATGGAAAGCGATGAGGCGGTCAACGATGGAACGCGCTTACCTAGAAGTAACCTAGTTTTATGTTGTAAAGGACGAGACACCAAATGTCAGAGTTAAATATAAAAATAAAATAGATAGAATACATAAAAATAGGACAAAGTTATATTGTAAGGGTTAGTATAAAAATATGTATATGTATGAAAACGGTAAAAATAAACATTGTAATTTAGGTTTTTTTTTTATTTAAGAGGATGATGTGGTGTGAAGTCACGTTCATCAGCACATCACGTATAGCACATAGTTTAAGTTAAAATAGATAATAGATAGGATGTGTAATATATATATAATAGCTTTGTAAGCATATTGTCACATACGAACTATGTATATATATGTCACTAATTAAAGGAGGATCATTCAGTTAGCTCATGGAGCAGTACACATCACGTTGTTTACTTAAACCGTCCTTCCCCCCCACATCGCATAGCACAAGTACAGGAATAAATCTGAAAAATGAAAATTTGTAATTACGTCATAAAAAAAAAAACTTTTTTTCAATTAGGAAAATTCTTCGAAACTCGATTCGGGAATCGAAATATATACACAAGTTAGTTTGTACGGAACCGAATCCTCAGTATGCGAGGCAGACTCGCACTTGCCCGATTTTTTTTTCATGGTTAATCATCAATCAACTTTTCCCGCAGTGGATAACTAAAAACTAGTGTTCCTTCAGTTTGCCTTTGCGTGGGCCAAAGTAACTCTTTGCAATAATTTACAGAATGAATCTTGTCCTGTGAAATGAATTGATGAGTCCTACAAACCATACGATTTTTGTCAGAAGTCAATTTTATTCTACGGATATAAGATTTCAAAGTTTTTGGTAAAATCAGGCCTGAAATAAGTTTATTATACTTCTGATCCATTCTTCCAGACAGGTACAGGTACAGTGTTGAATCTCGATAACCCCTAAATGATGGTCCCCCCAGCGATACATCAACGCCTGCGCATCCCGCCGCACTAATTACTGCAACACTGCCGACACGGACCACGCGAAATAATCAACTGTTCTGTTCCTATAAATACGTACAGACAGATATGGGCCCTTCTTCGGATCATGATTTGAAGGGACTTAGTACTTTATATTCATGCAATATGCAACTTAAATGGAATGTGATGTTTATTATGAAAAATAGTGAAATAAAATAAAAGTCCTATGTGCTCGTCTCGTATCTTTACCTCAGCTCTCGCAAAAAGGACAATTCAAGGAACACTGTAGTTTTCGGTCAGTAAAACGGCAATTCAAGGAATATTGTAGGTTTCGGTCAGTAAAAGTCTGACACTTGATGATTTACCATTTTTGAAGGAACACCATTTGATGATTTACAAAGTAAGATATCTGATATCTATCTACGAAATCCGCTCGTCAGTAAGACGATAGTGGAGCTGATTGCCATGTAAGTGCCAAAATATTGAAAATCAGACAACAAAAATCGTGAGAACAGTTTCAAACAAGTCACTTTGTCAATCGATGTGGTTGGTGGTATCAAATCTGTGATTAAACTCATTTGTTACGATCTATACAGTCGTTTACACATTCAATTTATATATGTATCATAATGATGTTCGATCCGGTTCCCGATCCTCAAAACCCAGGTATGTTGCAAGCTACATACAACTAAACTCCAAGTAAATAATAAGGCAGTTTAGAATACTCCCACGTGAACATTAAGTAACCGTGTTTCTTTATCGTTATAATACTCTGCGAGAAAGTAAACAGTGCTGTTATTCTTTAATTTTCACGACATCCCGGGACAAGACGTTCTGTTTATAATGTAATGACGACGTAAAGTAGGGAAGATATTTCTTAAATGGGCTGAGTTTTATGAGGAGCACAATTATTTAAAAAAACTGGGCCAGTGCATGTCGGACTCGCACACTGAGGGTTCTGTACCAACTTACCTATGTAAATAGTTCGATTCCCGAATGGAGTCTCGAAGATTTTGCCGGTTCGCAAAATTTTTTATTCATTTGACGTAAATTAAAAATTCCAACCCGCACTAGGCCCGCGTGGTGTATTACGGCCCTTACCTCTCCTAGAGAAGAGGCCTGAGTCCCAGCAGTGGGAACATTATAAGGCTGACTATGCTAAATTATAAAAATTTACTGTTTTTATTTAAGTTAAATAAAAAAAAAATATCGTTTTTTTTTTGTTGTTTATTTCCTTTATCTGTGCTATAAGACCTAGCTTTATGCCAAATTTCAGGATTTTGGGTCAACGGAAAGTACCTTTTTTTAGGTGAGAAAATCATCTAATAACGCCGCTCTTGGGCGGAGCGGGAGATAGTGTCAGACTTTTACTGACTAAAAAACCCACTCCTGTTCCTTCTTTGCCTTCGACCCATCTCAATCTCCCGAACTAACCATGTCCGGTGAGGACCTGCGTCATGCGAAAGATTTTCCAGCCATTCTTCAAAGAGGGGATTTACCGCCATAATTGTGGCGTGCCCAAATGACAGTACTCTTGACTTTTAATAAATATAACAGTTCAAAGTCTATAGGGACTCGTAGGACCTACGTGAGTCGTAAAGAGGTAGACCCAACTATTAGTTGACGAACACTTCACTATAGCCGCGGTAACGAGCCGTCTTGAGAATCACTTGGGATGTGGCCAGGGGACCAGCGGCCCGACGATACAATCAGTTACAATCAATTAGAAGGGACATTGAAATGTGAAAACGGAGAATTACATACATATTTCCTACGGTAGTCTACGAATAGTTGAATCGGGTTCCTAATTTCAACACACTGACGTAGTTACATTTTTTTTTCTAACTGAAATTACAATAAGGGCATTCTATTTGTCAAAGCAAAAACATTAAATATCTAATAAAAATGCAGAATATTGCTGTGTTACGCAGACACAAAGGTTGACTTAAGAATGCATATTTAAATGTTAATAATTGATGCACTATTAAAATTTTCACTACAAAGCGAAAGTTAATCAATAAACTGGAGAACTAGGGTTAAAAAACTGAGCAAGTTTGAGTTGGACTCACCCACTGAGGGTTCCGTACAAACTTACCAATATAAACAGCTTAATTCCTGAATGGAGTCTCAAAGATTTATCAGAATAAAAAAAAAATGTTTTTGTGACGTAACAACAAATTTAAAAAATATTTTCAGATTTATTCCTATATCTGTGCTATAAGACCTTGCATTACGCCAAATTTCAGGATTTTCGGTTGACCAGAGGTACCCTATGAATTTTAATTCCCTTGAGTGTCGAAATATACGTTTTTTGCGACATAAAAGACCGTATCTTTTTTTTTCATTATTAACTTAAAAAGTTTAATTTTTTCACAGCATCAATGGACCGCAAAACTTAAGTATATGGTTTTAATTTGAACTCGATACCTTCACGCATTCCTGAGATAAAGGGTATTTACTGACAGAAAGACAGACAGAAGGACAACAAAGTGATCCTATAAGGGTTCCGTTTTTACTTTTGAGAAACGGAACCCTAAAAAATAAGTTGACTCTTTTTCATTATCAGGCAACTAAGACCTGTAGATAAAATACATAAAACATAATCTTACAAAATATTAAACCAATATATAATTTAAAAACATTTTAAACTTAAAATAGAACCATAGAATCTCCATAAGCAGGTACTCCATCGTAGAAAGATTTCGAGATAGGAATTAATTTGCCAATACATGCAAACAAACTCACGTAAAACTATTTCCTTGCCGTTGTTGTAATACCTAATCAGAAGAGATCCGCTGGTATTAAGTCAGCTAACAAGTATCAAGAAATTCTTCAGATAAGGATTATATTTTTTATTAAAAAAACTTGGGAACACAGGCGGCACACAAATTACTTTTCCTGAAATATGTATTTTACTAAAACGTTTTTACGTAGGAATTTATTTAGAGAGACAATAATTAACCCGGAGGCACTGAGGAAACTGGAATTGGTTTTTAAACATTTTAATTTGAATAAGAAAATTAGAAATTACTCATTAAGATGGGGGGAGTGGGGCGGTTACTTTGTTTGTCAAAGATTGCAAACAATGCCTTGCGGATATTTTGGATTAGGTTAGAAGTCTTGAATCAGGGTCGAGCTATGATGTGTCGATGCCATCGTGAAAACAAAGAAAAAAATATTGGTAGACGTGTAAAGAGAGAACTAGTGTTTTTGGCCATTTGTATGTCTAGTTACTTATTTTATTACATGGTTATAATAAGAGGCTTTTGATCTTCAATGAAAACAAGATGCTGATATTATATAGATGCAATAAAAAAAGTGCTTCCAATTTATTATCCGGTTCACGGAGCTGTAGTTTGTTTTGCCGTGACAGAAATCCTTATGGATGTCCTCCGCTTAAGGGTGAACAGAGGGATTTTTCCTACTCGTACTGACCAAAACACCCCAGTGTTCCCTCGCTTACTCGTATCGGGTGCTTCGGAGCGGTGTAGTTTTCACTGTTCAAGACTAGTGCTGGCTGCATTAACCCACTAATCATCTAATATTTTTACCATGGCGTGAACTAAGACAGTTTCGCATAACTTGCGCCGATACGAGAGCAGAAGACGATGCTATCAACAATCAAAACTGTCTGCACAAGCAAAACCAACAAGCAAATATAGCTCGAAGTGCCGGAAAAGAGCACTTACATAAGCAAGCACTCGTACAAGAGGGGTGGTATCAACCCTTCCGCGAGTTTCGTGGCTCCTCACGACGAGAAGGTTTCTCCGTAAGTCAATATTTGAAGTTACATGACGATTGGAAATAAACTGTGTCTATACGGGGTGGAGGAGCTGTTATCGATCACTGCGGAGATGATAGTTTGTGGAACGTAGCCGTGTTGGTTTAGATTCGTCGTGAGTGACAAGTGTGGCTTAAAGGATCCTGGGTAAGTGGAGAGGGCCGTTACTGGGCACTTCAAGATGGGTACGATTGGGGCTAGTTGTGGCAGTTACTAGAACGTTATATCATTGCATATAAACGAGTTTCCTGACAGTATTGACTTATTTGAATTTATTTAAGTTAAGCTTATTATTTCTACTAATTTTAAGAGCTAATTAAGCATGTTTTAGTCATAGTATAGCAAAATATATCCTGGTCATCCTCGTCCTTGTGTCGTTTGTCCTTAATGCTCAGGGTTCTGATTTCGATAATTAATTTACTACTTATGTTCTGCTATAATTGTTTAAAAATATCAAACAAAAAAAATGTGCTTCGGCAGAAATCATGAAGTCAATGACTACATTTAATTAAATGCCTGGACAGCTGTAACTACGATCTTCCTACTGATTCCGATGACTCAGTTGTACAATCACTCATTTCGATGATTTCAAAATCCCATATCTGTTATCAGATTGAGGTAGACAGTGATTATTAGGTCGCTATTAGGCAGTCACGCTGCGTAGCTAAGCGAACCAGCAGATCTGACGTGAAGTACTATATCAGATGCTGATTTGTAAATTACTGTCATGTTCCTGGCAATATAATATTAAGGTACTCAGAATCAAGATAAATTAAAATTAGGCAACATACGAATTAACATCAAAGTATTAATATACTTAAGGTTATGTCAGTAATTTGAATTTATTAACTTAATATTTTACAGACATAATGTACAAAATTTGTTAGACAGTGATTAAGGTAAACACGTATATTTTCTGACCACATATTGTAAGTTTCTTGGTATTTGAAACTGAAATACCTAGAAGCCGATATCAATCAGCCCTAATCCTTCACAACTTCAATCCTTAAAAGCTCATCGCCTAAGTACCGTCTAATAGTAACCACTTGATGGATACCTTTATATCGATTTCCCGATGACGTATCTTAAAATAAATAAACCGTTAAAACATGCGCCTCTAATAAATAACTTCAAACAAACGGGAACCAACTGTTGTATCAATCAGTTTGTCAATCACTCAGCAGGTGATATTTCCTCTAGGTGTGTCACAATACTGATAAATAAAGAAGTATCACTCTTAAACTCGCTTTAGTTGTTTTCAGAATTTGAAATTTCTTCCATATCCTGAATATGCGTTCTAGTTTACAAACAGACATGCCCATCTTGATAAGCTGGATCTTTTTTTTTTGAGAACATAATCAATTTTTTTTTGGTGACTTCATTTAAGTTTAATGCGCCAGCCAAGTTGAGAATATAAATGCAGTGTATTGCTTCAGCAGCAGTGTAATCTACTGTTGATTTATTTTTAAAACATGTACTTTATCTCAAACTAAATACCCTCCAATTCTTCTTCTTTTCATGTTGATGTACTCCAACTATATTTTTTCTGACCAGTATTTGACAACCTTTACGGCTCTTTTATTGGCCTCGTATAGATCCTGAAAACTGCAGGTGGATAAACATAAACATCAACTTATACCTGCACGTCTAAAGAGTCATAAAAGCTTTATGGGATTTACGACCTCTTCTAAAGACAGTGCAGAGGACGAGAGATGCGCGCTGTGGAAGCAGAGGCACCTAACTCCTCAGATCACCCCGTCAGAACATCTCCCTCCTGGACGTGAATTGCAGTGGCCAATCTGAAAATCCCTTAACCGACTGCGGACCCAGGTTGGCCGCTGTAAAAACAATTTGGCCAAATGGGGCTTACTCGACCCACCTCTAACACAGTGCTAGTGTGGAGCCGCTGCACAGGACATGCGTCATTTGCTATGCTGTCCATCCTACACAACCACCTGCAGTTTTCAGAATCCCCTGGAATTAAAATCGATAATAAGCCCTTGAAAGTATTATTTATTTTAAGTAAAGGCTTCTTAATTCTTAAACAATCTTGTGGGAAGCTGTCCTTCTGTCATTCTCATTTATCTGTTGAGCTGTTGACTCAGAATGATTATCTAGAAGTGATTGACAAGAGTTTAAGATAAATAAGGGGTGTCGTAGCAGCTGAGATATGTGTTTTTCTGTACTTCACATACACGACTGCCCCGTTGTAAGAGATTGGAGAGATTGAGTGTTGGTTGATATCGCATTAAATGTATTTGACGACATTCGGAATATGGCGATTTTCGGTATAAGAAATGCCCGTTCCTCGAGTAGTACTTGTAATCATACCAGTAAGATTAGTTTTCAAAAATGTGTCTAAAGAAAACCCCATGAGAAACATACACTACCATTATTTTCGAAAACGACACAATTTTTTTTTTCCGTTGTTAATCGACGTTTGAGTATTGATTTTGTTTCAAACAGTTGAGTTACCCGTCCATAAATTAACTTCAGTTTAACTACCTATACACCGCTTTTTTAATTTGGTATAAACCAGTACTTGACTGTGAACCCATCTGATCGTAAGCAGTAATGCAATCCTTGATGGTTAGGCGCACTAGCTTAGACTTAACGATTATGAATAACATATTTCATAATAAATCACTTTTGACTTGAATAGAGACACACTACTATAACTAAGAGCCCAATTTCTATTAAATGTGGTAACAATTTCATTCTATTTCAGCACCGCGCCACATACCGAAACGCCCATAAAGCACAAACAAACAAAAAACATTCGCAAGTACCTAATCTATGCAGATATAAATATCATTGTCTTGTCACCACACAGTAAAGTTAATTTAAATTGAACAATACCCACGCAGCAAACCATGAGAATTGAAATTACCGAACAGCGATTGCAGTATGTTCTGTTGTCATTTTGCTATATATTGCTGCCTATGTGTGGGGAGATACGTAGGCATACAGTGCTGAACGCGCAATGTATTAGTCAACATGCAAGTAATTGGTTCGCGATTTGTTCACGTGTGTTGTTAGAATTTGTTTTGAAGTGGTCCAAGTGACGAAATGAAGCGACAAATAGGGTATTTGATCTAATTTTAATACCTTCGATAGTCTTATCTCAACTTATGCAAACATAAGGGAGATAGCTTCTTAGTAGAAGCTTCAGCAAAAGGTTTACTTGGGAAGCTCATGAAACTAAAGGCACTTATTAGTCTAATGTATATATAGCCAGATGTATCTCGCATAAACGACAACTTTTGCAGTCGGGGATGCGGCAATTGATTTCATCCGCTTTCACCTTTACACGCTCAGATCATGAAATCGCCACAAAATAAATATACTTCCTTTTAATAGGCCAATTCAGCTCATCCACAGACTTTTGCTTTTTCTTTAGTCCACAATCCAGCTTCTGATAAATGTGGGCACAACAGGCAATTAGGCGGAACACGAAAATAATAAAGGGCACTCGCTGCGGACAGTGTCTACACGATTTATAAATGTGGGCACAGACTGAAGTTATATTCGACGCTAATTGTCTAACTGGCTCTGTAAGGATGATTAAGTTGACTGTTTAAAGAGTTTCCTTTGTGCAGTAGTGGTAGGGTATAAAATATTTTAACAATTTGCTGTGGTAATTTTGTCGATAAAAGTTTCTGATTTAAAATATATCCACATTTTTTTTTATGTCTTAAAACACTTTGTAAATGAATCTAATGTCATATTCTTCTTTCACAAAGAAATTAACAGCATTCCAAAATGGAAACCTTAATCTGAAGTCCTCTACAAGGATGAAATCTCACATAACTATAATATCGCATTCCTTTAAATATAAACATATTTTCAGTATTTCCATACCACAAGACCCCATAAAATAGGCTCATACAATAAATTCAAAGAAATTGAGACTTAACGCGCCGCGGTGACGTATTTACAAACGCCATTCTTCACGGACGCATAGTCGACTAGGTTTGCACTGGGACGCTGTATGCTTGTACAACCGTACAGCCATATAGCCGTACACTGCACAATTTATTCATTGCGCAGTCGAACGCCCGTAGATTTATGACCGCGATATCGCTTCCGCGCCGCGTATGAAACATCGATTTCTGGAGACACGACCTGACAATCGCACTTGAACTGACTTGAGTTTTGTTTTTTAGGTGGAAAATCATTTGATGACATCTCCCGCCCTTGGGCGGGGCTGGACGGCGTGTCAGACTTTGACTGACTAAAACCCACGCCTGTTCTTTCTTTACAAAGGTAAAGAAAGAACAGGAGTGGGTTTCAGGTTCCAGGGCCCCGGGGTTCTTTTTGCATCATCAATGGCCCCAGTAGGCTTCGACCCTGCTGGGCCCCTACGGTTGCTGACATTTCCTCACTACGCGCCGTCGACGACAGTTACCGGACGGTCGAACGGCAAAATACTCATTGCTCACCGTCCGCAAGCCCGCGCCTGCGGTGGCCGGTGGCTGGGGCGTGAAGGGCGTTTCCTCGCGCGTGCGGCTACCTCCTTCGCTAGCATTACTGTCCGGAAACCGTGCGGTAACCCCGCAGCATTTGGATGGTCATGATCCTCTAGCATGCGTTCAGCTTGGCCGCCGGCCCATAAAGGGCCATGGATCGAATGATTCTTACGAAGAGCCACCGGCAGGAGGCGTCTGGAACCCTTAGGTTGGACATGAGCCGCTTGAGGGCAGATCCAGTTCGATCCAGTTTGGGAGCCAGACGTCGGAAGTGACCGACTTGGGTAACGTACCAGTGAAATCTCCGCTGTCTTTGGGTTTCCATTATAAAATGATGAATATTTTCTTGAAACTGTCTTATTGAATTTTTTATTCAAATTATGATATCATTACGTAAAGTTTTCGGCTATATAAAGGTGCTTTATTTTAAAAAAAAAGGTTGGTTTAAAAGAAATGACTTATCAGCAATTTTATACTACTCTTAATTAGAACCTACTATGATTTTCTTCTGCCACGAAAAATTCTATCAGGAAAACAGTAATTGGAAACTATATTCAGCTTCTTGAAACTTATCTTTTCAGTAATAGTCTAATATCATCACAGCGAGCTATTCAAGTTTCAGGAGGGCGTGGAACGTCTACATAGACAGAAGAGACAGCAAATGGATGACTAAGATGAGATACGTTACGATTTTCATCCCTAGTTTTAGAGGAGCGCTTGGTTTTTCCTCACACCTGCTGTTCTGTAAGGACTCCGTTTACTCATACCTCTGTGTCTAAATGTGAACGCGTTCGGAGGCGTGCCATAACCGATTTATATCGGGGTCTTGAGAGCCCCCGGGGGCACCACTAGTTACCACAGAAGCTTTGTTCCACTGCCACCCACTACCTAACTTATTGTCTGTTGATTTTTGAGATATTGCTCACTATATCAAATATATACGAGCAGATTCAGAAATTTGATTTGTCGCTTGTTTTCTGCTGCGGGAAACAGAATTCTACGTAATAGAAAATAAATATAATTTATTAAGACAACTTGTTTCACTCGAGATCGTGTGAAAAATAGGCATAAAACAAGAATCTGAGCTTACACGATTTTAAATTAATTTTAAATCTTAACTTAATAAACTTAACTAATCCTCCAGCAACTTAACAGTTATAAAAGTAAATATGTACTTATATTGTAGAAATTAAACAGAAAATATCTAAATAACGTACGAATAGATTCTTCCAAAGTATCGACATAATCATAAATTTAATGATACTACATTCTATTTCAAAAATATCTGTTATTTATTTATTGTGCACACCTACCACAGTTTTTGTCTTTTTAACCCAATGGTTGACTGGTAGAGAATGCTTTGTGGCATTAAGTCCAACTATGTACCACCACTGTACATGAAGTTTAAATAAATAAATAAATAAATAATCCATTAGCCCCGATGCATTATAGAAATCATATACAGATTCTTCTAAAAATTTCAGCACTAATATTTCAAGAAGAATTTCCACTGGGAGCAAAAAAGAGCAACATATCATAGCGGCCGATACATTTGCGCTAATGCAGTTGCCTAATGCTGTGCATATTTGATGGAACCCACTCTGCCCCACGATTGAGGATAAACGAGAGGCGCTTAGAGCTCAAAAATGTAGTGCTTGCGATGCTCATATTACCTGCAATGTCGGTGAAGTTATGAATGTAATATGTATTAAAATCTAAAGGATGTAGTTGATTGAGAATTTTTAAAACTTAGTCGAAATTAAAACGTTATGGTAGAAAAACTGACATATTCAAGAGGAAGAAATAAAATTTCAATTAAAAATGCGCTTATTCGGTGTAATCGTACAAAAATGCCATGCACGTAAATGAAAAACACATCAGAGACAGAAAAAAAAACATCTTATACAAAACATATCTTAACATCGTATTGGATATAGAGGTATATTATAGAAAAAGCTTAAGTTTCGATTACATTTAACGTCATAATTTTTAAGTTAAATTGTTTCAACTAAACGTGATAGTCTTTAAATTATACAAGTTAAACCCACTTAAATTGTAAAATTAGTTAACCCATTTAATCGACACAAAAGTGCCAATACTTCTAAACATCTTCTCACCCCAAAATAATGAATAGTCATGCCAAGCCAATAAACTCATTGAAAGTATCGGCAGCGCCGACCCACGCTAACTCGAAATTGATTACTTGTGGAACTTTGTAATCAACAGACGCTATGGAAGAGGCTTTTATTAAAACGGCTTCGACACCAGGCAGGTAGGTACTGGCTACTGCTGCCCTTCGGTTATCCGATCGTGTCATTTCATTAATTTGATTAGACATTTGAACGCCTCTAAAAGTAAAAGTGTCGGGATGATGGCGGAAAGTATTTTTATATGAATTTCTACGAAACTCTTTCAGGAGTTATTGAATACATACGAGTCGTGACCAACATTTTATTACAAAAATAGGAACATTATGATAAATGTTATAACATAAAATATGTGGTAAAAAGTAAGTAGTGTAGATCAAACAATACGGTATCAAACGAAACGATAAGCGATTTTCTCAGAACTCGTCAGAACTCTGTATCCTGAAGCAAAGTTTAGCAACACACATTACTTTCCAAAAAGCAAGCAAATTTATATTCCAACGCACGTCTACAAACTATACCTCAGAATTACGAACTTTTCAAAGAAAATATTCTCCCATTCATTCACTTTGCAAAACTTATCGACGTCAATACTGTTAACCTTCGGTTATTCAAGCAAATGTATCCACCCAGCGCATGAAACGAGTCAGTAAATCACGCGGCGCATTCATTGCCGCTTCTGAATGGCGCCGGGAGCGAGACACAATGGCGGCCGCGCAATGGACTAGCAACATGATTTATGATCGCAGACATGCTTTGATACAGGCTTATCCTCTAATGGACTGAAACTGCGGGCATTCCTTTAACTATGATATTGGATGGGTATTTGGATGTTATGATGGGTAAAATATTTCGGAAATCTATTGCAGTTTTATATTTCTAAAACATTGTTCGTTTTAGTATGTGCAACCAATTTAATTTAAAATTAGTCCTGATTTGAAAATTTAATTCAATTCCGTAGAGATGTGGTTCGAAATGCAAACAAAAACTGTGTTGAAGTTGGAACAGATTAAATTGGAACAGACATAACATTTAATTGGACAGATTTTATAACAAAATAAGCAGATATGTAAGTATATAATACTGAAACAGAATCATCTACACTAATATTATAAAGAGGTAGAGTTTGTTTTTTTATTTTTTTGTTTGAAGGAGGTAATCTCTGAAAGTACTGGTCCGATTGCAAAAAGATATTTTTGTTTTATAATCACAATCATTTATTCTGCAAACATGGGTATAGCTACTACATAGTTATTTTTTTTTTATAACAGAGTCTTCCATATTTTGCCATCACATTGGCATGTAAATTTTTACATTTTTTTTTAACTCGAATAATCATAATATTGACATTAATACCTGCTTAAGTGACATTATAAATTGGTTAAATAATAATAATTTGGTTATAAACCTGAGCAAAACAAAAGTCACGCATTTTTATCAGCGATGAGGAAACCCAAACCTATGCATTTCCTACAAGGGCTGTTAACAAACTACTATGGCTAAGTTCTTAGGTATAATAATTGATAGCCAACTTACATGGAAGCCTCATGTAGAACTATGTAAGAAACTTAGTAAATCCACATATGCTCTTTTTCAACTGTCCAAGAAAGTTAACAGTTTGGCTCTTTTTTTTTAGCGTACCATGGACTGGTTGCGTCTGTTTTGCGCTATGGAGTTGTTTTCTAGAGTAGTCTACTGATAGAGACCTGGTACTTAGGATGCAAAAGCGATGCATCAGATCAATGTGGGGACTTAAGACAACTGATAGTTGTGTTCCCTATTTTAAATCGTTAAATTTTTTAGCTTTTCCTTGTTTGTGAAATGTAACCTTCATCTATTTAAGAAAATTTCAGAGGTCAAAAAAATTCCAATGCGGATTCAATACACTAATCAATTAGGTTAAGTTAAATATAAAGCCGCACTAATGCAAAAAAGTTTTTTTTTGGTATTGGCCCACGCCTATATAATAAAGATAAATCCTAACTTTATTAAAAATATGACAACAATAAAATTTAAAAGGGCTCTAAATAAAATTTTATTTATGAAAACTTATTACGAGATTGACGATTTTAAATGACGGTTCACTAATTAATTGACATACTGCTACTCTGTTTGATATTATTATTTTAATCCTGATTGACCGACTTTTTTAGTGATAAAAACGCTGCTTTATTCTTAAGTGACATAAGCTATGTTTTATATACGCGGGCAAACGCTAGTAGATAATAAAACTATAAAAAAACAGTAAATATATTTAAAAAAAGCAATAGAAGAGTAATAATCTAAATATATAATAAGCGAAATACCAATCACTGATTAATCACGAAATCTAAAAAACTATGACACCTACAAACTAACTTAAAATTTAGCAGATAGGTTCCTTATAGGTTATAGACATCTGTTAAGAACGGATTTTACAAAATTATACCCCTAAGGGGGTAAAACAAGGGTTGGAAGTTTGTATGGAGAAACCTACTTTTACGCGGGTGAAACCGCTGGCAGAAGCTATAAAATAAATCCAAATATAAACGAATAGAAAACGACGCATATAATAAACATTTACTAAACATAGCAGCAATAAAAAAATCTCGAAGGATATTAGAAGCAAAATAGCCAACGTTCAAATATGGAGGATCAACATAACTCCGCATAAACCTTGTCTGACTAAATTGAACGGCCACAAGTAAGATACGGCTATAGTCGGCTACGCTGGGCTATAGGAGGCAACACAGCGATATTAAAGAGTAAAAAGGTATTGTGAATAATAAAAAAATTGCAATTTAAGAATCAATAATGTCTGTTCTATTGCGATAAAATTTTTTGGGTCGATAAAATGTATTATATTCTTCTTTAAAATTATTAAATATATAGCTAATACTCCTAAGATAAAATAGTTTCCACGTTGGAACTTATGATGCAGCAAATACGAGTATTTCCACTAAGATGTTTGTCTCGTCATGAATATTACACCATTGTAACATAAGTTGTGAAACAGTAAACACAAAAAAATAGTAGGAATATTATGTAGAAGCCTTTTTATAATGTCAGGATTGAGGATAGTTATGGCCATAAATAAACCCATAACTGTTATTGTTGACATTACGCAGGGTATATTGCCGACTTAATACCTTTGTGTGTCACTGAAGAAATTATTGGAAAAGGTTCGCTCCAAAATAATGGAGGTACATAACAAAGATATGAGAAATGAGTTTGACACGAAGCAAAGAAGTCTTTGTGGCACTGAATTTAAGTTCTTTTTACATCGCTGCATACTATTTTTACATATTGAACCTTCTGTTTCTCTTTTTATTTTTAGAATGTAACGTTTTTATTTCTTTGCAAATAAGTATGGATGATATTGAATATTGTGTGGGTTATATACACAAAACCATTCGCAATCCGGTCTGACCTTTTAATAAAAAGGGCTTACTTCAACAGTTTTGTGTCGGGTTGCTTTTAAAGAAACTATTATTTTATGCATTGAGTTGTTGACATTTTATGTTACAAGCTTTCTCTGTTGTGTGCGGGTACTTAAGTAAATGGTACCGGTTATGTTACCTATAAATGCTATTTGTTGGCATAAAGTCATGAATGGAAATGATGTGGTAGATTGAGTTTATGGCTTTATTGTCGAGGTACGGTCAGGCAGTGACGTATATACATTTTGGGACACATTTTGCTGTCAAATTTATTTGATAGGATTGAAATTTATGTCTCTACGGCAAAAAACCTACAAGGAAAACTTCTGATGTACATGTTTAAATTAGTGATTAACTTTAGATGTTTGTCAATAAACACACATACTTACAATGATTAAATATTGCATTTCCACTTAATGATGTAAAACATAATAATCAAGATAACTGTCAACAGTTGTTGGTTTATTAAATAACAACATATTTCCCTTTACAATAAACATCGAGGCTCTGACTGCGACCAATCATACTTATTTACAAAACACAAATTGTAGACCATCTCAATGTTTACAAAGTACCCGTTGCCTGTGCCGCTATTATGACTACTTTCCGAAGCAACATTGGCTCTACCCACTGTGCCGGATATTGGTTCTTTGGCGCCACGGACCGGTCAAATTAAAAATCGTATTGAAATCGTGTCAATAATATTTTTGAAGGGAATTTTGTAGCCTTTTTGTGAGGATGAGAGATGAAAATGTGATTGAATTGGTGTTTTGAAAAAAGATAATGTTACCGATAAAAAATTAACTGAATTTTTTTTTTGCCTTTACTTTATGGAATTTAAGATGGTTTAATAATTAGCTAAAATAATTTGTAAATTATGGTGTAGTCTAAATTTTTAGGTATCTTTTGTTTAAAAGTTCGAAATCTCTGCAAATATCAATTGATCCAATAGAAAAAGAAACTCATAGATAGATTAGTTAATGTTGATTGCAATAGCATTAGGACATATAGGAAGTCACCATTGACTAAAAACACAACAATAAGAACACAAAATTCGTTCATCTGTTTTGTTTACCTTTACCCAAAATCGATCTACTCAATTTTCGGTTGCCCAGGCCAAAGCTAAACGCTGATCGTGCCGAACTAAACAACATAAGCAAAACGATATCCTTTACAAACATTATAAGAAAAATATGTACACAGTTTAATGAAAAACCTAGCGAAGCCACTCCCATAGCTATATTACGCAAATAAAAAGAAATGTATGTATTTAATAACCTCCATATAAGTTTGTAGCTGGTCTGTTGCGCAATATCTTGAACAAAGTGTAGTTCAGACCACCTGCTGTTAGGATATGAACTTACTTGGGTACTGAATTCTTTAAGTGATAACCATAATCATAAAGCCGTAGTAAAAGCAAAACGGGGATTATTGCAAACGTTCATTATAATATATTTTTGTCACATGGTGCCTGGCCTTGGAAGTCGATGTGTGTTGGAGCATTCAGCTCCCTTCAAAATATTTAAGCTGGGTGGTGAGTGTGTACCACCAATGCTTTTAAACATTTGAGACGGGTTGTCTTTTTACTGCCCCTGGCTTATTTTTTTATGTGAATTCATGTAATAAGGATTTTGTAATACATAACATGGTTTGCAGTGTCCAGCAGTGTGTTTTTTTCCCTAGAGGACACGGTAGAAGTTTGCCCCACTTGAGCGAAACACCACCATATCTTCGTGAAAGTAAACAGCGGAGTTGACCTCTCCGATCCTAGTTCATGTCATGGTATGGAGTGAGAAAAAATGGGAAGCAGGCAACACCTTCCGTAAAGCAGTAAGGAGGAGACGAAAACGTAAAGGAGAAGATATCCTCACGCCTCAGCTACTGCAGAAGAAACTAGTATTGACCGCCTCATTTTTTACAATAAATAAAAAAGATAAGAATAAATAATAATTATAATAAAGTCTCTTAAGAAATTCTAAAATGTTATGATGATTTATAGAGACACAATCAAAAGAATTCACGAAGAAGAGTTACCAAAATTCCGAGCCAAAATGTAATTCGCAGCGACGAGACTGTGATGAGCTTGAATTTTTGTGCAAGTCACCTTACTTCAAACATTTAAAAAAATATTTTTGCGACGAATTATCTCAAAGTTAAATTGATAATATTTTTTTGAATTACTTTCTAATTTCGTTTCAAGTTTTTTCTACGTTGTCAATTTTGATTACAATCTTCAGCGTGAACACTTATACTTTACTCACTTTTTTGCTCATCTTAAACTGACAGATGGCTTAACCAACGTAGATCTACACAGGTATATTTCTGCATAATTCGCGACTTGCTTTGCAAAATGCTCTTTTTTCTC
Organism: Mythimna vitellina; assembly: GCA_949316375.1. Lineage (NCBI taxonomy): Eukaryota > Metazoa > Arthropoda > Insecta > Lepidoptera > Noctuidae > Mythimna > Mythimna vitellina. The sequence goes on from OX438696.1 coordinate 555,526, forward strand.
AAAAAGAGCGTATTTTTCACATATCTACTTAAGTTCTTGAGTTTTTATTAATTGAATCTATCATAAAATATTTCAGTACCAACCTATTAATTGATGACTAAGCACTACTTATTGAATAATAATTGACACTATTGTACAACAACAACAACACATATTTAATCGCAGTGGCAAATCCTTCAAGTCTTTAAGGAGTGGCTAGAAATGCGACATGGCGTCCTCACTTTCCGCTTGACAAAAATCTTCACCAGACATGTCTAGTCTGGGAGGCTCCAGTTTCGGATCCAGGTGGAAGAATCGACCGGTTGTCACCATTGTGCGGATCGTCCGGTGGACATGTTGGAGCACAGATTGTAAGTTTGCCACGCTTGGACCGCACCGCCATATCTTCGTGGAGGCGATCATCAGCTTCGACATCTCGCGTAAGGCCCCAAGGCCTCAGGTTCAGGTCATGGTCCAGAGCGAAAGGAAATGGAAAGCAGTCATCTCCTTTTACGAAGCAGTAATACACCCTAGAGCAGAGGTCATTTGATGATTACCCACCTCAGAAAAAAAACGAAACTAAACTTATCTAACGTTTCATTTAAACTACAGCATAGTCGGCCTTATAATGTTCCCACTATTGGGACTCAGGCCTCCTCTCTAGGAGAGGGAATGGGCCGTAATCCACCACGTGGGCCCAGTGCGGGTTGGTGGATGTCACATGTCTTCGAATTTTTGGTTCTAGAACATACCGGTTTCCTCACGATGTTTTCCTTCACCGTTTTGAGAGCAGTGGTCACGAAATAAATTACACAAAGTAATGCGCCTGGCTGGGTTTGAACCCACGACCTACAACTTGTAAGTCGGGGCCGTTACCACTCGGCCACCACTGCTCCTAAACTACAAGCATCATGTAAAAGGTCTAGTTTCTCAGTATCAATATTTTAGTTTCTCAATAACAATTTCACAATAGACCAAAAACCGCAGCTAGCAGATATTTATCAAATTTCCTTGTTATTATTTGTAAACATCCATATAACGAGAAATCCTAATGTCACGGGGTTTTACGAAGTATTTATATTTAGTCAAGTATGTGTCTCCCTGGGATATTAATATTGTTGTAGTGTGAGTGACGCAACAGCAGCCATTTATCATATCCCTCTTCTTATTCTGTTAGAAAAAAGCCGTCCCTTGAAGAGTGTCTGTCTAAACAAATAACCCTTTAGGCGGGGAAAAAGGATGAACGAAAAAAAACACAGCTACTTATAGCGGGGTGGTTGACGTCCTCGTTTGTTTTGTTTTCTTAATTTGGTTTTAAAATAAATAATCCTGTTTTTTAATTAATCTGTCTTGTTGCTTCGAAAATATCCTACGTCCTATTTCAAAACAAGAAAACATCACGTGTTTCAAGTTCCATACAAATCCGTTCTGCTATGAAAACGTGAAGAGGTAAAAAACAGGTAGATAGAATTACTTTCGCTTTTATAATATTAGTACCTATAGATTAGTTAAATTTAAAAAAAAAAATCTCTAGTAATATAATATTCGCCTAAACCGTTGTCAAAATGTCACTTTACTGACGATGAGTACATACGAAGGAGTTGATTTCTTTTAGTTTCCGTTTGGTTTATTTTATGTTAAATTTTGCAATAAGTGTATCAGCTTCTATTTAATCAATATCGATCATTTCTAGAATTTTTTTTTGGCTACGTTTTAGTAACGAACTAGGACTTCACGTCCGTCTTCCAGAGCAATAATTTACTTCTGTCCTTAGACTATAGTTTATCACCACAAATGCGATGAATGGCATGTGCTGGTTATAAATCTACCTGCCAACTGACGCGGCACCAACGGCAAGGTGAGACTTTGATCTATGCTCATTCTGTTAACGTGATGCTTTAATAGAAGATAAATAAGCACCGCCATGTTAGCATCCTGTACGGCCTTGACGAAGTGACAAACGCTTTCAAAGCGTTTGTCACTTCTTAGTCATTTTCAATGACTTTCAATGGGTTTAACAAAACCTTTTCGGTGGCTAACACTATTCCTATACCTTTTGGACTTTTCCATTACCATTATTGCTAATAGGATGACAGGTTGGCGAAACCCGCTAGTCTTCTATGTCTCTGTGTTATATAGGTATGTCGTGGCCAGATCTTAAAAATTGATCACTTCATGATATGGCCAAGTAAAACTGGCCAGCTCGTTTTAAACGTTAAAGGTTGATGATATTTCAATTCTGGTTTGGCCTACTTTTTTAGACCTTTTATTATCATAGAAACCCTTCATCAATGATATGGCCAAACGAGGATTGACATAATCATCAAATGTTAACGTTTAAACGATCTGGTTAGTTTTAGTTGGCCATTTCATGAAGTGATCTTATCTAAGATCTGGCCACGACATATTTATTACATTTCAGATTGCCAACAGGGTTTATTGCTCGAAATTATAAAAACGAAAAAGACTAAATGCAATACATGTGGTGGCTCGTAAAAAAAAGAAAAAGTTTCTGAACACTTTATCCACCAAACATAATAAACATTTTATACAGACATACATAAAGTTTATTTACGAAGTCTGAACTCAAAGTTTAGTTTCTTCAAGTGAACCTTATCGTTTTCTTTAAAAAAAATGTGACGAATAAGTCATCGAAACTTTTTACTATAGCTTATTTGATTACCAAGGAGTTCACTGAATATAACACACACACAGTCGAAAACGCAGGAAATCTATATATATCAAATAGTAAATCTAATTTAATAACTATACATCCCATTTGAGAGTTTTCTTCAGCCCATGAAATAACGCTAGCTATTTAATTAGCACTAATTGGTTTATTCGTTAGTCATGTATCACACAGATACATGACTATCACACAGATAAGGTATACCTCCGAGACATTACTCTTGGAACTAAAGAGGGGGAGGGCTCCATTTTTATGTTTAGTTTCACGTCACTGACCCGCTATAAGAGGAGATGAGACGTTCTAAAGGACCTTATACATGAAACTCAGATAACTTTACTAAGATTACTTGTTTTCCTCTTTGCGGAAAATTATAATGTTTACGATACTAAATAATACAATTCTGTACCAGCTAAAATATCGACTTGATATTGAAAGGTTCATACTTAACCCAGAACCTTCACGCTTTGGTAAAACACGCATTAAATTAATTACAAACTCATTCTCGCGTACAATATCTTGAAGAGCCCTCACACTGCCTACCCCTTCTCTCGATTCAAAGCGATACACACATGTAGATAATAGGATTTTACATTTGGACGAACATTGTTCACAATTACTCCACAGGGACTTGAATGCTGTGAAAATAATTTAGCAATGAACACGAATATTTTATTTTAATGAACCGTTCAAACTCAGATGGGAGTGAGAATTAGGTACGAACATAAATATAATTTGTCTGCTGTATGTTCTGGTAAACTCGATTTGAATTGGCTCAATTTTGTTACGTTTAAAGCAATTCCAAATTGGGTTTTGTAAATTTTATCAAACCTTTTCTTTGACGAACCATTTCAATTCATGTTTTTACAACAATGCTCTTCTATGAAACTTGATTTGAAAATATGCCTAAAACGAAGAAAAGAAACATTTATAAACAAGTTATTAAAGTTACAATTTCATTTAGCGTTTTTCTTTTTCATAACACTTTATTTTTGGAGGCAACAGGTCTACAAACCTCTTCAAACAACAAAAATATAAACAGAAAACACCGCAGAATATGTTCACGAACAATTTGAGTAGCTTTTGACGCGAGAGCGCACGGGCGTCGACGCGGTAAATAACGTCAACATTATGGTCCGAATAACATCAATATTGTGTTTCCAATACTGCCACTAACTTAAATTACTTGCAGCGGGCTGAGCAACGTTCTATGGAACTTTGTGCTTGACTGTGTTTCAAAGAGAGAGTCTGAGTCGCACAGAAGCGAATTTCGAACGACTAAATAAGACTTTAATCTCAGAGGTTTCTGTTGCTACGGGTCATATCCAATGGTTTTCTTTACATATCGACAGAATCTAAAAGTTCAACTCTGAAGACTGCATATTTAGAATCTAAAATGAAACTAAATCACTCGTAAAATATTAATGTGAAAAGCCGGTCAGAATTTCAACGAAATACTTTCAAAAAAAAAAAAACGTCAACAAAAAAAGAGCTTAGAACCATCAACAGAAACTCACAACAAAAAAAAAACAGGATATACTAGATATTCCCAAATGTATTATTTTACCGACCGTTGAACAATAAAAATAAATTGCAATACTTTCCATTTTTTAAATGTAACAACAGAATAAAAAATATCTGCATTTTGGTTGGAATCTCAAACGGCTACAATTATTCATTGGAGGCGAGAACCAGACGAGTGTCGAACAATACGGCAATTCATTTCTAAACTGACGCTTTGTTTGCATCCAGCACTAATGTGTGGGCTACAGTGGCCGACAATGGACAGATTTGACTCGATAGTGATAATGGTTCGAAATAAGCACGGATTTTGGAAAACGTAGTAACAATAGGGGAAAGGATTAATTTTTGCTTTGTTGGATTTTCCATTCACATAGAAGATACGTTATTGATAGCAAATGCGGTGGAACGCTTCCCGATTGAACAATTTGTAGAGTTGAATGTCGCTGCTTCCAATGCAAGGTTAGCATTATTCGTTTTAACATTTTTTATTTCAATGATGTTATTAACTAGTACTTACCGAATTTATTATATTAGTATGTTGTCTCTAGAAACTTCGACATACCTGAAAACAAAGGAATTAAGAGTCATTAAATCTGTATTTTAAGAAATATCAATTTTGTAAATTAGACATTTGTCCGAAAATTAAAAAAAATTGAAAAATTTCTTATTTTGAATAAACCACACACAAAAATACTTTTTCGGGAAATAAACGCAAAGTAAAGGGAAAAATCAATTTTTCAACACACTTGCTCAGAAAGTGACTCTTATTGCACTGCACTTAAGTATATAATGACACTCGTTACCAAACTGACATTTTGACTACCATTACGCACTAGTGCTATAGTGTAGTTAAAACCTTTTTGTTCGCAAAACTAATTTTGAATTCGAATAAAATTCGCATTAAATATTGAAATTAGTGTCTTACTTACTTATTTCATCCAATTTACAAGTTAAAATGGTTAAATTTAACTTGTACAAACGATTTATTTAATAAAAAAATTAAGTAAATTAATCGTGCATTCAATTTTTTTTTTTGTTGTCTATGGCCGCCATTAGATGCACGCGGTTCTTGGCGTGATTCTTTTTATTTCAGTGAAGTTCAGTGGCAGTATACATAAATCATTAGAAAAGATTACATCCGTATTCTATTGTCACTACTAAAAACATTCGCGTTAAAACTTTTCACGCAAGAAAACATAAACGTAAGACTAGGCAGTATGATCCAAATACCTTAGCCTTCCTCTAGAGGTAAATAAAAAAAAAATATGCAAACAGATTATCGCTTATGAAAACAGATTTTTACCGCCATGTCACAGAAAATTTTACTAGTTTTACTATTGTTTTTTTCACAAGTGTATTGAAAAACGTCGTATGATACACGTGAGTAATTAATGATTACCGCTCTCTTAAGACCCTCGCCACGGCTCGGGTCTAAATACCGCCTCGACGGTAATCACTAACATTACACACTTATATCATAATGTACTATTGTCTCTCAGCACTTTTAAGGGCCTCATTTGTTCCGTATACACTCGAGCCTGCCCGCATTTTCTATGAGATGAGTAGCTTTTGGCGTGTTTGTGAGTTTTTATTCACATGGCTGTCGGTTTCATTATTTATTTATTGATCCCATAGATGCAATCCCATACATCGATGGGATTGAGATCGGGACACATAATCAATGTGTATTTGAATGATACGGGGTTAATCCAGCCCACACCATAACAATTGGGCTCCCTAAATAATCTGTTTTTAACCGACTCAAAAAAAGGAGGTTATCAATTCGGTTGTATGTTTTCCTTAGAACTCCGTTGTTTATGGACCGATTTGCAATTTTTTTTTCTTCTTAAAGGATATGTTTCCAGATAGGCCCTATTTTTTTAAAATCTACTTCTGATGATGAGATCCATGAGGAAACAAGGGATCTCCTCAAATATTATGTAGGCAACTATACAGTTATTTTGGTATTTTCATCAAGAACTTAAGCATTTACAGTAAAAAAGTAACATTTAATGAAGTGGAACTGATAAAAAAGATCAATAATGAACAACGGAACTTCATTCTCACATAGATATCACAATGAAGATAGTAAAGCGACTATGACAATACAAATAAATAAATGGTTCTGAATAGTTATGTTGAAAATGGTATCATCGAAGTGAACTGATGATGGTGATGGAACCGGAATGTAGGTACTAGAACTCCGTAATTAATCAATGTAACCTAACCATGTTTGGGCTCATTAGAATTGTCATGACATGCCGTTTTTGGCTATAAGGTACTATCGAACTGATCTCATGATGGAGCCGGAAAGTGGAAGGTAGATATAGGAACTTCATAATAAAACAATGTAACCTAGCAGTGTTTGGGTTATTAGAATGGTCATGAGAAATAGGCACTCTGGCTATAAGTTTATCGCAACTAAAAAGTGTGAAATATAAAAGTTTTTACGAAAAAAAAATAAAAATAACCAACTTCAGTAAAAAAACACTAAATAGATCAAAATAACTTTAATTTCGGAAGTCGGTGTTTCTCAGTATTGTTTGTGTTAAATAAGAATATTTAACACCGACTTCCAACATTAAAGTTATTTTGATCCTTTTAATGTTTTTTTTTTTTTGTAAAACGTTTTTTTGATGACATATAGGTTCTGTAAGCGTTCACATTATTTTCTCCACACGAGTACTCATTTATCATCACCAAATATAATATGTATACTAAATTATGGAAAGGCATTTAAGTCTTGATAAATATTATAATGATACCACACAAAATTCTCAATAGCCGAATGACATCTTTTCTACAAAATATATACCACAACATATTATCACAATGGAGACGGGCACGAAAATATTCTATACAAAAGTGTATAAGGTCCCTCCCTCCTCACCTTCCCCGAACCGAAGCATTTACGTGCACACGAGCGTAAACCAGCACGACATATATTAATATAAATACATGACATCTGCAGGATGGCATATTATCTGATCAAATAAGAATCAATATAAGAATATCAGACATTGGCAGATGATCTGTGTGATCAATTTACCATAGTTTCTGGTAATATTGACACTCAACAAATTGTGAATGTAAAATAGCTTACAAATGTGATACTTTGGTGCCACGTCATAAAAGCAAACTAACCAACTGTCGTCACATAATAAGTTAGGTTTCTTAACCAATGAGTACCTTTTCTATCACTATGTTGAAGTCGGATAAATCTATATACTCGTATTTGACATAATAACCATTTTTCTTGCGACAACTTCAATAATTGAACCTTCATATTATTTAGAAATACATATCAATAATTTCTTGCAATAGATGTCATATTAAGTTGAACCTTAAAGTCTGAAAGTTTATCACATAACGCGTAATAATTGAGAGGTTCTAGCATGACAGAATTTAAGTTTACAGTTAAATAACAATGCACTTTTTTACCAAGAAAACATAGCTGAAACACCTAAAATTTACAATCTTCCGTATCTCCTGTCTCTTTAATATTATTTATTTCTTAGCATCTCAGTTATTTATACAGTTTATAATGTACGTCGCAAGAATACAAAATCGTTATCACAAACGGCACCATGAATTATTTCTAAGAGAGTTTCTGAATTATTGTGCACTAACGTGGGACATTATAGCTATAAACAATGATTATTCAACGTAATAATGTGATCATATTCTTTGTGTTTAAATTCTGGGAGTTCTTCATTCTCCAAAGAGTAATTTTGACTAAGAATTTTGACGACAATCCTTTAAAAAACAGCTTAGCTAACTTTATTTTAAAATCTTCTCATTGTATAAAAGTTCAAATGGTATAAACCATCCCCAATAGATATGAAATAAATTATTCCAAGGTAGGACCCGCGATGATAAATGAATCGAAGTTCCGGTTACGGTTGGAAGAAATAGAAAGTTGGCACTAATGATACAGTACTATTTTAAACTCGATAAATCATGGCGGCATCCTATTTAAACGGACCGGACCCTAATTGAGTGGGTATTGAACGGAATCTCCATACACTTTTAAGCGAATGCAAAATAAATAGCTGGAAGACGGATGAGCAACGATCAGGTTACCGACTAATGCATTGTGGACTCAAGTGGAAACGGTATTGTCATCAATTGAGGATGCATCGATCATGACGTCATCGTCTGGCAAACTGCCGCGTGTCGTGATAGCAGTGCTTGGAAATATAGTCTGGAATCTTTTGGTGCTAAGCCATTTGGTTTGGGAATAAAAATGTAGCAAAAGTTGTAAATTTACAGATTGTTGGTGCATTTTATAAAAATATCAGCCAATGCTTTCTACAAAATATTATCTCAAAGTATAAGAGTACAGTATACCTATGTAAAGACTGAAGTTTGTAATAGGTCATAAATACTGTAATATTATAGAAAATGACAAAACACAAAAAAAAAAACAACTAATTAAAAAATAAATGTTCTTTTAATGTAAATTTTATGTTAACTTTTATTCCATGTCAGTCCGAAGATATCACAATGCAAAGAAACCCGTCTTGAAAACACGCCAATTTCTAAGGTCTTATAATTTTAAGGACTTTTTATAACTGTCAGCTGAAAGTATGTAACAGTAATGATGATCCAAGAAGATATTATTAGAAACTACTATAACCTACACCCTATTTCTAATTCCTGTGTCCCTTCAGTGCGTGTAACTATTCCAGTCTCCAATCTTCCCAACAGATCTCTACAACTTTTGGACCGTTGCCACTATATGATTGTCTTCTTTCTTTGCTCTTCAATATCTTTCTTAGCGATCTTAACTTCATCTCGAAGATGTTCAGCTTTTTGCTGAACTAAATACACTGACTTGTTCATTCAAAGGTCCGGACAGAGGTTTGATACAATCTAAAACGGTTTTTAGGGTTCCATTGTGTAAACGGGAATGTTACGAAACTTGTCATATTTGTTCTGCTGTTCATAAATCTTCAATTGGTACTTAAAATTATAAATGGAAGATTAAATTCATCAAAAATAACATAATTATGATTTATGAGAATTGTGTGTTTTTTATATTATTTAAATAAATAAAACTGTGTCATCAAGTACTTTCTAAAGAAACAGGTAAATAAATTTTGTATAGTTTATAATATTTTATGGCCTATATAAATAAAGACTACGAAACCCAATTGTGTGTGTCCTATACGCACTTAGTAGATTTTTACATGCCGACTTTGGACCCTTATTATAGAGTATTAATTCTTCCCATTTCGGTAATACGATCACGATTGTGGCTCGCACGGGCCCAAATTGGCTGTAAGCAGCTTAGTGCAACTAATTCTGGCGCGTACCGACTCCCCAATTATTAGTAATGAGATTATCAGTTTAATGTCACACGCGTCAGACGCGACTCAATGGAGCTGACGGTGACATTGACATATGAAGATGCAAATATTTCCTGCAATGGTTGAGGATTTATAGGATCAAACAAAATCTTTATAATATTCATTCGAAAATTACTTATTACAACATCTGAAGAAATAGGCACGCCATAATTATGGCGGTAAGTCTTTTTTTTAAGTAGTGGCTGGAAAGACCTCACGATGTCTTCGCTTTCTGCATGGCGCAGGTTCTCACTAGGTAACCATATCCGGTGAGAAACCGGTGCAGGAACCTCTCGAACTTACCAAAGTTCGGGAGGTTCTTGCACCGGATTCGTGCGGAAGAATCGCCTGGGTGTCACCACTGTGTGGACCGCACAGTCGACACAGTGGAGCATGTGGTAGAGGTGTGCCCCGCTTGAGCAGAGCACCACCGTGTCCTCGTAGGGGCGATCGGCGGCACCGATTTCTCGCACAGGTGGAGTGGCAGGCGGTCGCCTCCTTCTGCGAAGCAGTAATGCTAGCAAAGGAGGCGTCCGCACGCGCGAGGGTTGGCTCTCACACCCCATGCAGCAGTCGGAATCCCGATCCCAATTTCCGGCCACCGGAGGCGCGGGCTTGCAGACGGCGAGCAATGGGTAGCTAGCCGTCCGACCGTCCGGTAACCGTCCAAGCCCAAGACGTCGACGGCTCCTAGTGTGCCACACGTGCCTCAAGGAGATGTTAGCAAACCGTAGGGGCCCAGCTGGGGCGAAACCTACTAGGGCCATGGGTTCACTTCTGAAAGGAAAATCAAGCCATGGAATGCAAAGTAACGAAGGCATATAGCAGTGGGTTTTAGTCTGCCAAAGGGCGAGAGATGTCATTGAATGATTTCGAATCTAAAAGTAACATCTTAAAACAAAAAAGAGAGAGATTTCTTAAATAAATAATTGTATAATAAATAAATAAATAAATCTGAAGAAACAATCCTTAAAAATTTACAAAAATGGTAAAGATCACAAGTAAACAGGATCTCATATTGTTGAAACCAAAAAATAAATTGACTAGGTTATATCAATTCACTAAAGTAAATAATTGCTTAATACAAAAAGGAGAAAAAGAGTGCCTGCTGGAACAATTCGCAAATAAATTTAACAGATCTTAAAAGAAAGATAGTCACAAACAGAGAAGCTTTCTTTATACAAAACGCGCGTCTCGTAATCCAAGAGCTACTATCAGTTGCGCACAGGTGTGACTTGTAAGACTCCTATCATCTACAAAGTACTACATACGAGTATCTAGTTAAACTACTCTATTCTTTGCTGTCTCTTACAGCTTCTGTGTTAGTAAATTGCAAATAACATTTTTGTTTTTAACAAACAGTGAGTGAACCCGAGTTACTTCATAAAAATAAGGTCAAAGTTATTGTGTTTTGTAAAAGATAGCATAAATGAACATAAAGGATATAGTATTTCTGAATATCATATAATAATAACGATGTTCCGTTTGCTTCGAATAAAACTTGGAATGTTTTGTATTGTAGTATTCCTTCGATAGGTTTTTTCTGGAAATTTTTATTGGTTAGTGATTTTACGTTATTTTTGGGTGTTGTGTTTACCGAGTAAATAGTGATCAAAATATCTCACATGTTTTTTTTTTGATAACTGACGTATTTGCTCACTTACTTACCTTTGCAAAGTTATCATCTGACTTAAGAATGTCTTATACCGTCTCCACACTACGGATTCTTTAATAAAATCATAATGTATGCAAGGTCTTTCATCTAAGAGTAATATACGTAAAATATTTAGCATAGAAACGCGGCAAATATTCACATTTCGGTGTGAGAGGCGGCCGTAACGAAGTAATCCACTGACAAAGGGACAGAGACCCGGACATTTCTTAGACTTGTTTACTCTTTGTGTGAGAGCTACATGTGCCTGTCATTTATAGCACGGGAGGTGTTTATAGAAGGTTTACTTTAGTCCATAGTACTGTAGGAGTTTCTTACGTAACTTATGGGAGAGTCTATGTTCAACAGTGAACGTCTTTTAGTTGAGGTGATGAATCTACCTCATACCTAACTTATAATTGAGACCCCACCAAGTCTTACTTATCTACCTACCTTACTTGTCTACTGTGGTTAGCTTGAACTATTTTCTCGTCTTAATGTCATGTTAATTCGGATTGGTGCAACATGTCTTTTTTGTTCCTTCCGTCAGAATTTTACGTTAAATTATTCGTCAAAGTAACTTTAGTCCACTTACCAACATAAACGGTATCAACTAGGTTTAATTTATTCGTCCATCTGATATCATCTTATACTTTGATAAATTATTGTTTTGTCTTGAATGGACCTTCTGAAGCGTCTTGTTTGTATTTTATTTCACGGTCCGGGCATATTCACGTTTCATGGCCGACATTTTTCTTTGAGGTTTGTTGTCCGGGTAACGTATGGATGTCTTTTTTTACTCGCCCTACTGAAGTACACAACGTTTATCACTACATTCTCGTAAAGTGAAGTCAGCCTACAGAGTTAGTTTGTTTTGTTTTTTTCATTCTTGATAGTTTCGCGCTTGACCGCTATCTCACCTGCCCCCCTAGCCAAGTTACAATCTTTTCGTTCGCGCCGAACGCCTAGGGTAGGCCACGCCTCCGATTCCTTTGTTCTGACCACGTGACTAAGCGTTGAGATGACGTCGGAACTAAGGAATCGGAGGCGTGCCCTACTCGAGGCATTCGGCGCGAACGATACGAACGGGACTGATGGAAAGCGACGATAAACACTATTGTTTATCGGAGTATACAATATATTACTAGTGCCTAATCTGAGTTTTTCATACTTGTAACTTAAACTTGACCAAAGCAATATTAACATTTTGGTTTTTTACTGTTTAGTTGAGGTACCCCACAGTTAAACCTACTCATAAATATTGTGCAAAGTTCTACGGCAAGGTACCAAAAGAATAAAGAACTTTAAAAACCAATTATAACCAGAGTACATCTATCTGATCACAATTCCAATAAGCCCAAACACGGTCAGGATACAATGTTTTATTACGAAGTTCCGGTGCCCACCTTCCGGCTTCATTGTTAGATCAATTCGATGGTTCCATTTTCGTCAGCACAGTTTCTTTTTTCATCAGTTTTTCAATTGAGAATACCTTTTTTAAGGCAGTTAAAAATAATAATAAGCTTAAAAATAACTTTAAAATAAAAAATAAGAAAATAAACCAATTCAGTCCAATGAATCCATTGACTCCATTTTATAAAAACTTCAACGTTACTGTCTGTTCATTTGTATCATCCTTCACAACAACAAACCTAGCATTTTCTTTGAAATGACAACGAAAGAATTGCAATAGTGCACAAAAAGACTATTGTTGCTCCAGAACGTCAAGCGTAGCCAAGTAAACTGTTTTCTCAGTCGCCGTCGACTTTTTCTCTTTGCACAAGTAACTGATATGCTTAGCTTTTCTTTCTTCCACTGAAATGAAAAAGTCTGCCACAACATTTGAGATTTTAATGAAGCAAGAATTTTATAGTCGGACTCAGATAGGTCAGATTTAAATTCATCTGGCGCAGTGAATGATATTGCTTACGAAGGCAAATGATTGAACCCTAAACAAATATGTAAATTTGTGACACGATTGTTGTAAACCAACTCCGAGCCAGCACTCTTGACAGAATCGGGAACGTTCAGTCGTTCAAGTAATGTCGGGACCGCCGCGTCCCTTTTTCGTCACGTTGCAGACGACGCGCGATGCGGTCGCTATTTCGGCCATTTCTTTTCAAAGACAAAATACCTCACGCGTCCTCGCAACAATGCATGTTACTGGTCGTGCGTTATCATTCCCTTCCTCACAAGAACATCTCCCGAAAATTTAATAAAAACCCTAGGGACCTAACCGAGCAAGAAAATTTTCGCTGAATCGCAGCCCTTTAAGACGAAATCGAGGTATTTGTCGGATCGGCGGGTCTAAGCCGCCGGGGGTGCGGGGCTCGGGGCGGGATATTCGTCGCGAAACGAATTCAATTTGGATCATTCTTCTATACTATTATCCCGATTGAAGGTCTTTCCTCGCTGTCCCCCGCTCGAAATTGGATCGTCTTTTGCATAAAATGAAAATCGAATCGGAACTAACGAAATATCCTCGGAAAGGTTCCGTCACCCTGCGATTTGATGAACGGGACCTTTTATGGAATTATGAGCAGAGAGGGGGTCCGAAGCAGTGGGGGACGTGGGACGGAAAATTTATATTGTTATGTGTGAGCGAGGAGTCGGACGCGACAAGTTTGTGCTCTTAATGATGTGAACTGCCGGACACGGATCATGTTTGGGACGGTTAAGTTGATTACTTGGAACAGGTATATTGTTTCAGAGACCGGCTGAAAATGGAGTCCGAAAGTAAAAGATTTATTTGATATACCTTTTTTTATTGGGTTATTTAATTCCTATTCGAATGCAGGATACACTCTCTTACAAAATAAGTTTACCTACTTAGTTCTATGACCAATAACTGCCAAATCGTTTACTCAACTAACCATTTAAGTCCATACAACATGCGATATTAATGACACAATTTTATTCCAAACCACTGCTCCGACAGCGGCTGCCTCGCTCAATAAACTAATTCGTAGATGGAGCGTTCGTTCCGATTCAGTACACGACATGTGAATTCTTACCCGTTCGGCTTTCGGTCGTAAAATGTAAAGACGTTTTGATAGAACGATGCTGTGTTGCCGAAGCAACAGTTTGGGAGTAGAACGACTCCCAATGAGGTGGGGAAGTCGATAACATGCGTCGTTTGTTTCGCGAACATGGGACGAGAGCAGTATGTGAGGCTGGAAACATTTGTTGCTGTAATGGAATGGTTGATACAAAACCCTCAAACAAATTTTGGAATTCTATTTTATTCGTTCGATCTGATTTTTTTTTTCAGATTCAATTTTTAAAAATGACAGGGTTACGTAAAGTCAAAATGATTATTCTGAACGTCATGTATTTTATTTTTCGAGTTTATTGGTCCAAAACCTAAATACACACACACACACAGCTTAGGTATAACTCTTCATTACACCCATCTATACGAAATTACCCATAGTATGGGTAATCCTCAAGAATACTACCGACCAATAATTTTATCACTCTGCATTCTTGCAACGAGCTCCTTTGTCCATTTTTTACGTAACTTAATACAGAAAAGTAATTAAAGAGAAGTAAAAATATTTATTGCTTTGATCAATTTACGATCCTTTATGCCAAAGTCAGTTACGAATTTCGATCAGTCGTAATTTCTATTTCGCTTTTTGCTCTCGGGAAAACGGATCCGATTTGGCAGTGGGCGTTACGAAACGGACATTGTAATGTGAAAATATTAGTGATGAATCACAGTGAGATTTTCACATCAAGTTTTTGTGCCAGAATATTTTCCTTCGCCAAATTCCCTTTTTATAAAAATACTATCCAAAATGTATTTAGCCCACGCATTTGGTGAAAAATAAATGCTGAAAATACTTTTTGCTAACATTTTTGCGTGAAAATAAAATAATTGACGACGATGTACATTTATCTTGTGTGCATTTATTGGAAATTCGTTTTCATAAATAAATTTTAAAAATAAAATCAGCAACTCTTTTACAAAGCTTTAAAATACGTTACAATGTACCTACTACTGTTATAATATAAAGGTGAAAGTTTGTGAGTGTGTGTGTGAATGTTTGTTACTTTTTTTGCTCGAACGGCTGCACATATTGCGATGAAACTTGGTACATGATAGACCCTGTCTTGGAATAGCGTGAGAGTATGTTCCCTTGGGATAATTATCTACTTTCACAAGGGCGAAGCCACTGTAGCTAAATTCATAAAAAATAATATGTGGATAGATAGGTATTTCTATATCTGTTCCCTCAATTCGTGATCATCTCAAACGTTCGTCGGCAACAAAAAGCGTAATTACGTAGTGTGATGTGTTTTCCTCGTCGGCACATCCTTGCTCCCCGCGGTTTTCATTCAATCAGAAAACATTCGCTCGTCATGTTCAGTGTTACAACGGAATTCTTTTTTACGGTTTTTTGGGCTGTTCGTCTGAATTTTTCGCCGACGCGTACGAAATGAATTACATTGAAACTGTGGTGTCAGAGTGTTTGAGATACAATTTGTCGACGTTTGTGAGGGATCCGGGTCAAAAGGATAATCGTTATATCAAAGATGAAAGAATAACGGAAGAGATTATACTGTGAAGCTCTTAGGTTTGCAGAATATGTACAAACAGTATATTAGGATGGAAGGTGCATTGTTTTGACGTTTCTGCGCAAGAATCAGACATTAGTATATGATGTGTTTCGTTAATCTAATAAAAACAGAATCTTTGTAAATAACTGTTTCTGCTCACAACACGATTGCAACCACTCCTACAAGTATGCAAATAACTCTGTAGCAGAAAGTTTGCACATTTCAGCCGTTTTCCTCATTTATGTAACACATTTATTTTATTGCAGCCTATTTTTCACGCAATTCCCTCGCAATTACACTCACAATAAATAAATCATGCACACGATAGCACAGTGATCATTACGGCGGGTTGTATTAACGGGGCTCGGGGGATCAATCCACAGGGTCCGGTGTGAGTTACTTTATGAACACAGCCTTGGCGATAGTAGTATGAAACGACGATTTAAAAAAAAACTCAAAAGATATGTGTTCATCGTTATATATATATTTTTTTCTATTGTATAAGTGATTCATTATAATACTTAAATGATTAGAAAAATGGTCGTTGCACTCATCATTATCTTAAATTTATGATGACGATTTAAAAAGGGTTTTAAAATTTCATCTAAGTATTTCTATATATATACTTTGAAAAATTGATTTAAGGATGGCTGTTCGAAAATCACAGCGGCCCTGGAATGCAAAGAGAAACTGAAGGAATACGGATGGGCTTTACTCAGTAGAAGTTTGACACTCCCTCTAGGTGGAGCCCGGGGCGGGAGAAGTTATTTGATGATTTCCTATCCTTCATGAAAGAGGTCACTTAATAGATATTTTTTTTTCGCGTGGGAAAATCATCTAATGATATCCCCGCTTTTGGGCGGAATGGGAGATAGTGTCAGACTTTTACTACAAAAACCCAGTTCCAGTCCCTGTTCCTTCTTTGCCATTGTTCTAGGGCCCCAGGGATCACTTTTGCATCATCACCTTTGGCCCCGGTAGGCTTCGAACCTGCTGGGCCCTTACGGTTGCTGACATCAACTTGAGTCGCGCGTGGAACAACTACGTGCCGTCGACGACTCGGGGTCTGTCCGGACGATTACCGGACGATCGAACGGCGAGCTACCCATGGCTCACTTTCCGCAAGCCCGCGCCTACGGTGGCCGGAAATCGGAATCCCGGCACCTGGGACGCGAGGGTTATTACCTCGCGCGTGCACGTGCGGGCTCCTACTTTGCTAGCATTACTGCTTTGCAGAAGGAGGCGACCGCCTGCCACTCCTCAAAGAGAGGACTTACCACAATAATTATGGCGTGCCCAACCTAATAGATATAAGGAACACTCATATCTTGATCCTTATGACTTGCAGGAAAATTCCCGTTAGTAAACTTGATTCTGAATTTTTGTTGTAATTTTGTTATTTATACATAAAAAAATTGTCACTTGCACTTCGAAAATTTTAAATTTTTCATGGAAAATATTGTTACATTGTTTGGTCATAAAATTAATGTTTTAACCAATTGCGTATAGGAACACATCCATCTGAATTTTAATCATAAATAAATATAATTTTATCTATTTGTATCATACATTCCATTCTCGAAAATTTTAAACCATCCTCCATGTTCATAGCTCTTCAATACATTGATATGTCAGCGAGTGCGTCACTTCGACTTAATGTCCTGTGCGAACTGCTGCAGATACCTCGAACCCTGCTGAGTGACACGTGCCTAATGAGGCGTGAAGCTTGCGATACAAGCATGTCCCAAACATTTTGTTACCCGTTCTGTTTTGAAGTAAAAAGTTTATGTTCAGGGAAATATAGTCACTACGCTTATGTGAAAAGTTGCTGCCAATATCGATTCACATATTATTATTATATTTGATGAATTAAAAATGTTTTTTTTTATATTTACTGATTTGAACATTTTCCTTTTTGAATTAACCTTTTAGGAAAATTTAACATGAATTCATTTATTGTCATGTAATGTTTCTGCACCACCAAGTCGACTGGTAGAAAATGCCTAAGGTTTTAAGTCTTTGTACAGTGTTATGTGTATATAGTTTCAATAAATAATTAAATTAATGATTATAAATCATAATTCTTAAGTGAATAACTGACACTATTAACTTGCGCATGATTTTTGTTCATTCATGCATCACTACATAGTATAAAATAAAGTCGCTTTTCGTGTCTGTCTGTCCCTATGTATACTTTAATCTTTAAAACTACGCAACGGATTTTGATGCGGTTTTCTTTAATAGATAGAATGATTCAAGAGGAAGGTTTATGTGTATAATACATGCACAATATAGTAGAGGAACCCTGATGATTTTAGAGGTTTCTAATGTGATGTCGTAAATAAACACATTTTTTTGCACTTACATTGCAAACGCTGGCTGAACCCTAAGAGATAGATCAAAATAATGTACTACAGTATTGTACACCTTAAAAAAGTCTACAAAAAAGTCCGCGATGATATATGTCTATCTTTTAGGTGTAACCCACAATAACCATTTTTTATCCTTTTACTTTTTACGAGAAATAATGATTTATTTGCGAAACGATTTTAAGCAATACAGCATTAATCTTTATCCAATTAAGTACCTTAAATAAATTTTGCATTTAATATAGTTCAATATAGCCCGTTATAGCGTGAAATTTAAATGAATATTTTCGAAGATATTACAGATTTAAAATACAGGAACATAGCGGTTTTGGTAAATAACTTGATTCTTTGATAGATTGATGCGCCGACGCAAATATCTTACTCGGTCGATAACTGTTCTCGATTTGGAAGCTGTTCATTTTAACCGACATCAAAAAAAAAACCTGCTCCATGAGGAATCGAGGGAACTCCTCAAATATTATAGGCAACCATATAGCGATTTTGGTGTTTTCATGGAGAACTTAAGCATTTATAGTCAAAAAGTAACATTTTATGGAGTGGAATTTATGAAGAAGACCAGAAATAGCCAACGGAACTTTATACTCACATAGATATCACAATGAAGATAGTTAAGCGACTATGACGATATAAATAAATAAATGGTTCTGAATAGTTATGTTGAAAATGGTACCATCGAAGTGAACTGATGATGATGATGGAGCTGAAAAATAGGCACTGGAACTCAGTAATTAATCAATGTAACCTAGCCGTATTTGGGCTTATTAGAATTGTCATCAGATGCACTTTGCCTATAAGGAACTATCGAACTGACCTGATGATGGAGCCGGGAGGTGGATGGGGACTTCATATTAAAATAATGTATCCTAGCAGCGTTTGGATTAATTCGAATTGCCATGAGAAATAAGTACTCTGGCTATAAATGTGTCACAACTATAAAGTGTGAAATAATTTCTTTTTACAAAAAAAAAACCAACTTCACTACAAATAAAAAACAAAACACTAAAACGATCAAAATAACTTTAATTTCGGAAGTCGGTGTTAAATAACAAGCAAACAATATCAGAAACACTGACATCCAAAATTAAAATTATTTTGATCGTTTTAGTGTTTTAGGGTTCCGTAGGTACCTAAAAGGAAAAAACGGAACCCTTATAGGATTACGTTGTTGTTAGTTTGTCTCGGAAACGCGTGAAGGTATCGAGTTGAAATTAAAACTGCTCAGGTCTGCGGTCCCTTGAAGCTGTGAAAAAATCAAACTTCTGAGTTAACGAAAAAAAAGATACAGACGTTTCTCTCGCAAAAAACGTATATTTCGACACTCTCAAGGGAATAAAAATTCACAGAGTACTTTCCGTTGACCTAGAATTCTGAAATTTGGCATTAAGCAAGGTCTCATAGCACAAGTATAGGAAAAAAATTGAAAACAGTAAATTTGTAAACGCCTACGATTTCCGGTAAAGATATCTTTGCAATGACCAATAATAAATCGCAGGGTCAAACTATCAACGTTGCAACGTTATTGATCGTTATTTGATCGTTGAGTGTTTTTCACATGGCCAATTATATGTCGCTCTTTCAAGAGCAACCTTAAAATAAAACATGTTTGCATTATCTGAAGACAAAAAAAGTTGTGAACGTTGTATATAAAGACATTCTGTAGTATAATTACTACTGGCGACCTACAGCGGAAAGCGGGACATACAGCGGAAAGCGACTTTGTTTTATACTATGAAGTAATCAGCATTGCACCCGTGCGAAGCCGGGGCGGGTCGCTAGTTTCAAATAAATTAGAATTATTAGGCTCTTACATAATGCCACTTTATGACATCTTGGACTTTAAACCAACGTAAAACCAAGAAAATCCTCCAAACAAGACAAAAACCTTCCTGACATTATAACAAAAGCGTTCTAATTTACTTCAGGACAATAAAATACACCTGATAAAGTCCAGAGCCCCCTAATTCGATACAAAGCAGACTTCATGATACAGCTTGAATGACCCATCCTTGCATAGGTTACTAACGACCCTATCTTCTCAAAGAACCACCTTAAAAAACAGCAGCCCCAAGCCACTTCCACCCTTATCGCCGTTGCAATAAATTTGAAATTAAATGTAAAGATAACGTTGTGGAATGCACAGCTTATCTGCTTTAGGGTTCAAGCGTTCTCGCTAATTATCGAGTAGAAACACTTGGGAGGATAGTGAGGTGGTCGCAGATGGGGAAATAGGTACAATACCTCACTTAAGTAGATAAAGTACGTGAAAAAAGTTGATATGAAAACGCTATAAAAAAACTTAAGTGTCGAAAAAAAAAGTCAGGGGTTGCTGCTTTGTCTTGACAATATCTATGTATACTGCGCCACATGTGTGAGGTAAGATAACGTGGTTGGAATTAAATTATAATCGTACACAATTATGCAAGTTTCTAAGAGGGTAAGAAGCTCTTCAGAGAATTGGGCTTTTAGAGAAATTAGAAATTCTGTAGCTTAATGGCTTAAGCTAACTTGGAAGTGGTTTGATTATGAAATTAGGCATGTTTGCACGTGTTCCTTATTGGATAAAGAGGTATGTAGACACGTTCTAACTCTGTCTTAACTATTTTAAGATAATTATCAGTGTCTACAGACGTGAGTAGTGAAGAAATCACCGACCTCATAAAGCTTAAAAACATTTCAAAAATTGAAGTTAAGAGCACTGGATCTTATACTTATCGACACAAAATATCGTACTAAGTAGGTATATAAACATACAGAACAGAGCAATCTTCTGGGGGTATGGTCTGTATATATACAGCGACTGTTACTACCCAGCGCTGGGCACACCACAATCGCAGCGGAAAGTCCCCTCTTTGAGGAGTGGTTACAGAAGCACCACGGCGTCTTCAATTTTCAAACCAGACGCGATTGGTGTAGGAGCATCACCAGTGTGTGGATCACCCGCAGGATATGGTGGAGCATATGCTAAAGGTCTGCACTGCCTGGGCAGAGCACCAACGTATCCTCGTGGAGACGATCAGTAGGGGAAACCTCTCGCGTCCAACCTTGGTATGAACGAAAAGGAATAGAACGCAGTCACTTATTTTTGCAAAGCAAGGAGAATTATGACCAGCTTGAGGAGGAGGTAATCCTTACATCCTGGCCCGCAAAGAATATATCCTCAGCGTTGGGTGTCGCAGAGCTATACTTGCGGGCGCGAGTAATGAGTAGCTCACCGTCCGATAAGAACGGAGCACGAGTCTAAGGCAAGTAGGCACACGTGGAACTTCCACGTGCAAATGGAAGAACACAGGTGGGTTTTAGTCAGTAAAATTCTGACTCTCTCTCTTTCTCTCCAGCTAGAGCGGGAGAAACCATTTGATAATATCCCATATAGAAAAAAAACTGCTTTTGTCTGGTTTGAATCAGGAGCTAATGAACTATAAAAGCCACAGCGAACTAGGACACTTTTTTGCTGCGAATTGAATTGATCACCGCAGGTCGTGAACATCTTTGAAAACTGGTTTAAATTGATAAGAAAAGGTTTGTAAAAGTATAGTAGCTAGTAGTGTAGTGTGTGTGTGTGTGTGTGTGTGTGTGTGTGTGTGTGTGTGTGTGTGTGTGGTAGTAGTGTGGTTTGGTGTAGTAACTATTTATAATAAAATAAAGAAAAAAAATATACCAAAGCAAAACGTTGCAAGATTGAATGGTATTTTCGCATCTCAATTAAAGAACATTTGGTTTTCTTCTCTAGGTAAAATTCACGTATTCACTATACTTTTTTAAGATACAATTGAAACAATTCCTACGTTACCTTACCCTACTTTTCCTATCCTACTTGTCAGTTCTGTTTCCAACCTTATCTGTTCTTTGTTCAGTGTAATGCAATCTTTGTCGTTATCCGTGCTAACGAAGCGACGCGGGTGTCCGCGGGTGTGAAGAGGCTACCTCCAGGGAAGCACGGGAGAGGCTGAGGGAGGGAGGGACTCGTGAACAGAGGTAATTAAAGGCGTTTATCTGCTTCAGGTGGTGCTAATCCCGCAGATATGATACTGAATGTAAAAACAATTCCTTTTTTGCTGGATTTTCGGTCCAAATTATAAAAAATATAAGGAGAGTTGAAAAAATACTAATGTTTGCTTATCTTTATTAGTGTTTTTCTTGTATAAAAACTAAAGTATATAAAATTTAATTTCTATAATGAAGAGTTATTTTGTGAAATGGTAAGCTGTCAATTTATTTGTAAACAGTTGTGACTTCAGTCACAGCAGAGTTATTAACCGTGACCAATTCTAATTGACTAAATAACCAAAAGTTTTGCATATGCGACAAATTCTAGCGATAAAACGAAAAATATTACTGCCATTAAATGTCTAGGGTGAGCATTTTAACTTGAGGCTACTAAATTCCCCTCTCACAGTAATTAAAAATCACACAGAACGTGAAACCAGCTTAAACCCTATCATTCCGTTTAGCGCTCAGAAAATAATTAAATCAGGAAAAAAATCTTTAAAATTCCCGCTCGTACACGGCACTTAGCCTCTGTAGGTACTAGCAAACAAATGTAATTAACGGCGTTTATCTGCTGGGAGGACGCAGACAGGTAACAATGAGAAGTTCTACTGCCAACAACTTGAGATCGGCTGATGGAGGAATGCGCCTCAAGGAGATGTCAGCAAAACCATTCCTGCAATACAGGCAAAGAAGGAATATAGGTATGGTTTTAGTCAATGAAAGTCTCGTTTTGGAGCATTCATTGGATGATTTTTCACCTTAAAAAGACCTTAACATATAATAAAGTTAAATAAATAAAGGGTATTCAATCCATTGGCCAGTAATAGAACCCCATTTTCCGTTAAACCGATTAACGACTAGCCGAGTCATGGCATAGTGTAATTGCTAACTGTGCTTTTGACAGAAAACATGAGGAAATATTATAGAATTTATACAAGTTTACAGGGTAATATTCTGAGAATCAAGACCCATTCCACCGCAAATCATTTGATGGATTTTATTCATGGTGTCACTTCTAGCAACTGCTTATAAATTGCAATGTCAGAAAGGTGTATTAAATTCGCTACTCCTTAAACGTATTTAGATATTTGTAATTCAAGCAACCCCTAAGCTTGTTCAGTACTGAATGGAGAAGCTTCATGATGTTGTTAATATCATATTTAAAGAAATGGAATTAAACTGTAGATCAACATTAATAAATTACGTTTTTTATTAATCTATCAATAAATGACTGAGTATTTAATTAATTTAGTTTACCCGCAACGATTTCAGTCTCTCACTGGAGAGTTATGTCGTTTGATCTAGGTGAGATTGTCACACCACAATTCACTCAAATGCACAAAAGTTTATAAGTGTCATGTGAGCTCTCGCACTGTGTGTATTTATTTTACGTACGAGTACAACTATTAGTAGTGTAGTATTTTTTTCATCACAATGTGTAGAGCTTCTTGTAATTTCACACACTAGAGCTTCGCGGGAAACGAAATTATTCTGTAAAGTTCTTTATTGGTTTATTGAGATATTTTAATGATTATCTTTTAGAGCTATAAGGAACACAAAACCCGCCTGGTCAGGGAGTTGGAGTCCGGCCACCTACCCGATAGTTGATATCGGGCTTTTGTATAATGTTTTAATCGCATGGAAAGCTCTAATACCACGATGCAGGATTTTGGATTTATACATTTTTTTAAATATTTATTCCTTAAATTTTGTATAATTAATTTATTAAGAAAATTGAAACTTCTCTATTGGGCCTTCTGTCCACGTCTATTTGCAGGTAAGCAGGTGTTGAACTAATTCCTGCGATGGCAACTTTCCAGCAAAAATATTGTCTACACCAAGCTTAAATTAAAACTACATATTTTATAAGGACTACTTCTCATTTTAATACCTAGAGATGAATGATGATGGTAATTTCAAAATTAAATTAAAATCTAGCTTGTGCCGGGAGGAAAGTGAAATAAAGCGTTATTATAATTTATTAAACTAGTGCAGATTAAAGTATTGATGAACTAGGTTTTACTCATGAATTCGCTCCCCTACAAGAACTATGTATTTATTTTTTTTGGAATAATTCGATAACGTTACTTAGAAATCAAAGGTTTTCGTAATTGTATCAGTAATTCTATAGATGACCTCTAAAAAGTAAGTAATTATTGTTTCTGTTTATGTACCTACTGAGTTTAGATCGAGATTTCTTAGAATTACAAAGCTTGATGTTGCGATGTCAAATACAATGAAAAATAATAAAAAAAGACAGACGAAAACATATAAATATTAAATGAATATATTATTTCCAAAAAAGTTAGTCATGCAAACAAAATGTTTTCATGTAACTATTAATATAACTTATTATTATATATTTGTGTACTGAGATGAAGTCGCTTGGAAATAAATTATTTGCTTATCTTTGCTGGTTTAGATTAAGTACGAAGAATTTTATGTCAAATATAGCTTTGAATATTTATTCCAAATTGTGTTACATTGCTAATTAACTTTTTATGTAACGGTATTCACTTTAATGTCGCTGACGTCACCTAGATTGAAGTATTGTTTACGGAAAAAAAGTGGTTTTAAAAATGTATGAAAATTACCAGCTCTAGAAAAATATAAAAATAGGCACAGTTTATTTGCATAAAATCAAAGTATCTATTTACAATTCCACTGAAGAAACAGTGATTAATAACATCAGTAAAACAGTATAAAGCGGAAAGCAGAGAACAGAGATTATAGCTGCTTCGAGGACACGAAACCGATCCTTTCAAGCACCGGAACCTCCCCTGAATACTAAGGAGCCAGGACCAACATCATCTGTATTCAAATAATAACATATTCGTTTCTTCATGCCGCACACGACAACCCAATATTGCTTTTTGATGACAGTAATTACCATAAAATTAGGTTTATATACCATATAAGATGAAAATGATATTTTTCTCTAAAATTTTCCGAGAGATAAGGCGTAATGGTGAATGAGGCACATGGGCGCACTTAGATTTCAATGATCGCTTTTATATTGCTTGATATTGTAATGATTGTTGCTGGTAACGTCAGAACGATTGTCGTAGGGCAATATGCGATGTTAAATTGATGTAGGCAATTGAAAATGATATTAAAATAAACAGAAAAAAAAAACAACTTAACCGAGGCCTGATTTTACATGAATTTATCAGGTTTTTTTCTTAATACTCATACCTAACTAATCAGACATAACAGCGTAATTTCCAAAACATATAACAAAAAAAAAGAATACATACTTCTGTGGGGTCAGAAGTGTAAGCAATGCTGATTCTATTCATAAATTCACTGACACAGTTTAACTCTTTTAAATATAGTCTCAACATTGCAAGTCGAGAATGGTTTGGAACTATATATTCCACATTCACCCTCGTCGACTGCACACCTAGCCGGTGAGGTCAGGTGCCCTAGATGTAACTCTGTCTAAAGCTAAACGAACACGGTCGACTTTTACGTTGTCCGCCTTTTATAAGGCTTTTTGCGTGAAAGGCACGTGATATTTTTTAGGTTTCGTTGGCTAAAGGTACGCTGTTCTCTGGTGAATATTTAAACTGGTGGAGCTAGAAATATTTCTGTAAAAGAGCGTTTTAAAGTGGATTGTCCAACCACAAGGACAAAATCAATTATGCAATAACTTTCGTATAACTTACAGAAGGTTCTACATTATTTTATATAAAAACGTCAACTAGGCATGCCCTTTTTTGGGTGGGAAATCGCCAAATAACTTTTTCTTCTCCAGATGGAGTGAGAGGTTGTGTCAGACTTCTAGACTAAAACCCACCCGTGTTCCTTTAGTAGCCCTTGGCATTCTAGGGACACGGAGACTATACCCCTAGTAAGTACTTTCACATTGCGCTAATTTAGTTCTATGTAGGTATAAAAAATGTTCTGTTTTAGTGAGCATGTTCTGTTTATATTCTATTTTTGTTTTTTTTTCATATTCAAGGAAACAATGTCAATTAAAGATTAATTTTACGAAACCTCTTTAAGTATATGTATGTTTGTTTCAAGCAGATGTAAGCTAGTAAACAAACTAACAGAGCAACCAGTTCTTCTGAATATTTGTCTTTATCTAAGTCACGTTTTAATTCCCAATCCACTTACAACCGCCCACTATTCACTTACACACATCCCAACTTGTAATCAAAAGCAAATACGATGAAGATCAAAGATTACCTCATTACAACATGTCCCTTAACTCATACTTAATTCATAGTTCAATGATTGCTTCTCCCAAACGAAGTACTGCCAAACAAAGAGATTAGTAATTAGTATTACCTACAAATAAAATGTTGCACGTATATGAAAAGTTAGGCAGATATGTTTAAGTACATTTTTTTAGCAAGTGCCACATAAGATTTACACATTTTGAAACACTCAACTAACTGGGCTCATTACCGATCGACAGCAGTGACACCAAGGAATTTTATCGACTCCAATATAAGATTTGATAAGATTGTATTAGTTGTTTAATTATTTGATTAATAATTAATTGAGACTTTTTTTAGTATTTACCTAGGTAATTTATATAGTTTGCTTACAGGTTTTTAGTTTATACTATATACACATTTCCCCCAAATATGCTACTTCATTCATCTAGTGATCGCATACTTAGGTAGGGCAAAGTTTTATTGGGATTTCTGAGTAGAAGCCGAAAATCTATATTTTGTACGGTATATAGCAACAACCTCGCCCTTTTTACATGGAACTCATACTAACTTAACTTATGTTAAAAAGTACAAGCAAGTCTCTTTTACAGTAATCTTGAACTTACAGTAATATTGAAGAACTTTTTGAGCTTAAGGCACACTTGTGTATACACAGTGTAATGAACAGGGGAAGGGTATTGTAGAGATAAATATTTCTGCCCAAAAACCTATCTCCTTGTTCCACTGTACACTCATTTGTACCCTTTAATATTCTAGTAGGTGGAATGTCACAGGAGACTTGCGGCTGCTTTCAATGGATTTATTGAATTTAGAGAATTCTTGTTAATTATACGGAGCATATGTAATTAATGGCTTTGGTAAATAGATTTTGCAATGATGGCTTTTAGGGATGTTGGAAATAGTTTTAGCTGGAAAGGTGTATGAGAGACTGTATTTTAGTCTCTTAGGCCTGATTTCTGCAGAATAGCAATAGGTTTTACTGAGACAAATAAAAATCAAAGTCTAATTGATAACTAGCGATGCGCCTCAACTTCACACGGATGTTAGATATCTTTGAAAGTGTTGGTTTATCTCTACCGTAATAAGCATTCATTTTTAAACTTAATACTTATTCGGGTCAGATATGTTCACTCTGTCTATTGGTCAAAACCGTATAAAAACCAATCAGTGGTTTTTTAGTTTATTGCGAACAGACAAATAAACAGACGCGGTGGGGGGTTTTGTATTATGTGATTTTTAGAAAGTCATCGATGTGTTTTATCAAAGACTACGACAGCACCCTGGTTTTTTGCTTGAAAACCCACAAAAATAAAATTCAAAACAAGACTTAAACTGTAAGTTCCAAGTATTTACTAGCCCGCCAATGGCGACGCGTTATTAATCACCATCAGACGGACAGATCCCGCAGATATCGCTAAACCCTGATTTATTATCCACAGATACATAATTGTGTTTAAGCGATAAGATACGAGCCAATCGAGCGATCGTAGAAGGTACATAGATGTGGTGAACGATTGTGACTCAGCTAGGCTTTGCAAGTAATAATTGTAACTAACGGTTTCAAGTTTGCGATTGGTTGAAAATCGGTTGTAAAATCGAATGTTTGATTGGTTGAAATTTCAATGTACATTTATAGAATAGAATTTATTTTTATATCGGGCACATAAATATCCATACAGTGTTAGTTCCTCAATAAATAACTTATTAACTAGTGTTAGTACCAATTATCCTTTGCACAAGAAATTTCACAATCGGAAAACTCCGCGCTCACTCTCCGCTACATTTATGTCCATTTTTATGGTTCCGTAACTTAAAAGATAAAAACGGAACCCTTACAGATTTATTTTGTCCGTGTATGTCTGTTAAGACCCTTTATCTCAAGAACGCGTGGAGGTATCGAGTTGAAATTAAAGCCATATACACACGTCTACGTTCCCTAGAAGCTGTTAAAACAAACTTCAAATTAACAAAAAAAAATACGGCCGTTTTTTATCCCAAATAATATAATTTCGACACTATGAAGGGAATTAAAATTCATAGGTTCCGTTGATCCATAATTCTGAAATTTAGCATAAAAAAAGATTTTATAGCACTAGTAGGTATAGGAATAAATCTGAAAACTGAAAATTTGTTGTTACGTCATAAAAAAAAAGAAATGCGTTTCGGAAAAATCTTTGAAACTCCATTCGGGAATTAAACTATTTACGTAGGTCCGCGCCGGTCCGACTCACACTTGCCCAGTTTTTATTTGGCCTACTTTATTACACTGCTGGATACGGGCACTTCCTTCCAGGTATTTTTTTCCCGAGGTTTTTTTTCGTAGCCCTGATGGACGGTGCCGCTGAAAGCGGCCGGAAAAGATGGCGAGACGACTAATCCAAGGAAATTATAAGATGATAAGTTATTTCGTAACACAAGAATGTATTACAATGAGTATAATTAAAATAAGCAAAACTGCTTATCAAGATGTTGGACGAAAGATGAGCTTATAGCTTAACAATAAGTAGTTGAAATGAATCGTCAATTAAATATAATGATAATATCTAAAGATAATTATAATTTTTGCCTTGATTATTTTAATGTACCGGCACTTAAGAGGCTCATTTTCAGCCAACACTTACAGACTGATAAGCAGAAATGAAACCGTGTAGGCAGTGAAGTGCTGTCTAAATCTGTCACGGAATGTTTAAAACATGATAAACGTTTACAAAATCCTATTAAGTACAAGGGATTTACGTCACGAGATATTTAACGGTAGCAACGTTACTTTAGATGTGACAGGCTGTCTACCTCATTTCTACGATCTTAGGCGTTGCCTCTACTATACGTTATAGTAAGTACTGTGATACTCCTTTAGTGAGTTATAGTGTACATATTACACGTTATTAAGAGTTATTTATTGCGCAATAAAATAACGTTGTCAAAGTGATTTAAGAGCTGTTGGTATTTTATAATATTGTTACAAGTTTGTGTGGGGTAGCGATGAGTCATTAAAGAGGCTGTTAATGTGCGTATGTCCGTAATACTGCATCTTAATTATACATACACAAAGTAACTACAAGTTCTCTATTTTCATGTATCTTATCAAAAAGCTTTTCCATCAATATGAGCGAGGTAGTGAGGTGGAGTGGAGATGTGTAGTGAAGCTGTGAAACGGTGTGCAGCTGTGTGGAGAAAGTCTTTTCAGCTGTAAGCGTTCACATTTTTCACATACATCTCTTGCTTTCAGCATATAAAAATATCTAGCTCTGTTAGCAAAATAAAATTTTACCAGAACTGCGCTAAACCTGGCTAGGAAAATGAAGTAAAATATATATGTTTATAGGTATTTATTTATTGTATATATTATGTTTATGTACAGTGTGCTTTACACATATCTCTTTAGTATATTTTTGGTTTTAAGTTAGATTTAAATTGTGTTTAATTTTTTGTTGTACATTTTCCTCAAATGTAAAATTTCTTTCTCACTCATATGGTTTGCTGTAAGAAAACTCAGTTGTGGGTTAAGCTCGCCTATGTACATCAACTGTCCTATTTTTATTGTCTGTATAAAACTGTGTGTACAATAAAAAGAATAAAGAAAGAATGCGGATTTTGGTCGTGGACACGGCCCTGCTACTTCGCACATTTTTGACGAATACGCACTGTAAGGATTTTGAAGATAAATAAAGCAAAGACGAAAGCTTGGGCTGGTGAGGTACGCTGTTTTGGAACCTAGCCTTGATTTACGTACCTTAAAATAGAGAAAGAATTGAGATAGGTATTAAAATGAAAATATACTTATATACCGCACTACCTTCGCGTAAATTATGGTCTTAATACTTTGTATAACGTTATTACCTCGACGTAGTTTTGCTATTTGTAAACATATACATAAAGTTAATCTTGTCACAAGAGCTATACAATCTATACTATATATATATATATACTCGTAATTCGTATAAAAACTGCAGAATTTGTTTATTTATTTGAAAGCACTAATATTAAGAATAGTGGTTCGAAGTGTGATGTTGGATATTCCATTTATCCAAAAAGGTGATGACCAATTTATAAGAGTGGAGCATTAAACAAAGACCCGCGTTTTTTGTCAATGCTCTGCTCCCGTGAAAGAACGGGAGACAGTAAGATAATATATAATGGAAAATTCAATCAAACTATGAGCCTACTACACCTAACACGTATAATATGTATGTTTATTTTGTATATCGACGGGTGCAAAGTAAATAAAGTTATCTGTAACTTGGCGATTTTCTGATAGTTGCAGAAACTTACTAAATATTTATATTCTAAGACATGGAAAATCGTCTTTCAAGTGTCAAAAATGCAGATATGATAGAATAGAATAAACTTTATTTTACACCAAAATGGTAACAAAAAACATTTACACAAACTTAAATCTATGGGTACAAAGGCGGTCTTATCGCTGACAGCGATATCTACCAGACAACCTTAGGATGGACAGTGAGAACTTGAAATAGAAAAAGGGAGGTAGTCTGCGGTGTACTGCAAATTAATAAAGTAAATATTATATTAAAATTATATACTAGACTATACATAAAAAAAAAACTTAATAACTGCTTATTGTTCACTTATTAATACTAATTATCAGAAAATCGCTAAATTGCAGATAGCTTTATTGACTTTGCACCCGTCGGTATATACATGCTTTGAACCCTTGTTTTCTTAATAATCTTTTATATTTTTATGAACCTGCCATATTTTTCTCTTCACCGCCCTAGGTTGACTGGTAGAGAATGCCTAAGGCATTAAGTCCGCCTTTGTATTTTTTGTTGCATGAAGTTTTAATAAATAAATAAATAACACAATCAGTTTATAATCAAACCTTCCCACTGAAGGCTTCCCATTGCATCACTTATTCTCCTCAAACAGGTGAAATCAACACAATTCTCGATGGCAGCGTTGTTACTACTGTCATTTTTTTTTGTCAAGGAAAACAATGATCATTCAATATAATTTAGGAATTATCAAATTGATATATGTTCATGAAAAACTGGATTCTTTGTTAAACTGTTTGTTTGTGTTGATGAAAACAAAACAGTTTAAAAATAAGGATACATAAGCGGACATAAACTATCCTAGAAACACGCCTCAGAAGCTAGTTTGAACAAAACATATTGGCAACATTGCATGCAGCTTGTGGGCGGGATATCACGAATATGTTGTTTTACTCATAGTTAAGGTAAGCATTATTTCCGTATTTTCTAACAATGACAATCATGGTAGGAGCAATTCGTGTTTCACACACCCACTGGCCATTACCCGCGTCTCAGAGTGCCGTGAAATATTATATTAATACAAATCGAGACTCGGACATTTTGTAGAACCTCATGCATATCTAACGAGAATATATTTGTCAATTCGTTATCTTACCAGATTTCTCAATCATAGAAAATGATTTATTTTCACTTGAAATTACTATGGGTCCTGGTTTATCGACTGAGGCCGGTAATTTATGAGGGTAATGTGGCTTGGATCTAGTTCCGCCTGTGACTCTGCTTGGTTTGCTTTTTGCCAAGGTTGACTAAGGCCACACTATTTATCTTTGTACTCATATATCGCAAAAAATAGCAAGCAAAACTTTATAAATAGTTCAGTTATAAATCTTTTACGACAAATGGCATTAAAAAGCCGTATTTTTTCACACGTATTGAAATTCAAATATGCATGAATGTGGGACAAAAGGATTGCAGAAACATGATTATAAATAGTCCAGCTTGTTCACATAAAAATTGATGTCACACTTTAATCGTGAACCACAACGAACAGACAGAACCGTTTAAATAGATTTACAGTTTGTGTGTTTGATAGATTAATTATTATTATTTATAACAGCAATACATTTTGGATTTAACAGGAAATCACTTTGATTGTAAACTTAGATAACAAGGACTTTATGGCTGTTGGCGTAAATAATCGTATCTATTATTATGTGATTTTCATGTTTGGATTAAAATTATTAAATACATAAATGTCAGTTACCCTCTATATCGAACAGCCGTAAAAGTCAAATAAAATCGTGTATGGATACAGTGGTCATAGAGGCAATAGGATTACTGTAGGTCTAGTACGCTTTTATGTGGATAGAAAGTCTGACAGTTTACTGTGCTTTGTTGTGAGTTGTCTGTGTTTTTAAGGTAATCTCTGAAAGAATTAACCCCTGGAGCGCTGATTGTACATACGGCTGTACAATTTAAGTGACCTTGAAAAACACTTATTTGTCGTGTTGTACACCCCGTGTGTGCGAAATTTATTTGGACAAAAATTTTAGCCTATGTATCTTCGTTTTTTTCTACAAAAATCCAAAAAAATGATTTTTATATTGTTTTTTTTTTTGATGATTTTACGTAAATCGCTCAATTAGGTCAGGTAGGACGTCGATGCCCTTTCAGAAAATAAAGGTAAGTAGGTGTAAGGTTTCCTAATTAATTTACTTCAAGGCATTTTCACTTTCAGTAAAGTTACTTAAAACTTTGTAAACCAACCGTATCTTGTTAATGCCGCACATAAATTTCAGCCCAAATTAGTGTATCCTACGCAAATAATTATTTCCAACAACAACGCTTTAGTTCATGCTGAATGGAATAATCCTCCGCCTTTGAGAACTAAGGAATAATTTCTTAAATAATTTACCTTAATACTGCAAAATAGACCAGGAAAGATTATGAAATAACTTATTACACTTGTGATTTTAGTTTTTAAGATCATATCAGTGATATACTCTATATTTATTAATATTACAAAGCTCAAGAGTCTGTGTTTATTTGAATGTACTAATCTCAGGAACTAATGATTAGATTCGAACATTTTCGACTGAGGAAGGTTAAATAACATGTCGCTACAACCCATGGGAGCGGAGTAGTATCCAAAGACGCAGGTGAGACTGTGGGGCACCGTTAGTGAGTGTGATATGATGTCCCAGTAAGTCGGATGATGCTGCAGGCTCCAGTGAGACAGAGTAGTGCTAGTGGCTCCAGTGGGTTGGAGCGGTGCTATGCGATGTAGTGGCATGATTGCTGGCGTTGACCAGGAGAGGTTCTTCATGGCTCTTCATGTGACTGCAAGTGCTTAGCCAAGATCGCTGATGAGGCTGATGGTGATGATGACGTCACGAAGTAGTAGCAGCACGAAGGTTTTTTTTTAAGGTGGGATATCATCCAATGACTCTCCCGTTCTAGGCGAAGTGGAGCTGCACGCAGGCTGCACTGACATTCATTGTCGAGGGTGGCCAGTTTGGGGGATGCGAACAGAGTGTAAAGTCCCGCAAACCTCCGTTGAAAAGGAAAAATCATCCGACCAGACGGGTGTTAAGACTGGTGTAGGCAACTGCCCGATAGATGATTTCGGGCTGTTGTATCTATTCAATTAGCGTGGAAGAGTTTCATTGCGCCATGCAGGATTTCGTAGTTCTTATGTGACGCCATAGATGCCACTACGCAATAATATCATTTAGCATAGCGCAGCATAATCAGCCTTATAATGTTCCCACAGCTGAGACTCAGGCCTCCTCTCAGGAGATGGTAATATCATTTAAAAAATATTATAATGTTAGGAGTAAAATCGTATCATAAAATAATATGAATATTCAGAATTTTCGCAATTCCAATTGTACCCAGTCAACAAAGCATCTGTCGTGTTTTCTAATCCACAGCATTTCAGGACTAGCTACCTATAACTATTGCTGTGCTAACAGAGCTCGTTGTCCGTGAAAACATATGAAACCTTCAGGACGAGGCTTACAGTAGTGGTGAACTGCGAGTGCTAGCGAGAACACTGATATATATAAATACTATTTCAAGAGTAAGTAATACTGTGTTAGTTGTCATTTTGTAAGAATTATTAGGTCTTTAACTATAAAATTGCCGTTTTTTAAAACGAGTTGCTTTGAAGCGTTATATCTTTGGATAGACTTAGAATTATAAGCTCAAATAAACTTTATATTAAAGTTACGTTATAATTTTTTCGTAATTAGGTATTTATTGATTTCTTTGTGGTTTATATTTTGTATAATATCGCTGTATTTGAGAACCCGTGTAGTTTGTGTGTTTATATTGGAAAGTGGACATAGTTTTCCCCTTTTTACATAATTATATAGTACATATAACACAATTAAACCAACAAATCCTCCAAGATGGTCTACTTACCATTCACAGCTCATCCTGTAAGAAGGTACGTAAAGTCTCGCTATCACTCGAGCTCCACGGCACTTGGCTCCGGAATCACGGTGGTCATTAGGGCCAATCAAATAAAGTGGTCACCGTCCCACGGGGCAGAGGGCGAGTCGCGGAAGGGGGGGGGGGGGTATGGGTCAGTCAAGCGTATTGTTGCTTACTAGTCCAGAAAAGTATCTGGAAAAGTGGACGTATCGAGGGGATTTTATACATAGTTATAATTTGAGTTTATTTTTCAGGGGAAATTGGCTAACTTTAGTAGAAATTGTCATCATTTATACTGGCAG
The DNA here is from genome assembly GCA_949316375.1 of Mythimna vitellina. Taxonomy (NCBI): domain Eukaryota; kingdom Metazoa; phylum Arthropoda; class Insecta; order Lepidoptera; family Noctuidae; genus Mythimna; species Mythimna vitellina. Next base: position 590,323 of record OX438696.1, read on the forward strand.
CACAAGACTTATCAAAGCACTGCCAGCCTTCGGATGATGATACAACAATGACAAGTGATATGTATTTATTCTGCAAATAGGTACCTATATAATACACGTTAACTTTGTCGTCAATTTAAACTAAATGAGGCCAGCGTTTCCTATCTGACTGAAGAGAAACACCGAAACAAATTCAGAGGTCTCCTTTAAGTCTATACAATAAACATTTAAACATGTACGTAATGTTCAACCCATATATGAGAGCCATGCAGATTAACGTTCGAGGAGGCCTTTTTAGGAACGCGTTTAGTTATTTAGAGGTATATGGGAACAGGGTGAAAAGTCCAACATATCGCCGTTGAAAAGGAGGATCCTCCGACGGCGTTGCGTCTGATGCGGGAAACTGCCCTAAAGGTAATTTCGGGTTGTTGTATATGAAAACAACATACTGAAAAAACAATAAAAACAATTCGAAATTCTACATTTGCAAGATTACAACATTCTAATCGTGCGATGCAAGATTCCGAATTTTACTTAAATAATTACGTAAAAAATTGTTCCCAGGGAACATATATTCCCTTGTACCCCCCGGATTGACAGCGCTTTGTTGTTGTTGTTGTACCTCTGGGACAAAATGATATTTCTATCCAAATTCGTTCATACGTTAAACATACACACACAAAATATAAAAACCTTCATCTTTAAAATAGGTGTTGATGTCACAATCGGTCCTCAATAAAAAAAGTCCTCCTACTACAACACCGTCATCGTCAAGAGCGAGTCGCGTTAATTCTCGTAAAAACATCGCGTGCGGCTGAAATAAATCTTTCAAGCTGATCGTAAGGGGAAAACCAATTTGTGACATTAAATGAACTCGAGAATCTTCCCGCGGGACATTCGTAATCTTCATTTTCATAATCGTATTTTTTTATTTGGTGCACGATGGTGAAAATATGGCGGGTTGCCGTTTGTGAAATTGTTATTTATCTGACCTCATTTTAACGAGTAAAATATATACCTTTTGTATTTTTTTTTAAAGTTTTACCTAGATTCTCTATATACTATTCTTAATTTCCTTTCGTTGAATGAAGTAGACAGTCTTGTTTCCTGCAGTGGAACAATACGAGCTTTTAGATACTTTTATTTAACAAATGGTTTAGGTTACCTGGTCATGGTTTGACTCATTATCATCTATGAACTTCATTTGTTACCTTTTAAGGTATCACTAACTCGCAATAATTTAATCTTAAGATCGTGAGGCTCGGATAAGTTTAAATTTAGTTATAAATCAGGTTTATTTTATTGTGTCACATCGTGTGCCCACATCACAAACGTTAATTTACATACGGTTTGTCTGTATCCACTTGACCTAGATGATTAAAATTAGGGACGGACTGGTAACTAGAAGTTACAAAGACATAAAAAAGAAAGATTATAATAGAACCATAAAGCTCTGAATTCTACGCGGACAAAAGCAAGTAACAATCTAAAATATGATGATCACGTAGCCATATTATAATTATTACCTCTAAAATTATATGAAAAAAAAAAGACGAGGAAGCAGAAATAACAAGCTCAAAGCACCCTTAACATTTCGAACAAACAAAGGATTACAGTAACATGCCTGTATTGTAATTAACGTAAAATAAAACAATATGATTTGATTAGCGTATAGCGTAACACGGTGAGGGGTATTCTGTCACGAAGCGATACTCCGCGATCTCTGACGTATTGATATGCAAAAAAAAAACTTGTCATGGAAAAAATAATAATAAATACATTAACAAAAGTTTTGGTGTACTTTGTGTGTAATTGTGTTTCAGCAAAGGTGATATACCTGGGGCGATTAAAATAATTCAATTCTCACCATCGATGAGATATTAAATACATGAAGATATATCGCTGTAATTCCAATACAAAAAGTTGTTTTTGAACACTGGTAATTGTGTATGGACCTTCTGCATCTCTACTTCATAATTTTTTTTTGTGTTTGGTTTGTGTATTGACATTTTGACTCCGAATGATTTAAATGTAATATTATTTTTTATATTGATTTTTTTTGACGTTTGAAAATTTGTTATAATTAGCATGCATGCATATAATATTTGTACGCAGATGACGGCTAGACATAGGTAGCGTTCCTTAATAATTAGAACATCTGTACCTAACCCCAATAAAAAATATTTGTATTTGTAGTCATATCGTGGCGTACCGTGTGCTACGCAACGATACGTTTCCAGTGTGACACGCCGCGCCGTGCGGCCTCGGGGGCGTTTATGTGAACGCCGCCGCTCGGATTGACAGCGCTTTGTTCGCCCAAGCTCGGTAACTGAATCATTTACGGGTAGTATTCATAATTTATTCGGTGTGACCTCTTCGCTGTCGCTTTTTTACAGCTTAGTGACATGTTTGATGTTAATGAAACCAAACCTTGTTAAACAGGTTTTATATCACTTTGAAATAAAAACATAGTGACTGTATTCATTTCTGCATCTAACATCATCAGCATCAGAAAGATCTAATTAACAGAAAAATCACCTAAATTAATGACCCAAGAAAAGCCCAAGGACATATTTATTTTTAAGCAGCGCGTGCCAATACAAATGCCTGCCAAGAATTAAGCCAATAAACTAACATGCTACCAGACATTGGTTTACTGTACCGCGACCCAATTTCGCAGTCTCCCAATATTTTTTCCCACAAGCTTTAAATTCGAAAAACAAAACCAAAAATAGTCAAATACTGTGTTCTGCCCCACAGCAGCCACGTGTACCGTCGTTTTATAAATCAGCGAGTTTCGCAAATTCGCCAACACGTGCCGTTATTTATTGCGACAAATATTGTTCGTTAATTCGCAATTAATTGCATCCCTCTCGCTAAAATATCACTGGAATGTTTCACGCGAGGCCAATAGTATATTTTTTGTAATTAATCATTAAATATTGTGTTTTCAGTTCTTGTTTTTATCCACAATTGCGTAAACCTTTTTTGAACACGATGTTGGTGTTTTATTGCGAAATCTATAATATGGTGATGTAATTTAATTGGGGTAAGGGGATAATGCGTGAGTTATGGGGATGGTTGATGTATCACAATTTTATATTATGACATCAGAAGGGAGTAAGGTAGGATGAATGTTTGAGGTTGCAGGTTTGTTGGTTTTGTTTAATTTGAAGAGCAGTAACAATGAGGCCAGATTGGGAACTAACGTCTATCGTCGTCGTGTCGTCAATTCCCAATCTTTTTTTGATTCAGAATAAAAACTGATATTTTTAATGAAAAGAAAACGCTAGGTTTTCAGTACGGCAAAGTTAGTCATTGAGAATGGAAAAAACAATAACCTAGGTAGGTACTGTCTTGTGCTCTTCTGTTTAAAAGAATTCATCGTCTTGTAAATCATTTTCCGATAAACTTTATCTAATAAGACTATTAATTGTAACATAACATTAAATTGTATCGTAGTAGACATATGGTTATTTGCAGAGAATAATAACACTACCTCTTGATCCCAAAACTATCGCAGCCTAAATTAGAATCTTCTTAATAGGCCCTTAAAGCCAGGTAAGACGGCGCGCAGAGTCGCAGCCAAGGCCAGAGTCCTAAGCCACGTAATCTGGGGCTGTCGCACCTAACAATATAGATAGGCGTATTAATTGCATTAGCGGATAGAGCTCTGTCTAAGCGGCGCTTCTGAAACTGCCTTTTAGTCTCAGTTAAGCCCTTTTTAACGTCTCTATTATGTACCTTGAGGTGAGTGTATACGGGTGGTGAGTTGGAGCGGGACGGTTTATATGTGCTCTAATGAATAGCTGGGCTTCTTTTGATATTAATAGACTTCAGCCTATATTTCTATACATGAAAGAAGAAACTGACTGACTGATATATCAACGCTTAGCTGAAACTACAGGAACTAGAAGCATGAAATTTTGCTCAAGGTTTCTTTTATGACGTTGACGAGTACTGTGAGAGGATTACTGAAAAGTACACACATATAGCATAAACATCACGCCTGTAGGTATTTCTCGTAGAGTTAGGCAGGCGCGTGCCTACAGTATGCCTGCGAGGGGTTTTTGAAGTCCCATGTAGGTAATAGAATAGCCTACTACTTATTACCATTTTTCTTTCATACTATCAGATCTAAGGCTGTTTCTTAGAAATTTTTGTTTGGAATACCCAATAACTCTTTACTCGACCTGTACCTCTACCATGAGTTTAAAGCAATATATATATGTTTTTAACAATAATACATTTTTACTGATATGTAGAATTTGTGAAGTTAGGGTCGGTAGAGTTAGGCCGTGTAGATTCAGAAGCTTGGCTCTACATGAGATCTGATATCTTTTTCACAGGGCAAACCTTATGTGGTCGTCTTAGCAACATTTTACATAAAATAATATTTTACATTATACATTTTCAATAGACCGGGTTATAGGGAATCGCTGTTTCAAATTGGTAGGGTTTTTAGGTCTATCTGCCTTACTCTGTCTTTTACTGTAGCTAAAAAGAGAGCAAATTTAAGTGTGAAGTTAGATACGATTTTGTACCAACGTAAAGACTCGACACCGTTTATACTCACGAGTTTAATTGTAATCTATTCGATGCACGTTTATTCGATATCGACTACGGTAAGATGGTGTAGTTTTTCAATAGTAACTCATAGTATGGTGGTACTGGGCATCGAAGTCAGAACCTTACCCGCTTACTCGTAGTGCCACTGATTACTAGACCATCGACAAGTACAAAACGTAAACCGCACTGTAAACGCCCTTATCATTGTTCCCCGTATGTTTCCACGCCCATTTCTACACTAATACTAATTGAGTGTACGACTCTCGCCAAGGATTATGCAATAAAAGCGATAAGAAACGTCGATTGTCTGTGTTTAGCCGAAGGCAGCTAACTTTTATGTTTATGGAGCCGTAAACCGCGCCCTTGCTGATTGCGGAGACGTCATTAAAATTCGTTTTATTGTTAAACAATTGTGATGGAGTTGTTGTTATCTAATGCTTTATTATGATCGTAATTAAGCATTTTCGTGGAAGTTTATCTTTAAGTAGCATGAAATCAAGCCTCCGCTTACGTGGTTGCCGAGAAAGAGAAGAAGGCTGGAAGGTAACTAAGTAAATAGTGATAAAATAAGTAGTATGATAAGTAAAAATGTATTCCGAATTTACATCCTCATCCTTTTTTGAAGTCGATCAAACCAAAATTAGGTAAGTATAAATCTTCTGTTCATTTTGAGCGTTAATCCTGTCTCATTATTTAACCTATTAATTGACAATCTGAAATAACGGAATAAATTTTAATTGCTAGAACTCCACAAAGCCAAACAAGTGTGTTATATTGAATTTATAAAAAAAAAACAACTTGATACTCGACAGAGAAGCAACATTAAACCCTTTTAGAAAGTATTTTTAGGTTAAATATTATGCCCAAACTAAACTAGTGACAGTTCTGACAGTTTTTAATCTGGGTTCATCATAAAGGCATAAAAACAAATTTCTTTATAATATTCGGTCTGAAAGGGTTAGCCGCTTCTTTTAAACTTGTTAAAATATCGCTTTATCCCTCAGAAGTAACAAAATTGGATTTACAAAATATCCCAGAACTGGGACGACTCAGAAATGAAACAGAAGAGGCTGTCTTATGTCGCAATTGTATTGCCAAGCTTCTAGATTTTTTTATGATTACAAGAAATCTGTTATAAAATTGGATTTCTTATTGTATGTTGGTTTCAATAAACGCTCTGAGTGTTTTTTGTTTACACAGTTATTGCATTCTAATATGTAGGTACGTAACATATTTGATACTTATAAAGAAAATGTTAGGTAGGTACTGAATTTATCAACAAGAAATCTTATATTCTAGTAGAACATTGTTTCGATACTGACCCCAATACCACATTTCTGTTGCACACTTTTCTTTTTTCACATACTGCCTCAAACAGCTCCATCAAATCATACAGACAGGGCAAATCCCAAGAATATCTCGACTACTGAGTTTTTCTTCTCTAAAATCCAAGATTTGTCCGAATCAATGATTCGGCCTACCGACTCCATAGAGGGTGATATCGCCCGAGGCACACCACAGCTCGTATAATCCGCACTATTTACTTGCGAATCGGGAAAAGGCGGGCCAGAAACAAATTTCCGCGGGGTTCTAACGACCCCGACCGTCATTTAATCAGGCTCAAGTGTTGATGCGATAGCCGCCACCAACGTTTTGCGACGTATCGAAATCTATCATGAAATAACCATTAGCTGTCTCTCTCGCACACTCGAGTGTGAGGGGGCAAAGAGTAATAGAACGATACCGTCGGCCATCTTAATCTAAAGACAGGAAATAACCAGTTCCGAGCGGCTCGGGCCGGACGTATCAGGATTTTTCCGGATTTCAGACGTTTTGTGAGCTCTGCCGCCAAGGGGATAAGAACAGAAGGCCTTTACACTGCTTGATAATTTATTAAATTATCAATACCAAAGCTACCATACCATGCCTTGCTAGCAAAATAATCAACAAAATAAAAGGTCACTTTTTAATCTGGTGAAGCCAGTTTTATCTCCACTCTCTCACGACAGCGTAACTATGATTAAGAAACCTTCAAAGTCATTTGATTGAAATAGTTTAAATATCTCAAACTTCTAATGAACAACCTTTTTCTGGCATATATTTCTGTAGACTGATTACAACGCTTTATTCACAATTTTCAGATTTGAGTGGACTGGTTTTTCTGAGCTTTTTTATTCATTGTCTCAGTTAATGTAAAGTAGGGCAGAAGCTGCGATGTTTTGCTGCGAGACGCAGCGACTTGAGTTGAGTTAGGCTTATGTAGTGGAAGTCGGTAATTGTGACGGTCCAGCCTTTTTGCTGTAAGTCGGACTTTGAGGCGCGGTCACGTTGTCTGAAGTTTGAAGATGTGACGGTAACTTTATGTGTTGAAAGGAATGTTGACTGTTAATCATGTCGGCAACTTGTCGTGGTCGCTTTTGTTCATGTGGAATGATGATAAACTGTGATTGGCTATTCAGTAACTTCTAAAAAGATTTTTATCTTACAATTCTCGTAATTATGATGAATTAGTAATTTTACGGAATAGACGTAACTCTGACTTAGTTGAACGAGGTCGACTGTTTGGATTTCATCTTGTTACTCTGATTTTAAATTAACATGAAGAGAAATGCGAATAAAATCGTTACCTACTAAACTAAAAAACATTTGAATACGATAGAGTTAAAGTTCGAAATTGAAAAATAAGTTAGTAAAAAACGTTTAATATAAATGCTAATGTTATACAAAATCCGCCCGCTAACTACATAACTAGCAAAGTCGCATTAATTCATTTATAACTTGCCTGAACCACCTACCACTGGTCGTCCACAATGGCGCTACATGGTCATACGTGGTTCACGGCTTTCATTCACTCACGTAATACCATTAGCAATGAAATATTCAAATGAACAAATGAGTATAATTAGACTGTGTGGTAGGTGTTGCGGGAACCTAGAATTATAAACAAGGATCATTATTTAGGTTATTATTTGATTTAAAGTTTCTGTGAACGTGTTTTGAACTGAATCCGGGTCTAGTTTAGACCGGAATTAAATAATTCTGATTGTTGTGTTCCGGTTTTAAACAATAAACAGATAAAAGGGACAACATTATGAATAAGGTCTGCAATGAATTGGCTAATCTACTTATCGATAGAAATCACAAAATGTTTTTTTACTTCAAAGAAATAGAAATGTCTCAAAAAGATACGTTTGTTAGATTTTTCCTTCCTCGAGCCTCTCAGTTCCTTAATTTATCTCAAAAACTGCACTCATCTACAAGAAAAACCAGCAACTACTTCCCCCAATTTGCCACAACGCTGACATCTTCAATACGCTTCACATGCTCGTCGTCACAAAATCGTTTACTACAGAAGGCCGACTACATACATAAAGTGAAAAGCAATGGGAATATCAAACACATGACCGCCGTGAATGCACTTACACTAGCTATAGAGTCGTTTCTATGTGTGCAAGAATTTTGGTTTGTTGTATTCATCAAGTAGTCGCAAAGGCCACCAGTTTGATGGTTGCAAAAAGCCTTCCATTACATCAGAATAAAACATAACTGGCAAAATATGACTGCACAGTTAGGTTTATCTTTTTTAGTAGAAAATATAATAGTTTAATGTGATGTTATATTTATTTAACCTTCTATGAGCTATTTATTCTGTGTGCTCGTTACCGAGTGCAGCGGTCACTCGATTAATTACACCACTCGCTGTTTTTCCCGCAAGGGCCACAAGACAGTCGACGGATATATTTGGCACATTGTTAGCGAGTGTGGCCGTTCTTTGTCTATTGTTCGCTTCATCGCCAGATGCGGGAAAATTAGTTGGTTTTTAGGGAGTGTTGGAAACACAGACCGTGTTTTGTTTTTGTTGGAAAAGCGGAAATGGGGAGTAACTGTTGGAATAGTAAGTGTACACAAAATTAACGTTGGGGTGCATAAAAAGAGGCTCCACAAAACAAACGTTGTGTGTTGTGTGCAGACAGGGTAGTCACCCTCGCTATGAAACTTGGTTGCTGGCTAATCTATTCACAATATAAAGAATAGACTATCATTTAAAAAGCTAGATAGATACATATATTTTTTATTGCGCACTATAAAAAATTGGTGGAAGAGCTTAAAATTTATAGGGTGTAACAATAGGAGTTATCGAATAACTTCGTGATGTCACGAGAAATAGATAAAAGAAAAGCCAACGACCTTTTATAATACAACATCTGACGCTAATCGTTCTAATAGACTCCAAATCTAGAAAACGACTTTTAATAAAATCTAAAATTAACATCACTTTTCAATTTCATGCAAAGCGGCCCGTCGTTCATACAACTTATTAAAAGTTTATTTCTTTTACGTTGTTTTTTGGAATTAATTCTGAAAGACATTAATTTTAAAAGGTTTATATTTGAGAGCTGTTAAATGGGATTAAACCACTTGTCAGTTTATTCGGGCTCGGAAACAAGCGGATATCACTGACGGCTGGGAAACTGAAAATAGACTGAAGGATTAATAGCTTACAGGGCTCGCTCAACAATAAGTTCTTTCCTTCCGGACGTCATAAAGGTGACTGAGAGAGTCGAAAATAGTGTTAAGAGTTGGGCAACAAAATTATAAATATTATTGGTGCCTTTTCTTTGGGGGAATCATCGTAAGACTTCTCCCACTCTTGTCAGACTTTTACTGACTTTAACCCACCTGTATCCTTTAGTTGCCATTTGTGTTCCAAGACAACAGCAACCCTTTCAGAAAATTTCGGTACCCTAGTGAGCCTTACTGGGCTCCTGCAGTTATGCTGACATATCTTTGAGACATTATTCATGCTAATAACGGGTTCTTGGGTGTTGTTCAGCTTTGGGTAGTAGAGGTCAGATAGACAGTTACTCCAAGTATAATGCTGATATTCAGCTGCATCTGATAAGTCATCACATCAGTCACTATCGCATTGGATTGGTCTGTAATGATAGCTGTATGTATGTCTAATAATAAATAAATAAATAAATAAATAAGTCTATAAGCCTGACCTGTTTGTAGTTAGAAAAAGGTTACGTACATAAATCCATAAAAGAAATAAATCTTTTTAGCATTTCAATGGCCATTAATTCTAATTTTCTATCATATAACATCAGTAAACGGGAAACTTGAGAAAGGCTTGGGAAAGCTATGGACAACTTTTAGCGTAATAATGATGATAGAATAACAAGCAATACAGACAATTATCAAAGTTTAAAGGCAAAACATATTAAAGTTTGGGATCGCTTATTTTAAGGCCCAAACCTATCAGGTAAGTGTATCAGAAAATATCTGTTTTCACCAAATTAAATCCGAGTTAATCCTTGCGATACGGCGACAGTCCGTATTAAAATGAATTTATTCCTATTATGTAGCTAACAGTCTGTCCGTCTGATAGTCAAGCTTTATCGTTTGATCAAAGACTGGTCTTCAAACATAATCCTGCTTGTCTGCAAAAGTGATGACAGGTTGAAATCGGTTGTTTGTTGTGTTTAGTTTAATAACATTATTGTATAAATCATAGAACGGATACCTACTACTAATTAAGCTCAGGTTACTCCATCCGAAAACTGTCTTTAGGCAGATAAAGGATACAAAAAGTTGCGAGACACCAATGTGACGACGATGCGACAACCCTTTTCATCACGTTGTCGTATCGCACCTTTCTGCGGAAGGCTTAGAAAATTGCAACGTAAATCAACAGGTCAACCTAAATCCCAGCTGGTTTTTCCTATGTATGAGCAATCAACTGATCAAACAACTATGATTCATTTAGTTAATTTTTGCGGAACAATTCTCAAGGATAGCATAGCATAGCATAGTCGGCCTTATAATGTTCCCACTGCTGGGACTCAGGCCTCCTCTCTAGGAGAGGGAATGGGCCGTAATCCACCACGCGGGCCCAGTGCGGGTTGGTGGATGTCACATGTCTTCGAATTTTCGGTTCTAGGTCATGCCGGTTTTCTCACGATGTTTTCCTTCACCGTTTTCAGAGCAGTGGTAATGAAATAAATTACACAAAGTAATGCACCTGGTTGGGTTTGAACCCGCGACTTACAACTTGTAAGTCGGGGCCGTTACCACTCGGCTACCACTGCTCTCTCATTCTCAAGGATAAAACGCGCCAAAAGCCTGTCGACCTACTAAACACCAGCTATAAGCCTTAGGAATCATCACTCATACTTAGCAGTTGATAGGAAAATCCAGTATTGAAATATGAGCGGTTACTTCACAATCAGGTTGTAAAACAACGATCGATCACTCAACAGATATGCTGTCCGCTTTATAGTATAAGATAAATGATATCCCCGGACCTTCTAACCCCGCGTGCCGGTGTAACAGTGCTTGCATACAAAATCTTAATCTGGTAGGTGTGAGACCTATCACGCTTTTGATTCTGAGGTACTGATGGTAGGTATTTGTTGTAGATTGTAAAATAGGCTCGAAAAGACAGACAAATATTGTGCAAGAGTAACTTAAATTTTGGTGTAGCATAATGTTTAATCTGTTTATCTAGTTAGGTCTTATAAATAGCGTTTAATAAATCCAATAGCTAAGGACTATTTTCCTTCTTTAAGTAAAAAAAAAACTTTTTACAAAAAAAAAAAATAGCTGACGTCACTAACAAAAAACACTAAAAGGATCAAACTAACTTTAATTTCGGAAGTCGGTGTCTCTCGGTATTATTTGTTTCTTATTAACACCACTTTATTTCATACTTTTTAGTTGTGATACACTTATAAAAAGAGTGCCTATTTCTCATGAAAATTCCAATTAACCCAAACACTGCTAGGTTACATTGTTTTATTATGAAGTTCCTGTGTCTACCTTCGACCTTCCGGTTCCATCATCAGATCAGTTTGATAGTACCTTATAGTCAAAGTACATCCCATGACAATTCTAATAAGTCCAAACACGGCTCGGTTACATTGATTAATTACGGTGTTCCAGTGCCTACCTTTCAGCTCCATCATCATCATTAGATCACTTCGATGATACCATTTTCAACGTAACTATTCAGAACCATTCATTTAATTGTATTGTCATAGTCACTTAACTATCTTCATTTATTTATTTATTGTATCCTTTATTGTACACCAATACAAACATAAGGAAACTAAAAACTAAAGCACATACCTACATTCAATGGGCGGCCTTATCGCATTCCGCGATATCTTCCAGGCAACCTGGAATGGACAGTAATTGCCTGGACAAGAAATTGGGCTGTCATTGGTGTAACAGAACCAGCATTAGTTCATTAAACCCCGTACGAACGCCGGCGTTCGCTCGGTCATTGTCTTTCTATTGTGTCTCTAATTACGCTACTCAAAAGGTTAAATAAATTATATTATAATAGATACACAGATACATACATATGCTATATAATAAAAGATACATATATACATACATAATTATTGAAAACTATAGACAGAAATATGAGTCACGACTATCGATACTCACAGCGACAGGTAATGTTCCCTAACGAGTTTTTTAAAAACAGGCAACGATTGAGCGCGTTTAATTGTGTCTGAAAATTCACTCCACAGACGAGCAGCCTGGACAGTAAATGATTTACCATAGAAAGTTGTGTTATGGATTGGCAATTTAGGTCGCAAGTTCTCTGATGATCTTAACAATTTTGTATGTGAGTTGCAGACAAAACTCAAAACGTTTTTTTAAGGTAAAGAGGCGTGAAGGGGGAAAAGAGGATATTAGGATATTATATAGAAAGGAAAGAATATGAGCATTCCGGCGAAGGTGAATTGGCAACCACTTGAGCTTTACACGAAATTCGGAAACGTGATCATATTTGCGCAAATCAAATATGAATCTTATACAAAAATTTTGAAGCCGCTCAAGTTTATCCAGTTGTTCTTGAGTAAGGTCAAGATAGCTGGCATCAGCATAATCAAGGATAGGAACAAGAAGAAAAGTCGGTAGAAAATTGCGGAGTCTTCTCAACCATGTACGGCTGACTTCTTGTAGCTGGGCAGTCCAGGAAAAGTTCTTGTCAATGAATATCCCCAAGTTCTTAACTTTATCACTAAAGGGAATTACGGAGTTGTCAAAAGAGACTTGGGGAAGAGTCGTCCAGTCGATCCTTTAAACCATCCTAGAACTGCCCACCACTATAATTTGCGTCTTTATGGGATTTACCGTAAGACCATACTTCTTGCTCCAATCGCATATGCGGGCCACATCACGGTTGATGGTGCTAATAGCCTCACACAGATTTCAAAGAGGTGCTTACGAGTAAATTTGTAGATCGTCTGCGTATAGATGGTAGGAAGAAGTTAGTTCATTGGAAATTGAGTTTATAAAAACTGCAAAAAGTAATGGGGATAACACGCCACCCTGCGGTACCCCGGCAGAAGTACCACACCAGGAAGACAAGATCTCTCCGATGCAATTACGTTGCCGGCGACCGAGCAAGTAACTACGAAGCCAGTCAATCACCGATGGAGATATATTAAGAGAGCATAGAATACCAAGCAAAATATCGTAATCAACAGTATTAAAGGCATTACTGAAATCAAGCAATGCCAAGACTACTGCTACTACTGCTAGATTACTGCTTTCCATGGCTGATCTTATATCATCCGTGATATTAAAAAGCGCTGTAGTCGTGCTATGACCAGGACGGAAACCGGACTGAAAGGGGTTAAGGAGATTATGTTTGTATAAGAAAGTACTTCATTGTGATATCTATATGAGTATGAAGTTTCGTTGACCATTTCTGGTCTTCTTCATCAGTCCCACTTCATCAAATGTTACTTTTTGACTGTAAATGCGTAAGTTCTTGATGAAAGAAAAGAAAGAAAGAAAGAAAATATGTTTATTTGGCACATCATGATTAATCAATTAACAAATAATTGATTTACAACTAAAATTAAACTTAAAAATAAAAAATAAATAAGGAGAAATAAAATTAACAATAAAAAAAAATTGTCTCACGGCTACGCCAAATAGGTCCAGTTCAGCATAATGCCAGACAACCTTAGAGTGCAGATACGGATGAAAATCAGTTTTTTATATGAAAATTAAATAAATATACAAGTATATATATATGCATATATTAATGTATAGAAAGTGATAAATCTAACTAAATATTTGATGAAAATACTAACATCACTATAATAATTGCCGATAATATTTGAAGAGTTTCCTCGATTCCTCATAAATTCCATCATCAAAACTAGATTTACTTTCGTCTTAAGACACTGTGGTATATTGGACGAGAAGATACTGCGCAGCTTCCCGAACGCTGCCCAGCCGAGTCGGATTTGACGGTTGACCTCTTTCTCGAAATTAGATCTACCCAACTGTACTGTCTGTCTAAGGTAGACGTAATCGTCCACAACTTCGAGTACAGAGTCTCCAATCTTGATAGGAGTGGGTGCTACATGGTTGTTTGTCATGACTTTAGTTTTATCCATGTTCATTTTTACCGTTTGTAAACAGTTGTTGTAGTAAACATAATATGTACAAATAAAGACCTTGAAAAATCAAATTCATCAATATTTCAGGGTATAAAATGATTACACTATTGTTCGAAAAAGTCAGCACATCCCTGAGTGGGAGAAATTACTTATTAGTTTTTGACACCGAAAAGAAAGAGAACAGGCGCAAGTTTATAATATCGCTTGATGAATGCTTTTATAAAAAGCTTTACCCTATATTTTCTTTCTCATCATGTTAATCAAGCACTTTGCATACCTAGTCTATGTACCTTAGCATAATAAATCTAAAACTTTGCTCAATATAGAGCAAGCTCTGAGCTCACCTGAATACTGTGTAATCCAATGAATCTAATCCGACTCCCACGTAGTCGCGCCGTTTTCATTAAAAATGTAAATGTCGATGTCAAACAGTGGCGGTAACGCGTAATACCGCAGCGCAGAACATGTAGAAGGATAATATCGAACTATTTACGTACCGAGAAATCTGGTATAAAAAAGCCATAGAATGGCGAGACTATAATTACAGAGAATGGACCGGAAAACTCTTACAAAACTGATCCGTCTGTAGAAGAAGACATAAGATTGGTTCTTTTTTAACGACGAAGGTTTGGTACCCCAAAGACTGCTTCTGCCCGCATTTTATCCCTCTTGGCCAGGATTTACTTCCCTGAACAGGGAAGACTTAGTCTATTTTATTTTTGTATATAGATGATACTAAGTAGATTATATCCTGAGTATATTAGACATTTAGCCTCTCTGTGACAAGTCACTGTCTTAGTTAAGCTAAAAATATTTTCTCTCAGTATGAACACACTCATCTGGCTGACTGTGAGCCCATATAACACAAGACTCCGTCTATGTAGTTACATGGGGCCTTGGCAGATCCAAGATAAAATGGTTGTGCGGGGATACCACACGGTTTCCCTCTTTGCTGGCCTGCCACCATGGGATCTGGAGGCAAAATTCCTTGCACGAATGCACGATTTGCAAGTGGAGATGCAACGCCGGGGCGATACTTCGCTGCCGCTACAAGTCGCGGTATGGCTGACAGAGTTCGGGCAGGATATCATGCTGAAATGGCGACAGTAACTGTCGCAACCCAGTGCTGGGAACGCCATAATTATGGCGGTAAGTCCCCACTTTGAGGAGTCGCTGGAAAGACCTCACGTTTTCTCACCTTCCGCATGACGCAGTTTCTCAAAGAGCATGGTCAGTTCAGTCACCATTCCAGAATTTTTCGGTGCCGTCAACCATCTGTTCTGCGAGCAAATTCTTAGGATTTTGAAAATTCAAATATCACATCATCAAATCACTTGGAAGAACAGGAGTAATACATATCTCTAAACATGTCAGTAACAGACTCGTAAAAAAAAAAAACTTTTTATAACAGCTGTATAACTTTTGAGAGTATTTTGGGAGGTGGCGTTAATGCATATTCCGGTAGCTGTATCGATACGTCTTGATTAAACTTATCTGTGTTAAGTATTGAATACACAAGCGGTTCTGTCAGCACGTGCGTGTAAAGTGAAAGTACCTTTATCTTACCTTAAACTTACGAGATGACTAACTAGAGAAACGTGGAGTATTGATCAGAATATTAATTAGGACAACTAAGAACAATGCTCGTCTTTCCTTTGTATCTTAATTATACTGAACTTTAACTTTTGTAAATCCGGCTATTCATCCTCAAAATCCGTTTAATAAATCAGTCTATGTAATAATTTTATATTTAAATATTTCTTTTGTTTCATTTTTTCACATTCCTTCTTTTTTTTCTTATTATTGATAGGCTGATGCTTGAACACTATCTCACATGATGGTAAGCAATGCTATGATTGACGATGGATCACGTTTACCTAGAAGCTGTTTGCCATTTGTTTTTCAATTTTGCCACAAAGACCCCCAGGTTGTAACTATCAGGAAACACAGACTACGCCAGAAATCTCTATAAAAACCATTTAATAACAAGATTTTTTCTAGAATCTGATTTTTTGATTTGCCTTGCATATCTTGGAGCTAAGAACTTAACAAAACCAGAAAATGGTCGAATCAAGTACTAAATAGTTTAGTTTTCACAGTAGTTTCTCTGATAGCGTCAACATACATAACTAAAACACCATCAACACTAATTCCTTTAACTAAACCCGATACATATAAGTCTCTCAGCAGCCGATTGAAACTTATTGAGTGTTTACATTCCATTTCCGCTTCAGTTTGGGATGACATTAAGCGCGGTGACCAAAATAATCGTTGGTTGATCCCCGCTGGCGCTCAGTCTACTGGTGTGCTGACAAACAGATTGGGATGCTGTTTACATGTCATAATTGAGTCAACTTTCGATACGTGTGAAACGCATTGAGCTGTATTGGACTGTGGGTGAAATGGAAACATTTTTATTTAGTAAAGTTTAGATTGATTTTTTACTAAAAGTTTTGCAAGCTTAACCACCAATAATTCCAGAATAATTAACTATTCTGGCTAGCGTTTAGCTGTTACGAATTCCTCACGTTGTACAAGACTGCAGAGAGAGAGATTAACACATACTTTTACTTATAGTTTTCATTAATTATAAGTATGTACACTACATTATCTGTAGTGTTAATTACAAATAATTTGATCAACATTTTCACAAAACTTATAACTATTCAGGCTTGTATATGTAGCTTTTTCCAGGCGTTTCTTAGACTTCTTGCAAAAATAATAATAATTATAAAACTGACCTTTTTTATTTCTTTTAAATTAAAAATAAAACCACACAAAAGTTAACCTAGAAAATCGTTTTTATTTTTAAATTCCAGAAAATATAAAGTTACGAAAAAGATAATAAAAATTTGACATTGTGAAACAAATAAAGCTCGAAACTTGATACGTGTCATTGTTGACGCGAATGTGGAACACATAACCTCTCTCGCGTCACTCGGGATCAAGTTACATTATGTTCTATGGTCTTTTATGTTAATGTTATTAACATTCTACCTTTTTACGTTAACACAATTAATGTTATAGCGGCCACAAAATGGGTTTGACCGCTTTATTCGAATAACAAATGTGTGAAAAGATAACCCAACTCTCTCGTGGTCATTCTGCGAGGGTCACGTGGTTGACGTTAAAACGAAAAGGTTCAGTGCTCTGAGTGCGAGTTGCTTTTACGTTAACGCGATTAAAACGTTTACCGCGTTTGGCTCTCTGATTGGTTAAGAGCTTGGAGCAGGCCAATCGGAGCGCCGAACATCGTAAACGTGTCGATCGCGTTAATGTTAAACAAACTCGCGCTAAATACTCTTATATGTATAAGAGAATAATTATATAACATCAAAAAAGCTGAAAGTAAGTTTTCCTTTAAGCGTAAAATTCGGAACTACTACTTGAAGTCCTCTCAACTTTAGTTTGGTCTTCGTCCGAATTATTATTAAGTTCTCTTAATGATTTGATATTTTTCATAGTATTTATTAGTTTATAATTTTAGCCTATATATGTATTTTATTATTATAAATTACTTTTTTTTTCTGTTTGAATTATCTGTTATTTGTTTATTGTGCCAGCCTACCACAGTGTTGTCTTTTTAACCCAAAGGTTGACTGGCAGTGAATGCCTTGTTGCATTAAGTCCGCCTATGTACCACTACTGTACATGAAGTTTAAATAAATAAATAAATAACATGTAAACGTACATCTTTAAAGTAGTGTGTTCAGAATCGACTACTGAATCAATTTTAGCTATTTTTAAAACAGGTAATTTTTTTATCCTACAATAATTCTTGATTATTTTATTTCCATTGCGTCACTAGAGCATTAGTATGTGCTTATCAATACCGTTGCGCTACCAGTACGGAGAATGCGTCGATTTCCATATTATTTAACTATAATTAGGTTAACTAATTTATTAAAAAAAGCAATACTTAAGTGTATTTAAATAAAATTTCAGTGCTTGAATTATGATTGTAATTTAATTACTAATTGGGGTGTAGATGTAAGGTGTACTATTGCAGTTAAAAATGAAATAAAAATTTATGTTGTTCCTAAATATAAACATGTATTTACTAGAAATACTAACAATTTCCTGAAGATTACTTTCTTAAAGGTTATGTTACCAAGCATTCTGCCTCAGAAGAAGAAGTGTTCTGAGCTTAGAACATCGCATGAAACGCAATCTAGACAGTCGTGTTTATGAGTATTGTATTCACTGATACAAAAATAAATATTCGCAAAACAAAAATAAACACAAATATCAAAACATAATCACTCTCCTCCTACAACAAAAACATACCACCATTATTATTCACAAAAAAAAAAAACAGTTCAGAAATCCATCAAACTGTCATCAACAAAGTTGTGCGCGACACGTGTACTGAACATATTCGAAAAAAAAAACTTTTAAATAGGTGTCGGCGAAGTTTGCATGAAGTTTGTATGAATCACTATGGAGTTTGTATGAAGAAAGTTGGAATTGTTTGCCAGTGGCATCGCAAATAGAACCAATAAATCGATTACGAATTTTATTACGGAACTTGATTCATGTCAGGGAAAGATGGAGACGGAAGGGTTTAATGTTTTCCACGGTGCGTCATTGTAATGTAAAAAACCTTAAAGCAAAAAAAGGAAAAATGCGTTGCTCAAATTATCACACAACTAGTCGTCGGAATGTTTCAACGCTGTGCTGCGGGGTGCATTGTAAGTGCAACGCATGAACGAGCGTTAAATTTTTCGCTCTAAGGGTCAGCTCACACCGAGACGTGGCCAAGAACGTCGCACAAATGCTTCGCAGATAGGTCTCTAGAGTCGTACTGAACCTAAGTTGCCTAGGCATTAAGTGCGCCTCTGTACCTTTATGTGTATGAAGTATGTAATAAATAAATAAATACGCCACGTGGCGTCCAGCTTTGCTCCCTTGATCATACAACGCTGTGGTTCACAATGCGCAAGTTTCGCGATGCATGCCGCGGCGCAACAGCCGCCACCGCGCTTCGCCGCGTGAAACATCTGGCTTCTTCAAGCATCGTCGCGTGAGTTGATCCTTAATCTGTATGTTGGCCTTTGATTTACCATTTATAGTCTGTTGGATATTGCTTTCCAACGTTCATAAACTTAAAATAATCACCAAAAAATCGAATAACCTGCTTGCACCAAATTCACACCTGTGAAAGTGAAACCCGGGGCCCTGGGAAGGAAAAGAATGAACTTGGATTTTTAGTCAGTAAGTTTGACACTATCTCCCGCTCCGCCCAAGAGCGAGATTTGTCATAAGATGATTTTCCCACCCAAAAAAAAAACTACAATAACGTGAAAATACTTTCAAAGTGTTACTTTACGTTTTCATAAGTCAAATTTTATGTGTCTAGTTGACATATTTTAAGTTACCTAGATAACGTTCACAAAATATTACTTTTACGTGCTAAGCATAACCCAGTTGCATAAATTTCATATAATTCTTGTGCGACAAAACACCACATGAACTCTTCTCATTAACTCTGCAAGTTAGTTACATCGTAATGAAGTCACATACTCCACAAAAATTAAAAAAGCCACGTCTTTCCCTTTAAACTTTAAACTGTCCCCCCTCCGCTCCTCGTTCCAGTTCTCAGTTCCGTGATATTCATGAAGGCGTGCATTGGAGGGAAAAAATGTGAGTCTCGTCGCCACTATAAAGTGCACGTGTGACGGCACATCGGCGACTTCGCGCTAACTTTCATATAACATAAGTTTTTCCCCCAAATGTTGGTGGAGGACGGCTTGCGGTGCTTTCGACGTCTTCGGTGCTGTTATTTTGTAACACTATTGGATATAGCAATAAGAAACACGACGTTAATATATCTTTATTTAGGAATAGCAAAACGTAATAATGTGTGAATAATTAAATGTACTAGTAGGAATTCGTTCAATATTTTTACTTTTTCCACTTTTCCATAAAATTATTTACAATTATTACCAGTGTACTATAAATCTCTCTTATCTAAAATAATATTATAAAGAGGAAAGATTTGTACTTCGGTATGTTTGTATATTTATATTTTTGATTCTAATGAATAAACTCGAAACTACTGGATGGGTTAAAAAAATATATTTTAACAGTAATATGCTACTTCATCACAGTGTGATAGATGCTATATATTTCGTATATTCACACGAGCGAAGCCGTGTAAGGTGGACCTTTCACAATCGTAAATCAAAATCCGATAAGCAAAATACAATTATACATTCCAAGCTTTAAAATTATTATGTTTTTAAATTGAACAAAGGCTACATATTCCGTACGAATATAATCCAATTTGACATAAAAAATAACGTATTCACATTTTCCATTTGCAACAAAAATTCACAATGAAATAATACTGCTCTTTTTATGAAACCCACAATCCCCGGGACCAATTTAACAAAAAGATTTTATCAGTATCCAATCCAAACACCCGCACCGCGAGTACCAGGCTCGCATAACTTCTAACATGTGTTGTGACAATTTGTCTCTGCAACAATATTGCGGACATTAGCCACCGCGCTGATTCCCCGCTGACGAGAGGAAAGAAAAGCATTATAACAGCCATTCATCTTGGGCAAGTCGTAATGTAGGCTGCTGAAAAAGATCATTTGCAGCCTAGGTCGTCAAAAGAAATAGTAGTTTTCTGGTGTCGGAAAGGCTATAAAAATAGTTTGGAAAATTCTTGGCATATTTTCATGCTCCAGCTGCGATTACGAATGCCATCTGTTAATCAGTGATTAACGTTACTTTGTGTTTGTTTTTTCTGTCCTGTTATTACAGACGAAATATTTACCAAGACGCGTAATTAAGGAAGTCATGAAGTGTAAACTACCTATCAGAAAACAAAGCCACCTAGTCAAGTTACCTAGGGGACAACATACTCTTTACTAGTCCCCTTTACGATTCTAAAAATAGTGGCTGGGAGAAGAGACTGGATGTGATAGGTGGCTTTAGTAGACCAGATGTTGTAAGAAAGAAAGAAAGATAGAAAGAAAGATAAATTATTTGTCAAACATGCGTTTACATAAACTGACTAGTCAGAAATGCAAGGTATTAAATTAATATGCTGTGAGCGTCCATGTTTTGTAGCGAAACTTGTAAGAAGCCTGTGTCCAGTATTGGACTATAATGTTATTCCATAGTCAATTTTGTAAGTTAAAATTCAAAATAATCCCTAATTGCTAATTATGATAAACGATTCATAACTTCTCATCATAAAATTCTACATTTATAAGTTACTGCTAATGAACGGTGCTATATTTCGGCTCAATTAATGTCCGTAACTTCATTTGCAGTTAGACCTATGGACTTTGGAACTGTGCCCAAATATTGGCAGGCTTTGTGACCCGCGCCATATTAAAAACTACTGTCACTTAGAAATAGTGGTTTAAACTTCATGTATAATTTTGAGGTTATTTTTGAGGTATTAAGAGTGGCAAAACTTTGTATATTTTTAATATTTGCTTGGGATATTATCATATATCATAGACATATGACCACCCCAAATGGACCATGAGAGAAGAAAGAGTTAGTGTCAGACTCTTACTGACTAAGAACCCACTCCTGTTCCTTCGTTGCCTTTCGTACCGGGGCCGAGTCTTCCTTTCAGAATCAGACCCTTGGCCCCAGTAGGCTTCGACCCTGCTGGGCCCCTACAGTTGCTGACATCTCCTTGAGGCGCGCGTGGAACAGTACGCGCTGTCGACAACTTGGGCTCGGTCCGGATGGTTACCGGACGGTCGGACGGCGAGCCACCCATTGCTCACAGTCCGCAAGCCCGCGCCTACGGTGGCCGGAAATCGGGATCGGAGTCCCGGAGATGGTTGTGGCGTGAGGACCGTTGCCTCACGCGATCGGCCGCCTGCTTTTCTAGCATTAGTGCTTCGCAGAAGGAGGCGACCGCCTGCCACTCCTCCTCGCTCCTGACCATGGCCTGTACCAAGGCCCGGCGCGAAAGATTGCCGCCGCCGATTACCCCCAAGAGGACACGGCGTTGCTCTGCCCAAGCGTAGCACACCTCTACTGTGTGTTCCACCATGTCCTCCGGGCGGTCTTCGCAATGGTGACACCCGGGCGTTTCTTTCGCACGGATCCGGTGCAGGAACCTCCCGAACTTACCATGTCCGGTGAGGACCTGCGTCATGCGGAAGGTAAGGACGCCGTGTTGCCTTTCCAGCCACTCCTTAAATAGGGGACTTCTAAAGAAAGAGTTACAACGGTGTTTGTAACATTCAGGTAACATTATATAAATCTGATTTATACAATTTACCGTGTCAATGGCTAATTTAAATTAATTAAATATCAAGATTGGCACACATTCCAGACACTTAAGATCATCGGAGAATTTGAAACTTTTAATGCCCTTGCATTCTAGCAAGTTCAGTGACAAATCGTTCACGGCCCAAACGGTGCAATTGTGGAACGCGTTGCCGATGCCAATTAGGCAAGCCCAGTCACTAATAGCACTCTACGCTATCAAAAATCTAGTCAATTCCTTTCACTCTAATTGCTATCCCGCTTCTACCTAAATTCATGTCTTCCGTCATTAACCCACCTTATTGTTCTAATTTTTTCCATCTCTTTGTATAAAATTGTGTAACTTATATTATATACACATATATATAATAGCTATATTATATCTATGTATAGTCTAGTATATAATTTAAATCCAATATTTACTTTACTAATTTGCAGTACACCGCAGACAAGGTCTTACAGTCCACCCTAAGGTTGTCTGGTACATATCGCTATCAGCGATAAACCGCCTTTACACAATCTAAAACTCTGGAAGATTTAAGTTAGTGTAACAGTTTTGTTACTATTTTGGTGTACAATAAAGTTGTATTCTATTATATTCTATTAGCTTATATTTTTGGCAGAGTCAACATCCTTTTTATAAAAAGAGACTAAATGATTGACCAGAATATAACTATTTTGATATCTTTACAAGTATGTTTATATTAAAACTCGAAAATAGTTTCACCTGCTACGAGTATTACTACAAAATACCTAACGCCTACTTGTGTTATTCTACACCTAGTATAAAGTAATATATTTGATCATGTTTCAAACTTTCATCAAAATCTATTTCAACACCCATTTATTGTAGGCACGTGCCAGTGAAAGTCAATAAAGTACTTCATTTATAACGTAAAAATACGTATATTTTTTTTTGTTTTCAGGATTCTGTACCTCAAAAGGAAAAGACGGAACCCATTTATTGTTATTATTTCAATTTATTGCTTGTTCAATTTCTCGATATTGACGAAAATAATTCGAGAGAAATTGAGCGAAATAATTCCATGAAAAATTGATAGACTTCAAGAAAGGAACGGTATGCGAAATTCGAAAAAAAATATAAACTTTTTACAGAAAAAGGAATTAAATAATTATATCAACAGAAAAGTCTTTAACATGTTGAGTAAATGAATCACTACAAAGTATAATTACATCCGCTTGGTAAGCTTTTTGTATTTATCTACAACATTCAGGTACGCCTGAAAAAACTTTTGACTTTCTGTAAAAACAGATACCGTCGAATAAACACAGCGTAAACCTTTTCCACGAAAACTTTTAAAAACTCCAAAAAGTTTTAAAACATCAACGTGAATATTCATATTCCTAAAGCAGACCTTCTAAAAACAACGAAAAATTTATGAAAAAATAACAAGAGGCTTACACCAGTTTAAATAAGCACCGGCTCGCTCCAGCAATCCCTTAAATACTGTAACCCTTCGGCCGCCGCCGTAAAAAGATTCCCTACTAAAAAGTACAGCGGGGTTCGTTGGACCTCTGCCATACCGCCCCGCGCCCGCTGTCTGTTTAGAATGGAAACAGTGAAATGGCGCAGATTCAACCCTTTTTGTAGCTAAAAAGATTGGATTGCATTCGCCTGACGCTAACATTTATGTGGGTAAGACAATGCTCTTTGTGTACGACGCGCGACGTACGGACAACTTATTGAGGTATTCATTTGAATTTGTGTGCAATATAGAGCTGAATACAAATGGGCGTGTTTACTTACAAACACAATAGTAAAGTTACTTGTTCCGAATTGTACAGACAACAATACGTTGCTTAATACGTGTAGTGCAACGCCCAGTCTATTAAAATATGAGTCAACAAACAAGAACTCGGGTTTACACATTCACTCTAAGATGATATCGAGTATACAATCTTGGCATTAACAGTTATAATTTGAAGCAAAGCTGACAGCATGTCTAATGTGTGACAGTATCGCAGAGATCCGAGTCGAAGTTACGCCCAAACCGTGTCGGGATGAACCGGGCCCGCGAGTGACCCCCGGGTGGTCGGGCCAGCCGCAGTGGGGGGTTACACAAATTAAATTACGAAAAACGGTCGAATCAATGTCTGGCGCTTACGTAGCGTACCGACAGACTGACAAATATACGGAATCAAATTGCTGTAAAAGCGCGGTTTCGAAAAATTGCACGAGTGTCGGATTTGTTGTGATTTGTTAAAGTTATAAAAGAACGGAGTCAATGAACGTTTTGGGGTAGAGATTGGATTTGTAAACCATGCGAGTATGTATATTAAAATCATCAACATTTTGCACTTATTAAATGTTGACACTCTTATGCACACTGACACTTGGGCCTTGATCTCTGCTGGCCTGTCGTAGTGGCTAGGTAATGAAACAGAGTCTGCGAGAGTCTGATACGAGAAGCACAAGACTGGCGATGGATGTTGCGACGCTTGGTGGGGTCTACGTTTAGGTGTACACATCTCTCGGCAGGAATAATAGTGCTGAAGTGTCCAACTTATTGCTAAATAATTTTTGAAGAAATCCTGTTTGACACCAAAAAATAATAATATTTTCTTGGAAATAAAAGTAAAAGGAAAATATTTGTTTCGCTCCGTCCAGAACGCAAACCTACGCGAGCATGACCGTTTCTCAGTAACTACGTATTGATTATACAAAATATGTATTGTTCGTATCTTTATGTTTTTTGGATTTTTGGCTGAAATATTTTTAATTGCGTCCGTTGACGTTTTTCCTGATACTATTTGCAAAATATCTACATTTGAACTAAGAAATATTATTTTTCTAGTTTGCCTTTCGATAACCATGCTTACTAGCACACACAATTCAATTAATAATTCAAAATCATAATCGTAAATTCGATCACTATATGATGTCCATCAAGTTAGCGTATGCGAAATTTCCACTCGAGAAACGAACTGATCCAATCTCTTACAAGCTTCCCATCGTTTGTGAAATATAGGGTGCAGGAGGCCCGGGGCCACGGTATAAAATAATATCGGATATGAAGGGAAAATGGCTGATAAAGGCGCCGCGATCGACGATGCTATCGGGAACTGACAGTAGGCTGGGAGACGGGATCTAGTTTTTTTTTTTGTTTCAATATTTATTTACTGATATAAGCAATAACCGAAAGACGTCTACTATTGAACATAGGCCTCCCCTAAGTGTCGCCAACGACTAGACCTATGCGTCTCACATCCATCGGATTTCCGTGACCCTCACCGGGTCATCGGTCAACTTGTGGGAGGCCTTCCAACGCTGCACATTCGGGTACAAAATAATAAACAACACATCCTATATTTCCTTAAAGCAGAACTTTATATAGTAAGCCTACCTGTTCATTATGTTTTGTAAATGCATGTACATATTTAGGTATAGATTTAAATAAACAGACAAAATAACCTAGCAGTGTGTACCCAAAAACAAGCATTATTTTATCTATTTTCGTTATGCAACATGAACGTTGTAACTTTACATGCTGCATTTTCATTTTTACCTCAACGTACCAACCATTTCGCGCCATATCGTAAAACTCGCATATTATTATAGCGATAATGTTTCATCCTTAAAAGTGACTATAGAACAAAAGTGCTCACTGCTAACCCACTTCTCAGCACTTGAATTTTACAACTAAAAATAAGCATCTGAAGAACCATACATTTCCGGCTCCAAGTGCCTATAAAAACACAGGTGTTATATTTTTCTTGAATATCTTCAACATCAAGTTTTAACCAGGTGTCAAAAACTTTAAAAATAAATCTAAAGTTTCCATATAAATCCAAGTTTGAGTTAAAACCTAGATACGAAATTTTAAATAGGCAAAAATAATTTGAAGAAAGCAATTTGGGAAGAAATTTCAAAAGTACTATTTGGCTCTCGGCCTAAAACCGTTCTCCGTATGAGTAAGTTTTGTTCAAAACAAGGGGTGAAGCCGGGCGGCGCGCTATATCGCCGGAACATTCACTACTTGCTCCATTTATTTCGTTAAGATACAATAATTTTACTTTTCTTTCGTATCTCTAGTCTGGTGTATTGCTTTTGTCTGAACAAGTTTTCTTGGACAAAAGAAATAACAACGTCCCTCATGTTATAGTTCGAACTTATCTTTACAATATAACGGAAAATTTCATTTCGTGTAGTTATTATTAGTAAAAGTCGTAAATTTCAACAAAAGATAATGTTTAATTTATGAATTATGCCTTTATTTAGGACCAAGTACTGAGCTCGAGTTTTCAAGGCTAACTAAATTGGAAGTCACCACAATTTATGACGGAGTCAACATTTTTCATTTTGTCGTCTAAAATGTTATGAGCGTAATAAATTAGTAGAAACATGAGCATCGAAGGCCTTCCCGCCAAATTGCACGGATCTATATAAAAATATGACCTTTTTAATGGAAAACGGAGTTACGGAACATCTATACGGAATATATTACATTTGATGAAAAAGGTATTTATCTTTAACGTTTCCCATTTGGAGCAAATCATAATATTATTTGAACGAATTGCTTCCGCATCGCACTGGAAGTAGGACATAAATTCTAATAGGAATATAATAGCAGTTGTCATATGAGGAATATTATTAAAATGCTCTTGTCTTCATAGAACTTTACGTATATAAAAAAACTTTTATGTGTAGGTATAAAGTGCATTCATATTGTTAAGAAATAAACATGATAGTTATTGCAAACAAGTGACCATAATTATTACTTTCTTAAACCAGTCTTAAAATACGACTTAATTATTTTCAGTTTTTGCACAAATAGGAAAATTGTGATTGGCAAGTGTATACTACTTGAGAGGCTCTGAGTTTTCTTAACCTAATCAACCCACCATTATTCAGTAAACGCACTAGCATGAAAACTATTACATTTAAAACAATATCGATCGTGACGTTTGAATTTCAAATCTAGTAATGTACGTAATAAAAAATACAACTATTTTTATGAAGTCGTAAAGTGCAGTCAGAGCTCCCGCGCTACAATCCGTGATGTCATATTTCAGGGGAAATGAAATACTTTTTATTGCAGAATTTCGCAGTAAAATGCTGGCAACACTGTACTGGCGAAATATTACGGATGATTCATTATTTAATATGATTTTAAACAGCGTCATTCATATTATTAACAAGTAGATCCGTAAGTTATTTTTAATATAAAGAGCAAAAAAAATTAAAACTTGCTCGTTCTGTAAACTACACGCGATTATTTTTACAACTATTTTACAAAACAATTAAGGTGGAAACCTGAAGTTCTGTTTACTTGAACCCAGTATAGACTCGGTCGCACAAAGGATAGATTGTTGCAAATACGAGTACTAGTTACTATTAACCTTTGTACTTTTTTGAGAGAATCAAATCAAATAGATATAATTATGTAGCTTGGCTCATAACTATTGTTTTTTAAAAAGTAAAGTTACATAAATATAGACTTTCTAGCACCTCTAACATAAATCAATTTTCTATGAAAAACCTACTATAAGTAAGTTAACTGCCCGTTTAGTCCAGAAAGTCGTCCGGCAGCCCCTCGAGGACCAGGGACCAGGACAAATATAAATATCCAAAACCGTTTCATAATACAAACTATTAACGTGGTTAAGGGGAAAAATCTCCAGCTCCCCCTTTTCGCAATTTAGCGTGAAGTTGGCCGATGGTGGCGGGTAGACGTTTATAGCCCCAGCCCTGCTTTATTGGACCATATATCCTGGGACCCTCAGAATGCCCCTCGATTTTTACGCCATATATAAAAAACATGTGTGATATTGGTTTAGTACCGTTTATATGGCGCACATTTTTTGATGATGAAGTTTTTAGGTGAGGAAATGGGAAATGTATGACTTATGTATTGGTATGAAATTAAGGTGTTTTTCTGTGAAAAACGAGTACAACGAAACTCACATTTTCTTTGGCAACTTTTCAATATTTCTCACAGCACCGAATAAAATTTCAATGAAAATGTAAATCGAATTTTATTAAAATAATAGTACGTACCTATATAAAAGGTAATAATATAAACTCAACCTTAATTTCCAAATAAGAATTTGAAGTTCATTATTTTTCAAACTCTGGTCTGAAAAACAGCCAAACTTTGTCATTAAGGGTTTGAGTCATTCTTAATGTGAAATTCTCAATACCACTAGCTTTAGTTTATTTCAGAAAAACAGAAAAAACTTCATAATATATACAGAATTAATTAAAAAATATAAACTAACAAAGTATTTTTTAAACAAAGTCTGCAAAAACCGATATACTTGCTTACAATGTAGAATGCAGACGTGGGCTCCACACAGACTACAGTCTACGGTGTAAGGTTCGACTTTGAAAGCCGACGAGGTTACTTGTTCATTTTCCTGCTAATAAATAAGACAAGCTCATGGGATTCCATGTTAATTAATAAGTTTGTTGAATACGTTCATGATAGTTATATTCCCGTAGCATCAATTTCAACACTGAAATTTCATTAGGATGTATACGATAATTTCAGATTTTGGCTTTAATTCAATTTAATTCAAAATATTTTACTTCTTATAGGCTAACATGGGCACTAATACATCGTCAGAAGCTAGTGCACGGCTTCAATTGATCATTTCCTGTGGAGATGAAACATTAAGAATCTGTACGATTACTATTAAATAAAATGATAATGTTTTACAATGTTTCTATATTACAATATTAATAGGTAGCTAAAAGAAGATAGTGTGGACATGTCAACATATACCGAATAAGTAAAATAAATAAATAGATAAGTGTGGATCAAAATAGAAAATAATCTATGTGTCTGCGAACTTTGCGGTTTACATTAAGATTATAAAAAAAGTTATATAGAATTAAATATTTATTATAAATGAAATGATTATAAAACAATAATAAATTACTAATAAAGTTGGTGTTGTAACTGGCAAAACATTGCAAAAACAATATTACATTTATAAAAAAATATGATTATATAGGTATTTAATGAAATTAAAACAAAGATGGAGAAGTTATTACACGTTTACACGATATTACAATTAATAAACTACCAGTGAAGTCACTTGTGCAGATGTAATAATTGACAAAGAATCGTGTCCTCAACGTAGTCCCTAATCTTGTAATACACTATCTTGATAAGGAAACGCTTGATGTGGATTTTTGAGCTGTTCCTCGCTAAGTTCTGTATAAAATTCCCAAAGTCATTGCTTGTTATAAAAATTATATAATGTTTATGAAGAATGACCGTCCTGTTTGCCTTAACTAATCTTCATTCACCATTTTCAATAATTTTGTTCAGTCTTATTTACTTAAAATGATTTGTGTTATAGGCAATATCAGTGTGTCAAAAACTCTATTAAATCCTTGTTCCTATAGCTACTTACGAAAACTACAAAAAGTAATCATCAAAATAAAATATTATCGAGCACATTCGGGAACCCTTCTCACACCGAAAAAATAGTTCCTCGGGCTAAACAAGCTTCAGAGAATGGGCTATTTTACAGAATAGCTGTTTATCGACCATCCATGCCTGATTTATAGTCTATTGGTCGTTGTAATTTGAACGGGAAATGATGGCGTTATTTTACTACTTCAATATTCGTTTAAGTTTGCGGGTGTTATGTTAAGTAAGACTGGAGTTTCTAAGGAATTAACTCATTTATTGGCTGACGGAATTAATGTTAAGTGTGATGAGTATGTTTTCTCAGAACATTTTCTGTGTCCGTGTTAGATTAATTGCAATAATGCTTTCAATTAAGTTTCTGAGATCTTGTAATGTAACTAGGTACCTAGCTAGTTGTATGTAAAGCTTCGGTTATGTACCTATTCCAAGAAAAAGATATTCCTGTTAGAACTAGATTTGAAACATAAAAGGCTTGATTATGAGATCCTTCATAGCTGATAATTTTCTATTAAAAAGGCCTTAATGATAATATTCAGGTTTATTGTAATTGAGAAAAGAATTCTTTTGTTTAAGTACGCCTTATCGTCCTAGTGCTGGGCAAAAGCCTCCCTAAATCCAGCCGTGGTGTTTCTTTTTTTTTCACATTATATAGTCATTAGAGCTGTGGTGGGCGAGTGGCAACGGCCTCGACTTACGAGTTGCAGTTTGCGGGTTCAAACCCAGCCAGGCGTATCACTTTGTGTAATTTATTTCATCACCACTGCTCTCAAAACGGTGGTGGAAAGCATCGTGAGGAAACTGGCATGTCGTAGAACCAAAAATTCGAAGACATATGACATCCACCAACCCGCACTGGGCCCGCGTAGTGGATTATGGCCCATTCCTTCACCAAGAGAGGAGACCTAAGTTCTAGCAGTGGGAACATTATAAGGTCGATTATGCTATGCTTATGCCATATAGTTATAGTTTTTTTAAGGGTTATGTATGTCTGAAAAAACCAAAACTAATAATATTGCGACATGTTATGTGGTCAAATTTTGTTTTGTGCAAGTGGGATGCGTAATACAGTGAATATCTGGAAAACTTATGCAGAATCTCCTGCACTGCATTAAAGTTTTGTATAGCTGTTGCCACCTTCGCTGCAATTTTAACCCTTTTGTACAACCAATTTAAAATCTCTCAGCACAACACATAAAAACCTCCCAGAAATAAAACCCCTGTTAAACAAACACCATCCATACTTACAACCAGTTACAACTTAAGGGTATAAACATTCCAGGAAGGTTCGGTTGGGTTGGCCGGAGGACTGTTGGGCCAGAGGACTGTGCGGCGCAACCATCGACCCGCGACACGTGCCGACAGCGTGACGGAAATATAAACTGCTGTATTGACGAGCATGTGGAAGCGGTGCAGAAGGTTTAGGTTTGCGCGAAGTACTTTTATATATATCAGTCAATCAGCAAGGTGCCAATGAACCTTCCTCTACCTCACTATTCAACGTTATAACCTTCAGGTAGTGAATATCGTCACCGATACCATTGTTTTAGAGATGGAAAATTATCTAAGTGGTCAAACGCGAGCCTATCAATAATAAAAAAAATATCTAATGAAGTTATTGCATCATTCTCACACTATGGTAATGTGAAAGGGTATGTCAGACTTTAACTGACTAAAACCACACCTGTGTCCTTTAGTTGCCCTTTACGCTCTAGCACTACGGGTTTCATTTTCAGAAATTCCCCGCGGCGCTAACGGGCACGGGCCGCAACCATATCCTCTAGGTGATCTACACAATGACTCTCAGGTGTTTCGTCTACCTGAATCCGGCGCAGTAAACTCCTGAACTAGTCCGGTGAGCACTTGAGTCATGTGGAAGGTGAGGACGCTGTGACACGTCTTCAGCCATTCCCCAGAGAGGAATTACCGCCATGATTATGGCGTGCCCATAACTGATACCCTGGTCATCCATATAAAAATCGTCAATTCCATAAACCGTATTTTCTCAAGTTAGTCTAGACTGGACCTTCTGTATACAGCATCCTAATCTGGCGTATGCGGCAGTCATAATCGTTAGTGGTCCCGCCGCAGCCCTGCAGCCGCGATACGTCACAGGGAAATCTTTTCCCTTTAATATTTATCCCTGAAAATGTCTCTTGAATATTTATTGAGACTATGTTAACAGCTGTTACCATTTTTATCTTATTTTATAACAGCTTTAACTCGTAAAATCGTTGGTGAGTTCTGTAAGCTGAGGTTTTAAGATTAACGAAAGATGAAAAACTCGGACTCCATCGGAACTTGCCCGGGTAATAAAGTAGCTGATGCCACTGATGCTCCGCGATTGTATAGTTGTCTAACATAGAGAGTAATTTTGTAATCGGACTAGTATTTAATTTCAGAGACTAGGTCAATCAAATCAAT
The DNA here is from genome assembly GCA_949316375.1 of Mythimna vitellina. Taxonomy (NCBI): domain Eukaryota; kingdom Metazoa; phylum Arthropoda; class Insecta; order Lepidoptera; family Noctuidae; genus Mythimna; species Mythimna vitellina. The sequence continues at coordinate 622,379 of OX438696.1, forward strand.
AAGATGAAGTGAGGAAAGGCGTATACTAGAACAATCTGTCTCAGCTGAGGTCTAGGAAGTGGCCGTGTCTTTTGTAAGTATCAAAGATCAAAGTTTTCCCAATATAATTGAGTGTTTGATTGTAATTTTGTCCTAACCCAACCTTCTAGTTCCACTACTGCATGTCGTAGGCCATAGTCATAATCGTTAGTGGTTGCACCGTGGCACCATTGCTTCGCTGCAGCCCACGATACGTCGCGCGACGGAAGGAAGTTTTTAATTGCTCCATCCGTTTGTTCCAAATGCTGGTTGTGATGCATCTCCGACTCTTGTAGGAGGAGATACGAAGCTGCTGGAACGATGTAACTGTGCGATTTTATTGAATCACTTTATTAGTCTACTGGTAGCTAAGTAAAAGAACTGTTCAAATATTTTGCTGGATTTTTTCTTAATTAAAAGAATTTCCATAAATTTTGTTGATAAAGAGATAAAATGCACCTAAGCATAAACATAGCATAATCAGTCTTTTAATGTTCCCACTGCTGGGACTCAGGCATCCTCTTTAGGAGAGGGAATGGGCCGTAATCCACCACACGGGTCCAGTGCGGATCGGTGGATGTCACTTGTCATCGAATGTTCGGTTCTAGGACATGCCGGTTTCCTCACTATGTTTTCCTTCACCGTTTTGAGAGCAGAGGTGATGAAATAAATTACAGCAAGTAATTTTTTTAGCTGGGTTTGAACCCGCGACCTACAACTCGTAAGTCACCCCAACTTACGAGTAGTAGGTCGCGGGTTCAACGTTACCACTCGGCCACCACTGCTCAATGGTCTTAACACAAAAAAAAAACAAAATTAATAATTACTCATACAGGTTGGGAAAATACGAGTCTTATCTGACTTTTTTTTCTTTTAAAAGTGTTTTTGCTCACTGAAAATACAATGGGTATTATTAAAAATAACATAAGGCGTGAAGGAATGCCTACGATTAACCTCCTATAAGAAGTTTGATACTGTTGTTCACAATATCCATTATTCCACATCTAGGATTTATTGCCCAAATATCCTAAAATAGTTTCATCAGTAATAAATTCTAGCAATCTCTGTATACAGATTAAACCACGCGAAAATATTCTGTCGAGTGCCCCGAGTCCATTCCGTCTCTAGTCGGGCATCCACGGAAATGTGCGCGTGGATAAACTGTACCTACGGGAGGCAATTAATTGAAATGTCGATAAAAATATATTGAGAACGGTTTGTGAATTCTTATTTTGTTTGATTGGTTGTTATTTTTCTTAAACGTGTAAATTGCAAAAAGGAATTTGATCAATCTGTGATGATATAAACTGCACCATTGGAGTGGTGATCGAGCGACCGGAGCTGCGAGTCATGTGTTTGATTCCTGCACGTAAAGAAAATGTGTAAGGCCTTCAGAAAGATGGTCAGGGTCTGGGTGTCTTATGCATGTGAGTTTACTAAATATGTATGAGAACGAATTCACGATACACGAGTTATTCCTACTGTGAGGCATCGTTTTTTTAAAAGTCAACAACTAAAAGTTGTGTGATAGTTGTAAAAAAATATATTACGTATTGCGCTGGCCCCAAATAACAAGGGACAACCCTTGTTATTTGGGGCCAGCGGTAAGCCAAGCAAAATAATAATGTCTATTTAAATCTGAAATTTCAATAAAACGATATAAATATTTATTTTGTCATAAATAGGTCGTTTTAATTGTTGCATCAAATAAAAATAACGAATACCTTTTTACGATAAAATAAAGATACTACAAGACTCTGTAACCATCTATTAAAGAGTCGTTTTCATAAAATAATCATTCATTACAATAAAACCCATTCTAATGACGTCCAAATAGCGCTCTAAACTAAAACTAATTAACATAAACATAGTAATAACCACGTAATAAACAAAAACATAACTTGCGCTCTAATCTCCTAAACCGTTGCGACAATTTTGATAAAGGCAACGCCAACTCACCTGCTTCATTTGAGATTCTAAGCGGTTTAATGTACACTATAAACATCTAGAGACAGGCCATATCATTAAGATATTATATTATATAGATATTAGTTATTATCGTTTTCATAAATAACTGATATACCGATATGAGGTATATCAGTTATTTATGAAAACGATAATAACTTTAAAAGCTATCGATTACGCATCGGGTTTGAATATCGATTGAACTGTCATCGAGTCACCTACGCAAGAGTGTTATTCTTAGAAGCCCCTTTGTTTATGGCCAATATCAACATAACGTGATCATTGTATTAAGTTTCAAGAGTTTCGAAATCGGGACCTGTTTTAACAACTCATGACTTGACAGCATTCAAAATATATTTGCACAATCTTAAGTGCCTTATCAAAGGTCAGATTTAAGGCACAATGCTACAATTTTGAATTTTCTTATGAGAAAATACTTCAAGATAGTCCTTAAATTTAAAGACATCGACAAGTAGAGATTGCTTAAGGCATTAAGTCCACTTTTATATCTTTGCAAAATATTGTAATAAATAAATAAATCATCTATTCACTCCACGCTATCATCATCATCTTTCTGCTCTTGTCCTGTATTATTTGCAGTCGGCGCAACGCGTTTTTTTTCTTCCATTCTGTCCTGTCACTCGTCACGCTATCACTAACTCCTTTTTCTTTCATATCACTTCTCACACAATCCATCCATCTTTTCTTTGGTCTCCCTCTCCCACTCTACACTACACAGTTAATAATAATATTTTTCTTCCAATCTCCTTCAACCAGGGCTCTGAAATGCCAAGGGAAAGAAACACAAGTGGGCTTTAGTAAGTAAAAATCTGACACTCCTCTTTCCACCCAGATCGCGACCACTTAATTAATGATTTCTCACCTCAGGAGGAGTGGCAGGCGGTCGCCTCCTTCTGCGAAGCAATAATGCTAGAAAAAGAGGCGGCCGATCGCGTGAGGCAACGGTCCTTACGCTCCAACCTCCGCCGGGATTCCAAACCCGATTTCCGGCTACCGTAGGCGTGGGCTTGCTGATGGCGAGCAATGGGTGGCTCGTCGTCCGACCGTCCGGTAACCGTCCGGACCGAGCCCAAGTCGTCGATGCGCATACTATTCCACGCGTGCTTCAAGGAGGTGTCAGCAAATCGTAGGGGCCCAGCAGGGTCGAAGCATGCTGGAGCCACGGGTAGTGTGAAAGTGAAACCCTGGGCTCTGGGACGAAGGCAAAGAAGGAACAGGAGTGGGTTTTTAGTCAGTCAAAGTCTGACACTATCTCGCGCTCCGCCCAAGAGCGCGATTTGTCATAAGATGATTTTCCCACCCAATAAAAAAAAAAACCTTTCTCTTACATAATTATTATTTTTGACATAATTTAATTTTTTTTTCTTACTGCATTAAAGCTTTAATACGAGTACATATTATAAAAACAAAACGACAATTTTCATGCTTTTTTCAACTGTCACTTAGAATAAGTCGCGTTATAAGTTTGAAGTAGTGAAAAAAGGTAGATATTAAAAGCGACATCTCAATTAACACTAAAGTTTACATCTTCTGCCCCAGTCTAATAAACACCCCATCGTAACTATATCAGGCGCAGCTCAGCCCTGGTTTAGTTGCGGCTGTAAACTTTATGAGCGCTAGTGCTGCCCAAATAACGTTATTAAATAACCGGTATTAACCGCTATTTAACGATAATCACTCAAACATGACAGTCAACTTTTAATGGACGTTTTATTAGTGGTTGGGGTTAATTGTTTTCGTTTAAACACTTAATTATAATAATATTATTTCAGTAATCGTTTTAAATAATTGCGGTTGAAGTTAATTTGATTTAACGGGTAATTTTATTATGCTTGGGAAATCATTTTGCAAGTTTTGGTCTGTTTTGGTAACTACGTCATTTGTGAAAATTTGGAAATTTTATTTAACTGAACAAGTAATCTATTTTTACTTTTTTTAACAAGGAAGGATGGTGTCAATCGTTAAAAACGATGAAAAAAAATCACTAATGATGTTGACTAAATTGTAAATAAAAATTATTATCAATGGTAGGAAAAACGAATCGTTTTTTAATGAAGAAACCGGTAATTTCTCACATTATACTATGAACAACCCTATGACTTCCGACCATAACACATCACATGGCTGAATGCCAATACAGAGTCAATAAGCGCAGTGTATCGGAAGTACATCTCTTCATCCATAACCATTTGGACACCGCACAGGTCTGGACTACTAAATCCATGGAATATTCTAGAAGACTTATCTGGTGTTACTGGTTGGCGGCTATACAATGGTTGTGGATGGGATAAGTTGATCTTTGATTGAACTATTGGAAGTTGGAGCCAAGAATTTGAAGTTGTGCCAAGAGAATCAGTTTTGATACAGCCGCAAAGTTCTTAAGAGCTTAAACGTTCTTAAGTGTGGATATGGTGTCCGTCTGTATATTCAGAAAAATATAGGAACAGAATAAACGTATTCCGTTTTATAAATCTTGTTTGTGTGTACTACTAATTAAGTTATAAATCTCGTGCCTGTCCCCCGAGAACAGTCGTTGAAAATTAATTATCTTTTTATAGAGTTCCAATTTCTAAAGTAATTTGAACATGAGCTTTTATTAGAAAAGAGTTGCTGTGAGCAACAACACTGAAATAGGTACATAATACCTTTCGGCGTCAGGGTGACGCCGAAGGTATTATGATTATGGTTAGTCAGTTCACAATCAATAAAGTAAAATGGTTCTCAAATGGACTAGTTTCGGACCTCATCTAGTTTAAATGGACAGACGATATGGTAAAGTTTTCTGTGTTTTTAAGTGTTTATTAAATCAAAATACTAGTCCTAAGCTCGTCATCGTCATCATAGTTTCAACCTTAAGTCGTCCACTGTTGAAGACAGGCCTCTCCAAAGTGCCGCTACTTCGTCCTCATCCTGTCCTGTGTCTCGCATCCATTGGAGTCCCAGGAACTTCACCGAGCCGTCGATCTACATTGTGGGCCTTTTATGTTGAGTTTTCCGGTACAAAACCGTTGTATTTTTTTTATTAGGTGGGAAATCATCTAATAACATCTCCCGCCTCTTTCGTATCTGACTTTTACTTTTACCCACTCCTTTTTCTTTGCTTTCGTTCCAGGACCCCGGGGTTCTCTTTTGCTTCACCCATGGCCCCAGTAGACTTCGACTCTGCTGGGCCCCTACGTTTGCTGACAAGTCCCTGAGGCACTCGTGGAACACTCCGCGCCTTGGGCTCGGTCCGGACGGTTATTGGATGGTTGGACGGCGAGCTACCCATTGCTCGCCGTCCGCAAGCCCACGCCTACGGTGAAGACCGTAGTAATACACCCGTATTTGAAATAGGGTTGGTGGCAGACGTAACGGCTCACTAACTATGACTATGGACTGCCCTATAAACCAATCCCACCAACAACAGTAGTTTTCCACTGGTGATGTCAATGGCCATTCATAACAGCAGATTTATCGTAACTATCACACAATTGCACAAAGACTCGCAAACTAATCGCGACAAGATAAAACTAGTGTCAAGACCGTGGTCGGTCATGTACACAACTTGTACATAAACTCATACATAGGTCTCTCTGTAGGGAGACGGCGCTGCTACAATATAACGCTCGGATTAAACGTGCTGTCCCATGTGAGTGCACGGTGCGAAGCTTTCGTGAAGCATTTAGATTGCTACTGTTTGAAAGTTGGACGAAAGTAACAATAAATAATAATAATTGCCTTTATTCTAAACTATACTATTTATAGAATAATATTAAAAATTAAAATTATAATTTTATCTAATGTGCGTTAAAACGAAAAATCAATAAATTACAATCATCATCATCATCATTTCAGCCGAAAGAAGTCCACTGCTGGACATAGGCCTCCCCCAAGCGACGCCACAACGACCGATCCTGTGCTTCTCGCATCCACCGCACTCCCGCGACTCTCACCAGGTCGTCGGTCCACCTTGTGGGAGGCCTTCCAACGCTGCGTTTTCCGGTGCGCGGTCGCCATTCTAGAACCTTTCGGCCCCATCGACCGTCCGTTCTGCGAGCAATGTGCCCTGCCCACTGCCACTTTAGTTTGGCGATTCCTCGGGCTATGTCGGCGACCTTGGTTCTCCTGCGGATATCTTCATTCTTTATGCGATCACGCAAGGAAACTCCGAGCATAGCCCTTTCCATTGCCCTTTGGGTGACTGTAAGCCTTCTGATGAGGCCCATTGTAAGCGACCATGTTTCAGTACCATAAGTCATCACTGGCAACACGCACTGGTCATAGACTTTCGTCTTGAGACACTGTGGTATGTTGGACGAGAAGATACCGCACAGCTTCCCGAACGCTGCCCAGCCGAGTCGGATTCGACGATTGACCTCTTTCTCAAAGTTAGACCTACCCAACTGGATTGTCTGTCCCAGATAAACGTAGTTGTCCACAACTTCGAGTGTAGAGTCCCTGATCTTGATAGGAGTGGGTGCTACATGGCTGTTTACCATGACTTTGGTTTTTTCCATGTTCATTTTAAGTCCCACTCTTTCGGGAGCTCTACTGAGGTCACCAAGCATTGTACTGAGCTCCTCCGTAGTCTCAGCCATGACTACTATGTCGTCGGCAAACCGCAGGTGAGTGATGTACTCGCCATTGATATTAATGCCTAGCCCTCTCCACTCCAGAACCTTGAAGACATCCTCCATTGCTGCCGTGAACAGTTTCGGAGAAATTACGTCTCCCTGCCTCACGCCCCGCTGCAAGAGGATAGGTTTCGAAGTCTGGTCTTGTAGTCGGACTGACATGGTGGCGTTTTTGTACAAACACTTCAGCACTTCGATGTACCGATAGTCAATTTGGCACCGTTGGAGAGACTGCAGTACAGCCCAAGTCTCAATCGAATCGAAGGCTTTCTCGTAGTCCACAAACGCTAAGCAGAGAGGCTGATTATACTCCTCAGTCTTCTGTATAACCTGCCGCAGCGTATGTATGTGGTCCACGGTGCTGAAGCCTTTTCGAAATCCGGCTTGTTCGGGAGGCTGGAAGTCGTCGAACCTGCGTGCAAGACGATTCGTGATGACTCTGGAAAACAGCTTGTAGACATGACTCAGAAGCGAGATGGGCCTGTAATTCTTAAGTAGGGCATTATCGCCCTTCTTAAAGAAGAGTACCACTACGCCTCTGTTCCACGCCTGTGGCGTTTTCCCTTCGAGTATGACGGAATCAAATAGCTTCTGAAGGGCCTTAAGGACCGGTTTTCCACCCGCCTTCAGAAGTTCAGCCGTAATTCCGTCCTCACCCGGCGCCTTGTTGTTTTTCAGCTGCTTCAGGGCCATCCTAATCTCGTACAGGCTGACGTCCGGGATATCTTCGGTATAGTGTCGAGTCAATCTAGCTCTTGGGTCGTTTGCTAGATTCACAGTGGGTTTGGTAATTGACGTGTACAATTGTCCATAAAAAGTCTCGATCTCTCCCAGAAGCTCCGATTTGGCGGATATGACTCTGCCATCGTCGGTCTTCAGTTTCGTGAGCTGGCTTTGCCCAATAGACAGATCTCGTGCAAATACTTTAGAGCCCTTATTCCGCTCAATTGCATCCTTAATCCTTGCGGTATTAAAGCGGCGAAGGTCTCGTTTCAGAGACTTCGAGATTTGTCTATTGAGTTTAAATTACAATAAAAACTTTAATTACAATAATTTTTTTTTTTAATGTTTTATGCGTGTATAAAACACATAAAACATTAAAAAAAAATTAAAAAGACAAACTTTTTCTCTCACGCAAACTATTCAGTTTAGAAAAAAATGATATTAGAAACCTCAATATCTTCATTTCTGATGTGATCACACAAGGAAACTCCGAACATAGCCCTTTACATTGCCCTTTGGGTGACTTTAAGTCTTCTGATGAGGCCCACCATAAGCGACCAAGTATCGGAGCCAATTAAAAAAACTGACTGACTTTCGTCTTGACACTCTGTGGTTATCGTTATTAGACGAGAAAATACCGCGCATCTTTCCGAACGCAGCCCAGCCGAGTCGGATTCGATAATTGACCTCTTTCTCGAAGTTAACTGGACCATCTGTTTTAGGTAAACGTACCACAACTTCGAGTGTAGAGTCTCCGATCCATGTTTTTGTCCATGTTCATTTTAAGTCCCACTCTTTCTGAAGCTCTAATGAGGTCACCAAGCATTATACTGAGCTTCTCCGTAGTATCAGCCATGAATACTATGTCGTCGGCAAACTGAAAGTGAGTGATGTGCTCGCCATTGGCATTAATGCCTAGCCCTCTCCATTCCAGAACCTTGAAGGTATCCTCCATTATGGCTGTGAACAGATTCGGAGAAATAACGTCTCCCTACCTTATACCCCACTGCAAGAGGATATTTTTTGAGGTCTGGTCCTGAAATCGGATTGACATAGTGGCGTTTTTATACAAACACTTCAGCACTTCGATGTACTGATAGTCAATTTGGCACCGTTGGAGAGACTGCAGAACAGCTCAACGGACAGACGGACTGTAGAGTGTTAGTAATAGGGCCCCGTTTTTATTCTTTGCGTACAGGATAATAAAAAAATATAATCAATACCTATAATTTTATGCTTTCATAATTGTCCTTATGAAGACTGTCTAGTACAAGCTAGGATTTGGCTGTTACCAATCAAAATGATGTCAGATTCTTCTGATAAGATTTTAACCACTCAATGGTTCGTAGATAGCTGCTCAGTGAGTAGCAAAAGCTACATGAAAGGGATCGATGTAATCGTATTATCAGGCATCAGAGAAATTTTTGTGTAATGTGTACGCTGTATTGCGTTTCGAACAGGGGAATGTCCGCTTTCAAAAGATGTATCAACAAAAATGCATATATGATTAAATATCTATATTATATACTAGTTTCTAACAGTGGTTTTGCCCGCATGAAAATAAGTTTCTCTACACAAATTTTGGACCCCCATTTTATCTCCTTACAGGATTAATTTCGAAATACCCTTTCTAATTCTTTGTGTACCTCATAAAGGAACCACTGTGCGAAATTTTAGCGATCTAGATCCAAGGGTTCAGCTAGGCATTAGGTGGGTCAGTGAGGGAGTCAGGAGTTGTTCTTTTATATATACAGAATTAAAATACCTATAGGTGTACTGAACTTATACATCTTAGCCTATTTATTCGGCAAAAAAGATATGATGTTAAATAAATACAAAGTTTTAAAGTAAAAGGTTTTTTTGTTGTTTCCATTAAGTGTTACAATAATTAGATGTGACACTAGAACCCGCACTAGGGTACCCAGAACCGAAGGATCCAGTCTCTCTCAACAGATAATATGATTTAGGTAAAGTTAGGTAATAAACCAATAAAAATTCAGCAGTTTTAGCAAAATTTTCTAAATTATTTGCCTATATATATATTTATGTTATAAAAAGTATTAAATAGTTTTCTATTTAATAGTTAATTGATAAATTTAAAGGTCAATATTTTTTAGGTGGGAAATCATCAAATAACTTCTCCCGTTTTGGGAGGAGTGAGAGGGAGGGAGAGAAATTACTATTGTCTTCTCGCCCGCGGACATCCGAGGAGTTCGGACGTGTTACACTATTAAGTTTCTGCGCTTAAGCTTATTACCGGAGGTCAATTTATACTGGACGGAACGTTAAATTGTTAAAAAAACCTCGATCGCGGCCAACTTAAGCTAACTGAATTCAGGAAATAAAAACTAAAAATAAATAACGAAGTATTTGGCAACAATAAAAGCTTTGGAGTACCGTGTCCAACAACTGGAACGTAATGCTCGCACAACAGGTATAGACATACGGAATGTGCCGAAGAAGGATGAAGACGGTAAGGAAAATCTATTGAAACTGATAAAAAACATTGGAACTGCAATTAAGACCGACATAAATGATAGCGACATTAAAAATATCTTTCGATATGGCTCTAAGTCCTCGTCAAAAATGCCTATAATAGTGGAGTTTACGATAGTCACGAACATAGTAAAAAAGTACAAAAGAGACTCGAAAACCAAGCTCTCAACATCCCACGCCAACATAGAAGGTCCGGTTGAAGCCATCTACATATCCGAAAGTCTCACAGTACAATCCAAAAAATTCTTTTCACTGGCTCGGAATTTCGCAAGTGAGCACAGCTACAAATTCTGCTAGACTACACATGTCATTGTATATCTACGGAAGAAAGAGGGCTCGAAAGCTATTCGGCTGTATAATGAAAAGGATCTCAACAAACTGGGTTCTATCAAATGACTAATTGCATTTTGTACACATGTTTGCATGCACATGGGTGTGAATTAAAGATAAGTATGAGCTATCATACTTATCTTTAACCCCATCCAGAAAGCTGTGAATAGAGATTGTGTTGAAAATTATCACCCAATTTCAATACTTACAGCTATGTCTTAATTACTTGAAAAGCTCATCGTCTGATTCCTGGAGAAAGAAAACCTTCTCTCAAAATCACAATATGGCTTCCAGCCCAACAAATCTACAGAAGATTCAGTGGTGCAGCTTTTCAATCATCTTGCAAGTAATCTAAAGCATGGACGATAATGTATAGGCGTCTTTCTAGACCTAGCAAAGGCTTTCGATACAGTCTCTGCTCATCTACTACTAAAAAATGCTAGAAATGATAGGAATACGCGGTCTACCACTCGAACTATTATATTTTTTTAATAATAACATCAGTTGCCTTTTACCTATCACTTGCGGTGTTCCCTAGGGAAGTGTGCTGGGCCCCAGTCTCTTTTTAATATACATTAACGAGCTCTATAACTACATTCCTTTAAATGGAAAAGTGTTCTCCTATGCAGACGACACTGCACTGTTATTCCAGGGGGAGACTTGAGCTAAACAAAATTTTTTTACACGAAATCTTAAAAAATCTAAATTCATTACGTTTTCAATCAATAAACCCAGACAGCCAGATACTAACAATTTCACTCTTAGAGTTCACACATGTAACAACAAAAATTCTATAACATGCTCTGGGTTGGTTTGAAAAAACGAAAAACATTAGGTATTCAACTCGATGCATCATTATCCTGGAATGCTCAACTAAGATCTAGTTGAGCATTCCATCAGCAAAAACTCGCGAAACGATTTGGATTTTTAAAAAGCTAAGAAACATACTGAAACCAGCCTTGCTTAAAATAATTTATTTTGCTCTGGTTCAATCAGTAATTGATTACCATATACCGGTTTGGGGTGGAGCATGCAAAACGAAACTTATACTCATTGAACGCGCACAAAAATCATTGCTTAAGGTAATGCTAAGAAAACCCTTTTGATATTCTACAGCTAATCTTTATCTTTACAAAGATTGTAATGTCTTAACAGTAAGACAAGTATTTGATCTGCGTACAACACTTCGAAAACATAAAGACCTTAAGTATGACCCAACGATCACGTATTCTGCTCACAGAAGAAACAGGGTTTGCCAATCGGTTTCACACCGCACTGCCTTCTTTAGACGACAATCATGTTTCCTTGCATCCTATATTTATAATAAAATTAAATCACAGCTTAACATTTTCCCAAAAAACTTACATGAAGCCAATAGTTCAATTAGAAATTATTTATTGAATTTAAGCTATGACGACACAGAATCCTTCTTAACTATCATAAAGTAGCATTTATCTCTCACACACGCACAACGCATACGCACACACACATACACACACACAACGCTCACGCACTCATACACCATCACACATACACTCACAGTTACATTATTATTTCTTATTAACGCTTTTATTTTGTTTCTTTTTACCTGTTCTTGTGGTACCTGTACTTTGTTTTTATATAGTTATCTAACAGTATGTTCAAATCACGGGTGAGTGTCCTGGAGATCTGAAATACAGGGTTACCCTAGTTTAGGCTCCAGTCCACCTCTATATTCAACTAAAATTTGTTAAATGCAAAAAACTGTAATACTTTGTGGTGGAAAATAAACAAATTTATTATTATTATTACACCTATGTTTCTTTAGTTGCCCTATGTGTTCCAGGGCTATGGTGACTCTTTCGAATATTCAACCTACCTGATAATAAGTATTAAAATCTATAAGTTGTAACCGCAGCATCCCCAGCCTCCCCGCACAAATGAACTCACAAGTTAAAACAGGATAACTTTGTGGAATTAGTATGCATTGTGGAGCGTTTGGCTTATCTTGCGAACAATGCACTTGTAACACTGCTCATATTCGGGGATAACTAGCTACTGTGCCTGGCTTTACTCATGCGGTTACTTTGTTTGGAACAGAGCGGAAGCGACGTGTTTTGGCAGACAATATTAGTGTGTATCATAGATATCCGGAGATATTCGGATTTTATTGTCACCTCGATTTTGAATTTTCGTAGTATTGTTACCAGTACAAATATTTGTACCAAAAATTGTGTTTTCTTATCTTTGCTTGTTTTTGAAAATCATTTCGGTACCAGAAAATATTTTAGGATAATTTTGTTTAAACTGGAAAATTCAAATATTCTGGAACTTGAAAGATTTCTTGGTGCTTTCTTATGCTAATAGTGAACCTTCAATTAAACTTGACAGGTTTTGTAATGCAAAATATATTTAGCTAACCCTAGATTTGTTTCTCATTTCCAAGATCAAAAGGTCCACTTTTTATCAGACATATCTAATATATTTTTATGAATTGAGCACAAAAAGATTGTCCATCTCATAAAATAAACTAAGAACCTAAGCCTGAAAAAAAGTGCCAACGTTGGATGGGTCTATTAAACTTTATACAACCTTTGAAGAAGACTCTAAAGAGCGTTAGTTTTTGAAATCACCCCATCTGTGAGACACTATAGTTTTATGATCGGCTATTGTTTCTAATGCTCTTTAATAAAATTGTACGGAATGATGAATGGACCGAGCTGTCTGAGCGCAAATGTTATCTTACTTGCTAGTTGTAAAGCTATGTGTAGGTGTATGGAAATTTCAAATTTATTTCTGACAAAATTCATTTAAGAGAACTTCAAAGGTGTGTCTCTCACTGTAAAGAACTGACATACGCAGACACAAATGCATGCAAAATACAAAGCATTCTAGCGGTTTACTAAAAATCTACAGATTTGATTATAAAATGAAAACACTAAAATGGTAAAACGTTGCCTGTAGAATAATCTGACAAACAATCAGATCGACTTCATGTTATATAAGTTCGATTTTCAATCGATAAAAGTAATTTTTAAAAAGTATCTTCATGATTTGTCACCATATAGCCTCTTCGCCTAGTTTCAACGCCGGACCTTTTCAAGAACGCTGAATTTCCTAGCAGCTGGCTTGGGTTTGAATTCAATGTACCGCCCAAAGTTAAGGTCTGAGGAAATTTAGACCCCCAAAGAGCTGAAGGTGGTCGGTGTACTCCAAGGATACATTCTGAAAAGCAAGAGCCAAGGTAAACGGGCTTCTTCTAGCAGTGAACAGATACGTTTTTGTTTTGGTGGCGTTGAATCCCACCAGATTGGATTCACTCCACTTGGAGATTGCCTGAAGTGAGACATTCGTACGCTCTATCATAGCCTCATTTTCGGACCGGATTAGCTTCTTACTAGTCCGAGCACTTGGCAGGTATCTCTTTACAACTGTGCTATCATCTGCATACCCATAGATGCCCAGTGGCATAAGGAGATCGTTAATATGCAGCAGGGAGAGAGTTGCAGAGACAAAAAATCTCTTGAGGAACACCGGCATTTGCCGTCATGGGCTCTGGTGAGCATCCATCGGCAACAACTCGGAGAGACTATTCACTCAAGAAATCTTTAAAGACAACTCGGGTGCACAAGCCTTGAAAAAAATCACTGGCTTTATTCACGTCTAGATAACTCAGTGCTCTCAGAATTTTTTGTTCCTTATGCAAACCTTGGGCATCAAAGTAACACAGTGAGAAAGAGGTGGTGGAGTAACACTGCTAGAGTCAAGACGAGAATTATGAGCGAAGAGAGATGTAAAGAGACTTGTTTTCTCTCTCGCTGTATGAGCCAGTGTTCCATCAGGTTTAACAAGCGGAGCGGCCCATGAGGGCCGACAGAAGTTCGCTTCGACCAACTTGGCAAAGGACCAGAATGCTCTGCTACCAGACAGCTGTGTAGAGAGTTTTGTGCCAATATGGGTAATGCGGTTGAAGCGAGCCGTCCTTAGTGCCTTTTTGTAGGACTTGGCAGCATGGTTGGTGTCTTTTCTTTGAGCTCAAATCCGGAGCTTTGTGGTCTCAAGCGTCAACACAGGTGCGAAACGCCGAATGCTTACGCTCTTCGACTAGAACGCAATCGACGTTGAACCATGGGTGAGCTGAGCCACCGATCATATACATCGCGATAAGGGATGAAATACTCCATAGCTTCACGGGTCACATCGGATATAGCATCTGCATAGCTCCCGTCGAGAATTTACTGAAGTCAACCACAACGTTGAGAAATTAAGGTTCTGAAGGTGACGGAAACGCTGGCAGCGGATGTCATGGTGGACATACACACAGACCCCGGTACGTTGCAGGAAATGGTGCTCCAAAGAGTATCTCGGGTAGTCGAGATAGGCGGCATCTGGCTGACATCTGATCTGCGTCTCCGTCAAGAAAAGTAAGTGGGTCTTGTCAATATCAAGGCGGTGGTGGACCGTATCAACATTGGAGTGCAGTCTTCGAATGTTTGAGAGGTGCTCTTGGAGTAAGAGGACGTGCATCCGCTTTACACGGGTAAGTAATATACGGTATAATTGCAAAATCTCTAATATTTACAACTGAATCTATAACTTTATTTGATATAACGATCAGTTAATATAATCAACGATTGATATAATTTTCACATATCTAATTTTTATAAGCATAACATATATTGGTTATAAAATCTTTAGATCTACCACTCAAAAGTCATAAAACTTATTTACTCTAACATATAAGAACAAAATCATAGTGACTTTTAACTTAACCTAACCCAAATAATTCACTAACATTTTAAGGAGACCTGGCTCTTTAATGATCACTGTTCTAATCTAACCCACATGATAGTTCGTTCGCTAGCCATCGTGTTCTAATGGGCACTATTCTAACCTGACCTAATCCAGGCGCGATTTTTAACTTTTTACGAGTATTTTCGGGGGCTGCGGGTACAGTTAGTCTTTTACTGCCCCGGACTAGTGGTGACCCAATCCCCGTGTGTCTCCTCCGGTACTGAAGAGTGCCTTTCCTATACGCCTAAGAGCGCGTGTGGAACCTTATGCGCCACCATCTCGGGTCCAGATTGATGGGCCGACGGATGTTTCGTAATCCGTCGACCCTGGACCTTTTTAAGGGGGTTGGAAGAGGGCGTTGTCTGCCCTTCCTCGATGCCCGGTGCGCCTGGTACTGAACGGAGAACTCTTCTCCCTTTCCCTTTCCGCAGCCTCCTTTTGCAAGATGACATTTTCACAGAATGTGGTTACCGTGCCCCAAGACTCTGCACTGCCGAGCATGGACCGAATCACGGCCGGCAGCGATAGGTCGAAAAAGAGGGACTCATTTCAGAAATGAAATTAATATTTTAAATTACAAATCTCGCTCTTGGGCGGGGCGGAAGTTGTCATTTAAAAACCCACTCCTGTTCTTCTTTGCCTTCATCCCAGGGCCCCGGATTTCACTTTCACACTAAGCCTGACCCTGTCCGGCTTTATCCGGACGAATGGCAACGCTACCCTGGGGATATGTGTAGGGTGGTCAGAACTAAGTAAATCCTATAAAAGCGAGCAGTTCATCTGCCAAAAACTAATACCCGAATTAGTGATAATGTAGCAACGACCTATAATGAGAAAATGTAATCATAAGAGCCTGCTTCACTTCGCCTAGTGTAGTTAAAAGACGCCTTAAAAATTATAGCTAATATCTTTAAGGCAACAAAAATATTGAAGAAGAATATTAAAACGCCTGTTTTATTACCCTCGGTGTCTTAACATAAATCTCACGTCGCTGAATGATTTAAACCCGCCTTACTTCACCCGCACTCATGACTGCACCAAGTGTTACGACTCACTTGCCACTACACAGCGATATTCTGATTTTTACAGTAAATGTATCCCAAGCTTTACAACCGAAACTCAGAATAGCGCAAAACTAAGCAACCTCTTACAAACTTCACTGAACTAATTTTAAACCTAATTTACTCCCATATAAGGTGGATATTTGTACATTTTCTTGAAATTTAATTTAAAACTGCGGTGTGCACTTATATCTCGAGGGATTTAGCGTCAAATTGGATTGCTTTTCTACAAGTTGTGCATTTGCATAAGGACAAAAGATGTTAACGCCATTGGTCGGGTGTGTTTGTTCGTTGCAGCGAACAGACAGCGGGCATTATAGAAAGCATTATCTCGAATATTTAGAATTTTAGATCACAAGCGAGCATGAAGTTGCCCAAAATCAACATTTTGCAATGTTCTTTAAAATAATTACTCTACAAAATCGGTGAGTATGTAAATCTTAACAGACTTTTAAAAATTACATTTAATACAAGCTTGCTTACAAAAACATATGGGTAATGTTTTGAAAATTATCAAAGTAGAAAATCTGCATCTGCATTTAAATCGCAAAAATACTCTTAAAAACATTCAAAACATTCCGACATTTTAAAAAGGTTTAAGAGCTAAGCTTTAAATAATATCTTTTAGTGTATCTTTGAAGGAAAATAAATTATAATTGTCTGAAATTAGAGTACATTTTGGTTTGAAAATAAAAGTATTTACACGGAAAGTAATGCATGTTGCGCCGAATGAAATATTGAAAATTCCGCGGGACGTGTGTGCTAAACCACTGAAATTTGTTTTTCAGCTATTTTGGTCTCTAAGTTGAAGGATATAAGGATCATTTTTGAAATACTAAATTGATTATAAAATATGTTTTGTACGTGTTTCTGCGACTGGCTTTGACACTTGTCGCGATGTTATTCAGTCTTCTCTTTAAAGGAGCTTCCACATGCAGTGCTTGTCGCGATTCTATACAATTACACACTGCCACTACAGTTTGTGATTTGTTTCTTATACTCGATTATATCTTTAAAAAAGAGTGGTGGCTACTTCGACTTCGACACCTGAAATTATTCTTTAGTTTTAAAATAGAAGTAGTATAACTAAAGTCATTTGTATTTCTACACTATTTTTTTTAGAATTATCTATGTTTAGAATTACAAATATTAGAAAGAACTATTTATATAATCAATATTATTACCACCTATTTAAAAAATAAATAACCAACCCATGTGAAATTTTATTTTTCCTCTGCAAAATCCTAAAGAAAACTTATATAATATGCACGTCTCATAACTTCCACAACCAGACCGCAGCGACGTCACCCGTCTCGTGTGGCACCGCCTTAAGATTGAAAAATATTAGAGTACGCCATGACACCCACTGTCATATTACTGGCACGATGGTAAACGTTAACAAATTGCATGTTTAATGTGATTTGTTAGCGACAGAAGCGCAGTGATGCGACTACATCGCTGCTTTTCGTTGATAAATTGTATTACATTGCGTTATTAATGTTGACATGTAGTTGTAAATTGCGTGTTTATCGCGAATATTTGACATACCTTTCCGGTTATTTGGAATTCTTCCGCCTAACACTAAGCTTAGAACTTCTAAGTTTTGAAATATATTTGATACTTACAAATAACTGTAATAAATTTCTGAGTTCGAAATAACAAGAGAAATAATTAGCAATTAAGTTGGTTTGGATATTCAACTTAATTACCTACTGTGTCTACCTTACTCATTTATGGATATATTGCAATGAAACTAATACCCACTTAGCGACTAAAATAGCTTTATAATTAAATGATTTCTCCTCTTTGTTTTAAGAAAACTAAAAGACTATGAGATTAAAATGGCCTTTAAATAAATTATATTTCTTTTCACTTGCTACTGACTGAAAAAAAAAACTACAGTCCACAAACCCTCCACATACTCAACATGATTTCTCGCAAAACCTAATCAAATAACATTTCAGTCATGTAGCGATAAATCTAAACATTTTCAGAAAACTTTGCTGCGGAGAAATAGTAAGTGAACGTTTTCAAAGGCATCCCCCGACTGTGTGTAACGGAGTCAATTTATTTCTTAAATAAAACTTTCCACACGCGAATATCGGGACACAAGTTTAGTTGCGTGGTTCAAATACTTACTTTAGTATAAATATATGTCGAGGTTCGTACTGAGTGGGAAAATCGTTGAGTTTAAAGTTTTCTAAGGAAATTTTCTAAGAAAATCGTTCCAATTGTAAGTTACTTTTGACTAAAATATACTGTAGTTTTGTTTTCATAATGTATTATTTTTCCATTCTTCGTTCTAAAACACTAATCGCAGGCGTAGGTAACTCATCCAACAAACTAAAATGGAACTGAGCTGGTCACATCTGCCGCATGTCGCAACAAAATTAGGCGAAGGCAACCATGGACTGGATTCCGAACAGCAGGGGCCAGCGACGCGGTAGGCCCAGAAGGAGATGGCGCTGCAGTGAGACACAACGGGATCATAAAAAAAAATATATATATATATATATTCTATCGATAATCGCAAAAAACTGTACACACAAACAAAATAATTTCAGTGTATGTCAAATTGATTGGTTAACGATATTCTTTTAGAAGCATTTTACTGGAAACTATGTATTGAAAACCAATAGTATTGAATTGCTCACAGATACTATTAGCAAAATCGTATTTAGAAAAGTACGAAATCTTCTAAACTTAAAAGCAGATAATCATGCATAAAAAAATCCTATCGCTATGATTAATAAGTACCTTTCTTTAATAAAGATTTTTTTTGTATTTTGTACTGACACAAGAAAGGAAAAAGAAGTGCTCGAAGACTAACATAGACCATCGCGTTTTATCCTCCCAGTGCGTAAACTACATAAGGCTGGTCTCTTGCGAGTTTAAGCTAAGTGTATGGAGATTGTGTAACCGAAGCGACCGCGGTCGACGACGTTCACGTACCATACAACTGGACCAAATAGCACAACAGCGTTGCTTTGTTGTGTTCCGAGAATTTAACGTTAAAATTTATTATTCAGCTACATTTTTAGAATTGAAAAAACAATTTTGGTTTTAAGCGGTTAAGTATGAAAACATTTAGATATCTCTGCAAGAAAAGTTATGTGTCAGTCACAGTGCACACACACCACGATGACCCCTGCAGAGACGGCGTAGTCAACACTTGTCGTACTAACCACGTGATTCAGTGATGGTCACCATTTACTCAAAGAAATTGACGGTTTGTGAAATTCTGACTGTTACAACCAAATCGATCAGTACTTTTTGCACGGGCAATGAATGTTGTTAATAATGGCGTCTCTAAACGAAATATTCTAGACTACCGGACTATGGGACCTTTACCTTCATAATTATGATGTTTTTATACTGCAGTTCCATGTACGTTTCCTGAGAGACGGTGGCGCTTTCCTGCCTTGAGAATGTATGTTAAAAGCAGGAAAGCGCTCTTTAAAAACAAACTTTAGAAAAAAAAACTAACAACAAAAACTAGACAAGCAAAAGCTGCGGTTGCGGCGCCTGTACTGTTAACGGATCGCAGTAAAACTGAGAATTGGGGCCTATGTATGCATATGCCCTAAGTCTCAGAAGCAATGTAACAATTTAATATCATAATACCAAAATCATATAACAAACAAATGAAGACACATTGATCAAGTACACGATAAAATAACATTCACCACTATATCTACAACAAATCTACAATCTCTCTACTATAATAAATCAGGAAAATGGAACATCTTTTATAGCGTTTTAGCTACTAATAATATTTATTCTTTACCTTTTTAGCGAAAAAGTATCATATTTATATAAAAAAGAAGTCCTAAAAAGCAGTTCTCAGTTCAACAAATCATTGGACCACTGGCTCATTACTCTTGAGTTGACAGACGAATTTATAAGAACGGCCATCTTGTGTGCTCATCTCATTTGTCAGGGTGTCTCGTAAATCCTTCCAGTATATAGCTAGTAGTTCGGGCAAAGCTGCTGTGCCGATGTTTTTGAAGTCTGTTTTCTTGTGTTAATGGATCATTAGGTTGATGTTAAAATAGGATGGGTGACCATTATAGTGCAGGTGGTAATCTTTCATGTTTAAAATAACTGCTGTTATCGGTGTAGTTATTTTATGAATAGTTAGACAAATATCTCAAAAGTGTTATATCATCAGCACTATATTATTTTGACTGTGCTATGCCTCAACTTATTTAATAACTTAGCATTTTAACATCATCTATGCAATAAATTAAAAATCACAGCATGAACATAATAAAAACCAAACGAAACCGTCCTGAAAATTGATTGAATTCGAAATTAAATCATAAAGTTATTCCTCCAACTTTACTCATAAACAAACAATTCCTGATTAAAACCAATTCACGAGGCTGTTATCGTATAATTCAAACATACAAACATACGCACCTAAATATCAAACAAACAGTAATTAACATATTTTTGCAAAATCAAACGTCGGGTTAAATAAATTATCCGCTCGTTTACTTTATAACTTGTCTGTACAAATAGCCCCGGGTACCCGGTCCATGGGTAGCTACACCCGGGTCGGGTTGCTCCCGGTTAACCGTAACCGGACCCTAAACACGGTTCTTTGTAGGTATAAATTTATTGAGCGTATAATTTTATGCGCACTGGTTTTCTAGGGTTAATCGTTCGGTTTTTATACACCGGATATGAAATGGATTAAAACAAATTGAAACATATTACCGATTTGATATAATATGTTGGTCTATTACCCGCATCGGTTATTCAACGTTTCAAATGAAATATTACATTTAATTCCGAGAAATAATGGAAATTAAAAAATGAAAATACGGAAAATTAAGAAAAGTGATTTATTAGCATTGCACATAAAATTATAATACAGCTCACTACGTAAACTCGCACTAGCATCATTATAATAAATTTATAATCATCTTCCTGCCCTTGTCCCTTCTTATTTGGGGTCGGCGCAATACGTTTTTGTCTTCCATTCTATCCTATCAACCGTCATGCTATCACTAACTTCCTTTTCTTTCATATCACTGTTCACACAATCCATCCATCTTTTCTTTGCTACTCAGAACTAAAATTCTAACGTGAAAATAAATATCGTAACGAAAAACATGACGATACTTGAATATCACACAAGTATTCACTAGCAATACTAGTTTCCCCAGTTCAATAGATGCAATGTGAAATCCTTTCAACATCACTAAAATCAATACCCCAAAACAAATACAATAAAACGCGAAAATAGAAAATAAGAGTCCTTTTCGACGCCATTTGTTTAGATAAAACACTTAACTAATATTGCGAAAGTAAAGCAATAAAGAGACGTAGGTATAACGCCCCATGTAACAATTATGGAGGACTCCCTCGCTTGTATTAAAAGGAATAACAGTTATGGAGAGAGGAGGAAGTTGCGGTGCCAGCACGCCATGGAGTGTGCTGGGCGCGGGGCTGGGTGACGAGAGGACGCGGGTAGAGATGCAGACTGTATGTCAGAAAGAAAAATACAGAATTTTTGAATTGTATAGTGAACAAAACTCGAATAATTTAAATAAAATAACCTTACTGTTTTACTTATGAAAGCAAAATGATAATAATCATAACATTGACAGTAGTAACAATAGAAAGTTTTTATAGTTTCACCTTTTACTTTATAATAAGTGAAACTATAAAAACCTATTCGGTTTAAATAGTTTAAAGTAAATGAACATGATTGTAAAATTTGTTATTTGGATTAACAGACACAGATAATATGGAATGTACAACCGGAATCATTTAGTTGGGTACCTATTCGTTCGCAATTTAATCGGTGTTGAAATAAAATTATCGTAACGTAAATTACTGTTGCGTTCCCAAATAGTTTAACGTTTGCAGTTGACGCCTGCTCTCGTATAAACTAGCTATATTTGATTCTATCTGTATTAATTATCAATTAAATGCTTTTAACATTTCATAATTTTGCCAACAACATATCTGAACGACTTACTGAAATGTTTTATCAATTTAGTGACACTGACGTAAATAAAATTATTAATATTAGTATTTCAACACGAGAATTATTCAATTTATCTTAACAATTCTGAGTTCGCTTCAGTGCACTTTCTGAAGTCATAGCTCTATTCTAAGAACGTCGGAACTCGCGGAGGCTTCTTTAATTCCGGTCCATGGCGCCTCAGATAAGACGTAGATCGAAGTAACTTTCCGATGCGAGAACTTCAAACAATTAAGCCTTTATTTCGCGCTTCTAACAATGAGAAGTAATTAGCGGAGTGCTTGACGATTCCGGCATTTTTTGCAAACGGAGCTTTTCAAAATACCCCTATTGTTCGTAAATTTTCATCAAACTCCACGCTGACCCTGGGGAATCTTATTAACGGAGGCACGCTTCAGTGTTTTATTGAAGCTATTGGATCTATCGCGTGGAGGCTTGACGGAAACAACCAATACGCCGTAGATAACAAATCTTTGGAGCAATTTAAAGGGCCATTTTTAATATCCGCTCGAGGTCAACATCCTTCCCTTCGCACGGCCCTGCCAGCGCCCGCTCTCTATGTATCATATTAAATTGAATAAAAGTTGATTTGTAGGCCTGAAAGAACGTTTTCAATACTCCTTATTGAACCATTATGTCTAATGGCTGTGACAATAGAGCATTACAAATTTGTCTCGTCGAGCTCAAGTCGGGTTTCACAGGAGCACAAGAGGAGGATAGATGTCGAGAGACAATATAGATCTTATTGTTATCAAGTGAAGGTTGTCTTTCGTGTGGATGCGGGAGGTGTCCCAATTGAGTTTATCACCGGATATTGTAAAATGGTCGTAGTTAGTCGGCACAATGTGTCGGTAGGCATTGACGGGCCTGCGGCACGCTTGCGGGCCCCGATTGTGTTTGGGACTGTACTAAAATTAATTTGATGGGTACACTCCACAGCTTATGGTATTACGTTGGAAGCGATTGAGGCGTAATTAAATTTCCTCAAAATGAAGCAACGAAGCAAGCATAAGCCCGGAACTCAAAGTAACTAAAAATTGGAGTTTCTCTGTTATATCAAGGTTTAACGCTGAGTATTAAAATTAATTTTATTATACACAAAATATTGGTATATTTGACTAAACCAAACAGCTACATATTTTGAAGTCACTAACCTGGTGGACAAATGCAGTCTCCCACATCTCGCTCTTTCCGAGTCAACTCTGGTCCTGTGCTCAGAACCGGCTCCTCCACCTTGGATGCTTCCCTGCGGAACTCCTCGAACTGCTTCTCCAACACTATCACTCGCTGCTCCAGGGTGTGATGCCTGTACAGCCCGTAGCCACAAATGACAAAAAAGAATAAACAACAACACCACAACACTACAATGTTCAGGACATTTTTGTCACCGTCCTGCCTGAAATTTGGATTAGCCATTTTTAGATGAATGATTAATGATGGCTAAGGATCATTGTCAAGACCGGTATGGCCGTGAGGTCAGACGTGTATGGATCAATTGGCTCGTGTGGTTGCTCGGTGGGCCGGTGGGTTGGCACTGGGGCCTCTCTCGCTCCCGCGGGAAAGGAAGTGGCCCGTCCATCGTTAACTGCCCTTCTAGTTGTGTCGATTACCGCTCGAGTACCCTAACAGTAGCAACTACCAAACTTTGATGGACGTGTTACATTGTGTGTTCCGGATGCTGAGGTTTGTGATCGTCGATCTTGTGTGTTCAGTTATTTATGTATGTGATGTTGAATGGATTATGTGCCGCATGTAGAGATGCGGCGATTAAGTTTGTGTCATCTATGGTCAATATAGACCCAAAGTGGTTTTTATTTTATTTATAAGCCAACGGATAGACATTCACTATTTATTTTTAAGGTTTTTATAAAATCTTCTTTTTATATTATAGACTGACTGACTAACTGACTGACATATCAGCGGAGGGCCCAAACTATTAAGTCTAAGAACGTGAAATATTGAAACAAGTTTTTCTTTAATAATATATAGGTGAGTATTAAGTTAGGTTTTTGAAAATTCAACTTTTAATGAGGTAAAAAGGGGAAATTTTTTTATATGCAACATTTTATTCCTTAGGCCAATAGAGGTACTTGAAACTCAGCACGAATAGTAACTAAGTAAATAAAAAAGTTTTTCATTATTCGTTAATAAATACTGTTTGGGAGAATCTTTTTCTTTCTTTGGGTAATAAATTTAAAACATGACATAAATATATTTTATCTAAATAAATAAAAGACATCAATAGTTTATGAAAGAATCATATTCATTGAAATTATAAACTTTAAAAATTAACACGAGTAATAAACAAATGAAATTATTAGTTCTTTTAAAATTATCTCCATCAGGGGGTTTAGGATCACTTAAGTTTCTTAGAGTAAACTTTAACGCACGGGCCGAATAATTTAAACGCGGTATAATTAAATTACCTAAAAAGGGTAATTCATATAAAAGATATATACAACATATGCTTAACATATGCTTTTTAGTTGACAGATGTCAACTAAGATAAAAATATTTATAAATTTTTTAGAGGATAAATACTATTTTTTTATTTTCTATTTTTGATAGGTTCGCGCTTGACCGCTACCTCACCTGATGGGAAACGACGATGTGGTCTTACATTACCTTACCTTAATTAATTATCAAAATTATTAAGTCTTAAATAAATTACCCTTGTTTTCTTAATAAACTTTTTTTTTTTATGCACCTGCCATTTTTTATCTTCATCACCCTTGGTTGACTGATAGAGAATACTTAAGGCATTAATTCGCCTCTGTACCTTTGTGTTGCATGAAGATTTAATAAATAAATATAATTATTTGGGATGTTCAAAAGTCTATCTCCAGGAATACAAAAGAGTATAAGTACTGCTATCTGGGGTTTCTTTATTTTGCCTTAGCGTATATATGAGAAAGGACAGAAATCACGTGAACGCAGTTACTGAAAAAGTATTAGTATATTCTAAAGCACAACAAAACACAACGAGAATTAAGGAAAACAAAATTACAATATAGGTGTAAAGAAACAAACAAAGTAATAAATAATAATGACCCTTTTCATCGGCAAAGTTTCTTGTATTCTCAGCAGTAACCCCGCTCTCGAGTTCAAGGTTCGCGGCCGTCGTAATATCTTGAAAGTACTAAACAAACCACACCCAGCCACCCTTTACGATCGCAGTAAACATTCATGTCATATAAAATCAGAAATCTTCGACTCGATTACCATGACAATAAGCAGTAACTAAACGATTTGCATATATATTGCATATTAATGGTTCTTCAATCACGTTGCTAGCAATTAAGGGTATTAGTGGGTCCTGTTCTACAAGGCGGCTAATGTCCCGGGGTGACACTGATAAAAATGTAAATGTCCAAAGGCCGTATTAGTACCTACCGACTGTCAGGGGACTAGGAATTTTTCATCTCCCCCGCTGCGACAAATAAATCTCCCGAATCTAGAAGACGGTGTAAGGATCCCCCTTTCTGTCCTGATAGTGTTTGCAAGTGATAAATGGTACGGCGACAGGTGAATCTCTGTGCGTTTAGGATGGCCCAATCTTGGATTGTGGATTTGGGTGTGAAATATGGAAGTGGGATGATAAAATGGTCTTGAGATGGCCGCGTTTTTGGAATATTGACTGATATTGATGATGTGTCTTATGGCCATCACTAAGGTATGTAATAATTTAGTTAATCTAAACGATAATTTCAATGGAGAACAAGGCGATTAATAAGGCGATTCTAGAGTTGAATCAAAACCTTACAGCAATGTAAATTCATTAGTTTCCTCTGTTAGAAAATGTAACCATTCTTCCCATTCCTCTGTCACTCCGCTATTTATTACTTAAAAAGCGCATTTAAAACGGAACAAAGTTAAAGAATTTTTCGGATCCTGTAACAACGGGCCGTCAGCAATCCAGACATTATTGTAGCACATTACGCCGCTGTAATGCGACGCGCTATGCAGGGTGTCTCCAAACATGGCTCTAACAAGGGTAAATTAAAATTCCTTCCCCGTTTTATACGCAGTGGGGTCACCCTTGTTTTGAGGCAAATATCTCTACAGAAAACTTTCGTATAACGATCTGTCCATGATCTTCGAAATCCATTACGCGTTTTATACGAAGGAATCTGTGACTAAGTACGTCAGAGCAACAATGTATGTTAAATAAGGCGTTGTAGTAGACATTTAAAATCACCTGCGTTGACAAAGCGTGAGGAGTACATGTAATTTATGGGTTACCAGGGACGCGGCGGGAAACAAGATTTTATTACACACTTGTTTAATTTCCTATACATCTCCGAAGGTTTATGCTTATAATTAAGTATAGTGTTAATTAAGGGGCAGCATCTCCAGGCGTCGCGTCGGGGTGGTTGACCGGGGATTCCGCAAATCTTAAAGTTAAAGAGTTAAGTTTAATTGCACAAGTCTTGAAGTTCATTTTAAGCTGAGGTTGTAACTTCATTGACAATTAAGCGGAAACCAGCAAAATGAAAATGAGAATTTTGCTTGTGAGTTTTATAAAATTGATGGACATATAATTTTCTGCAATTTATTGTAAAGAGTATGATAATTTCTTTGCCAGTTACAATTAAACTTTTCATTCAGTTAATCGTTATTATTCCCCGGACGTTTTTATGGCTTAAAAGATACATTACTGTTAACAAACTGCTCTCTTATTTCAAATTATGGCAATATTATTCATGTATTTAATTTATTTATATGCTTACTTAGATTATGATGTTAATTTGTCTCTCTCTCTCTTTTTGATAGCATTATCCCAATATTGGGAGTCGGCTCCCTATGTAATGTTTCACTAGACGTGTGTGATACATTACATAGGATAACATTATTTTCATTAATTATGGAAAATATTACTCTTGAATTATCGAAGCTACTTTTTTATAAAGAAAAATTCAATCGGAACTTTTAATGAAGTCGTTTTCACCCATTTTGAGCAATTGAAAGCTTATATTGTAAAATTCGTGTGGAGAGAGCGGCGTTCTTCTAAACTCGAAAGCCAAGACAAATGGGTCGCTGAGCTAACTGAGTAACGTGGTACGCTTTTAAATAAATAATGTTTATAAAGTATGCTTTTCAAACACATGAATTTTAAATTCATATAATTTAAATTTGAATTGTAGACCGTTTTATACGATGCATGATTTCAATTATTATTTTAGTCTCTTGCCTAAGCAAGCTTTGCAAGTTATGAAAATAGTAATACAAATAAAAAAAAAGCAGCAGATTAAATAAAACTTGTAATTGGCAAAAGCGTTTCGAAAATCACACCACAAAACAAAACCGTAAAGGCCAAAAGGTACGGAATCTAACAAGCTTCATTCAAAAATTCAATTAAGCACTTTTGGGGGATGGGTTGGGAGACACGGATAATGAGTTACAAACGCCAGAGAGCAAGCTCAAACCGATCCGATTTAAAAGGAGAAAAAACGGATAAAAAAGGATCCCGGTTAATCGGCATTAGATGGTCTGATGAACACGGTGAACACCTGTAGTTCTGTATACATTTGCGATTGGTAGGTGTGTAGGAGAAACAAAAATAGATGTATATATGTCTCATGTTGATTGTTCGTTTTCTGAATGTCTTTTGGTTATATGGAAAAGTTTGGTGATTTATTGAGCAAGGTAGGATTGGATTTTTAAGAACTTGATTGAATTGTTATTGCAAATGGATACTGAGGGATCATAACATTTCTATGAATGTTTTCGTTAGACTTTCTTTTGATAAACTGTCAGCATCAAACATTGAATTCGCTTCGAAAAATTAATCATACGATTGTGATTATAACAAGGCACGTGGCACCGACTCTATTGGGAAAATTTGTAAACTTCTGCAAAAATACTTACAAATTACTCCCTCTGTTCAACCCCTATAATTATGTGATGATTTTTTATAAGACGAAAGGTCTTATATAATGTTCAGAAATATTTATAAAATTTTATAATTAATGTTGGTAAGTACATTTAATATTAAATATCGTAAATATTTCTTGCTTCAGACCCAGTAGTAGACTGTGCAATGTAAGTAACGGTGTGTTGTGGCGTATAAATGAATATAAACATTTAATGAAGTAGATTAACATAATCAATATTAAAAATAAACATAAATAGCTTTCTAGTTATTTAGGGTAAGACTTCAATATATAGGTAAAACTTGTCAAGTCATTAATAGGTTTTATATTGCTTCTAATAAGAACCGTATCAAATCAAGATACTCCGACTCAAAAACGAGTCCTACCAATATTTACATCAGAATCTTATCCAAGCTCCACCCACGCAAATTTCGGCCGTTGCAAAACTACATGTAAATCAAAATGTACGTTGTTTTAATATGAATTTATGGCATGTTAATGGTGCTTGTAATTTCTGTAACGACAGCCGGAGTGCTGGCATTAATCTAGTGCAATTGTGAGTTATTGTGAGCATGGAGTACTGCTAATTGACTAGGTGCCTCGATATCTACGTGTAGGTGGTGTATTGTGTACTGTGGTTCAGCTATTGCATCTATTGTGACAGTGTCTTGTTAGTAACGTTATCACTGTATTTCGCTTCGTTGCTGTATTTCTGAATGTATATTCTACTGTCCATTTGTATTATCGCCCTTTTTTTTTTAGGGTCATTCGTAATTATCGGAGGTCGGAATTAGGTAGAGTAATTTAAGTAATTATACTGATTTCATACCCCAAAAGAATAAACTGCATATGCTTCAAATCCCGAGATTAATTTTAAAGAGCAGATTTTTAGGACGCATTCAGAAATATGCGCAAGCAGAAAGAAAATCTTCCTGCATTAATGACGAGGAGGAGGAAGTATATAAATTTTTTAACCTCACCTCAGTTGACGTAGAGAGATCTTTTTATTGAAAAATAATAATAAAAATTGTATGTTAATTATCTTTGTTTTATTTATTTGTAATATTGTTGGCCACACGAGCATTTTAATTAGAAATACCGGGAAGATCCATATTAATATCATCATTTTGATGCAAGTACATGAATATAACAAAGCACAATAGTATAATCAGCTTTTTAATATTCCAACTGCTGGGACTCAGGCCTCCTCTCTAGGAGATGGAATGGGCCGTAATCCACCAGGCGGGCCCAATGCGGGTTGGTAAATGTCACATGTGTTCGAATTTTTTGGTTCCAGGACATATCGGTTTCCTCACGATATTTTCCTTCACCGTTTTGAGAGCAGTGGTGATGAAATAAATTACACAAAGTAATGCACCTGGCTGGGTTTGGACCCGCGACCTACAAATCGTAAGTTGGGGCTGTTACCAATGCTCTAGTAGATGAATGACTTTACCTAATTCTGACCTCTGGTAATAATAGAAGCCTACATAAGGTCAGAATCCCATCGTCATCATCATTTTAGCCGAAAGATGGTCACTGTTAGACATAGGCCTCCCCCAAGTGTCACCACAATGAACGGTCCAGTGAGTATCGTAGCCATCAGATTCCCGCAACCCTTACCAGGTCATCGGTCCACCTTGTAGGAGGCCTTCCAATGCTGCGTCTTCCAGTACGCGGTCGACACTCCAGAACCTTTTGGTCTCAACGGCCATATGTTCTGCGAACAATTTGCCCTACCCATTGCCATTTAAGTTTGACGAATGGTCAGAATCTAAGGTCACCTATTTTTTATTGTAATTCACTGCGTTGTCAACAAGTATTGGTCACCTATGATATTTGAGCTCAATTTCTAATAAGACTTTATCTAAACTCATAGTATTTGTTTGCTTGAACGCGATAATTTCAGTAACTACTCGTTGGTTTAAATTGAAAAAAAAAAAACTTTTAAAAACTTTTTTTTTATTAATCGTTGGGTCTTTATTGAAAGAACCAACGATTACTAATGATAAATGCCGCAAGTGTCACAGTCAACCAGAAACTATTCAACACATTACAGGGGCATGCACCACACTCACACAGATGGATTATACATATAGACATAATCAGGTAGCAAATATTATCCATCAAAACCTTGCACTTAAATATAAGCTCATACAGGATACAAATACTCCCTATTACAAATATGCACCACACATATTTTAAAAAATACAACTCACAAACTGTACTATGACCGCGCAATATTGACTGTCAGGACTATTCCGATATAACTCTACAAGATAAAATCAATAAAGTCACTTACTTAATTGATATCGCAGTCCCTAATACACATAATTTGCAAAAAAAGATAAGCGAAAAAATTTGTAAATATTCTGAACTAAAAAAAGAAGTGATCAGAATTTGGAGGCAAGAAAAAGTGTACGAAATGCGCATTGTTGTCTCTACTACGAGTGGCATACCTCATTACTCCACCACCGCTTCAAAGTAATAGATCTGAAAGATTCAACTTACATTACCCTCAAAAAGGTTGCAATTTTAAACACCTGCAGAATGTTAAGAAAATTCATGTAGATCGCAGAAAATGAAATTTCTTCACATAACACACATTCTTCACCTTAAATTTACCCACAACATGCTACATTGACTTGGCTTGGCCCGTTAATGTAGCTTAAAAACTAGCCCAGAGCTAAAAAAAAGTGCACGTTTTCCTAGATAATAATAATAATTCTGGCATGGACCCGGCAGCCCGACCTAAACTGCCAAAACTGAGGTACTCACCAAAACTTTTTCAACTCGTTCATTTATTTAATACAAATATTCTAATTCAGTATACTAGCGAAGAAATTCAACTTATTGACGTACATACCTTAACATATTGTCCAGCATTAGTTACTTCCGAAGAACTTAATTTTAAAATCACAGAATACACACGAAATACACGTCACCGAAATACTAATAAACCGGCTTGGCAGCAGAGGCTTGAAAGTAATATATGTAGAAAAGCTTCAAGCAAACTGCAGTAGGTAGAATATCCCAATATATTAAAAACAACCGGTCAAATAAAGTAGTTAATAGAGTAGAAATATTTTTAAAAACATGGTTACTCACGCTAGACATGAAACTGACAATAGAAAACCGGATGAATTCTTGTATACATTAAAACAGAAATTGGCCTTTAAAGTTGATATGTTAAGAAGATACAAAAAAGCCCAAGAAAGTAAAAACGATAACTCTCGGTTTGCTACGAATGAAAAGATTTTTTACAGAAATGTACAGAAATCACAAACTAATACTGTAACGCCCACCAAAAACAACATTGAATTACCAACAGCAGAACGACTAGAAATGTTTTGATCTAGTAGAGCAGGTACATTATGAACAATCTGCCTGGGTAACAGATGAACAAACAAAATGGAGTTCACTAGAAGAAATGGAGTTTGTTGAATAAACTGAGTCAGACATAACTGTAATCACAATGAGACTACACAACTGGAAATCTCCTGGAATAGATAAAATACATAACTATTGGTATAAAAAATTAGAGTCATTACACAAAGCATTAGCCAAAAATTTTACAGGAATTATCTTAGGGATAAAACATTCCTGAATTTATGGCTACAAGAATAACCTAAATATTACCAAAAACTCAATATTCACCACAACCTTCGCAATACAGACCAATTATATGCCTACCCACAATATATAAGATTTTAACATCATCCATAGCCGCAAAATCAATAAACACATAGAACATCACAATATAATAGCAGAGGAGCAAAAAGGATGCAGAAGGGGTCCATGGGCTGTAAGGAACAACTAGTTATAGATTCTACAATCCACAAACATGCTGCCACCAAATATAGAAACCTACATTGCACATACATAGACTATAAAAAAGTTTTTGATAGTATCCCACGCTCTTGGCTTATTCAAATAATACAAATCTATAAAATAAACTCAAAGTTAATAGATTTCTTAAAGAATTTAATGCTCCAATGGAAAACTACACTCCATTTAAATTACCGTGAATCAAACTTTACAACTCGACTAATATATATTAGGTGGGCATTTATCAGGAAACAATTGATACTACGACCAAATTCAGTAAAGACATTATATGCAATTTGGTTTATATAAGTGCATAATCAGAAGTAAAATAAAACCGAGTGACTATCCTATTAACAACACAGACACAATCACAGCTATGAAGACCACAGATTTGTATAAATACTTAGGTTACAAGCAACTCAAAGGAATAGATAATACATCAACACATAATACAAGAGAAGAGTGGTCGCAGTATGTAAAACCCAACTGTCGGGAAAACACTTAATAAAGGCATTGAACACCTATGCGATTATAATATTAACATATCCGTTTGGAGTAATCAAATGGTCAAAAACTGATATCCAGCATATAGAGAGAATAATATGCGCTACAATAACTAAACACAGTAACTTACACCCTACATCTGCTGTAGAAAGTATGATCATTAAACGACAATGTGGAGGGAGATGCCTAATTGACATCTATCACCTTTACCAGAAACAAATGACCAGACTAAGAACATTCTTTCACTCTAAATCACACACAAATAATATTTATAAAGCCATAGTAATCAACGATATCAATTACATCCCACTTAACCTTAATGATCAAATAGAAACACCACATACGAACAGTAACGACCCATAGAAGCAAAAGTTAGAAAACTGGAAAAAGAAGTGCTGTATGGACGTCACCCTCATGACTTAGAGAAATCTCATATAGATACGATAGCATCAAATAAATGTCTTAAAAAAGGTACTTTATTTCCGGAAACCGAGAGATTTATTATTGCAATTCAGGATCAGATCATAAACACCAAAAAACTACAGAAAGTTCATCATTAAAGATCTGTACAAGATAAAATCAATAAAGACACTTAATTGATATCGCAGTCCCTAATACACATAATTTGCATAAAACGATAAGCGAAAAAATTTAGTAAATATGCTGAACTAAAAGAAGAAAACGAGGTTGTTATATTTTCGACGCTTGAGATTCTCCGTAGCCGCAGCGGCAGCACTAGCACAGCACTATGACATAGGAAGATGGGATGGCGCAAGAGTGTCGACACAGGTAGCGTCCCACAGTAAAGGTCTATCTATCTTCCATGGAAATAAAGACATACCAGCCGGTCTCTTACCATCGTCACGTGCCAGGCCATGAGGTTCCAAAACAGCCGGAACGCCGACGGTGACAAGGGCACGTCGGATAATGTCGTTAAGGTTCGCGTGCCGCGCGCTTCGACTGCATGACAGGTCGTGGTGACCGAGGCTGTTGACAACGTCGCCACAGTGGCAGCGATGAGGAGAACAGCAAGGAGCGCCAAGGCTTAGGGCAACAGCTAGGCGGAAAGTAGTATCGTCGAACAAGGTGCCAATATTCGACGACGATAGTGCGTGAAGCCAAAGACCTGACTCCCAATTTCCCACACCCAGCAGGCGTGCACGCTCCGCAGTATTAGCTGATGTTAGCATTAGGTTTTCCTGGACTACTTTGCAGAGCGGCTCATCCCACCGTCTCTAGGAAATTGGGTTGTCGGGTGGATTTGTATTCGGGCAAGCGAGTCTCCAGGCATCTATAGTCTCGATGAAGCACGGGACATTGAAATCAATAAGTGAGGGAGACAGGATATTCCTGATTAATTTCTCAGTGCCGTGAACCGATAATATATAAAAGCTGGTAAACTAATACTAGTAATTTTGCGGACGCCAAGGCCTCCCATACAAATGGGAAGGGTAGTTTGAGCCCAAGCTCGGTCATCCATGGCCACGTTTAAAATTGACGTAAGAGTATGCCGGATAATTTGGTCCATTTTTTCCAAAAGATGGGGGTGTTTCCATAAATGAGAAGCGCGGAGAAAATATGTTAATTTAGGGCCGAAACAGCAAAAAAGAATTATGGTGATGGCCGAATGCATGTTAATTTCTAGCAATCTTACCGAAATATCATTAAATTTTTGAATTTTTCCTCAACGATATCGGGAAAGCAATCCTCGAAAATAGGAAACCCAAGGAGACGAAGAGAGTTTTTTTCTATAATTTTGATTTCTAGGACTATTGTGTTAAATTTGGAAAGAGTCAGTTGTGTGTCAGTACTGTCAGATAAGAATAACTCACATTTGAAAAACTTGAGGTCAAGACCTATTGAGTGGAGTTGATTTTTTAGAAAAAGTAAATCATTTAAAACTGTGTCTGCATCGCCTCCTAGGGTTCCGTCGTCGAGATACCAAACGTTGAATTTGGAATTTAATTGTCGAATAATAGGGTGAATGGCTAAACTGAAGGCCCCAGGGGATCACCTTGTTGACAGCCAACAGCGGATTCTAAAAGGTTGTCCCGATATAATAATTTTGATGGTTGTCTATAACATTGCCAAAGAAAACTAATAATTTGATGTACTTCTTTTTTAGATTCTGCCAGCAAGGTGTATATTAACCGAATTGAAGGCATTTTTTATGTCAACCTTCAGGATGACCCCTCCTAAGTTAGAATTTATGTAGGTCAACAAGGCGTGTACGGCAGCCTCGCAGCCCCCTTTGGAGCCGAAACCTAGCTGCATGGGCTGAAATTTTTTCAAAACAGCTTCACCATAAAATTTACAGCAAATTTTGGCTACCATACGACGATAGGTAGTGCCCAAGGCAATGGGTCGGATGCCGCCATCTCTCTTGCGCAGAGCACACAAATTAGCCCCGTACAGAGTGTCGATGACGGCTTCGTTCACTTTGCCTGAGAGCATTAAGTTAACCAGAGCCGTAAGCTCCTTCAAGAGCAACTCACCAGCTTCGCCGGCGCCTGAGCACATGAGGTCCTTCAAGTGTTGAGGACTTAGGCCGTCGAGGCCGCCGGCAGAGCCACTCCGGGTAGAGCAAACGGCTGCAACTACCTCTCGACCTGTAACGGTGAGGGTATGAATGTTTGAATCGGGAGGATCAGGAAAAGAAAGGCTTTCCGCATTCAGACCCTGCTTACCTTTAAAAAACCGTGCTTTTGTGCAGAGAGGGCACCTCTCCAGAGTATTCAGTGATGTTGAAGGATGACACGCACTGTCTTCCACCACATCACTGCTGCCACTCAACATTTATGTACAACTAATTAATAATTGACTTATTCAATAGTTGACTTATTCAACAGTAAACAATAAAATAAAATAAACGAAATCGTAGAAAAAACAGACAAAAAACACTGAAAAAATTGTCATCAATGACGGATCACGTCAGCGGAGCGGCGCAGTCGCTTTGGCGGCCTGGGGCGCCGCAACGCCGAAAAAGGCATTTTGGCGGCAGCGCCCTGGCAACCGTTGCCCGGTAACTTGCGTAGCGTCGTCGCCTCCAGACACCACGCATATAATTGTATTGCACTCGTACAATAAGTACTTGAATGTATGGATGGTTAATCGTAGAGAAAATATTTTTTATTGGTCGCTGCAATACAATTTTAAGAAGAATGTCTGTTGATAAATGATATTCTATTATGTATTTGTATTTTTATTTTTTGCCATTGACTGAAACTGTCAATGGCCACTTATTGTTTTATTGATTGATTTTATAATTATATTTTATTATACTTATAGACTTCACAAGATATTACGACGTCAACCTCGTCGGCGGTTATATTTTTGAGCCGTTTGGAGTTGAAACTCTTGGGCCGTGGGGTCTGAGTGCTCATATCCTTTTTAAAGAACTATCTAAACGCTTAGTTGACACTTCGCGTGACCCAAGGGATGGCTTTTACCTTGGTAAGAGATTAAGCATTGCCATACAACGTGGCAATGCCGCCAGCCTTTTGGGCACACTTCCAGTGGTCAGCGATGCGGAGGAGTTTTATGACGCTATATTTTAGTTAGGAGTAGCCGTTAATGTATAGGTATATATAGTTTTAAATAGTTAAGTGTTTTTGTATATAATTTTGTAAATATGTAAATATAATATGTTTATTGTTTTTTTAAAAAAAAGAAGAAGTGACCAGAATTCGGAAGCAAAAAAAAGTGAGGGTAGTGCCCATTGTTGTCTCCACTACGGGTGTCATACCTCATTATCTCCACCACAGCTTCAAAGTAATAGATCTGAAAGACTCAACTTACATTACCCTCAAAAAGGCTGCAATTTTACACACCTGCAGAACAGTAAGAAAATTCTTGCAGATCAACATTGACTTGGCTTGGCCCAGGCTTAATGTACCTTAAAATCTAGCCCAGAGCTAAGAAAAACTGCACGTTTTCCTATAATAACAATTTTTATTAATTCAAAAAAAAGCTTAGTACTATGATTACAGGTATATTATTATATTATAATTTTAAGTATGTAGCTTCTGTAACTGAGCTAGGCAATGCCTGTGTTACGGTTATCAGTGCCATTTCCCTTAATGTTATACAATAATATGTGCCAACAGAGTGAATGTTCTATATTTTACAATTTATCAATTTATGTAGGTAATAAATTATTACATTATTTACTACCGACATAAATTTACTAATGAAGTGAGTAATGTCCTCTTGTTTGTATTTAGCGATATGTGCGTGTGATGCATAGGAGGGTGTGTTGATTGTCATATAGTCATCCTAAGACTAAAAGGGACAGTAAAGACGCGGGCTAGTGATGCTAGTGAAGAAATAAAATGGATTGTATGTTTGTTGTTTGTAAATGGTAATCTCTGAAATTCTTGATCGGTTATAAAGCACTATAATTATGTTGATCAACTTTTTATCCAGGTTATTGCAGGATAGAGTACAGCAGCAAAGTAACAGAAAGAAGCTAGTAATTGATATCCCAGCTACCTAATATCTTGTCTTTGTTTCAGTCTATATCGATATATTAAGAGCAAATTAATGAAAAATTGAAATACCTTTATTTTTTATATGTAACTTATTTATTTAATCAAAATAATTACCATTATTATCTATAAATTGCTGCCATCTAATAGGAAGGTCATTCATGCCTTTGCGATAGAATTCTGATGATCTAGATTCGACAAACTGTGTGAAAGCATTTGTACTGTCTCCTGAGAAGGAAACTTTTTTCACGTACAAAATTTTCCAAATCACAAAAAAAAAAAATGGTAGTCCGTTGGAGCAGGGTCTGGCGAATACGGAAGGTGACAAAGTTCCCTCTCCAAACGCAACATTGAATTTGCGAGCTGTCTCTGCCGCATTAGTATCACGTCGGAACTCGTATTAAAAAATCACGATTTTCAACGTATCCATCTTTCTTGCTTAAACTGTATATAAAACAAAAACAACTGAAAGTCGATACTCGAATGTTGCACATTTTAAAAAAAAGAACTTCATAGGTACTATGTGAAAAAAGTTTCATTGAAATATCTCAAACCATGAAGGTTCTATGTCAATTCGAAGTACCTATTACAATTGGGCACGCCACAATTATGGCGGTCAGTCCCCTCTTTGAGACGTGGTTGGAAAGACCTCGCGGTAAGTTCGGGAAGTTCCTGCACCGGATTCGGGCGGAAGCGACGCCCGGGTGTAGCCACCGTCTGGACCGCCCGGAGCACACGGTTGAGGTGTACCCCGCTTGGGCAGAGCAACGCCATGTCCTCGTGGGGGTGATCGGTGGCGGCGATCTCTCGCGCCGGGCCTTGGTACAGGCCATGGTCCGGAGTGAGGAGAAGTGGCAGGCAGTCGCCTCCTTCTGCAAAGCAGTAATGCTAGCAAAAGAGTTGGCCGATCGCGTGAGGCAACAGTACTCACATCCTAACCGCCGCCGGGATTCCGATCCCGTTTTCCGGTCACCGTAGGCGCGGGCTTGAGGACTGCGAGCAATGAGTAGCCCGCCGTCCGATCATTCGGTAACCGTCCGGACCGAGTCCAAGTCATTGACAGCACGTATTGTTCCACGGGCGCCTCAGGGATATGTCAGCAAATCGTAGGGGCCCAGTAGGGTCGAAGCCTACTGGGGCTACGGGTAATGTGAAAGTGAAACCCGGGGCCCTGGGACGAAGGCAAAGATGGAACATCACAAGTGGGTTTTTAGTAAAAGTTTGACACTATCTCCCGCTCCCTCCAAGAGTGGGATTTGTCATCAGATGATTTTCCCACCTAAAAAAAAAGAAAAAAGTACTTATTACAAAAAAACGGCAATTTTATACTTTAACCCCTATTGTTGTAAATTCGGTATCATGGTTAACTACCAGTCACTATACAACGGTTTAATGTACTGATATATCGTGACGTCAAAATCTCCCAGTTGTCTAAGTGTTTCCCGTGCAATTAGGAACAGTTATCTGGCGAAAACTAGTTCCTTCATATCTTTTAGCTAATACACTGTCAATATAATTGCCTTTAAAAGTAATGTTTCAATCATTTGACTGATTTATTAGAAATCGTATCAATCTATTGCCCCTAATGGTACTTCAAAGCGTATAATTAAATTTAAATGTGATTTTGACTTGAGATTTATTGGCAGTATTTATTCCAGTATTGCGAGTAAACTAGTTTCTGTAGGAAGAGATGGATTGGGCCCTAGTGTTTGTCTGAGATACGACAAGAATGAGGTCAGTCCCAATTATATGGCTGGATAGCAGGGGGGACTGGTGTCTGTCAATATAGCTTACTCTACTGAGGCTGACGGTACCACTGAACAGATATTGAAGCACAGAGAATAACTTTTAATTTGACAATTTGTTTTTTTTTTTTTATTCACAGCTTCCGTTGCTGTTTTCAGATTGCAGTTTGTGATTTTGGTTGCAAACTAAATACCTATAGCATTTAGGTGGGAAGTTGTTTTTGCATTTAATTATCATGTAATAGTGACGAGCGTTTCATCTTGCCTCAGTTGTAGCAGTAAATTTGAATAACTAAAGTTGTAGCATAATTAAATTTTCTAGAAATGCTTCTTATCAAAGGGATGAAAAATTCTCTTTAACGTTTGTTAAATACACAGCAACGTGCAGTAAAATGAACAGTCTGATTATGATAATAGTTGGAATAGGTATTCAGTATTTTCTGCTAACCTAATAGAATTTGTTATTAGATGCTGCATCTATTAAAATTACGGTAAAATAGGTATAAATATGTCTTGTGGTAACTCTGAAGAATTTAGAATTAGAAAAGTATGATGATAACTGCTATATGATGGATAACAAATATTATTGATGTTACAGATACATTTTGTAACAATGATGGTGATAGATATAGAAGTTAAATGAATATGCAATACCGTCGATTCGAGCTGGATCAAAGTACTAATCTTTATATATATATATATAATTCTTCTGTACGTGTGTTTGTTACCTAACTCTTTCTAAATGGCTTTTCCGATAAGAATGAAATTTTACGTGAATATATTAGAGTGGGTCCCTAGATAACTTGAAAATATAATTGAATCAAAAAAAAAAAATGGGCAACCCGATCGCAGCGCCACGGTAGGTGGTGATGCTGGTGGTGGGTGCGGTGGATCTGTGGTGGTGCTGGGTTCTCAATTTTTTTTTTTCAAACGAAAAGCGCCATTCATACAGGACAATTTCAGATGGGGATCGCTAGTATTAATGTATTTTTTGGTTTTACAATTTTATCTTGTTGTATTTTTTATGTCTCATTCACATGAACCTTTCAAACCATTTTATAGTGGGTAACTAAGCTGAAAGCACCTTTTAGTACTTATGCACGTTGCTTTTAAAAGCATCCAGTTAGCCAAATTCTACTAAAACTAACCAAAGAGGAAATAACCATAATAGTTTTAACAGCCACTAGATGGCTTTGAAGCATTTTGCATCTTCCTATATACTGTCAGAGGCAGGCCGGAGTCACCTCAGAGTAATCCGAGGCACTTTAGCAAATGGATCTCATTTAGGAGCTGCCGTTACCAGCTAATATCTGTCGCCTTAGTAATTAATTTACTAATTAGTCGATTGAGTGCGAACCAGCCGGCTCAGTAATAGCATCTCGGCATAAGATGACATTATCTTAACTTACTTAGACTTTACTTCTGCTTTATTAAGTCAATAAGTATATTAGGGAGTCTGTAGTGGAGGAAAGTTACGTCTAAGTGAATTAACTGTAACTTTGGATAATAGTTCAGTTTCGTTGTCGGGCTTTGCGAATTTTTAATTAACTTATAGTGAAAGGAAACCTTATCTTCGTCAAATTAAGTGTTTTACAATGAGAATTCACAATATATGTAGATTGTGAAGTACTAAAATAAATGAAAAAGATTTCAAAGCGGTATTCATCAAGTAATGTTATTAATTGGAACTACAATATATATATAGCAGTATATATTCACATGATAATCAATACGTACACAATCGGAAGACGCAGCGTTGGAAGGCTTCCCACCAGGTGGACCGATGACCTAGTGAGAGTGAACAGGAAGAGAGAAGCCTTTATTCTGGTGTGGAGCAAAATAGGTTATATAGATAGAGTTAAGATTTCAATTAACCTTGAACTGCCGTTTGGTCACGATTATCTCGTCATGTTTTCAAAGAATTTCATATGAAATGCACAGTTTTTTTTTTTTGAGGTGGGAAATCATCAAATAGCTTCTGTCGCTCTAGATAGAGTGAGAGAGAGTGTCAGACTTTTACTGATTAAAACTCACCTGTGTTCCTTTAGTTGCGTTGGTATACCATATATTGTAATATTTGTATCATGTTGTGATATTTGTATCTTTGCATGAAGATTAAATAAATAAATAAACTCTTTTATACAATTCCGCAGCATCAGCAGCCATCGGACCCACTGGGCCCAACAATTTTGCTGACAGCATGTTGAGCAAAACACGCCGTTGACTCGGGCTAGGCCTTACCACATGGAGTTGGAGCTATCTCGGGCGTGTCCTGCTAGATGCACACTTCGAGGAGTTGCGGGAGTGAATCTATTAAACCAATTTATGTATTTTATACTATGTTTAGATACGTTCGTACCTTGCATGTGACTTGTATTTTTCTGTAGTAGTTTATTATTTTAAAAAACCACAAGTAATATAAATAAACCTTTTTTTTCGGTGGTAAAATCATCTTATGACATCCTCCTCTCTTGGGCGGAGCGGGAGATAGTGTCAGACTGCTACTGACTAAAAACCCACTCCTGTTCCTTCGTTGCCTATGTTAATAGACATAAGAAAATTCCAGTCTTTTTTCCTCACTGACAAGCGACCATCCCTCTTACGTTGCCCTAAAATAAAATTGTCCTTCACAAATCCTTATAAATAACTTCACCATCTTCTCAGAAAGCTATAAAAAAGTGAAGAGCGCACTTTATTTAGTGTATAAAATAAATCTGTTTAGAGTTTGATCGTTAAGAACCGCGGAGGGTAGTCCTGCATAATCCGAGCCACTCTTGCAAATGGATGTCGCTTGAGAGAGTAATAAAGTAACCGGTGAATACTCAACGATTATTGTTATAGTGCCTGGAAGGCTTTTGTTTTGAAATTTCTTAACTTTTTCGCTTTTCTTTTAAATCTGC
Source organism: Mythimna vitellina (assembly GCA_949316375.1). Taxonomy (NCBI): domain Eukaryota; kingdom Metazoa; phylum Arthropoda; class Insecta; order Lepidoptera; family Noctuidae; genus Mythimna; species Mythimna vitellina. The sequence continues at coordinate 663,717 of OX438696.1, forward strand.
TTTTAAAACCTTGGGTTCAATTGATTGTTTTTGTTTTGAATGTGATGCAAATAATAAAACTTCAAACTTCAGATAATAAAATTTGGTTTTATTATGGCACTTTGCTACAACACGCGTAAGATTATTTCACTAATTTCTAGATAAACACAAGAATAATGGAACTGTAGGTAGTCATCGCGTAGTGCAATATCATTGTAGTCCTTCAGTTATATAAAAACGAACAAATATATTTAAACTTACTACAAAATCGTGTTGCCTAAGAAGGCTGAAGCATGATAATAAAACAAGTGGAATAAAAAAAGAAATGAGAGTAAAATAAAAATTACAAAAACCGTCCGGAAGTCCTAAATTATGCATTGCCCAATGTTTACGATGAGAGAAGTCCAAATAAGAAAAGTATTAGCGTTAAATTTAAATTTTATGAGTGAACTTAGCCGACCCTCTGAGAGAGGTCTCTCGACCCTCCTCTCTAAATAATAAACCTGGCTAATGATACAAAAAAATCTTAATGAAAAATCCCCATTGAATATTTATAGGGGAAATATTAAAGTTGTTGGATGTAGAACACGAAGGTACAAGAGATTAAAACTCGTAAGAAATAGAAAAGCTTTGAATAAAAAAGTAATTCTAAATGTTAGCTTTGATGATTTTAAAAAGGGGGCAGAGTCATTTTAAAACGCCATCAGGTTGAACGCTGAATCGGCTGTAAATTTTTAAGTAGCTGATGGTCTACTATAGGGACAATTGTTTTGAATTACTAAGTCAATTTATAGAGTTTTGAGGATTAGGGTATTTCCAATTAACAAGGGCATAAATGTCATGACTAGTTACCACTCGGAAAAAATGTGGTCATCTATTTTACACTAAAATTGTGATTTTTATCGTACATGGCATCACTCCAAACCATCACTAGTTGTGCTCAACTCGGGAACGAAAAAAGCGCAAAAAGCGGAGCGCAAACTACATTTTCCGGATCGCCGCGCTCGGGACACGCTGTTCAAGTTGCGTTCCTGTACTGCACAATTTGGTTATGTATATAGAACTGTTTGGCATTTAACTAATTACAGATAGACTTATATATTAGCCCTGGTTACTTTTATTCAATTTACTTAACTAGGGACATCGTTATATTTGAAGAAAATTAGGTGAAAACAAGACTGTAATAATTTACCCATGTTTATTTAGAAGGATCGCTTTGAGGACTGAGAGGAGAATAAAAAACATAATTTTAACATAAGTGCCTGATACATTACTTACAGACAGCTATGAATAATAATAATAAGAGTAGAAAAATATGCCAGTCTCTCTCTGGTACGTAGTTAAGTTAAACTTGAGCATACGATATGCTCTCTAAATGCCAACATTACGCTTGACAAATGACAGGGCTTGCTGAATGTAAGCTACGTGGTCCGCGTACAGAATCACTATATATCTAACATTCACGAGATTATGACGTACAACTGCTAGACTATTTTATTGTCCTTTGTCTCTTTTTTTCTTCTTGGAATGAACTTGGATAAGAAAGACCTCATAACTTCTAATTTAACAATAGACTAACAGAACGTGATCGTATTTCGTTTTTCGTTCGAATTGTCATAACTAAACTCATAAGTAAAGTTTCAAGGTACACTTTATAAATAAAATATTGGCCTATTGTCGATAAATATCTCTGTCGAAACGGTTGACTCGCTTCACTGAGTAAAATAAAACAAATAATATCTTAAATATACGGATGCCTTAATCTTCGTTTCCAAAGATTAATGAAAAATTGCGTTCTGTAAACGAGAATTGATTTAGTTGAGTAGTTTCACTAAGTAATACTAAGTATAAACGATTCATCAGGCTCATTAAAGTCGGTAAACCAAGTTGGCCGCAAAATAAAAGAAGTAAATCTGAAGTTTTCACATCGGGAGAAGCAATAAGTTTGTTACCGCGTCGCACGTCATGAGAAACAGCGTTTAAAGTATAACATAAAATCTCACATAGACCTAGATATTGCAGTCTTCTCATAATAAAAACTGTTTGGCATCACATTTAACATGCCAGTGATTTACAACACTCTTGACTATTTGGGCAAAAAAAAACTTGGTCATTAATAGTTTAACTCAATGTTAATAACCAGTTTCTTAGCCCTAGAAAGATAATTTACCTTGAATCGACGTAAACATTTTTTCAAACTGTATACAGTGCTGGCCGTTTATGTCAACTCAGTTGACCCACGGAGCTTGAAGGAGATTCCCCTTTTCACTCAAGTAAGTGCAATACTTTCAATATATACCTATCGTTCGTCGAAGTGACTAGCCTCCTAAACGCACACAATGAGTGGAACTGATGATAAGACACATCAAATAATAAAAAAAAAATGGGTTCCAGAAAATTGCTGCTGTTACAATTTTTGTAAAATGGTTTCACAATATTGACGACCGAGTTACCGTATTATTATTATTTTTGTTAACTTTGACTTATTTCGTTATTTTGTTGAAGTGAAGAAATAAAATTGTGATTGATCAATACTGATAAACTTTTATAAACACACCTACAATTATCATATACAGTCTCTAACTTCCACCACCCGTGGGTTCCGTAGAACAAAGTGCGGTTGGTCCAGTTGGAGTTTTATCAGCAGTTTATTGGGCGCGTTTCCAACGAAGCTCTAATGAATAAACCACTACGTATTGGAGACAAACATTTCTTCTTGGAATAACGCGAGGACTACACAATACAGTTACAAGTTGTATGGAGACCGCAGGAAAGTAGGGTATGGATTTTATGTAGGTCTGTATGTGTGCTGCTGGAACTGTTCAGCAGTGTGGGTGCTTACCGCAATTGTCTTGTTTTTATTTAAATTGTTTTTCAGTCAGCTCTTAGCTTTTGTAGTACAATATTTTCTTAGTATTATACGAATTGATATTAAAAGTTTAAAGACAGAATTAACGTAAAATTCGGAACTACTACTAAGACCAAACTAAGATTGAGAGAACTTCACTCTCAATCTTAGTTTGGTCTTCGTCATAATTGCTATATTTTAAGTTCTCTTAATTAGAATGTTTTCTTATGTATCATAGTATTTATTAGTTTATTATATTAGCATATATACGTATTTTATTATTATAAGCCAGTTAATTTAATGTTACTACATTCTATTTCAAAAATATCTGTTATTTATTTATTGTGCACACCTACCACAGATTTATCTTTTTAACCCAATGGTTGACTGGTAGAGAATGCTTTGTGGCATAAAGTCCGCCTATGTACCACCACTGTACATGAAGTTTAAATAAATAAATAAAAAAAATTAGACAGAGAATATATTCTCATATCATACATGTTCATTTTATCTTATCTCATTCCCCAATTGGCGTAGGTAGAAGACAGCCATATTTCAACAGTTTTATGTACGTTTAATTTTATAAATAATGGGGAAAAGTCGTACTGTTACTTATTTTTAAAGACAAGTAGGTACGTTATTTTAACGTCATTAGTATCACGACAAAATAATAACTGTTATAATATGATTGTTATAATAGTAACAGCTTCCATAACAAATATACACCAATGTAATTGCTAGCAACTTATGTTGTGAACAATATTACCGGCCACAGTTTTACTCGGAAATGGAACACATTTACAGCGTGTCCGGAGCGCGGACGGGCGGAAAATCTCGCACTTTTCCGGTCAGTACGCACAGTAACTATGTACTGCTTTTGTGGTGAAGTAGTTTAATACAAACTGATCAACTTGCGGGTTGATTTTTCCTCGTGAAATTATTTTTCTTAGAAATGTAGCTGTGACGATGCTTGGCGAAGCCTTTGTCAAGTAAGTAAGTAATGTAAGTAATTTTTGGTTGCATATTTATCTTTACAAAAGGTATTTAATAGATTAAGCATATTTTAATGTTAACTCTAGAAGTAATGTAAGTTCATAAGTTTTCTACTTCATCTCAAATTCCTCAAAAACACTTTATTTTTATTATTTTTTTTGGTTTAGTTATATGTAAAAAACAAAAACATCGTATCTGGTATCTCACATAAACTTGAAAACAAAGAATACCGAGCCACACATGCGAACTATATTAAAATTGTGCAGTGCTTGCATATGAAGTAACAAATCGAGCCATACGCCATTTTATTGGCTTGGACTGATTCCAACGTTGTTTGCGTACAGTCAACCACATGGTCGTGGTAACGCCAGCACCTCTATGTCGTAGCAGTAAGGGCAATTTTGGTTTAACTATTGACGCACAGTTGGCCGCACCACGGGGTGTACTCCATACAGGCCAATATTCGTAACTCTTGAGTTATACCTAGGACATGAACATTGGATGCAAGTATGTATTCGGTAATATTTAAAATATGTGATTTAAGAGCAACACATTTGAGGCGTAGCTAATACCTGGTTTACAGATAAAGAACAACTAAAAAGCAGAGCATAGATACATTCGGCAAACAATATTAGAGTTATATCCATTAAAACTTTGAATATTTATGATTAGATATGATATCTGTTACGCTGTCAAATAGAAAACTTTTTTTTTGTAAAAAGTTTTTTATTTCACACTTTAGTGGCGATACACTTGTAACCAGAGTGCCTATTTCTCATGAAAATTCCAATTAACCCTGCTAGGTTAAATTGTTTTAGTATGAAGTTCCCGTGTCTACCTTCCGCCTTCGGGCTCCATCACCAGATCAGTCAGATAGTACCTTATAGCCAAAGTGCATCTAATAAGCCCAAATACGGCTAGGATACAAGTTCTCGATGAAAATATCAAAATTACTATATAGTTGCCTATAATATTTGAGAAGTTCCTTCGATTCTTTATGGATCCCATCATCAGATCTGGATTTTGAAAAAAATGGGACTAATCTAGAAGCATATCCTTTAAGAGGAAAATAAAATGTTGCAAATCGGTTCATAAACAACGGAGTTCTGAGGTAACACACATAAAAGAAAAAAAAAAGACAACTAAATTGATAACCTCCTCCTTTTTTTGAAGTCGGTTAGAAATAGCAATAAAACGGAGTCACAGTAAATGTATTGTATCCAATATGTATAAAGAATACTTGTTTTATAACTTTATTGTCGAAAATTCGTTTGTACGAATAAGTGTATTTATGTATATAATATGCTCGAAGTTAGGTTTATTTAAAATAATAGTTAATATTTAAAATTAGTAGAATTTTTTAAAAGTTGTTTTTTTTTTTTAAATACATAATAAATTAAACTCTATAAATAAAGAAAGTGTGTATTATTAAGAATAAATTAATAATTTTACATTTGCCATCCAATTTCATATAAGCTCAAATCGAAGCTTCGATGCAGAAAATCTGTATGTTTATAAGAATGTATGAAGACTGATTGCAAAGAACGATCGGCGGAAGTTGATGAAGTCTTGTTCCGTTTTCCTCATGAGTTGTTGTGAGAGTTAATGTAGTTTGATGGAGGATGTATTTTTGGTTCAAATAGCTTAACAAGGAAAAATAAAGCCTTTGTGAATAATGAAATGAAAATAATAAACGTAAATAAATGCAAGAACTTTGAAGGGAAAATAGAATTGCTAGCTGGTCGTAAAATTGAATAGCGTTCATTGTTGTTTTACAATTTCCCTCCAATTGTACATTTACATTGCAAAGAAGACGTTTCCATTTCAAGTATCTATGATAATAACAACAAGCACATAATAGCAGCAGTGAACCAAGAATGTGCCATAATTTAACAAAACTTGAATGTGCTTGGTAACATAAAGTAAATAAGTAAAATAAACTTTACGAACAATCCAAAATTAACAAGATTTAAAGTCTCAGAAACAAAATCCGGGACGTTTAACGAGTAAAAAGCATTATAAAAAGTGGTGCAAACTGGCTCCTGTACAAAGGCAACTTTTCACAACGCGCTATGAAACTGTCACGCCTGTGGCGCTTGGAACAACTCCAAGCTTCTATTTAACCAACCCCCAATCTAATTACAATCTTAAGATTTTGCACATAACGTTCATTGTCGACTGGACAAGCTTTATGCAGTTGATGCGGTACTTCGTGCTTTTTAAAAATGTCCTTTTTCCAATTTTTTGTTGTTCTTAAATGGTGAAGGGTTTTAAAGGCTTAAGTGTTAGGTTAGTTATCTTTTGATTAAAAAATGCAAAGCCTTTGAAGCTCAACTTTCATTAAAAATTTTGTCGTACCTAACTGCAATCATTGCAATAAAAAAAAATAACAACTTGAACTCAAACTATATTCTGATTGATAAGAAATCAACAAATCAATTATTGCTTACGTTAATAAGTTGCAAAATAAAATAAACCTAAAGCATTTTAAATTGTGATCCACGATTCCTGTTTCTCAAAATATAATAAAACGTTTACTTTAGAAAAACATCCTAAGCTTAAAACTATTATTAAAACCATTTAAATATCAAAGAAAATTATTATAATGATACCAACAATGAGACCAACAAAAAACATAAAGTATCTCTAGTTCCATGAATCAGTATCGGAGAAAACTTTGTACAAACCAAATGGTTTGTTATTGTGAATGTTATTAGACGCAAGATAACCATACAAATTATTGTAATTAGCTTTGATCCCGTACAAACTTGGCAAATAGAACCCGTAGTTTGATAGGAATACGGCGAGCAATGGGTCTACGGGTAAATGATTCAAATTGTTAAATCCGTATGGTAACGAAACCCGGTAGGGACTTGCCGATAAAGTTTGAGCTTTACGTTGAAGTGATAAGTCATAGTTATGTAATTTATCTTCCGAGTTAATGTTGTATTTGGACAAAATTTTATAAAATGAGGATGTTAGATTTTGGATTTCATCTGTGGGTGTTTCATATTGATATGCCACATTTTCTGTCGTGTAACTATTTTCTGTGGATAATTTATCTGTATCTTCAGTTACTTCGTATGCTTTTGAAGTAGCAGAAACTGTTATCACTTCGTTAATAGTATTTCCTTTAACGATCACACTAGCTGTAGCATCAATTTTAGGTCGTTCTAGATTATTCACGATGGTGTAGTCAACATCTTGATTCCACACTTTTTTAGCTGTTCTTGCCGTTTCCTCACTGTTAATTATTTTTTTGTTCATTTTCTCTGTTTTATCTGCAGCTGTGACAGTTTTGGAAGACTTTTCATTTAAAACTTCAAAACTTTCCTTGAAATCTCTTTTGGTGTTACTTGATCTTTGTACTAAATTATTATCATAAACTATAGGCGACTTCATAATGCGGAAAACAGGATATGGGAGATCCATAGGTTCTCGACTTATTTGATTGTAAATATCATGGTGAGACATCGGTATCCAGCCATTTGTATTAATTATTTGTTCTGTTGATGTTTGATAGGCAATATTGATGATCTGGAAGTCGAAAAAAAATATACAAGAAAATGATTAAATATTGATGTGAAACACATGTAAATTAATTTGGACTAATTGTATTTTGTAACCCACAGAGTCTGTTTGATAATATTTAGTCCTAGTGAATGTCACTTTATGTTGCTACTTATCAAACTAATCAATTAAAGGAGACCAAAAATGTATGGACCCAGGATCCAGACCTGGTCCGAAGTAGCCAAAGAAAACAAAAATCTGTTAGGAATTGTTTTCACCACCATTTTTTATTATGTCAACTACAATGCAGGACCAACGCCCTTGGTGCTATTTAAGTTTTAAAATAACCATCCTTCATAAATTATCGGTAACATGAATTGTAAAAACAAAAACTTAGGGCTTGAATAGAAACTTTCAGCTAGCTGCCCTTTACCACCATATTTTTTTTTTTTTTTTAATCATCCAATGAGATCTCCTGCCCTTTCGTGTCAGACATTTGTTGACTAAAACCCATTCCTAGTTCATTCGTTGCCTTTCATTCGAAGGCCGGGTTTTCCTTTCGGAAGCGAACCCATGGCCCCAGTAGGCTTCGACCCTGCTAGGCCCTTACGGTTTGCCAACATCTCCTTGAGACGCGCGTAGAACACTACGCGCCATCGACTATTTGGGCTCGTTCCAGACGGTTACCGGACGGTTGGACGGCGAGCTACCCATTGCTCGCTGTCTGTAAGCCCGCGCCTACGGTGTCCGGAAATTGGGATCGGGATCCCGGCGGCTGGGGCGTAAGGGCCGTTCCCACGCACGTGCGTGTGCGGCCGCCTTCTTTGCTAGCAGTACTGCTACGAAGAAGGAGGCGAACGCCTGCCACTCCTCCTCGCTTCGGACCATGGCCTGTACCAAGGCCCGGTGCTAGACATCGTTGCCCAAGCGGGATACACCTCTACCTTATGCTTCACCGTGTCCTCCGGGCGGCCCATATAGTGGTGAAACCCGGGAGATTGTTACGCATGAATCCGGTGCAGAAACTTTCCGAACTGACAATGTCCGGTAAGAACTAGTGTCATGGGAAGGTTGCCGTAAGATATTTCCAGCCACGCCTCAAAGAGGGGACTTACCGCCACAATAAAATTATGGCATGCCCAGTACTGCGTTGTGACAGTCGCTGTCAACATTTTAACATGAGTTCCTGCTGGAACTCTGTCCGCCATTCCGCAACGTATCGCGGTAGTGGATTTTCACCCCGTTGCATCTCAACGTGCAAACCGTGCATGCGTGCAAGGACTGTTGCCTCCAGATCCCATGGAGGCAGGCCAGCAAGGAAGCTCGCCACTTCGCCATATTGTAGCAACAATTTTTTTTTAAAAGAGGAACCATAGAGTTTCTTTCCGGTTCTTCTCTATAGGAAACGACGAATTTGGAACCGTGCACTAGCTTCTGATGTTTTATAAGTGCCCATGTAGGCCTATGTGAAATAAAAAAAAAATTACTTTGACTTTCGCGGTAAAACCGTGCGGTATCCGCGCACCATCCATATTGTCATGACTCTCTGACATGCGTTCAGTTTGGCCGCTGGTCGCTTTCGCAGCAACGGGGCCCCATAAAGGGCCATAGACTGAACGATACCTGCGTAGAGCCTCCGGCAGGAGTCGGCAGGACCCCTAAGTTGAACAGGAGCTGCTTAAAGGGCAGCCTCAGTCCGATCCAGTTTGGGAGTCAGGCATCGGAAGTGCTCTTCGAAATTCCATCGGCCCCGCTACACTATGTCGAACCGACTTTAAAGTATTTGCCTTCTATGGAGGTGACAAAACCTTGCGTGTGTGAAGACAGGGTAAGCGTATGTCATGACCGGACGGATGACCGCTGTAAAATGCGCAATTTGGACTTGAGTGACCATTGCTATGGGCTGGCAAGATATATGGATCGGTTTGCCATACATGATGATCAGAGGGGGAGCCTTGAAGGACTCCTGCTCGTATCGGCGAGGAGATGGAAGCGCTCCCTCTATGCGATAGTGAAAGGTACGAATCAACAAAAAGTTACAAAATGAGCACTAGACACTTCGGTATGAGTTGTTATAGCTTATATAACAAACCATTATGTAAGACTTCAATAGCTTTCGCTATGTAGACGAACAAGTCATCCATTATCGCGTTATGCTGGAATACAGCACTTAGATGCTCAACGATGCGATAGACTTTCTGGATACACTAGTGTTCGATTCGGAAACTAAATTACGCGTTAGGAATAAGACCCTTAGCTTCAGCATAAACTCTGCGCCATTTTTAAATAAGCTTCTCGTAGATTTTGCCGAGAACATTTAATGGACTGATGGGAAGGTAGTTGGAGGGTCAGACTTGACTTGGGCTTACATGGTTTGGAGATACCGATATCAATGGCCTGTTTCCACGCTTAATGTAACGGACGAATAATTTCTCGCATGTTCTTTTGTTATGATCTTCTTGTGTGTGTTTTTTGTTTTCCTTTCTTGTAGTGGACATTATTAAATTGATTATTTTAATGTATTTGTATAAGTTAACTTTGATGAACCTGACTAATTTTTGTATGTCAACAATGACAAAGCATAGTGCAACACTTATCTATTTAACACCTTGACATGTATGATTAATGTATATATGTTCTTCACCTATGTTTTACAAATAAATGATTCTGATTCTGATTCTGATTCAAGATATTGGGAATGAATTCAACTGAGGCAACATGATTTTGGTCTTTTTCTCACATTCATCCAGTCAGTGATCAATTGGAACCGGAGTGATACACTATCACACGCGTTGCATTTGGCACTAAAGTTACAGGTAAGATGTTTGAGGGAGGGCGTTCCGTGGCTAGGGGAGGGTAGGTCACCACACCACATAATGTGGTAGTAAACGGAAGCTATCTGGAAGTTCCTATTCAAGCTCTAACTCTTTGTTTTTACGATGATGAATGTTTCCGAAACTGTACAGGATGTTTTTTTTTAAACTTAAATAGCACCAAGGGCATTGGTCCCACAGTTTTAGTGCAATGATAAAAAATGCTTACGGGGTCAAGGTCTAACAGATAATCTCTTTATTTTTCTTGGCCTGGACTTTTGGAATTGGACCAAAATCTCCTTTTACAACATTTATATTTAAAGAGTTATTATTATTATTTAGATATTTAAATAACTCAATTTTAACTCTGATATTAGCAGTAAATACGGAGAATCTAACAAAAAGAAATGTCTTACAAAACAAGCTTTTCACGAAAGAAAACACTTTGTCAATAAAAAGCGACTCACAGTAAGTAAGACGAGGCCCCGGTTACTCAGCATGTCACCACTTAGCACGAGTGGTCGCCGCCAGCTCTCGTGAAGGTATGACATCTTTGTGCAGCATAGTGGATGCACGCATTTACGTAAAGCTGAGTTACGCGAGAAAGTCAGGATTTTATGCGCCATTGTCGCGAGTTTTGGAATATAAGGGATAGGTCTCATGGTTTGCCACTGAAAAAAAATACACAAGGAGTACTCAATAAATCGATTAGGTGCATTATCAATAGGTTATGTAAATAAATTAGCTTATATAGATTGTAAAAGCTTGTAATATTGACGTAGTAAACTTTTTGAAAATGTATGATACGACTTTTTCCAACTTTGACACAGAATCGTTAACATATAAACCTGTTTACCTTCAGGTTTCTAATATTGAATATATTAGATTATTATTAAAGATAACTAAAAGTCTTATATACTGAGTAGGTATAGTGTCAAGGAGGATACAAAAAACAAATAAAAAGGATATTGCGACTTATCCTTGGCATAATTTAAAACTACTCTTAACTTCCTCCTAACTTTGGGCACGCCATAATTATGGCGGTAAGTCCCTCTTTGAGGAGTGGCTAGAAAGGCAACACGGCGTCCTTACTTTCTACATGATGCAGGTCCTCATCGGACATGTTCAGTTTCGGAGAACACGGTGGAGCACACGGTACAGGTGTGCCCCGCTTGGGAAGAGCAACGCCGTGTCCTCGTCGGGGCAATCGGCGGCGGCGATCTCTCGCGCCGGGCCTTGGTACAGGCCATGGTCCGGAGCGAGGAGTGGTAGGCGGTCGCCTCCTTCTGCGAAGCAGTAATGCTAGCAAAGGAGGCGGCCGATTGCGTGAGGCAACGGCCCTCACGCCCCAACCGCCGCCAGGATTCCGATCCCAATTTCCGGCCATAGTAGGCGCGGGCTTGAGGGTGAGCAAGCCCAAGTCGTCGACGGCGCGTACTGTTTCACGCGCGCCTCAAAGAGATGTCAGCAACTGTGTTCGGCCCAGCAGGGTCGAAGCCTACTGGGGACAGGAGTGGGTTTTTAGTTAGTAAAAGTCTGACACTATTTCCCGCTCCGCCCAAGAGCAGGGGATGTCATAATATGATTTTCCCACCGAAAAAAAAAAAAACTTCATAACTTTGTTAAAGATCTAATAGGTAATATTTTAAAAGTACATGTATTCCAAGAAAGCTATCATGGACGCAGCTTAAGGCGAGCACAGCGCAGGGCGTGTACAAGCGTTTTCTCATCTTAATTGCTTCTTTGCGCCACTCAGTGGGACAAGGAATTGCTTTCAAGCGCAAGCCGCAATCGTACCTACGTTTACATTGTCTGTCTGTTTGTTTTACTTTATTAACTCTAAAGGGTTTTTTACTTTCTTAATGTTAAAATGGTTAGCGTTGTTTTTGTATAAGTAAATTGGAGTATGCAGATTTGTGAAGTTTTGGAAAATGTTACTTAGTCCCATATAGTCAGAGCATATTTCACAGTCTGTTGTAGTCCAAGTGGAATCTGAAGTTGAATATTTAAGACTTGCTTTATCTAAATTTATCTCCATTATTTGTGGGTTAAAAAATATTTGACCTGCCGTCGTGGAATCTGGAGGCAAAAGTCCTTGCACGTGTTATATATAATGACGAATATCATTATACATATATAACGTGGTTTAATCAAAAATTTTAATATTTCACGAATATTGTTTATTGTATTTTATACACTGGTAATATTTATGAAGCTCAAATCAAATGTAGAAGTACCTACAAAGTCAAATATTGTTGTGTGTACAAATATAAAACGGTAAACTTATACAAAGACGCACTGGTTGTTATCCTTTTAATTATTACGTAATCATTAATTATTATTAAGATATATTTTGGTTTTTATATTGCCACTTTAATGAAATAAGTTGTTCGAGTCGATTAATACAGTTCTGTCAGTCAGTATTATATTCTTTCAAACATACAAATCAAGTGTTGTAAAATTGCTTAAATGATCTTATACTGTTTTAAAGCTTTTTAACTATATACCACTTATATTTAATCAGTACTAATTTTTAAAGAACTTATTAGAAAAGGTTTTTTTATTAATTCAGAAAAGTCTCAATAAATAATATTCATAAACAGCAAAGTTAGCGTTTGTTTATATCCCAAAATGTCTCTATCCCAGAACTGTAAAAGTCACTTAAAAGAAACCGCTGCCAAGTTACAGTGATCTAATCGAGTTCATGCCAGAAGCAGTAACATGGGGAACCAACGCTACATAAACCCCTAACTAAGGTCCACTTCGTTTCATAACTCTTCACAAACCACTGAAATACCCAAAACCGTCCAGACCAATTAACATGCAGATAAAATTCGGAACGCTCCGTAAATTTTTGTTAGCTGCGGTCGCCGACAGAGAGCGTGCGGATACACAAATTTATCTAATTACCGACCGTTAAAACTCTCTTGCAGACTTCAATTATGCGTTCAACAGATCTAAGTGAAATCTCTTAATTTGAACAAGTTATTAGTACCTGTTTTAAGTGTGAAACTTGGAGAATTGGGCTTTTGAAGTTGCTCGTCTTTTATGTGTATTGTTGAAGTTACAGTAAGTAATGATCGTGTTGCGCTCTGGGAAATGTATGTGACTTAATGAGGAGCATTGTTATAATATTATTTCTGCTATTTAAGAATCTATACCTGAATTTTTCATGGTTTATTTGTTATATAAGGAAAATCATTAGAGTTTCTCATTAGATTGTCTACATCAGATACAAAATTATACAAAATACCGCCTCATCTTATACTCTAAGGACGTGTAGATTTGATCTGAATTCTTTCATTGTTGGTTCACCGTGGCCTATGTTGTTTGCAAGATCTATGACACGTAAAATGATAATATCTTCTTCGACACCACACCTGGCAGATTCATCTCATAAACACTCATCATTCAGACCACCTCGTGCTACGTCATTATCATTAATCACTTGACTAAGATTGATGGCTCAAATATATTCACTTTTCATATTTTTCTCGTTGATACTTTTTAAATTTTGACTGTTAACGGTTTTGGGATGAAAAAATGTTTTTCTGGTAAATGTCACCAGTTTCATTAATCTCTCGATTGATAGAACTTTTTATTTAGGTAACTGCGAGATAAATAAAGATTTATTTGCTCAAGTTATATGTTTTTAAGTCAATATCTGCACAGTTTAAAAAAATTATACATATATAAAATGTAGTTTTTCTTCTGTAGTTCATATCCCAAGACATGGTTTTATTAGAAAACTTAAATGTGTCAAAATCAAAATCAAAAAATCAAAATCAAAATCAAAATAGCATTTATTCCAAATAAACCATTTACAGGCACTTTTGAAATGTCAAGAAGTCAGTTAGTCAGAAAAATAAAAATAAATGATGCTAATTGCACATTCCAAAGCGTAGATCTCTATGGAGAAGAATGTGCAAGAAACTCCATGGACACTCTTTTCAATCATATTTTGTAGTTACAAATATCTCTGTTACATGTTTCTTGTCGCTATTATGTGAGAACAATGTAAATAAAAATAAAAACTAAATATAGATATTAAAAAAGCAACTGGCAGCTAAGAGATGACCAGCCTCAACTGACAGCGCCCGTTCACGGACATGACGCTAATATTAGCACCACTCAGCTCAACCATTTTGAAGGGAACCGAATGATCCAACACCCGCGCCACCATCAGTGAGACATTTGAGTGAGCATGACAAACTCTCAACTGCCATGCTCATTTATGTCAAATAAGTCCAGTAGCAACATAAAAACTATAAAAAGCTCCATGGTACTCACATTTACAAACTGTGGAAAAAATGCTTCTATACATATAATACAATACTTATATTTTACAATTTCAGGAAAAAAAACATTAAAAAATAATTTCCATACTAATTAATCAATTTGTACACCCCGGTTGTAGTGGAGCTGGACCAGCATTGAGCCAAGCATTTTTATCCTGAATATAATCCTCCAACTTATAATATGCTTGCCTGCATAGTGTGCGTTTAATACAAGATTTAAATTTCGTTTCATTGAGTTCTAATATTTGTGAAGGTATTTTATTATAACATTTCAAACAGTACCCCATAAAAGAAGAGGCCACTTTTGCTAGTCTGAAACTTGGTTGAACTAATTGGTCCCTATTTCTTGTAACATAATTATGTCTATCGCCTCTTTTGCTAAAAAGATTAAGATTTTTTCTAACATACATTATGTTTGCATAAATATATTGACAAGGCACCGTCATTATGTTAATTTCCTTAAACAGTTCCCTTAGTGAATCGCAGTGTGACGGGTCATCCAGAGTTTCACTAAATACGAAGTACCTACTCAAACTTATAAATAGAATAAGGTTGAGGAATTTTGTAACAATATTGTAAGAGCAAAGATATGATATTTTAACTGAAATCCATTTATTTTCTCAACTTTACCTTCTTATTTAGTCTTTAGCTAAATCGATAACAGTGTCCTTAGTTTTGGCATCCAATATTTCTAAACACTTAAACTTTCTGCTACAATTACGTGGTGACGCTTTTTCCATAGGTTTACTGTCAGTTATGAGTAGCTGAGTGTTGTTAACTGGATTTTGATTAGAGGCATATGAAGAAAGTTTTAATCCTGTAACGATTTAAATGTAATTTAGTTTAAGGTGTTAACTGTTTTGATTAATACTTAAAACTGATGCTGCATAAACCAATAAAATAATATTGGAATAATACCATATCACAGAAATATGCAATACAAATAAGGTCTATCTGTAAGATTGTATTTTTGTATATAATGAAGGCTAAATATAATATCTTTATACACTAGCTGTTGCCCACGACTTTGTCCGCGTCGTAAAACTGTATAATCATTCTGTAATTGCAATTCATTTC
The DNA here is from genome assembly GCA_949316375.1 of Mythimna vitellina. Lineage (NCBI taxonomy): Eukaryota > Metazoa > Arthropoda > Insecta > Lepidoptera > Noctuidae > Mythimna > Mythimna vitellina. The sequence goes on from OX438696.1 coordinate 679,235, forward strand.
GATAAAATCACAATAATTTATTGTGCTTTCACATAAAATGGTTAAAGGTAAAAACGCAAATTACCTCCAGGAAACATGTTATGTACTCGTTCAGATCCAGATGTATGATCGTCAATAAATAGAAAGAGTATGTATGGGTCGTAGCAGTTGTCATTTCTGCCTACCCCGAGGGAAAAGACATTAGTTTATGTATGTTTTTGGTTTATGTTTTGGTAAAACAACATTGTATGATTTTAAAATTATGCTAAATAAATAAATAAAGTACTATTAAATGTAGGCTGTCAAAAAAAAAGCGATCAGTGGAGCTGATCCTGACCTCACCACCCGCAACTTTTAGGGTTTGCACCTTCTTCTTAAGGTAGGTAAATTATTAAATACCTTCTCCCACTCTAGGTAGAGCGAGAGAGAGTGTCAGACTTTTACTGAGTAAAAAACAACTGTTTTCCTTCAGTCCGCCCTTTGCGTTTCAGGGCCACAGTGAGCACGCCACAATCACAGCGGTAATGCCTGTCTTTGAGGAGTGGCTACAGAGGCATCGCGGTGAAAAAAAATAAAAAAAAAGCAGTAGGATTGTTAATAATGCCTCCGTCTAACACCAATTTAACCATAACTGTTTTCGTCCAATTTTGAACAATAGAACTGTCTGCAAATCTGGGCGATGGTCATTCCTCGCCACTCAGAAAATTACGTAAAATACACAATGCCATCTATCAAATATGAAGTTCAACTGCCATGTCATTGGGCACGCCACAATAATGGCGGTAAGTCCCCTCTTCGAGGCGTGGTTGGAAAGACCTCACGGCGTCCTCACCTTCCGCATGACGCAGGTTCTCACCGGACACGGTAAGTTCGGGAGGTTCCTGCACCGGATTCGTGCGGAAACGACGCACGGTGAAGGTGTGCCCCGCTTGGGCAGAGCAACGCCGTGTCCTCGTGGGGGCAATCGGCGGCGGCGATCTCTCGCGCCGGGCCTTGGTTCAGGCCATGCTCCGGAGCGAGGAGGAGTGGCAGGCGGTCGCCTTCTTCTGCGAAGCCGTAATGCTAGCGAAGGAGGCGGCCGATCGCGTGAGGCAACGGTCCTTACGCTCCAACCGCCGCCGCCGGGATTCCGATCCCGATTTCCGGCCACCGTAGGCGCGGGCTTGCGGACGGCGAGCAATGGGTGGCTCGCCGTCCGATCGTCCGGTAATCGGACCGAGCCCAAGTCGTCGACGGCGCGTACTGTTCGACGCGCGCCTCAAAGAGATGTCAGGAAATCGTAGGGGCCCAGCAGGGTCGAAGCCTACTGGGGCCACGGGTAGTGTGAAAGCGAAACCCGGGGCCCTGGGACGAAGGCAACGAAGGAACAGGAGTGGGTTTTTAGTCAGTAAGAGTCTGACACTATCTCCCGCTCCGCACAAGAGCGGGTTTTGTCATAAGATGATTTTCCCAACCAATTGATTTGCTAGAATTATTGCTTCGCAGAAGGAGGCCACCGCCTGCCACTCTTCCTCGCTCCGGACCATGGCCTGAACCAAGGCTCGGCGCGAGAGATCGCTGCCGCCGCCGCCGAAAACGTCATAATTGACTTTTTGTTCCTTATCGATGAAAGCATGATGATTTTCGTTTCAGAAGTTAAATTTGCAGCTAAATGGATTAATGTAATATTATAGTACATGATTTTGGTCGCCGCTTTGATTTTATTATGTTTTGATTAATTTTTACAAAACATTTAGAAGTTAGTAAAAGTATAATCAGCCTTTTAATGTTCCCACTGTTGGGACTCAGGCCTCCTCTCTCTAGGAGTGGAAATGGGCCGTAATCCACCGCGCGAGCCCAGTGCTGATTGGTGAATGTCACATGTCTTTGAATTTTTAGTTCTAGGACATGCCGGTTTCACGATGTTTTCCTTCACCGTTGTGCGAGTGTTGAAATAAATTACACAAAGTAATTCGCCTGGCTGGGTTTGAACCCGCGACCTACAACTCGTAAGTCGGGGCCGTTACCACTCGGCCACCACTGCTCTAGAAGTTATCGAATAGAAATGTCAATTTTATTTTGAAAAAGGGTAAAAGTTATTTTATTACAAAAAAGAAGATAAAATAATTACAATTTTTTTAACTGTAGCTGCGGATCAAACTCGCGGCAAATATCGTTCAATACCGACATGTTGGGTTATTGCTTACCCCCATAGCAAATAGCGTGGTAATTTATAGCCTATAAGTTGCCCTGACCTATGTATGCAAAATTTGAACAGGATCGGTTCAGTAGTTTATACGCCAAAAACCATCGGAAAATAATTTTACTATTTTATTATACGTATAGATTATGTTTTTACCTTCTGCAACTTTCATCTATCAATTTACCAAGTTCCTTCATATTAAACCTCTGTTCAGACAATATTATGTCTGGACAGAGCTCTAAGGCCTAAGGTAAGGTAACCTATTGGTTATTTTTCAGCGATTCTTAGAACAATGAATATAATTTTGACGCACGCACGCATGATATCTTCAAACTGATGCAGTGAATAAAACAATGGCGAAAGTACACTATTAGCAAAGTGACATCTAGACAGATTTTCGTGAACTATAACAATCTATTGAAATCAACGCCATCTATTATGAGGTCTGCGAACAATCGAATTCACCTTGCTTACTTGCCTTTGCTTCATTTCAAATCTGTTATAGTTTATGAAAGTAGTACTAGGTGGCGCTGTGTTCCACTATAAATAGGCCGACTTGAAAGCAGAAAATAATACAAATAAATTGAGGATGAAGTTAGGTACCTTGTTAAAACATTTGCAGTCTTGACCAGTGATTATTTAGATGATCACAGAGGCCATAATGTCGTCTCCTTCTGCGAAGCAGTAATGCTGGCGAAGGAGGCGGTCGCACGCGCGAGGGAACGGCCCTCACGTCCCAGCCAGATTCCAACCCGGATTTCTCGCTACCTTAGGTGCGGGCTTGCGGACGGCGAGCAATGGGTAGCTCGCTATCTGAATCGAGTTCGTTCGTTCAGCTTTAGCTGTCAAATGGATTGCGTTAAAAGTTCGTGGTAAGTTAGGCTTCTGGCTATACAACTCAAATTCCTTAACAAAATAAGATATACCTTGAGAATTGCGATAATACAATTTTTATCGGTGGAACTCTATCATCATATCATGAACGTTATTATTTTTCTCTGTATAGTTTTCGAAATAGAACAAGAATCAAGTGCATCAATTCATCTATTTATTTTGTAGCACAATTTACCATTATATTAATATTTCTTTAGATATTAAATCACAGACACCTAATCACAATAGTATAAATTTTTGCCCTGGTAATAAATAATTTCCAATCTGTAAATCACGCAACTACTGATTTTGTGACCAATTAATTTTGAAACGGAATCGTTCAAGACACATAATTTCCTCTTATATCACAAACATCGACATATAAGTATCTAAGACATACCTAAATAAATCCAGAGACCAAAGAACTTTACATATTAGAAATTTATTTTACATATTCGAGAAGTCCATAAGTTATAAGTATTCACTAACAATGTGAGAAAGTGATTTTATATGAATTGTTAATGGAGGAATATTATAATAAATGGTTAGTTTGAATATTTGCCAGACATTCATGGATATGAGCAGAGATAAAAAGATTCGGATGCGGCGTTTTAATTACGCCACATCGAATAAGGAATTAACAGTAAGATTCTGAAGTTGAATTTGGAGTAATAGATTTGTATCTATTTTCCTGAATGAATAAGTATTATAACAAGAATCTGTCGCAGTCATAGTTTGATTTGTTGTATTCATCATATTTTATTTTATAATGGATTTGTAGTACTGATGAATATATTCTACCAAAATTAGCTTTTATTGAAACTCACATAACAGGAATCAGTAAAGTACAAGCTGACAATATTTAAATCCATCTCATCATCTTTTATTGTTTACTATTTATTTTTGTCAACAAAAGGATATACTAGTAATTATCTTTATTTTTGTGAACCGGCAAGGAGGGTATTTTGATACTAAAACTACTATATGTATCCGGTAATTGTTGTCAGTTTACAAACCACACAGGATATTGCACAAAATTCTTTTAATTTCGCAGTTTGACCTTTCCTAATAAAATTGCCACATCCATTCTGAAAGCTGGTCCAATCGTGGCCAGTGAAAGTAAAAACTGTACGAGTGTATAACACGTGCAAATGAACTCGGAACCGGTCGTGGCCACTGTTACTCGTAGCTGACCACTTAGTGACGATATATCTCACATAATCCGTGTTTAGTACCGTTGTGACCATTGATCATTCGCGAGTCTTGATATCTGCTAATAGTGTAGTAACTGTCTCATTCATGTCTTTGTTTTATTTGTCTCTGTTGTTCCAAAATATAGTTTTAATTGACCTGATATTTAGAAGTTACCTGGACCCGTAACCATACCTAATAAATCAACTAGAAGTCGATTATAAGTCTGGAGCATCGGTAGATTCAAATTGTTAAATCTACAAGACTGTTGAGAGAACTTATATATATAAATGCACTTGTATATTTTAACAAGACAATTTATACCTCAAAATAGAAGACCGTTAAAATGGTTTATCTTGTCAAGCTTTTGATTGTTTCATCCGAGTTTTAAATTTCCAAGTGTTATTACTACAATCACTGAAATTATTATCCTAGTCACAATAACTAATTATATCATTAGAGTAGAGATATCTGTGGAGTGTACTAATAAACTGAACTATACAATTTCTAACAAATTGCTATTTACTTGTCGGGCTTGTGGTGCTCCGGTACGACCTTCAACCGGTTTTAGAGATTCGTAAACGGATGGTTCTGCCAACAATGTTGAATAGAATGTGAGATTAATGTTTTTTAGGATTGACTGTTCTCTATTGTGATTGGAAGATATGAAAGATGTTTTGATTTCCTTTGAAAATCACATTTTTGTCGACAAATGTTTTTTCTCTAGTCTGTATAAATAAAAAATAATTGTTTCATTTTGCTTGCGCTTGAGAGTGTATTAACTGATTTGCCTATATTTTTGATGTTATATTGTGCGTAAGATATTTTTGGGATAATTTACCAGGAAAGTCAAAAATTAACTCCGTGCGTAGCGTATGATCGTTAGTTTGGTCTACAATTTGCAATAATTGTGAAAAAATAATTTGGGTTAGGTTCTTAACACACGCGCATTATTTGGATGATTAGTAACTAAACCAACGCAACAACAGTAGTATTTTTATCATTTTAGCGTTTTGTTATCAATTTATCCGCTATTTATGACCAAAAGTAGTGAAACAATATAATTGAATATTTAATTGCAAAACCAAATTAAAAAGAAAAAAACTAAATTTATCCTGATAACGGAATAATAAAATTACATTAGATATTTTTTTGTGTTGAGTAAAATATTTTTTAGATGTATGGAATACTGAAATTCCATCACAACTTTTAGAGTTAAAAAATTAAAGCTTAGATTACAAAAGTGTCTAATCTTTGCATGCAAGCTCATTATAAGTCAGTAATAACTAACTGCGGAACCCACGCTTACATTGTCCAGTGCAACTAGTATCTCAGGAAGTGATCGTCGGTTTATAAACGCTGGAAATGGATATGTCAGAATATCCGGGAACACCGTCTGATAACACGCTCTGAATGACTCCCATTTATAACATAGGATTTTCTACTTGAGACCTGGGAGCTAGCTGAAGTTAAGGGTTTTTGCTTGAATTGTTCATTGGTGTAGTGTCTAAGACAGAAAGTTTTCTGGCAAAGAAATAGTGTTTTACGAAAGCATGAAATTGGCCATATGCCCGAACAAATGAATAGATTTAGCTGGGTCGATGAGTCCAACAAACCAGTACCACCCAGATTGGACAACGGTAGTTAGAAATCATCATATTGTTGCATAATTTGTAATATTCACGGCTTGAACACAATAATCGACGATACGGTGTATAATTATAATATTGCAACATGACGCTACTGCTCAATAAGTGCGTCTCGGCCGTGGAAATCGTATCAATTGTTGTAGGACAAAAAAATTGTATGTGTAGGAGTGTTGATCTGCAGTAACTAGAAAATAACTGCTCTAAATAAAGTGACAAGAAAGGCAAGAAAGAAAAATCAAGGATCATTGATGTTATGCTGAATGGAAACAACACAGATTCGGTCTAAGTAAATAATGCCTAATTAAATTATATTTTTTTCTGCTTTTAATCAGGCTGATTTTGTTTGCAGGAGATTGTTATAATTAAACTGCTGCAATAAGATATGCCTTTGTTGAGACTTGAAAAACAATTACAACGCTGTTTTGACAATTTCACTTGAAATGCTAACCCCAGAAAATAGAATTAAAAACTGAGTAATTGTAAAACTCTTCGTTAGTCTGAAAACTTATCAAACTTTGATATCAAAGTAGGGTTTGACATGTTCTGAACTCCAAATACATAATTCAACAACCAGCCCTAAACTCCATGCAATAAGAAAGCGTCAATTACTATAAGGCTAATTTGGCAGCCCTGGTCACGATTGTGAAATTAAGTGATTGACTAATTGGACCCTAACACACTTTTCATCATTCAAATTAGGTGTTTTGTATGAACAGTGAGTAACCCTTTCACATTCTTGCATTGCATTGCTTATTGGCCTTTAGTGTTATGCTATGTGCAACTTATCTGTATCTAGAATTAAGAAAAATGGCAACACCTACTTAGCAAATTGAGATAAGGGTAGGAGCTCTCAGCTTAATTTACTCGGAGTCTGCTTAATAACTTCTTTTTTTTATGTTCCATTCTTCCTCAAACGTTTTATTTCTGATATTGTAACAACATAACCCACCATTTTTTTTATCTTCTTTTTTACCTCTTCTCTAACGACAATCTAATTAACATTCAACATAATACGTTTATAACTTTAAAAAATTGTTAACTTAATTGCGCCACCGAAAGTGAAATTGTTTTTACATAAACTACTGAATGTCTTGAAGATCCAAACAACAAGGATAAATAATTCATGAGATATAGAAAGCATAACATATGACAATATGCATATGTCTTATAACAACAAACACCAACACCAAACATGGTAACACCAAAATCATGTTTAATATTTGAAGAGCCAATAAGTCACCGAAACCATCAGTCAAACAAGGGTCTCAATGATGCTTAGTTTAGTGATGAAGTTCCGCGTTCCTAAACTAGTCCATGCTACAATAGTTCTTTGAAAGCATGACTAAATAATTTGATAACCCATTAATTACTGAATCTATTCAAAAGAAACAACTAAATCTTTGAAAAATAAACTAAAAGCACATTGATTTGTATGTAATGAGAAATGCAATTTTACGGTATAATCTGTATCTCGAATGTCAATATCAAACAAAAGTCCAATAATAACTTTATTTTTAGTAAAAATATTCATATTCATAAAGAGTTAGCTATCCGAAAGTTAAACGAAAACTGCAGTATAAAATTGCGTTACCCATGTCGTCTACATATCGTGAGTCAACAAAATTCATCAGGATGGACCGTAAAACATTTAAGGAAAGAAGAAAAACAGTTTTAAGAGCTTGGTTATCATTTTAGTGAAATATTGAATCACCCTGGCACTGAAAGCTCTCAAACTGAGTTTAGATGAGATGAGAGCATTCAATTTAATTGATGAATTTCACCCAAATTACTACTGTTGTAGATTTATAATATAAGTATGTGAACGCATTGGGTGTTAACACACTTGCCCATATTTTATTGCATCATAGTAATTTTCATGTTAAACGCAAACCAAATCTAAAGCTGCGGATTGCTTCTGAGTTCCGCACGTATCCGTCACGGTTGCGGGTTGCGGATAACACTGGATCCCGTAGAAAGCATTGCTAATGTTTACGCAATCACGCCATGGGATTTTAATATGCGTAAATAGTGAAGGGTGATGTTCATCGCCCAATAGTGATAATTATAATTATTACTGTTGCAATTATGTTGAATAGTATGGTGTGAGGTTTGACCAAAAGAATTATGCAGAGATAAAGACAAAAACAACGCCACTGCTGCTTGAGTGTCGAAAATAAAAACAAAAATAATTATGAAGAGGTAAAATTATGTGTAGGAGCCTTGTGTAATCTTTAGAAGTACGGTTCTTTCACTGAATTGACCAGTTAGTACCATAATTATCTTTTTATCTTGAAAAAAAAAACACGTTTTCTGTGGAATAGACGAAGGAAAAAAAAAACAAGGGAAAGAGCAAGTTGAAATACAAATACGCCTTATTACATTTATGATTGACTACCAGATACCAGAAGGCAGGCAGAGTTAAGACAGAAAAATATGATTCTGAATAAACAGTAAACATGAAAAATCGAAAAGAGAGTTTAGACTATTTTTTTATTATTGATAGGCTCGCGTTTGACCACTATCTCACCTGATGGCAAGCGATGATATGGCCGACGATGGAGCACGCTTGCCTAAAAGTAACCTATTCACTCTTGACTTAAAGCCTCCTTCCTAGGTTGTAGCTGTCAGGAAACACAGTACCCGCCAGGGAATTCCACCCCTTAGCTGTACGCAATAAGAATGTGTTCCTAAAACGCTTTGTACGTATGGGTGGGATGTCCACTATGTACCGATGGCGCAATGCCGTACGCCTAGTGGTCCGATGATGGAACGGACTTGGTGGAAATAAATTGTGCAATTCCAATGCACACTCCCCAAATGTAATCGATAGAAAACCGACAGGCCAGCAACTTGGCGGCGATGCTCAAGGCTTTGGAGTTTTTCAAAGTATCATCATCGATGATCCTCTTGATTCGCTTCTCAAGGATGAGAGCAGTATTCCATATACGATTGAACTTGCGCTTGAAAAGGTTGAGCAGCTATTCCGGGTGAAGTACCGTCTTACCTTAGCTAAGATCCCCAATTTTTTGGCAGCCTGTTGAGCTTTTGCCTCGTTGTAAGAGCCGAAATTGAGGGTAGACGACAACTCTAAGAAGCTCAAGGCTGTCGGTTTTCGGCACGGTTACGCCCCGGAATAATGTAGCCGGGAGGAATTGGCTCCGTTTGGCGGAAAAAAGACACGCCTGGGTTTTAGCAGCATTGAACTTGACCAGATTGACATTGCTCCAATCGGCTTTCAAGGACAAGTTCAAGCGTTCAACCACAGCCTGTCCGAAAGACTAGATTTGTGACCCACTAGCACGTGCATCGGACAAGTATCTCTCAGCAACAGTGCTATCGTCTCGTCTGCATACCCAAAAGTACCGGGTTTACGGAGAGCACCGACTCCTGAGGGACCCCAGCATTAATATCCATTTGACTGGATGAGCAGCCGTCAATAACCACACGGATGGATCGCTCCCTCAAGAAGTCTGCGATCCAGTGACACCGACCAGTGGGCAGATCGAAAGAAGGAAGCTTAGCAATAAGACTATTATGCCAGACCTGTCAAAGGCCTTCGAGATATCAAAGGAGACGGCAAGTGCTTCCGCATGTTTCTTGATGGCCTCGCTCCAGATGTGAATGGCATACGCAAGAAAATCGCCAGTTGACCGATTTCGGCGAAACCCGTATTGACGATTACTGAGGATGCCTTTACCTCCTTAGTATGCCAGGAGCTTATTATTGATCACTCGTTCCATACTCTTACACGTTACCGAGTAAGTTTTGTAATTAGCAGGGTCAGCCCGACTACCCTTCTTCGAACTTTGTCAGACATGGGTACATCAGTTAATGGAATATGATATTCCATTTCCCGACGCAACACATCCAACACTGCGTCCGCGCACAACAAAGGATCATCAGAAGGGAAGCAAGTAGGCTGCCAAAGATAGCATGCGATGAAAGATTGCATACCATCCCAATCTGCTGACTTGTATCGCCAAACCCGCCGGGTGCTTCTTGGACTGGGATCGGGCGAAAAATAGATGGATACAGATTTCATCAGACAATGATCGGAACTACCTATTGGTAACAATACCGACACTGAGTACCGGTCCAGATCTGTAGTCAACAGAAGATACAAGCAATTTGCTATGTGTGACTCAACATCCGGCACCCTTGTAGCCTCCTGGATCAGCTGGGTAAGATGTAACGCTAGCGCTGGCTTCCGCGTTTCTCACCGAGCATAGGTAGTACATTGGTATGGGGAGAGCCACTCCTGATGGTGGACATTAAAATCCCCCAGTATCACCAGTTGGGCAGAAGGGTACCGCTGCTGAACCACATCCGCCGCCTCACTAAGGTGCTGAGTGTTCACCGCTGTGCAAACGGTAGACATAAGCATAGACAATTTGATCTATGCCAGTTGCCACCAAAGCCCAAAGCGTGGGGTACCTGGAGACCTCAAGATTGTGGAGACGCCGTTAGCAGATGTCGTCCCGGGCGTTCATACATACACCTGCTCGTGGTTTAAAACGGTGCTCCAGGGTAAACCCTAGGTAAGATAAGTACGACATATCTAACGGACTACTGATCTGCGTTTCTGAAAGAAAAATAAGAGCAGGTTTCTCAGTCTCCAGGTGGTAATGGACTGCGACGAGATTGGAGTGCAGTCCTCGGATGAGGTGTACTTTAAGAGAGAGATAACTACATGTCGCGAAAACTGCTAAAACGTGAAATATAATAAATTATAAACTCAACTATTCATGGACTTAAGACAGACATCTAAAAAAAATTATATACTTTAGACTAATACTAATTATGTTAATTTTGCCTTTCAAGGCAGACCAATAACCTGATGAAGGTTGCAGGAATCCACTGGGTTTGAGCAGCACAAGTTCAGGGATTGTGATAACTCTTGAGGGAAGGCCTATTTCCTGCGGACGTCTTCCAGCCGAAATTATTTTGATATTTATTTTCTCAGTTTAAATATGCGAGCTTTTACATTTGGAATGGTTTTCCAATGGGTCTTAGCTTACTGTTTAAATTATTACTAATCGATTATTTATTAAGATATGACGATAAAACTATGACATCAGATCCTTCCAATCACAGGTCGTTGAACTGAACAAGTCGATTGAACAAGTTTCATCAAATTACAACTTTCTTCATGCATCTCAGAGAGATATTGAATAATTTTCGCATAAACTTTTGCATACATTAGGCGAATGGATTTCCATCGTCTATCTGATTAATTTAGTTTTAGGCTTATGCAACACAGAAGCTGCATCATTAAATAGGTATTGATTCAAAATTTGGTAAGACTATAAATATTAGAAGTTTTAAGCACTGATTTTTATACTTCATCTAATTCTAATCTTTATATTCTAAGTCATTTTTTCGAACTCAGCTTAGTAAAATTTGCAGTTATAGCTTATTCGTTAGTATATACATATAAATTATGTTTTTAAGTATTTCAATAAAATAAAATACATTTAAAAATGTAAAAATAGTGTCCCACCGGTATCGGGAACCAAGCTACCAGCGCTGTAGCGGTCAAGATTCCAGAGAAAGGAACCTCCTAACAAAACGAGCCGTGTCCAAGAGTACCGCTTTCTGAATCAAGCCCTTGATCCAGCCGCCTAACGCGAGCCTCCTAAGGTGTTGGTCGAGGCTCTTAAGCCGTTGGCTGACACGACTATCGGTGCAATGATCGCTGAGTCTAAATTCCACATGTCGACAACCTCGCGAGCCACGTCAATATACTTGATTTTTTTGTCTTTCTCGGCTTTCATGAGGCTCTCGTCATGCGAAACGGATATGTCAACAATCATTGCACGCCTCTCGCTTCGGTCCACCACCACTATATAAGGCTTATTGGCTACAAAAGTCCTGTCAGTGACGATGGACCGATCCTAGTACAACGTGATATCACTATTATCGAGAACTGGGTCGGGTACATACCTGTAGTTTGGCACCTCCGATTCCACTTCAGAGTAAGCCGCTGATGGATAATCCTGGCTACAAGATTGTATCTATGCAAGTATTTCCCGTTAGCTAGACGAGAACAACCAGAGATAATGTGACGAATTGATTCTCCCGGTCGGTGACATGCCCGTCAGATGTCAACCGTGTCGTCCTTCACAATAAATCTAAATCTCCAGTAGTTATTACAATTAGAGCTTATTATTATTGAAATTAATTGAGAATTTTTCTTCCGTGTCTATAGTGAAACGAGGAATAAGTTTCCATTCTGTTTTTCTTTCAACAAAACTTAAAATATAAGCCTATGAAGTATTGAATGAAAGCTTTATGGAGGTGGCTGGTAGTTTGTTGAATAGAATAAACCTTATTGTACACCATAATTCCAAATCAAGGAATACAAGGTAAAGATCATTTTTAATGATTTCTTCATCAGTATCTTTACACAATATATGGCGTCCGTAGTGCCCACTCCTGCAGTAAACCCACACTGATCCGTAGTTATGGTGCACAGTTTGTGAAGCCTGTCGCTAAGGATCTTTTCCCATATCTTTAAGGTGTGCGAGGTTATCTTAATGGCTCTATAGTTTTCACATTCCGCAATATTTCCTTCATTCTTATAGAATGAGATCATATAACTGAGTCTCCGATGAGGTTGAAAAGGTTTGTCAACCACCTGACTCCAGCTGTACCAGTTTTTTTCCAAAGTTCTACTGGTATTTTGTCGGGACCGGTTGTTTTACCATTTTTCATAACTTAAAAAATGCAACTCAAAATCATTACAATCGTCCACGTTTAAATGTCATATTATCAACAATGTATCCATCCTTATTAAAATAAGCAGGTTTGTCGGCACAATTACTAAATATTTCTGTGTTTTCCTTTTTACTGCATACTAATTGGACAAATAGTTAAAAAAATAATACGAAACTTGCCAGCGCATGCACGGGATTTTTTTACCGAAGGCTCAGTTTTTCTAGCACTCTACCCAAATTAATTGCGAGATTGTCGCAGCTGTACGAACGACAGTCAACTGATTTCACCGAGGTTTTTTGTCTTTAATCTGAACTATTACTGAAAAATTGATCTCTTATAAGGAAAACTTTAATACTCCATGAATTTCGTGTTCTCTATTTATTTCATGCAAAATCAGTACTTAAAGTAGTGGGTCTCAAGTAAGGTAACTAAAAGTAAAGCTTCCTCTTCGTCACTAAAATAAATGCTTTTCACTAGTTATGACCGCTTACGGAGACATTGACCGACACGTAGATGTTCACTGAAAATAGTGGTAATATCATGAAGCTCAAGAGTCTATTTTTTTGTTTGAACGCAGTCTAAATAAATAAAATATATCTCAGGAATTTCTGGGTTGAATTAAAAACTATTTTAGGGTTAGATAGCCTATTTCTCAAGAAAGACTATATGCTATATAACATTACGCCACAACCCTCGGGAGCAAAGCGACCAATGACGCGGGTGAATCCGTGAGGGAAAGCTAATCTCTATATGTAAAAAGATAAACTGATTGACATATCAACGCATAACGTAGGCGAGCAGTAAAAGAGGATTCCTCAAAATTCACCCCCTAAGGGGATCAAAGGAGGTCTAATAATTTTTTTATTTTTGGTGTGCAATAAAAATATATCTATTTATCTATCTATCTAACGCACGGAGTGGTCCAAACATGCTGCTACGTCCTGCTGTGCCTACGAGGCAGCTATACATTTCGCGCCTGCATCTCTACCCGCAGATTGAGGAAGTCGTGGAGTATTTGAAAATGAAGAGAAACTGGACTCTGAGGGTCGTAAGGCTGGAAACGCGCCACGACATCAACTTCAAGTCGTTCATGTTACAAGCTCCAACTCGTCAGCTACAGACCTTCTTAAAAGAGGTCTTCTGACCGAAAGATGTCGTATATCGACGTTTACGAGGACGGTTACGCGACACCACGCAGCGCAACAAGATACCAACTACATTAGGTGCATACTTATAGTTAAATAAGTTTTGTTTTTATAATATGTATTAGTTTATTTACTGTATAAGATTATTTTATATATTTTTTCTATGGGCCTCTGATGCCTGAAAACAAAATGTTTAATAGGTTATGTATATGAATTTACCGATTCATACTGGAAAACAATTTTAATCGTATTTCGAACCGGCACTATTTATTAACAAGTTGTTACAATTACTTCAAGGAAATGGGCTGTTACGGTTGTTGGCCATCAACCTGTTGATAATTGACTGCTAACATTTTTATATGAAAATGTTTAGTTATGTTTACTTGTATGATATTGATGGAGGAAATAATACAAATTTACGTAATAATTGTTCTGATGGATTGGTTTCTATTTGCAAGGGATCTTCAGCCTATAACCGTATGGGTTCTGTTGATTTCACGTATTATTTGTTTCAAAGACTGGCATTGCTTCATTTAGCTAGAGAAATTATTTATATCATAACACCGTTAAATTCTTGCAATCAACTTTAGATAAATAATCAATCGATAAATATTATAATATTTTACTATATGTGTCTCAGTTTATTGTACCCCTTGGTATAACCCTCCTCTAAAATCATTATATTCAATCTCTAGCAACCCACCCACCACGGCAATGCGCCATCGATACATCCCACCTATACGCACAAAACGTTTTGGGAACACATTCATTGTGCGTACAGCTAAGGAGTGGAATTCCTTGCTGGAATCTGTGTTTCCTGATGGCTACAACCCGGGAATCTTTCGACAAGAGTGAATAGGTTACTTCTAGGTAAGCGCGTTCCATCGTCGACCACATCGTCGTTTTCCATCAGGTGAGATAGCGGTCAAGCGCGAACGTATCAAGAATAAAAAAAACCTTTCTCCAATTAGAACTGGCTGTTAATTATCTCATCTTTCCATCTCTTTTCTTGCCTTCCTCTATTCATTTTACTATCTGTAGAGTACCAATTCGTGATTACCTTGCTTTACTTTTCTTGAGTTATAGTATAAGGCCCGTCGACGTCCACTTTAGTTTCTGTATCTTTAACCAACCTAATGAAAAATTTTACCTGTATGCAAACCTATGACAAAAAATCTATCAAATTATCAAGGTATAATATTATGAAGCGTTGACAGCTACTTCGATTAATTCCGGTTCAAATGTTGTCTATCGAGCTTTTAGGTAATATTGCAATTTCAACAAACAAATTGGATATAACCACAAACTATTCAGTGTGAAGTGAATTTTTAGCAAGTTCTTTAATATTTTCTAATTGTTAGGTAACCGTTTGTAATCTGATCCCATTCGAATGTAAATAATATGAATATTTTGCACATTTACTGCTAAAGAGCGAAGGCTATGTCTGCTAAAATGCAATGGTGACGAAACCAAATAACGCATAAATACGTTGATAGATATTATGTTCTAAGCACTTAACCTGCTGAACTTTTTGGTAGAAAGTGTTGTGTGTTACCATTGATTGAATTTGTCAATTTCTGAACAGCTAACTTTAGACATATTTTATTTTTGTGACCACATGTTTTACTTCAATGTGAGGGCTTCTAGAATTAACTGAACACGAGAAAGGGAAGACTAGTCCATGTGGCGATGCTTGAGGAAGTCCAAGTTGGACTTAGACCTTGGAGTGTTGTAGACGTATTAGACGGCGGGATTATTCGAAAGAGTTACCGCCGCCTTGTAACGTAAAGGGTAACTGAAAGAACAGGAGAGTGTTAGTCAGTAAAAGTCTGACATTTTCACTCGCTCCATCCAACGCGTGAAGAGAAATTAGACGATCAGAGTATCAAAAACAAAAAGGGACGTCTTTTAGCTGTAATTATGGTGATGATGACGATATTCTTTTAGACGAGACTATAAATATTCTCAATCACTTTATGTTATATTTTTTCTATCATAATTTCTCAATTTCAGCTTCCAGATAACTAGAAAGTTGGACCAAAATGAAGAAAAAGTAAACTAAAATCAACGAATCAATAATAAAATGATAATTCAATATCACCATTAAACGAGAACAAATAAAAGATTACATTATCTACATATAATACGTTTAATAAAATAATAATATATTTTTTTAATGAAATATTTAAGAATGTAAATAAGTGAAATAAAGAAAAAAATATTATATATTATATATATTTCTATAATAAAGAAATATATGTAAATAATAAATATAATTTGTGTACACCTATTATTTAAAATATAAGTTAATAAATCGTTTTATCTTTTTCAATATCGGGATCTCATCAATCTTAGTGCAATAGATGCTTGGGTGTGGCCACTTCTGCTATAAAACAGACTAATACATTAAAACCGACATCAATCGTTTAGCACGTATATATTAAACTGACACCAAGCAATATGTATTGTGCAACGTCTTGTGCACAGTAGTTGCCAAAGATGCGCTCCAATTTGATGAGCTGTTGAAATAGTGCCTAGTATTTAGTCGCAGGGTTGTGTAAGCACCTATCATTTTTGTTTATGATAATATGTTATTTCCTACCTCAAAAAGACAAAATAAGGGATTGATGAGAGTTCTCATTCAACCATTGAAGCCGCCTGGCCTAGTGATTAGTGACAGTGATCTGATCCAAGTTTGTTATAGAATGTTAAATGGCCAACAAAAATTAAACGCTGAATAAAACCTGTTTACAATGTTTTTTTTTAATATAGTTTAGTTATAAAACTGTAGTATTAAGTATAAGTATATGCATTTTTTTAAATCTTTTTTAAACTAGTGCTAGACTGCGATTCCAGCTGTTGTAAGTAGTCATGCAATCCTTGATGGTGAGGTGGACTAGTTTATTAAGAGCCTCTTCACTCTAGTCTTTGAAGACACCTAAATTATAATTGGACATAAAGACCGTTGCAGGCAAGCTTTTCCAGTCCCTCGATGTACACGGTATAATGCGAAATGCTTGGTCCGGACCTTAGAGGTTTCAACAACGTAAGGGTGAATACTCACCGTTCGTCGGGTTGTCTGATGGTAGAAATGAGATGGTGGAATCAAGTCATGCAATTTCCGCGCACACTCTCCAAAATGCATTATGTAAAACACCAAAAGGCTAGCTATCCTACGCCTGTGCTCAAGGCTTTCTAGATTGGACTTAACCGGACCTGAATCACCAATTAGCCTCTTTGCATGCCCGTTCACTGAGTCCAAAGCTGCTGGGCGGCATTTTGCAGCACCAGCCATATGTGGCTATAGTACTCCGCACACAAACGGATCTGTGCTTTATATAACATTAAAAGCTATCTCGGTGTGAAGTACCGCCTGACCTTTGCAAGAACGCTGAGTTTCCTAGCAGCTACCTTGGCTTTGGTCTCAATGAAGCACCCAAAGTTAAGGTCTGAGGAAATTTCAACTCCCAAGAGCTGAAGGCAGTCGGTGTACTCCAGGGATACATTTTGAAAAGCGGGAGCCAAGGTGAAAGGGCTCCTTTTAGCGGCGAACAGACACTCTTGTGTTTTGGTGGCGTTGAATCCCACCAAATTGGCTTTACCCCACTTGGAGACTGCCTGAAGTGAGACATTCGTACGTTCTACCATAGCCTCTCTCTCGGACCGGATTAGATCTTTACTAGCCCGAGCACTTGGCAGGTATCTTTCTACAACTTTTTTTACTAAACTTAACTACAACTTAACTTTTCGTGCTATCATTTGCATACCCATAGATACCAGGTACCAGCAGATCCTTGCGAATTGTACATATACTCTATCTTAACATAGTTAATAATGACCAACATTCTTTATTATATATTCATACTAATACTGTTTGTATCAGAATATTGGACTATGAAAAAGATGGAATGAATAAGATTGCATGTAACGGAGTCGAGGATGTTGAGAATCGTTTGTTTTGGTATGGTCATGTAAAAAGCAAGGATGAAACGCATATTACTAAAAAAGTTAAGAATATGTAGGTACATGTGAATGAATGAAGAGGGAGAGAAAAGGTAATCAAAAGATGGATGGATTGTGTGAGGAGTGATATGAATGGAATAAAAAAAAAGTTTTGCGCCGACCCCTGGTAACATAGGACAAGGACAGAAAGGAAGACGATGATCCTATAAAATTATTGTCAAAAATTATATTATCAAACAATAAAATAACACTGAGTATTAAACTGAACCCGGACGTGACTCTGTTTATATTATCAATAACCAAATAAATTTACAGATAAAGGCAGATCCCAAGCAAGACGTACTTACTTTTTGTAGCCCTGAAGCCTGTGGTTAGTCTATTCCAAGAGACATAGAATAATGTGAAGCAAGTCTTTAATTGAAATTCGCAATATTTTGCTAACCTCTATTACTTCAATACTACAAGTTGCAAATGTTGTTTGTGATATCGAAACATAACACATTAAATACTATGTCTATGTCTAGGCTACCCACGTTAATGGTTACATATATTTAATTGCCTAAAATTAGAAAGATATCTATCGACATTAGATTTCATCTACAAGATTACATATTGATTACTAGTTAAGCAAAGTATTGCTTAAAATGATCTATTTCATATATTATAAACTATTTTGACTATATTTTCAATCTAATAAATACCAACGAAGTCAATGTGTGGGCGTTAACTAATGTAAATAAACTGAATGCAACTTAAAGGTTACCTATAAAGGTTAATACGTGGATTAATAGAAATTGAATCTGGATTGCTTGGTTAAAAGACATGCAATACAGTTTCTTTTAAAATTCAAAATTTTAGAAGAAAATTCTTCCAAAATTTTGAAATAAATTAGACAGTAAGAGCTCATTTTGACCTGCAAGTGTCAGATAACCCTATCATTTGACGTTTGTTACAAGTGAATCCAGGAGGAAAAGCCTATAATTTCTCTCGGATAGAGCACAACATCAGTACCGTTAATCCCTGCAGGTATAGCGGGCACGTAATACAATAATTTAACCCAGCGTTGCTTGTGGTTGCGCGTCGCATCCCGCGGTTTATCTTACAAAACAACGGGGGATTTACTGTTCGATTTATTTTCATTTGTTTTTAGTGTATTGTGGGGAAAATGGGAGATGATTGGAGATGATTGAAGCTGAGGTGTAATGTTCGTGATTGGTGATTATGCGGTAGATTTATTTTTAAACTAATTGATAAGAGTTGATTTCTACTAGAAAGTATAGAGCTTACTGCGAGCGCAGCAATAAAACTATATATAACTTATACGTGGATGTTCAGTTATAAATTTATCAGAATATTTGGACTAAACCATTTAAATAATTTTAAATGTAATTGTTAATCTCAACAACCATTTATTACGTACAGACATTCTGTTAGGTGCCACTTATTTCAATATTTTATTACTATGTGAGATTAAACTAATCTGATTGAAAGATTCCTCCGAAGTTAACAGGCCATCACAAATATGGATGAGTATATATGTCAATATGTCATTGAACAAGGCGACTTAACACCTTTCACGATTATATAACAGTACAACAAAGATCGCAAATCTGATGATGCTACCAGGCTATCAGAAATTATAGACAAGCTTGCCTCAACACTATCTTCTATACATTATTATTACACCGATGCTATCTTTCCAAGTGTAAAGTGTGAAATATGCTATTACGCCTCTTTGAACAACGAGGGGTATATTTTTACAACAGAGGATGCCTATAACCAGTTTTGTTAGATAAATTTTTTATCTGATTTTATGCGAAAATTGTAGTCATTGGTTGCCCAAATCATCCGCTTCAGATAACTCAAGTTATGTAAGGCTGGTACTTATGACAAACTTTTATTTGGTGAGAAATGCTGAAAAAGAAACTTTTGTTTATAAAATCTTTCTGATTTTATTGGAATCTTTCAAGTTTTACCATATCTTGACTGCCTCGTTGGTTTAGAAAAGACATAAGCTACTGTTGAGCATGAAGACATTTTTTGACCCTATGCAAGGATATCGTAGGGGCCCAGCAGGGTCGAAGCCTACTGGGGCCACGGGTAGTGTGAAAGCGGAACCCGGGGCCCTGGGACGAAGGCAACGAAGAAACAGGAGTGGGTTTTTAGTCAGTAAGAGTCTGACACTATCTCCCGTTCCGCCCAGGAGCGGGGATGTCATAAGATGATTTTCCCACCCAATAAAAAAAAAACCCTATGCAAGGATTGATTCCTAATACACCTTAACCTCTGACAGTACAAATATATTGTGTTATGTCATGGTGGTAATCTTATATTGCCAACAAGAAAAAGCTCAAAAAAAAAAAAAATAAGATGAAGAAATGCTCGAACGAAAAGCTAAAGGGTAGTGAGCACAGTATTTCCGAAATCTGTGATACCCATCGCATTTACATCAAAAAATCGCAACGTCATCCAATATTACTCACAGAGCAGTTACATCATTGACTTACAAATGGTTACTATGAAAAATGGTCGCACATTGAGTTCACAAATATAGGAAAAGCAGATGCGATTGAGCATAATGCTGCTTTGCAATTCTTGTGACCACAGAATATTTGTAGGATTGGAGGTTCCACGCGAATCAATGTGGGTAAAGAAGGGCTTGATACTTATGTTTTCTACTACTTTTTCAAGTACGTGTAATAAATAGTGTTTGTTGGTAATATAAAATAATAGGAAAGTACACTTTAATTTTGAATTCTTTTATTTCCACTGACAAAGAAACTGGGTAGGTAAGTAACATAAAATGAAATACAATTGGCTATGTTATCATCCTTCGTTTGATGTTAACATAACCAATTGTATTATCTGGTAAATATCGCTCTCAGCGATTTGGCTACCATTACATCCATCGAAATAAAAATAATGTAAATCAAAAGAGTTTTATTATATTTTCTGTGTAGATTAAAAATATAATTTATCTCAAATTCGGATGCTGTATACTTTTTTAATATCTTATTTACGCTTAGTAGATTGTGAACCCTCTCGTCAATATTTATTCTGTGTTTGTATAAAATGCGTGTTACGCATGCGTAGTGTGCGCGTGAGTTTGCAGTCTTGTGTATTTGTATAGGGATGTTAGTACAAGAGACTAATATTTGTGAACTAATATTTAAAGTAAAGATTATTTTGTGATGAATGAATGAGTTTATTTGAAAAAAGTGAGTAAGCTTATTTTTAGTTCAAATATTATTACAGATGGCGGTTTAGGATTTGGCGTATAGACCATATCTTTCCTGCAAAACAGATATGAATATTTGGTGGTACGAAGTTTTCTGGGTCAGCTAGTGGAATAATATAAAATCATAAAAAAATATAATAAAATAAATCATCGCCAGCACGATGTTCGAGGTAAACTGTACTCTGTTCACCAAGGATATAGCACTCCCGAGGTCTCACAGTATCATCACTCTGTTGTTATCTCTCTGTTACGTCCTGCTGAACCTAGACTTCTGCAGCAAACGTTGCCGTTGGTTACCATAACATAGTGCTGGTAGTCGGTATCAATCATAGTTTATTCTGACAACATTTGTACTTGCGTATTGTACCTTACCAGGTTTATGTCTAATTCTTACGCTATCTCTAACATAAAACTCTGAAATGTATTTCCCCTTGACATAAAAAAGCAGAAAGTAAACTGTGCTTAAGCGTGAAATTCGGAATTACTACTAAGTACTTTCAACTTTAGTTTGGTCTTAGTCATAATTGTCGAGATCGGAATCCCGGCGACTCGGGCGCAAAGACCATTGCCTCCTTTCCTAGCATTACTGCTCCGCAGAAGGAGGCGACCGCCTGTCAATCCTCTTTGCTCCGGATCATGGCCTGTACCAAGGCCCGGTGAATATTCCACAACTTTCCCACAACGCCATCTATTCTTAAACTAAGCAGAGCTTGTGGTACGAGCACGTTTAGTAGGTACTCATAATTCAAACTCTGCTTAGTTAACTGATACCTGATGACTGATAAACATACCTATGTATTTCTAAATACATACATATTATAAATTATACCCAAACAGAACAAATGATCGTGCTCATCACACAAACCTTTGTCCTGGGTTTTTTTTTCGGTTGACAAACTATATTATGACATCCCCCGCTCTTGGGCGGAGTGGGAGATAGTGTTAGACCTTTACTGACTAAAACCCACTCCTGTTCCTTCGTTGCCTTTCGTACCAGGGCGAGTCTTCCTTTCTGAATCAGATCCTTGGCCCCAGTAGGCTTCAATCCTGCTGGGCTCCTACGGGAATCGAACCCACGACCTCCAGCATAGCAGTCAGGGCCACTAAATGCTAGAACTATTGGCCGGTATTTTATTATTCTATGCCTAATACCCCATTCCAATGTTAAATATCAATTATTTATTTATTGTACACATCTACTACAGTATTGTCTTTTTTAACCCAAAGGTTGACTGATAGAAAATGCCTTGTTGCATTAAGTCTGCCTATGCACCACTGTTAAACATGAAGTTTAAATAAAAAATTGTTTAACCACTCTATAAAATTCCCTGTCCGTCTGCACAATAAAACCCTATCGTTAAGAATATGTAGTAAGAGCACATTACATTACATCGAGGATGTCGCCGGCCCATGAAATTGTCCGCCACACACCGGCCGTTTCCTAGTTTATAACTTGATCTACAAATAACTGGGTGCGTCTGTTTGTATCGATGTAAGTGGCTCTAATTCAATATGTAAACGAGAACGCCTATTGAGTAGAGCTCGATTCGTACATGTTAAAATATAGCTTGATTACTTTTACCAGGAGTGCAGGATTTTCCGAAACAGTCACCGCGGTCCTGAAAAGTAACGCGTATCTGAAAGAAGTTGATTACTTTTATTTATTTATTTATTAAAACTTCATGCAACACAAAGGTACAAAGGCGGACTTAATGCCTTAGGCAATCTCTACCAGTCAACCAAGTCACTTTTACATGCGCTAATTATTATAAACGATCAATCACTATTGCTAATCATCGCTTGATACATATAATATCTTTCTAAATAATCCATATTTTATAAAAATGCCTACAGTACAATAAAAATCGTGCCTGAACTAAACTTTATTTGTAGAAAAGCTGTCGTTATTTGAGGTCTCTCGGATGTTGGTCTTTTTTATGTTTCAGATTTCGGACTTAAATCTTTCAGATATGACTTTGCCAGGCAGTATATTATATATTCAAGTCAGCATTTAATAGTAGTTGATTGGATATTTTTCATGTCCATTATATCCTCCTAAGTAGATACCTACTTGAACAAATGTAAACTTGTTAATTCCCACAAACAACACATGAATACGAACTGACATTTCGCTAGCGTGACTTATTTCGTTTATACCGAAATAGAAATTAATGGTTCATTAGGTTGAACGGCCAACAAGTTGTAACTAAAACCTGCTCGTTGGCTTGTGGGCGATAGTTTGATTAATTTGTAAGTTTTTGCTCAGTTGAGAAACCTTATTGTTTTGGAGTTCGTTGCGTGACCTGAAACGTGTAATTAATTGTTACTGCTTCTTTTGTTTCTAGATTTATTGACTGTTTGATGTCGTGTGGGTATGGAAAGTATGCTCTTTCAGTTTGTGTTTTTTTTAAATAAAATAGTAACATATTGCGAACTGCGTAAGATTTACAGGTAGTACATGTTGGATTATTGAATAGGAAAACCTAAGAAAATTATCTTTTTAACCGAATTCCAAGAAAGGAGGAGGTTATCAATTCGGTTGTATTTTTTTTATGTTCATGTAGGGACCAATTGGCAATTTTTTTTTTCCCCTTAGTGGATATGGATACTTTCAGATTGGTTCAATTTTATTCAAAATCCAGTTTTTATGATGGGATCTGTGAGGAACTGAGGGAACTCCTCGAATTTTATAGGCAACCATACATTTATTTTGGTATTTTCATCGAATTACAGTCAAAAAGTAACATTTGATGAAGTGAAACTGATAAAGAAGACCAGAAATGGCCAAAGGAATTTCATACTCACATAGATATCACAATGAAGATAGTTAAGCGACTATGAGAATACAAATAAATAAATAGTTCTGAATAGTTATGTTAAAAATGGTATCATCGAAGTGAACTGATGATGATGATGGAGCCGTAAGGTAGGCACTGGAACTCCATAATTAATCAATGTAATCTGGCCGTGTTTGAGCTTTTTGGAATTGTCATGAGATGCACTTTGGCTATAAGGTACTATCGAACTGATCTTATGATGGAGCCGGAAGGTAGACACATTTATTTATTTAAACTTCATGTACAGTGGTGGTACATAGGCGGACTTAATGCCACAAAGCATTCTCTACCAGTCAACCATTGGGTTAAAAAGACAACACTGTGGTAGGTGTGCACAATAAATAAATAACAGATATTTTTGAAATAGAATGTAGTATCATTAAATTAAGTGGCTTATAATAATAAAATACGTATATATGCTAATATAATAAACTAATAAATACTATGATACATAAGAAATCATTCTAATTAAGAGAACTTAAAATATAGCAATCACACATCATCATTTCAGCCGATAGATGTCCACTGCTGGGCATAGGCCTCCCCCAAATGTCGCTACAAAAAAAATTGTCCTGTGCGTCTCGCATCCTTCGGATTCCCGCAACCTTCACCAAAAAGAGAGCCTTTTCTTCTTTGTACGACGAGTCTTCTAGAACTTAGACCTGACCGTATGGACAGTTTCCACGAACCCATCGTTGTATTCATCCACGGAGCCACCTAGGCACTCGAAACCATTGTGAAGTTCGAGCTAAAAGCTCTCGGACTTTTGAATCTGGATCTGTGCTGGACGGAGCGTAGACTTCATAAGTCGAGATGTTTCAAGCTTGATATTAATATTCAATGTGTCTCTTACCATGTGGTGATCACTTTCAGTTTTCACCGCGTTGATCACAGAGACATCATTGAATATTTGCTTCTTTGTCAATATGATGAAGTCAATCTCATTTCTAGTCGCACCTTCAGGGCTTTGCCAGGTCCACTTCTTACGCTCACGCTTTTTGAAGAAGGAGTTCATTATATAGGGGCCCTCCTTTTCCATAAAACTAGCCAGTAGGTGCCCCCGGTGGTTCCGATGTCCAAATCCAAATTGTCCCCGTCGTAGCTCATCACCGTCTCGTTTGCCTAGTTTCGTGTTAAAGTCCCCCATGACTACGGTGAAGTGAGTCTTAGAACCATGCATGGCTCTGGATATATCCTCATGGACTCTACTTCGTCGTCTGGGTGTGTTGAGGTTGGGGCGTAAACCATTGCCATACAACAAGGCAATGCCGCTAACCTTTTGGGCTTACTTCCAGCCGACAGCGATGCGGAGGAGTTTTATGACACCATATTTTAGCAATAGTTTTTGCCTTTAGTGTATATATAGTTTTAATTAGTTAAGTGTTTTTATTGAATTAAGCACACATAACTTGTAAAAAAAACAACTATGAACTTTTTCTGAAATAAAAGTCAAATAATAATATGAAAGTGGAAATAAACAATTAGTGATAGTCACAAAACGGGTTTCTAATCATTTATTTTTAGCAACACATATGTATACAGAAGCAATAACTTAGTCAAGCATAATAAAATATTATGCAAGCTGATGCACATATTGACTGCATCGCAAATTTTTTACTTATTATAATTTATATAATTTTTCCTATTTAATGTAAGAATTTGTGAATGTCTTCTATCTTCACTCATTTCATGCATATGAATACCGATTATTTAAATATTAATATAGTAGTCACGTATATTTTTTTAAATCTGAATTTTGTCCGAATTCAATTTATTCTATCATGATTTAAGGACAATGCATTTCAATAAATCATGATTTTAAACAATTTCTAATTGAAAATCAGTAAAAAGAAATAAGAGAATTACAGATTTAAATTCAATTTTGTATCGGTTGTGTGTGTAGGAGTGTGTGTTGGAATTACATAACATTATTTTGCCAAGCCCGTTTCATCATCGGCCGCAAGACGTACTGCACATGACGGATACATCGCACAAGAATTTTTGGGAGGTACATTCCCTGCTGGAGTCATGCGATTTCTGACAGCTAAAATTTAAGTCAAAGTTAAGATTAAATAGTTTATTTTCAGATAAGCGTGCTTTAACGTCGACCACATCAGCGCTTACCAACACAATGATAAAAATAAAAAGAAATCCTTGCAATTTTTGTAGAAAGTAACAAATTTTATGAGTAATTAGTAGGGTTTTTAATAAAAATCTGTTTTATTCTTTTAGTTTCTTGATTGCAAGCTTAAAATGGTTAGTATTTTCTAGAGTTATACTTCGTACTTTATAAAGCAATATACCTCTAAAAATAAATATCTGGAAAATCTATACCTTTGAAGGCCTATGACGTGATTTTGAAACAAAATTAAATAATTAATGTGCTGGCATTGTGTCATGGCATTCTTTAGGCAGACTATCAAAAAACAATCTCATCTGCCAAAGTTGTCAAATAGTTAATAATCAAAAAGTAATACAAAAAGTAAAACCGTTTTCTTTCTTTTTCGGGTTCTCGCGTCCACGATCTTTTGTGTACACATGACAACATACTACCGTAAGCTCATAAAATGTGAAATCCAACCAAAACCGCACGAGCGCGCATGTATCGCACGCGCATTAATAGTAATAAAAGGCATTATCGTGACTTTGCCCGCAAAGTTGGGCAAACGCTGGCAATCCAACATGAGCGCTTTCTAATGACGTGCGCTACCAAAGGGTGAGAGAAAGTCGGGTTTAATGAACAATTTAATTAGTTTGTAATGTTTATGCAATCGTAGGCAAGTCTCCGGTAACTACTTAGCAGGTTTCTTATTATTAACATTGCAAAAAAGGGACCTCACTTTTTGTTGTGATGCATTTTCAAATACAACACCCATTTGTAAAATCAAAGGGAATTGAAATGTAAGTATACATTTCAATTACATAATAAACAGGCACTTGTTAAAGTTATCGTATATGCCAACAATAATGCACATTCTAATGCAATTTCATAGAGAAGAATAGGTGAGCAAACTTGCTCAAGCACAAAACATACACATGTATATGAAATAACAGTTTTGAACATTCATCATCATCATCATCATTTCAGCCGAAAGACGTCCACTGCTGGACATAGGCCTCCCCCAAGTGCCGCCACAATGAACGGTCCTGTGCTTCTCGCATCCATCGTACTCCCGCAACCGTTACCAGGTCATCGGTCCACCTTGTAGGAGGCCTTCCAACGCTACGTCTTCCAGTACGTGGTCGCCATTCCAGAACCTTTCGGCCCCAACGGCCATCCGTTCTGCGAGCAATGTGCCCTGCCCACTGCCACTTAAGTTTGGCGATTCTTCGTGCTATGTCGGTGACCTTGGTTCTCCTGCGGATATCCTCATTCCTGATTCGATCACGCAAGGAAACTCCGAGCATAGCCCTTTCCATTGCCCTTTGGGTGACTTTGAGTCTTCTGATGAGGCCCATTGTAAGCGACCACGTTTCAGAGCCATATGTCATTACTGGCAACACGCACTGGTCATAGACTTTCGTCTTGAGACACTGTGGTATATTGGACGAGAAGATACCGCGCAGCTTCCCGAACGCTGCCCAGCCAAGTCGGATTCGACGATTGATCTCTTTCTCGAAGTTAGACCTTCCCAACTGGACCGTCTGTCCCAGGTAAACGTAGTCGTCCACAACTTCGAGAGTAGAGTCCCCGATCTTGATAGGAGTGGGAGCTACATGGCTGTTTACCATGACTTTGGTTTTATCCATGTTCATTTTAAGTCCCACTCTTTCGGAAGCTCTACTGAGGTCACCAAGCATTGTACTGAGCTCCTCCGTAGTCTCAGCCATGACTACTATGTCGTCGGCAAACCGAAGGTGAGTGATGTACTCGCCATTGACATTAATGCCTAGCCCTCTCCACTCCAGAACCTTGAAGACATCCTCCATTGCTGCCGTGAACAGTTTCGGAGAAATTACGTCTCCCTGCCTCACGCCCCGCTGCAAGAGGATAGGTTTCGAAGTCTGGTCTTGTAGTCGGACTGACATAGTGGCGTTTTTGTACAAACACTTCAGCACTTCGATGTACCGATAGTCAATTTGGCACCGTTGGAGAGACTGCAGTACAGCCCAAGTCTCAATCGAATCAAAGGCTTTCTCGTAGTCCACAAACGCTAAGCAGAGAGGCTGATTATACTCCTCAGTCTTCTGTATAACCTGCCGCAGCGTATGTATGTGGTCCACGGTGCTGAAGCCTTTTCGAAATCCAGCTTGTTCGGGAGGCTGGAAGTCGTCAAACCTGCGTGCAAGACGATTCGTGATGACTCTGGAAAACAGCTTGTAGACATGACTCAGAAGCGAGATGGGCCTGTAATTCTTAAGCAGGGCATTATCGCTCTTCTTAAAGAAGAGTACCACCACGCCTCTGCTCCACGCCTGTGGCGTTTTTCCTTCGAGTATGACGGAATCAAATAGCTTCTGAAGGGCCTTAAGGACCGGTTTTCCACCCGCCTTCAGGAGTTCAGCCGTAATTCCGTCCTCACCTGACGCCTTGTTGTTTTTTAGCTGCTTCAGAGCCATCCTAATCTCGTACAGGCTGACGTCCGGGATATCTTCGGTATAGTGTCGAGTCAATCTAGCTCTTGGGTCGTTTGCTAGATTTGCCGCGGGTTTAGTGATAGACGTGTATAACTGTCCATAAAAAGTCTCGATCTCTCCCAGAAACCTTCGATTTGGCGGAAATGACTCTACCATCGTCGGTCTTCAGCTTCGTGAGCTGGCTTTGCCCAATAGACAGATCTCGTGCAAATACTTTAGAGCCCTTATTCCGCTCAATTGCATCCTTAATCCTTGCGGTATTAAAGCGGCGAAGGTCGCGTTTCAGAGACTTCGATATTTGTCTATTGAGCTGCCGGTATATGCACGCATCGTCTGAAGACTGCAGAATCATCTCACGCCTCTTCTTCATTAGCTCGAGGGTCAGATCAGAGAGCTTTTTGTTCTTATTTGTACGGTGAGTCTCGAAAAACTTAGACCCGACCGTATGGACAGTTTCCACGAACCCATCGTTATATTCGTCCACGGAGCTTCCTAGGCACTCGAAACGATTATGGAGTTCGAGCTGAAAGCTCTCGGGGTTTTGGACTTGGATCGGTGCTGGACGGAGCGTAGACTTCATCAGTCGTGACCTTTCAAGCTTAATATTAATATTCAATGTGCCTCTTACTTTGCGGTGATCACTTCCAGTTTTCACCGCGTTGATCACAGAGACATCATTGAATATTTGCTTCTTCGTCGACAGGATGAAGTCAATCTCATTTCTAGTTGCACCGTCAGGACTTTGCCAGGTCCACCTCCTATGCTCACGCTTTTTGAAGAAGGAATTCATCATGTAGAGGCCCTCCTTCTCCATAAAGCTAGCCAATAGGTGTCCCCGGTGATTCCGACGTCCAAATCCAAATTGCCCCACTCGCAGCTCGTCACCGTCTCGTTTGCCCAGTTTCGCGTTGAAGTCCCTCATGACCACGGTGAAGTGAGTCTTATAACCATGCATGGCTCTGGATACATCCTCATACATGGTCTCTACTTCGTCGTCGGGGTGTGTCGAGGTCGGGGCATAAACCTGTATGACCTTCAGCGAATATCTTGATGATACTCTGAGTATAAGGTACGCCACCCTGGTCGACACACTCTCAATCTTCACCACATTGTTCACAACGGACTTGTGGACGAAAAACCCAACACCACCCTGGGACTGCTGGTCACCCTCCCGGAAATAGAGCAGGTTACCGGATTTGAGAATAATCGTATCCTCCCCCTGTCTTCGGACTTCAGATAATCCCACAATACTCCATCGCAACCTGCTCAATTCCTCCTCAAGTTCGGTGATCTTCTCGTCAGTCCTCAGTGTACGTGTGTTAAAAGTTGCCAGGTCGAGTCGTTTTATAGATGGGTAGCCAGATCTCATCCGGAGATTCTTCGCACCCCTTGCCTCGTCGTGGCCTTGACCGCTACCGGAGTCAAGGGTAGACGGGCTGCCGGGCACTAGGGGCCATTTTTTAATTTGTATTTTCATATTGGGGGGGGTTTGCCATAATCGCCACGCTTGGCAGACGGGTTGGCGATCGCAGTTTGGTTTTTATAATGCACAGAGGATGCTGCTGCCCATTCTCTGGTACGTCCCTTAGTCGCCTCTTACGACACCCACGGGAAGAGATGGGATGGTGCTATTCTTTACGTCCGGACACCATACGGAACATTATTTATACATTATACGGATATTTATTTGAACATTGGCATGCAAATATTTATTGCACACATTTTAGGTATATATGGAAAAAATTGAAAAGGGTCATTGTACTTGCTTATGAACTAGGTTTTATGAACTAAGCTAAGAAAAACATTCATTTTTAGGATTCCGTACCTGATTCTTCACACTTGGCCGGTTTTTATAATCTCTGCTACCTTGATTACGTCTTCTATAATACCTAAATCTTTCATTTCGCTTACAGCTATGGATTGGAATTCCCTAACAGAGTAGGTGTTTCCTCATAATTACCACCTATTTTTTTAAGTCAATAGTGAATAAGTTACTTCTGGGCAAGCGCACTCCATTATCGATCACATAATCGCTTATCATCAGGTGAGATAGTCACATGTGAGTCTATTAATAATAATAATTTTTATTATTGTTAGCCCGTGTTAGCAAGGGTCTCCATTCCTTCCAAAGATCACGATTACTCGCTTCCTTTTTTAAATTTTTAAGTAAGACATAATATTTTAACATGTACCGTGCGGAAAGAGGTCTTATCGCCTGTAACTATAATGTGGTTTAGTTTAGAAAAGAGATGAATATATGCCTAAGATGCCCTATTAAAATTAAAATAGAGTGTAGTGGAGTATTTATTTCAATACGGGGTCACTTTGATCTCGTTCTGTAAACGTCACGGAGTCTAATAAACTCCTTGCTATCACAATTATAGTTTTCAATCGAGGTCTTAAGAACATTCGTCCGTTTAATACCACGCTGAAGCCAAAATCAATTATTTCCGACGGACGCGATTCCGCGTCTATTATTTAGTGATACTAAGTAATTAATTGTAGTGTAAACAAATAAGTTGTTAAAAAAATTAATGTAACTTGTCTTGTATCGTAAATGTGTTCAATTAATAAGTCTAAAAAAAAACAAAAGTGCCTCATATTTTATCCTAAACGTTTAATATCTCGAAAAATGACTAAAAATTACAGTTTTGAGATAATTTTTCTTGAAGCTTACAGCAATCTTGTTTTTTTTAATCCATGCACTATTCAATGTGATAATTTTTTTAAAATTAAAATTGTTGTAAGTTTATCATACACGGTTTAACTACTATCTCGCATATGCGTAGACCGTCGACCGCTAGTTTTAAAAATGGCTTGGATAAGAACCGTTCTAATACGAAAACTATACGACCATTTGAAAATGTTTTTGAACCATACACTAGATTATGAAATTCCCAATAATAAGATGACAATATCTTCTCTAGACATTAAACATATTATTCTTATATTGTCCGTCGTAAATAATTGATTTTGGCTTCTGCGTGGTTTTAACGGATGAATGCTCTTAAACGCCTCGTACCGCGTAATAGAAATAATATAAAAATGAGTGCTGCTGTCATTATGTCAAGTGTCTTCACACACAATAATAATAAAAGACGTTTAGTTCTGACGGTGCAAGCCGAGATGTCAAAAGTCAAGTCGTATTTTCTTCATAAATGTTTGTTAACTCATTGTTAACAATAGTTTCACTGCACTTTATGTTTATGTTTGCATGCACTCGTTAACACTAAGCTTACAAGAAAACATCTTGTTTTATTTACAAGTAAATGACATCATAATGACTGGTGAGACTTGCGGGGTTCGTGAATGACAAGTTTTTATGAAAAGAGAGTACATATGCACGAGTGAGTAAGCGTCAGTTGCGATGTGTGTATAATGAATCACACCAATTTTGTAAAGACAAAGTTTATGTGAATGTTTGTTACTCGCGGCGTGCTACACTCTTAAACAGGCTGAACGGTTCTTGACGAAATTTTTTATAAAGTTAGACTATGTCCTGGAATAGGTTTTATGATACTTTTTATGCAAGGAGTATGTTTCTTCAGGATAATTTACTAAACCCACGCGCACACCCACAAATTTGTAAATAATCTAGCCTCTTCCTATAGCTTTGTTCCACAGTCTGTCCTGCAGGAACCAGTGAAACAATATTTTTGTCATCGGACTAGTCTATACTTAAAGAGATTAACTTCTTCGAAATCAATAACTTTTAACTTTTTGTTACATTGATTTGAATTTTAAATTAGAAAAAATCAAGTAAAAAATTATGAGAAAAGTGTTAATTATTGGCGATACAAATCAGATTCACGATCAGACTTTTAGAGAACCCGGAACTGTCACCGACAGTTTTGTCTCAGCCAGTTTTGTATTTTGTGCCTTTTTATATTATACGCGTCTCTTCATAGATCACATAAAACTTTCATTTTTTCGTTTACAATATTTTTGAAAAAAAAAATGGTCCATAATATATTTTTATTTACATAGATAAAACTGTATACAATATATGTCATGCTATTCCTACTATTAACTACGTATAGGATTAATTACACCAAAAAATAATAATTAAACCACCTAAGGCATTAAGTCCGCCTTTGTACTCTATGTTGCATGAAGTTTAATAAATAAATAAAATAAATAAATTAAAAGACGGCATTGAAATACTCCTGATCGGTGTCGACAAATAATGTGCCCAAACTACCGCTAGCATTGCTACGTTGTAAGGAAATGTTTATTCTTTGACCAAGATAAAAGCCAGCCTTTGGTCATATAAAATGCCAACTAGCCGTTCGCAAAGCTTTTACATAATGTGTAATCACTTGGACCCCAGGAATCAAGAGTTTCAATCCCAAACGTCATAAAAACATATCGACGTGGTTATTACATTTTTGCCACTTAAACTTTTTTGCAGTCGTTGCAGCAGCGCCAATAAAACATGAGTATTGGCATGAATAGCGTTTCACACTAGAGGCCTCCTCGTCTCTAATGGCAATAACGCCATCCATGTTTGCCATCCAGTGTTTTGCCATCATCACGTGCCTGGCCATGAGACTTTAACATAGCTGGAACCTCGACGGTGATAATAGCACGCCTGATGATGTCCTGCATGACAGGCCGTGGTGTTTAAGGTTGTTGAGAATTTCGCCACAGTGGCAGAGATGAGGAGAATAACACGGAGTGTTTACATATAGGGAAGCAGCGAGGCTGAAAGTATTCGTTAAGCCAGCTGTCTATGTTCGACGACGGCATTCCAAACAATTAGAAGTAACAGACAACCACTAATACTTTCATATTTATGATAATTGTAAAAGTTCATCAGTCCCGTTGCAGAAAATCTTTTACTTCTTCAGGAATTCAACACTGTTCCTGAAGTCTATACTATTTTTATGATTTGCTATTTTCCTTTTTTCCAGAGAGGAAAATGGACACTTCCGATACGATAGACATGAAGTGGTTTTATATAACAATTGCTGTATACTATTTATTTTACATAAATACTGAAAGGTTTTAATTTTGGTAACCTAATATAAAAGAATAAAAAGTAAAAAGACATAAAACAACTTACTAAAGCATATTCGCCGCTATTTTCAGAGTTAGTGCTAAAAGTTTGAAACCAAACAAAGCGCATTCGCGAATTTTAACTCCATACATTCCTCACTCATCTTCACCTTTCATCCATTACATAAAAATCGCGCTAATATGACATTCAAAAGTTACATCAGACATTGGTTGTGGTGCGCGGGAGTTCGCCAACCCAGTCGTGTTCCGATCGACGCCGGTGTATGACGTGCCGCGTTCCAAATACAAACGATTTGACGGTTTCTGTCGCGCGGAAATTTTATGTCAAATATTTTGATTTATATTTTATAATTTGGAAGTGTGTAACGTGATTGTGTTATAAGCTGTATTTTATTCTTTGGATGTTTTTGCGGGATAGAGGTGAGGTGTTCTGTTATGTTTGCATGGTATGAGCTTTTCAATGTTTTCATTTTGCTGGGAAAGTAATGATTGTGAGAAAACATTTTCTAAAACCATATTTCTGTTCATTTTTGATCCACACCTTATAATTTAGCTGTCTTCGCTATTATATCAGTGATAAAATCTTAAGTTTCCTTACATTTCCACTTAATAACAGCTTTTCCTAACTCAGACAGTATCTCTTAAAACTGCCTTCTCAGAATTGGTATAGTGGTACTAGTCGTAGTTACAAATGTGCATACTGCTACCAGGCGAGCCAGTAAACTGTATAACTGTGAAGAGATCGTATCCGTAATTAAATTGTTAAAACCACTGACTGCAATGTCTTAACATACAAATATGTAATAACAGAGATTTGCTTCATGTTAACCACGGTTCAACACGTTTGTGGGTTAATATTGTGAAGATGATTTTAACCGTTTGTTGTGGAAGATAACCCTTTACTTTCATGCTATAAAAAGGTTTTCGTAAAGAGTTTTATCAGGTAAAAGCATCCTCCTGGCTTCTATTGGCAATAAAGTACTACAATCACCAAGCATTTAATCTGTCATGCTCAAGCGACAAGCTTAGTGAAATTGGCAGGTTTCTCTGTGCTTCTTGATTAAAATGAATAAGAGAGATTAACACCATTCTGTTAGGATCTTTAGATATCAAGCCAAGGCATCAAAATGACAAGCTGTTATAATTTTTGTAAATCAGTGTCTACAGAATTTCTTACACGTTCTTCTTCATAGAGATCTACGGTTTGGGATGCGCAATAAACTTCAAATTTCTGACTGATTCCTTAACAGTTAATAGTTCCTGTAAAAGCTTTTACTGAAATACGAGTAAATGCTTTGAGTATCAATTTGATATTTTATAAGATACCAAAGCAAAGTTGTTGACTGTCAATTACTGGTCAAGTAGAAAATAAGCTGGTACGCGGTTATAATTTTCTTCTATATTATAATACATTAGAGTTAACGATATCTGTAATTATAGCTATAAATAATTATATTAATATCACAAAGAGAAAAGTTTTGCATCGATCGATGTGAAAGCTTGTAGATTATATTATTGTTTTTATTTTCAAACAAAAGGCGTGGAGTTCTTGTCTTATTTTTTTCAGTAAATTTGTATATCGGGCTGGTGTCCGCAACTCCACGTCTAAAGTGCGTATTTTGCATACGGGTGGGACAAATGTGTCATTCGATCCACCCCAACTCTTCAAGGAAGGTCAGCAACGCCTTTGTGTTACTGTGACCACTGTTTACCTAGGTTCTCGGAGTACTATGCCCTGTATCCAGAGAGCACTGGGCAGCGTAGAAGCAGGTGAGCTGCTGTCTTATTCTTGTCACACGCTAGAAGGCAAAGAGCAATTGAAGAAATACGGTTAGGTTTTGGTCAATGTCTGACAGTACCTTTTGCTTTACCAGAGAGGAGTTGAAAAAAATCATTTCATTCAATCATTCAATTCATTTGAAAAAATACTGAAAGCTGTAATCATCATGCCACATGTCCCCAGTATGATGGAAAATTGGGAAGGGTGTCGTATGAATGAAATAACATTACTAAAGCTTACTATGAAAGCAAATTTGTTAATACACATAAACTTAATAATTACAAATAACTAATGATGTTGTTAATTAAAGTTGATGAGTCTGTGACTTGCAAATATAAGTTATTTCATGTGTCAATACGGTTACGTAATGAAACTTAAAGAATTGAGGTCATTTCAATCATTCAACGCTTTATAGTTCGCGTTTAACATCTTTATGTTATTATGTGAAAGTTAATAAAAATCGGTCATGAGGTCTGTAGTAGCTTCAGAGTTTATTTTATAACTTGGCCCTGCTGAACATTGATCACCTAATCGAACTGCTCTTGAACATTGCAAATAATCTTTTGCAGTTTGCATTTGAAACCGTAATATACATTGCAGAAATTAAATTATTGATTTATGTTATATATTTCTCTAGCTAACTAATCGATAAAGTAATCACTTGAGATCGTAGTAAGCCGAAGTATTTCCTCTAATGAATAAGTTATGTAATCTAAAATTCATTTGCACATGCAAAAACACAAGTCTTTTAATAGTAGTAGTATATTTTTA
Organism: Mythimna vitellina; assembly: GCA_949316375.1. Lineage (NCBI taxonomy): Eukaryota > Metazoa > Arthropoda > Insecta > Lepidoptera > Noctuidae > Mythimna > Mythimna vitellina. The sequence continues at coordinate 715,157 of OX438696.1, forward strand.
CTACTTTTGTTAAATGTTGATGATTTTTGTAAGGATAAACCTGCTTCAAGGTTTATTATAACATTGCATGATTTTTTTTTTTAACAGCAGTTTTTCAACTTCATGTCCATTGTCCCATGTAATAATAATTGACAACACTGACTGTGGATATATTTGCACGCCATGTTATGGCAGGATGTGCTGAAAGAATGTACTGTAACACCTTATGTACCATATTCTAGCAAATAAATGTTTTAATTGATTGGTTAATGTTATTTGGGGTCGGTGCAATAGAGTTCTCTTCTTCCATTTCGTGACATCCGTTCCATCCACCTGTAAAATGTTTCACTATTACTAACTTTATTTTTTTGTCAGCCTACTGGGCTACGGGTAGTGTGAAAGTGACACCCGGGGCCCTGGGACGAAGGCAAAGAAGAAACAGGAGTGGGTTTTTAGTCAGTAAAAGTCTGACACTATCTCCCGCTCCGCCCAAGTGCGGGATTTGTCATAATATGATTTTTCCACTAAAAAAAAATATATAATTCCAACCTAATCCAATAAATTAATTATGGGTTGTGGCCTAGTGGTTAAGACACCTGCCTCTAATGCATGAGGTTGTGGGTTCAAAACCAAGCAAGTACCAACGTGATTTTTTAAATTCATATTTACTTTTTAAGTTTATCTACTACATTACTGACACCCCGTGCCTCTGTAAGCACATAAAGCCGTTGGTCCTGGTTGGTCATTCATGGATCTTTGACAGTCGTAACAGGTAATCATAGTTATAGTAGTTTATTGGTAAGGGATTCTTACAAGTCATATACAGAATGCTACATTATACTTAATCAATAAATGATTACATTACAGTGTAAAATAATAAATATTTGTCAAAAAAATAAAAGAAAATACAATAAAACAAATAAACATGAATAGTCAGACTCCAGAAAGTTTGACCATCAGGCTATCCAAAGAGTGTCGTATTACCCATTTACTGGATTCTGGAGGTCTAAGGTCCTACGCTGCGTTAAGCGGGCGCACGCACGGATAACCGTCGCCTGACGTCGCGCGAATTTCGTGTGCAACGGTCCCCGTAGTGGAAATCGGATTATTACCTGCGCAGTGTCGCTATTTCGACTTTAACGGTGTGCATGTAGTCGTGTCGACGGAGAACTTTAATGTAATATTACGTAGCAAAACGGACGCGGGGCGCAGCTCCCCGCGACGGGTGCCCGCGCGGGGGGTCACTGCGTCTACTTTTGTATGGGACCGCGCGGGCGCCCGCTTAACGCAGCGTCAGCTCTAATACGCTGTCACTCCTTATAAAATTCTGATATTCAGCCGCATCCGGTTAGACTGTACGCCGACCTCAACATAGTTGGGAAAAGGCTAGGGAGATGACGCAAACCTCCGTTGTAAAGGGAGGCTTCTTCACCAGACGGGTGATATGGCTGATCCGGGCAACTGCCAGATAGATGATTTTGACCTCTTGTGTTCAAATCGCCTAAAGAGCTCTAACTGCGTGATGCAGGATTTTGTATTTTTTTGTTCTTTTGTGCCGCCATTGATGTCGATAAACCAAACTAACCATATTTTCTTTGACCTCCCTCTCCAGCTGTTTACATCGTTTCCTTAGTTTTTGCTTGTGAATTGATGATCGTTAAGAATGTATTTAGTATTCAATGGTCGTTTCAGTGCCAATAAGGTAGTTTCTCTAAATTTTCTCAAATTACTTCTAACATTTGATCTTTCCAAGTATTTCTATAAATCTAGGTAGTGTCTGTTTATCTCAAAGAAGTGTTGTTAGCGGAGCCCTAGAGCAAGGGAAAGTGTGATCTTAAGACTGAGGAAAGTGTAGTTGCAACATAAATATTGCAAAAGAATAAAGTAGACACAGAAAGTGATAGTAAAAGTTTATAGTTAAAACCACAGTTCAGAAGATTTTTATTTTATTTTAGTAAGTTTGAATACTATAATTTGGTTTTGTGAAATACTGAAGTTGCCTATGATCTCAGTAAAAAATAGAAAGTATCTCAGTTAGTTAATTTTTGCCAAAATATCATTCCAATGTTAAGATTTGCCACGAAACATTCTTATCGAAATGATATGGGTATGATTTGTGCACGATCTTTGGAATAAATAGTATTAAAAAAATCCTTAACTGTCTTCTGTCGGCTTCGATAGTAGAAAATTGTCCCATGGGAACATACTCTCGGGATAAAAAGTAACCCCATAATATACCATATTACAAGACATGGTCTACTCCTATGTCAAATCCGTTGGAGCGTGAAGGTAACAAGCAAACATATACATACACATATGCATACTTTCGCCTTTGTAAATTCAGTGTGACTAAACTTCTTCATGTTGTGATAATGTAGGTTTGTAACCGTGAAAATTATTGTTGGATCACTATTTTCGGAGAGCACCTTCAATAGAGTATGGACACAGCTTCATCATCATATTCTGCCAAAATACGTCCACTACTGGGCATAAGCCTGCCCAAGTCTCACCACAAAGTTTGGTCCTATGCGTCTTGCATACGTCGGTTTCCTACGACGCTTATCAGGTCATCGGTCGATCTTATGGGAAGCTTTCCAAAGCTGCGTCTTCTGGTACGCGTTCGCCACTCCAGCATCTTTCAACATCAGGACCTGCTAGTGACGTGCTCTGCCCGCTACCACTTAAGTTTAGCAATACTTTGAGCGAACACAAATGGTTCATACAAAAAGTTACCACTTAAAATATTTATTTAAAATCAGATGTTTTGACTAACTTAGTAGGTTTTTAAAATATTATATATAAAACTATATAAAATCATTACAATATTTATTTAGGCTTGGTAGCATGGTAACTTTTAATTGGTACATGGTAAGTTTTAACTTCAAATAATGATTTAGTTATAAGCAGTGATTATGTTCAGTGAGCAAGTAGGCATCAACTAACCATAAAAAAACGCATGTTGTGCTTGCTTGTAAGGAATTGCTACACCAGTCTTAAGTTTATTTAATGCATCTCATATCTTTGTTAATGTGTAGTCAATTGACTAATAATATTCCATCATCATCATCATCATCATCATTTCAGCCGAAAGACGCCCATTGTTGGACATAGGCCTCCCCCAAATGCCGCCACAATGACCGGTCCTGTGCGTCTCGCATCCATCGAATTCCCGCGACCCTCACCAAGTCATCGGTCCACCTTGTGGGAGGCCTTCCAACGCTGCGTCTTCCGGTACGCGGTCGCCATTCCAGAACCTTTCGTCCCCATCGACCATCTGTTCTGCGAGCAATGTGCCCTGCCCACTGCCACTTAAGTTTGGCGATTCTTCTAATTTCAATCTAATAATATTCCACTTAATAATAATAAAATTCCACGACTATCACACAACGCCATCTAGTCCCAAACTAAACGGAGCTTGTGCTATGAGACAACTGATAAACAAACTTATATATAAAAATAAATACATCTAAATAAATACGTCTTACAGATAAATTACACCTAGACACAGAACAAATAACCGTGTTCATCACACAAACATTTGTCTTGGGTGGGAATCGAACGCACGACCTCCGGCATAGCAGTCAGGGCCACTAACCACTAGGCCAGTATAATTAATTTGTTTAATTTATAAACGAACTAATTAAGTAAACTAATTATTCAAAGCGAACATAATAAACAAGACCAAGTGGATCCAAATTCCACTGAAACCCGTTTAGCTGTTTGTGTGCAAAATAGTAACAATCATACACACATTCAAAATGTATCCTTTATAATATTAGACAATAGTATGATAGACTTCACATAGAGTAGTGCCTCAGTAATTCAATCAAAGTCTACTCATCCAGTCCAAACATCAATCAAACACAAACCAGAACGTCTGCATAAAATATTCCATTTCAACTTGGTCAGCATCAAAGTTTCAAACAGTCTTCACTCAGAATTCAATTTATTCAATAAATTACATTTATTCATACAAAATCAGCATATGAATAGCCATACATTCGTTACGGAGAAAATACGCTTAGGTAACAGTTAAGAGAAAAAGGAAATTTCTTAATATATTCGTCGTTATTTTTACAATTGAAGTCTTCAATAGATTGCATAGTTTTGCGTAGAAATAGGGTGTGCATAGTGATTAGTGAACTGTTATTGTTCGTGAATTATTCATGTTTCTTTGCTCGACTTGCGCAACAGTAACTATTTGTTATTAACATTATGTGTTTTTTGCGGAGCTTTACAATCTTGCGTGTGGTTCCGTAGTGAATTTCTGTGAATGAATGACAAAAGCTGGTATTTTACATAATGGGTGAGGCCTTAGAGGCACTGGAATGAAGTAATTTGCACATAGTATCTATCGTTAGTTTGGTTTTAGTCGTGTATAAAAAAAGCTTTCACTGCTTAATACAGTGTAGAGAACTAACGTTACTACACTGTATCAAGGTTTTTTGAGATTAACATAATTAAGTTACTTTATGTAGAAAAAAAAATTAAGAAACTTTTAGTGTTGAAACAGTTACAATTGTTACTGAATTAGCATCTGCTGCTGACTAACTAACTACTCTTGGGGCCTGTACTTCAGCTCGCAGCACCTCAAGTCTTCAAGTATAAGCTCATCCACCAATGGGAGCAATATCTTCCTAGTATTTTCGTAACTAGTTTGGAGTCGGCTACCAATCTAAACGGAAGCAATAATTTTATAAAAAATGTTCAGAAATATTACTAATTAAAGTATAAAGAATCTTTTTTTTTTAATAGATGAAAATTATGTCAATTCTCGTACTTTTACAAGACCAATGATACACTTGGTCAGTAGATAAGATAGTGTTTGGGGTTTTTAATTCACAGAACCCTAAAATATAAAATTAAAGAAGAGACTGATGTCCATTGTGTGTCCATCGCAGTGGAAGAACATTTTCGTGAAACAAATGAACAGAGCAATCATTTCCGCTAACATTACTGAGTATAAACACAGTAATGTAATAGACTTACAAGAGGGTCACAATCTCCACTACCAAAGCTAGATTTGAATCTTGAAATACGGTTTTTGCTTATGGTTGCCTTGTCTTAATAAGAGGTTCCTTTTTATTTATCTCACAAATACTTTTGAAAATCAACTACTATACTATTCACACTAATATTATAAAGCCAAAAGTTTGGGTATTTGCTACTTCTTCACGCTCAAATGACTGAACGGATTTCAATGAAACTTGGTACACAGGTATACCATGTCCTGAAATAACACATAAGAGAAGCTTTATAACTCTATCCATCTGACTGTTTCTTACTTTTTCACTTCTTGACATCAAAATGAATTTATCCTGGAATAGCAAGAGAGGCAGGTTTGTTACTTTTTCACTTTTTAATAAATAAAACGCTGAGTACTTTACAATCTATGTGGACGCTTGTGTTGCTTGCTATTTAACCGAAATATCGCGAAATCACGCGCGAATAAAAGTGTTCGCTTGAGGTTTGAGTATTATCTCATAAATGATGACATATTTCATCTATTAGAAAACGATGTTATTTTTTATACCTGGCTCTAAACCCGTTTCACATAAAAAAAATCGTAAGTCAAAAGAATACAACCTCATTTAACTATGTGGTTATTTATGAAATCATATCAGTAACTAGGGTAAATTAAATCAGGTTTTTGGCACGACAACATTAATAAGCCGAGAGCGAGTAGTTCAGTTAAACTGCAGTTAGTTCTACTAACTTGTAAAGCTATTCATAAACCCGAGCTTTTTCCAACGTACAAAGTAAAAGGATATTATAAAATCTTGAAATGTTGACAAACTAGAATAAATACAAGAATTAATCTTTCATTAATTTTGAGCCTAAAAATCTACAAATCTGACTTTAAAATAATAATAAAAAACCGGTCAAGTGCGAGTCGAACTCACGTACCATTCTGGGGTCCGTACAAACTTTGTAAATAGTTCGATTCCCGAATCGATTTCGAAGATTTTTCCGAATCGCAAAAAGTAATTATATTGGTAGTATGACTACACGATTTTGAGACTTTTTCCTTTACTTTTGCTATGAGACCTTGCTTCTTGCTAGATTTCGAAATTTTAGGTGAACAGAAAGTAGTCATAAAGTTTTGATTTACAAAAAAAATGAGCCTTAAATGGAATATAAACGGCTTTATCTTTAGATTACGTTGACTTAGATGTTTGATTTTCATTACTTCAAGGGGTAGCAGATATATTTGGTACTAATGTCAGATTAATACCTCCACCCGCTCCTGAGAATAAAGGCCTTGCTAGATGTACAAGGTGGACAACAAAGTGATCCTAAATGGGTTCCTATTTGGCCAACCAAACCTCAAAAAACAGTTGGTTTAGGTATTCATTTTATTTTTCGGAGTAGTCAACTAGAAAACACCGGCCTCATTAGCGGGAAAAGAAAATAAAAAATAGTGTCGTGTTAAAGTGTAATTTTTAATATATTATTTACAAAATAATAATAATTTATGAATACACAAACAATAAAGCGAACCTTAACCTAGAAAATTACAAATACTCATCAAAATACAGTAACATAAATTACTCAGTAACAGGTCCTATTTATTACACCATCTTGTACGATACCACCCATACCTGTCTGCGCTAAACTATAAAACAACTCAATAAAATCCCATACATTTCTCCCCAGCGATATCTCTACACTTGAATCTGCTCGGATTGGTAATTAATCGTCAATGAACCGCGTCATAGTACCGTATGCGCGCGCGCCGTTACTGCATCCCGCCATCTCCTTCTTATTACCTTTCTCAGGCATTCTCGATGTGTGTGTGTACGTTTAGACTTTGCAGTTTTCAGGAAGATGGGTTTCTAATCTGTACTAATATTATTTTAAAAGGGAAAGATTTGTGTTTTTTATGTTTGTGATGAATAAACTCAAAAACTACTGGACCTTTCAATAAAAAATGATTTTGGTTTTAACTAAGACTTTTTATTTACTAATTTTGATAATATATTTAAAATTCTACAACTATCACACAACGCCGTCTAGTTCCAAGCTAAGCAGAGCTTGTGTTGTGAGAACTAGACAACTGATAAACATTCTTATGTATTTCTTAAATACTTATAAATATATACATATACATTACACTCAGACACAGAACAAATGATCCTGCTCATCACATAAACATTTGTAGTCTTTTGGTTACATTGTGTTTGGTGGGAATCGAACCCACGACCTCTGGCACAGCAGTCAGGGCCACTAACCAGTAGACCAACAAACCAGTCAATTATTTAGTTATTGTATTAAACATGCTGCGCCGGCCCCAAATAACATGGGGCAAGGGCAGGTTGATGATAATGATGTTGAGATATTGTATTACCTGGTCTATTTTGAATACTTAGGAGAACTTGCAGTGCACTAATTGCTATCCGGCCACATTTCACTGTAATGCTAGGGTTTGGCAGCTTACTTCAGAGTAGCACGTGTTATGGATGCACACGTGTACAGAAAACGTGGTGGTTTTAGTCACCAAGTTATTTAAAAGTCTGTACGAAAAACTATAATATTTAAAACATTTAATAAGAGATGCTTGATAATAAATAATGATGCTGAAATGATGAAATAAAGATATCAGATAAAAAAAAATATTAAATAAAATAAAATCAAAAATATTTACTTCAAATAAACCATTTACAGTCATTTTTGAATTGTGAAAATGTCATTCAGTCAAAAAATGAAGCTAAATTACAATTGTAATTTTGAATTGTCTCTGTATATTATATGCGTTCAGCACCGAGCTATTTCATGAAAATATTGCATTTGATATATGCTTTGAGATAACCTCACCCACTGTTCCTTATTATTAATATTAAAAGAGCCTCGTTAGATACAATCTCCCATCTCGCCATCTGCGGAGGTTTCCACGCACCTGGTGCCACGTGCAGTTGGTAACGGTTAAGCACAGTAACAGGCTGCCTGCAGGGGCGACTCGATTCATTCTGGCTTCCTATTGAAATATTCCATAGTCAAAAGTATGTACTACATATTACAATAAAGATAACAAAGTGGTTAATTGTATATTGAGGGACCTAACGTATTTAGGGTTACGTACCAAACGTGCGTTTTTTTAAGGTAGGAAATCGTCTTATGACTTCTCCCTAGAGGGTTGAGCGAGAGGGTGTGTTACAGTTTTACTGACTAAAACTACACCTACGTTTCTTCAGTTGTCTTTTGTTCAGGACTATGAGCAATATCCTTTCAGAACCAATCCCCTAGTAACAAATGTACGTAGGAATCATAAACACCATCCACTCCTACGCAAAATTAGCTTTGATGGAAAAATAATTTATAGTTGTATGAGTATTTAACTTTAGATCAGTAAGAGAAGTTTACAAATAGTGAAAATAGTGAAAAATTACTGCACCTTTAAAGATTTAGCCACTACACCCGTATGACAGAGCAAGGGACGCCTAAGAGGTTGAGCAAGAGCAAAGGCTTTTGTTCTTGCACAATTTTCTTTCAGGTCCGAGGGTACAAAACCCTAAAAACGACAAAAACTCTTACTTTTCTCGTTTGAACCCTACACCAAAATAAATAAATTCGATCCTAGTCGAAGAGCATCAGAACTTGGAACTATAAATTCATTAAATCATCATCATTTAGCTGAAAGACGTCCACGGTCGGACATAAGCCTCTTCAAGTGTCGCTACAATGAACGGTCCTGTACGTCTCGCATCCGTCGGATTATCTCGACCCTCATCAGGTTATCGGTCCATGTTGTGGCAGGTCTTCCAATACAGCAACTTCCGGTACGCGGTCGATACTTCAGGACCTTTCATCCCCAACCGCCATCTGTTATGTGATTAATTTGCCTTGCCCAGTGCCCGCCGTGCAAGTGCAGTGCAAGTGTCTAACTTAATTTTGACGATTCTTCGGGCGATATGGGTAACCTTGGTGGTCCTGCGGATAACTTAATTCCTCATGCGATAATAATAATCATTTATTTGCTAATAATGTAGGTATACAGATAAGGCGTTATAATTGTTGTTTGTCCCAATACATTTTGCCTTACGGCATGCAAAATATTCATAGTTGATTGAAAAGAAAGAAAATATAAAAAAGGTTAAAAATTATAAGCTCAACTTAATCGTTCAACTTAAATGATATGTCATACAAATTCGGATACCATGTCATAAAAATTCAAATCCAATATCATAAAAAAAATACAATGTCATAAAAAAAAAGAAACCAATGTCATAACAATAATACAATGTCATGCTCGAAATAATATCATGTCATACAAATAATAAAATGTCATCAAATAGAATATAATGTCATATAAAGTGAAATGATAAAATACTACTAGGAACCAAGCGTTATACAAAAAAAAAAAAAAAAACACATTGAAGGAGCCACATTTTACGTGATTGTTTTGTCATACAGAAATTCTTTGATTGTGTCACTGTGTTTGTTGTTCACTTGTCCAGTAGAAGTTTTGTTAACTGCTTTTTAAACATTTTTATAGGTAATTCCTTTAAATTTCTTGGCAAAGTGTTATATATAATGGGGCCCATGTGTAAAATACTCTTTTTTAATAAAGCAGTTTTATGACCACCGGTATATAGTTGATTTTTATATTGGGCCCTTATTACTCTTAAGTGTTGCCTTATATCACTCATTGGCGTAAATAAGTGTAGATTTGTTCTAACGAATATTGCAACCTCTAGTACATACAACGATGGGAAAGTCAGTATTTTGAGAGATTTGAAAGCTGGTCGACAGCTTTCCGTCACCTTAAGACCAGTAATTGACCTAAGGCAACGCTTTTGAGCTCTAAATATGCGTTCCCTCTCGCTGCAATTACCCCAAAATATGATACCAAATCTTAACAATGAGGCAACTAAACCATGATAGGCTATCTGCAAGGAATTTAAATTCATTTTTTTAGCTAAATTGTAAAGTACAAATGCAGTTTTACTTATCTTTTGGCATATGATATTAGCATGAGATTCCATGTCAATTTTTGGTCAATATTTATTCCTAAGAATTTTGTCACTAAGGTTGATTGTACAGTTTGACCATTACATCCAATATTTATATTCTGTGGCTGAAGCCGCTGCCAAAAATGCATGATTTTAGTTTTTTGTAAATTTATAACTAAATTATTTTTATTGAGCCACTCTATCATGGATTGAAGTGTACTGTTTATTTCCTTTTCGTATTGAATTTTATCCTTGCATTCAATTATTGCTGTACTGTCGTCTGCAAATAATGTCATCGGTTGAGTAATTTGGCGAGGCAGGTCATTAATATAAATTAAAAATAATAAAGGCCCAAGGACACTTCCTTGTGGAACCCCAAATTTAATGATTCTGCAATTTGATAAATATTTTCATCACGCAAATAAACTTTGAACATAGCTCTTTTCATCTATTATTAAATGCGTTTCATTCATTAAATGCACCAAATTAATAGTACTTGGCAAAGTTTTGCGAATATTTTCAGTTTTTGCCACAGCTCACCTGTCTGCTGCCCCCGCAGCCCGAAGCTTCGTTGCTAACTTTCTCGGCTCTACTTTATATTACTGTAATGATTATGAACCCAGGTTAAGTGGTTAGTTAACTTAAATAGAGATTTATAGGTTATAGTTAGAATAAGTGAGTCTACTAAAATATATTTAACTCATTATTAGAGAAGTCGAGACTTTGCACTACTTTGTAGTTTTCAGAGTTAAAGACATCAACGCGCAACGAGTCTTCAAAGTAAGACGTTCAAAATAGTGCTATGTTGAAAACTTTTTACTTTTTAACCGACTTCTAAAAAAGTAGGAGGTTCTCAATTCGGATGTTTGTATTTTTTTATGTTTGTTCGCGCATAACTTCGTCGCTTGCCAACCAATTTGAAAAATTCTTTGTTTGTTGGAAAGGGTATACTTCCCGAATGGTCCCATAGTCACCAAGTCGGGATCTGATGATGGAATCTTAGCGAAATCGAGGGAACTCCTCAAATATTATAGGCAGCTATATAGTAATTTTAGTATTTTCATCGAAAACTTAAGCATTTACAGTCAAAAAGTAACATTTGATGTCTGTTTATAAGTGTATCGCAACTAAAAAGTGTGAAATAAAAAACTTTTTACAAAAAAAATACAACCAACTTCACTAAAAAAAACATTAAAAGGATCAAAATAACTTTAATTTCGGAAGTCGGTGTTAAATAAGATACAAATAATACCGAGAAACACCGACTTCCGATATTAAAGTTATTTTGATCCTTTTAATGTTTTTTTTAGTGAAGTCGATTGTATTTTTTTTGTAAAAAGTTTTTTTTCTTATCAAAAGTCTAGTTTAACGACCCGTTAATCTAGTTGTACAACGATCAGTTAAACTTTCGTCAGTTAATTGTGTGACGATAAAATGAAATCCCTAAGATCACAAATGAGCAGTCGTGGTCCAGTGGTAGCGGTCCCAACTTCCAAGTTACGAGCTAGCCAGGCACATTACTTTGTGTAATTTATTTCAACAACACTGCTCTCAAAACGGTTAAAAAAAACATCATCAGGAAACCAGTATGTCCTAGAACAAAAAGTTTAAAGACTTTTGACATCCATCAATCCACTGGGCTTGCGTGGTGGAGTCCCAGCAGTGGGAACATTGTAAGGCTGATTATGCTTATGTTATGCATATAAGATTCCAAACATAGTGAAACCTTCGGCAGAACACGATTGAATTTTTTTTACTTCCAGAACTATTTTTAACCCCAGACGGAAAAGAGGGGTGTTTGTAAGTTTGACGTGTCTCTGTGTCTGTCTGTGGCATCGTAGCTCCTAAATGAATGGACTAATTTTGACACGTTGTTTTTTGTTTGAAAGCTGACGTTATCTAGATGGTTTTTAGCTACAATTTGTCTTCTTATTTCTTACACGTTATTTTCTTTGTGCACAGGTGAACAATGAAGCAGTGAGGAAGTTGAGTGCGTGTGGTGACGATGGTCGGCAGTGTGTGATCAGTGAGCAGCATGTATATCAAGACCTATTTGTTTGTGGCGGTCCTCGCCGGAGTGGCCAGGGAAGCCTTATGTGAGTACTTATTTACTTTAGTATTGCCTCTTCATTACATAACATTCATCAGATTACCAGCTCACTGACTACGTAAAGTCAAAGAAAGAAATTGGTCTACAGGTAGCGAACTTGCAAACATTGTTGTGAATGTGCTTATATCATAGTAAAAATTAACCTCTTTTCTGTGTGTTTTATATCTAAAAGGTGATTACAACAGATATTAATATTGTTAGTACAATAAGCCTCATTTGTTTATTATACTAATTTTGTGCACTAGCTTCTTAAGTTTTGTAAGTGCCCATGTAGGTCTACGTGAAATAAAAAAACATTTAAAGCTTAAATTTTATAATTTTTATACACACATATACAGGAGGACAACAAAATGATCCTATAAGGGTTCTGTTTTTCTCTTTTGAGGTACGGAACCCTAAAAACAGATATTTTTTTTTTTTATTAGTGACTTAGCTGCTGTCAACTGCTTCGCCCACTTGATACTCGAACATTATCCCACGGGAACAATACTGTCGCGATAAAATGTACCCTATGTGATATCCTACAAAGTCTACCCGCGTACTAAGTTTCATCGAAATTCGTTCATCCGTTTCATTATGAAGAAGTAACACACACTTATATTCACAAACTTTCGCCTTTATAATATTAGTGAGATGTGACATATTAGCGGACAAAAAAAAAGTAAAATTTTTAGCATGTTGTTGGTAAATACACTTTTTGGTATTAGAGAAAGATTAATATTAAAATTATCTAATTTAATCCGGAGGTACTTTAGTAACCAAGCATCATGAATGTTAAGCTTAATTTAGTTAATTACAAGGAATTTGTTTTTGTGTATATATATATACCTACATATCTGCTTGACACTTGTATGATAACTTTTAAATATCATTTACTACATTTTTTTTCTACATATATTAGATAATTATATTCTAACACAATTTTTTGTTTCTTTTTTTTTCAAATGATAATGGTTTTTTTTATTGGGTGGGAAAATCATCTTATGACAAATTTCGCTCTTAGGCGGAGTTGGAGACAGTGTCAGACTTTTACTGACTAAAAACCTACTCCTGTTCCTTCTTTGCCTTCGTCCCAGGGCCCCAGGTTTCACTTTCACATTACCCGTGGAGATGATTTCTTTTATACTTTTTTATTTTTACTATTTTAGAGTTATAATATTATATTATTTAGTTTTGCATGTATGTATTTTGTGTTACTAATTTCTATCCTTACGTTCAGTTCACCCGAAGGTTGTCTGTAAGAAATTGCCCTGTGCGATAAAACCACCCACAATACACTTGTTTCTAAAAAATGTTTACGCTTTAAATTAAAAAAAAAAATGGAAATAATATGCGATAGATCTTATCAAAATGTAATCTTATGTTTCAAACGTAAGCTATAATATGAACTTGTACTATAACACAGATGCAACCATTGCTTTAAAGTTTAATAATACAAAATGATAACCCCATAGAGCACGTCACTAAATCTTAATAGTTATTTTTATGACAAGATTATTCGCTTAATTACAAACAAACTTAGTTCAGCCGCTTTCAAACTTTCACTTCGCGGCGATTTTGTTTTAAAACGATTTACTTTACGATAAAACTGAAGCCGTTGCGAGATTGTCTGATATATAAACAGGAGGTTATTGTTTGAAATGTTATCTTTTAAATTGAGGAAAAGATTGGCTTCGTACGTAATGAAGTTTGACTTCTGTTTAGACTTGGATGCTACTCTCTTGTTACTACAAGTTTAATGAACGTGAATTTGTTCCCTTCTATCTACTATCTGTACTGTACTATCTTCATTTCAGCCGATAGACGCCCACTGCTGGACATAGGCCTCCCCCAAATGTCGCCACAAAGAACAGTCCTGTGCGTCTCGCATCCATCGGATTCCCGCAACCTTCACCAGGTTATCGGTCCACCTTGTAGGGACCATCATATCATGGGGGTCATAGTACTATAGTACGAGTAATTACATACCCGATCAAAATGTAGACAAAGTAGCTTTTTAGGATTCCGTACCTAAACGGTAATAACTGGATCTTATTGCTAAGACTTATCTTGCTTTCTGTCTGTCACCAGGCTGTATCTCATGAACCGTGATAGCTAGACAGTTGAAATTTTTAAAGATCATGTATTTCTGTTGCCGCTATATTAATATATACTAAAAACAGAATAAAATAAATATTCTCATACAACAAACGTGATTTCTTGCCATTTTTTGCTAGGCACTTGGCCGGTTTGCTTTTTTTTTAAGGTTTAGTGCGGGACTGAACCATGAAAAAACCATACATTCATTTTCATGGTTAACTCACTCCCTGTTAACTCTCCTTTAATGTAATCCTTAAAAGTGGGGCTCCAAACAAGTCCCAAGCTTGTTACAATTTGTCATGTTTTCAACAGACGTACTTCTATTAATATTGCAACGATGCGTAGCGGTAATGCTCCAAATAAAATTAGGAACTATAGTGTAATCGTATTGTGTGAACTTAATTCTGTTACTTGGTGAGTTGGCGTAAATAAACATGTTCAATCTATGTTTTAGTTTTCAGACTCAGACAATATGATAGTCATTTATTTTCTTTAGTAAAATTTATATTGCGCCGCGTTGACGTAGCGTTTTTAATGCCTTACAGGAGGTTTTGTAGCAAACATAATATCACAAATGACCTAGTTTTTCAGCCAGTTTGAAGATTTCTCTCTAGAGATACAAAGAGCTTACAAGTGTATTGCTTTACGATCTCTGATTGAAAAGATGTGAGAAAACTTGTACAAATTTCAAGCTGTATTTGTGAAATGGCAACAAGTCTGTAATAACAAAGGCATGCCATAGGCCATAAGTGTCAGTAATCACTTACAATCTGGTAATCCATCTACTAATATGTCGTCCACTTAAAAATTCATTGTATTAATATTTTAAAGAGGTCGAATTGAATTTTTATTTTAATCTCTGAAAGTCCGAACATAATTTATTAGCTTCCTTTGAGACTGTCTTAGGCTATTTCTTGTCCTGGAAAAGTTCTTGGTGCCTGTGGTATAAACTCTGGGAGCAAAAATAAAAAGAAAAAAAGTTGTTTGACATAAAGCACACGCATGCTCCACTTCCATAACTCAATCAAAACCTGTCCAACATGATTCCACTACATGTAATTTCGAGACAAAACTGATTGAAAGTAAATTGCCCACATTACCCACACGTTGCTGACTGCTTATCAGTGATATGTGGAGCGGCACCAGATCTCATCTCAGATGCACGGCAACTGGGTCAGCTTGTCAAGGTGAAAACGAAAGTTGACGGAGTGCCCAAAGAACTATTGTTTTTTTTTTTTCTTAATTCGTGGGTTGTATGAGTTGTGAGAATACAAGAAACAAGTGAATGATGGAAATTGTGGAATTTGGATTCATATTGTTTTTGTGTTTACGAATTTAGATTTTTGTTTTCATTTTTGGAAATGTTTTATGTATTTGTAGTTTAGACATATTATGAATCGACAGGCTATTCAATAAGGTAAACTATTTTTTGTTGAGCTTCCCGGTCCCGTGAATCTCGCCAGGTCATTGTCCCACCTTGTGGGAGTCCTTCCAAGGCTGCATCTTCCGATTTACGGTCGCCACTACAGAACCTTTCGGTCCCATCGACCACCTGTTCTGCGAGCAATGTGCCCTGCTCACTGTTACTTAAGTTTGGCGATTCTTCGAAATATGTCAGCAACCTTGGTTCTCCCGCGGATATTTTCATTCCTGATGGATAACGCATAGAAACTCCGAGTATAGTCCTTTTCATTGCCTTTTAGGTGACTTAAAGCCTTCTCATAAGACCTACCAATTGTAAGAGCCATTGTTGAGCTTACCCAATTGTAATTTTGACTAATAGCATCACTGCTTACCATCAGGTGGGATCGCAGTCAAGCACTAGTTTATATTATGTATTAATATATAGTAATTCAGAAGTACCTTTGAATGTTCTTGTTAAAATAAATAATTTTGACATTGCATTTGTAATTATCTTAAATATGATAGCAAAATTAAAATCTCTTTTGTCTGTCCAAACAAATAACTTAATATTTTAATAGACTAAACAAACGGCACCGGTCTTGATTTGATTTATGTGCCATTAACTGACTAAGTGCAGATTTTATAGATTTAGTTAAATAACTCACTCACACATAGAAAGCCTACAATAAATTAAAAAGACAGTTTTACACCACAGAATTCAAATAATTACTCTAAGCATAATTTTACGATCACATTATAATAAATGTGGTCGTAAAATAAGGACGGTAAATAGACCACTTTATATGCTAATTTAGAGTTTTTAAACAAACATGGAGTCAATAAAAAGAACATTATTTAATTTACAGTAAGCATAATGTTGCCATTACTTTACTATGAGATGGAAATTATGTTACGTCGGCCACTCATCAAAGTAAAGTTAAAAAAAATAACGCTTATGTTACGTAAACCGAATTTGTTATTATTTTGTTAAAGGTACATTTTTAAGTTAGGAAATCATCCAGTAACTTCTCCCGCTCTAAAGTGGAGGGAGAGGTCGTATCAGACTTTTAACCACATCTATGTTCCTTCTTTGCCTTGCGTTCCTAGACCCCGAGTTTCCCTTTTGGAAGTCAACCTATGGTTGCTGTAGGTTATAAATTTTGATTCAGTTCTATTTTAGGTTCAAATGAAAAATATGCAATGTGTTTGCAACACTACTGATGCTTAAGAACTAAAACCTACTCCAAGGACGGTCGTATAAAAAACAATAATAATACAGCTCGTATTGTGAGGAGGTTCCTGTCTCTGGAGCCCTAACCACCGGTAGCTTCCCTGCTCCCGACACCGGTGGACTACTATTTTTTTTATATTTTTAAATGACTTTTATATGTGTGTGTTAAAAATATTTAAAAAGGATAAAAATATGTAATGAAAATGAATATACGAAATAATAATAAAGAAAACTGCTTTAATTTTGTAGACACTTCAAATAAGGTTCTATTTCTTTTTAGATGTAAACATAATCTCGGTCAGATAACTTTGTAAGCTTGAAAATAAACGTAACACGTATTTTTTTTAGATGTCTTGGAAAGGCAAACTAAATTATGCTCTTAAAAACGAGCATTATCTTTTATGGAACTTCTTGTAGTTCCATAAAAGGTACCGCTTAATTTCATTCGATGAGACTCTTTATTGATGCTTTTATAAAGTCCTCACATTTTGACATTTCTAACCGTTCCCGCGTCCACTTCAACCGTACGATTGACCACTTAGTGCTTTTTCGCAACACTTCAAATGCTACTACTGAAGTTTTATAGGTTTAAACTCTAACACGTTATTGAAAATTAAGCAACATGGTTGACTGTGATGTTGTAAAACATCTGACATTTGATTGTTTTATGAGTTTTGACGTTAAATCGATGGACGATTTTATTATAACGTGTAATTAGTGTACGCGGCACCAATAAATAATAGCATATTGTTGTTTTAATGTAGAGAACGTGTTTTATGTTCTGATTTAATGCATAATGTAAAAAGCAATTAATTA
Source organism: Mythimna vitellina (assembly GCA_949316375.1). Classification (NCBI taxonomy): domain Eukaryota; kingdom Metazoa; phylum Arthropoda; class Insecta; order Lepidoptera; family Noctuidae; genus Mythimna; species Mythimna vitellina. The sequence goes on from OX438696.1 coordinate 732,726, forward strand.
TGTACGCTGACAGGATTGGTAGTGCTCTTTTCCTCTCTATTTATTTTGAGGTTTTGTTAGTTTAACGATTTACAAGAGTATGAATTTAACCTCGTACTAGCTGATAGCTTTATGTTGAAGTTATAATTCTTCTTATTAAAGATTCGATGGTAAAAATAGTATTTCTTTTATCAAAAGTTAACTTGCTTAAACATAAGTGTAAACACCATACTACACAACCAAAACACCTTCTTTTAATGGATGACATTCATTCTGTTATTTATGGTATATAATACAAATGTGTAGTCTTTTTAAACTGAACGGTTGACTGATAAAAAATGCCTTGTTGCATTAAGTCTGCCTGTGTATCACTACTGTAGGTACATAAAGTTTAAATACGAGTAAATAAACCCAGCATGATAATAATCTTGCCTTTAATACCTTCAGTTCCTGTATTGCTGTAAAGACCACCACTTATCTTATGAGTAGACTTGGAGAAAATCCAGCGCGATACATTTCAAGAATGCTGACAGACGTGCAATACAGGAAATTCACTTACACCACGCAATCATAGACTTACCCTTAATTGAATCAGACCATATGGCTCAACTGAGATTTCGGAACTTCAAACCACATTCTGTGGCGACACCATAAAGTTCCATGATGTCTCTTAATAACTTGGGCTTGCATCATAACATAAACGAAGGAGTTTTGTGTGAAATACTATTATTACTTGAAGGTGTGTACATAGATAGCAACACCTATGTAGTAGGTGAAACTTAGTAATACATTCCCTAAGATATAATTATTTACTTGTGTGTTCTTTAAAGCGTTGTATCAGTTTTTTAGGGTTCCGTACCACAAAAGGAAAAACAGAACCCCTATAAAATCACTCTGTTGTCAGTCTGTCAGATCTGTTGTCTGTTAAGACCTTTTATCTCGGGAACGCGTGAAAGTATCGAGCTGAAATTAAATTCTATACTCAAGTCTGCGGTCCCATGATGCTGTGTAAAACTCAAGCTTCTAAGTTAACGAAAAAAAGGATACGGCCGTTCATGTCGTAAAAAATATTTCAACACTCTCAAGGGAATAAAAATTAATAGGGTACTTCTTGTTGACCCAGAACCCTGAAATTTGGCATTAAGCAAAGTCTTATAGCACAGGTATAGAGGAACAAATCTGATAATGGTAAATTTCTTGATACATCACAAAAAAAACTTTTTTTGCGATTCGAAAAAATCTTCGAGACTCCATTCAAGAATTCAACTATTAACATAGGTAAGTTTGTACGGAATCTTCAGGGCGCGAGTAAAACTCGCACTTGATCAGTTGACCAGTTTTTACTATTGATAGAGTTGCGCTTGACTACTATCTCACCTGTTGGTAAGCGACGATGCGGTCGACGATGGATTATGCTTGCATAGAAGTAGCCTATTCACTCTTGACTCTCTTTATTTTCATTTTGCCAATTTTGTTGCACTTTAATAAAGAAAATCCAGATGATCCAAAACCCAATAACACTTTAACCAGCTGGGAAGTTAAAGACAAGATCTCACGATGAGGAGTAGCACTTTCGATTTCTATACCAACACGATTTTTTTTTTGTCGTCATTTTATTTACATTAAAAAATCCCAATAGTATTATACCGACATCTATGGCGTCACATAGCAACTAAAAAATCCAAAATCCTCCATCGTGGTTTTAGAGCTCTCAGTCCAATTAGAGGCATATACAATACCTAGAAATTAATTACTGTAGGGTAGTTGCCCGGCCCATACAAAACATCCGTCTTGACCCCATGCTTAGTAGTCGGGATTGTAAGCACGAGACCAAAGAGGTAGTTTTCAATACATCAAGACCATTAAAGTTTTGTAAACACAAGAAAAATATCTGGCTGACTACTGCTAGAAAAACTCATTTCCTTCCTACCAAATTGTCATTATCATCACGCTCTAAAAACAAATGGTGATGCCAAAAGTTACGATCTAAATGGATTTTCCGGTTCATATAATATACGCTCTGACACTTGACTTATTAAATGGTTTCTTTTATAACCATTGCTTTTTAATGGCTGATTAGAGTACAGGAATTGTTTTCCTCACTCTCACTTTCGTCTATTTAAGAATTGACATTTAGGCCGGTATATCTTATTCATATCTTAGGCTGGGCATCAAACAGTATTCAGTCCAGACAGTAATCCAAACTGATCGATCTCAAAACTGCTTTATTTACGCTTCAAATATCTGTAATCAAATATTAATCAATCGGTCACTCATTCACAGAACGCCAAGGTCTAAGTTAAGCTAAATCTAATCCCTTTTTGTGGTTATTATGAAAGTTAATTTTCGTTTCTTCATCGGATAATTATTTATGCCTTAGCTTGTCGACAGCAGCCCTTGTGTAAGACTGAGTTATGAAACTGTGTAGATCTCTAAAAATGCAACGAAGAATATTTAGGGCAGTTGCTTCAAAGTGACGATCATCGCAATCAATGGTCGTTAAAATTTGACAAGCTGTTGATCAATATGATCGTCATATCTGACAATTAATGTCATTATGGACAATTTGACATCACGACTGCATCTTCAGAAGTGATTGGCAGATATTTTATTCTACATTTGCTGTCACAGAGTGACAGGTTATTGAGTGCCTTCTCTGAAATAGGTTGTTTTAGAGCTAATTTCCGATTATAATTCCGATTATTTAGGGGTTTTAACTTTAGTAAAGTTGATTTATTTTAAAAATATATTAAATATAGTTTTTAAAGAACCATATCTTTGTTTCAGCATAGTCGTCTCAGCCGTCACTAATCCTTAAGAGCATTAGTATATACATAAGCGTCAAACTGCTGCTGTACACTCATAGTCTCATAACTATTCGGTGACCATTGGTTGCTATTTTTTTTTTAGTTTGTTGTAAACTGTATTTAACGAAGAAATCTTCATTTTTCTAAAGGTAAAAAAAAACTAAAAGCTATCCTTTAAAATACGATAACGTTGAGGGCGTTTTATAGACGAAGTTTCTAGATAATCGAAGGGAAGGAAGAGGAAAAAGTATTATATATATATTCACAAAAGGAAGCTGTCTTTTTTATGGTGGGAATCATACAATGACTTCTCTCGCTCTAGAGTGGAGCAAAAGAATGTGTCAGACTTTTACTAACTAAAACCACACTTGTGCCTTTTAGTTGCCCTTTGCATTTTGGGACCACGGGTTTCCTTGTCAGAAATTTTTCCCTCTTATAGTTTTGCTGACATATTTTTGAAGCATACGCATAAAACTACGAGTCGACGATGACTCGGGATAGATCCTTCCCCATATCCTCTTAAAATAATTATTTTATAACACAAATGAGCACTTGCTGGTCATAGGAAGGAACTTAAGCACAGAGAAAGCTAATACCAGCGATTAACATAAATTCACTGACATTTTAACTGTAATCTCGTTACAAAATCGTGGTACTTCATGTCGTGATATTTTTATCACAGAATAAAATTGTTAATTACTTCCCTTGGATTCATCGCGTTCATAGATGTACAAGCCAGCAATTATTTTTTTACAAAGATCTATCCCCTTTGCAAATAACTAATAAAGAGGATGACTTCCAAAAGTCATTCCTAGTGCTCACTTTACATAAGTCGGTTACTATTATGTTTCAAGCATCTAGACCCTTTACTGTATAAACTTTACTATGTTTGGTATTGAATTGGAGATCGGCTATACATATAGCTACTTGTGCATACAGCTCTTTGGTCACAGAAAGTATTACCTCGATTTCAAAAATCATGTCTACTCAATGTAATCCATAGATCTCAGTCATCTTTTTGAATAGCTTTTAACCTTGTACCGGACTATGAGACTTATTATACCCATGATAGTAAATCGTTCCAAACCATTTAAACCACTAGACCAAAAACAAAAAGACGTCCACAATTATCTCACTTAAGCTACTCTTCAAGGTTTCATTGCCCCATCACGATAATCCTTGGACCATAACCATAACTTATAGATTAGTCCAAAAATTACTAAACCCGTGAAAAATATCACTTGCATAAGACCTTATGAAACGTTGAACCCTTGACGACACCCGTAGAAACGGCTATAACTCAAAAAAAATAATAATCTTAGACTAGTCGACTACTCCCATGGATTTCTCTAAGCCGAGCAAATTAATTAACGAAGAAAGGAGGTGGCGTGTCATCGCCATTATGGCATAAGCTAAACAAAAGTGGGCTATGACTTTACAACATTACACTTACCAAACACACAGACCGTATTCAACCTTACTATCTCTAAGATAAGAACGTCATTGACCGCAAAATAGGTTGTCAAATACAAAAAGATCTGATACACTTGATTATAAAGATTTTGAATCTTATACGCTCGGTTGAAAGGTTGTGTTGATAGCAATAATAAAGTGGTCTCATACTCGTGGGACACGGCTTACTTAGCGTATAACAATAAAGAAATGGCGTCTAGTTTTATTGTTCCGTTTTCATTGAATTACTTTACGTTTGTTTTGTAAAGTCATTTCCTACGGGAAGTGGGGAAGTGCGATCTTTCCGATAACTATTCGCAATTATTAATGGGTAAGAATTTTGATTGTGTCTTTTAGCTGTTAACAACATTATATATGTACCACTATAACTAACAGCAAGTCACAGAGATAACGCTTAGCGAATATTTAAGCTTCAATCTGTCAATATTACTCTTAAAATTCACTGATTTTGACAGGTAGACAAGTTAAATTTTACTTCTGCGTCATTACTTTGTATCTAGCAGGTATATGGTGTGTCATTTTCAATAATTATTTTGAATCTAGTGCAGATCTATTTTATCTACAATGTAAGTGCTATGCGCTCTCATAGCAATTTGCTCGCACTTATATCAGATTTCAGAATCATTATTTCAGCCGAAAGACATCTAGTGTGGTGTATCAGCCCCTTTAGCCAAGTTACGACCGTTTCGTTTCCAATGTCCGTTCTCGCCAAGTTGCAAGCTTCCTAAAGCTTAAAACTTAATTGTGCGACTCTGTTATAATCGAAATCTAGAAAGGTCAGTTACTTAAGTTAGTTACAGAATCAATGCTTACGGACGTGAAACAGGCTCTCATTAAATAATTAAAAAGTTTTTAAAGTATGTAAATAAAATATACAAAAAAAAAAAAACAACACCTTCTTCAGGTAAAAATGAACTATATTATTATTTTGTTTGAACAGTTAAGTATTTTCATTAAAACACAAGACCAGAGTCTAGATTTTTATCCAACCTTGTTCGTCGTTAGGACAATCTCGCCACACTTATGCTAATCACTGTAACTTCAGAAACTAGAATCATCAATGATAACCAGACAAATCAGAAAAACCTTATCACGCCCCTGAGCGTAAATGTCAACTGAAAGAACACGTGTAGGCTTTAGTCAGAAAAAGTTTGTAACTCTCTCGCTCCACGCAGAGCGGGAGAAGCTATTTAATGATTATCAATCCAAAAACAAAATTTAGCTTTACATTTTTTCAGGTGGAAAATAATTCAATGACTTCTCAGGGCGGAGCGAAAGGGCATGTCAGACTTTTACTGACTAAAACTACAACTATGTTCCTTCTTTGCTCTGCGTTCCAGGATCCCAGGTTTCACTTTCGGACAACCCATGGCTAGGAAGGCTTTGGCCCTGCTGGACCTCTACGGTTTAGCTGGCATCTCTTTGAGGCGCTCGTAGAACACTACACGCCGTCGACGACTCGGGCTGGGTTCGGATGGCTGGGCGGTGAGCTACCCATTGTTCATCGTCCACTAGCCTACACCTACGGTGCAGCTTTACCCTTTGAAACATAATATTTAAAGTTTCACAAGTACATATCCTACATTCACCTGTCATTAACCAACATACAACTATTAAAAAACCCAGCTACTGCACCTACGTTACAACTCTAATAAGCGGCGCAGTCGTTTGCAAAAAGCGTTTACCTACAATCTTTAATACCAGCTAAGATCGTGTCGCAATGCCTTACTTATAATATACTATTAATGTTTACGGTAGCATGGAGACCTGTTCTCAATTTACGGTTTAGAGGATAGTGTGTTTATTAACTTGTCGTGTAGTAACTAGGTTGTGGGAGTATCTATGCATGTTAGATCAGTATCGTAAGCAAACCTGCAAATTATGTTATCTAAAGACCCCCAAAGGTTCTAAACGGAGTATGTTACATTCTATAGGTGTATGCGTTAACGATGGTTAAAAGGTTTTTTTTTACTATAGATAGGCTTGCGCTTGACCAATATCTCACCTGATGGTAAGTAATGATGTGGTCTACGATGGATCATGCATGCTTAGAATTAAACTATGCACTTTTGACTTAAAGACCCTTAGGTTGTAACTACCAGAAAACTGAAGGAAGGAAAGGAGTGTAATTCCGTCAGGGAATTCCACTCTTTAGATGTAAAAAAAAGTTTGAAACTGTTCGTGGCATTTTGATAGCACATATCATCATTATCTTCCACAGCCCGACTTCGCCCACTATTGAGCATATTCCTCTCTTTTTTGTGACAAGCTCCACGTTTCTGTGCCAGTCTCATCCAGCTTTTACTTACTATGTCAGCAATGTCTACCCATCTCCACACTGGGTGATCAATATTTCTACTTTTAGTCTCTAGACTCTCGTTTACTGCTCTCCTCCACTTATCATTACCGCGTCTTGACAAACGTCCTGCCCAACTCTATTATTCATTTTTCTGTATTGAAAACCTTCGTTTTTTCTCCACTTTCGAAACTCGGTCTATTAACTGAAGGTCGAATATAGAACGCTCAAATGCATCCCTATGCAGCTCCGAGCCTGTGCGCGCCACACAACACAGCCTTTTGCGCGAGCGCTCACATCTCAGCGCCATAAATCATGGTGGGCAAATTACATTGGTTATAGAGGCAAGTTTTCAGATACTGGAATTCTGACTGTTTTTAAAATGTCGTCTAATTTAGCATAAAATGTGTTGGAGTGCCGATACATTTTGGAGTTATTGGAAACCATTTTCCTGATAGAATTTTATCCAGATCTACTATTCTGTCTGTGAAGTGACCGCACACAAAGAATAAGAAATAGCAATCAATGATTGCTTCAATTCTATATAAAAAGATGGCGATTTACAATTATTCGATATCAGTTCAAGGACAGTTACGAGGTGTATCATTGTCAGATCTAACTTGAGTGGTCTTTGTTTTGAAAAGTTATGTATAAATTGACTGCAAAACGACTGTAACTTAAATAAAGGACTTATTTAGATAATGTATAGCTGTATGTTTACACAAAATGAGGTTTATTCAATTTCAGTTTAATGCAGGTATTAATTTCCCAGCCTAAATACCACTTCCGAACAGGTAGTTAGCCAACCAGCTTGACTTGACGTCTGTTCATTAAAGTAATTTACTTGACGTAATTATTGAAGTACGAGTTCATTCACTTCAATCTACAAAGTTCTATATTACGAGAATATATTTTGAATCAAGTAAAGTTCTATTTCTAAATCTAGTTTTAAAAGCTTGAGCCGCTTTAGTTGCGATTTTTTTAAAGCTTGATCATAATCGTATAAAATTGCTTTCATCTATTTCTGGATGAGAGTTTTTATACAATATTTTCGATTGTCGTGGATGAGTAATTTTCAATAAAATAGCTGTCAATTTTCAATGGTTGTTAAGCGTTAAATTGTGATTAACAATGAAATTGGAATAGAAGTGTATCATGAACTTGAGAAACATTACTTTACATTTTATTTCTATCATTTACTTAATGATATCATTGAGGAATGATTGCAAAACACAATTATGAATCGTTTCGTAAAAGCAGAAAGAATTTTAGAAAAAACTGTTCATTTTTCATCATTCTGTTTCTAATTGTACGCTTTTTGCAAAATTATATTAAAATTATTATTATCATAATGATTGATCAAGTGCATCTAAATTGCAATTTTCTAGTTATTGCACGTAGGCAAGTTAACTTTAAGTTGCCGAGTTCAAAATAAATATTTGTTGAAAAGTATTTTATAGCTGTTTTCAAACAACTACAGCTTTTAATTAATTTAGTCACTGCTAAACAAGCATCAATAGATTGCTATTTAATTCACCAATCCTCATATGTATATCAAAAGCCTGCTTACCGAATGAACCCGACTAATCACGCAGATCACAAGCACCCTCTTACGTTACTTCCTCATACCCGCACTCCTCACGTGTCAATTGACCCATCCATCAAGTTGACAGCTGACAGGCGCTCGTAATCGTAACTCTACTTTTACCTTCGCGTAGATTCCAATTTCTCGATACATTTCCTGTATTCTAGGTGGTAAGGTAAGGGCTGTCGATGATTATGGATGAGAAAATCTATACTAATAATATTATAAAGAGGTAAAGTTTGTTTTTTTTGTATGTAGGAGGTAACCTCTGAAAGTACTGGACCGATTGCTAAAAACTTTTCACTGACAGAAAGCTGCTTTATTCCTGAGTGATATAGGCTATATATTATGTACGCGGGTGAAGCTGTGGGCTAAAGCTAGTCTTTAATATATAGACACTAATAGATCTTTTGTAGTGGCTTAAAAAATCCTAGGCGTAGGTGCAAAGAATGCTGCCGAGTGTAACCTAGTTTTTTTTTTCTTTTGATAAGAGAAGAAGCTTTTTAGCGATGTTAAAACATTTTAATATTAATACTAATCATTTAAAGCGAACTTATGTGCGCCACTTCAGGCCTCATTTGGTTTTTATCTTTCTATCACTATTTCCCAAGTGCAGTAGCGTGTACAAGTTACAAAGCTCAACGTCTCCGTCGATCGATTGGGTCGTTGGCATCGACGGTACCTACCTACACACGTCGCAAAAACTAAGGAAACGCACCTGCGCCAGCGCAGCGTCGACGCAGCGGTGTGCGTACGTAATAACATGAGAACTGCTGATTGTGCAGAAAAAAGTACAACACGTCCGCATTCACTCCAAGATTGGACGCGTGCTGTACTTTTAAAGGGACACTTTTTATAACGTAAGGAATTTAAATGGAAAGTGGACTGAGAGGGAAGTGTGATTTGTAAGGAAATTATCAGAGTAGTCATTTAGTTTTTCTCAGAAGCAACTCAATCTACATTTCTCCCTATTGATGACTTAAATAATATAATTAAAGAAATGTGGATCTGCTTACTTTAAGCTTATGTCACACTTCTGTCTAACCCTTCGAAGAACTCAGGTATGGCGTTATTTTATGCTAAGTTTTTTTTGCATGTGAACTTTACTACCTAATTTAAAGTGAAGTTCTGCAATGCATTAGTAAGAAATCAGTCAGGACCTCTTTCGTCGTTTTCCAACAGTTTACTACTTATTGCTGGTTATAAATAAAGTACCTATCAATCCGTCTTCTAGGAGTATTATCCTTGTGGCATTTATTGTAGCAGTAATTTAGTGGAGTCGCTTGCTTTCAATTTAACGTTAGCCTATGTGAAAACTGATGCAATAATTCAGACACGGTGGAAAGCTCAAATTGAAAGTTTAAAAAATAAAAATAATTACAAAGTCTTTTAAACGCTAACATGGCCAAATAATTTAACTTGGGTTTAATCATCATCATCTTCCTGCCCTTGTAGCATTTTTTACTAAGATCGACTTATTTAAAACAAAAATGTTTGATATCTTCAACTAAAATATTCACCTCAAAGGTCAATACTACCTATCTCGCATTGATGGTACAGTATTCCTGTACTTTGTTCTTGTTGGTAATATTATCAGTGAACCATAACGTACGATTATAAATTGTCGGACGACCGCAGGCGTGACGATATTGCTTCTTCTCACGAATGTGTTGTAAATGTTGTAATGCTGGTCATGGATAGGAATGATTGGAACTTGGCTTTAACATCAAACTGTGAACTATTAAGACAGATAGCTTAGATAACTCAGACAAAACGGGTTAACCGTGTGTGAAGCTTGTTTGCCACAATTTCTTTGCGATTTCTGCAAAACTTACAAAAACTCAGGTCTGTAATTTAATTTCAATTAATCTCATTAAGTATAATAAATAAATAATCGTGGATGAAATACTCAAACTGATAAGTTTGCAGAAATACCTATCTACACTTTTAAAAAGTTTGTTTTTTTGTTTGTAGGAGGAAATCTCTGATAGTACTGGACCGATTGCTGAAAATTTTTCACCGATAGATAGCTGTTTTATTCCTGAGTGATATTTTTTGTACGTGGGTAAAGCCGCGGGCAAAACTTAGTTAGAAATAAAGTCGAATGATATTCAAAATAAATATTTCGCCGTTCAATTATGTTAATGTACTCGTATCACGTCTTGCGTAATAAAATTGTAATATTATGAATAAACAAACTTTTTCCTTAGATAATAATACGGTGATTTCCAAAGAAAGCGGTAAACGCGTGCGTATCAAACTGGTTGAAAGTTCAAGACCTCTTGCATAACTACTATTACCATAATAACTTGAGCGGACTCGCAGCTCAAGCTAGATGAGTTGTGACTACAATTCATGTCATCATCATCATATTCTTTTCAGCCAAAAGATGACCACTGACGGATAGATGTTTCTCCTAAGTGTTTCTTACAACGACCGGTCCTGTGCATCTTGCATACATCGGATTCCCTGGTGTGGCCAGGTCATCGGTTCACCTTGTTGGAGGTCACAAGTCGTCTACAAGTATTTTTCTAAAAAAATACTTTTGAATTTCGGTAGTACGACTACCGAAAATAAATTTCGACAGTCGTAGTTTTTTTTTCACCTAACATTTTTGCCGGAATTATAGTTATAAACTTAATAAAAACTTAAACTTGACTTAATTTAACGATACTTCATTCTATTTCAAAAATATCTGTTATTTATTTATTGTGCACACCTACCACAGTGTTGTCTTTTTAACCCAATGGTTGACTGGTAGAGAATGCTTTGTGGCATTAAGTCCGCCTATGTACCACCACTGTACATGAAGTTTAAATAAATAAATAAATAAGTTATTTTGGATACTTTTCTTGTGTTTTTATTTGAAAGTTTTATTGTAAAAAGGTTTTTTTTTTCCTTTTTAGTGGTTTTAATAGTGGAAAAAATTGGGACCAATCTTTAAGTACGTCCTATTAAGTAAAAAAAGATTTTTCCAAATTCGTTCATACATAATGGGATTCTGCTGATGGGGTGAAAAACAACACCCTATTTAAGCTCTTTACGTCACATTACCTATATTATTTTTCTCTAAAAAGGGTGAGTTCTTTACTTTATCAACGGCTTGCTCACTAGTATAGATCCGGTAAAAGTTATTTTTAATTAAGGACTATAAAAGTTTGCCACCTTATGCCTATAGAAATCCAATAATTAATCACATAAAAATATGCTAACGAAAGCCTTGAGAAAGCGTGTGAAACTTTGACGTTTAGCGAAACGTATATCGATAAAAAAATATTTTGCATTGGCAGAACACTATAATTATGGCCGTTACGAATTTATCATATCTTGACAGATATTGGATACAATTAAAATTTCAACTAATAACCATTAATATTGATATCATTATTCATCCGTCGAAGACGTCAACGTGGACAAAGAGGAAGGCTAGCTTACCCCGTATTGCAAATATTGCGCTTAGCATTTTTTTTCGCTCGCTGATGGAAAGCATACAAGATAGAATTGGAGCACGTGGAGGCAATACAAAAAGATACTAAAGAGACAGTCCTTTAAAATCGGCAATTGAAACCAAGAGCATTGATTGCCAATGTTGTCTTTTTTACGATCTAGAAGTTATTACCGATATTAAAAGAGCTTTTTCATTGCGTGTAAATAAGTGGTTAATGAAAATTACCAAGACATTTTCGTTTAATTTTAAATGTACCATAATTATTACAAAATAATGCTAAAGTCTGCGCTGTTAGTGTGACTTCCTCGATATAAATACGGAGGAAGTAGTAAAGGCATGGCGCGGAACCACTGCGGCTTGTAAGTTGTTGGCAACTTGTTTTTATGTACAGGCACCACTACGAGTAGTATGGAAGTAACAGCTTTATCCCTGTTAGTGCTTCGAGTGCAATAGTGTTTATTGCAACCTGTTCTGTCTTAGGTATTCTCTATGTCGACCCCATTATCAAAACTCCTTATCATATTAGATAATTATGGCAACGGTTTTGTATGGTTATACGGTGTTTATTATTTGTTCTTATGACCATAAGCAAGCCGGTAAAGTCCATAAAATGTTTTTAGTGCAGCCTAGCTATTAATGTTTTTATTACAACCTCATCAGAGAAATTAAAAGACTGACTGTCCTCATTTCCATCTTAAATAAAGAGTGTATTATTTGATTTCTTTCCCACTACCTACATTATAACAGGTATGCAAATGAAAACCGAAAAAAGTAAAAGTACGGTTAGTAAGTATATCTTTTCTTGATGGTTTCTCGAGTGCCCACAGCTCACAAGGTCAAAAGTCTCATGATGATATAATAACGGGCCTGACCTACGTTTCGATTTCTACCGGAACCCGTTAGCAATGTCTTGATTGCTACCTTGATTACTTTTCATTTCAGATGCTTTTATAATATTTCTTTGGTATCATTAACGTAATACATAAGAATTATTCGATCTGGGAAGTTGATGAAATGACTAGATCTGTGCAGATAGCGGAAATATGTGATTTTGCAAATGAGATAGATATTAGAATCTAGTCGGACTACCAATCGAGATTGACTGCCTGATTCTAATAACTTACGGATCCCGTTCCTGGTTGTTTTAATTCCGCTTACTTTTCCACTAATGGAATGCAATATTTTGAAATAAATGAAGTCCACTAAATGACGTTCTTTGATTTATGATGCTCAATTCACAATTCAGTATAGATATTGTTTTAAGTAGCACTAAGCAATCATTTATTTTATTTTATTGAAGTAAAAAGCTTTCTCAGACCTTAAAGTACAACTGACTGACTGTTTATTTTTGATCATAGGAGGTCAACAAACTCAGATGATAGCAAATAGAGACATATGGTATAGATATTCTATTTTACGAAGGTGGGTTGGTCTTAGATGCAAAATATGTAGATTCACAAGTATATTGTCTTTGCGTGAGTAAGCTATTTCCTGTATCACAGGGTACTTCGAGCTTATACACGTAGAAAATAATGTACCTACAGACATATTCTAGACTAACCTATCTTGGTGAGATAAAACACTAAACAAAGTGACAAAAGACATGCTGCTCTGCCGCAAATAAATTGGAATAAAGGACGATGATGAAAATAACAAGCTTTAAACTCAAAATCTAAACTGTAATGATAGTAGAGCTGATTGATTGTATAGGACAGAGATCCACCACAAATTGTTTTATCTAACTGTAATTCATAGACCACACTATCGCGCCGTCGACGACGGACTCTCAGACCGTAATCTTTTAGTTACTCAAAGCCATTTCCTGGTTGACACGATTATGATGTTGCTATAATAGTTTAATGCTTTACAATTTGCTTGGTCATTCTGTTTCAGTAATAAATAGCAAACAAATAAGTCACATTTGATATCATTTAGGAACACATTTGGTTTATCCTAAAGACAAGAAAACAATAATGCAAAAAAAAAAAAAAACTTTTTGTTCATCAGCTCCGTTGTCATTTTACTGTTAAGGTTTTATAATTGTAGCTCTACATTAACCATAATATACACCAATACAACAATTTCGACAGACCGATAAGCAACCCAACATACAGTAAGTAGTGTCTTAATAGGTCGTGTTGATCGGAAACATGTGTATCGTGTATGTCCGTTTTAGTATAACAAGTTAGGTCGGAAATAAAAAAAATATACACAACTGTGACGTAATAACGGATATTAGCTGAACAGAGTATCGCAATACGTCGAGTCGTGGAGTCGGAGAAAAAAACGAAAGTGACCAGACCGGACCGCACCGGTTACTCACTGACAGTAATGCAAATTATTTTTTATACTATTAATGTCATAGAAATTAATTGACTTTGTTTGTAATTAAATATAATAATGAGAACATTTTTGGAAAGAAGATATGAAAAAGTAAGATTGTAGGCATCTAAAAGAAGAATATATATTTAGGCATTAATATGTTTAATGACAACCTGCCATTGAATTGGAGGCATCCTTGATCCAATGAACTTGATACAGTGTTTCATAAGAATGTTACGGTACTAATTATGCATGAACTTGTCAAAACGTGAGATTGAATCAGTCTTGATGAATGATGAATTGAAGAACACAGTTTAACGATTATGTTCAAGAACGTTTAAAACCAGTTTATCAAGGCCAATATCATTAAATTTCTAACTAAAAATCTCCCAGAAATATAATCAGAAGCAGGCTATCCTTAATGTAAAAAACTAACAGACAAATCCGACGCAGCACTGACACCACTACTAGCTATATTAACGGATCTTTATTGAAAAGGATATGAAAGCAACAAATAGAGAGATAGTCATCTATAATGACGAGAGAAAGCCACCCTTTACCGCCCGTTAGACCTGGATCGCAAGGCTGTTATAAAGCCAAGGCTTTATACAACTGATTGCATAGAACAACGTAGTGATTTGAAATATGGGACAGATACATATTGGTATCGCGGTATTGAAAATTATGAGTAGGATTCCACTGGTGCAGTTTAGCTTAAAATGTAGGATATGCAAAAGAATCGGAATGAGCAATTGACATTGATTTTAAAGCAGATAAAATTAATATACATTTTTTAGCAAGTCCCAAAACTAAACTACATACATATATTAGCTTTCTTGGCAGTAAAGACGCTTATTTCTACGAAAGGAAATATCATGTATAATTCCCTAACAGTCGTTGTACCTTCTGTTAAGTTTAGTCACGTCAAGCTCTTACTGAGGTGGTTGACATTTAATCAAGCATAGCTAGCCGCTTCATCGGCCTAATTTTAATTAAAATAATTGTGAATTTTAAAAGCCGTTCTTCAATTAATTCCGCAATTTCGTCGAATTTCTGCTATTGTATCAAGATGGAATCAAGACTTTCAGAATAGTCGTTCAATGGTCATTCCATATTTTTCTTTATTTTCATAGCAGGTCATTTCATTTTATGGTTGTCTGGAGGAATTTTCTCTTAGCGATAAAGTCGCCTTTTGTTTCGTTCTAATGTATAAGATGTCTTGTTAGAATTTCACATATCTATTATATATATATCTTTCTATTATTATACAATATATTTATTGATTTAAAGCTGCCTGATGCAAAAAAGCATTAAGTGCAATGCTTTGGGAATCATCGGCACAATACTCAGTCCCTTGTCTCCAATAAAAAACAATCGTGATCATCTTTTTATGACTAATCAAACGGAATTACAGAACTTTGAATTGCATTGACACAAATCTAGACAATTGTCAGACGTATTATTTTGCAATCTAACACTAGTTCACTACTTATGCTCAAATGCAATGTTTAATTCGATTGCGAAGTTACGACATTTTGCACTCGAATATCTAGTGAGTAAACTCAGCAGACGAAAAAGGTAAGATGTGAGTACAATATTTTGTAACTAATTTAATCTAGGCAATACGTTACATTATTAGCTGATACATTGTCAAACAGTTGCAGTCTTGTTTTTATTTCGTGGATCTATAGTTAAAATAAATTCTACGAGCTTGTTAAACTTGGGGAATAGCACATAAAATAGATCTCTTACAGATCAATAAATATTATCAAAAATGCTTTTTGAGATAAATTGGATTGCACTAAATTGAAAAGATTTTTAAGTTTCGTTAGTTTATTCGTTTTCTATCTATAGTCTCTCATGCCTCTACAAAGTAAATCAATAATCTGCAGGAGTTGTTCGATAAGACACTGTCGCGACCTAAGTACTTAATTTTCGAGACCATCACATGGCCACCCAAGCCACTTCCCAACACGACCGCAACAGTCACAACCGCCACCGGATGCGCGAGCTTGCAGACGACGAGCAATGGCTAACTCGCCGTGCGGCCGTCGGCTACCGGACGGTTACCGGAGTCCAAAGTCGTTGACGGCGCGTAGTGTTATATGCGTGCCTCATGGAAATGTCAGCAAAACCGTAGGGGCCCAGCAGGGTCGAAGCCCTTTTTTACAGAATTCCGTCTGTAAGACCCGATTTCGAAAAAGATTTTTTTTTTATTTGAAAGTATATGTATTGGTCCTTTTTTCTCAAAATCCAGTTCTGATCATCATCAGAACTATATATATTATTATATATGTGAACTCTTCAAATATGTAGTGGTTTTGATGTTTTCATCAAGCTCGCTAGCATACCACTTGACAAAGTGGAACTGATGAAGAAAACCACAAATGGCTGACACAACTTCACAAATATAAGAAAGAAAGAAATAACGCTTATTCATACCTCACACATACAGTAAAATTAAAATACAGTAGAATACATGAGAATTAAAATATAGTAGAATTAAGTATAAAAAATAACTTTAAGATCTGTGCAAGGCTAAAAAGGCGCCTAACTCAGCATACGCTGCGATATTTAAAAAGATAAATAACGCAGTGCTGGTATTCTGTTAGGGCCCGCTGTTATGCTACGGTCACACTCACGGAGGTTAAATGCAACTATATAAGTATCGAAACAAAACAATAAATACATTGATAAAACAAACATTGGAAAAAAAAAATACATAACACCAATGTTATTTGTTTATTATTTTTACCAATAAAAAGCGTGAATTTATACGTGTCATGTGTTAGAGAAATATTAATTTTATAAGTACTTTACTATTTGGGTATAACTGTGGGCTAGCTAACATAAAAAAAATTAAAATCTTTTCGAAATCCGTTGTACTTTTGTGAAAACATTTTTATTTAATACGACCATTTTATGCCGAACCATGTAATATTGTACAAAATGTAACTGATGGTATCTTTAAACAAGAATGGTTCCATTATGTTGTAATGCGTGAAGAATGTTAACTGTCGTAAGTAAGTCACGCAATGGTGGTATATGGTATTGTTTTGATAACCCCTAATTTAGAAGATTGAGGATATGAAGTTATTATTGTATGCGTAATAGATGTCAGATTTAGAAAGGGTCATTAAATAAGACTTAATGATATTTTTTTCAGTTTACTGCTGATGATCTGAAATTGAAAAATCAAAAATCAAAAGCATCATCATCATCATCATTTCAGCCGATAGACGTCCACTGTTGGACATAGGCCTCCCCCAAATGTCGCCACAAAGAAGGGTCCTGTGCGTCTTGCATCCATCGGATTCCCGCAACCTTAACCAGGTCATCGGTCCACCTTGTAGGGGGCCTTCCAACACTGTGTCTTCCGGTACGCCGTCGCCACTCCAGAACCTTTCGGCCCCAACAGCCATCTGTTTTGCGATCAATGTGCCCTGCCCATTGCCACTTAAGTTTGGCGATTCTTCGTGCTATCAAAAGCATTTTATTTCAAATAAACCATTTAAAGGCACTTTTGAAATGTCAAGAAGTCAGTCAGTCCGAAAAAAAAAATGATGATAATTGCACATTCCAAAGCGTAGATCTCTATGGAGAAGAATGTGCAAGAAACTCCATGGACACTCTTTTCAATCATGTTTTGTAATTACAAATATCTCTGTCACCTGTTTATTGTTGCTATCATGTGAGAACAATGCAATTAAAGTAAAACTAAATCATCATCATCTTCCTGCCCTTGTCCCATCTTATTTGGGGTCGGCGCAATACGTTCTTTTCTTCCATTCTATCCTGTCAACCGTCATACTATCACTAACTAAAAAAGTAAAACTAAATATAGATATTAAAATAGCAACTGGCAGCTAAGAGATGACCAGTCTCAACTGACAGTCCCGTTCACGGACATTTTTTTTTTTTTTTTTTTTTTTAATTGATATAAACCAGTGCTTGACTGCGATCCCACCTGATGGTAAGTGGAGATGCAATCATTGATGGTCAGGCGCACTAGTTTATTAAGAGCCTATTCACTCTAGCCTTGAAGACACCTATATTATAGTTAGACGGAAAGACCGCAGCAGGCAGATTGTTCCAGTCCTTCGCATGACGCTAATATTAGCACCACTCAGCTCAACCATTTTGAAGGGAACCGAATGATCCAACACACGCGCTACCATCCGTGAGACATTTGAGTGAGCATGACAAACTCAACTGCCATGCTCATTTATGTCAAACAAGTGGTATGGCCGTGGTACTCACATTTACAAACTTTGAAAAAAATTAAAGATGTTTTATTTTAATTTTCTTCTTAAAACCATTTCTGAACCAAAATGTCTGATAGAATAAAATAAAGGATTTATATTTTTATGATAACAATTCAAACAAACTATTAGTTGACACAAGAGCTATAAAATTCCATTAAAATTGTAAATCTACTGTTGAAACTGTGGATTTTCAATTTTTATTGTAATTTTACTCAAAGCTTATGGTATCAAGTCAACAAAATAAAGTATTTTTAGAGAGTAATACATCAAACCTGATTTCCGACAGAGATAATCTTATCAAAAAACTAACGGGCGTTAATAACTTAAGAAAAGATTAAGTAGTTTATAATTAAGTTCTTAATGAAAAACATGGCAAACAACTTCTAAAATTAGCTTTTATTTGTCGAAATTACAATTAAAATCATGTTTTTTCCAAAGGATCATTGTATATGATTTTAACAAGAGTTCCCAAGCCAATTTGGTTTGGATAAAAAATGGCGCTTTTAATAGGAACTTTAACACCAAACCCCGCTACTTCAACCCATAAAGAAACAATGGGTAAGGAAGTGAGATGTTCCGCCACCTTGAGACTTGAGATTGACTGACTGACATTAGTTACTCGATAATTAGATTCAGAAGGCTCATGACATGCTCAAAAACAAAATTTCATAGTAAAATAGACAAATAAGGTAATGATAAAATTGCTTATGAATTAATTTAAATTGAAGTCTTAAATTGTAAAATACCAAAAAACAAAAGACTGTACTATTTCAACCGTCTGCATAAATCCATGACTGGGTATGGGCGCCCCCTCAAGACTTTTTTCGGAGAGGTGCAAAATCATCGAATGACTTTTTATATATAGACAAATTAGACTTTTACTGACTAATTTACCCACCTACGTTATTTTAGTTGCTCTTTGTGGTTTAGGACCACGAGTTTCCTGTCTCTCTCACGGTTTACATCTGTTTCTAAAAATATTAAATACGTTACTGATCCTACCTATATTTCAGTAAAAGCTCTATAGAAATGAATAGAACAGGTAATCGAGTTTACAACTATAATTTTGTCTGCCTATTGTGTTTCAAATCATGTTATAAAGTAAGTCTTCTGAAACCATATTCTTGGTGGTGCTGCAGTAACTATTCAGTCATAACTGGGTTCCCACGGAGCATATTTAGATCAGAATCGATCCAAATTGCATATTATTGTTTGATTTTTTGCGTGAGTTAAGAGGGCACAGACTGTATCTTTGATTGCTGTAAATGACTGCCCCGGACAAGTTTAACGACTCTTTGAGAAAAGTTTGATCATAACTATTATTTTAATGTGTTAATTTTATTTACATTCCGGCTGTGGATCGACTCAACGATCACTAACTTGTCTAGTTTCTGATTGGCAGCTTATAGATACTTTTCTAAGTTTCTACACCAATATTCAGTTCCTTTCTTAAAGTCCAAGATTAAGAATTGTGTTCGAAATATTTTCAGTGTTATTATTTATTACCATAAAATGTGCTATTATCTTTACCTTCATCTTTTTATGATATCGTTACTTGAGACTTGTTAGATATGATTGTTTGCGGATGCAGATTCCCATGATGATTACAAAAAAGTTATCGGGTCAGCAGCCTCAGTGAATTTCGTTATTATGTTTGACTCTAAATCGATTCAAACAACGCAAATAAAATATTAATCATTGAAAAAACCGCGTGTTTTGATACTCTTAACAAATCACTAACATACTAAACAAGTTTTACGAATAATTTAAGACATTCGGGACCTTTAACAAGGCACATATTGTTAGAAAGTTTAGGAACCCAATTCTGTCCCGCTAGTCGTCCCAAGGCGTACGGTATTTTATCCGAACATCGCACGTATGAGAACCTGGCGTGTTATGGCGATCACACGGCTCATTGACGATGCCGCCTTGATTGTAGGTTGTGAATAATGTAGGATGTATGTTGACTTAATCTATACCTAATTACACAGTACTTAAGTACAGTATAACACCGTATTTATATTATAATTGTTTAAGCTATAAAGCTTGGAATATTACGATTTTCAATCGCTTTAATATTGTCGTAAAAATATCATACAAATTTATTGGCTAATTTTATACCAGGTATCTTATAGTTATTAATAAATATAATAAGTCCGCTAACAATTATAATTTGTCATTCTTCTTCTTCTTCTTTTCGAGTCGATGTTCTGAAATTATTATTTTTCTGACCAATTTGTCATTGGAATGCAATAAAGCTTGCTATAATTTATTTTCCCAAAATACTGTAGTCTGTGCAGCTCCGTAACAAAAGATCGTGAATGTAGAGAATTGAGTTCACGTTCATATTGAAAGTCATTGTTATTATTTTCCTCGTCTCAGTGTGATACTTGTCAAATTGCTTTAATGGATTAACAGGTGTTATGTAAGTAATCAGTAATCGCGTTTTCATTAGCTGTGAGATTTGTTTGTTTTTTTTTTTTTTTTGTTGGCTGACACACTGTCGCCTTTCACGATAACTGAGACAATTTGAGGACCTGCATATGAAACTATTGTTTTGTACACTTAAATGATTTAGGTTTGAATTCAAAATATACTAAGTGTATGTCGTTTAATAATCTAACTTCATTAATCTACAATTAGCAAAATCGAATTTTGGTTCATGTTAGTGTTAATTCAAATTTGTTCAGGAATATGAAAATGGAAAATCAGTTACGTTATGCAATATTTTATGGTCAAAATTAAGCAACAAATCGTAAATATTTCATGGTTTTGATGAACTAGATTATATAAAGCAAAACCCAGAAATTAAAAATCATCGTATTAAAAATCTATAAAAATAATAACGTAAAATCACTTTTAAAACTCACTACTTTTTTTGCTGCTTTTCGTCAAAACCCCAACTCAAATCGTCGTTCATTTCCTACAGTTATTTTATATGAACCCTATCAAAGATACATTTATTTCGAAAATAAAATAAATAAAAGATTTTAATAAAAAAGGACCTTTAGGTAAGATTAAACTTTCATACGTGGAATCTTCAAGATAAACCGATTACTGGCTGTTGAGGTACCCCTAACATTTTTTTTTTTATTGTAACACTGTATGTATGTTGTCAAATCTGTTAGTCATTAAAACGCTTGTATTTTACTCTCTAAACAGAAAAACACGTGTTTTATTCGCCACAAGCCCTCCCATCAATTCACCAGTCACACAGGTATACTTATATACAAATTCATACACTTACACCATAAGCTTAAATACAGAAACAGCTTCACCACAAAAATAGTTTTCAAATCACATGCGACAGAAGATTGCGTTTTTCACAGCTGGATTGGAAGCCATCAGTTTCTACTCAAGCGCTGCCATTGTGCAACTGTCGATCTATGGGAAAATACTCCATAACAGCTGCAAGATGCAATTTGTCGCGCAAGCGCAACTTCATTGTCGTCTGATGGAAATCAATAAGGAAGTTTTGTTGGTTTTCGATCATTTTGTTATAGCTTGAGCAATGTCTAGATGGTATCTGAAGACCTGCGCAATATTTTGCTCGTTTTCTGCAATGATTTTAGCTTTTTAGGGTTCCGTATCTCAAAAATAAAAACTTGTGAAAGTGATCCTACTTTATTGTCCATATGGATGTCATAAAGCAAGGTCTTATAACACATTATAGGTAAGTTTGTACGGAATCCTTAGTGGGCAAGTCGGACTCGCACTTTCCCAGTTTTTTTTTTTAATTGAGTTTGAATTGGTTGTCATTCACTGATTTTCATTACTTGTTTTTTTTTTTAGTTACGAACTGTTTCGTTACAATAGTTTATAGTAGATTAGTAGAGTAAATAATAGGCTTGACTTTTTTGGACTTCTTTGATTTGACCCTATTACTTATTCAGAACTAAAAGAATTCTATTACTTAACAGGTAACTAGAATTGTATAATATTTTTACATGGAAAATCAGCAATGACTTCTATCGCCCTAAGTAGAGCAAGAGAGGAGTGTTATACTTTTACTAACTAAAACCTCTAATATTCCTTTAGTTGTCCTTGTTTCCGTATTTGACGAGGGCCACGAACTAAGAGACTTTCAAACAATCTGCAGAAATTTACAGGTTGCATTTTGGAGAGTGTGCGCGGGAACGGCATGACTTGATTCCGCCATTTTATTTCTACCATCGGACAAGCCGACGTACGGCGAATATCCACCCTTACGTTGTTGAAACCTCCGCGGTCCGGACTAAGCGTTTCGTCGTTTATACCGCATGTATCGAAGAGCTAAAACAGTTTGCCTGCTGCGGTCTTCCCATCCGATTATAATTTGGGAGTCTTCAAGGCTAGAGTGAATAAGCTCTTAATAAACTAGTGCGCCTCACCATCAACGATTGCATCACTGCTTATCATCGGGTGGAATTTCAGTCCAGCACTAGTTTATATAAAAAAGGCCTTACAGGTGTTGGCCCTAACTGACCCCGCCAATCTTGCTGACATTTCTTTGAGATAGGTAATTACCTACCGTAACATTAGTATGTATTCTATTGTACCCTGTTAACCTTATTTTTGTAACATAAAGATAAAGTGAAGGTGTAAATGATGAGACAGAATGAATTCAAAGTCTCTGTACCCAAAGTTTCCATTAATATGTTTCTTCACAGCGTTACAAACAGTTATTAGCAAATACTATTAAATAGCTCACCTATCACTGACAGTTGTTCCCTCCTCAACAATGGGTCGCCATATTGCCTGGGTCCATTTGTGGGACAGTGTCGTAAGCTGAATAATTAGTTTTACCACTAGTCTGATTGTCTTTGGGACGCAGCTCTGTTTTTGCTTTATTGTCTTGAGAACTGTTTAAAATATTCGCGCATAATGGATATTGTTGGATAGTTTGCGGTATTTTAATCAGTATTGATGAAAGAATATGTTTGGTCTTTGTCCACATGATTAAAGGATTCAACTATGTAAAATGACGGCTTGGATTTGTGTATAGTGTATTTGTGTAAAAATTACATGTTTATCTCGTAAATCGAAATACCATCCCATAATCAAATATATATAACAGTCCATCTAACAGGACCAAAACTGATTTTATAAGATTTCTGATTATCTTAGGAGGTTGGAAACTTAAGAAAGGTTTTCTTTTAAGCCATAATTGGACGGTGAAGAATACCTTATTGCATTAAGTCTGCATATAACTTGATTTTCGATAATATTGTTTTGCGTTCAAATACTTCATAAAACAATAGAATGTGCAGATACGAAAACTATAGAAAAAAATGTTATGAATATGTTACTATTTATAAAAATAACAAATTTAAAATCAGTAAAGTATAAAATTTATCAAAATACTAATGATTTATCGAATTTCATATTATCTAAGCATTTGCTCAATGTACACACCGTGCAAAGTAATAAAAAAAGTGGCTTCAAAACTTCTGAGACTTGTAGACACCAGTTATCAAACAAAACACGATCATCTTTATTCGCGCCATGTTTTTGTATTACGACCGTGAGTTTCAATTATTTTTCTTTATTGTTGCAGGTTGTAATTTCTACCCAGTGGGTGAATACCTGAGGTTCGTGAGGATACCGGAAAATCTGAAAGTTGGTGACGAAGTCCTCAGGGTAGAGGTGCATCCCAGGTAAATTAATTTTCATTCTGTAAAAACTTTGAAAATATTTCAGTAGGTTTCGGTACAACTGAGCTATTGATAGTGATTTTTACTATTTTGAAGCTTTGCACATGTTTAATTAATAAGCATCTACTGCGATAGTTATCAGTGTATAAAACTCATTCAGTATAGAAACTCAGAGCTTAAGAGCCTGCGAACACTTGGGACAAGACTATCCTAGACAGACTTGACGACATCGCAGACTTGTCTACGACAAGGCTGTTTTGAGATATCTAGTGTTGCCAACAGTTACACTAACTTACCACTAGAGTCAATTTTTAAAACCACCAGAAAACCGGTAATATATATATATATATACAAACAAAATCGCAAAATTTTTCACTAAAAATATGTGTGTTGTACAAAATAAAATAAGTATGCATATAGGTTATTAGTTTCCTTTAATAATAAGTGATAAAAATTAACAATCAGTTGATCAAAATAGGACGACCAAGAGGCCGCAGCCCAAAAAGGTGGGCAGATCAGGTCAGCTCCACACTGGACACCCAATTGCACGTCGCACTTTGTGACGCTAAGAACCGTCACAGATGGCGAAATACCATCAGCAAAAAACTAATCCAGTGGGAACTTCACGACCCTCAATAATGAGGAAAACGACTCGAGGAGGAGGAGGATCAAAATAGGTACCATTTGTGGGTAAATTAAAACATTAGTGGTAAATCAACATACAAATTATTTAATAACAGCTATGTATTATATCGTATTCAGACGAATCATTTTTGTTTGCACCATCATCGTCGGTATCGCGATCGCATTTTTAGTGAGAAATTGAATTTTACTAAAACACTAGATAAATCCACTAATCACTAAAACCAAAATATTTCGCAACTAAATGGGAGGTTAAAACGACCAGTTTTAGTGGAAAATCCACTAAGTTGGCAACACTGGCCGTACGCCGCTAGACTATTTTGTCTTGATGGTGTGAGCTGTGTCGTAGACAAAACAGTCTTGTCGCAGACAAGTCTGAGACGGCGTAAACAAGTCTGTCTAAGACAGTCTTGTCTCAAGTGTGCGCAGGCTCTAAAATTTGCTGCTATGGCATTCCCCAAGAAAGTATTTTGGGACCAACGTTGTTTTTAATTTACATAAACGTGCTCACATTTTATGGGCTTAACGGTTGAGTAAGATCGATAGACATATTATTATGCAACATCAAAGAAATTTATCTTGTCTTGGGACAATGGTGTTCATACAAAATAGCCAACAAACAAAAAGCATCTTATTTTGAAATATATCTTCGTTGAGAACCTTATAGCTTTGCATTAGAACTATTTTTTTTAAAACAGTTTATCCTGATTTAGCAAGTTGATGAGAATATACATCGAAAGAAAAAAAGACCAATTTTATGTGTCTCTTCTATTCTTAAGTAATAATTTTGATAATATTTACACACATGTGATAAACAGATTAGAAGAATGAAACCACAAAATATTTTTTTTTTAAATAATCTTTATATAAGTATATAAAAAATAACCGTTACTGACCGACTGATTCATTAACACACAGCTCAAAAAGCTGAATGGATTGTTAAATTGATACTTATTACTTGATATATCTGTTATTTATTTATTGTGCACACCTATCACAGTGTAGTCTCTTTTAACCCAAAGGTTGACTGGTAGATAATGCCTTTAAGTCTGCCTATGTACCACTACTGTACATAAAGTTTAAATAAATAAATTGGAAAAAAAAACTAAGTAAAAGTTATTAAAATCGCTCAAACTGTTTTTGAGTTTTAGCGAGACCAACGAACAGCAATTGATTTTTATATATTATGAAAGGAAAAGAAGATTATGACGACAAAAAGAAGTGTCTTTATACTCTTCTTTTAAAAACTACAAAGGTTTGACAGTCCCTAACGCCAGGCCTAATGCAGCGAGTTCCACATCCGTACTGCATGCGCATGAGTAGAAATAGACATCGTAAGAGTGGAGAGGAGATTTAAGGTATATAACCTTAAATAGGAATACCTAAGATGCATTTTAGAATAATGGGCGAAGCATTCCCATAGGTAGGCGTTTAAGGGTTGTCAAGGAAAGGCACTTACAATTTCCAAGAGTTACTGCAAAGTCACATAGAGAGCCCCTTGAGTGCTACAAAGGTAAAAACTTGGCGGTTGCATAATTATATTCAATCTATTGCATGTGGTCCCTTTATGTCAGTTAGTTGCATTAAAATATAGTACTTAATCAATCAATTAACAAAGAGAACTTGAATAAAGAGGGTAATGTATTGCTGTTGTGAATAATGTAATCATAATTTATTCAATGTGCATGTATCGTTACTTGTAGAAGTTGATGAGAAGCCTGCTAACTAATTGTGAAGTACTTAATCAATTAACTGCCAGTAGTAATTAGCATTTCAGTTTATAAGTAGTCAGCTGATTGATTGACTCGTTAGGATTTATACTCTTCAACGTTCAAACTAACCAGTTTGATCGTTGAAGGAAAGTTCAGTCAGAAGTAAAAGGGATCAGTCGAAGTGACATTCAAGCTAAGCGATAATGACATTCCTGATTACTGATGAACTGTCGATTGCTGGCAGAACGACACTTTTTCAAAAGCCGCAGAACTCAGCATGTCAACTGACAATGGTAATAGTTTATAATATGACATTGATCCCATTTTTTTTCGGATTTATGTACTATGTATGTATATGGAGCACACAGCCATAGTCACCAGAGTTAAAGATAGATAGATATACTATATCAAAATAAAGGAACGATGATAATGAACGAAATGTTATAGAATTCTTGCTGTAACTAAACTAATTCTCATCCATACATTGTAAGTAACCATCAACGAAAACATAACCCATTCCTCATTCGTGACTAAAATATCGTGTGTCGGTGAATTAGCGCGCATCGATCGATTGATAATAACCAAGTAATGTAATATTGTATAACCGACCGGTAAAATCGATTAATTTTTTGTAATATCTTGTAGTAAAAAGTGTTAAGTACATTCGTGGCGAAGTTTACGAGCTACTTTTGAATTACAGCCACTTATCGACGTAAATTTGGGGATAATAAAGACTGGTGACAGTTAAGTAATAGGTAATTATGAGGTGTTATGCGAACGAACAACTCTTCTATTCAATTCTTTTTTTAAATTATATATTAGGCTTCACATAGTAATTGCATCTGTATTTTGGTTACGTCATACTACCTCTTAACCACCCTAGGGTGTTTGGTAGAGAATGCCTAAGGCTTCCGCCTTTGTACTTCGTGTTACATGAAGATAAAATAAATAAATATAATAATTAATTTTAGTTGTTTATTTTTGCTGCAGCTCCTTTGATCTTCAACATGACAATTTTAACTATTTCAAATAAGTGCTCCGCTCCCGGTACTTACTTGACCAGGAGACCGTCATAAAAAATCCGAAATGAATCCTCCGGAAGTAACTTGATATTTAATGGTTCACGCCTAATACCATGTAAATGTCCATTGATCGTAAATAGTTGCACAAAAGACACAAATCTTAACGTGACCTCTTTGAACCTACCTACTAGAGATATGTACGGTTCCGGAAATAACGTTCTAACTAAGCCATTTATTATCGACATTAACTTAAATGAGAAATCGGAAACCCATAAAACATCTTCTCTTCCGACACCATAATAACTTACATAATATTGAAGGAAAGAATTTATTGGCAGCGTTACATTTTATTATAACAAATACTGACCCATGGCCGTTGGTTGTGCAATCCAGTAAGAGTGCGGTTACCATCTCAGTACCGTTACTGACGAGCGGGTACGATTCTTACGAGGTGCCGCGGTTATGTGTCTCCCGTATGTCGCTATGTGAAAGACTTGAGCACAATTAAGCTTTACCGTATAAACACTAGATTAAAAATAACATTAGTATTACTAGGTAACATTGATTTTAAGAGCATATCTGTTCTATAGAGTGTACACATATTACTAATATTTAGGTTACATAATTTTTATTTTTTCCCAATATTATTTACGTAGCATTGTTGTCGTTTGAATTGGAACAGGCTTTTAATAACGACTTATTAGTTTACTAATTTAGTTTTGATTATGTCACATATTAAAAGTTTATAAATATGACAAAATTATATTACATTAACCAACAAATTATAAATGATTTTTGTATAAAAAAAATCTAAATGAGGTTAGTGCTAAATGTCAAATTTTATTGAGCTTATACAAGATCATAATAAATTTAGCTAAGTAATTAAGTTCAAAGTTGCGAAAAATCTATTAGTTAATAAGATACTAACCTCAATATTATTTGTTCACCAAAATGTCAAAGTTACGTTCGTAACAAGCTGAAAGTTAAGAAATGATTATAAAATTGAAATTCAAACTTTTACTTAGAAAGATTCGGGAAAGTAAAGTATTTTTGAATCCTATTTGATAATAATAGTATGAATAAATTCCATCTTATTAGAATTTTACCATCGAGATGTGTTGCAATATATACGGCTTTTACTGAGTAATGAAAATGAATGTATTTTCTATCGAAAGCTACACCGGATCTAGATGTTACTAAGTAGATTATGGTATCCGAAGTATTTACATAAATACTAATGTTCCAGCAGCTCTGAGAACGTAGCCAATTTATATGCCTTTATAAAATATATGCATGCGAACATGTTTGTGTAATTCCGAGATTCGATAGAACCAATAAATTAAAAGAAGAGCATAGATATTATCCCATAATTTTAAGGAATCCTTGAAGGAAATCTTGATTTATGTCAAGTACTTAAAACTCTCAATTCATTGTGGTGGACAGATGTGATAGAAATGCCTATAATCCGTATGCTGTGGCTCACAGAATAGATGGTCGGTGAGGCCGAAAGGTTTTGGAGTGGTAACCGCGCATGATGTGCAGATGTAGCGTTGTAAGGCCTCCCACAAAATGGAATGATGAGCTGGTGAGGGTGATGATGATACGAAACTCACAGGACCATTTGTTGTGGTGACATTCGGGGGAGATCATAGTGGACGTCTTTCGGCTGAAATGATGATGATGCTGTGATGAGAGCTTGTGCGTTGTTGTAAGTTTAGAAAATAAGTAATGGTTTGTTAGTACTAAAGTTCTTTTTCAGGTCAGAGGTCTGCGGTTCAAAAGCTGCGTTTCACCCGCTCGTCTACTTTATAAAATAACTAACCACACAGTACACACTCATTGCTTAGGAGGATGACTCAGATATTAAAACGACTACAATAGTCTAAGTGATAATGAAAATAAGGTTAAATGTTTCTTACGTAAACAACTCAATGGGTGTTTCTCACATGGATTAATTTTCAAAGAAAAAGATAATGATGAAGAATAATAAGATATGAATAGCATGATAAGTAATAGTGATATAAAGGCTTGTAAAGAAAAAAATAGTGAAACGACCTTTCCTGTTTTGTCTATTTGTATTGTAATGTCCGACAAAACCTGGCTCAATACTAGCAATGTGATATTGCAGTTTACTTTCAAAGATTTAGAATTCCTGTTGCAAGCTTCACAAAATATGATTCTTTACGACGATTTCAATATTTCATCAAACCAATGAAACCTTTTACGTATCTCGTTTCAGATTCGATACTTGTGTATAGGTAGAATTTAAATGTCAGGCTCGATTTCCTACCTAGATATTTCTTTGTCCGTGTTTTGCCTGACCTGCTCTTCTTTAGATCAAAAGATAACTTTCATTACATAAAAATCTAATCATTGCCATTCTGTTAAAAAATTATAAAATTTATACCTTCTCCAATTTATAGACACAATAGCTACAATTTCCGTCTTTAAATTAGTTACTAACTTTTATAACTCTGGAAATATTAAAGATATTAACATCATTGTTATTATTTTCATCCTTTGCGCTTACAATATACCTTCTAATTTGTTGCTAGATCTTAAAGGTCATCAAGATTATATTCTGAGTGTCATTACGACATATTAAAATATTATTTTACGTCAATTAACAAATATAAATTATTTTTTTCCAAATTTTGACTGATATCCAAATGACCCGCATGTCGTATATACAAAAATAGCTTCTCTATATCAACTTTAGAACCTTAGCATGTGAATTTCGGAAATCTTCCCTTAGTGCTTGCCTGCGTTATAAAAGGAAGGCTTGTGCAAAATTTCTCGCTCCTAGGCCCAATAGTTTTGGCTGTTTGTTGATATTATATCAGTCAGTTTTTCCTTTTATACATTGATAATCTTGCTATTGATATTTTGAGACCTTTACGAAAATACCGCTTATCATATTTAAAACAAGTGTTCTAGTATTTGTCTTGTAATAATTATTTTATCATACTTAATACTCGTATCTTTAGTCGCGTTGACAAAGCACTAAGTTTTATTATTTAATCATTCAAATTATACTCAGTTTTATTTTATCCAAGCTGAGATTTAAAACCAAGGCTGCGGTTTCACTTTTAAATAATTTTCTAAGGGAAATCTATCTGTAGGTAGTAATAGCTAATTCTAATGGCTTAGGTATTACTTTCTATCCAATATTCTTATATAAGTTTAGAGGTTTATTATGTAATGTCGTTTACTTAGGGATGATTGTTTATTAAATTTGAAGTTTGTGTTGTTCTCTGTGAGTTGTTGATTATCAATAAGTTTCGCATCATTAGCTATAATGTTTTCCGCATTAAATTTTGGTTAAACAGTGGTTGTTGTTATCGCGTGATGAACTTTGCGTGTGATCACTTTAATATACAAACATTACCTAATGTTAGCTGAAAACTTTGTTCCTGAGGCTTTGAATTTTGTCCATAATATGTGGCTGTCTCATATGCGGTTTTTGACATTGAAACCGCCACCAAATTAATAAGTTTTTAAAAAAAAAAGGGTAACACACCTATGTCGTTTAGTTGCTCTGCGTTCCCCAGAACGCAAAGAGCAAGACCACAGGTTTCCTTTTCAAAAAATTTCTATGCCCTAGTGATCATCAGCCCAGCAGGGCTTACGGTTTTTTGCTGATATTTCTTTGAGGCGTGCGTGGAACACTACGCATCGTCGACGACTTGGGCTTGGTCCTTACCGGACGGCCGGATGGCGAGGTACCGATTACTCGTCGTCCACAAGCCCATGCCTACGGCGGCCGGGGATCGTCCTGCGGCTCCCGACTCTGAGTCGTCTCGTGTCACGGCGGCTGGTGTGTGAGAATATCCACTCCCTCATGAATGTGGCCATCTTCCTCGCTATTACTACGTCACAGAAGGAGGCACCCACATGTCATCCCCTCTCGCCATCATGGCTTGACCAGGGCCTAGTGCGAGAGATCACTGCCACTGATAACCTCCGCGAGGACACAGTGGTGCTACACCCAAGCGATGCACACCTCCACCATATCAGGCGCACTACCAGGCGGTCACACAATGATGATACCCAGGTGTTTCTTCCACCTAAATCCGAAACAGGAGCCTTCCAAACTTACCATGTTCAGTGAGGAGTTGCGTCATATGGAAAGTGAGGACACCATAGCATCACTCTTCAAAGAACGGACTTACCACCCCGATTGCGGAGTGCCCAATTGAGAGTAAAATAACTTTGATTTTCTAATTGGAGTAGTTTATAGGTAATCAACATTCTCTCTATTAACTATGTAATTATAACTACTGTCAACAGTTTTCATTTTAGTATTATAATGACATAATGAAGACGGATGAGCAGTGACGTTGCAAGGACATAGCATTCTAATCTATTTATGTCAGTTTAGTGTAATACAGTTGTGTGTAATCGACTGCAGATGAGCTAATGGTAACATTATGACATGTGTTAATGCTATTCTTATTGGCATAATTTGTAAAACAGTTGTTGATTGGTTGAACATGGCTTTCGATTGTACTCTAACGTTTTTTCTCTTAAATAGCTGAAATACATTATGTATACATTCTGAATACATTATGTATTTATTCAGTAAAGTTGTTACACAGGTCTTAATAATAAGATTTTTTTGAAAGTATCTGAAACGTATAACAATTAGTAGTTACCGTATCATTATTCGCCTATCTGCAGTGTAAATTGGTATCCTGGCTTCTACAATACATTTGTTTGTCTTTATAAATTGTACATCAATACTCTTTTTTCACAATTTTGATCAGTATTTGAAGAACAATGTGGCAAATTATTAAACCAATAAGTGGACATCTTCACACATAACCTACACTCTATTTCATAATATCATTGCCAACTTGCTGCGAGTATACAAACCATATGTTGTACAAATTGTCTCCATTAGAGAATTAAACTGTTAGCTCTTTTACCTAACAGAGCGTGGCCGTAGGCAGCAAATGATCTGATAGTGTATTATCTTGGTAATCAACTTGTCCGGGCTTTTATAGAGACATCGTAAATATTTCTAAAGCTATACCCATGACCACCGTAGCAATGGTAGCGGGTTAGCAAAACTAGAATTGGTGAAGTCAGTTGCAGAGTGGTAATACAAAAAAAAATTTTCTTTTCCGCTGCACCACTGCTCGGTGCATCATCTTGGTCTTCTATAGACACAGTGGAACATATATCTGCGTCACTACTTACTAGTCTAATTATTTACTGCGAGACGACACCTATAAAGACAAGAGATGCCTCTCATTTTTTACTGTGATATAGTCTCAGTTATAATTTGGACAAATCCGTAACATAAGGCCATGTGACTGGTTGATTTTACCTATATTTAGAACAGAAACTATAATCCATAATGTAGATTCTAAGTTAATGTCCAACTTAGTGCAAAATGATAAAGATCGCAGTGATACACAAATAATGACCGATTGGCAACATGTGTGAAAGGACGTAAGTCGCGATGCAGTTCCCTCACCCGATTTATATTGTGCTGGGATGTGGGGCCACAGCAATGAGAGATTTATTTGCTACCAGGTCAATATATAGAATGTCAATGGTTTGATCTGATTGGATAATGATCTTATTTATCTTGATAGGGAGTAAAAAGTGGCCTTGGATATGTGTGCAGATTTAGATATACAAATATATGCTCAGAATTAGCAACTACTTTTTCTTGACCTTTAGTGTTGGCATAGAGAGATAAATAAAAACTAAGGTGCTTATAGCCGAGACTTATAAATATACTCCTGTAGGAAACTATTACTATAAAACATAGGCAATAAACAACATTCTAATAAGAACACAAAACGCGGTACACTGTCTTCTACTTCCAGTCAAATGCAGCAAGCTCATCTGTTTACAGTGAATTTGCCTCCATTTTGTTTATTACAAAACAGCTTTTGAATCTAAAAACCCAAATATTTATTTGATTACTCTTTCTCAAGGTATTGCAAATAATCATCTAGTTTATATTTCATATATTTCTTTTTAATTTTAGCTTAAAAAGCTCATTTTATTTTAAAGCCGTCATTAAAAATCCAATGGGCATTTTGTTCTGTTAACATTTCGCTAATTTCATAAGCATTGCGTATTAGACCAATGCGATCAATATGTTGTGATCTACTAAATTGATGGTCTTATTTACGTAATTTTTTCAACGTCAAAATTTATAGAAATGGTGATCACCTCATTAGGTTACCTAGTGGTAATAATTGCGATCTCCGTTTATTTTATTAAAAATTTCTGGTCCATGATCAAGTGAAGCTGGGATTTTGGATAGTTCGAGGTGTCTCAGTGTAGTACATAAAAATTCTCTTCTCTAAACCTTTTCACATTTTATATTTAGTTTAAATAGATGTCCTATTTAAATTTAATACAAAATGTCTTAGATTGTATCTTGTATCACACTAATACCAAGTACCTATAAAGGTGAAACTTTTTGAGTGTATACACTTGTATATTTTTTACAGACTAAAAAAAAGAAGGATTCTATTTGGTATTTCCAGATTAGCATCATTTTTTTCAAAATCCAGTTTTGGTAATGGAATTAATGAAGAATTGTGGGAACTCCTCAAATATTATAGGCAACTATATGGTAATTTTAGAATTTTCATCGTAAACTTAAGCATTTACAGTCAAAAAGTAACATTTGATGAAGTAGAACTGATGAAGAAGACCAAAAATGGCCAACGTGACTTAATACTCACATTAATATCATAATGAAGATAGTTAAGAGACTATAACAATACAAATAACTAAATGGTTCTGAATAGTTATGTTGAAAATGATATCATTGAAGTGACCTGATGATTATGATGGAGCCGGAAGATAGGCACCGCAGCTCCGTAATTAATCAATGTATCCTAGCTGTATTTGGGCTAATTAGAATTATCATGAGATGCACTTTGGTTATATGGTACTATCGAACTGATCTGATGATGGAGCCGGAAGATGAAAGAGAGACACGAAAACTTCATGATAAAACAATGTATCCTAGCAGTGTTTGGATTAATTGGAAAAACCTTTACTGAAGCATTTTTTTTTGTTTTTCGCTATTGAATGATGCTTAGCGATGATATCCTGGATGAGAAATCACCATAAACTATCATGATTTTAATTATTTTTGCAATTCATCAGGCAGTAAAGTTGGTCTCTGAAAATAATTTGTTATCAACAAACTTTACATTTCAATGAATATTTTATGAGCTGTTGATTGCTCCAAATTCAAAATTCTGACTGATTTATTATGTACCTTAGCAGATAAACTGTTAATTGAAAACTTTATTAATCATTTAGATGTCAAGGTATGGACATAAAATAAGAATTTAGTGATTGATAATAATTTTGATTATCGTCTACACATATAAGCACAAAGATACGGACGTCCTGATTTTTATTAAAGAAATATATGAATATATTTGTGGTAAGATCTTTAAACAAACCACGATAAGACTAATCTTCAATCTACTAATGTTGAATGATAAATGTGAAAAAGACCATGTTCTAGTTCATGAAAGTCACACAAAACATAGAATTTTAATCAAATGTATAAGTACCTTAATATTATTAAGAATGTTTCGGTAGTTTATAAACATTTTTTTTTTATTGTGTGGGAAAATCATCCTAATGACATCCCCGCTCTTGGGCAGAGCGGGAGATAGTCTCAGACTCTTACTGACTAAAAACCACATTACTTTACGGAAGTGGTTACTTCCACAAAAAATGTAAAGAGGTGTGTTAAAAGATAATAAAATCAGTCTTTTATAAGTATCAAGACTGATTTGTCAAAAATTTTCTATGTGTATTTCGCTGTAGTTTTAACATTATTTTTTTTTGGATTTAAGTAATGTAAAACCATAGCCCGACTCAGCCGTCAGGCAATACAACGCCATCTGTCGTGCGCAGGGAAACATAGGAGTGACGTTTTGTTTATAGATGAACAGTGAATGGAGGATTTTATTGTTTTGTTCGATTCAGCCTGTCCCTTGCTGCCCTCCCCCAGCGACGCTCTAAGCCTAGTTCCTTACCCCATAGGGGGTACCCTTAGCAAGTAGTCACTTAGTTCTTAAGTATAGTTGAGTAAGCCCTGGAAGGATTTTCAAATGAAAACAGGCAAGTTCAGTTAAAAACTCGAAAACCTCCCAGGTTGGCATGCAAGAGATGTTTTATTTAACTTATTATTGATGGGCTCGACACACAGTATACGAATACAACCGCTCAAAAACCGACACTCAAGCAAATCAGCGTTGATGCTCAAGCTTTTACTCGACAACTGAAGAATAATATCCATTTATCATGGAAAATTAGGCGGAACGAGCCGTTAGCCGCATATAAATATAAAGAGACACATACCGATTAAATTTTTACGGACATTTTTTAAAATGGGTATCTTTTTAAGATTTAAGTATGTGTAAAAGTTTTGTTACTATTTTGGTGTAAAATATTTTTTTCTATTCTATTCTTCCTTATTGTAATTAAGAAGTTTCCAACAGGAAATTAGACAATAATTAACACAAAGGAATAATAAACATAAGTGGTGGTTGTGGTAAATTCCTTAAAAAAAATGCGGTATGTTTTAATAAAGTAAATGCCTGTTACAAAAAATACCTACTGAGACCGATTTGTCAAAAATTACTTATGAATGTGTCAGTGTGTTGTGTTAATTCAATTAAACGACCCTAGGTTTATGTACATACGGAGTGTAATAGCGCGATTCAGCGGGCAAGTCTTTTCGCACAACGCCATCTGTCGAGCTAGGAGGAAGACTGTAGTGGCCAAGTTGATATCCAGGATAATAAGTTCAAATGTTTTGGTTACATAGGTATCAGGAAACTATTTCCAGAAAGGAAGAAGAGTTCTTGCCGGTATTTTTCGACAAGTAACGATCAACTGGAACCGTGAACCACTTATGTGAAATAAAATAATTTTAGATTTTTTTAGTTACCTATATCCACAACAAGGATTTCTAAAACATTTTGTCTGGGCATCTTTTACATATATATCAAATATATGAGAAATCATAACGGACTAGCCACAGAACATCGTTGTATTCTGACATTCATTCTGAAACATGACAATCTTTTTACAATTCGGTCTTTTACCTTATGTAAGTATAGTTTTCTTTTGTAAGGCTACTTCTTCTTCTGCCTGCCCTTGTCCCATCTTATTTGGGGTCGGCGCAACACGTTTTTTTCTTCCATTCTATCCTGTCAACCGTCATACTATCACTAACTTCCTATATATATTATATATTTTGTAAGGCTACGGGATCGTTTAAAAGAAAAACCGCAGCCCTAAAACGTAGAGAGCATCTAAAGTAACAGTGGCTTTTTAAACGATCTGAAAAAAAAAAGAAGTGGGTTCTATGTTCGGCTGAATGTATTTTTTTTTTTCCGTTCGTCTGTCTGTCTGTCTGTCAAGACCCTTTATCTCTGGAATACGTGAAGGTATTGAGTTGAAATTAAAACCATATACTAAAATTTGCGTTCCTTTGAAGCTGTGAAAAAATTAACTTCTGAGTTAATGAAGAAAAAAGATACGGATATATAAAAGATCATAGGGTACTTCCCATTGACCTAGAATCCTGAAATTTGGCATGAAGCAAGGTCTTATAGCACAAATACCTATATGAAATCTGGAAATTGTAAATTTGTAGTAACGTCATAAAAAAAAAAACTTTTTTTGCGATTCGGAAAAATCTTCGTAACTAGATTCGGGAATTGATCTTATTTAAAAGTTAAGTTTGTCCGGAACCCTCAGTGCGCGAGTCCGGCTCACACTTGCCCAGTTTTTTTTACATTGAGGTCCGTATTGTACTGTTTTTCTTTTTTTCTAGAAAGTTTTTAATTCAGTAAATGATATTCCATCCCTCTCCAGCCAGAGCCAGAGTACATAGGAGGATAAAAATTGTGCAGGTATAGTTCTGGAAAATCAAATTAAGTAATTGCTGTTTCGTTCCAGCAACATTACTGTTCCCGAGTTTTAAAAAACTTTTAAGAGCTTCACAATCTTCCTAAATTTAGTGCAAAAATTCGTAAAATGCCCTTTACTATTCTCTTGATTTTAAAAAATAATTTCACAAATCAAACCTAATCAACAATGACAATCAAACAAAAGAATACGCGTGTTCGATTAACTTTGATATCTCCATCATCTTTGAAGTTAATACCACCCAACCATATTCGTCTTAGATAACTTCTCACGATCAAAAAGCTTTTAAACAAACATGAATATCGATTGCATCACTAATTATACCAAATAACGTTTTAACACAATGGGTGGCACAGTTTAAATAAGATTAGCATCTTTACATCCGCCGCACATAGCTTCCGGACGAGCGCCGTGAGAATTTCCACTAATTTACTCATAATAACACAAATTAGAGTTATTTTCTCAGTTATTATGTCATTATAACACTTTTCGAGTTGTTATTTAGACGATTACTAACTTTTATATGGTGCGAGACGAGGAAATGTTACATTAACAGACATTACCGTTTTTATTACGTTATTAGCTAAGACATTTTAGTTAAATTATGTTTAGTTGTGTTACACTTGGAATTTATGTATTTAGTGCAAATATTTTGTTTGCCATCTAGACTTGATTAATATTTTTGCGAAATCACGATATTAAGTAAAATGCCATCTAGTGATATCATTACAAAACAGTGTGAAGATTGAGAAGAATTTGAAGCAACAAGAGGTGGCCCAATTCATATTAGTTTCAATATGACAACACAGATGCCACTCTTGCCAATCTTAGCGAAATAAAAAATCTTAATATAATTTTATCTAAAGGTTAATAGACCACTAATAAATTGTAATTGATCTACAAAATGCCTATTATGAATAATTTATGCAATATACACTGATTAAAAATCAAGTTTTTTCTTGCGTGTTTGGTAAAATACTATTCTATCTTTGATTTAAATATGATTTCTTTTAATATAATTTAAATGGTGTTTTTTTACATCGTAACAGTGATCAAACAAATATAAATTAACTTACTTATAATCGCAATTACACCGTAATTTTCCTTCTTTCCAGAAAAAACCTAAGCCTGCAGCCAGTAGACAGAGAAGAAGATGCCCACTTGTTCACATACCGCGACGTGAATCGAACCCATGTGTCAGTGGTACTGGCTCAGAGTGTGGACGCTCTGGTCGACAGCGACTCTCCTCAGAATGTCGTCAAATTCCGACTGGGCTGCGACTTTGACGCTGGAGATGACCTGGTGAGTACCACTACAATCACAAACTAATAAGGCTGATTATGCTGTGTGCTAATTTTAGATTGTGAGTTAACTTTAAAATATAGATGATAGGTATGTTATTGCAGCTTTTTTTGGAACTTTCTGCGTTGTGTTCTTTCTTATAATTTAACTATGTTTGTTTGTTTGTTTTATAAAATTCTTTATTGATATAAAAATATACACATAATTGTAAAACTTACACGCTAAGTCACAATTCAGTCTTCAAATAACAAATTTAACTATGTAAAAAGTTCATAACCAGCATGATTTTTATCTGACTTCTGCAGTTATCATCACCATTTTACACAAAACCTTACTGAATTGAATTTTTTAATGAAGCAATCCGTTCATTATACCATAATAACTTTTAGTTTCTGGTGAATATTTTTTTTTTTTTGTAAAGCAGTTTAAAATCCAACAACTGAAATTTAAAATATTTAGCAATCCTACAAATATGATGTGCATACGACATACAATGTTTGTTGCACAGTAACTTTTGCATGTAAATAATTTTTTGGTGTGAACATCCTCTCTCCTTACATATAGGTAAATTTTTGGTTCTTAACGTAAAAAACATTCCACATTCTAGGTTCTCAACAATAATAATCGATGAAACTGTTCACGGTAAAATCTCCGCATACTTTTGTAAGTAACGTAGCTGAGACAAATCCTAACCAAAAAATACTAATGCAAACTATGAAAAATTATGAAATAACTACTTATCCCGCTCCGTATGGAGCAAGAGGGTGTGTCAGACTTTCTGACTAAAGCCCACCTGTGTTCCTTAATTCTTTATTATCCATATTTTTTTTTATAAAGTACAGTGATTTGAAAATTCATGTTAAAGCCAGTTTTAACTTAACAATTAGTTACTTCAGTTGGTCTTGGCATACCTAGGTCGTGGTAATTCTTTCGAACATTCCCGCCGTCTTAGCAGGTATCGGCTTAACCAGGCCCCTTCAGTTTTGCTTGCTACCTATTGCTCATTTTCCGCAACCTTGTTCCTACCGGCTGTGAATCGCCCTGCGACTTTAGATGATGGGAGTATCTCATGTGGTGGCAACTGGGTTGTATAGGGACCTCTAGTCCTTCCCGGTTGCAGTCACTTCTTTCACTCGCAATACTGCTTCGTAAAAGGAGATAAGCTATTCTATTTTTATCGCCCTATACTATGGCCTGAACCAGAGCTGGACGTGAGAGGTCACTGCTACTAATCGCCTCCACGAGGACATGGCGGTGCTCCGCCCACGCATAGCAGACTTCTGCCGTATGCTCTACCGTATTCTTCAGGCGATACGCACAATGGTGACACTCGGGATATTTCTTCCCACCTAATTCGAAACAAATACCTCCCCAAAACACACATGTCCGATGAGAATCTGCATCAAGCGGGAAGTGAAGACGCGCTGGAGTCCCTGTAGTCATCTAAAGAAAGGACTCATCACCACGACTGTGGTGTGCAAAGAGCAGCTTGTAACATAGAGGTAGTATCTAATTGCAGTGTTCTACGAACTGCTACACTCAAATTTACTATACAAATAGGTGAGGCATGGGGGCGACGGGGATGTTTGACCGTGAATCTAGCATAGTTTTGAAACTTTTGCTGCAGGCGGCATAATGTTCATTTGTTTTTAAACGTGGCCTTCACTAGGAATATCAAAAACTCCTGTATCGTAGGTTAATTTACAAATATACAAACATTACGTTTAATCATCCAGACCCGAAACACCTATCTGTAGGCCATAGAAATATTTGTTCCGCGAGGGAATCAAACCCACGACACACGCGCAGCAGTCAGTCGCTCAACCAACGCGCCAACCATGCCGTTATAGTGCAAGCAATTTAGAGTTAAGACACTACTGACTCCGCTAATGTCTTCTGAATAGGTAAATCACCATAATTCGATTCTCATTTCCTACTAACCATCATCCACGCCGAAATATCTGAAGTAGGTCAACTGGAGCCACATGTGTGAGTGTTTGACAAAATTTAATATCTGTCTCTTACGTCACAGTTTAAATGTCAAGACGGTGATTTGGAAGAATATAAAAGCTCTGACATTAATGTTACTCCAAAAGTAATTTAGAAACTCTAAATAATGCAGAAGACTCCATGAAGGTTGAGTTTTATGGTTCGTGAATCAAAGATAACTCATAATTTTATGAGATTGATAAAGCGACGCAGAAACGCTAAAAGTTCGACGCGAAAAATGTTAATGCCTTTATCAAGTTATTATAATATGTTACTATACAAAAAAAAAAAAACAATTGAGCCTAAACAAGTTACAAACAGTTCAAGAACACAGGAAGGGTGTAAAAACTTTCATGGTCCAAAAATAATAACATTTCATGACACAACAAGGTCGCTAACAGCAAAGTTACTGAAGTTAATTCTTTGCAGCTTGTAAAAGTCAATTTTAATGAGACATTAAAAGCGAAATGAAGGGAGACTTACCCCGCTTTGAATATAAATCCAACCTTGCAAGGATTTTCAAAAGATTTGCAGTGCGATTGCAAAGTTCAAGCAACAATTCTAACAGAGGAAAACCGCCTCTATATTGGTACTGATAGGGATTGTTTAAGAGGCATATTTAAAATGCCTCTAAAACAATGCGGCTGAAAGTTCCCAGGGTTGCCAGTCACCTCAGATAGCCATTCGTCCTTCACCCAGTTGCCTTCTCGTCGGATCATTCCCCGTACTTCGGGATACCACCCTCGGGATCGCGATCCGTCCTTAATTTAGCCATGGATATAAAATAACATTTTTAATCTTATTCCTCCATTTAAGGAATTCATCGGGGAGGGTTTAGGGTTGTTTGTTTAACTGTTTGGAGTTATATTGTGGTCATTGCTTGATGTTTTCCTACATTGCTGATGTAAACATTTATTGAATGAATGAATTCATGATCTTAGTCTATAAATAATAGTACTCTACTCTACATGGAAAGATTTTTGTTCATGTTGAGTATAAATTTATTTATAGATATTTTCGGGCTCCCAAATTGTTCGTAAGAGTTACCGCGGCTCTGAAACGCAAAGTGCCACTGAAAGAACACAGGTGGGTATTAGTTTTACTCAAAAAGTTTAGTTCTATTCAAAATAAGTATACTAATATTATTGTATTCTTTATTATTCTATTTAATACTTAGTTTTATTCAATACAAGTCTGACTCAATCTCATGTTTTTTTTATTGTTGATGTACTAGAGCTTGACCACTATCTCACCTGATGGAAAGCGACGATGTAATCGACGATAGAGCGCACTTGTCTAGAAGTAACCTATTCACCCTTGGTTACGCCTGGTGGTCCGATGATGGAAGGTTAGGCGCAATTAGGCTATGCAATTCAGACGTAAACTCCTCAAAATACAACTGGTAGAAAACCGACAGGCTAGCAAGTCGGCGTCTATGCTCAAAACTTTGAAGCTTCGATTCGATGAGTGCATCATTGCCAATGATTCTCTCGATCCACCTAAAGCTTAAGAACATTTGATAGTTTTCTATGAAACAAAAAAAAATAGCAAATAATGTCAAGTTTATACCAATCACACGGCGCTCGCCGGCAATTCGCGATTTCCACGATTAATAGCTTAATAAATGAAGGATATCAATCTTAGGGTATCGTACTTTATGTGAGAAGTTGGTGAATTCTTAATAATATCAAAATTTATTGTTTAAAATTTGGTAAAATTACTCATGAGTAACATTTTCACAATAGATACATCGAAAGTCTCTTTCATAGCTTCACATTACCGCATTCCATTCCTAAAGCACGTCTTTCATCTCGTAATCTGAACACATTTCCTCTAATTCTCGACACCTCGCCTCGTACATTTTCCTCTTCTCGTACATTTTCCTCTCCTTGGTACAGATCATTGACACTGACAAGTATTTTTCCATTAAACGACGTCACATTGTAAAAGTAAACGTAAAAATTTAGCTACCGTTGAAAATGTAGCATTCCTGCCGTCTCAAGATCTTGTAGTTGTTCTAGAAAACTTTTTTTCTCGTGAATATTGTTGTTTGATGTAGTGATATTTTGATAGCCTAGATTTTTATGAGCCATTAGCTGCGAGTGGAATGAACGGTAGTTTTCCACAGTATTTTTAGAAGTTTTTAAAGAAAGTACCTACAAGGGAGACCAGTAGTGGCCCCGTGATTATAGCCCTAATTTACGAGTTTTAGGTGGCGTTCAAACTCAGGCGCATTGCTTAATTTATTTCATCACCACTGTTCTCAAAATGGTGAGGAAACCGATATGTCTAAGGACCAAAAATTCAAAAACATGTAACGTCCTTTATTTTCTAAGGCGTATTCCCTCTCCTAGAGAGGAGGCCTGAGTCCCAGCTGTGGGAATATTATAAGGCTGATTACGGTATTATACTTATTCTGCCCACTAAATATTCTAGTGTAACTTAACACAACAGAACTGGTTTTCAACTGATTTTGGTTTATATTAAAACTTAAAAAGATAATATTCACCATCGTCTCATATCATATAAAGTTATTTGTTATATTTTCATTTCAATAACAGTCACAAGATATAATAAACGTGAGTTATACCAACTGTTGATATAATTTCTTTACGTATAAAATTTATATACTCTAAAACTTATTTCGTATAACGTTATTGGATATAAAGTTTATTTCATCGAAAATTATTAGGTCTATCGTATAACACACTGTTAATATTACAAGTTGGCGCGGCGTATTATTATTAGTTCAGGTTAGAATAGAATTAGAATGCGCTGGCGAGCGAATGAAGCGATCATATATTTATATTGGATTAGGTTAGGTTAAAACAGTGCCCATTAAAGCGCAAAGTTGAGCGAGCAAAGCGAGCGTACCACGGTAGCGGCCGCCGAGCACCAGATCTCCTTCTAATGTTAGTGAATCATCAGGTTAAGTCAAAAGCCATTATGATCTATAAAAAGTGTCTTTTTCTTTCATATTAGACTAAATAAGTTTTATGTCTTTTATTAGTTTAATAATAATAAAAAGAAAATTACATCAATCGTTTATTATATTAACTGATCATTATTATCAAAATATATAAAATAATTATAGATTCAGTAGTTATATACCATATATTACTTACCCTCTTAATTAACATTACATGCACAGGTATTTGGTTTTTTAATGTTTGTAATTCTTTTACAAGTAACTATATTCAATAATGCTAACTGTTATAGGCTTATGTTTATCCCGGTTACATGCACGATTCCCATGGAGTAAACCTCCAGAGCGAAGTTGCGTTATTACATTCACCAAGACTAAGATTGAAATTATTATGATTAATGATAAAGCTCAAAATATATTTACAGACATAAGTTTTCTTACGCGACAAGGTATAAAGGTAAACGACACGGTCGTAGGCTTTCTGAATAATAAATGTACTTACGCTCATGCACGTTCACATACAAATTGATACTAGTAGAAGCACTCAAGATCTAATAAAATATAGGTACCTATTGTTACTTCTAACAATATTGGTTACACGACTAATGTCACAATCCCCTAAGTAGTGCATAAATAACATAATTGATGGTACTTTATCTCACAACCACGCCACATGCTTATACCACCACAACAAGATGAAAAAAAAAATTCTTTCGAGTCAATGGTCAACTTTTACTTTGGACCCAGTGGCTGGAGATATTAATTGAGCGCTTAAGTGTCACGAAGGAAAAAAGGAAACAGGAGTGGGTTTTTAGTCAGTAAAAGTCTGATACCCTTCCGCTTCGCCCAAGAGCGAGGGATGTCATTGGATGCTTTTCCCACCTAAAAAAAGGTGCTGATTTTTTACACATAATGCCATGACACAATATTTATTTATCAGGCCTGTGGTATTATTCTGTACGGGTTAGTCAGAATAATAGCACAGACCTGATTAGTTAAGTTTCGATCACAGGCTAAGAGAATGGAGCGACTGTCTATCTGACCTCCACAACCTATTTATTACTTCAGCACAAGTCGGCTTTGATACAAATGGAGATAGTTTGTCATTACGACCGAGGCAAAATTCGTCCGAGGCGTAGGCGAGGGTGTTATGAATGACTATCCACGTGTATCAAACGTTTTTCATGAAGATAGAAATAAACTGAGGTTGACGCGCGACTCGTGGGGGTCGCTTTCGCCTGGCCTGATAAGATAATAACGTAATAAATTGTGGCGGAGGCGAGCTCGCGCACTTTTACACACTAGAGTGAAAAACAGTAAATTGAGTGCCTAAAAGCGGTAGAAATTAGAGCGGGTTTTCGAGTGAAAAATATTAAACCTATTTATGATCAGCTGATATTTAGAAACAATTTTCATTTTCAGATATCTGCCTACTTATCAGTGACAGTGTACATCGAAGATGTGAACGACAACGTGCCCAAGTTCCTCGACACGCCGTACCA
Organism: Mythimna vitellina; assembly: GCA_949316375.1. Taxonomy (NCBI): domain Eukaryota; kingdom Metazoa; phylum Arthropoda; class Insecta; order Lepidoptera; family Noctuidae; genus Mythimna; species Mythimna vitellina. The sequence goes on from OX438696.1 coordinate 777,565, forward strand.
CGTTACCGTGGATGAGTTGACACCAACAGGTGGGTACTGAGGGGAAGGTGGGAAGCAAGTCAAGTGTTTGGCACTTGAGTGGCTTGTTTGTGTTGAGAAAACGAGTAATACAAAAAAGAGGGGTTGTGAATATTCTCATTGCTCCGAGTATAAACTTGATTTGAAAACTTTCTTAAAAAACTTTTCGGAAAAAGTCAAGTTGAGGTTTCAATTCTTAGCTAAAATATAAAGTTGTTTAGTTTGTATTTGTTCGACTAAATTCTGATGAGAAAATACATAACGGCTCACAATAACGATTATTTATGCTTTGTGATTATAAATGGTACCAATATCCTCTGGAGACCAATAAAATACCAGCTTCGTATAAATAAAACTTTTTGTAAGATATTTCTGCAAGGGAAGTCTACCCTTTTGCAATATTAATAAAGTTGAACAACATTCTCTCTGGACATTGTACACCGATTTCTCATTGATCTCAAAGACAACAACTTGTGCAGGCTAAAACTTTTCGATGTGGTTTTTCCAATAGATTCTTATTTCTTTTTTTACGAAATCTCAAAAGGAAATTGGAAATGAAATTAATATTTACTCAATACTTTCGGATTTTCGTTAAAAAAAAGATATTAGGAATTTATTATTCTAGACAGTTGGTTAAGTCAAATAAGAAGGGTGCTCAAGCAGAATACAAAAGCCGTGCAGCTTTAATGAGGAATACTAAAAATGCAATTTGAGGGCAGAGCACTAGACTGTGACATTTTTTAAGTGCTCATGTAGTTTTATGTAAAATACTCGTAAAATATCATCGATTTTAATTTGAGTTGTACGCAATAAGATCTTTTGTAGAAAAGATCTTATTTCTTTTGTAGTATATCGACAAAACGGTAAATCTGTGCTCTTAGGTTCCTGTGTTCAAACTTGCGCAAATGTGTTGTTGATACTACTTGAATAACATGGAATTTTACATTTCCAGGTCTCACAATATTTAAAGGTATCCACGCATTCGACCGCGACAAGCCCAACACTCCCAACTCAGACGTCCAGTACAGTATCATCTCGGGAGATACGGAAGGTCATTTCGCTCTGGAAAGTTCTCACAAGCCAGTCCTGGTGCTGAAAAAACCGCTAGACTATGATGCAGGAGATAAAGAATTTTCACTGGTTGTCACTGCTTCGGTAAGGAAAAATTTTACAAATTTGTAAATAGAAAAGTCGAAACACACAAAACCCCATTGGCATAGAGTAGAAGTAACAAGTTTTTCCTTATAAGATCTATGGTACTTGGCCTTATAAAATACAAATAATAAGTATCTAAATCCAAACTTCGCTGTTCCAGGATCGCGGCTCTCCACCTCGCAACTCCAACGCAACCATACGCATTGTGGTTCAAGACAATGATGATCTACCTCCCAAGTTCACTGCAGACCTTTATAGAACTCAAATACCAGAGTTCTACCCGTTACTTGTAAGTTTGATTTGTTAAATCCAACAAATTTCCTATTGCTCAATTTGTTAATTAGTCTTCAATGTCCGAGCTATCAACAAAGATAAATCGAACAAGATATCAACGAAAGAACCAAGGTTACCGACATAGCACGAAAAATCGCCAAACTTCAGTGGCAGTGGGTAGGGCACATTGCTCACAGAATGACCGTTGGGGTCGAAAAATGTGGCGGACGCGTTCCATAAGACGCAGCGTTGGAAAGCCTCCCACAGGGTGAACCGATAACCTGGTGAGGGTTACGGGAATCCAATGGATGCGAAAAGTACAGGAGCTTTGTTCGTTGTGGCGATACTTGAGGACGCCCTGTGTCCTACAGTGGATGTCTTGCGGCTGAAATTATAATGACGATGATTACGATCCGAGCTTATGCTTGTCTTTGCCTTTTCACTATTCACTTATGTTTTCGAAAGTTTCGTATTACTTTTTACTACTGAACAGCTGTGAGTTTGCTAGACATAAAATTGAACTTTTATTGTCATTTGTCTGCAAAGACAAAGTTGAAGTCAATAATAAAAGTTTTGTTCAGCTGTTATCACAAGAACTTTGACTCTTGACACGTGAACTTTGAACCGGTACTATTTATTGTTTAACCTGTGAAACTTTCTAGCACTTCTTAAGGATTACACAATATTGTTCTGTGTGTGTATTTACCTGCCAACTGAAATAATTAAGCCAACAATCTTAATTTGAACCCAAATGATAAAAACAGATGACCTTAATTGAGTCTCTCGGTTGTGACTGACAGATCTGATAAAACCAGGTATTGCGGTTTCAAAGTTAGAGAAAAGTGAGCCATTATTATTATCACTAGTATAATCGACCTTATAATGTTCCCACTGTTTGAAATCAGGTTTCTATAGAACTGACAGAGGGAGTGGGCCGTATTCCACCACGCGGGCCCAGTACCGATTGGTAGATGTAGGACATGTCAGTTTCCTCACGATGTTTTCCTTCACATCATTTTGAGAGCAGTAGTGATGAAATAAATAACATAAAGTAATGCACCTAGGTTATGCCATGCTAATGCACCTAACCCTAGCTACCACACTCACCAATCTGGCTCAATGCTACCATTATTATTACCCATGATTTGATCCCCCACTCGCGCAGTGCTGTTAGGTTTTTAATCAACTTTAAGAAAGGAGAAGGTTCTAATGATCGACTTTATGTATATTCACCAATTTTCCGTAAATTAGAGATCGATGTCAAATATTTGTTTGTTTTAGTTTAGTTTTAGTTGAGGGGAGGGAAATAATTTAGTTTTGATTTTGGAAGTCATTATCAAAAAACAACAATGATTTTTTTTTTAATTTGGGAAAATCATCTAATGACAAATCCATTGACTTCCGAAATTAAAGTTATTTTGCAATAAAATGTTTAGTATTTTTTAATTTTACAATTTAGTAGTTTTCATACATATGGATTTGTGTCCGGCCGGTGGTTCGGAGTGGAGTATAAATTATCAATTGGAACAACGCGCTAACTTTTGAATTTCATAAGTCCCCATTTAGGCCTATATGAAATAAAATAATCCTAAACGAATTGAAAAGGAGTGCAAAGTATACAGGTAGCTGACCCTTCACAAAAATATTGTTTATATGGTGTTAAAAAATGTTTCAGGGCAAGACAATCCACAAAGAGCTATTATTCCCAGAACCTATCAAGGCTTTTGATCAAGACCTCGGTGTGAACGCAGCGCTGCGATACGAGCTGGTGGCCGGTAACGAGAGGAAATTATTTTCTTTGGACCCTCGAAATGGCACTTTGCATCTTGAAAAAGAAATTGATTTGGACGCGGAAGCTAATTTATCTGGTAAAAATAATATACAAATTTTGAGTCGTCTTACGTTTTATTATTATTATGTGTCTGATGTTGTCGTTGGATTACTGCTAGATAACAATAACATGAAGAGACTAAAGGCAATATTGATGCATTATGCAAATCAAAATGTGGTGATCATCAATCGTAACGTACAGATCAAATTGTTATTTATATAGATATATTTTGATCCATAGATATCATTCGCATAGGGCGAGTATCATTTTAATGGTTCGAGATAAACCCTGAACCAATTATAACTACTTAAGCTTTTCTGCTTTATAGAAATGAAAAGATAATTATTAAACCTACTAATTGTGTTTATGATTTTCAGGGAACACTTTCGTGCTGCAAGTTCAAGCGTCACAACTGGACAATCCTCTTAAGACAGCACAAGCGAGGATTGAGATAGAACTATTGGACCTGAACGATAACCTTCCAGAGTTTGAAGTGGACTTCTACAACATTAGTATTGTAGAGAATTTACCCAATGGTAAGTACTTGTTCATAATCCAAAGTCTAGATAACATTCAGTCAGTTTCAGTCTTCAGTGCTTATGCGGCGTCTCTCCACAGACCATGTCCCACCTTCGATCCTGCATCACGTGCCATGTTACCTGTTCACGTAGGGACCTAATGACAGCATCAGCGGACGGCACTGCCGTGGCCGAATACCGGGCCATACAAGGAATTTGACTAGTTTTGCCATCGATACGCTAAGAAGAAGAAGATAACATTATCCACACTAATACTTATGCAAAATTTACTATTTCTACTCTTTCCGTCTACAGTAAGCCTAAACATATCCGTTTCTGAAATTAGACCTTTTTTTTTATTAATGATAGGCTTGCGTTTGACCACCACTTCACCTGACGGTAAGCGATGATGTAGTCGACGATGAAGCACGCCTAGAAGTAACCTATTCACTCTTGACTTAAAGACCCCTAAGTTGTAGCTATCAGGAAAAACAGACTCCGGCAAGGAATTACACTTCTTTGATGTACGCATAATAAATGTTGTGGAGGAACTAGATTGTACAATTCCAGTGCACACTCCCCGAAATGTAAACGATAAAAAACCGATAGGCTAGCAACTCGGCGGCAATGCCCAAGGCTTTGGAGCTTCGAAGCAACAAGTGCATCGTTGCCTATGATTCTCTTGGCTCGCCTCTCAATCGACTCTAACGCATCAAGCTGGTATTTGGCAGACCTCCCACTAACGTCACCACAACGTCTTTTATTCTACCATTGGTAGTAATTATGATTTTAACCAGAAAAGAAATTATAATGTGCCTTATAATATTATTTCTTCTTTTAGGTTTTAGTGTGCTACAAGTGATGGCAACAGACAAAGACCAGGGGGATAATGGAGAGTTCACGTATCAACTAAGAGACCCTGAAGGTGCTTTCACGATTGATCCTCGAAGTGGCTGGCTTACTGTTCGGAATCAGGTAAATTTTTAATATATTAGTCGTTATCTAATTAATTATCTGTGTTATAAGAAACCTTTCGTTTTAATGTTCCATAAAGTAATCGTATGAAATATAATATATATATATATTCATATTAATCATAATATTGTATCACGAATAGCATCAACCTATTTAATTCAGTTTCTTATTAAGAACACTTCAGTATCGTCTTACTTTCAGCTCACATATCTACTCACGGGACTATTTGAACTATTGAGCGTTATGTTTTCGTCTTTAGCTCATACATTATTTATTCAAGTAGTTTTCATTTTAGCTTTACCTTTTCACGAAATTGACACTTGTAACGAAAAAATACAGTTCTTGCTTTTGAACCGAGTGTAATCATTAATTTATTATTTTCCAGACTATTCTAGATAGAGAACAACACTCGTCTCTCAAAATGAAAGTTTATGCCAAAGAGAAAAACCCAAGCGTAGTTGGAACCTTCCTGGACAAAAACCGGATTTCTAAATGGCGAAGAACACCCACCACTCAAAGAACACCATTAAAAGACAGAACCACTTATGTCTTCCCAGATAAATTAGGAAACAAGAATGAAAATATGGAATATGTTGATGAACAACTTATGTCATATGTCAACGTTGAAGTCACGCTTCTAGACGCTAATGATAACAACCCAGTTTTCGTTCCAAGTAACTTATACGAATTTTCAATTAAATCTAATGCTAAAGTTGGAACATCTATTGGTAAAGTAAAAGCTGTAGATCCTGACTTAGGAAGGAACGGGATAGTCTTGTATGATTTACAAAGAACGAGTAATTTGACTATTACATCGCCTTTTCAAATTGATGCTAAAACGGGAAGCGTGAGTGTGGCTGAGTCTCCGATAATCGAAGGAAGACACGCCTTATTTATTGAAGCTTCGGATCAACCCACGAATCCTAGCGAGAGAAGATACTCATTAGCTGTGGTTACTATTGATGTTACAAGTGCTACTAAAGGTAAGCCAGAAAAAACTAATGAGAAATGATGTCAAAAAATGATCCGACTATTTATTTGAAGGACAACAATTACAATTTTAGTCGTTTGACAAATTATGTGGAACTCCACTACAATTTTATTTATATGTTACTCAAATAATGAAAAAGAAGCAATCTAATTTTATTAAATATCTATATTTTTTCCAGGTCCTAAATCGGACAAACCGGGTTTCATAGGAGCCCCTTACGAATTCTGGGTTGGAGCCAACGTTGGTATTGGAACAAGTGTCGGTCAAATTCGTATCAACGACGCAATGGAAAAGAATGATGTATCCTATGATCTACTACATAGTTACGAAGAAGGAGGTTAGTGGACGCTAATCTCAAATATTCGTTAATAACACCTTCACTTTAAGTGGTTTTACTTATTATTTTTTTCTTATTTGCAGTGCCGTTTGCAGTAGAAGAAAGATCAGGTGTAATAACGGTAGTAGATGCACTGACAAAGTATAATAGACCCATGTACGACTTTGAAGCGGTTGCAATCCAAGAAAATGCAAACATAAGTATAACTACAAACGCAACAGTTCATGTCGTTGATGTGAATGACGAAAGAGGAGTGTTGTTGAGGTAATACATATTTTTTCTTCCTCTAATAGGTGCATATTATAATATACATTGCTATGATTAGCTTTTGTTCAGCTTTGATCAATGTGTAGGTAACAAATAAAGAATAAACTTATTTTATTTCAGAGGTGCACATTCACCGCTAGTATTCCATGTAAAAGAAAACGTAGCTGGTGCAACAGTAGGTCAAATCTTTCCCGTCAATGTAAGCTCATTGCAGGCCAACAACACTGGTAACATAAGGTTCATAATCGCTAATCAGCAAGATGTATCTGATGATATTGCGATAGGTAAGATATAACTTACTTATTAATTTTCGCCCAGTATTGTTTATTGCAATATAATATTTACCTAAGTAGATATTAATTAAATTAAAATACATTTTTATTATTTTGCAGGACAAGATGGTACAATCTATGCTCAGAAACCTTTAGATAGAGAAAAACGAGAAACTTATAGAATGACAGTAATCGCTGAGTTTACTAAAGGTATGATATCTGGAGCTGGCATATATCAAGTTACTATTCATGTTGACGACGAAAACGATAACCCACCGGTATTTGAATTTCCTACATATGAAGGTTTTATTGCTGAAAATTCACCTAAAGATACTAAAGTCAAAATGACAAATAAAATAATAGCCAAAGACGATGACTTGGGACCCAATTCTTCATTTACTTACACTCTTTTTGGTGATGGACGAGAATTGTTCCATGTTCATGAAAACACTGGAGTGGTAACATTTATAGGAAATAGACTAGACAGAGAAGAAAAAAATTCTTACATATTAAAAATTGTCGCAAGGGATAGAGGTGGACTAAGCTCAGAAACTAAACTAACCATTACAGTATCAGATGAAAATGATAATCTGCCCAAATTCAACCAAATTATTATACCATTGGGAGAAAATATAGAACTTCTCGAGTCAGATGACAAGTCTTCCGTGAAAGTGTACCGCGAACGAAAAAACAACACTACAATGAGTATATCAAATTATGAAGCGAAGCCAAAAAATAAGTTTGCTTTGGATTCAGAGTCTCCTGGACCATTGTTTATGGTACCAGAAAACGTTGCTATTGGTTCAACAATTTTGAAACTTAATGCAATAGACATGGACAGCGGAATTAATGGCCAAATAAGATATGAGTTTGTTTCGGAAGTTTTTATACCTCCTCATAGCATGTCTTCTAAAGGTGTACAAGTAAAAAGATATTTTGTGATTAATGAAAGACATGGTCACATAATTGTAGCTAGAACGCTACCTCCAGAAGCAGAATTTAGATTAAATATAACAGCATTAGATGGTGGTGACTTAAGCGATCACATATCAATTAGATTTTTCATCAAAGATATCAATGACCATTTTCCGATGTTCAAAAAGTCTTGGTATAGTTTTAATGTAGAGGAAGCTCAGTATTCAAGAAAAGTGTTAGGTAAAGTAGATGCTACTGATGCTGATTTTGGACAGAATGCTAACTTGACATACTCTATTCAACCAAAATCTAAAGACTTACCGTTTGAAATATCGCCTTTGACTGGAGTATTTAGCGTTAATGGAGAATTAGATAGAGAAAATGAAGATAAATACACCATCACAGTGGTAGCGCAAGATAACGGATATGATAAGAAACTTTCTTCTTCAGTCAGTGTAGAGGTACAAGTATTAGATGTGAATGACAATGCGCCTAAATTCTATGCTTATGATGAATTGCTTGAATGGAAACATCCGGAAGCTGATGAAATCTCTAATCACAACTTTGAATCAGTCATGATGATGCCAGTTTACAAAGCGACGTTAAAAGAAAATGCTCCAATTGGAACAGTAGTCACAAAAGTGTACGCTAACGATACGGACTTCATTGGAAATGGAAATGGATTGATCCTGTACAGTCTTCCACAAAGAAAGAATCAACTGAATATTTTTGCAATTGACTCCAAGGAGGGTATTATTACAACAACAGGAAGACTTGACTATGAAAGCCAGACTGTTCATAATGTGACTATTGTGGCCTCTGACTTAGGATCGCCAAGTTTGAGCTCAACTGCTATTCTGATGTTGACAGTAACAGATATTCCTGATGAAATGGAAGTGTCAGATAAACCAGTATTTATTTCAAGATATTATGAATTGGAAATTGAAGAAAATGTCCGTACGCCAGTTGAGTTAGTAACTTTGAATTTGACGGAGCATTATGAGAATTTCAAAATGAAGTATTTCATTCTGAATGAAAACGATTCGGACGTAAAGAAGACATTTGTGATTGATCCAAGAAACGGAACGTTATATTTAGTGAAAAGTCCAGATAGAGAAGTAAAAGACGTATACGAGATTGTTGTAAGAGCTGAAAGACAAAAGATTAGCAGAGAGTTACCGCACATGATTTACCCTGTCGCAGATGACGTCATGGAAGGACTTACTAAATATGACGTAAAAGTTATTGTTAGAATAAAGGATGTGAATGATAATGCTCCAAAGTTTACCAATGGTGGACGGCCTCTAGTCACCGCGATTCCAACTACAGCGCCGTTTGGATACCAAGTTATACAATTAAAGGTTAGTGACGATGAGAGCACTTTTATACCTTGTCAATTGTTTGATGTTTACATTTTAGATTAAAAACATAGATGGTTTACCAAACGCATTTGTTTAAAAACAGACTTGTTCAAACTAATGAAAATAATTAAATTTATCATTTAACACTGTCTGAATATAATAAGTAACATTAACTCATGGCCAGGCAACGGATGCAGACATCGGGATGAACGCGGACATTCGTTACCAGATCATCAACTCGCAGGCTCCGCGCTTCGCTATCGATGCGACGTCAGGCCGCGTGCGCGTCGTATCGGCGCTCACGCGTGACGCCGGCCGTGTGTTCGGTTTTGACGTGAAGGCGACGGACAAGCGCGGAGCTGATGATGGAAAGTCGGCGATAGCTAATGTTTTTGTGAGTCTAGTTAACCATTTTACGTCATTTATATTTTTAATAACGCGTTTTAATTGCTAAAGTCGCTTTTATGTCTGTACTTGGGTAAAGAAATATTTTTCCATTATTAATTAATGTGATAGTTAATACCTGTCCCTAAACTGAAATTTCAATCCTAGACAAAGTTTAAGATTTTGAGAACATTGCTTGTCACCTTCACTATCTTCCAATCCTGAAAAAAAATCATCCAACCATTTTCTTCATCCATCCCATCCTGTCAACTTTAAAAACATTTAAAAGGAAAATAGTTTTTATTTAGGTGTATGTACTAGACGAGAACAAACAATTAGTACTGGTAGTTGGAGCGAAGCCCATGGAAGTAGAAAAAGGAGTTGAAAACATCACCAGAACATTGACATCTATGACTGGATACGATATAAGAGTTAGGCGCCTGGAAGCACATAATAAAGCTGCCATGGATGGTTACGCGTGAGTTCTTGTCCTAACCATTATTTGTTGCACAATTAGACGACTGGACATCACAAGGTTCTAAACGATTTCTATTCTTTTTTCAGCACCGATTTGTATATCTACGGAGTGGATCCGCTGTCAAACGCCATCATTGACATGGATGTTCTTCAAAAGTAAGCTTCACTGCATTTATTTTCTTATTTTCGAAAAAGAAAAAAAATCTGCTGTTCGCAATAAAAAATCTACACCAACTATATCTCCAAAATTTCGACAAATATTTCTTCTCCACCAGATCCCTAATGAAACGCGAGACGGACCTTCGGCATGATCTCGCCGGGTTTCGGGTACTCGAGGTGGGAGATACCGCCATGGTGCAGGCGAGGAGTGGCAAACTCCTCAGCACTATGGAGATCAGCATCGTAGCTCTTGGGTGCATTGTCTTCATTGGCGCGTGTACCATTTTTGTCTGTATACTGTGCGTTAGGAGGAGTCGAAGGTAAGATATTTACGTCAACTGATTTTATTGAGTGTTTTCGATTCTTTTGTGCCATCGATTTTATCCTTGGAAATTTATCATCGAAGTTTACTAAACGAGCAATATATTCTGGTTTTTATCCAAATATATCGCAAGTTTCGTATTTCATTTTTAATGAAAATATTACTCTTGATTGATCTTGTTCGCAATAGATAGATAAATAATTTAATCACTTAACATTTGCACTGCTCGTATTACCCCATAATAATTTTAGATTTGAGAAATCAATATTTCTAATTAAAAAACTTAAATGCACTAGCTTTTGACGTTGTAAAAGTGCTCATGTGGGCTCATGTGAAATAAAATATTTTTTAATCGAATTAAGTTACTAACAACACATGGTGAGCAAAAATTTTTCGCTTATCATTTTCAGAAAACACCATCACCACAGGCGAAAGCATGTGACGCACTACTTCATATAAATTTACGCTCTTTTGTTGCATGTGTTGTAGAATTACTTGTTCTTTGCCTATTTTGTTAGTAAAAATAAAGAAATTTCTAAAAACCGTAGCGTTTCCTGGCACTTAACTTACAATTCTTCTTAAGTATCATTGTAGTTTTAATAGTATCGTAGTAAGTATTTTTTATAAAGTTTTGATATGCCGCAGCTTTTGGTATTTTTGATTCAACTTTTTTATTTTTAAATACTGCATTTACAATATTTTTATACAATTATGCAGACTCAAATTAGAGTCAAGGCTTGTAACATATCTGTATATGTGCGTACAATTATAATTATCACAAGGTAATCGATAACACTTTACCACCCAACAGGCAAATAATAGATTCTCTGAAAGACATAAAAGATGCATCACAATTCATGAATTTGTAAAATACCAAAAGCAGTGGCTCACTCACCTTTAACCCACCACTCACTTCAAACTTTTGCCCTAACAGACGACACCAAAAACCATATTCCCAGCAACGACTTAACGCTTTCTCAACTGAGCACTTAACCAAATTTGGCGGCCTCTTCCCTTCGGGCGGCAACCAGTGCCAGGAACTGAACCAGAGTTACAGCGAAGCGGACTCTTACATCGACGTCATCAACCATAATGTGAAGAAGATCTGTCCTCACGGGAACACGGTGGAGGAGTTCGGGAAAGCTCACCAGAAATGTGTGAAGACTCAGAACCAGTTTGGGGATGAGCAGTACAACCAGAAGCACGAAAGAATGTGCATCAAGTTCAACCAGCGACCTTTGCAAAAGAGGTATGTGTGAATGTTATTAAGATCCTTGATAAGTTTTTATATTCCTTCCCTTCCCCAAAGACCTACGAACTAAGTGTAATATATCGTTACTGAAAGGTGGCCTGAGTTTTAAAATCGGATGAATAAAAATTTTATATGTGTGTTTTAGTAGTAGAACCGAAAATTTATAATTTTTATTTAAAACAATAATGATAGTACGTAGTGGAATTAAGTTCTATCTTGTATCCCTGAACGTAAAATACATACATATAATCATACATTAATTAGTAGATGTAAATAACATCTGTTCCTCTCAAATACTCAATACAAAGTACATTCTGGAATCAGACTAAAACATCTTTTTACGTTTTCGTTAAAGGACAGCCATAAATTAATAACAAACCTTTTTTCCTCCTATAAGTCGCATTAGTCGGACCTATAGACAATGAGTCTCCCCAAGTATTTGAGGACCTTAAATAAAATTATATTTATTAACAATTTTCTGTCTATCTACTTGAAAAAACCATCATATTTTTTGTCTCTGCCTTCATCGAGTAAAAAGCAATTTACGCGTGAATAGCTACACAATAAGATGATGGACGCGACGCGACGTCGCACCCTGACCTTTTCGCATGATTTATAATATTATTACTTTACAGGAAATCAGATTAATTGGTACCTATAAACCAATACCTAGTAAGAGAGCTATAATTAATAATGTTAAGTGCTAGCGATGGTTTTTTATAATGTAAGTCTATGTGAAAAAGAGTAAAGTGTAAGGAGTAAGTGTAAAAGTGGAAGGAGCGACAGAAGGCCTTTGTCTAGCAATGGACTAGCACAGGCTAGCAAAGTATCGGACCAAGATAAAAAAACAATTCTTAAAATTTCGGAAAACACAATCATCAAAGAAAACAGAACAAATAAAGACATGTTTTGAATTTCGAATCAACAAATAAGATAATTATAATTATTTGTTACGTTGAAATATTTAATCTCATAAATTCACAGAATATTGTTTCCACATTAAATCAGGGCGTCATCAGGTATCATGACGTCATAATATCGGTATAAGGGAGAAACAAAGCTATAGAAGACGACTAGAACTATCTCTTTTAAACACTCGAATTATGATGATTTTAAAACAGCATGATAGGGTAAATGTCTGCTAGGGCTGCGAAACTTTTGGAAGAATAACCGAGGTGCTAGAACATAAAAAGCAACTGTATGACATTAGTGGGTTTTATTCAGTTAAAATTTGACACGCCCTCTTAGGAACAAGAACCCCTACAGAGAGAAAGAGAATAGAAAAGAAGTCATTGAGTGTTTTCCCATCTCAAAAATTATAGGCCTTTAGTAAACATACTAACTTGAAAATTTCAGTAAAATTTTAGAAACTTAGAAGTTTATCCCAGAATTAAGTCATGTATTGTGTAAATAGTTAATTAAAATTACATAGAGTTGTAAACTATACTTGCGAATTCTCTTTGTAAACTTATTTTTGTTCTACGTTCAACAGTCAATATGTTTTCCTAGTCAATTGATTGTTACTTTTTATTCTTCTTTTGTACTAATATTGAAAAAAACTTTTTTTTTATTTCTCTTTTCATTTATTTATTGATCACATTTTTTAAGTAGAGATTTCGAAGTTTAAAATATTGTCCTCTGTTACCCAATACGCTGTTAAATTTCCTAAAGATACATAGTATATTGTCTGCCTACATTCTTATGTACTTCAACTTAGAAAATACAGTTTTATCAAATATTATTATGTTAGTACGACGTTAGTTGTTACAAAATGCTTGAAAAAAAAATTATATTTTGGTTCCCTTATGAGATTGGAACATTGAACTTTTACCTTGGCAAGACTATCTTGTAAAAAAATATTTTAGATTATAAAATATAAGGATTTTTCCTCGTGCAACTACACTCTACCTACGCGTGGTTATATACCTATGCATTTTATATACAGCGCAACGTTTACATGTACTCGTATATCTTGAACCCTACCAAAACTTCTTCAATAAAAAAACATTACTCTATTTATTTTTGAAAATAATCTGTCTTTATAAAAATAATGATTGTAACTACAAAAACTAAGGTTGGTTGACCATCATTCATATTGACAAATCGTTATTTTTAAATTTTTCTTCAAATAAAACATTTTATGAGAATATTTTGGTAGACTGACATGAGAAGATTCTTACATCAATTTATTTGAAATATAAATAATATTCCACAATATTTCACAGCTTTCACACAACGCCGTCTAGTCCCAAACTGAGCAGAGCTTGTGCTATGAGTACTCGACGATTTCTGATAAACATACTTATATATTTTTAAATATATATATGTATAATAGATAAATACACCCAGACACAGAACGTATCGTGTTCATCACACAAACATTTATCTTGGGTGAAAAAAACCCACGACTTCTGGCATAGCAGTTACTAACCATTATACCAACAGGCAATGAATAATAGCGATATTATGATTCCTGATAATTTTCTAATTGTATTTTAATTCCAAATAAATTAGTTGTAGGTAAATAAAAAAATATTTTTATTTTAATGCGGCATAGCGGCAACAAATTATTTGTTCTCTTTTTAAAAAACCAGCAAAAATCCTCTTTATCGATTTCGGCCGTATTCACATTAGCCGATAACAATAACGACACGATATCGTAGGTCTACTTTCATTTATTTGACGATGTCGAGTTTACGTTAACCAACAGTTTTAAAAGTATTGTTTCGTATGGTTCTTAAAGTTTTTGTAAACCATTTTATACACAGTCTCCTGGCATTCTAGGAACACCAAACAACAAGTGTCATAAACCGTGAACGTCGTACACCCACTGAAAAAAACGTTACACTATGATTTATTATAACGCCACTTTAAAAGGAATCAGGTCAGACTATACTCAAACAGTAAATAATATATTTACACTATATAGAACGTTATTGCCATTCTTTTCTCTGTACTTTACTTTAGTACTAAAAATATTTTGGAAATGTTCCAACTTATTTGAATTCTAGAAACTTTTCTTCACGATTTCAATTACCTATGCATTGAAATTACTTATTCTACTTCCTAAAACAAAATGACAAAACTGAAATTAGTGCATTTTTTATGAAAATTTCCAAATGAAAGCCAATCAAGTCCAGTCCATATAAACATATTTTAAGTCTAGTTACAATAAGCATCAAATCTGACATGCTTGCAAAACCAAGAACTGTACAAAAGTCTACACGGTATAATTAAATTTAAGATAATTATAGGCGAAAATCACTTTACCCTTAACCTGAACCCTTAACGCAGGTCAAGGCGTATCCAGCCCGCCTAAATCCGTACTAACTATCCACCGACATACTAACACTACAGTCCACAGCACATGACCACAGATCTAAAACACTTTACCTATAGGAAGGGGCAGGATACATCGATAACATCCGTCAATTCCAGTGGGCAAGACTCGGGCATCGCAGAGGTCACCCGATGTCCTTGCGGCCAGTCCAGCCTGCACACTTCTGAGGAAAGCAGTGGGTGGGTAGTTTTTTTACTGATTAAATTTGTACGAGTATAATCAGCATCTTATCTGCAGATTGATGCAGACATATTAGACTATCACTCGATCATAGAATTACTTCATTTTTAATCAGCTAACTTGAATGTTCCTCGAATAACTTTGACGAATCACTACACCATAAATTTTAACCAGCAGGGGCTTTGACTAGTCACAACACCATTATTGTTAACCAGCATCCAAAACTCTACTAACCTTTTCATCCAAAGGCATTTCAAACTCATTTTCAATTCCTAGGTGCAGTTACGAAGATTCCTTAAAGTCTACTCGTAACGCTGAGGGTCGGGGGAAACCTTACCTAGTGGACCATGAGCCGCGGTTCCTAAGACGAGCATCCTTCACTCACCAGCCTTTAGACTCGAGACAATTCAATTATAGACGTCAGTCCTTCTCAGAGAATATGCAACGACATTTTCCGCCTTTTGAGAGGATTGGATCTGGAGGTAGGATGACCAGGCAGATCTCAACTCCTAACGTCTCAAATTTGACACAGTCATATTTCTTGACTGGTAAGAAGAGACTCGAAACTAGAAGAAAAGAAGTCCTGAACGAGCCTATGGTAGATTACGACCATAGTGAAGGAGAGGACGTGTTCGATACATCTCACAGGATGGAGAGAAGAGCGAGTGGGAGGAATCATAAGCGAGGGAAGTTCATGGAGCTGGGAGGTCAGGCAGCAGTGTTTGTAGCCAGCCCTGCTGCAGCTGAGATCATGCGGAGACAGGGCAGTGAGAGACTCGTGTTTGCTAGACCGTTATAGTGGAAGCCATTTTAAAATAAACTGTGTCTTTTCGTGTAGGTTTATAATGACAAACTGTTCAGACAATCTGTAGTTACAGGTTCTGCACCTGAGACACGCAACATGTTTATTCTTTATAAATAAATTATTCTGTTAAAAAAACGTTGGTCAAGACAGTTGATAAAAATTGTATGAATACTTATGTTGGTTTTCTGCTTTTGCAATAATTATAAATTGTATGCTATCTA
This sequence comes from Mythimna vitellina, assembly GCA_949316375.1. Classification (NCBI taxonomy): domain Eukaryota; kingdom Metazoa; phylum Arthropoda; class Insecta; order Lepidoptera; family Noctuidae; genus Mythimna; species Mythimna vitellina. Next base: position 793,618 of record OX438696.1, read on the forward strand.
TATCAACTCTTGACTTTCTCAGTAAAATACATAATATAACACATATTTTGATAGTGATATAAAAGCAATTATGATAATTTTTGATTGAGTGATAAAATGTCAAAACAATTTTTAACTTATGAATTATTGTGCAATTTGTATTTATAAATATGTATTTAAGTGTATATTTTATGTAAATAGATTAGAGTTTAGAGAAATTTTGGACATTATGTGGTAATTTCTTGCCTTCATCAGCTTTATTATTTGGTGTGTCCAAAGAATTCATAGATTGATATTAAGTGCCATTTGGATATGTCTCAACATTTGTAGAGTTTTATGAATGTAGAGTTTGTTACTCTGTTAAGATTAATGTTTAACCACCTAATAATGACGTTATGCGTTGCGAAAGTGACCATTTGTATTTTTTGTAAATACTTTTAGATGTAAGGAAATAAATCAGTTAAATATTTTATTGATTATTTTTTTTCTATGTGGTAACTTTTTTGTACCAGAACTCTGATTGCTAGAGGAGAAATCCAAGCTATCTTACTAAACTAAAGGCTGTTGTCAAAGTTAGACAAATTATAGCTGTTTCAGTCTATTCAAGGTTGTGTAGATATCATTGTCAGGGATAAGACCGCCATTGTAAATCGATTGAAAGTCAAGTAAAAGTAGTGTAGGTAGTTTTTTTTAGTTGTACAATAAATTTTATCAAAAATAAGTAATGGTTTTGTACCTCAAAAGTAGAACGTAAATTCTTCACGATTTTTGATGCTAGAGCTAAGAAAAAACTACATTCAAATTTTAACATGTCTGTCAATACGTCACCTCCTACATCACGACATCAATCAATTTCTCACTTCCACAATAAAACTTATTTCACTATCGAGACCTATAAAACGGATGTTGATCTCAGAGATAATGTCAAAGTTCCAAGTACAATAGTCAGCAACATATCGATATATAATAAGACGTCCTCACTTTGTAAACGTATCTCTTTGAAAAAACATCGCGAATATGTTGTCACATAAATAAGAACTTAGAAAACAAAAGAAAAACGTATTGCTTCAATATGTTCTTGTAGTACTTTTGTTGTAGGGTGGTCATGCACTAAGGAAATTATGATCTGTCCTGAAGAGTTAATAAATTTGCACGTTTTGCAGAAGATTTAGATAAAGATGGCGAAGCGTGCTGAGCTATGGCACCAGACATCCATGAGAAATGAAAAGATTGATGGGAAGTGTTTTTTTGCATTGCCACATTATTGGCTGATTTATTATTATTATATTCTAGGAAAGCCAATAAGCAAACTCATGAAGTAAAAATGTAATATTCATAACTCATATCAAGTTACACAGAAATAAAATATGGTAAGTACAAGATAATTGTCACAGGGACTGCAATTTTTGCGCATTATTTTGTTTCGTATCTACTGTTTTGATCGGCACGATAACGTTCCCCCGACGACGTCAACGTTAATGTTGATGTTGACAGTGACATTTCCTTTAAACCCAACTTGTAACACAATTAACGATGTTTTATGACTATCGAGCAAACCAAAAGTCTTCAAATAAAATGAATAATGCTCTCATATAAAAACCTCAAGTACGAAAGTTTATACACTTAAACAATTCACGCCATCAAGAACAAATCGAGTTCGATAGTAATAATTCATTGGAAGTCAAAGTTCACGCATAGATTGATAAAACCTTTAAGAGAATATTTTCATGGATCCATTTTGAACTGTAGATGCTTATTAGATTGTAAAACTTGAAAGGGCCATTACTATTTGCTAAAAAATAACTTGAAACTTTTTTTTTGATGGTTGAAAAATATGTCAATCGAATTTTGTAATAAACTGGCTGTCCCACTTGGCTTTGCCTGTGTTTTTGGTTGCTGCTACGCCTATTGGTCACGGCGTGATGATAGCAGCCTTTCTCGATAAATGGGCTATCTAAAACTAGAGAATTTTTCTATTCGAATCAGTAGTTCCTCAGATAAGTGCGTTCAAACAAATAAACTCTTCAGCTTCTCTTAAGTTTAGGTATTTTGCAAAGGTTATGATTTGGAGCTAGGGCAATGGCAGGCGGTCTTCTACTTCTGCGAAGCACACGCCCTAGCCAACGGGATCCCGACCCCGATTTCCAGCTAACGTAGGAGTGTGCTTAGCTCGACGTACAGTAACCTTCCAGACCGAACCCGAGTCGTCAACGCAGTAGTGTTCGCGCCTCACGGATATGTCAGCAAAACCTCAGGGGTCTAGCAGGCCCGAAGCATACTGGGGCCATGGGTTCGCTTCTGAAAAACAAAACCCAGGGTCCTGGAACGCAAGGCAAAGAAGGAACATAGGAGTGGGTTTTAGTCAGTAAAATTTTGACATACCCTCACGCACCGCCCTAGAGCGAGAGAAGTCATTGGATGATTTCCCACCTAAAAAAAGCATTTTGAGAAAAGTTTAAGGTTTTAACGATACTGACCTTCTCAGCATCACCTTAAGATTACCTTACCCAATGACCTTTAAGAGTAACTAATTAAAAATATCATAAAATCAAGATAAGAACAAAATTTTCCCCTAATGATTATAATTACCTACTCAACCCAAACCTGACCTCTCATCTCAAAAGTTTCACATTTAAAATAGGTGACGCAGAAAGTAATTAATCTATGTCCCAAAGTTAATCCGGGGTTATCCCGGGCCGGGGTGAGTTGTCCCGGAACACTCCGCCGTGTGGTCACCCGGGTCCATTCATACTCGGGCCCAGGGCACTGAACTTGTTATTTTATTTGGTTTTTGGTCGTAAGGACTTGTGACTTTAATGCGACTTTTTAGATCAGTTTCCGAGTATTTTTAGATTGGCGGATTAGTAGGCTTTTTTTTCGTTGTAACGATTTTAATTATTTATGAGAGTAAATATTTAAATAATTTATTTATTTATTTAATACTTTAGGAAAACAAGAAGACTGACTGTCTAAGGCATTGTCAACCAGTCAACTTTGGGTGCTGACCCATTGTTTAAGGCACCCGCCGCTCATGCTTGAGATTTCAGGTTTGAAATCGGACAAATGCCATTATGATTTTTTAATTCGTACGTATGAATTAAAAATTCACATTGACACTTCGACTATTTAGAAAATTTGACCGTCAGTCTACTCAAAGAGCATTGTGCTATTGCCCAGAAACACGGGTGATCAGCCGCGTCTGATTCGATTGGAAGCCAACTCTAAGGTCGGCTGCATCCACTCAAACCAGATTACATGAACCAGATAGTTTTCTGGCATCTGACTACCTGTAATGACTGCCAAAGATCTACGAATGACAACCAGGACCAACAGCTGTACGTAATTTCCGAGGCATGGGGCGTCAATAATGACCTAGACAAACTTAGAAAATTTTATATGAATTAAAAAAATCACATTGTTACTTGGCAGCGGGCATAAACCAAACCATGGCTCCTGTATCATCTTAGCCTGTAATTATTACTCTTTTAAAATACAGCGTAGGAAGCCTACGCAACTTATATAATTATGTAACTAAATCTGTAGAAAACAAAACTTTGAATACAACGCATTTTCTAACAGATAACAAGTAACAATTTACAAGAATCTATTATTTTGAGAGCATTTTGAAAATAACAGCTAAAAATATTACGTTGCAGGAACGTGATATCTGTTCAAACAGTTTATTACGAGATATTCTGCATAAACTTTGGATCAGACATAATTTACTTTGAAAAGTCTATAAATAAAGTTATAGAACTATTATAATCTCAGATTCCAGTTCATTTTTGTCTGTATTTCACAGAAATAAGCGTAGGTGTAAGTAAGATCATAAATGCTATAGTGTGTATATGTGGGTATGTTGCTTTTTCACGTTTAAGAACAGATTTTGATTATATTTTAGTTTAATTATATACCTACTCAGTGGAGATTAGCCATCGACGGGGAAATATCATAAAGCACAAGTGCCGACGAAAGACTTCACGGCGTCTTCACCTTCTGTCTGATGCAGGTCCTTATCGGACATGGTAAGTTTGGGAGGTTCCTGCACCAGATTCTTGCGGTAGGGATGCTTGGGTGTCGCCACTGTATAGGCCGTCCTGAGGACATGTTGGAGCGAGCATACGGCGGAGGTGTGCCCAGCTTGGGAAAAGTACCACCGTATCCTTGTGGGGGCGATCGGCGACAGCGACCTATCGAGCCTAGCGCTGGTACAAGCCGTGGTCTGAAGCGAGGAGGAATGGCAAGTGGTCACCTCTTTTTGTGAAGCAGTAATGCTAAAGAAGAGAAGAGGGAGAGAGAGGTCACACGCTTGAGGGAACGGACTCTCTACGCCTTAGCCGCCGGGATCCCGACCGTGATTTTCAACCACCGTAGGCATGGGCTTGCGGACGATGAGCATTGGGTAGCTCGCTCGTCGAGCATCGTCAAAGTCGTTGGTAGCGCGTAGAGTTCTACGTGCGCCTCAAAAAGATGTCAGTATAACCGTAGAGGCCCAGCAGGGCCGAAGCCTACTATGTCGATGGGTTCGCTTTCGAAATAGAAACCCAGGGTCCTAGAACGCTAGGCAAAGATGGAACATAAGACAGGGTTATAATCAGTAAACGCCCTCTCGCCCCATTCTAGAGCGGGAGTAGTTATTGGATGATTTCTCACCTAAAATAAAAACCACTAATGACCTTTGCCTTCAAATTAAGAGTGAACAGGCATTTTTTAGTTTACAACGAGTAAATGATAATGATGATCCGAGGTTATGACCTGGCTCATCGTTTTTTTTTTTTCGTGCGAAAATCATCCGGTGACATCCTGCGCTCTTGAGCGGGGCGAGAGGGCGTGTCAGACTTTTTTGAATAAAAATCCACTCCTGTTGGGCTCGGTCCAGGCGGTTACCGGACGGTCGGCCCACGCCTAAACGGATAAATTAATTAGTGTTTTAGACTTCTAACCAGCTACAAAGTATATCTCAGATTTCTGCTGGACTAGATTTTAATTCGAAAAATGACCCAGACATACTACGATAAAAAAAAAACATCTAAGTAAATCTAAAAGCTATTTAAAAACCATCCTTAATTACGAAAATGTCTCCTAAAAATAGAAACGTTTTAACGTTTCCAAGTTTTATCAAAATATGATACTTCATGATGACCTCTCTGATGTGAAAACTTCACTAAAGTTTAGTAAGCCATTTGTATAAGGAAGCAAATTCGCTTAGAAAGCAAATGGCCTACTTAGATATAAAGTCAGTCACTGGCGAAGTGGTCATGGTCATTTCAAGTATGACTTGGCATATTGAAGACAATTTTGATTTCTTTTCTTACAAAAACTCTTGCCAAATGATATAGAAGTTTCGCACACATATTCTAAATCCTTAGAATAATAACTTTCTCATTATCAAAATTGTCTTCATTTCTATCGACACAGTTGCCATGACAACGGAAAAAATCTTTGGAAACAAAGAATTTAGAATTTTGTTTCAACAAATAAGTAATAAAATATCGATACCTACCGATTCGTTTGAAGTAGTCTTTTAAGTAGAATTTTCCTTACTCATATTCAAGACACAATATCAACTGATATTGAGAAAATTTACTTAGAATATGTGTGAAAAGAAAATCAATTGGTCGAATGAAGTAATTACTATCCTACAGGTTAAACACATAGGCTTAAACTAGTGCGCCTCAACATCAACGATTGCATCACTGCTTACCATTAGGTGGGATCGCAGTCAAGCACTAGTTTATTTCAATTTAAAAAAAAAAACACATCTAAATTACATTTCTTTATCATTGTCATGTACAGTTCAGTGTCATACGACGACCACTACAGTCTAGTCTACTTGACTACCTATGTAGTCAAGTAGACTCTGACTATAAGTCTGTACCTAGTGACAATACCATTGAAGCATTCAAGTTAATTAAACATTGAATGGAAAAAAACAAGACTGGTCCTGACAAGGAGATCCCTTAGCAAAGTGCAAAAGGAAAATGGTTTAATACGCAGAACACGGAATTATCGCACCCGCGGCAATTTCGCAACAACTAGATAGATACGAAATATTATCATAACTTTTATTTTTGAGTTAATAAATTTTCACACTTTGCGTAAAAAAATTCACCATTCCATTTGATTGTGTGAAGAATGATATGAAAGAAAAGGAAGTTAGTGATAGCATGACGAGTAACAGGGCAGAGTGGAAGAAAAAAACGTGTTGCGCCGACCCCAAATAACACGGGATAAGGGCAGGAAGATGATGCGTAAAAAAATTCACCGTGCGCCTTTAGTTGCCCTTAGAGTTCCAGGGCCGTGATTAGTTTGCAAACAATCTTGTTGCACGTAATGTTATGGCGTAATGTTATGTTCATAACATAACATTACGCCTGTATTCCATAAAGGGCTAGGCAGAACCACCTATTGGGCAAGAATCATGGAGGTAAGTTCTCTCTTTGATCAATGGCTGGAGGGGCATTGAAGCAGTAAAGTTAGCTAGCGAAAGAGATGGTCGCACGCGTGAGGAAATGGACATCCTTACGTCCCTGCCACCGAGACCTCGACTACAAGCACCGTAGGCTTGCGGGCGACGAGCAATGAGTAGCTCGCTGTCCGGCCGTCCGGTAATCGTCCAGACCGAGTCCGAGTTGTTGACGGCGTATAATGTACCACACACGTCTCAAAAAGATGTCAGCAAAATCGTAGGGCCCCAGCTTGTGCTTTAAGAAAACAGAATATTTTTATGCGCCGTCTGTGGTCATTAGACACTGGTAATACTTACACATTGCCATTTTGAGGGTATGCGGAACAGATTGTGAAGTCCCGCAAACAACCATTGAAAAGGGAGGGTCCTCCGACCAGACAGGTGTTATATCTTGTGGGCAACGGCCCGTAGATGATTTCGGGCTGTCGTTTATGTTCAAATCGCAAGAAGAACTTTAATTGCACGATGCAGTATTAACTGTAATTCTTATGTGACGCCATGGATGTCGCTACACCATCATTATTATTCACTAACGCTATCTAGTGAGACGCTTCCGTGATCTGTGGTTTCACAACACAATGCCATTACATCGTGTATTGTCTATATCTGCAGGTATGGGGTCCTTGTTTTGCGATGTTCATCCAAGTGTTCTAAGTCTGAGTTCCTGTCTGTTCTGTTGTGTCTGTCTGAATCCTCGCGCTTCTATCTCAATTCGAACACTTGTAGCGCATTGTTTCGTTTGAACGTGGTTTCTTTGGTACAGAAAAATAATAAAGTTTTCTTATTTTCTAATAATGTAGAGGAATTTTTTAAAAGCGCGGTTGTTGTGTTAAAAACTGCTTTAATTCATTAATCCCCCCAAGCGAACGCCGGCGTTCGCTCTCTCATTGTCTTTATATTGTGCCTCTAATTACGGAATTCGAATGGTCCTCACCAATTTTAGAAAGTTTTCCAAGTGAACATTTTCGTTTTATGTAGGTTTACTTAAGAAATGAGCCAATACACAGAAGAAAACCTTTCCCAGTTAGCATCTTCTCTTTTATCTACTGTTATCCTTTGTGTATTTCAGAACGTTTCCTCCGTTCAGGTGGCACGCTTGAAGGTGAAGTGTTATTTGTCTCGTATTTCACCGTACCTAATTCGGGACCGTGTCAGCAAGCATCCACATTTGTGTAACCAGTCATTATATTTTTTAAGTAGATGATGTGACGCAGTCCAGTCATATGTAGTGTCATAAATCTGGACTCAACTTTTAGAGTTACCGCTTGTAAACAAATTAGGGCAACAACAAGTTTGAAAAGTGGTCTCTATCAACAGCTGTCCGGTAAGCGTTCGGACCTGTTCCACGCACACCTCAAAGAGATGTTAGCAAAACCGTATCAGCCCAGCGGGAGCAAAGCCTACTAATTCACTAAACCCCGAGCGAACGCCGGCGTTCACTCGGTTATTGTCTTTCTATTGTGTCTCTAATTACGCTACTCAAAAGGCTAAGGCCACGGATTGACTTCTGAAAAGATTATTACTTACTAAGGTCCTATTTTTGTCCGAGAGGTTTAAACTAAGGTTCCTATTTCCAGGTGGTTATAAAAAAAATAACCACAAACGCTAAGGCACGGGAGCGGAGCGGAACTCCCGCCTTAGCCCTCGACCCTAACCTGTTCGTGTCGGAACTCCAATTAAAACAAATAAAATAACTTCAATTCCTTCCCTGCTCTCGCCTCACGCCGTAATAGAACATGTTTCAAATGCCTGTCATTTTATAAGTTTTAACATTAAATTATAAATATGGACTTTTTTTTTTTATTGGGTGGGAAAATCATCCTAATGACATCCCCGCTCTTGGGCGGAGCGGGAGATAGTGTCAGACTCTTACTGACTAAAAACCCACTCCTGTTCCTTCGTTGCCTTCGTCCCAGGGCCCCGGGTTCCGCTTTCACACTACCCGTGGCCCCAGTAGGCTTCGACCCTGCTGGTGTCGAAGCCTACTGGGGCCACGGGTTAAATCTATTTATTTTGCACGTTGTCGGTGGACCAGCAGGTACTCTAAACAATCCCTGAAAATAGTATACATTGCCTGAGTAAAGTGTGTAATCATATTAATCAATATTAATATTTCATATATTACCTGGATACTCCGGGTATTCTATACATTGCCTAGGTATTGTATAGAATTATATAGATTGCATCTGCTGAACTCATGACGTCTGAGCCTCGTTCCAACAGGTCTCTCAACGTTAATGGGTTATAAATGCTGGGTTTTAATTGTTTCCGCTCGTGTTAACCCATTCTCTATCGTTCGCTTTTTAACGTTTATTTGCTAAATAACAGGAACTAAGGAACAGTTATTTTTTGATTACAAAGACGTCCTCGCCTACGAAATCAGCTGGCTACAAATCTATTACGCGCATTGTTCAAATCTATCGCTGTGCACTACGGTCTACATTGGATTGTCTTGTGCCCCGTGACGAGTCAATGATGCCACGGGTGCAACGCACGCCTCCGGCTTCGCCATCGCTAAACTCCAGCGGAATGCAAGTAAAATCCGACTCGGATATACCCCAATCTGTATCCAACAGTCCATTTGAAAGTATAAACACTGCATCGAGAAGCAAACGTCCACGCCATGAACTCTCGCCTGGTAGTGATCTCCAGGATCCGAAACGAGAAATATTGGAAATGCTGACAACCTGGAAAAGTGAACTCGAAGAGCGGCTTAAGAAATTTTCTGACGATCAAAGTTCGTGTCTCTCTAAGCTGGTTTCTGAAATAGCTGAGCTAAAACTTCAAAATCTTGATATACAAAGAACAAACAGTGAGATAATAAAATCCGCTTCGTTTATCAGTAACCAGTATGATGATATGGTTAAGCTAGTTGGCGTCTTGAAGAAGGAAAATCAAGTCTACAGAAACGACATAAATAACCTAGAAATGAAGATACTAGACCTTCAGCAGCTCTCCCGTACATCATCAGTCGAGATCCGCAATTTACCCGCTACGGAGAATGAAACACCGCTGAAACTGACATCATTAATCACACAAGTTGGTGCAACCGTTAATGTGACCCTTGATAACACCCAATTGCGGGATGCATATCGGCTCCCCGGAAAACCAGGTACTGTCAGACCAATTATTGCAGAATTTACAAATGTTCACATTAAAAACAAATTCATAACGAGTGCGCGCGACTTCAATAAAGCCCACCCCAATGAAGGCCGTCTTAACACACAATGCATTGGTTTACCCGGTGATCGTCGACCGGTATACGTTGCGGAGTACCTCCCGGTTGGTTCCAGAAAACTTTTCTACGCAGCAAGAGAATTTGCAAGGCAAAAACAGTATAAATTCTGTTGGACGGCAAATGGAAACATTTATTTGAGGAAAATAGAGGGAGTGAAACAAATTCTCGTCAGATCAGAACAAACCCTACGCGACCTTGAAAAAAACCTGGATATCAGCTCGGAGCAAACCCTATGCAATCCGCAAGTGGACCTAGAAGCCAGAACAGAACAATTCCACTGTGACCAGCATCTAGACATGGACACTAGACCGGAACATATTCTTCGCGATCTGCAATTGAATACGTATACAAACCAGTGACTAAGTTTTTTATCTAGGTTTACATGTGGGTTCAAATCTTATAACTATAAGTGCATTTCAATAAGGTACTACTTTAATTTGTTAATGTTTTTACTATGTCTAATATTTTTCTCAGATACCCACACCCACAATTATATCACAATAAAGACACATTACTATATACATTCCCATATATTAAGTTGTTACATACTTTACTTTTACAAAACAAACACAAATCCACGCAAACAAACTTCACACAGAACTGACACAATGCCTCTTTTAAAATGGGGTAATAATCACACCTATAGCTTTCAAATGCCATTTACATTTAACAAAAAAACATATCCCTGTATCATCTTTGCGATTAATACCCTAGTAACTCAGATAAACGTATTAGTTCATATAAAATCATTCATATATTTTTATCAACAACTATCTACCAACCAGAATGTAAAAATAACACTATTATTACCCTACTACATTAACACTTACGAATATATACCTGTGACACTTATCGGAATAAACATAACCGCTAATGGATGACTCACTACAGACAGCTAATGATATAGATAACATTGAAATTGCCTCGTCTATTGAATGTGATTGTTCGAACCTCTCGGAGCATATTTTTATCAAACAAAATGACTTAACTATGGTTTCACAGAATATTAGGAGTATTTATTGCAATTTTGATAACTTTATGTTAATGTTATCTACTTTTAAATTCGACTTAGACTTAATTATACTTACAGAGTGCAGATTGAATACTAGTAAACCTCTACCCCAAATACCTAACTACGACTGCCATAGTACTACAAGACAGATGAACCAAAATGATGGAGTAGTTATTTATGTAAAAAATACGCTTCAACCTAAAATCTCAGAAATACAACTATCTCAAGCATCTTGTATCCAGGTGGACATACTGAATAATATAGTGTTGTGCATTTATCGGTCCCCGTCACATACAAATATTGATATGTTTTTAGACTCACTTAGTTTACACTTAGACACATTACCTTCACAAAAAAATATCGTAATAGCAGGTGACATTAACATTAATATCAGGATAAAAGAAATCGAAACGTCTCATGAATGTACGAACCGAAACAGCTACCTCAGTATGTTATCTGCCTATGGTATACTAGCTGGTCATTCACTACCTACCAGAGATAGGAACTGCCTGGATCATTTCATGATACGGCTTCATAAAAAAAAGACTTCCGCCTCAATTGCTATTTTGCACACTACAATTACCGATCACTATACAACTTTTCTAGCACTTTCTAAAATAAAAAATAAAATTGTTCCAAAAAAAACTACTACTAAATTAAACTATGAACAAGCCCTAAAATATCTACACGATAATAACCTTGCTGAATTAATGTTTTGTAATGACCCCGACCTTCTAACCGAATTACTCATACAAAAACTGTCTGACTGTATCATTAACAATACCATAACATCGAATATCCCAAACAGTAAACGAATAATCAAGCCGTGGATCACTCAAGGAATATTACGCTGTATTAAAAATAGAAACAAAATGCAAAAATCGTTAAGGGCCGACCCATACAACACAGTTTTAAAAATTACATTCTGTCGATACAGAAACTATTGTAATAGTCTCATTAAAAAATTAAAAAGAAAATATGAACGGGAACTTATCACTAAATCTATTAAAAACACAAAGCTACTATGGAAAAATATAAAATCAATTACCTACACAAATAAATATAAAAATCAAAGCACTGAACTACTAAACACTAAACCGTCCCCAACTGAATCTGTTAACTTTGTTAATGACTACTTTGTCAATATTGGAAAGGAATTAGCACAACAAATACAAAATGGCAATACCCACTTCTATCAACCCTGCAATTCAAGTAAGCGGAATAATTCTTTTGTGCTTTTAAACACTGACGCCAAGGAAGTAGAAAATACCCTGATGGGATTGAAATCTAATAGTGCCCCCGGATGGGATAATATCTCAACTAGCTTTTTAAAGTACTGTCACAAAGAAGTCGTTCCCATCATTACCCATCTGATTAATGTCTGTTTCAACTCTGGTATTTTTCCAACCCTACTGAAAAAATCTATTATTACTCCAGTTCACAAGGGGGGGGACAGAGACGATGTCAATAATTATAGACCTATTTCAGTCTTACCGGCTATATCTAAAATCTTAGAAAAACTAACAAATACGAGACTTGTTAACTATTTGAACAAATTCAAAATTATATCATCTTCGCAATTTGGATTTAGGCAAGGTATATCTACTGAGGATGCAATTGATGCTCTTAGCTCCCTGGTAACTGAACATCTTGATGCAGGGAAGAAATGCATAACGGTATTCCTAGATCTCAAAAAAGCTTTTGACACCGTTTCTGTTCCAACCCTTGTAGCAAAGCTGGAAGGAATTGGAATAAGGGGAATTCCACTTAATTTTTTCAAAGATTATTTATCAAACAGGAAGCAGAGAGTTAAGATGGGAACTTATACTAGTGATGATGCTGACGTACTATATGGCGTACCGCAGGGGAGTGTTTTAGGCCCTACATTGTTTCTTACGTATATAAATGACCTCTGTAACCTAAATGTAAAAAACGCAAATATTTTTTCGTATGCAGATGATACCGCTGTGGTTTTTTACGGAGACGACTGGTATGATGTAAAAGTCAAAGCTGAGTTAGGTATGATCCAAATTGCCAATTGGCTCAGAGATAATTTACTGTCACTAAATACAACAAAAACGAACTATATATGTTTTTCCATCTCTAAACATTCTCAAGATGTACCCCTTAACATTAAAATACACTCATGTAATACAACCTCAGATGAAAATTGCAAGTGTCCTATAATTGAGAAAGTTTCGCAGACAAAATACTTAGGCATCATAATCGATCAAAAATTATCCTGGTATTCCCATCTTGAACATATTACTGCGAGACTTAGGAAACTGGGATGGATTTTTAAATCGCTAAGACATATACTTCCAAAAAATATAAAACATAAACGCGAATCTTCTAGAAATCTCCTAAATGAAATCTATATATCAATTGCGCAATCTGTTATAGTTTACTGTATACCTGTATGGGGAGGCGCGGCTAAAACAAAATTTATCATTCTAGAAAGGGGACAGCGATCCTTAATAAAAATAATGTATTTTAAAAAGATCAGATATTCTACTGAAAAGTTATACGAAATTAGTGATCTACTTTCAGTTCGGAAATTGTATATTGTTTACACTGTTCTAAAAAAACATAAAACTCTTGTATATGATCCAAAAATAATGTCAAAAAGGCGGAAAGACTTGATTGCACAAATTCCAACAACTAGAACGAAATTTGCGGCCATGCAATATCAACATCGATCTGCTCAACTTTATAACAGGGTAAATAAACAAATATTCATTTATCCTAACGCACTACATGAATGTAAAAAAAAACTAACAAACTGGATAAAACCATTTACATACACAGTCACAGAGTCACTCCTTCAACCCATGAACTAATGTCAGTCACCCTCACATCATCCACATCTTATTACATCACATTGCACCACAGATCATCACATCACATCACATCACATCACATCACATCACATCACACCACACCACACCACATAACACCACACCACATCATACCACACCACACCACATCATACCACACCACACCACATCATACCACACCACACCACATCATACCACAACACACCACATCATACCACACCACACCACATCATACCACAACACACCACATCATACCACACCACACCACATCATACCACACCTTTTCTATCTCACATGCCAACACATAATTATAGCTTATCATAAATAAACATAAATGTAAGTAACTAGAAAGAGCGGCGTCTCCTAACACAAGCATTATCTGCTTAAAAGGAGGCGCCATTACAAACAAAATGTGTACTATTTATGGTGATGAATAAATTATTATTATTATTATTATTATTATTCCATTTATTAAATTACTTACACATATTAATTACATTTTTAAATATTTCTTAAAAAAAAAAAAAACATTAAAAAAAAACATTTAAAAATATAAAAAATAGTAGCCCACCGGCATCGGGAACAGGGTCCAAGCTACCGGTGGTCAGGGCTCCTGAGAGAGGAATCTCCGAACAATACGCGCCGTGTCCAGGAGTACTGTCTTCTGAATCAAGCCCTTGATCCAACTGCCTAACGAGAGCCTCTTCAGATGTTGGTCGAGGCTCTTGGCAATTAAGCCATTGGCCGTCACGACTATCGGCACAATGATTGCTCTATCCACTTCCCACATGTCGACAACCTCGCGAGCTAAGTCAAGATACTTAGTTTGCTTATCTTTCTCAGCTTTCACGAGGTTCTCGTCATGAGGGACCGCTATATCAACAATCATTGTGCGACGCTCTAGTCGATCTACCACCACTATATCAGGTTTATTGGCAACAATAGTCCTGTCAGTGATGATAGATCGGTCCCAATATAACGTGATATTGCCATTGTCGAGAACTGGGTCGGGCACATACCTATAGTACGGTACTTCTGATTCCACAAGATTGTATTTAAGAGCAAGTTGCTGGTGGATAATCCTGGCTACGAGGTTGTGTCTATGCAAATACTGTCCGTTAGCTAAATGAGAACACCCAGAAATAATGTGTCGGATTGATTCCCCGGGTCGGTGGCATGCCCGACAGATGTCAACCGTACCGTCCTTCACAATGTATTTCCGGTAGTTGTTCGTCATCATAACTTCGTCCATAATCGCAAAGACAAAACCTTCGGTTTCCCCGAAGAGGTCACCGAAACGCAGCCAAGATACGGACGCTAACAGGTCTACATCGGGCCCATGTAAGGCCCGGTAAAAGCGTCCGTGAAGCTCCTTGCTCTGCCATACTTCTATGCGGTCATTAGTATCCAGTACTATAGGTTTGCGCCAGTTCTCGTTAGCCAAGGAGAGCGGAGTGAGGCCCTTGTCCACCACTGCCACATCTCGGTGCATACCCACGTCGGTTTTTAGGAAGTATTCCCTGAGACTGCATACCTCGCGGTTGTGCAGGGTCTTAGCATTTAAGAAGCCACGACCCCCGCACTTCCGCGGGATATACAGTCTCATCACCGATGACCGTGGGTGATGCATCCGATTTGCGGTAAGTAGTGTGCGGACCCTCCTATCCAGGGCGTCAAGTTCTGTCTGAGTCCATTTGAGTATGCCGAAAGAATACATCAATACCGGCATGACCCAACCGTTGAAAGCGCGCACCTTGTTTCCGCCTGACAAAAGACTATTCAGTACTTTATTCAGGCGGCCAAAGAAGCGCTCTTTCAACGATCGTTTTACGTCATCAGTATTGATGCCTAATGCTTCCGACATACCCAAATACTTGTAAGTTTCGGTTGAGCAGAGGGATCTAAGGTGTATGCAATCCGTGAGTTGAATTCCCACGGATTCCATAATCTCACCTCTCTTTACATGTACGACTGCACATTTGTCCACACCAAATTCCATCCTGATGGCACTACTGAAGGTTTCAGTTACCTTTAGTAGCTCCACCAGTTGCAAGTTGTTGGGGGCAAAGAGTTTCAGATCGTCCATGTAAAGAAGGTGAGATATGACCTGACCGCCTCTTTTCAACCGGTAACCTAAGCCAGAACCCTCCAGCAGTGTGCTGAGAGGGTTCAAGGCTAGGCAAAACCACAGTGGACTCAGACTGTCACCCTGGAATATGCCACGCTCAATCCTTATCGGTTCGCTGTTCTCCTGAATCTGTCGACATCCCGGATAGTGAAGGACTGTTCTCCACTGCCCCATACATGACATCAGGAAGGTGCGCAAAGTTGCATCAACTTTATACAATTCTAGCACCCTCATGAGCCATGTATGAGGAACAGAGTCATAGGCCTTCTTATAATCTATCCAACATGCCGACAGATTCTTTCGAGAACGTCGAACCTGTTGGCTAATGGCCATATCTATGAGGAGCAGCTCCTTAGTACCGCGGGACCCGTTCCTACATCCATTCTGAGAGGCAGACATGATAGAATTTGTCTCAATATGACTGTTGATTTTAGCTCTCAGAATGGATGTAAGAACTTTATAGACCGTTGGCAAACACATGATTGGTCTATAATTTTTGGGTTCCGTAGTACTACCTGATTTATGGAGCAGGTGGGTTATTCCTGTCGTTAGAAACTGGGGCAGCGAACCAGACTCTAAGGCAGACTGGAATTGAGATGCCAATCGAGCGTGCGACCCTTGAAACCATTTAATCCAGAAATTGTGCAGCCCGTCTGGCCCAGGAGATTTCCAATTAGGCAACGGACGGACTGCACGAGCTACATCTTGGGGGCTGATGGTTATTGCCCCCATTTCTGGTATAGGATCGCATGCGCGCTCGACCTCTCGAATCCAATCACCCTCGGTGTGACTGACAGGCGCCGACCAAATACTGCGCCAAAATGAACACATGGCGTCATCATCTGGCAGGCGCGTATCAGTCACACCTTGGTCCGGTCGCTCCCAATCCCTGTAAACCCACCTTTCGTTGCTTTGGAACGTACGATTCTGAGTGTACCGCTCCACTCGCCGCTTGTACCGTCGAATACGGTTTGCCCATGCATAGATCTTCTGCTTCAGGAAGTCGATACGCTCTGTGACACAGGGCAGATAATCTCGAGGACTAATATCAGTCCCCGAGAATGCCCGCCTCACAAAGCGCATCACCCTAGGGCGAGTGTTGCCCTCCCTGAAGCAGATAAGCTTACCGATGAGTGCTCTAGCCTCACCGATACGGCGCTCTATCCTGCACTGCCAAGCTGGCACAGCTGGTCGTGTAGCTCTGTCACAATTAGGAAATTTAACATGAGCTACACGACATGCCGCTACAGCCGCACAGTACAAGATCGAGTGGGTATCAGTGAGGTCTTTGCTGCTATCAAAACAATTTGATAGCTGCGAATCTAGAGCACACACCAGCGCCCTATTTCTCTTGTGCATGGGCAAACGAGGTAAACGAGGTCTAAGCCCCGGCGGTGTGGAGCGGTACTCTCGAAATGCGTCTTCCAAAGCGCCCCTCAATCGTTCATTACATTGGGTACTCACAGATATAGCCGCGTCATCATCGGCGTCACCAACGTGGTCGGGTCGCGGTGAAGCAGCGGGTTGACGTTGCACCGTGTCCTGTGGTGTAGCAGGTGAAACACGGCTACTCTGTGATTCCAGACGCAGTCTATCAAGTACGTCGTCATCCAACATACGATTACGCTGAATGACCCGCACCTGATCCGATAGTCGTTGGGCAGAAACGTTGACAGCTGGCTCAAGCACCTGAAACAGAGAGAGCATCCGACCACGATACGCAGTCAGGTTAATTCCCCCCTCTGTAGCCCCAAAGTATGAGCGCATGACATTTTCATTAATGGATGATGTCCATCGCATGCGCTGCACACTTCCACCGGCAGCGGGGACCCTATCAGAGGCCGGTGGGCCTCGAGGTCCTAAGCTGGCCGGAGGTCGGCCTCTTCCCCGTCGACGCGCAGGTGGTGGTGTCGTCGGCGGCGAGAAGTATTCGTCGCTCGAGCTCGACGCAACTGCAGCGACCGGAATCTCTGGACTCACGGTTGGCGCTGGTCCCGGCGGCTGCGAGGCGGAGCTGAGCGACGAATCCGAAGATGTTGGGTGTGTGTTTAGTTTTTGGGCCCGGCTTCTTGTCAGCATTTTTACATTTCAGTTCATCGCCATGTCATCGTTTGAGTTGGAGATATTATATAATATTTGAATATGATGATGTTTTTTTATTTTTTCCTGGTGGTTTTCCGGTGATTGCACATTATTAGCGTATATTATGGAATAAAATTACGTGAAAAATTTCGGCGAGAAAATATTTGCTGTCAGTCAGTTTGACAGCCGAGCCACAGATTGTTATTATTATTATTATAGTTATTCATGGAAATAGGAAGTGGGCGTTTATAAAGACGTAAAGTAAAAATAACACCTACATTTTTGAAAGTCTAAAGAAGTTCAATTCATACTTATGTTGCTATTTCTTATACAAAGGCGTCCATTTTGTTAAAGTTAAATGGTGACCAGATGGTTGCAAACTAGCGTTCCAACCAAGGTGACCTTGGTTTATGTGTTTGCTTTGTGTTGCAGCTATATGGATGTAAACCACGCGCCAACACGTTCGGTGGTTGGAAAAACGCGCCTTCCAACCAAGGGCGTTGAAGGTCATGGATTACAACAGCTGTATACAAGGATTGAAACTAGCAAGGTCACTTTGGTTGGGATGTTGGTTTGCAACCGTCTGGTCACCTCTTAAATGTTACTAGTAGGTATGACGATTTATTCGTTGTCTCCTTCCTGTGTTTTGGGGCTTCAGTGGACTTCAATAAAACTCCCGCATCGAGGTATGGTGATATAATTGGTTTATACTTATTTAGATTTTACAATTTTAGAAGGCGGAGCGCGGGATTTTGCAATGATAACAATTTGACACAAAGAAAAATGTAGGTTGACGAATAATAATACAATAATATTATTAGCGGACGCCTTGTCTTTTATAATAGCAACACAACACGCACTCTGCACTTCTTCACATTAACGCAGGCGTAAAAACTATGTTTACCTCGCCCTAGAACTACATAAATACGTGTGTATTTCCCTGAGATTCTGAAATCGTGTTCATGAAAAAATGAAAGTACCTTAAGATGGGAGGAAACGCATGTGTTCCCTAAAGGTGTGGAGAGAGAGAGATATAAGAGTAACTTAAAATTATTTCACTCTCATCATTACAGCCGAAAGACGTCTACTGCTGGACATAGGCCTTGAGATAGTCCTAGGCCTAAGTCCAGCAGTGGAAAAAAACCAAACCGATAGAGGTATAGGGTTTTTTTAAGATTATTTAATAAATTAAACTTTGAACAGATCTCTTACAATAAGTGTTAAGAATAATCAAAAACAATTAATTATAATGAAACGATTGGTTAAAATCGGAGCAAGGCCTGCAATGAAGGGAAATATAGTTGATTGCGGAAACAAAACTGATTGTTCCTTCTGGAAACTGACTTGCTGTTCAAACAGGATATTTTTTTGACGTGGGATGCATCTTTAAAGTTGTTTTGTGTTTAATGATACGCCCACACTCTTCTAGCAGAAATCTGGCATTTATCTGACATTTAGAAAAAAAATATCACTGCAAAATTAGCTCTTCTTCATCTTTGATTACTGCGACACGTTTAGAAATTGTATTGCTGGCCCATTGTGAGAAAGCTGGTCTTACGAGTTAAGACATCGCAGGTTTTACTCCAGGATTAATAAGATAGGTAGATAGATTTTTTCAACCTTATTACTGTTTGCTTATCTGTTCAGCAAAGAACTCGCTTACTAGTGTTGCCTTCTCCGACCATTATCCTACGCCCTACAGGAAACCTACTCTTCATTGTACACCATAACGAATTTTAGGTGGTCTTATGGTCAAAAGCGAGCTATAACAGTTGCCTGGTAGGAACGTTGTCTTTGGATGAATTTCGAAGCAGAAAATATACACAGAATCCGTGATGTAGGCTACTACTTGTTAAAATCTGGGAAACCCTTTGTATAAATGCATAACCATCTTCACATTGGATTTCACATGGGGTAGGCCGAAACTATGGAACCCTTTTCGCCTCAATTCTTCTATCCACCTTTCGCCTGGATAGCATCCTCCTTTTGCTAGAGTAAATAGTGCGTGTAATACCATGAGTGTGGTCATATCTTACATGGTCTTACACGAAATATTTATTAAGATTCGTTTCTATGGGGGTTATATTTTTGTAATAAATTTATTACATCAAAAATTTCAATCGGTAATACGCATGAAACAAAATAATTGTTATCTAACCAGTTTATCAATAGATATAAAAAAATAAAATTTGAACAGAGAAAACAATATCAAAATCAATAGAAAAGCAAACGAGATATGACAATTTTAAATAAATATATCTATCTTTCTTTCTCGTCAAAAAGCCGTTTTTATTAAAAATAAAAAAACAAAATTAATTTAGCAAATACAAAAATTGCATACATGTTAATAAATTATTATCTTTGGGGATTTGAAATAAGAATTTGTATTTTTAAAATATATTCGTTCGTCTTTAGTTTACTTTTATCCCATTACCCCAACTTCAGCGTTTTCTGACGTCATGCCACGATGTTAGAGGTCATCAACCGCCCCGTATTCTGTCGGACACCATCTATTCGTCACGTCCTTGTCTCGTCGTGTCCTGCAGCGTGTCACGGGTACATGGCGTACGCATCCACTAGTTTTAAAGAGAGAAGTATATTTGTTGTTGTTGTTACTAATAAAATTTTAGAAATAACTTATTCTACACGTATATAAATTCATCTTTTTCGCTAAAAACTTGATTAATCTTAATAAATGACTGTTATTCTTATTATAGGTCCATGAAAATGCTATTTTTAGAACAGTAATAAAAATAAATTAACAAATGTTTTCATTAGTTTCTAATATTTTATGTTTAATGCATTGCGCCGACCCCAAATAAAACGGGACAAGGGCAGGAAGATGATGATAATGTCTTTAGCATATAACCTGTAGCATGGTGCCTGTTTTGTTGATTGTTCTTAAATACAAATTTACAATATCTTTCATCATCAGCCAGATCTGTTCATCAAAATAAATTAATCAAATTGGAATTCATTCGTAGGTATAATTTATTGTTATGAATTGAAAATACATGTGGATGGTATAGGGAAAGGAAATTGATGGATTGTGTGTGCAGTGACATGAAAGAAAAGGGAGTAAATGATAGCATGATTGCTGACAGGAAAGAAAGGAAGAAAAAAAAAACGTGTTGTGCTGACCCCAAGTATTATAGTACAAGAGCAAGAAGATGGTGATGACGTATACTTTATTCAAATTAATATTTGTGTATGCTCTTCAACATTTAAACGGAATTTAATGACATTTTTATGTGATGATAATGTAAAATTTAAATGTCATTATTCCTTCACTTATTAAATACTTTATTCTACATGATATAAAAACAAAAACAAGCACGTGTCTTATCGAATCTTCTCTTAGGATGAATTCGTGAATGTTTAATGTTATATTATATTTTTATGTTAATGTTTTGTTATTTTATGAACTAACCATTTAATTTATTGTCTGATTTGTTGTAGATAATATGTATAATTTTATTTTAATGTTATTGTTATTTTATTAATCAACTATAAATTTTTATTTTGTTTTTAACTACGAAATCGCTCAACTTCGCAAGAGCGTTACAAATCTTTGATACTAACGGCTATTGTCTCATACAATATGCACACTTGAACATTTCTTCCTTGTCAATCTGTCTATTGATAAAAACCACATGGAAGTCAGTTCAGTAGTTTTGGAGTTAATCGCGGACGGATTGACATACGCGGTGGGGGAATTTGTTTTAAAATATGTTTGTAAGGGTTCTGCGGTTTAGTACATGAATATTAATATTTTATTTTATTAATTTTAACATTACCAGATTTCATTTTGTTAATATGTAGATACCTACTGATGCAATACTGTTATCACTAAAAATATTATTGTTTAGTAAAACATATAGGTAAAATTACAAAATATTCTAATAGCCCTACTTCCCACAGTACAAATAAAAATACCTCACGTACGTAAATTTGTAGGCAGGCAAACACTTGTAGAGGTCAGAGGGAGTAATAAACTGTCATAAGGGTTCGACGCCTCACGCTTCAGCCCTCACACATCCGCTCCGAGAGGATTAGGGGTTATCTTTGAGGACTTGTTGTCGATATTTATGACAGGGGAAGTCCTTTGCAGACGGGTATAGCATGTTTATGAGATTAAGGTGTTAGTTTCGTTTGGTTAACTGCTTTTTTGAATAATTTAATAACTAAGATGGCTGTGTCTTTAACCAAATTTGTTGGGACCTCTTTCTATATTTACATAGTTTAGTTCATATTAATTGTATTTTAATTAATTCTAATTCAATTCATTTTATTTTAATTGTAATTTAATTATTTTTATTTAATTCGTTTCAATTTAATTTATTTTGTTTTAATTGCAATTGAATCTATTTTAATTAAATGTATTCTAATTATAATATTATATCATTTACTATTTATTGTTGTACTACGAATTGCTCTAGTGTATTGATGTTGTATCAGAATTTAATTTAATTTAAAATATTAATCAATCTATTTTTAATTTTATATTTGTTTTCAGCATAATATTAATTACACAATTTTGTAAAACCGTATATAGTGCATGTGGTGTTAGCCTATAATTAATTGCTACACTAATGGATGTCTGTTTCGTTTTAGTAAAATGTAAATGTATTGTGTAAGCAGTTGTTGGCTGACCAAATAAATAAATTAATAAATATTAAGTTGTTTCTATATCGAATCTTTTTACAAGGTACTTTCCAACTCCATTAGAAAAATGAAGCAAATACTACTGGACGATATGGTTGGCGCACTGCTTGTTCGCCACTCGGAACAAACATTTGTATAATCTACAGATAGGTGTTCCAGGGGTTTCTTATGTATGTACTCGTAAGTTTACATGTTTCTGAACATTCCCACGATACAGAAGAGGAGTAAAATTTCGTTTTTAAATAAACAAACTTGTAAACAACATTTTAATACACACACCTATAACAATCACTCTAACAAACAAACTTTCAGATACACACACAACACACACCATACACTACACACTCACAGACACACCATTTTTAGTTTTAGCATTTTTCCTGTTTTATTTTTTAAATATAAATATTCCTCTCTGTACGTGAAGGCTTTGATGTTTACAAATTAGTACTTTATAGTATTGTTTTAAGAGGGTGATAGCCTGGAGATCTGTCATACAGGTCTCGAACCCACTACAGACTCCAGCTCTCACAAAGGTTACAAATTTGATTGAAATAATATGTTATGAACCAATGTCTGTACCTTTTGAGAGAAATAAATCGATATTATAACTGTTGTACATAGTAAAGTGGTTTAAATATAGGAATAGAAGCACTTCTGAAAACTAGCTAATGTATTAGAGATCCTCCCCCGTCATCTGAACATAAGTATCATATTGGGAACAATATAAAGTTATGGCGGGCTATTTTTAACATATTATTTTCCGGTCTCGACAAAGTTATGTTATGAGTGCGGAAATAAGTTTGTACTTCATCACCAATCTGGATAGACGATATGAAGTACAGACTTACAAAGTTATTTTTATTTGATTAATCTGTTGATTGAGTGTATTCTCTTATCAAAACTAATAGTATTATGATTTCCTATGAACTATGATTTAATAAAAAAATATTATCAACGAAAGCATTGGCGTCGATGGGATTGACGATAGAGTACGCCATCCTAGAAGTAACCAATTTAATCTTGAATTAAAGATTATCAGGTTTTAGCTATCAGGAAACACAGACACCGGCAAGGAAAGCCAATGCGAAATGGTGATATTCCAATGACCGGTGGACGAAGTCGAGTGAAAATTTCAGGATTTAATTCACTGTAAAATGTTTGACTGTAATGTATTTTTAATATGGGGAGATAATGAGATATTTTCTAAATGAATTGTCACTTTGTTATCTTATTTTATATACCGATCCTATTTTTCACATATTTCAGTCAAAACATTGTTAAAACCAGTAAAGCTCACCTCACATGGCTTTTTTTTTTCCGGGTGGGAAAATCATCTAATGACATCTCCGCTCTTGGGCGGAGCGGGGGATAGTGTCAGACTTTTACTGACTAAAAACCCACTTCTGTTCCTTCTCTGCCATTTTATTTCCAGGGCCCCGAGGATCGCTTTCGCATCACCCATGGCCCCAGTAGGCTTCGACCCTCACACGGGCTCACCTCACAGGGTGTGAAATATACCTAATATTTTTGCCTATAAAAAGGACGTATCCTTATATCTCAACTTTAGTTGAGCGACTTTTTGTCACTTACTGGTTTTAAAGCATAGGCTTCCATTACCCATTACGATTTATAATAATAATAATATTCACACAACGCCGTCTAGACTCAAGCTAAGTAGAGCTTGTGTTATGAGTACTAGACAACTGATAAACATACTTGAATATTTCTATATTATAGATAAAACAGAAAAAAATAAATTGTGCTTATCACACAAACATTTGTCCTGGGTGGGAATCGAACCCACGACCTCCGGCATAGCAGTCAGGGCCACTAACCACTAGACCAACAGGCCAGGCCAGTTTATTTTATTGAGCTACAATAATCCATCCTCTGACTGTCCCACTGCACTGCCTAGCGTCTTCTCATGCTAAGAAGGCCGCGCTAAATCTAAAAACTAAATACAATAAAAGAAAATTAATGAAACGCCTATTGCACGCTTTGAAGAATGGAAAAAAAAAATGTGGCACATAAACGCCAACTGCCAATAATGCACTCACAAAAACAGTGAGCAATCCGATAGTTATTTATTCTATG
Source organism: Mythimna vitellina (assembly GCA_949316375.1). NCBI lineage: Eukaryota > Metazoa > Arthropoda > Insecta > Lepidoptera > Noctuidae > Mythimna > Mythimna vitellina. The sequence continues at coordinate 818,122 of OX438696.1, forward strand.
AACAATAGCTGAGAAGGAAAAACAAAGTCCTTTTAGTATTTATAAATAAAAACCTATTTGACCTCCACAATCCAGTAACTGGGCAACAAGATACCCCTTGGCAAAACTAATTGCTATTTGCACTATCGCTGTTCGAAACAATTTATTGTTTCCCAGTGCAAAAAAAAATGCTACGATTTTCCTTTTAAAAAGAATCGATGGGCCTCATCAGAAGATTAAAGCACCCAAAGAGCAATGGAAAGGGCTACGTTTGGAATTTCCTTGCATCTCATCAGAAATGAGTACAGCCGCAGAAGAACCAAGATCCCCGACATAGCCCGAAGAATCGCCAAACTTAAGTGGCAGTGAGCAGGGCACATTGCTCGCAGAACAGATAGTCGATGGGGCCGAAAGGTTCTAGAGTGGCGACAGCGCACCAGAGCACGCAGCGTTGTAAGGCCTCCCACAAGGTGGATCGGTGATCTGGTGAGATTTACGGATGCGATGGATGCGACACGCACAGGACCGTCCGTTGAGGTGACAATTGGGGAAGCTTATGTCCAACAGTAGACGTCTTTCGGCTGAAAAGATGATAATGGTGATGATGATGAATACCTATAAAGAATCATCTGGCGCTAGTGTTTAGAAGATCTCATATTATGAGAAAAGTTCTTATCTCAGTCTATCAAAAACGCCTTTAATTTTTCTTCATTTGTACTAATTATTGAGATTGATAGTTGCTGAAGACGAGATGAAATTGCGATAAATTTTTTTTTTTTTTTTTTAATTCAGCACGTGTATTGGCATACGGGTAACAGAAATAATTCCATTTTACAACTCAATTTACGGTTTATGTCCTCCTTGTTAATCTCATTCATTCAAATGTCATGAATGAACCAGTTTAGACTTTTAGTTTATTTGTAGCTATCGACATAAAGTTTAAAACAAATCCAATTACAACTTCTTCTAGTCCTGATTGCTCCTTTGAATAGTTGATGGACGCAATTTACTTGTCAATGATTTTCAGAGGTTTAAAATAACAACTATTTTTAACTACGAAAACTGAAACTGGGCTGAGTTAAATAAAGAATAAGGGAATCTAAATGAATAGAATCGAATCTGAATAAAAAATAAATAATTGATAAAAAAAATCCGTCACAAATATTACAGAATAATTTGGTATAACTATAGAAGTTTTAATCACAGAACAGTTGCTAAGAATCAGACTTCTACCAAACTACGATATCTTGAGGCTAAATCCAAACTAACTGAGTGTTTACATAATCTTACGTTACTTTACTATTCATACTATTATAAAGACGAAATTTTGTGAGTGAGTATGTGTGGTACTTATTCACGATCGAATGTTTGAATGGACGTAGACCATCGTAAACTAATCGCCTCGAGCACAGGCGCAGGGTAGCCAGCCTATCGGTATTTTACAGGTTACATTTTGGAGAGTGTGCGCGGTAATTGCATGACTTGATTCCGCCATCTCCTTTCTACCATCGGACAAACCAACGAACGGCGAGTATCCCACCTTACATTGTTGAAACTTCAACGGTCCGGACTAAGTGTTTCGCTTCGTCGTTTATACCGCGTACATCGAAGGACTGGAACAATTTGCCTGCTGCAGTCTTCCCGTCCAACTATAATATAGGTGTCTTCAAGGCTAGAGTGAATAGGGTCTTAATAAACAAGTGCGCCTGACCATCAATGATTGCATCTCTGCTTACCATCAGGTGGGATCGCAGTCAAGCACTGGATTATATCAATTAAAAAAAAAAAAAAGATTTTTATACTTCAGAGAAAAAATCGGGAGATGCATCAGATTTTTATTCCGGAAGCATAAAAATCTTATTTTACGCGGGCGAAGCCTCTGGCAGTACTTAGTGCCTATGTTTAATAAAAGTTTTAGGTTGGTTCTTTGTACGGGTTTTTTTTTAGGTGGGAAACAAAAGCCCAAAAGCGAGATTTGTCAATCGATGGATTGACAAATCTCGCTTTTGGGCGGAGCGGGAGATAGTGTCAGACTTTTACTGACTAAAAACCCACTCCTGTTCCTTCGTTGCCTTCGTTCCAGGGCAAAGGGTTTCGCTTTCATACTACCCGTGGCCCCAGTAGGCTTCGACCCTGCTGGGCCCCTACAATTTGCTGTCATCTCTTTGAGGCACGCGTGGAACAATGCGCGCCGTCGACGACTTGGGCTCGGTCCGGAAGGTTACCGGACGTTCGGACGGCGGGCTACCCATTGCTTGCCGTCCGCAAGCCCGCGCCTACGGTGGCCGGAAATCAGGATCAGAATCCCGGCGGCAGTTGGAGCATAAGGACCGTTGCCTATCACGATCGGCCACCTCTTTTGCTACCATTACTGCTTCGCAGAAGGAGGCGCCCGCCTTCCACTCCTCCTCGCTCCGGACCATGGCCTGTACCAAGGCCCGCCGCAATAGATCGCCGCCGCCAATCGCCCCCACGAGGACACGGCGTTTGCTCTGACCAAGCGGGGCACACCTCCACTTCTTTGTATGGGTAAGATATTTATGAATCTATCAATTGACGGTACGGTTGGCGGAATGGTTGAGCAACTGGTTGCTGCGTTGCGTGTCATTCGATTCCCGCATGGATCAAATATTTGTTTGGTCTACAGACAGTTGTTCCGAGTCTGAGTGTCTTGTGCACGTGAGTTTACATTCTGGTGAAAGCTCCAATAATACAGGAGTCATTTGTAGGGCAACATTAAAAAAAGCATGCTTATGGATGTGAAAGTATCTTGAAAAACGAGTAAACAGTGAATTGAATAGGAACATAAAATATTTTATCTTGTAAGTTTGTATTAATATGAGTTTAATCTCCCGAACCACTGAATCTTTCACCATTTTAAAGTTACATTGTCCCAGACAAATATAGGCTTTTGATTGTCTATATCTCAGGCAAAGCGGAGACGGGAGGCTAGTATGTTATAATATTATTATGATATAACCTAAGGGCAGTACACACAAGAGTCGTGTTGACTTAGGACGTGGTTAAGCTTGATATGAGGTTTCGATCGACGTGGTAACTAACACTAAATAAACTGACCTTGAAACTGACAGAAAGTTGATGTTTTGACTAGTAGAGTACTACAGTAGGATCAAACAGACACAAAACGTCGGGGATAGTGCAAATCCGCGAAACTAGCATTGGATAATTCCGCGTATTTGACAAATGTAGCCAATTAAAGTTTTCGCGGGCAAATCCCGCAAAATCTTATAGGCTGCCGCCACCTTGACACGAGTTTATTTTTATGTAAATAATTAAAGCCCTACGACAATTACGCGGATATGCATTGACCATAAACTTATAACATTGGAACTTAAGAGGAAGGTACGCGGTTTTGAATTTAAACAAATATTATTATTTTAACAAAAATATTATTTAATGTTGAACATAAAACTATTGCCTCTTACAAAAGTAAGATAAAATTAATGTAACAAAACCAACATAAACTTTTTCTCTAAAATCTCTTTGAATTATACTCTTATAAACTAAATTACTCTTAAAAACATCTCTTTGAATTATTCTTATAAACATTGATAGTACTAAGGTGTCAACACTAGTTTAATTAAATCTTATATTTATTCAGACGATGATCACTTCATCTTATCACTGCTGACTTACAAGCTGTGAAATTGTGTCCATTTTTGCAAGCTAGTGCACTGTATTTTAAAACAAAGCTCATGGTTCATAATTTCACAATTTACAATCTGGGCACTAATAATGTAAAGTGTTATTGGTTTCATGAGACCACTACTGATTTAAAAGCATCAACTTACACTTCTTTTTATATTGATTATTTAAAGAAAATTATAGAAGACTGCCCAAAAGATGTCGTTATTTTTAGTGATGGATGCACATCACAAAATAGAAATGTTGTGGTTTCTAACGCTCTCCTGCTACTGGCGATGGAAAAAATGATTGTAATTACACAAAAATTTCTAGAAAAGGGTCATACTCAGATAGAGGTTGATTCTGTTCATTCTATAATTGAACGAACATTAAAAAATCGTAAAATATATTTGCCTAGTCAATACTCTTCGATTACCAAAGAAGCTAGACTAAATCCATCTCCATACGAGGTAGCAACAGTAGACCACACATTTTTTAAAGATTACAGTATTAAAAATAACTTTATTTATGATACAATTCGCCCTGGGAGAGGGATTGGTGCAAAATGTATGGTTGATATCAGAGTACTAAAATACAATCCCAATGGTACAATTGAATACAAACTTAACTACGATGACGAGTTTCAACTATTACCACAAAGGCCAAAAAGAAATGAGTTTTTCATTCATTCCACCACAGCTCTTTACTGATAGATTGCCAATATCCAAATCAAAGTACGAACATTATTAGGATTTAGTCTAGCTTTTTTGGTAATCGAAGAGTATTGACTAGGCAAATATATTTCACGATTTTTTAATGTTCGTTCAATTATAGAGTGAACAGAATCAACCTCTATCTGAGTATGACCCTTTTCTAGAAATTTTTGTGTAATTACAATCATTTTTTCCATCGCCAGTAGCAGGAGAGCGTTAGAAACCACAACATTTCTATTTTGTGATGTGCATCCATCACTAAAAATAACGACATCTTTTGGGCAGTCTTCTATAATTTTCTTTAAATAATCAATATAAAAAGAAGTGTAAGTTGATGCTTTTAAATCAGTAGTGGTCTCATGAAACCAATAACACTTTACATTATTAGTGCCCAGATTGTAAATTGTGAAATTATGAACCATGAGCTTTGTTTTAAAATACAGTGCACTAGCTTGCAAAAATGGACACAATTTCACAGCTTGTAAGTCAGCAGTGATAAGATGAAGTGATCATCGTCTGAATAAATATAAGATTTAATTAAACTAGTGTTGACACCTTAGTACTATCAATGTTTATAAGAATAATTCAAAGAGATGTTTTTAAGATTAATTTAGTATATAAGAGTATAATTCAAAGAGATTTTAGACAAAAAGTTTATGTTGGTTTTGTTAAATTAATTTTATCTTACTTTTGTAAGAGGCAATAGTTTTATTTTCAACATTAAATAATATTGTTGTTAAAATAATAATATTTGTTTAAATTCAAAACCGCGTACCTTCCTCTTAAGTTCCAATGTTATAAGTTTATGGTCAAAGCATATCCGCGTAATTGTCGTAGGGCTTTAATTATTTACATAAATTGATATATTTTCCTAACAAGAGATAGAACACATTAATAATTACTTTCTATGTAAAAATTAGCTTAAAATTCATTGAATTAATAAAGTTATTAAGTTTTAACCTTCTCCTGTAAAATTGGATCTATTGCAGATACGCGGCCTTTACGTATGGTAGATTCGCGGATTTACACTATCCCCGACGAAAAGTTTCCATCAGTAGTTGTTAGCGTACGCACAGTTGGGGCTACCTACTATGGTAATAGATTAGTCTAGAATGAAAGGTAAAGAATGAATAAATTGGCTGATTATATTATTTGAAATTTACTATACTCGTACTTGCATATCTCAACAAGCTTAGTTATTATTTTTAATTGTTTTTTTTCATTAATAAGCATTAGGTACCTACTCATGAAACAATAGACTCAAACTGATGTCTTATCCCAGTTATTAATTATAATGTGTAAATTTCAATTTAAACAAAATACAATGTCAAAGTCAAAGTTTTTTATTTCACATAGGCCTACATGGGCACATATAAAACGTCAGAAGCTAGTGCACGGTTCCAAATTGGTCGTTTCCTATGGAGAAGAACCGGCAAGAAACTCCATGGCAACTAATTAAAAAAAAAAAAATTGTTGTTACAATATTTATATGCAGGTATAATACGTCTACATTAACATCTACAGCTCGAAATCAGACTTCTTGGAACAATATTATTACTTTTCTGTTCTTTCTAAAGTTACTATGGACTGTTTTGAATAGTTATGAATTAGTCTTTATTTTTGCATTTATATTTTCTAAATAACTGTATAAAAATATATAAAACTAAGTACATTCATAAAATATATGTTACTAGATTTTTCCTGCGGCTCCGCCCGCATACATAAAATATAGCCTATGACACTCCTGAATAAAGCAGCTTTCTATCGCCGAAAAAAATTTCGCAATCGGTCTATTACTTTCAGAGATTACCTTTTACAAACAAATAAACAAACTTTACCTGTTTATAATATTAGTAGATTATCTCAATATTTATTACCATAATATTAAAGTACTGAATCAACACATGTAATTCACTAAAATTAAATTGGTTTTTATTAATTTATCTACTACTATTTGACAGTTAGCGCTTTAAAAGCACTTTTTATTCTTGAAACAAATTTTACAATTTGTTTCAAGAATAAAAAGTGTACAAGTTACAAAACTTCACGCCTGTTGACCTGATGGATAAACCAGAGATCTAACCTATCGTATAAAACATTTTGCCAGTCATGATTAAGTTTTACATCATAGAAGTTGAGCTTATTTTCATCAACCAGGCACAAATCCTCGCTGGCTAAGTTGTGCTGCTGTTCAAATAAATTCAGACCTTTTCAAAACAATGAAATTCTGCTAGCAGCTATAACATAAAAAAGAGACCCCGATTAGCGTTCCAAGATTTTGACAACGGCGACGAATCTTTTTCGGGAAAAAGGAATAACGTTCATTTTATATTATAATTGTAAGGAAGCGTGTCATCTCGCGCGAAAGGCAAACACTCTGTAATCCTAGGGAAGCACCCAATTATGTCTCTTTGTTAGAGTTTTCAACGAAAGACGATTCGGCGAGAAATTACAATCTGGACAACTTTTGTTAATACTTTAGTAATTTAAGTTATTTGTACCTACATTTTGTAGGTGGCACATGTTTAATCAAAGATGTAATTCCAGTTTCTAGGCATACACGTGGATGTAAATGTGTGTGAGTGTGTGTGCGACGGGAGTTGTACTTGAAGCACAACAAATTATTTTTTACCTATTTACCCCTACAAACTTCTATAGTGAAGGCACAGGTGTTCGTTTTAGTAATTTATTCTTAAACAAAAATAGCTGTTTTAATTTTGTAACTTTCTTTTGAAAATGAATATCTTGATAAAAGCACACGATTCGATTTTCAAAGTTCTGCTCAGCGCCGAGAGAAGCCTCTATTCTAACCAGTATGCGTACGATCAAAATAGGTATCTCTACAACGCGCATTACTGGTGTTTTAGTTTATTTACTTTTTTTTTATTCTTGATAGGTTCGCGCTTGACCGCTATCTCACCTTGACGTTTAGGTACATTTTACAAACATATTTAAAGATCTTCCTATAGGTACGAATACTGACCATAATTTGCACTTTTGCAGAAATGACATCTCAACATAAAAAAATAATTTTCATGTTTTTTTTTTATTATAAACATGTTTTTTAGTTAACGAGAAACGCAGTACTTGCACAAAAATATTACTTTTTCAAACAAGATCTACAGCATTCAGCATGTGCTGGAAGACTATGCAGTACTTGCTATGGTTACTGCAACTTCATTTAGAATTTAAGTATTTTTCAACGAATACTTACTAAAACTAAACGCAGCATGCTACAGTGCTGCGTTTGAGAGTAATGAGGGTAACAAAAAGCTATAAACGCATCGAAGCCGCAAGGTAAAGTACTACGTTTTGCTTTAGTACATGAGTACGTCGACGTCATTTGCGAACGGAATACGTGTGTGGCTTAGCTACAACATATTTAAAAGTGTTTTTGAAACCCATTTGCAAAATAAATATCACTATAATATATCATTCATTTGTTTTAAAAGCTTTCTCTTTTATCTACAAATTAAAACGAAATATGAAATTCATTTTGAGAAGTCATAAAATGAAGATGTTGAATATTTAATATTTACCAAATGTTAAAATATTTCGTTCGTCTTGTAACAATATTGGGGTTGGAACGACTTGACAAAATAAAAGGATATCTTGAACGATGAGAAGATTAATAAGAAGCGGTGAACTTGGAGCAAACACTGCGTCAGTCTGGGACAGTTTCCAATAGGATGCTGTTTGAGCTAGGCTTTCATGCGGTTTGGATTGGAACAAGGCACAAGCAGCAGCACAGGGCCCGATAGATCATACTTTAATTTGACTTTGCTGAGTTTTTATACGAACATAAAAGAGACAGGGGTTATATTGTATCAAGTTGGGATATGGCTTATAAGAAATCGTATTTTTTTATATTGCAAAGAAAATGCCTAATTCATTTATCTATGTAGAAGCAAAATAGCTTTTGCCAGCAACTTTGCTTGTGTGAATTTAAAAATAATCCCTAGAGAACGTAGACACGGGATTAAAAATATGTACAATTTCCTATTTCAGGAGGTCTATCCGTGTCTCAAACTTCATCCAAATCCGTTCAAACGTTTAAGTGTTAAGAAGTAGCAAACAAACAAACTCTTTAATCCTTTATAATATTAGTGTGACTAATTTCTTGTTTGATTCTAGATGGAATTATTGAGGTGGTGCCCGATTCAGCGAACGTAACTCGCCATCGCCACCACCGCCGTCGCCCGCTGACCCCCTGAGGGAACTGTACTATGAAATGTAAATGACTGGCTAACATGAAAAACCTATAAACAACGACGAATGCTTCACGTTATTAGCATTTTGTGTTTTGTGTGCCAGTTGTGTGATATGATAACTAACACACATCTGCACTTTGGTTACAATATTGTGTAGGTTCTCATGACGGGGAGTTTCTCGAAGCCCTAGAACACAAAGAGTAACTGGAAGACACAGGTATGGTTTTAGGAGGAGGTCATTATATAATTACGAACCGCAAAAAAAAACTGTGTTTTAAATTTTTCATTTTATTTTTAGAGATCGGAAGAATGGAAGTGTCCATCTGTCTGTCTATCGTTCTGTCAAGACCCTTTATCTCAGGAACGCTTAGAGGTATCGAGTTGAAATTCAAACCGTATACTCAAGTCTGCAGTTCCTTGAAGCTGTGAAAAAAAAAAACCAGTAAGTTAAAGAAAAAAAGATACCTACGGCCGTTTATGTTGCAAAAAACGTATATTTCGACACTCTAAATCAAAAGGCAGTCCACGCCATCATCACCAATTCATAATTTGTCAATCATTAAACTTTGTAGAAGTCAACGTTAAATGTTTTTGTTTCAAGCTGGTTGTTGGGTCAAAAATAAAAAATGCTGGTAAAACCTACTGACATTAATGAATTAATTTAGGTTAATATTATATTATTATACTTCTTAAAACATTCAAAATAAACAAGAGAAGCAAAAGATACAATCACAGCACCGCAAGAATGAAGTGAACAGAATAGTATTATCTCATTTATTAGTAGATCCTAAAATAACAAAATTACTAACATATCATAAAAAAGCAGAATATTGATTGTTGTTGATGACCACTGACCATTTATAATGAGTCATTGTGAAGAAGAATAAATGGTTGGTGGTATCAGTCAATTACATTGATCCGATTCATGTTGTAATCTAGAAGCAACATTGATAAAAAAAAAACTTTTTCCCATTGACAAAATTTTTAGACACTGATTGATAATTATGTAAGCTATTTACAAAACATTGATCTTGTTATTACATTGCTCAAGGTTGTATGAAAACCTATGTCATCTCTTTAACCCCATGTATCAAATAAATATGAATATGGAATCTTGTGTCTTACACCACATTCTTTGTTGACAGATGCTGTCGGCAACAAAATGTAATTTGTGAGGATTATGCCAAAAATGTACTTTCAATTACAAAGGGCTTGCATCCGAGCAACCTCTTATATTTGGCGAACCAATAATTTAAGAGCATTGACCGTAGCTCTTGTTTGGAGACAGGTCACGGGAACAACTTGTGACCCACGGATGCCCCTCAAGTTGAAGGGTAAAATCTACAAATCCGTGATAAGGCCTGTCATACTGTATGGATCAGAATGTTGGGCTGTGAAAAAGACGGATGAAAAAAGATTGCATGTAGCGGAGATGAGAATGTTAAGATGGATGTGTGGTGTGACGAGAATGGATAAAGTGAGAAATGAATATATTAGGGGAAGTTTGAAAGTGGCGCCAGTGACTGAAAAGTTGAAAGGGAATCGTTTATCTTGGTATGGTCATGTGAAGAGGAGGGATGAAACGCATGTTACTAAAAGAGTTATGAGTTTACATGTGGATGGATGGAGAGGGAGAGGGAGACCAAAGAAAAGATGGATGGATTGTGTGAAGAGTGATATGAAAGAAAAGGAAGTTAGTGATAGCATGACGAGTAACAGGGCAGAGTGGAAGAAAAAAACGTGTTGCGCCGACCCCAAATAACACGGGATAAGGGCAGGAAGATGATGAGATGATGACCGTAGCTCTTGTTTAAATTATAATTTTGGCTAATCATCTTCTTATATTGAGTTTCTTTTAGCACCTTAAAAATCGACTTTCATTTGTTTTAAACGTAATTTTATTTTATTTTCAGTATTTTGCGCATCGTTGTATCACCTTTGTGGTATTAATATGATTTTTAGTGATTATTTTCAGCTTTGTGTTAGATGTGGACAAAATGATATTTTTTTTAACAATAACAATTTATCAATTAATGATATAATTTTAATAGTTGTAGTAATTTTATTTGACTTAATTGTGGTGAATGACAATTGAAATACTCGTTTTTATTTCTCTTTTTAACGGTATTTTTTTTTATCTGATTGACTTTATATTTGTAATTTATTTTATTTGCTTGGTGGCTAAGTAATTGACTGCTGCGCTGCGTGTCGCAATCGTCGGGTTGTTGTCGGGTTCGATTCCCGCACGGAACGAATATTTGTTTGGCCTACAATTCCGGGTCTAGGTGTCTTGTGTATATGAATTTACATGTATGTGAATACATTCAGGCAACGGTTTCTCTTCAAATGAAAGGTTTGTTAACTGTTTTTTTTTGTGTTTTTTTAAGCGTGCGTAAGCTCAGAATGTCGGTGTCATTGAAAATAGCTAACGCACACAGAAACAATGTACACACACAACCAAGACCAACCCGCCTGCGTGATATAGAACAACTATATTCAGTGTGAGTCTGCGGCTACCTGAGAAGACCCAAACAGAAGTAACCTGCTAGATCAGCAATACTGACAAGTCAACCAATTGATTGTAGTTAGTAAAACCACTTCAGTAACACATGTCAAGAAACCTAAATAAGGCATTAAGACATATGGTCCCTTGAACATCTGACCGGAGATAATTTCAGCCAGCTGCGCCAAGACAAAGCCCCGCTAAACTTTAAATCCATTTTCTTTGTGAAATATTGATTGATTTACATATTATGCTATGAACATTCTCATCATCATCATCATCATCTTCCTTGTCCCGTGTTATTTAGAGTCGGCGCAACACGTTGTTTTCTTCCATGCTATGAACATTCTGAAGAACACTTAACCAGTTTATTTTGTGTAAGCATATTTCTTAAGATCAAAGCAGAGGAAAGCTAAAAAGGAGTAAGGAAAACGAAAAAAAAAATATCATGTCGTTTATTTTTTTTTTTTTTGCAAAAGCATTAGTTATGCGAAAAAATCATATGTTGATAATGTTGTGCATGACTTTATAATAAAAATATTTTTTTTTCAAACCTATTGACCTAACCGTTACGAAGGAGTACGCTTCAGAAAGTCACTGTTTTATGGCACTGCTCGGGCGCTAGGGCCTTAACAAAAGCCGATGCAAACTATTGGTATGATTTACTTTTTCTTTTCATCAAATATGAAATCAAGGTTATATGTTAAAGAATAATACGAAAAATCAATAGCAAAAAGAACCAGGTCTACAAACCGTGATCGAACAAAAACAAAGATACCTTGCGTGGCAAAAGTTTCATTGGCCTTTCATTAGTGATATCACCTATTTTTAGTAAGCATTATCTTTACACAACACTAATGCAAAAACTATGTCAGCATTTCATTTTGGCCATTAATGGGTAAATCATTTGTTTTTCGAGGAAGTTGGTCAGAAATAAAATGTGGGGATTTTTGACCCTACTTAACAGGGCAATGACCTCCACCGCTGTTTCCTGTACATACTTAATGTCGATGAATGGCAGCTCTTAATATCGAATTGCTAAAATTAAAACGATTTGCTTCACGAAAGTGGTGCAATTGTTTTCTAATAATGTATATTGCATGTCCATCACTGTTTATAACAAATTTGATGGCTTTAAAACCTTCAGCCTCAAAACCATTTTTTTTTTTAATTCTCTTTTAAGCAAATATTATTACTCGACTGAAAATTTTATGACTGACAAAACCTAAATAATTTAGCATTGCCTATGAATTGACTTCATTAAATTTTAACTTATATATTTAATCTCTGACTTTTAGACTCATATATAAGCATAATCAGCCTTTCAATGTTCCCACTGCTGGGACTCAGGCCTCCTCTCTAGGAGAGGGAATGGGCCGTAATCCACCACGCGGGCCCAGTGCGGGTTGGTGAATGTCACATGTCTGCGAATTTTTGGTTCTAGGACATGCCGGTTTCCTCACGATGTTTTCCTTCACCGTTTTGAGAGCAGTGGTGATGAAATAAATTACACAAAGTAATGCGCCTGGCTGGGTTTGAACCCGCGACCTACAACTTGTAAGTCGGAGCCGTTACAACTCGGCCACCACTGCTCCTACTACTTTTAGACTTATTTTTAGATAATTATAATGATTTATAATGTAATTAATGTACTGATGACTCATAGTTTTACAAACCATATTTGTAAAACGGAAACGGCAGAATATTATCATCATAATATCTAATGCACATAACAACTTTGCACAATATTCTGACAAATTAAGTATTGTTAAGATTTTATATTCATTTTATTCACTAGCAACATTTTATTCCCTCACGGCCAGTGGTCTGCGCTCCTTTTTCATGTCTGTATCATCTCTTAACTCTTCATTGATAATGCGGCCTAGGTATTTAAACCCACTAGCCCTCTTTAACAAGTTGTCTTCTAATTTTACAGAAGAAACAAACGAAGGTTCCTTGTTTTGCCTGTAATTTGACCTTAACCTTTGTCTGCTATGTCTCCTGTCCTGTTCTTCACAATAGGTACAACAACTGTATCCAGTAAATCCTGTGGTAAGTAAGAGTGACTCAAACAAAGGTTTAAGAACATAGTCAACATTCTTGGTAAATGTATACCTGCATTTTGAAGGTGTTCAACACTGAGCCCATGATTACCTGGAGATTTACCTCTCTTCATAATTTTGAGAATGTTCTTAAACTCTTTACATCTAAGTCTTAAAGGCAATCTCAGTCGACAGAACTCAGCATCGTTCGCCCCCAACACAGCATCAAGAGGAAACTTTACTTTGAACTGTTTCTTGAAGATGTTAGCGATCTCAGTACTGTCACTCCAGACCACCCGGAAGATTTGGGGAACTATTCAGTCTTTTTGTACCTTTCCAAAATGATGAACAATGTTTCTTAGCATGGAGTGAGGCCAACCTATCCATTAATATGCAATCTTGATTTTTTAAATACCATTTTAATTTTGATTTAAATATTTTACGACTTTTATCAAGTCTTCAAACTATAATATTGACTCCATCTTAAGTCAAATTCAGGTTTTATATGTGCACTGATTCTACGAATATCTTTTATTTTTTTCTAGAAAATATTCACAAAATTTGAATAGTCATAAAAAACCCATTTGCTGCTTTAATAACCCAATTTCCAAAAATAATACTATACCTTAAAGGTCACTTTGTCGGAAATCTATTACCAAAGTATTTGATGATCTTAGAAGGGTAAGCTGAATAGGTATTGAATCGAAAAGGTGAACTAGTTTTTACTCAAAAAGATTTATTCAAATGTCATTAAGCTGCAATGTGACAGTCAATTTTTTTAAGTTACTGTCATTAATTTGTTGAAGTAAACTAAGTAATGATCTAAATTAGATTATGAATTATTATCCTAATATTAAAAAATATAAAGCAAGGTTGCCGACACAGCTCGAAGAATCGCCAAAATTAAGTTGCAATGGGCAGGGCACATTACTCGCAGAACAGATGGCCGTTGGGGCCGAAAGGTTCTGGAGTGGCGACCGCGTACCGGAAGACGCAGTGTGCGAAGGCCCCCTACAAGGTGGACCGATGACCTGGTGAAGGTTGCGGGAATCCGATGGATGCAAGACGCACAGGAACGTTCTTTGTGGCGACATTTGGGGGAGGCCTATGTCCAGCAGTGGACGTCTGTTGGCTGAAATGATGATAAAGCAATGTATTGGCTCATAGAATAGATGCTGAGCATTGTCAACCTGCGAAAAGTTGAATTTGAAAATAATAATTGATGTATTCTTATAACGTGTCACGTTTCTAACAATATACGAAATTATTTCAAATCACTTGAATCAATGAAGTACTAAAAATGTATTCTTACCATAAAACAAAAAAAAAGAAATCACGTATACGACGTTTTTTAATGAGCCATCAAACTCCTCAACAGTTTTGTAATTCAAACTAGTACCCTCTATCATGACGATAAAGATGTTATGACACTTGGAACTTTACTGCGAAATATCATTCTGTGATTCGGCGCATCGGCAAGTAAAAAACTCTGGACAATAGCCTATATATTCTCGTTGTAAAGCGCATTCACGTATGTTATGCTATGTTTCTTAATTTTTGTTTAAATTTTCTAGTATTACGCAGGCGAAGTTACAGACAGCAGCTAGTATATAATACACTAGTTTTTACATAAAAATATAGCCTATGTCACTCAAGAATAAAGCAGCTTTCAAATTCAGCTTTTTAATTGGACCAGTACTTTCTGAGATTATCTCCTACAAACAAAAATTCATAAAAACACAAAAAGAAACTTTACCTCTCTATAATGTTATAGTTATTATTATTATTTTCACACTTGTAAAAGCACCTTTCCTTGTATTGTAAACAGAAGTGCCAATCTCTCATCAGTAATCTGTCAGTTGGTTGAGGTTATTAAAGGCGGCAATTTCCTATTAAAGTCAATGGATGGATTCCAATTATTCATTTCATTTTCGGATTTCGGATTCAACAGCGTTCAAGGAAATGTCAATACTTTGTTCCCAGTTACCTTCATAGGGTAACCTTAGTGACATAGGTACCTGGCTAGACTAGACACATAATATAAAACATCTGGTTTTTTATTTACTAGCTGCTGTTAGTGGCTCTGTACGCGCATAATTTTTTGAATAAAAAGTATCCAATGTACTAAGATATGGTCTGCCCTACTCTCTCTTTACTGGGCTATGATCAACGAACAAGAATAATAGAGGTTGACCGAGAGAAAAATTAGTTGATGAAATAATAAGCAAAGCCGGTGAAAATCGCAAAAGGCCGACTGACGTGGAGCAACATGGAGGAGTTCTCCACCCGTTAAGAGGCCTAAATTTTGAATTTATAAAAAAAATTTGAAAATTTTATTTTAATTTATTAGCAATTTATATTTATTTAGTTTATTTATATTCATTTGGAAATTATTATGACATTATTATTAATTATGAATCATTATTTATGAATTGTAATATTTGTTATTTTATTACATTTAAGTAATAATAATGTTATGAAATGTTAGATTTTAAGTCATTCTCTATGGAAATAAAGAAGGTATATAATATTATAATTATTATGCTTATGCTTATGTTTGTCATGTAGATCAGATATTACGACATCTCAGCTTACTGTATTTATTTCTACTTAGAAAATCATTTCAACTTGATGGTGATGTAACTCTCAATTATATAGAGGTCGGCATTCAGTCTAACCGGATACAACTGAATTCATGGAGCGTCTACCCATCTGACTTCCATAGCCTAGTGAACACGATACGTACGCAAAACTGATTGATATCAGTTTTGCGTATGTTTACTATTGCGTATGTTTACTATTCATATTTACTAGGTGCTGATTATTCGTAACGAGCGTTAAACATCTACAAATGTCTACTGGAGCCAACTATTGAACAGGCTCTCCGAGCCACGGAGGAATCTCGGTATGTTAAGATGGTTGCCCATCAATTGCTTGACCTCAGCAAACGTTGCTTAGCTTTGGATATCGACCAGTGGTTGTTATTATTTATACCACCAGATCCTCAATCTCAAGCTTCATTTCAATTTGTTGAGACTGTGATTATAAGTAAGCAGATGGCAACCCTTAAAATACATAAAAAATAAGCTAATTACCAATAGAATTAGCCACAATGTAAAATAGTTTTATTTTAATTTTAATGTACAAAAAATTATGTTTTATCTAACTCATGAAATGTCCCTTGCACACCTACTTTCTTGAAGGTTAAAGAGCATCCATACTAAAGTCATGTAACTGAAGCCTAACAAGGCGAAAGCGACTGAAAAATGAAACCTTCAGTCTAGCATCGGTTTGCATATCAATAGGAAATTATATCATAAGGTCGACACTCCCACTTGCAACACAGAATAAATAGTTACAGAAGGCTGACATAATTGTATCGAACGCAAACGCACGCACACATTGACACGCTTCACGCGTGTATGTTGAGATCTCTGTACAAAAGCATCTGTGTGCGTTGTTCGAGTTTTCGCTCATCGTTTAGCTTTAAGAGCTCGTGGCTACGTAATATTAACCAGCAAACTTACTACAGCAGACTCACCTATACCTCTAAAAGCACTTAAAGCTGTTGATTCTGGCTGTCATTTATAGATCTTTGACATTTGTCACGTTTGTAGGGGCGACCAGATGAGGATTTTGAGCGATACTCGAGCGTGTCAGAAAATGATATGGGGAGAAACGCTGCACCCGGCCCTATCATTGTATGTACTCCTATCATTTAAATATTTATTTATTTTTTCGGGTGGGAAAATCATCTAATGACATCCCTCGCTCTTGGGCGGAGCGAGAGATAGTGTCAGACTTTTAATGA
The DNA here is from genome assembly GCA_949316375.1 of Mythimna vitellina. NCBI lineage: Eukaryota > Metazoa > Arthropoda > Insecta > Lepidoptera > Noctuidae > Mythimna > Mythimna vitellina. The sequence continues at coordinate 835,026 of OX438696.1, forward strand.
CTAAAAACTCACTCCTGTTCCTTCTTTGCCATTTTCCCAGGGCCCCGGGGATCTCTTTCGCATCACCCATGGCCCCAATAGACTTCAACCCTGCTGGGCCTCTACGGTTGCTGACATCTCCTTGAGGCGCAAGTGGAACAGTACGCACCGTCGATGTCTGGGGCCCGGTCAGATTAAAACAAGTACATGCAGAAAAGTATATATTTCAATAATCTGACAATTTGAGCGAGGCATGAGAAAATGGGCGAGTCATAAAGTTAGGTTGCAAGGTTCCTGATAATATTTTGTTGACAAGTGTAATTTTTTTACCACAGTATAAAAGAAAGAAAGTAGAAAGAAAACACGTTTATTTGGCACACGTATGCTAAGGTAATTTTGTTAGAAACGTTAAATTTTTTACACTTATAGATGGTTTTAGCTACATCAACTGTTAGATTATAAGTTTTCCATAATCCTGATAGGATTACCTTTAAAAAAAAAACCCTTTTAAATGGAAAGTTGTCAGAGGTTTTTTTTTTCGTTTTAGAACCTAATGTTCATAATCCAATAGGTCCCAATGACGCTTTAGTAATTCCAAATTTAACATACAATCGATTATCGTAGCATAAAGACCAGATTCGCTAAGGGGTATTGTGTTACTCGGTTACTGGGTTGTTTAGACCAGACAGGTAGACACTCAATATAAGTTGGTAACAGATTAGGCAGATTTATTTTACAGAGCCTTCTGCAACTATCTATTCTGTGTTTCAAGGCCGGGAACTGGTATTGGTTTTTGCCGAGGGTGATAAACTCAGGACAGTTCAATGTGTCTTATTTTAGGCAGTTTTGTTTTGAGTATGATGCGTGAACTTGTTGAATTGTACTGAGTTGTGATTGACACAGACTTGTTATCATTTAATTTTATTTGATTTCTAATTTTTTTAAATACTTTTTAGATATTATGAAAAGTAAACTGGGTAAATAGGTAATTGTTGCATAGAAGTTAATCTCAACGGAGATTAGACAGGCACGCAGGAGACATTATAGTGCTCAAATGTGTGCGCTACTTTCTGATCCTTTATTCCCGTAGTCCGATGGGGCAGCGATCCAATACGACTGGGGCGAGATCAGATGCAGGACCAACAGCTTTATGTGATTGTTGAGGCACGGGGCTGCCACAATACCAAAACTTCGGATTGCAACAGAGTAATGCCTAACGGACAAACTCAATAGCACTTATTGCCCGACGTAGGAACCGAATGCACCCTTAGGATTCGCACTAATGACTACGAGACCAATGAAGCAGTAAATTTTTTCTCGTTTAACATTAAACCAGCCGGGCAAGTTAGCATAACGCTATCCTATGCAAACATAAAAGTGCAGTAAGTGCAGAGTTGATTATAGGATCAAAGGAAGGTATAGACCTAAATCAAATTTAGCATTTTTAATTAACACTTAATTTCCACCTACATAAGTCAAATCATAACTCAAAACTCCGGAAACAATAAGTAAATTTTGATTTAAAGCTTACACGTTTTTGCTAATCCATTATCATCAGTTAAAATGCAAACGGCCTGAACTATAGTAATTAACAGGACCTACTTGTAGCAACAAAGATGGCGGGATGCTGGCCCTTGTTTAAACTTGTACCAGAGGTTAATGACTCAACTCAGTTTATTAAAATCGCTGATGGCCTATCATGAGGCGGATTTAGTTAAATTTTTTGGGCTCTGATTGATTCCGAAAAGCCTGTTTTATCATCGGACCAGGAGACGTACGGCATTGCACCACGGCTACATGGTGGACATCCCATCCATATGTACGTATTTTGGGAACACAAAATCATTGTGCGTACAGCTAAGGGTAGAATGCATTGCCGGACTCTCTGTTTCCTGCTAGCTACAACCTAGGCATCTTTTAATCAAGAGCAAACAAATTACTTTTAGGCAAGCGTGCTCTATCGTCAACCACTAGATCGCTTAAGATCAGGTGACATTGTGGTCAAACGCAAGCTTATCCATAATAAAACTCTGAGTGTTCAGTACAAACGTTCCCGAATTACGCCTCAAAGATTTTTCCAAATCACGTAACGAAAAATTTAGTGTTTTCAAATTAATTCCTAAACCTGTGCTATAAGACCTTGCTTCATGCTAAACTGGATTCTAAGTCAACGGGAAGTACCCTATAGATTTTGATTCCCTTGAGTGTCAAAATACGCGTTTTTTGCGACATAAACGGCCGTATCTTTTTTTCTCGCTAACTCAGCAAATTGATTTTTTTATAGCTTTAACGGACTACAGACTATAGGGACTGTATATGATTTTAATTTCCACTCGATACATCTACGCGTTCTTGAGAGACAGAAAGACAGACAGACGGACAGACTAAAACAAAGTGATCCTATAAGGTTTCCGTTTTTTTTTTCCTTTTGAGGTACGGAACCCCTCAAATAGAGGCCTACTATGTCTTTTTCCTTTACAATATGCACCAATTTTTCTCGTATTGTCCAACGCTTGCATCTAAAACACATTCTATAAACCCAAAACCCAAATCCACCCCTGCCCTCAGTTGATACGCGAACATCCCTTGAAGGACGTTGAACCCGGTGACGTCGTCCCAAAAAGCTATGATAGATAGCTCAGGGGTAACTCTGACTTTGTGAATCCAATCGGGAACAGACAAGGGAAGGGTCATAAGTATTGAGACGAGATAATTAACTTTTTCTAGTGATTCTTTGTAGAGACATGGTTTATGAAGACTATGAAATCTTTTTTTGTTGGTTTTCCAGCAGACTTAAGATTGAGATAAAGTTGACTTTGAATAAAATGCAGTTGACTCTGCGAGATATGAAGTTTGCTTTGATATTTTAATAAATTTGATCTTGAAAATTATTGTCTTATTTCTTTTATACAACTATTGAACTATTCGCTTTATTTCTTTTTTTGTTTAAGCGTATTGTTTTACTGTCGAGAGAATGTCTCTCAATCCCTCCAAGAACTTTTTATTTTCTCCTCCCCTTACCGGCTTAGGCGTTTAGATTGTGCCGTCGCCTCTTACTATAATGGCGTCGATGATCAGAACTGATAAAGGAAGACAAAATCTATTTTTGTCAGATTTTTTCTCTTTTCACGGATTTATAGAATACGAACATAATTATATTAAACTTCAGAAATATTATTTTAAAATAATTTAATGTTTAAGTTTTCAATAGAATATAGGTTCAACTTAAAAAAAAAAACTAAATATAAGGGGTGAAGTTTCACTATATTTAGTTTTTTTATTCAAAAGCTTTGTCCACACTAGGCCTGACTTATAGTATCGTGGGTGCGTTCATAAACATAGAAACTCACCTATATAAGATAACAAGACCAAGAACAACTATAAAAAAAATTTTTCGGTGCAGGAATCGAACCCGCAAAAAGCAGTGCAGCGGCCAATTGAGCACTATGCCAACCGTGCCAACACTTAATTAGTTAGTTAAAATCTAATACTTTTATTGCTTTGTGAAGCACTGGACTGAAGCGAATTTGCGGAGCCGGGAGTCCCAATATCGATATTAAAGCCCACGAAGGCAGACAAAAAGTAAATTAAATAATTTCCAAATGGGATATAAATATCCCACCTGCTTGGTCACAGTCGCAGTCAAACACTAGTTTATATAATTAAAAAAAAAGTTATTCTTATTTCTATACAGTCACATCAGCTATTACAACTGGGTCACTCTGCAGAACCTGCTTGGATAAGAACGAGACGGCAGCTAACATGGTCGCAGAAAACAGGGTAAAGTACTTCCAAAACCCATTTACCTTCCGAGCAATAAGTCTCAACACCAGGATGTTGCTGGCCTTTCTTGAGGAGCTGGTGAATATCCATACGGAAATTGAACATAGATTTGTGGACACGAGCCTGACTTAAATATATTCTACTTTCTACAAACATTAACTGTTGTACAGTTAAACTAATTCCATATACAAAGCCGTCCAAGCTAAACAGTAGCAAGCACTGCATCGCCATTCCAAGATGGCAGCGCATCCGTTACCAGATAGCGGTTGGACTCGTGCCGGTATCATCGCGCTATTTCCTTTCGGGCCTCGGCAGGTTGACCTGAGACCGACCTGGTTATTGCTGGCTGTCTTAATACTAAATTGTGTTCGCCTCGTCTAGGTGTGTAAGTGAGCCATTGTTAGAAGTTTCATGGTTTAATATATGATTAATTCCATACTATTACAATGTTTGTTTTTACATTGAAGTCGGATGATTTTTTTTGTGAAACGTTTTTTTATTTTACACTTGTTGTTGTAACGCCATAGAAACCAAACTTAAATAGTATGTAAGTTTTGGCAATTCTAATAAGCCAATGAAAAAGGAGTATTTGTTCGTAGTAATTCCGTCTATCTATTTGAAACTCTACGCTCTCGACGTCATCAGAACACCATTCGAGTCTGTTCTCATAAAACAGCATTTTTCGCTAAAAGTATACTTGGTATGGCCTCCAAGATATATAATAACATAGCAATAGCTATTATAAATAAAGAATGTCTATGTTCCTTTAAGAGGTTCTTGTTTAGGTTTCTTTTGGTTAAATTCTATTATTTAATTGCAGAGTTTATTGCTGATAAATAAATGATATAGTTTTAATAAATATAGTTATTTTATTTGACTTAATTTTGGTGAATGACAATTAACATACTTACTCGTATTTTATTTCTCTTTTTAATGGTTTTTTTTTCCTGTTATTGACTCGATATTTGTAATTTATTTGGTTGGCTTTTTGCCTTAACTGTGTGCGCCATTCTTCTGGCAAAACATAGTGCACTTATTTTTATATATATGTACTACCTGTTAACTCACCTAAGTTTTACAAAATAAATGATTGATTGATTGAGTTAAAAAAATGTTGGTGTTAAGCTGCGTCCAGTTTGACTTCAAACTGATCCTAATATATGTAGTTGGAACAGGCAATGCAGATTGTTTATACACGTGAATGTAGTATTGTGGCATATGGTCGCTCTTCTCACATTTGGTCCTGTGTGTCTATTCCCAAAGAGCTTCAACGTTAGCAAAAACACCATCCTTGAGGCCGATATTGCTTTAAACTATGCTTTAAATGTATGCCATGTCATGCCAGGTCTGACGATATTTTCTAAAACTTGGTCTACTTTCCACCTCCGGTCCACATTCTGTCTGTTCCTCCTCCAAGACCAAGAGTTCTTGATCGTTCTTGGTCTGTCTTGGTGTTGGTTTTGGCCTAGTTGACCTTGTTGCTTCGACATTGTCTTTTAAATTCATCTGTTTTAAAAATGATTTTCTGTCAAAAAATTTCTGGCGTTTCGTATACTGTTCACTATTTTATGAAAAATCTGTAGGTATGGCATTTTGTTAAAATTAATAAATGTCTACATTTATTTATCTACTACTAGTTCCACTATTACAAATAAATAAAACTAAGTTCATCTATTTAACATTAGAAATATGTATTTAATAATAAAATATAGATTTGTTGTGGTATTGAGTAACCTTGGTAATAATGGTAAAATAATGGTCATAAAGGGAATATTTCAACTGGTTTTAACACAATCCAGTTCCTAATGTAATGATTATGTTATTTATTACTGTTTTAAGTAAATAATATGTTTTCACAGTTGTGTCTTATTAGCATTAACTGCTAACGATTCCTCTACGTTATCTTCCTCAAACTATTAATGAAACAATGTTTATGACGACTTATTTAAAAATCTGAAATTTTTATCCCTAAATAAAATTAATTTAAAATGAATGAAATAATTTAATTTAATTCAAATAATGTTACTGTGGGTTAATTAGTGCCTGAAAAAAAAAAAGATAAATAATAATATATAGTTCCCGATGGTTTATTAAGCCTTCAAAACCCGCATAATATTTTTGTTGTCGACTCAATGTTGTAGGACATCTCTTTTAGCTAAAAAACAATGGTCTCTGTGGCGCAGTAGTCGAGTGTGCGGTAAGTACCTACTACAATACCCGCCGGCGCTGGCGCCATAAGTTCGCATCTCACTGCCAGTAACTCAATAGTTTTTGTATGTTTTACAGTTGATTATTTAATTTATTGCTTAACTAAGTCTTCTTTATATTTGTGTTGGTGGTTATGTTTGGTTTAAGCCTCCTTTATCTCGGTAACGCGTGGTTTTTGTATTGTAGTTTTGTATTAGTTTATTAGTATTGTGTTGTAATTGAGTTGAAATTAAAATCATGTACTCAGGTCTGTGGTAGCTTGAAGCTGTGAATAAAACAATCTTGTGAGTTAAAGAAAAAAACAAATACAGCCGTTTAAGTCGCGTTAAAACGTCTATTTCGACACTCTCAAGGAAATTAAAATTCATAGGGTACTCCCCGTTGACCTAGAATCCTGATATTTGGCATGAAGTAAGGTCTTATAGCAAAAATATAGCAAACAATCTGAAAACTGTAAATTTGTACCAACACAAAAACAACATTTTTTTCAGAAAAAAAAAATTTGTAACTCAATTCGGGAATTGAACTGTTTTCATAGGTAAGTTTGTATGGAACCCTCAGTGCGCGAGTGCGACTCGCACTTGCCCGGTTTTAAGACATTACACCCTCCGGGTTTAGTGCCTTGCGTGTGTTACGGTGGCCGAAAATCGCTCTGCGAGTCCCAACGCCCAGGACATCTCCAGAGGTCACTGGGCCGTGAGGATAACCGTTTGCTCACGTTTGTGGCCATCTCTTTCGCTAGAAGGCAAAGAAGGAAGAGGAGTGGGTTTTTGGTCATTGAAAGTCTGATACTATCTCTCGCTCCGCCCAAGAGCGGGATTAGTCATTAGATGATTTTACCACCTAAAAAAAAACACCCAGGCGTTTTTTTCGCCTGAATCCTCCCCAATTTACCATGTTCGGTAAGGACCTGCGTCATTTGGAAGGTGAGGATGCCGTGGCATCTCTCCAGCAACTGCTTAAAAAGGAGACTTATTGCCGGGATTGTAACGTGCCCTAATTTTATTTTATTTTTTTATTTATTTATTATTAGAAATACATACAGCTATCATTACAGACCAATCCAATGCGATAGTGTAGTCTATACATATAATAAAACAGTAAAATTCTTTTGTGATGGTATTAGTTGGCGCAAAAACTACTGAACCGATCCTGTTCAAATTTTGCATACACAATCCTTATAGGTCAGGGCAACTGATAGGCTATAAACTATCACGCTATTTGCTATGTGGGGTGAGCAATAATCCAAAATGTAGGTATTGAACGACATTTGCCGCGAGTTCAATTCCCAGCTACAGTTAAAAATTTTGACATTATTTTGTCTTATTTTTTTGTATTAAAATAACTTTTATCATTTTTTCAAAATAAAATTGACATTTCTATTCGATATCTTCTAAATATTTTGTAAAAACTAATCAAAACACATAATAAAATCAAAGCGACGAGTAAAATCACGTACTATAATGTTACATTATTCCATTTAGCTGCAAATTTAACTTCTAAAACGAAAATCATCACGCTATCATCGTTAGGGAGCCAACCAGTCAATTATGACGTTTATATAAGAACGTCTATTTTATAGCTTATTCATCGAAGACCGCAGCACAGTGGTTTCGTAACTAGACTTTCATGTAATGTGAAGGTGGTTCAAATCCCATACGGCTCTCTTAGGAGAAATTTTTGTTCTATTTTGTCATCGTGAATAAGATTTTTTTATATATTTTTGCATGCTTACAATGTTTTTTTTATAAATCTACGTATATAATATATCTGTAGAAATTTTTAGTGAAGTGCGTATTATTAATTTTAGAAATCGATGTAGATAACTTTTATACATTTAAATTGTTGGAATTGGAACTTGATAATTGTCTTACTTAGGCTTTGTTTCATCGCAATGAAACAAAGCAAACAAAGAAAACAAACAAAGACAAACGGTATGAAATCAAAGTTTTCGAGAAGTAAAATATGACACCATAAGCAATTCAGATACTCGCAACGCCATCTAAAGACTCAAAGTAGAAATAATGATGACAATGACTGTTGAACTTCATATTAAATTTGATAGATGGCATTGCGTATTTTACGTAATTTTCTGAGTGGCAGAAAAATGGCCATCGCCCACGTTTACAGTTATGGTTAAACTGGTGTAAGACGAAGGCATTTTTAACAATCCTACTGCTTATTTTTATTATTTTTTTCCCATTATTGTAGCAAGCTAATTGACCGTGATTATTCAAGGGATACCATCCAAAGACGATAAAAGTAAATACCTATATGTATTTAATTATTCACTTTAAAATAACATGGCCACATTTTCGGAAGGGGTTACAGGGTACCTTGCGTTGGATGGTCCCCAGGTGGACCGATGACCTGGTGAGGGTCGCGGGAATCCGATGGATGAGAGGCTCACAGGACCGGTCATTATAGCGACACTTGGGGAGGTTTATGTCCAGCAGTGGACGTCTTTCGGCTGAAATAATAATGATGATGATGGCACCTTTTTTCTTTTTTTAAGGGTGGAAATCATCCAATGACTTCTCCCGCTCTGGTTGGAGCGGGAGGACGTGTCAATCTTTTACTGACTTTTTTTTTCCGGTGGGAAAATCATCTTATGACATCCCCCGCTCTTGGGCGGGGCGGGAGATAGTGTCAGAATCTTTTACTGACTAAAACTACACCTGTGTCTATCACTACGCGCTGTTGAGGATTGGGCTCGATCCGGTCAACTACAGGACGGCTAGCTACCTATTACTCGACGTCCGGAAGCCCGCGTCTACCGTGATTGGTAGTCGGGGTCGGAATCTCGGCTCGGCGTGAGGCCGTTCGTTCCCTAACGCGTGCGGCCTCCGCCTTCGCTAGCATTAAGGCTTTGCAGAAGGAGGCGAACGCCTGCCATTACTCCTCGCTCTGGATCAGAGCCCGGCGCGAGAGGTCACTGACGCCGATTACCTCCACGAGGACACGGCGGTGCTCCGCCCTTGCAGGGCACATCTCCACTGTGTCCTCCGGCATGATGGCACCTTGCGGATTAATAATGGTGTGTTTTATTATTTACAGTCACTGCTTCATATAAAACGGGATCGAATGTGTTTTTCTGATCACAGTTCGACAACGTATAATGTATCTCAGATTCCTTGCTGCCTTACGTCGATATCTGGACGTTACCTCTTTGCAATGAGTGGTGACCAACACTGGAACAACCCTCTAAGGGAGGCCAGTCTCAGGGATAACACTTATCGGCTGCTACATTTGTTAACCGTAATTTCATTGTTTTATGGATAAGCTCAGGACTGTTGTGGGTGTTTCGAACGGTTTCTGTTCTGGGTTCGGTTGAAAGTACCGTGATATTACCATTTTGTGAATCGCCTGGAGGACTCGGTGTAGCATGCGGTGGAGGTCTATCCATCTTGAGTGAACTGCCGTGTCCTCATAGAGGCAATCGGTGTCAGTAATTTCTCGGTTTGGCCATCATTATGCGAGTTCGATTGAACGGGGATACACGCGCACAAGTTTTCGCCGTAGTTCATTCATAAGTTGGAGACTCTTAGGTAGTTCCCACTATGGAAAAATCATTTTTCTTATATACGGGGATATCAATTAAATACGCACCAAAATATCCTAGGTTAACTGAACAAGTAATTCTAACGCTTAAAATGATCAAACTGCAATAATCAATGCAAGCATGCTCTCGCAAATTCTTCATACGTACTGTTGTGGAAGAAGATAGTTGATGATTTATTTATTTATTTATTTATTTAATCCTTTATGCACAAATGTACAGCGGCGGACTTAATGCCTGCCGCATGATGATGGTAGTTTTGGGATTCACTTAAGGCTTTTCACTATCAGTGCACGTCATCCAGCTGAAGGTCGGTGTCCCGATTATGCTCCTTCGTTTACCTCTATCAAAGCTGTCTAACTGCTTAAACTCTTCAGTGAAAAGTTATTGAGGCGAAAATTGTTATGGGAAATAACTCTTTCGATCAATCTTGCAGCCCTAGCAGACATCGGCCCTAGAGGGCCCTATCCATTTGCTGAAATCTCTTTGAGTCGCGCGTAGAATACTACGCGCCGTCGATTCAGGACTGCTTTGACCAGACGGCCAGACAGCACCACCGCAATCCCGTGTTTGCAATGGCTGGGAATTGCCTTGCGGTTTCCAACACCCGGAGCGTCCCTTGCAGCGACCGCTGAGGAGTCAGGATGTCCTATCCCTCATAGTTTCAGCCACCTTCTTTGATCGTAGTGCGTCACTGAAGGAGGCTACTGGTTGTCATTTTCTCCACCAATCGCCCCCATAAGGACAAGGCGGCGCCGGCTCTCCGACCAAGCGGGACTGACTTCCACCGTATGCTCCATCGTATTCTCCGAGTGATTCGCACAATGGTGAGACCCGAGTGTTTCTTCCCGCTGAATTCGACACAGATACCTTCCGAAACACCCACAACCGGTGAGTCCTGCACAAACAGAGGATGCCGTGACGCCTCTGTAGACACTTCTCAAAGACAGGCATTACCGCTGCGATTTGATTGTGGCGTGCTCACTGTGGCGAGGGGTTAAAATCATACAATGTTGTTTTACCAGAACATAAACCAGAAACATACATAAACTAATGACTTTTCCCTTGGGGTAGGCAGAAATGCCAACTGCTACGACCCATACTCTTTCTATTCATTGACGTTCATACATCTGGATCTGGACGAGTACATAACATGTTTCCTGAAGGTAATTTGTGTATTTAACCGACTTCTAAAAAAGGAGGAGGTTCTCAATTCGGATATTTTTACCTTTAACCGTTTTATGTTAAAGTACAATAAATTATTGCGATGCTTTCGGAATGAATTGCAAGCACAGAGTGATTGTACAGTTTTACGAACTTAACGCAGACGAAGTCGCGGGCAACAGCTAGTCAAAAATATAAATAACAATAATGATGTCATATCAATTTGATCCAATTCATAACATTTACAAATATACTGATTGGTAGAAAATGTTTAATGTTCAACACCTCATAGCAGGATTTATCTTATCTATAAACATTTATAAACACTCAATCAACCTATCGCCCAATCAAAGCAAAGTAAACCATACGTATCATCAATTGACTTACTAATATACATAGGGCTTATGTTTATAAAATAATCCGTTGCTCCACACAAATAGGAGCTTCACCTGTATCGTGGGTAACCGACCCACAAGCATTTAAACTGACATACACCAGACACCCAGACCCAGAACAACTATCTGTAAGTCATACAATTATTTGTTCTTCAATTAACTGTAAATGAATACTTTAATTTAAACAATGATTATTTATTTAACTTTTTATACAATGCAGACCCACCACGGACGTGTAAAGTACTAGCGTCATAAAACGCTTGTGATAGAAGTCTAAAGATTTATGAATGTTTCTTTAAAATCATTAGTTATGAAACCGGTTAATATTGTGTTCAAACAGGTCAATAAGTGTTCCCTTAATGACCATTATTTTGTCATTATTATCAAGGCTACACAATTAAAGTGTACAAGAGTGGCAACCTTAGCAAACCTATTATATTTTATTGACAAATATTTCCGATATTATTAGACGAACTTAGCTTTATTTATTTGTCATAGTGAAACTAGTGGTATATGTTATAAATAAAATAAGACATTAATTAATTTTAACAAAATGGAACGGTGTCAGTATGAAGATATTCCGCAAGACAGTGATCACTACCCGAAACGCCAGAAAAACATTAATAGAAAAGCAATTTTTAAACAGGTGAGTAATTGTTTGAAAAAAAATCTACTGCAACTCTACTGTGCTGCGGCTACGCGGAGTAGACCAGATTGGTATGAGGACCCTTCTATGTGCTGCGTACCTTCTGCTTCGAGCAATCCTGCCGTCTACCGACTGCCCCAAATAAGAAAGCTGCAGACGGAGGACTTAAAAAAAATCAATAACTTACTTAAAACTTATTTAATTAAAATTGATTATAACAATAAAATCAATCCTACTTAATATTAGTGTCGACTATAACTGTCGTATGATTTTTTTTTTTTTTGTTACGGAGTTCCCAAACGGAAGGCACGGGAACCGGCCGCATCAGTTTGATGGTACAATTTTTATCAGAGCCATTTATTTATTAGTATCGTTATGGTTGCTTAAATACCGATAAAAGTTCCATTGTATTTTGTGGTTTGTGTTTTTCTTTAACAGTTCCACTTCATCAATCGATACTTTCTGAATGTTGATGTGCTCGTGTTTTCGATAAAAATTCCAAAATCTGTTTATATAACTTACAATATTTAAGGACTTCTCTCAGTTTCTTATAAAATTCTAAAAGTTATTCCTAACAAGTTATCGCTGCAAAAATGACGGAGTTCTGAGGTAACAAATATAAAATAGAAAAATAAAAAATACAACCTAATTGACTATCTACCTCTTTTTTTCTTGAAGTCGGTCAAAAAGAGATTTTTTTGGAACTGTTTTATGTGTATTTGCAGTTGGATTTTTTACTAGAAACTACGGTTTCAAAAACTGTAATCCTAGTACCCTTTATTTTAGTAACTCACATAACCATATGTACCAAAAACATATGCGAGTACGGTAGCTTACACTAAGACAACCACAGTCACACACAGTATTTTTCTTAAATCCACACAGTTATATCAGGATGTCAAAACGAATCTTGTTTTACTATACAACCACTAACCGTGACGACAGAAATAACAAAACAAAATACTACAAAGTCAATAGTTTATTCCCCTCGCATTAATATCTAGCTTGTATATTACTCTTAAAGTGTTTTCCCAAAAGCAGTGGAAAGAAACGTTTCGCTCTATTTTCTTTTAGTGTGGGAAGCAAAATATTTTATGACGATCCTAATAGGCCATTAAATGTCCCGGGATACTATTAGACGAATGTGCCCCACAGCGGGGAAAGGGGCATGATGGATAAGCCCCTACGTCTCACTACGGGCATCCAAGGGTTTCTTTATAGGTTTTGAGAATAAGCAAAATATTATTCCTAAGTGGACAATATTGAGCATTGATGGAAGATTTTGTTTGTACTGAAGGTTGCTAAATACGTATGTTTTGTGGGCATTGTGTGTATGTATTTTTTTTGCCCGCATCTTTTTCAATATCCGTGGCTCTACCGGGCATCGGCGCTATTGGGCCTGTATGTGTTCTTGGGCATAACTCTGTACAGTGTTCTTGGGCATAACTCTGGATGCTAAGCTTCAGTGGGGCCCACATATAGACAAATTATCAAAAAAACTTAGCTCTGCAGCATACGCTGTAAGACAAATTCGAAATTTAACTGATGTAGAGACAGCCCGTTTAGTTTACTTTAGCTATTTCCATAGTGTTATGTCGTACGGTATTCTACTGTGGGGAAATGCCGCCGATATCCAGACAATTTTTGTATTGCAAAAAAGGGCTATTCGTTCGATTTATAGATTAAGTCCCAGATACTCCCTCAGAGATAAATTTAAAGATATCAATATTATGACTGTACCTTCACAGTATATTTACGAGAATATATTGTATGCACATAAAAATATAAAAATGTTTAAAAAATACAGTGATGTCCATAATTTTAATACTAGGAACAAACACAAATTTGTGGTTCCTACAACCAGACTAAAAAAAATAGGGGGCTCATTTAGATGCCAATGTATACACGTCTATAATAAACTTCCTATTCACATTCAACAACTAAGCCTTAATAAATTCAAAACATTTGTAAAGCGAAAACTTTGTCAAAAGGCTTTTTACTCTATAAAGGACTATGTTGAGGACGAAAAGGCTTGGGATTGACCTGCTCCAGTACGCACTACAACTGTTGTCTTATTTTTCTCTTTTATTTTTATTTTCAATTGTGCTCTTTATTATTATTATTATTTTACAATTTGATATTGTAGATTATTTTTATTTTGCAATTTGACTTTATTTATTTTTATTTTTGACATCAATATTTACTTTATTAAGTAAATTACATTTTGTAAATTATATATTTACTTTTATTATTGTGAACGTGAGAACAATGTTGATTGCCTTTTTTTTCCTTTTCAGTAATTTTAACGTATGTCTGGCAATTTGAGTATATTCTGCGGCCTACCCAAATGTCCTTTCCTTGGTATTGTTCGTCAAGTCGTTGAGCTCCTTAGTAGTCCTGGGTTGAGCTTTGCGAATACTGACAAATGCTTGCACTGACTGGACAGGTCCACTCAAATTTGTATGGTTCTTTCTTCAAAAGACCATCTCAGACAAATCTGCACTGTTCTCATGTGATTTGACCATTACATATTAACTGTATGGACTTTAAAACAGACTTTGACCCCTGAGTTTGTTTCGGTGTTTCTTCTCAGGGTAGTCAGCTAGGAAACACCGGCCTCATCTAGTTTAAAATGACAAAAAAAAATTGACGTGTAAAAGTGTTTTTTTAAACCTACTTACAAAATAAATATCATTTATCATTTATCATTTATGGTTTTGTTGACATATCTCTTAGCTACACGCTGTTGACGACTCGAGCTCACAGCGAGTTATTACTTGACGGTTGCAAGCCTGCAGTTACGGTAACCGGGAATTGCCCTATAACTCGAGACGCCCAAAGTGTTCCCTCACAGTTGAAATGTCAGTGCATTTTAAACTCACTTTACCTCGTCGAGGTCCAAGGATCACCTAGGTTTTCACGGAGAGATGTTTACAAATCTACAATACTGTCTTTAAATTAAAATAATAGTTTTTGTGTGTTTACCGCACATAGTATAATACATAACCTTTGTTTGTCATTCTTGTAATAATTGGTATTATTTAATTAACTTTTGACCTCAGTTTAGATAATCCCCGATTGATGCGCTTTATAACAATAATATATACAACACTATCAGTGCTACCAAATAAATTACTGATACTTAATGAAGCATTTTTGATGACATAAGCTGAGGTTTGCATTGTACCGTGTGTGGACTATGAAGCAGCGGATTGCAATAACATTATAATATTATATCTACTGTTAATTTCAAATATAAAATGGTGGTTATTTATCTTTGATTCAAAATTTAGTAATTAAATAATGATTCTATATTACCAGGCCATTAAGGCCCTTTAATAAAATAAACAAATTAATCTTACAAAACGATAAACTAAAAAATATTGAAAAATATAACAATCAATCTACATGCCGCCGATACATAACGCTTGTTAGCTAAAAATCCTTCTTTATAAATGTCTCTAGATGCTGATTCGGTACTTGTCCCACAATACTTTTTTTTTGAATTGGTATAAACTAGTCCTTGAGCCGGATCCCACCTGACAGTAATCAGTAATGTAATCGTCGATGGTCAGCCTATAACAAAAAAGGTGTGTAAGACTTGCGTTTTTTAAATCTTGTAATGCCTTTAAACTGCCAGGGTGAACTTAGTAGCCGGAATGATCGAAATGGATGGGTTTTAGCCAACAAAAGTCTGACAAGCTCTTCTGCTCCACCCAGAGTGGGAGAAGGTATTTGGTGATACCCCATTTCAAAAAAAGGGTAAATTAACCCATCTTTATACACTGTACGATCTTTTCTACTTTCGTGGAGTAATGCATTATGCAGCGCGCATGGTTGCGACGACGGAGTAGCGAGACGTTCGGATCTGTCAATACGGCACCGCTCTATTGCATCAAACAGCTTTTTCTTCATCATACTAATTAAAATTTTTTCGTCACTTTGTTCATGACTTGTTACCCTAGGTAATGAGTGATTAGAGGGCTTATGAATAACCCTCGCTTGCATATATAGCCGTTGATTTTATGCAGGAGTAACAATAACTGCAGCGCAGTAAGCATATGATGTGCTGACATTCGTCAGCGCCCTGCATGTAGTCTCGGTGACCGGAGACAAGTCAAATTTTGCTGACTCATTTCAGCTGCGATGCATTGAACACCATGTGACTTGTATTGATGTTGTTGATTAGCTTGTGTGACCTATATACCGTATTGCGTAAATCTTTAACCTCAATACATAGATCACTGATGCGATGCTACCAACCTCGGAGGCATAGCCAGGCTTGATTCGAGGTTTATGATATCCCGTAGAAGTCTAGTGAGGTCTACGTGGTCAAATGTGACGAGCTTGCGCAAATCCTTCGCCATGAAAATTGGAACGTCAACCTGTTTGGTCTGATGTCAGCAAACGTAGAGGCCTAGCAGGGTCGAAGCCTACTGGGGCCAGGGATCTGATTCTGAAAGGAAGACTCGGCCCCGGTACGAAAGGCAACGAAGGAACAGGAGTGGGTTTTTAGTCAGTAAAAGTCTGTCACTATATCCCGCCTCGCCCAAGAGCGGGGGATGTCATAAGATGATTTTCCCAACGGAAAAAAAAAACCTGTTTGGTCTAATTCAGCATTTTAACAATATCCGGGACTCTAATTGATTTGATTAGACCTTTTATTGATTGGCTGGCTACTTTGAACTCTGTTATAATGATAATCCGGTAAAAAGATATAAAAAGCAAAATCGTGGGAGACATTTTACTTTATACATTTTACATAATTCTAAAAATATTTACAACTTTTGATACTTACACATTTATATTCATGACTTCTGTTCTCCACTCTTTTAATGGCCACACCCAAAACTCAACAAAACAGGCTGTAGGCTGTACTTACAATAAATATTGATACTACAAACAATACAATATTCATCGTTATTAGTCTACTCTTTAATGTCAAAGTTCACGCCCACCTATTTTGTTATTTAGGGTCGTGATCATTTCGATACGATAAATAACTTGTTAGACGTTAAACATATTTGATGAGTGAATCATCATCTTCCTGCCCTTATCACGTGTTATTTAAGGTCAGCGCAACACGTTTTTTTTCTTCCATTCTGTCCTGTCACCCGTTAAGCTATCACTAACTCCTTTTTCATTCATATCACTCTTCACACAATCCATCTACATTTTCTTTGGGCCACCTCTACCGCTATATCCATCCACATGTATACTCATAACTTTTTAAGTAACATGCGTTTTATTCCTCCTCTTTATATGACCATACCAAGACAAACGATTCCCCTTCAACTTTTCAGTCACTGGCGCCACTTTCAAACTCCCTCTAATAAAATAACCACTACTAACTACCTCCTCTAATAATGTCTGACTTTTCTACACATCCATCTCAACATTTTTATCTCCTTTAATGCAGTTTTTTTTTTTACATTTTACTCTTTTAAGTTATGGTTACACCACTAAAAAGTACCCCTCAGCCATACTTCATTAGATCATCATCATGGTTATCGTTCATCTCATGAAAATTTTAATAATACCAAACACGGTTAGATTAAATTAATTTATTACAAAGTTCCGGTGCCTAACTTCAGGCTTCATTATCAGATCAGTTTGATATATTCCCTCTTGTCTTTCAGTCAGTCTTCGACTACACGTATAAATAAAGCAATCTTAGTTGTTAAGACAGTTCTGCTGTGATCCTATGAAGAGTTCTGTTCCATATCTTCGAAGTTCATGATCAGATCATAACAATATTTCTATAGGAACAACTTGGAATCATAACCTTTCAATCAGAAAAAAAAAATCAATGTTGGTCCACAATTGATAGAGAAATCGGTGACATATATAAAAAAAACATACATTCAGCCGAACATGGAACCTCCACCTTTTTGAAGTTGGTTAATAAGTAAAGTTCATTTATTTTTTGTGAAACTTTAAAGCGTCTGACAGAAGTTTTGGTCCATGGAACGTGTCTGAGAATATATATAATACTACTTTAGAATAAAATATTCTACAAAACATATATAATAAAAATCAGCCATAAATAATTAAGTTAAGTAACTCTTATTTTTAGTTCCCTTTCTTACCTGGTAACTGCCCAGGGGCCCCAAGGGGGAGCTCCACAAGCATACAGGTATTCAAAGCACATGAGACGCCACTGAGAACTTGGTTTTATCCATTGAAAATAAGTTATATCACATCGATCTAGGATCTTGAACTATGAACTAGCAACGGTTCCAAGTTGATCAGTTGCGATCCCGATAAAGGGATGATACGCACAAAAATATGAGGTGAGATGAAGTGCACCGACCTGGATGGCGTTTTCACTTTCGTTGTGAAGATACTGCAAACACCGTATTAATTATTTTTTTTTGAAGATATGTTATCGTTCTTTTAGTCTTTATATTATAATTATATTTTTTTCTGAATAGGACCGCACTCGACTTAGCATAGATATTAATTATTATAGTCTTAAACAGTTTTTAAACTATTATAATTATAATCAAATTGCTCGTTAAAGATTATTTTAAAATATCATATATTACAGACATGAAAATCTGCACTCAAACTTTGGGAAAGGTGAATAATAATTATTACGTAATTTTAGCACATGATACCTAAAAATTAGCCGGCACGTCAACTTGAAGGAGAAAGTACGAAATGGGATGGCGGAAAATAAAATAAAACGGCTTCCTTTTGTATGTCTAAATAAAGCTCACGAATTCTTTTAATGTATATAAGGAACTATTTAGAAAACTATAAAACTTGAAAAAATAAGTTTATGTCGTAAACAGTCGTTTATTATCCGTTAATTAAATCAATCACTCAAAAACCTGTTATTTTAAATGAAAAGTAAGTACGTCATACGGTACAAGATACTTTGATGGAAATATTCGCAATCGACTTGGTGGGTCGACACATTCACCCGTTGAACGAACTGGACAGCACTTGTAATACTAATAAAATAATAAACCATATTATTACATATATACGAGTATTTTATGAGATTTTGAATTAAACAGTGAAAGATAAAAACACAAACAAATAACGATGGATAAGTGTCAATACGCAGAAGTTCCAGATAATTGTGGAAGTGTAAATAAACAAAATAAAAGCGAGGCATGGAGACCGTTTCTGAAACAGGTAAAAAATATAAGTTTTTGTGTATTATGACTACACATCTTAATATTGCAATTGCAAGCAATTTGCTTTAGATGGATACGGTTATCCATTAATTATAGGATCAGGTTTCTGTCAAAAGGTTTTCCTACAGCAGTTGCTTGTTGATTGCGATTAACTTTGTTTATATAACTTTAATCATCTCTTTGATTTAATTCAATGTTTTTACCTTTCTTATCCTCTAAGTATATAAAAGTGTATATAAGCGCATGTTACCTGTTCACGTAGGGACCTAATGACAGCATCAGCGGACGGCACTGCCGTGGCCGAATACTGGGCCTTACAAGGAATTTGACTAGTTTTGCCATCGATACGCTAAGAAGAAGAAGCGCAATCCATCGGTACGAGGCTATCAATAATAAAAAAGAGTTCCAAATCATTAAAAAAAATTACAGGTGAATTATTATTTATTATACCAATACAAGACAATGCCCTATTCTCCTACAGATTTATCTGTAGCATAAGTATTTCTGTCTAAGGTTACAAGTTTATCGTATTTAGTTGTCACTACAGTAAATACGGCACTTCAATGTGTTTAGACGAATTCTCCAAAACATTTCTCTTTCATTTGACTGGCCTGTTGGTGTAGTGGTTAGTGGCCCCGACTGCTATGCCAGAGGTCGTGGGTTCGATTCCCATCCAGGACAAATGTTTGTGTGATGAGGACAATCATTTGTTCTGTGTCTGGGTGTAATTTATCTATAATAGGTATGTATTTAGAAATATTTAAGTATGTTTATCAGTTGTCTAGTACTCATAACACAAGCTCTGCTTAGCTTGAGACTGGACGGCGTCGTGTGATAGTTGTGTGAATATTATATTATTTCAGTTCAGATATAGTCAAATAATTACGGGCGTCGACAGAAAAAGTAGCCTTTTTTAAGTTTCTGTTCAAGCGGATATATAGCTTACCTATATCCAACTTTTAGTTTACCTCAGATATACCTCTCTAGAGATAAGCGAGCACAAGATCAGCACACTATTGTGACGTTTGTAACACTATCGTACTGGCTTAAGCTGCTGGAGCAAAAATTAGGACCTGATTATCCCTCCGTATCGCATCGTTGTGCGGTCTGTATCCCCAATGTTTCATTCTCTAACCATACTTTACCTCATTACATCGAATTTTATATTTTTTTGTTTATAAATAGGTATTGTAAGAGTCATGAAGAATATAAAAAAACTTTTAAAGTAGATTGTCGACCAAGAGCGGTGAAAATCAAAATCATGCAGTTTTCAAACAAAATGAAAGATTCGCGGAAAAGATAATGTAGCTAAGTTGGATGTATTATTTAGATGAGATTGCATCTCTGCTTACCATCAGGTGGGATCGCAGTGAAGCACGGGTTTATATTAATTAAAAAAGAGATCTTGTATGAAATACTCTAAACTAAAAAAAAAAATTTGGTAACATTGACCCACAGAATAATTATGTAAGTAGTATTTATTATGCAAGTTTGCTGTCGGATGAAAAATTTTAAGTATGACTACAGATGACTATAGAAGTAGTGGAAGATTATAGAAGATGTGTTAAAGATGATGTGCCTAACGAGGTGCGATTTGAGGTTATGACTGTGAGTTGAGGTAAGGGAAAGAGAATGAGGGTGCAGTCCAGCTTCTCTCACTGTATTCCTCTTCACTGTAAGTGTATTAGAATTACTATCAGTAGTAAATATAAAGTTAACAGCCAACGTATCAGTTGCCATAGTTATTCTTAAAACAACCTACAGTGTTTTTGGGCATAACTCTAGATTCTGAGCTTTAGTGGGGCCCACATATAGATAAATTCTCGAACAAATTTAGCTCTGCAGTATACTCTGTCTTAACTTATCTTGAATAAATTCAAATCATTTGTAATGTGAAAACGTTGCTTGAAGGCTTTTTATACTGTAAAAGAGTATCTTGAGGACAAGATGGCTTGGGATTGACCTGCTCCAGTACTGACTATAATTATAGTAAGTAATATATATATATATAAAGTAATTATATATATATACACATATTATATATATATAATTGCTGTTTTTTCTAATTGTCCTTTTTATTATTTATATTTTCTCGAATTTGACATTGATGATTATTTTTATTTTACATTTGACTTTGATGATTTTTTTAAATTTACAATTTAAACTAGAACTTATAAGGTTCTTTATTTACCATTTAATATTTACCCATTTGACATTGATATTTTTTTTTATTTCTTTTATATTTTACGACTTGCAACAAGCTACTTTGTAAAGTGTTACATTTTTGTTTTATTTTATTATTGTGAATATAAAGACTATGTGGATTACTTTTCTTTTTCTGTAATTTTAACATAATGTCTAGCAGTTTTAAGTATTTGTTGCGACCTACCCAAATGTTTTTTTTTTTTTTTTTTAATTGATATAAACCAGTGCTTGACTGCGATCCCACCTGATGGTAAGCGGAGATGCAATCATTGATGGTCAGGCGCACTAGTTTATTAAGAGCCTATTCACTCTAGCCTTGTCCTTTCTTTGGTATTGTTCATCAAGTCCTTGAGCTCTTTAATAGTCCTAAGTTTGAGCTACACAAATACTGACAAATGCTTGCACTGACGGGATGGATCCACTGAAATCTGTGTGGTTTTTTCTTCAAAAGACCATCTGAGACACTAATCAGCATAGTTCTCATATAATTTGACCATTACATGCTTACTGTATGGACTTTAAAAGAGAATTTTACTCCTGAGTTTGTTTCGGGGTTTTTTTTTTAGGGTAGTCAGCTAGGAAACACCAGCCTCATCGAGTTTAAAACGATCAAAAAAAGTTTTCTTTTTAGTTCCTATAAATTATTTATTACTCTTCCAATTCTAACACATACCTTAAATTCCGTTTATCTGCCCGTCCTGTGGTTTTCAAAGCTTAAATAAGATACCTTAAACTAATGTAGCTATATAATCAGAAACCCAGGTATAATGTAAAAGGCTGGAATGTTTGCTTTGGAGTGTGTGTCAAAACTTTCAGCGCTGCTCAAGTGGGGTTTGATTAAAATTTAACGATTTGTAACAGAATCCTGAGAATGTTTGTTTATTTTCAACTAAGATCAACAATTCACAATTCCGCTGTTTTATGTCTTTTCAATTCAATCGTTATTTTCATTTTCAGATGCTTTACAGAAAATAAAAATGGAATATTAAGTGGTTGCACTCCCATTGTGTTCTTAAATTAACATGTTATATTAATGTTAATAAAGATATATATACTTATAAAGTATCTTGTATAAATCCTTCAAATATTGAAATTGTGATGGACTGTTCGTTTGTATATTTGTCAATTACATCTTAAAAACTAAAAACCGTATAATAAAACACTTTTTACGAACACACATGCTAGTCATTTCACAAATGTTATGTAGTGGTTATTTTTTTATGTTGTATTATATAAAGTTTTGCATGTTTAATTTATGCCTTTTCATAGACCATATATTAAAAGAAAAAATTGGTGGCATACTTGAATTTCCAAATTCAAAGATTGCACATTGTCTCAAGATAGTGATGGAATTAAAGAAATTTTAAACGAAAAAAAAAACATTTGAGAAAAAAATACTTATTTTTATAGTATCAAACTATTTAGAACTAGCTTTTGTCCGCAGCTTCACTCACACATAATAATAACCTATGTCACACAAGAATAAAGCAGCTTTCTATTAGAGAAAAAAATTTTTAGCAATTGGAGCAATACTTATAGATATTACCTCCTACAAACAAAAAAAAAAACTTTACCTATTTATAATATAAGTGTAGATTTATTATTTATTGGGTATAATTTCTGAAAGCATCATTATATTACAAAGATGAGAAAACTGCACTAACTCTAGGTGTCATAGGCTCTTATTTACCCTTGAGAGCCGTTTGTAAAGAAAAAGCCGAGCAAAACCGAGAGAAACAAATGATTTAGTAAAAATTTGTGTAGATTAATTGATTTAAAAAGTTACCTACTAGGTTTTACTCTTTACGAGTTATTTGTTTTTTTTTGCGTGGTAATCTCATTTTTCCTAAAATAAAATTCCTTGTAATATCAACTATGTGCCAGTGACTGTCTTGGCAAAATGATCCAACCTGTTCTGTTCCGTTTTAATTTTAATTTCGATTACATACAAATACTTCAATTTTATTTATTTGATAGATGATATAGATATTACAGATGATGTATAAATATTGTGACCACCTAATGATCATGTGAAATACTTATCAACTAAACTTAATTTGCTTTGACACAAATTATGTTAGGTTTCTTGATAGTTTACGACGCAAGGTAATCATTATAATTATCGTTATTATAATATTAATTGTTCCTGTATGATTTTGAACAACATTTCAAAACGTTTTGATTTTAAACGTTTTCATCAAACGTTTTGATATTATAAAGGTAAAATCTGAAATCGTATGATTGTATTTTTTTTTTCTGTAAGTGTATTTTAAAAAACCTAATAAGAAAGCTTTATAAATAATAAGATCATACTCGATTTTAAATAAGGTAGTTACAATAATGATGAAGTGATCAAAACCTATTATTTTATTGTGATCATTTTTCAATGTTTTCTAATGATCATTTAGAAAAGTGTGTGGTCTACTCGAAACTAACTAAACGATTATCTACGACAAATAATACAAATGTAAGTCTCCAAAAAACGTTTTATTTAAAAACCAATATTGCGAACTGGATTCAGATGTTAATATGAATTAGAAGTATAGAACGGTGTTATTTTAAGTAAAAAAAAGACATGTCATACTTGGATTCCTTATCTGCTGCATGCCTGCTTGCATGCTGCATGTCCTCTTACATGCTGCATGCCTGCTTGCATGCTGCATGTCCTCTTACATGCTGCATGCCTGCTTGCATGCTGCATGCCTGCTGCATGTTGCATGCCTGCTTCCTAGCTGCATGCCTGCTTGCATACTGCATGCCTGTTTGCTTGCTGCGTGCCTGCGGCATGTTGCATGCCTGGTTGCATGCTGCATGTCTGCTTGCATCCTTCATGCCTGCTTAGCCACCGTAGTTATTGTTTTTATAACCACCCAGAAATAGGAGGCGTGTTTTTTGTAGTGAAGCCGGTTATTTTATTTTTTTGTAAAAAGATTTTTATTTCATACTTTTAAGTTGCGATACACTTATAAACAAAGTACCTATTTCCCATTTTTTTATTTTTTTATTTGGTGGGAAAATCATCCTAATGACATCCGCGCTCTTGGGCGGAGCGGGAGATAGTGTCAGACTCTTACTGACTAAAAACCCACTCCTGTTGCTTCGTTGCCTTCGTCCCAGGGCCCCGGGTTCCGCTTTCACACTACCCGTGGCCCCAGTAGGCTTCGACCCTGCTGGGCCCCTACGATTTGCTGACATCTCCTTGAGGCGCGCGTGGAACAAAACGCGCCGTCGACGACTTGGGCTCGGTCCGGACGGTTACCGGACGGTCGGACGGCGAGCCACCCATTGCTCGCCGTCTGTAAGCCCGCGCCTACGGTGGCCGGAAATCGGGATCGGAATCCTGGCGGCGGTTGGAGCGTAAGGACCGTTGCCTCAAGCGATCGGCCGCCTCCTTTGCTAGCATTACTGCTTCGCAGAAGGAGGCGACCGCGTGCCACTCCTCCTCGCTCCGGACCATGGTCTGAACCAAGGCCCGGCGCGAGAGATCGCCGCCGCCGATTGCCCCCACGAGGACACGGCGTTGCTCTGCCCAAGCGGGGCACACCTCCACCGTGTGCTCTACCGTGTCCTCCGGGCGGTCCACACAGTGGCGACACCCGGGCGTCGTTTCCGCACGAATCCGGTGCAGGAACCTCCCGAACTTACCGTGTCCGGTGAGAACCTGCGTCATGCGGAATTTGAGGACGCCGTGAGGTCTTTCCAACCACGCCTCAAAGAGGGGAGTTACCGCCCTAATTGTGGCGTGCCCAAACCTATTTCCCATTACAATTCCAATAAACCCTAGGTTACATTGTTTTATCCATCATCAGATCAGTTTAATATTACCTTATAGTCAAAGTGCATCCCATGACAATTCCAATAAGCCCAAACAAGACTAGGATACATCAATTAATTACGGAGTTACTGTGCCTACCTTCCGGCTCCATCATCAGATCAGTTTGATAGTGCCTTAGAGCTAAAGTGCGTTTCATGACCATTCTAATAAATCCAAACACGGTTAGGTTACATTGATTAATTATGAAGTTCCAGTGCCTACCTTCCATCATTATTGTCAGATCACGTCGATGATACCATTTTCAATTAAACTATTCAGAATCATTCATTTATTTGTATCGTCATCTTAATTGTGATATCTATGCAAGTATGAAGTTCCGTTAACCATTTCTGTTGTTGTTTGTCTTCTTCATCAGTTCCACTTCATCAAATGTTATTTTTTGACTGTAAATGCTTAAGTTCTCAATGAAAATATCAAAATCACTATATGGTAGCCTATAATATTTGAGGCGTTCCCTCGATTCCTTATGGATTCCATCATAAAAACTGGATTTTGAAAAAAATAAGTCCAATTTGAAAGCATATCTATTTAGAGAAAAAAAAATACAAATCGGTCCATATACGACGGAGTTCCGACGTAAAAAACATAAAAAAAATGATAAAAAATACAACCGAATTGATAACCTCCTCCTTTTTTTTGAAGTCGGTTAAAAAGTTCTGCTATAAAAGGTAGGCCCTTCATACTTGTGATGGTATCACAAAAGTTGATATAAGTTAGCTTATAACGTATTTCCATATTAAAATTTAGGAAATATCGATTAATCGTATCATATTTGCCATCCCTGTTTTTGACGTAACTATGATTGTTATCGTCCGTGCCTTCTTTCTTCCCCTATATTTACTATACTCTTTGGTCAGAGTCCTGTGTTAAAAAATAATCAGCATAAGTGCCTAATTATCGAGGTACTAAAAATTGCTAAATCTATTCAGATATGGTTTTTCATTTTCTTAAAATCACTGTTATGGTTCGATTACAATCTAAAAATAAGCCGCTTTTTTTAAAATATATCGATTCAGCAGCTAGTCCGCTATAAAAATAAGATCTTATAGGAGTTTACTAATGATAGAGAAAGCAATACGTAATTTTCCGATGCTCTTGGCTCCAAATTGCACAATTTATGGACGCTGAGCAATGTCCTTTATTCACTTTTTGTCACTAACTAAATTAAAAAAGATATAACAACCGCTGCTTAGTCACGACTCTGTATTGATTTTATATTTCGTCAATTTTATGAAATCTTAAAACCTATTTTTTAAAACTATTTTGTATTTTGTTAGAGTCAAGACTTAAAATCAAAACCCCGTAGAATTATATACCTAATTATAAGTATCTGCCAACAGCCACACATTAGTTGGTAACAATTAGACGTTGACAGCATCTTTATCCCGCAGCAATTAGAAAAAAAAAATAGTTGTTTTGGTATTACCACTAACGTGTTGATAACGTTACCAAAGAATATAAAAAGTCGTCGGAAGTCCTAAGTCCTATATTGCCTACTTACAAAAATTTGCATTTTATTCCCAGTTGGTGATATGCAGTGGAGTATGGACATCTGTATTCATATATGGGCTTGGCGTCGGCGCACCGACCATGTTCATCCCACAGATCAGGAAGGAAGCGAATAATACTGAAATTATCTCAGATGACATGGCATCTTGGATAAGTAAGTTTTTTTTATAATTTGTAATTCCATTTATTTTATCAGTTATTGGCTCTAACTTATATAGCTATTTTTGTATTGTTGTATGTCAAGGAATCCATGGAAATTTAGACTTTTCCCAAAAATCTACAGCAGACTTACATGCGATGATTACATTTGCAACTTCACCAACGTCAAATCTGATCCGGGTGTCTAAGCATTGGCATACAACGCTCGTCCCCTCGTTGCAAATTTTTCATTAACCAACACCAACCAACCTACCAACCTATTACCAACTTATTTATATACGTTATGTTTTTCAGCCTCGGTGTACGGCTTCAGCGGGTTTCCCTTCGTTCTCATCCTGTCGATTATCACAAGATTTGTCGGCAGGAAGATACCTTTTATCATCGGAGTCTTAGATACATTAGCTGCGTTCGTCGTTTTATATGTTGGAACAAACGTCACTCACATTTTAATAAGCAATATAATGCAAGGATTATTTAGTGCTTCCCAAATAGTTATATCTGTCATGGTCCTAACAGAATACACTTCACCAAAGTACAGAGGAATATTTCTAACTATTAAAGCAGCTACGTTCTACTGGGGTATCTGGGCTTCAAATGCTATAGGCACCTTCTTACATTGGAAAAATATTCCTCTATTCGGGATATTATGTTCGCTGTATATCTTACTAACTGTTTTGATGTGGCCCGAGTCTCCATACTGGTTGGCAAGCAGAGGAAAGTTTGACGAATGTGCAGCATCACATCGTTTGTTGAAGGGTTGTGATGAAGATTCAGAGAAAGAATTAGAAGCATTGATAAACTTTCAAAAAGAATATACAGCCAGCTGTGGAGTTACAAAACTATCTGCAAGAGAACGCGTCGTTGATTTCTTTAACACTATAAAATCAGCAGAATTTTATAAGCCAACCATTTTATCTATTACAACTGGTTGCTTAGGAGTTTTCAGTGGGAAATTGGTTTTTGCTCTGTATGCCATTGATATTTTAAAGAAAATAACAAACAGTGAATCATCGGCTTACGTTGCAATGTTAGTATTAGATGGTATCACAATTCTGAGTATGTACGTAGGTTGCGTAATATCGAAATATGTGAAAAGACGCACATTGTTGTTAGTTGCGTCTAGTATAGGTGTTCTATTTTTGTTTATTTTGTCATTGTACTTATACTTAATAACGCTAAATATTATTACAGAAAACCAATATGTATCAGTCTCGTTACTTGTTGCTTTTTCAATAGCTGTTAGTTGTGGACCTATGATTATGTCCATATCAGTTTATGGAGAGTTAATCCCAATAAGATCTAGAAATTTGTCTGTGTGTCTTATTTCATTATTAGGTAAACTAATTACTGCTCTGGTTTTAAAATTAGCTCCTTTGTTATTTAAAACTTCTGGATTGCACGGGGCTTTCTTAACATTTGGTGTTTCTTCTTTAATTATTATATTAATCTTGTACAAATACTTACCAGAAACAAAAGATAAAACATTACAAGAAATAGCAGACTGCATAAAAGGTGTCAAATCAAATAAAGCTAAAGTAGCATCTCAAAAGTTACTAGTTAATGATAAAGTCTAAAATGATAAAATAGAGTTAAATAATAATAATTTATACGGAAAAACCAATTGTTACCAATATTTGTCTAACTTTTTTTTTCAATTCTTATGTTTTGAATGTTGCAAAAAATAAATGTATAAATCAAGTTAATGTTTAATAAGCAATGACAATAAAATATTATGTTGAACTTTGCGCGTTATTGTTTTTTTTGTTATAATATAAAAATTGCGCATCCTAAGAAACTACAGTCCATAACTTCTTAGTAAAGTATACTTTTATTTTGGTATTAACAAATTTCTTTGAATTCATGGCTAATAACTCTGGACTGCGATATTTATAGACATGTTAAAGGCATTTGACCATGAATAATCGAACACTTTTGAATGAATTGGAAAATTATGGGGTAAGATGAAATGCATATAATTTTATTAAATCATATTTAGTACAAAGATTTTAAGTAACACAAATATAAAGAATAACAAATGATACAAAGTTAGAAAAAACATATAGGTCTTTTTTTTTGGTGGAAAAATAATCCAATGACATCCCTCGCACACCCTCTCGCTCCACCCAAGAGGTGGTGTGCCAGACTTTTACTGATAAAAAACCCACTCCTATTCTTTCGTTGCCTTTCATATCAGAGCCGAGTCTTCCTTTCAGAAGCAGACCCTCAGCCCCAATCGGCTTTGACCCTGCTGGGCCCCTACGGTTTGCCGACATCTCCTTGAGGCGCACGTGGAACAGTACGCGCCGTCGACGCCTTGGGCTCGGTCTAGCCGGTTACCGAACATTCGGATGGTGAGCTACCCATTGCTTACCGTCTGCAAGCCCGCACCTACAGTGGGCGCATATCGGGATCGCGATCCGATATGCCGCCCCGGCGGCTGGGGCGTGAGGGCCGTCCTCCTTTGCTAGCAGGCGACCACCTGCCACGTCTCTTCGCTTTGGGCCATAGCCTGTATCAAGGCCCAACGCGTGAGATCATTGCCGCCGATCGCCCCCATGATGACACGGTGGTGTTCTGCCCAAGTGGGGCACACATCTTCTGTATGCTCCACCGTGTCCACCGGGCGGTTCACACAGTGGAGACACCCGGGCGTCACATCAACAAGAATCCGGTGCAGGAACTTCCCCAAATGACCATGCTCGATGAGAACCTGCGTCATGAGAAAGGTGGGGATGCTGAGTTCCAGCCCCTCCTCAAAGAGCCCAGCGCTGGATTGCGATAGTCGCTGTCACCATTCCACCATGAGATCCCGCCGGAACCTTGCTCTCTGGCTGGGGCAGGGGCTGGGACTGACTTTGCCTCTGCTTGCATCCCCCTTTCGGCGCCACCTCGGGGCCAGTGCCTCGGAGACCAGACCAGATCCGCCTCAATCCTCTTATTCAGGGACCCAGTGTCTCTGTAATTGAGGTCGCGGTCTGGGCAATAGACCTCCTCTTGTAGACCTTCTCCCTCTTTTTAGCCAAGCTTGTTATGGTGGCTGCCAAGACCTCCGTAAATTTGGCTCACGCCTCCTCCATACTCTGGCTTACTGCCAGAAGGCTCCAACTCCGAGGGGCCGGCCTGGCCACTGTTTGCATCGGAGTGGCGCTCCTCCCTGGCGATTTTCAAGGATCGCCGGGTCACCTCCTCGGTGAAATCGCGGCATCGGAATCCGACACCGTATCTCCGCTCACCTTCCTAAGGCCGAAGCTCCTACCAGCCTGTTCAGCACCTGCTGGCATTGCGGATGTGCTGGGAACAGGTCCCAGGGACTCCAAGTCGCCGGCAGGTGAGCCAGCCTGGCTCTCCACATTTCTACGAAGGGTGGTAATAGATCCCATTGGAATTTGAATCGCTCTTTGCCCCCCCCCCCCCCCACGAGGAGCAAACCAAGCTCTACTTGGCGAGGGATTCTCCTCCTGCGATGCAGTTGGTACCCTCCTGAGGTAATACAATTTTTTTTCGAGACGCGTCCATGATATTGCTGTACACAGCTTTGAACTTTTTTGCGGGGCGGGGTCCACAATAAGCACGTTCGCCATCTTGATCATATCTGATAAGCAGACACGTACCATAGGCGAACCCACTCTCAAAAACCACTGTCCAAAAGGCACCAACCCCTGTTGGTGGCGGTCCGTTTGGACTCCGCCTGTGTGTTTATCTTGGTCTGATCTCTCACTCGAGGCCTTTCGGCATGAGTAGCTCTACCGACATAGCCCTCAAGATCACGGAAACACGCAAGACCCACCACGATGTCAACGTACAACATAGTTGATGGGGAAAACATAAATGTCTGATCTCAGGATTGTACAGTCTGGAGTACCCCAGAAAAGTGTCTTTGGACCTTTTTTAGTTCTTTTTTATTTTCTTATGACGTTTTGTGTTTCATATTTATGCTGTGCTATCAACTGATAGCACATGATAAACACTACTGGAGCGCGCAAGCCCCACCATGACGTCTACGTAGAGATATAGCGATTGGGTTATTATTATTATTCTAAATATCAGAAGAACAAGAAACGGCAGATCAAAATGCACAATTGCACGAAAAGACTGATTAACGGTGGGAACTATACTAAAAAAGAACGGCTGTACACCTCCTATAAATTACACTGTTAACTTTGACACAAAGACAAAGTTAAAAAATGTATTAGGAACTAAGTGTGCAATTGTTGTATGTTATGTTAATACTTATAACTGATTATGAATTAATTTCAAATATCGAATACTCAAACCCGCTCTCATGAAAGTGTAGTAAATCATATTGATTTTTCCCAAACATCCTTATCTTTTTTTAGGATGGATCGGGAGAACGTGTCAGATATTTTACTGACTAAAACCCACTACTATGTTCCTTTATTGCGTTGCGTTTGAGAACCTCGAGATTTCCTTTCGAATTCATGGCTCCAGTAGGCTTACGGCCCTACGGTTTTTTGACCTGATATAAAGGAACGTGTGAAACAGTGCGCCCCATCTACGACTTAGGCTTTGTCCGGACGGTTACTGGAGCTATCCATTGGTCGCCGTCCGCAAGGCCACGCCTACGGTGACTGAAAATCTGGGTCAGGATTCCGGCGGCTGGAGCGTGTATTTGCTAGCATTACTGCTTCGCAGAAGGAAGCGACCGATTGACAGGCGTCAATTCCTCCTCGCTCCAGACCATGGCCTGCACCAGGGCCTAGCGGTCCACATAATGATGACACCGTTTCGCGGCGCACCGTTTCGTCGTTAGCGTTTCTTTTGCACGAATCCGGTGAAGGAGCCTGATTCGTGCGAAATCGTTTAAATCTTAACACATTAAATCTGAGATAAGCAACAAAATAATAAAGCCACCTGTGTTAGATGCCGACTGTCTCGTTTCACAATCTAAAAATGAGTATGCTATTGTGGCTGTGTACGGGCCTCCATCGTACCGAAATATAAATAGGTTTTGCGAAAACCTTGATCTCTGTTTTGCATCACTGAAGGCAGTGAAATCAGTGATTCTGATTGACGACATTAATATTAATATCACTCTAAGTAGCAATGATCCTAATTAAGGTAATTACCCCAATGCTTGTCACGGCTAACTTCCTGCCCATTTGTGTTCCCTGTAATGTAGTGTTACTTGTAATATTGGTTGTTAAGATTATAAAGTGCCAAGATCTGTTAGATTTTCAGCTACTTATGTACTTGACTCATTCATAAATAAATATTGATATTACAAACACGTTGGACGTCAGAATCATCGGGAACACCTACTGGCTAGTTTTAATGAGAAGGAGAGCCTCTATATGATGAAATCCTTCTTCAAAAAACGTGAGCATAGGAGGTGGACCTAGCAAAGTCCCGACGGTGCAACTAGAAATGAGATTGACTTCATTCTGTCGACGAAGAAGCAAATATTAAATGATGTCTCCGTGATCAATATGGTAAAAACTGGAAGTGATCATCGCATGGTAGGAGGCGCATTGAATATCAATATTAAGCTTGAAAGGTCTACTGGTCAAGTCTACGCTACGCCCAGCACAGATTTAGATCCAAAACTCCGAGAACTTTCAGCTCAAACTCCACAATCCTTTCGAGTGCCTAGGAATCTCCGTGGACGAATATAACGATGGGTTCATGGGAACTGTCCATACGATCGGGTCTAAATTTTTCAAGACTCATTGTACAAACAAGAACAAGAAGCTTTCAAATCAAACTCCTAAGCTTACGAAAAAGAGGTGTGAGATGTCTTTGCAGTCTTCAGATGATGCGTGCTCATACCGGCAGCTCAATAAACAGATCTCAAAGTCTCTGAAACGCGACCTTCGCCGATTGAATACTGAGAGGATTAAGGATGCGATTGAGCGGAATAAGAGCTCTTAAGTACCTATTTGCACGAGACCTGTCTATTGGGTTGAGCCAGCTCACGAAACTGAAGACTGACGATGGCAGAGTCATATCCGTCAAATCGGAGCATCTGAGAGAGATCGAGGCTTTTTATGGACAGTTATACACGTCAACCTCCGATCCCACTGCAAATCTAGTAAACGACCCAAGAGCAAAATCGACTCGACACTATACTAAAGATATCCCAGACGTCAGTTTTTACGAAATTAGGATGGCTCTGAAGCATTTGAAGAACAACAAGGCGTCGGGTGAGGGCGGAATTACGGCCGAGCTCCTTTAGTTGTTCGATTCCGTCATACTCGAGGGTAAAACGCCACAGGCATGGAGCAGAGGTGTGGTGGTACTCTTTTTTAAGAAGGGTGACAATACTCTGCTTACAATTCGTAAGCAGAGTATTGTTACACTACAGGCCTATCTCATTTCTGAGCCAAGCCAAGTCAAGACTCTGGAAAACAGCTTGTAGCTGTTTTCCAGAGTCATCACGAATCGTCTCGCGCGCAGGTTATACAGAAGACTGAGGAGTGTAATCTGCCTCTCTGCTTAGCGTTTGTGGACTATGAGAAAGCCTTTGATTCGACCGAGTCTTGGGCTTTACTACAGTCTCTCGTGTTCATACAAAAACGCCACCATGTCAGTCCGACTTCAGGACCAGACCTCGAAACTTATCCTCTTGCAGCGGGGTATGAGGCAACGAGACGTCATTTCTGCGAAACTGTTCACGGCTGCAATGGATCGGGATTTGTGAAGGATGTCTTCAAGGTTCTGGAATGGAGAGGGCTAGGCATAAATTTCACGGCGAGTACATCACTCACCTTCGATTGGCCGACGGCATAGTAGTCATGGCTGAGACTACGGAGGAGCTCAGTACAATGCTCGGTGACCTCAGTAAAGCTTCCGAAAGAGTGGGACAAAACCAAAGTCATGGTAAACAGCTACCGCTCCTATAAAAATCGAAGATTCTCGGATGGCCGTTAGGACCGAAAAGTTCTGGAATGGCAACAACGTACTGGAAAACGCAGCGTTAGAAGGGACAAGGTGGACCGATGGCCTGGTAAGGGTTGCGGGAATCCGATGGGTTCGAGACGCACAGGACTGTTCATTGTGGTAACACTTGGGGGAGGCCTATGTCCAACAGAGGACATTTTTCGGCTGAAATGACGATGAAGATGATTTATGTGAATGTGAAGTTCCGTTGGCCATTTCTGATCTTTTTCAACGGTTCCTTTTCATCAAATATTACTATTTGACTTGAGTTTTCATTAAAAATACTAAAATCACTGCATAATTACTTGAATACAGTGATTTTAGTGTATAATTGTATAATATACTTGAAGAGTTCCCCCGATTCCTCATGGATCCCAGCGTCAGAAATAAATTTTGATAATAAAAATGGAACCAATTTGGAAGCACATTGACACATTTTTTAAATTAAAAAAAAATTACAAATCGGTCCATGATCGACGGAGTTTCGAGGTAACAAACATACAAAAAAAACCGAATTAAGAACCTCCTTTTTTTTTAAGTCTGTTGATAAGCAAGTACGTGAGATGGAACAAGATACTTTGTTGTAAATATTCGCAATCGACTTGGTGGGTCGACACATTCACTCGTTGAACGAACTGGACAGCACTTGTAGTAAAAATAAAATAATAAAACAATATTATTACGTACGTGTACAAGTATTTTATGAGATTTTGAATTAAACAGTGAAAGAAATTAACACAAACAAGTAACGATGGATAAGTGTCAATACGCAGAAGTTCCAGATAATTGTGGAAGTGTAAATAAACAAATTAAAAATGAAGCATGGAAACCGTTTCTGAAACAGGTAGAAAGTATAAATTTTTGTGTCATAATGCTACTCACTTTAGTACTGCAATTGTAATTTGCTTAAGATGGATCGGCTAGTAATTTATTTAGAGGTACAGGTTTCGGCCGATATGTTTTCCTCCACCGATGTTTATTGAAGACTATTGCTGATTGATTACGATTAATCTTATTTAGTTGACTTAATGCAATGTTTTTATCTTTTTTTCTCCTCTTCTACACTAGTGTTATAAAGAGATAGGTAAAGTTTGTTTTTTGTTTGTAAGGAGGTAATCTCTAGAAGTACAGGTCCGATTGCTAACATTTTTTCACTGATAGAAAGCTGCTTGATTCCTGAGTAATATAGGCTATATTTTATGTAAGCAGGCGAAGCCGCGGGAAAAGCTAGTACTATATGAGAGGCAAGCGTACTCCATCGGTGCGAGTCTATAAATAATAAAAAAAGTTCCAAATGATGACAAAAAAATGCTTTTTTTGACTTAATTACATTTCGATTATTTACTGTACCAATACAAAATAATGCCCTTTTATCCTACATATTTATATGTAGTCTTTAAAGTCTGAGGTAATGAGTTTTATCGTGTGTATCTTCAGTGTGTTTTGACGAAGACGCCAAAAAATTTCAGTCCAGATATAGTCAAGTAATATCTTACTTTAACTAATATCATGTTTCTGTACAAGCGTGTATAAAGCTTACATCTGTCCGATCGCATTTCTATGGGATTATTGAATTATAACTCGCTAGAGGTAAGCAAGCACGACCTAAGCACACCATTATGATGTTTGTAACACTATCGACGCAGCTAAACTTCTGCGCCTACTCTGTACCGTCTTGGGCATATACTGCTAGGGCAAAAAGTACGAGCTGATTGTTGCCCCTCCGTGTCGCACAGGGTACGATCTATGTCCCATATTCCTCGCACTCTAGCCGCACTTCTAGTCATTATATCGAATTTTATATTTGTTTTCCTTTATTGCATTATTTATGCAAAGAAATCATTTTATTTTATATATTTGACTAATTTTTGCTCACGGCTTTGCTTCCGTCAACTGACTACTCTATTCTGCTTTACCCTATTCTACCCTACTCTAAACTACTTTACCCTACTCTACCCTACTCTACCCTTCTCTACCCTACTCTACCCTTCTCTACCCTACTCTACCCTACTCTACCCTACTCTACCCTACTCTACCCTACTCTACCCTTCCCTACCCTACTCTACCCTACTCTACCGAATTATTTCAGACCCTTTCCTTACTGAAAACATACAACTGTTATTCATTTTTGAACGCGGCTCAGCAAGCCTTGTATCGAATATTTGACAATTATCTGAAAGATAATTATTTATTTAGGAAATACCAATTTTCAATCTATTCAAAACTTGAAAATTTAATAACAGTACCTATTCCTATTTGACCTAAGTCTGTTCTGGAAACGCCAACGGACGCGCATTTGCTCTTCCTACGGAACACCTACAACAGAGAAGTCAAATTAGACACATTTTCAAAATTTACTAAAAAAGTCCCCATTTTATTTATTTATTTAAACTTCATGTACAGTGGTGGTACATAGGCGGACATAATGTCACAAGGCATTCTCTACCAGTCAACCATTGGGTTAAAAAGACAACACTGTGTTAGGTGTGCACAATAAATAAATAACAGAGATTTTTATAATAGAATGTAGTAAATTAAGTGGCATTTTCATAAGTTTTTCGGCCATATATCCCGTTCCCAACATTCAATCTGGACCGGGATTGCATAATAATATAGGTCTCCGTGCCCGCAGCGCGTGTGCATCGCAAAAAATTGCCATTTCATAGGAAAAATATTCACCCGACAGTTAAAAACGTTTAAATTTGCAAATTTTTTGCGGGGTTTCATTAAAATTTAACGATTTGTACAGAATCATAAGATTGTTTGTTTATTTTCAACCGAGATCAACAATTCATGATTCTGCTATTTTAAGTCCCTTCCCACTCAATTGTTATTTTCATAACATCTTTAGCTGCTTCACAGAAAATAAAAATGAAACATTAATTGGTTAGCCATTGTCTTCCTAAATTAACATGTTAATATGACCATTATTAAAGATAATAATATACTTATACAGTAACTTGCAAAAATTCTGCAAATATTGAAATTGTGACCGGCTGTTTATTAGAATATTTGTTAATCAATCACACCTTAACGGCTGAACCAATTTCAATAAAATTTGATCCACACATACGTCCGTGTATGTTTCACTACTGTAGGTACACAAAGTTTCAATAAATAACCTAGATTAAGACTTAGGGTACTTTCTGTAACCGATTTAAGCAAAGAGTGAATAGACTACTTCTAGGTAAGCGCGCTCCATCATCGACTGCATCGTAGCCATTCCATCAGGTGAGATAGCGGACAAGCGCAAATCTATCAACAATAAAAAAAAAAATACCGATAACCTTCTGCCCCTGGGTTGCTAGTCATGTTACTGACGTTATGTTGTGGTTATTTTTTTCATAAATATGAATTGCCAAATTCCAAGATTGTGCATTGTGTCAAGATAGTGTGGGTATTATTATAATTGAGAAAATATAGGTACTAATTATAATAATATAAAATTGTCTAATTTTAATTTGTTGTTTATTATTTTTTTGTCTTTCATAATCTCTGAGAGCATCATTATATTATAAAAACTGGGCAAGTGCGAATCGCAATCGCACACTGAGGGTTCCGTACAAACTAAATTGTGTAAATATTTCAATTCCCGAATCGAGTCTTTTTTTTCCTCCGCTCTTGGGCGGAGTGGGATATAGTGTCAGGCTTTTAGTGACTAAAAACCCACTCCTGTTCCTTCACTCTTGTTCTTGTTTCCTCCTGTTCGTACGAAGGCCGGGTCTTCCTTTCAGAAGCAGACCCTTGACCCGAGTAGACCGAAACCCTGCTGGGCCCCTACGGTTTGTTGTTCTTTGAGGCGCGCGTGGAACAGTACGCGCCGTCGACGACTTGGGCTCGATCCGGAAGGTTACCGGATGGCTACGGCCTTCGGTGGCCAGAAAGCAGGCAACGGCCCGGCTGAACGCATGCCAGAGAGTCATGGCCATACGTGTGGTGCGAAGATACCGTACGATTTCCCGCGAAGCGGGGAGCCTCCTTGCTGGCCTGCCACTATGGGATCTGGAGGCAACAGTCCTTGCACTCATGCACGATTTGTGCGTGGAGATGCAACGCCTTGGCGAAACTCCACTGCCGCGACTGTCGGGGCATGGCGAACAGAGCTCTGGCGGGATCTCATGGTAAAATGACGACACGACTGTCGCGGCCCAGTGCTAGGCACGCCCTAATTATGGCTGAAAAGACCTCACAGCGTCCTCACCTTCCGCCTGACGCAGGTCCTTACCGGACATGGTAAGTTCGGGAGGTTCCTGCACCGGATTCGTGCGGAAAAAACGCCCGGGTGTCACTATTGTGTGGACCACCCGGAGGACATGGTGGAGCATACGGTGGAGGTGTACCCCGCCTGGGCAGGGCACCGCCATGTCCTCGTGGGGGCGATCGGTGGTGGCGATCTCTTGCGCCGGGCCTTGGTACTGGCCATTTTCCGGAGCAAAGAGAAGTGGCAGGCAGTCGCCTCCTTCTGCAAAGCAGTAATACCAGCAAAGAAGGAGGGCGTACGTGCACGCGCGAGGCAATGGTCTTCGCGCCCCAGCTGCTGGGATTCCGAATCGAGACTCGAATATATCGAGTCTGATAAGAAAAAAGTAATAAAAAGTCATAAACGGCCGTATCTTTTTTTCGTTAACTTTGAAGTTTGAATAACCGCAGACCTGAGTAATTCATTTAGGTTTTAATTTTAACTTGATACTTTCACGCGTTCCGGAGATGGAGGGTCTTGACAGACAAACAGAAAGAGAGACAGACAGACAGCCAACAAAGTGATGCGATATGATGAAAAATGTAACAAAGAAGTAATCATAACTTCGGCCTCTCTTTCTTTCATTCGTTCTATTTTTGTTTTAGTTAGTCAATTAAGTATCTTCTAAATGACACCTATTCTAAAATTCTACAAAGGCGGGTACGGGTTCCATACAAAATTACCCATTGTTACTTAATTTGCTTTAACGCAAATTATGTTTGCTTCTTGATAGTTTATGACGCAAGGTAATCACTATAATTATCGTTATTATAATAATATTAATTGTTCCTGTATAATGTTGAATAACACTGTTGATTTTATAAATTTATTCGCTATTGTCACTAACTGAATCAAACAAGATATAACAACCAAATCTTAGTCAAGCTTTTGTATTGATTTTATACTTAATCAGTTTTATGAAATCTTAAAATCTATTTTTTTTTTTTAACGAATTGATAGTTTGTTAGGGTCAAAACTAAAAATCGAAACCATAGGAAGCTTTTTTCTTTGTAGAATTATGTAATCGCAGCACAACCGCACATTAATTAGTAACAATTTTTAGTAAAAAAGGTTTTTTTTTAGTTGGGAAATACTCCAATGACTTCTCTCGCCCAAGAGCGAAGCGAGATGTTAGACTTTTACTGACTAAAACCCACTCCTATATTCCTTCTTTGCCTTGCGTTTCAGGGTTCATTTTCACTTAACCTAGACCCCAGTAGACTTCGACCCTGCTGGGCCCCTACGATTTGCTGACATCTCTTTGAGACGCGCGTAGAACACTACGCGCCTTGGGCTCGGTCCGGTCGGAGGGTTACCGGACGGCCGGACGGTGTGCTACGCATTGCTCGTCGTCCGCAAGCCTACGCCTACGATGACTAGAAATCGGGATCAGGATCCCGGCGGCTGGGGTGTGAGGGCCATTCCATTTTGCTAGCATTACTGCTTCGCAGAAAGAGGCGATCGCCTGCCACTCTTCCTTCGCGTCAGATCAAGGCCTGTACAAAGGCACGGTGCGGTAGATCGTTGCCGCCGATCGCCCCCACGAGGACACGGCGGTGCTCTGCCCAAGCGGGGCACACCTCTTCCGTATGCTCCACTGCGTCCTCCGTGACACATACTCGTGAGCTTGGGACGCAAAGAGCAACTAAAGGAATATAGGTGTGGTTTTAGTCAGTAAAAATCTGACACGCCCTTTCATCCCGCCCTAGAGTGGGAGAAGTCATTAGATGATTTCCAACCTCAAAAAAAAAAACTGATTAGACTGGAAGCTGACCCCATGCTAGCTAGGAAAAAACTAGGGAGATAAAGAAGAAGTCCTCGCACCGGACAATGGCCTGTATCATTGACCTGCGCGAGAGGTCGTTGCCGCCGATCGCAGTAATATAGATATTACTTCTAGAATGTTTATAATGATTCCAAAGAACATAGGAAGTCTTCGGAAGTCCTATGTTATCTACCAACAAAAATTTGCATTTTATTTCCAGTTGGTGATCTGCAGTGGAGTATGGACATCTGTGTTCATATATGGGCTTGGCGTCGGCGCACCGACCGTGTTCATCCCACAGATCAGGAAGGAAGCGAATAATACTGAAATTATCTCAGACGATATGGCGTCTTGGATAAGTAAGTTTTTTTTTTTGTAATTCCATTGATTTTATCAGCTTATTGCCCTTAACGTATCTACACGTGCACATACGTAAAATATTGTTGTATAGTTTTATGTCAACGTATCTATGGGAACTAAGGCCTATTCCAAAAATCTACAATAAACTTACATTCACATGATAACATTTTCAACTTCCTCAATATCAAACCTGGGCCAGATTTATGAACTTCCGCATTCAACGCTCGTCCCCTAACTTTTTCATTTTATTATGTTACCAACTTATTTACCTCAATTGTGTTTTCAGCCTCGGTGTACGGCTTCAGCGGGTTTCCCTTCGTTCTCATCCTCTCAATTGTCACAAAATTCGTCGGCAGGAAGATACCTTTTATCATTGCAGTCTTAGATACATTAGCTGCGTTCACCGTTTTATATTTTAGTACAAACGTCACTCACATTTTAATAAGTAATATAATGCAAGGACTATTTAGTGCTTCGCAAATAGTAATAACTATCGTTATCCTAACTGAATATACTTCACCAAAGTACAGAGGAATATTTCTAACTATTAAAACAGCTACGTTTTACTGGGGCATCTGGGCTTCAAATGCAATAGGCACCTTCTTACATTGGAAAAATATTCCTCTTTTTGGGATAATATGTTCACTGTATATCTTACTAACCATTTTTATGTGGCCCGAGTCTCCATACTGGTTGGCAAGCAGAGGCAGATTTGACGAATGTGCAGCATCACATCGTTTGTTGAAGGGTGGTGATGAAGATTCAGAGAAAGAATTAGAAGCTCTGATAAACT
Source organism: Mythimna vitellina (assembly GCA_949316375.1). Taxonomy (NCBI): domain Eukaryota; kingdom Metazoa; phylum Arthropoda; class Insecta; order Lepidoptera; family Noctuidae; genus Mythimna; species Mythimna vitellina. The sequence goes on from OX438696.1 coordinate 875,671, forward strand.
CTCAAAAAGAATATACAGCCAGCTGTGGAGTTACAAAACTATCTGCAAAAGAACGCGTAGCTGATTTCTTTAAAACTGTAAAATCAATAGAATTTTATAAACCAACCGTTTTATCATTTATAACTGGTTGTTTAGGAGTTTTTAGTGGAAAATTAGTTTTTGCTCTGTATGCCATAGATATTTTAAAGAAAATAACATCCAGTGAATCATCGGCTTATGTTGCAATGTTAGTATTAGATGGTATCACAGTTCTGAGTATGTACGGAGGTTGCGTTATATCGAAATATGTAAAAAGACGCACATTGTTGTTAGTTGCGTCTAGTGTAGGTGTTCTATTTTTGTTTATTTTATCATTGTACTTATACCTAATAAGGTTAAATATTATTACAGAAAATCAATATGTATCAGTCTCGTTACTTGTTGCTTTTTCAATAGCTGTTAGTTGTGGACCTATGATTATGTCCATATCAGTTTATGGAGAGTTAATTCCAGTAAGATCTAGAAATTTGTCTGTGTGTCTTATTGCATTATCAGGTAAACTAATTATTGCTCTGTGTTTAAAATTATCTCCTTTGTTATTCAGAACTTTTGGATTGCATGGGGGTTTCTTAACATTTGGTATTTCCTCTTTAGTTATTATATTAATCTTGTACAAATACTTACCAGAAACAAAAGACAAAACATTACAAGAAATAGCAGACTGTATGAAAGGTGTCAAATCAAATAAAGCTGGAGCTCATAAGTTACTAGTTAAAGATAAAGTCTAAAAGAATAAACTCCAATGCTGGAACTGAATTAATATTTAATTTATTTTATAGCTACATTTAAAGTATGATAATTTGTAAGAAGAAAAAACTGTTGACGATAAAATTTGCCTTAAACTAAATATTATTTTGTGTCTTATATTTTGCATATCGTGAAAAAAATGTATGAAACAAGTTAATGTTTAATAAAATAGCAATGAACTTTGCACGATATTGTTGAAGTTGAAAAGTGACGCAAACTAAGAAAACGTTTATACAATCCATGAGTTCTTGGTCTTTATCAACTTTACCAAAATAAAAATAATAATCGACTTCACTAAACAAAAAACACTTTGATAAAAATATTTTGATAATTTTAGTGTTTTTTTTAGTGCAGTAGGTTTTTTTTGTAGAAAGTTTTTTATTTCGCACTTTTTAGTTGCGATACACTTATAACCAGAGTGCCTATTTCTCATAACAATTCCAATCACCCCAAACACTGCTAGGTTACATTGGTTTATTATGAAGTTCCTGTGTCTACCTTCCACTTTCCGATTCCGTCATCAGATCAGTTCGAAAGTACATTATAGAAAAACTGCATCTTATGACAATTCTAATAAGCCCAAACACGGCTAGGATACATTGCTTAATTACAGTGTTCCGGTGCCTATCTTCCGGCTCCATCATCATCATCAGATCACTTCGGTGACACCATTTTCAATATAACTATTCAGAACCATTTATTTATTTGTATTGTCATAATCGCTTAACTATCTTCATTGTGATATCTGTGTGAGTATGAAGTTCCGTTGGCCATTCTTCATCAGTTTTACTTCATCAAATGCTACTTTTTCACTATAAATGCTTAAGTTCTTGATTAATATACCAAAATCACTCTATAGTTGCCTATAATATTTGAGGAGTTCCCTCGATTCCTCATAGATCCCATCATCAGAACTAGATTTTGAAAAAAGTGAAACCAATCTGAAAGCATATCCTTTAAGAAAAAAAAATGCAAAATCGGTCCATAAACGACGGATTTCTGAGGTAACACACATAAAAAAAAACATACAACCGACTTTATAATCTCCTCCTTTTTTTGAAAGTCGATTAAAAAGTTTGCTTTATACTTTTATTTCGGTAAAGTTATCAGAAATGAATTCACAAATTTTTATACATTTCTTTAAATCCATTTATTTATTTTATTTATTTATTCATATATATTTTCATGACTGATGGTTGAAGTCTTATATAAGACTAGTAATCAAAATTTAATGAGGGACAGATGAATGCCTTGTTACTGTTTCTAGTTCATTTTAATAAAATGAAAAAATATATTTAAACCAATATTAAATAATAAAATGATAAAAAATGAACATTAAGACATTTTGTCGTACATATTTTGACTTTTTAAGGTTTCGATGGAATTATTTTATTTATCACTATATAATGAAATAGTCATTATAGACGGGGAGGCGAACGAAACATAAATGCAAGCATTTTTTTAATGTTGATATTTAGGGGTAGAGAAATATTTTATCATCAGTTTTCCAGTATTATTAGCGTTTGGCGTGGGGGACCTACGCTTGCTGACATATCCTTGAGGCGCGCGTGGAACAGTACGCGCCGTCAACGACTTGGGCCCGATCCGGAAGGTTACCGGACGATCGGACGGCGAGTCACCCATTGCTCGCCGTCCGTAAGCCCGCGCCTACGATGGCCGGAAATCGGGATCGGAATCCCGGCGGCGATTGGGGCGTGAGGACATTTGCCTTACGCGATCGGCCGCCTCCTTTGCTAGCATTACTGCTTCACAGAAGGAGGCGACCGCCTGTCACTCCTCCTCGCTCCGGCCCATAGCCTGTACCATGACCCGGCGCGAGAGATCGCTGCCGTCGATCGCCCCCACGAGGACACGGCGGTGCTCTGCCCAGGCGGGGCACACCTCTACCGTATGCTCCACCGTGTCCTCCGAGCGGTCCACACAATGGTGGCACCCGGGCGTTTCTCCCGCACGAATCCGGTGCAGTAACCTCCCGAACTTACCATGTCCGATAAGGACCTGCGTCATGCGGAAGGTAAGGACGCCGTGAGGTCTGTCCAGCCACTCCTAAAAGAGGGGACTTATCGCCATTTATATGGCGTGACCAGCACTTGGTTGCGACAGTCGCTGTCGCCATTCCACCATAAAAAAGTATGGGTATGTTAAGTGCCTGTACTAGGATAAACCTGTATCACAGGCGGTAGAAGCTCTTACACTGTAGTTTTGTTGTACAATAAAATTAGTAACAATATTTAACATTCAAAGTCCCTAAATAGGGAAAAATATAATAAAATTATTTATAATATCATAGACCTAGTTTACTTAAATACTAAAAGTCACAATTATGTTATTTCGTATTTTAAAACTGTTTTGTTGCACTTTATTCTCTTGTTACACACACATGATTTAGTGTCAGCAGAATTAGTAATTGGGTTAAAGTCGAGGTTGCGTGAATACCAAAAAGTTATGTTTACAGTAGATCAAATATGTTTAAATATAAAGAAAAGCGATGGTTTGTAGGTCAGCACACTGGAATTTTGAGTCGGCAGTAGGCGTTACATGGAAGTCTGGCCTTGAGTATGACACTCTAGGTGCCCTCATAATCGATAGAGTTAATATATCTATTTATTTATTTATTTTCCTAGCAGGACACTCAGCGACTTCCATTTTATAGAAAGGCCTCCAAGCCTTTCTGAAGCGAGAGCAAGTTGCATATTTCGGTAAGTCCGCTTTCTTTGAGCACGTGGCACGTGTCCTGTCTCACCGCAGTAGCCACACGTTGCCTTGACATCTCTACCGGTTTTTGCTGCATGCCAATATAAATAAAAAAGTATTTATTGGTTGGTTTGTCTATTTATTTACTTTCGTTATGCATTACCATTATTGGCAAAATTTTGTTTAGAATGTTAAGTTGTTTATCGGACTGTATCAATTTATAAAAAGTCAGTGCTGGATAGTGTATTCTTAGAAAGATTACATTATCCTATATATCATCACTATCTTCTTGACTAAGCTCCATATTATTTGAGGTTGGTATAATACGATTTCATCTTCCATTCCATCCTATCAACAACACTATTCCTGACTGGCTTTTCTCTCTTTCATTTTAATATTGTGCTATAAGTCTGATACGAAAGCAAATTCTCTCGATAGCACAAAAAGCGAAGTTATTTTTGGTACCTATAAGGCAGCTAGCTTAACATCATGTGGGTGTTCTGCCAGCACTGTCATAAAAAAGTCATAAAAACAAAACCTTCTGCCATCTCTTAGGGTCCATTCACACTGACACGCGATGATACTAAATAGGCCTGTTGTTTCACGCTGAGAAATAATTTGCGACGCTGCACCGCGAAATGCATCGTGGAGCAGCGAGACGTATAATTGCTACGTTAATGCTTCGTCGTGTTATGAGGCGATGATGATAATAAGATGCAGCAGCGTGTGTTTCATTTTATTGATCTCAATGTAGTGTGTATGTAGTATAGTCTTTTAATGTTACAAATGTTCATATACTGTAAACATATATTAAAAACCCCGATTGCATAAAAAATAACTTTAAATAAAAACTGAAAAGAAAAAAACCAGTTCAGTCCAGTAGCGTAAAAATCAATATAATTGCATTAATTTATACGGATAAAATAAATGTAGTGAAAAAAAAAAAATTAAGTTATTTTTGTTTAGAGTGTCCATGGAGGAAACTCCATGGACACTCTAAAGAAGCAACGTGCCAGAAATTGCACGTTCTTCTCCATAGAGATCTACGGTTTGGAACGTGCAATTTAGCTTTACTTTCTTTTTTTGACTGACCGACATTTTGACAATTCAAAAGTGCCTGTAATTGGTCTTTTTTAAATAAACGTTTCTGATTTCTAATTCCATACATACATAAATACAAGATACGCATTGTTGCAGTCGCGTAAAAAATGCGTAAATCTTCACATATCATTGCGTCTCTATATGAACCGACCCTTACATATAATGCCAACGTCATGCGTCAGGCCGATAGTCCACGGACGCGTAGCTTCATAGACGTGTATTCGTCATTATACGCTTGGCGTACGCCTGCGGGAAGCTTAAATATGTACTATGAAACTGTTTCGACGAAGCGACAGCCACGTGCCGTCGTATCGTTGCCACTTTACTCATTTACTATTCGTAATAAAACTCCATTAGATCAGCTTTTCTGATCTTCCTTTGACACATATCTGAAGAAGATATTGTTATCTGTCATCTTTTACTAAAAGAAATGCATTGTAAATATTCCATAACACGTTCTATAAAGGCTAAGTAAGTGTATTCAATTTTGTAAGATAAATAGCTTAGTACATTGAAAAAGTTCTGATAAACAATCTGCGAAGTTTACGAGGTTAATAATGTATTATTTAAATAGAATTACTAACTTTTTAATGTAGTTTATTTTTTGCGTCAAATATTTAAGCAATTTTAACTTTGAATAGCCGCAAATTGTGAAGTAATTTAATTGGTTAACCTATTTATAATAGTCATTATAATAGAATCATCCAATAAGATATCTCTTGACTGATAGAATTATCTGAAATTATTCTTTCAAATGGACAAATTTCGATTTATATAAATATATATATTATATTAAATTATATATAAAAACATCTTCCGGTCTGCCCCCGATAGTGCCATCGTCAAGGTACCACACATTTAGGCCAGATTTCACCTCGACAATCGTCTTATGAATGGCCAAACTGAAAACGAGTGGCCCGAGCGGGTCCCCCTGTTGGGCTCCCACTTTTTCAGGACTTAGAGGCTCTAGTCCCTCGCCTCAGAGACCTGGGTCTGGAGTTGAATCCCTCGAAGTGCGAATTTTTCCCCTGTAGTATTGAAGCTCGTACACACTTTTCTCGCTTTAACTCCTTTCTTCCTGGCCTCAGAGAACTTTCATGCTCCGACTTCTATCTCTTAGGATCCCCTATCTTCCTTAGTGCAGTTCCTGAAGCCATTACGTCTCGAACTCGGCTCCTCCTTTCTGCTCACGAGCGTCTTAAAGATCTTTCCGCGCACGTTGCGATTGTCCTATTGCGCATGTGCTTCGCTCTCCCAAAAATCACATATATGTTGCGGACCACCCCTACTTGGTTATGTCCCGAGGAAGTTTCCTCGTTTGACGATGCCTTGAAGGTGGTGGTGGAGTCTGTTCTCAATGTCTCCCTAGATGGGCCCCAGTGGAGGCAGGCAGCTCTACCTATCCGTTGTGGTGGTCTCGGGGTGCGGTGCGCACGGGATGTGGGTCTGCCGGCTTTCTTGGCGTCTGCGCATGGGGTTGCCAACCTAGTCACTGTATTACTCAATACTAATGGTGACGGGGGAAGCATGCCCTTTGCGTCAGATGCTGTCTCAGCTTGGTTGACCCTCAACTCGGGTGCGACAATCCCCGAATCAGAACATGTTCAGCGGGCGTGGGATGACATTAGGGTGAAGCTGCTTCAAGAGCAATTGTTAGAGGGTGCATTGGGAGTCGATAAGGCCAGACTACGAGCAGTGTCGCAACCCGAGTCCGGGGCGTGGTTACAGGCGATTCCTTCGCCTCATTTGGGCACTCTACTCGACAATGACTCTTTGCGTGTGGCGGTGGCTCTCCGCCTAGGCTGTAAGGTGTGCGAGCCTCATATATGCACCTGCGGTTCTTTGGTGGAGGCCGATGGCCATCACGCACTGAGCTGTCGGCGCTGCACAGGGAGGTTCCCGCGTCACCACGCCTTGAACGACATTGTCCGGAGAGCCCTTATATCGGCAAACATCCCCTGCGTGCTTGAGCCTCCAGGTCTTAGCAGGTCTGACGGTAAGAGGCCGGATGGGCTGACTCTGGTGCCGTGGAAGAACGGGAAGTGCCTGATCTGGGACGCAACTTGCGTCAGCACTGTCGCCGCCAGTCACCTGAGTCGCACCATGCACACTGCTTCTGCCGCCGCTGAAGACGCCTGCTTTAAAAAAAGGCTGAAGTACGCTTCCTTGGTGCAGCTTTACCATTTTGTGCCTGTTGCTGTGGAGACTCTGGGCAATTGGAGTACGGAGGCAAAGCGTTTTGTGGGGGATTTAGGCCGTAGGCTCGGGGAGGCAACGGGTGACTCCCGGTCCGGGTCGTTCTTGGTGCAAAGGATGGCCATCGCTATCCAGCGAGGTAATGCGGCCAGTATTATGGGCACTTTTGCACCGGGAACGATCAGGGGCGGGTTGTATATTGACGTGTGACGTTTTAGACATATGTTGCGCTATTTATTATGTTAGTTATATGTCATAAATAATATAGTTAAAGGAATTGTAAAAATAATTTAGATATTATGAATAAAATAAACGCAAATAACCGACTAAACATTTATGATACATGCCTTTATTAAAAATTATATATATATATAAATATATATATGTTTATTTTGCATATTTACTTTTGAACTCTTATTTTCTTAATATTCTTTTGTATTTTTATGCACATGCTAAATTTTCTCTTCACCACCCTAGGTTGACTGGTAGAGAATGCCTAAGGCATTAAGTCCGCCTTTGCACTTTTGTGTTGCATGAAGTTTTAATAAATAAATTTCTTAATACAAAACACTTTCACTTTTACGAAATTACCTCAGAGAAATTAATAAATTATTGTAAGTATACTTAAATCGCATATCCTCCATCAAAGCTATTCAAAAAACATTGAAAACCGGAGTGAACCTTGGAACTAAACAAATCTCTGTTCCCTAGCTGTTTTTTGTAACTTGAGAAGAAACTTTGTGCTTCGCCAGCGTTTTTTGTTGAGAGATGCTTCAGCAAATTAATTATTTCATCCTTTTTGTGTCAAGGCTAGATGGAGATCAATTAGCTTGTATTAATTAATTATTTAGCACTTACTCTTATCTGCTACTTCTGAGCCTCGAACTATCATCGTATCATTAACAGACTTGTTGTGTTAGGAATTTATTTTTTCGTTTACGTTTAAAGTGGAAAAGCTGGATTTTTATTTACCCATGAGCTTAAAACGTAATGTGAAGATATTAAAATAGTATATGATTTAAGTGTGTAATGTTGGAGATTACCGCTTATTTTGGGTGAATGATTCAATGACTTTTCTCGTTCTAGGACGGAGCGTGAAGGCGTGTCAGACTTTTATTGATTAAAACTCACATGGAATATGTTCTTTTATTGCCTTGCATTTCAGGACCCGGGTTTTCCTTTCAGAAGCGAACCCATGGCCCCAGTAGTCTTCGGCCCTGCATCGGCCATCTCCTTGGAAACGCGTGGAATACTACGCGCCGTCGACGACTCGTGTTCGGTCCGGACAGTTACCGGACGGCCGGATGGCGAGTTACCCATTGCTCGTCTTCCAGAAGCCCCCGGCGGCTGGAGCGTGAGGAAACCCGTTCCCCCGCTCAGCTGCCTCCTTCGCTAGCATTACCGTTTAGCAGAAGGGGGTGACCGCCTCCCATTCCTCCTCACTCCGGACTATGGCCTGTACCAGGACCCTGCGTGCAAGGTCTTTGCTGCCGATCGCCCCCTCGAGCACAAAGCGGTGCTTCGCCAAACCGGGGCATACCTTCACCGCGTCCTTCAGGCGGTCTACACATGGTGACATCTGGGTGTTTCTTTCGCACGAATCTGGTGCAGAAACCTCCTGAACTTACTATGTCCGGTGAGAACCTGCGTTATGCGGAAAATGACGTCTTTTCAGCCAATCCTCACAGAGACAACTTATCGCCATAATTATGTCGTGCCCAGCACTGGGTTGCAACAGTCGCTGTCGCCATTTCACCTTAAGATCCCACTGGAACTCTGTCCACTATGCCACGACTTGTCGCGGCAGCGTAGATTCACCCTAGCGTTACATTTCCATGCGCAAATTGTGTATTTTAATTATGCAAGGACTGTTACCTCCAGATCCCATGGCGGCAGGCCGGCAAGGAGGCTTGCCGCTTCGCGGGAGACTGTGCGGTATCCCCGCACCATCTGGATGGTCATGACTCTCTGGCACCCGTTCAGCTTGGCCGCATACTACATTTAAAAATGGCCATAGACTAGCTAGATTGCTTTAATAAAAATGAGAATGAGGTTACTAAGTTACAAAGAAAAAAATCAAATTTTATTTGAACGAACAATTTATTAAGATATATGATAATGAAATAAGCAAGTAAGATACTAATTTAGACAACTGAACGCAATAATATAATGTAATTTTTTTTTCTTAATGAATCTTTTGGAAACAGACAAAAAGGACAAAAAGGTTTTAACTTCATTATCGCACTAGTTAATGATTGCATTAACTGCAATCCTTAACTAACGCACTGCTTTATATCAATTAAACAAACTAGTGCGTAATGGTAATCAAAATGTCACAGTTTAGTTACAAGCGCCATTATATATTGAAATGCATTGCGATGCAATGTCATTTTCTGAGCAAGTGTGTTGAAAAGATTTTTAAAACATACTGTTTTTACAAATAAAAATAAAGCCAAGTAAATATTTAATGGGTAGTCTCATCATTAAAAGAATCGATTAATAATGACCCCGATTCAGAGTTTTATTGTCGCGTCGCGTTTATCTGTGAGAGCCTTAAAATTATTATTTTGTAGGATCTCATGTGTGATTCACGTGATGTGTTGAAATAAAATAAAAATAGCAAATTTATTACACATTAATATGTAAACCATTAATGTTAAATAAAATAACTAAGTTTATTCTTAAAACCCGTTCTTGTTCTTAAAAAAAAATATATATATTTATTTTTTTAAGAACAAGAATAATATATATATATATATATAAATATTTTACAGTAATACGTAGCTCTAATGACCTACGTGAATTGTTTATTTCGTCAATATAAACGAGACAACGTATTAAGTAGAGATATAATGTTTGACAGAAGATTTTATACTTACTAAAACCTTTTTTAAGAAAATCGATTTGAAACCCATAGTATAGTATAGTCATAGCATAATCGGCCTTATAATGTTCCTTCTGTTGGGACTCAGGCCTCCTCTCTAGGAGAGGGAAACTATACAAATTTTAATATCGCTGTTTACAAAGTTAGGACTTTTGCATTTAAAACTTAAAGAAATTCTTACCACATTTGGAAACCTCGTGTGTTTGTTTACATGTTTTTGGTTTTTTATAGAAATATTTATTTTATAAAAATATTATTTGATAGCAAACATTACTTTACTTCAGAACAGAACAATTTTATTTATATTTTAAGGACAAAAATGGTACATAGGTAGACTAAATGCAACAAGATAGTCAACATTTAGTTTAATAAAAAGGACTCTACTGTGGTGATCCTGCAACAACTACACAAGAAGACCGATTTATCGTGAGCACTATGCTAAGAAATCGACATCTCGCGGTTATACACCACCTATATATAACAATGATATAAAGCCAACGAGAATACGTCCGATGGACACATGAAAATTAGTCCAAGGTTATTTTGTCCGACAAGTCTAGTTTTTGTTTAAATACACACAATGGAAGACAAAAAGTATTATATTTATTAGACGAACAGAAGATGACTAGATCAGAATGCTAGCCTTATATCACTTAGCGTGTTTTGAAGAAAAGATCCCATTCAGTGGAGGATCAATAATGGTGTGGATTGGGAAATCTTGAGAGGATCATTCGAGGATGGAGCTAGAAACAATCCTTTGACTGCTTTCAAATACGAAGAGGAAATGCAGTAGTCCTTTCGAAGTAAATATTACAACAGTCCCATTTTTGCCACATAGTACTGATTTGACGCAAATTATTAAGACGTCGATATTAATTGCACGGGGTGGCCAGCTCGAAACCTACACTTAAATCCAAGCTTATGAATAGAACCGGAGATAGGTTAGACAACGCTCTTCAGGTTCACTAGTGAAAGAAGTGCAAAATATAAACCAAAATTGTATTATTATGTTTAGAATTTTACAGCATTCCATAAACACAAAGTATTGAAACGATATACTGCGATGTGTATTGTAAGAAAAAATAGTTCAATTTCTATCTTTATTGTCTCAAGTTAGAAGTGATTTTTAATATTTAATTCAAGTAAAATAGTGGAAAAAACGTGTTATGTATTTTTGTTCATTACATTAACTTTCTATTAGGGACCATAAATTAATCTGGCCCATTTTATTTGTAAATTTAAATAATTTGTTAGTAAAATAAATAAACGTCATAATTGTATAATAAGACTAAATTTATTAATGTAATCAATGGTTTAACATAATTTAATATAAATTAAAGAAATAAAACTAAAATTGAAGCTTCCGCAATCATATAATATTAAAATTGAGTAGTTTACTCGTAACTACTAATAAAATGTGTTATTTATAATCATAATTATTGATTTAGAGCAGGATTTATTATTATTTAATAGAATTTATTACTTGTATCATAGTTTTAGTGGTAAAAGTTTAAGTTTATTAAATAATTAACATACGAAGATGTTATGTATTTATACGTAGGTATATTTATTTATTTAGGCAATAAATCATGCCTGAATAACCCAAAGGATTTACATTCAATAATATAATATAGGTGAAAGTTTAGATCTGTGTGTGTGTGTGATTGTTCCACCTTCGCACTTAAACGATTAAACGAATTTGGATTATGTTTGACACACTAGTGGACCGATATATGGTGGAAGGATACATTATCCCGGGAATATGTTCCCTTGAGATCAGTTACGTGGGCAAAGCCGCTGGCAGAATTGGAGATTGGGAAGAACGGGGGTCCAAAATTTGTATGGAGATGCTTACTTTTATGTGGCTAAAGCCGCTGTCACAAGCTATTATTCACATAATGGTCGTATAGTGGGAAAAGGTTCGGCAGTAGATGATCCTAGAAATAAATGAGGGGCTTAAAACTGTAAAAAACTATAGGAAGTAAGTATAACTCTCGGTGCAAGGTCAGCGCTCGATGGATCACACGTTCGAGTGCATGTAGCAGCTAGATTTATTACACGACCTCCGCGCCAAATGACTATCCAATACATACTGGCCGACATTAGGCCCGCGTAGGAGGGCTGTAGTTTAGGAATATGTAGGATTTTTGGTAAAAGGTTTAAAGCTAAAATCAATATTATTATGGCTATATTAAATATACATCTGTTTATTTTTTTATCATCATCATTCAGCCGAAAGTCGTCCACTGCCAGCAGTGGACAACTTTTAGTGGATCCTTTTGAACTGAAATCATATTATATATCTAGATATATGATATGATTTCAATTCAAAAAAATTCCATCATCATTATTGCTGTAACCTTCATTTATCACGTTTTTTGGTCAATCAATTAGGTGTTCCCCATGATTTCAATATTATCGACCCAATGTGCAATAGTTTAAAAAAAATGATTTATAAATATAAATATTAGTTACTACTATTGTATATCTAGTACTCAAAAAACTGTGATGATTTGTATCTAAAACTATATCATAAATTATTGATCTTTAAATAAAATAACATAGCTAATAAACAAACACAGAATTATTAGTTGAGTTTGCGCATTTTTACGAACTTGACGCAGACGAAGTCGCGGCGAACAGCTAGTAGCTAATAAATTACGTTAATTAATTACTTACGATTAATTAATTACTTGTTCTGGTAGTTAATGAAAATTACCTACTTATAGCAAACATGTTTCGTGTCATATCTAAATAACTTAATTAATTTGTCGATGTCATTAAATCTCACAACCACACAACAATCTCAACGACAACAAAAACTACATTAACAACAACAATCAACAACAACAATCATCATTAATAATCATTATCTCAATAATCTCTATTATTATTTGTAATCTTTTCAAAGCATTGTTAATTTTAGTAAATAAAAGTAAGAATAATTTTGTAGAAAATGTATGTTACAGAGTATGTTACACAACAAAATTTGTTTACATTGTAATATTGAAAACAAAAAAAAATATTAAAGACTCTCTTCACTTTCTGACGCAGTTAATTAGCTACAAAACTCTACGAGATATGACATAGGCGTAAATATATTGAATAGTGTACTCGTATTCCGCACCGTGACATATCCCAAAACTGACGTAAACCCAATTTTATTGTTAACTGTCAAAATGTTTCAGAAATCTTAAATCTTTGATCCTTATAACAACTTCCCCAGAAGACTAAGTAAGTTAAAGCGATTATTTCCCCTGTCTAACTTGATTTTATCATGAAAATAGCAAAGAAGACATTATAAATAGGAATCCAATACTTGTAGCGTAGAATGTAGCCTCTAGGCACGGCTATGACCTGATTACCCAGATCCGAAGTGGCGTCCTTGAATATCCTCTCCGTACCGACACCCAAAAAATGTTACTGTTTTCAACATATATGAAATATTCTCTATATGAGACTGTAGAAAATATGACTAACGAGAATAAATTTGACATTAGAAAGGCGATAATTTGGAATACAAGATAGCTCAAAAGAACCACCATGGTTCTGGAACGCAAAGGGCAACTAAAGGAATATAGGTGAGTTTCAGTCAGTAAAACTCTTTCTCACTCTACCCACAGGTAGAGAAATTATAGAATGATTTCCCCATTAAAAAAGGTCGGCAGATATCAATATGGTCAAATTAAGTCTACTAGGTGTATTCAGGTCTTAGGGTCGCCGCACATGGGCCACCGGCCACAAACACAAAACGCCGCCACCAGAATATTTCCTATAGTTCTCATACATTTTATATGGATTCGCCGCACACGGTTGACGCCGGTGGCCGCCACACGCTACAGATCGCCGCTGCTCGCTTCTTGTGACTTGCACTGGCCACTAAACGCCGATACACACGCCACTTGCGCATTTAAACCTTCTTCGTCAGAGTCCATTAAGATGCTGCGCTGGCTGTCGCGCGCTTCAGCTTCCTTTGTGGCCGCTTTTAGCTTCTTTTGGAGGCGTTTGTGGCTGTCGCGCGTGGTCCCTGTGCGGCGACACTTAAAGTTCCTAGTTTACAATACTATTAAAAAAAATTGGCTCAATATTCTCGAAGTTTTGACATTCCTCCCGTTCAAAGCACAACGGCTCGTTAGTACTCTTGCCATTCATAATTTTATGTAAAAATATCCTATCAGTTTTTCACACGAAAACTAGAGTTTCTTTAAGACATCCCAAAATATAAATGTATTTTTAAGTAAAGTATTCATAATAAAAAAAACACATCCTACTAAATACGCAGTCAATTTTTGTACAACAGACATTTTGAAGTACCCAGAGAAATATTATTGTTGACAAAAACCATATATAATTAAAGACCTTTCATAACCCTAAAAGAAAACAGAACTAACAACTTAGTATCCAACGAGCAACAGAGACATACGGCAGACTGAAAAGCAATAAAATATGTTCTAAATATCGGCCGGCCCCTCGATTTGGGTCAAGTGCACGCGCTGACCCAGCAAAACTGATATTCTGATGCATCCGCTCTGCTCCATTATAATTTACCTGTGTTTAATAGACTCGACCACAGTTTAATGGAAATATTGGTTTAATGACAGCTATGTGGCAATGAATATGTATTAAATACATTGCAAGGTAATTGGAAAAATCGCTCCATGCAAAAACCTGATATGAGCTTGTGTTGTTACGTAAACTGATCTCAGTAGCTAATTAGGACTACATGGGATAATTAACTGTGGAATTTTTACGCATGGTTGAGTCACCCGTATTCAAATCAACAAAACTTTAACTTTAATAGTCTCTTAGAAATTAATACATATTATGTATTTGCAAAACAAGTGTTTACAAAAATATTGGTGAGTTCCTTTTTTAAGGACCAAATATTGAATACATATTGTTAATAAATTAAGTTGTTTATTAAATAATAGTGGAATTAAATAATGAATCAGAATGTTGGGCTATGAAAAGACGGATGAAAAGAGATTGCATGTAGCGGGGATGAGAATGTTGAGATGGATGAGCGGAATGATGAGATTGGATAAAGTGAGAAATGATTAGAGTTTGAAAGTGGGATCGTTTATCTTGATATGGTCATGTGAAGAGGAGGGATAAAACGCATGTTACTAAAAGAGTTATAAATATACATGTTGATGGATGGATAGGGATAAGGAAGCCAAAGAAAAGGTGGATGGATTGTGAAAAGGGAGTCGATGATAGCGTGACTACTGACAGGACAATAGAAAAAAAAAGTGTTGCACCGACCGCGAGTATTATGAGACAAGGGCAGGAAGATTATGATTAAAAATAGTTGTACTAGTCATCGTATTCAAGCAGACCTGGTTGGTATACGGAACCGGTCGAACGACCTACGTTAGATGAGACTAGTTTTATCCACACTATGACCAGGAAACAGGGATGTAGGAAAATGGCGGATGTGGATGCAAAAGTATTTTCAAATAATAATAATAATATATATAGTTTGAGTCCGCTTTGGTTTTGCCTAGCCTTGAATGAGAGGTGGTCAGGTTATATCTCACCTTCTTTACATGGATGACTTGAAACTTTTTGCCCCCAACAAGCTTCAACTGATGGAGCTACTGAAGGTAACTGAAACCTTCAGTAGTGCCATCAGGATGGAGTTTGGTGTGGACAAATGTGCGGTCATGCATGTAAAGCGAGGGGAGATTGTGGAGTCCGTGGGTACTCAGCTCTCGTACTCCATAAACCTGAGATCCCTCTCTCCAACTGAAACCTATAAGTATTTGGGTATGTCGGAAGCTTTAGGTATCAATGCCACTGACATGAAGCAATCTTTGAGGGAGCGCTTCTTTGGACGCCTGAAGAAGGTATTCAATAGCCTTCTTTCAGGCGGAAACAAGGTGCGCGCCTTCAACGGTTGGGTCATGCCGGTATTGATGTACTCTTTCGGCGTACTCAAATGGACTCAAACAGAACTGAACGCCCTGGATAGGCGGGTTCGTACACTGCTTACTGCAAACCGAATGCATCACCCACGGTCGTCGGTGATGAGACTGTATATCCCGCGAAAGTGTGGGGGTCGAGGCTTTTTAAATGCTAAGACCCTGAACAATCGCGAGGTATGCAGTCTCAGGGAATATTTCCTAGCCGCCGACGTGAGTATGCATCGTGATGTAGTGGCAGTGGACAAGGGACTCACCCCGCTTTCCTTGGCTAACGAGAACTGGCGCAAACCTGTAGTACTTGACACTAACGATCGCAAGGAAGTATGGCAGAGTAAGGAACTTCACGGACGCTTTTTCAGGGCCCTGCATGGACCCGATGTAGACAAACTAGCGTCCGTAGCCTGGCTGCGTTTCGGTGACCTCTTTGGGGAAACTGAAGGTTTTGCCTGTGCAATTATGGACGAAGTTATCATGACGAATAACTACCGGAGATTTATCGTGAAGGACGGTACGGTTGACATCTGTCGGGCATGTCACCGACCGGGTGAATCAATCCGCCACATTATCTCTGGTTGTTCTCGTTTAGCTAACGGGGAATACTTGCATAGACACAACCTTGTAGCCAGGATTATCCATCAGCAACTTGCTCTGAAGTACTCTCTTGTGGAATCGGAGGTGCCGTACTACAGGTATGTGCCCGACCCAGTTCTCGATAATGGCGATATCACATTGTACTGGGATCGGTCCATCATCACTGACAGGACTATTGTGGCCAATAAGCCTGATATAGTGGTGGTGGACCGAAGTGAGAGGCGTGCAATGATTGTTGACATATCCGTTCCGCATGACGAGAACCTCGTGAAAGCCGAGAAAGATAAACAAATCAAGTATATTGACTTGGCTCGCGAGGTTGTCGACATGTGGGATGTGGACTCAGCGATCATTGTACCGATAGTCGTGTCAGCCAATGGCTTAATAGCCAAGAGCCTCGACCAACATCTCAGGAGGCTTACGTTAGGCGGCTGGATCAAGGGCTTGATTCAGAAAGTGGTACTCCTGGACACGGCTCGTATAGTTAGGAGGTTCCTCTCTCTGGAGCCCTGACCGCCGGTAGCTTGGACTCTGTTCCCGATACCGGTGGGCTACTATTTTTTATATTTTTAAATGTTTTTAATTTTATAGTGGAATATTTAAAAATATAATTTATATGTATTGTAAAAGGAATAAACATAATAATATTCCAGTAATCGGTGTGTTGGTAATCAAAGGACAATAAATTTTCGACACAGAGATATTTTCACTGTATCATCTTCTCGGCATTACTTACGTCATGCCGTATTCGAAACGGTTCAATATTTTAACTTGGGTAACTTAACATTTTTTAACGTAATGGACCACATTAAAGAGATTATTACTTAAAACATCGTTAAAAAAAACTGGGCAAGTGCGAGTCGGACTCGCGCACAGTGTGTTTTGTACAAACTTACCTATATAAATAGTTCAATTCCCGAATGGAGTTTTTTTTTATGATGTAACAACAAATTTACTGTTTTCAGATTTATTCCTATACCTGCTGTAAGACCTTGGTTTGTGCCAAATTTCATGATTTTGGGTCAACGGGAAGTACCTTATGAATTTGGATTTCGTTGAGCTTGTCAAAATGCATGTCACGTTTTTTGTGACATAAACGGCCGTATCGTTTTTTCTCGTTAATTTAGACGTTTGATTTTATGACAGATCACTTCAACTCGATACCTCCATTCGTTCCCGAGATAAAGGAATAGACGGACGGACAACAAAGTGATCCTATAAGGGTTTCGTTATTTTCTTTTCAGGTATAGTACTCTAAAAATTTTGACGGAGTCGTAGGTTTGTGACAGCCCTAATGTAATAAGTATCGTCGGCTATCAGAAATCACCTCTAACGAGTAATTCACATTAGTCTAACGGGCTCACTGTACATCCCTAGATATACTTGAGTAATAATATGCAAATTTAATGAACCTGCAAAAAGTAGCAGTGAACGGACATTGCAAAATGGCTGGCATCCCAAACCGCTGGTTGAGGCGCGCAGCTATTTTAATAAAGACCACTCTGCTGGTAATGCGAGGTTAAAAACATTGAATAAGTTATAAGCGGATAGCGGCTTTTCAATAAAATATACTGAAATTATTACTACACTAAGACAGCTTGATCTTTTCGAAGCCATCTTAGTTTGACAGATAAGCATACGGTAGAAATAATAATAAAATGATGATAATATTTCACAACATTCACACAACGCCATCTAGTCCCAAACTAAGCAGAGCTTGTGGTATGAGTACTAGACAACTGATAGACATACTTATATATTTCTAAATACATACATAGTATAGATAAATTGCACCCGGGCACAGAACAAATGATAAATAGAAATGTCGTGGCCATCTCATAGAAATTGATCACTTCATGATATGCCAAGTTAAACTGGCCAGATCATTTTAAACGTAAAATTTTGATGGCCTCGTTTGGCCTATTTTCTTTAGACTTTTTACTATCATAGAATTCCTAAATCAATTATATGGCCAAACAAGAATTGATATATCAATAAATGTTAACGTTTAAACGATCTGGCCAGTTTTAGTTAGCCATATCATGAAATTATTAATTTCTATGATCTGGCTACGACAAATGCTCTACTGAGTCTGAAATAATATTAGAGATCATAATCATAATACATAATTTTATTCTATACTTTCTTACTAATATATATTTTTTTAAATTATAATCAGGTGTGATAGGAAGTCAAACGCAAGTCTATCAATTAATTATAATAAAAAATACGATGCTGGTAATGTTTAGTACAACATACTGCAAGACGCCTCAACTGATTGGATTTGGATGATTTGATGGATAGACACACGCCGCAGAATTGTTCGAAAGAGTTGCAGTAGCCCTCGCAAAAAAGGTACAGTAAAAGTCTGTCATACCTTCCCGCTCCACCTAGAGTGGAAGAAGTTTTTTGATGATTTCCCACGTAAAAAATAAGATTAGGATATATATTTTTTAGGTGGGGAAATCATCAAATGACATCCCTCGCTCTTGGGCAGAGCGCTAGGGCGTGTCAGACTTTTACCGACTAAAAACCCCTGTTCCTTCTTTGCTTTCGTCGCAGGGCCGAGTTTTTCTTTCAGAAACAAACCCCTAGGCCTCAGTAGGCTTTGACCCTGCCGTCTCCTACCGCGCGCCGTCGATGACTTGGGCTCGGTCCGGACGGATACCGGACGACCGGACAGCGTTGCCTCGCGCGTGCATGTGCCGCCTCCTCCTTTACTAGCATTACTGCTTCGCAGAAGGACCGTTGTCGCATGTGACTTAGATTTGAACAATTAAGTTCGATTGCAACTAAAAAGTTTCAATATAAGTTCGATTTCAACTAAAAAGTTTCAATTGAACTAATTGATTGTTCAAATCTAAGTCTTTAACTTGTCCCACAGCACAAAATACCGGGCGAGGCCGATAGCCGCAACGGAGTTTCAATTAGACTTTGATTTTCAACCAATTTGTTAGGAATTGTATTTTGTTGACAAACCTTTTTGACGTTTTCCGTTTTCTGCAAAATATTGTGCTCTTATAAAAATGTCAACAATTTATTTTTTATAAACAGATTTCGATACTTTTTTTCTACTGGACGGATATTAACGAAGTATTATATAATTTTAGTCCACAGCCACGGGTTAATTGTCATCTGATTACTGGGAAATGATTTATTTATAAATCTCCTTTTCTTGTCAAGGCAACTTGATTCTGCGTATAATTTGTTGTAAATAGCTATAAAGTTATATGAAAATAAAAATAAAAATTAGTAAACTAAGAAATCCATCGTTCTATTTCCAAGAAATTTATAAGGAAATCCTTAAGAAAAATACAAAAATATAAAACTCCTATTCAACACCTACAAAATTATTTTCATACAACTGCACACGGTTTCTGAGAAAAGGCAGCAAAAAGAAAAAAAAAACATTGTTTATCGTATCGACACAAAAGCACCACATTTTATGGGAAAAATAGGTAAATCTTTGACGATTACTTAGTATTCACCCTTTGGTCCTGGTGCTCGTTTCATAAATTTGGTTGGTTCTATCTTTTCTATATGTTTGTTGGTAGAATGTCTTCCGAAACCGTTCGGGACATGTGATATATATATTCGGATAAAATACGTTAAACGATTTTCTTCCTGGTATTTATTTTATGGCTAGAGAGGGATGTTAACCACCTATGTAATGATTTCCTGTTTAATAAATTCATCATTGGTTTATCTCAATAAATTACTTAATACCAAGCTACCAAGTTTTATCAAAATTCATTTCAGATTTTTGCCATAAACAAAAGCGTAGATGCTAAAATGTGGTCGTCATTTATACTTGGCTCGCCCAGAATGTCATTGTTTTTCGAGGGTTTGTATGTATACGTTAATAGACTAGTGTTGGATTAGTGATTAGCCTTCTTACCTTCGAGTTGTGATTCTTTAGTGAAACAGTAATGGAGGCGGCCACAAACGTCAGGGAACGAACATCCTCACGCCCCACACACCACGATCCTGACCCCGACTACCAGCCATGGCAGGCGCGGGCTTGCGCACGGCGAGAAATGGGTAGCTCACCGTCCGGCCGTTTGGTAATCGTCCAGACCAAGCCCAAGTCGTCACCAGCACGTAGTGTTCCATTGCTCCTTAAAGAAATTTCAGCAAAACCAAGGGGCCTAGCAGGGTTGATGCCCGCTGGGGCCATGGAGATTTTCTGAAAAGGAAACTGGTGGCATTAGAACGCAAAGAGCAACTGAAGGATACAGGTGTGCTTTTAGCCTATTCACTCTAGCCTTAAAGACACCTAAATTATAGTTGGACGGCTGAATTATGGTTAATTCAACTTCCCTGCCTATCCTTCAAAGACTATAAGCTTGATATTCTTGTCTTGTATAATACTTAGCACGTTACAGATACCACCAGAAAATTCCTGCGCCCCATCCTCCTTACCCCGCATGTAACGCCTCAACCTAGTTTCAGTGCAGGCCAAAATATAGTTCAAGGTCGTTGCAACTGCGCTTCTCAGCCAGCCGTGTTGACACTTACAATCGATACGGAATTTACTGGCCGATCTCACACACAAACCTCAGCTGTTTGGAGGACTTTACTTTCAGGGGCGAGCTGGGTTTAAAGCCTTTAGTTTTGGCATGAAAGTTCAAGGGTCTCTGGTTTTGTTTCAAATAGGGGATTGGAGAGTTCAAGGGTGCAGGTGGTGTCAATTTATTTAGTGCATCCTTGTTCTTTTGTTGTGTGTGGAATTTGATGTCCTATTTGTAAACCTGATCTAATCACCAGGCAGTAACAGTTTTTTTAATATGAATTTTCATTATTAAAAGTAAAAAGATGGAATATATGATTGTTCAAAAGAGTCACCTTGGCCCTGAAACGCAAAGGGCAACTGAAGGACCCAAGTGGGTTTTAGAGACCGTACATCATTAATTAAAGGTTAACATGTGTTCGAACGCACGGAGAAGACTTAGTATATAATTAATGGTCTCCCATTTGTAGACTGACGTTAGCAATTTTATTTAGCTACGAGTTCCATAAAGTTTACCATTGACATCGACGATGCAAACGATCCACAATTCTGATGACTGCAACATTTTCTGTTGTAACAATATAACATAGCAATCGTTTTTTATTAAGTCCTCCCGATAACGAATAAATGGCAAACCAGTTCAAGGTTGTTTCGTTTGTATCTGTTCCCCGAGGAGCTGACAGCTCAGGATATTGGAACTGTTCGATTTATCTGTGAAGTCAACAGATTCACTGATTAGGACATATAACGTTAAAAAGCCTTGAAATAAAAATGGTTTGACGTTTTTACTAAAGATGAAACGGATCCTGCAAAAAGATGAAAAAAAAATTAATGAAAGGTAACTTTAAATTTATATTTTTGCCTTACAGAGTACTTACATCATACTTACTGTTTGTGTTCAAACTACAATTAGCCATCAGGTAAACTGTAGCCGTATTTTTCGGAACAGAGTCAGGATCAAGATATCTTAATAAAGGGTTTGAAGAGAAATAGGATAATAATAGGAAATTAAAATAGCTCTCAGCGGTCAGCTTTTTTAAGGGTCCAGGTAGACCTGGACTCTGTCATGCAGAAGCACGACATAGGAAGATGGAGAATATGACACCACCCGGTGACGAGCTTTCTCTTGGTCTTACGCGAGAAGTTCCTTTCGGCCCAGACGCGATTCAGCTGTGAAAAATTGGCGCTCTTTGCCATTACAAATCTTCTTATGTCCTGCTCACATGACTCATTGTTTGTTATGATAGAACCCAGGTAAGCAAGCTCGTCTACTGTGTCTAGGATTAGTGTGCCAAACAGAGTGAGAGACTTGCTTCGGTCCGCAACCATGACTTTTGTTTTAGCCCTAACTCCTTGCTGATCCGCTTCAGTGTTGCCAACAACACAAACATCTTCACTAACTTCATAAAGTGTGGTGTGGTAAAACAAACAAATACTTGTATGGGCAAATAGGCGTTCTGTGTCTGGATATTTTGCAGGTGAGTTTTTGAATGCACCCACGATACAGGAGCTTTTTCAACGTTGGCAACGTTTTTGTAAAATAATTATTTTCTTTTACCTCTACCTTACCCGTAGAACTTGTGTGCGAACGTCACTATAATTTTTGAGAATTGTTGAAAAAAAAAATGCTTTTTATATGTAGCTCTTCATATCATACAACCCTTCAGTCTAAAAATCCAATACTTACAATGGAAGACAGAATCGATAGCCTGACGTCGACGATTGTTACGCCGCAAAGCTCAAATTACACAAAACACTATCGATAAGTATTGAATCACATTCAGATGCTGACGCCAGGTCGCGACCCAGGCGCCCCTGACGCAAACTAAATAAAAGTTTTTAGATGACACGTCCGAATGTCAGTGCCTCAACTCCGAGCTTTAGGTTTCAATGTCGTGTTTATTTTTAAACTTATTTGTGTACTACAGATATTGTGTTTACTACGAATATTGTGTTTTCATGGTTCCTTAGTCCTAACAAGGAACCCTTTTAGTTTCGCTATGCAGACAGACATGGTTCCTTCTGTTTGTTCGTGGTTTAGCTTGGAGCCTGATAGTTCAGTAGTTTATTGAAATCTTCAAAAATGTTTTTTTTTTTTAAGTTACTCTCATAAATCATTCTCATGTTACCTGTAAAATGACAATGATTTTTTGTTCTCATCTTGGATATTATTGTACAGAAGTTTATATACAATGTGAAATTTCAAAAAGTATTTTTCGGTTTAATGATCCGTTTACGAAATATAAAACTTAAAAATGCAACTTTTTGCTAGTATCTAGTATGTGTCCTATAATCCCCTTTCTTCCAACAAGCTAAATTAAAAAACTCGAAACATCTCAAAAAAATTATGATGTTTGTATGGATTTAGAAGAAAAACTATCCCGGTTAAGTTAGCTCTGTTAATTTAAGAGTAATAGTCGCTTAATTTATAAAACAAAAATTACGTAAGTACTAAATACTACTTATAATACTAAGATAAAGTTGTTATTATTGTTCCATTTATTCATCTTATTCAGTAACTTTATTTATAAAACTATTTTTTTTTACCATTTTTAAATATTTCTTAAAAAAAACGAACAAAAAAAGCATTTAAAAATATAAAAAATAGTGACCCACCGGCTTGGGAACTGGGGCCAAGCTACTGGTGGTCAGGGCTCCTGAGAAGGAACCTCCTAACAATACGCGCCGTGTCCAGGAGTACTGTTTTCTTGATCAAGATCTTAATCCAACTGCCCAACGCGAGCCTCCTCAGATGTTGGTTACTCTTAGCAATTAAGCCATTGGCCGTTACGTCTATTGGCACAATGACTGCTGTATCCACTTCCCACATGTCGACAACCTCGCGAGCCAAGTCAAGATATTTAGTTTGTCTATCCTTCTCAGCTTTCACGAGGTTCTCGTCATAAGGGACCGCTACATCAACAATCATTGTTCGACGCTCTACTCGATCTATCACCACTATATCAGGCTTATTGGCAACAACAGTTCTGTCAGTGATGATAGATATTATTATTTCCTTTATTGATTTCATGTTCATATAAATTACAAAATCATTTAAAAATGTAATGTGGGATGGTGACATACAGATATTATTATTATAATCTTTATTGTATACCGCATTAACAAAACATACAGGACAAACATTATTAAAAATAAGTGTACAATGGGCGGTCTAATCGCACAGGGCAATTAGGTTGTTATTGGTTTACTACCTAAAAAGGTAAAGTTATGAAAAAAAATCCGCCTTCGGAGTAGTTAGAGACGTCCCAAACATAAGCGCTTCTACAACCCCGGTTTTGGTGTAGGTATGTGTCTGGGCAAAACCAAATCATTACCTATTGAACACCCGAGATCTTACAATTACTGAAGGCGAATGAGATATAGAGGCGTATATTTTAAAGTAAATAAACGAAGATAGCCTTATATAACTAAAATACCCCAACAGCGTCGCTGTAGATTTTGTAAGGACTTTTTTTTGCTGAGTTATGTGCCTTTTTGGTCGCGCACTGATAATTCCTTTTTTTTTATTGGGTATCTTCAGTTTATACGATTGTGTGAGTCACGAATAAACGTTTTTTCTTTCTTTTCTTTCTTTCTTTTTTCACATAACAACACAAAATTTTTAAGGGTACACAATATTTGAAGGTTTTAACTAATGCTGGTCTTCGACGCCTTATGTAGGTGGGCCCAGTCTTTTGAACGTTATTAGCCGCTAAAGTGATGAAGCTAACTTCTAAGCTACTACGGAATCCTATATTGTGCATGACGTACTTGGCCGGTTTTTTCTTATTAATGTGTACTGAATACATAATTTTATTGTAATGTTCGAAACTTCGAAATCAATTTCGTAATGCCTACAAGTTGAACGTAATTCAAAATGGAGTTTTCTGGCGGCAAAACTAACACTTAGACCTGAAAAAAACTTAAATAATCTTTATAAAAAACATCCAAAAGTTACCGAACACTTTTTCCATCGATCGCGTTATGTTATGTTAATGTTCCTACATGCAAATTTAAAAAAAAAACGTAATATAAGCACATTACGTTATTTTTAAATGAATTGCGTGCGCAATCATCATCATCATCATCATTTCAGCTAAAAGACGTCCACAGCTGGACATAGGTCTCCTCTAAATGTCACCATATAACGACCGGTATTGTGCGTCTCGCATACAACGGATTCCCGCGACCCTCAACTAGGTCATTGGTCCACCTTGTTAGAGGCTTTACAACATACAATATGCCTATGCAAGCATGACATGTATCCATGCATGTTCAAAGGTAATTACAAATTAAATTGTGAAAGCAGGTAAATAAAAAGCGGCGCTAAACTTATTTGCCATATCCTGCAGATGAAAGGAAAACAAATATTTAAAATGGATGTTTCTCTGCAAAACTAGACTGTTTCCTTTATCCAAGAACCCATTAGTCCAATTTTTAGGTCCAATATACTTTGAAAGCCAGCTTTGTACCTCTACAGAGAAATACCCACATAATGCAAAGCGCAGCTCCCGGGGGCGGCCGTGGCCGCTGTGACCTAAAATCGTGAGTTCAAGGCCGCCACCTAGACCAGGTCCCTGTTGCATTCCGTCTCTACTATAAGCAATTATCTGAATTTTCTGTTTTTTTTTTTTAAGTGCGGTCAGTATTTAGTTTAGCTTCGATTAACAGACCGTAGCAATGCTGGCAATATTTTGGGCACTTTTTTCAGCGGTGTAGATATTTTTTATACCCAATGATTTTTTTCTCCTTCCTCTTTCTAAAACTGCTTGCATGCTGTAAATCCGTTTAAAATTATGTGTTGTTCTTAGAAATTGTAGATAGGATTTAGTTTTGCAGTGATTTATTTTGTAGTTTGGTTAATCTAGTCAATTGTTAATTTTTCCTGAAAAGTTCTCCAAGAGTTTTGAAATTGATAATTTTCTGCTTTACCACTTATCTTTTGCCAGTCACCATATTAGAAAAATGGCTCCCAAAACAGTTAATGACAAAGTCGCTTTTTCGAATAATTTTCCGATGGAAATACCCAGTCAAGCAAGAAATTAAACTAGAAACAAATTCATAAAATCAGCTTTACCAACATTTTTACCAAAAACCTGAAACACACCATTCGGAGAAGCACCATAACAACGTCAATATAACACTCGATTGCTCCAGGACCTTGGCCTCCATTATTGGGGCGTGGCCGCCCCGTGCGCGCAGAACTATCAGTTGCGAAGACCGATTCATTTACAAGGTAAATTCAAATGTGAAACGAATGTTTGAGAAAAAGTGGTAAATAATGCCTATTCAAATTTTTTTTTTTTTGGAAATTTGGGCATTGTGGGACCTAAACTCCTAAATTGTGGGCCCTGACGAAACCTGCAAAATCATCTGGAAATTTTACACTATTTTGGTGTAACAGGAAATAACAAATATTTATGATTAACGAACAAAAACAATGAAAACAAAATAAATTTATGATCAATGACCAGTATTAGTCCAAGATCCCAGAGCGATCTGTCATAACTTTTTTTTTACATAGATGAAACCTTAGGTTCTCAGTAGCGTCTCATGTGCTTTGAATACCTATGTGCTTGTAAAGCTCTCCTTGTGACTCCTGGGCAGAAAGGTAACTAATAATATGAGTTTCTAAACTTAAATTTGTATGATTATTTTATTTTTGTGGAGCTTTGAAGCGTCTGACAAAAGTTTTGTTCCATCGAAAGCGACCGACGGCCCAGCTGAACGCATGCCAGAGGGTCATTGCCATACGGTTGGATGGATTTTCCGCGAAGCGGCAAGCCTCCCTGCTGGCCTGCCACCATGGGACCTGGAGGCAACAGTCCTTGCACGTATGCACAATTTCCGCGTGGAGATGCAACGCTGGGGCAAAACTCCGCTGCCGTGACAAGTCGCGGTATGGCGGACAGAGTTCCGGCGGGATCTCATGGTGAAAAAGCGACCGGGACTGCTGCAACCCAGTGCTTGGCACACCATAATTATGGCGGTAAGTCCCCTCTTTGAGGAGTGGCTGGATGACCTCAAGGTGTCCTCACCCTCCGCATGACGCAGGTTTTCACCGAACATGGTCAGTTCAGAGAGTTCTTGCACCGGACACGTGCGGATGTAACGCCCGGGTGTCACCACTGTGTGGACCGCTCGGAAGACACGGTGGAGTATACGGTAGAGGTGTGCCCCGCCTGGGTAGAGCACCGACATTTCCTCGTGGGAGCGATTGGCGGCAACGATCTCCCGCGCCGGACCTTGGTACAGGCCATGGTCCAAAGTGACGAGGAGTGGCAGGCGGTCGCCTCCTTATACCAAGCTTATGCTAGCAAAGGAGTATCCTTTGCTAGCATAAGCTTCGGAAATTCCCGATTTCTGGCTACCGTAGGCGCAAGCTTGCAGACGGCAAACAATGGGTAGCTTGCCGTCCGACCGTCGAGTAACCGTCCGGACCGAGCCCAAGTCGTCGACGGCGCGACGACTCTCCCTGCTCCAAGACCAGCTCGTCGTCTGCGCAACAGAACACGCCGACCCCGTCAGGGAGTACGCCGCGCAGCACGTCGTCATACCCGATGTTCCACAAAGGTGGTCCTAGTACCGATCCTTGCGGAACACCACACGACATCTCTTGCTGTTTCCACTCTCCCTGGTTATCAGGACAGATGATGTACCCGTTCGACAGGTAGGCCTCGATCACTCAACAGAGGTAGTCAGGCACCCGGTGATACCAGAGTGCTCTCCTGATGCTACTCCAGGGCAGAGAATTGAAGACGTTGGCGATGTCCAAAGACACCACCACGACTCACCTGCACTGGAAATATAGGCATGGAAACAGAATTGAAATATTGAAACATAAAATAAACAGAAATAAAAATCGTATAAAAAGTGAATACAAAATACAGAACTCTATAGCAAATACTCCAGCGTCGAACCTTGACCCCGCCACTGGGTCAACACCGCGCAGGATGATCAATATTGCACTGAGTTTATTGGACAGCTGCTAAAATATACGAGCATGTGAACATTTTAAGATAGCTATCAATGTATTAAAATTCAGTAACAACTCTTAAAAATATATTTTATGATAGGTATCCACTTCATTAAACTACTCGTATTAAGGGCTAGTTTTACCTAAATGGAATTCAAGAAGGAAACAAACCTGAGAAATATAATTAGTAATTGGAACTTATTTTGGAAAGGGCAATAAATGTTATAATCTTAAATGAACTGTTATAAGCATTACATTATATAATATCACACCTAGATTCTCCATTAGGTAAAGCAGAGGTGTGCCTAGCACACACACATTTCACCTGGTATTAACTGCCATTATAATAGGAAGCCAGCCTGTTACCATCGACCGATCGATCGGGAAAATTCAATAACACTTCCCAAAATGGGACGCAAATCTAGAACTTACTGCGTATTACGCAGTAAGTATACGAGTTTATGAGACAGTTGAAATATAGAATAGTATATACTAAAGTACTCAGTAAAGTACTCATAATATAAAAATGACTAAATAACGAAAGATCAAAATGCTCTTCTCCAACAGGAAATTCAATAATAAAGCAGTTCCTTGACCTCCGGCACTGGGGCGCTCTGCCGACACAGGATATCAATCGTAGCGTCAATTTATCGGTTAACCGCAAAACGATTTGACGGGAATTTTATTTTTTACTGTCGGTTTATTCACTTTGTGTTTGCTGTTGTAATTCTTGGGGTTCTGATTTAATTTGTAGCTTTGAAATTACTAATCCTACATTTTATTTTTTAATGTTGCGCTTACGAAACAAAACATGTACTCTAAAATTCATTGGAGTGCACCTTTATATATAATAATATATATAATATAATATTCCACAACTACATATTCTACAACACACAACGCCGTCTAGTCCCAAGCTAAGCAGAGCTTGTGTTATGGGTACTAGACAACTGATTAACATACTTATATATTTCTAAATATATACATATTATAGATAAATTACACCCAGACACAGAACAAATGATCGTGCTCATCACACAAACATTTGTCCTGGGTGGGAATCGAACCCACGACCTCCGGCATAGCAGTCAGGGCCACTAACCACTACATGAACAGGCCAGTCGCAGTATATAAAAACGATAAACATTTAAAATTATTTGTTTTATTTTTATTTCAAACTAGCTGACCCAGCGAACTTCTTACCGCCTAAGAGTAAAGATAAAGCCGTCTACTGGCATTACCAGAACAGCATAATTCATTTTATAATGACATTTTAATTGGAGATGTCGTTGTATTCGGACTTTTTTTTCGTGATTTTCTCCGTTTTTCCTCGCCGTAAACCTTCCCTGGATTATCTCGAATATTTCTAGACCAAAATTAACCAAATAGGTCTAGCCCTTTTTGAATTTTAGCAAGACTTACGAACATCTATTCCTTTTATATATATTATAGATTCAAGATATTTTATATCACACAGGTTTACAACTGGGAGATTGGGGTTGGAGTTGGACTGTGAAATTTTTTCAGTCAATTTTTATGAGTTAACACGAGAATTTCACACATACGCGAAAATTTTGATGTATTCTACATCTTCTGAAATATTTAACTGTTAGAAAAAAATAATGGGCTGATACAAGAATAGCAAATCAAATCAAGAACCAAAGTGCATAGTATGAGCGATGAACCTTGACCTCAGGCCATTAGGTCGCGGCTAGACAGGACAGTTAATTGTTGCAGCAGATTTATTAGACAATTGCAGCGTAATTTATAGCGACTGTCCAGATTTAGGAGACTAACTAGAACAGTTTGTTGTTGTTATAATGATGCATTGGACCTAAAATGCTACCTTGCGGCACTCTTATAGAATTCTCTTGCAAATTGCAATTTTATCACTGTGGGTGTCGTACATTTTTCAAGATAAATGGCCTATATTATCAATGTAAAAGTAAGTCCGTCTATACGTCTATCTACCATCTTTATCTCTTCACGTCTTTGTTGAGACTTGGCTGAACAGATTTGTTTAAACTTAGCATATGCCTGAAATAGGATTCCTTTATACTACTTTTTTTACACACAAACATCTTTAGCCCAACAACTTTAGGTACATATTCTCTAACCAACAAGCAGTTACGTTTTACCGTGTTAAAGGCATTGCACGTTAATATCAACCGTTCGCTGGGTCTCCCAAGGATCAATATTTCCGTTGCTCTAAATTAATCGGATAGGTGATTCGCAGAGAGTTAATTTTATAAACATCTTAACATACCGATGAAGTGATTGACTGCTGATCTAGAATCTTGAATTTTGGCATGAAACAAGTACTGATAGCACAAGTGTATGACAAATCAGAAAACAGTTTGGAGTTACGCCACAAAAAAAAGATTCGGAAAATTTCGTAACTCAATTCGAGAATTGAACTTTTTTTTATTGGTAAGTTTGTACGGAACCCTCAATGCGCGAGTCCGACTCGCACTTGCCCGTTTTTTTTTTATTTAAATTACAATATATAAGGCATTTTTTGTAAATAGTTTTTTGTAAATATAATTATAATATTATGGGGTATGCTTACCATCTAACCGGGTGCAGCTGGGTATTACTTGTAATATTGTATCTAGTAGAAACCTCTTTCATTATCGCATAGCCATCCATAAAACGCATTCACGTGATCTAGGTGTATCCTCAGCAAATAAAGCACGGAGCCTACTGCATCGGAGCCGGCCTTGTGCTACTGACCCAAAAACACCAGTTCATGATCGCCTAGACCGGTTGGATAATACTTTCTGTACGAGAAATTATGTTTTAGACTTTTATTTGAAGGATAAAATGTTGAATCATAACTTCGAGCTTGGATTTTGATGATATTAATTTTGAAGTTAGATTAGAATTTACTCTGTACAGCTAATTCAACTTATGCCATAAAAAGTGTCATTGTAATATTGTACTGTGCGAAAAGTAATTTTTTTTTTCAATGTTGTTTAAAGGTCCTTTGCTGTACATACAAGGTAAATAAATAAATATAAATTTGTTTAATTTCCAGTTTAACAAATTAACTTAAAAACTACCTATAACTAATTAACAAAAGAATAAAAAAATAGAGAAATTAATATCTATGTAACTTAAATTATCTTAATATATATTTAATTATTACAAATATAAAAAAAAACCTTTTTCTTAGTAGGTAGGCAGTAGCACCTTACTGTACTGGAACCCCCATCGAGAAATCGAAAGCTTTGGAGAAGGCCTGTTACCTACAGGCCTTCTCCAAAGCTTTCGATTGCTCTCGGTCTTGGGCTATTTGTTGCCATCCTGGACCAGCAATTTTTTTTAATATCGTAATCCCATCTAGTGAAAGGTCTTCCTCTATATCTTTTGCCTGGTTGGCCTTTCCATGACGTAACTGTTTTTGTCCATCTATGATCTTTAAGACGTGCTATATGACCGGCCCATTTCCACTTTAACTTTTGGCTGTAGTTGAGAGCATCTTATTGCCTTTATTTTTGATCGTAGATTATTGTGTTTTATTTTCTTGATATTTAACGTACTGTGTTCCATTCCTTGCTGACATGACGTGTTTATTTTATTTTGTTGGTAAACTTCCGTGTTTAACATGCATAAGTCAAACAAGAAATGAGACACGAGTCCATGATTTTTTTCTTTAATTTGATAGGCAATCCGCTTTTAAATATTTCCTTGTAACTACAATACTTTTTCCAAGTTGGTTTCACTTTTCTCTCTAGTTCCAGTTTATTGCTGTCTCTGTTGGATCCAATTTGTTTTCTTAAATATAAATATTGGTTCACATAAGATAATGGTTCATTTTCGATTGTTTCTGTTTGATGTTATTGGCACGGTCACACCTCGGAAAGATGGAGCCGGGTGGAATTAACTCCGTTTAGCGGAAAAAAGACACGCTTGGGTTTTAGTTGCATTGAATTTGACCAGATTGGCATCGCCCCAATCGGAGACCATCTTCAAGGAGGAGTTTAAGCGTTCAACCATAGCCTCTCGGGATGACTGGATCTGTGACCCACTAGCACGTGCGTCAGACACATATCTCTCGGCAACAGTGCTGTTATTTACATACCCAAAGATACCAGGTTTAAGTAAATCATTTACGTGCAGCAAAAACATTGTTGCCAAGAATACTGACCCCTGAGCGACCCCGGCATTAATATCTAGTTGACTGGACGAGCAGCCATCAATAACCTCTCGGATGGATCGATCCCTCAAGAAGTCGTGTAAGGAGAAGTGGGTAAACCAAAGGAAGGAAGCATAGCAATAAGGCTTTCGTTCCGGATCCTATCGAAAGCCTTCGAGATATCAAGGGAGACGGCAAGCGCTTCCCCACGCTCCTCGATGACCTCACTTCAGATGTGAATGGCTTACACTAGCAGGTCAATAGTGGACAGCGAGCAGTGGGTAGCTCGCCGTCCGACGGTCCGGCAACAGTCCAGACCGAGCCGAAGTCGTCGACGGTGCGTGTTCTCCGCGCGCCTCAAGGAGATGTCAGCAACCGTAGGGGCCCAGCAGGGTCGAAGCTCTGACTCTTAAAAAAAGACTCGGCCCTGGTATGAAAGGCAACGAAGGAACAGGAGTGGGTTTTTAGTCAGTAAAAGTCTGACACTATCTCCCGCTCCGCCTAAGGTCGGGGGATGTCATTGGATGATTTTCCTACCGAAAAAAAAAACACTTTTAGTCAATTATCTCATTGACAAAGCCAAAACGCATCGATACAAACGTGTGACTGTACGTATGCTGCAACGTTAAAAACGCGCGACTGCAACTATGCAAACAACGGCGCCAATAGACGTTCACAGGTACTGAAGCGTACCTACGAGCGATTATATCGCATCTATATTATTGCAGTCACGCATTAATAGCGCTATACTTTTACAATCGTGGTGCGACCGAACCGCGATTATGTCGCTACTAAATCGATGCAAAACGTCGTCGTGGGCAATCTCCCTAAGATTACTTTACATTGTGAAAAATTCCCAGTGCTGTCTATGCAACCAACCTAGTTACGTACATACTGTAAGCATGCGCTTTCGTGCCATTGTGAATACCACTACTACCGATCGTTGGTTTTGTCATGTTCCACCATTTTCTACGGGATTGTGCGCTTTCTGGCTCTGCCAAAGGCTCCACATCCAGTTACGGCAGACCTAACCAGCCCAATCAAAGTTTAACTTTATGTTTGTTAATTAATTGAGTTACTAAGTTATATGTTGCCAGCGGCTTCGAACGCGTGAAAGTAGAAAATTGTCCCAAGGAAATATACTCTCATAAAAAGTATCCTATTCTAGGATATGGTCTATCCGTGTACCAAGTTTTAACAAAATCCGTTCAGCCATTCGAGCGTGAAGAAGTAACATACACAAACAGTCACAAACTTTCACATTTTTAATATTAGTATAAATGTGATTCGTTTTTTAAGTAGGTAGAATCACTAGGGTTACTAAAATCCTTGTAAATAACAAGATAATATTTTTTTTTTTGTTGACCTGTGCTCATTTTGCGTGACTATAAAAATATGCACAGTGACGTGTGTTCCTCAAGATTGACATGCAGATATCAGCGGTGGGCACTATTAAATAAATGAAACATTCAAATTAATGTTCTCACATAAATCAAATTTTATAATTGCTACTATTTGCGTAAAGCAGTTATAAAAAAAATTAAAATTCTTATTTTTTTTACCCAAACTTAACCACTAATTCTGCTTATAAAAATTAACCATATTTTTCTTTTTCTGCTTTTTTTAACTACATTTTAAAAAATAGGCATCAATGATTTTTCGATTTTTTTTTCTATATATTCGAAAACAAATTTTGTTTATTCTTTCAATAACTTTCATCATCATCATCTTCCTACCCTTCCCCATTTTATTTGGGATCGGCGCAACACGTTTTTTTCTTCCAATCTGTCCTGTCACTCGTCACGCTATCACTAACGCCCTTTTGTTTCATATCACTTCTCACACAATCCATCCATCTTTTCTTTGGTCTCCCTCTCCTTCTCCATTCATCCACACGTAATCCCCCTGGCCGATCATCCTCATTGGAGATGGCTCGCGAGGTTGTCGATATCTGGAATGTTGGTTTTACAACCAATGTTGGTTTTGTTTATTAGCCGAGCGGTACTCTTGAACATGGCTCGTATAATTGATGAGTGATAAATGAGGTGATTCCTCTTTTTAGAGCCCTGGCCGGCCGGTAGCTTGAACTCTGTTCCCAATACTAGTAGGCACATTTTTTATATTTTAAAATTAGCCATATACATATTTTGAAGTTTTAATATTTACAAATGTAAACAATATGTAAATAATATCATTATCTCCACTAATATTATATAGAGGTAAAGTTTGTTTTTATGTTTTTTTCTGTTTGTAAGAGTTGAAAGTACTGATCCGATTGCTAAATTTTTTTCTTTAAAAGCTGCTTCATTCCTGAGTGAGTAAGTAGGCTATATTTTATGTGTGTGAGTTAAGCCGCGGGCAAAAGCTAGTACAAAATAAACCTGTATTTAAACTACTGTCCTTACAAAATACCTTTTTTATGGTGGGAAATCATCTAATAACTTCTCGCGCTCTTGGATTCCCCGGAGTTCACTTTCACTTAACCCATGGCCTCATTAGGCTTCGACCCTGCTTGACTCCTTCGATTTGCTGTCATCTCCTTGAGACGCGCGTGGAACACTACGCGCCATCGACAATTTGGGCTCAGTCCGGATGGTTACCGGATGGCCGCAAGCCCATGCCTACGGTGGCTGGAAATCGGGGTCAGGATCCCGGCGGCTGAGATATGACGGCCGTTCCCTCGCACCTGCGGCCGCCTACTTTGATAACATTACTGCTTCATAGAAGGTTGTGATCGCCTACCATTCCTGTGGCCTATACCAGGGTCTGGCGCAAGAGGTCGTTGCCACCAATCGCATCCACAAGGTCACGGCGTACTATGCCCAAGCGGGGCACATTGCTACCGTATGCTCCACCGTGTCCTCCGAGCGGTCCATACAATGGTGACACCCGGGCTTTTCTTCCGCACGAATCCGGTGCAGGAACCTCCCGAACTTACCATATCTGGAACCGAACTTACAACATACCTGACGTACCTTTGTACCAATTTATAAAGACAGTGGTTTCGCCCGCAAAACTTGTTATATCTAAATAAATTATCAATTTATAGCCCACTAAATACCAGCAACAAACACGGTAGTATCTCGGATTACAGTCCAATTTGAGTTACCACCAAAGGCGTAATGTTTGTAGAATGAGCTACACGACAGTAATAACGACGTATTTCTAGCATTGATGCATAGATTCATTTTTCAGTAAATATTATACTTTTCCTGTAAAAAAATTCAAACATGGCACTATCACTTTTTGGTTCATTTAAAAAAATGACTGAATTAATGTTACAACCTTGTTCCATGCGGGTGTCGATATTCGTGATAGAATAGTCATATTTGACGACTGTTAAAAATTTACAAATGACAGCCGGACCATCAGCTCAAGGTGTTTCCTGAGGCACGAATGAGTCTCGCTATGTAATGGTTAATCACCCATCTACGGATCTACCTTTGCAAGCGTTGCTTAACCTCAAAGATCCGTTTATTATTATAAATCCACGACCTCCTCCGAACAATCAATTTGACAAGAGGACACCAAAATTCTCGTCACATTACCAAGAAACCTTTCCTTAGATTGCCATTTCCTAATGAAGTCAACGGACTCTTTCAATGGCGTTATTAAAAACTAATCCGTCTGAGCTGAGCTGTTGAACGGTGTCCGCGTCCATTGAGCGGACAATCGGGTGGAGGTGAGGGATGACTTCAATCTTAGAGATGGACCCGTCCTGTCTGTTGGGGATCATTGCTGGTGGGTCACTGAACTGATGGCTTTTGAAAAGAATTAGGTAGGATATTAACCGCAATAGTTACAGCCTAACTAAATTAGTATTTAAAGTATAAACATTTTGTCAATGCTGAACGGATATCTGATGTTTAGTTAAATATATTAAGTAGCTAGTCGTGTTAAAATACTAGATATTTTTTTGCTGTGATGAAAATAAATTACCATAATGACGCAGAAGAGTTTAACATTTTGAGGTAATTAATTGCCTCGTGGTATTTAAATATCTCCCAAGATACCGGTTTGGAACAATGTGCGTTTGCCATTTTAGATGCGTTTGCGTACATATATTTGGTATATTTGATACGGATTATATATTTGGTATTTTTTTTTTTAAATTTGATATAAACTACTGCTTGACTGCAATCCCACCTGACGGTAAGCAGTGATGCAATCTTTGATGGTGAGACGCACTAGTTTATTAAGAGCCTATTCACTCTAGCCTTGAAAACACCCAATAATCGAATGGTAAGACCTCAGCAGGCAAATTGTTCCAGTCCTTCGATGTACGCGGTATAAACGACGAGGCGAAATGCTTAGTCCGGACCGTAGAGGTTTCAACAACGTAAGGGTAGATACACGCCGTACGTCGGGTTGTCCGATGGTAAAAACACGACAATAATGCTTAAGAGCGACACTGACAAAAATTAGGAATCAAGTTATGCAATGCCCCCGCACTCTCTCCAAAATGCAACCTGTAAAACACCGAAAGGCTAGCTACCCTACGCCTAAGCTCAAGGCTTTGAAGATTTATGTATATATTATATAGTATGTCTATGTATCTGTTTATCTATTATAATACATATTTCATGCTTTTTGTCAAGACAGCCCCATATCGTGTTCTGACAATTACTGTCTATTCCAGGTTGCCTGAAAGAGATATAATTTTTTCTTTTTAATATATTATAAACTACCTTTTGCCCGCGACTTCGTCCGCGTAAAAGTCGAAAATGGTTTTATTAGGTTTTTTGAGATACGAAAATATGAAATATTATTTATTATTTTCAGACTTTTCCCTATATTTGTGTTATGAGTCTTTAGATTGCGTTAAAAGTATGATTTTTTCACTGCTGCTTGAGGTTGCAGACATAAGTATATATGTGATACTAGCTGTTGCCCGCGACTTCGTCCACGTCGTAAAAACTGTACAATCATTCTGTGCTTGCAATTCATTCCGAAAAAATCGTAATAATTTATTGTACTTTCCCATAAAATGGTTAAAGGTAAAAACGCAAATTACCTCCAGGAAACATGTTATGTACTCGTCTAGATCCAGATATATGAACGTCAATGAATAGAAAGAGTATGTATGGGTCGTAACAGTTGGCATTTCTGCCTACCCCGAAGGAAAAGGCTTAGTTTATGTATGTTTCTGGTTTATGTTCTGGTAAAAAAACATTGTATGATTTTAAAATTATGCTAAATAAATAAAGTGCTATTAAATGTAGGCGGTCAAAAAAAAGCGATCAGTGGAGCTGATCCTGAGGTCGACACCCGCAACGTTTAGGGTTTGCACCTTATTCTTAAGGTAGGTAAATGGTTAAATACCCCCTGAATACCCCTCCCACTCTGAGTAGAGCGAGAGAGAGTGTCAGACTTTTACTGACTAAAAATCCTCCTCCCTTTGTCCTTTCTTTGTGCAGGACTCACCGAATGTGGGTGTTTCGGAAGGTATCTAAAACAACCAGGGATTCGATCAATCTTTATATTACATACAAGCTAGATAAGAAACCAGTTCGCCACGGTCTTCGATGATCATCATTTAAAATAGAAGTTCTTATAAATATAAACTGACTTTTAACTTTTGATTGACTGGTTGTTCCTTATCGATGATAGCGTGATGATTTCTGTTTCAGAAGTTAAATTTGCAGCTAAATGGAATAATGTGACATTATAATACGTGATTTTTGTCGATAAAAAACTAATCAAAACACGTAATAAAATCAAAGTGGTTTGATTTTATTACGTGGTTTGATTAGTTTTCACAAAACATTTAGAAGTTATCGAATAGAAATGTCAAATTTATTTTGAAAAAAGGGTAAAAGTTATTTTATTACAAAAAAGAAGATAAAATAGCTACAAAATTTTTAACTGTAGCTGAGGATCGAACTCGCGGCAAATGTTGTGCAATACCGACATTTTGGATTATTGTTCACCCTCAATAGTAAATAGCGTGATAATTTATAGCCTATAAGTTGCTCTGATCTATAAGTATTATGTATGCAAAAATTGAAAAGTATCAGTTCAGTAGTTTGTGCATCAATTAATACCATCGAAAATTAATTTTACTGTTTTATTTATTGAAAACTTAATCTGTTGCGATAAAGTATTTGTTATATATACATCTTAACTAATAAATATTATAACAATAAATATTTAAACAAATTGAAAATAATATTATGTACAAACTGGTAGAAAAAGAACTCATAGGGCATCAAAAAATTCGTCCACATCGATGTCAATGGGAAAAGTGCCCAGAACGCTGGCAGCATTGCCACGCTGGATGGTAATGCTAATTCGTTGACCGAAGAAAAGCCCAGCCCTCTGGTCACGCGAAGAGTCGACCAGCTGTTTGCTGATATCCCGAACAACTCGATGAGCGCTCGTTTATTAGATGTGTAGAAGATTATTTTTTTATTATTTTCAGCTTCATACCTTCACGCGTTCCTGAAAAAAAGCATCAGAAGGACAGATGGACAAAAAAAAATCCTATAAATGTTCTGCCTTTACCGACTTGGGTATAGAGCCCTAAAAATTATGCCATCTTACCTGGCAACACTTGTAAGGAACATACACAACAACTCCATATGCAAAGTAGGCGAGTCGATGGTTCTATGTATGATTTTGAAAGTAGAATTCAAGGGAAAAATTATCGCTTAAAAAACAGTTCTCACTTAGGTGAAGCTGCAGTTTAAAATTAGTGTCAAAATAATAAGGCCTCTAAATTGAAATACACAATAAAGTCACTATTAATCATAACTTACCTAATTGATGCGTTAACATCAGACGTTATTGTTTAAGTTATTCAAATATGGTTTATCTTTCGGATTTGATTATAAGTAAGTTAATTATGCTAAGTTGAACTCGGGATAATAAGTGTAAAGTTGTTGTTGTTGAGTTTTTTAATAAGGGATCGTATAATAATAAATATAGATAATCCAAACGCACCAAACTAATAGTGGTTTATTAAAAAATGAGATAAATTAAGCCTCGATAAATATAATAAGCAAGATTTTGCTGGTGCATAAATATGCTGTTTGACCCAATGTAGTTAATTTTACAGGGTATAACAAAAATACATTGTTCGTTTCATATTGACACTTTGATAGCGGCACTTATTTTTATATTATTTTCATTCCTGCGGTACGGGGCGTTTAAGACCTCGTTTGAAAACTATCATTATGTTAGTAAGGGGCTTATCAGACCCCGTAAAGTTTAAGGAACTAAAAACTTTTTTTACTAAGCGCAGTACGAAGTCAAAGTGACCCGTATTAAAGTAAATACACTACTTCACTCTGTTTTAATAGCGCATCTTAAGTAATATATATTAGAATGATTTCTTATTTATCATAGTATATATTAGTTTATTATATTAGCATATATACGTATTTTATTATTATAAGCTACTTAATTTAACGATACTACATTCTATTTCAAAAATATTTGTTATTTATTTATTGAGCACACCTACCACAGTGTTGTCTTTTTAACCCAATGTTTGACTGGCAGAAAATGCCTTGTGGCATTAAGTCTGCCTATGTACCACCACTGTACATGAAGTTTAAATAAATTAATATATATGATATTCAACTCTTTTCTTAACTAATCCAAATTGAAGTTACAGGCTACGCTCGGTAGAAAATACTATGTTCTTCTTAGCTGCATCGCAAGGAAGACACGTACGAGGCGTATTAGACCTCGTTCCAAACTGAACGTATGAAAGTAAAATAATCATCGTTTTTGGCACCAGATTTAACTCCAAGTAAATATCTTTGTATGTAATCTACTTTAAAGTAGGTGCGTAAGATTGGCTGTATATGGTCATCATTTATTGCGTATAAGTAATGTCAGAGATGAAAGTCCACAAATAATATGGTTATTTTATATAAATAATGCCACTGTCCTCCAAACTAGGAAACCACCCTGTATCTTGAAGGTACGGTTGGCGCAGGGGTTGAGCAATCGGCTGCTGCTTTATGTGTCGCGGGTTCTATTCCTGCTCAGAACCAAAAACTTTTATATGGTCTATAAATAGCTTTTCCGGATCTTCGTAAATCTACCACGTTCTTCCAGAACGGAGCCATCTTAGAGCGAGAGAAGTCATTGGATGATTCTCCATTTCGAAGAAAAAACAAAAAAAAAGGATAATAATACAGGTAGCTTTCATAAATAATGTAGATAATAAAGGATAGGATTGAATCTTAATGATTGTACTTGCGTGCAAAATTTCCAAGACAACGCCTGTTCATAGAACTTCTCAATATTTTATAGGAGATCGTAAAATGTTATTTTCATCAGGCGTTTTACGCCATAACATGTCTCCATCAGAATCATCTACTCTATTAATTTTATACTCATTTACTACAATAGCATAGTGTTTTTGATCGATGTTGTTATGTTGTTTATTATAACTTATATGTCATAGCGTTCACTGGTCGCTCAGTAACTCGAATGTTTAACTATAATCATCATCTTCCTGCCCTTGTCCCATCTTATTTGGGGTCGGCGCAACACGTTTTTTTCTTCCATTCTATCCTGTCAACCGTCATACTATCACTAACTTCCTTTTCTTTCATAGCACTGTTTACTAGAATGTTTAACTATAATAATAACTATTTTATTGTCAGGCAACGGAGACCCATAGATAAAATAGTTATTATATACTTGAAGAATAATGAACTAATACCTATTATCAAAAAACTTATTACTACTACTAACTTTTTTAACTATAATTATACCCATAATGTAGTCGGCGTTGTGCTGCGCTGCATGGTGTCGTATAACTGTCCTTGGTAACGTCGATACACGACACCTTTCGGCCAGGTGTCCTCTTTTAAAAAGGTCAGGAAGTTGATGTCGTGGCGCATTCCAACTTTACAAGAAAACTCCATGTACATGGAGTACATGGAGTTTACCATATATATATAATGATTATTTATAATGCTATGTAATCTTTGATTTAACTAACAATAAATACACACTTATGTAAGTCCATTTTTTTTTATAATGATTGCTATTATATTGTTGAAGGGGTGTTTGATTAACACCCCTTCAACAATATAATAGCAATCAGTAGCAATTCGTCATGTCAGGCATATGATCCTCTCGATTGAACTTTGATCATGGTGGTCCACATCAGCGGAAATTATTATTATAAATAATTAAAAAAAAATAACGCAGCCCTCACGCCCCAGCCGCCGGGATCCCGATCTCGATTTCCGGCCACCGTAGATGCGGGCTTGCGGAAGGCGAGCAATGGGTAACTCGCCATCAGACCGTCCGGTAACCGTCCGGACCAAGCCCAAGTCGTCGACTACGCGTACTGTTCCATGCATACTTCAAGGAGATGTCAGCAAACCGTAAGGGCCCAGCAGGGTCGAAGCCTACTGGAGCCAAGGGTCTGCTTCTGAAAGGAAGACTCAGCCTTGCATTGGTAAGAAAGGCAACGAAGGAACAGGAGTGGGTTTTGAGTCAGTAAAAGTCTGAAGCGGAAGATGTAATTGGATGATTTTCCCACCTACAAAAAAAGAACTAGCTATGCAGAAGACCCAACCCTACCCCTGGACCCTGGAACTATAGTCCTAAGCGAGTGCACAAGTAAGGTACACTCTCTCATAGTCCAATGAGCGGCAATACTACGTCAACCGCTCGGGACTGAGACCACTGACGCTGCTATAAATATGGCAACATATAAGCTCGTCATCCGGCCGTCAGGTAACCATGCGGGCTGAGCCCGAGTTGTTGGCAGTGCCTAGTGTTCCACACGCGCCTCAAGGAAATGTCGACCAATCTTTAAGGTGTACTTTTAGTCAATAAACATCTGATACGCCCTCCGGCTTTACTCTTGAGCGGGATAAGTCATTCGAAGATTTGCCTCTAAAGGAGTGTTAGTTTTATTACGAGTAAAATCATCAAATGACTTCTCTCGCTTTGGATGGAATGAAGTCTTATACCCTCTGTATAAGACTTTAACTGAATAAAACCTAGTGTGTGCTACGGAAACACTTCCGAACCATTCGCAGCCCTGGTAGGCATCGGCTGAATTAGGATCGGATGTACATATGACTTATTAAGTCTTTTCTTCCTTTATATTCCAACGGAGCAATGCGGCTTGCGTATCATATTTTGGCAGGCGGCCATAAAAAGAATAATAATACCTACGGAGTTTTTTTTTAGGTGGGAAATCAGCTAATGATGTCTCCACCGTGTCCTCCGGGTGTTCAACGCAGTGGTGACACCCGGGCGATTCTTCCGCACGAATCCGGTGCAGAAACCTCCCGAACTTGCCATGTCCAATGAGGACCTGCGTCATGTGGAAGGTAAGGATACCGTGAGGTCAGTCCAGCCACTCCTCAAGGGTCCGACGACGGGACGTGCTCAACCTACATAGATAGTACTTGACATAAATAAGTAAAATATATAATTATTCAAATATCAAATACCTAATTTTTGAATATTTTTTTTTATGATTAAGCGTACGATTCTGTTTTTACCACACAGTTTTGTTTTATTTGTGTTTACTCCTGCTTTTCAATGAGTTCTTTCATTTCAGCCTAAAAAGAAAAATGGAACCATTTGTCTGTCTGCTACAGATGTTTTATTTTACTTGCTATTAAATAAAAATGTAGAGCGGTCTAGGTATAGACAGCGGGTAGCTACCATAGCAGGTAGAGAAAACATAGGCTTATTTACTAAAAAAGGAGAAGACTGCTATGCTTATGCTTAAGTCAGCTATAGGTATAGTTTCGTGAGATTTTTTTTGCGGGTGGGAAAGTCATCTAATGACATCCACCGCTCTTGGGCAGGGTGGGAGATAGTGTCATACTTTTACTGATTAAAAACCCAGTCCTGTTCCTTCTTTGCCATTTTTCCAGGGCCCCGGGGATCTCTTTCGCATCACCCATGGCCCCAGTAGGCTTCGACCCTGCTGGGCCGGTTGCTGGCATCTCCTTGAAGCGCGCATGGAACACTACGCGCCATCCACGGCTTGGGCTTGGTCCGGACGGTGAGCTACCCATTGTTTGCCATCCGCAAGCCTGCGCCTACGGTGGCCAGAAATCGGGATCGGAATGCTGGGCTGGGGCGCGAGGGCCATTGCCTCGCACGTGCATGTGCAGCGTTCTTCTTTGCCAGCTTTTCTGCTTCACAGGAGGCGACCGCATACCATGTCCGGTGAGAATCTGCATCATGCGGAAGGTAAGGACGCCATGAGGTCTTTTCAGCCACTCCTCAAAGAGGTGTGAGAGGAATTATGGCGGTAAGTCCTTACCGCCATAATTATGGCTTGCCCAATAGTTTCGTGAGATGGGATAGGTAAAGGTAGTTCAGATAAAACAACGATAAAGTAATTTTTACATTTTATTTACTTGACATACAATAGTGTTTGCATGTAAGGTTAATATTAATCCAATATGAATTTTTCTAAGCTGTAACTGCAAAAACAACTAAGTATTTGTTATCTTCATGCCTAAAACACACATTTTTTCAATTAGGTTTATTTAATCAAATCATATACAAAAAACCACAGATTGATTCATAAAACAACAGAAAACAAAACTCGTCTAGTTGATTTTGATACCTATATGATAAATAAAATTATTGCATTGTTTTAATTTAAGATAAATAGAAAGAAAAGAAAGAAAAAAAACACGTTAATTAAATGTTAATACATTCATTAGTACTTTTTTCAAGTTAATAGTAGATATCTGTGATTTTTCTCAAGTAACATTACATACATGTTTTTTGCTAAAACTTAAAAGGTAAATAGGTGCCTAATAATATTATGCTGTTGTGAAATTAACGTTTGATGAACATCTAAAGTAAATGAATGTTATGAAAATTAATTTTATAATAATTACAGCTATACAAATGACTCTGATTTTCGTGCATGTCTATGATCTAATAACATAAAACATCGTAAATGATGACAAATACAAAAACACTTAAATAATTTTTTCCGAATATTACAAAAATCTACTTTCCATACAAGCAAATTTACCTAAAGAAAAATATTTCAATTGACGAATTAAATTCTACAGAAATACGTATTATAATTCAAAAAGTTTTTTTTTCGATTTTTTGTGTTAAAAAAGAACCAACTATTTTCTAATTGCTTAATAACCAACCGAAATTTAACTTTTTTATAAATACTACGATAATAACAAATAAATATTATTTGCTAATTGTAATATTTTTTTCTAGTAAAACAATCAATTTCTAATTAATTATAAATTGAAATTATTACTTTTTTTGTAACTTAAACTATATTTTTTTTTCAAACTGGAATTTAATACAAAAATTAAGACCTTAGTTTGCTTCACTAATCACTCAATGTATTAAGAACTAAATAACTTTAAAACATTTTAAATACGTTCAAGAAAGTCTCACGGAATCCAATATAAAACTAGCAACTCCTTATTTTGAGAAATGAATGAACGAAAATTAAACTAAATTTTATACGCATGGTATTTATTTGGGTGTAAAAACTTAGTTAAAACATTTTCAAAACAGAGTCCAGAGGAAAAAGGGATGATTATTCACTTTCTATAGGAAACTTAAAATTACTCTCACCGTGTCTCTAGAAGCTTTTTCGAATATACTTTAACTAACTATTTAGTTCTAGGTTAAATCGGTTCTTTCATCTCTAAAAACAAGTATTGCCAGTATATATGCTTTTAACGATAAAAACAAAAAGTGATTTGTGGTGCAAGTGAGTCTAATAGAAACATAAAATATAAAAAAAATTGGTATATTGTACTAAAACGGACATCATCAACTAAAAGTCATGACTCATATCAAATTACCAAAACTTAAGTAGCTCATGAACCAGTCATGAGCTGCTTAAGTAGCAAAACTGGCTTATATACCTCAGACGACTGGCTGAGAAAAG
The DNA here is from genome assembly GCA_949316375.1 of Mythimna vitellina. Classification (NCBI taxonomy): domain Eukaryota; kingdom Metazoa; phylum Arthropoda; class Insecta; order Lepidoptera; family Noctuidae; genus Mythimna; species Mythimna vitellina. Next base: position 920,378 of record OX438696.1, read on the forward strand.
AAATCTAGACTAAAACAAATTGGTAATAATCGTAGCAAAATCGAAGTTTCTGGAAATGTGAAAGGAAAATTACTAGGGAAAACAATTTTTTTTTTTTGCACTAAATATTGAAAGAAAAGATTTTATACAATTTTTATTTAAACTATTTTCTTTCTCTGTCACAATTTTTTTTAAGAAAATAAACAAAAATGTTTCAAAAATAGGACTTCGATCGGGGATTACTTCTTCTGATATGTTGGTAAATTGTACGGAATATAGTCATAGTTTCATATGTCAAAAATTGCTTCTGTTACGATACAATATAGGAATCTTGTGGTGATTGAAATATATTATATTACACCTGCTTATTTAATTATGAACATTTTTGGACTTTTACGTGTTTTCAAGTTTATTCAAAATGACGTTACCTATGTCATAATTAAATTAGCAATTTTCACTAAAAAAGCTTACTAAACTCCTAAAAATCACCTAACATTGCTTAAAACATCAAACTTCTATTTATACATAAATGTACAGTATGTATGTATGTATAATTTATACATTTATAAATTCTACTATACTACAAGCTTTTACGCTATATACTACATTATTAAACCATTTTAATTAAATAACTATTACATTTTTTTCATAACATCAAACAGTTTAAGATTACAAGAAGAAATATTTCGTTATTTGAATTTAATATTTTAATGTCTAAATCAGGTCTCACATTATTATTATTACACATAATTAATTTAATACTATAATCTAACACCAAACACAGCAAATAAATAACAGCAATATTATACAGAATCGCTTCTATTTGTTATACAAAAAATAAACAAAATTGTAATCGTAATAATATTATTTATTGTTCTAATCAATTTATTTACAAAGAATTACGTGTTACCAATTATCTTGTATAAATATATGTATAATTATATCGAACAATTTATAGTATAGAATAACATGTCATAGTAGACACTTTATAAGTATAAGTATAAAACTAATTATTTAGAATAGTTATACATATAAATATCTATAGTTATTACGTTTATGTCACATTACACACGCTTCATTTATCTGAGGCTTAGTAAAACATCCAAAATTACAATATTTTGTGTGCGGACTAGATTAAGCTAAGTTAGTGTGTAAGCCGACGGAGTTGACTTGCCTACTTTCATTATAAATATTTGTGCGAAATTATTATTTGTTGCTTTTATAATTTTCTAAATAGCCCACACACTTGGTTAAAAATTGTAATTCATCAGAAAATTAAGTTATTATTTATTTTGACAATCTTTATTAAGCCTCAGTTAATAGGCAAACGATGATAGTATACATTTACTACCCATAGTTAAATGCGTGGAAATATTATATTTGTAAGTTAGACACTATAATAAAATATAATTTCTATACAAGCCCATATTTTGAAAAAGAAAGCTTAATTTTAGTAAAATAAAATATAGATATATATTAATAATTTTATGTAGCTTTTTGCAATAAATAAAACTGTATGAATATAATTTTAAACTACTGGACCAATTATGATGTAACTTTGTGTATACATCGCTCCTAGCCCGGGAGTCCGCCAGCAGTACCTCTGGGCAGAAACATCGAGTACTCATAAATTTCAAGTATTTACTCGAAGAAACATGCTCAGCATGATTACACTTTCTCTACATATTGCCATCATTAGTTGCTCCTTTTTTATTTAAAATTTAATAGTTGGTAAACAATATTGAATATTAGTATTATTTTTTGCTACAAGTAAAATATTTTCGGTCACACATAAAAAACAAAGCATTCAAAGTTAATTTTATGAAAAGATAAAAGTAACATATCCAATAAGCTAGGGTTAAGCTTAAAATTACAAAAATAGCCGAATTCAAAATCCATTTTTACTATCACACGAATTGTCCTTTAGAAGGAGTCCAGCAATTATATCAGTCTTGCAAGCTTCGACTTCGTCTTTGATATCCTACACAACGAAAACAAATGCCTACAAATACACTGCAATGCAGAAAAAAAATATAAAATAAATAAAAATAGTTTACCAATTGAGGAAACTGCACAAGAGAAACATACATACATACCTAAAAACTACGCTTGATCGCTTCATTTTAAATGTTGTTTAGTAGAAAAATATTTTTTTGTTTTTGTTTTCATTTTGTTACAAATAAAATTTTACGTCTAAATATCGTCTATGAAAGTGTGCGGTTATTGAAAACATCTAATAGGTAATATAATTTAATATTAGGATATAATATGCAATTATTATGTACCATTACGTCAATAATACAGATTAATATTTTGTGAGAAATAAAAATACGGTTTGTTTATGGATAAGCAAACAGAAAACTTTTATTTTTTACATCGAAATATAAAACAAACAGGGAACAGTTACTCTCATAAAAATAAGTAACAGTAATAAAAAATTAAAGAGTGTATATTAACATGCAAAAGTTCACGTTTGTTTCAATATCTACAGTATAATTACTAACCTAGAAATCTCCAAAATATTTTTATTTCCCACTTCAATTTAATAATATTTAAAAAATATGCTATAGTTATTATTTGGTATAATTTTGTGCATTTTAAGCGGCTATCGGCCTGTGCTTAGCGCAGGCTCTCGTAACTTACGAAAAAGTTGTTAAATTTGAGACCATCTAAAATTATTTATCTTTACCTTACTATCGTGACTTATAAGAAGCTCATCTGTTCATTTTGACAAGGACATGCAGTTTTTTTTTTAAGAAAAATTTTATAGGCACAGAGAACATCACAATAAAATTTCATTATTTTAAGTTACGAAACACAGATTTACCCAGCGAAAGAGCATTAACAAAACGCAAAATAGTTAATTTGAAAAAGTTAATGAAGGAGAGAAGAGAAAGAGGGAAGCCAAAGAAAAGATGGATAATTTATGTGAGGAGCGATATGAAAGGGTAGTTAGTAATAACATTACAAGTGGTAGGACAGAAAGGAAAAAAAAAACAGTTGCGCTGACCCCAGATAACAAAGGAGGAAGGCAGGAACATGATGGTGAATCAATAAAACTTCGAGTTTAGAATGCCATCCTTAACTGCGTCAAATTTACATTGTGAACTATAATTGTGAGTGTACCTAACATTCAAATTATTCTCTGATCACATGTCCCAGTCAAAAATCCACAACAATATCAACAACGTTAAAATATTTCTCCAAGAACCTAGTCGAATTTATTTATTGCTATTGCAATAACTACTTTAATCCTATTATAGCGCCTTACCGCGATTTCCTAAATTTCCTATTAAACATATCTTTAATGAATACCATCTAACTTAAATTATTTATTGATCAACTGACGTTATTGTGTAAATTTCTTAATAATTTACCAAAATTATAAATTTGCGTGTTAAAAAAGCTAAAATATAAAAACAAAATATTATTTCATTATAGTATTTTCGTTACTATAAACAAAATGAATGTACAAATATGCCTACTATTGTTTTTTAGAATTTCGAAAGCTTATTCTACGAAAGATTATTTTTGTACTGTCAGTAGTTTTGTTTCAGCGTTTTTAATTTTGTATTTTTATTTTTTATATTTTGTAAAAAACATCAATAGTTTGGATGTATATAATGTAAAAAGAGATATGGGATTATTCGATTGAGAAATAAAATAAATTAAAACTCTTTTCGTACATGAAAAAAAGTTCAAAATTTGTACTGGATTAAAATTATGTTATTGTGAATATATAGGTAATTAGGTTTTTCGTAATATATATAAGAAATAATAAATTAAAATTTAACAATCGTTTTACATTTTTGTGCTCGATGTGCGTTTCCTCCATACGCTCCTAATATTATTACAATCAGTGTAAAAATAAAATCTCCTTAAAACATTTAACCGACTTACGTATAAAAGTTACAAGTTATTACTACTAGCATTATTAAAAAACACTGATTATGTTCACTTAACTATATTATGTTAGTTAGAAGGTCATTAAACTGTTCTCGCACAAGACAACACCAAACTGTTGAAATAAAAACGTACAATAGAAAATGTCGTATTGTGTCGATATGCTGAGACGCGTCGCTCCGGCCGTCCTCGGCCCTGCTGCCCGACGCAAAGCCGACCATGGCTCTAATTCAAAATCCAAAGCGCACCTTCTTACTTCTTACACTCCCGTGTGGTTGTAGATGAACGACACCGCGTTCTTATCGACAGGAGGAGACCGTCGAGTGATTGATGGATGGTTGTTATTGTTGTAATGCCAAGATTTTCTCGTTGACGTGCTCGATGATTGTAAAGCAATTGTCTCGTAGTAGCGTAGCCTTCCACAGCACTTCCTACTCTTGATGATCGCAACAAAACCCTTCCTATACTTCTTGTTGAAGAATGCGTACAATATTGGGTTTATGCAAGAGTTTGAAGCACCTAGCCATTGGGCGAGAGGTGTCACAACCGGGAACATTTCTTCTTCCCACTTTTGGATTGGTCCTCCAAGTTTAATCCTTGCAAAGATAAGGTACAGCGGGAACCAGGATAAGACAAAAAGTATGACGACAGCAACCAACATCTTGACGACTTTGACTTTTGATTTCTGTTGCATTCTTTCCATTTGGGCATCTTGCGTGTCTGTGGGGATCGATCTTCTCCAGACTTTGATCCAGATAAGGATATAGCACATGGTGATGAGGACCATGGGAAGTATGTAGCAGAAGATAAGGTTGCCAATAACGAAGTAGAGGACTTCACTGATGGGGTTAGGCCAGACATCAAGGCAAAGTCGCACGTTGGGGTTATCATCGAATACTACAACTAAGTCGAAGAAGAAGACCCAGGGAGTAGTTACGCTGATGGCGAAGATCCAAATGAAGACAATCATCATTCTTGCGCGACGTTTGGTGATCTGGCACTTCAGGGGCCACCAAATAGCCAAAAATCTGTAACAAAGAAAACAAACAGTCAAATAGATGCTTCGGTAATGTTAACCGGCAAAGTCATTAAAAGTTCACGTTTATGATTTTAGATAAACAATTTTTCATATACGTAACTTCGAAAAATCGAAGTCCGTGCTTTACAAATTAACGAATTTTAATTACAATCATTTAAAATTCGTGACGCAATATTTTCAGTGAGTGCTATAAAACCAAATACTGACTGAGAATATATAGGTAATATATACTAAAATATATATGTTAAGTGTTTTATGTATTGATAGATTCCATTTTACATATAATAAAGTACCTTTATTTTAACTAAAATACACCAGAAGCTATTACAAAAACAGTTTATCAATTTTCTGATGCACCGACCACATAATACAGACTCCAACAACACTCCAATTAAGATGGAATATTTCCACCTTAAAAAATAGACGATGGAGCATTACAGGGTAATGTCGGAAGCTATCGCGCGGAAGAAGTAAGCCCAGCCGAGTGTGAGGCAGTTAGCCGTCTGATAGATTAATTGGCTTACGGATAAAAACAGGGTTGGGTATGGTAATTGAAGCTGGTTCGGCTTTTTCAAAATGTTTTCCAATCTCTTATTTTCTGCTAAACGAGGTTACATTATGCAAATTTACTGTATATCCTAAAACATAAGTTTTAATAGTCAGTTTCTGATTTCGTAAATCCAGTCTGGCAAATTGGTAACTGAGACGAATGTGGGCAGATCAATTATTTTCTTGGATAAATTCGAGCGTCCTCAATTGCCGATATAACTTATTAGTTTTGTGCCAGTGATGACGTCAAAAGGCTGTGTGTGTGTGACTATAAGGAAATGAAATTTTAGAATGAACAAAATGACGATATCGGCTACTGAATTGAATGATAAATGATATTTATTTTGTAAGTAGATTTAAAAAACACATTTTTCACGTCGATTTTTTTTTCGTCATTTTAAACTCGATGAGGCCGGTGTTTCCTAGCAGACTACCCTAATAATATATAAAATCACGTAAAACGTGCAAAAATAATGGCTTACCTTTAAAATATATTAACAAATAACATGCTAATATGTATAACAAACCGGAGTGACAGTTGGTACACTAATAATTTAATCTAAGGTCATCATCTAAAACAAACAACGATCACATGCGCAGTGACCTCGATAGCCAATAATCTTTTAATTGACAGTAACGACCTCAAAATCAAAGAATAACTAATGGAAATATGAAACATGTCAGAAACGACTTAGATGATGTAACAATGAAGGGACTTACAGCATTGGACCTAGAAACTCTTCCTAATGATAAGGTTGAGGTACAAACTGGTTTTGTGATATCGATCTGATCTTAAGACCCTGCAGATGGTTTCATTTCACGCCCAATCAGGGAGGTTGATTGAATAACGGATCAAACTCAGCCGTCTGTTATTATCGAACACGTATCGGCTGCCAAAGATGTCTGTATGCCAGGAGCTAGCTTACGATGTATATTAAAGTAGGTAGTGCAAAATGTAAATTATCATGACAATTGATATTAATCATATAATCAAACCATTTTTAACGAATTTTGTGTTAATAATTATACACAATTATGAATTTAGTGAGACAGTGGTGGCCGAGTGGTAACGCTCCCGACTTACGAATTGTAGGTCGCGGGTTCAAACCCAGCCAGGCGCATTACTTTGTGTAATTTATTTCATCACCACTGCTCTCAAAACGGTGAAGGAAAACATCGCGAGGAAACCGGCATGTCCTAGAACCAAAAATTCGAAGACATGTGACCTCCACCAACCCGCACTGGGCCCGCGTGGTGGATTACGGCCCATTCCCTCTCCCAGAGAGGAGGTCTGAGTCCCAGCAGTGGGAACATTATAAGGCCGACTATGCTATGCTATGCTATGAATTTAGTATCATTTATCAAATATTTTAGCGTGGCAATAGCATTTATTGATCCATTCTTAATTTCAAATTGGAAAATACAGACATGAAATTGTCCTAAAGTGACGTCTAACGTGATCCTCATCAGTTTTTTCTAATGATAAACGATAGAAATATAGTTTTCTGATCGAGTTCTTACAAAGAAATATTAAGGAAAGGGAATGACCGCTATTGGCATGATAAAGTAAAGTTATTAGTCCTGAGAACAATACTATCCAAAAATATTAGAAATAGGAGACGAATCGTATAACTTTGCAAAGCATCTCTGCGCTGCCTCCTGCCCAACTTTATGTCTGAAGTACAATCAAACTGTTGTTTCTAAAAATAACTTTACGGTTCATGACATTCCGCTTTTGTCTCTAAAAAAGTACTTTTTTTCTAAAAATATTCTTGGCCACAACAAGCTCATACTAATAAGATTAAGACTTGCTCCTGCCTCGTCTGATTCAATGAACTGTCTTATAACGAGATAGTTATCTGAATGTAATTACAGTACTCTTATTTATAAATAGGATGACTTTTCTTTATTTAACTGTGTAAGTCCTTGAAGTTTTTTTATAGGTATTGGCAAATTGTGGCCTTTTATTTAGTCTCCCAAAAATTCCAATATTGCTAAATCACACTGACATTATAAAAGTAAAAGTTAATATTTAAATGCATTTTTTTTTTTTGTTACTCCTTCACGTTCAAACGGGTGGACAGAATATAATGAAATTTAGCACACAAGTAGATCAAATCCGATAATTTTATTATTTATTGGCTACCTCATGCATAGATAATTCTTAAAACGTATGGTTACTATCGCACCAGTTTTATAACAATAATCACACATAATGTTAAGAAATGTGAATACAATAATAATAATAATAATAGTCTTTGAGGTCAGCGGCAAATGCCGCCGTGGAGAAGGACCTAAACTACTATTGAACGGGTCATCAATTAGTAGTATGCCAACTTTGAAATTCTTAGGGCATCTTTTTGCCGCTGATCTCAGGGACTATGTAGACAGAGGGAGCGCAGGGCTCTAGCGGTCCGGAGTATTATGTTGTCCCGTAGATTTGCGCGGTGTACAGACCAAGTAAAAGTAACACTTTTCAAGATTTATTGCCAAACTCTGTACACGGGTAGTCTGTGGGTCAATTACACTATGAGATCGCTGAATGTCCTGCGCGTCCAATATGCCAATATGCTATCAGGATGTTGTTGTGACTACCTCGTTATTGTAGCGCGTCGGAAATATTTTCGCAAGCCCATAGCAACGGTTTCTATGCGATTATACGCGAAAAATCTGATGATTTGTTTGACTCAGACAGAAGACACTTTATTTTTCTCCAAACTTTTCTCAACCTTATTATTCAATTTCGACACGATTCTTCAAGATTTTTGCGTATAATAAAAAGTCACTCATGATCAAATAGTTAGGGATCGTTGTACTCTGAAATACAGACGTTTAATAAAAACGGTAAAGTGATTGTTAGCTATTAGGTTTGGAAAGAAAATATGGATCTAATTAAAAAAAAAAAACTATATGCAATATCATTAGTAATAGTCTAATGTAATTGGCTAAAATTTTTCCCGAAAAATAATAATATAGAAGACCGAATTAATTTCTGTGTCTGGGTGTAATTTAGCTATAATATGTATGTATTTAGAAATATATATGTATGTTTATCAGTTGTAACACTCATAACACAAGCTCTGCTTAGCTTGGGACTAGATGGCGTTGTGTGATAGTTATGTGGATATTATTATTATTATTAATTTGAAAAAGCTAATATTTAATTCTTGGAAGTAACCTTTAGTAAACGGTAACATGCTTCCTTAGCGACAGTAATAACAGTGATAAGCGTTCTCAAAAAAAAATTTAAATTATTCCGCCTGCTTTTTATGCGATAATCTGTATGAAGAACTAGATGCAAATTATGAAAAATAAATATATTTCACTATTTATATTACAGATTCTATTTAAAAATATTTTAGTATGGTGGTACTATAGGAGTTAGCACGGTGGAGTTATTTTTCGAATTATATTTATTTATGTATTTACGACTTTTTCTTACTTCTACGACACACAAATACTTAAAGAGGAAAAGAACAAATACAGATGATTGTTCGATATGGATCGATTTTAATGGTTACTGAGTATTTTTTCCTGTAATTTTTCAAGAGATATAATAAGGTTTTTTCTGTTACTTTATACTTATAACAAAAGATTACACGTTGTTCAACGTGTTTTAGGTGAAGTTTATAAAATCAAGAAACAGCAATAAAAAATAGTTTGCATAATTATCATTACGAATCCGAATAGTTTTTGCCGACAGTGGAAGTATAATAATAATTTAATAGCTTCAACACTGTCGAACTCTGATAGACAAGTTTTTAATGAAAATCATTTTTTCATAGCAAGCTTTTATAGCACGGTATATAATTAATACTCATCAAAACCATTCCAAATAGCTCAAACACGATAGGTTATCCGAGTTCCTGTGACCACCTTCCGGTTCCATTATCAGATCAGCTCCATGTCATAATAATTTTGCATTGTCATCTGATTTATACATGCATACAAAATTCAGCTCAATAGGTAACCGAAAAGTGGGTCAAATTTAATTTACAACATTTGATTACAGACAAGCAAACATTGGGGCAGGTGAAACTAAATAAAAGCTTGTAATAAGACCAACACTTCCACTTATATCAGAGTCGATCCTCAATTGTGAAACTACCCAATAATTCCTGGAATATTCTCACTTGCAACACCGATAATAATGAATAATGAACAGCACACGCATTGTAATCCTCTCATTGACATTTGGGGCCAAAAATTCGGGTTATTCTTCACCAAAAGTGGCCTTTTAACGAATGTACTCGTATGAGCAAAATTTATATTTCGACATGACGCCTGATATGTAGGTAGATGTGTGACATCTTGAATCGTAAAAGTAACGCGATTTGTTGGCGGGGAGCTAGTGCCTAAAAACATTGTACAAAAGAAAGTATCGTAGACGCTTGTCTACGATACTTGATACTTCTATTGTGTGGTAAATCTTGCCTTTTATTCGTATTGTTTACATTATTTAAAAAAGGCTAATCAAACTAAATATACAGAAAAACTATCGTCATCAATCAATTTGGTCTCACTATGAAAGTGAGATAAAATTACTTTAGCGAAGAAAAATAACAAACCACGGTAATAAACCTATGATCCTAAAACGCAAAAGGCAACTGATAAAACAAAAGTGGGCTTTTACTGACTACAAAGTAAAAGTCTATCCCGCTTGTTTCACCATAGAGCAAAAAATACATTAGATGACTTTCCATGTATAAAAAAAAAAACGGTAGCTATTCTTTGAACGTAAAGTCATTCAATCCTAAATTCATTATTGTGACAGTTATGCCTTCTTATTAAATTTACTGGATAAACTCTGAATATTATTTTTGCCTCCCTATCTCTGAGACTACACAGATTATGACGCTATAATAATTCACCGATAACTTTGCTGAATTTGCATAAACATTGCGCAAGGGGCAGGAAATTCTGGGCAATAAATCACGGATGTACGATCTTGTAAATTAGCGGCACATGGGCTCCGCGACTACATGGCTTGACCTTTTCAGCCTAATAATGGTAGCTTGTTACTTAATAAGATAAATAACTGAAGAATTAATTCGAAGAAGCTCTTCGTTTACTTTTATACGACTATTGGAGTGATTGATGGGTCGTTATTGTTTTAAATGATTAATAAATGTGCCTTAAAGTATCCATAGTGATTCGTCACAGTTACAATAAAATACAGTCAATTTGCTTTTTATTTAATTGCGATAATATATTTATGTAGATCAGTGGAATTCCCTACCGGAGACAGCGCCATCACTTACCATCAGGTGAGATATTTAGTGGTCAAGCGCAAAAAAAAAATTAACAGTGTTTAATTTTAAACTTACAAATAAAATCGAATCAAACTCCAAAATTTAGTAGGTTTGACGTTTAAACCATTCTCAAGGGTTAATCCTTTAAAAGCCTACGTCGGATATATCCAACAGACATTCTCGTTTTTATACCGCCAGTGTGGCACATGCACGACCAAATACTCCACATCGTCAGCTGCTCTTCTGTCACCTTTAGAGATTAAAGAGCTAAACGAAATGGAGTACATACTTGCAAATACATGATCCTGGCGAAATAAGACGTAAAAACGGTTAAAATTGATCCTATATTATTGTGTAAACAATTTTGGTGTTAAATCACTGTGCTTCTATACTATTTATTTTGGTATGTACAAGTGAAGCCCTTTCAAAATATGATACCAAACACGACGTATTTATCTTTTTTTTTAACACAAACCTTTTTGTCCACTAAAGGGTACATTGAATTTTCATGATATTTTTTGATAAGTACCAGTGAAGCCCTTTCAAATGATATCAAACACGGTGTATTTATCTTAACATTTTTTTTAACACATGAGTTTTTGTCCGCTAGAGGGCGTCACTTTAAATTTGAGTAATATTTTGTAAATCTACAAGTGAAGTCCTTTCAAATGATATCAAGCACGGCTTCTAGGTATTCATCTATTTTTATTTTTAACACATTATTTTTTATCCACTAGAGGGCGCCATACCGAGTTTTGTGACACATCACGTAGCCTATATTTAGCAGACAATTAAGATGGTTCTAACGATACCTCATACGTCAAGTTCCGATAAGAAGATTAGAGAGATTGTGTCAGACTTTTACTGATTTAAAACCCACTCTTGTTCCTTCGTCTCGAACCTTAATGTAGCTCTCACAGATTCCTGTATCCAATAGTCAAGTTTATTTGCTTGAAATTGCCTTACAAACAGGTCAAATAAATAAATAAATAAATAACTTGGAATATTTTTAATTAGAGGCAAAAAAAAAACAATTAGCAACGACACGTAATTCGGTGGCTTAATGTCAACCTTATTGGACATTAAGCTGACACGCTTGTTTACGAAATAAGTTTCCCTATTACGTTAATATTATTAATGTACATGTCTCATGAATAAATCAATATAATTACGTTTATAAACTGTTAATTTACCATCTCATGCTTATCGCTTAAAAACTACATTTTTGGCGCGTTCGATCTGTCAAAATTGGCGCCATTACAAATATGGCTGGCGTGACGGCATTGACATAAAAATGTTGAAATTACATAATTATAGTGCACAGAAAAGCAACTAATCAGTGCTAAGTATCTGCGTGAAACAACCTTCTTATTACAATATCATATGATCGATATTTTCATGCATTTTACTTTTTGCGTGACAGAGTTATATTGGTAGTTACGACAGGATCGATATACTTTCCTATGGTAAGATTGAGTTCGGTAAACGAGATGTATGATTATGTTGTCGATACTAGTTTTTTTTATGTACCCATGAACAAATTACAACAACCTATTAAAAGTATACCTTAAATGGTTGTGGTCGCGCGAGACGTTGTCGGCTGTCTGACGAACGCCTTAGGGCATCATAGTTCAGTAGTTGACTGTTCATTTTACGAACTAGACTCTAGACATCTTCATAAAGCAAATACCAGTTTCGACAATAACATTTAATTTGGCAGTTTGGCATGAGAAATAAACAAGAGTTCCAAAATTACTTGAAGTAATTTTGGTCTTTGCCGAAATAATAGAGTAATCGAAATTGCTACCGAAATAATACATGTGTAATTTATTTTTTAATATGCAATATTTTCGTTTTATGCCCTCAAGTCGGAGGACCCATAAACTCCTAAATGTTCTCATTCAATATTTTATGGTGGATGTTGAAACAGGGCGTGTTGACCATACATCAATGCCGTTCGATGTTCCTCAAATCCCAAGGTCTTCCATAATAAATTATTTGTAATTTCATAAACTATCTTAAATCTTAAAAACCGTTTAATGATATCAGACAAGCGGGTGCCAAATTAATTATACGGTAATAATGTTACACGATGAATGGGCTGCAGAATCCAACTTTATTTCACTGTTGAGATTAACAAAATTAAACCTTCTTGCTATTATAATTAAGGCGTAGAGAAGTGTATGAGTCACTTTGTAAATTATAACTTCGGCCAGTTTAAGTGCAACATAAATATAGCTACTATGTGGTAGGTGAAATGTTGAGGTATAATGTTTACGGCGCAGATTTTTCTGGATTTCTGACGATCCTAACTTCTGCTGGTATATGTGTTGCAGCTTTCAGGAAATGATCACGAACAAGTTAAAGTAGGCACATGTAATGATTTTACATAAAATAGGTACTTTGCGATCACGGGCGGTGTCCTCTCGCGCTTGCACAGGCCGTGTCCATACCACGGCCTGTGCAAGCTGGAATGGGCGGTTTCCTCCTTCTACGAAGCAGTAATCGAAGGACACAATCGAACGCAAGAGGGAATAGACATCCTCATGCCTTAGACACTGAGACCCCGACGCCGACTAGGAAATAACTGCCTAACCGACGAGTAATGGGTAGGTCACCGTCCAGCCGTCTGTTAACCGTCCGGACGAGGCCCAAGTCATCGACAGCACGTATTGTTCCATGCGCGCCTCAAAGAGATGTCAGCAAAGCCGTGGGGCCCAGCAGGGCAAAAATCTACTAGGTCGACTACTAAAAAGGTAACCCGTGGTTCCGGGACAACTAAAGGAACATAGGTATGATTTAAGTCAGTAAATCTGACAAGTCCTCCCACTCTGTCCTAAAAAAGTCAGTAGATGATTTCCCACTTAAAAAAAAAAAAACATAAAGTACTTTATACAAGACCATTGTTCTATAAAGTAACTACAGACTTTTAGAACGTAATCTTTACGATCTTACAATGAAAAGAAATGACCAAGCAAAGTGATTATCATTTGTTTCTACTTTGTAAGAGAGGACGTATTCTACACAGATACTAATGATGCATTCAAACCAATCAAAGGGCAGCATTTCAGCACTAATGGCTTTAATCAACGATCTTCCAACCAAGCGGCACGTGCATTATCTTCCGAGAGCAATTGATTGCCGCTCTATGCGGGAGGCCTGTCTTATGGATAAGATCTGCACACTGCACACAGGGTTACGCAAACCAATCAATACTTTATTTACCCAATAAATCATTCCGTAGGCCTTTCCTTTCAATATGCTTTTAATTAAACAACAAAACTCAATTTACGAGTATGAAATTCTTATTGCTCTCATAAAACCCAAGTTCGCAGTTCAAAAAAAGAAATGAGTAATGTTCCCATAAATTAAGTAAGCTTTGAATTAAGAAATGCTTCGATTGTATCTACACTATAACTCAAACTGCTTACGTGGCCATGTCCTAAAGACATGACAAGTGTCTTAAGCCTTTGGACTGATGATACACCTAGGCTAATAATGTAGAGTCTAAATTGTTTCAAAACTTTTTGTACAAAAAACTTTTTGGTTTCGAAAGTTTGTTTTGGTGTATAGTATACCAAAGGAAAGGCGCATTCGTACATTTGTCGTTCTGTCTGTCAGCACAGTTCAATGGGCAAATGGACAGATTCCATTCGACAATGACGGGATATGCTTTTTTTTCTTTTGATATAGTTGTTGATTTAATTATTTAGTAGGTACGTTTGACGCAATTCTAGTGACATGTAACATAATTATATTAATGCACATTAGGCATTCATTGCTCAATTGACATTATTTTCCGCCTACGACCTTATTTTTTATTACTGGTAGGCTTGCGTTTATTACATCTGACAGTACCCAATGATGTGATGAATAGAGTTATGAGTATACATGTGGATGAATGGTGAGGGATAGAGGCGCCAAAGAAAAGATGGATGGATTGTATCAATTATGTGAACAGTGATATGAAAGAAAAGGAAGTTAATGACAGTATGACGGTTGACAGGATAGAATGGAAGAAAAAAAACGTGTTGCGCTGACCCCAAATAAGACGGGACAAGGGCAGGAAGATGATGAGTACCCAATGATGTGATCAGCAATGCATTGACGCTTGCTTGTCTGTACATAAAACTCCTCAAAAGTCATAGGTATAAAAAAATATATTTATTTTGTCATTTAGCCACATACTTTATTATTTTGACTTGGAATCATCATTTCCCTGACCTTGTCACGTTTTATTTGAGATCGGTGCAACACGTTTTCTTCTTCCATTCTTTACTATCATCCTTCACGCTACCACTAACTCCCTTTTCTTTCATTTCACTTCTCACACAATTGATACAATCCATCCATCTTTTCTTTGGCGCTTCTATCCCTCACCATTCATCCACATGTATACTCATAACTCTTTTAGTAACATGCGTTTCATCCCTCCTCTTCATATGGCCATACCAAGACAAACGATTCCCTTTAAAATATTTAGTCACTGGCGCCACTTTCAAACTTTCTCTAATATTTTTACTTGGAATAGTGGTAGAAAATCATCAAATAGCTTTTCAAAGTGTAAGACTTTTACTAATTATAACCTGTCTGTGTTCCTTCAGTTGCCTTTGGCGTTCCAGGGCCGCGGTGACTCTTTCACACAATAGCCTTAGCGCAAGTTTTTTGATGTAGGTACTCAACCGCGTTAAAATCAACGTTAATTTGTACCAAAACCGTATAAGTGCCATGTAGTGACAGTAATGGGCCTACCATACGAACAAGCCTCACCACATTTTTGCCTGTGCAAACCTGTTTGTACACGAGACACTGTGTAAAACTTTATGGCCGCTTTCAATTTATGCGTTTTTTGACGGCTTGTTGCGGTGCCGATGCAGTCATACTGCGTACGGACAATCGCATTTTTCATACAAAGCGCTTGATGCAACAACCGTGCGGAGCTGGTACTGCGAACGGTCGACAACAGGACGGCAAAGTCACAAGCACCACGTGTTCAATTCGGAAGGTTAAAAAGTGCGGTGTTAAATAGCGCATCACTGGCATACAAACGCACGGTGGCTACCGTGCGTTTGTATGCAGTCCGACAACAAGCGCCTAAATTGAAAACGTATCTGGCTAGATACGTTTTCAATTTAGGCGCTTGTTGTCGGACTGCTAACGTACTGCAACCGGCCGGCTGAGGCACGGTAAACGTGCGGCAGCGGTCCGACATGAAACGTCTAAATTGAAAGTGCTCTACGAGTTTTCCCAAACACGCATGGTGTTCCCAGTACAAACCGACCTGCGCAAGAAAAACTGTGGTGGAACTTGTGCGTGTGGTAGGCCGAAAACAGAATACTTTTTTTTCAATACTATGTATTTGTCATAAGAAAATTTTTAGGTTAACGCGATCGAGAACGTTAAAAAACTTGCTTCGAGTTGTGAAAGTGAACCCATCCTAAACAATTGATTTAATCAGGAACAATACAATCGAACCTTTGGCCCTATAAGCCATCGCATAAACAATCAGCTATTTAACAACAATATCTTCAATCTATTAACTGTTGAATGCGCTGCAATCAGGCGAAGGCCAGAGCCCCATAGAGCTATTGTTGCAACTATTTCCTTATAAAGGTTTCTGTTTATCCGTTACATCTGATTAGCCGTTTTGCAAACTATGACTGTACAAAGTGTTTCATAAAATTTTTAACCGACTTCAAAAAGAACGAGGTTCTATATTCGGCTGTATGTATTTTTTTTATGTATTTTCACTGATTTCTCGGTCAATTTTTGGTCCCATAGAAATATTATTATGATCTGATGATGAACTTCAAAGACATGAAACAGAATTTCTCATAGGCTCACAGTAGAACTGTCGTAACAAGTAAAATTGCTTTGTTTATACGTATAGTCAATGACTGATTAAAGGAAGAAATGGAAGGGATATATCAAACTTATCTGAAAACAATGTGTCCTAGCCGTGGCTTGACTTATTGGAATTGTTATGCAATGCTTTAATGAATGAATTGTATAGGTACCTTACTATAGAACTTGCAAACTTTAAGTTTGACTGAGGGGTACTTTTTAGTAGTGGTACTGCAACTAAAAAGGATAAAATAAAAAACGTTTTTAGAAAAAAAAAATATAACTGACTTCAGTATTCAATAAAAAACACTAAAAAGTGCAAAATAACTTTAATTTTGGAAGTCGGTGTTAAATAACGAAGAGACAAAACTATTATAGGACTTTCTGTTAAATTGTTCCATTAAAGAAAAACGGCGAGGTAATTGTTGATGAAATTATTAAGTGTCTACATAATATGTCGGTGATACATAGTATGTTGGTGATTTTCAGACCCAAGCAAACATATAGGGGGACATTTCCAATAGTTTCAAATAGACGAATAATCTTTAGGATTTCACAATATATAAACCTTTCATAACAGAAACGAAAATATTACAATATACTAATATACTCTTGTAATAATCGAGTTTCATCTTTGTTTGTATCAGAATCTGTAACTAAAAGCCTTCCAGAAAGGCTATCTAGAGAGCTCATCTGTCGGATATTGGTCCATATAGGCTCATTTCCTATGTCGACTCTTGTTAGTGACGAAAATGGATGCTATGTTGTCTAAAGGAAGTTGGACACTATCGATGCTACATGCCAAGTTTATTGACTAATCTGTTACTGATTATGTCTTCCTAGTACAATTTTTTTTCTATGTACGTATAAACTTTTATTCATGTAGAGTAATATGGTTCCGAACCAAACGAAGTTAAACTTAAGTGGCAGTGGGCAGAGCACATTGAGAACAGATGGTCAATGGGGCCGGAAGGTTCTGGACCACGTACCGGAACACGCAGCGTTGCAAGGCCTCGCACAAGGCAAATCGATGACTTGGTGAGGGTCGCGAGAATCTGATGAACACGAGACGCATAGAACCAGCCGTTATAATGACACTTGGTGGAGGTCTATGTCCAAAAGTGGCAGTCTTTCAGCTAAAATGATGATGATGAATATGATTCCCAACCTTTGGTCTTTAATAAGTAAAACATGGTCCACGTATAGTTTAAAAAAAGTTATAGTTCTGGATTTTTTAGCAACGGCAATGCGAGCTGTTTTTAAGTTTCTAATCGAAATATTTTGTTTTTTTTATATAAAAATACTGAACTTTTGATTTGAAAAATGTTTAGAGATAAGATAAGATAGATAAGATAATAACTAAAATAAAACGTCAAAAAACTCTTTCACATCGCTGTCAACTGGTAATGTGCCCAAATAACTGGCGACATTGTCACGCTGTGTGGCAATGATTATCCTCTGTCCAAGGTAAAAGCCAGCCCTTGGGTCACATCATGGCGGTAAGTCCCATGTTTGAGGAGTGGCTGGTGCGGCAAATCGACGTCTTCAGCTTCCGCATGACGCAGGTCCTTACTGGACATTGCAAGTTCGGGAGGTACCTACATCGGATTCAGGCGGAAGAAACGCCCGGGTGTCACCATTGTGATGACCGCCCGGATGACACGGTGGAGCATACGGTGGAGGTGTGCCCCGCTTGGGCAGAGCACCGCCGTGTCCTAGTGGCGACAACCTGTGTTCCTTCAGTTGCCTTTGCGTTCTAGGGTCACAGTAATCTTTTTCGAACCCTCTCCTAGACTCGGGAAACGCCTTTCAGGTATTAATTAGAATAAACATGGCTTAATATAAAAGACGGACGGTTGGTACAGTGGTTAAGCAATTGTTTGCTGAGCTGCTGATTCAATGCCCGCACGGAGTATATATTTTTATGGTCTACAGACAGTTGTTCCGGGTCTAGGTGTTTTATATATGCAAGATGACATGTTTATGAACGCAACCACAATACAGGAGTAATTCTAGTATGGGGCAAAGTTTAAAAAAAAAAGTGAGAGTCAATTAATATCTTGGGCATACATTGGAGATTTACGTACGAATATATAACAAACAAATCAAACCATATTAGATAAATAACTTGTAACAACGAAAACTTTATAAGTGTGTTATCCCCTTCACCTTGTATGATGAGGTGTCACTAATGGCCGCAGAGGACCGTCTCGGGACAGCGCAAGTTTTGACAAGGGTATGTCTTTCACCTGACGACAGCTT
Organism: Mythimna vitellina; assembly: GCA_949316375.1. Taxonomy (NCBI): domain Eukaryota; kingdom Metazoa; phylum Arthropoda; class Insecta; order Lepidoptera; family Noctuidae; genus Mythimna; species Mythimna vitellina. The sequence goes on from OX438696.1 coordinate 939,206, forward strand.
GCGCTGAACTCATCGTTTGTGGTACTAGGGGAAAATGGACAGCTGTATGATGAATGTATGTAAGTTAGGTAGATGATATGCCCAGGTAGTTGTTTAGTGGGTTCTAGACTTGATTATTCAACAGAATGGCTTAGAAACTCCATAAGACCTACTGAAATACTAGTTTATAGTTTAGTATTGTGACTTAATGAATTTGAAAACTCTTCGGCTTATGTCAAAACAGTACTAACTATTAAAAATTAATTTGAAGTTAACGTTTTTGTAACTAAATTATGTTTGAGGTAAGCCAGCTCAAATAACTGGATGATCAGAAAAAACAAATACTACATACTAGACCTTTAATCCTAGTGGAGAGTAGTATACTACTACTACCACTTCTATTACTACTACTACTAGTAGTGGTATTAATAGTAGTAGAAGTAGTAGTGATAGTACAGTAGAGGTATTAGACCATGGTCCGAAACGAGGAGGAGTGGCAGGCAGTCGCCTCCTTCTGCGAAGCAATATTTCTGGCCATTAGCACCACCGGGTTGCGGGTAGCGAGCAATGCGTAGCTTGCCGTCTGACCGTCCGGCGACCGTCCGGACCGAGCCTAAGTCGTCGATGGCGCGTATTGTTCCACGTGCGCCTCATGTAGATGTCAGCAAACTGTAGGGGCCCAGCAGAGTCGAAGCCTACTGGAGCCAAGGGTCTGCTTCTGAAAGGAAGGCTTGACCCTGGTACGAAAGGCAAAGAAGGAACAGGAGTGGGTTTTCAGTCAGTAAAAGTCTGACGCGCCCTCCGCCCAAGAACGGGGGATGTCATTAGATGATTTTCCCAACTACAAAAAAGTGGTAGCAGTAAAAGTTGTATTGGCAATAGTAGTGGTATTACCAGTAGTAAAGGAAATAGTAGTAGTAGTGGTAGCAGTAGGTAGTGCAAGTGGTAGCAGTAAAAGTTGTATTAGCAATAGTAGTTTTTTTTTTCCGGTAGGAAAATCATCTTATGACATCCCCCGCTCTTGTGCGGAGCGGGAGATAGTGTCTGTGTGTCTGACTTTTACTGAATAAAAACCCACTCCTGTTCCCTCGTTGCCTTTCGTACCGGGGCCGAGTCTTCCTTTCAGAATCAGACCCTATTGGCAATAGTAGTGGCATTATATTACCCTGGTACTGGTAGTGGTACAAGTAGTGTGTAATTTTGGCCTTTAGTTTCGCATAAGACCGAGATAGATTCGTATTTATATTTCGGTAATTTAAACTTATAAACAGTCCATTACCTTAAATAAAGTCAGGTAACATCAATTCCAATTAACATCAATAAAATCTGACTAAAAGCTCGTTTAATGAACATTCATTAATGTAGGTACGTGATGCATAACGAATTATATCTACTGTTTTATCCCGATGTCATTGAGTGTAATCTCATTTCTGTCGGTATGAGTTTTTTGATATCACATTTTATATTAAAGATATGTATTTTTCTAAATTAAATGATGTTATGAAGATGAGATACGATAATTTCATATGTTTCTACCGCCCACGCTTCTTCGAATCTTTTTTTTGGAATTAGAGTAATATCAGATATAAAAACTACTTGCTATCATATTATTTGAAGTTCGTGGGTGGACATTGTAATAGACCGAATGATTAAAGATGAGTTCCAACACGTTAATCTTTCTCAAGGAAAAAAATATCCAGAATACCAAATGACACCAGACAAAGTTTTATAATCAACTGGCTAACTGAAGTTCTCACTAGTGTGTAATGATTATTTTTCGATGAGGTCTCATTTATAGGCCTTACGTAATTGGCATGAAACAATATCTACCTAATGTCTTCTGCTTAATGGACCATACTTGACATGCCTTCAAATTAAAAGCATGCTAATTATTTGCTAATCTCAAGTTGACAGATCTGAACAGCGCGCTTTCGCAACATCCCACCGTACATTCGCAAAATAAGACCAAAAAATACAAGTACACGAATAATTGTCGCAATCTAGGCCAATCAATAATTATACATGTTGGTATAAAAGGGTGGTTCTTTTGAGGACTACCATCAGTTGCAAGCGAGACTTCGACAATGCAAAGTATTGTAAGTTTTGAGAGAAAGCTTCAGGTTGATAAATCGTGCTAAGAATGAGGTCGATATTAACAGCTCATGATATAAGTTATGAATGAGGAATATGGCCAACGATAGGTTTTATGATAATAATTCATAAAAGAGAAATACGGCACATCAAATAAGTTTATTTTTCACATAATTGTGTCAAAGAAAACGGTTCTAAAACAACTTACAATAACTTGACGATCCAGTAGATCAAAATCAATACGTAGAATAATTTCTCCTTAGTAATATTTTAAATTTTTTCCAGATCATCATCATCAGTGCCATCCTGGCTTGCGGGTTCGCAGCCCCAGCCTACCTTCTCTCCGAGCCGACCCACGTCATCCATTCGGTACCCTTAACCTCCAAGTCCACTTACACTCAGAGCAGTCAAGTCATCGATCATGGCAGCACCCATGTCTACCACCCCGTTCATGCAGTTCACACCTTCCCTGTCGTCCATACCAAGGCCAATGAAGTGGTCAGTCATGGTGAAGCTTACATTCATCCCGTCCATTCCGTTAGTGTTATGCCTGTCCATGAAGTCTACCATCACTACCCTAAAACCACCATTACCAAGAGCAACCAGGTTGTCAACCACGGAGGAACTACTCTAGTCCATGCGCCCGTAGTGTCGGTTGCCCATACTCCAGTTATCTACCATTCTTCGCCATTGGTGACCCTGAAGACTGGTGACTCTGCCGTGACTCATTACAGTTCTACGGTTCATGAAACTGTGCCGGTTGTGAAGTCACTGCCATTGGTTGCTGTTCATCATTGATTTGTTTTTTTGTTGTTTTGTTTGAATAAATGTGTTTTTTTTTTATCTGAATTATTGTTTGTGTTTTTTTTTTCATACCAAGTGGTCTTATTTTTTTACAAAAACAATCTAAAACACACATAATTTTTCAAAAATGATTTCATTATTATTGTTTTATTAAATGAGTTTTTAGTTTGTAAGTTTCCATTGTACAATGCCTAGGACGTCCCCCACAAAGTTGTAAAAGTGTTTGTAAATAAATAAATAACATTAGCTCCGATACCTCACTCAACCGTATACTCTTAATAAGTATGCTACGATGATAATACTATGGAAAAACTTTTAAACAAAAATCTATGAAACTTTTTCCAAAAAGCTGCCAAGTTTAAAACGAGTTTGGAAACATAATAAATAAGTTTGGAATATCAAAGTAAATAATGACATAAATGTCATATAATATGCATGCACGTTTGAATTTATGTGGTATTCTGAAAGTAAAACCCACCTAATCTAACTATTTAATAAGTCCTCATCACAAAGACTACTTTGTATGTTTAAAGTTACAGGTTTTTTTTAAATATAATTTCGTGTGTTGTAAAATTTTGATCTAACTTTATCAGTAAACTAATGATTGCTTTATCAGTAGATTAAAGAGATGCCAGAGAATTCAAACCAAAATTAATAAATTGATAGCAACTAACCAAACTTAGTTCGCAAACTTCCTGGCGATCTAATCGATAGCAGAATTTATTATGTTCCCATACAAAACCTTTTTTCATTCATTAATGAAGCAACATGCCATCGGGACGGTAAAAAACACAATACTTGGCAAATGAATATTTGTAATTGACTTGATAGAAACACAATCCTTAATAGTACAAATCTAAGTTAAAAACAAAGTGACAAATAATAAAATTAGACAGTACTTGCTTCACTAACTTCACTGAACAAACAAATAAAAAACTAATTTAATTACCCATGTATCCGTGTCGTTAACCGTTATAATTTATATCCCACAAGTTTTCGTACAAATCAGAATGAACGTAAGGAAAACATTCAAATACATTCTGCTCCATTTTCTTTGAGAATAATTTACAGCAGTCAAACAAAAGCATAATGTGACATGTTAAGTGATTAAAAGGAATTAGCATCTATTACTGGAGAAGAATACAAGTTTGTTGACCTTTAGCAATCAGTTTGAGAGGCAGAGAATTTTGCGGGAGTTAAAAGTTGATGAGTCATTCTCTGTTTGTTATGACGGGAGTAAAGTGTTAACGAGCAGCTTTCAACGTTTTGTGAAAGTGATGAATTTCTCAGACAGAGGATTAATGTAGGTATTGGTTGAAGGTTTATATTATAAGTCAGCAAGAATAGTTATTTAAGTATCTGTAAAAACTTTTTAAAAAGTTTATATTGTTACATGAGGGAACATAATGCAACAAGGCTTTCTGTACCAGTCAACATTTGGGTTAAAAAAGACTACACTGTTATCTAATATGACTGCTACAGCTCTCATGACCAATTATATATATGATATAGCAAAAATAATTAAGTAATAAATACTATTATAAGTAAATACCAAACCATTCGTATTAAGACAACTTACACCTTCTTAAGAAGAAAATAATTATGATAACCAAACTAAGGTTGAGAGAACTTCAAGTAGCAGTTTTTTTTTTTCCAATTTTTATTCAGAATGAATTTGAATGAAATTGACATACGTGTATGATTTTCCCACCTAAAAAAAAAATATCCTAGAATAGCATACAGGATACTTTTTATCTCGAGAGTATGTTTAATTTGACTATTCTTTTACTTTTAGATGATTATGTAGCTACTGTTTTACCTTCCTCTTATAACCCTAACTTAATCAATCATCCTAATAATTTTGATTAAATAAACTTAATATCAATGATAAACATTCTATATCTTATTTCACATCATCAATCCCAATCTTCTGCCCGACTTCCTATCATTAATCATCCAAACAACACATTGCAGCTTTGTTGCAACGAAATTATGATTACGGTTTCTAAACCAAGTCCTTGGTACAGTAAACTAAGCTAATTATCCAATCGCATGTCATTTTATTACCAAATAGTATCAAATTATTGTCTTGATCTCTCCAAGGTTATGTTGCAAAACTTTGCAAGGAACAGTTAGAAATGTGGATCTGATAACAATCGTTGACAAGCTCGTAAGAAGTAATGAAATGAAAGGCGGACAAGACCGTTATTAGACTGTAATAGTATTAATCACGGATCTTATCTTGATATTAGATTAAAAAAATACTCTGGAGTTTCTTAAGTTTTGTCAAAGATGTTGCAAGGGTAGTAAATTAAACCATTAACTGCTAATACTTTATTAAACATTAAAAGATCTAGTTAATTAATGAATTTAAACTAGGCCATTTGTTAGGAATTTTTAAGAAATGGGAAATTTAATAAATCAAACTTCTTCTTCTTCTTCTTTTCGTGTCGATGTACTCTAATTTTTTTCTGACCAGTATTTGGCAAGCTCTACGGCTCTGTTATTGGCCTCGTATAGATCCTGAAAACTGCAGGTAGTAGTGCAGGATGGACAGCATAGCAAATGACGCATGTCCTGTGCAGCGGCTCCACACTCCTTCCACACAATCAAACTAAAAAATTTGTTTCGAAAGCTTAAAACGATCAACGATCGTATAGTCGATAACGAAGACAAAGTTAGTTAAAACCTAATGGGACCCCACTTACACATGAAGCAAAAATATTACAACAAAGAAGATAATAGGTTAAAAACGTGTGCAAGCCTTGTGAATTCAACAATAATACATCAAGACGTCGAAAATAATCTTCCAAGCGTGCATGAACTTGACATTCAAACAAGTATTACGAAACAGCGCAAGCGCACGCAAAGCCACATAATTGAAGTTGCAGAAAATCCACACCTGCTTAAAATTCGTCCAATAAAAAATGTTTGCAACTGAATAAGAAGTAAGGATAATATTAAGCTTTATTCCAGTTTTCTTTATTTTTCTTGCGAAATAATTATTAGAATATTTAGTGTTCTACTAAGATAGTGGATAATGTTGTGGCAATTGAAACTTTCTTGTAAAGATTGGACCTTCTATAAAACAAAATACTTTGACAATCGCCTACGTATCAATTACGTCCTAGTTAATATTTATTGCAGTCTAAAGACACCATAAATTACGATGCACTTTAAATTTCGTCTTCACGTCACGAACCAGATTTTTAATAGATTTGACATTGTTTACAACGACAAAAAATACAGTATGCCAAGTACATCGAATCGCACCATGACTGCTAGGAATATAATAATATCAAGGTACGGAAAGACAAAAACAAGAAATGAATTGCTATCTATTATACTCTAGATTTAGAATGTATCAACAGCGTATCATACCTGTGCATACCGGTCCTCATATCCGGTTATAATCCATATGCTCACCGTTTGGCATGAATGTACCAAAAAGCTCCCTGCATTACATGTGAAGGTGTTGGTCGGTGACGAATCATCTAGCGGGAATACTCTTATATTTTTCAATTTAATGTTTAAGCATAAGCATAAGCATAATCAGCCTTTCAATGTTCCCACTGCTGGGACTCAGGCCTCCTCTCTAGGAGAGGGAATGGGCTGTAATCCACCTCGCGGGCCCAGTGCGGGTTGGTGAATGTCACATGTCTGCGAATTTTTGGTTCTAGGACATAATGTAATGTTTACTTTAATTAAATTGATACTTTTCTAGCACGCTAAAGAAGAAGGCTCTGCCTCCTAAAACGTAATAATGCACGAGTAATAAAGCCGGTTAATTTAATTGTTATACTACTGAATTGTGAATGCAGTATTTAAGTTCTTGCTTCTTTTTTATTATGGATAGACTCGCGTTTCAACACTATCTCACCTGGTGGCAAGCGATTATGTGGCCGACGATGGGGCACGCTTGCCTAGAAGTAACCTATTCACTCTTGACTTAAAGACCTCGAGGTTATAGCTATCAGGAAACACAGACTCCGGCAGGAAATTCCACTCCTTAGCTGTACGCATAATGAATATGTTTCCAAAACCCTTTGAATTTATGGGTTTAATGTCCACCATGTACCGGTGGCGCAAGGCCGTACGTCTTATGGTCCGGTGATGGAACGGACTTAGCGAATTAAGTTATGCGATTCCAACGTACACTCCCCGGAATGTAAACGATAGAAAACCGACAGGTTAGCAACTAGGTGTTCATGTTCAAGACATAATATAAATCGAGGAAATATTTCTTTTACATGATTACATCAGGTAATAGGATTATCGCTGACATTTTGAGATTCAAAATCTCTTACCATTTTTATGTGTTAAGCAATTCTGAGTATCAAAATTACTTACCATTTTTGTACATTGAATTGATCACCCCTGCCTAAAGCTACAATGATTCGTGGCTCATAAAAAAAGTTTCATAACATCAGTGTGGACAACATTTTGGACTATCAAGAAAGAATTATGTTCAAGATGATATCAATCCTCTTAACTTATGAGGTTAGTGGGATGCTGGTAAATTATGCGCAATTTGGACTCACGTGGTTATATTGCAATGCTTATAGTGGCTGGGTGAGCAATAACCAGGGTTATCAGTTTTATCGCGTCCCACGACTAATGAACTTCCATTCAAAATGACTAAATTGACAGTTATTTGCTGAATTAGCAGATATATTGGGATAGTCAAATTGCTAATGAAAGAATAAAATAATTTTTGCAACCAAATTGCTTGACTATACAAACTTTTAAATATTCTTCAAATAATTCATTTATCGACCATCACCAACAACAAAAATTGCCACTTTGACCTCAAATTATTATCAATCACGTCAAAATATGAAACAGCTTTGGTATACCAAACTCCCTTGAAACGTTTGGATAAAAAAACTATACAAACTTCTTATCCATATGCATCGGCTGTCAGTAAAAGTAATTATTGAATTTGTAATTTGACGTTAGATGGACCTTGAGTAGGCCATAATGGCCGTAAAGTTAAAACGTGCGTTTTGATTTATTATGGGTTGAGGAAGTTCAATATATCATTTTCTAGTCGTGTTTGATCTCCCTAAGTATACCATAATACCCAATAGTTATTACAATACTATAAATAACAAGGAACAGGCTTCAGTATGGACATTGGTGACGTTATAGTAAAAGCATTATTTTCTACGAAACAAATCATAGTCTATTGACTATGTTGAAGATTTAGAGAGTTATGACTAGTTTCAGCTATAAGATGTACACAGTTGGGTCTAGTCCCCTCAATCGCCGACACATTAACAGATGTCATGCTTGTCACATTCAGTAGAAGGACAAAGTATATTAAAACTAACAACAACATACTGGTAAAGAGTTTCTAATCTTGAGACAAAACAGACATCACTTAAACCAGTAGTTAAGCCGCTGGTACTTACAACATTACAAAATGAAGGCAATCCGTTTTCTTTAATCAAGAAGAATAGCAATAAATATCTTCAATCTCAGCAGGGGAACTAAAAATTAGACACGCCATTAATTTTACAAGATCTAACAGCATTGGTCTAGAGTCTAGACGAGACGTAGTTGATTTACTACTCATATCACTACTCTTTAATCTACACGAAACAAAAGCTTGGAAAGTATCGCTTGAAGGATGTTGTTTCCCATCGCCGTTAAGGATCAAAACTTTTAGAACCATTGTGGATCTATCTTTAATTGTGATTACAAGTTAGAACTGTAATAACTAGAGTATTCAAAACTGGTAATGTTTATTTATATGTTACTTCTTTATTTTAACTTGAAGTATAGTAGTGGTACATCATCTCCCTAGCCTTTTATTTACTTAAATATTTTTATTCTTCATACAACTAAAGGTACAAAGGCGGACTTAATGCCTTAGGCATTCTTTACCAGTCAACCTAGGGTAGAGGAGAGACAATTTGGCAGATGCATAAAAAAAAGAAAATATTATTTAGACATAACATACATATACCGATAATAAAATACATACATATATAACCCTTTACTAACTAGTTTAGGTTCGGTTTCCAGTCTAACCAGATGCGGATGCTTTTTTATGTAGGAAATCATTCAATGACTTCTGCCGCTCAAGGGTACGCAGGTGGGGGGTGTACATACACTGTTATCAGATATCAGTACACAGGGATCGTCATAGAGACATTATATTATTATCTTAGCAAAATTCAATATGGCTGCCACAGCTCTCATGGCAAAGTGTGTGCAAAGTGACACGGTGGTCTCATTCAATGCATTTAATTTTCATTCAATTAATTCCAGTGTAGAAGACTTACAAATTAAACCAGTGACATTTCGGCAGTCATTAAGCGGCTACTTGAATTTTAACACCTTTAAAACCGTTATTGATTACAATTGTATAATTTTGAAAACACCTCCACGACAGAGAGCGGATTAATGACATAAGTTTGCGTAGTTCATGAATGTTTAATTGTGTTCATTTATTTTACATTTCCAGTTCTTGAACAGATTAATAAAAATAACGATGTCCAGTCACATTTTCGGCTTTATTGCCAACCTCAACGTACTTGAGAAAAAGCCGTATCGACCAAAAATGTGCCGGAATTTTTCTTTCAGTGCATAGCGAATAAGAGGATCCATATTTTATTTATTTATGTTTGTGACAGAATTGTTAAATTACTTTCTTGGCTCATACAACCAAAAACGTCTGTTGATGCACGTTAATTTGTCCATCACTGTCACACAAGTGCAAAATAAAAATAAATTCAGATTAAAACATTTACAATAATTGCAGACGTGACAATTTAAGTGGATGCAATTAAATTACAGAAATAACCTTAGTTGTGATTTAATTATGTGGAAAAATAATAAAAGCCAAAATGACTAAAAATCCGAACGAAGCTTTTTTTTTAAGATGAGAAATCATCTAAATGACTTTTCGCGCTCTGGGTGGAGCGGGAAGGCGTGTCAGACTGACTAAAAGTGGTTTTAGTGCACGGGTGTGGACCTATGTCCTTCAATTACCCTTTGCGTTCTAAGACTACGGGTTTCCTTTTCAGAAATTCCCCGCGGTCCCAGTTAGCGGGCATCGGCCCTGCTGGGCCCCTACGGTTTGCTGACAACTCTTTGAGGAGCGCGTGCATCACTTCGCCGTTGACGACTGGGCTCGGTCCGGTTAATTACCGAACAGCCGGACGCAAAATTACCCATTGCTCGACGTCCGCAAGCGAGTGGTACGTCGTAACGAAGCAAAAAGGATCAGTATAACATCCAACTGTGAACACTTGTAACTGCACAAGTAGTAAGTATAAGTCCACCATTACATATGTCCTTTGGAATTGAATGAACTTGACATTAACCTAAATACAGCTTCAATGTTTGTATATATGCATTCATTAATCTTGACAAGTTTTGAGCGACATGCAGAGAGTGAAAGTGAATACGGTATGTAATTAGTATTGCAATACGCACTAGTTATGATATTATGAGTAGGTATAAAGTTAAATTGAAGAAAATCTAACAGTTTGAAGATAAAACATTCCTTAGGTATCAAATTTGAAAAAGTTTACAATACTGTAAAAGCAAGAAACCTTTCCATATGCTTTTAGTTCTCAAAGAACAGTATGTGTATCCTAAACCTGACGATAACATTTTTGTTATGTTATCAATCAAACCTTCAACAACAATAAGATTTTTGTTATATTATTGTGATTTTTTGTTGATTATTTTTGGAGTGAGAAATACTAAATTTAATAGCATAATTTGGCAAATAAAAAATAATTAGTTGATTATAAAATATTATGGCCCTAAGTTACACCTAATAGAATCTTTACTAAATTCAAACCTGTTTCGCCATAACACGTTTTTGTCAAGTCACTACTTCATTCATAAACAAAGCATGTTACAACTTCACGTAACCGCTTTACTACGCCCTCACCAAACCGCTGCCTCCTCCACAAAGCTTTATAATTTATACAGCTTCAAGTTCATTGCGTACTCATTGTCGATTTTCGGCAGCGTGGTATATAAGCATCGGTGGGACAGCATTTCGTTAGATTACTCGGCAGAACAGTCGTATTCACATCTACCTGATCAACCATGAAGTCCTTTGTAAGTGTCGGGGAGGTATTCTAAGGGTGGTTTTACAGTTCAGTGTTGTCTTTTGTGGTTTAGTCAAGTGTATCATTGTTATGCTAGAAAATGTTGTGGATCATAATATTAAATTTTACAACAATATTTTGCTCTCCATAAATTAACTATTTCGTAAAATTTCTATTGAATGAATCTTTCAGAAAATAAGGATTTCTTTCGATTGACAAATATTATTCCTTCATGGCAAACCAATGTTTCTTCCATAGGTCTATCAATGATAAATACTATTTTATGAACTAATTGTTTCCCTACAGGTTGCTTTCGCCGCCATCCTGGCCTGCGCCGCCGCCGCTCCCGGCCTCCTAGTCGCCCAACCTGTGGTCGAGGTCCACTCCGCTCCCGTGGTCCACACAGTCCCCGTGGTCGGCTCCAAGACGACCATCACTAAATCCAGCCAGGTGGTGAACCATGGCTCGCCTGTCCACACCGTGCATGCTGTGCACACCGCCCCAGTGATCGCTTCATCCCCTGTCGTGGTTAAGACGTTGCACGCTGCACCTGTGGTGCATGCTGTCCATGCTGCTCCCGTTGTTCACGCTGTCCACGCTGCCCCCGTCGTCCACACCGCACCCGTCATCGTGAAGACCGCCCCTTCTGCCATCACACACTCCAGCTCCGTCGTCCATCATGGTCATGTCGTCAAGACTGTTCCCCTTATCGCTGTTCACCATTGATTTAATTACCTTCAGTGAAGGGTTAGAGTAAATAAAAACGATATTTTTACATATTTTTGAAGTTTAATTATTGTAGCTGTTTACTCCCAAGATTTATTCATCTTTTTTAGAAAATCTCGTATTTATTATTCATGAATTTTATCCATTGGTTTTAGATTGTGCGTTACTAATAAATTTAATTGCAACCGTCATCTGCAGAAAGAGGAGATCAGAGGTTGACACTATTTAATCTGATTTTTTCAATGTAAGATTCACGATAAAACTGACAAAGAAATGTTGTAAAAACATTAATAAGTAATGCAATATTAGATAAATCATGAATTTTCAGTAAATATGTATAAAGGTTGTTTTATGCCGCTTGAACTGCTGACCCTAGCAGAGAATTGCGTTGGAAAATATTTGAAATCCCATTTTTATTAGTAATTTATTTTTCATTGCATTTTTGTAATCGTTTTAAAGAAATCTTAACAATGACTCGCTGAGTCTTTGAAGTAATTGGATTGACTTTGTTTTTGAAGAAAAATGGAATGCTTACTTATTCGTTCAAGATTGATGGTTATTTACTTAGATAAGCTTATTGGGTGGTTTAAATGCATTGTCTACACTGTATTTTCGTCTTGCCAAATAGTCCTGATCTACACAGCTTTGGTATAAGCCTAATTATAGTAACCATCTTCAATATTAAGATGATTTTATCGAAAACATAAATCTTGAACTCATACAACCGATAAATCGGAAGCCGTCTACTCTAACCTTGGCTAGTGGTTTACAAGATTTGAAAATCTTGTACATACTATTAACAATAATGGAAAATTTATTGAAACAGAGCAATAGATAAACGAATAAACTCATTAACTTAAGGAGGTAAGCAAGATTTTAGTGTCAATGAGTGTCTGAAGATTTCAGTTCTTGTAAATAAACAGACATAACAATAAAATAATCGAATAAACTGGTTTACATGACCCAGTTACTAGACGAGTGATAGGAACTACACCGATTTAATTAATTTTAATATAAATTAATTTGTTTGCTTGTTTAGAGGTAAGCGGAACAGAGTGTAAATATAAATAAATTTCTAGGAGCTACATTTACTGGGTCTGTAAGCCAGAAATGGTTCAGTAAGTGCGTTCACTAAGTGATGTTACTTTATCGTATTGTCGTGAATTTTGATAGTGTAAGGAAATAGGTTCAACCGAAGGCAATTCTAAAATTTCCCATTTTACAAGGAGTTTCCCTACGTGATCGAAATAGATATAAAATGATCTGCAAGAGCATCAAGGTAATCGACAGAAATCCTGAGAATTGTCAAACTTAAGTAGTTGTGGGCAAACAGCACACAAGAAGGCTCGTAGAATGGATGTTTGATGGGCAAGGTAAGTTTTTAGAATGCCAAATCGCATGCCGAGATGCAGAGAGTTGGAAGACCTCCTACGCTGTTTACCGATGACATGATATTGGTAACGAAAATTCGCTTAATACGAGAAACACAAGATAGCGAGATCAAGAGAGCGGACATTTTACCGCTGAAAAGTTGATTATGGATTTTAAATTAAGGATTGTAGATTATGCATTACAGCTGTAGGAGAATGGTAAGGATGTAACTACTGGAAGTATTGGTCTTTTACCAAGCTTAGTGTTTTCGGTAGTAAAACCTTAAAAATAATTATTAGATAAGGCTAGGCGTACGAACTTACGAAAGTCAATAATTTTACCAATTAGGGTTTATGAGTCGTATAATATTACGCATTGCCTACTTAAAGTACGAGCACTTTTACACAACATAAGGAAAAACGTGCATAAAAATACCAATAAGTAATTCGTAGTGATATATCAAGTATTTGTCAACAAGAGTAGAATGTACTAAACCAGTTGGCATGAGCCATACTTGTACCGGTGGCAGCTATGGCGCATCGCGACGTACTATACGGGATGCTACTTGGAATTATTTATAGGGTTTTTATTGGTATAGATGAGTCGGAGCTGAGAGGTTTCTGTTATTTATTAAATAACTTTATAAAAGATATACACTTATAATCTAACATTTTTTCTATAGTAAGAAGTGCTCATAAAGCCAAAAGATTTTGAGTGTCTCATATTGCATATTGGTAACTTTCACGCTTGAACGGACTTAAAGTAAAATTGTCATAAGGGTTGATCGTGTCCTGAAATAGCATTTAACCCCGCGAGTATACTTGGGATTATTTTCTAATTTTGGGTGAAAGAATCCACTAGAATAAGCTTGTATTTTTTATCAATTTGAATTTATTTTTGAACAAAAACCCTTTTTAAAAGCAATTCTCGGAACACCACAACTATATTAAAAGATGAAGAGTTCAAAAATATAATATTCTAGCAATCACTTTATATTTCATTTTGTAAATTTCAATAATTAATGAAAATGTTGCTGATTAAAAAAAACTGGGCAAGAGCGAGTCGGACTCGCGCACTGAGGGTTCAGATTTATGCCTATATCTGTACTATAAAACCTTACTTTGCAGTCAATTAGAGCTAAATAACATTACATAAATAAGTTAAATAAGAAAAGGGTAATAATATTTTAAAAAATCCTTTCGTTTGTTTTAAAATAGTTCTTATACTTTTTATTCACCTTGATTATAGGTATCCACGTTAATTTTTTTCTATAAATCTTTTATACCTTTAGAATCCATACTTACATAAACTTTCATATTCATTATTCTAAAAATGTTCATGATTTATTGTTTAGGTAAGTGAGGTAGTTAATTCTAAACCACAATCGTATTTAAAAAAAATAGTCTTAATTAAAAAGGGACATTATTCTAGCTAGACATAGGAAACATTTTAATAGTTTTCAAAACTAAAGTGGAATATAAGTCAATGAAATAGAGTATTTCTGCAGTCTCTGTCCCACACACTATTCTATGCTTGACAGCTATGCGAGAAACGCAGCGGAGCTCCCTAACCACGAAATTGAACAACTATCCGATGCTGATAGCCGATACAATGTAGTTGTAGCTCAGGTAAGCTATCCGATAGTCGGTCTAGCATTTAATTCAATTAGGGACTGGATATACGCCTCATAGCTATGAGAATCAGTCTATGACATAATTTGAAGAGATACGATCTTGCTAGGACTGCGTCAAATGAACCCATTTATTTCAAATTTTCTGATAGTAATAGGGGTTAAAGTATGAAATAGCCGTTTTTTAAAACGGTTTGCTTTGAAGTACAGAAAATACAAAACACAAAGTAACCAATAAATACCTTATTAAAAAAAAAAATAACTTACCTTACTTATATATTCCAAGCAACCCGTTTTAAAAAACGGCAATTTCATACTTTAATCCCAAATATTATGCAGAAAGTGAACACTAAATTGACAGCTATTGAAAAAAAATTGGAAAAAGCGTCTATATCGCTGAACCCTTAATAAATCTACAGAGTAAGAGTGAGATAGTAATCAACAATGACGATGATGAAGTTCCTTAAAAACCAACATTTTATATTACTAAACTACAAAAACTCAAACACGTTCTCGTATTTCCCAAAAGATCTTCAAACTGTCTTACAAGCTACAAAATATGTGTTTTCTACCTAGTCTAATATGTCACTGGCACTCGACATATTTGGCACATTCCTTCCCATATACAAGCTAGAAAAACTTCTAAAATTAACTCTAAGCTGATATAAATTGACGAGGCTAGCTCCGACGCGACAGTCGATAGCCGGACTGGTCGCAATCCGGATATTTTAACGGAAACGGATATGTTTCGATTGGTAAGTGTTTTAGTAATAGATATTGGATTGGGGTTCGCTGACCCTTTTATTGTTTGGGGGAACTTAGAGTGATGATTGGAGGTTTTAAACATAGTTTGATATAATCCAGATTTTGTCTTACAAATTCGTGGTTAACTTCCAGCCTTTTTAGATTTTTGTTGGTACATGTAGCATTCCATTTTAAACCGACTTCAAATAAAGGAGGAGGTTATCAATTCGGTTGTATTTTTTATTGTGTTACCTCAAAACTCCATCATTTATAGACCGATTTACATTTTTTTTTTCTTTTTAAAGGATATGCTTTCTGATTGGCCTCATTTTTTTCTTAATCCAGTTTTGATGATGGCATTCATGAGGTATCGAGGGAACTCCTCAAATATTAAAGTGTTTTTGGTATTTTAATCGAGAGCTTAAGCATTTATAGTCAAAAAGTAACATTAAATGAAATGAAACTGTTGAAGAAGGCCAGAAATGGCCAACGGAACTTCATACTCACATAGATATCACAGATAGTTAAGCGACTATGACAATATAAATAAATGGTTCTGAGTAGTTAAGTTGGAAATGGTACCATCGAAGTGACTTGATGATGATGATAATGGAGGCGGAAGGTGGGAGGTAGACACGGGAACTTCATAATAAAACAATGTATCCTAGCACTAAAAAAAAACTGGGCAAGTGTGAATCGGAATCGCGCACTGAGGGTTCTGTACAAAATTACTTATGAAAACAGTTCAATTCTCGAATTGAGGTACCTACGAAGATTTTTCCGAATCGCATTAAAAAAAAGTTTTGTTTTTGTAACGTAACTACAAATTTACAGTTTTCAGGTTTTCACCTATACTTGTGCTATGAGACCTTGCTTCATGGCAAATTTGAGGATTCTAGGTCAACGGGAAGTACCTTATGAATTTTATTACTTTGAGAGTGTCGAAATATACGTTGTTTGTGACTTAAACGACCGTATCTTTTTTTTTTCGTTAACTGTGACGTTTGATTTTTTCACGGCTTCAATGGGCCGCAGATCTGAGTATGAGCTTTTAATTTCAACTCCATACCTCCACGCGTTCTCGAGGTAAAGGGTTAAGATTCACGGACAACAAAGTAATCCTACAAGGGTTCCATTTTATCCTTTTTAGGTAGGTACGAAACCCTAAAAAACACTAAAAGGATCAAAGTAACTTTAATTTCTGAAGTCTGTGTTAAATAAGGAATTAAAGTTATTATGATCCTTTTAGTGTTTTTTTTTTTTTTGAGAAGTCGGTTATTTACTTTTTTGTGACTTTTTTTTTATTATAACAAGATTCACTACAATCTTGTTTTCCTCGTTCAAGATCCGATTAGTATAATAATATTGATAAAACTATTATTATATCAATAGTTTGTTAGGTATAGACTTAATTTAATATTCACCTACTTGGTGAAACTTGTTCAGAATCAGTACATAACAGAATAATACTGAAGCCTCTAAACTAAATAAAGCATAGCTCTGGTCATCGTCCAATGAAAGAGCCTCTGTACATAATAAAGAATGTTTAAAGTATTTTCCGCAACATGAAACACGACGACCTTCCGGTGGGTCTGTTATTTTTTAATTAAACTCAACAAGCCCTTCCTTTATTAACATTTTTAAACTATTTCTGCACGCGTAGCATGACCATTTTTTATCTAGGTACTCTAAACATACACAAAATGATCTCTCTTTATGAAAAGTTATATTTCTAACATCGCGTCATAGAAATATTTCTACAGTCACTTATTTTTAATTTTGTTTTCTCTATTTCTACCTCATCCGGACTAAACGTTTCACATCGTCGTTAATACCGCGTTCATCGAAAGACTGAAACAATTTGCCTGCAACAGTCTTCCTGTCCGATTATAATTTAGGCGTCTTGAAGGTTAGAGTGAATACACTAAATCACTGCTTAACATTAGGTGAGATCGCAGTTAAGCACTAATTTATATAATTTAAAAAACCTTTCAACTATAGGAAGTATCTTTAACTAAAATACTAAGGCAACTGCGTCCAGTTCTTCTGAAAAGTAACCCCCGATATAGTTGAGAAAGGCAAAGCGCACATACATACTAAGAAAATATTTAATTCCTTTTCCAGATCACGATCCTGTGTCTCTTGGCATCAGCTCAGGCGGCACCGGTGCCAATAGTGGTGTACCCATCATTGGGCTACCCGCTGCCCTCAGTGTACCATGCACCCATAGTTGCCCACGCGCCTCTGCTACATCATCGAGTAGCTTTTGCTCACGCCCCGACATTACTACATGGGTTTCATACTCCATACTTTTTTTAAGACTTCTGAGATAGATCTACTAACAACAAGTACAAAACTTGCGAATGTATTCAAAATATGATATCCTACGACTTCCTTGTATGAAGTAATCCACTGCTGTTGTTTAAAGAAAAATATCAAAAGCAATTAAATCAACGTTTAGTGTCCAAAATGTTTAGATTGACCACGTGATATATCGTTTTGACGTTTGCGCAGTCGCAGTATAATGTTGTGAGCTTACCATGCTGAGAAAGGTAAAACGAAAAATAAAGGTTAATAAATAATGAATATGAGAAAGGTAAAGGTAAATAAATAAGTCCCTGTTGACTGAAACTACGATACCTGATGTGTAATCCATAAGTTAAGTATTTTGTTTTGTGTTCAGAATTGTGAATTTAATTAGTCTTTAACTGACTTCATACGAGATAAGTTTCTACATAATTTAACATTAATGTATATACCTGAAATATAACGTAAGCATAATAAAAGCCTTATAATGTCCCCACTATTGGAACTCAAGCTTCTTCTCAAGGAGACGGAATAGAAAGTAATCCACAGTACGGGCCCAGTGCGGACTTGTGCATTTCACGTCTCCTAATTTTTTGTTCTAGGGCATGTCGATTTCCTCAACATGTTTCCTTTGAATTTATTAAAAAAAAAATTACACAAGGTAATACGTCTGGTTGGATTTAAACCCGTAACTTGTAAGTCGGGGCCGTTACCACTAAGCCACCACTAGAGAGGAGAGGAGATTGGAGAGCCCATTGACATGAAAGTAATTCGGAAAGAAAGTATAAAAGACTACGAAGTCCTTTTAATATAACATAATGTACTGTTGATGAAAGTACACAATAAATTATATTGAAACTACACAACAGAATAATAAATTGATTGAAACAGTTTTTTACTCACAAAACTTTTCTAATAGAAATAAATAATTGAAGCAGAAACTAAAATGTCTGTTAAATTTTTATCAATATTTTTTAATAAAATACTTATTTTGTAAAACAGTTTAAGTATTGATTTTCAATAAACTATTTTACAAAATAAGTATTTTATTTTTTATCGTGTGATGTTTTAATGTAGATATACAGCTCGAAATCGACATACAAACATGTAGCATGGATCCAGTACATGATTTAGGATTCCCCAAGTTTATTCATCATCGTTTTTCTATTTCGTTTTTTAAGTTCTTTACTTTGTTTATTTTACATTAAAAAGTAATGTACTTCCTTTACTCATTAGTATTTTTAAATATGCTTTTTAAAGTATGTTTTAACACACAATATTGAAGCTTCAAGCAGTTATTCGACTCTTCGCGGGACCAGACTGAGGGTTGGGCTTTTTTTTGCCAAACAACTCGCATCACCATTGAACGTGGTAATGCTGCCAGTAATTAGAGCATTCATCCCTTTCCTTTTTTATCCCACGTGTATAAACGTGATATAAATTTTTGTACATCAATTTGTATACACTTTGTATTTTATTAGTCTGTAATTTACAGATTTTAAGTTTAATAATCATATTTCATAATATCTGTATCTTGATTAACCCAATTAAATAATGTACGTTGTAGTATAATTCTTATTTCTCACCAAAATCACAATTGAACATTACGAGTATTAGCTAATACAAAAAGTTTATTTAAGATGATTAAACAGAAATCAAATACTGTTAATAATACTAATAAATAAGGACAAAAAGTATCTCCTGAACTGGAGATAATGTAAATTAATTTTATTCAAAGCTTTTGAATAAAATTAATTTCAAGTAGCTTTATCAGTAGATTATCTAATTTTCCATTGTCTCTTTTTATCTTAATTATAATTTTATTTTAAAAAAGTATTTGACTCGCCATATTTTATAATTTGATGGCGTGAAATCATATTTAGGCTAGTTCACAGTCAAATAATGTTTACGTTTTATAAACTTGAACTGTACTTAAAATTATACTTGATTAGAATATCCACTCGCAGATAATTCATAATATGGTATCACACACTTAGCTAATGATATTGTTTTGTATAATTAAGTAAGGTAAAAAAATTAAAGGATTTCACTTTAGTCAACATAAACTTGCCTACTTCTGATTCTGATTCCCTCGATTTCTGATTTTGAAGTTGGATATTTCGTTGTTACCTAAAACCAGTCAAAATTCAGTATTTACTTGTAAGTAGGGTTTGAAGCGTTCGTAACTCAAAATACTCAATTCAGTAACCCACCCTAAGTATCTGAGATTCCAAACTCAAATTTACCTAAATCCATTAATACATAACATAACATAATCAGCCTTTTTTAATGTTCCCACATTTGTGACTCAGGCCTCCTCTCTAGGAGAGGGAATGGGCCGTAATCCACCACGCGGGCCCAGTGCGGGTTGGCGGATGTCACATGTCTTCGAATTTTAGGTTCTAGTACATGCCGGTTTCCTCACGATGTTTTCCTTCACCGTTTTGAGAGCAGTGGTGATGAAATAAATTACACAAAGTAATGCGCTTGGCTGGGTTTGAACCCACGACCTACAATTCGTAAGTCCACAGCCGTTACCACTCGGCCACCACTGCTCCATTAATAACTTACAGTTTATGACGGGTGAAATTATTTTTCTAAATTGTTTCTTTTATTTAAAAACTACGTGATTAATGTTCTCACATTCTCACAAAGCCTAATATGGAGATGAGCCGAACTCTTTGCCAGGTATACTGATGATCCATGGACAATAAGAGGTCCAAAACGCTCCAGAAGCAGAGGTCGTGCGCTCATTAGCAAGATGAGATTGTAAAGAATGCTGTTCAAGGCTAGACTGTCACCGCTTTTGATAGAGAAACATGGAATTCTTCAGAGGAAGCTTTCACTCGAAGGGGGTTCACACTTCAACTGAGTAATATAGATGATTCATTTTGTAACTCCTACAATAAAAATCATTACAAATTAAATTGCAAAAAACTGAAAAATGATAACTGTTTTGTTTGTACTTTTCTTTTTTTCCTATTACTTTTACACACGGTGCCTACTTTCTACCTCTTTTTTTTCCAACTGTTCTTTTGCAGATTTTCTGAAAAAAAAAATCTTTAGAATTAAGCATCACTTTTGTACCCATTTTTCTGTTAAATAAATACTTGATAATAAATAGCACTAAATATTCTAACTACCCCGGAGCCCTGACAAAGAAGGAACAGGAGTGGGTTTTTAGTCAGTAAAAGTCAGACACTATCTCACGCTCCGCCTCCGGGGATATCATTGAATGATTTTCCCACCGAAAAAAAAAACCCTGGCAAGTCATTTTAGTTAAAAACTTTTTATATTAAAACTTATTATATTACTTGACATATGATCAAAGCATAGACCTCAACTGTCTAATAATAGGTACAATCTATAATTATGTCATTACAAAGAGCCTACAATGTCACCTGTGTGCGACATTTATTCTTTAATCACGATCAAATTCTAAAGTACAGTCGTGGGCAGAAAGTGCTTTGCAAAGTTTATAAGCTTGTTTATTTTTACTAACTTTTTCCGATTATTTTCTGGTATAAATATAGCCTACGACGCTCGGCAAAGAGTGCTTTTTTTTTCAATAAAAGTAATTTCGTAAGAGACTTGTTACTTAGAATAGACTAGTTTCTAGTTCTCGCTTCGCCTGCATTGTATTTAATACTTCCTCCCATTATAAATCACAGCCTATATGTAATTCTAATCTATAAGCTATATTAAAGCAAAGTTTCATCAAAATCCAATCAGTAGTTTCTGCGTAAAACACGCATGAAAATAAAAATTATCCCAAAGAATCGCACTTCTAAGATAAAAAGGTGTCCTAACTCCTATTTCAGAACATGGTCTACCCACGCGCTAAAATTCATCAAAATCCGTCTTGCCGTTTGAGCATGAAGAAATAACAAACACATACACAAACTATTGTCTTTATAATTTTAGAGAGATGTTATCATCGTCATCGCTTTTGCCCAACTAGCTTGGAGTCGGTTTACAGTCTACCCGGATGCGGCTGTGTTTTACATGGAGCGATTGCCTATCCTACCTCAATCAAAATTTCTGGTAACTACTGACAAAAGATCTACGAACACAACAACAGGGACCAACGACGTGCGTTTTTACGTGCTTTCCGAGATATGGTTTGTCAGTAATATACTTTTCTAAGTTTATCTAGGACTTTAGAGAGATATTACATTTTATTTTAATAAGATAGAGCAGAGCAGCAGAGCAGTGGTGGCCGAGTGGTAACGGCCCCGACTTACGAGTTGTAGGAACATTACTTTGTGTAATTTATTTCATCACCGCTGCTCTCAAAACGGTGAAGGAAAACATCGTGAGAAAACCGGCATGTCCTAGAACCAAAAATTCACCAACTCCAACATCCACCAACTGTGGATTACGGCCCATTGCTCAGCAGTGGGAACATTAAAAGGCTGATTATGCTATGCTATGTTATGCTAGTAAGATAGTAGGATTGTGTAATTTTTGACACACTTTTGATCTTCCTCGTACTGCACCCCGCAAACAAGAGTAACCTCTAAGGATGCTTACCTTTAGTTAAAGACGGATAATACCTTAAACGGATTAAAAGACTTTGAGAGAAGGTATTACCAAAATAATTATAATCCTGGGCGCTGAAACAAAATACTTTAAAGAATTAATGAAGAAACTTTTCCTTGCAATTAAATGTTTTTTCTTAATTACAAAGTTTAATTACTTTGGTAGTTATTCAAATTCTACCTAGTTATGGCGCAATACTTTTTTAATGTGATTTATTTTTATATATATTTTTTTTTTTTGCAAAATGAGATAAATAAGTATGTACTTAATGATAACATCATTTTTGGTATTTGTTTCCAACATGTCGTTATGATGGCTCATTTTTTGTATCTCCAGTGCGGCTTTGGAACTCTCTGCTACACTCCCTTCGTGTCAGCCCTTCTCTGGATGTCTTCAAGAGGAAACTTAAAGAGCATATATTTTCATTATTGAAATAATATTAGTTATGTATTATTTATTATATATCAGACTTATTAATGTAGTATTATATTGTGCACTAGATCCTACCCTCGAATATGTTCTCTCTCTATAACTGAAAGGTCGGGAAAAAACTGATTTAATGTATCTCACTCAGTTAAGCTCGCCTTTGTACATGAATTATCAAATGACTGTACGTGTAATATGTTTGTGTACAATAAAGAATTAAATAATAAAGAGACTCAAAACAAAACTATAAAAAGTGTGACAATTAAAATATTAAATAAAAGTTTACATCGGAATCGCATTTTCTTTCAAGAAAACTTACCTATTGTTATGAAGAAACCGGTTAGTAATAACTAAAGAGTGCATTAATGGCTCTTAGGGAAACGAGAGTTTGAGAAGAGGTTTAAAGAAAAAAAAATAAAGATTTTTATTCAATAATACGTAGAACTTAAGGAAGTTATATTAAACTTAAGTACAGTTTACAAATTATTGCTTGATTAGTGCGACAAAATGGATAGCGCAGTGGTTGAGCAATAGAGTACTACGCTGCGAGTTGCGGGTTCGATTCCCAGACGGAACAAATATTTGTATGGCCTAAAAATAAATGGTTTTGGATCGGGGTGTTTTGTGCACTATGTGATTTTACCTACCTTGTGTGAGGGAAGGTACTTTAATTAATAATAATAACAATTACCAACTGCCATACGCATCGATTGACTTGCTTTGCAATGCGTCCACAATTTCTATCCAGAAACTGGGGAATTCAAATAAAATGTATCCTTTTTAACTCATTTCATTTCTATCCAAAAAATGGAACAAAACCCATTCTAACGTTTCACCCTCGCAATTAATAAGCCATTAGGAACGAAATGATTAATTGTGTTTTCCTACAAATCACAATGATTGCTGATTACTATTGTATGGACAAACAACGCGTTTAGTGTTAACTGTGTTTGTATGACGAAGCAATTAAGGGTAAGCAAATCTATTGACTAATTTTAGTGAAAGACACAAAATACTTTTTGTCTTTGTTTTCACTAGAATATTCAACGCTCCAGGTATGAGGAATTCAGCGTGGCGCCATTTTTTTTTTTCATATTGTTACCAACATAAGATATGCTAACTGTAAGATGTGATAATGTAAAGATTTGACAATGAAAGCTAATTAAGCATTACAAAAGAAGCGCCATCAGTAAACTATTTTATGATAAAGTGTAGCCAGTACCGTTTATAATTTCAGCTGAAAAACGTTGCCACATCGACAGATATTATGTTTACTTCACCCATCGGATTTGGTCCATAACATAATCAGCCTTTTAATGTTCCCACTGCTGGGACTCAGGCCTCCTCTCTAGGAGAGGGAATGCGCCGTAATCCACCACGCGGGCCCAGTGCGGGTTGGTGAATGTCACATGACTTGGAATTTTTGGTTCTAGGACATGCCGGTTTCCTCAAGATGTTTTCCTTCACAGTGTTGAGAGCAGTGGTGATGAAATAAATTGCACAAAGTAATGCACCGGTTCGGTTTTAACCCGTGACCTACAACTCATAAGTCGGGGTCTCTAGGATTTGGTCCACTTTCTGGAAATAGTTATGTCGTTAACATAGAAGTACCAGAAATGCTTATTACCGTTCTAAAAACACACGACATATAAAATTAACAAGCTAGTAATAACCTTCATTAATCAAAATAAATCTAGTTCATCCTCAGTTCATGGAATGTTGAATAGAAATAAACGGCAATACGGGTATTTACAAATGGGCAATATGGGCATCACTGCCGAGTGCCGCGACTTAATAAGGGCAGGCCGTTTATTGAGAGTAATGAGAGGATGTGCTCACATACATTACGATTTTTATTGTACAGTTACAAAAACAGGACATACAAATACTGAGAGCAATAATATTAGTTTTTTTTTTTTGAAAATTGTGCGAATGAAGAAAGATTTCTATAATAATTATGTTATTTCACACTCGTATTTCTGGCATTTAAACTGAAAAAAAAAGACTGGTAGAGAATGCCTTATCGGCGATCTTAATGCATAATCCCGCTTACAATAATTTTATGCTTTTTAGGGTTCCGTATCCAAAAGGTAAAAATGGGACCCTATTGCTATCACTGCGCTGTCCGTCTTTCTGTTAGCAGGCTGTATCTCATGAAACGTCATAACTAGGCGGTTGCGATTTTCACAGATGATGTATTTCTATTGCCGCTATAATAACAAATACTAAAGACTGAATAAAATAAATATTTAAGTGGGGCTCTCTTACAACGAACATGACTTTTTGCCGTTTTTTGCTACTGATGGTACGGTACCTTTTGTGCGTGAGTACGACTCGCACTTGGCCGGTTTTTCCACTATTTTTAACTCACCAAATTATTCAGTTTCATTCTAGCTCACAAAATACAAAATTAATATTCATACGTTATTATTTTTCTTATAAATAATAACTGCAAAAGCTCGCTGTCACCGACTGTACCAATTAATATAGTCCAATGTTAAATAAATCGATCGTGACCGCATTATCTATAGCCTTATAAGCCTGACATTGACTTAGTCTAGTCTGCAGACCCTAACAGGACATGCATACAGGGAAGATTTAGGCTAGTTTCAGATTAATCCATTTTTAATTATGAACCAATTATTACCAATCTACAAAGCCTGGAGCACAGGCATAGGCCCTAGCCTTTTGATATTGTTTAGGATGCATTTTGGAGAGTGTGCGTTGTAATTACATGACTTGATTCCATAATCACCTTTCTACCATCAGACGTTGTTGACACCTCTACGGTCCGGACTAAGCATTATGCCACTTCGTTTATACAACTTACATCGAAGGACTGGAATAATATGCTTGCTGTGGGCTAGCGTTTTTTTTTTATTAGATGGAGCTCGCTTGCCTCGAAGTAATATATTCACTCTTGACTTAAGTACCCTCAAGTTGTAGCTATCAGCAAAAATGGATTCCGGCAGGAAATTCCACTTCTTAGCTGTACGCAAAATGAATATGTTCACAAAACGTCCAATCTTAGAAAGCAACGTCATTTTTTAAAAGGAATATGATCCTTTTTATTTCGTATTTAATTGCCTTTTAGATGCAAGAATATCATCTACAGGTCACTAGAACGAAATGATTGAAGCGACAGTAATTCAACGCAAGTCTACTGATGCGATGGACTGTGAAGAATTGGTTGAACCAAATTAACTTGGCGATACTTTTCCCTGTAGAAACTGGGCCTACGTTAATGTAATTTTATCAAGAATTTGATGTGTACTATATAAAATTAGTTTTTTATTATTTAAATGAAGAGCTGCTTACTATTAACAGACATAAACAATTATATTATTTTTACTAGCCCGTATTGACCCTCTGTTCGGCAAAGGCCTCCTTCCATTCTTTCCAACGATCACGGTTCATCGGAAACTTTAAAATTCTTACAGCAGACATTCAGATCGTCCTGCCTTAACCTTCGTGGTCTGCCACCATCCTGTGTCGCTACGTTTGGGCACCAATCCTATGTTTTACGGGCCCACAGCTCGTTAGGCATGCGGCAAAGATGTTTTCTTTTTTACTACGTTGCCCCTCATAAATAAATATTATTCCTGGATCGTGGGTTCGTCCACAAACATATAAACTCACATTAATAACATACCAAGACCCGGAAAAACATCTACAGTCCATATAAATATTTTTGTTCTGCGCAGGAATTGAACCTGCGACACTCAGCGCAGCAGCCATCACTCAACTACTGAGCTAACCATGCCGTCATATCAATTACATAATTAGTCATATTTCAGTATTTCTACAGGCGTATGTCATTTCAATCAATTTAAGTTCGTATCGCGTAGCAATATTCAAAATAAGACTAGTTTAATGACAGTACATATGTGAAACGTAACATGCAACTAATGAGAGCCAAGCCTTAGGTAAACTCGTATGTTCCATTGCCCTTGGACCAGAAGCTCGGCGTTACGTGTGTACATACCTCTGTACAATCAAGTTCCCATCGGTTACTTGCTCGATGACGCGATGAAGTCCTCGTGACCTCGACATCCGATTATGAAATCAGTGGAAATTAAATAGGTAAATAGTAAGCAAGGTAGATTTATTGGTGTCATTTATTTTCAAAATATGTGTCTGTAGTAATTTTGCTTGATTAATATTTGCTAACAGTACACCGCAAACTACCCTCTTTTTAGTTTAAGTTCTTAAGGTCCGTCCTAAGGTTGTCTGGTAGATATCGCTATCAGCGATAAGACCGCCATTGTAAATACCCATAGATTTAAGTTTCTGTAAAATTTTATTCTATCTAAGTTGAATATGAACAACCGCATAGTTGATAAAGATACGGCCGTTTATGTTGCAAAAAACTTTATTTTGACTCTCAAGCGAATCAAAAATCATAGGGCAGGAACTTCCCATTGACCTAGAATCCTGAAATTTTGCATGAAGCAAGGTCTTACAGCACAAATATAGAAAAAAAATTGAAAACTGTAAATTTGTTGGCAAACCACAAAAAAAAAATTTTTCTGCGATTCATAAAAATCTTCGAGACTGCATATGGGAATTGAACTATTTACATAGGTAAGTTTGTACAGAACCCTCAGTGCGTGAGTCCAACTCGTACTTGCCCAGTTTTTTTTTTTTCGAATCAAGTCAGCAGATTTTCAGAAAGTTCAGCATTAGCAATTTCAGAAATATTTCTTCTTTAAGCTGAGTAATTACGAAGCCGTAATTTATTACCTGCAATTATATTATTTCGTATTGCCCTAGCTAGCAAGTTCTATTTTTAAAGAAACCTCATAACATCGTAGACATAAAAGCAAATCCACCCACAATGACCGTAAATATAAATCGTTTTATTTCCAAATATTATTTTCGTTTACCAAAGAATTATTGAAGACCTACATTTTAAAGAAAGGTCTGTTGGTTGAATGTAGCTTCTATGACACAAATCAAAACATTTATTGTTGTTTTTTCCACTGAATTAACCTCTGGCCTGACATAATGACATCGGTCTTTTCTAACCCAAAAAGCAGATATAAAAACACCCACTTTTAGACTAAAGATAAAGAACTAGAATGTTGTGTACTACAGTGATGTTATTTCCGTCGCATGGCTGTCTCTTTCCTTAACATTTATGTCATCCAAATGGTTACGATTCAGACAAGTTCAAAACAAGACGAGTGGTTGGGGATTCGATTGGTTAGCAGGGTGTTGCGGATTCGATTCCCGCATGGAACAAATATTTGTATGGCCCACAGATATGTGTTCTGGATCAGGGTTTCTTGTGTATGTGATTTTACATATTTGAGAACGCACCCAAGATACCGGAGTTATTCCTAGTGTGGGACAAATAATTAGGCCATGAAAACAGCGGTATTCTAAATTCTTTAAATGCTGTATGATATAAAATCGAATCCTTCAAATGGAATCAGATTTATTATGCCGAAACAAACAATATAATCAAAAGTCATGGATGAACTGTCTAGGTACAGCGAAGGCATCTAAATGAGCAAGGATTTTTTAATTCAAAGTCAAAGTCAAAAGTTTTTTATTTCACATATGCCTACATGGGCACTTATAAAACGTTAGAAGCTAGTGCACGGTTCAAAATTGGTCGTTTCCTATGGAGAAGAACTAGCCAGAAACTCCATGGTTGCTCTTTTAAAAAAAAATTTGTTCTTACAATATTTCCAGGTTACAGTATAAGTAGATATTATGTAAGGACAGCGTAGATCGGTCACTTTTGTACTAAAAAGTACAATCAAAATAATCATTATAAAAAGTGAGTCTTTATAGGAAGTAACCTAAGAATTCGCGGAGTTTACAGTGTTGTCACATTCACATTATAAAAAAGAGGCTATATAAAAATAAGCAAGAAAAGTAAATATATAATAATTATTATTGAAAGACCTTCGTTTGACCATTATCTCACCTGCCCCCCTAGCCAAGTTACGATCGTTTTGTTGGCGTCGCCGACCACGTGACTGAGCGTTGAGATGACGTCAGAACAATGGAATCGGAGGCATGGCCTACTCGAGGCGTTTGATACAAAACGAAACGATCGTAACTTGGCTAGGGGGGCTGATTTCTGTATACACTGTGTTCCCAAAACATTTTGGACAAATGGGTGGGATATTCACCTTTTACTGGTGACACATTATTGTATGTCTAGCTGTCCGATGATAGAACAGGCTCCAAGATTTTTTTTCCAAGTCCCTACATTGCACGCAATTCATTAACATACCTAATTAGTTACACTATTCATTCTTAAGAAACCAGGCGCATCTTAGTCACTCATTAGCCAACACAAGGAAAACTAAAGTAAATGTAACTATAATTAGTAGTAAACTTATTAATATCAGATGTATCTATTGTCATCACGTCTTACGAAAGCTATTGTTGCTCGTAGACAAACTGAATGTATAAATACCATTGATCTTAGTTTTATAGATATCAGGAAGCAAGATGGACCGACATATTCTCGTGGTAAGACATTTTTTCCATAAATTATTTTCAATTTTTTTTTTTTATTAATAATACTTATTGTTTACATGTATTATATTTCATACATATCAAATAACTTTATAAATAGATACCTACCTATTTTGATAAATTAATTGTATATCTTGATTGCGTCACTAGCGGGTTTGTGTATGCGTGTGTACCAATACCGATGCGCTTCGAGTATAGTGCGTTGATTCCAATATTATTTGCAGACAATTAGGATAACTAACTTCTTAAAAAACACTACCTTAGTAAAATTTCAATGCTTGAATTTTGATTGTAACTCAATTTTTCTCAATTGGGGTTCATAAAGATGTGCATTATTTAAGCTGCATGTTGTATATCCCTAGCTTTCCACCTAGCTTGAAACTAGTCAAACACGTGAACGCGTTCATTCATGATAAGCGAGTTTTTGCTTCACATCTATGGAACGCGATTTTATGAATAGTGATCAATTCGGCCTCCAATCGCGTGTCATCAAAAGTTATCTTGTTTAAATAGTATGAACATACTTGCTAACTCTCTTTCTAGCTATTTTTAACCTGCAAATTCACTTAAAAAAAAATACCCAATTCTTAAATGCTAATTTCTATTACAAAAATATTTTAAACCATCTCAGAGAACTAAAGTGAAAAGGTGTCGCCTGTCTTGAGATTTTGACAACTCAGTAGTTCACTAAAGAGGCGCGCATAAAAAATATTAGAATAAAAAAACAGTGCACCCGCGGTGTGAACATTCACAATTCGAATAATTCTGCTTACGGAGTTGAAACATGGATGGTTTTATTTGGTTATTGAACAAGCAAAACGTATGTAGAAGCGACAGATTATATTTGCTAGATTCGGTTTTAACCATGAAAACAATTAACAAAAAAAAAATAGATAGTGCTAATTACTTTGTTGTTTAAAATAAAATAACCAGAAAGCTTCAAAATAAAAATCTTATTTTGAAAATAATAACTAAAACAAGCTTCAGGCTATACAAACATTTTCAAATCCAAATTAATTAATTTATAAAATGAAAAACTAAATTAATGTTTACTTTACTTTAGTAATAAAATTATTTCATGCAAAACAGATTTTCCTTCCACTTTTTTTGTCTAATAAATTTCTGATAAAAAGAACACCAATATTTTTTACACGTGCCTTTTCTAAAAAAATCTAACGTGCTGTTTTTTCTGTATTATTTTCTGAGAGCGATCTAAGTTTGTCCATAAATATTTTGATATGCTCGGCTCTGACAGACTGTCATACTCAAATGACATACATTTTTAAACGGTCTAGGGCAGCGGGTCATGACACTAAAATTCAATGTATATCTACAAAAATATAGGTTCTTTTAAAACACTAATGATACTCGATTCGAAGCATTTTTTTTTCTGTTGTTTTTTTTATTTCGTGTTCCGAAAAAAGAAGATAACTTATATCTTTCGTTCCGTAACCAAGTATCGATAGGATATCCCCGGTTTCATCATCATCATCATCATCTTCTGCCTGCCCTTGTCCCGTGTTATTTGGGGTCGGCGCAATACGTTTTTCTCTTCCATTCAGCCCTGTCACTCGTCATGCTATCACTAACTTCCTTTTCTTTCATATCTCTGTTCACACAATCAATCAATCTTTTCTTTGGCCCTCTTTTCCCTCTCCATCCATCCACATGTCAACTCATGACTCTTTTAGTAACATGCGTTTCATCCCTCTTCTTTACTCAAGTAAGGAAAAGGGATCCATACCAAGACGAGCGAGTCCCCTTCAACTTTTTAGTCACTGGAGCCACTTTCAAACTTCCTCTAATATGCTAATTTCTGACTTTATCTATGCTCGTCACACCACACATTCAATGTTGAGCATTCTTTTTTTCATCAGTCTTTTTCGATAGAAGAAGATTTCCCCAGTTTTTGGTAAGAAAATATCGCAAGCAATGTACTGTTCCATCTTTCGCCAATTGCATAAAAATATGATTTATTTTTAACGTTTTAAAGCATTGTGGCTCTTGATTCACAAACCAAAGTAATGAACTAGTGCCAAAAAATTAAACTAGATAGACTTACCTGGCGCTAATTGTTTATTTTTCAATTGTCGGTAATTTGAATATGTGCATACTTGTGCCGATTTGAAAAATAATATTTAAGAAAAATCGTTCAAGTTTCTGGAACCTCAGAAATAATCAAAAACTTTTTGAGGTTTCAGAAACTTTCGTAAGGCGAAGGTTTCTGAATCGATTTAAAGTTTGATGATAATTGATGCATCCAAGCATAAAATACACAAAATTCTAAATGGAATTCTGCAACACATGTATTTCTTTTTTAAGTTTCGTGTGCAAAAATCCAAGTTCTTGAGTGCTAGAGGGTTAAATTTAACAAGTTAAGTGGTGCTATCGGCTTTTAAAAATCCATTCAACAAGACATATTTACTAATGCCCGTTGACACATTAAAATTCATTTTAGAAATTGAGCCTAAGTAATCGGTCGTATAAAAACTCGATAGACAGGTGTACCTTATCTCAGTGCACAGGGCCAGCAATCTCGACAAAGACAGAGAAACTGATATCAGCTAACAATCACTAAGTTACCAGCTGATAGAAAAAACTTAAGACCAATCTATGAAGCCTTCAGCAGAGGCGTAAGGTAGCCAGCCTTTCAGTATTGAATAGGATGCGTTTTGGAGAGTGTGCACGAGAATTACATGACTTGATTCCACTATCACCTTTCTACCATCGGACAACCCGGCGTACGCTGAGGGTCTACCCTCACATTATTGACACTTCTACTGCGTACATCGAAGGATTGAAACGATTAACCTACTGCAGTCTTCCCGTCCTATTATAATTTAGTTGACTTTAAGGCTAGAGTGACTCTAAATAAACTAATGCGCCTCACCATCAACGATTTCATCACTGCTTACCATCAGGTGGGAGCACTTAGTTTTGGCATAAAAAAAAAACTTGAAATATATAGACGGCGTAAATCTTATCGTGAAAACATAATTCATTTGCATTTTAATGGATCATTTTACTGTTTATCATGATTAAATTAATTTGCCAAAATATTTAAGGACATAAAAGTTTGCCTCCTTGCAATATTATCTTTACGACTGGATTCGATCGTTACGCGATCGTTAGCTATGTCAAGACTAATAATACGCCCAAGTAATATTTTCACTAACAATATTTAAGGTATTCCCGAAAAACTCTTATGA
This sequence comes from Mythimna vitellina, assembly GCA_949316375.1. Classification (NCBI taxonomy): domain Eukaryota; kingdom Metazoa; phylum Arthropoda; class Insecta; order Lepidoptera; family Noctuidae; genus Mythimna; species Mythimna vitellina. The sequence continues at coordinate 971,608 of OX438696.1, forward strand.
GTGAATACCATGCCAGCATTAGTCGCAAAGAATTTATGATTAGATTTATTTTCAATTTTATTAAATTTGGTAACATTTACGCTTGTGGTCTCAGTATTTTGTTATTTTGTGTCTACACATATACACATCTGTACACTCAAAGGTTCAGTTGAAAATGAGCGTAAGTCAACTGCTACATAGTCATCTAGCATTATGTTGAACTGGACCTACATAATATATGTGACGCAACCGTGAAATAAACATTATTGTTGTGTTTTTTTTTTTCTGTTTAATTCAAAACACATACATGTTTCTTCATTGTGTACCGAATAAATATGTTTTTTTTCTTACCAGGGCATCATAAAACTAAACCAACTCTCTCTTGCAGATTCTCTTAGCCATGACCATTGCAGCAGCGACCCCAAGCTATAATGTGGACTACCACACATCATACCACTCCCACCCCCACCCGGCACACCACGCGCCGCTAGTCCAGGCCGTACAACCGGCGCAGATACATGACTTCTATGCTGTACCTGTGGGGCACGCTGTACACCCCATACCGATGCAGATGCTGCAGCCCCCGCTTGTGAAGTATCGTGTGAAGACGCATTATCATGTTTTTAAATAAATTTGAAATTAATGATTTTAATTAAGTTGTTTTTCTCATTTTCTATCTTCTTTGTTGATTTAAAAGTCTCATGTTTTTAGGTACCACACAATCACAACGATTGGCTTAAGATTAAGATACTACCTAACCTTTCCTGTCAAGGTACATTGTGTTTTTTGTTAGGTGGTATTCATCTAATAAGTACGCTAGGGTGAAGCAGAAGGCTGTGTCAGACTTTTACTGACTAAAACCAAACTCTTCTAAATCAATCTCTTAAGTTAACGTATAAAAAAGATACGGCCGTTTATGTCGCAAAAAACTTATATTTCGATAGTCTCAAAGGAATCAAAATTCACCCAGAACTGAACAGAAGAAGAAGAAGAAGAAGAACCCAGAACTCTTATATTTGGCATAAAGCAAGGAGTTATAGCACAAGTATAGGAATAAATATACGTTACAAAAAAAAAAAAATCTTTTTTGCAATTCGGAAAAATCTTCAAGACTCCATTCGGGAATTGATCTATCGACATAGGTAAGTTTGTACGGAACCCTCAGTGCGCGACTCTGATTCGCACTTGCCCAGTTTTTAATATATGGTTGCTGACATTAGGAAATACTTCTGTATCGCGAGTACGATCATTAACATATAAAACTCAAACATACAACACACGGAGACCCGAACCAAGTATCTGGTAGGCCATACAAACACGCAGTGCAGCAGTCAATCGTACCGTCAAATGAAAGCCTCAACTTACCTACACAATAAACCGATTTAGTTTGGTCTTTACAAATTCTATTCTATAAATAATGTCACATTTACATGAATCTAGTTCTAAGATGTAACAAGATTTTGAGCATATAATACGTAGGACACACACCACGCTCACTATATCACGCGTGATTGATTCACAAAGCTATTCCTTTTGTGTCGCTACTGTAAGGGCCGTTCCAGACGCATGTACAGTCTGGTAGTTTCGTGGTATGACAGGAATCAGTAAAAATATGCCTGTGGTTATTGTAATAATATTATTATTTTTTCTGTAGGAAAAGGTTCATAGAGGAAATCATTCACATTATGGCTGTATGCTTCGAAGGGTGCAGCGGAGTAGTCGACAAGTCCCATAAAAAATCACCTTACTCTACATTCATGAATTTATGGAGACGCCTAATTCTGGCTGTGTATTACTTAGACTAAAAACATACAGTTTGGAGGTATCAAAACTCTTTTTTTAGATGGAAAATCATTCAATAACTTCTCCTGCTCCAGAGTCAAGCGGGACGGCGTGTCATTTTTATACTAGCTAAAACCACACCTGTTATCTTCAGTTGCCCTTTGCGCTGTAGGATAACGGTTTTTTTTTTTTCAAAAATTTCTCTAGTCCCGTTCCACTGAGCGTAGGGACTACAATTTTAATGACATCTCGTTGAGGTGTACGGGGGAAACTACGAACTGGTGATGACTCGATGGGCTTGGTCAGGACAAATAACGGACGGCCGGATGGCGAGCTGCTCATTGCTCGCTGTCCACAAACCCGCGTTCAAACCCTATACAAAACATTTAGTTTTGTGAAAAATTGAGAATACCTAGTACATAAAAATTCAATCAAAAATCGGCAATCTACCGAAGCCTTAAAAAGGCCATACACAATATTCAGGACAGCATTTACAGCCAATATTCGGCCCAAGTCTGTTGTAGACTTGTACAAATATATCACGTAATAAACTCGCAGCGAGTTGTTGGGACGAGAATAAATCTTACTGATATACAAAAACCCCGATGTTGTTGTTGGTCTACAAACTTTTGTTTGTCCTTTTTCAGGTTTATGTTGAGGATAAGTAGTTCGTTTTGTCATACAAGTAGGTTTGGGAGCCCGCCTTGTAGCGTTGAGATTGTGCTCAATTAGTCTAAGATATGATAGAACTACATAATAGAGGAAAAGTGGTTTATTTATTTATTTAATACTTTATGCACAAACGTACAGCGGCGGACTTAATGCCTTAGGCATTTTCTACCAGTCAACCTTAGGGTGATGCAGAGATAAATAGTGGTAGGTACAATAAAAGAGAGAGAAAAGGCGAATAGGTACAAGAATAGATATACTAATAAACCATAAATATCATACAATTATACAATACATACACAAATACACGCATTGCATGCATGCATGTTGCATGTTTTTATGCATTTTAGACATAAAGCTAGGGATCAATGTATAAAATTGGCAATATGCTGTGAATGGAAAAAATAATAATGATTGATAGACAAACAATGAAACAACAAACGATATTATCTATCTATCACCACCTAACAATAGGGATCGGCTTGTAGTCCAACTTGATGCAGAAGATTTCAGTATTTTACACGTAATGTGTTTCCTTGCATGATCGAATCAGGAATGAGGATATCCGCAGGAGAATCAAGGCTATCGACATAGCACGAAGAATCGCCAAACATAAGTGGCAATGGGCAGGGCACATTGCTCGCAGAACGGATGGATGGATGGATGAAACGGACGGATGGCCGTTGAGGTAGAAAGGTTCTGGAATGGGGACCACGTATCACGGTATGGAAGACGTAGCGTTGGAAGACCTCCTACAAGGTGGACCGATGACCTGTTAAGGATTGCGGGAATCCGATGGATGCGAGATGCATAGGACCGTTTATTGTGACGACACTTGAGGGATGCCTGTGTCCAATAGTGGACATTTTTCGGCTGAAATGATGTTGATGACACGTAATGTCTAACTCCACAACCCAGTAACTGAGTAACGCAATACTGGTTGTGTTATCCAAATACTAATGACCAAAATTTTAACTATGTCACACTCTTCTGACATTGACTCATGTTGTAAATGATATTCAAAATTCAGAAAACTGCCTTCCACATTCCACTAGCAAAGCGTCGCGTCACTACCAGAACTAACTTCATAAAGAATGCTTCTTTATTTGTTCACTTGAGGATTTGTGAGTTCAAGCTCATGATTTACTTGTGAAACTTCCCGTACTCGTTATTTTATCCTGTCAGTAACAAAGCGGTAATTAAGCTAACTTGCAAAAGGCCGTTACACCGTAGAACAGTTTACTGTGAGGCGAATGAACTATGAGACGACCGAAACTGCTTGGTTTTGAGTAGATTTGAATGTCTTGTGTGATTTCAGTGAGTGGCATTTAAGCTGTATCTAGTAAATAAAGTGAAAATGAACTAACTAAAAAACAATGAAGACAAGTCTGAACCCTGTTACTTTAAAGAAGATGTGCAGTGTAGTTTACGAGACAAAAGTTTTTGTGAAAGATTTTCTTTTGATTCGTTGTTCAAAACAAAAACAAAGCACTTTAAATTAGAACGTTTACATTGCCCAACAATATTATTTTTAGGGTTCCGTACCTATACACCCTTCGGCTACGAGATCTCTTTACTAAGCCTCCACTGAACGTCGGTCTATCTATCAGCAGGCTATATATTATAAACCGTAAAATGTAGAGAGTTGAAATTTTCACAGAATGTCTTTTGCCGCTACTACAAATAATATAGTTAAAATTTTGGAGGTATGCGGAACAGAGTGTAAAGTCCCGCAAACCTCCGTTGAAAAGGGAGGATCCTCCGGCCAGACGGGTGTTATGTCTGGTGGGCAGCTGCCCGATAGATGATTTCGGGCTGTTCTATATGTTCTAATCGCGCGGAGAACTTTGATTGCGCGATGCAGGATTAGTTCTTATGTGACGACATAGATGTCGCTACAAAATAAAGCTAAAAATGAAAGGGGTACTAAACAAGAAATGTTATTATGCCGTTCTTTTGCCCTTCGTGTGCATGTTCGATTCATACTTCTATAGGCATATCTCTACCATACTGATTCAAGCCTTGCTTCTGCTAAACTGTCTTACAGATAAACAATTTTCACTGAATACTAATGCATATCATTTTGGCTTTAACTTTTGAATTTCTACACCTCAATCGTGTGGGCGTGTGCTAAGAGGCTTCAACCTCCCAACTGAGGGATTTAATTACTGCAATACATACTGAAATGAAAGAGATGGATGTGAGCAGACAGACACTTTGAAACTCAAATATGGCTTTTAGGGTTCCGTAGTTAACTAGGAATATAATTTCGCCAAGTCTGTCTGTCTGTCTGTCCGTCCGTCCGCGGATAATCTCAGTGACCGTTAGCACTTAATTGTGACGGACGGGAAACTACGGAAACCTATACTGAGCATGGCCCGACACGCTCTTGGCCGGTTTTTTAACAAATTATTTTATTAAATTGACATGATATCACAGTCAGGACGATTATAATACTGCAGTAAATATGTTCGGTGAGTAACTTACTTTTAAGTAGGCTTCATTAACTAACAATAAAGTTACGCATATTGTGCTTACCTATAAGGAATTGTTACACTTGTCTATAATTTATTTGATGTATCTCATATCTTTGTATATGTGTAGTAAATAGTTGGTGAGCCATCTAGATAAAATAAAATAAATAAATACTAAAAAGGGTAGCGTTTTCAATAGATTAACAGAGAATTCATTATTTACAGAAAAAGGAATGATAGAAAGATTTTTACAGGCTGACGTTAGTTTAAAATATGTAAAAAAAAAATACCTTCTGCCAGCGGCTTCACCCACATAAAACTAGGTTTCTCCATACAAAGTTTGGACACCCGTTTCATCCCCTTAGAGGGTGAATTTGAAAAATCCTCTTAGTGCTCGCCTACGTCATAAAATGAAGCCTTGTGCAAAATTTCATGTTCCTAGTCCCAGTAGTTGCGGCTGTACGTTGATATGTCAGTCAATCAGTTACTCCTTTTATATATATAAATTATAAAAGATTACTAACTGCCAGTGTTTACATTGTAAAGCAGTTTGAACTATTTATATTTATACATACATACAAGAAATTGGCTAAATGTCGTTAGACACTAACCAAAGTTATAAAAACACCTATGTAAAGTTAATCCTGCGCGGTTTTCCATAAAACTACTGATATTTCCCCACAATCATTTTGTAGAAAATATTACGGGACTAGTTTCCGTAATATTTTCTATAAAAAGATGACGGCACGATACACAATGAGTCGGAAATTGTCCCGCATCAACGTGGGCGATATCTTAAACACCTTTGTATCTCCATTGTACCTCCGCATCGTTGTGTAGTCGCTGGTGGAACTTTTACGATTTTCTAATATGGTTCCTGTGTAGTAGAGCAGATATTAGTGTATTTTTAGTTACTAAGTCGAGTAATGTCTAAAGGAAATTTTATTTATAACTATAGTTTCTGTGAAACGCTATTAAACCTTATGAAAATTTGTTAACATTTCTAGGTATTTTCAACTACATTTTTTTTATTTCTTCAGTATCAATTACTTAACTTTTTAGTATTTATTTTTTTCATATTAAAGTCAATTGTACTCTAACTTAAAAAGCTTCGGTTAAGTTTTCCAGCTCAACCTAAATAGCAAGTAAGTTCTTTATTACCATCATCAGAGGATCAGTTAAATAGTACTATTTCCATCAGGACAATTTGGTTTAATTGGTTTCGTCATAGTTGCTTAACTAATCATAATTGAGATTTATCTATCTAATGAAGGTCCGTTCAGTTCCATTTTATCAAGTAGTTCTTTCGGAACTGAATGAAAATGCTTGACTTGCTTGACGCTAATAGAAAATAAAAAAACCTAAATCACTTCATAAATTACTTGAACTCTGAGAATTTAGGAACTACTTCTTTGAATATCTATTCAATTTATCATCGAATAATTGTTTTACCCACATCTAGAAGAGTTCACTTATTAGTATATTTTCTAAAAAATTAAAATATATTCTGCAGACAACTTGGTTAAAAGTTAAATTGTGTTATACCTGTGTAGTAGTCAGTTAGTCACTACTTTGGACTAAAATACTCATTTTCTTACGGCTGCACTAACTCCAAAGTTTCAGTCAATCCTTTGAGCTCATCAATATAAACTTTAGTCTTAAATCAACTGAAACTATTTCATTTTAAATTGAATGCACTTTGTTCCGAAACTTTTGAATGACATTTTGAAGTGTTTGGAGAGAGCCATCCATCATATAAGAAGATAGATGGCTCAACATCATCGGACGTCGGCCTGTAAAAAGAATATCAGTTTTTAAAAAAACTGGGTAAGTGTGAGTTGAACTCGCGCACTGAGGATTCAGTACAAACTTACGTATGTAAATAGTTCGATTCCCGATTGGATTTCGAAGATTTTTCCGAATCTTCGAGTCGAATCGAATAAATTTACTGTTTTCAGATTTATTCCTATATTTTTGCCATAAGACCTTGCTTTATGTCAATTTTTTTCTGGGTAGTAGTCCCTATGAATTTTGATTCTCTTGAGAGTGTCGAAATATACGTTTTTTGAAACATAAACGGCCGTGTCTTTTTTTTTCATTAATATAAACAGCTACAAGAGGCCGCAGACCTAAGTATATGCTTTTAATTTCAACTCGATATCGCCACTCGTTTCCGAGATAAAGGGTCTTACTTTACAGAAAATCAGACAGACCGACAACAAAGTGATCCTATAAGGGTTCCGATTTTTTCCATTTGAGGTACGAAACCCTAAAAATGGCGCCGATATTTCAAGTGGAAACTTATAATTTATTGTTATCAGAGAGAAAATGCAAGAGACCGTTTATTTTGCAACTAGTGACTTTGCACGATTATTATAACATACTCGTACATAAATCTTCTTTGTTTCTATTTATGGAAGTCCCATTAACATCCTTTGTGAAATTTAGAAGGTGTAAACGAATATATAGATATCCGTGGAAAGCGTCTTTGTTTTATGTATGTAAAGAAGATATAACGAGCTAAAAAGTTATTAGTTAATATAATAATAATAAATTGATTTGTACAAACTAAGCAGATAGCATTCTCACTTTTGGGACACAAGTCTTCTTTCCATGTCCGTTTCCGTAGACGCATGAAATTTCTTTTGAATGTTTTGTCATTTCTTTTTTTACATAAATCATCAAAAATTCAATAGCAGTTCATACATAGGTTACTCTAAATAAGGAATTTATTTTTGTGTTCAAGTTTCTATCTAATCAACACGTATATAATAAATTCAAGTTTAGTAACGTCGGGCACCGTGATTGTTAGAAAGATTTACCTTGGCCCTAGAACGCAAAGACTTACTGAGGGAACACAGGATTATAGCCGGTAGAAGTCCCAGACTCCCTTTCGCTCCACCCAAAGCGGGAGAAGTTATTTGATGAATTCTCACCTGAATAGAAGGTAGATTATCAATAAGTTTCATGACTTCACCTGTTTCAATTACTCGTAGTTATATGTTTAAACAATATCGCGATCCGATCGGCGACGACGCAATACGACTGCACAGCGACCTAAACGTATTGTATGTATGTGTACTAGTGATGTTTAGAACTGGTAATTGTTTACCAACTGCAATTATGAAATGTAGGAAGGGTTTTTTTTTTATTGGGTGGTAAAATCATCTTATGACATCCCCGCTCTTGGGCGGAACGGGAGATAGTGTCAGACTTTTACTGACTAAAAACCCACTCCTGTTCCTTCGCTTCCTTCATCCCAGGGCCCCGGGTTTCGCTTTCACACTACCCGTGGCCCCAATAGGCTTCGACCCTGCTGGACCCATGTAGGGAGGGGGTCAAATTTTAGTGGGAAACCTTGATTTTGGTAGTATAATAAATTGCGCGTTAATCCAATACATCCGTTAATATAGTTGAATGTTTCCTTTTCTGACGCAGTTACAAGAACTAGTACGACTTCCAATAACCACAACGATTATTATTTTCTTCTCAGAAAATAATAATCCATTTAAAAAGGTACCTAATCTTAATTAGATAATAAATCTTAATTCTTGAGACGACGATGAAAAGCAGATGGCAGGAAAATTCCTACTTTTCCTAAACTCATTTTTGAGAAGTGGTCTAACTTTTGATGAGAAAGATAATTAGTAAAATTGTTTATGTTCTAAATTATTAGCTAGTAAATTTTGTTTATGCTTTATCAATTTTAGGTTAAATATTTTGGAAGGTAAAATTTGAGCTTTAAATTTTGAGGTTGGTATCTGTTATTTAATTATAGCGTAGGTACATAATACGTAGGCTGGTTATCTAGATAGGTGGATAGTGTATTAAGTTGAATTAACAAATAATAAAAGACTAATAATCTCTAATAAAGACTAAAATAATAAAAGATTCACCACGCGGGCACAATGCGGATTGGTGGACGTCACATGCCTTCGAATTTTTGGTTCTAGGACATGACGGTTGTCTCAAAATATTTTCCTTCATCGGTTTAAGAGCAATAGTGTGGCGCCTGGCCGGCTGACAACCACTCGTAAGTCGGAGCTGTTACCACTGGTTCACCACTGCTACTGTTAATAAAGTTATTTAACAAAACCTCATCAATGTAGGATAACAAATCAGTAACACGAAAACTATTTATGTTAACGAATTCAGAACGAACCTTTGATTTGAGAAAGTTAGAGAAAGGCTGTGTTGGTATAATGTACGATTCATTGAACGCAAATGAATGTTGTGGGCAGAAGTTGGCTTAATAATGAGGAAATACATTTGTAATTTAAATTACCACAGTGATGAAAAAGATGAAGGTACTTTATCTAAAGAAGCCATGCCCCATTTTTAGGGTTCCGTTACTCAAAAGGAAAAAACGTAGGATCACTTTGTTGTCTGTCTGTCTTTCAAAAAATTTTATCTCGGGAACGCGTGGAGGTATCGAGTTGAAATTAAAACTATATACTTAAGTCTGCGGTCCCTTGAAGCTGTGATGACACCAAATTAATAAGTTAACGAAAAAATAAATGACAGGCATCGGAAAGTACCCTATGAATCAAAATTCATAGGGTACTTCCCGTTGATACAGATTACTTAAATTTGACATAAAGAAAGGTCTTATAACATAGGTATAGGACTAAATCTGAAAACCAGTAAATTTTTTATTACGGGAATCAAACTATTTATATAGGTAAGTTTTAACGGGTACCTACTCTCAATGCGCGAGTCCAACTCTAACTTATCCATTGTTTTTATTTAAATATTATACCTAATCACAATAGATTTAACACAATAACAATAGAGAATCACTATTCTAAATCCAATTCTAGATTTTATTAATTATTTTTAATGTAGGTCAATAATACAATGTTCAATTTTCCTCAACGGGCTTTTTTGAAATTGCCTTCTTACTGTAAATCTACTTTTTAATTTAATTAAACTTAATTCAGTGGAAAATACTAAAAAGAAACTAGTTACGAATGAAAAGATTATTAGCATTATGACATAGTAAAATACAAACCGTAGCAACTATTATCATACTAGTATAGTTGTATGATTAGAATCCTGACAAGGTAACTCACACATGTATATATGAAAGGCCAACAATACTGTTAAACTTGAAAGTTTTATTTAGGTTTAGAACAGAATGAAACTTTATTGTACACCAAAAAGTAACACAATTTATAAAATCGTAGGGCCCAGCAGGGTCGAAGCCTACTGGGGCCACGGGTAGTGTGAAAGCAAAACCCGGGGACCTGGGACGAAGGCAACGAAGGAACAGAAATGGGTTTTTAGTCAATAAAAATCTGACACTATCTCTTGCTCCGCCCAAGAGCGGGATTTGTCATAAGATGATTTTCCCACCCAAGAAAAAAAAACACAATTTATAAATAAACTTAAATCTATGGGTACCACGGCGGTCTTATCGCTGACAGCGATATCTACCAGAGAACCTTAGAATGTAAGGACTCGTGAATTTTATTTATTTTTATTAAAACTACTAATACAATGATTTGAGATAAAAAATCTTTTTTTTTAGAAAAAATAACCCAACAAAAAAAATACATTAACAAAAAAACAATATAATTATTATTGTTTCCTTCTATGCCAATTCTCAGTAACCCAAGTACAACAGCAGTGCGCTCAGGTTGCATATTGCCAAACGTTAAGATTTATTACAGTAGATGCATATAGCCTAGACCGTAAGTCTTAGGACTATAAAAGGACTAAACCTAGGTGATCTAGGTACACAGTCGCCCAGCATCGTCGGATTAACACACTAACAAGACAACATATTGTATTGCAAAATGTTTAAACTGGTAAGAAAATAAATTATTTTAATTAATTGATGCTATTTAGTTAATATTAACACAAAAATACTTATTGTGTAATTAAGGTATGATAGAGACGAATATATGCGCTTGCACATTTTTAGTATTTTAGTTTTTGCGAATTGTGATTTTTTTACCTTATACTATTATCTTTTGCTAATAAATTCAAATTCTACTCTTAGTTATGTTTAAAAAGGTGGATTCATAAAAAAAAAACGGGTAAGTGCGAGTCGGACTCACGCACTGAGGGTTCTGTACAAACTTACCTATGAAAACTGTTCAATTTCCGAATTGAGTTACGAAGATTTTTCTGATTCGCAAAAAAAAGTTTTTTTTATTATTTTACATAATTTTTAATTTACATTTCTTAGATTATTTCGTGGGATTCTAGGTCAACGGGAAGTACCCTATGAATATTGATTCCCTTGAGATTGTCGAAATATACGTTTTTTGCGACTCAAAGGGACATATATTTTTATTCGTTAAATTAGAAGTTTTATTTTTTCACAGCTTCAAGGGACTGTAGACCTAAGTATATGGTTTTAATTTCAACTCGACATCTCCACTCGTTCCCGAGATAAAGAGTCTTGACAGACATACAGACCGACAGACAGACACACAGACGGACAACAAAGTGACACTATAAGGGTTCCGCTTTTTTCCTTTTGAGGTATGGTATCCTAAAAAGAGATAAAGAGAGAAAGGCATCTTAAAGTTGTAATTAGAAATGTACTATTCATGAGCAATAGCCCTCGGAGAGCTCGCGAGCTGTGAGCGTTTGGTCGCCCTCAGAAAATATTTTCAAAACTATGCAAAAGGTCAACTGTTCCAGTAGCTAGCTCTCGGTTGTTTACCTACTCATATAGCAAGTTTAAGTAGAATCAGTTCGCAAACTACTGCGATCGGAAAAGATTTCAGTCTACCCAACTAACTCAAAGGGACCTACACTGGGTTAAAGTTATCAAAGTCTATTTTATGCATATGTCTAATATTTTTATTTAATATCGTTATTATATCTACATATGTTAAAAACTTAAATACCTATGTACATAAATATAATACAAAAACACAAAGTTCACTCAGGCGTTAAAGTACTCCTCCACATCGCAAATGTGCCCAGAAGACTGGCAGCATTGCCACGTTAAATAGCAATGCTAATTCATTGGGCGGATAACGAACCAGTCCTGTGGCCACATAGACTGTATGGGGTTTTATTATTTCATTATTCTTCACACCGCTTTAAATCCATTTAATCATTAATTTAAAACAAACATTGTAAAAGTCAAATATTCATCAAGTAAAACCATATTAACCCTGGAATTTATATAGAGTTATGGTCGCGTGAATAGTTTTACTAATACAATTTTATTACGATCTTTTCTACCCTGGAGCGAGAAGGAGAAACTGACTTTTACAAACTAAAACCCACCTTTGTTCCTTCATATCTCTTTCTATTCTTCGGCCACGGTAACTCTTTCGAACGTTCCCACAGCAATGTGGATTGAACTTAGATAATTAATTTCAATTCATCAAAATATCTTGTCTGGCTGTAGAAACGTCGGAAATTCCTAGACAGTTAAGTATTCGCTGTTTGAAATATCTCAGCGTAGAAGCAATTTTATTGAGGCACTTTTCAAATATATTTACTGATCACCCCTCGTTGGTCTAGACATTAGAGTTTGCAAGCGGTGGTGCTGATCATAAGGTCTTGGGTTTGACTCCCAGGTTACAATAAATATCGCTTAATTTTCCATCAGGATTTGTGAATAGCAGCTCTGCGGCTTAATTACTGCTGAACTGATATGAGTAGACATACATATGATTTAAATATAAACCCACATTTTTCTTAAATGTTAAAAAATACAGGCATGATAATATTATGTTATTTAATGTTTTACTGAGCTTATATATATTTACTTGAAGACTATGATATATTATCTAGCCTTTACTGTTCCACTCCTAGCCAAGGCCTCCCTCCATCCTTTCCATTGCTTCCGGCTCTGTGCCACTTCCTGACGATTAGTCAGGAAGACATCTAAGTCGTCCCGCCATCTCCTTAGTGGTCAAGACTATATTTCAAGTATTTTTTCTTACAAAAAAAGGTTAAGCTTTTAGTACCAACGTTATACTGTCTCATTTTTATTTGTTGTCTCTAAAAGTCTTCCATCAAAGAAGTTCGTGTTGAGTTTGTTTATTATGACGTCATAAAGTTTCAAGCCCTTAATGAACTTAACCTCTTGAAAAAACTTCTGATAAAAAAGAAAAAAAGTGACTCTATTTTAGTTACGCAGACTATTAGATTACTTATACTTACTCGCAATATATTTTTATTATCCATAGAATAAACACTAACATTACTCCTTCTATTTTCAGGACAGCTTTCAATAAAGTAACATATTTATATTCCCATAATGATTTGAAAACAGCAATCTTTCAGAAATAATATATAAGATTGATAACAAAATAACTGTTTAAGTTTCAGTAAGCAGTCTTAAAATACACCTAATTTATTAGCATTTTAAGAAATTGTATAGCTACAGAAAGGTTATGTTCAGTCAATTAGTTTATGTTTTAAAGTAGTTATCTAAAAAGAATGGTTTGACATAAACAAGCATGACAGTTAAAGGTTCGTCAAGTTTACTCAAATGTCACGCTGATGGTGGTACGTGTGTTGGATCATTCAGTTCCGTCTTACACATTCTTCTCCATAGAGTGGTTTATTTAAAACCAGCTTCTGTCGGGACTCCGATCCCGACTTCCGGCCACCGCAGGCGCGGGCTTGCAGACGGCGAGCAATGGGTGGCTCGCCGTCCGACCGTCCGGTAACCGTCCGGACCTAGCCCAAGTTGTCGACGGCGCGTACTATTCCACGCGCGCCTCAAAGAGATGTCAGCAAACGTAGAGGCCCAGCAGGGTCGAAGCCTACTGGGGCCAAGGGTCTGATTCTGAAAGGAAGACTCGGCCCCGGTACGAAAGGCAACGAAGGAACAGGAGTGGGTTTTTAGTCAGTAAAAGTCTGACACTATCTCCCGCCCCGCCCAAGAGCGGGGGATGTCATAAGATGATTTTCCCACCGGAAAAAAAAAAAGCTTCTGTCAGCGGCTTCAACCTCGTCAATGTTCGTTATTGCCGACGCGAAGTCGAAGTCAAAGACGGATAAAAAGTAGCCTGTGTCCATCCTTGGAGTTGAAGCCTCCTCCGTACCAAATTTCATCAAAATTGTTTCCGTAGTAAAAAGCGTAACCGACAAACAGACGTTAGAGAGTTACTTTAACATTTATAATATTATTATGGATAAATGCTTTGATTTCATTAGATTTGAATAGAACTCTCAGTTCACAAGGTTAATGTTGACTCTTTTGTATAAGTTTTCAAAACACTAAGTAATTCGGTCAAAACAGATATTTAATCTTATTTACAATCCGGAACCGGATGCTATGATTGATACAATACATTCTATTTCTGAGTTCGTGAACCCGTTGAACTGTTCAGCTATAAATAACTGAAAATGTAAATAACAGTTGGAAAAACTCTTCTAAACTATAAACAGTTTGAACGAATCGTTTGTTAACCTTCTCACCTTCCAAAAGGAAGAAAGTTCAATAAACTAGGGCGGAATATGTATGGGAGAGGAAATTGTATCCACGTGAGCATTTACGTGTGTGAAAATGATGTAGTGAGGATTTTAGACATCGCTTCTCAAGCACACTGTTGCATATTACGTAGCGAATAGGTAATTCCTTCGTCCTTTCTCCCTTTAGGTTTATAAGTTGCATTCTGCGTAGAATTTATCCATATTATTTCTACATTTAAAAGAACATGTTGAAATATTTTTACAAAGTTTTATTTAACTTGCAAAGTGTTATGTTTGTTCGGGTGGAATCTTGCAACTCAATTTTTAAGGAGATATCTTCAAACTGTCGAGCTGAAAATTTGAATACACGTTTAGTTTAGATGACAATGCATAGTAAGCCATGTTATGTCATTCTAAATCCAATATGGCGGAACACCCAAAATGGCGACTTATTTATTTATAATGCACTCCTCTATTATGGATATCAAATGAAAGGCTGGCTATAGTAACTCGCGACAAGCTTTTATATCATGAAAATTGTGCAATGACGTTATACGTTGATGGTAAAAGTTTTAAAGGAAAAGAATATTTCACTATTTATAGCGCATTTATTTATTTTTTCCTATAATTTTTTTACTATTGACAGTTTCACAGTTGACCACTATCACACCTGTTCGTAAGCAATAATGTGGTCAACAATGGACCAAGCTTGCCTAGAAATAACTTACTTAAGAGTGAGTAAGTTGAGCTATCAAAAATCTGTGACTCCGGCAGGGAATCCCACTCCGTAACTGTACGCATAATTAATGTATTTTTCGTCTTTCTAATACATATATATTTTTTTTTTATTCCAGACCATCCTCTTCGCCTTGATCGCAATCGCCCACGGTGGCGTCATCGCCCCGGTAGTGGCCCACCCAGTTGTGGCTCACCATGTCGTGGCCCCGGTCCACACGGTTTCCCACAGCGCCGTGGTCCACCCAGCCCCCATTGTGCACGCGCCAGTGGTCCATGCGGCCCCCGTCGTCCCCGTCGTCAGGCATTCTCCACTGATCGCGGTGCATCATCATTAGAGAGAGTTTTTCGTTCAAATTCAGTGATGTAGTTGATGTGAATTTTTATTAAATTATTTTGAGAGTTTAGAGAATTGTTAGTTTTTATTTTTAAAGATCTGTTTAAAACGTTAACGCTCTCTCCACGTCGTTGTTTTTTCCATTTCCAGCGGTTTGTACAAGATTTTATGGAGCCGAGTGCTTCTTTGACAAATTTCCACATGTGTCAAACGACATTTTTCAATACATTTACGGAGATATAAATACCAGCCAGATACGATAAACATAATGAATTATGACAGAGGCGCGTTCACTTACTTTTCCGCACTAGTGCATAAAACAGTAAATTGCTTAGGGATAAGAGCTGTTTTTCGAGTAAGTGTATTGAAAAGTAAATAAATAAACATTCTTAAAGCCTTCATTGATTTTTTCCACTGTCATATTTGTAATCAGATGACTATGACACAACAAAAAAAAAAAATAAGGTCAGCCATACAATACGTTGGTTTAAAAAACAAAGAGAATAAATCACATTGAAATAGTATACATTTTTGACAATAAATGTATACAAAAGCTATTCAACTGATACAAATAACTTGTTTACTGTAAAACTTAACTGATTCAAACTTTCAAAGTAATAAGCAGGTAACTTGTTTATAAACATCATTTATAAATTATTGTTTCCTCTGTAGGAATGTTGCGACTATGTTTTGTTTTATGTACATTTATTGTTGACATAATGGCATAGTTTACGACAGGGTTCAACATTTTTAATTAATTTGTCGTCGCCATAAAATCACGAACATTCCGTACAACCAAGAGTTCTAAGTAAAATCAAGTTTACCAAGGACAATACCGGTTTTACGCCAAAAACACTTCAGTTACTACGGGAATCATAATAAATTTAGTTGACTGGTTAGTATAAGCTAGAAGAGGATTCTTAACTTGTGGTTGCATAACTTTTATATGCTTACCTTTAAAAAAATCTGATCAAGTGCGAGTCGAACTCGTAAACGAAGAGTTCTATTACTATTACTACAAAGCTAAAATCAAACAAAAAAACACCGACGAAATATTTTTTCTTGTATGGAAAGCCCTTGAGATTATGAAGATTGTTTTAATTTTACTATGGCAACAGAAATATACATTCTGTGAAAATTTTAACTCTCCACCTCGTACGATTTATGAGACACAGTCCGCTGACAAACTGACAGACAGTACAGAGACTTAGTAGTCCCGTGGGCAGCAGTTTTCGTGTATGAAACCCTAAAAAAATGCGAAGTCAAACTTTTCCTATCTTTATTTTCCCAAAACAAGACACAAAACTTAAATTGTGCGTAAAATACAATAACAAAAATCTTATTCATAAAAACGCAAAGCTCAACAAAAACCTGAACCCATTGCGATGCGCTCAACCTTCGGAAAACACTGACAAAGACAGAGATTTTTATCGTTTTATGAAAATAGGCTCGGATCGTACATCAAAGGGTAGAACGGAGAGATTTAGGGTCTGTTTTATTTCTACTCAGTAGGTGTCAATGACATTGGATGTAAATAGTAGGCGAGTCCCATGCAGGACCTGCTTAGCATAACATCTTTATCAAACGGTTTTTATGGCCATAGGTAGGTATACAAAATGATGGGACGGCAATTTTTTTACAAAATTTAAAAAAATGTGTTTATTTTGATTCGTGAGAAGGTAAGTACTGACTTAATAGAAATACTTAGTTTTCCAAATGACACTAATATTATAAAGGCAAAAGTTTGTAATGGTGACTGTGTGTTTTTTTTACTTCTAATTTTTAATTCATGCTGCTTGCTGAACATAAACCTCCCCCAAGTGTTGCCATAACGAGCGGTCCTGTGCTTCTCGCATCCATCGCATTCCCGCGACTCTCACCAGGTCATCGTACGAACGGCTCATCGAAATTTAAAGAAAGCTTATGTGCGTAGTAGATACCAGTGGCGGTAATCAGCGTACGTGCACGACCGAATGTATAAACGGACGCACACGAACGCTAAAGGAGTTTGTTATGATAGTTATGACTGGCGTCCTAGTTTCAACGGGTAACCCATTGGCAAAAGGCGTAAATTTATTTATGTTTGTAATTATTTAAAGTTCAATTCAAACCAACAAATACTCTACGCGCGCATTAAATGTTCACAGATATACAATGTACAGTTTATAGCTACATGCAGATCCGTCCCAGACAATGAGTAACATTACCAATAAAACACTATCATCCTTGAATCCACATTATTATCCACAGAACTTCGATCGCAATCCCCGCAAACCTTCGGAGAGATGCATTGTACCCTCCTGAGGGCTTTTACGTCCTAATAAAGTGTATCTTCAAGGATAATTACTTAGGGAGCCGGCAGCAGCATTGGCGGTAATCCCCTCTTTGTATTGAGTTCTTTATAGACCGCCCTTGGGCGTTAATGACTCGTAAGGACCAGCGTTGATTTTGGAATAATGTGGATCTTTAAGACCAACTTGGGCATAAAAGATTGCTAATTAATCAATTGGTTTGGGACGTTAAAGCGTCTGTAGATAGGTGTGACGTGAAAGTATGAAAGCCCCATGTCATACGTTAAACCTATAAAATCATATTTTCGCATTGTCGCCTCGCGGTTAAACGTAGGAGCGTTTACATGATGTTCTATCCTAGTGATTGCAGCGTATGCCCGAGGTTGTTGACCCGAAGCACATGTTATTGACATCATAAATATTGGGATTCATAATTTATATCGTCCTCCTTTCCTTTATGAGTATTTATTTTCCGAGTGCTATCAGTGCTGTGCGGTGATTTAGTGCAGTCGGTCTCGTTATTGCGAGATATTTTTAAAAAGATTCTGTGGCCCTTAAATGAGAAGAGGCAACTTAATGTCACCGGTGGGTTTAAGTCGATAAAAGTTTGACACACTCTCTCGCTCTACCCTAGAGCAGAAGAAGAAAAGACTAACATTTGATAATTGTTTGCCAAAAAAGACTCTGGGTTCCATTCCCAGGTCAGTGTTATTGGGTTTTCCGTCTCGAATCTGTATTTGTTTTTAAATAGGTAACGTTTAAAGTAATGCTAAAGACGCTTCAACAATATTTTATTTAAAACTAAAGTTACCATAATCAGATTTGCTGAAAGAAAATTATAAACCACTTATTGCCAACACTCGATGTTTTTCTTTTTCCCATCATTAAATATTATTCAGCATCCCTTCCACCATACTGAGTAAAGTTACTTGAAATGAATTGAGGAAAATCAAAATTCCATTTCTTCGTTTTTGTTTGTCTCAAATCTAAACTCTTCGCACAAATAAAGAAATGACTATCTACTCAGGAATACATGATTTGACCTTTGTTTTCCTGGAGCCGATATATATACGAGTATATATTTTTTTTTACTATGTTTATGCTCACGTTTGCCCTCTGTTTCACCTGGTAGTAAACAATGATGTAGTCAATAATAAAGCACGCTTGCCTAGAAGTAAGTAACCTATTCACTCTTGACTTAAAGACTTCTAGGTTATAGCTATCAGGAAACATAAACTCCGGCAAGGAATTTCACTCCTTAGCTGTACGCACAATAAATAATGTGATAGTATGTTACTTAACATTAATTTAATTTAGGTATTGGTAAAAATAATCTTTGTGCCATATTTATTTTTATTTTACTGAACCGAATCCATTTTATTATTTATCAACCTGAATCTGACATTGTATTATCTATTAAACTAAAACTGAGATTTTATTATTTATTTATTTAAAACAGACATTGTATTTACTATTGAACTGAAACTGACTTTGTGCTATTATTATTTTAAACTTTCAAATTGTAATTTAACTATGTGGATTCCAAGCCTGCCAAGCTGCTGACAGCGACTTTACCCGCATAAGAGTAGAAAATTATCCCTAGGGAACATAATCCCAGGATAAAAAGTATTCTATGTGCTATTCTAAGACATGATCTATCTGTGTACCAAGTTTCATCGAAATCCGTTCATTCGTTTTTGCGTCAAAAAGTAACAAACATCCATACATACAAACTTTCGCGTTTATAGTATAAGTAGGATTTTACTAGCATCTGCCAGTGGCTTCGCTCGCGTCTGAGTTTTAAATTATCCCAAAAGAACATAAGCCTGGCGCCTGGGACAAAATGTATCACTTAAAGTGGTAGCGACATCTATTTCGCCACAATGAAACTACTCTGCATCGCGATAACAGAGTTCTCTGCACGATTAGAACATATACACACACTACACACACACATGCGTAGTGTACGTAAGTGTACCCCCACACTTATTTTTTATAAATGTCTGTCCTTAATAAGTTAAGGTTTGCAATAAAGAAATAAATAAATATACAAGAACAGCCCGGAATCAACTATCGGGCAGTTGTCTGAAAACCAGCGCTGGGTGTCTGACGCCCAGCTAATGCTGAGGTGGTCACTCGCACGGTGCGAACACGCTCGGCGCATTTACTTACGTACGTACTTTTGTTCTTTTTTACTTTATGTTTATAACCGTTGTGCTGTGTCTGTCCCCAATAAAAGCTTTTCTATTCTATTCTATTCTTATCCAGACCAGATACAAAACCCATCTGGTCAGAGGATCCTCCCTTTTCAAAAGAGGTTTGTATTACTTACACAGCTAGTAAACCATAATTTTACATATCTATAAGATTTATTACATTTCCGGGTCATAAAAAGTATGGCGCATTGGGTTTCTTTGATTTTCAAATATGTAGCGAAAAAGCAACTTTTCGGTCGGGTTGATTTTGTTCTGTTTCCTCTTCGTTAGAAACTCTTTGTCGTTGACGGAAATAATTATGTTTTGTTTGCTTTGATAGGAGTAGCAACAACATTTTTGGATATGCTCATTAACCTCTCATTTATTGTCTTTGATAAATGGAGGCCAGAAATTATTATACACTAATTAGTGAATGTAGGAAATTATCCTAAGGGAACATACTCTCGAGAAAAAGTATCCTATGTACTGTTTGAGGACACAGTTTATCCATGAGCTAGTTTCAAATACCTTCAGCCATTTGAGCGTGAAGTTACTAACAGACACATACAAAACAAACTTTCACCTTTCTATTATTAATATGATAATAACTTTAAATCAACTTAATCGTGAAATTCTAGAAATTTGGTGAAACGGTTGCCGTTATTACTTCTAATATTGGCAAATTTTACTCAAAAGCAACTTTGCCATCAGAATTTAAAAGTGAACATGCTGATTGGAACTTCTCTAAACCATATTATTTTATGTGCATTCACTAAAATGGTTCTTAATTTTTTATTAATAGTTTTTACCCATTTTAATCTTGCTTCCCAATACGTGCTTATTATTTTCTTGTTAGCTTGGGCTATTTTAGTTATTTCACATACATCCATCATTACTTGCGTCCATTCCACATATCAACTAAATTCAACTAAAGTCTTCGTCTCATGCCGAAAATTCACAATGCAGGCTATAAATACAAACACCGAATCTACACGGCAGGAGCGACACGCAACATCGTAGTCTAAATAGGTAATATAAATTATTAAGCATATGTTTAAAAAAAATCAACAGTTAGGACTAAAATATTAAAAAATAAATTGGTAGGACGGTGTGTACTTAGAGCGCTACCACATTTGATTTCCATATTTAAAGCCCAGTTAAGTTATAGTTCCATATCCATCAATCAGGTAGACATATAAGTTATAGCCATCAATCAGGTAGAGACCCAGGCTCCTGGCTGCTTTTGAGATTTCATAATGAAAACTTCAATAAAAATTGACTTGGGACTAACAACAAATTTAAAGAAATTATTTAAAACTGACGACAATAGGTTACCAATCAACTTAATAACCTAAACCAAGTACTGTAAACTACCGATGCTCCATTATTCGTAACTCTAGACATAAAAAAACAGCTATTATCTAACTATCATAAGACAGCAAACCAAAAGAATCATAAAAAATAACTATTAAAAAACATATCCTTCCTTCAACCCAAATAAAATCAAAGCAAAAAACAAAAATAACCTTGTGAAGAATCAGATAAAACAATGTACCCCATTACCCCGTTATGGGGCATTAGGCGTAGCCTTGATTTCGTATGGAATCCCTCAGGGTAATACATTATGCCCATCCATGGAGAAAGGCATGATATCGAGAGTAATGGCTTCCGAATTTGAAAGGGTCATTTTTTCAAAGGTCGATGAAAAGTAGAATAAGAAATTAATACAATAAAGCTTTAGATACTTACAATACGAAATTGCTACGAACTTTCCTAAAAAGCCTTAAAAAAAAGTATATCAGAAAAGAAAAAATTGAACAAGTATTTCCTTTTACACTTCTTCTTTATTTCTTCTTCAATATTTTTTGTTTTCATTTTTATTTACTTTTAAATTATATTTTTAAATATTAAAATAAATATATATTATTAATAAATATAAGAAACTATTTTCGTTTATTCCTTTTACAATACATATAAATTATATTTTTAAATATTCCACTATAAAATTAAAAACATTTAAAAATATAAAAAATAGTAGCCCACCGGTATCGGGAACAGAGTCCAAGCTACCGGCGGTCAGGGCTCCAGAGAGAGGAACCTCCTAACTATACGAGCCGTGTCCAGGAGTACCACTTTCTGAATCAAGCCCTTGATCCAGCCGCCTAACGTGAGCCTCCTAAGATGTTGGTCGAGGCTCTTGGCTATTAAGCCATTGGCTGACACGACTATCGGTACAATGATCGCTGAGCCCACATCCCACATGTCGACAACCTCGCGAGCCAAGTCAATATACTTGATTTGAGAGAAACTATTATTATTAGCCTGTTAAAAAATCCCTATTCCTCATAAATTGTAACATATCCTACCAAAGTTTAACGAACATTTAAAGTATTTTAAGTGTACAAAATATCACATATTATCCTCTTATCCTTAATAAATACTTCACAAACAAAAGTTCTTGTTCACACAAGAAAAAACTAAGGATATAACTAAGGCAATTTAAAGGTTTATTGAACAAATCGAAGGTCTATTGTTCCACCATATATCTTAAACTCCAAGGACCCAAGACTTCCGTAATAGAAGATGTTATCAAACCGTTGCCTTGTACGCATTGTTCTCTCATTCACAGCCTAGCCTTGGATTTACAGGATTTTAATCTCGAACAAATATAAAAAAGTTAAGTATAGAATGATATTAGAAAAAGTTTGAAAATGATGCTAGTAACCGAAAAGTTATAAGGGCTCTTTTGTATGGGAATATAATGACAAGGGATAAATGCATACACACACAATGTAATTAAAACAGTGATGAATATAAATGAAATAAAGAAAAGGTAGGTAGGATTTGTGAGGAACGTTGTGAAAGTAAAGGAAGAGTATGATACCGTAATAGGGGAAGAAGAAACTAAAATCAGACAAGGGTAGAAAGTCGATGACGATATTAAGCAAGGTTTGTAATCTAATGAACACGAATAAAACCAGTGACAAAATAATACAAAAGCAGAGGATGAAAAGTTGTTCGGAAATAGTAATTATAATTTGCGACCAGTAAACGTCATAGGTGTAGATTGATGCTTAATAAGCTCACCACATAAATAACGAAACAAGAAAATTGTGACAGTTATTTTGAAATTGTAACGAAAATGACAAAGACTGAACGTTTTTTGGCTGATATGGTGATAATCATGATAAACGGAGACCAAAAATTATCTATTTAATACTTTACTTGATGCCTTAGGTATTATACCGATCAAACTTTCTTTTAAACCAAAATACAATTATACAATCTTATTGAGTCTATAAAACTTTTGTACAATAAAGAATATAAGAATACGAATAAATGAGTATTTTTTACCAAAACATTTCGTATAAACGGACTCGTATAAACAAAAATATCTAAAAAAATTGAAGGCCAAAGCGAGTTCCTTAATCGCGATTGTTACGGAACTCAGCAAAACGAGAAAACGATGTTTTAAATACACATCAATCATAGTAAAGCCACTAGTAGGGGAAACATAGTTTCAGCTGACATTTGAAGGTCACAACATGTGAGACGAAAGTTTCACGAGTTAAGGCGAAAACTGAGGTTTTATTTTGTATTACATAACGATAACAACACGATGATGTATTATCTTCTTCTAAGTTAAGTAATTGTTCTTTTGATGCTGAAAATGGATGAGATTATCTAATGGCGGCTTGTTTGATCTTGAACCACAGTTGCGTCATTATTGGCAAAAACAATTTATCTGTTATGTTACGTCGTTACAGCCCTTGGTTGAGAAGCGTAATTCATCACTTTCTACATATCTTTCCTAGTCATTATGACTCCAAATTATAAGAAACTGTGTCGAGCTAAATATAATTAATCTTACATACCATGTTATTTATATCCTATATGCTCAAGCTTTTCTCTTTCTATTTTTTCAGTGAAAAATCGCCCAATAGCTCCTACTGCACTGGGTGGAGGAAGAGGAACTGTTAGACTTTTATTGACTCAATTGGTATAGTCAATAAAGGTCTGCCTGTCTGTTTACCGAGGTCCTGGAAAAAGAAGAGGAACTGTAGGAGGGTTCCAACAGTTGCCCTGCTCGTTCCAGTACCTCAGTAACTCTTTCGAGTAATCCCTGACTTACGATAAGCAGACTACAGAATGCTCTGTTTTTAAGGGTGGAAATCATTCAGTGACTTCTCCTGCTCTGGGTAGAGCGGGAAGGCGTATTAGATATTTTCTGACTAAAACCAAACCTGTTTGTTTCATTTGTTCTTTGCGTTGAAGGTGTTCTTTGGTTCTAGGAGGACAAGGTTCCCCTTCAGAAATTCCCCGCGTTCCTAGCTAGCGGGCATCGGCCCTAA
The DNA here is from genome assembly GCA_949316375.1 of Mythimna vitellina. Classification (NCBI taxonomy): domain Eukaryota; kingdom Metazoa; phylum Arthropoda; class Insecta; order Lepidoptera; family Noctuidae; genus Mythimna; species Mythimna vitellina. The sequence continues at coordinate 995,818 of OX438696.1, forward strand.
TGGGCCCCTACAGTTTGCTGACATCTCTGACTGAGCTCGGTCCGGTTAATTACCGGACGGCCAGACGGCGAGCTACCCGTTGCTCAATGTCCGCAAGCCCGCTTCTACCGTGGCTGGTAGTCGGGTTCGGAATCTCGGCAGCTGAGGCGTGAGGATGTTTGTTCCCTCACGCGTGCAGCCTCCTCCTTCACTGCCATTCCTCCTCGCTACGGACCAAAGCTCGAAACAGGGCACGGCGCGAAAGGTCGCTGCCACTCATTGCTACACAGAATGCCATTTGCTATTCGATCCTACGTACTCATTTTACTTCAGTCTACTCGCAAGGTGATTGCTTTAAACTGCACATAACCCTTTTGACAAACAAGAATTACAAATTCAACTCATGAAAAATTATTTTCAAAATTACATTAAATTAATATTTCATGGAAAGGCAAAAGGAAACCACAATTTCCTGGTAATAATTTTCCGAACCAAAATTTCTGTTATTACGAGCCTCATGATTTAAATATCTCCGGCACAGAATCTTCCATCTTTAAAAAAATATTCAAGGGGAGCATGAATGAGGCTCTTCATAGGCACTGAATAATAATGATTAATCAATTTTCTCTGAAACTTTCCAAGGGACAGTTAACTGAATTAACGTCTAGAATAGATTGAGCGCTTCGATTTGTTTGCAGTTAGCGATAAGAGTGCAAAGACCTCTGGGTGATGTGGTTTGGAAATATTATATTTGACTTAGATAGGTACCTACTCAATTTGACAACATTTATGTATTACCCTTAACTTAAAACTAACAAATTAACCTATCATTATCAGCCTTGTTATATTCTCACTGCTGGAACACAAGCCTCCCTTCCAGTCCAAGAGGAATAGGCTATAATCCACTAGGCAGGCCCAGTGATCCTGAAACTTAAAGGACAACTAAAGGAACTTAGGTGTGATTTTACAAAGTAAAAGTTTGATGCGCCCTCCCGATCCACTCTAGAACGGGAAAAGTCATTTGATGATTTCCCACCTAAAAAAAGACCAGACAAGTGCGAGTCGAACTCGCGCACTGAGTGTTCCATACAAACTTATCTATGAAAACAGTTCAAATTCCGAATCGATTCTCAAAGATTTTTACGAATCACAAAAAAGTTTTTTTTGTAACGTAATTAGATAATTACAGTTTTCAGATTTTTCCTATATTTATGCTATGGGACCTTCGTTCATGCCAAATTTCAGGATTTTAAAACAATGGGAAGTACCCTATGAATTTTGATTCCCTTGAGGTAGTCAAAATAAAGGTTTTTTGCAACATAAACGGCCGTATCTTTTTTTTTCGTTAACTCAGAAGTTTTTGATTTTTTACAGCTTCAAGGGACTGCAGACTTGAGTATATGGTTTCGTTTTTTTTCCTTTTGAGGTACGGAACCCTAAAATGGTCTAGAGCGAGTTGATGTCAAATATCTTAGATTTTTTATTTCTAGGACATGCTGATTTCCTCATGATGTTTAATCTTCACCGTCTTAAGAGCAGTGTGATGAAATGAATTATGTAAACTAAAGCGCCTGGTTGGTTTTGACAACACAATCAAGATATAATTACAATTATTACACTCCTAGTATTTATCCATTCCTAAAGCTTTCTTGATAATTGTCTATATCTCATCTTTCTAATTAACTAGCTTCTGCCAGTAGCTTCTCCCGCATAACCGTAAAAATATATAAACTTTGACACTCAGTGTTCTAAAATTTTAATATCGAAAAAAAACTACTAGATTAGTTTTTGAGTTTATTCATTGTTAACAAAATACAAATATTTCTTCCTTATAATATAAAAAAGTATAGATTGGTTTTAAAAAAAAAATATCTTTCTAATATTTCTCTCTTATTCTTACTAATACTTTAATTCTGTATGCACAGTCACGCTGACTTGCCAAATTTTAGGAGTGTATAAATTTAAATTTGATTTGTAGCAATAGACAAAATCGGTTCTGCGTGAAAATCTAAAATGCAAACAAGTTCACTGAACTGTTTAAGAAACATTTTGTATTTAAGGCGGTGTATTTTGGCAAACATCCCTTAGATACGAGGAAAGGAGACGAATCGAGTTCCTGAGTCAACTTTCTTAATCTATTTGTAGAAAACATTGGATGTTTTATTTTAAAACTTAGAATTTGAGACTAATGGACAAGACGGCGGGCTTTTTAGTTTTACTCATGTCAAACTTTATAAATTGATTTGATTTTTTTTTTATTTATTTAGTCACTTTTAAGTTTGGTTTTGTATCATAGCTTTCTTAGAAAAACCGTGATCTTAAAATTGTAGGAATAAAATAAGTGCGTCAAACGAAAGACTTCATATTACAAATATAAGAGCTCCAACAATATATTTAAGATATTTAATTACATCAATAACGATATTCAAAATAAAGGAAAAAAAAAGGAAAGGAAAAAGGAAAGGTTCTGGAATGGCAACCACGTACCGAAAGACGCAGCGTTGGAAGGCCTCCCACAAGGTGGACCGATGACCTGGTGAGGGTCGCGGGAATCCGATGGATGCGAGACGCACAGGACCGGTCATTGTGGCGACATTAGGAAGAGGCCTATGTCCAACAGTGAACGTCTTTCGGCGGAAATGATGATGATGAATATTCAAATCAAACAATGGGCGGTAATCCGAATTTACTCAATTAGTAAATACCTAATAAACTTTTCAATGACTTTGACGTTTACACCAATATTATTTATAAAAAGAAAAATTATCATTGATTCTCTGAATTTTACTTTTAAACCTAAAAATACTGTACCTTAGAGCATTAAAGTTTTATTGTTCGAAAAGGGACCCCTTGGGGGAAGGCGATTTATCATGATCAAGAGCGACGTGTTTTCTCAGGTGTATGTGATTTGAAACCAGCTCAGATAGAATAGGTGTAGTGGTAAAATTTTGTAGAGATGTGGGCGGCACTGCTGCCTCCGCAAAACTTTGCTAAAGGGGCAAGCTCCATCATCATTCATTATGCTAATTAGGAGTGGTTTCTACCCACAAGCTGAATTTAATAATATACACGTAGAATAAAGTTTTCCATGATATTCATTCTGGTTTGAAACATTATAATAATAAACTAGCAAATAAATCATATTAGATAGTTATAGTTGTTACAATGTAGTTTACTTTCACATATTTTCACTTTCGTACAGCTTATTTCTGTTAAAACATGAGAACGAAAAGGTCAAAGACCGCTTTTTTAAAATATACAGCTACCTAAGTAAATATTAAACCGGATTAATACAAGATAGACTTAAAAATAAGTATCTAATTCCACGAAGGAAAAGTATGAAATTATTCTAAAAGACCTTTCTTAGAAAAAAAATAATAGATTATGTGACTAGGGAGGGGATTAAGTCGCGGGCGGCATGTTGAATTCGGAACGAAACTAAGTCTCCAACTTTAATCCCGAATGTTAGTGAGGGATTTATATTGTTAACTCCCGAGCAATGCGAGGGAGTTACTTTAGAAACCTGAGTGAAGTGAGGAATTCAAACCGCCTAAGCCAAAGACAGCTTTGTCCCCGTGTTGGATACTCTACTTTTTACACCATCTGCGAGATAATTTCACCACTTTACCTGTTGTTGGTAATATTCAAAAGTACTTCGTAATTGAATAAATGCAGTGTTCAAGTTGAAAATATAATTTTATTATATAGTAGAAAACAGTGACACAATTGACGAGAAGATAAAAAAAAAAAACAATATTCTGTTGCAGCAGTATAACAACTACAGTAGTACAATCTTAACTATCACTCGATATTCAATAAATTCACTACTCTAAGATTCTGTAGTTTTAATTTTCTTTATCGCTCTCATTTTCATTACTTTTTTTGTAAAGCCTCGTCAGTGACCACATTTTATTCTTTTTTTTTTGTTAGTGGCCAGTTTGATTTTTAAATAAGTCGTAAATTCTAATTCACTTATTTTTTTAAGGACTTTTGATTTCAAAATAATGAATTTTGACGTTCAAAATTCAAATCTCATTATTCCCTAGGGATCGCCCATACTACTTTATCTCCCTTGGGACAGAATGACTTGCTTTAAGTGATGGTTGCATGACATATAAAAGGGCATTACCGAGCAGGTGGTGTAATAAAATTTGAAACTAGAACCTAGAGTAGTGAATCTTGTTTGCTTCAAATGTCAAAACATGTTGAGTGATTAGATTAACTTGTAAATAATACTTATATTTCTCTAATATATGATTTGTTTTACTGAACTGTCTTTTAATTATCTCACAGATGGTGTAAAAAGTAGAGTATCCAACATGGGGATAAAGCTATCTTTGTCTTGGGTGGCTTGAATTCGTCACTTCACTCAGGTTTCTTTATTAACTCCCTCGCAATGCTCGGGAGTTAATTATATAAATCCCTCTCTGTCGTTCGGGTTTAAAATTAGCAAACTTTGTTTTTTTCGGAATTCAAAAGACACTGTTTTATCCCCTAGTAGTAAAGATTTAATCTTTTTTTCACTTTTAAAAAGATTCATATAAAATTTATTAGTTATTAAAATACAAAATGAGTTCTGAGTAAACTTCTATTTTTAGAGAAGGCTTTTTATTTAAAAATAAAATTACAAAACATTAATTTCCAATTCTTTATCAGAGGACCTGTAAAAATGATTCAATAATAATTCTCTCTTTAAGCATTGATACAAACATGTTGTGATGAAATTATTAAAACTAAAGTTCACAGAGATGTTTTCGCAAAGTTATAATGAAGTTATAAAAGAACATGCATTTGAAACTTGCATATTTAAAAGTATTATGTATTTGTACCTACTTATCAAACCGACTTATATTCACCCTTCATTTATTGTTAAAGGTAAACAACATTTAAATCTCACACAATAACAGTTGCTGCCCTTGATCTACGTCTTCATAAGGATTTGTTCTACATTCTCAGAATCATCGCGCATTCCTTCAAACACATGTGTAGACGGCATAAGATCTAAAGTTAGCAAAGGACATAAATCTTTTCAGCCTTTAAGAATATTTTATAAGGACAAAAGACTTTTTATAAGTTATAAGGTCGTGCATCATTGGTTTTTTTTTTTAATGATGCACTTTTTCCAAAAAGACGCAACTTTGTCCTTATACAATTATTCTGTTACATTGAAGTCTTTTTAAAGTAATTTCAATTAGAAACCTTGTGCAGTTATTAAAAACTTAATAAAGTTTCGTTTAATATATTCTGAATGCGTTTCAGTGTTACCCAGCACTTAAATATTTTATCGTCCCTTTCAAAATCCAAGGACTTTTATCAAAAGAAAAAAATCGTAGACGCCATCCCATCTGAGATGCTTTCAGTTCCATCAATCAAAATTCTTGGCGCATTTTTTCTCAGCTCAAGGAGTTAGGGTATGTTTGACTAATTTTGGTCCAAATAACCTTGGAATTCTGGTCCTTTCGTATAATAGACCCGTTATTATAATAAGCTCCACAGCTCCGCCAGTGGGTCAAGGCTGAGCTCAGGTATTTTTGGGTCGCGTTTTGGGCATCAGCCCTTTGGCGCATTCCGGGATATTTCGGGACAGCTGCATTTTATTTAGGTGGGGTTTTTTATGAGTGTCTTAAGTGTTTGCTGGAGGAAATTGGGTTTTACCTACTTGTGTTTGTTTCCTTGTTTAGGAAGGTACCTTTTCGGTATGAATATTGGGTATGCCCAGCACTACTTTGTTTATCATGTTTTCTTCTACATTTTTTTATTTTCCTTTCTGATTACTGTTGTATCATCATCTTCCTGCCCTTATCCCGTGTTATTTGGGGTCGGCGCAACACGTTTTTTTCTTCCACTCTGCCCTGTTACTCGTCATGCTATCACTAACTTCCTTTTCTTTCATATCACTCTTCACACAATCCATCCATCTTTTCTTTGGTCTCCCTCTCCCTCTCCATCCATCCACATGTAAACTCATAACTCTTTTAGTAACATGCGTTTCATCCCTCCTCTTCACATGACCATACCAACATAAACGATTCCCTTTCAACTTTTCAGTCACTGGTGCCACTTTCAAACTTCCCCTAATATATTCATTTCTCACTTTATCCATTCTCGTCACACCACACATCCATCTTAACATTCTCATCTCCGCTACATGCAATCTTTTTTCATCCGTCTTTTTCACAGCCCAACATTCTGATCCATACAGTATGACAGGCCTTATCACGGACTTGTAGATTTTACCCTTCAACTTGAGGGGCATCCGTGGGTCACAAGTTGTTCCCGTGACCTGTCTCCATTTCATCCATCCTGCGTTGATCCGATGTGTTACGTCCCGGTCTACCTCACCATCCCCTTGGATGAGTGACCCGAGGTACCGAAAGTCAGAGCAGATCGGTATGGGCGTTCCAGCTAGAGCTAAAGGCACTGGATTGGAGAGACCGCCGAAATCGCAGAACAAGTATTCCGTTTTGGTTCTACTCAATTTCAGGCCAACACTCTCCAGTCTGTGCCACCACACCTCCAATCTGTTCTGGACTTCTAGGCCACTCTCGGCAACCAACACAATATCATCGGCAAACAACATACACCAGGGAGCCTCTTCCTGAATGTCCGACGTCAGAGCGTCCATTATCATCAGAAAGAGGTAAGGGCTGAGAGCCGACCCTTGATGTAAGCCGACTGCCACATTGAAGCTGCCAGTGGTACCCACTGTAGACCGGACTTGGGTACTGCATCGACTGTACATCGCTCGGATCAACTGCACATACTTCCCAGGCACACCTTTCTCCTTAAGGGCCCACCACAGAACCTCACGAGGTACCCGGTCGTATGCCTTTTCGAGGTCAACGAATACCATGTGCAAGTTTTTATGCGCACCTCTATATTTCTCGCACAGCTGGCGTATAGCAAAAATGGCATCCGTTGTACCCCGACCAGGCATAAAACCGAATTGGGTCTGTGAAATTTCACTCTCTTCTCTCAGCCTCCTTTCAATAACTTTCTCCCAGGCTTTCATAGTATGTGACATTAGCTTTATTCCTCTATAATTGTTGCACTCAAGCACATCACCTTTGTTTTTAAAAATCGGCACTAAAGAGCTATTGCACCACTCATCAGGTATGGCTTCTTCCAGCAACAACTTATTGAAGAACAAAGCTAACCACGTCCATCCATCCACTCGCAATAACTTCCACACTTCCACTGGTATTCCATCTGGACCAATGGCTTTACCATTCTTCATTCCATTTACTGCTATTCTGACTTCATCCATATTAACAATTCGCACTAATCCCACATTCACTGGTTTATTCTCTAACACCCCACTCCAATTATTTTCCTCATTCATCAGTCTTTCAAAATATTCTTTCCACCTCTTTTTGATTTTTTCATCATCCGATAGAACCATTCCAGTTTCATCTCTTATACATCTTACCTGACAAACATCCCTCGCCTTTCTCTCTCTTATTCTAGTAAGCCGGTATAGCTCTTTTTGGCCTGCAGGACTGTCCAGTGTGTCATATAGTTTGTCCTGGGCCTTTGATTTTGCTATTGCCACGGCTTTCTTAGCTTTCTTCTTTACCACGTCATACTCATTCTTTTTTTCAGCTTTTAAACTAGCGTTTCCTGGCTCTACACACTGCCATTCTTTGAATTTTTTCTTCTTTTCTGTCAACACACTCTGAATTTCTGTCGACCACCACCATGTATCCCTATCTATTATACCCTTTCCTCTCGTCTCTCCCAAAATATCTTTCGCTGCATGCCTGATACACCCAGCTATCTCATTCCAGCTTTCATTTATACTTCGATCATTCATGTCTCCCATCTCTATCATTCTGTCCACCACTCGCTCCCTGAACTTCTTCGCACAATCATTCTTCTCTAACATATGCCATTTTATTTTAGGGGGAGGACGCTCTTTGTATTTGGTAGAGAGTACTTTAACCACTGATGTCATAACCAGGAGTCTGTGTTGTGAGACTAGGTCTTCTCCTGGCAGTACTTTGCAGTCTTTGACGTGCTTTAGTTGGTTGCGCCGAACTAGAAAGTAGTCTATTTGGGTCTTATGATTACCACTTTTGTACGTGATCATGTGTTCGTCTCTTTTCTGGAACCACGTATTGGCTACTGCCAGGTCAAATGCAGTAGTAGTATTTCTGATTACTGTTGTATGTTTCTTGCTAAATAACATTTTTTTTTTAGCAAAAACAGCAAAGTTTTATAATATACGATTTGATATTTTATAATACGATAAAATTTTAATAAAAAATAATAATATATGAAATTGTCCTGCAAAATGGAGTTAATACCTAATTATTTGTAGTCTCGTACACTGTTTTATATAATCTCATCAAAAACATAATTTAAAAAAAAACTATCGCGTTAAATATGACGCTAAAATTGAATATTATCACTTTGATAAACAACATCAAAAGAATCACCTGTTGTTGATGAGCCGCCATTTTACGCTGGATACCACAGATAATGCCATACGCAGAGCAACTACGAAACTATTGAGCATATCAGATATTAATTAATTTTGAATTTCATCATAAGCCGAAAACATGTTTTTGTTTTAACTATAAATATGTACGTTTTTATTTAATATACATTGTTGTTACCTATTATTTAATGAAAACAACGCTATTAAAATATGTAATTTTTAATTTTTCGGCAACATCAATTGAGAACTTTGATTTTATTTTTCAAACTAAACTTTAATTAAAATATTGATAGCACTAGCTGTCCCCCGCAGTTTCACCCACGTCTTTAGTTACTTCTTAGTCTACGTTAGTCGCTCCCGTGGGTTGTTACGTAATTCTTCGTAGCAATATTACGCAACAACCTTTCTCGATAAATAGGCTATCCAACATTAAAATATTTCAAATCAATAATTTCAAATTTTATCAATTCGAACCAGTATTTCCTGAGATTAGTGCCTTCGAACAAACAAACTCTTGAGTGACACGTGTCGGTCACCGGCTATAGCCAGTGAAAAGTATTATTTTATTTTAGTGATATTAATTTTTAGTGATATTGATTTTAGCTTTACTTTTAATAACCTTACTGACTCCCCAATTAAAAACAAATTTTGGAACTATGACATAAATAGAGAACGTGAAATTCATGCAGTATTAAAGTTTACACCTTAACCGTCTTTTTTTCCAGTAGGCTTTGACTCTGCTGGGCCCCTACGGTTGCTGACAACTCCTTGAGGCGCGCGTAGAACACTACGCGCCGTCGACGACTTGGGCTCGGTCCGGACCACAGATTTAAGAAGGGAGGAAATATGTTAAGTAGTAAAAATTGTACCGGAACACGATGTCTCCAGTTTCCCTACCACCGCCGAAACTACTACATTTGCAGTAATATTTACGCAGTCGCGCACACATCCGCAAATCATAAATCAGTCCATACTACACAGTCAATTATAAACCTTACCTCCCTAAAAACAGCGTGTATTTTCCATGCACCGTACAACTTACGCACACATGAAATGTCGATGTGCTATGCAAAAACAAATTTATTTTACATTTACGCTAGTGATTGACTAAATAGAAAAGTTATCGATTTTTCCATTTTTTTTTGTCGTGCTATTTCTTTTGGGTCCCAAAAACAAAATCATAAAATGTTAATAATAATTTAATAATAATAATAATTAATTATTTATTAATTTGTTTTCATAAAACCCAAAAACTAACCATTTACCCGTATAAGGCCATTATATACGTCATTTCAGAACGTTAATATCAAATACTAAAAATCGGCCAAGTACATGTCCTGGTCCTCTAAAACCCTGAAAAGTTTAATAACTTGTATTATGAATTATTGTATGAAAAAGCTTTCAAAAAACTTTAACTCAGGTCTAGTCTTTTTGAATGGGCAATCCTTAAATTATTAAGGATTGCCCATTCAAAAAGAATGCGTTTTTTTTAGAGGCTAAAGCATTTCTGGTTGAAAGTGGAATGAGCATATAGTACTATATTTTTTTAGGGAACCCATTAGGTGGCCTTCCATCAATCCATTGCTTTATTAAAATTGCGTCTTTCGGGAAACTTAAAACATAAAGTAACATTGTAGTTATCATTTTACCTAACTTACTGCTAAACCTCACCATGGATAGAAAAAAAATACTGTACTATTTTTTTTCTAACAAAATAAAGTTTTGAAAAAAAAATTCTATCTTGTTAAATAAAGAGAACAAATAAAGAGCTAGAACATGTTGCCTTAGTTTAAGCAAAAGTCGTTATTAAATTCTGAATTATGCTATTTCTTTACAACTCTGTAAAATAATCAAAATAAATAAAAATATTTACATTATTTTACTTCGGATATCCAACCAATCGATATTATGGTCGATAGTCTATATTAGTAGATCATACGGGCACATCATTAACTCGCCGCAACTAACAGCGGCTTTATTATGAAATACACCGCACTGATAAAGTATCGTTATGTCATTTTTACATTGCTTGTTCCGTTACTGAGCGTTAAAATTAAGTAGTGGTTAAAGAGCAATGTATGTACTGTAAGAGTTATACAGTCGCCTTGATATTTGAAAACAAAAATAACGTAGTAGCAGCAAGGGATATTATAAGATTTGTTGTTTTTACTGATTTTAAAGATAAATATAGTATTAAACTTGTACTTCCATATGGTAAGAGATTCCATGATGACCCAGGCTTCTCTTATCACTTCGGTTCTTGCATGAAACCACTGAACAACACGGCATTTTAAATTTGTTTACGATCACGTATCGCGTATCTCACAAGTTTGTAACTGACGGCCGTTTGCCCGTTCGTGTGCATTTTGCGCAAGTCGCGCGGACATGCACACGCCTCCTTGCCACTTCTCCTGTTTTTTTAAATTTCTATGGTCCGGACGGTTACCGGACTATCGAACGGCGAGCTACTCATTGTTCGTCGTCCGCAAGCCCGCGGAAATCGGAATCGGAATCCCGGTGGTTGGGGTGCGAGGGCCATTGCCTCGCGCGTGCACGTGCGGCCTTCTCCTTAGCTGGCAACCACCTGCCACTCCTCCTCGCTTCGAAACATGGCCTGTACCAAGGTGTGCGCGATGCGCGATGTGGGCGCGAGAGATCGCTGCCCCCAATCGCCCCTACGAGGACGCGGTGGTGCTCTGTCCAGGCGGGGCACACCTCTACCGTATGCTCCACCGTGTGCTCCGGGCAGTCCACATAATGATGGCACCCAGGCGTTTCTTCCGCACGAATGCGGTCCATGATACCATGATACCATGTCCGGTGAGGATCTGCGTCATGCGGAAGGTAAGGATGCCGTGAGGTCTTTCCAGCTACACCTCAAAGAGGGGACTTACCGCCATAATTATGGCGTGCCCAACACCTTAACCGTCTAAGGGATAGGCTTTGTAGTATAATTAGTTCAGATTGACGACAATTTGTTTTAATTAAATGGCTCAACTGTTATTCGTACAGCTGCGACAATCGCGCATTTAATTCGGATAGAACCTAGAGTACTAGACGAAGCGTTTAGCGCTAAATCCCCATGCGTGCGTTTGTGATTTTCGTATTATCTCTTGAACCATTCGTCAAATTAATATGCAGTAAAAAGCAATAAACATATATATTCAATAATTGTGCCAACAAATCTGCTTATTTCTATGAGGATTAAAAAAATGTTGATAATATGATCGGTTAAACATCATTCAACGATTTTATTTTCTAAATTTTTAAATAATGTTATCTCTAGAATGGAATGTCCAAATTAAATTATTCAAAAAGAAATGTACAGACACTGGACCACATTTAAATCTAAAATAATTTAATTTGATAAGGATAATACAAAGTTATAAAATAGTTTTTAAATTAAAAAAGAACAATTATTGTGACATAATTATAACAGTTAGACATGGTGTCGCACCACTTTTTGTAGATAGTCATTTAATTTTAAATTCCAATCGTAATTTTATTATTGGTGTACAATAAAGAATATATCTATCTATCTACATTATTTTGTTCTATCATTAATAGTTTTTGCAGCGCACATGTTGTTAGGAAATTTATAGGTCATTTATTTACATTTTGGTTTACCTTATTTGAGTTTTAGTAGGGAATCTTATTGTATCTTTTAAATAAAATATACCATATGTCACTTCGTGATAAAATAGCTTTCCACTGGTGAAATAATTTTCAAAATCGATTAAGTAGTTTTTGAGTTTATTCATTAAAAACAAAAAATACATCAATTTTTTCCACTTCATAATATTACTATATTTTGTTTTGGAAGGTGTATTATAAAACCACTTTGTACTTTTATTAGAGTGGCCTGTAAATAAAGTCTGTCAAACAATGTAACTTTGATTGCATATTTAGAATTTTTCTATATGATGAATTCATATTTGATACCAAAATCTAGATTATAGTTGGTGAATGAACCGAAAAGTTTTAAGAAACTTTTCCGATTTGATGTTATCTAAACTAACTAAAACATAGTGGTGTTCTAAAAATTTAACTTGGTACCAGTAATACGCGATAAGTGAGTCTGATATTTGAAAACTCTTTTTATCTTCTATCGGTGAAAAAATTTTAGCAATCGGACCAGTACTTTGAAAGATTACCTCCTACATACAAAAAACAGACTTTACCTCTTTATAATATTAGTGTAGAATGATTATAGTACTTTTAAATAAAAGTTTGCATTCTATTTGGGATTTTATGAAAAAACTGTGTGTGTTGTCTAAGACTTTTGTTATTATAAAGTTTTGATTATGTTATTATAAAGTTATAAAATAATTGGCTGAAGATATAATATAGTAAATGTGCTTCAGCAGCTCTGCTCGGCATATCATACTGGATAATTTTTAGAAAACATCGCGATAGAATAGTCTGAGAAAGATCGTATCATTACCAAATAACAAATTTTTCTTTCAAAAGGTATGTTATTTAGCGTCAAACATCATTACTTTGTTCCATTAGAAGTACGTATTTCCATTACAATGCAAGATACTTCAATATGTTTCGAGGATCGTTCTTCTGGCATTTCCGACGATACCACTAACGATAAATATGCTAAATAAAAATGCTTTTATTACAAGTAAACTCAGTATCTCCACTTTTTGAAAGTTACCACTTCCTGATGAGACTTAGATGAGAAGAAGTGTCCAGACAAACGTTCCAGCTACACGTCTGAACATGATTAGTTTAAAAGAAATCAAAATTGTCCTTACCTGTCAAGCGAGACTGCGACCAGGCTGTAGACTGATGCTGCTACTGAGAGGCCCTGCACGTAGGGCACCGTCTTGCACATCAACCAGCCCAGCACCCATGCTGAAACAAACACGAAAATCAAGTTTATTTCTTTGAAGATTTGTAAAGTTAAAAGAACGAGAGAGATTGTTTTTTTTTTGTTTTACTGATATATTGTATACTAGATTCTTCCAGCGATTTTGCCCTCGTGAAAGTAGAAAATTACCTTATGGGAAAAAAAAAGTTACGAAGTGACAAACATACACACATATCAAACTTTTGCCATTATAATATTACTAGCTTTTGCCCGCGGCTTTGCTCCCGTCAACTGACTACTATATTCTACTCTACCCAACTTTAACCTACCCTACCCTACTCTGCCCTACTCTACCCTACTCTACCTTACTGTACCCTACTCTACCCCACTCCACCCCACTCTACCCTACTTGATAAAAAGCCGTATGTCCGTCTCCTATTTTCAAGCTACCTCCCTACCAATTTTCAGCCAAATCAGTTCAGCCGTTCTTGAGTTATAAATAGTGTAACTAACACGACTTCATTTTATATATATATAGAAGTGTGATCAAAAATATATAACACCACCCTCCTGCCACTTTTGCAGTTTATCTGAGGTCAGCACTGCTTATCCTCTTATTCTGTTAATTTTTATTCGACTTTATCTCAAGTGTTTTTTTTTTTATAAAATAGAAGAGTACAGCAATAGATAACTACTGACTAACAGCTTCAACCCAGGTTGGATTATATTCAATTAATGATGCAAAAGTATCAAAGCCTTTTTTTGAAACACTGAACCATTTCTATTAAAGTCATGGAAACTTATAGAACTGTAGCGACATCTATCGTGCCATAATAGAACTACAATTCAAAATGCTGCATCGCCTTATTAGAGCTCTCCACGCTATGAGAACACTTACACAACACTCTTCTGGTCGGAGGATTCTCTCTTTACAACAGAGGTTTACGAGACTTTACACTCAGTTCCCCCTATCTCTAAAGTACCAACAATTTTACAAAACATTAAACGGGTTTGTCTGCTATTCATTTCGCAGAACAAAAGACAATCGTTTCATTATCTCAGTAAATTCAAATACTGAATTAATACAGAAATACTAGTACATACTACAATTTAATGAAATATTATTTTAGAATAATGTCGTTATTTAATTAACTTTCCATTCTAAATTGAATATTTATTTTACCAGGACCACAAATTTATTAATAAAACTTAAATTAATCAATTTATTTTAACTGGTATACAGTTAGGCCTAAAAGTAATTGATATTACCAAACTCGCTTACCAAATTCTCTGTGTTATTATTATAACTACTAATAATAATAAAACCTACCTAACCTAGGTGTACTTTCGTTCAATTTCCCAAAATGTCTAATATAATAGTTGTTTACATTCACGTTCAAAGGCCGCCTCAACTATAAATTGAGCTAAACTCAACCAATTTCCTATTTCTGCTTTCAAACGATATGAATATTAATTTCAGGAAATAAATTCAGAGCTTGCAATCAAGCAGCATAGAAAATTCTCTTTCAAAATGTTAGGAATTAAGGACACGCCAGGAAATGATACACCTTCCTGGAAAACTTGATAATTATTGGTTGAGATTGAATTAGAATGCCCTAATTTGATATTTAATTGGTAGTTTATAAGTATTTCGATTCCCGGTCACCGTAGGCGTCGGCTTGCGGATTTAGCTATAAAGGACTCGACGCTCTTTAAAATTTATAGCTAAGATTAGCCTCGATTTTGACTGGTTCCACACTAAAAATACTACTTGAGGCTTGTAACTCATGTGGAAGAACTCGACTCATTGGAAAAAAATGACTCGAAGGATGAGTCCTTCGAGTCGTTTTATTCATTTAAGTCTTTTTTTTTCAAACTTCGTTTCAAGTAAAGAGCTCGCGTCGTTTAATTTGAGACCATAATAATATAAACTTCTGTGTATGATGATACCACTTTGGGTATGGAACCCTAGAAATAGAGGTTCGAATAGTAGGTGAGTCAAAGATTCTTAAAAGGTAACCCTTTTCAAAGTTTTCAAAGGGTTCAAAGTTTAAGCACTCATGCTGCAAACTATCATAGCCGAGTTGAGTTCTTTGTAAAGACCTAAAAGCCTCTACTGCTTTCATCATTATGCGGATGGAGTTGTGTTCCACGCACGCCTCAAAGAGATATCAGCAAGATTGACGCGACCAGTAAGAGCTAATGCCTGCCAGGACTGCGGATTGTCCAAAGGAGTAACTGTGGCCATCGCAGACTGCAACAAACCGAAAGAACATTATGGGTTTTAAACAGTAATAGTCTGACACTTCTTCTCGCTCCACCCGGAGCGGGAGAAGTCATTTGGTGAAGTCCCACTTAAGAAAAAGGTTACAAGTATTTAGATTACCCCGTTTCATTAACGTGGCGATTTGTTATTTACTTTTAAATCTCAAATTATTTTAAAGCATTTTTTTTTTCAAAAACCATTTACTTTCGAAATGTCAAGAAGTCAGTAAATCAGAAAAAATGATGCTAGATCACTATGGAGAATGTGCAAGAAACTCCACGGACACTCTTTTTAATCATGTTTTGTAATTACAAATATCTCTATTACATGTTTCTTGTCGCTACATGTGAGAACAATGTAAATAAAGTAAAAATAAAAACTAAATATAGATATTAAAATAGCAACTGAAAAATAACTCCTTGATTTTGATGTCTCGAATACCTACTTAGCTTTGGGCTATTTCTATTGATACCTAATCATTTTTTTAATAACCATAGTGTTTCTTGCCGGTTCTTCTCAATAGGAAAAGAAAAATTTGAACCGAGCACTAGCTTCTGACGTTTTATAAGTATGGGCACTTATAAAACGCCAGAAGCTAGGTAGAAGGTAGGAAGGTAGGTCTACGTGAAATAAAATCATTTTCATATGACTTTGTATGTTTTGATTACCTTACATGGTATAGGAACAAAAAAAACTGGCCAAGTGCGAGTCGGACTCACACAAGAAGGGTTCCGTACTATAATATTAAAGAAACGACAAAATATCACGTTTGTTTTTTGGGAGTCCCACTTAATTATTTATTTTATTCTGTTTTCAGTACCTATTTGTTGTTATAACGGCAACAAGAATAAATCATCTGTGAATTTCAAATATCTACCTATCACGGTTCATAAGATACAGCTAAGTGACAGACAGGCGGACAGTGGATTCTTAGTTATAGGTTCCCTAAAAACTGTTCTTCCTGAATATCTAAAATGCCAATAAATCCTTTACTGGTTCTAAGATATGATAGAGTTATGACGATCATCAAGTGAACACACATGAAGTTATAAAGGAGATTACTCACACCTCCACATCAATATTGAGAAGGTCAAGGTCGGTATAATGTATGTCACACCTGTTTTATGACAAATCCAATAGTCTTCTCCTTTAGACGTCCTTTTTATTAAATTCCGTGAAAGCGAGGCTCAAATATTATACTTATTGACTGTAATAAATCAAAAGACACAATGTTCCTCTGCCATAAAATGGTACAAAAAACCAAGGAATCGTCTTCGAACATACAGCAACAAGTGGAAAAGGTCACTAAATCAATATTTACACGGCACCCTGCAACTGAATGTAGGTCAGGTCACTGTACTACCTGCGACCTCTTAGCCTTGCATTCCTCTCTACCCCTCCCTTTCTCTCTAACACCACCCCCTATACACCCGTCCTTTTCCTTCCTAACCTTGTACCAACGCATTACTATACAAAAGTCGGAAATGACTGAACATTTTCCAATTAAATATGAATCGTATTGTTTTAACCAAAGTCACAATTTCGTTTAAAACTGTATAGGAAGTTGCACACAGTTCAAATCGATTTGAATTGTACCAACTGATTTGTTATTAATGATGCTTTAGATTTTCTTAACCTATATTTTAGGCCTTGGCCTGGTGGGTAGATTATTTTTTGATAATTTAGAAGTATGTCATTTAAAAAAATAATATTACCGTGATTATTGTAAGGGGAGGAAAATCAGCTGATAATTCCCCTAGTAATTTGTTGACAATTGCTAACAACGGACTTTTTTTTAGCTAGTTTGTTCTGTCCGACTCTTGGGTAATCGGCTTTCACCACGCCTTCCATCACTGCCACAACGATTAACTATTATACTACCCACAGTTTTTCGCCATCCATTTTTTTTTTCCAGAATTTATGTATCAGTGAAGTACAAAATTTATTTTGCAGAAAATAACTTTAAAAAGTGTACAATTTTTAGTTGACGTCTTCAGAAAAAGTATAATGTCTTTTACTTTTCTATGAAAGATTTTTTTTTTAATAATTTCTTTTATCGATAACTGCTACATCTAAAATTTTGGATGGTAACAAAGAAAAAAGCAGTGTAATGAAGACAAATAGGTTTACAATTTAAACTCCAAAGTGTTGAGCATCGGTGTGACATGGCGGACATTCCACCTGAACACATAAAACATTTTGGGAACTAAGGAGTGGAATTTCACCAGAGTCTGTGTTTCCTGATAGCTACAACTTAGGTGTCTTTAAGTCAAGAGTGAATAGGTTACATCCAGGCAAACGTGCTCCATCCTCAACCACATCGTTGCCCACTATCTGGCGAGATAATAGTCAACAGCGAGCCTATTAATAATAATAAAAAAAGTTTTAATGTATGTATTTCTTTTGTTAATACATTAAGCGTTTAATAATGAGCTCATAACTTCAAATCACTTAATTATAACCACCGTTAAAGGTTACCTTAACGGAGTCGTGATTAAACTATCGTGAGTATAATATTGTATAAACGTCTATGTGAACACCTTAACGAGGTCTATGGTCAACTGTATAGTGAGACCTAAGCTTATAAGCAGGCAGCAAGCCAAAAACATTAAATACACAAACAATAAAACCTATGTAAGGGCGGAGTATTCTTCGATACACCAATACACCACCTTTAAAATGTACAATTTGGTGTGCTTATAAAATCATACTAAAATATTATAATTTTATTTTTCGAACCTCACCAATGATGGATTGGGAACAGCATTAAGGATTCGTAATAAATAATATCGATAGACGCTTTAAAATTAAATTTTCGTAATTGTTTAATTAAAACTACCAGGAAAGCAGAAATGAACTGAAACTAGTTGCTTAGGCGACTTACAACTTAGTTCAATTGTAGTTTTTAAAAATGAAGAATCATTAAAAATTAAAAAAATATATATTGGAGACTTTTTGAATCTTGATTTGAGTTGCTTTTCATATACTTTAATTAAGTTTGATTCTAAGCTCACATTTTGGCACAAATATTAACTTCTGCTATTTAATTGACAAAGAAAAATTTATCGAAACTTTAATATATCAAATTTTTTTTCCTTTTATAGTGAGAAGTGCTGTGCTATAACCGAATATATGAAAAATATTTCACTAGGTTATTACTGACATCGATAAATAGCACGGTTTCCGAGGGATTGGCCACTAGAAGAAAACTGTGGAAAAAAGCTTAACTAAATATTCAAATTGACCCGCAAATTCTGACTCGGACGAAATCATGCGTGACGATGCGAATAAATGTATTGATGCCCTTCAATTATGTAATAAGGACACATCGCACAGGACAGTCGATAAGCTGAGCTTTTTATGATATAATTCCATTTATTGGTCCTTCTGTATGATGGACCTGAAACGTTTCATTAGAATTAAGATATCAAAAGACTTTCTTATGAGTCATCAACTCTCTAGTCTTTTTCCAACTAGCTTGGAGTCGGCTTCCAGTCCAATCGGATAGGGCTGAATACTTGTTTTTTACAAGGAGCGAATGCCTATCAGACCTCCACAACCCAGTTACTTTGCAACACGGTACTACTTGGATAGACTGGTACAAAGAAAGACTTTAGTACGAGTGAACACAATTTATTAATCCTATTGTAATAATAATATTATATATATATATATATATATATATATTATATGCCTACACGTATTATGTTAAAGTTCAGAATAATCAGATGCCGCGCCAAAAAGGAAACCATAAGAAATCCTCACTTAATTTCATGAAGAGGAAAAAGCTCCATTTAAAACACACTTCAAACACTTGTTGGCATTAATTCCCCCTTAGTGCGCGCAAATTGAAATAAATTATCTACTGCCCAGTCGCTTACAAGACTCTGCCAATTACTCCATTCGAGAACTGGGATTATTGCAAATACCTTTTTCACTGTGGGAAATAAATGACTCCTCCAACTCCGAGAAAAGTGAATGGGAGTGTCAGATTTTTACTGACTCAAACCCACCTGTGTTCCTTCAACTGCTCTTTGTATTACAGCTCGGTGGTGACTCTTTTGAACAATCCTGAAACCCTGTCAGAGATTGGCCAGGGCCCCGTCTTTTATACAGTCATCTATTTAGGCGAGCTACACATTGCTCACCGTCTACAAGCCTACGCTTAAGGTGGTTGGAAATTGCCCCGGCTTCAGGCGGAAGATAAGGTTGCCGTGATACCACTTTAATCAAACAGGGGACTTATCACCGCAATTGTGACGTGCTGAACGGTAGGTTGCATTGATCTCCATGCCACAATGAGATTCCACCCGAGAGTTTTGTCTGCCGTGCGAACACATTATATCAAACCATCTGCCTGAGACCGAAAGAAGTCAGTTTTTAATAGATAACAGCTTGATACACTTGATCAAAGTGATCACCAACCAACTATATTTCCAGACCCTCTAATAATGAAATATCAGGGCCAACACTACTGCCGTTCCAATAACAAGTACGGTTTCAAGTGACAGCTAACTAATTGCTGGTTGTAGGTTTTCGCCTTTGTCCATCATTGTAAGTAGGCTACTGCTCGCCCTGATCGAAGATAAATGCCTGAGAATACAAACACCTGACACGAACAAAAACAGTTAATAATTCAGACTGTTCCACTTTCTAGATTTGATCAAAAACCCTGTAACTTTTGTGGACAGTTTAAAAATATCAAGAGCCATTATTGTGATGATAGCTTGATTGGATTTGTTGGTCAAGGTAAGGGCAAAGATTATTATAAGTGAAGACCAATAAAGTAATCATCATCTGCCGGCCCTTGTCCGTGTAATTTGGGGTCGTCACTTCTTTCGTTCTGTCCTGTCACCCGTCATGCTATCACTAACTCCCTTTTCTTTCATATCTCTCTTCACACAGTCCATGACAGACCAATAGAGTAATGACCAAAATAACGATTAGGTATTTAGAAAGCATAAAACCAATAAAAGGTGTAAAAAGATACATTATGTACTATTTTAAATCATTTATACAACAATAAAGGTCTGAAGTTGCGATGATAATGAACGTGAATTGAGATGATTTTATTTTTCAGACAATAGTGGTATAGTAGCATCAGTAGCTCCATCTTTACCACTCTATTATTTCCTTGAGGTTGTAACAAACCCCAGTGTATTCAAGTGAATATATATTTGATTCAGTACTGTTAAACAAAGTTCAAAGTTAAGTCCCTAAAGTTTGTAATCTTTACGGAACAAAGTTGAAACAAGGAAAGCCCTTAGAACAACTTTGAATTTAAATCTTAACTAGATCAAACTGCTAACTTGAAATCCACCTGTAACCTTACTTTCAAAAATTTCACGCTTCCTAGTAACTATTGCATATTCAGCCTACAATGCTCTTACTGAAATCAGGCCTCCTGTCTGTGAAAGAAAGCGGGCTGTTACCCACCACACTGGCCTAATGCTGATTGATGAATGTCATATATCTTCGAATTAATAATTCAAGGCTATGCTGACTTCCTCATTTCCTAAGTTTATTTTAATTTGTAATTTCAATCTGAGTAACTAGATGTCCTAATGCTGAGACATTTTGTAAGTGTTTTGTTGCGAAATTTTTGTCTTTAGTATGTGTTTGTCGTTAGATTAAGTGTCTAACTTCTAGATTAGCTTTTTTACTAACAAATGGGCCTGTGTTGTCAAATTTATAAATAAAATATTATTATTATTTGTGCTCATAAACAGAAGTTATTAAATAACTGGGAATGGCCGGGCAATACCGGGCGATGGGAACAATGCGCAGTGTATAATGCAAAGAAGGAGTGTCCAGGGAAGCAAGACCCGGGCTGGCTCGCCCTTGAGAACCTCATTTTATTGTCTGTCTTGGATTAAAATCTTTTGTTTTTTTTTTCTTGTTTTGTTATTCGCAAGAATATTTGAATGCTCTGTTAAATTGTGAAGAGCTTTTATGGTAAACATTTTATGATGAAGAGTTTTGGCAAAGTCTTGATTTTCCTGTTATTTTTATCTCTTTCAGTTACGTAACTTAGCTTTATTTCTTTGAAAATTTATTTAACACAAATTTTCAGTAACACGATTTTTCTGTACCTACTATTTTTGTACGGTCTACCTAAATAACCCTCAAGATATCATGTTTTGAAAAGGGAATCTAATCTTTTAATTACTCGACTCAATGATTTTAAGGATTCAAAGGGTCTCAAGTTTAATTTTCTTTTTTTTCAGTCTGTAAACTTATTTCTCAAGACGGCCTCACAGAAACCAGTGTATCATCTTACGAAACTCATGAGGAAATCAATAAGTCTATAATTGTTTGAAGTAAATTGCTTACTTGGAAATACAATTAGGGAACCCAGTTTTCAATTAGTTCTAAATAAACAAATTGGAAATGGTAACGCTAGACAATACGAATATAATAATAAACTTTAAGGTTACTTAGAGGTTATTTTTTATTGAATGATACTGTGAATCCAAAAGTGTCTTTAAAAATCATATAATCAACTCTTAGAGTTTTTTTTATACTTCCCATGAATACCCGAATATGGTCTTTATTTATAAGACGTACCGAGAGATACCAAAAAAAGCTTTATGTTATCAATTTTCCTGCCAAAATCTACCAACGTTTTCCACAATAGTCAGCCTCTATGACTCACTATCTGCTGTTGACATTATCAATTGCTTGTTCATTTGCCAAAAAACCTAGCAGGAAGCGTGGTATCGCTGAAGGACGTGTAAAAAATCGCGATGCAAGTAAAGATATGGTTGGACGACATGTCTCAGGGTACCTTCTACTTCCTTTTTCATTATGATCGTGAGGGGCCAAGCTAGACTGGTTGCTGGGTAGGTCAGGGGGGTTTGGAACCGGGGGGTAGGAAATGTAGGTCAGGCCGATGAACTAGGGCGCCGGGGCGGGATCCCGTCCCGGAGACTTGTTGCGATCAGAGCAGGTGCGTCCGAGGATCATACGGGATTATTATACGAGTTTGTTATTAAGTAGATAAGTGGGGGATTTTTGAGAGAGTTTTTGAGCAGTTTAAGGTTGAAAGAGCTTAAAGGTTTTCCTTTTTAGGGTTCTTTACCTCAAAAAGAAAAATACTGAACCCTTATAGGATCACTTTGTTGTCCTTCTGTCTATCAAAACCCTTTATCTCAGGAACGCGTGGAGGTATCGAGTTGAAATTAAAACCGTATACTCAAGTCCGCAATCCCTTGCAGTTGTGAGAAAATCAAACTCCTAAGTTAACGATAAAAAAATACGGCCGTTTATGTCACAAGAAACGTATATTTCGACACTCCCAAAGGTATCAAAATTCTTAGAATTTGGCATACAGCAAGGTCTAGGAATGGCATGGGTATAGGAATAATTCTAACAACAGTAAATTTGTTGTTACGTCACAAAAAATAATACCTTTTTGCGGGAATTGAACTTAAATATTATGTTTGTACGGAACCCTCAGTGCGCAAGTCCGACTCGCACTTGACCAGTTTTTTTTAAATTGTGGAGTCCTTGTTAAGCTGTTTTGTGTTTGAGTCGAGATGACCTTGGGATGTCTTGAACAGATTTTGAAGATTTATTATCTGTATTGTGAGCTCGCTTGTACTTCGAGTGGCGTACTGACTGAACGACTGATTAATTATGCTAGCATGTCGTTTGACTCTTGTACATTTAGATAACTCGAAAGACACATCTAACTTTATCACACAACTCATCATATCAATTAATTATAGCCGGCCCGCAGTCTGGTGCAATAACCCTAAAAAGTAATTGGTCAAGTGCGGATCGGACTCTCATAAGAAAGGTGCTACAATATTAAAGTCTGTATAAAATGCTAACAAAATAATATTTCTTGTACAAATACGGGAGACAGACGGACATATACACGAACGGACGGTCATACGAACAGTAAATGCCTAATAATAGGATCCCGTTGGCACCCTTCGCTTCGGGTACGGAACCCTAAAAACTTTAAATCTGATTACTACTCAGTTAATGATGTAACTTAAGCAAAAACTAATAGTTCACTCAGTATAGTTAGAAACTTTGTTAAATATCAGCTTATGTTGAAACTCAACGACAAGTCACAGCTCTCGGAACAGTTAATTATACTGTTTATTTAGATAAATGGAGGATTACAGTATACCTATTTGAATTACGCGTTAATGGTAGTATGAAATGCTTGGTTGTTCTGTGTAAATCTACTTAATTTTGAGTGTTTATGTCATTAATACCATTATGGAAATTGACACTGAACATATATGTGAATTGTCGTATTGTGTGATTGAGAAAGCAATTCAAACTAAATTTATAAGATGTATATTTACGAGGAACATTAGCGATTCCTGGGCAAGCCACACGAGCAAAACCACGGTAAAAACTAGTAGTCACACTGATGTTAAAAATGCGAATGTTTGTGAGTGTATGTTTGTTACTTCTTCACGCTAACGGCTGAACGGATTTCGATGAAAATTAATACAGAGGTAGATCTTGTCCTGGAATAGTACATAGTTGGGATATATTTTATCCCGGAAGCATCATTGAGCAGTATTACCATTACTCAAGGTGTTTCGAATTAAAAAAAAATATATATATACATATGTATAAATTTTCCGCAGATTTTACTAAAATCAGAGATTGGTCTGTTGGGCCTGAGGTAGGTTTGTGGATGGGCGACCATCGAATATACGCCAAGCCACTGGTTTTGGCTGCTCTTTGTAGAGCTTAGACAGTCATTACAGGTAGTATAATCAGAAACGTACAGGTAAGGAGTGGAATTCCCTGCCGGAGTCGGTGTTTCTTGATAGCTATAACCTGGGCGCTTTAAGTCAAAAGTGAATTGGTTACTTCTAGGTAAGCATGCTCTACCGTCGATCACATCATCGCTTACCATCAGGTGAGGCTTTGGTCAAGCGTGTGCCTATCAATAATAAAAAACGTTCAATCATCTTTTAATTAGTGTTGCTAAGGCGTGTCGCGTCACCCAGTTACTGGGTTGTGGAGGCACTACACTTACTAATACTAAAGCATTATTTCCAGCTAAGGAGTGGAATTCCCTGGCGGAGTCTGAGTTTTCTGATAGCTGCAACCTAGAGGTGTTTAAGTCAAGAGTGAATAGGTTACTTCTAGGCAAGCATGCTCCATCGTCGATCACATCATCGCTTATCATCAGGTGAGATAGCGGTCAAACGCGAGCTTATCAATAATATTTTTTTTTTGTAAAATACTGATTTTGAGATTGTTGTTATTTCTATTGGAAAAGGTAATATTCCATTATTCTGGGCACAAGCGCAGCATAATGGTATATTACCTAGCCTTTTCCCATAGAAATAACAACAATCTCAAACATTGAGAACGTAAACCGCACCTTTATCTTAGGCGTAGTATATCCAAGGTACGGTTTATTTCTCAATTTTTTCCACGAGACCCAATCATGTAGACAAAGCAACAGATAATACGATTTCATTACATCAAGAACTCTTTCGTTTTTCGAAGCCTCGATACGCATCCTCTTTTAACGATATCAATTCAATTTCCAAAATTATTCCGTAGTCCCTTGAAGTTTGCTCACGGTTAAGTGAGGTCCACAAATTGAGTACAGGTCTAAAATATTGGCGCGCACTGGCCTCGTTTGAGCACCCAGTTTAGGAGCTTAGGCCCCAGTGCTAACCATTTTCAGGATTGATTATAATCCCTTAAGGACCTCTCAGAAGGAACTTGGAGTTCTTGAACGTGTGGCGGTGTTCTGATTTGTGGGACTTGTAACCTAATTCTATTCTGTTTGATGTAATCCGATAAGCTAGTCTGCGGTATGATGTTTGCCTTTAAAAGACAAGAAATAAACCGCCCAATTCAGAATAGCTAGGAGCTAGGAGAAGGGTGCTAATGGCTGCGACACAGTTTTATTATTAACTAATATAACTGTTAACGAGCACTATACGAGTATATTGTGAAAATAGTTTATGTTCCAACAAATAAATATATTATTTATTGAATGGATTCATTGTTTAGTTTTTTTACCTTAATTTCAGAGAAGTTACCCATAAATTCGTTAGTATTTTTTAACCTATGTTCGAATCGACAATTATGTAATACTTATTATTATTTATGAGCCATCTTCTGGACTCACCTGGCATCAGTACATGCACTGCACTCAGCCGCCCCATTCTTTTTCGTATGATCCCAAAGAAGTCATCCGCATTCCGCTGCTTCGAACATATCTGACTTGCTACAGAAACGTGACAGCGTATAGCTGCAGTAATTATTATGTGAAAAACGATAAAACTTCTGTTACAAATAAATAACACACATCTTCACGAACTAACTAAATTAACTTGTTTAACCGAGATCTTTCAAAAAGCTAGATATAATTATGTCATAAAGATGAAACCGAATACGTCTATTCCCATGCTACTTAAATAAAGTATCCAAATTTTAAAACATCTGAGCCGTAATCATAATATGATTACGTTCCTCTCAATTTTCTGCAACGGTGGGCTTTTCAAACGAGAGGCATCTCAAGCTCTCACATCATTGGGTTTATTAGTGTATGCCATAGACAAATAAGTATCAGAGTGCTTATGATATGCAATATTTTTACACTAAAAATCACCACCACCATCATAGCAATTGATTGCAGGACATAAGCACCTCTACATTTGTAGTTCGATCCATTTAGCTAATACCAGTCAGCTATAATGGTGAAGAGCTGTATGGCGAGCATGGTTTCTACCACTCCTATCGCTTCAGTATAATCCCAATATAGCATAATCATCAGTCTTATAATGTTCCCACTGCTGGAACTTAGGCCTCCTCTCGAACATTATAAGGCTGATTATGCTATGCTTATGGTACCTGAGTTTGAACCCACGACTTATAAGTCGGGACCATAACCAAAAGGCTACTACTGCTCTCCCAATTACTGTATCTTGGAAGCATTTGTTTCCTGGTTATTGGCAAACTTATTTCAAACGTAATTCAGAAACAATGTTTAGTCATGTATATCCTCATATGATCACTCCATTTATGCTACCTATTCTGTGGTCTCATAGCTGCTTTGATTTCGACAAGTACTTACACGGCTAATATTAAGTAGCTCAAATAAAGTACATTATGTATGGAAGACGGAGTCGGATCATGTAGACATGTGAATTCCTTTCTTATAACCTTATTACTTATGTGAGTTGAGTAGAGTCTGGAATAAACGTCTGAGACAAAATACTTTTTAAAGGCTGGTTCTAAAGAATGTGTGTCTATAATTATATTAATTTTTTTCGCAACAATTTTATTATTTTTACTTACGTTACGTACTTTAGTCTTCAATAACAAAATCATTTCACGCCAGTTTTTAAAAGTCTCTTACTTTCTACTTAAACACAATTAAAAACTAAAGCGCTATTATTTTGTAGTGATAAGTAGGTATTATTTGCACTACGTCTCATAATAACAGAATGATATTGATGTAACTTTTTGCCAAAACACTTGCAAGTATCAAACATACAGAGCCATAACAAATCTGGAATTATTGTCGTCATCGACTACACATTCGCAAGCGCGTACGCACACATACTCGCACGCATGCGCATACAAAGTCAACGTCTCTCGACTATAGTCTAGAATATTTGAAAAACAGAAGTTTTCAACGTATGTGAGAATATATCGTGGCATATTGTGTGCATCTCACGAGAGCAGTGCTGCCCCCCTAGCCAAGTTACGATCATTTCGTTTGCGTCGAACGCGTCGAGTAGGCCACGCCTCCGATTGCTTTGTTCTGACGTAATCTCAACGCTCAGTCACATGGTCACGACCTCGAGTCGTTCGACGCAAACGAAACGATCGTAACTTGGCAAGGGGGGCTGGGCTGCCGAACGTATTAAAAGTTTGATAAATCACACTATGTATATGTATATGTTTGTAACTCCTTCATACCACAGCTTGTTTTGTATAAAATGTGGCACACGGGTAGACCATATCTTAGAATACCACATAGGATACTTTTTATCCCGAGAGTACTTTCCCTTAGAATTATTTTCTACTTTCAGGCAAGCAACGCCGCTGGCAAAAGATAGTAAAAAATAAAACAATATCTATTTGCCTATTTGCAGTATAGTGACTGTATTAACATTGTTCAAAGCTTGCGACCAGACTGTTAATAAGTCGCTATTGTTTTCAGTTCAAGTTTTAGGGTGATAATGATAATTTAGTTTGCTTTGCTTAAGTTTATTGTTTAGATAAATTTGAACAGACAATGCGATACTGAAGAAAGAAAGTGTGACTAGAATGCAGTAAATACAGTTTGAAGTATCTAAATAAAAAGGTACAATGAGAACAAATGTTTAAGTACGTATATGAAAAACTTGCAATTTATTGGTCACGTTGCCCTTCAGTTCTATCAATATTTATAACTGTAGTAAATAAGGTTTGTCACAAATAAAGTGCAAGACGGCAAAATACTTTGATGTCCAAAAAACCGTAACTTAGTAACATTAGTTCGATAAAAAACAACATAAATTTATCAGTTTTTGATAAGAATCAGATCATCAAATTTTGAGTTTAGATAAAAATAAAACGTGTAACTCTCTATGTCAAATCGGTTAAAGAGTAAAGGCTAAATAATAACAATAAAAATCTTTCTAAATTAATTTATATCAGTTAGGAATAGTTTTTTTATTTTAGATTATTTCAGTCATAAAAATGAATGAAGCATGAAACATATCTGTGATACAGGAAACCGTAGCACCGTGGCGAATACACCAAGATAAGCCAACAATTCTACCTTACCCGTGGCGCTGTCTATCAGCATTTTCACAACATTACACAATACACACGAACAACTTTATTTTTCACGTTTTCCTCACCACTTTTCTTTCCATCTCTTCTTTATATAGCATTATTTACACGCATTTATTCTATATTTTATTGAATATTATTTGCGACTGTAAAACAGCACATATGTATCATAAAAATTATACGCCCCTCGTACACTGAAATCTTTTTCAATTTATGTTGTGTGCATAAAGTTTCTAAATATGTTTATTTTACGACACTTTTTCGTTTATAGACTTGTTATATGGTACGGAGGCGATTTCGAGCTGCTCACTTATAAAGTAAAATAGCAAAATAATGCTAGATTTCGATATTTTCTTGTTTAGGGGTCTTACCATGATGTATTAAAATGTCAAGCTTGCGAGCGAGAAAGGGATACACACCTTTATTGCTCCATCCTTTTAACAGTTCATATTAGGCCGTAAAATGGATCGCGTCAATAGATAATTCTATGGCCTTATACATAGACTTACATAGTTAATTTTACATAGGTTTTTTTTTGTTATTTATTTATAGGATACTTCTAGGCAAGCGTGCTTCATCGTCGGCCACATCATCGCTCACCATCAGGTGAGATAGTGATCTAACACGAGCCTATCAATAATAAAACAAAAACAAATATATACATATATATATTTAGGGACCACTATAAGTTCAAAAAATATTTCTCTTTTATTGACTCTGTCCTTAATGTGAACCAATTCAAATTAATTCATCACTACAAACATGCCTATTACCATTACACTCACCAAGCTTAACATGCACAAATTATCCTCAACAAATCAAATTACAAGTAAACGAGCCAGAATCACGAATATAAGTCAAACATCTGTCAGAGCATATTGATATCCGCAAAAGGAAATCTCCGACATATTCGTAACCTTGAAGTATGGAATACGTTCAAGCTGAAATTCCAATATGGCGGCAGAATAATGCAACCTTCATGTCTGTCAGTTTGGACTCCACGAGATTAATTCTTGGGCCTTGGAGCCGATGGGTCCGAGGTCCCAGTGAGAGAGGGTGAGATACTGCCAAGATACTGGGAATGGGGAAAATATGCAAAGTAGGAGGCACTTTGGCGTTAAGTGACTAAAAAGTCATTACGTGCATCGTAAAGACTTTGTTTTTCGCAGTAACGCCTTTTCTGTGGATTGATCTTATAGCCACAAAACCTGTTATTTTTTTGGGAGAAAGAGTATAGCTTTTATCTGTGAAAGAGTTTTCATACTTATATAGACAATTAAATTAGGTACTTCCAAACCAACACAAAAGAACAACTTTACCTCTTTGTATTTAGTTGAGATTATAAAACTTTTTAAGAAAAAAATGTAAGATTAATTTTTAACATAAGCTATTTCTTGTCCAAACTGTTTTCAGATTTTTGAAAGTTTGCCATTTGAATGACAGCTACAATATTCTCCAACTTTCAGTTGACAGCAGTCACAGTATTATAAAAGACTCTGAATTTTTAAACTTACTTATTTACTAAGTAACGATTTATTATGAATTGATGCTGCTTTGTTTTTTAGCGTCGTAATATTTTGTACAGGACCGGTCATTATGGTGACACTCGGGGGAGGCCTATGTCCAACAGTAGACGTTTCAGCTGAAATGATGATGATGATGAATATTTTGTATGAAAATAGCAATGGACGTATTTGACCAGATTAAAAAAAAAATCGTTTTAATATTTATAAATAATATGTAAAAAAAAAAATTATCCCACCAATATCGGAATATGATCCTAGTTGAAGCTACCGGCAGTCAAGGCAAGGAACCGGGTCCAGGAATACTGCTTTCTGAATCAAGCCCTTGATCCAGTTGCAAACGAGAGCTCATGGTTATAATTATTATTTTACTTACCTACCCGTGAGTGGTTCCGGGAGGCCATGTCGCAAATTTGCGACGCGGCAATGCCCCGAGTCCCTCCAGGACGTGCTCACCGCCAGGTATACTGGTGGTCGCCGGAGATTGCGGCACTGCGCAACGCGTGCAATGCCGCGCGACGCCGGTATGCCAGATACCGCAGGCGCCGCATCCGTCCACCGGATGCGGAGGCCAGAGAGGCGGAGCTGTACGAGGGATACAGAGCGGCAAAGCGCACCCTCCGAGCGGAGATAAGGCGGGCCAAACTTGAGGCCCGCAACGTGTGGCTGGGGACTCTGAACGGGGACCCATGGGGACGCCCGTACAAGTTGGTACGGGACAAACTCCGCCCCTGGGCTCCCCCGCTGACGCAGAGTCTCCGGCCCCAGCTCGTGGAGGGTGTGGTGAGCACTCTGTTCCCCACGCGAGGGGAACACTCTCCCCCGCCCATGGCTCCGCCACCAGCGGTGTCCGACGCGGACCACGATGGCGACGACGACGACAACGTTCCAGAGGTGACCGAGGTAGAGATGAGAGTGGCGGTACGAAGGCTGAGTGCCAAAAATGCCGCCCCAGGACCCGACGGCTTGCCTGGGAAGGCATGGGTCCTGGCCATGGAGGCTCTCGGGCCTCGACTAAGAGGGCTCTTCAGCGCATGCATGGAGAGGGGCCAGTTCCCACTTCGCTGGAAGACGGGGAAACTGGTCCTCATCGCGAAGCCGGGGCGCCCCGCGGACTCTCCGTCCGCGTACCGGCCCATTGTGCTGCTCGACGAGGTGGGCAAGCTCTTTGAAAGAGTAATTGCAGACCGCCTCGTCGCACACCTAACACGGGTGGGGCCGGATCTGGCGGACGGCCAGTTCGGCTTTCGCAGGAGGCGCTCCACGGTGGACGCCATCATGTGCGTGCGAGCTCTCACGACAGGGGATGCAGTGGCCCAGGGCAGGTGTGTCGTGGCGGTGTCTCTGGACATCGCCAACGCCTTCAACTCCCTGCCTTGGAGTAGCATTGGGAGGGCACTCCGGTATCACCGGATGCCCGACTACCTCTGTCGTGTGGTCGAGGCGTACCTGTCAGACAGGTACATAACCTACCCCGGTCACCAGGGGGTGTGGGAACGTCGAGAGATGTCGTGCGGTGTTCCGCAGGGATCGGTACTAGGGCCGCCCTTGTGGAACATCGGATACGATTACGTGCTGCGCGGCGACCTCCCTGACGGCGTCAGCGTGGTCTGCTACGCAGATGACACGCTGGTCCTGGCGCAGGGAGAGTCGTACCAGGCGGCGGTCGAACTAGCGACACGCGGGGTCGCGACGGTCGTTGGCAGGATCCAGGAGCTGGGACTCGAGGTGGCATTGCACAAGTCCGAGGCCATGTGCTTTCACGGCCCTCGGAACGCGCCACCACCGGGTTCCCGGCTAACGGTGGGAGGAGTCCACATCGGCGTCGGGTCAACGATGAAGTACCTGGGACTCGTTCTCGACAGCCGATGGGATTTCGACGAGCATTTCCGACGTCTGGCTCCCAAACTAAATCGGACTGGGGCTGCTCTCTCGCGGCTCCTGCCCAACCTTGGGGGTCCAGACGCCTCCTGCCGGAGGCTCTACGCGGGGATCGTTCGGTCCATGGCCCTTTATGGCGCGCCGGTGTGGGCGCCGGGGCTGCGGAAGCAGCCGGCGGCCCGGCTGAACGCGTGCCAGAGGGTCATGGCCATACGGATGGTGCGAGGATACCGGACGATCTCCCGCGAAGCGGCGAGCCTTCTTGCTTGCCAGCGACCATGGGAACTGGAGGCAACAGTCCTTGCACTCATGCACGAACGGCGCATGGAGATGCAACGCCGGGGCGAAACTCCGCTGCCGCAACAAGTCGCGGCATGGCGGACAGAGTTCCGGCGAGTTCTCATGGAGAAATGGCGACAGCGACTGTCGCGACCCCGTGCTGGGCACGCCACAATTATGGCGGTAAGTCCCCTCTTTGAGGCGTGGTTGGAAAGACCTCACGGCGTCCTCACATTCCGCATGACGCAGGTCCTCACCGGACACGGTAAGTTCGGGAGGTTCCTGCACCGGATTCGTGCGGAAACGACGCCCGGGTGTCGCCACTGTGTGGCCCACCCGGAGGACACGGTGGAGCACACGGTGGAGGTGTGCCCCGCTTGGGCAGAGCAACGCCGTGACCTCGTGAGGGCAATCGGCGGCGGTGATCTCTCGCGCCGGGCCTTGGTTCAGGCCATGCTCCGGAGCGAGGAGGAGTGGCAGGCGGTCGCCTCTTTCTGCGAAGCAGTAATGCTAGCTAAGGAGGCGGCCGATCGCGTGAGGCAACGGTCCTTACGCTCCAACCGCCGCCGGGATTCCGATCCCGATTTCCGGCCACCGTAGGCGCGGGCTTGCAGACGGCGAGCAATGGGTGGCTCGCCGTCTGACCGTCCGGTAACCGTCCGGACCAAGCCCAAGTCGTCGACGGCGCGTTTTGTTCCACGCGCGCGTCAAGGAGATGTCAGCAAATCGTAGGGGCCCAGCAGGGTCGAAGCCTACTGGGGCCACGGGTAGTGTGAAAGCGGAACCCGGGGCCCTGGGACGAAGGCAACGAAGGAACAGGAGTGGGTTTTTAGTCAGTAAGAGTCTGACACTATCTTCCGCTCCGCCCAAGAGCGGGGATGTCATTAGGATGATTTTCCCACCCAAAAAAAAAAAAAAAAAAAAAAAAAAAAAAAAAAAAAAAAAAAAAACCTACCCGTACAAATAATCTATATCTTTCTGATTTTTATATAAAAAATAAGGTTAATCAAGCAAAAATACAGTATCACTGAAGAAGGCAATCTAAATATTTGAACTAAAACCCCAACCTTACCACACCCGAAGGATTACAAGCAAAATCTGTATGTAATCGAGTGATACCAATGATGGATGATCTACAGCACGACAGACATCATTCTGGGACGAGGGCCAACTGTGACTGGCTGATTCCCTAATGTGATCTCATTATGTTGATGTTGGTTTTCATTAATAGATTAAAGGATGTGTGAGTAATGTACCAAGATAATGGTTAAATGGGTAATTTTTGGTTATTTAATGGGTTAGGCTGGCAATTTAAATCAAGTAATAATCATTTTATTTTAGTTATTTTAATAATTAATAAAAAAAAATAGGAAATAATTAACATGTCTTATATATAAATTATATTACTAATTTACCGAGAGGTTTCTTTTTTTTTTCAAAAAAAATTAATATCCGCGTTCCATTACATTGTTATATTTTTTTTGAATTAGTTTTATCATCTTAGTTTTTGGTCTACCCTACAGGGTCCATAATTGTTTTAGCCTTAAACCATTCTTGTAACATATTTAATGACGTTATGGTACTTAAAAGGCGTCGTTCGAAGGTTTATTATTTATTCTTGTATGCACTATTTTTAAATATATTTGTTTATCATTTACATTACACACATAAACATAAATTCACGAATTTTATCTATCTCTTCATTATTTATTATATCATTTAGATAGACTATTTAACGTCCGTAAGTGTGTTCGTGGCATCACAGTGGGCCCTAACAGAATACCAGCGCTACATTATATTGTAGCCCTAAGGGTAGGACATAGCCGTTCGTAGAATATTTAATTATCACCATCTGTATTATGTACCCATCCATAATAAAGATGATTTGATTTGATATAATTATTTGTGCTACAAGGCCTAACTTTTCGCGTTCGAAAACTTTCTTTGCAAGGGATACTTTTCGTTCAAGAAAAAGTATAGGAACTACAATCTGGTTCAGATTACTGAACAAGAGCAAATGTAAAAGTTTCTCGATGTTCTCACTCCGTTAAGCACTTACCATACTTCAGAAAGCCAGTAAAACAGATAAGCTTCCATATTCAAAATTTATTTACGTTGAAAGTCTGTTTTGTAAGTTCCTATTCAGGCATTGTTCTCAGTTACGAGTTCCTAAATATTATTGAAAATTTAGCACCACCCAATCAGGTTTATAAAACCTTTCAATAAGATCCTCTATTGAAACGGTTCCCTTAATATTTTAGGTTCAATAACTCGGTTTTCATTTGTTCGTCTTCTCCAATTTAGGGCGAACTTTATTAATTCCGTGCAAAGGGTGTTATGATTTAAAATAAAGACAATTTAGAAAATATTGTAAACTTTAATGCAGTTTTTATTTATTGATAAACTTTCAAACTAACCGATAATTCAAACACTCAAGTGCACGCCAAAGATAATAAGTTATTAGAAAACTGGACAGAAAATATTTCATTTTAAATTATTAACTTTTATAGAACTGAAACTACGTCTGTGACTATTGGAATTTCTTAAGAAACTTAAGAAGTGATATTAGACTTTAATTTGATTTTAAGAATAAAATTATTATTCTTATAACAGATTTCTTTAAACTCCTTGGTAATTCAATTTAATGACAATACCTACGTATTGAAAGGCAACAAATGTTTTGATCATGATTGACTGGCCTGTTGGTTAGTGGCCCTGACTGCTATGCCGGAGGTCGTGGGTTCGATTCCCACCCAGGACAAATGTTTGTGTGATGAGCACGATCATTTGTTCTGTGTCTGGGTGTAATTTATCTATATATGTATGTATTTAGAAATATATAAGTATGTTTATCAGTTCTCTAGTACCCATAACACAAGCTCTGCTTAGCTTGGGACTAGACGACGTTGTGTGATAGTTGTGGAATATTATGTTATGTTATTATGATTACAGGAATTAAATTCTTCGAAAGAGTCACGGCAGCTAGGAAACGTAAAGGGCAGCTGAAGAAACATGGTGGGTTTTAGTCAGCAAAATATCTATACTATAAAATCTTGCTTTATACAAAGTTTCAGGATTCTAGGTCAACGGGAAGTACCCTATGAATTTTGATTCCTTTGAGAGTGTCGAAATGTACGTTTTTTGCGACATATAATATAAAAGACGTATCTTCTTTTTTTTCGTCGTTTTAGAAATCTGATTTTTTTCACAACTTCAAGGGACCGCAGACTTGAGTATATGGTTTTAGTGTCAACTCGATACCTCGACGCGTTTTCGAGATAAAGATTCTTGACATACAGACAAACAAAAAAAAAAATGTTCCTGTAAGGGATCCATTTTTTCCTTTTGAGATACGGAATCGTAAAAAGGAAGAGAAATCAAACAAACCAAAAAATAAATATTTGTTTACACATTACATTTGTTTTAAAAAAATAATTTTATGAAAGTACATAAAAAATTTTTTCAACACAACAATTTTCAACAGCCGATTGCATCACTGGACTTGCATTTAATTTATAATATTAATATATTTCCAGAAACTGGGATAAACTATAAAATAAATGATATTTATTTCGCCAACAGGTTTTAAAAAAACATTATTACACGTACATTTTTTCGCGCATTTAATTTTTTTAGATGGGGCCGGTGTTTCCTAACTCCCTGAGATAACACCAAAAGAAACTCGGAAGTCAAAGTCTCTTTTAAGGTCTAAACAGCAACATATAATGGTGATATCATATGAAAACCATGCAGATTAGTATTTGAGATGGTATTGTAAAGAAAGATCCCCACATATTTAAGTGAACCTGTCCAGTCAGTGCAGGTATTTATCAGTATTCGTATATCTCAACTCAGAACTAATAAGGAGAACAACGATTTTACGAACATTACCAAAGAAAGGATACCTGAAATTATGCAGCATAGCATAGTCGGCCTTATAATGTTCCCACTGTTGGGACTCAGGCCTCCTCTCTAGGAGAGGGAATGGGCCGTAATCCACCACGCGGGCCCAGTGCGGGTTGGTGGATGTCACATGTCTTCGAATTTTTAGTTCTAGGACATGCCGGTTTCCTCACGATGTTTTCCTTCACCGTTTTGAGAGCAGTGGTGATGAAATAAATTACACAAAGTAATGCGCATGGCTGGGTTTGAACCCGCGACCTACAACTCGTAAGTCGAGGCCGTTACCACTTGGCCACCACTGCTCTCAAAACATTATATTAATTAGGAAATGGGAATGGGGGATTTAGGCCGTAGGCTCGGGGAGGCAACGGGTGACTCCCGGTCCGGGTCGTTCTTGGTGCAAAGGATGGCCATCGCTATCCAGCGAGGTAATGCGGCCAGTATTATGGGCACTTTTGCACCGGGAACGATCAGGGGCGGGTTGTATATTGACGTGTGACGTTTTAGACATTGTTGCGCTATTTATTATGTTAGTTATATGTCATAAATAATATAGTTAAAGGAATTGTAAAAATAATGTTTAACAATGAATATGAATTGTGAAAAATATTAGGAAATTATGCAGACCTTTTTTTATTCTTGGTAGGTTCACGCTTGACCGCTATCTCACCTGATGGAAAGCGACGATGCGGTCGATGCCTTTTTTTATTTTAATTATTTGCTTATTTTATTAGAGACAAAAGAAGACCTCACTTTTCACCATTCCCTAAAAGTAAAAAAATTAGGGTTCCAATTAATCGCCACAGAAAATATGCAGTCCTTCACAGAAAACAGGCCAAAAGCCAAGGGAGCAAGCCGAGGGTGTTCATCAAACAGCTATTTGTCTTTCCCTAGCCTTCGGACCAAGGCCTTGGATAACACTCCAGTAGGCAAGTTATATCAGACACTTATCTCGACATTTGCTAGAAACTTTAACGATCAAATAGTTCATTTTCTTGGGTTAAGATGACATAGTTTCAAGGAGAACTATGAAATTCTAGCAAGAAATTTAACCTATATTGGATAAATATATATTGTTTCTATTGACTTTTTAGTATGTAGTTTGCTATTGAATATTCAAACAGTGCATTTTGTAGAATTATTTTATTTACTGTTTAAAAAGGAGCGAAATCCTTCATAAATTTTGAACTTTAATAGTTTTGGTTACGTCTGATGCTAGTGTTGAACAGTTGCGTATTCAATAATAATATTTATTTTAAATACAAAGCATGAGTGCCGATTTCATGGCTCGCCGTCCGACCGTCCGGTAACCGTCCGGACCGAGCCCAAGTCGTCGACGGCGCGTACTGTTCCACGCGCGCCTCAAGGAGATGTCAACAAATCGTAGGGGCCCAGCAGGGTCGAAGCCTACTGGGGCCACGGGTAGTGTGAAAGCGAAACCCGGGGCCCTGGGACGAAGGCAACGAACAGGAGTGGGTTTCGGGGGTCAGAAAGTCTGACACTATTTCCCGTTCCGCCCAAGAGCGGGACTTGTCATAAGATGATTTTCCCACCCAATAAAAAAAAAAAAGTTCCGATTTCATAATAATCATTAGCGTACTTCACAATCTGTAATAGTCGAAAGATTCTATAAAATACTAAAACAATATTAAAAACTCAACACGAACTCTACGAAATAACTCAATAACTGGTAGCTTTAACAAACTACATAGATAACTTTAAATTTTCCTTACTGACAAAAAAACAAGAGTAAACACAGCCAGACAAACTAACCACCGAGTATCACAATATTCAAAATCTATTACCCACCTCCAGGTCGTCTTTTACTGTCATAACTTAGTCTTCAAACTGTGTCCAGGGACCAACACCTCCCTTAATTAAATCCTAGCAGATTGTTCCAAAGTTTCGAGACTTCTCGTAAATATATTCAGTCTGTATCGCTTGGGGGGCCGGCAGAGCAGCCCCTAGAGGAAACTTGTCTGGTACAGTGATAGTTGGACGAGGTCTGTGTATTGTGTTTGTATGATAAATAAAATTATCTAGTATCATGTAACAGTGACGATCTAAAGTTAACTTCTTTCATATGGCTTAGTATTTAAATGAATAAATAATAATGTCAATCTTATATCTTTTGTAAAATCAAGAGCTAACTTGAACACTCCGAAAAGTTTAAGAATTTGAAGATATGTGAAACAACATCAGCTCACACTGAGCCCACGTGGTGGACTAAGACTAAACCCTCTCCTAGAGAAAAGGTCTGGGTTTCAACAGTGGGATCTTTATAAAGCTGAACTCACACTGGACCCGCGTGTTCAATTTTGGCCCATTCCCTCCCACTGAAATTTGACATGTGTGCCTACAGTAGGAAAGTTAAAAGCTGATTATTCTGTGATGACCCAAAAGTTACTTTTCTATAGAAAACTTCATCTATGAAAATCAGAATCTGTCGAAACGAAGATAAGTCGTAGTCAATAACGCTACAGAATTTTACCGTGTCATTAAAATCAACCGCACGCAGATATTAAATACTTCTCATAACAAACATAAATAAAATAACACCTCACGATTTCACAAGATTCTTTGTACTTTGATAAAACGAATTCAATGAAAAAGCTTTGAAGTTCTTATTTTCGTAAGAGTCTATGAAAAGGGTTCGATCCAAGATCTGTTAAGTGGTACTTGGAAGATTTATGAAACGTACCCATATATAGGATTACTCTTTCGTTTTTGCTCCTGATAAAATATTCAGTATTGCTTGAAGTAGGCTGCAATTTCTTAATACTTTCAGAAATCACAAGCAGAGCGTATGGATGGGATACTTATGTACCTATCATCAGGTACATAAGTATCCCATCCATATGCTCAAAACGTTTAGGGGATACTTTCAGCTAAGGAGGGGCTTTCAAGTCAAATGTGAATAGGTTACTTCGAGGCAAGCGTGCTTCATCTTCGAACATATCATCGTTTATTGAGAAACTAATCTCACCTGATGACCTTACGCTAATAACTAAACTATTTTGTCTTCTACATCAGAGAAATTGTTATTACTTCTGAAAGAGGTGAATCAAGTTATCAGTGATGAAACACATGTTGCTTCATGTTTTTGTTGTTAGTCTAGTACTTACACTAGACTGGGTTTTTTTTTGTTGATAGACTTGCGATTGTTCAATTGAAATACTGGTGATGATGGACGGCGACAATGTGGTCGACCACAAATCACGCTTACCTAGTAGTAACCTGAAAAGGGCCTGCATATAGCCTGGGTATCTTAAAGTGAATACTCTTGACTTAAGAGGGTCCTTTTTCACTCCCCTATCGTCAAAATCGAGCATGGTTTAAAAGCTTGTAACTTCATCTAACGCAATCCAACGCGATGTTTGAAGAAAAGCAACGCGAAACAAGAGAGAGAACGCCTGAAAACTCTGTTAGCATTCGGTAATTCCGTGTTTTACTCGAATATTTTACAAATCTTGTTCCAGGAAATACACGTTTTTTTTAAACGCTTAATTTTTGAAAAAAATTGTCGCCATTTAGAATCTTGATTAAATTTACAAGGCTTCTTTCATTGTTATACTTTTATAACTTTTTGAATTTTTAAGTAAATTATGAAGTGTCAAAGTTCATGCAAAAGAGCAGGTTTTCAGAGGTCTTTACTGGATTAGTTTTACGCAAATTTATAAATTGATTTCTATAGAAGCCTAAATAATATCCAACAGATACTGTGTTTCCAAAATATCTTATGAAAAACGTGTAATAACGTCAAAATCGCGTAAGAGCGGTTCTATGAAAATCAGTAAAAATGTATGTCGAGTTGCATCCCCTTAAAGATCCCCAGGCTGTAGTTATCAGGAAAAACAGACTCCGGCAAAGAATTCCACTCCTTGGTTGTATGCACTGTGTCCCCGAAACGGTTTTTTTTTTTTTGATGGACAGCAAAATCGATTTTATTAGAAACTTAGTCGTTGGTATTTTTTCACACAGAAACTATTTTCTAGAAGTTACATATTTACATCCCTTAGAACAATTTCTATAAAAAATGGCCACCCTTCTGAAGGAGCCTTAAATCACCTCTGTAGCTTTATTTACAAAATCTGTTACCGACGGATATTTCCATGATTAATTCCAGCATCCTAATACCTACTATTTGTCAGTCGGATTCAGTCTCCGTCTAAAAAATGAGATCACTTAACATTGCCTTATTTTCTCAGAAACTCCGAGTAACCTCCGCTCGACTAATCTTTATCTTTAATTCAAAGATCAAGAAAGCTAATCTGGAGATTTTTAAATGTCTTCAATAATAAGTTGTTTTAATTGAAAAGAATTTTCGGATTTCCAGAGGATCGTTGGAGATCTTCAAACTTGATACCCTCGTCGGGTGTTTTGTGAGTCTCTCGAGATGATTATAATAAGTAAATATTGTCCATTTCATCACTAGTTTGAAACACAACTTTATTTTTGATACACAACTTAGTTTTATTAATATCTTCACTATATATTTTCATGATTTGAATTTCAGGTAAGTTATTACAACGTATGCAATAGCCACCGGAAAAATTAACTGCACCAGTTCAAAGCCAGAGCAGATCATTTGTAATAAATAAATCTCACTAATATTATAAAAGCGAAAGTTTGTGAGTTATGTTTGTTACTTCTTCACGCTCTAACAGCTGAACGGATTTAGATGAAATTTAGCAGACGAGTAGACCACCTCCTGGAACAGCACATAGGTCTTTTTATCCCGAGAAAATGTTCCCTTGGGACAATTTTGTGCCTTTACTCAGACGAAGCCGCTGGCAACAGTTAGAGTTATAATAAAACTAAACGCACAATAACACTATCGATACACCTTACCCTACTTAAAAGCTAGTTAATCTCATTACAAAAAAAAACCTAACAGTGCAATTAGTAAGATCCAGGCAATAATTAGGTCATTCCGATCGTCATTTGAGATAAGAAATGGTCTTACATAAGTGTCTCGTTCGAGGTTCGGCTAGATTAGGGGCAGATCCTCTCCGGATGGAGGTCTCGGTCACTGGAGAGACTGGACTAAAGGATGACGAAATAGAGGCGGATTTGGGAAATAATAAGTGTTTTGTTTCGGCTTTGTGTTGAGCATTTTAATGTCAGTTGAGTTTAGGATAAGGAGATATAGGGCGAGTTTCTGAAATTAAGTTTTTTTTTAAGTTAAGCACGTCTCAAATCCTATTTGAATGCCACAGACAGATTTTCTGGCTAAAGTAGAGTTTGAGAAATCGTCAACTTCAAATGCAATCAGAAATCAGGGGATTGATAGATAGGATAGTTGAGGATTTAAATAGTAGAAATTATTTTTTAAGGGATTTCAAATTTGTTAAAGATTGCTTTAGCTTAAATTCTTTAGTTTTACATTATTGATGTTATAAATAGTAAATAAATGACTTAAAGATTTATCTAAAGTGTTATTCTCTGGGACAAATGAAAAGACACTTGGATAAGTGTCATCCCAATTATGTGATCCCAATGTAAGTTCGAAACTGCATATTTTCCATAAATATTTATTTTCATCTTCATAAGATGAAATTGTATTGTTTCTTACACAATTTTATAATTCATTTGTAACAGGTGTTTTTTGTAAATTCACATTCACACATTTTGACACAATTTAACCAAGACTACCAAAAAATATTCAATGAAACACTGCGAAAGAATAAATTGAGTCCATTTACTCCTCCCCCTGTAGAAGTAGGTCTCGGTTACAAGTTGGGTCCTCATCTAACGAATAGCCTGCGAGATGAAGAATTTTTTTCTACGCGTTATTTGGCTCATGGCCAATATGCTTGGCCATTCGTCCGACTGATGAATATGGTTAGTTTGGGGTAGTTAGTTATAGTGT
This sequence comes from Mythimna vitellina, assembly GCA_949316375.1. Lineage (NCBI taxonomy): Eukaryota > Metazoa > Arthropoda > Insecta > Lepidoptera > Noctuidae > Mythimna > Mythimna vitellina. The sequence continues at coordinate 1,037,566 of OX438696.1, forward strand.
GAGCGGTTTTACTGGCCCGTGGTTCGATTGAAACAGATATTTTGATATCTAGAAATTATCCGAGTTGAGGTGCTCTGTTGATCTATGGCTGCGGGGTTATTTAAAAGAATTCATATGACCTTCGAACGCAAAGGGCATCTGAAGGAACACATTTGGGTTATAGCCAATAACAATCTGACAGGCCCTTTCGCTCTTTTGAATTTTTGCGCTTCAAGAAAAGGCATTCCGTTGGTAAGATATTTTTGCTGTGAAGTGTGGGAAGGGAAGAACGTTTATTTTATGTATAGAATTTGGAGGTACGTAGGTATCATCATTAATATCATGAATAACATGAAGAGGAAAGAAGGTTAACATTATCTAATTCCATGTTTTACAAGTAAAGGTTTGTAAATAAAAATGTAGTCTCTGATGGACAGCTCCCTACTATTCCTAAATTAATTGGACGCAACTGACAAGCTATTGAGCAAAGAAAACCAACAAACAATTTCTTTTCCTTGCCTTTCAGAATTAAAATATGTACATACTGATAGAATATAACTTCTAACATATTTTTGGGGAAACTCAAGTTCGGTGTCTTGTTAGGCACTCTGATTACTACACAAGAATTTGTTTGTTACAGACATATCAGCTCTTCCTTCGATAAGGAGTCCCAATCACAAATACTATAGCCAAACTTGTTACCACGATCGTCCTTCAATTTTTTGCTTCAACAGTATCATAAAAAACAAAATGGCTGCCTTAGAATATATCAAATAAATCCACATACAGACGACAACTCATCAAGCTAACCATTCCAACACATGCAGACCTCTAATTGTACTGAAACCCTCTATAACGCAAGATCAGCTTCAACTGGTTATGTAACTTTGAGGCATTACTTCAGAACTGTCAAGGATACTTTTTATGACGCTAATGTGGATAAACAAATGTTCAGAGCAAACAGTATCTTGTTTGAGATGCGTATCAATAAGTGAGATATTTGGTTACTCAGGAGAAAAATAGTGGAAATGTGAATAGTGATTGGAGCTGGTAAATATAGGTGAAATCTGACTTAATTGGATGCTGACCTCAAAAGATAGGCCAAGGATGGACTGATAGTACTTACGAGTCAATTCTGTATAGTTCTTTATTGAGTATTGAGTAAGGTACGACTGGCAGGAACATATACTCCTTTCTGTGAGAATTAATAGGCCATAGTCCACCACTTCGGCCCAGAGAGCTTTGGCTTTGGGTGATATCCCATGTCTTGTATTTTTAGATTAAAAGACATTCCAGCTTCCTCAGGGTGTTTTCCTTCACCTAAATCAATAGTGATGAATTAAATTACATAAAGTGAAGTGTCTATCTGAATTTGAACACATGACTGGATTGTTACCACTGGACCACCAATCTGCTCTTTCAAGCCAAAAAGCAGTATATCAAATATTTACGAAAATTCATTTTTGTTTTGCAATGAAATGCCTATGAAACACACCGATTAATATAAAAAAAAAACGTCCATACGTAGTATATTATAAATTCCAAAGTAACTCTGTTCCTTAAGTCCTCACGCCTAAGTCAATACGCCAATCATAGTATTTTAATGTCATTTATAAGTAAACAATTAAATTTATGAGCTTACTGCTCTTGTTAATATTCTTCATTACTATTTTTTATTATTATCTTTTATAGGTTTTTAAGTAATGAATATTTTACATGCCGTAAAGCAAAATGTATCGGGATGTTCTCGAAAACTCACTTTTATTGGGTTACCGCTTTTTGGCTTGTGAGGGAAGCATTGCTCTTTCACACATATCGACACAACATGTAAAATGCCAATAAAAATGACAATGAACGTCAAAATTTCACGCTGGCATCACAATGAATATTTTGCTAGATGGTTTCACTGAAATATATCGCCTGGCTTATGAAAGGCATTTTTTGTTCAGGGCCGCAATAAGTTACGGTATTGTTTGAAAAGGACGGACAGACCAACAAATATTCTGGCTATATCATAACATGCGTCTCGTGGACCAATAACATGAGTATTGAGTGGTTGAGTTCAATCACTTGTGATAAACTACAATGTGATAATAAATGAGCCTTCTGCCTCGTGATCGCAAATACTACTGCTGTATATAAGGTCTTAAGTTCAATATCCGAGCCACGAAAAATATTATTGGGTTCTTTTCTACTTGTTAAAGATGAGGCCAGTTGCACCAAGATATAGAAACTTGACATGGGAATAATGGCAAACCGGGAATTAAAGAACTACCATTATGTTGTATGTTTATTACTGCATAACATTCACATTTTTCCTGGTAGTTAGGAATTCGATAGTAGTGATTTAGTAAGTCACCAAATATAAATAATAATAATAATATTCCACAACTATTACACAACGCCGTCTAGTCTCTAGCTAAGCAGAGCTTGTGTTATGAGTACTAGACAACTGATAAACATACTTATATATTTCTAAATATATGCATATTTTAGATAAATTACACCCAGACACAGAACAAATGATCGTGCTCATCACAAAAAAAAATGTCCTGGGTGGGAATCGAACCCACGACCTTCGGCATAGCAGTCAGGGCCACTAACCAATAGGCCAGAAAACACAATTCTATTTAGTGTACATATAACACTCTAGTAAAAGTTATAAGAGCTCTAGTGGAATAATATAAAATGTTAAGAATATTTACTAGCATCAATAACCCAACCCAAAAAACGGCTACAAAGCACCAAATAAGTCATTTTTGAAGCGGAATGATGCAGTTGGTGGCATCTTTATAAGAATGTTGGTAAATTACGCTGTTGAAATCTACTTCTCGACCCTAATATTTCCATACACCACGGACATTGTTGCAAAAACAAAAAACGACTTCATTTACCTAACGGCGATCGCCATCTTATGTTTTTTTACCTTTATAGTTTGTATAATTTTGGCACTCAATGACGAATTTAGTGTTACCTTATTTGCTATAAATCTATCTTAGTCGTTTAACTTAACTTTTGAGCTCGCACATTTAGTAGCTTTACTGACAGTGCAAGCTCAAAAGTAGATACTTATTTATTGTATGTATATACAAACCAACTCTCGAAAAACATTACTCACACTCTCTTTGGATATCCGATTGATATAAAATAAATAAATACATTTATGTAAAAACTAAAAGGTAAACTGTACTATTTCCATAATTATATAAACCCAACGCTTATAAATGTAAGTGAATGTGCACTGAAGTTGACAAAATTTTATCTAATCAACCATAAATCCACGAATTTAATACTTTTCCACTTAGCAATTTATCTTCATGCCGCCATAAATTGCCATCAAATCATAGTGGGCGTTCAGTCTAAAAGAATATCTTGACGTTTCTACGAAAGTAATAAATGCTATTATTTTTAGCTACAACATTACAGAGAATATCGTTATACAACCCACAAGATTACGTAAAAAGAAACCCAATATTTGATCCAAAAACACAATTATTCGCTCACGTACTCTTCGTATTGCTCTTTATTTGTTCACTTCATAGCTTGCTAACATTTCCTTATGACCACACAACGGTAAGCATATAGATAACCTCATGAATGTATATAATAAATCACAAAAACCAAATCATATTATTATTCTGCAAATTCGGAAAAAATACTGATTGCTTTCTTTTTTGTTATCAACGCCGTCTTAAAATCAGCTAGAAAAAGAATGGGAGATAATAAACTGAGTATTTTCGCTTCTGATGTCCCTCAAAGGGTGTTTGGCATCGGTGTATGGTTTGATATTCAAGAGGAAATGGGAAATGGAATAATTTATAATACTCTGTGGAAAATTCAAGCTGTTATTAATTTAAAGAAATATATGAAATTTAATTAATTTTTCCACGCGCGCCTCAAGAAGATGTCAGCAAATCGTAGGGGCCCAGTAGGGTCAAAGCCTACTGGGCCACGGGTAGTGTGAAAGCGAAACCCGCCCTGGCCCTGGGACGAAGGCAACAAAAGAACAGGAGTGGGTTTTTAGTCAGTAAAAGTCTGACACTATCTCCCGCTCCGCCCAAGAGCGGGACTTGTCATAAGATGATTTTCCCACCCAAGAAAAAAAGAAATAAAAAAAAAGCTGTTATTAATTTTAGGAAGGTAATCCTACCTCCTCACAGGTTGTAATTAAGTAAAATGAGTAAATACTAAAGTACCTACTATAAAACTATTACATGATAAACAAACTCATTGTTTATTTTCTAGACTTTACTGCTGAAATCAATGTATCATGCTTGCCTAATCAACTTTGAGGCATAAAAACATAAAACCATATTTATATCACTCCAAATAGTTTTCTCTTTATATTTGAAACTAGTAAAAGGTGACTCATTTTCTCTTAGGCTACCATCGGCTACTAAGAGTCAAAAGATTCTATTTCTCGACAAGAATATTTATTTAAAAAATTCAATTTTGTCATTTGTCATTATTATATTAGGTACAAGTTAAGGAATTAATAAAAATAAGGTCGCAAAAGAAAATGATTGATCGACATCCAACCGAACAAGAACATGTTTGCGTATTGTGAATATCTTTTCCTTAATAAAAAAACATTCCTGAAAAACGCCAAACACTGCCAACGACACACTTGTAACATAAACAAAAAAAGGTAAACAGCACGAAGGCCTTAACTAAATTACCGTCAATAGTAACCCAGAAACAAAGTATTGGAGGCATAGATCCCCAGTGGCTCACGTGTTTATTACGTGAAATATCGGGAATAAACAATTCACAAAGTATGCCATACGAAATGGGTAAACGCTCCAGAAATATGACCGGGTAAAATAAACCGGGTTCTGGGAGAAACTCTAAACACGTAACTCGGAAAAAAGAAGTCACTGCGCCCAGATTCATTCACACAATATGCGAAGTATGCCAGTCTCACCGAACTTTCCTCATTGAAAGAAAATTCTTCACAATAATAATTTAACATTGGAATCTCTAATGAGGTTATATTTTGGTGAAAGTCAAAAGATTGTTCGTTCTTGTTATTTTCTTCTGCTTTTGTTGAGTTCACCGAGTTCGAAAGTAAATTGAGGTTTCGGTTTATTAACAAAATGTATTGATGTAAGAATAGAAAGTTGTGCAACAACGACTAAATAACACAAGACGAAAGTTTGTATGTAAGTTTGTGTGTACGGTTACGCTCCCAATACGTTCACACTCCAACTGCTGAACGTATTCGGATGAAATTTGGTACACGGGTAGGCTACTTTTTATCCTGGGAGTATAGTTTCTTGAGGTAGGTAGTTATCTACTTTTACAAGAGTGAAGACGCTAGCAAAAGTTAGTAAGTGAATATTGTTATTAAGATCAAAGATGAAAATGTTTAGCTACATATTCAAGAAAATCGATGGTACCCTTGCGTTTTCCACTGAAATTTTGACGAGAAATATTTAAAAAAAATAAAAAATTACAAATTTTAAATGATATCAAAATTAAAGGAAAGCGGAATGCAATTGCCGCACGATACAAATATTTGTACACCCTAAAGATATATTTGTATGCCCTAAAGGTATAATTGTTCGGAACTGGGTGCCTTGTGTATGAGAGTTTACATTTAAATATGTAAATGCAACAACGATGTAGGAGTAATTACTATTGTAGAGCAACCAAATCTAAAAAAAAAACCTGGCAAGTGCGAGTCGGACTCGCACACTGAGGGTTCCGTATATTCCGTATACATTTTGAATCCCTTGAGATTGACGAAATATACGTTTTTTGCGAAATTTGATTTATTCACAGGTTCAAGGGACCGCAGACTTGAGTATATGGTTTTATATTTAACCCCATAACTTCACGCGTTTCCGAGATAAAGGGTATTGACAGACCGACAGACAGATGGACAACAAAGTGATCGTATAAGGGTTCCTTATTTTCCTTGCCTGAGGTGCGGAACCCCAAAAATACCACCGCTAATAGCATCGCGAAAATTGCCTGAAACCAAGGTACAAGGTGGTTTTCACAATAACCATTGCATAAAACATGCCTAAGAGTTAACACAAGTCTTTAAATAACCTCATACTACCTGTCTGGGTATCTATCCAGTACAGCGACAGACACAGTGAACATTTAAGACGCGACCTGTATCAATCTGGGCAGATGTGGGTCCTCGCGCGTGATGTAACGTAATCTGTTACACGGTACAAGGGTACGTTTGAGTCATAGACATATTACAATCGTATAGCCATCTACCAATGGTCATGCAGATAGAAAGGATGAAACGCATGTTACTAAAAGAGTTATGATTATATATGTGGATGGAAGAAGATTGAGAGGGAGGTCAAAGAAAAGATGGATGAATTATGTGAAGAGTTTAATGTAAGAAAAGGGAGTTAATGATGGCGTAATGGATGACAGGACAAAATGGAAGAAAAAAACGTGTTGCGCCGACAAGGTAGGACAGGACAAGGGCAGGAAGGTGATGATGACAGATATCGAAGAATTGTGAAAACTATGAGAGTCAGTAAATATGACCAAAGAGGATTAAAACAAATCAAATTAAAACAAAACAGTTGCTTAGATGCATAGAATAAAAAGATAATTAGCGATGCTTCCAACCCATGCCGAATTTTACTGTAAACGTTCAGTCGAAAGCGATGCGGAGAAGTTTATCGACGCCATTTTTTGTTAGTTTTATTATTTAAGGGTATTGTTTTTGTAATTATTTTGTTTTTAACGAATTAGATACTAAAACATATATTATATTATATTATATTAAATTACGTGTTATTATGTAATCAAATTTAATTATGAACCTTAGTTTAATATGAGATTCCATAAGACTATGGAAAATAGTCTAATATTTTTAACCGACTTCTAAAAAAGGAGGAGGTTCTCAATTCGGATGTTTGTATTTTTTTTTATGTTTGTTCGCGCATAACTTCGTCGCTTGCCAACCGATTTGAAAAATTCTTTTTTTGTTAGAAAGGGTATACTTCCCAAATAGTCCCATAGTCACCAAGTCAGGATCTGATAATGGAATCTTGGCGAAATCGAGGGAACTCCTGAAATATTATAGGCAACTGCATAGTGATTTTGGTATTTTCATCGAGAAATTCAGTATTTACAGTCAAAAAGTAACATTTGATAGAGTGGAACTGATGAAGAAGACCAGAAATGGTCAACGGAACTTCATACTCGCATAGATATCACAATGAAGATAGTTAAGTGACTAGTTACGCGAAGTTCTGAATAGTTACGTTGAAAATGGTATCACCAAATTGATTTGATGATGATGATGGAACCAAAAGGTAGGCACTGGAACTCCGTAATTAATCAATATAACCTAGCCGTATTTGGATTTATTAGAATTGAAAGAAAGAAAAATAATTTATTTGGTACAGCACAAGGCACAACAATAATATTAGATAACACTAAACACTAAAAAATAAAATAAAGTAAAAATATATAAAAAAAACAAACAGTAGCAAAAAAAATATAGTTGCATGCCTTACGGCTGCACCAAAATTGATCCAGTTCAGCATAAATGCCAGGCAACTAGTGCCTGACGGTGGTTTTCAACGGAACCTGTGGTTGTGACGCAACGGACGCAAAACAGTTTTGGATTGTAACATATATGTGTCGGTGATGTATACTTAAATAATATAAACCATTAAAATAGTATTATGTTAATTATAATAAACACGTGTAAGATAGTGTGTTTGTAAAAAAAATAGTAGACGAATAAAACAAAAGTGTAACAAGAGACAATAAAATAAAGACACAAAATGTGGATAGATCAATCTCGAACGAGTCAGGATGCAATCTGTGCATTTACTCACTCCCACAATATTACGTTGTGTGCAGCTGTATGCGACGGAGCGATTATTGAGCGAGGTTTCTTAAATTGATCTATTCTTGCTGCGAGTTGCATTGAAGGTGTAATAGGAAAAAAAAATATATATATATACATGGTTGAAAGTAGAGTATAAAGTTTTTTACAAATAAAATAGGACTACAAGTACGGAAGGTAAGTGCAAAATTAATAATTAGAATAATCATCATCAATTGTCATGAGATGCACTTTGGCTATAAGGTCCTATCGAACTGATCTGATGATGAAGCCGGAAGGTGGAAGGTAGACACAAGAACTTCATAATAAAACAATGTAACCTAGAAGTGTTTGGGTTAATTGGAATTATCATAAGAAATAGGCACTCTGTTTATAAGTGTATCGCAACTAAAAAGTGTGAAATAAAAAACTTTTTACAAAAAAAGAATTAAGGTAGGTAGGAAGTCGGTGTTAAATAAGATACAAATGATACAGAGAAACACCGACTTCCGAAATTAAAGTTATTTTGATCCTTTTAGTCTTTTTTTTTACTGAAGACGGTTATTCTTTTTTTGTAAAAAGTTTTTTTACTAGATGGATTCTTACAAGTCTTACGTGGAATGATAACATTACACATAAGTGCGTCATGAGTCTTAAAATGTCCCCATTGCTAGGACTCTTATGGCGGTAAGTCCTCTCTTTGAGGAGTATCTGTGAGTGGCAACACGGCGTCCCCACATCATTCGTTCTCATTTTCCTCAAGAGGCAGGTCCTCACCGGACATGGCAAGATCGGGAGGTTCCTGCATCGGATTCAAGCAGAAAAAAACGCCTGGGTGTCACCATTGTGTGAACCGCCCGAAGGACACGGTGGAGCATACGGTAGAGGTGTGCCCCGCTTGGGCGGAACACCGTCGTGTCTTCGTGGAGGAAATCGGTGGGAGCGACCTCTCGCGTTGGGCCCTGATTCGGGCTATGGTCCGAAGCGAGGAGGAATGGCACTCCTTCTGCGAAACAGTAATGCTAGCGAAGGAGGAGACTGCACGCGTAAGGGAACAAATGTCCTCACGCCCCAGCCGCCGAGATTCTGACCCCGACTACCAGCCACGGTAGACGAGGGCTTGCGGACGTCGAGCATTGGGTAGCTTGCCGTCCGGCCGTCCGATAATTGACAGGACTGAGCCAAGTCGTCAACAGCGTGTAATGTTCCACACGCTACCAAAGAGATATCAGAAAACCGTAAGGAGCCCAGCAAGGCCGATGCCCGCTAGCTACGATCGCCGGGAATTTCTGAAAAGGAAACCCGTATTCCTAGAACACTGAAGGACACAGGTGTGGTTTTAGTCAGTAAAAGTCTGACAGGCTCTCCTGCTCCACCTAGAATAGGAGAATTCATTGGATTATTTCCACGCTTAAAAAAAACTGCTAGGATACTAGTCTCTTCTCAAGGAGAGGGCAAAACCCTAAATCCACCACGGGATCCCAGTGCGGGTTGGTAGACATCACATGTCTTCGAATTTTTAGTTTTTGGACATGCCGGTTTTGTCAGAATGTTATCCTTCGCCATTTAAAGATCAGTGGTGGTGAAATAAATTTCGTCAAGTAAATCGCCTGTGTAGGTTTGGACCCACGACACCCCTCACAAATCGGGGCCATTACCATTGGGCCAGCACTGCTCGTATTAGACACAAAGACTAAAATACATACCTACATCAAACCCTAAATCGCTAACCATAAATTGTAGAGACTCCACTCAACTATTCCAAATATAACCGTAAGCCAGCTAAAGCCATCAACAAACAGATTGAATCCTCCTCGTATCGCGAGCATCTTGTTTCAATGGCAGATCTCAGTGCGGCCTAAATGTTTCCGAATGTAGTAATTAATTTGATATCTTGTGTGGACATCAGGAAGTGTATTTTGAATGAGAACGCAATAAACATTTAACTGTATAATTTATATTATATTGGATGGATGGTTTATGTGAGGAAGGATATGAAAAAAAGGGAGTTAGTGCGACTGGTGACAGGACAGAATGGAAAAAAAAAACGTGTTGCGCCGACTCCAAGTAATATTAGATATGGGAAGGAAGAAGAAGAAGACATTTTATCAGCTATAAAACTATTTGCTTTTCGTCATTATTTGACAAATTAACTTTTGATTCACGTTTTCTGGAAAGAATACCCATGCATGATTTATTAGACATACCTAATTTAATTAATGCAATTTACTAATGAAAATTAATTTTAATTGCTATAAACAATACGCTGATAATAATAGTAATCATCATGTAAGAGGCCTCTGCGATTTGGTTTCGACCAAATCCAATCCAATTACAAAAGTTCAGGATCCCAGGGTCGAGGGGGTAAAAATATAAGAAAACATAAATTGATTGTTTTATTTGTCTGTTTGTTTAAGCCAAAAGTATTAGTGACATTAGACTATTAGTAGGTCATAAAGACAATTTTATGAAATGAAGACAGAATGTTTGAAGAACAAGCTATCTCTCCTTCCTCTGGCATAAGAACCATGAAGTTTATAGGAGCAAAAATTTACATACATAAGCACTACTGCTTTTTATCAGAAACAGAATCCGCGAATCAAGTCCAACTCCCGCGCCAAGTCGCGGCATGGCGGAAAGACTTCCGGCGGGATCTCATGGTGGAATGGCAACAGCGACTGTCGCAACCCAGTGCTGGGCACGCCATAATTATGGCGATAAGACCCCTCTTTGAGGAGTGGCTGGAAAGACCTCACGGCGTCCTCACCTTCCGCATGACGCAGGTCCTCACCGGACATGGCAAGTTCGGGAGGTTCCTGCACCGGATTCGTGCGGAAGAAACGCCCGGGTGCCGCCATTGTGTGGACCGCCCGGACACGGTGGAGCATACGGTAGAGGTGTGCCCCGCCTGGGCAGAGCACCGCCGTGTCCTCGCGGGGGCGATCGGCGGCAGCGATCTCTCGCACCGGGCCTTGCTACAGGCCATGGTCCGGAGCGAGGAGGAGTGGCAGGCGGTTGCCTCCTTCTGCGAAGCAGTAATGCTAGCAAAGGAGGCGGCCGATCGCGTGAGGCAAAGGTCCTCACGCCCCAATCGCCGCCGGGATTCCGATCCCGATTTCCGGCCACCGTAGGCGCGGGCTTGCAGACGCCGAGCAATGGGTGGCTCGCCGTCTGACCGTCCGGTAACCGTCCGGACCGAGCCCAAGTCGTCGACGGCGCGTTTTGTTCCACGCGCGCCTCAAGGAGATGTCAGCAAATCGTAGGGGCCCAGCAGGGTCGAAGCCTACTGGGGCCCTGGGTAGTGTGAAAGCGAAACCCGGGGCCCTGGGACGAAGGCAACGAAGGAACAGGAGTGGGTTTTTAGTCAGTAAGAGTCTGACACTATCTCCCGTTCCGCCCAAGAGCGGGGATGTCATTAGGATGATTTACCCACCCAAAAAAAAAAAAAAAAAAAGTCCAACTTTCTTTTTACAAACAAACTTCCACCTCATTACGGTATTAGCTCAGATGAAGCTGTTCTGTGGAACAATCGCAGAGTTCTTTTGTCAATCCAAGAAGGTAGGAATCGAAGCTGTATGTTTTCAGTTTCTCGCGTAACTCAAGGTCACGTTAGCTGACACACTTTAGTCTCAGAATTCCGAATACGTGTTAGTTTTCGTCATTAAACTATTTACGTATATCAGATGTTGCTGATTCAATCAAAATATTTAGTGTTTTAATGTAGTAAGCATAACTTTAATTCATTTTAATTTTAATTTTATTTATAACTTTGTACATTATGTGAATTGTTACTACTAATACTATAAACTTTCTCTGAATTAAATGTTAAATAATAACATTTTAATATTCATAGAATTTATCGGTAAACAAATGAATACCTCTGGGCTCAAATGGTGTATAGCACAATGCCCAAAATGTGCTATACGCCGTTTGACCTCTTTATTGTTTTAAATATACAAAATATGACGGTTAACAGAATTAAATTTAAATTGAAACAAATGATCAGAATATTGCACACAATAAGACTTATAAATTTAATGGAACTGAAAGGCACAATTAGAAGTGCCATCTGAATCACTTAGTGTTACTTGAGTCATTAAGTGCAGGACTAAATAAATTAAGCTAACCAATCTTTCAGAAACTTCTAGCTTTAATTTACATTTTCCTAGACTAAGAGCAGTGATGGCCCAGTAGTAACGAATCCAACTCTTGAGTTGTTAGTCGCGAATTCAAACCCAACCAGGCGTATTACTTTGTTTAATTTATTTTCGAAAAATATCGTGAGGAAACTGGCATGTCCCAGAACAAAAAAGAAAATTTCTAAGATTGTGACATCCACCAACCCGCACTTCATTCTCTATCCTAGAGAGGAGGCCTGGGTCCAACCAATGGAAACATTAACAGGCTGTTTATCATATTATCCTTTCCTATACACAATAAAAACTGTTTTGTTTTGTTTATGTTTCACCAGATGATAATAATCTAGTTATAAATAAAGACAGGCTTGTATTTTGTCTACTTGCTCGGTCAGTACCTTAACAGTAATGCTATTATGTGGTCACTAACAGGACCTGATTGTTTGAGTAATTTCTTGCGACAGACCACTCTCCTTATAATGAGTAACTCCGTAGTGAGATTTAAGGTCCAATAGGTAAGTAAACAGTTGTGGACCATTTATTTATGTTTATTTTGACTGTTGACAGTCAACGATGTGGAAGAAGAAATATAAAACAAAATCCACTACATTTTATAATACTTATACATTATCTAGTAGTTTTAGCATCTGATTAGACCAAAGAAAAAAATTATAAAATGTACAATTTGATATAAGTATATAGTGAGTGAAGTCAAGTCATGGTAGTATAAAAATATACTTAATACAAAATATTGCAATCTATATATCATTGGTTTATTAGTCTATATAACTTCTTTATTTTTTATTTATTTAAACTTCATGCAACACAAAGTACAAAGGCGGACTTAATGCCTTAGGCATTCTCTACCAGTCAACCTAGTCTTCTGTATTTTAAATAAAAAATAAAAATTATATTACAATAATCTTGTAATCAATGGTATAATGCATGCAATTGTGTGAATATATTGTTCATGTTTCAGACACTATATAACTTATATATACTTGTATGACAAACTTCAACCACATGTATGCAATAAATAAGAGCTAAATGTCTCTAAAATCCATATCCAATGAGCACTATCTTAATGCACCAGATGTTGTAAAGTTTACTATACATCTAGTAAACTTAATTATGATAAATAGTCAGCTTACTTAAATGGAATCGTTAAATTGTGACCCTTGGAACTGCTGAACATGAGGTGGCGCTTTCATGATATACACCCACCATTTGTCGTTAAACAGCACACACTCGTAGAACATTCGGAATGTACCAGTCATCAAATTTTAGCACATTACTAAAAATATAATTGACACATAATAGAGTAATAATCGGAGGTATAATTGTAACACACAATTTGATTGGCTTTTTGGTCTAATAGTTAGTGTCCCTGACTGCTATGCCATGCCGCAGGTCGTGGATCGCTCGTGGTCGATTCCCACCCAAGACAAATTTTTGTGTAATGAGCACGATCATTTGTTCTACGTCTGGGTGTAATATAGCTGTAATATAATAGAGATAATTATATAAATATGTTTATCAGTTGTCTTTACTACATAGCATAAGCTCTGCTTAGTTTGGTACTAGATGGCGTTGTGTGAAAGTTGTAGATTATTATTATTATTATTATATTACATATAGAGATACATTGGGTGGTTTACGTTGTCGAACAAAGGATTTTTTTAAATTGATTGAATCATTTATTTCCATTATATTGCTTCGGATTGCGATTCAATTATGATACACGATTGGGGTGTATGCGAGCTAGTCTACACCCTAAATATAATACTTATGTCTACTACGCTTCTATGTGTAAAGTTTGCTTTCTAAAAGCTTTTAACTAAATCAAAATCTGTCTAACCTTTTCCTAAATATGTTGGAATCAGTTCCCAATCTAACCCAAATGAAGGAAGCTAAATAAGATAGTATTATGTATTTTAGATGGACCGAATTTTTCTCCACTAAATAAAATGTTCAAGTAGAAATGAATCATTTATAAAAATGCATTCTGACTTACATAACTGAAGCGCTCTAAATATATAAGAATCTTAATTCAGACAGCTAAACTAAATCTGAAAATATTCAGGCCAGCTCCTACTGAATATTTTAGCGCTAACTGCATCTGACTAGGTTAATTGTGTTAGCAATCTTGCTTCAAACGTAAACTGATTGTTTACAGATTATCTATGCTTAATGTATGAGTACGGTATTTCTAAATGAACGATAATATTTTATGTCTAATGCATGAATGTTTTATGTAAAACTAGCTTCTACAAGTGGCTTCGCTTGTGGGAAAGTAGAAAGTTATCCTGAGCGAATATACTGTCGGTTTAAAAACTATTTTCCTTTCCAGAACATGATTTACCTGAGTGCCAAATTTCATTAAAATCCGTTGATAAGTTTGAAGAAGTAACAAACATACCCACATGTATAAACACTTTCATTTTTATAATTTTGGAATTGATACATTTCTTATAGATTTAGTGTCGAATTAAGTTTAGTATTTTGTTAATAGTGTATATAATAATAGTGTTAGTTTTTTTTTATTTGGTTAATAGTGTGTATAATAACAGATTGGTTTTGTGGTTTGCTAAGAAGTAATCTATTCACTCTTGACTAAAAATCCCCAGGCTGTAGCTGGGTAGTTTGTGGATAATTGAGCACTGTTTTATGTAATAATATTATCATTGAAAGTTACATTCGGTTCTTAGCGACCGCGACTCGCGACTGCAACCATTCAACTACGCGACCATAGTCGCCTGTCGCGGGGCGACCTCTAGCTAAAAGCTTAATCTGCATTTTCACCATCATCATTTCAGCCAAAAGACGTCCACTGTCGGACATAGGCAGATTACCACAACCCTTACCGGATCATCGGTCCAACTTGTAGGACGCCTTCCAACACTGCGTCTTCTGATACGCGATCGCAACGCCAAAACATTTCGGCCCTTAAGACTTCGTTGTACAATAAAATTAGATTTGATCTAAATGAGCATAAATGGCGACCTTCTCTCTAAAAAGCAGACAGTTCAGTAAAAAATAAGATTACATAAACTGACACCTAATTATCGTTCTCTAAAACGAGGTCAGTAAAGAGACATTCAAACTAAAAGGTCTAACTTCTGAAATAAATTCGGCACAATTGTATCTCAGAACCACATTAATTATAATCCTATGGCCTTAACCTAGGTATAAGAACAATCCCTAAAACAATTAGATGGTATTACATAAGTAATCAGAATTTGGAGCAGAAGTGAGCAATTGAGAGTAACCTAAATTACTAATTGGGACACTCGTACGAATACGGTGGATGACTAAAATTATTAGGTATAGAAAATACACAGTAAATTTTGGGCTAATTGAAAATAACGATACAGATAGGTAGCATACATCGAAAGGTTTTTCTTTTGGATGCCAAGCAGGGCATGACATGTCCTCATTTTTGCCTATGGGAAAATTCATAAAGCAGACAGTAAAAATACCTAATATTTTAACCACAATAATAATAATAACCATTTTATTTTCAGATATTAGAGGTCCATAGAAAAAATACATAAAATAATCATAAACAATAATAAATTACTAATAGATAATTATAAAAACCTATTTAACTATAATTATTAAGTATAAGTTATAACCAGAGGTTGGAATTAGGTAAAGTTTAACATGTACTTACATCGGTTTCATACGGCGAAAGAGTAAAGTAGATATGCCTCAAATCCCGAGATTAATTTTCAAGAGCAGATTTTTTTATGACACTTTCAGAAATATCAATATAATCACAGCAGAAAAATATTCTTCCTGCATTAATGGTGATGGTGATTAATGGTGGGATGGTGGTGGTGATGGTGATGCTGGTAATGGTTGCGGGAGTACGATGGATGCGAGAAGCATAGGACCGTTTATTGTGGCGACACTTGGGGGAGGCCTATGTCCAGCAGTGGACGTCTTTCGGCTGAAATGATGATGATGATGATGATTAATGGTGAGGAGGAGGAAGTGTATAAATTTGTTAACCTTACCTCAGTACGTCAGTTGACGTAGAGACATCTTTTTCAATGAAAAATATAAATAACAATTGTATGTTAATTATCTTTGTTTTATTTGTCTTATCCATCTCCGATACTATTATTTATTTGTAAAATTGTTGGCCACACGGGATTTTTCATTAGAAATCTCGGAAAGATCCATATTAATATCAACATTTCGATGCAAGTACATGAATAACTCTACCTAATTCCCCTGGTTATAACACAGTATTTGAAGAAATTTGTTTTTTTTTACTTCGGGAAATCATTAGGTAACTTCTCCCACTCTTCAAACTTTTGCTAAATAAAACCTACACGCGTTAGAAAACCCTTTAGAACAAAGTCCCGCAATGTTGGCAGGAAATTTGAAATACCATATAGTATGCGAAAATAATATTGACACAGAACTTAACACAAATTCAAAACACTTTCGCGTAAGTTACCACATATTTTATGTTTACTACCACACCATCTTTTAAACAATTAATTTATTTTAATATCGGAATTGTTACTGAATTACTGAAGTTAATGGCTGTATAGCCTACATGCTAATGAGGGCGACTTTGATGTTGGTTGAATTTAAATAAAGAATTAACTGGCAATCCTTTGATTCTATTTGTAATTTGAGTTAGTAATTGGGTTGGTTTCAAGTGTGATGGTAAGAATTTTTTTGTTGTATATCAAAATATTATCTGGTTTTATATTTATTCAAATAATAGCTTTTATTCTTTCAAATGCTAATGAATCATCAGCATTTCAGCCGAAAAACTTCCGTTGTTGGCCTCTCCAAAGGGTCGCCACACTGACCGGCCCTGTGTGTCTCGTATCCATCGGACGTGATGCCAATGGATAACGAATGCCAACTTGACTCATGTCACATTATGTTTTGTGGTTACTTTATGGGTGCTATTGGTTGCCTACATTAATAATAATATTCCACAATTATCATATAACGCCCAAACTAAGCAGAGCTTGTATTATGGGTACGAGATAACTGATAATTCTGAACACCATTTCGTAAAATCTATATATATAAAAGCGAAATACCCGATTCACTGATTAATCACGAAATCTCAGAAACTATAACACTTACAAACATAAAATTTGGCAGGCAGGTTCCTTATAGGGGGTAGACATCCGCTAAGAACGGATTTTACGAAACTCCGTCCCTAAGGGGATGAAATGAGTGTTCAAAATTTGTATGGAGAAACCTATTTTTACGCGGACGAAGCCGCGAGTAATTAATAAAACCCACACAAGATTCTTCATATCAGATATCTGATAAAGCTAATTAGCGTTACCTTTGGCCTAAGCTAATTAGCCGGCGCCCTAATTACTTGGAACACAAGCAAGCGAGACTGCTCATTAGTGAGTTAGTTAACTTACAAAGATGTTACAGTTTGTTATTGAAGTCACTTTAACTTGGAACTTTAAACTGTTCTTGATGGCTGCATAATGAAAGGTTTGAAATATTTGCCTGTTTCTTGGAAGTCTTTGAAGCGTTGAGCGTTGATTGGAAAACTGTAGGACTTAATAGAGGTAATTTTGGGAGAAGAAAATTTTATTTATGAAAAGGGTTACGTAGAAGTCACGAAAATTAATTTTGTAACAAGATTTACAAAATAACAACCAACTAGGGAGTTAATATCACTTGATGTGTTTTTTTACTTTTACGGGAAATAACTAAATGTTGAGTTTATATTTTTGAAAAACGTTATATTTACGTTATGATTACAAACTCAATACATTTTTCTTTTTATCTTTCAATATTTGTCGTGTAGATTCTATGAGCTATTCCATTTAGGCTTGCGTTTGACCATGATCTCACTTGTAGGTAAGCAATGTTGTTATCGATGATAGAGAACATTTGTCTAGAAGTAAGCTATTCACTCTCGAGCTTCTTCTTCTTCTCGAATCGATGGTTTTCTTTTCCCTCAAAGTTTTTGGGCCCAGTATGTGGCCACGTTTATAGCGGCGTCATTGGGGTTTTTTAGGTCCTCCAAAGTACAGATGTTGAGACACTTTGGGCACTCTCGAGCTAAAGACCGCCTAAAGGAGTACTTGCATAATATAGCGGGGTATTTAAAACGGACGCAAGTTTTATTGGTAACATGTTTGATAAAGGTACCCTAGCCGTTTTGGCAACTATTGATAGTTACTTCGGTTTAACTTAAGTACAGGCTTACTAGTATGAGGTGTCATAAGTCAAAATGACAAAAACTAATCATCAAAATGACAACATATAAAAATATCAAACAAAACACTTCTTTATTGACCCATAAACATATCAAGCAACTGCTTAGTAACCGACGAGTGATCGAAGGGCCAATCTCCCGTGGCACTTGACACGGTGACCGGGTGCTGTCGAGGACCATCAAGATGGCTGCATCTGGGTTATTGACTGGCCTGACAGAAAAGATTGATGTAAGCTGGTAAAGAGATTTTGCTTACTAATGACTTGGAAGTATTCTTTTTTATCTTCAAGTGGAAACTGAAATGCCAAGACGGATGATAAAAAGCCTGTGTACTAAATTCACTTTCATCTATATAAAGTACCAATAAGGAATCGGGAGGAAGCAAACTGAAATATTTCATTATCCGATTGTCCGTCGGGCCATGGTCCGGAGCGAGAGGGCATGGGATGCGGTTGAATTCTTCTATGAAACAATAATGCTAGCGAAGAAGGCGACCACGGAATGAAAGAACATACATCCTCAAACCCAAGCCGCCGCGACCTGACATGTCCTGGGCGTCGGGAATCGCAAAGTGATCTCCGACCACCACAGACGCGGGCTTGAGGATGACGCCACAAGCAATGAGTAGCCCACCGTCTGCTTGTCCTATAAGATGTCCTGGGCGTTGGGAATCGCAAAGCTATCTCCGGTCACCACAGACGCGGGCTTGTGGATGACGCGACAAGTAATGAGTAGCCCGCCGTCCGCTTGTCCTATAAGATGTCCTGGGCGTCGGGAATCGCAAAGCTATCTCCGGCCACCACAGACGCGGGCTTGTGGATGACGCGACAAGTAATGAGTAGCCCGCCGTCCGCTTGTCCTATAAGATGTCCTGGGCGTCGGGAATCGCAAAGCTATCTCCGGCCACCACAGACGCGGGCTTGTGGATGACGCGACAAGTAATGAGTAGCCCGCCGTCCGCTTGTCCTATAAGATGTCCTGGGCGTCGGGAATCGCAAAGCTATCTCCGGCCACCACAGACGCGGGCTTGTGGATGACGCGACAAGTAATGAGTAGCCCGCCGTCCGCTTGTCCTATAAGATGTCCTGGGCGTCGGGAATCGCAAAGCTATCTCCGGTCACCACAGACGCGGGCTTGTGGATAACGCGACAAGTAATGAGTAGCCCGCCGTCCGCTTGTCCTATAAGGACCGACCCCGAGTCGTCGACGAGGCGTAGTGTTACACGTACAAACCGTAGGGGTCCAGCAGGGCCGATTCCTGCTAGAGTCATGGAGATAGTTCTGAAAAAGGTACAATCTTGGAACGATAAAGGCAACTGAAAGAACATAGGTGTGGTTTGAGTTAGTAAAAGATTCACACACAAACTTTGACACGCCCTCAAGCTCCACCCCAGAGCGAGAGAAATCATTAAATGATTTTTACTTCAAAAAAAATTTCAGTCATCGGTTTTGGTAACTGATAAAAATAGTGGCAAGACTATTTATAACTCCTGCCAAACTTTAAAATATTCAGTCCTTTTCTATTTTAGCCAGCATATATAATGTCTATGCTTTCATAATTCATTCAACCGCAGACCCTATTTTTCATAGACTAACCTAGGTACTAAAGCATTACGCTGACAACCCATCGATCTACAGCCAATATATAGCTTTCACCCAAATTCTGTCAAACATTTCATAATTTACATAAATCTTTACTGGGTCACGAAAAGCCTTTATTTTAACCCACATGCGTGGTCATATTTACTAAGTGAACTTCATCATTAAGGCTAGCAGGTCTCCTAAGCCGACTTACGGCTCTTATAATAAAATAGCGGATGTAGGCCAGTTATATGGCCCGTCAAAATAATCACCTATAAGGATTTTATCACCTAGCCTGGTTACAGAAACACTTTAATTTTGAATGAGAACTGTAAAACACACTTTTCGACTTGATAGGTTTAGATGGTTAACAAAAAGAACCACGAACCTCGAAAGTCGATCTTAAAGTTATCTATGGGAATTTTAAAACCATCCTCAGTCATCGGTAATGGCTAATGGTCATCAGTTCCTGTAATCTGCAGGCAACAGGACTCGCCAGTAGTTAATGATATTAGTGTGATTTTTTGGCAATATTGGCAGAGAACAAGAAAAGTAGCGCGTTTTGAAGTATATATATTCATTTATTTATTTAAACTTCATGTGCAGTAGTGGTAAATAAGCGGAATTGATGCAAGAAGGTGAATATTCCAACCAAACGCACAAAATATAATGAGAGTACTTTAATTATGCGTACCTATAGCAAAAGAGTGGAATTCCCTGCCGGAGTCTATCTATCCTGATAGATGTTACAGCAGGTCTCTAAGTCAGAATTGAATAGATACTTCTAGACAAGCGTGTTCTCTTATCAACCACGGCATCGCATACCATCAGGTGAAATTGAGGTCAAATGCAAATTTATCAAATAATTTAAAAAATTGCCCCTTCTTCCTATATTTTTTTTTTGTATTTGTAGTATTTGAAATAAGATACATCGCTAAAAAAATATAGAGGCACAACTTTCAGATAAATCCAATTAACAAATTGAAGTAAGTATCTATCAGTCCTTAAATTAGCAAAATCGTTCATCCATCACCAGTCGAACCGTCAAAAGTGATCAGAAAACGTTTGGGTTCACTCGTAAGCACTCGGAAGGGATCGGGACCGATCGTGAAAGTACCCAAGAGGCTTTTAACGTACCCGAGATAACTTGAGGATATTGTCGACTGATCACACGATAATAGTGTTCAGAGGTGCGTGGATTTCTGGAAAAAAGCCGTTTTTAGATATTGTAGCATAACGTACAGCGCCAAACATAAGTGGCTGTAGGCTTGGCACATTGCTCGCATAACAGAGTGAATTGGTTACTTCTAGGTAAGCGCGCTCCATCGTCGACCGCATAGTCGCTTTCCATCAGGTCAGACAGTGGTCGAACGCGAACCAAATCAAGAATAAAAATTAAAAAAAGCATGGTCGAAAGGCTCTGAAGTTACGATCAACCCACAACGTGGACCGATGACCTGGTGATTCATCGGAATCCGATGGATGCGAATGAACACCCATTCGCTCCACTCAAAGCAGGAGGAGATATTTGAAAATTACCCAACCCAAGCATAAAAAATGTGGAAATACAAAGTGTTTGAACTGATATTGTGCTTAGCTGAAGATGCTTTTTTTTCAGTTTGTACGTACAGCTAAGAAGGAGTGGAATTTCATGCCGGAGTCTGTATTTCCTGATAGCAACAACCTGGGGGTATTTAAGTAAGCACCAACACAGGTAACTTCTAGGTAAGCGTGCTCCACCATCGACCACATAATCGCTTACAATCAGGTGAGATTGTGGTCAAACGCGAACCGATCAGTAATGAAAAAAATGTAAACACAGTTTCGTTTCTCTCTGTCCATATTCGTTAATATTCGTTTCTGTAGGAAATCTTGTTTATCCAACATTTATCAGTCATCTTTTTTTTCACAATTCCTTAAGAAACAGTTCTCTGTTAGTCAGTTACTAAGTGTGGACGAGTCGAGCATCGATCGCGGGCTCGCGCTGCAAGCATCGACCGGTGGGAAGCAGGTCACTTGGTCGTTCACCGGCTGACGACCTCGATTGTAATGCAACTGGCAGCCAACAGCCAGTGTTGGGCCAATGTTTGTGTTTGTTGTGGCGGACTCAGAGGTAAGACTTTTTATAGGTGTTAATTTTTTTTTGTTTTAGGAGTTTCCACTTATTTTATTAGGAGAAATATTTGCTCTTTACTTTAAGTGTTAGTAACTCTATGATTACTTACGTATATTCGTTCACTGATAATTCTGTCGCACCTCAGCTCCCGTAGACTTCTTTTACTTAAATAAAAGTCTTGGGAGGCTCTCACGTTTTACTTATATTATTTTTCAGGATTCGATATCAGCCCATTGCACTAAAATCATTATGTTCGAAATGCAAAAACTAGACAATTCTTTGTTCTACTCAATTTTTAAACCTATCCTAGAACTGCAAAATCCTTAAAAGTATATTTTACAAGCCAGTTCGTTAGCTATAAAAAACCTAACTCATGCGATCTCCTTTCGATATCACAATACTGTATGCCAATAATTCTACAGAATAGACAAATGAGCATGAAACTGCAAAAATTAACTAGTTTTATATTTTTAACATCTTTCCTAAGTTACTTTTGAAAAAAAAAACGTTGCCTCACACTAGGAAGTACTCCTGTATGATGGACTACTCACTAACATGTAAACTAACGTACACAAGGCACCTTTTTTTGAGTCACCTTTTTTTTTATTGGGTGGGAAAATCATCTTATGACATCCCCCGCTCTTGGGCGGAACGGGAGATAGTGTCAGACTTTTACTGACTAAAAACCCACTCCTGTTCCTTCGTTTCCTTCGTCCCAGGGCCCCGGGTTTCGCTTTCACACTACCCGTGGCCCCAGTAGGCTTCAACCCTGCTGGACCCCTACGATTTGCCGACATCTCCTCACCTTTAGAATCCATAAAAAAAAACATTGTATTAAAAAGACATTCCATGCAAAATTTTAACTTACGCACATTTTTATTCTCCAATCGCGACAAGCTACAAATTGATAAGAAAGCACTATCGATCTCACGTAAAATTTTATTCACCCCACAAAAAACCAGCGTGATAATAAATCAAGTCTAAAATACTTAAGTGATTCTCCCCGAAAGAGATTTTTATTCAGTAAGCTAGAAGATAGGTTCGTTCATTACAAGCCTACGATATTGGTATTCAAGTAACAGCCGCTGGAACAGATCAATTTGTTTGGATTACCCTCTAAATATGTATTCTGGGAGCTAGCTCGGCTAGACCCGAACAAATCGTCTCGCCTCCCAAACGACAGAATCGACTCATTTTAGACAATACCTTGTTGTGTACCAGTAGAAGAAAATGTCAGGATTAAGTAAAAGGTTTTTTTCCTCTTTTTAGATACTATTTCTTCTCATTTTGTGTTGTCCCAATCCTCATGTCGTTGACCCAGTCAACGCCTTAACATAAAATGAGAAAAAGTCAGCTTTTAATGCCGATTCCTGCCAGATCTGCGAGATTTATCGAAAGAGCTACCGTGACCATGGACCACACAGGGCAACTCAAAGAACACAGGTGGGGTTTAGCCAGTAATAATCTGACACCCTCTCTCGCTCTGATGATTATCAACGTTAAAAGTTATGGTATTCACTAATGCATTACGATACTATTTAAATGTTAGTACTTTTTTTTTGAACCAATATTACATGGCCAGTTATTTTGCCAACTTAGACAAATTAATCATTTTACAAAACTAATTTTTAAACATTTTTTTTTTAAATATAAATATATTTTTTTTAAATTCTGTAGTATGTATTGGAAATAGTATAAGCTGCTCCTCAATTTATTCCTGTTTTCTTCTACAAAATATGCCTTTGTTCCACTAAAAATACTAATTATGCAATAAAATATGCTGTTCATTTAAAAAAAAAAAAAATTTGGTGTACAATTAGTATTTTAAGTGAAGAATAAGATTTTTGATGCACAGTTAAACTATTCCAAAATAAAAATAATTACATTAAAATTCTAAAATATAAATCACTCCATGGAACATTTAGTAAGATTAATTTTGAAAATAGCCAATATTCCAAGTCTGCATGAAAAGATCAAAGACGACTGATAAATAATACGTGGCTAAAGTTTTACACCTGAATGAGCTATTTATCAAATGTATAAAATACTTGGATATAGTAGTATTTAAACGTTCGTGATATTACTCTTTTGTATTACAGCCAAACGTAAAACACTGTATTTTACTGTAGTACTTTATCCGTACTTACTTTTAGAAACACATAGAAGAATATTATAAAAGAAAAAAAAAGTGGTATCAACCTAATTCAATAAATAAAAAATCAAGAAAGAAATATTTTTTTTGTTCAGTATGAAAAACAGCCTTAATAAAAGCGATCAAATATAATGCTCAACTAAACGGTGCAAATAAGAATTGGCGTATTAATTAATATATAAGAAAAAGCACATTATATTCAAAGGAAAATAACTTAGAAGTCCTTTAATATGGATTGACATATCTCCAATAAATAAATTAAGAATCGCACAGCAAGCACGCAAACAAATCACATTATTTATCAATAACCTTGCTGCTACAGGTTCACAGAACGTACGAGACCAATTTTTAAAACTTAGGGACAATTACTTTCTCTAATAAATTTGTTGAACTCAAACCAAAGATCCCTTTTTGAAGATTCTACGCAAGATTAACTAGCAATTTGCGATTTTAATCATTTATTGAACTCGGTTCACAGTTTTAAATCTATTCTCCATCTCCATGCAACTTTGCAAAGATTTCTTTGTTACATTTGAAAAGAAAATAAATGAATTTCGAAGTTTTTTATTTAAGTTAGTCCAAATCTGTAGGTAGTTTCTTCTTTATTTCTCAGTGGATTTGTCCATCACTTTAATAAATATAGTTTCAAAGATGATACCTAAGTTTGAGATATCTTTGCAGCAAATAGATTTTGATGTCTGTTTATCGTTAATCGGAAATCAATTTCTGAACTCTTTGATAAAGTAACAAGACTTGGAAGTTGCTCATCTAATATTACACAGACATCTTTAACAGAATGCTTGCGGGTGAAAGACACCACTTAGGTACATTAGGTTTTCTTAGAAAGTATTGGTATAGTACGCCAAATCCTGACACTACAATATCTAATTTATTATAAAGATTTGTGCCTAACCCGTAGGTGGCCTGGGCCAGACAAGTGGGCGGGTAATGTTACGGATGGCTGATTCTCCTTTAGGCATGGCTTTAATTAATTATACCAACCATAGCCATACGACTTTCTTTTTGTAACAGATATTTCTCTTAAATACCGACGATTTATATTCGATTTGTATTTTATTTTATGGGTAATTTACTTTTATTTTAACATAGTTACTTTATTTTATTATTGCAAGATATTTCGGAGCCAATAAAATATCGTTTTACAAATGAAATCTTTATATTATTATTATACTGGCTGTTACCAGCGGCTTCTCCCGCATGATAGTAGAAAATGTATCTCAAGGGAAAATATTCCCGGGATAAAAAGTATTCAATGTGCTTTTACAGGATATTTTCTATCCGCTTACAAAGTCTTATCGAAATCCGTTCAGACTTTTGAGCATGAAGAAGTAACAAACATACACTCACATAATTCCGCCTTTCTATTATTAGTGTTAAGTATGATGTCAATACATAAAAATCATTTCCCAAACATCATGGCTCAACACTAAAATACTCCTACCGAACAACAAAAGCAGCAACGACAAATCGCACAAAAAAGTCGCACCGTGTGCGCTCACCAATAATGCACAACACTGGTTTGCATTCAAGGAAATGGAACAACATAAATTATTTCAATTTCATTCTTGCGAGGTCGCCAGAATTATGTCCATGAAGAAAATTATAGATGGTATTCCATTATAATTGTGATTTCACATTTCAATCGTGATTTAAAATGTTTTTTCTTTATGAATATTGTAACATATCGTGAAGGTAACGGTATCGTTAGGTCTAAGGGCACGTCATGACTGGTGCACTGTGATCTACTATGACATGTCAAGGCGATTTCAACGTTTCTTAGTAAGTATTTTCTTTGAATGTCATAATGACTTAATAATTGCTACAATGTCCGTTCTACTTTGTATTTAAAAAAGCATGCATTGATTTATTGTTTTGTTTCAATTTCTCCTTTTTTTGTTTTATTCTTTCATCTTAAAAGTTGTGAAATGGTACTGAAACTGAACTTCATACTTTTCTCTTTTCTTTATCTTCATACTTATCGATTTGAATCAAATTTCGTCCGATATGTACTCTGAATCACTCTGGCATTGGTCTTGTTAGCACACACAAGCACACACACGCCCACACACACATCCCCCTGGATGTGCATGCTGGTCAAGAAAAAAATTATGCATATCCAGTGCTGAGCTGCACTGACACGGTCACTGTATTTGCGATGGCTTTATGTTTGGCATGGGTGAAATAATGATCAAACATGAATGAACACTAGGCGAAAGTTTATATGTATTTATGTTTGTATGTATGTTGTACTCCTTCACGCTACACACGGCTAAATGGATTTGAATGCAATTGGCCACCTGGGTAGACCATACCCGGAAATAGTACGTAAGATAAGTTTATTTTTATGCCGAGATTAAGTTCCTTTGTGTAATTTTTTTCATCACCACTGCTCTCAAAACTGTGAAGGAAAACATCGTGAGGAAACCGACATGTCCTAGAACCAAAAATTCGAAGACATGTGACATCCACCAATCCGCACTGGGCCTGCGTGGTGGATTACGGCCCATTCCCTCTCCTAGAGAGAAGGCCTGAGTCCCAACAGTGGGATCATTATACGGCCGACTATGCTATGCTATGCTAAGTTCCCTCAAAATAATTTTCTACTTTTACACGTACAAAACTGCCGGCAGAAATTATTAGAAAAATTATATAACAATCACAAATACCTATAGATATAACAGTCGCTGGGCCATCCCGGAGATATCGATTGTCTTGACACACAGTTGCGTATCGCGGATAAAATAAAATACAGGCTGCGTCAACTGAGTACTGAAGAAAATGGTTACCTAATGGCGCGTGCTGACAGCCGCTCAAAAAATATCATACTGTATTCTAGCGTGACAGATTTTTTTCCTAACAATCTGCGGAGATAGTTTACAGTAAGTTATCCAAAGTTATAGAATTTCCTGTTGAGGGTTCTGTTTAGAATGTAGTAACAGGTACAACCTTTGAAAACAGAACTTTATTGCTAAACCTCTGTTCTCCTTGCGTTCGTCTTTATCTGCGGAATGTATCTCATAAACCGTAATAGGTAGTCGGTAGGCAGTTTATATAGAGATGAATTTATTTCTTTTGCCGCTATAATAGCAAATAATCAAATACTGAAATTAAAAATGAAATGGTTCTCCGAAAAAGAAAGTTAATTTATTAGATTTATTTTCGTGTGCGATTGCGACTTGCACTTAGTTTTATTTCAAAAGACGAGTTTCTATCGCTGTTTTTTTCGTCATAAATTCTGTAATTACAAATTCTAGTTTGAGAAATAATTACCAAATAAAATTGCGAAGGCAGAGAACCAACTACAGCAAAAAGGCTATCACTTAAGAAGGAGCATAATTATACTAGTATAATAATCTACCAAATGATTTTAAGGATAGTAAATCGCTTGCAGGGTTTAAAACTAAATTTTAAAAAATTATATTAGTTAATAAAATTTGCTAAGAATTGCTCGATCGCTGTATATTATATTATGTTGATTAATTTTAGTTAAGCTCATTATTAAGTTAACTATGTATTGTTCTTAATGAGTAATAAATTCGTTAAACCTGATCATGTTACCAATAAAGTTGCATTATAATAACATTATATGGAACAATATTAAGTTATAGTCTATAGATTTATTTTTTCTTTAAAATAGATACTAACACAGAATACAGGAAAATAAATAAAAAAATATATGAAGCTGACTAAATTTTAAGTATTTAATTGATTATTGTTAAACAACATACTAAAATAACTAAGCGAGTGTAATCGCTCAATACGTCACTCGTGGCCTGCCGTCAACAACTGGTGTGGCCCAATTTTCCACTCTACAAGGTAATCTTAATCCAACCCCGGGCGATGATACTTAATAAACACCATTGTAGAAAAGTGTAGAAGATTAACTTTGCATATCAAATAAAAAATCTAAATGTTTTATTGTTTCCCATACGTACTTAGAATGCATTAGAGTTAGAAGTAAGCTCTGCTAGTTATAAATATGGTGGTGTTGGGGTTATCTCACTATTTCGCAAAGTAATATATATTTTTAGTGTTGAGACCAGAAATTATATTATTCACAATTTTTTAATTGTGAATAATATAATTTCTATATAATTAATTAGTTTTTGATATAATTTATGATTTAACTTATAACTTAATTTACAAATTAATCAATATTTAATCGATAATCTTATTTCAGTTTATTATACGTAATTAATCTATCTAAAATAAAGCACATAATTATGATCTTTAATATTTGTTGAGGTAAAATTCATATAAATAAGGATGCTAATTGACCAATGTGTGCCTGATCTAAACTCACACACACACCTTGCCTTTCGCCAGAACGACTGCGTTTCTATTTTATAATTTTATTTTTTTTGTCTTATTTTGCGCCATTTCCGGCAAATAAAAAGTTTTAATTGTTCTTTCTTTCTTTCTTATCTTTAAAATATACATTTTTTGTACAGAATTTGTAAATATTTCAGGTTATCTTTTTACTTATTTCATTTGTTCTGAAACTATATATAATATATGTATACTACAAACACATACAAAATTAATCTTTTTTTTTCTTAGCAGTAAGAGTATTAAGTTTCCCTTCTGCGTTCTCTTGTACAATGTCTCTATACAGGGGCTTCAGAAGCGAAAAAATAAACAAACGTCTTTTTATTCTTCAATCTTCTCAGTAATAGATTCAATTGGTGGTAATGTTGTGTAATAAACTTAGTGTTACGTAAATGTGGACTCTGTGATGTTTCACAAAATAAATGTTATCATTTAATGTTTATTTTTTTCTCTGAACCTTATAACAATGAATTTAATTCAAATAACCTTTACAGGCAGACAATAAAAATAATGTTCTCGTAACTTAAGACTGTTAATTTTCGTTTATTAATTGTTTTAAGTTATTAGGCGGAGGCTTAATGACACAGATTTAATTAAAGGTGTTAAATTGACGAGCTCTTGTTAATTGGGGCAATTTGTAACAGTCACCTAGGTGCTAGGTTACATTATTCAATCTCTATAACAAGTAATTATACCTGACTAACATTTTGTCTTTGAGAGTTTACAAGACAATAACCCTATATTTTCAATAATCTTGAACAGCCAACATCATCATCATCATTTCAGCCGAAAGACGTCCACTATTGGACAAAGCCCCCCCCCCCCCCCCCCCCCCCCATCACCAGGGTCATCGGTGTACCTTATAGGAGGCCCTCCAACGAATACTTCATTTTACAATTATTTTTTTTGTTAATTTGGATGGGGGCGATGAGGCATATGTAAAAGTGAAAATATAGGTATCTATATCTTCACTTTTACGTAAATAACAAGATTAGTTTTCGCAACAGAACAATGAAGGCTTTATCACCTTATAGGATACCGTATTGTGATCGTTACTTAACTGTACACCCGCTATTGTTATCCGCCTTTTGTCTGCTATTATGGGGCTATTCTGAGCTAGTCTGTTACTGGTATTGAGATGCATCAGTATAGTGAATAGACAGGAATTGAATGAGTTTTTCTATGATATCAGAATAAAATGCGAATTTACCTGTACAACAATACAGGTATTATTATTTTTTATTATGATTATCTTATTTGAAGTTTTTTTTTATTATTGGGTGGGAAAATCATCTTATGACAAATCTGTCAGACATTTACTGATTAAAAACCCACTCCTCTTCCTTCTTTGCCTTCGTCCCAGTGCCCCGGGTTTCGCTTTCACACTACCCGTGGCCCCAGTAGGCTTCGACCCTGCTGGGCCCCTTAATAATAATGTTGATGGTTGATAGTGCAGCATGCTTACCTAGAAGTAACTTATTCATTAGGAAAAAGACACTGGCAAGGAATTTCACTCCTTTAGCTGTACGCACAATTAATCTAAAGTTTAATACCTTTGGGAAATTAAATAATGAAAATGATTTCGAACTTTTGTTATATGTATTAGAAGCTTTTGTTCAATAGTCTTTTCTCCTTGATAAGGCTGTGTTTTGTGTGAATATTTATTTATTTATTTATTACGATCGGCACTGGGAATTTGTAGGTAAATTATTTAACACAATTCAAATGCCTGCAAACTCCCGAACATACCCTCACTGACGGACTTATACTTTTTCAAACGGTTATTCAAGACTTGTAGGTATTTACAACAAACACTCTTATCCGATCATTTTTTGACAATCATTTTCTTCGTTATAATTTCAATACTACAATCTTTAGGTACTACATGCGGCGGCGATCTCTCGCGCCGGGCCTCGGGTCAGGCCATGGTCGGGAGCGAGGAGGAGTGGCAGGCGGTCGCCTCCTTCTGCGAAGCGGTGATGCTAGCAAAGGTGGCGGCCGATCGCATGAGGCAAAGGTCCTTACGCTCCAACCGCTGCCGGGATTCCGATCCCGATTTCCGGCCAATGTAGGCGCGAACTTGCGGACGGCGAGCTATGGGTAGCTCGCCGTCCGACCGTCCGGTAACCGTCCGTCGTAACGGCGCGTACTGTTCCACGCGCGCCTCAAGGAGATGTCAGCAAATTGTAGGGGCCCAGCAGGGTCGAAGCCCACTGGGGCCACGGGTAGTACGAAAGCGACACCTGGGGCCCTGGGACGAAGGCAACGAAGGAACAGGAGTGGGTTTTTAGTCAGTAAAAGTCTGACACTATCTCGCGCTCCGCCCAAGAGCGAGATTTGTCATAAGATGATTTTACCATCAAGTAAAAAAAAAATAGGTTCTACATAAAAGTGTGTTTTCAATCCGATTGCACATTCACCCACTTTATTGGATAATGTTTGAGTCCATCCACTAAATTCTAATAGGTGAATTTTAGAGTGGTTTTGGTTCATCACTTAGAGTTTTTTGGAGCACGCTGTGGTGCATAAATTTTATGGGCACGTGTCTCTGAAATTTATTATTATAGCGTGTGATAAATGGACGGAATGAGCATGTCTTGCTAGGCTTCGGGTTACACAGTTACTGGGTCGTAGAGATAAAATGTCGCTTCATGTAAAATACCGGTACTCAGCTTCTTCCAGTTAGACTGGAAGTTGACCTAAATATAGTAGGAAATAGTACATTTTAATACAAGGGAAGTTGGTAATTGCGACCGAGACGGAATTCGCCCGAGACTTAGGCGACGGTGTTATGGAGCTGAGAGCCAAATTTTCACTTTTTTTTATAATATGGATAGGCTCGCGTTTGACCATTATCTCACCTGATGATAAACGATTATGTGGCCACGTATATAAAACAACGTTTTTCAATGCTCTTCTTCTTCTTAGCGTATCGATGGCAAAACTAGTTAAATTCCTTGCCTGGCCCGGTATTCGGCCACGGCAGTGCCGTCCACTGATGCTGTCATTAGGTCCCTACGTGAACAGGTAACAGGGCACGTGATGCAAGGTGGAAGGCGGGACATGGTTTGCGGTGAATGTACTTACGAAGAAATAAATAAACAGAATTTGACCAGCAATTCGTGGGGATTGCTAACCAAACAGCTTGATACGATAACTATACTTAATAAATTGTGCATGCCTAAAAACGGTAGAGACAGGAGTGGGTTTTTGAGTAAGTTAAGGTATTGAAAAAGCCTTTTGTTTTGAGGTTTCCCGATCTAGATGGAACAAGAGGGCGTGTCAGGCTGGTACTGACTAAAAACCTCCTGTCTGCCTTTATTTACCTTTTGCATTCTTGGCCACGATAACTCTTTCAAATATTCCCGGAAAAACTGCTAGACTTATAATATATTCTTATGAATATAAATATTGTACTTACATAACTTATGACAAACACAACACAACTTATTGCTTATTGATTTGCTATATAACAAACCATTTAAAATATCTAACATTGATATTCTACGCTATTTACCGACTTGTTTTTTTCCTCAATATTGTTTTCTAGTCAAGTAAATGAAACAAACAAGCTTTGTTGTAGCAAAATCAACCTTCGTCGAAGCGGAATTAGTCAATAAATCTTTTGTTGCCTTTTGATAACTTTCTTCAGTATTATTAAATCAGAAGTTTTGTAATAGAAAATGTAAACGAAATACTTTTCTCAGAAAATGATTTACTGACTCTATTGAATATGTTTCGAACACAAAAGAGCCAATGATTCGAGATTCAATGATTCAATTTAATTTTATTTACCTTATCTTATGTATTTTATTTCTTTGTAAGTACACAAAAAAATAGTATATTATTTTCATTAACCGACTTCAATAAAAGGAGGTTAATAAGCATTAAAACATTTGTAAATAGTTTTTTATTTTACACTTTTTAGTTGCGGTTGGTTTTTTATTGATTGTAATTTTTTTTATGAATAAAATTGTCCTCTCCGTAAGAAGAAAGGAAGAAGCCAACTAAGTTTCACAAGAAAAAAACAGTTCATGTGACTTAGGGCTATTGTCCACGGACGCGTAGCTTCATAGACGCGTACTCGTCACTATGCGCTTGGTGTACGCCTGCTCACAGCTTAAATACAAAACTATGAAATACTGTGATATTATTCTAAGCATATCGATGGTCTTTTATTGTTATTATTATTAATAGGCAAGCGCTTGACCACTGTCTCACCTGATGGTAGGTGACGGTGTGATCAGCGCTGGAGCACGCTTGCCTAGAAGTAACCTATTCACTCTTGACTTAAAGGCCCCTAGGTTATATCTATCAGGAAATTAGTTAGAACATTGTTAAAAAAATCTTTAACAATGTTTGTACATCATTAATCTAATTGACAAGAAAAGAATCAACCCACAATAGTTTCAAAAAATATTTTAACAAAGAGCAAACAATTTTTATCAAAAATCTAAAATCATTATCAAAAACGATATTAAATAAGGTTGAAGAACAGTCGATAGCCCTAAGTCTAAGTATAAGACCGTAATCATGCGACCTTAAACTAACGACCTGGATCCAAGCATTCGGAGTGTTTGAGAAGTGCTTGCCGAGTCAAAGCCCGCCTTTGTAAAGGTGAAAAAACGCTGGAGATGCGGCCGTGTGAAACGTGGCGGCTGTAGAGTGTAGGGTTAGGTAGTGGATAGAAGGGACAGACTGGGAAAAATGAGTAAAATTCAGACAAAAAAATCTTAAATAAAGTAGGTTTGCGAAGAGGTATCTAATTATAAGCTTCTATTTAATCGTTACTCTAAATCCAATATGGCGGAATACCCAAGATGGCCGACTAGTCATTTTTAATGCACTCCTAAAATATGGGTTATGAAAAGGCTTGCTAAGAATAACTAAAAGAATAAATTTGCGTCACTATAAATCTAATTTTCCGGATTTCTAAAGATGGGGGACTAATTTTTATATGCTTTCCTATAATGAAATGACTTGCTGAGAATAAGAATTTGGGTTAAAATATAAAAAAGTAGCAAACAATTTTTTTTTTTTAATATAAAATACAACTTTTAATTAAATACGCTAAAAAGCATAAAATAAATTTTTACTATCAACTTATAAAGTCATTACACAATTAATATGATATAAAAGCTTATTTGCATATCAAAATAATATTCGCATATACATTTATATATCATCACGATACAATCTAACCAGCACAAGGCTGCCAAATCAATAGTTCAATAGAAGAAATGTATTACTTTGGCATCTACAGTCGTCTGTAGATACAAAGGAATTCATTTCTCTAGCCAATCAGATAATATAAATAAAACCTATTCACCTTCCCACCTCAGCCTTCAAGCAGACACAAACTTATATGACTTGCTAAACGATTTATTTTGATGTCACTAGACGAACTACAGACATTTACTTTGTGGATTCATGTTGTTGTGTATTCACTGGAGGAATAGACAGAAGTGAGGAAAATACCCACATTTGAAGCCATAACATGATCTTGTGTCGTAATAATTAACTTTCAGTAAACGAAGGAAAAATACTGAGAATAAATACAGACAAGAAGTCTTAGGGTACGTTTCCATGACTGGAGCTAGGTAGAGTGGAGCGGAGAAGAGCAGTGAAAAGTGGCAAGTGTTTCCATTGAAGTGGAGTTGGGCGAAGTGTAGTTGAGCAACGCTCCACTTCGTACTCTGCTTGACTACGGTCCGACCCGTGGCCGCGTGTTTATATTTTTAGTTCCATAACTGAAAAAAAAAAAACTCCAAGAATCCTGAAATTTGGCTTGCCTTAGCAAGGTCTTATAGCACAGATATAGGAATTAATCTGAAAACAGTAAATTTGTTGTTACGTCACAAAAAAAAATCCTTTTTATCGAAGCAGAAAAGTCTTCGAGATTCCATTCGGGAATTGAAATATTTCCATTTGGGGTTTGTATGGAACCCTAGTGTGCGAGTCTGAGTCGTACTTGTTATATTTGAAAGTCCATTTAACTCTACTCTGCTCCATTTAGAATGTTTCCACTGATGCGGACTGAAGATTTCGAGCACTGTGATTGGCTAATTCATAGGCTGCTCCAGTCCACTCTACCCAGCTCCGCGTCAGTGTAAACTTGTGTGTGTACTTAACAATCATAATGCTAGTATGAGAAACAAACAGAGCTATACACACCGAATAGTACTATTCATTTCTAACGAACCCTGGACTGCTGAGAATTCGCTTACATCCAAACTTAGGTAATAGGTCAGAATAATCAACGAGAAATAAACGAAATAAAATGAGATTTATCTAGGGTGAAAGTAATTATAAATTAATCATAAGAGGTACTTATCATAATCAATTGATTTCAATGATAATCAAATAATTATTCATTTGTTAAAGATTTTTGTTGAAGAATTATTATTATTTTATGTTTTAAATAATTACAATGGAATGATGAATTTTGTAATATCATAGCATAGCATATAGCATAGTCGGCCTTTTAAAATTTTCCCACTGCTGGGACTCAGGCCTCCTCTCTAGGAGGGAGTATGGCGCGGGCCCAGTGCGGGTTCGTAGATGTCACACGTC
This sequence comes from Mythimna vitellina, assembly GCA_949316375.1. Classification (NCBI taxonomy): domain Eukaryota; kingdom Metazoa; phylum Arthropoda; class Insecta; order Lepidoptera; family Noctuidae; genus Mythimna; species Mythimna vitellina. Next base: position 1,072,486 of record OX438696.1, read on the forward strand.
TTCAAATTTTTGGTTCTAGGACATGCCGATTCTCACAACGGTGAAGAAAAAAATTGTGAGTAAACATGTCCTTTGCAATATCAATTGACGTTAATTTATTATTTATAAATATAAATTTGACCATAAATATGTTTATCTGTATATTAACTAATTAGCGTCTGCCGCCAACTTCATCCGCGTGATTTTTTTTTTTCTTAATCTAGTTTTTCATTATGTTGCACCTATCATGTTACATTTCTGCACCACTCTAAGGTCGACTGGTAGAAAATGCCTACGGCATTAAAGGGAAAAAGTTTCTCAATATGACGTGCAACGCTCATTCGCGACGCTGTCCAGAGTCTTGCTACTTGTTTCAAAACCATTTTACTACGCATTCGCTTGACGCAAGACATGTTACTGGACAATTAAACAGCATCGCGTCTCAAATTTTGTAAAAGATTATTTATAGAGGCAATTCGATTGTTTAATCAAAAACTCGCTCACTCACTCTGAACTCTGTAAGTACGTATTCAATTACTTCTTATTGCATTGATATACTATCCCGGAGAGCCTCAGTCTAGTTTTTATCCCGAAAACAATGTACAAATCCTACGAGGTGGTTTACAGAAGTGAAACCGTGGAATGATATAAAATTATTTAAAACAAAATATTAGATCTCTGCTAGATTCCTAACTCTATAAAATTCTGTATAGGCATACCCGTTACTTCGTCTTGCATATTCACGCCGACTTGAGCCACATTTCTTTACTTACGCCAGTAAAACAAACTTTCAGACGTATACACACCGTTTTTTTGTACATAACAGGGGTAGGTATCTTATAAAGTACATAAATTCAGGTTTGTACATGACTAGTTTTGTTTTTGCTAGTATATTGGATTATATGGGATTAGTAGTCAAGAAACATACCTTATTTCAGCTTTGTTTTATTCGTTCGTTTTCGTAGTGTATTGTTGTGAATATAAGAACGTACTTACCTACATATTTAATTTGGTATAGATATTTTTTATTTAGTATTAAAATTGATAGCATGAAAAGGTGCGAAATTCCTTCATATAAAAATTAATGTCCTTAGCCTTTTTAAACTATATTGGGATCGACTTCCAGTCTAATTAAATGCAACTGGATTTTACATGGAGCAACTGCTTATTTCACCTCCACAACCCAGTATCTGGTTAAACATACCCCATAGCAAGACTATGTCATGTGTGTTTCCTGGCTTCTATCTATCCATAAAGACTATCGAAAGTCCACAAATGACAGCTGGGACCAACTCGCGACTACCAACGGCTTAGCGTGCTTCCCGAGGAGAAGAGTAGTCGTAGTGTGTTCTTCTTCTTAGCGTATCGATCGACGGCAAAACTAGTTAAATTCCTTGCATGGCCCAGTATTCGGCCCCGGCAGTGCTGTCCGCTGATGCTGTCATTAGGTCCCTACGTGAACAGGTAACAGGGCACGTGATGCAGGATCGAAGGTGGGACATGTTCTGCGGAGAGACGCCGCACAAGCACTGAAGATCGGAACCGTCCGCAAACCCCCATCTGTGGAAATCGTCTTTGCTGCGCCCGAATTGGGTGCGGAGTCTGTTTAGAGTTTTCCAGGTGGGCCATGGCAACTCGTGTCCAGGAGAGAGGCTCCCCGACGGCTCGACAAAATCATCAGGAGGTTTAAACTTCTCTCGTTTAGTGTATTAAGACGGTCACCCATCGACAGGCCGACCTTTGTAAGTGTTACTTAATCTTTGAGATTGCCGTGCAACTGGTGTTATTTTAGTCACAAGTTTCTTCTAAATTCCTTCAAATAACCCTAACTAATACCTACTGGTATATTATTACATATTCAGGTTTCGCATATACTAAACCCAACAGTGGGAACATTATAAGGCCGACTATGCTATGCTATATACTAAAAATGCTGTGACTCAGGCCTCCTCTCTAGGAGAGGGAATGAGCCATAATCCACCGTGAGGGCCCAGTGCGAGTTAGTGGAACATTTTCTTTTTTTATTATTAAAATAAAAACTTTTACGTAAACAATTAGCCAGAAGTTGGGATCAAGGAGGTTGGGGTTGGGTTCATTGGTAAAAGTTTTAATTTTGCCTCTGTTAAAGAATTTGAAGGTTACGCAAAAATAAAATAAAAACTAAATCGTATCTATCTCCCGGACCGATGCCAATCAGACAATTGTCAGACGTCAGCGTGTTCGACTTCTGAGAATTCCTTTGACATAGTCTCGACGGTCAACCTGTACAACAAAAAGTAATCTCTTACATTATATTTTATTAAGACAGTATTACTTACATAATTTTTTTTAGAGCTTGAAAACTTTTCTTTGCTTTAATATAATTTAAGTATTACTATTTTTAGATAGGGCGACCCGATCTAAGAAACTGATTTATTTTCAGTTTCTTAGATCGGGTCGCCTTCAAAATCTTGCGTATCGACGCCGAGTTGCTAGCCTGTCGGGTTTTTATCGATTGCATTTCGGGGAGTGTACGTCGGAATTGCATAATCTAAGCCCGCTCCATTATCGGACCACCAGACGTATGGCAATACGCCACCAGTACCTACATCTAGTTACTTCTAGGGAAGCATGCTCCATCTTCATCCACATCGTTGCTTTCCATCAGGTGTGAGCCTATCAACAGTAAACCAAGTAGGTAAAAAGTAATGCCTTGCTCATTTGTCTTATTTAATAGTTCTAAAATCATGGTTTCATGTTGCTACAACTAGTAGCAATCATCTTGTATTTCAGTAATTTAATAACCTTTAAATTCAAACAATTTATTTTCACAAAAACATTCCTAAAATGTTTATTTATCCTCATCATGAAACCGTTCCGTTTTAACTGGATACAATAGAGTTTAACTTTAAATGAGTTTAATTGAGGATCGGCGCTCCTTTGTGGTCTATCTTCACAGTTTAAAGCTACAATTTAGTTAGCGACGGAATTGTAAAGCTGTGGCTAGACCAGACTCGCAATTAGTCAAAGTTTGGACGCCGTCTTGTTTGTGTAGTGGTCACCGCTTCCAACAGGACCTGCTTTCACTCTCAGGCCAGGCAAACATGGTTTCCTGAACATTTTGATTCCTTAGTATTGCAGAACTAACGGTAATCTAGTGCTAGTCGAATTTTAAACCATAAATAAAAATGACGTTAAAAAACTTTGTCTTATGTGGTATGTCGAGTAGTTGCAAGTGAGACTGATGGTCATCTGCTTCTGGGGCGATAAGTGAACTGAATATAATACAGTATTTATTAGGTTTTTCTATTATGAAAGAATCAGTAAATAGCTTGGAAACTGAGTTCATAATTCGCTCTCTTTTATTTCAGGCAAAATGACAGGAGCTTTTGAACACTCAATACTCAGAACCTACCTCTCCAGAATACATAGACGTTAAACCATGCTTTTTGAACTGTCACCTGATAATCCAGCCATAGACAGCTTCTCAAACATAGCTAATCTTCCTGTCACCGTCGAGATATCGGCACGTGTCACACTGTCTCTATGGAAAGGACAGCCACTGATCCCCGCACGTGTACTCCTAGGCTAATGCTAAGTTCAAAGATGATCTATCCACGATTGAAACTTTGTTGAAAATGTCTAATGAGTATGTCTTCTTAGAAATATATTGTCTGGTTTTACAACATACGAAGTGGTGACAAGTCAGTTGACATTAATATGTTTGAGAATCACGTAGAGGCAAAAGTTGCTTCTTCTTCTTCTTAGCGTGTAGATGGCAAAACTAATTTTGTAATGCACTGGCAATGCCGTCCACTGATGCTGTAATTTTAATCCCTACATGAACATGTGATAGGACAACACGTCATGCAGGATGGAAGGTGGGACCTGGTCTGCAGAGAGACACCGCACAAACACTAAAGGTTGGAACCGTCCAGGAATCCCCATCTGTGGAGATTGTCTTCGCTGCGCCCAACCTGGGTACGGAGTCTGTTTAGAGTTTTCCAGATTGGCCATGGCAACTCGTGTCCAGGAGAGTGGTTCTCCGACGACTCCATAAAATCTTCAGGAGGTTTAAACTTGTCCCGCCAAAGGTCGCATCCCTCCGATGTAGTGTTACTTTGCTCATGCTAGCAACAAAGCTTTTACGACTTTTAAAGTCTCAGGGACAACGAGCTGTAATTGTGCATTGGGTGGTGAGGGGACAAAGGTGCTAAATTTATTTGATTCGGTAGTGCTTAAATGTAAGCTCAAACCATAATAATTTCTAGTAGAAAAATTACCTACGTGACATTTAAGAGTATTTTTAAACATACTGCCCAGATTATACAGGGTAAGTTTTGAAGGCAGGACTTCAAGCATGTTGATTCCTGACTTGCATAACTTAGGATAGTTCTGTATACATGAAGCCGGAGCAAATTGCTTACAGACTACTAATATATTTTAGCTTCAAACACTACCTTCGTACACACCGATAATTTTTTTTCGGTGGGAAAATCATCCAATGACATTCCCCGCTCTTACGCGGAGCGAAAAGGTGTAACAGAATTTTACTGACTAAAAACACATTCCGTTTACCCATTCATTGTTCCTTCGTTGCCTTTCATACCAGGGCCGAGTCTTCGTTTTAGAAGCAGATCCTAGGCCCTATTAGGCACCGGACCTTCTGGGCCCCTACGGTATGCCGAACTCTCCTGAGGCATACGTGGAACAGCACGCGACGTCGACGACTTGATCTCGGTCCGAACGGTTAACGGACGGTCAGACGGCGAGTTACCCATTGCTCGTCGTCCGCAAGCCCATAGCCAAGCCTACGGTAGCCAGCAATCGGGATCGGGATCCCGGCGACTGTGACGTGAGGGCCGCTCCCTCGCGCGTGATCGCAAAAGGAGGCGACCGTCTGCTACTCCTCCTGGCTTCGGACCAAGGCCTGTACCAAGGCCGGGGCGAGAAATCATTGCCGCCAATCTCCCCCACGAGGACACGGCGGTGCTCTGCCTAAACGAGGTACACAAACTCTAGGCATACAATTCGTAACAAAGCATAAGCATAATCAGCCTTATTATATTCACACTGTTGGCACTCAGGCCTTAGGAGGGAATCCATGTTCTTTTCCATCCGTTTTCCTTCACCTTTTTCCACACATAGGTTTGAACCTACGACCTACAGCTCGTAAGTTGAGGCTGTTTTTATAAAGCCACCACTGCTGTTAAGACTCATAAGATTAACCAACTAATATTGTTAGATTCCCATTCCACTTACTTGATCAGTACATTCATCATTAATAATATTGTCCAAATGAGGTTAACGATCTAGGGAAGATCCTTCTTTATTTTTCTCTCGTAACCAGGAGATAGAAATCGATTCATCGCCTGATGGGCGTATGTTGATGTCACTATGTTGATTACAAGAATCAATTTTTACTTGTGTCGTCGAAGAGCAGTAATATTATGTTGATAATTAATTATATTGTACTAGATTTGGTGAGCTGCTTTGCTCGTAAGAAAGGCAAAAATTACCATGCAGTTGTTTTCTTTTCAAGATAAATAGTATCCTAAGGCTTTATCTCCGAGCAATGGTCCACCCGTGCTCACATCTGTGGCGTGTGTTTGATTGATTAACAAGAGTAACCGAAAATTTTTCTCATTTATAATATTGACAGGATTGTAAACAGATAGTTTTTTCTAAGACCTAGTATTAATAAAAAAGTAGTTCAAAGGCATATAAATTAATTAAACTATAGGTATTTATTTGTATTAAAACTATCACTAATAAAAAACTGCAATAATAGTAGCCCAGTGGTAATGGCCCCAACTTACGAGTTGTAGGTCGTGGGTTCAAACCCAGATAGGCGTTTTATTTATTGTGGTTTACTTCATCACCACTACTCTCTAAACGGCAAAAGAAAACATCGTGAGGAAAACGCCATGTCGTAGAACCACCAATTCGAAGATATGTGACATCCACCTGCAATCTACGCAGGGCCAACGTGCTTGACTACTGCTCATTCCCTTTCTAGAGAACGCCTGTGACCCAGTAATATGGTAATAATGATTTTAATTATGCTATTATGTAATGGTAATGAAAAGCTTTCTTAATAAGTCAAAGCAAAGAAAATTCAGCAATTATCTTAAAGACTAACAAGTTTTTACACCTACGCGATACAATTAGATGAAACATTCATTGACTCAGTTAGAAAAGTTATGATTTTGTTATATAATGAACCACCTACTTACGTAGACGAAAGATAAAAAAGTAGTTCTGAGATTTAGGAGTAGGTGTCCACGTGTAGCTCTTATTGCATCAGTTTTGTATAGAGAAACAAAAATTCATGAAATAAACAATTAAATGCAACAACTTCGTTTTCTTACATATGTTTATTAGTGTTATTTACTAAGCATAGAATATTAGTATTTATGTCTATCATAAGTATTTCTTTCTAAACTATCTGGTTAAAGGTAAAATTATTTTTTATTTTTTACCACTAATTACACTTTATTAAGTAATAGAATTGTATGTGTAGACTACACATACAATTCTATAATTAATTTCTGTAAGACGACAATCAACAAGGTGCTTAAACTAAGTTTTTTACAAAATCTGTATATCATGCCACTAGGCCCCCTAAAATAAGGTTTTACATTTTTATTATTGTACTGGAGGCGACGGAGAATCTCAGTTAGACATACTAATCCCATTACAAACATTGTTTCTCGGATAGGGAGCTATGTCTACATAAACATCACCATTTCAGCCAAAAAATTACGGCGAGCAATGGGTGGCTCGCCGTCCGACCGTCCGGTAATCGGACCGAGCCCAAGTCGTCGACGGCGCGTACTGTACCACGCGCAAAGATGTGTTGATGTCAGCAAATCGTAGGGGCCCAGCAGGGTCGAAGCCTACTGGGGCCACGGGTAGTGTGAAAGCGAAACCCGGGGCCCTGGGACGAAGGCAACGAAGGAACAGGAGTGGGTTTTTAGTCAGTAAAAGTCTGACACTATCTCCCGCTCCGCCCAAGAGCGGGTTTTGTCATAAGATGATTTTCCCACACAATAAAAAAAAAAATCACTATCACGATCAACATTTCAGCCGAAAGATGTCCACGATTAGTGAGTGGCCTCTTCCGAGCGTCGGCAATATTACCGGCCCTGTGTGTCTCGCAACTATCGGATAGCCGTGAGCCTCACCAGATACATTAGTGCTGAATGCAAATAGGCTTGCTATAAAAAAAAAATGCATGGTTCCTGTGAGGTGTATCACGGCAGTGAAGCCATGGAAATCAAATAGTAGCTATATGATAAAGCTATAAATATGTAGGCACAAACTTAAAAAAATCACAATACGGAACCATCATCCACTTTTATTCCACGACCCTACAGTACCTACGTCACGTCGCTACAAAGATTTATCACAGAAAAGATAAACTACTCACATTACTTTCTGCGACATAGGACTGTGTCCATTACCGGCTTCACATAATAAACATAAGACGTAATGTAATATAAACACTCAATGAACAGCGAGCCAACATGAATATGAGAGACAAATCATTTTTAGTGAGTGAGAAGAGACGTGGGTGAAATAAGAAATGTTATGAAGTGTGTTTCGGTAATTTTATTTACAAGTTGTAAGCTAGATCTGCTGGTAAGACAAGGAATAGGTGCTGGCTTTGATTTTACTGAACTAGCATAAAGAATTTTCAAATATTGTAATTGGTCTTTTGGTGAAAACTGACAAAAAAATATAAACAGGCAGAATTTAGAACACTACAGTAATTTGCAAGAAATAATTCTTCGGAGCAATGGTGGCCTAGTGATATTGGCCTCGACTTAGAAATTGTAGGTCGTAAGTTCAAACCCAGGTATTTTATTTCATAACCACTGCTCTCAAAACGATGAAGGAAAACCTCGTAAAAAAGCCAGCATGTCCTAGAATAAAAAAATCGATGACATGTGACATCTAGCAACTCGCACTAGGCCCGCATGGTGGATTACGGCCCGTTCCCTTTCCTAGAGCAGAGGCATTACAGGGCAGAACATTATAAGGCAGATTATGCTTATTATTATTTTAATTCTTCGTCTCAGCATTTGAATTAAACGTTCACTTTTCTAATGAAATTAAACTTCAACACAAAATACACAGACAGTACCTACCTAGGTAAACTTATTGCAAAAAGTTGAAGACTGTAGGTTAGCCCTTTAGAAAATATCGATAACTATATAAATACACTCTTTTTTGTTTTCAGAATGTTGATCCCTTAAGAGCGCCGATAGAAGCTGCATCTCAAGGCTAAGTACACTGTATATTATCGATATTGAAAATTGATAAAAAAATGTTCCTAAAAAACTGCAAGCGCTACGATAATAGGTAAAAATGTTTATGCACAACAAAGAAAGTAACATCGTATCGGAAAGTCTGTAAAATTGAAAGAGTACCTAAGAAAATAAAGTCGATACCAAAAATACGTACCTTCAAGAAGAATAATAATATATAGGATAATTACATACCTGTAAGAATAGACATAAAAAGGACGGAACTAATAAATCTTCGGCTAACGAGGGAAGCATGTTATGGAGCTGTTAAGAAAGATATACTAAACAAATTAATTAGTCTAGCTAATAAAAAATATTCAAATTGGTAGTCCATTAATTGGACATTCCAACATTCTACCTAATAGATCGAGAACAGTCGAGAAAATGTATTTTGTCTAATAAGTTATTTGCGATACCGAATTAGGTAATAAATACTTGACCAATTTAAGTAAATATGCTTATTGGATATTTTTTTTATTAATTCTCATCAGAAACCTGAAATTACTTGACATAAGAAATAAAACTATCGAATTTTTATTGGTAAATTTAGTCACAAAAACTCAAAATGTTTTGACTTTTCAGGTTTATCTAATAACTAGCTTTTGCCCGCGGCTTCGCCCGCATACATAAAATATAGCCTATGTCACTCAGGAATAAAACAGCTTTCTATTGGTATAAAAAAGCCATCGGACCAGTACTTTCAAAGATCTTTTCTACAAACAAAAATCGGTTGTTTGTTTTTTTGTTTGTGACCTCCTACAAACAAAAAAAACAAACTTTACCTCTTTATAATGTTATATATATATATATATTATAGCGTAAATAATATATTCTTCACCGTCTCTTATTCCCCACATCGTCATTAAAAGTTCCAACTGAGCACCTACTTATATGGTATTTAAATTCAACTTGAACACTAAAATATTTTTATTTTCGTGCACACTAGGGGTCCGCAAGGTCAAGTACTGGTCGCTGTCACCACAGAATCACTATGCACTTGATTTTTATTAAAAAATTTAGCTTTTAAAACCAGTGAGTAAAACCTTTTATCCATAAAGCGTCCACGAGCTACGCATTCAATTCGACTTCCAAAGTATTTAAGCCACTCTAAAACTTTTTAGATATTGTCAGACCCTTTTTATTTACACGCTGTTCGAACTTGCAAACATATTGATCAGGTTTTGTTCTATGTAAAATTATTTTAGTTTACATTCTTTTTTATATCATCTAAATGTAATAACAAATTGTTGTAAGTGAATTAAACGAGATAATGACTAATATTATACATTTTTGATGTGCTGAATTCAGATATGAAGTTTTTAGTGAAGTCGGTTATTGTTTTTTTTTTTTCGTAAAAAGTTTTTTTTTTACTGTAAATGCTAAAGTTCTCGATGTAAATACCAAAATCACTGTATAGCTGCCTATAATATTTGAGATGATCCCTCAATTTCTCAAGGATCCCATCATCAGAACTGGATTATGAAAGAAATGGGGCCAATCTGGAAGCATCTCTTTTATGAGGAAAAAAAAATTGAAAATTGTTCCATAAACGACGGAGTTCTGAAGTAACACACATAAAAAAAAAAACATACAGCCGAATTGATAACCTCCTCCTTGTTTTGAAGTCGGTTTAGAAAACTAAGTTTTCAAGAAAAAAATATTTTTCGAAAACCACCACGACTTATCAAAAAAAAAGACTATTATAGGAGCGAGGGCCCACGTCTCACAGCCATATGTTAAGTATGCATGAGTTGAAAGTCTTTCTTTTCAGCACCATTTTCAAATTTTTCCATTTCGTGATTTCTTTGAGAGACCAATATTTTTTCCAGCCGATTGCAATTCTCAAATTTACCTCTTTTGATGCTTGATCTTTATAGGAAATAATTTGGCCCTATTTTCTCATAACAAATTCCTATTAATTCACTAACAAAACTTATTTAATAAAAATTACAAATTATACTTTGATGAGTAAACTAACTTGGGAGTAGTATACCTACAGCAATACAGCCAAGTTCAGTGCTGAAGTGAATGCAATATGTTACATGAGTATCGTGTATTAAACACTTTTCACAGAAACTATCAGACCATCGAGACAAAGATGACAAGACACCCACACACATACACTTTCTTTTATTCCTGACATAAAATCTTTTCTTGTCTCCTCCAATGACACTCGTAACATTCCCTTTGTACCGGTTTTTAATACAAACTCAATTTAGAACTAACATCCACACAGCTTTTCATTCTTTAGAATAAACTTTTAGATTTATATTTGCCAACAATAAGGGAGCAGTTGAAAATAATAAATAGAAAAAGTTTTAGGTAACCCTTTGGAGATTACTCATCGGAAAATGAACCTTATTACATTCGCAAAAGGTTTATCTTTTGTTTCTATGGCTATCTCCCCTCTCCTGGCTGTTCACACCCTAAAGTCTAAATTAACGAGGTAACTGCCCAACTTAAGTTAACGGAACCCAAGTAAGAACAATCGGAGACAGAAGTGATAACGAAAAGTTTTTAATATGGTCTCTTTAGTTGCGATAGTGGGGTCTGGCAGGTGGATGACCTGGGGAGTTTCTTTGATAGTAAAAGTATTACTAAACTGTAATTTTTTTACTGATATCAGCACCTAGGGGATTGCACTGCATTAGCTGCATCTTGGAAACGAGAAAAACAAGAAAACATCGTCTCTTGATAATGTTCATAATAAATTCAAATATGTATTGATCAAGACCCAGGTACATAATATTACTAGACCCATTACGAAAAATAAAATACGAGCCGAAAATGGACATTAAAAATCAGACCTGATTAGGTTAAAGAATTTTTATTTATTAGAGTGCTCATAAAATTTGAATGACAATTTGACACCTTAATTCTATTTTAATTTGACTGACATTCCTAATTCAAACTTTAGTAATAATTAATAATAATAATATTCATTCAAGAAAATAACCTACTTAATACTTATGCGCCCCTGTGTGTGCTAGAATATTATGAGTAATCCAACGATGCTCTTACCAATAATCTTGTATTTTCAAAAACGAAAAATATATGGGATATACATATCATTTCGCTGACTACATATCATTTAGCAAGGTGGTTAATGGTTGTAGCGACATAATTAATCTGCATTTTAATTCTTTAAGCCAGCAGAGCATAGTCGGCCTTTTAATGTTCCCACTGTTGGGACTCAGGCCTCCTCTCTAGGAGAGGGAATGGGCCTTAATCCACCACGCGGGCCCAGTGCGGATTGGTGAATGTCACATGTCTTCGAATTTTTGGTTCTAGGACATGCCGGTTTCCTCACGATGTTTTCCTTCACCGTTTTGAGAGCAGTGGTGATAAAATAAATTACACAAAGTAATGCGCCTGGCTGGGTTTGAACCCACGACCTACAACTCGTAAGTCGGGGCCATTACCACTCGGCCACCACTGCTCTCTAATATTTATAAATATCATCTCGATCTGAATTAGACATATATGAGGTCGCGTGTTTTCAATAATAATTTCATATTAGATTAGTTTAATTAAGTCTGTTTTTTTTCTCTCTCTCATTATGCAACTTATCCTTAAAGTATGCGGAGTTTACCTATAAGTGATTGTCACACTATTGTACTTTATTTTATTGTATGTTACCTTTAGCTAATACCAGTGTAAACAATTGTTGTAGAACCAATAAATAAATAAAAGTTCGGTAGAGGACATGCAACACCATGAACCTATTTCATAGACAATCACTATAACCGATACAATATCACTTAATCAAGAGACCAAGGTCCAAAAAAGCTGTATAAACTTTCTGGAACTTGTTGACGGCCTGATGTAACACTTGTTCCCGCTGTTATTTCCTAATGTTAGTGTTTAGTAACAAGTTACAGTAATAAACTGCTGAACTACGCAATAATTTACAGCTAATGACTACAATTCAGCGTTCCATTCAGTATTATGTAATAACAGGCTTATAAATGGGCTCGCGGTCTTTGTTACTTCTATTTTGTTCATATATGAAGTAATGAGAATTGTCTGCCTTTTTTTTGGTAAAGAAACCTTGAATCTTAGTCTCCCAACAAAATATACAATACTAGCTTCTGCCAGCGGCTCCGCCCGCGTGAAAGTAGCAAATACATGTCTATGCCACTCAGTGACAAAGTAGCTTGACTTTTGAAAAAGAAACCCGATTTCCTGGAAAGAACATAGCCTACAAAGAAGGAACAAAAGTGAGTTTTGTCAGTAAAAGTCTGACACGCTTTCCCGCTCCGCCTTAGATAAGGACAAATCACTGATGATTTCCCACTTTATAAAAAAAAATATGTTGGTGAAAGAATTTTTAAAATCGGTTCAGTAGTTTTTGAGTTTATTCCATACAAACAAAAATAAAAAAATAAATAAATTTTATTCAAATTACGTTTACAAAAAAATAATATTAAGCCAACAGTAACAAGGTATCCCGTACCATTACAGTGCCTAGAAATATAATAAAACTAAAATATTATTAAAGGTGCAATTAATCGTGGCTCGTAATTGCAATGTTTGATAGTGGACCACCTGATCTACTAAAAATCTAATAAAAATACCAATAAACAAGGTTATTACGTCTTCTATAATCCTATCAAGGGGGTAATTTGTTACAATAACATACCTATATCTATTGTTTCGATACTTCAGAGTATGTATGACTACCTAGCTTTCACCTGCGGCTTCACTCGTGTGAAAGTGTCCAGCCCTAAAAGTGTACTTGATAAACAAACACAAACGAATAGACATTCATAATAATATATAATATTAGAAGAAGAATAAGTTAGTTCTTGTGAATCTTTCCTACGAACTGAACAAGAAAAAACGAAATATAAAAAGTGAAAAGAGATGTCAAAGAATAAATATTACATTTTCAAAACACGCACAAGATGAAGTACCCACTCACATCAAATGCAATCTCCTAAATCTGTATTGCGTGCTTCCCAAACTACATTTACAATGAATACGAAAATTTCAGCTGACTCGGTATTATCGTATCCTCGCGATTTTTTTCGCGCCATAAATCTAGATTTTTCATAGTCAGCATAAAATTAGAGCACATTTTCGCGTGTGCAGCGAGGTCGGTGACCGGTAGCCGTTCGATAGCGACGCAGTCTAGTGTTGCGTTTGGACCATAGACCACGGAACCCCGCGGCCGGCAACGACTAGGGACACCATTATCAAAAATAGTGGTCGGCGTAATGTGAGGACAAGTTTTCACTGTCAATTACATATTTATCTGAATGTCGAATAATAGGAAGCAACACCATGGAAGACTGCTCTGTGAGCAATTGGATCTTAACAGCAAAATACTGTATTAAAAGTAAAAGTTTTTTTTTTAGAACTATCACACAACGCCGTCTAGTCCCAAGCTAAGCAGAGCTTGTGTTATGGGTACTAGACAACTGATAAACATACTTATATATTTCTAAATACATACATATTATAAATAAATTACACCCAGACACAGAACAAATGATCGTGCTCATCACACAAACATTTGTCCTGGGTGGGAATCGAACCCACGACCTCCGGTATAGCAGTCAGGGTTGCTAACCACTAGACCAACAGGCCAGTCAAAGTGGATCTAAGCTTTTTCCCCGGGACAGTATATGCGCTGAAATAATTATAATAGCCATAGTTAGTCAGAAATGTCACAGGCTGAGAAATTCTGTAAATAAACGATAACACTTATACGCTTGGTACCTGTCATAGAATTATTTTAATCAATGTAAGATTGTAATAAGTTAACAAACAAATATAAACCAACTCTCAATATATTGTTAACACATCATTTCAAATCCAACGACTCCCATCTAACTACTACCGTTTTCAGTATAATTATAAAAAAATATCTGCCCTAAATGAACAAAAGCATTTACAATTTCACACGATATATTGCAAACTTACGGTGTTCGTAATAAACTGGTGGCATGAGTAAAATTTTGAGAACGCCAAAGCGTCTCGGTACCTACTCTATGGTTGAATGCACACACACATGCACACGTTTTACGATGTCTGTATGCACACACAGGCGTGGTTAACCCTTCGATGCGACGTGATCGATTGCCAGTCATTTGATTGGCGGTTGTGTTTGTGTCGTAACGTTAGGTGGTGTGAATGCGGGCTAAATTGGGGAGGTCGCTTTATGTTGCTTAAATTGGTTTTGATATACACAAAGTTCCCTTTGGGGACTTAGTAAACTAGTTTTCACACTGACATAACGTGAAACTTTTTCATCACCATCATTCATCAAAAAGTCAAATGTCATATTGACATGTATAAGATATCAATAGTTTTCTGATGATTTAGGCAACTTTGTATGAAAAAATTTACTGTGTTAATCTTTACATGTTTGATTTATATTACCCAATTCTAAAAAATAAATAAAAACAATATAACATAAGAACTAATCCTGCATCATGCAATTAAAGTTCTCCGCGCGATTAGAACATATAGAAGAGGCCGAAATCATCTATCGGGCAGTTGCCCACCAGACATGACACCCGTCTGGTCGCAGGATCCTCCCTTTTCAACGGAGGTTTGCGGGACTTTACTCGCTGTTCCATATACCTCCAAAATATAAAACAAATCTATAAGAAAAAAAAACGATATGTAATGTTATTTATTACTAAATCGGTTCCTGAATCAAAATTACGGTTTAGCCTTCTATTCTATGTAACAAAATTATTATTAATAGTTCTTTTATGATAGCCAAATGCTCCTTGGGTAATAATTCGACCTCATATCACAAAGTAAGTAATATCATTGGTGTATGTTATAATTTACTGCAACGCTTGGTGCAGAAGAATAATTATGCAAATTGATGTTAAATTATATTTTTCTTTACCTTTTTTCAAGCATTAATAAGTTACCTTATTCATTTTCAAGATCTCAATGCAAATAATCTGATGAAATCCTGAAAATCATTGTCTTTTCAAAAAAAATCACAATATCTTCAAACCTTTTTCTTTACATTCAGAATCACTTATCATCCTAAGAAAAACGCCAGCATAAAGCTATAAAGACACACCTGGTGACACTTCGGGCTTCCCTTAAGACAGGGTAAGTGCCCAAACCAGACGAGAGCTAATATATTCCCTTCGCGTGCCCGAACACTGGATATATGCTCATGATTAGTTCGACTTAACTTCAGTTCACTCTTGAAGGGAGATTGAATTTTTGCTGACTGGAAAAAGGATTTAGTTAAAACTTTTTTGTCTAAATCTTATAGCTAGGGTTAGTATCGTATTTGATCCCACCGTATCACAAAGATCAAAGGCTTTTTTTTAGTGTTTCATGCCCAAAGGGTAAAAACGGGTCTTTATTGCTGAAACTCCACTGCCCGTCTGTCTGTCACCAGGCTGTGTGTATCTCATGAACCGTGATAGCTAGACAGTTTTTTTTTTATTAGGTGGGAAAATCATCTTATGACATCCCCGCTCTTGGGCGGAACGGGAGATAGTGTCAGACTCTTACTGACTAAAAACCCACTCCTGTTCCTTCGCTGCCTTCGTCCCAGGGCCCCGGGTTCCGCTTTCACACTACCCGTGGCCCCAGTAGGCTTCGACCCTGCTGGGCCCCTACGATTTGCTGACATCTCCTTGAGGCGCTTGGAACACGAGTTGAAATTTTCACACATGATGTATTCGTGTTGCCGCTAACGCGACCAAAAAATATTAAAAATAGAAAAATATTAATATTTAAGAGCCCCATAGCACAAACATGACTTTTTTTTATTGCCGTTTTCTTTGCTACCTACGTTACGGAATCCTTCGTGCGTGAGTTCAACTAACACTTGGCCGGATTGTATTTTAAATATTAGTTGCTGGTTAGTTGAAATAACTTCTGCAATTGGGTTCGTATGTAATTGGCATATTTATTAGTTGCTTTTTTATAATACTTCCATTTATCTTTATTCAATCTGTTTTTTTTTATTATTCTTGATCGGTTCGCGCTTGACCGCTATCTCACCTGATGAAAAGCGACGATGCGGTCGACGATGGAACGCGCTTACCTAGAAGTAACCTATTCACTCTTGACTTAAAGATTCCCGGGTTGTAGCCATCAGGAAACACAGATTTCAGCATGGAATTCCACTCTTTAGCTGTACGCACAATTAATGTGTTCCCAAAACGTTTTGTACGTATAGGTTGGACGTACGCCTTGTGGTCTGATGATGGAATGGGCTAGACGGAATTAGGTTATGCAATGCTTATCCTTTTCCCAGCTTTCTTGGACTTTTCAGTCTACCCAGATGCAGCTGAATATTGGTATTTTAAGTAATGAGCAAAACGATATCCCTTGGTACGACTGGTACCAGCCAGAGATTGAATAGTTATTGCTAGTCAAAGCGAGTAGATGGATGCTGTGTCTGTCTGGCGCGTGTTTATGCTTATTTTTGAAGGACTAATGGCACTTGTTAGTCTTTAACTTGAGTGTGAAATGAGTTTTACTCCTGTTCAATGAAGAGAGGGGAATGACTTCTTATCGGTCAAATAAAGTTCAATTCTATGAAGTTGAACTTACTTGAATAAACACATATATACACAAGATATTAATTAAAACTCTGGTCTTCTATTATTATTACTTTGGTGATAATTTCATGAATATATTAGAGGAATTTTGCAAGTGGGGCCTTTAAAAGGGAATGGTTTATTTTGGTATGGTCATGTGAAGAAGAGGGATGAAAGGCGTGTTACTAAAAGATTTATGATTATGTACATGTGGATGGATGGAGAGAGAGAGGTCAAAGAAAAGATGGATGGATTATATGAGGAATGATATAAAAGAAAAGAAAATCAGTGACAGCGTGACAGTTCACTGGATAAAATCGAAGATAAAAACGTATTGCCTATCACCAAGTAACATGGAACAAGGCCAAGAAGATGATTCCAAAAATCGAAATCTATAGTTTATCGCACTAAACAATAGCGTGACAATGAGTGATAAAAGATTTTTTCAACTAAGCAAAAACTTCTACAAAAGGAAAGAAATATAATTTTAGAGGTCCAAAATTATTCTTCATTTTTACTAACAATTACAATAGCTAGGAAATCATTTACATAACTTCTTTATTCAAGCCTACAAATTTCTACAAAACCTATTACATAATTATTAAGACACGATTGTTCATACGATATTAAGTTCTTTCAAAACCTTAGGAGTAGCAGAATTCTTTATGCATGAAGATGATTTATCTCTAGAGAAATAGTCCGGGACTCGGTCCACACAAAAACATCGAGCCCGGCTTTCCTTCGGCTTCATTTACGAAGGAGATTTTTCAGCAGTTTTTCTTCGTTCATCAAGCTCTCTTACCAAATTAATGTTTTTTGCGAGTTAATTAACTATGACTCAATCAGTTATCAAATTGTTCAGCTTACATCAGGCTAATTTCTTTCTTTCTCTATTACCTAATTAATCATTCGCAGCACTATTTTCTTAAACAAACATTGAAATTGAAAAGATCCATTCAATCTTCCAGAGTTCAAGTTCACGACTTCTACCTCATCTTAAGATTTTTTTGCAAAACTGTTTCTTACCACATTTTTCTAATATTAGAATGACGCTTTTATACATGAACGGTAGACGTAATATTTTTTTTGGGAGCGAAATCATCCAATGACTTCTCGCGCTCTTAGGTGGAGCAAGAGAACCTGTCAGACTTTTACTGACTAAACCCGCTCCTATGTTCCTTCTTAGGCTTGCGTTCTAGTTCCCTTTCGGACGACCCATAGCCCCAGTAGGCTTCGGCCCTGCTAGGCTCCTACGATTTTGAACATGTCCTTAAAGCGCACGTGGAACAATAGGCATCGTCAACGACTCAAGCTCGGTCTAGATGGTTACCGGATAGCCGGACGGTAAGCTTCCCAATGCTCGCCGTAAGTAGGGGTGATCTGAGAATGTTTTATTTAACGAAATAATAACTTAAAACATCTTACGTAACATAAGCATAAATCTCAAACGTACAAAAGAAACGGAAACGGACAGACGCTTGCTGCTAACGAATAAAACAACTTTCATTAATCAAAAACTACACAAGGAAATCATCCGTCAACTATCTAGGCCAAACACTGTCATGCAGAAAAACTGGCCCAGTTATCGGTGACGAGATCCTTATTTAACAAAAACACTCGATCTAGCATTATCTGGGTCCCCCAACGTCCCCATATTACTTTGCGAATCGTCTGTCCCGAATACATTGTAAATTCAATAACTGAACCGGGTGACCGCGAAACCTGAAACCCAACGTTGAATAAAAAATGCGTATCACCCCTTATATTAGGCTTAAAATGTGCTACTGACACCGGATGCCGGTGTCGATATGCTTTCTATAGGTAGACTAGGACGTAGATACAAAGAGTAAATACGAAACTTGACTCAGCTTAATTTGGAATAGGAGGTTTTTAGGTATTTTGTCCCTGAAACCTTTTTATGGACAAGGTATTGCTAAAAATAGGTCCAGTTAGAAAATTATATATAGACTCTTGTTGAAATGAATATGGTATAAATTGGCCCAGTTGGAAAATTATATATAGACTGATGTTGACACACATATTGTCGACGATGGACACTCAACTTAAAGGCCCCTCAATTATAGCTATGATAAAACACTAACTTCAGCATAAAATTTTGACTTAGCTGACGCCCAACAATAATATTTCCCAAACATTTTGTGCTTGACTATCAAAAAAATCAATCCCTGTCATCCAAACGTTTTCATTTTCTATCAGACAAATATTAATGAAGTGAATATTTGTATGAATGTGTGTCTGTTGCCTCTTCTCGCTCAAATGTCTTAACGGACTTAGATGAAATTTCGTCGACAGCGCGTATTGTTCTACGCGCGCCTCAAGGAAATGTCAGCAAATTGTAGGGGCCCAGCAGGGTCGAAGCCTACTGGGGCCATGGGGAGTGTGAAAACGAAACCCGGGACCCTGGGACGAAGGCAATGAAGGAACAGGAGTGGGTTTTTAGTCAGTATAAGTCTGACACTATCTCCCGCTCCGCCCAAGAGCGAGGTGTGTCATTAGATGATATTACCACCTAAAAAAAAGATTAAATTTATCACGAGTAATATCAACATAAAGTTACCGGTAGCCACGAGTAAGTTTTTTGTAGTCGCATTAATATAACCAAAATGATTCAAACAATTCGTATTTTAACATCACAATAACAAACTGTATTATAATTCCGAGTGGGAATATGTAAATGTTTGAATAATTAGATTACTTAAGCCACTGCGTGGGTATCGGTAAAATCGAGGTTTGTTTCGAATTTTCATATTCATAACAAAAATTGAACTCAAAAGAGAGTGGGTTTGACCTTCAACAAGTCAGCCCCGCTACTAACTACCAAGAAATAAAAAAAATTAAACGTCAAACTTTGTTTGTAGGCTATGAAAAAGCATGCTCCACACTTCCATAGTCAACCACATCACCGATTACTATTAGTTAATATGGTAGTAAAAAACATTGCCAAATTTTCTCACTTTCTCCAACCAACAAACCAGTCTTATTATCATGGGTTGTGCCAAGTGAACCCTAGAACGAAGGCAAAGAAGGAACAGTAGTAGGTTTAGTCAGTAAAAGTCTAACATGCCCTCCTGCTCTACCCAAGAGTGGGAGAAGTTACTTTATGATTTACCACCTAAAAAAAACCAGCTTTATAACGATCTCGCAGCTTGGACTCAGGCCTCCTCTCTACGAGTGGTAATGGGCTGTAATACACCACGCAAGCCCTGTACGGATTGGTTGATGGACTTTCTCCATATCCTTTCGTATTTATAAAACAAAGTCCCCACCGCGTCTGTCTGTCTGTATAAACGCGATGAATTCAAAAAATTCTGATCAGATTTTCAAGGAGTTTTCACTAATACACAAAGTGATTCTTCATGGAGGTTTAAATGTATAATGCTTGAATATCATAGTAGAGAAAAGCCGAGAATTTCAAAAACACCCGTGTTAAGCTGGAGTGGGTCGCTTGTTTCATATATTTTTCTTATCTAGTTTGTTTTAACAGCGGAGAAGGAGAAAACCTATAGATAAATCGCAAGAAAATTAAAACAATTTTAGTTATGTATTAGATAAGGGACCTTAAGTAGGTAGTAGTCTGGCTACTTATTTTCTTTCGCTCTTTATTCTAACGTAACCTCAAAAGGGACGTCGGAAGGTGCTCGTAAATTAATTCAGTAAGGTGAATACACCGGTTGTGGGACAGTGGAACAATCACGATACATTGTGCGCAAGCTTTATTAATTACCAAGTAGGTGATAACCCAGATAATGGACGGACGATACAATAAGGTTTTGATTGTTTTCAACAATAACAAAGATAAATTATTTCAGACCTCATTTTTGTATTCAATTTAGACGTAACATATTATATAACATATAACACAACACCTGTATTTTTTCGAAGGATTTAAGGGAGGTATATCTATAGAATATCCACATTTTGGCAGTTATGCTTAAGCTCCATGTAATAGAACATAGTACACATATTGCACAAACATAAACTCCAAATTTTTGAAACTTACCGTGTCGATGGCAGAAGTAATATAATACATTCTTCATTAAATCTTTTGCCTGGCTCAGTAACTGGCCACGGCAATACCGTTCAATGAAGAAATAAAGAGAAAAAAAAAGAAAGAAAATAAAGGGTAATAAAGAGTTATCATTATCATTATTCCATTTATTCATTTATATAAAACATATAAATTAAAGTTTTTAATATTTCAATAAAAAAGAATATTATTATTAAATGGAAGTTAGGTGGGGCATGGTCTGCGGAAATACGTTGCACAAAAACTGAAAATCGCAACTGTCCGACCTGAGTGACTGTTTGAAGGTTTTCGTCAGAACGCTTGCCTAGGAAGCTCTCCGATGCTCTCAGTGATTCATCAGGAGAGAAAACGACTTTTCCCCATACTAGGAACTACTCCAGTATCGTGAGTGCATTCACTAACATGTGAACTCATATACATAACACCCACACCTGTAACAACTATTTTGTGAGCCATACAAATATAATATGTTGCGTGCGGGAATCAAACCCGCGATAAGCAGCGCAACAGCCTATTGCTAATTCACCACGTTAACTGCAATTTACCTGCTGCTGTCTTCCCGTCCAACTATAATTTAGGGGTCCTTAAGGCAGAGTGAATAAGCTTTTAATAAACTAGTGGGCCTCACCATCAACGATTGCATCACTGCTTACGATCAGGTGGGATCGCAGTCAAGCACTGGTTTATATCAATTTAAAAAAAAACTGCATTACCCGATCAATATAAAGAACTGATAGGCAGTAGGTCCATGTTACATACTGACTGATATTGAGCAGCATCCAGGTAGACTGAAACCCGACCCTAACACACCTGTAAAAAAATCTAGATAGATTATCAATGCTTACTGGTCTGCTTTTACAATAAATTAGAACCAAAAGTCATGTACCGATAGTCACGTCTTTTACCAATTACGGCTCAATATAAATCAAACTTCATTCAAGTCATCAAAGTGCAGGTTCAACAGTATCTTATATCAATTGCAAAACCTCAGAAATCACTCTCTCAGGGAATCTGTTGCATCGAGTTGAATTCGAGAAAGACGTATGTCATAATTGTTTTGATATTTATAACTTGTTGAGGCAAAAATAAAAGTTTATTTATTTATTTATAAACGTCCCATGAAAGGTTTATCTATGTTTCCAACTTTTGAAAAGAGTTTGATTAAGAAAATCGAATCAAGATTGGTTTTTTAACAAATTTTCACAGGGATTGATATATGTTTTCAATCTACAGGGAAAATGAGTTTTCCTTCGTAGGAAAGCGATTTTAGGACATACTAAAAATATATTTTATAGGTATGTAAATCAAGCATTAATATTTTGGGAACGTGTCTGTGTATTTTCGCGTCTTAAAGCAAGAAGTTTATTTTATTTTTCTTCTAATAAGATTTTTTCCTTCCCTATTAGGGTGCGTTTCGACTGACGCAGAGCTGAGTGGAGAGAAGCGGACCGTAAATTGGCCAATCACAGTGCTTGAAATTGGAAACAGTAAAGTGGAGTGGAGTTCAGCTAATAAAAGTAATGAAAACGCGACCCGAGCTAGACAGAATGGAGTCTGCAGGGTGTGGTGTCGAGCGGAGAGCACGAGCGGACGGTAGATCAAATCCACTCCGCCTCGCTCCGCTTCGAAGGAAACACTTTCCACTTGCACTTGCGGCAACAACGCATTGTCAAGTCAATGTCGAAAACAAGAGTTGCTAGCCTGTCGGTTTCTATCGTTTACATTCCTGGGAGTGTGCTTTGGAATTGCACCATTTAATTTTACCAAGTCCAATCCATCATCGGACTACTAGACGTACAGCGTTGCGCCACCGGTACATGGCGGACATCCCACTCATACATACAAAGCGGTTTGGGAAGACATATTCATTATACGTACAGCTAAGGAGTGAAATTCCCTGCCGTAGTCTGTGTTTCCTGATACCTACAACCTAGGAATCTTTAAGTCAAGATAGAATAGGTTACTTCAAGGCAAGCGTGCTCCATCGTCGGCCATACCGTCGCTTACCATCAGGTGAGATAGTGGTCAAATGCAAACCTAACCATAATAAAAAAAAAACTCTGCTCTAGTCCGTCCAGCTCCGCTACAGTGGAAACGAACCCTTATTTTGCGGTTGATAGCGAAAGATAATATGGACGATCTAAATATATTTAATGATAGTTAGGTAACATTGTCACGTTTTTCGATCAACCTTCTTGATTCTTCGATTACTATAGTTAATATCACAATTAACAGAATAACAATATACTGTTCTACGAATTATCGAAGGCACTATCTCATTTATTTATTGTTTCAGAAAATAAACGAATGTATAGTAAAACATAGCTTATTTGACCAGATCTGACATGTTTATTTACGGGCGCGTGTGGGCGAGGGTAGTGACGTCTCGATGTACTCACATATTTTGGCTACACGTGGCTACAGTATCCTGTTACATGCCAACGAACGACCAAAGGCCTGACAATGACCTGGAACTTGGGAACATGTTATTGTTTTTGTTTTTAAACCCGAAATAAACAAAATTTTTTATGGTTCCGTAAGAATACCGCCCCAGGACCCGATGGCCTGCCTGCAAAGGCCTGGGTCCCGGCCATGGAGAAACTCGGGCCTCGACTAAGAGAGCTCTTTAGCGCATGTATGGAGAGGGGCCAGTTTCCACTAAGCTGGAAGACGGGAAACTGGTCCTCATTGCGAAACCGGGACGCCCTGTGGACTCACCGTCCACGTACGCGCACGATGTGCCAGCTCTTTGAAAGAGCAATTGCAGACTGCCTCATCACGCACCTAACACGGGTGGGGCCAGATCTTTTGGACAATCTCAAGGAAATCAAAATTCATAGGGTACTTCCCGTTGACTAGGTCAATCCTTATAGGATCACTTTGTTGTCCGTCTGATTGTCAAGACCCTTTATGTCAGGAACGCATGAAGGTAGCAAGTGGAAATTAAAACCATATACTCAAGTCTACGGTCCCTTGAAGCTGTGAAAAAATTGAAACTTCTGAGTTAACGAAAAAAAGAGATACGGCCGTTTATGTCACAAAAAACGTGTATTTCGACACTCTCAAGGAAATCAAAATTCATAGGGATTTTAGGGAAATTTATTTCGACACTTTCAAGGAAATCAAAATTCATAGGGTACTTCTCGTTGACCTAGAATCCTGAAATTTGGCATGAAGCAAGATCTCATAGCACAAGTATAGGAAATGAAAACTGTAAATTTGTAGTTATGTCACAAAAAAAAACAAGTCATCATCATCATCATCATCTTCCTGCCCTTGTCCCATCTTATTTGGGGTCGGCGCAATACGTAAAAAAAAAAAACAAGTAAGCCGGAAAAATCTTCGCGACTCAATTCGGGAATTGAACTCTTTTCATAGGTAAGTTTGTACGGAACCCTCAGTGCGCGAGTCCGACTCAGACTTGCCCAGTTTTTATTTATAGTTTGACTATTTTGCAATAGTAGCTAAAATATTTAGTACTTACAGTAAGTTCTTTATCGATTATATTGAAACGTACTTAAATAACTTTATTGCACAACATAATAGTAAAAAACTGAACACGACAAAATCTGCATTCTATTTCCATCGTACCTAATGAATGTTTCAAAAATGGATAACGCTGTCTCTCACAATTACTTCGAAATGTTACTTTAACATTTTATCCACTTCCAGTTACTACTAAAAATATCATTTTTAATTCCAACAGTAGGTAAAATAATTTTAAAATCATTGTATTTTATATAAGTAAATTTTCCTTCAAGTGTAAAATTCGGTTCTACTACTTGAAGTCCTTAGTTCAGTCTTCGTCATAATTGTTAAATTTTAAGTTCTCTTAATTACAATGATTTCATATTTATCATAGTATTTATTAGTTTATTATATTAGCATATATACGTATTTTATTATTTTATGCAACTTATTTTAACGATACTACATTCTATTACAAATATCTGTCATTTATTTATTGTACACCACAGTGTTGTTTTTTTTAACCCAATGGTTGACTGGTAGAGAATGCCTTGTAGCATTAAGTCCACCTATGTACCACCACACTGTACATGAAGTTTAAATAAATAAATAAGTTTTGGTTGATAATTGTAAGCCTGACTGTAAACTTCTTCTTAAAATACAGGTATACTCTGGCTTAAAATACCTTTTATTGTATAGTAGTGAGTATTATTTATTGTATAAATTTTCCAACATAAACTATAATGTATATTTCAAACCTCAAACTCTGTATGTTCATGGTAAATAAATATAGTATTAATTATATAGATATATATTACGAAAACTTAATCGAAAAATAGTCAACTGCAAGGTATGACTCGAAAACTGCAAGTTAGAGGAGAGCCTTGTGGGCCAGTGGGGGTCATTCACCCCTACAAGTGGGTCATGGGGTTGAGCGGTGCTGCTACCTGCTATTACTTCTATAGATTACAGTTCTACTCTTCAAGGTAACTCGTTTTTACTGAAGTAGTGCATTCTATATGAAGGGACGCCTCTAATAGGCTTGACCGAGTTGGATATAATTTTGCGTGTACATTTGAGTGGGTCATAGACTCCCCGTCTTGAGATACTGTGATATGTTGGACGAGAAAATACCTTCCCAAACTCTGCCCAGCCGAGTCGGATTCGACGATTGACCTCTTTCTTTAAGTTAGACCTACCCAACTGGATAAAAATCGTATGACCAGTGTTGACTTAAGGCAACGACTTAAAACATAATCGCTTACAATGGGCCTCATCAGAAGGCTTACAGTCACCCAAAGGGCTATGGAAAGGGCTAGACTCGGAGTTTCCTTGCGTGATCGCATCAGGAATGAAGATATCCACAGGAGAACCAAAAGTCGCCGACATAGCCCAAAGAATTGCCAAACTTAAGTGGCAGTGGGCAGGGCACATTGCTCATAAAACGGATGTTCGATGGGGCTGAAAAGTTCTAAAATGTACACCACGAACTACCGCGTACCTTTTTTTCTTCTCTGTCAAATCCATCCTAAGGTTGTCAGAAGTTGTTAAAAAAATCGCTTCTAGCGATCAGACCACCCATTGTTACACCGTAGTAATTTTAAACAGATACGATATTTTTTATGGTATCCAATAAAGGTCCTCTATCTGTTTATCTATTTGGTTTTGAGACAGAAAAAAAGCTATACAAGACGAACAGAACAGTAACTATTTCTCACAAAGAAATCAGTACCTATGGTCCATGCAATATCCACAATGCTCTACATTCGCTGGACCCGCTCATTTTAGCACGCTAAAATCCTTTTCGTATGAGTTTTTTTTATTATTATTATTGCAATAAATCAATAAATCAGGTGTTAAATTAACGAGCCGAAACACTATATAAAACACATGTTACTTAAAGATATATGAGTATACATGCATCCACAACGATGAAGGAAAAGAGAAATGAATTATGTGAGGAGTGATATGAAAGAAAAATGAGTAGCGTTACTGGTTGTCCTGCCGGACAGAAAGAAAGAAAAAACGTGTTGCGCCGACTCTAAGTCACGCGGGACAAGGGCACGATTATGATGATGATGAGTTCGAAACACTGTACTGTGCTCCCAAACCAGGACAGCTGGTTTGACTCAAAAGGTTGCCCAGCTAAAATGGGACTGAGCAGGATATATCTACTGCATGTCTATCTATTCCGTGTACATGCCCGATAAATTGTAACCCAAAGTGAGAAAGAAGAAAGAAAGAAAAATTTTTAAGTAGTACAAAATTGGTGCCCTTAAACAGTGAGATGGTGTCAAGGCAGACCACAAAAGAGATGGTAGGACGAACTAGCCGAATCGCGCTAGAACTGGAAGGTGTAAGCGCGAAATCGAGAAAGATAAAGGAAGTGTGGAGAGACCTTAACCAGTAGTGTAACAAGATTTATATAATCATACTCGTATTATGATTAAACAATGAATGTTATATTCTTCCTATCAGGCATCTCACATAGCTCATAACACCATGACTTTAACCTGCGAAGACTTTGAGACATATTGCATGAAATTAGTTATGCAAATGACAAATTCGATTAGTTAGAGAATTGGGAGTTGGAATCCTTGAATCTCAAGATCCTTTGAGATGCATGAATCACACTACGCAAGTAATAAACTATTAATCACTCTTACGAACTGTGGAGGTAACATTCCCGACTTACTTAATAAGAAAAAATCGTGAAAGAACCGGAATGTCCTAGAAGGAACCAAAAATTCAATGACTTTCACCAACCAGCACTGGGTATATTAATTATTAATAGTCTTATCACAAAAAAAAACCTTCACATGAAATGAGCGTTTCAGTGGCAGAATAAAAAAAAAATAACTAACTACAACTTAACTTCAAAACTTTTAAGTAAAAGAAGAAAATCTAAGCAAAAAAAATACCTATGTGTATAAATAAATGTCTTCAATAACTCACTGTATGTGGCTGGTAAAATCAGGGACATAAGCAATCTAGGACATGATAATATATCTCATCGCACTTTTATCATAAAAGCAACAGTTTGAATGTAGTGTGTATAAGAAAAGAAAGAAAGAAAGAAAAATAATTTATTTGGTACAGCACAAGGCACAAAAATAATATTAGATAATACTAAACACTAAAAAATTAAACAAAAATATGTAATAATAAATAATATGTATGTATGTGTATATGTATAATGTATGTATGTGGTTGTGTATGTGTATATGTATGTATGTGTGTGTGTATGTATGTATGTATGTGTATGGATGTGTAATATGTATGTTTGTTCAATCCTTCACTCTTGAACGGCTGTACGGATTTACAGATGAA
This sequence comes from Mythimna vitellina, assembly GCA_949316375.1. NCBI lineage: Eukaryota > Metazoa > Arthropoda > Insecta > Lepidoptera > Noctuidae > Mythimna > Mythimna vitellina. The sequence continues at coordinate 1,100,136 of OX438696.1, forward strand.
TTTTAGTACAGATAGCTTACTTATAACAAGTGACGATGAAAAGGTACAACATATACTGAACTCAAGACAGAAAAAACAACAACCCAAATTAAAATTCAGTAGGATTTGTTTTTTTCAGAAATTCGGATCCTATTTTCATCAAATTGCCAAGTAGAGCTTAAATGTAGTACTAGAGATTGAATAAAATGCCCCCTTAAAGATTGACCTCGTAGATAATTTTTATTTTTATGATTGCGGTATCATTTGGACTTTTCGTGAGTACTACTGACACAGGGAAGGTAAAAAGAAGAAAAAAAGGAACAAGTCCCTAGTCTAACCAGCCCCCATATATAAAGGTACATAAACATTTCCACATAATTAACTTTAACGTTTACGTTAACGTTACGTCTGCTTCCAACGATATTGCTTTATGTTGTAGTCGAGCACTTAATATCTATATAATGTTGTATGAGCTCTTTGAAGACGTTCCTAGTATGTTAACGACTTATTTATAGATAGATTTGTCAGAGAAACCTCAAAGGTTTTACGAAAATGTCGAATATTCAAACTATGTCTAATATAAATTCTTTTCGTTCAATCTTGTTTATTTATTATAGCTCCAAGCGTCTTCACTCACGTATATGTAAGTCGAAAATCATCTTACTGGAACCTACTACTAAGAAAAATATACATAATTATGTTACTGGCAATCTGTATAATTCGGTATTCTATACAATACCTAGTCAATGTATAGATTATCTAAAACGTGTAGTTAATGTATGAAATATTATAAATAATATCTATCTAGGTCATGGTTGAATAATAGCTGGCAGTAAGTCTGTCAGGCATGATTTTAGGTCAACATTTTGGAAACCAATTAAAATAGATCATTGTCCAAAAATAACATTCAAAGGCACCCCCAGATACTCAAATAATAGCCTACACTTAATCTATAGGTTACATGAATATTAAACCCAATGCGAGTGACAAAACCCCTAAGGATTAAAAACGTGACTCTATTACGTCATTAAGTCGTGAACTCACAAGGTCACAATAAACATAGTAATTAAATTCTCAAGAGATTAACACTTTATCTTTCATAATCACTGGAATAGCTCAGGTGAAGTTTGATCGTAGGATGAAGACCTTTATATTATGATGATACTTAGTACAGACTACCAACAATTACGTCTTCGCATCCTGAGCAATCAAGTTAACCAGTGTATGTGAGATTACATGTTTGTGTACACACCAATGACAGGAGCCATCCTTAGAATAACGGCTGCGGGAACGTTTGAAAGATTACCGTGGCCCTAGAACAATAACTGAAGTATACAGGTGGGTTTTAGGCCCGTATTAATAAATGTTGCTCGGTTAGTTACGTCCTCAAGTGCGAAATCATTTAATACCCGATTATGCGATGTCAAAAACTCAAGATCATTGTTAATTAATAAACGCAATACGTGCAGAATCTCAGTTACCTCTTCAGTCAGTCAGCTTCTCAATGCCCTGTACTCTAGCTGTGCTTACGTGAACGATTACGTCACATTGACCAAAGTTTAAAAAAAAAGAAATATCAAAATAAAATTCTTACTAATGAGACTATATGAAATACTGAATCTTGAACAAATGGGGGGAATGCATCTACAATGGTGGCATTACCTTTAATGATTTATTTTAGGTTGAAAAATTATCAAGTAACAATTTTAGCTTTGGGCGGAGCAAATGACGGAGTCTGATGTCTGGTGGAGCTTTCTGACGGCACGATTGGCGCAATGGTTGAGCAATCACCTGTTGCGTGATATGTCGTGGGTTCGATTCCCGCACGGAACAAATATTTTTATGGCCTACAGATAGGTGATCTGGGTCCCCTAGGTCTTGTGTATGTGAGTACATATGTTTGTTAATTCACCCATGACACAGGAGTTATTCTTAAGTGCCTACTGTGTACTTAACCTGAAAAGAAATACCAAAATAAACTCAAGGTCAAAGTCACTTTTAAAGTTCATACAACAAACATGTAATGGTCAAATCATATGAGAATTATGCACATTAGTGTCTGAGATGGTTTTTTGAGGAAAAAACCACACAGAGTTGAGTGGACCTGTCCAGTCAGTGCAAGCATTTGTCAGTATTCGTATAGCTCAACTTAGGACTACTAAGGAGCTCAACGATTTGACGAACAATACCAAGGAAAGGACATTTGGGTGCCCATACTCAAATTTCCAAACATACGTCAAATTTCTAAAAAAAAAGAGAAAAAAAAATGATCCACATAGTCCTCGTATTCACAACTATGGCTTTACTAAAGTTTCTATCTATCTAGATACAGCAATATGCACGTATTCGGGATCTCCCAAGTGACAAGAGTTAGGCAGTCAAATATGAACGAAGCTAACGGACCAATGCGAACAAATAGAACCTAGTTATGACGCCCCCTAGCGGCACTGAAGTGAAGCTTGCGTTGTCTGTTTATAATTTGGAAAACTTGTAGTTTTTGATTACGTATAGTACTTTAAATAGGTTTTTAGGGAAAACATATCCAAGTGTGTTACAGTTTTAAAAACTTATTTCTCCAAAGGAATCTCCATTTTCATTTATAGTAGAAGTAACAAAAAAATATCTTAATAATTCGAATTATATTAATGGAAATATACTAAAAATTTTAATAGAAATTATTATACAGGCAAAAGTTTTTACATTTATTATTCCTAAACGCTCAAACTTATGGCTGAACGGATTTGAATATTTGGCAAGTGAGAAATAACACGCCGATCAAAAAATGTCTGGAAGGACTGCCCTGGTCCATGAAGGAACTATTTAAAGGCACTTTGCCCATGTCACTAAAGCGTAAGCTGAAGGTATTCTTACCTTTTTGACCTATGGTGCACAGACTTGGTCTTTGAGTAACATCGAAAAGTTCAAACTCAAGGTTTGCCAGAGTGCTATGGAGCGCAGCATACTTTATTTAAAAATTAACAGACCACGTTCGAAGCCAACTTATTTATTTATTTATTTAACACTTCATGCACATAAAGGTACAGAGGCGGACTTAATGCCTTAGGCATTTTCTACCAGTCAACTTAAGCTGCTAACTTAAATGGGACTGGGTAGGACAGGTCTAACAGACTCTATGGGTTGTGCGAAAGAGAACCCTGGGGCCCTGGAATGAAGGCAAAGAAGGAACAGGAGTCTGACACGCCCTCCCGTTCCTATAAAGGGCGGGAGATGTTATTGTTATTGATTACCCAACTAATAAAAAAATGTCTAACGGGCTGTCGGCCTGTAAAATACTTACACTTGATACTTTTTTTTTACTCTTGTTTTTCGTATAAAATTTTCTTTTTATGCACCTACCATATTGTCTCTTCACCACCTTAGGTCGACTGGTAGAGAATGCCTAAGGCATTAAGTCCGCCTTTGTACTTTATGTTGCATGAAGATTAATAAATAAATAAAATATAGGTTTTGTGGCCGGACACAGCGAGGCGGGGCCGCGGCAGACCACGAAGAAGATGGCTTGACGACATGAATGTCTTCCTTAAGAATTAGAATGAGAAAGCAAGGAACCGTGATTGTTGGAAAGAATAGAGTGAGGGCTTTGCCTAGCAGTGGGACAATACGGGCTAGCTATAATAATAATAATAATAATTGTTTTAAAAAAATATTTAAAAATGTAACTTATATGCATATTGAAAAAATAAGGGAAATGATAATAAATAATAAAATGGGTAAAGGTAAAGTTTATAAAAAGTCTTGTACATTTTACATTCTTAAATCTACAAATTTCATATTCAATTTGCTTTTCTCATCTCTCATCTAAATGGTTTCCTAAATTTTGTTACTTGAATAAGAAATTACAATCGCATAGCAACCTGTACTCAAATCATACAGTGTATTCTCTCGAATCTCATTAAACCTAAAATTGTATTCAAGTAGATAACTCCTGGATTTACAAACCCTTACAAAAGCATTTCCATAACTGAGTATTGATCATAATTCTCATAATTTTTATTGAAATCATTCACGAGCATGAATTTCTGAGTGCTTATGTAGACTTTGAGCTACACATTGTATGGATGTAGCGTGAAATCTTTTAGTCCATAATATATTGTTTTTTCCCCGAATTTGTTCCCGTACCTGTACCGTAACGTAATCGGTCGCACGGATTGGAGCATCTTTTTGGAATGAAGAGCTTCAGTCAGATCCTTTAGATTACCTTCTATGAATATACAAATAAATTGACCTGTATACATAGGTTTATGTAAAAATGAAGTATGCGTTGGAAGGCCTTCCACAAGGCGGATTACCGACCGACCTGGAGGATTCCGCAAGGTAGATTACCACCGATTACCTGGTGAGGGTCGCGGGAATTCAATGGATGAGAAACACAAAAGACCGCTCGTTGTAGTGATTCTTAATTATTGGGGGATCTCTATGTCCAGCAGAGGACGTCTTTCGGCTGAAATTATGATGATGTTGAAAAATTAAGAGCGTTTATTCAAACAATGCGCAGAAAATTCAGATCAGAGAATTTTCATAAATGGTTTCTACTTTTTACACTTTGTACAGTTCACAGTTCATGCATAATAAAATAAAAATTACAATACCCATTCTGTGTCCCAAATTAAATAAAGGAAGATAAAAATAGCCTGCGTTTATTCACAAAAAGATAAAATTAGAATCCCTTTGCTAACATTCCAATTACTGGTGACAAACGTTGGCGGCGTTGGCCCATTGTGTGATGTGTTTCAACTCTCGTAAAATTGTTTAGAAGAACATACCACGCATTTAACACAGATAGATACGGATTCTTTTGTGAATCGGTTTCTTTATTTAGCTCTTTGTTAACATATAATTGGAAAGGGATGTCTGAATGTCATATGAATTATCTACTGATTGAATAAGAGTATGTACTGGTTGCACAATAACACGAACACGTTCAATTGTATAAACGATTTTATTTCAAACTCTCAGATTTATTAAACCTAAAGGTTAACTGATAGAGAATGCCTTGTTGTGTTTGGAGTATGATGTTTAAATTTATATAGTATACTCAAAAAAAAAATGAGACACGCGTAGCACCGTGCTCGTATTTATGCTACGGCTTACCTTCATGAAGGTAGATAGGTTAATTAGACTCCATTTATTTTATACCATAAAATTCCAGAATTCGGGATGCTACTGATCAATTACAGATGCTAAAACCCAATGGATTTTGCCTTTCCCGGTAATCAAAGTCAAAACCACATGAGCAGAAGTGATCGCTAGGGCAGCGAGAATTTTCTGAAAAGGAAACTCGTGGTCCTAGGACGCAAAGGGCAACTAAAGGATACAGGTTTGGTTTTAGTCAATAAAAGTCTGACGCGATAGAGCGGGAGTAATCATCTAATAATTTTTCTCACCTCGAAAAAAAAGTGGATAGCAATAATAATAATGACAATGTACAAAAATATACCTACACTTAAAAACCGAGTTCACAAAACTCAACCAAAAAAACAACCGTCATCTTTTCCCGAAAAAGCACGAAAACCCAAGTCATTTAATTCATAAATCGCAATTAAGGCACGTCAACGACCCCCATTATCTTTACGGCATCGGCAGACAATTGCGTTACACTTACATTAATTAATACGTAGCTACCTACGTAAGATCACTGTCGTCAAGGTTTAATGACACACGTTTCATTTGATAGACTTGGTCGCAAAAATTAACAACCCGTTTTATAAATGGAGAATATTGGTGTTCAGCTCCACAGATAACATTGGAGATGGACCGCAACATCGTTCAGGAAACGGCTAGGCAGATTACTCGACCTTGCGATCTAAACACTTCGCCTTTCTACCATTTTGGTAAATGAAGGCGTTAATTTAGACTGAGTTGTTTTGAGAAAGAATGTAGCTTGGGACCACTAGACCAAGTGGTAAGTGTGGGGTTACAAATTGGATCCTCACGTCGTTTCACCTACATAGTCATTTTTGTTACAGAGTCTAAACGTAAACAGATTTTTTTTAGAAGAAACGACTGCACCATCGAAAAATTGTTTTGAATTATATATTATTGATAGATTATTTTCTATTTGCTGACTTTCTGTTACCGTGCAGTTACCGTGGAATTTCTTGTCCATTCTTTTTTATAGTCAACGACGTATTGCAACCGTCCTAAAGTACAATTCCAATTGGTTTAAACCAACGTCAGATGCTAGTGCTTCTGTCGTTTTATAAGTGTCCATGTATGCCTATGTGAAATAAAATATTTTAAATTGAAATGTCAGCAACCACATCATCGCTTACTGGCAGGTATGGTTGACGGTGCAATTACTTATGTACTTAATTGCTATATTCTAAAATATTCAGGTTTCTATCTACCCGTAACGAAGATTTTACATACATACATACGAGTGTTTACCCAAAATCGAATCTAAAAGGGTCGTCGACATCGAAACCAAACTTCCTTCAACTGTAAACGAGTTTTATCACCTTTGCGAACCGGTGAACTTGGACGAGATTACGACAATATTTTACAGATAAAAACGTAATTCCGTACTAATTCATGTTAATGAGACGGCTTGGATGGGTCGTACACGGGTCGAGTCGGGGTCTGTCAGACGGCAGGAAATTATCACTGAGTAAACTTTGCGTATTAGTCAAATGCTGAAATCTAATTAAAAATATCGCTGCAAATGCGAGCTGCCGAGGCCATCAACCCTTACAAGATATATCATATCTTCTCACCTGCCTTTCGCGTCCAGCATTTAAATAAAAAACAGTATCAGAGCAGTTTAAGACGTTTCGTACTCATCGAGTGAAATATAATATTATACTAGTTTCTGACAGTAGCATTATCTTCTCTGGGAATACATATGTTTTTATTTATTATTTACTTATTGTACGCCATTACAAACATATAAAAAGGAAACTAAAACACATACATACTCCCGGAATGGAAGGTGTCATGATGGCCCAGTGTTTAAGGCACCCGAATCTCATAAATGAGGTTGCGAAACGAGACCGGGCGAATACCAAAGTGAATTTTTAATTTCATAGTACTTTTCTAAGTGTATAATAGGACATTACTGACACCTCGTGCCTCGGAAAGCACGTAAAGCCGTTATTCCGGGTTGTCGTTTATAGATCTTTGACAGTTGTTATAGTATAGGCAGTCAAACGCCAGAAAGTCTGACCATCAGTCTATCCAAGAAGTATCGTGTTGCTCAGTAATTAGGTTGTGGAGGTCTGATACGCAGTCGCTCTATATAGGACACGGTTATTCAGCCGCATCCGATTAATCTGGAAGCCGACCACAAGCAAGGTGATAAAAAGCTAGGGAGATGAAGATGGCTCTTAAAATAAAAAGTATCCTATGTGTTAATCCAAATCTGTAAAGCTGTTTGAGCGAGAAGGATTAACATACATACTCGCATCATCATCATCATCTTCCTGCCCTAGTCCCATGTTATTTGGGGTCGGCGCAACACGTTTTTTTCTTCCATTCTATCCTGTCAACCGTCATACTATCACTAACTTTCTTTTCTTTCATATCACTGTTCACACAATCCATCCATCTTTTCTTTGGCCTCCCTCTCCCTCTCCACCCATCCACATGTATACTCATAACTCTTTTAGTAACATGCGTTTCATCTCTCCTCTTTACATGGCCACACCAAGACAAGCGATTCTCCTTTAACTTTTCAGTCACTAGCGCCACTTTCAAACTTCCTCTAATATACATACTCGCATACACACCACTAATTTTTAATTAGTACAAATACTTAAAGGGCTTATTAAAAAGGTCTTGTTATTATTTAAGTAAAGTCTCAATAAATAATATTCATAAACAGCAAAGTTATGGGCGTTTATTATTATCCCAAAATGTCACTCAATTTATGGAAATATTGTACAGGCTATTGATTATGAATGAATAAATGACGATAACAATGAAAAAAACACTGCGCGTAGTATTTTCTGGTAGCAATTGTTACGAATGATTGATTCAATTATGTATTTACCAATTATGACATATTTTCGTGGAAAATTTCGGAATTTCGTTTTTTTTTACTTTTGACTACACAAATATGATCAGTAAAGGGTACGTATAGAGCCCCATTTGTATCTGTACTAATTAAAACATAGGGGTGTACATGTACAACCTTTCGTCTTTGTAATATTAGCACGATAATGTTAAGTGTGACAGATACGCCAAGGAGGAGATCTTTGCAGATCTTTGCAAAGACTCATCATCATCATCATCATCTTCCTGCCCTTGTCCCATCTTATTTGGGGTCGGCGCAATACGTTGCAAAGACTATTAATAATAAATTCTCTATGAATAGTAATTTTCTTGCTTGCATAATATCAAAAAAAACAATTACATTCCCTTTTGAACGGACAAGTAAAGGTCACCTCACTGGCAAACATAATATTTCGCTTTTACTAACATTGTGATCGATCTATCACAAAACCTAAACAAAAGTCAACAAGCACCTATCAACATGTTGTGTGTTTTGTCAAATTGTCCACTGGGATTTTGGGTTACATTACAAACAATAGACTATCCAAAAGATATTTCAATTTGAATATGTGTTTCGAAGAAAACTTTACCATTTCATTGTTTTCTATTAAAGATATTAGGTCCCTTTTTATCGATGCATGTTAAAACATTGTTCTGTCATGGGCCACAAGCCATTACTTTTGGAAACCAACTCGCTTTAAGTCTGTCAAAACTATAGCCGCTGTATATTTATTTTCCATATGAGGTAATAGTTTCTCACCAACCGGGGGCTGGCCTTCGGTGCACTTACAGTACGCAACGTAACGCACACACGGATAATTGTTAGTCGGTACTACGTTCCATAAAAAGTGTCAAAGTGGCCTCTGAGAGATATTTTCAGCCCTGAGATATATGAAAAGTCATTAATATAGCAATACGTAGCCAAGTACCAAATTGAAATTATAATATCTAATATTGATCTCTGCACTATTGTGGTCTAGCAAGGTCAATAAAAGTATCATAGATTTCTTCTGCAAAACTTACTTACAAAATTAAGTTAATGTTATATATTTAAATTTTATTATTATCGAGCAGATGCGTATTATTCAAAAACTTCAGCTGAACTATTACAAAGTTGCATTGAAAAACAAGTTAATAATGTTAACAAATTAATGAAGTAAAGTTAACATAATTTAGTTAACTAATAATTTCATAATTCTCAATCATAGATGTGCAAGTTTTGAAGAGTAACAGGTCAATGTAAGTTAATTCGAAGTTCTTTTGAATCACAAGTGAAACTAATGCGGTCATAACTCCAAAGTTTTATGCAGGGGTCAACAGAAATCAACTCGATAAGTTTCATACAATGTTGCTATTTTTATATTACCTCCCAAAGCACATAGAGTATTTTTTTATACTAATAATATAAAAAGATTGTAAGTTTGTATGTATGTTTGTTTGTGTTTGTATGTACAACATTGGGCGAAGGCAACTACTGTAAGCCCAGAAAGAGACGGTGAGACAATTTGGACTCCTACCTTAAGGATGGGCCAGAAGTAGCTAAGGACAGAAAAGAGTGGAATAACGGAAGGGACGCCTTAGCCCTGCAGTGGGACACAACGGGCTCATAATAATAATTATAAGTTTGTATGTAAGTGGTAATCTCTAAGACTACTAAAGCAATTCTAAAAAAAATTCTGAGGAATTTTTAGAATTGCTTTAGGCCATAAAATATAAGGTTGAGCTGAAATATAATAAAAAAAACAACTTAATAACGCAGGCCAAGCTGCTGGCTGGAAGTGTCTATCTAATATAAAATAATCTACTGGCCAAAAATAACAGATATTCCGAGCCAGAAATAAAAAACTCGAGTAGATATTAACATAACTTTTTACTAATAGGTTTCGATAGAAATGACTCACTCACTCGATAGGAATGACTCACTGGTAGATGTAACTGCCATAATAATTTACAAGAAATATTTAGTGCAGTATATTTTATCGTATTTTAGTATATATTTGGAGAAACTTTCTTACATAACTCCTTCGTCTCATATTTGCGCAGAAAAAATATAAAGAATTATGCCAAGAAAAAAAACAATCTTAAGCGTTTTAAACACGTACTTTTACCAACAAAGACAAATAGTTATTTATTTATTTTTTCCTACTTTTACCTCAATTCTTTTGATGGGAAGCCTTTACGTAAGAAAACCCATAGAAACTACAATTAATTAAATCTTAAAGTAATCAAAGTCTTTTACAATGTTCTTGGTACAATGGAAACACTTGCCGTTATTCATTTATTTATTTAACAAAAAATGTATACACGAGAAGTTGGTTGAATAAGCACAGTTTTAGTTGGATTCGATTTTTCATGATAATATTATTAATTTTTATTCTATTAATTGTATAATATGTATTGTACTTATTTCTTTTCTATTTGTCCTCTATAAAGTTGCACTCGCCAAGTTATATTTTAGCACCACCTTGAGGTCGACTATTAGAAAATGCCTAAGGCATTAAGACTACCCCTTTTACAGTAATTTTATTAGTGCATTATCTTTAAATAATTAATAAAAAAAAGAAGACAACAGAAAAATAAATATAATCAATCAATCAAATATAAAAATAAATATGTATGTTTTTAGAAATATATAAGTATGTTTAGTTTCAGTTGTCTAGTACTCATAACACAAGCTCTGCTTAGTTTGGAACTAGAGGGGTTGTGAGATAGTTGTGAAATATTATATTATTATTATTAATATACAAAAGGTGATGCTTATTTCAAAAGAAATTTCTTCCAGTATACCTGCGAAAGGAATATTGGAAAAAAAGAGATAGACAAAACATGTTACAGAAACATGTTCTGTTAGTCAGTTGTTTTGAAATTCAGATAAAACTGTTATTTTATGTTAGGTACGGTCTTTAGGGCCAGTTTTGGGCACTGTAAGTACTCTAATGTGTCAGTTTATAGCCTATTCACTATTTTAATTCTACAAAGTTAGATAGGCAAATGAGCAATTCTTATTCATTACAAGGTATAATATTATTGCATATTATACTGTTCTATTTTCCTACTTACAGGTACCTGTGTACAAAAAAGTACTTTATATAAAACGTATAATAAGCATAAGCATATTAAGCCGTACAAAGTTCTCAAAGCCGGGTTTTAGGCTAGGGAGAGAACTCTAGGAGAGAGGATGGACAATAATCCACCACGCGGGCCCAGTTCAGATTGGTAGATTTAACATGTCTTCATATTATTGGTGACGTGCCGGTTTCCTCACGATATTTTTCTTCACCATTTTAAGATATAAAACTACACTACTGATACAAAACTCACACAACAGTAAAGGTGTGTTAATTGAAAAGCTGGATAAATTACCAGCCACATTTCCAAAAGCAAAAACAACTATTTAAAATCAATATGTCGCTTCAAGCAATAGCCATGAACACAAATAGTGTTGAACACAATAGAAAATATTTTCTATTGTGACATTAATACTAATTCAAACTATAATAATTTAACATTGGTAATAATAACATTATAATAACACAGAAAATACTTCAATGGCCCATTGAATAATACGTGCCTCGGTTAAAAATAGCTCACAATTGGAACTTTGACTCCAATTGGGTCTAATAAGAAATTAATTTTGAATGAGAACTGGGTACAAAGGGCTGTTTTGTCGTTGACATAATCGTTTGAAAATTACCCCCTATTCACATTTGGGGGCAAACGTAACGATTCCTTTGTAAAGGATGTGATTCAAGGTTTTATTTTTTAATTGATATAAACAAGTGCTTGACTGCGATCCCACCTGATGGTAAGCCGTGATGCAATCATTGATGGTGAGGCGCACTAGTTTATTAAAAGCCTTGAAGACACCTAAATTATAGTTGGACAGGAATACCGCAGCAGGTAAATTGTTCCAGTCCTTCGATGTATGGGTATAAACGACGAAGCGAAACGCTTAGTCCGGACCGTTGAAGTTTCAACAACGTAAGGGTGAATACTCGACGTACGTCGGGTTGTCTGATGATAGAAAGTAGATGGCGGAATCAAGTCATGTAATTCCCGTGCACACTCTCCAAAATGCAACCTGTAAATACCGATAGGCTGGCTACCCTGCACCTGTGCTGGAGACTTTGTAGATTGGACTTAATCAAATCTGGATCTCCAATTAGCCTCCTCGCACACCTTTCCACTGGGTCCAAAGCTGCTAGATGGCATTTTGCAGCACCAGCCCATACAGTCACACTGTAGTACTCCACATACGATCAGACTTGTGCTTTGTATAACATGCACTACCCAAGAGCGGGGAGCGGGAGAAGTCATTGGATAATTTCTCAAATAAAAAAATAATAATCCTATTCTCCATTAAAAAAAATAAACACATAAATTACACAGACAAGAAAAAGATAAAATATTTTTTTTTTGTTTTTTTAAGTTGGTCAAATTCTTTCTTTATAAAGATAACTCTTGCTCTTCTTCTGTCATCGTTCATTCTAACCCGCCTTTAGACACGGCCCACATATAACAGACAACATAAACTAACTGATATCGAATCTAAAGCCTACACAATTAACCAACAAAAGGAAATTAATTTCCCAGGAACATGAAATCAGTTAACTGCTACCATAGAATTTTGTTCAATTAATTTAACCAAAAGGTCTTCAACCTTCCAAAACAGCAAACTGATAATGATAGCTAATCTAAACTTGTAATTGTTTACACAGTGAATAAATATTTCCTAGATAACATTGAAAATGAGCTTCTCTAATACTCATTTCACAAACTCAAACTCAAATCAAGGCACGAAGACGTTACAAACAAATATACTCTATAAACTAATCTATGCAAATATACATATATACATAATTATTATAAACTAGGTTTTTCCCGCAGCTTCGCCCGCGTACATAAAATATAGCCTATGTTACTCAAGAATAAAGCAGCTTTCTATCTTTGAAAAAAATTTAGCAATCGGACTAGTACTTCCAGAGATTACTTCCTACAAACAAAAAAACAAACTTTACCTCTTTGTAATATTAGTGTAGATAAAATTAAAGGTCTCTTTGTAATATCAAGGACTGGAACAATTTACCTGCTACGTCTTCCCGTCTGATTATAATTTAGGTATTCAAAGCTAGATTGAATAGGCTCTTAATAAACTAGTTCGCTTCACCATCAACGATTGTATCACGCCGACTGAGATCGCAGTCAAGCGCTAGTTTATATCATTAAAAAAAATCTATACATATAATAAAACAGTAAAATTATTTTGTTATGGTATTAATAGGCGCAAAAACTACTGGAGCGATCGTGTTCAAATTTTGCATACATAATCCTTATAGGTCAGGGCAACTTATAGGCTATAAATTATCACGCTATTTCCTATGGGGGGTGAGCAATAATCGAAAATGTAGGTATTGAACGACATTTGCCGCGAGTTCGATCCCCAGTTACAGTTAAAAATTTTGTCATTATTTTATCCTTTTTTTTGTAATAAAACTAACTTTTACCATTTTTTCGAAACAAAATTGACATTTCTATTCGATATCTTCTTAATATTTTGTAAAAACTAATCAAAACACATAATAAAATCAAAGCGGCGAGTAAAATCACGTACAATAATATTACATTATTCCATTTAGCTGCAAATATCACTTCTTAAACGAAAATCATCACGCTATGATCGATAAGGAGCCAACCAGTCAATTATGACGTTTATATAAGAACGTCTATTTTAAATTTTCATCATCGAAGACCGTAGCGCAGTGGTTTCGTATCTAGACTTGCGTATAACTTATAGGTTGTTCGAATCACATGTGGTTCTCTTGCGAAATTTTTGGTTTTATTTTTTCACGGTAAATAAGATTTTTTTTATATATATTTTTGCATGCTTACATTTTTTTTATATATCTACACATAATATATCTGTAGAAGTTTTTAGTTGTGTGCGTATCACGCAAAATGTTAGAATTCGATATAGATGGCTTTTATACATTAAAATTCTGTGTAACTTGATATATTACTTAGGCTTTGTTTCATCGCAATGAAACAAAGCATATGCAAACGGTATGAATTTAAAGTTTTCAAGAAGTTAAATATGACACCACGCGCAACTCGCAACGCCATCTAAAGACTCAAAGTAGAAAAAATGATGACAATGAAAGTTGAACTTCATATTAAATTTGATAGATGGCATTGTGTATTTTAAAACTACTGGTGTTAGACGGAGGCATTTTTAACAACTTTTACTGTAACCAAAGGCGATAAAAGTAAATGCCTATGTGTATTTAATTATTGACTTTAAAATAACACGGCCAAATTTTCGGAAGGGGTTACATAGTACCTTGCATTGGAAGGCCCCCAGGTGGACTGATAACCTGGTGAGGGTCGCGTAATCCAATGGATGGACCGGTCATTATGGCGACACTTGGGGAGACCTATGCCCAACAGTGGACGTCTTTCGGCTGAAATGATAATGATGATGATGGCACCTTTTTCTTTTTTTTAAGGTTGGAAATCATCCAATGACTTTTCCCGCTCTGGTAGGAGCGGGAAGGCGTGTCAATCTTTACTGACTAAAATCACACCTGTGTCCTTCAGTTGCTCTTTGCAACATCTCTTTGAGGAGTGCGTGGATCACTACGCGCTGTTGACGACTGAGCTCAGTCCGGTCAACTAGGTACTGGACGGCCGGACGGCTAGCTACCCATCGCTCGACGTCCGCAAGCCCGCGTCTACCGTGGCTGGTAGTCGGGGTCGGAATCTCGGTTTGGCGTGAGGACGTTCGTTCCCTTACGCTTGGGGCTCCCTCCTTCGCTAGCATTACGGCTTTGCAGAAGGAGGCGACCGCCTGCCATTACTCCTCGCTCTGAATCTCACCCAAACCAGAGCCCGGCGCGAGAGGTCACTGACGCCGATTGCCTCCACGAGGACAAAGTGCTGCCCTTGCGGGGCACACCTCCACTGTATGGGCCACTGTGTCCTCCGGGATGATGGCACCTTGCGGCCTAATAATGGCGTGTTTTATTATTTGCAGTCACTGTTTCATATAAAACGGGATCGAATGTGTTTTTCTGATCATAGTTCGACAACGTATGATGTATCTCAGATTCCTTGCAGCCTTGCGTCGACATCTGGACGTTACCTTCTTGCAGTGAATGGTGACCAACACTAGAACAACCCCCTGAGGGAGGCCAATCTCAGGAATAATACTAATCGGCTGCTAAATTTGTTTACCGTAATTTCATTGTTTTATGGATGCACAAGCTCAGGATTGTTGTGGGTGTTTCAAACGGTTGCTTTTCCGGATTCGGTTGGAAGTACCCTGTTATTACAATTTTGCGAATCGCCCAGAGGACCCGGTGTAGTATGCGGTGGAAGTCTATCCAGCCTGGGTGAACCACCGTGTCCTAATAGAGGCAATCGGCGTCAGTAATTTCTCGGTTTGGCCATCAATATGCGAGTTCGCACAAGATGTCACCGAAAGTCATTCAAAAGTTGAACTCTTCAAGGGTAGTTCCCACTATCGAAAAAACATTTGTGTGATATACGGGGATGTCAGTTAAATACACGCCGAAAAAATCATAGGTAGATGAACAAGTAACTCCCAAGATGATCAAACTGCAACAATCAATGCAAGCATTCTCTCCCAAATTCTTCATAAGTACTGTTGTGGAGAAAGATAGTTGATTATGATGGTAGTTTTTGGATTCACTTAAGGCTTTACGCTATCATTGCACGTTACCCAGCTGAAGGTTGGTGTCCCGATTATGCTCCTTCGTTTACTAGAGGTAAACGAGTTGCAAAGCTGTCTAACTGCTTAAACTCTTCAGTGACACATTATTGAGGCAAAAATTGTTATGGGAGGTAACTCTTTCGAATGATCTTGCAGTCCTAGCAGACATCAGCCCTAGAAGGCCCTATCCATTTACTGACATCTCATTGAGTCGCGTATAGAATACTGCGCGCCGTCGATTCAGGATTGTTTTGACCAGACGGCCGGACGGCACCACCGCAGTCCCGTGTTTGCGATGGCTGGGAACCCACCTTCTTTGATCGTAGTACTTCACCGAAGGAGGCTACTGGTTGTCATTTGCTCCCACGAGGACATGGCGGCGCCGGCATTCTGACCAAGCGGGACTGACTTCCACCGTATACTCCATCGTATTCTCCGGGCGATCCGCACAATGGTGAAACCCGAGTGTTTCTTCCCGCAGAATTCAATACATATACCTTCCGGAACACCCACATCAGGTGAGTCCTGCATAAAGAAAGGATGCCGTGACGTCTCTGTAGTCACTCCTCAAAGACAGGCATTACCGCTGCGATTGTGGCGTGCTCACTGTGGCGAGGGTTTAAAATCATACAATGTTGTTTTACCAGAACATAAACTAGAAACATGCATAAACTAATGCAAAAGGAATTAGTTTATGTATGTTTGTTCCTTGGGGTAGGCAGAAATGCCAACTGCTATGACGCATACATACTCTTTATATTCATTGACGTTCATACATCTGAATCAGGACGAGTACATAACATGTTTCCTGAAGGTAGTTGTGTTTTTACCTTTAACCGTTTTATATTAAAGTACAATAAATAATTGCGATGCTTTCGGAATTAATTGCAAGCACAGAATGATTGTAAAGTTTTACGAACTTAACGCGGACGAAGTCGCGGGCAACAGCTAGTCCTAAATATCAACGAAAATAGTTTTCTTTTTGAAAATAAGTAGATAGATAGATAAACACTTTATTGTACACCAAATATAAAATTATTTGCCTCCTTCTGCTAAGCAGAAGGCTCTACCGCCGTAGCCGCCGGGATCCCGATCCCGATTTCCGACCACCGTAGCCGAGCAATGGGTAGCTCGCCGTCCGATCGTCCGGTAACCGTCCGGACCAAGCCAAAGTCGTCGACGGTGCGTAGTGTTCCACGCGCGCCTCAAGGATATGTCAGCAAATCGTAGAGGCCCAGCAGGGTCGAAGCCTACTGGGCTAAGGGTCTGCTTCTCAAAGGAAGACGACCCTGGTACGAAAAGCAACGAAGGAACAGGAGTGGGTTTTTAATCAGTAAAAGTCTGACACAATCTCCCGCTCCGCCCAAGTGCGGGGGATGTCATTGGAGGATTTTACCACCGAAAAAAGGGGTTACAAACAAACTCTATAAAATAGTCTTAACATACTTAACATTTAAGTTAATGAAATAATTGAAATTAATGGCTTTTGAATTAGGACTTGCGTGTCGGGTTAGATAAATATCAGCTTTGTATTATAGCTATCTGTTTGTTGTTCCAAAATTAAATGTAAATGGGACGTTTTTACTCTTTACCGACAATCGATCATCACTAAAATTGTGTATGGCGTTTGTAGCCCACTTTGTCATGCGAATCAAAAAAAAATACAGTATTAAGTATAGTACTGTAACTTGGTATGCAATAAAGTATATAAATAAATAAATAAATAATATTATTACCCATTTTAAAATCCTTGATTATGTATTTTACTAATAAACTTAAAAGTATATTGAGAAACTTAAAAGCATTAAGCGTGAATACGACATTTACATTATTTAGATGACAAGCAATTATCGATAAAAAGAGGAACGTCCCAAATATTAATAATAAATTCTTCTCTTACTTCGGCACTAACGTTAAATACGTACCGATATTTCAATAGTCAAATAATTTATAAAGGAAATTTTTTTATTGTTTATAGGTTCGCGCTTAACCTCTATCTAACCTGATGGAAAGCGACGATGCGGTCGACGATGAATCGCGCTTACCTAGAAGTAACCTATTCGCTCTTGACTTAAAGACTCCCGGGTTGTAGCCATCATGAAACACAGATTCCGGAAAGAAATTCCACTCCTTAGCTGTACGCACAATTAATGTGTTCCCAAAACGTTTTGTGCGTGTAGGTGGGATGTCAACTATGTACCGGTGGTGCGTCGCCGTACGCCTGGTAGTCCGCTGATGGAATAAATGGTGGTTAGCATGTAGAAATTAGTTTCTGCAAGCGACTTTTGGACCCCCGTTTCATGCTTTTAGGGGGTGAATTTCGAAAAATTTGTTTTTTATTCTTTATATACTCGAACATCATAAAAGGGACCTTGTGTAAAATTTCGGCGCTCTAGGTCCGAGGGTATGAGCTAGACGTTGATCAATGAGTGAGTCAAGATTTTGCCTTTTATACCTAAACACAGAATATGTCAGACAGCAATTTGTATTTATCATTTTAAAAATATCTGACCATTGAAAAGTTAGCCCTTAATAGAGCTACGTATCAGAGAAAGCTTTCCGCAGAAAAATCATTGCAATGTTGTGCCTTCTCTTCCAGCATAGGCATATAGCATATTTTTACAAAACTTTCAAAAGTTATTGAACCGATAACCTTCTAAAATTTTCCTCCTGCTTTATTTTCGTTTGATTGATTATTCTTCATTGTTTCACTTCATCATCAATTCACAAAACTTTACAATTTTACTAAACAATAGTTTGAACCGTCTGGGCATTGACTCCTACTGAACTGACTGTCTGTGTTTCCTGATATCTACAACCTGGAGATCTAGAAGTCAAAGGCAAGCGTGTGACATCGTCGACCACATCGTCGCTTTCCATAAAGCGCGAGCCTTAAAAACATCAAAAAAACTCGATTGAAACTGATGCTTAGAAACGCAGTAGAAACTTGGAAGAAATATTTATTCTGGGCACTGTGTCAGAGAAAAATATGTAAGGAACAAGTGAGTTGAGTAAAGCTTAATATAATTTATATTTAAGTTATTAAATTTAGTGACGAGATTTTCTGGAACATATCCAAACGACTTCTTGGAAAGTTGAAATTAATATCTACTGTATCAACATGAGGATGATACATGTAGCTGAATATTTTTAGTAGGGCGTCATTTTGATACTGTTTCTTGATACTAATGTACAATTAATGTTTTCCGCGGAAAGAACGAAAGTAAAACTTTAATAACGATTTGACCCCATCAGGGATATTTTAGTTACAAAAAACATTAATAGGTCCAATTTATAACTCAATATTTAATATATTTTTTTACAACAGTATAACACAAAATCAGATAAAGTCTTTGCCAAAAAATGTCCTGTCGTACACAAACACAAACCAACAAAGTTAAAACAAAGAAAAATACATTTCTCTCCACAAAACCTGATCTTTTATCCTCTTGTCTTCTACTTCACTTCCCAGAAGATCACTTCTGTGCATTCCTGTTTGATTCGATTCCCGAGAAAACGACTGTAATGTTCATGTGCTGTCAAAAGGCTGAAGTGAACCTCCGACCTTGGAATCTACTTTATTGAATTGTTTTATTGAATTCCGCAGTCAATCACAGCAGACGTTGGAAGTTTAAGAAATATTCAGGCAGATATAAAAAAATAGAGATTTCCTGCTTGTTGATTTTGGCATATTAGTTATACACTAAACTTGCCATTGTACCCATTGATTTAAGTTTAATCTATTCTATTATAAACTCGAATATTACTGGAGGGACTGACCCGCGATGACCGAAGGCAGAAGAGGAGGTGTGGGAAAGGAAAAGGGCTTTGCCCAACTGTGGGACATAACAAGTTAATAAGATGAGATTACACTTGTGTTATACTGTAATATCAGTGATATTTTTATTCAATGGAAGGTCCTTCAAACTTCTTCATACAAAGTGGATGTGATGTAAGGAGTTGGAGTAATTCCCATGAGGCTCGTTCGCGTCTCGCCAGACTTGCGTAGGTGTATGTCATACTGCGATGTATGATAAATGCAGAGAAAATAGAAAATAAATTTGGGGCATATGTTGAAAAACACATTAGAACAAAACATGTCTAGACTTTACAAAAGAACTGACTAAAGAATTTGTAATGAAAATAGTTCCCAAACATAGTTCGTTTCTAAAAACAGAAACTTAAATATATCTTTAATTAAATCTTCACCTTTTCTTTTTCGACTTAAAAATACCATTTCACATATTTGCGACACTCGCATTAAGAACAAAATGGCGGTCCACAGCCATTTTGTTTTCTAAAAAATGGGTTCATTGTTGAGTTGGGCTTCACCTGTAACCCAAAAAACTCTCGTTAATCTAAAAAGAAATATGTCACAACCTAAAGCTGTTATGACAAGGCGCATTAACTGTTTATTGGTCGTAACTGGCTGTAAAATGTAGCCAGCTACAGCCAGCTATGGCCTCTAAATGTTAGTGGACTCGTTTTGAATCAGGCCTATTAATTTTGAGTGCATAGCCTTGTTTTGTTCAACAATATTGTTTGCTAAAAGGGTTTATGTTTTAAATAACGGTTATTGTTCAGTTTACAGGGTTATGGATGTGGAGGGTTGTGGGTTGGTATCTTTTAGTATAATATTATCGTTTTGTAATTGTCTTACTGCTACACAAAAGCTTCTTTTTACCCAGGGAAGATTAACGATCTTTACTTTAATTGCTCAACGTTTACTGCATGCTTGCAATTTCTAAATATTTAAGCCAGGATTTCTTAAAATTTTTAGCTTACAATGAGTTTTTTGTGCCCAAAGTATTAATCAAAATTAAGAAACAATGTAAATCTGTAAAAAAAATAAGGCTGTCTACAACAGGCTCACAATATAAAATGGCCCTGGAGCCAAACATCAGCAAATAGAGACATAATAACTAACAAAAACACTTGGAACAAATCAAACAAAATAAATTGTATAAATTTATCATTCTAATATTTTTTAATCAAACTTGACACTCACAACCTAGCAAGATAACTACTGATGAAGAGATAAAAAAATATACACGTGTCTAAGAAATGCGAGTAACTAACCGTCTTCATTATGTAGTGTACTGGACACATTTTGTTTTGTCATTCATACATTCAAAAGAGTATGTTAATAGAAAATGAACATACTTATAGTAGACATATACTTTCCTCTTCCCAAACATACTTTTGTATGATATATAACATGTTAGTGTAAAGCAGAACTGCCCTACAAAACAGACAGCACATACCATTGACATGCAAACGAGGTGTCTGAGACATGTCTCAATGCCATCAAGTCTCACACACGTCTCACATCCAGGAATGTAGTTTACTGGGGTACATTATGAGTGATATGATTACCATTGCTTATTACCATATCTACACGAGCGTGAATCATAACGGAGAAAGAATGCATGGTGGCGATAAAAAGAAAAAGACACGATCCTTTGGTATGGTAAGTGGTATTCTAAGATGAATGTAGCGTCGGCCCACAGGGTTGACTTCACGATCGAGATTTCTTACATCTGTTTGCATTTTATTCTTTATTTATTATAGTCATATTAGTTTATTTGTAAAAGATTCTTACAAGATATATACAGAATATTCATTACAGTCAAAAAGTTATTAAAAATATATTACATTTTCAAACAATGACAAATAATAAAAGAAGTCAAACCAATAATAAAATACAAGAAACAAATAAATAGAAGTAAACAGAAGCAAAAATAAATAGAAGTTTCATTATATAGCTATTACAAATTATTTTTGTCAACACCGTTATTATTAAGGTAAAGAAAATAATAATGAGTCTTTATTAGGCTTTTTTGATCTGGAAAATCATTAGAATTTTACTGACTGAAACTCCCCTGTGTGTGTTCTTTCAGATGCCTTGTTCGTAGCGAGACTAAAATTATCAGAATTTAATTAGGTTAACAAAGTTATGAGATTGCAGTCCTAACGAATATCTATTAGGTTTACCAAGGCATTACCTACTTGTTTACCTTTTTTGATAAATATTTGACCGCGTGTTGTTTGGACACATTGTAACTTTGAACAATGTCAATAATTGAGGTCGTTTAAGTGACAAACGTGCGTCACGTGTAAATTTAACGTGGTTTTCAACAATCATAATGCGAAACAGATATTTACATGTCACATGCACTTAGGGCCGTTAAACGTTCATTGCTGGAAATTAACCTGCTTAGGACCTGAGATAATGGCATTTTATAATCCACAGCGATTGCCAAAAAATCTCAAACTGTCAACTTTCTTTTTCCGTACAAACCAAACGTTTCGACGTTTAGCCTGTCTGACAGTCGTCAATATTCAGGTTGGTGCGCTTACTCACACAAATTACTTTAAATTTTTCAGCTACTGGCTCCATCGATAATAATAAGTTAACTCCTAGGAATGCAATTAGAAGGGTATTTAGAACAGTATTTTAATTTTATTCATATGTATTCCTTCTTCTTCTTTCTTTTTTTCTTACCTTCTTTTTTACTTTTATTCATATGTATTATTATTACTTCTCCTATTTTAGGATGACAGGACGTCACATACTTTTAATAGTTAAACGCCATTGATTCGGATCTGGTTCTTACTGAATGAGCGGGAGGCAAGTTACCCATTGCTCATCGTCCGCAAGCCCGCGCCTACGGAGGTCGTTAATCGCCCTGCGACCCTTACACCCGGGAGGTCTCCTTCTGCAACGACTGGCCGTGAGGATATCCGATCCCTCATGGTTATGGATATCTCCTTCACTCGCATTACTGCTTCGCAGAAGGAGGCGTCCGCTTCCCATACCCTCTCGCTCCGAACATGACCTGTGAACCAGCCTGCCAATAACTGCCTATAACCACTAACCCACTGTAAGTCAAACTGTTCTGTGTTCCATGTTGTATGTACATATAATGTATCCAATGGTGGCCAATTTTTTGGTAGGAATCAAACTTCGCCTTAGTTTTTTACCGACATGTTTCTAATTAACTTGAGCAGAAATTACTATTTAAGTGATTACATGTTCCAGCATCTAACGAGATACTAATGAAATTTCTTAACCGTAAATCTCGCCTAGGTCCGTCAAGGTCAAGATTTCCTGAACAGAAAAGGTCACACTGAGATGAGATACGAATTTGTTTCAATGAATGTGACGTACGTAAGTGTATGAGCGTAGTAAACAGGAGATATTGTATTGTAGATCTCATGCATGATATTTATTGGAAGTACACTTTGCTTCCGAAGAAAAAGTACAATTATAACATATATTTAATATTGTTTAAGGGCGCTACATCTGTTAGCAAACTGCTTTACAGTTTGGCAAAAGTATTTTTTTATATAAACGATATCGCCAATAAATGCTTTTCCATTTTTTATAGTAAATAAAAACGAAATGTTGATCAAATTAATTCATTAAACCCCAAGCGAACGCCGGAGTTCGCTCTCTCATTGTCGTATTGTGTCTCTAATTACTGTATTCGAAAGGTTAGTGTAGATAGTTAAATTTAAATTGATTGTTTCAATGGGAACAATTTTGTCCTCATTTTATTAATGAAACTAAAAAGTACATATTGTTGCAAGTGGGTAAACCATGTAATTGCAGCCGAGGCGGAATGAACGGCCGAACCAAACACGAAGGCGTAATAGAACGACGTTTATCGGCACTACAATGACGTGTAACTACCCAAAAAAAAAAACAATATTATAATATATCGTAATTTTTTATGAGCGATGTTCTTCGAAAGAGATGTTAACTGATAATTAGCCTTTATTATATAGATATTTAACTACACACACACAGTCACCGTGCTATTTAGTTGACACAAGTAAATAATTTAATACTTTTGCAAAACTAGGGCCTCAAAAGTGTTGCGCCTACTTACTGATATTAAAAACTGGGCAAGTGCGAGTCGGACTCGCGTACTGAGGGTTCCTTACAAACTTGACTATGAAAACAGTTCAATTCCCGAATTGAGTTACGAAGATTTTTCCGAATCGCAAAAAAGCACAGTGTCGAAATGTTTTTTGCTACTTAAACGGCAATATCTTTTTTTTTCGTAGACGCAGAAATTTGATTTTTTCGTAGTTTCAAGGGACCGCAGACCATAGTATACAGTTTTAATTTCAACTCAATACCTCTACGCGTTCTCGAGATAAAGGGTCTTAACGGACCGACAGACAGACAGATAGACATACAGACAGTCAGACGGACGTGATCCTATAAGGGTTCCGTTTTTCCTTTTGAGGTACGGAACTCTAAAAAACGTTCACTTATGTGACTGTAATTGGGGAAAAAATACTCTTGGTAAAATATATAAGGACCAAAATCACTAGTGTGAAATAGACTGAATTCTGAACCTAATAGTAGTAATACGTACCAGTTTTCGATTAGGTGTGTTGAAAAGAGGGATTTTTTACCAAAGCTTCAGTTATTGGTTAAAAAACAAAAGAAGACGAATGTCACTGTCGACCATACTTGACATTGAATGACTGGATGGCTTATACACCATTGTTTTTAAAGAAAAAGGTTTTTGACATTGACATTATTAAATGGGCCGTTGAGCTTGAAATAAGATTAAGATTCTGCAAGCTGAGATTCCCATGAAATCCTGCTGACTAAGCATCATATTTCTTCTGCAAAATTGGTAATTTGCTACATCATATAGATATATATCATGGCGAACCAGTTGCTAAGAAGTTTTCTTTAGATCATTTTTCATTTAGCTAAATAGAAAAAGTACTTTTAAATTTTATTGAAGGTCTATTTTTGTTATATTTAATGTTACTTTACAATTTTTTTTAATTTAATTAGTAAACATAAGTATGTATAACAGCTTCTGCCAGCGACTTCACCCGCGTGAAAGTAGGTGTCTCCATACAAACTTTGGATCCCTGTATCACCCCCTTAAAAGTTGAATTTCCAAAAATCTCTTCTTAGTGCTCACCTACGTCATAAAAGGAAGCCTCCAGCAAAATTTCACGTTCTTAGTCCCAGTAGTTTCGGCTGTGCGTTGATATGTCAGTCAGTTTCTCCTTTTATATATATAGATTACATACTTGTAAAATACTTAAAGAATTTTAATATACTGGTAGCGACATCTATGATTCCACATAGAAACTCACTTCACAATCCTGCATAGCGGTATTAGAATTCTCCGCATGATTAGAATATCTGCAATAGGTCAAAAACTATTAATGGGCCATTGCCCGGAACAGACACAACACCCGTCTGGTCGGAGGATCCTCCCTTTTCAACGGAGGTTTGCAATACTTTGCATTCATTTCCACATAGCTCTAAGCACTTCTAAACTGATAAATAACCTCTTAATTATTCATAGATATCTTCTCCTCAGTCGTACACTCCTGGCGGCGTGGTCATGTTCATGAATCGTCTGGTAGGTTGGTTGCAGCTTTTGCGAGACTTCTCCATCTCTCTCTATTCGTGTATATTAAATGAGGAAACATTTCGAGCATGATTTAATCGGGGCTGTCCATCTGGTGGATGATCTGGACTTGATACGATCATCGCTTTGTATATCTAATCCGAAAATATTGGTATAGACACTCTGATGGTTTACATCGATTAATTTTTAAAAAACTCGTCCTCTATCGGAGTGATTCACAAGTGAAGTCTCTCAGGGTTACCGTGCTAGTGACACACCCAATATTTTAGACAACTAAAAACATTATATTACTACATTTTCTCAAATGAATTGTGTTTAAATCCGTGCCAGTCTCGTGGGTTGATAGATTGGCACGACATACACTTTTTCTTTTATTCTGCCGTACAACACATTACTTTGTAGTGGTTTCAGTTTGTAAAAGAACACTCATTCTAGACAACAACAAAAAAAATCCTTTACAGGTTTTTTATTACCTTGGAAGTCTGTCGTTTACAAAGTTGTTATAATTACTCAGAGGTATCATTCAGTCAGTCAGTTTATTTATTAAAACACACTACACACATATTATCTCTAGTGATCCATTCCTTATGCTTAGACCGACATACACTTTGCCACTTTTTTCAGAAGTCATTCTAAAAGATTTATTCCATTGGCTAGAGTCGTGCCTGGCTTACACTCCTTTGGCTTACTACATTTATCTTCATAATTCTATTTTCGTTTTTTTTATTTATAAGAGAGAATGTTTGTAAAATTCATTATTGAATGACGAAACTTATTGTGCGTTGGAAAAATAATGCGGTGTTAGAGGTTAAGACGTGGAACGTGAGGGAATGAAGGTTCAAATACTTCGGGTGAAATTCAAGACATTATATTTTAAGAATTCGCACCTAATTCCATGCTCAAACTTGTGCATATTGGGAACCATAATATTAAAAGATAATATTAAAAGGTGTGGTATTGACAGCCCTCCGCGCTTTGGAAACCACGGTAAGCCTTCAATCCCGTTCTGTTATTTGTAGACATAACCAAGGGCTATCGAATTACCTAATATTTGGGTTATTGAGGTTAGACAGGCGGTTGCTTCATGTACCTACAGTACATGAAGCATGTAGTGTTGTATCTACAGGTGCACAAACGCGTTCGGTAAAATAAAACCACTTATTTTGATCAAATGCTAATTAGTTGCACATAACGATGTAAATTATTTCTATATTTAACAGAAATCAAAGTTAATTCAATTGTGTAAATTATAATAAATAAAACTGGATCTCTTGATTTTGAGGGGTGGGATTACAATGTGTACCACTCCAACCCCCTCATTCTTTACGTACACACATTAAAACATAGCGAAGGTGTGGCCAGTCCTTGGCTCCTTCTGTGCAATGTCGTTCTCGACCCGTTACTAGGAGGTCAGTGACTGAAACCGTTTAGTTATTTTGATGCGTTTTTTTTTACAATTAACTAAGGCCGATTTATGGCGATTTTGTCTATGTTCAGTGGTTAGACCACCAGATGTACGGTGATACATCTCCAGTATTTGGTGGACATCCCATCCATACACACAAAACGTATTGATGAACACATTCATTGTGCGTACAGCTAAGGAGTGGAATTCCCTATTGAAGTAAGCCTTTCCTGATAGCTACCACCTGGGGTATCTAAGTCAAGAGTGAATAGGTTATAGGTTACTTCTAGACCAACGTGCTCCATCGTGTCACCTTCTAGTATGCGATGATATCACATCAAAAGGCAGAGAGATAGCGGTGAGATAGTGGTCTACCGTCTGGTCTAGTAACGTGGTCAATACTAAATATTGTGGACTTTTGTTAATATCACACTGCCAAGAGCCCTTTATGGGTAATTACCAATATTATCAACCATACTATTTAGTAAGTATATACAGATATTAGTGGCTTACGTATTTATAAAAAGCTGTTGTTATCTAAGTAACTTGCTTCAGTAAAATGAAGAATCTGCGACATTAAATTAATGTTAAGATTAAAGTAGTGCTTTGGAAAAATTCGGGGACTTTACATACTTACATATAACTGTGCATCTAAATTGGCCAGCATTTTCATGAAACGTAAGCTGACAAAAACATTCTCGGACACTTCATGTCTACACGAGAATGAAAGTGAGATCTTAAAAAAAAATCCTATAAAATATGCATCTCGAATTTTAGATCAAGTTTTTATCCAGTATTGCAACAAGATAAGTTCAAGTTCAGTTCTACAATATACTATGATAAAAATCTTGAGAAAAAGGTTATAAGCATAAGTACGTTTTTCATTATAGAAAAAGATAAGAGATAAGATAAAAATATAAGATTAAAAAAATATAAAAAAAGAAAGATTAAACGATAAGATTTTTTCAGATTCAGGACGTCGGAGCCTTAGATTGCGAAATGTTCGAATTGATTTTATAATGTGCCAATTCGATTTGCTCCTCAGCAAACCGAAATTTTTGAACTAGTTTTAATATGAAACTTGCACTGTAATATGAAAACATTTAGAACTGAGGGCTTAATTCAACCTATGAAGGATTTGACTACGTAAACCTCATCATCGTTATTAATTCAGGCGAAAGATGTCCACTCTTGGCCATAGGCTTCCTCCAAGTATCACCACAACGACCGTCCTGTGCGCTTCGCTTCCATCGGAGTGTGACCCTCATCAGGTCATCGGTCCAGCTTGTGGGAGGTCGCAAATGCTGCGTCTTTCAATTCGTGATCGTCACTTCACAACCTTTCAGCACCATCGACCATCTGTTCTGCGAGCAATGTGCCCTGCCCACTGCCACTTAAGTTTAGCGATTTTTTTGGGGTATGAGAGTAACTTTGAGCCTATTGTGTATATCTTCATTCCTCATTCGATCAAGCAAGGAAACTTTCCTTACTCTGAGCGTAGCCCTTTCTGTTGCCATTGGATATGGCCTTAATGCTTTTTGGGAGAAAACCTATCAACATAATAATTTGAAATTGAATTGTAATTGAATTTGAAAGAAGCTGAAAAAGTGGTCAACTATGTATCCAAGCGATCAGCACAAGTGATACCATGAATTCACGCGCGCTCAAGGAGATGTCAGCAAAACCTTTGGGACCCAACAGGGCCGAAGCCTACTGGGGCCATGGTTTCGCTTCTGAAAGGAAAACCAGGGGTCCTGGAAAGCAAGGTAAAGAAGGAAGTAGTCATGTCAGACACACGCCCCTTCGCACCACCCAAGAGTGGGAGACGTCATTGGATGATTTTCCACCAAAAAAAATGTCATACCACTAAATTACCTGCCACATATAGGTAGACTAAATATAATTTTCTAAAAACCTCTTGAAGTCAATGAAAGAAAGGTGAAAGGGCTAACAGTGAATATTTATAAAGTCCTAGGTGTTACTTTTAATACCGTCTAGACTAGTTGGAATGCCTAGAGTTCAGTATTAATAAAACGTTTGCAGTTGAAAATATAATGTGTCGTCAGAATATAATGGCGAATGTAAAGGTGGCACTTCAGAAATTTTCAATCGCTTTGGGTTCGATACTTCAATATTTTACTGGTGGCTGAATGGAAGTGTGAAAATAATAAGGAGCTCTTAGTCTGACATTTCTGATTTCTGTAAGATATTTTAAAAACTATTTTAATATCATAAAAACATTGACCACCGTACGACACGTGGGCTTGCAGACGACGAGCAATGGGTAGATCGCATGTAGGTTTTAGTCAGTAAAAGTCTATTACGCTCTCGCGCTCCGCCCTAGAGCGCGATAGTTATTTTAACATGTTTTATGAAATAATGATATGCCTTATATTTGCTTTCTAATACAGAATCCGTACTTCAAAAAGAAAAAACGGAACCCTTATAAGATCACTTTGTAGTCCGTCCGTCTGTCTCTCTGTCTGTCAAGACCCTTTACCTCGGGAAAGCGTGGAGGTATTGAGTTGAAATTAAAACCATGCACTCAGGTCTCCGGGCCCTTGAAGCTGTGAAAAAATCAAACTTCTGAGTTAACGAAGATAACGAAAAAAAAAAAAAGTAAATAAAAAAAAATTGTCAGAAAAATCATCGTAACCCAATTCGGGGATTGAACTATTTTCATAAGTAAGTTTGTACGGAACCCTCAATGCGCGAGTCCGAGTCGCACATGCCCGTGTTTTTTTTAAATTATTAAATACGATGCACAATCCGTCATTTTCAAAGCAATTAAACAACAAACAATAAGGCGGTAAGTGCATCTAACAACTTGAAGCAAGTTCTATATCTTCCGATCTTCATTTGTCAGAGTAGCAACAAAGAAAGTCTTGCGAAGTTGAGCAGACGGCGGCCATTGTGCTGGCACTATTGATGTTGCGTTGTGTTGCTCTGTATTGCTCGGTGTGATAAGTGACAAATTGTAGTTATGGAGAATGATTTCAGGAGTTGGTGAAAAATGTTCAAGCTTTGCGATAGTAACCTAGAAAACTGATTTAAAACATGGACACACATATGTACAACCAAGTCGAATAGCAGGAATAATGATGTCACACTAATATTGAAATTAATAATAATAGTTTCGACTCTACTCAAGGTTGTGAACTGTTAAGAAAGCAAATCGACTTTAGAGTGTCTAACATAAATATAATATGTGGATTTACATACTTAAATAATTTAATGCAATCTGTAATAGAAAGCCGATATTTGCTTAAGTACCAACCTTAAATTATATAAATTTTTGAAAGTTTGTCCCTGACTAAGAATGACTCCTGTATTGTGGGTGAGTCCGTCTTTGTTCGGTGTAGGAATCGAACTCACAAAACACAGTGCAGCGGCCAATCGCTCAACCAAGACATCAACCGTGCCGTTAGTATATTTCGACACCCGCAGCTAACAAAGTTGTAATATTAATTCAGTCATTTTTTTAAATGAACCAAAAAGAGATTTCATTTACATTCGAGATACTGTTCGATGCGGATGTCGATTATTTTACAATTCATGTACTCACATATATAATAAAAGAAAAGAAGACAGAAACAGAAAAATAGGTACATATAAAAAAAAAATAGCAAAATTTACAGACTTCTGATATCGCCAGAAGCAGTTATCACTCGAAACGAGTCAGGTAACAAACTATCTGCTGGAAGTGGTTCAGGGTAAAACAGGATAATACCTCAAAACATTTTCAAATACAAGTGTTTTTTTTTTCAATGTTATTAAATATTCAAAAAAGTATTGGTATAACATCAAAGAAACAACAAGTTTTCAACAAATATTTTTCGAAGTAGTACTAAAATGGTACGTGTAGGCTGAATTAAATTCACAAAGCAAAAACTATTGTTCAGAAAACCTAGATGTTTACATTATCTCGCTTCGATAGAATCTAATTTAAACATAATAAATAAAAATGAACTACATAAAGACCTACGTATTTTGTGTAGGTGTTCCATTTTCATAGTCAAATACAAAATTTAAAATGACCCGATTCTAATAAAAACAATTACCATGCCTGCCGAAATTGGGCCACAAGGAAGTTTTGATAAGGAAACCGTGCCCTTAGAACGCAAAGCAACTGAAGGACACAGGTTTAGTCAGTAAAGGTCTGACACGCCCTCTTGTCCACCCTAGAGCGGGAGAAGATGAGTCTTGATGACTTAACCACTAAGAGCCACGACGAATGAGAGCTACTGGAGTTAGCTGGATGCGAAAAGTCTAGAAACGATCACTTTGGCAACGCTTGAGGAAGGCCTATGTCCATCAGTGGCCGACTTTTAACCAAAGTGATGATGAAAAACTCAAATAACTTTCTCGAAAATACTAATTGATGACCGAAACGTTAATAACTTTCACGATTAATTTGTAACTTTGAATTAATTTAGATTTTACGTAACACAAACGAAATAAATACGACCCTTTAACTTGTAGCCCTAATTCATATAAACTGTTGCCTCCTAATACTTTAAACACTGTAACGTAATCCTCTTTAATTGGTTAATTAAGATTATATTACTCTCTAACAGAATGACAACATTGAAATAAAATAAATTAAGATTTTAATTACACAACCCATTACGTATGTAGGCATGTCTTAATCATCTTTTACCTAAGTAGGTTTTTTTTAAGTTAATTTAAGTTAACAAAAGATATCAATATATGTACAACGAGCAACGAGCATTGTAAGTGCTTTCGCGGGCAGGTGCCACAGAACAACATGAAGAGAACTTAGTGCAATGTGAAGTGTCACTAACATAGTCCTAAGTCTTATATACTAACGATAAATTGTATTTACTCTATATATGTTAGTCTGTAAGGTACGTATCTATGGGCCAATATGCCTGAAAGTAAATGATTTATAACTTTTTTTAAGTATATACCTAACTATCAGCAAACCATGTGTACATAGACGTGTTTTATAAGCAACGTTGATTTGAAATGTGGCTTTATAAAATGTGTTTTGAAAATAAACTATGATTTTATTTTATTTGTTGGTATAAGCACCCTATAGTCTGTTAGTCTGTCTATATGCTTAATTATCTTCTAATTAAAAGTCAATTGACACAAAATTATTTTTATTTTATAACAAAAATAATGCAGTTTCAGTTTAATTTGGTATTTCAGTCTTGAACAGGAATGCACTGCTACGAAACAGATTCGAAATTCTACAGATACTTTGAAACCTGGATAGTTTCATAGTTTCGTTACTCTCAGAGAGTCGCGTATTGATCTTCCTATTTCAGTTCTCTGAAGCGGTGTTGCAAGGTCTACTGGGATTTCAATTTTAAACCTAAAATAGGTAGGTTTAAGTAAGTTAAAATAAGTTGGTTTAAGAGTTAGTAACTATGTGTCAAAATATGAAATTGTCGGGAGTCGCAAGACGACTGCCACTTGCTACCGTAAGCGCGGGCTTGCGCGGACGACGAGCGATGGGTAGCTCGCTGTCCGCCCGTCCGGTAAGTATCGAACCTGAGTAGTCGACGGCGCGTATCGTTCTACGTGCACCTGATACTATAGATGTCATAAAAACCATTAGTGCCCAGCAGGGCCGATGCCCGCAAGGGCCCCGCAGAATTTCTAAAAGGGACATCTTTGGTCTTAAAATCTAAAGACCAATTGAAGGACACAGATGTGGTGTCAGTAAAAATCGACCTCTCGATCCTACCTAAAGCGCGAGAAGGCATTGGAAGACTTAGCAGCTCAAAAAAAAATGGCATATACATATATATATCATCACCCATATGCCAAGTGACGTGTACTTGGCGTTTTGTAACAAAACACGTGATATAAGACCATTCAATATTTATTGAAAAGTAAACCTATCTTACACCAGCTCACACGAAAATCTAGATCTAGTTCGTTTTGTTCAATATTATTTGTCTTGAAACTATATATCTATATATCTTGATAGTACGACTTTCAATTCAGATCTTGGCAAATGTAGACGATGGAAAACAAGATACTAACAGTCATTCGAACTTTAACTTGCCATCGAGAGAAACAACTTTCTGCTTATCTACTGAAGGCCAATTCTCGTACCTATTGAAAAACGTTTAAATTCAAGTCGCTCTATCATCCCAGCGACCATGAATGTAGGGAAATTAGAGCTGTTTTGACAGTTTCTGACAGCGATATGAATTCCTCCAAATTACGAAAAAACTGTTATCTCACCATGACGTAATGTGAGAAAGAGAGATGGAGCTATACACCCTTTATAGTTCCATCCCTTTAACAGTTTAGTGAATGTCGTAAAATGGATCACATTAAGAGCTCATGGTAAGGCCTCAGAGGAAATCTCAAATGCGAGTGAAGCAGTTAACAAAACTATTTCACGAACACCGATGAAGTTAACCGAAATCAGCCGAATGCTCGAAGTAAACTAACGAGGGGACACCAAAAATATTTAATTTGAATAACTGAGATGCTATTTTCAAAGGCGGTGAAAGGAATTAAACCTTAAAATTGAAATGCAAGACTCTTGCATTTTAAGGTAAGCTCTGGTTTTCACACTGAATATTTTAGCATTTATTTAATTTGTGTGTCTTCAAGGCTATAGTGTATAGGCTCTTAATAAACTAGTGCGTGCTGCTTACTATCAGGTCGGATCGCAATCAAGTACTATATATAGTATATATCACTTAAAAAAAATATATATATATATAGGGAGTGGGGGATTTGATTATTACCCACCACATAAAAAAATTGTGTGGCAAAGTTAAGTGGCAATGAGCAGGGCACATTGCTCGCACAACAGATAATGGTTGCGGGAATTCTATGGAAGCGTGGCGACACTTGGGGGAGGCCTATGTCCAACAGTGGATGTCTTTCGGCTGATATAATGATGATGAAAAAATGTAAGTATTTATTAAATATATAAGTATTGTTAGTAATATGTAGGTACAGTTATCTACAAACATTCTATCATCCACATTAATAGCCACACTGGCCCGTCAATGTCAAAAAACGTAGCGTATTATACAAGCAAAAAAACCGAGTCTGGTCTGAATAACTAGTTCGAATACAAACATGGCATGTTGGTATTGCTAAAAACTTCTCGCTAAAATATTCCAGCGTGAAACGTAACGAGGTACAGTCGCGAGCGCAACGTTAAATCTGAATAATTTAAATAATTGACAAAGAAAAGCTTTTTAAGATAATGTAAGAGTGTCGTCGCTTTTATTTTTGTCAAGGTCATTGGGTTGTGAGGTAGTATGTGTTGATTTGGACGGAATTTTTATTGTTGCCTTGAATTGTTCAAAGAAAAATCTATCTTATTTTTTTGGAAGATTACTTTTTTTCCAATCCATTTGGTCTTTTTATGGGAACAGATTATAAGTTTCTTACACTCATACTATCTCCTGTCTCTGTCCTTTTTACACTCAGACATTATTGCCTATTATTATTAGGTTGACTGGTAGAGAATGCCTAAGGCATTAAGTCCGCCTTTGTACTATATGTTGCATGAAGTTTAAAATAAAATAAAAAAATTAAAAAAATATTAACTGACTTCAAAAAAAGAGGTGGTTCTCTATTCGATTGTATTTTGCATGAAATGGAACTGATGAAGAAGACCTCAGATAATCATTGGAAGTTCACAACACACAAATATCTCGATTACGATAGCTAAGAAACTGTCGAAACAAAAAACCGTGCTGATGAAAATGGTACCATATAACTAATCTGATGATGAAACAGGAAGGAAAATACAAGAACTCTGCAATAAAACAATATACTGTATTAGTTACCTCCTTTTTTTTGTTAAGTTGGCTGTATTCTCTTTTGTTGAAAGTTTTTAACCCTCTAACACTAACTATTTTTTTATTTGTTAAAATTCATTTTACCTACTTACTAACTCAAAGAAATTATAAGTATTTAAGTTGATAACTATACGTACTAATCTATAGCAAATTTTATTTATTCATAGGTGAAATTCAAGAAAAATAGGTAGGAAACCCGGTTAAAACAGGAGAAAGAGAAATTATTTTCAAACAATCTAAAAAGTTACTGAAGAGAAAGAATGAATAGACATTTTATCACCGACATTCAATATGCGCGTTCTGAAGAACAGACGCCCCCTTAAATAAAAAAAAGCGCTACTAACGATCCGTCAGCTGTGACAATCTCTAAATTGAAACAAATTATCGCGTGAAATATCTTCGATATCTTAAAACCGGGAGTTCCTACCTATTGTTAAACTTATATAAATGGAGAACAGGCTAGTTGTTACTCTCGGTATATATTACGAATTTGAATCCCGGCTGTTGCTATCAGAAACATGAATGTCGATTTCAAAATAATATCTAAGCAATATTGTTTTGAAATCAACATCCATGTTTTCTTCCATCTCGAAGTAAATTTGTATACTGGAGTTGGAATTAATTTGTCATTGTTTTGGCGCAGTTTTGTTTTCAATTATATATACTGCTTTAAAGTCTCTACAAATACAGATAGATGCCAGGGCTGCAGGATAGTTTGAAACAATCACCGCGATCCTGAAACGCAAAGAAAAAATAAGCGATAATGATGGGTGTTACTTAGTAAAAGTGTGACACTCCCTCTCGCTCTACTCCGAACGAAACAAGTCATTTGATGACATCCCGACCAGAAAAAAAAGAAAGGTTGCAGACAGACTGTGTTGTATCCTAATCTTTATGTAACTAAATCGTTTTAATCAATTTATTAAACTATATATAAGGTGTTAAAAAATTAACTTTTTTCGAAGGGATTTTCGTACTCCTCATTATGAACAACTTTTACTATGGGACCAAACCTGAAATAGTGAAAAAAAAATCACGTGCTCCATACATTTTGGCGAGTTATGCGAACATAACCGTAGGGAACAGCTGATTTTTGAGGAGCACAATATCCCTTCGAAATTCTTAAAGTTAATTTTTTAAAACCTTATATTAGTTACACGTCTCATTTTTTCTATAATTTGGCCTATTGGTCTAGTGATTAGAGGCAGCTACTATCAATGTAAGCTCTCAAAAAAAAAAAACTTCCAAAACCATAACACCGTTCTCCGCGAGTGTACACACAAACCGCATAGTCGTTCGTACCGTGGCGCTCATACCGCCTGCGAGCCGCGCTGCAGAATTTCCGGACTACAAGCGACTTCACTTTGATCACACACGTGCCTACTGGACCCGCAAGGTTTATATTCAACAACGTGACACGTTTTGAAAAATATATCTTGATCTAAGTTTAAAATGGGGAAAGGTTTTCTAGGAATTTTAGCATTGATCTAAAGACTATTTATTAATTTGCTCGGTGTGATTTTTTGGGGATTAATATATACAAACACTCAGTGATAACGGTGCTTGTTATCAGTTAATAAATATCCGAAATTTGTAATAATAATTTGTACTAGTTAACTATATACTTCTGTACAGCCAGTATTAATTATTGTGCCCAGCCAGTTCACATGATCAGGACACAAAAATAAAACATGATTTGATATTTCATCACATTATACGAGTACAAAAACAACTTTTCCAAATAATTCACTTTGTTTGTGAAATAAATAGTAAGTATACGAAAAGTTGGATGTTAACGAAAAAATCGTTAATCGAGTTTGGTGAAACATTAGTGAAACATTACCTATTTTAGATGATTATTTATTTTTGTGTGGCTTTAATATACCAACGTGATAGGATCAAAAATTCTCAATGAATTTCTCTGAGATCAACCTCACGGATTTCAATCATAATTAAATCCATAAACAATTGCATTCCAAAACACCTAAGTGCTCAATCAATTTGTATTCAAAGCCTCGTTTAAACGCACTCGCCCATTGTTTAGCTTCAAACGAACCTTCGTATTTCCAAAACAAAAATTTGGTCCTTCCAACAAGTCTGGAAGCTCAAACTAGCAATTTTACTGGAACGTACAAATGTAACTGGCTGCTAATTGACGTAGTTGGCTCGTTTTAAATAGAGTTGGAATTAATTGTGAACACGAGTATTGACCTTGGGGTACTTAATTGTGTTATTTATTTGGTGTTTTGATGCATGTGACTAAGGGTGAATGATCATTAAACTTTGCTAAGTGTTTATGGCAGAAGTCAGGCTTTTAAATCGATTAAAGTGCATTTAGATGGTATATTTAAGGAACGTAGTAAGTTCATACCAGCATTTTAGTGATATTTTTATTTGAGGCGGGAAATTATGATATAACGCCTCCTGCTCTGGGTGGTGGGACAGGGAGTGTCAGACTTTTACAGTCTAAAATCCACCTAAGTTCCTTCAGTTTCCACCTTTTGCGTTTCAGGGCCACGGTAACTCCGAATTACCTACGTATGTCTTGTCTCCTCTCTCAAATTCCTCCAAAGGTTGTCTGTTAATCGCTTTTACCCATAAGACCGCTCATTGTCCACACTCTATTAATTTTAAGCCCCTACTGTAATCTTATATGGTGTACAATAAAGTATATAGGTATTTGTCTTTCGAACACTTTGGCAGCTCGCCACCATTGTGACCATAGGATTTTTTTAAAAGAGTCGGGTAAGTTTTTGGAATACACATATTACTTATTTATTAATTATGATAATAATAAATAATACACTCTCATCGACTATTGATCTATCTATATTTTAAAACCTCTGCTTTTCAACTAACTCAGAACTGGTCCCTGTAGGAATTTTATAACAAAACCCAGTCAAAGTGACATGCTCCTAATATAAACTAGCTTCTAACTTTAACAATATCTCGCCGGCAAGTGTTGATCTTATTTAAACTAGAGCTAAACCCTTAACTTTGTGGCTGAAAAAACATCAGACAGCTGATATATTCCAAGTTTCTATTACAAATTCAAAATAAACATTGACGTGTAACAAATCAAATGGTTTTGCATTCAACGCGGTTTGCATTTTTTGCGTTGTTGGTTTTTTTTTATCGAATTGGTTTACGTACACTGAAAGCCCTTTTCTAAAAGTGTTGTTACAAAATCTTGAACATTTCATCTAGAACATTTTCTGACACCTACAGTGGTGAAGCCACTGTCAATAAAGTTTTTGACCCACTTTTAAAATTTTTGACCCACGTGTGAGTCGAAAATTATCCCACGGCTGTAGGGACTGTATGCGTGAGTTTATGGTTATGTTATGGTAGTGTATTGTTTCTGGGATGTGATATAAATAAAGAGAAACTTCGGACAGCAATATCTGACACTCATATTTACGGACACTGCTGTTATATGGTCTATCAAAAGCTGACTACAACAATCCAATTATTTTTCTACAAAAATGTGTTTGACCGACCAGACTACATGCTGATAAGGTAAGTTCTTCACGCGATTGTTGAAAAGTCTAAAATGTAAGGAATCGATATGCGCTACCGGATGTCCACGCCAATCCTAAATATTTTGTCATATCGACTGCTGCCAGTAGAATATCGCTTTGCTTAGAGCCCTGTGGTCTTGACCTACTCGTATGCCAAAGTTCATTCAAATCGGCTTATTATTAAAACATGCCTGCATAGGAAACTTTCATAATTTTACATGCAAAATATTAGTCGAATACTTATGAAAATCTACCAAAATATAAGTACTCAATAATAAACAAAGTATATATTACTCCCTCATTCCTATAAACAGCCCTTTTGTCCTTAATTCCTTACAAATTTTCCCCAAAAGTTTGGGCAGCGTGACAGTAGTAAAATATCACATGAATGATACTAAGTCCCTACTTTAATTTCCGTTTGAGCGTAAACAAACAAATACATACATATAAACTGTAGCCTTCATAATATCAGTGTTGATTTCAAAATGAACGCAAGAATACCTTCTCACAAACACCTCTTTTAACCCCTTCTGTGAACCAGAGACAATGCCTCAAAGTGCAGTTCAGTGAACAAGTCTCGTCTAATGAGAATTCGAACTCCATTGTTGCATGTTTCTCCCTTCATATTTGCTTTCTACATTGTTTTTATTTCACTAAGGGTCGCCGCACACGGACTACTGGCCACAACCACAAAACCCCGCCACCGCCATATTTCCTACAGTTTTCATACATTTTATATGGATTCGCCGCATTCGGTTGACGCCGGTGGCCGCCACATGCTACAAATTGCCGCTGATCGCTTCTTGTGAGCCGCACTGGCCACTAAACGCCGATACAAAACGCGTTCACACGCCACTCGGGTGTTTAAACTATTTTCGTCAAAGTCCATTATGATATACGCGCAGTGTATATGGGTTAAAAAGCAGCAGCTACCAGCCACAAGTGACTGTCGCCCGCTTCTACCTTCTCATGGCGTCGTTTGTGGCTGTGGCATGTGCCCGTGTGCGGCAACCCTAAAATTGACTTCTGAAGCTGTGGTGAGTTCTAAAGTAAATAAACTACAAGGCTTTTCGTTTTGTAAATAAAAATGATTCTTGAAAATAGTACAAGTGTAAATGGATCTACGTACTTATATATTTGGGTGTTAGAATACAGATAAAAATTAATTTGAGCGAGTGGCTTTTTGTGTCTGCCTCTCGTGTGTGCGTAGGTATAAAATATATTACATACCTACCTCTTTTTGTCGTATTCACTTAACATGACGTCCACAACTCCACAAAATGGTGGATTAAGTACCGCCCACTCTCTCTAACGGAGAGATTTGAGTCACAGTAATGGAGGAATATTTGGCTGATTATGTATTTTTTTATTCATACTTTTATCTACAGCAGTAGTGATATAAACTCATCATAACTACAATCAAAATTATTGACAGAAATAATAACAAATGCAAAAAAAAGTTCGACGTAGATATTCTTTTTTTTTTGTGAAATCATCAAATAACTCCCTCTCGCATCACTGGGAGCGAGAGGGAGTGTCACACTTTTACTAACTAAAACCCACCTATGTTCCTTCAGTTGCCCTTTGTGTTTCAGAGCCGCGGTAACTCTTTCGACGAAAACCGTAGCGACGTGAGTATATAATCATTTTAAGGTGTATTTGCTTCACTCTGATATGCAAGCATGCCAACATACTAGGCATAATATTATGTCTATGCTAATATAAGTATAAAGCGAAAGTGATTTTTTGTTTGTTTAAATGAGCTTATCTCTAAAACAACTAGTTGGATTGGAAAAAAGACTTTCAGTATGAAATAACCAGGTTCATGGACAAATAGTAGAATATAACATCACGTTCCAACCCGAGGTAACGGAGCAGTAACCAAAGATACCGCGGGGGACAGCTAGTTATGTAACTAACATCCAACAGTAAGGTACAGTTAACTGCAACAGTCTTACCAAAAGCGCCAACCCGCTATAGAATACTGGGCTATCGTTGAAAGTATACGTTGATGTTACTCAGACAAAATAAGATTACCGTGATACTTTTTTATTGGGTCTAGAAGAGTTTAGGTGGCTAAAATCACAACAACACAACCTTTCAAATCAGCTAATGGACTGGCTCATTGGAACGTTTGGTCACATAGTAAACGCCAAGCCAAGTTACAATCATTTCGTTTCGATTCTCTTTTCGTTGATCGCCTCGAGTGCGCCACGCCTCCTATTCCTTTGTTCTGACCACGTGACTGAGCGTTGAGATGACGTCAAAATAAAAGAATTGGAGGCGTGGCCAACGCGAGGCGATCGACGAGAAGAGAATCGAATCGAAACGGTTGTAACTTGACTAGGGGGGCAGGGAAGAATAGAGGGCCAACGTTTTTACGCCCGATCTTCCACCAACCTCATTAAATCATCTTCGAAATGTTCTCCAAAAAGAGAGATGGAGAAGTCTCGCCAAAACCGCAACCGACCTACCAGATGTTCCATAACCTCAACCAATCTACTGGGAGTGTACGACTGAGAAGAGAGAGTGTACCAAAAAAAGAGGAACAATATCCTTTACTGTGACTAATGTGAAGTTAGCTTAGACGATAAACGATGGCAAATCTTCTATTAAAAAAAAAAAAACAAAACGATTTCCGATACTAGGAAGCTACTGCATCATGTTACGTTCACAAACTACACCCAGATCCAGAACAACTATCTGTAGGTCATACAAATATTTGTCCCATGTGGGAATCGAACTCGCGACACGCAGCGCACCAGTCAATCGCTCAACCACTGCGGTAACCGTAATGTCAAAACAAGTTCTGGAATATTTGAACAAAATCTTAAGCACCCCTATGATCACCGTAGGCGTGGGCTCGGGCAGCAATGGGTAGCTCGCCGTCCGACCGTCCGGTAACCGTCCGGTAACCGTCTGGACAGAGCCGAAGTCGTCGACGGCCACACGCCTCAAGGAGATGTCAGCAAACCATAGGGGCCCAGTAGTGTCGAAGCCTATTGGGGCCAAAGATCTGCTTCTAAAAGGAAGACTCGGCCCTGGTACGAAAGGTAACGAAGAAACAGGAATGGGTTTTTAGACAGTAAAAGTCTGACACTATCTCCCGCTCTGGCTAAGAGCAGGGGATGTAATTGAATGATTTTACCACCGAAAAAAAGCATCTGTATGTAAAACCACACTTAACAACTATAAAAGAGACACAAAAGTAAACCTTAGTACAATATGATTAATTCAACAATCGATTTCAAGTAAATATCTAAAGCAAATATAAAAAGAAGAGATATTTCAAAAAAACTATTTCAGAATCAATTTCGAAAGACATATTATATTATCTAGACCCTTCAATGAATTTACGACGCAATTATTTTAAAGGTGAGACCGAAATTAAATTCAAGTTCTTCACAAACCTACATAAAAATATTATTGTTTGTATCAGAATTAGTTCGAGCTTTGGCTAGGTCCAAGGTCCAACTATGCTGTAATATTAAAGTTTATTTATTTGTATAATATAAATAATTTTAAATAGTTAGTTAAATTTTAATCCGGGTAGGATGACCAACCTACAACGGTGTTCAAAATAACAGAGAAATACAACTATATGTAGATCAGAAATCAGAAACGTCTATTTCAAATAGAACAATTACAGACATTTTCGAATTGTCAAAATGTCGGTCAGTCAAAAAAATAAAAATTGAAGCTAAATTGCACGTTCCAAAGCGTAGATCTCTATGGAGAAGAACGTGCAAGAAACTCCATGGTATATAATA
Organism: Mythimna vitellina; assembly: GCA_949316375.1. Classification (NCBI taxonomy): domain Eukaryota; kingdom Metazoa; phylum Arthropoda; class Insecta; order Lepidoptera; family Noctuidae; genus Mythimna; species Mythimna vitellina. Next base: position 1,141,774 of record OX438696.1, read on the forward strand.
TCTATTACCCGTTATAAATCTTCAAAATATTTGTCTATATAAACATAATAACACCATAAATCACTTTCCCTTAATAAAGAGTTTAAAAGTAAAACAGCATTATATTTTTAATATCAAAATTAATTTTATTTACTCATGACACTAAACGTTAACGAACTGACCTATATATTAATGGAAATAGAGAAAATACACTCTATAAACATACTTCCTAATTCTGCTTACATTAATTCTAACGCTCACTACAATTCAAAACACTGGAAAAATCTTAATTAATAATTACTTACCAAACGCCTAAAAAACATCAAAATGCATCCCGTTCTTGACGTTAATAAATTATGTTAAAATTAAGTAATGAAAAAACTATGTAGGTATTAATACTAGGTACGAGTACCAGGTACGAATACTTACTATAGTATACTGTACTATACACACCGATATTGTAGCGACTTACCTTTGGAAGACAAGATGTTTCCATACATAATTGAATCCTTGTTAACAGAATTTCCTTTCGTAACACAATAAGCAACTTCGATCAATGCAATAAGTAAAACAACCCTGTTTTGTTCTCTTCACAAAATACCTGTTATTATCAGAAGGTACATGAAAATTATGTATTTCGTGTATTTCGTATTACCTGTGTGACTGTGGGAACAAATAAAATCGATAAACTTTGACATAACCTTAATGAGGCTCTCCCACTGTTGGGTCACAGGCATCCTCACTAGATAAGAGAGGGAGTGGTAGGAAGCGAATACAGTGATCTAAAAGTACTGACAACTACAACCACCTCTTAATATTATTCATAAGTAGTTCTAAGTTAGCCACATTTGTAACAAATTAGATTTGCTCAGAGTTGTTGCCAACGTAAAAGTAAAAAATTACTCCTACTACTATAAAGTCCTATGTCCTTATCCAAGCCACGCACACGTGTTCTTACTTCATTTATAACAATAGTAGGATCGCTTGTCCGACTGTAGATAGAAAACTCTAATTCAAATAATTGATACATGTTTGTAGACAAAGGGGTAGGCTTATTGAAACTTGTAAAATACTCACAGTATACTACCATGTGCCTTCAAGATCTTTACACACTGAATGCCAACAAATATTTACGAGGGTAATCCCTCAAGCTATAGGGAAATGTATCCAGATAGAAGACTGAAAAAATTCCTAACAAATAGAGTCGTAACAGAATGGAACAGGCTCCTGGAAAGTGTTGTGAAAGCCCACATTGAACTCCTTAAAAAATCGGTTGGACAGCTTAAACGTCTTCAAACTATTTTAAATACACGCATCAGCTAATAACTGCTAGTGTGTCTAACTAAATAAAAATAATAATGTCTACTAATCATGTTATATTAAATTACATACTTCCATTTCTAATTTAAATCAATATTCGCAAAAATGAAATTTCTCACCCAAAAATCTATTTCTGAAATGGGTTAAACTCCAATTTTTACGAATCAGATGAAACAAAAAATATTGTTGTATACATCCAATTAGGCAGTTTCACGCTGATGCGTATGTTTCGCAAAAATTACATAAAAATATCAACTTTTTGTTTCGCTAACAAAAGACTATGGTTGATTTACGAGCAGGTAAGCATATTCCAGTCGATCCATTTTAATTGCTTTCGCTAACCACACGCGTGTTTTAATTTATTATTCTTTGTAAGTAAATAGATTTACGGTTACGTCAGATGAACTAAATTATGGCAGGTGTTTGGGGCTGTAAATGTTTTATTTTACATATAATGCCATACGATTTTTGGTGGATGTCAGATTTTTTTACTAGCATTTTTTATATATTCGTAAAATAAACAAAACTCCTTGTACGTTACCAAAAATATAACATCTATTTCTTGCAGAACAAAATATCATAAATAAAACAAAAACCTTGTATTTTCCATGTCATCGACGCTTTATCTGTTGAAGTCCTGCCAACAACTCTGCGGAATAGATTCTACTAGCTAAAGCCTAAAGTACTCACGGACAAATATGTTGGACATCAGCGTGGCAGGCAAGCAGAAGACGATCACGAGGATATCAGCGACCGCCAGGTTCACGATGAAGAAGTTGGTGACAGTTCTCATGCGCGGCGAGCGATACACCACGGCTATCACGAAACAGTTCCCCACAAGTCCCACGAGGAAGACGAGCAGATACGCGGCGCAGTACACTGCGGTCATCGCGCCCCCGTGCCGGTACATGAACTCGTCCGAGATGACTTCAAGATCGGACCGGTTCAGCGTCACGTTCATCCGCATAGGATGGTGCCGCTCCATCGCACCCTCCATGTGCGTCGACAGCGGCTCCAGATCCGGCAACACACTGTTATCCGGCACGAATTTACTGTTCATCGCTTCCATGATCGAATTTGATATTATGTCCACCATGTTGTGCCTATGGCCCTCCCTCATGTGAGAGTGGTTGTGGTGACGCCAATGATGTCGAGGCTCCTGAGCACCATGACTCGAGAAATTATAGTTAGCATCCTCACTCATGAAATCACTTGGAATCCTTAAAGGTGCCATCTCTCAATATGACATTTCCGCAAAATAATATCACTAAACTGTCAACAACTATTCGAAAATAATAATCTCACTTCACTAAGTCTATCCTAATTTATTTATATCGTTCACACATCAAAAGTTAGCAAATCAAAGAAATAATTTTTCACAGCACACGAAAACGTAAACTCTAATGTTCCATTAGAAAAGTATGAAAAGTTCCGTTGTGTTCGGCGCGGCGGGTCGTAGCGGGTCTACGCGCGGTGTGGTCGGCGTTCGCGCGCCGTCTGCCGTAGCCGCGTAGCACTGCTACGGGCTACGAACCGCGTAGGCCGCGCGACGCATGTGCATTTTGAGGAACGCACAACCACGCGATATAATGCACTTCCGTTGAACTTTACGGCTATTGGAATAGGATTTAATTTGCTTTGTTTAGCATTTGTTTTCAAGGGTAGTTTGTGGGCAAATTGGAAGGCTATCGGAAATGCATCGGTACTAAAAGAGATAGTATTTTATACATTTTAACAGTGAAGTTAAATTGAATGTTAAAAGATTTAAGTTATTTGAGAAATAAGAAACTAATGTTATTTACCCTTCGGTCGAATATTGAATAACTCTAAATTAATTTCTTGTAATAATTATTATTTGATATAGGAAAATTTTCCTCATAATAGGTTATTTGGTGACTGAACATCTACGCTATGCGTTTATTTATTTATTGAAACTGTAATTTATTTCGTATTATAGATGACAATTTTATAAATATAAGAAAATATATATAGAGTGAGTTTTCAGGGCGATATAAAACTATACAACACTATTTTTAATTACTTTCCTTTTAAATTTCAAAATTTTTATTTTTTATTTAATATTCTTTATTTATTACATTTTAACATATAAATAGCGCAACATTTGTCTAAAACGTCACACGTCATTTTTATTTATTATTATTATTATACTCTATTATTTTACTCTATATGAGAAAAGATCTAAAAATATAATATTAAGATAGCTTAGGTAAAAAGCAGTCGGCAACTGTTCGTTTTAGTTCATAAAATTAGCATGAGCCCGTTGTGTCCCACTGCAGGGCAAAGGCCTCCCTTATAATATTTTTTTTAATTTAATTAATAGTTTTCAGTTTTTTTATCTGTTCTTTATCACCATGAAATAGCCACCACGTTATTACGTCATTCGGCTGTGTAAACTAAAATGACAGCTATCAACTGTCAACTGATCGACCATACAAAGGGAATTTCAGCGCATTTGTTTACACAGCCGACTGACGTCACGACCACTGAGTAACTATGGCGTCCACTGCGTTCTGTATTTTCGTCAAATTACGCGCAAAATTTGAAAATATCAATCTTAAATGCTTAGCGACTGAATAAGAATTGTGTTTTTTTTAGTGCTTTATTAGTACTACAGAATCTGATAGAGAAACTTTTCAAAAATAAGTGTAATAATATCCTATTATGTGTGTGTTCAATATTATCATTATATCTTGTTATCCCACGTACACATTCCAAATATAAATCATCCAATCTTATTGGACTACAAACATTAACGTTTCGAGCGGACATCGAACCTGTGACCTATACCGTACCGTGCTACAAAAAAACGTATACTCAATTTATTGAGCTTGTAATAATAACTCAATATTATTATATTAACTTTCAAACCAATGATGATCACCACACTGGAAAGTTTCTGATGTTTCCTAGCGACGGAAAGGTCAAGGTTTAATTGCTTGGTAGTATACCAGTATAATAGGGAGGAAAGATTTGTTGCCTATAGTTTCATATCCTGGACGGATAAAGAAGTAAGTATGTTAGTAGAAAAAAAAACAAAGAAAAGAAGTAAGAAAGAAAGATATTGTATTTTTATAGCACAACACAAAACACACAAACATTAGTTAGATGCAATAAAAAAAGCAGCAAAAAATATAATAGTGTGCTTAACGGTTGCGTCAAAATAGCTCCAGCTCAGCAATTTTTCTTTACATTTTCATTACATTTTCACAGTTAATAATAATAGTTAGTTAATTTCTTGCAACAAGGCACGATTTATGAAAAAAACTATTCTTTAAAAGAAAAAGACATCATTTTTTCATTTTAAAATTTCTTAGCATAATTTATGTTTTGTCCTTACAAGAAGCAGGCAGTACTTATATGAAAAAGCTAAATAAATTATGCCTACACAGGTTCAATTACGTCACGGGTTTTGAGTATTTAAGCCTGCAATCAGTTCGATTGTCTTCGTATAGACTCTGTCTTTAACATAACTCCACAAAAAATAATTTAACGTTGTTATGTAACATGATCAAACTAGGCCACTTAACAACTGAATTTCATGAAATTCTGCGATCGGGAAATTCATTGTTTCGGTGCATGTGTGACTTGTGGCAATTTCCTGTAGAAACCACACGTTATTGATTCATATTATCTTTAAAGGCCAAAATTGGTTTCGAAAAGGACGATTATACATGTTAAAGTATTTTTAAAACCTATATATTTGTCAAATAAATATAATTTACCAATTTAAAAAAAAAAATTCTTAAATAAAAAGTGCTTGCATCGGCAAATATTATTTTCCAGCAGCCGCTGTGCATAGGACGTTGCAACGGTGTTGGATCGGTTCGATTCGGGTTGGTTCGGGGTTCGGTGAGGGTTTCGTTCCGTAGTGTACCCGGCATGGTAGTCCGTGTTCTTTTTTGTCATGCTTGATATGTTCCTACCACGGTCTTGATATTTTACGATGTAGTAGACACACACCTTCGAATTTCTGGTTCTAGGATATGCCAAAGCCTCACGCCTCACGATGTTTTCCTTCACCGTTTTGACATGACCGACATGTGACATTCACCAACCCGCCTGGGCCCGCATGGTGTCCACCATGCGGGCCCAGGCGGGTTGGTGGCCCATTCCTTCTCCCAGAGAGGAGGCCTGAGTCCTAGTAGTAGGAACATTGAAAGGCTGATTATGCTTATGCTTAGGCTTTAGACACACACCTTAAAAAGGAGCTTGTATTTATAAGGAAGGACAAGATTACACTCGTGACTTACACAATTGTTTTGTCTGTAACTGACAGGATTTTGTATAGAGTTAAACGTTTTCTTTAGAATAATACTGTTTCTCTAGAATAATAATAATATTGTGAGACAGTAGGTAGGTATTGTGTCGAAATACGTCTTTATCGAAAAGCTGTCACCGATTGTTTGATGTAAGGATGTTTTGTATAAAGCTTCTGGTATTGGTGTAGGAATGTGTTTTAAAAGTTATTGGAAGTATCTATAATAATTGTTTTTGTGGGAAATCATCCAATGATTTCTCATGCTCTAGGGCGGAGTGGCAGTTATTGTAGCTTGTTAGACTTTTACTGTCTAAAACCCATGCCTTCTTTGCCTTAAGTCCTAGGACTCCAGGTTTTACGTGCGCCCAAAGTTACCGCTTTGGCCGCCATTGTAACATACGTGATGTTGGTCACTCAAGCCACCGAAATAGAGTTTTAATTATTTTTTTCTTTCTTGCTGTATTACTTCGCGTTCGCCGTCGCGTTGTATCACCAGATTAATGATTAAGATGAAATAAAAGACCTTTTGATTGAATTCTAAATATCATCGAGCCTGTATTTGTAGAAATAAACTCGCAGCGCTGGCGGAGAAAGACGCTGACTGAGATGCCGTTCATATTAGCTGGAAGCCTTTTGCCAAAGGCGGGCACTATGAAATTTCACTTCTTACATGGACTAACTGTAACGACATCTATGACGTCACATAAGAACTAATCCTACATCGTGCAAATCAAAGTTCTTCGCGCGATTTGAACATATAGAACAGCCCAAAAATCATCTATCGGGCAGTTGCCCACCAGACATTAAACCCGTCTGGTCGGAAGATCCTCCTTTTTCAACGAATAGCCTATATTGTGTTCCATTGCTAGACAAAGGCACGCCCTTTTGCTGCCCAACCTCTCTGCCTTGGGTGGTCTCTGGTCAAGTTTGGACCGCGAACACGATCGGATTGTCATACTACCTCCGCTGCGGTCGACATCGATTATGTGAACGTGTACAAACGTGCGACCTGACCAGCCCACTCCGCCTGCATTCAGCCTGTTCGACTACCCACATAGGAAATACAATTTTGAATGGAACATCTTCAGTTTTGCCGATGAGATCCAAAGGCTTGTCATATTTTCTCGTTACATGGTGTGCGAGAGTTTATTTTCTTCCCAGCTAAAACACATTTGACATCCTTGATTAATGGGACCAAAGTATACCGTGCTCATCGAGCCACGGAAGTATTTTAGATGCTAAACCTTGCAGATTGATCGATCCGCCGCTAATTATTGATGGTCTCTTCTACGTCACTAGTTTTTCCAAAGATTTCGCTCTTGTAAACAAATATTTTGGTACTAGGATCTAGTCAATAAAATTATCCTATGAAGATTTTTTTCATATTATTTATAAGCTCGCATTTGACCACTAACGCACCTTATGGTCACTGGGAACCCGATCCCGATTTTCGTCCACCGTAGGCGCGGGCTTGCGGATGACGAGCAATTGGTAGCTCCGGTAACCGTTCGGGCCGAGCCCAAATCGTCGAAGGCGCGTACTGTTCCACGCGCGCCTCAAAGAGATGTCAGCAAACATTGGAGCCCAGCAGGGTCGAAGCCTACTGGGACCAAGGGTTTGCTTCTGAAAAGAAGACTCGGCCTTGGTATGAAAGGCAACGAAGGAACAGGAGTGGGTTTTTATTCAATAAAAGTCTGACACACCCTATCGCACCGCCTTAGAGCGGAAAATGTCATTGAGTGATTTGAAAACCTAAAAAATAAATAAAAAAATATTGCACCTTATTGTAAGCGATGATATGGACAAGAAAGGAACATGCTAGCGTAGAAGTAAGTTAATGAAATCATATTAGAAGTAAAATATGTAATCATATTAGAAGTAAGTTAATTAAATCATATTAGAAGTAAAATATGTAATCATATTAGAAGTAAGTTAATAATATATTATTAGCCAGTTCTTCTGATTCTCATTAGTTCAAGGTCTAAGTGTCATGTGTATGTTAGTTTACATGTTTGTGAACGCATCCACTATACGGGAGTTATTCCGAGTGGGGCAACGTTTTTCTTTAGTAAAAAAGATTTAGACAGATTGAATAGGTATCCACATTAAAACTACTACTTAGATACATAATCGGCCTTGTAATATTCCCACTGCTGTGACTCAGGCCTCCTCTCTAGGAGAGGGACTGGGCTGTAATCTAGCACGCGGGCCCAGTGCTGTTAGTGGTTGTCACAATTCTCGAATTTTTGGTTCTGAGACATGTTTCCTCACGATATTTTTCCTCACCGTTTTGGTAGAAGTGGTGATGAGATAAATTACACAAAGTAATGCGCTAGGCTGGGTTTAAACTCGTGACCTACTTACTAATCGTAAGTCGGGGCCGTTACCTCTGAGCTACCAGTGCTAACAATATGAAAGCTATTAACTACTTCACATACTTTAAAATTGAAATCACCTTCAACAAACAATATAAACAGTCATTAGCATATCACAAGGGCTCTCCCCTCATATGATTACACGATCGATGATATATAATCAGCGAGCCTTCAGCGTCCATACTTAATGCCCTGAACGGCCACTTACAGTTACTTTGAACCACTTAATACAAAACTATGGCTTATGAAGGCACTGCAGTACATGTCAACTGATTGGTCCTTGGCTGATTAACTATCGATAATGGTTCGTCGAGGTTACAGGTAACGTTGACGCTGTTTATTCTTTTAGGGAATATTGTATATTGTTTATTTCTTGTGGGATTTCACTCCCCGCCCCCGCATCTCTTTTCATAGCATTAAAGAGACCCGATATGTTTGCGTGCTTCTGCGCAAGTAGAACTGTAGAAGTCAGCGCTCAAGATTCCTGCCGGTATCTGTATCTAGTTCTAAACTAAGCACAGCTTGTGCTCCGGCACAGCAGTCAGGACCATTAACTGGTGCCTTTATTTCCATCTTCAATTCATAAACTGATCGTAGTTTTAATAGTTTTATGATGCTTATCCTGAAAAATCGCCAAATTTAAGTGTCAGTGGGCAGGATGCATTGCTTGCAGAATAACTGGTCAATGGGGCTGAAAGGTTCTTTAATGGCGACCAGCTTCTAACAACCAAAGAACCATGAAAAACATAAATTCTAGGTTCAGACAAAATTACGAACTACGACTTCGCTTCGGCTTCGCTTGTGTGGCCTGCCCCATAGGAACCGTACTGAGATAAGGTAAGAAAAAAAGAAAGTTCCTTTAGACGCTCTGCGATACTGTAACTTTGTACCAGTGATTTATTTATTTTTTCTTAAATCGAGCAGCACATCCTATGAAGACCTCATTCTAACAACCAAACAGCTTTACTGTATACTCTGTCGTCACACAAAGCGTCACTATAAGACAACCTACCTTATAACATAGTCCTCATTAACAAGCTGTACAAATATTGATTAAACTGACAGCGAATTTAAAAGATTTGTTGTACACTGACTGCTATGCCGGAGGTCGTGGGTTCGATTCCCAACCAGAACAAATGTTTGTGTGATGAGCAAGATCATTTGTTCTGTGTCTGGGTGTAATTTATCTATAATATGTATGTATTTAGAAATCTATAAGTATGTTTATCAGTTGTCTAGTACGACCCATAAAACAAGCTCTGCTTAGCTTGAAACTAGACGACGTTGTGTAAAAGTTGTTGAATATTATTATTACACTAGCTCTTTTAAGATAAACCACAAAGCATTTTTGTTAGAGAGAAGCTTATACTCAGTCGACGAATTATGATTTAATATTATTTACTATTTCCTTTTTTTATAAATGTATTACCATCGTTTTTAGCACATAATCATGTTTTAATTTTTTCTTATATTGCATGTTCACTTTTCGAAATTTATATTAATACTATCAATAACGATATATTAATGTAATATATTAAACACAACATCAATTATTCCAGATAAATAAATAAATATAGCAGAAGAAACGAAAAGAAAATACATTAGCAACAGTTTTAATTATACAAACCACTCAATCAGTTTATTCAACACCCCAGTAGTTTACCTGTATAATGTTCAACTGAAGGTAAATCGTAAGCTAGATACTATGCAAATAAGACATGAGTGAAACCCTTGAGAGCTGGATTACCATTTGACGCGACCAAGACTACGTGTTGACTCCTCACAACTACCCCTTAGGGTGACCAAAATCCTTGGATTAAGGTATATGTACAATACGTACGGCAACCTGTTTGTTTATTGTTGACTAGCACTTTTCCAGCGACTTGGTTTGCAAGCATATTTTCATACGAGGGAGCGGAGTTGCCATAGCAGTAGAACGCAAAGAAATGCCACAGCAGTATAACGCAAAAAGATGCCACAGCAGTATAACGCAAAGAGATGCCACAGCAGTATGACGCAAAGAGATGCCACAGCAGTATAACGCAAAGAGATGCCACAGCACCACTAACCACTAAACCAATAGGCCAGTCAAAGTTATAAAAATAATAAAATATGATAGATGATCAGAAAAAGGTAAAGTAAGATGATCTGAATTTTAATGTAAATATTTTTTAAAAGTCTATAGTAAATTAATCTAATATTCGGCAGACTGTAGCCAGTATATCCGTACAATGTGAAACAGACCCTTAAACTTCAAACCCTACTGATGTTTCTTCTAATGGGTTATGTTAGATCCTTGAAGGTCAAGATCTTCGTAGTGGAACTATCGCGACAGTAAAAGGGACCATTTGACAAAGCCAAGGTCGACCGTAAACTTGGCGTAATGTGCTGTGTAATTAGTTAGGAAACTTGGCAACATTGGGGGTTTTACAACGTCAGATTTAGTGCTATTATGTTGGTAATAAACTGCTCGTTTGATTATGTTAAAATATGATCCAACTTTTTGTTGGTGCTCTTTGCAAAAAGGGGTTTTTCCTTTTGATAGTTAAAAAATATATATGACTAGTGGTACTGGCAGACGTTATCCTGCCCGGAGCCTAGCTTTGCGTCAGAAAAAAAAAAATGATGCCAATCGAGCACCGACATCTACCTGGTTCAATTATATTTTCAAACCATCCAAGGACCCAACCAAATACACAAACGAAATTTCATCCGAATAGTTTAAGCTGTTTAGAAGGAGTTAATTGACAAACACACGTATAGAATAAAGATAATTTAATATGTTAATAGACAGTGAGAGAGCTGTGGTGAACCAGTAGTAATGGCCTTGCTTTGTAAATGACGTCTTCAAACATAGCCAGGCGCATTACTTTTTGTAATTTATTTAATCAGCCCTGCTTTCAAAACGGTGATGGAAACATACTGAGGAAACCAGCATTTCCTAGAACCAGAAATTCGAAAACATGTAATATTCACCAATCCGCATAGGCGTTGATTACGGCCATTCCCTCTCCTAGAAAGAAGTGTTCCAGCAGTGGGAACATTCTAAGGCCGATTATGCTAATGTTATTATGTTAATAGGAACTATATTGAAATAGATTAGTAATCGTATGAATAACAAATCATAATATTTCTAGAAAGGTAAAGTCATGAATACTTTTTAATACGGGAGAGAAAACCCATTGCTGCAAAAAAGGAAGTAGTCGCTTACAATGGTTTATTTAAAACGGGGTGATACCTTGTACACCGTATGATATAATGACCGTAATGATAGGAATGTATCAAGCACCGAAAGAAACACAACATGACACTATGCCCGCTTGAACGTCTCAACAGCACATCATACCTGAACCTAGCGGTCATTCTATGCGGTTACAACTGGTATGCTTACTGCTTCGCAAGTTTAAATATAATAAGGATTAAAAGTATCCTTTTCCTGGATATGATGGATAATATGGAAAAAGTTAACTTTAGGGTTTTGCGAAACAGGGGGTCATACCACTAATTTCCGAGCAACTACATAGTAATTCCTAATGGAGAAACTTCAGAATCAAACCCAAACCCCACGCTCAGCAGTTGCGTTTTCGACCACGAGACCAAAGAGGCAGTCAAACGATTGCCTATGGCCAAACGCTTCTAACTCTTGTGTATCCCAACTGCCTTTTTTCGTTTTTAGAAGGTATGCGGAATAAGTTGTAAAGGCCCACATACCTCCGTTGAAAAGGAAGGATCTTTCGACCAGACAGGTGTTGTGTTTGAACCGAGAATCTACCGGATAGTTGATTTTGGACTGTTTTATATGTTCTAATGACGTGAAAAACTCTAATACCGCGGTGCAGAGATTTGAAGTTCTAGTTTCTATGTGCTGCCATATATCTCGATACACGTTGAAAGATCTAGCTAACTGGACAATGCAGTAATTGTATTCTGTAAACAATTAATTGCCTTATCTATACCTATAGACAAAGAGAAACTGACTGACATATCAACACACAACCAAAACGACAAGGATTAGGAGCATGAAATTTTGCATAAAGTTTCCTTTTATAACGTAGGCGAGCACTAAGAAAGAATTTCCCAAAATTCACCTCTCAAGGGGATGCATAGCATAGCATAGTCGGCCTTTTTAATGTTCCCACTGTTGGGACTCAGGCCTCCTCTCTAGGAGAGGGTATAGGCCGTAATCCACCACGCGGGCCCAGTGCGGTTGGTGGATGTCACATGTCTTCGAATTTTTGGTTCTAGGACATGCCGGTTTCCTCACGATGTTTTCCTTCACCGTTTGGAGGGCAGTGGTGATGAAATAAATTACACAAAGTAATGCGCCTGGCTGGGTTTGAACCCGCAAACTAAAACTCGTAAGACGGGGCCGTTACCACTCGGCCACCACTGCTCCCAAAAGGGGATGAATCTATTCTATTTTTCATTAACGCGCTGGCAGAAGCTCGTATTGTATAAATTTAATTATATATTATATTAATTTTATCATATTGGTTAATTTATTTTTTGCAAACGTTATAAATTGCATCTCATTGCCATGAAATTATTATTGAACTTTATATTTTTGACTACACTTTCGCATTGGGTTAGTCTATAATGAAAGCTGTATGTGTGTTTAATTAATGAGTAAATAAAATATGACAGAAAATCCGAGTTAAAACATAGCACTCTATACGTTTTCTAATAGATTTTACTTCTAAACCTGTAACTAGCCGACTTCTGGCCACCACTATAATATTAAAGATGAAATTCTTTATTAATAGCGACCTTATAATTAATGGCGTTGCTCATAAAATGTTACTGTTCACAGAATGCTACATGTCTAAGGACGAGCTTCGGATTTCCCTGAAGATATAAAATTGATGGATGAGACGCAAGCTTTTACACTTTCTTTGTGTGCTTTAAAACTACTTATACATAAACTGGCACAGCTTAACGTGTTATCTGAAGCACGGAGGAATCTCGGTATGCTAGGATGGTCACCCACCCGTAGACCGACCTTGACAAGCATTGCTTAACTTTGGAGGTCAACTCGTACCGCAGCCGTAACTATAATTAATTTCACCACGAGGTCTCTTTCATTTGATCAACGACTTCATACACTAAGCAGAATTATCGAGGCACACAAACATTATCATCATCATTTCAGCCGAAAGACTTCCACTGCTAGACACAAGCCTCTCCCAAGTGTCACGATGACCAGCCACAATAGGGGTGGGTAGGGGGAGACGTTGTACGTCTCATATCCATCGGGTTCCCGCACCCCTCACCCTGTCGTCGGTCCACCTTGTAGGAGGCTTTCCAACGTAGTGTCTTCTGGTACGTGGCCACCACACCATGAACCCATCGGCCTCATTGGCCATTTGTTCTGTGGGCAATGTGCTATGACCATCGCTACTTAAACTTGAAGATTCTTCGGGCTATATCCATTACCTTGGTTCTCTTGCGGATAGCTTCACATTATCAATGGGTTACCTATCATAAATTTTAAAAATATTTGACTGAATTTCATTTCGCCTAAAACTTTTCAACTATTATCGTTTCGTTTTTTTTTATTTCATCGAAGTTACGTTTGCCACTGTATCAATTGAACTTTTATAAATTCCACTTTTTTCGTTTCTCTTGTTAAAAGGGAATCGTTTGTCTTGGTATGGTCATGTGAAGAGGAGGGATGAAACGCATGTTACTAAAAGAGTTATGAGTTTACATGTGGATGGATGGAGAGGAAGAGGGAGGCCAAAGAAAAGATGGATGGATTGTGTGAAGAGTGATATGAAAGAAAAGGAAGTTAGTGATAGCATGACGAGTAACAGGGCAGAGTGGAAGAAAAAAACGTGTTGCGCCGACCCCAAATAACACGGGATAAGGGCAGGAAGATGATGACTTTTTTCGTTTCTCCGGCGTTTCATTTGGTCGAAAAACATTTCACCGATGTTACACTTAGCTGAAATAACAATTGTTCGAAGTATTATGTTTCTGAACATTCATTATACCACTGTTTACACTTAATAATACAGTTGATTATGAACAAAAGTGGTTTTAGATAAGAAGCATGTAAACAAGGATGCCGCATGCAGCATGCAAACAGGCATGTAGCACGCAAGCACACATGCAGCATGCAAGCAGGCATGCAATATGCAACCAGACAAGCAGCAGGCATGCAGTATGCAAGCAGTGGTGCAGCAGGTATGCAGTATTCGAGCAGACATGCAGCCTGGAAGCAGGCATGCAACATACAACAAGCATTGTTTCTGTCACAGCTCCGGCGTTGCGGGGTTTGAGCGGACCACGCGATTTTTTTTAAGCTGGCCGCCCTACCCTTCAGCGCCTACGTTGGCTTGAATTATGCTCTAGGGGTAGGGCAGACAAGACTCTGTGAAGTCGGTTTTGCAGCGATTCGTTTCTGCCACAAAATTTTGTAGCGCAACATATTGACTGTTTATGACACTATTTTTAATTTAATTTAAAATTAGTGTTTTGAGGGGGATTTAGGCCGTAGGCTCGGGGAGGCAACGGGTGACTCCCGGTCCGGGTCGTTCTTGGTACAAAGGATGGCCATCGCTATCCAGCGAGGTAATGCGGCCAGTATTATGGGCACTTTTGCACCGGGAACGATCAGGGGCGGGTTGTATATTGACGTGTGACTTTTTAGTTTTAGACTATTTATATGTTAAAATGTAATGAATAAAAAATTCTATTTAGTTAAAAAAAAATAATTTAATATTAAAAATTGTGCTTATCATTAGGAGGGGTTTTGCCATAATCGGCTCGCTTGCCATGCGGGTTGGCGATCGCATTTGGTTGCTGCAATTCACAGAGAATCCTGCTGCCCATTCTCTGGTATGTCTCTTAGTCGCCTCTTACGACACCCACATGAAGAGAGGGGTTGGTGTTTTTTTTATATCCGGACACCATCCGGAGCGAGGCCTGTGTCCAACAGTGGACGACTTTCGGCTGAAATGATGATGATTGAAAATTTGAAAATGCTACCAAGTAGCTGTATATATTTGTGACCAAAATTCCGTAAAATGTTGTTTCGGTGTGGTTGAAATATGACTAATAAATCATTTGCTAAATGAAAAAAGTTCAAAAGAGACTTCGGCCAATAGCAAAAAGTTATTTTGTAAATCCGCAAAATATAGTTCGGTAAAATAATACCTACGAAACAGGATACTTCGATGATCTAAAAATATGTCAAATAATGCATCTAGGAAAAAAGACGTCGGTCAATAATTTTCGGTAAAATAAAATTCGAGAAAAAAAAAATCGAAAAAGTGATTGGTTCCCTTATCAATGAGATAGCAATTCTTGTTATCCACATACTTCTAAAATACATGCTGGTGTGTAAACCGGTAAGTGTGCAATAGAGCGATGAGAGTTATTTATGTCCCCGTACCTCCTGCTTCAAGTACGTTCGGCAATAATTACGACGCTATAACGTTCACGTATTTCAAACACCCTGTACTTGCGAGGTCGTTGACATCAGCTGAGGTATTTTCCTGCATGTTTTCATGAATTCAGACTAATCTCGGTTTGATAACGAAAAGTAATTTTTATTAGGTATTTCTTAATGTTTCAATGTTTATATGTAAGTGAGACAATCACGTTAACTTTTTGTTTGCATGACAAATGCATCCGTTCGTTGTGGCTACACTTGGGGGAGGTCTATGTCCAACAGTTGATGTCTTTCGGCTGAAATGATTCTGAGCCTGTTCGGGGTGTGGGACATTTATTAATTCTCCGTATAATTAATATTATCAATCAGAAAGTGACTTCGTCTGTCTGTTATTTCTTCATATATTAACCTCTCACATCAAAATATCTTAGAAAAGGAGTGTAATCAGTTAATGTACCGTAACATATCCTATTGGGCCAATTAGTTAACTTTTACCAAAGTCAGTGAAAAGTTTACGGCTGCTGAAAGCTTTTAGATCTACCATCATATTCTTTTGCTGTTCACGTATTTATATATATCTTGAAAAAAATGTCAAACTAGTATGTCTACATACATGCCAAGGTCCGGAGCGAGGAGGAATGGCAGGCAGTTGTCTCCTTCTAATATTTGCGAATGACGCGGCCGCACGCGTGGGGGAACGGCTCTCACGCCCCAGCCGCTGAGATCCCGACCTCGCTTTCCAGCCATCGTAGGATAGGGCTTGCGGACAGCGAGCAATGGGTAGCTCGCCGTCCGGCTGTCCGGACCGTGCCCGAGTCGTTGACGGTGCGTAGTGTTCCAGGCTCGCCTCAAGGAAATCTCGGCAAAACCGTAAGGGCCCAGCAGGGTCGAAGCCTACTGGGGCCATGGGTTAACTTCCGTAAGGGAAACCCGGGGTCCTGGAACGCTAGGCAAAGAGGAAAAATAGGTGAGGTTTTCGTCTGTAAAAGTCTGACACGCCCTCTCGCTCAACCCTAGGGCGAGAGAAGTCATTGGAGGATTTCCTACCTAAAAAAAACCTATTTAACAAGATAATTTTGCGGCTACTATGTAACAGGAAAGTTTTTAGATCCACCATCATCATCATATTCTTTTTCGGTTCACGAAGTTATATTTTGACAGAAATGTCACTAATATTTCTACATCCATGTTACACTAATAAAATGTCACTATAAATAGCGACCACAAATCACAGAGTCGATCGGAAGAGACGACGACTTGTTTTATAACTCTTAAACTCGATCTCAATTGGTGACCACTTAATTACGTTTAATTAACGCAATATGTAGGTTCAGGAATGGAGCTGGAGACTCAGAACATGGTCGTGCATGATTTTCCTTTCTAAATTTTTAATGGTACCATAATTTTATAAATATTTATTGATTTAAAAAAGGGTTCGTGTTTTCTAGTACGTTCTTCACAAATCATCCAATTTCTTCCATTTCTGTCATTTCAATAGTGCCTATAATTGGGTTAAGTAATATAAATGCTTTTAACGAGCCATAATATTTCATTTTACTTTACCTAGAAACAAAATGCGAAAGTAACACTGATTGTGATCACGACCTAGGATTGATCATAGGATTAATCCTGGGAGTGCCATGCTTAAACAGAGTCCCAACCAGCAACCTTCTGCGTCTGGACAGAGGCAGCCTGCATCTGGTGGCAGTGACCATCACTGGACACTGTGCCCTGAACAAATACTTCTTCACAATGAATATCACAGATAGTCCTCTGTGCAGAGGATGCATGGACTCAGAAGAAACTGAAGCGCATGTGCTCCTCGAGTGCACAGTCGTCAGCGAGTTAGGAACACGAACCTTAGGAGTACCGAATTCACTCATAAACGCATTGAGCTAACTGAAGAGACTCATCTGCTTCTGGAGTGAGATGGGCTGGTTGGAGTAAAGGCTGGCCATGGCCCACACACAGTGGTCCGCTAAGGACTAAGTGTAGAAACCAGACTACAAAGATAAGGTAATCCCAGGAGTGTGTTCTTTTAGGATAATTTTCGATATTCACACGGGTAAAACCACTGGCAGAAATAAGTAAGTTATAAGTTGAAAATCTGGCAGCCTTTTTATGTGGACATCGCGTTGTGGAGGTCAGACAGGCAGTCGCTCCCTATAACATTCTGGTATTCAGCATTATCCGTTCAGACTGGAAGACCGATCCAACATAATGGCTAGCCACCTATAACAAATTGTTTTTAGGGTTCCGTACCTCAAAAAAAAAACGGAACCCATATAGGATCACTTTGTTGTCTGTCTGTATGTCTGTCAAGACCCTTTATCTAACCTTTAGGAAACACCCCACCGACCGTGTTCCCACGTTGTCGCCGTGGTGGGGCTTGCGTGTCTCTATGACCTTGAGGGCTATGCCGGTAGAGCTACTCATGCCGGAAGGCCTCAAGCGAGAGACCAGACCAAGAGGAACACACAGGCGGAGTCCAGACGGACCGCCAAGGAGGGTGCACTGTCCAGAAGCATCGGCACCAACAGCTGTTGGTGTTTTTGGACAGTGGGTTTTGAGAGAGTGGGTTCGCCTCGGGTACGCGTCTGCTTATCAGACGTGACCATGATGGCGAACGTGGTTATTGGGGACCCCACCCCACAAAAAAGGCAAAGCTGTGGTCAGCACACAAATGGACGCGTCTCGAAAAACATTACTACCCCAGGAGGGTACCGCCTGCACCGCAGGTGGAGAATCCCTCCCCGAGCAGAGCTCGGGCTGCCCCTCGTATTCTGGGGGGGGCAAAGAGCGCGTCAGGTCCCCTAGGGACCTGTTACCGTCCCTCGTGGACGCACGGAGCCAGGGTGGCTCACCCACCGGTAGCGCGGAGTCCCTGGGACCTGTTCCCAGCACGTCCGCTGCGCCGGTGGGTTCTTCAGAGGCCGGCAGGCGTTTCGGCCTCAGGGAGGTGAGCGGAGACACGGCGTCGGACTCAGATGCCGCGTCTTCGCTCAACTCGGAGAGAATGGAGGTGGATGAGGCCACCTCCAGGAAGAAGAGGAGGAACTTGTTCCTAAAGCGCCCCATATCTGGGGACAGCCGGAGGACGTCCTCCGACGATGGGCGTGGAGCTTCGGCCCGCAAGATCTCCACTGCTGGACGAGGTGCGGGCCGAATGACGACGAAAGGGAGGAAGCCCACCGCCGAGGAGGCGACCCAGCGGTCCCTAAAGATTGCTAGGGAGGGGCGCCACCCCGGGGCAAGCAGTGCCCAGGTCAGCCCTTCAGAGCCGGAGCCTTCTGGCAGCGAGCCGGAAGGCATGGAGGAGGCGCTGAACCGTTTTACGGCGGTCGTGGCAGCTGCCATAATGGGCGTGGCCAAGAAGAGGGAGAGGGTCGCCAAGAGGCGGTCCATCTCCCAGGCCATGACCTCAATCACCGAGGCACTGGGGATCGTCCTGGAGCCGTTCAGGAAATCCCTCAACAAGAGGGTTGAGCGGCTCGAGGCAGAATTGGCCAGTGTCCGGGGCGCTGGCCATGAGGTGGCGCCAAAAGGAGGACGCAGGGAGGGGCAGGGTCGGCCCCAGCCCTCGCCCCAGATGGAGAGCGAGGTGCTGACTCTGCTGCGGCAGGAGCTGGCTGCCTTTCGGCAACAGCAGCAGGAGCAGCAGCAGCAGTTCCAGGAGCGAGTCCAGCGGCAATTCGCAGTCCTGGAGGGCATTGTCCTGCGCCCCCCGCTTGCGGCCTCCGGCCTAAAAAAGGCGGTTTCTTACGCTGCCGCCGCCGCGGCTGCTGCACCCAAAGCGGGCCCGTCCGGGCAGACCGGGCGTGGAGCCCAGGTGTCGGAGCCGGCGAGGCCGGTCCCGGCGGCCAAGCAGCAGCAGCGGCAGGGGAAACCTGCCCCTCCCCCGAAAGGCAGAGCGGTGCCTGCCGCTAAATCGGCGGGGCCTTCCGCGGCGGCGGCGACTAGGCCGCGCCTGCCGCCTCCCCTGCCCGAAGAACCATCGGCTGGCGCCGAATGGACGGTCGTCGGCGCCAGCAGAAAGGCGGGCAAGGCGGCTAGAGCGGCAAAAAAGCGCGAGCGGCGACAGCAGCGCAGGAAGCGGGCCATGGCGGCCAGACTTCGCGCCCCGAATTCCGCAGCTGTAGTGATTACACTACAGCCAGCTGCGGAAAAGAAGGGCGTGACGTACAACGCCGTCATGGAAAAGGCGAAACAGGCGGTGGTGGGCCACCTTAGCGAGTTCGGAGCCACTGAGGGCTTCAGAATGAGGCGCACCGCAACCGGGGCCCAAATATTGGAGGTCCCTGGTGCGGACAGCGGCTCTGCCGCGGACGCCCTGGCCGCAAGGATCAGGGCGTCTATGGACGCTGAGGAGGTCCGAGTGTCCAGGCCCACAAAGTGCATAGACGTGCGCATCATGGGCCTGGATGACTCCGTCAGGGTGGACGAAGTGGTGGCCGCCGTCGTCAGGGCGGGAGGGTGCCAGGCCGATCAAGTGCGGGCTGGCGCCATCCGTGCTGGCAGCACGGGCATGCGAGCCGTTACGGTTAGCTGCCCCGTGTCAGCGGCCAAAGCCATCACGGCTGAAGGCCGAAGGCTCTTGGTGGGCTGGGTCTCCGCGCAGGTAAAACTGCTGGAGCCCAGACCTCTGCGGTGTTACCGCTGCCACGTGGGGCACCACGTGGGGGCCCATTGCGCCGCGGAGGTGGACCGCAGCGACCGCTGCTACCAGTGCGGTCAGGCCGGTCACAAGGCCGTCGAATGCCGTGCAACGCCGCACTGCTATGCATGTGCGGCGGCAGGCAAGCCGGCCGAGCACCGGGCTGGGGGCAGGTCCTGCGACCCCCCTGCCAAGGCCAAGGGCAAAGTACGGAGGCCCATCCACCCGGACGTACTCACCGCCGTAGCCGCTTCCTTGGCTGCCGCCGCTGTCGCCGCCGCACCCGCCGCGGCAGGGCCCTCTCGGGGGGCTAGGGAGGAGACTGTAATGGACTGTCAATAACGACCCCATTACGTCTCCTCCAGGCGAACATCAACCACTGCGCCCCCGCTCAGGATCTGTTGCTCCAGAGCATGGCGCAGTGGTCGATCAATATCGCCGTGGTCTCCGAGCCGTACAATGTCCTGCCCAGGGGAGACTGGGTGCGGGACCTGGACGGCTCGGTGACCCTAATTTCGTCGGCCGCCGCCGGTACCCCGACCCTCGAGGCCGTCACGAGGGGACGGGGTTGCGTGGCAGCACGGTTCGGGGACATTGCAGTGGTAGGCGTCTACCTGTCCCCGAGCAGATCTCTCGGCGATCTTCACATCTCCCTAATGGAGCTGAAAGCCGTCGTCGCTGGGTTTGGTTCCCTCCCCGTGGTCGTTTGCGGGGACTTCAATGCCAAGAACTTGGCTTGGGGTTCCCGGCTCACGAACCAGCGGGGTCGGATGGTGGAGGACTGGGCTCTGGAGACAGGCCTGGTCGTCCTAAACCGGGGTTCTGTCCCCACGTGTGTGCGGATGCGGGGTGACTCAGTGGTGGACCTCTCGTTCGCCAGCCCCGCTCTGTCGCCGCGTGTCGTCGACTGGCGCGTTATGGAGGGGGTGGAGACGTTTTCGGACCACCGGTACATCCGGTTCGACGTCTCCGCCCAAACCTCGATTGCGCCGGTCCGACGGAACCCTTGTGGTCCGCGGTGGGCGCTGAGGCAGATGGACCGGGAGCTCCTCCTGGAAGCCGCGACGGTACAGGCCTGGGTGCAAGCACCGGACAGGCCTGTCGACATAGACGTCGAGGCAGAGTGGTTCCGGGAGGCCATGTCGCAAATTTGCGACGTGGCAATGCCCCGAGTCCCTCCAGGACGTGCTCAGCGCCAGGTATACTGGTGGTCGCCGGAGATTGCGGCACTGCGCAACGCGTGCAATGCCGCGCGACGCCGGTATGCCAGATACCGCAGTCGCCGCATCCGTCCAGCGGATGCGGAGGCCAGAGAGGCGGAGCTGTACGAGGGATACAGAGCGGCAAAGCGCACCCTCCGAGCGGAGATAAGGCGGGCCAAACTTGAGGCCCGCAACGTGTGGCTGGGGACTCTGAATGGGGACCCATGGGGACGCCCGTACAAATTGGTACGGGACAAACTCCGCCCCTGGGCTCCCCCGCTGACGCAGAGTCTCCGGCCCCAGCTCGTGGAGGGTGTGGTGAGCACTCTGTTCCCCACGCGAGGGGAACACTCTCCCCCGCCCATGGCTCCGCCACCAGCGGTGTCCGACGCGGACCACGATGGCGACGACGACGATAACGCTCCAGAGGTGACCGAGGTAGAGATGAGAGTGGCGGTACGAAGGCTGAGTGCCAAAAATACCGCCCCAGGACCCGACGGCTTGCCTGGGAAGGCATGGGTCCTGGCCATGGAGGCTCTCGGGCCTCGACTAAGAGGGCTCTTCAGCGCATGTATGGAGAGGGGCCAGTTCCCACTTCGCTGGAAGACGGGGAAACTGGTCCTGATCGCGAAGCCGGGGCGCCCCGCGGACTCTCCGTCCGCGTACCGGCCCATTGTGCTGCTCGACGAGGTGGGCAAGCTCTTTGAAAGAGTAATTGCAGACCGCCTCGTCGCACACCTAACACGGGTGGGGCCGGATCTGGCGGACGGCCAGTTCGGCTTTCGCAGGAGGCGCTCCACGGTGGACGCCATCATGTGCGTGCGAGCTCTCACGACGGGGGATGCAGTGGCCCAGGGCAGGTGTGTCGTGGCGGTGTCTTTGGACATCGCCAACGCCTTCAACTCCCTGCCTTGGAGTTGCATTGGGAGGGCACTCCGGTATCACCGGATGCCCGACTACCTCTGTCGTGTGGTCGAGGCGTACCTGTCTGACAGGTACATAACCTACCCCGGTCACCAGGGTGTGTGGGAACGTCGAGAGATGTCGTGCGGTGTTCCGCAGGGATCGGTACTAGGGCCGCCCTTGTGGAACATCGGATACGATTACGTGCTGCGCGGCGACCTCCCTGACGGGGTCAGCGTGGTCTGCTACGCAGACGACACGCTGGTCCTGGCGCAGGGAGAGTCGTACCAGGCGGCGGTCGAACTAGCGACACGCGGGGTCGCGACGGTCGTTGGCAGGATCCAGGAGCTGGGACTCGAGGTGGCATTGCACAAGTCCGAGGCCATGTGCTTTCACGGCCCTCGGAACGCGCCACCACCGGGTTCCCGGCTAACGGTGGGAGGAGTCCACATCGGCGTCGGGTCAACGATGAAGTACCTGGGACTCGTTCTCGACAGCCGATGGGATTTCGACGAGCATTTCCGACGTCTGGCTCCCAAACTAAATCGGACTGGGGCTGCTCTCTCGCGGCTCCTGCCCAACCTTGGGGGTCCAGACGCCTCCTGCCGGAGGCTCTACACGGGGATCGTTCGGTCCATGGCCCTTTATGGCGCGCCGGTGTGGGCGCCGGGGCTGCGGAAGCAGCCGGCGGCCCGGCTGAACGCGTGCCAGAGGGTCATGGCCATACGGATGGTACGAGGATACCGGACGATTTCCCGCGAAGCGGCGAGCCTTCTTGCTTGCCAGCGACCATGGGAACTGGAGGCAACAGTCCTTGCACTCATGCACGAACGGCGCATGGAGATGCAACGCCGGGGCGAAACTCCGCTGCCGCAACAAGTCGCGGCATGGCGGACAGAGTTCCGGCGAGTTCTCATGGAGAAATGGCGACAGCGACTGTCGCGACCCCGTGCTGGGCACGCCACAATTATGGCGGTAAGTCCCCTCTTTGAGGCGTGGTTGGAAAGACCTCACGGCGTCCTCACATTCCGCATGACGCGGGTCCTCACCGGACACGGTAAGTTCGGGAGGTTCCTGCACCGGATTCGTGCGGAAACGACGCCCGGGTGTCGCCACTGTGTGGCCCACCCGGAGGACACGGTGGAGCACACGGTGGAGGTGTGCCCCGCTTGGGCAGAGCAACGCCGTGACCTCGTGAGGGCAATCGGCGGCGGTGATCTCTCGCGCCGGAACTTGGTTCAGGCCATGCTCCGGAGCGAGGAGGAGTGGCAGGCGGTCGCCTCCTTCTGCGAAGCAGTAATGCTAGCTAAGGAGGCGGCCGATCGCGTGAGGCAACGGTCCTTACGCTCCAACCGCCGCCGGGATTCCGATCCCGATTTCCGGCCACCGTAGGCGCGGGCTTGTAGACGGCGAGCAATGGGTGGCTCGCCGTCTGACCGTCCGGTAACCGTCCGGACCGAGCCCAAGTCGTCGACGGCGCGTTTTGTTCCACGCGCGCCTCAAGGAGATGTCAGCAAATCGTAGGGGCCCAGCAGGGTCGAAGCCTACTGGGGCCACGGGTAGTGTGAAAGCGGAACCCGGGGCCCTGGGACGAAGGCAACGAAGGAACAGGAGTGGGTTTTTAGTCAGTAAGAGTCTGACACTATCTCCCGCTCCGCCCAAGAGCGGGGATGTCATTAGAATGATTTTCCCACCCAATAAAAAAAAAAAAAACCTTTAGGAAACACGTGGCGGTATCTAATTGAAATTAAAACTATATGCTAAGGTCTCGGGTCCTGTAAAGCAGTGAAAAAATCACAAATCTGAATAAACGAAAAAAAAATACGGCCGTTTATGTCACAAAAAACGTACATTTCGACACTCTCAAAAAAAGCAAAATTCATTCCCTTTGACCGAGAATTCTGAAATTTGGCATAAAGCAAGTTCATATTGTATAGATAAAGGAATAAATCTAAAAACAGAAAATTTGTTGTAACTTCACAAAAAAAAAACTTTTATTGCTATTCGGAAAATCTTCGAGACTCCATTCGGGAATTGCATATGTAGGTAAGTTTGTACGGAACCCGTGCGCGAGTCCAACTCGCACTTGCCCAGTTTTTTTATTTATATGGCAATATTTCTGTAAGCAGACGTGTATTAAAACATTCATCACGCACGAAACGCTTGTGACGCGAGCATTGATAACGAGTGTCAATGTTCTGAGAGGGCAACACTCCCTATTTATCAGAACGCGGGGTAAATGTTTGTGTATGCTGGTAACATTGTGTTACTGGTTATAGTGATCTGTCTTACTTATTGTAATGGCTAACCCTGCATTCTTTGCAATTGTGGGTACACTCATATTTTTGTAAATAAATGTTTTTAATATTGAGTACCTACAAGCTGTTTCAGTTGCGGTGAAGGAAAACATCGTAAAGAAATCGGCATGTCCTAGAACCATACATTCGAATATTATCTGACATCCATTATACGGCACCAGGCCCGCCTGGTGGATCACGGCCAATTTTCTCACCGAGAGAGGAGACCTAAGTCTTAAGCAGTTGGAATATATGGCTGATTAAGCTATGCTATTTTTTTCCGAGGATTCACAGCCGAAGCCTATTCAAATTCAAAATATTTTATTTCATCTAGGTCTACATGGGCACTTATGGCAATCTAGCTTCTGCACTTCTGCACGGTTCAAAAAAATCTTTTCTTATGGAGAAGTATCGGCTCCATGGTTACTCTATACAGTTACAAACCAGGAACCTTTAAATTTTCTGGGATGTTAAGTAGCCTATGAAAGTCAAGGATAGTAAAGCTTTAGCGTAATTAGACAAATAAACAATATTACCCAAAACCGTACAATAACGTCCTAAAACCATTATGCTTCTTGTGTAAGAAGGGTTAGCGCTATTCTTCCTGTATATCTCTAACTTACGAAGAGGCCAACAAGTACCAAAAAAAAGGAATAAATTGAAAAATGTTTGAACCAGTCTTGCCGTGAAGTCATGTGTTTTTTCGTTACTAGGTGGCGGAGATCAGATAGGCAGTCGCCCCATGTAAAATAGTGTTACTCAGCTGCATCGTGTTCTGGTCATCGTGTCAACACTTTACTGCGTAAATGGCGGCAAATTCAAATCTTGCGTTAATTTTGGGAAACCCTATATAATCGCAGTACATGCATGCTGTGTAGGCTTGTACCGATAAATGAGGTGTTATAAGTTTGTTATAATATAATAAAAATGATATAATAATATTCCACAAATATCACACAACGCCGTCTAGTCCCAAGCTAAGCAGAGTACTAGACAACTGATAAATATACTTATATATTTCTAAAGACATACATATTATAGATAAATTACACCCAGACACTTTACAAATGATCGTGCTCATCACACAAACATTTGGGTGGAATCGAACCCACGACCTTAGGCATAGCAGTCAAAGCCACTAACCACTAGACCAACAGGACAGTCAGTATAATACTAATTCGAGAAAAATACGGAATAATATATAGGCGAAGTTGCTATATGTATCCAGATTTATAACAAGGTTCCAAACCAAAGTAAAGAACTTCCAATAGTCCGCTTCAAAAGGATTTTACACATTTGGTTTATTGAGAATCCCTTTAGTAAAATTAAAGATTTCCTTTAGTTTAAATCTAAATGACCTAATTTTACCTATAGAAAAAAATTGTATGTCATTATGCTATGATTGAATATGTTAAGCTACTATTATAGAACCATTTTTTGAACTTTTGTAACCATATTTATTTGCAAATAAATCTTTGAATTTGACTTTGAAAGTCTGATTTGGTTGTCTATTAATCACAAGCAGTCTACTACTGAGCATGAGATCCTGGGTCAGGAATAGTGTTATTGTGTTTTCAGTCTGCAATTTCCCAGCAGCAGCTCAATGTCTAGATTTTTTTCGGCAGGAGTGGAAAATCCCCTTAGGACGCCCAGTCTGCCCCACAGATAAACCAGTCTGGGTAGTGTCAGACTTCTAGTGACTAAAACCACACTACTTACATTTTTGCCACAGACTTGACGTCCGAGCCCATTGTTTGTCGATGGTACAGGCTAGATTGTTAGGTACCCAATTAACGGCATATAGCACACCTCAATTACATAACATACATAATCAGCTTTATATTCTCACTGCAGGGCCTCAGGCCTCCTCTCGAGTAGAGGGAATAGACCGTAATCCACCACGCGAGCTTAGTATGGGTTGATAGGTGCTCTATTTCTAAAACATAACTAGACAATTATATGAGCACCATTGGTACACGTCCTCGTGACCCCTCAGGTAACACAGGCGTGATGTTATGTTATTACAGATTACTCACCAGATTCCAGTACCCTCCATGTTCATCAAAGGTCACCGACTCCACACTTAACAAAGCCTCCTCAAACGAAGCCGACTGCGGCAAATTATCCTTTTATTACCCGTGAAACACGTCGTAATTACGTGTCATGTGTTACGCACAGATTCGTTATATTTAGAGTTGGTTAACACATCATTTGCATAAACTGAACTGAACTAAACAAGCACAGTTCAATGCCCTGTAGTCGTACATTTGTGAAGCTACATATCTTGGAAGGTAATATTAGTAAATAATTGGTACATAAATAATAATTTCAAGACGATTCCCTAGCGAGGAAAAGATTTGGATCTTTTCAGATATTACTTTTACTAGATCGCAAGTAAACAGATTAATTTGTTTCTGGTTGGGTACTTGTGTACATTATCAATTGAAAGAGACTATACGATGTTATTTTCTCTAGCCTTTCTATCACACAGGTAATATCAGCTATGACATCAATTTAACTGATCAAAATATTGATTAATGTGATATTTTTGACCCAAAGGGAGAGGGGACGGCTATGCTCAGAGCTTCCTTTTATGATTGGACCAGAAATGAAGATATTTAGAATTAGAACCAAGGTTACGGACATAGCCTAAAGCATCAGCAAACTTTTATTAAGTAGCAGTGGGCAGGAAGCATTGCTCACAGAACATCGTGTCGGTGTGGTCGATGGGGCCGAAATATCCCGGAGTCGCAACCACGTACTGGAAGATTCAGTGTTGAAAGGCCTTCCACAAGGTAGACCGATAACTTGGTAAGGGTCGCGGGAATCTGAAGGATGCTAGACGCACAAGACCTGTAGTTGTGGCGGCACCCGGGGGAGACCTATGTTCAGCAGTAGACGTCTTTCGGAAGATGATGACATTTAACAACAAAACCTGTTGATCAGCCCTCCTAGCCAAGTTACGATCGTTTCGTTTGCGTCGAACGCCTCGAGTAGGCCACGTCTTCGATTCCTTTGTTCTGACTACGTGACTGAGCGTTGAGATGACGTCAGAACATAGGAATCGGAGGCGTGGACTACTTGAGGCGTTCGACGCAAACGAAATGATCGTAACTTGGCAGATCTTTCAGAGACTTATGATAGATTATTATAATCTGAAAAATAATAAGTTCTTTCAATCGAAATTTTCAAGTCTTTCAAAAATCTAGGAACACGGTCACGTTTCATAATAATAATAATAAAATTTATTTCAGAATTGCTTCATAGAAAATGGTTTTACCATATTACTACAATTTGTTCTGTTTAACATTTTATACAACTACAGCCGTTAATATTGGATCAAGTTAATTAACTGTGAGATCGCGCGGCGAGGCGCGTGCTTCCAGAGAAACTGTTCGATAACACTATTGAGTAACTACCTGATAGGTTTGTGGGCAACGTGACCAGTAGGACTTGAAATAGAAATCTTGGCGATAAGCATTTTTTGAGTTCCGAACGTCTAAATGAAAAAAGTAGAACTGTTATAGCATCACTCATGTCTGTCTGCCTGTCTGTGCATGTGTTAAGGCCAATTATCTCCGAATATACCGGATGATTGAGTTGAAATACGGTAGGTACACACAAATCTCTGTGATCCAAACACAGTCGTGTAACGTAAATAAATGAATTTGGGTTGTAGGTATCAGTTTTGGGGCGCAGAATATAAAATAAAAATGTAGTTGTGTAGTAGTTTTTACCGTGCTTTTTTTTTCTTTATAGGTTCGCGCTTGATCGCTATCTCACCTGATAGAAAGCGACGATACGGTCGACGATGGAGCGCGCTTACCTAGAAATAACCTATTCACTCTTGACTTAAAGATACCAATACCAAGAAAAACAATATTCAAGTCATTATATTTATTTGCATAATTTAAAAAAAAATGCATATTGACCATTTTATCCTCTGATCTCTGAATTTAAAGAGTTTTCTGGTATTTTATAGATTAAAAACAAACGTATAGAAAGTTTTTTTTTGTTTTGCTAGTCTGTCTCATAAAAGTCAAAGGCCTCTCTCCACTCCGTCTATTTCTCGCGGGACCGCGCTTCGTCCTACCAGTTCTGCCGAAACCTGTCTATAATAAGAAGCCTATGTTTTTAAAAACTTAAAAAAAAGCAATTTACACTTACCTGGTTTTTTGTAGATACTATTTTTAACTGATATTAAAACTGTTTGCAACGTCTTGATTTTCGCCCTTCTTGGTAAACAATTTAAAAGTCAGAGCACACTAATAAAAAAACGATCTTGAAAAACTTACATGTATACAGCAGCTGTCAAATATAATAAAAACTGGGCAAGTGCGAGTCGGATTCGCGCCCTGACGGTTTCGTACAAACTTACCTATGTAAACAGTTCAATTCCCGAATGGAGTCACGAAGATTTTTCCGAATCGCATTTTTTTTGTTGTGATAACAACGAATTTATAGTTTTCAGATTTATTCCTATACCTGTGCTATAAGACCTTACTTTATGCAAAATTTCAGAATTCTGGGTCAACGTGAAGTACCCTAATTTTGATTCCATTGAGAGTGTCGAAATATACATTTTTTGCGACATAAAAGGCCGTATCTTTTTTTTGTTAACTCAGAAGTTTGATTTTTATAGCTTTTAAAAGACCGCAAACTTAAGTATATGGTTTAAATTTCAAGTCAATACCTCCATGTGTTCCCAATATAAAAGGTCTTGACAAACAAACAGACCGACGGATGGACAAAAAAGTGATCCTTTTTTCCTTTTTAGGTACGGAACCCTAAAAAGCAGAGAAACAAAAGTTCTATAGCCGGTTTAATTGACGACTGGCCTGTTGTTGGTCTAGTGGTTAGTGGCCCTGACTGCTATGCCGGAGGTCGTATGTTCGATTCCCACCCAAGACAAATGTTTCATGTGATGTGCACGATCATCACACGAAACATTTGTCTTTAATGTATGTATGTATGTATGTAGAAATATATAAGTATGTTTATTAGTTGTCTAGTACTCATAGCACAAGCTCTGCTTAGTTTGGGACTAAACGGTCTTGTGTGATAGTTGTTAAAATATTATTATTATATTAATTACTGTCGCAGTAACATATAATAGTAACCAGTGAAATATAACAAAAATATACGAAACTAAACTTCCATAAGATAGATAGCCATTATAATTACTGTCGTAGCAAGATGCAAAATGCTACGTCGTAGCCACTTGCTACGGCGTAGCAGCGGAGTAACACTTTAAAAAAAAAAAACTGAAAACCGCTCTTTTGATTCAATCTCAGAAAGCAATTGAAATAGAAGATAACATAAACAACAATATGTCATCACGCCAGTATTACCCCTAGGAGTAGAGGTGACTGTGTTTGTATTTCCTTGTTATATATTAGTTACTAACACTAGTTATAAAGTATTTTACTAACAATCCCCCGCTCTTGGGCGGAGCAAGAGATAATGTCAGACTTTTACTGACTAAAAACCCACTCCTGTTCCTTCATTGCCTTTCATACCAGGGCCAAGTCTTCCTTTCAGAGTGAGAACCTTGGCACCAGTTTCGTTTTTTGGGTGGGAAAACCATCTATTAACATTCCCCGCCCTTGGGCGGAGCGAGTTGCTGACATATCCTTGAGGCGCGCGTGAAACACTACACGCCGTAGACGACTCGGGCTCGGTCCGGACGGTTATCGGACGGTCGGAGGGCGAGCCACCCATTGCTCGCCGTCCACAAGCCCACGCGTTGGCTGGAAATCGGGATCAGAATCCCAGCGGCTGGGACGTGAGAGCCATTGCCTCGCGCGTGCGGCCGCCTCCTTTGCTAGCATTACTGCTTCGCAAAAGGAGGCGACCGCCTGCCACTCTTCCTCGCTCCGGACCATGGCCTTTACCAAAACTCGGCGCGAAAGATCGCTGCCGCTGATCACCCCCATGAGGACACGACGGTGCTTTGCTCAAGGGGGTCACACCTATACCGTATGCTCCATCGTGTCCTCCGGGCGGTTTTCCGCACGAATGAGGTGCAGGAACCTCCCAAACTTACCATGTCCTGTGAGGACATACGCCATGCAGAAGGTAAAGACGCCGTGTTGCTTTTCCAGCCACTCCACAAAGAGGGGACTACCGCCATAATTATGAGGTATTAGCAGTAGCACGTGCGAGCACCAGACCAATGAGGCAGAACAAAAAATAGACAAACTCCACAGTATGTTATGGAGATAAAGATAAACTATCTCCCCTGGAGAGCAGGGCCACGCGTCAGACCACGCTTCGACGAGCACTCGCTTACGCAACTAGTAACGGTTCACGGACGTTGGATAGTACCTATTATATAAATATCAATAACTATGACATTTATTGATTAAAACTTTATACACAAGTAGTCAACACTGTACAAAGGCGGACTTAATGCCTTAGGCATTTTCTACCAGTCGACCTTAGGGTGGTGCAGAAACAAAACATGGTAAGTGCAGCTTAATGGTAAAGAAATAGAAAAGAAATACAATAATAAATATATACTTACTTTAGATACATACATACAAATACTATACATTTACATTATTAAACTTATCCATCTTCTGGACTATGATACGTTCGTAATAATATTTCATAGTTCCTCAGGAGACCCAACCTTGCCATAGCAACATTCCCGCCATTCGACAGCCAGGTTAACATAGGGTGAAATATCACAGTGCTCTTATATCGTAGTTTGCTTGCGTGATCGAATCAGAAAATGAAGATATCCGCAGGAGAACAAAGGTTGCCGACATAGCACGAAGAATCGCCAAATTTAAGTGGCAATGGGCAGGGCACATTGCCCGCAGAACAAATGGTAGTTGAGGCCGAAAGATTCTGGAGTGGCGACCGCGTACCGTAGGACGCAGCGATGGAAAGCCGCCCACAAGGTGGACCGATAACCTGGTCAGGGTCGCTGGAATCTGATGGATACGAGCCGCACAGGACAGGTCATTGTGGCGACGCTTGGTTATGTCCAACAGTGGACATCTTTCGGCTGAAATGATGATGATGATGACCAACCTTGCTAATTTCATTCAATCATAACGATTGAAAAAATCTGAAGGGGAGTCAAAATAACGAAAAAAAAATAAAATAAAGCAATAAAAATCACTAGAAACTCTAAAATACATTTACACCTGTTGCCTTTAATGTATTAACACAGAAAAGATGCAATTTACGAGCATTTTATTAAGTCATCGTAGAGGTTGTGCACAAATATGAATTTTGAATATTTTTATTACAGATAGCTCGAGAGCTATTAAAGTAATGAACACAATTATAATAAAACTAGCTTGAGACTGTTTTTATGGTGAAATTCCATTAAAATGAACCTTCAACAATAAAGGTTCGATTTGCGGTGACCTAAAAGTTTGCAGAAGGTGATTCAAAGGTAGCGCAATTATCTTTTTGTCTGCTCTGGTTGTATTTTTTTTACGATCTTCCTTTGTGATGCAGACTCGTACAGGTGTTATACCTTAGGAACATCAGAAGTATCTTGAAATGTTTCTAAATACAACAAAAAAAAAGAAAATTTATACATATAAAAGGAGAAACTGACTGACATATCAACACACAGCCAAAACTACTGAATCTAGGAAAGTAAAATTTTACACAAGGCTTCCTTTTATGACGTAGGCGAGCACTAAGAAGTGGATTTTGGAAATACCTATTGGGGTAAAAAGGGGATCTTCGTATGTTTGCATAATCTCATTCCGTGTGCCCAATATACTTGAAAATTTGTACAAATAGTAGGTAACCCAAATAAATAATCACTACATAGTATAAAACAAAGTCGCTTCCCGCTGTCTGTCCCTATGTATGCTTAGATCTTTAAAACTAGGCAACGGATTGGATATAGAATGCGGTTTTTTTTAATAGATAGAGTGATGATGATCCAGAGGAAGGTTTATATGTATAATACATGCATAATATAGTAGAGAAACACTGGTAATTTTAGAGGTTTCTAATGTGATGTCGTAAATAAACACATTTTTTATCCCTACGAGATATATCAAAATAATGTACTACAGTATTGTACACCTTAAAAAGGTCTACAAAAAAGCCCGCAATAGTATATGTCTATCTCTTAGGGATAACCCACTATAACCATATTTTTTATCCTTTACTTTTTATGAGAAATAATGGCTTGTTTACGAAGCGATTTTAAGCAATACAGCATTAATCCTTATCCAATTAAGTAACTTAAATACATTGTGCATTTAATATAGGTCAACATGGCCCTTTACTGCATATAATTTAAATGAATATTTTCGAAGATATTATAGATTTAATATGCAGGGACATAGAGGTTGCGCTGCTATCAGCATTGCACCCGTGTAAGTATATACCTATATATCCCTAGTAAGTAGTAAAAACATATTTGACATATTTTCATAACACACCATCATTAACCTTTACTTCCTACATTTTAATGCGCATCATATTCATAATAAATTGCATTTCAATATTAATTTTATGCATGAAATTCTCTGGAATGAGTGTAGGTGGGATTCTCGATCTAATTGATCTTGAACTATGAACACAGCCTTGAAGGAATTTCAAGATATTTCATTACAATATCTGGTATTATATTCTAGGAAAATAGATAGTCAGCTGCCAGAAAGGTTGACTGTCTATCCAAGAAGCATGGTATTGCTCAGTTACTGGGTTGCGGAGTTCAGATAGGCAGTCACTCCATGTAAAATACTGCTATTCAGCCACATCCGATTAAACTGGAAGCTGACCCAAACACGGTCGGGAAAAACCTAGAGAGATGATGAGGTTCTAGAAAAATTCATGCGATATGATTTCATATATATACTCCCAAGCCGATTTCGGCTACGGTGACTGAATTCTGAATAGTGCAACTACGGGTTACGATCATGTGGTCTGATGTGACTAATAAAGCCTATCCTTGCTGTAAATGTACGTGCACAGTGTGGGCACGTTAAAACACCATTTTTCTATATGTATTGGATTTTGGAGGGCGGCTTATTCTTGATGGTATCTCGCCTGAAGTCGAGATCTCTCTTACGTTGGTCTTCAAAGGTATAGACGTTCTGTTTAATAAAACGTCTCCAACGAAGTCTACCTTTTGCCACCTCCTCCCAGCGAGAGGGGTCTATATTGCATTTCTTCATATGTCTTTTCTGAAAGTCTTTATACCTGAGGAACTGGCCGCCTTGTTTCCGCTTACCATCCTTGAGTTCAGAAAAGAAAATGCGCTTAGCTACCCTCTAATCAAGCATCCTTACAACATGACCAGACCAGCGTAGCTGACGACGCATTAGTACCAATATGTCCTTTATAAGTTAATCAAATATTTATTTAACGGCTGAGATGCTATACTTGAGTGCAAACATAATAAGTAATGAGCTCTTTCTTGTAAACTTACAATAAAAGGCAGATTGCCCTAATTTATACGTCTTTTGTTTTGGTAACGTAATCAAAAGACAAAGTTATGTCAATGATATTTAGAAGTGTTTTATATATAGGAGAGAGTGAAGGCACTCGCAAACCGTTGCGGTGAATGTTTTTTTCGTTAGGTGGGAAATCATCCAATGACATGGCGGGAAGGCGTGTCAGACTTTTACTGACTAAAACCCACTCCTATGTTCCTTCATTGCTTTGCATTTAAGGGCCGGGTTTTCCTTTCAGAAGCAAACACATGGCCCCAGTAGACTTCGACCCTGCTGGGTCCCTGCGGCTTGCTGACAACTCCTTGAGGCGCGCGTGGAACACTACGCACTGTCGATGACTTGGGCTTGGTCCGGAGGGTTACCAGACGGCCGAACGGCGAGATACCCATTGCTCGCCATCCGCAGAGAGATCTTGGCCGCCGATCGCCCCCACGAGGATACGGCGGTGCTCTGCCCAAGCTGGGTACACCTCTACCGTATGCTCCACCGTATCCTCCGAGCGGTCCACACAGTGATGACACCCAGGCGATTCTTCCGCACGAATTCGTTGATGGAATCTCCCGAACTTACTATGTCCTGTGAGAACCTGCATCATACGGAAGGTGAGGACGCCGTGAGGTCTTTTCAGCCACACCTCAAACAGGGGGCTTACTAACATAATTATGGCGTGCCCAGTTATGGTGAAAGTAACTTTTATTGGGACTTAAGTTATTTACATAGAGTCGTAAAGAAGATATGCATGCTATGCATAGGTTAGGTTAGATTACACGGCGCTGATCTTACTAACGTAAAGCATAAGCATACTCGGCTTCATAACGTTCCCACTGCTTGGAATAAGGACTCCTCTCTAAGAGAGAGAATATATCGTAATCTACCATGCGATAAAAATCAGTAAAAGTCGTCAGACTTTTCCCCGCTCCGCCCAAGAGCAGGGATTAGTGTTTCACATACGAAATAAAAAAAAAACCCATGCGATACATGTCTTCGATATTTTTAATATAGGACATGCCCGTTTCCTCACGATGTTTTCCTTGCCGTTTCGAGAGCAGTGGTGATGAAATAAATTACACAAAGCACCTGACTATGTTTGAACCCGTGACCACCTACTTACGCATGAATTTGAACAAAATGTATAAAATAAAGGAAAACAAAGAAAAAGATTAGAGAATTATAAATAAGAAGGAATTTATTATCCTACAAACGTGTTGCCTCGCCTGCCTCGATGCCTCGTGAATACGAACAATCTGCGTATCACGTCTTAGAGGAGTTTATTTTTTGGTAAGAAAAAAATAAACAATACATCACAATCTGCGCAGGCCTTGATAGCTTGATTATGAAATGTAATGCCTGCAAAGGTTATTGTAGGAAGCAATTTTTACTCAACTACAAAAAAGACCTCTTGATTTACGATCTCCAAGTAGAGACTACTAGACAAAATTTTTCACTGAATAAGTCAGTAGTAGTTAAGACAACAGTGTAGTTTTTTTATAATAATGCAAAACCGCGAAAGAACTAACTAACCAGTTGTTTTATTTATTTATTAAAACCTCATGTTTATAGTTTGTAAGAGTTGTTCACATTCATGAATAGTATCCCTGGCACACTCCCTGGCAGTTTGACGATTAACTAGTTGTCAAACTTATTTTTTTTAATCATCAATAACTTCTTTTGGGTGAAGCATTTGAATGAAATAGGTCTTACCTTTTTTTGAGGTCAGTAATCTTCGCCTGCTCAAGGGTAGAGTTACTGACTAAAATCTACCTGTGTTCCTTCAGTTGCCCTTTGTGTCTCTGAGCCACAGTAACTCTTTCGAACAATATTTGCAAAACTATATAACTAAGCTGATATTTTATGAACTACCATTAATACAGAAAATATCTTTAGAAGTTTTTTTTTTTATATAAAATAATAACCGACTTCACAAAAAAAAACCACTAAAACGACCAAAATAACTTTAATTTCGGAAAACGGTGTTTCTCGGTATTGTTTGTTTCTTATTTAACAGCGACTTCTGAAATTAAAGCAATTTTGATCGTTTTAGTGTTTTTTTAGTGAAGTCGGTTATTTCTTTTTTGTATAGTTTTTTATTTCATACTTTTTGGTTGCGATACACTTTTATCCATTTCTCATGACAATTCTAATTAACCCAAACAGTGCTAGGATACATTGTTTTCTTTATGAAGTTCCCGTGTCCACCTTCCCCCTTCCGGCTCCATCACCAGGTCAGTTCGATAGTACCTTATAGCCAAAGTGCATCTCATGATAATTCTAATAAGCACAAACACGACTAGGATACATTGATTAATTATGGAGTTTTGGTGCATACCTTCCGGCTCCATCATTATCATCAGATCACTTCGATGATATCATTTCCAACATAACTATTCACAACCATTCATTTATTTGTATTGTCATAATCGCTTAACTATCTTCATTGTGATATCTATGTGAGTACCTATGAATTTCTGTTGTCCATTTCTGGTCTTCTTCACCAATTCCACTTCATCAAATGTAACTTTTTGACTGATTTACAGTCAAAAAGTAACATATGATGAAGCGGAAGTGGCTAAAGTCTTCGATGAAAATACCAAATTAACTATATAGTTTCCTATAATATTTGAGGAGTTACTTCGATTCCTCATGGATCCCATCATCAGAACTGGATTTTGAAAAAAAATTAAACCAATCTGGAAGCGGAAAAAAAAATTGCAAATCGGACCCTAAACGACGGAGGTCTGAGGTAAAAAACATAAAAAAAAACAACCGAATAGATAACCTCCTCCTTTTTTTGGAAGTCGGTTAAAAACTTTCCAAAAATTAGTAAGCAGTACACAAATTGTAATCTAAAACTTCAAATCTTGATAAGGTTTCTCTATTTTCAAGGAAACAAGATGTGACGTACGAATTGCCGGTAGGGGAGGAACTGCCTGCCCGGAACACTGTGCCTGCAAATAAATTGTGCTCGGGGAAAAAAGGTCAATTCACCCTAACCAGTCACAAAATGATATCAAACAAGAACATACAGAATGCCAACTACCAACAAAAGAATAAGATAATATAAATCAAGTTTAGACAAAATTATTGTCATAAAAATACATCAACACCCGTGGAGAACACCTATGTTACAGAAATCAGTCTCTCCTTCGAAACATTCGCTAAAGTACCAAACATCGTCGTTTTCCATCAGGTGAGATGGCGGTCAAGCCCGAAACAATCAAGAAAAAAACAAAAAACAAAGTAAAATTAACTAAAAAGTGTAAATGTACACTAAAAAGTAACGAATTATTGAAATTAAAAAAGATACAAACTTGAAACTAAAACAATAGCTGAAAACTAAAAAGAGTGATGAAGAAGATGAAAGAAAGCACTGGCAAGCACTGACTTTTACATGAAGTTCCCAAACAGCTACAAGTTTGGTTTTATTGTACATAACAATAGTAGTAAGCGACTCCAGTAATAGAATTCTATTAGGCCTTTAAGATAACAGCATGATCAACAGGTACAACACAAACAAGATAAAAATAGTGTTTAAACTAATACTCGGTATTAGAGACTAAATATAAAGAAAAAAAAAGAAAAGAAAGAAAAAATATTTATTTGGCACACCATGATTAAATCAATCAACAAGTAATAATTGATTTACAAACTAAAATTAAATATAAAAAAAATTATAAGGAGAAATAAAATTAACAATAACAATATGTCTCACGGCTACGCCAAATAGACCAGTTCAGCATAATGCCACACAACTAGGTACGTAGCAGTTGCCTGACGCTGGTTTTCAACTGAACCTTAGAATGCAGATACGGAAAAATACGCTAAAGAGCTTTTTAACCTTGTTTTGTATTTCACTAGAAAATGCTTTTGTGAACGCAGCCGCGTCACAAAGTTTAAAGGTTAAAAAAAGTTAAAGGTTTAAAGTTTAAAGGTTAAGTTTACAGGCTTGTGCCTGTAAACTCACATGCGCAAGACAGACCCTCAACAACTAACTGTAGGCTGTACAAATATTAGTTACACGCGGGAATCAAACCGGCGACGGCAACCAGCAGCGCAGCAACCAAACGGGCCGTGTTATGTTTTTGTAAATGAGAAGACGTCTTGCTGGGCGATGTTATATCTACTAACTACTTACTTGTTTACTGGGCTCTGGAAACCGACAGAGAAAGAGTGTAGTCTGTTTATAATCTTAACTCTATTCTATGTAATTTTTTTTCACCATGAAGTTTAGATATATGCGGTAAAACTTAAAGTTATACTCTTTCCCAAAAGTCTAACAGACAGACAACACACGGGATAGTTCGACCTACCTTGGCCCTAGAGCACAAAGGGCATCTGAACAGGTGGAGTTTAGTTAGTGTCTGAAACTTCCTCTCGCTAAA
Organism: Mythimna vitellina; assembly: GCA_949316375.1. Classification (NCBI taxonomy): domain Eukaryota; kingdom Metazoa; phylum Arthropoda; class Insecta; order Lepidoptera; family Noctuidae; genus Mythimna; species Mythimna vitellina. The sequence continues at coordinate 1,179,998 of OX438696.1, forward strand.
TATTTAATAATGACAAGTCAAACAGTCAAACAATTGCGAGTCAGACTCGCGCACTGAGGGTTCCGGACAAACTTACCTGTATATATAATTCAATATTCCCGAATGGAGACTCGAAGATTTTTCCGAATTGCCTTTTTTTTCTGACGTTACTACAAAATTACTGTTTTCAGATTTATGCCGATACCTGTACTATATGACAATGCATTGTGCCAAATTTCAGGATTCTGGGTGAACGGGAAGTACCATACGATATTTTATATTTTGATTTCCTTGAGAGTGTCGTAACATATACATTTTTTGCGATACAAACGGCCGTATCTTTTTTTCGTTACTTTAGAAGTTTGATTTTTTCACAGCTTCAAAATTTGAGTTTATGGTTTTAATTTGAACTCTATACCTCCACGCGTTCCCGAGCTAATGGGTCTTTACAGACAGACGGACAACAAAGTGATCCTATAAGGGATCCGTTTTTCCTTTTTGAGGTTCGGAACCCTACTTGTTTAACAGCAAACCATAAAATAATCTAAAATAAAGGGGAGGATTTTCTAAACTAAAATGCAGCGAGCACTAATAACATAAATGCGCACAAACTTAACTACAAGTTAGTAAAGTGAACTTTCTACCTTCCCTGCACAATTCACTATCAGTGCCTATGTATAGTCGATGCGCGTTAAATGTTCACTGGGTGTAGTTGGAGATAGCGGCCTGTTACGACTAGTTAAGATTGTCAGTCTTAACAGACATTATCGGGGAATCAGAGGTCGACGAACTTTGCTATTTGTTAGTAATCAAGACCGGGTTTACCTAATATTGAGCAAAGTGGTAGTTCATTATCGATATTTTTTGTTCAAAAAAGGTTTAAATCGTTGTCGAGTTTTTCTGATTAGTTAAAATGGTTTTATTAATAGTCATATTTCTTGTTTTTTTATGCGGTTGATAGAAGTTACTAGAAAAGCAAGCAGTAGATTAATAACGATACTTACGAAGTAGTATATACCTGATTTATTATTAATATACTGTCTTAACGGTTATATACAAGTATTTTATTGTTCACTTACGAATAAACTGTAAAAATTATTTTAAAAAATTACAAAGATGATCTAACTTTTTGTGTGCCTTTTCTGCTTTTTTTTTAATTAACTCCTACTTTCAAAATATTGCCTGCAGTAAACGTTCGACTTTAAGTGAAATTACAGTAAAAAACATAAACCATTTGTTTTTATTAAATACTTGATTATATTTTTAACTTTCAACATAGCATAAGCACGCAACATAGCAAGCCTTTTAATGTTCCCACTCACTGCTGGGACTCGGGTCTCCTTTATCTAGGAGAGGGAATGGGCCGTAATCCACCATGCGGGCCCAGTGCGGATTGGTGAATGTCAAATGTCTTCGAATTTTTGGTTCTAAGACATGCCAGTTTCCTCACGATGTTTTCCTTCACCGTTTTGAGAGCAGGCGTGATGAAATAAATTACACAAAGTAATGCGCCTGCCTGGGTTTGAACCCGCGACCTACTATTCGTAAGTCGGGGCCATTACCACTCGGCCACCACTGCTCTAACTTTCAAAATTAAGTTAGAATTATAAACAAGACAGAACCTTTTCAATCACGAATTATCATATTTTTTCGCTTCGCGCTCCAGCTAGGCTACTACGGTTGACGTAATTTACCAAGTCTTTTTTTGTAGTTGGGAAAATCGTCCAATGACAACCCCCGCTCTTGGGTGGACCGCGAGGGTCGCTCCATCGCGCGTGCACGTGCTGCCTCCTCCTTTGCTAGCATTACTGCTTCGCAGAAGGAAGCGACCGCCTGTCACTCCTCGGCCCGGCGCGAGAGATCGTTGCCGCAGACCTTTACCAAGCCTTAGAAAGCATGTTAAACTGTTGGTCCCGGTTGTTATTTGTAGATCTTTGACAGTCGTTACGAGATAGCCAGAAACTTAGAAATGAGAGCTGTCTTGCCACGAACGAGGTGTCGTGTTACCCAATTGCTGGGTTGTGGAGGTCAGGTTGTCAAAATTTAAAAGACTCATATGTAACTGCATCCCTGAAGGTTGACCCTCACATATTCGAAAAAAAAACAGATTGGTACTTCTTTACCATTGTCAATTTATGTCATGGTGCGACTGTCCACCCTGTTCGTCACTAACATCACCACACTTTGTCGAAGAAAAATCAGGATGATGGTGAATAATTTGAATTTTAAGGATATATTGTAACTCAGTTGGTGATACTTTTCGAAAACCCGATATAATTTTCGATTTTTCAATTGCCATTAAAATCTTGATCAAAGTTTTGAACTATCAGAAACCTAAATCAAATCAAATCAAATTGTTTATTTGCATAATACAGGTAGAAAAAAGATGTTGCAAATAGGTATAAAGTGCACTGTGTAATGATATAAAGAAAAGAAAGAAAGAAAAATAATAGAACAGTAAGAGCTGACTAGCAAGTTGAAGTTTTATTTCGGTTCAATGAATCAAATACGAAATAGTAGTAGTAGTAATCTTCAGGCAACTAAAGGAACATAGTGTAGTTTTAGTCAATAAAAGTCTGACACGCCCTTCCACCCCGCCCTAGAGAGCGGAATGATTTCCATCCTTAAAAAAGACATAGATTAAACATAGTGTTATCATAAAACATTGTGTAATTTAACAACACATTTTGTGTCACAAAACATTTTCGACTTTTCGCGTTGTAATAAAAATTCGAACGTAAGCACTAGCCTACGTTCTCTAAAGAATTACTCGAGCAGGAATTAAATAAGAGTCCTTAGACCCGTCGGTAGTTATTTTGAGGGAATATCGTATTTTAATCAAGTCATGTGAGTCCATTGACCTCAGAAGATTAAATTCAGTAACCATTGAACTGAACAAATCCGATGAAAAGATAACAAACTATTATATGAATGTTTACACACCAAAAAATAATAATGTGTCGTAAAATACAGATATTTCTGTCGCCTGTAATAAATCTTATCGAATGATCGGGACGAACGATTTTGAATGAAACGTAGGTAATTTTTTTTTGTAATAAAAACTCAACAAGTGCGTTTGCGTTGCGCAGTCCTGGTTCCGTAGCTTGATAAAACTGTATAGATATCTTGATTACTCCACTTGTACCTTTAAAGTCGTTTTTTTTTAATACATTTTTGCCGCACACCATCGTTGCTATAGTAATTCCTAACGACTCCTGTACCGTAGGTCTGTGTACAGACGTGTAAGATATCCAGTCCCTGTAGCATAGCATAGCATAGTCAGCCTTATAATGTTCCCACTGCTGGGACTCAGGCCTCCTCTCTAGGAGAGGGAATGGGCCGTAATCCACCACGCGGGCCTAGTGCGGGTTGGTGGATGTCACATGTCTTCGAATTTTTGGTTCTAGGACATGCCGGTTTCCTCACGATGTTTTCCTTCACCGTTTTGAGAGCAGTGGTGATGAAATAAATTACACAAAGTAATGCGCCTGGCTGGGTTTGAACCCGCGACCTACAATTCGTAAGTCGGGGGCGTTACCACTCGGCCACCACTGTCTCAACCCGTGACACGCAGTAAAGTAACCAATCGCTTAACCACTACACCACGCTGTATAACACTATAGTACAACAAGTACGACACTGATTTTCGTTGGTAATACTTTACAGTAAATATTCTACGTTACTGTAGCGACCTCTATGGCGTCACATAAGAACTAATCCTGCATCTCGCAATTAAAGTTCTCCGCGCGATTTAAACATATAGAAAACAGCAGACGATATGAAGGACGTTAAGTCTGTGCGAACAGTATCTGATAGTCAGCTACTTCAGTTAGATCTTGACAGATTCATATCTTACTGCAAAATAAATAAATTACAACTGTTTCCAAACGTATCCAAATGTTTTCACAAATCGCATCTCACCGATAGTGGATTTCTGACGAGTAAATAGTATTTACTCCTCAGAAATCCACTATCGGTTCAGGATACACACTAGATGGTACATATAAGTAAGATAAACAGAGCTCTTGGTGTAGTACACGACAGTAAATTACTTTTTGATGATCACATAGAGACCATTGTCAAGAAAGCCTTCCAAACCTTGGGTTTTATTATAAGAGCATGCTTTCGGTCCCTGAAACTACTTAAAATCCTCTACTGTTCTCTCGTGCGCAGCCACCTCGAGTATGTTTTCCAAGTTTGGAACCCTCAATATGAGATTTACTAATCTCGAATTGAATCCGTTCAGAGGAAATTTCTGCGGTTCTTAGATTTTTAAGCATAGCAATTCTCAGTTGACTACGAGCACCATTGCAGGCGATATAATTTTCTACCGTTCCACATAAGGCGTAATATTAATGACATATGTTTTATGGCAAACATAGCAAACACTCTATTGATTGTCCCGAACTACTCAGCAAACTTCTTCTTCGCACTAACAAGAACAATCTGCGTAAACGGCCTCTGCTACAAACACCATGCACATCGACAAAGTACAGGCGTAACGCTTTCTCCATAAGCAGTGTAATAGCTTTTAATCATTTGCCATCGCACCTGGGAATCGTTCTGTTTTGTACCAGTGCACAAAATATAAGAAAGATCTTAACTAAGGAATATTTTGGTGAAAACCATAGCTAACTAATTAATATTTGTTCTCATGATTAGGCACACACGTTCTTCGTCCTTGATATTAAATAAATAGATATAATTCTCTAGAGTTATTATTTTTTAAACTTATTTATAGCTATTGTACTTTCCTAGTTAATACAAAATGTAGATGTATATTTGTGGAAGCTTGTCATTAGAGATTTTCCCTAAATATTTAAAAATATTATATTTATTAGTCTGTAAGCTTTCTTAGAAATAAATAAATAAATATAGAATAGCCGGAAATCATCTATGGGGCAGTTGCACACCAAACATAACACACGTCTGCTCGGAGGAGACCTCCCTTTTCAACAGAGGTTTGCGGGACTTTACACTCTGTTCCACATACCTCCAAACTAATTTCAAAAACCAAAAAGTACCTTAAATCTGTTTTTGGTCCGCCAGCGACGCATCGGATTGACAAAAAAGGATCTCGATTCCACCATTGCTCACAGAACCCTAAAATACAGGTCGGTGTACTGCGAACAATAGGACATTAAGGCTGTATTTCAAGCCACAGTTTATGACTACCCCCCTGACCGCCAACGAAAATGCGAACGAGAACCTTTCTATAGACTTCCGCTATCATACAGTTTTATTACAATTTCATAGATAACACGTTTAGTAATCGAGTTTTTATTTAGTAACAGACATTCTATCGAAATAAATATATTGACCGAATCGCCCTTTTGGGGAGGCATTGAACCCAGTTCAAATCTGAGACTAGGTTTAGGATGAACCCGGATTTTAGGCTCGTTCTGAAATCCGATTTTATTCTGTGATCCATCCAAGCAGAATTTGACCTTTGTTACTTAATTAAATCAACCCGTCTAGGCCTCTATTTATAACGTATATTGCCGCTATTTACATTCCACCGGTCTGCCGTGAAATAAAGGGACAAAACCTCTATAGGAAATATGTCATTTCGCGACAGTTTCGCAATGTTAAGTGGAAGTGTGTTGTGTACACTACAGTGTAAAACGTAAACAGTTTGACTGCTTCGTTGGTCTCGTAGTCATAAGCGCGACTGCTGAGTATGGGATCCTGAGCTCGATTCCCGAGTCGGAGAAAACTGTTATTGGGTTTTTCCAGCCCAGAATTTGGAAGTTAGTGGTATGACACCCCCGTGCCTCGGAAAGCACGTAAAGCCTTTGGTCCTGCGCCTGATTTCTCTCCGATCGTGTCAGATAGCTGTCCTATTAGACTATGAGACTAAAGTAACAGAGAGTAAGCCTGTGTTTGCGCACACACCTGTACACTATAATATCTCCAGCGTACTTGGGCTAATCTTTGTTGAGATTGGCCACCGTGATCGAAATTCGATCAGGTGGAGTATTATTTTTACAATGTAAACTAATTATAACATTAACTCTACCCGTCTTTGTTTACTGTTCTATCACACGTCAAAACAAGAAGCAGCTAACATCATTTTTCGTGCAAAATATTTACACTTGCCTTTTCCAAGAACTATAGAGTGTTGTTAACCAAATCTTTGAGAACTACACGAACTGAGTCACGGCAGTACTTAATATTAATATTATTTCATGTAAATTTATGAATACGACATGTCGAGACATCGTAAAGTTTAGACGGCAGTACAACGGCTTATTCGCGTTAAAATATTTTTATTTTAATATTTCATGGCGGTCCTTATCCTTGAATTCAGTTAAAATTATACTAACATTTTGATGTATGTCCTGAAAATCGGGAAGGTCACAGTTAAGTGGAAGTGTTTAAGTAGTCGCAAACTAATCTGCTGCGCGTGGACTCTTGGCATCGATGCCCCTAAGATCCAACGCTAGCCGGGGCTGCAGATTGTCCGGTAGAGGTACAGCAGCTCTGGGAATCAAAGGACAACTGAAGGAACATGGATGGGTTTTAGTCAGCAAAAATTTGACACTCTCTCTCTCGTGCTACCCGAACCGAGAGAAGTTATCTGTTGATTTCCCGCACACACAAATTAACTAAAAATCATCATAATTTCAGCCGGAGGACGTCTACTGTTAGACATAGGCCTCCCCCAAGTGTCGCCATAACGAATGGTCCTGTAAGTCTCACGTCCACCGCATTCCCACGACCCCCAGCAGGTCATCGATTCACCTTGTGGTCACAACTCTAACCTTTTGGCCTCATCGACCATCCGTTCTACGAGCAATGTGCCCTGCCTACTACCACTTAAGTTTGGCTATTCTTCGGGCTATTTCAGTGACCTTAGTTCTCCTGCGGGTATTTGCATTCCTGAAGCAATCACGCAAGGAAACTCCGAGCCCTTTTTGTGACAGTAAATCTTCTGATGAGGGTCATTGTAAGCGACCACGTTTCAGTGCCATATGTCAACACTGGCAACACGCACTGGTCATAGACTTTCGTCTTGAGACACTGCGATATGTTGGACGAGAAGATACCGCGTAGCTTCCCGAACGTTGCCCAGCCGAGACAAATTTGACGATTGATCTCTATCTCAAAGTTAGACCTGGATTGTCTGTCCCAGGTAAACGTAATCGTCTACAACTTCGAGTGTAATCGTCTACAACTTCGAGATCGAAGACTCGATCTCGATCAGAGTGGATGCTACATGGTTATTTTCTATGACTTTGGTTTTGTACATTTTCATTTTAAGACCCACTCTTTCGGAAGCTTTATTTATTTATTTATTTAAAGTTCATGTACAGTAGTGGTACATAGGCGGACTTAATGCAACAAGGCATTCTCTACCAGTCAACCTTTGGGTTAAAAAGACAACACTGTGGTAGGCTTGCACAATAAACAAATAATTCAAACGAAAAAAATAAGTTATTTATAATAATAAAATACATAAATATGCTAAAATTATAAACTAATAAATACTATGAAAAAATATCAAATCATTAAGAGAACTTAATAATAATAATTCTGACGAAGATCAAACTAAAGTTGAGAAGACTTCAAGTAGTAGTTCCGAATTTTACGCTTAAAGGAAAACGTACTTTCAGCTTTTTTGATGTCAAGGGAAAGCACATTCCAGAGTTTTATGGTGAAAACAGCGTATGAATTGGACATAAGGTCAGTGCGGTGAGAAGGAATATGAAGGAGCATGTTTTTGGATGCACGAAGGTTAAGATTATGAAAACTACCCAACACTTTAAAATGTTGTTTTAAATAATCAGGAGCACAAGGATCGTTCATTATGATGAAGAGCATGCAGAGGGATCTGAGGGATCTCCTGTGACGGATAGGCAGCCATTTAAGCTGAGAACGGAAGGAAGAAATGTGATCATACTTTACCTTGTCATCGAGCATTGTACTGAGCTTCTCCACAGTCTCAGCTGTGACTACTACGTCGTCGGCAAACCGAAGGTGAGTGATGTACTTTCCATTGACATTAATGCCTAGTCCACTGCAGTTCAGAATCTTGAAGATATCCTCCATTGCAGCCATAATCAGTTTCGAAGAAATGACGTCTCTCTGCCTCACACCCCGCTGCAGGTTTTTTTTTGTTGGTGGGAAAATCATTCAATGACATCCCCCACTCTCTTTTGTGTCAGACTTTTACTGACTAAAAACCCACTCCTGTTTCTTCTTTGCCTTCATCCCAGGACCGAGTTTTACGGTTTACTGACATCACTTTAACGCAATAGTACGCGCCGTCGACGACTTAGACTCGATCCGGACGGTTACCGGACGGCCGGACGGCGAAGTACCCATTGCTCGCCGTCCACAAACCCGCGCCTACGATGCTGCAGAAGGATAGGTTTTGAGGTCCGGTTTTGAAGTCGGACTGACAATGTGGCGTTCTCTTACAAACACTTCAGCGCTTCAAGTACTGACAGTCAATCTGGCACTGTTGGAGAGATTGCAGTACAGTCCAAGTCTCGATCGAATTAAAAGTTTTCTCGCAGTCCACAAACGCTAAGCAGGGTTTACTCCTCGGTCTTCTGTATAACCTGCCGGAGCGTATGTATGTGGTCTACGGTGCTGAAGCCTTTCGAGTTCGGCTGGTTCGGGAGGCTGGAAGTCGTCGAAGCTGCGCTCGATACGATTCGTTACGACTGAAAAATAGCTTGTAGACGTGGCTCAGAAGCGAGATGGGCCTGTAATTTTTGTGCAGTGCATTACCGCCCTTCTTAAAAAAAGTATCACCACACCTCTACTCCATGCCTGCGATTAAAAATACAAAACTAAAATGTCAAAACTTAATAATATTTAACCGATGTGTCGTCATCCAGAGCCACATCTTCAGGGTGTCCATCTTGTTGACCACGACAGCGACTAGGGTGTTGGGACTATCGCACATTCGCTTCATCAGGGATGCGATTCGATTCATATCCGCATGACAGCGTAAAAATCAGCCACACCTGACTCCGCGAACATCCCCGATGCAAAATCGTAGCAGCCCCAACATTACCCTGAAAGCAGACAACAACAAGTCAATCACCGTTATATTATGAAAAAATAATTCCAGTTTAATGAGAAGCTAAATGATAATTAATTAAAAGTCAATCATCGTTGACTTAGTATGTATTGAACATAACTTGCTAAATGGGACTGAACAAATTAATTTCTAGGACAACTTAGATCTAACTTAATTGTGATAGCTCAAATTGAGGAGACTAATCAAACATATTTTCCATTGCCCAAATACTTAGAATATTTATCACACAAAAATCTACCTTATGCACATAGTTTTACGGTGGCTAATACATTACATTCGACGTTTGTAAGCAATTTCAACAGTAAATAAAACTTGGTATCCAGATCAATTGTTTTCGCCATCTCACCCTTCAAATTATATGACATATTAACATTGGAATTAGGTTGGAATTTGTTTGGCAAGCTGTAATTAAAACGTGTCTCGTTTGCTATCAGTTGAGTAAGCGAAGTTTTCGATAATTTGGTATTAGAACTTCTTCATCAATATTATTGGATAAGACAAACTTAAATATTAGGAAAAATACTTGCAAGCAGTGTAAAAAATAATAAAAAAACGATAAAAATATAAAGATATCTTTTTCATTTTTTACACTGCTTGCAAAATTATTGCAAGATTTTGTTGATAACATGAGAAACTTAAGCATTGAAAGTATAAGCATAATCAACATTTTAATGTTCCCACTGCTGAGACTCAGCCTTCCTTTATAATGTCTCTATAGGAGAGGGAATGGGCCATAATCCACAACAAGGGCCCTTTGTGGGTTAGTGGAGCTCACATATGTTCGAATTTTTATGCCTCTTCCCTCACGATGTTTACCTTTACCGTTTTGAGAGCAGTGGTGAAGAAATTAACTCATCAGTGGCCGCTATTGCTTCTAGACACACAAATTAAAAGATTAAATTATAATAATTACTTACAATTTCCCAATTATTATGCGAGTTCCAGGTCCAGGATTTACCTACTAGCAGGCCTGATATTTAATTATGTTCAGTGATTTATGCAAAATTACAAAACATATTAAGTCCAGAAAATTTCACAGATTTTATCTAATCACAAAAGGTAAGTACATAATATTATCATCCTTTTTTCTCACTCCTATGTTTCTTCTTTGCCCTGGCTCCAGTAGGCTTCGATCCAGCCGGATCCTACGGTTTTGCTGATATCTCCTTAAGGCACGCGTGGGCTCGGGCTCAAGCCCACGCCTACGGTGGCTTGAAATCGGGGTCGGGATCCCAGCGGCGTAAGGGAATCTATCCCTTCACGCGTGTGGCCGCCACATATGCTAGGAATAAATATCCTATATATATATATAACCTTAGTTCTTGAAATAATCATTGCTTAATATAAAAATTGAGTTCCCCAACCAAATTACAGAACCGTAAATAAAAAGCACTTTAACTTTAAATATTATTCTCGAACATAATGACGTACCAACACTATGTAGTATGTAAATAAACTGACTGCCAACATAAACCGGTACAGAACCAAGTTTTATAACAAAGTTTATGTGACACTAAAACTGAGTTTTAACTAACTGTTATAGGGTCACGCGCGTGGAAACTAACTTTGGTCAATAACCTAAAGATGACCAAGGTTCTATTTACACAGAAGTAGTCAGCTCTTTCTGTGAAACAGTAAGACAAACAAAGAAAGCGTTGGAAGATGTGAGGAAGAGGTACCATCGGAAGTCACAGGTTAACCGGCCACCGTAGGTGCGAGCTTGCATACGGCTAGCAATGAGTAGCTCGCCGTCAGATTAGGCAGCCCTGAAAAGCAATTGACAAATAAAGAAAAACACGGGTGGGTTGTAGTCAGTCAAAATTTGACACTCCCTCTTGCTCCACCCAGAGCGCGAGTAGTTATTTGATGAATTCACACACCCAATAAAAAAGATACCTTCACACTTCTCAAGGTGAGACTCTTCCGTATTAAGATTTCAGCCCTCAATGTAGGAACGTACCAAGTAACGGTTACACAAAAGTTACATGGACCTAAACACGACCCTCACCATTTCTTTAGTCCACTTTGTGGGAGGCCTTCTAACGCTGCGTGTTCCGGTACCTTCTCTACTCCAGAACCCTGCGGCCCCATCGATCATCTATTCTACGAACAATTTGCCTGTTGCCACTTTAGTTTCACGATTCTTCGAGCTATGTCTGCAATCTTGATTCTGATACGGATTCTTCATATCTGATCAAGAAAACTGTGGGTATAGCCCTCTTCATTGCCCTTTGGTTGACTTTAAGCCTTTTGATGAGGCCTATGTTAAAAACAACGTTTCAGAGCCGTATGTCATCAGCTTAATGTAAGATAATAATAATCCTCCTGACTGCATTTCGATCACGGTGGTCAATCTCAAGGGAGATTAGCCAAGTACGCAAGAGATATTATAATGCACAGGTATGTTCACAAACACAAATGCACTCTAGGTTCTTTAACTCTCATATTTCGATGGGACAGCAATCCGACACGACCGGAGAGGGTTAAGGTGCAGGACCAGGCTTTACGTGCTTTCCAAGGCACGGGGGTGTCATACCACTAACTTCCAAACATCGAGCAGCTACAGAGTAATTCCTAATGGAAAAACTTCGCACTTGAGAGCCCAACGAGGCAGTCAAACTCTTATTTTTTATTAATCTTTAAGTTTACTTTAACTGTTTTGTTTTTCTTTTTCTATTAACTTTATTTTGTTTATGCTCAACAATGGATACTTTCCAAATGTAACTCCGGACTGGTTTGTGTAAGGTGCAAAATAGATTAATAGAGAGAGCCCTGGCACCCATAACACAAGTTTAATCTTAGCTTGGGTGTCAGTGGTACAATCATAGATTTATGCAATTTAAAAAACCTTGCTGTCATAATCTAATCTGTAATTAATCAAAACGCTTCTATGTAAATTGCAATTTTTTGGAAATAAAGTTATTATTATTATTATTATTTTTAAAAACTTTGTAGTGTTTGTAAGATAATATGACAGTATTCAATGCGAGCGCTTCTAAATACAGTCTTTTCAAACTTAAGCTAAGAAAAAGCATAGCCATACCTAAATACATATGTTCCATCAAGTTTTATTTCAGAATACATCAAGATCCTCTTCTCGACCAAAGATTATAAATACTGCTCTGGGAATTGTACAACTCACATAAATGTTCTGTAGTGAACGCAGTGGATTGCAGAACATTTATAGACAGTTCTTTGACATGCGCATTTTTATTACCCTGGCTACTGAAATTGTGTGCAGTTTTTTCAATTTTGAAGAGATTCCTAGTTTTTGTCTGATGAATTATTTAAAGATGTTTGTTAGATGAGATGGACTTGAAAGTTCTGGTACGTACTTTTAGTTTTTTTTTTCAATAAAATTAAACTTTTTGTCGGTGTATCTGATTTTGTTTCTGAGTTCCGTACCCGATTACTATAGCCTCCTCTGCCCGCCTGTCTGTCCGTCCGTCTGTCCGTCTAATATTGTATTACAGAACCCTTAGTGTGCGAGTCCATTTTACACTTGTACAGTTTATACACCGACTTTGTATTTTAAAGTTATTTTGCATTTTTCATTTTGTTTTTGAATTCGGTCGTATTTTTTACAAAAAAAAATGTTTTCGTTCACTTTTTAGTTGTGGTATTCCACAGCTTAAAACAGTAGGCGCTGGTCCTACAGCAGTAATCAGAAAGTAAAGACGTATTCTGTCTAGTTATGAGCCGATTATTTATTTATATTTAATTACCTAGTATATGTACATCGGGACACAACAAGCTCCATTAAGGTTTACTCTTGCCCACTTAGGCTATAATCTGTTTATTATGATTGGCACACAATCCACAGACACACACCACTGACAAGTGCCCAATCTCCTCAGAAGGTGACATTGTGACATTCAATTACGTAGCTATATTCATATAACTACTTGCGTCATCCTAAACGACATAATAGTTAGCTTGAGGTTCTGACGTCTTTGTCAAACGACTTAATCTAAACCCATTTTTTTTTGTCCCCACCGACCGTGTTCCCACGTTGTCGTCGTGGTGGGGCTTGCGTGTCTTCATGACCTTGAGGGCTATGCCGGTAGAGCTACTCATGCCGGAAGGCCTCAAGCGAGAGACCAGACCAAGAGGAACACACAGGCGGAGTCCAGACGGACCGCCACGGAGGGTGCACTGTCCAGAAGCATCGGCACCAACAGCTGTTGGTGTTTTTGGACAGTGATTTTGAGAGAGTGGGTTCGCCTCGGGTACGCGTCTGCTTATCAGACGTGACCACGATGGCGAACGTGGTTATTGGGGACCCCACCCCACAAAAAAGGCAAAGCTGTGTCCAGCACATCCATGAACGCGTCTCAAAAAAGATTATTACCCCAGGAGGGTACCGCCTGCACCGCAGGTGGAGAATCCCTCCCCGAGCAGAGCTCGGGCTGCCCCTCGTATTCTGGGGGGGGCAAAGAGCGCGTCAGGTCCCAAAAGGACCTGTTACCGTCCTTCGTGGACGCAAGGAGCCAGGGTGGCTCACCCATCGGTAGCGCGGAGTCGCTGGGACCTGTTCCCAGCACGTCCGCTGCGCCGGTGGGTCCTGCAGAGGCCGGCAGGAGCTTCGGCCTCAGGGAGGTGAGCGAAGACGCGGCGTCGGACTCCGATGCCGCGTCTTCACCCAACTCGGAGGGGATGGAGGTGGATGAGGCCGCCTCCAGGAAGAAGAGGAACTCCCAGTTCCTCAAACGCCCCATATCGGGAGATGGTCGGAGGACATCCTCCGACGATGAGCGTGGAACTTCTGCCCGCAAGATTTCCACTGCTGGACGGGGTGCGAGCCGAAAGGGACAAATAAGAAGGCCCACCGCGGAGGAGGCGACCCAGCGGTCCCTGAAAATGGCCAGGGAGGGGCGCCACCCCGGGGCAAGCAGTGCCCAGGCCAGCCCCTCGGAGCCTTCTGGAAGTGAGCCAGAACGCATGGAGAAGGCGCTGGCCCAGTTCAAGGAGGTCGTGACGGCTGCCGTACAGAGCGTCGCCAAAAAGAGGGAGAGGGTCTCCAAAAGAAACTCTATCCCCCAGGCCACAACCTCAATCATAGAGGCACTGGGGATAGTTTTGGAGCCCCTCAAAAAATCCTTGAATCGGAGGATTGGACGGCTCGAGGCAGACCTGGCCGGTCTCCGGGGCGCTGGCCCTGAGGTGGCGAAACAAGGAGGACGCAAGCAGGGGCAAAGTCGGCCCCAGCCCTCGCCCCAGGTGGAGAGCGAGGTGCTGACCCTGCTGCGGCAGGAACTGGCTGCCTTTCGGCAGCAGCAGCAGGAACAACAGCAGCAGTTCCAGGAGCGGGTCCAGCGGCAATTCGCTGTCCTGGAGGGCATAGTGCTGCGCCCCCCGCTTGCGGCCTCCGGCCTGAAAAGGGCGGTCTCGTACGCCGCCGCCGCCGCGGCCGCTGCGCCCAAAGCCGGCCCGTCTGGGCAGACTGGGCGCGGAGCCGTGGTGTCGGAACCGACGAGGACGGTCCCGGCGGCTAAGCCGCAGCAGCGGCAGGGGAAGCCTACCCCTTCCCCGAAAGGCAGAACGGTGCCTGCCGCTGAACTGGCGAGACCTCCTGCGGCGGCGGCGACTAGGCCGCGCCGGCCGCCTCCCTTGCCTGAAGAACCCTCGGCTGGCGCCGAATGGACGGTCGCCGGCGCCAGCAGGAGGGCGGGCAAGGTGGCCAGAGCGGCGAAGAAGCGCGAGCGGCGACAGCAGCGCAGGAAGCGGGCCATGGCAGCCAGGCTTCGCGCCCCAAATTCCGCAGCTGTAGTGATCACACTACAGCCATCTGCGGAAAAGAAGGGCGTGAGCTATGACATGGTCATGGCGAAGGCGAAGCAGGCGGTGGTGGATCACCTCGACGAGTTCGGAGCCTCTGAAGGCTTCCGAATGAGGCGCACCGCAACCGGGGCCCGAATATTGGAGGTCCCTGGTGCGGACAGCGGCTCTGCCGCGGACGCCCTGGCCGCAAGGATCAGGGCGTCCCTGGACGTCGAGGAGGTCCGAGTATCCAGGCCCACAAAGTGCATAGACATGCGCATCATGGGCCTGGATGACTCCGTCAGGGTGGAAGAAGTAGTGGCCGCCGTCGTCAGGGCGGGAGGATGCCAGGCCGACCAAGTGCGGGCGGGCACCATCCGTGCTGACAGCACGGGCATGCGGGCCGTTACGGTCAGCTGCCCCGTGTCGGCGGCTAAAGCCATCACGGCTGAAGGCCGAAGGCTCTTGGTGGGCTGGGTCTCCGCGCAGGTAAAACTGCTGGAGCCCAGACCTCTGCGGTGTTACCGCTGCCACGTGGGGCACCACGTGGGGGCCCACTGCGCCGCGGAGGTGGACCGCAGTGACCGCTGCTACCAGTGCGGTCAGGCCGGTCACAGGGCCGTCGAATGCCGTGCAACGCCGCACTGCTACGCATGTGCGGCGGCAGGCAAGCCGGCCGACCACCGGGCTGGGGGCAGGTCCTGCGACCCCCCCGCCAAGGCCAAGGCCAAAGTTCGGAGGCCTATCCACCCGGACGCACTCACCGCCGCAGCCGCTTCCTTGGCTGCCGCCGCTGTCGCCGTCGCACCCGCCGCGGCAGGGCCCTCACGGGGGGCTCGGGAGGAGACTGTAATGGACTGTCAATAACGACCCCATTACGTCTCCTCCAGGCGAACATCAACCACTGCGCCCCCGCTCAGGATCTGTTGCTCCAGAGCATGGCGCAGTGGTCGATCAATATCGCCGTGGTCTCCGAGCCGTACAATGTCCTGCCCAGGGGAGACTGGGTGCGGGACCTGGACGGCTCGGTGACCCTAATTTCGTCGGCCGCCGCCGGTACCCCGACCCTCGAGGCCGTCACGAGGGGACGGGGTTGCGTGGCAGCACGGTTCGGGGACATTGCAGTGGTAGGCGTCTACCTGTCCCCGAGCAGATCTCTCGGCGATCTTCACATCTCCCTAATGGAGCTGAAAGCCGTCGTCGCTGGGTTTGGTTCCCTCCCCGTGGTGGTTTGCGGGGACTTCAATGCCAAGAATTTGGCTTGGGGTTCCCGGCTCACGAACCAGCGGGGTCGGATGGTGGAGGACTGGGCTCTGGAGACAGGCCTGGTCGTCCTAAACCGGGGTTCTGTCCCCACGTGTGTGCGGATGCGGGGTGACTCAGTGGTGGACATCTCGTTCGCTAGCCCCGCTCTGTCGCCGCGTGTCGTCGACTGGCGCGTTATGGAGGGGGTGGAGACGTTTTCAGACCACCGGTACATCCGGTTCGACGTCTCCGCCCAAACCTCGATTGCGCCGGTCCGACAGAACCCTTGTGGTCCGCGGTGGGCGCTGAGGCAGATGGACCGGGAGCTCCTCCTGGAAGCCGCGACGGTACAGGCCTGGGTGCAAGCACCGGACAGGCCTGTCGACATAGACGTCGAGGCAGAGTGGTTCCGGGAGGCCATGTCGCAAATTTGCGACGCGGCAATGCCCCGAGTCCCTCCAGGACGTGCTCAGCGCCAGGTATACTGGTGGTCGCCGGAGATTGCGGCACTGCGCAACGCGTGCAATGCCGCGCGACGCCGGTATGCCAGATACCGCAGGCGCCGCATCCGTCCACCGGATGCGGAGGCCAGAGAGGCGGAGCTGTACGAGGGATACAGAGCGGCAAAGCGCACCCTCCGAGCGGAGATAAGGCGGGCCAAACTTGAGGCCCGCAACGTGTGGCTGGGGACTCTGAATGGGGACCCATGGGGACGCCCGTACAAATTGGTACGGGACAAACTCCGCCCATGGGCTCCCCCGCTGACGCAGAGTCTCCGGCCCCAGCTCGTGGGGGGTGTGGTGAGCACTCTGTTCCCCACGCGAGGGGAACACTCTCCCCCGCCCATGGCTCCGCCACCAGCGGTGTCCGACGCGGACCACGATGGCGACGATGACGATAACGCTCCAGAGGTGACCGAGGTAGAGATGAGAGTGGCGGTACGAAGGCTGAGTGCCAAAAATGCCGCCCCAGGACCCGACGGCTTGCCTGGGAAGGCATGGGTCCTGGCCATGGAGGCTCTCGGGCCTCGACTAAGAGGGCTCTTCAGCGCATGTATGGAGAGGGGCCAGTTCCCACTTCGCTGGAAGACGGGGAAACTGGTCCTCATCGCGAAGCCGGGGCGCCCCGCGGACTCTCCGTCCGCGTACCGGCCCATTGTGCTGCTCGACGAGGTGGGCAAGCTCTTTGAAAGAGTAGTTGCAGACCGCCTCGTCGCACACCTAACACGGGTGGGGCCGGATCTGGCGGACGGCCAGTTCGGCTTTCGCAGGAGGCGCTCCACGGTGGACGCCATCATGTGCGTGCGAGCTCTCACGACGGGGGATGCAGTGGCCCAGGGCAGGTGTGTCGTGGCGGTGTCTTTGGACATCGCCAACGCCTTCAACTCCCTGCCTTGGAGTAGCATTGGGAGGGCACTCCGGTATCACCGGATGCCCGACTACCTCTGTCGTGTGGTCGAGGCGTACCTGTCAGACAGGTACATAACCTACCCCGGTCACCAGGGGGTGTGGGAACGTCGAGAGATGTCGTGCGGTGTTCCGCAGGGATCGGTACTAGGGCCGCCCTTGTGGAACATCGGATACGATTACGTGCTGCGCGGCGACCTCCCTGACGGGGTCAGCGTGGTCTGCTACGCAGACGACACGCTGGTCCTGGCGCAGGGAGAGTCGTACCAGGCGGCGGTCGAACTAGCGACACGCGGGGTCGCGACGGTCGTTGGCAGGATCCAGGAGCTGGGACTCGAGGTGGCATTGCACAAGTCCGAGGCCATGTGCTTTCACGGCCCTCGGAACGCGCCACCACCGGGTTCCCAGCTAACGGTGGGAGGAGTCCACATCGGCGTCGGGTCAACGATGAAGTACCTGGGACTCGTTCTCGACAGCCGATGGGATTTCGACGAGCATTTCCGACGTCTGGCTCCCAAACTAAATCGGACTGGGGCTGCCCTCTCGCGGCTCCTGCCCAACCTTGGGGGTCCAGACGCCTCCTGCCGGAGGCTCTACGCGGGGATCGTTCGGTCCATGGCCCTTTATGGCGCGCCGGTGTGGGCGCCGGGGCTGCGGAAGCAGCCGGCGGCCCGGCTGAACGCGTGCCAGAGGGTCATGGCCATACGGATGGTGCGAGGATACCGGACGATTTCCCGCGAAGCGGCGACCCTTCTTGCTTGCCAGCGACCATGGGAACTGGAGGCAACAGTCCTTGCACTCATGCACGAACGGCGCATGGAGATGCAACGCCGGGGCGAAACTCCGCTGCCGCAACAAGTCGCGGCATGGCGGACAGAATTCCGGCGAGTTCTCATGGAGAAATGGCGACAGCGACTGTCGCGACCCCGTGCTGGGCACGCCACAATTATGGCGGTAAGTCCCCTCTTTGAGGCGTGGTTGGAAAGACCTCACGGCGTCCTCACATTCCGCATGACGCGGGTCCTCACCGGACACGGTAAGTTCGGGAGGTTCCTGCACCGGATTCGTGCGGAAACGACGCCCGGGTGTCGCCACTGTGTGGCCCACCCGGAGGACACGGTGGAGCACACGGTGGAGGTGTGCCCCGCTTGGGCAGAGCAACGCCGTGACCTCGTGAGGGCAATCGGCGGCGGTGATCTCTCGCGCCGGGCCTTGGTTCAGGCCATGCTCCGGAGCGAGGAGGAGTGGCAGGCGGTCGCCTCTTTCTGCGAAGCAGTAATGCTAGCTAAGGAGGCGGCCGATCGCGTGAGGCAACGGTCCTTACGCTCCAACCGCCGCCGGGATTCCGATCCCGATTTCCGGCCACCGTAGGCGCGGGCTTGTAGACGGCGAGCAATGGGTGGCTCGCCGTCTGATCGTCCGGTAACCGTCCGGACCGAGCCCAAGTCGTCGACGGCGCGTTTTGTTCCACGCGCGCCTCAAGGAGATGTCAGCAAATCGTAGGGGCCCAGCAGGGTCGAAGCCTACTGGGGCCACGGGTAGTGTGAAAGCGGAACCCGGGGCCCTGGGACGAAGGCAACGAAGGAACAGGAGTGGGTTTTTAGTCAGTAAGAGTCTGACACTATCTCTCGCTCCGCCCAAGAGCGGGGATGTCATTAGGATGATTTTCCCACCCAATAAAAAAAAAAAAAAAAAAAAAAACCATTTTTTGTACGTCCATATTTATAGACAGCAATGTCAATAATGGTCAAGAGTTCAAATGCAATAACGTAAGTTGTACGTTATATGGAGCAAATTTTAATCTTATCTATAATATATAAAAGGCGAAACTGACTGACTGGCATACGAGTATCAACGCACAGTCGAAATTACTAGGGCTAGGAGTGTGAAATTTTGCACAAGGTTTCCTTTTATGACGTAGGCGAGCACTGAGAGAGGACTTTCTGAAATTTGCCCCCAAAGGGGATGAAACGGGAGTCAAAAGTTTGTGTAGAGAAACCTTTTTTCGCGCGGGCAAAACCACGTGCAGAAGCTAGTAAACTATCACCTTTTTCAGTAGATTCCATATCTTTGAAACAATTCGTCAAAACAAACCTTTTGCGTACGACGAGCAATGGGTAGCTCGCCGTGCTCCCATCCAGTAAGGACCGAGCCTGAGTTGCTGCGCCTCAAAGAGAGTTAGCCAGTAACAGACTTTTACTGGCTAACTCTCACGCCTGAAACTGAAAGACAACCGCCCGCGCCTGAAAATGAAAAACACAATAAAATAATAATTAGGGCTCCGGTGTAGTAGTATCTATTTTAGTAGTAGCTACACTACTCCGGACAAGCCGCTAGGTAGCCAAAATACAAATGTCTAAACGGGCCTTTTAATTTTTGACAACTTTCATGTCACGCCTCTGTTTCCGGATCTTTTCTTCCTTTTTAGTTGTCCTAAACCCTATTTCGTCCAGTTACGGGACCAATAACACCTTGCTCGACCTCATCCAAGGACTTCATGCCCAGCAGTAACAATCGAGGCTTGACCAATGAAGCTAGCTAGCTCTTAATACCCACATTCAATGCCGAGCCCCTTCGCGTCCCTTTGCTATCGTCATGTGGTCATTCACACACAGAACAAACAACTCAGTCACAACGTGAGCCGCAAAAAGGGTGTCTTTTACAAACACTTGAGGATTTCCGGTCATAGCACTCTCTTTAAAGACGAGAAAATTGAAAGCTAAGTACTGAAAAAATCCGAGTTCAATGCTCTCTTCAACTAATGGCTACAGGAAGATATGATAAGGATGGCTGCTGAACGCTAATGACTTGAAAATGCCTGCTTACGAGATTATTAATAACATGGATGTAGGGCTCTACAGTAATGGGCTGTGAGAAAGTTCGAAAAAGAGTTATCGCTCTGAAAGGGTAACTAAAGCAACACAGGTGAGTTCTAGCCAGTAAAAGTCTGACATCCCCTTTTGCTCCATCCCGAGTGGTAAAATTTATTTAATCATTCTCCAGCTCAGAAAAGGGGCTCTACGATAGGTAATAGGTTTGCTCCTTTTTAAGTTAAAAAAATATTCACTTTTTTTCAATACATAAAATAGTAAAAATTATTACAGAAGTAATGACTGCATTTTGATGAAAATGTGCTGTAAAATTCATGCTAATTTGATTAAATGATTTTCAGACCTGAAACAAGTTTTCAAAAGAAACACCTGGATGTACCGACGCTCAATTCTTGCTATGTTAAAAGTTACCAAAGCGACGGTTTCAAAGTAAATAAAGTCATCTGCAATTATGCGATTTTCTGATAATTAGTGTTAACAAGTGAAATGTTGTTGAAAAAACAACTATCATTTCTGCATTTTAGACACTTGAAAGACGATTTTCCATGTCTTAGAATTTGAATATCTAGTAAGTTTCTGCAACTATCGCAAAATTACAGATAACTTTATTTGCTTTGCACCCGTCGAAACGTTAATTAGTTTATTGATAGAAAAACTAAGTAATTACGAATTTTCGACGGTAATTAAGGGAAAACTAAAAACCGATATCTCCAAAAGTCCAAGCCCATTCAGTAAATCGTCCCCTCTTCAGTCAAACAAACGAATTAACTCGACAAACTCATGGTGAGG
Organism: Mythimna vitellina; assembly: GCA_949316375.1. NCBI lineage: Eukaryota > Metazoa > Arthropoda > Insecta > Lepidoptera > Noctuidae > Mythimna > Mythimna vitellina. The sequence continues at coordinate 1,201,063 of OX438696.1, forward strand.
TCACAGAAGAGCCTTCACTTTGAACCGCTTCGTAAGAAGATACAGAAGGGTCACATTTTTTTTAATAATTTCTTCTTGGAGCTTTCGACAATGATTTTTCCAAAGTCATCCAGAATGGGAGTTTTTCTTAAAATTGTGTTAAGGTTATTGGAATTAGAAATTTGGAAGTTAGCCAAGTCAGGCAAGCTGGATCATTACATCTTCTGAAATCACCAATAAAAATTATGCTTGATTTTTTCAGTACTTTTCTCTGTAATTTTCTTTCTGTCTGACGAACCCTTTGAGAGGCTCTTCCCGACTTGTCTATCGTCAACCTGAGCTTTTTGGTTGATCCAATTTAATCCATTGCAACACCTGAAGATTCAGTTCACAATAAGTAATTTCATCATTTACACGTATATTTCAAAAAATTTGTTCTTAGAAAATACGCGAGCTTTTGGAAAAATAAATTCATCATTCAGAATCATGATTAAATATGCAAGGTTTCTATAGTTATATTTTCATTTTTTAAATTTATTAGTTTATTTTGAAAGGCCAAAGTTCATTCAAAATACCAGATTTTCAGAGGTCTTTACTAGATTAATCTTTAAAAAAAATATTTGATTTCAATAGAAACCTAGAAAATATCCACAAGATATCTGTGTTTCCAAAATATCTAGAGAAAGATGTCTAATAAAGTCATAATCACGCAAGAGCGGTTGTATTAAAATGGAAGGACACTCTTAAAACACAGGATTGATGCCTTGACACATCAACATGGGACTGTGGACCACGAAGACCACGAAGGAGATGGCAGTATGACCTAGATGTGTTTCTTAAGAATTGGAAAAGGCAGATAGATTGAATCGGGGCTTTTACCTTGGCCCATGTTGTCAGGAGCTAACCTTTTTGTCCGCCTTCCCTTTGTTTACGTGAAGCAATGAAAGGGTGTGATGTGTACGACGGGATCGTCGACCTGTGACGTAGCTCATAGACGACGTGACTAAATGCTGGAGTCAGTAGGCGGCTGCTGCTCTTATGAGTTATAATTTATAATTGTGAGGATGTAATTTATTAGAGCGAACACTGGTCCTTAATCTTGACGTAAAATGGGTATTTGAGCATCGAGGTGACTAATAGTGTATGAATGTAGGTAGAATAAAGTTGTGCTCCTACTATAGGTACCTGTTAGTAGTAAAACTCTGAATAATTAGATGTAACCATGCGTCAACGGCTAAATGAATCTTTTCTTTTTAAGGGTTAGAAATCATATAATAACGATGAGGACGGCGAGCTACCCGTTACTCGTTATCCGCAAGCCCCCCGAGTGGCCGGGAATTGCCCTGCGACTTCTTGTGCACCGTCTCCTATCTCGGCGCGCATGAGGATGTCCGACTCTCACAACTGCCAGCCGGGGTGATCTCTCGCGCCGGGCCTTGGTACAGGCCATGGGCCGGAGCGAGGAGGAGCGGCAGGCGGTCGCCTCCTTCTGCAAAGCAGCAATGCTAGCAAAGAGGGCGGCCGATCGCGTGAGGCAACGGTCCTCACGCCCCAACCGCCACCGGGATTCCGATCCCGACTTCGGCCACCGTACGCGCTGGCTTGCGGCTGGCGAACAATGGGTAGCTCGCCGTCCGACCATCCGGTAACCGTCAGGACCGAGCCCAAGTCGTCGACGGCGCGTATTGTTTCCACGCGCACCTCAAAGAAATGTCAGCAACTGTAGGGGCCCAGCAGGGTCGAAACCTACTGGGGCCAAGAGTTTGATTCTGAAAGGACGACTCGGCCCTGGTACGAAAGGCAACGAAGGAACAGGAGTGGGTTTTTAGTCAGTAAAAGTCTGACACTATCTGCCGCTCCGCCCAAGGGAGGGGGATGTCATTAAGATGATTTTCCCACCGAAAAAAAAAACCCTTACGAGTGCGGTTATCTTCTTCGCTAGCATTACTGCATCGCTCCGTACAAGAAACCCACACAAGAATCTTCTGAACTTACCATGTCCGGTGTGCCTTTCAAGTCACCCCTCGAAGAGGTGATTTACCACCGCGATTGGGTTTTAGTAGGTAATAGTCTTACACGCCCTCTCGCCACACGGAGGGAGCGAAGATATTTAATGAGTCCACACCTCAAAAAAAGGTAGTTCATGGCTGGATTAGGATGATTTTTTATAGCCTTATAGTAGGTATACATCCTATGTTTTCATGCGATAATATTCAACTTTCACGAAGTTAATGAACAACAATAATATTTCCCATAACTCGAGATATTTCGGAAACTATGTTTTCAACAATTTAAATGTCTGTTCTTGAAACTACGAAACGATAGACTATTGGTTTACTATTAAAAGTAATCTCTTCCTCTCAAAGATTCAACTCTTGGCTTCGTATTTCGCGGATTACATTGTCAACATCGAGCATCGAACTCTTGTCGGCGAGATCGGCGAGTTTACAGCGAAATTGAACTGCCTTTACAGGCGTCTCGTTCATGGGGAATCACGTTTTATGACCCATAAACTTATTTTATTCTTACATTGTCATCTTCCATTGTAGACTCTAAGGTTTTATTATTAAGAATGCATAAACTTTAGTATTATTTATTTAAATTAATAGGAATAACACACTTCGACGATAATACGACATATTATTTTTATTATTCATCGCGAAAAAAAAACTATGTCGCCAGTTAACTCCTGCTTATTTAAGGTTTCAGTATTGTTCAGTGACTGTAAAAATGAAGTTTTTATATCTACCACTACCTAGGCCTTTTTTTGAGGAGCTAATTGCCACTGTTGGCTAGCTGTAATTTTTTCTTAGCCAAAAGTTAAAAAAATAAAGAAGAAGATAGAAAAAAACCTTTATTCGTGCTTCATGCAATCATATAAATTACAATTTGTATGAAAAGAAAAATTAAAATATGTGCGAGGCCAAAAAGGCGTCTAACTCAGCATATGCTACGATATTTAAAACCTATTGGAGGAACTCGTGGCTGAAATAGAGCCCTCTGAATGCATAGATCTATTGCGGTAGATTTTTGACAGTCGTTACGAATAGTCATAAGTCAAGAAATCTGGCATTTAGTGTAACACCTGTGACTGGATTGTTGAAGCTATTGCAATCGCTCCATCTAAAGTCCAGGTACTCAGCCGAGTACCTTACCTCAGCGTCAGCGAAACAGACTCCAACATTGTTCACACTATAGTCTACATCTCTTCTAATCTCCCCTTTCGCAGGTCTGCTGGAAGAAATTTATTTTTGAAATAAGCAGTACTTTTGTACAATTTTTATATTAAGATACCTGTCCTCTTCTGTGTGTTTGTGTGCACATAAATAATAAAATAAAATAAATTGTTGGGAAAAATTCTCCGTGGCAAAAGCTAAACAATCTGTTTAGGCAACCACTGTTGATTTTGGTATTCAGCTGATCTGGTGTTATACTGCAACTCCTACAGTATTTTCTTGTGCAATTTAGACTTTTGTACCACTATAACAACACCTCAACATCTCACAAACTCTGCTCATTATTATTCAAACTAAAACAAAGTCAATCCAACCCAAATTCCTAGTTTGGATCAAATTAATTGCCAACTGCTGATACCAGCGGTCAGAGCTGGTCAAACAGATTGCTATTGTCCGCAGAGAACAGCCACAGTGCAAAGTTCAAACTATTTCAAACTAACTCTAACGGCCAACGGTGGTTACAATAATATTTCAAGAAGCAAAATCGGAAAGCCAAATTCCTTGTGTTCATTTTTGGACAATATTTTTTACTAAACAACAAATCACAAACTGTAAGACGGTATCAAAATTTGTTATTAAATAAAGCAGTTTGCATTCCAAATACCTATTGGAATATCCTATTATAATAATCAAAATCAATTATTTTCTAAAATGCCAGACAATTTTGCTGTCAACATTATGTGTAATTGTTTTTTCTTTTTTTTATAAGTTTTAAAAATTCTATGTTAATTAATGTAAGTGGGTGTACCGTTTTAATTAACTATAAATAAAATTTAAAAAAATTGGTAGGAGAAAAAATGGGCGCGTGAGGGCAATATCTCGCTATCTCTTTTGTACACACTACGTATTTCAGTATATGCATTTTGCATCCATATTCTGTTACTTGACAGTTTTGCCTTCCACTAGATTTGAAAGATTTTTAACATCGGTAAGTTAAATAACAACATTCTCATTCAGCTTCTGATGCGTGTTTTTATGAATTTGAGATCACTTTGAAGAGTGTCAGAGCCGCGAAGGACAACATTTGAATAATGTAATTTACTATAAGTCATTTTCGCATGTCTTCAATTTATGTTTTTGGATTTAATACGTACCTATATACCTAAAATACATTTTGTATTTTTTTTCCATCTACAAAGTTGAGTTTTTTCTGAGACACCCTGTATTAAAATTTTCATTATCATATTTAACGTACGTATACATATCAATCAGGTTCAAGTCGCGTCTCCTGTCAGACACGTGGAAAACTGAATTTAAAATTCGTATGACACCGGTCTGTGCTTCAGTCACGTCAAGACATACGACAGTATAAGTAACCGAAACTATTAAAAAACGAAATAAAAAATTATTCATAACCGTAACGGAAACCAATATAAAAAGTAGAAATAAGAGTGGGTTTTTGAGTAAGTCTATGGAAAATTTATACATTAGGCCATAAGGCCGCCCATTGGATGTATGTGTTTTAGTTTTAGTTTCCTTTTGCGTTTGTGATGATGTACAATAAAGCATTTACCTATGCATACTCATCCTGATCAGTAACCATTAAGCAAAATAATAGTCAGTTTGCCCTCAAAACCATAATATGACTTCTAAACCAGTTTCGTTTTGGTGTCAGACAATATCCACGCTAAAATGGCCCTTATCTATTAACCTCACACTAAATATGCTGGAGTGAAGCTTGAATTCATTAGCAATTGAGGTTATATTCTGCGGATGTAACGATAGTAAGGGCGAATAATAATAAGGATATACATACGGAAGCCCTACCACGAGATCACGTCAAAACTGAATTATTAAATCATTATCATCATCATCATTTCAGCCGAAAGACGTTCACGGTTGGACATAGTCCTCCCCAAATGTCGCTATAATGACCGGTCCTGTGCGTCTCGCATCCATCGGATTCCTGCGACCCTCACCAGGTCATCGGTCCACCTAGTGACCGACCTTCCAACGCTGCGTCTTCCGGTACGTGGTTTTTTCGTCCCCATCGACCTACTGTTCTGCGAGCAATGTGCCCTGGCCACTGCCACTTAAGTTTGGCGATTCTTCGGGGTATGTCTGTAATCTTGTAACTATTAAAGGGATGGAGTTATATAAGGTGTATAGCTCCATCCCTCTTTTTAACTCGCCTGCCTGCATTTCGACACGTCTTCGTATAGCCCCAGTTTACTACATGTATCTTGCTTGGCTATTTCTGAAGTGAACGTAGGTTGTTAATTTTTTGTTTAGTATCGGCCGATGGAAAGTAAATAACCTGCAAATATTTACACTTGTCATAATTATTATTTGTTGCCCACGTTGCCCACGACTACGTGCTGTGTCCGTGTGAATATTGGCTATTGCGGACACGAAGTTGAACACCACATTTCTTACTTACTCCGTATCAAATTTCATCGAAATCGATTCACCAGTTTAACCGTGAAAGTGTAACAGACAAAGTTAGTAATTTTATATTTATAATGTTAGTACTTTTGGAAGTGTGGATTGTTCATTTAAGGCCAGACGAGAACTGTCTGTAATGAAATACCCATCTAGACCACACATTTTCATTTTGAAGTTATATTGAAGTGTTTCATTTGAACCTGGATACCTTATATTAATTAACTATCAATCTGTGTTCTCCGTACCTATATTGTTTAAATAGTATAATTAACTTCGATCGTTCCGTTTAAATTAACTGTAAATAACAAATTTAATCAAATCCGTGTTTCATAAATGTTTTCAACCTAACATCTAAAAAAATAATAAATACTAATATAAAAACGTATGTACGTTTGTGAGTGTGTATGTCACTCCTTCACGTTGAAACTGCAGAACAGATTTAGATGAAAAGCACATAAGTAGACCATGTCCTTTAATAGCACATTGGATACTGCTGACCCTGGAAGTATGTTCCTTTGGGACTATTCTATTTTCAAGCGTCCGAACCCACCGACAGCAGCTAATAATAGAATAATTATTATATATTATATTATTACAACGTAGATACCTACTTCTTCAGAAAACACAAAAACAAACCTACCAACCAAATAATATTAGGTCAGTCTTTCCCTCTTCTCGATTAATATGTTAGTAGTAATTATCTAGGCTACCCTACTGAACTATGCACATACATAATTAGAGACCCTATGTGGAGAGCTGTTGACCGAAAAACCTCTGTGCTATGAATCAATCACTTAGATGATGAAAATATTCCTAACATTCTTTCAAAATCCCTTCTTTGGAGGAATGTTTTGGAGAATGGATTATTATGTGGCTAGCAGTACCGTAACTAGGGCGGTACGCGGCGGTGCCCAAGCACAGGGCGTAGACCCTGGAGGGGCGCAGAAATTATCAAACCAAAGCCAAGTTTTATATTATGCTTGGTAGTTAGTAGCAAATAAATAAAGTTTATCGTGTACCTAATAAGGGTGCAGACGCGCCCTACCTAGAGTGCCAACGAAGTGGATGCTCGAGGGCTTTAGCACCCACAAAAGGTAGTAGAGGAGTAGTAGGTATCAAGCACCTATAGCTACAGGTTAGCAACTTGACATATTTTCTTGGGACTTCTTTATGGAATTTCTTGCCGGTTCTCCTCTATAGGAAAAAAACAATTTGGAACCATTCACTAGCTTCTGACGTTTTATAAGTGCCCATTTCGGCCTATGTGATATAATATAAGTTTTTTTTTTCATTTATGAATTTTTTGATTTTTTCTGCATATGCTATCCGAGATGTTAAAATTTTCAAGCTGGTTTCGCACGTTCCAGCATTGATTTTTTTTTAAATACAAGAAAATATATCATTGTTTGGTATCTACATTTCGTCGAGTTCCGCAAACATAAATGGAAAGGGCAATTAAAATTATTTCGCTACATCAGCGCTAGGCCGGGGTGTATAAAAAGACGGTTACGCCACTGGTATCTAGTAGCTTTATCAAAAGTAAAAAGGCGTCGGAATTCAGATACCCGGTTGTCTCGAGGGAAATACGAATATGTGCAACTAATATAGCTTCAGTAGAGATCATAGAGGCTCATAGGTTTTTAGATCCTTGATCTATGAAAGATGTCGAGATTGAGGGATTACGGATTCATCCCTCCAATATAGTGCAGTTGCTTCATTTAGTTAGGCACATAGGAATCGATGTAGCTCTTTGAATGTTTGAATAATTAATTTTTGGTAAATTTACTCATATTTGGTTGGTACCTTTCATTTGTTTTGTTTCAATCATCTATAACAATAATTTAAAGAGAAAATATTTGTATTTTTGATTGTGATGAATAAACTCAAAAAAAAACTGGAAAGATTTCAAAAAATCATTCACCAGTAGAATGCTACTTTATCACTAAGTGACATAGGCTTTACGTTTCCTACATACACGTGGTCATATAACTACATAGGTATGTTTTGAAAATATGGCACAAATACTAAGGTACAAGGCTAAAGTCAAAGGAAGGAAACAAAAAATAAAATATACCTCTCTCTGTCTCTCTCGGTTACCTATCAAAACGTTTCCTAAGTAAAATTTCACAATAAACAGCAGACCTTTAACCGATTCCACCTAAAATCAAGGACAATTCCAGATTTAGCACAAAACGATGCTTAAACTGTCTACTTTTTAGACAGCAGTAACACTTGACCCGGTTACAAAAGACTTATAAGTTTGAAGGTTGCTCAGGAACAAGGAGTCGAGTTTCAATGGGACTTGGAACCTCCCTGCTAAAGGTGAGTTACGAGAATTCACTGTTGAAAAGTTATTTAAAGTGTTAGTTAAAGGTCCATCGCTCAGTATCGGAGTTTTGGGGACAGTAGTTTGAGAAACACTTTGTACTTACTTACCTAAAAGAAATATAAAAGATATAATATAACAAACTCCTTTCTACCATCGGACAACCCGACGAACAGCAAGTATCCACCCTTACGTTGTTGAAACTTCAACGGTCCGGACTAAACGTTTCGCTTCGTCGTTTATACCGCGTACATCGAAGGACTGGAACAATTTGCCTGCTGCGGTCTTCCCGTCCAAGTATAATTTAGGTGTCTTCAAGGCTAGAGTGAATAGGCTCTTAATAAACTAGTGCGCCTGACCATCAATGATTGCATCTCCGCTTACCATCAGGTGGGATCGCAGTCAAGCACTGGTTTATATCAATTAAAAAAAAAAAAAAAACAAACGTAAAATTTTGTATGTACGAGTATTTTTAGAGATCTTCTTTTCGAATCGATGGTAAACTATTTCTTCTCTCTGCTCTATAGTGCTCTATTCAATCCTAAACCCCCCGCTTATCTTAAAGAACGTTTCAAGTTTCTTCATGACACACATACTAGATATCTTAGGTCATCGGAAAACTTGAGACTGGAGATGCTACAAGAACCACTCCACCAATTTCTATGACAAGTCGTTTGCAGTTCAAGCAGTGCGGCTGTAGAATGATTTGCCCGTGTCAGTAAGGTAAGCTCAAACACAGCCAATTTTCAAAAATATGGTTAAGGATCACCTCTCCTCTGAAACTTCATTACATTCATTATTTCTCTGCTTTCATATTATTTGTATTAAATGTATTTTATTAGTTATGTATAGTATATATATAAATAGTACACCACGCACTACCTGCGTATCTTTTTCTCCTTCTCTGACAAATCCATCCAAAGGTTGTATGTAAAAAATCGCTTTCAGCGACGGCCCATTGTGACACCTTTTTAATTTTAAGTTCCTATGTTATTTTATTATTGGTGTACAATAAAGAATATATCTATCTATCTAGTTAAACGGTCTAAGCTCAATAGGTGGCTATGTTAACTACAGCATCGGAGACACTCCTTAAATCCTCCAAGGCGCAGGTGTATGGGCACTTGGGGCACTCTAACCTGTAGTTCATGTTCTGAACTGGGGCCGCACTCACATTGAGTATCCGACAGGTCTATAATACCCTATTTCGCAAAGTTGTATTTACAACGGTCTACCTGTGTGTGAAACCGATTTAGTGATTTCCATATAGACCACTGCAATTCACATCCAGGTGTGAGATGTTTCGAGGTTTCAAGAAGTCGGATGGTGGTAGGTGATTTATAATATCAAGTTACATGTTTTATGTTTTAAAACCGCATATCTGAAACGCAGTGTTAACACATAAAACATTTAACTTGAAATCTATAACAGTTAAAAAAAGGAACCCTAATTCTCTGTTTCACTGTCTTAAACTGTACAAATTTGGCTTACGCGGGGACTTGCTCCCGAAGTGCTTCATTTTATTACTATAAATAGGTTAACATATTTTACAATAAATCGATGAGTGCGTTATATATAATTATGTGTGACTATTTCATGAATATTATTTGTTGTTTCTTATACATCGGTAACATTTAAGAAGTACAAATCAAATGTAAAAGTGCCTAACTGCAAAGATGCGAGACGCACAGGGCTGGTCATTGTGGCGACATTTGGGGGAGACCTATGTCCAACAGTGGAAGTCTTTCGGCTGAAATGATGATGAAATAACCGTTATCCATCTTGACATTTTGGCATGATACCTATGTAAGTATATACACCTACTTATGTATAAATATACATCAATATAGTTTACACCCCTATCTCCCATCGTCATTCTAACCAGTGCAATTACTGCTACGCGGTGACTAACATAAGAGAAAGGAATCGTCAACAGTTTTCATTGAAGTATTTTTACGTAATAAACCTTACGAGAATTGAGTGATCTTTTTTCTACGTATTCCAACGTGTTCTGCAAGTGTACGTACCCGTGCAACTGTCCAAGATACTAACTTGCGGAGACGATGAGACGTGTCGACAATAGGGATGCATTCGTTTATCGACTTTTTAAGTAACCGCATAAACCTAAGTGTGTGTGTGTATATATAATTATGTTCCATACTCCTTCACACTCAAACGTCTGAACGGATTTGAATGAACTTTCCCACAAGGGAAGACCATGTTCTAAAATAGGACATAGAATACTGTTTATCACAGGAATAGATATATTCCTTTGCGTTGATTTTCGACTTTCAAGTAGGCGAAGCCGCTAGTGAAAGACAAATATTGGTTTGATTCGTTTACTTATTAGTTCGTTGTAATTATTTAGGTACCGCACATGTACCTACATAAACACTGGGACTGTTTCGAGTGAAAGTCTAACATGTAGTCCAAAGCAGAAATACCTTACAGGCATCAATGTCAACTTACACAATTTTTTACTTACTCTGTGTTACTTACTTTATATTACTCCTTATTTTGTGAATGCTGGTTGACCTGTAATTAGCAGCTGTGTAAGACTTAGGCCAATTGTTACCCTTACCTGTAAAATGCTGTACACAGAAGCTGTTGGTTTTACCTTAATAAATAAATAAATGATACCCATTTATTTTTCAAATAGATTAATGAAAAAACTCACTTTTTTTTGTCAGTTTAAATTAGATGAGGCCGGTGTTTACTAGCTGACTACCCTGAGAAGAAACACCGGAATCAACTCAGGGATCAAAGTTTCTTTGAAAATCCATACAACAAACATGTAATGGTCAAATCATATGAGAACCATGCAGATTAGTGTCTGAGATAGTCTTTTTTAATTGTTTTATCAGCTATTTGTGCTGCAAGCCTTAAGAATTTTATTAGCCATTAAAAATCACGTATAGTTTTTCCCTGCACGCGTAAAGCGAACAGCCTAGCCATTATTCGAAGTAAATAAAAAAAACCGGTCAAGTGCGAATCGGACTCGTACATCAAGGTTCCATACTAACTTACCCATTAGGTAGTTTAATTGACGATTCGAGTCTCGAAGATTTTTCCCAATAGCATAATTATTTTGTAATGTAACTACAAAATTACGGTTTTCAGACTAGCGGGGTAACCATGACGTTCAAAGTAAGATTGTTTCATTCTTATTTCAGTGTGGGTAAGAGACAAAGCTATACAGGTTGTCTATCGCCATCTCTTACCCACACTGGAAATAAGAATGAAACAATCTTACTTTAAACGTCATGATACAGATTTTGGTCATATATTTGTGATTTGAGACTTTACTTCTTGAGAAACAGGATTCTAGGTCAACGGGAAGTGTCCTATAGGTTTCAATTTCTCTGCGAGTGCGAAAATATGCGCCATAACCGTTTAAACGGAGTAGGTAATCTTTAAGTTGCGTTGACTTAGAAATTCGATTTTTTATTTTTCCAAAGGGTTGCAGAGCTCTCCGCATACATAAGAAAAAAGGTCTTGACAGATAGACGAACTGACAACAAAGCGATCCAATATGGGTACCATTTTTGCCGACTGAGGTACGGAACCCTCAAAAGACCATTACCTCAACTATCATAAAACCATTAACTGATGTACCTAAGTGCTCAATTCTCTCCTCATCTTGCAAGTTTCAAAAGGATTCCTCCTCCATATAAACCGTTACTTTCCGCGTAAGATACGGTTTTCCGGTAAAGAGTTACGGTTGCCAGGCCAGGGGTAAGTGGGCCAAGGACGCGTGCAACTGTAAAGATTTAATGGCAGACGGCTTTTGGCCGCATTTTGGGAAGCGTCCATGCGATGGCGGGAAGCGAGTCACGTACTTATGAAGTAAAAAAACTAAATTTCACTGGTTGTTACTATCATATAGGATAACAATGTTAATAATGAAAAATTATCTAAAAGTTTTTTTAGATTTTTCTTCATTTTTTTTTTCATACGGTTTTTAATTTATTTTTAGGTCAACCAATGTCTTTTCTCGCTCTAAGGCGATGCAAGAGGACGTGTCAGAATTTTACTGACTAAAACCCACTCCACTATGTTCCTTATTTGCCTTCGTTCCAGGAACCCGGGGTTCCCTTTCGCACAATTCATGGCCCCAGTAGTCTTCGACCCTGTTGGGCCCCTACGGTCTGCTGACATCTTCTTGTGGCGCGCGTGGAACAATTCGCGCCGCCGACGATTTGGGCTCGATCAGGACAGCTGCCAGACGGTCGGACGGCGAGCTAAACGTTGCTCGCCGGCCTCAAGCCCGCGCCTGTGATGACCGGAAATCGAGATCGGGATCCCGGCGGCTGGGGCGTGAGGGTCGCTCCTTCACGCGTGCAAGTGCAGCCTCCTCCTTTGCTAGCATTACTGCTTCGCAGAAGGAAGCGATCACCTGTCACTCCTCCTCGCTTCGGACTATGGCCCCGATCACCCCCACGAGAACACGGCGGTAATTTGCTCAAGCGGGGCACACCTCTACCGTATGTTCCACCGTGTCCTTCAGGAGGTCCACACAGTGGTGACACCTGGGCGTTACTTCCACTCGAATCCGGTACAGGAACTTTCTGAACTGACCATGTTCGGTAAGAACCTGTGTCACGCGGAAGGTGAGGACACCATAAGGTCTTTCCAGTCACTCCTCAAAGAGGGGACTTACCGCCATAATTATGGCATGCCCAGTGTTTCTTCTGCTGCGTTGCTTTCCAAGACTCTGGCAATTATTTCGAACAATGCCACAGCCCAGTAATTCAGCAGCCAAAGGCATTTTAATGCTAATGATTCTTTATTTCGTGAGTAACAAGTCTAGGATCAAAACCTCTTTGTGTACATGTGTACCTATGGCTATATTCATTAACAAGTACAATGAATCGAAGACTTTGGGAAATCTTACCGCAGTTTTTAGAACGACAATCATCGCATGATTAACGGGACAAATTGCCAAGCTCGCGTTAACTGCTTCGATTGGTGTTTGGGAAACTGGAAGTTAGAGAACTTAAGTTACTTGTTCGAATCAAAAATCAATTTATCCATCAACAATAATCCTCTATGTTAATCGCAGCATCGCCATCAAATCACCCAAATCAAAAACTTCATTAGTCCAAAGATAAGGCCCTTAGCCCATAATACCCGCTTGTCGCTTGCAAGTGAACCGATCTCCACCGTCCGCAGCCCAGAGCGGTCGACCCAAGTCTGCACACATATTAGTTTATTTACGAGATCCCTGTTTTAGAATCCTATGGGGATAATTAATGATGTGTGGAAAAGGAAGGGAATAACGATGGGGCGAAAAGGGCCTCAAATGCTGTGAGGTAATTAGTGAACTGGCTTTTATGTTGGCTGCGTTGTTATGCTTTCATATCCAGTACAATAACGAGTTCAGGGCGGTATTGGGGCTGCCCCGCTTCTGTAGTACCTCGGACATGTTTGTGGAAGCGCGCACCGACTGTTTTCACACCATTATGCACAAGCCTTGCGCGTCCCTAGTACGCAGAGTGCGGGGCAGTTTCAATACAAATCTAGCGATGATTCCCAGAAGATTTGGTTACCCTTATATTAGACACTGCTGTAGCAGACAATATATTGCTCGCTGTGACCAATAGTTGGTACCTATAAGTATTTGTTTCTGGACTCGTATGTGTTCTGTTTTTTAGTTATATAGTTTTATTATCATATGGGTGCTATTGGTTGCCTGAAATAAATGCTTTTTTATTCAATTTATTATGAGAAAAAGCTTGAAAGCAGTAGTGGCCGAGTGGTAACAGCCCCGAATTACGAGTTGTAGGTCGCGGGTTTAAACTCAGCCAGGAGCATTACATTGTGTAATTTATTTCTTCAACTGCTCTCAAAACGGTGAAGGAAATACTTGTGAGGCAAACGGCATTTATCTAAAACCAAAAATTCGAAAACATATGATATCCACCAACCCGCACTGGGCCCGCGTGATGGATTACAACCCGATCCCTGTCCTAGAGAGGAGGCCTGTGTCCCAGCATTGGGAACTTTACAAGGCTGATAATGAGAGAATGCTTAGTCATATCGTAAATCAGCGTCATAAATAAACGTTAAAAATTCATGCAATGAGTTGCTGACCAGAATCAGCACTATTTTTATTACAAAACGAACGATAAGACGTATAACATTGGGTTTCTATTTTAACCTTTAAATAAACACCTCTATAAAAGCCAAATAAAATACAAGTAAAGTCTCTGGTATCGCTTAAGGAATTAAAAAGTTGTGAAAGCAGTGGGTGAAAAGCAAAAGAAAAATAAATTAAGGTTGCAACTCGAAAAGAAAAAGTAGGACGGAATCACTTGAGAAACGTTTAAGAGCTTAAAGTAAAAAAAAAAAAACAGGTTTTATAGAAACAGTTCACTTAAGACGTAGGGACCTTGGTTATAAATAAAATGTCAAGGGCAGTGCTCACAGCAGGACAGAATGTCATGAAGTACTAAAATATCTATGTTCTTCTCGTGTTGAGACTCTGCGTTCTTCTAACAATCTTCTACTGCTTTGTCCTTCTCATACTCCTGATTTAGTTCATTCTTCCTTTCATATACAGTCCATACTTCTGTGGAATGCGCTTCCTCTCAATAACAGGACAGTCTGTATAGCAGATGTTGCGAAATTATTTTTTGCACAAATACCTAGTGAAGTCATCTCAATAACCCCCTTTCTTTTACTTTATTTATATATATATATATGTATATTAAATTATATATGTATATTTATTTTGTATATATACATACTTTTGAACCCTTATTAATCCTTAATAATCTTTTATATTTTTATGCACCTGCCATATTGTCTCTTCACCACCCTAGGTTGAGTGGTAGAGAATGCATGAGGCATTAAGTCCGCCTTTCTACTTTTGTGTTTCATGAAGATTTTCGTATCCATGAATCATCCCGCCTACATTGCAATACAAAGAGAAGCTAACCCCCAATTTCTGATTTACGTCTGGACTGGGCCCGAGTCGTTGAAGGTGCGTAGTGTTCCACAAGCAACCCAAAGAGATGTCAGCAAAACCGTAGAGGTTCAGCAGGGCCGAAGCTTATTGGGACCATGGGTTGGCTTCCGAATGAGAAAACTGGTGTCCTGGAACGCAAGGCAAAAAAGAAACATAGGAATGGATTTTAGTCAGTAAAAGTCTGACACGCTCTCCCACTCTGCCATAGAGCGGCAGAAGCCATTGGATGACTTCCCACCTGAAAAAAAAGTACTGAAGTTGAGTAATTCTTAACTCCTACTTCAAAACCGCCTGAAAACCGGTCAAAATTTGGCTTTAAAGTAGGGTTCGACATGTTTTCAACTCACAATACCTACTCAATCCAGAAACCCGCCCTAAGGCTTAGCTGCTCAGTAGAGAAGTGGTTAAAGATACACTTAGTAGCTCAGCCGTGAGTTTCTGTGTTTCTTTTCGGTAATCATAATCATCATTTCAGCCGAAAGACGTCCACTGTTGGGCCTCCCCAAGTGTTACCAATGAACGGTCCTGAGCGTCTCGCATCCCTTGGATTCCCGCAACCTTTATCAGGTCAACAGTCCACCTTGTAGGAGGCCTTCCAACGCTGCGTTTTCCGGTACGTAGTCGTCACTCCAGAACATTTCAGCCCCAACGGCCATCTGTTCTACGAGCAATGTGCCCTGCCCATTGCCACTTTAGTTTGGCGATTCTTCGTGCTATGTCGTGTACGGTATATATCACCGTGTACTATGTATGTTTTTGTGTACAATAAAGAATTAAGAATTAAGAAACTTGGTTCTCCTGCTCCTGGATATCTTCATTCTTGATTCGATCACGCAAGGAAACTCCGAGCATAGCCCTTTCCATTGCCCTTTGGATGACTTTAAGCCTTCTGATGAGGCCTGTTGTGAGCGATCACGTGTCAGAGCCGTATGTCATCACTAGCAACAGTTTATCTTGAGACACTGTGGTATGTTAGACGAGAAGCTACCGCGCAGCTTACCGAAAGCTGCCCAGCCGAATCGGATTCGACAGTTGACCTTTTTCTCAAAATTAGATCTACCCAACTGGACTGTCCGAGGTAGACGGACGGTGTCGGAGTTTATTTTCGGAAATAATATAAAGTAATTTATTAGTGATGGTCAGGATCCTTTCTGCTAGGGATTTTAACATTACCAAGCATTATAAACTGAAAAGCCCAACTGTTAAATTATCCTGTCTCCATCCATCTTGTGCAGTTTTAGTATTTCCGTTCACATCAATCAAACAAAAGTACCTAACCAGACTCAACATTGACAACCTCGACCAAGACTTTGTAAGCATCTTCCGGACAGCCACTTTCACACAACCCACAATAAAAAATGCATTAAACCGATCGGCGATGTTTCTGACGACCTTTTTAGTAGAGGATGTCATGAAGCTGATCATAACCATAAAAGCACGGCCCATAAACGTCCTGCCCACAATTGGCCGCCTAATTTGGAGGATTAAGGACTAGGCTGAATAGAGGACGGCCTTGACTTAGTTTGAAAAAAATAACATCTTTGCGTTGTCATTGCTCGTTGAAAATATTATGATGGTAACAATAGCTGAAGACCTTGAGTGAAAGATACAAAATGCTCTGTGGTATTGGTACCTAATAGAGCCGTTTCTGCAATGGTGATGCTAAGTCGTAAGTCGTGTTATCGCAGCTCTGGTGTCCAAAGGTTAAAAGAGACGCAACAAATTTGCTTTCTCTTCAACGATGTGGACCAGTGACTCACTGGGATTTAATAGAGAAAGCAGTAAAAGGTAGCAGAAAATCGATTCAAACGACTTCGCTAGGGACCAAATCGCCTTATTACCTGCTGGGTATGATGTAAGTTTGTTCCCGATTCGGTTTGTGTGGTCAAACCGAGACCTACGTGTGTAGTTACCTAACTAGTTGTCTTCTGATCTCTGCTGTGCGAGCGGTAGACACATGCACACTATATAATTTTATCCTGTCGGCCTGTGTCTACCAAACCCCACTGTTAAGTACCTACCTGGAATCCTCAAGGTTACAGAAAAGCCGTTAGCAAATGTGGTCTAAAGTTGTGCTCCAAGGTGCGGTGATGGAGGACTGCGACGAGTTTTGAGTACAGATCTCGTATGTTACTAAGATCCTACGCTGTGAGAGAGGGAGTACTGCCGCTGTTCAGCTTTTTTTCGGAGAGGAATAGGATGTGAAAGGTTCCACGCTACTAATCTTCAGACACGCATTATAAGGATACCATCATTAGAAGATTAGCCTAAGTTTGTGACTGTTTGTCAGTGACTACCTTGTTGGTATAGTAGTCGTTAGCACCAGTAGTTCTCCTTGCTGGCCTGCCGCTGTGGTATTTGGAGGTAACAGTTCTTGTACACAGAGTGAAACTCGTTGCCGCGACAAATCACGGACTTACGGCGTAGCGGACAGAGTTCCAGCGGGATCTCATGGTAATATAGCGACGGGTACTATCGCAATCCAGCCCTGGGCATACCAAGATTGCAGTGGTATGTCCCCTCTTTGAAAAGTGGCTAGAGAGAGGCGCCACGAGCAATGGGTAGCTAGTCGTCTGCTGGTCCTATCCATAAAGGAGCCCGAATTGTCGACTACGAAATTTCTTTTAAATCACTCCATTATTAGAGCGAAAAAACAAAAAAAAACAAATTGGTCAACACCTTATCAATAGATTTTTATTATATAAGACAGGCTGCCGCCCCAGGCCGTGAAATTAGTATCTACAACTTCTTGCCGTTTTTTAGTTTTAGCGGAACTATGGAACATCAATTAAGTAATAAGTCTAAAGCCCTAAATAAATCGAATGTGAAATAAAAATTTTAAGACTGTGATCTATATTTTAGTAAATCATGTTCTTAAACTTTTGACTTGATATTAGATTTCGTTACTCAATTCGATCAACAATGATGATGACTCGACATGTATTCTCTTCACCAACCTTGGTTGACTGGTAAAGAATGCCTAAGTTCCTTTTTCACTCACCTATCGTCAAAATCGAGCATGATTTTAAAGCTTGTTACTTCATCTAACGCAATCCAACGCGATGTTTGACGAAAAGGCAGTAAATAAATAAATAAGTAAAAGGCAACGCGAAAAAAGAGAGATAACGCCTGAAAACTCTATTAGCATCTGGTGATTCCGTGATTTACTCGAATATTTTACCAAACCTGTTCCAGGGAATGCGTGTCTTTTGCGTGTCATTGCGCACAAGCGTCATTCAAAAACTTGACTAAATTTGCAAGGCATTTATTGTTATACTTTTTTTAATTTTTAAATAAATTATGAAGTGTTATATATTGCTGTATTGAATAGCAGATTTTCAGAGGTCTTTACTGGATTAGTTCACACAAATTTATAAATTGATTTCAATCGAAGCCTAGATAATATCCACAAGATACTGTGTTTCAAAAATATCTAATGAAAAATGCGTAATAACGTCATAATCGCTTAAGAGCGTAGAGTATGAAAAACAGTTTATGTAAGTAGGTAGGTAAGTAAATAAAAATTTATTTATTTAAACGGGTTCCTTCTATTTGGCAGAATCTTGATACTCCGATTTTTATTTGGCATAACTCACATGGCATAATCTTATTTAATCGAATATTTTTAAGGCATAAAAATTATTTAGCATAACTTTTGTTTGGCAGAATATTTACGTGTCCGAAGTTACAATGGCATACTTTTATCTTGGCAGAATTTTGTTTCGCATAATTACCTTTGCCATAATTAATATTATGCATAATTTTGTTTAGCATAACATTTATTTAGAGATACGATTATTTGGTATGGGTGCATATTTGAACATCAAAAATTAAAATAGATGCATCTTCTTGTAAAAATTAGTGTTAAAAACATCAAAAACTTATAATATATGGAATAAAACTGATAATTTAAATAAAGTAAATTTATGCTGTCGAATGGTTAGATAACCTACGTGCAATGTATTTAAAATCGAATGGTCTGCAAAAGTGACATAGAATGTTCTAAATATAGCATGTATTGGTAGCATTTTCAATATTAAATTAAATTTGTGTCATAAAAAGTCAATACGTTGTGCTGCAAAATTTTGTGACAGAAACGAATCGCTGCGAAACCGACTTTACGCAGTCTTGTCTGCCCTACCCCTAGAGTGTAATTTAAACCCGCGTAGGCGCGGAGGGGTAGGGCGGCCCGCGAGCTGAGGAGCAGGTGGTTTGAAGGCCCGCCACCGCGGCTGAGGCTGGCCGGCGAAGCCGGCCAGCAAGCCGAAGCTGCGGTGGTGAGCGTTAAAACCATCTGTGACGATAAGCTCGCGTGGCGCCGCCCAAACCCCGCAGCGCCGGAGCCGTGACAGAAACAATGCTTGCTGCATGTTGCATGCCTGCTTGCATGCTGCATGCCTGCTGCATGTTGCATGCCTGCTTGCATGCTGCATGTTGCATGCCTGCTTGCATGCTACATGCATGCTGCATGCATGCTGCATGTTGCATGCCTGCTTGCATGTTGTATGCCTGTTTGCATGCTACATGCATCCAAGCCGACAATATTTTTGTAATTAGCATTTAGGTTAGCGTTTTGATATTAGTAGTAATATCATGGTGTATTCTTGTTTGCATGTTTGAATGCTTCTTACAAGGAACTAAAAACAACTTATTTTCACAATTTTTACTTTACTTTACAATTTTCACAACTTTTAATGACTATCGATATAAAATGTATGCCAAAAGACGATTCTGACTGTGAATTTTCTGCGATATGATGGTTCTGCTTTTTAATTATTATGGATATAAACATTATGCCTAAAGATGATTCTGACTAGATGATTATGAGTTTTGAATGTATGACAACTGAGTGTATGCGAAATGATTTTCTGCGAAATGAAGTTTATGCTATTCGTTGTTATGCAAAACAATATTATGACGTAAAAAGTTCTGCTATAAAAGGTAGACCCTATTTAAACATGATATTACATGATACATTGCATACAAGATAATAATGAATTCATATAAATTCTGGCATGTTCAGCCGCATAGGTATCGTGGCGTACGATTTTTTTTTTTTAGAAAGTTACGGTACATACACCTTGCCCATCATAATTTTATAGATACTTATTAAGTTTAGGTTAGGTATTATTACATTTCAATAGCATAGTTTTAGATATAATTCAATTTCGAAGTAATCATATATAATGACTTAAATTAGTAAAATTATGATAAGCTATCATTAAAATTTCAATATAAAATTACAATTATTCTAATTAAAAAATACAATAATGTCAACAGCATAGTTTGAAATAAAATTCAATGTCAAAGTAGTCAATAAAATTATGAATTACTGTCATTAAAATTAAAATTTAAAATTAGAATTATTTAATATCAATTGTTATTCCATGTACAACATTAAAAAATAAACAAAAATACAATACATGTCAAATATATAACATTGCCATTGTCATTTCAAAAACGAAGAAAATGTATGTCGAGTTGGATGCCCTTAAGTCCGCCTTTGTACCTTTATGTTACATGAAGTTTTAATAAATAAATAAACAATATACTCTCGTCACATTTTCAGACTTCTGCTAGTTACTCTAAATGCAATTTGTCTGTAATGTCAAACTTGAAACAATTTTATAAAATGCCCTATGAGTCCTTTTTCTACCAGTTTGTACATAATATTATTTTCAATTTGTTTAAATATTTATGAAGTTATAATATTAGTTAAGATGTATATAACATAAATAAATTTATTCAACAATGACAAAATTAAATACTTAACTCAATTTTGGTTTAAACATTTTATAAAATAAAGGACAAATATTATGTAATAAGTTACCGGCAACCTGTATAATTCAGGAATTCTATACAATACCTTAGCAATGTATAGAATACTTGGAAGGTCCAGGCAATGCATGTAATATTATGAATATTATTGGCTATTATATACCTACTTTACCTAGGTAACGTATAAAATTCCTAGGGATTGTACCTGCTGCTCCACAGCAATGTGTAAAATAAATAGATTTTGTTTTATATTTATCAATATCAACCAACCAACCTATAAAATTACAGGCAATTTTTTTTTCTCTTATTCTTATTCCAATGAAACATAATGTTCTATTACTTAAAATAATCAATATGTGTTAATACCATAATGTAAAATGTTTACAAGTACTCAGGTGTTATTTCTGTCTGTGAGGCTTAAAGGAAGGCTTCTATTTCTGGGTGGTTATAAAAAAATAACCACTTAGCCTTTTAACCTAACTTGTCCGTGTCGGGGTGCTCGAAATTACGTTACCTCGTTCCCTGCTGTCGTCTTTTACGTAAAGTATGATTTTTTTTTTTTATTTGATATAAACCAGTGCTTGACTGCGATCCCACCTGATGGTAAGCGGAGATGCAATCATTGATGGTCAGGCGCACTAGTTATAGTGTATATTTCATACATTACCTGCACGTTTTGGGTATTCTATACATTGCCTAGGTATTATATAGAATACCGGAATAAACAGATTAGGTACCGGTAAAATATGAAACCTATGAAATTGCCGTCTTTTAAAACGGAGTGCTTTTGAGTGTTACATCTTTGGATTGATTTGGAATTATAAGTTCATATAAACTTTCTAAAGATACGTTATTCTTTTTTCGAAATTAGATATTTATTGGTTTCTTTGTGTTTTGTATTTTCTGCAATATCACAGTACTTATAACCATGAAAACGACTGGAAAAGGGCTGGAACAATTTGCCTGCTGAGTTCTTCCCATCCGATTATAATTTGGGTGTCTTTATGGCTAGAGTGAATAGGCTCTTAATAAACTAGTGCGCCTCACCATCAACGATGGCATCACTGCTTACCATCAGGTGAGATCGCAGACAAGTACTAGTTTATATCAAATAAAAAAAAGCTAATAAAAAAAACCCTTTGCATATTAAGAGTTCCATCGTAGAAACTAGGTATGCATTTCAAAGGGCAAGCAATGTCAATGACGTATCCTACAATTTTATTCTAACAAAAAAATTATGTGTTCTTGGTTCAATAGCTTTCATTTTGGAAATCTTGTTTTGTAGGTGCCCTTAGCAGGAAAGTTATTCGTGAGATAAAATTTCCCACATGAAAGTGATTGGAACGAAAATCGACATCCCATTCATAAGAAGTTCTAATTCTGTATACATCATCAATATTGCATACCACAGCAGAACTCATATTTCAAAATAATGCGAGTAGATTTCATACAAAAATGGTTATAAGTACCTACTGTGATTTTACAGAAAATACAAAACACAAAGAAACCAATAAATACTTTATTTCGAAAAAAGAATTTGTAGCTACCTTTAATATAAAGTTTATTTGAACTTATAATTCCAAGTCAATCCAAAGATCTCCAAGTCACTTCAAAGCGACCCGTTTTAAAAAACGGTTATTTCATAAGACATAATACATAAATTGTATTAGAAATATTTTTTTATCATAATCAAATTCTAACTGAAAAGACGGTGTAACAAGGGCATTATCCCCAATAAAAAAAATATATAATTGACATTTAATTGCTTGACACGTACAATGTTGCCAGAAAAACTTTTTTTCTTCATTTGGCCTTAGATATCCATAAATAAAACTGTGTTTAAGTAAAATTCCAATATGAGGACCTACCAAACCTTTTACAGATAACTTTTAAAAACATTACTTCCATTTTAGCTATAATATACATGTGACAATTACGACGTTCAAAAATCAAATCAAAAGTAATATTTGAATTTCCTGAGTTCAGAAAGTTTAATATTTGTGTACTTAATGAAATTCTTGTAAAGTTTTGCTTACTTTTAGCACTTTTATATCATATTTTAATATTTTCATGCCAACTCATGGCGTCTTTGCACTACAAAAATATAATATATGTTAACATCTCCTGTACCGCATTTAATGCAAATAAATAGCTTTAAAATTGATTTTGACTTTCAATATTGAAAACGATAACATTTTTAAATCATTGCACAATTGCAATGGCACTGTTTTAAAGAGGCAGTTGTAAATAGCGGTTTTAGTAAGTTAAAAATTATAAATGGCACGTTTAATAACTAGTTTAGCAGTTTAAACTAAGCAGTAAAGTAAACAAAAATGAGTAATAAAAAATAATGAAATGAATCAGTGAATATATAATTGAGCAGGAAAATAATTAAATGGGCGGTAAAAAATATTTCCCAATTGCAATTTGTCTCAAATATAAATTAAAAAAAAACAGCTTATTTTCTTCATACAATTATTATTTCTATTTAACCAGTTAGACTTTTTAGACTAGCCTGTACCTTGCAACACTGATTACGACCTCCATTCATCCTTCGTCTCATCAAAATAACGTTTTTAACACCATTTTCAACCAAAACCACTCCAAAAATCTCTACAGGAGTCAATAAGTGCAGTTTTTTTAAGTTCTTAAGTGGAATTATATAGTTTTGAAATGAAAATGGCGTTGAAATCGTCGCCGGTTATCTTCGGATGGCTCTCTCGTTTGCCTCGTAGTTTCTCAACATCTAGCGCCTTAGCGTCTAAGCCTATGACTGTGCGTGATGCCATCAACAGTGCTATTGACGAGGAGATGGAAAGAGACGAGAGGGTGTTCATTTTGGGCGAGGAAGTGGCCCAGTACGACGGTGCTTACAAAGTAACCAGGTATGGAATAAACGGTCTGCATAACCCTTACAATACTTTTTAGCTAGAGTTTTGTATTAAAAAACTATGAAAAAGTTGTAGTCTTTCATGTTTGAGTAAAACACCGAAAGTCATGAGCTTTCCAAGGTTTTTTCTTTACATAAATATGCTTCAATATTACATAACCAAAAAGTTTGTTGATAGATTTCAATGACAATATTATCTCCTTAGAATGCTGTCAAATATGATACATAACCTTTAAAAAGCTACGGAACTCTTATATACAATTAGATTCTGATTCATGATATGTTACCATTTTGTAGGTTTGAAAGTCCAGATTTGTAAAACATGGAAAATTCACTTAATACCTGTAGTATTAAATTGCACTTTGTCGCTCTCCAAAGTGAAACTTTGCAAATCAATTAAGGACTAGGTATGAGCAAACTGTGGGTAAGAAAGGATAGGATAGAGATATTGGTGAATTTTCACTTTGGGGTGATAAGCATCTTTTCCATGCATTTTCCATTAAATTAATTCATTAAACCCCGAGCGAACACCGGCTTTCGCTCGGTCATTGTCTTTCTATTGTGTCTCTAATTACGCTACTCAAAAGGTTAAGATATAAAATACTACTTCATGCAAAAACCATGTGTCAGTAACAAAATTCTTCATGATAAAGCATGATAGATGATATTCTTTATTGTACACCAAAAATAATAATTAACTAATTAATTATTTATAATTATTAACCTTTTGAGTAGCGTAATTAGAGACACAATAAAAAGACAATGACCGGGGTTTAATGAATTAATTTATAAAGTATTTACTGCCCATCTACCACAATCCCATGTGTTGACCACATCCTTAGATGTACAAAAGAGTAACTGAGTGCAGTATTCTAGGTTTAAAAAGAATATCTTTGACCAAGCAAGTAACACCTCACGATTCTCCAAAATTGGAAGTTTAATTGTGGGCAAAAAGGGATCACAATGGCTATATGCATTATGACTTGGGCCACCAATTCCAGCCCAGAAAACAGTTGCGGGATGACCTTGACGAAGGCTGGTTTGGGGTGACGAAAGAAAAGTGTGTCTGGAAAGATATGGGGGAAACCTTTACCCACATGTGGAACACTAAAAAAAAAGTTGTATATCATGTGACATTAGGCAGATGTGAAACATCATCATAATTGGCAGTGGCACATATAAATAATAATGAATGAAAACTAATAAAGAAATAGGTAAAAAAAAAAGGAGAATGAATTCTAGAGCAATGATGTGGACATGACGGCACAAGAAAGCATCATGCTGTTTGTCATCACGGCATACAAGTCGTTTTTACTGCCAAGACGCGCCAATAGATGGTTCACATCGAACAGAAGTTAATGAACTGTCTGTGAAGAATGATAAAAATAGTTAAAGTAACAAGAAGGTGTATGTACACCACAAACTACCTGTTTATCTTTTTTTCTCCTCTGTCAAATCCATCCAAAGGTTGTCTGTAAAAAATTGCTTTTAGCGATAAGACCGCCAATTGTGACACCCTATTAATGTTAATTTCCTAATGTAAATTGTATTTTTGGTGTACAATAAAGAATATCTATCTATCTATGTAGAGAGCTTGCCAATTTGTGAAACAATGTTACTGTTGTAGCATAGTGTTTGCAATATGTTCGTAAAATAGTGTTTATCAGGTATTTAGATCACCCGTGTGGGATATATAGTTACTATGCCAAATAATCATTTTTTCAATTGTTGCCATTTTCCAAAAAGATGCAGATTATAATGATCACATTCAAGTTAATGATTACTTTGAATACATTCATTGTTTTTATTCCAAAGGACATAATACAGTAATTTGGACATTAAATCTTTTTTTTTTTTTATTACTAATTGATTTCATTTATTTTGTTCGGACAAATTAATTAAAATAATAAAAGAGTTAAATATACAAAAGTAAATATACCTTTATTTACTTGGTTTTCACAACATTTCAGGGGCCTATGGAAAAAATACGGAGACAAGAGAGTAATAGACACACCAATCACAGAAAGCGGTTTTGCCGGTATAGCGGTTGGTGCTGCGTTCGCCGGACTCCGACCAATTTGCGAATTTATGACATTCAACTTCTCCATGCAGGCTATTGATCAGGTGAGCAAAGTTTTAAATTCTATGACGAACACAAGCCTTGAAAATTTCCAGTTTAAGGTTCTTGACATAATAGTATGGTATGGAAGGCACTAAATCGGTTGCGAACCCAGGTAGGCCGCTGCAAACACAACTTGGCAAAATGGGGTTTTATAGACCCATCGAATACTCAATGTGAGTGCGGAGCTCCTGTTCAAAACATGAGCCACATGTTGGAATGCCCCAGGTGTCCGTATACCTGCACTTTGGAGGATTTGATGAGTGCTATCGATGCTGCTATTAGTGTGGCCGCCTATTGGGCCCAAAAGGTTTGACGAGTTTACCATCGAATCGAAAAGAAGAAGAAGAAGACATAATAGTATGTTGCCACAAATGTAACAGGAAAGAAAGATTTGGTATAGTTTGGCTGAGTTCTATGTGTGTCTGATTAGGGAGTCCGATGGATGCGAGACGCACAGGACCGTTCATTGTGGCGACACTTGAGGGAGGCCTATGTCCAGCAGTGGACGTCTTTCGGCTGAAATGATGATGATGATGATTAGGAACAATCATAGTTATGTTTTAACCCTTTTACAGGCAGAGGGGATATTTTAAGTACTTAGTTTAACAGCTCATAATTAAAAAAAAAACCTCATTCCCAGTAGATATTCTATTGTTTTACCTTGGACATAGGAAGACATTTCAATTTTTCATTAAATACTTAAAGAAGATTTAATAAACCAACCAGTAAATCCTCCCTGTATAAGTTATGTGATAGTATTTTTTTGTTTGCCAAATGGTTTTAACCATTAACAGATAGGATTTAGGAAATTAAATTTCCTAAATCTGCAATTTTTTCAGCCAGTAATACATTTTTTAGTTTTCCCAAATATTTAACCAGTTCAGGTACCTAGTCTGGTTCTCACAACCGAGTTTCTCAGTAGCCTCTTTAACTCTTTATTTAAATTTGATTTCACAATAATGAACACAAACTAAAATATTTGATTTTGATATTCAGTGCACATGCATGTTCAATTGAACTAACAATCAATTGAGTTTGTGTTGTCAACAGAACATTAAAGTCATTGCATGTTGAATCTAACAATTACTTGTATACTGTCATAGGACTATGTATATGATACTATTTCTTGGCCTTTGAAGGAAAAGAATACATTCAAATGTAATTTTAATTGACAAGCAAAATTTACCAGTTTTTAGACCTAGAGCTCACGCAATTTCCCCTCTTAAATAGATAGTAGTTGACGGCGCGTTTTGTTCTACGCGTGCTTCAAGGAGATGTTATCAAAACCGTAGGGGCCCAGCAGGGTCGAAGTCTACTAGGTACTGGGGCCATGGGTTCACTTCTGAAAGGAAAACCCGGGGTCCTGGAACACTGGGTCTGACACGCCCTGCCGTTCCGCTCTAGAGCGTGAGAAGTCATTGGATGATTTCCCACCTAAGTATATACGAAAAAAAATATATAATTATCTTAATAAATAACAGGAAAATAAATACTACACATTTAGTAAAAAAAAAATCTCAATCTAGTTTTAGTATATGACATTTACAAAGCAATTTACGGCTGTTATGAAGATATGAGCATAAATAAAAAACAATCAGAGCAGATAACGATAGTCGTCTACAACTTCATGGTTACACACATAAATCTTGCAGACATCTGATGAACGATAATTTATCTCGTGCTTATCTAATCTGTGTGGTATTTGAGCGAATGTCAAGTCAAGTGCGAGTAAAGAAATTAATTCGTTTGTTATTCAATTGCATATCGTATAGGACAAATGTGTATGACATTTGTAGATCTTTGACTGACATTATGGGTAATCAGAAGCCAGGAAATCTGACACCAGTATTTCCAAAGGGATCTCATCTGATGGTAAACGGTGATGTGGTCTATGATAGAGCAGGCTATCCTGAAAGTAACCTATTCACTCTTGACTTAAAGACCTTGTTGTAGCTATCAGGAAACACAAACTCCGGCAGGGAATTCCAGTCCTTAGCTGTACATACAATAAATCGTTTACTGGATTGTGGAGGTCAAATATATATCAGTCGCTTCGTGTAAAATACTGGTACTCAAGCTGCATCCGGTTAGATTGGGGCTGACTCCGACATAGTGGACTAAAGCCAAGCATAGTCATAGCATAGTCGGCCTTATAATGTTCCCACTGTTGGTACACAGGCCTCCTCTCCAGGAGAGGGAATGGGCCGTAATCCACCACGCGGGCCCAGTGCGGGTTGGTGGATGTCACATGTCTTCGAATTTTTGGTTCTAGGACATGCCGGTTTCCTCACGATGTTTTCCTTCACCGTTTTGAGAGCAGTGGTGATGAAATAAATTACACAAAGTAATGCGCCTGGTTGGGTTTGAACCCGCGACCTACAACTCGTAAGTCGGGGCCGTTACCACTCGGCCACCACTGCTCTAAAGCCAAGGCAGATGTACAATCTGCATTTGACTTACAACACACCTTTTTTTTACTTTTTTTATTGTTTATTGGTTCGCGCTTCACTGCTATCTCACCTGGAAAGCGGCGATGCGGTCGACAGATAAATTTTCGCTGGATAAGGTTTTTTTTCGCTAATCACGTCGTAAACAATTTTACCGCTTCAACAAAAATCAACGTGATGCTGTGCATAAAGTTGGTTTTATATTTTTTGCTCAACATTGTCTTTTGGAGTGCAAATCGGTAAACGCTTCCACGGGAATTTTTGAAAGAGATGCCGTAGTACTGGAACGCAAAGTGCAACAGGTGGACTTTAGTCAGTAACAGTCTGGCATGCCCTTTTGCTCCTCCCGGAAGACGAATTCATTATATTTCCCACCTCAAAAAAGACTGAAAAAAGCATAAAGTTTTTGGTACATAGGTACAAACTGCTTGCGAATGTCTTTAAGTTTGATACTGTTGATAGTTCGGGGTTTTAAACCCTGTATTTAATCCCTCCTGTGTAACGTCTTTTTGCGCAACTACTCGTTATCTGTAAGGGTGCGTCCGGCCGAGTTCGCGTGATTTCTCTAGAGCTATTTTAGAACAATTTCTTAGAATATTTGTTGGAACCTTTATGCAGATACTATTATTAATATAATATAATAATAATATTCCCACAACTATCACACAACGCCGTCTAGTCCCAAGCTAAGCAGAGCTTGTGTACTAGACAACTGATAAACATACTTATATATTTTTAAATGCATACATATTATAGATAAATTACACCGAGACACAGAACAAATAATTGCGCTCATCACACAAACATTTGTCCTGGGTAGGAATCGAGCCCACGACCTCCGGCATAGCAGTCAGGGCCACTAATCACTAGACCAACAGGCCAGTCAAGTATTATGAGCCTGTTATGTCCCATTGCAGGACAAAGGCCTTTCTTCCATCTTTCTTAGTCCTTAACTACACCTGGCCAATCCTTGAAGGAGTCCAACTCGTCGCCATCTCCAGGACCTACAGTATCACCAGTTTCTTGTTCGGAATAATTGATTAATAAATTTTAGGGTAGCACTTATGTGACTGAAACATGCATAATTGCATAAGCATAGCATCAGTCTATAATGTTCTCGTGGCTCGGACACAGGCCTCCTCTCTAAACAAGAATTCAGGTATTAATGACTGATAATTATGTGTCTTCAAGGCTAGAGTGAATAGACTCATAATAAACTAGTGCGCCTGACCATCAATGATTGCATCTCCGCTTACCATCAGGTGGGATCGCAGTCAAGCACTGGTTTATATCAAATTAAAAAAAAAAATATGGCATTGCTGCACGTTTGTGAAACAAGATCTATAAGCGGTAGTCAGACTACGCATTCCACCAGTTGCCTAATGGTTTTGGTTGTATTGTATTACAATGCACACTTGTGCTTAGATTGATCGATCTTTGACGTTTCCTGCCTATAGTTCGCCACGGGCAAGTATAAAGCTACAACTAAATATATAATCAAAAGTACCGGAAAATAGAAATATGAAAAGGGTGATTCTGTCGATTAATAAGTTTACGTCACTAAATCAATGTCGATGAATCTACTCGAAACGAAAGTCCAGGTCCTTCCATATCATCATTACCTCAGCCGAACGGCTTCTACTACTAGACAAAGGCCCCCCTCAAGGTTGTGAAGGTCTGATAGGCAACCGCTCCATGTAATATATTGGTAATCATCTGTATCCCATTTGAGAGAACAGAGCACTCGTACAATACACTATTCAGGTGTATAATATTAAGTTTATTTTTTTCTTCTTTAACTATCACACAACGCTATGTAGCCCCAAGCTAAGCAGAGCTTGTATTATGAGTACTAGACAACTGATAAACATACTTATATATTTCTAAATTCATACATATTATTCATAGATAAATTACACACAACAAATTTTTCCTGGGTGGGAATCGAACCCACGACCTCCCCTGGCCACTAACCACTAGACCAATAGGCTAGTAAAAGTTTAGCAATTTTCGGTCTACGTCGGTCTGGAGAATAAAGATATTGTTCTGCGGATATTTGCATTTCTGTTATAATCACGCAAAGAAACTGTTAGGTACTATTTATTTATGTACACACAAACACTTAAAAAACACTTACTATGTACCGTTTACCATTCCACTTCTGACTTGAGTCTCTTTGAGCTTTCTGATGAGGCACATTCTGAACAACCACGTTTCACGAGGCATTATAAAATAAAATAAGATAAAATTACATATTTACAATGATACTATACCCTTCCAGGTAATAAACTCAGCAGCAAAGACATTCTACATGTCAGCCGGCAATGTCCCCGTGCCCATTGTGTTCCGCGGGCCCAACGGCGCGGCGGCCGGCGTGGCCGCGCAGCACTCGCAGTGCTTCGGCGCCTGGTACAGCCACTGCCCCGGTCTGAAGGTGCTCATGCCATACACCTCCGAAGATGCGAAAGGTAACTTTAGATTGGGATTACATTTATCTAAAATTGGGCTGATTTTGCGATACTCACAACTGGTTTAGTTATTGTTACATAAATGACTTGGTTGATTGATTGTTTCATTAATATACTGATGAAACTAAATTAGTAAAAAAAACTTAAAAAAAAAAAATATAACCGACTTCACAAAAAAAAACACTATAAAAGGATCAAAATAACTTTAATTTCGGAAGTCGGTGTTTCTCGGTATTATTTGTATCTTATTTAACAAGTTAAAAAGTTTTTTATTTCACACTTTTTAGTTGCGATACACTTATAAACAGATATCAAATGTTACTTTTTGACTGTAAATGCTTAAGTTCTCGATGAAAATACTAAAATCACTATATAGTTTCCTATATTTGAGGAATTCCCTCGTTTTCGCCAAGATTCCATCATCAGATCCCGACTTGGTGACTATGGGACCATTCGGGAAGCATACCCTTTCCAAAAAAACGAAGAATTTTTCATATCGGTTGGCAAGCGACGAAGTTATGCGCGAACAAACATAAAAAAAAATACAAACATCCGAATTGAGAACCTCCTTTTTTAGAAGTCAGTTAAAAATTTGTAAATCAATTTTTGGTGAACTGACAGGATACCGAGAATATTATAATGCTGAATTTTTTAGTGTAAATATACGTAATTAACATTTTTGATTAATAAATCAAAAATGTTAAAAATAATTCCCTGTATCACGTGCCTGTAAATGTCACTCGGAACGCGTTACGTCACGGTGTGAGAAAAACCCCGAAACAAATTGTAATACTGTCATGCTTGTTAGCAAACTTTGATTTAGGCCTATGACTGACAGTTGGATTATTTGCCCATCAAAAAATCTGTGTTTTGTTTCAGGTCTCCTAAAGTCCGCCATCAGAAGTCTAGACCCAGTGGTAGTGTTAGAAGATGAGATCCTCTACGGTGTCCAGTTCCCCATGTCCGATGAAGCACTCTCCAAAGACTTTCTAATTCCAATCGGTGTGTATATTTGTTACATTAAAACTAACATTATGAAGTGAAAATTATATATTTATTTTTTAAAAAAAGGTAATCTCAGTATAATGATTTAATTTTGAACGAATTTTTTTTTTTTGCAACAATTTAGTCCTTGTAGGTCAGACCTCGGGAGTGCATCCGTGGAAATAAATATTATTGCTTTGAGGTGCAAACGATTTTCAACTTAAGCGCATTAGAGCATAATGCTATTTTTAATCGCGTCGATCAGTGATCTTGCGATACGGTTTTTTTAAGGACTTAGATCTTGTCTACTCAAAAATTACTTACATATTTATAAAATATGGTCTAATCAAATAGATATGCAGTACATAATAATAAGACATGGGAATATTACTACTAATACTTGGTAAAAAAAACAATGATAAATGATATTTATTTTGTAAGTAGGTTTAAAAAAACACTTTCACAAGTCGATTTTTTTTTTCGTCATTTTAAACTAGATGAGGTGTTTCCTAGCTGACTACCCTGAGAAGAAACACCGAAACAAACTCAGGGGTCAAAGTCTCTTTTAAATGTTACAGTTAATATGTAATGGTCAAATCACATGAGAACAGTGCAGATTTGTCTGAGATGGTCTTTTGAAGAAAGAACCATACAGATTTGAGTGGACCTGTCCAGTCAGTGCACGCATTTGTCAGTATTCGCAAAGCTCAACCCAGGACTACTAAGGAGCTCAACGACTTGACGAACAATAACTAAACATCTTGATTGTAACCAATTACAGTCAAGTCGGATTGTAAGGGAGACCGCATTACCACGGGTCGGGGCGTATAAATGTCATCATTACATTGCGGAAGAAGGAGCGAGCTACATATTCATATTTTGACCCACTTCATAATGCGGTCTGAGCTGTCTTTACCCTGATCTCACTATTATTTATTATAAAATTCGCAGGTAAAGCTAAGATAGAGCGGGAAGGCAAACACGTCACATTGGTATGCGCCGGCAGAGGAACCGACACAGCCCTACAAGCGGCCAAGGAGCTCGCCGGC
Source organism: Mythimna vitellina (assembly GCA_949316375.1). Lineage (NCBI taxonomy): Eukaryota > Metazoa > Arthropoda > Insecta > Lepidoptera > Noctuidae > Mythimna > Mythimna vitellina. The sequence continues at coordinate 1,233,697 of OX438696.1, forward strand.
AAAGGTAAGATATCGCACAGATAGTAAAATTACTATAATTTCTAATTACTGCCGGATTCGACAGACAACAACAGAGAAAATCACTCAAACGTACATTAAACAACATCAACGATGTCAAAGAATACTACACTCCGTTGACGACTCGGACTCGGTCCGGACGGTGAGCTACCTATTGCTCGTCGTCCGCTACGTCTACTTCTACCTTAGTAAACACCGCTTAAATCGATAGTATAGTTATAGACAATGAATTCAAAATGGTGTAAATTTATTCCAGGTATTGAATGCGAGGTGATCAATCTACGCTCCATCCGGCCGATGGACTTCGACACCATCGCGCGCTCCATCGCCAAGACGCACCACCTCGTCACCGTGGAGCAAGGCTGGCCGCAGTCAGGTAACACCCTCTCTGTTACTTTATTGACACAGCCTAAACAAATAAAACAATATAGCTGCCGTGTCATCTCTTCTTTTTTAATTGGAAGAGAATGTTTAAAACAGTAAGTTCGTCACCATTGTGTCAATGTGCCTCAAATTATCTATACTATTAATGAACTATTACACAACATTAGGTTGTCTAAAAATAAAATGATTATTGTTATACTTCTTTAATATATACTAATATTATAAAGAGAAATGATTTGTATTTTTGGGTCTTGTATTTTTGTTTCTAATGAATAAACACAAAAACTACTGGACTGATTTTAAAAATTCCTTCACCAGCAGAATGCTACTTTATCACTAAATAACATCTAGGCTATATTTTATATTAGAAAACAGTAGGCTTGCCACTAAAACTGCAATAAGGTAACTCAAAGTGTAAATCGATTATCTATAAATTTCCTTACATTGGGTACGCTGCAAAAACTATTGATAATAGAACAAAATTATGTACTACAACTTTGTAGAACACATTTTTATCTCTAAAAAAGGTCGCGACACCATATGTTTAACTATTATAATTATGTCACAATATCTACTTTTTTCAATTTAAAAGTTAAATAGATTATGTCTTGCAAAATCAGTTCTTAAGTGGTGGGTTTCAAGTAAGGTTACTTAAAGTAAAGCTTCCTCTTCATCACTAAAATAAAATGCTTTTCACTGGTTTGGACCGCTTACGGAGATATTGACCGATAAGTGGTAATATTATCGTAGCTCAAGAGTCTATTTGTTTGTTTGAACATACTCTAAATAAATAAAATCAACCTCAGGAATTGTTGGGTCGAATAAAAAAAATTTTAGTGTTGGATAGGCTATTTCTCGAGAAAGGCGATATGCTATATATTGTAACATTACGCTACAACCCACGGTAGCAGAGTAGCAACCAATGACTAGATGCGCTGAGCAGCAAAATCGACGCGGGTGAAACCGTGGGTGACAGCTAGTAATATTTTAAGGAGAAAAGATTTGATTTGTGTTTTTGCATTTTTGTTTGTAATGGATAAACTCAAAACTACTGGACCGATTTTCAAAATTCTTTCACTATTAGAATACTACTTTATTACTGTATAATATCGGCTATATATTTTCTATTTTTGTTGTTAGGTATCGGCGCGGAGATCTGCGCGCGCGTGATGGAGTCTCCATCGTTCTTCGAGCTGGACGCGCCCGCGTGGCGCGTGACGGGCGCGGACGTGCCCATGCCGTACGCGCGCTCGCTGGAGGTGCTCGCCATCCCGCGCAGCGCGGACGTGCAGGCCGCCGTCACCGCCGTGCTCGGGAACAAGTGCGTGCTACACCAATAAAACATATTTAATCTAGAATTTTCCCACTGCTGGGACTCCGGCATTCTCCGCTTCTCTTTTGGACAGTATAAGCTAGATACAATAATAATAATCTATTTAAAAAATATTAATCCCAAACTAGTTATAACAAGGACCCTTTTCTCTGTTCCAGAATAAGTGCAGCCAGCAGCCAGTGAGTGAATCTCTAGAGGAAAGTGCTTCCATTAGCTGGAGGTTATCATTCAAGTGTAAATATTTTTATTCACTTCGATATTTATTACTTTTTATTTAATTTTATTTTGAATGGAAAGGAGAAGTTGGAAATAAATGATGTTATTTAATTTTCTGAGTTTTATATTGCAACACAAATCTTATATTTAAGGTGACTGGTAATTAGTGACCGATACTTAAACACGTGATTGTACTCATGATCACAAACAACTTTCCCAAAGAAACTCTTTTTATAGACTTATTAGTTTTATGACAATAATAAAACAGCTGTTTATTTTTTTGTTTCCATACTAATTACCAGAGACGAAACGACGACGAGAGAGAGAGAGAAGAGTTATGAGTTTACATGTGGATGGATGGAGAGGGAGAGGGAGACCAAAGAAAAGATGGATGGATTGTGTGAAGAGTGATATGAAAGAAAAGGAAGTTAGTGATAGCATGACGAGTAACAGGGCAGAGTGGAAGAAAAAAACGTGTTGCGCCGACCCGAAATAACACGGGATAAGGGCAGGAAGATGATGATGATGACTAATTACCAGAGACCTCTTTTTCTTTTCTACCATTCTGTCTTTTCCTAGTGCGGGTAGTCCTTTCGATAACAGTCGAGCTCGCCCCACCATTTAAACCTTAGTCTGCCGCGTCCCACCATTTAAACTTCACCTTATTTAGGTACTTACTTGTGATAAGATCGTCGGGGAAGTTTATCACTTGTGACCTTAAACAAAACCACCAAACCATGTTTTGTTAAAACTGTAATCCAAAATAACTAAATTTTTAGTTTCGTACCCCAAAAGGAAAAAACGGAACCCTTATAGGATCACTGTTGTCCGTCTGTCTGTCAAGACCTCGAGAACTCGTGTAGGTATCTATTTTAAATTAAAGCCATATACTCAAGTCTGCATTCCCTTAAAGCTGTAAAAAATCAACTACTAATATAACGAAAAAAAAAAGATACGGTCGTTTATGTCGCAAAAAACGTGTATTTCGACACTTAAGTGAATCAAAATTCATAGGATACAACGGGAACATTGACCTAGAATCCTGAAATTTAACATGAAGCAAGGTATCATAGCACAAGTATAGGAAAAAATCTGGAAACTAAATTTGTAGTTACGTCACAAAAAAAAACCTTTTATTTCTATCCGAAAACAAATTCGTATATCAATTCGGGTATTGAACTGTTTTCAAGGTAAGTTTGTACAGAACCCTCAGTGCGTCAGTCCAACTCGTACTTACCCGGTTTTTTTATTTAGCCTATGTTCCCACTGCAGGAAAAATGCCTCCCCCAACTTCTTCCTATTCTTTTCTTGAGCCACTTCGAACCAGCAGTTGCGGTAGGCGTCCAGGTCATGCCAGGTCAGCTTCGACGGAGTCGTCCATCTTCAGGCCACCACTTTGTGGAGACTCTTGCTCAGCGGTCAGTGTGCTTGCGGCCGACGTGACCCGCTCCATCTCATTCTATTTTTAATGGGGAAACTTCTATTAAAAAAAAAAAATACAAACTCCCTTACAACACTGAATGCTACTGACTAACTAACAACCGGGACCTTACAAATCTGCATGATTCACATGTGATTTGACCATTACATATTTACTGTATGAACTTTAAAAAAGACTGACCCCTGAGGTTTTTTCGGTGTTTCTTCTCATGGTAGTCAGCAGGAAACACTGGCCTCATCTAGTTTAAAATGACGGAACAAAAAATTACGTGTAAAAGTGTTTTTTTAAACCTATTTGCAAATAAATATCATTTACCATGACATGTTAAAATATGATTATATATAGGGCGAAGCTTTGAAAGTTCCGTTTGTGGTATGGCCTCTGCTCGCTTTGCAAACTGTCTCTTATGCTGGTGTGTTGTCAATTTTATGGTATTGCCATCTGTCGTATAATTATTTTGCTGAATAGTCCTGAATAATCTCTCAATTCATTTCCCATTTGGCATCTCGGGGTGTTATTAAACAATGTTCAAATGTAAATGGTAGATGGCGTTGACTTGCGTAGTTTATTATTATGATAATAGATGGCGCTGACTGAAGTAAGTACGAGTTAAGTAGAAAGTATACAATATTATGAATCTGAGTTTAGATGTTTGTGACCGCACTCAAGATAGAGGAGCAATTTATGGGGCAATTTTTTAAAGAAAGAAAGTGCCTGATTTTCTCAGATGTGGTGAGGAAAAATCTTACAGGAACCTCGTTCCAATTTCATCGTGCTGTGGCAGGACTTTATTTTCTTCCTGCTTAGTCTTATGTTGTCTTCGGACATGCCGGAGGTCGTGGGTTTGATTCCCACCCAGGACAAATGTTTATGTGATGAGCACGATCGTTTGTTCTGTGTCTGGGTGTAATTTATCGCGTTGTGTGATAGTTGTGGAACATTATTATTATGTAGAACCTTTTGGAGTGACTCCCTCGTTCTTACCAGTTATTCTTACCAATTAATGGACAAATATAATGTACATATATACGAGTATTATAAATCTATAATATATTTGGAAGCCCTAAGATACTATCATATAATAATATGAATAGGTATATTACAGTTCCAGTACTATTACATAATTTCGTTTCTTGGGTTTTCTTACAGCAAACCTTAATAATTATATTTGTAAGAAATTTACTATATTGTGTGTTAGTATGAGGGGCTGATTATTGAAACATCACTTTTCACGACAATTCAATAGGTGCTCTACTCTGTCCACCTCAAAACTATTGAATTAGCAACAGCCGACAGATGCCACATACAGAAAACATCCAAATTAAAATAACAATATAATCAATAAGTTTAGTAAATCCGTCACGAATCCTGAACGATAAATCCATACAAAAGCGGATTCGTGCGATTTTAGCGAAATGTTGCTTTTGTACGACAGACGTCCGCGCCGGGGGACGCTCGATGACAGAATGATGGATCGGCGACGCTCGTACAATGTTATGTGCGAGCACACGCGGGCTCTATGTGCGCTTCAATTGTACTGGGACCATTTCTTATGTAATACGCTTATTGTAAATGAAAGAAATACATTGTGAGGTGGAGAACTTGAAGGACTTAAGTGTATCGTATCATTGTATACGTTGAAGATGATACAAGTTCTCCCTACTATAACGGTGATATATCTTATAATTATAATGATATAAAAATATATGAAAAAGCATTGGCGCAATTCATACAAGAGGACCCCCCACAAAGTAATGCCTTAGGTATTGATAAAATAAATTCCCTTTTGACGACGGATCCACCCGAAAAGAAGCCTCTCCAACATAAACCCATAATCCATTTACCATATCTACATCTCAATTTCATGAATACAGCAAAAAAGTGCTAACGAACACGTCAATCCTCGTCTAAAAGTATATCTTTGTACATTTTACGTATAAAAGTATAATTCTGCGCACAATGTGTGTTGGTGATCCATCAACCGCGACGGCTAGCGACAGATTTTTGTGAATAAACCAGGAGTGGATGAAATTCTACATTTTTAAGTCTATAGAATTTGTGGCTTGTGTATGTAGCGTGGGCAAAAAATATGAGTGCGACTTGTCAGAGCTTTGCTACTGTGTTATTCTCATTATTATCATTTAGAACCTGGTTCGATCTTGGTTGGTCTTAGATAGTTGCGAGTATTGAAACATGTAGACAAATGGTGACCCAGTGATATCCGCCCCGATTTACAAGTTGTAAGTCTTGGGTTCAAACCCAGCCAGCCGCATTACTTGGAATAATTTATTTCATCACCACTGCTCTCAAAACGATGAAGGAAAACATCGTGAGGAAACCGGCATGTCTTAGAACCAAAAATTTGTCGACATGTGACATCCACCAATCCGCATTGGACCCACCGCGTGGTGGATTACGTTCCATTTCCTCTCCTAGAGAGGAGGCCTGAGTCCTAACAGTGGGAACATTACAGGGCCTATTATACTTACTATATCATATTAAAATAGCATCCGAAGGATTTTGAAAGAAATTCCTAAGCTATTGCGTTTGAAAAATTGGTCTACTCAATAAAGTATCTCCATAACGGAATTAATTTGGCATATTATCAAAACGAAAGACATCACCAATGATTGTAATAGTATGACAATGGTATTAAATTGAAAGCTGATGACTTCATAAAACTGCTCTACAACAATCTAAAATCTCTCCTTCAGCTAATTTTAAATCAATCTAAAAAATCTACAAGTTTTCCACTGATTACTTCCACAGAAACAAATGCAGCTCTAACACAAGTTACAAAGGAGCGGTGATCCATCAAGAGGGCTAAGTTTTGACGGCGTCGTGTTCCCATGACATCCAGCGTGTCCGACTGTTTAGCGCTGGGAACAATTTGTGGGACAGGGAAGAAACTACTTTTCCAGAACATATCTTGACACCACGCTTGTATATCCCGAAGAAATGCCTAGAGGTGTACGAACACATATTTCGCTCTTAATAAACTAGTGCGCCTAACCATCAATGATTGCATCTCCGCTTACCATCAGGTGGGATCGCAGTCAAGCACTGGTTTATAACAATTAAAAAAAAAAAAAAAATTAATTACCACATTTCACAAATAGTTAGACGGTCTTTTAATAATAATAGTTGTGCGACTGCGACTCAGTGTGTTCTGTTTATTTATCTTTATTTACATTCTGCTCAATGTACAGTCGAAAATCAAAAGTGCAGTTGTAGTCTAACAATGCTAAGTGTCTTAAATTTTACTAATAGACACCGCCCACCCATAGATTTAATATTATTTATAAGTGGTGTTACTTTCTTAGCGTACAATAAAGTGTTATTCTGTTTTTTTCTATACCGTAGACGTTTAATAGTCCACAACAGTTATTCAATACTTTAGATTCTATGCTATAAAATAAATGTCAGTACGGTCTTCGGTCTTGAACCATTGATTGACTCTCTTCTGCAAAGAAGTTTAGACACTAGCATTGGTACATTGCAACTTCACTTTTGACCACTGACCGTACACATCATAATTACAGTCAAAGCTTCACTAAATGTGTCCATGACCCTGAACTACTATAACAAGAATAAAAATAATATCATATCTATCTTCTTAAAACCGTGTCCACCCAATTCTGAGTCACTCAGTATAGTTTTCTTCCCCCATTACACGCCATTTTATAGTTTCCTGCATCCAATTCTTACCTGCTACTTTAACCGGATCATGGGCCACTAACCCAATACAAATCCAGACTCTTGAACTAAGAATTTCATAGTGGAAAACTCTATTTCAAAACTAAGGAACTCCGGCTTAGGATTAGAGAGCCTCTTCGATAAGCCGAGCTTCAACTCCTGTAGGCGCTTATTTTGGCAGTTAACTAGTATTATACCATAGCATAGCATAGTCGGCCTTATAATGTTGGGGCTCAGGCCTTCTCTCTAGGAGAGGGAATGGGCCTCCCACCACGCGAGACCAGTGTGGGTTGGTGGATGTCACATGTCTTCGAATTTATGGTTCTTGGACAGGCTGGTTTCCTCAAAATGTTTTACTTCACCGTTTTGAGAGCAGTGGTGATGAAACAAATTACACAAAGTAATGCGCCTGGCTGGGTTTGAACCCGCGACCTACAACTTAGGTGGTAATATACCATATATTCCAAAATATATTAAACGCCTTATTAAACTTTAAAGGGTGATCTTAATTCAATAGAGTGTTTTATAAGAGGGTCAGCCCTGATTTTAAAGAGGGGTGCGTGGTGACAGACAGATGCTAAACGGTGGTTTAGTTTGAGACGAGCCCTTCAACAAATCACTGCAAGGATTTCGTCTTTAAACTGAATGCAACTGATCTTTCAGCAAAAAAAAAGGTCTCAAATCTTTATTGCCATCCACAATATACATATCTATCATAAGTCAATTATCTAATGTCTTTTACACTCTAGGGTGGACTAATGATTCGCATAATATGTAATTATGCAACCATAATTTATCCATGTATTTAACTAGTGCCTGCCTATTCAGTTATATACATACCCGTAGAATAGAATAGAATAGAATAAACTTTATTGTACACCTAAAATAGTAACAAAACTTTTACACAAACTTAAATCTATGGGTACAAAGGCGGTCTTATCGCTGACAGCGATATCTACCAGACAACCTTAGGGTGGAATGTAATAATTTGAAATAGAAAAAGGAGGGTAGTCTGCGGTGTACTGCAAATTAATAAAGGAAATATTAGATTAAAATTATAAACTAGACTATACATAGACGTAATACAGCTATTATATATAAAAGATAACATATAAATATTATATATATATATAAATATTATAACTTATAAGCTACACAATTTCATACAAAGAGATGGAAAAAGAAAAGAACAATAAGGCGGGTAACCGTACCGTAAGTATGTAACTATACTATCTTACTACTATATTTTCTATTTATGTGTCTATACTATCTTTGTATTATTATAAAGTACCTAAATATAAAAATATTAATCTAAATAAATATAGGCACATAAGGTAAATGTGGGTATGTGCAACCGGCTAAGACCGAATCGAATGGAGATATTATGTTTACGCGTATTTTGTGAGCCATCGCGCGTGCATGGCGGAAGAAAGTCCGGAATGAGTGGTTTTTGTTTTTTCTGTCTTTATTACGAAAGTAATAAGCGTGGCGATAGTACTGGTTTACTTTTTACGTAATTATTCAAATATACTTTTTATTCCTTGTCTTTTAGTATGTTAAGAAAGAAAACTTTCTGTACATTCTACCAAAATCACTTGTATAAGTATGTTAAAACCATAGTGTTTGACATAGGTTCTATACGTAATTTATGTTAAGTAGGTATATGTATAACTATCTACTAATTAGTATTCTGATGACATTGTATCTTATGGGTATTATAATCCAGTGACTGGCCGTAATACGATTTTTAAGCGAAATCGAAACCCGAATGTGACTGGTGCCAGAAAAACAGTAAAAAATAAATAAAAAATGTGTCAAAAAACATAACCCATCAAAAGATGTCAGACCATGGAATTATCAGCTCTAAATTTAATAAAACAATAATAAGTAGTTCTTTAAGACAGATTTCAGATTTTCAGTTCTTATTACAACCAGCTAAAACACGCCAAACACGCTAGTATCTGTCGAGGCGAATGTCCTGCGAATATGTCAAATATAACTTCAGTCGAAATTCTAACAAGCAAATGTATCAATTTGCCTGCTGTGGTCTTCCCGTCCGATTATAATTTAGGTGTAGCTATTCAAGGCTAGAATGAATAGGCTCTTAATAAACTTGTGCGATTAACCATCAACGATTGCATCACTGCTTACCATCACATCAGGTGAGATCGCAGTCAAGCACTTGTTTATATAATTTGAAAAAAAGTAACTACTTCATATGAAATAGAAATTAATTAACTTACTGCACATAAAAATATACACGTTAAAACGAATTATTTGAAATACCTATTTGTTTTTAAAGTTTACAATTGAAATATCGCAATCACAATAATTATTGTTATATATTGCATAGGCATGTAAATATGTATAGGTATGGAAATTATAGAACGTTTAGCATTGACAGTTCATAATTAAATTGCGCAAATAAGTTGTCAAATAAATGTATATTAAGATGCCAGTTTCTCTTTCACAAGATATAACTGGTCTGTGTAGGTATTTATAGTAATTATTCCTAGTTGTTATACAGCTTTGAGATAAATATCTAGATATTGATTTTCTGCAACTGAAAGGGCTACAAGATTGCCCAGGATTACGCAATTGTTCAAGGGAGTCACCAACAACAAGGCTCTGGAATGCCAAGAGTGACTATAGGAACACGGGTGGGCTTTGGTCAGTATAAGCGTACCTATATTAGGGGGGAAGGGCGAGTGGGCTGTGCCCTCCCTAGTATGGTCTAGCGCTCAGCCCCAGGACGTTGAGCTACCGATTCGAAATTCTATAGCGCCAAAATACTAATATCTACCTTCACACAAAAATTAGGTATGTCAGCGGACATAACCCTAGAGATATGCCAATCTTGGTCAGTTAAATTTTGACATTCCTCTTATTTGATTCCCATCCAAAGGAAAAGTACTGTAGTGGTAAGCCAGTATTTCTATAAGGATAGTCCCGTCTTGTCATTCGTAATCACTATAATTTCAGAATTCCAGAATCAACAGTGGCGACAAACAGAAGAATCGAGTCAACGAAGTTCTATGAATTCAAGAGAAACGATCCAACAACAGTCCTTTAGTCTTTAACGAAATGAATCAGAAAGGATTTATCAGAGGAGTAAGGATATCAAACTAGACATTATAGCACCTAGGGATTTAGGTTTTTTTTATTTATATCTGAGAACTTTTATGTGCAACGCCATGTGTAGGCATTGAGTATATCTTCACGTCATTTTCTCACTCACTCAATCAAATTGTTAAGTTTTTTTTTCTCTATTGACATTATTCGAGGGTTTTTTCTGTTGTCATGTATGGCAACTGTGTTGATTGTAGTGGAGAAAGATTCCCGCAAAAAATCTCAAAATATAGGACTTACTCTTCTACCTACTTCAAGAACCATAACACGACGTACTTTCTTCTATCCATGCGCCATAGGCCTCGCTAATGGCATGTGACAGCGGCCGTGATGGATCGGACGCCCCCCTCGCTCCCCTCACCCTACTGCACAGCTACCGATAAAATTAGACGATTTTTCCCCAAAATGAGACATTCTTGTGCGAGATATTTTATTTTGCTGCTTAGTAAACAAGCCCTCGTGATGGTAAGTGGACACCACCGCTCCTTTAGACGCAATACCTACCAGAGCATGTACCAGAGTCATCGCAGTTCTAGAGGGCAAAGAAAAGACAGACTAATGTTAAAAAAAGGTTCCAAAGTTCTGGAATGGCGACCACGTACCGGAAGACGCAGCGTTGGAAGGCCTCCTACAGGGTGGACCGATGACCTGGTGAGGGTCGCGGGAATCCGATGGATGCGAGACACACAGGACCGGTCATTGTGGCGACATTTGGGGGAGGCCTATGTCCAACAGTGGACGTCTTTCGGCTGAAATGATGATGATGTTAAAAAGACGAAAGTTTGTGAGCTACAACCTAGAAGTCTTTAAGTCAAGTGTGAAAGATACTTCTGGATAAGCGTGCTCCTTCGTCAACTACACCATTGCTTAGCATCTGGTGTGATAGTGGTCAAACGTGAGCATTGGTATCTATCATAAAAAAATGTGTGTGTAAGTTTGTTACTTCTTCATGCTTAAACGGCTGAACGGATTTGGATGAAATTTGGCTTATGGGTAGGCCATATCCTGGAATAGCACATAGGATACTTTTCATCCCGGGAGTATGTTCCATTGGGAGTTTGGTATAATTTTCAGCTAGTATGACATATGAATGTTGTGTCTATCTATCTATCTGCATATTTGGATGAAATAACACAAATACAGCAATAAGCAAATTACTGATTACGAAGCAGCATCCTTCCATCTGCTAATCTAATATCACATATCTATCATCATATCGAAGTCTACACACCTATAGAATTTCTTCAACAATTTTCCCAATAACCAACTAAGGCGGATCCAGCAAGAAGATTCCAATTTCGGAGCTTTAACATTTACTTGACGAAATATTTTAGATTGCATAACAAGGCTTAGAGACAGACAAAAGTCCACATGAACTTACAAACTATAGAAAAACTTGCTTGTATATATCAATAATAATCGTTTATTTGCTTAGACAGTAGGTACATAAAATAAGGTGTTTGCAAAGAGTTGTGATCCTGATAGAATCTACCTTAAATTAGGCTCTTTTTTTATAATAATAATAATAATAAAGGTGCAGGTGGTGGTTATTGGGTGGCAAAATCATCTTATGAAAAATCGCGCTCTTGGGCGGAGCGAGAGATAGTGTCAGACTTTTACTGACTAAAAACCTACTCCTGTTCCTTCGTTGCCTTCGTCCCAGAGCCCCGGGTTTCGTTTTCACATTACCCATGGCCCTAGTAGGCTTCGACCCTGCTGGGCCCCTACGATTAAATTAGGCATGCAAATATTTCTGATTTGAATCAAGAAATATGAGAACCGAGAATAACGAGAAATATTATCGATATATAGATATGTATCGATAATAATGTAAAAGAAACCGGCATCGTAGAGGTAGAGACCTATCCGTTAGCATTTTATTACAAGATCCATTAGCCTGGTGTTCTCAGGTAACCACAGGCCAGACATTAACTTTAACCACGGAGTAACTACTACCTCATAACACTCATTTGCATGATATTTATCTATTTCCATTTCTTATTTTGCTTAGAAAACTTAACGCCTGTATTTCCAGAAGAATTAGGTAGACTTAGGAGGCTTACCTTCAGTAGGCATGTGCTCCCTCGTTGTACCAATTTTAACTAGCTAAGTACATAATTTATACAGTAAAACGACATTTCTCTCGAAGTGTCAGCACTGAAACCCACATTTTGTCAGTCCATGTTATGGGTGTCGATCATACTTGATATGTAATCTATAAAATCGCCCTGGATAAATGTGTAATTAATCCAGGGCCATTTGTTTTATGAGTTTTTGAACAAATGCCGTTGGGGCCGAAAGGTTCTGGAGTGGCGACCGCGTACCGGAAGACGCAGTGTTGGAAGGCCCCCTACAAGGTGGACCGATGTCCTGGTGAAGGTTGCGGGAATCCGATAGATGCGAGACGCACAGGACCGTTCTTTGTGGTGACATTTGGGGGAGGCCTATGTCCAGCAGCGGACGTCTATCGGCTGAAATGATGATGATGATGATGAAACATTCCGATATCAATTATTAGCGACTAAAGAATGTTTTAACAAGCTTTAAAAAAACTTACTTTGACTTTACAACGCGATCAAGTACGTTAGAAAACTCGTGCTAAAGCCTCAGAAACAGTTAAAAACTCCAGCTACTATAGACACTCTATGACAAAAATAAAACCTATCTAACAAAATATCTAACTCTTTTCTCGATCTGGAGTTGACCCGCAGAACCCCTGACTAGCAGCTACAAGTGCAACAACTGGTCTAATGCAAGGATGAAATTCATTATTTCACTTGAAAGATGTCTGCTGCTGGATACAACGGATGGTCAGGTACATACATCCAGCAGTAGAGCACCGCAAGACACAGTCACACCATCGACGAGCATAGCATAGTCGGCCTTATAATGTACCCACTGTTGGGACTCAGGCCTCCTCTTCAGGAGAGGGAATGGGCCGTAATCCACCACGCGGGCCCAGTGCGGGTTGGTACCATCGACGAGGCTAACTTACAACTGAACCAATGGATGTGAAAACCACTCTCACATCCATTGGTTCAGTTGTAAGTTAAACAGTAACAATTAACAAAGTTACCTAAACTATGTGAAGGCTAACAACAACAGAAGAAATTAATGATAACGATAAAGGGATATTGCCACATAAATTATAATTGTTAAGGACACAATACCGGTAAATACTGAACAGCATTCTTTAGAGTATTGAAACGTTGGCAATGAATAAATCATACAGTATAGATAAATGATTATTTATATAAAAAGTTAGTTGGTTAGCATAATCGGCCTTATAATGTTCCCACTGTTGGGACTCAGGCCTCCTCTCTAGGAGAGAGAATGGGCCATAATCCACCACGCAGGCCTAGTGCGGGTTGGTGGATGTCACATGTCTTCGAATTTTTGGTTCTAGGACATGCCGGTTTCCTCACGATGTTTTCCTTCACCGTTTTGAGAGCAGTGGTGATGAAATAAATTACACAAAGTAATGCGCCTGGTTGAGTTTGAACCCGCGACCTACATCTCGTAAGTCGGGGCTGTTACCACTCGGCCACCACTGCTCTTCAAACTACGAAGCTACGAATAAATAACCCGTCCTTCCACCCCCTCTCTCCTCTTGAATCTTCTCCTGTCGCAGGTCTACTAAAATTGGAGGTAGACGGAACAGAGAGTTAAGTCCCGCAAACCTTCATTGAAAAGGGAGGATCCTCCGACCAGACAGGTGTTATGACTGGTGGGCAGCTGCCCGATAGATGATTTCGGGCTGTTCTATATGTTCTAATCGCGCGGAGAACATCGATTGCGCGATGCAGGATTAGTTCTTATGTGACGACATAGATGTCGCTACAGTTTCATTAGAAATAAGCAGCACCTTTGTACTCTTTTTTTGTTTTAATGTTTGTGTATATAAATAAATTGGTCATTGGAGCTGAAATGTTCTGGAAAGGCGACCGCATAACAGGAGACACAGCGTTGGAAGGCCTGCCACAAGGTGGATCTGGTGAGGGCGGCCGCGGGAATCAGAAGGATGCGAAACGCACAGACTATCTGTTGTGTGTTTGTAGTGGACGTATTTCGGTTAAAATGATGATAATGAAATAAATTTACTTTTTTTTTAAACTTGCATTTCAACACTCTAAAGATATCTCGCTTGGTTACTGCTCCGCTCTTATTAGTCATAGCGTGATGTTGTATAGCCTTCGTCTTCGTCGTCGATAAATGGATATCCTATGGGGCTATCCAACACTAAGAATTTTTCAAGTCAAACCTGTAGTTCCTGAGATTAGCGCGCTCAAACAAACAAATCAAGTCTTCAGCTTTATTATATTAATAGTATATAGGATTAGTGCTTTAAGTTTGAGTTTTAATATATTTAAATAATAAATACACAACTTTTACACAACGACGTCTAGTCCCAAGCTAAGCAAAGCTTGTGTTATGAGTACTAAAAAACTGATAAACATACTTATATATTTCCAAATATATACATATTATAGATAAATTACACCCAGACCCAGAACAAATGATCGTGCTTATCACACAAACATTTGCCCTGGGTGGGAATCGAACCCACGACCTCCGGCATAGCAGTCAGGGCCACTAACCACTAGACCAACAGATCAGTCAATTTATGATCATCAAATAAAAACATCCCTTATAAAGTAAAACATCGCCTTTTTGTCACAATCATAGAAATATAAAAAAACACTCCTTTCTTATATCTATGGTCATAATATAAAAAGGCGAAATTTAATGATCTATGCTTCGAACTTCATCAGGTATGCTATTGTTTAAATAAAGTTCAAAAAGGTCATTATAAAGAAATCTCTAAGTCATTTGTATCTGTCCTGTGTGACATAGTTTCTCTTTCTTAAGCTCAATATTATATTTCATTACCAGCCAAGTCTACATAGGCAGTTTATTGCCAAGGTCACGTGGCACATACCCAAGGCTCCGAGCAAACAAAACTATTGCACCAAGCATTTATACTTTCGTTATGTTCAATTGTTTAATTTGATTAATTACTCAACCAAGGTTTCATCATGGCTTTGACTTTACAATTTAACAGTATGGAAGTATAGCAAAGATCATGCAACGTATCTATTACTAGCTATTAGATTATAGCTTCCGTGGTAAGGCTATTCCTGGTTTGGGAAGGACGGCATTCTTTCTCAAGCAAAATAATTTTTTTTTTTTTATTCTTGATAGGTTCTCGCTATCTGTACTATCTCACCTGATGGAAAGCGACGATGCGGTCGACGATGGAACCCGCTTACCTAGAAGTAACCTATACACCTATGACTTAAAAATTCCCGGGTTGTAGCCATCAGGGAACATTTTTAATAATACAGATAGGGTACACAAGGAATACGACCAACTGTTTATGTGGACGTCGAAGTCTCATCTTCTGATAGAACATGACTTTTTTTTAGAAATGTTGCGCCATTCTAAGAATTTCCCATGTATCCTGAGTGCGTTCACAAACATTTGAACACATACACTATACACCCAGATCCAACAAAAATATGCAGCGCCTTAATAGTCCTGAATTGAGCTATACGAATACTGACAAATGCTGGACAGGTCCACTCAATTCTTGCCTTAAAAGACACCAATCTGTATGGTTCTCATATGGTTTGATCATTTCATGTTTGCTGTATAGACTTTAAAAGAGATTTTGACCCCTGAGTTTGTTTCAGTGTTTCTTCTCAGGGTAGTCAGCTAGGAAACACCGGCCTCATCTAATTTAAAAACCTATTAGCAAAATAAATATCATTTATCCCTTACAAATAATAATTTGTTACGTACGGGAACTGAACCCGCGATCTGGAACGCAGCAGCCAATAGCTCAACTCAACCGCTACGCCAACAGTGCCATCAAATACTGATTGACCTGTTAGCAAAAGCCTGTTGATGGAAGTTACTCCTTTATCAACAGCTCCTCTTGTAAATGTCTCAAAACTTTTACATACACACACTTTGTATCATTATTAGATTGTATCAGAATTCGGAAATTATGTAGATAAATACTAGCTGCCTCCAGTGACTTCGCCCGTGTGAAATTGCTCCAAGAGAACATACTCCCGAGATAAAAAGATTATTCATTTATTAAAAATGTATGCTCTAGTAATAAACCATGTACAAAGGCGGACTTAATGCCTTAGGTATTTTCTACCAGTCGACCTTAGGGTGATGCAGAAACATAACAAGATAACGTAAGATTATTTTATGTGCTAATCCAGGAAATGGTCTACCCGTATCCCAAATATCATCCAATCCGTTCAGCTATTCGAGTGTGAAGGAGTAACAAAAATACAGACACAAACTCGCCTTTATAATATTAGTGTATAAATAACACTTCCCACAAAATGCTGTCAGGAAAAGAAAACAATCAGATAACATAGACCGATGGAGAAATCAATCACCAAATACTCCAAGGTTACGGTCAGCCAACTACCAAACATCTTGCCATTCAAAACGCAACCTAACGTCTCAATAATAAAGTCTACAATCAACAATTTGATGAAAACAATTGATTTTTGCTTCATAATAGATTTCATTTGGTCTAGTGTGAGGTAACTTCATTGAGGACAATGATCGGATGAGTGACCAGCCACGCGGAACTAGTGGCTTGAACTAGATTAAAGAATCTTGCTCTGCTTTTTTAAGGAGATATTTTTAATTTTATTGATGCGCTCGTCTTTGACCGCTATCTCACTTGATAGTAAGTTGTGGTCGACGATGGATTACGTTTACCTAGGAATAACCTAGACCCCTAGATTTTTGCTATCGGGAAACATAAATTCCATCAAGGAATTCTAATCCTTGATTGAAGATGTTGTGCGGGTTCCGAAACCCTGATCGTGAGACTCTTACAGCTTAATTGCGTTTGGTTTTTCTATTAGATTGTGACTTGCAAGAATAGTCATCGATAAGAAAAGGACTTAATTGTCTGGATATAAAATAAAAGATCATAATATCCAGGTCCTTGGACTTACGGTAGTGTTTCTGTTTAAAGAGTTTGTTCATTGTCTTGAGGTTTTCCCTTTTGCTTAAGTATCTTTCTATGTACAATCTTGTTTGGATTGTATTTTGTTTAAAAGGATTTTGTTTATTCCAATTTACATTCACGCCTCTCTACTCCAATCAAATAATGCAAAATGTAAAAAATAATAATACTCAAAAATATAATACATAAATAAAAAAAAACAAATAATATACTAATAAATATCAAAAATAATTACAATTTAGAAAGGAGAAGAAAAAACTAAAGTGATATAGAGATTAAGACTCTCCGACTTAATGCCAAGTAATTCTACTATTTGTTTATTTGTCAATTACAACATTATCTAATAGTCTCACTTACTTTTCTTTTAGTATGTTAACCAATAATACTGCTTGTAAAATAAATTATCATACTTAAGTGTTATGTAGGAAGTGATCTGAATCTACTTCAGAAGAACTGCTTAGTGAATGCTGATAGATTTGACGACTTGATTTTGGTGTTAGAGGACTTAGACTAGACAGGGGCTGTCGCTTGTATAACTATAGCAACTTTCTCTCTCAATTAAATTATTGGCATTAAATCCGTTTTTGCACTTTTGTGTTGCATAAAGATTAAAAAAAAATAGATTCTTTTTCGGCTTTCCCATTTGGGCCAGGTTTTTTTGAGGGTAATCGTCGAATAACTCCTCATGCTCTCGGTGGTACGAGAGGGAATGACAAATTTTGACTGAGTTAAACCAATCTGTGATCGTTCCAGGACCGCGGCTACTCTTTTGAACCATCCCGCAGCTCTCCTAGGTCTACCCTTGACTTTCGAACCATCCTATAGCTCTCCTAGGTCTACCCTTGACTTTCGAACCATCCCGTAGCTCTCCTAGGTCTACCCTTGACTTTCGAACCATCCTATAGCTCTCCTAGGTCTACCCTTGACTTTCGAACCATCCCGTAGCTCTCCTAGGTCTACCCTTGACTTTCGAACCATCCTATAGCTCTCCTAGGTCTACCCTTGACTTTCGAACCATCCCGCAGCTCTCCTAGGTCTACCCTTGACTTTCGAACCATCCTATAGCTCTCCTAGGTCTACCCTTGACTTTCGAACCATCCCGCAGCTCTCCTAGGTCTACCCTTGACTTTCGAACCATCCCGCAGCTCTCCTAGGTCTACCCTTGACTTTCGAACCATACCACAGCTCTCCTAGGTCTACCCTTTACTTCCGAACCACCCCGTAGCACTTCTAGGTCTGCGCTTGATTTTCGAACCATCCCGTAGCATAAAGCCAAAGCTAGACCTAGGAAACTAGGTCTAGCTTTGGCTTTACATGTTATGTTGATTAGCCAACGTAGTTTTTATTACCAGTGAAGGCTATTATAATGCCATATCATGCTTACCAGTCTCCGGAAAGAATATTTATTTAGTTTTTATACGACAGTTTATTTTTTTTTAATAAAAAATAGTAAGTGTCCACTTAGGTTATACCTGGCAAATCAGAGCATGTATAATTATCGAATTTAATTAAATCCAGCACAATTTAACATGTCAGTTTTGAAATTGATGCAGGGCCTTGATAGTTCGACAGTTTGTGCTAGAATATACAGCCGAAGCAGTAATGCTAGCGAAGAAGGTGGCCAGCCGCAAACATTTGTGAAGTAACTACAAAATTACGGATTTTTTGAGTGTCGAAATATACGTTTTTTGTGACATTAACGGTCGTATCTTTTCTTTTTCGTTAACTCAGAAGTTTGATTTTTTTGACAGCTTCAAGAAACCGCAATCAACTCAATACATCCACGCGTTCTTGAAATAAAGGGTCTTGACAGACAGACAGACGGGCAACAAAGTGATCCTATAAGGGTTCCGTTTTTTCCTTTTGAGGTACGGAACCCTAAAAAAGACAATATCCTGAAATACCTAATCTGATTGATTACATATAATACCAACCTGAAGGTAGTTAGGTTTGGTTGAACGTGTGTGTAACGTGTTGAACGGGTGGACGAAATTGTAGCAATCGTATTGCGAGTAAAGCCTGGATGAGACTGCCACAAATTACGAGTACAAAAGCGTGGAAATAAAGACATACGAACGAGTCAGAGAGGTTTATGTACAAAAGTAGGTGAAGTCGGGCTGTAAATGACGCCTATTACGATTTCAGCCTATTTTTTCAAATTAATATTTCGAATCCACGACACGTAACGCAGCGGCCAATCACAAAACCACGGCACCAACTGTGCTAGTGTAGGTGTGCATGTGTCCAGTCCCTAGTATGCTTTACCTTCTGATAGTAATGAGTACCTATAAGATGAACCGAGTAAAAGTACTTGGTACAAAGTATCCTGAAAAAGTCAATCTTTTGTCAAGTATGAAACCTCGTACCTAAAAGAAAGGATCTCTAAAGCTCCAAGCGACACATAGTAAGCTCACTGTAATTTATGTATATCCGACTAGATTTATAACACCTTTCATCAAAAACATCGGAATGATATGCGCGTGAGTGGCAGATCGCCGTCATTCCGCATGCCGCGCCCGCGCACCACAGCCGCGTGTGAAACATTCGAATTTAGAACAATACATCGTGAATTATATCGATAACTTGTGCATGTGGACGAGGACGTAAACATTAAGTGGATTGTGTCTTGTGGTTTTTTTTACTATTCTTAAATAGTCTTATTTGGAATTAACATGTTCAAATACGTGGTGAGATATACATTTTATTATTTACCATATATTTACAATAACTGTATTTGTCAAAAAAATCGTTAATTACCACATTTTTGCTTCACTGAACTGCAGTTTAATAAAACAGATGTACCTACCTATGTTTATGTATGAAAGGAAATTGGAAAATTATTAGATTTTCGCCTATTACGTGTCGCCTGTCGATTATATTAAATAGGATCGCAAAGAGTTTGAAATTACTAGAAACTTAAAAAGAGATGATGAAAACCGTCATAATGAAATAATTTTCAGTGAAATACCTGCAGAGAAAATTACAAAATTCCTCAGTTTTTGAAATACCTACACAGGTAGTCTGAAAAGTTTCCGACCTAACAAAGATACAAGACATTTAACCTGTAAATATAAAAGCAAAAACTGATTGACTGACATATCAACGCACAGCCGAAACTGCAGGGCCTAGCCTAGGAGCGTGAAATTTTGCTCAAGGTTTTTTTTTATGACGTAGGCGAGGCGAGCACTAAGAGAGGATTTTACCAAGTTCACCCTCTAAGAAGAGAAATGGGGTTCCAAAGTTTTTATGGAGTAACCTAGCATCACGCAGGCGAATCCGCTGGAAGAAGCTAGTTTAAATTAAGATTGAAAACATTATGTCTCCTAACAATCAAACATTAGTTGTATGAAGGGCCAACGATGGCTGGTGGATAGGATTTTAACCATTAACTACCCGTAGGGTAGTGGGTAGGGTTTTCAGCAGAACCTATCATCGAATCAATGTGTATAAATAATTGAGAAAATGATCCAGATTTTTGTATTGTTTCGTTACTAACCAATTAATTTAAATAACTTATTGACAAATTGTGTAAACATTTATTTTTCTGGTCACTGGCTTAAAACGATATATGAAGTCACGTATGTGTAACTATGACAGTGATCAGCTGATTATCACGCCATGCACATCAACTATGAAGGCAACAATACTATGCAATATGCATGATGCACCACGAGTTCAAACAAGTTTAAGAATGTTTTTGGGGTTTGCGACCCTATTGCTGTAACTCCGTTGTCCGTCTGTCTGTCACCAGGATATATCTCATAAACCGTGATAGCTAGACAGTTGGTATTTTCACAGATAATGTATTTCTGTTGCTGCTGTAAGAACAAATACTAAAAACAGAAGAAATTAAAGAAGAGCCACACTTAAAAATAAATATTTAAGTGTGGCTCCCATACAACAAACGTGATTTTTTTTGCCGATTTTTTCTGTGGACGCCGAACGGTACGGAACTCTTTGTGCGCGAGTCCGCCTCCCACTTGGCCGGTTTTATTTTCTTTGTGGTATCATTCAACATATCTGAATGCAAAATTAATAATTTCGAAATATTGTGATGCAATGTTATGTAAGGTACAGTCAGCAACAGCATCAAGAGTAAAACTTTATTATTATTTAACGGTGCACGTGCCAAGTAATCTCATCACTTGTCGTAACTTGACTGGTAGATAATGCCTAAGGCGTCAATTCCACCTTTGTTCCTATGTGCATAAAGTTTAAATAAATGAATAAATACTAAATATTCAGCGACACGAACATTGAATGAATTTGTCAATATCACCATTACATGGTGCTATGTATTCTAAAGAAAGAACGAAAAATAAAGTTTTACGTTGTAAATGTTACTTATAACTTAGTAAAGGTCAGGTCACACTGAGACGCGCCGCTGAGCACTATTTTATTTGAATTCCATAATAGAATTCTCTCACTGTAAAATATTATTTCCTTTACTTACCTACCTTTTTTAAAAAATCTGCTGTTCAATAGATATATTTTGCCATTGTAAGTTCCATCATTAAATGATAATAGGGGTTAAAGTATGAAGTTGCCAATTTTTTTTTAATTTAACATATTTATTTAACCAAAATAATTACCATTATTATCTATACATTGTTGCCATCTAATAGGAAAGTCATTTATGCCTTTGCGATAGAACTCTGGAGATCTAGATTCGACAAACAATATTTTGCAAATAGGTTGAAAAAAACACTTTTACACGTCAATTTTATCGTCACTTTAAACTAGATGAGACTTTCCTGACTACTCTAAGACGAAACACCGAAACAAACTCAGGTGAAAAAGTCTCTTTTAAAGTCCATACAGCAGGAACCATGCGGATTAATGTCTGAAATAGTCTTTTCAGTGTCGTAAAAGTTGTTCATGATGATATTGCCAGTGTTATATCATGTCATGTTGTATTGTCATCTTTATATTGTATACCTATTGCATCACTATTTTAGAAGTATGCGCACTGTCGCGTCACATCTCGATGTTAGCTGACCCCTACAACAACAAACAACTTTTAACAATTCATAAGTAGTTCCTTAAGGAGGCCGCCGGAATTTTTCAAAGAGTTACTTACTGACTAAAACTCACCTGTGACTGGCCTGTGATAGTCCTACTCGCCCTCTCACTCCATCCTAGAGTGGGAGAAGTCAGTTAATAATTTAACCCCTTTAAAAAAAAAAAACTGGGCAAGTGCGAGTCGGACTCGCGATTTTTCCGAATAGCAAAATAAGTTTTTTTTGTGACGTAACTACAAATTTATAGATTTCAGATTTTTTCCAATAACTTTTGCTTCCCTTGAGAGTGTCGAAATACACGTTTTTTTCGACATAAGCAGTCGTATCTTTTTATTTCGTTAACTCTGTTGTTTGACTTTTCACAGCTTCAAGGGACCGTAGACTTTACTATATCGTTTTAATTTCAACCCGATACGTCCACGCGTTCCCGAGATAAACAGGTCTGGACAGGTCAGACAGACAGACAGGCAGACGGACAAAAAAGTGATCCTTTAAGAGTTCCGTTTTTTTCCTTTTTAGGTATGGAACCCTAAAAATAAAGATACATAAGAAAAGCAACTTTCACGCACACATATGAAACTCATCCACGTTTTCGCAAGTCGACATCGAACATGTAATAATTATACTAATTGGTAGGTAGAATTGCATATTATGTAAAACAATTTGCAGTAAATGACTGTAAATTATTTAATAAGCTTATGTAAAGTTTCCAGTTTCTATATCCTTATTATTCTGTAGTTGTATATGCTGATGTTGATCTTGCAAAAATTCGCCCACCAAACCACACAGTGCCTCCGTGGTGGGTCACAGCTACAGAGAAACGGCCTGAAAAAGGCCTGGCAAAAGGAACATTATTATAAGATTGATTATGCTTCTCAAAAATTAACAAATTTGAGTGTGGTAAAAGAGATCTTCTTTCTATTACCCAGCACCATATCCTGCACTTCCTGACTTCACCCAGGTTACTTCAGATTAGGTGACTTTTTTTAAGGTGGGAAATCATCCAATGGCTTCCCCCGCCCTCTGGGTGGAGCGGGAAGGCGTGTCAGACTTTTACTGACTTAAACCACACCTGTGTCCTTCAGTTGCTCTTTGCGATCTAGGACTACGGGGTGGGTGGAGATCGCTCTGCGATTCCCGACACCCGGGACGTCTCCTATCTCGGCGGCTGGGGCATGAGGATGTAAGTTCCCTCACTCTTGCGGCCGCCTCCTTCTTTAGTATTACTGTTTAGCTGAAGGTTGCGACCGCATTCCATTTCCTCTCGCTCCGGACCATGGTCTGAACCAGTGCAATAACATACCTACTAGGGTGGTCCTTATTCCTAAGAAAAAACAATTTTTTCTTTAATTTCGCGGGGCACCACGTAATTTGATTATATACCATAAGAAAGTTTTTTAAATGACATTTATAGGTCGCTACCAAGGTTTGAATTTTAAATAAAAACTCGAAATCTGTATTTGTTAGATTCTTTTATTTTTATAGCTAGGACATAAAAAATACTACTAAATTATTGTTGTTATTATAAATTAGGATATTATGTAGAATTGCGCACAAACCAATTTTTAACGTATTATGATGTTAGTGCGCACGCGTACGTCTATCTTTTTGATTGTGTGATCGGTCTAAATCTCGACGCGTCGGTACAGAAGAGAAGTCGAGAGGAGGAAGGGATAAAAAGCGATTGTTTATGCGAGTTTTACTTGCACGGAAAATATGATATAAACACCTAAATGAAACATTAATGAAACCATCATTTAAGATGTTTTTCAATGCTTTTTGTAAAAATTTTGACAGCTGGTAGCGACCTCTAAATATTAACAAAAAAAAAAAACAAAAAAAACTTATTTCATATTTAGAAGTATATAATCAAATGAGGAAGTGCCCCGGGGATAATTTAAAAGTCGAAAAATAAGGACCACCCTAATACCTACGCTAAAACTTGAAACATCACAGGGTCTACAATATTTTTTCTGTTCAAAACAAAAGCAACCTTTTTGGCCTGCACAATTCAATTGAATTTAATGGTAATAATTCCAATCGTATTCGCAAGTAGGGCAATCCCAAGGCATCTTACGCCTTGATCCACATTACTTACGATTTGCATTCTTGACCGTTACGCCGTTTAAGTAGTTACGTTATGAAAATAACTGCGTCCCCGGCGCGTGCGCAAGTGAAAGTTTTAATTACCAACTTGTTTGTTTAGTTACTGCTGTATGGTGATGTTGATGAAACTGTGACACTTGCCCCTAAATGTCATGCCGTATTTTTTTTTTGTTTTAAATGATATAAACTTCTGCTTGACTGCGATCCCATCTGATGGTAAGCAGTGATGCAATCGTTGATGGTGAGGCGCACTAGATACCAAGGAAAAAAAATGATAACAAAAAAATTAAAATCGGCTTTTATGAACTTCAAATATTATCTATACTTCTATACTAATTTTATAAAGAGGCAAGATTTGTATTTTGGTTTGTAATGAATAAAAAAAACCCTGGGTGGGGTTTTTTTTCTTTGGTTTTGATGCCTGAAAATAAATTATTTATTATTATTATTATGTTATGAGTTATTATATCTGAACCCTGAAGACCTTTGGAAGGCGTACGAGGAGTCGAAACAAACTCGCAGAGGCCCCTTAGATGCTTTTAATGGAACGTGGTACCAACCGGCGATTATCATTGCACGCGCGATGCTAGTGCATCCAAGGACAACCTCTGGATAGGGAGAAACTATTGCGACATATGGAAAACTAAGAAATAGGGCCATGGTTTGTGGAGTCGTAAGTGGACTGGTTACCAGAAACTATATTAAGACTATGGTCCCTGCCTGAACAATGATTATTAATTTCCATCAATAAAAAGGCAGGGGGTGACTTGCAGGACAATCCCGGAAGCACGGTCAAGATCCCTACCAGCACCTTACTGTATTATACATCCTTCTCCCGAGCACGTTTGCTCTTGCGAATCTCCACTCAAGCCAGCTAATAAAGGCAAGAGAGAGATGGCAGCTCTGTTCCTCGTCAGTATTTACTACGGCCTGCCAATAAAGGCAAGCCGGAGATGAAGAACAAGAATTTTCCCGGGAGTTCAGATCCGGAGTGGGGTCGCTAATGCCCAACAGTTCGCCACAAAACTGCCCTGAGGGTTGTATCTCTCTTAGTCTGTCCCCTCACCCTAGGTATGTTACGGCAAATCAAACGCTACCGATACAGACCTAGGGTTTATTGGAGAGCGCAAGCCCCACCACGACGTCAATGTAGAGATACGGCGATGGGATTATTATTATTATAAACTCAAAATCTACTGGACTGATTACCAGCAGAGAGCTACTTTATTGCTGAGTCACATAGATATATATTTTTTTTGCAGAAACTAGATGTTGATATTTTTATTTAAATTCAACCAGGATACTTTTGGGGGACAAATATTTTTTTTAGTCTAGTCATAATATCATCAAGTATAGTTATAATTTTCTTTTTTCATAATTTTCAAATAATTAGCTGTACAGTATTAAAGAAAATAGAAGAAAATTACCCATTCTTCTAACGAAATTAAAAGAGAATAGTTACATTTATTGATTACAGGAGAATTTATTTCGACTAAATATTGATTTGTTCTCAATTATCTACGCACGAGCGTTGCTTGCAGATTGCCGGATTTTTTGTATAACAAATCGAACTGTTTTAGACAGTTACACATAGGAATACCACATCTACTATTGATTACTCTTACCAATGTGGATCAATCAATCACCAATCAATCAACTGACTTCTTCTACCTTGATCTACATTCTGCGAATCTCGTAACGAAACGATCTCGTCGTCCCTCGTAGGTACGTAACGCAACAAAATGTATGACCATCATAATTGTAAATACCTTCAGTGATGTGCGTAAAGGCAAACCAGTTCGTTTGGAACACAAATAACGCAATCATAAAGGTTGGGTTGGTTGGTTGTTTTGGTTGTTAACAATACCCAAGTACTTATGAATTGAGCTTGTACTTAAGAAAGCGCTATCGACGCGAAGGAACACTGGTAGGTTTTAGTCAGTAAAAGTCCGACACGCTCTTTTGCTTCATCGTTGAGCGGGAGAAGTCATTAGAAAATTTCCCACATCAAAAGAAAAAAAAACATTTCTTAAAATCAAATGAGAACTAACTGGTATCACTCACTCTATAGTTTGCTGGGAGGAAACTTTAATGTACTCGATTTATAAGTAGTTATTTGCAAACATAGGTAAAAATATACATTGATGTTTTGTTTTTATATGAATAACTCGCTTCTGCCAGCGGTTTCGCCCACGTTACAATAAGTTTCTCCATACAAACTTTTTACTTGTGCAAAATTTCACGCTCTTAGTCCCAGTAGTTTCGGCTGTACGTTGATATGTCAGTCAGTTAATTTCTGCTTTTATATATATAGATAAAGTTCTCCACGGAACCATAACATGGGTATCATGCAAATAATGTAAGTAGGTACAAGAAAAAAAATTAAATATGTTATGGTGTACAATCCAAGAATTAAAAGAGAACCAATATTGGCTTTTCCATTGGCCCTTCGTGCAATGAATTTCATCGGAACTCATTCAATGTTTGCGTGATTGAGTACCTAGTTAACAAAACCTTTTTATTAATAAAATCCGGAAGGAATAATCTACATGACGACATCGCAAGGATGTTTAATATTTAAATGCAATTATGTACGTTCCAAATATTAGGCCGAGGACAGGTTTAATTTGAGCAGCATGCAAATAAACACTAGAAAATCACAATTGCAAATAAAGCAAAATTATTGACTGATTACCCACTTAGTAAGTAATTTTATTTAATTAGTATTAATAAATAAGCGTTCATACAGTCATCACTTCATTAGTAAATGCTGCAATTGGATATTCATCGTCTTCCTGCCCTTGTCCCATTTTATTTGGGGTCGGCGCAACACGTTTTTTTCTTCCATTCTATCCTGTCAACAGTCATACTATCACTAACTTCCTTTTCTTTCATATCACTGTTCACACAATCCATCCATCTTTTCTTGCAATTAATTGGATATTAGAATTATTAAATATTTTACACCATCACACTAATTTTATAAAGGCGAAAGTTTGTGGTGTGTGTTTATGTTTGTTACTTCTTTACGCTGGAACGGCTGAACGAATTTCGATAAAACTTGGTATACATGTAGACCATGTCCTGGAATAGTACACAACATAAATTTTTATCCTTGGAGTGTGTTCCCATGGGGTAAGCCGCTGGAAGCATCTAGTTCTTATACCTATACAGGGTGTCTGACATCGACGCACTAACGAATACTATGTATACAGTACATGTTTCCGGACCCCCTGTGGTGGAATTTTTCGTCGGTTTATTCCTAATTTAAAAAAAATCTTTACTTTTTTTAATTTAAGCTGTGTTATTCTAACATTTTTTTCCTTATTCTAACATTTTTTGTGAAAAAAAAAATGAATATTACATTTAAAATTAAAAATGTCATAGGGATTGATTAGAATAACGATTTTAACTACCCCGATGACTTTTCAAATAATTAATTTTTAATGAAAAAAAAATTTTTTCTATTAAAAATATCATCGAGGTTGGTTAGAATAACGATTTTTAACCGACTTCTAAAAAAGGAGGAGGTTCTCAATTCGGATGTTTGTATTTTTTTTTATGTTTGTTCGGGCATAACTTCGTTGCTTGCCAACCGATTTGAAAAATTCTTTCTTTGTTGGAAAGGACATACTTCCCAAATGGTCCCATAGTCACCAAGTTGGTATCTGATGATGAAATCTTGGCGAAATCGAGGGAACTCTTTAAATATTATAGGCAACTATATAGTGATTTTGGTATTTTCATCGAGAACTTAAGTATTTACAGTCAAAAAGTAACATTTGATGAAGTAGAACTGATGAAGAAGACCAGAAATAGTCAACGGAACTTCTTACTCGCATAGATATCACAATGAAGATAGTTATGCGACTATGACAATACAAATAAATGAATGGTTCTGAATAGATACGTTGAAAATGGTCTCATCGAAGTGATCTCATGATGATGATGGAGCCGGAAGGTAGGCACTGGAACTCCGCAATTAATCAATGTAACCTAGCCGTGTTTGGGCTTATTAGAATTGTAATGAGATGCACTTTGGCTATAAGGTACTATCAAACTGATGATGGGGCCGGAAGGTGGAAGGTAGACACAGGAACTTCATAATAACACAATGTAACCTAGCAGTGTTTGGGTTAATTAGAATTATCATGAGAAATAGGCACTCGGTTTATAAGTGTATCGCAACTAAAAAGTTTGAAATAAAAAACTTTTTACAAAAAAAGAATAACGACTTCACTAAAAAGAAAATACTAAAAGGATCAAAATAACTTTAATTTCGGAAG
The DNA here is from genome assembly GCA_949316375.1 of Mythimna vitellina. Lineage (NCBI taxonomy): Eukaryota > Metazoa > Arthropoda > Insecta > Lepidoptera > Noctuidae > Mythimna > Mythimna vitellina. The sequence goes on from OX438696.1 coordinate 1,262,330, forward strand.
TCGGTGTTAAATAAGATACAAATAATACCGAGTAACACCGACTTCCGAAATTAAAGTTATTTTGATCCTTTTAGTATTTTTTTTTTAGTGAAGTCGGTTATTCTTTTTTTGTAAAAAGTTTTTTATACACAGTTTAAATCTAAAAACTACAGTTTTTTCTTAAATAAGAAAAAGCCGACGAAAAATTCTACCACTGGGGAGTCCAGAATCATGTACTGGATCCGTGGTATTCGTTTGTGCGGCGACCTCAAAGATACCCTGTATAGATAACCTAAACAAAACTACGCAAAGATTTATTCAAAACAAAATCTGTTGTATTAAGTTCCTAGATAATGTCAGGTTATGGAACTATATTTAACAGCCACAATAGGCTATTTGTCTTCATAAGTAACATTTACCCACGACATTGATTCGATACAAATGGCTCTCGCCGATTCCCATAATCAAAGTGTCAAATTGATACTTACCTGCTACAGATATCAGAAGTCTCAACACTAGGTCAGAGAGGCTGTGAACCAGTTGTTAGTACACTTTACGTAACTATGTAACCAAAATTACGGCACCACATGACAGAAGGACGCATATGTAATGAATATATCTTGATAACGTAACATGTGGGTAAAGAGTCTGTCTCATGTCATGACCATAATAAGTAATAATATTCCACAACTATCACACAACGCCATCTAGTCCCAAACTAAGCAGAGCTTGTGGTCTTCTTCTTGGTCATTTCACTGTTGCTAGAGTGGTCGTGATCATCACGCACGACTTCCCGCCACTTTTGCCTACTGGCAGTCATCCGGACGCACTCGTTTAATGGGCCACCAACAGCCGTTTTTATTTGGTCATTCAATCGCATCGGTCATCTGCCACGTGGCCCTGCTGGCCATCTTTTTATTTTTGCCAACACTTCTCATCGTCAACTACTCAGCACGAGAGGTCGCCGTCGCCAGCGCCGATCACCTCCAGGAGGACACAGCGGTGTTCCGCCTGCCTTCTACTCCATCGTGTTCTCCGGGTACTCACCCGGGCGCCTGAATCCTAAACAGGAACCTCCCGAACTTGCCATGTCTGATTAGGACCTGCGTGATGCGGAAGGTGCGAGGCGCCGTGATGTCTCTCTAGCCACTACCCTAAAGATGTGATGTTAGCTAGTAACTAAATCTGCGTAGGATAACAATTTGATGTTTTAAGAACTTACCAAATCAGCTGGTTTCCTTTCGGAGATTGTAAACGATTTAAAAAATGCGTTTACTTTCAATACACGTCCTTGCCAAATTGTTTCACACCAATTAAAAATTCAGTTCAGATCCCTTGTTACGGCTTGTTAGTTTTCTTCTATAAATTGTTTGTGGAGAAACCTCAGAAATTGCTCAACAAAGCGCCATTCAGTTTTGAACAATGTATCGTTAGGTACTCGTTAATGCCAGAGGAGGCTACAAACTATAATTTCTTGCAAAACCTTCTACTCATGGATTAATAATTATGATGAGATACGTTGCAACATAGACTGGATTTACTCAGCGCAAACGTATATCTAATTTAGTCGTTAAATATAATTTTCACATATTGATGAGAAACCACGAAAAAGCTAGCCATTTCAGCCGGCTACACTACCGTGGCCTAACTTAGAAGACCCATTGACCAATTTTCCAGGTGGAGTTTCTAAACCGTAAGCACACGAAAGATCAATGATATAGCTTTCCATTAGTGAGTCGGTTTTATTCATGAGGACAGTAGATACTTTGAGAAGTCACCATCTCTTCTTCATAAACAATTTCACCACTGCCCTAGAAAATGCCTAGAAATTACACGTCATTGTTTTTGTTTACACATGACGTTCGTTAGGTAATCATTGTAGTATTCATCACAACACGCACATTAGGAGATACTTGTATAATGTAGGTACACAACTCGCTTCCGAGAAACCGCAGCAGATCGACCGGATCCCGGAACATAGTGTTTTTTGCGAGAATGGGTAAATTCTATTGCAGGACAAGAAAGGTGGCATATTAGATTCCGAAAATGTTCAAAATATGGGTCTACCTTTTATGGCAGAACTTTTTATGTCATAATATTATTTTGCATAACAACGGAATGCATAAAATTCATTTTGCATATACTCATTTGTCATAATTTAAAACTCATAATTATGTTAGTCAGAATCATCTTTAAGCATAAATTTCATACTCATAATAATTAAATAGCAGAACCATCATATCGCAGAAAATTCACAATCAGAATAGTCTATTGGCATACATTTTATATGGACAATATTAACTATGGCAAAGTTAATAATGCCAAATAAAATTCTGCCATTATAAATTCGGGCACGTAAACATTCTGCCAAACAATAATTATGCTAAATATTTTTTATGCCTTAAAAATATTCAATTAAAGAAGATTATGCCAAGTGTGTTATGCCAAATAATTTTCGGAGTATCAAGATTCTGTCTGTGCTCCAAATAGAAGGACCCCTCAAAATATATGGGGTTGACCACGTGATATTCTCACGCATGTCAATCCCGCTGATTGAATGTCAGTCAGCCTAAGGAGCTACCTCTTTCTTTTCTGGGGCCTTACCATGTCGTGTTGAAATTTCAGGCGTGTGAACGAGAAAGAGGGATGCAGCTATACACCCTATATATAGCTCCATCCCTTTAAACCTTCAGTTTAGGTCGTAAAATAGATCGCGTTAGGAGCTCGTGGTAGGGCCTCTGTTAGCCTTTTGACAACGTTGGAGGATAAATAAATAAAAATACTTAATTAAAAAAAATACAACCGAATTGAGAACCGGCTCCTTTTATTGAAGCTGCTAAAAACTTCATCAATTCATCAATTGGCCTCCGCTAAAGGTTTAGGTGTGAAATTATTAAAAAAAATGGGCAGGTGCGAGTTTCGACTCGCCCACTGAGGGTTCCGTGCCTTTGAAAACAGTCCATTCCCGAATCGAGTTACGAAGATTTTTCCGAATCGCAAAAAAAGTTTTTTTTTATGACGTAGCTACGAATTTAGGTACCGTTTTCAGGTTTTTTTCCTATACTTGGGCTATGAGACCTTGCTTCACGCCAAATTTCAGGATTATAGGTCAACGGGAAGTACCCTGTGAATTATGATTCCCTTGAGTGTCGAAATATACGTTTTTGCGATATAAACTGCCGTATCTTTTTTTAACTCACAGATTTGATTTTTACACAGCTTCAAGGGACCGCAGACCTTAGTATATCGTTTTAATTTCAACTCAATACCTCCACGCGCTCCTGAGATATAGTGTCTTGACAGACACATAGACAGTCAGACGGACGGACAACAAAGTGATCCTATAAGGGTTCCGTTTTTTCCTTTTGAGGTACGGAACCCTAAAAATACAGATACAGTTACTTTCGCATTTTAACTAGGTACTTAAGTGCTTATTAATTTAGATTGTAAAATTCTTCTGGTTAACGTACCATTGACCTAGAGCAGTTAGCAGAACTAACTGCGATTTTATTTGTTTGTAGCTAGATAGATCAATTAAATTATTATTAGTAGAAGCAACCCAACAAATGAATGAAAAACAAACAATTTTATAATTGACTAATAAACAAAAATTCACACTGGTTACCTAACTTAGCCACGCAATGTTAACTGCTCCATATAGCAAAGAATAAATATACCGGTTTCGAAAATAACAACAACACAGATACGCGTTCTTTCGTTCAATAAGCGGAACTGGTCGAGCAATGTCGGTCGACGCATGACCATGTGAACCAGATCATCAGAGTTACTGCTAATTAGACAGTGCATGCTAATTTGAGGACATCTCCGATAGGGAAGCCTTGACCAACAATGGAATGGTGTGAATCCTACAGCTAGGGTGTTTGTTTCGCAATATTCAAAATACTGTGTGGGAAAATCTGATTTAATTTGGCAAGATTGCTAAAAAGATACCAAAAAACGCATCACCTTGTATTTTGGGCACGCCACAATTATGGCGGTAAGTCCCCTCTTTGAGGCGTGGTTGGAAAGACCTCACGGCGTCCTCATATTCCGCATGACGCAGGTCCTCACCGGACACGGTAAGTTCGGGAGGTTCCTGCACCGGATTCGTGCGGAAACGACGACCGGGTGTCGCCACTGTGTGGCCCACCCGGAGGACACGGTGGAGCACACGGTGGAGGTGTGCCCCGCTTGGGCAGAGCAACGCCGTGACCTCGTGAGGGCAATCGGCGGCGGTGATCTCTCGCGCCGGGCCTTGGTTCAGGCCATGCTCCGGAGCGAGGAGGAGTGGCAGGCGGTCGCCTCCTTCTGCGAAGCAGTAATGCTAGCTAAGGAGGCGGCCGATCGCGTGAGGCAACGGTCCTTACGCTCCAACCGCCGCCGGGATTCCGATCCCGATTTCCGGCCACCGTAGGCGCGGGCTTGCAGATGGCGAGCAATGGGTGGCTCGCCGTCTGACGGTCCGGTAACCGTCCGGACCGAGCCCAAGTCGTCGACGGCGCGTTTTGTTCCACGCGCGCCTCAAGGAGATGTCAGCAAATCGTAGGGGCCCAGCAGGGTCGAAGCCTACTGGGGCCACGGGTAGTGTGAAAGCGGAACCCGGGGCCCTGGGACGAAGGCAATGAAGGAACAGGAGTGGGTTTTTAGTCAGTAAGAGTCTGACACTATCTCCCGCTCCGCCCAAGAGCGGGGATGTCATTAGGAAGATTTTCGCACCCAATAAAAAAAAAAAAAAATCACCTTGTATTTAATAAACAGTCAAACGTTGTATATTCTTTTAGTCAAAGACAAATTGTAGTTATTATGTAGAAACTCATTTTGTATCGAACTCTATTCAATCTTATTAACCAAACCATATCTTTCCCAGGTACCTCTCATATTTGTGCTATCATCAGCCAACTCATGGCGGGACTGGGCACCGAAACATCAGCTACTGCGCCCCAACGAGCAAGTGGCATCTGAGGCACAAGTCAAGTTCGCGCTAGAAAACAAATACGACGATACAGGACCCGGAGCTAAGCAACCAGAGAACGCATACAGCACGTACAAGAACCTAGAAGATGCTCTAGTAGGTTACCTAGATGATCCAGACACAAAACTGCCAGAACACGAGAGAGAAAGAGCAATCAACAAGTTAACACAAGCAGAAAAATACCTCTCGCATCACTCTAGCGGACTGTACCGACAGGATGAGCGCCTCAAACCTCAGTTCCAACATCAGAACATTCACACAGACATATTCAACTATCCTATTGGAAAGCTCTCCTTCACTCAAGACAGCAAAGTAGGACTTAAAGTCTTGGAAGGAAACAAAGTGTTGAAGACATACCAAGTTGAGAACAAGCCGGAACCGTACAAGTTCCACAGAATACAGGCAGTGAAGGGAAGCCCTTTGAGCTTAGCTCACTACACGAGGGATTTTGACCTAAAACAGGCTCATGATCAGTTTGATCCACGTCCCAAGTACACGTTTTCGTACGGAGTTCATGTAAGTAACTAAGATTTATGTTATTATGTAATATTTTGGGCAATTTCTTTTATAAATCGACTGTTAGGCTTCGGTTTCACTTTGCGTAAGATCGAGAAGGTAATTCATCTGCGTATGGATTGATAATATCTTAATGTTAACAGCCGCAACTGCTTCTACAGACTAGTTATAACAAATTTTGACTATTATAAAGTCATCGATTTGCGTCTACACAACGTTGCCTCTTAATAAAGATCTTAAATTCATTGACAATGCTCGCAAAGTCATAAGTATGAAATTTTGTACGAGGGTTACTGATACACGAAAGTGGAATAGGAATTAGTTACTCAATAACAAACTATGTGAATGTATGATAGTTGGTATTTTTTGCAGTTCTAGCATGTATTTATTCGTAGCTTGTTTCCTCATAAAAAAATGTAATGCCCACAATGATAGTGCATATGACTTAAGATTGGCGCGTACCCGTACGATGCTTATTCATTTATTTTTATTGTTTTAAATTACGAGTTCTCTTAGCATGATTGCGTAATAGAAAGTAAGCATGGGTAGGTAGATGAGGGGTCTATCGTGATTATTGGTGTTACTAATTCCGTCTTCTACTCAGTAAGAATCTGGACGTTTTTATTAGTTAACAGTGTAAGTTGAATAAATTTGGAATGACTTTCGTCAACTCCAGATAGTCGGCCATTGTATGGATTTTGGTTTCGAATTTAGGCTTTGAAATGTTATTGGGTTCCTTTCAGCACTTCAGCAACAATGCAAAATCCCTAACTAACCATGAAATCTATAATGAGCGGTGTCCCAGTCTCACAGCTATATTGAATGTAAGTGGGTTTAGTACAAGTTTACATTACGCAGGGTAATTTCTCAACATTGTCGTAAAAATGTAAGTCTTCATTGAGAATAAGAAAGTTGTTGTAACTGGTCCCCCACGTGGGTTGCGACATCGCGACAGTGTGACAGTGGCCTTATTTTACCGACATTCTGACAACGATCTTTATACGCAAAAACCGGGCAAGTGCGAGTCGGACGCGCGTACTGAGGGTTCCGTACAAACTTACCTATGTAAAGAGTTCAATTCCCGAATTGAGTTACTAAAATTTTTCAGAATCTCAAAAATTTTTTTTTGTTTCGTAACTACAAATTTATAGTTTTAAGATTTTTCCCTATACTTGTGTTATGAGACCTTGCTTCATGAGAAATTTCAGGATTCTAGGTCAACGGGAAGTACCCTATGAATTTTGATTCCCTTGAGAGATGAAATATACGTTTTTTGCGACGCGACATAAACGGCCGTATCTTTTTTTTTCGTTAACTCAAAAGTGCTGTTCGAAAGTAAATTCACATTCAAGTAGTTATGATTTTTAAGGAGGTTCATAAAACACTTAACTAATTAAAACTATATATACACTTAAATCAAAAACTACTAGCTAAAATATGGCGTCAAAAAACTCCTCCGCATCGCTGTCGACTGGAAGTGTACCCAAAAGGCTGGCGGCATTGCCACGTTGTATGGCAATGCTTAATCTCTGACCGAGGTAAAAGCCAGCCCTTGGGTCACGTGAAGTGTCTACTAAGCGTTTGGATAGTTCTTTGAACAGCTTATGAGCACTCGGACCCCACGGCCCAAGAGTTTCAACCCCAAACGGCTCAAAAATATAACTGCCGACGAGGTTGTTATATTTCCGCCGCTTGAGGTTCTCCGCAGCAGCAGCGGCAGCACCAGCACAGCACGAAGAGCTAGGAAGATGGGATGGCGCAAGAGTGTCGACACAGGTAGCGTCCCACACTAAAGGCCTACCCATCTTCCAGGGAAATAAAGACATACCGTCCGGTCTCTTACCATCGTCGCGTGCCAAGCCATGAGGTTCCAAAACAGCCGGAACGCCGACGGTGACAAGGGCTCGTCGGCTGATGTCGTTAATATTCGCGTGCCGTGCTATCCGTCCCGCGCTTCGACTGCATGACAGGCCGTGGTGACCAAGGCTGTTGACAACTTCACCACAGTGGCAGCGATGAGGAGAACAGCAAGGAGCACCTAGGCGTAGGGCAACAGCTAGGCGGAAAGTAGTATCGTCGAATAAGGTGCCAATATTCGACGACGGCAGTGCGTGAAGCCAAAGACCTGACTCCCAATTTCCCACAGCCAGGAGGCGCGCACGCTCTGCAGTAGTAGTAGAAGTAAGGATTAGGTTTTTCTGGACTACTTTTTTTTTTTACTTTACTACTCAAAAGTGTGATTTTTTTCACAGCTTCAAGGGACTACAGACCTGAGTACAATTTTTTTTAGGTGGGAAAATTATCCAATAACATCTCCCGCTCTTGGGCGGATCGCGTGTGTTAGACTTTTACTGACTAAAAACCCACTCCTGTTCCTTTGTTGCCTTTCATACCAGGGCCGAGTTTTCCTTTTAGAAGTAAACCCTTGGCCCCAGTAGGCTTCAACACGAGTGAGGCACGCGTGGAACAGTTCTCGCCGACGAACCCTAAAAAAAATGTTAAGTGAAATCTTGATGGCTACGCTTTTTTATTCGGATTATGTAATATAGCGCAAGTGTATTGAGTAATTTAGATTTAAAATAAATCTCTTCTTTGCCTATTCTTAGAATAGTAAGCACAGTTTTCAAGCGTAAGGAATACTGCAAATTCTTGGCCAGGCTTTCAGGCTAGGCCAAACGACGGTCTTTAGGTGGCTCTGGAAGCCTCTGGATGACAGTAGCCGATGTTCTCATTGAATGGCAATCGATTGGCGAGGCTTACGTACTTATATCCAGTGCAACTGCTAAGCATAAGGATAATCAACCTTATAATGTTCCCACTGCTGGGACTCAGGCCAACTCTCTACGAGAGAGAATGCACCATAATCCACAACGGGGACCTAGTGCGGATTCGGTGCGGTGTTCGAATTTTTGGTTCTAGGACATGCCGGTTTCCTCACGTTGTTTTTCTTCACCATTTTGAGAGCAGTGGTAATGAAATAAATTACACAAAGTAATGTGCTTGGGTTTGAACCAGCGGCCTACAACTCGTAAGTCGAGGCCGTAACCACATCACCACAGCTCTTAACAGATTTAAAAAAATATGCTCTATAAAATAAACTCATGCTGGTGTTGGTTTTTTTCTTTTTTGTTTCGGTGGGAAAATCATCTAATGACATCCCCCGCTCTTGGGCGGAGCGAGAGATAGTGTCAGACTTTTACTGACTAAAAACCCACTCCTGTTCCTTCGTTGCCTTTCGTACCAGGGCGGAGTCTTCCTTTCAGAAGCAGACCCTTAGCCCCAGTAGGCTTCGACCCTGCTGGGCCCCTACTGTTTGCTGACATCTCCTAGAGGCACGCGTGGAACAGTACGCGCCGTCGACGACTTGGGTTCGGTCCGGCCGGTTTCCGGACGTTCGGACGGCGAGCTACCCATTACTCGCCATCCGCAAGCCCGCGCTTACGGTGGTGTTGGTGACGATAATTTCTATATTTTTTCCTGGAAACCTACTTAATAAATCCAACTTCAATTTGCAAACAACAACCGACATTTACGCAACTACCAGTACGTAGCAAGTAATGCGTGATAATCGTTGTATTACTTACTTATTAACAATGCAAGCGGCACTGGGGCATGACGCTAGCTTTCCACCGACTGCGCGGTTCAAACCTTGGTGTCAGGAGTTATGACACGTTTCCTGGAAACACTGTTCATTTGTTTAGATGGTTACCAAATTGACAGAAGTTCTAGAACTGTTAAAACTTGGGCTAGTAGATGCCTGCAGTTGTTTTGTCACATGGTATTTTTCTCGCTTCTGCTATTTCCACTCATTTTGGTTTTACGTGGGTCTGTACTAAAGACCAAGCGAGCAAACGCTAGCTAGCTTGTAAAGGACAAATTATTTTCTCTCATTAATTTAGTAAAATATGAGTAATTATCCATCTCCATACTGATATTCTAAATGTGAAAGTAACTCAGTCTTCTCTGTTACGCTTTTACGGTTAAACTACTGAACAAATTTTGATAAAAAAAATTACAGAGGAAGCTTGAATTTCAAGGATGGACATAGGCTACTTTTTATTCATCTTCAACTTCGACTTCGCGTCAACAATAACCAACACTCACGCAGACGAAGCCGCTGGCAGAAGCCAGTTTATACATATTTTAGTTTCCTGAAGCACTCTGATTACACAGTGGATTGCAGAGCAATCTGTAGTGGGTATCTACCGTTAAGATTTTCCTCTAGTTCGCTTAGTTCCACTGGCTCACACGGCGAGAGAGAAAGCAGGTCTCTTTGCAGCTCTCTTCGCCCACAATTCTCGTCTTGACACTGGCAGTGCTACTCCACCTACTCTACCACACTGCAACACCTCAATGCCCGAGATTTGCATAAGGAACAGAGAAGTTTTGAGAGCACTGTGTCGTCTAGACGTGAATAAAGCTAGTGGACCAGATGGTATACCAGCAATAGTCCTCAAGGCATGTGCGCCCGAGTTGTCTCCTGTATTGACGTGCTTGTATCGCCTCTCATTTAGGACTGGTATAGTGCCCAAGTCCTGGAAGCTTGCCAACGTGCAGCCCGTGCCCAAAAAGGGCAGTCGTGCCGATCCTGCCAACTATCGGCCGATTTCAATAACCTCCATACTCTGCAAGATTATGGAGCGTGTATTGAACTCGCGCCTCCTGGCGTACCTGGAAGGTAACGATCTCCTCAGTGACCGACAATACGGGTTTCGCCACAATCGGTCTACTGGGGACCTACTAGTGTATACCACTCACATGTGGGGCGAGGCCCTCGAGAAGAATGGAGAAGCGATGGCTGTCTCCTTAGACGTCTCGAAGGCCTTCGACAGGGTATGGCACGCCAGCCTTTTGAGTAAGCTTCCAGCGTACGGCATTTCCCCTGGTCTGATTAACTGGGTAAAAGACTTCCTGAGTGAACGGTCTCTCCGAGTTGTTGTCGATGGATGCTCATCAGAGCCCATGACGACTAATGCCGGAGTTCCTCAGGGGTCAGTTCTCTCTGCAACTCTTTTCCTGCTGCATATAAACGATCTGCTGATGCCCGGTATCTATGGGTATGCAGACGATAGCACTGTTGTAGAGAGATACCTGCCAAGTCCCCGGGCTAGTAAGGAGCTAATCCGGTCCGAACGAGAGGCTATGGTAGAGCGTACGAATGTCTCACTTCAGGCAGTCTCCAAGTGGGGCGAAACCAATCTGGTAAAATTCAACGCCGCCAAAACACAAGCGTGTCTGTTCACCGCTAAGAGGAGTCCGTTCACCTTGGCTCCTGCTTTTCAGAATGTATCCCTGGAGTGCAGCGACCGCCTTCAGCTCTTAGGAGTTGAAATTTCCTCAGACCTCAATTTTGGGCGGTTCATTGAGTCCAAAGCTAAGGTAGCTGCTAGAAAACTAGGCGTTCTTGCAAAGGTCCGACGGTACTTCACATCGGGACAGCTTCTAATGTTATATAAAGCACAGGTCCGATCGTGTGTGGAGTACTGCAGTCACATATGGGCTGGTGCTGCAAAATGCCATCTAGCAGCTTTGGACTCAGTGGAAAGGCGTGCGAAGAGGCTAATTGGGGATCCAGATTTGGTTAAGTCCAATCTTCAAAGCCTCGAGCACAGGCGCAGAGTAGCCAGCCTTTCGGTATTTTATAGGTTACATTTTGGAGAGTGTGCGCGGGAATTGCATGACTTGATTCCGCCATCTCCTTTCTACCATCGGACAACCCGACGAACAGCGAGTATCCACCCTTACGTTGTTGAAACTTCAACGGTCCGGACTAAGCGTTTCGCTTCGTCGTTTATACCGCGTACATCGAAGGACTGGAACAATTTGCCTGCTGCGGTCTTCCCATCCAGCTATAATTTAGGTGTCTTCAAGGCTAGAGTGAATAGGCTCTTAATAAACTGGTGCGCCTGACCATCAATGATTGCATCTCCGCTTACCATCAGGTGGGATCGCAGTCAAGCACTGGTTTATATCAATTAAAAAAAAAAAAAAAAAAAAAAAGTTGAATCCGATAAGTATCAAAACATACTAGGAAGCAAATCAGTTTAAATTATAATAGTAATGTCAAGTTCAAAATAACACTTCAAGGAACAACAAACATTGTTATAATAACTAGCATTTAATATCTTAAACTGTTACATTACATTTTGGCAAGTACCATACGAGCTCACGTCGTGATCGCGAGTAGTTCAAGGTTTACGCCAAAAAACAATTGTATTGAACTGTTCTAAAAAAAGCCAGCACAATATGCAATATTTGATAATAATCTGCAGTTTACATAAAGTAGATCAGACTTGGCAATTCATATATTTACATACAACTATTATGAATGCGAAAGCAACTCTGTCTGTTTTTACCCAGTAAACTGAATTTCTTCTTCTTAACGTAACGATGGCAAAACTAATTAAATTCCCTGCATGGCTCAGTATTCGGCCACGGCAGTGCCGTCCGCTGATGCTGTCATTAGGTCCCTACGTGAACAGGTAACAGGGCACGTGATGCAGGATCGAATGTGGGACATGGTCTGCGGAGAGACGCCGCACAAGCACTGAAGATCGGAACCGTCCGAGAACCCACAACTGAACTGAAATGAACTAAAATTTTGATGAATTTTGGTATACTTTGCAGAAGAACAAACAATTTTAATCCCAAAAGCATGTCCATGTCCCCACGATGAGACCTTATCCGAATTTGAACCGGATGACGCCATACAGAACTTGGTCTTTTTAAGAACTACCAGTTTTTTCCGTTAGTTTTCTCCCGTGACCACCGTGACCTTTGCTCCAGGAACCCTTGTAGCAGTATGATGTTAAAACTCCTCAATCCTTTCAGAACTCTATGGAATGCTGTAAGAACACTTACCCGTCTGTTGTTATGGGCTGTTAGGTTTATGTGGGTTGTGTGTTGATATGTGGCAGCTGCATCGATACTTTAGGCCGTTGCTCGCATTCCCAAAACGTAATTTCATCTATTAAACGCGTGAACTACACTATCCACAAATTTACAGCGTTAACAGATGTTACTACAGTATCGCGTCTATATTCATGCTGTTACGAAATAGTAGCGATACAGAATCGACAGGCCTGCGACAGCATCGCGACTGTATCGCGATCATATCGCTGCTTAAAGTTGCCTTGGGCGACCTCCCTTACGTTTTGTGGTTCGTAAAATCGTGCGTTTAGACTCTTTCTGTCACCTTTAAAAGATTAAACAAAAGATAATCTTTCAATAACAATAATGACTGTCAAATTGTCGTGTAGTGGACAGGTCGAGGTCAATCGTGCAGAGAGTTAGGCAAACCCACAGAGCACTGAGACGGTATCGTCAGGACTTTACTCACAAAACAAGCGTGTAATTAAGTACCAACGTCACCTACAGAAATAAATGACCGTTGACAACTCTGACCATGGCTAAGACAGCTCAAAATTAAACAAACCTGCGCAGGTGACACGTACCAGCTTCAGCCAGTGACTTGGCTCGCGTGGAAGTCGAAAAATAATCCGAAAAGAATATAATCCGGGATAAAAAGTACCAAGCCTTATTCCAGGACTTAATCTAGTACCGTGTGCCATACCTAAATCAAATCCATTCAGCAATCAAGACGTGAATAGGTAACAAACAGACAGACAGTTACTTTCGCATTATAACATGAGTATCGATATTGTGGTGTAGGGTAAATCAACCATACATGCCCCAATCGGTAACGTGCCTCACTTGTCAAACTAAGACACACATGTAAAATTACATAAACTATACAACGCAAGTTATAGTTGCGATGTATAGTTTACATCGCTGTCATAGGAACTTATAAACTAACCAGATCGTCTATATACATATAATAAAACAGTAAAAATATTTTGCGTTGCTATTAATTGGCGCAAAAACTACTGAACCGATCCTGTTCAAATTTTGCATACATAATCCTTATAGGTCAGGGCAACTTATAGGCTATAAATTATCACGCTATTTGCTATGGGGGGTGAGCAATAATCTTAAATAAGCATCAAATTTTAAATGCGTGTTTTAGATTTGCAAGTGGGGCACATTACCGACTGGGGCATGTACACGTATGGTTGGTTTACCATAGTAATAACCTAATCACTGCCGGAGCAGCAGTTTCGAACTCTGTGGGCGAATCGTACCGTTCGCGCGTTCCATTTCTAGCTATTAAGTATCAAGTTGGTTATCAATCGTGATGGCCCGGAGGTAAAAGTAACCTTATCTATACCACGAAGGCTCGAATTTTGTACGTACCTACAGGCAACCGTACATCATTAGTAACTCTTTGACATTGACAGCGCCTTTGGTCGATATGGTAGGAGTGTGTAAGGGCGATTTTCGTTGTGCAGGTGAGTGTTATCACTATGTGCAGTTTGTACCAATGTTACTTTTTTTTATTTACGAACCTTACTAGCTTATTCCAGCGGCTTCGCCCGCGTGAAAATAGGTTTCTCCATAAAAGACTGGATTTGGACTCATTTTCTTAGAGGGTGAATTTTGGAAAATCCTCTCTTAGTGCTCGGCTACGACATAAAAGGAAACTTTGTGCAAAATACCATGATCCTTGTCCCAGTAGTTGTGGCTGTGTATTAATATGTCAGTCAGTCATTTTCTCCTTTTATACATAGATAAGTTGGGCCAAAGGAAAACAATGTATAGACACGTGGACATATTGTTTAATAGCTTCTGTCAAGTGATGTCGCTCGCGAGAAAGTCAAAATTATCTCAAGATAAAATACTCTCGGAATATTTCTTTCATGCGTTGCATCTTGTAAATTTTTTACACATTCATTTTATCTTGTTTACGATACCTACCTATTCCCTTGTTTCAGAAAACATTATTTATTTTTAACATTTTAGTATATTTTCCCTCGATATTATGTTATGAAATAGCGATCCAACTTCCAACGCAAACTTGCGGTCTGTGGTGTGGTCTTACGTGAGTACAGATGTCACAATTTTCGCGGGCAAAGGAATGTAAAACCAACTCCTGGAATAAGTTACCGTTTATATTGAGTCACCAAAATGCAGCAGGTGTTTGAAACACCCAGCAATCATAGTTGTTCCCTATCAGTAGGGTATGGCTGTATGGGACGAGAACTTTGCCCTTTAAAGGGATCATTACAGGCTGTCATAATTTGCATTCAGCCTATTCGACAATCATTTTCTGATGACTATAATTCCATGTCGAATTCAATATTCTACACAATTTGTTAACATTCTAATGCACTAATAATCAAGTCATGATTGTCTTTACAAATCATGTTTTATTATCTCAACTAGCCTCAGGCCGCGACTTTGTCCGTTAAACTAATGGCCGCTTGTTCAATTACAACCTACATTATATTTATAATTGAAGGGAATAACTGCATTGTTTAATACGATAATGAAAGTGTAAATTGTTGTTTAGATACTTAACCATAATAGTTATAGAAATAAATAGTCGCATAATTGCACCGAGTACGAGTGGGTTTCATGAATAGGCCAATTGAGTTATTACTTATTAGTTAATATCTATAGTAAGTAGGTATACGTAACCGTTCTGATTCTGACCGACCTCGAGTCATTGACGGCGGCGTCGTCCGCGCCTAGTCTTCCACGCGAGCCTCAAAAATATATCAGCGAAACCGTAGGGCCCCAGCAGGACCGAAGCCTACTGGGGCCATGGCCCCTGTTAACGTCTAATAGGGAAACTCGTGGTCCTAGAACACAAGGGCAACTGAAGGAACTTAGCTGTGGTTTTAGCCAGTAAAAGTCTGACACGCCCTCACGTGTGAGATGTCATTACATGATTTCCCGAGTTATTCCCTGAGTACCCCGATCCGCGAGGGCTTTAGAGTTAAGTATCTTCTAAAACATATGGATACTTCGCCCGCAGAAACCACCGAAGTGGTGGCATTGCTGGATTCTGGACTTAGTCAGCGTATTGTGACTGAAAGATTGCATCTAAGCCTGTCATCTGTTCATAGAGTACAAACGTTATCGGGAGATCTTACAGGAATCGGGTCACTTCTGAACGAGATGATCGATTCATTGTCGCAACTTCTTTACGAAATCGACGCCTTAATTCTTTTCAACTGCAGCAGCAGCTTCATATTGTACATAGGGTGACTGCAAGTGACTCTACAATTAGAAGAAGGTTAAAGGATCGCGGACTAGTACTGCACAAGCCAGGCCCACTGCAGACCATCGAAGAGCGCGCCTTCACTTTGCACGTGAGCACCTGAATTGGTCATACCTCCAGTGGAACAAAGTCCTCTTTTCTGATGAGTGTAAAATTATGCTATACGGTAACGACAGAAGAAACAAGGTCTACATAAGAGATGGAGAACGCTTTGCACAATACTGCATTGAAGAAAAGGTCAGCTATGGTGGCGGTTCGTGGACGGTTTGGGGAGGAATCAGCACCTACGGTAAGACAGAGCTTGTCTTTGTGTCTGGGCCACGTCAGCCTGCACTAAATAGTCATCGGTACATCGAACAGTGTCTAGAGCCTCACGTGATGCCCTATACATATTTTATTGGCAACGGTTTCATCCAGCTAGGCTAGGGCTCACACCGCGAGCATCGTACGAGATATGTTACCGAAGTCGGTATTTCCATTATGGAATGGCCAGCAAGAAGCCTGGACATGAATCCGGATGAATTAAAGAGACGAATTTGTGCAAGAGATCCTGCCCCAGAAACACTTAACCAGCTGCGAAATTTAATCCAAGAGGAATGGAATGCCACAACATTTGATCGTGACTCTCATCCGATCGATGAAGAATCATATGGAAACAGTAATAAGAGCTTGCAAAGAGAATACAAGTTATTAAATAAACGTTTCCTAGCTTTTTTTTTCATTTACGTGTTTTGTTTTATCAATTTCCTTCGTACTCCACACAGGGTAAAAATGCCTTGTTAAACAAAATACGAAAACCTATGAAAATTTAATTTGAATTTAGAACATTAACATTAGTATATGAAAACCTCATATTATTCACTATTAAACGACATTTGACATATATTCCTAAATATACACATTTTTCTGATAATTCTTACAAAACATAAACTTACAAGGTGTTTCGATTTATCTGATGAGAAGTGTATATCGTCCTCATTTAGGTCGCATGGCCTACCCATATGCCAAATTTTACCCTTATCCGTTCAGCCGTTTAAGAGTGAAGGAGTATCAAACGGATAAACTTTCGGCTTTATAATATTAGTATGATGTACGAGCACATCATTTAGGTTATAAATTCTTGTGGACATAATTAATACTGAAGTAAGAATTTACGTACAATATTTAGTTATTTCCTAAAAAACCAGTCGTTTTACTTAATTAGTTTCTCGGACACCAATACGGAACTGTAGCACACATTTTTTACGTAACTACGATTGAGCAGTAGGTACCGGCTTGTTGTTCATTCAACTCTTTCTTTCCTGACTATGACCAAAGCGAATAAATTACTTTTGACAGTTTATGCATCCGTGTGCCACGCTTTAGTACCTAGTAGTTAGACAGGTTACTGTGTGGACCATTATGCGTCATCGTGTTTTTATAGACACGTAGTGTGAAAAAAACTGAAATGTAAACTTATAAGAAACGCTGTGCATAAAATTTGTCACGGATTTTTGCATTGTCGAAAACTCCACTGAATTTTTTATTTTACAATTGCTACATACTATTTATATATTAAAAAGAACACTTAACTAACTACCTATAGTTAAATGTTAACCACGATTAATTTCACCTTTAGTAATATTTTAATTTTATTATATTTCTAGGCACTGTAATTGTATGGGAAACCTTGTTACTGTTGGCTTAATGTTAATTTTTTGTAAACGTTATTTGAATAAAATTTATTATTGTTTAAATGCGTCAGAAATGAGGATATCCGCAGGAAAACCAAGGTTACGGACATAGCCCGAAGAATCGCCAAACTTAAGTAGCAGTGGGCAGGGCACATTGCTCGCAGAACAGATGGTCGATGGGGACGAAAGGTTCTGGAGTGGCGACCACGTACCGGAAGACGCAGCGTTGGAAGGCCTCCCACAAGGTGGACCGATGACCTGGTGAGGGTCGCGGGAATCTGATGGATGCGAGACGCACAGGACCGATCATTGTGGCGACATTTTGGGGAGGCCTATGTCCAACAGTGTACGTCTTTCGGCTGAAATGATGATGATGATTGTTTAAATATGTATTTTAAAAAAAAATGCCTTGTCGACATTTCGCGTGACCCAATGGGTAGCTTGTACCTTGCACAAAACATGAACATTGCCATACAACGTGACAATGCCGCCAGTCTTTTAGGTACACTTTCAGTATATTACAAAATACTCTTTGAAGTGCACTATCAGTGGACAGTGATGCGGAGAAGTTTTTCGACGTCATATGTTAGACTATTTTAAGTTAGCTCTGCAGAGTGGGTTAGACATGTGATGTTTTTGAAAAACAAGCCATGAAGTAAAACATGGCAACATAAAATCACGCTAGTATTACACGAAGTGATACGATTGGTGTACAGATGTTGGCATAAATTTAGATTTCAGACTTTTAGTGAGAAAATCCAAATGAAAAAACCTATTAAAGCATTGCCCGACCCGGCTATCGAAACCAGGTCCTCATGCTCTATAGTAGCGTATGCACTTAACTAGGTACAGAGACACGTTAGTATTATAATTGGTTAATTTCCTGACTGTATTTTTATACAATATTTTATTCTAAGCAACAAAAATAACACTAATAAAAAAAACTTTATGTGAAGACAGCATCAAAGTTAGTTATTAAATAAATCGGCAATTGGCATTTTAAATATTGATATGAGAAAGAGTGGGGGCGTGGTGAGAATATCTCGCTATCTTTTTGAACACAACACGTCACCTAATTACATTGACGTCATATTTCAGTATGTTTGCCTTATTCTGTTACTTGACAGTTTATCGTCCACCAGATTTGAAAGGTTTCTTACTTACTTTATATTGAACGGAATTGAAAAATTCTTTTTATTTGCGTTGTTAGATAGGTACAGTTACTTTTTTATACAAATAAAATAAACTAAGTGCTCTACCCAATTGTATACGGCAACGCCGACGAGGCAATCAAAATTCAATATCTCGATAGTGTTTTAGGTAATATTCTTCTCTCTACACCGTATTTTCTTGAAATAACACTCTCAACACAATGCTATTTCGGTGTTACATAACACTTAGCGAGTTTAGCATACAATGAGCTCTTAAGCCAAGTGGTATTAGTTCAAATGGTTGTTTTTCTACTTCGCAGTGACATTGGCTACACTTTCTCGCGACAAGCGGCGCATTCTAGATCTCAGAGAACTTTCCCCGATGACTACTGTGAATATTATCCAAGTTAACTTACTTCTGTAGCACCTACAGGCCACTGCTCTACAAAAATCGACCTCACTACTCTGACATAAAGATACAGTGAACAAAGGTGAACGCACACTTATCTACAAAACCTTATCTGTAATTTGTATGTGCCAAACAACTACAGCCGTGGCAGGAAGCATCGGCTCCTGGCAGTTCTGACGAGTCGTACAGTTGCTCACTCCAAATCACCCATACCGCGGACACTCTCTGCGCTTAATGATCTCTCCTAGACAAAAACACCGATTTTGATATGTTTGGTGAAGAATGGAATATGATACTGTCAGAATGTATGAAATGTTGTGAGATAAATATATGACTGTGTGTAATATTTATTAAATAGGTCCCAATAAAAGTCCTGCGTGACTTCGGACTTTTGTTTTTAATTTTAGTTATGGTTTTATATTTTTTCTGTATGTGTTTAAATGGTGTAATTGGCTTCGGCCGTTCTGTTTAAATTAAATTAATAAATTGTCCGAGCCGAACGCGCCGAACGAATCAAAGTTAAGAAGGCTTCGCAAGTCGCACACATATCCGCACCGAAAGAATCGACCGCGCCGAGAAAATTGTTTCTATTTCCTTTACACCTGTCCTACTGAAATTACATGTGAATTGTGATGGATCTTGACGAGGTTTTTATTGCCAGTGTTTTATTAATGGAAGATGAAGACAATGGGAAACAAGAATGTAGGTTCATAACATTAACCTAAAAAGGCAGTGCTTTGGTGCATCCGAATTTGTCTAAGATTTCTGGAGTCCTTCCAGATTCGGACTATTCGACGCGGTTAGGTGTGCGGGGTTTCACAGGATTTCATTTAAAAAAAACTGTTTTTTTTTTCTTTCAATTCGTTCGGCTAGGATAAGTGTGCGTTCACCTTTAAGGTGCAGTGGTTGCCGGTAAACAAAGAGATTTTTTATGGAATTTACAAATCAATCGCTGTTCCTACAAATAATTTTTTTGTAACCTGCTTTAGGAATATTTGCATGTGAAAGCAGACTAGTACCTAGAATAAGAGTATATGCCCGACCCGGACGTCGAAAGTGAAGCCACATGCTCAGCAGTAGCGTTTACAACCACTAGACTTATGAGTAGTTATGAGGCAGCCAAAAAGGCGTGGCAAAATAGTTTCCGATGAAGCAAAAGTTTAGTTAAATGATATTTATTTTGTAAGTAGGTTTAAAAAAACACTTTTACACGCCTTTTATTTTTCGTCATTTTAAACTAGATGGGGCCGGTGTTTCCTAGTTAACTACCCTGAGAAGAAACACCGAAACAAACTCAGGGGTCAAAGTCTCTTTTAAAGTACATACAGTTAATATGTAATGGTCAAGTCACATAAGAACCATGCAGATTTGAGTGGACCTGTCCAGTCAGTGCAAGCATTTGTCAGTATTCGTAAAGCTCAACTCAGAACTACTAAGGAGCTCAACGACTTGACGAACAATACCAAGGAAATGACATTTAGATAGGCCGCAGAATATACTCAAATTGCCAGACATGCGTTAAAATTACTGAAAAGGAAAAAAAAGCAATCAACATAATTATAAAATCATTTAACACTTCATAATTAAACAAATTAATACCCAAATTAACGATATTTGCATACATATAATAGATAGTTAATAGCTTTACCTTTTATCTTCTAGAGCGATCTTGAAGTTGCTGTCAGAATGCAAGGACTTTCCGTCAAAAAAATCTAATTAGCATTATTAACAAGTCGTGTGGCATAGTTCTACGTAGCTAATAGACAACATAATAAGTAAGGAACAATGCATAATTAGCAAGTTAATTACAGGTTCGATTCCCAGTTTAGCAATGTTATTGAGAAATTGCCTGTTTTTAAAAATGACGAAAGAACAATGAAATTCCATAAACTAGTGTGAGAGTGTGCTTCGTTCATCGGTAACATAGATACACGTATGCTAAAAATCTCACAGAATCCATTGCTTCTTCAACACTCGTTGTTAATATCTTTCTCAATACGTTCCCTGCAATGTGTCTCGTACAATAGGAATGCTGTCGGAATTAATTGCCGTAGTAGGAAGTAATGCGAAGGTGTGGTCTGTTACCTGTGTTACGCAACGAGGTATACTCGACTGTCGTAAGGTTACGTCGCGATGTAGGATCAAGGATAGCCTGTTGTCGAAATGAAGTAAGAAAAAAGAAAATAAGTTGCAAATTAGTAATTTTTTTTTTTTGGAATGTGTTAATTAAGCAAAACAATCATTACCTACTTGCTGTTTTTTTAATTGAAGTAGTTTACGAAATTACTATCAAAATTGTTGACCAAATCCAAATGTTACTCAATTTAAAAAAAATAAGAGGAACGCTAATAACACTTTATTTTCTGCCATGTCTTACAATAATTACTAGAAGGGGTAATTATGATTATAATAAGTAAAGTGCTAAGCAAGTTATTAAAATTCTTTGTACGAACGTAAAATAACATAACATCTTTAGGCAAAAAACATCATAGTGTCAATATGATTACGCAATTTTAATTTGTCAAACTCTACTTCAACATAAGACCTAATTTGACAAGCTCTGAACTTTAAATTCTTAATACAGAAACCGGGGGCTATTCCCTTGTTCCTACTGATCAAATCAAGGCTAAAACTACTATTTCAAGTACGCAAAAAATACCCACTTACAATACTCGCATATCGGTAATAAGGAACTCTGAACAATTAGCTAAGTAACTACCTTCGGCTTCATATCAAACGCATGTCATGCGCTCTTGACCTTCGACAGTCGGGTATACACACGTGAATGCGTGTACGCATAAGAACTTACTTTTAACTTGTAACCTTGTATTTGTCCGTCACACCTCCATATGAGTTTCTATTCAAAAATAGACCTTAGTTAGTTGTGTCGAAGTTTAATTTTATTTGAGTCTGGTTATGACTTAGCAGAAACTTGGAACTGTTCTGAAATGAAACGTATGATAGTCGATGTAAGTTCAATTTTATTTGTACTATAAAAGGATTAGCAAAACCTTCAGAAAGGAAATTTTATTGCGATTTTTAAGGCAAACTATAATTAGAGCAATTTGTAATGGTTTTTTGTTATATTCATGTCATTGGTGGTCATATTAAAATTATGTAAATGAAATCATTTTTGCAGCGATTTTATCGAAAGAAATGGTGCTATTGTCTTTTGTTATAATGATTGTATCATACAAACATGGCCAGGTATAATCATCATCATCATCACAGGACATCGTCCACCCCCAAATGTCGCCATAACGATCGATCCTGTGAGACTTGTGCGTTTCGCATCCATCGGATTCCCGCGACTCTCACCAAGTCAACGGTCCACCTTGTGGGAGGCCTTCCAAAGCTGCGTCTCCCGGTACGGGGTACTCCAGAATCTTCTGTCCCCATCGACGCCGTGCGAATGCCCGGCCTACTGCCACTTAAGTTTAGTGATTCTTTGAGACATACCTCAAAGAATCACTAAACTAACCGGTAACCTTGGTTCTCCTGCGGATAAAGAAACTCCGAGCATAGCCCTTTCCACAGGTATAATTAAGTGACTTATTTCCTATTAACTGTTGTTCTAATGAAGAAGATTATTGTGATGATATTCGCTATCTTCATTGCCCATGATAGCTTCATTGGCCATTCAGTTATCATAACACAACTCATAATTTTTTTGATTTCACTACCCTTTGGGTTTTTCAAACCATACTCCCGATTTTTGAATAAATAATTTAAAGCTACATTTTGTCAATCTATCCGATAGCTTACCTATCTAAAGTTAGACTTAAACTAGGGTTTGGAGTTCAGACTTTTTATGGTTTATTGAGATGACATAACAACCATATATTATTCGACATTTTACTAATTAAAGTTGATTTCGGTTTAAAACAAAGAACTGATCTCATGACAAAAAAAAGAATGGAATACCCCGAACTTTTCAAAAGAAACCACAGCCTAATAAATTTTAAAATTGAAGCAGTATATTCAAGACACAACCTTGAAGTCGCACACTCGAAGGCTTCAAGAAGACAGCTGACATTAATGAACGCCTTCAAATATAAGCCTTTGTCTTTGAACATAGGAAGGGTAAGCTAATAGCTAGATCACGAGCATTCTCGGTCAGACAGGATTATGAACGTAAACGTATTTAGTCTGAAAAATTAGAAACTAGGAAATAAAATTCATAATTATTATTACAAGGTTACACGAATTATTAATTACCTACATAGTTTCAAAGACTTCCTGTAAGTATGATAGACTAATTTGATCTTTAGTAGAACATAGCTACTGACAACCACAAAGTTTTAGTAGTCAAAGATAAGCAACAGCACGTTCGTGGGAAGAATTCCACTTGTACTATGATTAAATAAAAATAACTTTATTTTATTTCTAAATTTTTTTTCCTTTATAACGTGTTTTTTTTTTTTTTTAATGGATAATAATTATATATTTGGTCTGTACAAGGACCGCTAGACGGTAAAAGTCTCCTCCAGTCGTTTCCACGTTGACTTTTCTCGGGCCACTCTGCTACAAGTTTTTCCTGCTGTTTTATAATGTCGTCACTCCATCTCTTTTGTGGTCTGCCTTGTCTGCGCTTTCTGCCCATAGGATAACAGTTAGTGATGATTTTGGTCCACCTTTCGTCTGATGAACCCTCCAAAAATTAAAAACAAGATCTACATTGCTTCTTTCAACGTCAGACCAATATGGTTAGTTTGTAAAAACAAGATATCTGTATAAATATTCAGTCCAAATATCTTTTTTGTGGTTGAAAACCACAAAAACCCCCTCCCACACTACCCAGAGGAGAGGACGGAACCCAGCCACATGGTTCATTCCTTCTGTTGCTTTTTGCCGTTTCAGAGTCACGGTAACCCCAATACTCTCACAGCCCTGTCAGTACAAATCCCTTACCAGAAAGTCAAAGATATAACTTGATACCTCTTCATACATTGTATGTTAACTAGGATAGATAAGGACTATCTATACCACAGTTTTACCATAAAACTGTGGCTATACCTTCCTTTCTGTCTATTGTAGCGATATCCATGGGAACTACATAGGAATTAAATGATGAAATCATGCATCGTCTAATTAGAGTTCTTCGCGCGGTTTCAACATATACAACTCTCCGGAATCATCTATCGGGCGGTTGCCCAGACCAGAAGAAACATTTGTCTGGTCGATGGATCCTCTCTTTTCAACGAAGGTTTACGAGACTTTACACTCTGTTTCGAATACCCCTAAACTATTCATAATTTATTATTATTAACCAGCTGACCCGATAGACGTCTTATCTTAGCTATAAACTGTTTGATTCGTAATCAAAATGGTGGTCCGGATCTAAATACGTTGCAGCCTTGTAGAACTTAAAGCATTGCAATTAAAATTTGGCATTATATAATAGATATCATACCAACCTATTGCAAGTTATTTTAACAGCCTATTATTACAGAACTAAAGATTGGCTAGATTAAAGTGCCTGTTTATCGATTCTAGTAGATACCCAAATAATAGCTTAGCTCAGCACGATTTTGAACTTAATAATATCTTGTTGAGCTCAAACAATGAATGTGTGGTTGGAACAAAAGAGGAAGGTTATGTTGTGACCCAACGATTTGAAGTTGAAGCTAAATGTCAGTAGTAAATAGCGAGTGGATTTTGATATTTTTGACGGGAAATATATACACTTCTGGACACATCTATTGGCCCACCTTAGAGTTTAGGTTTCGATGGCCCCTACCGAAATATGATTGCTAGATTGAACAAAAACTGTTGATGCAGTTTTAAACCTGATACATTTTACCATCTTTTTCGATCGTGTTGTTTTAAATATGAATT
Organism: Mythimna vitellina; assembly: GCA_949316375.1. NCBI lineage: Eukaryota > Metazoa > Arthropoda > Insecta > Lepidoptera > Noctuidae > Mythimna > Mythimna vitellina. Next base: position 1,286,991 of record OX438696.1, read on the forward strand.
CAGAATACCATACGACATGGAGCTACGCCTAACAAGTCGGATATGCGCCATGTTAAAGGCAATTGATTTTTGAATAAAAAACATGTTTTATCAAATAAAGGTTAATTTAATAACGCGTGTTGCCTCCATGGGCATCTACCACAGCTCTCATACGTTTAGGCATAGAGTTTATCAACCGCTCTATGAAATTTTGAGGGATCATCTCCCATTCCTCTTCTATGGCAGTTTTCAACTCCTGCTTCGTCTGGGCAACTGGCTGACGAGCCCTAACACGTCTTTTTAGCTCGTCCCACATGTGCTCAATGGGGTTCATGTCTGGGCTTCTGGCTGGCCAGTCCATAACTGTGATGTTCACATCCCGAAGATATTCCCTGACGATGCCGGCCGCATGGGCTCTTGCATTATCATGCATAAAAAGGAAATTTGGGCCCACATAGTCCCCGTATGGTATCACGTGAGGTTCTAAGCACTCACGAATGTACCTTTCAGCATTTAATGTTGGCAGCCGTGGTCCTGTAACAACCTCAAGTTGAGTTTTGCCGCTCGCGGATATACCGCCCCAGACAGTCCATGAGCCACCGCCATAAGCAACCCTCTCTTCAAAGCAGCATTGTGCGAAACGCTCTCCCTTACGTCGGTAGACCTTCTTCCTTCCATCATTGCCTTGTAACACAATTTTAGACTCATCAGAAAAGAATACACGGCTCCAATCTTGCTGTGTCCAATTTAAATGACTGCGTGCAAAATGAAGGCGCGCTGTTCGGTGGGCTCGCGTTAGTTTGGGCCCATTAGCTGGCTTGTGTGGTACCATATCGCATTCTTTTAATCTTCTCCGAACAGTTCGAGCGCTCACCGATACTCCGTGGAAGTCGCGAAGTTGGTTTTGTATCTCAATGGAGGTAAGGTGACGATTTCTCAAGCTGGTCGTCACGATGAATCGATCCTGCCTTTCAGTTGTGACCCGAGATCGTGGCCTTCCTTGGCGACGAACAAAGCCGCCAGTCTCTAGGTACCTCTGATAAACATTTTGGACCGCAGATCGACTTAAATTAAGTTGAGCACAAACCTTTCTTTGGCTGTGTCCGGCCTGAATAAATGCCACAGCTTGGGCGGCGACTTCAGGTGAAGTATCCATAGATTATTGATAGAACCTCACCTTAATGTTAAGAATAAGTAATGTTTGTTGCAAAACCAAAGATATCAATCACTTTTTCAAGAATTAAATCCAAGTAAACAAATAAAACCAAGTTTTCTTAGTATTCGATTGTTTGATATCAACAAACAGGCTCCAAATTGTCTTTTGTTTCTTTAAATTCTGTGTTCGAAATTCAAAAAAAGACTATTGAATGAAATTGTGAATGTGCCAGGTTCAAAACTGCATAAAAACGTTTTGTTCGACCTAATATAAAATTTTAGCTAGGACCAAACGAAACTGAAAATACAAGGTGGGCCAATAGATGTGTCCAGAAGTGTATGTAAATCGTGTAGGTTTAGGTAATGTATGAAATATTATTTATTTTATACTTTGACTAGGAATTCTATACAATACCGAATGTGCAGCTGGAAATGTGTGTAAAAGACGAGACCAGGGATGGAGGTGACGTAATTTTAGATCACCCCAACACGAACAGGGTGGGGTAAATAGGCTAAGCTAAAAAGCACCCGGAAATTGAAACCTTACCTACTTTAAGCTTCACAGACAGAAATAGGACCTGAGTCTTGTAAGCAAATTACAGTATGTTACTTATAACCAGAATATTTTTTAATTTCACGTTAATTTTATTATGTATAAATATATGTACTTAAGTCCTATTTCTGTCCGCGGGTTTTAAAGCAAGGCTCCTATTTCCGGGTGGTAATAAAAAACAAGTGCCAGTCGGACACTGAGGGTTCCGTATAAACTTACCTATGTAAATAGTTCAATTCCCGAATGGAATGTTGAAGATTTTTCCAAATCGCAATAATTATTTCAACTCTATACCTCGACACGTTCCCGAAATAAAGGGATCCGTTTTTCCTTATGAAAAAAACCCTTAAAATAACTACGAAGGCTTAGCCTTCTAACCTAACCTGTCCGTGTCGGGGTGCCAAAAAATTATACCAATTCCTTACCTGCTCTCTTCTACATGTTTCATTTGCCCGTCATTTACAGGTAGGTTGGTTAAGATTGATAAATATAGACCAAAATTTATTTATTTTACAAATTTCCTGCAAGTACTCTATACAATCCCTAGCAATTGTATACATTACCTTGGTAAAGTATGAAAAAGACAATAATATTCATAAATTGCCTGGACGCCCTAGGTATGCCTAGGTATTGTATAGAATAACTGAATTATACAGATTACCGGTACCTAACATATACACTAAAACAGACAACAGTAATAATTTAACTTATCAAAATTAACTAAAAATAATCTAAACTTTGGCGCCGGAACACTCCTCCTCATCGCTGTCGACTGGCAGTGTGTCCAAAGGACTGGTGGCATTGCCACGCTCTATGGCTATACTTATCCTCTGTCCAAGGTAAAAAACAGCCATTGGGTCATGCGAAATGTCAACAAAGCGTTTGCAATGGTCTTCATGATCCGAAAGTTTCGACCCTAAACTATACAAAATTATTTTTAGTATAAGCGAAACCTGACTATAGTTTGTTCAGAATCAGTAACTGAATTGATAATTCCAACAGTTTTTACACCATGTTATATTTTTCGATTTGATTATGACATGCCAAGATATATCTAAACTTGACCAGATAAATATTATTACGTACTTTATTTTTAAAAGCCGCGATAGTGATGAAATGTAGTGTGACCAAAGCCTGCAAGTGTGATGGAAGATGTTATCATTAGTTAATTACAATACAAATTGAAAAATTATTATCAATAAGGCGCGTGCGCGCCTCGTGGTGACCATGTATTTCTACGGACAGTCCGGTAACATAATAAGCATAATACTTTGTGATTTTTCATGATACAGTTTTGAAATTTTGTAGATAGATTCTTTACATAAAAATACTAGACAGATGTTTCAGGTTTCGCATATACTAAAAATAGTGTTGTATATTTAAATACTTTAATTATCAGGAAATTTCATTTTCAGAAATAATCATTTATATGCTTGTGGGCATATAAATGATTATGCAGCAAAAAAACTAGTTTCACAACAAATATTTTAATCAGATTTTCTCTAATTCCAGGACAAACACACAGGTGACTCGAAGAGTGCTCAGGAGAGTCGAGACGGCGGGAATGTGCGAGGATTCTACAGCTTCTTGGATTCAGACGGGAAGACCCGCACCGTGCACTACACCGCGGATGACCGACAAGGGTTCCGTGCTAACGTGCAGAAAACATAAAATATAAGCTAGGTTAGAACGTGGCGATGGTATTTTAAAATCTTTCACAGTCATGGAGAAATAAAGCGACAATTCATCTGCGACAACGTTTGTCAAAAAATGTTTGAGATTAGTAAGCGTTATAGAAATATTACGAGGTGTCGGCGAACAATGGGTACCGTCAGATAAGGCGTGTGTGTATGTGTTCCACACGCGCCTCAAAGAGATGTCGTCATGATTGACGGGACCTGCTAGGGCCCATGCAAACCAGGGCTGCGGGATCACTTGAAAGAATCTCCTCGGCCCTGGACATCAAGGGGTAACTAAAGGTTGGGTTTTAGTCAATGAACGTCTGACACTCCCTCTTGTTCCACCTAGAGCGAGAGAAGTCATTTAATGATTTCCCCACCCCCCTCATAAACTAAAAATTAAACGTGTTTAATCTCAAACATTTTAGTACGAGTATTTCAACAAACGCTATCGCTCGCTAGTAGAATACCACTTTTTATAAAACCCTGAATTTTCTTCGAAATTCAGTCCATTTTGGACACGAATAGCTCTTCTTCTTTTGTTTGGTTAAATCTTGAGAAATAGCTACACTATATATTCTCCATTAGAGAAGCCAAAATTTCTGGAGTCGTCCTGTATCTGGAAGTTAGAAGTAGACAAGTCGGGTTCCCTAAACTCATACTTTTTTATTATCAAACTGAATATTGTCAGACTGTGACAAAAACAAGCACATTATAATATTCTATTAAAATACTCATATATTTTAGGATTTTATGTTCTAGTAACATGACTAAGCTTTTAAATACCATCGCTAAGAAAATACGAAGGTTAGACTGCGTTGTTCAAAATACTTTTAGGAAAAAAAAAAGGAGTTTTATGTTTCTTTTTCTCATGCATACATATTCTTCAAGCCATGGGTTATGGGACGCACTTGATATACAAATCCTTAAATCGACTCCAATTATTGTGGGTTACTAAATGCATAAATTTTAAATATACGCGTTTAAAATAGTAACGGTAGCGACAAACAGAAGTTGCTACGTCCTTACATATTATAAAATGAATTCTTCCACCCACCGCGTCTGCCTGTATAAATGCGATAAAGTCAAAAACTACTGAACGTATTTTCGTGAAATTTTCACCAATAGATAGAAAGATTAATGAGGAAGATTTAAAAGCTGAGAATTTCAAAGATTTAGAACACTCGTGCAAAGCTAGGGCGGAAGCTTATCTCTAATAAATAGAAGGACAGTGAGACATAATACTTATGGGTACCCAAATTAGATAGCCCAAGTCACTATGAGCGTATGACTTGAAAAAAAGACTTTTTGCAGTATTAATCTAACCTAGGATCTCAAACCTGAGATAAGGATTGAGATCCTAGGTTAGATTTATAATATGTTGGTCAAAGAGTTTTTTTCTCGTACTTGAGGCGTGATGATTTAATTTTCATTCTATACTCATCCCAATTCTGTAGTTAGTCACTATGTTATGTATAAATATTTGAAAGTCTAAGAATAACACCTTTCAAAACATCATTTAGTGACGAACGTTACGATGTTTATATCAAAACAATGAAATCATCTATTTCATAACCCCCTTTCGTATTTAGTATACAAAATTAATATTAAAAGGACTTCTAAATTGATATGGCATCCTGGTATACGAAGAACTGTTTAAACTACCTACTACCTGATTGGGAATTGTTCCTAACAAGTAGGAAATTCTTACAAAGGTGAGACGATACTTCAAGCTGTTGATTAACCTTCAATCAAGCGCAAGTTCGATCGTATATATAATAATATATAATATAATATATTCCATAACTATCACACAACGTCGTCTAGTCCCAAGCTAAGCAGAGCTTGTGTTATGAGTACTAGACAACTGATAAACATACTTATATATTTCTAAATACATACATATTATAGATAAATTACACCCAGACACAGAACAAATGATCGTGCTCATCACACAAACATTTGTCCTGGGTGGGAATCGAACCCACGACCTCCGGCATAGCAGTCAGGGTCACTAACTACTAGACCAACAGGCCAGTCAATGAGGCCAGTATATGAGAGTAGTTCTCCATACACGATCGAACTTGCGCTTGATTGATGCCAGACACCAGCTTCGTCACTCACCACTCGATTGAGAAACGAGCCCAGAGGCTCATCGGGCATGATGCACTCGTACACAAATTTGATAGCCTGCTATAAGCCGGAGGTCTTTCAGTCAAGATTAAATAGGTTACTTCTATGTAAGCGTACTTTATCTTCACTGCATCATCATTGGTCAAACTGTTTTACAAGGTTTTTGGTTATATAGAGAATTCATTATAGCAACCTGGTAGGTAGTGGATTTGTGTCTGATTCGTAAATTGTGCCATGAATGAAAGGAAAATATATAGTGTGTAAATTATACTAGCGGCAGTTAACCGCTTAGTCAAGTCACTTGTAGAAGTGCGAAGTCCACTAGCTATTTTAGTTGACCCTGTAATAAAGCTAGCCATACACGTTAAAGTATACCTGACAGGTTTGCCTGCACAGTTATACCTGTCAGATAAGCTTATGTGTAAACCTGCACAGTTGTGCAACATACACGCTCCGGTTTACCCGTAAAACTCAACTGTACAAGCAAACCTTTCAGGTATACCCTAGCATGTATACCTTTAATGTAACATATTTACTACACTACAGGTTTTACCTTACCATAGCAGAACAGTATAATAAATGAATGGTGTGGATATGGAGCCGAGACACAAATTATGCTCCTTAGGGCAATATAGAAAGTGGAGCATGCTTTGCGATGCAGCCAAATAGACCACTGCGCTAATGTGGCAAAGTTGAAGCCCAAAATAAAATCAATGACGTTTCGGTGACATGAAGAAAAAGAGTATAACAGTTGTAACTCCCAAATGAGAATCATTTATTATCTATTTCTAGCCTTCTGTGCATCTTTTCATGCTGCATCTTGAATTTGGAAACCTGGAAACCTTACTTTTTTTTTTGTGTAACGCAGTCTTTACCATTCTCTTCGTTTGTAAATATCGTCTATTCTGTAAGTTTACTTAGGTACCTCATCTTTTTTATGAAAATCGATTTAATTTAAATAAAAGCAACATTACAATAATTATGATTGTTTTTTTTTTTCTTTCTGCATTTTTGTTTATCCTGTTCTGGTTTATATTTAGTCCTACCCAACATAAATAACGATAAGAGTATCTATGTATGTTATACGGATGTAGCTAGAATATCATCAATTCATTGAGAGAAGTCCACTTCAAACCGAGAACAATTAAATACGATCAAACTAAAATAACATAAAAAAAAGTGACTGTGGGTTCCAAGACAATTTTAAACATTTTTCTTCTTTTCTTTTAGACTAGTAGATTCTCGCCTAAAGAATATACATGTACGAGTACCTAGGTAATTAGTCCCTCCGCATGTCGCAGGTTCCCACCGAACACGGTAAGTTCGGGAAGTTCCTGCACCGGAAGCGACGTCCAGGTGTCATCACTGTGTGGACTGCCCGGAGGACACGGTGGAGCACACGGTGGATGTGGTCCGCTTGGGTAGAGCAAGGTCGTGTCTTCGTGGGGGCGATCGGCGGCGGCGATCTCTCGCGCCAGGCCTTAGTTCAGGCCATGGTCCGGAGCGAGGAGAAGTGGCAGGTGGTCGCCTCCTTTTGCGAAGCAGTAATGCTGGCAAAGGAGGCGGCCGATCGCGTGAGGCAACGGTCCTCATGCCCTGACCGCCGCCAGGATTCCGATCCCGATTTCCGGCCACCGTAGGCGCGGGCTTGCGGACGGCGAGCAATGGGCGGCTCGCCGTCCGATCGTCCGGTAACCGTCCGGACCGAGCCCAAGTCGTCAACGGCGCGTACTGTTCCACGCGCGCCTCAAGGAGATGTCAGCAAATTGTAGGGGCCCAGCAGGGTCGAAGCCTACTGGGGCCACGGGTAGTGTGAAAATGAAACCCGAGGCCCTGGGACGAAGGCAAAGAAGGAACAGGAGTGGGTTTTTAGTTAGTAAAAGTCTGACACTATCTCCCGGTCCGCCCAAGAGCGGCATTTTTCATAAGATGATTTTGCCACTCAAAAAAAAGGGTAATTAGAAAAAATGTCGCATAACATCTCAAAAAATTACATCAAGCAAAATGTCAGGTAAGTCCCGAAGTGGAACTGAATTAGAATAGAATAGCATAGAATAGAATAGAATAAACTTTATTGCATACCAAAATAGTAATCATTTCACAGAAACTTAAATATATGGGTACAATGGCGGTCTTATCGCCGACAGCGATATCTACCAGCCAGACAACCATCTCAACATCTGCATTATTGACAAATCCAGCTTCATTATGATAAGGAATCACAGCTATCTACTAACGCTCTCAAAAATTGCCTGAACCTTAATTAGCATCATCAGACAAGCCTTTCCCAAGAAACTTAGGGCGGCTCCCAGTTTAAACGGATGAAGCTGAATACCAGTGTTTTACAGCGAATGCTAGTCTGACCTCCACAACCCAACACACACACACTCGTGTGGGTAACACGATACTGGTATCCTTGACAAAACTGAGGTCAGATTTTCTGGTTTTTGACTATTTGTAACGACTAACTAAGATCTACAATGATAGCCGGGACCAACAAGATGCTTTCAGAGGCACGGAAGAAGCTCGGTATTTTAGAAGTTGGAATGTCTGTGTGTCTGTTCCACTGCGGAAGGTCCCACGGGTAGTGTGAAAGCGTAGCCTGGGGCCCCGGGATGAAGGTAAAAAAGGAACAGGAGTGGGTTTTTAGTCAGTAAAAGTCTGACACTATCTCCCGCTCCGCCCAAGAGCGAGATTCGTCATTAGATGATTTTACCACCTAAAAAAAACTACGGCAGGTGGAACAGAGTGTAAAGTCTTGCCAACCTTCGTTGAAAAGGGAGGTTCCTCCAATCAGACGGATGTTTAAACTAATCTGGGTAACTGCCCGATAGATGATTTCGGGCAGCTGCGATGTAGAAATTCATATTTTTTAGTTCTTATTTATAGATATCTCTACAGTATTTTAATATGGTCACCCATCTACAGACCGACCTCGGCCAGCGTTGCTTAACCTTGAAGATTGACATGTGCACTTCCTTATCTATAATTACCAAAACCTTATCAGGTACTTAATTACGTAGCGCGAACGCCTTATCAAAAGCAACGAGCATTTCCTAAGTAAGCGTAAAAAATCAGCGCCTTCTGAAAATATCATTGCTGTGGCGATGGATTAGTGCTTACTCTCGTGTTGCTATACAACATTAGTTTTAGTATATGCGAAACCCGAAACACGTGTCTAGTATTTTTATGTAAAGAATCTATTCGTCATTTCCGAAATAATACATGGTCACCAGGCCATCTGGGCGACTGAGGGGTTGTTTTAATCCCGCATCGAGCTGTGTGCTGGCGTCTAATGCCCTGCTATGAACTGCCGTGAACTGAGTTGTACTTAGTGTCGGTGATGTCCAACTTGTGACCTTTTTTTAATATTTTTGATAAAAAATATAACATGGTGTAAAATTATTGGAAACGATTCAGTTACTTATTCCGAACAAACTATATTCAGGTTTCGCATATACTAAAAATAATCTTGTATAGTCTTTTCTGTGCGAATTTTTTCAAGTTCAGCCTAGCATCATAATAGCAGGATCAGTTATAATATTATTATGTTGCCTGGGAATCTGACCTCCTTTCTAAAATAGGGAGTGGACGGTAATCCACCATGAGAGCCCAATGCGGGTTGGTAGACGTTACATGTCTTCGAATTTTGGTTCTAGGATATGCCGGTTTCCTTCTGATGTTTTTTTTTCACCATTTTGAGAGCAGTGGTGATGAAATCAAATACCCAAAGTAAAGCGCCTGTCTGGGTTTGAATCTGCAACTTGCGATGGTAGGTGTGACTCGCCGGGGCTGACACTACTGAGCTACCACTGTTCCGTGTTAGAACAGAGTTAAAGGTTGTGCTGATATATTTTTGTGAAAGCACCCGGATAGATGGGCGAGGATTATTACTCACTGGACCTGAGGGAGGTCGACGCCGTCGAGGTCGACCGCGGTGAAGGTGGTGTGACGATCTGATCATGTTCGCGGGGCAAACTTGGTCAAAGAACGACCTGGAAAGAGATGTTTGTAAGGAGAAGGACGAGGCGTTTTCCCAGCAGGACACAGAAGAGGCTATTATTCATCAACTACGAGTATATACCTCTTGACAGAGTGTTTTGCTTTCGTTTCGTATTTAAGACATCTTTGATAAAGGAAGAAACTACGCAGTAACCGATAATGCTGTCCTAAACGACCTACTAAAGTGAACAGCCAGCTTTTAAAATCATCCGCTCGTCAAACAGCACATTAAAACTACCTGGCACGCTTGTTTTAAAAAAAAGTTCAAAACGACGTTTAAACGCATTACGGCTACCGATTCAAAGATTAAACCATTGTTGTGGCTAATATTGTTAGCTTAAGCTCCGAGGATTATTTGCGATTGATACTCTTTTTGTGAGCCCCATAACATGTCCGTCACAGCCGATACGCATCTTTTGAGCCGGGTGACACTTGACAAGTTTGCTCAAACATTTTTTGAATTTTATTTTTGTGTCGATTCCTTATCGGAGTTTCGGTTTTGAGTTGAGCAGATTATTAAATGTGTCAGGTCCAAATATTAAAAGTATCTTTATGCAACATATTGTTTTTTATTTATTTTTATAGACATACTGAAGAATTTCTGAAGCGGGAACTACATTAGACCAGCGCACACGTGGCCCACGCCTGATTTGAACGTAGAGTCGCGTGGCGTGGAATCTAATGTAGCTCTACAGGTCTAGTTGCCATATAAAATGTATGGAGACCGACACGCCCAGATTGTTCGCGCGGGCCGACGCCTCAGCTTGGCCCCACGTCAAGCACCTGGCGCCGTGGCACGCGCGCCCCTCTGACGCGAGACGACTCCCCCGCGACCTGATTGCGGGCAGCGAGTCCCCATCCCCACCCCCCCGGACTTGACGCCTGAGTAGGCCGTACCAGTCTACACACGGCCTACTCAAACAATACGACTCCACACCTCTACTCGCATCCCGACAAACGACGTGTTCTAAGTTAATATAGGCACGAAGTGAGTCGACCATACATTCGCCTCTATACACACGCAAGACTCACGCACCGAGTAGATAGTGCAAGCTAACTATTCGGTGCACGTGCACTGAGCGATGTAACACAATACAATGCCGCTCACACACACACATAAATCGTCCCTGCGGTCTAAACCGTAACCGGCTCGCTCTGCGCGCGGGTTAGACGGGGGTCACACTTCCTACTGTAGGTCCGTAACAAGCCGGCATACTCGTCGCTGGTCGTCCCCCGCCGGGCTTCCCTTAGGGGTCTCACCTGGCGGAGACTGACCGCCGGTATGTCGTGAAGAGTCGGCGCTGCATGCAACAGCGCCGTGACGTACCTACAGTACACACATACAAGCAAAATACACATAGAGCTATGCTCTACATATCCGCTGCCTACAATAAGGCACTCCAATGACGGGCCCGTGGTCACGGGCCCCGGTTGGACTCCGCGGCCAGAGGGCGAAGCCCTAAAGCCGCTTGCCAAAAAAAAAAAAACGCCCAGATTGGCGTCTATGGCCCACGCGTGCACAATGTAGTTCTACCTATAATCTAGATATCGCAGGCGCAAATGCTGTGAATGGGGTCTTTCTGAGTAGTTTTATTCCATTACGAAATTTATCAGTTCCAGCCCGAGGAAATAGGAACTTAAAAAAAAACTATCGAATTATGAGGACAACGAAATCAAATAGGTTTGCTCCTTATTTCTTAGTTATTTAAAACCTAGCCACCAGTGGTTGAGCGATTAGCTGTTAAGCTACGTGTCACGGATTCGATTTCCGGTCAGTAAATATTTGTATTAGCTACCTATATACTAATTGTTTCAGGTATATGAGTTCACATGTTTGTCAACGCACCCACGATACAAAAGTCATTCCTAGTATGGGGCAACATTATTCAGTAGAGTCTACTACACCATCTACAGTTTCAATATACCTTAAAGGCGGTGATACACTTGCCTGTAACTGGTACAAATGTATGCAATAGGCATGACAGTGTACCACAACAAATTCTGATTGGTGAAACAGTACCTTTATCATTATGGCATTCAAGCTACAAACTTGGATAGGTACTTATGTGCCAGCTACAGCTATGTGTATCGCTGACTTAACCGACCGTATGTACTTCTTTTCCTGAAATACGTAAATAGTTCTGCAGAAAACTGCGAGTGGCTTGATGTGACGCCTCTTTAAAGCCTTGGTGCTTACATCGTCATGAGGAAAAAGTCCGCCATAACAGTAGAAACCTCAGGTAGCACCTACCTACGTGCATGATAACGAATTGATAAAAGGAAGGCATTACGTAGACGCCGGCGGTAAGATATGCCAGGAACATAACCGTATCTATTGTTAAAATCAAAATAATATCATCAATGCTACCATGATACGCAAAGCTGATCTAATTGAAAATAAAACGGTTTCAGGAAAACTGATTCCGTATAATGGAATTTATAAGGTTAAAAATAGCATAGCATGGCATAGTTGGCCTTATAGTGTTCCCATTGTTGGGACTCAGGCCTCCTCTCTAAGATAGGGAATGGGCCGTAATCCTATACACGGGCTCAGTGCGGATTCGAGGTTAAAAATACAGAAGAATTTTTGAAAATGGGCAATAGTTGTTGTAGCTAAAGATGATCATTCTTGGGCGTTCGTCTTTAGATTTTTGAATATCGCGGCGTCATTCAAGACGAATAAGGTTGCGAAGCGATCCGATGCGGTTCACACGAATTCAACGCTTCAGCCACCATATATAGCGGCACTCGTCGAGTCGATGCTTCAAAGTCTTGAGCATCGACGCCGAGTCGCTTGATTGTCGGTTTTCTACCGGTTGCATTTCGAGGAGTGTGCGTTGGAATTGCATAGCCTAATTCCGCCAAGCTCGTTCCAACATCGGACCAACAAGCATACGGCGATGCGCCACCGGTACATGGGGAACACATTTATTGTGCGTACAGTAAGGAGTAAAATGACCGACCAACTTGGAACCGTGTACGTTTTATAATTGCCCATGCAGATCTATGTGAAATAAAAATATTTGAATTGAAATGAATGATTGAGTGATTGCTACAACCTGGGGATCTTTAAGCCGAGAGTGAATGGGTTACTAATAGGCAAGCGTACTCCATCGTCGACCACATCGTTGGTTGCTTACATCAGGTGAGGTAGTAGTCAAGCGCGAGCCTATCAACGAAAAAAAAAAAGAAAGTATATATTATAAAACAAGTCGCCGCACTGCAAGAGTTCGCGCGAAAATATCGAACTAACTGTTCGCGTCCACTTCGCTTCACTCCTCGCTGCACCGCTGCGCATTAAATTCATTCGAAAAGATTTGTTATGATTTGAGGTTAGTTAGTATAAATTGTATTTGTTTAAGTGATATAAAACTTCGCTAACACGTTGTTTCACAATTTGTGACACTGAAAATTTTAAATTCAACTTGTGTGATAGAAAAATATGATAGTAAATATAAAATTGTAAAATCATATCAATTGTATTGTCATTCTAAAGGTATCTATTCAATCAATATATTATTTCTTTTTAGTTTGTCAAAAACATTCGCATGTTTATTGCGAATGCGAATGTCAAAAAATGTCCGAATACTCGTTACATCCCAACCGTGGACTGGTGGCTGGACATGGTATAACTAGTGATCGACTGAAACATGATTTGAACTGCCCTCTGCATTCCAGGACCGCGTTAGCTCTCTTGAACAGTCCTGTAACCTTGGACTACTACGGTAATCTATTTAAAACGGTAACGGTGGTACGGTTTTACGGTAATCTATTTAATTTTTTTTATTTATTTTTTGTTTTTTTTTTATTAAAAGCGACTAACCACTCACTGATTAATCACGAAATCTCCGAAACTATAACACCTACAAACTTAAAATTTGGCAAGTAGGTTCCTTATAGAGTTTAAACATCCGTTAAGAAAGGATTTTTCGAAACTCCACCCCTAAGGGTGTAACACGGGGATTGGAATTTTGTATGGAGAAACCAACTAATAATCATGGTTGTCAAATTTTCAGATATTTGCCTACCCGTGGCGACAGTCGAAGACAATACATTAGAATACATATTATTTTTTAGAATTCCGTACCTCAAAAAGAAAAACGGAACTCTTATAGGATCACTTTGTTGTCCGTCCGTCTGTCTATCTGTCTGACTGTCTGTCTGTCAAGACCTTTTATCTCGGGAACACATAGAAGTATCGAGTTTAAATTAAAACCAAACACTTAGGTCTGCGGTCCCTTGAAGCTGTGAAAAAATCAAATTTCTAAGTTAACGAAAAAAAAAGATCCGGCCGTTTATGTCGCAAAAAACGTCTATTTCGACACTCTCAAAGAAATCAAAATTCATAGGGTACTTCTCGTTGACCCAGATTCTTGAAATTTGGTATAAAGCAAGGTCTCATAGGACAAATATAGGAATAAATCTGAACACAGTAAATTTGTTGTTACCTATGACACAAAAAAAAACTTTTTTTGCAATTCTGAAAAATCTTCGAGACACCATTTGGGAGTTGAACTATTTACATAGGTAAGTTTGTACGGTGTATGTTTGTATGTGGTGTGCGAGTCCGACTCGCACTTGCCCGTTTTTTTTTTTTTGGTATTACATTTAATTTATTTTTTCAATGTACAATATATTTTATACGATTATTTCAAAAACAGCGACAGCGATGCGGATGGGTTTTATGACGCCATATTATAGTTAGGAGTAGCCTTTTAAGTATACATACAATTTTAATTAGTTAAATATTATAATTAGGTTCACGCGTAACCACTATCCCACCTGATAGTGATGATGCGCACACGTGCCTAGAAGTAACTTATTCACTCTTGACTTATTTATTTATTAAAACTTCATGCAACACAAAGGTACAAAAGCCGGGCTTAATGCCTTAGGCATTCTCTACCAGTTAACCAAGGGTAGTGAAGAGAAAACATGGTAGGTGCATAAAAAAAAAGAAAAGATTAATAGGAAAACATCACTTAAATATAGATACTAAAAAATATGACTACTACTACTCTACTACAAAATGGAACTAAATATCATAAGGAACAATATCTTTCAACAAAATTGTAATTAAACAATTTCCAAGGAATCCTAAAACAAAAACAACGTAAAATTGATTAATTGCTAATACATTATGATAGGGTGGCAGTCGGTATCGCAGATAAGCGGCTTACAGCGACCGAGCTATAGCGACGCGATAGCTGCAATGATTTCTGATATCCGTGTCACGGTTACGCAAGAAATGACTGGAATTGCACTATTTAGGGACCACTTTAAAAACTGTAATATGGCACAGCTCTCTATGAAAAAAATTGAGCGTATCCTAACCATGTTTCCAACTTTTGTATACCTATCTGCTACAAATCAATTTCATCGCAGAGATAGCTCTTTAATTATCAACCACAAGTTCGATCGTGTATAGAGTAGTACCTGCTCTCATCTTTGGGACGGCTCTGCCAATACCAGCTTGAAAAGCAAGTCAAGAGACTCATTGGTAAATGTAACTGCACACGCCGAGTCGAAGCTTCAAAGTCTTGAGCATCGACGCTGAGTTGCTAGACTGTCGGTTTTCTACCAGTTGCATTTCGAGAAATATGCGTTGAATTGCATAACCTAATTCCGCCAAGCCCGTTCCATTATCGGATTACCAGATGCATGGCAATGTACTACTACCGGTATATGGTAAATATCCCACCCTAACGCACAAAATGGTTTTGAGAACACATTCATTGTGCGTATAGCTGTGTGGAATTCTCTGTCGGAGAACAACCCGGGGATCTATAAGTCAAGAGTGAATACGTTACTTTAGGGAAGCGTGCTTCGTCTTTGATCACATCGTCGCTTTCCATCAGGTAAAATAGTGGTGAAATGCGATTCTTTTAACGATATAAAGGCAAGGAAATGAATTAAGTCAAAATAGTTACCAAAAAATTTAAGGACTGTGTCGCCCTTTATTAGATACACTTTGTATATCAGGAAGGCAAAACATCGCCAATACCTGGTAGAACAAACCTTGCTGCCGTGGTTGAATCAAAGAAGTACACCAAACTGATTTGTTATATTAGCATCCTACGAGCACTGTATGCTTGCATTACTATTTATAAAGGCGCCGCTTAGCATATTGAGACTTACAAAAAAAAAAAAAAAGATATTACATTTTGTAATTAGATCGAACCCTTATGAAGTAACCTCTTTACATTGACTTACGGGCCCATACAACTACTAAGGAGTAATTCGTAGATTGGGCTTCTTAAAACCGAAAACAACATTACACCCTTCAACCATCAAAAGAAGTTTGCAGAATGCAAGCAATACTACCAAGTCAAGGACATTTCCATTACATTCCATTTTCATTGGCTTTATTTTATTTTTTCCATCACTAACAAACCTTTGTTTTCTTTTTTGTTTACTTTCTATGAAATGTTGTAAAATTGCTACAATCTTTTAAATATCTATTTCATATTTTATATCTATGTAAGGTGTTAAAAAATTTACTTTAAGAATTTCGAGGGAACATTGTACTCCTCATTATGAACAACTTTTATTATGGGACCAAACCTGAAATCGCGAAAAAAAAATCAGCTGCTCCATACATTTTGACGAGATAAGCGAACATAAATGTAGGGAACGACTGATTTTTTTTTTGTGATTACAATGTCCCCTCGAAATTCTTAAAGTTAATTTTTAACACCTTATATTTTTAATGTAAAATTTATTACTTTTTTTGACACCGCAGAGTACTCCCTTTTTAACCAGGATTTCAAACAGGAGCTAATATTCCATGGAAAGGTTGTCTGGTAGATATTCTATTCTGTTGTAATAACTTTTAAACTTCACTTTGGTACATTAAAAAACAACATCCCTATATTCAAAAGTCTTAATTCCCCAAAGTGCGTCGTATTGTCCGAAGTTCCCGTGGCACGCCAAAGGGTGTATTCCGTACACAAGCACAGAATTGTGACGTACAATGTGGTGGAGGCACAGAACACTAACTCTTGGAGGAGGCGTCCCGGCGAGCTGTCACAACAACACGGGCTGTCGCGCGTCAGCGGATGTGCCGCGGTGCTCAAACTTCTAAGACAATTTAAAAATTAACAATTACACAAATTCTTATGATATGACTATACTAAGTTGATAATCACCAACTCACAGTTAATTTTTTACAAAAATTAAACTGTAACGATATCGTCTATGAACTTATTTTTGAGAAAAAACAATACCTACTGAGATGTAGTAGTACTTTTTGCAAACTAAAAAGATCGCGCTATTATTTTACCTTTATTTTATAGAATTACTACATAGGTACTATTTACATATAAAAAAAAATCTGGACAAATGCAAGTCGGCCACGCGCACTGAGGGTTCCGTCCAAACTTGCCTATGTAAATAGTTAAATTCCCGAATTGAGTTACGAAGATTTTACCGAATCACACATCATGACATAACTACAAAGTTTTCAGATTTTTTTCTATATCAATCAACGGATTCTAGGTAAACGGGTAGCCTATGAATTTTGATTCCTTGATAGTGGCGAAATATACGTTTTATTTGCGACATAAAAGGCCGTATCTTTTTTGTCGTTAACTCAGAAGTTTAATTTTTTCACAGCTTTAAGGGACCGCAGACTTGAGTATATGGTTTTAATTTCAAATCGATACCTCCACGCGTTCCCGAGATAAAGGGTATTGACAGACAGACGGACAACAAAGTGATCCTATAAGGGTTCCGCTTTTCCTTTTGAGGTACGGAACCCTAACAAACACTTAACTATAAATACATACCTACTCTAAAATAATAAAATCTCGTAACTAAGTAATTAAAACTAATTAAAAACCAAGCTGAAGTATGGCGTCGAAAAACTTATCTCCATCGCTGTCGACTGGTAATATGCCTGAAAGACTGACGACATTGCCTTGCTAAATGACAATGCTTGTCCTCTGTCCAAAGTAAGTAAGTACCTAGGTGTTTCTTTCACTTCTCCTCATGAATGTGTTAAAATAATCCCCGCTCTGTTTGTGTCTTATAAAGTCAAAATCCGCTTTCTTGTTTTGCCTTTTTTTATCCAGCTATCTTCCACTAACAAACTTTGAGCGCCTCTGTCCCTACCGTCAATCGTTCAATGATTCGGAACGGCATCTCGTTTTTTTCGGACCGGGTCGGTGTCACGGCACGGCAGGTAAAAACGCAGACACGATACAATATTGACACCAACCTGTAGGTTTCACTCGCTTTCGAAGAACCTACGTCTGGCATTAAATATTTATGTACCTATACAATGTGGAGAATCGTGAAATGTTTGTCATTTTAGATGCACTAAGGTGTATTTTCAATTTACCTTTTTTTTAATGTAAACTTGTGCTTGACTGTGATCCCAACTGATGGTAAGCAGTGATGCAATCGTTGATGGTGAATCGCACTAAGTTTATTTAGAGCCTATTCAGCTTTGAAGACACCAAAATTTTAATCGGACGAGAAGCCCGCAGCAGGCAAATTATTTCAGTCCTTCGATATACTCGGTATAAACGACGAAGCTAAACGCTTAGTCCGGACCGTAGCGGTGGTAGAAGTGTCAACAATGTAAGGGTGGATACTCGCCGTATGTCGTGATTAATATATTGATCAGTTTGATGGCACTACCCACAGAAGAATACCATAAGTCAAAACTGACATCAGGACTTTTCTGTATAATAAAAATTGGTTCTGTACTGACAGCATGAAGTTCAGCTGATTCATTTTTTTGAATCGTAGGTCGAGTTCAGCTTTTATCTTCGCTTAGTCATACATCATCATCATCATCATCATGATGATGATCATCATTTCAGCCGAAAGAAGTCCACTGCTGGACATAGGCCTCCCCCAAGCGACGCTACAACGACCGATCCTGTGCGTCTCGCATCCACCGCACTTAGTCATACATACTTGGCTATATTCTCGTGTGGGACTTTTTTATTTATTTATTTATTTAAAACTTTATGCACTAATGAAACATTGTACAAAGGCGGACTTAATGCCTTAGGCATTTTCTACCAGTCGACCTTAGGGTAGGGTTTTTTAATATTAATATTTAATAAACTGGAGACTACTGGTGTATCTTGTTCCTAAAGTAAATGAGTATAGACGTAGATTCATTTAATTTGATTCTCCATTTTTGGTTCAGTCATAGACTTGATAAACAGCCATTTGAATCTTTTCTGCTGCATATTCGTGGTAATTTTTTACAACCATGAGGGCTGTGACATCAGCGAAAGTCCCATCGGAAGTGTATCATGTTTACATGACCGAACCTAATACACTTCCTTGTGGTACACCAGCTTTTAAATATTTTAGTTCTCAGTGAGCTTCTTTTAGTCTTATTCTAAAGACTCTTTTAGAATGTACGGCTCTAGGATATCTGCATACCGCTTCGGGTCGAAGCCTACTGGGGCCACGGGTAGTGTGAAAGCGAAACCCAGGGCCCTGGGACGAAGGCAACGAAGGAACAGGAGTGGGTTTTTAGTCAGTAAAAGTCTGACACTATCTCTCGCTCCGCCCAAGAGCGGGTTTTGTCATAAGATGATTTTCCCACGCAATAAAAAAAAAAAACCGCTTCGGTAACATTTATTGTCGTATCGTAACCTCCACACGATGTGATATCTGTTGTACTTAAGTAATTGAAAGCACCCAAAATCCAAACTGTAGAAGAGACCGAGGCAATTGATTAAATCATTTTCAAAACACAATGATGAAAGTGTGAGAGAGAGTGAGCTTTAGTGACAGTATTGATGAAAACAGTTTTCATCACATTACAAGGAAAAATCCTCATAGGGGAAATAAGGTAGACCTAGGTAACATATAGCTATACACTCGCAGGTCGCCATACCCCTGATAAATGGCAAGTAAAGCGAATTTCCCAAGTTTCACAATAGGTAGTCCAAATACACACTAGGAATATCTACTTAAGTTTCGCAAGTGAGCTGGTTGATAGTGAGGTGTTGCGATGGTCAGATAACGCGCTCCAGTCGACGTGCAAGGAAATTGCAGTCAGCGTCGCACGCACACGGCACACTGCCGCACGCTTGTACAAGTAGGTACTTGCTACTTGCCAGCTTGCACAAGTAGTACGTGTGTAGACGCCCTACATGAAGAACTGTGTTTGTGGGGCTCGGAATTGGGGCGAGCCTTATTGCAAAGTAAAAGGAATATGTAAGGATAAGGATCTACCAGGTCGTATTCTGTAATGTACCCACAACTAAGAGAAAAAGGTACGAATTTATTCGCGAAATCTGCAGGGTTCTAAACTTCAATCAATCCCAACTATACTGAGATCATTTTCCAGTGTAATCGGAAGTAGCTGTGTACTAGCACTTTACAAGGAATTACTGCCTATCCAACCTCCACAGTCCAATATATATATGTACCATGCGATCCTTTAGGTAAACCAGTGAAATGGTTGCTTGCGTTTTAAATTCCATTAGACTGAATGGGTCCTCTGGGAAAAGAAAGGTTTACAATCAAGGATTAAGAACCAATATATCTGCATTGGTCACTAGCGCACGCTACTAATCTGGTGAATAGACTTAACGATAAATACAAGATAAGCCGTTATGCTTACTCAACCTGACGTGTGCACTAATCTTTTTTTATCCTTCAAACTTATCAGAAACGATAAGAACGAACTTAAAAACAATTAAACAAAGCTGCAAAAGATGGATAGAAATATTGTAGAAGGTTTGCAGCTATCGTAAGAAATATGACCACCTACTGAGACGCGCGTGTTCCATACAAAACCATCATTTAATGCCAACATTGCACAAATACTTGCGAAAACAATCAGCTATTCTTAAATATGCAGAAGTAAGGTTTAATATGCAACAACTCTAAGTTTCATAACCGCAGGAGAAATGTGGTACTTCACCTGTCAGTAATTTGTACAGGAGTTTGACTAATTCATAGAGGAATTCTCTTTTCCTATGGGAATTGAGTTATTTCTTCGTATTCCGTTTGTTAGCTGTGTTCCCTAAGGAGTTACCTGAGGTTTTGCTTTTACTTTATCAAGAATTCGAGATATGGGAACGAAGGTTGGCAGCGATATAGGAGAAATGATTGAAGAGTTTTGATTATGCCAAGTTATTGAATATTTAGAAACACAAGCGTCGTCGCATCGATCGGTTCCGTTCCTCTTGCCTCCAGCAGGCTCCCACAGCCCTCACCAAGTCATCGGTACAAATTGTGGGAGGACGTTCTCCAACTCTGCGTCTTCCAGTACGTGGCTGTCACTCCAGAATTAAAATAAAAGTAGAAGGGATGAAAAGTTTTTGATATATTTTGTGAGGGTTCACAAAACCCTGATGTCTTGAGGATTTCATGACCAGTTCCTTCCCTCGCACAAAACAGACTCAACCAAATCAGAAGAAAGTATTCAAAAAGCTAATTAAAAGCACCTGAATCAATGCAGCTGAACTTGATGAACCTTGAGTTGTAGACGAATATTAATGACTGAACACAAAAAGTTAATTCGAGGCAGACGCGTGTCGCGGTTCACCACAATGCTTGTAACTTGTAACGTGCTCACAAAAACTTATGAACCACATCAGTATAGAGTTACAAACTGTTATACAATGAAATCATATTGTTATAAATATTCTGAAGTCGTGTTTTAGGGTTCCGAAGACAAAAACAAATCGAAATTATCTTTAGCTCACTTTTTGTCTGTCTGTCAAAGAGGTTTTTTTAGATTAAAGATGGTATTTGAATTTTGGCATAATGACACCGACGTCTCAATTATCACTATTTATTTTATTGTTAGATTTATTTAGTCATGTTTCTGTAGCTCAAGAAAGCAAAAAGCTTAAGAACACTAAAAAAGTAGGTATATAACCTTAATGTAGGAAGCGTGACTCAGTTAACCAAAATTACCAAACTGATACCGAGTTTTCCAAAATAATCACCCTGGGGGCGGGTTCGGAGGCCTTACCATGACCTGTTAAAATGTCGTCGTCAGAAAGAGGGATGGACTATACAAGTACACAGCCTATGTAGATAAATTCCTTTTACAATTCAGTTAAGTCGTCAAATGGATCTCATTAAGAGTTCATTATAGGACCACTGATTTGGTGACCTACTAGTAAATAACTTTCCCCAGTCGGCCATCATAACCTGGGGATTGCTACAACCTAACAAATTAAGCACATTGCTCGCAGAACAGATGGTCGATGGGGACGAAAGGTTCTGGAATGGCGACCACGTACCGGAAGACGCAGCGTTGAAAGGCCTCCCACAAGGTGGACCGATGACCTGGTGAGGGTTGCGGGGATCCGATGGATGCCAGACGCACAGGACCGGTCATTGTAGCGACATTTGGGGAGGCCTATGTCCAACAGTGGACGTCTTTCGGCTGAAATGGTGATGATGATGAACAAATCAAGAAATACAGGTAAGATCACAATTAACTAAATAAGCCTTAAAAATAAAACTAGCGGTCCTCATTTATACATCAATTCTGCCCAACTCCTTCAATCAGTTAGGCGCAACCATAACCCATTAAAGATGTAAGATAAACATTTGACGTTGGAGACAAAAGCAACGCTTATAAATATAAGCTCGATCCGGTTCCAACGATTAGAGCACTGATACTATCTCTTATCTCAACTGAAATCAGTTGCAATCTGCTTTTATATCTTGAGCTAAGTATAAAGGTGGCTGACAGACATTCAATAACTATTTTGTATATTTTGTCACGTGCAAACTGACCAACACTCGGTCCAAGTGTTCTAGGTTGACAAATATATCATAGGATTTTAACGTTACGTCATCTTCAACCTGAAGTGGTGGTGGACAGGTACCTTCTTCTTTGTCTTCTCCAGTTTCCATTATTTTGGTTCGAGTCTTCTCACTAATCGGCGCCAGGATATTCTATCGTGGGTTGTCGGCTCTGGCAAATGGGCTAACTTCAGGTCTCTTTCGATTCTAGACCACCAGGTCAATGGAGGGCGACGTCTGACTTTCTTTTGTTATGACAGGTTTAGTGCCATTTTTACGCCATGGTCCTCGCTTCTCCAACTAACATAGCCATATCATCTAAGGCTCTAACCTAACGATGTAAACCACCAGCCACAGAAAATTTAACATATTTAAACAATGGGATGATATAGGATAAACAGATAAATAAAATATGAAAACTACAACATAATAGTAAATGATAAACATGGATGTGGTGGACGAGCTTTATTTTACCATAGAACGAGTAAAAATACAAAGTTCTGTAAGAATTTTATTAATGTTATTATTTATAGTGTCTACAGTGCTACACACACTCTGTGACAGTTAAATATTATCATCATCAAAGCTTAATATTACCTTCAAAATTCAGAAAGCCTTCACGATGGAATCGTTTGACACTTTTCAAAGTAACGATAATCTGATGTACAGTCTTGTTCCTCCATTTTTTACCTCCAGGCCGGAAAGTATCATCTTATTTGTTTATCTCCCGAGCTTGTCGACAGCCCATCACCACGTAATTAGAAAGACAACGTAACTTTTTTTCATCATACATAATTGACAGGAAAGGTAATTAATAACAAAGAAAATTCAACTTTAAAATTGAAGTATTAGAGTCTGTTATTGTCTGGTGATGCAGATGGTCAGTGGTTGACAGTGTGGACTTTTTATAGAAGTATTGTTTTTCGTCGACACTGCCATTTTTATTGAGACTGTTTCGGGTTTTATATTATTTTATTTTTTTAAGTTGAAGTTAATTTGAACGTCTAATGACCTTTGTCTGGAATTGATTTTTTAATCTTTATCACTTTTATAAAAATATACTGCCTACTTCTATGGTAAATGTTAATCCGCTTCATAGAAAGAGATCTTTAGTCACTCAACTATCACTGGTATCTCACTATATCTTTATATTCAGGACTAATGTTTTTTTGCAATTCCTTGAGAGATACAAATATCTAACCCAAATACAGATATAGACTATCAGTCCAGTTCCTTGTCAAAAGATTAAGTATATTATTATCTAAAAATAACAACTACGATTTAACAATTTGGGCGAATATCTATGATTATCTCGAGTATTTGGCGTCATAAAAACATTAGGTAGTCTAGCTATCCGAAAAAAAAACCCACGGTATCATTGATTGTTAGTTTCAGATAATCAAACAAAAAATAGTGTATATGGAAGGATCAAGATCAGAAGTTTTTTTTTTTTTTTTTAATTGATATAAACCAGTGCTTGACTGCGATCCCACCTGATGGTAAGCGGAGATGCAATCATTGATGGTCAGGCGCACCAGTTTATCAAGAGCCTATTCACTCTAGCCTTGAAGACACCTATATTATAGTTGGACGGAAAGACCGCAGCAGGCAGATTGTTCCAGTCCTTCGATGTACGCGGTATAAACGACGAAGCGAAACGCTTAGTCCGGACCGTTGAAGTTTCAACAACGTAAGGGTGGATACTCGCCGTTCGTCGGCTTGTCCGATGGTAGAAAGGAGATGGCGGAATCAAGTCATGCAGTTCCCGCGCACACTCTCCAAAATGTAACCTGTAAAATACCGATAGGCTGGCTACTCTGCGCCTGTGCTCGAGGCTTTGTAGATTGGACTTAACCAAATCTGGATCCCTAACTAGCCTCTTCGCACGCCTTTCCACTGAGTCCAAAGCTGCTAGATGGCATTTTGCAGCACCAGCCCATATGTGACTGCAGTACTCCACACACGATCGGACCTGTGCTTTGTATAACATTAGAAGCTGTCCCGGTGTGAAGTACCGTCGGACCTTTGCAAGAACGCCTAGTTTTCTAGCAGCTACCTTGGCTTTGGACTCAATGAACCGCCCAAAATTGAGATCTGAGGAAATTTCAACTCCTAAGAGTTGAAGGCGGTCGGTGCACTCCAGGGATACATTCTGAAAAACGGGAGCCAAGGTGAACGGGCTCCTCTTAGCGGTGAACAGACACGCTTGTGTTTTGGCGGCGTTGAATCTTACCAGATTGGTTTCGCCCCACTTGGAGACTGCCTGAAGTGAGACATTCGTACGCTCTACCATAGCCTCTCGTTCGGACCGAATTTGCTCCTTACTGGCCCGAGGACCTGGCAGGTACCTCTCTACAACTGTGCTATCGTCTGCATACCCATAGATACCGGTATAAGTGGTTTAATTGTGAAACCAGAGTCAAGGTGAATAAAAATATATTAAATGTTAGAAAACTTTTGCAACCCTAAATAATTATAGAAAATTAAAAACACCTCTAGAGAAAAAATAACTATACCAACATAAAACCAGAACTATCAAAGTCTGAATCCGCACTGCACAAGTGAACACAGAAAAAGAAGAAGATGAGCTACGACACAAAGACAATGTTTACACAAAACAACTCAAAATAAACACAAGGCAATCATAACATTTAAAGCAAATCTCAATGCCATGCCGTCTCGAGATTAATAAAGCCGTACCAAAAATGGCCGAACTCAACAAAAACATTATTATTGTACGAAAGCCAGAGTGCGACCAAATCCGTCAGCTATCTTATCTAACGGGTTGTCCAGTAGCTAATTCTCCTAATCCTATAATACGGTTGGACAGATAGATCGCTGTATATTGGTTTTCGCACGTGACGCCCTTGTTAGATATAGTTGCCTATATTTATATTTTTGTTTTATCGAAGTTAATTTGATTCCTTTGTTACTTATTTAGAAAGGTACTACAACGTTTTGGCATATATCAGAAATGGTCTTGGTTTGATCAAGTTCTAACCACTGTTTTTTAAGTTTTTCAAGTAGCAGTGTAAAGATTTTAGTCCCTTCTCACCTTTTTGTTACTTTTTGAGTAATTTTGTAAGAACAACACAAACCAGCTGCTCCAGTTAGGTCAGGTCTTGTTGTGCTTATTTACTGTATTAGGAGATTTCACGTTTAACTAAAGCCTTCTATTTACAATAATCATATGTTTTCCCTCCATTTTCCATTTTAAAACAAAATACCTACCAGATATACAGCTTCACCCAAAATCTGTTGAGGCGACGAAATCTAAAATAATTGCCAGCTACTGGGTTTGTTCATAGATAAACATGATATATGATGTGAACACAGAGCCATATCTATACAACAATATCTTTACACCTGAAAACGTCAACATCAATCTTACAACTGTGGATGAAGAGCCAATTTTGAATGCCACTGTAGTAAATAAAAGTTGGTATATACATTATGGCACAAGCGATAGAAATGTGGACATGCGACAGTAATTATTACAACACGGTATTGTAATTGCAAGTCTTTTGATATTTGGCTGTCAATTATATTAGGTGCTGGCTATCATCAATTTGGAACCTGTTGAAAATAGAGATAGTGGACAGCAGACAGGTACATCTAAATGTTAGGAGGTTAAAAATTTAGGTTATTGTTTTTTTTGTAATTGATTCCGTGTTTGATTATGAGAACGAAAAGGAAACTTAAGTGGATGATCAAAACGATCTAAATATAAAACAAAACTATTTAAAACGGATAGAATGAGGAATTATATCAAAAAAAGTTGTCAATGATAACATGACGGTTGACAAAAACAGAAAACTAAAAACAGAAAAACCAAAAACAGATAACTTTTGAGTCGATGTCTACGGTACTTCGGACACTAAGGACTGAAAGATGCTATTGTTAATTACGGAAATTAAGACAAATATTTTGATAATAATAAGCATAAGCCTATGGGTAATTCACTATGCTTTATTACTACGCAATGACCTAAAAAGAACAAGATGTCTTGAAAGTGCAGATACACAAGAAATTATTGTTTTATTTTTGATATTAGGTACGATAGGTACTTGAAGACATTCAAAGGTACAATTTTAATTTACCAAACGACACTGATATGATAAGCTCTGTTTTGACGCTGATAATATAAAATTTTCGACTTATGAAATATAAAATTTTATCACGGACTGACGTCATCAATATTTATTTTTGTTATTAAATTGATATTTGTACTGTTAGTAGACAACAATGTTACACATCGTCCTAATTTATAATGTTGATATAATAAATTCTCAATAAAAATAAATCTTATTCGTGATCCTATAGTGATACGTTGTTATTAGAATGTATTATAGTTACGTACTTACAATTTTAGGTAAACATTGTGTTTTAGTATCTTCAGCTACATATTACGATTAAATCTACTATCTTGAACCTACGTCAATGTAATCTGTAAATTATTACTAGCATCTTTTACATTTATTTTATCTTTTCAATACATATTTTTACATGTAAATGGAATTAAGCTTAAAACAAACCTGAGAATGATATCATGATATCCGTGGCTGTTACTAACCTTACAAAAGATAGGGAACAAAAGTTCATAGAGATCAAAAAACAAGCCAAGTGCGAGTATGTAAATAGAACTCAAAGGATTTTTTTTTTAAATTATTATTTTGTGTCGTAAGTACTTTACGGTGTTCTTACTTTTTCCTTTACTTATGCTGTGAGACCTTGCTTCATGCCAAATTTCCGGATTAGGTCAACAGGAAGTAGCCTATAGTTTTTGATTTCCTTGCGAGTGTCAAAATATGCGCTTAAAAAGAGCATAACCGGCCTCAGCTCTAGATTACGTTGACTTAGATTACTCCAAGGGATAGTAGACCTCGTAGGGACCCAGCTGGGTCGAAGCCTACCAAAGGTCTGCTT
The DNA here is from genome assembly GCA_949316375.1 of Mythimna vitellina. Taxonomy (NCBI): domain Eukaryota; kingdom Metazoa; phylum Arthropoda; class Insecta; order Lepidoptera; family Noctuidae; genus Mythimna; species Mythimna vitellina. The sequence goes on from OX438696.1 coordinate 1,314,162, forward strand.
CTGAAAGAAAGACTCGGCTCTGGTATGAAAGGCAACGAAGAACGGAGGATGTCATTGGATCAATTTTCCCACCTACAAAAAAAAGGCATAGCAGACCTGGACAGGTATTTGATATTAATTTCAGCCTGGACTTTTCGAAAAAAGAAACCTAGTGCCAACCCAAAAAGTCCTTATTCCAGTAGAACCTAGCAGACCAACAACAAAAAAAAAACCGAAATTAAAAAAGAAAAAAATCACTTTACCAAAATTAAAATCGAAATCGATTACCAACGTCGAACTTGAAGATTAAGAAACACATAGTGATAAGGATCAGGTACCTACCTGCGTGTTATAAAAATCACTATAATTATCTATAAACATGTTTGTTGGTTATCAAATTCCTTGATAACTTTGATATATAGATAGATCGGGAATGTACCTAGTTCAGTAGCCGTTTCATGAACAGAAAATATCAATTAAAATAATAAGAATGAGAATGAAAACACACTAGTACTAGATGCACTAAGATACGGTTATATGACAGCTAGACATTGAATTTTATCCTACAGGTAAATCCATAGAGATTAGTCGGCATCACGCAGCCGACATCAATTTTACGAACACAAGAAAATTTTTAATTGAGTGACCAATTGAATCCATCTGCTAGCTTCTGACTTCAAGTCAAGCAAGTGTCCATGCGTGTTCGCTTATCCTAATAAAGGTATACTAATATATAAAATACTAACATCCAACTTTGAAACCATCCAACCGATGTAACTCAAACCGGTTTCATTAAAAAGCAATAATACAAAGATGGTTCTAGACCCTTTATTTGACATAAATGAGCATGGCAGTTGAGAGTTTGTCATGCTCACTCAAATGTCTCACTGATGGTGGCGCGGGTGTTGGATCATTCGGTTCCCTTCAAAATGGTTGAGCTGAGTGGTGCTAATATTAGCGTCATGTCCGTGAACGGGCGCTGTCAGTTGAGGCTGGTCATCCCTTAGCTGCCAGTTGCTATTTTAATATCTGTATTTAGTTTTTATTTTTATTTACATTGTTCTCACATGATAGCGACAAGAAACATGTAACAGAGATATTTGTAATTACAAAATATGATTGAAAAGAGTGTCCATGGAGTTTCTTGCACATTCTTCTCCATAGAGATCTACGCTTTGGAATGTGCAATTAGCATCATTTATTTTTATTTTTCTGACTAACTGACTTCTTGACATTTCAAAAGTGCCTGTAAATGGTTTATTTGGAATAAATGCTATTTTGATTTTGATTTTTGATTTTTTAAAATTAAAATTTCCTTTTATTTCTTCAAATAGCGCACACTGGGTAAATATCTGCTACAGTGAAATAAAATATTTAAAAAAAATTGCAAAGCACATTTAGTATCTAAAGTTAACATTCCCTAAGTGGATACAGAGTATTAAAAGTGCAAATTGACTTCTTTTAACCGCATTCTGCATTTGCATTTAGTCTGCATTTTGGATATTTCATCACCCTATCAGAACATCTCCCCTCTGGATTTAAACTGCAGTGGCCAATTTGGAAATCCCTTAATCAACTGTGGACCTAGACTGACCATTGCACAAACGATTTGGCCAAATGGTACTTCCTCGGCCCATCTCAAACACAGTGCCAGTGTAGAGCGGCTTCACAGGACATGCGTCACCTGCTGTGCTGCCTGTCCTGCACAACCAGCTGCACCTTTCAGGATTCATACGAGGCCAATAACAGTGTTGTACAGGTTACCAAATACTGGGCAGAAAAAATATAATTTGAGTCCATCGACACGAAAACAAGAAGACTTAGAACAGCCTTGAACGTAGCTACTCGGGCTTAAGTCTGTTATTTTTATAAATTCGTCATTCCAACACGATCCCATTGTCATTTTGCTAAAAGTTTATAATCTGCTAATTCATAATAATCGATCATTGATCGGTCAATGGTCTCGTAATAGAGATGTGTGTGTGTTTTAGCAGATTACCGCATACGTCAGACATTAATTTGTCAATATGTACGAGATTACCAATTTAAGCCACTTCTTTCAATGGAGTGTCAGTGGTTGACCATTGGAAAGTCATAATGACGCCATTATAATCGTAGATTACCAAAATTGTCAAAATCAACAATTATGAAATCAATGATAGACCATCCTGACACTATTGTAATAGCAGACTTGAGGCCCTGGATAATAATTTATGCCCGTTACGATGTTATCACAATAGGCAAGATCATCGAACCTGTAAGCTAGTTAAAACAAGTCAGAGTAGACTCTCGTTATCAAGCTCCACCACGCTATCGGGTGTAGTACTTCCGTTGTAGTCTGTTTGCGCGATACATACCCGGCTGCTTCGCTTTGACGACGTGACACCTTGACGAGATGCCACTAAAATAGATGGGTCGGCTTCAAATAACTTACAAATATTTTATAATAATATGTTCATGTGGTGGTCACGTCGATTTGCGGGATAGTTCGAAAGAATCACCGTGGCCCCGGAACTCGAAATGCAGCTGAAGGAACATAGACAAACCCATGTTTTTGTCAGTAATAATCTGATACTCCCTCTCACTTCACCCAGAGCGGAAGAAGTTATTTGATGATCAACCCCAAAAAAAATTATGGTCATTAGGATATCAATGCGTTCTATGAATTTCAAGCCAATATGCAAAATCACAACTGTACTCGAGTGACTTCCAAAATTTAAATTCATGATTATGATTTGCGTGATCGATTTCATTAACAAATTACTTTTTTATTAGTTCACAAAATTAAATAAACCGACAAGATCCATATGCCACAAACAAATCAAATGATCGAATTGTTACTTTAACTCTTTAGGCATAGGATATCTTTTATTTTTTTTAGAAATCATCCAATGGCTTCTCTCGCTCTAGGGCAGAGCGAGAGGGTGTGTCAGACTTTTATTGACTAAAACCCACTCCTATGTTCCTTCTTTGCCTTCGTTCCAGGACCCCGGGGTTATCTTCGCACAAAGCAATGGTCCCAGTAGGCTTCAACCGAAAGGCCAAAAGGCGCGCGTAGAACACTACGCTCCGTCGACGACTCGGGCTCGATCCGGACGGTTGCCGGGCAGCCGGACGGCGAGCTACCCTTTGCTCACCGTCTGAGACATAGGATATCTATGTAAACCATTAAATAAATATTGCGTCAAAACTTAACTGTAGCAATCACATTTCTAAATGCTAGCAGGTCTATAATACGACACCGTTTACGCATTACGTTTTAGTTTCGAAAGCCGTCGGCACTGGGCTGATATGCCCAATAGTGACTATCGGGACCGGACGGGAAAAGACAATATTGTTAACAACGAACGCAAATATTGTTAGAAGTTGACAACATTGTCTTTTCGATGCATTGAAAGAGTAGCATAGCATAGTCGGCCTTATAATGTTCCCACTGTTGGGACTCAGGCCTCCTCTCTAGGAGAGGGAACGGGCCGTAATCCACCACGCGGGCCCAGTGCGGGTTGGTGGATGTCACATGTCTTCGAATTTTTGGTTCTAGGACATGCCGGTTTCCTCACGATGTTTTCCTTCACCGTTTTGAGAGCAGTGGTGATGAAATAAATTACACAAAGTAATGCGCCTGGCTGGGTTTGAACCCGCGACCTACAACTCGTAAGTCGGGGCCGTTACCACTCGGCCACCACTGCTCTCTTACCACTCGGCCACCACTAAAACAAAAATAAAGAAATGATACCATACTCATCAGAATATAAGCATAATAAATACGGCGTACCCCAAGGAAGCGTTTTAGGACCAATATTATTTCTAATATATATAAATGACATAATACATATAACAAAGCACCAATGCATTTTATTTGCTGACGATATATCAATTATAGTGACATCCGATAGAAAGCAAAATACCATCGCAGATCACGAATTTGACATTAATAATACAATAGATACATTATTGCATTGGCTTGACATAAACCGTTTAAAAATTAATTTAGATAAATCCGTTTTCATTCAATTTAATCAATCAAATAACTATAAAAATAATATCAAGCTAAATATAAATAAAATTAAGGAGGTCACGCATACTAGGTTTTTAGGCGTAATAATAGATAAGGATATAAACTGGAAAGAACACGTAGACAATGTTAGCACTAGAATTAATAAGTTCGTTTACGCATTGAAACAGGTTAAAAATGTAACTAATATAAAAACTGCTATTATATCATACCACGCATATGTAGAATCATTACTACGTTACGGACTTATTTTGTGGGGCAATAGCGTTGATCTAAACAGAGCATTTGTCGCTCAAAAGAAGTGCTTAAGAGCAATGTATGGACTTAAACCTGATGAAACATGTCGACCAATATTTAAAAAACTTGGTTTGCTGCCGCTACCATCTCTTTACATTTATGAAACTTGTGTGTTTGTAGTTAAGAATAGGGAACTGTTTAAGACAGCAAACGAAATTTTCCCTCGACACAGAAGAGATCCCTATAAACTGGTTTTGAATGATATCCCAAGACTTACCAAATATAACAAAAACTGCCTAGCAATGTGCGTACGTATTTATAACCATATTCCAAGCCACTTCAAAACATTAAGTCTAAGATCGTTGAAAATTAAATTGCACAAGTGGTTAAATGAATTTAGTTTCTACAATTTAAAAGAATTTATGGATAAGAAATGTTGATCCATTTCCTCCCAACATTTTGCTTGAAACTATGTACCTTAATGATACTTTCATAAAACTTTAAAATTTTGCATGCTATATCATAAAATAGCTAAACATGTTTGTACCATTCCAATTCTATGTAACACCATTTAATACCATGTTTTACGCAAATAAAGAATTTATTATTATTATTATTATTACTGCTCTCCCTCGGCCACCACTGCTCACTCTCTCATTGAAAGAGTGCGACTGAATTTTTGACCCCTGACTGCACATATACATAAGTACATACATTATGTCTAATGAATTGTATTACAAACCACCTAACACTTCTCCCCGTCACAGAACCACTTCGTCCAAATATGCGAGGTAACTTCCGTACGATAGTCCCGCGGGATTCCACCGCACCGGGACCATCCGTCTTGTCCCGGACTCCGGACTCCGGCTCAACTTGCTGCACACTTACGACTGGGAATTATTTCATAAGGAACTTGTATTCTGTAAAGGTTTTGAGAGGAAATTGGGGAAAAAGGTATATGTGAAGTGGTAATGGGTCAGACATGGTGGAGTGGAGGTGATGGTATTAAACGGTTCTTCTGTGAATTATTAACAGTAAGGAAGCGACGCAAGAAAAGTAGCTTTTAGCTGACTGAATGAATCTTATTGAGTTGATACTTAGTTAAATACTTTTTCTCGGTTACTGAAATGTGAATTCAAAGATAAGAACATATCAAACTCTAATTAAAGTAGCGTTTAACAAATTCTCAACCTCAAATTCTTTGCTGCCGCGCGCAGCAAAGAAGCAGCAGCGCGATTTGCAGTCGCGGCATGGCGGACAGAGTTCCAGCGGGATCTCGTGTTGGGATGGCGACAGCGATTATTGCAACCCAGTGCTGGGCGCGCCATAATTATGGTGGTTAGTCCCCTCTTTGTGGAGTGACTAGAAAGACCTCACAGTGTCCTCACCTTCCGTATGTTGCAAGTTCTCACCGAACATGGTCAGTTAAGGAAGTTTCTGCACCGAATTCGTGCAGAAGTAACGCCCGGGTGTCACCACTGTGTGTACCGCCCGAAGGACACGGTAGAGTACACGGTAGAAGTGTGCCCCGCTTGAGCAGAGCACCGCCGTGTCCTCGTGGGGGAGATCGGCGGCAACGATCTCTCGCGCCGGGCCTTGATATAGGCCATGGTCCGAAGCGAGGAGATGTAATGTTAGCAAAGGCGGAGGCCGCACGTGCACGCGCGAGGGCGTGGCACTCACGCCCCAACCGACGGGATCCCGTTCCCGATTTTTTTTTTTTCCACCGTAGGAGCAGATTTGCGGACGGCGAGGAATGGGTAGCTTGCCGTCCGATCATCCGGTAACCATCCAGACCGAGCCTAAGTCGTCGACGGCGCGTACTGTTCCAAGCGCGCATCAAGGAGATGTCAGTAAACCGTAGGGGCCCAGCAGGATCGAAGCCTACTGGGGCCAAGGGTCTGCTTCTGAAAGAAAGACTCGGCCCTGGTATGAAAGGCAACGAAGGAACTGGAATGGGTTTTTAGTCAGTAAAAGTCTGACGCACCCTCTCGCTCCGCCCAAGAGCGGGGGATGTCATAAGATGATTTTCCCACCGAAATAAAAACCTCAAATTGTTTATTAAGAATCGAGGGTAAATTTCAGCAATAGTAGACACTACGAAGAAAGTGTGCTCTGGTACAGAAGTTGACAATGTCAAGTTGACAAGTTGTCGAGTTGGTTGACTGACATGTCATGATTGTAAACTTAAAATAAGAACTGGTCCAGCTCCACTACCACCGGGGTGTACAAATTGATTAATTAGTATGGAAATTATTTTTAATGTTTTTTTTTTCTTGAAATTGTAAAATATAAGTATTGTATTATATGTATAGAAGCATTTTTTCCACAGTTTGTAAATGTGAGTACCATGGAGCTTTTTATAGTTTTTATGTTGCTACTGGACTTATTTGACATAAATGAGCATGGCAGTTGAGAGTTTGTCATGCTCACTCAAATGTCTCACTGATGGTGGCGCGGGTGTTGGATCATTCGGTTCCCTTCAAAATGGTTGAGCTGAGTGGTGCTAATATTAGCGTCATGTCCGTGAACGGGCGCTGTCAGTTGAGGCTGGTCATCTCTTAGCTGCCAGTTGCTTTTTTAATATCTATATTTAGTTTTTATTTTTATTTACATTGTTCTCACATGATAGCGACAAGAAACATGTAACAGAGATATTTGTAACTACAAAATATGATTGAAAAGAGTGTCCATGGAGTTTCTTGCACATTCTTCTCCATAGAGATCTACGCTTTGGAATGTGCAATTAGCATCATTTATTTTTATTTTTCTGACTAACTGACTTCTTGACATTTCAAAAGTGCCTGTAAATGGTTTATTTGGAATAAATGCTATTTTGATTTTTTTGATTTTTGAACTTATTCATAAAAAGACTTTGTTTCAAAAGATTAAAAAGATTTTCTTTCACAAGATCTAAAAGATCCCTTGTTAGTAACGTGTTCCAACGGTGTTATTGTGTTATTGGAATGAATGTTCTATTAGGTTCACATCAGCAATCCGTATACCACCGTACACTAATACATAGATACTTGGCGAGTCTTCTTCACACAATGGCTCACGCTGGCTCCTCTCATTATCTTGCCGCCAATACAAAGGACGATTGTTTCCTAGCGATCAATATACAAATATTGTTCTACTCTATCTCTTATCTGATAGCGTGGCGGCATCATGTAATTAAACCTCAATGACACCATAAAATTAACTCATGACCGTGGGAAGGTGGTTTTATTGGTGAACAGAAAAGTGCATTGATACCTGACAGTGAATTTTCAGTTAAATGTCTAAAAACTGATCTTGGCGATGTCAATGTCAATAACTTGTCAAAACTATGAGAAATTTGAGTTGATTTTATGACTGAAGGAGTTCCATTCATAAAAAAATATTTAATGCCCTGTGATGAAAGGATAATTTTGTTGTCACAGTTTTTGTGTCAGTTTTTAATGGAGTGCAAATTAGCTCCAGAAAACTCTAAGTGGACTAGCGCCAATAAAAGTAATTGATGCCACAAAAACCTTGTACAAACTGATCTTAATCACAACAAGGAAATCCAATAAATTCCATTGCCAACAGTTTCACCCTTGAACTACGGCTAAGCCTTGAGATGTCAAAGTGACAGCTGTCAAAACGCGAGCTGTCACACTGACAGGCGCTGTCATCGCGGCGTGACGGAGTCGCGCGTGATTAATTAGCGGCTAATTGATTTGACAGTGGTTTAGCATTAGGCCGGTTATACGCGAGCAGTAATTGACACTTTATAAGATGTAGTCGATATGTCTGATGACGGTTGTAGTGACAGGGCTTGGTTGGGTTAGTTACCTACATTGTTTTAATAAAACCACAACTTTTGGGTTATTTGTGGTTTAATTTTAATAATTGCTTATTGAATTATAAATTATTGTCACTTGCACTTATAGTACTTAAGTAGATAACGGCTTCGAATGTGTGAAATTACCTACGTTTTTTTTTTTTTTATCTCAGTTTAGTGTCTGAATATGTTTATTTAATTATTATTGTGACACCAACACCAGCTAATACGGGGCTATTTATAGGTAACAAATATCTAACAAAAATAAATTACCGGTATTCAAGACGGCTTAAACCATATTATGAAAATGTGCGCAGAGCCGTATCAAAGGATTTTTTTATTAATCTAAGAAGCAGATAAAACAACAATCTAAAAATTTAAAGAGATTGTAAAAGTTGTCAGTCAACATCGACCAAGCAGTATTATTGTAACACTATTGACGGCCTACCACGTTATACAACCCAGACTGAACTGCTAAAGGGATGGAGCTATATTGACTGGCCTGTTGGTCTACTGGTCAGTGGCCCTGACTGCTATGCCGAGTTGTGGGTTCGATTCTCACCCAGGACAAATGTTTGTGTGATGAGCACGACCATTTCTTCTGTGTCTGGGTGTAATTTATCTATAATATGTATGCACTTTTAAATATTTAAGTATGTTTATCAATTACTAGTACTCATAACACAAGCTATGCTTATCTTGGGACTAGACGGCGTTAATAATAATATTTATTGAGCAACAAAGTAAAACCATTTATACACAATAGCTTATAAGCTACTTACATATAACAACTAAGTAACGTTGTGTGACAGTTGTGTGAATATTATTATTATTATAAAGGCTGTATATATAGCTCCATCCCTCTTTTTCGCTCGCGCGACTCACTTTTTGCCACTTCATGTTTACCATGACCCGGATCACACTGTCTGCCTTATATTAGCTCTCCTAGTCGGCTTCTAGACTAACCGAATGCAGCTGAATAGGTAACAGTATTTTGAACGGAGCGAGCACCTGTTTAACGTCCACAAACCAGTAACTGATTACATCTAATTGTTACAAAACATTAGACATAAAAAACACCGTACGGATTTTTTTTGAGACAGCAATTATCTAATGACTTCTCACTAAAACCACACCTATGTTCCTTCAGTTACCTTTTTGCGTTCTAGGACCACGAGTATCCCTTTCATACTTTTGTCCTTAAATAAAATAACTTCTCCTGTTCTGGTAGAACGAGAGAGAATGTCAGACTTTTAATGACTAAAAACCCACCCGTGTTCCTTAATTTGCTCTTTGCGTTCCTTTACAGGTCTACGGTGGTCCTTTGCGTTCCATTACATGTCTATGGTGGTCCTTTGCGTTCCATTACATGTCTACGGTAGTCCTTTGCGTACCATTACAGGTCTACGGTGGTCCTTTGCGCTCCATTACAGGTCTACGGTGGCCCTTTGCGCTCGATTACAGGTCTACGGCGGTCTTTTGCGTTCCATTATAGGTCTACGGTGGTTCTTTCGATCGATTTCGCCGCCCGTGTGTAGATACCCTTATTAACATTTATTAATTATGACCAATCTATTAACGTGGTTCTGATTACAAGATATTAGTTAACACGGTAATGTTAACTGGATGTCACTTATCGAAATGAACATAATTTCGTATAGCATATCATAGTCGGCCTTATTATAATGTTCCCACTGCTGGAACTCAGACCTCCTGTCTAGGAGAGGGAAATATCGTATACTTACTATAATATAGGTAAATAGTAAATACTATTGGCTATTGGTCTGACTCAATGACACTAAGGTACCTAATTATTCTCAACGTCAAGGTAGAAAATAATTCTCGAAACTGTAAAGGATATTTCCCTTTCTCGTAAGGTCCTTAAAATCCCAAACATGTCAAGTCAACCATTTTTAGGTAGAACTTCGTAAACAATGGTTTGCGTAATTTGCAGGACCTATTCCTGCAAATTACGCAAATTATACCCTTCCATAATTATAAAGTATTTATCATAATATCAGCATTATCTGTGCATTGCAATGCGATCGCTAATCCGCTTGCCAACACGGTTACCAACAGTCCAACAGTGGATGTCCTTCGGCTGAAACAATGACGATGAAGAAGCTAAGACGATCATATCGGTGATGATGCACTCGTCTAGTCTAAACTACAAAGTCTTGAACATCGACGCCAGTAGCACAAAATAGATAGGTACAGAAATCAATCTCATGTATGTACTTCACTTTTCATGCCTACGCTCGGTGATCGCGCTAGGGTCAGCGCGTGGCGCCGAACTGTCCGTGTGCGACTGGGCGTGGTGATAAATGCCTACCTAATCTGAATTGTAAAAATATTACATGGCCACCAAATCATCTTCTCTATCACGGCGCGGGGCCTGCGGAGCTACCATGACGTTCAAAGTAAGATTGTTTCATTCTTATTTCAGTGTGGGTAAGAGACAGAGTTATACAGGTTGTCTAGCGCCATCTGTTACCCTCACTGGAAATTAGAATGAAACAATCTTACTTTAAACGTCATGGTATAGGTCCTGTTCTGTGTTACGTTAAAACAAACCATCAAAATACAAGCAAATATCTACTTACCTCTCTGAAGCAACTAGTAGCCTAAATAACGTCAATTCACTGTTTAATGTTGAATTTAAACAACCGTCCACTGAACAGTTAGAATAAGGTTTTTTGTTGGTTCATTTTTCCACAAAAAAGTTCACAGGCTCGTGTCTCAAACGGACAGCATCGAGCTCGCATTGAGCTGAATTGTACCGAGATATCATGTCCGTGAGTGGTGTCTATGTGTGCGTTGCTCGATCGCGCTTCATATGTAGATTAACTTCTGTATCGTTTAAATTTCGGAGAGTGTGCATCAGAATAGCACAATTTCATTCCGCCAAATACGTTCCATCATCGGACCATCAGACGTAGGGCGATGCACCTCCGGTAGGTACATACATGGTATACATCCCACCCATACGCACAAAACCTTTTGGGAATACATTCATTGTACATACAACTAAGGACTGGAATTACCTGTCGGAGTCTGTGTTTCCTGATAGCTGCAACCTAGGCGTTTTTAAATCAAAAGTGAATAGGTTCTTGCCTAGTGGCAAGCGTGCTCTATTGTCGACCATATCATCGCTTTCCATCAGGTAAGATAGCGGTCAAACGCAAACCTATGCCTAATAAAATAAGATATATATTAAGTTATTATTCATTGTTATAATGTTCTAAACACTAATTTAATAGAATAGTTGCAATAGACATATTTTCATAAATACTTTTTAATTATGGAACACACAACCCATTCCTGCAAAAAATGTAAGTTGTCGCTTGCGATGTTTTTCCTGAAAAGGCTCGGCGCTGTGTGGAGATACAGGCAGCCGCAATGGCAATGGCTGTTAAAATATGTCCGCGTGGTGGATTTTTTCCATTCCTCCTCACAGAGAGGAAGCCTGTATTCCAGCAGTGGCAATATATTTTTAACGGCTCAAATTTGATTAAAATTATTTATCTAAGATATGCGCAAATTGATAAGCAGAGTGCATACCAAATCGTACAAACATAAATCTTATCTAGCGATTACATAAAATTGCAAAAAGTATTCGCAGTCGGTAGGATTCGAACCTACGCTCCCAGAGGGAATCTGATTTCTAGTCAGACGCCTTAACCGCTCGGCCACGACTGCTCCGTGATAGTAGCTAATAATTTCAACTTCCATGCCAATTTAATTAAGAGACTGACTTAAGTAAAAGTAGTCAGTGACGTCATTGGAGCAAGCGACGCATGGCACGAATAATTCAATTTTTTTTTAAGTTTTTTGAGTTATGAAGGTCAGTGTCAAGTTGTAAGTTCATTAAAATATGATTTACGACCGTAACACATATTTATTTAAGGAATTATAATCATTAAAATTATCAATACAACCCTCTCAATTCGTCTAACCTCATTGAATGGCTATTTCATGGAAATGACATTCAGTAGGTAGTTAGCTGAACCGAGAGGGTTGTTAATTAATGATTTGAATTATTATAACTCAATTACCTCATATTTGTTACGGTCGCTAATCATATTTTAATGATATAACTCAATAAACCTGAGACTGACCTGCTAGAAGCAAAAACGCTCTCTTTAAATCGAATAAAGCTTAAAAAAGTCTTACAAATAGCAATATCAGCTCCCCTAGCCAAGTTTTCGTTTCGTTGATCAACTCGAGTCGACCAAGCCTCCTATTTCTTTGTTCTGACCACGTGACTGAGCGTTGAAATAAGGTCAGAACAAAGGAATCGGAGGCGTGACCGTATCGAGGCGATCGACGGAAAGAGAATCGAAATGAAACGGTTGTAACTTGGCTAGGGGGACAGAACAAGTAGAGTTTTTGGAGGTATGCGGAACAAAGTGTAAAGTCCCGCAAACCTCCGTTGAAAAGGGAGGATCCTCCGGCCAGACGGGTGTTATGTCTGGTGGGCAGCTGCCCGTGGATCATTTCGGGCTGTTCTATATGTTCTAATCGCGCGGAGAACTTTTGTTGCGCGATGCAGGATTAGTTCTTATATGATGCCATAGATGTCTCTTGGCTCTCCTAAGTTCAATTTTATGTAAGCAAACTTGAAGAATTTATTTAACTTTATTTATTTATTTTACAATTCATGTACACACTTATATAATAAAAGAAAACCTTAAGAAAAGAGGACTTTATGTTAGATATAAACAAGATTTTGTGTGGACCGCCCGAAGGACACGGTGTGGCATACAGTGGAAGTATACCTTGCTTGGGCGAAGCACTGCTGTGTCCTCATGGGGGCAATCGGCGGTGACGACCTCTCGCATCGGGCCCTGCTACATGCCATGGTCCGGAGCGAAGAGGAAAGGCAGGCAGTCACCTCCTTCTGCGAAGGAGTAATGCTAGGAAAGGAGGCAGCCGCACGCGTGAGGGAACGGATTTCTTCACGCCCCAGCCGCCGGACGGGTCGCCGTGGGCTTAGCTCGCCATCCGGCGGTCCGGTAACTGTCCGGACCGATTCCGAGACGTCGACGGTGCGTATTGTTCCACGCGCGGTTCAAAGAGATGTCAGCAAAAGCGTAGAGGCTCTGGAAGGCCGAAGTCTACTGGGACCATGGTTTCGCATCCGAAAGGGAAACTTGGGTTCCTGGAACGCAAGGCAAACCAGAAATATAGGTGGGGGTTATAATCAGTAAAAGTCTTACACGCCCTCGCGCTCCACCCTAGAGCAGGATTAGACAAAGTATTGAAAAAGTATAAACAAGGTTTACTCTAATTAACAGTCATTTCTTTACATTGAACTACCTACTACTCACTTGTGACTAACAGCACCTCTATCGAACGAAGGTAAAGCCCGTAAATATTAAGTTTTTTTAAAGCTTTGCTACAAAAATTGTAACGAAACGTAATTATTATACATAGTAGTATTTATCCGACAGCAAATTTCTTTATTGATAAACTATTTGCAAGCCTAGCTGTTTTCGCATTTCTGCCAAAAAACGTCCACTGTTGGACATAAGCCGCTCTCAAGTGTCGCTGCAATGGAAGCCACAGCTTTGGATGGAAGGCCTCCCACAAGGTGGACCTAGCTGGTGAAAGCTACATAGTTTAAAAAAAAATCTCGTCCAATTCCTTCTTAACCACTGGATTTAGACTACTTTAAATCTTGATAATTCATACTTTCTTTCAGTTCTTAATGACAGATTTTATCATAAAAAACTCAGCGAGAGCACATTAAAGTACTCTTTATCGAGTTCAGACAATGAGCCTCGTCTGACAGTCGACGTCTTCATAACATAACAAAAACAATGCCCTATCGCTCGACATGCTATTAAAATACACCATTTTATGTCAATACGATATTCACCTTTGATAGCTTACAATAAAGGCGATTTTCCTTTACCATATCCGCTAGAACTTCATCACCAAAAGGTCCCAAATCTATCATGAATGTTTAAAACAAATTAAGTTTTACAGTACTTAAAATAAAGTTCAATTTCAAAAGTATAGTGTTGTGAAAGAAAAGGGTTATAATTGAATAACGATATCATAGTGTTTTGACGTGTCGCTTGATTAATAATGGAGGTGACTTGTCCACTTCGGCCGGTTTTTTTGTTATAATATAATAATGTTGATGCCGGGAACATGTTCTGCTTTTAACATAAGCTTATAAACTTTTTGTTTTTTCCTCACGAACCATTTCGTGCTTATCGTTAGTTTTGAAGGTTTAAAAATTTAAACGGTTTTTATTTTTAAAATTTAAAATCAAAAGTTCACTTATTTTTTTTACTTTCGGTTGAACAAATCTAGTTAAAATGAAAATTAAAGAGACCCTTATAAATATTAGGTTCCAACCACAGAGCAATTACCTGAACTCCAATAATTTCTTCTGTTATAGAAATCTAAAAGCAAACTGCAGTAAGATGCTTCAAGACTGTATTCCCAAAAAATCTCGGAAAATCACCACATTAAAATTTAAAAGATGCCGTCTTAAAAAATTACAACACACATTCCAAAGATCTCAAAAAGTGTATCAAAGAAAGAATCTATGCCAAGAATGAAAGCGCCAACATTATTTACAAACAAGACAATGACATATCTAACATTACTTTCCTAAACAATCTCAATAACAACGTAATCTGGCCTTATCCCGCGGCTAATGGCCACTGACCACATTATGCCCTGGCCACAACACCAGCGAATATACCCTCGCTCCATTAATCATCAGATCAACTCCAGTGCTTCCGTTAAACCGGGTGAGTGAGATAGAAATATAACAGTTATACATGAAGGAGCGAGACGGCAGCACTCGATAACTTAATTGAAAACAAGTGAGGAATAGGGCTGGGTGGGAGTCGATGTATTTATGTCGATTCAGTGTTTTGAACTTTAGACGCTTATACAAATTGCTTCAAACAGTTTTAGAGGCCAGATGAAGATCTATTAATTGAGTATTTTAGTAAGTACAATGAATAAATTAAAACTTTTATTAGGTGAACAACCAAAGTTCCTAAGTCGCAAAAAACGATAGCTTTTCGGTGCATTTTGTAAATGTACATTTGCAGCAAAAATTCAAAATCAAAAATAAATTATTTACGTTTAATTCGATCACTACTTTTGTTTATGATCTATCTTCGATGAAGGATGTTATGTGGGATTGGGAAGGGGTCCGCCCTCGTTAAGCAAATGCTAAAACCCAATTCCTCTACATAAAGTACCTATAGAGCAGTTATTGTATTTTTTTTCGATTTTGGTGTTGGTTCATAGTAAAAAGTTATAGAGCAATTATGAACAAGTAGTAACGGCCCCGATTTACAAGTATTACGTCGTGAGTTTCCAATTCAGGCAGGCCCTTTACTTTGTGTAATGTAGTTCACCACCACTGCTCTCAAAAAGATGAAGCAAAATATAGTAAAGAAACCAGCACGTCTAAGAAACAAAATTTCGAAAACATGTGCCATCCACCAAATCACGCTGAGACCGTGTTTTGGATTACGGCCCATTCCTTCTAGAGAGGAGGCCTGAGTCCCAGTAGTGGAAACATTAAAAGGCTCATTATGCTCATGCTATGCCATAGAAAAATTTGTGCATAATGAGGAGTATTGCTGATGTTTTCATTTGTTGTCGTTTCTAACTTAACTTATACCTTGTATACCTACGATTCGTTTCCTAAAAACAAAGTAGCTAAATATGTATGTTTATAGGTATTTATTTATTGTATATATTATGTTTATGTATAATGTACTGTACACATATCTATTTATTATATTTTTAGTTTTAAGTCCTATGTTTATTGTCTGTATAAAATTGTGTGTACAATAAAGAACAAAGGATAAAGGTACGTACTTTTGCTCCGGACTTCAAAGCTTCTAAACAGTTGTTTTTCTAATTCGATTATCTAAGTTTGTATTACAGAAATCAAGCAATCTAAAATCAACGTTATTAAACAGAATTCTTACAGCACTTAATCCCGATATTTCTTCACCGATTGAATTTTTTAACATGAAAACCGGTGACTTCTTTTTTAACCTCGATACATTTTAATATTCAGTGGACAAGCCCCATCCTTTTTTATTCCCCGTTACACCCATAATGCGTTATCTGTCTCGTCTTGTGCATTAACACGTCCAACCTCATTATAATATTCACAATTTTATCCACACTTATCCCATTCAAATACCACCTTAGCACTTTGAATATAAAGTTGAATTGTAACGCAAGGGTTTTTCTGGTTAATGCACCTCAACGGGCAACTGTCGCCAGCATGTTGTCTTTTATCGAAAGTAATGTCTATTGCTATGGTTTTAAAATATTGTGGAGTTTGAGAGTTACGCAAATATGAATAAGTTAATTTTTTTAAAGAATAACTTCTTTCTTCTCAGTTTAAAATATGAGCTTCGAATATCAATTAGAGTCACCTTCATTACACAGCGCCGGGCCCAAGAGACAACCTTGAGTTACTCGTAGTTTAATTCTCTCTCTTCTATTTTCTCTACTACAATATGAACTGAATCGCTGAATGAGCAAAACTACATCTTTGTGCTCTACATTCTTCAGTATTCTGCATCTGTATTTCAAAATGATTATGTGCAAATGTTGGTAACCAAACGATATTAAGTTTCTTGTTTTGCACTCAGACTGTTGTTAATATGAACCTACCCGAGAAATAAGCAGTCTGGGATTTACTGAATAAGCTAAAATTTGAAAAAATTTAGAAGTCTGTAATTTAGTAAGCATAATCTTTTAGATTTATTGCAGTGATTGGCTGCAGAGCCACATGTCAAAGTCAAAGTCAAAGCGTTTATTGCGAACTAAGTGTTTACAATGTTGTTATAATATCATGTTAGTACTTTTGAGTTAGCAGCCTTTTACAAGCAATGCAATTTTAATTTATCCTAATTAACATACAATAGACATTATTATTATTTAATCATTAAATTATCAATTTATTTGAGTAATTACAGTCAGTAGTCAGTAGTAGGTAGTCAGTTTGTCGTGAGTTCGATTACCGCACGAAATAAATATTTATATCACCTACAGATAATATCGGATCTGGGTGTCTTGTATATGAGTTTACATGTTTGTGAACATACTCTACGGGAGTAATAAACTAGACATTTTTGTCACAATTGCAGGTTCCATTCACTTGGCCAGTGTAAGTAAGTACCTACAGGTTATACGAAGGTGGATAATGGTACTGACAGATGTCGTTAACACAGTTTGGCAAGCTACTTCTATCGTTATTTTGCATTTCCGTTTTATCCTTATCATCTGATTCCTGAGAGGACAGAAGCGAAAATTGTTTTTCCTGAACATTTTCTTTATGCTAGTCTTACTTAAACGTAACCTCGTTTTCTTCATATTGCCCTGTCGCATCTTCATTGCAGAGCTACATACAATTCCTAGTGTGGGACACATAAAAAAAACATCAAAAACGCATACAACATCTACGGCAGTGATGTATTAAATTAAGACCTGCAACAACAATAATGTCGGACAACGGAGTGTAGGCGACCGGTCAACTTGTCAGCCAGTCTTCAGGATAATAAATCATAGTATGTTTAGACAGTAATATATATGTTAGTACTACCTGAATCAGGTGCAAGTTTTTGTAACATTATAATTTGGTTGCAGATCTGAAAGTGATATATAAAGAGTTAGTAGCATGTCCACTGTTGCAAGACTTTGTTACTATGGGTAGATATCAGCGCAAAAAAAGAGAGGTAGCTAAGTGCTCTTTGGGGGAATTGAGCTGACGATGATAATGATAGTGATAAAGTAGTAGGTGAAAATAACGAAGCTTAAAGACTTAAAGCAAATATTTGTTCGCCGGTTGCATTCTTTTTTCACACAGAAATATAGCGACGGAACGATAAATTCATTTATATAAGGACAGTTTACAGGCCAGAAAGAGGTATAGGTAGGAACAATGTTCCATCATGAACAGAGTGCAGAAACCAGACAACAAATATAAGATTCGAGGCATAGGTAGGCTACATTTAGTCCCTTAAAAATTTTAGAAAGTAAGAAAACACTGTAGATAAAATCGTAACATCAAAAACAACACAAAGACTCCATACAGCATGTCAGATTTGGCAAAACCAGCGGACCCTTCTAAAGAGAGAGAGAGCTAGAGCCTTCTAGAGCTGGTTGAAATAAAACCCGCCATGGCCCTCGTAGGTACAATGGTCCATCATGGACTAAGTGCGGAAACCGAACTCTAATAGATAGAAAAAGTGGGTTCAGCAAATGTTGAACAGTGTGCGACATAGTCATAACAGTAGCCTTTGGCTGATTTACAGCCCGCACCCTTTCTCATTTCAGTAAACCAACACTTTAATATTCATAACACACATTTCCTAATAGTTCAATTATTATACTAATATCCATGATAATATAATAATTTGCGGGAGTACGATGGATGCGAGACGCACAGGACCATTCATTGTGGCGACACTTGGGGGAGGCCTATGTCCAGCAGTGGACGTCTTTCGGCTGATATGAATCATCATATCAGCCGAAAGACGTCCACTGCTGCATCATCAGATGATGATGATCCATGATAATATCTGTAGGTATATAAATATTTATTTAATATTTACTTTATTGTGCGTCTCATAATGTGGACAGGATAAACATTTACAAAAAACTAAGTGTACAATGGGTTGTCTTTACGCACAGGTCAATCTCTTATAGACAACCTTAGGATGGACTGAACGAAAGGAGATAGATAAATACTCATTTTGATAAAGATACCTATAAACCAAAGTAATATCTACAGAATAAGTACAATATTATTTGAAGCTCTCCCCAATGAGATACAGTTTGTAAAAAGGAGAAACAGAAAAAGCAGTCCACACTGTTCATATTATGCATTTGAATTTTGCTTGAGTAAAAGTATTTTTTTATCAGTTTTCGTAAATGAAACCGTAGAAGACAGAGGATTTTTTTTTTATATTTTAGTGTAAAAAGCTTTGGAAGTATGTGGAACAGAGTGTAAAGCCCCGCAAACCTCCGTTGAAAAGGGAGGATCCTCCGACCAGAAAAGTGTTGTCTGGTCGGCCCATTACATGTTTTCGGGCTGTTCTTTCGGGAGAACTTTAATTATGCGATAAAGGATTAGTTCTTATGTGTCGCCATAGATGTGGTCACAGAGTAAAGATAAATAATAAAAACGTTAGACAAAAGCAATATTCAATTCAAAACAACGAGGAAACACACAATTCCCAAACATTTTAGCACAGTTCGCGTTTAAGAAAATTCGTTCAGTGTTCTCATGTATATTTAGAGTAATCGATTACCCAATGACAGCTGTCGATTGAGGGGTGACGACGTTCACAAAAATAGATGCCTATATAAAGTACGGTGATCTTGTAGCTTAGGCCAGAACTTTGGAGCGCAATCAATAGTCTATTAGTGGGAAATTGTAACTAAACCAATGCGTCTTAAAAATAATTTTATTTATCTAAAATTTTATTTTATTTACACAAACAGATACAATAACAAATATAAGTAGATTAGGTACATCTACAGCATAACATAAAAATAGTTTCCATATTTTATACGCTAAATTATTCAACATCGTGTTTCAGTTTGAAACTAGAACTGAGATTTGCAATGTTCAACGACACAGAACTCTGAGACTTGAGACAATTAAACTCCTATCCTACTAAACTAAATACTAAAATGTATTCAATGCTTTATGAAGTTTATCCCTGTTTCTTTCTCATCATCATCATCATCTTCCTGCCCTTGTCCCGTGTTATTTGGGGTCGGCGCAACACGTTTTTTTCTTCCATTCTGCCCTGTCACTCGTCATGCTATCACTAACTTCCTTTTCTTTCATATCACTCTTTACACAATCCATCCATCTTTTCTTTGGTCTCCCTCTCCCTCTCCATCCATCCACATGTAAACTCATAACTCTTTTAGTAATCCCTGTTTCTTTCTACCAGCACGATATTTTAGCCGGTGTACGTAACTGAAACTTTGTTTTAATTTTTAGTTTCAAAATGCATTGAATCCTCGTTCATCAGAAGTTTTGCGTAATAATAGCGTTGAGTGATAAAAGTAGCAGAGAAAGAGTTTCTGTCTCTCAAGCCTGCTTCGTAACCACATTGCAAAGGCACCAGAGCACGAGTAACTTGGCTGATCGCCCTTGTAGTGGCTACCCACCTCTCCTTATTGATGATCAGGCCCATGACTGCCCGTGATCCATCATCGGACGTGAAATTAGTCCGTGACTAGAGAAAGCCTGGAAACTCGGTAGGATAAAGAACTGCCACTTGAACCTCTTAGCAAGGCAGTATATCAGTGTTGGTTTAGGGTGATGAACAGAACTGATTTTGTCATACGTACCTACCTAAATAATTAAAAAAAAAATTTCATATGTACTTTAGATCAACCTTTATATTTAATGATTATTAACGTTCATAAATTTACTTGATGTATCTTATTTACGTGTATTCTATTATTGGTGAGCGAAATAAATAAAATAAATACAGCTGGCCGTAAGAAATAAATTGTAGGTATATAACATAATTACTGGAGGTAATTTTCGTTTTGGCCTTTAATAACCATTTTATATGAATGTAAAATAAATGAATTAGATGCTTTCGGTATGAATCACAAGCACAGAATTATTAGTTGCGTTTGTGCATTTTACGAACTTGACGCGGACAAAGTCGCAGGCAAAAGCTAGTATTTAATAACTACCTACTACTACCTCTAATACTCTTTCTACTAACTTTTGATTAAGTTTTTCTTACCTATATATATTATTATAACCATTTGTAAGTGAGTACCTACCTACCTACTTACTTACCATAACTAACGATAATGCAAGAGGGAATCAAGGTGGGTACCTACTTACACATGGCTTTATGAGAGGTAACAGAGGACAGGGCTCAGATAGGTATGTGATTCCAAAGTTGTGTGTAGAACCAAATTTTATTAATTGACAGAAAACATTAATACCTATAAACATTGTTCGACAATGGCAATGGAAAGTCAGAAGGACACCTCAAGGTTGAATCTCGAAATGAAATTACATATTAGGTAGGTAATGTCAAATCAAATTAAATCAAAAAGGAAAGCCAAATTTTGTGATTAAAATATTTTACCCAAAAATGATTCAGCGTTATATTTTCAATTACCTAAAGTAAAAGCAGTACTAAGACGATACATAAAGACAGCTGCCACAGATACAGCAGCAGAAAAACGAATAATACGTAACATTTCCCACCTTGAAATCGATTTACGTCACCAGGATAAATTAAAGCATTCCGAGTATAAACGCCGAGGACCATTCACAACGACACAAAGTAAATAAAAAAAACTCCGCCGCTCGCATCCAGCCTCCCAGATTCGCACTATTATCTCCACGCAACCAATCCAACATGGAAAGCGGAACACAACGCTCTCATTGGTCCCTCGATGCTACAAGCTCCACCCTTCGCAAAGACTCCTCCCATCGCACAAAAAGTTTCCAGAATCTGCTCTACCTGCCCACGTAACGCTTAGTCCACATCTGACGTCGAACGCATTCATTAACGAAGTCATCCGCCGTGACTATTCTTTACACTAAATCAAAATTCTTACTCTTATCAAATCGTGATACGATCAAAACTATCTGAGATAACTCCGTCTTTGTCAAGCGTCAAGATTTTGGACTCGTCAGAAAGGGACGGTGAATCAAGTTTTAGGTGTGGTTAAGAAAAATTATGCCGTCGTGCGTGCCGCGATCAGTGTTCGTCGGTTCACCTGACGTGCGGGTGTGCGATCGATAGCGCACGGTGCGGCATTAGCCCGATTTAAATTCGAACGGTCCGAATTCCGGGAGGCCAATAGCCGTCGCGCGAACTCTTTGATCGTAGCGCAATAGTGATGTGTGTGATGTAAGATATTGTTGTCGATAGACAAAGACACGGTGATCGTGACAAACATGATGACTATGGACGTCGGGATGTACAACAACCAGCAGAACGGGTACGGGGGCGCCGAGTACTACCAGCAGGGCGCAGCATATCAGCCGCCATATGAAGGCTATCATGAGGGGTACTACGAAACTCCCGGGCACTATTATGAACCTTTACTTCACGGGCAAACACATGAGCATCCTCCTACACCAGTGATAAGCACAGACACTGGTTTATGTTATACTAATCTAGACTATGGAGAGCTGCAGCCGAACTACCCAATACACACCATCCCTCCTCATCCAGAGCCGTTCAAACACAGAGAGGAAGTGCCGCGGCACGAGGAGATGGTGATGCACGAGCATAAGCTAGACAACCACTACCTGGAAACCAAGTATAACATGCACTTTGTGGATGAGACCACGATGCAGTACAACCACGCGGGGTCTCCTCTCCCGTGCCCGGAGTTTGAGCACTATCAACCGAAGGATGAGTTCGGAGGGCTGCGGGATGGGTTCCCGCGGGAGGAGTGCATGAGCTCGCACAGCCACCTGCAAGGCCACCAGGCGCACGCATCGCACGCGGCTGTGCCTACCTATAAGTGGATGCAGGTGAAGAGGAATGTCCCCAAACCTACTGGTAAGTTGACGCTCGATTACGAACACAAATAATTAATAAAATATGTACCTATTTGTCATAAGATTTTGAACGCCGAACGAACGAAGAAGTTGTAGCAGAAGTTGTTGGTTGTTGTTGTAGTTAAGTTGAAGTTGTTGTCTGTCCCTTGTTTCCATAGAGCCTTTGCTTGATACGAACTTTGTATCCAGAATTACCATCGACATATGTAAAGCGTATGACCAGTTCCTAATTCCTTCCCGATTTTTTTTAAACAGGTTTGCCTACTTATCTGCCTATGGTTAATCAACAGTACTGCTACAATTTATTACTTTATTTACATATACTATAGCCACTAGGGAAACCATTTGTTAACATTTCTATATATCCTTTGATCCTGTTGGATTTGTATGGACGATAACCTCGTCTTCGTTACAAAGTTGATTATTAACAAAAATCTTCTGCTTAGAATTTCCGAAGTTCTGATTCATTTCATCTCAACCGTGAATCAATTATTGTAATTAATTAGTTATTCAAATTATAATGTAATTATAAATAGACTAATTGACTGCAATATCACTGTCATTCGATAATAGAACCGGCGCCGAGTAATGTCAATGTTTTGGTACAACTTAATTAAAAGTTATATCATAATACTTGGTAGCAATAATAAATCATATTAGGTACTATATTATTTTTATTTCACTGACGTAAGTCCTTAGGTACATATGACTTAGGCTAAACTAATAAATAAATTAAGAAGAATAAATTAAGTATAAAAATACAAATGAACTGATAATAACGCGCTCAAAAAGTACTCATTGGACATAGTAAAATTCATCCATATCGTTGCCAATGAGAACAATTCCCAAAGTGCTGGGAGCAATGTCACGTTGAATATCAATGCTGATTTCGTGGACTGTTGTTTGCGGATCCGATGATCCCGAAAAACTTTATAAACACTTAAACTCTATGGCCCTACTGTTTCAACCCCAAACGGGTCAAACATATAAGTATCGGCAGTTACATTTGCGCCGCTTCATTTGCGATTTTCTATACCTGCAACAGCCGCCCTATCCCAGCCCACCGTGCTAATAAAATGGGATAAAGACCTACCCAACTTCCAGGGCATTATGGCCATCCCGTACAGCCTCTTCCAATCGTCGCATGCCACCCTAAAACAGCTGGCACCCTGGTGGTGACAATAGCCCGACGGGTGATGTCATTCATGCTGGCGTGTCGTGCTATTGGACCCAAACTCGTACTGTAGGATAGAACATGGTGGCTGAGGCAGTGGACTGCTTCACCGGATTAACGGCAATGTGTAGCTCTACGTGAAGCAGACCTCCCTGCAGACACAGGCAGTAGGTACTTACCTATGTTAGATGACGGTAGACCCAGAGTCCTGACTCGCATTCACACACAGCCGGGAGGCGATCACTCTCAGCAGTACCTATGTGTGGATTTAATAATAAGATTAGCACTGATTTATATCAATTAAAAAAAAAAGATTATGACGTACTAACCTGCAGAGAGGGTCATCCCGCAGTTTCTTAGAAGATGGGTTTTTGGGCAATGACAACTAAGAGTCTAAAATTATCCGCTGCTTACCGGTTTTTCCCGGGACGTACCTACGACGTTACACCATCATGGTGGACATCCTGCCCATACGTACAAAGTGTTTTAAGAACACTTTCATTATGCGTACAGCTAAGGAGTGGAATTCCCTGCCGGAGTCTGTGTTTAGCGGTCTTTAAGTCAAGCGTGAATAGGTTACCTACTCCTAGGAAAGCATGCTCCATCGTCGGCCGCATCATCGCTTACCATCAGGTGAGATAGTGGTCAAACGTGAGCCTATGCATAATAAACAAAAAAATGAAAAATCCTAGGTTCAACTTGATTACTCAAACAGAAACAAGTAATTAAAAACTTTTTCAAATAGAAGGTTTAGTTCTGAAGCCCCTTCTCATACCTATAGGTAGTTACATATATACACTTACAAACTTTGCACTCTCTCTTTATGATATTCGTAAAGTTATTTTCGGATTAGTATAGATAGAAATAAAGACAATGAACTAGACAGTTATAACAAGTGGCTCCACCTGCCATGTAACTCTGAACTGCCGTCACAACGAGTGTATTAAGCGCCAATCATTTATCACTATAATTGACAAGCGATGCCTCGTCTCTGCCTGCCTCTTATATAACAGAGATGTTACCAAAGATACGTGATCCTTTATACTTTACATTAACTTTGAAAATCCTAACTAAGTTAACTTTAACTTTTAACCCTTTTATATGTTTTAGGGTTCAATCAAACTGCTTCTACCGTTTTTTCTTAACTATGTTTGGGTCAGCTTCCTGTCCAATCGGATCCAGCGGAATACCAGTATTTTCAAGCCACAAATCAGTAACTGGATATCACGATACCCATTGGCATGATTGGTGTGGGATTTATGATGGCTTTATTAGATTGAATTAGGATTTTTAGATTTTAATCTTTATTCTATATCTGGCTAGACCTGGGCTTGACCTCTCCAATCACCATTTTACTCAATTCTTCCTCTGCCATTTAGCTGCTGCTAAACTGTAGCAAATTCTATTGACTTCCCAACGCTAGTAGGTACTATTATTTATCCATCTTCTCAAACGAATTGACCTACATGACTTCACAAAAAATTTTTTTTTTTGCTTTATCAAAGTTTATCCTCATCTTTTTGTGCTTTTAAATAATTGAAGCCTTCAAGAAACGTTCAAACCAACGCTTCTAAGTTACGGCACCTTCCAACGTCAGTATTGTGACGTCTGATGTCAGTCTGACGGAGACTTGAGCAGTTCAAGGGTTGCGGCTCGACCCGCGTTGGACTGACGCGCAGAGCAAATAATTTGACGTTCATCGCTTGTCAGTTGTCACAGTACAACATTACGTGGTGGGCCGGAGATGAACTTGCATGACTGACTTTTTTAAGTAACACGTCAAGCTTGGTGTTTTAAATATTGTTATTGGATTTCTAATTAGGTACATATCTGATAAGGTACGGTACTGATTTCTTCTACGTCAGTTTTTTTAAGCCCTTAAATGAGTTACCTGAGATACAGATTTATACCTCGTTCAGGTTTTTTTTTAGGTGAGAAAATCATCTAATGACATATCCCACTCTTGGCCGGAGCGGGAGATAGTGTCAGACTTTTACTGACTAATAACCCACTCCTGTTCCTTCTTTGCTTTCATCCCGGGGCCCCGGGCTTCGCTTTCACACTACCCGTGGCCCCAATAGACTTCGACCCTGCTGGGCCCTTACGGTTGGCCTACCTAGTAGCGCCGGTTGGTGTCTAGTTCAGGTAGAATACAATTTGGTACCTTTACCTCTAGATTAAGCCCTTAATGTATAAATATTTATGTAAATCAAATAATTCAATAAAATAAAAAATAAACAAAATAAATAATAAACAGTTAACCTATATTTCTTATATTATTTTATACTACACATGTACTTAGGCTATTGTCTATAAGCTCATTCATGATCGTGTGGTCTTTATCTACATATGTAGGTACATGACACGTACTCTTTATTATCATTATCATCATGCTACAGCCTGTATCCCACTCTATTAATTGAGTGTCATTCTGAACTTCGACAGTCACTTATTTCGACACAGTCGCAATTTAGAAAATCAATAGTTCGACTACTCATTGCTTCGACAAAACATATTCTACAAGCACTAGTCCGACAGAACATACTACGACAACACACACCTTCGAAGAACACTACTTCGACGGAACCCTTATTCGATATGCACTTGTTCGGCGGGTCTCTATTTCGACGGAACATATACATTCGACAATAATACTACTCTGAAATGTGACGAAAATAACTGAATTCTGTTTTATGGTCTTAGGTAGGTACAGAATGAAACAAAAATAATAATCAATTAAGTTTTTAATAAAAAAATAAATACTTTAATTTTTAATGGTTATAATACTTTTGAATACATAACTTCAGACTTATGATCTTATCTTTTTAATTTTTTTTTTTTTTGTGTGCTAGTCACATGAAATTTCGAAAACCAGTCGCTAATTGATTTTGCATCAATGGGTAAATTTTTTTCTTTTATTACAATAAAAACTGCGGGGATTTCAGACGCTAGTATGGTAAAGCTGAAATTGTACTAAACAATAACTATATAAAATCCATGGGTGATGCGAAAGAGATCCCTGGGGCCCTGGAAAAATGGCAAAGAAAAAAAACAGTAAAAGTCTGACCAAGAGCGGGGGATGTCATTAGATGATTTTCCCACTCGAAAAAAAAAACTATTTATATGATAGTGAATTTGCTATTTGTTGTAATTTCAATTGCTAAGTCCTTTCTGACAATATCATAGGTATATTTTCTTTGGGCACGCCACATTTATGGCGGTAAGAGAATTCCGAATTCTTTGAGGCGTGGTTGGAAAGACCTCACGGCGTCCTCACCTTCCGCATGACGCAGGTTCTCACCGAACACGGTAAGTTCGGGAAGTTCCTGCACCGGATTCGTGCGGAAGACACGCCCGGGTGTCGCCACTGTGTGGACCACCCGGAGGACACGGTGGAGCACACGGTGGAGGTGTGCCCCGCTTGGGCAGACGTGTCCTCGTGGGGGCGATCGGCGGCGGCGATCTCTCGCGCCAGGCCCTGGTACAGGCCATGGTCTGGAGCGAGGAGGAGTGGCAGGCGGTCACTTCCTTCTGCGAAGCAGTAATGCTAGCAAAGGAGGCGGCCGATCGCGTGAGGCAACGGTCCTCACGCCCCAACTGCCACCGGGATTCCGATCCCGATTTCCGACTACCGTAGGCGCGGGCTTGCGGACGGCGAGCAATGGATGGCTCGCCGTCCGACGGTCCGGTAACCGTCCGGACCAAGCCCAAGTCGTCGACGGTGCTTACTGTTCCACGCGCGCCTCAGGGAGATGTAAGCAAATCGTAGGGGCCCAGCAGGGTCGAAGCCTACTGGGGCCACGGGTAATGTGAAAGTGAAACCCAGGGCCCTGGGACGAAGGCAAAGAAGGAACAGGAGTGGGTTTTTACTCAGTAAAATCTGACACTATCTCCCGCCCCGCCCAAGAGCGAGATTTGTCATAAGATGATTTTCCCACCCAAAAAAAAGGTATAATTTCTTCATTCTTCATTATTTAAATGAATGACAGCATATTTAATGTCTGATGACAGCACTGTGTTGTATGTAAAAACTTAATTTTTTTTCTGAATGAAGTTCCAGTTAGTTTAAAAAACATTAAATTAACCAATTAAAATCAAGTAAGTTAGTAAGTATAGAATATGGTAAAATAAATAAATGAGTTAATGAAAATTAGACGGTTAGGTACCAGCAATTAAAATAAGGGCTCAAAAGATAAAGTTATTTATTAATAAATTATTTTTGTTATAAAACAAGAATTTGCTACTCAATTAAAAGTGAAACGGAGCAGTACTTTCCATCAACATCACAGCCGCTGCAGCTCAGAGTTGGACAGACTAGATAGTGCGTACCGATAGCGGCACGCTGCGTTGCCATGCGCGAACGCAATGCGTTCTTGTACAGTCAACTGCAAATCCTTGTAACCAGTGGTCATTGACAGCACCCTCATTTAGTAGGTAATGGTTTTTGCCTATTTAAACTTGAAAAAGAAGAAGAACTCATATTATGTTGTTGTGTGTGACTGGAAAGTTGAAAGGGGAAAAAGATCGTTTGTGTTGGTATGGTCAAGTGAAGAGAAGGGATGAAACGCATATTGTTATAGTTATGAGTGGGTATACATGTGGAGAAAGAGAGAGAGGAGAAGGAAGTTAAAAAAAAGAAGAATGGATTTTTTTAGTCCATAACTTTGCTACTTCCAAGACATCGTTCATGGTAGTGCAGACGCTACAGCAGGTTGTAACTTGTATGTCAAGTTTAGGGCACAGTAGCCTGGATAAGAGTTGGAGTTTGTGATACAGCTCCACATCTAAGTAGATTGTACACGGTGTAAGTACACCGTGTCGATGATGCGATGTGAGATTTACGTATTAAGTTAATTCCGAACTTGCAAAAGCTCTTACATCTTTGGACAGACAACCTTTTCTATCCGAGAGAATTCATCAAATGACACTCTCACACACTCCCTTTTGCTCCAACCAGAATGGAAAGAGTTTTCCATTCTGGTTGGAGCAAAAGGGACTGTCAGACATTCACTGACTATATCCTGCCTGTGTTTTTGCAGTTGCCCTTCGCGGTCCGGGGCCACGGAAACTCTTTTACTCTCTTTTTAATCTGCCAACCCTAGGGCTGCCACGAAAGAGTTTAGAACTAGTCGAAAGAGCCTACTAGTAGGCTTCATTGCTATCTAAGTTTTCATGCTAGGGGAACAGAAAACAATGTTAGATTTTCTCAGTGCAAATGAGTGATCATTATCATTGATAAAAACATATCCATAGGCTGCAAGTGTTGCAACACATTTCTACCTAGTAGGAGGTGCCTAATAACACTAGATGGTTGGTGCACAACTGCACACCATGCAATGCGTACACGCAACGTTATCGAAGATTTTTTGTTATAATTAGTAACAAAAGCTAGTCGCGAGAACTAGGATATAATATTAAGTACTTTTTTTGGCTTGGAGGATAAAACCAAGGAAGCTATGGGGGGACCGTGTGAATTTGGTTAGAAAATGTGTAAATCCGATTACTATAATGACGCCTACTAAGGACAGAATTCACCAATAAAACTAATCGCGTTTTAACGTTTGGCTCACATAACCGCGTTTAGCCGCTGTCACTAGTGTCACTTGCAAAAATACAACAAAAGAAAAATACAGACTACTGACACTAGTGACAGTAGCTAAACGCGATTCTGCGAGCCAAATGTTAAAACGCGATTCTCTATCTAGGATAGCATAATATTAGTTGCACTTTCAAGGATGGATAAAAAAGAAGTAACTTGAACCAGTTATAATGAAACGTGCATGATGCTTGTGACTCCTAAATGCATCTTAAAATCAACCACAATAAATTAAATTATAATAATAGGAGAAAAACAAAGAAAAGTGAATGGTTTTCATGGTTAAATGTGATAATATGAATAATTGGGGTATGCTTACCAGATCTGTTGGAACGTTTGAAGAGTGACGGTGGCCCTAGAACGCAAAGGGCAAATAAAGAACACAGGGGGATTTTGTCAGTAAAAGTTTGTCACTCCATCTCGATCCACCCTAGAGCGTGAGAAGTTATTCGATAATTTCCCACCTCAAAAAAAAATGGATGCAGGATTTGGTGGAAAAGATTTTCCATACAGCTCCTGAGATGTGTAAATTCTCACAAAACGAGACGTTGCTTGAGAAAAGAAAAATAGCCAAAAGAAACCAAAATCATGACTCTGGAAAGCTTAAAAAGCACTCCAAAACTCTGTAACACCTAATTAAAACACATACTACCGTGTTCCAATCACACGCCACAATAGACAAGCAACAAGAGCGAACAAGCCGCGACATCGTACACGCGTGCTTTCGGCAACGCACGCGACTTTGCTTACATTTCAGCCAACCTCGTGCGGGCTATCTGTGTTTGTTTGTGCGGGCACGCAACACGCACGGCTTGTGTCGTGCTTGTGCGATTTGGGGATACTGGTAGAGGTGAACTGTCCTGGCGTTTTGATTTTAATGAGGTATTGTTATTAGTAAGAAATCTCATTACCTAGTTTCTCTCTATCTAGCTTTGATAACGCTTTACCAATTGTTTTCGTTTTAATTTAGGTACTCATCGTTTATGGCAGCTATTCGCATTTTTTCTATTGATATATACTGTGCTTGAATGCGATCGTTGATGGAGGCGATGGAGCGCACTAGTTTATTAAGAGCCTATTCACTTTTGCCTTGAAGACACCTAAATTATAATCGGACGGGAAGAATGCAGCAGACAAATTGTTCCAGTCCTTCGATGTACGCGTTATATTTCTTATTTTTCTTTTCTTAATATTATGATATGGTTACGAAATAATTATAACGTCATTTGTATGTGGTACTTAGGTTATTGTTATTTACACGACGTGCTTATATTTTCTCTTTTTTTTTTGTTGCTTCTGATTTTTTATTCAGTAACATGTTTTTTTTTTTGTTACTCTGAATTTTAACGTAAACTTTTTCATTTGTTTTACTAATAGCAAACTAGATCGTAAGTATAACAGAAAACATAAAGTCAAGTATGCAAATTCTAACCTGATTCAAATCCTCCACGAGCGGCTTATGTGCCCACCCCTTTTCTACGGCACTCGTTAATTTTATTTTTTAAATCTTAGGATAAACCGTATAGCTTACATCTGGGTAAAGGTATCCCATCCTTTCCCGCACAGATGTCAATATTGATATTTATAAAAATCTTAAATGATACATTTCTATTACGTTGAAAATTGTGCCTAGTTAAAAAAACACTTTGAATTCTATGGTTGCTAACAAGAATCTTTGACAGATTTTTTTTTTCAAAAATATACCTACTTAATATATAGATCTCATTCTAAAAGTAGCATATTAGCAATTGAATCCACGCCAATATAGTCAGCCCACACCGCGAAATTGCTCGCATCAATTGTTATAAATTGACGTACAAATACACTCTGCTGGTCATTGTGATATGAACCTACAGCGTATAACATCTGATTTTGTTTCCAAGAGATCTATTTGGTGATAAGTGGCATGGACTATGAGGCTCTTAGCTATTATCTTCTTCCTCACCTAGTCAATTTTAGATACAGCTAACAAAGGACTTGCTAAAATTATCTCAAAATGAGACAGTTCTGAAATCAGATAAAATTCTTTCTTGAGTGTTTCTGATACGCACAATCAGCAGACATTGAATAAGATTTAAATATCTAAAGTGTTACATGTTTCTAAATGGATTCATCATTGAAAATGTTATTTCTACGAAGATCTAATATGTTTCTCGTGTATTGGAAATTGTATCAACTCGGTTTTTGCGCGCATACTGTTTGCCTTTCTCATTTTTTTTTTCATATGATTTAATCGTATCTCTTTTTTCCCAAGCTTCGAAGCCCTTCGTAAATAATGTCCAAAATAGTAAGTATAAATAAAACATTATCATAGAAACATTAAAAATCAATTCATCCGCCCCCTCTAGCCGACCCTCGTAAGCGGGCTAATTAGATTCTCCATTTCTTATCAAGCAACCTTCAAGTAAGCACAACAAAGTTCAGCTGTTCACTTAATACTTTTATTGTTTTACTCAGGGTAAAACTCCGAAACAAACAGGACCATTCGAGTTGGTGACGTTTTGGGGATAGGCCTAGGTCCAGCGTCTTACGGGTAAAATTATATTGAAATAAACTACTGTAACAATTTGCTTGCTGCGGTCTTCCCGTTCGATTATAATTTAGATGTTCTAGCTTCAAGGCTAGAGTGAATAGGTTCTTAATAAATCAGTGCGCCTCACCACCATTTGACTGGCCTGCTGGCCTAGTGGTTAGTGGCCCTAACTGCTATGCCGGAAATCGTGGATTCGTTTCCCACCCAGGACGAATGTTTGTGTGATGAGCATGATCATTTGTTCTGCGTCTGGGTGTAATTTGTCTATAATATGTATGTATTTAGAAATATATAAGTATGTTTATCAGTTGTCTAGTACTTATAACACAAGCTCTGCTTAGCTTGGGATTACAGGCGTTTCGTGATAGTTGTAGAATATTATTATTATTATCAACAATTGCATCACTGTGGTGGGATCGCAGTCAAGCAATAGTTTTTAACAAAATTATACGCCTTTAAAAAGTTGTATAATTTTGATATACAACTCCGCCGGCCACCGTAGGCGCGGGCTTTCGGACGTCGAGCAATGGGTGGTTCGCCGTCCGACCGTCCGGTAACCGTCCGGACCGAGCCCAAGTCGTCGACGGCGCGTACTGTTCCACGCGCGCCTCAAGGAGATGTCAGCAACTGTAGGGGCCCAGCAGGGTCGAAGCCTACTGGGGCCAAGGGTCTGATTTTGAAAGGAAGACTCGGCCCTGGTACGAAAGGCAACGAAGGAACAAGAGTGGGTTTTTAGTCAGTAAAAGTCTGACACTATCTCCCGCCCCGCCCAAGAGCGGGGGATGACATAAGATGATTTTCCCACCGGAAAAAAAATTTCTTATAAACTCAGCATCAAGTCCAAACAGCCAGCAGGCCACAATGTAGAAACAGCATTATCACGATGAGTAGACAACGTTGTGCGGTGCCCAATAAAGTAGAATTAACATTGTCGCGGCGTCACAAACATGCTGATGAATTACCGCGGGTTACATTGTATTGTGGTGATGTTATTAGAGCTGCTGCGGAGACCGTGACTTTCTGTTTTATGGATCGTCTTCTAGTATAACGTCTTGGTAGTGGGATTTTGGGATGTTTTCCCAAATTGTGTCACATTAAACTAAACGATAAATTCAAAATTCAAAAGTTTTTATTTCACATAGATCACATGGGCATTTATAAAACGTCAGAAGCTAGTGCACGGTTCCAAATTGGTCGTTTAGTATGGAAAAGAACCGGCAACAAACTCTATGGTTACTCTTTTTAAAAAAAAAAGTTGTTCTTACAATATTCCCATATTACAGTATTAGTAGATATATAGATATGATATCCATTACAGTAATAAATGAAAGATTTTGATAATAATATCTAGTTTTAGATAGATCCACGAGGAATTTCAGGAAAGGGAACCCTGGTCCCAGAAAGCAACGGGCAACTGAAGGGCACAAGTTTAATTTTAGTCAGCAAAAATCAATTCTCAGGGAGAAGTCATTGGATGATTTAGCATCTCAAAAAAAACAATGTCTAGTTAGTCTGCATCAATAGCACCTTCGTCTACGCAGACGAACGTAAGATTAGGTACCTAATAAAAATCTGGCGTGTAATATTTTCAACGAGCATCTTTCATTTTCAGTACAGCGATTAAATAGGTCTGTTGAAGCTCCAGAACCCTCATTGTAATCCCCATTTAGTTTACTTAAAAGTCGTTGTACACCCAACCAACGAACAATTACAAAAACACGCCAAAATGAGACCACACGTGAAGTCTGTCAAAGGCCGGAGTTAGATCTTATCTATTCCTCGCGCACAATGCCAGCCCAGTGCCCGCTACCCAGATATCAAGCCTCGCGGGATTACTCCTCAATTGTATACTTTACCGGCCCCAAACTAATGCAACGCGAATGTGAACCCTGAATTCAAGAACCTACGGCTAATATCGCGTCAGATACTTCAGTGAGACTGCAAAATTTAAATTAGCAAAGAAAAGGATAGGTATCTCACATTGTCATTTTCCGCTTGCAAGTCGACTGTCGCATGACGTTTGGGTCTTCGGAAATATTGATCACTGACAGCCGATTTTGAACTTTATTCTGATTTATCAGTATAGTTTGTTTTGCATGCACAGGTTATGCTTAAAGTTTTTATTTGCATTTTTGTGGAATGCGTAAAATAACTTTGTTGTGATTGGCAAAATCATTGATGTTTGTTCAAGTTGCTTTGGGACGATGACGTAACAGAAATGTTTGTAAGTTTCGCAGCGGCTGAGATTTTATCTGGGTGTCGCAAAAAGATTCTGACATTCGTCTGTTATAAAATATGCTTAACTATATCATGCGAGGGAGAAGGTAATCGCATCAAGGATAATCTTTTCAATACCTTAGAACTTCAGTTAAAAATAAAACCCGCAACCACCACAAAGGTGCTAATGGTACGAGTTAGTTATAGACGGACGTAAAAGAAAATCAGCGAGCACTTACAAATCCACCATAAAAATCGTTTTACGTCAACCCAATGAATTTTTAGTAAGTTAGCCGTAATAGCACTATTCCTTGGCTTTCAAGTGGATGTCTGAACCATCAGATTGGAGGAGGAACGCCTTTGAAGGGGTTATTAGGAGTGGACTGGACTGAAAGTAGCTCGAAGTGGCATATTAAACGCGGCTTGCAAGTCACCTGCATTAAGCGAGACGTTCAGGGGTGGCGCGAGTTGTGAGCGGACAGCGATTGTTTCTGTAATTGATTTCAACAGGCACAGCTGGCGGATATATGTTAGCAATACATGGAAGATCTTTAGCTGTTAGTCTGATTTATCCAACTGGATAACTGTGAGACAAAGTCCTGACTCACTCACTGACTCAAACTCGTGGACCTAGAACGCTGAAATTTTGCACCTAGGTTCCTTCTATGATGCTTACGAAAAAAAGAATAGGAAAGGTTATTTCGCAGTCCACCCTCTAAAGAAATGGAACGGGGTTCCAAAATTTGTATGGAGAAACCTACTTTTACGCGGGCGAAGCCGCTGCTGGCAGAAGGTCCTCCTAAACTACGCAACGAATTGTGATTTGATTTTCATTAATAGAAAGAGCAATAAACGAGGAAGTTTTTTTTTTATATTTTGCACCCGGACAAAACCGGGGCAGGTCACTAAAAGTAGGTAGTAAAACAAACTTTCTGCATCTATCTGCTTATTAATAATAATAATAACGCATCATCCGCTAATTCCTACTAACCCACGCAACGGGTTGATGCATTTTTCACTAAATTAAAAACCATGGAGTTCTGTGTACATAATTTGCACCGTGTGAAGCCGGGCGAGACACTAGTCATGGACCTCTATTACTTTGGACACCTCTTCTCATTTCAAATTCAGTTTGAACGGCTTGCACATGTGTTAACACTATTCAGACGATCCTGAAATTCAAATGATCATTACTCGGCACAACCTCGGAAAAGTAGGACTTACTGAATTGATTACAACTAAAGGCTCTCAAACAAAACTACGATGCGATACGATACGCCACATCGCAGAAACCTGCAATGCAAAGCATCGATCTAGGTGGGTTACCACGATGTTTAAAGTAAGATTGTTTTATTCTTATTCCATTGTGGAGCTCTGTTTCTTACCCACATTGAAATAAGAAATCAAAAATGAAACAATCTTACTTTGAACGTCATGGTAACCTACCAGGTGCCCATACAATGTTCGTTGCGAATCAATTCGCAAATTCTTGTGATGCGACGTGCAAGCTCGCATATTTTTACGATGCGATGTCGCATCACTGTTATGTGTTTCGGCCCTTAAGGTACGGTCGCCAAAATAAATTAGTAGCTAGTCTATCTTTATTCTTCCCTCAGTCTCCTTACTCTATTATTTATTATTTCTGTATTCGGATATTGGATCTTGCAATGTGTTAGGTTTATTGGTTTTTTTATTTGGAATTTCACAGCAGCTGCCTGGAAGCGGGATTTGTGCTCGTTTATTGGCAATAGGCTTGCGCTCTTTATTGGGCTTAAACACTTCTGGCGAAATGCGTGGATAGGTAACTAGGCATAGATACATCCTGCCTAAGACTTCACAGTGTTATATTTACCGTTTAACAGTACTACAAACAACTTCGCCATATTTCGCTTCATCCATCTTCTCACACCAACCGCCAAAGTCGCTAGGCCCAGTAAACCGATTAGACCGGCGTCCACCGCGGGGAGACTATCGCACAATCTCACACGCGACCCACCCCCCGCCGCCGCCCCCGCCCCGCGTCACCCCTCACCCCGTCACGTGACGCACTTTCCAATACCTTTGTCCTGGTAATGACCCCTTGACTTGTTTTAATATCAATAAAAATATTTTTGTTAGCAATGCTGTGATTGTCGAGATAGGAACCTTTCTGGTGGCTTTTCCTGGGTGTGGTTGAGGTGGTGAGTTGATATATTGTGGTCTTGAAAATTGTGTGAGATAGGAAGGTGATGAACTGGTGCTGAATGGCCCTTGAATAAGGGAATCCTAAAAGATTGTTACTCATTACTTTGTATATCAACAACCAAATATGCATGTCGACAGTCAAATTTTTTAAACAAAGACATTTATCTTTGTTTAAAACGCTGGTACTTTAACTACCCAGTGAGGCTTAAGTAGAAGTGTACCTACAGAACACCCAAATTTTTATCCATCAAATAAGTTCTATATCTGCTATTTCAACTCAAAGTTTTTTTCAATAATTCTCATCTGTTTACTTAAAGATGTACATACATAAATGATTGGACATACCTAGGTATTTATAACTAGATAAAATGAGAGCACGAGCAACGCAATTTCAAATTACTAAAACAACCCCAAACTTCCCACAACGCGATGGAGATCGACGCCAGCCTAACGGTCACACAAAAGCCTACTTTCTAAATATTAATGAATTTCCAAAACATTTTAACCCACGTGTTTAACGAATAGATACCAGATATGGATGCATTCCTCCGAGATATGGGCCCCATTGTCTTTGCCCAGGTTCTGAGATAGAGCGGACGGACGGACGGACAGATTAGCGTGCGTGGGACGAACGCAGCTATATTAATATTATTTTGAATAAATTATGTAGTGGACGTTTAGGGTTCCTTGTAGTTTTAAAAAACAAGAATCAAATATCTGTTTTGTGTATAAAACGACAATTACAAACTGGCTGGCTTGTATTTATAAAATAAATAAAAATAAAACATTTTATTTTCAAGCATCAGAGGCCCATAGAAAAAATACATAACAATTTTAAGTTATATTTGCATAGTAAGAATTACCTTCGATTTCTGATTTAAGCTTTTGAAGTTGAATATTTCTCAAAATCTACTTTAGCTTGAAAAACTGTCAAAAATTGGTAGTAGAGTTTAAGACGTGTTTAACTCAAAATATTGAAGTCAAAAACCCGCCCTTTGTATTAAATAAAACATTAAATATGAAGTTACAGTTTATTTTAATTTAAATAATACAAACCAGTGCTTGATTGCGATCCCACCTATAGATAAGCAGTGATGCAATCGTTGATGGTGAGGCGCACTAGTTTATTAAGAGCCTATTCACTCTAGTCTTCAAGTCTTCAAGACACCTAAATTGTAACAGGGCGGAAAGACCGCTGCAGCCAAATTTAATTTTTAATATTCCACAACTATCACACAACGCCATCCAGACCCAAACGAAGCAGAGCTTGTACTATGAGTACTAGATAACTGACAAACATACTTATATATTTCTAAATACATACATATTATAGATAAATTACATTCAAAAACAGAACAAATGATCGCGCTCATCACACAAATATTTTTCCTGGGCGGGAACCAAACCCAAGATCTCTGGCATAGCAGTCAGGGCCACTGACCACTAGACCAACAGGCCTGTCAAATTGTTCCAATACTTGGATTTACTCGGTGTAAACGACGAGGCGAAACGCTTAGTCCGGACCGTAGAGGTGTTAACAATGTGAGGGTGGACAGGTACAGTCGCCGTACATCAGGTTGTCCGCTGTTCTACCGAGAACAGGAATATTAAAAGAAAATTTAAAGATTATATCATCATCATCAATTCATTATACTATAGGTACGATACAAAGTTTTCTTGGAAAAGTAAATACCCGATGGACACTTTCAATTTTCATTTAAGTTTTCTATTTTTATATCTACTTACCAACCGAGGTTTATAGTACACATTTTCATTAGGTACCTACCTTTTATGGTAAACTTTACAATCCTTATGAATAATTTGTTACGGAACCTTTATAGCTTTTTTTTATTCGTGAATAGTTTGTAGGCGGCCAGTCAGTTCGGTTACTACTTTATCGGATCACTCTATAATAAAAGGATTATTTATTAAATAATAATGTACGCTAATAGTTATTAGTGGCGTTAAAGTGATTGTCTTTGCCCTCGCAGCGTAGCATTTTCTACATAATTTGAATGTTAAGATAAAATTGTCTTTTTATTAAAAGTTATAAACCAATATTGTTTTTAATTGTTAGGTGCTGTATCTAATGAAATTGGTACCTACACTTACGTTACAAAACAAAACGGCTGCGTAATGTATTGTCACATTTTATTTGTTGGTGTACGATTGCGGGAGTACGATGGATGCGAGACGCACAGGACCGTTCATTGTGTCGGCACTTGGGGGAGACCTATGTCCAGCAGTAGACGTCTTTCGGCTGAAATGATGATGATGATGATGATGATGAACGTATTGTCTGCAAAGCTTTTCCGGACTATGTTGGGGTCAGCTACCAGTCAAATCACCGATTATCAGTATTTCACTTGGAACGATTGACTATCGGACGTTCACAACCCAGTTACTGGGTAACACGAAAAACTTGTAACAAAACTGGTGTCAGATTGTAAGACTTCTGTCTAGCGCAACGGGTCGACTGACAAAGATCTTCCAATGACAGCAGGGTCTTTCCGAGGCACAGAGGACTCTAGGTTAATAATGGATGGTCGCCCAACAACGGATTGACCTCGACAGAAGCTACTTAACCTTGAGGATCGACCCGCGCAGTGGTTATTTCTCAATTCAATTCATTTATCAATTTGTAAACATAGGTAACATGAAAATCATCAGACCACCAGGCGTACGATGTTCGTCACCGGTACTTGGTTGACATCCCACCTATACGTACAAAGCGTTTTAAAAACAAATTTACTGTGCATACAGCTAAGGAATAGAATTCCCTGCCGGAGTCTGTGTTCCCTGATAGTTACAACCTAGGGGTCTTTAATTCAAGAGTGAATAGGTTGCTTCTAGAAAAGCGTGCTCTATCGTCGTTGCTAAGCAATGCTAACCATCAGGTGAGATAGTGTTTAAACGCGAGCCTATCCATAACAAAAAAAAGGTCTTAAGTATCAAGTTACGAAGCTATGTTAGCTAACGATAGCATACAAAAATTTATAACATAATTAAATTAGATTGTTATAGTAAAATTAAAATAAAAAACAATAAAATTATTAATTTAATACGAATCAGTTATACATAATTAATAATGTTATAAGATTATTACAGACTATTAATATAAATTATCACCATGAAATCCTCCTTGCATAATGTATTGTGTGCTGCGAATGCTGCGATATACTTGTAAGTATTATCTATCTCGTCTATACATCTTTCAACGAATAGATTTAAAATCGTCTGCAAAATTAACATCATATTCTGAAAAGTGATTATTGATAGTCTGAAAAGACACAGTTCTATGCATTGCCGTAGCTAGGGCGGTACCAGGGGTGCGCAGACACAGGGCACAGTCCCTGCAGAAGCGCAAAAATTGTATATCTAGTACTTTTTGTTTGTGTTGTACTTTTTTCTAGGGGCGGAGTTACATGAGCTCGCACCGGGCGTATAGGGCTAGTTACGGCACTAGTTCGACATCCAGTTACTAATACGCGCTTAAGTGCTTTTACGGT
Source organism: Mythimna vitellina (assembly GCA_949316375.1). Taxonomy (NCBI): domain Eukaryota; kingdom Metazoa; phylum Arthropoda; class Insecta; order Lepidoptera; family Noctuidae; genus Mythimna; species Mythimna vitellina. Next base: position 1,353,980 of record OX438696.1, read on the forward strand.
TACTCCACTTTTGAAAAAACAGCACTTTACAGTAGTGCTTAATCTTATCAAAATTACTAAAAACACCCGTTCCCCGATAGAATAACTCTAGTCATTGTGTGACGACCACATTATACCCGATGATATCAAGAAAATAATGTTTCCACAATAACAAACTATATTAGTTCTATCTCCCAATCAACGTAGAAATTAAAATCAATTTTAATCTGTCCACAATTTGCGTCACAAGGATTAACTCCTGGTATCGGTATCGGTATCAGCCGAGATGTACTGATACCATAAATTGGACAGCTGTGTTCTGATTCTCGGTCACTTCGTTAAGTACCTATATCTTATCGATAGGTGTGGACATTTGATTTTTATTTACTGGTTTTACACATGTTAGGGTTATAAATATAGATAGATTAATTTCCTTGGAAACGAATCTAGGTCTAAATCGTTTGTATTTGTCCATTGGTAACTTATTTTTGGATTGAACAGCTTTCGGTCTTTATAAGGCGTAATAAGAAATAAGCTCATTCAGTATTATAAGGTCCCTCCAGCTGCTGGGACTCAGGCGTCCTCTCTAGAGATAGAGAATGAATCGAAAACCACCACGCGAGCCCAGTGCGAGTCGGTGGATTTCGGGTTGATTGATTCTAGAATATTCCGGTTTTCTCACGATATTTTTTTACTGTTAGGACAGTGCTAATGAAATAAATTACACAAAGTAAAGCGCCTGCCTGGGTTTGAACCTACGACGTATAACTTCTAAGTAAGTACAGTGGCCATTGGGCCACGACTGTTCTGCTATTAATAAGAAATAGTAATGAAAATATTAATGAAAATGCGTTACACTGGTACCTTCATCACCTCTAGTACAATGAATACTTGTCTTTTATGTGACTTTTGATGGCTTTGCTATTTTTGTTTAACCCATCAAATCTTGCCATCACCTCTCTTAGAATCAATATGCAACCAATGCAATGTAAAATGCACTGTTTTCTAATGCTCATGGCTATGTGATAACACCCATGAAGGTGGATCTTCAAGGCAAAGCTGATTCAAAAATCAAATATTTTTATTTTACATAGGCCTACATGGGCACTTATAAAACGTCAGAAGCTAGTGCATGAACATCAAGACTAATCCGCGCTTCAGAATCGGTATACACGTTAAGCCGTTGGTGCTGGCTGTTGTAGCCCTTTCACAGTTGCTTCAGACAGTACCTACGAAGCCAAACAATCTGACACCAGTCTTGCCTGGTGGCGCTGAGCTGGTTTTGGACAACGCACCGACTGAACTGAGTAACACAGTACCGCTGCTGTGTGTCACTCAGCAACATCCGGTCAAACTGGAAGCTGACCCAATTGAATAAATAATAATAATAAACATTTATTTCAGGTAAGATATCCATAGGTTCACACAAGTGCAAATACACAGAAACACACAAACAAAAACATACTAATAAAATAACAATGATTAATTCATTGCAATTATAATTATAAAAAAACTGAAAAAGGCATATTTGACTTCTTATTTATTTTAACAGTGAATAGATATTTACATTGAAAAACACCCGACAGACGTTGTCCTATCCAAAAGCTGGATATTCATCAGAAAAAAATAAGACCCAATTGCAGCGACACCTACCAGGTTCAATAGTATTTTCAAACCATCCTAGTATCCACTCAAATATACACATAAAGTTTCATCCGAATCGGTCAAGCTATTTAGGAGCAGTTATGGGACAAACAGTCCTACTACCTAAGTACAGAAAAAATAAATAAACATTTAAACAATAATTAAAATAACACCCCTTAAGAACGAACTAAAATCAATCTAAAGTCAAAATCAAAATCAAAATAGCATTTATTCCAAATAAACCATTTACAGGCACTTTTGAAATGTCAAGAAGTCAGTCAGTCAGAAAAATAAAAATAAATGATGCTAATTGCACATTCCAAAGCGTAGATCTCTATGGAGAAGAATGTGCAAGAAACTCCATGGACACTCTTTTCAAACATATTTTGTAATTACAAATATCTCTGTTACATGTTTCTTGTCGCTATCATGTGAGAACGATGTAAATAAAAATAAAAACTAAATATAGATATTAAAATAGCAACTGGCAGCTAAGAGATGACCAGCCTCAACTGACAGCGCCCGTTCACGGACATGACGCTAATATTAGCACCACTCAGCTCAACCATTTTGAAGGGAACCGAATGATCCAACACCCGCGCCACCATCAGTGAGACATTTGAGTGAGCATGACAAACTCTCAACTGCCATGCTCATTTATGTCAAATAAGTCCAGTAGCAACATAAAAACTATAAAAAGCAAAGTCGAAAAACTCCTATCTCTGTTGACTGGTTATGTACTCTTTTGTGTGCATAACGAGTCGCCAATCTTTTGACTGGCGGCATTGCCTCGCTGTATGGTAATGCTTATCCTCTATCGAAGGTAAAAGCCAGCCCTTGGGTCGCGTATATTGATGTTTTCCTATCTCCATCCACTTCAATATTTACAAATACAGATTACATCTGGAAATATTTGTGACGTCATGTTACACTGCTACAAACACATCGTCATGTTGACTCATATCATCTCTCTGCCAAACAAGGAGTGCTGTGACGTCATCTACATTATTTCAGATCGCGGAAAGAGCAGATGAAACTGGTATTTATCGATAGATCATATCGATAGATAAAGCTTTGATGAGAGAGCTATTTTTACCGGGTGTTGCGCAGTATTGCTCATTTTACTTCACATTCGAGATTAGGTTTTTGGTATAACAACATTACATCTACAGTTATAATCTGTATAAATATATATATAAAAGCTATAGACCTGACTGAAAAGATTTTCCAAAATTCACCCCTAAGGACATGAAACGGGGGTCTAAAGTTGGCAAAAAGTAATGTTAGTAATGTTATAAAGATTTACATTTTAATCGCAATGAATAAATTCAAAAACTACAGGACCAATTTTAAAAATTCTTAAACCAGTTGACTGCGACTTTATCATTGAGTGACATAGATTATAATTATATAATTTTTTTAATTTCACGCGGGCGAAGCCGCTGGCAAGCTAGTTGTAGTTGTATTGTTTCTGACTTTAAAGGGCTATTGATTATTAGATATCTTTTCCTGAAAAATATAGTCCTAGTTACTACACTAACCTAACACGATCTTCTAGTTCTCAGTCCAATTACAGTTAGGTTAATAGGTAACTTCAACAAATGATTATTATAAGTTTGTTGTTTAAGGCCTTAGCACCCGAGCAGTGCCATAAAACATTGAATTTCTGAAGCCTAGTCCTCGGTAACGGCTAGTTAATAAAGGTCCTATTACACTACTCAATATTCAGACAGTCTTAGTCGATGTCGCGTAGTGTAATAAGGGTTAGACCGGTCTTACTCGGAACAAAAAATAAGTCTGAATATTATGTGCTAAATATCGCGTAGTGTAATAGTTTAAGTATGAAAAAAATATATGTTAAAAAAAAAAAATTAACTACAAATGTTTTTTCACTTGTTTTTCCTACTCCTTTGAAACGGCTTTGATCTTTAGAAACATGTTTACACAAAAAAATTGCTGGTTAAAATGTTCTTCAGAATGTAGATTATACATATAATTATTTAAAATCAATCAATATTTCGCAAAGAAAATGAATTTAAAAGTCAACGGAGCTATATCCGGGCGCAACTGGCCGGAATTAAATGTAATATGTGCATTTAACTCCGGCCGGATGTTCAAGGGATTATAACAGTTTTCTATATCATAGAGATGTAAAAAACGTTTCAATATTCACTTAATTTCTAGCCACATAATTAACCTAACATTTGTTTATTTATTTATTAATTTACAAGTACTTGTACAACATTACAGAGGATGTCCAAGGCGTTGTACAGTAGAAACTTACAAACTAAAACAAATAAATTTAATAAAAACAATAATACCCTAATACACATTGAAGAAGAAGAAATAAAAAACTAACTAACTAACATATAATTTAGAAATAAAAAGAAAATACATACACTTTATCCCTCAAAACAAATGATCAATGTTAACTTATCTACTCTCACTTCCAAACCCAAATTACACAAATTCACGAAACAAAATAACTATTAAATATTTAATACCAACATCACACTTCAGTTTAAAGAATCCTAACTAACTAAGCCAACTTTAATCATCGTTAAATAAATTTTTATCCATGTAATTAAATAATTTCACCACAATAACGGTGATCCCGATTTCCATAACAATGCTACCGCTAGCGAACAATGAAGTCATCAGCCGGCGGGCGCCATCTTGGATGCACTGAGTCGATCGATTAAGCGTGGCCCTCAATCGATCACGGGCCTCACTATCACGTGTTGGTATTCAGTAATTTATAACATTTGCTTCCGGAGCCAGACGTTTTACTCTGTCAACACTCCATAAATCAATTATATTAAGCTAACATCTTATTTGGGTACCGGTGGTTGGTATCTGTGTCTATGTCAACACGAAACTGTTTGGGGATCAGTTTCGTTATGATTTACAAGGTTATCGAAGATTTCGTGTCACATTTTATAGGTAGGCAAACAGCATATTCTAGTTATTAGGTACGTGGCAGATATAATTCCAAGATACCCTTTGTACGTATTATATAGGGCTTATAAAATTGTATTTGAAGGAGAGCCGTCCTTAGCGCTGTCAGATGGACGTTAGCAGACACTAAGATATAAACAAAAGGTTTTAATGCAAGAGGAATTTTTTTTTTATTAATTATCATCATCCAGTGGTTTCGCCCGTGTGTGTGAGTAAAAATATATGGTTGTTAATCAGTGATCAAGTATCTAGCATTCTGCAGGAAAAATATTTTTTAATATCAGATTTTGACTTTTTAAATTTTTGAGTAAATTATGAAGTATCAAAGTTCATGCAAAATAGTAGATTTTCAGAGGTCTTTACTGGATTAGTTTTACACAAATTTATAAATTGATTTCAATAGAAGCCTAAGATAATATCCACAAAATAGGTACTCTATTTCCAAAATATCTAATGAAAAATGTGAAATAACATCATAATCGCGTAAGAGCGCTTGTATGAAAAACAGTGAAAATGTATGTCGAGTTACAGCGGTACATCCCCTTAACTTGTGTGTGTACATCCTTTGTTAGAGGTCCTTAATTAGTAAATTGCAATAAACAATGCAGTTTAGGTCGTCAAATGGATCGCTTTAAGATCTCGTGGTTATCTTTATTTATTCAGAAGAACATAGTTTCCTAACAAATGAAAACACAAGAATAACATCGTGTAAGTAAAACACAATAAAATGAATACATTATATTATTGTGTTGTATAGAACTAGTATATAAAACCAACATCCCGGGACGCAATCCTGAGGGGATTACTGTGTGCTAGGGGAGATATAATTGTATTGAGTGGTTTATAACACTCATGAATAGTATCTACTGAATGATTACAAGACGTTATCTTAAATATAGTTTGCCTACCATTTCGTGGGAGTACTGATTTTTCATAAAACCACTTCCATTCCCATCGATTAGATAAGTTTGATAAATCCAATTGCAAATTCTTTGCAATTTGCACCTAGTTGTGTCAAACCAATTTATAATACTAATAATTTGATCCAAAAACATGGAACGGCCCTCACGCCCCAGTCGCCGGGATCCCGATCCCGATTTCCAACCACCGTCGGCGAGGGCTTACGAATGGCGAGCAATGGGTAGCTCGTCATCCGATCGCCCGGTAACCGTCCGGACTGAGCCCAAATCGTCAAATCGTCGGCGCGTAGTGTTCTACGCGCGCCTCAAGGAGATGTCAGCAAACCGTAGAGGCCAAGCAGGGTCGAAGCATACTGGGGGCATGGGTTCGCTTCTGAAAAGAAAACCCGGCCCTGGAATGAAAGGCACTGAAGGAACTAGGAGTGGATAGGAGTGTAGTGGTATAACACAAGGTGATTAAAACCCACTCCTGGTTTTAATCGGTAAAAATCTGACACGTTATCTGATGGTTTCCCATCTCAAAAAAAACCGGGCAAGTTTGAGTCGGACTCACGCACTGAGGGTTGCATACAAACTTACCTATGAAAACAGTTCAATTTACGAATCGAGTTTCAAAGATTTTTCCGAATCCCAAAAAAAGTTTTTTTGTGACGTACCTAACTACAAATTTACAGTTTTCAGATTTTTTCCTATACTATGAGACCTTGCTTCATGCCAAATTTCAACATTCTAGTACCCTTTGAATTTTGATTCCCTTGAGAGTGTCAAAATATACGTTTTTGCAACATAAATAGCAATATCTTTTTTTTTTCGATAACTTACAAGACTTGAGTATAATTTCAACTAGATACCTCCACGCGTTCCAGAGATAAAGGGTTTTGACAGACAGACAAACAGACGGACGACAGACAGAAAGAGTCCTTATTATTAAACGGATGTTTCGCCATAACATTATAAAATTGACGAAAATTCTCAAAAGCGAGTGCCAGGGTCCACGAACTCGGTCCCAATCTAATCTGCATCTACAAACACGGAGGGCGCGATCGCTTATCTGACAAGATTCGCAACGCAAACAACACCACTGATTCCTTCACAATCACTTTTATTGCTTATTTGGAGTATTTTATTACATGTTTTTTAAAGCTGCAACCATAAATGAGATGGAAAGGGTTCCAAAAATGGTCATCATCATCATCTTTCTACCCATCAACACCTTTGTTTGCTTCCATTTATCCTGTCACCTGTCGCGCTATCACTAACTCCCTTTTCTTTTATATCACTTTTCACACAATCCATCCATTTTTTTCTTTGGCCGCCCTCTCCAATGGAGATGGTGGCCACATGTATACAAATCATATTACTCGACAAAAAAAGACTATTCCATCTTAGAAAGTTTAGGCTAATTTTAGATATTAGGAAGAGCAAGAGATTTTAAAGTTATGCGAAAACCTGATACATATATTAAAATCGTCTGCGCGACAGCATTAAGATTGCAATACATACCATTTTTTTTTTTGCGGAAACCTTCAAAGGATCTGTGGGATTCTTACCTTACAAAGTCAAACCGGTGATCATCATCAACACATGAAAGGAAGCTTTAGGGCACGGTACATCTCTGAAGAGACTAAAGCCGTCTCCCATGAAGCTAGCCGTGCACAGCAGCACGTGCTCACTATGCTACTGTATTCCCTGGAATCGCTCGGTGTTCAGAGTCCTAGTCCCAGTCTGCATTAAATTATGCATAAGATTTCGATGTGTTACAAGCATTGAACAGTTGCCATCCCGAAGCCTTCCTCTCCGAACCGGATTAGCACTCTCACGAACCCGCTCAGCCGACTCTTTCTGTGGCCCACTACAGGATCCAGGGATTTCCTTTTGAATAAAACGTATTAAGTGTCGTGCATAACTTCCTATCAAACGAGAATTTTAGGATCAGTTGGTACTTCCAGAATAGACCTTCTACTAAATATCAATATCACGACCTTCACACGATTCGACTGCAACAAAAATCAGATATCAATTCAGATTATTTGCAATTCTTTAAGATCAAGTGCCGCTTTTACAACAGTCACAGAAACAAAAAAACAATGAATCTTATAAATGTCGCTTCATTAACACTTAGACGGACCTTGATTCTAGAAGATAATAGGCAATTTTCACGTGTAGATAAGTAATAATGATAATTCAAACGATTTAGAATTACATGAACCTTTGAAATAGCAATAGATAATAAAAGATGGATGGAGACCCGACTAGGCGACAGCAGGCGCAGCGACGTTGTTGCCAATGCATTAAATTGACATTAATGCACAAAGATTGGAACTATCAAAAATATGTTCAAAAATGGCAAAAAAGCGAAAATTCCAGAGCCCAAATTACTCCAGTCCCAACGAGAAAAACTCAAGAAGCTAATTTTGGTAGTCAGAATTACGAATGGAAACAAAAACGCTAGTAAGCTTCTGAAAAAATGTGGGAAGAACCTGGATAAGGCGCAGGAGCGTATCCAGGACATTAGCATACCTGAATAAAGAGAGAATCATCCAGTCTGATTTCCCCTGCTGCTGGAAGTATCCACCAACGGGAAAAATCAGACTGGATGATGACGATGATGATTTCATAACAATGGCTGGACATTGCTACTCACAATGGAACCACGATGACATTGGAGCCAAGTTGAACCCGGCAAATAACCAGAATGGAATGCATGAGAAAACTATTTCAGAGCTTTAGGACACGCTCTGAAGATGAACTTCCCATTGATTATTTTCATGCTTTAATTATGTGACTATGTAATTGCTTGGTACCTAAATTTTCTCCAAGTTGGTTGAACAAAAACCTCTTAAGGTGTGTATATTTAGAAGTTTTTGTAACAACAGAAATCTGTATACATTTTACCCTTCATCTCTGACGTTATCTAGTAGACAAGATGACTATCAACAAAATTACATAGTTACCTACTCACAGATAACGGCGTGATCGATGATACGCCATAAATGAGTCAGCTCGTCTCCTAAGACGAGCATATGGTTTGATAGATAAAAGCTATGCTTGGTGGCATCAGCAAGGTGGAATGACAATGTGTCAGCCATATAGACTGGAGAACCGATTACTGGTTGGAGAAAGACAGTGTTCAATAATATTGTAAATGAATATTCTAGAAGTTCAAAGTTTCGTTTTCAAACTTTGAAACGTGCTCCTATCTGAGTCATAAGGATAGGCTTTAAATTTGTTGGGTGGGCTCATAAGTTAAACCGATTCAAAAGTGTGAAAAAAGCAAAATTTCAAAAATTACTAGATCAATTTGAATGAACCGTTTTTGTAATTTTTTGCGAAAGTTTTGTTTTACTTAGCTTAATCACATTCAAACTTTTTCTAACTGTGACCAGTCCAATAGGTTGTCTGAATGACGTGGACGTCTTGCGGGTTAGTTAGTACAAAATAAACATGTGGAAATGTAATATTTGGAAACTGAAATTCCTTCTTCTGTTCGAGCAAACCCAGAATTCGATGTCCCAGATTTATTTAACATAGATAAAATTCAAGTATAGTTAGCAGCAAGCAAACAAATACATTAACTTCAAATAGATAGGTACTTCTTTTCCTGATTTTTTGATAGTATAGAAGAGTAGCTCTAAGTATGAATTCACTAAATGACTCTACATCAATCTAGCTCATCTCTCATTATCTTTGTCTCTTCACATTGGGATTAACGTCAAAATCATCGAAAATCTCACAAACAACTGACGTTAGGTTTTAGGAAAACACATTTTATTGCATCTTTATCAGTTAAGATAGGCTGTTGTCTCGAGTGCTACACAGTCTTATATAATGTGACCACATTCTGTGACGTCACCTTTGCCAAATGATAAACATTGATTTTTGACAAAAACATGTGCTTACCTATATTATCTTTCGACACGGTTCGGCTTTGTCTGGATATTTTTACGAAAATAAACATAAGTGTGGAAAAAAATACAGTTTATCAAGATATTTATATTATTATTTGGTAAACAAGTACCTATCGAGCATGTGCGTAATGTACTGAGTGCACGCCACAATAATAAATACGCTATGTATAAATGAAAATTATATTCCTGAAAAAAAATCACATCTCATAGACGAAATCTACACTAATATTATAAAGATGTAAAGTTTGTTTTTATGTTCTTTTGTTTCTGGGAAGTAATCTCTGGAAGCATTGGTCCGATTGCTAAATTTTTTTCACTGATAGAAAACTGCTTTATTCCTGAGTAGGCTATATTTTATGTACGCAGGCGAAGCCGCGGGCAAAAGCTAGTGTTAGACATTTAACGAAGTGACTTAAAATATGCCTTTTTTAATGTGGGAAGTCATAAAATATTTTTTCCTGCTCTGGGTGGGGTGAGAGGGAGTATCAGACTTTTACTGACAAAACTTACCCATGTCCCTTCAGTTGCCTTCTGCGTTCCAGACCCGCAATGACTGTATCGAACATATGTGTATAATAATTATATAAATGCCATAACACTTAAAATATATCTTAATCTTTACTACAGCAGTGACACAAAAATGAATTAATAGGGAATGAACTGGTAGAGAATAAACTGGTAGAGAATGAATTGGTAGAGAATGAACTGGTAGAGAATGAACTGGTAGAGATTGAACTGGTAGAGAATAAACTGGTAGAGAATGAATTGGTAGAGAATGAACTGGTAGAGAATGAACTGGTAGAGATTGAACTGGTAGAGAATAAACTGGTAGAGAATGCACTGGTAGAGAATGAACTGGTAGATAATGCACTAGTAGAGAATGAACCGGGAGAGAATGCACTGGTGGAGAATGAACCGGTAGAGAATTCACTGGTAGACAATGAACTGGTAGAGAATGCCTACAACAACTACCCAGCGCAAGCTCCCCAGCCTTTTTCCAACTAGCTTGGGGTCGACTTAAAGTCTAACCGGATGCAGCTACATAAAGCAACTGCCTATCCGATCTCCACAACCCAGTTACTGGACAACACGATACTACTTGCATAAACTGATTTTCAAACTTTCTGGCGTCTGATTATCTGTAACGACTGACAACGATTTACGAATGACAACCACCACAACTACACGTAAAAATTTAAATAACTAAGGACGCAAAATCGAGGAAAAAAAGAACAATAAATTCAAGGTGTTTCTAAAATTACTAACAAACAGATGATGAAAGATACCACAAATACATTTACGAAGGCTAGATAGCAATCTACGAATACAATGTGTTTAAAACGGATTTACTGAAAATCTAGAAATGAAATCTTACCTACGATTTATAAACGTTAACTGTCGATAAGTTTACCCTTTGGTATAATATCAATAACATATCGACGAAGATATGGCTAATCATATTCGAGTACGAACAGCGACTTTACAAAGGAATCTGGGCAAGATTTGTTTTGATCAAATTAAAAATAAATATCTCCCAATATTTATTAGCATTCTGCTTTTCATTATCACTACCCTTAAGTCTTACTTCGCCCAATGTTGAGCGTGAGCCTCAATTTTTGTGCCAACTTCATCAAGTGGTAATAGTATCGTCTACCAACCTAACCACCAAATGACTACTACTTTTCCTTCAGTTGACTCCATGACCCCACTAACATCATCGCACCAGGTGTCCTGTCTAACTATTTTTGAGTTCAGTGATTTCAGTTTACTATATCGCAAAACTTTGTATTTCTTCGGATCTCGACGTTTGGAACTAGGTCTATTTGCCTTATGCCAAGCAAGGGACTCGAACGCTTGGATTGGATCGCTCGATCGAAGGCTTTATGGAACGGTCTATGAATCTCTGTGCTTTCAATCAAATAATTTTCTCTTATCCCAATTTATTTAGAACTATAGTTGCTCATTATTTTCTTTATACTTTTTATACGTAATATCTAATATTAAGTAAAGATATGTATTAGAATAGTAATACTTATATTAGGGTAAGGAAAACAAAGTCGTTTTTCACTATTTCAAAGTTCATTTAACCATCCCAAATTAATTCTAAATGCTTAAAAGAATATCATTTTCTTCTACATAATAATAACACAAAGTAAGTCGTTATATTGTGAATTCATAATTTGAGATAAATTTCAATCTGTCGGCACCACATAAATATAGGCTTTTTATATTCTTCCTATATTATAGGCTTTCTATTTTAAATTCATTTTTAAGATTATTTGTTTTGAAAAAGCTTTAAAAAAGGTTACCATTGAATTGGAATTTGGTCTTGACTGAGAGATTTGAGACTTGTTTGTTCCAAAATTTGATAATCATTTCGAAGGCAAAAGTTTGTATGTATGTCTTTTTGTCACTCCTTCACGCTCAAACGACATAAATGATTACGATGAAATTTAGGACACAGATAACACACACAAAGGATACTTTTTATCCCAGAATTATGTTTACGTGGGACAATTCTCTACTTTCACACGGGCGAAGTCGCAAGCAGAAGCTAGTTTACTATATTTGTAAAATAAGTCGCATCGATTGTTTACAATCATTGGTTATCACTGTCAATGTTAGCGCAAGGCTGGAGGAAACAGCTCTAATTCTCCTTATCAATCGATAGCGCAGATTTGAGATAAACTAATCTCACTTGATGGACGTTGCTACACGTAGTTTAAACTGTAATATAAATCTAGAATTGTGTTCAAGATCTTATCAGTAAGGACTGAAAATAGTCGTACATAATGAAAGCTTATATAATTTCAGTTATTTTCAGATTCTTAACTTAAATGTTGAAAATATTCCATTTAATTCCATTCTGAAACTAATTTAGTAACTAAATACTTAAACTAGTCACTTGAACTAAATTATATCTTGTACCTATATTATAACCTACTTACCTATTAAATTTTTTTAACGTGTGAAATTATCAAATGACTCGACGTGTCAAACTGACTAAAGCCTCCTATGTTCCTTCGTTTGCCCTATGCGTTCTAGTGCCACAGTAACTCTTGCAAACATTCCCGCAGCTGTAGCCATAACTTCACTTTTACTAATATCTCTTTGAAGCGGCGTGGAACATTACACGCGCCGTCGACTCAGGCTTGGCCTTTATCGAACGGCCAGACAGCAAGCTACCTATTGCTCATCATCCGCAAGCTCGTTCCTACGGTGGCTGGAAATCGCCCTGCGATTCCCTTCGCCAGAGGTGTGAGGATCTCCGTACCCTCATGCGGCCATCTCCTACCCTCGCATTACTGCATCACAGAAGAAGGCGAATGCTTCCTATTCCCTCTTTCTTCGGCCCATAGCCTACATGGCCGGACGCGAGGTGGCAGGACGGAAAGGAGGATCACCACCTCAAGGAAGACCGTACAGACCGCACCATCCGGTTGGAATATAACCTACCTTGCATTGCATCGTTACATAATTGATATGTAACATAGCCGTTTTCCGCGTGTGTGTGTGTGTGTTTATCCGATAACTCTTTCGAAAACCGCATCAAAATCCGTCGCATAGTTTACGCAACAGATTTCCCATTTTTGCGGTTTTTACCAATAGAAAGAACAATAGTCAAAGAAGGTATATCCACAGGTATATACAGTATATAATTTGCACCCATGCAAAACCAGGGCTGGTCACTAGTAACGTCTAAAATAATATCTACACACTTACGATTAAAAACTTTAAACAGAAAAATGTGGTGTTTTTAATCTTTTTTTTTTTCTTTTAAAACAAGTTCAACATACCACACCACAGAGGTAACCATTTTTTTAAATCTAAGTTATATTTTTATCTCATTTAATTTTTAAATACGTTTGTTTTTTAATATTTCAATTAGCATTGTACCAATGTAATCTAATTTATTATATACACTTCTGGACACATCTATTGGCCCACCTTAGAGTTTAGGTTTCGATAGCCCCTACCGAAATATGATTGCTAGATTGAACAAAAACTGTTGATGCAGTTTTAAACCTGATACATTTTACCATCTTTTTCGATCGTATTGTTTTAAATTTGAATTCAGAATACCATACGACATGGAGCTACGCCTAACAAGTCGGATATGCGCCTTGTTCAAGGCAATTGATTTTTGAATAAAAAACATGTTTTATCAAATAAAGGTTTAATTTAATAACGCGTGTTGCTTCCATGGGCATCTACCACAGCTCTCATACGATTAGGCATAGAGTTTATCAACCGCTCTATGAAATTTTGAGGGATCATCTCCCATTCCTCTTCTATGGCAGTTTTCAACTCCTGCATCGTCTGGGCAACTGGCTGACGAGCCCTAACACGTCTTTTTAGCTCGTCCCACATGTGCTCAATGGGGTTCATGTCTGGGCTTCTGGCTGGCCAGTCCATAACTGTGATGTTCACATCCCGAAGATATTCCCTGACGATGCCGGCCGCATGGGCTCTTGCATTATCATGCATAAAAAGGAAATTTGGGCCCACATAGTCCGCGTATGGTATCACGTGAGGTTTTAAGCACTCACGAATGTACCTTTCAGCATTTAATGTTGGCAGCCGCGGTCCTGTAACAACTTCAAGTTGAGTTTTGCCGCTCGCGGATATACCGCCCCAGACAGTCCATGAGCCAACGCCATAAGCAACTCTCTCTTCAAAGCAGCATTGTGCGAAACGCTCTCCCTTACGTCGGTAGACCTTTTTCCTTCCATCATTGCCATGTAACATAATTTTAGACTCATCAGAAAAGAGTACACGGCTCCAATCATGCTGTGTCCAATTTAAATGACTGCGTGCGAAATGAAGACGCGCTGTTCGGTGGGCTCACGTTAGTTTGGGCCCATTAGCTGGCTTGTGTGGTACCATATCGCGTTCTTTTAACCTTCTCCGAACAGTTCGAGCGCTCACAGATATTCCGTGGAAGTCGCGAAGTTGGTTTTGTATCTCAATGGAGGTAAGGTGACGATTTCTCAAGCTGGTCGTCACGATGAATCGAGTTGTGACCCGAGATCGTGGCCTTCCTTGGCGACGAACAAAGCCGCCAGTCTCTAGGTATCTCCGATAAACATTTCGGACCGCAGATCGACTTAAATTAAGTTGAGCACTCACGTTTCTTTGGCTGTGTCCGGCCTGAATAAGTGCCACAGCTTGGGCGGCGACTTCAGGTGAAGTATCCATAGATTATTGATAGAACCTCACCTTAATGTTAAGAATAAGTAATGTTTGTTGCAAAACCAAAGATATCAATCACTTTTTCAAGAATTAAATCCAAGTAAACCAATAAAACCAAGTCTTCTTAGTATTCGATTGTTTGATATCCACAAACAGGCTCCAAATTGTCTTTTGTTTCTTTAAATTCTGTGTTCGAAATTCAAAAAAAGACTATTGTATGAAATTGTGAATGTGCCAGGTTCAAAACTGCATAAAAACTTTTTGCTCGACCTAATATAAAATTTTAGCTAGGACCAAACGAAACTGAAAATACAAGGTGGGCCAATAGATGTGTCCAGAAGTGTAATTAGGCAGAAATCTGTCTCCTGATATACAGGTTATATCTAGTTCAGAAACAAGAGCTTCTATGTAGCAGTGACAATTGTTTGCAAATAAAAAGAATTAAAGAGCACTTCCTTTCTCAATTGACATAGTATTAGTATATATTATATCTGTATGTATGTATATATATATATTAGACGTATTTATGTATGTTTATGTTGTACACTGGATCATGCCCTCGATTGTGATCTCTCTCTGTCACTCAAAGGTTTGCTGGGAGAAAACTCATTGTTGAGTTAAGCTCGCCTTTGTACATAAATTGTCAAATCCATGTATAGTATTTAAGTTTTGTGTGTACAATAAAGAATAAAGAATGAAGAAATTATGTTTGGCTATGGCCGACCTCTCCGAATCAGCCTCAAACCTGCACAGATATAAAGTAACAGTACCCACAAACCTTACGTATACAAACTAGCTGGTTCGTTATTTATTTGCTAAATAAATACTACTTATAGTAGATCCCCCTCCCTGGGAGGATCCCGTCACTCCACACGATTGATCGCCTCCCTAAGGACGTGTAGCCAGTACCCTCACCACTTTTTTTTCTATTTTTTTTCTTTTTTCTCTCCGAAAGGACATCCGGAAGTTCGTTATATGAAAGAGTATAGTTTTTTTTTTTTTTGTTAGGATCAGTTGGTAGATTTTATAAGTTACTCTATAAGTAGAGATAGTTAAAGTTTCTTTCGAATATAAAATACTGTAGACCTGTAGAGGAATCAAAAATTTACTTGCAAGAGAAAATCTTCACTATTTGAAATTCCAATAAATACGAGCCCTGCAGTTTAGTATTAATTTTCAAATTATAATCTTGACACTTACTATGTATGATAAATAAAACCAAATACTTAGCGGAGATATAATGTAAAATATTTTTTAAATTTTTATGGGTACATTTTCATAGTTTATATAAATTATAATTCATATATCATTTCAAATAAACCAACCGCATATATAGAACCTTTTCATCTAATAAAAAATCCAGTATAAATAAGAACCCTAATTCATTAAAAAGCGACAGTATCTCAAGCATATCATCATCCCTAAAAAATTAAAAGGCACCTTTCCGAGCGCGTTGATGTCTAAAATTGCGGCGGTCTTAAGCAAATTTACCGAACAAATATTATTAGGGATTTTAGACGGAACCCTTCGGATTGGGGAGTGACAGCCCCTGGATTTATCAGCGATGCATTTGAGTGGATGTGTTGAAAAGGTGCATTACGCAATCATTAATACTGTAGCCACTATATGAGGTCTTCATTTGTGTTTGTTCAGATGTTGACGATACTTAATGACTGTTGCGAATTTGAAACCAGAGAATATTATTAGATTTTTGCCAGTTCCCTTTGAGTATTTTCAGCAAATAAAAAAAATCATCTACATTTTATTTAGTTAGTTCTGTATGATATAGAGTGTTACAAGTGCTCATAGTTTGATAACTTTTGGTTAAACTTTTGCAAGAGAGAGAAATATCGAATACTACGTGTTTGAATGCCGTTTATCCTCATTTTTCGTAAAATATTTTTGTTTTATTTTATATAGGTTCGCTTGACCGCTATCTATCTCACCTGATGGAAAGCGACGATGCGGTCGATTAGGTAGTAGAAGTAACCTATTCACTCTTGACTTAAAGACTCTCGGGTTGTAGCCATCAGGAAACTCAGACTCCGGCAGGGAATTCCACTCCTTTGCTGTACGCTCAATGAATGTGTTTCCAAAACTTTTTATGTGTATAGGTTGTCCACCATGTAACGGTGGCGCATTGCCGTACGCCTGGTGGTCCGATGATAGAACGGGCTAAGCGGAATATTAGGCTCTGCAATTCCGACGCACACTCCCCGAAATACAACCGGTAGAAAACCGACAGGCTGGCAACTCGGCGTCAATACTCAAGACTACCATAGTACCATAGTTTTGCTAATTGTAGGTACCAAATATCTAGAGACTTAACAAAAACTTTTTAGCCAGTTAGTTGTTCAAACGACCGTTTCAACGATTGTTATTTTATAAGGGGCATACAAATTAACAATAACTGAAACGACTGTTTGTTAATTTAGACTTAGACAAAACTAACAAAATCAAATTGACTGGTAGAGAATGCCTTGTTGCATTAAGTCCGCCTATTTACCACTACTGTACATGAAGTTTAAATAATTAAATTATTAGGGTTTCGACCAATTTCTTTTGATCCGACTTGTAATGTATCTGCAGAGTATACTTACTGTAAATCTCAAGTCAGTTTAAAAGACCTCTACTCAACTCAATCGCCATAAAAACGCGAAAAAGAACTTTCGATTAATGTCTACAAATTACTAGCTGAAGAAGAAGAGGAAGATTCGAGGTGAAGTTGAGGTATGATCAGCCTACAGGAGTAAGCCGATGAATGTCTTATAATTTTCTGATATTTAATTTTTATTTATTTATCTATAAACTTTATGAACTAATAAGAAACTATGTACAAAGGCGGACTTAATGCCTCAGGCATTTTCTCCCAGTAAATCTTAGGGAGCTTAATTCATTTACTACTACGTATTTACGCTCACAGGATTCAAGTAGAGAGTAGAGTAGAGTAGATTCTAGTAGAAGTAACTATTCTTTTCAGCAGAATTCTATACAGAATTTATTTTTTTCTGATACCAGTAGCGGATACAGCTAAATATAACAATAATCACACTTATTTTATCCAAAAACTCTCAGCTAAGCCAAACAATTATTCGTCCCGAGCCCCTCACGGTACGTTAATAATTCCGTACTAGCATCGTGCATTATGTCGAGCGACAGCCCTATGACTGATCACCGCCAACCCTGGCTCACTGGCTACCGACGGCGAAAAAAATTGCTATAATATACGATGAGAATTATTGCCAGAAATATTTCGGTGACGGCTTTTACGAATTTCGAGGAAGAGATGTAACTAGAATTTTTTTTTTTTTTGTGGGAAATATGTCACTTAACGCTATAGCTAAATCGAGGTTTAAGTTTCAATGGCAACTAACAGATTATAATACCAGATTAAAATGCATATTTGTAAGAATTTGGCAATAGTATCATCATAGCGTTAATGTTTCTCAATTGTCGATTTTTTGATGATGATTGGACCAATTAATTGAGTAAATATCTAAATTAGTGTGTTTAGTTTATTCATTAGTGTAACTTCTGTGCATAAAAAAGGCCCATCAACGCCCAGCACCAACAGTTGGACCTAGAATGCTGAAATTTTGCACAGATTTTTTTATGATTCGTACAAAGAATAGAAAACAGGGCAAGTGCGACTCAAATTCGCACCCTGAGGTTTCCATATAAACTTACCTATGAAAATACATCGATTCCCTAATTGACTTACAAAGATTTTTCCGAATCGAAAAAAACGATATTTTTAAGTGTTTTTTTTTAGTTTTCTGATTTTTTCCTGTACTTGTGCTATAAGACTCTGCTTCATGCCATGCAAATATATCTTTTTTGTTGTCACCTATGGTTCTCTCTGCATCACCCAAAGTTTGACAGATAGAAAATGCCTAAGGCATTAAGTCCGTTTCTACACTTTTAAGTACATATAGTATTATTTTGCACAAACTTCAAAGCCAACACCGTCAGGGCGTCAGCTACACCAACTTATACACATCTTTTTGTGTCAATACAACCGGTACAACCAGAGACCAATAATAGGATTGACCTCATATAAATCCTGGAAGGTGCAGGTGGTTGTACAGGACGGGCAGCAGACCAGGTGATGCATATGCTGTGAAGGAACATACCTACAAGCTACCATTTACGTTCAATCTGTAATCGCCAATCACACTACAATTGCATCGAAATTCCAAAAAAAAAACACTACTAAAATAAACATAATGGGCAATCGGAATCTGTGAATATATGTTACGTGTTTTATTTATTTGGTCTATATATGGTTTTAATAATTGTGTGGATTTGTGTTGTTATTTTTATTGTGTGTGCTATATTAACTACATCCTAAGAGCGGTGGCGGAGATCTATACGCCAAATATTCGCCATTTTGTGCGGAGGGTGATTAGGTAGGAAACATATTTTTCTGCCTGGTCTTCCATTGTTTTTAATAATAATATTTTATATCACTGTTACTAACACTAGTATATAAGTTTTTTGTAATACTAACAAAATTTGGATCACTGTTGTCTGAATTAAATGAATTTTAATTTTATAAGCGTGATGGTGGAAATAAACGTATTGTTATTATAAAACCAAGAACATTTTTTAAAATTATTGTGTTTCTTACTCTTGACCGCTATCTTACCTGATGGTAAACTTGATCAACGAAGAACTACGCTTACTAAGAAGTACCCTATTCACTCTTGGCTTAAGGACTCTTTTGAAACTAACAGCAAATACAGACTCTCCCTCTCTAGCTGCACACACAATTAATGTATTCTATCTAGCAATGTGCGTTGTAAGGATTATTTTTTAGCAATGTTACAAATTAAACAATTTTCTTTGACGCACGTGGCACCGCGTAGCGCGCAATATAACGGGACACATAGCATTATTATCCCAAAATATTAAAAAACAAATTCCTAATTACAACACCTTTCAATCATTCCACCGACAGCCCATTGCCAAAAGGAGTGTGCCATAAACCCCACGCCAAACGATTATATTTTTAATAAAACCATAACTAAAACAAGATAAGGCCGTCCCCACACTGAACATCAGAATAAACATTGTAACGCCAATACACTTGATCCTATAATCCTGCAGCTCCTGTAATGTACCCTTATCATACTATCTACGTAAGTATTTGGTGACGAATTTTTTTAATAAAAATACCATGTACGTATTCGTAGTTATTCGAAAAAAGGGAGTATTTTTTATCGTGTAAATGAATGTGATCTTGATATCTTTGGCTTTGAAAATATTTCTTGTCGTTTTTCTGTCATATTACTTTTGAATCTCGTTTGATGGTTGATTCGGACTAAGTACCTATCTACTAGTAACGTAATATCCTAATGAATAAATATATGCAGACAACGAATCAGAAGCTCGCCAATATTTTTAATGCCAATCCACCCTATTTTTCTGTATCTAATTGCGAATGCTTCGCGTTGTTATGCTCTCCGTCTATAACTGAAAGATTGATTCAAGGGACGGTCAGGTCTTCAGGGTGGATCATGTAATCGATCAATGATATCAACAGTAGCATTATATACTGCCACTTTTGCTGCCACGACAACATACAAGAAATAAAATGTATCAACTTATACCCACTTCATTAGTTTGAACTGACATGAAACTTATCAAACTCACCCACAATCTAACCACTGAAACGGAAGTGCAATGCATCATGCGTCCAACCGACGTATCACTTCGTGTCATCATAATAATTCCAACGAATCCTTCGTTACAGCCTTATTTATATTCCCTCGCCTACTTTAATATGTATGATTTAATTAACCATTCGCATCTCCTGTCAACTCTCCACGACGAATTGAAACGTCAGCTGCGTGTTTTTTTTTCCTGTAATACACACCCATTTTTCGGTAAAGAATTTAAGCAAACATGGCCGTGTAAAAGTTGGAAAAAAAAGTTTATTCGTGAACGCATCTGCCGTATTGTCCAATTTTCGACCAATAGCGTCGGCTCCCGCTCCCCTAGCTGTCAGTTGACTGTCAATTGTTTGAAATTCGAATGTTATTTTTTTTTCTCGTGGTAGGGCGTTGACGCGGCGGTACACAGCCAGTCGTGTAGTACAATTGAATTGATTGAATTACGGTTAATTTGGGCCGTGGCGTATCGTAATGGATTGCCACCCGCATTGTGTCCGGTAAATAAAGGGTACAATACATACACATTGTTAACAATTGCTACTGTTTATATCTATAGATACAAATTAAAAATGCTTCCCCTAGAACTATATTTTCCAGCTACGGCTTTTCTGACAACTTTACTGAATACTTCTACTTTGTTTCTTCAATTCCTTTGAGAAAATAAAAAAAAATGCGTTTATTTGCATTATAAAAACGAAATACCACTGACTGACAGCTACCCTGTTTTTAGGGTTCCGTAAGTACCCAAAAGGAAAAAACGGAACCCTTATAGGATCACTTAGTTGTCTGTCTGCCTGGCTGTCTGTCAGTCTCTCTGTCTGTCTGTCAAGACCCTTAATCTCGGGAACGCGTGAAAGTAGGGGAGAGGGGTACAAAATGGCATACTAGTCAGAAAATCAGTCATAAAATCTTTATTTATTAATAATATTGAACACTTTAGTAACTGTGTATTCTTTGGTTCATTACCTATTAGAATTATAGAGATCAATCAACTTAATACAAAAACAAAAGAATTATTCAACATTCTTTTTTATCTTGAAAAAATCCGTTTTGTCCGCCCTAGTCGGGTAAAATGGCACACGTGATGTGGACAAAATGGCATACCATTTTTTTAAATGAAAATCAGTCGATTAGAGACAGAGTTCACACGTAAAACGCTTTGTATTTTTCGGAACATCTGCACATGATGCATGAGCCCATCTTTTACAGCTCAAGCACATTAACCAGAGCTCCTTTGGCTTGGACCTGGAGTAGAGGTCATTGCAATAAATGCAAGGACAATCTTCATCATCATCTCCGACTTCAGTGAAAGCTTGTAAGGAAGAGAAATCATTTTCACTGTCGGAACTAAAATCCAAAGCTTTCGTAACCTTTCTCGTGTTTTTCTTTGGAACAGGTGGAGGAGCTGATTTTGCTTTTGCCTCTTCTATATTTGGCGTTGAAGTTAACACCAATATTGTTGGTTTTTTGCGTGGTTTTCTTTTACCTTGTCCAGCCACATATGTTCCTATCGGCACTGGAGACAGCACGCTGACTGGAACATTGATATTCATGTCTTGGAGTATCAATTTAGATGATGTGGGTGTTGTAGGTATTGCAGTAGCTGTGTCTCTAGATTGGGCAACTGAGAGTGGAAGTGGGTTGTCTGCGGCTGATGTGCTTGCAATTATCAGTGATGTCGAACTGCCTGCTTCTACCTGAGATGGACCTGATGACGGTATGCATAGGTTTTCTGCTACCGTTGAATCTTCTTCGGGCTCTACCCGATCTTGTTGCATGGGGATGTTTGTCGTCTCAGCAGGCTCAAACAAATAATCTGGAAATATGTTTGGATCAACAGGCCAAAGACCTGTTTTTTGAAACCCATTGACGGCAGTTTGAATCGTTGCTGCTTTGCCATAAGCTTTGTTGAGAATTGCACCTATTTGAAAATGAGTAACAACTCTGCCTGGATGGTTCTTTAACCAAGTGCTCACTTCTTGATTAAAATATGTCTTCAGTGGCCCATAGAAAGATACGTCTAATGGTTGCATGCGGTGCGTGCAGTGAGGTGGCAAGCATACCATAATGATTCCATGCTCTTTTGCGAATTTTAAGCTTTCAATACCTTTATGACTTATATGTCCATCAACTACCAAAAGCACTTTATCATCAAGACTCGCTTTTACATGCAACTGAAAGTGCACCAACCATTTATAAAATACAGCTGTTGTCATCCAACCTGATTCCTGGGCAATACCCAAAGTACCGGTTGGAGCTTCGTCTATCAACTCCTGTTTCATGATTTTTCTAGGATAAATTAAACACGGCGGGACAAAATGGCCATTTGCACTCATGCAACAAACAACTGTCACATGAGACCCCTTTTCAGCACTAGTCAAAGCCCCAACCTGCTTACGTCCAGTAGTAGCAAAGACCTTTTGGGGTCTCTGGACTGTTGATAAAGCTGACTCATCGACATTGTAGAGCCTATGAGGAGAAATGTTGTTGCTCTGAACAATGTCTTGGTAAGTGTTGAAAAATAGTGCTACTTGCGGTTTGTTAAAGGCTTGGGCTCTTGCAGCTGAAGTCGCTTCAGGTTTCCTCAAGGATATGTCTGGGTGTCTGCGTCGAAATCCAGCCAACCATTCTTTGCCTGCCATCTTTTTTTCATTGTTGAAGTTATGAGGAATATTATTAACGTCTGCAAACTGGTAGGCCAATTCCAAAACTTCCTTCCTTGTGAATCCAAACAATCTCGTTTCTAGTAATTTAATATGTTCTACCAGTTCTCGTTCCATTTCATATGTGAAGACACTCCTGTACCTACCCATACCTAAAACAATAAGGCGAGTACGTGATTAAATCCGCTCTGATCATGCGTACATAATGCTACAGTTAAAAAATACTACATAAGTTGGTAGGTACCTTTAGCAGTTGGAGCTAAGAATTTATTTTGTTTCAGTGCATGTCTTCTAAGAGTCGACTGTGGGACATTAAATACTTTAGAAGCCAATAGCCAGCCCATTTCATTATTCTTCACAGCTTCAATAGCCTTTTCCATGGAGGTTTTATCCCATCCCTGTCGGTCTGTTTTTCTAGAATAGTTACGAGGCATGATTGTTAATAATCTGAAAAAAGAAAAAAGGGTGGGTCAAATGACATAGTATGCTGTTTTACCCGAACAAGCCGTATGCCATTTTGTCCACTACATAACCTTCAACGTAAGAAAACAATAACTAAAAAAATTACTAGAATTATGAGATTTCAAATCATTTTCGAAGTTATTTAGTAAAATTACAATAAATTAATGCTAAATTCAAACAAATTAACGTAAAAAATACTTACTTTTACGAGAAACAAAATCCGCCTGAGTAAAACTCGTGACAGCAAAAACTAAACAAACATGTGTCCGCACCACACGGCCAAACGGACGCGACTGGCGCCGCCACAGGTTGCGACCTGTTATTAAGCGATCCTCTACACGCCATTTTGAGAACTATTATGTCTGTGGTTTTGGAGAAAAGGAGGTGTGCCATTTTACCCACCTATGTCATTTTGTACGCCTCTCCCCTATCTGTATCTATTATTAACAAAAAAAAAGATATAGCCGTTTATGTCGCAAAAAACGTATATTTCGACACTCTCAAGGGAATTAAAATTCATAGGGCACTTTTCGTTGACCTAGAATCCAGATCAAATAACTTCTCCTAAACTGGCTGGAGCGAGAGCAAAACTTACTAACTAAAACCCACCAGTGTTTCTTCAGTTGCCCTCTAAGGTCTAGGGCCATGGTAATCCTTTCGAACAATTCCGCGACTCTAATGAGCGCCGTCCATTTTGCTGACATCTCTTTGAGGCGCGCGTGGAACACAACGCTCAGTTTACTTGAGCTTAGTCCTTACCGGATGTCGAGCTACTCATTAGTCGCCGTCCACAAGCCCGCACTTACTAGGGGAGGGAATCGCCCTGTGACTCCTGATGGCGACTCCAGGCATTGCCTGCGACGGCGGCTGGGGTGTAAGGATGCACTTAACCTCATGCATTCCGCCACCTCCTTCGCCCGCTTTACTGCTTCGCAGACGGAAGCGTCAGTTTCCCATTCCCTCTCTTCCCGTACCATGAATCAGGGCCGGGCACGTGAAGTCTCTAGCTCCGATCGCCGCCACGAAGACACGGCCACAGACACGGTGGTGCTCCGCTCAAATGAGGCAGACTTACACCGAATGCTCCACCTAGTTCTCCGGGCGTACCGCACAATGGTGACACCCCGTCCTTTCTTCCCGCTGGATCTAAAACAGGAACCTCTCTAAACACCCATGTCTGGTGAGGACACTGATAGATAGTTAGTAACCAATAATTTATTTTTCGATTTACTTTCAATTCACTCTGTGATTTACTTCTATCTTCAGCTTTTGTAACTTCAACAAATCTATTTACCTACCTTATTTTTTTTTAAACTATGGTGCATTGTTTATTGGATTAGTCGACCAAAGTCAAATTTTCATATCTCTCAAGGCATTGCACAATATTGTGTAACTTCAAAAAGAAGTCATCACCAAAGATTAGCTAATTGTCCGCCAACAACAAGTTGAGATCGTTCTAGTATTTCAAATATCTAAACACTACCCCGTTGCGCTAACCCGATTCTCATTGGAGAAAAAAACGCAAACACGGCATAGTCGTACGCAAGCACGACGGAGCAAACATTTGCTTGCGATCGCGTAATGGATTAGCGCTGTCGCATCGCCCGGTATACTATTACAACGGCCGCTGGACAAACAACCACTGTCGGTGCCTTTGTGCCCCGCTTTACGCTGACGAGTAGGCGGCTTTACGTTGCATTCTTTTTTTTTTCAAGTTTGGAAAGAAAGTTGAGTTTTTCCTAAGCCTCGTTTGAGTTTATCTTCTAAGTAAATACCCATACGTCAGCGCAGAGAGCAACGGGCACTCACTACCTTGTTTTCATTTCTTAATTCTCCCAATTCTCCTAGTTATTTAGCCCCTCTCTTTCAATACATTTGCGCCAACCACAATAAAAATCTACGCTCATCTCATAACCGTCTTCTACTATGTCCTACTCATCGTACTGACTTTCTTCACTGTTCTTTCTTTGTTCAGGCTATTTATCTGTGGAATGCGCTCCCCCAAGAGGTCAGGATGGTTACAAACCGATTAAGATTCAAGATTGAGGTTCGCGAGCATATTCGTAAGAAGTTGGCAGTAGTATCATCACAACGTTAATGTTTCTCTGTTTGTCGATTTGGACCAATTTTTGTTTTTTTTTTATTATATATATTTAGTTTATTAAATTAAGTATATATTATGTAATATATATTATATTTATTGTATTGTATCTGTGATTCATTTGCATATCTTTTTATATTAACCTTTTTTTTTCTCTCTCTCTCTTTTATTGCACCTACCACTATTCTTCTCTGCATCACCCAAAGGTTGACTGGTAGAAAATGCCTAAGGCATTAAGTCCGCCTCTGTACCTTTATGTGCATGAAGTGTTAAATAAATAAGTAAATCAGTACAAGCAACCTTAAACTATTCATAATATTATATTCGTTCTGATTAATCTAAATCGACTCTACTCCTGTGCAACCAAGCTTATAAGTGAGTACGACATAACCCGCCAATTCTCGTCTCACTCATAGTCATAGACAATACAGAGCTTTGCTTGCCTGTCAATATTATCTCGAGCTGCGTGCACGCATCCTGTGTCTGTCTCTGGTACACATTTGCTTCTACGATACGATACTTATCGGTTGTATTATATAGATCCTCTTTTATTGATGCTTTATTTATGGTTTTCATTACTGTCATCACAGTGTTTTATGATTATAGTATTACTTCTTAAGTCATCTCTCACTGTATCTATTGCCGAAAAGTTTTGTAGAATTTTTAGTAAGTTTAGTCATTGTAATACAATAAAGTACTTTATTATATTTAATAATTAATTCAGGTCTCTTTTTGCGTTTAAATAAACGTTGTCCATCACTAGGAATTACTCCTGTATCGTTGTCGATGCATTCACACCCAGACCTTGAACAATTATCTGAAGACCATACAAATATTTGTTCCGTGTGTGAATCGAACCTGCAACAAGTAGCGTAGCAGCCCATCACTCAACCACTGCGCCAACCGTACCGCCTCTATAATTCAAGTTTGTGCATCATCCAAAGCACTACCTTTATAGCACCTACGTATGTTAGTGTCATCATCATCAGCATAATAGCATAATCAGCCTTTTAATGTTCCTACTGCTGGGACTCAGGCCTCCTCTCTAGGAGAGGGAATGGGCTGTAATCCACCACGCGGGCCCAGTGCGGGTTGGTGAATGTCACATGTCTTCGAATTTTTGGTTCTTGAACATGCTGGTTTCCTCACGATGTTTTTTTTCTCCTTTCCTCATTTCCTTATCATCAACGTTATAGTAATAGACTTTGCCTAGACCAACTTGAATTATTATTATTACATTAGTTATATCTTCTTTAGCGTTACAACTGCGACTTTCATCAGAAATATTTTCTTTTTAAACCTGATCATAAACGGCATCTACTTACCAGGCCTCCCGCATAGAGTTCCAACGCAAACTGTAGTTAATTACGCTCATATCGTAGAACAACGGAAACGCACACATCTGTCCAGTTTGCTAGCGGGCGAGCGTTGCGCAAACACACAGACGGACAAACACCCGGCACTGTTTGATCTGCCAACGGGTTGCAGAGATGGACAGGCTCGGGACCGGACCGTAGCTACCATGGCGGTAGGCGAACGTATATTTGGTGATCAATATCTTTGAATCAATGGAAGAGACGTGTTGGTATGAATTGAATTGAATGAAGCTAGAACGTGTTTATCTGTCGTCTTGAAAAACGTCAATAGCGTTGAAAATTAACGTGAAAATCTATAATGTAGGGTATAACGATTCCATATCTACCAGCGCTGAGGCACAAACTGCAATGTTATAAAATAAATGGGTTGTATTTCTAAAATTATTGTAACCTCCTTTAAGTTATTTAACAATGCATATATTACTCTACTTTGGACTCCGTTTAAAATTTCTGAATTTATTATAGAGACTTTTAACTTAAAGATTTTTTGGCACTTACTTAATTTTAACATTAGCAGTGAATTGCAGTACAATTTACAATTCTTTGCCATGAATTTTATGGATATTATCATCTCCGTTAATTTCTTTCTCAGTAACATAAACTTCGAACGTATCATTCGTTAGCAAATATATTAATTTCTCCCCTACTAACGTTGTTATTAAGTAACAAGTGTCGAAAGGATTATCTGGACAAATGGACAGCAGGACGGACGGAAAGGGTATTAGTAGATATCATGTCATTAGCTGTCCGCCTGTTGATGAAGCTTTCATCTATTATCTTTGTATTGGAGACTTGTTTATCGTTCATTTCGTTTTCTTTATTGTTTATCAAATTTTGATTAAAAAAGTTCATATTAGCTATATCTTCTTTATCCGTCGGTATTCTTCATTTTATTCTTTTTACTTAGATGATCTTAAAATTTATTTAATAAGAAGTTCAATATTAGTAAGGACTAGAACAATTTGCCTGCTGCGGAAATTTAAACTTTATAAACGAGTGCACTTCACCATTAACGATTGCATCACTGTTTACTATCTGGTGGGTTCGCAGTCAAGCACTAGTTTATTTCATTAAAAAAAAAACTACTCAAATTATCTTCAGAAAAACCTTCTAAAACCTTGCACATCTTTGTGTATAATTAGACTACAAACATTTCTCAATCAACTAACTCCAAGGAATTCAACAAGCACCTCACAAGGTCAATTCTCAGAAATCAAAATATTCAAAACACATCAGACAAATACGAACTCAAATATTAGTTTAGTTTTTAATTCAAACATGATTTCGTACGTGGCATCGATTGCTGTGTGAGACATAGCATTCTGTCCATGTCAGAAACAAACGTGTGTATCTAGGTATCACAAACAAAGGTATTTTAAAATATAATAACCGTACTGAATGTGTTTACTTTAGAACAATGTACGTCAAATGTAAGGTTTACCGTGAAACGCTTATGGGCCACTCTTGCGCCGCGGGGCGTCGTCTTTAGGCTAATATTGAAATATCTTTTATCTCACTTCTTTTTTCTTCGGAAGAATTAGAAAAAAGTGACACCTGTCATAAATGGACCCGAGAGGCTCCCACGAACTTTCTTTGGAACGTTTTAAAAAGATTATCCTTGGCAATGAGACGTTTGGGTAAACAAACCTGTGTATCTGCAAATAACAAAAAGTTTAAGAATTTGAATGGCCCGGAAAAAGAATAATGGTAGTGTTTACTATAAATACTTGTTCCAAATAATGGATTTATTTTGAGATTTTGTTGCAAATCAAATATGTTACACCTCGAACTAAATAAAATAGAACTATTTGAATCAATTCATATTTTACAGTTTCGATAAGCTAAAGATCCAAGCTAAAGATTATTTTGTTATCAAAATCAAATTAACAGACCTTTTCTCTTTTGTTCTAGCTCCAAAACTGATGATTCCTCCAAGCGAGTTCGTCAGTCAAGGCGGCATCGGCAGCCCACAGGAAGGTCTCCGCACGCCCACTGGCAGCCAAATGCTCGCCAACCCCCTGCTCAACCTGAACAACACCGGCCGCACCAACTTCACCAACAAACAACTCACGGAACTTGAGAAAGAATTCCACTTCAACAAGTATCTAACGCGAGCGAGGAGGATAGAAATAGCGTCAGCCTTACAACTTAATGAAACACAAGTCAAAATATGGTTCCAGAACAGGCGGATGAAGCAGAAGAAGAGGATCAAAGAAGGGCTCATCGTCGCCCCCGAAGTGACCCCTACGTCCACGTCGCAGGCCAGTGTCGTCGGTTCCAGCGAGAATAGTCGCGAATCCAGCTAAATAAATTGATTTCAAAGACGATGTATCGAGTGACCTTGTTGGTTTTATCGATTCTCAAGTGATCCTACAGTTTTGTTTCACAACAACAAAATATTGACTGTCTGTTCAAAATAGATTTCGCTGTTTTGTGTGTTTTAGTATTTTGATTTTTACTGTGTTCATTTACTAATGAATCGATGTTTTCGTACCTAGTATTATTCCGTCGGTCATTTTATTATCACGCCTCTGGCTATGTATGCTAAAATATATTATATGCTAATAGTACTCTCTGGAAGCTTTCACGTTGTATATACCAGCTGGCCACATGGAGCATAGCCGAAAATAAAGAATTGCGACAGCATGCATTCAAAGTTTGACTGAGAGTGTGAGACAAAGGGGAAAAAATCTGCTTATCCTGAAACAGGATAACACCAGATTGTACAATAAAAAAAAACTATATGGCTATCGATAATCATACAGAATGTTATGCATATATATTTCCTTCATTCAAAGAAAAGTAGATAGAGCGTAGATTGTTTTTTCAACATTGATTTTCAGAATAAAACTTATTATATTATCAAAAGAGATTATTGTAATAATATGAAAATTATAAAGGCTCAATTAACCTGATTAGTGTAAACCAACGGATGTGTCAACGTAATGAATTTTCTTAGATTTAAAATGTAAATTTCAAATCATAAGCTAAGTGTTACTTGTAAGATCGAGCGCTGTTCTACTAAAATGCTTTTTAGGATCGTCCGTTAGGAGATATTTAAGAACAATATCAATAGGATTTGTATTTTTTTAATTTATTTTTTAAGATCCTTTTTATTTTTAGACCAAAGCTTGTTTTTTGTTTAATTTATTAGAAATCGTCATTAACATTATTGAATGAATGTTTTGTATCATCGTTGATGTTGCGTTGACTTTATGATTCAGTTTTATTTTGAGTTCCTTACTTTCTTTTTTTTATTGCCTTCATGTGTCCTGTAAAATGTGAAAACATTCATTGGTAATGTAATTGATTGTGATTTCCAAACCTTTCAGCACAAATATCCGATTGTTGTATTATATTTTCTACAAATCTTTGATTTCATTCAAGTTGGGACTAACAATTTCACTATTTTAAATTAGCATTTAAATAAAAAACTTCATCAATGGCAAAAAACCAAAACTATAAAGAGTTTGATTTATCTGTAATTATTTTCAACTGTAATCTCTATTTCGGCATTTTCTTTCACAAAATATTATTATTTCTGTCGATACGTAGAAACTAAGTTTTTCATTAGTACGTTGACGATACTAGTCTTAATTTTGTAATAATATTGTGTACAAATCGTATATTGTATATAATAGTGGTGTGTTAGGTCCGTCTGAGTGTAAATTATCTATTAAGATAGCGACTACTACTTTATCATTAAATTAATTGTACCTATTTTCATTTATTGAAGTTTTATTAACCTTTCTTTTGTTTTTCAGTACAGCCGGTGCCCATTCTACAAATAAATTGTTATTCTTCTTTATTTCTTTCATTTACAGCCTTTTCTACGACGAACTTGAATCAGGAGACTTGGAAATAATTCATTTATTTATTTTAATTTTTTATTTATTATTTTTTTATTTGTAACTACGAACAAGGATCTTGTGCCCCCTTTGCAAGAATGAGTTTTATGCTTCTTTTTTTAAATATTATTCGACTTTTTTAGTACTTTGTCTTGTAGTAATAACCAATTATGTCAATTACGTATCATTTCAATCCTAATGAGTTTAACATGTAGGTAATTAAAGCTAGACTCTAACGTCTTATATTCTTGAGTAACATAGACATCAACGCGCTCTAATAGACATATCAGAAAGTTAGCTACCATAGGCCGCGGTGGTAGCACCGCGGCGTTAGAAAGCAGTGGGTAACTGAACGAAAACGGGGATTTAAGTCTTTCACTCCACCCTAACAGGGAAAAGCTATTTGATGATTTCAAACGTCAAAAAAAAGGTGTTTAGTGGAACGAGGGAGAAAGTTGTAACTACTTTTACAAATTTAGGAGAGAAGGAGTATTATCCTTCTTCTTCTTCTTCCTGCCCTTATCCCACATTACTTGGGGATGGCGCAACACCTTTTTTTCTTCCGTTCTGTCCTGTCACCCGTCAAACTATCACTTAACCTAGGTAATACATACTCCTAAAATATGAATACTAAATCGGATGCACCCCATTTCCGCATTGCAAATCACTTTTACGAAAACATTGTACCTTTTTAAATTTAAAAATCAACGAATGACTTCTCCCTTTCCGTTCTAGGTCCATGGGTTTTCTTTTCAGAAATTTCCCATGGACCTAGCAGACACTACTGGGCCACTTCTGTTTTATTAACATCTCTTTGAGGCACGCGCGGTACACTACGCGCCGACGACTCAAGCTTGTTCTTTACCGGGCGGCCGGACGGCGAGTTACCTATTATAGAGTTATGCTCGAGGTCTGCAAGCCTGATGACACCTGGGCGTTACTTTTGCCTGAATCTAAAACAGGAACCTCTTGAACAGGACATGTCCCGTGAGGACCTGCGTCAGGTGGAAAGTGAGGACGCCGCTTCTCTAGCCACTCACCAAAGAGGGGACTTACCGCTGCGCTGCCCAAAACAGTTATAACCTTAGTAAGGTCCTTAGAAATGTCGTAGTGATAGCGAGCGTCGTAGGACATCTAGTGATGACCTATGACGCTCGCTATCACTACGACATTTCGACGCTAAGACTACGACAAGAAAGCTGGCTTGGGCGGCCATTACGTCGATAACTGGAGCCCATAAGTCTGCTATTTTTATAAATTCACAATTCCAACACGATCCCATTGTTATTTTGCTAAAAGTTCGTAATCTGCTAATTCATAATGATCGATCATTGATCGGTCAATGGTCTCGTACTAAAGTTGTGGTAGAATGACAATATCGAGCTTATTAAAAGCAATGACTTTGCAATGACGTTCTAATGGTAGGTCACTGATCAAAGGAACTGTCAAAATTTTAGCAGATTACCGCATACGTCAGATATTCATTTGTCAATATGTAAGATTACCATTCTATGCCACTTCTTTCAATAGGCTGTCAGTGGTTGACCATTGGAAAGTCATAATGACGCCATTATATTAGTAGATTACCAAACTTGTCAAAATCAACAATTATAAAATCAATGATAGACCATTCTGACACTATTGTAATAGCAGAACTTGAGGCACTGATTGATAGAACCAGGTCCGAGGCTTGAACGGCATCCTTAGAATTGTAGACATAATCCACACAAATCATAGAAAATATTAGTGATGAACTTATTCTTGAAATAGTAACTATAAGTACCTGTGATATCCTCAGGGGGACAGTTAACAGAGAAGTTTCAGAATTCCGAAAATTGATGATGAATGTCACATCATCATAATTATGAATCGTAATCATAATGATGATATTTAACAATTATTTTTGTTGGATTTTTTTAAACGTATTTTGGAAGTTCTCGAAAATGAAGTCAAGATTAACATGTTTTTTTCCGCAGCCTCAACACGAAGTTGACTTACCTAAAAAAATTAAAAAACTAGCAATTTTTGAGTTTTTGCGAATGACCTGTCTTACAGCATTTATCAATCAGAATCAACAGATTTCTAATGTTATTGACAAACAAACCGACAAACGACCCACAAGAGGATCAATTCCTATAACTTTTACGTCAGTTAGCAACTGAGGTGTGAATATGCGAAAATTTCTTAAAATTAGAAGGAAGAGTCACCACAGGGTCAGCACCACTGCCGCTACTTATAGACGTCTGTACCTAATGCCAGAGGCATCGAAGATTTTTTGAAATATGAAATTTTATAATTGTTTTTTTTTTAATGTATAATTTACTATTGGACTTGTTTGACATAAATGAGCTTGGCAGTTGAGAGCTTGTCATGCTCACTCAAATGTCTCTCTGATGGTGGCGCGTGTGTTGGATCATTCGTTTCCCTTCAAAATGGTCGAGCTAAGTGTTGCTAATATTCGCGTCATGTCCGTGAACGGGTGCTGTCAGTTATTAATTAATTAAACTTTCTATTGTGTCTCTAATTACGGTAGGTATTCGAAAGGTCAAATATCTATATTTAGTTTTTATTTATTTATTTACATTGTTCTCACATAATACTAGACAGTGACAGAGATATTTGTAATACATAACATGATTGAAAAAAGTGTCCATGAAGTTTCTTGCACATTCTTCTCCACAGAGAGATCTCTGTGACGCTTTGGAATGTGCAATTAGCATAATTGTTCTGACTGACTTCTTGAAATTTCGCAAGTGTCTGTAAATGGTTAATTTGAAATAAAATGTTTTGAATCTTTGAACCGTTGAAATCCCGAAAACCAAGCTGTTGCATGTCATTCCTATCACCGGCATGCGACACCCAAATTCTTCGACCCAAACAACCCGGAACGGAACACTGCAGCGGTTTCGTGCAAAAGAAAAGAGCGTTATTGTTTTAGAAGCTTAGGTACCTACTTGCTCTTAAGTGGAACTTAGAAGGATAGGTACTTCTTTGGTAGATGGAGTTGATGATAAGACTGGGCTGAGAGTGAGAGGCGTCTGTTTCCTAAATGAGTATGGACCGACAGCAGTAATAATAAACTTCTAGCGACATCTATGACGCCACTTAAGGGTTTTCCATGCGATTAGGACATCCTATCAGGCAGTTGTACCAGACATAACATAACATCCTTCTGGTCGGAAGATCCTCCCTTTTCAACGGGAGGTATATATGGCTTTACACCCCGTTCCGTATACCTCTAAAAACGAACCAAATATATATTCTAAAGTATGCATAAACAATGAATGGTCAATAAAGAAAAACAGATTTAAACATAGAACTTTTTTATTTAATTTCATTATAAACACATCAAAAATTCAATTTCTTTTTTCCCCAACTGCCCCAAGAGGAGAAAAATGTTTTTCCCTTAGCAACTAATGTAAACAGTTAAACAAACACTATTAATCACAATCATTATTATTGCCTATAATATTATATAAAAATAATAAAAACAGCTCAAAATAAAACGCAATTACTTACAGCATACAGTCAATGCCATCTATTATCACAAAATGTTAACATTAACTAAGGAAACAGGTCTACCAGCGACATCTATTGCCAAACGTGTACAGTTTTACAAGCTAACACTGACTAAATAGTTCCGAATCAGACGGTAGATGGCGACACTCAGAAAGTATCGAGATAAAACTATTTCAATTAATTTTATCAGTTTTCACAGATCTTGCCTTATTGAATAAAAAATCCTATGATACTAAACATAGGACCCAAATTCAAGTGTGCGGTAATTCAGAGTAGTGTTGGTTTTTTGATCTATGCACATATAGTAAATTGAGTCTTTTTCAATTACGATTAAGTTCAATATACTTTTTTCAACGAAGTACTCGTATTATAAGCACCAAGTGTAATTTTTATTCAATTCGAATTGACATTTTGGTTATTTCTCATATCACTTCCTCCTTTAAAAGTACCTACTGGTTAATTCTGATAAATACTATGGAATATGGAATCACAAACTAAAAATATTGCTTGACAACTTACTTATTCATCTATTAGGTAGGTCTTATAACAAAAAAATGACAGTACAAGAAAGTACCTACATACAGGTAGACACGGCATCAATAGTTATTACACACAGCCCTAGTTAATTATGTACTTACACACGTTAAATATTTAAAAAAAGAGGGGGGAAGCGGGGCCGCTGTCCCTTCACAAATTGCTATTTACCATCACAATGATCCACATGTATCAAACGACGTTTTTCAACACACTTAGATACTCGAAATTAATAAGTAAAACTTTATAATATCAAGATCTTATCATGATAATGATTATATTATCAATATCAAACAACAAGCATTTATAAACAGCTTATCAAAAGCAAACTAACAAACTTCTCCGCAAAATATCTTTTTTTTTTTTTTTAATTGATATAAACCAGTGCTTGACTGCGATCCCACCTGA
Source organism: Mythimna vitellina (assembly GCA_949316375.1). Classification (NCBI taxonomy): domain Eukaryota; kingdom Metazoa; phylum Arthropoda; class Insecta; order Lepidoptera; family Noctuidae; genus Mythimna; species Mythimna vitellina. The sequence goes on from OX438696.1 coordinate 1,389,168, forward strand.
TGGTAAGCGGAGATGCAATCATTGATGGTCAGGCGCACCAGTTTATTAAGAGCCTATTCACTCTAGCCTTGAAGACACCTAAATTATAGCTGGACGGGAAGACCGCAGCAGGCAAATTGTTCTACCCTTAAGATTAAAACAACGTCAAACAAAGTTACTTGCTAATAATTTCATACTTGAGGTCGTTCTCAATAAGTTTCTGGATGAGCGAGGTGTTCTTGAAGGCTGAGCCTGGTGTCATCACTCCTCCGCTGTTGGACAAAGTAAGGGGTGATCAAATTATTGACGTATTTACATATTCTGCCCTACTAAGCCAAAAAACGGAAACGAGATTTTTTTTTTGTAAAGAACGATTGTCGTCAGCATCGTGACGTATAATAAATAAAAGCTTTTTTCTGCGGCTACAACGGCTTGCAAAGCAACGTGGTCGCTTACATCAGAAGGCTTAAAGTTACTCAAAGGGCCATGGAAAGGGCTTTGCTCGGAGTTTCAATGCGTGATCGCGTCAGAAAAGAGGATATCCGCAGGAAAACCAAGGTTACGGACATAGCCCGAAGAATCGCCAAACTGAAGTGGCAGTGGGCAGGGCACATTGCTCGCAGAACAAATGGTCGATGGGGACGAAAGGTTCTGGAATGGCGACCACGTACCGGAAGACGCAGCGTTGGAAGGCCTCCCACAAGGTGGACCGATGACCTGGTGAGGGTCGCGGGAATCCGATGGATGCGAGACGCACAGGAACGGTCATTGTGGCGATATTTGTGGGAGGCCTAAGTCCAACAGTGGACGTCTTTCGGCTGAAATGAACACGATGACAACGGCTTGGTATGTTGATCAAAAGTATCTCAAATCTTTTTCTATGTCCAAAACCATATCCCAAGTTAAATTGATAAATTCCATTGAGATCGGTTTAGTGGCTTAGGGTAGGCGAGATGACATAACGAACTGAGTTACTTTCGCATGTATAATATAACTAACGCCTACTGTCCACGGAGGAGTAGCTTTATACTTTTGAACTCTTATTTTCGTAATATTCTTCTGTATTGTTATGCACCTGCCACATTTTCCCTTCATCACCCTAGGTTGACTGGTAGAGAATGCATTAAGTCCGCCTTTGTACTTTTGTGTTGCATGAAGTTTTAATAAATGAATAAATATAGACGCGTATTTGTCATTATACAGAAAGAAGACACGAATTTTCGATAATTTTTCAAATCGGTTGGCAAACGACGAAGTTATGCGCGAAAAAACATAAAAAAAATGGAGATACCGTTTTTAGGCTTAATAGGGCAGAGTTCTAAGGAGGCTTTCTACGACTAATGACCGTACTCAGTGGCGAATTAGCCTTAAAGCAAGAATAGCACATGCTACAGGCCCCGCGCAATTAGGGGCCCTGCGTGTTAGAGGATCTTGCAATTGAACGCAAAAAAATCTAGTCCATATAAATATATCGAAATCCGAATACAGCTGATTATTATTTCATTGAATATGATGGTCAGTTTCTTAGATTTACGTCATTGCCGTACTTTCCACGTACCTTACCCAATCTTAAAATCCACGGGGATATTGGTGATTCATATAAGAATGAGAAGTATTTAATAGGTCTACACAGGGGCCCCTTGGTCGAATTTGCTACAGGCCCCGCGCTGAGTTAATCCGCCACTGACCGTACTTGAGTACCTAAATACACACCTGGTAAGTTCTCCTAGCTATCAATCAAATCTGGATGGCTCATTTAAAGGTGCCAGCATGAGTCATAGTAGTAAACAGCTGTCTCCACAAATTCAGAACATGATTACTAATGGAATTGTTGACAAGCTTTTCCTTTTTTCTTTTTTTCGCAGTTTGTTTTACTTTACACTGTATAAAATCAAGGAACAGGAGTGGGTTTTTAGTCAGTAAAGTGTTTTTAGTCAGTAAAAGTCTGACACACCCGCACGCTCCGCCCAAGAGCTTGAGATGTCATTGTATGACCTATCCCCCTAAAAAAAAGAATGATTAGGTTTTTTTTTCCTTCTAGACAAACGTGCTCCATCATTAACCACATCGTCGCATTACGTCAGGTGAGGTATTGGTCAAGAGTGAGACTATCAATAGTAAAAAAAAGTAGTAAGTAATGCGACTCACTTGGCAGGCATGTTGTGCCTCTCCTTGAGTACGGCGGCGGCGCACATGAGGACGGCCACCACGGTGGAGCCGTACGCGGGGTTCCTGCCCGTTACCTGCGGACAACACATATCCTCTGGAGTTAAAACAATTTTGTACATTTTCACAGGTTTAGACTTATTTTGCAATCATAAGCCGAGGACAATATCTACATATTGGTTGCTATCTGCTTTTATTTACAAGAGTTGACGACAAAGAAGTAGGTAAAATCGGAAGGAAATCAATATAACCTAACGGTGTTTGAAATTATTCGAATTTTCATTAGATACACTCTGGCTATAAGGTACCATCAAGCTAATTTGATGATGGAAGGTAGGCACGAAAACTCTTTAATGAAACAATGCATCCTAGCTTTGACTTGGTTGATTGGAATTATATTGCAATGTTTTAATGATTAAATTCTAAACTATAGAACTTGCACGCTATTCAAGTTTGGCTGAGGGGTACTTTTTAGTTATGGTGTAAGTACAAAAATAAACTAAAAAGTGTAAGTACAGTAAAAAAAAAACTGACTTCAATGTAAAAAAAAAAACAGTAAAGTGCAAAATAGGGTCCGTAGCTTAGGCCCCCAGTTGTCGACGCACCTGTGGCCGACGCCCCCGATTCGATTAATTTAATTCAAAGTAATTTTTGATCAAATGTACTGTCAGGCACAAAAATTGTTTTACAAAAATATTAAATGTACATATGTATGTATATCGCAAATTACCGAAAACACAAACCTCTTGACCTCCTGGGAGAAGCGGCCTGTGTGTGTGTGTGATGCCAACAGACTCTATAAGCATTTAGCTAAAACGGCTCCATTCAAAAAGTGACATGAACCTTACAATACGAACCTTAGCAACAACAGTCTTCGTAGGCTCGGTGTTCTCAACATCAACGCCCTCGGGCCAGCCCTTGCCGACCAGATCGAAGGTAAAATGGCTGTTCTTCATGACATTCTCCGTGGGGCCTTCCTTCGTCACGTAACCTCCGGACCAGAACTTGGGGTGGTTCAGCAAATACTTCCTGGTGCATTCAGACTTGGACATCATTAAAAGGATGATCCCGTTGAAGATGGTGAGGATGGACCTGCCCAGGGTCCCCGTCTTGAAGTACGCCTGGAACTGGATGGGCCTCTGCTGCTCGTTGCTGTACAGGTAGCGCTGTGTTCGGTACACAACTGATTCATCGGCTCCTGGGAATGGAAGGTACCACTCCTCGTCTTTTTTTTGCATTTTTCTAAAAAGAAGATTAGTTTTTTGTTTTAATGCCTGCTGTTGAATTTTAATGATTAGCAATTTTTATGGCTGAATCATCACAAGCTGCCATCACACATTAGTGCAAGTGGCGAGGCGAGTGGCGAGAACAGATGAGTAAATGCGGCACGATTAGCTTGTAGTTATAGCTAGCTTTCAAGCTATTATGTGACAGAGAACAGCATCTCTGCTACGAAGTACTCGGGAGCACCAACAGTAGTTTGAAGGTGATGGCTCATAAGCCGGATTGCCCCTTCTTGGGACACTGGACTCATATGCACAGCTGCAGGTCTGGAGCCGCGGGAAGCGAGCACAGTTATATGTAGGGAATCCAACCCCGCATCAAAATCGGGATTGAAGTCACCAATCCGGATTTACAGGACGGTGATTTTTTAAATACCTTTTTTTATTTTAAATAGTAACATACAAAAAATCAATCCAAGCCTGATGCGAGCCTTAGTCCGAAGCGAGAGGAAATGGGAGGCGGTCGCCTCCTTCAGCGAAAAACTAATATTAGCGAAGGAGACAACCGCATGTTGTGCACAACACGATTATTCTATTGTAAATTTTTGAGAAGTTGGGTACCCTGCAAACTTCAGTTAACCTAAGTTAAGCTAAGTAACTTAGCGAACATGATAATCATGTTCTAGTAATTACTTTCATGTTACAGGGTACTAAATTTTGAATCGATTAGACCTGTAGCAGTTGCTCATATCCTTTCATGGAAAAACAATCTGCCTAGCATTTTTACGGCTACATATTTTACGGAGCAAATGCTTCCACTACCGCAACCCAATAATTAGGTAAAACGATACTCCTTGACAAGAATGCTGTCAGATCTTCTGGCGTCTAGGTTTGACTTGGGCAAAGTTAGGAGATGAGCTTACTTTTTTTTGACGACGGGCTTCATCTGAGGCAGAGGCTCTGGAAACAGCGCCTTTTGTAGCCGCGGCAGTTCACTGTGGTACGCCATGCTGAAATGAAAATTACAAAATGACAATTTAACTTTTACAATCAGCCTGATAATATAAAGTCGAAAGTTGGTGTGTATATAATATATGTTTGTTACTTCTTCACACTCGAATGAATCACATGAATATATCATATATCTGAACATATCACGAAGAAACTTGGCACACGGATAGATCATGTCCTGAAATAGCACATAGAATACTTTTAATCCCGAAAGTAGATTTTCTCGGGATATTTTTTTACTATTACGCGGGTGAGAACGAAATCATTTATTAATCTAAAATTAAGGATATAAAAAAGTAAAAATTAGAGTGTACCCATAGACCACGGACTCCCACGTTCCGAAGCCAATGACTCCTCTCTCTTTTGACTCTTCCTCCACTTCCGGTGGCAAGTAAAAACTGAGGAACGACTCCACAGAGTTTAAAGTACCTGCAAACGTAATAACCATCATGTAAATATTCGAGCGACACTAATGATAATGATCCCACGTGTGTAGGTATCCATCTGTCAACTGTTAATTGAAAAGTAAGGTTTGCTAAGGAAAACTTATTTGCGTATCAGCCCCCCTAGTCAAGTTACGATCGTTTCGTTTGATTCGAACACCTCGCGTAGGCCATGCCTCCGATTTCTTTGTTCTTAGGTCATCTCAACGTTCAGTCACGTCGTCAGAACAAAGGAATAGGAGGCGTGGCCTACTCGAGGCATTCGACGTAAACGAAACGACCGTAACTTGGCTAGGGGGGCAGATCAATAACGGCTTTTTAGGGTTTCGTACATCAAAAGGATAAAACGGAACCCTTATAGGATCACTTTGTTGTCCGTCTGTCTGTCTGTCAAAACCCTTTATTTTGGGAACGCGTGGAAGTATCGAGTTGAAATTAAAACCATATACAAAGATTTGCAGTCCCTTGAAACTGTGAACAAATCAAACTTCTAAGTTAACGAATAAAAAAGATACGGCCGTTTGTGTCGCAAAAAACGTATATTTTGACACTCAAAGGAATCAAAATTCGTAGTGTACTTCCCGTTGATCCAGAAACCTGAAATTTGGCATACAGCAAGGTCTTATAACACAGGTGTACTCTAGCTAAATCCGCTAGAGTACAGAATGCTAGGGTTGATACCGCCACCTACGAACTACAGAAATAGGTCTCACGCTGTTGTTGCATCGAGCAGACAAAGTTATCTGTGCTACCAGCAAAAATATGTACCCGAAAAATATATGTCCAATTGATGCTGTCAGAACAGTCTTACAGCATCAATCGGAGAGTTTTACCTCAGAAGTTGGATGTCAGTAAATTCAAAATTCTGTTTACAATGGAAGACGTGGAACTGTCCACTGTATTCCGCATTCTTACCTCCCTAATACTAACAGTAGATATAAGGAAAACTTTAAGGAAGTCTAGAGTAAACTGCTGGAACTGGCTAAGTACCTTGAAAGTTTTGCTTGAGAAATGTGACGCCCATGTCGGCGGGGATGCTGTCCCAGCCGCACGCGCTCACCACGAACACGCCTGCCTCGCGAGCCTGCTCGTCGTAGCGAATCTGCATTAGCTCCATGAACTGAAACCAACAGGACGGTACATCAGGTCCAAATCTTCCAGGAACAGTTGTAAGAATTAGATAAATAAAAAATTATTACTTGATTTAAGAAATACATTTTACATAAAATATTTATTGGAGGTAATTTCCATTTTGACCTTTAACCGTTTTGTGTGAAAGTAAAACAAATGAATTAGATGCTTTCGGAATGAATCACAAGCACAGAAGTATTAGTTACGTGTGTGCATTTTTACGAACTTGACGCGGACAAAGTTGCGGGAAACTACTAGTAGGTAAAATACAATTACGTAAAATGATGAATTTAATTGTTTTAAATTCTGTGGAGAGTATTGGGACTTGAACAGAAAATAAACACAAAAACTATATCGTAGCCAACCTATAAAAATGCTTTTTTTTTTAAACGGGTTACTTTCAACTGATATAGGTATCTTCGGATCGAGTAGGAATTATAAATTCAAATAAACTTTATCTTAAAGATACGTTATTTTTCTTTGACATTAGTAATTTATTGATTTCTTTGTGTCTTGTATTTACTATATTATCGCAATTTTTATAAAATAATAATAATTATTATATTATAATTATAGTGTTTTTTTCATAATAGGAGTTTCAACGTGGAAACTGCATTTCACAGAAAATACAAAACGCAAAGCATTGATCAATATCCACTTGAATAAGCGGATTTCAAAAATCACTCCTTAAATATGACCTATATTTAAGGAGTGATCTTTGTTCTCTCTCGTTTTCTCCTGTTAAAGAAGCATGGCATTGGTTTCCAAAAGACCACAATAACTTAGAACATTTTCCACTCTCACCTGGGGCTCCCCACTAATATCCACGTAGTTCGTTTTGTTCTCCACAGCAGCTTTAACCACGGGCTCGCCGTACAGGCGGTAGGGCCCGCAGCAGTTGATCACTACCTTTGCTTGAGCGCACATGCCTTGCAGGGATTTTTCGTCGCCCACGTCGGCTATGATGAGTCTGACGCTGGAGAGGTCCTCTCCTGGAATTAAGTAAATAGTGGTTATGTGATGTAAAGTAATCGGAATCAGGAATGAAGATGTCCAAAGTTACCGACATAGCCTATAGAATCACCAAATGGACTTGGCATATTGCTCGCAGAACAGACGGCCGATGGGACCGGCAGCATTGGTAGACCTCCCACAAGGTACGGTCGCGGGAATCCGATAATTGCAAAACGCACAGGCGCGGTCATTATGGCGACACTTGGGGGAGGCCTATGTCCAACAGTGGACGTCTTTCGGCCAAAATGATGATGATGATTTTAGATTGCTAGTTTTTTTTTTTTTTTGTTTTACTGTACTTATATTTAATTATTCTAAGTAGCATAGCATAGTCGGCCTTATAATGTTCCCACTGCTGGGACTCAGGCCTCCTCTCTAGAAGAGGGTATGGGCCGTAATCCACCACGCGGGCCCAGTGCGGGTTGGTGGATGTCACATGTCTTCGAATTTTAGGTTCTAGGACATGCCGGTTTCCTCACGATGTTTTCCTTCGCCGTTTTGAGAGCAGTGATGATGAAATAAATTACACAAAGTAATACGCTTGGTTGGGTTTGAACCCGCGACCTGCAACTCGTAAGTCGTGGCCGTTACCACTCGGCCACCACTGCTCCATTATTCTAAGTACCTAGTCGTTTTTTTAATATGTAAGTAAATAGTACTGTGGTAATTGTTGAAAAAATTATAAGTACTTGTTTAGATATAAAGAAGTTTTTAAAAGTTATTATTTTGTTTTTAGTTCTTAGTTACAGCTTTATACGGTAGGTATGTATGTTGACGTGAATAGTACTTGTTGAGAACCAGGTACGTACTCAATACAAGTAGCGGTCGATAAACATACAATAGTTAATTACACATAGTTATACCACCTACTTTGACCTTGCACTATAGTCATCATCTTAGACTATAATAAGAATAAATAATACAATGCTGAATGAATCATCTCAAAACCATGAAATGACTTGCAATATTTGATTTGTGAAACTTCCTCAAAAATATATTTCTTCTATTGTGGTCTTTCTGTTGGGCAAAAATCACCTGCAAACGCGATGCTTACAACATCAAGAACTACGAATATCGCCCTAACCGCTCTGACACAAAGATATTTTGATGGCACGGATGTGCGTTTGATTATAATAAGGTACATATAAAGGACATAGTCAGACAATATAATTTTGTCAAATATTTAATTTGAAAGAAGAAGCAAAAAATCATAACCGTTGGAAGGAATACAGGATGGTCTTTTCCCAACTGTGGGATAACACGAGCTAGTAAATAATAAGAAATCGTGTAACTTAAAATCAATAAAATAAACATTCTGTTAATTATTTGAAATATCTATCCGCTTATCACATTATTATTTAGATAAACATCCTCTATCTTATAAAGGACACGCGTATAAAAACATATAAGTAAAAACGAAACCTACCGGTTTAAAACTCGTTTCAGTAGACAAAAATACTTTAAATCGAGTTGTTTCTCAAATGCAGACCAAAACCGATATAATTATGTGGTGACGTAACGAGCCCAAATATACTTATGTCTGGTCACTGTGATGAAGCACACATAAGTGTGCTTCGTCACAGAAACAATATTACAACGAAATAATATTAGAATATTAAATCAAGTCGCTACACACAACGAGTACGATGTTATTAATTCCAAAGTCAATCTAAAATAATTACCTAATCCGTATCCGAAACATTTACCGTCCATTGCTCATTAGTTTTGATGTAGGGTAAAATTGGGATAGATTCGACATTTTTCGAAATCTCCTTATATTTGTCAGGACAGAAAAGCAAATGAATTATTTTTTAAACGGGTAGCTATTTCGGTCTTTTATCTACAAAAGTATGTAAAGTAAAAAAAATATATCTGTAGGCAGGTGTAAATAACAAGTCAAAGTCCACCACTGTCTCATCAACACCCACCCCAAAATCTTGCACCTAAAACGCTAAAATGTTGCACAGAGAAGCTATATATAATATTAATGTTTACTAAGGAAATGAAAGAGCAGTGGTGGTCAAGTGGTAACGGCCCCGACTTACGAGTTGGCGCGATTGGCCGCGGGTTCAAACCCAGGCGCATTACATTGTGTAATTTATTTATTTCATCATCACTGCTCTCAAAACGGTGAAGGAAAACATCAAAGACATGTGACATTCACCAACCCGCACTGGGCCCGCGTGGTGGATAACGGCCCATTCCCTCTCCTAGAGAGGAGGCCTGAGTCCCAACTGTGGGAACATTAAAAGGCTGGTTATGCAATATGCTATAAGGGAATGAAACGGGTTTCTAGTGTTTGTATGGATGAACCTGCTGGCAGAAGCTAGTTCATGATATTTCTAAAGGACTAGCGATTTTTCGGATGTCTATTATACGTCAAATGTCCAAACAAAAAAATGTTTATGTCCACAACTTACACTTCAAACATCCAATATGTTATTTGGTAGAAAAACATAAGAACTTAAATAGATGAATTTGTAATTTTTGGGAGATCTGGAGTCTAAACTAGGCATAAGCCTGTATCTTAGAACTGCAGGGCCTCAAATCATTAAAAAACTTAACTATCTGTCCATGCTTTATGCACCCTGACATCTCACCCAAAATACGTCCATATGCGCTAAGCATATGGACGTATGTAGGGTGAGATGTCAAACTACCAATTTATGGGACAGGTTGCCTAACACATATAATTTGCGATTTGGATAGTTAACAGACAAGCCGCCGAGAAACAGAACATCTATCCCGCATTTTTTTTATTGCACTTTGCCTTCACATGCAATCGCACATAGACATGACATGAGACACGGTCAACTTACTGGCAGTCGGAGAATTTGTCGATAGATAAATAAAATAATGTACGATTAATCCCCGAAAGTAGACTCGGGCTCGATACGGGTACCGGACGGCCGGACGGCGAGCGACCTATTTCTCGCTGTCGGCAAGCCTACGCCTACGGTGGCTGGTTCGGGGTCGGGATTCTGGAGACTGAAACGTGAAGAAGTCCGTTCCCTCATGTGTGCGGCCGCCTCCTTCGCTAGCATTACTGCTTCGCAGAAGGAGGCGATCGCCTGCCATTCCTCCTCACTTCGGACCAAGACCTGTACCAAGGTCCAGTGCGAGAGGTCGTTGCCGCTGAGCGCCCCCTCGAGCACATGGGGCGATGCTCCGCTCTAGAGGGGCACACCTCCACCGTATAGTCCACTGTGTCCTCCGTGTGGTCCACACAATAGTGACACCCGGGCGCTTCTTCTGCACGAATCCGATGAAGGAACGTCCCAAACTTAGCATGTCAGGTGAGGACCTGCGTCATGCGGAACGTGAGAACGCCCGCTGGCCTCGGTTAAAATTATTATTTCATGAAAAACCTGTTAGGTTGGTAGTTTTTTTGATGAAGATTTTAAAAACTTTTTTTGTGGTTATGCTAGACTTATAAATAAGTTAAAACTTTTCGTATTTTTTTTTAATAATAAAACAAAGGCGTTTTAACTTAACAATATTAAGTTTTGGCTAATTAACAGGTTGACGTCCAAGTCGTGATAATAGACGCACAAAGCAATTCTTAAAAATAACTGACTTTCAAATGTCATCTAACCTAACACGCATTAGTCGGGGGGAAATGTGTAAGCACTTTACTTTGTGTAATTTGTATTAGAAAAGACCGTAATCATTTCCATATCGGTCTACAATCAGAACTCACTCTGCGCATGTCCATAAAAGGACCTTCGATGAAGTTCGATGTAACCCTGACCTTTACGGGCGACTTTGTAAAGTATTGATGTTTTATACTCGTATAAAGTTCTTTATGGTCTCCATGTGCGAGTTGTTTTCAATTTTTACGTTGACACGATCGAAACAGTTACCGCGTTTGGCTCTTTAATTAGTTAAGAGCCTAAGGAGCCGAATATCATAAACGTGTCATTCTGTATACCCTCAAGAAGTTAAAGGCAGTATATGCAATACCAACCTACATGGCATCGGTATGCAATACCGCAATACCAATACCGCCATTTATTTTATAAAAAAAAAACTTTGCCTCACACTAGAAAAAAAACACTAAAAACTCAGACAGAAAACACCCAGATCCAAAAAAAACTAACTATAGGCGAAAAAAATAGCATGACATCGTGCCTGTATTGGCCGGAGGGTTAGTCATACAGAACACCCACCTATCACCATTTAAATGTGCCATGTTTGTTTGCCCATTAAGTCCCACTTCAGGACTGCTATTGAGAAATTCCAGATGGACAAATCTAGTTCATCAAACCCAAGACCACAATACCAACGTTGCATGATGTAAAGGAAGTGGGCCAAGTCAGTATCCGGATACAAGTCCTAACTTCGGAAAAAAATCGGAACCCTACTGAGAAAATATTGATAAACCAACGATATCCTATGGTTGCATGGAACCAAGGTTAACGACATAGCCCAAAGAATCGCCAAACTTAAGTGGCAGTGGGCGAGCACATTACTCGGAGAACAGATGGTCGATGGGGACGAAAGGTTCTGAAGTGATATGGGTTCGGAAGACGAGCGTTAGAAGGCCACCCTCAAGGTGGACCGATGACCTGGTGAGGATCGTGGGTATCCGATGGATGCGAGACGCACAGGACCGGTCGTTATGGTGACACTGAGGGGGAGGCCTATGGCCAACAGTGAACGTCTTTCGATTGAAACGATGATGATGATGATGATGATGAAGGACATGCTCAGCAGTCTCGATTGCGATAAATCAGACCACAGCTTAGTGACGAGGACGTTTAGTAAACAAACTAAATTACTATAATAATGTAGGGGAAGCTTCCGTCCTACGTACTGTAAGATCAAAGTTCACAGCAGTAATGTGGAAATAATTACCAAGGTGTACAATAGCAGATTAGAAACGATAAAAAATATGTATGTTGTGTATAATGAAGGTGAACTTAGAGCATTTTTTGTTCTCATCGTCACGGATATAACTAACCTCTGCCAACGGCTTTGTACGCGTGAATGTCGAAAATTATCCAAATATATATTCCCAATTATCCTTTGGAATGAGGGTTTTCAGGAAGATTCACATCACCATTTGTCGCCACTTAGCTAAAAGGTCTTCTACTTTTGAAAACGTAGAGCTAGCGCACACTGGTTACTTTTGTCAGGGTGACAATAAATTTTTTGTAATTTTTTTAGGGTTCCGTACCTCAAAAGGAAAAGCGGAACCCTTATAGGATAACTTTGTTGTCCGTCTGTCTGTCTGTCTGTCAAGACCCTTTATCTCGGGACCGCGTGGAGGTATCGAATTGAAATTGATATACTCAGGTCTGCGGTCCCATGAAGCTGTGAAAAAATCAAACATCTGAGTTATGGGAAAAAGAAGATACGGCTGTTTATGTCTAATCAAAATTCATAGGGAACTTCCCGTTGACCTGGAATTCTCAAATTTGGCATGAAGCAACGTCTTATAGCACAAGTATAAGCGAAAATCTGAAAACTGTAAGTTTGTAGTTACGTCACAAAAAAAAAACGTTGTTAGCGATTCGAAAAATCTTCGTAATTCAATTCGGATATTAAACTGTTTTCAAAGGTAAGTTTGTACGGAAGCCTCAGTGCACAAGCCCGACTCGCACTTGTCCAGTTTTTATTCAACTGTCACGTGTTCAAGTGCGCTAGCTCATATACATGACAAGCGTTTTGACAGATACTTGGACCTGACGACTCAGTGCGGCCACCTAGTGAACGTCTTTACGGAAAACCCTCATTCCATAACCTGTTCTATGTTATTATACTAACATACCTACATACAAAATTTCGCCTTCTTGCTCCACACTAGGAATAACTTCTATATCGTGGATGCATTCACAAACATGTCAACATCTGTATAATATTCGTAGGCCATTCAAATATTTGTTCCGTGTGGAAACCGAACCTGCGACAACAGCCAATCGCTCTACTCTAATCGAAACATGTCATCGTAATATTTGTGTGCTACAAAGCCAAGGTTTAGAGCGTAGAATATGACATAACACTAGAAGTAAAGTAGTACAGAGACCATTATTCTCCGAGTGAATCTGTCCATTGTTGTACCACAAAGTACCTAACCTACCATAACTTTAGATAAAAACTATCAAGAACAGTTCAAGGAACTTTTGGTGGTTTAATGACATGGTTAAAGGGCCACTGTTCGTGAAATTAGTATGTGGATATAGTGTAAGTAGATAAGCGACATGGGGCCGCGGTGGACCACGAAGAAGATGGCGGGAAGACCTGGATGTCTCCTAAGTATTAGAATAGGAAGGAATGGAAGGATGGCTTCGCCCAGTTGTGGCACAGTACGGTTCATTACGCGTGGAGTTCTAAATACGTATGGAATATTTTTTTTCTTGTTATCAGCAAACTGCGATCAATAACCCAAGTAGCAGGTGTCAGGGAAAAAACAACCAGGCTGAAGTGGGTGTGAGCTGGAGTCGTATTACGAATGCACCCGGAGGACGGATGGATGAAGATAGTCATTTACTGGACGCCTGAGGGAGCTTGACGTCATCGGAGTCGACTGAAGCGAAGGTTGTGTAGCGATCTAATCATGTTCCCGGGGCAAACTTGGCCAGAGACCCCATGATAGAGGGGTTTAGAAGGAGAAGGAGTCTCCTCCTTCTCGTTTGCCCAGCTTTGGAACACAATACAGAAAAAATTAGCAAGCACCCCATGCCACTGGACAACAACCTCAGGCGTACTACGGTAGTGAATTCTGCCCTTTTCGGAGAGGACCTGGGGTGTAGTCACTGCCGTATTAGCTCGGGGTTCCGTATCAATGATATGGAACCCCGAGCCTACTGAAGCCCAGACGTGTATGAATAATTCGTAACATCGCAACTCAGTCTCACTGTCTTCGTGCTGCCAGTTCTGTGTTCTAAGAATTATTATTTTTTAAATCTCAATAGTTTTTGATACAAGGCCCCTACGGGACTAGCTACGCCACTGGAGGGAACTGATGTTATAATGAAGAAGTTTGATTAATACACATAAATTAAACGAGACCAATCAAGTAACTTATTAAAATTAAAGATGTCATAAACAAACTCCTAAGTAGAAATGAAACATGGTAGTGATGGTGTAAAATTTACCTTGTACTATTAATTCAATGGTCATAGCTCACGTAAACTATATAAACACAATATTGATTTTGCAATTGACGCGGTACGCTAAGTACTTAGGAACCTACCAAGGCTTCTAATTTTCCTGCTGGTAAGCTAAAACAGTTTGTATAGTTGAAAGAATAGAACACGGAGCAAAAAGTATATGTAAGGATCATATCAGGTTGCGGGAATGTTCGAAAGAGTTACCATGGCCCTGGAACGCAGAGGGCAACTGAAGAAACGCACGTGGCTTCACCCGAACGAGAGAAGATGTTTGACGATTACCCACCTCAAACAAAATGATTCTAGCAGGTGACGTTCAGTTTCCGCCTATCCTCATGAGAAAAAGGCATTAATATATATAATTATGTATTATTATGATACACATTCCTTCCTCATTCTCTCTTCTAGCGAGGCCCGAGTCCCAGCAGTTGGAACTGTGGCTGCAGTACTCTACACAGATACATAGAACTTTAAAGCCATAATTACCAGTTTTCTCGGAGGTCTCCGCTATTAAGGCTTCGAGCTTGCCCTGAGATCGCCCAGCGATCCCCCAGGCACCGAGGTCATACTTCTTGGCAAACCTCACCATGTGCAACACCACCTGCTTTCCCGACAGGCCGGTAGCGCCGAAGATCACCACGTCTAACCGCGACATCTGCACAACAAGGAAACAAGATTGGTAGCACAGTCGGCACAAAGGAGAGTAAACAGAGTAGTGAGAGAACAGAGTGTGCAATTGTGCACCTGTGTATCCACACACACTTGTGCACCATAATATCTGCCGTGCTGATGGCTAATCTTCGCACTCACCAAATTCCGCGCCTTGACCAAAATTCAGTCTGACTTTACAGTATTTCATGAATAAAATAAGAGCTGATCAACTTATACGGTGGCACAAATAAGTCTTTAATGCAACCCAGAAAAGTCTTTTCTGCACCCCTGATTTCTGACTAATCATATTGAAAGCTTTGTTATTGAGAGAATGCACTTCCTCTTCCTACCTCTCTTCCAACCAAAATACTTCTATCTTTTTCGCACATCCCCACCGCGGGGAACGCTGTCACATGAGTAGATAAACGGAACAGTACAATAAACCACCATTATTGATAATAAAATACCACGTTTTTACGTTAACTTATTTAAACTTGTACAAACAAAACAAACAACGTGCGTCGCATAGACCCTAGACGAGTCCACTGACTGTGCCTGCATTAACAGGTTTTTTCCAGTGTCCTCACGTACGCAACAAGTGGACAGTGGACACGCACACATTCCCCATGTGGTTGTAGTAGTACAACCGATTCGCGCGGTTATATGAAGCTTTGTCGAGAGGGCGTGAGGGCGTGTCAGACTTTTACTGACTTAAACCACACCTATGTCCTTCAGTTGCCCTTTGTGTTCTAGGACCACGGGTAACCTTTTCAGAAGTCCTCCCATGGCTCTAGTAGGTAACGGCCCTGCATATCTCCTCCTGATCTACCTCCACGGTTTTACTCACATCTTTCGATTTAGGGCTCGGTCCGGATAGCCGGACGGCCGGATTGCGAGCTACGTATTGTACGTCGTTTGAAAGCCCGCGCCTACGGTGACTGACAGTTAGGGTCGGAGTCTCAGTGGCTGAAGCGTGAGAATGTCCATTCCCTCACGCGTACCGCTGTCTCCCATCACTATCATTACTGCTTCGCGAAGAAGGCAACCGGCACTAATTCTCAATCACTCCGGTCCATGGCCTGGACCAGGGCCTGGTGCTAGAAGTCACTGCCACCGATTGCTTCCACGAGGACACGGCCGTGCTCCGCCCATGCGGGGCTCTCCTCCACCGTAAGCTCCACCGTGTCCTCCGGGCGGTCCGCACAATGGCGACAGCCCGGAGCGTTTCTTCCGCCTAAATCCGGTGCGTGAACCTCCCGAATTTATCAACGTGCGGACCTGCATCGTACGGAAGGTGAGGACACCGTGACGCCTCTCTAGCCACTCCTCAAAGAGGGGACTTACCGCTATGATAATGGCATACCCAACTGACGAATAGTTGATATGTTAAAAAGAGTAACTTAGGCCACTTTTCATTTTCTCGCGGGAACGGAACTTAATTCCCAGGGGGGGGAATATCTCGGAAATGGATAGAAAACATATACACGATTGTCCCAAAAAAGGGGAGCAGTTAAGTCGAGAGAAACAGCTAATAGTTAATAAATAACATATTTACTATTGTATTTTTTTTATATGGTCAAAAATCAATCTGTTCGTTGAGGGAGCTCATAAAGATTTGTGAGACCTACGCTAACACTCACGGCCTAAAATACAACTCAACCAAATCTGAGCTTATGATATTTAAATCAGTTACTAAGCACTATGAAAATGTACCTGTTAAAGTCTTGAATGGTACCTCTTAAATTATTTTTTTTTTTTTTTTTTAATTGATATAAACCAGTGCTTGACTGCGATCCCACCTGATGGTAAGCGGTGATGCAATCATTGATGGTCAGGCGCACTAGTTTATTAAGAGCCTATTCACTCTAGCCTTGAAGACACCTAAATTATAGCTGGACGGGAAGACCGCAGCAGGCAAATTGTTCCAGTCCTTCGATGTACGCGGTATAAACGACGAAGCGAAACGCTTAGTCCGGACCGTTGAAGTTTCAACAACGTAAGGGTGGATACTCGCTGTTCGTCGGGTTGTTCGATGGTAGAAAGGAGATGGCGGAATCAAGTCATGCAATTCCCGTGCACACTCTCCAAAATGTAACCTGTAAAATACCGAAAGGCTGGCTACTCTGCGCCTGTGCTCGAGGCTTTAAAGATTGGACTTAACCAAATCTGGATCCCCAATTAGCCTTTTTGCACGCCTTTCCACTGAGTCCAAAGCTGCTAGATGGCATTTTGCAGCACCAGCCCATATGTGACTGCAGTACTCCACACACGATCGGACCTGAGCTTTGTATAACATTAGAAGCATTAACATTAGAAATTAATTTTAGTATTTATGTCATTGGGTCACTGATGATTTAGAGAGAGCGCAGGTCGCTGTCTGTTCGATGTACAATGCTGGCTCGCAGGTTTGCACGCAGTACAACACAAGTAAAGGTAACGCTTTTCAAGGCATACTGTCAATCCTTTTACACGTGCAGCCTGTGAGTTGGCTATTTACAGAGGGCATACAGTGACCTGCGGGTGTAGTATAACAATGCGTTCTGGATGCTGATGGGACTGCCGCGGTATAGCAGTGCCTCCGACATGTTTTCCGAGGCCAACGTTGTTAATTTTGCTACAATCACGCGTAAACTTTGCGCCTCGACCCTAACTCGCATGCGAGCTAGTTCCAACAGCATCTTGAGCGTATCGACGGACCGGTGGGATTATCCGATGCTTGAGCGCTGGATACGACTGCACGCAGTGAAATAGCATGTTGTATGCGTTCTGGTGTCGGATTCTCCTAAAATCTGTGTTTTATTTTGTTTTGTTATATTTTGTTTCATTTCATTTATTTTATTTACTAACATTAGCTCCGTGTTAAGCACTAACAATTTATATAGAGAAATTTAAATTAAATTAAATTATTATTATTATAAAACATTTTGAAATCCTCATTATGAGCCTTTTAATAAGAAACTCAAATTGCAGTAATAAAAAAAAAATACTCTCTAAATACAGCGTCTCACAGTCGTTATGATAATTTTTTTAACGTCATTTATGTATGTAAGAACACTTGGATTATTAAGACGAATCTAATGATATCTAAATTATATAAATTCATTCAGCGGTTTGGAAGATAATAAAGAATATCATACATACTTATAAGATACGCGCAAAAAACATAACCCTTCTTGCAATCGGGTAAGAAAGCAAAAAAATCGATCCGACCTTAAAAGCCTGAAGTGCATATTTTTTTATTACGCTTTTAGACTTCAGTTAGAACAGACCGGATATTTATGAAAAAAGTTTATTTTGAAAAGTCTGCTTTTTAAAATAATCTGTAACACGAAAACAAAGCAATAATAAAAAAAAATACCTTAATAAAAAAAAAAACACTTTTTTAAATAAAACTACACGAAACACTTTACAAATTAATTCAAAATCCCGCCGCGCACTACACGTCTCTGACGAAACAGCAAACTTAATGCTAATAGGGAGGAGAAGCTGCTTATAATAACCGAACTCATTTCAACCGAGTTGGACATTGGACACTTTGATAGTTCTCGAATTCGATGACACATCTAAACATTTATGGGTGTATAAACCGAAAATATTTCATCATCTCAGGGCCCACGCTGCCGCCAGGCTAAATGGCTTCAATAATAGCGGCCGATAGTTTGCTTTAAAATTGGACTGGACAGTTGGATTGGACCTATAAAAAATAAATAGCAAGGTTCAGAACTTTACAGTTTTTCGCGCCGACTGAAATCTAATCAAAACACCGTAAGATATACTAAACTAACTGAAACGAAACGTTGCTAATGACAGTTGACAGTGACAGTTAACTTCAACTGACAGTTACGTTTCTTGCCGAAAGTTGGTCCGTGGCTTTATAACCTCACATTCTCACTAAAATCTAAATTTAGTAAACAAAATGGAATTAAATGAAAGAATTCTTCATTACCTAGAGAACAGTGATAAAGTGGACACAATACAATTAGCAAGCGAATTCAGTGAAGATCACCAAAAAGTTGTGGGTGCTGTGAAAAGTCTGGAAGCTCTTGAAATGGTGGTCTCTGAGGCTACCAAGACTACGAGATGGGAGTTGACAGGGGAAGGACAACTAGTCGCTGATAAGGGTAGCCATGAAGCTGTGTTGTACAACAGTATTCCCGAAACCGGCCTTCCTCAGGCCGAAGTTATGAAGGTGTGCATTAAAGTGGATGACGACATTAGATAGTACTATCGGTAACAGATTTGCCTGAAACAAAGGTCTAAGTTCATACGATATTTTGGAAATACTGAGCATAATTTTAGATATATTTTCTTAATGCTATACTACACTATCATGCAGTTTTCTGATTTTGTACGAACAGTTCAGATACAATATTTATTATGTATTCTTATTTTATTTACATGTCTTATCATTAATTCATTAAACCCCGAGCGAACACCGGCATTCGCTCGGTCATTGTCTTTCTATTGTGTCTCTAATTATGCTACTCAAAAGGTTAATAACAGAACTTTGATCATTAGTGTGAAGTATAAGCACATTTGCAGTAATATTGTAAAATTAAATTAAGTTGAAATATTTCATTTTTACAGACTGTTCCAAATGCAAAAGTTGGCTTCAGCAAAGCAATGTCTGCAGGTTGGATATTCATAGACAAATCAGCTGGGGCACCACTGGTCAAACGTAAAGTAAATTCTATCACAGACACAGTACAAGAACACTTGATCGAAGTCAGAAAAGGCATTGACAATATACCAGAAAACATTAGAAATGATTATAAGAAACGAAAGCTGCTCCAAGAAGTTACAGTAAAGAGTTTCCTGTTATCAAAAGGACCCCAGTTTGCCACAACTATTAAGAAGCTAGAAACAGATTTAACCAGTGAAATGCTGTTGACAGGCAGCTGGAAAACCTTGCAATTCAAACCATACAACTTTGATGCTTTGGGTGAGAAAGAATTAGTTGATTAAGACTTATTTAAAATGTACTTATTTGCTTTTCATAATGTGTCTTGTGGCAGTTCTATTTCAATCTGTCACAGAATAACAAATATTTGTTCTTACTGCTTTTTGAGCGAAACTCTATCTCTATCCTATCGAACAGGTCAACCACCAGAATGCGGTCATCTGCATCCGCTCCTAAAGGTGCGGTCAGAATTCCGGGAGATCTTCTTAGAAATGGGTTTCAATGAGATGCCAACCAACCGGTATATTGAAAGCTCCTTCTGGAACTTTGATGCACTCTTCCAGCCCCAACAGCATCCGGCTCGCGATGCTCACGATACATTCTTCTTGTCCTCTCCTACAAGCACCACAGATTTCCCCATGGACTATTTGGAAAGGGTGAAAAAAGTTCACAGTGAAGGTGGCTACGGCTCACAGGTTTGTGTGATATTTTATTGTAGTTGAGTGTGTTTAGTCAACTTTATAATGCGTTAGGAATTACACATAATCCTTTGGAATGCAGTAATTAGAGACACTGCATCAGATTGCTTTAAGTGACATGTTTCGAACTATTAAGTCAGTTTTTTAAAGTCCGTTTTTTTGGCATTGTCAACTTTTATATTTCCTACGTTTTAGGGAGTGATCATTTTGAAATTGTGTCCTCAAATCCTTTATTTTGATACACTACATGATTGTCACAAAAAAAATTAAAAACTTAATTTGGGGCCAAAAAGCAACCATATTATTTTATGTCACTATCATAACCAAGACTCTAACAACACCTCTTAAGGTAAAATGCAAAAAACCGTTTAGGCTCTAGCTAGGGTGTGCCAAAGAAATAAATATACATGTCATACAATCGCAAAATATAATCCTCCTTCTGGCGCAGTGGGGTAAAAATATTTTATTCTAGAATAAGAAATTCGAAAGCATGTGATAAACTAAACCGCTCTACACTCATTTTTTCTGTGTCCCAGCAATGTGAACATTTTTTTTATGATGGATAGACTTGCATTTGATCACTATTTTGCCTGAAGTTAAGGAATGATGTGGCCGACGATTGAGCATGCTTGCCTAGAAGTTTCCTATTCCCTTTTGACTTAAAGACCCCATAGATTGTAGCTATCAGGAGACACAGACTCCAGTAGGGAATTCCACTCCTTAACTGTATGCATAATGGGACATATACATACATCAAAAGCAGCTTTTGATTTTGCTTACCAGGGCTACAAATACGAGTGGAAGATCGAGGAAGCGCAGAAAAACTTGCTGCGCACGCACACCACTGCTGTGAGCGCGCGGATGCTCTACAAGCTGGCGCAGCAGGGCGAGTTCACGCCGCAGAAGTACTTCAGTATTGATAAAGTAAGTCTACACTAGCTTTTCCCAACACTCTCGTGGCCTATCGCACAGGAGGCGTACATTTTTACGGGAATAAAAACCTGTCTATAATCTCAGCCTGCCCATTTTGCCCAGGAACCCTGGAGTCCTGGAACATACGAGTAGGTTTTACTCAGTAAAAGTCTGACACACCCACGGATCATTGGATGATTTCCCACCTAAAAAAAAAGCCTGCCCATTTTTCTGCCCTTGTCAAATCAAATCGAAAATGTTTATTTAAACCTTTTATAAGCTATTTTGAACCGTCAAAATGTTGATCAATCTAAAACCTGTCCTAAAGCATAGATCTTTATGGAGAAGAACATACAAGAAACTCCATAGTCACTCCAACCTTGTTATAAGTTACAAATATCTTTGTTACATATTGTTTGTCTGTCGCTTTTATTATGTGAGCACAATGTAAATAAATATTGGAAAAAAAGATTAATTAAAAAACTTAAATTGAAATAAGCCACTGGCAGTTAAGAGATGATCAGTCTCAACTCAGCTCAGCAACCATTATGAACGGAACTAAATGAAGAATAAGTTTTCTAATACAATTCTCCTCAGTCGTGCTATCATTCAGTCCCTTTTCTTTCATATAGTTCGTCATTCAGTCTTTACTGTAAAGTTTACCAACAAAACCATGTGCAGGTATTCCGTAACGAAACTCTGGACGCGACGCACCTAGCGGAGTTCCACCAAGTAGAAGGTGTGGTCGCAGACCGCGGGCTAGGGCTCGCAGATCTCATCAGCGTGCTGGACACATTCTTCAAGCGGCTCGGCTTCGACAAGCTACAGTTCAAACCCGCGTACAATCCCTACACTGAACCTAGCATGGAGATCTTCGCTTATCACACAGGTGAGTTGAAATTTTGCTCGAATAATAAATAATTAAAGGATCAGTTAAGCCCTAAAGACAAAGGATAAAATTGGCATGAAATCGCATTTCACTAGATAGTTACCAAACTTTCAGCAGGTATTGCGGTTTTCAAACATATACAAGTATTATGGGGAGAATTATTCGTCATCTCAACATTCCCAGCAAATGGTGATGATGAAAACTCGGCCCCGGTACGAAAGGCAACGAAGGAACAGGAGTGGGTGTTTAGTCAGTAAAAGTCTGACATTATCTCCCGCTCCGCCCAAGCGCGGGGGATGTCATAAGATGATTTTGGCACCGAAAAAAAAAGAGTCACGAATAGCAACTATCTTGTTGTCGCGTGATGGCCGTATCCGGCCAACTGCAATAAGCCACTTACGAATAGCACTATCTTGTTCCGCGTGATGGCTGTATCCGGCCAACTGCAATAAGCCACTTACGAATAGCACTATCTTGTTACCGCGTGATGGCTGCATGCAGCCAACTGCAATAAGCCTCTTACGAATAGCACTATCTTGTTGCCGCGTGATGGCTGTATCCGGCCAATTGCAATAAGCCACTTACGAATAGTACTATCTTGTTGCCGCGTGATGGCTGTATCCAGCCAACAGCAATAAGCCACTTACGAATAGCACTATCTTGTTGCCGCGTGATGGCTGTATCCAGCCAACTGCAATAAGCCACTTACGAATAGCACTATCTTGTTGCCGCGTGACGGGTGTATCCAGCCAACTGCAATAAGCCACTTACGAATAGCACTATCTTGTGGCCGCGTGATGGCTGTATGCAGTCAACTGCAATAAGCCACTTACGAATAGCACTATCTTGTTGCCGCGTGATGGCTGTATTCGGCCAACTGCAATAAGCAGATTTGTCTTAATAACTTTTCGCAAAAGGTACAATGTGCCAGATGGCTTAGACCTATCTACTCAGTATTAATCCTTTTTTTAATAATAAATACATAAATAATTTATTTCCTTATTTCAGGCCTCGAAAAATGGATTGAAATCGGCAACTCAGGCGTGTTCCGACCTGAGATGCTGCTCCCAATGGGTCTTCCAGAAGACGTGAATGTCATTGCTTGGGGGCTCTCGTTAGAAAGACCAACAATGATCAAATACGGACTGAACAATATCAGGGACTTAGTCGGTCCTAAAGTCGACCTACAGATGGTGCAAAATAACCCTTTGTGTAGGCTGGATAAGTAATTAATTTATTATTGATTGAATACACTTTTTTGCAAAATGTTTGAAATGTTTTATTTGATGACTTGGTAGATATGTAACGACTGGTGTTGCAACAGAACTCTGCTTCCGCTTGTGCAGAAGTTCTGCAAGCTTTTTCACTTCCGTTTCCGCTTCTGCTTCCGCAAAATTTATAACAAATCTCTAAAGAATACAGCGAGGAGCGCGGGAGTGTAGGGTGCGTTTACACAAGCGTGTCGCTAAGTTTCTTTATTATTTTATTTTTTTGGTTCATTCTGTACATTACCGCGCCTCGTGACGTGATTACGACGTAAACCCAGAAGGTTTCTCTCTGTTTAAAAAAAATAAAATTGTGGTTTTTCTTCATAGTATTAACACTTCTGCTTCCGCTTCCGCATCCGAAAAAATTTACTTTTGACATCTGTTATCGTGTCCGCTTCCGTTAAGACTCTTCTGTTACACCACTAGTAACGACGTATATTTTGCCTCATAGGAACAAAATGACAAAATCCTACATCGCGATATCATCATCATCTTCCTGCCCTTCCCTTCCCATCTTATTTGGGGTCGGCGCAACACGTTTTTTTCTTCCATTCTATCCTGTCAGCCGTCATACTACCACTAACTTCCTTTTCTTTCATATCACTGTTCACACAATCCATACATCAGTTCATCATCATCCTACATCGCGATATCAGAGGCCCAAATAAGAGCTCTTAAAGCGATCCATTTGGCGACCTAAACCGAACTGTTAAAGAGATGGAGTCATATAGGGTGTATAGCTCCGTCCCTCTTTCTCAGTCGTACGCCTGACATTTTAACACGTCGGTAAGGGCCGAAACGGCGTTGATGCTCAGCCGTACTGGCATCAGCGCGGTGCGGGGAGCGGCACAGTTTCAGGGATAGGGATTCCGTTCGCTGCCTGCGCATTCACTGTCTCCACTTGTATCAACGAGTTTTGGCGAAAGTTGCCCGCTCGCGTCCCGCATTGAGCAACTCGCGCCCGCGTGCCCACTATGGACACCTAAATGAAATTCTCATGTTTAAGATTGCCGCGCCGCGCCCGCCCTGCACTCGGTCAGCGGACGTCCGCGTGCTTCCATACAGTCGTCGCAGGGAACCGGGCCGCTCGCCCGTTTTTGCTACGTAATAATTACTCCAGAGCTCTCTGCGCAATTTGAACCTATATAACATTCCGAAAACTACTGTCAGGTAGTAGTTCGCACTTAAAGTTCAGCTCACACTGAGACGAGACGACGCGACGTTTGAAGAGACCCGTTATTTCCGTGTGGCTCTAGTATCACAGCTTACTACCTAGCAGGCCGCATCGGGCGGCGTACCGAGTAAGGCATAATTTTTTTTTTTAGGTGGTATAACATCAATTGAATTCTTGCGCTCTAGGGCGGAGCGCGAGGGCGTGTCAGTCTTTTACTGACTAAAACCCACTCCTATCTTCTTTGCCTTGCGTCCCAGGACCCCGGAGTTGAAGTTTATAAGGAGAAGGAGTACAGGAATCTGGTCTCGGTGTGTACTGCCCTTTACCTACTACTTGATGTCGAATATCACGACCAATTCAACCTTTTTAAACTACTACCGAAAAGAAAACTAAATTAAATAAAAGACAGTACGCTTATATTTTGTTTTAATACGTGCTTACGTCATTCGATATCGCGATTTAGAGTATTTTTTATTTATAGAGTTATATTTGTTTTACACGAATAATAAAATGATACCTACGTTCAGTAAAATGTTTAGGGTATGCAAGTTTGCCGTAAAAACTGTCGCACCCGTACAGATGTCGGTGAGACATTACGAGATCCCCGCACACTTGACGAAGATAGCTGAAGAACCAAATCCAAGTTTCTTCAGAATGGTGGAGTATTTTTACCATAATGCTGTCCGCGTGGTTGAACCCTCCCTGATAGAGTACCTGAACAAGCATACGCACCTGTCTGAGAAAAAGAGGCTCCAGAGGGTGGCTGGAATATTAAAAGTGAGTCTTATTTTTGTTTTTTGTTACAGGAATCTCGCCATGTACCAAAATAAATGCTTGAGTGGTTCTTTTTTAGGGTTCCGTACCTCAAAAGGAAAAACGGAACCCTTATAGGATCACTTTGTTGTCCGTCCGTCCGTATGTCTGTCTGTCTGTCAAGAACCTTTATCTCGAGAAAAGCGTTGAGGTATCGAGTTTAAATTAAAACCATATACTCAGGTCTGTGGTCCCTTGAAGCCAAAGACATGAAATGTATACTAAAAATAAGTAAAATCGTAATCCGATACTTCCGGTTCTAGGACATGCCGGTTTCCTCAAGATGTTTTCCTTCACCGGTTTGAGAGCAGTGGTAATGAAATAAATTACGCAAAGTAATGCGCCTGACTGGGTTTGAACCCGCGACCTACAACTAGTAAGTCGGGACCGGTACCACTGTGTCACTACTGCTCATCATTTCACAATATAATTGGATACAATTAAAAGACGGAAATCAACGATGTTTACAGTGTTTGGCGCCTGATTTCAGGTGATGGGTTCGTGCAACAGCTGTATTCAGATGGAGTTTCCGCTGCAGCGCAAAGGCGGTGATTACGACATCATCCAAGCGTATCGCGTGCAGCACAGCGTCCATCGTCTGCCTTGTAAAGGAGGTCAGTACCAACCTTAACTCTAACCGCTTACGTCAGATTGGTCCGACCAGTGCCGGATTAAGTCATTGCGGGGCCTGTAGCAAATTCGACCAAGGGGATTTTATTTCGGTGGGGAAATCATCTTATGACATCCCCCGTTCATGGGCGGAGCGGGAGATAGTGTCACACTTTTACTGACTAAAAACCCACTCCTGTTCCTTCATTGTCTTTCGTACCGGGGCCGAGTCTTCCTTTCAGAATCAGACCCTCGGCCCCAGTAGGCTTCGACCCTGCTGGGCCCCTACAGGCCCTGCGAAGACCTTTATTAAAATATTTTGTACAAGGACATTGTTTCCTCAATTACTTTCTGTATACGATACTACTTAATATAGTACTTGGAATAATATAGTATCTACTATTGAAAAAACCTAGACGATGATGGTTTTTTTGCATATCCCGAACAATCAAAGTCAAGACATGGACTTTGAAGAAGAACATAAAATGTTGTACTTTTTATTATCATTTTCTAGTGGATTTTAAGATCAGATACGTGAAAAGTAATGAGGAAATTCTAAGAGATTTGTTCTGTAGACATCCAAGAAAATCAGCTGTATTTAGATTTGGACTATATTTTTTTTTACGTTCAAGTTGGTGTACCCCGAACGCGCGGGGCCCCCAGATACGGGGGGCCTGTAGCATTTGCTACTTTGCTACATGGTTAATCCGCCACCGGGTCCTACGAGTGTTTCGACGTTTTCGACTAGGTACTCCTTCTCGTCGTTTAGCTCATCGTCGTGGATGTGCGATTCTAGCAGAATAAACGATGTACCGATGTAGCCGGTTAAAAGGTTTAAGGATGTACCTACCTAAGTATTAACCTTGCGCCATACAAAACTAAATATTGATATGTAGTGAGGTAAGTGAAGAATGTCACTTTTTATTGTTGGTTTAGTTGTAAATTGCTTTTTTCATTCAATCAGGAATAAGATTTTCGGATGAGGTGAACTTGGACGAGGTAAAGGCTTTGGCCTCTCTGATGACGTTCAAGTGTGCCTGCTCCAGCATCCCATTTGGAGGATCCAAAGGAGGTTAGCATCGGATACTGTAGTTAGTACTACTTACTAGTTAACAAGCCAAGAAGCTTGCCCTTATAGCGTTGAACCACACGAGACGCCATTGGTAGGAATGTTGTGACCCTTTGTCCGGGTTTCATGAATTTTAAACTTCATTTTGTCATTTAGAAATTACTTAATCATGTAGTAAAAGTCTACTCTGATGAAGGTCTACGTTACGTTCAGCAAAAATTCAAATCGAATGCTCCGAGAGCTTTCAGCTCAGAGAGTATGATCTGCTTCTCTGCTTAGCGTAGCTGGCTTTGTCGTAGACTCAAACTACAAGAAAGCCTTCGAATTCACACTTGGGCTGTACTGCAGTCTCTCCAATGATGCCAAATGCGATGTACGAAAGCGCCATGTCATTCCGATTTGATGCGAGATTCAGGCGGATATGTCGAGCAGTGGAAATACTAGGTCTCTCAGCTAATATTTTGATAATAATAAAATATAAGCAAGTACATTGCAGGTCAACGAATAATTAAATAATCTAAGTATATTTCTAGGGACAAGATAAAAGTATCGATACTTTCTGGTAAAGAGTACTTTTTCCTTTCGATACCGGATTTTTTGTAGGTACTCGATACCTAATTGGTAATTGATATTTTTATTCAACGAGTACTTTTTGACTAGTATTGTATCGAATAAATCTTAGTAGCTAATATCACTGATTGACATTGACGTCACAACGTGTAGTTGTGTGCACATTCTTTGGTTCAGATACTTTTACGAGTACGATACTTTTTTTTCGATACTAATAAGCAGAGGTAAAAGTATCGATACATTCTATTTGATATCGTGCCCGAACGCATTTTAACAAAATGTGTCCGTAGAATTTTACTTTCTTCGTATGCTAAGGAAGATATTTATCCGTACCAAACAAAACCCAGGGAACCCAGTCTCCCCGCCCTTGCCCCATACAGTCACGAGCTATCTATTTATATTCATAAACAATGACACTCACGTATGGTTTGTATGGAAAGATCTGAGGTTACGGTCTCTAACAACCGTTTTTTAAGCTAATGTATGGGTTCAGAAAAAACTAATTCTGTGCCTATCTTTTGGTAAATACAGATAGAACATTATTTTTCAATGATTGTAAACTTCATAACGTCTTCTAGGTGTAGCCATAAACCCCAAAAAATTCACGGTGGCGGAACTCCAACGAATCACCAGACGTTACACATTGGAGCTTGCCAAGAAGAATTATATTGGTAAGCAATGTTTATAACTTACTAGGTCGGTACTTAACGTTCCGTACCAAACTGTTAAGAATGGCTGCGTACGACTTCGTCTCGTCTCTAGACGCCCTACCACGAGCTCTGAACGCAATTAATTTAACGACCTAAACTGAACTGTTACGGGGATGGAGCTATAAAGGGTGTACAGCTATTCCTCATTCTCGCTCGCTCGTATAACATTATAACACATATTGGGTTTTATAGACCCATCGAATAGGTACTCAATGTGAGTGCGGAGCTCCTGTTCAAAACATGAGCAACATGTTGGAATGCCCCAAGTGCCCATACACCTGCACTTTGGAGGATTTGATGAGTGCTACCGATGCTGCTATTAATGTAGCCACCTATTGGGCCCAAATCGTTTGATGAGTTTACCATCGCATCGAAAAGAAGAAGAAGAAAATGGTAAAGCCCCAGAAACAGATAATGGTAATCAAGTTAAGGTGAACGCTACGCGACCGAGCGTAGGCTACATGGCGTTGAAGTCAACGTTTTTTTAATTTATTTATTTTGTAGTATATGGGAGCATTATTAAGTCAAAGAAATTGTGTTTATTGAACACTTGTCAAGCTGAAACACTATAGTTAGTGTTTGAATTATTAAAGCCATAGATTTTTAGGGTTCCGTACCTCAAAAGGATCCCTTATAGGATCACTTTGTTGTCCGTCTGTCTGTCAAGACCCTTTATCTCGGGAACGCATGGAGGTATCGAATTTAAATTAAAAAGGGTCTCAGGTCTGCGGTCTCTTGAAAATGTGAAAAAATTAAATTTCTGAGTTAACGAATAAGATACGGCCGTTTATGTCGCAAAAAACGTTTATTACGACACTAACGACATTTACGACACACTCATGGGAATCAGAATTCATAGGGTACTTCCCATTGACCTTGAATCTTGAAATTTGGAATGAAGCAAGATCTCGTAGCACAAATATAGGAAAAAATCTGAAACTGTAAATTTGTAGTTAGGTACGTCCCAAAAAAATAACTTTTTGAGATTCAGAATAATCTTTGTAACTCAATTCGAGAAGTGAACTGTTTTCATTGGTAAGTTTGCACGGAACCCTCAGTACGCCAGCCCGACTCGCATTTGCTCAGTTTTTTTTCAGCGATACACAAAATAGTATGTCACAGATTAAGTGCTTTACAGTAATCTATGGATAATAACAAGTGTCCCTTTCTAACTGGGATAATTAATATAGCATGCGAACAGACTAATAAGAAACATTCAACAAAAATGTAAGTAGTTGAAGTACAATTTTGCCCATTTTAAGTTAATTTTGGAATAAAAAATAGAAAAAGTAGTTTACGAAATAGGTTGAATTAAAGCAAAATGTTGGTTTTTTGCGAGAATATGGCAACACTTGGCCCTTATCTTTCAACTTGGCATACCTACTTATATACAAACTAATTAGGTAGGGATATACTTATCATTTACGTAGAAAGTAAAGGATTAGGTACATGAATATTGATCTCTTCAAATTTTTTTTAAATATTTTTTTTTTACTTAACATACTTGGTACACATGTCTATAATTCTTGTTATAGGTGCCGGCATCGATGTACCTGCTCCTGACTACAACACATCAGGCAGGGAGATGTCTTGGGTCGTGGACACATACATCAAAACCCTGGGTAAGAACACTATAGCTACTAATGTGGAGATGCTGACATGGGGACAATCCATTGGTCCAGGGGCGGACGGTTATTGCTAAAAACGAGTGTTGAAAATTGCGTTGCGAAAAACAGATTTCCAATACCTACTTACTTTTGATCATAAATTCATAAAACCAACTTAGGTACTGTCGCACTCTGCGACGGTTTGTGTGAGGGGTCCTAAACTTTTACTACAATGAAATGCTGGATATCGTTTATGATCTTTGTATTATTCTTCATTAATTCAATAAAAGCACATTTTTTTACAATAGTGTTATGTCAGATCTCCCTAGACATTTCTTTTTTCTACTTAATTTTTAAACCTATTCTAGAACAACAAAATCCAGTGTATTTTACTTGCCAGTTCGTTAACCTAACTCATGCGATCTCCTTTCGATATCACAGTACTTAGTCTTTTCCTAGCTACATACATTTACGTTGACATAGATTACCACTTTGAACAGATGCCCAGCTGCATCCGTTTAATAGAATTTTACATGGAGCGACAACCCAGTAACTGGCAACACGATGGCATTGCCAAGACTGGATGTCAGATTTTCAGACTACCTGTAACCTAAAAATGACAGCTGGGTCCACCGATTTATCGTGCTTTCTGAGACACGGAGGGGTCTCAGTCCGTAAAGGATGGTCGACGGATCGAAACCTCGGCCACTCTTTTTTTTATTATTATTCATAAGGCTACTATAAAACTTGTTTTCAAGAACATAAAATATAAACTTTTATTTGACACAAACATAACAGCAAGTGAGAAAAATAGTAAAGAATTATATAAACAAAATTGCGCTGAGCGTACCTATACCGAGACCTCAGAATTTTCAATAGGCAATCATGGATTGGCTTCCAGGTTACCAGGACTTGAACGCAGCAGCTTGCGTGACGGGTAAGCCGATCAACGGCGGCGGCATCCACGGGCGCGTGGAGGCGACCGGCCGGGGAGTCTTCATGACCATCAACTACTTCTTACACGACGAATACTTCATGAAGCTGATTGATATGAGCCCTGGATTTAAGGTAGCCCATTTTAAAACTGTAGGCTCTAGTCGCAGTCTAAACGAATATAGCCTCTGCCAGAGGCGTAGCGTGGACTAATTTAGACGTGGGCGAAGGCACACCAGCGAGGCCTTTTTCTTTCATAAATTCGAAAACGAGACAGCGACTGTTGCAACCCAGTGTTTGACCTAAGCGACGATGAGTCGCTTACTATCAGGTGAAATAGTGGTCTAACGCGAGCCTATCAATCATAAAAAGCCCTCGCTATTGTGTGAGGCCGTGGGCGAGGGCCCACTTCGCCCACGCCTAGCTACTACTGGCCTCTGCAGTGGTATTCTGTTAGGGCTTGCGCACATTTGAGACAAGACTGTCTTAGACTTGTCTACGACGTCGCAGACTTGTGTACGAAAAGACTGTTTTGAGACGTCTAGTCTTGCCAACAGTTACACTAACCACTAGAGTCAACTTTTCAAACCACTAACAAAGAATTATCCCACAAAAAAATGTGTGTTGTACGAAATAAAATAAGTAGGCTTAAAGATTATTAGTTTCCTTTAATAATAAGTGATAAAGATTAATCAGTTGATCAAAATAGTATTTGTGGGTAAATTGACATTAGTAGGTAAATCAACATACAAATTATTGAATAACAGCTATGTATTAATTCGTCTTCAGACGAATATTTTTTGTTTGCACCATCATCATCGGTATCAGATTAATAATTATGGATTCTATGGTGCTGATTTACACCCGAGTGATCGCATTTTTAGTAAGAAATTGAATTTTACTAAAGCACTAGAAATATTCACTAGTCACTAAAATCAATATTTCGCAATTAAATGGAGGGTTAAAAACACCAGTTTTTGAGGAAAATCCACTACTACCTACTACTAGTCGAAGCCTACTGGGGCCAAGGGTCTGATTCTGAAAAAAAGACTCGGCCCCGGCACGAAAGGCGACGAAGGAACAGGAGTGAGTTTTTAGTTAGTAAAAGTCTGACACTATCTCCCGTTCCGCCCAAGAGCGGGGGGTGTCATAAGATGATTTTGCCACCAAAAAAAAAAAAAAACTACCAAATGCCAACACTGGCCGTACGCCGCTAGAATGTTTTGTTTTGATGGTGTTCGCCGTGTCGTAGACAAAACAGTCTTGTCGCAGACAAGTCTGCGACGTCGTAAACAAGTCTGTTTAAGACAGTCTTGTCTCAAGTGTGCGCAGGCCCTTAACATCTCACCATGAAAATGTGAAGTCAGTCAAAGGTGTAGTGAGCTATCAATCCGCAGCATTAGTTTGTTTATTGAAATAAAACAATAAGACATGGAGTGTTACCTACACAAAGAAATGATTTACCTATAAAAAATCAATTAATTTTCCCTTCATTGACTTAAATACCTACTGTATTTTCTCAGGGTAAGACGGCAATAATCCAAGGCTTCGGTAATGTGGGCAGCTATGCCGGCATCTACCTTCACCAAGTGGGTGTCAAGATCATCGGAGTGTGTGAGTTTGAAGCCAACATAGGAAACCCTGATGGTATAAACCCTCATGTGAGTCTGATGCACATTGTTAACTCAAAAAAACGCATCCTTGATGGATTGTGTAAAAGACTATTTATTTATTTACACTTCATGTACAGTGGTGGTACATAGGCGGACTTAATGCCACAAGGCATTCTCTACCAGTCAACCATTGAGTTAAAAAAAACAGCACTGTGGTAACTGAGCACAAAAAAAAGAAAGAAAAGAAAAAGATGTGTTTTTCTGGCTATTAAAGATTCCATATATACCTACGAAATAGCCAGGAAAATACAGGCCAAATCTATATTTTGATTTATAAGTGTTTACAAAATAACTTAAATTATATTTTTTTTTTGTAAATGGGTTTTAAAAACACATTTTTATAAGTGAAAAATTACCCATAACTATTATGTACAGTAGCGAAGATTCCATATCACACGATTTCGGCTTCCCTTATGAAAAATTAATCTATAGGTCAACGACATTTATAGTTTGTTCTTATTATTACTTGCTCAAATTGTCTAAACGCCTACAACAATTAATTAGCAATGGCAAAATCGCAAGCCGAAAAATGAGACTCAAAAGAAACGGAGCAAGTACTAAAAATAGAAATCAATAGTACGAAAGCTACGTACACGCGCGAAGAAAAAGAAAGAAAATACCTAAATACCACCTTACAACTTCTTCTTTTCGATTCGATGGTAAACTCATCAAACTGTTTGGGCCCAATAGGTAGCTACATTAATAGCAGCAAAGATAGCACTCATCAAATCCTCCAAAGTGCAGGTATACGGACACTTGGGGCATTCCAACATGTAGCTCATTAGCTCATATTTTAAACAGGAGCTCCGCACTCACATTGAGTATCCGACGGGTCTATATAACCTCATTTTGCCAAGTTGTGTTTGCAGCGGCCTACCTAGGTTCGCAACCGATTTAGTGCCTTCCATATAGGCCACTGCAAATCGCGTCCAGGCGGGAGATCTTACGACTACGACTACCTGTTGTTAGACAGAGATGAATATCAAGTTGTGCGGCACTCGCTGCTGCAAGTCAATTTTACCTACGGCGTTGACCGCCATTGTTTTGATATAGGTATAGTAGGAACTCTTTCATCTCTTTACTCAAATGGTGACGCGCTAGAAAGTGTGTGTACTTACCGAAAATCTGATGCATCACCTACGGTAATCCCTACGGAACAAATCCGACACATTATTTCTGGATGTTCTCGATTAGCATTTTTTTACTAGATGAATATGAAAATTAAAATTCGATACAACTCGTAACAAAAACTCCATTATTTCTGTCCGTTTGTTTCGGCTAATCTCTGGAACGGCTGGACTGATTTTAATGAGACTTTGGCACCAGATAGTAACTTAAGAACTAAGTTGGTGACTGGGGTACCCACCCCAAAATGTTTTATTAAATAGGCAGGTATTATTAACCCTTTAACCGCCCCCGCGTCGGATTGTTCCGAAATGTTTTTGCGTCCTATTCGCCAGGGTCGACTATTTGCGACTGGGTACTCCATATCGTTAACCTCTTCATTCCTCATAGGTGACAGAAGAGCTGACGAGATTTTTTATTTATTTATTTTCTTCATCTTACATCTATCTTTACAGGTTGTTTTTTCTAACTTATTAATACTAACATCTATAGCATAGCATAGTCGGCCTTATAATGTTCCCACTGTTGGGACTCAAGGCCTCCTCTCTAGGAGAGGGAATGGGCCATAATCTACCACGCGGGCCCAGTGCGGGTTGGTGGATGTCACATGTCTTTGAATTTTTGGTTCTAGGACATGCCGGTTTCCTCACGATGTTTTCCTTCACTGTTTTGAGAGCAGTGTGATGAAATAAATTACACAAAGTAAACCCAGCCGGTTTGAACCCGCAACCTAACTTAACTCGTAAGTCGGGGCCTTTATTACTCGGCTACCACTGCTCTACTAACATCTATATCTAATTACTAGCTTCTGCCAGCGGCTTCGCCCGCGTGAAAGTAGATTTCTCCTAACTAACTTTGGTAGATATTTATAAGATCTACAATTAAAGAACATTGTATGATTCTATCTTTTATAGTTTAGGCAGCGTACGCAAAATAAGTAACTTTTCTGGTTGACTTTTTACACCTTGTGTCCGAAAAACTCAAATATCTTACGGAACCCTATTTTTTTCCAAAATAAAATATAGCCTATGTTACTTGTGGATAATGTAGCTTTCGAATGGTGAAAGAATTTTTAAAATCGGTCCAGTAGTTTTTGAGCCTATTCATTACAAACAAACAAAGTTTTCCTCTTTATAATATTAGTGTAGATAAATAATGCATTCCTTGTGAATTCACATAATACTACAAAATAAGTCCGTCTCATTAGCTATCAGGTTGAGCGTGTGTAGTGAGCGCCTCCCTTAAAAGATTAAATAATAAAATAAGATGGAACTCTTGACTATATTTCATACCACCTATGTACATAATATGGAATGCAATAAAGTATTGAGTATTGGGAATATTTGGTCACGGATGTGCAACCCTGGCGGAATAAACGCGAGAATGTTTGTCGGATATGTCCGACATAGGCGGTATAATAAGGGTTATTAAGCGTTCACTTTTGCTAACCAGGATTTAATAAAATACATGGACTCGAATAAAAGGAGCGCCAAGGGATTCCCAGGAGGCCAGGACGTTGGGGATGAGCTTCTGTACCAGAAATGTGACATCCTCGTCGTAGCAGCCAAGGAGAAAGTCATCAAAGCCGACAATGCCGGTAAAATTCAAGCCAAGGTAAACAGTTTTTTTAGATTACGTAATAACTTTAGGTAATAACCTTACTTTTATTACAATGATTATTAATTTATAATTATACTTAATTAAAATGTACACGTCAAATACAGTAATTAACATAAAAATATAAAAAAAAAATTTGACGATGGTAGTGGGATACAATTTTAATTATATATGGATGGACTATTTGAATAACATAATTTTGAATTAATACTTTTAGATTTCTGTGATAGATGGCAAAATACTGATAACTAATATAAAAAACATATAATAAATAATAATAGGTATAATATTCCACAACTTTCACAAACGCCATCTAGTACCAATCTGAGCAGAGCTTGTGCTAGACATTGAGTATTAGACAAGACAAATGATAAACATACTTATTTTTATTTATTTATTTCCATCTTACAACTATTATCACAGGGTAAATGTTATAAATAAATTTCACCCAGACACAGAAAAAATGATCGTGGTCATCACACAAACATTTGTCCTGGGTGGGAATCGAACCCACGACCTCCGGCATAGCAGTCAGGGCCACTAACTACTAGACCTAACCTATAACTTCACACAAGTCAGAAATATTTCGGTAAGATTTTCTGTGTAGCCTCATTCAAACGTTTTTGTAGATGATAGCGGAGGGCGCTAACGGACCCACGGTGCCGTCCGCCCACACCATTCTGCTGCAGAAGAAGGTCTTGATGATCCCAGACCTGCTGTGTAACGCCGGCGGCGTCACCGTCTCCTACTTCGAGTTTCTCAAGAATCTCAACCACGTCAGCTTCGGAAAACTCAGCATTAAATTCTGGAGAGATTCAAACACTGCACTCTTGGGTAATATTTTTGTATTAGAATTTGTTTAATATCATAATTTCAGCCAAAAGAGGGGTCCACAACTGGAACCCCAACGTCGGCACATGGATCGGTCAATGTGAAAAAACCCGCATCCAGAGGATTCAGAACTCTCACCAAGTCGTAGTAGTAGTAGGAATATTATTACTAAGTGGGATTTGTTGCTTGCTAGGTAAGTGCGATGTTAAAATGAAATTTTTATTCCGTTTATTGTATAGCGTAAAAATAATTATTATCAGCCTAATAATAGATAATAATTATCATGTCTGCCTCTCAAAATGGATGTAGGAATGGGTCCCGCGGTGCTAAGGAACTACTCCTCATCGATATGGCCATTAGCAAACAGGTTCGGCGTTCCCGAAAGGATCTGTCGACATGTTGGATAGACTGTAAGAAGGCCTACAACTCTGTTCCTCATATATGGCTCATGAGGGTGCTAGAATTATACAAAATTGATGCAACATAAAGCACCTTCCTGATGTCATGTATGAGGCAATGGAGGACGGTCCTTCGCTAGGATGTCGACATATCCAGAAGAACAGCGAACCGGTAAAAATCGGTTCGGTAAGGATCGAGCGAGGTATATTCCAGGATGACAGTTTGAGTCCACTTTGGTTCTGCCTAGCCTTGAATCCTCTAAGCACACTGCTGGAGAATTCAGGCCTGGGATATCGGTTGAAGAGAGGTAGTCAGGTTAAATTTCACCTCTTTACATGGATGACTTGAAACTTTTTGCTCCCAACAATCTGTAACTGATGGAGCTACTGAAGGTAACTGAAACCTTCAATAGTGCCATCAGGATGGAGTTTGGTGTGTGTTTGTTGTGTTTTTAAATGTTTTTTTTTTTTTAATTTTCAATAAAAAATAATATAATAAAAATTTCAATTTAAAAATATATTTTTTATGTTTAAAGTAATGAATAAACGATAATAATAATTAATCATTATTAATGTAGTGTGTATAGATATTGAGTAAAATATTCGAAATGATAATTTCATTTTACATCCCTGCAGATTGGAGGTGACGGATTCCGAGCGCGCAAATATAAGACGCTAAAATCTAAAGAATAAAAGTATAATTTGCGGTATGCAGGAACTGCTGTGGCTCTTTAACTCGTCTGTGAATGGATTGCTTAGAAAGAAGCGTGCACCATCATCAACCACGCCATCGCCCACCATCAAATTAGATTGTGGTCAAATGCGAGCCGTTTAATATTAAGAACAATTAACTGCAGCTACCACCATTGTTACCTACCCCTGCTTCATCTACGTTCTACACATTGGTTGCAGGATACGTCAGCGTGGAGAAAGAAAGAAATACCGCATACCGATCAAAAGATACAAGCTTTAATAATTTATTATATTTGTGTATTAGATTCGGTACAGAAGTCGCTGAAGATTGCTAACGTGGACGCGAAGGTGTCGCCCACGAAAGAGTTCGCGTCAATGATGTCGGGCGCCAGCGAGAAACACATCGTGGGCACCGGCCTTGAGTTCTCTATGACTAACGCTTGTGGTGTACGTATACTTCTTGATCCTTTCGAGTCGAAGATTAATCCTTATATAGGTTTGGGGCCAGATGGCAATCGTTGTTAATTATAAAATATTGTACAAAAAGTAATCAATTGAAAGGACTAGACAGAGACGCAATAACTCTCCTTTTTCCCTCTGTGTGACAACAACAGAACTATAGCCAGAAAACCATGGTTGGCATGCTTCAAAGAAACAGCCACAATGCAAAGGTTGACAGAAAACACTTAGTTACTGTCTGCTTATTTACAACTATAGTATCTGCTCCCGGAATCCCCTGCTAATTAATGACTGTGTATGATGCCACAACCAAGGGCTTTTATTTTTAAAGGGCTTATTTCAACTGGTCATTGTGAACACGGTTTTCTATTTTACTATGATCTTATTGATCAAGGGGCTAAGCCGGGGACAACGATAAGTCACTATTTTCTTAACGCGAATATATTATAGTGTCATAGTTTAGATTTTAAAGGCAAATGGCAGTTTCATCCTCAACACTATTTTTTTTTGTTACAGAACGTGGCAGCAGCGGCTAAGACCCACAACCTGGGCATCGACCTCCGAACAGCTGCCTACATAACCTCGATTGAGAAGATATTCGTCACGTACGACGAGCACGGCCTGGCGTTCTAACAGACCATACTTCGGATGAAATTGAAGCTGATAAGATTAGCTTTATAGTTAGCATTAAAAATAGCGAAGAATGGGGAAGAAAGAAGTGAAGTTTAACCCTGTTACCTACGTGCCTATGTACGCTTAACAAGCATGCTAGCAGCTAACGTCGCGCTTTACACCAGAACGGACTGGTGGTCCTGTAGTGTCGTATTGCACAGGAATATGAAAGGGCGCTAGGTGTAGGTTAAATGCAGTTACATCTTTTAGCTTAACACTTAGAATTTCGACACATTATGAACAATAAAGTTATGTCGTCACGCGCATGTGTCTGCCCGCGCGAGGTATATCGTCTGAGACAAGTTAAAGTGCGCATTTATCAAAATTTATGGAACCATGATTTATCTTTTGCATGCTCGTAGTTATAAACAGTTAATTTTCTTTTATAAAAAGTCAGTAAAAAATTACTGACCCGTGAAATATAAGAAGAATTAAAAGATTTTAAAATTGGACTTGCATACCTCTAATACACTGAGCCAAAAAATTGGTTTTTACGTCAAGCGGGCAACCAGACTTTGCCATAGAGCAATGACATAATAATATATATTCCGAAACCCGTAATATAAGTAGCTGGCAACAGATATGTGGCTTGTATTCCATGTAAACATATATTTGGAATCAAGCTCCTAAGTTCCATTGCCAATTATTATTATATATTACGTATTCTGGTATATACCTCTAAAGACATTTTAATCACATTCAATATTAGTTGCACACACATAAATACTAGATCTGCAGTAAAATTATTACAGCATTTTAAACTATATGT
This sequence comes from Mythimna vitellina, assembly GCA_949316375.1. Classification (NCBI taxonomy): domain Eukaryota; kingdom Metazoa; phylum Arthropoda; class Insecta; order Lepidoptera; family Noctuidae; genus Mythimna; species Mythimna vitellina. The sequence goes on from OX438696.1 coordinate 1,428,071, forward strand.
AGTGAAGCAACTATATGGTGTGTGAAAATAAGAAAACACAACATAAAAGGGGTGTTGTTAGCTTTAAAACGAAAAGCCAGACTTGGAGTTAAAAAAAAAAATTGGTTTAATTTAAGCAGTTTAGACTTTTATCAGTAAGTTCAAAACCCATATCACATCTCTATATAAATTGGCATGCAACTTATCCACTCTGGGTGTAAACTTAAATGCCAATCGTAGATTTGTTTCTCATGAATTAGACAAATGTATATTATTCAAAACTTGTAAGTAACCACAAACATTACAATGTTTTCTCGATATTAAAGTTATGTCGCGCTGCATCTCGATATTAAAGTTATGTCGCGCTGCATCTCGATATTAGAGGTCACCGCGCGATTAGATCATATGCAGCGGTCCGAAATCAACATATCGGGTTGCCCGGACCAGACACAACACCCGTCTGGTCGGAGGACCCTCCCTTTTCGACGGAGGTTTGCGGCACTGCATCGTGTTCCGTATATCTCTAAACTGAAAATTTGTGTAGAGGTATAAAGTCCTACAATAACTTCTAATTTCAATGCCATTTGATTTATAACTGAGATTATGCAAAAGATTTATTAGATAAAATTAGATAATTCATGTCAACAAGACTGGGAGACAATATAGTAACGTATTTGAAGAAATCCCTTCTATTTTTGAATTTATTACGTAAAAAGATCATTTTGTATTTATTGCAAGGAAGAAGTGTCGTCTAGTGTTGCATGTTGTGTAAATACTACTTACTTGCGATTCGAGTGCGCGGGTGATTTTGTTCTGCCTTCGTACATACTCTACAAGACGTAGGTATCTCATAACTATTATTTGTAAAATGTTATACTATGACTATGGGTTATCCAGGAACACTCACGACAATACTATCATATTATAATAGTATATTTTCAAACACATAATAGCCATATCCCGAGAATTGTTTCACAATACTATTTCAGTAATACATAATAATTGTGATGATCAGGGATTGATAATGTTTGCCTACCCATAGTCTTATTTTGCTAAGTTTTTATTTTGTTGAATAAAAGATTCACAAACTTTAAATTGTATTTTATTTAAAAAAATATATTATTTAAATATGTTGCATAATTAATTAGTTTTGAAATCTTTTTACGACAGTCACTAAAACGCTCTTTTCATAAGGCCCACTACTTCAGCATTCATTTACAAATGCTCGCGTTTTAGGGCCTGTGCACACCACACATCAAGGTCTACAGGCTGCGTCTGACTCGCGTGCATATCGCGTCTAACGCTACAAACGCGCTTCAACAGCACGTTTAAAAAACTGTGTGCACAGGCTTTAACGTCTTTCAACACAATTTCAAAAGAAATATGGCGTACAGAAGGGAGTCTAGCGGAGAGTACGAAGCGGAGGGTAGCTCAACTCAACCCACCCTCGCCACTTTTTATTGCTCTTCTCCGTTCCACTCCACCCAGCTCCGCTGCAGTGGAACCGCATCCTTAGGATTAAAAGCTCCCACCATAAATTGAAAACTATTATTATCATGATTTAGTAGAAGCTGCTTCAGACTCGTTTTTCAAGACAATCGCAAAAAGATTACTAAGTATAGAAGTGAATTTTTCAAGTGGAACTTGTGAGGAACCTATGAGGAATAGGTACATCACGAGTCGGTAGTGGTACGGCTAGCAAAAAAAAAAAATAAAACGACACGACAGTGGTGTTGTCTAGTGATGTCGTTGACAATACACGATTTAGTAGGTACTAAATACTAGTGAAACTTTTAAAGGCCGAGCCTCACTTAGACACCATGGCGGTGTAGCCAGGTCATGACGCCAAAAAAATGTATGGATTGGCTGCGTGGCCAACAATTGCCAGGTGTGGTACACAACATAGAATTGCATGCATTTTCTTGGTCGCGCGAACTTGCAGCGCCGACATGGTGTCCCAGTGAGGCACGGGCCTTAGAGTATTTTTCGCTTTTTTTCACAGTTCCAGATTTGACCACCCACTTGAACAATTCGTAACTAAATAATGTACCGTTCACATAATCAAGTCCTAGCGTGTTCACGGTTTTGCTTGAACCACGCCACGGTATCGTGTATGGCGGTCTCGAAAGGCGTGAATTTAAAGTCCTTGTACAACGTCCGAAGTTTACTGTTTGAAGCGGTCTTCTTGTGCTGTCCGTCAGCCTTCGTGGTGTCGTAGACGATGTCTCCAGGAAAGCTGTGCGCCTTCTTTATCATCTCCGCTACTGTACTGATTGGTACTTCGTCTTCTTCGTCAACTGCAAGAGGATAGGGAAACAAGGTGTTACTTCTAGTCAAGCGTGCTCCATCGTCGATAACAGCATCGCATACCACCTGGGCCCAATTCTGCTATTTTTATAAATTCATCATTACAACACGATCCCACTGTCATTTTGCTAAAAGTTCGTAATCTGATAATTCATCATGTTGATCATTGATCGGTCAATGATCTTGTGGTAGAATGATAATATCTAGAGCTGTGTCGAAACAAATTAAAAACAAGAGAGTAGGTCACTGATCAAAGGAACTGTCAAAATTTTGGCAGTTATCCGCAATATTAATTTATCATTATGTACGAGATTACCATTCTATGCCATTTCTTTCAATGGATTGTCAGCGCTTGACCATTGGAAAGTCATAATGATGCCATTATTTTAGTAGATTACCAAACGTGGTCAAAATCAACAATTATGAAGTCAATAATAGACTATTCTGACACTATTGTAACAGCAGACTTGAGGCCCAGATGAGATACGAGGTCAAACGCGAGCTTATCAATAAATACAATATTTTTGAAACATTCTTTTAGGTGTTTCTTAGTGATTTTTCTAATTCTACACTAATATTATAAAAAGGAAAGATTTGTATTTTTGTTTTTTTTTCTAATGAATTAACTCAAATACTATATACCCAAAGTACAGGATCGATTTTAAACATTCGTTCACCAATACAATACTTATCACTGAGTGACATAGGGATACGGGCAAAGCCGCTGACTGAAGCTAGTCTATACTAATATTATAAGATTTGGATTTTTATTTGTAATGAATAAACTCAAAAACTAATTTAACTGGACTGGACTGGACAGACCTTAAAAAATCTCTCACCAGCAAAATGCTACTTTGTCACTGAGTGACATAGGCTGTAAATTTTCTAGTGCCGCGGACGAAGCCACTAGCAGAATCTAAATACCTGATAAGCGTCCTCTTGACCTCGATCTCGCGTAAATGAACGAGTGTGAATAACTCACCTGAGAGTATGATGGGCTCGACGCTCTCGTAGTTGCGCAGCACCCAGATGAACAGCCGCGCCAGGTCCAGCGAGTATATGAACTGCCGCAACGGTTTGCCGCTGCCCATCACCGTAAACGTTTTTTCACCTGTAATGGTAGTACATTATTATTAACCTTTCAACCGCCTACGTCGGATGTATCCGACACTCTCGCAATTTCTTAAAATCCATGACCAAATACTCCATCTGTCACCTATGGAGATTGTAGAGATAGATAAACCATTTATTAATTACAACATAAGACATACAAGAAAGCTCAATTAAATTATAAAAACTAGGCACCTATACAAATACAAACAAGAACGAGAACTAAACGAGATGGAGTCGCAAACTCGCCGGAACATTCCGCCGCGGGAGGCTAAAGGGTTGAAAATATATTACGAATATCTATTTTTAAAGATTAATAAATAAACTAAAATAAAGAAAAAATAAATTGAATGTTTTAATTTTTATAGCGCAATAGCACACGTCGGGTATTCGCTAATATTATATAAAGTTACAAGTTTACCTATATTTTAAGGCTTTTATGGGTTTTTAATCAGTATCTGACGCATATTTCCCACAGTGAACCGCATTGGCAAAAATGTTAAAAGTTACCTTTCTGCATAGCATCATCCATTCGCCGGATAAGTGCCGGAATGACATGGCTGGACTCCAGGTTGAAGTTGTCGTGTGGCCCGAACACGTTGCACGGTATCACTGACGTGAACATACATCCGTGCATCTCGTGGTACCCTCTGAGAAATAAACAAATTACTGTTCTATTAAATGGCGAAATGTGATACCTACTATAAGTTCACCACTCTGCCTGACTCTTCATAAAAAATCCTGGCCCTGGAACAACGGCAAAGAAGGAACAGGAGTGGGTTTTTAGTCAGTAAAAGTCTGACACGCACTCTTGCTCCGCCCAAGAGCGGGGAATGTCATAAGATGCTTTTCCCATCCAAAGAAATGCCACCCATCCATACAAAAGTCTAGGGAACACATTCATTGTTCGAATAGCTAAGGAGTGGAATTCCCCGACGGCGTCGATGTTTCCTAATAGCTACAACCTGGGAGTCATTAAGTCAAGAGTGAATAGGTTACTTTAAGAAAAGCGTACTCCATCGTCGACCACATTCGGCCACTTCCTATCAGGTGAGATTAGTAGTATTCTACTATCTCACCTGATATACTTCCTATGTGCTATTTCAGGATGTAGTCCATCCATGCGTTAAATTTCATCCTAATCCGTTCAGCTGTTTGAGCAACAGAAGAAGTAATAAACATACACGAACACACATACATACAAACATTCGCCTTTATAATACTAGTGTGATGTAGAAGTCGTAGTTTGGGTGATGAAATACTTCTTAATCAATCACATCTCTATTGCTGAACGAATTTGAATGGATTTTAGAACATTGATAAACTATGGCGTAAATAAGAATAGGGATAAGATGAAAAAAAAAAATTTTTTACAAAAAAAATATAACCGACTTCACGAAAAAACACTAAAAGGATCAAAATAACTTTAATTTCGGAAGTCGGTGTTTCTCGGTATTATTTGTATCTTATTTAACACCGAAAAAATAAAAAAATAAAGTTTTTTATTTCACACTTTTTAGTTGCGATACACTTATAAACAGACATCAAATGTTACTTTTTGACTGTAATTTTTTTTTTAAAGTTCTCGATGAAAATACCAAAATCACTATATGGTTGCCTATAATATTTAAGATTATTTTCTAAGATTCCATCATCAGATCCCGACTTGGTGACTATGGGACCATTTGGGAAGTATACCCTTTCCAACAAACAAAGAATTTTTCAAATCGGTTAGCAAGCGACGAAGTTATGCGCGAAAAAACATTTAAAAAAAAAATACAAACATCCGAATTGAGAACCTACTCCTTTTTGTCGGTTAAAAATATGTATTATCAGTCCGGAGCGAAACATAGCCGGAAGACATTACATTAGTGATAATAAAACTATCTTGCAATCACAGGTATATATGTATTTAAGTGTAAATGAGACAATACATTTATTTAAAAGTGATAAAAGTACAATACCTGTTTAGTACATCGATCATTCTTTTAGCATAACTGTATCCATAGTTGGATGTGTGAGGAGGGCCGTTGTGGACCTGCAACACATTTAGGGGTCTTTAGTACGGGCGCAGGATTGTTCGTAAGGGCCACCACGAAACTGGAATGCAAAGACCAACTGAAGGAACACTGGTGGTTTTTAGACAGTAAAGACTAACACTTCCTTTTTCTGCACCCAGAGCGGGAAAAGTTGATTGATGATTGCCAACCCATTTTTTATAAATAGATTTTTCTATAATTAGAACAAGCTTCATGTACAGTAATGGTACAATGGTGGACTAAATAAAAATAATATTCACAACTTCCCGATTTTTTTTTAATAGGAATAAACCGTGTGGTCCCGACTAAGCGTTTCACCTCGTCGTTTATACCGCGTACATTAAGACAACGTTAAGACATCCCTTACAAACAGATTTTCCGAAATTTACCCCCTAAGGGGATGAAACGGGGGTCCAAAGTTTGTATGGAGAAACCTATTTTCACGCGGTCTAAGCCGCTGGCAGAAGATAGTAGTCTGTATTTATGTTAACTCTTTAACCATTTGTGTCCTATTCGCCAAGGTCACGTGTTTACGACTGAGTACTCCATCTAGCTTTTTAATCCCCAGGTGACAGAAGAGCTGAAGAGATTTGGTCGAGGATGTGCGACCCTGACGGAATAAACGCGAGTATTTGTTGGATATATCCGACGTAGGAAAAGTTTAAGAAAATAGTAACTCATTGCTGCAACTGCAAAGATGTATTTATTCATTCTGGAGTAAAAATCAAACCATTAATATTTAAGCAAACTTTTTATTAGATTTTAAATATTAATATTAATTATTTTAAAATTTAAGCAAAATCGTCAGAATTGTCACTTTTATTTTTATGAAAAGGTAAGGTAAATTAATTTTTTAAACTGATAAAAGATGCCTCCGTTCTGTCTGAAGGTCGGATTTCAACTAGGCAGTGTGAACACAGCTTTCTAATTTACAAAGATATAATTAGTCAAGAGTGGCTGAGCTAAGTGACAAAAATAAGTCACTATTTTCTTGACGTGGATACACCATAGTTACGATTTGGATAATATTGATCGGGGGGGGGGGGGGGGGGGGCTCCTGATCAATATGTATTACGTTAATCGGGAGGAGTCAGTCTATTCTTATCTTCTTATTTAAAGCGGGGGGGGGGGGGTAAAAACATGTAAAAATCGTCTTACGTAATAAATGAGTGGCCCCTTATTATATTGAAAGAAAATAAGATGGTAACTTTACATTTTTTTTTTTTTTAGATAGGCTGTTTTGTACTTACCATAGTCTCATCTATTGGATATGTGGTTTTGTCAGGAAATATACAAGTAGATAGACAGGACACTACTTTCTTCACATTATTCTTCTGGCTGGCACTCAGCACATTATCATTTATTGCCATATTTTCCCTCTGCAATAAATTAATTGACGCATTTTTGTAATCATTCCTACAAAATAGATACTATGCTTTTTAACTTGGGTTTGTAGGAAGTGCATATCTAAAATATCTTTTTACCTATAAAATTACACGGACATTATGATACATCAGATAGTAGGTGAGTAGTCCCAAGTTCCAATTGGTTGAATACTTTGAAGAACTCTTTTAATTTAAAAACAATAATTGGCTACAATAATATTTTTTAATCAGTATGCTATTAGAAACTTTAATATGAAAATATTGTTGCATGGGTTTAACTTAAATAATTGTGTCTGGTTTATATATAAATGAGCCTTATTCAGAATTTGTAACTATTTCTAACATTCTGTCATGAAATCAATCATCATCATCTTCTTGCCCTTGTCCCATTTTATTTGGGGTCGGCGCAACACGTTTTGAAATCAAAAAGAATAACAAAATTTTTATGCAATCTGAGAATGTGTAATGGAAGTACTTGGAATAGCCAAATGCAGTATAATATAGTGAGTATATAGAGTAATATAGTATATAATTACCGCTGCAGAAACATTACAAATTATGAGAGGAGAGTCCTTAAGAAACAACAAAAACATCGCTGGCCCCGGGCAATAAAGCGGTAATATCAAAAATCAGTTTTTACAGGAGAAATAAAAGAAGCTAATTTGTTTATAGTGCAGCGTACAGTGATCCAAAACAGGCGTGCAAAACGTCAAATGAAAGCTATTTTTTTTACCTATTTAACCTTTTAAAAATAATTGTATTGGTATAAATATTTAATGAAATAATTGAAAAAATGTATAATAAAAATTATAGACGCTATTGTTTCAATTGCAACATCTTTAATGACTTTATAAATACATCAACCACTGAGATTCAGGACTATAAGAATATAATACGACGTATTTTCCGCTTTAGATCTCGAGCGTACCAGCCGATTACCACCTTCTTCAGGGAAATTTTATAGCCAAAGCTTAGCTGTATCATCGGTTAAATTTATTACTGTTACTCTTTGTTTAGAAATGTAGTGTAAAGATGTTCACCGGTTTTTTGTGTTATGGTTCATAGAGTAATGCAATAAAACATTTTTAGTCGTAAGATAATTTTTCATGCAATAAAGCTGTTATTGCCATTTATTTTAAAGAAATATTAATTTTAAAAAATTGAAAAAAATAAGAGTGATAGACTGATACTCAGAGAAGCCAAAAATCAAATAACATTAAAAAGGGCGTAACCGGCGTTTACCGCTATATTGCCCGGGGCCAGCGACATATTAAGTTTTAGAAACACTTTTTTTTTTTTAGAAAGTTTTTCTAAAAAAAAAAAAGTGTTTCTTAAGGACTCTCCCCTTAAAAGTAATCAACATACTTATGCTCAAGATAAGACTAACTAATGCAAAATGCTTGTAACTCAAGAAAGACACTTAATATCTAATCAAAACCATAACCACTTATGTTAAAGTTTGTTTGATAATAATTTATCTTTATAGGAAACTAGTGTATGCACTTACAAAGAAGTCCAAGTTGTGTGCCATGTTATGGAACAGGCCACCGACCATGGCTGCTAAATGTATCACATGTGTAGGCCGATGCCGCTCAAATAAAGCATCCGTTTGGGCTTTATCTCTGGAAGGAATCGCAATATTATATTCTAATACAACTGTTAACTTTATGTTATCATCATTTGCAGAGCTTCCCCCACGAGTGCTCTATTGAGCTCAATTAAAACATTTCTTAAATAGAAAATTATGTTTGTCACATTTATTTTGAATATAATAATATTGATCTTCCCAGGATATCTAATGAAAAATCCTGTGTGGTCAACAATATAACAAATAATTAATAATAAAAACCTCAGAGATAGATAAGAAAAATAAACAAAGATACAATTTTTATTAGTATTTTTCACTGAAATAGATCTCTCTACGACAACTGAGGTAAGGTTAACAAATTTATACACTTCCACCTCCTTGTCATTAACCTTTTGAGTAGCGTAATTAGAGACACAATAGAAAGACAATGACCGAGCGAACACCGGCATTCGCTCGGGGTTTAATGAACTAATGCAAGAAGAAAATTTTTCTGCTATATTGATGATAGTGTCATAAAAAAATCCTACTCTTTGAAATTTATCTCAGGATTTGAGGCACTTTAATATAAAGATATCCAAACTGCTGGCACTCAACTGTGTCTCCCAGATAGAATGTGTTGGCATCACTCTAGCAGCCAACGCCATAGAAGCCAGGAAAATTACAGATAATCATATCCGCATAATCTGCGACAGTGCCTAAGTACTACAATCTCTAGAAAAACCCACAACAACCTTGAAACTCATACAAGAATGCTACTCTGCACTAGAATGCATCACAGTGTTAAATAATGTGACACTGCAGTGGATAAAAGTACACAGCAGCTCACTGGGAAACGATGCAGCTGACAAGCTGGCAAGACGGGAGTCTGACATGGTGGTCTTCGGTCCTTAACCCATCGTGCCAAAACCCTTTAGTCAATTGTGTGGTTGGCTATGTAGGCACATAAATGCTCAAGTGGGAAAGTGGTGGTCCCTGGCACCGGGCTGCAGGCAGGCTAAAGAAACTGTGCCAAAATTTAATAAAACCCTAACCAGCAACCTTTTGCTACTGGAGGCAGCCTGTGTCTGGTAGCAGAGGCTGACCATCACCGGACACTGCTCCCTGAACACTTCTTCACAATGAATATTACTGATATCCCTCTGTGCAGAGAATGCATGGAGTCAAAAGAAACTGTTGTGCATGTGCTCCTGGAGTGCACAGTCGTCAGTGAGACAAAAACACAAACCTTGGGAGCACCAAATTCACTGATGGACGCCCTTTGCAAACTGAAGAGACTCATGTTTCTGGAACGAGCTGGGCTGGTTGGAGTAAATGCCGTCATGGCCCCCAAACAATGGTCCGATAAGGATTAAGTGCGGAAACCAGACCACAAAGATAAGACAAGAAGTATGTGGCAAATATTAAAGTTCATGAATATGCAGGTGCAAACACAGGTGTAGTCTCTATTCCTTTACTCTCTGTCTTGTTATTATTGTCCCACTGCTGGGCAAAAGCTCAGGGAGTTTTCTCAAACTAGTCTTGTCAGCATAGAATGTTATCCTTCACCATTATCAGTTTTATGATAGTACTGACTTTTTGGTACACAGAATTAATTTACAAAATATTGATTATTTTTTTGTGTAACAATTGTGTAAGGCATTGCACACATAATAGCGTTGCATGCTTGTGTACTTAATATGCTATCGGTACCAGCCGGCGACAAGCGTTACGTATGCGCTTTCTTCGCCTAAAGACCCTGACCTCTGACAGCGTTGTTTTATGTACCTGAGATCTCCATCCTTAGACCCACAAAATATCCACGTTTCACCTTTCGAACTGCCATCTTTCTGCAACTTTTCTTCGTCGATTATGGTTTTTATCGCTTGGCCAACAAGGCCGGAACCTCCTGTCACCAATATCACACATAATTCCTCACTCATCTGAAATAATTTTTATAAATAGAACTGAATCATTTTCCCTGCATATTTGAGTAAATCAAAATTCTTTAACACATGTCTCAAGAAATTATCAGACATACTTACTTTATTATATTAATGTGGCACACAACACAACTTTTCAAAATATTTTTTGAATCTGATTGATTGACTTGACGTCTGCTGTCGTCTCTTTCTGACAAAACGTCAAGCGCAAGCGCCGCGTTCGGAGTCACGTCAAAATGTTATAATTGTGCGTCAAATATTCAAAAGCTTTACCGAGGTATTTTTCAATCGCTTATGTCAGCGAGTCCAGTGGTCTTCCTAAAATCAAAACTATGTATAAGGAAACCTAATCCCTATTTTATTTGAAATTAGTGAACACTACGCCAACTACAGGCGTTTCATTTCATTTAAAATGCTGGTCAATAATAACGATATGACCATTCGGAACGGTTTTTATATATCTATCCAGAATAATAAAAAAAAAAAAAAAAACTATGGTTTATCAATTCTTAAACCTTGTTTACACATTCGCACAAATGATAAAATGAAAGACGAAGTGGATTGTGAGCGCGCAAGTGTAAACAGCGCATTCGCTATTCGCTTCGAGGCCTATGCGTGTAATTATTTCGTCGGCCAACGAGTCAAATGACAAGGCGAGTGACAAGGCGAATGGCGATGCGAATCACAAGCGTGCGAGGTGAATAACAACCTTGAAAATCAAATTTTGACCAAATGTTTTTGCACAAACTTGTTAACGAAGAAGTGGATTGCTCAGAGTTGGTGTCTAAAGTTCTAATAAATGTCCCCGCAAAGAGCTCCCGGCCAAGCAAGTACAACCTGTTTCGCTCGCGACAAAGCTAAATCATATCTGGGCAAATACTTCCCTCTGAACAAAATAACTGTCGAATACAAATTTATTACTAAAGTCTGCTTTATCGACATTCTACATGACAAAAAACAAAAGTTTAAGTAAACAATTCTGACTTACCAATCCCAAAAATGTAAAAGTTTTGATTTGATTTAATTTGACTTGATTTAATGTATTCCAATTAGATTAATTCATTTATCATATTGTATTCCAATGTTAATTTAATTCAATTTTGACGTTAATATAAAGGCTTTTGAGCCCCATCAGCAATGTTAATCGGATCTGTAACCTCGAAATGCAATTCGTAATAAGGCTTGGTTTATCGGGCGAAGGGTATAGACACTAGTTGTTGAAACTTCAACGGTCTGGACTAAGCGTTTCGCTTCGTCGTTTATACCGCATACATCGAAGGACTGGAACAATTTGTCTGCTGCGGTCTTCCCGTCCACACACACACATCCACAAACTGCTCCAACCGAGCTTCGGCAAACGGCGGAGTCGGAGTCGAACCTGCGTTCCGCCACTGGATCCTACTCATCCAGACTCGACTCTACATCTCAGCAACTCGAACTGCATTACCAAAATAACGACCGGCTTTTTAAATCTAATGTTAATCCGGTTTTCGTTAACGCCTGCATAACTACATCAAGTCTCCTGACTTCCTTTCAATAATTTCCAAAACCTTCAAAATATCGACATCAAACATTTGGATTTGCCCACAACACCAATCGTCGTACACTGGAAATCCACACACTTTCTATCACTTCATGAACACTGCGCAACACTCGGTCGAACAATATTTGAACGCAAACAAGTCTTCCACCCGCAACGAGTCACTCTTCACTCCTTCGCGCCAATTCTACAAGGCTGTCCTTGCACGATCAAAGATGAGAATTTAATTAATTAATTAATTTATTTATTATTAGACATACATACAGCTATCATTACAGACCAATCCATGCAAAAATATAAATTACAATAATGTTGTCATGTGAATTTGATCCAATTAATAACATTTAAAAAAATAAAATAACTTAGTCAATATAATAAAAATTAAAAATTAATATAACATACAATTAAAATACAATATAAAGCAATTAATTATCAGTATACAATTATTTAATTCAATTAATTATTTATTATTATATATTTCCATTATAACATAAAAAATGTAATGCAACTTTTGCGAACTCGCTCAGTGAACATGAATAGTAAGTTCACCCGCTGATACATGCGTCTGCAGCACAAAGGCAACAAAATGATTTGAGCAACGAGCCAACACAGAAACAATCGCAGACCCACACTCCAGGACACGCTAGTGCCACCAATGTCCAAATTCGATAGATGACCTTTACCAATAATTTCCTCCGCAAGACTCTGTCCGACACATGAAAAATTTCTAGTAGTGTCATCAACACCGCTTTTAAGATTATCGGTGTTGATAAGAGCCGAAGAAGGATCTGACTTTTTGCTAGTATTACAGATACTTTTGATAATATCCCACAGTTTTTTAATGTTACTTTTAGAGTTTTCAATTTCTTTTTTCTCATATAATCTCTTTTGTTTTTTTAGCAGAGCGTTGCAAAAGTTCCGGTATCTTTTGTGCGTTAAATTAAGTGCTACATCATGGGGATTTCTTTTGAGGTTTTTGTACAGGTTGTCTCTATTACGCATGCATCTTTTTTTTTTTTTTTTTTTTTTAATTGTTATAAACCAGTGCTTGACTGCGATCCCACCTGATGGTAAGTGGAGATGCAATCATTGATGGTCAGGCGCACTAGTTTATTATTATGCATCGCAATAAACCAGCAGTAATCCATGATTTGTTTATTATTTTCCTATTAGTCAGTTTCACCACGCGATAGTTGTCTTGAATGGCCTTGTCCAGTAGAGAAGTGAGTGAGCTTTTCGGTAGCAGCATTGACGTCACTGTATTCAAGTATAGATTCAAAATTGATTTCCTTAATTGTGTTATCTAATTCAATAAAATCAATACGGCGATAGTTATAATTAAGAAAAATATAGTCATTAACACCAACCGCTTTAAATCGAAAAAATTGTTTATTTCGGTTTTTTACAGTTTTTTCGTTTTAAACGGATTGGTTTAATTGATTTTAAACCGGCCTTACATCTATACATGGACTGTTAAAATCATAACCCTCCCTTTTGTATATGAAAAAGTTAATTTCAACATTCATAATAGTATAGCATAGTCAGCATTATAATGTTACATTCTCTTATTATAAATTTTAAATTGATGTTGGCAAACATAAAATTCATAATGAGAAATTTAGTCATAAACTAAGATAAACGATCTAATTAATTTTCAATGATAAGTAATGATTGAATTTACTTAGTTATTAGTCATTAGTCATAATTTAATATTTTATTAATTAGTCATCCATCATCAGTCAAACTAAATTTTGCCCAACACTGTTATACACGGCATGTAGAAGTGACAACATACAGCAATTTAAAGCTACTAACCAAAAGAGATGACTTCTTTGAATATTGTATCATAATATCATTGAGGACATTTGAATTTTTTTTAGAGACGCTCATTAAATTATTCGTTTGCTAATTTTTTTTAATGATTTATGTCAGTCAAATCCAAATATTATTATATTAATCTACAGTAAATAATCGGTTAACTAATATATAAAAATCACGAGTCACACACGGTGTTTGTTATCGTTATATATTAATAAAAACAAATAATCCCTATAAAATTAGGGATTATTTGTTTTTTTAGAGACGCTCATTAAATTATTCATTTGCTAATTTTTTTTAATGATTTATGTCAGTCAAATCCAAATATTATTATATTAATCTACAGTAAATAATCGGTTAACTAATATATAAAAATCACGAGTCACACACGGTGTTTGTTATCGTTATATATTAATAAAAACAAATAATCCCTAATTTTATATTACCCCTTTGGGGCTAGTTACGAAACTGTTTAGTACCCTAAAGTGTCACGTTGCCAAAATATGTGGACAATATCTCATTATTTTGGAATTGTGGTAGATTTACAAAAACCCAAATGTTATAACAACTCTTCTTTCTTTATTTTTAGCAGGGGATTCAAGGGGATTCCAAATTCAAAAATTTCGATGACTCACAAAAGCAATTTACAGTATAGCAGCACTTATTAAAAATAAAAGTGATCTTGTCTATGCAAAAATACTGGTTAACGATTGGCCAGACGATTCTCTACGAACATTCGTTCTCGCTCCGAAAACGCCAAATACGCTTTCAAACCAAAATGGAGGATTTGTCGGTCGAGGTGTACGGTGATAATGGTGCTTATTATAAGGTTTGTAAATTGTGAAGTACGTTAAAATTCCACACATCAAGTATTATTTCGATTAGTGTAATGTTTATTCAATTATTTCCAATGATCAATGCCTAGGTTATTCTTATACTTACAAAAATATTTTTCCGGGAAGATCATCACGGCTGGAATGGACGCCATGTCCGCCTGTCAGGGCGTGATTTTTCCATGTGTTGTAATAATTGTGCTGCTTTCTGTAATTTTAACGGCGAATTAGGTGTTATGAAATTGGAACGACACGCGACGCATTTTTATATTTGCGCATATACACATAAATGACCTAGATATCTTATTTCTAGCGCATCACGAAGTTGGTGTATAGTCGGAATGTTCTAAAAATCTCTTTATTTTTAGGCCATTGTCACCGACGTGCTCGACAACGAGGTTCTCGTAGCCTTTGAAAATGAGTAAGTATGATAGTTTATTGATATTAGTAATTTTGTAATTTTGGTATGAAAAAGTGCGGGTATTTTTATTTACATTAATATTTTGCTTTGTAGCTGGCAGCCGGAGTCGAAATTCCCGTTCTCGCAAGTGTTCTTACCACCGAAAGACACCGGCAAACACACAGAGTTCGTGGAAAACCAAGAGGTGGAGGTATACGCGAGGTCCAATGAGAAGGAAGCATGTGGGTGGTGGACAGCAAACATCAAGGTATTAAATTACATGTATACCACATTCGTGTGTGCCCACCCTCATTTAAATTGTTTTCCTAATATATTTTTTTCATTTACCCTCAAGTCTTCTATATAATGACTAAAGTACCCACCTTCAAGTCAAGAGGTTTATTAGATTATACATAACATTGTGTGAAAATGCACAATATAACTAATTGCTATTAATTTTTGTGCATTGTAACTTTCACTTCAAACGCTAGCAATTTAGTAGTTGCTTCATAACCATAAACCATTAAGATTAAATATTTTATTATTACAAATAAAAAGTAAGGAAATGCATATATTCAACCTCTGCTATTTGAATAAAGAAGTAGTCTCATACTATATTAATCATACATTATCATGGTTTCATCATTTTACCATAGTCTGGATGTTAAGTGTGTAGCTATTTTATTATCTTTTGTTGTCTACAACAGTAGCAATTCAATATTTATATCAGAAATGTCAATCTCCAATGTTTATTTGACATCTTCTGTTTTCTAAGATAACAAAATGATTGTGTTATTGATTAAATATCAAATTCTGTGCTATGCTTGGGTATGAGAGTCACATCTAGGTATTATATATATTCATCTCCTTATGATGCCTTATTGTTTTCTCATCAGGTACACATCAGGTCACATTGTATAGCTGTTTTTTTTTACCTATTACCTTTATCTTTTGTGTGAGCAGTGGTGAAATTAGATTTATCTTAGGGCATTTTAACATTGGGCAGGATATTAAATAGGTAGGTGTAGGACGTGTTATTAAGAGTTGAAATAAAATGACAAGTTGCTATTAGCTTGCAGAATCTCAGAGCTTGGCATAGGCCTTGTACCATAGTTCCCAGATATTTTGCTTTACAAATAATGTTAATAATTCCGATTTTAATTTCTATGTGTTATATTGTTAAAAACAAGTTACCTTCAGCATTCAGTATTTAATACATAGTTCTCTTGAAGGGATAGAGAAATCAATAACATATTATGGTAATGAACCAAGTATTAATCATCATTGGGTTGCGATGACATGCAACTTTTAGCACTGTACCCTACTTTGGTGCACTTTCACTCAGGCATAACATGCATGCAGTGGTTTATAGCAATTATTGAGCTGTGTTAAAAAAAACAACTGAATTGGTTGAAGAAGTTTTTGTGATATTTTTTTAATTAAAATTACAATGATTTGGAATCATTATCAATTTTATAGGCCACCTAATTTTCAAAAGCATCTTCTTAACTGCTTCTTTTATATAGTTTCTAAATTAATTAAAACTGCAAGTTCGATCCATACTTCACTTTTAGCTAAATTCTTTTCTAATTTATCAATTTTCAAATAAATTTGATAGATGTAAGCCAGAACACAATAACATGTAGATTTATTGCAGCTAAAATAAGTCTTAAAAAATTATATTATGTAGTTTATTTTCTTATGTACATCACAAGGACTTGTTTCATTATGAATGCATTAGAGATACTTCAATTGATTAGTAGATAGTATTATTATGATAAATAATGGCCTCAGTCAAATAACAACACTTCTTCCATTTATTTATATTTGACTGGGACTTCCAGATCATCATCATCATCTTCCTGCCCTTGTCCTGTGTTATTTGGGGTTGCGCAACACATATTTTTCTTCTATTCTGCCCTGTCACTCATCACGCTATCACTAACTTCCTTTTCTTTCATATCACTCTTCACACAATCCATCCATCTTTTCTTTGGTCTCCCTCTCCCTCTCCATCCATCCACATGTAAACTCATAACTCTTTTACTAACTGGAACTTCTAGATATCTTAAGAAAACTAAAAACATTGTATATCCACATGTGGAATTTCTCTAAAGAATTTTATAAAATGTCGTATTATGGCGCATTGCGCATTTCTTACGGCTAGAGATCAATAGTGCATATTATGCCTCATTGCCGTCAATACATTTCCGGGTATTACCGCATTTTTCTAATGCTTCAGCTTTGGTCATTAAATGGACTGCAGCAGTTTTTTAGGAGCACTTAAAATGTCTTTGTTTTCATAGGATAACTGTAACTTTGATGGATCAAAGCCAAAACATTTATTTCAATTAGACCATTTTTACAGGTATTCCTTCCATATATCTTGAAGAGAGTGTTTTTAACACAGGCTTTTAGCAGTCAATTGCTAATCACAGTTTTTGTGTCAACACAAGTTGTTGTTGTACCAAAAACTACCAGGAGTGAATCTAAATATTTTAATTTATTTTAAAAATATTTAGATTCACTCCTGGTATTTTCCTGGTGTCTGCCACTAAAGGGCACAAAAAATACCTTTTACAAATAAGAACCTCCTAAATCTATTTATTCCCTTTCATTCAGTCCATCTAAAAGTTGACTGAAGAATTGCCTTATGTGAGCAGCTTTCTAAATATATCTAGGAATTTGGCTACTAGAAATCAGTAGTGCCCATTCCACAACATTTTGAGATTCAATAATGTGATGTAGATTTGTTGTTATTATTATTAAAGTAAGCTGTTGCTGAGCAACCCTTATAACATGCTACACTGGATACAATTACAAGCACCTTTTTTATAGAATACTAACAATACAGGGTATAAATGTAAGAAACTAAGCATTATTTAGGGTTAACAAATTTTGATTGAAGTTTACAGAAAAGAAACCAATTATAGGTTGATATTGAATTTTTGAAGATTCAAAATTTATCCCAAAACTCATTTATCTCATTATCAGTTTATCACAGCAATCTATTACTTGAACCTTGTTATTGTTTCCAGATGATGAGGGGCGACTTTCTGGTCATAGAATACCTAGAGTGGGACAACTGCTACACAGAAATAGTGCCAAAGGACCGTCTCCGGGTGAAGACTCCTAAGACACCAATTGACAAAACCACCTTCCACAAGTTCGAAATCCCCGTACCTGATGATCTCAAGGACTAGTAAGTACTTATAATGTACTATTTACCACATGTCAGTGACCCCATATGTCTACAATACTGCTGCCAAAATTGGAGGAGTTGATGCATCTGAAATCGCGAGACGAGATTGTGGCACACCAAGAAAGATATAGCGGGACAACTTAGATGTCTTCCTTAGAAATTGATAAGAAGGCCCAGAATCAGAGCCGGGAACAATGGAAGGAATGGAGGAAGGCCTTTGTTCAGTAGTGGGACAGTATAGGTTAGATTTAATAATGATGCATCTCTCAAAAAGTCTAAAAATACTCAATTTTATAATTTTGTTTGATACTTTTCTTGAGGAGGTCTAGTAATACTTTGTCCTTCTTATTATCTCTTATTCAAAAACTAAGCAACCAAGAAGACAGTATCTGTGGTAATCATTAGACGATACCAAACTAAATACGAAACATGCTTTTTATTGTGAGGGAAAAAACCAATTTCTATTAATTTTTACTGAGTTTTTTTATTTAAATAGACTCACGACCGCATAGTGCGTAGGATGAAACATGGAAACTGTAGTGGTGTCTTTTATGACTCGGAAGTGTTAAAAAACAAAATAAACATTATTCGTGATTAGAAATTATGCAATTTTTCTTTATTATAGAATAGTTAGTCCTGTCTCAGTTTGAGGTAGTGTTTAGGGTTCCATATACAAAGAAAAAAAAACAGAACCCTATTGCTAAGACTCCGTCTATCTGTCACCAGGTTGTCTCATGAACAAGCTTACAATATTTTATAGATTATTGTTGTCGCTATAACTAAAAACAGAATAAAATAAATATTTAAGTATGGGAGCCCCATACAACAAACGTAATTTTTTGCTATGGACAGTACGGAGTCCTTCGTGCGCGAGTCGCACTTCGTCGATTTTTTAGTCAAGTCCATTACATTTTGTAACAACTAGAACATTTCAATACAGCTGCTGAGCTGAGCTTTATGTAAATAGCATACAAAAGTAAGACAGTAAAACGGCGAAAATAAAAGTGGGTGGTCATGTGGTTTCCTGAATAAAATTAATAGACCATTTTATATCCTGGATGGTATAAACGGTAAGTGAATCTTTTAAGAAGCAGTTCAGAGCTATGTCTTTTTCGAACTAGCCTCTGCTGTTTCTTTGCTCACTTCTACCAATACACGCAACGGATTTTGATACAGTTTTCATTAATGTGAGGAAGGTTTTTTATAGGCACATAGTCTGACGAATGGGTTCCACAAATTTTTTAAAACAACACTGCAGTTTACTCTTCACCATCTCTCCACCATACAGCTAGCGAGGCACATGTTCTTGATAGGTGTTCTGCGCCTTTTCGTAAAGGCGCAATCTAGTGCAGAATGGCATACACGGCAGATCGCCCCAAACTTTGATATTAACGTGATGTGATGTCCCACAGTGCGAAGGTGGAGAACGCTCACAAGGAGTTCCAGAAGGCGATAGGCGCAGCGCTCGTGTGGTACGTGGCCGAGCGCGGCGTGCTCGCCGTCGTGTCGCGCTGCGAGACCTCGCAGAAGCGCGCTCAGATGCTGCAGGAGATGCACTTTAGGTAACCACACTATTTATAACTACTACATTACCTACCCAGTAGACATTAGCTCATCGGATTTTAAACTGCCGAATGTTCACTGGGTACAGAGAAGAGCATTTCGGTACCCTTCGAAAAATAGCAACACCCTTTGCTAACCTTCCTCAATTTAAGGTGGATCGAATGAACTGCTTGTCCCACCCGTACGCAAAATAAGCACAGCCATTGGGGCCGAACACTTTTAAAGTTGCGATCGTAAGGCGCAGAATTGGTACGTGCTTGACCGATGCTTGTCGGAGCGATGACCTGGTGAAGGTCTCGGGAATTATTTAAAAAGAATCGAAGGGCTGCATTGTCTTGATGCTTGGCTATATCTAACAGTGGAGTTCCACTGGTTGATTGATGATGCCATAACACATAACTGTGTTGGTGTTATTTCACCAACATGTTTTTCCAGCTAGCTTACCTAGACTTCTAGCTGCTATAATTTTTCTTAGCAGAAAACTTAGTAAATAGCCACTACATCCAAAAGTTTGTTCATATCACTATAGTTATTGATATGAATCTTTTCTAGAATTGGCATGAACAGTAAAAGTTTACTTCTGTCGTTATATATCATTTGTCGCGTAATAAGTGAATGACCGAAGACTTACGAACAAGAGATCGTGAGTTCGAATCTCGTTCATCGCACTATTGACGTGAAACTTACTGTATTTTCAGTTCTTATGTGCTTATATAGAAGACAATATCTTCAGAAATATTGCCTGTACAATCCATTTTAATTGACAAAAACTTACTAAGTTCTGTGACTTATTAAGATCGTCATTGATATGAAGAGAACAAAGTGGATGATAGCTTGGCAATTGATAAGGGAAAATAGATGAAAAAACGTGTTGTGACATAGCCAAGTAATCTGGGATAGGGACAGTAAGATTGGTTTTCTTTTAATATAATATTTACACAACTATCACACAACGCCGTCTAGTCCCAAGCTAAGCAGAGCTTGTGTTATGAGTACTAGACAACTGATAAAAATACTTAAATATTTCTAAATACATACATATTTTAGATAATTTACACCCAGACACAGAACAAATGATTGTGCTCATCACACAAACATTTGTCCATCGAACCCACAACCTCTGGCATAGCAGTCAGGGCTACTAACTACTAGGCCAACAGGCCAGTCAAATATAAGGAACAATTAGTAAATTAAATATTACCTACAGCACTTAACTAGGATCTCATTTGTTAAGTTTATTTTGAGGTCTTATTTGTAAGGGCAGTCGACTCAACTAGCTCTACAAAGTTGTGCTAACAGTAACAGATAAGCCACAGGGCCAACGGTACTAAGGTTCATACCGTTTTGGTAGTATTAGGTTTATGACATTCTAATTATGAGATGATTGATTTTCTAATTTACATTAATATCCTTACAAATCGACGTAATTGGCTGATACTTAGTGCTGACGCACAGTTTTTGCTCCTCGTACGTTGAAAGAAAGAAAGAGTCTTTATATGAATGAATCACTTTGCTGCTAATTTGTATGTGATATATCTGTTTAATGTCTAACAATGGTAATATTGTTTTCAGGAATCTAACTCAAAAGCTGTTATTGCTGAAAAAGACTGAAGAGGCAGCCAGACAGTTGGAATCCACCAAAATACATAATCAGGGCGGGTGAGTACACATCATACGTTTATTCGTAGTTTGTTACAGTTCATAGATTTCCTATTTCTTCTTTTGGTTGGTGCATAGGAAATAGTACATTTTGGTACAAGTGGAGAAAGTTTGTCATTGTGACTGATGCGGAATTCGTAATGACGTCTCGTGCTGCAGTAGTCTATCAAACGATGTAGTTCAACATACTTGTACGCAATAAATTGGGGATGGCGCGCGCAGTGAGTGGTCGCGCGGGTGCGGGGGGCGGCTTGTGGGACGCTACACGACGTGGGTGAAGATTGTTAGCCACAGACTGTACAACTTATGTTACACAACCTGGCGACAAATATTGGTCGAGTCTCAACGAAACTCAACCAATATTTAAAGTAATTAAGGCCTAAAAAAATATTTAGGGAAAGCTGTATCAAGCAGTGAATGCTTGCTAAGTTGGTAGCTAACGCAACAAGGGAGCCACAGAGTGTAGTGCTCTGTGGCTCGTAGTTGTAGCGCGCACTGATGGGTTGACGATCGCTATCATCACTAGGTGAGCCTGTCTTGGGCACAATAAACCCAATCACTTCACTGACTGACTGACGACACTTCTGCTTAAACTTTCGGAGAATAAAGCTGTGATATCATATGATCTAATAGAGAAACAGGTTTTTATAATCTCTATATAAATTAATGTCTTTGTTACAATAAAGTCTCCCATCATTTTAAAAGAGGATAAGTGATATGTCAATTAACAACTACGACTACATTTACAACACTAGTATAAATATTCCCGTTCGACGAATGAAGGAACACAAATGGATTTTAGTCAGTAAAAGTCTGACACTCCCTGTCGCTCTACCCGAGGTGCGGGAGGAGTCATTTCATTATTTCCAGATAAAAAAAAATGGAGTTAAGTTCAATGACATTTAATGAACTGTCTGTAATTATATTTGCCCTTTAGAGGTCGACATCACTAAATATAGTAGTGGCTTCTATAAGACAAAATTATAAAAGATGAAGACTTGTAAGGTGCCAGGCTTTAATACTAGTAAGGTAGTGGCCCTTTTCTGATTTATTATGCCCAGAAGCACATTTTAGAAAGTATAGTAAATACAGAAGATTGGTACCGATAATCTTATCTGTGGAGGACGCACCTCAATTGCGCCATTTAAATCATATTCAAACTGCCAAAACTCTTCGCCGTGCGCCTTGCATGGTGCGGAACGCACTAAGCCGATAAACGATTACGCATATTATTCGATAATACAATCGCAAGTAAAAGTAAATACTAATTACGAACTGATTAGCGTGCAAACGACGTCATGAGCGAAAATATGGTTTATTGTCACAGTTGCTTTCGTTATTCATAGATTGTGATGCGCCGTGTGATGTGTTACGCTACGCTTTCTCTGTGCGCGACGTGCGGATAAGATTTTATAAGTAATGCTCAAACGCTGATGAAAATAGTTCCAATATTGAAATAGAAACGATTGTTTATTCACAAGTCTCAGGAGTTTTGGGAACTCCCCGTGAATATAAACAGCTTCTATAACTTGCGATAACGATGTAATCATGTGACCGCTTATGGCACTTATTATTTCCGGAAACTTTGAATAACGTGTAACGATCAAATTCCTGAAATTCCTTACATAGTTCTTTAGCGACGAAATTAGTGGAACAAGTTACAAATACATTTTTTCGAGCTATTTTCGGCAACACGGTTTCCGCATGCCGCAGCGACTCGTGGACTCGTAGTTAAGTGGCACGCATGCAACATGTTTAAGCTTCGCGGACGCATTCTTGCGTGGAGCGTACCCTACTTCGTGTGATTGCGATCGCTGCGGATACTTTTATAATGATCAATCAATGTGTTGAACAAAAACGTTGTCAGTCGCTTGTCAGGCCGCGCGGTACAAGTTAATCTAGGGGAATAAATTATACTAGGGCGATGACGACTTTCTTTTTCGATTCTAAAGAATAAATGTAGAATTTGTTTTTTTCATGGTTCTGATAGGGCAACATATGACATTCTTCATTTTACCCATCAAAAACGTGAACTTAATACCTAATTAATTGACATTGATAGAAGAAATAGGTAATTAATTATGTAATTCGAGAAAAATCCAACCTAATTAAACCCTTACAATATTTATTTATTTAATCATAGGAGAACCAACAGCTATAACAAAAGAATAACAAAGTTTAAGAGACATTGAGCCAATTATATTGCCTGAACTTGTATTTTTTAACTGGAATTAATTATACTACACTCGTGATTATCAAAAATCCTACATAACATGACGGATTTGTACTCTGAAATAGTAGGCAGAGACATATCTACAGTACAGCCAAGTTCCTCAAGTTGTTTTAAGATCCATGAGATTGGGGACAAGCACAATCTGCATAATGCTATTTAACGCCCTAATTTCAAACTGGGCTACTATTCTAAATTTTCTAGCAAGTGAGATGAAACCTGCATTGATTGGGTTTGGATTTGGCCAGTAGTTATGTACAAAGTATTTAGTGACACTTATATTTCGTTAGTTAAGTCTAATCCCCGATTTCTGATTTTAGCATTTGAAGTTGAGTGTTTCTCAAACTAGCCTGAAAACCTGTCAAAGTTTGGCATTACAGTAGGGTTTGAGACATTCTTAACTCGAAATACTCAATTCAGAGACTCACTCTTAGTCCCATGTAATAGGAATAAAATTTAAATTATAGGTACTATCTCTGATGTACCTCAGAACATGTTCAATCACATTTTATTAAACATGACATTGTTGTTCCAGCTACACAGACGAGTTCTCAGTGCGTGAAGATTTGATGGGGCTAGCGATCGGCACTCACGGAGCGAACATACAGCAAGCGCGCAAGGTCGCGGGCGTCACCAATATTGAGCTGGAGGAAGTTTCCTGCACTTTTAAGATCTGTGGAGAGGTGAGCGTTTTTATTTACTAGATGTTCCAGTTAACGTAACTGTTAATACGACATTCTAGCCCAGAGATTCGTAATTTTTCTAATAATGAATTCTTTTTATAATAAAATAAGAGAGAAGGTAAAGAGTGTTATTTGCATCGTCCCCCAGTCAGTAGACGCGGTGCGCGCGGCGCGCTCGCTGCTGGAGTACGCGGAGGAGTCCATCAAGGTGCCGCGCGCGCTCGTGGGCAAGGTCATCGGCAAGAACGGGAAGGTCATCCAGGAGATCGTCGACAAGAGCGGCGTCGTGCGCGTGAGTGGCGTCCTCGGCTCCTCTGCGCCCAACTGCGCCCAAGGGATCCCTCCCTTGACGCAGTTTCGCGCAGAGGAGGCTTCTACGTAAAATATTACTTCACTTTCTTGCATTAATATAAAGGTTCATACACACGTTCGTCCAGTCACATTGCTTATCACTCACTGGATTTAATGTGATATAAATTCTACTAAACTATTTTTCACGGTTACTGACCACTGATGCTGTGTGTGTGTGCCTATCAAATTATAATTTCACTTCCCTTTACAGTGTCTGATGATTGACTTTTACTTAATTTTAACCTTACGTTCAGGCTAAGATCCATAAATGTTATTTAGCACGAAAACCTTAGTTCTGTCACTGTCAAACTACCAGTGCAAGATAGAGATTGGAATATATCTTAAGTACTAGCTCAGTAACACTTTAGATCTTGGCCTAGGCCCCCTATACAGTCTGTTTGACAAGAGCGTGTACGGCAAAACTTTTTTGTAGGTACCGCTAGAAGCTTGGTTGAGAGTAGCTAGCCCCTTCCCCTCAGATGCTTTCTGTATAGTCTCAGTTGTCGTTCGATCTTTGTCAGAGAAGGACGTATTTCGTCATGAGCGCTACGTGCGCATCACGTTATGAAGCAGTGTTCTTGTGTTTGCATCCAAAAGGACCCAAAATGTCATACGCAGCCGCTGCAAAATACATGAAAAAGTCGAAAGACATTTGTTAGTAAGTGGGTGAAACGCTATTCTGAAGTAAAAAATGTCGACGATCTGCCTAATCGTGGCTCTACGCAAAAAACAACGAAAAACGAGGACAAAATGATTTTGCGGGTATTCGAGAAGAATTCTCGCCTATCGTTACGTGGTGGCCAAGCGGTTTTGCTTAAAAAATGTGTCGTGTCTATAAGAAGACGTTTACTGGCTCATGATGTAAAATTTCGTAGCATAATAAAGAAACCGCTACTGTCGGAAAATCATGTTAAAAAGAGACTCACTTGGGCGCAGGAAAATTTGGACCGGGATTGGGACACTGTAATTTTTTGGGACGAAGCTTCTTTTTGGGCACGTTCTTCTGTCACTCATACCTTGTGTACCCACGCCAATAAATTCATCCAGCGGACCGTCAAACATCCGGTGAAGGTGCACGTTTGAGGTTGTTTTTCAAAACAGGGATTTGGTACCTTGCACATATTTACAGGTAATTTAAATGCATTAAAATGGTCAAAATATATCAAATGGCTTTATTACCATCTGCTCAAAAGTGGTTTAGAAGGAAAAACATATATTGGCTACTGCAAGAAGACAATGACCCGAAACATCGGAGTCATCTTTGTACAGCGTGGAAACAAGAAATGACGTTCAAGTACTAGATTGGCCATCACAGTCGCCGGATGCAAATCCAATAGAAAATATTTGGGCACTCATGAAGTTGAAGCTTCGAGGAATGCAGATCTGGACTTTAAAACGATTAGTTCGTGAAATTAGACTTATTTGGAGGTCTTTGCCCCTGGATTATGCAATAAAACTAGTAGAAAGTATGCCTCGAAGACTTCAGTCAATTATTGATAATGGAGGCGACTGGACAAGTTATTAATAATAAAGCATTATTGTCTACATCATGTATAATGAGTGTATTCTTTTTTTCAATTTTTTATCCCAATTCATTCCCGAGCTTTGCCGTACACGCTCTTGTCAAACAGACTGTATATATCAAGTAAAGTCTCTGTAAATTTGTCACTGCCACTTTATTCTTGTGATATAACCATAGACATAATAGAACTATGTGATGCGTGATTATAAATACTTTTCTATTTATTCATTACTGTTTCGCGTCGCGTGGTTCATATGGCTATGTAATCACAAGATGTCTAGACCAACTTTTCACATTATTTAAAAACTACATAACAGTTTGATGATTTTAAATTTAAGTTCTAGGCCGCTTTGAGTATTAGCTCCAGTAATAAAGAAAAAAAAAATTATGAATTAAAATAAAATAACTTGGAACCTTTTTGATCTTATTGGTATTGCGAAATACATGATTTATTTTATGCATGTCGTGTTTCTCAATTTGTGGATTATGATAGCGAATATGTATGATTGATTGTAGACAATTTATTGTGTGAAGTGTGCACACTAATTTTAAACAAGTAACATTTAAATACATAACATGGTGCTAAGTTCAGAGCGTGTTTGGAATCCTCGGATTTTGTAAGCCTGGTCCAGATGTAGATTCGCAGCGCGATAATGTCTTATTTTTGCATTAATTCGCACTGAAAAGAGATACAAATATGTTTGCTCAGTCATGTCTTGCTTCTAGACGAATACGATTCATGTAAAGGCATAACTACACAAATTTGCCTCTCGATAGTGTGACTTCGTACGTACGTATACGGTTTTGGCGCATTTTATAAGACAAATCTATATTTGTCTTATGAACCTTATAATCGAGAGACCGACATGACAGAGTTGGACTCCACTCTTTCAATTTTAGCTGAAGCAACCGAAACAGGCTTGCAAATTCCGTAAAAAGTAAGTTATTAGTGTATGTTGCGTGTCCGGTTAGTTAGTAGTTGCCGCAGTAGTTAAGTGTAGTGTACCCAGTTGGTTGCGGCGCAGGTGAAGGTGGAGGGCGACAACGAGCCGCAGCCGTCGGCGCCGCGCGAGGAGGGCATGGTGCCCTTCGTGTTCGTGGGCACGCGCGAGAACATCGCCAACGCCAAGGTGCTGGTGGAGTACCACGTCGCGCACCTCAAGGTAACTACACACCACTCCCAAAGAGAGACAGAGGCTCGTGTAGGTTAAGTATCGACTATTCATTATTTACAACAGATTGTTATGACAGTGGGAATGGCTAGCACGACAGTTGTAAAACGATAAAAAAAAATCATAACTGAACTGTGACGGTTAATCATGTGTTGTTGTCTATCTATGTCTACTATCTGTCGTGGCCACAAGCAACAGTTATAATAGGAACAGCTAGAGACGATAGTCGTCCGACAATAAATTAACTGTTACGACATAGTGGGGACGCGGTCTTACATTCTATCAACGATAATAATGTATTGTAGAAAACTCAAACGCCCACGCGTTTGAGTTTTCTACAATACATTATTATTTGACAGGACTAATTGAAATAACAATAATAATATTCCACAATTTTCACACAACGCCATCTAGTCCCAAACTGAGCAGAGCTTGTAAGATAAGAACTAGACAACTGATATACATACTTACATATTTCTAAATACATACATATTATAGTTATATTAGAAATATCATGTGATCAATCCAAAAATTGATTACCATTTGGAAAAGAACTATCGCCGATAGAAAAACATGTCACCAGAAACATGGCTGCCTTGCAAAGCAAACAATTGTTATTACCCTGTTTTTTTTAAATCTTTAAATAACTTCTCCCGCACCTGACACTATCTCGATCCACCTAAGCGAGAGAGAGTGTCAAGTTTTTATTGACTCAAACCCACACCTAGTGTTCCTTTAGTTGCCCTTTGCATTCCTCCACCGCAGTGACTCTTCCGAACAATCCCGCAGCCCTGGCAGGCGTTGATCCTGGCGGCCCCGTCAATCATGCTGCCCATCCCATTGAGGCGCGCGTGGAACACAACTTCCCGTCGACCTGGGTCTGCTCCTTTTCCAACAACGAGCTATCCTTTGCTCGCTATCCACAAACCTGCGCTTACGGTGGCCGGGAATCGCCTGCGTTTTCCGATGTCCGGGGCATGAGAATATATTCGTTCTTACGCTTTCCGTCATCTCCTTTGCTCGCATTACTGCTTCAGACGTGGATTTGGCTGTTTTTCATGCTCTCTCGTTTCGTATTATGGCCTGGACTGAGGTAGGCCGAGAGAGGTTGTCACCGCCGATCGTCTCTACAAGGACATGGCGGTATTTCACTTAAGCAGGGTAAACATTTGGGCGAAAATGCCGCCGAATTCGCTACAGGAACTTCTCAAAACCCGTGTCCAGTTACCTGCGTCAGGCGGAAAGAGAGGACGTCGTGATGTTTCTGTAATTTCTTAAAGAGGGGACTTAGCGTAGCGACATGGGCGCGCGTGATTAGTGCGTGTTCAGCGCTAGGCTGCTTCCATGTCGCTATGAGATTTTCTCGAAGTTCTGTCTCCCAGCGAAGTCACGTCTTGGGTGCGGACCTGTCCCAGAGTTTGTTGTGCGAAGTTCTGCTTAGTAATATTTGTATGTTTATTTTATGTGTTAAAAGTTAATGTGACAGTTTCGGTGTAGAAGTTAGTACTACTTCGTTGTGTAGCATGTGGCATATGATGGTATTCTCCCCGGGCTGCAGGAGGTGGAGCAGCTGCGCGCGGAGAAGCTGGAGATCGACCAGCAGCTGCGCGTGGTGATGGGCGGCGGCACCATGTCGTACCCGCCGCCGCGCGGCCAGCCGCCCAGCCGCGCGCGCCGCACGCGCCCGCCGCACCACCGGTACCCCACGGGTACGTAGCGCGCCGCGCGAGCAGCTGCAGCAGCAGGCCCGGCTAACTAGTGTGTGGTGTTGCAGCGGGCGGGCGCCGCATGACGCCGGAGCTGGGCGACGAGCGCAGCGACAGCGCCGCCTACCGCGGCCGCGGGGCGCGCGCGCCGAGACCCAACAGGTACGGGCTGCTTGCTGGCATGTTCCTAGCAACACACTGGCATTTGCCGCTTCCTTGACAGTTTTCTAGTTTTGTATATAAACAGGCGTGCGTAACACAAAGCATATAATGACAAACACGCGTCTATGAAGCCTACGCCTCCGTGGCCTTATCCAACTATAAATACTGTTACAATTAAAAAAAACATATTTCATTTAAAGGAGATCATCTATTTTGGGCCAAATTCCAATAATGCAGGCCAAGAAAAATATGATAATCTATTAGAACTTGACCCGCACTAAAACTATGAAACCATTCCCCTTGGTGCTATTTAAGTTTTAAAAAAATCCATATTGCGTACATTTGCAATAAAATGAATTGCAAAAACAAAAAAAGCCGTTCACCATCTTTAGTACCAAATGCATCACGTGTGATGGTGTATTTCTCCCATCCCAATTGATCATCGACTGGAAGAAAGTAAACAAAAGATCAAGATCTACCACGTTGCCTCAATTACGATTCTATCCCCAATTTCTTAATTCTGAGTCGCTGACACGACGGCAAATCGACTTGGTTACGCCACGTACGATCCGCCCTGAATGATTGTTCAATAAAGATTCCAATGACTAAAAACTTCTGAAAGATGTATGGGTTCTGAAAACCGAAAAGAACGCAATCACCCGTTCCTGCGACGCGAACAAAGCTCACATGCGCAAACAGCGTAGTGAGCGACAGTGTTCCGCGCTCTGGGACAAAATGCTTAGCGGGCTAAAGCTTACCTCGCCTTCTAGCAACTCAAAAGCAGTTACGAATGTTATGATCCACTGAAGATGCCTCTATATGTGTGCTCTTGTTTGCCTCGATAAGAGTATCGCTTTCGATAACTCTGACAAAGCGAAATGCCTAACCGACAGCCTACAGTTCTAATGATCCCCCAGCCCTCAACCAAGGGACAAAACATACCTCGACATGAGAGATGCTGAAGTTGAACGCAGAGCTTCCCTCGCACCCATCGAAGATCCTAATGATTCTCTGCCCCCCGTCATCTCAGACATGGAAATTACCATCAAATGGCTCCAGCCCCGGAAAGACTTCGGCTCTGACCATATCACCAACAAGATGTTCAAACTCTTCCCATCCCAGGTCATATGCCATCTTCAATGGTACATTAAGGAATAACATGTTCCCCCAAGCGTCAAAACAAGCCATTGATATCGGTATCCCCAAAACTGACGCAGATTTTATTTATTCCCAACGAGTAGTTTGATTTCCGAATTGAACACTAGTGCTTCCAACAAGTCTATCGCATTGTTGAGCATCTAAGCGCTGGTCTCCAGCATAACGCGATGACGGGCGTCTTGTTTTGCGACATAGCGAAAGCTTTTGACAAAGTCTTTGTCACTGCTGTAAGACATCGCATTCCGGTACGAAGCCCTCCCTCATTTCCGAAATTCGCCATCCCAGGCAAATGCCTTTGGTATTAGAATACTTTGGTTCCAGAGGACTACTATTTTCTAAACAATTAAAACGTTGAGCGTTGGATATACCAGCATTTTTATTTTTTGAAAATCTCAACAAATACAAAAAATCAAAATAACACAATGAGGAAAACAACTACAAAATGCCGTTTTTTTTTGTTTAATTTTTTTTTTTAAATGGTCATGCTATAGTGGGATATTTCATTTTTTGGGAACTTATTTCATTGAAAACCTATCAATAATTTTTGAACTCAAATAAAACCTAGGACAATGGTCCCACGGCGTTGTTGCCATAATAAAAAAATCTTTGACAAGTCCTAACAGAATATCCTACTTTTTTTTTCTTTGGCCAGGCATTTTCAAATATGGACCAAAAATGTATGGACCGTGGGTGATGTCCTTTCAGTGTGTTCTCATTTTCGCGCCAATCTGTGTTAAATATGTTTTGATATTAAAATGAAGTGTAGGGATAAAAAAAGAACCGGGTTGCTGTAATAACATTACACTGCAGGTACCGTGTACAGGACTATTGATAGGTACAATAAAACCTTTGTTTGTGACAAAAAAAATGGTCTTTCACGTAGTACTCGTACGAAAAAAGCAATCAAAACAGACGAATAAAAAATTTCGATTAAATCCAGTTCTCTCAGAAAATAAAAATTGTGACGTAACAATAAATTTACAGTTTTCAGATTTATTCCTATACTTGTGCTATAAGACCTTGCTTTACGCCAAATTTCAGGATTTTGGGTATTGGCCCTATGAATATTGACTTCCTTGAGAGTGTCGAAATGTACGTTTTTTGCCACATAAACCGAAGTATCTTTTTCTCGTTAGCTTACAAGTTTGATTTTTTTTACAGCTTCAAGAGTGCGCAGAACTGAGTATATGGTTTTAATTTCAACTCGATATCTCCACGCGTTCCTGAGATAAAGGGTCTTGACAGACAGACAGACAGACGGACGGACAACAAAGTGATCCTATAAAGGTTCCGGTTTTTCCTTTTGAGGTACAGAACCTTAAAAAAAGTGTCAAAACTTCGGCACAAGTGTATCAAAACACAATTCTTGAGAAGTTGGTAAAGTGTTTTAACAACACAATGTTCCATAACCAAGAATGTTCCTTTCAGCAAGACTCAGCACCGACTCCTAGAACTCGATCCACCCAAGGAGACGAACGTTTCGAACTTTATCAGAGCTGAAGACTGGCCGTCATCTAGTCCCAATCCTAATCCGTTAGATTGTGATTTATGGTCATCTTTAGAGAGTATGGCATGCTCTAAACGCCACAGCGTTATCACGATAGTTGGGTGTTCCTAAAACAATCCATAACATTGGCAGTAAAGAATTTTCTCATGGGGAGAGTGGGTATTTCTATTGATAACTGGCTTCAATGCCTAAAGGATTGTATTTTAAAACAATCCTATGGTCAATGGAGATCACTTTGAATGAGCTTTATATATTTTTAATGTTATCATATAAATATATGAACTAAGATTCTTCCTTTAAACAATATTTATAACAAGTCTAAGTAAAATACAACTCACAGGCACTTTGTTTTACAAAAGATAAAGATGAATATTGAAGCTCAACCGCCAAAGTAGAATGAAACTGGGAATTCCAAATCTGCCGCATGTCGAAATAGGCTCGGGCAAAGGGAGCCCCTGACTGGATCCCAAACAATAGCAACCGGCGCGGCGACGCGGTCGGCCCACAATAAATGGCGACACGAATTGATACTTACCCCCAGTGACAGCTTGAGACAATATTCTCTTACAGAGAATGGTCTCCCCCAGATGAAAATATTCTGCAATATTTTTTTCGAAGAAAAATAGAGCTTTTAAATTATGGCGATTTAATTTTATAATAGTGTAAAATAATATATCTGCAATATTATTGCAATTTGCAGTAACAAAAACTACCTGCGTCCGTCAGGACATACTTTTTTTAAATTATCATTAAAGTTTTATAGCATTAGATTCAATTCCCTTAAGTTAGTTGTCATTGGATTTCTTTGTTTCAGTTGCCTCCCAAGTTTATCCCAAACATGCCCTATAGGGTTAAGATCTGGCGAGCGGGCAGGTCATTCGAAAACTTAAATTTCAACCCCTCTTAAATAATCTAAAACCTATGTGAGGCCAATTATAAAAAAAAAAACATGCATATCTATGGCCAGGCCATCAAATCTGTTTCAAAATTTCCTTCACGTACTGTGCTGCAGACAGGGCCCTGTTTTCTATGGTGTGTAGTTCCGTGCGTATTCCTATATAAATCCTACTCTATGTCATAACTAACTCTCCACCATAAGGCTCTCTTCCAAAATTGTTACATTGGGGGTATATTTCTCCGGGTCGTCTCCATCCTTGGATTTTTGCGTCATCTGACTTAAAACAAAACCGAAATTCGTCAGTAAACAGGACTTTTCTCCAAGTATCATCATCATCTCAGTTTCCATGTGAGGCAGCAAAATTGGACCGAGCTACTCGATGACCTGTGGTAAGCAAGGGTTCTCTGGCCGGCAAGTATACCCCCATTGTAATCGCAATAAGTATGGTTTTGGTGCTCTCACTTCACGAACTTGTTGGAGCTTAGGCTCTAGACAGAAGACCGCATTTCAACTGCAATCCCACCGCAAATTGCAGTTCAAGTGCAGTTTGAATGCAGTTGACACGACTGCAATAGAACCTAGAGCCTTAGTTCTTACCTCAAGAATTCGAAGTACGATTTCTTAGCACAATGCTTACAATAAATCTGTCGTCTCTCGCATTTGTGACTTTTTTTTAACCTGGCTCTTCTCCAGTCTGCTGATATCGTTTTAAAACATGGCGGAAAATGACAGACTTGGAAACTCAATATTTTTGACCCACCAACCATTTTTAATTTAAATTACAGCTGTGGCCACTTGAGCTAACGCTGAGATTCTGGGATTGTTACTTACGACAATAAGAAAAAAATTACAAAAATCTAATAAAAAACAAAACTTGGCTCGGCAAATTTTCTTTCAGCATTAATTAAATTGATTCATAGCAAAACTTTATTTTTTCAAATTATTTATAGTAATAAAGATGGCCAGTGCATAGAGACTATATAAAAACATTATTTTACCTTTCACTTTCCTCTAAATATGTTAATTGATGTATATTTACGATATTTTAAATTATGTTTTCGTAAGGATTACCTTATATAGAATATGAATTGCATATAATTGGGAATCTAAACATCGGCGTGATGATATATTATAAACTTCGTCCGTGGCTCAGTTTATAGACTGACATAACTTTACACACAGTATTAGAAACTATTATTTTTACATTAAGTTTAGTTCTTTTTCTGATGTAGGCAAAAGATTATCATGAAAAATGTTTGAATACTGTTTTGTTTATTTTCGAATGAAATCTTAATGGTTCCTTTGTGTAGTAACAAAGTAGTAAGTAAGAAGAGTGTCTAGGGTACATCCCCACTGTGGCTTGATTAAATCTACTTGTTGAAGCTGTCGCAAAGAATAATGCCCGTATTAGTGTAGAGCTATTTCCCCAGTCACAATACCCATAATGCAGATTTATGTCATCATCATCTTCCTGCCCTTGTCCCATCTTATTTGGGGTCGGCGCAACACCTTTTTTTCTTCCATTCTATCCTGTCAACCGTCATACTATCACTAACTTCCTTTTCTTTCATATCACTGTTCACACAATCCATCCATCTTTTCTTTGGCCTCCCTCTCCCTCTCCACCCATCCAACATGTGTTTCATCTCTCCTCTTTACATGACCATACCAAGACAAACGATTCCCCTTCAACTTTTCAGAAGAAGAGAATTTAGATTTAGATTTAACGTCATAAAAAGCACAGGTTCAAAAGTTATTAGACGATATATTTGTTATAATGTTAGACTCCTACAGATTTCTCATACACTAGACGATTGTTTTCATTTTTGAGAAAATTCCTTTCCAACCTAAGTTGTGAACTCGTTGAGTCGATTTTAATTGATGATGAGAATAAGAGGTAAATATCCGAATCGTCGGATCCCAAGAACCAAATCGTATATGAAAAATTATCGATTTACGGTATGAGGTTTTGAAATTCTTTATCTATATATAAAAAAGAAAGTCGTGTTAGTTACACTATTTATAACTCAAGAACTGCTCAACCGATTTTGCTGAAAATTGGTGGGGAGGTAGTTCAGAACCGACGGACGGACATAGGATACATTTTATCGAGTAGGGTAGAGTTTTATCCGTTAGGGTAGAGTAGAGTAGAGTAGGGTAGAGTAGAGTAGGGTAGAGTTGGGTAGAGTAGGGTAGAGTAGGGTAGAGTAGTAGAATATAGACGGGAGCGAAGCCGCGGGCAAAAGCTAGTAAATAATAAAATAGTGTTCATGATATTTAACTAAAAAAAGGACTGCCATATAGTTAGAATACGTAATAAAATACATTTCGTCTTATTTTTTCATAAGATTTTGCTTAGAAACTTATTTTATGGCCGCCACGCAGGTCGATCGCCGATCAGCTGCGTCGCGGTCGTAAATTAAGTACTGCGGTGCGCGCCGAGAGAACAGTACTGACCGCTATTTTTAACAATTTCGAATTACTTTTTAGGGTTCCGTACCTCAAAATAATAATAATAATAATTTGTATTGTGTTATTTTTTTTTCTAAATATTGTAATATAATAATGACGCTCTGCACTTGTCGGTTCCGACTGTAGGTACAGAGAGTACCTGTCATAAATAAATAATAAAAGGACAAAACGGGTCCCTTATAGGATCACTTTGTTGACCGTCCTTCTGTCTGTCTGTCAAGACCCTTTATCTCAGAAGAGCGTGGTGGCATCGAGTTGAAATTAAAACCGTATACTCAATTCTGCCGTCCCTTGAAGCTGTGAAAAAATCAAACTTCTAACTTTATGGAAAGAAAATATACGGCTGATTATGTCGCAAAAAAACGTACATTTCAACACTCAAAGGAATCAAAATTCATAGGGTACTTCCCGTTGACCCAGAATCCTGAAATTTGGCATACGGGAAGGTCTTATAGTATAGATATAAGAATAAATCTGAAAACTAAACTTGTAATTACGTAACAAAAAAGCTTTTTATACAATTCGGAAAAATTTTCGTTACTCAATTCGGGAATCGAAGTGTTTTCATAGGTAAGTTTGTGCGGAACTCTCAGTGCGTGAGTCCAACTCGCACTTGCCTTGTTTTTTTTTTGTTTAGGTTATAAAGCTATTTGTAAATGTAATTCTAATTTTTCTTTCTTATTTTCGTAGGCTTGTTGAGATCATCAAAATGCAGAAAATAAATCATAATAAATTACATCAAAATAAAGTACTTACGTGTGTTAGATACACTTAAGGTATTTAAAAATAGACATCAACTACCTATTTACAATAATATTCAAACAAAAAGAACCCAATTTTGAACCGCAACACACGTATTGTTCGAAGTAACCTCCTCCTTTTTTCAGACTAACATGCACTTTTAAAATTTGTATTAACTTTGTTTAGCACACTATTATACCTTTATTAAAATCGGCTTTTATTTTCTGTTTCAAGTCATCTAGGCTTCCGGAATTCACTTCTCCCCAGAGAAAAAAATCACAGGGACTGAGGTCTGGGGACTAAGCCGGCCACGGTAACACACATGGGTCACACAGGGCCACGTAAAGAGACCGATAAAACACGAGTACGTGTTACGCGCGCGCGCGCGGAGGTTATTTACGAAGCGGACATATCTAGCGGACGTACTGTGGGCGCCGGCGCTCGACCAAACGCCAGCGCCGCCGCCGCCTCCCGCCAGCACCCTCCCCTCAACCCGCCACGCCACCGTGCCGTCGCTACACCGTATTCATTCATACGATTA
The DNA here is from genome assembly GCA_949316375.1 of Mythimna vitellina. Lineage (NCBI taxonomy): Eukaryota > Metazoa > Arthropoda > Insecta > Lepidoptera > Noctuidae > Mythimna > Mythimna vitellina. The sequence continues at coordinate 1,464,556 of OX438696.1, forward strand.
AATTGTGTACATCTTTTGCTTATTTCAAACTCGGGACAAGATAGAAAAATGAGAAAAAAAAAATTACGAACTAAAACTCGAAATGTGTTCTATTACTTACACTGGACCACCAAAAAATAAAAAATTACGCACTGGTTAAAAACTTTTCCTGTATAATTATGGCCATGTAGCTATATAAAAATAATATAACATATTCAAAGATTTGAAGATACTTGCGTAATCTGTATATTTTAGGCTTTTTCTTTGATAATACTACACAAGTCGTTTCCTCTATGGAGAAGAAAAATAATCGGTCAAAGTATTACAAATCCGATCGATTTATATATCAACACTTGTCTAAAAATAATTACAACACCATTGAAATTGATGAAAATGGGAGTTTAGGCTTTATGACATGGCTGTTCAGATTTATTTATTTTTTTTCAAAAAAAGAGTTCATTGTAAACTTGTATGATTAATTTTGTTATTTTAATCAATAAGCAGCAGCAGTAATATGCGCTTGAAAAGGAAACATAAAATAAAAACTCCATTTACAGTGAAAAGAAGTATCTGCAGAGAAAACTGTTATTGATAATTGCAATGTATTGTAAAACATCTAAATTGCTAAGAAATAATGATAAGTTAAAATAATTATACTATGACGACATAACTCAAAAGACTCAGTATCCGAGCAACAAGCATTAATAAAAAGAATAAATGACACCTAAACTGAAATATAATTAATAAACGATCTTATTTTTTATGGAGTCCTTTAAAAGATTTCAAATAAATATTATAATTCTAATCACAATTATTTAGGGTCGATTGCATTGCGTTTACTCTTTATGCATTTTTTGGGTAACAAATGGGCATGATTCTTTTTATTATTCGGTGTTTATGCAATAGCTATACTAGAGATATTCTAAATACTTAAATATAATCTATTTTAAAATACAATTATAATCTAAGGTTGGGTCCAATACACTTCTCTGTATATAACCTATTATAAAGTACAATTACACTCTATGTAATTGTACTTTATAATAGGTTATATTTAAGTATTTAGAATGTCGCTAGTCCATGTCCGGACACATTGTATATACAGTGCTATCTGGTTGCAGATGTGCGACTCTAACAGGGTTTTGGTGCATCGTGTGCCAAATTAAAATGGTCGACGGGAGGGGTCATCTGCTATCCTTTCAGACCCCTAAACACTTCTCATGCCCTGTGGATTTTTTTCATCGACTTTTTGTTTTATGAAAATAGACCCAAATTTTTCATGCAAATACAAAATTAAAAAAAATATATAAGACGTAGACTCTGAATTTTAATTATATTTAAATGTGTATTGTATTAGAAAAGCAAAAAAAAAAGAAAAGCCATTTTGTTTAATTCCGCCTCTGTACCTTTATGTGCATGAAGTATATAATAAATAAATAGAGTACTTTTAAATTTAAAATTAGTGACATTAGCTATTTAGGTTTTTTTAAATTCACTTGCAAATTTTAGGACTAAAATTAAAACTGCCCATGTTACAGCTCTTTACCTGGCTATAAAAAAAAAAAAAAATGAAAGCGACCGGAATCTTCCAACTTCCTCAAAAATTCTCTAGGTTATCTATCATCCTCTTGCTAGTGATGTGCCACATGTCATAAAAATCTTTTTATAACAGAATTCGCTAGAATTGTGAATCGAGTCACATAAGAATAGTAGGTAAAATTATGATTTAAAAACTATTTTTTTTTTGTTTTTAATTGATATAAGCCAGTGCTTGACTGCGGTTTTTCAGGTATCATTTTTGCTTAAATGATACCTGAAAAACCTATTTATAATGTTATCTCACTCTTATAATCTCTGTCTAGTCTCTCTCTTTTCGTGGGTTTTACTAGAAAAAAATAAAAATGAAATTCCATTTTTAACATTTATTTCATAACTTTTACAAATCCTGCTCAAATTGTTAGCCTCTGTTGTAAATGCAGGCCCAACATCTGTTTCGTATTTCGATAGTTGTTGTACAAAGTCGTATTTCCTCCTTAATTGTATTGAAAGCCGTTTCAAAGCGTTGTTTGCAAGTTAGTCTTATGTAACTCATTCACAATTCTGGAGAATTTACACGGCTGTTTTGGTCGGCTGGACCAATTTTAATCATTCTTTTTTGTTTTGTTGCACCGTTTCAATGCGTTGAACTAGTACCTCCTTAGTTTCCAACTATCATACTGCACAACATCTGCTACAAATTTGTAAATTCGCTAAAACAGCCGCGTAAATTCGTTAGAATTGTGAACGAGTCACATAAGACTAACTTCGAAACAATGCATTGGCTTTCAATACAATTAAGGAGGAAATAAGACTTCGTACAACAACTGTCGAAATAGTTGGTCCCTGTTGTAATTGTAACAACAGAGGCCAACAATTTGAGCAGGATTTGTAAAAAATATGAAATAAATGTTAAAAATGCAGTTTCTTTTTCTTTCTCGTAAAACCCATGAAGAGATGACATTTTTATAGGTTTTTCAAACAAAAATATTTATTAAATTATAGTTTTGGATATTAGTCTTGTGTGACTCGATTCACAATTCTAGCGAATTCACAAAGTTATAAACAGATTTTTATGGCAAATGTCACATCACTAGCAAGAGGATAAACTAGAGAATTTTTGAGGAAGTTGGAAGATTCCGGTAGCTTTTAGCTTTTTTTTTATAGCCATGTAAAGAGCTGTAAAATGGACAGTTTCAATTTAAGTCCAAAACTTTGCAAGTAAATTGAAAAATAACTAGATACTTAGCTAATTTAACAAATTTAAAAGTACTTTGATACAATACACATCTAAACAAAATTAAAATTCAGTATTACTCATTATTTTCATAAAACAATAAAAAGTCGATGAAAAAAAATCAATAAGGCATGAGAAGTGTTTAGGGGTCTGAAAGGATAGCAGATGACCCCTCCCGTCGACCATTTTAAATTGGCACACGATGCACCAAACACCCTGTATAATGCACGTGTGTAAAATCTGGAAAGCCTTTTGCAAACCGGGCTTTTGCTTGTTTGAAGTGGAATGGTGGCCAACATGTATGTCGATCCCGCAGATCCAGCGAGCGCGGCGAGCGGGGCGCGGGCCGCGGCGGCGAGGAGCGCGCGGAGCGGCGCGTGCCGCTCGAGAACGGGCGCGCGCATCCCGCCGCGCCGCGCCAGCCTCGCGCCGCGGACGTGCGTGCTCCTGTAAGTATTGTGGATGGATAGCAGCAGGCGCGACCCCCGGGAGGCGCGCGTCAACCCCAGTCACAACTGATTGTATCGCATCAGGCGCGCGTCAACCCCAGTCACAACTGATTGTATCGCATCAGGCGCGCGTCAACCCCAGTCACAACTGATTGTATCGCATCAGGCGCGCGTCAACCCCAGTCACAACTGATTGTATCGCATCAGGCGCGCGTCAACCCCAGTCACAACTGATTGTATCGCATCAGGCGCGCGTCAACCCCAGTCACAACTGATTGTATCGCATCAGGCGCGCGTCAACCCCAGTCACAACTGATTGTATCGCATCAGGCGCGCGTCAACCCCAGTCACAACTGATTGTATCGCATCAGGCGCGCGTCAACCCCAGTCACAACTGATTGTATCGCATCAGGCGCGCGTCAACCCCAGTCACAACTGATTGTATCGCATCAGGCGCGCGTCAACCCCAGTCACAACTGATTGTATCGCATCAGGCGCGCGTCAACCCCAGTCACAACTGATTGTATCGCATCAGGCGCGCGTCAACCCCAGTCACAACTGATTGTATCGCATCAGGCGCGCGTCAACCCCAGTCACAACTGATTGTATCGCATCAGGCGCGCGTCAACCCCAGTCACAACTGATTGTATCGCATCAGGCGCGCGTCAACCCCAGTCACAACTGATTGTATCGCATCAGGCGCGCGTCAACCCCAGTCACAACTGATTGTATCGCATCAGGCGCGCGTCAACCCCAGTCACAACTGATTGTATCGCATCAGGCGCGCGTCAACCCCAGTCACAACTGATTGTATCGCATCAGGCGCGCGTCAACCCCAGTCACAACTGATTGTATCGCATCAGGCGCGCGTCAACCCCAGTCACAACTGATTGTATCGCATCAGGCGCGCGTCAACCCCAGTCACAACTGATTGTATCGCATCAGGCGCGCGTCAACCCCAGTCACAACTGATTGTATCGCATCAGGCGCGCGTCAACCCCAGTCACAACTGATTGTATCGCATCAGGCGCGCGTCAACCCCAGTCACAACTGATTGTATCGCATCAGGCGCGCGTCAACCCCAGTCACAACTGATTGTATCGCATCAGGCGCGCGTCAACCCCAGTCACAACTGATTGTATCGCATCAGGCGCGCGTCAAACCCAGTCAAAACTGATTGTATGTTTCGCATCAGGCGCGACCCCCACGAGGCGCGCGTTAACTCTCGTTTATTTATTTCGTAGTAAGTGTATTAAATAACGTTGTTTTATACACATGGAAATTTATTATCGCAGCACCCATAACGAATCCGCAACAGTCACAAAGACAAATTTCCTCCACTTGATACAAATACTACGCAGAACGTCATACGCCCATGTATGTGTTTCAATGATTTGTTCAAAACTTCCGTCAATCTGAGAAGCAGAAACCTGTCCCAGGAACCTTATTAGCATACTCAGGTACTGATATATTATACCAGTCCCAACTGAGCTGGATATCTTATCTACCATGTTTAATTTGTATTTGACGTTTCTTGCCGCGCTCAGTATATCGTCTACTACCAGTGATTCTACAGACCAAGGAAACTGATGAGCAGACATTTAAGGAATATGCTTGCGACCACAGATTATAAAGATAATTTTTGAAATTGCCAATGTGGAATATGTCATATTAACATACTCTTGTTAGACTAAATTAATCGACCTTTAGGATCAGACATGGGATGGGAGCAGAGGGTATTATTAATAGCTAATATGGTGGCTCTTTCGAGCGTACTCTCATCGCACTGCTTGCGCAGTTTGTGGGTACACTATTCAATTACATGCTACAATGCCATCCGCGTCCAGTATAAAGTGGCGCGTACAGGGAGAGAGGGAGGGGGCTATTCTGTCACATGGTTATTTTCACGCGACTATTCTCAAGTGCGCTGCATCCTTGGTAAGCAGCACCAATATCGTACTGGCAATGGTTGCTGTAAGACTGGACTGTACTTTCATTTGGCATTGTTCTGGCAGAAAATGTCGCTTTATTTATTTATTTAATTGTTTAATTTTATAAGGAAATATATAAATAAAAACAAATAACACACTTTTTATATTTTGCACTTTTTTTTATTCATCTTAGCGTATTCATAGTTACCCTACGACTCCTGCATATGTATAAAGTACGTTTATTTAAGTACGTCATTATACTCTTCCAGAGTGGCAGACGACGCGAAGACAGACGAAGGCAAACTGATGACGAGAGCAGTGTGCTAGACAGCCAGGACGTGTCCAGTGCGGACAGAGGTACGACATAGACCGCGCTTTGTACTCTAGGGAATGTTACTCAGCGCGTGGGCGCTCGACAAACTCGCGGCCAAGCAGCCGAGCGAACAGCCAGCAACCATGGAACCCTACGTACGGTCAAACGCAACTGGGCCACCCCAGCAGCGCTATTCTGTGAAAACTTAGCTGAAATGTGCTTGAAGTGAAGTCTCACTCCATGGCTTCAGGATGGAGTGACAGTTCAATTTCCGATCATTTCATCTAAATTTGCATGGACACATTCAGAATACACCAGCTGCATCTATACAATGATTTTGTAAATATCAAATAATAGGGTATTCGACTAGTTTATTTTACTCGATTTCTTAAAGCCTACAGAAAACATAAAATTCAGGATAATAAAGTTTAGTAAAATTTTCAAAAAATGGCGTAGTAGCAAATGTGATAAATACAGTATTAATACGTATGACGTCATTTAGTTTTACCGCCAGAGTCACTCTGTAGTTTTCAGTACAAATGTTACTTTTTGCATAATAAGGATAGACTATAACTTTAAAATCGTGTTTCTTCTCTTTTTTTCAACTATTTTCTTACCTTTTCATAGTGGTCATTAATGTATATTTTTAATAGAAGTCAAATACCCTAAGTTGGCAAGGAAATGCGTTTGACTGTACATACTAAATGTACCAAGTTCCTGCGTAGATACTTACATCCTCGTTTGTTAGCTGTTCTTTAGGGTTGTGATACATTATAAGTAGAGGGGAGTCTTCGCTTTGTATATTATAAAGACATTCGTCTCATTCAGAAACGAAGTCTTGAAAGTACCCCGCTTTTGCGTATGTTGTTCTTAGAAATAAATGAGCTAAAATATGGATAGTTTTAAAATGTTGCAATAAAAGTTTATCGGACTATGTGCGTTTGAATTTTAATATTTTATACATGTAGATTCGAGAATAGTTTGATGATTTGGTTGTGAGACGCTCTACAGTAAGCTCACACAGTTGTAAGCTTGAGTTTGGTGCTTTTCTTATGGAAACTAACGACCACTATAAATATTGGAGAGATCATGAAAAAACCACCTCGAGTTTTATAAATTAGATAAAAATAGCTGATCATAGTGTGAAACCAACATACACTAAATTTGGGATACCATACCAGTCGGTTTCTTTTTATGAAGGGTGGGTAACTACGATATAAATAAGTAGATATGATTGACTTTTGTTTAAAAATAAATGAGAATGTTCAATGTCATCGATTAATAGTAAAGACTCGACTGCAATACCCCCGAAGTTTGTCGACCGCCTACAATGCATACTGAGCTGTTTGTTCCTATTCTATTTGAAATCAAGTATGCAATCGCAAAGCTAAGGCATTACGAAAAATCTGAAAATATTACTGAATGTGCTAGTTAAAATGTAGTTGTAGTGTTTTATATCTCATAAGTGTATTTATGTGCATTATAATGTTTATATGTTTATTTTTTTTTTTCTGTGCACCCCGTTTTACATTTTAATTAGTACATAAACTGTAGAAGGATGAATGGGAAATTTTAGTTATATTTTCCTATAAATTAGACGCGCGGGTGAATAGTTGTTTGCTATTTATGGACGATGTGTTTCCTTTTCTGGCTTTGATTTGAGCTACGGTTTGGTCTCGTACGGTTACTAATATACTTCGGTGAGGGCTACTCGAACACGGCGTCTATGATTAGTATTATCATTTCGTACTTTGTGTGTTATACTTCTTCTAATTACTGAATGTGGTTATCATTTGGAATGTTCGTAGAAGTTTAATACGCCGCGCACTTGTCGTATGAATATTGCGTCGTTAACGTTAGCGAGTAGAATTGAGACGTTCCATCGGTCCCGGCGCTGGAGCGTAGCAAACGACTAGTCCCCTCGTGTGGGCGGCGCTGTAGGCACTTGGCATGTGTTGTTCAGAGTCGGCGACGTCCGAGGAGGGCCGCGGCGCGGGAGAGGCGGCCGCAGCCAGGCGCCGGCGCCGGAGGAGGACAGGTACACACTCCACACGCCACTAACCACACCACATCCACCACCATTCACCTGCTCTATAAACCACTTACATTACACACTCCTCTCTAATACTGACCACCTTGGAAAGTATCGTCCATAATGTGTTGCCTTGGATTTGGTTCAGTGGAATAGTATGATCATTTTAATGTTCTGCACCCATAGTGCTTCATAATAATTTTGGACACTACTTAACGTGTGCACCACAACATAACTGAATTGTGAGTAAAATGCATGGTTTGATTTTGTGTTTTTGGCACTAAAAGTTTCTAGTCTCCTTCTAGTTTACGACTTTGTCATTATTTTTCAATGTAGTAGACGTGATGAAGTAACGGTCGCATGAATTAGAATAGCTTGCCCACATGACGTAAGATTTTCAGATTTATGACTCGTAGAGTCTCGAAGTGTTCGCGAACGAAGACCGCGTCCGCTTGCGAGATCGATTGTAACGAGCATCATACACATCATCCTACATGATTGACGTCAGTGCAGGACGATGCTACACAATATGAACCGACTAACGCTACAGCGGATAATTGCATTTAGCTAGATTGTAATTTGAACAAAATCGGATGAGGTTCCGATTGCGTTTAATATAGTGTGGCATCGCAGCTCGTGTCTGGGTCGGTGTGGACGGTTGCGACATGACTTGTGGGTGTTGCAGGAGGCGGGTGGAAGAACGGGCCTCACTCCGGGACGGGAGCGAGCGCGACGGGCGCGGGCGCGGCGGGCGCGGCGGCGGGCGCGGCGGGCGAGGGCGCGCGCGCGGGCGCGGGCGCGGGCGCGGCGGCGGGGGCGGGAGCGGGCGCGGGCGCCAAGCGGCGCTCCCCGCTGGCCAAGGCGAAGGCCGAGCCGCTGCTGAACGGCACCGCGTAGAGCGGAGGAGCGGCCGGCTCCGGCGTGCCCTGACAGGCGCCCGCGCAGTGCGCGGCGCACATATTATCCTAACGTAACGTAACATGTATGGTGCGGCCCCCGCCGCCGCCGGGGGCCCGCCGTCACTAGACTTACTCGTATTATGCTTTTGTAAGAGATTCGTGATTTGTATTCCTGATTACTCGATAATTGAAAATTAAAGATGTGTACGTCGCTCCCCGGACGATACGCGCCGATCGCGGCCTTTCGGTACCTTTATGGGAGATCGGACATAGCGCAGTACATACGTGTTCGTAGCCTGTACTCTGTGGTTATGTGATTTCCTATAAAATAAACATTTCTGTACATATTTTCAATCGTATTTTTATTTGTACGAATAGTTCGTTCCGTCGTCTCCTCCCTGTCTGAATTACAGAGCGTAACGACCTTACAAATTTTACAATATACATGTACATTACGATGTTGAAATACAATTAATACTTTATAAAAATAGTACGACTAGTTGGAATGTTACAATTAATACCTAAATTAGTAATACTATAAACTCGAAAGGTACCTCGGTAGGGAAGGGGGCGGGATACATACATTTAGTTTGGTGTGACACTAAGAATTTAAAATTCTAAATGTGATTCTGATGACACAGACCTATATTTAACAAATATTTACAGAACTAGACTATAATATCAGTCATATAATAGTACCGTGATATGCATTATTGCCGGGATATCACTAGGAAGTATTTACAAAGATATGACGTCAGGTAAGAGACTGGAGTACGAAACTAACGTGAAGCGAAAAGAAACGGCATGTTCACAAAAGTAGAGGACGATATGTACACCAAGGAGACAAATGCTATTCAAACTGGAGAACAAACGTTACATTTACTTACTACTTTAAAGAATTGTTAATTTACTAGTTTTGTGAACAAGCTTTCTAGTTTCATTAAAAAAATTACATCAAAACTTACGGTCTACTCTTGTGACTATTTAACTTTAACACGAGGAACTTCCAAGAATACTAGACATCAAAAGCAAATGTTCTATTGAGATTCAGCTCACAGATTATGTGAAACTAAAATTATTACGAATCGTAACAGCAACACCGTTTACACTGCTACGTTACCCGCCAAAATGTTTTACTTGATTTTCGGGCTAGTAATATAATATTGTCTATGCTATGTTTATTACCAATCGATTTATTGCAATGGAAAAAACTAAGAAAATGAAAAAAAAAGGACACGGAATTATTCTAATAACTATAAACGATTACGTAGAAATTCGTAGTCAATGTTTGTAAACGAAATTGACGAACACAGAGACTGGATCGGAAATATTTGATTGTTCTTGTCCAGTTCTACTGTTTCCCAAACCTAATATGTACTATGTAATAACAGTGTAGAAGAGCCATAATTAGAAAGTTGCTTTTTGATAAAAAATAATAATGATAGTTTGCATTATGTGCAATACTACTAAATTAAAAACCCAAGTCTTCTTCGAAATGGTTGTCTTTGTTTTTAAGTACTTAGACTTAATAAGTATGTTTGTAGTTCTTCTTAGAAAATTCATGGAAATCACCCAAGATTATGAATTGATATTTATATTTCTATTCACTTCACATCGTTCGTCTCCTTTACATAGTAGGTTCATATGCTTGTACAAAATGATATGTGTCTACACTGTACAATAATTAGGCTTCAGTATATATAGTATTATATACTTAGGAATACTGTAATATTCTTTCCTATTATAAACATTATTTTTGAAAAGTCACAATGGTGACTAATATTATGAGAAAAATCATTGTTTTTGTAAATTCATTAACATTGTATACTTTTTAAGTAAACACTGAAGTCTTTAAGACCCAGATATAATTTTGATTCATGGCATAAAAATATATGCGTTTTTTACTGACTTGTTTGAGTTTTAATACCTTTACATACAGCCTACCAGATGAAGTCGATGTCTAAAATGACAGTACATACATTTATACGAGAATCATTAGACCATTCTTAGACATCGTGCAGAATGTTACAGTTGAGACAAGCGTGTAACTAATAAAGTATATTATAAAATTACACGAATAAATTGGGAATCCTGTCTTTGTTAACTACGGAGTTATTGCGTCAAATATTTACTAATAACTCGTCAAGCGACTACCTAACCAGTTTAAGGTAGTTTTGGCAAAACAGAATCTGAAAAGAACATTTATTTTTGGGAATTGTCCGTAAAACAGAAACCATTACTGATGCAGTTAGCAGCTGACAGATTTTGGCATTATGTACTTTGCAGAATTCGTGTCCAATATGCTTGCGAGTAAACCCATCTTATAGTTGTAACCAGCGGACTAAAACTATCAAAAAGGAATCAATATAAATGACCCATATTGGTGAAATTGGTTTCCGTTTTGATAACGGGTTTTATGGTAAGATTAGCGTCTGCCAGTGGCTTCACTCGCGTGATAGTCTGCAATTATCTCAAGAAGCCGTAGACCCAGGGTAAAAAATAACCTTAATACCAAAATTAATTGTAATTTGTTCAGCGATTTAGACATGAGATGAGGACCACCTCGTATTTTTCCTAGTTAGTTAAAAAATGGTTAAAAAGTTACTTTTACGGATTTGCAAGATGTCTTTTTTGATAGGTTGATGTCCTTACAAAAAATAACTAGCTACACGCTTGTCTATTCCAGAAGAATTGTACAGAGCTTTTCAGACAAAAGTGCCCAACTTAGTGGGTTTCTCCCCGGCAATAATGAGGTGATGGCATTAGAGTAGTCGATGCTTGTCTTCGTGGCACGTCTCGAGGTCGCTGTCATCGGAGTCCGAGTGCGAGCAGTAGGAGGAGTCGCTCCAGTGCTGGAACTCCTCCTTGTGATGCTCCAGCGCCATCAGCGAGGGGAACAGGCTGTCGCATGCGCTGCATCTGTAAAAGTCAATTATTTATTTTAGCTAATGATTTTAACGTAAGTATGATGATTTTTTTTAAATAGTTTTCAGTTTTAATTCAACAGATATTCCACATAAAAATGTCAAACATATTATCTAGTATATTTCGAGACACGAATTGTAGTATTTTCTCAGATTAGTGTTCCAGTTAATTGACCACTAATTTTTTCTTATCGATTTCAATTATTTTATCTTCACACAATTAACTATTTCCTAAATCCTTGCTTAATTTCGTATAAATATAATGAACTTTTAAAAAAGAACACTCCATCTACACGCACACTACTATTGGGTAGGTACTTGACTCATTTTTTATTTGTATCAAACAAAGTAACTGTCTAAAATGAGTCTGATAGAGCAGCAGGGGGCCATTAGTACACTCTTACAATCATTTGCAGGGTACCTAATTGATTGCATCACAGTTAGAATTATTATTTTCTAGATTGTAATTAATGGTCATTACTCATTTATTATTATTTAAAAATATTTTTGATCATCATTACTTTAACAAATATTCTTGCAAGAGCGGTTAGGCAGGAATTTCTACTCACCCAAAATGTCGTTTCTTCTGTTGGTGATCTGCGAGTTGGCGACGCGTCGTAAACGACCGGTCGCAGACGTTGCAAGTTAGAGCTTCATCTGAAAAGTAAAATTAAACATACTTTTAGTACATTGGATACATGGGGATGTACAACGGATGTATAATTACACATCATAAGTACTCATATTGGTGCAAGAGTTACAGGAGCATAAAAGTACGAGGCCCCAACAGTCAAGTGTTTTTAATTCTGCCGCTTTTAACTGCAATAGCTGAAAGCTTTTCGTCATTGAAACAAATTTGTCTTAAGACTTCTATGGAACAAGAACGCTTATAACATTGTCAGTACAGTCTATATAGGCTAAGAATCGCGAAAATCTAAAATCTTTAGCTTCAGATGATTATACCCCTTGATATCCGATTATACCTAAGTTTACCGAAAAAAGGCACCAAAAGTAAACTACCTATCATGAGCATTCATTGTTAGTAATTTCTCAGATGTAGTACCTGAGCCATTTGGGCTTCGCTTCAGTCAGACGAATGGTCTCTTGCGACAAACGTCGATCGGTACCTTGCCCTCAGCAAGCTACATCACTGAAAGGTATGGCTATGGATGCCCGATTTGTAACTTTGTAAGCCACCAACTAGGGTTTCATCTACACTGGAGTGCTAATAGAGTTACTCAGCAATCCTATCGCACGTTCTTAGGAGCGTACACGATTACGCGCGCGACTGATGAGAGAGAAGCACTGAACGCGTGGTCTTTCTTCTATCCAACAAAGAGTGACTACGTAAAGCCCGCTAATCAAATAGCCCGTATTCGCATTTTCTGAGTCTGGCAAGTCGTAGTATCAGTTTTGTTTTGTGTCCAGTTGGCAATGTGCTAACGACGGCCAAAGTGAAATAAGCCGACACAAAATCGCTTCCCGGGGCTGCTGTTTCCGTCTGCAAGGTTAAAGGAACCTAATATGAAGCAGATGACGGGGGCTTCTTTCGCTCACTCTAACCTCATTTAGGGCAATCGTTGACCGGTGCCGTTTTGGTTATGGTTAGGCTGCTAATCCGAATAGTGAAATAAGGTAGTTGACTGCACAGATAACTCAAAAAAGGGTACTTGTTTGAAGATTCATAAAACTGAAGATTCCTTTTTGCACATTACGCAATTCCTGCGCACTCTCCTAAATGCATCCTGTAAAATACTGAAAGTCTGGCTACCCTACGCTTGTGCTCGAGGCTTTGTAAATTGGATTTCCACCGAGACCAAAGTTGCTAGATGGCATTTTGCAGCACCAGCTCATATGTAGTTCTCCACACACAATCGGACCTGTGCCTTATAGAACATTAGAAGTTGTACCTGTGTGAAGTACCGCCGGATCTTTGCAAGAAAGCCTGGTTTCCTAGTAGCTACCTTGGCTTTGGACTCAATGAACCGCCCAAAATTGCGGTTTGAGGAAATTTTAACTCCCAAGTGCTGAAGGCGGTTCGTTACAATCCAGGGATATATTCCGAAGGTTCTTTGCCTTTGTGCTCCTTTTGCCGGCGTTGAATGCCACCAGATTGATTTCGCCCCACTTAGAGACTGCCTAAACTGAGATATTTGTAGGCTCTACCATAGTCTCTCGTTCGGCGGACCGGATCGGACCGCTCCTTACTAGCCCGAGTACTTGGCAGGTATCTCTCTACAGTCTACAACTGTGCTAACATCTGCATAATCATAGACACCGGGCTTCAGCAGATCGTTTATATGCAGAAGGAAAAGAGTTGCAGAGAGAACAGACTCCTGAAGAACTCCAGTATTAGTCGTCATGGGCTCTGATGAGCATCCATCGATAACAACTCGGAGAGACCGTTCACTCAGGAAGTCTTTTACCCAGTTAATCAGACCAGGGGAAATGCCGTACGCTATAAGCTTACTCAAAAGGCTAGCGTGCCATACCATGTCGAAGGCCTTCGAGACGTCCAAGGAGACAGCAATCTCTTCCCCATTCTTCTCGAGGGCCTCGCCCCACAAGTGGATGGTATACACTAGTATATCCCAAGTAAAGCGATTGAGGCGAAACTCGTACTGTCGATCACTGAGGAGATCGTTACCTTCCAGGTATGCCATGAGGCGCGAATTCAATACACGCTCCATAATCTTGCAGAGTAGGTATAGAGGTTGTTGAAATCGGCCGATAATTGGCAGGATCGGCATGACTGCCAACTGGTAGTTGAGGTACTACGCCGCATCTGACGGACATCTAATTTGGGTCTCTGTCAAGTAAAGCAAGTTTCACTGTCAGTCTCAAGATGGTGGTGGACCGCATCGAGATTGGAGCCTCCTGGAGCTGCCCTCTAATATTTGAGAGGTGCACTTGAAATGAGAGGACGTGCTTCCGCTGTCGACACTTGCCTTTGTTTTTTGAATAGGAAACACGGAAGGTGGCAGTTGAGCGAGGAGATGCAATGTTACACCCAACAACACAACCAGAGTTGCTGCGCCAATGGATGGGTGATCTGGAGACTGCAGGGACGCTCAAAAAGGATTGCCATCTGGTGCTCTCGCCCGGTTGCCAACCAGCACGATGGGGCCACCCTGGGATTGCTCATTAATGCTTATACCTATATTACTTACAGTTGTAAGTCTATTCTAAGGTCGAAGCTACTTGTTAGTTACCAAACGACCTCTATAAAATAGAATACAATAAACTTACACCAAAATAGTTACAAAACTATCTATTAATTAAGATCTACTGGACTAGAATATGGTCAGCCACAAAAGTGCTTAACATTTGGAGGTATAAGTGTTTAGGGTATGCGGAACAGGGTTTAAAGCCACGCATACATCCGTTGTAAAGGGAGGATCCTCGGACGGGTGTTGTGTCTGGTTCGTGCAACAACTGCTCTATAGTCGATTTGAACTCCGATACAGGGCAGTTCCTATGTCGGAACATATGTCGCGTGTTTGTAACACTTAAAGTTTCTAGTCGATGGATGTTAAGGTCCCTTAGGTACTTGATTTTTAGTGTTTCGTACTTCAAAATGAAAAAAACGGAACCTTTTATTGGATCACTTTGTTGTCCGTCTGTTAAGACCCTTTATCTCGGGAACGCGTGGAGGTATCGAGTTGATATTAAAACCATGTACCAAATCTGCGATCCCTTGAAGCTGTACAAAAATCAAAATGAGTTTGTTACATTATTTATTTATTTATGAAAACTTCATGCAACGCAAAGGTACAAAGGCGGACTTAACGCGTTAGGCATTCTCTACCAGTCGACCAAGGGTGGTGAAGAGAAAACATGTCAGGTTTTTTTTTTGAGGTTTTTGAATCATCCAATGACTTCTCCCGGTCTTAGTGAAGCGTGAGGGTGTGTCAGACTTTAACTGACTAAAACCAAACCTGTGTCCTTCAGTTGCCTTTTGCGTTCTAGGACTATGGGTTCCTTTTTCAGAAAATCCCCGCGGTCCTAGCGGTCATCGGCTCTGCTGGGCCCCTACGGTTTGCTGACTTCTCTTCGAGGAGCGCGTGGATAACTACGCTCTGTCGACTACTTGGGCTCGGTCCGGTCGATTACCGGACTGCCAGATGGCGAGCTACCTATTGCTCGACGTCCACAAGCCCGCGCCTACCGTGGCTGGTAGTTGGGGTCGGGGTCTCGGCGGCTGGGACGTGAGGATGTTCGTTTCCTCACGCGTTAGGCCTTTTCCTTCGCTAGCATTACTGCTTCGCAGAAGGAGGCGAGGCGACCGCCTGCTATTCCTCCTCGCGCCGGACCATAGCCTGAACCAGAGCGGAAGTTCGTAGCCACCGATTGCTTCCACAAGGACACAGCGGTGCTCCGCCCACCGGGGTACACCTCCACCGTGTCCTCTGAAACATGCTAGGTGCATAAAAACAGAAAATATTGTTACCGACTTAATATTTTAATCCATTTTCTGATCTGATTATGGTCTCACTCTAATACCCCGTTTACACGTGGGCCCAGCCTAAAAACGCACCATTACAATATTAAAATATACAGGTAGGCAGGTACGTGGATACAGAAGTTAGTACCTAGTAGTAAAATGATACGACAATTAAAAGTCTCAAGTTTAATTGAATAAATTTTTTTACAAAAAATATTTTGATGTTTCAATAAGTTTGAGCATAATTATTTTTTATTGATAAAAAGCTTTTCGTTCACAAGGCAGTTCGAGAAAGATTAAATTAATAATCCTACCTACCTACATTAAAAATGTGATGACATCAATATTATTGTCAAAAAGCTTTTCGTTCGCAAGGCAAAGTTCGAAAAAGATTCCTAACTACATTAAAAATGTGAAGACATCAATATTCACAAGTTTGTTGTTCAGCTAGAGGTATTTTTTTACCTACCCAAAAATTTCTTTGTAGGTACTTACATATTCTGCATGATATGTGTTTTAGTTACAGATTTAAATGCAAGTTAATCTAAAATAAGCTAGTAATTAGAACATAATAGAACATAGGTACATAAGGCAAGATACTCTAACACCTTAAAATAAGTTTAAATTAAAAAAATCACATCAAACATTAACATAAATATGGAGAATTCTTACGAAATCGATTAATTCTATATGAGGGACGAAATATAAGAAAATATTTAGATGCGATCGACGTAGTCATAAAACTACTTTGTTGAGAATCTAGCACATGAAAATTCTCATAGAGCTGCTAATGGTCCTGCTAATTTCACTAACAAGTCCACGTTAATAGGGCAATGCAGTAAGTACATTGACCTAATGAACCGCTAGACTAGAAATTCATAATTTCCATAAATTCATATAAGTTCAGTTCTATTTTTTATTATATATTCCATAGAAGCTGGAAGCAATGGACTCGGTTATTACATAATATCCAGATCCACTCTACAATGGAGTATAAATATATACAATTATAAAACATTAAAACTTCACCATTTTATCTCCTATTATAAAAATAACAATCTAAATTACTCATATCAAAACTTATATCAAAGAGTATAAATACTAAATTGTTCCAGTCCATACACATACATAATGTTATATTGGTAATGTATTAGATACGGATGTCTTGAACATGCTGCCAAAGAACCTCATTCCTGAGGAGCCTCCGGGGATGGAGCCCATCATCATCCAGATCAGGGCAACCACCTGTAGGACGGCGCACACAATGGTCCACGGAGTACTTTGTAAGTGTAGCGCACAGTACAGCGTTGCAATAAGTGTCAGCATGTAGAGCGAGGTTGTGAGCGCTCTCTCTTTGCTAAACATTGACTTTAGGTGATTCCAGGGGCCATACAGGAAACTGAAACTGTTTTAAAATATGGTTAGAATAATTCATTTTATTCATGTTATATACAACTGTGCCTATTCGTTCTAATTAAAATTATTATAATGTCGCAAAGTTCAAACAAGCATGAAGTTATTATTATTGTCTTATTTAAACAATTGATGGTACCATGAGAAACGTTTACATTTTTAATCGCATTATTATACAAAATATGTTTATTTTGCTAGTAATAATAGCTTGGTTCTTAAGCAATGTGTTTCTTCAGCTGTGAACTAAATAGCAATATAATGGTAATGATTATTTTTGTGTCATCAGCATCAGTCAAAGTCAAAACTTTTTTATTTCACATAGGTCTACATGGGCACTTATAAAACGTCAGAAGCTAGTGTACGGTTCCAAATTGGTTGTTTCCTATGGAGAAGAACCGGCAAGAAACTCCATGGTTACTCTTTTAAAAAAAATTTATGTTACAATATCAGGATGGTGCATGTGTTACAAATAAACAATGAAGAAA
This sequence comes from Mythimna vitellina, assembly GCA_949316375.1. Taxonomy (NCBI): domain Eukaryota; kingdom Metazoa; phylum Arthropoda; class Insecta; order Lepidoptera; family Noctuidae; genus Mythimna; species Mythimna vitellina. The sequence goes on from OX438696.1 coordinate 1,482,198, forward strand.
ATATGAAAGCAAAAAATGATTACATTCTACTTTCATAATAACTGAATGTGTATCAGTAACATAACACTTTCTATCCTGACACTTATTAAATATTGAAATAGTTTCTTGAAAGCTGAGCAGAGTGATCAATACATTAAAAATTAAATGCAAGTGTCTCAGGTGATGAGACTGCCTTCTAAAGATTTATTAATCCAAAAAAAATTTTGACCCTCATTTTATCCCCTTTGGGGGTCAATTTTGGAAAATTTTCTCCTTATACTCGCCCACATCATAAAAAGAAACCTTGTACAATATTTCACTCTCATAAGCCAGGTTATTTCGGCCGTGCATTGATATGTCAGTCAGTCACTTTATCCATGACAATATGTGAGGTTAATTTGGTGATAATTTTCTCTCTCACAACAGAACTTTAGCAATGATATTCTTCTTTTCTTACCTGATTATAAAGAACATGCTCCCCAAGGTGAAAAGTAGGGCGAACTTCCTAGCTTTCAGCAGTAAGAGAGGTATGTAGATGAATGATAGGATGAAGCATAGGAACCCAAAGAATAAACATATTCCAAATCCCAGGAACCTCTGTGTCCTACTCTGAAACAGAAAAATTGATGTTAGTAAGAATACTTGTATGAACAGATATATGAAAGTAAATAAAGCAAAATGTTATAGTGTTAACACAAGTTCAACCTTTGTATGGACAGACCAAATCCATTATACCAAGTTAAAGCATGAGTTAACTCTACTAGGGTCATGGCAGGTGGTATCCTGTACGAAAGTACAAATTCCTACTACTGGCTAGAAATATTTACATCCAAAGGAAAAAAGTGTGAATATATGATAATGTTGGTAAAGGCAGGTAATATGTTGATGCAAAGTGGAAGGTAAAGTGTTTTTAAAAAAAAATATATAGTAGATATTTTATTTCTAAAAATGAGAACGGAGTAGGCACTAATTAGAGTTAATATTGCAAGATGTGTATTTAAGAATAATGGTATAGATCATTGCATACAAAGTAAGAAGTTGGGTACTATAAGCAGAAGTAGTTCTCTAATAAGAGAATCGGTGGCTGTACAATGTCTAAAATGTAGCTATAACTCAGTTTTAGTAAAAAAAAAAACCAGGCAAGTGTGAGTCGGACTTGCGCACTGAGGGTTCCATAACAAACTTACTGAAAACAGTTCAATTCCCAAATTGAAAAACGAAATTTTTTTCAAAATGCAAGTCTTTTTTTAATTTTATGTATTTGGTTTTAATTTCAACTCAATACCTCCACGCGTTCCCGAGATAAAGTGTTTGGACAGACAGACAGACTGACGGAAAACAAAGTGTTCCTATAAGAGTTCAATTTTTTTCTTTTGAGGTATGGAATCCTAAAAACCACATCACAGAGTTCTCATAATTACTTTACATTTCAAAGTAAACAACAATCTTTGTTGTAAAATTTCTAAGTTTCAGAGACAACAATAATTAAATTATCAATTTATTTAATATAAGGGACTTGTTATCAACAATTTGTGTCTAATAAAGATGATACAGTTAAACAACAACAAAACTAAAAAAAATAAACAAACAAAGACTGTTTAGTGTAAGCCTTTTGTTTGATAACCAGTGCTAGCAGGTAGATATTCTGTGACCCTAATTAAATGATAGAACACAGTTCTGCACATACCAGTTATAGTGTGATGTAATTGATAGCAACGCTATTGTATTGTATTAAACTATGATTCATGCGCAAATTAATTAATTGAAGTCGCCACTTACCAAGGTGCAGTACTCCTTCTGTGCGTTTTCAAACCAAGTAGCAGTACTGCTAGTACTCGTAGGGGTTTCGTCAGTACTCCGTGTCATAAAACTCGGGGTAGAAAATGATGGTAAACTGAAGTTATAGCTTCGACGACTTTCATTTTTCAGTAAATATTGATCCAAGTCCGACTTTAGGTTCGCCATTTTTTAGTTAAGTCACTTTCGTTTTGTAGATTTCGAGCGTAAATAATCAGGTTATTCCAATAACATTAAAGTATTCACAAAAACACTGCCCACTTCCTAATGATGATCCACAAACTTCAAATCATATGACAATTGACGTCAAGTCGACACAACACTGATTTTTTTTCTATTTATCCAAAGGCTAAAGTCGCTCGACCATATTACCTTCAACTTCAACTCTTTATTAATGGCATTTGTGGAAAAGATAGTCTTCGTCAACACCGACACGACACTTGCACTGACACAACTCAGCCAGTAGACAAAACTACAGACAATATTTTTATTTGTTAATGTTTTTGACTTGGATACTAAGTCTTTTAAGCCATGTCTTCATAGGAATACTTCATTAGTTTAGGTACTTACAATTAGAATGCGGTGTAACAAATTCTAATGTTTTTGTAATATTTGACAGCAAATGTATCGAGTCCGCCTTCTTGGCAAATTTTGCTGGGGAATAAAATTATCAGCTCTATTTGACCGAGATCGCGCCTGTTTTAATCGTCATCTTGAAGACCCCAGTTTCTCGACTTTATGGTTATTGGTGGACACCGGTGTGGACAAAATTGTCTACACCTGTATCTACCGATCTCACAGCTGTGACCAGGAGACGACTCGACTGTTTGGCCACCTCAGTGAGGCCGCCGATGAGGCTCTGCATCGGCACCCTGATGCGCAGTTTGTCGCTTTGGGGGATTTTAACGCCAGCTACCAAGACTGACTTTTCCCGTACCAGAGGACCGACCATGGTGGGAGAGAAGCGCTACTATTTTAAATCGTGTACTCGAGACAGATTATTTGATAAGGTATTTAAACTTACCGTAATCTGTATCATCGCTGAAGTCGTCATGTGCATGTCGACGGACGTTGTTGTTGTATCGGTCATGCGCGCAAGGTGGGCAGACTCCACCGGTGTCACGTTCATCCAAGTCGGTGCTGCTAGCATCAGATTCTGCCCCCGCTTCCTCGATGTGAATGTCATCTGTTTGCCTGTTATCAAGCTTCTCATTTGATGACAGTTGGTTGTAGTCTTTACGAGGTGGTCTTGACTCTGTAAACACGGGAAAAGTTACATGAATTTCTAATCTTATTTTACTTTATAGAGATTTAAATAATGTTACAAAAAAACTGAGTGATTTTATAATTTTCTGTTAGAAATTCTAAATTACCTATATTATTTTGCACATAGGTTTTATAAACAATTTTAAACGTAAATGTTTTCGTTAATTTAAATTTGGTAAAGCCGGTGTTACCTAGTTGACTATCTTGAGCTGCTCAATTAATGGCGTGAATTTGTGCGTGAATTCACGGCACTAATGTGGAGCCGCCATCAGGCGTGGTCCACGGGTGCGTCGGTCTAATGTAGTTCTATAAAGAATAAATTGGTGTTTTTCTGAGATAGGTTTTTGAGAAAATAGCCACACAGATTTTTAGTGGACTTGTCAAGTCAGTGCCAGCATTTGTTATAATTACATGTAGCTCAACTCCATCAACCACCAGTAAGTTTGTCAATTGAGCTAACAGAATAGTTTTGAACAAAATTTTATCGACGTTAATTTCTGTTAATCTGTTCTACGCATAGATAACAGTGTCCATACTTAGTTGGGTTTGCGCCGTCAGGTTAATAAATTCCTAATTTGATTTTTTTATACCTACATCACAAATAAAAAGAACCGGACAGAAAAAAAGAATTGGTAAGTGTATTTATGGGACTTATAACGGATGGTCTTCAGGGTAATCTTATACGCAGGTACCTACAGTACTTCTAGCCTTTGAATGGACTGAAAGAAAGGAGATACGGAATTATTTAGGTCCTCTTTATTCAAATGCCATTACACTATGACCTTTTACATAAAATAAACTTTGAAGGAAATAGCGTTATTGAGTTATATGATAAAATTGGCTTAAAAATAAATTGAAAGAGAAGAGGTTCTTACCGGGGACTCCTAATTCAAGAGCTAGAACACGATATTAATTACTTTTTTTCACAAAAATATTCAAAAATATTACTATGAAATACAGAAGGTGTAATCAAAAAAAAGTGTGCAGCATGTATCTTCGTTGTAATTATGGCAGTTAGAGGCTCCTCGCGCCGACGCCATTACCGCGCGTGCTCGAGCGTCGACGACTTAATAACTTATTTTATTAGCTAATTTACGCCGCTTGTTCGTTGTAGCTTCTCTGATTTATATACCAATTATTCTAGTGCAATTTTAGCAAGATTGGACGCAAGTTTGGCTGTATAGTAACGTTACGGTCGTGTTATTAACACAAAGTTTTTAGTAGTGGTTCTGGAGTTTTAGTTGGACTTCCAACTAAAGGATATACAACCTTTCATCTTACACACAAAAGTACCTACAAGGTATAGTGAATGAAGTTTTTTATTCCTTTACAGGAGGCCACAATATGCTTTCGTTTCTTTTTCTGAAATATTATGGTGGAAAGAGTTACTGTAGCCCTAGAAAAAAAAGGGCAACTGAATAACACAGGTGCGTCAGTTGTATCTTAAAAAAAAGTCAACAGTCCGACTGTCATCTCCTTACTACTTGTAACCTATAATTCAAAACAAGAGTAGGCATCTTCTGGCTATTTGAATAAGAACCATCAAGTGAGTTTGAGATCAATTGCAGGCTTTTTTGGAAATAAAAATAATGTACCTCACCTAACTTAGCTACTGCTAGTTGGTGCAGGCGCGAGACACACAATATTAGTAATTTTTATTTTTTTTATCTTAAGTGTTTACATGTTGTTTCTACATTGTGTGTATTTGTGTACGTGTGCCAAATAAAATATTTTTCTTTCTTTCTTTTTTTTCTTTCTATGAAATATTATATAATAGGGCTGTCAAAGACCTGCCTTAGAAGTGATGAAGGTCCTGCGGCTTGACAGCTGCCGAGGCGGTTAACTCACCGACGTTTTATATCCGGGCGAGATCAAGCTTCTCTCGTTCTTGCTCGGTGGTCTAGACTATCAACGTCTTTCCAGTTAGACAGAATCTGGCGACTAGGACTTGACATAATAGGGTACCTATTTATAGTGCACTAGTCTAGCGCAAGGGTCTCCAAATTATGGCCCACGGGCCAAATCCGGCCTGCAACAGCCTTAAGACTATGTCATTAGTCTTGTGGTTAAAGGAAAACTTAGTGAAGAGTTCTAAATTTTTTTTTTTTCTTGTAATAACTAACAAATATTAATTGTGATTTTCCACAATAGTTTGTAGGTAGTTGTGAATCAATTTTACTTGTATCAATTATTAGGTTAAGGGCAGAAAAATTAAAACTGTTTTGACTCTTTTTTTAAAGGGTGGAAATCATCCAATGACTTCTCGCACTCTGGGTGGAGCCCGAGGGCTTGTCAGACTTTTACTGACTAAAACCTGTGTCTTTCATTTGCCCTTTGCGATCTAGGACTATGGGTTTCCTTTTCAGAAATTCCCTGCGGTCGCTAGCTAGCGGGCATCGGCCCTGCTGGGCCCCTACGGTTTGCTGACATTTCTTTGAGGAGCGCGTGGATCACTACGCGCTTTTGACGACTGGGCTCGGTCCAGTCAATTACCGGACGGCCGGACGGCAAGCTACCCATTGCTCGACGTCCGGACTACCGTGGCTGGTAATCGGGGTCGGAATCACGGCGGCTGGGGTGTGAGGACGTTCGTTCCTCTACACTCCGGAAAAAAAAATCGGCTTTTTCATATAAACTGTCCAATAAAGTTTATAATTGTGTATACAGAGGCCGAATTTCTTTTTCGGTTCCTGATAAAAAATCTTGTGGAAGGTTGTTCAGTTTCGTCTACTGAGCAAGCCCTTAAAGTATGCGGAGACCTGTCCCTTAGACCCTGTATAGATACAGAAATTCTAGGTATTATAGTATACGCCTAGTATTCATTTCTCTACTGTTAAATCAGCCAAGCTGCTATAGATGCCTGGCGGCTGCTATTATAACATTTTCTCGATCACTTTGACGTTAACTGAAACAGGCGCGGTACATTTTGTGTGACACGGTGACAACAGCCTTGTAATTACATGTTATTTTTCTGACGTGTGGTGATGTGGTGTCTCTGTAGCGTTACAGAGACACCACATCATGACACGTCACTGTCGCCGCTGACAATAAAATTTACTTCAATTGTTTAATTGTTGGAAGTACGGTTGGAAGTAATTGATGGCACGGTTAACGCAATGGTTGAGCGATTAGCTGCTCTGCATGTCGCGAGTTCGATTCCCACACGGAACAGATATTTGTATGCTCTACATATGGATCTAAGATCTAAGCTGGAACTACATTGCGCATACTATGCCACACACGTCGATCTGAGCGCGTCGGTCTCTATACATTTTATATGGAAACTAGACTTGTAGAGCTACACTTGATCCACGCCACGCGACGTCGTTCTACGTACAAATCAGGCGTGTTACACGTGTGCGTCGGTCTAATGTAGTTCTAGCTTAAATGTTTGTGCACGCACTTATAGAAGAAATTCCTAATGTGGGGATCTCATTTTTCTGTCTGAGGTAGGGAACTCTAGGATACGGCCAAACGTATATATTTCGACACTCTCAAGGGAATCAAAATTCATAGGGTACTTTCCGTTGACCTAGAATCCTAAAATTACAACTATAGGAAAAAAATCTGAAAACTGTAAATTTGTTATTTTACAGTTTTCAGTTACGTTACAAAAAAAAAACTTGTTTTGCGATTCGGAAAATCATCGTAACTCAATTCGGGAATTGAACTGTTTTCATAGGTACGTTTGTACGGAACCCTCAGTGTACAAGTCCGATTCGCACTTGCCCGGTTTTTTTGGTTTGTAGGAGGTAGTCTCTGAAAGCACTGGTCCGACTCCTAAAATTTTTTCACCGAATTTTTTCTGCTTTATTCATAGCCTATATTTAATGTACGCGAGCGAAGCCGCGGGCAAAATCTAGTTCAAATTAAAATAATTGTTCCAAAGGAAACCAACATTAAACGACGGTCACAATCGCTTAAGGACGTCAGATGGCGCTACGTGTCTTTCAGATTATGATTGAATTACATTATTAGAAACTCTGTGTGTCTTACAAAAGCTTTTAAGCCTTTAAAACCATCAAACTCAGGAATAAAGTACGGTTGGATTGACACTTTCATAATTACAATTATTCATTCGAAACCCAGTCTTATTTGTCATACTCATACTTTAGGACTATTACCTCAATTTCGTTATTATTAATTTTGATACGATTTTCTGTCTAAACTCTCAATTCAGATACATCAATATACGTCGTATTTATCGACACGTCGATTTGGACCAAGTGTTTGACTATTTTAGTGGATGTATGTAATGTATTAATTTGAGTATACAGGTTGTTTAGACCCCTAAACACTTCATGCCCCAGTCTCCTCTTTGAGGAGTGGCTAGAAGACGCAGCATGGTCCGGAGCGAGGAGGATTGGCAGGCGGTCGCTTCCTTCTGCGAAGCAGTAATGCTAGCTAAGGAGGAGGACGCACGTGCACGCGCGATTAAATGGCCCTCGCGCCCCAGCCTCCAAGATTCTGATCCCGATTTTCGGCCACCGTAGGCGAGGGCTTGCAAACGGCGAATAATGGGTAGCTCGCTGTCCGATCGTCCGGAAACCGTCCGGACCGAGCCCAAGTCGTCGACGGTGCGTAATGTTCCACGCGCGCCTCAAAGAGATGTCAGCAACCGTAGGGGCCCAGTAGGGTCGAAGCCTACTGGGGCCATGGGTGATGCGAAAGAGATCCCCGGGGCCCTGGAAAAATGGCAAAGAAGGAACAGATGTGGGTTTTTAGTCAGTACAAGTCTGACACTATCTGCCGCCCCACCCAAGAGTAGGGGATGTCATTAGATAATTTTCCCAACCGAAAAAAAACCCTTTGGGCACGGAACACAAAAAAGCTCAAAACATATTCACACGTCCTCTCTCATACACACACGCACACATATAAATACGTCGTGATCACATTAATAGAATCAGCGAGGTTTAATCTAACCTAAGTAAGTCAACACGGGCGCTCGATGTTTGCGCCCCGTGTTTGTCCGCCTCCGGCCCCATCCGTAATTATATTTAGCTGGAATGTGCCCAACATTTCTGTTTACAACCCTCGGATATTACAAACGGCATTTCGATATTTGCACGAATTTTCTGGCTAAGAACATTATTAAGATGGAAGTTATGAAAGAATTTAAAACTCCATTAGGCCCCAAAAATAACAGGTCACATAGAAAAACCGCGATGTCTCCTAAAGTTATGAATAGAATTTGCTCGTACATATAACTAGGTGTTGCTAGCGACGCTTAAACCCACTTTCACCCGCACAAAGCTTCACCCGCTTTAAAGTAGAAATTGGTCCCAAGGAAACATACTCCCAAAAAAAATCCATCCAACAAATATCCTATGTGCTATTCCAGAACATGATCTACCCGTGCGCCAAATTTCATCCAAATCCGTTCAGCTGTTTGTGAGTGAAGAAGTATCCACACTATTATAAGCCATCAAATCTAATTCACACAATTTCAATTACCTTTTCTGCAAAACTAAAAGGTCGCGCCGCCATGGTGTCCCGGTGAAATATGGGCTATATTCCAATTTAGGGGCGCGTCCGAGCTGGTCGGGTCGCCAAATTGGTTGGCGCAACCACACGGACACCAGGTGAGTAACTCTCTATAGAGCTGTATATATTTTTTTGGTAACGGCGACTGGCCGCACCGCCATGGTGCTATTTTTATTTTATCACAAAATATACAATTTATAAATAACAAGTTTAAATCTTTCAAACAAATAAAAATGATCAATGTATGCAATAGATAGCTTTTTTCTAGACTACGTTTGAAAGTCATGTAGTAAGTTGAGACTCTTCAAATTCACTTGTATACGAATAATCGTTACAAATGTGTGAATAATCGAACTTATTAATAACGAGTCTTTTTCAATCCAAGCGTCTTTTAGTATTTATTAGTATCACTTAATTTTTAGCTGATATCCAACTGTCAACGAAAACGCATAATTAAAAGTAAAAATATGTAAGTTATTATTATTTAAAATAAATCTTTGTAGGTAAAATCGCTCGTGTTCAAGTCTTTAGGTTTACAACATTGTACTTCATGAAAATGAGTATATATCACCTCTTTTAAACTACAAAACTTAAGATCAATCATTTACAATGTCGGTTAGATTACGATAGAACAGAAAACTGAAAATTATCTATATTTTTATATTTATAAAATTTTGATATTTACCTTCACACGTTGCTATATTTTAAGATTTACTAGTAAAATCCAAGATATACCAATAACGGGTGTTTACAGTAGGTAGGTAACATATAAAACAGTAAAACTGTAACCGATTAGTAAAATACATCGAAATGAAATGAATATCTCTTAAGAATCGAAAATTATTGTAAGTAATCGATTTCTTTGACCCCAACCCGAATCAATCTGCCACAACTGTCAAGCATTACTTCTTAGATTTGATTATGTACCCAGAATTTTAGCGCCTTATTCTATCACTTTACATTTTAATTTTTTGGTCTATTACAATACCAAATAACTTAGATTAATTTTCTGATAAATCGTCCCTTGTTTTTTCTTACCTTAGTCGAATTATCTAATAACTCAAAAACCAATTTTATATTCAGACTTACGTTATTGCCTGCCTGAAGAATTCCACTCCAGTTAGACTGAAAGCCGACCCCAAGACAAGTAAACGAGAAACTTAATAGGTCATAATTATACTCCCATTTATCGAACTCCCAGTCTATAATAAAAAAAAGCGTAATCATCTTCATAATGTTCCAACGGCTGGGACTCAGGCCTTCTCTCTGGGAGAGGTAATGGACCGTAATCCACCACGCGGTACCAGCGAGGATTGGTGAATGAAAATGACATGTTTTCCAATTTTTGGCTCTAGGATATGTCGGTTTTCTCACTATGTTTTCCTTCGCTGTTTTGAGAACATAAAACTGATGAAATAAATTACACACGCTTTTAGCGATAAGACCGCCCATTGTGACACCCTATTAATTTTAATTTCCTAATGTAAGTTGTATTTTTGGTGTACAATAAAGAATATCTATCTATCTATCTATCTATCTATCTATCTATCTACATAAAGTAAAACGCGGTTGAACCCATGACCTACAAGTTGTAAGTCAAGGCTGTTACCACTAGAGCACCACAGCTCAATAGTCTTTTCAGTCAATTTCTGTACAAATGCTCATTTAACCACAATACATAACCACATAAACATCGGCGATATTATCGATGTTCGGCGAACTAGGTAACTTAATAATCCTTTGTGTACCCGCTAAACAATACCAACTTGATCGAGTACCACTAAGTACCAAAAGTACTTTTGTCCTCTGAGAGGGGTAGATTAGATTTGAAGTTGGGATATCCATTTACATATTAACAAAGTGGATTTTGAAATGTAAATGAAATATTTTTTCTTCTTTTGAATTTTGTAGTGCTCAAACCAATTTTTTTTTTTAAGAAAATGTTGGCCTCCAAAATCACAAGTATGTAACTCACATACAGAAGACACCTAGACTTGGAAAACTTATCTGTAGGCCATACAAATGATTGTTCTGTGCGGGAAATGAACCCGCGACAAGTAACGCAGCAGCCAGTCACAAACAAAAAAAAGTTGTTGCAGTGACTGACACTGCAACAACTTTTTTTTTTGTGTTTGGCCTCTCGCAGGTCAACCTATGAGGTTGTCGGCTGCTTAACCGGACTTGCCTGTGGCGGCCTCGATTAAAGAATCAAAGCCTCCAGCCAGGGCTTACTTAAACTAACTTAAAAACTAAGCAACTACTTGCTAAGGGCACCTTCTGTGGGGTACGGACCTCGGCTTAGGGCGTCGCTGGGGGGGGGGGGGGGGGCAGCAAGGGACGAGCTGGATCGAACAGAAACTGCACCAACTGTGCTGTCGGTGTTATATATACTGTTTGACCCTTACAAGAAATTAGGAACGATAGGAAAATTTCATTTTACATTTCATTTTGCATTTAATTTTACATTTCATTTTACATTTCATTTTACATTTCATTTCATTTTACATTTCATTTTACATTTCGTTTTACATTTAATTTTACATTTCATTTTACATTTCATTTCATTTTACATTTCATTTTACATTTCGTTTTACATTTCATTTCATTTTACATTTCATTTATTCATTAATAATTTACATTGTGTGTGATAATTATAAATCGCTTAAACATTTCCAATAAAAACAAAAAAAACATTATAGTAATCAATTGAATAATCAATTAAAAGAGTAATAAATAAAAAAATTTCTATGAATTGCTCATTATTTAAAAAAGTTTAAAAGTCTAGTATGAACATTATTATTACTTTATTGTACACATCATAATGTGGACAGGATAAACATATACAAAAACAAAGTGTACAAAGGGAGGTCTTATCGAACAGGGCAGTCTCTTACAGACAACTTCAGGATGGACTGAACAAAATGAGATAGATTAGGGCGGTCAATGTACAAAAAAACATAAATGATATTAATTACACATAATAATAAAAATAAATATATACAATATCAAAAAATATCAAATATAAAAATTGAGCAAGGAGAATAAAGAAATATTACAGTGAGTGGTGATGCTTCTTCACCATTGTTTTAATGGTCGGTAGCGTTTGAGCACGCCTTACTTCTACGGGTAATGCATTCCACAAACGAGCTGCTTGAACAGTAAACGATCAGTCAAAAAAAGATGTGGAATGCATACGAATACTCAACACAAAAACACGAACATTGTCCTTTTTTTGAGGGGGAAATCATCCACTGACTTCTCCCGCTCTAGGGTTTAACGAGGGGGCGTGTCATACTTGTACTGTTTAAAATCACACTTAAATTCCTTCTTTGCCTTGCGTTCCAGCACCCCGGCGTTCCCTTTTGGACGCCAACCTATGGCCCCAGTAGGCTTCGGCCTTGCTAGGCTCCTACAGTTTTGCTGATATCTCTTTGAGGCGCGTGAATGACTCGGTCTCGGTCCGGACGATCCGGCCACCTATTACCTTCAGTTGCCGGTATTTACCCTTTTCAGAAATTCCCCTTGGACCTATCGATGAACGCCGTCCTGTAACTATAACGGTTAAGGTACCCACCCCTACTGCCCCGTCTCAATAATCCACCCTATATTTCTGTGATTTAAACTATTTTAGATTCCAATTTATACAGAGTGTAAAGGTTGTGGGGGCCCCGATTCGGATCGTTGGTATTAAGATTTATCGTGGCTCCTGGTTAGACAAAGGTATAGCCTTTTTGACGCTTAGGTAGGTATTAAATTCATCAAACATTTGAAGGCATGTTTTTAGGTACTAGTAACCGTAATGTATTTTGTATAAATCGCATTTAAATATCTCGCTGAAATTCTACACCATTCAATATGTAGGTACAAGTTTTTGTTACACGTTCGTTACTGTAGATAGGTAGTACTTGCGTACAGCCGTAGTATGACTGTGTACGCGTGCATTGTCGAGTCAGTGATACTAAGTTGCAGGAAAAGAATAAACCAGATACAACTAGAAAACAACCGGGCAAGTGCGAGTTGGACTCGCACACTGAGGGTTCTGTACAAAGTTACCTATGAAAATAATCAATTAACGAATTGAACTGTTTGAACTGGTAAGTTTGTTTCCTGAGTTTTTTTTTGTGACGTAACTACAAATTTACAGTTTTTATATTTTTTCCTATACTTGTGCTGTGAGACCTTGCTTCATGCCAACTTTCAGGACTCTAGGTCAACGGGAAGTACCCTATGAATTTTGATTCCCTTGAGAGTGTCCAAATACACGTTTTTTGCGACATTAACCGCTGTATCTTTTTTTCCTTTAACTCAGAAGTTTGATTTTTTTCACAGCTTCAATGGAACGCAGACTCGAGTAAATGGCTTTAATTTTAACTCGATACCTGCACACGTTCGATAAAGAGATAAAGGATCTTGATAGACAGACAGACGGACCACAAAGTGATCCTATAAGGGTTCCGTTTTTCCCTCAAGAAGAACCCTAAAAAAAGGTAAAAGCCAATAATAATTGAAGAAGAGAAATATTAGAACAGACAAATTGTGAAATATGTAATTACATAATTATCAATATGGTCTCAAAATAAATCCCGAACTGCGCGCTATAATTGCATTAATAAAACAAAACCAATTTCCCGCACTCTAATGTATGGTTGACCTTATTAACGCTCGTAAGTCTTAATTAGGAAGGTCACAAGATAATTAATGGGCCTAATGAATAACAGCTTCTGGTTCCACAGACAACAAATGTTCCGCCGGCTGTCGCTAACAGACTCCGAATAGTTAATTTATTTCTGAACAAAGAGAAATAATCATTAAGAAATACAATGGCCTAACTAGATTTTCCGAAAAGAGTTTTTAACTCGTAAATCTTGTGAAGTGTTATAGGCTGAATGAGTTACGACCTTTGCGTAATATCATCTTCGTTTTATGGCTCATAGTTTTTGAAAGTTGCGCCTCGCGAAGATTAAGGTGCTTTTCTTTTATTGTTGTTACGTAATAACTTGGGTACCTTGTCGGGAATTATATTACAGGTTTAAGAGTTTACTCTCTGTAGAATAAATCGTTTGAATGACCTACTTTTAAGGCGCTTCTGTTAATAATTTGGCATAGTAGCTAATGTGTTTCTATCTACCGGGCCGCTCGAGTTAGACGGAAAAAACGAGTGGCATTGTTTTGTTTGTTCAATGCACCTCACGAATTAACTGACAAGATCCAATGTACCTCAACTATTATGACAGAAATTAAAATTAATCGCGTCATCCATCCAGCGGGGCCCTCGGTTCTATTACACTCGAAATATATAAAAATATATTGGAAACGAATTCGGAATCGGAGTTTTTTTTTAATTTGATTCCTTGGGATCTGAACCTGAATCGAACGGAGAGGCAGAAAAATCATTGTAAGACTACTAAAACGAATTTAAAAACTCAGTTAAGTAGTACCTATAAATGAAGCTAATAACATGCTAAATACTAACGAATCAAAACAAAAACTGAATAAAAGAGTAAAGCGGGAACTACAATAGACCGATGTACACGTGGGCCACCATAGCGGCGCGTTGTGAGCCGTCGCGTGGCGTGGATCGAATGAATCTCTACAAGTCTAGTTGGCATATAAAATCTATGGAGACCGACGCGCCCAGATCGGCGTACGTAGTTCACGTGTGCCCAATGTAGTTCTACCTTAATCGACAGAAGGAATAAGGAGGGAAGTTTCCCCGCGCGATAAGTATTATAAACTTTTATGTATCTCCGATAAATGTTTCGACTAAAATCTACCGAAATTGGAATCGTGCAAAATCAATCAGAAGTTTCGGACTTTTCTAATCGGAATCGGTCCTCCGTAATATCTTTGATAGCTAATATCGTTAATAAGCAGAAGCAGTAGCATAGTTAGCCGTAGGCGAAGCGGCTCCTCCTCCACGGCCTCGCACTCAGAGAGGCCTCGCGTAAGCGAACTTTAAGAACGAGAATTTTTTTTTTAATTCATAAGCTCGCGTTTGACTATTTCACTTGATGGTAAGCGACGATGTGGTTGAACACTGGGATACAAGTTGCGACATTCGCAGTCTCGTTTGCGAATTCATGAAAGAAAAAGTCCTCGTTGTTGCGCCTTCACCCATGCCTAAATTAGTCCACGCTACGCCACTGAGTAGAAGTCAGAAAGTTTGGATTAAGGTCAGAACTCAGATGATAATTGCCCCACTCGAAAACTCAAGGCACTTCACAAAATTAATAGCTACTTAATTTCTTCCGTGAATAATCTTACCGTTACGAGAGCTACTTAAGACATGATATCACGTAGTCTACAAGTCAGACATGAATAGTTAATTACTGCGTCACCCATTCCTTCAGCGCGCGATAATCTACACCAGGGGCGTAGATAATCTACGAGGTGCTAATGCTGTCATGATTTCGTAGTGAGAAAAGCTTCATCTTTTTCTCCTCTTTTCCGGAATTATGATGGTTTTAAAACGTCATAGTAGAGGTTTTTATTTAAGGTGGGCAATCATCCAATGACATCCACCCTTTCGTGTCAGACTTTTACTGACTAAAACCCACTCCTGTTCCTTCTTTGCCTTTGTTCCAGGGCCCCGGGATCCTCTTTCGCATCACCTATAGCCCTAGTAGGCTTCGACCCTACTGGGCCACTACGGTTGCTGACATCTTCCTGAGGGGCGCGTGGAACACTACACGCCGTCGACGACTTGGGTTCGGCCCGGACGGTCACCGGACGGTCGGACGGCGAGTTACCTATTGCTCGCCGTCCACAAGCTCACGCCAACGGTGGCCGGAAATCGAGATCAAAATTCCTCACGCGATCGGCTGCCTCCTTTGCTAGCATTACTGCTTCGCAGAAGGAGGCGACCGTCTCCCTCTCTTCCTCGCTCCGGACCATAGCCTGTGTCAAGGCTCGGCGCAAGAGATCGCTGCCGCCGAGCGCCCCCACGAGGACACGGCGGTGTTCTGCCCAGGCGAGGCATACCTCTACCGTATGCTCCACCGTATCCTCCGGGCGGTCTACACAATGATAATACCGGGGCGTTTCTTCCGCACGAATCCAGTGCACGAATCTCCCGAACGGATCATGTCCGGTGAGAACCAGTGGCGTGCCCAATGTCGTAGTAGACGTGTTTGATGACCCAGTGGTTAAACGCACCCGCCTCTCACGCATGAGGATGCAGATTAGAAACTGGCCAAGCACCATTTTGAATTCATAATGTACTTTTCTATGTTTATTTAGGACATTATTGACACCACATGCCTCGGAAAGCACGTAAATCCGCTGTTTCCAGTTGTAATTCCTAGATCTTTCATAGTCGTTACAGATGTCAAAAAGTCGGACCAATCAAGTATCGTGTTGCTTAGTAACTGGGTTATGGAGGTTTGATAGGCAGTCGCTCCATGGAAAACACGGGTATTCAGCCGCATTCGGTTAGAAGGGAAGCTGACTCCAATCTAGTTGTGAAAAGGTTAGGAAAATGAATAAGATATCATAGTTGGACTCCTGTAAGTGCATGATACATTAGTAATTACTGAGCGGCGGCACGCTGTGTTCGCGACGCCTAGGTATTACTACGCCTAAGTGTTAGAATATTACTATAATGTACCTATTAAGTTTCAAACATTTTAACACTTCTAAGTGCTCCGTACTACTTACTAATAATGCTGAGGCGTTTTTTTACTGTTTGCTAAGGGTGCTCACTCGTGAGGAAAGTTTTGAATAAAATATATGACTTAGTCATATCATATATTCATAAGAAAAGAGGAAGATGAAATATAGGATGCAATGTGTGAAGGATCATCATCATTTCCGTACCAGGTGGAGCAAGAGTGTCTGGTTTTACTGACTATGTTCCATTAATTGCCCTTTACTATCCAGAGCCACGGTGACTCTTTCGTACAAGCCTGCAGCCCATGTATGAAGAATAAAGATAATGTCTAAGAAAAAAGGTAGTGCCGAATTAATTCAGTGTGAGGCCTTTAGCAATTTCTCCCAAGGGACCTCTAAATCTTTATAAATATTTACAAAATTCACCTCTTTAACCTATTTTTCTAACGGGCCGCGGCGGCCGTAGCAATGGGTCCATTATCTTTATGGAAAATGCAGAATTGGTTAGATTTCATACGGCACATTGACAGCTATATCATGACTTGTTTTATACGATCAAGTCCCACCCCGATCTGCGGGGCCCGCAGCATTTGCTAATCTTGCTACGTGGCTGATCCGCCACTGTAGAAAGGAGGTGACTACTGAGATACTAACAGAGAAAGAACATGGAACAAAATGTACCCAGCCATGTAGCAAATTGAAATTGGTACCATTAGAAAGGTCTTTGAAAATATATTTATTTGTTGTACGAGGGCAACTTTGTGGCTTGCGGGGGAAAAACGTTATTTGACATAGAAAATGTAGAAAATCCTTGGTAAAATCGACCCACGCATTTGAAGTTTTTGCGATATTATCTATTAGGTACTTCGAACTATACTCTTAAAATATAGATATACCTATATGACACCTAGACTAAAATGCTAAAAAGGTGAGTACGGAGTCCATACAAAATTTCCCATTGTTCTTTCTCTAAATGAACAAGACATGTTTTTTAACCAATTATATTTTAGCGAGGACACAAGAATGATGGTGCTAAGGTCTCTCTCACTATCAGCTTCATGCACTCACGAAACCAAAGTACCTTATGAGATCAAAATAACCTCCTTTATATGGAGTGCCTGTAGCTCTAGATCGAGATGTGGGCTCCTGGGAATTGGTCGGTAAAGATAAACTTGGGGCGCAAAACTTCAATCTATACTTCTATTAATACACATTCATAATGCATACAGCTAAGCAGTGGAATTCCCTGCCGGAGTCTGTGTTTCCTGATAGCTACAACTTAGGGGTCTTTAAGTCAAGAGTGAATAGGTTACTTTTAGGCAAGCGTGCTCCATCGTCGGCCATATCATCGCTTACCATCAGGTGAGATAGTAGTCAAACGCAAGCCTATTAATAATAAAAATAAAATGAAATATAATAAACCTAAAGATAAAATATTGTTTTTTTTTAATTAATATTATAAAGCCGATAGTTTTGTTTATTACTTTCTTCACGCTCGAACGGCTGCACGGTTTTCGATGAAACTTGGTGCACATATAGAACATGTCCTGGAATAGCGCATAGGATACCTACTTTTTAGCTCGGGAGTGCCCTTGGGATAATTTTGTATTATGACGCGGGCGAAGCCGCTGGCAGCAACTAGTGGTTAAATAACTCAAAAACTACTAGACCGATTTTAGGCGGCGATTTAAGGCGTGGAAATGTAGCAAGCAAACAAACACACTTACTACCTACTTTCTTACTTCTTTTCATTTTTTCTTCCTTACTTACT
Organism: Mythimna vitellina; assembly: GCA_949316375.1. NCBI lineage: Eukaryota > Metazoa > Arthropoda > Insecta > Lepidoptera > Noctuidae > Mythimna > Mythimna vitellina. The sequence continues at coordinate 1,500,106 of OX438696.1, forward strand.
TTCGCATTTAAATATTAGTTAGAATTTTGGTGGGTGCCTATAGCATAGCAATAAAAAGTCATATATTTCTGGTGTCACACAGGTTTTCACAGTGTCTCAAGACGAAAGTCTATGACCAGTGCGTGTTGCCAGTGATGACATATGGATCCGAAACATGGTCGCTCACAATAGGCCTCAAGTCACTCAAAGGGCAATGGAAACGGCTATGCTCGGAGTTTCCTTGCGTGATCGAATCAGAAATGAAGATATCCGCAGGAGAACCAAGGTTGCCGACATAGCACGAAGAATCGCCAAAATTAAGTGGCAATGGGCAGGGCACATTGCTCGCAGAACAGATGGCCGTTGGGGCCGAAAGGTTCTGGAGTGGACACCGCGTTCCGGAAGACGCAGTGTTGGAAGGTCTACAAGGTGGACCGATGACCTGGTGAAGTTCACGGGAATCCGATGGATGCAAGACGCAGAGAACCGTTCTTTGTGGCGACATTTGGAGGAGGCCTATGTCCAGCAGTGGACGTCTATCGGCTGAAATGATGATGATGATGATATTTCTGGCACTCTTTTTTTGCTTCAGCTACTTTGGTAGCTAAAGCATAGGTATCGCTGTGGAATCAAAGGTGGTCTAAACGTCAATCTTGAGGATAGGGCAAGTTCGGTAGGCTCACAGTTTCATTTGGAACCAAAGTCAAGCTGTAGGGGCGGGATATTATAGGTCAGTGATTGGCCGTACCCGCACCTAACGGCAATAGAACGAATACTACCATCCTCCTTACGCAGAGTACAAAGGTTGCCGAAAAGCGATAAGGGCACTACAACCAAAAGCTCCTAATTTTTAATTCAGAAATCATGGCCTCTATAGTCTAGCGTTTTCCCAATTAGGTTGGGTTCGGGATCTATTATAACCTGGTGCAGTTCAACATCAGTGTTTTACATGGAGCGACTACCATCATACCTCCACAACCCAATTACTGGATAACACGACACCCGTAACGACAGTCAATGATCTTCAAATGATAACCGGGACCAACGGCTTCACGTGCTCGAGGCACGGGATGTCAGTGATGTCCTAGATAAACTTTGAAAGTACATATGAATTAAAAGTCTCATTGGTGCTTGCCTTGTTTCGACCCGCAATCTCATGCATGGCAGGCTAGGGCTATCACGACATTTTTACATTAAGACACACCATTTTACTCTTAAAATAAAATAAAAGCAATTTATGTTCTTATTTTATTAAAATGTTCTGTACATTTCAACTGGCTACAGCATGCTCACTCTAGCAGCTGAAAGTTTACAAAAATAAGATAAAATAGAAAAATAAAAATGGTAGGGAGATTTGTACAAAGTCACAAATGGAGCTAATAAGATCGTGTAAAAACCATTATTGTGTTTTGAAACAAATGTTTATTGTTATCTTGTGAAGTAGTCTCAGTGAAACCTGTCTGCGTTATTGAGATAACAAAAAACAAACTAAAAGACAAATCATTCTTGTAAAAAGCGAGCCGAGGGCAAAAAAGAAGTTCTATTAAATTAACCCCGACTCACACCTGCGTCAAGGACATTCTCTTATAACTTCATGAGGAAAATTGCCTTAATTCAGTTATTTGTCGGCATCAAAAAGGCCTTTCTTTTCAACTTAATACCAGCTTTTTATTACGCGAAGACAATTTTAAGGGGAAGGTAATGGCGATAATATTTATTAAATTTTACCGGCATCGGCATTGTTGGCTCGAGACTCAGGGCTTAAGATCAACAAAGAATTTGCTCGCTCAAATTCAAAATTAGAATTTAAGTAAGTGTATTTTAAGTATCTTTTGTTTCAAGTTTATAAACCTTATTAATGTTGTCATCATTTTTGTTTAGACTAGATTTAGAATTTGTATTTTGTTAGTTTATCTACACTAATATTATAAAGAGGAAAACTTTGTTTGTTTGTTTGTAATGAATAGGCTCAAAAACTACTGGACCGATTTTAAAAATTCTTTCACCATTCGAAAGCTACATTATCCACAAGTAACATAGGCTGTATTTTATTTTGGAAAAAAATAGGGTTCCGTAAGATATTTGAGTATTTCGGACACAAGGTGTAAAAAGTCAACCAGAAAAGTTACTTATTTTGCGTACGCTGCCTAAACTATAAAAGATAGAACCATAAAATGTTCTAATTAATTATAGATCTTATAAATATCTACCAAAGTTTGTTAGGAGAAACCTACTTTCACGCGGGCGAAGCCGCTGGCAGAAGCTAGTTATTAATAAAGATGTACGCAGTTTTTTTTAACTTCCTTATATGTATCTACTCTCGCGCCAGCTCCATAATCTATGGCAATATCGACCATAGACAAGAGAAGCATAAGCTGTCAGTGTCACGTCAGACGGAGCAGTGATAAATTATTCAAGAGGTCTCCTAAAGGCGTCACTCAAACGCCGCTTATATTGAGATTGTCAGGATAATCAGAATTCTTGTCAGGACAAGGTAGAATTACAAACGAATTTAATATACGTTAGTATGTTTTGTTGGATCGTAAACGTGTAATATTAAATATAGGTTTTCTTTGATCGTCGTGAAGGATATTTATTACAAGGGTTCACAAAAGGATTTGTTGTTTTTTTATATTGGATCGTTGAATGGCTTGCATTTCACGGTTCTATATTGAGTTTACACAATATGTTCAATATTCTCAGAAGAGAGACGAGAGTGAACAAGACGCTTCATAGTTTGTTCACTCTCGTCTCTCTCTCTTAGAATTGATGAAAATTTAAACAGAATTAGTGAGAACGGAGAATTACGTTCATGACTATAAAAAAGTAGCTGACCTGGCGAACTTCGTACCTACCGCTTAACAGCCAATGAATGTAGCGGTTACCTTTCAGCTAAACTTATTGACCGAATGATGGAATGATTGAGACCAATATATTTGACAGTTGCTGTCATTTTTCGATGTATTATGAAGTTTTTTTAATGTGATTTCCCATATTTAATAATTATTCTGCTTACCATCAGGTGGGATCGCAGTCAAGCACTAGATTATATCAAATAAAAAGGTCGGGGTAAACAAAGTCATTAATTAAAATTAATTAATTTTTTTTTTTTTTAATATTTTTTTTATTTAAATCGGCCCTGCTGTTCTTAAGTTATAAATGGACTAACACACGACTTTGTTGTCTTATCTTCAACTTCCATCCAATATCAAAATATTCTCTGGTCTTGCTATATGTGAAGCAATATTTGCACCAAAAACTTACACCTACACTACACACAATCCGGCATCCAGTGATGGGACAGTAATCTCGGCGAGATGTCATCGATCCAATCACTTTACACTCTATGCAAGAGCTGTTCTATTCTAAGAATAAAGCGGGACGCTGGGGAACGTATGTTTGTAGTTACAATGCCATAAAACAGCCCTTGGTCTCGTGGTCGCAAGCGCGGCAGTTGAGAATGGGGTCGTTTTTATTTTGTTACGGAATCTATATATATAAAAGAAAGTCGTGTTAGTTACACTATTTATAACTCGAGAACGGCTGAACCGATTTGGCTAAAAATTAGTGGGGAGGTAGCTCAGAACCAGAAGACAGATGTAGGATACTTTTTATTTCGTAGGGTAGAGTACGGTAGAGTAGGGTGGATTGGGTTAGAGTGAGGTAGAGTAGGGTAGGCGTACAGTAGGGTAGAATGGGGTAGAGTAGGGTAGAGTGGGGTAAAGGGGGGTAGAGTGGGGGTAAAAGGGGTAGAGTGAGGTAAAGGGGGTAGAGTGGGGTAGAGTGGGGTAGATTGGGGTAGAGTGGGATAGAGTGGGATAGAGTGGGGTAGAGTGGGATAGAGTGGGGTAGAGTGGGGTAGAGTAGGTTAGAGTAGGGTAGAGTAGAATATAGTAGTCAGTTGACGGGAGCGAAGCCGCAGGCAAAATCTAGTAATCAAATAACTTCTTTTACTCAAAATAGAGCGAGAGAGATTAATATGCACTTTGCAAGCACTGCGGTAACTCTTTCGAACAATCCGCAGGGAGAGTGGAGTCCTGAGTTTGATTGCCTAGTCAGGCGAAACTATGTTGAAAATTAGGATTTTCTCAAAAGTAGCCTAGTATTAGGAAGTTCGTTCTGTAACCTTGTAAAGCGGTTGGTTCTATGTCTGATAATTCCTGGGTCGTGTCGGATTGCCGTCAAATAAGACTATGAGAATAAAGTAACAGAGAGTGAATCTGTATTTATGAACACAATCGTAATTGGTTAATCCCTATTGGAATTGGCCACCGTGACCGAAATTCGGTCGGGAGGCTTATAAACGTCAACAAAAGAGATGTTGGTACTGACGAGCCAAATCACGAAATACCATTGTATTCTGTAGGTAAGAATATTATTGAGTTAGTGTTTCACAGTCTTTATTTTTGCTTTTTTTAGTCCGTACCAAAGCCGCAAAAATTTTCCCATTGTCCCTTTTCCGCATACTAGTCTTCAACTGTTGCGGGCCAGTCCCTCCGGTGAGAGCCAAGTTAATCACTCCACCTTCGTCTTGGTTTGCCGCGATGACGTCTTGCGTTTTATAGGATGTTTATTTTATAATATATAATTTATATTGTTAGTAGCATTATGTCAAAAGCTGTCAAGAAAAAAATAATTATCTAAATTTTGCATGTTAATGGAAAAAAGATATCGGGTCTCTCCTTAAAATAACTAACATCAGTATCACTATTATAAACTATAGTCAAATGAATAATTTCTATTGCTATATAGCCAAACAATATAGCTTTGCAAATCATGTATTTCAAACTCGAAATTTTCCTCCATTTTTATTACATAGATTTTTTTTTATTGGGTGGGAAAATCATCTTATGACAAATCCCGCTTTTGGGCGGAGCGGGAGATAGTGTCAGACTTTTACTGACTAAAAACCCTGTTCCTTCGTTGTCTTCGCCCCAGGGCCCCGGGTTTCGCTTTCACACTACCCGTGGTTATTACATAAGTTAATATTCTTATTATGTTAGACAATAATAATAATAATCCATGTTTCATTATAAATATATTAATTATTTACCTACTTTCGTTAGGCGCACTGGCAGACCATGGCCTGTTTTAATAAAAAAAATTAAATCGCTATCACATATGTTTCCGTAGGCGCCACCTCTACGTGCTAGTGAATCACCGTGAGTTAATGCGTGTAGTCCCTTGAACATCTGGCCGGAGTTAAATGCAAACATACTCGTACTGCCACCACCTGCGCCCGCATAGGGCCTCGCTGACCTTTAAACCTTTTTCTTCAAGAAATATTGATTTATTATTGTAGTCATCAATGTCATGTATTTATTTCATTATTAAGAATTATCCAAACGCTTATTTATTTATTTATACTTCATGCACATAAAGGTACAGAGGCGGACTTAATGCCTTAGGCATTTTCTACCAGTCAACCTTTGGGTGATGCAGAGAAGAATAGTGGTAGGTGCAATAAAAGAGAGAGAAGAAAAAAAAGGGCAATATAAAAAAGATATACAAATGAATCATAGATACAACACACTTACACTAGTAGACACTTCGCGTGACCCAAGCGCTGGCTTTTACCTCGGTCAGAGATTAAGCATTGCCATACAACGTGGCAATGCCGCCAGCCTTTTGGGCATACTTCCAGTCGACAGGGATGCGGAGGAGTTTTTTGACGCCATGTTTTAGCTAGTCGTTTTTGATTTTAGTGTATATATAGTTTTAATTAGTTAAGTGTTTTATGTATTCATTTTACCTGAAAGAAATATTGATTGATTTACATATGCTAAGTACAATTTTTGTGTAAACATATTTCTAAATATCGAAGCCATTTGAAAGGAGGAGGGAAAACAAGTGAAAAAATATCATGTTGTTAATAAAAAATTTTTGGCAATAGTCATACGACATAATTTTATTGTGTTACCGTGAAGGGGGGGGGCTTCAGAAAGTCACTGCTTTATGGCACTGTTCAGGAGCTAGGGCCTGAACGTTTTAGTCGTTAAATTTTCGCGATAATATCGCTGTTTGGAGCAACGTTCATATTATGAAAATGAAGTGGCAACATTATTTTATCACTGCGAAACACTAGCTTGTGCGGCACAGGATGATTTTCGACCTCCAGAAAAGAATGTTTCGTAGCAGTGCTACGGCTACGGTCGCGTCGTAGCTCGCGTAGCCCTGACTACTGCTACGCCCGCCGTAGCAGTCCCTTGTACCATATTGTATTGGCGTCAGGCGTAAGGCGTCATGACGTGAACGCGATTTATTTTGACATACATTTTTTGTAACATTTCATAATACTTGCTTGCTTATTATTTATACTTATTTTTTAAGAACAGGAACTTTTGAACTATCACAGATTCGTTTAAGGAGAAAGTAGAAACGTGTTGCTCGGATTTTATTAATGTAGCAAAAAGAAGTATCAGATTTTTTCTGACTAATCCACCTGTGTTCCTTCGGTTACCCTTTGTTTTCCAGGACCACGGTAACGCTTTCGAACATTCCCGCAAGTCAAAGGCAACTGAAGGACACAGGTGTGGTTTTAGTCAGTAAAAGTCTGTCCCACCCTCCCGCTCCAACAGGGAGAAGTCATTGGACGATTTCCCATCTTAAATAATAGGTCTAGCAGGCAACGTCCCTATTGGAACCCGTCCATTCTTCGAGTTACTTTCACATTTATTGAAGGTATTTATTATGGGCATGCCGCGAGCCGTGTAGGAGCCCACTATAGGATGATTGACGAGTTTCAATCATGCGGCGACTGTTGCTGAGACGGCGCCACTGAGTGATTGACTGCCTCCCCTGACTGACGCGGGGAGCTCACATCATCGGAAACTTTGTCTTACATGTGTGTGTAGCGCCTGATGTACTCGTATATGTTCAAGATAGCAACACGACTATAATATTTATAAAAACTACATGATAAATACCTACAAATTGTATATTTGATTGCCGTACCAGTAGAATAGAATATAATGCGTTTATTTGTCATAAGCATAAGTATATACAGCCTTTTAATGTTCCCGCCTGAGTCCCAACAGTGGGAACATTATAAGGCCAACTATGCTATGCTAATGTTCCCACTGTTGGGACTTAAGCTTCCTCTCTAGAAGAGGGAATGGGCCACAATCCACCACGCGGGCCCAGTACGGGTTGGTGAATGTCTCATGTCTTCGAAGTTTTGGTTCTAGGACATACCGGTTTCCTCACGAAGTTTTCCTTCACCATTTCGAGAGCAGTGGTGATGAAATAAATTACACAAAGTTTTGCGCCTGACTGGGTTTGAACCACTCGGCCACCACTGCTCACCGCATCATATATTATGATCATAATATTCAGCCGTTTCTGGCGTACAAATAAGGTTTGTAAAATGATGGGTTACATCAGAATTATAAATAATTGAAATGAATTGAGCAATAGTTAATGTTAGTATGCTTGTTTTGTACTTTTGTGTGCAAACTTTTGAATATTTAACGGCACGATTGGCTATTGCGCTGCGTACCACGTGCTTGATTCCCGTACGGGACAGACATTTGTATGGACCACAGATAGGCGAGGCGGGTCTAAGTGTCTTGTGTGTTCACAATTCATGTTTGTGAATTGACCCACGATACAGGCGTACTTCCTAGTGTGGTGGAAACAGTTTATAAAAAAAAAAAATAAGTATGAATATATACGAAATATAAACATGTACGCTAAAGATTGCACGAGATCGAGAATTTTGGAAGGTGGACCGTCTGCCCAGTACATCTAGGGACATGATGTACGGTAACAAAAATAAGTTTGTTACAAGTAACTGGGAGGGGGTTAATTAAGAATATTGATAAACTAGCTGAATGCAATTACGATTACGTTTGGTCTCATTAAACATGCAAGACTTACCCGCTGCTATAAGTCAAAGCCAATAATGGCTACCACGAAATTTATTTTACATCATCATCATCATCATCATCTTCCTGCCCTTATCCCGTATTATTTGGGGTCGGCGCAACACGTTTTTTTACATAAGTCAAGTATTATTTTTGTACAACGAAATAAAAACGTTTTTTCATCGAATGATATGTAGTTTCTCAACAATAGCCTCCACATCATTAGGCTGCCCACTAGCCGTGTATTGTCACGCCACACAATACCTCTGTGTCGGAGACAACCCATTTGTCGATGTTTTGACAGTCATCCCTGGCTCGCTACGCGTTTTTACGTCATTGTCATTGTGCCGTTAAGGACATAGATGTCATCACTACAAACATTGATCAATTAATGCATCTGTCTTTAATTTGGTTTTTTATTTATTTATTTAGCACACTTCACGATTCAACGATTGCATCATTGCTTACCTTCAGGTGGGATCGCAGTCAAGCAATGGCTTATATCATTTAAAAAATAAATTTATGGATTGTGTGAGGAGAGATATGAAAGAAAAGAGAGTCAGTGATAAAACGTGACGGGTGACAGGACAAAATGGATTAAAAAAGATGATGCGCCTACCTCAAATAAAACGGGATAAGGGTAGGAAGATGATGATCTAAATTAAGCACGGTCACACCACATTCGTCACAATTTAGTTACCTAGTTCACTCCTGGACTACTCATCCTAGACATTACCAAAAAACCTAAATAATTATAACACTCAATTAAAATTAAATATCTATATACATATAATAAAACAGTAAAATTATTTTGGGATGGTATTAATTGGCGCAAAAACTACTGAACCGATTCTGTCCAAATTTTGCATACATAATCCTTATAGGTCAGGGCAACTTATAGGCTATAAATTATCACGCTATTTCCTATGAGGGGTGAGCAATAATCGAAAATGTAGGTATTGAACGGCATTTGCCGCGAGTTCGATCCCCAGTAACAGTTAAAAATTTTGTCATTATTTTATCCTTTTTTTTTGTAATAAAACTAACTTTTACCATTTTTTCGAAACAAAATTGACATTTCTATTCGATATATTCTTAATATTTTGTAAAAACTAATCAAAACACATAATAAAATCAAAGTGGCGAGTAAAATCACGTACAATAATATTACATTATTCCATTTAGCTGCAAATATTACTTCTGAAATGAAAATCATCACGCTATCATCGATAAGGAGCCAGCCAGTCAATTATGACGTTTATATAAGAACGTCTATTTTAAAACATAGTCATCGAAGACCGTAGCGCAGTGGTTTCATATCTAGACTTGCGTATAATTTATAGGTTGTTCGAATCCCATGTGGCTCTCTTGCGAAATTTTTGGTTTTGTTTTTTCACGGTAAATAAGATTTTTTTATATATTTTTGCATGCTTACATTTTTTTTATATATCTACACATAATATATCTGTAGAAGTTTTTAGTTGTGTGCGTATCATGCAAAATGTTAGAAGTCGATGTAGATGGCTTTTATACATTAAAATTCTTTGTAACTTGATATATTACTTAGGCTTTGTTTCATCGCATATGAAATACAAACGGTATGAATTTAAAGTTTTCAAGTCGTTAAATATGACACCACACGCAACTCGCAACGCCATCTAAAGACTCAAAGTAGAAAAAATTATGATAAAGAAAGTTGAACTTCATATTAAATTTGATAGATGGCATTGTGTATTTTAAAACTACTGGTGTTAGACGGAGGCATTTTTAACAACTTTTACTGTAACCAAAGGCGATAAAAGTTAATACCTACCAACCGTATTAAATTATTGACTTCAAAATAACTCGGCCAAATTTTCGGAAAAACAAAATTGACATTTCTATTCGATATATTCTTAATATTTTGTAAAAACTAATCAAAACACATAATAAAATCAAAGTGGCGAGTAAAATCACGTACAATAATATTACATTATTCCATTGTAAGGGGTTACATGGTACCTTGCATTGGAAGGCCCCCAGGTGGGCCGATAACCTGGTGAGGGTCGCGTAATCCGATGGATGGACCGATCATTATGGCGACACTTGGGGAGACCTATGCCCAACAGTGGACGTCTTTCGGCTGAAATGATAATGATGATGATGGCACCTTTTTCTTTTTTTTAAAGGTTGGAAATCATCCAATGACTTTTCGCGCTCTGGTAGGAGCGTGAGGGCGTGTCAATCTTTTACTGACTAAAACCACACCTGTGTCCTTCAGTTGCTCTTTGAAACACCTCTTTGAGGAGTGCGTGGATCACTACGCGCTGTTGACGACTGAGCTCAGTCCGGTCAACTACCGGAAGGCCGGACGGCTAGCTACCCATCGCTCGACGTCCACAAGCCCGCGTCTACCGTGGCTGGTAGTCAGGGTCGGAATGTCGGATTGGCGTGAGGACGTTCGTTCTCTTACGTTTGCGGCCTCCTCCTTCGCTAGCATTACGGCTTTGCAGGAGGCGACCGCCTGCCATTACTTCTCGCTCTGGATCTCGCCCAAACCAGAGCCCGGTGCGAGAGGTCACTGACGCCGATTGCCTCTACGAGGACCAAGTGGTGCTCCGCCCTTGCGGGGCACACCTCCACTGTATGCTCCGCTGTGTCCTCCGGGATGATGGCACCTTGCGGCCTAATAATGGCGTGTTTTATTATTTGCAGTCACTGCTTCATATAAAACGGGATCGAATGTGTTTTTCTGATCATAGTTCGGCAACGTATGATGTATCTCAGATTCCTTGCAGCCTTACGTCGACATTTGGACGTTACCTTCTTGCAGTGAATGGTAACCAACACTGGAACAACCCCCTAAGGGAGGCCAATCTCAGGGATAATACTAATCGGCGGCTACATTTGTTTAGCGTAATTTCATTGTTTTATGGATGCAATGGAAGCTCAGGATTGTTGTGGGTGTTTCAAACGGTTGCTTTTCCGGATTCAGTTGGAAGTACCCTGATATTACAATTTTGCGAATTGCCCGGAGGACCCGGTGTAGTATGCGGCGGAGGTCTATCCAGCTTGGGTGAACGGCCGTGTCCTCACAGAGGCAATCGGCGTCAGTAATTTCTCGGTTTGGCCATCAATATGCGAGTTCGATTGGACGGAGATACACACGCACAAGATGTCGCCGAAATTAATTCAAAAGTTGGAGACTCTTCATAGGGTAGTTCCCACTATCGAAAAAACATTTGTGTGATATACGGGGACGACAGTTAAATATACGCCAAATAAATCATAGGTAAATGAACAAGTAATTCCCAAAATGATCAAACTGCAACAATCAATGCAAGCATTCTCTCTCAAATTCTTCATAATTACTGTTGTGGAGAAAGATAGTTGATTATGATGGTAGTTTTTGGATTTACTTAAGGCTTTGCACTATCAGTGCACGTTACCCAGCTGAAGGTTGGTGTCCCGATTATGCCCCTTCGTTTACTAGAGGTAAACGAAGGTGCAAAGCTGTCTAACTGCTTAAACTCTTCAGTGACATATTATTTAGGCGAAAATTGTTATGGGAGGTAACTCTTTCGAATGATCTCGCAGTCCTAGCGGACATCAGCCCTAGAAGGCCGGAGGATGCCGTGACGCCTCTGTAGTCACTTTTCAAAGACAGGCATTACTGCGATTGTGGCGTGCTCACTGTGGCGAGGTTTTAAAATCATACAATGTTGTTTTACCAGAACATAAACCAGAAACATACATAAACTAATGCAAAAGGCATTAGTTTATGTATGTTTGTTCCTTGGGGTAGGCAGAAATACCAAATGCTACATTCACACTCATACATACTCTTTCTATTCATTGACGTTCATACATCTGGATCTGGACGAGTACATAACATGTTTCCTGAAGGTAATTTGTGTTTTGACCTTTAACCGTTTTATGTTAAATAAATTATTTAGTACAATAAATAATTGCGATGCTTTCGGAATGAATTGCAAGCACAGAATGATTGTACAGTTTTACGAAGTTAACGCGGACGAAGTCGCGGGCAACAGCTAGTTTTGAAATAAGGAGCTGTTGACTGAAAGTGTGCCCAAAAAACTGGCCGTGGCGGTATTGTCGCGTTATTTATACTTACCTACACGTATTTTAATTAACATACCCTTTATTGTAAACTATAACCCCAACCTATTTACCGAACCGTTTATTCTATATTTTTTCTCTTTTTCTTCTTTTTTTCGTCCCTTTTTTAATGATATTGTGTAACATATTATAATATGTCTGCCGGCAGACATAAGGAGTAAAACAAACACAAATAGATTTAGACGCAAATTATTACCTTTTTGGAATAAAGACAAATAAATTAATTTTATAATGTATTTATATATTTATAGTTATGTATTGTGTTTTTTATCAATTTGTTAGCAGTACATCGCAGACTACCCCCTGTATTATTTTAAGTTTTTACGATCCATCCTAAGGTGGTCTGGTAGATATCGCTGTCAGCGATAAGACCGCAATTGTACCCATAGATTTAAGTTTACATATAAGTTGTGTTACTTTTTTGGTGTACAATAAAGTTTATTCTATTCTATTCTACAATCATTTTTATTAGACGTTCTGGTAGACTCGACACAATATTGTAATATCAATAAACTCTGAGACATCGTAATTTCTCGTCTATTCTATCGTCATACAAACTGTTTAGCAGCAACTTCTGTATCAAAATACCAAGTTATATTTAGGAAAATAACTTGAATTTATATGAAACCTGCTTTGTTCTTTGATATATGAATACAAAGACATTAAATATATGAATACGATCGCCTATTCAAAAGAGAATATAAAAGTTTTTGATGAACTGTACTACAGTGATGTTTGCTGTTTATTGTGTTTAACGTGAACTTTTATATTATAAGCTTGAATAAATACGAAAAGTTTTCTATATTACGTATAGCAGAATTTTAAATTTATGTATAAACTTATCACTCAACCATCCGTCTATCAAGAGAGGGTAGATATTAGGGCTATAAAATACCGGAATTTTCCAATACCAGTAATAGTGTGATCAAGTTCAATTACGACATCAATAAAACCACTAAAATACGTGTTCTTATTTTCCAATCAATCTTTATTATAGTTTATTTTTGAAAATAACCAATTTTTTAAAAAAGAGGAGGCTCTTAAGTAGTCTAATTGTTATTTTTATATTGTTAGCGCCGTATAATGTTCAGCGATATCTTAATAAACTGATTTTGTTGATTTTTTCGTACCTGTAAAAGAGAAAACGGAACCCTTGATCACTTTGTTTTCTGTCTGTCTGAATGTCTGTCAAGACCCTTTATTTCGGGAACGGGTGGAAGTATCGAGTTGAATTTATAACCCTACACTCAAGTCTGCGGTCCCTTGAAGTAGTGAAAAAATCAAACTTCTAAGTTAACGAAAAAAAAGATACGGGCCTTTATGGTTACGACGTAAACGGCCGTATCTTTTTTTTTAAACGTGTATTTCGACACTCTCATGGGAATCAAAATTCATAGGAGAATCCTGAAATTTGGCATGTAGCAAGTTCTCATAGCACAAGTATAGGAAAAAAATCTGAAAACTGTAAAATTGTAGTTACGTAACAATTTTCTTTTTTGCGATTGGAAAAAATCTTCGTAACTCAATTCGGGAATTGAAATGTTACTATAGGTAAGTTTGTACTTTAACCCTCAGTGCACGAGTCCGACTCGCACTTGCCTAGATTTTTTGTTTGGAAGAATACTGCCTCTAGATGAACACATTTAAATTTGGTGAAGATCTAATGAAGGATTTCGGACATAATATATGGGACACTTCAATAAAAAGCAAATCTAGGAAATTTCAACATGTCTGTTTATTGTTAATACAATTTTATAACATAACATCACGCCAGTATGCTCTAAGGGATACCGAAGATTTGTAAAGTTTACTCGGAAGAGGTCGATAAAAAACACTGTGACGCACGATTTTTCTGTATTAGATAGACATTTTTTATTTTTTTTTTATTTTTTTTATGCCTACATGGGCACTTATAAAACGTCAGAAGCTAGTGCACGGTTCCAAATTGGTCGTTTCCTATGGAGAAGAACCGGCAAGAAACTCCATGGTTACTCTTTTAAAAAATAATTTGTTGATACAATATTTTCTGTTTACAATATATTGGATTTATTATGTAAGGACAGTGTAGACTGGTCAATCATTAGTTTGGCAATCTCGAAAAAGGACAGTATTATTGGATAACTTAAGTAGGCGCTTTCTTATAGAAAACCTGAGCTCAGCCCAGTAGCATCCCGTCGCCTCCCAGTTTAATAATCTCCAACAATATCGCTACAAAGTTCGTCATAGTAAGCGCGCTGGTATTAATATTTGAAGGGAGATCGAAATTTGTAATTCTGAGAAGGCGTCGCTTCGTGCTGCCAGCGAAACAAGGTATTTGCATAGAACAGGGCCGAGCTTTAGTATCTATATGATATTTACGAACAAGAGTGATTTTATGACAAAGGGAAATGGTAATATTGGAGGAAATGAGGAAGCAGGTGATCTAATGAGCTACAATATTCGTTGCCAATAAGCGCCAGTTTCTGAGAAATTGAGTATTTTTTTATTTAAGAACTTGACATTTTGATACAAGTGGAGAAACTTTGTCAAAGTATCCGAGGCGAAATTCTCCCAAGCCACAGGTGAGGGTGTTATGGAACCGAGTGCTGCAGTGACGTGTATCAAACGATGTTTTCCAATACGCTTACGAAGAAACCGCCTAGTGTACACTTATTTTTTATAAATGTCTGTCCTGTAATAAGTTAAGGTAAGGGAATAAAGAAATAAATAAGAAATAATTTATTTGAAAATACAACACATTATTGTTCATTTTCCACTGAAGAAAATTTTTCGAAGTTGCCATACATTTGAGTTTTGATTTATATCGCAACACAATCTTTTTTGATTCAAAAGAGTGTCCTTTGAGTTTCTTACACATTCTTCTTTTCTCCATGGAGATCAACGTTTTCCATCGTGCATTCACGTCATCTTTCTAAAAATGACGAAATGACTAGGATTATAGAAAAAAAAAGAAACAGAAAGAAAGAAGGAAGGAAAGAAAAAAAGCTATAAAAAAACATGTTTATTTGGCATACAATGAACAAACAAGTATTGAAAACTTAAACATAATAAAATTAAAATAAAAACGAACAGCAACAATGGGTCTCACGGCTACATCATCCAGCAGCAGATCCAGTCCAGCTCCCTAGTGCGTCCCTGTTGGCTGGTGATGCCATGCTGTCATGAAGCATGTGTCGACAAACCGGTAACCTGACACGGCACACAATGATGTATGCTGCACATATATAATGGGCACAATGCATGGACTGAATGGGATTATGTGTCCACTAGCTGTTGCCCGCGACTTCGTCCGCGTTAAGTTCGTAAAACTGTACAATCATTTTGTGCTTGCAATTCAGTCCGAAAGCATCGTAATTATTTATTGTACTTTAACATAAAACGATTCACCCAAAGGTTGACTGGTAAAAAATGCCTAAGGCATTAAGTCCGCCTCCGTACCTTTATGTGCATGAAGTGTTAAATAAACAAATAAATAAATAGATAAAACACCGCAAATTACCTTGAGGAAACATGTTATGTACTCGTCCAGATCCAGATGTATGAACGTCAATGAATAGAGAGAGTATGTATGAGCCGTAGCAATTGGCATTTCTGTCTACCCCGAGGGAAAAGACAGTAGTTTATGTATGTTTCTGGTTTATGTTCTGCTGAAACAACATTGTATGATTGTAACCCCTCGCCATTGTGAGCACGCTACAATCGCAGCGGTAATGCTTGTCTTTGAGAAGTGGCTACAGAGCCGTCATGGTATCCTCACTTTGTGCAGGACTCACCGGATATAGGTGTTTCGGAAGGTATTTGTATCGAATTCAGCGGGAAGAAACACTCTAGTCTCACCATTGTGAGGATCGTCTGGAGAATATGATGGAGCATACGGTGCAAGTCAATCCCGCTTGGTCGGAGCGCCGGCACCGCTATGTCCTCATGGAGGTGATTAGTGGAGAAAATGATAATCATTAGCCTCCTTCAGTGAATCACTACGATCAAAGAAGGTGGCTGAAACTATGAGGGATAGAACATCTTGACTCCTCAGCTGTAGCTGCAAGTGACGCTTCGGGTGTTGAAAGCCGCAGGGCGATTCCCAGCCATCGCAAACACGGGACTGTGGTAGTGCCGTCCGGCCGTCTACGCGTAACTCAAAGAGATGTCAGCAGGACAGGGCCCTCTAGGGCCGATGTCTGCTAGGGCTTCGAGATTGTTCGAAGTTACCTCCGATAAGAATTTTCGCCTCAATAATGTTTCACTGAAGAGTTTAAGCAGTTACACAGCTTCGGTAGAGGTAAACGAAGGAGCATAACCAGGACACCGACTTTCTGCTGCATAACGTGCACTGATAGTACCGTAAGTGAATCCAAAACTGCCATCTTCACTATCAACTATCTTCCTCCACACAGTACTTACGAAAAATTTGCGAGAGCATGCTTGCATTGATTGTTGCAGCGTGATCATTTTGGGCGTTAGAATTACTTGTTCATTTATCTAGGTTTTTTTGGTGTGTATTTGGCTGACGTCCCCGTATATTAGACAAATGTTTTTTCCATAGTGGGAACTACCCTATAAAGTGTCACCAACGTTTAAATAAATTTCGACGAAATCTTGAGCACGTGTATCCCCATCCAATCGAACTCGCATATTGATGACCAAACCGAAAAATTACTGACGCCAATTGCCTCTATAAGGACACTTTCGTTCACCTAAGCTGGATAGACCTCCACCACATGCTACACCGGGTCCTCCGGGCGATTCGCACAATGGTAATATCAGGGTACTTCCACCAAATCCAGAAGAGAAACCGTTGCCTGCGTATCCATAAAACAATGAAATTACAGTAAACAAATGTAGCAGCCGATTAGTGTTATACCTGAGTATTGGTCACCACTCACTGCAAGGAAGTAACGTCCAGATGTCGACGTAAGGCTGCAAGGAATCTGAGATACATCATACGTTGCCAAAGTGTGACCAGAAAAACACATTCGACCCCGTTTTATATGAAGCAGTGAATGCAAATAATAAAACGCGCCATTATTAGGCCGCAAGGTGCCATCATCCCGAAGGACACAGTGGAAGCATACAGTGGAGGGGTGCTCTGCAAGGGCGGAGCACCACCGTGTCCTCGTGGAGGCAATCAGCGTCAGTGACCTCTCGCGCCGGGCCTTGGTTCGAGGTATGATCCAGAGCGAGGAAGAATGACAGGTGCTCGCCTCCTTCTGCCGTAATGCTAGCGAAGGAGAAGGCCGCACGCCGAGCTGAGATTCCGATCCCGACTACCAGCCACCAGTAAACGCGGCCTTGCGGTCGTCGAGCAATGGGTAGCTAGCAGTCCAGCAGTCCGGTAGTTGACCGGAACGAACCCAGTCGTCAACAGCGCGTAGTGAACGCGCTCCTCAAAGAGATGTCGCAAAGGGCAACTGAAGGACACAGGTGTGGTTTTAGTCAGTAAAAGATTGACACACCCTCCCGTACCAACCAGAACGGGAGAAGTCATTGAATGATTTTCACCCTTAAAAAAAGAAAAATAAGGTGCCATCATCATCATTATCATTTCAACCGAAAGACGTCCAAAGTTGGACATAGGCCTCCCCAAGTGTCGCCGTAATGACCGGTCTATCCATCGGATTCCCGAGACCCTCACCAGGTCATCGGTCCATCTGGGGACCTT
Organism: Mythimna vitellina; assembly: GCA_949316375.1. NCBI lineage: Eukaryota > Metazoa > Arthropoda > Insecta > Lepidoptera > Noctuidae > Mythimna > Mythimna vitellina. The sequence continues at coordinate 1,517,728 of OX438696.1, forward strand.
CAAATGCAAGGTACCATGTAACAGCTTCCAAAAATTTGGCCGTGTTATTTAAAAGTTAATAATTAAATACTTAAAGGTACTTTATACTTTAGTTCTGTATGGTGTCGGACGTAAAGAATAGCACCATCCCATATCTTCCCGTGGGTGTCGTAAGAGGCGACTAAGGGATATTTAGATTCTGTGCATACTACAGCACCTTAGGTCACCCCGTGGTGTCGGGTAAACTACCAACAAAAGCATTCCCAAGGAGGGTTGGTGTCAGGCTGGCGGCCGACTTTAAAATAAAACTAGCCAAATCCCATAGCAACATGTTCGGTCTTAATAGAATGCGCGATAGGGCTAGGGCGTACCCCACAGGCGACGCGCAGGGGCAGCACCCGGCTCCTGTGGGAAATGGACCAGGGTTGTTGCACCACCTCGGGCGGGTGCAACGTAAGAAGTTAGCTCGGGAAGTGAGATTGAGGTATGCAAGTTGGAATGTTGGGACTATGACTGGAAGGGCCAGAGAGTTAGCGGATGTATTGAAAAGAAGACGGATAAATATAGCATGCTTGCAGGAAACTAAATGGAGAGGAACAAAAGCGAGAGAAATTGGTGAGGGATATAAGTTCTACTACTGTGGAAGTGATGGAAAAAGAAATGGTGTAGGAATAGTGTTAGACAGTAAATTGAAAGAAAGCGTGATGGAAGTACAAAGGATTAATGATAGATTTATAGTTGTGAAAGTTATGTTAGAGAATGTGATGTTGAATGTAGTTAGTGTGTATGCACCACAAGTAGGATGTGATGAAACGGTGAAAGAGAAGTTTTGGGAGGATTTTGATAGAGCGTTAATGAACATCCCTGTTCATGAAGAATTAATAGTTGGAGGTGATTTTAATGGACATGTGGGAAGAATGAAAGGTGTTTATGAAAGAGTACATGGGGGATGGGGTTTCGGTAGTCCGAACAGTGAAGGAGAGACACTGTTGCAATCCGCTACTGCATTTGACCTGGCAGTAGCCAATACGTGGTTCCAGAAAAGAGACGAACACATGATCACGTACAAAAGTGGTAATCATAAGACCCAAATAGACTACTTTCTAGTTCGGCGCAACCAACTAAAGCACGTCAAAGACTGCAAAGTACTGCCAGGAGAAGACCTAGTCTCACAACACAGACTCCTGGTTATGACATCAGTGGTCAAAGTACTCTCTACCAAATACAAAGAGCGTCCTCCCCCTAAAATAAAATGGTATATGTTAGAGAAGAATGATTGTGCGAAGAAGTTCAGGGAGCGAGTGGTGGACAGAATGATAGAGATGGGAGACATGAATGATCGAAGTATAAATGAAAGCTGGAATGAGATGGCTGGGTGTATCAGGCATGCAGCGAAAGATATTTTGGGAGAGACGAGAGGAAAGGGTATAATAGATAGGGATACATGGTGGTGGTCGACAGAAATTCAGAGTGTGTTGAAAGAAAAGAAGAAAAAATTCAAAGAATGGCAGTGTGTAGAGCCAGGAAACGCTAGTTTAAAAGCTGAAAAAAAGAATGAGTATGACGTTCTAAAGAAGAAAGCTAAGAAAGCCGTGGCAATAGCAAAATCAAAGGCCCAGGACAAACTATATGACACACTGGACAGTCCTGCAGGCCAAAAAGAGCTATACCGGCTTACTAGAATAAGAGAGAGAAAGGCGAGGGATGTTTGTCAGGTAAGATGTATAAGAGATGAAACTGGAATGGTTCTATCGGATGATGAAAAAATCAAAAAGAGGTGGAAAGAATATTTTGAAAGACTGATGAATGAGGAAAATAATTGGAGTGGGGTGTTAGAGAATAAACCAGTGAATGTGGGATTAGTGCGAATTGTTAATATGGATGAAGTCAGAATAGCAGTAAATGGAATGAAGAATGGTAAAGCCATTGGTCCAGATGGAATACCAGTGGAAGTGTGGAAGTTATTGCGAGTGGATGGATGGACGTGGTTAGCTTTGTTCTTCAATAAGTTGTTGCTGGAAGAAGCCATACCTGATGAGTGGTGCAATAGCTCTTTAGTGCCGATTTTTAAAAACAAAGGTGATGTGCTTGAGTGCAACAATTATAGAGGAATAAAGCTAATGTCACATACTATGAAAGCCTGGGAGAAAGTTATTGAAAGGAGGCTGAGAGAAGAGAGTGAAATTTCACAGACCCAATTCGGTTTTATGCCTGGTCGGGGTACAACGGATGCCATTTTTTCTATACGCCAGCTGTGCGAGAAATATAGAGGTGCGCATAAAAACTTGCACATGGTATTCATTGACCTCGAAAAGGCATACGACCGGGTACCTCGTGAGGTTCTGTGGTGGGCCCTTAAGGAGAAAGGTGTGCCGGGGAAGTATGTGCAGTTGATCCGAGCGATGTACAGTCGATGCAGTACCCAAGTCCGGTCTACAGTGGGTACCACTGGCAGCTTCAATGTGGCAGTCGGCTTACATCAAGGGTCGGCTCTCAGCCCTTACCTCTTCCTGATGATAATGGACGCTCTGACGTCGGACATTCAGGAAGAGGCTCCCTGGTGTATGTTGTTTGCCGATGATATTGTGTTGGTTGCCGAGAGTGGCCTAGAAGTCCAGAACAGATTGGAGGTGTGGTGGCACAGACTGGAGAGTGTTGGCCTGAAATTGAGTAGAACCAAAACGGAATACTTGTTCTGCGATTTCGGCGGTCTCTCCAATCCAGTGCCTTTAGCTCTAGCTGGAACGCCCATACCGATCTGCTCTGACTTTCGGTACCTCGGGTCACTCATCCAAGGGGATGGTGAGGTAGACCGGGACGTAACACATCGGATCAACGCAGGATGGATGAAATGGAGACAGGTCACGGGAACAACTTGTGACCCACGGATGCCCCTCAAGTTGAAGGGTAAAATCTACAAGTCCGTGATAAGGCCTGTCATACTGTATGGATCAGAATGTTGGGCTGTGAAAAAGACGGATGAAAAAAGATTGCATGTAGCGGAGATGAGAATGTTAAGATGGATGTGTGGTGTGACGAGAATGGATAAAGTGAGAAATGAATATATTAGGGGAAGTTTGAAAGTGGCACCAGTGACTGAAAAGTTGAAAGGGAATCGTTTATCTTGGTATGGTCATGTGAAGAGGAGGGATGAAACGCATGTTACTAAAAGAGTTATGAGTTTACATGTGGATGGATGGAGAGGGAGAGGGAGACCAAAGAAAAGATGGATGGATTGTGTGAAGAGTGATATGAAAGAAAAGGAAGTTAGTGATAGCATGACGAGTAACAGGGCAGAGTGGAAGAAAAAAACGTGTTGCGCCGACCCCAAATAACACGGGATAAGGGCAGGAAGATGATGATGAAAGGTACTTTATACTTTAGGTATAGGTAGGGACTTTTATCGCCTTTGGTTGTTAACCATGGGGAAAAATAATATAAATAAGCAGTATGATTGTTAAAAATGCCTCCGTCTAACACCAGTTTAACCATAACTGTTTTCGTCAAATTTTTTAAAAATAGTACTGTCTTCAAACGTGGGCAATGTTCATTCTCCCGCCACATAGAAACTTACGCAAAATACACAATGCCATCTATCAAATTTACAATGAAGTTCAACTGTCATTGTCATCATTATTTCTACTTTGAGTCTTTAGATGGCGTTGCGAGTATCTGAATTGCGTGTGGTGTCATATTTTAGTTCTTGAAGACTTTAAATTCATACCGTTTGTATTTCATATGCATATGTTTGTTTGTATGTAAGTAATATATCAAGTTACACAGAATTTTAATGTATAAAAGTTATCTACATCGATTTCTAACATTTTCTGTGGTACGCATACAACTAAAAACTTCTACAGATATATTATATGCGTAGATATATACAAAAAAATTGTAAGCTTTTTTTTAAGAATTTTTAAATATTTTTGCCTAAGCAATGCAAAAAATCTTATTTACAGAGAAAAAATAAAACAGAAATGTAAGCCATGTGGGATTCGAACAACCTTTACATTACACGCAAGTCCAGATCCGAAACCACTGCGCTAAAGTCTTCGATGGTTATATTTTAAAATAGACGTTCTTATATAAACGTCATAATTGACTGGTTGGCTCCTTATCGATGATAGCGTGATGATTTTCGTTTCAGAAGTTAAATTTGCAGCTAAATGGAATAATGTAACATTATAGTATGTGATTTTACTCGCCGTTTCGATTTTGTTTTGTGTTTTGATTAGTTTTTACAAAATATTTAGAAGATATCAAATAGAAGTATCAATTTTATTTTGAAAAAATGGTAAAAGTTATTTTATTACAAAAAAAGTAAGATAAAATAATGACAAAATTTTTAACTGTAGCTGAGGATTGAACTCGTGGCAAATGTCGTTCAATACCGACTTTTTGGATTATTGCTCACTCCCCTTAGCAAATAGCGTGATAATTTATAGCCTATAAGTTGCCCTGACCTATAAGGATTATGTATGCAAAATTTGAACAGGATCGGTTTAGTAGTTTTTGCGCCAATTAATACCATCCCAAAATAATTTTACTGTTTTATTATATGTATATAATTTATAGCCTATAAGTTGCCCTGACCTATAAGGATTATGTATGCAAAATTTGAACAGGATCGGTTTAGTAGTTTTTGCGCCAATTAATACCATCCCAAAATAATTTTACTGTTTTATTATATGTATAGATTGGGTCACTGGGATTCTAGGAACATACCTTGGTCTTAATTGATAGTTTGAGAAATCTTGCTAAAAATACGGTAGCAGATTAGATCTGGGATTTTCTAAAGCGTGGAGTTTATATCTGGTTCTTATTTAAAGGAAACTCCTTTGTAGCTACTACAAGCTTTTTTACGGTTCCGTACCTCAGCGGGCAAGAACGAAACCCTTAAAGAATCACTATGTTGTCCGTCTGTCAGTCCATTTGTAAAAACCCTGTTTCTTGGGAACGCGTAAAGGTATTAGTGTCAACCATCTAAGTCAACGCAATCTAAAGATAAGGCTGTTTGTATTCCGTTTATGGCGTATATTTTTTCTCTCAAGATAATTCCATTGACTTAGTTTCCTGAAATGTGGCAAGAAGCAAAGTCTGATAGCACAAATTAAGGAAGAAGTCAGAAAACAATAAAGCATTTTTATTTATTTAATACTTTATGTACAAACGTACAGCGGCGGACTTAATGCCTTAGGCATTTTCTACCAGTCAACCTTTGGGTGATGCAGAGATAAATAGTGGTAGGTACAATAAAAGAGAGAAAAGGCGAATATGTACAAGAATAGACATACAAATAAAGAAAAATTAAAAAAAAGTATTAATTATTTTTGAATATATATTTATTATTATTTATTATATTCTTTACGTTGGGGCCGAAAGGTTCTGGAATGGCGACCACGTACCGGAAGACGTAGCGTTGGAAGGCCTCCTGCAAGGTGGACCGATGACCTGGTAACGGTTGCGGGAGTACGATGGATGCGAGACGCACAGGACCGTTCATTGTGGCGACACTTGGGGGAGGCCTATGTCCAGCAGTGGACGTCTTTCGGCTGAAATGATGATGATGATGATGATATTCTTTACTACTAAGTTCTTAACTAAGTATTTAACTTAGTACTTAGTAGTAAAGAATATAATAAAAATGTAACTACATTACGTCACAAAATAATTATTTTATAGCATTTCGAACAAAATCTTCGAGATTCGATTCGGGAACTATTTAGGTAAGTTTGCACGGAACCCTCAGTGCGCGAATCCGACTCGCATTTGATCGGTTTTTTTATGTAGGATCGGAGGTTTTGCTTGTTATTATCTATAGGGATCTAAGCTTTGAAACGGGTAAATAACTTTGACAGTTCAAAAGTGCTAAAATGGTTTGATTGGAAAAATTGCTTTGAGTTTGGTGTAACAAATAATTTAGTCCAACCATATATCCAAGAATGTTTCTCATGAAAAAACCCGGTTCCAAAGTTGTAATCGGTCGGAAAAAGTCATTAATCAATTCGTAATCCTACCCAAACCAGTGTGTCGGTTTTCCTTTCTAGAGACAACAGTTTCTTATTACTGTTAACGATTGCGATGTTGTCTGTAGTCACGTGCCGAAGTATCGTGTTTATGAGAACTGCGCGAGACAAAAAGACAGACTTCTAGCTCGTCACCGACACACCTTGTGGTAATTATTCCCTTCGCTTAGTTCTTATTGAACCAGAGAAAAACAAATTACGCGGACAACAATATCAGACTTACATTTGACTGTAGTTATATGAATTACATGATGACATACACATTATCGCAGATACAATCTGCGATATAGTGTGTTACAAGTTCTAAATACCTACCAGCGGGGTAAATAGGCATACATAGGGGTGAATAGAAACATTACTTTAATTATATTTTTTGCTTTGATTCCATATTATTGGATTCCAACAAGGTAAATCAACTATTGGGCAATTGCTGGACCAGACACAATACCCGTCTGGTCGGAGGATCCTCCCATATCTGCGGACGTTTGCGGTTTCAAAAACTGGACAAGTGCGAATCGGACTCGTGTATTGTGGGTTCCGTACAAACTTTCCTACGTAAATAGTTTAAGTACCGATTTTTTTTTTTTATGCTATACGTATAAAACGTTTTGGGAACACATTCATTGTGCGTACAGCTAAAGAGTGGAATTCCTTGCCGGAATCTGAGTTTCCTGATGGATACAATCCGGGAATCTTTAAGTCAAGTGTGAATAGGTTACTTTTAGGTAAGCGCGCTTCATCGTCGACCGCATCGTCGCTTTCCATCAGGTGAGATAGCGGTCAAGCGCGAACCTATCAAGAATAAAAAAAAATTACGTTACAACAAATTTACTGTTTCCACATTTATTCCTATATCTGTGCTATAAGACCTTGCTTTATGTCAAATTTCAGGATTCTAATTCGACGGGAAGTACCCTATGAATTTTGATTCCCTTGAGAGTGTCGAAATATACGTTTATTGCTAATAAACGGCCGTATTATTGTTTTTCGTTAACCTAGAAGTTTGATTTTTTCACAGCCTTAAGGAACCGCAGATCTGAGTATATGGTTTTAACTTCAACTGGATACCTCCACGCGTTCTCTAGATAAAGGGTCTTGACAGACAGACGGACAACAAAGTGATCCTATAAGAGTTTCGATTTTTTCCTTTTGATGTACGGAACTCTAAAAATGTATAATTAATTATTAAATTGGTGAAGTAAAAAACTGCAAATAATATTAAATTCACCATTCATTTCGTAACCATTTCGGTAACGCTGGTTAGTTCCATATATTATGAACCTTATCCACAATTGTAATCGCTGATACAATATCACATTGCCCAAGCCTTTTCGTGTATATATTTTTTTATATTTACAATTACTGTAACCGCTGTTAATGTCAGTTTAGTCCTGGGATTTAAAAAAATCCGGTTATGAGCCCACACTATTTCAGATAATCAGTGCAGAGGCTATGGCAGACACCTAAGTCGCCCATACAATATTCCAGTATTAAATATCTGACAAAATAAAAAATAACATTATTTTAAAAGGTTATAAAAAGTTTCAGTAGAATAGTCTATAGTAGTATGTATGTAGTATTAACTGAATATCACGGTTTATTTTTTACACGATTGATTTAATACTATTTTTTTATATATATTATTCCTTAGCTTACAACACTGCTCAAGTCGAAAATTGGCGGTTTTCACATTTGAATGCCTTTAGATGGAGCTGCTCATTGCGCCTCTAACCACTGATCACATGATATAGATTTCAGCCAATCAGAAGCCATAATTCGAAAAATAGTGACAGCGTGCAAGCCGGCTGGCCTCTCAACACCGCACAGTTTTTTTCGTTTGCTGTAAAGTTGGTAAAAATGACTTATGCGGTGTTGTTAGCTAAGGGACGATATGCAAGATGAACCGTGAACGGTAGAGTAAATAGTTTTGAGGTAGGGAAAAGGCTTAAATGCAAGTCGGACTTGCACACGAAGGGTTGAGCGAGAATGACAGACTCTCACTGACTTAAGCCCACGTGTGTCATTCAGCTACCCATTGCGTTCCAGGGTTACCGTAACTTATAGGAACGTTCCGTACATCATCATAATTAATTTTTAATATTTTAGCGGCGAAATACCTCGAAGGCAACGAAGGAACAGGAGTGGGTTTTTAGTCAGTAAGAGTCTAACACTATCTCCCGTTCCGCCCAAGAGCCGGGATGTCATAAGATGATTTTCCCACCAAAAAAAAAACCTACACAGTGAAATTTTGAACTGTCTACCAATTACCGCTCATGAGATACAGCTCGCCGATAGACATACGGACGGTTCTTGGATGCTAATAGATATAGGCGGTATAGGTATATCGTATAAGTTGTGGTACCGTTTTGTTTACCCTTCGGTTACGGAACCCTGAAATAATTAAAGGAAAAGAAAATATAACACTCATCGTCTTACTCAGCTCAGCTTAAGGAATGATAAATTACTTTCCTTTAGTTTCTTTCTGTGAATCAATAGTAATGTCCTAGCCAGAACTTAGAAGTGATCATTTCATGATGTGATCAGCCATAACATGAAATGGTGGCATTTCATGATATATAACCTCGTCCGCTGGCGATGGTCAACTGTCAAGATGACATATCAAAATTTTCCGTATTTTTCAATTTAAATCAATTTCCTCTGAAAAACTCATCGAAAGAGCTTTAAAATTTAAGAAATGTCTTTGGTATAGGATTTGGTATAGGTGGATTCCTGGAGGAACGCTGGCCTCATGCTGCGTAAGCGAGCGTACGTGACCCACCACCACACCGTCGTGCTCCTTTGATGACTACCAATCCACCGCACACATGATGTTAGAAAGTAGCAGATTCTGAACTAATTGACCTCCATTGGTGTAATTGCTGCAAGGCGTTCTGATGAGAGAATAAACAAACAAATAAATAAACAAATAAATAAATAAATGGGCAAGCCAAATCAATGAACACTCTTTTTTTAACGATATGGACGGCTAAACGCGTGATTATTTCATGATATTTGGCCAAACATGGCTGATCATATCATAAAATAGTTACATTATCCACCGTTGGAGGCGCTGATGTTGTTTTGTTTTTGTTATGAATCATGGCGGCGGACAGATATTCTTGTTATTCTGATAAAACTACTAGTAATAATGTGTCAATTGATGATATTGATAAGGTGAAATGTAATTACGACAACAAAATACTTGAATTTTATGAAAGCCATTCAAAAAACGAGCGTAACGTAATAAAACACTGGGGTTTGGAACATATTTCACAGGTTAGTAGATTTCAATCTCTAATAGTGTTATTTAGTGATTTTTGTTTTAAATTTAAAGCTATTTAAAATGTCTTATTTATCTATACTTATAATAAATCTGTAGAAGAATTTGAAAATAAAAAAAAATAAATGGCAGGGGGTGTTACTAGACCGACACCGAACCCAAAAATGTTTTTAAAAAATTTTTGGGTGTCTGTCTGTCTGTTTGTTCAGGAATTACGATGAAACTTGGTATAATTATTATTTAATATCCTGGGCATCACACTGGATACTTTTTATCCCGGAAAAGTATATACAATAAAAAACAAACTTAATTTTGCGGTTCGATCCCTAGACCCGATTATTGTACCAACCGTAAATAATAAGTTTGTCGTAGGTTACGTCACCCGCAGTGGAGTTCACTAAGGGGCGCTGCACACGGCTAAGATACTATAATATTTTATCTTAAGATACAATATCGCTCGCCATACAATTCAATGGACTATCACACACGACGAAGATAATAAATAATATTTCATATTTTCGTTTCTCAAAAAACCTAATAAAACCATTTTCGATTTCTACGCGGACAAAGTCGCGGGCAAAAGCTAGTCTTTAATATTCTTAATTTAGAATATTGATGTCATGGAAACCATACATGTATATGGCCAAACGTGGATTAAAAAATCATGAAACGTTGACGTTTAAACAATCTGGCCAGTTTGAATGATTTGATGAAATGGTTGCATTTTGATATGGCCGGCCACATTGTGAAGTGATCAATTCTACGATCTGGCCACGACAGTAATATAATTCTACAAAGTCGGTTACAATTGGTTCAGTTTTACTTATTTCCACAACTAAGATAGAATCTCTCAAATAAAACCAGCCGTTTTCTCATTTCTTCCAGATTGCAGCCGATGGCGTTGGCGTAGGACGACCATTAGTGATCTACTACAATTTCCGACAGACAAAAAGAAACTAAGTAACTTGAAAATGAGGGCAAACCATCCAGCTCTATCTATATGAAGGGCTCACGATAACTTTGGTTCCGTACACATTAAAACTACTATACACTACAAAAATATTTTTTATAGATACTAATCGTATCTATAAAAAATATTTTTCAGTTTAAAATGAATTGTATCTGCAATTTTCTTGTTTGTTACTAAATTGGATGTAATTCTGTACTATATTAACAAGATCAAATTAAATTTAAGTCATAAGATGATTTTCCCACCGAAAAAAAAACCTACCTCGAGCTAACTAGCAGTCTTCTCAGGAACTTCTACCCTTGAGGTGGGCAACAGTGCTGTTGAAGCTAACCACTAGTTACATAACACGGCTATGCATCATTTGTCCTTGATGTATAGTATTTTTACGCAGCAAATCAAAAATGGTGTAGAGGGCACCACGCTCCAAATATATTTCATGCGTGATGGATTGGACAATTGTCGATAAATTCGATCGTCCCATGATTTTTACGCTGACCATTGAACCAATCAGAGGTTAGATACAGGACAGACTAAGTGTCGATATTTTTGTACAGTATACTGTTATTTGTTATACTTACTCGTTAAAAAAAAACTCGTCAAAATTCAAACAAAAATATCAGATAATATTAAACTGTGTCTACAGTTTTAGATGTCCAAGTTGTACGTTGAGATAATATTTTCTCTTTTTAATTCAAGAAAACAAGTTCGCGTTAGTTAAGAAATAACAATAACAGTAACCTACAATTTTGTTAAGCCACAATCTTATTAAAAAAGTCATTTATGTGCCAGTTGTTTTTTCTAACCAAGAGTTCCGTACCTAAGAAACGACTGTGAGTTCACTTACAGGCGCTATAACTACTCAAAAACTGTAATTTTGTTTAATTTTTTTTTATTCTAACTTAGTTATTAAATTACGACACCAAATTTTAAGATTGATTCAAAACGATTTTACGTTATTATTTGCAAAAGCCAGAAAACGCTAATTTCTGGCTAATTTAAAACAATGTTGGTAAATGGGATTAAATAAGGAGGCTTTTTCGATAGAGTAAGCATACATATTAAAAGAGTACGTGGGCAACATTGATAAGTTGACTATTTTTTACATTTTATTTTAAAAAGTAACTTTATCCAAAATCGCAATTAAAAAGAAATAAAAAAAAAACAGTTAATTAAGTAAGTTGGAAAACTGTCATATCTGGTGGAATCGATCAGAGACACCGTCAATTAACAGAAAAATAATGCATAAAGTGAAATGTGACGTCACCACCACTACGTTACTCGCGTACGAAAGAGACAGCGAGATACGCCCACTATATTCCTACTCTTCCTCATACCAATATTTGAAATGCTAATTGCTACTTTATTTAACAATCAATGTTGATGTTGTATTCAGAGAAAGACTTGTTTATTGTTTTTTTGTTAACTATAAAATATTGTACCCACAATATAAATGCATGTCACTGTGTTAGTACAGTACGGTCAAAATCTATTGGCCACTATAAAGTTAGCGTTCCGATGTTTGGAGGAATAATGCGAAACCGAATGTAAAGTCCCACAAACCTCCGTTGAAAAGGGAGGATCCTCCGACCAGACAGGTTTTATGTCTATGTTATATATACTCAAATCAAAAATCAAAGGTTATTATTTCTTGTAATTCTTATGTGGCGTTATAAATGTCGCTACAGAACTATAGCGCATATTCGAAAAATAAGCAATACGCATTCGGCATATGATTCTTAAAAAAAATTACTGCGCAAGCAATTGTTCGAAGTTCGGAGCGATCAAGATATTTCGGCGATTGGAAATTACTTATGAAAAAAATCTTTTGAAAAACTAAAAGCGAGAAACCTAATGTGTGGGTTTTTCAACTGTGACATACGAAACCCTAAGCGAATACATAATCACAGTATTTTATAATTCTCGTTTTTCCTCCTCTTCGCTCTGTTATTACTGCGTAAATGAATTCCTGACCTCTGGGAATAATCTTACATTAGCTTAGAGATACAACATTTACATTTCGTTAACGGTAAAGTGTGTTTAAATTATTATTAAACAGCTTTTTAATGCTGCCTTTGATTACCTTATCTGATGTTCAAAGAGAAAATGTAAATATTTTCCTTTGCTTCAGTTTATTTTTTATGCGAGCTCCAATTTTGGACGCGTAGGTTTTTAGTAGTAGGTGGGTATTGCAACCGTTTATATATATATATTACAAACATATAAATATAAATTGAAGTGTCTGTTTGTAATACCAAAATAACGTTTACAATATAAATGCAAAATAGCAATTTTAAACATTATCTGCCCGTTTGTTCCAGGTTATCTTCAAAATGGTTGGACCCATTTTGATGGCATTTTCACTGGCAGATAGCTGATGTATGTAGTGTAATTATAAGAAGTAACTTATCCTACTTTAATTTCAAGAAAAGGACGAGGGATTCGTCTAAAAAAAAATCTTAAAATTTTGAAAAAATGGCATTGTGCTGACGCGGGCGAAGTCGCGGACACCAGCTAGTTATATGAATAAAAGGCAACTAATTGGCAGAGGGCACAAAAAGTTGAACAACATCATTTTCTTCCATTTTTCCTCGTGTCCCTCGCTTGTATTTTTCCCTGTAACGTAAACGCAATATTTACGAAAAACAAAAACACAAATGATGAATCAAATAACTTCTTTCGTGCGTCAATCTTGACTGAAAAACTTTTATTTTCTTTTCAGGTTAATTTAATAGGTACTGGAGAGCTAGACAGATACTAACGCCTCATTTATATAATTGAGAAATGTCACGATGTCAAACTTTACTTTAATGTCAGAATTTGACAGCATTTCATTTTATTTTAGAGTAGAAGTTGGTTCTCAACTTCAAACTTTTGCTTCAAAAATCGAGGTTAACGCGTAATTGGAAACAGAAAAGCTTAGGCAGACGGCCAATTACACGGTAACTACTCATTATCTAATACCTACGATTCGCAGCTTGTTTAATATAAAATTGTTGTAGTTGTTAGCCATGTTAGCCTGTTATGTCCCATTGCTGGGCGAAGGCCTATCTCTCCCTTTTCTACACACGTCTAAAATACAGTATAAAATTATTAAAATTGATTAACGTAAATATTTTATTAAGGGGGTGGTAATTTTTTTATTGCTATCCACAAAAAACTCGGACTAACCAAGACATGAAATAGTCATCATCATCTTCCTGCCCTTATCCCGTATTATTTGGGGTCGGCGCAACACGTTTTTTTCTTCTACTCTGCCCTGTTACTCGTCATGCTATCACTAACTTCCTTTTCTTTCATATCACTCTTCACACAATCCATCCATCTTTTCTTTGGTCTCCCTCTTCCTCTCCATCCATCCACATGTAAACTCATAACTCATAAAGACATGAAATAGTATCACAATAAATGTTTTTTAATGCTCTTCTAAAATGAGTTCTAACTTATTTCATAGGCTTACAAAAGTTGATATTTTGTTAACCAGAGTAATTATTGGAATAAACCCTATTATTATTGTATTAAATTGCGCTTATTACCAGTGATCGGAGTCGGTAGATTGATTTTTGGTACTTGTATCATAAATGCACACAGAAAGAATAACATGGATAAGCCATCTTTCCGGAAAGTAATGATGGTAGTGATATTATTACTACTCAATTCAAAATTTAAAGGAAGGTATCAAAACTAAATTACTTTATTATTTTTTTGTTGAATAATAAAAACAATCGAATTCCGATCGTAAATCGAAATGATGCTTATTAATGTTTTTTTTATCCACTTTATGTCCACAACTTTTTATTTATTTTTGCACTTAAATTTCAATATTTACGCATACGCATTGTTTTGATAACCGGTTAGTGCACGATCCATGATCCTTTGTTCTGATTGGTCGTTAGGTTGTATCAAATCGTGACTGTGTGTCGTTAAAAAAAATTATGAAGAATATAATACTACTCATTCTAATATAATTCCTACCTATGTTCCGGTTTTTTTTTTAATAATCAACCAATTCTGGAGGAATGTCCCTATTAATATATACGTTTCGGATCAATGACCCCAATTTAATCTACCTACTCTGATCACTGCTTATTACACAAATCCAATTTTATTACAGAAACCATAAAAATAACAAGTTACATGAAATAGCTACATACGAGTGTACCGTATTTATTCTTATAACATTGCTGTACAATTGAACCCACAAACGAGCTTTGTTCCCTCGTAATATTTTTCTAGCGCGACCTTTGTTTCCAGCGAGTGATTTTCCTGTAAAAATATAACGAAAACTCATTACTCTCAGGAAAGATCCAGCCCCGAACAAACTATTGCTTTGAGCTTTAGTTTCAAAGTTATTAAAGTGCGGACAAGTTGTATAAATAGATCCTGCGGCCGCTGCCGGAATTACATTTGTATGCGCTTAGCACGACTTCATGCCCTGGGGAATGTCCTGTGGTTTTGTAAACAAACAACACTATTGAAATTCAATTTACGCCATTTTGTTTTTATTATTATTTGATTAGTTGCGGAAAAGAGCAGGGAGTGTGTAATTTCTACCTCACTGAAATCACTGTACATGGAAGGGTCCCCGTGTGCTCACAAAGAAGTCTCTTGAGGGACGAAACTGCGATAAGTGGACGCCTGCGTGGTCTCATACAAAAGTGCTACGTTTCCCGGAGAATCTTTCACGGGTAACCAGGCCCCGCGAACCCTTCATCATCATCATCATTTCAGCCGAATGACGTCCACTGTTGGACATAGGCCTCCCCCAAATGCCGCTACAATGACCGGTCCTGTGTGTCTCGCATCCATCGGATTCCCGCGACCCTCACCAGGTCATCGGTCCAACTTGTGGGAGGCCTTCGAACGCTGCGTCTTCCGGTACTCGGTCGCCATTCCAGAACCTTTCGTCCCCATCGACCATCTGTTCTGCGAGCAATGTGCCCTGCCCACTGCCACTTAAGTTTGGCGATTCTCTGGGCTATGTCCGTAACCTTGGCGAACCCTTATTGCTAAGTAATTAATATTAAGTTCTCCATTGACCCGACTATACGTACACCGGTTTCCACGACGGGGACTGTCGCAAACAACACACGCGCTTTGTCACGCGAAGGGTGGCCGTCGCGGGCGTCCGCTCAAAACGCAGTTTCCGCTCTGTGCAACGCGTGAGGAAACTGTAAAAAGGTCTCTCCTGAGGCTCACTGTGCACAGCAGCACCTGATCACTATGTTACTATAAGGATAATTCGGTTGGCAACACCGAAACTAAACTTGCGTTCCAGGGAACTCAAAAAGTAATTGAAGGAGTACTGGTGGGTTTTAGTCAGTAAAATCTAACACTCTTTCTCGCTTCACCCAGAGCGGGAAGTGTTATTTCATTATTTAATAAATATTTACTTATTATCAAAATAAAATGGAGAACTTACAGCTTAAAACAGACGGAACAGTGAGTTAGACTGACAGCCAATAACAAGTCCTTACTTAAATTCCATGGACACTAGGCACAGAGAAAAGAACAAATAGATGCATGCTTAATAACTAGTAAACTACTGTTTAGTTGGGTATAATTTTGCTACATTAATGATGTATCTATAGTCTTTATTATCCAATTTCACTTAAAATACAAGATGAAATTAATTCGGAAAAATAGAAGAAATATCTAGAGTCTAAAAGACAGAATAGAATATTAAAATAAAAAAATGAGATACTTATTGCCTCATTGTAATCTTGGTTGTTAGTTTACCACAAGCTATAAATATTTATTAAGATTAACAACAAATAAAAATGTTTTTTGCTTCTAGAAATTAATCTACCTGTCTTAAATCCGGGATAAAATTAATCAAAGCGAGAGTCGGTAAACTTAAGAACCGAAAACTGTTTTAGGCCGCGGCTACACGTGCCGCTTTTGCGAGAACTTCAAGCAACAGAACTCTGAAACCAAAACAGATAATTTCTCGAAACTTAAAAGAAATATAAAACCATCCCATTCAAATTTCAACCCGCAAAAACGACCGCTGTTTTAATTTAACCCTCAAACATCCAATTCCGTTTCGAATAACCCTCCAAAAAAGGATTCCACAAACAAGTTATTAAACAAACCTTTTTGCCAGTTCCATTGCCACGGACGGGTTGAGTTTCCTAGCTAAGTTTCGCTCCGGCGCGGATTGGAAACACTCCAATGGGAGTACTTCGCGCTGATTAAACTTGCCTTCAGTTTTTCGAAGCTTCTCGTATATCAAATAGAAAAAGTTGTTGTTTTATGAACTTAGTTCTTACTAAGAGCGGCTTTTTCCGTCGAATTCGTAAACATTTTCGTTTCTGGAAAGGTGAACTTGAAAAGGTGAGCTTGGAAATTGGGACTTTGAGAGCTATATAGTTATACATAAGTATATTTTGCAAAGGATTGGAAACTTATTTATAAAATTATAGGTAATTTAGATTTAAGCATTTTTTTTTAGATTACCCATCATCTAATTACTTCTTCCGCTCCAAGGCGGGGTGGGAGGTTGTATCAAACTTTTCTTTTGCTGACTAAAGCTACACCTACTCGTATGTTCCTTCAGTTGCCCTTAACATTCTAGGACCACGGGTTTCCCTTTCAGAAGTCAACCCATGGCCCCAGTGGGCTTCGGCTTCGCTGGGCCCCGAAAGTTTTGCTAACTCTTTAAGGCAAGCGTGATACACTACGCGCTTTTATAAATTTTTTTTTTTCATTAATGAATAGGCGGAGAATGTAGTCAAGGTACACATTTGAACGGAAAATAGTGTGCCAAGAACTCATTCTCTACCAGTCAACCATTGGGTTAAATAAAAATAACACTGTGGTAGGTGTGCACAATAATTAAATAACAGATATTTGAATTAAGTGGCTTATAATAATAATTAAATTCGTATATGTGCTAATATAATAAACTAATAAATACTATGATAAATATGAAATCATTGTAATTAAGAGAGCTTAAAATATAACAATTATGACGAAGACCGAACTAAGGTTGAGAGGATTTCAATTAGCAGTTCCGAATTTTACGCTTGAAGGAAAACTTACTTATTTAGTATGTATTTTTGTGATATTTATTTTATTATGTGTATGTAAGTATATAATTATAATTGTTTATCCTTTTACTTCTACACATAGTGTCTACATCTCTATTTTCTCCAACTCTCCTTTCGCAGGTATGCTGGAAAAGATTACTTTAGAAATAAGCATCACCATTATACCATTCTTTTGTTTCCTTCTTCTTTTCTTTTATTATTGTGTGCATATAAATTGTTAAATAAATAAATAAATAAAAAACGAAATTACCGAATGTAAACAGAATTTTCGGGCGTTATCTCTCTTTTTCGCTTTATTCTTCAAAAACATTGCGTTGGATAAAACAACAAACTTTTGAAGTATGCTGGCGTTGGCAATAGGCGAGTGGGAAAAGGCCCTCTTAAGAAGCTCAATTACGTTTTAACCGCACCGTTTGACGTTTATGACCCCTGTCTACGAATATCTGCGGCGTACGACTATCAATGTTAACGGTAAATACCGTAACCATTGCCGGTTTAATGCGAAAACTTGATGTGACACGAGCGGGAACGAGCATTGAAATGCTAATATGCTTATGATACAGTCGTTGAAGATGTTAAGTGCTTCAGTTAGTGGAGTTAACTTGTGTGTGGAATAAAAAAATACTTTTTTTATACATCTTTTTGTATTCTTAAAAATAATTTCTTCCGATATTTATACCTATACATAAATTCATACACATATAAGTATACAAACATTCAAGCACATATATTAACTTTATAAATGTATATTAAAATATTCTGTCATATTTATGTCATATGATATATCTACACACCTCCACTTACATCATACACACGTTCATATGCTGGCCTGGAGTTCTAAGATACAGGCTTAGGCTTAGTTTAGACTCCAGATCTCCCATATATAAGAATTTTATCTATTTAAGTTCTTATGTTTTTTCTGCCAAATAATATATTGGATGTTTAAAGTGTAATTTATGGAGATTAATAAACACTTTTTTTATTATTATTTTTGATTCTTCTTATATTATTTATTTATTAAAACTTCATGTACAGTAGAGTATTATTGTGTAAAAATATTGTATGTTTTGATGTTTATGAAATTGGATCTATGGCTATATATATTTTTTTCATATCCCGACTATATATAGCTTCTGCCAGGGGCTTTGCCGGCGGATAAGTACGTTTCTCCATACAAACTACAGACCCCCGTTTTATCCCCTATGGGGGTGAATTTCGGAAAATCCTCTCTTAGTTTTCACCTACGTATTAAAAAGAAACCTTGTGCAAAATTTCGCGCTCCTAGTCCTAGTAGTATCGGCTGCGCATTTTTGGGTCATCAAATTTGGGTTTTATTTTCATAAAACACTAAAAAGTCGATGAAAAAAAAATCCACAGGGCATGAGAAGTGTTTAGGAGTCTGAAAGGATAGCAGATGACCCCTACCGTCGACCATATCAATTTGGCACACGATGCACTAAACATTCTGTATATAGATAGTACGTTCCCATAGGGAAATTTTCATTTGACAAAACTTTTAATGGAATAAAAATAATAAAGTAACTGAATTAAAGACGCAGCCTGGCTAACGAATAAAAGAAGACTTGATTCTTAGAAGGACGAACTAAGTATAAAAATACTGTATCTACATTGTCAGCTAGATAAAATTAAACATAAAGTACCTACCTACCCACAAAAAAACGAAAATCAAAAAAAAGAAAAATTCTCCTTTATAAACAGGGCTAAGAAATAAAACTACATTGTTGATGTAGACAGAACAGCGAAACTTAAAAGCGTTATGAACGAAAGCGAACTATAAAAGAAGTATTAAGTGGAGGAATATGAGACGGCGCTTGTGAAAATACTCCTCTAACGTAACTTAGTTCTACCTTACCCTTTAAGGGGTTAGGTAAATACACGACTATGTATTACTAAGCATATTACTAAGGGCGGAATTCACCAATAAAACTAATCGCGTTTTAACGTTTGGCTCGCAAAATCGCGTTTAGCCGCTGTCACTAGTGACACTTATAAAAATAAAACAAAATAAGAATACAGACAAGTGATTAGTTTTATTGGTGAATTCTGCCCTAAGTATGTTAATTTCGATATCTTTTAAACGAAGAACGTAAGTAGCGCTGTAGAGATAATATTTTCGAACAATACTTTTTTTGTGAGGTGAGAAACTCCCGGGATACAAGGGCCCCAAAATGTATCCAAAAATATCCAATATCTGAAATTCTCTTGATAAGAGGCCTGTAAAAAATTAGTGCCTAATGACTATAATGTTGTAAAGTATAATGTTCTAAAGTATGTAGCTCGCTTCGTTCGATCTAGAATTTTCTTCATAAGATCACAGTAAAAAATTAAGCTACCCTAGTTCAGAATACTGTATTAAACGAGCTCATTTTCAATTGTACTTGTCATCCAGTTTCGAAACAAGCATTCAAAAATGTTTGATACAGTGCCCCTTCTCGGGATATCTACGCCATTGGTGAGAAATAATCTAATGACTTCTTCCAGTCTAAAAAACTAGGTCCATCCTGACCTAGTTTTTTCTGACTAAAACCTACCTATGTTCCTTCAGTTGCCCTTCACGCCCTGGTCCTAGACCACGGGTTTCCTTTTCAGCAATTAGCTGTGGCCCCATTGGGTTCGGACAATACTTGGAAATGTTACAACGCTGCTGTCAAAATATTAAAAAAAAAACAGCATTTACATATAAGACTTGAAACGTTAAATAAGTTCTGTATAGTAACTTCTCCCACTCTGAATGGAGCGAAAGGGACAGAGAAAGACATTTCATGACTAAAACCCTTCTATGCCTCGGTAAGGCGACCTTAGGCCTTTTCTAGCAGCCAACCATGGTTGATGCAGGGAAAATAGCAAGTGCAAAAGGTACCAGTTAGGGCCACGGGGATTTTCTGAAAAGGAAACTCGTGATCCTAGAACGTAAAGGGCAACTGAAAGACACAGGTGTGGTTTTAGCCAATAAAAGTCTGACAAGCCCTCGCGCTCCATCCTAGAGCGAAATCGAATGTTATCCCACCTCAAAAAAAAGAGAACATACACAGATAACTGAACCGTATAATACCTAAATTAAACCTTTTCTTTAGTGAACAGGTTTAATGTAAGAACATTGAATAACAGCTTGTTTCAGGCAAAGAACATCAAAATGAACGTAATTACCTCTCGGCAGATGTGGAGCTCACATTTAGTCGTAATTAGACGACGGTAGACACTTTTATGACACTTAAAGCTAAGAAATGGATGCCACATGCTTTGCTTGAACGGACAGGGATTGTGGAGTTACAAAACTTTACAGTTTTTAAGTTTTGCCGGCGAGAATATTGGAAATGGTTCCAGGAATACATACTATCGGCCAGCGCCGCAGAGTTCTATAGTTTGAAATTCCTTCTTGTTTCATCCAGTATCGTAGGAGTTATTTAATTAATTCTCAACGATAAAAAAGTAGAGCTAAATAAAATGGGAAAAGTGAAAAGGTGTTTGATTGCCATAAACAAAATATCTGAGCAGTGGTGGCCGAGTGGTAACGGCTCCGATTTACGAGACGTAGTTCGCGGGTTCAAACCCAGCCAGGTGCATTACTTTGTGTAATTTATATCATCACCACTGCTCTCAAAACGGTGAAGGAAAACATCGTAAAGAAGTCAGAAATTCGATGACATGTGTCATCCCAAACCCGCACTGAGCCCGCGTGGTGGATAAAGGCCCATTCCATCTCCTAGAAAGGAGGCCTGAATCCCAGCAGAGGGAACATTATAAGGCTGATTATGCTATAAGCAAAATACCAATTCTATTGAAAGTTGTTATGGATATATAATACCTTTTTTTTATTTGTTGGTAGGCTTGCGCAGCTCGCGCTTGACCACTATCTCGGCTGATGGAAAGCGATGATGTGGCCTATGATGGAGCACACTTGCCTAGAAGTAACCTATTCACTCTTTACTTAAAGACCCGTAGGTTGTAGCTATAAGAAAACACAGACTCCGGCAAGGAATTCCACTTCTTAGCTGTACACACATGAAAGTGTTCCCAAAACATTTTGCGCGTATAGTTGGGAAGTCCACCATACGACAAGTGACTGCCACTGTCTAGTCTGTATGTGTGTGACTTGTTTGCTGATTTCCTACTAAAATAATAGTAAAAAAAACTAGTTATAAAAAAAAAACCCGTCATACACATTGGTTCAGTTGCTGAGGTGTAATAAACAAACATACAGATTTTCACAGTCACAATATAAACATGGAGTTGTACAAACTAGGATAGGATCTTAATTTTTGTGCACTCAAAGTACGTTATCACTGAAGCGAAGCTGGGTGGAGTGAAGTGGAGAAAAGCAGTGAAATGTGGCTACTGTTTCCATTGATGCGAAGTGGCAAGTGTTTCCATTGATGCGGGGTTGAGTGAAGCTAAGCTACCCTTCGCTTCGTGCTCTCCGCTCGGCACCACAGCCTGCTCGACTCCGTTTAGTCCGGCTCGAGGCCGCATGTTCATGTGTTTTATTAAAAGTCCTCTCAGATCCACTGCGCTCCACTTAGAAAGTTTCCACTGAAGCAGAGTGGACATTTCGAGCACTGTGATTGGCCAATACACAGTCCAGTCCTCCAAACCCCGTCCAGCTCACTGTTAGTAGAAACGCACCCTTAGGGTGCTTTTGAGATTCCAGTTCGGTATTTCACCCAGAATTTACAACTTTTATACATAACATACTGAAGATGATCTATTTATTTAATACTTTATGCATCTCCTCCACTTAGCTCTATGCCTGCACCCCTAGCCAAGTTGATAATCTGCAATCGTTAACGCTAGTCGAAAACTAATAAAATGTATGGGAATGACATCATCTTAACGTTAAATCACGTGGTCAGAACAAACGAATAGAAAATTCGTAGCCAAGTTCACATCGTTCAAAATGATAGAATGAATTGTTATCCATTCTACAATGTTCAACGCTACATCCTTTGTTATTGTAGAACGACATTGTAGAACGAGCGGCCGACTCAGGCGCGTCAACGTGGCTACCAACTTATCGTTTTCTACAATTGCTAACACCGAGGCGTTACCGATTGGAGAACGGAATCGATACGAAACGGTTGTAACTTGGCTAGTGGGGCTGATACTTTTTTCGCGTGAATTTTGTTCATTCTCTTACGGCGAATAAAATAATCATTGCCGAGTAACTTACATACCCCTTTGTCAACAAGACAAAGGGGGATGTAAGTGCGGGACGATTTATGAACAACCCAAATGTGTTAATCACTCTTTTCAGTAAAATTTAATTATATCACATTTAATTTAGTTGGACCGTGTGTAAAATTCTGAACAGATTCAATGAAGTTATGGTTTTCATTAATCGCCACTCCGTATTTTATGACAGAGAAGTCAAAAATTCTTACAGTAAAATACTGAAATGGTATGATTTTGTTCTAATTCAAAATCAGAATCAAAATAAGCAGAATATGTTAGTGTACACAATCTATTTTCGTAGATTATAAAGTACCTACTCCTTTGCAAAATAGAGTACAATAGTCTATGTTAAAGTACGGGTGGCAACGCTACCTAAATGGCCTCTATGAAGCTAATTAAACATAAATAATCCATGTAGTCTGTCATGTACAGACACATATAAAGCACATTGTACATTCGCTAAAGTATTCTTTTAATCCATTAAGTGGCGTGCTAATTGCTCGTTCATCGACATTCGCCATTTTGAGTCCGCAAAAAGCAGATTAACGTTGAGTTTTACGCTCTAGGGAAAAGTACTGCGTAATCAACATCGGCTGGAATATTTATGCGTACATAAATAACTATTTTATATCTAGTGCTTGAGCGCTGCGCTGAGTGTCGCGGGTTCGATTCCATCCCGGAACAAATATTTGTATGGCCTACAGAAAATTAGCTTGCCGTCGGGTCGTCCGGTAATCGTCCGGATCAAACCCAAGTCGTCGATGGCGAGTAGTGATCCACGCGCGCCTCATGGATCTCAGCAAACGGTAGGGGTCCTGCAGGGCTGATGCCCGCTACGGTCGTGGGCATTTTCTCAAAAGGAAACCCTTGGTGTTCAAACGCTAAGGGTAACTGAAGGACACAGGTGTAGTGTTAGTCATTAAAGGTCTGACACGCCCTCTGAGAAGCCATTGGATGATTTCCCACTTTAAAAAAAAAACTGTCATACAAGTGTAATTCCTAGTGTGGGGCAACTTTGTCTTAAAAAAAAACTAATTACAAAAAAAAGATAACCGACTTCACTAAAAAAACACTAAAAGGATCAAAATAACTTTAATTTCGGAAGTCGGTGTTTCTCGGTATTATTTGTATCTTATTTAACACCGACTTCGGTAATAGGAAATCGGTTGGCAAGCGACGGAGTTATGCGAGAACAAACATAAAAAAAAAATACAAACATCCGAATTGAGAACCTCCTCCTTTTTTAGAAGTCGGTTAAAAAAAAAATCATCATCATCATCATTTCAGCCGAAAGACGTCCAATGTTGGACATAGGCCTCCCCCAAATGCCGCCACAATGACCGGAAAAAAATAAATAAAAATACGTTGAAGGTTTTCTTTTCAACGTGAAAAACTCTTTCTAATGTTTTAGATAAGTACCAGTTACTGTTATTACCCAATACTGATACTTACTCGTAACTTTTCCAATATCGGGGCGTCGTTTCCAAGGCTTAGTATGGAGGATTTGCTCTTTTAGAAAGTAATATTGTCTTCATAAACCTTTTAGGATCAGGTACGATAAACTGTGACGTCTTAAAATAAGTGTATGATTATAGTTTAGTAAGGTTTTGAGATATATATTACTTTATTAAAATAAAAGGATTATTATTTTCTTCATTCATCTTATTTACATTTTTTAAATATACCTTATTAAAAAATATATTTAAAAAAATAACTAGACTCAGAGGGTGATGGACCTATACAAGACAAATAAAAATATCCCTTGCTTATACTAGAATTATGATGATTTTAAGACGTCATTTAAGTTGATTATATAGTAGTGGTGGTCTAGTGGTAATAGCCCCGACGTACAGGTTGTATGTCATGACTTTAAGTTGATTTTAGAGTAGTGGTGGTCTAGTGGTAATAGCCCCGACGTACAGGTTGTATGTCATGACTTTAAGTTGATTTTAGAGTAGTGGTGGTCTAGTGGTAATAGCCCCGACGTACAGGTTGTATGTTATGACTTTAAGTTGATTTTAGAGTAGTGGTGATCTAATGGTAATAGCCCCGACGTACAGGTTGTATGTCATGACTTTAAGTTGATTTTAGAGTAGTGGTGGTATAGTGGTAATAGCCCCGACTTACAGGTTGGATGTCATGACTTTAAACTCAGCCAGGCGCTTTACTTTGTGTAATTTTTTTCATCACCACTCCTCTAACGGCGAAGAAAAACATCGTAAGAAAACCGGCATGTCCTAGAACAAAAAATTCGAAAAAAATAACATCCCGCACAGGGCCCACGTGGTGAATTACGTTCCATTACCTCTCCTAGAGAGGACGCTTTAGTCCTAGCACTAAGAATAATATAAAACTGATTATGCTATTATTTATGTTACTCTTAGTAAAACTTGGCGGAATATACATGGAGAAAAAAGGCCCTGTTACAATACCTGTGCCCGTACCTATTCTTAACAGAATCCGGACTATTAAAAGCACTTCTCGACCATACAGGTACCTTTATGCATTATCTCCAAGTGGATCATTGGTAATGATGCATTCGTCGATTCGAAGCTTCAGTCTTGAGCGTCGACGCCGAGTTGCTAGCCTGTCGGTTTTCTACCGGTTGCATTTCGGGGAGTGTGTAATTCCGCGAAGCCCGTTCCATCATCGGACCACCAGGCGTACAATGCGTTCCAAATAAGAATAGGATCGATTGCCATGTTGTGACGTCACGTCATACTGTCAAATCGAAGAATTATTATGGTGAGCAAAACAAGAAATTATTAAAATTTAATTTATTTACGAACTGTAAACGAATATAGTTTAATCAGAATCCAGTTCTTCAATTTTGCTCATCTCTGAGTTCTTAAATTTTGCCCAATTTCTTGCGATTTGACAGAATGACGTGACGTCGCAACATGGCAATCGATCCTATTCTTATTTGGAAGGCATTGTACGGCATTGCGCCACGGGTTAATGGTGGACTCCCATCCATATGTGCAAAACGTTTTAGGAACATATTCGTTGACCATACAGCTAAGGAGTTGAATTCTTTACCAGGGTCTGTTTCCTAATAGTTACAACCTCGGGATCTTTAAGTCAAGAGTGAAAAGGTTACTTCTAGGCATGCGTGCTCCATCGTCGACTACATTGTCGCTTTTCATCAGGAGAGGTATTTGTCAAACGCGAGCCAACAAACAAAAAAAAATCAATTGAAGTTCTACTAGTCACCGCGTCCCTGGAACGAAAAGGGCAAGTGAAGGGAAAAGGGTGGGATTTAGTTTAAATGTCTGATACTCCCTATCGCTCCACCCAAATCGGGAGAAGGTATTTGAAGACTCCCACCCCAAAAAAAAAATGGTCCTACTCAAATAGCCATTAGAGAAAATTGCTTAATTGTATAAAAACAGTTTTGAAGTAAGTGCCGCCGCTTTTCTTCAACTTCAAACGACGACGAGGAAGCATTTATGTTTGAGTTTGTACATTTACTTAACCAAAATACACGAGAAGCCCTAGCGATCTCTCGCGAGATTATTATCTAATACATTACGATAAGTAAGGGATACATAATATTAAGGGAGAAACGTATATGTTAAGCACGTGTAGGTATTATCTCGCGGTTTCTTTGGGAGAAAGTCCTTGATTGATGGAGTAGGTAGGTATATACTGAGCTGTAGGTATGCCAATCATAGTTACTTTATTTCTTGTTTTAATAAAATACCCTTCAAAGTTTACGTGATGGATATATCGCAAGGAATAATATTTTGAGAAGATTACAGGTTATTGATGTTTTAGAAAGTTGGGTTTGTATAAGAACGTGAAATAAATAAAATGAACGTCGCCGTCGTATACCTACATCGATCATATTTATCTTGACAGAAGGAGGTTGATACAAAATGATGGTCAAGGTTCTAACTAAATATCTAAATTATGAGATGGTCTATTGTTAATCCTTGTTTGTTCCCGCCATAGAAACAATGCGGAAATTAAATGTAATTTCATCAACAACCTTTTATTTAAATTTTAATCAAGAGCCTTTTCTATTTCTAATTAGTTGGACGCGTCCCCAACTAGGTACCAGGAGAACAGGACGCGGTAGGAGCTGTTTTGTTCCAATTAATCCTATCTAACTATAGACATGACAATTTAGATCGTAAGTAAAGGAACAAAAGAAAGAAAATGGCTTGGCACCATTTTCTTAATAGTGGAAGACTTCATTACAGCTCCGTGGTTAAGACTATTTTAACGAGATACCTCTCGACGTTCTATTGTGCTTTAAGTGGAAGTGTTAAGGTCGGTTTTTATTGTCCAATCAGTTCTGGTTAGGTTGGACGTTAGTGAGGTAATCAGGGAAGGAATTAGTGTTTATAGGGGTGCTCGCTTTATGATATAATTGTGTTGAATGTTTTTCTGGTGTGAGGGCTTGTTATAGATTTGTGGTGTAGGTATTTAATTAGTCTGCTAACATGTGGTATTAAGTATGACCTTTGGAGACAAAGTGACGCCGCGGGTATTGTTATGACTATGTAAGCAGTAGGTATATTTTTTTTACTTTTTATTATCATAAAGTACCTATTACTTTGTGTAAACAAAAAGTTATCGTTTTTTTTTGTTTTGAGTGAAAAATTATGAAGACATAACAAGTTACTATGTTCACCTACTGGTCTAGTGACCAAAGGCGGGAATAAAATACAGCTAGTTATTTTTTCTGGTCTACATTTTCCCAATGGTATATCCTTTTCTAAGTCCTTCTAGAAACTGTCTAGCATGCCCTAGCCCTAACTGTCATGCATGTTCCTGTGCCCTAACAGAAACCATAAATTGTACTTAGCTATACGCCTAAAATGTTGCACTAGCTTCTGTCAGCGGCTTCACTCGCGTTAAAGTAGTAACTAAAGCAAAAAGCGGTAACTTAAGAAAGTGAATTTTGGGGAAAAAAAGGATTTTGTATAGAACGATTTCTGTCACCTTTAAGATGTGTTCTAAATAAAAGCTTCTGACCGCGGCTTCATTGGCTTGGTATGTTGATAAAAAAGGAGAGTTTGTAAGTCAAGCTACACATTTCTTTATTGGCACCGTGAGTAAGTAACGGGAAAATTAGATAGCCTCTAACAAACTAATCTGTATTTTTACAATGCCAACTAAAACATTCTTAGTCCCGGAGCGAGCGAAGCGAGCTCGGAATTACAGGGCACTCTAACATAGATACATCAGGTTAGAAGGCTTTGGCGGCAGCGGAGACTTCGTGGTTATTTTTTTTACAACCACCAAGAAAGTGGCTTACATGGCAAACAACTAGTGGCTAAGATGGTATCATTCAGACGCTCGATAATTGTAGCTAATGTAGATTATGGACGCGAATAATGCTATTAAAAAGTCTGTTTAATGAACAACCGATAAAAAGTACCTATGTTAAGTCCCTTGCCATGTCCACCATATTCCATTAAGATCGGTTTAGCGGTGTAGGCCTGAAGACAAACAAACAGTAGCAATACGAATTGTTTTTTTTTTAAATATTTTAAGTAAAAGCTTCGAATTGCTCTTGTAAAGTTGTCAATAAATAAAAGGCCCGATTTGACATCTGTCAAAACAAATACTTAAATACGCAAAAAGAATACTCGCAATATATTCCATCTTATTATTTATGTGCAAAAAAATTATGTACCTATTTTTTTTAAACACTTTATTTAATTAATTATTATTTTATTTATTTATTTATTTTATAATTTATGTACACACGAATAAAAAAAGAAGATACATTGTGATAAAAATTGTACAAAGGTACTGCTTATTTCCAATAAGAAATTTCTTCCAGCAGACCTGTTTATTGTTTCTTTCAGTTTCGTTCCAAGTTATATTCTAGGGTATTTCTCAAATGTCAAAACGGGCTTTTTATTTTTTTAACGAGTATAATGCGGAGGGTTTTAGTGATGTCGGTGAACAAAAACTTTATTATCAAAATCCGTCAGCCGTTTGACGGTAAATGAGTAACATAATATGTCATGTCCAGATCTTAGAATTGATTACTTCATGATATGTCCAACAAATACTGGCCAGATCGTTTAAACGACATAACATAACGACATAATATAACATAATATTTGATGATATGTTAATCTTTGTTTGGCCATATCATTGATGTAGGATTTCTATGATAATTATAAAAGGTCTGAGGAAAGTAGGCAAAACGAGGATTGAAATATCATCAAACTTTAACGTTTAAAACGATCTGGCCAGTTTTACTTGGCCATATCATGAAGTAATCAATTCTAAGATCTGGCCACGACATATACCCGCATAGGTACATACAAACTTTCGTCTTTGTAATATTAGTGTTATCTAAAATCACACTAATAATAATTCAATATGTGTAGCCCAATCATCATCATCATCATCATCATTTCAGGCGAAAGACGTCCACTGTTGGACATAGGCCTCCCCTAAGTACCGCCACAATGAACAGTCCTGTGCGTCTCGCATCCATCGGACTCCCGCAACCGTCATCAGGTCATCGGTCTACCTTGTAGGAGGTCTTCCAATACTACGTCTTCCAGTACGTAGTCGCCATTCCAGAACCTTTCGGCCTCCACGGCCATCCGTTCTGCGAGCAATGTGACCTGCCCATTTCCACTTAAGCATAGCCCAATACGTAATTTAAAATTCGGTGATGCTTCAACACGATAAATAAAAAAAAGAGACTACTTCTAACCCAATCTAACGCAATCTCTTTTAATAAGTGCGAAAAAATTGACTCCCTTTGAGCAATGTTAGAATATGCATGTGCCTTTAATTAACTTTGGTATACAAGAGGCGCTATTTGCATGTAGTCTGGCTTGGGAGAGGATTTAATCCTTTTTTTCTAGGTAAGTAAATAAATAGATTTTTTGACGTTGAACACCTAGAGGTTTTTTTTTCGGGTGGAAAAATCATCTAGTGACATCCCCCGCTCTTGGGCGGATCGGGGAATAGTGTCAGACTTTTACTGACTAAAAACCCACTCCTATTCCTTTTTTGCCATTTTTCTAGGTCCCCGGGATCTCTTTCTCATCACCCATGGCCCCAGTAGGCTTCGACCCTGATGGGTCCCTACGGTTGCTGACATCTCTTTGAGGCGCGTGTGGAACAGTTCGCGCCGTCGACGACTTGGGTTCGGTTTGGACGGTTACCGGACGGTCGGACGGCGAGCCACCCATTGCTCGCCGTCCGCAAGCCCGCGCCTACGGTAGCCGGAAAAGATCGCTGCCGCCGATCGCCCCCACGAGGACATGGCGTTACTCTGCCCAAGCAAGACACACCTTCACCGTGTGCTCCACCGTGTCCTTCAGGTAGTCCACACAGTGGCGACACCCGGGCGTGTCTTCCGCACGAAACCGGTGCAGGAACTTTCCAACTTACCGTGTTCGGTGAGAACCTGCGTCATGCGAAAGGTGAGAACGCCGTGAGGTTTTTCCACCCACGCCTCAACGAGGGGACTTACCGCTATAATTGTGGCGTGCCCAAAAGGAACATGGGTGGGTTTTAGCCGTAATAAGACGCTTCGCAGACGGAGCAATTATTACACTAGCCCCTAGGGACCAGCGACCTTCGTTACTTCTTGAGTACTTCCATCAGATTCGTTAATACCTTTGTGCCCCTAGCATCGAAATGCCCCGCCTACGCGCAATGAAATCGTAGACGACACCTGAAGAGTCGGTTCAGCATCCAAGTTTGCTGACTTACTAGGCTGATATTTTAATACGGGGAAATATGATTAGATAATATTAAGTTTCTAGCTACTACATAAACCTAGGAGAGTATGGAACGTAGAAACATATATTTTTTTGATTTGTTATAAACTAGTGCTTGACTGCGATCTCACCTGATGGTAAGCAGTAATGCAATCGTTGATGGTGAGGCGCACTAGTTTATTAAGAGCCTATTTACTCTAGACTTGAATACAACCAAATTATAATAGGATGGGAAGACCTCAGCAGGCAAATTGTTCCAGTCCTTCGATGTACGCGGTATAAATGACAAGGCGAAACGCTTAGTCCGGACCGTAGAGATTTCAACAACGTAAGATGAAAATGAGATGGCGGAATCAAGTCATGCAATTCCCGCGCACACCTTTCCAGCAATAGTGCTTAGTTTTTTTTTTTACACGTCCACCAATCAATTACCGAAACACAAAAGTAACTATATAGTCACTAAACTAAATTGATTCAGTGCCAAACACTAAAAACTATTACTAGGGATACATATAAACGTCGGGGATGTTTTATGACGTCCAGGTACATTACGGGATTGCTTTTTTAAACATAGTTGCTTTTATGAGATCGTTCTTATGTTTCACTTGTGATGTTTTCAAAAGTTTCCTCCAAAAGAAAAACGGACTTATATCAACGTGCAATTTGTGTCCCTAACAGGTTTTCATTAAGGTAAGTGAAGACCACAGTAGACGCTTGTCAAATGTGGGTTAGAAGTTTTTTATCAATAAATTAGAGTGTTTTTAATATCGCGCGTGTCATCGCGCATGCGGGATTGCTCCGCAAGTCCGCACGTATTTATTGTAATGCGTGGAATACGCACACGGGATGCGAGGCGTGCTATCGGGCAACAGCCCCGCATGCGGAGCAATTCCGCATGCGTGATGAAATCCGCACGATATAAAAAACGCCCTTAGAGTTTTTTTCACGATGTTCTACTTTTTGACTATGGCATTTTTTTGGGAAATCATTGTATAACTTTGCTCTGGATGGAGCGAGAGGGAGTGGCAGAGTTTTAGTAACTAAAACCCACCGATGTGTTCCTTCAGTTGCATTTTGCGTTCTAGGGCTGCGGTGACCTAACGGCCCGTCGTACGTCGGCGAGCTACCTATTGCTCGTCGTCCGCAAGCCTGTGCTTACGGTGGCCGGGAATCGGGACAGTAACGTGACATGTATGTATGTAAGGGAAGCTAAAAGGCTCAAGTTAGTAATTGCTATATCGAATGTCGATTTTATTAATTGGATCACTGCTAAAGACTACTGGCAACTCATTTTTGATTCGTTTAGTTTGATTTGATGTTCAGCTGGTCGAGAATGGACTTTTTATCCTGAAAGTGAAAAGGAAAAATAATAAATTTAGGGTTACATTCAGTATTCATTTTTCCTTGGGAAAGTGAATGTTGCTTTGGCTGACTGTACCTAGCTGCATATATTAGGGGTTAATGTATGAAATTGCCGATCTGTACGGAAAAATTGAAATTAGTTTTTATTTTTATTTTACATATTTATTTAATCAAAATAATTACCATTATTGTCTATACATTGCCATCTAATACGAAGGTCATTTATGCCTTTGCGACAGAACTCTGGTGATCTGAATTCGACAAACTGTGTGAAGGCATTTTGTACTGCGTCCTGGCCCTCCCGGAGTAAAATAGGGGTTGGAAGTATGTAGGGAGAAACCTACTTTCACGCGAGTGAAACCGCTGGCAGAAGCTAGTATTTGAATTTGTAGTGTCTCAAACAGGGATCCTGGGGCCCAAGTTTGTTATTTTTATAAATTCGTCATTCGAACACGATGCCATTGTCATTTTGCTAAAAGTTCATAGTCAGCTAAAATCTCGAACTGACTTGTAACAAATTAAAAGCAATTACTCCACAAAAACGTTTGGTAGGACACTGATCAAAAGAACTGTCAAAATGTTAGCAGATTACCGCGTAATTACGTCAGACATTCGTTTGTCATTATGTACGATATTAGCATTCTATGCCACTTCTTTCAATGGAGAGTCAGTAGTTGACCATTGGAAAGTCATAATGACGCCATTATATTAGTAGATTACCAAACTTGTCAAAATGAACAATTATTAAGTCAATGATAGACCATTTTGATACTATTGTAATAGCAGACTTGAGGCCTTGATAGGGCACAGCAACATTCTTAATATTGCATGCATTATATTAATACATTTCATAATTGTTCATTGGATAATTAATAAAAGTGCAGAAATTAATTAATTATTACACTGAGTCATTTTATTATTATTATTATTCCATTTCAGGTAATACATACAATTGCTTCTAACAGAAACAAAAAACAATTTCGCCTGAAGTTCAAAAACATGTAATTGTAATATTATCTCTCATTTTATATTTGAGTATAGTACACGTAAGTAATTGTTTGTGTAGCTCAATTTAGTTCGACAGTTTCCAAACTGCTCGTTTTAACTGCTCGCCCTCTGTTGCACACTGTAGGAACAACGGCAGAATTCAATTAACCGGTTTTGTTCGTTGCCAGAATAAATGAACAAATATTGAAACACGTTCAAACAATAGCTTTCGAGTTTGTAGTTTACAGCGAAGTGTAATCAGGCGAGCGTAATGCTGAGCGGCTTACTTAGAATCAACGTTATATAAAATAGAATTGTTTTGAAATTATCAAAATTATTCTTACTTTGTAAAGTTTAAAGTGCTCTATCTCTAATTTTCGTTTCGTTTTGTTTTAAAAATTATATAAACTAGTGCTTAGTTGTGATCCCACGTGATAGTACCCAGTGATGCAATAGTTGATGGTGAGGCGCAAAAGTTTATTATAAGCCTACTCACTCTAGCCTTGAAGACACTCACATTATAATCGGACGAGAAGATCACAGCACGCAAATTAATCTAATTCTTCGATGGAGTTGTTTTTGTTTGATGCGTGATAATATACATGAAATCTGAGAGCAGTATTGGACCACCCAATAGTAACAGCCTTGACTTACGAGTCGTAACTTGTGGATTCGAACCCTGAAGTGAACTGGTGAAGGAAGACATCGTGAGGAAACCGGCATCTCCTAGAACTAAAAATTCGAAGACATGTGACATCCACCAACCCGAACTGGGCCGGCGTAGTGGATTGCGGCGCACTCCCTCTTCTAGAGAGGAGGCCTGATTCCCAATAGTGGGAATCAGGCCTCCTCTTTTTACATTATAAGGCTGATTATGCTTTTATTGTGAAATTAATTACTTATCTCTCTTCAAGTGAGAGTGACCTAAGTCAAAATTCCTGTAACTTCAGATATTGCAGTGAACGTAGTACATTACGGCCCATTTCCTCTCCTAGAGAGGAGATCTGTGTCTCAGCAGTGGGAACATTATAAGGCAGATTTTGGTCAGATATTTATGTTTTTTTATAATAATAATTTATTTCATTAGATAACAATGATCCATAATTTTATTTCACTGTCCCAACCACAGTGCTTACCCAGAGTGTGTGTATCGGACACTGATATTTAATAAATATTATCTTCAGAATGTCAGATGCTGCTGCCGCGTGGCTAAAAGTCATGTTTCGTGTCATACATGTTTGCGTCTTATTGCATACTAGCTTTTGCCTACGGCTTTGCCCACGTACCTATAAAAAATATGTCACTCAGGAATAAAGCAGCTTTCTACCGGTGGTTTATATCTTAGAAAGTGTTATGTATGTTCGTAAAAACCTAGGACTCTTCAAAATTAGAAGCGATTTTGATAACATAAACACGCGTAGTAAACATGAAATTGTGTTACCCAAATGGAGATTAGCTAAGACCAGCAAGTCATTTTTAGTAAATAGCAACGCTTTTATAACAAGCTGCCAAAGGTGGTGACTGAACTTAGCGAGGGAAAGTTCAAAACCCATATTAAGCGTGTCCTAACTAAAAAAGCGTATTATAAGGTTAAAGACTATGTCGAAGACACGCTTGTTTGGCAATGACTGCTTCTGCACATGTGGCCTCCTGGTAGCTCATAATATTTTGTAAATGTATCTATTAACTGCTCCACATTTGTTTGTAATATATACTTTTTTTCTTTCTAACGCATTGCTTTTGCAGTATTTTTTTATTTTTATTTATTTTGTTTACGTGTCATTTATTAAAAATTGTAATTATTTATCTTACTTG
This sequence comes from Mythimna vitellina, assembly GCA_949316375.1. Classification (NCBI taxonomy): domain Eukaryota; kingdom Metazoa; phylum Arthropoda; class Insecta; order Lepidoptera; family Noctuidae; genus Mythimna; species Mythimna vitellina. The sequence continues at coordinate 1,552,095 of OX438696.1, forward strand.
CTTTTATTTATATAGCCACTTTTTTATAATGTGACTGTGAGAACACTGTAGACATACGAATTCTTAGGTTACTTTTTATGAGTATTTTTATTGTACTTTATAATATAATATTGACCTGTCTACATTGTCCTTACATAATATCTACTTATGCTGTGATATGGAAATATTGTATCAACAATTTTTTTTAAAAGAGTAACCATGGAGTTTCTTGCCGGTTCTTCTCCATAGGAAGCGACCAATTTGGAACCGTGCACTAGCTTCTGACGTTTTATAAGTGCCCATGTAGGCATATGTGAAATAAAAACACTTTTGACTTTGACTTTAAAAAAAAAAAATTGCAATCGGACCAGTACTTTCAGAGATTACCTCATACAAACAAAAACAAAAGAACCAACTTTACCTCTATAATATTGGTTTAGAAAAGTCATCCGCAATGTTTACAGAGGTGCGTACACCTCTGTAAACATTGCGGACGCACTGCAGAACCTCGGCAACCACAACAACATTCTGAAGTCTTTATGTTATGTTTGAAGACATTTGTAGGTCTCGCTCACATGGTTTAAATATTGGTTGATTTATAACTTTAAAACACAACTTCTGTACTTAAAAAGTTTTAAATACCATTAAACATTCTGGCGTTTTCTAAATGGGGGTTGTAATTTGTCCGACAACTTTCTGAAGCCCACCAAATGATGCAGTTAGCTAGTAAACTTTTGTGGCTAATTGGGGCCAAAAACCCGCTGGTTAACGCTAAAAAAGGGTATCGTCTGTCGTCGGTTTTTAAAGATACCAGCTTGATAGAATAGAATAGAATAAACTTTATTGTACACCAAAATAGTAACAAAAACTTTTACATTAACGTAAATCTATGGGTACAAAGGCGGTCTTATCGCTGACAGCGATATCTACCAGACAACCTTAGGGTGGAATGTAAGAATTTGAAATAGAAACAAAGGGGGGTAGTCTGCGGTGTACAGCAAATTAATAATGTAAATATTAAATTAAAATTATATACACACTCTCTTGATGCACTTGAGGCAATTGAGAGGCGTGCCAGGAGGATCATTGGCAATGATGCACTCGTTGAGTCGAGGCTCCAAAGTCTTGAGTATCGGTGCCGAGTTGCTAGCCTGTCGGTTTTCTACCGGTTGTATTTCGGGGAGTGTGCGTCGGAATTGCATAACCTAATTCCGCCTAGCCCGTTCCATCATCGGACCACCAGGCGTACGGCAACGCGCCACCGGTACATGGTGGACATTCCACTTATACGCACAAAACGTTTTGGGAACACATTCATTGTGCGTACAGCTAAGGAGTGGAATTCCTTGCCAGAATCTGTGTTTCCTGATAGCTACAACCCGGAAATCTTTAAGTCAAGAGTGAATAGGTTACTTCTAGGTAAGCGCGTTCCATCGTCGACCGCATCGTCGCTTTCCATCAGGTGAGATGGCGGTCAAGCGCAAACCTATCGAGAATAAAAAAAAAAAGATACGAACCAGCTTTCGTGACGCATGAAACCACATGAACCATGCATTATTTCGGGATTAAAACTAGCCTGTGGTATTCAGCGATAGAGTAGTACGGGGCGGCTTGCGCCCAGTCTTTGCTTGATGGTATAAAATAACACTCAGAACTTAGGTTTACTTTACGGTATATATTTCCATGTCTCTACTGTTTCAACACTCCAAAGTTAATCATAGACCAAAGTCGTAAACACTACGACTTTTTACTTTTTAAATAGTTTGAGTTGCCAAGTTTTTAATCAGTGATAGAATTACTGCAATCTGACCAGAACGTACTGAGATTGTAAACAATCTGCTAAAGCACGAACAAAAAAATATGCCTCTATAATAATAATACAAAAGTATTTTTAGGGTTCCGTACCAAAGTCGGCAAAAACGGAAGTCTTATAGGATCACTTTATTGTCTGTCTGTTAGGATTCTTTTTCATATACCTGTATTTCAGCCAAAAGACGTCCACTGTTGGACATAGGTCTCCCCCAAGTGTCGTTTTCATCGAAGATTCCGAGACCCCCACCAGGTTATGGTCCACCGCGTGGGAGGCCACGCCAACGTTAACCTAGAATCCTGAAATTTGACATGAAGCAAGATCTCATAGAAAAATTACTTTTTTTGCAATTTGATAAAATCTTTGAGACTCTTCAGGAATTTATAATAATAATTCAGGAACTGAACTATTTACATGGATAAGTTTGTACAGAACCCTCGGTTCGCAAACCGGAGTCCGACTCGCTTTTAACCGGTTTTTTATTTATGAGTCTAAACTAAAATGATTTCATTCAGATTTCTATCTTAAGTCTCAGTCACAAAAGGACATCTAACAGAATAAGTTGGACAGGCGTCACGTCCGGACGTCTGAGAGACGTAACCTGTGTACGTCGAGTGGGCACAAAGCAACACAGCTGACAGGTAACATGTCAACCCGTCGGCTGTGCCACGTTCTCTAAGAATATAATATATTTGTGGAGTTTCAGTTTGATGTTACAGAATTTGACTTGTGCTTGTAGTAATATTATTTTTCAAGAACTGTACCTTTTGATACAAGTGCAGAAAGTTTGTTACTGAGCCGAGGTGTGCAGTGATCTACTTGCACGTATAACAAAAGACTTTTTTCACTTACAAAGAAATTAATAAACGGGGGTTGACCGGCAACTCGTGGGGGGCACTTTTCTGTACTAGTGCGGAAAACAGTCTTTGGAGGAATGTGGAACAGAGAGTATATAGTCCCGCAAACCTCCGTTGAAAAGGGAGGATCCTCCGACCAGACGGGTGTTATGTCTGGTGGGCTGCAACTGCCCGATAGATGATTTCGGGCTGTTCTATATGTTCTAATCGCGCGGAGAACTTTGATTGCGCGATTCAGGATTAGTTCTTATGTGACGCGATAGATGTCGCTACAAGTCTATTGCGTGCCTAAAAGCGGTGGGATAAGAGCGGGTTTTCGAGTAAGTAATCGAAAAATATCTTTGTAATTTCTTAGAGTTGACCACATGATTAAAGTTGTTTCTAGATATGAGTAGTTTACCCTATAGTTTACAATTAATCAAGGTATCTTGTAAGTAGTCTAAGCATCAGAGTACCCTGTAGATGATAACAATGTATTGAGAGCTACCCTGTAAGATGCTCAAAGTTATTGTTGAAGTGTTTTCACAATGGGAGGCAGTTCACCAAAGTAATGATTATAAAATCTGGGGATACAGTTTGGTATTGCAGTTACATATCTATAATCTCCATCCAAAATGTAAATATACCACCGGAAAGCTAAAGGATCAAAGAATTCGGTACGCTAAGTGAGGACTGCCCAGCATCGCGCATGGTGGAAAGTAAAGCGCCGCCAGTTGGAAGTCATTTTGCTACGTTTCGAGATTTTCATTTAGACTTTTGACTTGGGAACGCCACGACTAACTGCCGGATCTTCTCGGTGACTCTCGAAACTCCGCGTGTCGCTAACGTTAGAATTACAATAGACCGACGCACATGTGGACCACGCCTGATTTGTACGTAGAACGACGTCGCGTGGCGTGAATCTAATGTAGCTCTACAAGCACAGAAAAAAGAATACATAGAATTGCCCCTACACTGACTAAGCACGGGAACCAGTGTCGTCAAACTCACACATTTGCATATCATGTACCTTCTTTATTTCGTGTCTACAAGTCTAGTTGCCATATAAAATGTATGGTAATCGACGCGCCTAGATCAGCGTACGTGGCACCCGTATGCGCAGTGTAGTTCTACCTTAATTCGTACCACTTGGCACGAAACTCCCTGCGCTAGTAAAAGTAGCAACGCGGGATTGCGGACGGTGAGCCATGGGTAGCCTGCTGTCCAGCAGTACAATTAAGACCAATCCCGGGTCGACGGCGCGTTGTGTAACACGTGCACCTCAAAGAGAATTCTCTTTGAGATCTGACATCAGCAAAGCTGTAGGAGCCAGTAAAGGGCGACGCCCTGCGGATTATTCGAAGGAGTTACCGCAGCCCTAACAATAAAGTGCAACTGAAGGAACACTGTCGACTTTAGTCCGTAAAAGTCTGACACTCCCTCTCGCTTCATCCAGAGCGAGAGATGTTGTTTGACGATTTCCACGTAAAAAAAAATACTGTTACTGCTAATTTGACAAATTTTCAATCTGTTGTTTTAAGATTTGCACTGGCCGTCCAGATCACCAGATCTATCGGCGCTAGATTTCTTCCTTTGGGGTTTTTTGGAACTTCCCGTTTTCCACAACAAACCACAAATTTTGTAAGTCTTGAAAGCTAACATTGAAGAAGAAATCGCCAATTTAGAGCCAGATGTTTTGCGAGCAACAATTTAAACTGCTGTAAAATGAGCATTGTGCATTAACTCGGGAGGTGGACATTTGCGCGCTATATTTTTTTCCAATTAATGTCATCAATTTCATACTTTCCAAATATTATCATAAATTTTTTTTTTATTCCAGAAGCCAATTCAAATTATGATATTACTATTGCGCCATCCTGTACTCATTTTGTAATATATTGTAACTTCGGGCATCTAACATTTAAAATAGACGATATTTAAGTGTCAAAATGGTTCAAAGCTTGTAACAACAGAATCGATTTTCGCTTAACAAAATGACTGCTACAGTTATTAACTTGTATTGATATGATCCTGAAGTACGATTATATGCTTATCAGTTTATCACATTTGTTTGTGAATAAATAGCCGATGTAAAGCTGTGTATGTGTGATACTCCGACAAGCGCATTATTTGTGTAATTTATTTCATCACCACTATTCTGAAAACAGTGAAGGAAAACATTGTGAGGAAACCAGCATGTCCATGAAAAAAAATCGAAGATATATGACATCCACAAACCCGCAAAGGTCCGTGAGGTGGATTACAGTTCTATTCCTCTCCTAGGGAGGAGGCCTGAGTCTATCGACCATACAGCCCCTGGACGCCTCCTGCTTGATTTAACACACCAAAATAATTTTGTCAACTAGCTGAGGTACAGGGGAGCGGGGTACTGCGTTCTGATTGGCGTGATCAAAGTCATTACAGCACACTAGAGATGAGATAAGTTTAAATAAATTACGAAAGAATCGATTTAAAAAAAAAAAAATTGTACAATTATTAACTGGTTTTTTGGATCACTTTGTTGTCCGTCCGTCTGTCTGTCTGTCCAGACCCTTTATCTTAGGAACGCGTGGAGGTATCGAGATGAAATTAAAACCATATACTCAAATCTGCGGTTTCTTGAAGCTGTGAAAAAAATCAAACTTGTAAGTTAACGAAATAAACAGATACGGCCGTTCATGTTGATTTCGAAACTCTCAAGGAAATCAAAATTTATAGGATACTTCCAGTTGTTGTAGAATACTGAAATTTGGCATAGAGCAAGGTCTCATAGCAAAATCAAAAAAAAAAACTGAATATTGTAAATTTGTAGGCAAGTCGCAATAAAAAAACTTTTTTTCGATTCGTAAAAATCTTTGAAAATTGATTCGGAAATTGAACTGATTTTATAGGTAAGTTTGTATGGAACCCTCAGTGCGCGAGTCCAAATCACACTTGCCCGATTTTTTACCTACCTAGTTCTTGATATTATTTTAACATAAAATGTAATTAATAAATTTTATGTGGTAACGTAAAATTTCAAAGAATAAATGAAAAAACTTCTCTGTATTTATATAAAAAAAAACATCATAACATACGTACTTATAATTATTATAATAGTAAAAAAAAAATATCTAAGGAACCATTTTTCTCGCTTGGTTGTAATTATCCATTTGTTTTTTAAAATCAGGATCTTTCGGATACCTAAATTCTATAACCGTATCACAATTAAATTCTGAATTTATTGTAGTTAGTTAAAAAATATCATATAAATAGTAAATTGGTTTTTTGATTTATCGATAACAGAGGTTATGACCCGTATAAGTTGAACTCCGATAAATAAAATCGGAAAATTAATGTAATTAACTTACCGATGAAATGTTATGACATCTTTTTAAATACCCGAAGTCTGCGGTGTGTGTTACCACTTCAACGTATCAAACAAGGGGCTATTATTGTTTCTCATTTTTTTTTAATAACTATCGTGGACGTGTTTACGGCTCATAGAAGCGTTCGAAACTATTTGGAAATTGTTTTGTGGCGATCTGCATCAGATCTAAGTCATATGTGTTGACAGACAAGCGTCGCCTGTTTTAGACGTCTAGGGGCTGTATGGTCATTGCCTGAGTCTCAACAGTAGAAACCACGGGTAAGTATAATTTAATGAAACTGACACACCACTTATCTATGAATATTAGGTAAGTGATGTGTCACTTTCATTAAATTAATGTGTAAGTTAACCGGTAAACCTCTACGATTTCTAAGTAATCACATCGAAAAGAAAACCACTTAGAATATTGTCTGGTACCTATTTTGTTTATACGTATTTTATCTAAACAAAATATATTTTTGATTACATCGCAGAATAAGTAATAAAATAAGCAAGAAATAAATTAAATATTTAGATAGGTAGGTGCTATCTGTAGAGTGTAGGTATCACTTTTACAAAGCCTTAAAAAAAAAATAGTCTGCATCATTCTAATATTACGTCGGAAGAAGCAATTACTAATATAGGTTAACCTTTAAAACTCATTTCTATTGAACTTTATATTATTAGATATGTCTATAAATATACTGACTAGAAAGTTCAAATGAAACATAAAAAATATATATTATGTTACGGTTGTGTTCATCATCATTATTTCAGCCGATAGACGTCCACTGCTGGACATAGGCCTCCCCCAAATGTCACCACAACGAACGGTCCTGTGCGTTTCGCAGCCATCGGATTCCCGCAACCTTCACCAGGTCATCGGTCCACCTTCCAACACTGCGTCTTCAGGTACGCGGTAGTCACTCCATGGTTGTGTTACGTTGTTTTATTTTTTTAAATAAATAAAATATATTTATTGATTAGACTTATTTATGTAGGTTTATATTGTTTGACTGACTTTACTGGCCTGTTGGTCTAGTGGTTAGTGGCCCTTACTGCTATGCCGGAGGTCGAGGGTTCGATTCCTACCTAGGACTAATGTTTGTGTGATGAGCACAATCATTTGTCAAAACAAATGATCGTGCTCATCACACAGATACAAATGTCTAGGTGTAATTTACCTATAATATGTATGAATTTAGAAACATTTAAGTATGTTTATCAGTTGTCTAGTACTCATAACACAAGCTTTGATTTGCTTGGGACTAGACGGCGTTGTGTGATAGTTGTGATTTTTATATATTATTATTGTGCACTGGATCCTACCTAATATGTTCTCTCTATCATTCAAAGGTTTGCTGGGAGAAAATTGGGGAAAATTCATTGTTGACTTAAATTCGCCTTTGTACATGAATTGCCAAATCATTCTGTACTATGTTTTGTTTTAATACAATAAAGAATTAAAGAAACACAAAAACTATTAATCTCGCGTCGGTGCGCTTTAAAATCTAAACAAATAAATTATCAGCGATGATTGGTTGACCAAAACAGGGATCGATTTGTTATAAGAAATCATAGTGTGTTACTTGTTTGATTACATAAAGGCAACTTTTCAAAACACCAGGCGTTTTTTTTTAAATTACGAAATAAATTTAATTAAATAATTGATTACAACGCGTACGTGCGTGGGTAGAAACTCACATAAAATAAACATAATGCCGAACGTACAAATATGCTTTCTCCGACAATTTCCACGAGTTGTCGAAAGCAGCCATGAATTTCTAAGCTTCTCAAATGGAATAAATTAATATTTGGGATTTACCGAAAAGTTAATTGAAAAAAATATCTTTCTTTGATGTGAGTGGGTCTGAATTTACTCGTATTATCAAAGTATTTGGTTTAGGTATATTGAGTTTCTAAGAAGCCGACAGAACGCGAAATTAATATCTACAATCCATAATCACACATTAAGTTTGTGGATTAGATGTAGATTAAGTTTGAATTTACTTCAACTACTAGATACTTGAATTTAACTAATGTGTTCTATTGCTTGTGTTGGGGTTAAGACTAATTGAAACGACAATTTACGACTTCAGTTTATTTGCGACTGAATTATATTCTCTATACATCACGGGCGCAGCCGTGGGTCATAATAATATCGCTGTTTAATCATTTACAATGTGTCCCTACAAGTTTGCTTCTCAAATCAGACTTCCCGATTACAGACAACCGGTGGCGGAGACATACTTAGCTTACGTAACATCGTTCTGGATATGTTTTTAGTTTGAGAAACGAAAACTACGGGGTCGATATGGGAAATGGTCAAGTGATTGATTTATTTGTGAGTGGCGATTAAATAAATCTGTTTAGGTATTTAAAATACTGTTTCTTATATTAAAATAAAATAAAAATCAATATTGGTCACGAGTTGTATTAATTGTAATAATTTATGACTCAACTAAATCAATTTTTAATTGTGAAAACTTATTACACGACTGACGATTTTCTTAATGACCAAATTAGTGAACCAATTGATTGACATACTGCTACTCTGTTTGTCATTATTATTTTGATCTTGTTTGACTTACTTTTTATTTCCATTTGACATTATATAATATTATTTTAATTTTTATTCCTTTACTACCTTTATTAAGCTGACATTTTTAACATAAATATATTCTTTTAAAATTGCAACGGAATTAAAAAAAAAATTGTAAAAATATACATGCCGATGTGATGGTAAAATGTGGAGGACTCTGTTATATATAAAAAAAAAAAGACGGGTTGCACTCCGGGAGTGCCGGCAGAAGTGAAAACTTGATTATTAACGTTGAGCATGTTTGATATTTTGGAATGGTTAGGGAATAATTTTGCACCAATTGCTTTATCAGTATAAAAGTACTATCATTTATGTGGTAGAATACAATATTCATTTATTGCGCTATCGTACACAAACATGACAATTTCGATATTACACACATAAGTTTAGACTGCGGATTGTTGTGATACCGCAAGTTTAATTCATTCATTTAAAAACTAAAGTCTTAACTTCTTCATCACCAGGAAATACGTTTTCAATAAACTTCACATCTCTTGCAATTGTTACTTTTCTAGTTTTTGGATGCATCAATCGGTAACCTTTTGTAGTCTCACAATATCCAATAAAAATTAGAGCTTCCGTTTTCATGTCTAGTTTCAGTCTTTTCTGCTTAGGTATCAAAGCATGTGCTAAACAGCCAAAAACTCTCAAGTGGCTTAGATCGACTTTCTTACCAGACTACGGTACATAATGCCTCAGCCCAAAACCTCTTGCTAAGATTTGCTTCACAAAGTAATGTTCTGGCTTTTTCTAGAATCGTTCGGTTTGCCCTCTCTGCAACACCGTTCTGTTCAGGCGTGTATGGTACCGTCGTCTGATGTTTTATACCAGACGCCTTCAAAAAATCTTCAAAAATATTGTTGACAAATTCTTTGCCATTGTCACTTCTAATTCCTTTTATTGCTTTTCCACATTCTAACTCGACTTCTTCTTTGTATTCCTTAAATCTTGTAAAAGTTTCACTCTTTTTCTTCAAGAAACGGACATGTGTCTTACGTGTATAATCATCGATGAACAGCAACATATAATGGGAGCCAGCCCATGACGGCTCTTCCATTGGACCACATATGTCCATAAGAATCAGATCCAGGACTTGATCAGCTCTCGTACCTTGCTTTTTAAACGGAGATCGCGTGCTCTTTCCTCGAATGCACGGAACACAGGGCTCAACTTTATCCGTCGTTTTAAAATCAATTCCGGTGGTCATTTCTTTTAAAGAAATCATATATTTTCGGCCTAAATGAGCTAATCTTCTATGCCACAAATTTGACAAAATTTCATTTGACACTGTCAAGTTGGCCACGATATTTTCTTTATCTTTCAGTTTGAAAATTCCGCCGACTTCATTACATGTTGCAACTACTTGGTCATTTTGGTTTTTGATAAAACAACCTCTTTTGTCAAAATTTACTGTGAAATCCTTTTTCACTAGATCGCTCACCGAGATTAAATTCATCAATAGATTTGGTACATGTAAAACATTATTCAGTGGAAGTTTCACATTCTCGCTCACTTTAAGCGAAATATTTCCTTTTCCTTTTACAGGGATCTCTTCTCCAGTTGCCACCCGAATCTTCATATTGTTATTCTGTTTTTTATAATTGATTAACTCGTTGGCGTTATTTGTCATGTGATTCGAGCACCCACTGTCGACATACCATCCATTTTTGTTGATGCTATCGGGTATGCTCATACATACATTCACATTAGGAGATTTCTTGCATTCAGATGCTTTATGCCCTTTCTTATGGCACTTAAAACATTTGTACACTGGCTTTCGAACTTGTGCTTTAGTTTTGGTAGCGTGTCCCTTGGTTGTAGCAAAGGCTTGTTCACCAGCTCCTGCGCCTGTTTCAGCTTGTCTGTTGCCTTCCTGGAGTAATTTGGTTTTTAACTGTTCCAAAGTCATTTCCTTTCCACTATTATCGACAGCCATTATTAACGGGTTATAGTCCGTTGTCAAACCAGCCAATAGTATTGAAATAATCCAGTCGTCTGCAAGTTTTGCGTCTATGTCAGCTAACTGCTGTGCTAAAAATACGACTCTGGATATGTACTTTTCCATTGACGTAAAGTCCTCGAGTCTACACTGCCACAGTTGACGCTGTAAGCTTATTCGCCTGCCCCATCCTTTGTCCTCGTATGCGTTACACAAATTGTGCCAAACTTCTCGAGCCGTTTTCGCAGTATATACATGTGCAAAGCAGGATGGTTCTATCAGCAAGCATAACGTACTTCTCGCCTTTCTATCCACGTCTTTTATTGTGGTACTGACGTCACTGGATTCTACGGCAATCCACCAGTTCTTTGACTCTAGGTAGTTTTTCACAACAAACTTCCAGTTGCCAAAATCTGAGGCTCCTCTCAGCTTCTGGATGCCGCATATGGTAGACGATGAGGGATTTTCGTCCTCTGACATCTCAAAACAATTGACGTCGTGCAAAAGTGAAAATATTATTTTCCGAAAAACGATTTAGTTACCTTGTTTGTTGTCGAAATCGAACTGCCATAACCTATTAGAATATTATAGAATCAGGGTTATTTAGCAGAGTGAGCAGATTAACAAACAACACAGCTTGTATCACAGGCGTATATTTCTTACTGACAATTACACAAATAACAAGTACCTTAGCAACGCTTATCTCATCGACATGATGTTGCATTGCTGTAAAGAGATCCTATCTCCATCATTATCCCTAAAGCATTAGGTTCAAAGTTGATTGGAAACATTTAAAAATTTCTTTAAATGATTTTAAACCATAAAATGTTGAAGGTTAAGTTCAAAATCGAATGAGAAAATTTGACTGGTGGCCGTCTTACGGTTTTTCGATCAGGTCACGTGTCCTGACGCGAGTTTAAGATTTTATACCCATTACAGAAAAAGTGCTCAACGCCGCTAAAGAAGTTTTCACTTCAAAAAAACACCTATGTACTAGCTATACCCATGTTTGCAGAATAAATGATTATGATTAAACAAAATACATTTACTATTTATACAAACACCAAAAACCAATCATCGTGACACTCCGTCATCACGTTTCTATCATTGGGCAAACCGACGTACGGAGAGTATCCAACCTTACGTTGTTAAGACCTCTACGGTTCAGACAAAGCGTTTCGCCTCGTCGTTTATACCGCGTACGTCGAAGGACTGGAACAATTTACCTGCAGCTGTCTTCCCGTCCGATTATAATTTGGGTGTCTTCAAGGCTGGAGTGAATAAGCTCCTCATAAATAGTGCGCCTCCCTCACAATCTACGATTGCATCACTGCTTACCATCAGGTGGTATCGCAGGATACAAAAAAAAAACGACGAAAGCTGTGCGTGTTACACAAAATATAAACGCACGACGTTTATTCGAAATATTATCTAGAGTTAAATTTTATTATATTTTCATGTTACCTTTTCCTTGTTCTTATTTCCTCGTTTCATGAATTTATGACGACATTTAGAATCCAATTACAAAGCTTTGATTGACCTGATACCTGTTTAATAGGTCATTCAGGGTGAAGTAGCAGGTCGTTTACGAGTACATTGAGAAAGAGTGTTGTAAGTAAATGGTGAGAGATTCTGTCACCTGTTGCTGGAGCTTGGAGCACAGGCCGGTGGAAGGCCTAGATCTCATACTGTTGAAAGATAAAATAACTAGTGAAAAGTGGGGGTATTATAAGCCTGCTGCTTACCTCTGAGTACTTCAAGCGTGATATTTTGTTATGTAGTATCTAAAAGTAAATATTTGTCAAGATACTGTCGGCAAGATAAAAATATTAAAGTGTTTTTCATTCCATATCAATACTTATATTGTTCACTAATGTCATTCAAACACACACGATGTCCTCATTTTGTTCACTTCTTCTTCTTCTTCTTCTTTTCGTGTCGATGTAGTCTAACTAATTTTTTTGCTGACCAGTATTTGGCAACCTCTACGGCTCTGTTATTGGCCTTGTATAGATCCTGTAAACTGCAGGTGGTTGTGCAGGATGGACAGCATAGCAAATGACGCATGTCCTGTGCAGCGGCTCCACACTGGCACTGTGTTAGAGATGGGTCAAGGAAACTCCATTTGGCCAAATTGTTTTTACAGCGGCCAACCTGGGTCCGCAGTCGGTTAAGAGATTTCCAGATTGGCCACTGCAATTCGCGTCCAGGGGGGAGATGTTCTGATTTTGTTCACTAATACCAGGTCAGGATGGTTACAAACCGATTAAGATTCAAGATTGAAGTTCGCGAGCATATTCGTAAGAAGTTGGCAGTAGTATCATCACAACGTTAATGTTTCTCTGTTTGTCGATTTGGACCAATTTTTGTTTTTTTTGATTATATATATTTAGTTCATTAAATTAAATATATATTATGTAATATATATTATATTTATTGTATTGTATCTGTGATTCATTTGCATATCTTTTTATATTAACCTTTTTTTTTCACTCTGTTTTATTGCACCTACCACTATTCTTCTCTGCATCACCCAAAGGTTGACTGGTAGTAAATGCCTAAGGCATTAAGTCCGCCTCTGTACCTTTATGTGCATGAAGTAATAAATAAATAATACCATCTAAGCACCCGCGATGTTGGTGTTGTCTTGGAATTAAACGGTCTTTTATTTCCAACACACATATGTATGCTATACCCATTTTCTTTTCATCGCCTACTTATCCCTAACATAAAGTAACATAAAAATACGAACAATGTATGTAATAGTTGTGAGAAGATATGGTACAGCGCAAAGATACGACGGTTTAGGCAAGTAAACTTCGGTCGGTGGGGCCGTATTTTTTGCGTGTACTTGGCTCGCCTCTACCGTGTGCCCTAATAAATTAAAGCGAACATTTTACTGATCCCCAGCGGGCAGTAACACAGATAGTGGCTGGTAATCATTTGGGATAGTATACTGTCATGGAGAATTTATTTTATAGATTCGGTAGACTGGTTTTATTGTCAGATGTGTCATTAAGGTGTTCATTATTAGTGTTTGTATCGATCGAAGAACGTTGTAAACAAGGGCTTAAATAACTAGGTAGGAAGAATAGAATAGAATAAACTTTATTGTACACCCAAATAGTAACAAAACTTTTACACAAACTTAAATCTATGGGTACAAAACGAAGGAAAAACGAGTAGAAAGCGAGTTTTATTTAAAAAACGGAAGTACGAGAATTATTTAAAAAACGTAGGTATTTTCTATATGAGTCAGTCTTTTGGGCACATTTCCAGTCGACAGCGGTGAGGAAGAATTTTTTGACGCCATACTTATGTAAGAGTTAGTTTTCATTTTGTTGTTTTAGTAATAGGGGTTAAAGTATGAAATTGCCGTTTTTTAAAACGGGTTGCTTTGAAGTGTTATATCCTTGGATTGACTTGGAATTATAAGTTCAAATAAACATTATATTAAAGGTACATTATTCTTTTTCCATAATTGGGTATTTATTGGATTCTTTGAGTTTTTAATTTTCTGTAATATCGCAGTTCTTATAACCATGAGAGCTAATAAAAAAACGTTTTATTTTCATATTAAAAGACCTAAAGTAGAAACTATGCATTTCAAAAGGCAAGCAATATCAATTACCTTCAACTTTCTTCTTACAAAAGAAGTTTGTGCTCTTGGTTTAATAGTTTTCGTTTTGGAAATTTGGTCTTGTTGCCGCACTGAGGAGAAAAGTTAATCGTGAGATAAAATTTCCCACAAAGTGATTGAAACAAAAATAAACATCCCATTCATTAACAGTTTTAAGTCCATATACATGATCAATATTGCATACTGCTTGAGAGACATTGTTCCCACGGTAGAACTCAAAGTACAAAATAATGTGAGTTTTCTTATATTTCATACAAATACCTAATGAATTAGATATTTATATATATATAGGAAAAAAGAGTAATGTACCTTTAATATAAATATTATTTGAACTTATAATTCAAAGTCAATCCAAAGATCCACTTTAAAGCAACCCGTTTTTTAAACGGCAATTTCATACTTTAACCCCTAATATTTATATGAGTTAATTAATAAACCCTTTTTTGCGATGAAATCATCAAATAACGTCTCTCGCCCTAGGTGGAGCGAGAGGCAGTGTCATACTTTTACTGACTAATACCCACCTTGTCTGTAGTGCACTGGGCCACCGTGGTGGATTACGGCCCGTTCCCTCTCCTAGAGAGGAGGCCTGAGTCCCAACAGTGGGAACATTATAAGGCTGTCTATGCTATGTTATGAGACACGTGTCTGGTTTCGTATATACTAAATCTAAAGTTGTATATGAGGTAATCTTAATAATAATAAACTATTACATAATGTCATAGTAACATTATCACAATGATACAACAAGCCACAGCAGAACCACGTTAGATATCTACCTGAAGATCCAATCTAATCTAAATTCTACTTAAATAAACTAATTAAATTATCAGCTCTATGATGGATACGCGCTTCCATTCTGTGGCGTGGGAAAACAGATACTAATTAACGTAATTAGCGATTAGGAGATATTAATTGGAGAGCACTGTTGCGATAATTGTTCGCGATAGTAATAATATCCTGATGTTAAGTGAATTGAATTCCGTTGGGCAGGGAGGGCTGGTTGTGGGTTGGTGTTTTTGTGGTTGTAATCTACTAGCGGTCCCGACAAACTTGTCCGAAAGCTGGCTTTTGTCAGAAGAAAAACATTGGAACAAATGAGGTCCAGTTTTATTTTCAAATCGTCTAGGGGCCCATACAAATATTATCAGCCAAAAGACGTTCACTGTTGGATTGTGTGGACCGCCCGTCGTGTCCTCGTCGGGGCGATCAGGGCTGCGATCTCTCGCGCCGAGCCTTGGTACAGGCCATGGTCCGGAGCGACGAAAAGTGGCAGGCGGTCGCCACCTTCTGCGAAGCAGTCATCATCATCTTCCTGCACTTGTCCCATCTTATTTGGGGTCGGCGCAACACGTTTTTTTCTTCCATTCTATCCTGTCAAAAGTCATACTATCACTAACTTCCTTTTCTTTCATATCACTGTTCACACAATCCATCCATCTTTTCTTTGGCCTCCCTCTCCACCCATCCATATGTATACTCAAAACTCTTTTAGTAACATGTGTTTCTCTTCTTTACATGACCATACCAAGACAAACGATTCCCCTTCAACTTTTCAGTCACTGGCGCCACTTTTAAACTTCCTCTAATATATTCATTTCTTACTTTATCCATTCTCGTCACACCACACATCCATCTTAACATTCTCATCTCCGCTATCGCATATCGCATCTGCGAAGCAGTAATGCTAGCAAAAAAGGCGGCCGAACACACGAGGGAACGGCCCTCACGTCCCAGCCACCGGGATCCCGATCCTGATTTCCAGCCACCGTAGTCGCTGGCTTGCGGACGGCGAGCAATGGGTACCTCATAGTTCGACCGTCCGGACCGAGCCCAAGTTGTCGACGGCGCGTAGTAAAAAAACCCTATTTTTTGGTCTAATTTGACTGGACTATAAAAATGGAACGAAATTAAAAATAACATAAATATTTTCTTTTCTTTTATTGGTTAGACAATTTGTCATCTTTTATTATTTGACATTGTTTAATAATGTAACGTATATTTTTAATAATAATAGTCGACTGTAATGTAATATTCTGTATCTGACTTGTAAGAACACCTTACCAATAAACTACTTTGACTATAAATAAAAATTAAGCTTAATAAATACAAATAAATCTATTAATGTTTTTAACTAGCGGGGCGAACTTTGTTCCGCCTAACAGTCAACGAATGTCGAATATCTTTCGATATAGTCAACCGATTGCGATGAAACAATTTTTAAAGTATAAATGTTATCTACGTCGATTTCATACATTTTACGTGATGCGCGCATACCTAAAAACTTCTACAGATTTATTATATGTTTAGATATAGATAGAGTCGTGCTTTATGTCAGATTAGCTTTTGCCCACGACTTCGTCCGCGTAGAAGTCGAAAATGGTTTTATTAGATTTTTCGAGATACGAAAATATGAAATATTATTTATTATGTTCGTCGTGTGTGATAGTTTATTGAATTGCATGGCGAGCGATATTGTATCTTAAGATAAAATATTATAGTATCTTAGCCGTGTGCAGCGCCCCTTAGTGAACTCCATAGCGGGTGACGCAACCTACGACAAACTTATTATTTACGTTTGGTACAGTAATCGGGCCTAGGGATGGAA
Organism: Mythimna vitellina; assembly: GCA_949316375.1. NCBI lineage: Eukaryota > Metazoa > Arthropoda > Insecta > Lepidoptera > Noctuidae > Mythimna > Mythimna vitellina. The sequence goes on from OX438696.1 coordinate 1,568,858, forward strand.
CCGCAAAATTAAGTTTGTTTTTTATTGTATATACTATTCCGGCATAAAAAGTACCCAGTGTGGTGCCCAGGATATTAAAGAATAATTAAACCAAGTTTCATTGTAATCGAACCGCTAGTTTTTGCGTGATGCCTGAACAAACAGACACACAAAAAATTTTTTAATCACAGTTTTGGGTTCGGTGTCGGTCTAGTAACACCGTGCCATTTATTTTTTTGATATTTTCAATGTACAGAATTTTCACTTCTACAGATTTATTATAAGTTTAGATAAGGCAAGAGTTCTATATATAAATTACAATTATTTAAAATAACTTCAAAATTTGGATATGATAGAGCGTCATAGTTAATATTGTGACAAAACTCAAATAAAGATTAAAAAAAAGACCACAAACACACCGATAATATAAACAATGATGTGATCAACATTGGAACACGCTTATCTAGAAGTAACCTATTCACTCTTGACCTAAACACCTATAGATTGTAGCTATTAGGTAACAAGACTCCGCCAGGGAATTACACTCCTTAGTGCTGTAGGTACGCACAATGAATGTGTTCCCAAAACGTTTTGTGCGTATGGGTGGGATTTCCATGAACCGGTGCGGCGACGGCGCAACATCGTAGGTAGGTAGGTATGTCTAGTAGTTGTGTATTGATAGGATTATTTTTATTTAAAATTATTTGGTGGTCTGTTACATATCGCTGTTAGCGATAAGACCGCCGTTGTACCCATAAATTAAGTTTAAAAGTATTGTTACTTGTTGGTGTACAATAATATTTTATTCTATTCTTCTATTCTGTTCTATTCTATTCTATTCTATTATTGTTAGTTCAACATGATTATGTAACATATATAATTATATATCATTGATCAAGTTACTCAATGGTCTAAATAAAGTAAATACATTGCAAAAACTCCGGACTAAGCGTTTCGCCCCGTCGTTTATTATTATTATTTATTTATTTGATTATACCGCGTATATCGAAGGATTGGAACAATTTGCCTGCAGCGGTCTGCGGTCTTCCCGTCCGATTACAATTTAGGTGTCTTCAAGTAGTGAATAGGCTCTTAATAAACTAGTGCGATTCACCATCAACCATCGCAGCTGCTAACCATCAAGTAGGATCGCAGTCGATCACTGGTTTATATCATCAAAAAAAAAATGTCATGAATAAAAAAATTAAAGCACAGATAGCATAATTAGCCTTATAATGTTCCCTCTGCTGGATCTCAAGCCTCCTCTCTGGGAGAGGGAATGAGCCATAATCCGTCACTACGAATTTGACGAATTTGAGCATGTTTATACACTTTGTATACAGTTTGCAAATGTAATTCAGGGTCGCAGATTTTACTACGGGTTGGTGTATGTTACGTGTCTTCGATTTTTTGACTCTAAGACATACCGGTTTCCTCACGACATTTTCCTTCAACATTTTGAGAGCAGTGGTGATGAAACAAATTACAATACATAAAGTAATGAGCCTGGCTGCGTTTGAACTCGCAACTGGGCCATCAGTGCTCTAAAACAACGATATTAACAATTAAAATTTAAATCCTGTAAAATTGCTTTTGCCTCAAAACTGGGCCAATAATTAAATACCAGCCAGCCGCTCGGTTATTATTAAGTTTAACTTAATTTTAATGAAGTGAGTTAATTAAGCATACTTTGGGTTTATTGCGAGATAATCAAAAATCTAAATAGCTGAAATTTGAGCTGCGTTTATTGGATTAACGCCTAATTGATAACTCGTGTATTACAAAGTTATTATAAGTCCGGTTTACTTTAAATGGTTTTGACAGCAATAAGTGAGTGACATGGTATTAGTGAGTTGGGCGATTTGTAAATGATTGTGTTTAGTAAAATAAGCTTATAAAGCATTCATGTATTGTTAAGTATAAATCATGTAGCTGTACATTAGTTTTATCACACTTCACACTAATATTAAAAAGCCGAAAACATACGTGGGTGTGTGTGAAGCGATCAGCGGCGATTTGTAGCGTGTGGCGGCTACCGGCGTCAACCGTGTGCGACGTCCATATAAAATGTATATGATCTTGTATTACACCAAGATCCCTAATACTATTAATATTGCCTATATCGTTATTGTAAAGTTGGTTTGTGGAATCAATTATAGACTTTTGAAGTGTGAAAGATATGTGAGCACATTTCGAAATTTTTAATTCAAGCTTGTTAAGTTTACAGTACTCAAATCGGCCTGCAATAGTTGAGTGTCAGAAACGTTTCTAATAATTCTATGAACCTTCATATCGTCAGCATAAAGTAAAATATAACTATTTTCAAAACAGTGTGTCACGTCAGCAATGAAGAGAGTAAATAATAACGATCCTAAAATCGAATGCTGAGGAACACCAGAGGGGACGAAACCCCATCGAGATGTGTATCCCTGAAGAACCACAGCCTGTGTTCTTTTATCAATATAACAGAACACAGGCAGGCAGGTATACTGTTAGTATTACAAGTTGGCGCGGCGTATTGAAAAACGTTACTGATATAATGCAGCTGCGGAGCCGCGATGGCGAGCGAACGAAGCGATCCTGTATGTGGGTTAGTTTAGGTTAGAATAGTGACCATTAAAGATCCCTTTCTAATATTAGTGAATCATTTGGCTTAGGTTAAGTTAAAAATTGCGCCTGAATTAGATCAGGTTAGAATAGTGACCATTAGAACGCGATGGCTAGCGAACGAAGTGATCATGTGGGTTAGGTTAGATTCGAACAGTGACTATTACCATGACCATGACAGCGACCACCAGACGGCAGACCCCTTCCAATGTTAGTGAATCATTTGGATTAGATTAAGTTAAAATCCATTATGATTTATAAAAAGCTTTTGTTCTTTCGTATTAGACTAAATAATTTTTATGTCTTTTGAGTGGTATATCTAATGATTTTATAATCTATATGTATGCCTATAAAAATTTGTTATTTGAAAATTATATCAAGCTTTTATTATATTAACTAATCGCTATATCAAGTAAAATTATGGATTCAGTTGTTATATCTTGTAAATATTAGAGATTTTGTAATTATACCATATATTACTTACCCGATATTCTTTGATCGACTACCTTCTTGAATTGGTCCATTATCAGATCCCCTTTACCATCCGTTCACCAATCCAACGAGTACAAACTCTTTAGATTTGTTTGTCATTAATTTATGTTCTGTTATAATAATTATTCTTATGTTTGTTCTAATCCTAGTATTTAAGTTTTACCATGTAAGGAAACCGCGGGAATCCGATGGATGCGAGACGCACAGGACCGTTCATTATGGCGACATTTGAGGGAGGCCTATTTCCAATCATCATCATCATCATTTCAGCCGAAAAACGTCCACTGTTGGACATAGGCCTCCCCCAAATGCCGCCACAATGACCGGTCCTGTGCGTCTCGCATCCATCGAATTCCCGCGACCCTCACCAGGTCATCGGTCCACCTTGTGGGAGGCCTTCCAACGCTGCGTTTTCCGGTACGTGGTCGCCATTCCAGAACCTTTCGTCCCCATCGACCATCTGTTCTGCGAGCAATGTGCCCTGCCCACTATTTCCAATAGTGGTCATCTTTTGGCTGAAATGATGATGATGATGATGATGTAAGGTGTATACGAGTACTAAAATAAAATCTTTCCTATGTTGTCCGAAATAAAACAATTTATTATTATTACAACGGTTTAAAATCAAGTTGTTTTGCGCAAGCGCACGTGACTGTCGCACATGTTATCGATATATAATATAACGGTATGTACTTGTGCTGGTTTCATTTACCTAAAACTCTGAGTTTTGTACAATGTTTTGATTAATTTATTTCCTTGTTTTATTTTTATTCTTTGATTAAAAAAAAAATCTAACCCTAACCTTACCTTATCTAACCTTATCTATCTTTGAATTTTTATTTTTTGATTCTTTGTGTGTGTGTGTTATGTGGTTATATCATTTGTGTTCTAATCGTTCTTGAAGACAGTCTAGCGAATATTGGAAAAGAAAGTATTAAGTAAAGATTTATTATATGATATCGGGTACATTGAGTTTGTGTGTGTAGGTATTGAACGTGTTGAACATGGTGTCCTGGCTGCTGACGCTGACGCTGCTGCTGATGGTGCGTGCCGGGCTGGCGGAACCGCCGCTCTGTCCACCGGAGGCGGCGAAGCGCTGCGGTTTAGTCCGCTCTAGAGGCGATGAATACCGCTTCTCTGTGGACGGTAAGCGCAGCACCTACACGAGTCAGTCTTCACCACCCAAATGTTTAAAACTCTACTGTTTATTTTAGAAGAAGTTACTAAATCTATTGCGAACCTGTTACCTATAGAGAATACTTTGTGGCATTAAGTCCGCCTATGTACCACCACTGTACATGAAGTTTAAATAAATAAATACATAAACCTGCTAATGACAAGATCCACTAATTATGGGTATTATTAAAACAATGATTATAATCACAAGCAAAATCAACTCGTGGTTACAAGCAGATTACTAAAGTGATGACCAACTTTTCTCTTTCCCAAGGGCGAGTTTTCCCAAGAGTTAAAAATATTAAGGTACAGTCGCCAAATAACAACACCTTTTTGGAAAAAATAAATGATACAAAATTTCGTTTCAATTACTCAAACACATCAATATTTAAACAGCGCGAATATTTAATCTATACATATAATAAAACAGTAAAATTATTTTGGGATGGTATTAATTGGCGCAAAAACTACTGAACTGATCCTGTTCAAATTTTGCATACATAATCCTTATAGGTCAGGGCAACTTATAGGCTATAAATTATCACGCTATTTGCTAAGGGGGGTGAGCAATAATCCAAAATGTAGGTATTGAACGACATTTGCCACGAGTTCAAACATCAGCTACAGTTAAAAATTTTGTCATTATTTTATCTTACTTTTTTTGTAATAAAATAACTTTTACCATTTTTTCAAAATAAAATTGATACTTCTATTCGATATCTTCTAAATATTTTGTAAAAACTAATCAAAACACATAATAAAATCGAAGCGGCGAGTAAAATCACATACTATAATGTTACATTATTCCATTTAGCTGCAAATTTAACTTCTGAAACGAAAATCATCACGCTATCATCGATAAGGAGCCAACCAGTCAATTATGACTTTTATATAAGAACGTCTATTTTAAAATATAATCATCGAAGACTTTAGCGCAGTGGTTTCGTATCTGGACTTGCGTGTAATGTAAAGGTTGTTCGAATCCCACATGGCTTACATTTTTGTTTTATTTTTTCTCTGTAAATAAGATTTTTTGCATTGCTTAAGCAAAAATATTTAAAAATTCTTAAAAAAAAAGCTTACAATTTTTTTGTATATATCTACGCATATAATATATCTGTAGAAGTTTTTAGTTGTATGCGTACCACAGAAAATGTTAGAAATCGATGTAGATAACTTTTATACATTAAAATTGTGTGTAACTTGATATATTACTTACATACAAACAAACATATTATTATGCATATGAAATACAAACGGTATGAATTTAAAGTCTTCAAGAACTAAAATATGACACCACACGCAATTCAGATACTCGCAACGCCATCTAAAGACTCAAAATAGAAATAATGATGACAATGACAGTTGAACTTCATTGTAAATTTGATAGATAGCATTGTGTATTTTACGTAAGTTTCTATGTGGCGGGAGAATGACCATCGCCCACGTTTGAAGACAGTACTATTTTTAAAAAATTGGACGAAAACAGTTATGGTTAAACTGGTGTTAGACGGAGGCATTTTTAACAATCATACTGCTTATTTTTATTATTTTTCCCCATGGTTACCAACCAAAGGCGATAAAAGTCCCTACCTATACCTAAAGTATAAAGTACCTTTAAGTATTTAATTATTAACTTTTAAATAACACGGCCAAATTTTTGGAAGCTGTTACATTGTACCTTGCATTTGAAGGTCTCCAGATGGACCGATGACCTGGTGAGGGTCTCGGGAATCCGATGGATAGACCGGTCATTATGGCGACACTTGGGGAGGCCTATGTCCAACTTTGGACGTCTTTCGGTTGAAATGATAATGATGATGATGGCACCTTTTTTTTTCTTTTTTTAAGTGTGAAAATCATTCAATGACTTCTCCCGTTCTGGTTGGTACGGGAGGGTGTGTAAATCTTTTACTGACTAAAACCACACCTGTGTCCTTCAGTTGCCCTTTGTGACATCTCTTTGAGGAGCGCGTGGATCACTACGCGCTGTTGACGACTGGGTTCGTTCCGGTCAACTACCGGACGGCTGGACGGCTAGCTACCCATTGCTCGACGTCCGCAAGGCCGCGTCTACTGGTGGCTGGTAGTCGGGATTGGAATCTCGGCTCGGCGTGCGGCCTCCTCCTTCGCTAGCATTACGGCAGAAGGAGGCGAGCGCCTGTCATTCTTCCTCGCTCTGGATCATACCTCGAAACAAGGCCCGGCGCGAGAGGTCACTGACGCTGATTGCCTCCACGAGGACACGGTGGTGCTCCGCCCTTGCAGAGCACCCCTTCACTGTATGCTTCCACTGTGTCCTTCGGGATGATGGCACCTTGCGGCCTAATAATGGCGCGTTTTATTATTTGCAGTCACTGCTTCATATAAAACGGGGTCGAATGTGTTTTTCTGATCACACTTTGACAACGTATGATGTATCTCAGATTCCTTGCAGCCTTACGTCGACATCTGGACATTACTTCCTTGCAGTGAGTGGTGACCAATACTCAGGTATAACACTAATCGGCTGCTACATTTGTTTTCTGTAATTTCATTGTTTTATGGATACGCAGGCTCAGGACTGTTCTGGTTGTTTCGAACGGTTTCTCTTCTGGATTCGGTGGAAGTACCGTGATATTACCATTGTGCGAATCGCCCGGAGGACCCGGTGTAGCATGTGGTGGAGGTCTATCCAGCTTAGGTGAACGAAAGTGTCCTTATAGAGGCAATTGGCGTCAGTAATTTCTCGGTTTGGCCATCAATATGCCAGTTCGATTGGATGGGGATACACGTGCTCATTTAAACGTTGGTGACTCTTTATAGGGTAGTTCCCACTATGGAAAAAAACATTTATCTAATATACGGGGACGCCAGCCAAATACACACCAAAAAATCCTAGATAAATGAACAAGTAATTCTAACGCCCAAAATGATCACGCTGCAACAATCAATGCAAGCATGCTCTCGTAAATTTTTCGTAAGTACTGTGTGGAGGAAGATAGTTGATAGTGAAGATGGCAGTTTTGGATTCACTTACGGTACTATCAGTGCACGTTATGCAGCAGAAGGTCGGTGTCCTGGTTATGCTCCTTCGTTTACCTCTACCAAAGCTGTCTAACTGCTTAAACTCTTCAGTGAAACATTATTGAGGCGAAAATTCTTATCGGAGGTAACTCTTTCGAACAATCTCGAAGCCCTAGCAGACATCGGCCCTAGAGGGCCCTGTCCTGCTGACATCTCTTTGAGTTACGCGTAGACGGCCGGACGGCACCACCACAGTCCCGTGTTTGCGTTGGCTGGGAATTGCCCTGCGGCTTTCAACACCCGGAGCGTCACTTGCAGCTACAGCTGAGGAGTCAAGATGTTCTATCCCTCATAGTTTCAGCCACCTTCTTTGATCGTAGTGATTCACTGAAGGAGGCTAATGATTATCAATTTCTCTACTAATCACCTCCATGAGGACATGGCGGTGCCGGCGCTCCGACCAAGCGGGACTGACTTGCACCGTATGCTCCATCATATTCTCCAGACGATCCTCACAATGGTGAGACTAGAGTTTCTTCCCGCTGAATTCGATACAAATACCTTCCGAAACACCTATATCCGGTGAGTCCTGCACCAAGTGAGGATACCATGACGGCTCTCAAGCCACTTCTCAAAGACAAGCATTACCGCTGCGATTGTAGCGTGCTCACTATGGCGAGGGGTTACAATCATACAATGTTGTTTTAGCAGAACATAAACTAGAAACATACATAAACTACTGTCTTTTCCCTCGGGGTAGACAGAAATGCCAATTGCTACGGCTCATACATACTCTCTCTATTCATTGACGTTCATACATCTGGATCTGGACGAGTACATAACATGTTTCCTCAAGGTAATTTGCGGTCTTTAATCGTTTTATGTTAAAGTACAATAAATAATTACGATGCTTTCGGACTGAATTGCAAGCACAAAATGATTGCACAGTTTTACGAACTTAACGCGGACGAAGTCGCGGGCAACAGCTAGTAATAAATATGGTAGTAAAGTCCTACAGGTTTGGTCAGGTTAACGGACTTCAATAGTCTATCTAGGATTGATATATTAATTTTAACTGCACTTATGTCATCTTTCTTTTTAATTTGTTAAACTTAAACTAGTGCTTGACTGCGATCCATATGCACTTATGTCCATATGTCCATGAAACTGTTAACTGTATTTTATTTTGAATAGGTATGCTGCTGGAGATTGAATACGCCGGCGACCGTTACATCTTATTAAATTGTCGCACGGAAAACTTCACGCTCGATAACTCAGCCATGCCACGCTTCGAGTCGCAGCTGCGTGTCTTCATAGTATTACTAAGAGACTGCCCCACGCCGCGCGGGTCATACGGCGCTCTGCTGAACCACCTCAACGTGTTCGTGGAGGACCAGCTTACCCTGGTCAACGCTGGCAACATCACGAGTGAAAACCTAGCCGAGTTCGGCGACGTGAATGAGGTCAGATTCATCGGCGCTGAGCTGGCGCCACGCACGCTGGCCGCGCTCACCGGCTTGCGCAAGCTGTCTCTCGACCGCGTGCGCCTGCCACCCGGTGAATTGGGCCAACTACCAAGCAGCCTCGAATACCTGGAGCTCAGGCGCATAGGCGTCGATGTGACGCACGATATGCTGGAACGCTTGCCAAATCTCGTCAGATTGTCTTTGCTTGACGATAGCAACGTGACCGTAGCACTGGGTGGTGCGTTGCGCGAGCTAACGCTGCTAGTGCCGTCGGCACGTGTGCCCAGTGAGCTGTCGCCAGAGCTGCGTTCCCTCACAGTATACGGCTGGGCTGAACCCTGGCCCGCACCCTGGACGTCATGCGCACTGGACAGGCTCGAATTATCCAATGTGATGGCACACGAACTGCCGGCTCTCTGGGTGAGTGATTGCGTGGATTTGCGCGTGCTGATCGTGCAAGGGGGGCCTCAACTGAGCTTGGTGCACGCGACGTCGCTGCGCAATGCGCGGCGCCTGCAGGAGCTGCACCTAACGTCGTGCGCGCTAACGGCACTGCCGGTAGGGCTGCTGGATGATGCTGTGGAGCTCCGCGTGCTCAACTTGTCCAGGAATTTTCTAAAGGAGCTGCCGGGGTAAGCGCTCGTCAGTTTTTTTATGTTCGTAGAGCCCGCTTTGCTACTATACTTAGCTATAACTTTATTTTGCAGTGGCCTGTTCCTGCAGACGCGCTCTCTGCAGGTGCTGGACCTGTCTAAGAACCAGCTGACGTATGACGTGTACACGTCATTGAAGGCAATGTCGTCACTCCAAACGCTGCGTTTCGACCAGAACAATCTGAACGCAACATCGCCTGCACTGAACTCAAGCATGCCCTTAATTGCCACTTAAAAGTTTAGCTTTCACTAATACCTGTGTTGCAACCACTTGAGGATCTGGTATGAGAGTAGGGTTGCCACCTGGCTATTTAAATACGCGAGAAAAATAAAGGCATTTTTTTGAGGTTAAATTTTACATTTTGAAAACATTACTTTTTTCTATATATTTTAAAATTTAAATAACGATTAACATGTAATTTTTCTTTCAACACTGATTTCGACTTGTGAAGAAATATAATAACGTTTTAAATTCAAATTCAGTCTTTCATTTTCTTTTACGATACCTTCCTCAAAATGCAGAAATCTTCAAATAGTTCATCGTCAAAGTGATCTTTTAAATTCTGGCCAAATTATTCGAAGCATCTTCAGAAAGTATGCTCATTTTACTGTAGTCTGAGTTTTCGACGGTATTAATCTGACCATGGACCAATTGAGGGAAGCGTTAATCTCTTTTATTTAACAATTTTAGTACGGAACTCTAAAAACACAAATTGTGTTACTTTTTTGTTGTAGGTACAATAAAGTTACTATTCTATTCTACCATATTAAGATTCTCCAATTAAGTTCAAACTTGTTCAAACCACAATAAATAATTTCAATGAGAAGTGCCGTATAGATTTTGATTTCCTTGCGAGTGTTAAAATATGCGTTTAAATGTACTCGTAGCATAAATTATAGTTTTATCTTTAGTTTACATTGACTTAAAAAGGTTCATGTTATCTCCAAGGAGTAGCAGGCCTGAGTATATGATATTCATTTCAATTTACCTTTATGCGTTCCTGAGAAAAAAGGTTCTTGACAGACGGAGAGATGGGCAACAAAATAATCCTATAAAGGTTTTTTTTTATTGGGTGGGAAAATCATCTTATGACAAATCCCACTCTTGGGCGGAGCGGGAGATAGTGTCAGACTTTTACTGACAAAAACACCCACTCCTGTTCCTTCTTTGCCTTCGTCCCAGGGCCCCGGGTTCCGCTTTCACACTACCCGTGGCCCCAGTAGGCTTCGACCCTGCTGGGCCATACAATTTGCTGACTACTTATCCTATATAGGTGCCGTTATTGTCGACTGAGGTACGAAACTGTAAAAAACAACGATGGAACAAAGTTATGTTTATGCAACTTTTGTTTACACAATAAAATGGGCCAGTGCAGAACGAGCTGAACACTGTCTTTAACGTAGTTTATAGTCTTGTACATATAATGATTTATTTGGTCAAGAGCCTTACTATGACATGTCAAAACGTCAGGCGAGCAAGTCAGAAAGAGGGATGGAGCTATACACCTTATATAAGGTGTTAAAAAAATTACTTTAAGAATTTCGAGGGGGCATTGTACTCCTCCTTATGAACAACTTTTAATATGGGACCAAACCTGAAATCGTGAAAAAAAAATCAGCTTCTCCATACATTTTGACGAGTCATGCGAACATAAACATAGGGAACCGCTGTTTTTTTTTTTGCGATTTCTGCTTTGGTCCCATAGTAAAAGTTGTTCATAATGAGGAGTACAATGTCCCCTCAAAATTCTTAAAGTTAATTTTTTAACACCTTATATAGATCGAGCTATACAGCCCTTTTACAGTTCAGTTCAGGTCGTAAAATGGATCGCAAAAAAAATTCGTGGTAGTGCCTCAGAACACACTTGATGTAGGTTTTTAGCATTCTCTGTAAGCGACTTGGGCAACTTATTATAAAAATACATGCTGCTTACAACAAATAACTTGCTTGTCTTAGCTCAATTAATCTCCATTTGAGTAAGTAGTACAATTTCATGTTTACTGGGTGTATTTAAATGTATTATGTTTTTATAGGTCTTAAAATAAATATACAAAATACTTTCTGAGCTATAAAGTCACAAGCAGCGGAAAAAATATATATTAATCTTGACTGGATTTCCAAGAATAAACTGCCAATTGGTTGCGTGTTTGACACAGAATCAAAAATAGTCTCAGTATGTTCATGTATGTCCAAAGCGCCCGTACCCAGCAAAGTAAAAAAAGAAAAACTAAAAAATATTTGTCACGTTGTGTTCATTTACTTCAGAGGCAAATATTATTTTGTTATTGTATTGGATATTTTATGTTGTTAGCTTAGCATAAGTTTATTGTCACGTCTTAACAAGATTTCTAAAAAGGTGAAACGAGAACAACTGCCGACAAACTGTTTTAAAGTTTTTTTTTTTCGGTGGGAAATATCATCCTATGAAATCCCGCGCTCTTGGGCGGAGCGGGAGTTAGTGTCAGACTTTTACTGACTAAAAACCCACTCCTGTTTCTTCGTCGATTTTCGTACCGGGGCCGAGTCTTCCTTTCAGAATCAGACCCTTGGCCCCAGTAGGCTGCGACCCTGCTGGGCCCCTACAGTTGCTGACATCTCGTTGAGGCGGACTGTTTTACAGGTTGACAGATTGTAGTGTATATACTACTCTGTCAAGAAAGTACCGGGAAAAGATCAATAATACACAAAATGTCTGTAATTCATCCAAATTTATTTTATCACCTTCAAAGTATGCTCCTTTAGAAACGATACACTTGCGCCAACGAATAATCCATTCATCAACACATTTTTTAAACGCTGCTTCCGGAATTGAGTTCAGTTCTCGTCGCGAATTCTCCTTTATGTCTTCTATCGATTGAAAACGGGTGCCGCGAAGTGGTAATTTGAGTTTAGGAAAAAGAAAAAAGTCAGCAGGAGCCATATCTGGTGAATATGGTGGTTGCTGGATGGTATTTGTTGAGTGTTTGGTCAAAAATTCGTTCACAATGATAGCCTTGTGCGAAGGCGCATTGTCGTGGTGCAAAATCCAAGAATTTTCTTTCCACAAATCTGGCCTTTTTCGTCGAATTCGCTCTCTTAAACGCCGCATAACGCTCAAATAATATTCTTTATTTACCGTTAGACCTTCCGGTAAGAATTCAGAGTGCACAACACCGCGATAGTCAAAGAAAACAGTCAACATGACTTTGACTTTTGATCGACTTTGGCGTGGTTTTTTCGGTTTCGGTTCAGTTGGAAGGCGCCACTCCGAAGCTTGTTGACTAGTTTGCATGTCAAACTCGTAAACCCACGTCTCGTCACCAGTAACAATGCGTTTCATGAATGTTGGGTCCGAACTGACTCGTTCTAGCATGTCCTCAGCGACTTTCATGCGATTGAGTTTTTGGAGAAAATTCAGATCTTTTGGGACTAGCCGAGCAGCAACATGTTTCATACCCAAATGATTAGTTAAAATGGTACGGATCGACTCGTGAGATACAGAAAGTTCGGCGGCTATCTCTCTCAGAGTTGAATGGGGATATTCAGTCACTATTTTCTTCACTTTTGCGATGTTAACTTCAGTTGCAGACGTTGACGGCCTACCAGAGCGAGGCAAATCTTCCATCACATCTCGACCGCTTTTGAACGCTTTGAACCACTCATAAGCACGAGTTTTAGATAAAGTCGATTCACCGTAAGCCTTCTGTAACATTTTCAGTGACTCCGAACACGAAATTCCATTGGCGATGCAAAATTTAAGACAAACTCTTTGTTCGATATTTTTGTCCATTATGAAATTCGCAATACACACTATATATGATATTACTAAAACCAGCACTGTATTTAATATAAATAACAGATGCAACTCAAACTCCGCGCCAAAATGGAAAACAGTTGTGCCAATGACTGAATGTATGTAAGCAAATTTTGAATAAACCAAATTAAAAAAAAAAATCTCTAAATCCCATTACATTTTGTGTAAATATACTAGCATGTTTTTAATAAAAAAAGCCGATAAGTATTCAGAAAGCTAATTGTTTGCCCTCTTCCTCTGCGACTAATGCCTATCTAAGTAGGTAATACGTGTTTCCTGTGACCTAGTTGTATGCAAACTTTAGCTGCACATCCGACCCCCTCAGGGACGAATGTCTGATAGGATTCTGCAAGTGTGGAGGTGACACTTTCACAGAAACTTATCTTATAATTACGGTGCATTTCAACGTTCTTCGAATTGTATTATTATCTACTAGCTGCAGCCAGCGGCTTCGCCCACGTAAAAGTAGGTTTATCCACACAAACTTTGAACCCCCGTTTCGCCTCTTTAGGGGGTGAATTTTGTAAAATACTCTCTTAGTGCTCGCCTACATTATATAAGGAAACCAGGTGCAAAATGTCAAGGTTCTAGACCTAGTATTTTCGACTGTGTGTTAATATGTCAGTCAGTCAGTCAGTTTCTCCTTTTATATATATAGACTTTCTACCCCTTTTTAACCCTTCTACATTTTTTTAAATACTAAGTAAACTTTTATTAAATAATGTTCATGCAAAATTTAAAGTAAATTGGACCAAGGAATCATGTTGTCTCATACAAACTTTGCTTCCCCTGTTCACCCTTAAGGGTAGAATTTCGAAAAATCCTTTCTGCTCGGATGACTTCGTTATACAAAGAACATATCCTTCAAGTTTCAGGTCTTGACGATCAGCGGTTTAGACTGTGCATTGATCTGTCAGTCAATATTAATGACAAAGCATTTTATGAGTATAGACTAGCAAGTGGCTTTGCTCGTGTGATAGTAGAAAATGATCTCAAGGGAATATACTCCCGGGATAAAAAGTATGCTATGTGCATATTCCAGGACATGGTCTTACTGTAATCCGTTCAGCCATTCGAGCGTGGAGAAGCAGAGGCGTAGCGTGGACTAATTCAGACGTGGGCGAAGGCACATCAGCGAGGCTTTTTTTATTTTTTAAATTTGAAAACCAGACGGTGACTGTCGCAACCCAGTGTTTGGCCACATCGTCGCTTGTCATCGAGTTAAATAGTGGTCAAGCGCGAACCTATTAATTATAAAACAAAACCTTTGTCTTTAGAGCTCTCGCACACGCGAGGCCCCTTTGGGTGCGACGCCGTGGATGAGGGCCCACTTCGCCCACATCTAGCTACGCTACTATGAAGTGTGTGTGAATAAAACCTCTTAGTGTAATCTGTTGATGACGTCGAGTAGCGGCCGGGGCGTAATCAGTGATAGGCGATTAGAGCTAGACGTTACGCCCTCAGAATGTAAGTAATCGAAAATAAACCCAACGAGAAATAAAAGGTGTTCCCGATCCTCTGACGATGTGTTTATTTTGTCGTGGAAGCCTGATTGTAGGAGCCGGATAGATGAGAGAATTTTACTATTGGGTAGAAAAAAAAAACTGGGTAATTGCGAGTCGAGCATTGAGGGTTCCGTACAAACTTACCTATGTAAATAGATCAATCAATTCCCGAATGGAGTCTCAAAAATTTTTCCGAAACGCAATTTATTTTTTGTGACATAACAACTTAACTGTTTTCAGATTTATTTCTATACCTTTGCTATAAGACCTTGCTTTATGCCAAATTTCAGAATTCTGGATCAACGGGAAGTACCCAGCTTCAAGGGCTAGCAGACTTGATTATATATTTTTAATTTCGACTCGATACCTCCAAAAGAGTTATGAGTATACATGTGGATGGGTGGAGAGGGAGTGGGAGGCCAAAGAAAAGATGGATGGATTGTGTGAACAGCGATATGAAAGAAAAGGAAGTTAGTGATAGTATGACGGTTGACAGGATAGAATGGAAGAAAAAAACGTGTTGCGCCGACCCCAAATAAGATGGGACAAGGCCAGGAAGATGATGATGATGATGACCTCCGCGCGGTCCCGAGATAAAGGGTCTTTACAGATTGACTGACAACAATGTGACCCTAAAGGGGATCCGTTTGATTCTTTTGAGGTACGTAACCCTAAAAAAGAAGTATATATGATTTAGACTAAATATAATTACGTTTTTTTCCAGTCAAAACAACGTAATTATATTTAGTCTTGTTAACAGTGTTCTTGAATTAGGTAAGTGGGTGGTAAGTGGGCTTCAATTAGGTAATACCAATATATTTGGCAATATGTAGGCATACAATTTTAATATTGCCTTCTTTTTGTCCGAGTTGAGTAATTGGCTTTAAGAATGTTGATTTATCACCGTGTATTGTACATATATTTTCAAAATAAACTTACCTACTTAACGTGTTAAACCTTACTTTAAAACCAAATTTTGAAAGGTTTTCTGACTAAGGTAAAGTTTGACAAATACTAAACAAAATATAAAATACTGAAAACACAAAACAACCACCCACACACACACACAGAAATACAATACACAGAAACACAACAGAAATACATACAAACAGACAGAAACACACACACAAATAGAAACAAAAATTGGGGGCAAGAGGACACGACTATTACAGCTAACTCATATTAGCACCAAGTCTCGCGTCTCACTACGACAAACTTACTGTTGTATATAATATGTCGATCCGATACCAGATCTTAGAATTGATCACTTCATGAAATGACCGACTAAAACTGGCCAAATCGTTTAAATGTTAACAGTAGATGATATGTCAATCCTTGTTTGGCCATATCATTGATGTAGGATTTCTATGATAATAAAAGGTCTAAAGAAAGTAGACCAAACGAGGATTGAAATATCATCAAACGTTAACGTTTAAAACGACCTGCCCAGTTTTATCCGGCCATATCATGGAGTGATCAATTTCTAAGATATATATACGATATATGCTACGTTTTTCCTGTTTCTGCTACGGCTGCTACGGCGTAGCAGCTGGCGTAGCAACTGCTACGCTCGTGTAACTGGATGTTTAAATGATATACATCCTCCAGAATTGCACAATGATCGAAGATTGGATGGTATAATTAGGTATTTATTATCAGGCACCGAAGGCCCATACCGAAGAGTAAACAAATTAAACATATAAAAAACTAAAATAACATAATTCTGTTGAAAAAACATAACATCATATCTATTAAGTGCGATGGATCGTCGACGAATGCGATAAAAATGTTTATGTTTGATTAACTATATGTAGGAACTTAAGGAATAGTAAGGTGTTCTCAAAATTTAATTAAAACTAAACTAGTTCATAAAAATTGTTCGGATGACACTCTATAATTATTAACGCGCAGGAGTGCGGGGTGCGGGACGTACTGCCGCCATCTCCCTACTCCCTACAATTGTACGTATATAAGTGCGTGTACCGCGGTCAAAAAGCGTCCCTGATGACCCTATTACCCTGCTCCAAGAGAGCCGTAGGGAAACCAGTACGATTCGAAGACACCACAAACCGCCGTCCTTCCGTCCTCGCCGCCGAGGCCCGCCGCGACAATCTCATAAACGTCCTCCCCGTCCCTTGCTCGAGCCAGCCCGCGGCGCTGAGCCTGTAGTTTAAAAATCCCCGTTAATAATAATAAAATCTTTTCGATCCAGCTCGTCCCTTGCTGCCCCCCCCCCCCCAGCGACGCCCTAAGCCGAGGTCCGTACCCCACAGGGGGTGCCCTTAGCGTGTAGTCGCTTAGTTTTAAGTTAGTATAAGTAAGCCCTGGCTGGAGGCTTTGATTCTCTAATCGAGGCCGCCACAGGCAAGTCCGGTTAACAAGCCGACAACCTCCTAGGTTGACCTGCGAGAGGCCACTCACAAAAAAAAAAGTCAAAAAGCGTCCACGTCTACAATGCAAGGCTTGTATAGTTTCACTCGTATATCTAATCCAAAATTGTAAAAAGTAAAATTGCAAGTACGAACAATAAATGTCTAAAATCATCTCCGAGTATCTATTTCAGCTCCTATCTACACAGACCTAACACACAAT
The DNA here is from genome assembly GCA_949316375.1 of Mythimna vitellina. Lineage (NCBI taxonomy): Eukaryota > Metazoa > Arthropoda > Insecta > Lepidoptera > Noctuidae > Mythimna > Mythimna vitellina. Next base: position 1,586,128 of record OX438696.1, read on the forward strand.
CAGTCTAAGCCTAGACAATAATTATATCTGGAAGACGATAGACTAATGAATTTTCATGTCTGTTAGTCTTAATTTACCAATTGTAAGTAAATAGATATTTTCCAGAGATCTACGCAATTGTCGAAGCCTACTCGTTTACGGATTATGATAATACAACAATATCGTGTTACGTTGTTAATACTCAATACTTGCCGTAGGAGCAGTGGTGGCCGAGTGGTAACGGCCCTGACTTACAAGTTGTAGGTCGCGGGTTCAAACCCAAACAGGCGCATTACTTTGTGTAATTTATTTCATCACCACTGCTCTCAAAACGGTGAAGGTGGTAAACATCGTGAGGAAACCGGCATGTCCTAGAATCAAAAATTCGAAGACATGTGACATCCCCGTGACTAACCCGCACTGGGCCCGCGTGGTGGATTATGGCCCATTCCCTCTCCAAGAGAGGAGGCCTGAGTCCCAACAGTGGGAAGATTATAAGGCCGACTATACTTGCTTGATATTATCATCATTGACTTATATCTTTGTCTTTCTAGGGTGATAACTGATAAGGCGGATTGCACCTTCCTGGGGACTCCTATTGGACTCGTAGGCACAGCTGCAGGTCTGGTGCCGCGGGAAACGAGCACAGTTCATTTATTAAAACTTTATGCACTAGTAAGAAACACTGTACAAAGGCGGACTTAATGCCTTAGGCATTTTCTACCAGTCGACCTTAGGATGGTGCCGAGATATAACATGGTAGGCAACATTATGGTAAACTAGATCAGAAAAACAATAATAAATATATACTTAGACACATACATACAAATTAAAAATAAATGTAATGTATGTGTAATGTAATGAGTGTATTGATGTATAGGTTTATGAATAAGTTTTATTTTAGTGAGTAAGGTGAGTGTTACTAACATAATTGTCAATACGCTTCTAACATGATATGGATCCTGTATCTGTTATAAATAAATAATAACAAATATATATCTATATAGTATGGACAGGGTGAATCACGAGGTTTTCTGACGCCATAATGTGGTCATTGGTTATACTAGACCGAAGTGAGCTGACCATGCGGTCGGCCACCTTCGAGAGCGATCGTGTGCGCGAGATATTGAAAATGATTGTCGTGCATCTAGGTAAATGTTCAGACGTATGAAGATACGCCATAGATAGATTTACAGTGAAGACTGTTACTGTAAATCTATGGTAGTCAACCTTTTGGCATCAAAATATCGATAAGATTAAAATTACAACGAATCTGATAATTGTGGTTCAAGTAATACGTAATAATCAGCTTATGCACGTTTTTACTATAAAAAATCTACACTAATATTATAAAGAGGTAAAGTTTGTTTTTTTGTTTGTAAGAGATAATCTCTTAAAGTACCTGTCCGAATGCGAAAATTTTTCGTGACTGCTTGGCCGATTTTTTAATATTTTTTTGATGTATATTTGGTTATACTGTGTACTACTAAATCCTATTTTGTTTTTGCTAAATACCAGAATGGTCCCTCAGTTCTCACGCACATGGTTTGAGAGCAGTTCGTAGGCTATTTTTTTCCCTCCTATCCCCACCCTCAACTTTTTGATAGTTTCTATGGCAGAACAACATTTGCCGAATCAACTAGTTCATATATAAAATTACTCACGTCTATCGGCTTGATAGCTATCCTAATCTCATTTGACAAACTTTTTTCTTTTTCGAACTCGATCTCTTTTATTTATAACTAGCTTCACGTGGGCGAAGACTACTTTACTTGACATGGCATGATACTCAGTAGTAAAATAGCAATCTATGTGTGAAAGAAATTTTTAAATCGTTCTAGTAGTTTTAGAGTTTATTCATTACAATCACAAATAAAGAAATACAAAGCTTTTCGCCTTGTAATATCAGTATAGGAGCATATTTGCCCCAGTTCTAAATCCTCTAAAGAGTTACTATTAAAAAAGTACCTACACTACACCACATATAATTTTCCGACACTTTCCATACAAATCCAGGTACTCATATATATTTCTAAAATTAATAATAATAATATAAAACGTTTATTTTCTCATCACAAAATTACTTAATGCTAACACTTTACAATTTGCACACCGAGGTTTAACTAAGTGAGAGACTGGTGCCTGAATTAGGTTTCCATAAGAACCTGTATTACAGGTCTCCAGGTCTCCGCCGCAGCCACACAAGTTGGGTATTATCTAAACATTGTATCACAGTTTAGAGAAGTTATTCAAAGTTTGAATCGACAAAAACAAAAATACAAAAAATAAGGGCAAAAGAATTAAAAATATTTAGGAAAATAGCAAAGATGTTTTGAGTAACCAGGGAGTGCGAGAACGAAATATTTATGATTGTGCTGGTGTATTAAGGTTATGGAGTGGAATGGTGCTTGTGTAGAATGGAATAAGATTATGTACGTGTCTTGGGGAGCGAATATAGTAGCGGGTATAATGCGTAATGATAAAAGAGTAGGAAAGCCAAGGGGAACTTTTTTTTTATTGAACGAGATTGGCGAGTCAACTTAAAGGTAAAAAGGCTAAATTTTATCTAGATTATCATGTCGATTTAAGTTTTTGTAATGTATTTGCCTGAAATTTATTAAACAAGTGTTCATACATATGCAAAGACAATGTACTCTACATTGCTCTTTCATATCCATTAACTAGGGTTTTAGGATAACCATGGTGTTCCGAGTTCTATGCTGTACTTCTACGTTTAAACGGTTTAGAAAGTTGTGCACGTATTTAAAATGCTCATCTTGGTCTATTTGAAATAAAATATTTTATAAATAATTAGCTGCTCCCAGCGTCTTCGCTCGCTTGATAGCAAAAAAATATCTCAAGAGAACATACTCCTGGAAAAAAGTATGCTATATACTATTCCTGGTCACGGTTTACCCGTGTACCAAGTTTCATCGAAATGCGTTCAGCCGTTCGAGCGTAAAGAAGTAACAAATATACAAACTCACAAAGTTTCGCCTTTATATTATGTGTGTGATTTTATTTTAGTCATTGAATTTGTACGGACTCTCTAGTCCGTGCGATACAATGTTCTCCGTTTATTCATGCTCTGTATTTTCCTATATTTCCTTTCCAGTCTCAAGTTTGAGAAATTTCAGCAAGGAAAAAAAACTGGGCAAGTGCGAGTCGGACTCACGCACTGAGGTTTCCGTACAAACTTACTGTTTCTACCTTCACTGTTTTTAGATTGATTCCCATACCTGTGCTATAAAAGCTTGCTTTTTGCCTAATTTCAGAATTCTGGGTCAACGGGAAGTAAGGCGCCAGTGACTGAAAAGTTGAAAGGGAATCGTTTGTCTTGGTATGGTCATGTGAAGAGGAGGGATGTAATGCATGTTACTAAAAGAGTTATGAGTTTACATGTGGATGGGTGGAGAGGGAGACCAAAGAAAAGATAGATGGATTATATGAAGAGTGATATGAAAGAAAAGGAAGTTAGTAATAGCATGACGAGTGACAGGGCAGAGTGGAAGAAAAAAATGTGTTGCGCCGACCCCAAATAACACGGGACAAGGGCAGGAAGATGATGATGATGGAAAGTAAGTACCCTATGAATTTTGATTCCCTGGAGAGTGTAAACATATGTTTTTTTCGACATAAACGTCCGTATCTTTTTTTCGTTAACTTAAAAAGTTTAATTTTTTTTCACAGATTCAATCCCGCAAACCTGAGAATATGTTTTTAATTTCAACTCGTTACCTCCACGCGTTACCGAGATACAGGGTTTTGACAGCCAGATAGACAGATTGGACAACAAAGTAATTCTATAAGGGTTCCGTTTTTTCCTTTTGAGTTACGGAACCCTAAAAATGTGTATGTGCCTGTATTTTGTTGAAACAGTCGCGCTACATTGCTCATTTCTTTGCTTGTGAAGCAAGACTCTTTATTTTTCGAATGGTTTCACTCGCGGTATATTTTCTTTCTGTTTGTTCTGCCTGTGTCAACGGAGTTTGTGATCGGTGGTTTGTAAACGTTGATCACTTTTCGTGCTTTGAAATATTTTTTGTTCTTATGAATCATTTCACAAAATTCTGGTACAATATTTGAGGTTTTATGAAGCAGCTTTAGTGATTGAATGGTTTGTAAGTAATGGGTTTACTATACTCGAGTTTTATTGATTGAGATTGGTGTTTTGACAAATATTCTTAGCAGCGACGGCGAAGTTGGACTGGATATGTTCCCCGTAGACATTACAAAGGAAAATAGAGTCTCTCTCATCATATACGCACTGACATTGTGCGAAGTGGCATTTTTGTTTGATCTGTCTCCTTAATAACTAAACAGAGATTCTATAAAACGTTTTACCATTTAATTTGTTTTTTTTGTGTGTGTTTTTTTTATTTTTAACTATCACACAACATCGTCTAGTCCCAAGCTAAGCAGAGCTTGTGTTATGAGTACTAGACAACTGATAAACATATTTATATATTTCTAAATACTTACATATTATAGATAAATTACACCCAAACACAGAACAAATGATCATGCTCATCACACAAACATTTGTCCTGGGTGGGAATCGAACCCACGACCTCCGGCATAGCAGTCAGGGCCACTAACCACTAGTCCAACAGGCCAGTCAATTAGTATTGTATTAAAACTTTCAAAACGACTTGTTGACATTTCGCGTACCCAAGGGCTGGCTTTTACTTCGGACAAAGGATAAGCATTGCCATTCAGCGTGGCAATGCCACCAGTCTTTTGGTTACATTACCAGTCGACAGCGATGTGGAGGAGTTTTTCGACGCCGTACTTTAGATTGCTTTTTTTAGTACTTTAGGGCTTTTATTTTTATTTTGTAAGTTAGTTTTAATTAGGTTAAGTTAAGCATATTTATGTATTAGTAAGATATTTTGATCCCTTTAGTGTTATTTATTAAGTATTGTTGTGTTATTCCTGTTTGTTCATGTAGTGAGGACCTGAGGCCCTACCACGAGTTCCGGACGCGATCTATTTGACGACCTAAACTAAACATTTAAAGGGATGGCAGCTATATGGAGTGTATAGCTCCATCACTCTTTCTTGCTTGCATGCTCGACATTTTAATACGTCAAGGCTATAACAGACCCCAGCTCCGCACATTAACTTAGCTGTAAGAAACGTTCTTGCAAGTTCATTAATTTTATTTATGTGTGATCTTGATTTGTGAGGGAAAATGAACGATTTACTAAACGAAATATATCACTTGAATGAAGTTTTCTTTATGTCATCACTTTATAGAATTTGATTCTTATTAGTGACAAACAGGAGAACCAAGGTTACTGACATAACCCAAAGAATCGTCAAACTTAAGTAGCAGTGGGCAGGCCACATTGCTCGCAGAACAGATGGTCGATGGAGACATAATGTTCTTGAGTAGTGAACCCGTGCGTTGGACGTTGGAAGGCCTCCCACAAGGTGGACCTACTGAGGGTCGTGGGAATCCAATAAATGAGAGACGCACAGGACCGGTCGTTAAGGCGACATTTGGGGGAGGCCTTTTGTCTGAAATGATGATGATGATAACGTATACAATATGTTTTTTTTTTTAAAGGTTCGCTTCTTGGCTAGGAACATTGGTTTTTTAAATCCAACCATGCAGTTTGAGTTTACATCAAAATCGCCCCGATATTGCTTTGAGTACATTTCGATAATCCTCATAGTATCGGATTGACAATCTACGTCCACTTCAGAAATTCACCCTATATAGCTTGTTAAACAATAGGTACGTATATACCTGCAATCAGATTACGTCGTCCCAACTAATCAGTGTCCTCAATCAAGTGTATCGACTTGCAAGTGTTGCGACGTGTCCCGACGTGGTGAGACGTGTTTACACATGCTGGTCACGCCCCCACACGTCTTTGTGCCGCACTAATTAACATTGGCTCAATAATTACTGGGGTTTGGCGGTCTGTAGGCACCTAATACTGGTAATATGACCCTATACTTTGCTAACTTCTACTAGAGAAGTCTCTTAGTAGAGAACTGAAAAACTCAAACTTAAAATTATTTCATTTCACTTAGGGCTACATGGGCACTTATAAAACGTCAGAAGCTAGTGCACGGTTTCAATTGTCGTACATAGTATACATTACCACTAAAATAATATATCCCACAAAACAAATAAAACAATGTTTACATATTTATTGATTGATTTGATATTTGGAATACCTGCAGCCAGACAGCTTAACATTACCATTACAGCTCTTATAAACGTATTTCTAAGAAACTCAAACAACGCGTTTAATATAAAATGCCGTGTTTCAACGACCATAAAATACTAGACTACTAATACTAATATTCCACAACTATCACACAACGCTGTCTAGTCCCAAGCTAAGCAGAGCTTGTGTTATGTGTACTAGACAACTGATAAACATACTTATATATTTCTAAATACATACATATTATAGATAAATTACACCCAGACACAGAACAAATGATCGTGCTCATCACACAAACATTTGTCCTGGGTGGGAATCGAACCCACGACCTCCAGCATAGCAGTCAGGGCCACTAACCACTAGACTAACAGGCCAGACTGTTTCCATTTGAGCCCGCGCCGTCACGAGAAACGGTCGTCAAACAAACAAACACTCGCCTGGATATAGAAGCTTTAGTAAATAAATAAAATTAACAGAAATGGAGTAAGATAGGTGCTTGTAAGTATTGAGCTCATTTCAACTAACATAATAAAGAGATAAACGATTTTGTTGTTTGTTTGAGATATATTTGTAAAAGGAATTGAGCGGTGGATAAGTGAAACAGAAAATTGGTACCATGAAATTGCAAGACGGGATCGCGGTGGAATCGCAGCGGGACGACTGAGGGCTGAAACTGGGTAAAGCGGGCGCCCGCGCGGTTCCCTACAAGAGAGCTCCGTTGCGGGGACCCGCGCGGGCACTTTTGTATGGAACCGCGCAGGCGCACGTTTTAGACATTTTCCTTAAGAAATCCAAAGCCTTATGACTAGCAGCTGGACAGTACAAGCTAAATATAGGAGTAGTCTCAAAAATCCTTTAATTTTTCCCTATAAAAATAATATATATTTATGTATATGTAGGTTCATATTATATTAAATATTTATGTATGTTTATTTTTTATATATATACATTTGATCCCTTGTTTTCCTATTAATCTTTTTTTTTATGCACCTACCTTGTTTTCTCTTCACTACCCTTGGTTGACAGATAGAGAATGCCTAAGGCATTAAGTCCGTCTTTGTGCCTTTGTGTTGCATGAAGTTTTAATAAATAAATAAATATAATATAGTGTCCGAATGAAACAGAACTTTCTATCAAAATCGAAACAAAAATTTTTTTAGTACATGTCTAAAAAGTAAAAATAAAATTAAAAATCGATTGTTTACTGAAATTCGGTTTATTTTTTTACACACATATAGACAGTTAACACGAAAATCAATAATTGTAGCAAGTGTTTTTTTTATATCTCTCCTATACTTATAACAAATAAAATTCGCATAACATATTAATTACTTCTTAAATCAAAGAGTCAATAATTAAAAAAATATTTTATACTCCATTACCTTTTCAAGCTGCACCTCACGACCTGAGAAACCGCTTTGTTACGCCACTAATGACCAAAATATTATGTTTCGCTCTAAAAATATCGGCAGATATTTAACGAAGCTTGAAAAAGGTATTTTAAAAGGACCGTTATGTCAATACTGCCGCGCTTATGATAATTACAGTAAGTCACATTTTGGTCAATATTGAGTTAAGTATATATTTGAAATGTAGAGATTGAGATTTACATTTCTGTATATTTAAAATTTGAAAATGTGGTATAGATAATGAAATAAGCATAAGCATAATTACAGTAAGACACGTTTTGCGCTAAGGCATACTAATTATGATTGCAGTAAGGGCACATACGGTTGATCTTTTTCATAAAGTTAAAACTATTTCCTAGGTATTGCTACAGTAAGTAATTTTGCTATTATTATTTTTAAGTTAGGAGTGTTTTTCATCAAGTATCACTGAAACATATTAGCAGTAAGTACCACTTGCTATAATTATATTAAGTATTGGAAAGTAACATTAGTATACTAAACCTTAACATATCTACAGTAAGAGTATATACTATATTAATGCTTAAGCATTTCGCAACGTATTATTGTATTATCTTGGCATAAGTACAGTAAGTAGAACTTACGGTGTTTATGATAAGTCAGCGAATTAAAAAAAAAAATTGTACGTGTAGACGTAATAACAGCAAGATTCACTACTGTAATTATGTTTAGGAATATTTCATCTTATGTGTAGACTTGCCTGGAATAAATTAGATAAACACGTTACTTACTGCAATTATTCTAAGGCGTTAAGGATACGAATGGGTAGTGCGGGGTGGGGCAAGTACGTTAATTTTACAGTCACGGATCAATGTGAAACGGTCAATCTCAAAACCCGCTGCAAATCTAGCAAACGACCCAAGAGCTACATTGACTCGACACTATACCGAAAATATCCCGGACGTCAGCCTGTACGAGATTACGATAGCTCTGAAGCAGCTTAAAAGCAACAAGGCACTGGGTGAGGATGGAATCACGGCCGCACTCCTGAAGGTGGGTGGGATACCAATCCTTCAGGCCCTTCAGAAGTAGTTCGGTACCGTCATACTCGAGAGAAAAACGTCACAGGCATAGAGCAGAGGTGTGGTGGTACTCTTTTTTTAAAAGAGAGACAATACCTTGCTTAAGAATTACAGGCCCATCTCACTTCTGAGCCATGTTTACAAGCTGGTTTCCAATGTCATCACAAACCGTCTCGCAGGCAGGTTCAACGACTGAGTGACTTCCAGCCTCCCGAACAAGCTGGATTTCGAAAAGGCTTCAGCACCATGGACCACATACATATGCTGTGGCAGATTAGTTATACAGAAGACTGAGGAGTATAGTCAGCTTCTCTGCTTAGCGTTTGTGGACTACGAGAAAGCCTTTGATTCGATCGAGACACAACTGCAGTCTCTCCAACAGCACCAGATTGACTATCAATACATCGTAGTGCTGAAGTATTTATACAAAAATGCCACCATGTCAGTCCGACTTTAGGATCAGACCTTGAAGCCTATCCTCTTGCAGAGGGGTGTGAGGCAGGGAGATCTAATTTCTCGGAAACTGTTCACGGCCGCAATGGAGGATGTCTTCAAGGTTCTGGAATGGAGTGGGCTAGGCATTAATGTCAATGGCGAGTACATCTATATCATCATACAGTATCACCTTTGATTTGCCGAAGACACAGTAGTCATGGCTGAGTCTAAGAAGGAGCTCAGTACAATGCTCGGTAACCTCAGTTGAGCTTCCGAAACAGTGTAGTGAACATATCCGCAGGAGGACCAAGGTTACCAACATAGCTTGAAGAATCGCCAAACTTAAGTGGCAGTGGGCAGGGCACATTGCTCATAGAACAGATGGCCGTAAGAGACGAAAGGTTCTGGACCAAGTACCGAAAGACGCGTTGGAAGGCCTCCCATAAGTTGGACCGATGGCCTGATGAAGGTCGCAGGAATCCGATGGATGCGAAATGGACAGGACCGGTCATTGTGGCGACACTTGGAGAAGGCCTATGTTCAACAGTGGACGTCTTTCGGTTGAAATAATGATGACTTATCGTCCTGAGAGATTAAATGACTTATAAAGAATTTATTTTATAATGAAAAAATTCAAAGAGAAAACTGTCTTTTGGAAACAAAGTATTTATTTTAAATGTTTTTTTTTAAGATATGTAGTATAAACACGGCTTTAAAAAAAAATACTGTCATTATTTAGAAACAGTACTTAGTTTACTTGGTTTATGATTGTTTCTTATACAAAGCCAGTTGCACAAACATATATATAATATATTATGATTCTAAAGAATTCAAAAAATACAATAAATAGAACAGATTTTTTATTTTTATAGTATTAATTAAGCTGTGTACTTTTTCTATTAAACTTTAATTTCATGAGATCTCTTTTGTTTTGAATTATCTACCAATAATATTGAGAAAGAGAAATTAATAATGATTCATGGTAGGTGCCAGAAGTTTACATATTGCTCCTAGCTATAATTACAGTAAGTGATTAAGTAATATTAGGCAAATTGAGTAATTTTTGTTATTCTATTTAAACATTTACCTCATTTCGTAATCATTGTTACAGTATGTACTTCAAACTAAAGATTGTTACAGTAAGTCACACACTTACTGTACAAATGACTAAAAACACGTTATTTTTTAATTGATCATTCCTTAACATACATATTTTTTCAAGCTTTAAAATTTAAATATTATTACTACATAAAAATAATAAGATACAAATTGTTAACCAAACACATGTTTATCTAAAACATTTTAGAAAACTTAGGTTTAATTTATACTTCGGGAGCAACGTCAAAAGTAAAAAAAAAACTTTGACCGCCTTTTTCTCGAAAGTGTCTCTATGATACTTACTGTATATATCACAAGCACGGCAGAATAGATTATGTAAAAATAAATTTATTGCGTAACTTTGCAAAATTTTAAGGTAGGTACTTAAGTCTAGAAGGTACTATGGTAAGTGCCAAATAACTGTAAAGTACCTTATTAACCTTTTTAGGGTTCCGTACCCAAAGAGTAAAACGGGATTCTATTACTAAGACTCCTCTGTCCGTTCGTCTGTCCCCAGGCAGTATCTCAACAAATAAAACAATGTTTACATAATTATTTATTGATTTGATATTTGGAATACGTACAGCCAGACAGCTTTTAACATTACCATTACTGCTCTTATAAACGTATTTCTAAGAAACTCAAACAACGCGTTTAATATCAAATGCCGTGTTTCAACGACCATAAAGTACTAGACTGTTTCCATACCAACCATAAAGTACTTTATTTACCTTTTTAGGATTCCGTACCCAAAGAGTAAAACGGGAACCTATTACTAAGACTCCTGTGTCCACCCGTCGGTCCCCAGGCAGTATCTCATTAACCGTGATAGTTAAACAGTTGTAATTTTCACAGATGATGTATTTCTGTAGCCGAACTATAACAACAAATACTGAAAAATAGAATAAAATAAGTATTTAAGGGCGCTCCCATACAACAAACGTGATTTTTTGCCGTTTTTTGTTACGGACGGTACAGAACCTTTCATCCGCGAGTTCGACTCCCACTTGGCTGGTTTTTCTGATATCTCTGCGTAGGTACCCAAAAAATAAACAATTAACTGTTTTTTATAACTAGAAAATGTAAAATATTACGATTGATGTCGATTCAAGACCGCTTTATGTCTTTATTTCCGTTTGTAAAAGTTAATAACGTCAATAAATGGAACAGGGGCAGTGTACTTTATGGCAATTTTTTTATTTTTTTTATTCTTGATAAGTTCGCGCTTGACCTCACCTGATGGAAAGCGACGATGCGGTCGACGATGGAACGCGCTTACCTAGAAGTAACCTATTCACTCTTGACTTAAAGATTCCCGGGTTGTAGCTATCAGGAAACAGATTCCGGCAAGGGATTCCACTCCTTAGCTGTACGGCGTACGGCGGCTTATTTGGCGTCTACCTTATTTCTTCTAAAGCTTCTACCATCTTTCTGTCTCATTTTTCTTTTCTTAATTAATCATTAAAATATTGATTAGTTGCTGCAATGACGCACTTATACTCATAGAAATTTAGAAATGACAATCTCTAACAATTCGGTCGGTTTTCTACCGATTGCATTTCGCCGAGTGTTCGTCGGAATTGCATAACTTAATTTCGTCAAACCCGTTCCATTTGCGGTGGCATTTCGTCGTACATTCGGTGGTCCGTTACCACCAAACGCACGGCGAAGCGCTAACGATGATGGACATACCATACATACGCAGAAAACGTTTTGGGAACACATTTTTGGCGTTTAGCGCCGTCTAATAGGGGACTCGCAATAAAAGTCGTGTATTGTTAAACAAATTATATATCTCCCACCGCCAAAAGTAATGACTCTAGAGCAGAAGAAACCAAAGAGTAAAATCACTTCATAGAGAAAACTAAACCATAGTTCACACACAGTACAGTAATCATATTACAGTATATATGTTAATACAACATAAATGTGAGTCGCCACACATTCATTGTGCGTACAGCTAAGGAATGGAATTCCCTGCTGGAGTCTATATTTCTTGAAAGCTACAACCTGGGGTTCTTAAGTCAAGAGTGAATAGGTTATTTCTAAGCAAGCGTGCTCCATCGTCGACCACATCGTCGCTTTCTATCAGGTGAGATAGTGGTTAAGCTCAAGCCTATCTACAGTAAAAAATATCTGCTTGACAATGCTGTGACCATAGATATAGAAAATATATTTCTATGGCTGTGACAGTCGAACAAAGTACAAAGTGCGGACATGGATTATATTTTTATAGAATATAATAGCATTTATTCGACGCAGGCAATACAATAGGCAACAAAATAAAATACTGAAAAGATCACAAAAAATTGTATTTTTTTACTCTTTTTTTCATTAGTTTCCTACAGTTGTTGTCAATTTATCTACAATTCAAATGTGTGATGTGTGTATGTAATGTGTGTGGTTGTGTGATGTGATGTGTGTTATGTTCAGATTCCGAGCTCTTTGTCTACTTTGAAAAAGCCAAGCTTGAACATACATAAATAATCATGTAAACACTTGCTCAAAAACAGAAGTTTGTACGCAAAGTTTTCAGTGTAATATACCCAAAACTGTTAGTAATAACATGTTAAACAAGAGCGAGCGTTCAAACTTACTGCGTGGACCGGAACGTTATTGTTTGCCTCGAGTTCGGCCAAGTTCGTTGTAAAACTATGTTTTATGAGTGAAATGAGTTATATTTGCATGTTGGTTTTATTCAGTGGTACTCGTGAATATTGAAACCTTTGAAACTGTGGGAACTACTCTGAAATATGAAAAACTAGCTGCAGCCGGCGGCTTCACCCGCGTTATAGTAGTAAATTATACAGAGGGAACATACTCCCGAAATAAGAAGTCCTATGTGCTATTCTAGGACACGGTCTACCTGTGTACGTGTACCAAGTATTATCAAAATCCGTTCAGCTGTTTGAATGTGAAGAAATAGCCAACATACCTACACACAAACACACACGCGCACAAATTTCCACCTTTATAAAGAAAGAAAGAAAAAAGATAGATAGATAGATAGATAGATGGATAGATATTCTTTATTGTACACCATAATAAAAATAACATTAGGAACTTAAAATTAATAAGGTGTCACAATGGGCGGTCTTATTGCTAAAAGCGATTTTTTAAAGACAACCTTTGGATGGATTTAACAGAGAAGGAGAAAAAAGATACGCAGGTAGTTCGTGGTATACTATTAACATATATAAAATACATAAAATAATAAATTGCATATAATACAAACAATATAATAAATATATGAAAACGTTTATTCGTACCTCACACATACAGTAGAATTAAGTATGAAAAACAATAATTAAAATCTCAGCATATGCTGGGATATTTAAAGCGATAAATAACGCAGCGCTGGTATTCTGTTAGGGCACTCGGTGATGCCACGGTCACACTCACGGAGGTTAAATAAAACTATATAGGTATCGAAACAAAATAATAAATACAAAAATCAACACAACATCAGGATGGCGTCCAGTCGGTTCACTTTTAAGGTGATGGCATGTGAGCACGTGAGCACGTGGCGTGATACATTCGCAGGAAGTTGGTGTAATCATCACAGCGTTGATTTGTTGGATTCGTTTTTCATATATAGATTGTTAATTTGTATGTATGTATCTAAGTATATATTAATTATTGTATTTCTTTTCTATTTCTTTACCATTAAGCTGCACCTACCATGTTTTGTTTCTGCACCACCCTAAGGTCGACTGGTAGAAAATGCCTAAGACATTAAGTCCGCCTTTGTACAGTGTTTACTACTTGTGCATAAAGTTTTAATAAATAAATAAAAATATTAAATATTAAAAACATATTAAAAATTAATATTAAAAAATAATAAATACATAGCATAGTGTTAGAGAAAATTTCTCTTAGGTATCGAAACAAAATAATAAATACAAAAATATTAAATATTAAAAAAAATATTAAAAATTAATATTTAAAATATTAAATACATAGATAGCATAGCATAGTGTTAGAGGAAAATTCTCTAACGCGTGACACGTATTAACATAAATTCATGCTTTTCACCTGACATATTTCTATACATATTTCTCTTAGAAATATTTAAAAAAATGCAATATTTTTATTGCATTTTTAAGTATTAACCGTAGAGTGATAATATAAGTATATAGTAAAAATTATCTGTTATCTAAAATATTCCTCGCTTAGTCTTTCCTGAACTAAGTTGGGGTTGGTCCAGTCTAGCCGAATGCAGCCTATAGTTCTTTTTGTGTAACTAGAAGGTCGAGGGATGAGAAGAGATCTTAGTTACGCTGGAAGGACGGCCGTTGGGATCGTAAGGTTCTGGAGTGGCAAACGCGGTAGCTTGGACAGGCATAAGGGGAACCGATGACTGATCGATGTGGCAACACTTGGAGAAAACTGATGTCCAGTAGTGGAAGTCTTTCGGCAAAAATGATAAAGTTGAAAGTTACCAGGAGGCCAAGTCTGCTATTTTTATAAATTCGTCATTCCAACACGATCCCATTGTCATTTTGCTAAAAGTTCATAATCTGATAATTTATAATGGTCGATCATTGATCGGTCAATGACCTTGTGGTAGAATGACAATATCGAGCTGTCTCGAAACAAAATAAAAGCAATGACTGCACAATACCGTTCTAATGGTAGGTCACTGATCAAAGTATCTGTCAAAATTTTGGCAGTTATCCGCATACGTCAAATATTTATTTGTCATTATGTACAAGATTACCATTTTACCCACTTCTTTCAATGGAATGTCAGTGGTTGACCATTGAAAAGTCATAATGACGCCATTATATTAGTAGATTACCAAACTTGGTCAAAATCAACAATTATGAAGTCAATGATAGACCATTCTGACTCTATTGTAATAGCAGACTTGAGGCCCAGCTGTGCTTCACCTTTTTGTAGTAATTACATACCATTGTCAACGCACACATTCCAGACCACAGATTTTAATTTGAGGTATTCAACCATCAAATGACGACACAGTTAGCACAATGGTAAGGCGATTTGCTGCTGCACTGTGTGTCGTGGGTTAGATTCCCGCACGGAACAAATATTTGTATAGCCTACAGATTGATGTTCTGGGTCTGGACGAACTCCCCTACACAAAGGGGAGTTTACATGACTGTGTATGCACTCAAGATAAAAAGTAATTGTGTGAAGCAACGTTTCTCACTCTGGAAACTATCACACAACTATCACACAACGTCGTCTAGTCCCAAGCTAAGCAGAGCTTGTGTTATGAGTACTAGACAACTGATAAACATACTTATATATTTTTAAATGAATATTATAGATAAATTACACCCAGACAAAGAACAAATGATCATGCTCATCACACAAACATTTGTCCTGGGTGGGAATCGAAACCACGACCTCCGGCATAGCAGTCAGGGCCACTAACCACTAGACCAACAGGCCAGTCAAATGTCAGACTTTTACTGATTAAAACCAAGCTGTGTTCTTTCAGTTGCCCTTTGTGTTCCAGGGTCAGGGTAACACTTTCGAACTATCCCGAGGCTCAGTGATCGCAACTCCAACTTACTGAATATTTATGTATTATAAGTTAAACACAAATACAATCCCAGACGCTTACTAAGCAATCACAGTCGTCCGCTTCAATAAATCTATATAATTTGTGGACCGACTGTTAGAAGCAAGTCAATTTAATTAGTTTTAATATAATTTGACTGGCCTGTTGGTCTAGTGGTTAGTGGCCCTGACTGCTATGCCGGAGGTCGTGGGTTCGAGTCCCACCCAGGACAAATGTTTGTGTGATGAGCACGATCATTTGTTCTGTGTCTGGGTATAATTTATCTATAATATGTATGTATATAAAAATATTTAAGTATGTTTATCAGTTGTCTAGTACTCATAACACAAGCTCTGCTTAGCTTGAGACTAGACGGCGTTGTGTGATAGTTGTGAAATATTATTATTTATTCTTATTAATAACCAGATCGACCATTACAGCTACATGGCGATTATTTAGTAGCTCTCTCAATCTGACTAGCCCTTTTCTGACCATGTTGGGAGAGTTGCTAGACAAACCGGGAGCAACTGTAGACATGGAGCTGCTTACCTGACCTCCACAACTCAGTAACTCGGTAGACACGGTACTCATTAGCAATACTGCACCCCTAGCCAAGTTGATAATCTGTAATCGTTAACGCTAGTCAAAACGAATCAAATCTATGGGAATGACATCATCTCAACGTTAAGTCACGTGGTCAGAACAAACGAATAGAAAATTCGTAGCCAAGTTACATCGTTCAAAATGATAAAATGAATTGTTATCGTTTCTACAATGTTCAACGCTACATCCCTTGTTATACAAACGCTACATTGTAGAACGACGGTTCAGGCGCGTCAACATGGCTACCAACTTATCGTTTTCTACAATTGCTGACACCAAGGCGTTACCGATTGGAGAACGGAATTTGACACGAAACGGTTGTAACTTGGCTAGGGGGGCTGAGGTTAGATTTTCTGACCTTTACTAACTATAAGTTATTGTTTTTTTTTTTTAAATTATCCAATGTCTTCTGTCGCTCTAAGGTGGCGCGGGAAGGCACAGACTTTTATTAACTAAAACCACAACTGTGTTCTTCAGTTATCCTATGCGTTCTAGGACTATGGGCTTCTTTTTCAGAAATTCCCCATGGTCCTTGCGGTTATCGGCCCCGCCCTTGTTGGTGTCAGCAGGACAACTCTTTTAGGCACGCGTGGGACACTACACGCCGACAACGACTTGGGCTTGGTCTGGAAGATTACCGGACGGACGGACGGCGAGCTACCTATTGCTCGTAATGACAGTCAAACATCTTTAAATGACACCTGCATGACAGCCGGCACCAAAGACAACGTGGTTTCTGAGGTATGAAGTCGTCATACGTCTTGGTATGTAATAGTTGGTCATCCATCCCCGTTCTGACCTCGATAAGCGTTGCTTAACCATGTATATAGACCTGCGCTTCTGTTATTACTTACCCAGAGTTCGGTACCCCTGTTTGATAATATATTGAGCCCGAAATTGCGAATTAAGGTGATAGGCACCTGTCAATGTCGACAAGTCTGCGGTTGGCAAGCCAATAACCTGGGCTTTTAAACAGCTACGAATTTTATTAGATTTCTTTCCAAGTAAAATGTTTAATCATTCAATCCTTATATATAATCCTTTAATGAAAATTCTCATTTAATAAAGCTTATAACTTTGTAGTATTAAAGTTAAACGTAGTTTTAACACATAAAACATTTAATTATAACTTCAAAACTATTTAAAACTATAGCACCCGGAAAGGGCGCGTAATTCTCCGTTTGACTGTCAGAGGTACTAGTGTGGGGGCGATAATGCGCGACGATAGTAGGGATGCGCTTATTCATCGACTTTTTAGTCTAACAGTAGGTACTATAGTCTGCAATAATGGTTACATAGTATATTTTATATAACACTAGCGGTCCCAACAGACGTTGTCTTACCCGAAAGCTCAAGAAAAAAAATTGCCGATTGTATGTGATTTTGACGAAAGGTTCTTGAGTGGCGACCACGTACCGTAAAACGCAGCGTTGGAAGGCCTCCCACATGATGGACCGATGACCTGGTGAGGGTTGCGGAAATCCGATGGATGCGAGACCCACAGGACCGGTCGTTGTGGCGACGCTTGGGGGAGGTTTATGTCCAACAGTGGACGTCGTTCGGCTGAAATGATGATGATGATAAAATATGTGGTTTTGTTAATTTGAACAACCACTATTTGTGAATGATGTGTATACTTATAATTGATTTGTTTCCGCGGGACCATCCTGTTAAATATTTTGTAAACAAGTTGTCCATGTGCTTTTGTTAATGAAATAAAAATAAAATTTATAATATAGCTAGCTGAATTTTATCCAATCTTCCCGCTCCATTACACTGAGCGATTTAATATCGTATGCAAAAACCATAATATAAAATGAGTGAAGGCAACTCTGCAGATATGAACATATTTGAATAGGTACATAACATCCTAAAATAAATTGAAGTGCTTCAATATAAAAAAGAAACACAGGTGTCTTTCACAAGGGCAGTCACAATGAAGCTTCTCAAGCAACTTTTAAATTCACAGCATGTTTCTTCGTATAAAGCTGTCAGGCCCTCAAAGCTGCCATTATTCGGGAAAACTTCACGAACGAAAACATTTAATAACTGGGTCGGAAAATTCAACCTCGGAAAGTTGAAAAGGCGATATCCGCTGCTCCGTATGCCACGATTTAGGGACATTTTCTCTACAAAAAAAGATTATTTGCTGACACGATGCGAGAGAATGGCTTTGTGCGAATACTCGACACACCGACACTCGAGCATTTGCATATTAATATAATATTATATTATTAAACGGCACAGGACGGGACTGACAGGTTATTATGGGACGCTGTGTGTTGACGCTGGTTTAGGGTCGGTATAACATTCATGAAATATCCTGGTTTTGGACGGCGACGTCCTGGGAGCTAGAAAATACTTCAAAGATTTGTTTTTGTTTTTAATTGGTATCGAATGTCAATGAAAAACAAAGCCTGCGTATTTAATAAAGGCTTAGGTCCCTTTTATAGGCGCCTTAATTTAATTAATTAACTTAATTATTATCATTATTGTTTTAGGTAAAAAAAAATTGAGGTTAGAATTCATCAAATAACTCTCCCGCTCTGGGTGGGGCGAGAGGGCCTGTCAGATTATTACTGACTAAAACCCACTCCTGTCCCTTCTTTGCCTTCGTTCCAGGACCCCGGGATCTTTTTCGCAACACCCATGGTCCCAGAAGGCTTCTACTAAAACTCACCAGTGTCCTTTAGTTGCCTTTTGCATTCTAGGACTACAGGTTTCTTTTTCAGAAAATTATTGCGGTCCTAGCGGGCATTGGCCCTGCCGGGCACCTATGGTTCGCTGACATTCCTTTGAGGAGCGCGTGGATGACTACCTACGCGCTGTTGATGACTTGGGTTCGGTCCGTACGATTAGCGGTCGGCTGGACGGCGAGTTACCCATTGCTCGTCGCAAACTCGCACCTACCCTGGCTAGCATTACTGCTTTGCGACCACCTGCCATTCCTCCTCGCTCCGGACCACGGTCCTTTGCGACCTAGAGCCACGGGCCTCACGATACTTACTTACCCACGAAAGACGATTATTTATGAAGAGGTAGGCAACATGGCTTACACCATTGTCTACATTATATTGATAGACCAGTTATTTTCCTTACATCGGACTCAGTTCAATTAACACAACAATTTAATGTATGGATGGCGCCAATACACTTAGATGATGTCCGTCAGTAATAAAATATAGAGCGTACTTAATTATTCGTACCCGAAATTGGTGTAAAAGGAAAACTCTGAAGCTACAATAACACTGCAGCGATTGTATAAACCAATCTGCCCTCCTAGCCAAGTTACAATCGTTTCGTTCACGCCGAACGCCTCGAGTAGGCCACGCCTCCGATTCCTTTGTTCTAACCACGTGACTGAGCGTTAAGATGACGTCAGAACAAAGCATGTCAGAAATCAGTATGTTTATCTGTTGTCTAGTACTCATAACTAAGCAGATGTTAGTTTGAGACTAAATGATGTTGTGTGAAACTTGTAAATTAAAAAAAAATCTTATTATCAATAAAAAAACAATAATTATTGCAAACAATAATATTTATTAGTATTTGTTTATTAATCAACAATCTTAAACTTTATATTGCAGAAAAAGTATTTAATGCAAAACATGAGCTTGTTTAATTAATATACAGAATGTGTGTGGTGGTCCAAATTTGGCGTACGTAATCGTTTGCAGGGCTGCTCGTTCCACCTCGAAGCGCGAGAAGACATTGAATGATTTTTCACCACAATAAAAGATCTAAATTTTAAGAGATTCTGAAAATTTTAATTTGCGATTCGGTTTTGATTTCCAACAGTACTCTCGCTAACCGGTAAATTTCAAAACGCAATGCTCTCAGACAACAGATTTTGAACCTAGTCCTAGGCTGCTCTACTTTACTTCCATGTCTCTGTTAACTTTAAGAGATAATTACTTTATTTACCGAAGCCACCACCGCGAGGTCATTTTATTTCGTTTCAATTCATTTCATTATATTTTATTTATAGTTATTGGTAACAAAGATCTACAAATGACAACTGGGAGCAAGGGCTTTACGTGCTTTCCGAGACACGAGGTATCAGTATTGCCCTAGATAAACTTAGAAAAGTACGTACATATGAATTATGAATGAACGTTTTCATTGGTACTTGCCTAATTTCGAACCCGCAACCTCATGCACGAGAGACAGGTGCCTTAACTACTGGGCCATCACGACACTCTAGCTCCAGCAGTATCCATTCTATATTCATCATCTTCCTGCCCTTATCCCGTGTTATTTGGGGTCGGCGCAACACGTTTCTTTCTTCCACTCTGCCCTGTTACTCGTCATGCTATCGCTAACTTCCTTTTCTTTCATATCACTCTTCACACAATCCATCCATCTTTTCTTTGGTCTCCCTCTCCCTCTCCATCCATCCACATGTAAACTCATAACTCTCAGTATCCATTCTATATTAAACTATTTAATTTAAGACAAGGCCACATTAAATGAATAAATATTCCGATAGACAGCGTTGTACGCTGGTCACTAATTACAGGCTGGCAGCCGTCATTGATAAGAGTGATGTATTGTAACACAGACCGCTACTGGCTTCCAACTTAATGTAACATGCAAATGTGAATAATTGGCGTATTGAGCCGGGATTGGATTCATGTAATATTAATTTAGTACGTAATATTAATTGAATGATTGGTTGGTTGTTATATGGCAGGGTTTACAGTAGTGCATAGTTACATAACATAATACTATTTTAATGGTTTATATTATTTAAGTATACATCACCGACACATATGTATTAGAATCCAAAACTGTTTTGCGTCCGTTGCGTCACAACCACAGGTTCAGTTGAAAACCAGCGTCAGGCACTAGTTGCCTGGCATTTATGCTGAATTGGACCTATTTTGGTGCAGCCGTGAGGCACGCAACTATATCTTTTTGCTACTGTTTTTTTTATATATTTTTGTTTTATTTTTTTTTTTGTTTTTAGTGTTATCTAATATTATTTTTGTGCCTTGTGCTGTACCAAATAAATTATTTTTCTTTCTTTCTTCTTTCTAGTGCCGATGTTTGAGGGAAGCTTTCGGGTAAGTGGTGATTTCGGCAAATAACTTTACGTCCGCCGAGTTCTGACTTGAGATATAATCGCTGTTAGCGCGCCAACAGTCGGTTCAAGTGACCGTAAGCGAGTCTGTCGACGATTTGTCGACGCCCTAATAGCGATGTAATCAAGAGTCGGAACGTAGTGTAAATGTAGCGCTTTGTTCCATATAGATTCTAGATTCAATTGTCAGGAAAATGCGGAATGTTTAAGTTTAAGATGTAAAACAATGTACTTCTTTGATTTTATTTTCAATTGAAACTATCAATCGTCCAGTAAATTTAGATATTTGAGGTTACAATAATTCGCACCCAGCTGAAAATTGGTAGGATTGGAAACAGACGTATCTTCTTTTTTCGTTAAATTCAAAGTTCCATTTTTTCACAGCTTGAAAAGGACCACAAACCCGATTATATGGTTTTAAATTCAATTCGATAAAGGGTCTTGACAGACGGACAATAAGGACGGATCCTATAAGGATTACCTCTTTCAACTTTTTGAATCGTTGTATCTCAAAAACTGGTGGATCTTAGGAAAAACATTTTTGTAGATAATCATCTGGTCTACAATTTTTGTCTGAGCTAGTTTTATGATAAAACTTACTGTTTTGCTGAAAATTACTGAAAATGAATGGAATGAATTTTTAGATTTCATTTATGACGGTGTTTTGAATAATCCTACCAATTTTCAGCTGGTTGCGAATTATTGTAACCTTACCCCTACTTTTTGTTCTAATTGAGTCCAATTCCTCACGAAGCTAAGTGTGGTTTTTTGCTATTGTCGCAGGCCAATGACATTCAAGTTATTGATGATTGTGAATAGAACGGACACAATTACAATTTTAATGAAATTCGAACGGCTTTACGTGCTTTCCAAGGCACGGGGGTATCATACCACTAACTTCCAAACATCGAGCAGCTACAGAGTAATTCCTAATGGAAAAATCTAATAGCACTTTTTGCCCGACCCAGGAATCGAACCCAGGATTTCACGCTCAGCAGTCGCGCTTGCGACCACGATACCAACGAGGCAGTAAAGTAGAAGTTATATAAAAATTTAGTTACTTCGTACGTATTGTCATTTTATAAATTTTCCCTATATACGTGAACGGTTATTCAATATCGAGATGGTTCTACTTCAAGGCATATTATTGAGCAGCCGGCATTGAGTATTTTATTACTAGATTGATACGTTATTAGTGTCTCTTTTTTTTTATTTGATGTAAATCAGTTCTTGACTGTGATCCCACCTGATGGTAAGCGGAGATGCAATCATTGATGGTCAGGCGCACTAGTTTATTAAGAGCCTATTCACTCTAGCCTTGAAGACACCTATATTATAAACTGTCTAATAGTCTAGCTACAGTTTCGAAAGAAGATATTACGTATTGTCTTCTCACTCCATCTCGACCCCAATTTTCAGCCACCATAAGCGTTGGCTTGCGGACGACGAGCAATGGGTAGTTCGCCGTCCCGCCGTCCGATAACTGTTCGGACCAATGGCACGTATTAAACCCACGCGGGTCTCAAAGAGATGTCACCAAAACTGAAGTAGCACAAGAGGACCGAAGCCCAGGTACTGGGGCCATGCGTTGACTTCCGAAAGGAAAACCAGGGGTCCTTGTATTCAAGTTAAAGAAGAGGAATGGAGAAGGGGTATAGGTGTGGTTTTAGTCAGTAAAATTCTGACACGCCCTCAAGCTCCGCAGGAAAAGTTATTGGTTGATTTCACACCTTAAAATAAAAGTCATAATCATTGTCACTATTTTAGCTGAAAGATATCCATTCATGGCTGGCCATAGGCATCCTCCAACCGTCACAAGGTCGACCAGTCCTGTGCGTCTTGTATCCAACGGATTCGGCACTCATCAGGTCATTATTTTTTGTGGAAAGCCTTCCAACCATAATGAAACTATAATTAATGAGTCCGTGAAAGCTCAGATCCTTAACTAGCTAGCTGAATAATGTTTTGACGATGACAAAACGGTACAGATTAGCAAGAAGAGGTCATTTCTTGTTTATCAGAACGGTTTAGGTTTCGAAATAACGGGCTGAAACCCTTCAGTGTGCTTTACACTTCACGTACACTTGCGTTTCTACCTAACATTACTCATTGTTAAACCACGAAAGCTGATCAATATTTGAGAGAATAGGTCGTATTATAGGACTATTATTTCCTCTCCTACCTCCACCCCCCCTTTTTAAGCCTCTTCAAAAAGAAGGAGGTTCTATGTTCGGCTGTATGTATTTTTTTTTTAATTTTGAAAATTATTTTTTTGATTGAATTGTTATACATCCGAGTTGGTCCCATAGAAATTTTGTAATGATCTTATGATGAAATTCGAAGATATGGAACGGAACTCGTCATTGGATCACAGCAGAATTGTCGTAAAAAGTAAAATTGCTTTGTTAATCATACGCGTTGACTTTAAGCATGATTGGGGTTTGAGGAGGAGATTTGTGTACTTTTTAGTTGTGGTACCGCAACTAAAAAGAGTTAAAAAAAAACATTTACAAAAAAAATACAACCGACTTCAATGTAAACAAAAACATTAAAAAGTGCAAAATAATTTTTATTTCGGAAGTCGGTGTTAAATAACGAACACACAAAATTATTATAAAAAGTTTTTTTTTAATGCAATTTTTTGTGTAAGTAGATTTATTTGGCCTGGTTACTCTCCTACCTCTACCCTTCATTTTTTCTTTGATAATTTATATGAGCTTTAAGTACAAAAATCTCGTGCCACAATGTTTGTCATCGAATTCCTCCGAAACGGCTGTACGAGTATATGTGATGAGAATATATCGTCGGCAATTTTTTACGGCCCATTTTCCTCTTTGATAATTTACATGTCAGAATAACTTTTGCCGGGTGAGCTAGTTTTCTATCATCATCATCATCATCATTTCAACTGAAAGCCTTCCACTGTAGTAAACAAGCCTACCCCAAGCATCGCCGCAACGACCAGTCCTGTGCGTCTCGCAATTATCGGTTTTCCGCGACCCTCACCACGTCATCGATCCACCAGGTCATTGTCCCGTATGGTCTCTTCCCGAGGGTGTCGGAAGAGGCGACTAAGGAATACACCAGAGAATGGGCAGCAGCATTCTCTGTGTATTTCAACAATTAATCACTGCGATCACCAACCCGCTTGCCAAGTGTGGCGATTATGGCCTATATTACAAAGTCCCCAATACAAGAAAAGCACAACAAAAAGATCCAGACCAAGCCCAAGTCGTCGACGGCGCGTAGTGTTTCACACGCGCCTCAGGGAGATATCAGCAATCATAGCATCAGCAGGGTCGAAGCCTACTGGGGCCATGGGTGATACGAAAGAGATCCCCGGACCCTAGAACTATGGCAAAGAAGGAACAGGAGTGGGTTTTTATAGCATATAGCATAATCAGCCTTTTAATGTTTCCACTGCTGGGACTCAGGCCTCCTTTCTAGGAGATGGAATGGGCCGTAATCCACCACGCGGGCCCAATGCGGGTTGGTGGATGTCACGTCTTCGAATTTTTTGGTTCTAGGACATGCCGGTTTCCTCACGTTGTTTTCCTTCACCGTTTTGAGAGGCAAAGCAGGAACATCTCCCGCCCCACCCAAGGCGGGATTTGTCATAAGATCATTATCCCACATGAAAAAAAAGTTATGATAAAATAAATTGCACAAAGTACTTAGTGCGCCTGGCTGGGTTTAAACCCGCGACCTACAACTCGTAAGTCGGGGCCGTTACCACTGCTACTGGGCTTTTAGTCAGTAAAAGTCTGACACGTCCTCTCGTTCCGCCTAAGAGCGGGAGATGTCTTTAGATGATTTTCCTACCAAAAAGAAAACAAAGAGTATATTAAATGTTTAAACCTGCAAAACATCACAGCAAGTTAGTGAAACTTATTAATATTACTAGAGAAACAATAAAGGTTCTCGTTTACTCGATATTTCGCACACAATCGATTGTTTCGAGAATTCTATTAGCCGGCGCTTTTGTCCCGTGCCCGGTGAAGCGCGGCGGGGTAAGTGAAAAACCGGGGGCTTCAAATAACCCGACGGTCTTTATTTTGTTTTAAACCTGTTTAATATTACTAGTTCAGACTTTTGCAGGCTTTCATCGTATTTATTGGCTGTCGAACATGATTTATTGACATGACTTTTATTAATGGATGTGATAAAAAACACATATTTGAGTATTTTGCTGGGCTGGCCTAGAATTTCAAAATAGAAAAAGTTCATTATGCGTACAGCTAAGAAGTGAATATCCCTGTGAGAGTCTGTGTTTCCTGATAGCTACAACCTGGGGATCTTTAAGTCAAGAGTGAATGGTTTACTTCTAGGCAAGCGTGCTCCATCGTCGACCACATCTCACATCAGCTTTCCATCAGGTGAGTTAGTGGCCAAGCCTTAGCCTATAAAGAGTGAAAAAAACTGGGACTTGCAAGTCGGGCTCTCGCACTGAGGGTTCCGTACAAACTTACCTATGAAAACAGTTCAATTCTCCGAATGGAGTTACGACGTTTTTTTCTGAATAGCAAAAATTTTTTTTTTGTGACGTAATTACAAATGTTTCTAGATTTTTTCCTATGCTTGTGCTATGAGACCTTGCTTCATATAAAATTTCAGGATTCTAGGTTAACGGGAAATGCCCTATGAATTTTGATTTCTTCGAGAGTGTCGAAATGTACGTTTTTTGCCACATAAACTAACGTATCTTTTTTTCTCGTTAACTTACAAGTTTGATTTTTTTACAGCTTTATGGATTTGCGGACTTGAGTATATAGTATTAATTTCAACTTGTTACCTTTACGCGTTTTTAAGATAAAGGCTCTTGACAGATAGACAGAGAGACAGACGGACAACGAAGTGATCCTATAAGGGTTCCGTTTTTTCCTTGTGAGGTACGGAACCCCAGACTGACGGACAACAAAGTGATCCTATAAGGGTTCCGTTTTTTCCTTGTGAGGTACGGAACCCCAGACTGACGGACAACAAAGTGATCCTATAAGGGTTCCGTTTTTTCCTTGTGAGGTACGGAACCCCAGACTGACGGACAACAAAGTGATCCTATAAGGGTTCCGTTTTTTCCTTGTGAGGTACGGAACCCCAGACTGACAGACAACAAAGTGATCCTATAAGGGTTCCGTTTTTTCCTTGTGAGGTACGGAACCCCAGACTGACGGACAACAAAGTGATCCTATAAGGGTTCCGTTTTTCCTTGTGAAAAGTAGTGTAGAATAAATATAACTGCCTCAGGCTCAGGCTAAGGCTGTACAGATGTTCAGTGTTAGTCCGAGCCAGTTCTTTAGCAAACAGATGTTTGCTCAAAACTAAAGTTTATAGAAGCTTTTCAAAGTTTATAAAGGATTTCTCTAACCCTACGGCTGAATCTATAGACAGAGGTTTGACTTCCCCCCACTAAGGAAAGTTTTGCCTTCACAGCTGAACGATGTGCCTTTAGGGTACGTTGGGCAATTGATGGAATTAAGACAGAAGAAAATATTATGAATATTTCGAAAATTCAAAACCAAGTATATCATTTGCCTAAAACCTTTGAATATAACCGTAAAAGCAGTTTGATATTAATACCGAAGCTGTTGACTCGGGCTGTTTGTTCAACATTGAAAATAAAACGGATCCCTCGATATTATAAAGACTAAATTATATAAGCAGTGACAATATTTACCTTTGTAATTGCGTTGAATACACAATCGAGTTGGCAACGAGGCGTTAATGCCGAAATAACAATTTAAACGTTTTTGATGTTATTTTGATGGAAGAGAGAGACCGGGGATTGCGAGGTGTGATTTGGAGAGGATTATGTCCAGCCATGCAAGAAATAAGGTGCTTTTGATAAATAAGTAGGCGAGTTAGTTTGTGTTTACACTATATCGCCCTTATCTACTGGATAGTAAGGGTAGGCAGCCCCCCTAGCCAAGTTACGATCGTTTCGTTTGCGTCGAACGCCTCGAGTAGGCCACGCTTCCGATTTCTTTGTTCTGACGTCATCTCAACGCTCAGTCACGTGGTCAGAACAAAGGAATCGACGAAAACGAAACGATCGTAACTTGGCTAGGGAGGCAGATCTGTTATAGATACAAAGCAGCATTTTAATTTTTTAGGTTTTCGTACCTCAGATGGCCAAAACAGAGCCCTTATAGGATCACTTTGTTGATCTTCTGTTAAGACCATTTTTGTCAGAACCGCGTAGAGGTATTAAGCTAAAATTAATGAAAAATTTTCTTAGAGTAGTAATAAAATCAAGCTTATAAGTCAACATAATCTAATGACCGTTTATGTTGCGTTTATGGTGCGTTTATGTTGCGTTTATGGTGCGTTTATGTTGCGTTTATGGTGTGTTTATGATGAGTTTATTGTGCGTATTTTGATGCTCGCAAGGAAATCAAAACCAAAATATAAGGTACGTTCCGTTGATCTTGAATCCTGAAATTTGGCAGGAAGCAAGGTCTCATAGAACAGTAGTGGCCGAATGGTAACGGCCCTGACTTATGAGTTGTAGGTTGCGGGTTCAAACCCAGCCAGGTGCAGTTGTGTAATTTATTTCATAACCACTGCTCTCAAAACGGTGACGGAAAACATCGTGAGGAAACGGGCATGTACTAGAATCAAAAATTCGAAGACGTGTGACATCCACCAATCCGCACTGGGCCCGCGTGGTGGATTACGGCTCATTCCCTCTCCTGGAGAGGAGGCCTGAACATTAAAAAGGCTGATTATGCTATTATTATAATAAGGTCTCGTAGCACCAATAAAGGAAAAAGTATCAAAACCGATTTGTAATTTGTAATTGTAATTACTTTACAAAATAGAGAAAGGAAATATCTTCGTGACTCAATTCAGGAATCGAACTATTTACACAGGTACTTAGTTTACTTAGCTTTAAACAGTTTTTTTTCAGCCATCCAATGACTTCTCCCGCTCTGGTTGGAGCGAGAGGGCGTGTCAGACTTTTACTGACTAAAACCACACCTGTGTCCTTCAGTTGTCCTTTGCGTTCTAAAACCACGGGTTCCTTTTTTAGAAAATCCCCGCTGCCCTAGCAAGCATCGCCCCTGCTGGGGCCCTACGGTTTGCTGACATCTCTTTGAGGAGCGCGTGGAACACTACGCGCTGGCGACGACTTAGGGTCGGTCCATTGCTTGTCGCCCGCAAGCTCGCGCCTACCGTAGCTGGAATTGGGGTCGGGGTCGCGCTGGCTGAGGCGTAAGGCCCGGCGCCCATTTTCGTCATCGGCAAGGAAAAGCATCCTTCGGCATCTTTACATGGATGCCAAGCCATAGTTTCCGACAGTGTGCGCTGCAATGGGCGCCGGGACATCTGTTCCCTCACGCGTGCGGCAGTTACTCCTCAAAGAAGGGACTTACCGCCATAATTATGAGGTGCCCTAGAATCAGTTAAGTGTTTTAATTTGTGATAGGGCCATAGGTATATAGGTATAATTAATTATGATTATATATGGCCTTAATTCAAAAATAAAAACGCAACTACAGTGATATCTACTACATATTTACATACGTATAACATACCTACTTATCATAGTTGCTATGTAAATAGTATGTGTTAATTTTTAAATGAATATAGTTTATCCTATTAAACGTGTTGCGCTGACCCTAAATAATATGAGATGAGGGCAGGAAGAAGAAGAAGAAGAAGATTATAGTTAATTCTATAGTACTGTTAAAAAGAGTGACCGCGGCCTCTGGAAAGAAAAGGACAACTGAAAGAACACAGGTGGGTTTTAGGCAGTTATAATCAGAGACTTCCTCTCGCTCCACTCAGAGCGGGAGAAGTTATTTGACGGCTTCCGACAAAAAAAAAGTATTTGAAGTAAAGAATTTGTTAAGACACGACAAAGACATTATAGTGCCTAGGGTTTCTCGAGTTCCTAATTAAAAATACTTAATTTAGAAAACGGCCCTATGTCCAGAATACAGGCATAAATACACACTGGCTGGTTGGTACTGAAAAATAAGAAAAAAACCGTCCCAGGGCGACGGACTTGCGCACGAAGGGTTCTGTACCATTCGTAGCAAAAAACGGCAAAAAATATTTATTTTATTCCGTTTTTTAGTATTAGATATAATAGCGGCCACAAAAATACATCATCCGTGAAAATTTCAACTGTTTAACTATCACGGTTAGATAGAGCCTGGTGAAGACGGACAGACAGACGAAAGGACAGCGGAGTCTTAGAAATCGGATCCCATTTTACCATTTGAGTACAGAGCCCTACAAACAAATTTAAATTTCGAATAACACTTAATAAACAGTATGCTTAGCAGCCAAGCTTGCGGCCAAACCTCAACAACATTGATTATCAATTCCAGACAGCTTGAATTTAAACTAAATCCATCAACAATTAGTACTTAAAC
This sequence comes from Mythimna vitellina, assembly GCA_949316375.1. Classification (NCBI taxonomy): domain Eukaryota; kingdom Metazoa; phylum Arthropoda; class Insecta; order Lepidoptera; family Noctuidae; genus Mythimna; species Mythimna vitellina. The sequence continues at coordinate 1,615,871 of OX438696.1, forward strand.
ACATATTAATACAGCACAAAGTTCCATGAAACTCGTTTGAAGTTGCATCGCAACTATCGAATTGAGTTTAGACCTAAATTGGACAACGGAATGAAGATTCCAACAGGCGTGACTCACTTGGGAGCAGTAAGAAAATGTTCAGAAGGAACACTTTAAAAAACACTGTCGCCTTTTTAAACTAAGACAAAATAAATACACTACTAAGAATAAAATTTGTGCATATGTTTGTATGTTTGTTACTAAAGACTTTCCTTACTTTTCGAATATCGTAATTAGAGACATAATAGAAAGACAATGAGAGAGCGAGCTGTTCGCTTGGGGTTTAATGAATTAATTTTTTACAGTACATTAGTATGAATAAACATTAGTATTTGAAACTGATAATTAGTTTTGTATATTGACATTTTGTATTGTATATTGACATTATTTATTTAATGCTTTATGCACACAAAAGTACAAAGGCGGACTTAATGCCTTAGGCATTTTCTTTTTTCTTCTCACTTTTGGGTGATGCAGAGAAAAGTAGTGGTAGGTGCAATAAAAGAGAGAGAAAAAGGCGATTACAGGAATAGATTTATAAGTAAATCTATTCCTGTAATATAGATGTATGTATAGATTTATAAGTAAATCTATTCCTGTATTCGCCTTCATTCACCACGACCATAGAATAGATATACTAATAAACCATAGAATAAATATAATACAACTATACGATATATACTCAAGTTAATACACTACATACATACACTAAAATACTTAAACAATTGGTCCAAATCGACAATAGGAAAACTTTAATGCTGTGATGATACTACTGCCAACTTTTTACGAATTAGCTCACAAAAATTGGTTTTGAATGATAATAATCGGCTTTTTGCCATCCTTACATTAGTATTGTAAATTGACATTAGGCACCCCTGGCAAAGGTGCAGTGGTGGCCAAGTGAGCAGTGGTGGCCAAGTTGTAACGGCTTCGACTTACAAGTTGTAGGTCGTGGGTTCAAACCCAGCCAGGCGCATTACTTTGTGTAATTTATTTCATCACCACTGCTCTCAAAACGGTGAAGGAAAACATCGTGAGGAAACCGGCATGTCCTAGAACCAAAAATTCGAAGACATGTGACATTCACCAACCCGCACTAGGCCCGCGTGGTGGATTACGGCCCATTCCCTCTCCTAGAGAGGAGGCCTGAGTCCCAGCAGTGGGAAAATTGAAAGGCTGATTATACTATATTATACCCCTGGCATTGATTTCTATTGTTAGTTAATATTAATTATTTTTTATTATTTTACAGGCCTGTTGGTCTAGTGGTCAGTGTCCCTGATTGCTATGCCTGGGGCCGTGGGTTCAATTCCCACCCAGGACAATTTTTTATGTGATGAGCACGATCATTTGTTCTGTGTTTGGGTGTAATTTATCTATAATATGTATGTATTTACAAATATATAAGTATGTTTGTCAGTTGTCTAGTACTCATATCACAAGCTCTGCTTAGTTTAGCATTAGATGGTGTTGTGTGATAGTTGTGGAATATTATTATTATTATGATGCAATCCCTTAAAAAAAAATTCTATTGTCCAGGCTTATTTAATTTGAGTATTGAGACTTGGCTGGCTTGATTATTAACCTCTAAGAAACATTATAAATATAACATAACGCTCTCTTTATTGCCTTGCTACACCATTATAATTGTACCTATGTTAAACAAATGAATAATAGTTTCAATTTTTTTTTCTTTAAGACATTGTCTCCCACTAGCAATTACTCCTGTATGGTGGCTCGTTCACAAACATGTAAATTGAGGAGCACAAGACACCCAGACCAGGAACAGCTATAGGCCATACAAATAGTTTTTCCGTACGGGAATCAAACCAGCGACACACAGCGCAGCAGTCAACGGTCAACCACTGCGCATACCGTCTTCAAATGAAAGAAAAGATGGGTTCTCTATTCAGAAGTCAACAACAATTTCAACAACAAACACCAACAATTTGCTTGCTGTGATCTTCTCATCCGATTGTAATTTAGGTGTCTTCAAGACTAGAGTGAATAGGCTCTTAATAAACTAGTGCGCCTCACCATCAACGATTGCATCACTGCTTACCATCAGGTGGGATCGCAGTCAAGCACTAGTTAATATCAAATAAAAAAAAGTAAAACGCAGACGTCGGTTATCTGTTATTAAGTACCTTCAGCCATTGTCTTAAACAGTAATATATCTATGAGAGAGGTAACCGAAAGGAAATAAGCCTTCTGCAACATAAATTCATAGTCCTTAACCCCTGGAGGTACTCACAGATTGAACGCGTCAAAGTTACTCAGGGAAAGTTTACATATAATGACATTCTGACGCGTCACGCCCGCAGGGACCAATCAGAGTGTTGCCCAAGCGATTCAAGAGAAACGGCGCGGACCTAATGTATGATGCGTCTACTGCTTAATCTTTGACGAGTTTTGTCGGCGAATTGAGAAAGGGTTGGGGAGGTGAAGAACAAACGATATTGAACCTTATAAGTGCTTAAATAAGTGTTTTATTATTTTTAACCTGACTAGACATATTTATCTACAACATATCGTAAAGTTTCAGTTTGAAAACAGTTCAATTCCCGAATTGAGTTACGAAGATTTTTCTGAATCGCAAAAAAAGTTTTTTTTGTGACGCAACTATAAATTTACAGCCTTCAGATTTTTCCTTTACTTGTGCTATGAGACCTTGCTCGATCCCAAATTTCAGTATTCTAGGTCAACGGGAAGTACCCTATGAATTTTGATTCCCTTGAGAGTGTCGAAATATACGTTTTTTGCGACATAAACGGTCGTATCTTTTTTTCCGTGAACTCATAAGTCTTTTTTTTTCACAGTTTCAAGAGACCGCAGACTTGAGTACATAGTACTTGAGTGAATGAGTGATTGATTTGATTGTGATTGGTGAGTACTTGGTTTTAATTTCAACTCGATACCTCTACGCGTTCCCGAGATAAAGGGTCTTGATAGACAGACAGACAAACAGACGGACAACAAAGTGATCCTATAAGGGTTCTGTTTTTCCTTTTGGACCCTAAAAACACGTAAGTGCATTTTAGGATCAGTGCTTGAATAATAATTCTAAGTTAATTTTCTTATTGGAGTGTAATCCACTTACTTTTTGCATTATTAGTACCGATTACAATAAAAGACATTAGCCGTAACGTATAACGAATATAAAAATCGTACGAGGAAGAGTTTACACACATCATATTAATATTTCGAAGCCGGTTTTGCAACATGCCAGGAACGGGCTACCATCAGTAGAAGTTCAGCATAAATTTCCCTCGTCCTCCAGATGGAAAATTCCAAGAACATTTCTATAACCGGCAGATTAGTTCTCCGATACAACTACATACTTACCACTATCTTCATTCAACTTAGAACTGTATTCTGAAGTATACCTGAAAGATAGAAACAGAATTGAATATTAATAAGTAAAATATTATATTTCACAACTTTCACTCAACGCTATCTAGTCCCAAACTAAACAGAGCTTGTGTTATGAGTACTAAACAACTGATAAACATACTTATAGATTTCATAGATTTCTAAATACTTATATATTATAGATAAATTGCACCCAGACACTGTACAAATGGTCGTGCACATCACACAAACATTTATCTTGGGTGGGAATCGAACCCACGACCTCCAACATAGCTGTCAGTGGCCCTAACCGACAGGCTAGTCAAACGACTTTGTGTCTTTAAATAGCAAGAATTTTTCAAAAGTTTCTTTAGAAACTCTTAAAAGGTATTCTTTTTTTAGGAAACTTAAACATTCTTAATGTTAAGCGGGCGAGACTGCTGAATAGCTGGACCCAGACTAACGACGTTTTAAAAACGTCTCATTTAGAATTTTATTAAAGAACTATATTTTATCTGAGTTTCTACTCGCAAGAAAAGCCCATTTTTTTTCTTTCGTCTTTAAAATTACAAAGAAAAAGCACCCTTTAACAGCTGTGAGAAAGCAAAAGGATTTTGTAAAAACAAGACATTTATTTATAAGTATTCTAGTTAAAAAAAGCAGCCAAGAGCGTGTCGCTCAGTGTAGGGTTCCGTAGTTTCCCGTCCATAACAATAAGTGTCCCCACTTAAGAGTTAATAAACGACAGACAACGAGCAAGAACAAATACCATCAATGCCAACGAGAGACCAACCAAACAATTTGACAATATAATAGCTCATGAGCAGTGGTGGCCGAGTGGTAACGGCGGGGCACTTACGAGTTGTAGGTCGGGTTCAAACCCAGCCAGGCGCATTACTTTGTGTAATTTATTTCATCACCACTGCTCTCAAAACGGTGAAGGAAAACATCGTAAGGAAACCGGCATGTCCTAGAACCAAAAATTCGAAGACATGTGACATCCACCAACCCGCACTGGGCCCGCGTGGTGGATTACGGCCCGTTCCCTCTCCTAGAGAGGAGGCCTGAGTCCCAACAGTGGGAACATTATAAGGCCGACTATGTACTATGTAATAGCTCATACCCGTCTAAGTTAAAAAAATGCTTGCATATATATTGTGGTTAAATTACAAACTTAAATTAGAAATCGCCGAGTGCGATAAGGCCACCAATTGTATGTTTTTTTTGTTGTATTTAGTTTCAATTTATAAATTTGTAATCTTAGTATGCAATAAAGTATTTATAAATAAATAAACTTAGTTCAGAAATTATTTTGTACAACTTTTCAAAAACTATTCAAACCATCCAGTTCAAAATAATTTTCCAAAGAAGTCTACTTAAAGCTCTACTTTTGAGATTTTTTTCATATTTTCTAAACTTACAAAAGTTAGAGGGGAGCGATTATATCCGAAAATATTAATATTATCAAAAAATGATTTTAGTAAACCCTTATTCATTTTTAAATACCTATCCAATAATATATCACACGTTATGGTTGAAATGAAAAAAAAATCACTCCCCACTTTACGTGGGGATACTAATATAATAAAACTTCTTTTTTCCATTTTTTATTTTACCACTTTATCGGCGTGATTGATGTTGGTACCAAATTTCAGCTTTCTAGTGCTAACGGTCACTGAGATTATCCGTGGACGGACTGACAGACAGACAGACTTGGTGAAACTATAAGGGTTCATAACCTAAGCGCTAGGAGTAGTGTCTCGGGGCCCCTAAGCTTGGGGGGGGGGGGGGGGCGAAACCTTATCGTATCATATAAAAAAGTTTGCACGTGGGCTGTTGATCATCTACCTACGCCACTGTGTCAAGCTCTTTTAAAACTCTATAATTCAAATTATCATTATTTTTGACATAATTTTTATTTTTACTATTATTTTTGACATTATTTTCATTATTGTTATGTTGATGTTTTTTAAAAATTTTGTTGTATTATCGCTATTAATGTATGCCTATAATTTACATGTGTGGTGTAAACTGTAAGTATAAATTGGCAATAAATATAAATATGAAATATAATATATAAATATATATTTTACTCAATTTCATAAAGTAACCGCAGACGCGAGTTTATTACTGAGCCCCCCCGCATTAGGTGCACACCACACCTAGCGGGCGTTTTAATAAAACCATCATGGCGGCCGCGAATAAATTGATTAACATTATTCACATTTTATGTTGAAAGCTTTTTGTTGAATATGTTAGATACTATAGATATATTATATGCATGGTTTATGTTGTTTTAGAGTGGGTTGCACTGAGGTTTTTATTTGGTGGCGCATCAACAAATTATTTATTACTAGCTCCTGCCCGCGGCTTCACTCGCTTGAATGTAGGTTTCTCCATACAAACTTTGGATCCCCGCTTCATCCGTTTAGAGAGTGAATTTTGGAAAATTCTTTCTTAGTGCTCACCTACGTCATAAAAGGTAACCTTGTGCAAAAATTCACGCTAATCCCAGTAGTTTCGGCTGTCCGTTGATATGTCAGTCAGTCAGTTTTCCCTTTTATATATATAGATTATCATTAATTTATTTCCAGTAACAAAAGACTCATTTTATTTTATTTTTTGGATCATAAACCAATTAAATAACATCACAAAATAAATAAAATTACACAAGATTGAAGAGTGTTGGAAGGCCTCCCACAAGGTGGACCGACGACCTGGTGAGAGTCGCGGGAGTGCGGTGAATGCGAGACGCACAGGATCGGTCGTTGTGGCGTCGCTTGGAGAAGGCCTATGTTCAACAGTGGACGTCTTTCGGCTGAAATGATGATGATGATGATGACGCAAGATTGAAATTATTAAAATTAAATTAAATTGCATTAGATTATAGTTATAATGTTAGCCATTCATATATTAAAAGGACTGCAAAAAATATTTAAAAAAATGCATAAAATAAAAATTCAACCAAACATTATTACATTAAAATAAATTACATTTCATTCAATCAGAAAGAATCTTCTTCTTCCTGCCCTTATCGCATATTACTTGGGGTCGGCGCAACACGTTTTTTTCTTCCATTCTGTCCAGTCACCAGTCACATTATCACTAACTCCCTTTTCTTTTATGTCACTCCTAACACAATCAATCCATCTTTTCATAACAGTCAGTGTAGGCAACTAATTTTTATAAATGTATTTTTTTGTTATTAGGTTAAGTTTGCTTATTTACGCGCGAACACAAATTGTGACTGTCATTTTGATTTTTGTTTCGTACGCATTTTTTGAACGGTGGAACCCCGCCCACGCCTCGCGCCGCTCGAACGCCGAGAGCAGTCGCCGCCAAAAACCAGACGTGCGCGGGCGTCTAAGTTCCCGCTAAAACTTTCTCAATCTCTTTATATTATCTAATGTAGCTTTATGTGTGTAATCTAATCTTACTGTAATTGACCCGAGTTCTGTTTGCCTAGTTGTGAAGTGTTAATATACTCGATTTTACCAAGTGACTGCGTCTTATTGTGGACAAATCCCACCCTATTTAACATTGGTCCTTCGAGCCGGATCACAATGAATGACAAAGTTACTGGTGTCGTGACACGGAGCAGAGCCCATGCTGAAGCTGGACAACGATCTGGTGCGGATACCACGTGTGTCACTACGAACCCGCGTAGTGAAGTTGTTGCCACGTCCTCCAGGTCGCGATCAAGCCGCCTCAGCCGCGAAGCGCTTCGCCTCCGTGCCGAGTATAAGGCCGAAGAAGAACTCGCCAAAGTAAAAGAACAGCTCATAAAGAAGAAATTAGCGTTAGAAATCGCCGAGATTGAAGATGAAGAAGCTGAAAATCGCGCGATGAGTATTTACAGTGGTCCTAATAACGTAGATGAGTGGTTAAGCACTGGTCAAGCCCCATGCGAACACGCGGAAAAGCCGCCAGTGCCAAATGCGCTGGCCGGCGCGTGTCCGCAACCGACCGAAGGCCTAGAACGAGACGGCGCGCGCGACATCGCGCATGCGCCCGCGGTGGCGTCGTCCCCGACCGCCACGAAGTATACGCCGGCGCCGGGCGCTCTGCCCCTGGCCGCCGGCGCCGTCGCGGCCTCTGATATCATGCATCTAGCCGACGTTATTATTACGAATATGTCGAAGCGACCACGACAAAATTATGATCTCCCCGTGTTTGATGGCAGCCCGGCAGACTGGCTGGCTTATCGTCGTACCTATGAAGCTACCGCGGCCACGTATAGTATGTTCGAAAATACAGTACGACTGCAAGCATCACTGCGTGGCGCGGCAAAGAGTGCCGTTGAAGATCTACTGCGTACCGGGTCCGACCCCATAGATGTGATAAATGCCTTAGAAGAGGAATTCGGTCACCCCAATTTGCTACTAGAAACGGCATTGAATAAGATACGAAGTTTGCCCCGTGTGTCCGAAAGTGGCGTCGAATTGCGAAATATGACTTGCGTCGTTCGAAATTGTGTGTACATTTTGAAAAATATAAAGGCGGAAGGATACATAAATAACCCCCAATTAACACACGAAATTCTCAGCAAATTAACAAATGTACAACGTTCGCAATATGGCGAGTTTGTTATGAAAAGGAACACCGACAGCAAAGAGCTTCGTTTATCACCAAATATAAACATAGTTCTCGAGTTTCTAAGTCACCTATCGCGGGCATCGGCTTATTACCTACCGCTTTGTTTAAACACCGAGCATAATAATAATCGTAACCGGACCACCGCAGCTGCGAATCCTGCTAACGCCGCAACGTCGAGTTGTACCAGGCGCGCTGAGGTCACGCGTCAACACCGGAAACCTGCAGATCGAGTACACCTCACCAGCGAGGAAACTACGTCAGCGTCACCGAGTACGTCGTCATCAAGTGAGTGCGCGTTGTGTCGTAGTGCGGCTCACCGATTACCCGAGTGCGATAAATTCGTTACAAAAAGTGAACTTGAAAAGTGGAACTTTGTAAAGGTCAATAAACTATGTTTCAAATGTTTAGTGCATAGCCATTCACGTTATCGTTGTCGCGCAAAACGATGTGAGAAGTGTCGTTTTCCGCATCACACACTTCTACACTACGAGAAGCCGAGAGCCCCGGGCGCCGCCGATGGCACCGGAGCGCCGCCCGTGCCGGCCGCCGCGGCACAGGCGGCCCATATACAATCGCCCGCGCCGTCGCCGTCTGTCGCCGAGTCGGTAACGAGTATGGGTGAGCGGTGTCGAACCACTAAATCTTTATTAAAGATTATGCCTGTAAAGATTATTGTTAATAATGTTGAACATAGTGTATACGCATTGTTAGATGATGGGGCCACTGTGTCATTAGTAGATTCTAGTATGTGTAATTTTAGTGGACCATCATCTCCGTTAAGAATTGTGAGTGCACGCGGTCTTGTTATGACTGATAACAATTCCCGTAGAGTAACTGCGCTAATTCGCGGCCCAAACGGCGTATGTCATGATATAGTATTTCGAACAATAGAGAATTTAGATTTGCCTACCCAAACCGTGCCTGCTAGAGTTTTGAATAACAATAAACATTTACGTGATTTAGATTTCTGTGAGATGTCGTGCGCTAAACCGATGGTTTTAATTGGTCAAGATAACTGGAAGTTGATCGTAAATGAGGAAATACGACAGGGTAAATCCGGGCAACCCGTAGCGTCTCTTACAAAGTTAGGGTGGGTTGTTCACGGACCTGTAACTGTAGGTATCTGTGACAAGTCTGACAGTGAGTCAATTAATTTAGCCTTCGATGGTTTAGATGATCTCAATGACCTTGTGAAACAGCACTTTTTGCTGGAGTCTATCGGTATCACAGAAGTGTCACGCAAAAATGTTGAAACTGAACGCGCGTGTAAAATTCTAGACAGCACCAGCCGCCGTGTCGACGGAGGTTGGGAGGTAGGATTACTTTGGTCACGTGATGCGGTACACTTACCTGACAATTACGATTACGCTTTCAAACGATTACGCGGCATAGAGAATAAGATGGATAAAAATCCCGATTATGCTGAAGCGTACTCCCGTCAAATTGAACGGTTAATTTCAGAAAAATATGCTAGGCTATTGGAAACTCCGCTGAGTGTTAACCCGGTTTGGCACCTACCGCATTTTGGGGTCATTAACCCCAATATAATAAAAACCATAATAAAAAATGCTGATGAGTTCCGAGATTCATATCCTGAGGCGGTCAAGGCAATCCATGAAAATCATTACATGGATGATTATTTGGACAGTGTAAACTCCATAGAGGAAGCGCGTCAGTTGATCAAAGACGTTTCCATGATACACTCCGCTGGTGGTTTCTCTATCAGGGGGTGGGTGACCAATTCACCTGATCTTCGGAAAGAGTTACCAGCTGTCGTGCCCGGTACTGTCAACTTTGACAAGTCTCCGTATAACGGTGAACGGACCTTAGGTATGATATGGGTGCCGGAATCAGACGAGTTAGCGTTCGACTTATCGTTCAAAAAAGTGACACCTGATGTAGTTGAAGGCAAAGTTATTCCTACCAAACGTCATTTTTTGAAATTTATTATGAGTATTTTTGACCCTTTAGGCTTACTTTATCCTTATACGATAAAATCGAAAATCTTGTTACAGAAAATTTGGAAATCTGGTATAGGTTGGGACGATCAGCTGATGGAGACCGAGTTCATTGAATGGGAAAAGTGGCTGGTCGACATAAAGCAGTTAAGTAGCATACGTGTGCCACGTTGGTACAGGCTTGACCCTTCAACTGTTGAGTTACATGTTTTTGGTGATGCTGGGGAATCGGCATATGCTGCGGTCGCATATTTGGTTGGTAGGGACGAGTTTGGCATACCTACTGTCTCACTTGTAATTGGTAAAGCTCGCGTCACCCCGTTGAAGGTTATATCTGTGCCGCGTCTCGAACTGCAGGCAGCTGTGCTGGCGTGCAGGTTGGCTTGCGTCGTTATCAAGGAGCAAGGTTTAGCCATAACTCAAAAATACTTGTGGTCTGATTCGAAAACCGTATTAAAATGGGTGCATTCGTCGGATCCTCGCGTTTACCAAAAGTTTGTCTCACATCGATTGGCAGAAATCGACCGGAAGTCCAGCCCAAGCGAGTGGCGTTGGGTGCCATCTGCAGAAAACCCTGCTGATGAAGCTACCAAGTTGTACTGGCCGACGAATTGTAAGTTGTGGTTTACAGGTCCATCTTTTTTGTACCGGGACAAAGACCAGTGGCCGGTCAACGAGTTTGAGGACGTAGGTGATACTGATTTGGAGCGTCTTGAGAAGGTTCACTTTGTTAAGCAGTATGTACCGCTGTTCAATGTCGATAGGTTCTCTAGTTGGACACGGGCAGTTAGATCAACAGGTCGAGTTCTTGCCTTTATAAATATGTGTCGCAAGAACCAGGTTGAGAAGTTAACGGCTAGTAATATTCGCGAGGCTGAGAATATTTTATTGAAACAATCCCAGCTTGAGACTTTTTTCAAGGAAATCGAACTATTTAAAATGAAAAGTGCATTACCTGCGGACAGTAAAATTCGAGATTTAGATCCATTTTTATATGAAGGTGATGGATTGCTTCGCGTCAGAGGACGCCTGAGTGCTGCTCCGCAATTAATGTTCGATGAAAAGTACCCTATTATTTTAGACGGTCAAAGTTACACCGCACGGCTCATTGCCCTCGAATATCACAAGCGCGCTCACCATGCCAATACTGAAACTGTCATTAACAGTATTAGGGAAAAATATTGGATCACTCGATTGCGACGGACAGTCAAAACAGCCGTTTCCAAATGTCAGTTGTGTTTGGTGCGTCGCGCTCGCCCTTCAATGCCCAAAATGGGAGATCTACCGGCCGCTAGGCTTGTAAACACACGTAGAGCTTTTGTGCATTGTGGGGTAGATTATTTCGGTCCCATGGAAGTTTCGATAGGAAGACGTCATGAAAAAAGATGGGGCGTTATTTTCACTTGCTTAGTCACTCGCGGTGTCCATATTGAGCTGGCAGCTTCATTGTCAGCTGACTCGGCCATAATGGCAATCCGACGTTTGATAGCTCGCCGCGGGCAACCGACTATTATGTTTAGTGATAGAGGCACCAACTTTGTAGGTGCTGACGCAGAGATGAAAGTCGCTCTTCAAGCAATGGAGAATAAAGTTCATGATTTCGTCGTTACCAAGTGTATTTCTTGGCAGTTTAACCCTCCTGCAGCGCCACACATGGGTGGATGTTGGGAACGCCTCGTTCGCTCAATAAAAACCGCACTTAAAGTTACTTTGACAGCGCGTGCGCCGAAAGAGGAATTGTTAAATACTTTGATGGCTGAGGTAGAGATGACCCTTAACAGTAGGCCTATAACTTTCGTAGGAACGGACCCCGATGGGCCCATCGCACTGACCCCAAATCATTTATTGATAGGCACAGCTACCGGTGCGTCTACTTTAGGTTACTTTGAAGCGTCGGATTTAAACAGTAGAAAAGCTTGGGTAAAGGCTCAAACTCTAGCAGACATGTTTTGGCGACGGTGGCTAAAAGAGTATGTCCCCACTCTTCAAAAGCGTCAAAAGTGGCGACATGAAGTGCCGCCCGTAAAAGTGGGAGACATGGTGCTGATTCTGGAAGAGAATCAGCCTCGTAATACATGGCCTAAAGGCGTTATTAGCGCAGTCCACCCAGGCCGCGATGGCCATATTCGTGTGGTGACTGTGAGAACCAGCAAAGGTTTCATGAAGCGACCAGTTGTTAAGGTCATTGTGTTATTGTGCCTACTGACGAGTTTGTTCAGGAACAAGGGGGTGGAATGTAGGCAACTAATTTTTATAAATGTATTTTTTTGTTATTAGGTTAAGTTTGCTTATTTACGCGCGAACACAAATTGTGACTGTCATTTTGATTTTTGTTTCGTACGCATTTTTTGAACGGTGGAACCCCGCCCACGCCTCGCGCCGCTCGAACGCCGAGAGCAGTCGCCGCCAAAAACCAGACGTGCGCGGGCGTCTAAGTTCCCGCTAAAACTTTCTCAATCTCTTTATATTATCTAATGTAGCTTTATGTGTGTAATCTAATCTTACTGTAATTGACCCGAGTTCTGTTTGCCTAGTTGTGAAGTGTTAATATACTCGATTTTACCAAGTGACTGCGTCTTATTGTGGACAAATCCCACCCTATTTAACAGTCAGAACGAATGAAGTCAACAATTACGAATTCCTAACAGGGATTGGAACAGTACAAATATGACATCTACCAATCCGCACACGGCCCGCGTTGTGGATTACGGGCTATTCTCTCTATTAGAGAGGTCTAAGTCTGGCCGTGGGAACATTATAAGGGAGAGATATAGCTATTCATAATGACGTAATGAACAAAATGAAGAAATAAAAAAAAAGCTAAAACAAAAATTTGACGATTTCCGGCCACCATAGGCGCGGGCTTGCGGACGGCGAGCAATGGGTGGCTCGCCGTCTGACCGAGTCGTCGACGGCGCTTACTGTTCCACGCGCGCCTCAAGATGTGAGCAGGGTCGAAGTCTACTGGGGCCACGGGTAGTGTGAAAGCGAAACATGGGGCCCTGGGACGAAGGCAAAGAAAGAACATATTATCTAGTACTTTGACTGAATAGTGAAACAACTTGGGTCATGAACAAACTATATTAATACAAATTACAGTGACTGTCTTACACAAAGGTTAGTTTAAAACTGAACTAATAACATCTTAATATTTGGTGGAGCACTGGGTCTTGCTACAGTTCCCATGCTTAAGTCAAGAGGTTAACGGATGTTTAGTCTGGCTCGGAGTACCGCAGCCCGAACACTTGAGCTGCCATGCCGATCCCGTGACGTCACCCAGCATTCCAACACCGTCGCCGTCCGTCGATCTCCCTTAGCCTCGCCAGCACAGCGATCGCCAACACGGCCGTCCTGCAAGGTGCCTGTCCCATCAGGTACCCCACGAGTCCAGATAAAATACTGAAACACAAATATCGACCACCGTTAGTTTACCTGCCGCACATACGGTGATTACGCGTTGGATGTTCTGGGACCTTAACTTCCATCTTTCATTTTATATTATTTTATCGGTGTATAAGAGGGCAGATTCGAATGCATTAACTCATCGGTATTATGGGTATCCAGGGACCAGTTGCACTCAACGGGCCTACGCCTCAACTAAGTGGAACATGTCCCCCCCGGAACCTCATACACTCAAAGGGCATACGCCTCTACTAATTGTATGAAGTCTGACCAGGAGCCTCATTAACCATAAATGTCCAGGGACCAGTTGCACCCAACGGGCATACGCCTCAACTAAGTGGAACATGTCCCCCCCCCCGGAACCTCATACACTCAAAGGGCATACGCCTCTACTAATTGTATGAAGTCTGTCCAGGAGCCTCATTAACCATAAATGTCCAGGGACCAGTTGCACCCAACGGGCATACGCCTCAACTAAGTGGAACATGTCCCCCCCGGAACCTCATACACTCAAAGGGCATACGCCTCTACTAATTGTATGAAGTCTGACCAGGAACCTCATGAACTCAAAGGGCATCTCACCTCACTTGAGCGTTCTAAATTTGCTTTGGGCATCTCACCTCACTTGAGCGTTCTAAATTTGCTCAAAGGGCATCTCACCCCACTTGAGCGTTCTAAATTTGCTCAAAGGGCATCTCACCTCACTTGAGCGTTCTAAATTTGTTCGCCATTTGAACATACCCCTCTCACTCTGCATGTTCCTTTTCTTTTTAATTTAAACATGTATGTATAACGTTATTTTATAACTAACACCATGTAGTATCATAACATTATACCTATGTGTAACAAATATATAATATTTGACTTTAACATATGTAATGTAACATTTACATATAATTACTCAAAGCATTTTATTTTAACTCGCATATACGCTTAAATAAATCACACAGTACCTGAGCATACCCCTCTCACTCTGCATGTTCCTTTTCTTTTTAATTTAAACATGTATGTATAAACAGGCAACACATAGTGAAACGTTATTTTATAACTAACACCATGTAGTATCATAACATTATACCTATGTGTAACAAATATATAATATTTGACTTTGACATATGTAATGTAACATTTACATATAATTACTCAAAGCATTTTATTTTAACTCGCATATACGCTTAAATAAATCTCACAGTACGCATAACGCCAACACGGGTAGATATGACTTAAGTTGGATTATCTCCCAATTATCTACATAATATATGTATAATATGTATGTATATATTTATACCCATAGTTCCATGTTATTATAACTGTCATCAAATATACCATAACTCATGTATCAGATAGGATTTTTCATCTACAACTTTCCAGTAACACAATGGGATAAGTCTCCAACAGAAACGATAATCCAACCCACTTTTACTTATAAGCAGAAGTGTGATAAATAATAACCAACTTTTCCTCTACTAGAGGACAAGTTTTTATTTTATTTAATTTTTTTAATATTTAATTTAGTATTTACTTCTGGCATTATGATCAGACTCGTGTACCAAGTGTAATGTAAAACTTTTAGACCAAAAACTTAGTACCATTTGCTTTACGTTTTCTCTTAGTTATTGAGTACTTTATTGTACACATCTTAATGTGGACAGGATAAACATATACAAAACAAAAATGTACAAAGGGCGGTCTTATCGCATAGGATAATCTCTTACTGACAACCTTTATATATTTGTAAATAACCTTGAATCCATTTAGTTTTTAATATGTGACTATTTATCTTTTTATGAATGTCGCTAGTGCATCAACAAGAGTTTTTGTTTGATCGTCACGGGACCCTTCATTTACTAAATGCATTACTTTGGGATCATCCATCGGCGACCACAAAATGTTTATATATAAAGCCACCAAAGACAACATGTTATTCTTTGAAACCATCTTTACTTGCTTCGGCCTCTCCTGATTATATAGATAATAGATCACTTGGTTTTCGATCAATTGAAAATCAACGAATTTTATAAAAATACTTAATGTCTACTTTAATCAAAACATAAACATTTCGATAAAATTTCGCGCCAACAGTACTATTACGATTAGGTTCATATACTCTACTAACCGATAACTATTTTAAACAATGATCCTATGAAACATAATCGCAACTTCTGAATGAAATTAATAATCGTCGATAAATTTAGTTCAAACAAAAGATCTAAAATTCCAAATTCCAAACATGAACGGTCTCTGTATTTTATAATCGTTCAAAATGTATACTCGTAGAGATTAATCTTTGTTTTATCTTCTTTCACAAAACCCAAAGTACAAATGTATTTGTTGTGACGGTTTAAACGGTTTTTATTTGATAATACATTTTCTCAACGGATATAAATCTGGAATCAGACTTAAGTTTGCAATCCTTCCATTTCCACGTTAGTTATTCACTAGGTATCTAATCGAATACACTTTAGTGGAAAAATAACATACAAGTTTCTACTCACAGTTTGAGGTATCAACCTTACGTGATACCTGTTTCCTTTTTGAAGAGTTGTCTCCTCGCAGTAGGTACTGCTGCTGCTAAATCTTGACCACGAACATATATATTTTATACGTTTATGCTACCTATTGAATTGATAATGATTTATTTTTAACAAACTTCTTTTCACTCATAACTGTGTGTGGATTTCTTATGCCACTTCTGATATTATCTAGTACTTTGACTGAATAGTGAAACAACTTGGGTCATGAACAAACTATATTAATACAAATTACAGTGACTGTCTTACACAAAGGTTAGTTTAAAACTGAACTAATAACATCTTAATATTTGGTGGAGCACTGGGTCTTGCTACAGTTCCCATGCTTAAGTCAAGAGGTTAACGGATGTTTAGTCTGGCTCGGAGTACCGCAGCCCGAACACTTGAGCTGCCATGCCGATCCCGTGACGTCACCCAGCATTCCAACACCGTCGCCGTCCGTCGATCTCCCTTAGCCTCGCCAGCACAGCGATCGCCAACAAACAGGAGTGGGTTTTTAGTCAGTAAAAGTCTGACACTATCTCCCGCTCCGCCCAAGAGCCGGATTTGTCATAAGATGATTTTCCCAGCCAATAAAAAAAAAACACCTAAAATATATATATATCCTTCCGGGGCATAACAAATCCTATATAACACCCATAGTAAAACATATATTGTCGTATGTTGGTTCATGCACGATAATCTGTCAGACTTACGTGAACAGATTTCTGTGAAGTATGAATGTTGTAGAGTGAATATTGGTCGTGCAAACAATATACTCGTACAAAGTAAATCTATAACCAATATGTAAATTCAGCTACCAATAAGCCGTAAGACGACTTGTTAGGTAAGAGAGCTGATATGGCCGTTCGATTCCCGCACGAAACAAATATTTACAAGGCCTAGCAATATGTTGACTGAGACTGAGAACGGTCTGGGTGTTTGTTTATGGAGCGCCGATTGTACATACGGTTGTAAAATTTGAATGACCTAGAAAAACGCTTAGTCGTCGTCTTGTAAACACGGGTGTACGAAATTTATTCGGCCGAAAATGTTGGTCTCTATATTTTCGTTTTTCCTGGAAAAAAATGGTCTGGTTACCTAGAACTCTGTAAAGACTATGGCCCATGCCTGAACAATATTATTAATATTCATCGATAAAAGTGTTAAGGGGGCTTGTGACTTGCACACTCAATATTAGGGTCCACTAAAACTATCGCTAGTTCGAAGTGATGTAGGAACAAGTAGGCCACATACCCTGAGGTGTTTGAGGAGCGAAGAGGTACACAGTACCCTATCAGTTTACTCCAGCTGGTTAATCAAGGAAAGCCGGAGATGAGGAACAAGACTTCTTCCAGGAAATTAGGCCAGTGGATTCACTGCGCTGCGGATTGTATTTCTTTTAGTCTGGCCCCACATCCTGCGATCCAGCGATGGAGTTATTTGTTATTGCCGATAGGACCTGACCATAATCGGAAAAATAGAATAAAATAGGTGAATTTTGTGTTTGTGCATACAATCTATTTTTTTTTTTGTTATCAAACTGTTATGTATATAGAACTAGTGCCGTAACAAGGGCGCACGCAGTCAATGCAGGGGCGCAAAAATGTTGTATCAAGTCCTTTTTGTTTGTATTGACGTATTTTGTTCCAGAGGCGCAGTTATAGAAGCTCACATCGGGCCTTTAAATGGTTACTTACGGCATTGTTTAGCACCAATTTACTCATAGAATGTTTTTTTTTCTAGGTGGGAAAATTATCTAATGACCAATCTCGCCCTTGGGCGGAGCGTGAAATAGTGTCAGACTTTTACTGACTAAAAACTCATTCCTGTTCCTTCTTTGCCTTCGTGCCAGGGCCCCGGGTTTCACTTTCACACTATCCGTCGGCTCAATGAATGTCAATATTTTTTCGACCAATGCAATGGTGTCACAGTTACCATCAGTCACCAGTTAACCATCGAACCTTGGTAGGTTCATACAAGCGTTCGATGGTTACTAATATGATCTTTTCGAAAACCACGAAATCATTTCGATTTTTTTATAAGTACGAATGAAGTCTCGAAAATTGACACATTCCATTAATTACTAACGTTCTACGTTTACAAAGGATCGCTGACATAAATTAATGATAACGGGGCACGAAGGTTGTGAGGTTCTTCAAATATCCAAGTTTAAGGGAAGGTCGGCGATCGCGATATGACTTGAGACGTGAGAATTGCAGGATTCCAGGGGGGCGACGATGAAGGGCCCCCATATTGCCCCCCACCTCCTTGTCTCAGAAGGGATGAGCGTGAAGTTTGAAGCTATTGTTGTTTTTCCTATTTTATAGCGATCGTGCTTTGAGGTCCTATGGCGCATAACATTATCGGGATACATTATAAAACACAGTCCCCTACCGCATCTGTCTGTCTGTATAAACGCGACAAAATCAATAACTACTGAATAGATTTTCATGCAGTCAAAAAATGAGGAAGATTTAAGTATATAATACACGTTTGTTATAGTAGAGCATAGTATAGTCGGCCTTATAATGTTCCCACTGCTGGGTCTCAAGCCTCCTCTCTAGGAGATGGTATGGGCCGTAATCCACCACGCGGGCCCAGTGCGGGTTGGTGGATGTCACATGTATTTGAATTTTTGGTTCTAGGACATGCCGGTTTCCTCACGATGTTTTCCTTCACCGTTTTGAGAGCAGTGGTGATGAAATAAATTACACAAACTAATGCGCCAGGCTGGATTATAGTAGAGAAGAACCGAAAATTTCAAAGATTTCTAACACCCGTGCGAAGCTGGAGCGAGTTGCTGGTATAATATGTGACGGCAAAGTTGGCGCAAAGGTAGACTTGGGTCGCGCGGGCTCGATCCCAGCTCTGAACTAATATTTGTATAACTTGTAGGCCTATCTGTAGATAGATGTTCCAGGTCTGGGTGTCTTAAGTATGTAAGTTTACATGTTCAGGAGTCATCATCATCATTTCAGCCGAAAGATGTTCACTTTTAGACATAGCCCCCAAGTGTCGCCACAATGAACGGTCCTGTGCATTTCGCATCCATCGGATTCCCACAACCCTTTCCAGGTCATCGCTCCACCTTGTATGCCTTCCAACACTACGTCTTCCGATACGTGGTCGCCATTCCAGAACCTTTCGACCCCAACAACCATTCGTTCTGCGAGCAATGTGCCCTGCCTATTGCCACTTACGTTAGGCGATTCTTCGTGCTATGTCGGTAACCTTGGTTCTCCTGCGGATATCCTCATTCCTGATTCTATCACGTAAGGAAACTTCGAGCATAGCATTGCCCTTTGGGAGACTTTAAGTGTCTCTGATGGGACCCATTGTAAGTGACCACGTTTCGGAATCATATGTCATCACTGGCAAAAGAGTTATGAGTTTACATGTGGATGAATGGAGAGGGAGAGGGAGACCAAAGAAAAGATGGATGGATTGTGTGATGAGTGATATGAAAGAAAAGGAAGTTAGTGATAGCATGACGAGTGACAGAGCAGAGTGGAAGAAAAAAACGCGTTGCGCCGACCCCAAATAACACGGGACAAGGGCAGGAAGATGATATGTCATCACTGGCAACACGCACTGGTCATAGACTTTGTTTTGATACGGGAGTAATTTAGTAGGTATTACTAAAAACGTTGCTTAGTGTGGGGCAACGTATTTAAAAAAATAAAAAAATAGTAGTGCAGATAATGAAATTAATTATTGAAATGATTGAAAGGTGTTAATTAATAATGCCCTGTTCTACTGGATATTGTAGACTGTTTATCATAAATATTTAAGTAGAGTAACGGCTGCATCCTTTATGTTATTAGAAATCACTTTAACCTCTTAAAATTCAGATATCCTTTTACCTTACTATTTTCAACGCCTTCTAATTTTAATTATAAGTATTGTGGTAAAATATATTGTCGTCAGCAACTAATATCCACAACGATACTGGTTTGAACTGCTTTGAACCAATTGAAACTGTCTGTAACCGGTGCGGGGCAGAAACAAGCGACGTTTTAATTAAAGTCCATGTCAAAATATTGCAATGGAGGCTTTCATTAGGCCTTTGTACCGTCAGCTCAGTTGGTTTGCGGATGTTTGTGTTGGACATATTATTTACTTTTTTTTCTTATTCTTTATTTCATATAAAACTAAAAAAAAATTATATTAGGACGGCTGACGTATACAGGCGAGTTTAACCCACAATTGGATTTTCTTACAGCAAACTTTATGGAAACGTGTTGCGCCGACCCCAAATAAAATGGGACAAGGGCAGGAAAATGATGATGAAACTTTATGGAAAGTCTTTTTAAGTCAAGAGTGAATAGGTTACTTCTAATCAAGCGGACTCCATCGCCGATCATGTCGTTTCTTACCATAAGGTGAGATAGTGGTCAAACGCGAGCCTATAAATTATTTTTAACCTTTAGGACCACTTATTTTGATGATGTCCACTTTTGGACATAGCCCTCAAGTGTCGCCACAATGAACGGTCCTGTGCGTTTCGCATCCATTGGATTCCCGCAGCCCTTACCAGGTCATCAGTCCACCTTGTAGGACCACTTATTTTGAGATTAAAGTGTAACCTAGAAAATGGGCATGACTTCTTATCTCCCTTTGACTTCCGGAAACCCCAAGAACATCTCCCACCTGGACGTGAAATGCAGTGGACTATATGGAAAGTACTAAATCGGTTGCGCACCCAGATAGGCTGCTGCAGACACAACTGGACGAAATGGGGTTTCATAGACCCATCGCCCATCGGATACATAATGTGAGTGCGGTGCCCCTGTTCAAAACTTGAGCCACATGTTATAGTGCCCTAAGTGCCCATATGCCTGCACTATGGTGGATTTCACGAGTTTACCATCGATTCGAAAAAAAGAAGAAAATCTACCAAGCGATTTTTTCGACGAGGAAAAAATTTTTTCAATTCTGATCACTGTAGGAGATGAAAGAATTCGCTCGACAACAAATTTGCAAGTAAAGCCATCGTTTTAAGGCCATTGCCTAGTATTAATTTTATACATTTGTTTTGAACGTTTTTCCTTAAAAGTAAATAAATATATGACTTTTAGCTGGAAAAATATCGTTTCATCTTTAATTTGAGAGCAACATTTTCAAATTGAAAGCTTAATATTTTTTCTTCATGAAGTGGGCATGAGGAGTTTCTACCTAGACGACTTCAGTTTTAATAGCTTGTATTTTTGTTCGTGTAATTAAAACTTGTTATCTTAAAATAAGTTCAAGTTCTTAACATTTACCGCACCAACATTCATTACAGATGGACAAACTTTTTAATTTATATTTTTACGACGCCGATTTTTTTTTAAGCAAGAAGGTATGTAGGTAGGTACCTATTACGGTGAGTGAGGATGATATTCAGCAGTTTATTGCAAAGATTACATCATCATCATCTCATCTTCCTGCCCTTGTCCCATCTTATGTGGGGTCGGCGCAACACGTTTTTTTCTTCCATTCTATCCTGTCAAAAGTCATACTATCACTAACTTCCTTTTCAATAAAATGAATGATAAAGATGATAAAAGAAAAAAAAAAAATTAAATGAATGATGATATGATAATGAATATCTAGCTTCTGCTAGTGGCTTCGCTTGCGAGAAGGTAAAAGATATATGCCTATCTCATTAAGTGATAAATTAGCATTCTACTGGTATAAGAATTTCTAAAATTAGTCCAAAAGTTTTTGAGCCTGATTATTACAAACTAAAATACAAATTATTGCTTTTTTCTCTGTGTGATATTTGTAGTATATAAGAACAAATCGTCAAAATATTTGTTTCATCGATACTAGTTTTTTCTACCCAACACTAAACGCCAAGGATCCCTATATTATGTAATCATTTTTATGGAAAACCTGTACCATCAGTGGAATACCCCAATTTCAGTGATTTTGAATATTTCACTTACGCTCATACGTTTTTTTCCTATCAATTTGGGATTAGTATAAACACTCTAAGGGACCCTTACAAAGAAAACTTCCTTATATAATTTAAGTACGGTAAAATTCTGGAGTTTTTCAGTTCAATCCACACTTTGATCTACGATAAAATAAATTTGCTTGACGGTAAGTATAAAAACGGGCAAGTACCTACCCGCCTGTCTAATTTATTTAGGGGTGAATAGTCCCCCACTCCTTGTACTTGTGCTTATCAGAGCTCCCACCTCACCTGCATATCTACCTCCCAGAATCTTGAGAGTAAGGCTGATTTTCCACCAGAGATGAGCTATGCAGCTAAGCTGCGAGGGTGTAATAGCTAAGCTGTGAAACTATGTGACCGTTTTCACTGATACTAAGCTATGTGGCGGTGCGATTAAGATGTGCTATAAAGATGTGCCGCCGCAAAATAGCTGCGAGAGGAAGATGCGCAGATCGAGCTAAGCGATATATCGATGGTACGGAAACGGCACACAGCTACACCACTCGCGACCATCCATAGCACGCATCCATAGTACGCATCTTTCCATATAAAAATCATATCTTAGTTGAATCCGTTTCTACCAGTGCTTTAAGATATGCACCAATGAATATAATAATAATAATAATTTTATTTTCAGGCATCAGAGGCCCATAGACAAAATACATAAAATAAACTTAAACAATAATAAACTAATACATATTATAAAAACAATGCTTATTTAACTATAATTAAACACGTAATTAAGTCGGCGTCGTGTTGCGCTGCGTGGTGTCGCATAACCGTCCTCGGAAACGTCGGTATACGACACCTTTCGGCCAGAAGTCCTCTTTTAAGAAGGTCTGTAGCTGTTGGGTTGGAACTCGTACCACGAACGACTTGAAGTTGACGTCGTGACGCGCCTCCAACCTTACGACCCTCAGAGTCCAATTGGTCTTCACCTTCAAATACTCCACGACTTCCTCAACCTTCGTGTAGTGATGCAGGCGCGAAATGTATGTGTGTATGTAATGTATGTGAATATGATTGGTGGATATCGAACGCATCCATAACAATGTAGCATAGCACATCTTTGGTGGAAAAGCACCCTAAGAATGAGTTGTGGAGGTCAGGAAATCACTTCATGTTAAATACTGGCATTCTGCTGAATTCAGTCCAGTTAGTCTGAAGCCAATACAAAGCCTATAGTTGGAAAGAGGCGCGGCCGTTTAATTTTCTTTTTTTTAATAATATAAACTAGTGCTTGACTGCGATCCCACCTAAAAGAAAAGAAAGAAAAACGTTTTATTTGGTGGACAAGACGCAATCTTAGGACTAACTTACAGGTTGTCTATAAAAAATATACGTCACCTCCGCGCAAAACGTAACATAATTCCGTGTCCACACGCAAAAAGCGGCGAGTCCACAGCGCTGGATTTCACCTAATGGTAAACAGTGATGCAATCGTTGATAGTGAGGCACACTAGTTTATTATAAGCCTATTCCACTCTAGCCTTGAAGACACTTAAATTATAATCGGATGGGAAGACCGCAGCAGGCAAATTCTTCCAGTCCTTCGATGTATGCGGTATAATCGTCCTAAAAACACTTTTTTTGTGTTTTTAGTATTGAAGTCGCTTATCTGGGTCCCGTTTTTACCCTTTGGGTAACTAGCCTTAAAAGATAAAGAAACCTTAACACTAATACAATCAAGAAGCTCCTTAAATACAATACATATTACTCACATAGTACAGCCCATGTACGACGAACGTGTTCATCTATGATAGGTCTTGTTTCTTTTTGTTGCCAAATCACGTCGCAGTAATTAATTTTTCGAGGATAGCCCAGTAAAAGGTTGGAAATATTGTTGAAACTATATATATATATATATATATATGTAATGTGTGTAGGTGTGCCTTCTGTTTTGTTTTTATTACATGTACCACCGAAGATTTTATTTTGGTTTCGGCCAAAAAGAGGTTGAATATTCGGTTTTACCGAAACTAGATATAAGATAGATACCTTAAAACTAACTCGTTCGTCTACTCGTATGTGTACTATAATTTCATATAGCTGTAATGTAATATAATTAAGCATAGCTATATCGAAACATAGTTCCTCCATGAATTTCTTAATGCCGTGACCTCCTCGTGCTTGAAGTAGAATAAAATAGAATAAACTTTATGGTACAATAAAATAGTGACAATTTCACAGAAACTTATATCTATGGGTATAATGGTGGTCTTATCTCGACACCAATATCGCGGCAGCTCAAAGTCACTTGTATGATATTCCTCTATCTGTTTCTGTCTAAGGCGGTGTGAAGGGCATTAGGTTACGCACCAACGGGTTGGGCTGCGTCCAGGAGTCCTTTTCTCATCTACTTTACCGGACTTTCAAAGTTCCCACCGCCTTTCTTTGCAATGTGGCGAAATATTGTAGAATCTTGCGAAGATAATCGGACGAAAACCGCGAGGAGATTTTGAGTTTTCGCAATATGCATACGAAATATACATAATTAGGAATCTTCTGAGTCGTGCACTCTTGACAGAGTGGTCGTGGTTAGCATGTCTCGGTCGAGTCTTGCGCCACCACCTTTCTCGCGATGCGATGCCATGCAGCTCTGTGTTTGTCGGCTTGGGAGTTGTCTTTAATGGTGCAGTGTGTAACAAACTTGATGAGGTCCATGCACCATGTTGGTGACATCCACGTGATCTTTTGTCCTGGACTTTTCCTTTCACTACCAATCATTCCATCGAGTCCTCGTTACGGGTGATAAATAATCCTCCCGAATTTCGATCACGGTGGGTTAGCCAAATACGCAAGAGATATTAAAATGCTGAAGTGTGTGGGGAACACAGGTTCTCCGTTCCTTTGCGCTCTCTGTTTCTTTACTCTCATAGTCCGATGGGAAGAGGCACGGGGTTCTCACACCACCAAGTTCCAAGCTCCGGGCTACTACAGAATAATTCCGAAAGGTATTATTCGAACCTCGGCTGCTGGCTGCACATGCGGTGGCTGCACGAAGCTGGCTGCAGCTGCACGGCTGGTTTTCCATGTAGTAGTATGGATTTTTGTAAAAACCATTCCGAACGCGGCTACGGCCACACGTGCGTCCGCGACCTGCAGCCGCAGCCGATCGCAGACCAGTAGTGCTGCGGCCTCAAGTTGACGCGCATATGAGGTTCGAATGGCACCTTTACGAATAACTAACTACATAAAAAGTATTATTTTAATTCTTTTCAGTTATAGTTTCAGCTGAAACTAGAAGAGCAGCCTAAAGTTCGGTTACGGTTTCAGTTTCGTCTCCGAATCGTGTTTCAGTCGGTCATTAATTTCTATTTCACGGTACTCAAGGCTCTACGCGTGCTTTGATTTTAACTTAGACTTGAAAAGGAAGTGGAAAACGTATCTAATACATATAACATACAGTTGTTCTATCTGAGCAAGCCGTGTTCGTCTTGATTGTGATTGATTTGTGTATGATTTTGTAACACAAAACAAAACTGAAAATGAAATATTCTACAACTTTCACACAACGTCATTTGGTCCCGAATTAAGTAGAGCTTGTGTTATGAGTACTTGACAACTGATAAAAATACTTGTTTATTTCTAAATACAATCATTTCATAGGTAAAATTCTATAATTCCACTGTTACTTATAATTGCGTTATGTACCAAAACAGCTTCTTAATGTACTTAGACTTTACAAATATTCCCAACTTCTATGCGAACAAAGTTTGATTGGCCTGTTGGTCTAGTGGTTGCTGGCTCTGACTGCTATGCCGGAGGTCGTGGGTTCGATTCCCACCCAGGACAAATGTTTGTGTGATGAGCATGATCATTTGTTCTGTGTCTGAGTGTAATATATCTATATATGTATGTATTTAGAAAATATAAGTATGTTTATCAGTTGTCTAGTACTCATAACACAAGCTCTGCTTAGCATGTGACTAGACGACGTTGTGTGATAGTTGTGGAATATTATTATTATTATTAAAGTCGCAGACAAGAGCTATTAATTATAATAAAACAAAATCAATAAACAAAAATCTATTAGAAACATTATCGACTTCTACGCCGACGAAGTCATGGCCAAAAGCTAGTTTATAATAATTAAACAACTCAATAATAAAATAAAAATTCATTAATAACCATCACGGGTTTCATGGAAACTTTAACTATATCTCACGACCTTAGTTACTTATCACCTTTGTTGACTGTACCTAGGTACTCTTCTTAATCAATCAACAACTGCCGGCCTTTTAGCAATCCATACATTACTTGTATGTACGCAGAAAGGTGCTAAAACATCAGATTTATTATCGAAGCAATCACTTCGCGGTGACGATTTTTATCGCCATCAATCAGTTGACACGATCTATCTTCGTTCGTACACTTTATTGATTACTTTCCTTGGCAAGAGAGTTTTTTACTAGGTGATGGAACAGTCCACTTATTTGATGGTAGGGCACCGACTAAAGCAGTGGTGGCCGAGTGGTAAAGACCGCGACTTACAAGTTGTAGGTTGTGAGTTCAAACCCATCCAGGCGCATTACTTTGTGTAATTTATTTCATCACCACTGCTCCTAAAATGGTGAAGGAAAACATCTTGAGGAAAACGGCATGTCCTAGAACCAAAAATTCGAAGACATGTGACATCCACCAACCCGCACTTACCTTCTCCTAGAGAGGAGGCCTGAGTCCCAACAATGGGAACATTATAAGGCCGACTATGTTATGCTATGCACCGATTTTACTGAACCATGGCATGCCATTCTGTTGTCATTTTCAAAATGAAGCTGAAATTTCACAAATGCCAGTTTTACGCACATTATCTTCAAACTGAAATAAAACCATGAAATTTGGCAGTAGAAATAAGAGTTTTTGTTACATGGGTATGTAATCCTGCAGGAATATAAATTGCTAGCTGTTAAAAACAGTTTATTTCTGTGTTGTACTGTACGGGCGAAGCCGCTAGCTGCTGCCAGGAGCTTAAAATAAATAATGTAGTCTCTCATTTCCTCGCTCTTATGGTCTTATTGGACGGTCTACCAACGAGACATCAGAGGCAGGACCAATAACTTAGATTTTTGTGGTAGGGGGTATTACAGTCTATTTCCAAATTCCGGGCTTCAAGTTTACCATACCTGGGAATCAAACGCAGGACCCGATGCTCAGCAGTCGCGACGACACACTTACCTATATACGTACTACTACTTTCCGCGAAAAGGCGTCAACTGTGTGTATTTTGGTGTACTACAAAGTTTATTCTGTTTTTTTCTAACTTCTAACATTTCGAAACCTCCATTTTGAAAACAGCCAGCGTTCGTTATTCGTCACGGCAATATCAGTGTCATTCCGAAGAAGTTATTTCAGGTAACCAACTGTATTAGATGTCAGTGATTCTTGGCAGAGCTGCGGTTTACACGGCACGACCGTGTCGGGCCGGCTGGCAACTTTGCGGCGTGCGGTCAGACGCAGAATTCGGTAAAGTTAGTTGTAAAGCTAGCAGTGTTTATGGGAGACGACCACAGACCTCGAGATTTTGGCATCTTTGTGTGTTTCATTTTCATTAAAGAGTACAATAAATTATCTAAGTTTACCCTTGAAGTATTGAATTTTTATTGAAATTGAAATAACTCGAAAATTTCAATTCTTGTGTACCTTTCTAAGTTTATCTAGGACATTACTAACATCCCTAGAAAGTAAGTAAAGCCGTTTATCCCGGTTGTCATTCGTAGATCTTTGACATTCGTTTCAGGTAGTCAGATGCTTGAAAGTCTGATCATCAGTCTATCTAAGGAGTATCGTGTTGGCCAGTGACTGGGTTGTGGAGGTCTGATAGGCCGTCGCTCCATGTCTTCAACCGCATCCGGTTCGACTGAAAGACGCTGGTTGGAGAAAGGAAATTGAAATCGGAATATTGAAATGATTAATGTTTTTAATGTAAGGACTTTAGTGCACTTAGGCCCCTCGCCCACGACGACTTTTTGTAGCGATGCTGCGACCGCGCGTTTCGTAAGCGCACGACAGCATCGCTACTAACGCGGGTTAGTCGCATTTGCAAGTGCTATAGAAAAAATGCCAACGCACTACTAACGCGCTACAGCATCGCGATTGTACCGATGCGAACGCGCTACAGCATCGCGATTGTACCGATGCGAACGCGCTACAGCATCGCGATTGTACCGATGCGAACGCGCTACAGCATCGCGATTGTACCGATGCGAACGCGCTACAGCATCGCGATTGTACCGATGCGAACGCGCTACAGCATCGCGATTGTATCGATGCGAACGCGCTACAGCATCGCTACAAAAAGTCGCCGTGGGCGAGGGGCTTTAATCGTATCGATTCGTAATTTTTTACTTATTCGTGTTTTTTTCTCGAACATTTTAGTAATCTGAACCCGAATTTATCCGTTAAAATAATCACGAATATGTATGATTACTGCTCAGCATTCAGTCTGAATCTTATGTGTTTTTCTTGACATGTAGGAGGTTAAACTTTTTATTTACGTAAGGTAACCATCGACACGGTCGCAAGATATAAATGACGTTTATTTTCAGCGTGGTTATGGACCGTTACTCTCTGGCCGGATATCATTCGGGCAATCTCCGACGATTGCCGATCGCGCGATCATATCCGCTACCTTCCGATATTACCGCGAAACCCTTAGGTTTAGTTCACACGGAGTTACGATAATACGTGACGATGCTTGACCAAAGAATTCATCCGTTATTTCTTGACGCGACGTACATCGTGAATCCGTTGAGCGTATTCGAATTTTATCACAAAAACGTATACCGAGTAAAGTGGGGTAACTTTGGCTCCTGGGTACAACTTTGGCACAAGCTTATTAACCAATAGAACATGAAAAACTGTGTTTACTATGTATCTGTTGGTTAATGAGTTCGGGTCACAGTTATACCTCACGGCCAAAGTAACGGTACGTCTTTTATGAAGCAATAAACATTGTCTTGGTTTCAAACATGCTAGTAATGTTAACATGAAGTCAGATAAAAATCTAAACCAGTGCCTTTATAAAGTAAACGGTCAATGTCCCATCGAAAATCGCACACGCAGTACGGAATATACGGTGTGGCAACAACAGCATTCTGAGTGCAATTGCTATATGTTTTGACAGTCCCTTTCAAAATCAGTGGGTCATGTCTTGTGTGGCCAGTCATAGCAAATAAAATGTAATAAAGTACTAGATTAATATTTCTATAGGTCTGTGCCACCCGAAACAAAGTTATTATTATTATTATAACAGTCGTGATTTTTGAAAAAAAAGAGCATCGCGTCGTATCTCGGTATGAGCTAACCCTTACCACAGAATCAGTAATAGTAAAAGTGCCTTACCAAAATGTACAGTCAACCACACTGCAAGCTAACCGTATAAAGTTCACAGCGATTTTACGTCGAGGCAGAAAGGGCGGTAGTCGTAACTCGAGCCCCACTATTAATGGGCGGTGACTGTACGACATTGCAGGGGAGACGGGAGTAAACTTCGTTGAAACGACTTCTAATCGCGCTTTAGGTAAGTTTTTATGTAATTGCTCTTGAACTTTGTGAGTTAGTGGGGAATGTGGATAAGACGGTGTGATAGTGTGATGCCCGGAGGCAATCTATAGTTGGTTTGTGTAGTAGAACTCGTAGGACTGATTAAACGCTGAAGTGTTTTGTATAAACCTAAATATTTTTTCTTTTTATATAAATGCTGATCTATAGTGTTTGATTTATGTGTTAGCAATACACCGCACTTAAGTAGCAACGGGCAGGGCATATTGCTCGCAGGACAGATGGTCGATGGGGACGAAAGGTTCTGGAATGGCGACCACGTAGCGGAAGAGGCAGCGTTGGAAGGCCTCCCACAAGGTGGACCGATGACCTGGTGAGGGTCGCAGGAATCCGATGGATGCGAGACGCACAGGATCGGTCATTGTAGAGACATTTGGGGGAGGCCTATATCCAACAGTGGACGTCTTTCGGCTGAAATGAAGATGATGATGATGATGATAAATTCACCGCAGATTACTCTCTGTATTATTTTAAGTTCTTATAGTCCATTCTAAAGTTGTCTGGTAGATATCGCTGTAAGACCGCCATTATACCCATAGATTTAAGTTTATGTATAAGTTGTGTTATTTAAAAAAACCATAATATCAGGTTTTCCTAGCCTTTTTCCTATGTTAACGATCGTTTTTCAGTTTGAGCGGATGCAGCTGAACAGCAGTATGGTGGTGACTGAGGGCGTGGGCTCCAGGTGTGGGCTATGTATGAAGAGAAACTTCGGGTAGCAATGCTTGACACATGTACTACTTTTAATGTAAGTATTCTTTATAACAATTTTTAGGGTTCCGTGCCTCAAAAAGGAAAAAAATAGAACCCTTATAGGATCACTTGATTGTCCGTCTGCCGGTCTGTTTGTCCGTCTGTCTGTCAAGGCTCTTTATCTCGAGAAAACGTGGAGTTATTGAGTTGTAATTAAAATCATATACTCAAGTCTGCGGTCCCTTGATGCTGTGAAAAAATCAAACTTCTAAGTTAACGGAAGAAAAAGATACGGCCGTTTATGACGTCTATTTCGACACTCGGGGAATCAAAATTCATAGGGTACTTCCCGTTGACCCAGAATTCTGAAATTTGGCATAAAGCAAAGTGTTATAGCACAGTTATAGGAATAAATCTAAAAACAGTAAACGTCACGTTACGTCACAAAAAAAAAAGTTTTTTGCGGATCGGGAAAATCTTCGAGAATTAAACTATTTACCTAGGTAAGTTTGTACGGAACCCTCAGTGCGTGAGTCCGACTTCCACTTACCTAGTAATGTTTCTAAATTAATATTGACTATTAGGGTGATGGGAAGGCTGCCAAGGCAGTGCGACTGTTCGATGGAACGCGCTTACCTAGAAGTAACCTATTCACTCTTGACTTAAAACTCTTGTTCTATCAAAAACTCTCATTTGGCGCTGGCACGAACCCAGCTGATATATGGTATACACCAAGGAATGGAATGGTCCTTGATAAAATATTGTTACTTGTTGATATCCAAAGTCCTCATTAATCTTGGCCCTGAACCTGAAGTGAGCCTAATCGTCTGAAAAGTTATTCCTAATGCGCATGAGGGGTGATTTACAAAGTTGGTTACAGCTGAGATCGCACTAATTGCCAGGCACTGGTAAACCGTTCCTCTAGTTACAATTTAGTACATAGTGGTTATGTACTAAATTGTAACTAGAGAAACGGTGTAATTTAATGTTTGAATTAATTTATTCTTCTTCTTCTCGAATTTATGGTTTCCTCTTTCTTCAAAGTTTTTGAGCCCAATATGTAGCCAAGTTTATAGTGACATCAGTGATGTTGGCGCTAATTTGTTGTTTGAAATTTATTATTCACAGATATTACAACAGGCAAGCATTGATAACAGTCCCGTTTTATGAGTTGTAAGTTCGAACCTTACTTGGTATAATTTATTTCATCACCACTGCTCTCAAAATGGTGAAGGAAAATATAGTGAGGTAACCAATCAAAAATTCGAAAATATGTGACATCTACCAATAAGCTACAGCATAATGGCCATTTTTTAATTATGTGCGGAACAGTATAGCGTCATCATGATAATTACAGCTGAAAAACTTTCTTTGCTAGATATTGTTTCTCCCATAAGCTGGAACTAAGGCCCAGTAAACCTGCACGAATTTATTAAAGTTTGCATCCTTGATTGGAGCAGTGTAAGAGATATTTTCGTCTTTCTTGATAACTTTTCTTTCTCATTAGTGAAATTCCAGACGATGACACTTAGTGTGTGACACCATTTCTCAGAGGTCTTACTTGAGTCTGTCCAAACTTTGCACCAATACTGATCGGTTTTTTCCCCCGCTCTTAAAACGCCAAATAAGAAGCCAAAGACCGGACTCCCAATTTCCCACAACCAGGAGGCGCGTACGCTCCGCAGTAGTAGCAGATGTTAGGATTAGATTTTTCTGAACTACTTTGCAGAGCGGTTCATCCCACCGTCTCTGGAAGGTTGGGTTGTCAGGCGGATTTGTATTCGGGCAAGAGAGTCTCCAGGCCATCCATAGCCTCGGTGAAGCACGGCACTTCAAAAGGAATGTTCCTGATTAATTTATCAGTGCTGTGAACCGAAGATATGAATGTCGGTAAACTAATCCTGGTAATTTTGCGGCAAATTAATTGTGTATGTGAATAAAATATCTAAATAAGTATATGATGTTGTGCCTTTCTTCCTTCAGCATTCTTATGATTTAATACTGGCATCTTCCGCCATCCGTGTTCTCCTCAGTGATATTGCATATTCAAAGCGTACTCACATTATCTAAATACCGTGATAGCTCGGCTCGGCGGAGGCGCCGGCAGGAATAAGTGCGAAGTCACGACCGAACACAAATGAGGCGAAACGAGGAAAAAGTAAAGGGTAAAGTACCTACGCCTGTCGTCACCGTATCAGTTGTCGTGAAATATTATTAGGTGCCTATTGAGAATGCCATAAACTTCGTAATAATACATACAGTTTTTTATTTACGTACTAGCTTTTGCCCGCGACTTTGGCCGCGTAGAAGTCGAAAATGGTTTTATTAGGTTTTTTGAGATACGAAAATATGAAATATTATTTATTATCTTCGTCGTGTGTGATAGTCCATTGAATTGTATGGAGAGCGATATTGTATCTTAGGTTAAAATATTATAGTATCTTAGCCGTCTGCAGCGCCCCTTAGTGAACTCCACTGCGGGTGACGTAACCTACGACAAACTTATTATTTTCGGTTGGTACAGTTATCGGGTCTAGGGATCGAACCGCAAAATTAAGTTTGTTTTTTATTGTATATATTTTTCCGGGATAAAAAGTACCCAGTGTGGTGCCCAGGATATTAAAGAAAATTATACCAAGTTTCATCGTAATCGAACCGGTAGTTTTTGCGTGATGCCTGAACAAACAGACAGACAGACAAAATTTTTTTTAATCACATTTTTGGGTTCGGTGTCGGTCTAGTAACACCCCGTGCTATTTTTTTTTTTTTGATATTTTCAATGTACAGAATTTTCACTTCTACAGATTTATTATAAGTATAGATTAGAGACCTCCAACAAAACCACACACAATACAAAGTATAGTGAATGGAGTTTTAAGTTGCAGTGATTGCACTGCAACTTAAGCACAATTATTTTTACGTAAACATAAAAACTCAGTAAATACTAGGTGAAGCCTACTACTAATAGAAATTAAAATATAACTTTAAAACTACATCCATTTTTTTCTATTAAACACTTTTTTATGTGGTAAATCATCCATTGTATTCTCACGCTCTGGGGCAGAGCGGAAGAGCGTTTCAGACTTTTACTGATTTAGTCACTAAAAGTCTGAAACGCCCTCGCTGAAAACCCACTCCAACGTTCCTTTTTGCCTTGCGTCTCAGGTCCCCGGGGTTTGCTTACGGACAACCCATGGCCCAGTAGGCGGTTGTATACTTTACGTCACACCGACGCTAGCGCATAATAAATCGAAGTAAATTTTGATTTGATACTCGTAGCGCCATCTATGATGTTAAATAAATACTTTGCTCGAGTCAGTTTGTTGTGATAACTTCGCAATGGCGCATCAAAACTTGTGAAAAAAAAAGAAAAACAAGAGAAACAAGCGTTTGCAATAAATCAATAGTTTTAAATATTTGAATAAAACATGTAGAAGCCCATTATAATTACATGATAATAAAGGTTTAGTTTGGTTTTTTGTGCCTCCTTGTGTATTCACTCTAAGCTATCGATATGTGTAATCACTGTGTGCAAAAAAAAAAAAGATTTTCATTCGACTACTACCTCACCTGATGATAAGCGATGATGTGGTCAACGATGGAGCACGCCCAGAAATAACCAATTACCTCTTGACTTAACCTTTCAAATACCGTAATTAGAGACACAATAGAAAGACAATGAGAGAGCGAACGCTGGCGTTCGCTTGAGGTTTAAAGCCATTAAGAAACATAGACTCATCAACATATTCCTGTAATTGTCCCGTGTTATTTGGGGTCGGCGCAACACGTTTTTTTCTTCCATTCTGCCCTGTCACTCGTCATTAAGAAACATAGACTGCGGTAGAAAAATTAACTTCTTATCTGTACCCACAATGAAAGTACCTGTAGTATATTTTAGTTCCAAGCGTTCACTTTAAATAAGTTTTTTACACGATGAAACAGACGTTATACACAAAAATGCAACTGGTTACTGCCTATATCCTTAGCTTTCAAACTGAGCTCTAGGGACGGATACCATAACAGCGATATCATATAAAAAAAACACATAACAGAATAAAACAATTCAGCAAGAAAATAAATAACCACAAATATGTGAGAATAGGGACACCATATTGTCGTCCTCGTGGATATTCACTTACATTTTATATCGCGCCTTGAGCACAAAATTGGAGACGCACAACGCACACATACAATATTTTTATTTCGCCTAGCGTATATAATCCGGCGGATCTTTTTGCACAAAGAAAATACGTGTAAATAGGGGAATGTTTCATATACCTAGATGTGAAAACTCTAGTTCAAGCTAAAGCCTGAACAAAACGAAGGTTATCGACAAAGGAGCGACACTAACAGAACGCTTTGCACGTAACAGAGGTTCAAATCCCGGTGTTTGGCACAAAGGGGACCATTAAACCGGGAATAAAGCATACATTCCAATTATATGTACACGTTTTCAAGGGCTTTGCGAGAGACGGTAACTCTGTTATCGTTAAGTAATTTGATTTACATGATTCAGATTTTGGGCGACGACTAATGTATGAGTTAGTAACCTATTTTCATATTTCCAACTGTTATTTCAAGCGTATCAGAATTTTACTGACTAAAACCCCACCCATGTTCCTTCAGTTCCTCTTTTATGTTCTAAGACCACAGGTTTCTCTTTTCAGAAATATGGCCTTAGCGGGCAGGAGCAGTGATAGCCGAGTGGTAACGGCCCCGACTTACGAGTTGTAGGTCGCGGGCTCAAACCCAGCCCCACATAGCACCCATTACTTTGTGTAATTTATTTCATCACCACTGCTCTCAAAACGGTGAAGGAAAACATCGTAAGGAAACCGGCATGTCCTAGAACCAAAAATTCGAAGACATGTGACATTCACTAATCTGTACTGGGCCCGCGTGGTGGATTACGGCCCATTCCCTCTCCTAGAGAGAGGAGGCCTGAGTCGCAGCAATGGGAACAATAAAAGGCTGATAATGCTAATGCCTAGCGGGCATCGGCTCTGCTGGCCCTACGGTTGTTATGTTTACAAACCGATTTATTATGATCGGTGATTATAATTATTTTCATTTTTACCTTCAAACATTTTATGTTTTTGTCTAGTAAAAGTAATTTTCTTCGTTCTTACTCTTTAAGATCGGTGTGAATTATCTTTATTTGCTTGGTATTCGCATATTCATCGAAAACATTGTTTTTTTTTTATTTTTTTTAAATTCTTGATAGGTTCCCGCTTGACCGCTATCTCACCTGATGGAAAGCGACGATGCGGTCGACGATGGAACGCGCTTACCTAGAAGTAACCTATTCACTCTTGACTTAAAGATTTGAGACATTGTTCAGAATATAAGACCTGTAATCGTAACAGTTTGTAACTAGCGGTCATTCTTTCTCTACTCGTTAGTAGAAACATGACCCAATAATTGTAACTTGGTTTTAACGTGAATTATTGTAACATGGTTCTTTCCAAACAACTTTTGGTACTCTATTTTTTTCCTTAGAGAGAAAACATCAAAAAACATTTCTCGCTTTGGGCGGAGCGAGAGGGAGTGTCAGATTTTTGCTAACTAAAACCCACACAGGTGGTCAGCCTTTTAGTTACACTTTGCGTTCCAGGGCCAAAGTAACTCCTTCGAACAGTGGCACTGTCCTGGCAGCCTTCCCATCACCCTAATAATCAATATTAATTTAGAAAAAAAAACTGGGCAAGTGCGAGTCGGACTCGCACACTGAGGGTTCCGTACAAACTTACCTAGGTAAATATTTCAATTCTCGAAGATTTTTCAGAACCGATTTTTTTTTTATGACGTAACTACAAATTGCCTTACTACCTTGCCACTTACTTGCTTGCTTATTACCTTGCTTTATGCCAAATTTCAGGATTCTGGGTCAACGGGAAGTACCCTAT
Source organism: Mythimna vitellina (assembly GCA_949316375.1). Lineage (NCBI taxonomy): Eukaryota > Metazoa > Arthropoda > Insecta > Lepidoptera > Noctuidae > Mythimna > Mythimna vitellina. Next base: position 1,651,833 of record OX438696.1, read on the forward strand.
GAATTTTAGTTTCCTTGAGAGTGTCGAAATGTACGTTTTTTGCGACATAAATGGCCGTATCTTTTTTTTTCGTTAACTTCGAAGTTTGATTTTTTCCCAGCTTCAAGAGACTGACCAAGAGGCTGACCTGAGTATATGTTTTTAATTTCAAATCGATACATCCACGTGTTCTCGAGATAAATGGTCTTGACAGACAGACAGACGGACAACAAAGTGATAAGGGTTCTGTTTTGTCCTTTTGAGGTACGGAACCCCAAAAAAAGAATGTAATTCAATTATTCCGTTGGGCATCTAATTGTGCGCAATAAATGCCGCTAAGCCGCCCCTATCTCGTGGGATCAAATCAACGGTCTTGTGCGTCTGCCTCGCTTCAGGAATTACAGACGTCTCGGTCTTAGTCCCCTATAGTCCTAGCATCGTCCTTCAAATAGATTTGACCTCGAATCATCAAATTAACAGCTGTAACTTGTGATTTACTGAAATTAATCGAGGATTTCTTCCGTTGTCATTACGATCAAGTCGAGTCCTTCTCAATTGCTAGGAATATGGAACTAAGAACTTACAAGCCAATATTGCATCGAACAAGATAATTTTAATTCTAATTTTATTGACGTTTATAAAGCATGCTCTTTTAAATTTCAAACAAATAGAATGAAAACATAAATAATATATTATCTTAATTGCAACTGAATTATAATTTGTATTTTCTAATATAAATTACCACATGTTCAATGACATGGCTGGTTTGGTGGTGGCTGGTTTATATCAATTAAAAAAAAAACCATTGTATTTATTTTTATATTTCTAAGCTAGCTCTATTAAGAAGGCCCTTCCCCACTTGTCTATCGTCAACCTGAGTATGGTTTAAAAGCTTGTCGGTTCATCCAACGCAATCCAACGCAATTTTTACCTGTACCTGTGTTTAAAGCCGCATATATATTACCTGTGGTGTTGTTTTCCTCTATTTCCAAGGACAGCCACATATATTACCTGTGGCGTTATTTTCTTCTTTCCAAAGAAAGCCTCATATTATGTTATCTGTGGCGTTATTTTCCTCTATTCCCAAGGACAGCCACAAAGCCGGTCTCGTTCTAATCTTGCTCGTAATTCTGGTCGCGGCACTCTCCTTAATTCAGCCGAAGCTAGACGTTATAATGTTTCACTAAAGCTTATCCTCCACGGAGAATAATCATCTTTCCGACAAATCTGTGAGATATTATGAAAATCCCAGGGACCATTCCTATACTTTAAGAAATGTTTGCAATCGCATCTCAGTTACAATCTGTAATAAAAAGCATCTAATTTCCCTTTATTTTAATGCTTTGCGATATCGATGTGAAGGCGATTGTTTCTTAAAAGATGATAAAAACTGTCGTTCTTAATTAATTTATTTATTTAGGTTAACTTAAGTGGTACTGATCAATTGTCGGTGATGACATATGACACTGGAATATAGTCGCTTACAGAGGGCCTCATCAGAAGGCTTGCAGTCACCCAAAGGGCAATGGAAAGGGCGATGCTCGGATTTTTCATACGTGTTCGCATCAGGAATGAAGATATCTCAAACTTAAGTGGCAGTGGGCAGGGCACATTGCTCGTAGAATGGTTGGTCGATGGGGCCGAAAGTGCCTAGAGTGGCGACCGCGCACCGGAAAACGCAGCGTTGGAAGGCCTTCCACAAGGTGGACCGACGACCTGGTAAGAGTAGCGGGAGTGCGGTGAATGCGAGACGCACAGGACCGTTCTTTGTGGCGATACTTGGGGAGGCCTATGTCCAACGGTAGACGTCTTTCGGCTGAAATGATAATGATGATTCAGGTTAACCAACAGTAATATAACTAGTAGATAACTATTTCATATTTAATGTGAAATTATATTATATGTAACAAAAAAAGTTTTAACATAAATAAGTAAGGCTTTTGGACTGCGAGCAACTGGTAGCACGACGTCCGGTCATTCGGTAATCGTGCAAACCGAGCCCAAGTCGTCGATGACGCGTAGTGTTGCACGCGCGCCTCTGGGAAATGTCGGAAAATCGTAGGGGCCCAGCAGGGTCGAAGCCTCCTGTGTGGGATTCATTTTCACTTAACCCCTACGGGTTAAGTGAAAATAAATTCCACACAGAATCCCGGAGCCCTGGAACAAAGGCAGCCCAAGAAAAACAAACAGGAGTGAGGTTTAGTCAGTAAAAGTCTGACACGCCCTGGCGCTCCGCCTAAGAGCGAGAGAAGTGCTTGGATGATTTTGGGTTGGCTACCATAAAAAGCATAAGCCCCACAACATAACTGCAAAATTTCTAACTACCCCAACCAAGCTTAATAAATAAGATTTGGGATAATTTAATCCAATAAGAACGTGATGGGCAAGAAAAGATTGTAATTTTTATTAGAAATCTTTCGAAGCAGCCTTTTAACACGATTGGGTCAACAAAATCGAAGTAGGTACCGCGAAAATGTAAATCATCTTAATTTTCATAAATCCGTGGTACTACTATAGATTCGAAGATCGATAGAGTGTTTACCATAATCTTGAGATTTGGATAATGCTTTAGTAATTCCAGTAGACAACAGAACATCATCTGACGTCAAAATAATTCATTATACATTCGTTTATTTCTAAAACTGAAATAATTAAGCAATCAACTTGAAGCACCAAAAAACCACTCGAAAAAAAAACGCTCAACTCACAAACATCAACGAAAAAACTCAGTGTAACGCAATAACCATATATCACAAATTACACGAGAGTTGCGACGAAATACCCAGGGAATATTTGAACGTAGCTAGACGCGGGAAAATACGTATAAAAAGCAATCACGTTGTATCGTCGGTCGTAGATTGATTTCATTAGTTGGCCATCGAGAGTAGTCCCTGAGGAAGGCGGCAGAGTGAAAAAATACCTTTGCGGCACATGCTGAGAATTCCTTGGCCTATTTAAAAAGTAAAAGAATACGCGGGAGAATGTGACGTTTTCTTTAGTGACATTTTATATTCGACGTTCAATAACGGAATGTTTTACCGTCAAACGGGGTGAACAGGAACGCAGAGGGTGATTGAAACAAAACTTTAAGGGTAGTTTTAATATCGTGCGGATTTCATCACGCATGCGGGATTGCTCCGCACGCGTAGCCTCCGTAAATGTCTTTTCCATGAAAGTATTTATTGTAATGCGTGGAATACGCACGCGGGATGCGGGGAGTTATATCCGGCAGCAACCCCGCATGCGGAGCAATTCGATATCAAAAACACCCTGATTAAGACTTTCACTGATTTCTCCTAATATTGGTTTTCAACAAAGCTTCCATTCTTGTATTCCATTTTTGTATTACAATGCAAGTAATAATGGCAGAAATTAAGTGATTCTTAATAACGTGAAAAAATCCCTTTAAAATTTAGTTCCTATTCACCTCTGCGTTCCTAAACACCCCGTTTGACTGTATTTTAGCAACTACTTTCTAGGTGTCTGGCATTTTGAAGAAATGAACCTATTTGTCGTAAGCCTTGAGGCATTCAATGTTATTGTTTTTTTCTATTTACTTTTCGCTAGATTGTGTTGATCTCTGTTTCAAGTAAAAATGTTTTCTTTCTTTATTTTAGATTTTTTTGTCTTTGATCTACAAGGTTTAATAGATTTTTAAATTAATTGGCTGTGGTTTACAGTAGAAGGTAGACGGTATTACCAGTTTTTATTTTATGAAAACAAACAGTTTATTTTTAAGTTTCGTTTACGTTACAATATTGGTCGTTTCTGAGGCCGCCATTAGTAACCATTATAATACCCGAGATATACCAACCCGACGTACGGCGAGTATCCACCCTTATGTTTTTTGAAACTTTAACGGTCCGGACAAAGCGTTTCACTTCGACGTTTATACCACGTACATCGAAGGACTAGAACAATTTGCCTGCTGCGGTCTTTCTGTCCAACTATAATTTAGGTGTCTTCAAGGGCTCTTAATAAACTAGTGCGCCTCACCATCAAGGATTGCATCACTGCTTACCAACAGGTGGGATCGCAGTCAAGCGCTGGTTTATTTCAATTAGAAATTATAATAATAATGATAAGCTTATTCACATAAAAAATATAGGTACTTAAGTATGGATCCCCTGGTCTCCAAACTAATATTAATTGTACCATAGGCCCCGGTGTCTTCGTCTATTTTCGTAATCACAGTGTCAGAAACACATTAGAAATCATGTAATTAATTAAAATAAATACGTGCTTTGGTTTAGATTTAAAATGAAACATTTATTTCACATATTAGAAGCTACAAGAAATATGTAACCAAGATTTATGTAACTCATACTATGATTTAAAAGAGTGTCCATGGAGTTTATTGCACGTTCTTCTCCATAGAGATCTACGCTTTGGAACGTGTAGCACTTGTTTTTTTTTTGACTGACCGACATTTTGACAATTCAAAAGTGCCTGTAATTGGTCTATTTGAAATAAACGTTTCTGATTTGTGATTTTTGATTTCTGAAGTGAAGTGAAGCGTGTGTGTAGGTTATAAAATATAGAAGTTATAAATATTTCTTCATCCTTTGAAAATTAAGTTTTCGATTCCGTCATAATTGTACGTTCTTACTGTTTGGTTTGGATGTTGGTTTTGAATTTGTGAGCAGTGTAAGTTTACAGTATTTATTAGTCTTTAGGAAAATCACACTACTGTTATGAAGGTGAAGTTTCTGAGAGTGTATATGTGTGTGTGTCCATTATTTCTTTATTCTCGAACGGCTGAACAGCTTTGGACGAAATTTTAACCGGGTGGTCATTTACTACATACTTTCAAGCGGGCGAGGCCACTGACAGCATCTAGTATTATATATTTGAGGGGCGAGGATATCAATGTGTCGTCTAGCACAGGCAATTCTAACATGCCGTATAGACCAACAGATCTAGCCAAGTTACGACCGTTTCGCGTCGAATCTCTTTCTACAATAGTCAACGCCTCTTTTCCTTTACACGATTTTAGAAAACGATAAGTTGGTAGCCATGTTGACGTGCCTGAGTCGATCGCTCGTTCTGCAAAAATTGTAATGATTAGACATATTTCATTCTATCATTTTAGACGATGTAAACATTTTTTTTTTCGGTGAGATAATCGTCCAATGACATTCCCCGCACTTTGACGGAAAGGGAGGGTGTGTCCCACTCCTATTCCTTTTTTGCCTTCGTCCTAGGGCCGAGTTTTCCTTTCAGAAACAAACCCTTGGCCCCAGTAGGCTTTGACCATGCTGGGCCCCTACGGTTTGCTGACATCTCCTTGAGGCGCGCGTGAAACAGTACGCGCCGTCAATGACTTGGGACGTTGTGAACTTGGTTAAGAATTTTCTATTCGTTTGTTCTGACCACGTGGACTTAACGTTGAGATGACGTCAATCCCATACATTTGATTAGTTTTCTACTAGCGTTAACGATTGTAGATTATCAACTTGGCTAAGGGCGGAATTCACCAATAAAACTAATCGCGTTTTAAAGTTAGGCTCACATAATCGCGTTTAGCCGCTGCCACTAGTGTCACTTGTAACAATACAACAAAAGAAAAATGCAGACAAGTGACACTAGTGACAGCGCCTAAACGCGATTATGCGAGCCAAACGTTAAAACGCGATTAGTTTTTCTTGGTGAATTCCGTCCTAAGTATACAGGAGTTTATACGTTTGAATGCAATAAGTATTTATTGCAGGCACAATATTTTATGATATCTCGTCAATATCTCGAGCATAAAGAGTTTTCCGACAGATGCTAGGTCTGCCCTTTCATAGATATTCATTACTTTGTAAAATATTAAAATTTAATCTTTGCATAAAATGGTTTCAATTCGATTGTAAAAAATCTGTTTGGTTCGTCTTAATAAGAAAACCCAACAAGCTTTCTATGAGTTTTTCACTAAATATTTTTTCTCCAATTCTTCATTTTGTTAAATATTTTGAATAATAATTCTATTTACATCACAAAGGCAATGTAGATATTATAAAGTACCTAAAGGGTCTAGACAATTAGACAGCTTTTCAATGTGTATAATTTATTATTCAATCGAAAAGGCAAATTGTACCTACGAGACTAAAGACCATAGATATGAAGACAGACTATATAGGTACCTACTAGCTTTGAACTACACAATTAAAAAAGAAATAAAGAAACAATTATATTTTTTTGGCACACGTACACAGATACACACAATGTAGAAACAAAATGTAAACACTTAAAAAAAATATATAACTAACATTGTGTGTCTCGCGCCTGCGCCAAATGGGTCCAGTTCAGCAAAAATGCCAGACAACTTCGTGGTAGTTGCCTGACGCTGAGTTTCAACTGAACCTTATTGATTTCGATGTAACTTAGTACACGGGTAGACCATGTTTTGGAATAGAATATAGGATACTTTTTGTTAGTTAAGTCAAACAGAAAACAAAATTGAGACACTACTTTTCAGCCGAAAGACGTCCACTGTTGGACATAGGCCTCCCCCAAGCGTCGTCACAAAGACCGATCCTGTGCGTCTCGCATCCACCACATTCCTGCGACTCTCAACACGTCATCGCTCCATCCTTGTGGGAGGCCTTCCAACGCTGCGTTTTCCAGTGCGCGGTCGCCACCGTAGAACCTTTCGGCCCCATCGACCATCCGTTCTACGAGCAATGTGCCCTGCTCATTGCCACTTAAGTTTAAAATATCTTCATCCATGATGCGATCACGCATGGAAAATCCAACCATAGCTCTTTCCATTGCCCTTTGGGTGACTGTAAGACTTCTGATGATACCCGCTGTAAGCGACTAGGTTTCAGTGTCATATGTCATCACCGACAATTGATCAGTACAGAAAAAAATGTGACGGCCTATATTTCTTCTACTCTGCCACGCAAATTGGTCATGGGGCTCCAACTTCCACATATAAAAACAATAATTTCTTTAAGTAGTATTTTGGGGCCACAGATAAAATAAATACAGTTTGTTTTGGTAATTGTACGTTAATGCCTTTTTCCTTGTGGCACCAAAACACAAAAAAAAATATTTTTTTTTGGTGAAAGTTGGATCCGTGGCAAATGGGTCATGGGGCTCTTACGCTTAAAACAGGGAAGAAGGATACAGGAGTAGTTTTAGTCAGTAAAAGTCTGACACGCCTTCCTACTCCACCCAGAGCGGGGGAAGTCTATGGATGATTTTCCACCTTAAAAAAAACGATATTTACATTATTTTTAAAGCGACAAGATTGTAGATAAAATAGAAGTATGTATCAATTGAGTATGTTTCGATTGTTAGTTTCTTTACTTATGTATGAAAATTAGAATAAATGAGTAATTTTTATTTATTTTATTTACGGAAAGTAGTGTGACAATTCCGGACTACGACGCAGTTAAAAAAAGGCAATTAACTACAACAACCAAAACATGAACCTACAATTTTATTCTTGGAAAATATGAATTTATACAAGTTTCTTTTTAAAATCAAGACGTAGGTACCTAATGATAAAGCAAATTGTCAAAGGCATTCTAATTGTCGTAATCAGTTAATTTTTCATAAAAAAGTTGTATAAAATGTGTACCTAAATATATTTTGTACAACTCTTTTATTATATGGGTACTTCTTAATTGTCTAGGTACAATAATGGCAGCCCTTTTAACAAAATAGGGTTAATTAAGAATGCGATTTTCGTTAGCGACTGTACTAAGTAGGTAGGGTTACTATCTTTTTTGAAAGCAATAAAGTATTTTCAATTCACTTACTCGAAAACTCGCTGTTATCCCTAGGCATGCAATTTAATATTTTTCGCACTAGTACGGAAAAGTACTCGTGCTTGTCCCCGCCGCAATTTTATTACATTTATCGTATCAGGTATTTATGTCTTTGTAAGTGTATCAATCTTTAAGTCAAGAATGAATAGGTTACTTCTAGGTAAGCGCCTTCCATCGTCGACCGCATCGTCGCTTTCCATCAGGTGAGATGGCGGTCAAGCGCGAACCTATCGAGAATAAAAAAATAAAATAATCAAATAACATCGTTTGATACACGTGGAAAATTTTCAATGCATCCCTAGGCTCCATTGTAATGCCGCCTCGGTCGCAGTGAAAAACTTTTTTCACTTGTATCAAAGTGTATTTTTGAATAAGAGCACATTAAATTATTATTTAGAAAACAGATTTTTTTGCGAAACAAAAGCGTGATTTAATTTAAAAATAATTATACGAACAAAGCCTTTATTTTAATGCTTTGCTTTATTGCTGTTTTACATTATAGAGCACGTAAAATAGAGTACAATACTCTATACGCAACCCTACAAGTACTCGTAGGTACCTAAGCTGATTCTTTTGTTTTTGTTTTAATTGAGAGTTCTCTTTCAGCCCTCGGTGCCTGTTGACATGTGAGCAGTGTCGAGTGTGCACTCGGGCTGGAGTCCGGCCGTGTTGTTCACTCCATGTTCACGTGGTCCATTTCGTTAGTGAGTTTGTGCTGGGATACAAATTAAAAGTTTACACGTAGGATTCTGGTTTTGTTTATAGAGAAGTTAATTTAATTTACTTTATTCTGTTTTGATTGGTAATAATCGTTTAAATGTAATATTATTTGCTTAAAAGTAGGTATCTGCTTGCTATATATATACACTAGCTGTCTACCGAAATGTCACTAGCATTTTTGGTTATTGCTCCACTTCCATGGGTCGTAGCATAATGTTATAGCAGCCTTTCTCAATAGCCACGAGATGGAATGGATGAGAAGATACCGCGCAGCTTCCCGAACGCTGCCCAGCCGAGTTGGATTCGACGGTTGACCTCTTTCTCGAAATTAGATCTACCCAACTGGACTGTCTGTCCAAGGTAAACGTAATCGTCCACAACTTCGAGTATAGAGTCTCCAATCTTGATAGGAGTGGGTACTACATGGTTGTTTATCATGACTTTAGTTTTGTCTATGTTCATTTTTAGACCCACTCTTTCGGAAGCTCTACTGAGGTCATTTAGCATTGGGCTGAGCTCTTCCGTAGTCTCAGCCATGACTACTAGCTAGCAGGTATTTTTGAAAATCACGACTTTTTTATTCTACATTATATTATGTATTATTATACACTTAAACCTTCCTCTTGAATCACTTTGTCTATAGTGGAAACCAAGAGAACCGCATTAGAATTAAGGTTGCCGACATAGCACGAAGGATCGCCAAATTTTTAAGTGGCAATGGGCAGGGTACTGCTCGTAGAACAGATGGCCGTTGGCCGAAGGCCCCCTACAAGGAGGACCGATGACTTGGTGAAGGCTGTGGGAAGCCGATGGATGCGAGACGCACAGGAACGTTCATTGTAGCGACATTTGGGAGAGGCCTATGTCCAGCAGTGGACGTCTATCAGCTGAAATGATGATAATGATGATGATCGGTGGAAACTGTGTTAAAATACGTAATTCAGTAGTTTTTGAGTTTTTTGCGTCCATAAAGACAAACAGACCAGATTGCGAACTTTGTTTTATAAACTAAGGATTTGTTTAACTATTTTGCACCATTTCCTTGTTTTTGCCTTTCAAGCAAAACCTTCAACTTTAAGTCAAGTAAAATAATTTATTTAGTAAACAATTTTTTAGAAGGCATCCTTCAGCTATATCTATCCAATACCACCACTCCAAAGCATTGCATAGCTTCATTCAACAAAGAAGATAATTTCGTCAATGACAAAATGAAGACTATTTTGTCATTCGGACCAGGAATACTAGCTTACTGGCTCAATTACATAAATGTTGACATTATACGGATCGTATCCGGCAACCGAGTGTCTATTTACTCGGTTACGGTGAGCGAGTAAGATCGTATTATCCGGCGGGGCTCAGGCGGCCGGATGAGGCCACTACCGCTCGCTATTTACTCTCATCCGGCTTGTCTGCACGTACCTTGCCGTGACGGTTACCGGAGCTCGGATATTTAGCAGTATTTTGCTAATAGTTTAGTGTCTCTATCGATATTAACTTAATTTGTATACTAACAGACATCGCACAGTCTGAATTGCTTGGTCTTGCTAGAAGCGATTGTAGATAGATAGATATTCTTTATTGTACACCAAAAATACAATTTACATTAGGAAATTAACATTAATAGGGTGTCACAATGGGCGGTCTTATCGCTAACAGCGATTTTTTACAGACAACCTTTAACCTTTTTATTTAGCGTATTTTGTGATTAACTAATGCTTGATGGTTGGGCACTTAAAACTAACCCAGTACAGAGGAGCAATATGGAATGATTTAAAAAAGTCATACCTTTTTTTTGGATCAAATATCATTTACACGAGGTAAAGTTGTTTTAAGTTGATTTTTTTGTTTTTATGTTTTTTTTTTGTTTGTAGGAGGTAATGTCTGGAAGCACTGGTCCGATTGCAAAAATTTTTTTATCGATAGATAGCTGCTTTATTCCTGAGTGACATAGGCTATATTTTATGTACGCGGGTGATGCTGCAGGCAAAAGCTAGTAATATTATATAACTTCTCACGCTCTGTGTGTGAGTGGAGCTAGAGGCTCAGACTTTTCCTGACTTTTCTTCAGTTGCCCTTTGCGTTCAAGGACCGCGGAATCTCTTTTAAACGATCATCACAGCCAACTGTAAAACAGTTTGTCGGTAGTTGTTCTCGTTTCACGTTTTTACAAATTTTGTCAAGACGTGACAATACACCCACGAAATCAAATTTATTTCTCTTTATTGAAAAACATCGTTTGATACATGTGGAAATTGGTCACTGCAACATTCGGCTCCATGATACACGAATTCCTCCTCGATCGCTATGACAAACTTACTCAAAATGTATCAAAACTCGTGTTATCCAGATTGTATATTGACCTGTGTTGATGCGTGCACATATCGGCAGCTCAATAAACAGATCTCTAAGTCCTTGAAACGCGATCTCCGTCACTTTAATACCGGAAAAATTAAGGACGCGATTGAGCGAAATAAGGGCTCTAAGGTGTTTGCAAGAGATCTGTCTATTGGGCAGAGCCAGCTCACGCTTTTTATGGACAGTTGTACACGCCAATCACAAAACCCACTGCGAATCTAGCAAACGACCCAAGAGCTAGATTGACCCGACACTATACCGAAGATATCCCGGACGTCAGCCTGTACGAGATTAGGATGGCTCTGAAGCAGCTTAATAACAACAAGGCACCAGGTGATGACGGAGTTACGGCCGAACTCTTGAAGGCGGGTGGGAAACCGATCCTTAAGGCCCTTCAGAAGCTGTTTGATTCCGTCATATTCGAGGGAAAAACGCCACAGGCGTGGAGCAGAGGTGTGGTGGTACTCTTCTTTAAGAAGGGCGACAAGGCCCTGCTCAAGAATTATAGGCCCATCTCACTTCTGAGCCACGTCTACAAGCTGTTTTCCAGAGTCATCACGAACCGTCTCGCGCGCAGGTTCGACGACTTCCAGCCTCCCGAACAAGCCGGATTCCGAAAAGGCTTCAGCACCATAGACCACATACATACGCTACTGCAGGTTATACAGAAGACCGATGAGTATAATCTGCCTCTCTCCCTAGCGTTTGTGAACTATGAGAAAGCCTTTGATTCGATCGAGACTTGGGCTGTGCTGCAGTCTCTTCAACGGTGCCAGATTGACTATCGGTACATCGAGGTGCTGAAGTGTTTGTACAAAAACGCCACTATGTCAGTCAGACAGCAGGACCAGACCTCGAAACCTGTCCTCCTGCAGCGGGGTGTGAGGCAGGGAGACGTCATTTCTCCGAAACTGTTCACGGCCGCAATGGAGGATGTCTTCAAGGTTCTGGACTGGAGTGGATTAGCCATTAATGTCAATGGCGAGTACATTACTCATCTTCGGTTTGCCGACGACATAGTAGTCATGGCTGAGACCGCGGAAGAGCTTAGCACAATGCTAAATGACCTCAGTAGAGCTTCCGAAAGAGTGGGTCTCAAAATGAACATGGACAAAACTAAAGTCATGATAAACCTCCATGTAGCACCCACTCCTATCAAGATCGGAGACTCTATACTCGAAATTGTGGACGGTTATGTTTACCTTGGACAGACAGTCCAGTTGGGTAGATCTAATTTCGAGAAAGAGGTCAGCCGTCGAATCCAACTCGGCTGGGCAGCGTTCGGGAAGCTGCGCGGTATCTTCTCATCAACAACAGTGTCTCAAGACGAAAGTCTATGACCAGTGTGTGTTGCCAGTGATGACATATGGTTCCGAAACATGATCACTCACAGTGGGCCTCATCAGAAGGCTCAAAGTCACCCAAAGGGCAATGGAAAGGGCTATGATCGGAGTTTCCTTGCGTGATCGAATCAGAAATAAAGATATCCGCAGGAGAACCAAGGTTGCCGACATAGCACGAAGAATCGCCAAACTTAAGTGGCAATGGGCAGGGCACATTGCTCGTAGAACGGATGGCCGTTGGGGCCGAAAGGTTCTGGAGTGACGACCGCGTACCGGAAAACGCAGTGTTGGAAGGCTCCCTACAAGGTGGACCGATGACCTGGTGAAGGTTGCGGGAATCCGATGGATGCGAGACGCACAGGACCGTTCTTTGTGGTGACATTTGGGGGAGGCCTATGTCCAGCAGTGGACGTCTATCGGCTGAAATGATGATGATGATATTGACCTGTTGTAAGAGAGTATGGCAAGTCCGTAAATCTAATATTGTCATTATTTTGACACCTCTCACTGGCTCTCACTGCACAATTTTTCTTGGTACACTGACTCGGGATAAAACGATTGGAGATGCTCGCATAATTTATTTATCGCGAATACACCTGAGTTGCTTTAAAGTGATTGATTTTAATAATTCACTGAGTTTCTACTTTAGAATCGTGTTGTTTTCACTTTTGAATTTATTTCCCTAATCCTAGAGTACATCTACGGAATTGACCTTAATTTTTATTTATTCATCATCATCATCATCATTTCAGCCGAACGAAATCCACTGTTGAACATAAGAGGTTTATCTCAAGTGTTCTCTGGTTCTTGGTTTTTTTTTATTACATTTAGTAATTATATATTATATAATAATAAAAAAACTAGTACCAATTGTATCATTTCTACCATCGGACAACCCGACGTACGGCGAGCATCCCTTACGTTGTTGAAACTTCAACGGTCCGGACTAAGCGTTTCGCTTCGTCGTTTATACCGCGTACATCGAAGGACTGGAACACTGCCTGCTGCGGTCTTCCCGTCCCACTATAATTTAGGTGTCTTCAAGGCTAGAGTGAATAGGCTCTTAATAAACTAGTGCGCCTCACTATCAACGATTGCATCACTGCTTACTATCAGGTGGGATCGCAGTCAATCATTGGTTTAAATGAATAAAAAAAAACCAAGAACCACCAAAAAATAAAATGACTTGATTAGGTTAGCTTATGTTACGACCGCAGCAATGTTCCTACATTCTTCCAGTTCTTCGATGTACCTACGCGGTATAAACGACGAAGCGAAACGCTTAGTCCGGACCGTTGAAGTTTTCGTATAAACGACGAGGCGATTTTTAAATAACGTTCACTGTGAAAAGTAAATAAAAAAGTTCAAAGTTACAGGGCTTTCATTAATGATCTCTTGTCAGGTTATTCCCTAATAAGAGGAACTTGTAATTACAAGTTAGATTATTACACTTTGGCTAGATTAACATCTTATAGTATACTAGCTTCTGCCAGTGGCTTCGCCCGCGTGAAAGTAGGTTTCTCCTAATAAACTTTGGTACATATTTATAAGATCTACAATTAATTGGAACATTTTATGGTTCTATCTTTTATAGTTTAGGCAGCGTACGCAAAATAAGTAACTTTTCTGGTTGACTTTTTACACCTTGTGTCCGAAAAACTCAAATATCTTACGGAACCCTATTTTTTCCAAAATAAAATATAGCCTATGTTACTCGTGGATAATGTAGCTTTCGAATGGTGAAAGAATTTTTAAAATCGGTTTACCAGTTTTTGAGCCTATTCATTACAAACAAACAAACAAAGTTTTCCTCTTTATAATATTAGTGTAGAATAACACTTACAAGTTTTACTATCTGAGGCTTCATAATATGTAAGAAAAATGTACTTATACCTAGTAATTTTATTTTACTTTAGCATCTATAGCTTTCAATCGAACCCAAAGGAACGAAAGTCGTCGGTGCCTTCCAAAAGCGAATACTGCCTTGATGTATAATAGTGTCTTTCACATGGCAACAGTTGTATTTAATAAATTGCCAAAAGAGCTAAAAAATCTACAAATTATTTAAACAAAAACTGAGATGTTTGCTGTGTCAAAAATGACATTTCATCAAATGTTAACGTTTAAACGATCTGGCCAGTTTTAGTTGGCCATATCATGATGATGACATATATCTACATGCATATTTTAGTAGAATAAAAGCCGAGAATTTTAAAGATTTGTAACACCTGTACGAAACGCGCTAGTAGAAGATAAAAAAGGTACTTTAATCGAAGTTTTAAAGCCGGAAATTAAACGGCCTCTTTTGAGAACAGGATATTTATTTCACGGTGAATTAAACACCAAGGATACTTGATGAGTTCAAACGAAATCCAGTAACAAATTGTAGATGTCTGTCCGGGGATCCGGGAACTTTGTCTTGCAGTGGTTGGATTACAGCTGCGGATGATAAAGACCGGCCTATATTGGCTTAATTAATCTCAAAGTTGAACGATTTCGATTTCAAATATGATTGAAGTGGGTTTGTTGAAAGTTCTCGGGTTAATGAGCGAATTATTAGTTTTGATTGGGTAAATTTATTTATTTGCCAATTGAGAAACGAGCCAAGGATCATTGGTAATAATGCAATCGTTGAGTAAAGCTTAAAATTTTGAGCATCGACGCTCACTTACTAGGCTGTCGCATGTCGGTTTTCTACCGGATGCATTTCGGGGATTATGTATCCCACCTATACGCACAAAACGTTTTGGGAACACATTCACTGTGCGTACAGCTAAGGAGTGGAGTTCCTTGCCGGAATCTGTGTTTCCTGGTGGCTACAACCCGGGAGTCTTTAAGTTAAGAGTGAATAGGTTACTTGTAGGTAAGCGCGCTCCATCATCGACCGCATCGTCGCTTTCCATCTGGTGAGATAGCGGTCAAGCACAAACCTATCAACAATAAAAAATGAATCGGAATTGCATAACTTAATTTCGATAAGCCCATTCCATTATCGGACCATCAGACGACCGATACTTACATGCTGGATATCCCACCCATACGCACAAAACGTTTTGGGAACACGTTTGTTGTGCGTACGTCTAAGACTGCAATTCCCTGTAGGGGTCTGTTTCCTGATAGCTACAAACTAGGTATCTTTAAGTCAAGAGTGAGTAGGTTACTTCCAGGCAACGTTGTCGACTATGTCATTGCTGATTCAAGTACAGAAATCACGTAAACTTCTTTTGGATTTTTGCGGCTGTACTTTTTATATAATTGAACTGGTTTCTAGACGACTCCTTATATGTACATTATACAGAACTTTGGTTGCAGCCTTATTGCTAACATTCTTTTATTGTTTTAGGATGAAACTGAGGTTCTGAACGCCTTTTCGCACACCTCCACTGGAAATTTCTGAATAGGAAAAAAGGGCAACAAAAGGATACAGGTGTGATATAAGTCAGTAAAAGTCTGACATCACGTTTCACCCTAGAACAGGAGAAGTTATTGGATAATTTCCCACATAAAAAAGCACCTCCACTGGCACCATCTATTACAATGTATATATCTGGAGTGATCATGACCTGCTGCATGCTCCTTTTAGCAAATTTTTATGAATCCGTCACAAATCCAGTCTACGAGCTGATAATTGAATAAATAAAATGATATCAAAATCATTGGCATTGAATCCGATCTGGGGACAAGCTTAAGACTCCGTACTCAACAGTTGCTCTTGCGACCCCTAGATCAGCAAGATTTTCTTTTTTGAGGGTTCCGTACCTCAAAAGGGAAACACGGAGCCCTTATAGGACTACTTTATTGTTCGTCTGTCAAGACCCTTTAACGGGAACGCGTGCAGGTATCGAATTGAAATTAAAACCATATACTCAGGTTGTTACCCCTTGACGATGAGAAAAAATCAAACTTCTGAGTTAACGAAAAAAAAAATACGGCCGTTCTGTCGCAAAAAACGTATATTTTGACACTTTCAAAGGAATCAAAATTCATAGGGTACTTTCTGTTGACCTAGAATCCTGGAATTTGGCATGAAGTAAGGTCACATACGGCCCATTCCCTCTCCTGGAGAGGAGGCCTGAGTCCCAGCAGTGGGAACATTATAAGGCCGACTATGCTATGCTATGCTAAGGTCACATAGCACAAGTATAGGAAAAAATCTGAAAACTGTAAATTATTAGTTACGTATCAAAAAAAAAACTTTTTTTCTGTTTGGATAAATCTACGTAACTTAATTCAGGAATTTATTTTTTTTCATAGGTAAGTTTGTATGGAACCCTCAGTGCGTGAGTCCGACTCGCACTTGACAAGGTTTTTTTTCAAAACTTGGTCCCACACTAGGAATTACTCTTGTATTGTGGGTGTGATCATATACAAGACAACCAGATCCGGAACACCTATCTATAGGCCATGCTAATATTTGTTCCATACGAAAATCGAACCCGCAACCCGCAGCGCAGCAGCCGATCGCTCAACCTCTACGCCGTGCCGTCAAAAAGGAAGGACGTATCGAAGGACTGGAACAATTTGCCTGCTGCGGTCTTCCCGTCCAACTATAATTGGTTTCTTCAAGGCTAGAGTGAATAGGCTCTTTATAAACTAGTGCGCCTCACCATCAATGATTGCATTACTGCTTACAAGCACTGGCTTATATTAATAATAAAAAAAAATGATAATCAATAATATAAATAATCGAGAGCAGTGGTGGCCGAGTGGTAACGGCCCCGACTTACGAGTTGTAGGTCGCGGGTTCAAACCCAGCCAGATGCATTACTTTGTGTAATTTATTTCATCACCACTGCTCTCAAAACGGTGAAGGAAAACATCGTGAGGAAACCGGCATGTCCTAGAACCAAAAATTCGAAGACATGTGACATCCACCAACCCGCACTGGGCCCGCGTGGTGGATTACGGCCCATTCCCTCTCCTGGAGAGGAGGCCTGAGTCCCAACAGTGGGAACATTATAAGGCCGACTATGCTATGTTATGATAATCAATAATGAGGTTGCCACAATATGAAGGTTATTGTATCAAAATGCCAAGGACTGGGGCAATGGAACGTTTTTAGTTTGTTTACTACTCTAGTCTGAGCATAGTTTGATTGCGTTCTGGATTAACGGAATCTACACATTATCGCAAAGTTTCTACACAGGCAGAGCTGTGAACGATGCTGTATTCACTTATCCTGTTTTGTGTTTTAGGGTTCCTACTCAAAAGATCAAAATGGGATCCTATTACTAAGACTCCACTGTCTGTCTGTCTGTCACCAGGCTGTATCGCATGAACCGTGATAGGAAGACAGCTGAATATTGTCAGCTAAACAAAAAATACTAAAAAGGGAATAAAATCAATTGTGTAAAAAAGTTGTAAGTATAGATAATGGTACGGAACCCTTTGTGTGTCACTTGGCCGGTTATTTATGGTAAGTAAATTTTCGCGTGTGCCTAGATAAAAATGGACAATGATCTGATATAATATCTTTATTGGTGTAGATATATATGTAGATAGTTTATTAATTTGTGTATGTATTCGCTTTTTCTCTCTCTTTTATTGCACCTACCACTATATATCTCTGCATCACCCTAAGGTTGACTGGTAGAAAATGCCTAAGGCATTAATTCTGCCGCTGTACGTTTGTGCATAAAGTATTAATTAAATAAATAAATATCAGGTTGTAAAATAAATTCAAGACAACAAGTTAAAAGTATCTTACGGCTGAACAACCAAATAGGTAAAAAAAGCAAAATATTTTTTTTCACATAAACCGCTTATAAAACGTCAAAAGCTTAGTATACAAAATTTTTATACAATACACGTAGATTATGTATTTGCTGGGAAAGGTCTTGTCTTTATAGATGTAATAAACTTCTTCACCAAAGTTAAAAGAATCTCATAAACGCTATTGACGTCACTAAAAAAAAAAAAACTAAACACTTTTATTCCCCGTTCGCTCATAAGCAGTCTAGTCTTCTTAAGCGAAAGCCTTCTGTGAAAATATTCTGAGAAAAAAAATATAATGAAACGTTTCATATTTGAAGGGACCTCTTTGCCTTCTCAGGCATGCTCGTTTCTGCCAACAATTCCTTCCAGAAAGCGGGCAAATGTCTGTAATAAAAACATAATAAGCTTAGGAAGGGTCGCGGCGCCGTGCGAGGCGTCACGCGACACCGCGCGCATATTTCATACTGACACCTATAAATAAGTCTCGTGTTAAGACTGTACGTTGGTTTGGTGCGATATGATGACGATAGATTATATATAGAGATGAAGATACAATACCATAGTTCATAGTTAGGCCTACATATCAAATATCAAACGAAATTGTTGCTAGGTTATACGGGGAAATATAATAACCTTGTTGGTAGCTGTATCTTGAAGCCGTTTTTCCTTTGAAACGGTCAAATCGCGATCTACTCGTATCTAAACGCATTGACTTCGCGAATTATATTTTTTTGCTTTAGTGTATGCAATTATAGTTAAATAAGATTTTTTTTGGGTTCGGTACCTCAAAAGAAAAAAACCAGGCCAGTGCGAGTCGGACTCGCGCACTGAGGGTTCCGTACAAACTTACCTATGGAAACAGTTTAATTCCCGAATTGAGTTTGTCGCAAAAAACGTATATTTCGACACTCGTAAGGAAATCAAAATTCATAGGGTTTTTCCGTTGACCTAGAATCCTGAACTTTGGCAGGAAACATGGTCTCGTAGCACAAGTATAGGATTTTTCCTAACACAAATTTACAGTTTTCAGGTTTTTACCTGAAAACTGTAAATTTGTAGTTACGTCACTAAAAAAAACTTTTTTGCGATTCGGAAAAATCATCTTAACTCAATTCGGGAATTTAAGTTTTCAAAAGTAAGTTTGTACGGAATCCTCAGTGCACGAGTCTGACTTGCACTTGCCTGGTTTTTTTAAATATATAAATGTAGCGAGCTATTGCAAAGTCAATATCCTTATCCTTACGTCGGATATTTGGAAACAAAGGTTCACTTCTGTACGTTTTCCAATTTTATAGGAAGAGCATATGGAATTAAGATTTTTTGACGTATTTTTAAATAACTGGACTGTTTTCGAGTCTTACGGCGATTGTCACAGGCTTACATTAATTAGTTCTTCACGGATACACATAGCTATTACATAATATAAATGAGAAATAAAGTATAAACTGAGCGAAGGGTACTAAAGGTGAGTGTCTGCCCGTGCAAAACCGGGGTGGGTTACTAATTAATATAATAAATATGAAAGTCTGGATGTTTTTTAATCAATCACCCATCTGAGGTTGAAGCGATATGGACGAAAATTGAAATACGGCTAAGCCATGGCCAGAAACCTTTTATTTTTATTTTTTTATTATTGAAAGGCTCGACCACCTAATGGTGGTCGCGGTAGTATAGTTACCTTTCTATAGGTATATTCAAGTGAGCGAAGTCGCTACCAAAAGCTTACTTACTATAAGCTTGTTGTGATCGTCTGGCATTTTCCTTTGAAATTATTTTCTAGAGGGTAGTAGATAATTTGGTATCAAATTATTAAAACCGAACTCAGTGCCGCAGGTGAGAGGGATGTTATGGAAATCCGTAACCGTTACTGAAACTATGGAATATCCGAAATAAAAAAATACCCCTAACCGAAACTATGGGATACCCAAAAAATATACCCATAACCGAAACTATGGAATATCCGAAATAAAAAAAATACCCGTAACAGAAATCGAAATAGAAGTTTCGGATAACAGCATGGTCTAAATGACAGGTTTTTGTTTGTTTTGCCCGGTCAAACAAATGATAATCTAGACTAGAAATAAAAGTTAAATCTTGCTATTTATATTTTACTTTCATAATTTTAATATTATTATAAGCTATCTGAAACTAACGGATAATCCGAAATAATTTCATATCCATGACCGTGCCTATCCGAAACCGGTATAATTTTATCCTTAAATACGCATCCATATCTAGATCTGAAATTTCATATCCAAAGCATCCTTGCTTTGTACCTACAAGATATTCTGACAGAAGTAATGACTTCCCACGCAAAATATGTGCTCTAAATAAATGGCTCGTGTTACGCACTACCTACAGTTGCCATTCAACTGAAATCTGAACAACAATTTGTACATATATTTAACAGGGATTTTACCAGATAGTACCTATTATTTATGTATTTCTGCTCTCTATAACTCAAATAGGTTGAAGTAGGAGTGGGCTGGTCACGTCACACGAATACACTCGAAGAAAATTGACACTCACTGGATGCCTGAGGGAGCATATCGCCATCGAGATCTACCGCAGTGAAGGGTCTGATCATGTTTGCGGGGTAAAATTGGCCACAAATCGCCCAAGACAGAGAGGTTTGGAAGGAAAAGACGGAGGCCATAGCTCAGCAGAGTTACACAACATCATCATCATCTTCCTGCCCTTGTCCCGTGTTATTTGGGGTCGGCGCAAAACGTTTTTTTCTTTCACTCTGCGCTGTCACTCGTCATGCTATCACTAACTTCCTTTTCTCTCATATCACTATTCACACAATCCATCCATGTTTTCTTTGGTCTCCCTCTCCATCCATCCACATGTAAACTCATAACTCTTTTAGTAACATGCGTTTCATCCCTCCTCTTCACATGACCATACCAGGACAAACGATTCCCCTTCAACTTTTCAGTCACTGGCGCCACTTTCAAACTTCCCCTAATATATTCATTTCTCACTTTATCTATTCTCTTCTCGTCACACCACACATTCATCTTAACATTCTCATCTCCGCTACATGCAATCTTTTTTCATCCGTCTTTTTCACAGCCCAACATATAACACAGTATACAACATATCCATACAGTATGACAGGCCTTATCACGGACTTGTAGATTTTACCCTTCAACTTGAGGGGCATCCGTGGGTCACAAGTTGTTCCCGTGAGGTACACAACATAATCAAACAAAAATAAAAACCTTTTCAATTTGTAAAAGTCCCAGTAAAATTAAATACCTATCTGTTTTGAAAACTAGAAGTGTTGATATTGCACTATACACATAATGCTATATTACTTACGTCATAACGAGCTGTCGAGACAAAAAGTATGTATCAATGTAACATAAGTTCTAACTTAGAACATGAGAGTTCCATTCGCTCAGATTCTCGCAATCAAATTGACTGTTAAATCTGATGTTTATTGACATTTATGCCCGCTACGACTGGGAGAATTTTGAGGGTTTTTTCCTTGTCATGGCGATTAAGTCGCATTAGTAAGGCTTCAGGAAATTTCCTTCAGAAGGACATATTAAGCACCTATGGGTTAGATAGGTACTTGCAAATCTCAAAAAAGCCAAATATTTGTGTGAATTAAATTTTTTGCAGTTAGTGTATGAATTCCTAAATTGATAAGTAAGTTTAACAGGGATTTTAGCTTGAGTAGGTAGAATTTAACAGAAAATGCTCAAGTTAATGTTTATATAAGTATCTCAAGTTGAAGCTTAAAATCTCTGTATCAAACGAAATTCTAAGTGAAGTTCAATAATAATCATGATGAGTTGCTTTAATTGAATATAAAAACATCAAAGTGTCTACACGAGGCAGACATACTGGAAGGAAATAAAAAAGGCATTTAAGTATACCTGTGTGAAGTTACAAATGAAGCAAGGAATTATAATTGTACCTCTAATATATACATGTTTAAAGTTGTGTGTGTAGCACATAACGTATTAGTGAGCGTGTTGGTCGGAGATAAGCCGGCAATCACAGGGAAGAATTATGGGTAAACGACCCACGGGATCGTGGGTAGCTTACAGATATTGGTCGGTAGGTACTTACTTTGTTTACATAGCGTTTTCTTAGCGCAAAAGTACACCTAATTTTGTGAAATGTGGTTCAAAAAAATTAGATGATATCCTTCAGTTTTTGGAGAGCAGTGGTAATAATAATAATAATATAAGATTAAGCGGGGAATATTTCAGGGCGACAGTTTGAGTCCACTTTGGTTTTGCTTAGCCCTGAATCCTCTAAGCACGTTGTTGGAGGATTCAGGTCTGGGCTATCGGTTGAGAAGAGGTGGTCAGGCCGTATCTCACCTGCTTTACATGGATGATCTGAAACTGTTTGCCCACAACAATTTGCAACTGATGGAACTACTGAAGGTAACTGAAACTTTCAGTAGTGCCATCAGGATGGAATTTGGTGTGGACAAATGTGCAGTCATGCATGTAAGGCGAGGGGAGATTATGGAATCCGAGGGAATTCAACTCTCGGATTCCATACATCTTAGAACCCTCTCCTCGACCGAAACTTATAAGTATTTGGGTATGTCGGAAGCGTTAGGCATTAACGTCGCCGACATGAAACAAACGTTGAAGGAGCGCTTCTTTGGTCGCCTGAAGAAGGTTTTAAATAGCCTTCTGTCGGGCGGAAATAAGGTGCGCGCCTTCAACGGTTGGGTCATGCCGGTTTTAATGTACTCTTTCGGCATACTCAAATGGACTCAGACTGAACTAGACGCTCTGGATAGGCGGGTCCGTACACTGCTGACCGCAAATCGAATGCATCACCCAAGATCATCGATAATGAGACTGTATATCCCGCGGAAGTGTGGAGGTCGAGGCTTTTTAAGCGCGAAGACTCTACACAACCGCGAGGTGTGTAGTCTCAGAGAATACTTTGTTCATACCGATGTGGGTATGCACCGAGATGTGGTCGCAGTGGACAAAGGACTCACCCCGTTATCCATGGCTAAAGAGAACTGGCGCAAACCTGTAGTACTTACTACTGATGACCGCAAGGAAGTATGGAAAGGCAAGGAGCTCCATGGACGCTTTTATCGGGCTCTCCACGAGCCTGATGTAGATTTCTTGGCGTCCGTGGCCTGGCTACGTTTCAGCAACCTTTTCGGGGAAACTGAAGGTTTTGTCTGTGCGATTATGGACGAAGTCATCTTGACGAATAACTACCGGAAATATATAATGAAGGATGGGACGGTTGACGTGTGTCGGGCATGCCACCGTCCGGGTGAATCCGTCAGACATATTATTTCTGGTTGTTCTCGTTTGGCTAACGGCGAGTATTTACACAGACATAACCAAGTAGCCAGGATTATTCACCAGCAACTTGCTTTGAAGTACAACCTAGTGGATTCTGAGGTACCGTATTACAAGTATGTGCCCGACCCAGTTCTCGAAAATGACCATGTCACGTTGTACTGGGATCGGTCTATCATTACTGACCGGACTATTGTAGCCAATAAGCCGGATATAGTGGTGATAGACCGATTAGCGCGCCGCGCAATGATAGTCGACGTCACCATCCCGCATGACGAGAATCTCGTGAAAGCTGAGAAAGAGAAACAAATCAAATATCTCGACTTAGCACATGAGGTTGTCGACATGTGGAATGTAGACTCGGCTATCATTGTGCCGATTGTCGTGACCGCCAATGGCCTTATAGCCAAAAGCTTCGACGACCATCTGTCGAAGCTGTCGTTACGCAGTTTGATTCAGGGGCTGGTACAGAAGGCAGTACTCCTCGAGACGGCTCGCATTGTGAGGAGGTTCCTGTCTCTGGAGCCCTAACCACCGGTAGCTTGGACCCTGCTCCCGACACCGGTGGATTACTATTTTTTATATTTTTAAATGTTTTTTTTTTATATGATCTTGTTAAAAAATATTTAAAAATGTAATTTATAGGTATATTAAACAAATAAAGAGAATAATAATATAATAATATTCACACAACTATCACACAACGCCGTCTAGTCCCAAGCTAAGCAGAGCTTGTGTTATGAGTACTAGACAACTAATAAACATACTTAAATATGTCTAAATACATACATATTATAGATAAATTACACCCAGACACAGAACAAATGATCATGCTCATCACACAAACATTTGTCCTGGGTGGGAATCGAACCCACGACCTCCGGCATAGCAGTCAGGACCACTGACCACTAGACCAACAGGCCAGTCAAGTGGTGGCCGAGTGGTAACGGCCCCGACTTACTAGTTATAGGTCGCGGGTTCAAAACCAACCAGGCGCATTACTTTGTGTGATTTATTTCATTACCACTGCTCTCAAAACGGTGAAGGAAAACATCGTGAGGAAACCTGCATGTCTTAGAACCTAAAAATTCGAAGACATGTGACATCCACCAACCCGCACTAGGCCCGCGTGGTTGATTATGGCCCGTTCCCTCTCCTAGAGAGGAGGCCTGAATCCCAACAGTGGAATCATTAAAAGGCTGATTATGCTTATGCTTCAGTTTTTATTCAAAAGTGATTTATTAGAATAGCTTTATTTATGTAAAAGTTACAGAGCAATCTCAGATGGCAATGTCGCAACTGTAGGGGCCCAGCAGGGTCGAAGCCTACTGGAGTCAAGGGTCTGATTCTGAAAGGAAGACTCGGCCCCGGTACGAAAGGCAACGAAGGAATAGGAGTGGGCTTTTAGTCAGTAAAAGTCTGACACTATCTTTCGCTCCGCCCAAGAGAGGGGGATGTCATAAGATGATTTTCCCACCGAAAAAACTAAAGACGGCAATGTCAAAACTTTCCATAAAATAAATTACCTTATTACCCGTGACCATTTGTCGCATAACTTCTAATATCGCGTAAATATTTTTTGATAAAATATCGGTACGTATGTCATCCGATAGAAAATCGAACAACGCAGCGTTTGGCAGACGCAAACATGAGGATTTGAAATATTGATGACGCGTCATTCAACATCAAAAACTATACGTAATGTCAGTATTATTCAGAAAAGCTACAACAAAACCGAGTTACTTAGATATGCTCCCATAGCAACAGTGTGTAAGTATTTTTTTTCTCAAATCCGACTTGCGTGCTATTAAACAGTTTATTTGCTTTCCTGAAAACTTTCAAATTTTGACTTACGCCGTGTTAGAACTTAAGCGAAATTTTCAAATTCTAACTTACCTGGGGGGTAGATTTTTTTTTTTATTGGGTGGGAAAATCATCTTAATGACATCCCCGCTCTTGGGCGGAGCGGGAGATAGTGTCAGACTCTTACTGACTAACAACCCACTCCTGTTCCTTCGTTGCCTTCGTCCCAGGGCCCCGGGTTCCGCTTTCACACTACGGTAGGAAAGTTTTTTTAAATTTCTGAATTAATCAAAATTACAAAATTTCCCTATCATTAATATAGGTTTGCTGTAAGAAAACCTAATTTTGGCTTAAGCTTGCCTGTGTACATCAGCTGTCCTATTTTTTATTGTTTTATAAAAGTTGTCTGTACAATAAAGAACATGAATATTGTAGTACACGCACTAGCACATGAGTTGGCTTGTTTCGTCACCAGCAGCTAAGGTCAACACGACCACCTCTGCCTACCTACGGCGTGCAACTGTCAACTGTCACTGCCCGTGCACTCGAGACAAGTATACAAACACTACAAAATATGAATAATCAAACCTACTGATTACAAGCGACTACTCATTTTTTTAAATTCACTAAACTCCAAGCGAACGCCAGCGTTCGCTCTCTCATTGTCTTTCTATTGTGTTTCTAATTACGGTATTCGAAAGGTGAGAAAACTGGCGTTTTTAATTTAATTATTTAGACACGCTACGCTATTTATTTTCCATGTTCGTGTTTACTCAATCACGCTCGCAGCCTGCGGCACCACTTTCACATAATTATTTTTCCTGTAATTATTTTTATATGTCGGTGTGGGAACTCTGTACACGTAATGAACCTATATTGCAGTTTCTCGTTAGCGTGACAGGTCTTCAACATGACATCTATACATATAATAAAACAGTAAAATTCTTTTGGGATGGTATTAATTGGCGCAAAAACTACTGAACCGATCCTGTTCAAATTTTGCATACACAATCCTTATAGGTCAGGGCAACTGATAGGCTATAAACTATCACGCTATTTGCTATGGGGGGTGAGCAATAATCCAATATGTAGGTATTGAACGACATTTGCCGCGAGTTCAATTCCCAGCTATAGTTAAAAAATTTGTCATTATTTTGTCTTATTTTTTTTGTATTAAAATAACTTTCACCATTTTTTCAAAATAAAATTGACATTTCTATTCGATATCTTCTAAATATTTTGTACAAACTAATCAAAACACATAATAAAATCAAAGCGACGAATAAAACCACGTACTATAATGTTACATTATTCCATTTAGCTGCAAATTTAACTTCTAAAACGAAAATCATCACGCTATCATCGTTAGGGAGCCAACCAGTCAATTATGACGTTTATATAAGAACGTCTATTTTATAGTTTATTCATCGAAGACCGCAGCGCAGTGGTTTCGCATCTAGACTTTATTGTAATGTGAAGGTGGTTCAAATCCCGTACTTTCGGCTTTTTTAGGAGAAATTTTTGTTTTATTTTGTCATCGTGAATAAGATTTTTTTATATATTTTTGCATGCTTACATTTTTTTTTTATAAATCTACGTATATAATATATCTGTAGAAATTTTTAGTGAAGTGCGTATTATTCATTTTAGAAATCGATGTAAATAACTTTTATACATTTAAATTGTGTGGAACTTGATAATTATCTTACTTAGGCTTTGTTTCATCGCAATGAAACAAAGCATATGAAAGACAAACGGTATGAAATTAAAGTTTTCGAGAAGTAAAATATGACACCACACGCAACTCGCAACGCCATCTAAAGACTCAAAGTAGAAATAATGATAACAATGACGGTTGAACTTCATATTAAATTTGGTAGATGGCATTGCGTATTTTACGTAATTTTCTGAGTGGCAGAAGAATGGCCATCGTAAATAGCTATATGTATTTAATTATTCACTTTAAAATAACACGGCCACATTTTCGGAAGGGGTTACAGGGTACCTTGCGTTGGATGGCCCCAGGTGGACCGATGACCTGGTAAGGGTCGCGGGTATCCGATGGATGAGAGACTCACAGGACCGGTTATTATAGCGACACTTGGGGAGGTCTATGTCCAGCAGTGGACATCTTTCGGCTGAAATAATAATGATGATGATGGCACCTTTTTTTTCTTTTTTTAAGGGTGGAAATCATCCAATGACTTCTCCCACTCTGGTTGGAGCGGGAGGACGTGTCAATCTTTTACCGACTAAAACTACACCTGTGTCTATCACTACGCGCTGTTGAGGATTGGGCTCGATCCTGTCAACTACAGGACGGCTAGCTACCCATTGCTCGACGTCCGGAAGCCCGCGTCTACCGTGATTGGTAGTCGGGGTCGGAATCTTGGCTCGGCGTGAGTCCGTTCGTTCCCTGACGCGTGCGGCCTCCGCCTTCGCTAGCATTACGGCTTTGCAGAAGGAGGCGACCGCCTGCCACTACTCCTCGCTCTGGATCAGAGCCCGGCGCGAGAGGTCACTGACGCCGATTGCCTTCACGAGGATACGGCGGTGCTCCGCCCTTGCAGGGCACATCTCCACTGTGTCCTCCGGCATGATGGCACCTTGCGGATTAATAATGGTGTGTTTTATTATTTGCAGTCACCGCTTCATATAAAACGGGATCGAATGTGTTTTTCTGACCACAGTTCGACAACGTATGATGTATCTCAGATTCCTTACAGCCTTACGTCGATATCTGGACGTTACCTCTTTGCAATGAGTGGTGACCAACACTGGAACAACCCTCTAAGGGAGGCCAGTCTCAGGGATAACACTTATCGGCTGCTACATTTGTTAACCATAATTTCATTGTTTTATGGATAAGCTCAGGACTGTTGTGGGTGTTTCGAACGGTTTCTGTTCTGGGTTCGGTTGAAAGTACCCTGATATTACCATTTTGTGAATCACCTGGAGGACTCGGTGTAGCATGCGGTGGAGGTCTATCCATCTTGAGTGAACCACCGTGTCCTCATAGAGGCAATCGGCGTCAGTAATTTCTCGGTTTGGCCATCAATATGCGAGTTCGATTGAACGGGGATACACGCGCACAAGGTTTCGCCGTAGTTTCATTCATAAGTTGGAGACTCTTCATAAGGTAGTTCCTACTATGGAAAAAACATTTGTCTTATATACGGGGATGTCAATTAAATACATATCAAAATATCCTAGGTAAATGAACAAGTAATTCTAACGCCTAAAATGATCAAACTGCAACAATCAATGCAAGCATGCTCTCGCCAATTCTTCATAAGTACTGTTGTGGAAGAAGATAGTTGATGATTTATTTATTTAATCCTTTATGCACAAATGTACAGCGGCGGACTTAATGCCTGCCGGATGATGATGGTAGTTTTTGGATTCACTTAAGGCTTTTCACTATCAGTGCACGTTATCCAGCTGAAGGTCGGTGTCCCGATTATGCTCCTTCGTTTATCTCTACCAAAGCTGTCTAACTGCTTAAACTCTTCAGTGAAAAGTTATTGGGGCGAAAATTGTTATGGGAGATAACTCTTTCGATCAATCTTGCAGCCCTAGCAGACATCGGCCCTAGAGGGCCCTATCCATTTGCTGAAATCTTTTTGAGTCGCGCGTAGAATACTACGCGCCGTCGATTCAGGACTGCTTTGACCAGACGGCTGGACAGCACCACCGCAATCCCGTGTTTGCGATGGCTGGGAATTGCCTTGCGGCTTTCAACACCCGGAGCGTCCCTTGCAGCGACCGCTGAGGAGTCAGGATGTCCTATCCCTCATAGTTTCAGCCACCTTCTTTGATCGTAGTGCTTCACTGAAGGAGGCTACTGGTTGTCATTTTCTCCACCAGTCGCCCCCATAAGGACAAGGCGGTGCCTGCGCTCCGACCAAGCGGGACTGACTTCCACCGTATGCTCCATCGTATTCTCCGGGCGTTTCGCAGAATGGTGAGACCCGAGTGTTTCTTCCCGCTGAATTCGACACAGATACCTTCCGAAATACCCACAACCGGTGAGTCCTGCACAAAGAGAGGATGCCGTGACGTCTCTGTAGACACTTCTCAAAGACAGGCATTACCGCTGCGATTTGATTGTGGCGTGCTCACTGTGGCGAGGGGTTAAAATCATGCAATAATGTTTTACCAGAACATAAACCAGAAACATACATAATAGCCCATGCATACATATGCCTTTTCCCTTGGGGTAGGCAGAAATGACCACTGCTACGACCCATACATGCTCTTTCTATTCATTGACGGTCATACATCTGGATCTGGACGAGTACATAACATGTTTCCTGAAGGTAATTTGCGTGTTTAACCGACTTCTAAAAAGGAGGAGGTTCTTAATTTGGATATTTTTACCTTTAACCGTTTTATGTTAAAGTACAATAAATTATTGCGATGCTTTCGAAATGAATTGCAAGCACAGAGTGATTGTACAGTTTTACGAACTTAACGCGGACGAAGTCGCGGGCAACAGCTAGTCGTCAATATTATTATGCCTACAAACATTGAATTTGTATTTATATATATAGTTTTTTTAAAGTAAATAATGGAAAGCCATAGAGTTAAGGGCAAAAAGAGGGGGTTTTATATGACCTGCAATTTTTTGGGTTCCGTACCAAAAGTGTGAAAACGTGACCCTATTACTAAGACTCCACTGTTCGTCTGTCACCAAGCTGTCATCTCATGAACCGTGATAGCTAAATGGTTGAAAGTTTCACAGATGATGTATTTCTGTTGCCGCTATAACAACAAATACCAAAAAAGAATAAAATTATGTGTGTAAAAATGTTTTATAGATTATTTTTTTTTCAGGTTGGAAAATCATCTAATGAGGGTGTGTCCGACTTTTACTGACTAAAAACCTACTCCTGTTCCTTCTTTCTCTTTAGATCTCGTTGGCATAATCCATGACCCCAGTAGGCTTCGACCCTGCTGGGCCCTTACGGCTGCTAACATGTGCGCGAGTCTGGCACTCACGTAGACGGTTTTTTTTTTCATTTTAATTTCGATAATAATTACTTACTAGCACATACTTTACTGGTTGTTGCTAGGTATTCCATTTTAAAAGCACAGTTCTTAAAAAAAAGAAAAAGAAATTAGGAACATGTGTCTAACGGATTTTAATGAAACTTTATACGCGAGTATTTCTTTAAACATTATAAACTAGATTAGGCTACCTATAGTATTTAGATTTCATGCGGGTGAAGCTGAAAAATTCCAGTTTTTTTTTTGGGTTCCATGCCTCAAAAGGAAAAAAACGTGACCCTTATAGGATCACTTTGTTGTCTGTCTGTTTGCTAAGACTCTTTATCTCGAGAACGCGTGAAGGTATCGAGTTGAAATTAAAACCATATACTCAGGTCTGCAGTCCCTTGAAGCCGTGATAAAATCAAACTTCTAAGTTAACGAAAACAAAGATACGGCCGTTTATGTCGCAAAAAACGTATATTTCAACACTCTCAAGGGAATCAAAATTCATAGGGTACTTCCCGTTGACCCGAAATCCTGAATTTGTTATAAATCCTATATCTTAACAAAATATAGGAATAAATCTGAAAACTGTAAATTTGTAATAACTTCACTAAAAAAAAAACTTTTGTTTGAAATTCAGAAAAATCTCCGTAACTCAGTTCGGGAATTGAAATGCTTTTTTAATAGATAAGTTTGTACGGGTTCCGTACAAAGTTATCTATTAAAAACTGCTGCGGTCTTCCCGTCTAACTATAATTTAGGTGTCTTCAAGGCTAGAGTGAATAGGCTCTTAATAAACTAGTGCGCATCACCATCAATGATTGCATCACTGCTTACCATCAGGTGGGATCGCAGTCAAGCACTGGTTTTTATCAATTAAAAAAAAGCAACTGAAACGAGTTGGACTCAATGCGCGAGTCCGACTCGCACTTGCCCAGTTTTTAAATTTAATATTACAAGTAGATAAACTATTCAGATTTATTATTTAATACTTGATTGGACATCCTCACATCTTAGAAGCGGCAAGAAACATGTAACCTAGATTTATGTAACTCATAATATGATTTAAAAGAGTGTCCGTGGAGTTTCTTGCTCGTTCTTCTCCATAGAGATCTACGCTTTAGAACGTGCAATTTAGCTTCACCTTTTTTTTGACTGACCGACATTTTGACAATTCTGTAATTGGTCTATTTGAAATAAACGTTTCTGATTTCTGATTCTCTTGTTTCACCTCGGCTTGGCGTGTGATGTAGTTACCTATCAGTACCCTCGTTAAAACCAGTCCTCATTATTTCTAAACATGTCTATCTAATAGATCATGTACACATATACATGTACATGGAGTATGTTCGGAGATCCTTGTTAGTTCTTTGCCTTAGGCAATATGTTGATAACAAGTAACTAGTATATTAATTGAGGGTTACTTTCAATAAGGCCGTTTTAGAATATTACTTGAGGGTTATTTTCAATAAGGCATTCTTAGAATATTACTTGAGGGTTATTTTCAATAAGGCCTTTTTAAAATATTATTTGAGGGTTATTTTCAATAAGGCCTTCTTATAATATTACTTGAAGGTTACTTTCAATAAGGCCTTCTTACAATATTACTTGAGGATACTTTCAATAAGGCCTTCTTGTAATATTACTTGAAGGTTACTTTCAGTAAAGCCTTCTGAAAATATTTCTTGAGGGTTACTTTCAATAAGGCCTTCTTACAATATTACTTGAGGATACTTTCAATAAGGCTTCTTACAATATTACTTGAGGATACTTTCAATAAGGCCTTCTTAGAATACTTTTATCCGCAGTTTCTTTCACGTGAAAAGCGAAAAATCTGACCACAAATATTTTCTGTATAAACTTTGCCACCATTTGGTAAAGTTACATCTGCCTAGGTCCATGGTCCTGGACGTTGATGGGTCAGTTAGGACTTTTTTTATTATGTAGATTAACCACGTATAGGATTTTAGTAACAATCAATTAACAATCAATCAATTGTCAATTAGCTTTTACCTGTTAAGAGCGTTCTGCAACCACTCTTACATAATTATCACGTTATTACATCTATCTCTAGGTATTTTGGAAACATAGTTCATGATCATCATCTACTAATTTGCGTGAACTTTGGCCGTCCATAATGTACTCATAAATAAAGAAAATATAACTGTAGAAACCGTGCACATTTAATCAAGATTCTAAATGATGAATATCTTTTCCAAAACTTTTAAGATTTTCAAAAAAACATTCGAGTAAACATACAATACACAAATATTCGAGTAAATTATAGAATTTCCGAATGCCAACAGGATTTTCAGGCGTTATCTATTTGGTTTTCGCATTGCTTCTTCATCAAACATTGCGTTGGATTACGTTGGATAAAGCAACAATCTTTTAAACCATCATATTGACGATAGACGAGTGTGAAAGGGCCCTCTTAACGTTATGATATGAGCAGACAGGAAAATTTGGACAAGATTATCTTTTATCTTTTTCTCCTGTCTAAGTTAAATTTAACGCTCAGTGAGATAGCGTGTTATCATTCCATTATTATTATTTTATATTAGAAGAAACTGTGTTAAGACACAAACAAGCAACATCTGACCCCACCGACCCTAATTACCGAAGCCCTAGCGTGGACACGGATTTGGCCGCCAAAGCGTCATCGCCGGGCGTCTTGTTACGTACGCAAGTCTCTAGTGGCCTGTCTCTGTTACGTACCATAGAGTAACGAACTATAAGAGAAGTGAAACTCATACAAAAGATGTAACCCGAGCTTGTTTGAATTAATAATTTGAAATGGTGTAGTTGTCAGACTCGTTAGAAAAGCTGTCAAAATTTGGTAAAACAATTGCGTTTTTTTATTACCTTAACATTATTACACTTACATTAGCTTAAAATACTCAATCCCTTTGATTTCCAACTGTATCGCGGCTTCCACTCTCTCCCACTTCATTTTAGACCTTCTTTTCGATTTTTACATACAGTATGAAAAAATATGATTATTTAAGTTCTTGGATAAACCTTCAATTTGAACGCATAATATTTTATGATCTATGTTCTGCCATTTTGTTTTTCGGTTTCACATTTACCTCGTAACCACGGTGTGCGTGGAAGCTGGCTTCCATTTGGGGATAAACCAGCCTTTCTTATATGTTTATGTTTTTGTTGTTTTACCTAAAGAGTAGAAGTTTTAATTACAAAATTCTTTCACCGATATAAAATTACACAATCGCTGAGCGCCAGAGGCTATTTCATATACTAATGCATGGTTCCTGTCGTATAGGAAAAAAAGCTAGCATAATAAAAATAATCTTATTAAAAGGGTTTCTGTGAGTTCGCTTCGGCCTTTCATACCCCTCCCAAAATCGGGAACCTCTTTGTCCCGAGATAGTGGATAACATTTGCAAAAAAAATACATTAAGCCGAACATAGAACCTCCTCCTTTTTGAAGTCGGTTAACAAGTATTTTACGTGTGATATACATCAGTTCACTCTAATCTTCAATAACACGAGAAGGTACGCGAATTCCATAGCAAAAATGGGGGCACGCCATAATTATGGCGGTAAGTCCCCTCTTTGAGGTGTGGCTGGAAAGACCTCACGGCATCCTCACCTACCGCATGACGTAGGTTTTCACCGGCCATGATTGGAAGTGACGCCCTGGTGTCACCACCGTGTGGACCGCGCGGAGGACACGATGTAGCATACGGTAGAGGTGTGGCCTGCTTGAGCAGAGCACCGCCTTGTCCTCGTGGGGGCGATCGGCGGCAGCGATCTCTCGCTCTGGGCCTTGGCCCAAGCCATGGTCCCATTCGAGGCGGAGTGGCAGGCGCTCCCCTCCTTCTGCCACCGGTATCCCGATTTCGATTTCCGCCACCGTAGGCGCGGGCTTGCGGACGGCGAGCTATGGGTAGCTCACCGTCCGATCGTCCGGTAACCGTCTGGACCGAGCTCAAGTCATCAACGGCGCGTACTGTTCCACGCGCACCTCAAAATGTCAGCAAACCGTAGGGGCCCAGCAGGGCCGAAGCCTACTGGGGTCAAGGGTCTGCTTCTGAAAGGTAGACTCGGCCCTTATATGAAAGACAACGAAGGAACGGAAGTGGGGTTTAGTCAGTTAAAGTCTGACAAGCCCCCCCGCTCCGTCCAAAAGCGGGGGATGCCATTGGATAATTTTCCCACCTACAAAAAAAAAATAGGCAAAATGGGGATTTCAAGGAAAATAAAAAAATCGGTTATGCTAGCAAGCTGAACGGATCTTACGCCTACGGGGCGTAACGACGGCTACTAACGTGACATTTAAAGGTTGAAATACAGGTATTATAAATCCATCTAGCTCTTGAGCTGGCTACAATAAAATTGTAGGAATGATCATGCAAATAAAAAATATTATATGTGCCCATCGACATCGGGAATAAGCTACCGGTGTTCAGGGCTCCTGTGAAAGGATCTCTGAAAAATACGTGCCGTATCCAGGAGTACTGCCTTCTGGATCAAGCCCTTGATTCAACTTCCCAACGAGAGACACCCCAGCCCCCCTAGCCAAGTTACGTCCGTTTCGTTTGCGTCGAATGCCCCGAGTAGGCCACGCCTCCGATTGCTTTGTTCTGACGTCATCTAAACGCTCAGTCACGTGGACAGAACAAAGGAATCGGAGGCGTGGCCTACTCGAGGCGTTCGACGCAAACGAAACGGTCGTAACTTGGCTAGGGGGGCAAATGTTGGTTGAGGCCCGTGGACACGACTATCGGCACAATGATCGCTGTGTTTACATCCTGCATATCGATAAGCTCGCGAGCTAAGTCAATATACGAGTAAGTAATTTTAGAGGAAGCTTTCTCGGCTTTCACGAGGTTCTCGTCATGCGGGACTGTTATATTAACAATCATTGCACGCCTTTTTATTCGTTCCACCACCACTATATCAAGCTTGTTTGGTTATATTACTATTAATTGGAGCGCTTCTATACTTTTTTATTCTGTGTCACTCATTCAGACAGTATAAACATATGCACATATTGTCGTGCCCCTAATTGGTTTAACTCGCCACTTGGCGCGTGACGCGTGACGCTCTCCTGCGTCAACAACTTTATTATTCATGGTGATCACCGATTGACATGACGTCGTCGCGTCGGTGTCTGCTTTGTTATAAGGCGTCATCTTAATATAAGGCAACAATAGCTATCGCGAGAAAAGTGGGACCTCCCAGGCCTGTGGGAACGTTTCAAAAAGTTACCACTAAAAAGCAAAGAGTTTTAGGCAGTGAATGTCTGACACGCTCTCTCGCTCCACACAGGGATTCATGATTTTCATGATACACCTCAAAAAAAAAAGACTCGGCACTGGCTTCGAACATCAAAATGTACGAAAGATAATTCACCCAAATTTCATCACTGAAAAAAAGTTGGGAATTATGAAATTATTTCCATTTGTTGGCAACCAATAAATGTCTGTCAAAAGCTGCTGTCAGATAATGCGTATAATTATTCTACCCACACAACCATGGAACAGATAAAAGGGCACACAACACAAACAAAACTAACCCGTCTTCGAGCTTCGTAAGCTAGAATAATTACTTAAACTTGCCTACTCAGTGCACGCACGTATCTTATTCATTAACAATTAATTATAATTTGATTTAAGATTTTACAGTTGAGCCGAGAACTTTCGAGAAACTTCGGTGATTAGATCTTTTTAGCAGCAGCGTGTGAGGCCGGAGAGAAAGCGGACAGCGGGAGGTTGAGCTGGAGATAGACAAGAACATTTATTGCATAATTTGATGGAATGTACCTATTATACATTACATTTTGTATTCGCAATTTAAAGGATCACACTCCCTTTCGCTCTGGGTGCGGGAGAAATTATTTGATGAACTTCCCAATCTCAAAAAAAGGGGTTAGTCCTATGATAAAATTTGTTTATGATGGTGAGCATTTTTTTTTAATGACTGACTAAAACCCACTCCTGTTCTTTTCTTTGCCTTCGTTCCAGGGCCCCGGGGTTCTCTTTCGCATCACCCATGGCCCCAGTAGGCTTCGACCCGGCTGGGCCCCTGCGATTTTACTGATATCTCCTTGAGGCGCGTGTGGAACACTACGCGCCGTCGATGACTTTGGCTCGGTCCAGACGGTCGGACGGCAAGCTACCCATTGCTCGCCGTCCGCTAGCCTACGCCCGGTGAGGACTAAATACGTGTTTAGCCACAGAACTTACTTACTTTAGACTACAGAACCTCACCTGTTACGATCGTCCTTTTTTTTCCCTAGCCCTAACTGGACCACTGCTGGACAAAAGGCCTCCCCCAAGTCCTTCCAGACATTCTTCTCCAGCCCCGTCTCTAACTCCCCCGCGGTACGTGTCCACATCATCCCACCACCTCTTCCTAGGCTGGCCTCGACGGTGCTTACCTTCTGCAGAAACCCACTGCGTTACATTATTTAGACTGGCCTCTTGGTCTAGTGGTTAGTGGCCCTGACTGCTATTCCGGAGGTTGTGGGTTCGATTCCCACCTAGGAAAAATGTTTCTGTGTTGAGCACGATCATTTGTTCTGTGCCTGGGTGTAATTTATCTATAATATGTATGTATTTAGATATATATAAGCATGTTTATCAGTTGTCTAGTACTCATAACACAAGCTCTGCTTAGCTTGAGACTAGTAAGTGTTGTGTGATAGTTGTGGAATATTATTATTTCCTTTATTCATTGTAGACACATATAAATTACATTTTTAAATATTTTTTAAACAAAATCATTTAAAAAAAAAACATTATTATTATTACTTAATTTATTAGTTGGTACCATAAATATATCATGCGTGTTCTTAGTTAACTTAACTAATCCCGACATTGTATAGCTTTTATGCTGACATAGGTAAACTACATGTAAATCGACCTTCAAGCAGTGCCATTCCGAGCCAGGCACTAACTGTGGCCGCCGACAGACGTGTAGCCTTCGACTGCGGATATATTACACGCCTGGCAACTGCAAATACTCGAGTGATTTGAAACAGCTCTATTATACCGTTGAGGTTTGAAGGGTGGGTGAAAGTTGTAGGTTATTTTATTGCAATGTCATGTTAGTTATTTCTTCGCGCTCAAATGGGTGTAGGTACAGATTTGCATGAAAGGAAGGAGGAAAAAAAATGTTTCTGTTTCTGGCTATTTTTAAATGCATTTCTATAGTTAAAGATATATTTTTTTATTCAACGACATTTACGTGATAAATAATATAGTGAGTCAAAGCAATTATTGCCCAAACAGAGATTGTCGCCTTTTTTGTGCATCTTTCTCGTTTTTTAGAAAAAAAAACGGAACTCCTTATAGGATCACTTTGTTGTCTCTCTGTCTGTCTGTTAAGACCCTTTATTTATTTATTTAAACTTCATGTACATTGGTGGTACAGAGGGCAGCGAAAGTGCTTGGATACCTTAACGCCTATTTTCCCTTGCACGTTAAAGTTCAAGTTTTCGAAAATTTAACTAGATGGCGTTGGTTTCTTCACAGCTAAGAGGCGTCCAAAGGCAATCTCACAAAGTATAAACTTGACTTTTAGTCTGACAGAAAATAGACACTTGCGTCATCATTGTCTTAAACAACTGACTGTAGTTCTTAATTTCATCATTTAAATTGTAGTCAAGTTGACCTAGCGGTTTAGCATGTGCAGATAGATGCGTAAATCAATAAGCCGTGAGTTCGAATCTCACGTAGTACTTACACTTTTTGTAAGTTATGAATAACAAACCAAAGAAATCGGTAGGAATATTATATCAAAGCTAAAAAGTGGATATTTATTTATTTGTAATATAATATTCAAGTGGGTAGTTACTCAGCAAAACGAAAAAAAATGCAGGTAAACAGGCTCATTAAACAAAAAGGCACTATTAAAAAAATAATATGTTTATTTCTTACAATTTCTTATTCAAATTCAACAATCACCGTTTATTAATCACCGTGTATTAATTACCGTTTATTAATCACTGTTTTTAATCACCGAATAAGATTATAATATTATATATAACTTCTTATTGAGGCCATAGCTTAAGTTTCGTTTCCAAAATTGGAAAGAGGATTGAAGCTTATGTAACCCTAACAAACAAACAAACAAGAGACCAGATAATTTTATCCCAAATGTCAAAAGGATTAAATGTAGGCTAAAAACTATAAAATTGCACAACAATATATCAAGTGTTCATAACTTTTTTAAGTTGTTTTAAATACGGGTAACAAGGTCTCCAGTTAATACAGAGAATAAGAACTGAGTAAAAAATATTAATTCAGTATTATAATTATTTATCATCTTGACGCCACAAACATAATCGTCCGTATTCACTGGACTTGAGTTAAAAGTTTTTTCATCAGTAAAGATGACACTACTCTAATCAAAGTTTATGTGTCCATTTATGTATCCATATAGCAAGGATTTCACAACATGAATCCGATAATGCATCTTTTTTTTTGCTTAGTATGAAGAGCACGACGAACAGTGTCAACGCTTGCGTCAAATAAACCAGCATAGTGGTTCGTCGACAGACGTCCATTTTCTTCGTACTCCCTTATCATGGTTTGACGCTGCAACATGTTTATTAGTTTTAGTCTGCCAGCTCTTTTATGATGTTTCAAAGAACCCTCTTCTTCAAATCGTCCTACCCATAGAGCAACTGTTTTTCTCTGCAACAATAAAACAGAAATATATAATACCCAATAATGATTATTATATAGGAGGTTTTTGTTCTATAAAAGAAGAAAAAAAATCTACTTACGTTTACCCCGGTCTCTCTGGCTATTCCTGACAAGTTTTTGCCTTGATTATACGTAGTAATTATTTGAGCTCTTTTTACTAAATCCAACAATTCATATCTACACATTTGGTAAAATAAGTAGACAATACACCTGGTTAAAAATAAAATTCAACGAAAAGCGCTGGAACGAGATAATCGAAATTAACTTAGCGAACAATCAATTGAGCTATGTCATAACTCTGGTCTAAGTATTATTTATACTACCTACCAGTTATTATTTATAAATCCATATTCAACCTACCCTCTCAAGTTTGAAAATTAACACATAGATAATCAAATATTTATAAATTGATATTCAATTTTAATATCTTCATCTCATTAAAAGAAACTATAAATTATTTCAGTGTTTGAAGAAATAAAAAGAAAGTACAAAAATAAACATTAATTAAGCATTAATCATTTGAAGCGCAGCGACGCCATCTATTAACAGTATCATGTAATGTTGTCGATAACAACATTTCAATCTGAGTTTACGCTAGATGCCGTTATTTCTCGCTTCACACGATTTTTTTTCTGCACTACCCAGGCACTTTTACAGGACGCCGTACATAGGCGGACTTAATACCACAAAGCATTCTCTACCAGTCAACCATTGGGTTAAAAAGACAACACTGTGGTAGGTGTGCACAATAAATAAATAACAGATATTTTTGAAATAGAATGTACCTAGTATCATTAAATTAAATAATTAATTAATTAATTTTTATTCTTTATCTCGGGAACGTGTGAAGGTGTTGAGTTGAAATTAAAATTATATACTCAGGTCTGCGGTCCCTCGAAGCTGTAAAAAAATGAAACTTCTGAGTTAACGAAAAAAAAAGATAACCGTTTATGTCGCAAAAAACGTATATTTCGACACTCTCAAGGGAATCAAAATTCATAGGGTACTTCCCGTTGACCTTGAATCCTGAAATTTGGCATAAGACAATATCTCATAGCACAAGTATAGGAAAAAAAATCTAAAAACAGTATATTTTAATGAAAAAAAAAACTTTTTTGCGATTGGGAAAAATCTTCGTAACTCAATTTGGGAATTGAAATGTTTTCATTGGTAAGTTTTTTTTTTTTAATTTTAAGTCATGGGGTGCAAGAAAGGAGCCTCCCCGAGCGACGTACCATCCGAATTTCTGTTACGTCCGGCGCACCCTGGGCAATCGACTTCGGTCTATTGGCAAATCCTTTCACCACGATGGCAAACTTAAACTCTAACAGGCCCTTCTCAGGGTCTAGCAGTCCACTGACAAAACCAGCCTTGTGTGTAATCTCGATCAACATCGAAGGGTTTTCACAGAATAAAGCAGAGATTCTCTCAGAATTAGCTCGAAAGACACACTGTGACATCTTATGTGTTCAGGAAACTCATCGGGATTCCTCACAGTGTAGGCCTTACATTCCTGGACTGTCACTTGTCGCCGAGATCTGTCACCCGAAGCTCGGTAACGCAGTGTTTGCTGCTCAAGTTATCATAGTGGACCTCGGTAACTGTACTGTAACATCTGTGTATAAACCCCCTGGCACTCCTTTTCAAATTGATTCACCTGATTTTGACACACAGCAAACAAAAATAGTAGTCGGTGACTTTAATAGTCATAGCACCAGCTGGGGTTATCGAACAACAAATTCGGACGGTCAATTTGTCGAAAAATGGGTAGAGGCAAACGATTTGAGTCTAATCCACGATCCGAAACAGCCGGCATCTTTTAATAGTGGACGATGGAAGCGTGGGTACAATTCAGACCTAATTTTTGTCAGCTCAAACATCAGTTCCCAGAGCAAAAAGACCGTTTGTCACCCAATACCCCGAACCCAACATAGACCGATCATGTGCAACATCCATTCAGTAGTCAACCCAGTGATTATGCCATTCAAACGCCGCTTTAATTATCTGAAAGCTAACTGGGATCAATTTTCGGAGACCATAGATGATGAATTACGTGACATTCCACCTACTCCGCAAAATTATGAGAAATTCGTTGACGTAGTCGCATTAACTTCCCGAAAATGTATTCCCCGAGGATGTCGCACATCTTATATCCCCGGCATATCTCCGGAATCTAGCGAACTACTCAAGTTGTACGAACATCTCTACGATGATGATCCTTTCTCAGCAGAAACCGTTGAAACTGGTGAAAATCTGTTGTCAATTATAAGCGAACGACGCAAGGAAGAATGGGTTGATACGGTTACTAAAATCGACATGACTCACAATAGTAAAAAAGCATGGTCCACTATCCGCAAGCTCACTAGCGAGCCACCTCTTCCTCACACGCCCAGCGCAGTGACGGCTAACCAAGTTGCCCACCAACTCCTCCTAAACGGCAAACCATTACATCGGCTCAGTAGAGTTCCCAAAAATAACAACCCGTCATCCTCCAGTGAATCTGTGTGTAACCCATTTCAACTGTCAGACATCGTTCTTGCC
The DNA here is from genome assembly GCA_949316375.1 of Mythimna vitellina. Classification (NCBI taxonomy): domain Eukaryota; kingdom Metazoa; phylum Arthropoda; class Insecta; order Lepidoptera; family Noctuidae; genus Mythimna; species Mythimna vitellina. Next base: position 1,693,025 of record OX438696.1, read on the forward strand.
ATTCAAAGACTAAGCACTGGTAAGGCCTCCGGAGTCGACGACATTTCAGTCGAGCAAATTAAACACGTTGGCCCAATATCGGTGTCGTGGTTGCTGCGACTTTTTAACAACTGCTTGGAATCGGCGAACATACCTCGCCTCTGGAGAAGATCAAAAGTTATTGCTATTCCCAAGCCTGGGAAACAGCATGACGATCCTAAAAATTTTCGCCCAATATCTCTACTCTGCCACACTTATAAACTGTTTGAAAGACTACTGCTAGCTCGTCTTACAAAACTCGTCGATCCAAAACTCATACCAGAGCAAGCTGGATTTCGACCTGGAAAATCTTGCTGCGGCCAAGTCCTTAACCTAACGCAACACATTGAGGATGGGTTCGAAACTAAGAAAGTGACGGGTGCAGTATTTGTGGACTTGTCGGCTGCCTACGATACCGTCAACATTCGGCGTTTGTTGTGGAAGGTTAGCAATCTAATAGAAGACCCAAAGTTTACTCAAATTCTTAGAGAACTCCTTAGTAACCGACGATTTCAAGTGAGCCTCCTTAACGACAAAAGCAAGTGGCGAACTCAAAAAAATGGACTGCCACAAGGTAGTGTTCTGGCTCCCTTGCTGTTTAACGTTTACACCAATGACCAACCGGTGACCCCTAACACGACCCGCTTTCTGTATGCAGACGACTTGGCATTAACTTGCCAAGCCACTGATTTTGATGAGATTGAGGCCAACCTTACCACCGCTCTTTCCGATCTTAGCCAGTATTATACTGCTAATGCGTTGAAACCAAATCCCTCAAAAACGCAGACGTGCGTCTTCCACCTACGTAACAGACAGGCGGGTCGAACGCTCAATATCTCGTGGAAGGGGGTGTCAATCACCCATAGCCTCATTCCAAGATACCTCGGTATTACTTTGGACAGGTCCCTCAGTCACAAGAAGAACTGCGAGAACGTTAAGCACAAGGTACACTCAAGAAACAATTTGCTACGTCGCCTAACATCGACTAAATGGGGGGCGTCTCCCCAAGTTTTGCGAACAACTGCGATGGCGCTCTGCTTCTCCGCTGGTGAATATGCCTGTCCAGTATGGAGTCGCTCCGCCCACTCCAATTTAGTGGATACAGCACTTAATGAGACGTGCCGTATTGTTACTGGTTGCCTTAAACCGACTCCGGTACGTATGTTGTATCCACTAATCGGCATTGCACCCCCAGAAATTCGGAGGGCTGTGGCTAGCCGCATAGAAAGGGCGAAACAACAAAACGACTCTCGTCATCCAATGCACAACTACAGTTCAGTGCCCCTGAGACTTAAAAGTCGTAAAAGTTTTGTTGCAAGCGTGAGCCCATCTCAATGTAACAGCACCTCGGAGAGATGCGTCCTCTGGCGAGAGAAGTTTAAACCTCCTGATGATTTTGTCGAGCCGTCGGAGAGCCTCTCTCCTGGACACGGGTTGCCATGGCCTACTTGGAAAACTCTAAACAGACTCCGCACCGAAGTTGGGCGCAGCAAAGACAATCTCCACAGATGGGGGTTCTCGGACGGTTCCGATCTTCAGTGCTTGTGCGGCGTCTCTCCGCAGACCATGTCCCACCTTCGATCCTGCATCACGTGCCCTGTTACCTGTTCACGTAGGGACCTAATGACAGCATCAGCGGACGGCACTGCCGTGGCCGAATACTGGGCCTTACAAGGAATTTGACTAGTTTTGCCATCGATACGCTAAGAAGAAGAAGATTTTAAGTCATTTTTTCTGAGACAAGCTGTCCATGAACCACATTCGTTTTGAGTCTGAATGATACTGTTCTGAATATTTTTTTATGTGAGTACATACTAATTTATTTTGGTTCACTGTGCGCTTCTATGCTGTACGAAAAAATATTCTCTGCGCATATCTTGTGGACCGCGATTGTGGACATGTACATATCCTGGAATTGTACATAGAATACCTTCTATCCTAAGAATATGTTCCATTGGGATAATAATAATAATTTATTGTCTCAGATACAAAACAGCACCATATTTTTGTTAGTAGTAGTGTTTTCATATTACATTTAAAAAATATGTTAGTAACGTAGTAAGTATAGTAGTAGTACTACGCCACAATATTGGGCAGTCTGCTCGACCGGCCACAACGCATAGAATGCTGTTGCCACTGCCGCTGACACGACTTAGCAGCGATGCGGCCCTCTTGCGAAGGATGTCATGAAAGCCTTCAATACGTGCATCGGCGAACATGCCAGATGCACTACAATGTCGCAGCAGCTGCATCAGCATCCTAAACGCGTTGTTATATTGAAAAAATGATTTACCTTTAGATAGGCGAAGCTGCTGGCAGAAGTAAGTGAAGCATTTTGAAGTTGATTCAGTACTTAATTCGCCTTATTGATCCATTCCCGAGGCCTATCGCAAAGGACCCGTGCATTTTCCGGGATCAAAAGTAGCCTGTAGCACTCAGCGATATTGTAGCTTTCTTGATATCGGATCAGGACTTCATACATACAATATACTCAGATTAGTTATAGTATATACTCCTTCTAGTTGTAATAGGGATATACTCGTATTAATTTAAAATATTTTGTAATTTACAAAATCTGCAGTATTAATAAAAGCTGTGAAATTGTGAAATCATATCTTAATCCTAGGTTTTAAAATTAAGTAGATATAATTTTTAAACGTTATAAAGTAAAACTGCTATCAAGCTAATCACCACTATTCGCCTATTATACAGCCATACAATGACTTATTTGTTTAGCGTGAAGAAGAGTTTTTCTTAGATTTTGATATGATGATTACGGATAAAAAATATTTAAAATTCAATAATGTCTCAAATTTGAGTGAAGTATTATTTTTTTGGTATTTCTATAAGAATTTAGATTGAAAGCTTGGGATGGAGGGAACAGGTCAACTAACCTCAATAAATCTGTATAACCTTTTTACCCGACTACGGGAATTAAGGGAAAGTTATGTGTTTATCAGACTATGTATTTTTTTTAAAACACAAAGGTATAAAGGCGGACCTATTGCCTTAGGCATTCTCTACCAGTCAACGAAGGGTTCTTTTGTGTTGCTCTAAAGACCAAAACACGTGCTTTACGACAATCAAGACGTGTACCATGACGTTTAAAGTAAGATTGTTTCATTCTTATTTCCGGTGTGGGTAAGAGATGGCGCTAGACAACCTGTATAGCTCTGTCTTTTACCCACACTGAAATGGGGATCGTTCGGTCCATGGCCCTTTATGGCGCGCCGGTGTGGGCGCAGGGGCTGCGGAAGCAGCCGGCGGCCCGGCTGAACGCGTGCCAGAGGGTCATGGCCATACGGATGGTGCGAGGATACCGGACGATTTCCCGCGAAGCGGCGAGCCTTCTTGCTTGCCAGCGACCATGGGAACTGGAGGCAACAGTCCTTGCACTCATGCACGAACGGCGCATGGAGATGCAACGCCGGGGCGAAACTCCGCTGCCGCAACAAGTCGCGGCATGGCGGACAGAGTTCCGGCGAGTTCTCATGGAGAAATGGCGACAGCGACTGTCGCGACCCCGTGCTGGGCACGCCACAATTATGGCGGTAAGTCCCCTCTTTGAGGCGTGGTTGGAAAGACCTCACGGCGTCCTCACATTCCGCATGACGCAGGTCCTCACCGGACACGGTAAGTTCGGGAGGTTCCTGCACCGGATTCGTGCGGAAACGACGCCCGGGTGTCGCCACTGTGTGGCCCACCCGGAGGACACGGTGGAGCACACGGTGGAGGTGTGCCCCGCTTGGGCAGAGCAACGCCGTAACCTCGTGAGGGCAATCGGCGGCGGTGATCTCTCGCGCCGGGCCTTGGTTCAGGCCATGCTCCGGAGCGAGGAGGAGTGGCAGGCGGTCGCCTCCTTCTGCGAAGCAGTAATGCTAGCTAAGGAGGCGGCCGATCGCGTGAGGCAACGGTCCTTACGCTCCAACCGCCGCCGGGATTCCGATCCCGATTTCCGGCCACCGTAGGCGCGGGCTTGTAGACGGCGAGCAATGGGTGGCTCGCCGTCTGACCGTCCGGTAACCGTCCGGACCGAGCCCAAGTCGTCGACGGCGCGTTTTGTTCCACGCTGGCCTCAAGGAGATGTCAGCAAATCGTAGGGGCCCAGCAGGGTCGAAGCCTACTGGGGCCACGGGTAGTGTGAAAGCGGAACCCGGGGCCCTGGGACGAAGGCAACGAAGGAACAGGAGTGGGTTTTTAGTCAGTAAGAGTCTGACACTATCTCCCGCTCCGCCCAAGAGCGGGGATGTCATTAGGATGATTTTCCCACCCAATAAAAAAAAAAAAAAAAAACCCACACTGAAATAAGAATTAAACAATCTTACTTTGAACGTCACCCCGCAATTCGTCTAAGTTGCGCAATTGTCAATAAAGACATGACAGTAATATGGCGACACAATTCAATATGGCGGCCAGTAAATTGACACTATATTGTAAAAATGAAAAAAAAAATAAGTCAACGAACAGTGCCAAATGTCGAATAGGTATTTAAAAATGATTATCAGGTTTCTATTATCATTATTCATTTGATACTATATTTTAAAATAGTATACTTATAAATATTATGAATCATCATTCATTATAATTTCATTTGATCCTTTTTTAATTAATTTTTATTTAAATAAGCCATTTTTTCGTGGTTTCTATAAATTTATTTTTTTCGAAAACTTTGTTGTGATAGAAAAAAACTATTTTAAGCCTAACAAATCAACGTTGAAGTCGAAAAAGGAAAAATAAATCAAATAAATGGATCTGTGATATGAGACCTTATCCTAATGTAATTCCAAGTTCTCAGCTACTTTCAAATTAAATAATGTCTTAAGCTAATACGTTCCAAGTGACACTTTTAATTATATATAAACCATCAACTTTTAATGAAATAAAAATCATAATTTACTTTCAAAAGAAGTTTTGTTTTCAGTTAATTAATATAATTGAATAAGGCTGTGCGCAGACCGAGTTAAAGATAAGAGTATCGCAGTAAGAAAACAATAGGAGGGTATATAATACTTCCTCTTTGTTTTAGTATTATATGTCTTGATGTATGGGTGGAGAGGGAGAGGGAGGCCAAAGAAAAGATGGATGGATTGCGTGAACAGTGATATGAAAGAAAAGGAAGTTAGTGATAGTATGACGGTTGACAGGATAGAATGGAAGAAAAAAACCTGTTGCGCCGACCCCAAATAAGATGGGACAAGGGCAGGAAGATGATGATGTCTTGATGTATAGGTAGCCATACACGCTAAGGTATATCTTACAGGTATACCTGACAGGTTTACCTGTATACTTGAGTTTTACAGGTAAACCAGAGCGTGTTTTGTATGTTGCAAAACTGTGCTGGTTTCCACAAAAGCTTACCTGACAGGTGTTACTGTACAGGCAAACCTGTCAGGTATACCCTAGCGTGTATATGCATATGGCTACCTTAAGGCTCTAATTTTAGAACCAACTAGCTTTTCCATGAAACATATATCAGATTTAAAAAAAATCGTATATTCATTTTTTAAATCAGTATAATTATTATAAATATATTTATATACTATAATACAACGTATTTTTTATATCCTATAACTTTAGGGTATGAATGAGACAATATCAAAGAATTAACAGGCATATGAATTATTTTTCAATTATCTTTTTTTTCTTTTTCATTTTCCTTACAAAATAATTCGATAAATTCACGATTATATGAGTACTTCACATAAGGGTAAGTACTACCCTTACGTGAAGTATGACGTCGTTATTATTACAAAAAAAGGTCCACTATTGGACATAGACCAAGCGTTGCTATATCTATTAAAAAGTTCTAAGATTGATTGACATCGCTGATTGTGAATATATTTGCATGCCAGGATATGGCAGGAGATTCTAGTAAATAAATATTTTAATAGATTGATTGATTTATTTTATTTATATATAGTTTTGCAGCCTGGTTTTCTCAATTTTTTTTCTATACACCTGCCATGTTTTATCTTCACCACCCAGGTTGATTGGTAGAGAATGCCTAACGCGTTAAGTCCGCCTTTGTACTTATGTGTTACATGAAGTTTTAATAAATAAATCTATATGTTTCGCATCCTGTGAATTCCCGTGGCCTTCACCAGGTTGTCGGTCCATCTTGTGAAAGGCCTTCCAAGTTCCAAGGCTGTGACTTCCGGTACGCGGTCACCACTTCAGAAACTTTCGGCCTTATCGACCAGAGGCTGCGGTATTGTTCGGAAAGAGTTACCACAGCCCTTGAACATACATAGTTACATATATTTCAAGTTAAAAAGCAAAATAAGTAGCCAGAAATAAATAAAATTACTTTCCACAATTACAGAAACACGGATGAGTTTTATTTAATCAGTAAATGTGTAACAATCCCTCTCGCACTACCCAGAGTGGAGAAGTTATTTGATAATTTCCCACAAAAAAAAAAACGACAGATCTTTTTTGCGAGCAATAAGCCTTACCTACTGCCACTTAATTGCAATGGCGGATGCCGAAGACTTACCATGGCCGTGTTATTTTTTTTTTAATTCTCGATAGGTTCGCGCTTGACCGCCATCTCACCCGATGGAAAGCGATGATGCGGTCGACGATGGAACGCGCTTACCTAGAAGTAACCTATTCACTCTTGACTTAAAGATTACCTGGTTGTAGCTATCAGGAAACACACATTCCGGCAAGGAATTCCACTCCTTAGCTGTACGCACAATGAATGTGTTCCCAAAACGTTTTGTGCGTATAGGTGGAATGCCCACCATGTACCAGTGGCGTTTTGCCGTACGCCTGGTGGTCCGATGATGGAACGGGCTAGGCGGAAAATTCAAACCGCGCGGCGGCGGGTAATATTTCAGTCCTACGAGCGAGAAAGAGGGATGGAGCTATTCACCCTATATAGCTCCACCTCTTTAACAGTTCAATGTAGGTCGTTAAATGGATGACATTGAGAGCTCATGGTAGAATTGCTAGTCTGTATAATATGTTGGCGATACAAGCCTGTATATTTCAACACTGATTTGCTCCTAGTGTGCGCATTGCCTTAGTGTATTCACCTAGAACAGGTGAGAGTTAAAACTTAATTAACATTAGATCGATCCCAGGGCGAATCTCCACGTCTTCGGTACGTAACTTGGTACTTATATGATTAAGATTTATACGTAACGAGCCAGGACCTTCCCTGGGGTGACAGGGTGACAAGCATTTGATGAGATAAGTCATACTGATAACTTAGAAACCCTAGGGGGTTATAGAGATGGATCAATTTTAAGTTTAGGCATGTGTTTTCTTGAAGACGAAAGTCTATTATGACCAGTACAGGTTACCAGTGATGACATATGGCTCTAAAACGTGATCGCTTACGGTGGGTCTTATTAGAAGGCTCAGTCATATAAAGGGCATATGGGAAGAGCTATGCTCGAAGTTCTCGCGTAATCGTATGACGAATGAGGATATCCGCAGGAGAACCAAGGTTACCGACATAGCCCGAAGAATCGCTAAATTTAAGTGGACAGGCACATTGGTCGATGAAGCCGAAAGATTCTGAAATGGCGCCCACGTACCTGAAGATGCAACGTTGGCTCCCAAAAGGTAGACCGATAACCTGGTAAGGGTCACGGGATTCTGATAGATGCGAGGCGCATAGGATCGGTCGTTGTGTGGACACTTGGGGGAGGCCTATGTCCAGCAGTAAACATCTTTCGGTTGAAATGATGGTAATGATTTTAATAGTACCCGAAGTTTCTGAGCTGCGGGATTATTCCAAAGAGTTGCTGCAGCCCTGGAACGCAAATCCAAAACTTTTTTACGTCCGTTGCGTCACAACAACAGGTTCAGTTGAAAACCAGCGTCAGGCAATATTTGTCTGACATTCATGCTGAACTGGACCTATTTTGGTGCAGCCGTGAGGCATACAACTACATTTTTGTTCCTTTTTTATTTTTATTTCGTGTTTACTCTATATTGTGTTTGTGCCTTGTGCTGTACCAAATAAATTATTTTTCTTTCAAATGGCAACTGAAGAAATACGAGTGGGTTTTAGTCAGCAAAAGTCTAACACACCCTCTCGCGCCTCTCGAAACAGAAGTTGTTTCACCCACAAAAAAGGGTTGAGTCTCTAAACGACGAAAGTCCTAATAAAATAGAATAACTTCTTTACTTCGAAAATTAAAGTTAATTCTGGAATCTCCGTATAGATTGGTGATTTTATTAAACTAACTTCTGCCAGTGGCTTATATTAAGGGTTAAAGTATGAAATTTCCGTTTTTTAAAACAATTTGCTTTGAAGTGTAAATCTTTGGATTGATTTGGAATTATAAGTTCAAATAAACTTTATATTAAGGGTACGTTATTCTTTTTTCGAAATTAGGTATTTATTGGATTCTTTGTGTTTTGTATTTTCTGTAATATTCTCTGTACTATTCCGCGACATGGTCTAACCTTATACCAAGTTTTATCGAAATCCGTTTAGCCTTTGAGTGTGCAGAAGTAACAAACATACTCAGTAATGAACTTTAACATATTAGTGTTTTTTTTAGTTGGGTAATCTTGTAATGACTTTTTGGGCAGAGCGAGAGGGTGTGTCAGACTTTGATTGACTAAAACCTACTCCTATGTTCCTTCTTTGCTCTCGTTCCAGGGCCCCGAGGTTCTTTTTCGCACAACCCATGCCCCGGTACACTTCCACCTTGCTGGGCCCCTACGGTTTTGCTTACATCTCCTTGAGGCACGCGTGTAACACTACGCGCCGTCGACGACTCGAGCTCGGTCCGGACGGTTACTGGATGGCCGGACGGCGAGCTACTTATTGCTCGCTTTCCGTAAGCATACGCCTACGGTAGTTGGAAATTGAGATCGAGATCCCGGCGGCTGGGGTGTTAGGGAGGCCGTTCCCAAACACGTGTGGTCGCCTCATTCGCTAGCATTACTGCTTCGCGGAAGGAGGCCACCGCCTGCCATTCCTCCTCACTCCGGACTATGGCCTGTACCAGGGCCTTACGCGAGAGGTCGATACCGCCGATCACCCCCACGAGGACACGGCGGTGCACCGCCTTGGCGTAAACCTCCACCGTTTTCTTAGTGTGGTCCAAGAAACCATTATGCTGGTTGAACAAAATTCTAAAATTTAAGTCAACCGACACGAGAAAAGCAAAAAATAAGAAAACCAAAAACACTTTACTAAACAATCTACTTATCAAAGCCCACAGTTACACAAAGCCCTCCCTCAAGGTCCTCTACATAACCTACTTCATATGTACACACAGACAGACGCCTTAATCGTTTCATCTCTGTACACACTAAATCACCGATTGACCTTGAATCCAGATTACCTAATTTATTAGTAAATAGGTCGCAAACATAAGATTAACTCTTGAAAGGGCGATTATAAATTAGGATAACAATTTCACGTGAAAGATTACGTTTCAAGGAAACGTGATAAGCCTGCATTAGCGTGAAACGTAACCGCAGTAGCGTAACTAGGCGTGGGCGAAGTGGGCCCTCGCTCATGGCCTCGCACCCAAAGGGGCCTCGCACAAGCAAGGGCTCTTTAAGAACGAGGGTTTTTTTATAATTGATAGGCTCACGTTTAACCACTATTTCACTTGACGGTAAGCGACAATGCGGTCAACACATATTAAGTACACTGGGGTGCAACAGTCCCTGTCTCGTTATCGAATTTATGAAAGACTAGCTTCTGCCAGCGGTTTCGTCCGCGTAAAAGTAAGTATCTCCATACAAACTTTAGACCCCCGTTTTATCCCCTTAGAAGATAAATTTTAGAAAATCTACCCTTAGTACTCGCCTATGACATAAAAGGAAATTACTTCTGCAAAATTTTCACGTTGCTAGACTGTATACTTTCGGCTTTGCGTTGATATGTCAGTCAGTGAGTTTCTCCTTTTATATATATAGAAAAAGGCCTCGCTGATGTGCCTTCGCCTACGTCTTAATTAGTCCACGCTACGCCTCTGCCGGTTACCGTGTCACGGTATAATCGTTGCGCGCGACGTGACGAGGCATAATAGAATCTCTTTTAACGTACTTATAACTGTCTAACGTTGCCGTGAAAGTATACGTGCTCGTTCTGATGTTGTTTTAATTGTATTTTAATGAGTTTAAACACGTCAAGGCACGAATATCCGAAGCGAGATGTCTGTTAGGCTCAAGTGAGATATTTTCGTTGATGCGACGGGACAGAAATGTCAGTGTCATCAAAAGATGTAAATTTTCTAGGCAGGACGTGGTTACGATTAAATGCTTGATGATGAACAGGATAATATTGACTGAAATATCTATTGAGCTGTCCTATGAAGCGGCAATTATTTGACTGGCCTTCTAAACAAGAAAGTTAATAATAATTTATCGAGTGTTTTCACAAGCAAAATTATTACAAGTTCGCAACTGACCAATATTGTAAACTTGGCTGTTAATCGCTTCATCAGATTTCAAAAGGTTGGAAACATAATACTTGTAAGACGAAATCTTGTCTACGAAAGATTGTTTAGCTATTTATTTCAAATTATAGTTATTTTAGAATACATTACTGCTCAAACAAGTCCCAATTAAATTCATTTTCATTAAGGTACACAAACGGTCGTGTTGACAATTTGTATAGATAGGAAAAAAAATTGCCGCAGCTGGCATTCGTAAGTATCGATTAAATAAATTTGTAATACCCTTCCGTCGATAAACTCGTTTGCATCGATAAAATCGCACCACTCTCGCCGAATCGATTTATTCACAAACGTGCAATATTGCGACTTCATTGCTACTGTTTCTACGGGGCGTTCGATTGCATACACTCTATGCAATCGAATGGCTGTATTGGTTCTATGCCATAGAAGTATTCGATCGAACGTTCTATTTATTGACTTTATGCATCGATGGTCTTAAATATAACGTGTTCGGGGAAATCAGTGGCAAAATAACGGGTACTATTGGGTTTCTTTTGGGCATAACTTTGGCCCAAGTTTATTTAACAATAAGGTGCGGTATTCTGTATGCTGTGGTTTTTATTGGTTATTAAGCTTGGGCCAAAGTAACTTTATTGTACCAGAAAGTAATCAAATCTTCAAATATCTAATTTAAAAATAACGGGTGGGCTAAATGAAAAGATGTGTACTCAAAATAACTTAGTCTTATAGGCAAAGGAAAACTTAGTGAAGATGTCTAGATTTAGTAGTCTGAAATCGTCACGCGCAGTTAGCAGTGGCGGCCTAGTGACAATGGTCCCGTTTAATGAATGGTAGCGGGTTCAAACCCAGCCAGGCATGTGCCATACACAAAGTAATGGTACTTTGTGTAATTTATTTTAACACCACTGCTCAAAACGGTGAAGGAAAACAACGTGAGGAAACCGGCATGTCTTTGAACTAAAAATTCGAAGATTTGTGACATCAACCAACCAGCACTGGGCCCGCGTGGTGGATTACGGTCCATTCCCTCTCCTAGAAAGGAGGCTTGAGTCCCAGCTGTGGGAACATTATAATGCTGAATAGAATACGTTATGTAACAGATAAGAATGGTGGAAAGTGTTCTCGTAGCTTCCCTGTATAAGAATATACTTCACTCTGACCGTTATTTTTATTAAAGCTAAAAACGCCGCGTGATCAATGTCCTCTTTCTATTTAGTTTCAAAAGGGTCTTTTCAAGATAAGATTAAAGGTGGAATTAATCTAGCGGGTTATCTTTCTGGCGTCCATTTTGTCGTACACTTTGAAGTAACTTATCATGGACATCTTTATGCAAAGGAGGGTTTAGAATATCTCAAATTATATAGCTTTCTGTGTTATAATGTTTTTTAGAGTTTTTAGAAAGTAAGAGAATTTATTTGTATGTATTTGATGCCTTCGTACAGGCCATGGTCCGGAGCAAGAAGGAGTGGCAGACGGTTGCCTCCTTCTGCGAAGCAGGAGGCCGGACATATACTTGCAACGACGCAGCCCTCACGCCCCAGCCGCCGGGATCCCGATCCCGATTTCCGGCCACCGTAGGCGCGAGTTTGCGGACGGCGAGCAATGGGTAGTTCGCTGTCCGATCGTCCGATAACCGTCCAGACCGAACCCAAGTCGTCGACGGCGCGTACTGTTTCACGCGCGCCTCAATGAGATGTCAGCAAATTGTATCGACCCAGCAGGGTCGAAGCTTACTGGGGCCAAGGGTCTACTTCTGAAAAGAAGAGTCGGCCCTGGTATGGAAGGCAACGAAGGAGCAGGAGTGGGTTTTTAGTCAGTAAAATTCTGACACACCCTTCCGCTCGCTCAAGTGCGTGAGGAAGCCATTGGATGATTTTCCCACCGAAAAAAAAATGTGTTTGGTATTTAGTTTTTAATTTTGATTGTATCTTATCGGCCAGAGGCATTGGTTCAAAATGAAAAGAATAGTTAGTTGTTTTAAACGACATTCGTTTTTATGTTTATGATGGAAACATGCATCGATCGGCACCGTAGTTGAGCGGTCGTCTGCTGCGCTGTGTGTAGCAGGTTCGATTTCAGCACGGAACAATTATTAGATGATTTGATAGTAGTAGTGGGTGTCTCGTGTATGTGAGTTACATGTTTGGAACTGATGTGAAGAAAAAAAACCTCAGTGTTAATGTTTGCCGCCAAATTTTTCAAAATCATCATCATCATCAACATCTTCCTGCCCTTGTCCCATCTTATTTGGGGTCGGCGCAACACGTTTTTTTCTTCCATTCTATCCTGTCAACCGTCATACTATCACTAACTTCCTTTTCTTTCATATCGCTGTTCACACAATCCATCCATCTTTTCTTTGGCCTTCCTCTCCCTCTCCACCCATCCACATGTATACTCATAACTCTACACAACATTTATACACAATATTTTCGGTCAGACGAATTTACACAAAACTATGAAAATTATAATAGTACCTACGTAAATCCAGGTAATCAATAGAATTGCTATCTGATATCATAAAGCTTAGCCAGCTGGACAGCGTGACATGGCGCTTGAACATGCCGTGACAAGGCCACAAAGTTGAATATCCAGCACAAAGCGCTTTAAAGCCATGTTAATCTGGGATTTAAATCATTTCGTTATTGTGTAGGTGGGGCAGACAAATTATGTGGATATGAATCTAAGGGCGTTTTTGATTGTTTGGACTTTATAACGAAACTTTGTAATCTTGTTTCGCAAAATAGGTCGTACAAAATGAAAAGAGGTGAAAGATATATTATTAACTATCTGCAGGCGGCGGCTTCGCTCGCTGGTATTAAAATATAAAATCATCTCAACATAAAGGAATGTGTTATTGTATGCTTTTCCAAGACATTGTCTCCTCCGCCTCTTCCTTGCGTCGTTTATCCTATTTTTATAGATGACTCCATTACTTTTGTTGTTATCACAAATACCGGCACGGATCTTGAGCGCTGACTTCTACAGTTCTACTTGCGTAGAAGCACGCAGTAGTGAAATATCGGGTCTCTTTATTGATATGAAAAGAAAGGTGGGGGCGGGGACTACAATCCTTGAACAGTGATTGGCTCGCCAATGTGTACGATGCGCAAAGCAATGCCCGCTCTTTCGCCAAGCGCTCAAGATTCGTGCCGCTATCGGTAACCATAACCGATTAACCTCTTGTTAATAAGTAAATCACTAACCGATACATCACAATACTTTCTTTCAATCAAACCCTGTAATCCCATTTGAAAGCCAATACTGCCTGCGCTCAGCTTCGAGTCTCGATTGCGCGCCACTATCATCCATCATCATTTATTAGCTTTTTACAATATTTTCTTTAAACAATTCTTTACGGAAAATCAGCTTCCTAACTACGTAACGGGACTTTCTAATGTAATCTATAAGATCCAGAAGGAAATCTCGGCTACGTGGCTTCATAATATGGTTGAAATATTTTTCCTTAATGGATGTGATCAGGGGCGCCGACTCCGTGGGTGCTCGGGGGCTCGACCACCCATGAGAAATAAATAGTGGGTACCGAGCACCCCTGAGAATAGACATCAAGAAACAGATCAGTAATCGCCTTTTAGGTTACGTATAAATTATAATATTTCTTGATACTAAAAACTAGTTCCAATTTATTAAACGGTTTCTTTTTATATTTTTATCAAACATAATTAGTAATTAAGTACAAAAGTCAAAAGTCAAGCCGGCGCTCCTGGAAGTAGCATAGTCGGCCTTATAATGTTCCCACTGTTGGGACTCAGGCCTCCTCTCTAGGAGAGGGAATGGGCCGTAATCCACCACGCCGGCCCAGTGCGGATTGGTGAATGTCACATGTCTGTGAATTTTTGATTCTAGGACATGCCGGTTTCCTCACGATGTTTTCCTTCACCGTTTTAAGAGCAGTGTTGATGAAATAAATTACACAAAGTAATGCGCCTGCTTGGGTTTGAACCCGCGACCTACAACTCGTACACCTCCTGGAAATGATTGAATAAAATATAAAAAAAAACCATTACCACTAATTGTGTATACACAATTACCCCGAAGGATCTTAAATGAAACTGACTACCTTGTTCTCGAAATCGAAGATAAAAATAAATTATTTGCTCTCTTTGTACTTAAATATAATTATTTAAATACAAATAAAATCATTTAGTTGGATTTTTTTGTAACTGCCTGGTATAAAATAAAATTAAGTTACTTCAATATTAATAAAAAAACAACTATCTGATTATATCAAAAACAAAACGCGCCACAAATTAAGTAGTGTCAGACATAATTAAAAATATAAAATGTGTTTCATTATAGGTCATGTAAAGTTATATTTATTTATTTATTTAAACTTTATATACAGTAGTGGTACGTAGGTGGACTTAATGCAACAAGGCATTCTCTATCAGTCAACCAGTCAGAAAGAAAAGAAGAAAACGAAGAAGTCAGTATATTTGTCAATGGTTTTAAAAAAATACACGAGGGATTCACTACACTAATAAGAAACGGGGCTAAAATTCTAAAATGCACTTCCATCTAGCACCTGAATAGTTCGTTCGAGGCGCATTTACATTTTACGAAAATATATAAAAATGTAGAACATACAAAAATCAAATAATCTTGCTTTCCAAGAAGAGATAACTAGGGCAAGGCAGTTGAAATACACAACTTTTATACTATGACTAGCTGTTGCCTGTGATTTCGCCCGCGTCAGAATCGTAACAATGCCATTTGGTGTTAATAACTATATATCCACTGGAAGATATAGCCAAAAGAATCGTCTAGCTTGAGTTGCAGGGTACACACATTGTGCAAAACAGATGGTCGATGAGGCCAGAAGGGATGGTGAGAATTTAATTATAAATTTTTTTATTCATTTTTTTTACATGAACTTTGACACTTCATAATTTACTCAAAAACTAAAAAAAGTATAACAATAGAAGCCTTGGAAATTTAATCGAAATTCTAAATGACGACAATGTCATTCAAAAACTTTTAAGGGTTTAAAAAACACGTATTTCCTGGAACAAGTTTTGTAAAATATTCGAGTAAATCACGGAATTACCGAATGCTAACAGAGTTTTCAGGCGTTTTCTCTTTTTTCGCGGTGCCTTTTCGTCAAACAACGCGTTGGATTGCGTTAGATGAAGTAACAAGCTTTTAACCTTTCGTATGCCGTAATTAGAGACATAATTAAAAAGCCATTATGTCCCACGTAGATCTGTGTACCCGTTGTATGCCGCAACGGGTTAAACCATGCTCGATGTTGAAGATAGGCAAGTGAAAAAGGACCCTCTTAACACGAAAATGCACGTAGCAGCATTAAGCGTTGTTATAAAGTGTAGAACTTTCAAGAGGTTCTGAGTACCTACTGCAAGTTTATTTTAAGTTAATGCGATCGACACGTTTACGACGTTTTGCGCTCCTATTGGTTCGTTCCAAGCTCTTTACCAATCGGAGAGCCAAACGCGGTAAACGATTCGATCGCGTTAACGTAAAAATAATTCGCACGAAGGCCTCTGACGATTAGTCTGTAATCAGCACGTTCACAACTTTCTACATAAATAAGATCGTCTTACGAGTCTCCCTTACAGATGCGTCTCGACGCGACGCTCAGCCGCAGTAGCGCCATAACCTTGATATAGTTATTAACGCTTCGAATTTTATCTTTTTATTCTACACCATTTTCTAGGTTTTTTTTTTTTAATTGATATAAACCAGTGCTTGACTGCGATCCCACCTGATGGTAAGCGGAGATGCAATCAAGCTGTAAGCAAGGTGCTTACTATAGTATTCCCAAATTAATAATGCGCATGCAGATCTTCGCTAATTGTCGTATTCCCGGAAACACCCGAATCATTGAATCGAAGAACCCTAAATTATGCATGAAGAAAATGCACTTAACCACACTATATACATATCGTCTTCCGACGCTCGGGGAATAGGACCGTTGCCGAACAGCGACGAAGATTTCTTTGCGCATTATCACTTTGGGAGACCTGTACTTGCTGTATTGTAGTACTTATTGGAGTTTTATACGACTTATCAATACAGCAACACGCATATATTCGTACTACGCAACCGCTACCGACGACCCGTGACTGCTGGAGGGCCACTGACAGGAGTCAAATACATCCCGTCACTATGCTTGAAACTACCCACATAGCCATTGCAACACACCACCTTTACCCATACTAATATTATAAATAAGAAAGTTACTCCACCCGTCTACATGTCTATTTGTTTATTTTTTACGATTTCATGATTTAGATTTGGGTATTCATCAAATAACTTTTCGTTCTCTGTATGGAGCGAGAGAGAGTCAGACTTTTACTGACTAAAACCCACTTGTGCTCCTTCAGTTACTCATTGCGGCCGTGACCCCAAGCCACGGCAACTCTTTTTCACGCAGTTTTAGCAGTCATCTGCTCTACTCTACTAGGTCCCATCTATTTTGCTGACAACTCTTTGTGGAGCACGAGTCGAGCTCGACGATTTGCCCGGGGCGACTTCTGAAGTGGTGGTTGTGGTGTGAGGGTATCCGCTTCCTCCCGGTTTAAGTCACGTCTTACACTCGTATTTCTGCTTTGGAAAAACAGTCGACTGCTTCCCATTCCCTCTCGTCCCGTAAGAGCCAAATGTATGGCCAAATGTATGGCCCGTATGGCCAAAATTAGGGCCGGACATTCAGGTGGCTACCGTCGTTGACGAGGACACGGCAGAGCTCTGCCCAAGCGGGACAGACTTTCACCGTACGCTCCACCTTTAAGTTTTTATGTGTGAAGCGCTCAGCCGCTGTATACAGATAAATTAACCATGGAGGACATAGGATAAATAAATAGTACACAACGCACTACCTGCGTATCTTTTTTCTCCTTCTCTGTCAAATCCATTCAAAGGTTGTCTGTAAAAAATCGCTTTTAGCGATAACACCGCCCATTGTTACACCATATTAATGTCAAGTTCCTAATGTAATTTTTATTTTTGGTGTACAATAAAGTATCTATCTATAAATTGTAACTTTCATGCGGGCGTGGTCGCATGCGGAAACTAGTAATCATATGAAGTATACCTTTATGGCTAGCACTTATAAGCAACGTTTTTTTTTATTTTATTTATTCTTGATAGGTTCGCGCTTGACCGCTATCTCACTTGATGGAAAGCGACGATGCGGTCGACGATGGAGCGCGCTTACCTAGAAGTAACCTATTCACTCTTGACTTAAAGATTACGTACATCAAAGACTACAAATACTTCAATAGGTAAGTCGAAATAAATCAAATTTCAATAACAAACATTTAAAAAACGAACTTCATACCTATACACAAAGTCATTCTAGTTTAACGTTAATTCTATTATCTTTAAAATTCTTGCGACCCATGAATGTAAGAACAACGTGGTCTATAATAAATCCAGCATAAAGCGCTTTGCAGCGTTCTAGGATATCGGTGAAAGCCACTTACTAGGGCTTACATAACTGAGTGCATTTGGCGAGGCTCGCTGCAGCAAAATGTGGATGCGGTTTTAATAGGGCTGCTACACAATATCGAGATAAAAATTCTCCAGTTCTCCTTTTGAAATTCATGCACGTTGAACATGTTCCGTAAAAGGATCTAAGAAAGATTCCGTAACTGAAATAGTATTTATAAATTCTATTCCGACGGAATATTCTTTGAACCATTTTTCTTTCCAAATGTATTTCAAGTCTTTGACTGTGGGTCTTTACTCTCTTTATGTATGTAGATAGGTAAGTACTGAAGGCATAATGCTATTTTAGTTGTAAGAATAAATTGATGGATGAAATATTTATTTAGAAATAAAACTATGAGTTATTGTAAATTCTGAAAAAGGTATGGTAAGGATTAAGTTAATGTGACAAAGAAGAAACGTCTGATAGACTTGGGAACTAGTTGACAACCCTAGACTGGTGAGGTGTCGTGTAGGGTTGCCAATATGCTACAATTAACATAATGCATTAACAGTTTCAGCTGGAGCAATTAGCTGACAACATGCTAATGTGACAAAACTGCCAACTGTATACAAATAAGATTGTTGTAGTTGTTATTGTGTTGTGTTTGTTTTCGTTGTTGATTCAAAAATTAAAACATCTGTTCAGTTTCAATATTATCAAAAAATATTAGACACGTATGTTTTGTTATGTCAAATCAGTACAAATTGACACGACGAAATGCATCGATCAAAAGTGGGGGCTTGTTATGTCACTTTGCCTTCATCCCAGGGCCCCGGGTTTCAATTTCACACTACCCGTGGCCCCAGTAGGCTTCGACCCTACTGGGCCCCTACGATTTGCTGACATCTCCCTGAGGCGCGCGTGGAACAATACACGCCGTCGACGACTTGGGCTCGGTCCAGACAATTACCGGACGGTCGGACGACGAGCTACCCATTGCTCGCCATCCGCAAGCCCGCGCCTACGGTGGCCGGAAATCGGGATCGGAATCCCGGCGGCGAATGGGGCGTGAGGACCGTTGCTTCACGCGATCGGCCGCCTCCTTTGCTAGCATTAATGCTTCGCAGAAGAAGGCGACCGCCTGCCACTCCTCCTCGCTCCGAACCATAGCCTGTACCAAGGCTGATTGCCCCCACGAGGACACGGCGTGGTCTCCACCGTGTGCCCCACCGTGTCCTCCGGGCGGTCCAAACAGTGGCGACACCCCGGCCGTCGCTTCCATATGAATCCGGTGCAGGAACTTCCCGAACTTACCGTGTTCAGTGAGAACCTGCATCATGCGGAAGGTGAGGACGCAGTGGTCTTTCCAACGACGCCTCAAAGAGGGAATTTACCGCCATAATTTTGGCGTGCCCACCAGGGACAGGTAAAAAAAAGGTTATAGTGTCTAATGTTGTATAGATAATGGTACCTTTCATGCGCGAGGCCGACTCGTACTTGACTGGATTTTAAATAAGTGAGATAACGCGCAGAATTTCAACGCATAGTATCGTTTTTCATTTTTTGTGTACATGACAAAATAAAAAATACGAGTCCAATATTTATTGGTAAGCTAACTGATGGACCAAATGGACTTTTTTATATATATATATTTACCCTATTAAAATACTCGGTAGAATCGTAATTAATTCAAAGGCTAGTTCTTCTATCTGTGCCTGCGACTCGGATGAAATCTTTTTAATTTTCAGTTATGAATAGAATCAATCAACCTGCCTAGTTTTGTCCAACTATGTTGAGGTTGGCTTTGAGTAATATCGAATGCAGCAGGGTACCGTATTTTACACGGAGCGGCTGCCTAACTTTTTTTGTAAAGGTATGAAATCATCAAATGACTTCTCCCGCTCTGGGTGGAGCGCGAGGGTGTGTCAGAATTTACTACTAAAACTACATCCGTTTCCTTTAGTTACCCTTTGCGTTATAGGACCACGGGTTTCCTATTTAGACATTCTACGCTGCCATAGTGGGCTATTCCTCTTCACTCCGGACAATAACCAGGACCAGGGCCGATCGCCTCCACGAGGACATGGCGGTGCCCCACCCAAGCGGGACACACCCACCGTATGCTCCACCATGTCCTCCGAGTGGTTCAGGAAATGGTTACACCTGGGCGTTTTTACTTCCGATACAAAAACCTACCATGCCCGGTGAGGATCTGCGTAATGCGGAAGTCTAAGACGCCGTTGCGCCTCTCCAGCCACTCCTCAAAGAGGGGACTTACCGCCATGGTTATGGCGTGCCTATGCGGCTGCTTATCTGACCTCCACAACCCAGTGACTGGTCATACGATGCTCCCTTGGCAAAACTAGTCAATTAATACAATAGAATTACCTCTCTTATTTCAAAACCCGTTTTCAACTTTAACTTAGAAGGAGATTTTAACTTTGTTTAGTTTTATAAACAAGTAGATGTAATTTCGTTTGGATAGGTCCAAATTAAACGAGTTACTATTTTACTTTCTTTTAAAGGCCCAATAGGTTAAACGTGGCTTCTTTTTGTTGAACATATTTTTTTTAAATATTTTATTTCTCTTGATATTATTTCTCACACGTTTTTGAGTTTAACCAGACATAAGTAGGTGTCTTCAAGTGAATAGACTCTTAATGAACTATACGAGTAGCATTTCACCATCAACGCAGTCAAGCACTAGTTTATATTAATAAATATATATATATATATATGCTATGGCTAATAGCCGAAGTGCGGCTACACCTAGTTTTAGCCATACAACTGGGTGCATCCGGCCACGTGCGGTTAAAATTAGATGTATCCTACTTAGCTTCGGTTAGAAATTACTCCCCTAGCCAAGTTATGATCGCGCATGAAGTTATTATGTCGGCGCAAGGATGCCGATCATCATTGAAGCTCTGTCCAGGGACTCTGTTTTGTGGGCGATGGCTGGGTATCGAGCAATAAACAAACTATTCCAGATCATACAACTGATTTATTATAATGCAAGCTTTAGGTATTCACTTCACACAACGAGCCGTGAGACAGTCCCCGAAAATAGACGTTGTGGTTCGCACGGCTGCCGACACAGGAAAGAGCACCGCCCCTCTGCGGTCGGTACTTTTATCTGTTCGGTTCGTGCAAACGTCAGTGCGGATTCTGTCAAAGTGACATGTGTCACTTTTCACTTAGCTCATTCATTCGTTCTTAAGCTTCCGTACTATTGACTTCTCCGACACGGCCATCCTGCGGAACACACGTCCCTGTGTGTTAGTCTTCATCGCCACATTAGCTAGAAGATGTCCATTGACGAAATGTCACAACAAGCCATCCGTCGCACTGTGTTCATTATCACCACCTCAGCCGGAAGACGTCCACTGACGAGACTTCCAAAAAGACGTCTGCCTCTGTGTGTTACTCATCGCCACATCAGCTGGAAGATGTCCATTGACGAGATGTCCCAACAAGCCATCCGTCGCACTGTGTTCATTATCACCACCTCAGCCGGAAGACGTCCACTGACGAGACTTCCAAAAAGACCTCCGCCTCTGTGTGTTACTCTGAAACAACAAATCTAGCACAGTACTTGTTCCACTCGGCCATTTCTGACCATCATGACTTCAAACCTTTCTCATGAGAAAACTAATATTCTCTAACGTTCAATGTCACAACAAAACTTTACTCAATAAGCCAAATAATTAAAAAATGGGTAATAAAAATCGTCATCCAGTCATGTACCAACGTTCCTTGTTCTCATTTTAAAGCCTTAGGAGCCCCCCCACGAGTAAACCACTCCGACGCCACGGCACTCATTGCCGTGTCGCCGCGGCACTCACTTC
The DNA here is from genome assembly GCA_949316375.1 of Mythimna vitellina. Taxonomy (NCBI): domain Eukaryota; kingdom Metazoa; phylum Arthropoda; class Insecta; order Lepidoptera; family Noctuidae; genus Mythimna; species Mythimna vitellina. Next base: position 1,714,702 of record OX438696.1, read on the forward strand.
CACCGGTCAACACCGTGGATAACCTTGGGTATCACTCACTCTCTCACATGTGCATCCACCTCCCATGGATCACATTGGGCATCACTCACTGACTACCCACTATGACTTCCCTCAGAGCCAACGCGCATCGCGATCCCACGGACTACTTGGGTTACCCCAAGATAGATACCGATTTCTACCGGGCTACGGTTACGTGGCTGCTGGAACCGTCAACTACCCATGTGAGCTACCCACTATGACTTCCCTCAGAGCCAACGCGCATCGCGATCCCACGGACTACTTGGGTCACCCCAAGATAGACACCGATTTCTACCGGGCTACGGTTACGTGGCTGCTGGAACCGTCAACTTTAGTACGGCCGATGGAGAACCTTACTCGCGTGCTCCCCACAACTTAGGCTTGCTCATCACCACTGTGATCACTACTCATCTACTTCGACTGGTACATGACTTTCAGGCATCTTTCTTAACCTATCGGGGTACCTTTACATTACACACAACCAATCAAACTAATCCAAAACTATTAAGCTCTACATGTGATCTCTGGCTACTCATAGCCCAGTAACCTCAAGTTACTCAACCATTCCTGCGCATCCCTCCAGGATTGCCAAGTCTCTCACGACTTGAAGGTTTCCTACATTACGTCCCACGTTTGATCGCAATTTGAATTGAATTGAATACCGCGTACTTACGGACCACTGTGACCGCTAGATACCGATTCCGATTAAGCTACAGGCTACAAATCAAATCTGGTCATTGTCTCAACTACTAAATGTTGAGTCTAACTTAGTTTAATTATGCTCCTCGTTCATATTCGAAACAAAGTCTCCTACCGAAAATTTATCGAGTCTTTCCTTCGTCAGATCAAACCTACACTATGTTGCGCAACGCGTCATCATCTGTTCTTTAACGATTGAGAACGCGCGACTAAAATCGATGAGAAATGATTTCGTGACAAGAGGTCACACGCGGCACTATTATAGGGCATCATCCGCTTTGGATCCAGCCATATCCTATGGTCTCACCCGCCTTGGATCTAGCCTCCTCACTTGGCATCACCCGCCTAGGATCTAGCCACACTCTATGGCATCACCCGCCTAGGATCTAGCCTCGCAACCTGGCATCACCCGCCTAGGATCTAACCATACCGAATGGCATCCGCCACGGATTAAGCCTCGCAACTTGAATTGCATTATCAAAAACGACCACTTTTTCAAATCTAGTGTTAATCCGGCTTTAGTCGACGTTCTCAAAACTACTTCAAGTCTCCGGACGCGATCGCGATCTCAATAGTTTTCAAAATAATCAAAATATCGACAACTCAAACTACGTTGTAAGTAGGTATTTACCTATTCGCTTAAGAACATTATCAATCCGTTGGAAACCCTAGATCGTATTTCGAAACTGAATGGCATAATCAAATGTTTGTACCGACTGTCCGCTGTCATAAACACTACTGAAAACCTGATACATAATCTAATTTTGCAAAATGAACGCGCAGTATGTAAACGAGTTATTTTGTCTAAGTGGTAATGAATACAGGTTGGGCACGTTGTTATTTAGTTCACAACAATCTTTGCACATTATATCTGACCGTTCGAGTTTTTAAGTTAAAAGAGCTAAACTAACAAACACCAAATTACTCTGACGAATAATATTTGCACGCAACAATTTATCTACTGCTCACGCATTATTTTTAATTTTTCCGCGCTAGACCACTATGGTCTTCTTTGTACAGTCAAAGAAGAGTCAATTAAACGGATACGTTCACTTTTTGTAACACGCGTTTGTAGTATACCGATAATAAAATAGTCTAATTATCCAATCAACGTAGAAACAATCGCAGATTTATATTCTAAGCACACGTCAGTGTCAATAACGTCAAAATTATCTATGGAGGAATTATAACTGTCATACAAAAATCTAAACGGTATCTACCGGATCTCATGAGGGTAGTTGTAATTACAATTGTTTACGTCGTGAACTTTAGCTATTTTTCAAAAAAAATGTGTCGTGGTCATACTATTTGAACTGAACCCTTGCAACAATATTTCACGGCCAAAATATCACTTCGCAAATAGATCTGATGTTGGGCAAAGCATGAAATAAAATCTCAATTAAACTATGCAAGTAATCTGAACACTAAACTAACCCTTCAAGGTAACAACAATGTGTTTACATTTGCCGTGAAATAGTGATGACAGACTTTAAAGTGAAAGAGAGACAACACTCAGCACCAGAATTAAAATGGAATGTGAATACCTGACCTTGTTCCTGATGGAGAATCGACATCACACGTCAGTCAATCTCTCGCTCGCTACGTGATGCCTTGGCGTCACCGTCACTGCTGAGTCACTTTCATCAGGACACCGGAAGGAGATGTGACCTTGCATATTGCCACATTTGCAGGATACGATGTGGCTGGCCATGGGATTGAATATTGAAGCTTGAATATCACGTTATTCTGTCGGTTTCCTACTGTTTCTTGCTTATGAAAACACAGCCTACTTCGTCCAATTTTTCCACAGCGGAAACATTTGATAGGTGACGTTTGAGGTGTCTTCATACGTTTTATGTCAAATGTTTTCTGATCTGGTAGCAGGCATGCACACACACGTACTGCACTTTGCATTTTACACTTCAGGTAAGTAAAAGTTTGTAATTCTTGCTGTAATCACTGGTGTCTTCGGATTATCAGCAAAGCACGTATCGGAAAGTGGTACATCGTGAACGTGCTTTTGCGTCGGTCTTGTCCCGGTCACAATCTGGGTAGTACATGGTGATTTACTCAGTTCCTATTTCTCTCTGGGGAAACAATGTCATCATGGTCCAACATTCGTTGCTCAGGATTAGGGAAAAACCCCAGAAAAAACCTAATCAGACCAAAACTGATAATGACATTGATTAACGGAACTTCGAATCTTATTCGGTCCAGTGCTTCATTCCACCTGGAATGAAGACCTCTTCATTTCTAATTTTCCATTTCAAATAATGACCGCCACTTGTCTTCGCTCTTGCCATTTTCTTCATGACCGACGTTACGTAACTTTCGTGCTGCGCTTGTTTATTTGCTCGGAATCCCACTTCTGATGTCGGCGCAAGGATGCCGATCATCATTGAAGCTCTGTCCAGGGACTCTGTTTTGTGGGCGATGGCTGGGTATCGAGCAATAAACAAACTATTCCAGATCATACAACTGATTTATTATAATGCAAGCTTTAGGTATTCACTTCACACAACGAGCCGTGAGACAGTCCCCGAAAATAGACGTTGTGGTTCGCACGGCTGCCGACACAGGAAAGAGCACCGCCCCTCTGCGGTCGGTACTTTTATCTGTTCGGTTCGTGCAAACGTCAGTGCGGATTCTGTCAAAGTGACATGTGTCACTTTTCACTTAGCTCATTCATTCGTTCTTAAGCTTCCGTACTATTGACTTCTCCGACATATATTAATAAATATATATATATATATATATATGCTACGGCTAATAGCCGAAGTGCGGCTACACCTAGTTTTAGCCATACAACTGGGTGCATCCGGCCACGTGCGGTTAAAATTAGATGTATCCTACTTAGCTTCGGTTAGAAATTACTCCCCTAGCCAAGTTATGATCGTTTCGTTTGAATCGAACGCCTAGAGTAAGCCACTCCTCCTATTCCTTTGTTCTGACCACGTGACTGAGCGTTGAGATGACGTCAGAACAAAGAAATCGGAGGCGTGGCCTACTCGAAGCGTTAGACGTAAACGATACGATCGTAACTTGCCTAGGGGGCTAGGTGTAGCCATCATCATAGCGGCTAGATCTAGTTACAGCCTCACACCGGTGTTTAAACTTAGGTGTATCCTATTTATCATCGGCTACAACTAGGTTTTCAGTGCAGTTAAGTAGGTATTATGGTTTTGTTTTGAGATTCTTATCTTGCGTTTCCCGATTGATTCTATTATATAAAAAAAGACAGGAATGTTGAAGTGACATTTGTTATTATATAAGTAATTAATAGAAGTTAAAATATCATAAATCTTCTCTTTAGAAAAAGAACTAAACATTTTAAGCCGGGTATTCATTACGCAACATTTGTTGGTAAACTGTTTACTACCTGTTTATCAACAAGTTTACGTAAACACTGTTTCTGAAACTTGGCCGTCTACGCTTGTTAGTTGCTAGCTTGCTTTACGATGCCTATGTCCAACAGTGGACGTCCTTGGGCTGAAATTATGATATTGACTGGCCTGTTGGTCTAGCTGTTAGTGGCCCTGACTGCTATGCCGGAGGTCGTGGGTTCGATTCCCACCCAGGACAAATCTTTGTGTGATGAGCACGATCATTTGTTCTGTGTCTGGGTGTAATTTATCTATACTGTATGTATTTAGAAATATATAAGTATGTTTATCAGTTGTCTAGTACTCATAACACAAGCTCTGCTTAGCTTGAGGCTAGATGGCATTGTGTGGTAGTTATGAATATTATTTAAAAAAAAAAAAAATGATACTACTTATAAACAATTACATATTATTACAAAGTTAACCAACTATTCGATATAATATACACGGTTAAGACAGAAACTGCTAACTAAAATAAAAATTTGTTACAAAACTTTTCTCCACCTCAGAAACATATGAGTCCCCAATGTCCCAATTCAATCCGACCGACAAATTCTTTACGATTTGATTTTACCCGAATAGTTATGGTATGCTGTAACAAATCCAATATAAAATCAATTTTAACTTCAACCGTATTTGTGATGGAATATGTGACTTATGATGCGAATATTCCTGACTACGTAAGTTTTTATTTATATATTGAAACGTTATTATCGTTTTCTGTATTTCGTATTTTTTAGAAGTTTGAGAAAATCGGACAAAACGTAATTTACACGCGTTGGAAAATGGGCTTACAAATAAAAATCGTTTCATAGTTAGCAAGGTCAGAGGCCATACCATGAGCTCTTCACGCGATCCATTTTACGACCTAAACAGAACTGTTAAACTGTTATTTAATAAAAGGAGAAACTGATTGACTGACATATCAACGCACAGCCGAAACTACAAAGCCTAGGAGCGTAAAATTTTGTACAAGGTTTCCTTTTATGACGTAGGCGAGCACTAAGAGAGGATTTTCCAAAATTCACCCCCTAAGGGGATAAAACTGGCGTCCAAATTTATGAATGGAGAAAACAACTTTCACGCGGGCGAAGCCGCTGGCAGAAGCTAGTATTTACATATAGGGTGTACAGCTCTATCCCTCTTTCTCACTCGTACGCCTAACATTTTATTATGCCCATATTAGTAAGGCACCTAGTTCTGAAAAAAACAGCAATTATATGCAAAAACTCTAATTATATGCAAAAAACACTAATTATACGCAAAAACACCTAGTGTATGCAAAGACACCAATTACATGCAAAAACACTAATTATATGCAATAACACTAATTATATGCAAAAACACCTAGTGTATGCAAAGACACCAATTATATGCAAAAACACCAATTATATGCAAAAACACTAATTATATGCAATAACACTAATTATACGCAAAAACACCTAGTGTATGCAAAGACACCAATTATATGCCAAAACACGAATTATATGCAAAAATACAAATTATATGCAAAACCACCAATTATATGCAACTACACCTATTATATGCAAAAAAAATGCTCATAAGACTTGTAAAGTCTTTATAATAAGATGTAGATAAAAATAAGCACATCATACAATTTCCTCTTTTATGTGTAACATACTGAAGCAGATTTTGCTGTATTAAATAATATCTAAAAGTAAAGATGAAGAATAAACTTATACAACAGTACTGAACTATTTGGCATTTCTAGAAACATTGCATGCTTGGCTTAAAGTTTCAGCCCGCCATCCTTGAAGCTTCGACTTTGCATGTTCCTCGTACGTAGGTCCCGTGGTGGCGTTCCGTTTTACTTGATTTTCTTTCCCCAAGCCACAGCTGCCGCCGGTGATGCTGAATTATGAATACCTCCCCTTGTTAGGGCTCCCAGTTTTTGTAACTTTGTTTGACGTCTACAGGCAATGTTGTGTATATACGTTGCTGTAATGTTACGTCGTTGTGGGTTCACGAAGTGTGCTTTGCGGTTATTGGGTCATTTGAAAATTATGACCGTTTTAGTGCATTCCGGACGGTCCGGACTAAGCGTTTCGCTTCGTCTTTTATACCGCGTACATCGAAGGACTGGAACAATTTGCCTGCTGCGGTCTTCCCGTCCAACTATAATTTAGGTGTCTTCAAGACTAGAGTGAATAGGCTCTTAATAAACTAGTGCGCCTGACCATCAATGATTGCATCTCCGCTTACCATCAGGTGGGATCGCAGTCAAGCACTGGTTTATATAAATTAATAAAAAATAAAAAACAATATTTGGATTTTTTTTTGTACAGTTTCGAATGTTTTTCAATTCAGAGGTCATGAAAACTTAATAGTATTGTCGCGATCGGACTGTTAATGAAAGGGAGTGTTTTGATTTGATTGCCCAGTTTATTTTTAGTACACCACTTTATTGTATTAATTAGAATAAAAAAAAAAAATTAAACAGCTTAATAATAATCCTCCCGACTGTATTTCGATCACGAAGTAATTCCTAATGAAATAAAACCATTTTTGCCCGACTGAACCTGGCGAAACGAACACAGGACCTCACGCACAGCCAACAGTCGAGCTTGGAACCACTAGACCAAACTGTTATCTATCTCATACATTTTTTTTTTTATACCGCCTATCGGCTTGACAGTCATCCTATTTTTCTCTGACTTTGTTTTTTCTATCACCATCATTTCAGCTAAAAGACGTCCGTTGTTGGTCATAGGCCTCCCCCAAGTGTCACCATAACGACCGGTCATATGCGTCTCACATCCATCGGATCCCCGCGACCGTCACCAGGTCATCGATCCACCTTTTCTATCATACTCACAACCTATTGCATAATCCTTTAAAAAAAAATTGTCTCACCTGCCCGCAAGTTCATGCTTAATAAAAACTATTTTTCATGCGATCTCCTTCATAATCACAGTACTTATAGATACAGAATTGGTATAAAAACATACCTACGTCATGAACTGCCTCTGAATTGTTTTTTTTGTATATATTCCAAGAGTGAGAGCAGTGGTGGCCGAGTGGTTACGGCCCCGACTTACGAGTTGTATGTCGTGGGTTCAAACCCAGCCAGGCGAATTACTTTGTGTAATTTATTTTAATCAGCACTGCTCTCAAAACGGTGAAGGGAAACATCGTGAGGAAACCGGCATGTCCTAGAACCAAAAATTCGAAGACAGGTGACATCCACCAACCCGCACTGGGCCCGCGTGGTGGATTACGGCCCATTCCCTCTCCTAGAGAGGAGGCCCGAGTCCCAACAGTGGGAACATTATAAGGCCGACTATGCTATTCCAAGAGTGATCTTCACTAAAATAAATTAAGAGCTACTAGTAATCCATATATTAGTTTAGGATAACTCTGAAAACAAACAGTAGATAAAAACCCGATACTTGCCAAAGATCCCCTTCCTCAAAAGCCCGGCTTCCCCGCAGTACAATACACACAGCTTCACCAACTGCCCGTACTTCGGTGAAGCCCCACGTTTGCAGCGTGTTTCCTTTCGCTCGAGTGTTTAGTTTCGTCGAGTCAAGAACTCTTTATGTACTCTTAATGAAATAGATATACACAGGAATATTCATGTTGTACCTTTTTTTATCGCTCTAGGGGGATAAGTCATTTGATGATTTCAAATGTCAACTTCTGCGTGTGGCGTGTCAGACTTTTCTACAGTTGCTCTTTGCCGGACCACGTTAAGTCTTTCAAACGTTTCCATAGCCCTAGCGCTGTACTAAATAAAAATATATGTCAAAGATTATTTATTTGACGTAGTAAATGCTCGAATTTTCTTAAAGTTAAGTTTTTAAGAAAATTCGAGCATTTGAATTACAGCCGTCTCTAATTTTAATAATAATTAACTTTGTGATATAATTAAATTTATTGTATTAGTTTTAAAGGACCTATGGGTCTTGAACTGAAAATCCATTCTATCATTATAAATACGAGAGCAACGTCGTGGCGTCGTGTTGTTGCCGCTTCGTCGACAGATTATCATGGTTTTGTATGTAAGCTGTGAGCAGGCGTACACCAAGCGTATAATGACCAATACGCATCTATAAGACACATAAAAAGTTACACCCTTCGACAATTTAAAAATAGACTTAAGGCTTTTTTGATACAAAAATTTTATTAATCGCTTAGTGATTTTTTGAATGACCGAAATGTGACATTTCGACAGTATAATATTATTAACTTTAATACTTAAACAAATATCTAATTTTGTATTTTAAGTTGACTGTTTTATATTATTTTTTCAGTATTTAACAATTTTCTTTATTATTAATTCTATTATTTTATTCAATCTCATTGATATGAGATTTGTTATTTAATTCTGCATAATATTATTAATTTTGATAATTCAAATTTGCATGCCAAAACTCAGGCTCACTATATTTTTATATTATCTATATTATACAATACCTAAATTCTATGCAAATAAATCAAATCAAATGATTTGATAAAGCTACACTAACTCTTTCGAATAATCCCACAAACGACCAACATACTAAAGTACTATTCCTGTTATTCCATAGTTACTAATATTAAAGTAAATATTTTTCAATGATACAATATATTTCCATGATAACTTATTTCATTTTTTTTTTTTAAAGAAAAATGTTTTTAGAAGTAGCTGGGTGACGACTGATCTGTTTGATTGAGTGTACTAACTTCCCAGACAGCACTTATTTAGGTTTGTGGAATATTGCGAGACAATGGCGCTCTTTTTGTATCGAAACTTATGTTTATTTGGTATTGGATGATGTTTCTTCTGAAAGTTGTTATAAGTTTTGTTATATCAGATATATATTATATTTACTTAGTTTATTGAAGTATATCTTGGCATTACTGTGATAGGTACCTACGTAGGCTAAAATAACTATGATTTTACTTCGATGACTTGTAGTGTCAATAATTATAAAGAAGGAGGTTTTATTTTTCAGGTGGGAAATTGGTGTCGGGATCCCGGCGGCTTTTTTTTTCAGTGGGAAAATCATCCCGATCCCTCTTCGGCGGGATGAGAGGGTGTGTCAGACTTTTACTGACTAAAAACCCACTCCTGTTCCTTCGTTGCCTTTCATATCAGGGCCGAGTCGTCCTTTTAGAAGCAGACATTTGGCCCCTGTAGGCTTCGATCCTGCTGGGCCCCTACGGTTTGCTGACATCTCCTTAAGGCTCGCGTGTAACAGTACGCACCATCGACGACTTGGGCTCGATCCAGATGGTTACCGTACAATCGGACGACGAGCTACCCATTGCTCGCCGTGCGCAAGCCCGCGCCTACGATAGCCAGAAATCGGGATCGGGATCCCGGAGGCTGGGGTGTAAGCAAGTCCGTTCTCTAACGCCTGTGGCAGCCACTTTCGCTAACATTACTGGTCTGCAGGAGGAGGCGACTGCTTGCCATTTCTCCATGCTATGGACCATGGCCTATAAAACAAAACTTGAAAAAGGTGACGAGACGCTCCGGACGCTTCCTGTGAGGACTAGTACGAGGTGGCGTGGAAATAGAATTTCTGGAAGGTTTTTAGGCTAGGTTTTGCCCAGCAACGGTACAGTATAGGCATCTTTGTTGCTAAGATTTATTCTCACAACACTGTATGATCTAGGTATCAAAGACAAACTAAGGCGAATGCATTTTATTGAAAAATATTTATAGCTTTACCTTTAGTTGTTGCGAATTTAACAGTATTAATATTAGAATAGAATAGAATAATACTTTATTGTACACCAAAATAGTAACAAAACTTTTAAACTAACTTAATCTATGGAATATTTTCACATTTGCTTGGAAACTGCCCAAGATCAACAACGTATATGTAGTGTTGAACTTGTATGATTGTTAATTTATAACTAAACTGCTGCGACTCAGGTCTCTTCTCTAGGAGAGAGAATGGGATGTAAACACGTCAATCAAACCACGCGGGCCCAGTGCGGGTTGTTGGATGTTTTCTTGTCTTCAAAGCTTCCTCACGATATTTTCCTAGCTCGAAGAATCGCCAAACTTAGTGGCCGTGGGCAGGGCACATTGCTCGTAGAATAGATGATCGATGGGGACCTAGCGAACACATACCAGAACACGCAGCGTTGGAAGGCCTCCCACAATGTGAACCGATAACCTGGTGAGGGTCGCGGGAATCCGATAGATGCGGGACGTACGGAACCGGTCACTATGGTGACACTTGGAGGAGGCCTATGTCCAACAGTGGACATCTTTCGGTTGAAATGATGATGACGATGGTTTCTTCCTTCTTGGTTCCTCGTTTTGAAAGCAGTGAATCGCCTATGGATCGCTGAATAAAGTCTATATTATTATCTATTAGACTATATTGATTATTTTTGTACACTGGCCGCACATAATCTATCTCCTTTTGTTTAGTCCATCCTAAGGTTGTCTGTAAGAGATTACCCTATATGATAAGACCGCCCATTGTACATTTCGTTTTTAACGGACTTAAAAAAAGGAGGTTCTATGTTCGACCGTATGTATTTTATTTTTAATTAATTGTGGATCGATTTCGTATTTTTTTTTAATTGAAAATTTATGCTTCCTAGTTGATCCCATAGAAATATTATTATGACTTAATGAGGAACTTCGAAGATATGGAACGAAACTCCTCATAGGATCATAGAAGAACAGTCGCAACAAGTAAAATGGCTTTGTTTATTCGTGTAGTCAACTGACTGAAAAAAGGGAGGGAGGGGACATATCGAAGTAATCTGATGATGAAACTGCAAGGTAGTCACCGGAACTCTGTACTATACATCAATGTAACATGACCGTTTTTGGCATTATTACAATTGTCATGAGATGCACTCTGCCTATAAGGTACCATCGAGCTAATCTGATGATGATTAGCTGAGAGGTACTTTTTAGTAAAAATATTTTTTTTTTTTTGTGATTGTTTATCCTGTCCACATTATGAAGAGTACAATAAAGTATATAATAAATAATAATATAAAAGTCTGTATTAAGGATTTACTGTACCACCTATACATTTCTTCTTGAACTTTTAGAGAATACCAGCGTAATGTTAGGTTATGTAGGAGTGTAGAACTTAAGGTGGTGTGGAGAGATAGGGTAATGAGGCTCGCGCAAAGTTTGAAGTCTGTTGTTTGAGCAAGCGCACACTTTGATTGATGTTCGCCGGCTACTCGGCTAATGGCACAAAGTGGCCGCTTCCTGCTTCCACTTATGGAATAATAACATTCTACATCAGAACTTAAGTGCAAAATAAAATACAGTTAAAATATTTTTTTCCGATAGTTTTTCAAAGGGATCTGTATTTTCTGATAGCTACAACCTAGGGTTCTTTAAGTCAAGAGTGAATAAGTTACTTCTAGGCCACCGTGCTTTATCGTCGACCACAGCATCGTATACTATCTGGTGACATAGTAGTCAAATGCAACTATATCAATAATTAAAAAAAAAGACAAATGATAATAACTTAAAAAAATTAACATATAACACTTTTTCAGTCCTGCTAAAGGGTCACACAGATACTGGTTTGTGGAAGTTAGATAGACAACTGAACAACTGAAGGAACACGGGTGAGTTTCATAGCATAGCATAAACCCCTTTAATGTTCCCACTGCTGGGACTCAGGCCTCCTCTCTAGTAGAGGGAATGGGCCGTAATCCATCACGCGGGCCCAGTGCGGGTTGGTGAATGTCGCATCTCTTCGAAGTTTTGGTTCAAAGACATGCCAAATGTTTTCCTTCACCGTTTTAAGAGCAGTGGTGATGAAATAAATTACAAAAAGTAATGCGCCTGGCTAGAAAAAAATCTTTGGAGACTCGATCTGAAAATGAAACTGCTTTCATAGGTAATTTTGTACGGAACCCTCAGTGCGCGAGTCCGACTCTCACTTGCCCGTTTTTTTAGCCTATATAATGCCCCCCGCCTAGGCAAAAGCCTCCCCTTTCTCCTTCCAAACCTCTCTGTCTAGACTGACCATGTTTGCCCCGCGAACATGATCAAATCGTGGCACCACATTCGCCGCTTTCAATTTCATCTTAAATTTACCTATTCATTTCGTAATGTTTGCTCATTAAAACCATGCATTATAATTGGCAGTGCATTGTAATAGTAACAACAACAGCGTTTAATTAATTGCCTCATGCATTATTTACCTCTGGCCTGGAGCTTGAATCATTGCCTAATAATGACCCATGGCAGGGGTGGCGAAGATTTATTGATGATCGTTACATTAAAAAATAATACAAATGTTGCTATGCTATGCTGATTATATACCTATATGGACATAAAATAAAATAAAAGATACTAAATACTAGTACCTACATATTTTTTTATTGTTCTCTTACTCCACCCAGAGCGGGAGGAGTTATTTGATTATTTCAAACCGAGACAAAAAAGAAACTGGGTAAGTGCGACTCGGACTCACGCACTGAGGGTTCCATACAAAATTATCTACGAAAACAGTTCAATTCCCGAATTGAGTTAAAATTTTTTCAGAATCGCAAAACAAGTTTTTTTTTTGTTACGTGACTACAAATTTACAGATTTTTTCCTATACTTGTGCTATGAGACTTTGCTACATGCCAAATTTTAGGATCCTAGGTCAACGGAAAGTGCCCTATGAATTTTGATTCCCTTGAGAATGTAGAAATACGTTTTTTGCGCCATAAACGATTATATATTTTTTTGTTAACTCAGAAGTTTGTTTCTTCCCGTGTTCAAGGGACCACAACCTAAGCATATGGTTTTTATTTCAATTCGATACGTCCACGCGTTCCCGAGATAAAGGGTCTTTACAGATAGACAGACAGACGGACAACAAAGTGATCCTACAAAGGTTCCATTTTTTCCTTTTGAGGTACGGAACTCTAAAAAAGGGTAAAAAAATGATAAAAGTATCTACGTTACCGGCCAAACCCAACTTTAAGATAAAGTAGTTTAGTACTTTATCCTAAAGTAAACACACCCTCTCGCTACGCCCTAGAGCGGGCAAAGATTTCCAACCTCAAAAAAAAATGTAAGAGCTATTTCAAATGCATGTAAGCAAATGTGGTTCGTAAATATTTTACTAGCAATCAATTGAGGGATTCCGAGACGTGCTGGAAATCTAAAATTGTAGAAGCGTCCCCGAAGTACTTATCGGATATTGAAAGACTACATTACTTTACTACTTGACTTTTCAAAACTATTTAAATTGAAGCTAAGAAAATGCTTCGAAATACCTACTGAGATAAATAAATAATAATCAGTATTGTTAAAAACTTTACCACAAGAAGCATACTTTAAATTTTCTTATTTTTTTATAACATTATAATAATAACTATATTGCTAATTACAAGCTTCCACATAATGCTTTATCATCATCTTTGGGGTCGGCGCATCACGTTTTAAGGGTTCCGTACCCAAAGGGTAAAAACGGGACCCTATTACCAAGACTCCACTGTCCTATCCTATGATGAATCGTGTTTTTTTTCAAATCATCCTATGACATCCCCCGCTCATGGGAGGAGCGAGAGGGTGTGTCAGATTTTTACTTACTTCTTTTACTCCTGTTCCTTCGTTGCCTTTCATACCAGGGGAGGGTGTGTCAGACTTTTACTTACTTCTTTTACTCCTGTTCCTTCGTTGCCTTTCATACCAGGGCCGCGTCTTCTTTCAGAAGCAGACCCTCGGCCCTAGTAGGCTTCGACCCTGCTGGGCTCGATTCGGACGGTTACTGGACGATCGGACGGCGAGTTACTCATTGCTCGCCGTCCGAAAGCCCGCGCCTGCCGTGGCCGAAAATCGGGATCGGGATCCAGGCGGCTGTGGCGTGAGGGCCGCGCCCTCGCACTTGCACGTGCAGCCTCCTACTTTGCTAACATTACTGCTTCGCAGAAGGAGGCGATCCCCTGCCACTCCTCCTCGCTTCGGACCATGGCCTATACTAAGGCCTGGCGTGCGAGATCGTTGCCGCCGATCTCCCCCACGAGGACACGGCGGTGCTCTGCCCGAGCGAGGCACGCCTCTACCGTATGCTCCATCGTATCGTCCAACCATTACTGCCCGAGCATTACTTCCGTACGAAACCGGTGCAGGAACATCCCGAACTGTTCGGTGAGAACCTGCGTCATGCGGAAGGTGAGGACGTCGTGAGATCTTTCCAGCCACTCCTTAAAGAGGATTAACCGTGATAGTTACACAGTTGAAATTGTCCCAGATATATTCCTGTTTCTCCTTTAACAACCAATACTAAAACAGAATAAAATAAATTGTCTAAAAATAGCTGTATAGATAATAATGTTACGGAGCCCTTGCGCGCGAGTCCGACTCGCATTTGTTCGGTTTTTTTTTCCAATCGTGCTATCACCAACTCCCTGCTCATAGCGTGGTAAATCATCAAATAAATTCTCGCGCTCTGTTGTGGAGCGAGAGGACATGTCAGACCTTTACTGTCTGAAACTCACTCGTATTCATCAGTTGCCTTTTCCATTCCAGGTTCACAGTAACTCTAACACAATCCCGCATATCTGCCCCCCTAGCCAAGTTACGATCCTTTCGTTTGCGTCAAACGCCTCGAGTAGTCCACGCCTCTGATTCCTTTGTGCTGACGTCTTCTTAACGATTAGTCACGTGGTCAGAACAAAGGAATCGGAGGCGTGGCCTACTCGAGGCGTTCGACGCAAACGAAACGATCGTAACTTGGCTAGAGGGGCTGAAGCGTTATTTCTCTAAGATTAAATATTATTTATTTATTTATTTAAACTTCATGTCCAGTAGTGGTAAATAGGCGCATATTCTATGGGTTCTTATCATTAAAAGAATTTCTTAAGCGATAGGACTTACGGATATTCTCCGAGAGAACTTCAACCAGCAAATAATTTAACCTAATTACAATAATAGTTTGAAATAGTTTAGATTATTAATTACTCAACATTCCTAAATTATCAGTGAGTTCTGTAGCAAACTGCGGGCATCTATTAGGAATTAATTATTACTGGAATGTTTCAAGGATAGTAAATAAACTTCCTCATTTCCTGGTGTGGTACGAAAACACAATCGACAATCTTATTCTAGCCACAGCGGAAAAGTAGAAATAATAGTACTATTTGGAACGGAAATGTGTCTGGAAAAATGTTACTTCGTGACAATATTCTTCAGTATCGTCACGATGTAACTTATTTCCACAATGGTTGACTTGTGTCATCACACTAAAATTAAAAAGTTACTTCGTGACAATACTAAAGGAAATAGTTGACTTCTGTAATCACACTAAAATTAAAAAAGGTGAAAGTTTGTGTGTGCATGTGTATGTTGTCCCTCATTCTCAAACGGCTGAAAGGTTTTGGATGAAATTGTCACATGAGTAGTATATTGTTGTCACAACACTTGTTAACAAATAAGTGAAACCCAGACTGTATTACTGTATTATAGAAGCCAGCGGAGACTTCATCCATTTAAATATTACAATTAGATACAAGTAAATAAGTTCAGTTTACACAATTATACAAATTGTATATTAAAAGTAAAAAATATGTATAATATAGAGAACTATAAAGTCATAAAAAAGGAAAAAAGAGCAAGTAAGAGTATGTAAAAGCGGGTGAAGCCGTTGGAAGAAGGCAGTATTAGACTAGTAGTAGAGTAGCAGTATTAGTCTCTATCAGTAGCGATTACTATGATAAATCCAACTACAGCCACCAATGGTGAGTTAGTTTCTGACGTTTTATAAGTATCCATGTGGCCTATTGAGAAATAAATAATTTTCAGTTTGAGTTTTAAGTTTGAAATATATCCGCTAAGATTGGGGTGGCAACAAGCCAAAAAAATTAGAACAATGTAATGAACAAACACATACACATAATTTCACACTACAAGGGCGAAGCAATTTTTCAAATGACCCATTCCAGTCTATGTCAATTTGTTGAAAAATTCACTTTGACATTCTATTCATGCAAAAACGAACTTTATACATTTTGAATTGAGTTCAAATTTAGCTAGCAGAACGTAAGAGAATGGAAAACGTAAAATACTTTTTTTTCGTCAAAATGACAAAGAATACTGCCAGTTAAAGCCTATACAAAAAATTACTTCATACAATCTGGATGGCGTCATTCTATATTAGACTTTAATGTGTGGAGACAGGGTGGGAATTTAGATGTAGTGGGTATGTATTTTTAATGCGACGTTATAATAAATTGTTTGTTTGTCCGTCCCGGCACGGTACACTGCCGCATTGTGTCACAGAAAAGGTTCCTTTTAAATTCAGTCCATTACTTTTTATAAATAGGTGCTATATGTGAATAGACCATAGCTAAGTGTATGCAACATGTTTAACATAACTCATATATTTGAAACGGAGCCCCGCATAAAATATGATGTAGGTATTGTTAGTCATCATCATCATCATTTCAGCCGAACAACGTCCACTGTTGGACATAGGCCTCTCCCAAATGTCGCCACAATGACCGGTCCTGTGCGTCTCGCACCCATCGGATTCCTGCGACCCTCACCAAGTCATCGATCGGCCCACCTTGTGGGAGGCCTTCCAACGCTGCGTCTTCTGGTACGTGGTTGCCATTCCAGAACCTTTCGTCCCCATCGACCATCTGTTCTGCGAACAATGTGCCCTGCCCACTGCCACTTAAGTTTGGCGATTCTTCGGGTTATGTCCGTAACCTTGGTTCTCCTGCGAATATCTTCATTTCTGACGCGATCACGGAAGGAAACTCCGAGCATAGCCCTTTCCATTGCCCTTTGAGTAACTTAAAGCGTTCTGATAAGGCCCATTGTAAGTGACCACGTTTCGGAGCCATATGCATCACTGGTAACACGTACTTGTCATAGACTTTTATCTTGAGACACTGTGGGATATTGGACGAGAAGAAACCGCGCAGCTTCCCGAAGGCTGCCCAGCCGAGGTATTATTAGTACAGGGATGAAATTATGAAACTTTTGAAGAATGAGAACTTTAGCACTATTATTTGTACCGCTAAACACTGATTAATTTGCGAATCGCGTGGTAGTTACAAACACGCATACATATACATCTCCCACTCTGCGAGAGCGAGAAGGAATGTAAAACTTTTACTGGCAAATCCTCACCCGTGCACGTTCAGTTGCCCTTTTACATTTCAGGGCCGCGGTTATTCTATTGAACAATCCCGCATGTCTGGCAAGAACTTTTATTTACCAACGTATTATAGTCATGTAAATAGAACCTCAATTATAAGAAGTTTTCAATGAAAATATTTTTTTCATAGCAAGCTTTTATAGCGCGATATATACCTATATAATTAATACTCATCAAGACCATTCCAATAGAGCCGAGGTGGCCGAGTGGTAACGGCCCCGACTTACGAGTTGTAGGTCGCGGGTTCAAACCCAGCCAGGCGCATTACTTTGTGTAATTTATTTCATCACCACTGCTCTCAAAACGGTAAAGGAAAACATCGTGAGGAAACCGGCATGTCCTAGGATCAAAAAAATTCAAAGACATGTGACATTCACCAACCCGCACTGGGCCCGCGTGGTGGATTACGGCCCATTCCCTCTCCTAGAGAGGAGACCTGCGTCCCAACAGTGGGAACATTATAAGGCCGACTATGCTAAGACCATTCCAAAAAGCTTAAACACTAGGGTTATCCGAGTTTCTATGGCCACCTTCCAGTTCCATTATCAGATCAGTTCCATGTCATAGTAATTTTGCATTGTCATCTGATTTACACATGCATGCAAAATTTCAGCTCCATCAGTAACCGGGAAGTGGATCAAATTTAATTTGAAGATTTGATTACAGACAAACTCGTCAAGTCGTTGAGCTCCTTAGTAGTCCTGGGTTGAGCTTTGCGGATACTGACAAATGCTTGCACTGACTGGACAGGTCCACTCAAATCTGTGTGGTTCTTTCTTCAAAAGACCATCTCAGACAAATCTGCACTGTTCTCATGTGATTTGACCATTAAATATTAACTGTATGGACTTTAAAAGAGACTTTGACCGGTGAGTTTGTTTCGGTGTTTCTTCTCAGGGTAGTCAGCTCGGAAATACCGGCCTCATCTAGTTTAAAATGACGAAAAAAAATGACGTGTAAAAGTGTTTTTTTAAACCTACTTACAAAATAAATATCATTTATCAAACAAACATAGAGACAGGTGAAAATAAATAAAAGCTTGTAAAAATACAATCTGTAGTTTAGTTAGTTGCAGAAACCGGCGGTTTGGCATGAAGTGGTTGGTCGGCACAAACGCGCACAAGTGCCGCTCTGTGACCGTATGGCTCCATGGCTCGACAGCTCTCGTAAAGACCATCTCGAGAGCTCGTTAGTTCGCGCACCTGCTTCAGTGTAGACTCACATAGAAGAGAGATCTGTGTGCTTGTGTCTATGTAGAACTTGTTAGAGTAGAGTGTACTGTGTGTGTATAAATGCCGTCGGTAATTTTGTTATTTGAGAGTTGAATTAGAATGTGTTTTGATTAGTGAATGTCTACTGTGAAGTCTCTGAGGTAGAGTAGCTATAGATATCATGAAACGGTCCATGAATTGCTAGGCCAAAGTCTAATGAAAACGATGATATAGTTCATAAGTAGTCTAGTAAACATTTGAAATAGCGACATGGTCCTAGACTTTAGAAGGCAACTAAAGGACACAGGTGGGTATTAGACAGTAGAATTCGGACACGCCTTCTCACTCTACTCTAGAGCGAGAGAAGTTTAGTGATTTCCCATCCCAAAAAAAAAGGTTGGACACACTACTTTACACGACATTATATCCTATTTCATCTTCATTGTAAGTACTATTTAAGCATGTTTTTTCAGTAATAGCTCTATTATCCCTATGTAAACATGTCATTGTCCATAGGTATTTTGAGCCCAGAGATACACATACGTAAATCTTCAATCTCATTCAAGAACTAGTGTTGAGCCGCGCCTTTTGGGGGAGCCTTCAAGCTTCAAATAAAAGTACTTACACGAAAAATTCACACACCATCTCCAACACCCATAAAAAAACTATGAAAAGATAATACATCTATAAAAGATAGCATTGCGCACGGCGCACTTGCGATCACACGCGATCAGAATTAAATAACAACAATTCAATAGAGCTCGGCGAACGTCGAGAAATACGATCTTTTTCGCACGTGCCAGCCTTCGCAAGGCGTCAAAGGAAACACGATCGAATCGAATCAATCTTTTATAAAAGATCCGAGAGTTAAAGATACAGAATCGGACGTCTTTCTTTACGAGGGTGTGTGGAGGGGATTATTGCTTTCAAGTTTGTTTTAAAATCGGGAAAAATCCATCTGTTTTGCAGATTAGAATTTCCGAAAACATTCGTTTTTGTAATAAAAATGTATATACATAAAACAAAGTAGTGTTAGTTACACCATTTATAACTCAAAAACGGCTGGACCAATTGTAATGATCTTTGCTTTGTTGGATTCGTCTCCACCCCGAATAGCAAAATAACTATTAAAATATTGGAAAAAAAAAATATCGTCGAAAAGTCTCGATCATTCCATCAATCTGTCAATCATTTCAAATTTAACTAAAAGGTATCACTACATTTATTGACTGTTAGGTTAAGTTCGCCGACTTAACTAAGTTTCTATTAGAACTGGTGTTTTGTTTAACAATACTCGTTACTTTTGATTTTAAAGAATAGGCGAGCAACAAGTTTGGAACTTAGGATATATTTTTATTTCTTTATTAATATAGGTAGTTTTTCTTCTGGACTTCTGGTTCCTGCTACCGACTTTTTTTAGATTTTTTTTAGGTGAGAAATGATCAGATGACTTCTCGCGCTCTTGGGTAGAGCGAGAGGGCGTGTCACACTTTTACTGACTAAAACCCATTCGTATGTTCCTTCTTTGTCTCGAGTTCCAGAGCCCTGCGTTTTCCTTTCAGAAGCGATTTCATGGCTCTAGTGGGCTTAGACCTTGCTGGGCCCCTACGGTTTTACTGATATCTCCTTGAGGCGCACGTGGAACACTAAGTGCCGTCAACGATTTGGGCTCGGTCCGGACGGTGGCCGGACGGCAAGACGGCGAGCTACCTATCACTTGCCGTTCGCAAGCCCGCGCCTACGGTGGCTGAAAATCGGGATCAAGATCCCAGCGGCTGGGGCGTGAGGGCCCCCTCCTTCGCTAGCACTACTGCTTCGCAGAAGGAGACCTATGTCCTACAGTGGACGTCTTTCGGCTGAAATGATGATGATGATGATGACCCAATAAGCCTATGGACTGAATCGAGATGATTACCATGATATGGTTGATATAATCATTCCTTATAAAATACTGTTATTACTAAAATAGAGCTGAAGCCACATGTTGCTGCTATAGAGGTTAAGCGTTGGTATAAAAATACAAAGCAACAAGTGGGTCAACAAAAAAATAAGGTAAAAATCTTTACGCTGTTGTAGTTTGGTCCTAATAGAATCTTTTTACGGAATACAGAATCCCTCGTGACCTTTTATAAAGCCCATCTAAAATTGACCGAAGAAAAAAAGAGTGATATTTTTAACAATCTTTCATAAAATAAACACAAAATGTTACTTAACAACACATCTCGCTGCCTAAAACGACGTCAAAAAGTCAATTTGTTCCCCAAAATTAGGCTCGTCTTTATTCCCAAAAGAATGCCAGAGAAACAAGTAATCACTCAATCTTGTGACGTCATCCCTTGATTGCCTCTTAGCCTTGAGTAGGTACGTCAAAATAACTGTTGTTTTTATCCAACTTCAGGGGAGGATGAGGCTGGTACATTGTTCCAGAATAACCTCCTCACATTTAAGTTTCAAACAACATTTTAAGATATATTTAAAAGACTTAATACAATACAAGCGATTACTTATCTATTTATATATATAAAAAGGAGAAACTGACTGACATAATCAACGACAGCCAAAACTACAGGGCATAAGAGCGTGACATTTTACACAAGGCTTCATTTTATGACGTCGGCGAGCACTTTTTTTTTCGGTGGGAAAATCATCTAATGACATCCTCCTCTCTTAGGGAGCGGGAGATAGTGACAGACTTTTACTGACTAAAAATCCACTCCTGTTCCTTCTTTTCCGTCGTTCCAGGGCCCCGGGGTTCTCTTTCGCATCACCCATGGCCCCAGTAGGCTTCGACCCTGCTGGGCCCCTACGGTTTTGATAACAGCTCCTTAAGGCGCACGTGGAACAATACGCGCCGTTGACAACTTGGGCTCGATCCGGACGGTTACCGGACGGTCGGATGGCGAGCTACCCATTGCTCGCCGTCCGCAAGCCAGCGGTTACGGTGGCTGGAAATCGGGATCGGGATCCCGGCAGCTTGAGCGTGAGGGCCGTTCTCTTGCGCATGCGGCCGCCTCCTTTGCTAGATTACTGCTTCACAGAAGGAGGCGACCAACGTCGGCGAGCACTAATATTCAGAAATTTCTGGGAGGATTTTACAAAATTCCCCCGTCACCCCCTAAGGGGATGTAACGGGGATACAAAATTTGTATGGAGAAATCCACTTTTACGTGGGCGTAGCCGCTGGCAGAAGCTAGTTTAAAATTCAATATTCAGGCTTCCACAGACGGACAAGGTGACTTTTGCCCACGATGCGAACACCATTTTTTGCCGTTTTGTTTTACGGGTAATACAATACCTACGTAGATTTATGTTCGCATCGTCACGTTTTTTCTGTCTGACGGAGCATTAGAACGTCTGATACTTTTGACAAGTTTTTACTTATCAAAATTAAATATCATGATTATAAAATGGGTCTCAAACACTTATGGGTATAAAAGTACTAACAGGGCAGTGTAGGTTTTCTTTTTCGGTGGGAAAATCATCTTATGACATCCCCCGCTCTTGGGCGGGGCGGGAGATAGTGTCAGACTTTTACTGACTAAAAACCTACTCCTGTTCCTTCGTTGCCTTTCGTACCGGGGCCGAGTCTTCCTTTCAGAATCAGACCCTTGGCCCCAGTAGGCTTCGACCAGGGGCAGTGTAGGTAGATACCTAACTATTTTAAACTGGTTAAGTATAACAAAATCAATGAATACAGTGAGCAATTTCTCTGTTGTGAGATTGTTGAAAAGAGTTACCACGGCTCTGGTACAAAAAGGGTAACTGAAGGAACACAGGCGGGTTTTAGTCAGTAAATGTCTGACACTGTCTATTATTATCGTCTAAGTTATTTGACCACTTCTCACACCATTAAAAATGCAATAAAGCTAAAGACTAACGCCACGTATGCTACGCAACATGACATATAGACTCTTGAATTTACTTGGAAACAGATGACTTGACAACAGAAACATACTTTGCATCCGCAAAGCTTTTTACAAGTTTAAATATTTTTTAATTATTTAAACTAGTGCTTGACTGCGATCCCACGTTATGGTAAGCAGTGATGCAATCGTTGATGGTGAGGCGCACTAGTTTTATTGGAAGCTTCTAGCCAGAAGACACCTAAATTATAATCGAACTGGAAGACCGCAACTGGTAAATTGTTCCAGTCCTTCGATGTACGTGGTATAAATGACGAGGCGAAACGCTTAGTTCAGACCATAGAGGTTTCAACAATGTAAGGGTGGATACAAGCCGTAAGTCGGGTTGTCCGGTGGTAGAAAGCTGAATCAAGTTTGCAATTCCCACGCACACTCTCCAAAATACATCCTGTAAAATATAAAAAAGCTAGTTACCCTACGCCTGTGATCCGGCTTCGTAGATTGGACTTAACCACGTCTGGATCACCAATTAGCATCTTCGTACGCCTCTCCAATGAGTCTAAGTCGTCTGTTTTCAAGTAAATTCAAGAGTCTGATGTCATAACGCGTAGCATACGTGGCATACGTGGGCTCAGGGTTACCTTACGTGTTAAAATATCAAGCGTGCGAGCGAGAAAGAGAGATGGAGCTATAAACCCTTTATAGCTCCATCCCTTTAACAGTTCAGTTTAGGTCGTCAAATGAATTGCGCTAAATCTCGTGGTAGGGCCTCAGTTTCTCTTTAGATGTACTGAGACGTTAAGGACAGTCGCCTAAAAATGATTTTCCTGTAGCTGTCAGAAATCTATGATATCTTCTATCTTTTGACTGACCTGTTGGTCTAGTGGTTAGAGGCCCTGTCTGCTATGCCGCAGGTCGTGGGTTCGATTCCCACCCAGGCCAAATGTTTGTGTGATGAGCACGATCATTTGTTCTGTGTCTGGGTGTAATTTATCTATATATGTATCTATTTAGAAATATATAAGTATGTTTATCAGTGGTCTAGTACCCATAACACAAGCTCTGCTTAGCTTGGGACTAGACGGCGTTGTGTGATAGTTGTGGAATATTAAATATTATTATTATATTATCCATCAACATGTAGAGTATCATTTGGCACAAAAAATCATATTATGTCGTTAGTACGGATCGCAACACAGACACGCTTGCTTCTGATTGTGGCGAACATAATTCCGTCACATTATTCTTGCTCGAGATTTCTTCATGTGTATTATTATTCAGCGCTGGCAGAATACGTATCTTTTTTTTTGTTCAGTTTATTGCATTGATTGATTACAATTTCACTCAGGTTAAAACGTATTTTTAGGTAACAAATATGTCTTGTTTTGGAGCAGTAATATTATTTGTAGACACTAAATGAGAGCCGCATATATCGGTTTTTAAGGTGAAACGCGTTGCTCCCCTGCTTTACAGAAAGAAAGAAGAAAGAAAATATATCGATTCGTGCCTCAAGTAATTGTATTATGTAAGTAAAAATGCCTATATGGCATAATAAAATTGATGCCATGAGAACCAGAGCGACCTGACCCTTTTTTTTAATACTGATTTTATTTGCAAAAAAAGACACTAAAAAGTGCAAAATAACTTTAATTTCGGAAGTCGGTGTTTCTATAACAGTTTGGTCTCTTCGTTATTTAACATCGATTTCCGGAATTGAAGTTATGTTGAACTTTGTAGTGTTTTTTTTTTACATTGAGTAAAAAAAAAAACACTAAAAAGTAATTAATTAAGGGCCTTTCGTTGTGATGACACACCTGGGAGGCCTATGTCCTACAGTGGACGCCTTTCTGCTGAAATGATGATATTGACTGCTCGCGCTCTTTGGTGGGGCGAGAGGGCGTGTCAGACTTATACCGACTAAAATCTACCTGTGTGCTTCAGTTGCCCTTTTCATTCTAGAATCGTGATAAACTCTTTCAAAACACTCATACACCCCCACACCCCTACCACCACACACCCCAAACCCCTATCACCACAAACCGATCTATTACTACGCAAATGCTACATATTAAGACCTAAAAAGCTCGTAAGTCACGGCTGCCATTTGCAAATCTATGAAGGTCATTACGGGTGGTCAGAAACCTGACAATTTGACTCTAAGTGTACAAATATTATAATAATATTCCACAACTATCACATAACTCCATTATATACCCAAACTAAACAGAGCTTGTGCTAGGAGTACTAAAAAAGTAATAAACATGCTTATATCATCATCTTCCTGCCCTTGTCCCGTTTTATTTGGGGTCGGCGCAACACGATTTTTTCTTCCATTCTATCCTGTCAACCGTCATGATATCACTAACTTCCTTCTCTGTCATATCACTGTTCACACAATCCATCCATCTTTTCTTTGGCCTCCCTTCCCCTCTCCACCCATCCACATGTATACTCATAACTCTTTTAGTAACATGCATTTCATTTCTCCTCTTTACATGACCATACCTTGTGTAAGTTGTGGAATATTATATTATATTATACCATGACAAACACCGACCTGGTGTCATCCGAATTAAACTTTACTATTCTTAACAAAATTCACCCCTCCGTGAACGAAAGAGTTTCTTTTGAAGTTTACATTTTAAGGAAACCCTAACATGTGTTACAAAGATTATAATTGTATGTAAAATTTTTGCCTTAATTACAGTAATCTAGCTGTGTTCACATAACGAATAATTAAGGAATCTCTTTGTACTTCGCGCTGGCTTACTGTCGAGTGTAGCAGGCTTTACATGTAATTACTATCGTTATATGAGCTTTCCGTGGTATTACCTTGTTTGTATTGTACTGGAATATATTTGCTACTATACCTGTATGAAAGAAAAACGTGTCTTGATGGTCTTCTGAGAGAGAAGAGGTATGCCGGTGACATAGCAGTAACGAGAAATATGCCAAGGACAGAACCACTAAATTGCTATAACATATATCTTCTATGATAAGATACTTGCTTTCACCTAAAATTATCTCGGATTCTAAATTAAAATTTACTTGCTACGGAAAACCTTACGCCATTACAAACTCCGGTGTTGACGTGCTACGCCGTAGCCACGGAGACCTACGCCGTAGCCAGGTGCTACGATTGTGTGAATGGTTTTAAAATTTTAATTTTTTGTTCTAAAGCAAGTAGTCAATTATGAAAAACTAAGAATAAATTGAAATATTGGTATGTTTTTAATTCTTTAACCGGGATAACTTCCAAATTTGTCAACAAAAAACCACTTATTTAAATATTTTAATTTGATCACTATTCGTTTAATTTCATATTGAACTTAAAATCTCACAATACCTGCTGAACGCGTATGGCGTGCGGTGTGTTACTTCAACTGCCAACATTGATCTTACCTGAAACAAAACAGGAAAGAAATTAATATTTATCCTAAATTACGAAGTGAAAAAGAAATACTAAGATTGTATAATACAGTATAATTGTTCTATCTCAGGAACACACGAAACTAACACAATTTTTTCCTGTTTGCGTATACAGCTCAGAGCGTTCGGTGTCATAGAAAATAGATTCATCATGATCATTTCAGACGAATGACTTCCACTGTTGGGCATATGCCCGACTGTCGTCTCAACAACCATTCCTGTGCGTCTCGCATCCACCAGATACTAGTGAATACACAGAAAATTTATCCGTTTTATCAAACCAGCCTAGATTCCAAACTCGAGCCCAGAGGTTCTCGCTCCTAATTCGAGGAATACAAGAGTAAACGCCAGCAATTCATTATTCCAAGGACGACGGAATAAACATAAACATTAAAATCCAATTAGGGCCTTGACGTAATATTTAATTAATTTCAACCAATCCCAAACATAAGTACCTTTTAACACAGCAACATGTTGAGCGAGTCTTGCTGTGCTTGTGACCTTGGCGTCCTGTTCTGGAGCCTTGAGATCGGAGATAACCTAAACTTACAGTTCGACTAACCGAGTTGAAATTAAAACCATATAATCTGCGGTCCCGTGAAGCTGTGAAAAAATTAAACTTCTGAGCTAACGAAAAAAACAGATACGGCCGTGTAAGTCGCAAAAAACGTATATTTCTTACCATCAGGTGGGATCGCAGTCAAGCACTGGTTTATATCAATTAAAAAAAAATAAAAAAAAATTCGACTCTCTCAAGAAAATCAATATTCATAGGATACTTTCCGTTGACCCATAATCCTGAAATTTGGCATAAAGCATGGTCTTATAGCACAGGTATAGGAATAAAACTGAATACAGTAAATTTTTTTAGATCACACAAAATATATTTTACTATTCGGAAAAAATTTCGAGACTCCATGCGGGAATTGAACTATTTACATAAATAAGTCTATACGGAACCCTCAGTGCGCGAGTCCGACTCGCACTTGCCCAGTTTTTTTTTAAGAGTAACCATGGAGGTTCTTGCCGGTTCTTTTCCATAGGAAACGACCAATAGGAACCGTGCACTAGCGTCTGATGTTTTATAAGTGCGTATGTGAAATAAATCATTTTGAGTTTGAGTTTGAATCCACCTATCTTGGTTTGTAAGTCCCCTCTCTGAGGCGTGATTGGAAAGACCTCACGGCGTCCTCACCTTCCGCATGACGCAGGTTCTCAACGGACACGGTTAATTCGGGAAGTTCCTGCACCGGATTCGTGCGGAAACGACGCCCGGGTGTCACCACAGTGTGGACCGCCCGGAGGACACGGTAGAGCACACGGTGGAGGTGTGACCCGCCTGGGCAGAGCAACACCGTGTCCTCGTGGGGGCAATCGGCGGCGGCGATCTTTCGCGCCGGGCTTTGGTTCAAGCCATGGTCCGCGGCGAGGAGGAGTGGCAGGCGGTCGCCTCCTTCTGCGAAGCAATAATGCTAGCAAAGGAGGCGGCCGATCACGTGAGGCAACGGTCTTTACGCTCCAATCGCCGCCGGGATCCCGATCTCGATTTCCGGCCACCGTAGGCGTGGGCTTGCGGACGGCGAGCAATGAGTGGCTCGCCGTCCGACCGTCCGGTAACCGTCCGGACCGAGCCAAAGTCGTCGACGGCGCGTACTGTTCCACGCGCGCCTCAAGGAGATGTCAGCAAATCGTAGGGGCTCAGCAGGGTCAAAGCCTACAGGGGCCACGGGTAGTGTGAAAGCGAAACCCGGGGCCCGGGACGAAGGCAACGAAGGAACACTAGTGGGTTTGTAGTCAGTAAAAGTCTGACACTATCTCCCGCTCCGCCCAAGAGTGGGATTTGTCATAAGATGATTTTCCCAAACAGTAAAAAAAAAACCTATCTTGGTTTGAACCCGTGACTTATATATATTTACTCGTAAGTCGGGATCTTTACCACTAGGCAACCACTGCTCTACCTACAACATTAACAATAACCGACACGTCCTATTAATAAATACTAGCTGTTGCCAACGATTTTGCCCGCGTGATGATAGAAAATTATCTCAAAACATAATATAGCCTATGTGAAGATGTAAATTTCTAATGGTGAAAGAATTTTTAAAATCGGTCAAGTAGTTTTTGAGTTAAATCGTAACATAAAAACAAACAAAAAATCAAATCTTTCCTCTTTATAATATTGATATATCTTCTTTCTTCTCTTTATAATTAAAAAAAATTTTTCTTTTTTCTCTTTATAATATCATAATAAGGATCATC
Source organism: Mythimna vitellina (assembly GCA_949316375.1). Lineage (NCBI taxonomy): Eukaryota > Metazoa > Arthropoda > Insecta > Lepidoptera > Noctuidae > Mythimna > Mythimna vitellina. The sequence continues at coordinate 1,742,670 of OX438696.1, forward strand.
ATCATCATCATTTCAGCCGAAAGACGTCCACTGCTGGACATAGGCCTCCCCCAAGTGCCGCCACAATGAACGGTCCTGTGCGTCTCGCATCCATCGTACTCCTGCAACCGTTACCAGGTCATCGGCCCACCTTGTAGGAGGCCTTCCAACGCTACGTCTTCCGGTACGTGGTCGCCATTCCAGAACCTTTCGTCCCCAACGGCCATCCGTTCTGCGAGCAATGTGCCCTGCCCATTGCCACTTAAGGCACATAATAAGGATGATCATGAAAATTCATCTAAACTAATATTACCTATTGGCAGACTGATTGTTGGCCGTTGTTTTGAACAAAAAGGTAACACTTTTCCGTCAAATTTACATAATTAGATTTACAATTTTATTGGATTTTTCCGTTAGGTATTAGGAATCTGTTGGCCACCCAATTTGTACTACAATGTAAATTACGAAATATTATGTAAAAGATGCGGAAAATATGTAAATAATATTCAAAGACGCTGTACACATCAATATTAAACCGTTGTAGTAATTATTCACAATTATAGACTTGGTTTGTTTTCATGATCAATAACAGCTGTCTGTAAAAAAAGACGAGACTACTATATTTTATTCCGCAATAGCTTTACGGCCTGGTCACGACTTCGGTCTTAGCGGCGAGCGGCGCGGCGAGCGGGGCGGCATCGGCATCGATAAGCAGTCGCGGGATGCTGTGAGCGGCGTCTCGTGACATGCTTCAAACATTTTCATACTTTTGATCTTACCGCTCACCGCCCCGCGCTTAGCTTCGAATAATAGCGGCAAAGTAGTGAACGGGCCGTAAGTCTGTGGTTTTGCCTTTGTAATGGATCAAAATGATCCAGTCATCTTCCTACCCTTGTCCCATGTTACTTGAAGTCAGCGCAATAGGCTTTTTTCTTCCATTCTATCCTGTTCAGCGTCACTCTAATACTACCTCCCTTTTCTTCATCATTATATTTACATAATTCACACAATCCATCCCTTTTTTCTTTGGTCTCCCTCCCCCTTTCAATGCACAAGTATACTCATAACTCTTTTAGTAAAATAAGTTTCATACAATTATAAATTCAACCAATATAAACGATTCCCTTCCCTGAACTTTTCAGTCACTGACGCCATTTTCAAACTTCTACACATTTCTCACTTTATCCATTCTCGTCACTGTGTCCGTCAAAATAATCACACTTTGATATCACTTCCAATCCAAACATCGTTTATGTTTGGATTGGAAGTGCTCAGCTAAGCTCATTGTTTTAAATTGTGTTCGTCTGTGGTTTATTATTGTATAAAATTATTATGTATTTTTTCTATGGGCCTCTGATGCCTGATAATAAATGTTTATTATTATTATTTAAAACAATAAGCCAATAGGTATAAATTTAATACTTAAAAATCTCGGGTTACAGTCTTTGTGGCGGCCTGTGCACACCACGTTTTTTAAACGCACTGACGACGGCGCACTTTTATCCTATAAAAGGGGTACAGGGTGCGTCTGATTCGCGTGCGTATCGCCTCTGAATCGCGTCAACAACAAACGCACGTCAACGGCGCGTTTAAAGAACGTGGTTTACACAGGCTATTACCGAATTCCTCTGAAACGGCTTGAACGATTATATGTTTTTTTTTTTTTTGTTTACGTTTGGTAGGTTAGGCATTGACAATAGAATAATTTTTACCCTCCTACCCACAACCCTACATTTTTTAGGGTTCTGTACCTCAAAATAAATAAATAGAACCCTTATAGGATCACTTTGTTGTCCGTCCGGCTGTCTGTCTGTCTGTCAAGACCCTTTATTTTGAGAAAGCGTGGAGGTATCAAGTTGAAATTAAAACCATATACTCAGGTCTGCGGTCCCTTAAGGGAATTAAAATTCATAGGGTACTTCCTGTTGTCCTAGAATCCTGAAATTTGGCATGAAGCAAGGTCTCATAATACAAGTATAGAAAAAAATCTGAAAACAGTAAATTTTTACTTACGTCACAAAATAAAAAAAAAAACTTTATTTGCGATTCGGAAAAATCTTCGTAACTCAATTCGGGAATTGAGCTGCTTTCATAGGTAAGTTTGTACGGAATCCTCAGTGCGCGAGTCCGAGTCGCACTTACCCAATTTTTTTCTTCAATCATTTATATAGCAGAACAACGTTTGCTGAATCAGCTAGCATTTATATAAGTACAAACATTTCCATATACATATTTACCTACTACACTATGTTTCAATGTTACCCATATAATATGTCGTAGGTCGCCTTAAGTGTATCCCGGATATAGTGGTTAGTTCCGCCTCAAAGCGGCTCAAAGGATTCTATACAGCATGTGTTCCGTCACAGGGTGTTCTCAACTGTGAGTTGATACTCTGAAACTCCAAAAGGAAACGCCCACAGAATTCTTAAAATAGACGGAAACTCCTTATAGCTCTGAATTCTATCTAGAATAAAATATGAGTAACTAAATAAGTATCAAGTTGTTTTAGTCGGGCTAAAAATATAATGATTTGAGATACTTCTTATGAAATATGTTCTAGTTTTTTTTATATATTTTATTAATTCAATAATTGATAAATTTGTCAAGGATTAATTAGGGATATATGCCTATTCATACCCTCCCTAAAATTTCGTGTCAAGAAAACCGTACGGGGCCTAGCAAGGCCGAAGTCTACTGGGGCCATGGGTTCACTTCCGAAAGAGAAACTTGGGGTCCTGGAACGCAAGGCAAAGAAGGAACATAGGAGTGGGTTTTAGTCAATGAAAATCTGACACACCCTTCCGCTCAGCTCGGGGTGCGAGAAGTCATTGGTCGATTTACCACATTAAAAAAATTAAAAATAAAAACTTAAAGTAGCCAAAAACGCACTTCGTATCTTTTTATTTTATCGTTCATTCTTCAGCCCCCTTAGCCAAGTTACAATCGTATCGTTCGCGCCGAACGCCTGGAGTAGGCCACGCCTCCGATTCCTTTGTTCTGACGTCATCTCAACGCTCAGTCACGTGGTCAGATTAAAGGAATCGGAGGACTTGGCTTGGGGGCAGTATTATTTAAAAATTTCGTTCCTTAAACCTCATGAACGTTTTGAGATTATGTCTAATCGGTGGATTGCACTCAGGCGCAGAAGGGGTGACTCGCTAGTCTATACTTTTATGCTAGTATAATCAGCCTTTTAATGTTCCCACTGTTGGGACTCAGGCCTCCTCTCTCTAGAAGAGGGAATGGGCCGTAATCCACCACGTGGGCCCAGTGCGGTTTGGTGAATGTCACATATCTTCGAATTTTTGATTCTAGGACATGCCGGTTTCCTCACGATGTTTTCCTTCACCGGTGAGCAGTGGTGATGAAATAAATTACACAAAGTAATGCGCCTGGCTGGGTTCGAACTACAATTCGTAAGCCGGGGCCGTTACCACTCGGCCACCAATGCTCCTATTTTTTATTGATACTAGTACTAGGTTCGCTCGTGCGTAGGTTTCTCCATACATACTTTAGACCCCCCGTTTCATCCTTTTAGGGGGTGAATTTTAGTGAATCCTCTCTTAGTGCTCGCCTAAGTCATAAAAGGAAGCCCTGTGCAAAATTTCACGCTCCCAGTCCCAATAGTTTTGGCTGTACGTTGATATGTCAGTCAGTCAGTTTCTCCTTTTATATATATATAGATTATACATTATTCAGCCGACTTGCACCCCGCCATGAAGTTAATCAGAAAAGAGCAGTGTAGTGGGCGTAACGTTAATTTCCATTTCTAAAAATCAAGCTAGAGACTAAGCAAATCTAAACTTGTTGACTTAGAATAGAGCCTTCCCTATTCTAGATCAGCAAGACCAGGATATTTTTTTTATTATGTATAGACTCGCGGTAGACCACTATCTCACCTGATGCTAAGCGACGATATGGCTGACAATGGAGCATGCTTGCCTAGAAGTAACTTTTTCACTCTTGATTTAAAGACCCGTAGGTTGTAGCTATCAGGAATCACAGACTCCGGCAGGGAATAATGAATGTGATCCCAAAACGCTTTGTACGTATGGGTGGGATGCCCATCTCTTTTTTTAAGGTGGGTTAATCACCTAATGACTTCTACCACTCTAAAGTGTAAGGAGTGGGCGTGTCAGACTTATACTGGCTAAAACCCACTGTGGGTTTTAGCAGCTGTCGGAAGTGTGAACTTCCTTAGAAGAATATAAAGAATTTACATTAGGTAAGTTTGAACTACGGAACTCTTAAGCATGTGACTTTTCGCCTACGTAAGAAGTTTTCCCGGGCTGTACTTAAGTACACACGATGATTGATCACACATTCTAAAAATAAACAATATCTTTAAGAAACACGTGGCTTTACTTACATCCAGTTTTTTACAAGATTTTTTTGTAAGTACATTTTTTTTAAATAATGCTAATGAATGCCAAGAACAAACTCAGAAAAATCACGGCATTTTTTGTCACTCGGTCTCTGCTCATTTTCGTTTCAACATCAAGAAAATTACGATACGTTCAGATTGATAAAATGATGAGACGAATAACCTATATAAGAATTATATATAATATATAATAATACAAAAAATCCTGGTCGCTACTAAAAAGTGTGACAATTTCTTAAATACGTAACATTTGAATTCGTGAAAATGAATAGGTTGTAGTAGACTGATTGATATATGTATAATATTAGATTATGTGACTGAGAGTGAAAGTAGTGTCTTTAAGTCGCAGGCAGCATATCGAATTCCGAACAAAACCAAGGTTGCTAAGATTTAATCTCGAATGCAGTGAGGGATAATATATTTAATTCCCGAGCACTGCTAACTTGGTTGGAGATGCATTACGGCGTCCTCACCTTCCGTATAACAGGTCCTCACCGGGCACAGTAAGTACGGGAGGTTCCTGCACTGGATTCAAGCGAAAAAAACGCCCGGGTAATTCGTATAACACACAGATAGATAGATAGATATTCACACACAATGGTGCATGAGTGACTTATGACCTGTATTAGGACATAAGATGCGTTATGTTCCAGTATACGAGTAATAATAGTACATCCCCTTAAGATAATATAATCTTTTTCATGCAAGCGAAGCCGCGGTCAGATGCTGATCAAAAACTGAAAATTAATGCGTTATCAACGTCTAAGAATTTACAATTCTCAAGATATGTGCATCCAATACTATTCAGAATATTTTCATTTAGGTACGTAGACAAGAAAATATTCAAAGGATTTAATTAGACATTTTAATGTTGAATAAATTCCTGGCCCGCCTTTAGACTCGTCGAAACGAGGTCTTCGGTGAATTATTTTGTACGGTGAAGAAGATGAAATTAAATTAGAAATATTAATTGCCTTTGGGTAGATAGATAATATATACTCTCTATTAAACACAACAATACAATAAATGTTATTGGCGGGATACTTTTATGTTAAATTTAATGGCAATTTTAATTATTCGCAAATTGATTCCTAGTGGATATTGTGATGTTAAATTAGTGTAGTTTTTTTTTATCTTAAGTGTCTACACAATCTTTATTTTTTATTATTCTTGATAGGTTCGCGCTTGACCGCCATCTCACCTGACGAAAAGCGACGATGCAGTCGACGATGGAACGCGCTTACCTAGAAGTAACCTATTCACTCTTGACTTAACGATTTCCGGGTTGTAGCTATCAGGAAACACAGTATGTGGAATCATTGATAAGGAAACTTTGATGGAGCTGAAATTTTTTATTGTAGTATTATCTATCTCAACGAAACTTGCAGAGAAGGCCGACTTCATACATTTAATGTCAAATACTGCAAAAACATAAAATATATTACATCCGCATTCTAATGCCACTCAAATTACTTCATATGAAGACATGGTTCAAAGGACTTAGTATCCAAGTCAAAAACACCTTCCGCATGACGCAGGTTCTCACCGGACACGGTAGGTTCGGGAAGTTCCTACACCAGATTCATGCGGAAGCGACGCCTGGGTGTCGCCACTGTGTGGACCGCCCGGAGGACACGGTGGAGCATACGGTGGACGTGTGCCCCGCTTGGGCAGAGCAACGCCGTTGATCGGCGTCGGCGATCTCTCGCGCCGGGCCTTGGTACAGGCCATGGTCCGGAGCGAGGAGGAGTGGCAAGCGGTCGCCTCCTTCTGCGAAGCAGTAATGCTAGCAAAGGAGGCGGCCGATCGCGAGAGGCAACGGTCCTCACGCTCCAGTCGCCGCCGAGATTCTGATCCCGATTTCCGGCCACCGTAGGCGCGGGCTTGCGGACGGCGAGCAATGGGTAGTCCGCCGTCCAACCGTCCGGTAACCGTCCGGGCCGAGCCCAAGTCGTCGACGGCGCGTATTGTTCCACGCGCGCCTCAGGGAGATGTGTGAACATAAAAAAATACAATCAGCCCGTGTTATAGTCGGAATATATCCCAAAGGATCGTATATCCGAGATTAAAATACCCTGTCGTCCCCAGAGTTCACTTTATCTTTATATCAAAATTCATGAAATTTGTCCAGAGACTGAGGCGTGAAAATGTAACAAACAAACAGACTAATACGTAGTTATTTACGGAATCATAATCATCAATTTAACCTTCTCAGTTCGTGTAACCCAGTTGGGTCAAAAACTTAATACAATGAAATAAATACAACTGACTTCTAATTGATGATTGATGAGCAGTGGTGGCCGAGTGGTAACGGCCCCGACTTATGAGTTGTAGGTCGTGGGTCCAAACATAGCCAAGCGCATTACTTTGTATAATTTATTTCATCACCACTGCTCTCAAAACGGTGAAGGAAAACATCGTGACAAAACTGTCCTAGAACCAAAAATTCGAAGACATGTGACTTCCACCAACCCGCACTGGGCCAACGTGATGGATTACGGCCTGAGTCCCAACAGTGGGAACATTATAAGGCCGACTATGCTATGCTATATACAACTGTCATCTCTCTCTAGACAGAGAAAGAGAACTGGATGAACCCAGAACGATGCGAGGGACATTGTAGTAGACGGTTATTGGTAGACCGGAGATTTTTACTATTACCAGAGCAAAGGAATTGAATTTGAGAAGTCAAATAAGAAGAAGAAGGTTAATCTTACACTTGTTTGGCAATGACTGCTTCTGCACATGTGGCCCCCTGGTAGCTCGTAATATTGTGTAAATGTATCTATTAAGCGTTGGAAGGCCTCCCACAAGGTGGACCGACGGTGAGCGTCGCAGGAGTGCGGCGGATACGAGGCGCACAGGATCGGTCGTTGTGGCGTCGCTTGGAGGAGGCCTATTTCCAACGGTGGACGTCTTTCGGCTGAAATGATGATGATGATGTATCTATTAACTGCTCCACATTTGTTGTAACACATACTATTTCCTTTTTTTTTCTAACACCTTGCTTTTGCAATATTTTTTATATTAACCCAACCACCATAAATTCGTTAGTAATTTATTTTGTTAACGTATCATTTATTAATAATTATAATTATTTATTTTTCTTGCTTTTATTTATATAGCCTCATTTTTTTCTAATGTAAATGTGAGAACACTATAGACTCCGCGAATTCTTAGGTTACTTCCTATGACTCACTTTTTATTATGATTATTTTTATTGTAATTTTTAGTACAATATTGACCAGTCTACACTGTCCTTACATAATATCTACTTATACTGTAATATGGAAATATTGTAAGAACTACAAATTTTAAAAAAGTAACCATGGAGTTTCTTGCCGGTTCTTCTCCATATGATCTCCATTTGACATCTGACGTTTTATAAGTGCCCATGTAGGCCTATGTGAAATAAAAAACTTTTGACTTTGACTTTGACTTGAATCCAGATACGTCCAGATACGACAGGATACGTCTTTCATAATAACTTTGTTAATTTGTATGTATGTATCTAAGTATATATTTATTATTGTTTTTTGTTTTCTTAATCTAGTTTATCATTATGTTGCACCTACCATGTTACATTTCTGCACCACCCTAAGGTCGACTGGTAGAAAATGCCTACGGCATTAAGTCCGCCTTTGTACAGTGTTTCTTACTAGTGCATAAAGTTTTAATAAATAAAAAAAAATAAATAAATAAAATCCAAAAAAGAAAGAAGGGTAGTGAAGGAGGCTCTTAGCGCTCTACGCTGACCAATAAGTAACCATTTTAAAAGTGTAGCTTGGATCCGTGATCACTCTTACGAAGACAAATCGAATGCAATTATTCAGAAGGCGGTCAAGTTTATTGCAGATCTCTGCATTCAGGTCATAGTAGCACACATTACTATAGTCAATTATAGGAATGATTAAAACTCAGTAAAGCCATATTTGTTACGGTCGCAAATCATATTTTGGAACAGAACCTGACACTGTCCCGCAAAATGCAAAAAACTTAAGAAAATTTGAATTTGAACCTTAGAACTATGTCCAGAAGGGACGTCTTTTTTTTTGGTGTGAAATCATCCACTTCTCCCTCTCTAGAGGGAGCGGGCGTGCGTGTCAGACTTTTACAGACTAAAACCTACTCCTATGTTCCTTCTTTGCCTTGCTTTCCAGGACTTCGGGTTTCCCTTTCAGAAGCCAAGCCATGGTTTCTTCTAGGCTTTAGCCCTGCTGGGCCCTTACGGGTTTGCTGACATCTGTTTGAGGCGCGCGTTCAATAATACGCGCCGTCGACGACTCGGGCTCGGTTTGGACGGCTACCGGACGGCGAGCTAACCATTGCTCGTCCGCAAACTCACGCCTACAGTGGCTAGAAATCAGGGTCGGGATCCCGGTGGATGGGGCGAGAGGAAGTCCGTTCCGTCACGCGTGCGACCGCCTCCTTTGCTAGCATTACTGCTTCGTAATGGAGGCCAGCAAAGGACATCTATCTGCTGAAATCGTAAAACTAAATGCACACTTACGTGTCAAACTAGTCCTTTTTAACATAAAGTAAATACGTAGGTGTTATGAAATATTACTCTACGTGCAAAACAGACGTCCCTTCCAGATTGACCGTAAAAAGGTCCCTGCGCATCGTTTTATACATCTACACGATATTTTATTGAGGGTCTAAAAGATTTATTTCGAATTTCCTGCCGTCATAAATACAATATGGCGGATATTATAAGGGATTTCAAGTTATCGTGTTATGTCTAGTGTGCGCAAAGGCAATCGCTGAACGTGCGGTTCTGGGTTTCATCCCAGGTTGGTTTTACTATTATTTTCTCGGTAATAACCCGTCAGATACGTGATTGGTTAATGGCAATGGATTCATCTCAAAGAGAATTAATGTGAAACAAGGAAGAGAGAGCGATGATGTGTTTGATATTTTTTATAGTATTTATTAGTTTATAACTTTAGCATATATATGTATTTTATTATTATGAATAACTTATTTTTTATTTTATTTTTTCTGTTTGAATTATCTGTTATTTGTTTATTGTGCAAGCCTACCACAGTGTTGTCTTTTTAACCCAAAGGTTGACTGGTAGAGAATGCCTTGTTGCATTAAGTCCGCCTATGTACCACTACTGTACATGAAGTTTAAATGAATAAATAAATGATGGTGACTTAGGTACCTACTACACATGTGTACCTACACCTCCGCGGACCTCTTTGATAAGAAGTTTGGGTATGTCATGGCCTTTAACGGACTTAAGAAAAGAGGTTCTCGGTTCATTGGGTTTTTAGACAATATTGTATGTATGTTTTCCGATTACTCGAACACGCCTGAACCGATTCGAAATATTCTTATTTTATTTAAAAGGATATACTTCCCAGATGTTCCTATGGTCACACACTTGAAACATTTTTAGGGTTCCGTACCTCAATAGGAAAAAACGGAACCCTTATAGGATCACTTGGTTGTCCGTCTGTACTGTCTGTCTGTCTAACAAGACCTTTTATCTTGGGAACGCGTAAAGCTATCAAGTTGAAATTAAAACTATATAGTCAGATCTGCGGTCCCTAAAAACTGTGAAAAAATCAAACTTCTAAGTTAACGAAAAAAAAGATACGACCGTTTATGTCGCAAAAAATGTCTATTTTGACACTCTCAAGGAAATCAAAATTTACAAGGTACCTGCTTCCCGTTCTTATAGCAAGGTCTTATAGCTTAGGTATAGGAATAAATCTGAAAACGGTAAACTTGTTGTTATGTCACAAAAAAAAACTTTTTTTATTGACTTGCAAAAATCTTCGAGACTACATTGAAATATTTACACTAGATAAGTTTGTACGGAACCCTCAGGACACGAGTACGACTCGCACTTGCCCAGTTATTTTAGTTTGAGAGAGTACTTACTCCCGAATTAATCCTGTAGAAATTTGTCATGATCTGATAATGGACTTTAGAGATTTGGAACAAAACTCCTCACACGATCATAGTAGAACTATTGTAACAAGTAAATTTTTTTTTATACGATATTCGATGATGACTAGCTGAAGAAAGAGGGTGAGGAGGGTACATCGAAATGATTCGATATTGAAACCGGAAGGACCGGAAGGTAGACTCTGGAATGTGGTAATAAATCAACGGATCCTAGCCGTATTTGGGCTTATTAGAATTGTCATGAGATACACTTTGGCTATAAGGTACCATCGACCTGATCTGATGATGGAACCGGAAGGTAGAATTTTACGAAACTACTCACCTTAATGGGGTAAAACTGTGGTTGGAAGTTTGTATGGAGAAACCCATTATCACGCGGGCGGAGTCACAGGCAGAAGCTAGTAGTTAATAGTTAAAACGTTTCTTTTAACACGGTTTTGCTATGTAACTATATAATACAATAAATTTATCTACCTTACCTTTTTTACCTCTACCTATTTGGTGCAGGCGCGAGACACACAATGTTAATTTTTTTTATCTTAATTGTTTACATGTTGTTTCTACATTGTGTGTATTTGTGTACGTGTGCCAGATAAAATTTTTTTTTTTTTTTAATTGATATAAACCAGTGCTTGACTGCGATCCCACCTGATGGTAAGCGGAGATGCAATCATTGATGGTCAGGCGCACTAGTTTATTAAGAGCCTATTCACTCTAGCCTTGAAGACACCTAAATTATAGTTGGACGGGAAGACCGCAGCAGGCAAATTGTTCCAGTCCTTCGATGTACGCGGTATAAACGACGAAGCGAAACGCTTAGTCCGGACCGTTGAAGTTTCAACAACGTAAGGGTGGATACGCGCCGTTCGTCGGGTTGTCCGCTGGTAGAAAGGAGATGGCGGAATCAAGTCATGCAATTCCCGCGCACACTCTCCAGAATGTAACCTGTAAAATACAGATAGGCTGGCTACCCTGCGCCTGTGCTCGAGGCTTTGTAGATTGGACTTAACCAAAACTGGATCCCCGATTAGCCTCTTCGCACGCCTTTCCACCGAGTCCAAAGCTGCAAGATAACATTTTGCAGCACCAGCCCATATGTGACTGCAGTACTCCACACACGATCGGACCTGTGCTTTGTATAACATTAGAAGCTGTCCCGGTGTGAAGTACCGTCGGACCTTTGCAAGAACGCCTAGTTTTCTAGCAGCTACCTTGGCTTTGGACTCAATGAACCGCCCAAAATTGAGGTCTGAGGAAATTTCAACTCCTAAGAGGTAAGAAGAGGTAAGAGGGGGAGGAATATTTTTCTTTATTTCTTTCTTTATTCTTTAAATTTTTAGATGTTTGGATATTTCTTAATCAATCGCACCAGGACAAGTAAACAGTAAATACGGGTAGACCATGGCCTACATTAAGTCGTAGAATCATACTATTTTCTACTGATAGTTTGTTGTTGTGAGATCATGTTCAACTTTCACGCGATCGAAATCCTGTTCCTTCGTTGCCTTTCATACCAGGGCCCAATCCTCCTTTCAGAAGCAGACCCTTGGTCCCAGTAGACTTCGACCCTGTTGGGTCCCTACGGTTTACTAACATCTCCTTGAGGCGCGCGTGGAACAGTACGCGCCGTCGACGATTCGGTCCGGACGGTTACCGCACAGTCGGACGGCAAGCTATCCATTGCTCGCCGACCGCAAGCCCGTGCATACGGTGGCCGGAAATCGGGATCGGGATCCCGGCGGCTGAGGCGTGAATGCCGCTCCCTCGCGCGTGCACGTGCGGCCTCCTCCTTTGCTAGCATTACTGCTTCGCAGAAGGAGGTGATGGGCTGCTACTCCTCCTCGATTCGGACCATGGCCTATACCAAGGTCCCGCGCGAGAGATCGTTGCCGCCGATCTCCCCCACGAGGAGACGGCGGTGAGGTTTGTGAGTGTATATGTGTATGTTGATTACTTCTTCAGGCTCGAACGGCTGAACAGATTTCGACGATGGTACATAGGTAGACCATGTCCTGTTTGATGGAATCTAATTGTTTGGATAGGGTTTTAAATTGATCTGTCACTTATTGCAATACGTGACAGCTGTTATTTTAAGGTTAGAATTGACTGTCGTATTTCATTACTAGACTAGCTGACCCGACGAATTTCGTAACGCCTAATAGTAAGGATAACGCCATCTACTGGCATTACCAGAACAGCATAATTCATTTTAAAATTACATTTTAATTAGAGATGGCGTTGTATTCGAATTTTTTTTTTCGTATGTTTTTCCATATTTTCTCACTGGTCAACCTTCCCTGGACAATCACAAATATTTCGAGATCAAAATTAGCCAAATCAGTCCAGCCGTTCTCGAGTTTTAGCGAGACTAACGAACAGCTATTCATTTTTATACATGTAGATGGTGTTATTTTTGAAAGAAAGAAAGAAAAGAAAGAAAATATGTTTATTTGGCACACCGTGATTATTTTGGTATATTTGCAATCCGTTTATTTTTGTCAAATAATGATTTTACATATTTAAAGTAGTGCATTTAGTCTTTCATGAACTTTATGCGACACTAAATCAAATGTTTTAGATATTTATGTTTTTGTACAGATTGTTCTGGTTGTTTTTATACATATACTTATTCGAATAAATAGTTAACTGTTTTTGCCGAGGTGGCGCTATATCTGGTGGTATATTGCTTGCTTATGGTACGCATGTGGCTCTAGCCGTGAGTTGTCAACCGTTTAGCGAACAAGTCAGGGAAATAAAAAGTGATTTGTGTGAACAATGTCAGTAAGGTTGCAGTAGCCTGAATAACTTTTTAATATCACATTAGCGAAGTTAGTGGCAGCAGCTTTTATTTTCTAAATATTGATTTAGAAAATAATAGGTGCCGGACCCTTAAATAAAACGTTGTCAAAGATACGAATAAGCGATAAAATATAGAAGCATCGAAGTAAATGCTTTACGTTTATGGTCTCAACGTATGTTCCTTTTGCGCAGTGAGCGTGGAAGTAGCGTACCGAAACGATCTCCAAGTTTTAAGATGCTTTCAATGGCGCGCTTTATATGTCATTGGGTATCTCTTGAACATAGTCGCTTACAATGGGCCTCATCAGAAGGCTTACAGTCACCCAAAGGGCAATGGAAAGGGTTATGCTCGGAGTTTCCTTGCGTCAGGAATGAAGATATCCAAAGGAAACTAAGGTCGCCAAACTCAAGTGGTAGTGGGCAGAGTACATTGCTCGTAGAACGGATAGTCGATGGGGCCGATAGATTCTAGAGTGGCAACCGCGCACCGGATAACGGAGCGTTGGAAGACCTCTCATAATGTAGACCGACGAATGCGGTGGAAGCGAGACGCACAGGACCGTTCGTTGCGGCGACACCTAGGGGAGGCCTATGTTCAACAGTGGACGTCCTTCGGCTGAAATGAAGATGATGATGATCTCTTAAAGTAGGGCTAGTTTGAACCGACGACGACGTTTAGATTTTGTTCATAGGTAATACAGTATTTTTTGGTGGAATGTTCTAGAATCAGACTGGTAGGGATTAATGACAAGGTTGAGAAAGATCAATAAAATAAAGAAACATGTTTATGTATACCTGTGAGGTATAAATAAACATGTTTCTTTATTACACACACTTATTAAAACAAAATGATAATAAAAAAAACAACAACAAAATGGAAAAAAAAACAATTTATTTAAAAACTGTGTGAGATTAAAAGTAGGACCTGCCTTTAATTTATAAGCATATTATGGCATTTTTGCTGAGCTGTTGGCACAGCCGTGAGACATACTATGTTAGTTTACTTTTTTCTTAAATCTTAAGTTTCTACATGTGGTTTCAGTAGGGGAAGTTCCTGCACCGGATTCGTAAGGAAGTAACGCCCGGGTGTCACCACTGTATGAACCGCCTAGAGGACACGGTGGAGCACACGGGAGAGGTGTGCCCCGCCTGGGCAGAGCACTGCCTTGTCCTCTTGAGGGCGAACGGCGGCAACGATCTCTCGCGCCGAGGTCCTTGGTACAGGACATGGTCCGAAGCGAGAAAGAGTGGCAGGTGGTCGCCACTTCTGCGAAGCAGTAATGCTAGCAAAGGAGGAGGCCGCACGTGAACGCGTGAGGGAATGGCCTTCACACCCCAGCCGCCGGGGTCCTGATCCCGATTTCCGGCCACTGTAGGCGCTGACTTGCTGACGGCGAGTAATAGGTAGCTCGCCGTCCGACCGTCCGGCAACCGTCGAAAGCCACAGTCGTCGTCGGCGCGTAGTGTTACACGTGCCTCAAGGAGATGTCAGCAAACCGTAGAGGCCCAGCAGGGTCGAAACCTCCTGGGGCAATGAGTTTGCTTCTGAAAGGAAAACTGGTATGAAAGGCAACGAAGAAATAGGAGTGAGTTTTAAGTCAGTAAAAGTCTGACACGCTAACGCGGATGATTTTCCCACCAAAAAAAATCACTGTGTGTACTGTGTGTGTATCAAACTCAATATTTTTCTTTCGTTCTTATACTACGATATTTAAATCAATAAATAATGTAACGCTAGTATTCAGGTAGGGCCCGCTTCGATACCACTGACACACTTACGGAACGTACAATAGAATATGGAACAAAAAATAAAATAGACATTCGATTCAGGTACCTTTTTGAAATCCTGTCTGATCCAAGAAGTGATGTTGCTAAGATTACGTTTGATATGCAAATAAATGTGTTTGACTTTAGTAAAACATTATTAAATCTATTGTGTTCATTATTAACACTTCACACTACAAACACACGAATCGTACTATAGCCGAAACTGTATCTACTCGGATTCAATGTGACTTTTCTGGTTTGATTTAAACCATTAGTAATTTTGCAGAAATAGTATTACGCGGCGCCTCCACCAATTGTGATCAAAATCAATTAGATTACATAGGAAGACAAAATCTGAAAAGTCATCTATCACAGTACACTATTTACACTGTAACTAACTTGTTGCTGTGTATTGGCTATAACAATAATGCAACTAATTTTAAAATAGAGTGCTCCAAATTAAATTAAGTGCAAGTTTTCTATTTGCCCTTAATTTATTGTTTACTAGCGACCCACCCGGCTTCGCACGGGTGCAATGCTGTTCACCTCACAGTATGATCTTGTTAAAGTGAACAATACTGTAGTACCTTATTTTGATCTATCTCTCAGGATTATCTCAGGACTCGATGTAAGCGCAAAAATTGTGTTTATTTACGACATCACATAAGAAACCAATAAAATCATCAGTGTTCCTCTACTATATTGTGCGTGTATTATACATGTAAACCTTCCACTTGAATCACTCTATCTATTAAAAAAACCGCATCAAAATCCGTTGCGTAGTTTTAAAGATCTAAGCATACATAGGGACAGACAGTACTGATAACAATGCGTTAAGTTGTTTCTGTTAAAAACTAAGGTTAGGTTACGATAGAGCTGACACTAAGAAATAAAAGTCCCCAAAAAATATAAATAAAAAAGGTATTGTAGAAGGACCCCGCGGGGTTTCGGGTTCTTGTAAATAAAAACAATACCTTTACCCAAGACTAATTGTATTCAATTTTACTTTCTTTGATTTATAATTCTTTGCAAAAATATTTTATTAACGAATTTAGGTTCACTGCACGCCCTTGACTAGACAAAAGCAATTTTATTTAAATTCTCTTCGCTTCATAAAGATTATTATTTATTTAATTCTATATTAAGGTCGTCAGAATGTAAATTAGAATTTATGTGGAATTTAATTTAACGAAATAATTGCTACTGACATATTTCACAGTTAAAACTCAGCGGTTCTATTCAAATTCAGAAATATTAGCTGTTTACATATTGTTTTGAAGCCGTAGCTCAAATAAAATTAACTTAATTATGCTAAAATAATTTCGTTGTTTATAAACTTTTCCATTCCAAATGGAAATGGCTACGCACGGAGTTTCCTTACGAGATCGCATCTGAACTAAAGATATCCGGCAAGGGGCAAGCCACATTACTGGTTTGCTGGGCTATCCCACCAGCGCTCCTACTGCAGGATAGACCAGGTTGTCTAAGACAGTTGAAGAAGACTACTTCCCCGCATTGACGACGTGACATTGTGGAGCTACACTGGAAGCACCCAGACGCAGATATATCTGAAAAGTGGTGACACTTAGTGTTGTTGTTGTTGTCACCTATGTTGGGTGACGGTAGACCCTATGGTCAGAAACCTGACTTCCATTCACCCATGTAATGCCGATAGGCTTACACTGCACTCAGTTCGTTCGTGACATTTAAGTTTTTTTTAAGAGTTTTATTTTAAGGAGTTTTATCACTTAGTAATAAAGTCACTCCTGTTACAGAAATCACACTACAAAAACCAATTCATATTTACGTAAAATTACGTCACTCATAAATAGCAATCGACACAACATCTTAGCCTCATCCGACAACGAGGAAACTAAGATGCTGTTACATGCCTCGACTTCGGATCCCACACCAAGCAGATCTTGTCTTTCCTGTATGTTCCCGTCACATTCTATCAACGTGAAATATAATAATTATAAATATTTATTCAGATTTAATGAATACATTCTCAAATATAAATATTATTTTTGAGTTTTACGTGCCTGAATTAAGAAATCCTCTATTTCAAGACAATTATTTTTAAACAATTTAAAATTAACAAATAAATAATAATCAAAGGATTTTATGGTACAATACAAATGTGTAAAAGAAATAGATGGCAAAAAATTATTTTGGCTTTTATAATTTAAATATTCTCCATCACCCAACAAAACATTTTTAAGATGGACTTTATATGATTTGACTGATTTTGTCAAAGAGATGAAAGACGGCCTTTGAATAAATATAAGTAACCAACCAGGATTGCCAGGCAGGCAAGGAGTTTAACTGGTTTTGCCATCAACACGCTAAGTCGAAGAAGTAAACAGTAAAACAAGTAAGTCCGCCTATGTACAATGTTTCATTAGTGCATAAAGTTTAAAAAAAAATAAAACAAATAATTTAAAAACAATCTCTTCGTTTTCACAGCACAATTCTTACGGTTTGTTTCACAGATTGATTTAGAGCTTTTTAATACAAATTAATAACACTGAGTGATTTTTCAATTTGAAAAAGGTCTCAACATTGATTGGATCGTGGTATCGTCTTGATTGCTACGGACTTGTTACTTAATTGAATAAAAAATAATATGTTTTATTTAACTGATTTCAAGAAAAAGAAGAGTTTCTCAAGTCGACAGAATGTTTTCGCCAAATGATTTTTAATGATTCTTTTTTTTGTTTGGTTGAGTATTTTCACCAGGCTGTCCCATTTGAATTTAGTGAAGATCCGTTGAAGAACTATAGAGATAGACCATGGAACTCTTCAACATATGATATTGCGTTGTCCGGGTTGATATAAAAGTATTTTGTTTGTTGTTAACGCCATTTCATAACACAAAATTACGAGGCTAAGCTCTGAAGGGGTACCACGAAACTCAGAAGTGTAATGCTCACATTGACATACTCTTTCAGCAATATTGTTCAAATAATTTGATTGTCAATTCGGGTATAATCTTCTTATTTATTGAACCTATCATGATGAAACTGTCAATCCCAAATCAATGTGCAAATTGAATTATTATGATTATTTTATCATTTTTGTAGGTACCTTACTCGAGAACTTGCTCATCTCTCTATATATCTATTCAGTTTTAGTTGTGGAGTACCAAACCTTAAAAGTGAAAAATAATAATATTAGGTACCCATAATTGACAAGCCGGTATCTAATATAAAAAATAGCAAAACACATTTATTTTGCGCTACATTAACTAATCCTGCTATGAAAACGAGTTTCCATTTGCGTTATCGTGAACTCCAAATTAGTTTCGTAATAATCAGTGAGTTATTAATTTACCGCGCATAAAATGGGAAATGAGCTAAACATTGAAATGTCAATATGACACGAACATACAAAGAAGGTGGTAAAAAACATGGGAGGAGAGATAGAAACCCTAACTTTTTTTTTTTGTTGGAAAATCATCCAAATGACTTCTCGTGCTCTGGGTGGACCGGGAGGACATGTCAGACTTTTACTGACTAAAACCACACCTGTGTCCTTCAATTACCCTTTGCGTTCTAGGACCCGGCCAACGTAGGAGACGCTCCGGGCGCCAGTAGTTAGCAGGACGACTCTTGGCCACGGTATGATCAGCAATAGACCAAACACTGTACAACAAGGACCAGGCCTAGATCTATCAGCGCGTTGTGTTCCACGCGTGCTTCAAAGAAATGTCAGCGTGACTTAAGTGGCTCATTAGTGACGGGGCCTTTAGGTGCTATGGGATTTTTGAAAATAGCCACCTGGCCCTGAAACGAAAAGTAATCATCATAAGTCATCTAATGACACGGGAAGGCGTGTCAGACTTTTACTGACTCAAACATACTTCTGTTCCTTCTTTGCCTTCGTTCCAGGGCCCCGGCGTTCTCTTTCGCATCACCCAGGGCCCAGTAGGCTTAGACCCTGCTGGGCCCCTACGGTTGCTGACATATGGGAACATGGGTTAGTTTTAGTCATTATAAGACAGTTGCGAGAGGGAGAATCAGAACCATGGCGGGAAAAGTTATTTGCTAATTTCTCAAAGAAAAACAAAAGTTACATCGACAGTTTTAAGAAGCGACTGCTTTTATACGACAACCTCCTCGTGTTTTATTAATTAAAAAAAAAATTAACAAAAAAACACAACCGACTTCAATGTAAAAGAAAAACACTGAAAAGTGCAAAATAACTTTAATTTCGGAAGTCGGTGTTTCTATAATAGTTTTGTCTCTTCGTTATTTAACGAAATTAAAGTTATTTTACACTTCTCAGTGTTTTTTTTTTTCATTAATGTCTGTTATATTTTATTTGTAAAAAGTTTTTTATTTTACAGTTTTTAGTTATGGTACCACCACTAAAAAGTATCCCTGAGCCAAACTTATATCCAGAGTGCATCTCATGTCAATTCTAATAATCCCAAACACGATTAGATTACATAAATTTATTACAGAGTTATGGTGCCTTGCTTCAGGCTTCATTGTCAGATCAGTTCGATATAATTTCAGTCAGTCTCATCTTTCAGTCAGTTATCGACTACACGTATAAACAAAGCAATTTTACTTGTTACGACAGCTCTGCTGTGATCCTATGAGGAATTCTGTTCCATATCTCAGAAGTTCATGATCAAATCATAACAATATTTCTATGGGACAAATTTGGAAGCATTACTTATCAAACAAAAAAAAATTTCAAAGTCGGTCCACAATTGACTGGGAAATCGGAGAACGTATGTACGTTCTCCGATTTCCCAGTCAATTGTTTCCCATTCAATTTCCCATTCAGCCGAACATGAAACCTCCTACTTTTTGAAGTCAGTTAAAAACACGATTCATCATGGTATCCTACGCCGAATAAACATAACGAAAAGAATTCTTAGATTCAATAAATTCAGCAAGCAATGAATGGTGACCATGACTCGCTAAGAGAACGCGAAATGATTCCAGCTGCCCACACAATGGTTTTCTTTCATCGTAATCTAGTACAACACACAAATAAACTTAGAAGAAAATAAAAACAACACTATAGGTACTTCAAAACAGACATTGGCTGGTACAATCGCTCAGGGCAATTTCAGCCAGACAACATAAGAAATAATAAAACATTTTTGTAAAAGTTGGAGTAGAGGTCAAGTCATGTAAGTGCCTATGTACATATTTTAGTCGTGTGTCAGACTCACTGTTCTGAAACACTTTAGCGTTCCGAATGTTTTAAATCCATAATTTAGAACAATTGGAACACTGAAACACTCTTTACTTTAAGTGACCTCCAGTCTTTTTAAAATTCAAATTTAAACGTAAATTGTGTTAATTTTTATGAACTGAAATAAAAACATCGGCTTTAAATTATTCTCAAATTAAAAATTCAATTAAATAAAACTGTTAGTGTATACACGTGTGTTAGTGTAAGAAATCACTATTCACAATAGTCAGCGTCTGTGATTGTATCTTTTGAGCCGATGTTCCAAATGTTCCGTTTGTATCTTTTGAGCCGATGTTCCAAATGTTCCAAATGATGCCTATCATTGTTTCGAAACATTTCGTATGTAATATAATCTATAGTATATATCATAATCACAATAATATTTTAAAGGCCAAAGTTGATAAGTGTGTGTGTATGCTTGTTAATTTTTCAATTTCGTTTCAAGTTTGTGGTCAAACGCGAGTCTATCAATAATAGAATAAGAAGTCTGGCACACGGGTAGATCATGTCCTAGAATAGCACATAGAATACTCTTTATATTAACTTGGGACAATGTTTTATTTACACGTCGACAAAACCGCAGGCAGATAAGCTAGCAGGTAAAGAGGAAAGATTTGTATTTTTGTTTGTAATTACTCGTAATAAACTCAAAACATAAACATAATCAACCTTATAATATTCACACTACTGGGACTCAGGCTTCCTCTCTCTAGGAGAAGGAATAGGTCATAATCCACCACGCGAGCCCAGTGCAGTTTGGTGGATGTCACACGTCTTCGAAATTTTGGTTCTAGAACATGCCGGTTTCATCACGATGTTTTCTTTCACCATTTTGAGAGCAGTGGTGGTGAAATTAATTACACAAACTAATGGCGGCTTTTAAAAATTCTGTCACCAATGGAATGCTACTTTATCACTGAGCGAAATATGTTTTATATTTTTTACTTTCACGTAGGCAAAGCCGCTAGTAGAAGTTAGTGTGGAAGTAAAAAGAGATAGTATTTTTCTAAAACCCGATGTAGGTACCATGATGGCCCATATTTCACTTTAAAAATGTCAAGCAATACGCAAAAGGATGTTGATAACCACTCTATCGTCAATAGAGATGCTCACTGGTCCAGAATGCGAAGGTTAGATAAGGGTTTACCGCAAAAATCTACGAAGGGTTCAATAATTTCGAGTAAGCCTTATGGCTTGACCAGGGTGAGGAGATAACGCGGGCGCGGCGGCGGAGAAGGGCGCGAATATAAAAAAAAATTAAGTTTATTTCAAACTCTACATAGGTTTGCAAGACCATTGTTTTGTTAGTAACAATAGTGCTAAATATGTAGGTTAGTATTGTTCGTTTTTATTATTTTTTATTTTTCTAATTTAGGACTCGCCACCCACTGTTTCTGCAAGGGACAGTCCGGTCTAGCAGCAATCTAGAACTATTTTAGTAGTTGTTGTCGTTGTTATGTTGTGAGCCCTTCGGGTGTTTTTAAAAAAAAAACTTAACATTATAAAAATTTACTTAAAAGTACAAAGTTTGAGAACGCATTATAAATTCAAGTATTACTCTACAGGTGACTACAATCACTCGCTCGGCATTGTGATAAAACGGCCCCAACATGGAACGCAACGCTAAATCTATGTGACTGCAATGTCCTGCAAATTGTCCCCCAACATTTTACAACGCATTCTCGTGATGCAGGACTTATTATTGGACAATTTCATGGCGTCGCACGTCATGTTAGGGACCATTTTGGCCCTAACGTATCTGCTGTGGCTTTAACCGAGCCCGCATTACGGCACGTTCACAACTTCGGTCTTAGCGGCGAGCGGCGCGGCAAGCGGGGCGGCATCGGTAAGCGGGCGCGCGGTGCTATGAGCGGCGTTTCGTGGCGTGCTTCAAACATTTTCATACTTTTGCTCTTATCGCTCGCCGCCCCGCGCTTATTTACCGCTCACAGCGGCAAGGTCGTGAACGGGCCGTTAGCCACCGTACCCGCCACGCCACCGCGTATTCACTCTGGACAAGGCCTACACATGGGTATCTCTATCCCTCTATCTACCTAGTTCTATACTTGTGGAGGGTGACGCCAGGATCAATAGGATGAAGGTATTCTCTCAATGAATGTTAAGTACCAAGCGCCAATCTTTATTAATGAGAAAATAAGTTCGAGTTTGTGATGATCTTCGATTAAAAACTAGCGACTTTGAAGAAGTTTTTCACATGGATAGAATAATACGTAGGTATCAGCTGATTTAAGGAAAGAGAGCAGGAAATCGTGTCATTTCGATGCGATGTTGATTACGTAATAACTTGTCTAGCTCATAAACTGTTTCTGTTTTTTGTTCAAAGTCAAAGTCAAAGTCAAAGATTTTTATTTCACATAGGCCTACATGGGCACTTATAAAACGTCAGAAGCTAGTGCACGGTTCCAAATTGGTCGTTTCCTATGGAGAAGAACCGGCAAGAAACTCCATGGTTACTCTTTTTAAAAAAGAATTTGTTGATACAATACCTTCTGTTTACAATATATTGGATTTATTATGTAAGGACAGTGTAGACTGGTCAATAAAGTACAATAAAAATAATCATAATATAAAGGAACCTAAGAATTCGCGGAGTCTACAGTGTTCTCACATTCACATTTAAAAAAAGAGGCTATACAAACAAAAGCAAGCAAAACAAATAATTACAATTATTAATAAACAATATGTCAACAATATAAATAATAATAAATAAATAAAAAATAAAAAATATTGCAAAAGCAATGTATATATTACAACAAATGTGGAGCAGTCAATAGATAAATTTACAAAATATTATGAGCTACCAGGGGGCCACATGTGCAGAAGCAGTCATTGCCAAACAAGCGTGTCTTCGACATAGTCTTTAACCTTATAATACGCTTTTTTAGTTAGGACACGCTTAATATGGGTTTTGAACTTTCCTTCGTTGTTGTTGGCTGGAGAGGGAGAGGAAGGTCAAAGAAGAGGTGGATGGATTGTGTGAGGAGTGATATAAAGGAGAAAGGAGTCAATGTGCAGCTGATAGGATAGAATGGAAGAACAAATCTGTTGCGCAGACCCCAAGTAACATGGAACCGGGGCTCCTGCCCAGGTAGACGATGAAGGTAACCACTTTTCAAACCCTACTTTAATGCCAAGTTTTGACAAATTTTTAGGCTAAAATATAGTCCAAAAATATAGTTCAAAACTATATTTTAGCCTTCCTCACACCCCAGCCACCGGGAGCCAGTGCCCGAGTCGTCGACGGCATGTAGTGACCCAGCGGGGTCTAAACAAACTGGGGCCATTTCGCTTCCGAAAGGCAAACCCGGGGTTCTGGAACGCAAGGCAAACAAGAAACATAGGAGTAGGTTTTAGCCAGTAAATTTCTGACACACCCTCCTGCTCCGCCCCAGGCGAGAGAAGTCATTAGACTTACAACCTAATTAGGTTTAACGAAAAGAAAATACCTGGTCTACCTATTAGTTTTAAATGGTTTATAAGAAAATTGCGGTGCTCCGACTCAGCGACGCTCATCTTTAAAATATTTATAGTTCTTTTAATGAAGTGAAAATGGCTCAAAGAGAATTACTCTAATAACTTATTTTTTAATAGTTTTTTTTTTGCATCAAGGGTTTTTTTTTATTTTAATTTTATTTATATTTCACACTTTTTAAATTAATCGCAAAACCCATTATTGTGATAACTACTTTTTTAAGGTGCGAAATCATTAAATGTTTTTTCCAGATTTAGGGTGGTGCTAGAGGGTGTGTGAGACTTTTACTGCCTAAAACCACACCTATGTTCCACCTTTGCCTAGCGTTTCAGAACCCCTAGGATTTCCCTTTCGGAAGTCAACCCACGGCCCCAGTAGGCCTCGGCCCTGCTGGCCCCTACGGCTTTGCTGACATCTCCTTGAGGCGCGCGTGGAACACTACGCGCCGTCGACGACTTTGGTTTGGTTCGGACGAATACCACCGCCCAAGCGGGGCACACCTCATTGTCATAACTACTTAAATTAAATTTTCTTAAATATTATCAACTGGTGAGAGTACAAAGGCCCAACACTCTAGTTAAATGATCTTTGGTTGATTTAACACCAGCTTCCGCAAGGCCAGCAAAATGAGGAGAATACGCACACCCCCTCTTTTCCGTCGGGGTTTAAAAAAAGCTAAAATAGAGCTTAACTAATATTCAACTTATTCTGAAACTGGCCACTCCTCACTCTACTCCAAAAATAATTAAAAAAACTAACACTGACAGATACTAAAATGACGATTTGCTACTAAAATCCATGTACAACAGTCGTAAAAGAGACACGTCAATTTTTATTCCGATATTTAATATAACGCAGTAAAGTTTTCCTAAGATCCAGACAAAGGCTCGACAAAGGTTTCCGCAAGTGGGTCACAGATGTCACCGCTACGGCACAGGCCCGCTATGTTCACGATTATCCAGGGTCCAATCGCTCTAATCTTTTAAGCTGTGCTATATTATGTGGACTATGTTGTTGGAATGTAGGCCTTCCAAAATTATAATGTCGAGACTAACTTTTTTAATAATAATAATTGTAAGAAAGTTCATGCAAATAGATGAAAATGAATTAGGTCCCCATCATAACACACCCTCAACATAACACACCACATGCTGCATTTACTTGGTTTCGGCTCGTAAATGTAGTTAAAAACCAGCCAAAGAGCTGAGAATAAAAAACACTTTACAAAAATAATAATAATAACTTATTCATTCAGACATCATTGATCCAATGGTTAGTAAGTAATGTCACAATATAATTAGTTTAACCCTATTCCATTAGCACCTTTTTTTAATGTCGCAAAAAAGTATATTTCGACATTGTCCTATTTAACTCACTTTATTTTGAAAATAGATAGAACCAAAGAGATTTAAAGAGATACAATTGAGCGGCTATCAGAAAAAATGTCTTATAAAAACTGTCATCCTATGCCTCAGTGACGCCATCTGGCTTTGAATAGCAAACACGCGAATTAAATTTGGCAAATTTTATAATTATTTAACTATCGCTCGGTAGATGGCCAAGGACCAAGGGATAATGTTAAAATGTCAGTTGTACGAGCGAAAAAGAGTGATGGAGCTATACACTCTTTATAGCCCCATCCCTTTATCAGTTCGATTTGGGTCGTAAAATGGATCACGTTATGAGCTCGTGGTAAAGCCTAACCATATATAAAGTTTAACCATACCTTTATCATACATTGATGTATGATAAAGGTATGGTTAAACTTTTCAACAATAGATGGCGTTATCACAAAATCAGCAAATGTTCTGGAACTATTTATAAAAATGATTGAATTCTGATTAATTACTTCGTAAATACCAAAAATATTTTTAAAAATAAACCAAAGTTAGGTCCAGTCATTTTACCATAACAAGATTTGCAATAGCGTAATGCGCAATTCGGCATATTTTCTCAGAAAATAATTTTCTTTTAGTGCATAGAGCGGATACAAACACGACTTGACGTTCAGGGGTGTCATACTAGACTAAGAGACTTATAACCACTAGGTTACAAGTATCGGATTACAATTTTTTTCGCTATGTCCTGTCTATTGGTAGTATATATTTAATGTCTTTGGATAGAACCAAAAAAAATAAAAACACTTAACTACTTAATTGAAATTACATATACACAATAACTCCTACCTAAAATATGGTGACAAAAAATTCCTCCACATCGCTGTCGATTGAAAGTGTGCCCAAAAGAGCCAGTCTTTTGGGCATACTGCATTGCCACGTTGTAGTTTTTAAAACAATTTTTTTTATAAACTAGTGCTTGACTGCGATCCCACCTGATAGTAAGCAGTGATGCAATCGTTGATGGTGAGGCGCACTAGTTTATGAGGAGCCAATTCACTTTAGCCTTGAAGGCATTCACATTATAACCAGACGGGAAGACCGCAGCAAGCAGACAGCTTATGGAGTGTCTATACAAATTCTATTTCAATTTTAAATAGTCTAGTCATAAGTAATAATCATCATGTTCAGTGAGTAACTTAGTTTTAAGTAGACATCAGGTAACAATAAAATAGGTAATGCATGTTGTGCCTACCTGTCAGGAATTGCTACACGAGTCTATAAGTTTATTTGATGTATCTCATATCTTTGTATATGTGTAGTCAATTGTTGGTGAGTCAAATAAATAAAATAAATTCTCCCCTTTTTTGATGTGGAAAATCGTAAAATAACTTCCCTGCTCCGGGTAGAGGGAGAGAAAAGGTCAGACTTTTACTAACTAAAAAAACACTGGATGATTACCAACATCCTTAAAAAAAATCGTGAACATGTGGCCAGGCTGTAACTCGGCGAAGTTTACCGAGAAAGACGACTCGATACATTTGCCGCCAAATTCTGCAAAAAAAAATAGAATGCAAAACCGTAACCGACTTTTTTTAGGTGGATCATCTTCAAATGATATTTTCCGCTTTCGGTGGAGCGAGAAAAAGTGTCAGATACAAGAGAAATCAATGAAAACTGCCCTCTTACAGCTAGCTTAAAATGCAGTCGCACATAAAAGAGACGTATGTACCTACATATAACTGGCACGATTGGTGCAGTAGCCGAGTTTAATTAACTCCTGCGCCACGGGTCACGAGGTCGATTCCAGCACGCAAAGCTTCATAGCCCCATAGAAACACAGCTATGCAAGATTTAAAAAGAATCACGCAAAAAAATATAGGATTAGTTGTGTGATGAAAGACTGCGCGCGAATAAGACACTTCTTCATTAGCAATATTAGCAAAAAGATTCTAAGATGTCTGCTATCATTCAGTAAAAAAACAACTGAACAAGTGCGGGTCGGACTCGCGCACTGAGGGTTCCGTACAAACTTGAAAGGTAAATTGCGGTTTACGATTTATGATGTATTAAAAAAAAACTACTTACTAGATCTCGTTCAAACCAATTTTGGAAGTTTGCATGGTAATGTAGATCATATATTTTTTTTAGTTTTAAGATTCTCTTATTTTAGAAGTTACAGGGGAGACACATTTTACCACTTTGGAAGTGTCTCTCGCGTAAACTATTCAGTTTAGAAAAAAAATAGATTTGAAAACTCATTCAATCATTTTTGAAGACCTATTCATAGATACCCCCCACGGGTTTGATGAAAAAATTTTTTTGAGTTTCAGTTCTAAGTATGGGGAACCCCCAAAATTTTGAATAGAATAGAATAGAATAAACTTTATTGTACACCAAAATAGTAACAAAAACTTTTACATTCACTTAAATCTATGGGTACAAAGGCGGTCTTATCGCTGACAGCGATATCTACCAGACAACCTTAGGGTGGAATGTAAGAATTTGAAATAGAAACAAAGGGGGGTAGTCTGCGATGTACAGCAAATTAATAATGTAAATATTAAATTTAAATTATATACTAGACTATACATAGAAATAATATAGCTGTTGCTGTGCTGTATAGCTGTTGCTGTTGTTGTTGTGCTGTTGTGCTGTGTTGTTGTTGTATATTTATTGTTTCTTTTTTCTATTTTTGTGTGAAAATCTTAATGCGGTGCACAGAATACATCTACTTACCAACAGTATAGTTCTTATAGTTTCGGAAAAAACTGGCTGTGACATACAAACGGACGGACAGACAGACAGACATGACGAATCCATAAGGGGTCCGTTTTTTGCCATTTGGCTACGGAACCCTAATAAATAAGATGACATCACATTTCATTGGGGGTTCAAAGGGGAGGTGTACTTATACAATACACATCACGGTACACCCACATAATGCCGAGAGGCGACCTTATTTTATCTAGACCTTTTATTTCTCAACAAAAATAGATATACTAGATTAAATTTTCATATAAAAATAACAATAAATTAATTAACAACAATAAGGATAACAATGAAGAAATGGGGTCCAAAGTTTGTGTGGAGAAACCTAGTTACACGCAGGCGAAACCGCTGGCAGAAACTAGTAATTAATTATCAATTTAAAAACATGTATATAAAAAAATAATGTTTATATAATAATAATTTATCCGGCGTACGGCGAGTATAATGGATATATGGATGGTTTAACGGCTGGCCGTTGGGGCCGAAAGGGTCTGGAATGGCGACCACGTACTGGAAGACGTAGCGTTGGAAGGCCTCCTACAAGGTGGACCGATGAGCTGGTAACGGTTGCGGGAGTACGATGAATGCGAGACGCACAGGACCGTTCATTGTGGCGGCACTTGGGGGAGGCCTATGTCCAGCAGTGGACGTCTTTCGGCTGAAATGATGATGATGATGACGGCGAGTATCCACCCTTACGTTGTTGAAACCTCTACGGTCCGGACTAAGCGTTTCACCTCGTCGTTTATACCGCGTACATCGAAGGACCAGAACAATTTGCCTGCTGAGGTTTTCCCATCCGATTATAATTTGAGTGTCTTCAAGGCTAGAGTGAATAGAGTCTTAATAAACTAGTGCGCATCACCATCAACGATTACATCACTGCTTCCCATCTGGTGAGATCACAGTCAAGCACTAGTTTATATCAAATAAAAAAAATACAATGTCTTCATTAATAAGATTGTGCTTAACTAAAATCAAATTCAGGGCAGCCACTGAGATACAAGGATACTTTGAACTAGCCTGACCCTCGGGTTGACAAACAGGTAAAGAATGAACCGAAATAACATAAACTATTCGGTGTAGGAGCGGAACTTCTGAAATAAGTTTGTATGCGCCTAACGTCTACTGAAGGTAATCCTGTGGCTTAGTCTGCCGGACCGCCTAGCGTCTTCCTTATAAATTTACCGAAGCTCACCATTTGATACCACAAATGTATTTGGTTTAACTGTAGATTCCGAGCGATACGTATTTGACCTGTTTCTAAGTAATTTAAGAATACTTTATTTAATAGGTAGATTTTCTTTGAAGTTGGGAAATCATCAATGACTTCTCATGCTCCAGGGCGCAGCGCAAGAGCGTGTCAGACTTTTACTGACTAAAACCACACCTATGTTCCTTCTTTGCTCTTGTGTTCCAGGGAAGTCAATCCATAGCCACAGTAGACTTCGGCCCAGCTGGACCCCTATGGTTTTGCTGACATCTCTTTGAAGCGCGCGTGGAACGCTACGCGCCGTCGTCGAGTTGGGCTTGGTTTGAACGTTATCGCACGGCGAGCTACCTATTGCTGGACGTCCGCAAGCCCACACCTACGGTGACTAAAAGTATCACGACAACTCCTGCGCCACGATATCAAATGCATTTATGCATTTGCTGTAGGTAAATAAATTAAATTGTTCTGTCTTTACAAATAAATGAAATTAAAATGTGTGTTGTTTTGTCTACAAAACGGGTTTCTACTAAATACATAATGTTGTTTACATAATACCTAATGGTTATTAGGTACTGTGGTTTTTACACCTGTTGGGAATAGCACCTACTTACCGAGTAAAAAACATATGCAAACTGACAACATTTATATTAAAAAAACTGGGCAAGTGCGAATCGGACTCGTACACTAAGGGTTCCGTACAAACTTACCCATGCAAATACATAGTTAATTCCCGAAACTCGAAGATTTTTCCAAATCGCAATTATTTTTTGTTTTGTAGTTAACAAAAAATTTACTGTTTTCAGAATTAATCCTAAATCTATGCTATAAGACCTTGCTTTATGCCGAATTTAAGGATTGTAGGTAAACTTCAGAATTCACAAGGTATTTCCCACCTTGCGAATTCTGATTATCTTGAGAGGAGAGAGGCCGTATCTTTTTTTGTTAACCTAGGAAGTTGATTTGTACACAGCTTCAAGGGACCGCAGACCTAAGTGTATGGTTTTAATTTCAACTTGTTACCTCCACGCGTTCCAAAGATAAAGGATCTTGACAGACAGACAGACGGACAACAAAGTGATCCTATAAGGATGTAAAGTAAATCCAAACGCTATATTTTCCCAGCCCCCTAGCCAAGTTACGTTAGCAGTAGTTAGGAAAAACTTTTTGAATTGAAATGTTTTCATAGGTAAATTTGTACGGAACCCTCAGTGCGCGAGCCCGAATTGCATCTAGATAATTACGTACTGTATTTACTAGGTTTTTCATAGCAGAATATTTTCAACATAAAAATTGTGGAGAACAACATGAGTCTTGTTGAGTGTACAAGCCTGGCTTAAATGATGTCCTCAGTACTAAAAGAAGACCACTAAAGCAGCATTACTTGCGGCTTGTCCACCTGCGCACCGCGTAATTACTCGTATTTAGGCTTTACCAACAGCCAGTAGATAACTTTAAAATGAGACAGGCTGTAAAATGTTTTTACTTATCGTTACAAGAGCTTTTGACCATTCTCTATTATAATTTTTAATGACTATTTTTTATGCTAAGTGGTTGTGGGTCATTACTTCCAAAGCAAATTGAGCCGAAAGTTTCTGAAGTAGCGACCGCATCATTGCAGATGCTGCGTCAGAAGGTCTCCCACAAGGTGGTATGTGTACCTTGTGTGAGTCGCGAAAGTCCGATGAATGCGAGACACACAGAATCTGTGTTTGTGACGACTATTGGGGGATGCCTATGACGTCTTACGGTTGAATCGATGATTATTTTCACGCTGAACACGAGTAGACCACGTTTTTCAGTAAACCATAAGATACTTGTTTAATATGCGTCAAAAAACAATTACATCAAAATATACCAAAGGATCATGCTCGATATTCTCTTTGGAAAATTTCCTATTTTATCGCGGGCGAAGCCGCTTGTAGAACTTACAAAGGCGAGAATTTGTGTGTCTGTTTGTTACTTCTTCACGCCTGAACGGCTGAACGAATTGGTGTACAATTTAGCACATGGGCATCTACGCTTTCGCATCTTAACTACTCGACTGATAATTGTTATTTTATTTTTTACCGTTTTCAGATATACCGAAAGGGACATGGAGCAAGTCCAGACCAAAAAAAAAATATCCCGAGAAATCCACATTATCGAGAACAAAACCGCGTGCAAAAGTTAGTATTAAAATAAAATAAATATCTTTTATGACTAATATTTATTAGTATGTTAATTGGTATGGGATATACAATAAAAATAAAAATATAATATAATATAATAGCCGTCTAGTCCCAAGCTAAGCAAAGCTTGTGTTATAAGTTAATTAGATAATTCTAAATACATACACATTATAGATAAATTACACCCATTATATGGTTATGTATAATTAATATTATTATGATTTTCGAAAAGATGGATGGATTGTGTGAACAGTGATATGAAAGAAAAGGAAGTTAGTGATAGTATGACTTTTGACAGGATAGAATGGAAGAAAAAAACGTGTTGCGCCGACCCCAAATAAGATGGGACAAGGGCAGGAAGATGATGATGATGATGATTTTCGTACATTGACATCCTCGAATCTATCTCCTTTCGTTCAGTCCATCCAAAGATTGTCTTTGAAAGATTGCCCGTTTTTTTTTTTTTTTGTGTGGGAAAATCATCCTAATGACATCCCCGCTCTTGGGCGGAGCGGGAGATAGTGTCAGACTCTTACTGACTAAAAACCCACTCCTGTTCCTTCGTTGCCTTCGTCCCAGGGCCCCGGGTTCCGCTTTCACACTACCCGTGGCCCCAGTAGGCTTCGACCCTGCTGGGCCCCTACGATTTGCTGACATCTCCTTGAGGCGCGCGTGGAACAATACGCGCCGTCGACGACTTGGGCTCGATCCGGACGGTTACCGGACGGTCAGACGGCGAGCCACCCATTGCTCGCCGTCTGCAAGCCCGCGCCTACGGTGGCCGGAAATCGGGATCGGAATCCCGGCGGCGGTTGGAGCGTAAGGACCGTTGTCTCACGCGATCGGCCGCCTAAGATTGCCCGTTCCGATAAGATCACCCATTATACACTTGTTATTGTAAATGTTGATATCCTGTTCATGTTATGAGGTATACAATAAAGTACCTATATAATAAATTAGCTGACTCGGCAAACTTCGTACCTCCTAATAATGTGATAATTGAAGAACCACTCGACCGATTTTGTGCAAACTTCACATAAACCATCTACTAAATAGTCCGAACGAAGCCTAAACATTTGGTTTTGCTATAGGTGAGTCCGTTCTTTAGTTATAAAATTACAACGAAAAGTGGCATTGATTTTTATATATATAGATAATCTTGTTAAGTAAAAGAATATTCCAGTAAGTACATAGTCACATCTTTAATCCCACATTTGAACTAAAATCCTACATCACGTTATCTAAGTTCTATCCAACCACCCCAAATCAGGGTCTTCCCTATTCAACAGAGGTTTGCGGGACTTTAAGCCCATTCTGCGTACTTCTAAAAGTAATACTTGTATATCTTCCTGCCTATTTACACCTGCACTACAAAGCCCACTAGTTACAATTCCACTTCAAGCAGTCTGGGCAATCCGCCAATTTTTCTGATTGGTAGTCTTTTACCCACGACTAGGCTATTATCGTAAAACTTGTGCTTGTTCCAATCTGCACTGGACCCGTGTTGGATTACGGTCCATTCTCTCTTTTAGAGATGAGAAGCCTTAAAGCCCAGGAATGGGAACATTTCAAGCCTTTTTGTGTTCTTTTAATGCTTCTGTTGATATTAGAGACGAATACTGGCATATTAAGTATTTTTTTGAAAATCCTATTTCATCACCAAATGACATCTCCCACACTGGGTGGAGCGAGAGGAACTGTCAGACTTTTACAGAAACCCATAGGTTTCTTTTAGTTGCCCTTGCGAGAGTTACGATAACTCGAGCAATCCGCAGGTCTGGCTGGATCTACAGCCCCGGCAGAATCGTAGGTTCCGCAGCCGTGATAGGATCCGCCGCCCTGATAGGATCCGCAGCTCTGGAATGATCCGCAGTTTTGATAGGATCCGCAAGCCCGAGCAGGTTCCGCAGCCTTGGTAGGATACGCAGCCCGACTTAATTTACCTAAATAATTTTATAGATAAATAAATAATAATATTTTAATTTTTATTTTTACTATTGCGATATATATAGAAAATAAATAAAGGAAATGATAATAACTTGGATTTAATATAATATTAATAATAATATGAATATCGACAGCTTCGACGATCATCTGTAGAAGCTGTCGTTGTGCGGCTGGATCAAGGGCCTGATACAGAAGGCAGTTCTCCTCGATACGGCTCGCATAGTGAGGAGGTTTCTGTCTCTGGAGCCCTAACCACCGGCAGTTTGGATCCTGCTTTTAACACCGGTAGAATATCTACTTCATTTTATAGTTTTAAATGTTTTTTATCATTATTTTTTTATGAAATATTTAATAATGTAAATTATACGTGAATAAAATAAATAATGACATATAAATTTCAAAATGAATTATGTAATTGTGTAGTAGAATAAATGGCTTTTTTTTATTAACCTTTTGAGTAGCGTAATTAGAGACACAATAGAAAGACAATGACCGAGCGGACGCCGGTGTTCGCTCGGGGTTTAATGAATTAAGGTGTATTGCCACTCCAGAACTTTTTGGCCTCAACGGCCATCTGTTCTGCGTACCGGAAGACGCAGCGTTGGAAGGCCTCCCGCAAGGTGGACCGATGACCTGGTCAGGGTAGCAGGATGCGAGACGCAAAAGGTCGTTGTGACGACACTTGGGGGAAAGCCTATGTCCAACAGTGGACGTCTTTCGACTGAAATGATGATGAAGGTGTATTGTGTATATGCACGTGTGTGCTGCTTGTGTAAACACTTCACCTACTGGACCTATATTTACAGGACGTTAGCCTATTACCATCAAAAGCTGGCAGCAGTCCAGATTACTAAATTATTTACTAGCGTTGGCCCGCGACTTCGTCCGCGTAAAACTCGTTTATCATAATACCAAGAACTTTTGCAATCCACATTCATAGAATTTAAATGAAAAGCGCCAGGTTCTCGCTCCGGAGTAATATTTCAAGCAATGCGGTTCCTATTAAGTCGGGAACTCGCACGAATTTCATGAGTTATGAATATATTTTCTTCTTGTTAGTCAAAGGTAAATTGTACACCTCATTACTTGGAAACGCCTCCACCTTATTAACCTGAAAAATTCTTTTTAACCGTGAATTGAAAGGGTAGTTTTTCTTTCGAGATTCAGATTGGAGGGGCGCACGGTGAATCGAAAATCGGCTTTCATACACTTAGGGATTTCATATAGCTTTTACTAGCAATTACTATGTATATAGAGCAGTGGTGGCCAAGTGGTATCGGCCCCGACTTACGAGTTGTAGGTCGCGGGTTCAAACCCAGCCAGGCGCATTACTTTGTGTAATTTATTTCATCACCACTGCTCTCAAAACGGTGAAGGAAAACATCGTGAGGAAACCGGCATGTTCTAGAACCAAAAATTCGAAGACATGTGACATTCACCAACCCGCACTGGGCCCGCGTGGTGACTTACGGCCCATTCCCTCTCCTAGAGAGGAGGCCTGAGTCCCAACAGTGGGAACATTATAAGGCCGACTATGCTATGCTACTATGTATAAAAAATATACCGGAGTTACCGTGGTCCCAGTCCAAAAAGCCTCACGACCTCGTAAAAATTCAATATGTTTATATAGCTAGCCATCTAGTTAGTAGCTTATTTATATAATTTGCACCCTTATAAAGTCGGGGTAGGACACTACTTTTTATTTAAATCCAAACTCACGACTTTTATGTAGTGTGGTGTGTGTGTGTGTGTGTTATAAGGTTCAGTTGAAAACCAGCGTCATGCAAATACCACTGATTGCCATGTAGTTAGAAAGAAAGAAAGAAAAATATTTATTTGGCACACGTACACAGATACACACAATGTAGAAACAGCATGTAAACACTTAAGATAAAAATAAGAAAATAAAAAAACTAACATTGTGTGTCTCGCGCCTGCGCCAAATAGGTCCAGTTGTCTGGCATTTTTGCTGAACTGGACCTATTTGGCGCAGCCGTGAAACACACATTGTGTCAGTGTTTTTTCTTAGTGGTCTTAAATTTTGTTTTACTGTGCGTGTATCCATGCGTGCCAAATAAAATATTTTTCTTTCTTTTCTTTTATGTGCGCCAAGGATTAATGATAGATTTATAATTATATATATATATCTTAACTATCAAATATTATAACTTAATGTGTATTAAAACAAACTAAAAATAATAATATGCATATACGAGTAGAAAAAGAACTCATAGGGCATCAAAAAATTCGTCCACGTCGATGTCAGTGGGAAAAGTGCCCAGAAAGCTGACAGCATTGCCACGCTAGATGGCAATGCTGTTTCGTTGCGGTCACGCGAAAAGTCGACAGCTGTGTGCTTACTATGTATTTTTTATGACCAAATATTTACTCGTTGCTCAAAGTCAATCGTAAGAGGTTCAATATATTACGTCTGCCTTCGTTTTTATTATTGAGAATGATTGGCATTTAATGTCAAACAATACTTGAATATTTAAGATGCAACGTCTGAGATGAACCAAATGTGAACGTTCTTGTAAATTTGAGTTTGGCATCTCCTTTACTTTTTTTGCTGTACAGATAAGATACAGTTTAAACGACGCTTTTAGCGTAAATGTAAAATAATACTTAATAATAAAAAGTAAAGTACTTTAGTTTAAAATAATAAAAAGTAAATATTACTTACACTCATTTTTTTTATGTTTGAAATCATCCAATTACTTCTCCATATTACTTCTTAGGATCTATTAAATTTTTACTGACTAAAACCCAACTGTATTTTCTAAGTTGCCCTTTATGTTCTAGGGTCCCGGTCTGCGTAGACCTTTATTAGCCTAAGCAGACTGGGACGGCATAGAAAAGGATTTAATTTTCTACCAATGGATATTCAACCATATCCTAATAGAAATACGACATAGATTCCTATGCTTTAAAAGGATCCCGTGGCGTCGAAAGGGATATAATCGCACGGCATTGAAAGACGCGTCACGGGCTCCGCGACAGGATGCCGTGGCGCGCTGCGGAAGGGGACGGCATGGCATAGAACGCCAGCGCCCGCCAACACTCTATCAAACGCTACTTATGATTGAAATATGTTTTGGGCAGTAGAAGCTGCCGTGGCATACTTTGACGTGACGCGGCATGCCATGGCAAGGTGCTGGAATGCCGCAGTATCTAAGTGGCTAGTGTGCGCTGACTGGAGGCAAAATCCTTTGCCATGCCGTCCCGGTCTGCGTAAGCTTTTACTTGTCGTACAATACCACAGCCTGCACTAAAATACCTAAACCTCAGGTAAGTACATAAATAAGTACCTAAAATAATAAATATAGTCACAAAAATATAATTTATTAAAACAATTTATAAGCGAAAAGGATGTGTTTTTTTTTGTTTTATACTAACCTATAATATGATTTAATACAGTACAGCTAAGGAGAGAAATTCCCTGCTGGAGTCTGTGTTTCCTGATAGCTATAACCTAGGGGTCTTTAAGTCAAGAGTGAATAGGTTGCTTCTAGGCAAGCGTGCTCCATCGTCGGCCACATTATCGCTTACTATTAGGTGAGATAGTGGTCAAACGCAAGCCTATCCATAATAATATATATATATATATATATTAATAATAATAATACAGCGCAGTTTATTAAAAATTCAAAACCCCCGAAGACTCACGAACTCATCGGAAAGCTCACGAATCGTGTGAAAACACAGCGAGCTTTATTTGAAACGAACTCCGGAACAGTCGTTATCCTCAAGTGTTCCTCCCTTTATATCCGTCATACCGGATCCGGGCAATCTTATCCGGGCTTGAAGTCTGTCAAAAGTCGTAGGGAATTTATGCCCGGATGTAATTGCGATTTAAACTGTCTGCGTCTTATGTTATTTATAACTTGGTGTTTGATCTTAGTTAAGTACAATCATTTTTTGCAACTTGAGCATGATAAGCGTCTTTTGATAAACTGTACAAGTTATTCATCGACAATTAGTATTTTTTTAGAAAACATACTTTTTATCTGCTTTTTTTTAGTTATTTTTATTAGGATTTATCAGCCCCATCTTACTACACTTTTACGTTGATTTTAAAAGAACAGCGGCGAGGAAATTTTTGATGAAATTATTAAGTGTCTACATACATATATCACTATGATATATACCGGCAAAATAATTTACTACACTTTATCAAGAGTTAATACTCAGTCTCAGTCATCATCATCATCTTCCTGCCCTTATCCCGTATTATTTGGGGTCGGCGCAACACATTTTTTTCTTCCACTCTGCCCTGTTACTCGCCATGCTATCACTAACTTCCTTTTCTTTCATATCACTCTTCACACAATCCATCCATCTTTTCTTTGGTCTCCCTCTTCCTCTCCATCCCTCCACATGTAAACTCATAACTCATAATAGTCAGTCTCAGTATCGCAAAAAAATCGTCATAATTGGAAACTGAGTTGACTAGATTTTTTACGATGATTTTTATATATATTTTGTAGAATATTATTCTAAAATAGTATCATAAGTGTCAGACTCTTCCATGGACCAAAACTTCTGTCAGACACTTTAAATCTCCACAAAAAGTAAATAAACTTTACTTTTTTTTTTACATGTCTGATTTTTAAATATGTTATTATGGAAACTATTACAAAGTTATATTGCATTAGTCAGACAAATTATAATGACCAAACATCCAGTCAGTGCATGAAATCCTCTCACTCGCTCTAAAACGCATGCGTGCTCTCGCGTTCATACTCTCGGCCGAATATTTTTTGTGTTTAGGGGATGTTTGGTCACTACAATTAGTCTGACGTCTAAAATATAACTTTGTAATAGTTACCTTATTAACATATTTAAAAATCAGACATGTAAAAATAGGTAAAGTAAATTTTTTTTTTAGTTTTAATGTGTCTGACAGAAGATTTGGTCGTCGAAAGTGTCTGACACTTATGATGCTACTCTAGAATAAACATCTATAAAATCAGCTGTAAACATCTAAGTTAAGATACTCTTTCTCGTTCCCTGTCTCACCTGGTACCTGCCCAGGGGCTCCAAGGAGGAGCTCCACAAGCACACAGGTATTCAAAGCACATGAGACGCTACTGAGAACCTGAGGTTTCATCCATGTGAAAATAAGTTATGACAGACAGCTCTGGGATCTTGGTCAACTAGAACTATTTGTTTGTGATTGAATTCTACTTTATTCTGCACCAATTTAATAAATGGTACAATTTGAGCCTAAAAGTATTGGAGATAACGAAGGAATATTTTTTTTTATTGATATAAACCAGTGCTTGACTGCGATCCCACCTGATGGTAAGCGGAGATGCAATCATTGATGGTCAGGCGCACCAGTTTATTAAGAGCCTATTCACTCTAGCCTTGAAGACACCTAAATTATAGTTGGACGGGAAGACCGCAGCAGGCAAATTGTTCCAGTCCTTCGATGTACGCGGAATAAACGACGAAGCGAAACGCTTAGTCCGGACCGTTGAAGTTTCAACAACAAAGGTAGAATCATATTACTCGTATATTAAGTAATAATAAGGTACGCATCTGTATTGCATAAATCAATACAAATATTATAAATGTGAAAGTAGCTCTGTCAGTCCGTTACACGCTCACGACGACACTACTAAACTGATTTTGATGAAATTTGGTACGGAGTAAGCCTGAACCCCAAGAAAGGGGTTCCACGCGCGCTTCAAGGAGATGTCAGCAAATCGTAGGGGCCCAGCAGGGTCGAAGCCTACTGGGGCCACGGGCAGTGTGAAAGCGGAACCCGGGGCCCTGGGACGAAGGCAACGAAGGAACAGGAGTGGGTTTTTAGTCAGTAAGAGTCTGACACTATCTCCCGCTCCGCCCAAGAGCGGGGATGTCATTAGGATGATTTTCCACCCAATAAAAAAAAAAAAAATCCAAGAAAGGGTTTTAGTCAGGCTTTGACTTCGACTTCGCGAACACAATAACCGACATTCACACAGACGAAGTTGCGAGCAAAATCTAGTATATTATAAAACCAAATTAAATTCTTGATTGTTTTGCAAACGCCTTCAGAAAGTTTAAATTACTCTTGCATTTCAGACAAAGACCCGCAGATTGTAGCAAGAAATACTGTTTCAAAAGAATTTGTAAAGAAAATATTGACAAAAGTATTAATATGTAAATTTTATTAAAATAAAAACAATTTAATATGTAACGTAACATCCCATCACGGCTGAGTTTTTTTGGAGTAGAAGACTTTGCTGTAAAGTTATCATAAATGTCTATTTTATAGAAATTATTTACTGTTAGATACACCGAGAGCAATATAATGTTAACGGCTCCGACTTACGATGTTTAGGTCGCGGGTTCAAACCCAGCCAGGCGCATTACTTTGTGTAATTTATTTTATCACTACTGCTTCGGTGAAGGAATACATCGTGATTTAACCAGCATGTCCTAGAACCAAAAAATCCAAGATATGAGACTTCCACCAATCCGCCCTGGGCCCGCGTGGTGGACTACGGCCCATTCCTTTTCCTAGAGAGGAGGCCTAAGTCCCAGCAGTGGGAACATTAAAAGGCTGATTAAGCTAGATACACCAACAACTATACATACCTATAAAATTATTTGTAAGAAAAAATACTAAATACTAGCTTTTGCCCGCGGCTTTACCCGCGTACATAAAATATAACCTATGTCACTCAGGAATAAAGCAGCTTTCTAACGGTGAAAAAATTTTAGCAATCGGACCAGTACTTCCAGAGATTACTTCCTACAAACAAAAAAAACAAACTTTACCTTATTATAATATTAAGTGTAGATATCCCAAATAAGATGGGACAAGGCCAGGAAGATGATGATTATGATGATAAAGTGCCACCAGGGTTTACCGGGCTTTCACTATATGAACGACAGCATTCATTTTGTCAAAATATTTTTAGACAAAAGTGAATGCTGTATTTTTCACTACCTAGAGTGAAAAATATTGTATGAAAAAGTAACCTTAATAAAAATTAAAAAAATAAATAAACTTGTAGCTCATTCCTACGACACAAAAAGGCTAATATGGTAGCAACGATCTAAAAAACTAACTAAAAACGTTGTATTTTTTTCTAAGAGCCCTTTTCCCGTTGTAAGCCCTATTGAATTTTCAACAAGTCCGGCTAGTGTTGGGCAAATCCCGGGACAAAGGGTTGCTGTGTGAGTCCCGTGAAAGTGCCATGTGTTACAATTTCATCAATATTCAAGGAAGCAAAGCACATTAGCCGTATTGGAAATTCGTGCAATTTATTGTACTACCGACCTAGATGAGGCAGTTAGTATGTATCTCGGTGAACCAAACATTACGGATAACTTAATTTATTACTTTTTACTGATTACTTTGAAGATTTATATTTGGTTTTTTTTTTATTTATTTATAAGCCACTTAATGTAACGATACTAAATTTTATTTCAAATATCTGTTTTTTTATTTATTGTGCACACCTACCACAGTATTGTCTTTTTTTAACCCAATGGTTGGCTGGTAGAGAATGCCTTGTGGCATTAAGTCCGCCTATGTACCATCACTGTACATGAAGTTTAAATAAATAAATAAATTTATTTGAATGAAAAATATAGAGCTATACTGCTCTATGATGGTACTTAACAGTTGACGCCACTGACGAGTAAGGTCCTTAGAATAGAATATAATAAACTTTAATTTACACCAAAAAAGTAACACAACTTAAACTTAAATCTATGTGTA
Organism: Mythimna vitellina; assembly: GCA_949316375.1. Taxonomy (NCBI): domain Eukaryota; kingdom Metazoa; phylum Arthropoda; class Insecta; order Lepidoptera; family Noctuidae; genus Mythimna; species Mythimna vitellina. The sequence goes on from OX438696.1 coordinate 1,783,382, forward strand.
CAATGGCGGTCTTATCGCTGACAGCGATATCTACAAGACAACCTTAGGATGGATCGAAAGGACTAACATACAAACAGATAGACAGATAGTCTGCGGTGTACTGCAACCTTATTTTATTAGATCGCAAATCGTATTTTAGTGAACATAGAACCTGACACTGATCTGCAAAATGAAAAATCTCGTAATCGATAGAGATCTTTACTGAAGTATTCATTAAATGGATCAATTGTTCATCATCATGCTATAGAAATAGTAAAAAATCTTTGCAATACCTACGAAAATTGGAATAATCAAGTGGGTATATTACCCGATGCCGCTTAATTATTCCAATTTGCGAGTCGGAGCATCGTAGACCTTCCAGCCTTTTCTTGTTTCTCTATTTTTGCTAGTCTATGCTAATTTACGAACCGCTAAAAAAGTACAACCATCAATTTATGTATATAAAACATAAAAAAATCTTTTGGCCTATGTACACTTACAATATATGTCGGTTAAAGACCTTGAAACCATTCAACCGACGTGTCCTAAAACCATTAAAAAGGCAAAAAACATTAGAAAGACAGTAATGCGAAGACGGATTTTAGACAATAGGGAATATACATGTAATTTTAATGAAAAAATAAACGAATAAAGAATATGAAAAAACAAGTGAAATATCTTTATCAACAAAAAGGTTACAAAACTACAAATCTGCTATTATGAAAGAGAAGTCCAACATGATCTGTGACATCAAAGGCCATGACACCTGTACGGCCGCCATAGAAAAGGGCTGTAGAAAAGAGCGTCTTGACGAGAGAGACAGATATATTGCTTTAAAATTATTATATCTCGTTTTCTACCAATTTTGATATTGATTCCGGAATCTGTGTTTCCTGATGGCTACAACCCGGGAATCTTTAAGTCAAGAGTGAATAGGTTACTTCTAGGTAAGCACGCTCCATTGTCGACCGCATCGTCGCTTTCCATCAGGTGAGATAGCGGTCAAGCGCGAACCTATCAAGAATTAAAAAAAAACAATCTAAAAACTGGTTAGTTAACAATTTATTTTTTCATACATATTGCCTATTAAAACAATGCAAATTTCCTTCTGCTTTCAACAAATAAAGAAAATATATTTCTTTTATTAGCATAGTAGCTTTCGCCAGATATCCGCCAGTTCATGATAAATGATGATCCAAAAACGGTAATTCATCCAAGTGTGTCGTAAATGGTTGTATAAACCCATCGACAAAGCAGTCGTCAGGTCTGGTTGCATAAGGAAGGCACGTATCTCGAAATCGAAAAATCCTCTAGAGATTTAAAAACGGCGTTGTCGTTTCGAGAAATGCTCGCACTAAGTAGGCATAGCACATACTATTGTTCGCGCTAACTGTGACCCACCTGCCGTTAGGAGTCAAAGGGACAAGTGCCACTGACCGCGGATACAGGTGAAGGACTCACAGACAGCTGCGGAGTGACAATGCGACAACGTATTGACGTCCTGTTCTACACGTTATACATATAATAATAATAATAAATAATAAATCGTTTATTTGCGTAAATAAGGTACAAAATGTTGACAATATAAATAAAGTTGATCTCTTATTCTGCCTTTAATTTCGGCGTGTAAATATAAACATTGTATTTGAGATTAAATTAATTATTGATTAAAATCATGCACTCATTAAACAGATTTCCATTTCATTATAATTGTATTGTTGAATTAAAAAAAAAATTACAATATAACAATAAAAACTAATAAAAATAATAATAAATAGTTCCCGATACCGGTGGGCTACTATTTTTTATATTTTTAAATGTTTTTAATTTTATAGTGGAATATTTAAAAATATAATTTATATGTTTTGTTAAAGCAATAAACGAAATAATAATAATCACAAATGTCAATAATAATCATGTCAATTATGATATCAAAACTTACAATTTGTAACCTAAGAACTCATGTACACTATGTATAGAAACACTTTTTGATTAAAAACCTACTCACTACACTCACTACACACCACACACATACTTATATACATGCATAGATACGTATGTACATAAACTCACGCCTATTTCCATTGAGGTACACAATAACCTCAGTACGTTACCTGCTATCTACAATGCTTACACACTCGATTTGCTTCATTTATATTCACACACGAATTTGAGTACTAAGCACCAAGCCTATTATACTTGGGCGGAGCACCGACGTGTCCTCGTGGAGGCGATCAGTGGTGGCGACCTCTCGCATCGGGCCCTGATTCAAACCATGGTCCAGAACGAGAGGAAATAGTAGACGGTCGCCTCCTTCTGCGAAGCAGTGATGCTAGTGAAAGAGACGGGCGCACGCGTGAGGAATCGGACATCCTCATGCCTCAGCCGCCGCGACCCGAACGCCGACTACCAACCACAATAGGCGTGGGCTTGCTGACGACGAGCAATGGGTAGCTCGCTGTCCGGCCGTCCGGTGATCTTCGTCAACAGCGCGTAGTGTTCCACGCGCTCCATAAAGAGGTGTCAGCAAGGGACGATGACCCCTAGGGCCGTAGATTTTCTGAAAAGGAAACTGGTGGCCCAAGAACGCAAAGGGCACCTGAAGGACACAGGTGTGGTCTTAGTTAGTAAAATTCTGATACATCCTCGCGCTCCTCCCTAGAGCGAGAGAGGTCATTGAATGATTTTTCCACTTTAAAAATAAGGCCTATTATATACGAATAACAAAAAAAAACTGGTCAATTGGTCCCGTAAACTTACCTATGTAAATAATTCGATTCACGAAGCTAGAAGAATTTAGCGAATGACAAAAAAGTATATTATGTGATGTACTTTATTTGTTCTATAAGATCTTGATTCATGCGAAATTTCAGGATTCTAGGTCAATGGGAACTATCTGTATAGGTTTTGATTTTCTTGCGATTTGTGCGAATATAAGCGCCTAAACGGAACATAAACTGCCTTTAGATTGCGTTTACTTAGAAGTTAAATTTTTTTACTGCTCCAAGGGATATAAATAGACTAGATATAGATATTTCAGCTTAATAATTCCACACAATCCTGAGAAAAAGGGTTTTGACGCCGGACAGATTGACACACGGACAACGAAGTGATCCTAAAAGGGTTCTGTTTTTACCGAAAGAGATACGGAACCCTTAAACAGGAGGCTTGAAAACCTCGGCCTTGGAGCCTTGAACCTTAACGTTACAAAATATTAGTCATCTACACTAACATTATAAAGAGGTAAAGTTTGTTTTTTTTTTTTGTTTTCGAAGGTAATCTCAGAAAGGACTGGTCGGAATGCTAAATTTTTTTTTCCGATAGTAAGCTTCATTCCTGAAAGCCATTGGCTATATTTTATGTACGCGGGCGAAGCCGCGAGCAAAAGCTAGTTAGGTATATAAGGACTGAAACGCTTGGTCCTCAGTCCCCGCTATAAGCGACAAGTGGCTCCACAGCCCAGCCACCCTGAGCCACCCTGGCTACAATGTAATCTGCCGGCTACCCGTTCATCGATAAAGGTTAGTTGATTTACGTGTCAGGGTCGGGCACAGGGTCCTCTGAGAGAGCGTGAACGTGCCACGTCGGGTACACAACGCAATTATGTGTCAAAGTACAAGGCGACGAGGTGCTTGTCATTTCTAGAAAAGCTAATCTATTAATGTTATGAGATGTAGAATTTGTGAGTTTGTATTTTTGTATGCAGGAGGTATTTTTTTGAGGTGGAATATCATCCAATGACATTTCCCGCTTTAGGTTAGATTGTGAGGGCGTGTCAGACTTTTACTGAGCAAAACTACACCTGTGACTTTCAGTTGCTCTTTGCGTTTCAGGAACATGGTCTCCTGAAAAATAAAAATCATCGTATGTAGGAGGTAATCTCTGAAAGTACTGAACCGATTCTGAAAATTTATTTATTTATTTTAAACTTTATGCACTTAATGCCTTAGGCATTTTCTACCAGTCGACCTTAGGGTGGTGCAGACACATAACATGGTAGGTGCAGCTTAATAGAAGACTGACAGAGAGGAAATAAGAACAATAATAAATATATACATACAAATAAAGAATGATATTGAGAGAAAAACGAATACAATAAATCAAGAGTGTGATGAATCTACCAACTTCTTGCGAAAGTGTAAAAATAAATAAATAAATAATAAAGTGAACAAAATAAATAAAAATAAAGTGAAGTAATAAAGTGTGAAAATTATTTCACTAATATGCTCTATTCTTGAGTGTTACTCGTATACATTTTCTACTTTCCCGACGAGATGCATAATAATAAAAGTATTTAAAAAAATACTTTTATTATTATTATTTTTGAGAAGCTTGTGTTTGTGCACTGTGCCACCAGATGTTCAGCGATGGAACTGGCTTGCCTAGACGTAATCTATTCACTCTTGACTTAAAGACTCACAAGTTTTAGATATCTAGAAACAGACTTTGGCAATCCACTCCTTATATGGTTTTAATAAGTTGTGTGTATGAAGTACAAATAAACATTCATTCTTGTTTTTCTATACGTACAGTGAATAATTATGTTCCCAAAATGTTTTGTGTGTGTATGGTTGGGATTTCCAACATGTACCAGTGGCACATCGCCGTATGTCTGAAACGGGCTTGACAGAATTAAATTATGCAATTCCGATACACACTCCCCAAAATACAACCCATAGAAAAGTGATTTTTTAAACATTGGGTCACGTTGGCCGAACGTATGACGTTCACCGAGCAAATCTCTCCGCAAGGGGGAAAAAAGATGGACGTGCACCGCGAATGCTGGTTTGAGGTTACGCAAGAAAATAGTGTCTGGAAAGAAAGGGGGCATTTGCTCAGCTGTAGAAGCTTATGAGCTAAAAAGAGATGATTCTTTCGCACTCGAGGTTAAAAAGCGGACTCATTTTTAACCACATTTTGTTTATTTTTAAGCTGGTGTGCAAGGTTTGTTGGAAAAAGTCACCGTGACTCTAAAACGTAAGGGGCAACGGAAAGAACACTCCCTCTCACTCAACACAGATTAGAAGAAGTAATTTGATGACTTCCCAACCTCCAAAATCAACTCAACCTGAACTGGCGTGCTTAGACTTTTTTTCAAGGTGGGAAATCATCTAATGACTTCTCGAGCTCTGGGTGGAGCGTGAGGGCATGTCAGACTTTTACTGACTAAAACCACACTTGTGTCCTTCAATTACCCTTTGCGTTCTTAGGACTACGGGTTTCCTTTTCAGAAATTCCCCGCGGTCCTAGCTAGCGGGCATCGGCCCTGCGTGCTTGGACGTAGATGAAGCAACAGGAATAATAGCAATATTTTAGTACAGAAGCTGGTGTAGTTTAGGCCTGCCCCTTGGGAAAAATAGCTTGAGATTATGTATACAATGTACTAATGTGCATACTTACAACTGTATGTACCTATAGATAAGTATATGTCGTCTTTCAAAGATTGAAACGAGTCAATATTTCTGAAGCGTCAGTTTTTATCTAGTCTTATAAAGAAGATAGCCGCCTCTCCTCGGCGCACTCTCCTCACGATAACACGGACATAAAGCACTTTGTTGTTATAACATAGCTTCGAGAACGGAACACTTGAAGTTCTTCAACTATTCACTTTAATAGACGGAGCATAAACTTGTACCGTGTTGTATTACGCAGACTTGAAATGTAACACAAAGTATACTCTGTTGTTATAAACTTAAAACTCATTATCGGATACGCGGCGTGTGCAACGCTAAAAAAGGAAATACCTACATTTTATTTATTAGAAAATAAATCTGCATTTTTTTTTAATGTATTATTCTCAAACCATCTACACATTTTTGCCTCTCTAATGAAATCAGTTTGAGTGACATCGTTTTCAAAGTCTATTACGGACATAGGTAGAAACACTTTTGTTTTATATACATGGTATCTTTGACATCGACGCACAAACGAATACCATTGATCCAGTACATGATTGTGGACCCAGAGTGATGGAATTTTTCGTCGGGTTTTTTCTTATTTAAAAAATAAATAAAATCTTTACATTTTTTTAAAAATTTAAACTGTATAAAATAGTTATTCTAAGATTTTTAGTGAAAAAAAAAATGAATTAGTTTTAAAACTAAAAATATCATCAAGGTTGATTAGAATAACGATTTTATCTACCTCGATGACTTTTTAATTTATTAATTTTTAATTAAAAAATATCATCGGGGTTCGTCAGAATAATTTCCAAGTCCAAAATCATGTTTTGGATCCGTGGTATTCGTTTGTGCGTCGATGTCAAAGACATCCTGATGGATGGATTTATGGATGTTCCTTTTTTCTTCATTATATTTTATTATAAACTAGCTTCTGCCAGTGGCTCCGCCCGCGTGAAAGTAAGTTTCTCCATACAAACTTTAGACCCACGTTTCATATTTTAAGAAGTGAATTTTGGGAAATTCGCTGTTAGTGCTAACCTACGTCATAAAAGGAAACCTTGTGCACTTCACGCTTTTCGTAAGTATTTAATAAGTTTGTTTTTAGTCTTAAAGATTTTAGAACATAAGTGTTCTGGTCCTGTATTGTTAACTTATATTTTTAAACGTAGAAATAAATAAACTCTTTCGAACAATCCCTAGACATCAGCCCTAGTTCGAGCTCCGAAATTAAGAGCACTAATCCCTAAGTTCGAGATAATTGAAGCATCCCGAAACAATCACTTACTTTAGTCCAACAATTCGTAGGATACAGGTTAAATTGTAAACTCTTCAACGGGCCAAGGGGCCTTCTACATGAACAGACATGGCTTTAAACCGGAATGACTGCCATATAAGCTTCACAGATGAAACCAATCAATGACTCAGAATACTTATAGATTCTAAAGCATTTACTCCAACTCGACACAAGAATTTTTCTTACATTGTATTGGCGACTTTATCTTAAGGTTACGTTCGATTCTACAAATAGAATACACAACAACAAATCTACGAGTATTTGCATCTTGTAGAACGTGTCTAGAATGAAATAAGGTTGTAAAAGAAACTTATAACAAAGTAGGTACGATTGATTGAAACATTACATTGTAGGCTATGAAATCGTAGCAGGACGGGCTACGGCGTAGCAAGACGCGTAGTAAGACGTTTAGCAAGGTGCGTAGCAAGAAGTGTAGTAAGGTGCGTAGCAAGACACGAGTGAGTAAAATATTACATCAGATTAAGATTAATCACCTGATTTGGCTTCGCTCATACCACTGAAACCGTTCATTTTTAGGAATAAAAAAATCAGAAAATAAATTTCGTCTTATTCTTATTATGATTTTCTTCATAAAAACCTTTTCCTGTCAAATACAAACAACCAATACAATCAAAATCTGTTCTCAAATGAGGAGCATATATGTGGCAATCGATTTATATTTATATAGCTGTACATAGATTAACATCGTCTGAAATGTAAATAATGAAGAACTTAGTAAAAAATATATTTGAAGGTAAAATATAGTAGCGACATCTATGTTGCCTATAGGAACTAAAAGTCTAAATCCTGTTTCGCGGTGTAAGAGTTCTGCGCGCGATTAAAATAAATACAACAGGCCGAATTCAACTATCAGGCAGTCGCCTGGACCAGACACAAAACCCGTCTGGTCAGAGGATCTTCTCTTTTCAACGGAGTTTTGTGGGACTTTACATCCTGTTCCTGGCGGACGCCTCCTTCTGCGAAGCAGTAATGCAAGCAAAGGAGGAGGCCGCACGTGCCCGCGCGAGGAGCGGCCCTCACGCTAGTGCACAGTTCCAAATTGGTCGTTTCCTATGGAGAAGAACCGGCAAGAAACTCCATGATTACTCTTTTTAAAAAAAATTGTTGATACAATATTTCCATATTATGTAAGTAGATATTATGTAAGGATAGTGTAGACTGGTCAATATTGTACTAAAAAATACAATAAAAATAATCATAATAAAAAGTAGCCTAAGAATTCGCGGAGCCTACAATATTCTCACATTCACATTATAAAAAAGAGGCTATTAAATAAAAGCAAGTAAAATAAATAATTACAATTATTAATAAATGATACTTTAACAAAATAAAAATTTTTGCAAAAGCAATGTGTTAGAAAGAAAAATATTATATATTACAACAAATGAGTTGCAGTTAACAGATACATTTACACAATATTATGAGCTACCAGGGGGCCACATGTGCAGAAGCAGTCATTGCCAAACAAGTGTGTCTTCGACATAGTCTTTAACCTTATAATACGCTTTTTTAGTTAGGACACACTTAATATGAGTTTTGAACTTTCCCTCGCTAAGTTCTGTTACCACCTTTGGCAGCTTGTTATAAAAGCGTATGCTGTCTACTAAAAATGACTTGCTGGTCTTAACTAATCTCCATTTGAGTAACACAATTTCGTGTTTACTACGCGTATTTATGTTATGAAAATCGCTTCTAATTTTGAAGAGTCTAGATTTTTACGAACATACATAATACTTTCTAAGATATAAAAAGAAGGCAGAGTCAGTATATCGATTTCTTCGAATTTATTTCTGAGGGACTCGCGAGTACCCATTTTATAAATAGCCGTATAGCGTAGGCGCGGGCTTGCGTATGATGAGCAAAGGATAGCTCGCCGTAACTTGTCGTCCTGTTCCTTCCGTAACGAAGGAACAGGAGTGGGTTTTTAGTCAGTAAAAGTCTGACAGGCCCTCCCGCTCCGCCCAAGAGCTTGGGATGTCATTGGATGATTTTTCCACCTACAAAAAGTATAAACATCCAGTTCCATATATGTACCTCTAAAATATTATTACTTTATCCACGGCGACATAAGAAGGTAATAGCTATAATATTTTGCTGTCCTTTCAAAAAGTCCTAACTTTTTCATTCACTTCGCAGAGACAGCACACAGGCGCCTGTCTCCGCAATTCGTGGATACCTTGGTCACCTGTTAAAGACAACTTTTCCTCTGTACGAGACAATTTATCTGAACTTCTCGACAGCTTCCGTTCTTTTAGAGTTTAACAAATGACTGTTCTGCCTTTACAAATTATATTTTGCACGGTCTCATCAGTTTCTATGGAATATAGGTACATGAAGAAAAAACTATTATCTTGCCGATTTCTCAATAAATAAAGGAAAAGTAGATTATTAATAGTGAAAACAATATCAAAATTGGCAAAAAAGCAAACGAGATATGTATAACTATTTTAAATAAATATATCTCGTCAAAACGCCGTTTTCTATAGCGGATATGTGCCAACAATTAAAAAAAAAACAAAATTCTATTGCCAGCCTTTTTTAACCAGCATTATTTTTAATAGAGACCAGCTGACCCGGCGAACTTTGTAACCGCCTAATAGTAAACATAACACCATCTACTGGCATTACCAGAACAGCATAATTCATTTTATAATGACATTTTAATTAGAGATGGCGTTCTTTTGTTTTATTTTTTCGTGATTTTTTCCATTTTTTCTCACCGTTTAAACCTTCCCTGGACTATCAAGACCAAAATTAGCTAAATCGTTCCAGCCGTTCTAGTTTTAGCGAGACGAACAGCTATTCATTTTTATATATAAGAAGATATCTATCTTCTATCTGTATATCTATACAGATAGATAGATAAAACACTCGCCTAATCAGTTTAGTGGGCGCAAGGGAGACTGTAAAACTGTTTGTCCTAGATTCAATCTCCGGGTCGGACAATTCATTGTATAATCATTATCATTATCGTTTCAGCCGATAGACGTCCACTGTTAAACATAAGCCTCGCAAAGTGTCACCATAACGACCGGTCTTCAGCATCTAGCATCCATCGGATTCCCGTGACCCTCACCAGGTCATCACCACCTAAACAAGAACTCCACAAGGTTCCCCCACTGCACTACTAAAATTTAGAATCAACAGTGGCAACCACCCGAAAAGAGCCAACTCAATCAAATTTGACAGGTTCTGGAAAAAATATTCAATCATCTTAGTTTCTACAACAAAATAATCAGGACGGTGGAGAAGCAAGAAAAACAAAATTTCTACTTTTCTACACTTGTATGATCAATGAAGAAAAAACGGCGACCTTCAACAAGTCTGTAATCTTCCTAAAGATTCTAATCACCCATGCTACCTGTCCTGTTGCGTTTAATATTCGGGCCCGAGTCTCCCCGACTCCTCCCGACCGCACCCGATTCCACCCGACTCCGCCCGACTGCCTCCCGTCAAAGCGCTGATATTAACCGTCCAACTTTGATGTTTGTTTGTTTAAATAAAATTACCTTCGGCCAACAGTGACTGACTACATTAGATCGGGGGAGATTGGTTTGCTAGAACATTTAAGGTAGATTTTATGAGTATGTGTGTTCTCTTAAATAAAATCGTAGAGCATTTAAACATATCGATGGGTCCCAAGAACAAAATCATATATGAAAAATTATCGATTCGATCATTATTATCATTTCAGCCGAAAGACGTCCACTGTTGGACATAAGCCTCCCCAAATGTCGCCATAATGACCGGTCCTGTGCGTCTCGCATCCATCGGATTCCCGCGACCCTCACCAGGTCATCGGTCCACTTTGCGGGAGGCCTTCCAACGCTGTGTCTTCCGGTAAGTGGTCGCCATTCCAGAAACCTTCGTCCGGGGCTCGCAGAACAGATGTTCTGCGAACAACATCGATCATCGAAATCGATTCGATATAAAATTATAATTTTTTGAAGCTCTGTGTAAATAATAAGATAGTGATCGATTGTTAATTTTAATAGGTAAAAGCATATAAAATCAAAAAAGAACTAGAGTCATATAATTTTTAGCATATACAATACGAATACGGAATAAAATACATTTCGTCTTATTTTTTCATAAGATTTTATTCTTGGGACCTGTCGATATCTACACTAATAATTATAATACAGACCTGTGTGTGTGAGTTGGAATACGAATGGACGTAAGTAGTGTGTAGGCACGCGAGTGAATCTCAGCGACTGTATTGGTGACTGAATGGGTGAGTGTTAACTCTTTTATCCTTCCTTATTCCATTCTATGATTTATTATAAAGAGGTAGTTAGTTTTTTTTTTTTGTTTGTAGGAGGTAATCTCTGAAAGTACTGACCCGATTGCTAAAATACTTTCACCGATAGAAAGCTGTTTTGTTGGAGGACATTTTGTCCCCTAATGTATCTCAGGTTTTTTTTTTAAGTCATACCCCAGAATTGCTACAGTTCCAGTGCCCCAAACTAAAAAAATAAACAATCTTTATAATATTTTGAACTTAAAATAAGCATATAAATGAATCAGTCCAAATAAATTCCCGTCCAACCACCGCTCCTCCCAAGAGGACAAAAAACGAGGGGAAACGACAGAAGGAAGGATCTTAAGGTAAATAAATTCTCTCACGAATGTGCTTTGTACGGTCGAGCTCCGTCGCTTACACAAACGAGGCTGTTTTGATTTTTTTACAGCAATGAATAATGGCGGCTGGGTGATACACAAATGGGTTCCGCCTGACCCTCGTCGGTCGTCGTGCTCATGTTTCGGTAATAAGCTTTTTGTGAAATGAATTACATAGAAGAGAATGACAAATTGGGATAAAAAACTAACATGAGTGACTTTCAGCCTAATCATTAAGAAAATATGAATTTTGCCATCTTGATACCATAGCTGCAATTGACAATCACTCAACCTGAAACTAATAGGTTTAAGCCGTTTGGGGAAACACTAGGACATGGAGTCCGAGCACTCATCGAGTTGTTCGGGATATCAGCAAAAAACTGGTCGACTCTTCGCCTGACCAAAGGGCTGGGCTTTTCTTCGATCAACGAATTAGCATCCAACGTTGCAATGCTACCAGCGTTCTGAGCACTTTTTACATTGACATCGATGTAAATGAATTTTTTGATGCCCTATCTATCTTGTCTTTTTCTACCTGTTTATTTATTTATTTAATACTTTATGCACAAACGTACAGAGGCGGACTTAATGCCTTAGGCATTTTCTACCAGTCAACCTTAGGGTGATGCAGAGATAAATAGTACTTATACTGTTTGTACATATTATCCTGTTTACACATATTAATATACTAGCTGTTGCCCGCGACTTCGTCCGCGTTAGGTTCGTAAAACTGTACAATCACTCTGTGCTTGCAATTCATTCCGAAAGCAACGAAATAATTTATTGTACTTTAACATAAAACGGTTAAAGATAAAAATATCCAAATTAAGAACCTCCTCCTTTTTTAGAAGTCGGTTAAACACGCAAATTACCTTCAGGAAACATGTTATGTACTCGTCCAGATCCAGATGTATGACCGTCAATGAATAGAAAGAGCATGTATGGGTCATAGCAGTGGTCATTTCTGCCTACCCCAAGGGAAAAGGCATATGTATGCATGGGCAATTATGTATGTTTCTGGTTTATGTTCTGGTAAAACATCATTGCATGATTTTAACCCCTCGCCACAGTGAGCACGCCACAATCAAATCGCAGCGATAATGCCTGTCTTTGAGAAGTGTCTACAGAGGCGTCACGGCATCCTCTCTTTGTGCAGGACTCACCGGTTGTGGGTATTTCGGAAGGTATCTATGTCGAATTCAGCGGAAAGAAACACTCGGGTCTCACCATTCTGCGAAACGCCCGGAGAATACGATGGAGCATACGGTGGAAGTCAGTCCCGCCTGGTCGGAGCGCCGGCGCCGCCTTGTCCTTATGGGGGCGATTGGTGGAGAAAATGACAACCAGTAGCCTCCTTCAGTGAAGCACTACGATCAAAGAAGGTGGCTGAAACTATGAGGGATAGGACATCCTGACTCCTCAGCGGTCGCTGCAAGGGACGCTCCGGGTGTTGAAAGCCGCAAGGCAATTCCCAGCCATCGCAAACACGGGATTGCGGTGGTGCTGTCCGGCCGTCTGGTCAAAGCAGTCCTAAATCGACGGCGCGTAGTATTCTACGCGCGACTCAAAAAGATTTCAGCAAATGGATAGGGCCCTCTAGGGCCGATGTCTGCTAGGGCTGCAAGATTGATCGAAAGAGTTATCTCCCATAACAATTTTCGCCTCAATAACTTTTCACTGAAGAGTTTAAGCAGTTAGACAGCTTTGGTAGAGATAAACGAAGGAGCATAATTGGGACACCGACCTTCAGCTGGATAACGTGCACTGATAGTGAAAAGCCTTAAGTGAATCCAAAAACTACCATCATCATCCGGCAGGCATTAAGTCCGCCGCTGTACATTTGTGCATAAAGGATTAAATAAATAAATAAATAAATCATCAACTATCTTCTTCCACAACAGTACTTATGAAGAATTGGCGAGAGCATGCTTGCATTGATTGTCGCAGTTTGATCATTTTAGGCGTTAGAATTACTTATTCATTTACCTAGGATATTTTGGTGTGTATTTAATTGACATCCCCGTATATAAGACAAATGTTTTTTCCATAGTAGGAACTACCTTATGAAGAGTCTCTAACTTATGAATGAAACTACGGCGAAACCTTGTGCGCGTGTATCCCCGTTCAATCGAACTCGCATTTTGATGGCCAAACCAAGAAATTACTGACTCCGATTGCCTCTATGAGGACACGGCGGTTCACTCAAGATGGATAGACCTCCACCGCATGCTACACCGAGTCCTCCAGGTGATTCACAAAATGGTAATATCAGGGTACTTTCAACCGAACCCAGAACAGAAACCGTTCGAAACACCCACAACAGTCCTGAGCTTATCCATAAAACAATGAAATTATGGTTAACAAATGTAGCAGCCGATAAGTGTTATCCCTGAGACTGGCCTCCCTTAGAGGGTTGTTCCAGTGTTGGTCACCACTCATTGCAAAGAGGTAACGTCCAGATATCGACGTAAGGCTGTAAGGAATCTGAGATACATCATACGTTGTCGAACTGTGGTCAGAAAAACACATTCGATCCCGTTTTATACGAAGCGGTGACTGCAAATAATAAAACACACCATTATTAATCCGCTAGGTGCCATCATGCTGGAGGACACAGTGGAGATGTGCCCTGCAAGGGCGGAGCACCGCCGTGTCCTCGTGAAGGCAATCGGCGTCAGTGACCTCTTGCGCCGGGCTCTGATCCAGAGCGAAGAGTAGTGGCAGGCGGTCGCCTCCTTCTTCAAAGCCGTAATGCTAGCGAAGGCGGAGGCCGCACGCGTTAGGGAACGAACGGCCTCACGCCGAGCCAAGATTCCGACCCCGACTACCAATCACGGTAGACGCGGGCTTCCGGACGTCGAGCAATGGGTAGCTAGCCGTCTTCTAGTTGACAGGATCGAGCCCAATCCTCAACAGCGCGTAGTGATAGACACAGGTGTAGTTTTAGTCGGTAAAAGATTGACACGTCCTCGCGCTCCAACCGGAGAGCGGGAGAAGTCATTGGATGATTTCCACCCTTAAAAAAAGAAAAAAAAGGTGCCATCATCATCATTATTATTTCAGCCGAAAGATGTCCACTGCTGAACATAGACCTCCCCAAGTGTCGCTATAATAACCGGTCCTGTGAGTCTCTCATCCATCGGATACCCGCGACCCTTACCAGGTCATCGGTCCACCTGGGGACCATCCAACGCAAAGTACCCTGTAACCCCTTCCGAAAATGTGGCCGTGTTATTTTAAAGTGAATAATTAAATACATATTGCTTTTTACTTTTATCGTCTTTGGAATAATCACGGTCAATTAGCTTGTAACTATAATGCGAAAAATAAAATAAAAATAAGCTGTAGGATTGTTAAAAATGCCTCCGTCTAACACCAGTTTAACCATAACTGTAATCGAGGGCGATGGCCATTCTTCTGCCACTCAGAAAATTACGTAAAATACGCAATGCCATCTATCAAATTTAATATGAAGTTCAACCGTCATTATCATCATTATTTCTACTTTGAGTCTTTAGATGGCGTTGCGAGTTGCGTGTGGTGTCATATTTTACTTCTCGAAAACTTTGATTTCATACCGTTTGTCTTTCATATGCTTTGTTTCATTGCGATGAAACAAAGCCTAAGTAAGATAATTATCAAGTTCCACACAATTTAAATGTATAAAAGTTATTTACATCGATTTCTAAAATTAATAATACGCACTTCACTAAAAATTTCTACAGATATATTATATACGTAGATATATAAAAAAAAATTGTAAGCATGCAAAAATATTTAAAAATATCTTATTCACGATGACAAAATAGAACAAAAATTTCTCGTAAGAGAGCCGTACGGGATTTGAACCACCTTCACATTACATTAAAGTCTAGATGCGAAACCACTGCGCTGCGGCCTTCGATGAATAAACTATAAAATAGACGTTCTTATATAAACGTCATAATTGACTGGTTGGCTCCCTAACGATGATAGCGTGATGATTTTCGTTTTAGAAGTTAAATTTGCAGCTAAATGGAATAATGTAACATTATAGTACGTCGGTGGAGGTGTGCCCCGCTTGGGCAGAGCAACGCCGTGACCTCGTGAGGGCAATCGGCGGCGGTGATCTCTCGCGCCGGGCCTTGGTTCAGGCCATGCTCCGGAGCGAGGAGGAGTGGCAGGCGGTCGCCTCCTTCTGCGAAGCAGTAATGCTAGCTAAGGAGGCGGCCGATCGCGTGAGGCAACGGTCCTTACGCTCCAACCGCCGCCGGGATTCCGATCCCGATTTCCGGCCACCGTAGGCGCGGGCTTGTAGACGGCGAGCAATGGGTGGCTCGCCGTCTGACCGTCCGGTAACCGTCCGGACCGAGCCCAAGTCGTCGACGGCGCGTTTTGTTCCACGCGCGCCTCAAGGAGATGTCAGCAATCGTAGGGGCCCAGCAGGGTCGAAGCCTACTGGGGCCACGGGTAGTGTGAAAGCGGAACCCGGGGCCCTGGGACGAAGGCAACGAAGGAACAGGAGTGGGTTTTTAGTCAGTAAGAGTCTGACACTATCTCCCGCTCCGCCCAAGAGCGGGGATGTCATTAGGATGATTTTCCCACCCAATAAAAAAAAAAAAAAAAAAAAACATTATAGTACGTGGTTTTATTCGTCGCTTTGATTTTATTATGTGTTTTAATTAGTTTGTACAAAATATTTAGAAGATATCGAATAGAAATGTCAATTTTATTTTGAAAAAATGGTAAATGTTATTTTAATACAAAAAAAAATAAGACAAAATAATGACAAAATTTTTAACTGTAGCTGGGAATTGAACTTGCGGCAAATGTCGTTCAATACCTACATTTTGGATTATTGCTCACCCCCCATAGCAAATAGCGTGATAGTTTATAGCCTATCAGTTGCCCTGACCTATAAGGATTGTGTATGCAAAATTTGAACAGGATCGGTTCAGTAGTTTTTGCGCCAATTAATACCATCCCAAAAGAATTTTACTGTTTTATTATATGTATAGATAAAAGTAACAGAAACTAAAATTAATGTGAAAACAGTGAGCCGAATAAACAAAAAAAAAATCATCCATAACTTCAACCTTCATAGTTCTTTGATCAACCTATAATCTCCAGTAAGTGCTCGACTTAATGCAGACTTAAACCCGACTCCAAGACCAATACTGTCGCAGCCAAGCTAAGTACTTAATTAGCAAAGTTTGAGGCAACAGTTTACTCGGTACACTGGTTACACCCCCCACTACTTGCGCCCTCGAGCCCACGACCCGCCGAGCACGTCCGAACGGCTGACCTCTTCTAGCTATCTCTTAATTACTACGTTCCATGTGACCGGCACTACGGATGTCCAAGCGGGGTTTATTGGGGGTGATTGATGGTTTTTAGAAGGGTATCAAAAGGTATTGAAAACCAACAGAGTGGCAAAAGATTGTATAAACTTATTTAAAACTATGCTTTAGATTCGAAAGCATTGTATTGTATTGTAAGCTTAACTTATAAACAGAGTACTTAAGTATTGTGTTTTACGACTCGTTTATATCAAAACTCAACTGTGAAAAAGTCCACGGGTAGTGTGAAAGCGAAACCCGGGGCCCTGGGACGAAGGCAACGAAGGAACAGGAGTGGATTTTTAATCAGTAAAAGTCTGACACTATCTCCCGCTCCGCCCAAGAGCGAGTTTTGTCATAAGATGATTTTCCCACCCAATAAAAAAAAAAACTGAAAAAGTAACAATTTTTCTTGTTTATTTGGGTAATATTACATGATTTCCCAACTAAAAAAGAACTTCACCCACCTAGGGCGGAGCGCGAAAGAGTGTTGGTTTTTTACTGATTAAACTCACACCTCAGTTTCTTTAGTTGCGCTTTGCGTTCCAGGTTCCTGGGTTTCCCTTTCAGAAGTCAACCCATGGCCCCAGTTCATACCTGCTTGGCCCTTCCGGTTTTGCTGACAACTCTTTAGGGCCCGCGTGTGGAACTACGCGCCGTCGACGACTCAGGCTTGGTTCAGACTAGAGACCACTTTAATATCTGTTGCACTAACATATTTGTGGAATATATATATATAAATAGGGCAAGTGCGAGTCGGACTCTTGCACTGAGGGTTTCGCACAAACTTACCTATGAAAACCGTTCGAATTGAGTTACGAAGATTTTTCCGAATTGTAAAAAAAGTTTTTTTTTTTGTGAAGTAACTACAAATTTACAGTTTTTAGTTACATTTATTCCTACATATATACTATAAGACCTTGCTTTATGCCAAATTTCAGGATTCTGGGTCAACAGGAAGTACCCTATGGTTTTGAGAGTGTTGAAATATACGTTTTTTGCGTCATAAACGGCCGTAACGTATTTTTTGTTAACTTAGAAGTTTAGTTTTCCATGGCTTCAAGGGACCGCAGATCTGAGTAGGTTTCATTTTCAACTCGATACTTCTACGTGTTCCCGAGATAAAAGGACAAACAAGCAAACAAACAGACAGACGGACAAAAAAAACAATCTTATAAGGGATAAGTTTTTTCGTTTTGAGGTACGGAGCCCTAAAAAGAATCTTTTTTAGCGATAAAACTCCTCTGTTGTCATATATTATTGTTGTGTACCATAAAGAACAATTGAACTTTTTTTACTGTTAACTTAAATGTTTGACTTTTTCACAGCTTGAAGGGACCGCAGACTTGAGTATACGGTTTTAATTTCAAATCGATACCTCCACGCGTTTCTGAGATAAAGGGTCTTGACAGACAGACGGGCAGCCAACAAAGTGATAATATAAGGGTTTCTTTTTTTTTTTTATTGGGTGGGAAAATCATCCTATGACAAAACCCGCTCTTGGGCGGAGCTGGAGATAGTGTCAGACTTTTACTGACTAAAAACCGGGGCCCTGTTCCTTCGTTGCCTTCGTCCCAGGGCCCCGGGTTTCGCTTTCACACTACCCGTGGCCCCAGTAGGCTTCGACCCTGCTGGGCCCCTACGATTTGCTGACATCTCTTTGAGGCGCGCGTGGAACAGTACGCGCCGTCGACGACTTGGGCTCGGTCCGATTACCGGACGGCGAGCCACCGGTGGCCGGAAATCGGGATCGGAATCCCGGCGGCGGCGATTAGAGCGTAAGGACCGTTGCCTCACGCGATCGGCCGCCTCCTTCGCTAGCATTACGGCTTCGCAGAAGGAGGCGACCGCCTGCCACTCCTCCTCACTCCGGAGCATGACCTGAACCAAGGCCCGGCGCGAGAGATCGCCGCCGATAATAGAAGGGTTCCGTTTTTTCCTTTTGAGGTACGGAACCCTAAAAATAAATGACTTATGACTTGTTCTTTAAGCGTTTTATAATAACCAACACTTTCAACGGCTGTCTCAAGACAGAGTGTTAAAAAATTAACAACACGGCATTGACATAATAGACTTGTATTATTGAAAGCGAATATTAATATCTAAAAATTAAATTTTAACTCTTCGCGTAATCATAGTTGTTATATCACACCAGTGTGTAATTACACGGTTCGCGTTTATTTTTTTCCTGTTTACGCACACAGCTTGAAGCGTTCGGTATCATACAAAATAACTTACGTACACAGAAATAATATCCACGTGAATAAACACACCCAATTAAAACTAATCCGCCACTAAAAAAAACAGGAAATAAATTTAGAAACTTTTCAAATCTAGAGGAAGGCGTAACAGTCAAGTAGCAGGATCAAGATGCACACTGAAATGTGACGTCACCTCCATTAGAGTACATATGTACAAAATAGATAGCGAGATATTTCACAACGCCCCATCCTTCGCAAAAAAAAAAAGAAAAAAAAGAAGCAAAAAAAAAAGTAAAATCGAGTATTTAAAATGCTAATTGCTTCATTTAAAAACAATTTTTCAGAAAAATATTTCTTTTTAGTGTAATTACCTAGCCTGTTCTTTCATCGGGCCACCAGGCAATGCGCCACCGGTACATGGTGGACATCCAACCTATAAGCACAAAACGTTTTGGGAACACATTCATTGTGCGTACAGCTAAAGAGTGGAATTCCTTGACGGAATCTGTGTTTCCTGATAGCTACAACCCGGGAATCTTTAAGTCGAGAGTGAATAGGTTACTTCTAGGTAAGCGCATTCCATCGTCGACCGCATCGTCGCTTTCCATCAGGTGAGATAGCGGTCAAGCGCGAACCTATCAAAATAAAATAAAAAATTGTTTAGTACAAAATATTGTACTAAAACAGACACAGGCTAAGACAACTTACCTACAATAATAATATAAATAATAATAATGTTCCACAACTATCACACAACGCCGTCTAGTCCCAAGCTAAGCAGAGCTTGTGTTATGGGTACTAGACAACTGATAAACATACTTTTAAATTTCTAAATACATACATATATAGATAAATCCAGACACAGAACAAATGATCGTGCTCATCACACAAACATTTGTCCTGGGTGGGAATCGAACCCACGACCTCCGGCATAGCAGTCAGGGCCACTAACTACTAGACCAACAGGCCAGACAATATTTTATACTAAACATTTTTTTTTTATTCTTGATAGGTTCGACCTACATAATTACCGAAGTAAACATAGTCGAAACATGACAAAAAAAGGCAAAATAAACTGGTCTTCGTGGCTATCAAAGTTCGTCATTTCAAAGATCTACAATCTAAAAAGTTGTAACGAAACAATTTGTTCGAAGAACCTTTTATTTATGTTAAATCTCGAGACCATTAAAGAACGTTGTCTTCATAAAACTTGTGACGAGCCGAGCTCGCTCCTCGCGGCCGTACAAACACGCCATCGCTCAAGTATTTGCAACTGTCTAATTCAATAAAGTAATTTTGTGTTTAAATTGAAACTTGTTAGGGATTTGAAGGAAGCTTCACAGCAAAATTTGTTTAGACCGTAATGGAAAAGTGGAGTGAGTCCCGTATGTTACCAGACTGCCTCAGAAGGCAACGACGTACGGCAAGTATCCACCCTTATGTTGTTGAAACTTCAACGGTCCGGACTGAATGTTTCGCTTCGTCGTTTATACCACGTACATCGAAGGACTGGAACAATTTGCCTGCGGTCTTCCCGTCCGATTACAATTTAGGTGTCTTCAAGGCTAGAGTGTATAGGCTCTTAATAAACTAGTGCGCCTCACTATCAATGATTGCATCTCTGCTTACCATCAGGTGGGATCGCAGTCAAGCACTGGTTTATATTAATTAAAAAAAAGGCGAGTCATGATTCTTATTTCATCATGTTTTCTAATACGTACAAAAATACTTTTTTTTAAATTTATATAAACACTAGTGCATGACTGCAAGGCTAGAGTGAACCTATTCACTCTAGACACCTAAATTTTAATCGGACGGAAAGCGATCAGCGGATTATAATCGCTTTCCGTCCGATTATAATTCCTAAATTATAGAGAGGCTATTCACTGGAACCTTGAAGACACCTATGTCTTTAAGGTTCCAGTGAATAGCCTCTTAATAAATTAATCGGCAGCAGGCAAATTGTTCCAGTCCTTCGACTTAAACCAAGAGGTACACAAAAATATATGGGATAAAAATAAACATCGAATAAGGCAGCCTTAAAAATCGAATACCTCGCTATTCTTCTTTCATGAAAAAAACATAACCTTAAATAAAATTTCAGACTATCAGTGGACCCGAATAACTGGATCGAAACTTTTGAGATTTGGTTTAATTCTATTTGAGTTTCTGAATAATATTCTGAATAATTTTGATTAACGCTTAAGGCCATGATATAACGTAAAGTGGGGCCACTGGAAAGAGATTCGCGATAGCGCGATGCTTGTAATTTATTAAACATTTTAAAAATATAAAGTATTTTATTGATTAACTCGAGAATAAGATCTATGTTTAATACGCGTTTGACCTCTATCTCACCTGATGGTAAGCGATGATGTGGCCGACGATGGAGTACGCTTGCCTAGAAGTAACCTATTCACTCTTGACTTAAATACCCCTAGGGTGTAGCTATCAGGAAACACACCACAGTTATGGAGTGGAATTCGCCACTCCTTAACTGTACGCACAATGAATTTATTCCCAACTAGCTTCTGCCAACGGCTTCGCCCGCGTGAAAGTAGGTTTCTCCTAACAAACTTTGGTAGATATTTATAAGATCTACAATTAATAAAAACATTTTATGATTCTATCTTTTATAGTTTAGGCAGCTTACGCAAAATAAGTAACTTTTCTGGTTGACTTTTTACACCTTGTGTCCGAAAAACTCAAATATCTTACGGAACCCTATTTTTTTCCAAAATAAAATATAGCCTATGTTACTCGTGGATAATGTAGCTTTCGAATGGTGAAAGAATTTTTAAAATCGGTTCAGTAGTTTTTGAGCCTATTCATTACAAACAAACAAACAAAGTTTTCCTCTTTATAATATTAGTGTAGAAATGCTTTGTACGTATGGCATAATAATAGCATAATAGCATTAGCAGCCTCTCAACCTTCCCACTGCTGGGACTCAAGCCTCCTCTCTAGTAGAGGGAAAGTGTACGTATGGTATATATTATTATTGCTATAAATTTTGTGGAATGATGTTTATAAAGTTAAAGTAAGAGGCAATCTTGCCGTTTATTTATAAAGTTTTCAGAAATATAGTTTAAGATAAGATTAACATTATAACAGCCGTTTTTAAGTGATTTGAGACAAACACTTAAAGTTATTGAGCTTTATTATTCTCAGTACCAAGGCTAACGGCTTAGCCCGAAAAATCGCCACACTTAAGTGGCAGTAGGTACATTGCTCAACAGCTCAACAGATAGTCGAAAGGACCAAAAGGTTCTGGATTGACGACCGCGTACCGGAACACGTCGAGTTGGAAGGCCTCCTACACGATGGATCTGGTGAGGGTTGCGGGAATCCAATGGATGCGAGACTCACAGGATCAGCTGTGGTGGTGACGCTCAGGGAGATTTTTGACCAACAGTGGAAGTCTCTCGGCTGAAGTCATGATTCTCAGAAACAGAGGTATTTCAATGCAAAACTCGTTGTAACAATCAGTAGCAGAAGTTTTTCATATAACCTGGGCCTACTTAACCAAGAATCACTAAATATACACTTTTAAAATCCCGGTCCTTCAAATTCATGAGGGCCTACTTATACAACATTAATTACAATTGGAACAAAGCCGAAGTCCTTAAGATTCAAAAGTCATCTGGGGGCCATTGTTCTGCAGGAGAACTTGAGAGAAACCAAATTAATTTCATAATAGAATCGTGGCGGAATTAAATAAGATAAAACGACCCCACAGGGACGCGCATTTATTATATGATAACAGTTTTTGAATTCATTTAGTCGAACACCACTTCAAATATGTAAAGGACCGCTGACGGTAAGATTCTCAGACATGTACGTAGGTAACTTTGTTATATCATTTGTTGATTTGCCACTCAGTAGGCATTCTTCCCCGATACATTATAAACTGCATTATCGCGTAAACGGTGCCCTTTGCGATCTAGGACCAAGGGTTTCCTTTTCAGAAATTCCCGTTGGCCCTAGTGGGCTTTAGCCCTGCTGGACCGCTATAGTGTTGCTGACACCTTTTTAAGGCGCGTGGTACACTACGCGCCGTCAACGATTCGATATCAGTTCTTACGAGACGAGCGGACGGCAAGCTCTACAAAACACTCTCTACAACTTTGACCCTATTTTGGTTGTACTAACACACCTCTGTTTAACGCATGGGACACCGGCGTGATATTAAAACAATGGTACGCAGTAGCAGATAAATCCAAAAGGATAAACAAATAATGTTATCAATTCTCTAATTAGACGAAATAGGTATGTTATGGTGTTTTTGTTGAGATAAAGTTTGAAACACAGCAGGAACGGAAACTTGTCTGATATGTTTATTTACCGGACCAATGAGAGCTTGACTAGCACGTTGGTCCCGCTTATTGTTGCACTATACACTATATATTTCGGCCCGGGGACTGCATCGCGTTCGGGGATCAAAAAATTATAATTCTTAATACTTTAAAGATAATATGTTTTTTTTTTTAGGTGTGAGACGGGCCCCACAATAGTATACCATGTGTTGCAGGGGTCAGTTTCTTTCGACAGATATGGTTAAAGTAATAATACAATAGTGGGCAGGGCACATTGCTCGCAAAACAGATGGTCGATGGGCAGAAAGGTTCTGGAGTGGCGACCTCGCACTGGAAGTGCCAGCGTTGAAAGGCCTCCCCAACTTATGGGAGGCCTTTCAACGTTGGCTGGCTCAACCTGGTGAGAGTCGCGGGAATCCAATGAATGCGAGACATACAGAGCCGTTCGTTATGGTGACACTTGGGGAAACCTATGTCCACACAGTGGACGTCTTTCGGCTGAAATCATGATGATGATGATGATGATGAAAGAATACAATGGTTTCAGGACATCACACATATTATACTACACGCGGTTTTGTATGTCCGTAGTCAAAGCGTAAGTGTTCCTGAATATAAATTAACACAGTTTTAGAACTTATAATTACTAATTTTCTCGAGTAACGCACATTATCGGAATCTCTCATCATGTCTGATTCCAGTAAAATCATATAATATAAAGTAAGTATTATCCAAACGCCTACACTTCGACACTTTGCGTGACCCAAGGGCTGGCTTTTACCCGAGGTAAAAGGGGGACTTGGACTTGGGTCTTAGGGATTAAGCATTGCCATACAACGTGGCAATGCCGCCAGTCTTTTGGGCACACTTCCAGTCGACAGCGATATGGAGGAATTTTTTGACGCCTTATTTTAGCTAGGGGTTATTGTCTTTAGTGTATATGTTACCGCTAATGTGCGTAAATCAGTTAGAATGCAGATTAACTAGTTAATCTGCAGATTATCTAATTGAGTCCGCTAAAGTGGTAAAAAAAAAGTTCTTATATTAACTAAATAATCTGCAGTCTTTCTGGGTAATCAGCAGACTAACGGCAAAGTATACGATTAAGTTATAAAACAAGTTCATGTCGTCATGCTGCCAAGAAGTATTAATTGAAAGAAGTTTAAAAAAGAAAAGAAGAAGAAAGAAAACATGTTTATTTTGCCCAAATAGACACACAATAAAATACATCAATCTGTCGGACCATGTATAAACCGGGCATAACTGTGCTGCACCATAGACACTAGACAAAACACATTTGTCCGATGTCTATAGTTTGAAATCTGTTGGTGGATTGGGACGATTTCTTGCATGGTCCTTTCTAATAATGCCTTAAAGTTTGATGACATATTTATTTTATGCCCGCCTCACAGACAGGTTAGGTTAGAAAGCTAAGGCTAGAGCGAAGTGAAGCGGAGCGGTTATTTTTTTATAACCATCAGAAGTAAATTAGCGATAATCTGTTACTTTAAGTAAAATTTCGCACTTTAACGAATTGCACTCGTTAATTTGCAGATTACCTAGTTAATACGCATGTTAACGTATTCCGCATCCTAACGGTAACATATACTATATATAGCGTTAACTAGTTAAATGTTCTTATATTTCTACATATGTTAAGCAAATAACACATAAAATGAAAAATATTAAAAAAAAAATACTTTATCTTTCCCTAGTTACTGCGCCTCAAGTTTCTTCACGTGCCTACTCAAGCTGCCTCAATTAGGCGTAGTGAGTTCAACATGATGACGATGGCGATTTAATAAATAAATACGGAACCCCGAAAAGCTAGGCAAAATAATAAGTTATTAAATTCTTATCTTAAAGTATTTGCACGTGTTAATTAAGCCTCGAAAAACAACTAGTTGTAATGAATCAGGAAAGCTGGGGTTTATTGATAATCTAACTGACGAGTATATAAGCACTACAATTTAACCGTTTACTCAAACTATATAATCAAGCGCTGCCTGCCGAGCTACTTCTTCATAATGTTTTACGTCCGTTTACTATTGTTTTCGATTTTGGTAAGTTTTTTTTATTATACATTTGAATTTACAGTAGAAATTGCGATTGCTAAATCATTTCAGTAAATAACATATAACATATAATAACAATAAGTTCCGTTGACCATTTCTGATCTTCTTCCATTAGGTAACACACAAAAAAATAATGATAAAAAAATACAACTGAATTGATAACCTCCTCCTTTTTTTGAAGTCGGTTAAAAATGATATTATTCTGTAACTGACTTTTTAAATGACGCTGACATATGAATTGTGAATTTAAAGTAATTAATTAATTGACATACCTAATGATTTAATTTTCTCTTTGACATACCTGATTTAATTTCCTATTTGACATACCTAATAATTCATTTTTTAAATATTTTTTACTTGATATCCCTAATGATTATTTTTTTTCTATGACCAGTCATTATTATTTTTTATTATTATTTTTCTTTTGACATACATAATGATTTTTTTTATTTGATTTATTTGATTCCAATTATATTAGTAGATTTTAAAGTTATATAAGAAAAGGAAAGTGAGTGATATGAAAGAAAAGGAAGTTAGTGATAGCATGACGAGTAACAGGGCAGAGTGGAAGAAAAAAACGTGTTGCGCCGACCCCAAATAATACGGGATAAGGGCAGGAAGATGATGATGATTTTAAAGTTATATAAGATTGTTTCTCGATATAGTTAACAACCTCATTAACGTTTGCATGCCTAATATGAGATAGTTTGTACAAGGTCCACTTAATTATTGTTCCAACTTATTTCATGTACCTACAATCTATGCAAATATTTTTTTTACTTACTTAAAATCTTCAAAAAAATTACATAGATATATGAAAAAAAATGTTGTGTTGGAAAAAAAATCTTTATTCCAAACAGGGCGTTCAGAGATGCCCCATACATAAGCCCCCGGTTTTGTTCCATATGTCTTGGTTTAACCTAATATACATAATATTCCCGCGATCTTACAGTATATTACTGAAAGGTGAGCATAATGCAAAAGCAGTTTTTTTTAGTTGATATATACCAGTGTTTGACTGCGATCCTACCTGATGGTAAGTAGTGATGCAGTCAATGATGGTGACGCGCACTAGTGTATTAAGAGCTTATTCAGTCGACACTTGAAGACACCTAAATTATTATTATTTTTCTTTCGAATTAAATAATATTATGATAGAATGTTTGTATCAATTCATTTGTACTTTGTTTTGTAAGTAATTTGTAATCGTCCTTGCATAATAAGGCTGCCTCCATAACAAAATTACTGCAATACACATTAGCATTCTACTGGTAAATGAATTTTTAAAATCAGTCCAATAGTTTTTGAGTTTATTCATCACAAACAGAAAATACAAACATGAACTTTCCTCTTTATTATATTATACATGGCGCCAGATAAACGTGGATTAAAGTAGGTACATTGACCTTTTTCCTAATATACAAATAATGACTAGAAATCGTAAAGGATCACGATAGAAGTCGATTCAAGACAGCTGAATGTCTTTATTTCCGGTTTTGAATTTAGAATGTCAACAAAAGTAGGAGGGTCAATGAACCTTAGTACTTATAGGTGGAGTTTAAAAATAAATCATGGTAGTGAAAAACATCTTTCCGTATAAAATCCAGTTCTTCAAGCTTAATACTCAGATCTGTTGTCAGGGAGTTTGTTGCTATTTTATTATTTACAACGAAACACTAGGAAGTAGCAAAGTTTTAGGTAGGAAATATATTTTGTAATTTTTGGCTTAAAAAAAAATCAGAATCTATTAATTTTAATTTATTTTTGTTATAATTGTGTACATTTTTAAAATTCCATTTTTCTACTGAAATTGTATTTTTCAAGACATTTTGTATTATTTTAATTTTGTCAATTGTAATACTGCTGACACAGTGCATATTATCTTTTTGCACCATTTTTTTAGGTACAGTTCCATTTCAATTTTGTCAATTTTTATTTTCTGACTTTTGTTTTTTATGGAATTGCGTACATTTTTAAAATTAATTTAAAATTGATAGTATATATTATACATGCCTTTCGGCGGAACATAGGATGGACCAAACATTATACATATATGAGATCATTGTATCCTGTATTCACATAATTAATAAATTAATTGAATTATTCTCTTTTTACAGGTATACAACACAGAGGCCTGGTACGATGATGATTACAGTGACCAGTTCGCGTATACAGTCCCTACAGGGTAAGTGATCATGAATATTTTTTGTAAGTGTTATAGTTTTAAAGGTTTGAGAAGAAATGGGTAATACCCTATTAACATCTGTACATTTGTACACGTATGGTAAATGCCATACTAATTACTCAATCTAGGTATATATAAAAGGAAAAACTGACTGACTGACATACCAAGGTGTAGCCGAAGCTACTAGAACTAAAAACGTGAAACTTCGCATCTTTTACGATGCAGTAGGCGAGCACTAAGAAGGGGGTTTTTGAAAATTCATTTTTTAGAGGTGAAAAGTGGGAAATTCGTTTGTATGCAAAATTTTATTCCATAAAAAAAAGGTTTTCATTATTCGTTATTCAATACTACCCTTATAAAATAATTTGGGGGTGTTAAACGTCATATAAGAGAATATTGTTCCCCAAGGAACAACGTTATGAACTTGAAACTTGGCAAATATTCCAATCAAAATGAACAATAAAGAGTTTCATTATTAGTTTTTTAAAACTACTCTCACAATACCTATTTTTTTATTGGGTGGGAAAATCATCCTAATGACATCCTCGCTCTTGGGCGGAGCGGGAGATAGTGTCAGACTCTTACTGACTAAAAACCCACTCCTGTTCCTTCGTTGCCTTCGTCCCAGGGCCCCGGGTTCCGCTTTCACACTACCCGTGGCCCCAGTAGGCTTCGACCCTGCTGGGCCCCTACGATTTGCTGACATCTCCTTGAGGCGCGCGTGGAACAAAACGCGCCGTCGACGACTTGGGCTCGGTCCGGACGGTTACCGGACGGTCAGACGGCGAGCCACCCATTGCTCGGCGTCTGCAAGCCCGCGCCTACGGTGGCCGGAAATCGGGATCGGAATCCCGGCGGCGGTTGGAGCGTAAGGACCGTTGCCTCACGCGATCGGCCGCCTAGGGTGTTAAAGTTTTTATGAAAACATCCTCGCGAACTAAGTCCCTGGCAAGTGCGAGTCGCACATATTTGTGAAGGCGAGGTTGTACTAATTTTGAACTGTTTTGAACCTCAGGAAGAAATATAAAAGGAAACACCATAAAAAAATATTTTATTAAAATTGACCATATGACCAACCGCTTGATAAAAATCAAAACATGATATAAATTAGTTGGCTCGATAAAACAAAAATGCAATTGACCCTAACTAACAATTTCAAACGTATATCTATGAGACTACGTCACGGAAATATTTTAAAGTTACTTAAAATAATAAAGCTTGTTTTTTAAAAGGGTTTGGCAAAAACTAAAATCTTGAATAGTAGCAATATTTTTTTTATATAAAAAAGTCGCTATTATGGGGCCGCGTAGTCGACATAGACCGTGGCCAGTGCCTACAAAAAACTTAATTACTACTTTTAGGGTTCTGTACCTGAAAAGAAAAAAACGAAACCCTTATAGGATCACTTTGTTGTCCGTCTGTCCGTCTGTCTGTCAAGACCCTTTATCTCGGAAACGCGTAGAGGTATTGAGTTGAAATTAAAACCATATATGCAGTTCTGCGATCCCTTAAAGCTGTAAAATACTCAAACTTCTAAGTTAACGGGAAAAAAGATATGGCTGTTTATGTCGCAAAAAATGTACATTTCGACACTCTCAAGGGAATCAAAATTCATACAGTCCTCGTTAACCTAGAATCCTGAAATTTGACATGAAGCAAGGTCTCATAGCACAAGTATAGTATAGTGTAGTGTGTGTGTGAGTGTGTGTGTGTGTGTGTAGTTCTGGGTTGCCTGGAAGAAATTGCCGAGTGCGATAAGGCCGCCAATTGTATGTTTTTTTTGTTGTATAACAATTTCAATTTATAAATTTGTAATCTTGGTATGCAATAAAGTATATATAAATAAATAAATAATAAGTATAGGAAAAAATCTGAAAACTGTAATTTAGTAGTTACATCACAAAAAAAAATCTTTTTTGCGATTCGAAAAAATCTTTGATTTTTGAGACTCGATTCGTGAATTGAACTGTTTTTATAGGTAAGTTTGTACGGAACCCTCAGAGCGCAATTCCGACTAGCACTTGCCTGGTATTGACTATAAGTATCACTCTTGCGGCCGTCTCCTTCGCTAACATTACTATTTTGCAGAAGGATGCGACCACAGCTGACCCTGTGGGTTGGATCGGATTAGAAGTATGTATCTATTGACAAATAACGCACGAGGCGAGTGATGGGAGAGCCAGTTTGTTTCTAACCACTGGGACCGTTCAAGTATTACGTTAGCATATTTTTTGCAAATATTAAACCCCCCCCCCTCCCTACGGCGAGCAATGAGTGGCTCGCCGTCCGACCGTCCGGTAACCGTCCAGACCGAGCCCAAGTCGTCGACGGCGCGTACTGCTCCACACGCGCCTCAAGGAGATGTCAGCAAATCGTAGGGGCCCAGCAGAGTCGAAGCCTACTGGGGCCACGGGTAGTGTGAAAGCGAAACCCGGGGCCCTGGGACGAAGGCAACGAAGGAACAGGAGTGGGTTTTTAGTCAGTAAAAGTCTGACACTGTCTCCCGTTCCGCCCAAGAGCGGGATTTGTCATAAGATGATTTTCCCACCCAATAAACCCCCGACCCCCTCCCTCGTCAGCAAAAATAAGCAAAGCTCTTACCCCCCCCCCCCCATGCTTACGTAAACATTGGTACGTGCATTCATCAATGTGTAACACATTGATGAATGCACGTACCAATGTTTTTGATTATTCATTTTTGAGTAGTTGTAAGTTTAGAAAAAAGACTTACTTGAAATAAAGGAAAAAACAAAGTTAAATTATTAATTCAAATTAACAGTTCTAAGTCCATGACACACTAATCCACACTGAAGGCTGACTCAAGTCTTCAATGACATTAGATGTATGCTGCTTAATGATGTGCGTCTGCTCACTTTCTTGTGATTTTGAAACATCGAAATCGCTCATTTAAAAAATAAATTGCACTGCTGTTCACCCTTTTAGCGAAATTTTAATAAATAAACCAACAAATCTTAAACTTTAAAGTACTTCCGGTGTATATAATACATTTATATAGGTAATGGAGGAGGTAAGGAGCAGTGGTGGCCGAGTGGTAACGGTCCCGACTTACGAGTTGTAGGTCGCGGGTTCAAACCCAGTCAGGCGCATTACTTTGTGTAATTTATTTCATCACCACTGCTCTCAAAACGGTGAAGGAAAACATCGTGAGGAAACCGGCATGTTCTAGAACCAAAAGTTCGAAGACATGTGACATTCACCAACCCGCACTGAGCCCGCGTGGTGGATTACGGCTCATTCCCTCTCCTAGAGAGAGGAGGCCTGAGTCCCAACAGTGGGAACATTATAAGGCCGACTATGCTACTATGCTATATAGGTAATATTCCACAAATTTTCACACAAGCCATCTAGTCCTAAACTAAGTAGAGCTTGTGGTGTTAGTACTATACATAAAGTCAAAGTAAAAGCATTTTATTTCAAATAAACCATTCACAGGCACTTTTGAAGTGTCAAGAAGACAATCAGTCATAAAAAAATGATGCTAATTACACATTTCAAAGCGTAGATCTCTATGAGAAGAATGTACAAGAAACTCCATGGAGACTCTTTTCAATCATGTTTTGTAATTACATATATCTCTGTTACATGTTTCTTGTCGCTACATGTGAGAACAATGTAAATAAAGTAAAAAATAAAAACTAAATCTAGATATTAAAATAGCAACTGGCAGCTAAGAGATGACCAGACTAAACTAACAGCGCTCGTTCACGGACATGACGCGAATATTAGCACCACTCAGCTCAACCATTTTGAAGGGAACCGAATGATCCAACACACGTTCCACCATCACTGAGACATTTGAGTGAGCATGACAAACTCTCAACTGCCATGCTCATTTATTTCAAAAACATACTCATATATTTCTAAATACATACATATTATAGATAAATTTCACCCAGATACAGAACAAATGATCGTGGTCATAACAAAAATATTTGTCCTGGGTGGGAATCGAACCCGTGACCTCCGGCATAGCAATCAGGGCCACTGACCACTAGACCAACAGGCCTAGTGTCAAGACATCTCATTTCTTCAACATACCTATATACAACTTTTAACTATACCGGAATTACACTTTTAACAAATACGCTTGGCGCAGAAGCGGAAGGGGCGTGTCAGACTTTTACTGACCCCCTCTAAACCCACATATGTCCCTTCAGTAGCCTTTAGCGTTCTAGATGTTTTGCTTTTCAGAAAATTCCTCTACGGTTTACTGACATATCTTTGAGAAGCGCGTGGAACACTACGCACTGTCGACAACTTAAGTTCGGTTTGGACGATTACCCGACTACCGGACAGCTAGCTAGCTACCCATTACTCGTCATCAGCAATTTCACGCCTACCATAGCTGGTAATAATCGAGGTCAGGTGGTGGCAGAGCCTAGGGCGTGAGAATGTCCGTTCCCTTATGCGTGCGGTAGTCTCCTTCGCTTGCAGATTACTACTTTGGAGAAGGAAGCGACCTCCTGCCACTCCTCCTCGCTCTGGACCATGATCTGAACCATAGCCAGGCGTGAGAGGTCGCCGCCGCCGTCCTCCTCCACGAGGACAGGGCGGTGCTCCGCCCAAGCGGGGAACTTAATGGTGACAACCGGGCGTTTCTTCTGCCTGAATCCGTTGCTGGAGCCTCCCGAACTTAATATGTCCGATCAGGACCTTCGTCATGGGTAAAGGACGCGATAACACCTCTCTAGCCACTCCTCAAAGAGGGGACTTACCGCCATGGTTATGATGTGCCCGAGCGATAGGCTGCTGCGTGTCGTGGGTTCGATTCCCGCACGAAACCAATATTTGTATTACTTACAGATAGTTGATCGGGTCTAGGTTTACATGCTTGTGAATGCACCCACAATACACGAGTAATTTCTAGTATAGGTTAACGTTTAGTTATTTTTTTAATTGAAATAAACTGATGCTTGACTGCGATCGCACCTGATGATAAGCAGTGTTAGTGAATCTTCAATGTGCAATCTTTGTTAGTGAGGCGCACTAGTTTATTAAGAGTCTATTCACTCTAGCCTTGAAGACACCCAAATTATAATCGGATGAGAAGACCGCATCAGGCAAATTGTTCCAATCCTTCGATGTACATGGTATAAACGATGAGGCGAAACGCTTAGTCCGGACCTTAGAGGTTTCAACAACGTTAGAGTGGATACTCACCGTACGTCGTAGTTTCAAATAATAATAAAAAAATATTTTTCTTTTTTTTACAGAGCTATAAATTCAACAATAACCGATCCAGTTATAAAGTCAACATCAACCAATGGTACAGATCCAGTTATCAAGTCAACATCAACCAATGGTACAGGTCCTAAACCAATATTAACCATATCAAACTTAACGACACCTGTAGAACCTGTAGAATACAGACTTAACAAAACAGAAACATATCATCTATCAACTCATGCAATTAACACAACAGGAACATTAGAACATTCCAAAGATAACGAAACTAAGTCTGTGAATGACGAAGAAGAGAGTGAACCATATTACCGGGACTGGTACAAGAAACCAGAACACTCTGGCACAACAACTACAGAATCATCTTATGACGGCTACAATGACACTACTGTTGACGATATACAACCAGGCACTAATATCAAGAAACCATACGATAATAATGATGAATATGGATATCTTACTATAGAAAATGGTTACCTAACTGCTCACTTTCCCGAGGCAAGTAACGAAACTGAAATGATTCCTGTTGGTGTTGAGCCATCAAAACAGTTAAACCAAACCACAGACTCCAAAAATATAAAAACTGCCACCGACAACTCTGAAACAACGACCACGAGACCATATCATTATGACTGGTTTACTACAACTACCAGAAAATCACCACGGTACACAACTACAAAACCAACACATCGTTACCCATCCTGGGGCGGATTACGCAACAACAGTACTTATGTAATTAGAGGCACAAGCACAAGAAGATCATTTTGGTGGAACCCAACAACAACAACTGAAAGCACAAATAGAACATATTGGCCTGGAACTGTGTATAATAGGACCATTCCTGTCTATAGACCTACCGATGATTATCCATCATACTATCCCCATTTTTCTAATCACTCGATCTTTCTAAATAATACAAATGCAAGAAGTATCTATAGAGCAAAACCAACAACACATCATTACCCATCCATGGACGGAGCACCCCACGGTACTTATGTAATTAGAGGCACAAGCACAAGAAGATCATTTTGGTGGGACCCAACAACAACAACTGAAAGCACAAATAGAACATATGGGCCTGTAGCTGTGTATGATCCTCGTAGGACCTATCCTGTCTATAGACCTACCACTGAGTATCCATCATACTATATACGATCCACTGGCCCCCCTAGTTTAGATCAATCGATCTTTCCAAATAATACAAATGAAACAAGTATCTATGGAACTGTAGTTGATTTTCTTAAGAAATTGACAAGAACCATATCACCAAGTGGTGTTAAAATTATACCTAACTCAAACATTACTAATGTAGCTCTAGCGAATGGTAATGGGAACACGATTTTCTATGCATACAACTATTTTTAAGTTATTTAGTTAACAACATCTAATTGTATCTGTATCTCAAAATATAATGTGATGGAAATAAAAACCCGTTTTAATTTTACATTGTGGTATTTTAGACAGACCCACCTAGTGTTTCTTCTAGAGTAGCTCAACAAAAAAAAACAGAATATATAATAATTCGGTAAGTTTTATGAAACATTATTAGGAATTAATGAAATCTCACACCAGTTTTGCCCCAGTTACCTACTAGGTTGTGGAGATCAGAAATGTAGCCACTGCCACAATATGGTTGGGAAAAGACTAGGTAGATTAATTATAGGTTCTTGCTTTTCATCGTGATTCATATCGGTCAATGGTGCCACTGTTTTAACAATCGGATTAGTACTTTCAGAGATTTCTTCCTACAAACTTTACCTCTATAATATTATTAGTGTAAATTTGAAAGTAACTCTGTCTATTACGCTTTCACAATTCAACTACGGAACCGATTTTGATGAAATTTCATCTGGAGTAAGTTTGAACCTCATAAAGGACATAGGCTACTTTTTATCTAGCTTCGACTTTGACTTTGTGTGTGTGTGTTCGTGCGTGTTTGTAGGTGAGCGGAACAGAGTAAAGTCCCGCAAAACCATCGTTGAAGAGGGTGGATCAGACTCCCCAGTCGGGTGTTATGTCTGGTGGGCAACCGCCCAGCAGATAATTTCGGGCTGTTCTATATGTTCGAATCGATGCAGGGTTAGTTCTTATGAGACGCTATAGATGTCGCTACAACCGACATTCACGCCAACGAAGTCGTGGGCATAAGCTAGTATTCTAAATAAAATAATAAATTTCACTTAAATTAGATCTTTTTCTGAAAACAGCATGAAAATTAGTTTTAAAATAACGCAG
Source organism: Mythimna vitellina (assembly GCA_949316375.1). NCBI lineage: Eukaryota > Metazoa > Arthropoda > Insecta > Lepidoptera > Noctuidae > Mythimna > Mythimna vitellina. The sequence continues at coordinate 1,818,230 of OX438696.1, forward strand.
TAATTAGTGTTTCAAATATTGGTATTAGGAAGAGTTTAACGTGATGACGAGACGAAAAAAAAACAGATAGGGTTCTCCATCTTTGCCCAATCCTAGTAAACTTAATGATGACGAGTGACATCACATTTCAGTTTGTGCATTAATTTTCTGTTATTTGACAGTTTAGAAAAAATCTTTCTATTTACGATTATTAGCATAGCATAGCATAGTCGGCCTTATAATGTTCCCACTGTTGGGACTCAGGCCTCCTCTCTAGGAGAGGGTATGGGCCGTAATCCACCACGCGGGCCCAGTGCGGGTTGGTAGATGTCACATGTCTTCGAATTTTTTTTTGGTTCTAGGAAAAGCCGGTTTCCTCACGATGTTTTCCACAGTTTTGAGAGCAGTGGTGATGAAATAAATTACACAAAGTAATGCGCCTCGCTGGGTTTGAACCCGCAACCTACAACTCGTAAGTCGGGGCTGTTACCACTCGGTCACCACTGCTTACGATTATTACTAATATTATAAAGAGGTAAAGTTTGATTTTTTGTTTGAGGAGGTAATCTCTGAATGTACTGGTCCGATTGCGAAATTTTTATTCACCGATGGAAAGCTGCTTTATTCCTGAGTGACATAGGCTCATCATCATCATCATCATCATCATCATCATCTTCCTGCCCTTATCCCGTGTTATTTGGGGTCGGCGCAACACGTTTTTTTCTTCTCTCTGTTTTTTTCTCTCTCTCTCTATAGGCTATATTTGATTTATGACGGCACCGTTGGCGGAATGGTTGAACGATTGGCTGCTGTGCTGCGTGTCCCGGGTTCGATTCCCGCACGGAACAAATATTTGTATAGCCTACGGGAGTTTACATGTTTGTGTACGCACTCACGATAAAGAAGTAGTTCCTAGTGAGGAGCAGAGTTTAAAAAAACAAGTGCGAGTCAGATTCGCGTACTGAGGGTTCTGTACAAACTTACCTACATACACTCGTATGTGAATAGTTCAATTACCGAATGGAGTCTCGAAGATTCTTCGAATCGGTTAAATTTTTTGGTGACTTAAATCAAAATCAAAAATATTTTTATTTCACATACGCCTACATGGACACTTATAAAACGTCAGAAGCTAGTGCACGGTTCCAAATCGGTCGTTTCCTATGGAGAAGAACCGGCAAGAAACTCCAAGGTTACTCTTTTAAAAAAAAATGGTTGAGACCAGTCATATTGTATCCAAAAGAACAATAAAAATAATCATATCAAAAAAAATTGAGTCGTAATAGGAAGTAATCTAAGAAAAAGTGGAGTCTACAGTGTTCTCACATTCACATTATAAAAAGTGGCTATAAAAAAAAGCAAGAAAAATATGAATAATTACAACTATCAATAAATGAGATGTTAACAAAATAAATTACTAACGAATTAAAGGTAGTTGAAATCTAAATAATTTTTAAAAATTTGCTAAATCAAAATTTTGTTTGTGTTTGTCAAGTGTTAAAAAAAAAAAAATGTAAATATTAAAACTAAGACGGAGCAGTTAATAGACACAATAATAATGAGTTACCAGGGTGCCGCATGTGCAGAAAAAGTCATTGCCAAACAAGCGTGTCTTTGACGTAGTCTTTAACCTTATAATACACTTATTTGGTTAGGGCACACTTCCTGTTTTCAGATTTATTCCTAAATCTGTACTACATGACCTTGCTTTATGCCAAATTTCAGGATTCTGGGTCAACGGGAAGTACCCTGTGAATTTTGATTCCTTTGAGAGTGTCGAAATGTACGTTTTTAACGACATAAACGGCCGTATCTTTTTTTTCGTAAACTTAGAAATTTGTTTCTTTCACAGCTTCAAGGGACCGCAGACCTTAGTGTTTAGTTTTAATTTAAACTCGATACCTCTACGCTTTTCCGAGATAAAGAGTCTTAACAGATAGACAGACAGACAGACAGACCGACAGACAGACAGAAAGACGGACGGACAACAAAGTGATCCTAAAAGGGTTCCGTTTTTTCCTTTCGAGGTACGGAACCTTAAAAATGATCCTAGGGCCTTACCATGACGTTTCAAAATATCAAGCGTGCGAGCGAGAAAGAGGGATGGAACTATACACCTTATATACCTCCATCCCTTTAACAGTTCAGTTTAGGTCGTCAAATGAATCGCGTTAAGAACTCGCGGTAGGGCCTCTATTGTCGGGGCGAGCGCCATGTCTCGCGAGTCAGCGCTTCCTGACCGCTGCATCCATAAGATTTAGACCCAACCTCTTTTGCATAAAGAACCCCTATTCAGGCTACTGAGTAAATTCCATCCCAGGGTTAACCCTACCGGGCTTTTACTATTCAAATAAATTGTATTTTATATAAAATATGGTAACAACAAAAGAGGAGAGTAACTAATTTTATGTAAGGCGCTTTTGTGCCTTGAAATTATGCTTTAATTTACGAGTGTTTGTGTATTGAAGGTAAAAAAAGAAACTTCAACGAATATTTTGATGAAAATTATATTTATTTTCAACTAATTTGTTAGTTACTACATTGCGCACACGTGGGCCGCCGATATGAGCGCGTCGGTCTCCATTCATTTTATGTGGCAACTAGACTTTCAGAGCTGTATTAAATCCACTCAACGCGACGCCACGCACAAATCAGGCGTGGAACCTGTGAGCGTCGGTCTAGTGTAGTTCTCGATTTACTGTCATAATACCCATAAAATGTGGAAAAATATATGATATATATATACTTTATTGTATACCAAGATTACAAATTTTTAAAATGAAATTGTAATACAAAAAAAAAAAACATACAATTGGGGGCCTTATCGCACTCGGCGATTTCTTCCAGGCAACCCAGAATGGATGGAAACTGCCTGGACACTAAATGGGGTTGCACTTGGTGCAAATATAAAAGTAAAACAAAACTTGATACTTAATAATAAAATAGATACACATATACATACATACAAAATATAAATTAATATATAAGTAAGAAAAGATATAGTGCAATAATACCTTCGTATCTCAGTTTTTGACGCCGTGACTTCCATTTAAAATCTTCAACATTCCTTTTAAGTCATACAATATAAATATTTAGGTATCAACCTAAGTCATACCTTACTAGGTATGACTTAGCTATTTATATTGTATGACTTAAAATGTTCTATAAAAAATTAACCCATTATTTTTAGGAATTACACAAAATACCAAATTATAAAAACATTCCTTGTTTTTCTCGAAATCATAATCACTGTCGCAGTTTCATAAAATGATAATATAGTTTTTTTTTATGAATGGAGAAGGATGTTTGAAGTGGGATAGTTCTTCAGATCTTAACTAAGTGTAACAAAATTTTAATGAATAAAATAGATCATTGTCATGCATGAGTAATTAGCAAGAAGGTACTTACATATATACTGAAGACGAAAATTTAAAAGGCATGTTATATTTTTTAGTCCTTCACTCTCGGACGGCTGAACAGATTTTAATGAAACTTGAAGTAAACCATGGCCTGAAACAAAACTGAACTGAAAAATTATCATAAATCAAGGAAACGTCCTTGGGATAATTTTCGAATTCCGTGGAGGCGAAGCCGCTGGCATAAAGTTAATAACAAAATCTATACTTATAATAAATCTGTAGAAGTGAAAATTCTGTACATTGAAAATATCATTAGACTGACATACCGACATTATGTTACTAGACCGACACCGAACCCAAAAATGTGATTAAAAATTTTTTTGTCTGTGTCTCTGTCTGTTTGTCTGTCTGTCTGTTTGTTCAGGCATCACGCAAAAACTACCAGTCCGATTAAGATGAAACTTGTTATAATTATTCTTTAATATCCTGAGCACCACACTGGGTACTTTTTATGCCGGAAAAGTATAAACAATAAAAAACAAACTTAATTTTGCGGTTTGATCCCTAGACCCGATTTACTGTACCAACCGAAAATAATAAGTTTATCGTAGATTGCGTCACCCGCAGTGGAGTCCACTTAGGGGCGCTGCACACGGCTAAGATACTATAATATTTTATCATAATATACAATATCGCTCGCCATACAATTCAATGGTCTATCACACACGACCAAGATAATACTCGTAAATAATATTTCATATTGTGTGAAGAGTGATATGAAAGAAAAGGAAGTTAGTGATAGCATGACGAGTGACAGGGCAGAGTGGAAGAAAAAAAACGTATTGCGCCGACCCCAAATAACACGGGACAAGGGCAGGAAGATGATGAGATGATGATGATTTTCGTATCTCAAAAAACCTAATAAAACCATTTTCGACTTCTACGCGGACGAAGTCGCGGGCGAAAGCTAGTAATATAATATAATAATAACAGGTGAATAAAGCTGTCGCCATCCTTCCGTGGGGCAGCTCTTTTAGCAATATTATAGGTACTTTGACCGATACCTACGCAATACCTACACAATTTGTGGCCAAAATAATTTGGTGGAGCCGAGTCCCCCATGGGAGGCATCGCACGCCGGGTGCTCACTGACACGTAAAACAAACAACTACAAGGTTTCTCTCGAAATAAATATATACAAAGGTTCCTGTCCTCCACCTCAGCAGTAGGAGAGACATTTTCAGACCTAGGGCTTTACCACGACGTTTTAAAATATCAAGTGTGCGAGCGACAAAGAGTGATGGGGCTATACATATAGCCATATATATATAGCTCCATTCCTTTAACAGTTCAGGTCGGGCAGTGGTGGCCGAGTGGTAACGGCCCCGACTTAGGAGTTGTAGGTCGCGGGTTCAAACCCAGCCAGGCGCATTACTTCGTGTAATTTATTTTATCATCACTGCTCTCAAAACGGTGAAGGAAAACATCGTGAGGAAACCGGCATGTCCTAGAATCAAAAACAAAAAAAAAAAACAGTTCAGGTCGGTTCAGTTCAGTTAAATTCAATTCAGGTCGTCGAATGGATTGCATGAGTGATGTGGCCTCTGGTGAGTGAAAAGAGACAAGCAAAGTGTACACACACTAATGGCAAAAAAAAACTAGCCAAGGGCGAGTCGGACAAATCATTCTATTCAACTTGTTTTTTTTTTATTTTAAACAGAATAGATATTTTAAAGTTTTTCTGAAATATCTAGGTAAAAACTTTCTTTAGTTTTAAATTTTAGTTTATATTTTAAAATTAAAATAGAGAACATAGGAGTGGATTTTAGTCAGAAAAAGACTGCCACGCCCTCCCGTACCGTCATATAGCGGGAGAAGTCACTGGATGTTTTCCCACCTAAAAAAAAACTTTTTACAAAAAAAAAATACAACCGACTTTAATGTAAAAAAAAACACTGAAAAGTGCGAAATAACTTTAATTTCGGAAATCGGTGTTTGTATAACAGTTTTCTCTCTTCGTTATTTAACACCGATTTCCGAGTTATGGCACCACGACTAAAAAGTACCCCTCAGCCAAACTTAAATACCTTATAGTCAGAGTGCATCACATGACTATTCTCTCTCCCAAATCCCAAACACGGTTAGATTACATTAATTTATTACAGAATTCCGGTGCCTTCCTTCAGGCTTCATCATCAGATCAGTTCGATATATTCCCCTTCTTCTTTCAGTCAGTCATCGACTACACGTAGAAATAAAGCAATTTTAGTTGTTACGACAGTTCTGCTGTGATCCTATGAGGAGTTCTGTTCCATATCTTCGAAGTTTATGATCAGATCATAACAATATTTCTATGGGACCAACTCGGAAGCATGGCATAACTATTCAATAAAAAAAAAACTAAATCGGTCCACAATTGACCGAGAAATAGGTGAACATACATTAAAAAAAATACATTCAGCCGAACATAGAACCTCCTTCTTTTTGAAGTCGGTTAAAAAAGTAGTATCATGCGACTTTGAAAGGTTAAAATAAAAGTGTACTCATGTCAATTCATATCCTCCATTTTTATAACCAGACGGCGCTTATTGAGTTTTAGAACTTTTAGTTTACGTTAACGTAATTAAGTACGTTTAAAAACTCGCAATAACGTTAGTAAAGAAAATTTACATTTGTGGCCCAACTCTAGTCAAATTAGGTGAGTAGTCGGCGCGGCCGTGGCGCGGCTAACCCTTGTTGTCTCAATAGACGAGGGTCGCATTACTGCAAGGCCCTGAATACTAACCCCGGCCTACGACGTATCCTTATAAACATGTTTAAATGGAAACTTGAAACGCGTACAGAGAACAGATTCTATTGTGAACCATCTCAATTTAGGTCGTTATTACTAACCTTTTCTGTTTTAACAAGAAAAGGACGCTAGTGTCAGTTGTAGTTCCTCGGGCTTTGAGCGTTGCTATTTGACACCACTTTGCGTTTGTCGTTTAGACATCTAAAAGTCTGTCCAGTGAGCCGAGTGCGTTTGACTCTCTGATTGGTTAAGAGCTCCAAGCTCTCGCGAGCCAATCAGAGCACCGAACGTCATAAACGGGTCAATCGCGTTAACACATCGCATCCAGATGCTCTTGCACGTTTACGTGCGTACGGACTCCCGCGTAGTTACTAGCGCATTCTCAAGATACTAAAGCTACATACATCGCGTCCAGATGCTCTTGCACGTTTACGTGCGTACGGACTCCCGCGTAGTTACTAGCGCATTCTCAAGATACTAAAGCTACATACATCGCGTCCAGATGCTCTTGCACGTTTACGTGCGTACGGACTCCCGCGTAGTTACTAGCGCGTTCTCAAGATACTAAAGCTACATACATCGCGTCCAGATGCTCTTGCACGTTTACGTGCGTACGGACTCCCGCGTAGTTACTAGCGCATTCTCAAGATACTAAAGCTACATACATCGCGTCCAGATGCTCTTGCACGTTTACGTGCGTACGGACTCCCGCGTAGTTACTAGCGCATTCTCAAGATACTAAAGCTACATACATCGCGTCCAGATGCTCTTGCACGTTTACGTGCGTACGGACTCCCGCGTAGTTACTAGCGCATTCTCAAGATACTAAAGCTACATACATCGCGTCCAGATGCTCTTGCACGTTTACGTGCGTACGGACTCCCGCGTAGTTACTAGCGCATTCTCAATATTCTAAAGCTACATACATCGCGTCCAGATGCTCTTGCACGTTTACGTGCGTACGGACTCCCGCGTAGTTACTAGCGCATTCTCAAGATACTAAAGCTACATACATCGCGTCCAGATGCTCTTGCACGTTTACGTGCGTACGGACTCCCGCGTAGTTACTAGCGCATTCTCAATATTCTAAAGCTACATACATCGCGTCCAGATGCTCTTGCACGTTTACGTGCGTACGGACTCCCGCGTAGTTACTAGCGCATTCTCAAGATACTAAAGCTACATACATCGCGTCCAGATGCTCTTGCACGTTTACGTGCGTACGGACTCCCGCGTAGTTACTAGCGCATTCTCAATATTCTAAAGCTACATACATCGCGTCCAGATGCTCTTGCACGTTTACGTGCGTACGGACTCCCGCGTAGTTACTAGCGTATTCTCAAGATACTAAAGCTACATACATCGCGTCCAGATGCTCTTGCACGTTTACGTGCGTACGGACTCCCGCGTAGTTACTAGCGCATTCTCAAGATACTAAAGCTACATACATCGCGTCCAGATGCTCTTGCACGTTTACGTGCGTACGGACTCCCGCGTAGTTACTAGCGCATTCTCAAGATACTAAAGCTACATACATCGCGTCCAGATGCTCTTGCACGTTTACGTGCGTACGGACTCCCGCGTAGTTACTAGCGCATTCTCAAGATACTAAAGCTACATACATCGCGTCCAGATGCTCTTGCACGTTTACGTGCGTACGGACTCCCGCGTAGTTACTAGCGCATTCTCAAGATACTAAAGCTACATACATCGCGTCCAGATGCTCTTGCACGTTTACGTGCGTACGGACTCCCGCGTAGTTACTAGCGCATTCTCAAGATACTAAAGCTACATACATCGCGTCCAGATGCTCTTGCACGTTTACGTGCGTACGGACTCCCGCGTAGTTACTAGCGCATTCTCAAGATACTAAAGCTACATACATCGCGTCCAGATGCTCTTGCACGTTTACGTGCGTACGGACTCCCGCGTAGTTACTAGCGCATTCTCAATATTCTAAAGCTACATACATCGCGTCCAGATGCTCTTGCACGTTTACGTGCGTACGGACTCCCGCGTAGTTACTAGCGCATTCTCAAGATACTAAAGCTACATACATCGCGTCCAGATGCTCTTGCACGTTTACGTGCGTACGGACTCCCGCGTAGTTACTAGCGCATTCTCAAGATACTAAAGCTACATACATCGCGTCCAGATGCTCTTGCACGTTTACGTGCGTACGGACTCCCGCGTAGTTACTAGCGCATTCTCAAGATACTAAAGCTACATACATCGCGTCCAGATGCTCTTGCACGTTTACGTGCGTACGGACTCCCGCGTAGTTACTAGCGCATTCTCAATATTCTAAAGCTACATACATCGCGTCCAGATGCTCTTGCACGTTTACATGCGTACGGACTCCCGCGTAGTTACTAGCGCATTCTCAAGATACTAAAGCTACATACATCGCGTCCAGATGCTCTTGCACGTTTACGTGCGTACGGACTCCCGCGTAGTTACTAGCGCATTCTCAATATTCTAAAGCTACATACATCGCGTCCAGATGCTCTTGCACGTTTACGTGCGTACGGACTCCCGCGTAGTTACTAGCGCATTCTCAAGATACTAAAGCTACATACATCGCGTCCAGATGCTCTTGCACGTTTACGTGCGTACGGACTCCCGCGTAGTTACTAGCGCATTCTCAATATTCTAAAGCTACATACATCGCGTCCAGATGCTCTTGCACGTTTACGTGCGTACGGACTCCCGCGTAGTTACTAGCGCATTCTCAAGATACTAAAGCTACATACATCGCGTCCAGATGCTCTTGCACGTTTACGTGCGTACGGACTCCCGCGTAGTTACTAGCGCATTCTCAATATTCTAAAGCTACATACATCGCGTCCAGATGCTCTTGCACGTTTACGTGCGTACGGACTCCCGCGTAGTTACTAGCGCATTCTCAAGATACTAAAGCTACATACATCGGGTCCAGATGCTCTTGCACGTTTACGTGCGTACGGACTCCCGCGTAGTTACTAGCGCATTCTCAATATTCTAAAGCTACATACATCGCGTCCAGATGCTCTTGCACGTTTACGTGCGTACGGACTCCCGCGTAGTTACTAGCGCATTCTCAAGATACTAAAGCTACATACATCGCGTCCAGATGCTCTTGCACGTTTACGTGCGTACGGACTCCCGCGTAGTTACTAGCGCATTCTCAATATTCTAAAGCTACATACATCGCGTCCAGATGCTCTTGCACGTTTACGTGCGTTCGGACTCCCGCGTAGTTACTAGCGCATTCTCAAGATACTAAAGCTACATACATCGCGTCCAGATGCTCTTGCACGTTTACGTGCGTACGGACTCCCGCGTAGTTACTAGCGCATTCTCAAGATACTAAAGCTACATACATCGCGTCCAGATGCTCTTGCACGTTTACGTGCGTACGGACTCCCGCGTAGTTACTAGCGCATTCTCAATATTCTAAAGCTACATACATCGCGTCCAGATGCTCTTGCACGTTTACGTGCGTACGGACTCCCGCGTAGTTACTAGCGCATTCTCAAGATACTAAAACTACATACATCACGTCCAGATGCTCTTGCAAGTTGCCTTACCAGCGTCTAAAATGCGATGCAATGCAATGACTAACGACTCGATCGTTTTATAGACATACTCGGGCGTCATTGCTGCATCCAGTACAACGCAAGTGCTTGGTGATTGATCGGAGATGTTTGCTTCGGAATGGAGTGTAATAACTTATGCAAGCCACAATACAATCTTTTTATCTAACTCCATGATAACTTAATCGAGTCCCTCTCATAAAAATCGCACGTAGGAACGCGCGTAATTCACGGCATTCGGGCGCAATAAAAAATTGTAGCACGCGTTAAATTGCGTCGTCTTCACAGAAACTATATTCAGGCGTCTCTTCAAACAAAGATCACCTTTTGATGCCAACACCTTTCAACCAACATCAACAAGCTTAGCCTTTTCCCAACTATTTAGCGGTCGGCTTCCAGTATAAATGGATGCAGCTCTACACCAGAATTTTACATGGCGTAACTTCTTATCTGCCCTCCACAATCCAGTAAGGGGGATGCAGGACAATGGATGCAGGTCTTACCCTGCATCCATTGTCAAAGATCGAAAGATAAGCAATGGGAAGCTGGCCGTCCGACCATCCGTTACAGACCAAGCCCTCATCAGCGGCGCGAAGTTTTCCACGCGTATCTCAAAGAGATGTCATCAAAACCGTAGGGGCCCAGTAGGATCGTTGCTCACTAGGACCACAGAAATTCCTAAAAAGGATACCGTGGTTCTAGAACGCTTAAAACATCTGAAGTTCACAGTTAGGTTTTATTTAGTAAAAGCCTGACATGCCCTTTCCCTCTACCCTACAATGGAAGAAGTCATTGGATGATTATCCACTATAAAAAAACAAACATTCAACGTGTTTTTCGAGGCATGAAATAATCTCAGTATGTACCTATTGGGAGGTCATCCAGGGCGTAACTTAACTGAGAAGATTCACTTATACGGCTTTTATAATTTAACTGCTAGCTCTTCAGCCCTTATCAAAGCTACGAAAAAATAACACATAGAATGTCTGAACGTCGGGACCTACCCTGAGGAGTCACTAATTCAATAGATTTCGTGAAACTTTTTCATACACTTCTAGTTTTATATCTATCGGTTTACGTGACACGACTCCATCCTATCTAGCATCTACGTTAGGTAGGGGTGCCAGATGCCCTCAATTCGTATTTAAAAGCGGCCAATCGTATTTCAATATGTGAAGATTGTAAGTATTTTCGATTAATCTTTATTTATTTACATGATTCAAACAGCATATTTTTTTTATTATTGATAAGCTCGCGTTTGACCACTATGTCACCTGATGGTAAGCGATGATGTGGCCGACGATGGAGCACGCTTGCCTAGAATTAACCTATTCACTCTTGACTTAAAGACCCCTAGGTTGTAGCTATCAATAAACAGAGACTCCGGCAGGGAATTCCACTCCTTTGCTGTGCGCATAATTAATGAGTTCCCAAAACGCTTTGTACGTACTGGTGGGATGTCCACCATGTATCGATGGTGGTCATCCTCTTGAAAAAGTAATATGGATAGGTATGCAAAAAAACAACCGTTTTTTTTTCATTGAATATGGCGCGCTGGCTGGTAGACACATCTATTGACACTACCAGCCAGCGCGCCACTTATGAACTAAACTACGAAATCCTGCATCGCGCAATTACAGTCCGTCACGCGATTTGAACACATAGATCAGCCCGAAATCATCTATCGGACAGTTGCCCAGGTCAGACAAAACATCCACGTGGTCGGAGGATCCTCCCTTTGCAATGGGGGTTTGCGGGACTTTACACTCTGTTCTGCATACCTCTAAAGCTTTAAGCCTTAAGTCTTCTGCCGTAGTGGAAGTTTTAATTAATGGTTTAAAATACCTTTATCTGCTCTCATATCGTAAAGTCCAAATTATGAAATATCTTAGATATTGATATTGGTACTTCAGACACAGACAACACTAATACATAAAAAAAGTTTTTACGTAACATACTTTCCCCAACAAAATAATGCTATAAAGTGCCATTTTCCCATTGAAATACAGCTCGACGATAGAGTTTTCAAATCATAAGTTTTAACGAATAAAATAACTCTGTAGAAGTAAAAATTCTATGCATTGAAAATATCAAAAAAATAAATGGCAGGGGGCCGACACAAAACCCAAAAATGTGATTAAAAAAATGTTTGTCTGTCTGTCTGTTTGTTCAGGCATCACGCAAAAACTACCAGTCCGATTAAGATGAAACTTGGTATAATTATTCTTTAATATCCTGGGCATCACACTGGGTACTTTTATCCCGGAAAAGTATATACAATAAAAAAACAAACTTAATTTTGCGGTTCGATCCCTAGACCCGATTACTGCACCAACCGCAAATAATACATTTGTCGTAGTTTACGTCACCCGCAGTGGAGTTCACCAAGGGGCGCTGCACACGGCTAAGATACTATATTATTTTATCTTAAGATACAATATCGCTCGCCATACAATTCAATGGACTATCACACACGACGAAGAAAATAAATAATATTTCATATTTTCATATCTCAAAAAACCTTCCAACCTAAAACCATTTTCGACTTCTTTAGATAACTGGTTGTGTGGCAGCAGCCCTGACACTCAAAACTTAACTTAGAACAAAATAATCAAATAGCCCGACTACACAATAATAATCAAATAGTCGGGCTACTTGATTATTTTGTTCCAAGTTCGGCTTCACATAAATATGTCACCTAACTTAATTATTTATTTTATTAATTAATAAGTCAACAGAAGGCATTGCTGTCTACTCCTTCAGGAAACACTAGCGTGATGTGTAGTTTGTCGGCAAAATACAAGAATATCCTCAATTTTTATATCGTTAGCGCACGGGTGTTACAAATTTTTGAAACTTTTGGTTTCTCTACTACAATATGCATGTATCACACTGTATGCACTGTCTAAAAACCGCATGAAAATTCGTTCAGGAGTTTTTGAGTTCACTGCGAACAGGCAGATAGATGTGGTATGGCACTTCGTTTCATATATTGTGGGTTCGATTCCCACCCAGGACAAATGTTTGTATGATGAGCACGATCATTTGTTCTGTGTCTGGGTGTAATTTATCTATATATGTATGTATTTAGAAATATATAAGTATGTTTATCAGTCGTCTAGTACCCATAACACAAGCTCTGCTTAGCTAGGGACTAGACAGCGTTGTGTGATAGTTGTGAAATATTATATTATATTATTATATATTTTTATTTTATTTTTTTCACATTTTAGGAAAGCATGCAAACTATAACTTAACAATAATAAAATTCTGAATTGCAATTCACAAGTTTCCGTAAATAGTTACAAAATTAAAACTTACGGGACGTTCTAATAATAATATGCTGGAAGCTAGTGCACGATTCCAATTAATCGTTTCCTATGCAGGTGAACTAGCAAGAAACACAACGGTAACTCTTTTAAAAAAATGGATTTTACAATATTATAATATGAGAGAACAGTGTACCCCAATTAGCAGATAAAAATAAAGTGTATCGAAATAGAAAATAATCTTTGAGTTTAGACTCAAGGGGTCTATGAAGAGGAGTATTCGAAGACATGTGAAATTCATCAACCCGCACTAGGCCCGCGTGGTGGATTACGGCCCATTCCCTCTCCTAGAGAGGACGCCTGAGTCCTAGCAGTTGGAACATTAAAAGGCTGATTATACTACTATACTACGGGGTCTACAGAGTTCGCACATTCACATCATAAAAAGAGGATATATAAAAATAAACTTATCAATAAATGATGCGGTAATATAACAATAATAAAGCACTAATGAAGTTTAGGTGGCTGGGGTCTTAATAATATACAAACTTTGAACAAAAACATTACACAAAAAAATTCAATAATTTTCGATTCTCAGGGTTTTTCTGTCCAAGATTTCAAACGTTCCACTTCCTACTTAGAGCACGGTTCAATAACAATAAACACAATTAAAACAACAACACAATAAAGACATCGCAAAATTATTCTATTTTAATGAGAAAATAATTTTAATGCAGTGCTGTGAGCCAAACTAAGATGCATTTTCTCACCACCGCTCTTCGTGATTACGACGTTATAGAAGAAGATATATGTATAATATTTTATAGATGAAGATGTATAATCATTCTCTGGATATTTTGGAAACATTATCTTGTGGATATTATCTAGGTTTCTATTAAAATGAAAACATAAATGTGTGCAAAAATAATTCAGAAAAGACCTCTGAAAATTCCCTTATTTTTTCTTGAATTTTAGCCTTTCATAATGTACTTATAAATTTAAAAAGTTAAGTAATTGTGTATATCTAGGTATAAAAATTATTTAAAAAGGCGCAACTTTACTCCAGATTCTAAATGAATATATTTTTTTCCAAAATCTTTTAAGATTTAAAAGAAAAACACGTATTTTCTGGATCATGTTTTGTGAAATATTCAAGCGAGTGACGGAATTACTGAACACCAACAGAGCATTCAGACGTTATCTCTGTTTTTTTCGCGTTGCCTCTTTATCAAATATTGCGCTGAATTGCAACAAGCTTGTGTTGCTTGTTGTGGAGCAGTGGTGGCCGAGTGGTAACGGCTCAGACTTACAAGTTGTAGGTTGCGAGTTCAAACCCAGCCAGGCTAATTACTTTGTGTAATTTATTTCATCACTACTGCTCTCAAAACGGTGAAGGAAAACATCGTGAGGAAACCGGCATGTCCTAGAACCAAAAATTCGAAGACATGTGACATCCACCAATCCGCACTGGGCCCGCGTGGTGGATTACGGCCCATTCCCTCTCCTAGAGAGGAGGCCTGAGTCCCAACAGTGGGAACATTATAAGGCCAACTATGCTATGCTATGCAACAAGCTTTTAAGCCATACTCACGTTGACGATAGACGGCTGAAGAAGGGACTTCTTAAGTATATAAACCTTCGTGCCGATGAAAATTATTACCTGCAAGAAATAAAAACATAACTTTAATAAATTAAGATTCAAATATAAGAGTGTAATAAATGAGCTACTACAATATTACAGTTACGTTAACTAATTCACAATCGAATTTTGTTTTTTATTACAACGTTAATGCGCTTCAGGGACCATGTCTTCCTAATACAGCATAGAGGAATATCTTTAAAGAAAATAATATCTGACGCATAAAAATGGTCTGATTTTATTATGTATTTAAACTAACTTAAATCTATATGTACAATGGTGGGTTTATCACTGACAGCGATGTCTACCAGACAACCTTAGGATGGACTGTAAGAACTTGAAATAAAAAGGGTACCCCCTTTTTCTGCTGTGTACTGCAAATTAATAAAGTAAAAAAATATTAGATTAAAATTATGTTATTTAATTATTTTTTTTTAATGAATTATAATATTATATTATGTTATTACTTATAGACGTGTGTGGAAAAGTAAGAGGGAGGCCTTCGCTCGGCAGTGGACATAAATAGGCTAAGTAACTAAAATATACATAGATACGAGATATATTATATAGCTATTATATATAAAAGATAATAGGTAAATAAATTTATAAATAAAATTATTATTCCGCCTTTAACTTCGGTCTGCAAATATAAAACTAAGTAATTTAATTTAATTATTGATTGTAACCTAAAAACTCATGTACACCATAGAAACACTTCAATTAAACAAGTGGATAGACGGAAGTAGGTCGCGGGTTCAAACCCAGCCAGGCGCATTACTTTGTGTAATTTATTTCATCACCACTGCTCTCAAAACGGTGAAGGAAAATATCGTGAGGAAACTGGCATGTCCTAGAACCAAAAATTCACCTTCACTTAGCCGCACTGGGCACGCGTGGTAGATTACGGCCCATTAACTCTCCTAGAGAGGAGGCCTGAGTCCCAACAATGGGAACATTATAAGGCCGACTATGCTATGCTATATCTTATAATTAATTAGTACACATACATCATCATCTTCCTGCCCTTATCCCGTATTATTTGGGGTCGGCGCAACACGTTTTTTTCTTCCACTCTGCCCTGTCACTCATCATGCTATCACTAACTTCCTTTTCTTTCATATCACTCTTCACACAATCCATCCATCTTTTCTTTGGTCTCCCTCTCCCTCTCCATCAATCCACATGTAAACTCATAACTCTTTTAGTAACATGCGTTTCAACCCTCCTCTCATGACCATATCAAGTCAAACGACTCCCTTTCAACTTTTCAGTTACAAACCAGGATACAAATAATAAAAACATATAGGGAAGTGAGCGAGGGAACAAGGTATAAAAACCAGCGAAATATATTCAGACAATAGATATAACCTTTTGTTCCCTACAACAAGCAAGTATAATTTATAAGTATAACAAATAGTAGGTACATCCTAACAGTAATCGAATAACCTGAAGCAGACAATATAATTCAGTTTAACCTTGTTAGACGACGGTCGCTTTCCGATATTTATCACAATTACTACTTCACGTTTACCACAGTCGCGCACCGACAGAAGGAATGATAAATGATATTTATTTTACAAATAAGTTCTAAAAACATTCTTACACGTCAATTTAAACCAGATAATAAAATAATACACACACACACACAGCGACATTTGTTACACAAACATTTGTCCTGGGTGGGAATCGGACCCACTACCTCCGGCATAGCAGTCAAGGTCACTAACCACTAGACCAACAGGCCAGTCAAAGCCTAGAAGATCAAAGGAGGAAGGAGGAAAGGAGGTCTCTTGTAAAGCAAATATGTATTGGTTAAATCTTGTGAGAACCATGCAGATTAGTGTCGACCCTACCCTAAACAAAAGACATTTGGGCAGACCGCACAGAGTACTCAAACTAACGTTAAAATTGCTGAAAAGAAAAATATAATTATTCAATTTTATTTTATTAATAAGTCCCCCAATTCCCAAGAAAAATATTTAAAATAAAAAAATTGTTTTCTTTTTTAACCATACAAACAAAATTCTCATGTCAAAGTAAATTTTTCAAATATCGAATTGTAAAATAAAAATATTCGAAGTGAGTGATGATAAGTGTATAAAAATAAAAAAGTTGTTAGAAAACCACCCCAGTAAAAATAAAGTTCCGTAGAGGATTCTTTTTTTTACGTTGGAATTGACTCTCTAGAGGGAACGTCAGATTTTTATTGACTAAAACCTACAATGCTCCTTCAATTGTCCTTTGCTAGGACTAGGTACAATAACTCTTTCGTATAATCCACAGCCCGTATCAGCCCTAATCCATGCCAATCTGGATGACAGCTCTTTGAGGCGCGCGTGGAACACATCGTGCCGTCCCGACCTTAGCTAATGTTCTCGGTAGCAACAGAACCTGTTTTAACCTCATCATTGGCTACAGCTATGTTCCCTGTTTGATCACAAGTAGCTGTGTTCTCACAAACTGTTCAGAGTTGACCTTTTCCGTTCTTCCCTGCCCCACATATTAAACACTTTAAATTGTTCTCGGATTGAAAAACGGATGAAGTTGCTGTGAAGTTTCCTTTGTCCTCAGACTCCTGCTTTCTGGGTCGGTTCGCGGCAAGATATTGTGAGAGATTAAATTTTAATTTTATACTTAAGGTTCGAACTGTAAAGTTAATGGTCGTTATGAGAAAAGTTTGTGGATATAGGTCGTTGTGTTGTGTCCGGTCAGTTGAGCATAAAACAGTAGGTAACCCTACCTTACTGTTTTCAAAGACAAAGATATAGCATTTTATTTCAAATAAACCATTTACAGGCACTTTTGAAATTTCAAGGAGTCAGTCAGTCAGAAAAAATGATGCTAATTGCACATTCCAAAGCGTAGATCTCGATGGAAAAGAATGTGCAAGAAACTCCATGGACACTCTTTTCAATCATGTTTTGTAATTACAAATATCTATGTTAAAGTGTGTATGTGAGAAAGTCGTAGGTACGTACGTAATTGATATTGCTTGTCCGGAGCGAGGACGAGTGGCAGGCGTCCGCCTCCTTCTGCGAAGCAGTGATGCTAGCAAAGGAGGAGGCCGCTCGTGCACGCGCAAGGCAATGGCCCACGCACCCCAGCCACCGGGATTCCGAACCCGATTTCCGGCCACCGCAGGGGCGGGCTTGCGGATGGCGAAAAATGGGTAGCTCGCCGTCCGACCGTCCGCTAACCGTCCGGACTGAGCCCAAGTCGTCGACGGCGCGTAGTGTTCCACGCGTGCCTCAAAAAGGTGTCTGCAACCATACCCAGCAGGGTCGAAGCCTACTGGGCCCAAGGGTCTGATACTGAAAGGACGACTCGGCCTTGATATGAAAGGCAGCGAAGGAACAGGAGTGGGTTTTTAGTCAGTAAAAGTGTCTATCACCCGCCCAAATGATGAATTTCGAAAAAATAATAAACTTGGAATAATACGCGCCGTCGACGACTCAGACTCGGAGCTACCCATTGCTGGCGGATGGCGGTCCGCAAGCCCACACTTACGGTGACTGGAAATCGGAGGACCTTCGATAGCATTACTGCTTCACAGAAGGAAGCGACCGCCTGCCATTCTAGAGGACATGACTTGAGATATAGTCAATATAGGGTTTTTTTGTTGTTGGGAAAATCATCTTATGACAAATCTCGCTCTTGGGCGGAGCGAGAGATAGTGTCAGACTCTTACTGACTAAAACTAAAACTAAAAACCCACACCTGTTCCTTCCCTGCCCTCATCCCGGGGCCCCGAGCTTCGTTTTCACACTACCCGTGGCAGTCGATATAGGGGTAAGTATTGATTTCAGTAGAAAAGCGGCAGGTCAATTGCCGAAATTAGTTTTTAATATTATAGCGCTTTTAAAGGGAAAATTAATGAGATAACTTCTACATCAGAACTCAAGTGGCAAATTAGCGGTCTTATAGAGCGAAAACCAGCTCTAAAAAATGTTCTTAAGAGGTCTGAGAGTCTCACAATTTCCGAAAACATTCTTAACAAGAAGTTTGGACGTCGTTACCCAGCATTTTTCTTTTGAATATCTTATGACAGCGGCAGCGCCAAGTTTTTTATTTAAGATTTAAGACGTATTTTATTTATTCATCTGTGTTACGAGTTCGTGATGGAGCGCTTTTATAAATATGGCTTTGAAACTCTTATTATCTTCTTTTTACCGACTAACCGAGGTGGTTAGTCGGTCGGTCAGTAGGTTAGGTTTTTCTCTAACCGAATAATTGTCAACACCGATAGTTTATGCAAAATCTCATAAACTTGAAAACTGTTGCAGTAAAGGGCGTGTTAGACTTTTACTGGCTCAAACCTAACTGTGTTTCTTCAGTTGCCCTTTGCGTTCCAAAACCACGGTGGTTCACATACAAACGCGTAGTTTTCTTTGTGCGACAGCTCGGAGCGGGGCTTCATAGTAAATAGCTTACGAACAGAAATACTATGCCCGTGACATCCAAGACCTTGATAAGATAGAACAGCTATAAATATATAACTATGTACTATGTAGGTATAATAGGTAGGTACTGTCGCACTCTGCGACGGGGTTTCTTCAGGGACCGGGACTTATCTACAATGAAATGCTTTAAAAGCTTTATACTTCTATAATACTTTTCTTCAAGAATTCAAAATAAGTACATCGCGCTACAATGGTTATGACCGAACTGAAAAAACTAGACATTTCTTTGTTCTACTCAATTTTTAAACCTATTCTAGAACAACAAAATCCTTAAAAGTATATTTTACTCGCCAGTTCGTTAACCTAACTCATGCGATCTCCTTTCGATATCACAGTACACACTGTAGTTAGCCTGTAGCGTTACTATTATAACCCATATAAATATGATATTAGGAATCGGTGGCATTCAAAATCACGATAAATCCAGCAACGGGATCATGTATAGACTATCTTATCTTATCTTATCTTATCTTGTAGTGGGGCTGGCCCTGGGCCAGAGCACTTCGACCCTTCTGGATCTTTTGTGCTGTTCTCCTCCTGTCTACTCAACCCCTAGCCCTCCGTACACCTTCTTCATGAGTCCCAGTATGGGTTTGATGTGGCTGAGCCTGTAGTCTTCTGGTCTTGAATATGGTTGGCCCAGATACTCTAGTCTTTTGGAGCCTAGTGCTGCACAGTCGCACAGTAAGTATAGCATATTCTCCTCTGCATCTCCACAGAACCTGCAAGTCGGGTCGCTTGCTAGTCCCATGGTGTGGAGCAGTTTGTTGGTGGCATAGTGCCCCGTGAAGACTCCTGTAATTGTTCGGAGCTGTGATCTGCTGTACCTCCATAGTTTTTGGGTCCAGGCCTTATCTATGTCATTGAGAAATAGCTTTGCGTGTTTCTGGCCCGTTGTGTTGCGCCAGTGTGTGCTGTGTATCTCCAACGCAGCCCTTTTCAATGCTTGGTTGATGACCCTTGGCGAGAGTTCTATGAAGGGTTCCGGTCCGTGTAGGGGTGTCTCGGATCCTTTCCTTGCCAGAGTGTCGGCTCTTTCATTATCTACTACTCCTGTATGACCTGGCACCCAGATCAGTCTGACCTGGTTGCGCCTTCCTATCCGGTTTAGTATTTTAATACAGTTCAGTACCAGTCCAGAATCCACTCTATTGGACGTGAGTGCCTTGAGTGTTACTTGGCTGTCGCTTAAAATGTAGATAGTGTCCCCTTCGGTGCCACTGTCTAGTATTTCCTGCGCGCATGCGATTATGGCATAGGTCTTTGCTTGGAACACCGTCGCCAGTTTGCCCATGCTTAGGCTGAGGTTGCAGTTGTCGCTATGCACCCCCGCTCCTGTACCGGTGTTCATTTTAGAGCCATCCGTATAACATACCTGATTGTTCCCTTTGTGGGGTTTTATCCCACCTTTCCATTCCTCCCTACTCGGAATGTATAGACTTTAGTATTTTTCAAATTGGTAAATATGCAATCGATTAACCGTAGGGGCCCAGTAGTCAACTGGGCCTATAAGTCGAGTTTTGAAAAGGAAACCCGGGAACACAATGGCCAACTGAAGGAAGATATAAGTGATTTTAGTCTATCGCATATTTTTTGGTTTAATTACTGATTAAAAGTCAGTAGTCTGACACACCGTCCCACTCCGCCCTAGAGTGAGAGAAGTCATGAGATGATTTCGAACCTGAAAAAAATGGCTATCGATCAAAATAATATTAAACCTCTGGCGTCCAGGACCTGTACCATGACGTTTAAAGTAAGATTGTTTCATTCTTATTTCCAGTGTGGGTAAGAGATGGCGCTAGACAACCTGTATAGCTCTGTCTCTTACCCACACTGAAATAAGAATGAAACTGAAACAATCTTACTTCGAACGTCATGGTAACCCCGCAGTACACGGTCATGCAGGCGTCAATCATTTCCATCAATCATGAATGATGTTTGAATGACGGAATTTTATCGTCATTAGTTTTTTGTCATGCAAACATCAATCATCGCATTAGACGGTAGGTTTTTCGTCAATCAAATGATGACTGTGGCAAAACTGACAGCAAAACCTATCGTGTAATGGACGCCTACATTTAAAAAAAAAAACCTTTAGCATACCCGACAAGTACCTTAATACGTCATAGGTAGATCCAGTCAATAAAAAAACTTTTCCCCAATTAAATACGTTTTTCTTAATTACTAATGCAAGTTCTGTTTTGATTAATTTCATAAATAAGACAATAATCTTATTCTTAGTGTTAAAATTAATTTGAGTTTCACGAATCCGATCCAATTATTGTGGAACGTATTGTTGTTCGCTGTTGTACGTATTACCCGCTAACAATGAATTTAGTACAATTAGTCTAGGCGTCTGTCAGTCCTTTGTTTTCGATATCTTACAGAAGATCATTTTACAATATTAAATTGAAACATTATTCAATAGTTTACGTTGCTGCCTAAATGTATTATTAACACTTTCAATGCGGAACGAGGTCTATTACGCCTCGTACGTGTCTTCCTTGCAATGCGGTTAAGAAAAACATAGTCTTCTTTGCCGTGCCGAGGCCATAGCTGCAATTGGTTTTATTTAAAAAAAAAAGATGAATGTATACCTAAGAAGTAACAGAATGCAGTGGTGTATTTATTTAAATACGGGGTCAATTTGACCTCGTACCGCATTTAGTCAAAAAACGTTAAGCGTTACGGGGTCTAATATGCCTTTTATCGGCATAATGACAGTTTTCAAACGAGGTCTTAAACGCCCCGTACCGCAGGAATGGAAAAAATATAAAAATGAGTGCCACAGTCAACGTGTATATATTAATGGAATATTCAAATACGTATATCAAATTCAGCAGAACAGAATCTATATGTGGCAACCAACTAGCGTAATTCGCCATTCAGTTAACAGCCTAGCCTGATAACTAGCGGCCTGAGGCGGGTCTGCTTCTGAAAGGAGACTCAGCCCTGGTACGAAAGCCAACGAAGGAACAGGAGTGGGTTTTTAGTCAGTAAATGTCTATTACTCGGGTGATGTCATAGGATTATTAATAACTGAAAACAAAGGCCTTACCATGACGTATTAAAATGTCAAGCGAGCGAGCAAAATAGAGGGATGTATTTATACACGCTATATATTTTTTTGTTTGGTGGGAAAATCATCCGATGACATCGCCCGCTCTTGGGCGGAGCAGGAGGGTGTGTTTACCTTCATCCCAGGGTTTCACTTTCACTCTACACGTGACATACACCCTATATAGCTCCATCCCTTTAACAATTCAGTTTAGTTTGTCAAATGGATCGCCTTAAGGTGGTAGGGCCTCCGAATGATACCTATTAATTAGTCTATGCAAACTTACGATGCTACATACTGTAAGTGCGCACTCACTTTCTGTATGTCAACTGTGATATAGTGCTGCGTGAACGTTTCAAAGAGTTACCGTGGCCCAAGAACGCAAAGGTCAACGAAAGAACAGGTTGGGTTGTAGTCACCTCTACAGCACACCAAAAACACCTCTACGGTCCACACTAAGCGTTTTGCCTCGTCGTTTAAAACGTGTACATCGAAGAACTGGGACAATTTGCCTGCTGCGGCCTTCCCGTCTGATTATAATTTATATATCTTCAATGCTAGACTGAAATGGCTCTTAATAAACTAGCGCGCTTCACCATCAACGATTGTAACACTGCTTACTATAAGGAATTGCAGTCAAGCACTAGTTAATATCATTAAAAAGTCTGTAAAAGTTTTACACGCCCTCTCGCCCCACGCTAAAGCGAGAAAATGCATTTGATGACTACACACATTAAAAAAAATGTGCTATATTACAAGAAAAAATAAGTGCCATGGTAATGATTGTTACTTTTATTTATTTATTTAAACTTCATGTACAGTGGTGGTACATAGGCGGACTTAATGCCACAAAGCATTCTCTACCAGTCAACCATTGGGTTAAAAAGACAAAACTGTGGTAGGTGTGCACAATAAATAAATAACAGATATTTTTGAAATAGAATGTAGTAACATTACCTTAAGTGGCTTATAATAATAAAATACGTATATATGCTAATATAATAAACTAATAAATACTATGATACATAAGAAAACATTCTAATTAAGAGAACTTAAAATATAGCAATTATGACGAAGACCAAACTAAGATTGAGACAACTTCAAGTAGTAGTTCCGAATTTTACGCTTGAAGGAAAATTTACTTTCAGCTTTTTTGATGTCAAGGGGAAGCACATTCCAGAGTTTTATGGTAGAGACAGTGTAAGAATTAGCCATAAACCCAGTACGGTGAGAAGGAATATGAAGAAGTATGTTTTTGGATGCTCGAAGGTTGAGATTATGGATTATACTTTTTGTGTGCAGTTACTGACTGTCACCAAATAAACGTTTTTCTTACCCTCTTTTTTTTCTAAACACTTTCCATACAAACCAAGCGAGTCACCAAAAAACTAAAGAATATTATGAGAAAACAACATTACCCTGCTTCTGCAGATCATTAAACTAAAACTCCACAACTACATAATCTACAGTAAGTAGTGACAATAAAACTACAATGTAACTCATATATCTCCAGCAATGTGCTGAGGAAGCCCCGGAGGTACACTACACTGTGATACACTGACCGACCCTTGTCCCAAGTACAGAAACGCTGAAATAACTTAAACTTGCTACAATAGAAGGCAAAATCTTATATCAAAATTGTAATTGAGGCGCGCGTGGAACACGCACCGACGATGACTCGAGCTCGTTCCGGACGGTTACCGGATGGCCGGACAGCGAGCTACCCATTGCTCGCCACCCGCAAGCCCACGCCTACGGTGGCTGGAAATCGGAAATCTGGAAATCGCCTAGGACGTGAGAGCCTCCTTCGCTAACTTTAGTGCTTCACAGAAGGAAGCGACCGCCTGCCATTCCTCCTCCGGACCATGGGGTGTACTATATATTTGAAATTGGGTATGTGCCCAGGAGTGAGACGTATAACGTTGAGATTAAATAATAACAATAATCTTTATTTCATCTTTTACTCAAAATGGTAACAGCCACAAGTAAATCTTAGGCTAGTGCCCAAGGAATAACTATAATTAACTTATCAAGGCCTTTCTTAATAAATATTTCAGAAAGATCTGTTTTATTTAAAAGAAATAGCACACCAAACTAGTAACAATTTTACAGAATCTTAAATCTAATCTAAACGTAATTAAAACTAATTTACAAAATAAAAATAAAAGCCCATAGAAACTAAACTAAAGGAAAATTAAACTTTATTTACCAATTATGTATAATTAGCGACTTGCCCGAGTTAGAATTATAATACCTGTGTTTCGGGTCATCACTTACAAGACTATCACTACGGGTTCATGTATACAGAAATTACAGAATAACAACTTACAAACGTAACCTAAAATCATACTAAAACTTCCAATAGTTTCTCTTTGTCTGTGTAATTATGATTCAGTAGATACTCCGATATCAATGTACTACATTTAAG
This sequence comes from Mythimna vitellina, assembly GCA_949316375.1. Lineage (NCBI taxonomy): Eukaryota > Metazoa > Arthropoda > Insecta > Lepidoptera > Noctuidae > Mythimna > Mythimna vitellina. Next base: position 1,842,788 of record OX438696.1, read on the forward strand.
CTATATATATATCTAATAATTTGTTGAGTTGGTTATACAAAAAAGGCCCTAAAAATATATGTATTTTTAAGGCCTTTTTTGTATAACAAACTATATATTTACGAGTCCCTCCAGGGTGACGTCTCACGTTACATGACCTTTCCATCGAACCCCTACTAACCGTACCTAACAAGATACAACCTCGCCACCAGACAACAAGGCTCAGGTAAATTCCATGAACAAAATCCCTTATTTTTATGAAGATGTGTTCTTAACCTAAGCAGGTTTACTCGCAAGGGGATCACAATGTGATTTGCTTGTGTAACGTCCAGAAGCCCTATCACGACCTCTTACCGCGATCCATTTGACGGCCTAAACTGATCTCTTAAAAGGATGGAGCTATATAGGGTATGTAACTCTATGCCTCTTTCTCGCTCGCAAGCCTAGCATTTTAACACGCATGTTACGGAACCCTAATAAACCTTATCAAAATTTAAGCATTCCTGTGACCCAAATTCGAACACTTACGTAACTCAGTTTGAAGACGGGTTCAACTTTAAGAAATTAAAAATTGTATTTTCAAGCTGTGTTACAAAATGAAAAACCACCTGATTTTTTTTTCATAATTTCAAAATAACATTTATATTTTTTTTACAAAATGGAATAAAAATTACTTTGCCCCCGCTCCCCATACCTTATCTAAAAATGCAGAATATATTTATTTATAAAATACATATAAGAGAACTCATAAGAAGCTCTTGCAGTTTTTAAAAGTAGAGTGAAAGAAAACTATCTTTCTAAATCGTTATAGTTGCATAATAGTATGTATTATTTATTATATTATTTAGTATGTATTTTTGTGATATTTATTTTACTATTTTTATCTATATAATTATAATAGTATGTCTTTTTTGCATGTTATATTATTTCATAGTTAACTATGGATTTTGTGTGTTACTTCGTAATTTTTCTTTTACTTCTACACACAGTGTCTACATCTCTATTTTCTTCAACTCTCCTTTCGCAGGTAAACTAAAGAAATCTCTTGAAGCAAGAGATTTTTTTTTTAAATTGATATAAACCAGTGCTTGACTGCGATCCTACCTGATGGTAAGCGGAGATGCAATCATTGATGGTCAGGCGCACTAGTTAGGTAGTTAGGTAGTAGATTTCATTAGAAATAAGCATCACCTTTGTACTATTCTTCTGTTTCCTTCTTCTTTTCTTTTATTATTGTGTGTACGTAAATAGTTAAATAAAAATAAATAAGAAGTCTATGTTTTTAAAATAACACAAGAAAAAGAAACACATCGTTCGGAACCCTTTGTACGCGAGGCCGACTCAAACTTGCGCGTTGCCTTAGCCACCTGTCTTCATCAGTCGCAATTCATGACCACTTGCCCGGCTAACACGACCCGTCGGTCGCCGCTATTCATATTAAAACGATAATCTACCTGAACCTCAAAATTGTATTACGAAGCCAACATATTTGAGTGTCCCTGCAACGTTGACTGGCTCCAAACGTTTCCTAGGGATTATTCGGATTTTTTAATAAAAAGGTTTTCCTTACCCATCATATTTTTTTTCGTAAAGGTAAATACTTGGCTTTTTAAATTGATGATTTGAGGATTTCGATGTACAAGGGCAATTACTACAAGTTAAACATTTTAAATATGGATGAGATATAGGGTCGAGCGTACGATGAGCACGTAATACACAAACATGATATTGATATTGCGTTATCTCGAGGTGGGATATCATCAAATTACTTGTCCTGCTTTTGAATCTAGCTTTTTTTTCTTCTAGCTCGTTAAAAACAAATGTAAATGTACTAAAACCGCAATTTTAACTTACAGAATAATTTTCTTAAGAGCGTGATTCTGAGCTTTACTAAGTGCAATTAAGATTTACTATGTAGGCATTGTACATTCGTTGTGGCGACACTTGGGGGAGGCCTATGTTCAACAGTGGACGTCCTTCGGGTGAAATCATGATGATCATGATGTAGGCATTAACTAAACTAAAACCGTAAACCAGCGACGACGACGGCAAAGCTCCAGAGGTGATCGAGGTAGAGATGATAGTGGCGGTACGAAGGCTGAGTGCCAAAAATACCGCCCCAGGACCCGTTGGCTTTCCCAGGCTTGCCTGGGAAAGCCTGGGTCCTGGTCATGGAGCCGGATCTGGCGGACGAACAGTTCGGCTTTCACAGGAGGCGCTCCACGGTGGACGCCATCATGCGCGTGCGAGCTCCCACAACGGGGGATGCGGTGTCCCAAGGCAGGTGTGTCTTGGCGGTGTCTTTGGACAATTTAGCGTAATTTCAAAATTAATAACTATTCTTAACTATCTATTACTAGCTGCTGTCAACGGCTTCGCCCGCGTTATAATAGAAAATTATCCCAAGTGAAATACTTCCAGGATAAAAAGTATGCCATGTGCTATTCCAGGACATGGTCTACCCGTGTGCTAAGTTACATCGAAATCTATTCAGTAGTTTTTGCGTGAAAGAGTATCCATACCAGGATCAAAGAGAATTAGTCTTTGACCAGGAACTATCAGAATACCGCGTAGTACAGCATATGCTGAGATAGGAGCCTTTTTGGCCTCGCACAGGTCTTTTATTTTTATCTTTTATTGTTTTCATTTGTTTTTTATTTTAAGTTAAGTATTTATAAATTAAGTAGTTACTTTTTATTTTATTATTGTTTGTCCTGTGCGAGTCTCAAATGAATGTTTTCTTTCTTTCTTTCTTCATACATTCTACATCTTCTTCTTTCTTAATGTGTATACTTAAATTTGTTCAGTAGGCGTAACAATATTTTATTTAAATAACATTTGTATGCTACTTTGTGGCAGAACACAGAGACACTAATACATTTGTAACAACTAAATTGTACCTGTGTACACAAATAAACTTTTTGTATTTGTATTTGTATTTCTACATCCACACTTCCATACATGCATACATCCAAACTTTCGCGTTTATAATATTAGTATATTAACCACAGTTTAAAAAACAGCTCTTAGTTATGTAAGCACAATCCTATTATAGATATAGTATGTTGGCAGAATACCAATAACTCTCAGACCCTACAAGTTAAGAGAGAAACACTCAAAAACTCGGCCCAAAGTCCCAACACGATTCATATTGAAATTATACAAGTTATACGAACCACTTAGCCTAAACTGTTTTCACAAGTTTTAATATAATTTGATTTCGCTTCTAACAGTTCCCAATAACATTTTGCTTTAGGTTATAAAGACTTTAGGTAATATTTATGACAGCAGATACACATGACGTTTTTAATATAAAATGGCCGTCTCATTTTATTCACATGTCAATTTTTGATTACGCATACAATTTCAACAGGATAAAAAAAAACATACTAATATTATAAACGCCTGTTTGTTACTATATCACGAAAAAACTACTGAATGGATTTTACTGAAACCTATAGCTTAAACAGCAGAATAATAACTCTATAGTTTGTATGTATGGATGTTTTTTACTCTTACGCAAAAACTACTGTAATGAAAGTTTACAATAATAAAGAATAGAATAGAATAGAATAGAATAGAATAGAATAGAATAGAATAGAATAGAATAGAATAGAATAGAATAGAATAGAATAGAATAGAATAGAATAGAATAGAATAGAATAGAATAGAATAGAATAGAATAGAATAGAATAGAATAGAATAGAATAGAATAGAATAGAATAGAATAGAATAGTATTTACTCGATGCAGGCAATACAATAGGCAACAACACAAAAAAAAGTACAGATTTACAATATAGTTGCGCTGAGCGTGCCTGAACCGAAAGGGTCGCCAACTCAGCAGTTGCTGATCGTCAGACACCCACCGCTGATTTTCAGCTGGTACCCCGCAGTGATGGTAAATAAAATATAACATATACATAAATCTATATAAATATAACCCTTACTAAACAAAAAAATTGATACAAGTGTTGTATGATAATTCCATCGACGTCATCTCAACGCTCAGTTACGCGGTCAGAACAAAGGAATCGGAGGCGTGGCCTAATCGAGGCGTTCGGCGTGAACGAAACGATTGTAACATGGCTAGGGGGGTAGGGATGTTCGCGGAGGCGCGCACCGACTGTTTTCACACTACTAAGCGCAAGCGGTGCGCGTCCCTGGTGCGGCGGGTGTGGGCCAGCCCTAATGTCATCCTGGCAATGATCGCCGATAGAATAGATTATCAATATATCCAACATGGCTGTGGCAGACACGTTACTGTCCCAATTTCTGTTAATAAATTGTAATTATTGACTTTATTCATTCTGACTGATTAAAAGCTAATTGATTTTAATGTAATAATGACATTTAGTTGAATTTTAATTAAATGCAATTTATTAAAAATTTTAATGCAATTATTTTAATGTCTGATGGGTATACATATTTTTTTTTTATTAATTATAATCTATTGTAATTTAATTTAGTTTTAATTTTATATAATTTATGATCTGTATTATCTGTATTTCAATGATTTGTAACTAAAATGAGTCTCTGTTACTTGAAACAAATGAATAATAAATAAATATAAATCAGCACATTAAAATACATAGGTACATATTCCCTGTTGCGACATTTTCTTGAAAAGTTTAAATTCAATCAGCCGGCGAGCCCCGGGGACCGGCTGAGAGGTATTACAGTATAGGTAGCGCGGTCTTTGGGACAGACCAACTGGCAAGAAAAACTTAAGAAATATTTATTTTACGAATAATAATTTAAAGCTGTCGCTATATCTGAAATAATTCAAAGTATAATCTATCATTTATTCACAAAAAACCATCTCAACAGCTCCCAGATCTTCTTCATTTTCATAGAACCACCACGCATTACTGTAAAAGAGTTAAGTACTTACCTTCGTTATATGAATGACTGAACGGATTTCTATAAAACTTGGTACACGCGAAGACCAAGTTCTAGAACACCACAAAGGATTTTTATCCTGGGAATACCTATGGAATAATATTTTGAAGGTTGCTGAAGCAGCTGGCAGCAGCAATCAAATCCTCTCAAACCTGATAATAATAGGGGTTAAAGTATGAAATTAACGCATTTTAAAACGGACTACTTTGAAGTGTTATATCTTTGGATTGATTTGGAATTATAAGTTCAAATAAACATTATATTAAAGGTACGTTACTGTTTTTCCGAAATTAAGTATTATCGTAGTTCTTTTAACCACGAAAAAATAAAAAATAAAATATGAAAAAAAAAACGTTTTTTTTTCGTATTAAGAGTTCCAACGTAAAAACTATGCATTACAAATTACAAGCAATATCAATTACGTATACCTACGACTTTCTTTTAACAAAAGAACTTTGTGTTCTTTGTTTAATAGCTTTCGTTTTGGAAATTTTGTCTTGTTGCCGCACTGAGGAGAAAAGTTATTTGTGAGATAAAATTTCCCACGTGAAAGTGATTGAAACAAAAATAGACATTCCATTCATTAGCAGTTTTAAGTCCATATACATCATCAATATTGCATACCGCTTAAGACACTCGTTTCCACGGTAGAACTCATATTACAAAATAATGCGAGTTTTCTTATATTTCATACAAAAATATTTGCAAGTACTGCAATATTACAGTAAACACAAAACACAAAGAAACCAATAAATACCTAATTTTGAAAAAATAATAACGTACCTTTAATATAAAATTTATTCAGCAACCCGTTTTAAAAAACGGCAATTTCATACTTTAATCCCTAATATATCAATCTTAAGATTGAGAAGAAATAATCCTCTCAAACCTGATAATATATCAATCTTAAGATTGAGACGAAATTGGCCAAGTCTGCAGTTTCCAAGAACGATCAAGTAATTTATTTGAAAAGTCGATGTAAGCGCTCATAAAATAAGTTATTAGAGATGAACCTTTAAGTTAAGGGAGAGAGAAGATCGAGTACCTACTGTTGATGGAATGTAGGTACCTATTGTATGATTGTCGATGAGAAAACAAGATTCAGTAACAAAGATGTCGTCTCGTTTGTATAATGTCTTATGATTTTCAAATTAGTGTTTAACTCAGAACTTGAATCGTTATTTTATTTACAAACACTTATGTATACCAAAATATATAAATAAGTAGCTAACTATAATTACAGTAAAACGAACCTAATACAATGGCTATTAAATTTATTTTATGTGTATTATATTTTATAAAAAACCAAACCTCTGAAATGAACACCCACTAGGAACGGTTCCAACAGACGTCCTACACGAAAGCTGACTTTTCGTCAGAAAAGAAAATTGGAACCCTATTGCTGGACCACCGAGTCCAGCAATAGGGTTCCAATTTCCTTTAAGACCATCCAGGGACACACGTAATTTCATCCCAATAGGACAAGTCTTATAGTCGTGACCAGATGTTAGTAACTGATCACTTCATGAAATGGTTAAAACTGGCTAGATCGTTTTACACATTAAAGTTTGATGATATTTCAATCCCCGTTTGGCCTACTTTCTTTAGTCCTTTAATTATCATAGAAATCCTACATCAATGATACGGCCAAACAAGGATTAACATATTAAATGTTAACGTTTAAACGATCTGGCCAGTTTTAGTTTTGTCATAATATCACGAAGTGATCAATTGGATCAAAACAGACACAAACCAGTAACTTCGACCAAGAGGAGGAAAGATTTGGTTTGCACTAAACCACAGACGAGACATGCATTTGCACATATATTTTATGTAGTTTTAGGGCCTGTTTTGTATAACAAGCTCAACAAATTATTAGATATATATAGCATAAATTAAATTAAACGTAGTACATTGATATCGGAGTATCTACTGAATCATAACTACACAAACACAGAGAAACTATTGGAAGTTTTAAGTATGATTGTAGGTTTAGTTTGTAAGTTGTTATTCTGTAATTTCTGTATACATGCACCCGTAGTGATAGTCTTGTAAGTGATGACCCGAAACACAGGTTTTATAAACCTAGCTCGGGCAAGTCGCTAATTATTCATAATCCTAAGTTAATAAAGTCAATTTTCCTTTAGTTATTAAATACTGATATGTTAATTATAGTTATTCCTTGGGCACTAGCATATATATTTGTTTAAGATTTACTTGTGGCTGTTACATGTAACTATTTTGTGTAAAAGATGAAATAAAGATTATTATTATTATTATTAATTCTTGGGTCTGGCCACGACATCTAATATATAAAATTCCCGTGTCACAGTTTTCGTTGCCATACTCCTCCGAAACGGCTTGACCGATTTTGATGAAATTTTGTGTGCATATTGGGTAGGTCTGAGAATCGGACAACATCTATTTTTTATCCCCCTCAAAAATTTTTTTTTTCCATTTTAGATATTTTTTTTTTATATACATAGCAAAACAACGTTTGCCGGGTCAGCTAGTAATGCGGGTACGCGGGTGTGCCACGACGTCTATCGTTTTCTTTTTCTAAAATGTCTATATCGGCCTCTATATGGACCGATGCGGACCATAAATATTGACAGTAGGTTACGACATGGCTTTGTAACTGCGGCAGCGGGCTGTAAAAGCTTTTACCACGAACGGACAAAACATTTTACGGCGCGCAGTTTTAATGAAATAAGTATAAACTGCTCGCGGCCGCACCGTCATAACGCTGGGCTCCGTTTGGAAACAACAAAGCACCAACTGTGCTGAAACAAAAAAAGTATCAAATTAAGATAAAATAATATTTTTCTCCCTTTATTTTTTAACGTGATAAATCCAGTGAACAGCGTTGTCGACTTTACAGAATAGATTCCATGCTTTCTGTATTTACAATTTATGATATTTTCTTTTTATGCCTTTTAATAAAATTATCACAAGCAACCATCAATTCATACAGACAGCCACATCAATTGTAACCAGTTTTGATGCTGTCCGTATATTTTTTGCTGTTTTAAAAACTTCTGAATAAGTCACTTCTAGACAAGCGAACACTACCTTTGTCCGTTACAAAAGTCTTTCTTATTTCTTTTCTTTCAAAGTCCTGGATGATATAACGAGGTAACCTTCTGGTTACCTCAGACAAAGACGTTTTAGACCCTTTAGCATTGATGGAGTGCAAGTACACTTTTGACCTCTGACTGTACATTTCTGGATTTAAAAGTTAGCGGGGCTCTATCTAGACGCAGCTACCCGAAATTTACTGCACACATACTTGTATTTAACCGGCCAGATGTTCAAGAGAAAATACGGGTAAAAATATTAATCCATTTATAGGATTAATATTTTTGCTAAGAAATAAACTTAATTGAGGTCATTTTGGCGTTTACTGCACTTCGATTTATGTAAAACCATCACACGTGGTATCAGTTAAATCTGAAATGGTGGTTTTGTACACAGTGACTCAAATCACTTGATTACACAGTGGTTCATGATCCACTGTGTATTATTGGTACTGGATAATGGGTACCTAGACATTGATTTAGAAAACTTAACGAGATTTAAAATTTTTTGTTCATTTTCCCTTTTAGGATTGCTCGTCCAGCAAGGTCCCATAAAATAGGGAAACACACAGCTAATGACATGAAAAACGCCTTAAAAATAATTAAAATGGTATGATAAAGCGTATTTTGTTTTTAGTAATGGTAATTACTTAGCTTGTGGAGAAATCATATGTTGATTTTTAATTAAGTCAAAAAAAATATATGCTATAACTGTACACTTTGAGACTAAAGTAGTCAAAAAAGCTTTTTTCGATGCGAAACTAATTGTTTGGTTAAAACAAAAAATTAATATGGATTAAAAGCAAAAAAACTGCATTTTCATTTAAGTTATATTATAGATGATTCACTGTGACCTTGCCTGATTCACTGTATACTGAGGGCCGATTCACTGTATCCCACCCCCAGTACTCAGTGGCTCAAATAAGTTTTCTTAAAAAATGTTATTTATTTTCCAAGATATTATCTTGTTGAGCTAAACCGATTGGAATAATCAATAAACATTAGTTACACTATAATACTAATCCTTTAACATCTTTCTAACACGGTGAGTGTTGCAAATCAAGTTACATCACTGGAAAAAAAAGTGACCCACGGTTGCCGCCTTGACCCTACATATTGTTTATATATGTCTGTAATTGTTTTAATTTTTAAATGCTTTTTAAATTGTATTGAATTGGTACCAATAATCTAAAGTTTGGGGTTTTGGTGGTTTAGTTTGGTTGTAGGTCGCGGGTTCAAACCCAGCCAGGCGCATTACTTTGTGTAATTTATTTCATCACCACTGCTCTCAAAACGGTGAAGGAAAACATCGTGAGGAAACCGGCATGTCCTAGAACCAAAAATTCGAAGACATGTGACATCCACCAACCCGCACTGGGCCCGCGTGGTGGATTACGGCCCATACCCTCTCCTAGAGAGGAGGCCTGAGTCCCAACAGTGGGAACATTATTAGGCCGACTATGCTATGCTAATCTAAAGTTTTAGTCTATTGTTCTTACTGCCTATATTTGCATAGTGGTGCATAGATCTAGGGAAGAGCGCTGATGTCTGAAATACGGATTTTATTATCTAGTTCAGACACAGAGGTTCCTCACTAACACATGAATCTTAAGTAAAATGTTAACAAGGTGTACAATAATTTTGTTTTGTATTTCATTTGGACAATAAATTTATTATTATTATTATATTTGAATGTCGAAAATTAAAATACAAATGTATGTCAAGGTTCAAAGTATCGAAAATTTAAATATCGAATGACTATATAACCGAAAATTTAAAAAAGCGTTTATAATGTCGAATGTTTAGATAACCTAAAATCCAATTATCCACAAAATTGACATCGAAATACTTAAATATCGAAAGTATCGAATGTCCTAAATATCGAAGTATAGAGTATCGAATGTCTTTATTGAATTGAATTGAATAGAATTGGATTAGATTGGACTGGATTGAATTTAATTGAATTGATTTGAACTGAATTGAATATGATATTTGTGTGTAATGATAATATTTGCAATATAAATAATTTAATAACACAGGAGCTACGTCTGCCAACAAGCTGCTATGCAGTTAGGCAGAAGTATTAAGAATTGTAAAATTGTCTAGAATACATATAAAGCATTATATTTTTACTTTAATATCGATATTTATTCATTATGTATGTTGCAGGGAAATTTGATGAGATTCAGATATTGAAAACCCAGATAATCAGAAAATGGTAAAATAAAATCTGCAAGCAACTTGGACGTACCGTTCGCTGGCCGCTACCACGGCAACGCTCGCCCCGCTCCCTCGGCTTACGCGCGGTTCGTCACAGTTCTAACCCAACCTATTTCACCCAGTTCAAAATGATGAATCATATAATCTGCGTGCGACTAGATTGTGGTATGATTCGTCATTTTGAACTGGCTGGTTAGGTTAGAACTGCGACCAACCGCGCGTGAGCCGAGCGAGTGAAGCGAACGGTGCCGCGGTAGCGGCTGGCGAGCGCTACTTAGCAAAATAAATTTGTTCGATATTTTAACGAGTAACTGGCGCATCACGCTTATCGGCTAAGGTTCGAAGAATTCCACTGGACCTGGTGTGCAGCCCTTAATAAATCCTAACAGACGAATAAACCTTTTTATTATCTCCGATCCCCCGGTACCTACGCATTTATCTCGACCTAAGTCAATATTAACCCTACCTATTCACCTTATTACGTCGATTAAAATGGCAGTCTAACAAAAAAAAACTGGGCAAATGCGAGTCGGACTCGCGCACTGAGGGTTCCATACAAACTTACCTATGTAAATAGTTAAATTCCCGAATGGAGTCTCGACAATTTTCCAGAAACGCAAAACAGTTTTTGTGACGAAACAACTTTACTGTTTTCAGATTTATTCCTATACCTGTGCTTTAAGACTGCTCAAATTTCAGGCTTCTAGATCAACGGGAAGTACCCTATGAATTTTGATCACTTGAGACTGTCGACATACACGTTTTTTGCGACACAAACGACCGTATCTTTTTTTCGTTAACTTAGAAGTTAACGAAAAAATATACGACCAAAAGTTTGATTTTTCTCAGCTTCAAGGGACTGCAAACCTGAGTATATGGTTTTAATTTCAATTTAATTCGATACCTCCACGCGTTCCCGCGATATAAGATCTTGATAGACAGACAGACGGACTACAAAGTGATCTTTTAAGGGTTCCGTTTTTTTCTTTTGAGGTACGGAACCCTAAAAACATCAATGCACTATAAAAACGGTTTTAACTCATAACAATAAAATTTATTTTGAAATGGGATCCGGTAAACGCGAGAAAATAAAGAATTCAAAAGAAAAGTTATTGAAATGTGCGGTTTCTTGCTCTTACATGTAAATTTCCTTTGGAAAGGTGCCTTTTACCCTTAGATGGGGTTTTTCTTTAGATGGAGCTTGGCTTGTGGTTCTGTGGCGGATGCTCAGAGGTCGTGTTAAGTAGGTACTGTAGCTGCGGATGATAGTTAGTGACTTTCGCAAAGGGCAAGTGAAGGAACACTGGGGAGGGGGTCAGTAAAAGTCTGAAACTTCCTCTCGCTCTATCAAGAGTTTGAGAAGTCACTTTTTGATATCCCATGTACCTAAAAAAAAGTACTGTAGAAATTCTTTCATCGGGATCTCTTTAAATGGTTTAGTACTTTATAGTCCAGTCAAATTAGACTAAAAAATAGGAATGAAGTTTCAGAAATTCGCAACCAGCTGGAAATTGGTTGGATTGTGTTGGATCATTCGGTTCCCTTCAAAATGGTTGAGCTAAGTGGTGCTAATATTCGCGTCATGTCCGTGAACGGGCGCTGTCAGTTGAGACTGGTCATCTATCAGTTGCCAGTTGCTATTTTAATATCTATATTTAGTTTTTACTTTATTTACATTGTTCTCACATGATTGCGACAACAAACATGTAACAGATATATTTGTAACTAGCTGTTGCCCGCGACTTCGTCTGCGTTAAGTTCGTAAAACTGTACAATCACTCTGTGCTTGCAATTCATTCCGAAAGCATCGCAATAATTTATTGTACTTTAACATAAAACGGTTAAAGGTAAAAATATCCGAATTGAGAACCTCCTCCTTTTTTAGAAGTCGGTTAAAAACACAAATTACCTTCAGGAAACATGTTATGTACTCGTCCAGATCCAGATGTATGAACGTCAATGAATAGAAAGAGTATGGGTCGTAGCAGTTGGCATTTCTGCCTACCCCAAGGGAAAAGTCATTAGTTTATGTATGTTTCTGGTTTATGTTCTGGTAAAACAACATTGTATGATTTTAACCCCTCGCCACAGTGAGCACGCCACAATCAAATCACAGCGGTAATGCCTGTCTTTGAGAAGTGTCTACAGAGGCGTCACGGCATCCTCTTTTTGTGCAGGACTCACCGGTTGTGGGTGTTTCGGAAGGTATCTGTGTCGAATTCAGCGGGAAGAAACACTCGGGTCTCACCATTGTGCGAATCACCCGGAGAATACGATGGAGCATACGGTGGAAGTCAGTCCCGCTTGGTCGGAGAGCCGGCGCCGCCTTGTCCTTATGGGGGCGATTGGTGGAGAAAATGACAACCAGTAGCCTCCTTCAGTGACGCACTACGATCAAAGAAGGTGGCTGAAACTATGAGGGATAGGACATCCTGACTCCTCAGCGGTCGCTGCAAGGGACGCTCCGGGTGTTGGAAACCGCAAGGCAATTCCCAGCCATTGCAAACACGGGATTGCGGTGGTGCTGTCTGGCCGTCTGGTCAAAGCAGTCCTGAATCGACGGCGCGTAGTATTCTACGCGCGACTCAAAGAGATTTCAGCAAATGGATAGGGCCCTCTAGGGCCGATGTCTGCTAGGGCTGCAAGTTTGATCGAAAGAGTTATTTCCCATAACAATTTTCGCTTCAATAACTTTTCACTGAAGAGTTTAAGCAGTTAGACAGCTTTGATAGAGGTAAACGAAGGAGCATAATCGGGACACCGACCTTCAGCTGGATAACGTGCACTGATAGTGAAAAGCCTTAAATGAATCCCAAAACTACCATCATCATGCGGCAGGCATTAAGTCCGCCGCTGTACATTTGTGCATAAAGGATTAAATAAATAAATAAATAAATCATCAACTATCTTCTTCCACAACAGTACTTATGAAGAATTTGCGAGAGCATGCTTGCATTGATTATTGCAGTTTGATCATTTTAAGCGTTAGAATTACTTGTTCATTTACCTAGGATATTTTGGTGTGTATTTAATTGATATCCCCGTATATAAGACAAATGATTTTTCCATAGTGGGAACTACCTAAGAGTCTCCAACTTATGAATGAACTACGGCGAAAACTTGTGCGCGTGTATCCCCGTTCAATCGAACTCGCATATTGATGGCCAAACCGAGAAATTACTGACACCGATTGCCTCTATGAGGACACGGCAGTTCACTCAAGATGGATAGACCTCCACCGCATGCTACACCGAGTCCTCCAGGCGATTCACAAAATGGTAATATCACGGTACTTTCAACCGAACCCAGAACACAACAGTCCTGAGCTTATCCATAAAACAATGAAATTACGGTTAACAAATGTAGCAGCCGATAAGTGTTATCCCTGAGACTGGCCTCCCTTAGAGGGTTGTTCCAGTGTTGGTCACCACTCATTGCAAAGAGGTAACGTCCAGATATCGACGTAAGTCAGCAAGGAATCTGAGATACATTATACGTTGTCGAACTGTGATCAGAAAAACACATTCGATCCCGTTTTAAATGAAGCAGTGACTGTAAATAATAAAACACACCATTATTAATCCGCAAGGTGCCATCATGCCGGAGGACACAGTGGAGATGTGCCCTGCAAGGGCGGAGCACCGCCGTGTCCTCGTGGAGGTAATCGGCGTCAGTGACCTCTCGCGCCGGGCTCTGATCCAGAGCGAGGAGTAATGGCAGGCGTTCGCCTCCTTCTGCAAAGCCTTAATGCTAACGAAGGCGGAGGCCGCACGCGTTAGGGAACGAACGGCCTCACGCCGAGCCGAGATTCCGACCCCGACTACCAATCACGGTAGACGCGGGCTTCCGGACGTCGAGCAATAGGTAGCTAGCCGTCCTGTAGTTGACCGGATCGAGCCCAATCCTCAACAGCGCGTAGTGATAGACACAGGTGTAGTTTTAGTCAGTAAAAGATTCTGACACTATCTCCCGCCCCGCCCAAGAGCGGGGGATGTCATAAGATGATTTTCCCACCGGAAAAAAAAAGTCAGTAAAAGATTGTTCGTCCTCCCGCTCCAACCAGAGCGGGAGAAGTCATTGGATGATTTCCACCCTTAAAAAAAGAAAAAAGGTGCCATCATCATCATTATTATTTCAGCCGAAAGACGTCCACTGCTGGACATAAACCTCCCCAAGTGTCGCTATAATGACCGATTGTTTCATTGCGATGAAACAAAGCCTAAGTAAGACAATTATCAAGTTCCAATTCCAACAATTTAAATGTATAAAAGTTATCTACATCGATTTCTAAAATTAATAATACGCACTTCACTAAAAATTTCTACAGATATATTATATACGTAGATTTATAAAAAAAACATTGTAAGCATGCAAAAATATATAAAAAAATCTTATTCACGATGACAAAATAGAACAAAAATTTCTCCTAAGAGAGCCGTATGGGATTTGAACCACCTTCACATTACATGAGAGTCTAGTTACGAAACCACTGTGCTGCGGTCTTCGATGAATAAGCTATAAAATAGACGTTCTTATATAAACGTCATAATTGACTGGTTGGCTCCCTAACGATGATAGCGTGATGATTTTCGTGTTAGAAGTTAAATTTGCAGCTAAATGGAATAATGTAACATTATAGTACGTGATTTTACTCGCCGCTTGGATTTTATTATGTGTTTTGATTAGTTTTTACAAAATATTTAGAAGATATCGAATAGAAATGTCAATTTTATTTTGAAAAAATGGTAAAAGTTATTTTAATACAAAAAAATAAGACAAAATAATGTCAAAATTTTTAACTGTAGCTGGGAATTGAACTCGCGGCAAATGTCGTTCAATACCTACATTTTGGATTATTGCTCACCCCACATAGCAAATAGCGTGATAGTTTATAGCCTATCAGTTGCCCTGACCTATAAGGATTGTGTATGCAAAATTTGAACAGGATCGGTTCAGTAGTTTTTGCGCCAACTAATACCATCACAAAAGAATTTTACTGTTTTATTATATGTATAGATTACAAAACATGATTGAAAAGAGTGTCCATGGAGTTTCTTGCACATTCTTCTCCATAGAGATCTACCCTTTGGAATGTGCAATTAGCATCATTTTTTCTGACTCACTGACTTCTTGACATTTCAAAAGTGCCTGTAAATGGTTTATTTGAAATAAAATGCTTTGACTTTGATTGTTCAAAACACCATCATAAATGAAACCTAAAAAATCCTCATCGATCCGACACCTGGAAAAAAAATTGTATTCTCGTATGTCTAAATTGACTGGACTATTACTATATAATATACAAGCAACCCGCCCCGGCTTCGCACGGGTGCAATGCTGATCACTTCATAGTGTAAAACAAAGTCGCTTCCCGCTGTTTGTCCCTATGTACGCTTAGATCTTTAAAACTACGCAACGGATTTTGATGCGGTTTTGATCAGCATTGCACCCGTGCGAAGCTGGGGCGGGTCGCCAGTACTAATTAGGTATACTATAAAATGTCTTTGTATACAACGTTCACAGTTTTTTTTTTTATAATTAGATAATACAAACATGTTTTCTTTTGAGGTTACTCTCATGCTCACCTTTTTTGTGATCAAGAGAGGAGACGTTTCCATAAATTTTCATCACAATGTGGTAAGAAATAAAAACAAAATAATGTATTCAAAAAAACCCGACTGCAAAAATACTATAAAAGTACCAAACAATTCACTTTTCAAGCTCTCTGATGCAGTTGGTGGCACCAAATCTTCTATCAACTAAAATAAATGCAACCAACAGCACGAACGTGAAGAAGTACCAAACACACACACACACACAAACCTTTATAATATTAGTGTGATCAGGAAGAAAGAAAAAAAGAAAACATGTTTATTCTGCCTAAATAGACGCACAATTCTTACAAAAATATAAAAACAAAGTTCCCTGACAGGCCATATGAGTATCCTGCATAACTGTGTTGCTCTATATGACCATAGACAACACAGTTGTCTAGATTATCTGTGGCACTTTGACGCCGGCCATAACAGAGACAAACATAAACAAAAATAAATCAAAATATAAAAGAAAATAACATAATTTTAACAATAAAAACTAAAAATCAAAGTTGTGCGTCGTATGTTTTTTTTTTTTTTTTAATTGATATAAACCAGTGCTTGACTGCGACCTGATGGTAAGCGGAGATGCAATCATTGATGGTCAGGCGCACTAGTTTATTAAGAGCCTATTCACTCTAGCCTTGACACCTAAATTATAGTTGGACGGGAAGACCGCAGCAGGCAAATTGTTCCAGTCCTTCGATGTACGCGGTATAAACGACGAAGCGAAACGCTTAGTCCGGACCGTTGAAGTTTCAACAACGTAAGGGTGGATACTCGCCGTTCGTCGGGTTGTCCGATGGTAGAAAGGAGATGGCGGAATCAAGAAGAATAGAATAAAAAGAATAATAAGAATAGGCCGTTGCTCAGCATATATCGTGACTCTAGGCAAATCCAGCCATCTACGGTGCTGGTTTTCAGCAACCGCGATTCGAGGAAAGTACTTTTACAATCCTAACTGGCCTTTTTGGCCTGACTGGACATTGACTGGCCGGTTGGCCTAGTGGTTAGTGGCCCTGACTGCTATGCCGGAGGTCGTGGGTTCGATTCCCACCCAGGACAAATATTTGTGTGATGAGAACGATCATTTGTTCTATGTCTGGGTGTAAATTATTTATATATGTATGTATTTATAAATATATAAGTATGTTTATCAGTACTCATAGCACAAGTTTCAGACTAGACGGCGTTGTGTGATAGTTGTGAAATATTATTATTTAAAAAAAGACAACTTGGTTTAATAAACACATAAAAATGGAAAAAATATGAAACGCTCAGTGGCTCAGTGGAGTTTAACTTGAAGTTTTTCAGTTTTTTACATAGCGTGGCTCTAATTCCGGCCCTAACCTTTAGTTAGAAAACGACGAAGTCAGCAAGCTCTCGGAAAGTGTATGTCTCAGCCACCCTTGACTTGAACAACCACCCTCGGCCCTCACAGATGGTGATCCACAGTAAATCTTATTGCCAACCAGTTAGATTTTGTCCTGTCAAAATTCATAGTAAATACAAAACGATCAAATACTAGGAAGTAATTAAAGTTTTGGCACACTAAAGAACAAATGATTTTTATTTGTTAAATAATTCAATGGTTTACAACACTTTTAATCTTAGTTGATTCCACTGCGGGTATATAGGAAAATTTATATTTATTTATTACATAATATATTGTACACCTCCCAATGTGGATAGGATAATAAACATTTACAAAAACTAAGTGTACATTGGGCGGTCTTATCGCACAGAATGGACTGAACGAAAGGAGATAGATTTGAGGCGGTCAGTGTACAAAAATCATAAATAATACCCATTAATTATACATAATAATAAAAATACATATAAACACAGATATATATTTCATTTGAAGAAGTCGTTAACAAAAATCAGCCACCCATTGAAATAACTCCAATGGAATTTTATTATAATCTACACTAATATTATAAAGAGGAAAACTTTGTTTGTTTGTTTGTAATGAATAGGCTCAAAAATGACTGGACCGATTTTAAAAATTCTTTCACCATTCGAAAGCTACATTATCCACGAGTAACATAGGCTATATTTTATTTTGGAAAAAAATAGAGTTCCGTAAGATATTTGAGTTTTTCGGACACAAGGTGTAAAAAGTCAACCAGAAAAGTTACTTATTTTGCGTACGTAAACTATAAAAGATAGAACAATAAAATGTTCTAATTAATTGTAGATACTTATAAATATCTACCAAAGTTTGTTAGGAGAAACCTACTTTCACGCGGGCGAAGCCGCTGGCAGAAGCTAGTATATTATATATACATCTTAACTAATAAATATTATAACTTCATAAGTATTTATTAAAAAAAAACATACATAACTTTACGACTTTTAACCCAAACGGTATCGTCAGAGACGCCTCAAAGATAAGCGCTTCTTCAAGACCCGATTTTAATTGATACCAATTGCTGGAGGTTAGCGCTGGATTATTTTTCAAAGTAAACAATGTGAAGATAATAACCTTATACCACATTATTTATTATGTATGCGAACCTGGATATAGGTTCAGAATCACTAACTGAATCGATTCCAATAATTTTTACACCATGTTATATTTTTTTTTCCAAAAGTATTTAAAAAAAGGTCACAAGTTAGACACTAAATACAACACAGGTCACGGCAGGCCATAGCGGGCAGTAGGCGCCAACGCATAGCTGGGCGCGGAAACAAAACCACCCCTCAGTCGCCCGGATGGGTCGGTGACCATGTATTTGTACGGACAACCAGGTAACATAGCTTATAACTTTGTAATTTTTTATGATACAGTTACGTTTTGTACATAGATTATTTACATAAAAATACTAGACACGTGTTTCGGGTTTCGCATATAGTAAAACTAATGTTGTATAGGTCACGCAAATACCACAACAGTATTGCAATAGGTGTTATAAGTAATATGTTATCACCAGAGCCGTAACTAGGGCGGTGCCAGCGGTGCCCAAGCGCAGAGGCCCTACCAGGAACTCTTAACGCGATCCATTTAACGGCTTAAACTAAAGTGTCAAAGGGCTGGAGTTGTATAGCTCTATCCCTATTTCTCGCTCGCGTGACTGACATTTTAACACGTCATAGTAAGACCCCAGGGCACTTCTTTCTTCTTTCTTTCTTTCCAAAACACAAGCGTGTCTGTTCACCGCTAAAAGGAGCCCGTTCACCTTGGCTGCTGCTTTTCAGAATGTATCTCTGAAGTACACCAACCGCCTTCAACTCTTGGTAGTTGAAATTGCCTCAGACCTTAACTTTGGGCGGTTCATTAAGTCCAAAGCCAAGGTAGCTGCTAAGAAACTCGGTGTTCTTGCAAAGGTCGTATTTCACATCAGGGCAGCTTTTAATGTTATACAAAGCACGAGTCCGTTCGTGTGTGGAGTACTACAGCCACATATGGGCTGGTGCTGCAAAATGCCACCTGGCAGCTTTGGACTCGGTGGAAAGGCGTGCAAAGAGGCTAATTGGTGATCCAATCTATATAGCCTTGAGCACAGACGTAAAATAGCCAGCCTTTCGGTGTTTTACAGGATGCATTTTGGAGAGTGTGCGCAGGAATTGCATGACTTGATTCCACCATCTCATTTCTACCATCGGACAACCCGACGAACGGCGAGTATCCACCCTTAGTTGTTTAAACCTCTACGGTCCAGACTAAGCGTTTCGCCTCGTCGTTTATACCGCGTACATCGAGGGACGGAAACAATTTGCCTGCTGCGGTCTTCCCGTCCGGTTATAATTTAGGTGTCTTCAAGGCTGCATAGCATGATTAGCCTTTTAATGTTCCCACTACTGGGACTCAGGCCTCCTCTCTAGGACAGGGAATGGGGCGTAATCCAACACGCGGGCCCAGTGCAGGTTGATGAATGTCACATGTCTTCGAATTCTTTGGTTCTATGACATGGCGGTTTCGTCACGATGTTTTTGTTCACCGTTTTGAGAGCAGTGTTGATGATATAAATTACACCAAGTAATTTGCCTGGCTGGGTTTGAACCCGCGACCTACAATTCATAAATCCCGGCCGTTACCACTCGGCCACCACTACTCTAAAGTGAATACGCTCGCAATAAATTAGTGCGCTTCACCATCAACGATTGCATTACTACTTACCATCAGGTGAGATCGCAGTCAAGCACTAGCTTATATCAATAAAAAAAATCTAGTCCTTTTTGATTTTATTGTACCTTTTATTTATTATTTATTTACTAAAACTTTATCCACTAGTAATAAACACTGTAGAAAGGCGGACTTAATGCCTTAGGCATTTTCTACCAGTCGACCTTAGGGTGGTTTTTTTTTTTTTTTTTATTCGTGATAGGTTCGCGCTTGACCGCCATCTCACCATCTCACCTGATGGAAAGCGATGAGGCGGTCGACGATGGAACGCGCTTACCTAGAAGTAACGTATTCACTCTTGACTTAAAGATTTCCGGGTTGTAGCTATCAGGAAACACACATGTGCAGAAACAAAACATAGTAGGTGCAGCTTAATGGTAAAGAAATAGAAAAGAAATACAATAATAGATATAATTAGATACATACATACAAATTAACAATGTACCTAATTATGAAAAACGAATCCAACAAATCAACGTTGTGATGATTACAACAACTTCCTGCGAATGTGTTCACGTGCCTTCACCTTAAAAGTGAACCGATTGGTCGCAATCCTAATATTCAAAAAAAAAATTACCTTCTTCACTAAAAAAAAACACTAAAAGGATCAAAATAACTTTAATTTCGGCAGACGGTGTTAAATAAGAAACAAACAATACCTAGAAACACCGACTTCCAAAATTAAAGTTATTTTGACCCTTTTAGTGCTTTTTTTATTGAAGTCGGTTATTTTTTTTTTTTGTAATTATTTTTTCTGTTCTATTTACTGTCTATAAAAGGGAGTCAGGGATGTTTTTTTTTTTTTTTATTGGGTGGGAAAATCATCCTAATGACATCCCCGCTCTTGGGCGGAGCGGGAGATAGTGTCAGACTCTTACTGACTAAAAACCCACTCCTGTTCCTTCGTTGCCTTCGTCCCAGGGCCCCGGGTTCCGCTTTCACACTACCCGTGGCTCGAGTCAGGGATGTCATATTACTGACTCCCTTTTCTTTCATATCACTCCTCACACAACCTTTTCATGGGCCTCCCTCTCCCTCTGCATCCATCTCTTGGGTAATCGGATTTTATAATTCTTTTTTCAGTTCCCATCGTCATATGTGGATCCATTTTTAAATGCTATTGGCCGCTAACCCGTCTCAAATATTGAGTGAGCGTAGAAAAGACGAGCGTTTTTTGATATTTGGTACTAGCTTAACTGCCAGCAGTTTCGCCGGCGTAAAAGTAGATTTATCCATACAAACTTTGGACCTTCGTTTCATACTCTTAAGGGGTGAATTTTGGAAAACCCTCTCTTAGTGTTCATACCTATGTCATAAAAACCTTGTGCAAAATTTTGCGCTCCTAGTCCCAGTAATTTCGGCTATGCGTTGATATGTCAGTCAGTCAGTTTCTCCTTTTTTATATGTATATAGATGTAAAGATTTAATAACGGAAGAAGTACAGAATTTAGAGAGAAACATAGCAATTAATATTTTTATGTTTACAAACATAAAGCACCTTTCTAAGGCCGGCCATACACGGACAACTCGAGCAATTAATTAGTGATCAACATACACAAACCGCTCTTGCGGTCAGAATCAACAGCTTGAAGCTACCAGTCATAACTTCTAGAGCAGTTCATGCCAACTACTCCAGCAGTTGGTCAAGAAGTCACAATTTCAATTTCATTCAAATCATTAGCAACATGGATTTTGCGGAAGAAGCAAGCTACTACTGCTAGTTTTGCTCAGACGACGAAGGCGGCGGTATAAAAATAAAAAATTATGGGTTCATACTATGTTGCAATATTGCAATAGAACAGTCGACGGCTCGAGCAGTCAGCGTATGCCTTGCGAAGTTGCGACTGCTTGACCGGACGATGAAATTTCACTGCGCTCGAGCAGTCGCGACTGCTTCAGGCGGTTGGCATCCCGAAGCAGTCGCAACTACTCAAGTGATTCCATATATGTGTGTTCATAGTAGTTCACAGTCCATCCTGACTGCTTCAAGCTGTCCGTGTATGGCCGGCCTTTGTCCGCTCGTTGAAACGGGCTACTACGGAACTTTGCACTGCGCGTGGCCCGAAAACCAGTTGCCCGGTTTTTTCCTATGATTTACAGAACCTTAAAATGCAATAAAATTGTTTGCCTACCGCACCAACACGCCTACACTCAACTGCACGTTAATCCTATAAACAATTCGATATTGATTGATATATTGATAAAGCATTTACGTCGTGGTAGTTTGTTTTTTTTAAAGTGGGAAATCATCAAGTAAATTCTCCCGCTCTAGGTGGAGCGGGAGATAGTGTCCGACTTTTACTGACTAAAAACCCACTCCTGTTCCTTCGTTGCTTTCGTCCCAGGGCCCCCGGTTTCGTTTTCACACTACCCATGGCCCCAGTAGGCTTCGACCCTGCTGGGCCCCTACGATTTGCTGACATCTCCCTGAGGCGCGCATGGAACAATACGCGCCGTCGACGACTTGGGCTCGGTCCGGACGGTTACCGGACGATCGGACGGCGGGCTACCCATTGTTCGCCGTCCGCAAGCCCGCGCCTACGGAGGGTCAGTAAAAGTCTAACACTCCCTGTGTTAGACTTTTACTGACTAAAATCCACCAGTGTTCCTTCAGTTATGATATAGGGCCACGGTAAAACGCTAGTAATGTCGTTGTAGTACGGGGGCTTTCATACAATGGATCGAATGTGTGTCTAGTAAGTAAATTAACTGGTAGCGATTGACCTTAACTAATTTTAATGTCATCCAAACGTTATTACACCATGTAGTTAGTGGCAATACCTAATTCTTCTAGGGTACTCTGTGACGCCATAAGAAGACGGTCAAGTTCGATTAGGACTCCGTAGCATAGCATAGCATAGTCGGCCTTATAATGTTTCCACTGTTGGGACTCAGGCCTCCTCTCTAGGAGAGGGAACGGGCCGTAATCCACCACGCGGGCCCAGTGCGGGTTGGTGGATGTCACATGTCTTCGAATTTTTGGTTCTAGGACATGCCGGTTTCCTCACGATGTTTCCCTTCACCGTTTTGAGAGCAGTGGTGATGAAATAAATTACACAAAGTAATACGCCTGGCTGGGTTTGAACCCGCGACCTACAACTCGTAAGTCGGGGACGTTACCACTCGGCCACCACTGCTCACTCGGACTCCGTAGAATGAATTGAAAAATCACATTTCTTGTATGCGAGCGCCTTTAGTTTTTAACTTTATTTTGTATTTATTATTTGTTGTTATAGCGACAATAACGATAAATACCTAGGTAGACAGTCTGAAAATTTCAACCGTCTGACAATTACGGTTCATGAGATACAGCCCGCTAACAGACAAACAGACAGGCAGCAGAGGCGCAATAAAACGGTTCTGTTGGTTACTCTTCAGGAAGGGAAACCTGTATGGTACATACATTTTATAATAATAAGAAGTCATTTTGACCTGCTATGTACTCTATGCCGACATGAGATAGATTTAGACGCAAATTAAAATTATATTATTTAGAAATGTTTTAAGTACATTGAAGTATGTCTAGAGACTCACCGACCCCACAGTCAAACCATTGCAACGGTTTTGTGGGGCTTATCTTATAACTTACTTACCTTTTTGGAATAAAGATAAATAAATAATAATAAAATAATGAGATGTACCTGTTTTCACATTGTTGTTGTTATTAGTCCCCGTGGCCTGGCTGAACAGGGATGCGCCAGTAAGACGAGCTCGTCGAAGAATCCACCACATTCTGCTCAAATTACAGTTCTAATTCAACTTATCGAACAGTAATTAATTACAATAATTTAAAGTCACTATATGACCTATAATTTAACTTAACAGAAACGGGGAGAATTCTGTGCAAATATTTAAAATAATTAGCATAGAAATAATAGAGTAATAATGTTCGGTTTCTGTCACAATTGTTGTTTTTTTTTCGTGGACGTAATACGCGCGTCGGTCAGCCGTTTGTTCAGCGCGGCGCCTTCACCGCGTGGCTACTGACACGGTACTGGCGGACTGTGCCCTCCGTCCCGGCATGACATTTTCAAACACTGGCATGCGCAGTACCCACGATATATTCGGTCTAACAGGTGAATAAGTACATCGTACAATTTCAGAATATCTAAAGTTTTTAAGTAGGTCCATTCAGTGGTAAAAAATATGGCCCAAGCACTAAATGCGAACTTGTAAACAAACTGAAAATATTCTACATTCCGTTCTCATCTTCGATTTCTAGAGTTCCGTACCTCAAAAGAAAAAATCGGAACCCTTATAGGATCACTTTGTTGTCTGACTGTCTGTCTGTATGTTTATCAGTTTTTCTGTTTGTCAAGACCTCGGGAACCGTACCGTACCGGAAAGTACCGAGTTGAAATTAAAACCATGTACTTAGGTCTGCGGTCCCTTGTAGCTGTGATAAAAATCAAGCTTCAGAGTTAACAAAAAAAAAGATACGGCCGTTTATGTCGCAAAAAATGTGTATTTTGACACTCTCAAGGGAATCAAAATTCATACTCAACTAGCAAAAATACCGTACAAGCAATTACTTCTACGACTATAGATCGAAAAACACTCGTATAAAAGATCCTCTTATTCCAAAAAGCTGTATAAAAGCAATTTTCTAGAGAGTTTAGCATTCAACGCTTTTTAGTTCTTTAATGTCTAGTAAAAGTGGACTCGACGAATTTATATCGCTTTTATTCGATATAAAGATATTTTGACTGTCTGTCACAATATCTTGTTAATCCAAATTAATAACAATATATAATATTTATTTTTGAACACCACGAATGGCGCCAGGCCACTTCGGCATCCATAAATTGTTCTTTTAATGAAAAGACCGAGAGAATTCTATAGAAACGATTAAATTATAGGATTTCTAATGGCACCACATGTGCAGGCCAGACAAGTCGTTGAGAACCAGGCGACCCAAAACATTTTAGAAACAATTAAAAAACTATACAAAAACAAAGCACTAAAACCACTACTCACATGAAGTTCATATATCTGTGCTTCCAGCATTAAGTAAAATATATGAAAAAATCATGCTCGACCAGATGTTGTTTCATTTTAACTGAAATAGGATTTGCATAGTCATCAGTTTACTTCACGAAAGGAAGGTCAACGATGGATGCAGGAGTTAAACTCATCAGTCACATTTTGGAATCTTGGGAGAAGTCCCAGGATGCTATTGGCATATTCTGTGACCTCTCAAAAGCATTTGACTGCGTTGACCATAATACTCTAATCTGTAAATTAGATCATTACGGAATTCGTGGACGAGCTGCTGATCTTGTTTTTCCCTATTTATCTTACAGGAAATAAAAAGTAACCATTAATGAGGCGACATCCTCGGGGTCTTTAGTAAAGATGGGCGTGTCTCAGGGTTCAATTCTAGGCCCTTTCCTTTTTCTAGTTTATATTAATGACCTTCCTTATATGATGGTTAATTTATCCGATATAATTCTATTTGCTGATGACACTTCCCTTATTTTTAAAGTACCTAGATAGGAAAGATGCGAATGTCTTACATATCAACGAAAGACTGGCTGTTCCTTCGTAATGGTTCGCTGCTAATAATCTCTTATCAAATGCGATTAAAATTAAATGTATAAAGTTGTCATTACCGAATGTCCCTCAAGTTGGCGTCAATCAAATTCTTGACGGCAACAAACTTGATGTATTACGGAAACTGTGTTCTTAGGTATAACTATCGATTCTAAACTCTCGCTCATATTAGAAATTTTCAGGTAAATTAAGCTCAGTCGCATATGCAGTAAGAAAAATAAGGCAATTGAAAGATGTAGCCACAGCTAGGTTAGTTTACTATGCTTATTTCAACAGTATTATATCTTATGTATTATTACTGTGGGGATCTGCAGCTGATGTTGACTCAATTTTCATATAGCAAAAGAGAGCAATTCGGGCAATTTATAAAATGGGTCAGAAATAAATTCGAAGAAATCGATATACTGACTCTGCCTTCTCCTTATTTCTTGGAAAGTATTTTGTATGTTCGTAAAAACCTAGGACTCTTCAAAATTAGAAGCGATTTTCATAACATAAATACGCGTAGTAAACACGATATTGTATTACTCAAATGGATATTAGCTAAGACCAGCAAGTCATTTTTAGTAAAGAGTATACGCTTTTATAACAAGCTGCCAAAGGCGGTGACTGAACTTAGCAAGGGAAAGTTCAAAACCCATATTAAGCGTGTCCTAACTAAAAAAGAGTATTACAAGGTTAAAGACTATGTCGAAGACACGCTTGTTTGGCTATCACTGCTTCTGCACATGTGGCCCCTTGGCAACTCATAATATTGTGTAAATGTATTTACTGCTCCACATTTGTTGTAATATACACTTTTTTCTTTTTTTTTCTAACACATTGCTTTTGCAATATTTTATATGATATACCCCCCAACCACCATAAATTCGTTAGTAATTAATTTTGTTAACGTCTCATTTATTGATCATTTTAATTATTTATTTTTCTTCCTTTTTTTATATAGCCTCTCTTTTTTCTAATGTATGTATGTAATGTCCTAGAAGTCGTAGCAATGAAACCTCATTTCCATTTCTCAGCCAAAAGCTGAATGAATGCTTTGCAACGATCACTGAATTGCTTTCAATGGCGAACTAGTTAAAACTATTAAATTAATAAAAGGGGTTAAAGTAAGAAATGGCCGTTTTATTGTAATAGGTACTTCGAATTGACATAGAACTTTCATGGTTTGAGATTTTTGAGTGAAACTTATTTCACATGGTAAAGTCACATTCAAAAGTGCCTGGATAGTACAGATATAAAATCGCGTGAATCGAGAAATGACGCCATCTAGCGTAAAACCAGATTGAAATTTTGGTGTCGACAACATTACATTATAATAGATGGCATCGCTGTGCTTCAAATGATTAATGTTTAATTAATGCTTATTTTTGTATTTTCTTTTTGTTTCTTCAAACATTGAAATAATTTATTGTTTCTTTTAAAGAGATGAAGATATTAAAATTGAATATCAATTTAAATATTTGATTATCTATGTGTTAGTTTTCAAACTTCAGAAGGTAGGTATTTATAAATAATAACTAGTAGGTAGTAAAAATAATACTTAGACCAGAGTTATGACTTAGCTCAATTCATTGTTCCCTAAGTTAATTTCGATTATCTCATTCCAGCACTTTTCGTTGAATTTTATTTTTAACCAGGTGTATTGTCTACTTATTTTACCAAAATAAGTAGATTGTTGGATTTAGTAAAAAGAGCTCTAATTATTGCTATGCATGATCAAGGTAAAAACTTGTCAGAAATAGCTAGAGAGAGAGATTTTTTTTTTCTTCTTTTATATAACAAAAACCTCCTATATAATAATCATTATTGGGTATTATATATTTCCGTTTTATTGTTGCAGAGAAAAACAGTTGTTTTATGGGTATGACGAATTGAAGAAGAGGGTTCTTTGAAACACCATAAAAGAGCTGGCAGACTAAAACTAATAAACATGTTGCAGCGTCAAACCATGATAAGGTAGTACGAAGAAAATCGACGTCTGTCGACGAACCACTATGCTGGTTTATTTGACACAGACGTTGACACTGTTCGTCGTGCTCTTCATACTTAGTGAAAAGACGCATTATCGGAGGCATGTTGTGAAATCCTTGCTATATGGATCACATAAACTTTGATTAGAGTAGTGTCATCTTTAAGTTATTTTTAATTATAATACTGAATTAATATTATTTACTCAGTACTTATTCTCTGTATTAAGTGGAGACCTTGTTATGTGTGTTTAACTTAATACCCGTATTTAAAACTACTTAAAAAAGTTATGAACACTTGATATATTGCACAACATTTTGTACAATATTATAGTTTTTAGCCTACATTTAATCCTTTTGACCTTTGTGATAAATTTATTTGGTCTCTTTTTTGTTTGTTAAGGTTACATAAGCTTCAATCCTCTTTCCAATTTTGGAAAAGAATACTTAAGCTATGGCCTCAATAAGAAGTTATATATAATATTATAATCTTATTCGGTGATTAATAAATGGTGATTGTTAAATTTGAATAAGAAATGGCAAGAAATAAACATATTTTTTTTTTAATAGTGCCTTTTTGTTTGATGAGTCTGTTTATCTGCATTTTTTTCGTTTTGCTGAGTAACTAGCCACTTGAATATTATATTACAAATAAATATCCACTTGTTAGCTTTGATATAATATTCCTACCGATTTGTTTTGTTTGTTATCCGCCCGATCGCTCTAAATGACTTTTGTCACTTTTTTTTTATTCATAACTTACAAAAAGTTTGAATACTACGTGAGATTCGAATTCACGGCTCATTGATTTACGCATCTATCTGCACAAGCTAAACCGCTAAGTCAACTTGACTCTAATTTAAATGATGAAATTATGAACTACTAGCTGTTGCCCGCGACTTCGTCCGCGTTAACTTCGTAAAACTGTACAATCATTCTGTGCTTGCAATTCATTCCGAAAGCATCGCAATTATTTATTATACTAAATAATTTATTTAACATAAAACGGTTAAAGGTCAAAACACAAATTACCTTCAGGAAACATGTTATGTACTCGTCCAG
The DNA here is from genome assembly GCA_949316375.1 of Mythimna vitellina. Classification (NCBI taxonomy): domain Eukaryota; kingdom Metazoa; phylum Arthropoda; class Insecta; order Lepidoptera; family Noctuidae; genus Mythimna; species Mythimna vitellina. The sequence continues at coordinate 1,871,272 of OX438696.1, forward strand.
ATCCAGATGTATGAACGTCAATGAATAGAAAGAGTATGTATGAGTCGTAGCATTTGGTATTTCTGCCTACCCCAAGGAACAAACATACATAAACTAATGCCTTTTGCATTAGTTTATGTATGTTTGGTCTATGTTCTGGTAAAACAACATTGTATGATTTTAACCCCTCGCCACAGTGAGCACGCCACAATCGCAGCGGTGATGCCTGTCTTTGTAGAGTGACTACAGAGGCGTCACGGCATCCTTTCTTTATGCAAGACTCACCTGATGTGGGTGTTCCGGAAGGTATCTGTATTGAATTCTGCGGGAAGAAAAACTTAGACCTCACCATTGTGCAGATCGCCCGGAGAATACGATGGAGTATACGGTGGAAGTCAGTCCCGCTTGGTCAGAACGCCGGCGCCGCCATGTCCTCGTGGGGGCAATTGGTGGAGAAAATGACAACCAGTAGCCTCCTTCAGTGAAGCACTACGATCAAAGAAGGTGGGTTCCCAGCCATCGCAAACACGGGACTGCGGTGGTGCCGTCCGGCCGTCTGGTCAAAACAATCTTGAATCGACGGCGCGTAGTATTCTACGCGCGACTCAAAGAGATGTCAGTAAATGGATAGGGCCCTCTAGGGCTGATGTCTGCTAGGACTGCGAGATCATTCGAAAGAGTTACCTCCCATAACAATTTTCGCCTAAATAATATGTCACTGAAGAGTTTAAGCAGTTAGACAGCTTTGCACCTTCGTTTACCTCTAGTAAACGAAGGGGCATAATCGGTACACCAACCTTTAGCTGGGTAACGTGCACTGATAGTGCAAAGCCTTAAGTAAATCCAAAAACTACCATCATAATCAACTATCTTTCTCCATAACAGTAATTATGAAGAATTTGAGAGAGAATGCTTGCATTGATTGTTGCAGTTTGATCATTTTGGGAATTACTTGTTCATTTACCTATCATTTTTTTGGCGTGTATTTAACTGTCGTCCCCGTATATCACACAAATGTTTTTTCGATAGTGGGAACTACCCTATGAAGAGTCTCCAACTTTTGAATGAATTTCGGTGACATATTGTGCGTGTGTATCTCCGTCCAATCGAACTCGCATATTGATGGCCAAACCGAGAAATTACTGACGCCGATTGCCTCTATGAGGACACGGCCGTTCACCCAAGCTGGATAGACCTCCGCCGCATACTACACCGGGTCCTCCGGGCGATTCGCAAAATTGTAATATCAGGGTACTTCCAACTGAATCCGGAAAAGCAACCGTTTGAAACACCCACAACAATCCTGAGTTTCCATATTGCATCCATAAAACAATGAAATTACGCTAAACAAATGTAGCAGCCAATTAGTATTATCCCTGAGATTGGCCTCCCTTAGGGGGTTGTTCCAGTGTTGGTTACCATTCACTGCAAGAAGGTAACGTCCAGATGTCGACGTAAGGCTGCAAGGAATCTGAGATACATCACACGTTGTCGAACTATGATCAGAAAAACACATTCGATCCCGTTTTATATGAAGCAGTGACTGCAAATAATAAAACACGCCATTATTAGGCCGCAAGGTGCCATCATCCCGGAGGACACAGCGGAGCATACAGTAGAGGTGTGCCCCGCAAGGGCGGAGCACCACTTGGTCCTCGTAGAGGCAATCGGCGTCAGTGACCTCTCGCGCCGGGCTCTGGTTTGGGCGAGATCCAGAGCGAGAAGTAATGGCAGGCGGTCGCCTCCTTCTGCAAAGCCGTAATGCTAGCGAAGGAGGAGGCCGCAAACGTAAGGGACTGAACGTCCTCACGCCAATCCGAGATTCCGACCCCGACTACCAGCCACGGTAGACGCGGGCTTGTGGACGTCGAGCGATGGGTAGCTAGCCGTCCGGCCTTCCGGTAGTTGACCGGACTGGGCTCAGTCGTCAACAGCTCGTAGTGATCCACGCACTCCTCAAAGCGGTGTTTCAAAGAGCAAATGAAGGACACAGGTGTGGTTTTAGTCAGTAAAAGATTGACACGCACTCCCGCTCTGGTAGGAAAAGGAAAAGTCATTGGATGATTTCCAACCTTTAAAAAAAAGAAAAAGGTGCGATCATCATCATTATCATTTCAGCCGAAAGACATCCACTGTTGTGTCACAAGTTGTGGCCACAAGTGTCGCCATAATGACCGGTTCATCCATCGGATTACGCGACCCTCACCAGGTTATCGGTCCACGTGGGGACCTTCCAATGCAAGGTACCATGTAACCCCTTCCGAAATTTTGGCCATGTTATTTTGAAGTCAATAATTTAATACGGTAGGTAGGTATTAACTTTTATCGCCTTTGGTTACAGTAAAAGTTGTTAAAAGTGCCTCCGTCTAACACCAGTAGTTTAAAATACACAATGCCATCTATCAAATTTAATATGAAGTTCAACTTTCATTGTCATCATTTTTTCTACTTTGAGTCTTTAGATGGCGTTGCGAGTTGCGTGTGGTGTCATATTTAACGACTTGAAAACTTTAAATTCATACCGTTTGTATTTCATTTGCGATGAAACAAAGCCTAAGTAATATATCAAGTTACAAAGAATTTTAATGTATAAAAGCCATCTACATCGACTTCTAACATTTTGCGTGATACGCACACAACTAAAAACTTCTACAGATATATTATGTGTATATATATTAAAAAAAAATGTAAGCATGCAAAAATATTTAAAAAAATCTTATTTACCGTGAAAAAACAAAACCAAAAATTTCGCAAGAGAGCCACATGGGATTCGGACAACCTATAAATTATACGCAAGTCTAGATATAAAACCACTGCGCTACGGTCTTCGATGATTATGTTTTAAAATAGACGTTCTTATATAAACGTCATAATTGACTGGCTGGCTCCTTATCGATCATAGCGTGATGATTTTTGTTTAAGAAGTGATATTTGCAGCTTAATGGAATAATGTAATATTATTGTACGTGATTTTACTCGCCGCTTTGATTTTATTATGTGTTTTGATTAGTTTTTACAAAATATTAAGAAGATATCGAATAGAAATGTCAATTTTGTTTCGAAAAGTTAGTTTTATTACAAAAAAAAAGGATAAAATAATGACAAAATTTTTAACTGTTACTGGGGATCGAACTCGCGGCAAATGTCGTTCAATACCTACATTTTCGATTATTGCTCACCCCCCATAAGAAATAGCATGATAATTTATAGCCTATAAGTTGCCCTGACCTATAAGGATTATGTATGCAAAATTTGGACAGGATCGGTTCAGTAGTTTTTGCGCCAATTAATACCATCCCAAAATAATTTTACTGTTTTATTATATGTATAGATAATCAGTTGTTGATGACAATGACGATGCATGTGCCTATTTTCTGTCAAACTAAAAGTCAAGTTTATACTTTGTGAGATTGCCTTTGGACGCCACTAAGCTGTGAAGAAGCCAACGTCATCTAGTTTAATTTTCGAAAACTTGAATTTTAACGTGCAAGGGAAAATAGGCGTTAAGGTATCCAAGCACTTTTCCTGACCTCTGTACCTATGCAGTTCTTCTTTAAAAAAATGTGCAACATTTGATTATCGACTCTCAGTTGTTTTTTTATTCAGCTTAGACAAGAAAGATTGATACTTCGAAAACTCGAGTAATTTTTGAATACGAATTCCGACGCGGAACTAACAGCTCGCAATACCAATGTTGCGTTTAGAGAAGAGACTGCTAATGAACGCACCGTTCGATTTTAGTTTAAACGCTTTTGTGATGAAAATTTTAATTTGTAAAATGAACCACATGGAAAACCGCCCACATAGGTGAATAACAATGAATTGAAAGAGATGGCGGAAGCCGATCCGAGCCAAACTACCCAGGAATTAGCGACATAGTTTACCGTTACCTTATCAACAATATTGACTTATTTGCATCAAATCAATTAAATAAAAAAATATGAAAATGGGTGCCTCATGATTTGACTGATCTGCAGAAAAAAACGTGTGTTGAAACTTGTGTTGAATCGATACAGAAATGAAGGAATATTGGATCGAATTGTGACATGTGATGAAAAGTGGATTCTTTACGATAACAGTAAGCAAAAAATGCAATGGCTGACCCCAGGTCCAACGCCCTAACAGTGTCCTAAAGCAAAGCTTACCAATAAAAAGCTAATGGTAACTGTTTGGTGATCTCAGCATGGTGTTATTCACTATAGCTTTCTCCGATCTGCAGATGTCTACTGTGCTGAACTCCGAATAATGATCGAATTTCAGGATGAGTTTTGTTTTCCTAGCAAGTGATTTTTTCACTGTTCCAAGGGGTAACAGACCTGCGTACTAGATATTAATTTCAGCTTAATACCTTCACTCATTGCTAAGAAAAAGGGTCTTGACAGACAGACCACAAAGTGATTCTATATGGGTTCGCTTTTTGCCGAATGAGCTACAGAGAACCCTTAAAAAAACTGTAATAAGTTATTTTTTAAGTACATTGTTAAGTACCCTATGAATTTTGATTCCTTTGAGAGTATCGAAATATACGGTTTTTGCGACATAAACGGCCGTATCTTTTTTATTCGTTAAAGTTTAATTTTTTCACAGGTTCAAGGGGTTCACCTGGGTTTTAATTTCAACTCGATACCTCCACGCATTCTCGAGATAAAGGGTCTTGACAGCTAGAAAAACAGACAGACTTTATTGTCCGTCTGGACGGACAATAAAGTGATCCTATAAGGGTTTCGTTTTTTTCCTTTTGATGTACGGAACCCTAAAAAAGGAAAAGGAATACAAACTATTATAATATGTAATGTAAACAGTATGTCTAAACCAAAAGTAGTCTCACGCACACCGCAACAACTGCTTTTCTTGAATTTAAGTTATCTGTATAAATAAAAGGCTCTACCATGAGCTCTTAAAGCGATCTATAAAAGAGGAATGTATAGCTCCATTCCTCTTGCTCGCTCTCACGCATGGCATGGTAATACCCCTGCAGCCCTGGCTCCTGGTCCGCTGTTTATTCAGTGTGACACTTGGGGGGAGGCCTATGTTCAACAGTGGACGTCTTTCGGCTGAAATTAATATGATAAGAATATTGTGTTATTAAATACATATGTTGAATACGTTCATTTTTTGTGAAAAAATAAAAGCATCTGTGTCCTATATCTCCTATGTCTAAAATAAAAGCATCTGTGTCCTATATCTCCTATGTCTAAAATAAAAGCATCTGTGTCCTATATCTCCTATGTCTAAAATCTATTAGTAGAAAATATGATAAGTTACTTTTGCCTAATATTGATTAGTGCTAACGCCAATTTAAAAATATATGGTAACCCAGTGCCAATTTGTCCAGTGGTAATGGACTTACAAGTTAAAGAAAAACATCGCGATGAAACCTGCATATCAAAATACAGTATTTAATCATATTCAATTGATGCACAGATTCATTGTTCATTTTCCAGCAAACCATAAAGTATTTTTTTTTTATAAAAAACTGTTTTACCAAAAAAAAATTCAACCATTCAACCGACTTCAATTTAAAAAAAAAACACTGAAAAGCGCAAAATAACTTTAAATTCGGAAGTCGGTGTTAAATAACGACGAGATAAAACTATCTATTATAGAAACACCGACAGTATGTAAGTAGGACATTTATTTATTTGTCGGTCGATCAGTGTGCATTTCTTTTCTCACACTTCGCCACTTTTTCGAGTCCATCAAATGAGCAAGAATTAGAAAACCTCATGGGTGCTCATCCCATGAGGTTTTCTAAAAGTCGGTGCCCCTGAATATGGTGATTACAGATTGAATTTTGTAGTACTCCATTGCGGTCTCCACCAGACTACCTAAGAAATAAAAACCAACCACCAAAAAAAATACCAATTAAAATACGCATTTATTGCGCAATTATCGCACAATCAAAAGCTGACCGTCATTAAAATCCATTTCTGGAATTACCCTAATAATACAGGCCAATTTTTAAACTCATACGAATAAACAAAAGAATTTTTGTAATTTGTCTTTCACAATAAAGGTGTATTGTGAAAGACAAATTAAAAAATTCACTTCAAGCTTTGGATCAAAATAAACTGTTGATAGTTAGGCAGTCAGATATTAAATGAAATAAGTGTTAAAATTGAATGTATTTTAATTACGTACCGAATTTATATCGTACCTATAAGTTAAATAATCTCATATTATTTATTGCAATCAATTCTAGTACTACCTACAATTATCTAAACTCTAGTCACAATTAGTGTTGCTTTGCCCATGAGTGTTGCTTTGCTTTTGTGTTTTCTAATGAAAGAGAATGATAAAATGCAAAGAAAATGATAAAATGGAAACACAATGATAAAATGCAAATCAACATTAAAATAAATGATTTTACAAAGTTTTTACGAAATAATCGCTATTGCCATACAATCACTATAAAGCCGGATTTACTCATTCACGCAAGTGGCGAGGCGAATACGGTGAATAGCGAGGCGAGAAGGTGAGCTAACGTGTTTAAACAGCTCGCTCGTTATTCGCCTCGCGCAACTTGTACAAGTACTCGTACAAATGTTTCTTTGAATGACGAAGCGAATGGCACGCATTAAATAAATCTATACTAATAATATAAAGTTGAAGAGTTTGTTTGGTTGAACGCGCTAATCTCAGGAACTAAAGGTCCGATTTGAAAATTTTTTTCTGTGTAGGATAGCCCATTTATTGAGAAAGGCTATATAAGATCACGCTAATACACGCTATGCTATGATTAATAAGACCGGAGTATCGACAAAAACTTTTGTAAAAACGGGGGAAAATTATTCCATTTGAGAGTTTCCGTTGCGTGCGCTGCGTAAACGGTTAAAGTTACACAAAAAATTTTGTACTAAAAATTGTTCCCCATTAAAAGTGCTAAAAAAAGTCCGCGACTGCATAGTTATGTCTATCTTTTAAGATTGGCTCCCTATGACCTTTTTTATGGTAATCAAATTCGTTCTAAAATCATATATTATTTGCGAAGGTGTTTTTATAAACATAATATTAATCCTTATCCAAATAAGTTCAATATTCATTTTAAGTATTTCATTTTAAACATAATTGCCTTGTACATCATTTGATTTCGATAAGTATCTTAGGAGATATCATAGTTTTAAAATAACGCCGTAGCAAAATAATGATCAGTTCTACTTGCACGGCCGCGGCCGGTCCCGTCGCGGCTGTCGGATACTCGTATTGCTGCGACTCTATTAGGTGGACGCACCGCTCATTCAACTTTTGAAGTGCCTTTGACTATTTTTTTTTTTTTTTCGTTGATAGATAACGTGTGTTCGATCCGTAAAAATGGCCCATTTAAAAAAAATTGCAAGACATCAGTTTAATCTTATTGAATGAATCCATTCATAGATCTCATATTGAGACCCTTAGAGACATAAGAAGCTGTAATAAAATCATGGGTTTTTTTTTATTGGGTAGAAAAATCATCTTATGACAAATCTCGCTCTTGGGTGAGCAAGAGATAGTGTCAGACTTTTACTGACTAAAAACCCACTCCTGTTCCTTCTTTGCCTTCTTCCCAAGGCCCCGGGTTTCGCTTTCACACTACCCGTGGCCCCAGTAGGCATACTGGGCCCCTACGATTTGCTGACATCTCCTTGAGGCGCGCGTGGAACAGTACGCCCTGTCGAAAACTTGGGCTCGGTCATGACGGTTACCGGACGGTCGGACGGCAAGCCACCCATTGCTCGCTATCAGCAAGCCCGCGCCTACGGTGGCCGGAAATCGGGATCGAAATCCCGGCGGCGGTTGGAGCGTAAAGACCGTTGCCTCACGCGATCGGCCGCCTCCTTTGCTAGCATTACTACTTCGCAGAAGGAGGCGACCGCCTGCCACCCCTCCTCGCTCCGGACCATGGCCTGAACCAAGGCCCGGCGCGAGAGATCGCCGGCACCGATCGCCCCCACGAGGACACGGCGTTGCTCTGCCCAAGCGTGGCACACCTCCACCGTGTGCTCTTCCGTGTCCTCCGGGCGGTCCACACAGTAGCGATGCCCAGGCGTCACTTTCGTACGAATCTGGTGCAGGAACTTCCCGAACTTACCAGGTTCAGTGAGAACCTGCGTCATGCGAAAGGTGAGGTCGCCGTGTGGTCTTTCCAACCACGCCTCAAAGAGGGGACTTACCGCCATAATTGTGGCGTGCCCAACACAGGGTCGCGACAGTCGCTGTCGCCATTTCTCCATGAGAACCCGCCGGAGCTCTGTCCGCCATGCTGCAACTTGTCGCGGCAGCGGAGTTTCGCCCCGGCGTTGCATCTCCATGCGCAGATCGTGCATTTGTGCAAGGCCTGTTGCTTCCAGATTCCATGGTGGCTGGCCAGCAAGGAGGCTCGCCGCTTCGCGGGAAATCGTCCGGTATCCTCGCACCATTCGTATGGCCATGACCCTCTGGTACGCGTTCAGCCGGGCCGCCGGCTGCTTCCGCAGCGCCGGCGCCCATACCGGTGCGCCATAAAGGGCCATGGACCGAACGATTCCTGCGTAGAGCCTCCAGCAGGAGGCGTTTGGACCCCCCAGGTTGGGCAGGAGCCGCCCATGGGCAGCCTCAGTCCGATTTAGTTTGGGAGCCAGACGTCGGAAGTGCTCCTCGAAATCCCATCGGCTGTCGAGAATGAGTCCCAGGTACTTCATCGTCGACCCGACGCCGATGTGGACTCCTCCCACCGTTAGCTGGGAACCCAGTGGCGGCGCGTTCCGAGGGCCGTGAAAGCACATGGCTTCGGACTTGTGCAATGCCACCTCGAATCCCAACTCCTGGATCTTGCCAACGACTGTCGCAACCCCGCGTGTCGCTAGTTCAGCCGCCGCCTGGTACGATTCTCCCTGCGCCAGGACCAGCGTGTCGTCTGCGTAGCAAACCAAGCTGACCCCGTCAGGGAGGTCGCCGCGCAGCACGTAGTCGTATCCGATGTTCCACAAGGGCGGCCCTAGTACCGATTCCTGCGGAACACCGCACGACATCTCTCGACGTTCCCACTCTCCCTGGTGACCAGGGTAGATAATGTACCTATCTGACAGGTACGCCTCGACCACACGACAGAGGTAGTCGGGCGTCCGGTGATACCGGAATGCCCTCCTAATGCTACTCCAAGGCAGGGAATTGAAAGCATTAGCGATGTCCAAAGACACCGCCACGACACACCTGCCCTGGGCCACTGCATCCCCCATCGTGAGAGCTCGCACACGCATGATGGCGTCCACCGTGGAGCGCCTCCTGCGAAAGCCGAACTGGCCGTCCGCTACATCCGGCCCCACCCGTGTTAGGTGCGTGACGAGGCGGTCTGCAATTACTCTTTTAAAGAGCTTGCCCACCTCGTCGAGCAGCACAATGGGCCGGTACGCGGACGGAGAGTCCGCAGGGCGCCCCGGCTTCGCGATGAGGACCAGTTTCCCCGTCTTCCAGCGAAGTGGGAACTGGCCCATCTCCATGCGTGCGCTGAAGAGCCCTCTTAGTCGAGGCCCGAGAGCCTCCATGACCATACAGAATGTGTATATTTTAAATATGCATCTCCTTATAAACAAAATTATAACGTTACGAACTAAGAACTTAACCAATAGTAACTTAATATCAACAAAACTCTTAACCAATAATACTGTACAGAATGTCCCGCTAAAACTAAATAACCACTAAAATCACTTTTCACTTGGTTCGTATGCGTTACGCTAAAACTATTGTCAAATCACTATATCCCTTCTATGGCGCCCAAAACTGTTGTCCAATCCCAGCGCCGGATACTGATCTTGTATACGCCCACAAGCGAGGCGACGCGACGACGCGCGCGCATGCCAATCGCTATGCTTTCAGGCGCGTCCCACGTGGTGTCGCTAGCAACGCGGTTCGGGCGCGTCCTTGGCGTGGGAATGCTTTTAGCAGGTAGCAAAGTCACACGTGGCGGCCTTGGAGTACAATAGCTGCGTGTTTCTTGTGTAAAAGTTACTAGTTACCAGCATTGAAGATCTAATTTCCAAACTCTGTCCAGATGTAATCCAAATAGAAAGTAAAGACTACCAGTGGATGTGTCAAAGGGTAATATTCGTGGCTAGAAATAGTAGCGAGGAGATAAGCATCAACCTCATTTCCATCGATAAAGTAACGGATCAAGAAGATGCGGTACATGACATTACCATCGACAATTCCTGAATTCACTAACTCCGAGTGGCCATACCCCCACATTCGCTCAAATTAAAATGGTTACACCATTTATTTTACTTCAAAAACTAGGGGAACCAGACTCGGAGTTTAGGTTTTCAATAACGTGATCAGTGCCACAGTTCTGACTGGTCGAATGGTCCAGTACGGCAAATGGTAATACCGTGATCTTAAACAGGCTCCACTTTTATTTTTACCTCGCATTTTATAAATATTTCCAATTTCTACGCGAAAGACATCGCGGACAAGAGCTATTAATTAAAATAAATAAAAAAATCAATCAAAAACCTTCTAGTATAAATTTCGACTTTACGTGAAGGCTTGGGAAAAAGCTAGTTACTTTCACCGATATAAACCACACAAGGGTGAAAGTACCATGGCAGAGAGCCAAATTCAAATATTCTTAAGATTTTTGCATTTTGCAGGCCAATGTCAGATTCCATTTTCATTATGTGTGCGTGTTTTAGTCACGGGCTACCCAGGTGCTTTCACCTATATAGTATTTTCTGACCAATTAATTTTATAATGAATACTTTAATCTTGCAACATTGAATACAGCAAGCGGTGGGAGTCCCTTTTGTCATTTATTTTATAATCTGTGCTTGTTAACGTACCTGGGACCATAGACCATATATTAGTCTATGCATAGACCACTGCTGATTGTTTATAAATTCTAAATCTCATTCATTTCGATTAGAATTTCTGATTCTGAATTTATTTTTAGAGTAGGTATTGCATGAGCAAAATAAATAAATATTTTTCGAATAAAGAAATAACTAATTAATTCGATTCTATATTTTGTAAACAGTACACATTATGTTTAATAGGTGTCGGGAGTCTTCGTGAAATAAATCATTCATTGCGTTCCTCGTATTTACCGTCTCTTCTTTTTTTATTTATACCTTATAATAAATACTTGATGAATTAATGAGATTTGAAAGCTAAAACTCGAGATCTTTAGTTGCTTCTGCACGAGAAAAAATTTTGAGGTTGGCAACCCTGATCAGAATATTCTAGTTTATTTCCCTTTCATCTGATTTTGTTCGTCAATCACTCGATCGTTCATTTCGACTTCAAACGTGCCGTAGGCCTGTAGTCTAGTTACGAATATCTTCTTGTTTCAAGTTCCAAGTTGACAAATACTCCCTGCCGTGCCCCTGCCTGAAGAAAAGATGTAAGTTTGTTTCTATTGTTTTTACCTACATATTATTGTTTTAGTTGATTACCTTTTGTTCGTTGAGGTGAATTTAAAGAGATGGGGACCTGGGTAAGGACTAATGATTTAAGGTTATTATTACGCCGTTTATTTTTGGTGGAAAATCATCAAATGACTTCTGCCACTCTTGGATAGAGCAAGAACGCGTCTCTGAAAACTAGGAGTGGGAAATATATCTTTTTTACAATATCGAATCGAAACTATATATCGATATTTGATGTCGGATTCCGAATTTATATATTTTCTGAAACAATATATTGACGTACACGCGTAACGCTTGATGTTATATCGTATCGTGCAAAATGATATCGTGAATAACAAACACATACGCTATGCTGTATTCATATCGTAAGGCGATGTATCTTTATGGTATCTAGTCGGTAGATAACAAATGATGATTTTTCTTATTAAAGGAGAGAAAATCATTTCTATTAGTTTACCTAACATATTATTGTTAAAAAAAAGAAAAAAGTGGGTATAACCGTACCATTCTTAACCTATTTCGAACATTAGAGAAAACATACAATTTCTTGTCATCTTCAATGAACTCCCCTTCATACTTTGAAAGTAACTAAAATGCATAAATAAAGTAGGTATGATTAGATTATTATTTAAATGAACACTTAAAATAATTTCTTTACTTTCTAGTTCAAGGTCAACTGTCAGCTAACGGTGCAACGCAATGCAATCCATTATTAATTGCTTGTCAAATCAAATCATAAATAATAATAAAGTCGAAAGGATACCACACAAGCTTCGCAAAATACTAAAGGAATCTTTCCAACAGTCTTAATTTGAAATTCTTAAGGTTATGAATAGTATAGTCATACAATTACAACGAATTTTATCTCGGTTACTAAATGCCTATAAGTGTTTTGTCAATCATCGATACTTGACACCCAGATTGTGTATGCCTACCTCCGCGTTCAGAATATGATGTCACAAAGAGTATAAAGCGATGTTGTGAATCGAAACGCAGCGTGTATAGTAATATCCCGACGGTGATGTCGGTCGAGCATGATTCGCTCGCTCGCTGATTCGAATCGGTACGCAATATAGTGTTTCGCCCAATATATAGTTCTAGTTTAGGCCGATATCCGATTCGTGATATTCCAACGATATATAGATTCAATATCTATATACGTTTTGTATCGCCCACTCCTACTGAAAACCACTTACCTATATCCTTTAATTGCTCTTACAATTGAACATTCCTGCAGTCCAAGCAGAATACGCTCCTTAGTTTGCTTCCATCTCCTTCGCTGGCATTACTGCGTCGCTGAAGCAGATTAACGCTTCCCATTCCCTCAGCAGATTAGCGATCGGAAAGCGTGTTTAAATGACGCCATCATCGTTATTTCAGCTAAAAGACGTCTACTGCTGGACCCAAGCGTCGCCACATCAACTGGCCCTGTGCTTTTCGCATCCAGCTCATTCCAGCAGTCCTCAACAAGTCATCATCACACCTTGTGGAAGACCTTTCCACCTTATGCCTCGTCTTTGGGTTGACTGTCGCCATTCTAGAACATTTCAGCTCCATTGACCATCTGTTTTCTGAGCTATATACCCTGGCTGCTGATATTACTATGAATAGCTAAACTTGAGTTTAGTGATTCAGATATATGCCTATCTGTTAGCTTAGTTTCCCATCAGATCTACTCACATGGAAAATCCAAGCAAAGCTCTCTCCATTATCCTGTGTGTGAATTTCAGCCTTATGATGAGGATGAGGCCCAGTGTATATGACTTTATTTAGACACTGTTGGAAGACTTAACTTCATTCAATGGAATATGATATGAGAATAAAAAAATACAGGCAACTAGCCTAGTTTGTGACTGTCTCGTGTAAATTAAAATTGTTTTGAGACAAATTGTGTTAACATGTATGTTTTCTGGTGTAATAAATTATTATTATTATCAAATCATCTAATGACTTCTCCTGCTCTGGGTCCACATGAGGGGTATACAGACTTTAACTGACCACAACAGTGTTCCTTTGGGAGTGATAGGGTAACTCATTTAAGCAATCCGCCAATTTACAAATCCTGTCCATCCAATTTTAGTTGTTGACCTTGACTCTTTTTTTCTTATTTATTACTTATCAACATGGAAGTTTCTACTTAGGTACTCTGTAGGTACTTCACTTGAGTTCTGATAATAATATAATTAAGGTTTCAAATTTATACAAGTTAAATTGTACCCGAACAATTTATCCCTTACCAAAAATCAAGTGTAAGTTTTCGGATTGGTTATTAAATGCGGATTATAGTTTTACAGAAAAGCTACTTCAGTCAAATTAAATTAGTACATTATAAGTTCATAACTTACACCCCAACTCTCACATGTACACTTAACATACACAGTAATAAATAAAATACAATATCATTAGACATGCACATGAAACATACAGAAAGAGGCACTCCTCATAATTTTTTTTCTCCAAAATTATAATTACTTATTTTTGTTTTTTATTATTGTAACTTTTTACCAATAACCTCTTAATATAATGCAATTTAAGAAAAAAAAAAAAGACTTCTTCCATGAGATGGGGACCTGGCGATTTGTAATACAGGCATTTTATGCCTAACTCAAACACCAGCTCCTCCTTTTGCATTTTTTTGGTTTTTAAGGTCCGAAATCACATTTGATATGCATTAATTAATATAAAAACCCTAATGGCCACTCTGTTAGGTTTTTGGCTGTAGACTAGTGCACCATTCAAGGCGTCGGCGCGGGCTTGTGGACGGCAAGCAATGGGTAGCTCGCCGTCCGACCGCCCGGTAACCGTCCGGACCAGCCCAAGTCGTCGACGGCCACCGTAGACGCGGGTTTGTGGACGGCGAGCAATAGGTAGCTCGCCGTCCAACCGTCCGGACCAACCCAAGTCGTCTACGGCCACCACAGGCGCGGGCTTGTGGACGGCGAACAATGGGAGCTCGCCGTCCGACCGTCTGGTAATCGTCCGGGCCTGCTCAAGTCGTCGACGGTCACCGTACCGTCCGGTAACCGTTCGGACCAGCCCAAGTCGTCGACGGCCACCGTAGGCGCAGGTTTGTGGACGGCGAGCAATAGGTAGCTCGCCGTCCGATCGTCCGGTAACCCTCCGGACCAGCCCAAGTCATCTACGGCCACCATAGGCGCGGGCTTGTGGACGGCGAGTAATGGGCAGCTCGCCGTCCGACCGTCCGGTAATCGTCCGGACCAGCCCAAGTCGTCGATGCCCACCTTAGGTGCGGGCTTGTGGGCGGCGAACAAAGGGTAGCTCGCTGTCCAACCGTTTGGTAAACATCCGGACCAGCCCAAGTCGTCGATGGGGCGCGTCGCAACATGGTCGAAGCCTACTGGGGCTATGAGTTCGCTTCTAAAAGGAAAACACGGCCCTGGAATGCAAGGCAACGAAGAAATTAGGAGTGGGTTTTAGTCAGTAAAAGTCTGACACCCCCTCTCGTTCAGCCCAAAGGCGAGAGATGTCATTGAAATGTCACGTAAAAAAAAAGGTCATGAAAGTATATTCTGTGAAAGTGAAATAATGAATGTTTACATTTTGTTTTAGAATTCTATTTTGGATTAAGTATTTATTATTGCTTTTGAAGTAGCATATTATTTATGTATTGCGTAAGCTGTTGTTGTTGCTCTTCCAATAAACTAAATAAATGAATAAATATTTGTAGTTAATCAAATAAACGATTAATGATTAAAAAAATTGATTATGGTTAATTTAATCTTAATCAAATTTTTCGATTATGATTTTTAATCGTTATTAATCAGATTAACTTTGGGCCAAGACTGAAACTTCAGTATGACATATATTTGTCTATTCCAAGAAGCAACGAAGCAGGAATGTCCACACCTGCCACATTAAAAAACATTAAGTTTAGCAAAATAATCAGCCTAATAATATTGTACCGGGATATGGGATATAAAACTTTTCTGCGTGACTCAGTAGATGTCACAAAGAAATAAAGAAACTTTCTTTCTTACTAGTTTTATTGGTCTAGCTCGAGTGGCCCCGCTGGATCAAAACACATCAAATATTTTTGGGAAAAAATATAATATGATGTATAAATTCTTGGTTGTAAATAAAGTTGTGAAAGTTATGTTAGAGAATGTGATGTTGAATGTAGTTAGTGTGTATGCACCACAAGTAGGATGTGATGAAACGGTGAAAGAGAAGTTTTGGGAGGATTTTGATAGAGCGTTAATGAACATCCCTGTTCATGAAGAATTAATAGTTGGAGGTGATTTTAATGGACATGTGGGAAGAATGAAAGGTGTTTATGAAAGTTTAGGGTAGGAAAGGTTTCGGTAGTCCGAACAGTGAAGGAGAGACACTGTTGCAATCCGCTACTGCATTTGACCTGGCAGTAGCCAATACGTGGTTCCAGAAAAGAGACGAACACATGATCACGTACAAAAGTGGTAATCATAAGACCCAAATAGACTACTTTCTAGTTCGGCGCAACCAACTAAAGCACGTCAAAGACTGCAAAGTACTGCCAGGAGAAGACCTAGTCTCACAACACAGACTCCTGGTTATGACATCAGTGGTCAAAGTATTCTCTACCAAATACAAAGAGCGTCCTCCCCCTAAAATAAAATGGCATATGTTAGAGAAGAATGATTGTGCGAAGAAGTTCAGGGAGCGAGTGGTGGACAGAATGATAGAGATGGGAGACATGAATGATCGAAGTATAAATGAAAGCTGGAATGAGATGGCTGGGTGTATCAGGCATGCAGCGAAAGATATTTTGGGAGAGACGAGAGGAAAGGGTATAATAGATAGGGATACATGGTGGTGGTCGACAGAAATTCAGAGTGTGTTGAAAGAAAAGAAGAAAAAATTCAAAGAATGGCAGTGTGTAGAGCCAGGAAACGCTAGTTTAAAAGCTGAAAAAAAGAATGAGTATGACGTTCTAAAGAAGAAAGCTAAGAAAGCCGTGGCAATAGCAAAATCAAAGGCCCAGGACAAACTATATGACACACTGGACAGTCCTGCAGGCCAAAAAGAGCTATACCGGCTTACTAGAATAAGAGAGAGAAAGGCGAGGGATGTTTGTCAGGTAAGATGTATAAGAGATGAAACTGGAATTGTTCTATCGGATGATGAAAAAATCAAAAAGAGGTGGAAAGAATATTTTGAAAGACTGATGAATGAGGAAAATAATTGGAGTGGGGTGTTAGAGAATAAACCAGTGAATGTGGGATTAGTGCGAATTGTTAATATGGATGAAGTCAGAATAGCAGTAAATGGAATGAAGAATGGTAAAGCCATTGGTCCAGATGGAATACCAGTGGAAGTGTGGAAGTTATTGCGAGTGGATGGATGGACGTGGTTAGCTTTGTTCTTCAATAAGTTGTTGCTGGAAGAAGCCATACCTGATGAGTGGTGCAATAGCTCTTTAGTGCCGATTTTTAAAAACAAAGGTGATGTGCTTGAGTGCAACAATTATAGAGGAATAAAGCTAATGTCACATACTATGAAAGCCTGGGAGAAAGTTATTGAAAGGAGGCTGAGAGAAGAGAGTGAAATTTCACAGACCCAATTCGGTTTTATGCCTGGTCGGGGTACAACGGATGCCATTTTTGCTATACGCCAGCTGTGCGAGAAATATAGAGGTGCGCATAAAAACTTGCACATGGTATTCATTGACCTCGAAAAGGCATACGACCGGGTACCTCGTGAGGTTCTGTGGTGGGCCCTTAAGGAGAAAGGTGTGCCTGGGAAGTATGTGCAGTTGATCCGAGCGATGTACAGTCGATGCAGTACCCAAGTCCGGTCTACAGTGGGTACCACTGGCAGCTTCAATGTGGCAGTCGGCTTACATCAAGGGTCGGCTCTCAGCCCTTACCTCTTCCTGATGATAATGGACGCTCTGACGTCGGACATTCAGGAAGAGGCTCCCTGGTGTATGTTGTTTGCCGATGATATTGTGTTGGTTGCCGAGAGTGGCCTAGAAGTCCAGAACAGATTGGAGGTGTGGTGGCACAGACTGGAGAGTGTTGGCCTGAAATTGAGTAGAACCAAAACGGAATACTTGTTCTGCGATTTCGGCGGTCTCTCCAATCCAGTGCCTTTAGCTCTAGCTGGAACGCCCATACCGATCTGCTCTGACTTTCGGTACCTCGGGTCACTCATCCAAGGGGATGGTGAGGTAGACCGGGACGTAACACATCGGATCAACGCAGGATGGATGAAATGGAGACAGGTCACGGGAACAACTTGTGACCCACGGATGCCCCTCAAGTTGAAGGGTAAAATCTACAAGTCCGTGATAAGGCCTGTCATACTGTATGGATCAGAATGTTGGGCTGTGAAAAAGACGGATGAAAAAAGATTGCATGTAGCGGAGATGAGAATGTTAAGATGGATGTGTGGTGTGACGAGAATGGATAAAGTGAGAAATGAATATATTAGGGGAAGTTTGAAAGTGGCACCAGTGACTGAAAAGTTGAAAGGGAATCGTTTATCTTGGTATGGTCATGTGAAGAGGAGGGATGAAACGCATGTTACTAAAAGAGTTATGAGTTTACATGTGGATGGATGGAGAGGGAGAGGGAGACCAAAGAAAAGATGGATGGATTGTGTGAAGAGTGATATGAAAGAAAAGGAAGTTAGTGATAGCATGACGAGTAACAGGGCAGAGTGGAAGAAAAAAACGTGTTGCGCCGACCCCAAATAACACGGGATAAGGGCAGGAAGATGATGATGTATAAATTCTTGGAATCGATTCAGTTACTTATTCTGAAAAAACCGTATTCAGGGTTAGCAGAGAAAAATAACGTAGTATAATCTGATTTTTTGTTTCAGTTACTGTAAGGAGTGCATTCGTTTGTGTTACCGTCTGTGTAGATAGAAACTAGGTAACCTGTGAGCAAAACAACGCTCCAATCAGCTATTCGAGGTAAACTACTCACTTTATCCTATTAAAGTAGATATTTTAACTACTTCATTTAGTCTAGCGCTATCTGAACAAGGTGGTTATCTTCAGTGTTGAGAAATAGCAAATCAATCAATAGGTCTCACTCACTCTAATAACTTTTGCAAAAATGATATCGTCAACACAAAACAATACGAGATATAATAGGTAATAATTAAAACCTGCAATGATAATTGCGATGGTTGTTGACATATTCGTTCCGTATAACGAGAACCTCTTGAAAGTCAAGAAAGATAAATCTTGAAAATCAAGTATATTGAATTATTGACATGTGTGTCGCGGGGTTGTCGACGTGTGGGATGCGGACTCTGCGATCATTGTACCGATAATCGAACCAATCAATGGCTCAATAGCCAGGGAGCCTCGACCAACAGTGTGCGTTTCAACCGCGCGAGCCATGACTATATTCAATAAACTAGCTGTTGCCCGCGACTTCGTCCGCGTTAAGTTCGTAAAACTGTACAATCATTCTGTGCTTGCAATTAATTCCGAAAGCATCGCAATTATTTACTGTACTTTAACATAAAACGGTTAAAGGTAAAAACACAACTACCTTCAGGAAACATGTTATGTACTCGTCCTGATTCAGATGTATGAACGTCAATGAATATAAAGAGTATGTATGGGTCGTAGCAATTTGCAATTCTCCCTACCCCGAGGGAAAAGGCATTAGTTTATGTATGTTTCTGGTTTATATTCTGATTTTAACCCCTCGCCACAGTGAGCACGCCACAATCGCAGCGGTAATGCCTGTCTTTGAGGAGAGACTACAGAGGCGTCATGGCATCCTCTCTTTGTGCAGGACTCACTGGATGTGGGTGTTTCGGAAGGTATCTGTATTTAATTCAGCGGGAAGAAACACTCTGGTCTCACCATTGTGCGGATCGCCTGGAGAATATGATGGAGCATCCGGTGCAAGTCAGTCCCGCTTGGTCGGAGCGCTGGTGCCACCGTGTCCTCATGGAGGCGATTGGTAGAAAAAATAACAATCAGCAGCCTCCTTCAGTGAAGCACTACAATCAAAGAAGGTGGCTGAAACTATGAGGGATAGGACATCCTGACTCCTAAGCTGTCACTGAAAGTGACGCTCCAGGTGTTGAAAGTCGCAGGGCGATTCCCAGCCATCGCAAACACGAGATTGCGGTGGTGCCGTCGATGTCTTCTAGGGCTGCATGATTGTTCAAAAGAGTTACTTCATAAAACAATTTTCGCCTCAATAATGTGTCACTGAAGAGTTTAAGCAGTTAGACAGCTTTGGTAGAGGTTAACGATGGAGCATAATTGGGACACCGACCTTCAGCTGGATAACGTGCACTGATAGTTCAAAGCCATAAGTAAATCTAAAACTACCATCATAACCATCAACTATCTTCCTCCGCAACAGTACTTATGAAGAATTTGCGAGAGCATGCTTGCATTGATTGTTGCAGATTGATCATTTTGGACGTTAGAATTACTTGTTCATTTACCTAGGATTTTTTAGTGTGTATTTGGCTTACGTCCCCGTATATCAGGCAATTTTTTTTTTCCATAGTGTGAAATACCCTATGAAGAGTCTCCAACTTTTGAATGAATTTCGGCGAAATCTTGTGCGTGTGTATGCCCGTCCTATCGTACTCGCACATTGATGGCCAAATCGCAAAATTACTGCCGCCGATTGCCTATATAAGGACACGGCGGTTCACCGAAGCTGGATAGACCACCACCGAATGCTACACCGGGACCTCCGGGCGATTCGCAAAATGTACTCGTCCAGATCCAGATGTATCAGGGTACTTCCAACCGAATCCGGAACAGAAACCGTTCGAAACAACCACAACAGTCCTGAGCGTGCGTATTCATAAAACAATGAAATTACGGTTAACAAATGTAGCAGCCCATTAGTGTTATCCCTGAATGTTGGCCATCACTCACTGCAAGGAGGTAACGTCCAGATGTCGACGTAAGGCTGCTAGGAATCTGAGATACATTATACGTTGTCGAACTGTGATCAGAAAAACACATTGGACCCCGTTTTATATGAAGCAGTGACTGCAAATAATAAAATATGCCATAATTAGGCCGCAAGGTGCCATCATCCCGGAGGACACAGTGTAGGGGTGCTCTGCAAGGGCGGAGCACCACCGTGCCCTCGTAGAGGCAATCGGCGTCAGTGGCCTCTCGCGCCGGGCCCTGGTTCGGGCTATGATCCAAAGCGAGGAGGAATGGCAGGCGGTCGCCACTTTCTGCAAAGCCGTAATGCTAGTGAAGGAGGAGGCTGCACGCCGTGATTCCAACCCCAACTACCAGCCATGGTAGACGCGGGCTTGCGGACGTCGAGCAATGGGTAGCTAGCCGTCCGGCCGTCCGGTAGTTGACCGGACCGAGCCCAGTCGTTAACAGCGCGTAGTGATTCACGCGCTCCTCAAAGAGTTGTCGCAAAGGGCAACTGAAGGTCACAGGTGTGGTTTTAGCCAGTAAAAGATTGACACGCCCTCCCGTTCCAACTAGGGCGGGAGGGCATTGGAAGATTTTCACCCTTAAATAAGAAAAAAGTGCCATCATCATCATTATCATTTCAGCAGAAAGACGTCCACTGTTGGACATTGGCCTCCCCAAGTGTTGCCATAATGACCGGTCCTGTGAGTCTCTCATCCATCGGATTCCCGCGACCCTTACCAGGTCATTGGTCCACCTGGGGGCCATCCAACGCAAGATACCATGTAACCCCTTCCGAAAATTTGGCCGTGTTA
Organism: Mythimna vitellina; assembly: GCA_949316375.1. NCBI lineage: Eukaryota > Metazoa > Arthropoda > Insecta > Lepidoptera > Noctuidae > Mythimna > Mythimna vitellina. The sequence continues at coordinate 1,892,313 of OX438696.1, forward strand.
TTTTAAAGTCAATAATTAAATACATATAGGTATTTGATAATTGTCTGAAGTCGTTCTTTAACTATTCATAAGTTTCCATAATGTACGCTACCCCTATCAATGGGTCCCAAATTACATGCAATCTCGCCATTCTCCTTTAACACATGACTTTTTGTCCGCTAGAGGGCGTTACTTAAATTTGAGCAATATTTTGGAAACCTACAAGTGAAACCCTTTCAAATGATACCAAACACGGCGTACTTAACTCCATTTTTTTTCCACTTTAGGACGCCATATCGAGTTTTATGACACGTCACGTAACGTATGTTCAGCGGACAATTAAGACGGTTCTAACGATATGTCATATGTCGACTTCCGATAAGTAGATTAGGAGTTATGAGGGAACAGATGAACATACATACATAATAGCCTGTCAAAATTATAACCCTCCGTATTCGGGTAAAAACAAAGTCGCTTCCCGCTGTTTGTACCTATGTAAAGGCACATGCAAAAGTGCATGGGTAGTACAGAAACAAAATCGCGTGAAGCGAGAAATGACGCCATCTAGCGTAAAACCAGATTGAAATGTTCCTATCGACAATATTACATTTTACTGTTAATAGATGGCGTCGCTGTGTTTCAAATGATTAATACTTAATTTATGCTTGTTTTTTTACTTTCTTTTTGTTCCTTTAAACATTGAAATAATTTATAGTTTCTTTTAAAGAGATGAAGATATTAAAATTGAATATCAATTTATAAATATTTGATTATCTATGTGTTAGTTTTCAAACTTGAGAGGGTAGGTTGAATATGGATTTAAAAATAATAACTAGTAGGTAGTATAAATAATACTTAGACCAGAGTTATGAAATAGCTCAATTGATTGTTCGCTAAGTTAATTTCGATTATCTCGTTCTAGCACTTTTCGTTGGATTTTATTTTTAACCAGGTGGTTTACTTATTCTACCAAAATGAGTAGATATGAATTGTTGGATTTAGTAAAAAGAGCTCAAATAATTGCTATGCATGATCAAGGTAAAAACTTGTCAGAAATAGCCAGAGAGACCGGTGTAAACGTAAGTAGATTTTTATTATTCTTATATATAACAAAAGCCTCCTATATAATAATCATTATTGGGTATTATATATTTCTGTTTTATTGTTGCAGAGAAAAATTGTTGTTCTATGGGTATGACGATTTGAAGAAGAGGGTTCTTTGAAACACCATAAAAGAGCTGGCAGACTACTTAAAACTAATAAACATGTTGCAGCGTCAAACCATGATAAGGGAGTACGAAGAAAATCGACGTCTGTCGACGAACCACTATGCTGGTTTTTTTTTGACACAAGCGTTGACACTGTTCGTTGTGCTCTTCATACTTAGTGATAAGATGCATTATCGGAGGCATGCTGTGAAATCCTTGCTATATGGATCACATAAACTTTGATTAGAGTAATGTCATCTTTACTGATGAAAAAACTTTTAAGTCCAATGAACACGGACGGTTATGTTTGTGGCGTCAAGATGATAAATAATTATAATACTGAATTAATATTATTTACTCAGTATTTATTCTCTGTATTAACTGGAGACCTTGTTATGTGTGTTTAACTTAATACCCTAAAACCACTTAAAAAAGTTATGAACACTTGATATATTGTTGTGCAATATTATAGTTTTTAGCCTACATTTAATCCTTTTGATTTTTTGATAAAATTATCTGGTATCTCAAAAGTTTGTTTGTTAAGGTTACATAAGCTTCAATCCTCTTTCCAATTTTGGAAACGAATACTTAAGCTATGGCCTCAATAAGAAGTTATATATAATATTATAATCTTATTCGGTGATTAATAAATGGTGATTGTTAAATTTGAATAAGAAATTGTAAGAAATAAAAACATATAATTTTTTTAATAGTGCCTTTTTGTTTGATGAGCCTGTTTACCTTCATTTTTTTCATTTTGCTGAGTAACTACCTACTTGAATATTATATTACAAATAAATATCCATTTGTTAGCTTTGATATAATATTCCTACCGATTTCTTTTGTTTGTTTATATTTATTATACACAACTTACAAAAAGTTGTGAGTACTACGTGAGATTCGAACTCACGGCTCATTGATTTACGCATAGCATGCTAAACCGCTAGGCCAACTTGACTCTAATTTAAATGATGAAATTATGAACTACAATCAATTGTTGATGACAATGACGACGCATGTGTCTATTTTCTGTCTAACTAAAAGTCAAGTTTATATTTTGTGAGATTGCCTTTGGACGCCACTTAGCTGTGAAGAAGCCAACGCCATCTAGTTTAATTTTCGAAAACTTGAACTTTAACGTGCAAGGGAAAATAGGCATTAAGGTATCCAAGCACTTTTGCAGGCCTGTGTACGCTTAGATCTTTAAAACTACGCAACGAATTTTGATGCGGTTTTGATCAAAAGTCAAACAGTCAAAAGTCTGGGCACGCCACAATTATGGCAGTAAGTCCCCTCTTTGAGGCGTGGTTGGAAAGACCTCACGGCGTCTTCACCTTCCGCATGACGCAGGTTCTCACCGGACACGGTAAGTTCGGGAGATTCCTGCACCGGATTCGTGCGGAAACGACGCCCGGGTGTCGCCACTGTGTGGACCGCCCGGAGGACACGGTAGAGCACACGGTGGAGGTGTGCCCCGCTTGGGCAGAGCAACGCCGTGTCCTCGTGGGGGCAATCGGCGGCGGCGATCTCTCGCGCCGGGCCTTGGTTCTCCTTCTGCGAAGCCGTAATGCTAGCGAAGGAGGCGGCCGATCGCGTGAGGCAACGGTCCTTACGCTCCAACCGCCGCCGCCGGGATTCCGATCCCGATTTCTGGCCACCGTAGGCGCGGGCTTGCGGACGGCGAGCAATGGGTGGCTCGCCGTCCGACCGTCCGGTAATCGGACCGAGCCCAAGTCGTCGACGGCGCGTACTGTTCCACGCGCGCCTCAAAGAGATGTCAGCAAATCGTAGGGGCCCAGCAGGGTCGAAGCCTACTGGGGCCACGGGTAGTGTGAAAGCGAAACCCGGGGCCCTGGGACGAAGGCAACGAAGGAACAGGAGCGGGTTTTTAGTCAGTAAAAGTCTGACACTATCTCTCGCTCCGCCCAAGAGCGGGTTTTGTCATAGATGATTTTCCCACCCAATAAAAAAAAAACAATCAAAAGTCAAAAAAAGTCAAGATCAGTATTGCACCCTGGCGAAGCCGGGGCGAGTCGCCAGTACTAATTATACTACAGAATGTCTTTATATACAACTTTCACAGCTTTTTTTTGTCCATATCTCCATAGATCTCTATGGAGAAGAATGTGCAAAAAACTCCATAGACACACATCTTCTCCGGTACCACATCTAGTGAGTACTGCGCACTCTATTATAACAGTTTTTAGTGATTTTACCAGACGCGTGCCATTGCAAATTTTAGGGTTAGGTAAAAAACCTGAATCTATCAGGTTTTTTAATAAAATATCAGGACAACCTGCTTTTAATACCATTTTAGGAGGGAGTCCAGACGGGTTCAACGAATTAAAAAATTCTGTAGTAAATAAACTTTTTATGAAAAAAATAAAAAATTATCAACCTCACTACAAAAAGTGGGCAAGTACGAGCCGGACTCACGCACTGAGGATTCCGTACAAATACAAAAACACTAATTTACAGTTTTCAAATTGTTTCCTATATACTTGTGCTATGAGATCTTGCTTCATGCCAAATTTCAGGATTCTAGGTCAACGGGAAGTACCTTATGAATTTTGATTCCCTTGAGAGTGTCGAAATATACGTTTTTTGCGATATAAACGTCTGTACCTTTTCTTTTCGTTAACTCAGAAGTTTGAGTTTTTCACAGCTTCAAGGGATCGCAGACTTGAGTATATGGTTTTATTTTCAATTCGATACCTCTACGCATTTCCGAAATAAAGGGTCTTGATATATCAAAGTACAATAAATAATTGCGATGCTTTCGGAATTAATTGAAAGAACAGAATGATTGTACAGTTTTACGAACAGGACGAAGTAGCAGGAAACAGCCAGTATGTAATAAGATATGTACATCAGGTTTTGAAGGGCCGTACTACGAAGCATGAGCCATTGTTATATTGATTCCGTTGTGGAAAGGGTATGATGCTGTTCCTCCTGTTCTGCTTCATCTTTCTCACTCTCTCTTTCATCGGAATCATTATAGTTTTAAGACATCATAATAGACGCTAAACACCAATCTTCAATTTAAAAAAAATAACGTCTTCCTTTGTATGGTTTCCAGATATTAAAGATTAATAAACCTTTACGAGTGCCATGACAGATGCAGAGTGGAACAAATGGAAAAAAGCACTTTCTCCAAACTATGAAACCAATAAGGATAAGCTGTATCCTTATTCAGAAATGCCATTTCAAAGAGAATATAAACTGGTCAAGATTCCGATATGTGTTAACAATCTTATAGAACATGTCAGTTATTTAGATTACGGTAGAAGAATAGTCGACAATAAAACAAAAGGGTTTGCCGACTGCTATAACGTTAATTACGATTATGCAATAGTTTCTGCTGGCCAGGATCAAGGCAGAAAGATACCGAATAGGATACCAATAATAAAAGAGCAATCCCGATTTGGATACTCAACCAGTAATTATTTAAAAGACAACTCTGTGCTTACAGTTACAGTTGAGGCTGATTGGAATGATTTAACAGAGTTAACTCAAGATATTGCTCGTATAGTAAACAGCGAGCGGGGCAAAGTAATTATTTATGGGGGTACAGACATAAATATCGGTTTGCTCTCTGATGAACTGAAGTTGAAACAGTTAATTTATTGCCCCATCTACTTGCTTCCGGATAAACTACAACTAACATACTACGAGAATAGATACAGAGCCTTTTTAAACATCAATGAACTCAAGAGAGAACTCTACAGAAACATTCATAAAGCTGACTTCGAAGCTGCCGTCATACTGACTAAATGCTTGAATAACAGCTACTGCGATGGTGCTCTTGGTGACGTCGTTAACAAACTCCTCGAGAACAACGTCCGAAACGTCATGACGTATGCTTACAAAGTATGGAATAACTATAACAAAGATGTTGTGCGAAAGCATTTCCCATCTTTGTTCCAGCACATCTTCGACGGCGACTGTATGGCCATCATCAACAACGAAAACGATCAGGCCACGGTTTTAGAACAGAAGACAATGAAAGCGGGGAGAGACTGCCATAACAAACCCGGCAATAAATTCGGCTGGAAGATTATCCCAATATTAGATAAAAATAACGTCATATTCAAACTTTTTAATATTGCTACCGATAAATATTTACAGCAAGCAAGCACCGCAAAGGAGTCTGAAGAAAAAAGAGACAAGTTTTACTTTGAGCCGTTACTTACCATAAACAGACAAGTTGCTTTGAAGATTTTCCATTTCGATGATGACACACCATTGGAGTTTGTCGATGCAGATTCCGCAAAAGACAAGGCAGTTACAGGACAGAACAGCGTTGGCAGTGCTCAGAATGGACGATCCACTTGGATTTTAACGACTGCTGATCAAGTGAAGGAGAAGTCTGTTAAAAAGGACGACCCAACACTAAGTGATGATGAAGAGTTTTCTAATATTTATGTTTATGATTAAAACTATGTAGGTATGTAACTTTGATCACTTAAATAGTAAGTAAGTTTTAGAATGATAAGTTTTGTTAGATTTTAGAAAAATGCAAATATACAGAAACTACTTTCTGTATATTTGCATTTTTTTTTTTTTATGGGGAACATTTTCTTTAGAGACAAATCCTCATCAACAAGGACATTCAAAATTACACACGCACTCAAAGCTTATAGCCTAAGTAAAAAACACGTTCATAATTACGAAAATGCGCGTGTAGTCCGATTAAATTACTTTTATTATGTAACGAATTTTAAGAAGATATCCAGCGGGTACCAGGTATCGTTTGTTCCAAATCTAGGAAATACGATCAATTTGCAAATATTTTTATTTTTCCATTTTTATAATTATGAAAAAAAAAATTCCTTTGTAATAAATAAGTCTTATAAATATATAACTTAGAGTACCCTACATAATTGTTTATCGACACAGTATTAACACGTTCAATGCCGCCGCCTAGTGTGTTCTTGCGAATTTCTATAACTACGCCTTGAACACGCCAGGCGTGTCCTAAATGTTTCAGTGATATTTCTAAAATTAGCCAAATTGTGTTTTGAAATTCTTAGTACTTAATCCTCTAGCCTAAGGATTTTTGAGATGGCCCCTGGAAAAGCCTCTTAATTTGTATTATTTTTTAAAAGGGGATTACGTTATGCCGAGAACCCGCCAGGCGTGTCCACCTAAACACGTTAATCATAGATTCTCAACCTTTGTACTAAGACGTCAAATATCATCTCATCATGTTTGCCATAATATCATTTGTATTAATACTGTTTTACATGATCGTCCCCGCTCATAATATTTACTTGCTATTATCATTTATTCTGTTACTCGCAGCCATGCAGCCGGCTGCATAGTTGCGTATTTATGCCTCCCTTACCCCCAATTTTTTTGTAGTTTATGGCAATTCATATTTAGTGAAATAAAAGTATAAGCTAGGTAATAAAAATATTTCCTAGGTGAGAAAATTATGGCAAACATAAGTACTTATATGGAACATTTTGTTTTTGTTGAATCTTCAACTAAAATAGGTATTGTTCCGTAAACTTGCAATGATTGACTTATCTAAGTTAATGTTATGAAATATTTCAAAATCAATACTGTTAAATGTTTATGATCTCTTACAAAATTACGATAATTACTTATCTAAAAATTAATTTCAGCCATAATTCCAGGTTAAATCTCACTACCGTATTTGAAACACCTTTATTCTTGCTCAGCGAATGGCAAACGTAACTAATATTCATCGCTAAACCGAAAAAAAAAACACATTTAGAATTTAACTCTATCGAGGTGCCACTGGACACGCCTAGCCTGTCCATGTTTAACAAGATGCATTGCTGCCGACACGCCTGGCGTGTCCGCGTAGCTTTATAGGGCTAATAACTTCAAAAAAATTGTGGTGGTGGTACTCCGCTACCCTGCATTGTTTGATCTTGATTTTTATTCTTGTCCAAGTCCAAGCATTACGTATCCAGTCACGATTTATGCAAAAACTCAACTCGAATAAAGTAATTCAGCTATTTCTTACATTACATCGAGTTAAGCAAACAAATAATGTACCGAACAGCTAAATTATTCTCTGCCCCCTAGCCAATTTACAACCGTTTTGTTTCGATTCTCTTTTCGTTGATCGCCTCAAGTCGGTCACGCCTCCTACTCCTTTGTTCTGACCACGTGACCGAGCGTTGAGATGACGCACGCGTTGGTACCTACCAACGATACTACTTTTCTGTTTTTACTACCATTAGAAATGTGCAGTTTTCTGAACTAAGGGGCCATCCATAAATTACGTAACTCGTTACGACGACAGGAAGCTCTCGAGAGCGGGTCGAGGGTGTGAAATTGGGTGACAAAGGGTGGGATGAGACATAAATTTTGTGACATCTCATTTCAAAATCTATATCAAAGTATAAAAACGTAAAATTTTAACTGACTGACTGAATATTTCTAATTTTTATCTATATTGAAACCCCGTTCTTATCCCACCGCTTTTAGGCACGCAATAGACTGTTTTCTGCACCAGTGCAGAAAAGTGCGCATGCTCTCCCCTGCCACAATTTTATTACATTTATCGTATCAAGCTGTGCACGCTTCGACCCCCATGAGTCGCCGGTCAACCCCCGTTTATCCATTTCTGCGTAAGGGTATTGAAAAAAGTCGTTTGATACATGTGCAAATTTGTCACCGCAGGCCTCGGATCCATAACACACTCGCGTATGGCTCGTGTGTATTTCGCCTCGGTCGCAATGACAAATTTTCTGTACTTGTATCACAATGTACTATAAACGTTTTAATTATGATTTTATTTAAAATAATATTTTGAAAGATTTCAAATCCAACTTCGAAACTGCGGTTTAAATAAAATAAAAAAGGTGACGTCACACTTATTTTTATTGTGGTCGAAGTCAATTAATATTTTGTGTTTATGTATATTACTGGTAACGATTGTGTCAACTATATAGATGTAGATACTGTTCCATATCAAAAATCCTAAGATGGGGCAGTTAAGGCATGTACAGTCGGCAGCGTCAATTGGGTCCTCCTCTCACATTAAATTGCCATTTTTTATCGACGATTTTGAAAAAAAAAAATATAGTCTGCAGTAAAATGGGTGATTTTGTTTTTTCTAGAGCTTAAACGTCAGTTGGTCCAAAATATTTTTTTTTTACCTTTACTAGAAACGAGATCCATCGGTATCAAAAAACGTAAATTTTCTTGATGACTGCCCATTTTTATCAAAAACTCTGAATATAAAAATTACTCAAACGTGTTGCTACAACGGTAAAGGTACTTTGCCCTTGCTGCTCCATCTCAAAAATCTACCCTGTATACACAACCCTGCGTGAAATGCCCCAAGAGTTTGACTACATTTTTTTTAATATTTTGTCGAATTGCATTCTTGCAAAACAAATGATGCTGGTTTTCGAGTGAAACCGAGAACCGAGTCAATCATAAACTTGAAATGACCCAGGAAGTAGTCCTGGGTCGAAATTTCTAATTCAGTCATCTAATGACTGTTAAAAAAAAAATATTATTATTCATTTCTGATTTGTGTATTTGATTGATTAATATAATACAAGTTACTCATTTTGTCTTAACTATTCATATTTTTCTTTTTTATAATAAATACTCTTATAAATAAATATACCGTTGTTTTATTCATAAACAATTTTTTGTCCAGGCAATCTCTGTTCATTCCAAGTCACCTGGAAGAGATCGCAGAATGCGATAAGGCCGCCAATTGGTATGTGTTTCAAACGCGCGGCCATGACGATAGCTAAAAAAAAACTGCCAAGATTATGTAAAAATTTGTTAACACGTTCAATGCCGCCGACACACCTAGTGTGTTCTTCCGAATTTCTATAACTATGCCTTGAACACGCCAGGCGTGTCCTAAATGTTTCAGTGATATTTTGACAATTAGCCAAAATTGCCTTTTGGAATTCTCAGTACATAATCCTCTAACAATAATCTTAATGATTTTTGAGGTGGCCCCCGGAAAAACCTCTTGTTTTTTTTTTATGTGATTATGTAATGCCGAGAACCCGCCGTTTTTTTTTTTTTCGGCCGCTTTTTTGTAGCCATCCGAACTTGGTCGGGCTATGTAGGTTTTCGATGCTTCGTCAGTATTATAATTGTTTTTCTTTAATTACTGAATTTAATGACATGAAATTTTGCATGTGAATAGTTGAATGAATACACTAATTATTGGCATACATTTTACCATGCAATTCATTTAGAACGTCGTGATATTTGACTGCTTTGTAAACAGTGATCTATTCATGGTAAATTTGTCCTATAACTCTTTAGTTACTATCGGAACATCATTGATACTTGGCAACATGTTGCAGACACTTACAAGGTTTGTATAAACGTGAAAATCTAGACCCCAAAGTGCATACTTTAAGAACTAAGACCTAATAAGCGTATTTTACGTTTATATTTTTATCTTTTAAGCCCTACGATTTTTTCTAAATCTGTTTTTTAAACAAATATAAACAAATTCAAAACAACGTATGTAAAAATCTACAGTTCTCTATGTAAGCACTTTATATGAAAACTAGCTAATGGCCAAACGTTCGCGTAGCGGAAACTTGAATTTCTCCGAAGTTTATGCATGCACTAGTTTTATTCATACATACACAATTACACACAAATTTTTGGACACATCTCTTCTTCTAAAGTCTATGGATTAAAAAAAGTTCCGCCAGGACAACGTTCGCCCAGCGGAATCAGTTTTTGGTGAATTTCTCCACAATGGTTGCGTGCACAAATTTTTTTTTACCATACACAATTATACGACGTCATACACTAAATATCTGCATAATTAAAATCTTTAAATTCAACAACATTCCACTGCGCGTACGCACACTTCTTGCTCAGTGAATGGCAAACTAACTAATACTCATCGCTAAACCGAAAAAAAAGAGATTTAGATTTCACTCTATCGAGGTGCCACTGGACACGCCTAGCATGTCATGTCCATGTTTAACAAGATGGAGTGCGCCGACACGCCTGGCGTGTCCGCGTGGCTCTATAGGGCGGCATCGCTATGAACTTCAAAAAAATTGTGGTGGCAGTGAACGTGTTAAAGTTGATTCCATAAACCATAAATTTTACAAAGTTATGTTGAAGTTATGTTGAAAGTTAGGTTGAGAAGTTATAAGGGTTTAAATGTGAGACCGCGCGACCACGGAGATCTTTAAAACTAAGCGTTGCAGAGACCTGAAATTTAGGTAAATAACAGATTGAATTTGTAAAAAATATAGGAAAAGTTCATAGATTCATATTTTAGGAGCTATAAAGCAAAAACCCCATGGCCGCGCCATCGAAACGTTGACAAACATAGTATCGTAGATATCTCGCTGAAAAAGCATCGCAGAGGTCTGAAAATTAACAGATTTGAATTTGTAAAAATACACAAAAAAGTCCTAGATTTATATTTCAGGAGCTTTGTACGATATCGCGTAGAAACAAGTCGTGATTATCTATCGATGAAACTAGGTATTAACGAGTTCTTTTTCGTAAAGAATTGCATGAAATTAAATGCATAATATTATTTAATGCCTATTTATATGTAGTACTAACGATAAGAAGCAAAAATATATTTTATTCATAATAAAAAAAATGTTTAGAGCGCGACCAGCTTACTGTTTACAGAAAACTTTACATCTAGGTACCTATGTATTGTGTTAGAAATTATATCTCAAGAATTCTAAATTTGATTAAAATGAAACGAGCTACAAAAACATGTATTTACTTCTTTAAAAGTTTTATAATTCAGAGATTATTAAAAACTGCTTAAAATGTGGATTCGGAATACGTTTCGTTTTGCAGAACTCCATTGCCTATTAATACGTCGACATCGGCACTCATTTTGTATTATTTCCATTTCTGCGGTATGGAATGTTTAAGACCTCGTTTAAAACTATCATTATAATGGTAAGGGGCTTAACCTAACGTTTAAAAACTAAAAGAAAAGTTTTTCGGCTCAGTGCGGTACGAGGTCGAATAATATATATACGATATTGAGGTTAAGGATAGAGTTCAAGAAAGAAAAGATAAAAGAGATATGAGAAGCAATAATTTCTTTTGAAAAAGATTCTCAGAAATTGAAGCGTGTGCCAAGATTAAAAGAAATTAACAACGATAAATGAATGTTGAAACCTAATCCTGCTTCACCTAAATAATGTTAAATTTTGATTTACCTATTGGTTCATCATTTATTTTTAATTCATTTAGGAAAGAAATAAATCTTTATTGCATTTGATAAAAAACCCCATTATGTCCATAAAAGCCCTAGTCCTACAATTTACACGTCACAAAAATAAACAAAACAAAGAAGGGATGTGGTGTATTGACTGTGAGGGTAGTCTAAGTTATTGTGACGTAATGTATTTGAAAAGAGTCGGTGGCCATCCGGCGATTGACTGGAGCAGTTGTGTTGTGCGAATATAATATGTGTGTCACTCTGTTGGTGAGCCGTAAAATAAAACGCATGAATTTTAACGTAAATTGTAACAAATTGTGCCATATGTGTGGCGTAGGCACTTGTGGTGATAGTCCGCCACAGCCAATTGGCGCTAATCAGTCTCTGTTTCAGCTCTTTTGGTTTCATGCCTGTAAAAACCTATTTGGTTATAGGAACAGATCTATGGACAAATCAGTATCTATAGCAGTCTACTTGCGCCCCATAGAACTGCGCCCGGGGTTTTTCCTCCCCTGGCCGCAAAGACAGCCCTGTAGGTACCTACATAAAAATTAAATCGCAATACTTAATTTATTACAAATTTTAATAACAATTATATTTAGTAAGTAAATACATAATTATGTACTATTACAATTTACAAAAAATGTATGAAAAACACATTGATCAAATATTAATGATAACAGTCTTTTATGCATAACAATATTAGGTATGATCACATTTATAGGCACTGTATGCTTCAGGCAAGTACGCACATTTCAAAAAACTATAACAATTACTGCAAAAGTGAGTAATAAATCAATAGTTTGGAGCGTCGTGTTGTTCCGGTGGTTGCTCTTGGCGATGAACGCATGCAACTCTGCCCCCTACTAGGTCGTGTCATGAAGCCACTGTGATAAAGAGATAGTGCTATTCATCCTGTATAGCTCGTCTCGCTCCCACAACGGAATAGTGATGACATTGGCACGTCATAGTAGGGGCCCAGGTCGAACAGTCACTAGCCAGACTTGCCGGCTTTTATGTCAGCTATTTCTTTAAGCTTCGTGTTTTCAGCTACCAGCGCCTGTACCCTTTGTTCGTATTTCCCTCTCAGTTCCTGTGGGATAAAAATAAAACTTTACTTAGATATTTATATACCTACGAGGCTATCCATAAATAAAATTACATAACACGAACTTCATGATTTTTGACCCCCTTTGACTTCGTCACAGCTGGTCACTTCCTTGGTGTTACACATCACATATTTTACATCTAGAAATTATTTTTAATTATAAAATAGCAGTTCCGAAAACAGATTTACTTTCATTTCAATTTTTTAATTTATGAAAAAATTCATTAAACCTTATGAAAAAATTGACCACATCACGGAACAGGAATTATTTTCAAGCTTTTCATTATTAGATAAAATTTTGCGGTTCCGTTTTTTTCCTATTGAGGTACGGAACCCTAATAGGATCACTTTGTTGTCCATCTGTCTGTCTGTCAAGGCCCTTTATCTCGGAAACGCGTGGAGGTATCGAATTGAAATTAAAACCATATACTCAAGTCTGCAGTTCCTTGAAGCTGTGAAAAAATCAAACTTAAGATACGGTCGTAAAAAACGTATATTTTGAAACTTTCAAGGGATTCAAAATTCATAGGGTACCTACTTCCCGTTGCCCTCCTGAAATTTGGTATGAAGCAAGGTCTCATAGCACAAGTATAGGAAAATATCTGAAAACAGTAAATTTGTAGGGTAGGTCACAAAACAAAATTTGCGATTCGGAAAAATATTCGTAACCCAATTCGAGAATTGAACTGTTTTCATAAAATATACGAACATAATTGTTAGGTATTCAAATATGAAACTATACATTATATAGGTATTTAAATCTAGCGCTCTCCCTCTCTTCTACCATTTGTAATGTTGCTGTGCCCGACAGGATTCATAATTGTTTCCATTATTTAACAGTGTGCGTACGCGCAGCGGAATGTTGTTGAATTTAAAGATTTTAATTATGCAGATATTTAGTGTATGACGTCGTATAATTGTGTATGGTAAAAAAAAATTTGTGCACGCAACCATTGTGGAGAAATTCACCAAAAACTGATTCCGCTGGGCGAACGTTGTCCTGGCGGAACTTTTTTTAATCCATAGACTTTAGAAGAAAAGAGATGTGTCCAAAAATTAGTGTGTATTTGTGTGTAATGGTGTATGTATGAATAAAACTAGTGCATGCATAAAATTCGAAGAAATTCAAGTTTTCGCTACGCGAACGTTTGGCCATTAGCTAGTTTTCATATAAAGCGCTTACATAGAGAGCTGTAGATTTTTACATACGTTGTTTTGAATTTGTTTATATTTGTTTAAAAAACAGATTTAGAAAAAATCGTAGGGCTTAAAAGATAAAAATACAAACGTAAAATACGCTTATTGGGTCTTAGTTCTTAGAATATGCACTTTGGGGTCTAGATTTTTACGTTTATACAAACCTTGTAAGTGTCTGCAACATGTTGCCAAGTATCAATGATGTTGCGTTAGTAACTAAAGAGTTATAGGACAAATTTACCATGAACAGTTCACTGTTTACAAAGCAGTCAAATATCACGACGTTCTGAAGGAATTGCATGGTAATATGTATGTCAATAATTAGTGTATTCATTCAACTATTCTTATGCAAAATTTCATTTTATTAAATTCAGTAATTAAAGAAAAACAATTATAATACTGACGAAGCATCGAAAACCTACATAACCCGACCAAGTTCGGATGGCTACAAAAAAGCGGCCGTGCAATATATTTAGGTAACATCCCAAAATTTACAGTAGGTATAATACCGGTATTGAATTGGTATAGGTGATAACACAATTGTTGTTTCGATATAATTTATAGGTCATTTATTTTTGTACACCTACTTTTTTAAATGTATTTGACTATGACAGAAAGTAGGTACTATTTACGTAGGTACTTTATTTAAGTATGCGCTTGAGACTTGAGATATAATCTAAATATATTATTTAAGACAAATAAAATTCATACAGCTAATTTCTATTGAAGATTTCACGGATCAGGATTCTAACTATAGACCCCTTAGGGAAATTAAATATTTACCACATGTAAGTATGTACTACTGTTTAGGTAAATATTTATCATATTGTAGCTTATTATACTATTTAACCAATAGACTAGGCATGCACGAGCGTTCCTCTTTGCAACTTTAGTGGATCAAACAATCTAATAACTTAAAAAAAACTACTTCTTGAATCGATTTTTTTTTCTTATGTAAAATTATATCGAAACAACAATTGTGTTATCACCTATACCAATTCAATACCGGTATTATACTGTAAATTTTGGGATGTTACCTAAATATATTGCACGGCCGCTTTTTTGTAGCCATCCGAACTTGGTCGGGTTATGTAGGTTTTCGATGCTTCGTCAGTATTATAATTGTTTTTCTTTAATTACTGATTTTAATAAAATGAAATTTTGCATAAGAATAGTTGAATGAATACACTAATTATTGACATACATATTACCATGCAATTCCTTCAGAACGTCGTGATATTTGACTGCTTTGTAAACAGTGATCTGTTCATGGTAAATTTGTCCTATAACTCTTTAGTTACTAACGCAACATCATTGATACTTGGCAACATGTTGCAGACACTTACAAGGTTTGTATAAACGTAAAAATCTAGACCCCAAAGTGCATACTCTAAGAACTAAGACCCAATAAGCGTATTTTACGTTTATATTTTTATCTTTTAAGCCCAACGATTTTTTCTAAATCTGTTTTTCAAACAAATATAAACAAATTCAAAACAACGTATGTAAAATTCTACAGCTCTCTATGTAAGCGCTTTATATGAAAACTAGCTAATGGCCAAACGTTCGCGTAGCGGAAACTTGAATTTCTCCGAAGTTTATGCATGCACTAGTTTTATTCATACATACACAATTACACACAAATATACACTAATTTTTGGACACATCTCTTTTCTTCTAAAGTCTATGGATTAAAAAAAGTTCCGCCAGGACAACGTTCGCCCAGCGGAATCAGTTTTTGTTGAATTTCTCCACAATGGTTGCGTGCACAAATTTTTTTTTACCCTACACAATTATACGACGTCATACACTAAATATCTGCATAATTAAAATCTTTAAATTCAACAACATTCCGCTGCGCGTACGCACACTATTTAACACCTGACATGTGCAATATTATGGATCAATAAAGATTTGATTTGATATTTTCATAGGTAAGTTTGTACGAAACCCTCAGTGCGCGAGTCCGACTCGCACTTGCCCGGTATTTAAAAAAAAAAGTAATTAAATATTAGGTTAGATTATATGAGTTAAAATGTACTGAGTGCTGATGTGCTGAGTTAGGCGCCTTTTTGGCCTTACCGGTTTTTAATGTTATTTTTCCGTACCTATTTTATTTCTACTGTATGTGTGACGTACGAATAAACGTTAGATTCTTTATTTTTTACTGTTACTGATGATTACCATTTTAGGAGTTGTTTGTTATGATAGTAATATATGTCGCAGCGTGCAAAGAATACGTATCTGGTGGAACACATCAAGTACCTTGAAGATAGCAAGCTGGGTCTCGTACTCCTTCTTCAGGTCATCGTTAAGAGTATTGCTCGTCTGAGCTCTCTGCAGCACCAGGCCGTACCTCTCCTTCTCCACCTGAAATCTCTCTTCCATTGCCTTCAAGCGGTCCTGAAACATAATAATATACACACATGATGGTTACCTCTTCAAGTTTAAGTTAAATATATTGGAATTCAGAATTAAGGATAAATATCAATTTTTTATTTATTTAATACTTTATGCACAAACGTATAGCGGCGGACTTAGGCATTTTCTACCAGTCAACCTTTGGGTGATGCAGAGATATAATACGGCCGTTCTAACTTGGCGCCCGTGAACATAGGCTCTGCGAACTTTAGCGCATGTACAGTCGTAAAAAAAACTGTTATTGACGTTATTTTTTTAAAACCTAAATACGAATAAAATTTTACTAATACAGGGACCAAGTACAAATAAAATAAATATTAAAACACTTTCAGACAGAAAGCTACAAAAATAACTTATGAATTAAAGAAACAAACCTAACACTACACAAAAAACTTAACAATGTATTAATAAAAACCAGCGAAAACTTTTGTCACCGCCTGTGCTCAAGACAGAGACAGCGACACGAACACGACACCAATGCTAACGTGTGAGTGAGACAAATTACCGCGTCCCGAGCATTGCCGATTATGCACGAAGTTTTACGGAGTAAAGAAAAAGGGATGTCCAATATGCGCGTCTGAGGGTGTTGTTTAATCGATTATTTTTCAAATCGATTGAAATCTAATTATAAAAATATATTTTATTAAATTTTATAAGGAGGTTTAAAATATTCTCAAACAGTCGTTATTGTAGTAGTCGTTTATAATTAACTGATATTTAACTAAATCATATCTTTCAACCAAGAAAATATGTATAATATTATTAGTTTTTTTTTATTATTAAAGTCGAAATCTCGTTTACTAACGACAAAATTTACTATGTTTGTAAATCTATTTCGTTCAATATGTCATATAAACAAAAATCAATAAATTCCAAATCGATAAAAATCGATTGCGATATTTGATTGAATAAAGGGTCGATTGTGTTTACATAGAGTCAATCTCTAGCTTACACCTCCGCCCCGCGCACGTCGCCTCATGCCACCATTTTGTTCCTAAAAAACGTTCGTGCGCAGCCTTCTGCGCAAACTTCAGGGCCGCCAAATTAAAACGGCCGTACTGTAAATAGTCGTAGGTGCAATAAAAGAGAGAGAAAAGGCGAATAGGTACAAGAATAGATATTATACTAATAAACCATAAATATCATACAATTATACAATACATACACAAATTAATAAACTATCTACATATATATCTACTAAAGTCAAACAATTGGTTCAAATCGACAATTTGAAAACATTAACGCTGTGATGACACTACTGCCAACTTCTTACGAATTAGCTCGCATACTTTGATTTTGAATGTCAATCGATTTGTTGCCATCCTAATCTCCCGCCTATGTCGTACAAAGCAAAGTTAAAATTTCATTGCAACCCATACTTTTTAAATATAACTGTGCATTTTAAATGCACAGTTAATCTCAATTCAAAAGTTAAGTCAATCAACCTATCCATAACGTAAGTCGACACTCGAATCGGTAGTGAAGGATTTCAAATTTTCAATTATCTGGAATTACAAATTCAAGTAGGTTTACAAGATTTTTTCTACTAAAAATAGCACTAGCATCCCAATGTGTAACACACTTTCTATCACAATCCGAATTTAAAGGAAATTCAAAATTCATTGCTTCGTATTGGAAAATTCGTCGGCTCGACAACGTAGTTAACTAACGCAAAAAAAAAAATATTTATTTATTTAAACTTCATGTACAGTAGTGGTACTTATGCGGACTTAATGCAACAAGGCATTCTCTACCAGTCAACCTTTGGGTTAAAAAGACAACACTGTGGTAGGCTTGCACAATAAACAAAAAACAGATAATTCAAACAGAAAAAATAAAATAAAAAATAAGTTATTTATAATAATAAAATACATATATATGCTAAAATTATAAACCAATAAATACTATGAAAAATCATTAAGAGAACTTAATAATAATTCTGACCAAGATGAAGATGTTGCTGAATTGATAAATTACCCATTTTATTTTTACTACCCCCACGGGATTACACGTGCCGTCAATTTAACTGGCCGGTTGGTCTAGTGGTTAGTGGCTCTGATTGCTATGCCGGAGGGTCGTGGGTTCGATTCCTACCCAAGACAAATGTTTCTGTGATGAGCACGATCATTTGTTGCTTCTGGGTGTAATTTATCTATAATATATGTATGTGTATTTAGAAAGAAAAGTATGTTTATCAATTGTCTAGTACTCATAGCACAAGCTCTACTTAGTTTGGGACTAGATGACGCCGCGTTGTGTGGTAGTTGTGTATATAATATTGTTATTATGTATTATTAATTTAAAAAAGTATATTATTATCAAATTAAACATGTAATATATTTTATTATGAATACGTCTTTACTTTGCATTAGCACTGAGGTCTTACCACGAGCTCTTAACGTGATCCATTAGAAGACCTAGACTGAAATGAGGGATGGAGCTATATAAGGTGTATAGCTCCATCCCTCTTTCTCACTCGCAATCTTAACATTTTAACTCGTCACGGTAAGACACCTGATGAGTGACTATTTTCTTAACGTGAATAGACTATAGTTCAAACCTACCTCCATAGCTTTTACTTCAGAGTTTCTGATCTCTAATAGATCTTTAGTTATCACGTTGATATCCTTGAGCGATTGTACTTGTGTCGTCAAAGCTTCAATCTGGAGTTCTTGATTTTTGACCATCTTAGTTTTGTCGAAGATCATGCCGCGCGCTTTGCTCAGCAACTGAAAAAAACACATCAAATGTTCTAAATAAGATAAAGTAAACACGTGCATCAGTAACGTTTGTTGTCAGTCTATCTGTCTGTCAAGACCCTTTATCTCGGGAACGCGAGAAAGTAACGAGTTGAAATTAAAACCATATACTCTTGTCTGCGATCTCATGAAGCAGTGAAAAAATCAAACTTCTAAGTCAACGAAAAAAAAAAATTCGAAAAATTTTTTTTTCGCAAAGAAAAAAAGTTTTATTTCGAATCCTGACATTTGGCAGAAAGCAGGATCTTAGGATCTTATAGCACAGGTATAGGAATAAATCTGAAAACTGTAAATTTGGTGTTACGTCACCAAAAAAAAAATTGCCGTTCCGAAAAATGTTCGAGACTTCATTCGGGAATTTAAATATTTACATAGGTAAGTTTGTACGGAACCCTCAGGGCGTGAGTTCAAGAATATTGTTATATCTTTTCTTACTAACTGTATCAAACTTTGATAGAGTTCAAAGTTCTACACAAAAAGAAAAATGGGACGAGTTGCAGAGTGAAAATTTAATTTATTTTTGTCAAGTCGCACCAAATAAGCCCTAGGCACGTGGTACGAGTTGATGAATTTACTCTGTGCCAGTGCGAGTTTGCATTAAGTTAACAAGATCGACACGTTTATGACGTTCGGCGCTCCGATTGGCCCGCTCCAAGCTCTTAACCAATCAGAAAGCCAAACGCGGTAAACTTTTCGATTGCGTTAACGTCAAAACAACTCAGCAGAGCACAGAGTAGGTACTATTTTACAGTAGAGTGACTCGCTCCGGCTTTCCAAGTGTACCTACCAATACGAACTGTCCTCGTTTATGGCTATTTCTATTACTGAAAACTGCACCAAAATCCGTTGCGTAGTTTAAAGTTAATGGATAAACATCTTAGAGACAGACGCTAAAAGCGATTTTGTATTAGGTATATACTTACCACTAGCTGAAAATAAAGGGGATACCCTTAGGGGATGAATTTTGAGAAATCCTTTCTTCGTCTTATGTCACCGTGAAATTGTAAATACCGTTAGATTATTATCAATCTCCCAGTTTGTTGTCTCACAGATTGTTATCGAAGTACTCGTAAAATGAATCTGTGATTAGATTAACCAGAGATGTGCAGTTTCAATGATAAATAAGTTAATGTTAATCGCCGAACATTGCCGGCACAGAACAACCTACTGTAAGACCGACCAATTAGGAACAGCCTTTAAACAGTTAACAAATTAACGCGCAACAGATTGTGTTCCAACAGTTACTTAAAATCTACCGAAAAATAATGCATTAATTGTAAGCAGTATGTTATGGTTCACAACCTTTCGACAGTTTATAATCTCGCGAGATAGATTACAATCTAACTGTATTTACAATTTTACGGTGACATCATAACAAAAGAAACCAGTGTGCAAAATTTCAGCATTCTATGTCCAAGGGTTCGGGCTGGGCGATAATGAGTGAGTCACTTAGGTAGATATAGTTACAACATTATTTTTAGTATATGCGTAACCTGAATATAGTTTTTTCAGAATCAAACTCAAACTCAGGTCACGGCAGATCATAGCAGACATTAGATGCCAGTGCACAGCTGGGTGCGGGGGTTTAACAACCCCTCAGTCGCGCAAGTGGCCCGGTGACCATGTATTTGTGCGGAAAACTAGGTAACATAACAAGCTTATAACTTGGTGATTTTACATGATACAATTATAAAATTTTGTACATAGATTCTTTAGATAAAAATATTAGACACGTGTTTCGAGTTTCGCATATACTAAAACTAATGTTGTATAGGTACCAAGTAGAGATAATAGATAGATGACAACGAACCTCTTCGTGCTGTTGTTTGATGTTTTCAATCATCTCGTGGTTCTTCCCGCTGGGCTTGGACAAGGCCGCCTGCAATTCCGTCTCCAGATTCCGAACCCTTGCTTTGAGAAGGTCGATCTCTTCTTCACGGACCTGTGAGTGAGAGGGGGCTTGTATTTTTTCAAATGTTTTTTAAAAGTACCTTCTCACAAATTTTTTTTTTCATTGATATAAAAAATACTATATATCTGCAAAAAAGATGGAAACCCTAGTCATGATTGCATTTTTTTCTTTTGTCACATAATATGCGTTGAAATGTCCCATGATGTCATTCAGTAAAAATATACCTGGGACGTTTTTCTTTTTTACGGACAATGACAATCGCTTGACCCCTAGAAAAGTAATGAAGCAATATTTAGGTAAGTATCTACGCTTGAAATTATTAATTTCTTTTAGTTTTAGTTTATTTGTAAAATACATGACTATTATTTAAAATGATTAAATTGGGTAACATTTTACTTTTATTTATTTGCGTGACAGTTGACTAAATACGCCTTCCGTCACACTTTTTTGTACAAATGAATTGTCGGTAAAAAAGAAGAATGCCACACAGACTTCTTTTTACTTAGAACTGACGTAGGTAATAATTGCGGTCAAAATAGGTATGTTGGCCACTCAAGTAAGGAAAAATACACAATACGCATTCGTATGTGCATAGGTACTCGAAAAAATACGCATTCGCCAACTGATTCTTTTAAAGCATTTCTGCGTAGCCAATTGTTCAAAGTTCGGAGTGGTCAAGACATTTTGGCCAGAGCTACTGTAACTAACTAGTCCAGAGGCCCTACCACGACCTCTTAACGCGATCTATTTCACGACCTAAACTGAACTGTTAAAGAGATGGAGATATATAGGGTGAATAGCCTGGTAACAGAATCACTCTTTCTCGCTCGCATGCCTGATATTCTTATATTTCATAGTAGAAACTCTGAACTTTGATGAAACCTTTCAGTCTTCATCAATTTCATATTCGTCAATTATTATTATTACCACAACTAACCGCAAGCCAGAGGTCTCATTCAAAAAGGGCTTAGAGGGCGTAACGCCAGTTTTTTTTTTTTAAATACTCGATCGCGATAACGTAAACGTTTGTGTCAAATCATATGGAAAAAATGTCGTCACCAGACAGCGCTTATTCTTAATATATTATAGAGTGCCTAGTGCGTGTTGTTTTACATTCAAGCAATCAAAACATTTACCGCGTTTGGCTCTTTGATTGGTTAAGAACTTGGAGTGGGCCAATCGGAGCGCTGATCGTCATAAACGTGTCGATCGCGTTAAAGTAAAACTAACTCGCTCTAAGCACTTTTAGTATAAATTGACATTATCGCAATCGAGTACGTTAAAATCTCGCACTAAGACCACTGAACTGTTTAGCACCTTTAAAGTGACTCAGCAAAATTCTAGAGAGAGAATTTAAAGAATCTGTTCGGGAACCAATCACGGCAGACATTATTATGAATAAGATAATTGTACCTTTAATTCTAGTTTAACTCCGTCTTCGGTTCTTTCGTTCTTGAACTTCTCCAATTGTTCAATTTTCTTCAAGAGTTCTTGTTCTCTTTGCTGCCAATCGCCCTATAAAAATAACAAACACAATAAGAAACTTTTATACAGGAAAAAAATTTAACCGGTGTGCAAATTTTGACATGATAAACTAGAATATATTTTATTAAACACATATTTTTTAAATTTCATATGTGTTAGGCGTTATAAGTCGATGATTACCAACTTTAGGCCTGAATTGGATGAAATGACATCAGCCTGATTTATTCGCCAATGTCATGGAAAATTTAACATTTCGGATGCGTGCTGTCCAGCAAAGCCGCGGTGGACATTTGAACGTTTTTATAAATGAAGTTATTGTACCCAGCCGTCGCAATTTTCTCTGCAGATTTCTGACTTATCTTACTTTTTTGGTCTATCTTAAAGAGAAGTCTCCTCGTCGTTCTTCGTTTTTTTTCTAGCATTTTAAGTAAATAATTATGACAGTTATTTTTATCATTATTTTATAACTGTTTCTCAATTTGCATAAAATATACTTTCCAAATACCCTATGTTTTTATTTAAGAAGTGCTCAATATTTAACTCTGAACATAGGTAATTTGAGGGTTACAATTTGTTGAATTTCCGTACTGTTGAGTTCTAATGCAATTTTGTTACACAACGAATAGCGTGATCATTTGTTCTATGTCTGGGTGTAATTTATCTATAATATGTATGTATTTAGAAAAATATATGTATGTTTATCAGTTGTCTAGTACTCATAACACAAACTTTGCTTAGCTTGGGTTTAGACGGCGTTGTGTGACATTAAAAAAAAAGGTCCACAGTTGGCCAAGAAATCGATGAACATACTTACAAAAAAAAAAAAAGAAAATGTGCTGGCATAAAAAAATTAAATTCAAGAAAACTGGAGAATTACATACGAAGAGATTCAGCATACACTGCAGATTGGTTCGGAAAGCGTTCACAAGATTCTATAAGAGCACCTTCGCGTGAGGAGGATAGTTTTCCGCTAGGGTGCCAAACAACCTCACCGAAGCTCAAAAGCAGGCCCGTATGGAGCGGTGCCGTGATAGGATTCAAAAATTTAAAGCAGGCTCGTCTTGGCGCATTTACGACATTGTGACAGGTGACGAATCCTGGATTTATCAATACGATCCAGAAACAAAGCGTCAGTCGACAGTTTGGCTGTTTCAAAACGAACCAACGCCTACGATCGATAAGCGCAGGGAAAATTTTGATCGCTAGTTTCTTCACTTTGACGGGGTATCTGATTTCCAAAGACCAAAGCAGCATCAACGCCGAATGGTATAGCACAAAATTCCTGCCAGAAGTTTTGTCTGCAATGAGCAACAAGCGACCGAACACCGCGGTTTCGCGGGGTACTGCTTCACCATGACAACGCGCCTGCACACTCAGCGCTCAAAACAAGGGACTTCCTGGACAGCACACCGGTCAAAGTCTTGGGGCACCCTCCTTACAATCCTGATCTGGCACCATATGACTTCTTTTTATTCCCTAATATAAAAAATCTGCAAAAAGGGATACAGTTTTCATCGCCGGAAAACGAGCTAGCAGCGTTCGAAAAGACCGTGGAAGAGATGTCTTCGGCGGACTGGAAAAAATGTTTCAAAAATTGGTTCAAACGCATGAAATTTTGTATAGAGGCTGGTGGAGAGTTCTTCAAAAAGATTTAATAAAAATATTTTATCCATAGGAGTTAGTTTTTTGGTTTCTCGCGCCTGCGCAAGCGCCCGTGCCTGCCTTCACTCTGAAAGAGCAGGTACTCACACGTCGTAGGCAAGCTACCGCAGAGTGAAAGAGCAGTCTGCAATGTTCAAACTCTTAACGCGATCCATTTTATAACCTAAACCTGATCTAAACTGGACTGTTAAAAGCATGGCATGGCAAAGCTATGTATAGAGTGTATAGCTCCATTCCGCTATCTCGCTCGCACGACTGACATTTAAACAAGTCATGTTAAGTCCCTTCCTAGGGATATAAGATTGTTTGAAAGAATTACCGTAAACCACGCCAAGGGCAACTGAAGGAACACATTTGGGTTTTAGTTAATAGAAGTCTGACACTCCCTCGTGCTCCACCAAGAGCTGGAAGTGTTGTTCTTAGAGGTCCATGATTCTATTGTTCTTCATTTCCCACAGAGTCCATGAAAAAAATAATCTTGTTTTAAACGTTCCTGTCTGCATCAATTCCCAACGGGCCCATGAGATTTGTCCAAAGTACAGTCATTAAAAACATTTCTTGTCTATCTTAGTCTATTTGTAAGCCTTGGGAAAAATAAATACACAGTTAGTAACTACGATTATTTTGATTTACTGTGATTTATAATGCAAAGTCAATTTTAGTGTAAGATTAAAATTATTTACATACTGTAACTGTTGTAGGTAACACTTTTTCATGTTTATGACTATTCACCTCTTTGGAGACATACATGTAGAGTAATGTTTACCATTTCATAAGTACTGCTTAAATGAAATAAAAATATTCACTGTCTTTTATTTTAGAAATTGAAATATAAACATTTATCCCATATCAAAGTTTTTACTGCTAACTGTACCAAACATTCTCATGCACTCTGAGAAAATATTTAATATTTAAAATGACGTGGATTCATTGGGAACTAATGTTCGAACCTAAATTTTTCGAGAACAATTGACTCGTGGACCTTTGGGTTGGGAATAACCCAGCTGGCTAAACCACTTGATGACTACCCAATTAAAATAAGAGATAAAAAATCAGAAAGAGTCGCATTTTATGGTAACTTACGTTGTCTTTGCCATTGTTCTGAGGCACTTCTTTAGTGCTAGGCGTAGTGTCGGCACTCAGCTCAGTAGGCTTGTTTTCTTCCACTTCTTGTACCGTTGTTTCTTCAGGTTTTATAACGGCCTCTGCGCTCGCCGGCTCAGTCTAAAACCATAGACTTGTTTTAAATAAATAAATTCATTTATTCCAGTTTATGAAACCACATAAAAGTACATACAAAAAGACGTAAAAAAAGCAAATTTCTGTACTTAGGTATATTTACGTTAAATATAAAATAAGATGAAATTACATTTGGCTGATTTATTATAAAGAAACAAGTTTAAAATAAAAATAATATATTAATCGTAGGTAACTAAAAGTTTGTTTTTTTTATTAATAATAGACTCGTGTTTGATTACCATCTCACCTGATGGTAAGCGATGATGTGTTCGACGATGGAGCACGCTTGTCTTGAAGTAACCTATTCACTCTTGACTTAAAGACCCCTAAGTTGTAGCTATCAGGAACCACAGACTCCGGCAAGGAATTCCACTTGAATAAAGCCACACAAAGTAGCTTTATTCAAAGTATTCTATTTATCAGTTAATGAGTAAGCAAGTGTCACCGACGGATAAATAAAGCCAATTTCAGTAACTAATAATAAAACATAAATTATCCGCACTTTTGTAGCGGCGGCCATCTTGAATTTATAATGATAATGAATAAACATAATTGTATTGTCACCAAAATCCAAAGTGTATACAAAATTTCAGATTAATCGGTTGACAGGAAGAGGGTGAAATTTGAATTACTAAATTTGACCCAAGAATAATAAATAAAACAAACGGGGTGAGCTAAATAAAACCGTTTAAAAAAGGCTTTATTCAAAGTTTTGTATTTATCAGTTAGTGAGTTCTAGCCGTAAGCTGACGAAATATAAGTAGATACTGAAAATTGGACATTATTGGACGTAGGGTGTTTTGCAAACGATGCTTGTAAGTTTGCAGATGCGACTGCAGAACAAGAATTCTACTTACAATATTGTTTTGTTCAGCACTGACTGCAGCCTGGTCGGTAGGTTGTGCAATAGTGGTTCCTTCACCGCCTCCTAACTCACCAGAGTCCTGAACTTGGCTCTGAATTTGATCTGCCTGGAATCAAAATCAAAACGTATCTGAAAAACCTGAAAAACCATTGTTATTTTGATAGGTTCTTATCTATGACCGACAGTGCTGTAACTAGTTTTTTATACGCCTGGTGCGAACTTCTATAACTGCCCCCTTATTTTTTTATGTTATCCGGTTCGAACAATAAAACAAATTACTAAGTAAATATAATAATTTACGTGTGTCATGTTACTTCAAACACACTACTCACCACCACCACCACCCACTTGGCTCGCCGTCCGACCGTCCGGTAACCGTCCGGACCGAGCCCAAGTTATCGACGGCGGCGGCGCGTACTATTCCACGCGCGCCTCAAGGAGATGTCAGCAAACGTAGAGGCCCAGCAGGGTCGAAGCCTACTGGGGCCAAGGGTCTGATTCTGAAAGGAAGACTCGGCCCCGGTACGAAAGGCAACGAAGGAACAGGAGTGGGTTTTTAGTCAGTAAAAGTCTGACACTATCTCCCGCCCCGCCCAAGAGCGGGGGATGTCATAAGATGATTTTCCCAACGGAAAAAAAAAAAAATAACCACTGCCCACTATTTATCTCTTGTGGATACTGGAGTTTCGAGCATCCACGGTATGAGCACTCCTAATAGGGCGCGTCTACAACCATATTAGCTACGCAATAAATAATAGTTATTGTACGTAAGCTATCAAGCTTTGGATCATTAAAACTTGACCCTGGTTTACAAATTCCTGCGCTCCGCCAGGGTCTGCGCCCTGTGCCTGGGCACCACTGATACTGCCCTAGTTACAGCACTTAGCCAATATATTTAATAACAAGAATAGCAACGCAATGAATAACTTCAATTCTTAACAATACACATATCTAAAGAAAGAAAGAAGAATATTTTATTTGGCACACGTACACAGATACACACAATTTTGAAACATGTAAACACTTAAGACAAAAAAAAACTAACATTGTGTGTCTCGCGCCTGCACCATATAGGTCCAGTTCAGCAAAAATGCCAGACAACTTCGTGGTAGTTGCCTGAAGCTGGTTTTCAACTGAACCTTATTGAGAGTGTACGGTGGAAAAGTAATATTATTTATTAATTGTCACAATTTCCTTCTAAAAATATTACACAGAAAAATGTCTAAGAGAACGTAATGGTTTGGCGGTAGCTAAGTTGTTCCGTATCTGCTCGTGACTCGTGTCTCCCTTGTAGAAGCCGTATCATCAAGTGCACACGAACAAAACAACAAGTATGTGATCGCCATGCAGGGTATTGAGTCAGCAGCAAACTCTCACGTCCGGCTCTGGTCCAGGCCGTACTACGGAGCAAGAGGTAAAGGGAAAAGTCACCTCCTCTACTGAATCCGCTAGGAAGAGAACTTCCTCACACCCTAGACTCGGCGGAGTCTTCACCGACGCCTGGGCTGTCTCCTACGGCGGTAGGAGACAGTCCTGGCGTCAGTGGTTGCAGGGCGCCACCTTTAGCAAGGGCTTGCAAACGTAGGTAGCTTGCCGTCCGGCTGTCCAATAAGGGACAAGCCCGAATCGACGGCGTGTTTTGTTCCACGTGCGCCTCAAAGAGATGTGAGCAAAACTGAAGATTGGAAGTAGGGCCGATGCCTGGCGGGGCGCGAAGGTAAAGGGCAATTGAAGAAACTCAGGCGGGTTTAAAAGTCTGGCACACCCTGTCGCTCCACCCAGAACGGGAGTAGTTTTTTTGCTGTTCCTCTGTACCTCAAAAAAAAGGGGTATAAAGCGTCACCTGAACAGGCTTCCCGTTGCCTACATCAAGTTCGTCTACATCAAGAAGAGTAAACTAGATAAGGTGAACTCATTGCCAAGAAAAAACAATTATTAAATGTATTTTCTTTCTTTCCATAATATTATTCAAGGATTCCGCTAGCACTTGTAGCTGCGGAGTGCGCGAATTTATGGCCTTGTACCGCGTATTCCCACTACATTTACAAGATATAGTTAATATTTTCTCCTTCGCCAGCTTCGCATGGGTGTTAGCAATCTTTGAAATTCTCGGCTTTCCTCTACTATAATATAGATGTACTTATTATAATATATGACAGCCCAATATTAACTGGCGAAGCTTCACCTCGCGACGTATCCAAAAGCACGTCGTCATTTTATTTTATAAATAATAAAAAAGAAAAATATATTTTTGAAAATTCACCCTCCCAGCTGTAATTTGTGAATCTTTTGCAGTTCTTATGAATAGTCAGAAGCTAGAAAATTTGACATCAGTCTTACCGAGGGGCCCGAGGGGTACCGTGGTACTCAGTTACTGGGTTCTAGATACCAGACAGACGATCGGTCCATGTAAATTATTGATTTCTCAGCTGCATGAGGTTAAACTAGAAGCTGGGTTCAATATAGTTTGGAAAAAAGAGACTGGAGTCTTTACACCCGGCTCACGTACTCAATTCTAACATTATTCATCTGCCAAAGGCACTAGGAAAATCGAGACATCTTTGTTTAGTATGTTCCATAGGTAACAGGACGCTAACTGAACTTAAACCTAGAATAAACAAAACCCGAATCGCCGAGTGCGATAAGGCCGCCAATTATATATTTTTTATTATAAAGTTTCCTTTAAATTGTAATCGCTACCTACGTAATACACAATTAGCAATTTATGTAGCTTAGGACATGAAATTCAAAATATTTCAAAAGTTATGGGGGAAAGGGGTCGTATAGTCTCTTCTAAATAAATTCCATGTGGCTACGTCCACTTTAATCTATATTTAAAGTTATGACTTGCGAGCGGTTCTTAGTAAGTTAAGCGTGCAATGAGGAAGCAGAATTTACCCTCCCGCTTATTCGTTCCAGTTTGCTCATTTCAGAGCTAGACATGGGCCAAGATTACCTTCTGTGCTTCTTCACAGCCTCGGACCCGAGTCCATATAGATCTCATATTATTATATTATTAGAATGTTAACTTAAAAAATCAGTTCTTTTATCAAAACATCACCGACTGAGAGTGGTGGAAACCATTCTCGATCAACAA
Source organism: Mythimna vitellina (assembly GCA_949316375.1). Taxonomy (NCBI): domain Eukaryota; kingdom Metazoa; phylum Arthropoda; class Insecta; order Lepidoptera; family Noctuidae; genus Mythimna; species Mythimna vitellina. The sequence continues at coordinate 1,921,425 of OX438696.1, forward strand.
GTTTGACAAAAATGAAAAGGAAATTCAACTGTCAGGAATAATTTTTCTTAAAAGGTTTTACTCACCATTGTGTTGGGTTTTTATTAAGATTTAATTTGCACTGACAAGCTCACTAGCAAAGGATCACGTTCATAAGCCGAGAGAATGTACAATATACTATGTTTAAAACTTGTACGTCTATTTTTGGGAGTGCAGACGCATGTTGTAAAAATAGAAAATACGGAGAGCGTCGTGATATTCGTAAAATTTTCCCGCGCTGTATTCGATTTTTACAGATAACTAGTAGGCAACTTAATAATGAACCCAAAACATGTTTTTAGGGTTCCGTACCTAACAACAAAAGGAACTCTTATTGGATCACTTTGTTGTCCGTCCGTCTGTCTATCAATCTGTATGTCTGTCTGCCTGTCTGTCAAGACCCTTTATCTCAGGAACGCGTGAAGGTATCGAGTTGAAATTAAAACCATATACTCAGTTCTGCGGTCCCTTGAAACTGTGAAAAAATCAAACTTCAGAGGTTAAGGAAAAAAAGATTCGGCCGTTTATGTCGCAAAAAACGTGTATTTTGACCGTCCGGTGACCGTCCCGCCAAGCCCAACTCGTCGCGTAGTATTCCACGCGCGCCTCAAGGAGATTTCAGCAAAACCGTAGGGGCCTAGCAGGGTCGAAACCTACTGGGGCCATGGGTTCGCTTCTGAAAGGAAAATCCAGCCATGAAATGCAAGGCAACGAAGGAATATAGCAGTGGGTTTTAGTCCGCCAAAGCGCGGGAGATGTCATTGGATGATTTCCCACCAAAAAAAAAGACCGAACCGACGTTATCTTTTTTTTGTAAAAATTTTTTTTTCTCTCACACTTGTTAATAAGAGGCAAACAATTTCACAATTCAGCCAACTTGACGAAAGATATTTTTTTAGAAAAATTTATATTTTCAACGTTTTCAACATTATTTTTTGTCCATTGACACTTGAGAATCTCAAGTGTACCTAGACAAAACTACTTACATCAATTTTTAACACCCGACGCAAAAAGAGGAGTGTTATAAGTTAGACCGCTACGTGTGTCTGTCAGTCTGTGTCTCCATAGCTCTTAAACGGGAAAATCGATTCGAATGATGTTTTTTTTTTTGAAAGCAGGTTTTCTAGGGATTGTTCTTAGGCACGTTTTATCAAAATCGTTTTTAACACTTCATCACAAAATAAATGACTGACATTTATTTTGTGATGAAGTGTGTTAAAAATGGTAATTAAAAACCGAATGTTTGCAAATATGACCAACGGGGTTACCACGACGTTGAAAGTAAGATTGTTTCATTCTTATTTCAGTGTGGGTAAGAGACAGAACTATACAGATTATCTTGCGCCATGTCTTACCTACACTGGAAATAAGAATGAAACAATTTTACTTTAAACGTCATGGTACAGGCCCAAGTGGGCGATCTATGAAAGGGTAGGTATTACATGTACATTATAAAATACTTCATTGATTACAAAACTGTATTATATCTATACTTATAATTATTATCTGAAGAAGTGAAAATTCTGTACATTAAAATATTAAGAAAAATAAATGGCAGGGGTTACTACTAGACCGACACCGAACCCAAAAATGTGAATAAAATTTTTTTTGTGTCTGTGTGTTTTTCAGGCATCACGCAAAAACTACCGATTCGATTACGATGAAACTTGGTTGAAATGTTGATTCGTAATACCTGTAGATTAAATGAAAACTAGGTCGAAGGTATACTATTTATTTTGAACCGACTTCAAAAAAGGAGGAGGTTATCAAATCGGTTGTATTTTTTTTTATGTTTCTTACCTCAGAACTCCGTCGTTTATGGACCGATTGTCAAAAAAAATGTTCCCTCTTAAAGGATATACTTCCAGAAATCCAGATTGGTCCCATTTTTTTCAAAATCCAGTTCTGATGGTGGGATCCATGAGGAATCGAGGGAACTCCTCAAATTTTATAGGCAACTATATTATGATTTTGGTATTTTCATCAAGAACTTACAGTCGGTTTGCATTTACAGTCAAAAAGTAACATTTGAAGTGAAGAAGTGGAACTGATGAAGGAGATCAGAAATGGCCAACGGATCTTCATACTCGCATAGATATCACAATGAAGATAGCATAGTTAGTCGACTATGACAATACAAATAAATAAATGGTTCTGAATGTTCCATGTCAGTTATGTTGAAAGTGGTATTATCGAGGTGACCTGATGATGAAGATGGAGCCGGAACATAGGCACTGGAACTCCTTAATTAATCAATGTATCTTAACCGTGTTTGAGCGTATTAGAATTTTCATGAGATGCACTTTGGCTATAAGGTAATCCAACTGATCTGATGATGGAACCGGAAGGTGGGAAGACACTCGAACTTCATAATAAAACTATGTATCCTAGCAGTGTTTTGGGTTAATTGGAATTGTCATGAGAAATAGGCGCTCTGGTTATAAGTGTATCGCAGCTAAAAAATGTTAAATAAAAAACTTTTTACAAAAAAAAATAACCGACTTCACGAATAAAAACACTAAAACGATCGAAATAACTTTACCTAATTTCGGAAGTCACTGTTAAGTATATTAAAAAAAAGCAATACTGAGAAAACCCGACTTCAGAAATTAAAGTTATTTTGATCGGTTTAGTGGTTTTTTTTAGTGAAGTCGGTTTTTTTTAAGTTTTTTTTTAAACTTCACTGTATTCACTAAGAATCCTTATAATTAAACAGACACTAAATTTCACTTCCGCCAGAAACGATTTTTTTTAAGAAGGCCGTAATTGTACTTACTATTTACAAATTTCACAGACGCCACGGCACGTACTGCGGTACGCGGCGGCGTCGTGCGGTACGGCTTGCGTCATGGCGGCACCGGCGGTGCGGCGCCATCACAGTATAAATATGGAACAGTATAGAAACTAAGCCTAGTTGATAAAATAATTAGCTATGCTCCATTGAAGCAATAGGGTTGTCACTTTTAATGTTTTTAATATTGTTTTTTTTTTTTTTATACGAGTTCTGTAGTGATCAATCAATCGAATTGAAATAACTGGTTTACAAATAAAATTTAAATGGGTAATCTCATGGCGCCGCATCGGTTAACCTCGGCAAAAGACTGTAGTTTAAAATACAGGAAACAGTTTAATATTGACACACAACAACTTGTATATCTTGAACTTGCCATTACGGCGTAACCTTTTACAAGTTTTGACGGGAACGTAGGCGAGCCGTGGTTGAACGAAGACGTTTCGTACGCGCTTTACGGAGTGGGCGCGCGGTACTCGCAGCAGGTGGCCCGCGGGCAAAAAACCCGAAAATTACCGTTCACGAGCCTAGGTCTTTTCGTGAACGGTATTTTCGGGTTTTTTTTTATTTGATATAAACTAGTGCTTGACTGCAATCCTACCTGATGGTAAACAGCGATGCAATTGATGGTGAGGCGCACTAGTTTATTATTTATTTATTATTTTGTTTGCCACGCATTTTAGGTTTGCATCTATCAAACACATTTTCGGGTTGTAATGCCTACTGCGTTTCAACCCGAAAATGTGTTTGATAGGTATCTATAATTAAAAAACAATTACATAAAAAATACCTTTATTCCTCATAAATTTCAAATTATTATGAAAAAAAATAACCGACTTCACTAAAAAAAAAACACTAATAGGGTCAAAATAACTTTAATTTCGGAAGTCGGTGTTTCTCGGTATTGTTTGTTTCTTCCGAAATAAAGTTATTTTGATCCTTTTAGAGTTTTTTAGTGAAGTCGGTTTTTTTTTGTCAAAAGTTTTTTATTTCACACTTTTTAGTTGCAATACACATAGGTTACATTTTTTTATTATGAAGTTCCTGTATCTACCTTCCACCTTCCAGCTCCATCATCAGATCAGTTCGATAGTACCTTATAGCTAAAGTGCATCTCATGACAATTCTAATAAGCCCAAACACAGCTAGGATGCATTGATTAATTACGGAGTTCCTGTGCATACCTTCCGGCTTCATCATCAGATCAGTTCGACAGTACCTTGTAGCCAAAGTGCATCTCATGACAATTCTAAGAAGCGCAAACACGGCTAAGATACATTGATTAATTACGGAGTTCCTGTGCATACCTTCCGGCTCCATCATCATCATCATCATTTCACTTCGATGATACCATTTTCAACATTCATTGACTTCAGAACCATTTATTTATTTGTATTGTCATAGTCGCTTAACTATCTTCTTTGAGATATCTATGTGAGTATGAAGTTTCGTTGGTCATTCTGGTCTTCTTCATCAGTTCCACTTAATCAAATGTTACTTTTGGACTGTAAATGCTTGAGTTCTCGATGAAAATACCAAAATCACGATTTAACTGAACCGAGAACCATATGGTTGCCTATAATATTTGAGGCGTTCCCTCGATTCCTCATGGACCCCATCATCAGAACTGGATTTTGACCAATCGGAAAGCATATCTTCTAAGAAAAAAGAAATGTAAATCGGTCCATAAACGACGGACTTCTGAGGTAACACAAATCAAAAAAAAAAAAGCATACAACCGAATTGATAAACCTCCTCCTTTCTTGAAGTCGATTAAAAATACTTTCGTCTGCTATGACACCTTCTTATTAAATTTTATAGTGTTTTCTACACTTATTAGCAGCTTTTTTAAATAAACTTAGGAAACAATGACAGGGTACTATAAAACTGATTGTCGAATTCTTTGTAAATTAATTCAGCTACTTTGCAGTTTATGTGTTCTCTTTTAAAGCAACTACAAAAAATTTCATCAATTTATTAAAAGTGGTATTTTTATAAAAATCGCGGCAGAAACTTAAACGTGACTACTCGTCTTGACGCGGCACTCGCTACTGACAACATCGCTAGAAACGCTTAGGAGTCTCATCGCTGCGTATGTTTGTGTGAGTTTGCCGTTTCGAACATTTGTAAGTAGTTTCGGTACTGTTCCATATCTATACTGTGGCGCCGTTATACAGTGGCGCGGAGGTGCCGTACGATGATAAGAACAAGCTAACAAAAAAAAACAAGCGTGGTTCACACACTAGATTTTTGATTTTCTAGCTGTGTTCCCTCAATAAATTGCCCTTTGCGTTCCAGGACCGCGATGACTTTCGAATATTCCCGCAGAGTAATAACCACTATAATAGTACTGTTATTGCAAGATGGTCTTGTTATACATGACGCCAAGACCATCGTTGATGGTCCCTCGTTGTAGCATAACATTGCTCGGAAAGATTTTGGTTTGACGCTTGCGCTCCAATGGCAATGTTGACGTGATTCGGAACGGGATGAATGTCAAGATTGTCAATGTCAGTCCTGTCATCTGGTCTGGTATTTAATGTGGTGTTTTCAGTGTTTTGATGTGAAATTCGAAGTTAGTGTAACCGAAAATAACCGTAATTCCAATAAATAAAAATCCTGTGTCATAATTTAGTTGTGTAAACGGTAAATCTACATTTTAATGCCTTTACTGTGCCGCTTGATTCACTAAAGTAAAATTAAGTACCTTAAAAATATAATGCTGTTAACAGTTTCAGGAAACCAATATGACATCAGAAAAGAATGCACAGGTGGGTCAAGCGCGTGAAGCCTTTCAAATGATGTATCAAATATCGCAACTCCTCTGCACCGGGTTAGACGCTGATACTCTTTCGATTTGCATAAGGCTGTGTGAACTGGGCGTCGATCCTGAAGTGTTAGCCCACGTTATCAAAGAAATTAGAAAAATGGGAGATACTGCGGCACAAGGCAGACCAGTTAATTTACAACCATAAAACTGATATTTGAAATATTAATGTAACTAGTTGCCCCAATTTTAAATTATTAATGTGAACTATTTTAATGACAGTCAAATATTTTCTGTAATACATTACGGTCCTGTGATGTCATAGTATGGTTGTGTAGTCTTCAGCTTACTTTTTACCCCAAAATATAAGAAACAAAGTGAATGGAACTTACCTACCTTTAGAATGTTGTATATGGTATGAGATGACAGTCTTTTCATAGAAAGAGGCATAAAAATATCCAGTCATATTTGTGGTTGGATTTATTGTAAAATGTATATTAATATTACCTAAAGCTGATAATAATATTGAGTGTAAGTTGATTCTTTTAAATCATGATGTGATTCTTACCATTTCCGTCATCTACTAACAAAATCTTTAGATATAGTTTTTAGACAAGTTAATAAATATAAAAAAACGGAAAATGAATGAATTTCGAAAAATGATTATTTTTAGATGGGATGGCTATGTATATCATTTTGTCTTGGTCAGATTTTATTCAATGTAACTCCTATTGGACAGTAAAAGTAGAACTAAACGTGTCACACACGCCGATCTGGGCGCGTCGGTCTAGTACCTACATTTTATATGGAAACTATTTGTAGAGCTACCCTTGATTCACGCCATGCAACGTTCTACGTACAAATCCAGTGTGTTACATGTGTGCATCGGTCTAATGTAGTGTGGCTGCAAATGCTAACTGCACAGTATTGAATCTCATATAAGAATAGCAGTGTATTAGAAAATCTGTTTTTAGAGTGGCAAACTTGTGACATACTTCATGCCACATAAGTTTATGTATTCTACCAAAAATGTAAATCATTGATTTCATTCTTTTTTTTTAGTAGTAAATCTATGCTGTTTAGCATATATTAAGTAAACATACAAAATTGTCTTAATAGATTATGCAGTGATTATGAAGACTTAATATACTATGCTATTTGCCCCATATATTATAAGTATTGTTATTTTAAGCCCCAAAATTAATAACTATTTGCCCCATATTGTAAGTATTGTTATTTTATGCCCCTAAATTAATAATTTGATAATTCAATAATATTGTAACAGAATGTCTAACATGTAAATAAGTTAAACATTTTAACATAGGATAAAATTGCATGAAAAACAAAATAAACAACAATATTTAAAAAGTCTTTATTTTTTAAATAAATTCTATGTTCACAACATTTCTCAGAAAATTACCTACAAATATTGTTATAACAATTTTTAATGGCTAAATTGAAAATGGAACAAATAATCTTCGCTATCAGCCAATAAGAAACTGTTAATGTTGACCCTCTAACTTTATGGAAACAAATAATTAAGTAGAGGGTGACATAAGTAGGTAATATTCTGTGAAATACCAAATTAATAATGATAAATTAATGTTGCATTGTGCTTTGCATGAACAAAACAATGTTATTGATACCTAAAAACGAATGGGTATAAAACAAAACCATTTGGAGTGAAATTATAAACAATCAGTACAGGACTGAAAATATCACAGATGTAAATAATTCACTCGTAAAACTAAAAATGATTCTACAGGACATTTCTGATTACTGGTACAGAGCCATGCCAGCTAGAGATTTGTTTTTAATTTAGTTTTGTACAGCCTACCCATTAAATAAAGTGTTTTTATTATTATTATTCCCAGCACTTACAATTTAGTAAGGTAGTTGCGCACTAAAGAGATATTTTCTACAAATTACAATTCTGATTGATGAATTACAGATAGATTTAATAATGTGTAAACAGATTGAATGAGTTACAGTGTCTAGGTAACTTTGTAAAATCAAGTAAGGCTGTACATCCACAACATACTCTTAACATTTAAACTATTGGAAAGTTTGACTCTGTCCTTGTCCTTGGTTACCTAAAACTGTAGGGTCCTCAAATATTGGCTGCTGTGGTTTGAACTGTTCTGCTGTGATCCGGGAGAACATAATACCTATGCCTTCTATTAATGCTAAAAGAATGCCACCAACGAGAGCACTTCCAGCCATTGCAGGTACACCTGGAAGTATTGCAAATAGAAGTTGTTAAAGAAATGATCATGAAGATAGCTTGTTCTATATACCTAGAGGACAAAGATGTTGCATGATAAGTATTATTCTTTGCTCGGCAGAGTGGGGGCTAGCTCCAACTTCATCCTGAAAACCATAGCAGGGAGGTATGATTCTCCTCTGTTAAGTGATGTTGTTCACAGATGCATCATGAACAACCACCTTGTTTTAAAATAAAAAGATAGATAGTAAGTTTACTAACATAGGTTTAAATTTTCTTAATTGTTTACTAACCCATATGGATGTCACATAACCGAATTAAAGATTTTTTTTTATTATTGAATGGTTTGCTAACTAGGCATGTGTATTGTCAACAACACCACTAAGGTGTCAATCACAATTATTTTTTGCTAACACCACAACAGTAAAGTTAAATTACCAAACATGCATTTATCAATATTAATAATTTTTATCATTGATACTACCATAACAAAGATAATCTCATTTGCAATCTTATTTAGCCCTAGGGAATCAATGTTCATTCAGACTGGCCTGTTGGTCAAGTGGTTAATGGCCCTGATTGCTATGCCTGAGGTTGTAAGTTTGATTCCCACCCAGAACAAATGTTTGTGTGATGATCATGTTTTCTTCTGTTCCTGGGTGTAATTTATCTATAATATATGTATATTTGGAAATACATAATTATGTTTATCAGTTTTCTAGTACTCATAACACAAATTTTGCTTAGCTTGGCACTAGATGGTGTTTTGTGATAGTTGTAGAATATTATTATTCATTGATTGGTAACGGATTATGTTTTAGGAATCTCTTGTGAACCTGGCTAATTTCAGATTTATCATTTAAAGTTAAAACATAACAAATTGATATATTACATGTTGGCAGTAGTGTGGTAACCAAAAAAAGATTGTAAACAACACCAGAAGTGTGGTTTAGTAGTGCCATTGACAATACAGATAATTAAACAGAATCACACACATACAGATTCATAGATCTTTAAGTTTTCATGTTAAATGATAGTAGTAATAGTTTCCAATAATAGCACAATATTTACCATTTCTAGCTGCAAGAATTCCACCAGTGAGTGCCCCGCTCATGATTGAGTTCCAAGGGTCCTCCTTCTGCCTCAAGTATACTAAAGAACAATCGATGGTTGAGAACATGCCACCCCACACTGCGAAGTTACCCCCCACAATAGGAGAACGCTCTTTTAGTGCTGCTACACTCCCAAGCTAAAAAATAAGTCTTTGTTAAAATCAACAATAACTTAGGCGGCATTTTTTTTTTTTTTAATTGATATAAACCAGTGCTTGACTGCGATCCCACCTGATGGTAAGTGGAGATGCAATCATTGATGGTCACGCGCATTTTAGAGAAAGTCATAACAGTTTAGTGAAACACATACTTACCATTTTTCTACTCAATCCCACAGGCGCATTCCTGAAACCTTTTATCGAATGAAATATGCCACCACCGATAGCACCCATGATAAACGCACCACCGGAATCATCAAGGATACGCCAAGGGCAAGGTTCTCTTGTGTATTCGTCCATGTCTTATATTTATTGATTTTACAGGTTCTGAAATAAAGGTGTTAGGTAAGAAAGATAACCTCAAAAGTCGAAAACATCATAAATCTAAGAAAAAAGTTTTATACGCACATAAGTATGATAGTAAGTTAGTTATGTACACTCGAACACACAATTGCTTTATAATTTGAAACTTCTAGAGAATTTAGCACTAATTCACAATTCTTGCACCATGGTTTTTTAATTTTCTCAGATTCGGTCGGTCGCAGACTCGCGGTGACTCGCGGTCGCGGTCGCTTATTCGCCGTCTCTATCTCAAATTCTCAATGGTCTAACTATGCCTATGCACAGCCTATGCCTAAAGTCTGTGTCGCACTTTATTGTCTATGGTGTCATATTTAGAAGTACTCTGTGCTCGCTCATGCTCTTGCTCTGTCTAAAGTTTTTGGCGGAATTTCTTCGAGTAAAGTTCAGACTTCAATGGCTGTTTTAATTATTCACAAATTGATTCCTAGTGGATATTGTGATGTAAAATTGGTGTAGTTTTGGATCTCAAATGTCTGCGCAACTGAACAATATGTAGAATCATTGAATCAGGCGCGATCTCGGTAAAATGGAACTAAGAATTTTACTGTAGTTTTGGCTGCCTCAGTCAAGTTTGCCGAGAAGGCTGACTCGATACATTTGTTACTAAATACTACAAAAAAATTAGAAAGTATTGCACCCGTATTCTAATGGTAAACTAATGAATTATTCATACGATGACATGGGTTAAAAGACTTAAGACTGATAATCATAATCAGCCATTTAATGTTCCCACAGCTGGGACTCTAGCCTCATGTTTAAGAGAGGGAACAGGCCATAATCCACCACGCGGGCTCAGTGCGGGTTGGTGAATGTCACAGGTCTTCGAATTTTTGCTTCTATGACATGCCAGTTTCCTGACAATGTTTTCCTTCACCGTTTTAAGAGCAGTGATGATGAAATAAAATTACACGAAGTAATGCGTCTGGCTGGGTTTGAAAGTTTGAACCCGCAAACTACAATTCGAAAGTCGGGGCCGTTACCACTCGGCCACCACTGCTCAAAGACTTAGTATCCAAGCCAAAAATATTAACAAAAAAAAATGTCAATGTCATGTCAGTGTCATCAGTCAAATCAATACATGTAAACGCAACCCATAAAAAAAACAAAATATTATCAAAAATTTCTAATTAAATTACAAAATACTTCTAAACAAATTACTCATAATATTACGACATAAATAAACTGTACCTATAAATCCACTTTTATACGGGTGAAGGGTCGCAGGCACGTTTTAATAGCGATGACGATATTTAATTTATACATTTTTGACCGATTCGGCACATTGCTCTATTACGGTGAATGGAACAGGTCAAAACAATCGGGAATGTCGAGAGAAGAGGTTAGTGGATGTTAATTACATTGTTAGCATTCTATTTTCTTAGAAATTAGACGATAAAATAGGGTCAGTGGGTCGTCTTAGGGTAGTTCTAAAAAGTGATGTAAATTTTTCAAAGCAAACAATGTTTACAATGTTTATTATGATTTTCAGCTAAATAATACATAATGCTAAGGATATTACCTATTCTGCGATATATGGGAGGTGCTACAACAGTAGCTTTTTACTACATTTTCATAACAATCTTATTTTTTTTTTTAATGTTCATTCCATGAAGAAGTATGTGTGCATTACTTTCCGACTTGATCATTACAATTTAAAATTCATTTGTTTTTTTCAGGAGGGGAAATTAATGTATGGTATGCTATTCTCAATTAAATCATTTGTTGCCAAAATATCGCCACTGGATCCAAGAGATGGTTTTATGAATTACAAAACTTCAAAGTACACCCTCCATTGTCTTGAAACTCCTTCAGGTTTGAAATTTGTTATGAATACAGACAACCAAGCTCAGGGAGTAAGAGAGTTATTGAAGAAGATTTATGGAGAAATATATGTGAAGTATGCAGTAAGGAATCCCATGTGTGGCATCGGAGAGCCCATCACTAGTGAATTATTTAAAAACAAACTAGATGCCTTTGTCAAGCAAACACCTATCCATGTTAGGGCATCTTGATAAATTCTGTTTCATCATTAATTAATATTCAAATTTTAAACTTAATGAGAGATTACTGAGTATTTGTATATGGTTATTGTATGCTTTAAGAAATGTATTCTGTAAAGAAATAATTTAAATATAGGCAAAAAAATGTAAGAAAGTATTATTTACCATTATTTATTTAAACTTCTTGTAATGTGTAGGGATAAACTACAGGTCTGACCACATCCAGTTAACACTTTAGCAAGCTTTGTTTTTTGCAATGCACAGTAATTAGTTGTGTGCCTCCCAAGTTGTCATACAAAGCTATTGCTAACTTATGCTCCTGCGCAGTACCCAACTAGCGAGTCGCACTCCAAACTTAAGTTAAAATAAGAAGGTTGACTTGATAAATTTACTGCCAAATACTACAATAACATTAGAATATGTACATCCATATTCTAATGGTAAACAAATTAACTATTCATATAAAAGAAAGAAAAACTTTTTATTTGCAAGAAAATTAACATATTGCAAGCATTTTCCATGACAAAGAAAAATAAAATGTGCGCCACGTCCAAGCAAAACGGCTGTACACTCAGCATAATGCAGTGTCCACAGCACTGGTTTTCAGCGTGGGCCGGTGACGGTATCGAATAACAGACGTCGGCAACGATGTTGTGTGCCAATAGATTTGAGTAAATTTAATAATAAAAAAATTGTAGGTCAAATAAAGACAGCTTTATAGAACTTAGTGATAAGTTAGGTACTCTTAAAAAAATCTGGGAAAGTGCGAGTCTGACTCGCGCACTGAGGGTTCCATCCAAAGTTATCTATGTAAATAGTTCCCGAATGGAGTCGTCTCGAAGATTTTTCTGAATCGCAAAGAAAACTTTTTTTTTATGACGCAACAGTGGGAGGTCAAAAAAATATGAATGGTGTAAGGAATGTTATGAAAGAAAAGGGAGTTAGTAATTGCATGTCGGGTGACAGGACAGAATGAAAGATCGTGTTGCGGCGACCCCAAGTAATATGGGACAAGTGTAGAAGATGATGATGGCAGCAAATGTATCGATTCAACCTTCTCTGAAGCTTCACTGAGGTAGCCGATTCTACAACCCTATTACGAATTACGACCTTATCGACATTTGAGATACAAAAATACAAAGTTGGCAGGCAACACAGGTTGACATGGACAATCTAATGATCTCTATTGAATTTCCGACTGAAGGACTTCGTATCCATGGTGAAGAAGTAAATTGAAAACAAACGCTGACAATCCAATGACATCTGTCTGCGTAGGACTTAGTGAGGTCCGAGTCGCTGTTTTGGAGGTTGGAGTCAACTCGAGTCGGCTTATACAGTATTCGATTCATGACTTGGTTCCATGATATGAGTCCAGTATTTGATTTCTATATGTGGTGTTAGGTTTTATTATGGACTGTATTCTGCCGGCGGCTTCGCCCGCGTGATAGTAATTTTTCCACACAAAATTTAGTCCCCCGTTTCATCCCCTTAGAGGGTGAATTTTGGAAAATCCTCTCTGCTCGCCTACGTCATTAAGAGAGGATCATACGCTAAAGGACACCTTGTGCAAAATTTCACACTCCTAGTCCTAGTAGTTTCCGCTGTGGGTTTATATGTCAGTCAATCAGTTTCTCCTTTTATATATATAGATAGGCTCACGTTTGACCACTATATCTTCTGAATGTAAGCGATGATGTGGCGGAAGATGGAGCACGTTTGTCTAGAAGTAACCTATTCACCCTTAACTTAAAGATCCCTAGGTTATAGCCATCAGGAACCACAGACTCTGGCAACGAACTCCACTCCATTGCTTTTTGTACAATAAACACGGTGGGATTACGTTAACTCAATTTCGCCATCGAGCCCAGTACTCGAGTTCTATATGTGGTATTCGAATGTTGACTCGAGTCCGTGTTCGAATGTTGATATTAGCAGTACAGGTTCAAGACCAAGTAAAAAAATTACAGATTGTTGTTACATGAAATAAATTAATTTCTTGCAAAAGTTGAAAACTATGAGAGTCCAGACGTAAAATACAAAAAAAAAGGAATTAGTTCAGAAAATGTGATAAAGGCTATAGAAGATTATATTGTATAAGTAAACAAAGAGAGATCGCGCGTATAAAATCGCTTCGTCCTGAATCGAGTATCAGAATAGATTTCGGTGGTCTCGAATCAAAATTATTTAGTATTTGAGTTATCCCCGAGCTCGAGCGGATGCGCCGATTTCTTTTATATCTAAAAATCTATAACTACTCGTTTACGAAGACGTGGGGCATTGATTGAAATATAAGTCGTTGCCGCGGATGGCATCGCCTCGACGCACGCGGCGGCGCATGCGGCGTTATCCGTTCTGGGTAAAACGTACAGCAGAGTAAAACGGCCCGCAGCGTCGCACGCTACAAGAGTATACAGTGATATCCGCTACTGCGCCCGCCACGTTTGCTGTCGCGGGCACCTCTACTTGTGTGCGTACGCGCAGCGGAATGTTGTTGAATTTAAAGATTTTAATTATGCAAATATTTAGTGTATGACGTCGTATAATTGTGTATAGTAATAAAAAATTTGTGCACGCAACCATTGTGGAGAAATTCACCAAAAACTGATTCCGCTGGGCGAACGTTGTCCTGGCGGAACTTTTTTTAATCCATAGACTTTAGAAGAAAAGAGATGTGTCCAAAAATTAGTGTGTATTTGTGTGTAATTGTGTATGTATGAATAAAACTAGTGCAAGCATAAACTTCGGAGAAATTCAAGTTTCCGCTACGCGAACGTTTGGCCATTAGCTAGTTTTCATATAAAGCGCTTACATAGAGAGCTGTAGATTTTTGCATACGTTGTTTTGAATTTGTTTATATTTGTTTAAAAAACAGATTTAGAAAAAATCGTAGGGCTTAAAAGATAAAAATATAAACGTAAAATACGCTTATTGGGTCTTAGTTCTTAAAGTATGCACTTTGGGGTCTAGATTTTCACGTTTATACAAACCTTGTAAGTGTCTGCAACATGTTGCCAAGTATCAATGATGTTCCGTTAGTAACTAGAGTAATAGGACAAATTTACCATGAACAGATCACTGTTTACAAAGCAGTCAAATATCACGACGTTCTGAAGGAATTGCATGGTAATATGTATGTCAATAATTAGTGTATTCATTCAACTATTCTTATGCAAAATTTCATTTTATTAAATTCAGTAATTAAAGAAAAACAATCATAATACTGACGAAGCATCGAAAACCTACATAACCCGACCAAGTTCGGATGGCTACAAAAAAGCGGCCGTGTAATATATTTAGGTAACATCCCAAAATTTACAGTATAATACCGGTATTGAATTGGTATAGGTGATAACACAATTGTTGTTTCGATATAATTTATAGGTCATTTATTTTTGTACACCTACTTTTTTAAATGTATTTGACTATGACAGAAAGTAGGTAAATACTATTTACGTAGGTACTTTATTTAAGTATGCGCTTGAGACTTGAGATATATATTATTTAAGACAAATAAAATTCATACAGCTAATTTCTATTGAAGAGAAGTACTTGTTAATTGAAGATTTGTTTTTATCGTAGATAGTGGCGTTATTATTAAAAAAATATTTTTCATTCAAGAAATGCAATTATTTTATTTTTTCCTAACGCTTGTGTACGCAACTGTACCATATTAATAAATACTATATTGGAAGGTTAAGAACGTTTCTTAGATGTATGGCACGGCCGCTTTTTTGTAGCCATCCGAACTTGGTCGGGTTATGTAGGTTTTCGATGCTTCGTCAGTATTATAATTGTTTTTCTTTAATTACTGAATTTAATGACATGAAATTTTGCATGTGAATAGTTGAATGAATACACTAATTATTGGCATACATTTTACCATGAAATTCATTTAGAACGTCGTGATATTTGACTGATTTGTAAACAGTGATCTGTTCATGGTAAATTTGTCCTATAACTCTTTAGTTACTAACGAAACATCATTGATACTTGGCAACATGTTGCAGACACTTACAAGGTTTGTATAAACGTGAAAATCTAGACCCCAAAGTGCATACTTTAAGAACTAAGACCTAATAAGCGTATTTTACGTTTATATTTTTATCTTTTAAGCCCTACGATTTTTTCTAAATCTGTTTTTTAAACAAATATAAACAAATTCAAAACAACGTATGTAAAAATCTACAGCTCTCTAAGTAAGCGCTTTATATGAAAACTAGCTAATGGCCAAACGTTCGCGTAGCGGAAACTTGAATTTCTCCGAAGTTTATGCATGCACTAGTTTTATTCATACATACACAATTACACACAAATACACACTAATTTTTGGACACATCTCTTTTCTTCTAAAGTCTATGGATTAAAAAAAGTTCCGCCAGGACAACGTTCGCCCAGCGGAATCAGTTTTTGGTGAATTTCTCCACAATGGTTGCGTGCACAAATTTTTTTTACCATACACAATTATACGACGTCATACACTAAATATCTGCATAATTAAAATCTTTAAATTCAACAACATTCCGCTGCGCGAACGCACACCCTCTACTTTGCACGCCCTTAAACAACATCGTACATTGCTGCATATGTTTGTGTTTGCGCGTGCGATAACGCGGGCCACTGCACATGCCGCTTCTTTGTAAACAGTAAAAATGCTCCACGCACCGTGAAACGCCACGCAGTTAACAATTGATAGCGCTGAGTGTATTAAACAGAGATTACACATTAGATAATTTTAACGGCATTTATTAATAGAACTGGCATTTGTTTTACGAAAACAATTTGGCTTATAAAATAAACAAAACTCTGTAGCATAGTTTCCCATCTAAGAAATATTTTTACTGATGTGCTATACAAACTTAACAACAACGCGCGACGCCCCACGTCTCTGTAAATGAGCCCTAAGTAGTCTGTGTATACGAGTCAGCGAGTCTACACAGGAATCAAGACTGACTCGAGTCAAGCCGTACTCGGTACATCACTAGTGGAACATCTGAAAAGTGAAAACGGCGATATCTATGACGGCGGTGACAATTGTAACAAACAATAAACAAACGAAAACGATTGAGTGTTGTTTTACGGGTTTTGCGTTCATTACTTTAGCTGTATGGTTTTATCGTAATACTTTGAATAATACCTGCTGTGTCAGTCATATAATGGCTCGTGATTGTTTAGAGGCAAATCGTATTGTTTGTTGTGATGAGTGAGACGGATGACACTGATGTTCTGTTGCTGATACCACCTAATTTCTTTTTGGTGCAAAGTTCTGGCTCTGACGAAGATTCTTTGCTGGAATCATCTAGGACTGTTGTACATAAACCTGTATCCTGCACTGCGCAAGTACTCGGAAAATTGGTAAATCAAGTTCATACATTGGAGTCGAGGTTGGAAAGTTTGGAATTAACCAGCGATGCATCTAGTCTCGGTACGGTAAGGAGACCCAAAACTTGGGATACCACCGACAGTATTGATAGCCGAAGCGTAGATCGCAAATGTTTTACATTTCCACGCAGGCGTAAAAAAAAATCTGTTAGGAAGCTAAGGAACCGAGACTTGTCTTTGACTAGTTTAGACTCAGTCAGCACGCGCAGTAGAACTGTTCCACCTTTGAAATTAGATGAAATTGGATCTCTGTACCCTAAACCTGTTGAAGTTCTAAATGATATTCAAAGTATGGATGGTGATATTAGCAGTATAGTTTCAACACCAAGTAAAAAAAATGACAGATTGCTATTACATGAAATAGATGAATTTCTTACAAAAGTTGAAAGTTATGAGAGTCCAGACACAAAATACAAACAAAAGGAGCCAACAATTAGTTCAGAAAATGTGATAAAGGCTACAGGAGATTATATTTCACAAAAACTAGAGCCACAGGCAGGCAACACAGAGGATGTTAAGCTTCCAAGTGGTCGAGTTGTGTCGAGCCATATACTTGATAAATACATTTATTTAGTTAAAAATAATACTGCAACATCTAAAGTAGAAAAGTCTTCTTTGAATTACAAAAGTTACAATGAGGAACCTGGTAGTAATCATCTTGAAAGCACTTCCACTGTGTCACAAGAAACATCTAAGCAGCCCGGCACTCGTAGTCCAAGTATTAGAAAGCTGAATTTCTCAGATAAAGATGTGCAACCAACATCTACTCCTAAAAGAACACAAACCAGCTACTTGGACACATTCAGGCCGACATCAAATAAAATATATGACAGGGCGTCGAAAGTTCTGGAGCAGTACAAGTCTCAGAGCTACAGTAGGAACACTCAGGGTTCCATGACAGACAGCTATTTGTCACCTAAGAAGGATGAGTTCAAGATGCCTCAAATGAGACCTTACAACCCTGATAATAAAAATAGTGTAAAGCTCAGCTCAGTGCAGAATAAATACTTGGAGTCCATAGACACAGATTTGTTGAGTTTGAGTGAACTCTGGGGCGAGAGGGGGGATCAAGCTGAAAGATTGGACAGTGTGAAGCTTGAAGAAGAAAGACTAAAGAGAGAGGTGAGCTAATGCTTTTTGTTATACCAATCTTCACTATGTGCAATGGTGAGTTTGTGATGCTACTTTTTTTCAATGGAACAGCTGAATGGATCTCGAAGTTACTTGGTATACTAACAACCGTATCTTCAAATGGCACAGTAAAGTATGTTCCTTGGGGATCATTATCTACTAACACACAGGTGTGCTGGCAGCAATGGCACAACATTTTTAATTAACTTTTCAAGTGCTTGTTTCCTTATATCAAATATAAAATAAACAAGGTATTTTGAACCTGCTGCATATACACGTTTGGCTGACAGGTCAAGCTAACTAACTCTTATGAACCTAAGCAGTATCATGCAACATTTGAGAGATTACAATTAATTCTACAAATACTTTTTTACTGACTTATTTTACACTAGCTTCTGCCAGCGGCTTCGCCCGCGTGAAAGTAGGTTTCTCCTAACAAACTTTGGTAGATATTTATAAGATCTACAATTATTTAGAACATTTTATGGTTCTATCTTTTATAGCTAAGGCAGCGTACGCAAAATAAGTAACTTTTCTGGTTGACTTTTTACACCTTGTGTCCGAAAAACTCAAATATCTTACGGAACCCTATTTTATTCCAAAATAAAATATAGCCTATGTTACTCGTGGATAATGTAGCTTTCGAATGGTGTAAGAATTTTTAAAATCGGTCCAGTAGTTTTTGAGCCTATTCATTACAAACAAACAAACAAAGTTTTCCTCTTTATAATATTTTATTTTACATATTTTTAGCACTGTGAGTCCATGATACAACAACTACAAAAAAAGATATTAGAACAACAAGAAAAATTAGCCGTGGCTGTCAAGGTAGACCGTGCAAAAGATACTGCCATTGGCAAACTTCGAGAAGCATGGTTACGACTCACTGGCGACTTGGATAAAGCCGAGGAGAGGCACCGTGCGGCACTGGACAAGATGGTCAAGGAAGTAGATAACTTTAGAATGGTTGCTGATGATGCTCAGAAGGTGTGTACATGCTCACTCTTTTGTTTAATATTCCTACTTTTACTGCTTATTGCCCTAGCCATTATCATACATCAATCATTCTGTAACATAAGAAGTCCTATTATTTATATAAGGTGTTAAAAAATTAACTTTAAGAATTTCGAGGGGACATTGTACTCCTCATTATGAACAACTTTTACTATGGGACCAAACCTAAAATCGCGAAAAAAAAAATCAGCTGTTCCCTACGTTTATGTTCGCATAACTCGTCAAAATGTATGGAGCAGCTGGTTTTTTTTTTCGCTATTTCAGGTTTGGTCCTATAGTAAATGTTGTTCATAATGAGGAGTACAATATCCCTTCGAAATTCTTAAAGTTAATTTTTTAACACCTTATATATGTACCTTCTGCAATAAAAGTGGTGAAAACTGCTTATTTCGATTTTTGCATCTGTCTGTTCTGTGTGACATGACATGAAAACTGACTTAGTTTAAAATTGTTTACATAATACATGTGGACAAGTACCTTCACAACACCACTTTGTCAAGGCTATAGAGTTCTCAAACAGTCTAAAACATATCATAATAGTTTCTTTGTGTTTTGTATTTTCTGTAATATTGCAGTATCTATAACCATGAAAGCTAAATTAAAAAAAAAGTTTTTTTCATATTGAGAGTTCAAACGTAGTCCAAGTGCAACTATGAATTTCAAAGGGCAAGCAATATCAATGACGTATACCTACGACTTTCTTCTAACAAATTGACTTGTGTGTCCTTGGTTTAATAACAGCTTTCATTTGGAAATTTTGTCTTGTAGTCTGCCCTGAGCAGAAAAGTTATTTGTGAGATAAAATTTCCCACGCGAAAGTGATTGAAACAAAAATAGACATCCCATTCATTAGCAGTTTTAAGTCCGTATACATCATCAATATTGCATACCGCTTGAGACATATTGTTTCCACAGTAGAACTCATAGTACAAAATAATGCGAGTTTTTAAATTTCACACAAAATTGTTTATTAGTACTGCGATATTACAGAAAATGCAAAACACAAAGAAACCATTAAATACCTAATTTCGAAAAAAAAAAGTTTTTTAACTTATAATTCCAAGTGAATCCAAAGATATAACCACAGATTTAAGAAGGGAGGAGATATGTTAAGTAGTAAAAATTGTACGGGAACACGATGTCTCCAGTTTCCCTACCAACGCCGAAACTACTACATTTGCAGTAATATTTACGCAGTCGCGCACACATCCGCAAATCATAAATCAGTCCTTACTACACAGTCAATTATAAACCTTACCTCCCTAAAAACAGCGTGTATTTTCCATGCACCGTACAACTTACGCACACATGAAATGTCGATGTGCTATGCAAAAGCAATTTATTTTACATTTACGCTAGTGATTGACTAAATAGAAAAGTTATCGATTTTTCCATTTTTTTTTGTCGTGCTATTTCTTTTGGGTCCCAAAAACAAAATCATAAAATGTTAATAATAATAATTTAATAATAATAATAATCTGTGGCCCGCCTGTCAAGCTGACACACATATTTTTTCCGATATTTTTTCAATTCTACTTAAAATATGTATAAATTCATAACAACAGTGCAAATAATACTCGAGAAAACAACGAAAAATACGTTTTCATAATGCAATAACATCCGAAAATAAAAATGACGACCACGAAAAAATGTACAATGATGGAACGAAATATGACAAACTAATATGCTGACTAGAAGCCGGGCAAAAGAAGCGAACACACACCCAACATCTTCGGGTTCGTCGCTCAGCTCCGCCTCGCAGCCGCCGGGACCTGCGCCAGCCGTGAGTTCAGTGATTCCGGTTGCTGCAGTTGCGTCGAGCTCGAGCGACGAATACTTCTCGCCGCCGACGACACCACCACCTGCGCGTCGACGGGGAAGAGGCCGACCTCCGGCCAGTTTGGAACCTCGAGGCCCACCGGTCTCTGATAGGGTTCCCGCTGCCGGTGGAAGTGTGCAGCGCATGCGTTGGACACAATCAATTAATGAAAATGTCATGCGCGCATACTTTGGGGCTACAGAGGGAGGAAACAACCTGACCGCGTACCGTGTTCGGATGCTCTCTTTGTTTCAGGTGCTTGAGCCAGCCGTCAACGTTTCGGCCCAACGACTGTCGGATCAGGTGCGGGTTATCCAGCGTAATCATATGTTGGACGATACTGTACTTGATCGCCTCCGAACGGAAATGGGTAGCCATGCCATTACCTCTTCGTCGCAGGCGGTGGTAAACTCACAGGTATCACCGTCCAACCATCTTTCAAACCACGCTGATGAAGAGATTACTGACATGGTTACACAAGTAAGTACCCAGTGCAACAACGAATTGAGGAGTGCTTTGGAGTGTGCTATTCGGGAGTATCGCAACATGCCGCTCGAACTTAGGCCGCGTTTACCTCGTTTGCCCATGCATAATAAGAATAAGGCGCTGGTGGCTGCTCTGGATTTGCAGTTGTCAAACTATTTTGACAACTGTGAAGATCTCGCTGATACACACTCGATAATGTACTGCGCGGCTGTAGCGGCATGTCGTGTAGCTCACGTCAAGTTTCCAAACTGTGACGTAGCTACACGACCAAAACCAGCCGTGCCGGCTTGGCAGTGCAGGATCGAGCGTCGTATTGGTGAGGCCAGAGCAATCATCGGCAAACTCATCTGCTTCAGGGAGGGCAACACTCGCCCAAGAGTGATGCGCTTTGTGAGGCGGGCGTTTTCGGGGACTGACATCAGCTCCCGAGACTATATGTCCCGTGTCACAGAGCGCATCGACTTCCTGAAGCAGAAGGTGTATGCATGGGCAAACCGTATCCGCAGGTATAAGCGGCGGGTGGAGCGATACACCCAGAATCGCACATTCCGGAGTAATGAAAGGTGGGTTTATAGGGATTGGGAGCGACCGGACCAAGGTGTGACTGACGCGCGCCTCCCCGATGATGACGCCATGAGTTCATTCTGGCGCAGCATCTGGTCGGAGCCTGTCAGTCACACCGAGGGTGACTGGACTCGGGAGGTCGAGCGTGCGTGTGATCCAATACCACAAATGGGGGCAATTAACATCAGCCCCCATGATGTAGCTCGTGCAGTCCGTCCGTTGCCAAACTGGAAATCTCCAGGGCTGGATGGGCTGCACAATTTCTGGATTAAGTGGTTTACAAGATCACACGCTCGCTTGGCATATCAGTTTCAGTCTGCCTTAGAGTCAGGGTCGCTGCCCCAGTTCCTAACAACAGGAATAACCCACCTGCTCCATAAGTCAGGTAGTACTGCGGAACCTAAAAATTATAGACCGATCACGTGTTTGCCGACGGTCTATAAAGTTCTTACATCCATACTGAGAAGCAAAATTAATAGTCATATTGACAAAAATTTTATCATGTCACCTTCTCAGAATGGATGTAGGAACGGGTCCCGTGGTACTAAGGAGCTGCTCCTCATTGATATGACCATCAGCCAACAGGTTCGACGTTCCCGAAAGGATCTGTCGACATGTTGGATAGACTATAAGAAGGCCTATGACTCAGTTCCTCATACATGGCTCATGAGGGTGCTGGAATTGTATAAAATTGATGCATCACTACGCACCTTCCTGATGTCGTGTATGAGGCAATGGAGTACGGTCCTCCACTATCCAGGATGTCGACATATCCAGAGGAATACCGAACCTGTAAGGATCAAGCGAGGTATATTCCAGGGTGATAGTTTGAGTCCGCTTTGGTTTTGCCTAGCCTTGAATCCTCTAAGCACACTGCTGGAGAATTCAGGTCTAGGCTATCGATTGAAGAGAGGTGGTCAGGTAATATCTCACCTACTTTACATGGATGACCTGAAACTTTTTGCCCCCAACAATCTGCAACTGATGGAGCTACTGAAGGTAACTGAAACCTTCAGTAGTGCCATCAGGATGGAGTTTGGTGTGGACAAATGTGCGGTCATGCATGTAAAGCGAGGGGAGGTTGTGGAATCAGTGGGTACTCAACTCACAAATTCCATAATCCTGAGATCCCTCTCTCCAACCGAAACCTATAAGTATTTGGGTATGTCGGAAGGCCTAGGCATCAATATCACGGACATGAAGCAGTTGTTGAAGGAGCGTTTCTTTGGACGCCTGAAGAAGGTATTCAGTAGCCTTCTTTCAGGTGGAAACAAGGTGCGCGCCTTCAACGGTTGGGTCATGCCGGTATTGATGTACTCTTTCGGCGTACTCAAATGGACTCAAACGGAACTTGACGCCCTGGATAGGCGGGTCCGTACACTGCTGACTGCATACCGAATGCACCACCCACGATCGTCGGTGATGAGACTGTATATCCCGCGGAAGTGTGGGGGTCGAGGTTTCTTAAATGCTAAGACCCTACATAATCGCGAGGTATGCAGTCTCAGGGAATATTTCCTAGCTGCCGACGTGGGTATGCATCGAGATGTAGTGGCAGTAGACAAGGGACTCACCCCGCTCTCCCTGGCTAACGAGAACTGGCGCAAACCGGCAGTGCTTGACACTAACGATCGCAGGGAAGTATGGCAGAGCAAGGAACTTCACGGACGCTTTTTCCGGGCCCTTCACGGGCCCGATGTAGACCAATTGGCGTCCGTAGCCTGGCTGCGTTTCGGTGACCTCTTTGGGGAAACCGAAGGTTTTGTCTGTGCAATTATGGACGAAGTTATCATGACGAATAACTACCGGAGATTTATTGTGAAGGACGGCACGGTTGACATCTGTCGGGCATGTCACCGTCCGGGAGAATCAATTCGTCACATAATCTCTGGTTGTTCTCGTCTAGCTAACGGAGAGTACTTGCATAGGCACAACCTAGTAGCCAGAATTATCCATCAGCAACTTGCTCTGAAATACTCTCTTGTGGAATCGGAAGTGCCGTACTACAGGTATGAGCCCGACCCAGTTCTTGATAATGGTCATATCACTTTGTACTGGGATAGGTCCATCATCACTGACAGGACTATTGTAGCCAATAAGCCTGATATAGTGGTGGTGGACCGAAACGAGAGGCGTGCAATGATTGTTGACATTTCCGTTCCACATGACGAGAACCTCGTGAAAGCCGAGAAAGATAAACAAATTAAATATATTGACTTGGCTCGCGAGGTTGTCGACATGTGGGATGTGGACTCAGCGATCATTGTACCGATAGTCGTGTCGGGCAATGGCTTAATAGCCAAGAGCCTCGACCAACACCTTAGGAGGCTCGCGTTAGGCGGCTGGATCAAGGGCTTGATTCAGAAAGCGGTACTCCTGGACACGGCTCGTATTGTTAGGAGGTTCCTTTCTCTGGAGCCCTGACCGCCGGTAGCTTGGACCCTGTTCCCGATACCGGTGGGGTACTATTTTTTATATTTTTAAATGTTTTTTTTTTTGTATCTTTTTGTTTAAGAAAAATATTTAAAAATGTAATTAGTATGTGTTTAAAGAGAAGAATAAAGAGAATAATAATTAATTATTTATTAATTTGTTTTCATAAAACCCAAAAACTAACCATTTACCCGTATAAGGCCATTATATACGTCATTTCAGAACGTCAATATCAAATACTAAAAATCGGCCAAGTACATGTCCTGGTCCTCTAAAATCCTGAAAAGTTTAATAACTTGTATTATGAATTATTGCATGAAAAAGCTTTCAGTTACTAAAAAAACTTTAACTCAGGTCTAGTCTTAATTTAAGGATTGCCCATTCAAAAAGACTGCGTTTTTTTTAGAGGCTAAAGCATTATTTCTGGTTGAAAGTGGAATGAGCATATAGTACTATATTTTTTTTAGGGAACCCATTAGGTGGCCTTCCATCAATCCATTGCTTTATTAAAATTGCGTGTTTCGGGAAACTGAAAACATAAAGTAACATTGTAGTTATCATTTTACCTAACTTACTGCTAAACCTCACCATGTAAGGCTTTTGTTAGAAAAAAAATACTGTACTATTTTTTTCTAACGAAATAAAGTTTTGAAAAAAAAATTCTATCTTGTTAAATAAAGAGAACAAATAAAGAGCTAGAACATGTTGCCTTATTTTAAGCAAAAGTCGTTATTAAATTCTGAATTATGCTATTTCTTTACAACTCTGTAAAATAATCAAAATAAATAAAAATATTTACTTTATTTTACTTCGGATATCCAACCAATCGATATTATGGTCGATAGTCTATATAAGTAGATCATACAGGCACATCATTAACTCGCCGCAACTAACAGCGGCTTTATTATGAAATACACCGCACTGATAAAGTATCGTTATGTTATTTTTACATTGCTTGTTCCGTTACTGAGCGTTAAAATTAAGTAGTGGTTAAAGAGCAATGTATGTACTGTAAGAGTAATACAGTCGCCTTGATATTTGAAAACAAAAATAACGTAGTAGCAGCAAGGGATATTATAAGATTTGTTGTTTTTACTGATTTTAAAGATAAATATAGTATTAAACTTGTACTTCCATATGGTAAGAGATTCCATGATGACCCAGGCTTCTCTTATCACTTCGGTTCTTGCATGAAACCACTGAACAACACGGCATTTTAAATTTGTTTACGATCACGTATCGCGTATCTCACAAGTTTGTAACTGACGGCCGTTTGCCCGATCGTGTGCATTTTGCGCAAGTCGCGCGGACATGCACACGCCTCCTTGCCACCCCGCTGGATATAACACTTCAAAGCAACCCGTTTTAAAAAACGGCAATTTCATAGATTTCGATTTCTATTAGATAATTGGCTCGATAAAAATTATCGCGAATCTGACTCTAACTTACGCCCCCTAAGGTTACCCTAAGGTTGTCTGGTAGATATCGCTGTCATAGATAAGACCGCCTTTGTACCCATAGATTTAAGTTAGTGTAAAAGTTTTGTTACTATTTTGGTGTACAATAAAGTTTATTTTATTGTAACTTATGATTTCAAACGTATATATCTACGAGATTACGTCACGGCAATATTTGAAACATACATAAATACTTAATGAAGCTTATTTTTTAAAAGGGTCTGGCAAAAACAAAAATCTTGAATAGTTACTATGTTTTTTTTTTAATAAAAATAAAATCGCTGTTACGGGCCGCGAAGCCGACGTAGACCCGGGCGGAGTTCATTCAAAATACTCTGTGACTACAACCGGCTCTTAAATATTTACAGAAAACAAGTCACTTTGAAGCAGAGCTCTACAAAGCTTTAGACCTAGCACATGATTACCAAGAGAAGTGCAAGCAACTGACTGCTGAGAAGAAAGAACTTGAAGAGGGCATGCAGAAGACTGCAGTGGACAGAGATGATATTGTTGCCAAGAAAGATAAAGAGATAGAGACATTGAAGGAGAACTGTGAAATGATCATGAGCCTAAATAAGCAGTCAACGGATTGTGTTAAAAATTTAGAAGTTGCTTTGGAAAAGGTATGTGGAAATTCATGTTTTATATTTAATGCTATACTAGATTCTACTACGCGCTCCTTCGTCTGCATCGAAGTAGACAATAATCTCAAGGCAATATACTCCCTGGATAAAAAGTTTTTTAAGTATGTGCAAAATGACCATATTAGTAAAATTGACAAATTTTTATCAATTTCTAATACACATAAATACACTCTCGTCTTCTTCCATGGGGGTACGGGGATAACTGAACCGATTTCTTCCGCAAGAATCTGGTGCAGGAACCTCCCGAACTTATCATGTCCTGTGCCCACCGAAGGCGTAGGCTTTTGGACGGGGAGCAATGGTAAGACGCCGTTTGGCGGCAAAAAATATGTCCTGTGGGAAACTGCGTCATGCGGAAGTTAAGGACGCCGTGATGTTTTCCAGCAACTCCACATAAAGGGGACTTATCGCTATAATTAATAATAATAATATAACAATATTCCACAACTATCACACAACGCCGTCTAGTCTCAAGCTAAGCAGTGCTTGTGTTATGAGTACTAGACAATTGATAAACATACATATATATATTTCTAAATACATACATATAATAGATAAATTACGCCCAAACACAGAACAAATGATCGTGCTCATCACACAAACATTTGTCCTGGGTGGGAATCGAACCCACGACCTCCAGCATAGCAGTCAGAGCCACTAACCACTAGACCAACAGGCCAGTCAAAAAAAAAAAAATTATGCCGTGCAAAACACAGCACCACCTGCTTCTATCCTTACGTACTCCATTGTTAGTTTATTACGTTTAGGCACATTCAATAAAAATAATAATATTTCAGGAAAAATCCGAACATGATGAGACAAAGCGTAAGATGAGTGAGTTGAGTGTCAAGATTCAGTCTCTGGAAGATACTGCATCTCTGGCGGCGGATGAGAGAGACTTGCTCAAGGGGAAGGTGGGTGAGGAGCGAGCGAGGAGTCTCCTGCTTCAGCGGCAACTCAGCGAGCAGCAGAGCCATGCCACCGAGCTCATGCACAAATGCGTAAATTCATTTTATTTATTTTAACTTTGCATTAAATAGCACGAAGAATCGCCAGACTTAAGCAGAACATCTGTTAGCTTGAACCTTTCGGCCCCAACGGCCATCTGGCCGTTGGGGCCGAAAGGTTCTGGAGTGGCGACCACGTACCGGAAGACGCAGTGTTGGAAGGCCTCCTACAAGGTGGGCCGATGACCTGGTGAAGGTTGCGGGAATGCGATAGATGCGAGACACACAAGACCGTTCGTTGTCGCGACATTTGGGGGAGGCCTATGTCCTGCAGTGGACACCTATCGGCTGAAATGATGATGATGATTTTTTAACTTAGGACCTTATTTATAAGAAAATAACTAGGTATGTGACGGGAGTGTTGCAAGTAGAAATGAGAGTCACTTTAACATCAAAGAAACTCTCTTGATTGGGTACTTTTCAAAGGAGTTATTTCGAAGGCGCGTTCTGTTCCACGCGCGCCTCAAGGAGATGTCAGCAAATCGTAGGGGCCCAGCAGGGTCGAAGCCTACTGGGGCCACGGGTAGTGTGAAAGCGAAACCCGTGGCAAACAGGGGTGGGTTTTTAGTCAGTAAAAGTCTGACACTATCTCCCGTTCCGCCCAAGAGCGGGGATGTCATAAGATGATTTTCCAACCCAATAAAAAAAAAAAAAATTGAGTTATTTGAAATCTCTTATCTCTAGCCAACTAGCTTGGGGTCGGCTTCCAGTTTAAACCAGATGTGTTTGAAGACCTGTGTCTTACACGGAGCTCCTTCCTATCAGACCTCTACAACCCAGTTACTGGACAACACAATACTCCTTGGACTGACTAATGATCAGATTTTCTGGCATCTGACCACCTTTAAAGTCCTTTTTTGATAAGAACACATTTGATGTGGGGTTTTATTTCCCTCGCCAAGTTCTGTAGCTGTCTTTGGCAGCTTTTTATGAGGATTTACGGGTATGCTTTATGAGGAATGACTTGCTTATCTTATTTTCATATGGGTATTTCGATTTTATGTTTACTACGCGTATTTATTTTATGAAAATCGCTTATGATTTTGAAAAGCACTAAGTTTTTCTCGAACCTGAGCCTGTTTCTCGATTTCTTTGAATATGTTTCTAAGAGACTCTTGGGGACTTATTTTACACATAATGTAGATTGCTCTCTTTTGCATTTTTTAAATCAGCCCCACAGCAAAATACCGTAAGATATAATACTATGGCCGTCTCCTCGTGGGGGCGCTCGGCGGCTGTGATCCCTCGCGCCGGACCTTGATACAGGCCATGGTCTGGAGCGAGGAGACCTGGCAGGCGGTCGTCCTTCTGCGACGCAGCAATGCTAGCAAAGGAGGCGGTCGTACGCGCGAGGCAATGGCCCTCACTCCCCAGACGCCGGGATTCTGATCCCAATTTCCGGCCACCGTAGGCCTGGGCTTGCGGACGGCGAGCAATGGGTAGCTGGCCGTCTGACCGTCGGGTAATTGTCCGGACCGAGCCCAAGTCGTCGACGGCGCGTAGTGTTCCACGCACGCCTCAAGGAGATATCAGCAACCTCAAGGGCTCAGCAGGGTTGAAGCCTACTGGGGCCATGGAACGAGGGCAAAGAAGACACAGGAGTGGGACTTCCCAGAACTCCGAAACTGACTGAATCGCTTCATACCTTTGACCCACGTCTGACTCATATGTCTCGTCAGCGAGCAATGACTGACAGTCTCAGTCCACACCCTCCCTTGCGTTATGAATGTCACTGCCTCAGATAGGTTTAATTTAAAATTCTTATATCTATGTATATTATATTAACCAAAAATTTATCTAAACAATAACAACCATTTAGGACAACTTGGAGATCGAAGTCAAGACTCTTCGGAAGCACTTGGAGCTTCAGAAGACGGAGCTGAAGGGGCACTATCAGAAGCAGTTAGAGGACGCAGTGCTGTGCAAGCTGCAGGAGTTCCAGCAACAGCTGGACACGGCTGAGAGAGATATGCAGGAGGACGCTCGCGCCCGCGAAGCTGCCTTGCTGGACACCTGCCACAAGCAGCTCGCGCGGATACAGGAACAGTGAGTACTGCGGCCACGCTGCCAAACAGCGGCAACGTGCTTCACCAGTTCTTAGGGAGTAGCTCTTTTAGTGAGGTCCCGCTATGATTCAACACACTTTATCGACAGATGTCTGTGCAAATACTATATATTTAGGATATCATAGAGAGTGATAGTCTCAATCTGAGAGAGAAAGAGAGGGAGAACGAACATGCAAGGCGGCTGGTTAAATAATGAACTAAGATTTGCTCTTGTGAGGAGTTTTACGATACCTGAAGCCTTTTTTGTATCGTTAGTTGATAATGAACTTACATACTGTTGAAATACGTGTTATTATGTAAAACTCACAACACTGCGGACCGTTGCGACTGCGCTCGAGCGTGACTTCAAGTTATCTAAAATTCATTGTTGCCGTCAGAATTAGGAATATATTGTAAGAAAGTTTTGAGTAAGAATGTGATTGTAAAACAAGTTTTCAATGAATTTTTTCATAGCAAGCTTTTATAGCGCGATATATACCTATATAATTAATACTCCTCAAGACCATTCCAAAAAGCTCAAACACGATTGGGTTATCCGAGTTCTTATGACCACCTTCCGGTTCCGTCATCAGATCAGCTCCATGTTATAATATTTTTTTTCAGCTCAATCGGTAAGCGGAAATTGGATCAAATTTAATTTGTTAGATTTGATTACAGACAAGCAAACATCGCGATAGGTGAAACTAAATAAAAGTTTGTAAATAGGGAAATACCAAAGAAACGATGAATGGGGCATGTGGATGTATGAGAGATGATATGACTAGAAAGGTGGGAGAGAAAACGGAAGAAGCGCCTGACCATCAATGGTTGCATCTCCGCTTACCATCAGGTGGGATCGCAGTCAAGCACTGGTTTATATCAATTAAAAAAAAAAAAAAAAAGAAGACATGTGCTGATCCAAAATTAATTAGTATGTAAGGACATGATGATGTATAACTGTAAGTGTATAACTTATGGGGCACTAACTTCAGATTTTATATAATTTTCAGACACAAACTGGAAGTAAATGTTTTGGAAGAGAAACAAAGAGAAGAAATCAAGCTATGCAGGTTGCAGCTGGCACAAGCTAATGAGAAGGTCGGGCTGCTCGAGGTACGCTTTGGATACAGTCACTTTAAAATTTGAATTTGACACAATTATCAAATTTTGGAATAACCAATTAAAGATTTTGAACTTGAAAGTTTTTATGTAATAACGTATCACGTAAACACTTTTGAGGGGCTTTAGTCGACATACGCGTGATTTCCGATACTACTGTACAGTTTTGCATTGTAGGCCCAAAGCCTGTACGTAAGCAGGATAGAAATAGAAAAACTCATTTGAAAGTTGTGTACTTCAAAAAGCCCTTTGCCTATACTAATTTGCGCATTTTCGGGCGCAGAGTATGAGACTTTCATACATCCGTAGGTCGCTTGTTCAGATCCGGCTCGAAGGACCGATATGTGCGGGGTGTGGGGTTGTAGTTGATATAAAAGCACTGATTGGTTTTGGATAGTTTATTAAAAGTTCTTTAAATGTTATGATAAATGTTACGTTAAAAATGTTATGAATGTTTATGAATATTATGTTAGATGAATGCACCCGGTCCGTTTGGTGTCTCGTAATGTACTGATGTTAAAGTACGATTGTAGTAAATTGCTGCGTTAGCAGGTGTTCGGTTGCTTGGACCGAACATTAATAAAGGCATAGTTTCATCGTTCAAGAGTTTAAATGGCTTTATTTCGCATTAATACATTCAGTAGTTTTCTCACAATAACTTTTAAAAAAAAGGATACTTTGATCGCTTTGTTTTTCGGTATAAATCATCGCACTTCTCGCTTACTTACACGACTTTAGGTGAGACAGGATGCACTCATTTAACTAACCACATCACATAAGATGAGAATGTCTCTTATGTCCACAATGTATTGAGCACATTTTTACTTTAAGGTTTCGTAAGCGATAATCATTTTATTTTACGTGGGACATACTGAAAGTCTCTGGATCTAGGACACTTACAATAAAAGAATGAAAAAACAATTATAGAATTCGAAAATGAAACTCTTTGCGGGTATGTCACTTTTTAATTTGCGAGACTGATTTTTTTTTTTCATTGTGGCGTGCTTCCGAATATTGTGCAACACTATCAAAATAAATTTCACTCGTGAACATTTTTATGATTTTCGTTGTGGCGTAAGTCAACAAGAGAGTTGCCAGAGACTTCGATTGGCATTTAGTGATGAAGCACCATGTCGCAGCTCTGTGTATTAGTGTTTTGGTGAATTTAGACGTGGACGTGATCATCTCTATGGCGAGGTACGTGCAGGTTGGCCGACTGCGGTTACAGACTCGAATATTTATTTAAAACTTTATGCACTAATAAGACATTGTACAAAGGCGGACTTAATGCCTTAGGCATTTTCTACCAGTCGACCTTACAGTGATGCAGAGACATAACATGGCAGGTGCAGCTTACTATAAGACTGACGGAGAGGAAATAAGAACAGTAATAAATATATACTTAGATACATATTTGGAGGTAAGCGGAACAGAGTGTAAAGTACCGCAAACCTCCGTTGAAAAGGGAGGATCCTCCGACCAGACGGGTGTTATGTCTGGTGGGCAGCTGCCCGATAGATGATTTCGGGCTGTTCTATATGTTCTAATCGCGCGGAGAACTTTGATTGCGCGATGCAGGATTAGTTCTTATGTGACGCCATAGATGTCGCTACACATACATACAAATAAAGAATATTAGAATATTATGAGAAAAACGAATACAACAAATCAAGAGTGTGATGATCTACCAACTTCTTGCGAAACTGTTCTCGTGCTTTCACTTTAAAGGACAACCGACTGGTTGCCGTCCTGATGTTCAGGCTCATTCCAAAGGGAGATCGCCTGGACAAAGAAAGAGGAATGGACAAACCCAGAGCGGTGCGTCGGACATCGTAGAAGACGATTATTTGTAGATCGAAGATTTTTATTGTGCGCAGAGCAAAGAAATTGAATTTCTGAAGTCAGATAAGAAGGAGAAGAAGGGTTATCTAGAAAAGAAAACAGGGTTGTCCAGGCTCTTCACGCTCTACGCTGGCGAATGGGTAATCTATGCGTTGATACATGATCATACTTTCGAAGGTTGAGGACGAATCGAATGCAGTTATTCAGAAGGCGGTCCAGTTTATTGAGGAAATCTGCATTCAGGTCATAGTTGCACACACCAGCATAGTCAATTATAGAAAAGATTAGGGACTGTACAAGCATTGCCTTTATGTGAGCTGGGAGAAGATTCTTCAGTCGATAGAGCGATCGTAACGTTCCGGTGACTTTCCGACTGACACTTGAGACCTACTTCCGCCAATCAAGGCTAGTGTTGATATGCAGACCAAGATCCTTAACCTCGGAGCTAAACGGAATCACTATACTGTTAAAAATAATGGGTGGTACAGTGAGGCCATCCAGCTTCCTCAGACTATAGGGGCTACCAACTATAATAGCCAGACACTTTGTGGGGTTAACCGCCACCCCGAATCTATCTGCACACTCTTTAATCACCAGTATATCCCGGTTTAGCTCCGCGATCGCATCCACTATGTTGTCAACACTTGACTGCCTGTTCAGCTGCAAATCGTCAGTGTAGAGATGATACGCACACTGAAATTTAGTAGTTAAAAGGTTAATAAAAACAGAGAACAGTAGAGGAGATAAAATACCACCTTGAGGAACGCCTGCTGCAAGTTCGTACCACCTTGACGCAGAGAATATTGACACCGTACGAAAACTTATTGAAACTGACCAAAAAATTGCTTGCCAAGAAATTCGTGCTTTGTTAGGCATTCGAATGAGCCAAGTGAAAAACATTTTACATGTGCATCTGAAGGTTCGGAAGCTTTGCACTTGATGGATACCACATGACTTAACGGAGGACCAGAAACGACTGCGTGTCCAGTAGTGCCGTAAAATGATGAAAAAGTTTAATGGAGGACAGTCATTGGCTGTCTATAATATCGTGACAGGTGACGAAACTTGGGTGTACTGCTTTGAACCCGAAAGAAAAAGCTGTCCGGCAGATTGGTTTTTCCTTTTTAAGATTTGCCGAAGAAAGTTAAGACAAGTGAGAGAGAAAAAGAGAAAAAGAAGAGAGAAAGTGTGTTGATAAAAAAATGATTGTTTCTTTTTTCGGTGAATCAGGAAATTACACTGCAGTATCGCTTGAAGATCAAAGAACAGTGATTGCAGATTGTTACGTCAACACTTGGAAAAGTTCACGAAAAGTTCGCGTCATCGAAGCAATATACTCCTCCATCACGATAACACATCCTGTGAGGGTGCGTTATTGCCAGGAAATATACTTTGGAAAACAATATATCGTGTCTTATATCTAGTCTTATTTATTTATCAGAATCCGAAAACTTTCAGTATGCCCTAAGTATATGATTTTCGCTCTGACTCGGCGTCAATAAGCCCTTGTAGCCACATCTATGGTGTCACATAAAAAATAATCCTGCATTGCGCAATTAAAGTTCTCCGCGCGATTAAAACATATAGAACAGCCCGAAATCATCTATCAGGTAGTTGCTCACCAGACATAACACCCGTCTGGTCGGAGGATCCTCCCTTTCCAATGGAGGTATGTGGGACTTTACTCTCTGTTCCGCATACCTCCAAACCAGATCAGCCTAAGAACGTCTTTCCACTTGTAATCAACTTACATGCAAAATCAACTAAATTGGAGGCGCGATCAAGCGATTGATCACATTATACATCAGTAATAACCCGCAATGTAATGTATCTTGCATACGACCTGGTTGCAGGTGGAAACGTGGCCTAAGGGTAGTTTTGTTAACGAGTCAACCCACCTGTTTACATTACTGTATGCTGTTTAGGTAACGCTGTGTTAGGTAGACAAAAATGTTGTAATATGACGTAAGCTTGTCACGACGCAGTAATGAGCCGGTAGCTTGACGGGGCACTGAGTTATGGTGGATTCATTTCGCGCAGAGCAAGCTGGAGTCGTTCCGGCGGCGGCGCGGACAGCTGGCGGCGCAGCTGCACGGCGTCATGCAGGCGCAGTGGCGCCAGGCGCTCGGCATCCTCACGCACGCGCACGAGCCCGCCCACACCGGTAAGTGATGCTGGTGTCGTGCAGAGTTCGTGCATAATAGCTTGAGGTTCAGCTGATAAGACTACTTTCATCAAGTTTTAGAGAGCCCAGAGGGCAGACCTGAAGGTTATATGAACAATTTTACACAGAAAGTTTAGTACTGACAATCAGGTGCTTGACAAAAGCACCGCACCCACTCGTTTCTTCGAAATTGTTTTTTCTACAGCCACACATAGAACGAATTTTGCACACAGTCAACACCTGTTAGTTAGCTCTAGGCTACACAATAAATGAAATCTTAAATTTCACACACACATTAAGTTGACAAGAGTGTACAAAAAGATTGAAATTGAATTGGTTCATGTCCTTAAATTATAATGACACTAAAAGTCTATTAAACTAGGTTATTTTTTATTATGGATTGGCTCGCGCTTGATCACTAACTCACCTGATGGTAAGCGATGATTTGGACGACGATGGAGCACGCTTGTACAGAAGTAACCTATTCGCTCTTAACTTAAATAGTAAACTTGTTTGTAGTGTCAACGCAGTTGGCGGAGTTCGCCAAGGTGCCGCCGCTGACGATGCCAGAGCGAGGACTCGTACGGGCGGACGGCCGGACAGAAGGCCGGACAGACGAGGGCAGAGATAAACTCAACTTTGACGGACTCAGCGACAACGAGCTTCAACAGTACGTTAGACTGGTAATTATTAGTGTACTCATTTTTTTTTATTTCGCTTTCCATACTCACGACATTGTTCAAAGCCTACTTCAACAACCATAGTTCACGTCCTTCATTTTTCATTTTATAGTGATGAGATCTAGGTATCCAGGCCACCTTGTCAGGTTTAGGTTCGGTTACATGACAAAAAATATATAGACCGTTATCACTGACATCGGCGCACAAACAGATACCATGGATCCAGTACATGATTCTGGACCGCCCCCAGTGGTGGAATTGTTCGTCGGTTTTTTCCTATTTTTTTTTTAATTTAAACTGTATAAAACGAGAGATTGATAAAAATACACCTAATGGTTTTTGCCTGATCTCCTGTCATACTGTATGGATCAGAATGTTGGGCTGTGAAAAAGACGGATGAAAAAAGATTGCATGTAGCGGAGATGAGAATGTTGAGATGGATGTTTGGTGTGACGAGAATGGATAAAGTGAGAAATGAATATATTAGAGGAAGTTTGAAAGTGGCGCCAGTGACTGAAAAATTGAAGGGGAATCGTTTGTCTTGGTATGGTCATGTAAAGAGGAGAGATGAAACACATGTTACTAAAAGAGTTATGAGTATACATGTGGATGGGTGGAGAGGGAGAGGGAGGCCAAAGAAAAGATGGATGGATTGTGTGAACAGTGATATGAAAGAAAAGGAAGTTAGTGATAGTATGACGGTTTACAGGATAAAATGGAAGAAAAAAACGTATTGCGCCGACCCCAAATAAGATGGGACAAGGGCAGGAAGATGGATGGTTTTTGCCTGATCTTCGCTTTTTTGTTTGTAAATAAAAATAAAAACTGAAAATAAATCACACCAAGTTCTATGATAAAAAAATTTAAATATTCGTATAACCAATTATTAGGTAGTCTAGTTTAACATTTTTTTTTAAAACATACGGACTAGCCGTTTAGACGTGATGTTGGATTTAAAATCGATAAAAATCATATGTATCAATTTAAATTGTAATGCTGGATAACCTGGATTCTCAAGTTTGTAGGTAATTTTAATCAAACAGAGTAATAACAGCTGTAGTGTAGGTACTTAGTACTTTAGTAATAAGTTATTAGTAAGTACTGTGTGTGTGACATTTGTGTGTCAACTGAGGATGATGACGCGTGGTAGGGCCACGAGTTCTTAACGCTATCCATTTGACGACTTAAACTGAACTGTTAAAGGGATGGAGCTCATCATCATCTTCCTGCTCTTGTCCCATCTTATTTGGGGTCGGCGCAACACGTTTTTTTCTTCCATTCTATCCTGTCAACCGTCATACTATCACTAAATAAAAGTTAAAGGGATGGAGCTGTATAGGGTATATAGCTCCATCTCTGTTTCTCGGTCGATATTTTGACACGTTATGGTAAGACCCTTGTTCGGAATAAATCTCGCTACAAACCGGCTGCGTTTCTTTGCGCTCCCAAATTACAACAGCAATATCTAATAATGGTCTATTTAACTATTAATATCAGATAGCAGAGACTATAAGACTACCACGAGATAGTCGAAACGATTACACAATGGTATTGTAGAAAATATGATGCGTTTCAGCTTTTAACGAAACCGCCGAACTTGGACGGCAGCGGCGATGTCACGGAGTTGCAGCGCGCGATCAGCGAGGAGCCCACGAGCGACCGCCCCGAGCGCGGCGAGCGCCCCGAGCGAGGCGAGCGCGCCGACCTGCCCGAGCCGAGCGAGCGAGCCGAGCGTCGGGACAAGCGCCGCGCCTCCTACAAGCCGCCCTGGAAGGCGTAGCACACTACTCTGTCCAACACGGAAGCAGAATTAGAGGCAGCTCAACGGATTGTATTGTAAATATTGTATTTCGGACTGGTGTCCGCGACTCTACGACTAAAGCGCGTATTTTGTGTAGGGGTGGGACAAATGTGTCATTGGATCCACCTCAGCTCCTCAAGGAAGGCCAGCAGCGCCTTGGTGTTACTGACCATTTCACGGAGGGTACCTGGGTTGATGTACTTTGTCCTGTATCCAGGGAGCACCACGCAGCCTAGAAGCAGCTGAGCTGCTGTCTCGGCTCAACTCAGCTCAACGGATACAAGTTGTTGTGCTAGTTCTTTTTAAAAGCTGACGCGAAGAGAGTTATTGTTACGACTTTAATTGTATTTTGATCACACTAATATTGTAAAGACGAAAGTTTGTGTATATTTGTACATTTCTTATTTCTTCACGTGAAACTTAGTACACGGGTAGACCATATCCTGGAATAGCACATAGGATACTTTTTATCCCGAGAATATGTTCCTTTGGGATCATTTCCTACTATCAAGCTGGCGAAGCTGCTGGTAGTAGCTAGTACTTGATACAACTGAAGCATTTCATAAAAGAAGTTATAATCAAAACCATGATTTTGTGATAATGAATTATTGTAGTACAAAGAATTTGAAGCACAGGGATATATAATTTAATGTCAGGTAGTTAAATAAATATCATCATCTTCCTGCCCTTATCCCGTGTTATTTGGGGTCGGCGCAACACGTTTTTTTCTTCCACTCTGCCCTGTTACTCGTCATGCTATCACTAACTTCCTTTTCTTTCATATCACTCTTCACACAATCCATCCATCTTTTCTTTGGTCTCCCTCTCCCTCTCCATCCATCCACATGTAAACTCATAACTCTTTTAGTAACATGCGTTTCATCCCTCCTCTTCACATGAAATCTCTTCACAGGTAGTTAAATAAATATATTTTTTGTAAACTCGAAAAAAAATATTGCAACGGATACTTTGTCTTTAAATATAAATTAATTATTTAATTGTACAAAATTAACTTAGTAAAAAAAATACATAATCTCTACTGGCCGCTACAACAACTCGCTCCAAACCGGGTAAACTTCAGAATGGCCAGTCAACAGTCGTATTGAGCATTGGAATTGTACTTAAAAATTGCTTATCAATTGCTTATATTTGCTTATCATAATAAGAGAATTGCTTATTTCATAGGTTAAAAGAATTTAAACATTTAAGGTTGACCGGCCAATCTGACGTCAGAATGGCCGGCCTACCTCAGAAGAGTAGTAATTATGTGGAATTACTGAAATATATAAGTGTAGACCCTGTTTATTCTTTCTATAATGAGCTAGCTATGACTTACGAGCGCACCGCGTACGAGCGACCATTCTGACGTTCACGAGACCGGCCCCACGGCTCGCTTCGCCATTGACAGCGCGTTCGCTATAAACGAGTACTAAGTCTCTTATCTAAAATATAATCATGCATCCATTTCCGTTACATCCTATATAGAGTAAACCTCAATTTCTGAATTAAGAATTTGAATTTCTGAAAACCTTACAAACTTATTGGGGTTTAACACATTCTTAACTCCTAATATTTAATTCACAAACCGACTCTATGTGTGAAGATAATTATGTTGATGATGTAATATTAAATATATAGCCACATTATGACCGCACGGTCCCGCCTAGGCTGGTCTTGCCACCACGTACTTATATATTCCTAATAACCACCGTTATCTGTTCCTTATTAAATGTAAGTGGTCCCAACACCCATTGTTTGTAATAAGTTTTTGTTTATAGTTTTTTAAGGTTTTATCTATAAGTACGATAAAGATACTGTATTTGTAAAGTAGAACAAAAGTAAGACATATTATCATAATTTTGTATTCAATATTGTTATGAAGTTAAAACATTCCTGATTGCACTCCATATTTTAATGTTGATAAAATAAATTATATTTTTTATTCAATCGTTTTTTTTTTTCCTTTTCCAGCACCTAGATTTCAAAGCTTCAAAAATATTTATGAAAAATTTTGCTAAGAATTTGGTCACAGATGTACTGAAAAACCTGGAACCGGTTGGAACAAACTCTATGGAATAAACTATACTTAAAGCTCTACCCTCATCTGAATCAAGCTCCTAAAACGAAATTCTGGGCCCGCCACTACTCACGGACATTGTTTACTCGTAAAGGGCATAATCGTTATGTAGGTACGTGGGATCCAAACTTAAAACCATCAACAATATCTAATAGTTTAGAGATTTAACAGTGCCATATTTTTGTTTCTCTTCACAAAACTTCATATCCCGCCACTAAAAAAAAGTAAAGGCATGCTCTCGGTGCCAACCTGAAACTGCATTACTTGGTCTAGCGACACAGCGCAGGTAATAATCCGGTTTCTGTTACGGGAACCCAGCACAGAGTAAGAGCCCAGCACAGCACACGCGCGCGTAGATTCAAGAGACCCGCGGCGTCACAAACACACGCAGATGAGGCCCTGAATCTGTCATGTAGTCGAGACCATGAGAGTGCTGGACACATTTTACTTTGTCATGTATATGTGGCCAGATCTTAGAATTGATGACACTTCATGACATGACCGGCCATTTCATGAAATGGTGCTATTTGAACTATACGTATGATAATGCTCAAACATGGCTGATCATATCGTAAAAAAGTTACGCTATCTACCAGTAATCTACTGTTCCTGTTTTCTAAACAAAATATGCTGTTGTTCCATCAAAAATACTAATTGTGCTAAACTATGCTCTTTACGGTGGATTAAAAGAAAACCGGGCAAGTGCGAGTCGGACTAGCGCACTGAGGGTTCCGTACAAACTGTTTTTTTTTAAATTTATATAAACCAGTGCTTGACTGCGATCCCACCCGATGGTAAGCAGTGATGCAATCATTGATGGTGTGGCGCACTAGTATATTAAAAGCCTATTCACTCTAGACTTGAAGACACCTAAATTATAGTTGGACGGAAAAACCGCAGCAGGCAAATTGTTCCAGTCTTTGGATTTACGCGGTATAAACGACGAAGCGAAACGCTTAGTCCGAACCGTTAAAGATTCAACAACGTAAGGGTGGATACTCGCCGTACGTCGGGTTGTCCGATGGTAGAAAGGAGATGGCGGAATCAAGTCATGTAATTCCCGCGCACACTCTCCAATATGCAACCTGTAAAATACCGATAGGCTGGCTACCATGCGCCTGGAGGCTTTGTACATTGGACTTAACCAAATCTGGATCCTAATTAGCCTCTTCGCACATCTTTCCACTGAGTCCAAAGCTGCTAGATGGCATTTTGCAGCACCAGCCCATATGTGACTGCAGTACTCCACACAAGATCGGACCTGTGCTTTGTATAACATTAGAAGCTGTCCCGGTGTGAAGTACCGTCGGACCTTTGCAAAAACGCCTAGTTTCCTAGCTACCTTGGCTGTAAATTCAATGAACCGACCAAAACTGAGGTCAGGAAATTTCAACTCCTAAGAGCTGAAGGCGGTCGGTGCACTCCAGGGATACATTCTGAAAAGCAGGAGCCGAGGTGAACGGGCTCCTTTTGGCGGTGAACAGACAAGCTTGTGTTTTGGCGGCGTTGAATCCTACCAGATTGGTTTCGCCCCACTTGGAGACTGCCTGAAGTGAGACATTCGTGCGCTCTACCATAGCCTCTCGTTCGGACCGGATTAGCTCCTTACTAGTCTTAGCCCGAGCACCTGGCAGGTATCTCTCTGCATACCCATAGATAAAAAAGCAAATACTTCTTTCTCCTTCCACCCAATTACTAAACTAGACATTAAGAAATGTATCCAATCCATATCCACTAAGGCGGTAGGTGACGATGGCCTTCAACTCCAAATGCTCTTACCTATTATGAGTCAAATAGTCCCTATCATAACTCACATTGTAAATTTTTCCCTGTTCAATAACTCCTTTCCATCTGCTTGGAAGAAGGCTCACGTCTTACCGCTCCCTAAAGTCTCGAATCCTTCCTCACCATCCCAGTTCCGTCCAATATCCATCCTCCCAATCCTCTCCAAAGTCCTCGAGAGTGTTGTTCAGAAGCAACTATCTTGTTATTTGTCCTCTAACAGCCTGCTGAGTCCTTACCAATCTGGTTTCAGACCTGGTCATAGCACTGTGACAACTCTTGTCAAAATAACTGACGATATAAGACTGGCCATAGATAATAAATGTTTAACAATATTGGTTTTACTGGACTTCAGCAGTGCTTTCAACTCAGTTGACTTTGACATCCTCTTAGGAATTCTTTCCTCTCTTAATGTCTCAGTACCAGTAATTGAGTGGTTCAAATCTTATCTTCGGGGCCGCTCGCAGTCTGTTCGATCAGATGAGGATTCCTCTGAATGGTGTGAGTTGACTGCAGGTGTTCCTCAGGGTGGCGTTCTCTCTCCTCTTCTCTTCTCGATTTTTATAAATACTCTCACTAAGGTCCTAACTTCGAATTATCATCTCTATGCTGACGACTTGCAGTTATATCGTCATTGTAAAGTGGACGGGCTCGCTGAAGCTGTGGCTGCCATCAACAAGGACCTTGAAAACATTCACAAGTGGGCTAAATCCTTTGGACTCTTACTAAACCCAGCTAAATCCCAAGCGCTCATTGTTGGTGGTAGATACATGCTCAATTTGTTGGATCACCAGTCGCTCCCGACAGTAGTGTATGATTCTGTGCCCATACTTTACTCTAAAAGCGCTAAAAACCTTGGCGTGCATATGGACACTAGCCTCTCTTGGGAGGTTCATGTTGCTGATGTAAGTAGGAGGGTCTTTTACTCTTTTCAGTCCCTTAAACGTCTCCAAAAATTCCTACCATTTCACACTAAGGTTAATCTTGCTCAATCTCTCCTTCTACCGCTCATAGATTATGCGGATGTCTGTTATCTAGATGCTACGGAGGTACTTCTGAACAAACTTGAACGACTGCAGAATTTGTGCATCCGCTTTATTTTTGGTCTCCGTAAGTACGACCACGTGTCGGAATTTCGGGCCAGATTAAGGTGGCTGCCAATTCGGCGTCGGCGAGATACACATATACTATCTCTTCTCTACACTATCCTGCATAACCCTAATGCTCCTCAATACCTTCGTGAACGCTTTGAGTATCTCGTACCTAGGGGTAAACTCTGTCGCACTGCCTCTTCTCTTCTCCTTCGTACACCGCGTCACACTTCCAGCCGCTATGGCGGTTCCTTTTCTGTAACTGCAGTGCGTCTCTGGAACTCTCTACCACACTCCCTTCGCGACAGCCCTTCTCTGGATGTCTTCAAGAGGAAACTAAAAGAGCACTTCCTTTCTCAATTGACATAATATTAGTATATATTGTTATATATATTATATCTGTTAGTATGTATATATATATATATATATATATATTAGACGTATTTATGTAGGTTTATGTTGTACACTGGATCCTACCCTCGATTGTGATCTCTCTCTGTCACTCAAAGGTTTGCTGGGAGAAAACTCATTGTTGAGTTAAGCTCGCCTTTGTACATAAACTGTATTATCTCCGTGTACTATGTATGTTTTTTTTGTGTACAATAAAGAATTAAGAATTAAGAATAGATACCGGGAATCAGCAGATCGTTAATATGCAGCAGAAAAAGAGTTGCAGAGAGAACTGACCCCTGAGGAACTCCGGCATTAGTCGTCATGGGCTCTGATGAGCTCTATCGACAACAACTCGGAGAGACCGTTCACTCAGGAAGTCTTCTACCCAGTTAATCAGACCAGGAAAAATGCCGTATCCTGGAAGCTTACTCAAAAGGCTGGCGTGCCATACCCTGTTGAAGGCCTTCGAGACGTCTAAGGAGACAGCAATCGCTTTTCCATTCTTCTCAAGGGCGTCGCCCCACATGTGGGTGATATACACTAGCAGGTCCTCAGTAGACCGATTGTGGCGAAACCCGTATTGTCGGTCACTGAGGAGATCTTTACCTTCCAGGTATGCCATGAGGCGCGAGTTCAATAAACGCTCCATAATCTTACAGAGTATGGAGATTATTGAAATCGGCCGATAGTTGGCAGGATCGGCACGACTGCCCCTTTTGGGCACGGGTTGCGCGTTGGCAAGCTTCCAGGACTTTCGCACTATACCAGTCCTCAATGAGAGGCGATACAAGGGCGTCAATACAGGAGCTCTTACCTGTGAAAAGAGTTCAATTTCTTATTTTTTTATGACATAACTACAAAAATAAAACAAAATATATGTAACGATTATTTATTTATGAATGTAAATGCGATTTAAAAATATATTCCAATTTAATTATGATGGCATCATGATCTTTATACAACACTAAATGTACACTTATTACATATAAAACAATACTTCATTCACGTGAGGCAAGAACTTAACGAAAATAATTTTGTTTAGTCTTTAAATAATAAAAGAAAACACAGCCTAAAATATCTATAAATATACAATTAACATTTTATTCTAAGTTTTTTATAAAATATCGTGTGATAAGAATCGTACCTATATGGTGAAGGACGTTAGTAACGGCTACATAATAATGTCAGATTTAAAAGGTAACATGTAGAGGGTGAACGTAGGTGTAGAGGGTAGGGGGGGGGGGGGGGGCAGATAAATTTACAATAAAGTACATTGACCTTTCCCTGACATCTCTTCGCAAAAAAAAATAAAGGATAGCTTTATGTCTTTATTTTCGTTTTCGTAATTGTAGAATATCAATAAACGTAAGTGGTTCAATGACCGTTACTGAAAATTTATCTGGCGTCTACTATATCTGGTATATAATGTTTAACTTTTGGAACACGTTATGACACCTCCGGCGTCAATTACAGACAAAGTTAACAAATATATTATTGACACGAAAACTAGAAAAAGTAACAAAAGTTAAAAGTAATTAAATTCGAGAACGAGAAGCAGTGAGTTTCTTATTTAGAACAGTTACCGAGTAGATTCATCACCTTTTGCCTTTATTTTTCGCAAACAATGAGCAATATGGTAAAGGAAACTTATAACTCATCAACGTTTCATTATGATATGAGATACATCATTTATTACATTTATACATCACATCCGGGCCACCCTACTTTTCGAAGGGCCATTTATTAGCCGCGAACTGTCAAGGAAACGTAAATTATGTTACTATTATTAAAACAATGAAAAGGAAGGGCAATCGAAAGGGCTATGCTCGGAGTTTCCTTCTGTGATCGCATCAGGAATGAAGATATCCTCAGGAGAACCAAGGTCGCCGAAATAGCACGAAGAATCGCCAAACTTAAGTGGCAGTAGGCAGTACACATTGCTCGTAGAACGGATGGTCGATGGGGCGAAAGATTCTAGAGTGGCGACCGCGCACCGGAAAACGCAGCGTCCGCGCCGCGACCACGAGGGGGAGCGGTAACCTGGCGAGAATCGCGAGAATGCGGTGGATACGAGACGCACAGGACCGTCCGTTGTGGCGACACTTGGTGAAGGCCTAGGTCCAACAGTGGACGAATTTCGGCAGAAATGATGAAGATGATGGTGACGATTATTAATAAAGGTATATAATAAATTGCACAAACATATTTTAACTAAACACATTCAGGATTTGCGACATAATAACAATAAAATGTTCTATACGTATATAATACAGACACCAAACGTATTTTCAAGATTCTCATTATCTCTTTACCCGCTTGCGTCGGATTGTTCCGACGAGTCGATTTTCGTGTCCTATTCGCCAGGGACGTGAGTTTGCGACTGGGTACTCCATCTCGTTTAGCTCTTCGATCCAGGTGACAGAAGAGCTGAAGAGATGGAATATTTGGTCGTGAATAGGTGACCCCGGCGGAATAAACGCAA
The DNA here is from genome assembly GCA_949316375.1 of Mythimna vitellina. Lineage (NCBI taxonomy): Eukaryota > Metazoa > Arthropoda > Insecta > Lepidoptera > Noctuidae > Mythimna > Mythimna vitellina. Next base: position 1,966,268 of record OX438696.1, read on the forward strand.
GAGTGTTTGTCGGATATATTCGACGCAGACGGTTAAAAAGTTAATAATTGCTGCTATCTGCAAGGATAACATAATTTTTACAAAACTTTATTCTACTTTACCTATATAAAATAATATTTAAAACGGTACAGTCAGCCGCACAGCGGTAACACATTGTGTTTTCCTAGAATTTTCGAAAGAATAAGCTAGCTAAAACTGGTTTTGTTACCAATGACGTGTGGCTAACTGTACATTGTTTTCGAGTATATAAAATTAACTTTAAAACGATTAGTCATCAAAAATCAGGTAGAATAAAATTTCCGTTCCAAAATATTTTCTCTCATGGTGGCGCACGCTTAATTATAAAGATACTCAACTCAAAAAGGAGGTTTTTGAAAATTGTGGAGGAGAAATAAACAAAAGAGTAATGCTTCAAGATAGTTCGTCTTACCCTTTTGAATTACTTTCCCACGAAATAATATTAATATTCTAATTATCACATAACACAGTCTAGTCCCAATCTAAACAGAGCTAGTGCTATGAGAACACTAGAAGACTGATAAACATAATTATATATTTCTAAATACACGCAAATTATGGATAAATTACACCCAGACACAGAACAAATGATCGTCCTCATCACACAAACATTTGTCCTGGGTGGGAATCGAACCCACGACCTCCGGCATAGCAGTCAGGGCCACTAACCACTAGACCAACTGGCCCATCAATAACTATTCAGTAGGGTAAGGCGAACTGAGAGGGTTGTATTCATGATTTTAATTATTATAATTCCGTAAATTAATACATATTACGGCCGCAAATATTTAAATGAATATCATTTTTAAGACCTGTTATGTGTAAAATTCAACTTTATGAGAAAATCGATTAAAACCGTCTACTGAAAAAAATATAATGAAACCAACTACAGCAAAAAATATATGTATCAGCCATATGATTTCTTGCATTTAATTTTACTATTGTTAGTTGTATTTAAAAGTAAAATGATAGTAAAAAAAAACAGTTTACATGTAGCAGTAAATTAAATGTAAAAATAGTATTTTATTAGGAAGCACATTGTTGATCTTGAAATTGATAAACAAATGACGATTAAATTTTCGTATACACATGAGAGTTTTTGCATTCAATAGAGCTTCAAAATACCTTTTGAATACCGTAATTAGAGACACAATAGAAAGACAATAAGAGAGCGAACGCTGGCGTTTGCTTGGGATTTAATAAATTAAAAAGGCTGGCGAAAAAAGTGATTTTGCCGAAAGTGACACATTTTCAGAGGTCTTCACGTCGCAATTACGATATACGGAATGTGTGTTTCCTGATAGCTACAACCCGGAAATCTTTTAGTCAAGAGTGAATAGGTTACTTCTAGGTAAGCGCGTTATGCGAGATGCACAGGACCGGTCATTGTGGCGGCATTTGGGGGAGGCCTATGTCCAACAGTGGACGTCTTTCGGCTGAAATGATGATGATGATGAAGCGCGTTACATCGTGGACCGCATCGTCGCTTTCCATCTGGTGAGATGGCGGTCAAGGGCGAACCTATCCAGCATAACAAAAAAAATACAACTTTACTCTGACCTACAAAATGTAAAAACTTACAAAACGAAATAATTTCGCGGGCGAACCTGGTCTTTTATCTATAAACAATTGCATCACTACTTACCATCAAGTGGGATCGCAGTCACGCACTAGTTTATATCAAATAAAAAAAAAACTATGTTTTAATATTCAATTTTTAAATACCTCTTTTTTAAGTTAAGTGTCATTATGGTTAAGCGTGCACCGGGTGCCTGTTGACGGCTGTTGATATTTAATATCGTTGAATGTACCTCTTTCATATTATAATGTCAGGTATCACGTCTCTACAAATTACGACGATGTAACAAACATCTATCACATTCTACTACAACACACTTGAAATGGTGTCTAGTTACTTGACAGTTATGTGTAGGATTTTGCCTTTAATCTCACAATTTAGCATTTTTAGTGCCAACGACTCAGTATTTGAGTCTCATTGAAAAATTTACACTCCATTTGAAATAAGTTTAGATATTAAAAAAAAAAAATGACGGACCGTTCAAACGATTTTCACTTTTAATCTGTAGGCATAAGGATGGTATTCAAAGTAAAAACAGTGACTACAATACCAACTGTTTATTTCAGTTGCCATTTGTCATGATACCAACGCAATAGAAGTCAAAATCGGTTGAATGGAATGTAAAAAAGGATTGTTTGAACGGCTCATATTTAAAACTAGCTTCTGCCAGCGGCTTCGCCCGCGTGGAAGTAGGTTTCCCCATACAAACTTTGGACCCCCGTTTCATAACTTTAGGAGTTAAATTTTGGACAAGATTTCTTATTATTTGCAATTTTTTCGGCTAATAGCCGAACTGCGGCTAAACCTAGTTTTAGCCAGCTACAACTAGGTGTAGCCGGCCACGTGCGGTTAAACTCAGATGTATCCTACTTATCTTCGGTTAGAACTAGGTGTAGCCTTCATCATAGCGGCTAGAACTAGTTACAGCCGTACACCGACACTGCAATGAAAACCTAGTTCTAGCCGATGATAAATAAAATACATCTAAGTTTAACCACTGTTGTGAGGCTGTAACTAGTTCTAGCCGCTGTGATGACGGCTACACCTAATTCTAACCGAAGATAAGTAAGATACATCTATGTTTGACAGCACGTGGCCGGCTGCACCTAGTTTTAGCCGCACTTCGCCTATTAACCGTAACATATACATCATAAAAAGAACTTCTGTGCAAAATTACAGCGTTCTAGGTCCATGCGTTTGGGTTGGGAGTTGATTAGTCAGTGATATACAGATGGATTTTATGCATGCCCCGCATGACTTGGACTCGCTAGTCAGATCTTGGGCATAAACACAAGTTCACATTAACTACATATAATAATGACTCGGGAGGCGGGTTTGTAGGTGCACACACGAATTGTTCTTGGCTCTAAAAGTGCTAAAAAAAAGTATAAGCTATCCTTCGCGTACTAATTTACAAGAAACCGTTGAAGGTCGTTTAACATCCTTCGCACGTCTTAGTCTAGAAAAAATCTACAGTATATCGCGTTCAAGAAAATCTGTGAACATACAAAAAAAAAATATGCAGCCGAAGAAAGAACCTCCTTTATGAATTCGGTTAAAAATAGTGACCCATCTTTCCCTTATGTCCTTCAGACTGAAGGGAAGCGTCTATTGTCAATTTTAAAAATAAATACCTCGCCTATCTATAAAAATAAAAGTGAAAATCTGTCGATTAAGGTTTTAAATAATTACTTAATATTAATGTTTGAAGATACTGTGTGATAATAAGTTTGCTTAGATATTAATGGTCTAATCTTTAACCCAGTATGAATACAATGTATTTCAAACATGCCTCACTGTGTGAAGTGCCTGAGTAGTCGCAAATGGAAGAAGAAAGCGAATTGTTGCCAACAATGAAATTACGACTTCAACCTTAATTTAGATTAAACTATAACGTTTTTAATTTACCTAGATTTAACCAAGACTCAGTAAAACGAAAGTAAAAAAACCATTTTTGATTCGTAAGTAAGTTTTTTTGCATACCGTACTTCAACAATTAATAGATTGAGGTCATTATCGTAGACGTACATACGTCTCTACTTTGCGATATGCGCTAATGAGTCACTATTTTCTAAACGCGCATAGACTATAGTTTAAAATAAACTTCATAGATACTGAAGCTTCGTTATTATTATTTGGCTTTGATTCAATGTATACTAGCTGTTTGTTTTAACGGCCCTGACTGTGTGACAAGGTTTTCATTTCCTTAAACAAAAAAATTCTTTAATAAAACAGGTAAACAATAATGTTTACTTCAATATTTTTAAGACCAGCTGACTCTAAATGATTTTTTCTATCCGAAACTGTTTATGGTGAATTCACACTGTAGGCTACACTTTATAAATAAATACAAGTATTGTTATAAAAAAACATCCGATTTTTATTAAGTGATGAAATAAATAATACTTGTTAAGTTAAAATTTGGTAGTAGATAGTCATATCTTTTAGGAATAAAACCTTGGGCGTAACTCCGGTGCGACTGATCGCATCGGGAGGTCAGTCAAGTCGCAAGGTAAGACATTCACTCTCTGACGCCTAACACGGTAGGTTCTCTCGTCGCATCCGTCTGATCGAACATGCACGCATCCGATTACATCGAACTGATGCAGGTTCGCTCAGTTTCACATCTTCATATATCTAATTCTAGCGATAATATAACAATGCTTTTTAAATTGCCAGTAAAATAGCCGATCTTGTTACGTTACGATTTAGCGCACACGTAAACCACGCCATTTCAATTTTAATAGAACTACGACGCGTAATTTTTAACAGATGGAGTTTTGGGGTTCCAACACGTAGAAGGCTGACGCGAGTTCGCCAGTGCCTACAAACGCCAAACTCTTTCTAAGAGCCGGTAAGAATTCAACCAGTGCTATCGATCTTGGATCTAAATTGTTTGGTGTCAGTTTGGACTGGTAAACCGTCAGCAGTTAACAGCTTGCTACGTGAAGATAGGTAGAGTATGTAAGGCCGGGGCCAGGGGGAGGAGATAGCGTGGCTTCTGAGGCGGCGCGTCCACGTTGGCGGCGCGTCCACGTTGACGGGGCGCTCCCCGCTCCATGCTCGCGCCCGAGCTGCGCGAGGGTGGGAAGTTCACGCCAGCGCGGACGCGGGTAGTGACGAGTGCTTGGGCTTAGCTTTGTGCACGAACACCTTGATGCAGCCGTTGAAGTCGGCGCTCACGAGCACGTGGCCCGTCTGCGATGACGCCACCATGCCTCCCTCGGCACCCTTCTGCAACAAACACTACGTTTATCTTCTGCAATCAATCTGCCTAGCCTTCTCTGTAACCAGCTGCAGCTGATCTCCACAACCCAGTACGTGGGAAAGACCCTTAGCTTGACTAGTGCCAGTTTTAACAACTGTCAGAAATCTCCAAATTACTGTCGGGACCGATGGCTTAAAGTGTTTTCCAAGGTACGAAGGCAATGGATCTCTATATAATAAGTCACCATAAACAGATCGACTAAGTGTATAGATGCTGAGTGACTCACCACCTCGTCCCCGTCGTCGGTGTCCCTCCCGGCACGCTTGGCCTCCTCCTCGCGCTCGCTGATCATACGGATCATGTGGTCAGGGTTGGGCGCGAAGACCGCGCAGGTGACGAGCGCGTTGTGCGCCTTGATGCCCTCCCAAAAGTCGTTGCGGTCCCGGCGCACCGACGTAAACTTGGAGTAGTCGTGGTAGGTCTTCCAGATGTAGATGCACTGGTTTTCGGAGCCGCTGACAATGTACTTGCCATCGTGCGAGAACGACGCCTTGATCTGGCTGGACACGTTGACGTAGCCCTTGTACTTGCACGAGAGGTTGAGGTCTCGCAAGTCGTAGAGGCGGATCCTGCTGTCGTTGGACGTGACGAGGATCTTATCGTCGTTGGGCATGGGCTCGATGCCGCTGATCTTGCGGCCGGTGGAGTTCTTCCCGCGGGTGGAGCGCACGTCGATCTGGGTGTGGTACTTGAGCTGGTCGGTGGTGTAGAAGATGCAGCGGCCGTCGTACGTGCCCACCACGGCGAACTTGCCGTTCTGGCAGAAGTTCGCGGCTGTTATCAGCTTCGTCTTGCCGTCCACTTCATTCCATACCGCCACCTGCGGAGATAACTCTGTTAGTTAATGTGATACTTGTGCTAACGTGAAAATTAACAATTTATCCTTTACAATAAGGATAGGATAGATAAGTAAGTTAAGCAATAAGGTTAATATTTGTTACTTTTTATCTCACACAAGTGTTACTGAAACTCTGTGTGTTGTTAAATTACAAATTGGAGACAATAGTGTAAAGTTAAAAATGAAAAAAAATTGTTGTTGAAAAACACGTAATTTTTTTTTGTTACTCGTAAACCGCACTTCCAGAAGTTAGGATGCGACTGGGACAGATGCCATACTTTTTGAAATAATGTTGTTTGTATCTCTCAATACATAAATAAGCAAAATATTGTATGTAGGCTGTTGTTAACTAATTTATGTAAAGTAAAGAACATTATCTTTGATATATTTTTAAATTATTAGCTATTTTTGGGAGTTAGCAATTAATCCTCAGTTACCTCGAAAGGTAAATGATCCGTTGAGTGCTAAGAAATTAATTCCGCAAAAAATTTGATGGCAACTTGCCTTCCCACACATGAGACACGGTCAGCTGGTAGTTGCGAGAGTTTCTTGATTTATTTACTCCATTCGCAAAAAGAAGAGACATTTAACCTTTTGAGTACCGTAATTAGAGACACAATAGAAAGACAAAAACCGAGCGAACGCCGGCGTTCGCTTGGGGGTTTAATGAACAAACCCTTTTTTACTGTCCGTTCAACCAATTTTAACTTTCTATATCTTCTTCCTTTCTCTTCTTGTCTTTTTTTCCTTTCTTTTTTTCTTAATGCGAATCGAGTATAAATAAAATAGTATGGGATTCATTCGTGAAACTAAAGTATAAATAAATAATTAACAAAGCACAATACAATGTATTAATACAGCACAGTTTAAAAGTAAATTACGGAATTTTTTGTTAAATAAAACGTACTACAGTGTAACTGAGTTCCTATTGGAGAAAAATATTTCTTGATTAGTAACATTTTTGACATCTTGATTTTTGACATTTTGATTTTTGACATTTTGATTTTTAATATTTTGGTTTTTGATATTTTGATTTTGTATTTTTTTTATTTTTTTTGACATTTTTTGATTTTGGTGTTGACATTTGAATTGTAATAGTAATGACATTTTATATAATCTAATGATAATGGTTTATGATTTGTAATTGTAATGACATAATATATAGTCTAACGATAATAATTTATATTTTCACTTTAATACATACATATTAATTTAATTAAATTGATGATTTAACATTTAATAATAGTGATTTATAAATTGATCAAAAACATGTTTAAGTGTCATAACAATAATATAAATAATTTTAAATGTTTGCATGCCGAATGGTAAAATGTGGCTGAGCTTTAATATAATCTTAAGAACTATGTATTACCCATATTTGCAAAATAAAATTCTATTCTATTCTAATTAAGATTGTATGTAGCAAAGGTGTGTCTTCGCATGCTGTGACAGTTAATTACACCATACAGTCCACTTGTTTCCATTACAAATTCCCAACCGAGTCTATACCGAGTGATGAGAATGGATAAAGTGAGAAATAAGTATGTATATTAGAGTAAGTTTGAAAGTGGCGCCAGTGAATGCTAGCAGTCATGTGAAGATGAGGAGGGATGAAATGCATGTTATTAAAAATAGTTATTATAGTATACATGTGAATATCCATCCACATGTATACTATAATAACTTTTAAAGTCTCGCTATCTGTCCATTCGGAGGGAGAGGAACACCAACGGAAAAGATTGACGGATTGTGTGAGGTGAGTGATATGAAAGAAAAGGGAGTTGGTAATAGCGTGATGGTTGACATGATTGAATGGAGGAAAAACAGAATTGCACCAACTAAAATGGGTCAGGAGAAGGAAGATGATGATGATTATAAAATAATGAAGTTAGCTGCTATCGTACCTTCTTATCCGGAATATTCCACAATCTCAGCTTGCCGTCGAGGCTGCCCGACAGGAAGTACCTGTCGTCCCTGGGATGGAAGACGATGGCGGTCACGAAGTCAATGTGCTGGAAGCAGCAGAGGCACTCTCCGCGCGAGATGTGCCACAGGCGCACCGTCTTGTCCATGGAGCTGGACAGGATGAAGTAGTTCTTGGACCAGGAGACGTCCAGCAGGTCGGAGGAGTGGCCCGCGTAGACACAGAAGGGCGCGGGCGCGAAGGGCGCGGCGGGCGACGCCGCGGGCGCCGGGGCTTCCAGCGACGCCAGCGACTCCTGCGACGGCGTGGGCGACGACTTCTGCTCCAGGTTGTACTTCGTGCGCATGTCCTGCAACACGCCCACCAATCACCACACTACCCACTGGTCTTCTGTCCACGGACACGTAGCTTCATAGACGCAACGCGACGGCACGTCCACAGAGTTTCATAGTTGTTTTTGTATGTAAGCTTCACGCAGGCGTACACCAAGCGTATGTCGAAACCGCGTTAATGAAGCTACGTGTTCGGAGACGGTACTTCAGGTAACTGAAGCATGCAGCCTTTTAGGGGTACTGTCTCCAAAGGCTGTCGCATATTTCGCAATTTCGTTTAATTAACTTCTCCCAGAGGCTTCACCCGCGTGAAATCAGTAAATTATCCCGAGGGAACATAATACTGAGTTGAAAAGCTACCCTTGTGCTAAATTCCATTGTTCTAAGTCTGTTCAACCGTTCGACCATGAAGAAGAAACAAATATATACAGATACACACTGATAAACTTTCGCCATTATAATATTAGTATGAATTGTCAATATTGAGAATTGACTGGAATTATAAATATCAATATAGAGAGCACTAGAATATTGATCTATAAGAAAACCACTGATTGAATATCGCGCCAGAAATCAACCAAAGTTACACGATGTGTGATTTTTAATTTTTGTAGGCAATGTTCAAACATGTAGCGGTATATGGTACCTTGGACAAGGCAAGCGTGGTGCTCTACTGACCCGACCCCATCTCCTGCACAAACACTGACCTGGAACATGTGGTAGGCGTCGCGCGTGACCCAGACGCGCAGCAGCTTGTCCTGTCCGGCCGTGGCCAGCAGGCGGCCGCACACGCTGAACTTGCAGCACCACACCGCGCCGTTGTGACCCGACCCCATCTCCTGCACAAACACTGACCTGGAACATGTGGTAGGCGTCGCGCGTGACCCAGACGCGCAGCAGCTTGTCCTGTCCGGCCGTGGCCAGCAGGCGGCCGCACACGCTGAACTTGCAGCACCACACCGCGCCGTTGTGACCCGACCCCATCTCCTGCACAAACACTGACCTGGAACATGTGGTAGGCGTCGCGCGTGACCCAGACGCGCAGCAGCTTGTCCTGTCCGGCCGTGGCCAGCAGGCGGCCGCACACGCTGAACTTGCAGCACCACACCGCGCCGTTGTGACCCGACCCCATCTCCTGCACAAACACTGACCTGGAACATGTGGTAGGCGTCGCGCGTGACCCAGACGCGCAGCAGCTTGTCCTGTCCGGCCGTGGCCAGCAGGCGGCCGCACACGCTGAACTTGCAGCACCACACCGCGCCGTTGTGACCCGACCCCATCTCCTGCACAAACACTGACCTGGAACATGTGGTAGGCGTCGCGCGTGACCCAGACGCGCAGCAGCTTGTCCTGTCCGGCCGTGGCCAGCAGGCGGCCGCACACGCTGAACTTGCAGCACCACACCGCGCCGTTGTGACCCGACCCCATCTCCTGCACAAACACTGACCTGGAACATGTGGTAGGCGTCGCGCGTGACCCAGACGCGCAGCAGCTTGTCCTGTCCGGCCGTGGCCAGCAGGCGGCCGCACACGCTGAACTTGCAGCACCACACCGCGCCGTTGTGACCCGACCCCATCTCCTGCACAAACACTGACCTGGAACATGTGGTAGGCGTCGCGCGTGACCCAGACGCGCAGCAGCTTGTCCTGTCCGGCCGTGGCCAGCAGGCGGCCGCACACGCTGAACTTGCAGCACCACACCGCGCCGTTGTGACCCGACCCCATCTCCTGCACAAACAACGTCGTCAAACCAGGACCGCTCAAACGACATCCAGAAATACACGTGCAAATCGGGTGTTTTTCTGTGCTTATTTATGTTAAACAACATAGAACACTAAAAAGAAATCTTTTACTGCATCCAAATTGGTGATTTAATGATACAGCAATTAGCATTTCGAATATTGGTTTAGGGAAGAGTAGGAACATCTCTCTATCTTTATTGTACGCACGTAACCCAATGGCGAATTTTTTTTCCACCTAGGAAATCATCAAATGACATATCTCGGCTTAGGGTAGAGTTAGAAGACGTGTCAGTCTTTTACTGATTAAAACCTACATGTGTCCTTCATTTGCCCTTTGCGCAAAAAAGCAGCTTATCCCTGCTGGCCCGCGTATGGAGTAGCGATAACAGCATTCTGAGCGCAATAGCTATACGTTTTGACTGTCCCCTTCGAAGCCAGTAGGTCAGGTCTGGTGTAGGTGTGATCAGTCACGACAAATAAAAGGTAAAAAAAAGTGTACTAGGCTAAGATGTCTATCAGGGTCAAGTTCAAGTTATTATTATTTTGCGTTCTAGGGCCTCTTTCAAACGTTTACGTAGAATAGCGGTGACGTCACATTTTGAAGTTTTGGATATAGGTATATTTCATAAAAATTACTTAATTTGCTTACATGAGAATATTAAAAACTAGACGTAAAACGCACACCTGTTGGACGTATTACGAAACTAGATATCGATTATAAACATTTTAGTTTTTGCATCCTTTTTTTGTTACTAGACAGTTTCCCTTTTCAATGCATAGGAAGGGCATTCCAGGGCATGAGAAGACAACAGACAGACTGACTAACCTGAACATGTCTGACACAGCCATCGAAGTCGTAGGGCCCCTTGTGCGAGTTGGAAGCCTTCAGCTTGATGTTGTGCTCGCCGCGCACGTCGTCGGCGATGTCGGCCACGTCCTCCTTGTGGCGCGCGTGCGACACTTCCTGAGCCAAAGACTTCGCGGCGTCCACGGTCTTCTTCATCGTGCTGCCGAAGAAACGCTTCAGCCTAGGAGTAGGCAGAATGTAATTATTGTTTTCGTCCGTAGTAACAGTGGAGTTTTTTTGCAAATTCTTCTGCATAGGGAATTATCAATTCAAACTATGCACTAGGTCCTTGTCTTTTATAGCATGATATTAATAATGACCAGTGAAGTAGAAAAATGAAAGGAATGTTGTATACATCACCGACACATATGTATTAGAATCCAAAGCTGTTTTGCGTCCGTTGCGTCACAACCACAGGTTCAGTTGAAAACCAGCGTCAGGCACTAGTTGCCTGGCATTTATGCTGAACTGGACCTATTTTGGTGCAGCCGTGAGGCGCGCAACTATATCTTTATGCTACTGTTTTTTTATATATTTTTGTTTTATTTTTTTAGTGTTGTGTTATCTAATATTATTTTTGTGCCTTGTACTGTACCAAATAAATTATTTTTCTTTCTTTCTTTTTCTTTCATCATAGCCTGCCACAAGACCGTGAGGATTCGTACAAGATACGCCCAGCAGTGGGCGAAGTTGGATTGTATATGATGATGTATGTTTAATAACAATATATCGACAAGAAAACACTCAGTTATTACTCGTATCAATCTTTAAACTTGTTTCGATGAATGACCCATCCATGACCATGAGTAAAATTATACAACGTGTAACGTTAAATGCGCAAAACCTCCACAGTTACCATCATCATGTATCATAGTCAGCCTTATAATGTTCCCACTGTTGGGACTAAAGCCTCCTCTCTAGGAGAAGAAATGGCCGTAATCCACCACGCGGGCCCAGTGCGGATTGGTGAGTGTCACATGTCTTCGAATTTTTGGTTCTAGAACATGCCGGTTTCCTCACGATGTTTTCCTTCACCGTTTTGAGAGCAGTGGTGATGAAATAAATTACACAAAGTAATGCGCCTGGGTGGGTTTGAACCCGCGACCTACAACTCGTAAGTACCGTAAGGGCCGTTACCACTCGGTCACCACTGCTCTCACATGCATAACACAAGTTCAACACAGTTACCATGCATAACACAATTTCCAAAAAAATCAAAGCAATGCTATCTTTTTTAACTTAAACGTAACTAACCTATGAGTTAGAAAGAGAAAGAGAAATGGAGGCGGGGCGTGCGAAATTCGTGATAGTGGCCATGACATATTTACTCTAGTTTGAGCGGCGCCGGCGCATGCGTCACACTACCCAGGCTGCGCGTACGATCGAAACGCCACTAGATTTTTTTTTTTGTGGGGCCGTGTAAAAGCACTAGTGTATGACGATGGAAATGGACTAACTAATGAGACGGAACTGCGTGTAAAATTGAATCAGCGTTTTAACAAGTGAAAAATGACACTCAAGTGCTGAAAAATAACTCAAGAAAGCGGGCTGTGTTGTGTATTCAACCAAGTGGTAGACATTTTGAGTCTTGGTTGAAACGAGAGGACCTGTAAGTATAGATACCAAATTATCTACTTAATTAATTGTAAATAAGTTGATTATGCGCCAATTATTTGTAAATACAGTGATTTAATTCATTAAACCCCGAGCGAACGCCGGCGTTCGCTCAGTCATTGTCTTTCTATTGTGTCTCTAATTATGCTACTCAAAAGGTTAAACTTTTTAAACACGCCAATATTACCTACTTACGTAGTACCTACCTACCTAATAATTAGATCAGCACGTCATAATTACTGTAGATTAAGTCTGAAAATGTGGGTTACCTATGTTGCCAGTCCGAAGTCTGGAAAAGTGTGATGAAAAAATTTAAATCACTGTTCAAAGAAAACCTTAGTTTTTTATGAGCGTAGATAGATAGTATTAACAATAATGTAAGCGCGATGCAGCGGCCCGGTTATAAGCGTCGCCGCGTCGTCATAAACGCAAGAAATTATCAGAATTGCCAGTAGAATATATAATGCAGCTCGCATTATGCGCGAGGCCGCAGCTTTATGCTGAGCGTTCGGCCGTTTTGCGCGGATGTGACGCATATCTTCCCTATCTAGATTATATTTGTTATCTAGTTTTGAGATTGCGTCATTTCGCGTGAATAAACTGTTTTTCTTTTTTTCTTTCTGTAAAACCTTTAAATTTTTTAAATTACTGTTTTCTCTCATAATTTGGTCAATTGAATTAAAAATCATTTGGGGTGTCTGAGATTTTGCGCATTTAACGTTACATGTTGTATTGTAGCGCGAACCTAACCACCGACAAACATGACGTATGACGCACAGAAGTGTTTCTTAAACAATATCGTTTCAGTATTAGTTGTAAAAAATGAAACTCGACGTAACAAACTTGTTATATAGTAAGTGCCGTTTAGTAGCAACAAAAAAAACCAAACGTTAAAACACACTTCAAAATTGACAAGTTTATTTGTGTTTAAAACTAGCTCAACTATTTTTACCAGAAGAATTTTCATTAGTTCTTAGGCGGGGAATGTAGTTACAGCTTTTTTTTAAATTGAGAATTCATCAGGCTTTTACTGACTGTTCCACCACCGGCTCTTTCGGACTATTCTGCAGCCCCAGCAGGTATCGGCCCTAGTGAGCCACATCCATTTTACTGACACTTCTTTGGAGCGCACGTGGAAAACAATGCGCTGTTAATCCGAGTTTGATCTCCGGACGTCGAATTACCCATTGCTTGCCGTCCGCAAGCCAGCGCCTACGGTAGCCGGAAATCGCTCTTCGACTCCCGACACCTAGGGCGTCTACTGCGGCGGCGGTTGGGGCGTAAGGTTGTCCTCTCCTTCACGCTTTCCGCGACCTCTTTCTTACAGTTAAGCGGAAAGAAGTGGCTGCTTCCCATGCATTCTCACTCCACACCATGGTCTGAACCAGGGCCCGGCGCGAGAGTTCTCTAATGTAGCTACGGCTATCTTAGTTAATTATTTTGATCTTAGTTGAACATTCGGCAATCATCTAAGGTTTTGAGTTAGTATTCAATTAGTGCACTTCGATAAAATAGTGCTTACATGCTCTTGATATAAAAATCAGAATTAGAACCCATTTGTTATAATATTGAAAGTCAATAATCCTTCAAGACTTATAACTAAAAGTGAAGCGTGAGAGCGTAACACAGTATCCGTTATGCCACTAACATTCGATGTCAAGTCGGTGTCCGATTCCGATATTAAGTCGGCGTCATGTAATGATTTTAAATCGGCGACCAATAATAATATCTTGTCGGTGTCTGACAACGATATCTACATAGTCAGCTTCAAATAAGATATCAAATTGGCGTCCAACTAGGATATCGAGTCGACCTCCAACAATGATATCGAGTGCGGCATCCAACAGACGATACTGAGTCGGATAGTGTGAATATAATTCTGATAGCGATTATGCGTTAGTCGCCAAACTGTCACCTGAAGTTCATATCATGTGTCAATCTCTTGTTTATGTTGTCTTGCGAGTGACTTTTTACCAGATTCGGTGCGGTCCTAGAGTTAGAAATTATATATTTCATTTAACAAATTTCATATGGGAAGGAAAAAATGCTTCTAGTTTACCAATAGGACACTGATTAACCACTAGCTTCTCGAACGAAAATTGGTTGAATTATATATTTGTAATCAGCTAATCCCAGCAGTCCATCTGGTCGGGATTCTCATTTTCAATGGAGATTGCAAGACTTTCCGCTCTGACTGCCTACTATGACATGCTAAGCCTCAGATATATTATCGAACAAAATGTACCCCAACATGACGAGAAATGCTCAATCTAGTTTTTACCCGACTACGGCAAAGCCAAAGGAGGGTTATGACTTTTTTTTGAGTCGAAAATGGCCTGAACTGTTTCGGGAAAAGGATGGTAAGGCCGCGCCATTTTTTTTCCTCGGACGCTGCAACGTTGCCCAGAGTCCCACAACTTGCTCGCCAATATTTTTTGGACGCGGAACTTGTTTTAGACGATTTGACATCGTTGCGCGTCATATTGGGGAACATTTTGTCTCCTAATGTATTTAAGGCTTTATTGTCATCATAAATTCGTTGTGAAACACAGATAGCTTTTTTTTTCACCTGATGGAAAACGATGATGTGGTCGACGATAGAGCACTCTTGCCTAGAAGTAACCAATTCATTCTTTACTTAAAACAGAGACTCCGGCAGAGTATTCCACTCCTTAGCAGTAAGCACGATGAATGTGTTCCCAAAACGTTTTGTGCGTATGTGTAGGAGGATGGTCCACCGTGCGCTGTGTAGCTCTGTCCCCTTCTTACAACGGAATCATGATGTCAGTGGCACGTCACAGTAGGGGGAACTGATCTAGATGTATACTTTTTGTGTGTTACTTACTTCTCAGTCTTTCTCTTGATGCCGGTGGTTTGTCTGTCGGCGGACTCCCGTTTCATCTCCTTAGTTTCATCCTCCGCGCCGCCCGCGCATACACTCTCGCTTTCTTCGTCCGTTTCTCTGAAAGTAAACAGTACTTATGTAAAATAAATAAAGCAATTTTTAATAAAGCTTTTTTATGTTAATAAACTCTCAAACGCATTTTTTTAATATTTATAACAAGATGTCGTTTTAAACTCAAAGGCATATCATAAAAGTATTGAAATTATTAACTGTTATAATTAATAATAAAATCAATTTAGAATAGAGTTATTGCATCAAATTGGATTGTACGTATTTTATTGACTACTTTACACTGTATCAACAAAATGTCAAAATAATGATCTGATTGTAGATAGCTATGTTAAATGAAAATGTTTAAAACTAAGCTGAAATACAGGCATACATTTTGAACTGACAGCACTATAACAATTGCTCGCGGTAAATAAAAAACAACAAGCTGTATTTTATTCATATTGAACACTCCAAAAGAGTTAAAAGCACAAGAAATGTCGTTAAAGCAAAAAATGCATTTTTGTTGTTAGTTTAGTGCAAATTGCTCGTGCACAAAATGCAACTCTGCTATAAGAAAACTGCTTAATTTCAGCGAAAACACGTTATTTAGGGTTACTTCGTTGAGAAATGTTTGGCAACGAAAGTGTACATCAGGCGCGTTATGTGTAAATTAGTCCTTTGTGAAGAATAATTCGAAGTACTAAGAAAATTGCCGTAATCAGGCCACAGATAACATTATTTTTGAATTCACAAATTCGACCACTTTACCTTGCAAATATGTTATTGAGGGCAGATTTTTCAATCGTTTCATTACTTTTATTTTAGGTATAAAAATGGCGGTTTAACAGCTTTTATATGGAATATATGAAAAACCGCCAAAAGTATTCTTCCAAAGACAGTTGCCTGATCTAATTCGACTAGTTTTTTTCGTCCCACATCTGAGTGAGGAGAGAGAGGCTTATCTCCCTCCTCTTTCTTTTATATAACTCTGTCCTTTGCCAGTACGTAAGTAGTAAAAGACTGGCCTGAATTTGGTCAGATCAACTCGTCCCATCAACTAAGTCTTGATATGCCATGGTTTCGTCTCATTTAGTGGGACCCATTCGGCAATTCTTTTTGCCCAATTCTCGTTTGCCTGCAGCAGAGATGTTCGGAACAATCATACTAAAGTCGCGTGTCTTTTGAAAAATTAGTGAAATCTTGATATAGTATTGCGGCCTCCAAAAACTAGTCAAGACAAAAATTAATAAAATAAATAATTGTCAAATTAGTTGTAACTTCGATCACAAAAACCTCACTCTGATCAGTTCAGCCTTCAAACGCATACGTTATGATTTTACAAGCTAATGAACTTAACGTAGGATTGCCAGACGATTAATAAAGGTTCTATAACTGTATCATTCATAATCTTATCTATTAAATGTAAAAATGGCTGCTAGTTTTTTGGTGAACACTGTAGACTCCGCGGATTCATAGATTCCTATTTTTTTGTGCTTTTGAGTACAAAGTTGACCGGCTTACACTGTCCTCTCATACTTATTAACATTGTAATATGGATATATTGTTAAATCAATATTTTTTTTAAAAAGAGTACCATGTACTTTCTTGCCGGTTCTTTTCCATAGAAAACGATCAATTGAAATCGTGCACTAGCTTCTGACGTTTTATAAGTGCCCATGTAGGTCTATTTTAAATAAAATTATTTTGAGTTTGAAATTACCAAACAAATTCTGGTGAAAATATCAATTAAAAAAAAAAGACGCTGTTGAGGTCGCAGGAAATACGCTAGTTCCAAATGATATGCACTAACTAATACTGAATAAGTGAACCATAATGAACTATTTACATTACTACGAGATTTACATTCTGAACTACCATTAGGATTGAAATAACAATGGCTTTATGAGATCTTCCTAAAGGCTTTACTTATTTGAACTTTATGTAGATACAGTAGTGGTACATAGGCGGTCTTAATGCAACAAGGCATTCAATACCAGTTAACCATTGGGTTAATAAGACTACACTATCATACTGCAAAAATAACCAAAAAAAAAAAGTTAGTCTGGCAAGCCTAACCGCAAGCGGCAAACTAAGCAGTGAGAAAAAGATTAAACAATGGACCTAGCGGCTAGACTGAGGTCGGACGAGTGCTCGGACTTCCACGTGAGGTTCAGAGTGGACATGTTCAGGCGCCGCCGCCACGACAGCCGGCGTTTGCTATCAACTCTGAAAATGTCATGGCTGATTTCTAAAATAAACAATTTGCCGGGAATTTAATGAAAAAAAAGGAAATATAAAATGTAATAATATGTTCTGTGGAGTAGTTATGTTTTTTTTTTAAAGCTAGGTGGAGTCGACCTTTCCTATATGCTGATCTCTAGATAAATGGCGAAATCAACTCAGGTGCTTTGAACTCCAGATATCAAAAATATCGTTTATTAAAATGTAGGACAGCCTTTGGACTAGCCTTTGAAGAAAATCCGACTATTTTTAACCAACTGCGCCAGAAGAAGGCTATGTTTTTTTTAAACATACTGAGGATTCTTTTGTAAAGGTGCACGTTGCATTGCAACACGTTACCTAAACCACAGATGCTTCTGATAACTACAACCTACTTAAGTCAAGAGTGAATAGTTTACTTCTAGGCAAGCGTGCTCCATCGTCTTACCATCACCCAAAAAAAGGCATAAACGGCATTCCGTTAATGCCTTTTTTTCTTACAATCATCAAATAACTAATCTGGGGAATAAAAGAGGCGGTCTTGTATTTTTTTTTTTTTTGTTTGCTGTATATGCTGTATACATCATTTATTATTTGACAGATTTGGTACAAAGAATACAACAAACCGCCATTTTAATTCCTCAAAAAGGGAATGCTTGTACTTAGAAAACGTTCAAATTCAAATAGAAATATTACCTGAGCAACAATAATATCAATAATTTTGGGAAATTATGCTATTTTAGACGGGTGGCGACTTTTTTTTTTTTTTTTTCTTTGATATAAACCAGTGCTTGTCTGCGATCCCACCTGATGGTAAGCGGAGATGCAACCATTGATGGTCAGGCGCACTAGTTTATTAAGAGCCTATTCACTCTAGCCTTGAAGACACCTAAATTATACTTGGACGGGAAGACAGCAGCAGGCAAATTGTTCCAGTCCTGATGATAAGTCAATACATACACGTCCGTCACTAAATGAGTCCGTCCATTGATCAGTTTTTTTTTTTTTTAAATCTACGAGTATACAAACCGTAATAGCCAAATCATAATAGGGAATATGCATAAATTTTTTTTATTTGCTAAATCATTTTAATCTTTAATATAAAAATATGAAAGAATTTTTAAAATATCTTCATCAAAAACGAAGTTATAAAGCTTCAATGTTGCCTATATAATAGAGAAGTCTGCCGTGGTTTTTGACGTCTCAGTTCATCACACCCGTACGACCGCCATAGAAAACAGCGTTTTGACGAAAGATATATTTTTTTTAAACTATTATATATCTTGTTTGTTTGTCTACCAATTTTGTTTTTTTTTTTTTATTTTTTTTTTATTGGGTGGGAAAATCATCTTATGACATCCCCGCACGTAGCCGGAACGGGAGATAGTGTCAGACTTTTACTGACTAAAAACCCACTCCTGTTCCTTCGTTGCCTTCGTCGCAGGGCCCCGGGTTTCGCTTTCACACTACCCGTGGCCCCAGTAGGCTTCGACCCTGCTGGGCCCCTACTATTTGCTGACATCTCCTTGAGGCGCGCGTGGAACAGTACGCGCCGTTGACGACTTGGGCTCGGTCCGGACGGTTACCGGACGGTCGGACGGCGAGCCACACATTGCTGGCAATTTTGATATTGTTTTCACTGTTATTATTCTGTTTTTGTATATTTATTGATTGGATAATAAATATTTTTTTATGCATATTCCCTATAATGAGAACCATGGAGGTCAATGTCTCAATTGGTCTTTTGAAGAAAGTACCACGTAGCTTAATAATACAGGAATTTCACCTCAGATGAAAGTTATCTGACGATTGTAGTCATGGGAAATTTTATAGAGGTATGCGGAACAAAGTGTGAAGTACCACAAATCACCATTGAAAAAGGGGGGGATCCTCATACCAGACGGATCATGTGTCTGATAGACAAGAGCCCCATGTACGTCTATTGTATATGTTCCACTCGCACGGAAACCATTGATTACACGATTCAGGATTTGCGTGACGAACTACAAAAAAATGACCTAATATTTTTTTGTAGTTCGTATTTGGCGATATAGATGTCGCTACAAGTGTTTTTTTTTTATTCTTGATAGGTTCGCGCTTGATCCCTATAAATGAAACAAATTGAAAATTACCTCTGGTTGTCGTCATCGTTGGCGCGTCCGATGTACTCGGAGGTGAGGCGCATGATGTGCAGCGACAGTGGGTTGATGCACTGCGGCAGCTTGTGCTCCGCCACGCTCAGTGGCACGCGCTCACCTGCCGAACACACCGCCTAACGTTAGCATAAACAAAAAAAGACATGAGATGTTCTGGTAAGCTCTTAGTTACGTGAAACCTCCTTGTATATCCATGGGACTCTTAATATCTTTGTGCTATTGGTAATAAATATAATGACAAGGAAAAGGTACAGTCATAATTTTGTATATTTTGTATAGGTAATAATAATAATAATATTCCACGACTATCACACAACAACGTCTAGTCCCAAGCTAAGCAGAGCTTGTGTTATTAGACTAGATAAGATAAACATACTTATA
Organism: Mythimna vitellina; assembly: GCA_949316375.1. Taxonomy (NCBI): domain Eukaryota; kingdom Metazoa; phylum Arthropoda; class Insecta; order Lepidoptera; family Noctuidae; genus Mythimna; species Mythimna vitellina. Next base: position 1,986,082 of record OX438696.1, read on the forward strand.
TATTTCTAAATTACACCCAGACACAGAACAAATGATCATGTGATAAGTCACACAAACATTTGTCCTGGGTGGGAATCGAACCCACGACCTCCGGCATAGCAGTCAGGGCCACTAACCACTAGACCAACAGGCCAGTAAAAAGGTATCAGTAGTAGTCAGTCAGGTATCTTAGGAGGGTTTCAAATTAAAGCGTTACGTTATACTTTATCTCGGTTAACCCTCACTCATTCTTTATTTTACACCACATAAAGAAAAATACAGGACGAACATAATTAAAAATGTACATGTAAATGTGTACAATGGGCGGTCTTATCGCACAGGGCAATTTCTTACAGACAACCTTTGGATGGACTGAAAGAAAGGACATACTTTTAGGGCTATTTTGTTCATATTGTGTGTAATGGCCTGTTCACGACCTTACCGCTGTGAGCGGAAGCTAAGCACGTGGCGGCGAGCGCTAAGATCACAAGTATGAAAATGTTTGAAGCACGCCACGAGACGCCGCTCTTAGCGAGAACGCTCCACTTACCGATGTCGCCCAGCTCGCCACGCCGCGCGCCGCTAAGACCAAAGTCGTGACCAGGCCGTAAACGAGGTCTTAAAAGCTGACCGAACATTGTATAAATGTTACTATATCTAATTGTAATCCATATAATAGAGCAATATTTCATAACTTAGCTTAATATAATCCGTCTACAGCAGTACCAGTGCTGAAACAAAGGACTCCTCTCTTTGACGGCCCGTTCACGACCTTGCTGCTGTGAGCGGTAGCTAAGCGCGGGGCGGCGAGCAGTAAAAAGCAAAAGTATGACAATATTTGAAGCACGCCGCGAGACGCCGCTCATAGCGAAAACGCTCCACTTACGCCGCGTCGTGCACCGCTAGGTGGATAATAATCATATTTACATGTCTTAGATGTATTCTCACCGTTGCCCTGGGCCCGCGTGATGAATTACAGCCTGAGTCACAGCAGTGGAAACATTGTGAGGCAGATTATCCCGCGCGCCGCCCAGCGACTCCGAGTTGCTGTGTGTGGGGGTGGGGTGTGGGGTGTAGCGTGTACCGACCGGTGTCGAGGTTGAGCACGGTGACCTGCTCCAGGATCTCGATGTCGGACAGCTGCTGCCCCGACACCGTGCGCGTGCGCAGCGCCAGCCCCAGCGCCGCCTCGTCGCGCGCCGCCCAGCGACTCCGAGTTGCTGTGTGTGGGGGTGGGGTGTGGGGTGTAGCGTGTACCGACCGGTGTCGAGGTTGAGCACGGTGACCTGCTCCAGGATCTCGATGTCGGACAGCTGCTGCCCCGACACCGTGCGCGTGCGCAGCGCCAGCCCCAGCGCCGCCTCGTCGCGCGCCGCCCAGCGACTCCGAGTTGCTGTGTGTGGGGGTGGGGTGTGGGGTGTAGCGTGTACCGACCGGTGTCGAGGTTGAGCACGGTGACCTGCTCCAGGATCTCGATGTCGGACAGCTGCTGCCCCGACACCGTGCGCGTGCGCAGCGCCAGCCCCAGCGCCGCCTCGTCGCGCGCCGCCCAGCGACTCCGAGTTGCTGTGTGTGGGGGTGGGGTGTGGGGTGTAGCGTGTACCGACCGGTGTCGAGGTTGAGCACGGTGACCTGCTCCAGGATCTCGATGTCGGACAGCTGCTGCCCCGACACCGTGCGCGTGCGCAGCGCCAGCCCCAGCGCCGCCTCGTCGCGCGCCGCCCAGCGACTCCGAGTTGCTGTGTGTGGGGGTGGGGTGTGGGGTGTAGCGTGTACCGACCGGTGTCGAGGTTGAGCACGGTGACCTGCTCCAGGATCTCGATGTCGGACAGCTGCTGCCCCGACACCGTGCGCGTGCGCAGCGCCAGCCCCAGCGCCGCCTCGTCGCGCGCCGCCCAGCGACTCCGAGTTGCTGTGTGTGGGGGTGGGGTGTGGGGTGTAGCGTGTACCGACCGGTGTCGAGGTTGAGCACGGTGACCTGCTCCAGGATCTCGATGTCGGACAGCTGCTGCCCCGACACCGTGCGCGTGCGCAGCGCCAGCCCCAGCGCCGCCTCGTCGCGCGCCGCCCAGCGACTCCGAGTTGCTGTGTGTGGGGGTGGGGTGTGGGGTGTAGCGTGTACCGACCGGTGTCGAGGTTGAGCACGGTGACCTGCTCCAGGATCTCGATGTCGGACAGCTGCTGCCCCGACACCGTGCGCGTGCGCAGCGCCAGCCCCAGCGCCGCCTCGTCGCGCGCCGCCCAGCGACTCCGAGTTGCTGTGTGTGGGGGTGGGGTGTGGGGTGTAGCGTGTACCGACCGGTGTCGAGGTTGAGCACGGTGACCTGCTCCAGGATCTCGATGTCGGACAGCTGCTGCCCCGACACCGTGCGCGTGCGCAGCGCCAGCCCCAGCGCCGCCTCGTCGCCCGCCGAGCGCCTCCGCGCGCCGCCCAGCGACTCCGAGTTGCTGCGCCTGAACATACATAACCGACTACTCAAACATCTCACATGAAATCTTTCAAATATCATTATTATTTAACAAGAATAACTACAACTTGGACGACGTAGCAAAAGATCTCCTTCGCAAATTATTTGCCAAAGTATAATTTCCATGGTTTTCGCAGGCACTGATACTAAAAATAAAATCGAAAACTAAGGCGGAAGCTGTGAAACTAATACGCACAAGTCGATTAAAATTTAATGTAGTCTGTGAAGCACACTTTTCGTAGTATCCCACCTCTTGCCCCCACTGTGGCACGGGCTGCGTGCTGCGGCCCTCGCTGTGCGTGCGCACGTCGCGCGGCTCTTGGAACGCTCCTCCGCGCCATAAGCTTACATTCTACCTGCAGTAGGTGTGGGCGGTACCTGGCAGCGGGCTGGCGCGGCGCGGGCTGCGTGCTGCGGCCCTCGCTGTGCGTGCGCACGTCGCGCGGCTCTTGGAACGCTCCTCCGCGCCATAAGCTTACATTCTACCTGCAGTAGGTGTGGGCGGTACCTGGCAGCGGGCTGGCGCGGCGCGGGCTGCGTGCTGCGGCCCTCGCTGTGCGTGCGCACGTCGCGCGGCTCTTGGAACGCTCCTCCGCGCCATAAGCTTACATTCTACCTGCAGTAGGTGTGGGCGGTACCTGGCAGCGGGCTGGCGCGGCGCGGGCTGCGTGCTGCGGCCCTCGCTGTGCGTGCGCACGTCGCGCGGCTCTTGGAACGCTCCTCCGCGCCATAAGCTTACATTCTACCTGCAGTAGGTGTGGGCGGTACCTGGCAGCGGGCTGGCGCGGCGCGGGCTGCGTGCTGCGGCCCTCGCTGTGCGTGCGCACGTCGCGCGGCTCTTGGAACGCTCCTCCGCGCCATAAGCTTACATTCTACCTGCAGTAGGTGTGGGCGGTACCTGGCAGCGGGCTGGCGCGGCGCGGGCTGCGTGCTGCGGCCCTCGCTGTGCGTGCGCACGTCGCGCGGCTCTTGGAACGCTCCTCCGCGCCATAAGCTTACATTCTACCTGCAGTAGGTGTGGGCGGTACCTGGCAGCGGGCTGGCGCGGCGCGGGCTGCGTGCTGCGGCCCTCGCTGTGCGTGCGCACGTCGCGCGGCTCTTGGAACGCTCCTCCGCGCCATAAGCTTACATTCTACCTGCAGTAGGTGTGGGCGGTACCTGGCAGCGGGCTGGCGCGGCGCGGGCTGCGTGCTGCGGCCCTCGCTGTGCGTGCGCACGTCGCGCGGCTCTTGGAACGCTCCTCCGCGCCATAAGCTTACATTCTACCTGCAGTAGGTGTGGGCGGTACCTGGCAGCGGGCTGGCGCGGCGCGGGCTGCGTGCTGCGGCCCTCGCTGTGCGTGCGCACGTCGCGCGGCTCTTGGAACGCTCCTCCGCGCCATAAGCTTACATTCTACCTGCAGTAGGTGTGGGCGGTACCTGGCAGCGGGCTGGCGCGGCGCGGGCTGCGTGCTGCGGCCCTCGCTGTGCGTGCGCACGTCGCGCGGCTCTTGGAACGCTCCTCCGCGCCATAAGCTTACATTCTACCTGCAGTAGGTGTGGGCGGTACCTGGCAGCGGGCTGGCGCGGCGCGGGCTGCGTGCTGCGGCCCTCGCTGTGCGTGCGCACGTCGCGCGGCTCTTGGAACGCTCCTCCGCGCCATAAGCTTACATTCTACCTGCAGTAGGTGTGGGCGGTACCTGGCAGCGGGCTGGCGCGGCGCGGGCTGCGTGCTGCGGCCCTCGCTGTGCGTGCGCACGTCGCGCGGCTCTTGGAACGCTCCTCCGCGCCATAAGCTTACATTCTACCTGCAGTAGGTGTGGGCGGTACCTGGCAGCGGGCTGGCGCGGCGCGGGCTGCGTGCTGCGGCCCTCGCTGTGCGTGCGCACGTCGCGCGGCTCTTGGAACGCTCCTCCGCGCCATAAGCTTACATTCTACCTGCAGTAGGTGTGGGCGGTACCTGGCAGCGGGCTGGCGCGGCGCGGGCTGCGTGCTGCGGCCCTCGCTGTGCGTGCGCACGTCGCGCGGCTCTTGGAACGCTCCTCCGCGCCATAAGCTTACATTCTACCTGCAGTAGGTGTGGGCGGTACCTGGCAGCGGGCTGGCGCGGCGCGGGCTGCGTGCTGCGGCCCTCGCTGTGCGTGCGCACGTCGCGCGGCTCTTGGAACGCTCCTCCGCGCCATAAGCTTACATTCTACCTGCAGTAGGTGTGGGCGGTACCTGGCAGCGGGCTGGCGCGGCGCGGGCTGCGTGCTGCGGCCCTCGCTGTGCGTGCGCACGTCGCGCGGCTCTTGGAACGCTCCTCCGCGCCATAAGCTTACATTCTACCTGCAGTAGGTGTGGGCGGTACCTGGCAGCGGGCTGGCGCGGCGCGGGCTGCGTGCTGCGGCCCTCGCTGTGCGTGCGCACGTCGCGCGGCTCTTGGAACGCTCCTCCGCGCCATAAGCTTACATTCTACCTGCAGTAGGTGTGGGCGGTACCTGGCAGCGGGCTGGCGCGGCGCGGGCTGCGTGCTGCGGCCCTCGCTGTGCGTGCGCACGTCGCGCGGCTCTTGGAACGCTCCTCCGCGCCATAAGCTTACATTCTACCTGCAGTAGGTGTGGGCGGTACCTGGCAGCGGGCTGGCGCGGCGCGGGCTGCGTGCTGCGGCCCTCGCTGTGCGTGCGCACGTCGCGCGGCTCTTGGAACGCTCCTCCGCGCCATAAGCTTACATTCTACCTGCAGTAGGTGTGGGCGGTACCTGGCAGCGGGCTGGCGCGGCGCGGGCTGCGTGCTGCGGCCCTCGCTGTGCGTGCGCACGTCGCGCGGCTCTTGGAACGCTCCTCCGCGCCATAAGCTTACATTCTACCTGCAGTAGGTGTGGGCGGTACCTGGCAGCGGGCTGGCGCGGCGCGGGCTGCGTGCTGCGGCCCTCGCTGTGCTTGCGCACGTCGCGCGGCTCTTGGAACGCTCCTCCGCGCCATAAGCTTACATTCTACCTGCAGTAGGTGTGGGCGGTACCTGGCAGCGGGCTGGCGCGGCGCGGGCTGCGTGCTGCGGCCCTCGCTGTGCGTGCGCACGTCGCGCGGCTCTTGGAACGCTCCTCCGCGCCATAAGCTTACATTCTACCTGCAGTAGGTGTGGGCGGTACCTGGCAGCGGGCTGGCGCGGCGCGGGCTGCGTGCTGCGGCCCTCGCTGTGCGTGCGCACGTCGCGCGGCTCTTGGAACGCTCCTCCGCGCCATAAGCTTACATTCTACCTGCAGTAGGTGTGGGCGGTACCTGGCAGCGGGCTGGCGCGGCGCGGGCTGCGTGCTGCGGCCCTCGCTGTGCGTGCGCACGTCGCGCGGCTCTTGGAACGCTCCTCCGCGCCATAAGCTTACATTCTACCTGCAGTAGGTGTGGGCGGTACCTGGCAGCGGGCTGGCGCGGCGCGGGCTGCGTGCTGCGGCCCTCGCTGTGCGTGCGCACGTCGCGCGGCTCTTGGAACGCTCCTCCGCGCCATAAGCTTACATTCTACCTGCAGTAGGTGTGGGCGGTACCTGGCAGCGGGCTGGCGCGGCGCGGGCTGCGTGCTGCGGCCCTCGCTGTGCGTGCGCACGTCGCGCGGCTCTTGGAACGCTCCTCCGCGCCATAAGCTTACATTCTACCTGCAGTAGGTGTGGGCGGTACCTGGCAGCGGGCTGGCGCGGCGCGGGCTGCGTGCTGCGGCCCTCGCTGTGCGTGCGCACGTCGCGCGGCTCTTGGAACGCTCCTCCGCGCCATAAGCTTACATTCTACCTGCAGTAGGTGTGGGCGGTACCTGGCAGCGGGCTGGCGCGGCGCGGGCTGCGTGCTGCGGCCCTCGCTGTGCGTGCGCACGTCGCGCGGCTCTTGGAACGCTCCTCCGCGCCATAAGCTTACATTCTACCTGCAGTAGGTGTGGGCGGTACCTGGCAGCGGGCTGGCGCGGCGCGGGCTGCGTGCTGCGGCCCTCGCTGTGCGTGCGCACGTCGCGCGGCTCTTGGAACGCTCCTCCGCGCCATAAGCTTACATTCTACCTGCAGTAGGTGTGGGCGGTACCTGGCAGCGGGCTGGCGCGGCGCGGGCTGCGTGCTGCGGCCCTCGCTGTGCGTGCGCACGTCGCGCGGCTCTTGGAACGCTCCTCCGCGCCATAAGCTTACATTCTACCTGCAGTAGGTGTGGGCGGTACCTGGCAGCGGGCTGGCGCGGCGCGGGCTGCGTGCTGCGGCCCTCGCTGTGCGTGCGCACGTCGCGCGGCTCTTGGAACGCTCCTCCGCGCCATAAGCTTACATTCTACCTGCAGTAGGTGTGGGCGGTACCTGGCAGCGGGCTGGCGCGGCGCGGGCTGCGTGCTGCGGCCCTCGCTGTGCGTGCGCACGTCGCGCGGCTCTTGGAACGCTCCTCCGCGCCATAAGCTTACATTCTACCTGCAGTAGGTGTGGGCGGTACCTGGCAGCGGGCTGGCGCGGCGCGGGCTGCGTGCTGCGGCCCTCGCTGTGCGTGCGCACGTCGCGCGGCTCTTGGAACGCTCCTCCGCGCCATAAGCTTACATTCTACCTGCAGTAGGTGTGGGCGGTACCTGGCAGCGGGCTGGCGCGGCGCGGGCTGCGTGCTGCGGCCCTCGCTGTGCGTGCGCACGTCGCGCGGCTCTTGGAACGCTCCTCCGCGCCATAAGCTTACATTCTACCTGCAGTAGGTGTGGGCGGTACCTGGCAGCGGGCTGGCGCGGCGCGGGCTGCGTGCTGCGGCCCTCGCTGTGCGTGCGCACGTCGCGCGGCTCTTGGAACGCTCCTCCGCGCCATAAGCTTACATTCTACCTGCAGTAGGTGTGGGCGGTACCTGGCAGCGGGCTGGCGCGGCGCGGGCTGCGTGCTGCGGCCCTCGCTGTGCGTGCGCACGTCGCGCGGCTCTTGGAACGCTCCTCCGCGCCATAAGCTTACATTCTACCTGCAGTAGGTGTGGGCGGTACCTGGCAGCGGGCTGGCGCGGCGCGGGCTGCGTGCTGCGGCCCTCGCTGTGCGTGCGCACGTCGCGCGGCTCTTGGAACGCTCCTCCGCGCCATAAGCTTACATTCTACCTGCAGTAGGTGTGGGCGGTACCTGGCAGCGGGCTGGCGCGGCGCGGGCTGCGTGCTGCGGCCCTCGCTGTGCGTGCGCACGTCGCGCGGCTCTTGGAACGCTCCTCCGCGCCATAAGCTTACATTCTACCTGCAGTAGGTGTGGGCGGTACCTGGCAGCGGGCTGGCGCGGCGCGGGCTGCGTGCTGCGGCCCTCGCTGTGCGTGCGCACGTCGCGCGGCTCTTGGAACGCTCCTCCGCGCCATAAGCTTACATTCTACCTGCAGTAGGTGTGGGCGGTACCTGGCAGCGGGCTGGCGCGGCGCGGGCTGCGTGCTGCGGCCCTCGCTGTGCGTGCGCACGTCGCGCGGCTCTTGGAACGCTCCTCCGCGCCATAAGCTTACATTCTACCTGCAGTAGGTGTGGGCGGTACCTGGCAGCGGGCTGGCGCGGCGCGGGCTGCGTGCTGCGGCCCTCGCTGTGCGTGCGCACGTCGCGCGGCTCTTGGAACGCTCCTCCGCGCCATAAGCTTACATTCTACCTGCAGTAGGTGTGGGCGGTACCTGGCAGCGGGCTGGCGCGGCGCGGGCTGCGTGCTGCGGCCCTCGCTGTGCGTGCGCACGTCGCGCGGCTCTTGGAACGCTCCTCCGCGCCATAAGCTTACATTCTACCTGCAGTAGGTGTGGGCGGTACCTGGCAGCGGGCTGGCGCGGCGCGGGCTGCGTGCTGCGGCCCTCGCTGTGCGTGCGCACGTCGCGCGGCTCTTGGAACGCTCCTCCGCGCCATAAGCTTACATTCTACCTGCAGTAGGTGTGGGCGGTACCTGGCAGCGGGCTGGCGCGGCGCGGGCTGCGTGCTGCGGCCCTCGCTGTGCGTGCGCACGTCGCGCGGCTCTTGGAACGCTCCTCCGCGCCATAAGCTTACATTCTACCTGCAGTAGGTGTGGGCGGTACCTGGCAGCGGGCTGGCGCGGCGCGGGCTGCGTGCTGCGGCCCTCGCTGTGCGTGCGCACGTCGCGCGGCTCTTGGAACGCTCCTCCGCGCCATAAGCTTACATTCTACCTGCAGTAGGTGTGGGCGGTACCTGGCAGCGGGCTGGCGCGGCGCGGGCTGCGTGCTGCGGCCCTCGCTGTGCGTGCGCACGTCGCGCGGCTCTTGGAACGCTCCTCCGCGCCATAAGCTTACATTCTACCTGCAGTAGGTGTGGGCGGTACCTGGCAGCGGGCTGGCGCGGCGCGGGCTGCGTGCTGCGGCCCTCGCTGTGCGTGCGCACGTCGCGCGGCTCTTGGAACGCTCCTCCGCGCCATAAGCTTACATTCTACCTGCAGTAGGTGTGGGCGGTACCTGGCAGCGGGCTGGCGCGGCGCGGGCTGCGTGCTGCGGCCCTCGCTGTGCGTGCGCACGTCGCGCGGCTCTTGGAACGCTCCTCCGCGCCATAAGCTTACATTCTACCTGCAGTAGGTGTGGGCGGTACCTGGCAGCGGGCTGGCGCGGCGCGGGCTGCGTGCTGCGGCCCTCGCTGTGCGTGCGCACGTCGCGCGGCTCTTGGAACGCTCCTCCGCGCCATAAGCTTACATTCTACCTGCAGTAGGTGTGGGCGGTACCTGGCAGCGGGCTGGCGCGGCGCGGGCTGCGTGCTGCGGCCCTCGCTGTGCGTGCGCACGTCGCGCGGCTCTTGGAACGCTCCTCCGCGCCATAAGCTTACATTCTACCTGCAGTAGGTGTGGGCGGTACCTGGCAGCGGGCTGGCGCGGCGCGGGCTGCGTGCTGCGGCCCTCGCTGTGCGTGCGCACGTCGCGCGGCTCCGAGCGAGGCGCGTACGGCTCTGCGGTACCACACATGGCACTTCATAACTTTCATTTATTTATTAATTATTGTACACCTCATATTGAGTAATGAGATGGCAAATATTTACAAAAACCAGCGTTTATTTTTAATTTTTGAATCGGACTTTCCACTTATTTGAACGCAGTTAAATTATTGCCAGTTTTTAACCTTTTGAATACCGTAATTAGAGACACAATAGAAAGACAATGAGAGGGCGAATGCCGGGCGTTCCCTTGGGGTTTAATGAAAAGTTGTTGTGTTGTTACTATGTGTATTTTTCATTTTATATGTACCTTTATGCAGGTCATCTGTGGTATCGAGCACGGCGACAGCGGGCGCGGCCGTGCTGCTACGCGACGACTCGCTGGCGCGCTCGCTGGAGCGCGACTCATGCAAGCTCAGCGAACATCTGTCACTCGCTGCCAATGCCACCACACATATCATTATTTTTCAATACACTTTCTCGAAAACTTGCTCTTATCCCTACCTCTTTTAGGCACGTAAACTGGTTTTTCGCACTAGTTCAGAAAAATGCACGAGCTCGCCCCCGCCACCATATTTATCGTATTAGGCTAGGCGCAAAGGGACCCCTACGAGTTGCGCGTCTACCCCAGATTATTTACATTTTCATAAGTGTATTGTAAAACGTCTTTTGATACACGTGGAGCACTCGGCTTCATACCACCCTCGCCTACGTCAAACTTTCTCCACTTGCATCAAAATGTACTATATTGTGTTTAGAATTTATTGATCATTAGTAGTGTCTGCCAGTGGCTTCGCCAGGGTGTACATCAGAAGCATCTCAAAGGAACATGCTCTCGATATAAAAAAGTATCCTCGTAATCTAGGATACTTTTTTGACTTATCAGGTAGAAAGTTACTTCCGCATTTGTAATATTAGTATGGATTAATGTAAACGTCCATTTGTACTTAAGCTTTATAAGCACCACAACACGGTGACAATAACAGAAAACCTGTCGTTCATAGTTATTAGAATCTTTAAAGATTGACAATTAATTAATAATCACCTCACATGAAGAAGATAGATAGATAGATAGATATTAGGCATCCAAATCTGTATGGGGAGATTGTCTATAAACTTGCAAATCATCAGCATAGAGGTGGTAGAAGGAAAGAAGTTTTTTTTTTTAAGAAGGCTTTGTGACATATACTCGTAGATATGGGAAAAGAAATGAACGATGACTAAAGTTTCCTAATTGCTAGGTGTCAAACGTGGGCTGTGACAAAAGCCTTGAGAATGGTATGAAATGAAGGGAGTGTAAGAATTTTTTGTTTTTTTTCAGGTGGGAAATCATCTAATGACATCTTCCGCCCTTATTCCCGGGGTTCTCTTTCGCATCACCCATGACCCCAGTAGGCTTCGACCCTGCTGGGCCCCTACGGTTGCTGATGTTTCCTTGAGGCGCGCGTGAAACCACTACGCGGCGTCGACGACTTGGGCTCTTTCCGAACGGTTGTTGGATAGTCGGACGGCGGAGCTATGGATACCCGCGCATACCGTGGCCGGAAATCGGGCTCGAGACCCGGCGGCTAAGGCGTGAGAGCCGTTGCCTCTTGCGTGCGGCCACCTCCTTTGCTAGCATTACTGTTTCGCATAAGGAGGCGACCACCTGCCACTCCTCCTCGCTCAGGACCATAGTCTGTACCAAGGCCCGGCGCGAGAGATCGCTGCCGCCGATCGCCCCCACAAAGACACGGCGATGCTCTGCCCAGTTGGGGCACACCTTTACCGTATGCTCCACCGTGTCCTCCGAGATGGGTCTAAGATATGAGATAGCACAAAAAGCGAAAAAAAAAACGGCTATTCAGTACCTTGAAAAAGGGGGATAACGATCTGCTCATGATCAAGTGGCCAGGGATTGCCCAAAACAGAAAGGTTTGGAAGAAGATGGGAGGGGGGGTTGCTTTCGCCCAGCAGTCGGACCCTATCTAGCTAGGCTATTAAAAAAAACAGAACATTCGTATTCGCATAACTCGACAAAACGAAGGAAATAGTTTTCTGTGTTGCTTAAATCTTACTAACTGATACCCCATGCAAAAACGCTATCAGATTTAAATAGATGAGATACGGCCGCAATGACGATTGCTTGCTTATTCACCATACAAGAAACAAGGCATTTTCAATGCATCACATACACAACTGGTGCCGAAGATATTCGGCATAAGACGGAGTACATATCCAGGATACAGAATCCAGGTACTCGACATTGTACGAGTATAAGCTGACTTCAATGGTTTTAATGACATCGATCATGCGCTTGTTTTGCGTAAATTTTACTGGATGGAGTAAGAAGTATTTTATCCAGATGGTTCTCGTCATAGGTGGAAAACAGGTGTCAAACAGTAGTTCTGAATGGGTTCACGTCAAGAGTGACGTACGTCCCATCAGGAGTTCCCCAAGAACCCTTATTGGGGCCTCTTTTATTTCATATTTTTATAAATGACATTGCTTCTTGTAAGAAACATTCGAAAAATCTACTTTATGCGGATGGTATGGAGATTCTTGGTCAAATATCAAGTATTGAGGACGCATACCCTTTACAGGGGATTTGTACCGGTTTCTCGTTTATTATGCTAGTAATAAGTTAGATTTAAATGTTTCGAAATGCTATGTATGTACATTTTCTTGCAAACCAAACCCCATTAAATATGATTATAAGCTTTCGAACACATCAAAAGCCAGAGTCAGCGTCATACGGAGTCTTGGTGGAACTTTTGACTGTAAACTTCTGTTTGATGGGCATATAAATAAATTTAGGATTTCTACTGATTTTAAGAATATCAAGACAATAAAAATTCTTTACTGTGCGTTTCTCCGTAGCCAGCTTGAATATGCTTCTCAAATTTGGAATTCCAATTATAATATTAATGTCAATCGCCTTGAAAGCATACAGAAGAGATTTTTAAGATACGCTCAATATTGCTCAAACACCTTTCTTCCTAATTATGTGAGTCGGTGTAGAAAGTTTCATATTCTACCTGTTAACTTCTTGTAGAGGTTTTGTAGATACGAATCAAAGGCAGAATAAATTGTACATAGTAGAATTTATAGAATAATAAATCACATAAGAAAATACATATGAGTACAGCCATCAGGCGATCACGTTGACGAATGAAAACAAAAGTTTTTCTTACTTCAAAAAACCTACGACAGTTATATAGAAAAAGAAAAACTATCCATCAAACAGTGACTGCCAAGAAGGTCAACATTCAACACTTCCCCTCAATCGCTGTTTGAACTCAGCCATCACCGCTGGCTCAATTGGCTTAAATACCTAAGCCCAAGTTCACAACACAGAACTTATGTTTAGGAGCACACAAAGACTTAGTTAATACATCAGCCACCATTTCCTGAGTAGACAAATAATTCAACTTAATAACATCATTATTCACAGCCTCGAAAAAGAAAAACTATCCATCAAACAGTGACTGCCAAGAAGGTCAACATTCAACACTACCCCTACATGAACGAAGTAAAATTGCAGATCTCGCTCTCTTATTTAGCGTCATGAATACTACTGACATCCCTGGGCTGAGCTCAGCCTGAGGGTGAGCAAGGTTGGACTTCGGGTACATAATTCGTGTGCTTCGCCGCAAATCGCGTCTCCTTCATATTCCTACAGTTTTAACAAACTATCGTAATAACTCATCTACTATATATGCAAAAGGGGAAACTCACTGCCTGACATATCAACGCACAGTCTAAACTACTGGGATTAGGGGCGTGAAATTTTGCACGAGGTATCCTTTATGACGTAGACGAGCACTAAGAAAGGATTTTTCAAAATTCACTCCCTAAGGGGATGAAGCTGGGGTCTAAAGTTTGTATGGAGAAACCTTCAATTACGCGAGCGAAGCCGCGGGCATATGCTAGTATTTAATCAAAGCTTTTCGTACTTTTAATACGGTGTGTCAGGATGTCGACATTGATTTGTTTGTTGTGTTGAAGTGTTAAAAAAGTAAAGAAAACTTTAGCCGATCGTTTTTTTGTTACAAATTGAACAATGATTTGTATTTTCTTTTTTTGTATGGTATGAGCGCTCTCGCGTTAACTCTATGCTGATATTGTCTTAATTTTAGTCACTCACATACTAATGTGAGTGACTAAAACGTGTATGTAATAAGTGAAAACTTGTAAATGGCCGTTTTTTTACCTATTTTATGTTTTTACTGTATCAAGTAGGCAATTATGTTCAAAATGAAATACTTAGAATGAATATTGTATTTATTCGGAATATTATGTTTCTAAAAACACCTTCGCAAATAATGCATTATTTTAGAACTTTGATTACCATAAGAACTTTTATAGGATTTCCCTTTTTTGTAACACAATTTTTGCGTAACTATAACCTTCTACGCGAAGCACGCAACAGAAGCTTTTAAAAGGAATATTTTTCCCCCATTTTTGCAACATATTAGTTGATACTCCGCTCCTTTGGGTCATAGCGTGATGTTAAATAGCTTTTATGCCTTTTGTCATTTTACAGAAGAAATTGATTATTGTTTAAACCTTTCATTTTTTTTTCCTGTTTGGTATACTCAGTACTTAATAATAATAATTCAATAAGTAGTTTGTACAAGGCATACAGAGTAGTCTTAAATACTAGAGAAAAACAGTACATTCATTACAAAGTGGGTCCTAGGACTCCCTTTCCTAAACTAGGCAGAAATTCTGTCTGTATCTTAGGAAAGAGTTTCCAGTTATAGGGGGTCGTATTACGGTTCCAAAATAAAATAATCACATTGATACGTGCAGTGGGTGAACAAAGTACTTAGTTAAATATGTGTAGTGAGTGTGCGTGTATGTGTGTGTGCGAGAGTAAGTATGTGTGTGTATGAGAGTGAGTATATGTGAGTATGTGTGTGTTAGTTTTAAGCGTATTGTATGTGTAAGCCAATTTCGTTTAATGTATTGTAGTTAGAAGCTCCTCGGTATCATTATATGTTAGTGTCTAAAGCCAGGAATGTAGTTTCTTCTTTACCTCGCACTTAGTCAAGACGTATATATTAAGTAGTTTGTGGGCTTTATTATATAACCTAGCACATAGACCATTAAACTGTCGTCTTACAAAGGCAGTCCTGCAAGAAACGGTAGGAAATAACGGAAACCCACCGCGCCGCTGACTCAAAAGCTGCTTTTTGTAAAAGAACATAGAGTGTTTGTAGAGGATGGTTCTAAGGATATACAATTTTCTAACAGATAGGACATTGCATTCTGTATATAGCCTAGATGTAGGGAAGTCACGTGGTTTGAAGATTATTACTTTTAGCACAGCCCTTTGAGCTCTTTCAAGCTTTAATAGCTCAGTTTTATAGCCCCCCCCCCCCCCATACAGGGATACAGTACGTCAGAATTGATTGACACAGAGCCAAGTAAACCACACGGAGAGTAGACTCGTCGTAGGTAGATCTTTATCCGCCGAAAACCTCAGATTTTTAAAAATGTATATGAGTCTTCTGGTTCGAGATGTTAATGACTCCAATTGAGTGGTCCAGTCTAGTTTCTCGTCAACGAACACTCCGAGATATTTTATAGAATTGACCATCGTCAGCGACAGACAAGTACAAGCTGTATTGTTTTGCGGACAGTTATGGGCTATTAGGTTTCCGGTTTCTTCAGCTGGTTTTGGTACGTTCGGTAACATAAAGCGTAAAAATTTGGTTTTTGTAACGTTCAAAGTTAATAAATTCCTTGCTAGCCAATCCATTACTCTCCGCAATGCGTTTTCCGAGTGCAATTTAGCGTCATCCCAACTCTTACTATATGCCACTAGTGCAGTGTCGTCTGCGTATGTAAAAATATCACAGTTGACGAGTGGCAGTTTACAAAGGTCGTTTACATAAATTTGGAAAAGAGTTGAGGCCAAAATACTTCCCTGGGGAACTCCGAAGGTTATTTGTTCCTCTGCGCTAATTATGTTATCTATCTTGACCGATTATTTACGGTCAGATAAATAGTCTTTGAAGATATTAAGAGCTAGACCACGTATACCCACAAATTCCATTTTTTCTATTAATTTGGAAATACAGACTGTCGAATGCCTTACTAAGATCTAGGAAGATGCCATAGCTTTTCAATTTTTTGTCTAGTTTGTCAGCAACCGATTGTACTAGGTCAACAACGGCATCTTCCGTAGAGATGCCTTGTCGGAAACCATATTGGTTATCGGCGAGGATGTGGAATTTGGTTAAATATTGAGTTAGACAGTTATTGAGAACTCTTACCATGATTTTAGACAAGGCGCTTAATACGGAGATGGGACGATAGTTAGATATTTGATCCTTATCTCCAGTTTTATAGACAGGGGTAACTAACGCCGTTTTGAAGGCCCTCGGGAATACTCCATGTGATATGGAAAGATTGCAGATATGGGTAATAGGTGGCACAAGAACGTTTCGAGCCATTTTGATTAATTTGGCTGGTATGTTGTTCCATCCCGTAGCACTATCATCCCGGAGGGTTTTTATAATTGTCTCGATATCACTTACACTCACCGGGAGAAGCGCGATTGAGTTCACTGTACTGTGTTTGGATGTCTGATCACGGCCATTAGGGAGGGTTATTTTAGATGCCAAGTTTTTACCTACATTGGCAAAAAAGTCGTTGACTATGTTAACAGAGGACAGAGGGTCCGTAGATAGTGTTAAAAGATTCGTAGCTGGCTGATTATTTGTTTCTGTATAAGTAAGTTTTTTAACGACCTTCCAAGTTGCCTTGCTATTGTTTTGAGCTCTAATAAATTGCGATTTTTCGTAAGAGCGTTTGAGTTTATTAATAAGCCAATTTTAGAAATTACGGTACCTAGTGAAAGTTATTTTGAGAACAGTGTTTTGTGGATCTAAATTTAGTTTTAAATGCATGCTTTCTCGGTTTTTGATGCACTGGATAAGACCGGGTGTCATCCAGGGCTTGATTATTCTAAGAGCTTAGTGTCACCTCCTTCAAAACTATCGGCATCTGTCTGGGGATACTAAGTGTTATTGATTACTAGCTTTAGCCAGCGGTTTCGCTCGCGTGAAAGAAAGTTTCTCCATACAAATTTTGGACCTCCTTTCACGCCTTTAGGGGGTGAATTTTGGAAAATTCTCTCTTAGTGGTCGCCTATGTAATAAAAGGAAACCTTGTACAAAATTTCACGGTCCTGGTTCCAGTAGTTTCGGGTGTGCGTTGATATATGAGTCAGTTAGTATCTCCTATTATATATATATATATAGATAAGAAGAAGCATATTAGCTGGCACTGGATGACTTTGTATGTTTTAATTTTTTTTTAATTCTTAAGCATAAATACTCAATACTCAATTCTTTATTGCATTTCATTCGCATAAACTGCGACTGTCCCGTCCCGTCTTGTAAACAAGATATAAAATTGTGTTGGGACGCTCATATACTGGAGCTCCCTGGTAAAAGGACGTAGCTAAGAACTCATGAAGCGGTTTTCAACCGCGCCCGCCACGGTGGAGTAAAAAGCTGTTTTTTTCTAAACTCACGAGACCGGAGTTTTGTGTGGATACACAGCCGTCGCGGTTGCGGTTATCACTCGCAAACTTGGCATATGAAAATCGTAAGACGGGTGGTTAATCATCAGTTGAACTCCAGACCACCGAGAGCATACACCGGGAACAAGCTGTTGCGTTATACTTACTTCACTTCACAGAAGAATTAAAAAAAGAAAGCCTATAAAGTTCACAGAGAGATTTTCAGATTTCGCATCGGATTTATCACAAGAGAGTGCGGGCACAAACCACCGAGGCTGCGGGTGACCGTGGCCCGCACGACTCTACTAGTTGCCCGCCGGTGAGAAGGAGCGGGATACATATATCTCTAGCATTCTACAGAGCTGTAGGCTCGCAACCGCAGGGGACGGGTAAAAATAATTTGTGAGTTCTTAGTATAAGTAAAAGTCCGAGTGTAAAAAAATATGGTAATATTTTTGAAAATTTTAATTATTTTAATCTTAAATTCATATTAGACTCTACTATAAACAAACTCTATCGTATCTTGGTACTACTTTCCTTAAAGGTTGTACTGTTAAAAGAACCGGTATAAGAAATCGAATTTGAAGACATCACTTTTATCAAAAAGCAGGCAACATATTTTTGGAGTTTGACATTTGCACTTGTCAAATCATTATCTGGAATTTAAAAACGCATTTTATAGTGTTAAGATCTGGCGAGCCGGCAGACCATACTAATACTACAATTTCAACCCCTCTTACATAATCCAAAACTACCGCAGCTGTATGCAGGCCGAGCACTATCAGCATTGAAAAAAAAAAATCATATTCATTGTGTGGGGCAAAAATCATCACAATCTGTTCTAAAAACACAATATCAGCCTTTCTTACAACATGCATTAAATTGTCTCATAGCCAAAATAAAACAAATTATACTTTGAAATAACATACACTCAAAATCTTTATTTTTCAAATTATGTATAGTAGCCAGTAAGCGAATAAGACCATAAAAAATATTATTTCACGTTTTTTATTACTTTCCTCTAAATACCTACATCATACATACATAAGTGTATACTAGCAACCCGCCTTGATCCGCACGGGTGTTTTCTTTGAAGTTCTTGGCTTTTCTCAACTATAATATGCATGCATTTTAAAAGAGTAAACATGAAGTTTCTTGACTGTTCTTCTCCATAGGAAACGACCAATTTAAGACCGTGCACTAGCTTCTGACGTTTTTTAAGTGCGCATGTAGGCCTATGTGAAATAAAAAACTTTTGACTTTGACTGTGACTTTGACATGGCCATGTATTAGTTACAGATGCGGTGGAGGATTTTGCTATATATAATATGTAAGGGAAGAAGGATAAGAATAAATTATGAGCTCATCATCATCTTCCTGCCCTTGTCCCATCTTATTTGGGGTCGGCGCAACACGTTTTTTTCTTCCATTCTATCCTGTTAACCGTCATGCTAATAATAATATTCACACAACTATCACACAACGCCGACTAGTCCCAAGCTAAGTAGAGCTTCTGTTATGAGTACTAGACAACTGATAAACATACTTAAATATTTCTAAATACATTCATATTATAGATAAATTACACCCAGACACAGAACAAATGATTGTGCTCATCACACAAACATTTGTCCTGGATGGGAATCGAACCCACGGCCTCTGGCATAGCAGTTAGGGCCACTAACCACTAGACCAACAGGCCAGTCAAATTATACTATCACTAACTTACATACTTTGCCATACAAATTAAATTATGAGCTATGTATGACTAAATTGTAGCGTCAGAATACGTTCAGGCGCCCCTTGTTTCTACTAAATAGCCAGTAATGTGTTCGCTAGGTACATAGTTATCTACCACTATAATAATAAAAGTTTTGTACAGTTACCGTATCTGGAATGTGACAGCTCCAGCGAGTCCTGGAACTCCCTGGTGAGCGACTCGATGGTGCTGGCGGGGCTGGGTAGCGCCATGCTCTGATTCACGACGCTAGGCGGTACGGGCTGAAACAAAGAAAGAAAATACATTTAATCAGAACACATGTCACGTTTACGAGCAAAAAAAAAACAACAAAATGGTAAAAGTCTAAAGAGAGCCTCTCGAGAGCCTCCTGAGAGCGAGTGGGCTATCACCACTACAACTATGATGATGCAGATTTGTTGACTAAGCACAGTATCCGTCATGAGTTTGAAATAATATTGTTCATAAGTTATTTACTTTTTGTTTAATGAATTTTAGTTATATTTATTATCATATAAGCACTTAAATAGGTTACCTGAGATACAGGTTTTTACACCTAGTTCAGGTAGAATACAATTTTGTACCTTTGCCTCTAGATTAAGCCCTTAATGTATAAATATTTATGTAAATCAAACAATTCAATAAACAACAATTCAATTCAATTCAACTATGGCGTTTTGAGGCATGGAGTGATAATCGAAGAATCTTCTTCGCGTTGCTAGCGCGACAGTAATTTATACATTTTGGATCCACAACTTTGCCACTTTCACAACATCACCTGCTTTCTTTGATGATAATAATTAATTTTAATGATAATAATTATTATTAATATTGCAGATGTTGAACTTGCATTGTATTACCAAGCCCTCTTTCTGGGGAGGGACCGGCTCGTAATCCTCCGCGTAGGCCCGGTGCGAATTGGCAGACGTCAAATATCTTTCAAGTTTTAGTTCTAGGACCTTCCGGTTTCCTCACGATGTTTTTCGTAGTGATGAAATAAATTAATTCTTCGGTTTCTCACGACGTTTTCAGTGTATGAATAGTCAGGGAAGCGTGACAGAGACAGAGCAATATTGTGTGCGGCCAAAAGTTGTTTTTTTTTTTCTAGAGTTTGGGGTACAGATTGAGGACGTCAATAGCTTGCAATATCATTTTCATCACCACTATAGACATGTATAGGCCGCACAGTCGCTTTGGACTACAGATTTAACTACAAGTTTTACATAAAAGAGCAATGCAGTTGAGTTTGTCATTCAAATTGTATCGTTCAGTTCCCTTTGAAACTGTTGAGCTGAGCAGTCAGTTGAGACTGGTGTATCTTAACTGCAAATGGCCTATTTTTATTTCTATATATTTATAATAGACAAGAAATAATGCCTGCTGCGGTCTTTCCGTCTAACTATAATATAGGTGTCTTCAAGGCTAGAGTGAATAGGCTCTTAATAAACTAGTGCGCCTGACCATCAATGATTGCATCTCCACTTACCATCAGGTGGGATCGCAGTCAAGCACTGGTTTATATCAATTAAAAAAAAAAAAAAAAAAAAAATATGTAACCAGAATTTCTTTCATACATAAAATGATTTAAAAGAGTGTCCATGGAGTTCTTTGCACGTTCTTCTCCATAGAGATCAACCATTTGAAATTGAAATTACCTTTATTAATCTAAAGACCGACTTCATTACAATAATAATTGGTTTATTTGTAGATTATATAAAAGGCATAGCCTCAACTCTCTCACTGACTCATCAACTCCCAGCCCTTGGACCTAGGATACTGACATTTTGCTTAGAGGTGCCTTTTATGATATGTACAAAGAAATCTAGAAAGCGACACTGTTGCTCACTCCATTCTCCAAATGAATGTTTGTAGATTCTCTGTTAGTACGGCAGTACAAGAGTACACTTGCACTCACCTCGACGACGAGCGAGTCTAGCTGCGGCTTGTCGCGGCGCGCGATGTAGCGGTACTCGTCCGTGTCGGTGGTGCACACGCTGAGGTTGTCGCCGTCGGTCGTCGACAGTGACTGCGACCCGTGCAGCTTGTCTATATACATCATTAAAATATATTATTAAAAAAAACACGTTAACCTACACGAGCATTTATTTATGAATAGACAAGACGATAAAAAGCAAAGTACGACAAATGAAATAGAATTCACCAAACGAAGTGATGTGATTTTTAAATTTATTAAATTTCGTTTCATTTTATTTTCACTCAAACATATGTCAATCAACTGAATATACACTAGAGTGACACTGATATTTTACTCTATATTAAGTTTAGATTTTGGACTTTCTACAGATTCTAGTCATAAAAAAAAAATGTTAATTCGTTTACATATTTGGAAACTTGAATGCGAACCGAGGATAGTGAAATGATTGTTTGGTATGGAGTGTTTGCTACAGTGTTCCCATAGACATGGAGAATGGACGGAGTGATACCTTCTCCAAATTGAAAACTCTGTAGAAAGAGAAAAACGAAAGGGCAGCTACTATTTGTCTCTGTCGTAGGGCGGCGACCGATGACTAAGGTCTAATTTAATCAACTGTCTTGTGTTGTCGTTAAATGTTTAACAAAGTGACAAATCTAGCCAGAAGCAATGTGAGAAACGTAATTAAAATGTGCATCAATTCAAGTGCGGGCTTTACTTTACTTTTACGCCGTTTACACTAATAGAAAAAGCGATACAAGAAGAAAGTTCGTGTATATAATTAAAAAAATCGAGGGCGTCTACCTAATAAGTAATAAAACAAACTATATCAGTAACCACATTCTACACTTTTCAGTATGAAAGAACGAACGATAAGGGAAACAATTTATATTAATCGGCTGCGTTATGTGTAAAAGGCTGAGAGAAGAGAGTGAAATTTCACAGAACCAATTCGGTTTTATGCCTGGTCGGGGTACAACGGATGCCATTTTTGCTATACGCCAGCTGTGCGAGAAATACAGAGGTGCGCATAAAAACTTGCACATGGTATTCATTGACCTCGAAAAGGCATACGACCGGGTACCTCGTGAGGTTCTGTGGTGGGCCCTTAAGGAGAAAAGTGTGCCTGGGAAGTATGTGCAGTTGATCCGAGCGATGTACAGTCGATGCAGTACCCAAGTCGGGTCTACAGTGGGCAACACTGGCAGCTTCAATGTGGCTGTCGGCTTACATCAAGGGTCGGCTCTCAGCCCTTACCTCTTCCTGATGATAATGGACGCTCTGACGTCGGACATTCAGGAAGAGGCTCCCTGGTGTATGCTGTTTGCTGATGACATTGTATTGGTTGCCGAGAGTGGCCTAGAGGTCCAGAACAGATTGGAGGTGTGGTGGCACAGACTGGAGAGTGTTGGCCTGAAATTGAGTAGAACCAAAACGGAATACTTGTTCTGCGATTTCGGTGGTCTCTCCGGTCCTATGCCCTTAGCTCTCGCTGGAACGCCAATACCAATCTGCTCCGACTTTCGGTACCTCGGGTCGCTTATCCAAGGAGATGGCGAGGTAGACCGAGACGTATCACATCGGATCAATACAGGATGGATGAAATGGAGACAGGTCACTGGAACAATTTGTGACCCACGGATGCCCCTCAAGTTGAAGGGTAAAATCTACAAGTCCGTGATAAGACCTGTCATACTGTATGGATCAGAATGTTGGGCTGTGAAAAAGACGGATGAAAAAAGATTGCATGTAGCGGAGATGAGAATGTTGAGATGGATGTGTGGTGTGACGAGAATGGATAAAGTGAGAAATGAATATATTAGAGGAAGTTTGAAAGTGGCGCCAGTGACTGAAAAGTTGAAGGGGAATCGTTTGTCTTGGTATGGTCATGTAAAGAGGAGAGATGAAACACATGTTACTAAAAGAGTTATGAGTATACATGTGGATGGGTGGAGAGGGAGAGGGAGGCCAAAGAAAAGATGGATGGATTGTGTGAACAGTGATATGAAAGAAAAGGAAGTTAGTGATAGTATGACGGTTGACAGGATAGAATGGAAGAAAAAAACGTATTGCGCCGACCCCAAATAAGATGGGACAAGGGCAGGAAGATGATGATGGCTGCGTTATGTGTAATTAGATGCTCCTATTTTGTACAAAAATGCTTCACTTTTTCGGTTTTTTAACAAGATTCTCGGATCTGGTCATTTTTACCGAATCCGGTAGGCATTAAAATTGTAACAGATAGAGACATAAAATTTTAGAAAAAAAAAAAGCAAATACTAGCCGCACGATCGCTGCATCTATCAAACTTTTCTGTCCGTATTCACTTAAAACGTGGAGATATAGAAAAAAGTCAGTCCATACTAAGTGTGTTCGAGTGTGAGGCTCAAGGTATACTGACGCAGAGTCGAGTCTAAGCGAAACGTCCAATTATCTAAGAAGTGCGTATATTCGTTACTGAAGCTTTGATTTGCGCTAACGTTAGACTGCACCAATCGGAGTTTTCTATTCGCAGTCGTCATTTTTTTATTCTGATAGATCAGAGAGAGAAGATACGGAGTCAATATCACTCACTTATAAGGTAAGGACAAGACGGACCGCACGTTTTGTTGACGCCACAATTTGGCCCGACTAGACTAAAATGAACTCGCCACGCGGTCGGTTATCTTCGGAAGCTCTCGTGTACGCGCATAAGCAAACGTTCCGACGGCTCTATCTTCACTATTTAAATCTAGTCAATACGCAATGTAAATATTTAGATGGCTGCTTCGAAGCGCTTCGACTCTGCGTCAGTGAGCCTTGACCGTCAAGCGTCGTCCTAATAGAAAGCGATAATCGCGCGAATACGCAACCGAAGTGTTCATTTCTACATTTAATTATAATAATAGACTACATTTTGAAAGACGACAGTGGGTGCCTTCCGGTTTTACCGTAGAGACTAATGGGACGATCGCGTATTGAAGCGATCATCGCTTTGTATTAGGCCTATATATACTTCACTAGGACGCCAATGGCGGCACGGTCATTTGCGTCATCCACAAAATGTATACAGTTTTGCGCAACCAAGCGGTGAGGTATCTTCAATAGAGTTGTATATATTTTGTTGGTGAGGAGACTTGGTGCGCTGCCACAAGCATCTTAGTGAGGTATGGGCGCTGGGAGACGCCTGAGACTGGTGTATACGCACTCCTCTTCTTGCGGCGCGGCGGCGCGACGGGCCCGGGCGCGCGCGCGTCGCTGGCGCCGCTCACGGCGACGATGGCGCCGCCGCCGCGGTTGTGCTTCAGGCTGTTGGCCTTCGTGCTCGCTATCACGTCCGGCTCCGCCATCGCGAGCACTGCAGCCAACCCAACATGTAAAGCACAGGCAACCGAACTCTCCCACTGTGGAGACACAAGCCTCCCCTTTTTGAAACTTTAGGGTATTTAAGTCAAAACTGAATAGGCTAGTACTACGCACATTGACCATCGATCAAACGCGAACCTACCACTAATAAATATAATGGCGGATTTCACACGACTTGGTTGTGGGACATGCCGGTGGTGTTTTTCGCCGGTTTGGGAGCAGTGATGATGGAAGATAATTTACACAAAGTAAAGTGTACGAGTTGTAGGTCGCGGGTTCAAATCCAGCCAGGCGCATTACTTTCTGTACTTAATTTATTTATTTCATCACCACTGCTCTCAAAACGGTGAAGGAAAACATCGTGAGGAAACCGGCATGTTCTAGAACTAAATATTCGAAGACATGTGACATTCACCAACCCGCACTGGGCCCGCGTGGTGGATTACGGCCCATTCCCTCTCCTAGAGAGGAGGCCTGAGTCCCAACAGTGGGAACATTATAAGGCTGACTATGCTATGCTAAGTGTACCTTAGTTTGATTCCACCTTACAACTTGTGAGTCGCGGCCGCTAACACTATATGTCAAGTAAATATTTTTAATTTGGGTAGATTCGAACATGATATGCGTCTGGTTATCCCCCTGCTATTTGATGCTTATTAAAACTCATTTAGCTTCAATTCCAGGTGATCAAGCCCAATTGTAGCTAAGTTTTTCTACACTAAATAAAAGGCCACAATTAATTTTCGTTGTTATTTATTTACAGTGTGATTTCTTGTTGTTTCTTTATTTGCAGTACGGTAGACCGGATTTTCCCAACTAAGTTGGGGTCGACCTCAGATTTAACCGGATTTAGCCGTAAACCAATATTTTACATGGATCGACATCATATTTGACCTCCACAATACAGTGAATGTGCAAATATGATACCAGTTACTAAGACTAGCCTCAGATTATCTGGTTTCTCACTACACGCAAGAACTATCTCTTTCCGTCTCTCATTTGAGATCTACAAATGAAAGACGGAACCAACAACTTAATGTGTGTGTGTTGAATGAATCCGCTTGATATGACGTCACAATATACAATAGGTACTAACCATTCTGAGTTCTCGCTTCAACGGCGAGTTGTTCGTCGGATATTGTGGAGGGCTCCCTTGACGACACCGCTGGTACCGGAGCGGTATCACGGATATTCGCTGCAAACAAACTTAGAAACTTAGAACTTTAGACTAGTTCCCACCCGCGGCACCGCTCGCGTACTTCCCCACTTTATAAATTACAATATCCTATGTAGTATTTAAAGCTGCAGTAGTTTAGCGTGAAAGAGTACTGGCCTCATTGAGTTCATATATTCCCTTTTTTTTTCATAAAACTTTTTTTGTATGTTACGAACATCAGTCCAGCACCTCTAGCCAAGTTGATAATCTGCAATCGTTAACGCTAGTCGAAAACTAATCAAATGTATGGGAATGACATCATCTCAACGTTAAGTCACGTGGTCAGAACAAACAAATAAAAAATTCGTAGCCAAGTTCACATCATTCAAAATGATAGAATGAATTGTTATCGTTTCTACAATGTTCAACGCTACATCCTTTGTTATTGTAGAATGACATTATAGAACGAGCGGCCGACTCAGGCGCATCAGGCGGTCAACATGGCTACCAACTTATCGTTTTCTACAATTGCTGACACCGAGTCGTAACCGATTGCAGAACGGAATTCGACACAAAATGGATGTAACTTGGCTTTGTCTGACATCAAGAGGAAGCGCATTCGACAGCAGGATAGAATGTATATGAAAGGAAGAATGAACAAAACCAGAAGTATGAGAAAGACAAAGCAGTAGGAGATTGTTAGAAGAGGAATGCAATTTGTTGTTGTATTTATTATGTAATTGTAAAAAAGCAATGTTTACGTAAGCATAGCAGAAGAGGGAACAAAGCTTTGCTTACTTTTTGAGGAGGAATGAGGGGAGTAAAAATGACCATAATTCTGCTAACGTAATGGCCCCTAATAAATGTCTAGCTAGTCCTATAGTTTCTTTCAGAAAGCCAACATGCTTATATTACCGTAACGCCGAAGAGTTAGCTGAGAAATGTAGTATTTCACTTACAGTGAGACTCCGAAGCGCCGCTGAGTATTCTGCCGATCCTGCCGAGTGACGTCATACTCTGCAGGCTCATCGTGTCATGTGCTATTATCCTGCAAGTATTCATAACATCAATACCTTAGCAAATTTCATCACTGATAAAGAAAAAAAACGATTTTCGTTTTTAGTTTTATATTTAGAACTTTTCTGTAGTCGAAATAAAGTCCAAAATACAATAACTTGGTCGAAGGTTTATGTTTAGATCTCATCTTAACAGTAGAGCTGATGTAGCGGGAATTTTTGAGAAAGAGTTACCGTTGCCCTGGAACGCAAAGGACAACTGAAGGACACAGGTGGATTTACAGTGACATATACACAAACTACATAATACACACTTATTGTTATGTCTGGGACATTGTTTTTCTTAACGTTAAGATGGGCCGACACAGTTAATAACTTTTGCAGCTGTCATTGTTATCCATGTCATTATTGTCAACTGTTTTATGTTCCAAAATAAATATTTTTATGTTTATGTTTTTTTTTATTTTAGTCAGTAAACGTCTAACACTCCCTCTTGCTACAACCAAGAGCGAGATAAGTCATTAAATATATTCCTATATTTAAAAAAAAATGTAAGTATACTAATATTATAAGACGAAAGACTTTTATATTTTTGTAATGTATAATGTCAAAAACCTGGACTGGACCTAATTAAAAAATGTATACCAATCAAACGCTTCTTTATGTGCTTCTTCTATGAGTGACATATTTTATAGGTATGTTTTATACTTTAACGCGGACGAAGCCGCAGGAAGAAGCGTGTTTTGTAATAAAGCCAATATGCGTCATGATTTAGGCCCAATATATATGTGGTCGACTTCGTAGCTGTCTTACCACCTAATTTTTTCGGTCTATGAAGAAAGAAAGGTTATATCGGGCTCCTATAGATTAAAACCGGTCAATTTCTAGCTTTACCATGAATCGGTCATCCTGAGGTACATTTAATGCCTCGCACTGGTATCGGCAAGCCATTATCTACAGAAGTCGATGCGACGAACACATTTCTCACTGAGACAGGCGTGGAACAAGTACCGGGCGTCAAGTAACGCTTATCTACGGTGGTGCGCAGTCGTTTTTTTAGATACTTTGGCTATATTTATCGGCGTGGAGGTGACTCCATCGAACGCCTTGTTATAGAAGGAAAGGTGGACGGAACAAGGCCGCGTGGGAGATCGCCCATGCGAAGGACTGACCAAATAAAAACGGCTGTTGGCAGCCCATTGAACGAGTGGGCCCGGATCATACGGGCGCACTGAAATGGCGGCAAGTCGTGTGGCATGCCCTGAAAGTTTCCCGAGAGCTACCTTTATTTACGTGAGTTATTTAAACTTCATGTACAGTGGTGGTACATGGGCGGACTTAATGCCACAAAGCATTCTCTACCAGTCAACCATTGGGTTAAAAAGACAACACTGTGGTAGGTGTGCACAATAAATAAATAACAGATATTTTTGAAATAGAACCTTCCTACCTTTCTACCTTCGTGATAACCACAACCACTCTAGCAAAAGTGAAACAACCAAGAAGAGAGGAGGTATATAATAGTTTTTAAAACTACAGAGCAGAAACTTACTTGAATGGGTGTTCAGATGTGAATGTCTGCTGGTCTACTGAGCCGGTGGCATCAGTCACTCCCTCGTCTTCTTCCTCAGTTTGCATGCAGCGTCGCAACTCCTGGAATCTTCGGCGGCCTTGTACAACCTGCAATTAAAAATGTGTCCATGATGAATTCAGCTGCATCTGGATAGACTGAATATGGACCCTACTGTTGCTGGGAACAAGGCAGGTGACGGGTTTTTTTTTGGGGCGGTAAAATCATCTAATGACATCCCCGATCGAAAGCGGAGCGGTGTCAGACTTTCACTGACTAAAAACCCACCCCTTTTCCAGGGCCTCAGGGATCTCTTTCGATCACCCATGGCCCCAGCAGGGTTCGACCCTGCTGGGCCCCTAAGGTTGCTGACATCTCCTTGAGGCGCGCGTGGAACACTAAGCGCCGTCAACTACTTGGGCTCGGTCCGGACTGTTACCGGACGATCGGATGGCGAGCTACCCATTGTTCGCCGTCCGCAAGCCCGCGCGATCCCGATTCGGATCCCGAAATCGGGATCGTAATCCCGGCGACTGGGGCGCGAGGGCCATTGCCTTGCGCGTGCACGTGCGGGCTCCTGGTTTGCTAGCATTACTGCTTCGCAGAAGGAGGCGACCGCCTGCCAATCCTCCTCGCTCGCCACGAGGACACGGCAGTGCTCTGCCTAGGCCGCATGCTCCACCGTGTCCTTCGGGCGGTCCACACAATGGTGGCACCCGGGCGTTTCTTCCGCACGAATCCGGTGCAGAAACCTCCTGAACTAACCGTGTCCGGTGAGGACCTGCGTCATGCGAAAGGTAAGGACGCCGTGAGGTCTTTCCAGCCACTCCTCAAAGAGGGAACTTACCGCCATAATTATGGCGTGCCCAGCACCATTTCGCCATTCCACCATGAGAGGCAAGTGACGGGTTGTAATGTGTAATTTGAGTTTTGCAACCACAAAGGGTGCAGCAGGTTTTATAGACATGTCAGATACCCAGTGAGAGTCTGATGCCCATATTCAGAACATGAGGGACATCTTGGAGTGCATTAAATGCCCACCTGCTGCAATTAACATAGCCATCTACTGGGCTCAAACAATCTAACGAGTCTCTACAATCAACTCGAAAAGAAAAAAAAGATTTGAGTTTTAACTACTTAAAAAGTTCTTATTAGAAACCTAGTGTCTCAATCCAAGTCCAGATACTGGCAATTTTTTAGAGACTAAATTTGGTTTAAATTTTAGTGAAGTTAAAGAATGTAGCTTATTTTCTGAACAAAATTATTATGTATGATGATTTAGTTTTTAGTATCCTAAAATATTTATAAACAATATGTCTACATGTCAAACCCAACTCTCCTGCCTCAGTTCTGCTGGGAGTTTTTTTTTTTAATTTTCAGTACTTTTATAGCATAAATTTACCAAATTCCATTTAAAACTCTTTAGTATCAATCTGTCTAGCCTCTTCCCAACTATTTCGGGGATGCCAGCTAATCCAACCAGATGCAGTTCAATACCAGTATTTTTCTGGTTGCATATTACACAAGACAATTTTAAAGATGATGTCAGCACCATTTTTGAGTATTAGTAATAGAGAGTATGGAGCTAGACTTACACTTTTCACAGTAGTCCTGTCATCTTCTGCTGCAGCTTCCGTAGCAAGAGTGCTGGTGGGTCCCGAACCTGGCAAAGAGGAGTCTGCCTTCAACACTGCTCCCTTGTCCTTGCCCGGAGCATCCCCACTCTCTGTTATGTTTATATTCTTGCATAGTGAAGATCTTCTGTAATTGAAAATTAATTTAATTTCAATGGCAGTTTGTATAAAAAAAAATCAAATAATAAATTATTCAACTGAAGCTTAACTTGGTACACCTCAAAATCAGTGAGAACTTGATTCATGTTTGGTTCATCTACCAATGCATACACAAAAAGAATGTTATGATTAAATTTTAACAACATGCACACTAATTCACAACGCTTACATCAACATGTAAGTGAAAACATTGTCAATACTGATTCCATAAGTGGAACAAATTCATAATTAATATGTAAACCAGCAACTTATTTGTCAATCATGATGTGGTCTATTAACTCATTGTTCTAGTCAAACCAGCGAGTCTCGCATCGATGGATGACTATTTTATTTGCTTTAACCCGTCGCCAGCGCCAAGGACGCATATCAATAGCAAAATGAAACATCTGTTTGAATCATACAATATCTAATTCAAAATAGATAATTACGGCGATTTATCTTGAATAGCATAAGTCTTGATTACACAATGGTATTCCTATATATCTTAGAGTCCAGTAAAATGCTGCAAAATAAACCTACAGTAATGAAACTACAGAATTGTTAACGTTTTCGCTACTTACTTGGAACCTTTAATGGGTGTGAACTCTTCAGCGTCGTAAAACTCCTCGGAATCACTGCTGTCGCCCATTGTGAACCGGAAAACGTGGAGCAGCTGACACCAACCACAATTTCATGTAAAAATATTTACATTATCAATAATTGAAATGTTATTTTTTTATAAAATATGAAAGTGAACCCGAATCACTCAACTCATTTGACACTTGTGACAAGTGACAACTGACACCAAACAGTTTTTGGCAGTCTTGACATTTGGCATTAATGCCGTTCCATTTCACCGCATTTCACAAAATACAATTAACATCAATGAACACTTGTCCTTTTGGTGTGAGGGTAGGCAGTTTTCCAACACCAATAGCTACGATTCTAGAATTCTAACGAAGATTTTTGACCTTTGTATTTCTCTCTCAATGTTTCACTAAGAAGATTGCTGAATAGGAGCGCAAGAATAGGTAGAAAATTAGAAATTAATTGGTAAAATTCTATTATAAAAATAAAAAGGTGCCATACGTCATCTTTTTACTAAGATATGTGACACAATTTTAGTACTAGGAGTAGGAACAAATTAGATCAACCTCCATTCAGATTGGCCAAGGTACCTTTTATGGGGTACTGTGTAAAATTTTATAATAAAATACCACTGATTCTACAACTAAATGACTCCTTTAAAAACATGCACGCACACTATGTAGACAAGTATATTATAAACTGAAAGATTATATCCTTGATAAAAAATGCTTGGCAAAATGCTGGTCCCGCTCGCAGCCACAGCCACTTTTACCTTCAAATCAGTTTTTTTTTATTTTTTTATAAATTCATATATTTATAAATATTGGAAAATATACTATTGTCTTTCGTGTATTGTTGTTTTCGAAATGTGTTCTTTTTTATTTAATTTGTTTATTTCAAATTTATGAACGTGAAGTACCATGTAACATTTGTTTTTAGGTTAGGTACAACTTGTTTGACATTACGAGCATGGCAGTTACGTTGAGAGTTTGTTAGGCTCACTTAAATGTCTTGCTGATGGTGGCACGTATTATTGGGTCATTCAGTTCCCTTCAAATGTTTGAGCTGAATGGGGGTGCTGAACGCGCCATGCTCGTAAACGGGCGCCGTCAGTTGAGACTGGTCATCTCTTATCTGCCAGTGCCTTAATTCAATTTCTATTCATTTTTTAAATTAGTTTTGTTTATTGAGTATTATTACTTATCTACATAGTGCTCACATAATAGAAGCGATAAGAAATATGTAACCAAGATTTATGTAACTCACAATAATATGATAATTATAAAAGAGTATCCATGGAGTTTCTTGCACGTTCTTCTCCAAAAAGATCTACGCTTTGGAACGTGCAATTTAGTTTCACTTTTTTTGACTGACCGACCTTTTGACAATTCAAAAGTGCCTGTAATTGGTTTAATACCTATCTACTATAAAAAAATAAGTCGGGTTTTCCTTCCTGACGCTATAACTCCAGAACGCACGAACCGATTTCCACGGTTTTGCATTCGTTGGAAAGGTTCCGTGAGGTTTATAGGTTTTTTTTTTTTACATAAACCTAAACCGTGGCCGTATCTGGTGGCGAAACGGAGTTCGCCGGGTTTGCTAGTTTGAAATAAATATTTCTGATTTCAGAATCAAATGCTTCCGAGATGTCTAGAAAGGCTTTGGAACAGTACCTTATCCTTTTTTTCTATTGAGGTTTTTAGTTTTTTCACAATTTTATTAACCTTTTCTTGAACACGTATGTACCTTAGTCATGTTATTTCCTGAATCTTGTTAATGAATTAGGTTTCATTTTACCAACGCAACATGAGACTCTTCACGAAAAGCGTCTCCAGCATTTTGGGAACAATGAGAAACAAGCTCATTGGTCGGTATAATTTGACGTCATTTTCAGGCTTGCCATAAAATCATAATTACATGCGTAACCTTCCATTGTTTTGGGGACATTCGTGCGCTGCAGCATTAAAAAGATAGGCAAGAATTTTAAGACGTCTTCCGGTACCTAACTAGAAGCGCTCACTGTTATTAGGTCGTAAGCCTTTTGGTTTTTCTATTTATTTGCGGCGTTTTTAAGTTCATCAGAATAACATTTCCTGAGCGGTAGATCAAGCGAACAAAAGTGTCATTGACATGGTCTGTCTACTCTTAAGCCTTTTTTTTAGGTGGGAAAATCATCCAATGACTGGTGAACTGTGAAACATGTTACTAAAAGAGTTATGAGTATACATGTGGATGGGTGGAGAGGGAGAGGAAGGCCAATGAAAAGATGGATGGATTGTGTGAACAGTGATATGAAAGAAAAGGAAGTTAGTGATAGTATGACGGTTGACAGGATAGAATGGAAGAAAAAAACGTGTTGCGCCGACCCCAAATAAGATGGGACAAGGGAAGGAAGAAGAAGTATATTTTTCATTACTTGATGCTAAACAAATATGCCAGCAAAATTTTGTTCTGAAGAATCTGCCATCACTCTTTGGCACACGGATAGATCATGTTCTGAAATAGCTCATAGGGTTCTATCCCGAGAGTATGTTCCCTTGCGATAATTTTCTATGTTCACGCGGGCAAAGTCGCTAGCGATTGCTAGTATTTTCATAATTCGTAACTGACGAGCAAAAGGTAGTGGAATATGAATCATTAAAAAAATCCTGAGACAGACATACATAGAATGGATTTTCCCGCTTTTATTGGGTTTAATGGTTAAGAGGTGAGTGACACATTCTTAATGACGTCATTAGAAAAGTGGATTCCGTAGTTTGTTTTTTTTTTATATTCATAGCATTACTCAAGGTCGGTTATTAGTTATTAGTTAGTTATCGATATGGGTATATGTGATGCGCCATAGGTAGATATATTATGAATGACGTGACGTCACTAATTATATAGGTACCTTACTTATAGACTAAAACTTGTCTCACGGCTAAACCTAAAAAATAAGCCTACAGATTAAAGGAAAAAAGGAAAAAAGAACTTAGAGATTGTACATTATCGACTTAGTTTTTCTTTCAGGCTTTTTATTTTAAATTGGTAGGTACTCTTCCTGGTGTTTTGCTTTCAGTACTTGGCCAATTACCCGTGAATGCCTCTTAGTTAGCACAGATTCAATTCAAAATATTTTATTTCACATAGGCTTACATGAATATTGACCACGTATATATACACGTCTTAAGTCAGTGCACGAGTTAGTGATCGTTTCCTATGAAGAAAAATAGGCAAAAAACCGGCCAAGTGCAAGTCGGACTCTCACATGAAGGGTTCTGTATCGTCCGGAGAAAAAAAAAACGGCAAGAAAATCACGTTTTTTGTATGGGAGCCCCCTTAAACATTTATTTTATTCAGTTTTTTATTATTTGATGTTATAGCGGTAACAGAAATACATCATTTATAAAAATTACACTGTCTACCACGGTTAATGAAATACAGCCTGGTGACAGACAGACGAACGGACAGCGAAGTCTTAGTAATATAGTCCCGTTTTACTCTTTGAATACGGAACCCTTAAAAAACATGATTTATGTAATATTTTCATATAATATATTGATAGGAATGAGAGTATGGTTAGACTAGTGAATATATATCCAAAAAGAAAATAATCTATGAGTCTACGGGATTTTGAGGAGTCATCATCATCATCATTTCAGCCGAAAGACGTCCACTGTTAGACATAGGCCTCCCCCAAGTGCCGCCACAATGAACGGTCCTGTGCGTCTCGCATCTATCGTACTCCTGCAACCGTCACCAGGTTTTTGAGGAATGATATGAAATAAAAGGGAAATAGCGTGACTGCTAACAGGACAGAATGGAAGAAAAAAATGTGTTGCGCCGATACCCAGTAACATGGGACAAGAGCAGGAAGATGTTGAGTCTGCGGAGACTATAATGAGTGTTCTCACATTCACATTATAACAAAAATGACTGAATAAACAGATTAATTAATCACATGATTAGATAACGCCGTCCGGCAACCGTCTGGATCATAGATATCGATATCCGTAGTCTGGACCCGTCGACGGCGCGTAGTATTTCAGGCGCGCCTCAATATGTCAGCAAAACTGTAGGAGCCCAGCAGGGTCAAAGCCGAGGGTACTGGGGCCATGGGTTTTGTGCGAATGTGTACCGCGGGGATTACTTATTCTGTGCCCGGGGCCCTGGAACGAAGGCAAAGAAGGAATAGGAATGGGTTTTAATCTCGACCAGCCCTTGCTGCGCTCAAGAGCGGGAGAAGTAATTGGATGATTGCCCACCTAAAAAAAAAACAATTACATAGCAATAATGAATCACTAATCTAGGTATATATGCGG
Organism: Mythimna vitellina; assembly: GCA_949316375.1. Lineage (NCBI taxonomy): Eukaryota > Metazoa > Arthropoda > Insecta > Lepidoptera > Noctuidae > Mythimna > Mythimna vitellina. The sequence goes on from OX438696.1 coordinate 2,020,288, forward strand.
GGTTACCATGAAGTTCAAAGATTGTTTCATTCTTATTTCAATGTGGGTAAGAGACAGAGCTATACAGGTTGTCTATAGCGCTATCTCTTACCCACACTGGAAATAAGAATGAAACAATCTTACTTTAAACGTCATGGTACAGGTCTGAGTAGATGGAGCGTGAAATTTTGCGCAAGGATTCCTTTTATGACGTAGCCGAGCACTAAAAAAGGATTTAACAAAATTAACCCCTAAAGGGATGAAACGGGGGTTCAAGGTTTGTATGGAGAACCTACATTTACGTGGGCGAAGCCGCTGGCAGAAGCTAGTGAAGTTATAAGCCACTGGACGAAATAATGTAAAAAAAATGCAAAATAACAAAGTCATAAAAAAAAAATTAAATTAAGATGGAGCAGTAAATTAATGATGCCATTATGCCTACTAATTAGCTAAATATTTGGTTACAATTTACTTCACTCGAGTCTATATTAGCTATTATAGCTGGAGACTGGAATCTATAGAATTTTACTTCTTCCGTTATAGTTGAATGACTCCAAACCTGAACAATTAAATCAGTATATTAATTGCTTACCTAATTAATTTTTCCTATCATCATCCTTTGTACCCATAGATTTAAGTTAGTGTAAAAGTTTTGTTACTATTTTGGTGTACAATAAAGTTTATTCTATTCTATCATCACTTCTTAGGATCAGTTTCTTGAACGAAAATGATCTAAAAGTAAGGTGACTTGCGCTCGAACTGTAATTAGGACTTTTTTTTTCGGTGGGAAAATCATCTTATGACAAATCCCGCTCTTGGGCGGAGCGAGAGATAGTGTCAGACTTTTACTGACTAAAAACCCACTCCTGTTCCTTCGTTGCCTTTCGTACCAGGGCCGAGTCTTAGGGCCAGGCCCCAGTAGGCTTCGACCATGCTGGCCCCTACAGTTGCTGACAACTCCCCGAGGTGCGCGTGGAACAGTACGCGCCGTCGACGACTTGAGTTCGGTCCGCGGACGGCGGGCTACCCATTGCTCGCCGTCCGCAAGTCCACGCCTACGGTGGCCGGTAATCGGAATCAGAATCCCGGGGGCGGTTGGGGCGTGAGGACCGTTGCCTCACTGTAATTAGGTAAGTGGAAACAAAACATTTGTGCAGATACTTTCTGCCCAGAAACTAACTGTGTGTCTCTCAAGTCCATCCTTAGCACGAGGGTATGCAATCTTAGCTCCACTTAGCCAAACTTCAATGTATTACGATCTTCCCTCATGAAGGTCGACAACAGCCACAATTATATATGTGGGGAGGAACCTAGTGCTTGTTGTTTTTATGCTAATGTGATCGAGATGTTCACCGTGTTTAGCTCTCTGATTGGTTAAGACCTCATGCGAGCCAATCGGAGCGCTAACCATCATAAACAAAAACTCGCACTGGCGCTCCTACGGCTAATATGGTCTATGGTCATCGTAGACAACTGGACATGGGCCTCCTCATTTGCTCCAACGATCTATCGATATGATATTTACGGACTTTGCGATCAACCCATCCGTAACAATATTATCTATAAATAAAAAAGTAAGTACAGAACTGTTTAGGATACTTTTTAACTTACTTACTTTTTTTTCTTTCGAGTTTAATATGTTCCGATTTTGGCCAGCTTCAAGTTTTCAAGCTAGTACAAAATAAATACTTATATGACGAATCCTTATCCTACACTCATTATAAAACCAAGTCCCTCACAGCGTCTGTTTGTCTGTATGTCTGCGATAAACTCAAAAACTACTGAACGGATTTTCATGCGGTTTTCACCATCAGGTAAAGTGATTAATGAGGAAGGTAATAATCAGATGTATAATACATGCATGTTTAAGAAAAGCCAAGAATTTCAAAGATTTCCAACACCCGTGTGATGCTGGGGCGGGTGGCTGGTGTAGTAATAAAATACAATTTAATAATTTGACACCTTTTTTGAAAGACCTTATTTAAATTCCCGTATTGTTCCCGTTACGGTCGGTGCTTACACCGCCAGCCCGAACACGAATGACCGGCCTCCTCATCCTCGCTGCTGAGGTCACTTGACACCCGAGATCCTGAAGGCATTGGCCTGACAGGAAGGTCGTCCTTGCGACACGGCACGGCCGGTTTCTGGATTGAGTTTTTGGAGTCAAGAACGTGTCAAACTATTTATGCCAAACTCTGATTGGCTTTGAAAACTTACTCAACTTGAAATTCGTACTACGGCCCGTTTCCGAATTTATTTTCAATGCCAAATTGCGTTTTACAGGTTTAGACCAAAGTAGAATTTGACATATACCTACTCCAATTTTTATTTAGCGTTACGTATTAGGAATCAGCAGTGGTGGCCGAGTGATAACGGCCCAGACTTACGAGTTGTAGGTCGCGGGTTGAAACCCTGCCAGGCGCATTACTTTGTGTAATTTATTTCATCACCACTGCTCTCAAAACGGTGTTATCGTGAAGAAACCGACATGTCCTAGAACCAAAAATTCGAAGACATGTGACATCCAACAACCCGCACTGGGCCCGCGTGGTGGTTTACGGCCCATTCCCTCTCCTAGAGAGGAGGCCTGAGTCCCAGCAGTGGGAACATTATAAGGCCGACTATGCTGTTAGGAATCAGGCACTGGCAATACGGTCGCACCCCATTAGTGGTCTGAAATATCCCCTCCGCCAGATCGTAAACAAGCGTTAGATGGATTACCTATATTTTGTTTAAAGCAAAGCATTAAATATTCTCTGTTCTTTACTCACGGAAATGAATGACTGTTAAACTTTTTACAGGCGTTTAGTAGTTTTTGCAAGTTTACTAACTGGCATGTTCCTCGACATTCTTAATTAATCAGCTAGACCTTCAAGGCCTGAGTTTGAGTCTGTATTGGGAAACAATCTGATAGAAAACAATTTTAATACAATAGAATCAGCTTATCGAAGCCAATCTTCGCTATAGTCGAATGGATCATTTGAAGGAGTCACAGCGGCCCTGGAACTCAAAAGGCAACTGAACGAATACGCACTGCTGTAGATACCGACGGGCTAGGCGGGGGTCTCAAAACCTGATAAGTTATAACCCTCTTATTAAACTAGCTAGCTATTTAATTAAACCTGATAAGTTATTACCCTCTTATTAAACTAGCTAGCTATTTAATTAAACCCGATAAGTTATTACCCTCTTATTAAACTAGCTAGCTATTTAATTAAACCTGATAAGTTATTACCCTCTTATTAAACTAGCTAGCTATTTAATTAAACCTGATAAGTTATTACCCTCTTATTAAACTAGCTAGCTATTTAATTAAACCTGATCAGTTATTACCCTCTTATTAAACTAGCTAGCTATTTAATTGAACCTGACAAGTTATAACCCTTTTATTAAAGTAGCGAAAAATTCTCCAATCTTCGAAATCTAAATAGAATAAGTTGTTGCAACACAAACTTTAATCATGGCAACTCGTTTTAATCAGTAAAAGGTTGCCACTCCCTCCCGCTCCACCCAGATCAGGAGAAGTCATTCAATGATTTCCTACGTAAAAAAGGGGCCCCAGCTTTTTTTGCCCCAGGGCCGTTAGTGGCTTAGGTGGCTTTTAGTCAGTAAAAGTCTGAAACTCCTAGCTCCATCCAGGGTAGGATAAGATATTTGAAGTATGGTTGTCCACAACCATAAAAAGGCACCATTTCACAGCAACCACGGGGCCATTGCTACCTAGCCTATATCGCTGCGTTGTAAGCTTTTCTCTCCATTTTTCTCTACTTTTCGAAGCTACTACTAATTTAGTGTGAAAGCGGAACCCGGGGCCCTGGGACGAAGGCAACGAAGGAACAGGAGTGGGTTTTTAGTCAGTAAGAGTCTGACACTATCTCCCGTTCCGCCCAAGAGCGGGGATGTCATTAGGATGATTTTCCCACCCAATAAAAAAAAAAAAAAAGCTACTACTAATTTAGTGTGAAAGCGGAACCCGGGGCCCTGGGACGAAGGCAACGAAGGAACAGGAGTGGGTTTTTAGTCAGTAAGAGTCTGACACTATCTCCCGCTCCGCCCAAGAGCGGGGATGTCATTAGGATGATTTTCCCACCCAATAAAAAAAAAAAAAGCTACTACTAATTTAGTGTGAAAGCGGAACCCGGGGCCCTGGGACGAAGGCAACGAAGGAACAGGAGTGGGTTTTTAGTCAGTAAGAGTCTGACACTATCTCCCGCTCCGCCCAAGAGCGGGGATGTCATTAGGATGATTTTCCCACCCAATAAAAAAAAAAAAAGCTACTACTAATTTTGTTGTAAAAATGTTGTATATGTACTTACGTATTTAAATACAGATACAATACACTTGTATTCTATCTGTATTTGAACTAGCCGCCTGTAACATCGCTCGCCACAAAGCCAGAAATAACTTCAAGTAAACGAACTACTTACCAAAAATAAAAATCTCTCTGTCCTAAATATTTTAACACAGGACATAGTCTACCCGTGTGGCAAGTTTCTTCATTAAAAGTCTTTTTTTTATTTCTTTGCCCCACACTAGGAGTCGCTCTTGTCTCGTGAGTGCAGAAACACATCAACTCACGTCATACCCATCTATAGTTTTTGGCCTATTAATACTGGCCAAACAAAAACTTAGCGCAGCAGCTAATCCCTCAAAAACTGTGCCAATTGTGCCGTTGCATAATACATATAAAAAAATTGGGCGTAAAAAGTGCGAGTCGGACTCGCGCACTGAGGGTGCCGTACAAACTTACCAATGAAAACAGTTCAATTCCCGAATTGAGTACCTACCGAAGATTGTTGGAATCGCAAAAAAACAATTGTGACGTAGACACAAATTTACAGTTTTCAGATCTTTTCCTAAACTTGTGCTATGAGACTTTACTTCATGCCAAATTTCATGATTTTAGTTCCACGGGAAGTAGGTACCCAAAGAATTTTGATTTCCTTGACAGTGTTGAAATACACGATTTTTCGGGACTTAAACGACCGTATCTTTTACTTCGTTAACTTAAAAGTTTGATTTTTTTTACAGCTTTAAGGGACCGCAGGCCTGAGTAATAAGTGGGTTTAATTTCAACTCGATACCGCCACGCGTTCCCGAGATAAAGGGTCTTGACAGACAGACGGACGGACAACAAAACGATCCTATAAGGGTTCCGTTTTTTTCCTTTTGAGATACGGAACCCTAAAAAACAAATAAAAAAGCTCACATGTATTTCACTTAGGTATTTTTACTACAATACACGCATTCGCTCCATCAAATTATCTGATTTATTTCTTTCATGACATGTTCTCAGAAAACTATATACTCTTGCAGTGATGCTATATTACAGGTTACATTTTGGAGAGTGTGCGCGAGAATTGCATAACTTGATTCCGCCATCTCCTTTCTACCATCGGACAACTCGACGAACAGCAAGTATCCACCCTTACGTTGTTGAAACTTCAACGGTCCGGATTAAACGTTTCGCTTCGTCGTTTATACCGCGTACATCGAAGGACTGGAACAATTTGCCTGCTGCTGTCTTCCCGTCCAAGTATAATTTAGGTGTCTTCAAGGCTAGAGTGAAGGCTCTTAATAAACTAGTGCGCCTGACCATCAATGATTGCATCTCCCCTTACCATCAGGTGGGATCGCAGTCAAGCACTGGTTTATATCAATAAAAAATATATATATATATTCGGACATACATCTGAGATAATTTAGATCTTATCACGAAGGTGATAGGTACCGTTTGTGGCGTAAAACGGTGATGTTATCGGAGACGAAAGCTTATTAAATTAAAGTCGAAAACAAGAATCATTATCATTAAGTATAGGTTAAATATAAAAGTAGCAATAGCATCTCGAATTCACTGTTTAGATTGAGCAGATAAGATCCAAATCATCCAATATTTTTAACCGACTTTAACAAAAAGGAGGACGTTATCAATTCGGTTGTATGTTTTTTTTTTGTTTTATGTGTACCTCAGAACTCCGTCGTTTATGGATAGATTTGCAATTTTTTTTCTCTTAAATGATAGGTCGGATTTTTTTTCGGATTTCGGATTGGTCCCATTTTTTTCAAAATCCAGTTTTGATGATGAGAATCGAGGGAACTCCTCAAATATTATAGGCAACCATATAGTTATTGTGTAATTGAGTTTTCATGTTTGGGAACGCACCCACGATACAGGAATAATTCCTAGTGTGGAGCAACCATGGGGCAACCAATTCAAAACAAAACAGAGCAAGTGCGAGTCGGACTCGCGCACTGAGGGTTCCGTACAGACTTATCTATGAAAACAGGTCGATTCCCAATTGAGTTAAAAAGATTTGTTCGAATCACAAAAAAAGTTATTTTTGTGACGTAACTACAAATTTTACAGTTTTCCGATTTTTTCCTATACTTGTGCTATAAGACCTTGCTTCATGCCAAATTTCAGAATTCTAGGTCAACGTTATTTCTGTTTTTATACGGAACCCTCAGTGCACGAGTCCGACTCGCACTCGCCCGGTCCTTTTTTTTTTGTCAACCCAGAAATTTGATTTTTTCACATCTTCAAGGGACCACAGACCTAAGTATATGGTTTTAATTTCAACTCGATACCTCCACACCTCGTTCTCGAGATAAAGAGTCTTGATAGACAGACAGACGGACAACAAAGTGATCCTATATGGGTTTTTTTTAGGTGAGAAAATCATCTTATAGGATTTCGTCTTTTCCTTTTGAGGTACAGAAACCCAAAAAGATACGAATTCACATAATTATTATTATATTATACTTTATTGATTTTGAAACGGTATGTTGCTTTTTTCATCACTATTGTACTTAGTAGCCATCAAAGTTCATCTCTACCTAGCCAAAGTTATCATCTCACACACAAAATACATCCGTCTTTTCTTATCTCACCAGCCTCTGATTAACTTTCAATTACCTATTTGATGCCTAGACATTGCATTATACAACAGCCGTTGTAAAAATTAAATAATAGGCTCATTGGTTGGAGGGAGATCAGGCTGTTTTGTCCTCGACATGCGTCATGCATTTGACGCTGCTATAAAACAGTTGACCTCCCCTCTCGGAGCTATTCCCTCTCACAGTCCACCGCCGGCTGCTCGTGTCCGCATCGCGTAGTGTTGTGCTCAAACGTAAATAGTTAAAAAAAGTAAGTTTATTTTGTTCCCTGTTTGTGTGGTGATGGTTTTTTTTTAATGAAAATAGTAATTACATTTTTTAAATTTTAAATTTAGAACGTTTTGGTTTCGAGTTGGGAAACAAGTTTTGAAGATAATTATATCTACAAATGTTTTTAGTTCTGTATAAATATTTATGTAGCAATTAAATTCTAACTAATTGCAAGTGTAGGTTTAGTTCAGTACAATATACAGATAGGTAAAATTATGTGTACATTCATAAAATCCGGCATGATAAAAAAAAAGTATATTTTTAGAAACAAATACGTCACATCTAGGTACGGATTGTGTGCACGCAATATAACAATAATGTAATTTGCACGATCCAGTTTCTTATTTCCACATTTTATTCGTTATTATTTTATTTTATAGCTCATACATACGCAAATTGCCGTGATTGGAATTGGGCATTGCTTAAAACAAGTGTAGTGAAAGTCTGAAAGTAAACTAGTTCATTCAAGTGGTTCAAAGACAACGTAGAGTCATTCTTCCCACACGTTCAGTAAAATTGATACAGTTTAGCGAATTTAGAAAGCGCCTTTAATTCTAAACAAGCGTAAATGAAGAATTGTATTTGTACGCTTGCTAATATGCCTTATTTTTTATTTTAATTGAATGAGATAACTACTTTATCTAAATTAGTTAATTAAGCGCAAAGTGTTTGTGGTAATCTCACAAAAAAACAGTTCGCACTTGTACAGTCAGCATTACAAGCAACCGATAACTGATACACGACTGTTAATAAAAAGATCCCATAGAAATATAAAATGCATAATACATATTCATGTATTATCTTTTTGTTATGTTCTGCACCTAAGATATGTAAATACGAATTTGTCATAATTTTAACATCAGTAATTATGTCAGAGATTTAAAAAATACGAGGGCAGTGGTGGCCGAGTGGTAACGGCCCCGACTTAAGAGTTGTAGGTTGCGGGTTCAAACCCAGTCAGGCGCATTACTTTGTGTAATTTATTTCATCACCACTGCTCTCAAAACGGTGAAGGAAAACATCGTGAGGAAACCGGCATGTCCTAGAACCGAAAATTCGAAGACATGTGACATCCACCAACCCGCACTGGGCCCGCGTGGTGGATTACGGCCCATTCCCTCTCCTAGAGAGAAGACCTGAGTCCCAACAGTGGGAACATTATAAGGCCGACTATATGCTATATTTAAAAAATAACTGCTATCTACAGCCGGTATTACCGGCATCTAGATTTGGTTATGTAAACACAAAAAGACAAATTAAATTAGTGTTGGCTCTAAAGAATGATCTCATCAGCTGCACATCTGTCATGAACTTGTATTTGTTTTACGAATGACTGGAGGAAACTAAGGTTTTAACATGCAATATATATGTACTTATGTTAGTGATTAAACATGTCGTTAACAGTGTACGTAAAACAAATAAATGTTATGTCATCATGATTGTACTCTGAGCAGATAAAATACAATAACATTTTTTTAGTTTCGATTTCTGCCAAGTGTCTATCAACAATGTTTACATAAGTACAGTTTATTTGTTACATATAAAGATATGAGCAATAAACCTGGGTTGGTCAGAATCGGTAGATAGCACAGACTTACCTTTTTTATGATGTGAGATATCTTTAAATAACTTCTCCAGCACTAAGTGGTGCGGGAGGGCGTGGATCATCGTCAATTCTTTACTTACTCTAACCTACCTGTGTGCCTTAAGATGCCCTTTGCGTTCCAATCTTACGATATCTCTTTTGAGCATTTCTACTTTAGCTCGTCACAAACCTACCTAACTTTATTAAGAATTCAAAGAGTGTAGCCGTATGGTCCAAGCAGAATTCTTATTACATATGGAACGTTGGTGGAATTGCTTGTCCGTTTATTTGCTGCATTGTCAATTTAAATTATTTATTTACATTTTACCTATTCTAATAAGGCTTAGCGAGCTGTGTTTCATTCTCTCGTTGTCAAATAAAATCCCCACAGGTTTCTCTTCTCTTGCAAGGTGAATTTTGGTTTCCTGATTCCTATTTGCTAAAACTTCCAAGTTTTCTTGTAATTGGACCAGCCAGGCGCATTACTTTGTGTAATTTATTTCATCACCAATGCTCTCAAAACGGTGAGGGAAACCATCGTGAGAAAACCGGCATGTCCTAGAACCAAAAATTCGGAGACATGTGACATTCACCAATTCGCACTGGGCCCGAGTGGTGGATTACAGCCCATTCCCTCTCCTGAAGAGGAGACCTGAGTCCCAGCAATGGGAACATTAAAAGGCTGATTATGCTTATGTTATGCTATGGATCGAATTTACTTACCAAAGTAATAAATAAACTTAAGTACCTACTCTGGTGAAAATAATGCATTTTAAGATAGGTTATCAAACCAACAATATGGAGTAATAAGTATTGCCTGTTAGAAGATAGTACTGATCCGATAATGGAAATTATTTCACTGATAGGAAGCTGCACTATCAGAGAAGCAATTAATGTAGGTACATATTATAAACTAATTTAATCCCGAAGAAATGGTTTTGGGACAGTTCCTGTAGTGCAGTTTCTGTGGGTCTTGCAACGTGAGTGAAACCGTGGTATTAAGCTAGTTTGGGTTATTCGCACTTCGTTCCATTCGCACTTCATACCGCGTTCGCTGTTGGTCCCATTTGCACTTGGTCCCATTCGCCCTGGGTCCCATTCTTACTTAGTCCCATGCAAGTAGATCAAGTTGAAATTATTATATATTACTATATATTATATATATACTATACTATTGAATAATGAAAAGAAGCAATATCATGTAGCATCTGTAAAGGAAAAAATCCGAAAGCCGTAAAGTTGTAGACACATAATTTAAAAAAAAACCGTGAAAAACTATTTCATACCTACGAATTTGTACGGAACCCTCGGTGCGCAAGTCCGACTCGCACTTGATCGGTTTTTATAAATCCAACGCACTTTGTACCACAAACCTACCTCTTTCCTTATAATCTACTTGCATGGGACTAAGTGCGAATCCTAGTGCGAATTTAACCAAGCGCGAATGGAGCCAAATGCGAATGGGATCAAGTGTGAATGGGACCAACTGCGAACGCTATACGAAGTGCGAATAACCCGCTAGTTTTTCAATAAAATGCAGTGGATTACCGCGTTCATTAACATGCAATCACGATGACTGTATGCTTTTCGATATAATTGAGCACGTCAAGGCCAGCGCAAACATGGGACCGGATTCGCCGGACACAACAAACCAACGCTGTTTTTTACATAATATAAGCTTATGGCAATAACTAGTTATTATTTTTTGTTGATATTCCAACTGTTGGCATAGTTACCTACTTGATATCTATAAGGTAGGTTCTACCTACCGTGAATTCATATCAGCACGCTCTAATAACCAGAAGTTTCTGTAACCAATATAGTTATTTAAAAGGGCTTACAGACTTTAGCGCCCAAGTACTTTTTTGGTGGGAAATCTAATAGGTAACTCCTTCTGTTCTGGAGCGAGAATGTTAGACTTGTACTGATTAAAACCCATCGGTGCCGTTGTTCCTTCAGTTGCCCTTTGCGTTCCAGGGTCGCGACTTGTACTATTACCAAGGAGAATTAAACTACACTATTTAAGTACTTATTCTGTGACCGCGGTAACTCTTTCGAACGACCCTGTAGCCTTCTGAAACCACCCACATAACCTGCTAAGCTTTGCTTGCTAAACTTCGACCATAGTACCTGTTATATAAGTATAAATAAAACCAATAACCTATCCTGATAACTGTGAACATAACAAAAAAGTTTCAGGGGCCTTATCATGACGCAAAAATGACAGGCGTGCGAGCGAGGGAGAGGGATGGCGCTATACACCCTATAAAGCACCATCTCTATTTATTTCGTAAAAAAAAACAGGATTATTAATTAAGAAATTTTGTGTAACTGTTTGGATCGCGTTGAAAGCTCGTAGTAGGACCATTTCATTCATATGTCGTTGATTTTCGTTCTTACAGAAGAAAAATATTGATTAGAATCCTATTTGTTACCACCACAAACATGACAATCGATTTGAATCACAATTCATTTCCGCACAATCACAATCCATTTACAATTCACTTGTGATTGTGTGTAAATTTTCCATCCAATTGCAATTTACGAGGCCTAGGTAACTTCCGAATATTTTTACAAACACACAAACAATGTAGAATAATATGTAGCTTGTAATATCCATGAGGACAATAGTTCAATTTTAATAAGCGTATTGCATATTATTTACTCACAGTAGGTACTACATACTAGATACCACAATAGCTGGCGTAACTATTGATTGAAAATTTTACAGCCATGTCACAGAGAATTATTTTATTTATTAGTTTCCATCATTCTACTGTGAGTAGCTAGATTATTAAAATTAGAAGTTAAATTCGTACACAACTATTAAACAAATTGATATTCGTAAATTTTTTTTTTTTTTTTAAACTCAATTATCAGCCAGCCAAACCGCGTATTTTTTTTTTATTTGTCGCATTTTCTCACACTATCCTTTCGTTAGGCAGCCAGTTTTGTGAGGTTTCAATGTGATTAAGGATAGACAGACTCTAGAAGTTTCTTGTGTGATAATGACTTGACCATAGACTTTAATCATCTGTTTTAACCTGTCAGAAATCAGTTGTACAATCCTCTATTTTGTGGTGGAAAACAAGCAGAAACTAATTTTTCGTCAGTTTTAACTAAAACGCAATCATGGCTGGGGAAGCAGCTAACATACCGAGGTAGATGTTTAGTCATCCTTCTCTCTTCTGTAGTTAAAGAATAGGTAGCCGGGTTTACTCTCAAAGCCTCCGGTGCAATGCATCAGGCAAACTACAGAGCTCACCTCTTGTCTAGCATTGACCCGACGAGGACCCTGTCTTCAAACGTCTTGACCTTTTTGTAACAATATGCGGTTACACCAAGAAATTTGTTATTCCAAGATTGTATGACTCATATATTTTATGTACTAGCCCACGAAATGCCATTGCACATTGATCTATATAATATCACACACCGGGAGATGCAGCCTTAATGACCCTCCCACTAGATGGACCGGTAAAAATAAAGATTTATTTGACACTGTTGAGTTGAGATTGAGATACGAAAAATAATAACTAAGTATACATTTAAGTGTGTGCCTCACGGCTGTACCAAAAAGGTACATTTCAGTAGTTATACCAGAAAATTGTTGTCTAACACTGGGCTGCCAAGAAACCCTTGAAGATAACAATAGAATAAAGCAGTTTCAAACAGCACTAGACGTCTTTCAACTAAAATGATGATCATGATAAGTCACGGCTTTGACTAAGTCGTGAAGTCGTGTGCCCATGAGAGAAGAAGGAAGTGAAATGATCAGTAGAACCCGGAAAACTTTAACTAAATTATATGAGTCATTTCACCACTTTTTCGCGTGGCCTTTAAATGCTTTTTATTACAGTCGTTACCCATTTTGTTTGACCCGACCTTCCCTTTTGTCACAGCATTGAATTACTGTTTCAGAATTCGTTTGATTAATTTCCGCTGTCCACGTCAATAGGTACTTTAAATTTTTTGACCGGTTGACATTGGCAGACAAGAAAAGAGGCCTTTAAGTAATCATAGAAGCTTTTGGGGTTGATTACGGACTGAAATGATTATGATATGCTTCTTCTCTATTAAGATTACCTAATCATTTTTTCGTGGTAGAAATAATCAATGGATGCCCTCCGCCCTCGAGTGGACGGAGGGATCTATTAGACTTTTAATATCTAACACCACCTCGGTGCAGTCCCGACATTTGTATCAGAGGCTGCGGCTTCAAATGTGACTTTTCCAAGCAACGAGTTTTTTCTTTTGCAAGCAGTGTTAACATTAACAAATTCTCAGTAGCAAGTTATAATTTGTTGTAGTGACCACTCGCTCCTGATCTTTTCACGGTCATATCAGATTGTCGTCCATTCAGACTATGTGAGTAAAGAACTAAAGAGTGCACGTGCGTTTGTTATCCTTTCTCAACTCATTCACGATATACTTATGAAAAAAAACTGAAAGAACCAACATAATGTGAATGAGTGCATGATTTTTATCAATGAACCAAGGTTACATACATAGCCCAAAGATTCGCCAAATTTAAGTGGCAGTGGGCAGGGCACATTGCTCGTAGAACAGATGGTCGATGGGGACGAAAGGTTCTGGAATGGCGACCACGTACCGGAAGACGCAGCGTTGTGGGAGACCCCACAAGGTGGACCGATGACCTGGTGAGGGTCGTGGGAATCTGATGGACGCACAGGACCGGTCCTAGGTGTCCAACAGTGGACGTCTTTAGCCTAAAATGATGATGATGACTATGATTTATATTTGCACGCCGAAATTAAAATCAGATTAGGAGATCAATTTTATTTATGTTGTCAACCTTCTGTACCTTATTTACCCAAATAATCCTCAAAGAAACCGCACAGCAGGTCAAACTTTGAGATAGTATAATTCATCAAGTTTGCTCAAGGTGGGTTGGTAATTTTAAGTTAACCTTTAGATACTTTGAATTTAACAATGAAATTTGTGCTTCTGCAGCGACATGCCCATCGACCTGTACTACGTGCCGGGCTCCGCCCCCTGCCGCGCCGTGCTGCTCACCGCCAAGGCGCTCAACCTTAACCTGAACCTGAAACTGGTGGACCTACACCACGGAGAACACCTCAAGCCAGAATATTTGAAGGTGAGTCTTCTTACGTAGGATAGGTGAAGTTAAGGAGTGGAATTTCCCGGAGTCTGTATTTCCTGATAGCCGCAACCCCCCCAGGTTGCGCAAGTCTTTAAGTCAAGAGTGAATAGGTTAGTTCTAGGCAAGCGGAACTTCGGTAACATCGTAGCGAATGTAGACAAGGTCTAATTATATCTAATGGACAGAAAGGAAGCAAAACAGCATGTTAGGATCGTAGCAGTTCGCTTTTGGTAGCTTCTGCCTGCCGCCAGGAAAAATGGCCCAAGTTTAAGTACCTATACAATGTTGATACGACGATCATCATCATCATCATCATCTTCCTGCCCTTGTCCCATCTTATTTGGGGTCGGCGCAACACGTTTTTTTCTTCCATTCTATCCTGTCAACCGTCATACTATCACTAACTTCCTTTTCTTTCATGTCACTGTTCACACAATCCATCCATCTTTTCTTGATGATACGACGATAGAATAAAAAAACTTTTATCAAAAAATCCGACCACATAAATGGCTACAAGTTTCCAAATAAGTCACTTTTTGGTTCTATCGCAGATTTGATGCCACCACTTGCATCATCAGACTGTTTGTAAAGTGACTTAAGTTTTTTTTTTATTTAGGTCCTTACAACATTTTAGTGAGTTACATTTTTTTGGTTTGAGCCTTGTCTTTTATTACCCCACACAACTCTGTCACGGAAAAATGTAGTTTTCTCAATTTCAGAATCAGGGTTGGTTCACTTTTGGTTGTATTGCAATATATTGTTGTCTCCACAGAACAGAGAAAGCGACAGTTTGCTCTTTTTGCAGATATTAATTTTCCCATAACCATTCCAATAGATCATTTTATTAGTTATCAGCACAGGTTATCTGAATATCATGTCACATTTTTTTTTTAAATAATTGTCTTTAATGCTTTCTAATTAGGAAAAAGATAAGTCATTCCTGCAAAAAAACGGAAATTGTCGTTTACGATAACGATTCCATACTATAAACAGATAGCGCGGATCGGTCTAAAGGGCTTGCGGGGTTACCATGACGTTCAAAGTAAGATGGTTTCATTCTTATTTCAGTGTGGGTAAGAGACAGAGCTCACAGAGCTATACAGGTTGTATAGCGCCATCTCTTACCCACACTGGAAATAAGAATGAAACAGTCTTACTTTAAACGTCATGGTACAGGTCTTGGTATAGCTGCGGCTGCATATAAAACTCTGGAGCCCGAGTTCCTTCTTCCGTTGACGCTATTGTTTATTTAATTAAACACCAGTTTAACATGATTGTGGTCAGGAATTCAGTAAAGAGGAAAACTTATGTTATTTTAATTAACCAGAAAATAAATTAGAACAACAAATGGAATATTTCCTGTTCGTGATACGATCGGAGCACCTAATTGATACCTAAACCTGTTATTGTCCTACCTCTCCTTATACTTATTGTTAATAGTTAAACGTGTGTTTTGTAGTTGTGTATAAAGAATAGGTCTAATTATTAGGTAGGTATAATTTTCGGCCTTGTCATCTTGGTTAATTTAAAGCTTACTAATTGACATATTAAAGGGCCTATTACACTACGCATTATTCAAACAGTCTTATTATAATTACCGTCACACAAGAAAAAGAGCAACTTACGCTAATTTCGTGTAAAGGAATGAAACAGAACGATGAGATACGTAGAAATACATAGACTAGGACCTGTAAAATGACGTTTATAGTAAGATTGTTTCATTCTTATTTTCAGTGTGGGTAAGAGATGGCACTAGACAACCAGTATAGCTCTGTCTCTTACCCACACTGAAATAAGAATGAAACAATCTTACTTTGAATGTCATGGTAACCCAGTAAGACTGTCTAAATAACGCATAGTGTAATTAATGCAGGCCTTTAATGTTTATTTTAATTTAATTATTATAGGTAGGTAGATATTTTATCTTTGAGGCAGTACCTAGATTTTGGATATTTTTTTTCTGTGGCGTGTAGCCTATCAATTCCCCCTCGTCTACGTCTGTAGTTTAAAGATGGTTAGGTATCCACTCAGATATTCATGCTACCATTTTATTACCAACAGAAGTAGGAACCTAATCGAGTTTTTCAAAAGTTGCAAAGCCAAAACGCCATTCTAATCAGTGGTAAAAGAGAAAATGAAATGATTCCAACTAAAATAAACAGAAAACCTAACTACATATGTATCTAGAATGACGTGCATAGCGTTCATATTATAGGTACCTACTTACTATAAACGCCTGCTGTTTCGATTTCAGTCTCATTCAATTTCTCTAGTACAGAATGCTAGGAACCCATGGCAAGCGGCCAGCGTTTCCTATCGTGGTATATATCTAAATTGTCACTAACAAGCAGTTTTCAACTTTAACCATTAAGCGTTTAGGTAGAAAACACCTTACAAGCAATTGAAGGTCGCACATAGACTGTTAGTGATGTAATTTAGCAATTGGAATTTAGGGTCATTGAACCTTTATGAGGACAGCGTGCGTTTTCATTGCACTAATGTTTGTTATTTGAAAATGCAATATTTATTTCTTGATATCACTTATCTTTCCAATGACTGCTACTTTGAACGATAACACTAGATTTTCTAGGTAAGTAGTCAGACTAAATCGGTCTAGTCTGAGTTACTTTAGTTCATACATTTTAAAAAGAAGAGGTAGGACGCTTTTAAAGGTCACCCGACGTACCTAAGTGACCTAAAGCATAGAATAAGTAACAGTACAAGCCTAAAGTAGGATACATAGAAATCTATCAACCTAAATAAAATTTAATCCTATTAGGTGGTTCTTCATCAAAATAATAGCATAGATAGTTGAAAGAAAGGTAAAATATGTTTTATTCAGGAACAGCACGAAACAATAAAAAAATTAGTTTGAACGTCGAAACTGAACAACCTTCCATTTTCAACCTTCGCTTTTTTTCGTTTCCTAAAAAAAATTTTGTGGGAGGTTGTTTAGTTTCGTCTACTGAGCTAGCCCTTAAAATTTTCAGAGACCTGTCCCCTTCACCCTGTATAGTGTATAACATCACGTTACGACCCACGGGAGCGGAGCAGTAACTAAAGACGCGAATGAAACCGCAGGAAACAGAATAAAATAAAAACATGCTCACCTGCCAGGGCTATTTTGGACAGCCAGATAGGGATATTCGTCATGTATATCTCCCTCTCTCTCTCACGCGAGAATTATAATGATTTTAAGTAGTCATCGTAGGGCCCCAGGTAATCGAAATCGAAGTTAAACCGGTTGCTGTCAAAACGTAGACCAATGAATTTGAGAAGGAATGCGCAGATTCAGACGATACGAGTTTGGACCGAACGAGTTTTGAAAAAAAATACATAAAAGAAGTCTCAAGTCAAGTCGGTAGTCATTATCTCATCATAACCGAAATTCGTGCTGGCTAAAATTACCTACATCAGAATAAAAACTTACCTACGACTCGCTTCGTAAAAACGTATGTACAAACAATGGTAAAGATTGTAAGGCTTTGTACACTTAAATATCTCGACTTAGCACACAACGTTTATAGTCATGTGAAATGTGGAATCGGCCCTCGGCTGTCATTGGCCCGATTGTCATTACTGTCAACGGCCTAATGGCCAGAAGCCTCGATGGCCATTATGTCGAAGCTGTCGTTGTGCGGTTGAATCAAGGACTTGGTACAGAAGGTACTGCCTTCTCCTCGATACGACTCGTATTGTGAAGGGGTTCCTGTCTTTGGAACCCTAACCAACCGCTAGCTCGAAATCGGCTCCCGACCCTTTATTTTTAAATGTAATAAATAATGTAGGTGTAAAATAATACTTAAACGTAATAATAAATCATCGCTCAGGGATCGTATGGGGAATATTTTATCTAATTAAATAATAATGTATAGACTTCCTAGCTACTGACAGCGGCTTCGGCAGCATGATAGTAAAAAACTATCCCTAGGCAACATACGTACCTATTCCCGTGTACTCCCGGTATAAAAATGCTATTCTAGGACAGTATCTTCCCGTGTACCAAGTTTCATTGAAATCCGTTCAGCCTTTACGGCGTCAAGAAGTAACAAACAAACACACAAATCGCCATTATAATATTAGAGTACCAGCGCGGCCGCGTCACGTCTATGTGTTACTGGTTTCGCTAATTTCCCTATGATGTTTTCCTAAATCGTTTTAGAGCAGTGGTGATGAAATAAATGTCTCCACAGTTTCCGTAACTATATTGTAAGAAAGAGGTTCGATGGGCTCCATCTGTCCTGACAATCTAGCCACGTACATAACGTGACCTTGGAATGGAAAGCTTGAGGATATAACATTGGAGAATATGCATCATTTTATTTTATCGTATTTTTATAAAGAAAACCTCGATACGCGCGTCCTAATTTCAGTTACATACCTGTAACGTCGTTAGTGACACGAAAAGCTCGCAATTGAAAGGACCCACAAAGGTGGGTTTTAGTCAGTAATAGTCTGTCACTCCGTCTCACTCCATCCAGAATGGAAAATTTTCAATCATTTGATGATTTCCCGCGTAAAAAAAAAAGCGCACGCACAGCTTTTAAATTATAATTCCAATAAATGTATATTCTGTTCCTCAGCTCAACCCCCAACACACAGTGCCGACGCTCGTGGACGATGGGCTGTCCATCTGGGAGTCGCGCGCCATCATCACCTACCTGGTGAACAAGTACGGCAAGGGCAGCAGCCTGTACCCCGAGGACCCGAAGGCGCGCGCCCTGGTGGACCAGCGCCTGTACTTCGATATTGGCACGTTGTACCAGAGATTTGCTGATTATTTCGTGAGTGCCTGTTTTATTTTTTAATGATTATGTAACACACACCTAAACACTTTTGAAGATTTATATATTATCCTATGGAGATCCACCGAGACTAGAGTACTCGCAGGACTGATGCTGAATGGGGCCACCAGGTTCTATAGTGACGGCTGTGCACTAGAAGACGCAGTATTGGTAGGCCTCCCACAACGTGGACCGATATCCTGATGAGGGTCGCGGGAGTCCAAAGGATGCAAGACGCACAGGACTGGTCATTGTGGTGATACATATCTATTTTCTAAACTAATATGTACCTATAAGTACATAAAAAGTGTAGAAGTGGAAGAGTTTTTTGTTTGTTCAAACGCTCTAATGTCTGCAATTACCAGTCGGATTTAAAAAAAATACTTTCTGTATGAGATAACCAGGTTCAAGATGTATACGAATAGTATAGGCTATATAATATCATGCTATGACACATGGTTACGGAGCAGTGACCGAATACGCGGGTGACAGCAAGGCTAGATGCCAACCGGCGTCAGGGAGTATCACCATTTACTCGTAGAAACTGACATACCGTCACAATTCTCACTACTGAATAGAACGGAACTTAAGCTCAATGCAACATGCATGAGCACAAAAATTAAATGCCTTGAGCCAGCGGATTCGCCCACGTGTCTGTGTAAAATTATCCCAAGGCAACATACTCTCCAGGGATTAAAAATCTTATGTCCTATTGTAGGGCATGATCTACGCGTGTGACAAATTTCATAAAAAGCTTGAAGGAATAACAAACATACACATTTACACATGCATACTTACAAACTTTCGCTTTTACAAAATTCGTGTGATAGTGGGCCCTGTCACCCTGTGAGTCGTCATTTAATGTTTTGCCAAGTTACTAAAACAGACATCTTCATCACTAATAAACTGTTTCTTTCCCAGTACCCACAAGTGTTCGGTGGCGCGCCCGCTGATAAGGAAAAACTGGCTAAAATCGAGGATGCCCTGCAACTCCTCAACACATTCCTGGAGGGACAGAAATTCGTCGCCGGCCCCAACCTAACGGTCGCTGACCTCAGTCTCATCGCAGGCGTGTCCAGTTTTGAAGCCTCTGATATAGACTTCAAGAAGTACTCTAATATCAAGAGGTGAGGAGGATTCCGTATAGTTATATTATTATGCCTGTATTCCTCTTATATTATAATGCTTAGGCAGAAGTATATATACACGTGACTTTTAATTAATTGGCAAGATTTTATGGGTTTGAGGTACTTTCTTCAGTCACTCTGTATGGTCCATCCACATTTCACCAGTTCCATTTAATCCAGGTAGGCTGTTGCCACCTTATCCATGATCCGAGCACAAATCTGAAATTTAATTACTACTAGAAAAAGTGCTTAGACTTTTAATTAAATTGTGTTTAAAAATGTAGCTGCTAGACTAGTGTTTGAAAGAGTCAGACTGTTTCGGTCAAATTGTCCAGGTGATGACATAATGGCATATTTACCTGTTTCTGGGGGGTGTCTCACACCCGCATATGGCAACTAGATATACATATATTGCAATTGGCAGTGAAATTATCTGGCTGGTCTTGGTCTATATCCAATTCTTATGATACGGTTGTTTTGCAGATGGTACGAGACAGTGAAGAGCTCCGCGCCCGGCTACCAAGAGGCCAACGAGAAAGGACTCGACGCCTTCAAAGGGCTCGTTAACAGCATGCTTAAGAAGTAACCCACGTATACCGGAGACATGGACCCCATTCGTTTGTCCAGATGACAAATCCTACGGAGGCACAATAAATGAGCCGAATTCAAGAAAATCGGCTCCTATTGAGTCTTCGTTATCCACAAACTTTGCACCTAAGTCTTCTAACGTTTTACTTTCTGATTTGGTTTTTGATAAGAATCTTATCAGGAAGCTGAAATTTCAAAAATATATGTCATTCTTTGGATAAATGAATGGAGCTTATTCCTATTTCTCATATGCAGTACATAATGCTGCCACTAACACTAAAGTTGTTTTTCAAGTTACACCGTTTTACATTCTCAGTATATTACTATAAGATTAGGTTATAAGGCACGAATAAAAGGTAAAATATATTTTTAGGTTTTTTATTTAATTAATTACACAGTAAGTAAAGTAGTTCTTCGTAATTAATTCGACTTCGAGCACATGATATACATACATAACACCAAAGGTAATCCCATAATGGGTATAATTTACCCAGTTTTTACAAGTTGGCTTGTAAAAGTCACTTTTGGGACTTACAATTCAGTTTTGGCTGTTAATTGGGCTAACATATCCTTGAACGCCTGTAAGCCAGGCTCAATTGCTTTTTTGTATGCTGGGGTTGTGGTTTTCACTAGCTCGAACCACCTGTGCGAACAAAGTAAGTTTTATTCATCAGATTAAAGTTATAATATACTTAATTGACTAATTCCAGAATAAACTGATAGGTGGCGTTTGGTAACTTCTGACTGCTTCTGTAGGAAAAAGAAATGGCGTGTTTGTACAGCCCCGAACGAAACTGAGGGTATACCATACCCTAGGGTACCATTTTTAGGGTTCCGTACCTCTAAAGGAAAAAAGAACCCTTATAGATCTGTTTCTTAGTCTGTCTGTCAAGATCCTTTTTCTCAGACATGCGTAGAGATATCAAGTTGAAATTAATATCCAATGCTGAGATTTATAATAACTTCAGTCAGTGAAAAATTCAAATCAACACAATCAGAAATGCTACTCGTACATAATTTGAATCATGACGTATACATATAGTACTTCCCGTTGTCCTAGAATCATGAAATTTGCCAAAACACAATGTCATATAGCACAAAAAATCGAAAATATGAAAACCATAGTTATGTGGTTTTTAATCCAATTTAATATTTTCTTTTCATCAGACATGTCAATAAAAATGGTACGGAACCCTTCGTCCGACTCGCACTTCACTTAATCTATAAAACTTCTCTGTCTTTTCTTTTTCTATGCTGTGTAGATTTTTTTTAAATTGTTATAAACTAGTGCTTGACTGCGATCCCACCTGATGGTAAGCAGTGATGCAATCGTGATGTGCACTATTCAATACTACTATAATAGGACGGGAAGACCGCAGTAGTAGGCAAATTTTTCTGGTCCTTCAATGAAACCCAGGAAAATAAGGTAACAGTAAGATCACAACTTACTTTTGAACATTAGGATAGCTGTCCAAGCTGATGCCGGCAGTCTCGATTGTGGATACCGTTGTTACGAGCCCCAGGTCAGCTAGCGTCAACTTGTCGCCTGCAGCATATGTGCTACCTTCCAGGAATGTGTTGAGGAACACCAGCGCCTCTTCCAGCTTCTTCAGCAGGCCATCGTCTGCTTTCGCACCAAGGAAGATTTGGGGGTACTAGAAGCATTTTTAATTTTTCATTAAGGGTGAATTTCATTAATAGTTAGTTCGATTTTCATAATTCTAATAGTGTTAACTCAGAGCATGCCTCAGGGTAAGTTTGATTCGTTGTCTTGGTTGCTTAACTTGGGTTCGAGCGTGTGTTAATACTATTAGAGTCATTAATTACGCTGAGTCACGCTCGACCTTGGTACAGACGCACCAAATCCGCCGTACCATGTTCGAGCGTATTTTGCTGATAGTAAGTTAAAGGCACTCCACAACTAGCCCTATGTGGGTACGCCAATGTACATTAGCTTCGCGGGGCATGAAAATGTAAGTGGGATCCACCAATAAGAGCCGAGACCACGCTACGCAAGAATGCACGACCTGGCAAAGAAGTTTGCCGATTGACATCCGTGGCTGTGGCCAGCCCAGCGATTGGCTACTGCGCTACTGGTCGTGGCTTCGATTTCTTTACGGAACAACTATTTGTATTTATGGCCAACAGATAGTTTTCTGAGTGTCTATTGTATTTAAGTTCAGATATATGTAAGGTCTAGTGGCGCAACTTTATCTCCAAAAAAATGCGTCAGTAGAATGCCTATAATGATGGCCGCAAAAAAAAATATACTTACATAGTACTGCGAATATCTATTATACAGCGTTCCCAAGTCAAAGTCCAGTCTCTGATCGACTAGCGCCCTTTGTTTCGGATCCGTGGGGTATAAGCCGCTGTCTTCGCCATATTTGTTCACCAGGTACCTAGCGATGGCTCGAGACTCCCATAGAGAGAAGTCACCGTCTACTATTGTAGGGACTGTGTGTTGTGGGTTGAGCTGAAAGGTAGCATAGTATTTGTTTTAAGTATTTTAACATCATCAGTGATCCCATTGCTGGAACACAGGTATCCTTCTCCGTGAGAAGTCTCCAATGAAGTCCTCCGTAAGAAGGACTAAGCCGTTGTCTACACCATACAGACCAGTGCGAATCGGAGAATTTCTTCTTCGAATTTCCGGTTGTAGAACATGCCGGTTTCCTCACGATGTTTTTCTTCACAGTTTTGAGAGCAAAGGGGCTGAAATAGTATAATACCTACACCCAGTCGTAAGTCGGGGGTGTTTTTACTGGGCCATCACTTGTCATTGAGTAGACCTTATTATTTTTAATGCATTGTGCTATACTATGATTGGGTGAAATGTGAAAATAGTAATCAGCTTGGTAGCGGTACATAACTGCTTAGGGTTCACATTTATCTGAGCATGATCAGCCTTTCAATGTTCCCACTGCTGGGACTCAGGTCTCCTCTCTAGGAGAGGGAATAGGCCGTAATCCACCACGCGGGCCCAGCGCGGGTTGGTGAATGTCAAATGTCTTCGAATTTTTTATTCTAGGACATGCCGGTTTCCTCACGATGTTTTCCTTCACCGTTTTGAGAGCAGAGGTGATGAAATAAATTACACAAAGTAATGCGCCTGGCTGGGTTTGAACCTGCGACCTACAACTCGTAAGTTGGAGCGGTTACCACTCGGCCACCACTGCTTCCATTTATCATTTATCATTTCCATTTTTCACATTTATCTATACAACGTTAATTAGGTAAGTACTAAAAAATTTTGCTCAGGAGAGCCAACAATGACGACTCTGCACTAACACGTGTTCACTGGAGGAATAGACCAGAGAGCGGACGTCAAATATATGGGACATACAGTCTTGTAGGACCGTGGATTTACCTTCAAAAAGTCTGGCTTAAATTGGTCGCCTCCCCGCAAGTTTATGAGGTTGTGATCAAGTTCTATGTTGAGAGCGGCGGCCACTAGCAGCACCAGGCGACACGGCGCAGACGCGGGCGTGTAGTACAACGCTATGGACATGTTGGAGCTGGGGATAACAAACATATTTCATGTAGTCCATTTATCTAGTTCTAATTATTAATGATTTCTTATTTATCATAGTATTTATTAGTTTATTATATCAGCATATATACGTATTTTATTATTATAAGCCACTTAATTTAACGATACTAAACTCTATTTCAAATATCTGTTATTTATTTATTGTGCAAACCTATCACAGTGTTGTTTTTTTTTAACCCAATGGTTGACTGGTAGAGAATGCCTTGTGGCATTAAGTCCGCCTATGTACCACCACTGTACATCAAGTTTAAATAAATAAATTACCTACCTGTACATTTAATTACACCTAACTAAACTATGATTTTCATGCGTAATTCTGTACACTCAATGTATGTAAGGATCAATTGAAAATCAGTGCCAGTCGTCTAGCATTTTGTTAAAATGGAAGTATTTGGCGAAGCCGTGAAAAATGCAATGCTATAGTTTTAAAATTAAGTTTCCTATTATAAGTAGGTATTTGGTCCGACGGTTTCCCTCTCTTAGAGAGGATGCCTGAGTCCCAGCTGTCGGAAAATTAAATGCTTATGGTTCGACATTTTATGTATCTGAGACTGTACTAAATAAACAGCTTTCTTTTCATGTTGCCTAAAATGTACCCATCATACTTACATTGTCCTGTAACATAGGTAGGTACAGGCTTCAGTCTCCACAACATAAATGTAAAGATACGTAAACATGTAGGTACTGGTGGTGGAGTAAATTGCAATTTATTTATTTTTATTATTTATCTCTCTGCTGGTCATGGCCTTGCATGTCTGTTCAGACAGTTCTTTCTTGCACCACCTCGACCCAGCCATCGCGGTGCGCGTCTAGGTCGTCTCGGTATCGCTTTTCGTGGCTGGCCTCGGCGACGCCGTTCATCTGGCACTCATTATGTAGAGACATTTGCCCAGAGGTAATCTACGGTCAATTTGACTCCCCAATATTATGTGGGCCTGGCAGAAAAGTTTACTCACGGCATGCGACTAATAAAGGATCAAATTAAATAAGCTTATGCAACTGTGCAGGCATGATGGGTGGATGTGTAGGTTTTGCTGATCCAATTCCAATATCAAAAAAGGATTTTCAAAGTTAATTTCAAGTAAAGACACTAACGGCCCGTTAGCACGGGTGCCGTCATGGTCATATTTTAACTGTGGTTATATTTGTTGTGGAACAGTGGCTATATTTCAATGTCTATTTTTTTATTTAAATTGTGCTGACGAAGCGATAAGAAATGTTTGTGTACCAGGATTTTTGTTATTAATAACATGATTTAAAAAAAAAGTAAAAAATTTCATTGATGAGTGTCAATAGAATTTCTTGTTCGTTCTTTTTCATAGAGATCTACGCTTAATAAATAAACAAATAAAATAAAAAAGCCTTTTAATTCATGCGATAAGTATGTACAATTGTTGCATCTTTAAACTCAGCTCAAAATAGATTAAAATTGTAGTAGGTGAATTGGTTAAAGAAAATCTCTACTGTAGATGATACTATCACTATTTTGGCAATAATTATTTATGTATTAGGAATTAAAAATTAGCTTTACTTTTGTGACTGACCGACTCTCTTGACAAATAAAAAGTGCCCGTAAATGGTTTGTTTGAAATAAAAACTTTTATCAATCATCAAAATTGAATTTGAGTTTAGCCATACCCACCGTTTCGTCAAATATCATGTAACAGTTCGTAAAACAGAGCAAAAACATCTGACTCATGGAGAGGATATTATGACATGATAATAGCACTGCCCGATAATAATTAAACCCAGCACGCATTTTTGCATTTTTCTTGGCTATGTATCTTAAAGCTCTTAAGTTTTTATAGAATTCTCGTATAAGCTGTTTTTATTAGCGAGTAAGACCTGTACCATGACGTGTAAAGTAAGATTGCTTCATTCTTATTTCCAGTTTGGGTAAGAGATGGCGCTAGACAATCTGTATAGCTCTGTCTCTTACCCACACTGAAATAAGAATGAAACAATCTTACTTTGAACGTCATGGTAACCCCGTTTAGTTCTAGATTATTTTTCATGTCCTGAAACATGATAAGGATAGGTATTTTAGACTTCAAATAAAATAATTATCGTCCACTATATTGTACCCCACGTAGTGTTAATTTACTAGAATGACAATACACTTTTTCATTTATTTATCACTCGCTTATCACAGATATCACGTCATGTAAACAAGTCGTCAAGTCCCCTATTATATTAGATAATTTTGGACTTATAATTTTTTTATCATGGGACCTAATCAAATCATCACATCCAAATAGCCCCAAAACTAGGGTTATGCATTTTCGCTCGAAATCGGGGCTATAGGCACCACAGATTACTACGCTAACTATACAGAGAGAAAATATATTTTCATTCAACAGACAATTCTGTCAATCATCTCATATACTGGATCTCCAAAGTATTGTCTTTCATCTTTAATATTTATCCACGATTTCTTTATTGAGAATTTGAATTTGGATATCTATCATATCTCTACTTTAGCCTGAACATACAAATAAAAATTGATAGGTAATTTTTATTTTGGGTTTTGTTTTTTGGGCCAACGAAAAAATAGATGGATTATGCGAGAAGCGATATGAAAGAAAAAGGAGTTAGTGATAGCGTGACGGATGACAGGACAGAATGGAAGAGAAAAACTTGTTGTGCCGGCACCAAGTAATATGGGACAAGGCCAGGAAGATGATGATTTTGGTTTTCTAATTCATAAATATTTTTTCTGAAACTGTACTTTTAGCCTACTTTTGTTGCTGCCTGTACCAGAAACACACATTGTACAGGCTATTACCTATTGTATATATTATTATAAGTCGCAAAATTATAAAATAAACATGAATTGGTAAATAAATACAAATTTGAAGAACGAAAATAGGATAGCGTTTGTTATTAAGAGGGCTCACTTTCAGGATACAATGTCTATGTACCTAGGCACCGGCATTCAAGTTTTAAGTATTTTGTAAAGTAGGTAAGTACAAACAACACTTATAGGTATAAGTATATAGGTACAAACAACACTTTTAATTCGTTTCCTCCATAAATTCTACAATAATCACTAAATACCTACACCACTCCACAAACATTAGATAACTACTTACCTAAAACATAGGTGATAATGTAATCCAAAGTATTGAATGCCTAGTATTTATTTATCACTTACCTATCGTGCACTCGGGGTTCAACGCACAAAGTTACTGTGAGTGGAGAGTGAGGCAACAATGCCGGAGACAACTTAGATAAAACCGTGAATTGTAAGTGTAACCTTGAAATTGTGTCATTCGCCTCTATACCCGAACAAATCAGAGAGCCTAGTCCGAGATTATTTTCGTTTACACGGCAACACATTTATGACGTTTGGCACTCCGATTGGCCCGCTCCAAACTTGTAACCAATCAGAGAGTCAAACGCAGTAAACGTGCAAACTAGCATTATGCACTCAGGAACTTAAAAGGCCCCCATGCACGGTACGATTTATCTTTACGATCCGTCGCTTCAGACCGATCGTAACGACAAGTCGATAGTGTTTGTCAAGTTATATCGTTAACGATCTAGACATCGATTCGTCGCTTACGATTGGTCTGAAGCGACGGATCGTACAGACAAATCGTACCGTGTACGGGGCTTTTTAAGATAATTGCTGCGCCGCATGAAAACAGCTATCATATTCAACCGGGCTTTCCGCTTTATGCAATATTTGACTGTCATGATATAATTATGTGAGGCAATTGAGTTTTCTTTCATGAAATATGGTGAAATGACAGTATTATCAATTTTGAAGTCAGCAAAAAAGCTAATGGTAGATGATACTCAAATGAATCTTTAAAGAATTTGAAAGGTTTCAGACAAGTGCTTTGTTGTAATGAGTGTAAACTATAAATTATAAGAAACGGACGACCGGACTTCAATATTATAAGAAAAAACCGGCCAAGTGCGAGTCAGACTCGCTCACGAATGGTTCAGTACCGTCAGTAGCAAAAAAACTACAAAAATATATTACTTTCGTTGTATGGGAGCCCCCTTAAAATGGGTGACGACTTCACGATGCCACAATTTATATTGAGACAATATTTTCCTCTTCGTGTGCATTAGCAAACGGATTAACGACATCAAAAAGATAGCAGGGATAGACTGGATGCGGATGGCGGAAGCCCGGGCGCATCTCATCCAGGCTTATGTTCAGTAGAGGCATGCGGTAAACTGAATACGATTCTCCTTGCAATAAAAAGAAAAACAGACATCCCAATCCAGAAATAAGCTGCTGGCTCTGCTACACTCATCCTGAAACCCGCTGAACTTTTCCGTTTCGAAATAATCCATTGACTTCTCTCGCTCTAGGGCGGTGCCAGAGGGCGTGTCACTTTTATTGACTAAAACTCCTCCTATATAATATGTTTCTTCTTTGCCTTTGCTTTCCAGGACCCCGGTTTCCATTTCGGAAGTAAACCCATGGCCCCAGTAGGCTTTCGCCCTGCTGGGCTCCTACGGTTTGTCGTCCGCAAGCCTACACCTACGGTGGCTGGAAATCGGGGTCGGGTTACCAGCGGTTGGGGCGTGGGGATGTCCGTTCCCTCGCGTGCGGCCGTCTTCTTCGCTAGCATTACTGCTGCGCATGTCGCAGTGAATATTTTTCATTCCTCCTCGTTCCGGACCAGCCTGTACCCGAGCCTGGCGCGAGAACAGATTCTGCCACCAATCGTCCCCGCGAATACACAGCGGGCTCTGTGTAACCCTGTAGCGCAGTATTCGTAAAAAATAAACGTTGTGGCGTTTGTTTTATTGAGATGAGTGACCTGTGCAACAGAGATAGCCACTTGTACACAATTAACTATGCCCATATTTTGGTAAAAATGACGTCACTGGTTCGCGTAACCGTACAACCAGATACCGAGTCGGCCCCACTCTCCCCAGTTTGCGTTTCTCCACTTGTATCATAATCAGAATGTACAATGATTTGTTGAAATAATTTAATGATTCTTTATTATTTTTTGTTATTCTTTACTTAATTTTTTTATTTAAAAAGAATGCAGTTTCTCTACTGTGTATATTACGGATATTGCTCTCTACAATTTAAAGAAAATTCTTAATCCACTGCTTTATGTTTGAAAAATATATCTCCATAAAAATAACTTACTTTAAAGGACATGATTGCGTTAATTTGGTTCGAAATCACCTCACGCGATTGAGGTATTGGACTGAGATATAGATTCCCAACTGTTCAAGCAAAGGCTGCATTTTGAAGAGTGTGCGCGGGAATGCCACGACTTTGATTCCACCATTTCATTTCTACCATCGGACAACCAGACGTAGGGCGAGTATCCACCCTTACATTCTTGAAACCTCTACGGTCCAGACTAAGCGATTCGCCTCGTTGTTTATACCGCATACATCGAAGGACTGGAACAATTTGCCCGCTGCGGTCTTCAATTCTGATTATAATTTGGCTGTCTTCAAGGCTAGAATGAATAGGCTAGTGCGCCTCACCATCAACGATTGCATCACTGCTTACCATCAGGTGGAATCGCAGTCAAGAACTATTTAATATCAAATTAAAAAAAGCAGGTAAATTTAAAGAAAACGCCAAGAAATTTACATTATATTTTATTATCTTTGTCTTTAATAAAGTAATTACAGGTAGGCACTAAAAAAATAATCATGCATATTGAAGACCATAATACAATAACATATTTCTTAGATACAACAAACACCGCATCCTCTCTTGAGAAATAGAACAGCCCGAGGCCTTAGAGCCGATGGTGGTGGAACATTCGCTGGCCATACTGTGATGGCAGGCGCCGGGAACACTTGACTGAGTGTTGTGTCCCTGCAGCGAATCGAGGGCAGTTAACAATATTATCCCAATGAGATAGCGAACACGAAGCGTGCTTGCAGACTAGTGGCGGGCCCCGGCGCCGCCTAACAGTGAACAGGCGAGCGGCCCGCCCACAGCCCCAAACAATAACTTCAACATGAGGCAAAAATAAACAATAAAAGCTTCAATAAAATGTACATGTCACGCCGTTTCCATAGAAGGCACGTATTCGTAAAAGAAAAAAGGATTCCCGTTTTAAAAAAGCTATCTCGTTACTTAGTAAAAACTACCAGCTAGTGTATTACAAAACAATTAGACGTACTTTAATTATGAAGCTATGATTTGTGTGCTATTAAACAGTGAACTTTACGCGAATTCCGTTTACCAGCCCAATTATTGCTCATTCTTTAGGAATTTACGCCTAATACTATGGAAAAAACACATAAATTATAACGGTTTTTAGTAACTTTTCATCATTATTTATTTCACTAAATAAATAGCATTTAACATGAATTATCTACTAACGAAAATATGGTTTACTCCTAAATAAAAAAGATAAATTCAGGTATAAATTACACAGGTATAGTGTGTCTAGCGCCAAAATTAATAAACTTGGGTGCTTTCTATAACCAAAGCATGGTTCCTTTACTAGTTGTGTTATATTGAATCGTATTTTCACGTTACGACCTTTATTATATATTTTTTTTAACTTTATTCGTTCGGACACTAAATATCAATAATTACACAAAGCTATCTACATGAGCCACTCTTAACCGTTTTTGTGTTAGTGTTACCAGATTAAAATATATGTCGCGCCATAGACAACGTATGGCAAACTTCATAGATATAAGATTTCATCTTTAGTGTGTGACTTTAGTGTGATATTTTTGCACTGGCAACCTAGTTATTATGTTGGTATACACCATTGTCTGGGAATGATTCGTAATGATTGCATTTATATCTCCAGCCGCATCTCTCTTTCCGGCTCCGACGTAAACTGGACTTTCTGTAAAAAAAAAAAAATCTGTAACACTGCTGGTGTAGGTATTTGCTTACGGGGAGCAATGTCTAAAACAAAATCACTTGCAACACTATATAAAATGGCATTTTTTAGGTGTGAAATCATCGCGTGAGGCAACGGTCCTCTCGCTTCAACCGTCGCCGGGATTGTGCGGACGGCGAGCAATGGGTAGCCCGCCGTCCGACCGTCCGGTAACCGTCCGGACCGAACCCAAGTCGTCGACGACGCGTATTGTTCCACGCGCGTCTTAGGGAGATGTCAGCAAATCGTAGGGGCCCAGCAGGGTTGAAGCCTACTGGGGCCATGGGTAGTGTGAAAACAAAACCAAAGTGGGCACGCGTGGAATGCGCCGTCGACGACTTGGGCTCGGTCCGGCCGGCGGACGGCCAGCTACCCAATGCTCGCCGTCAGCTTGTTTGATTATGTTTACGTAAACTATTAAAGTATCTTATCACACTTAGGGTAGGACTGTAAGACTTTTACGCTTCAAGTTCAAGGTAACTCTTTCAAACAATCCTGAAGCACATTATGAATGTACCATGTTTATATTGGAAGAATGGTTTCAGACGTTAAGTTATTACAGTTATAATGGTCCTTCAGCAAAGAATTTCAGCAAAGGCTAGCCCATTACAACAGGAGATACTATAGTGCACAAATGTGCTGAGGGGCACTCTGTGTTCCCTTACTCATAATAAGATGGGACAACAATTCGAGACGATTTTCGGTATAGTTCTATTCAACTTATTAATGGCGGCTCAGTAATCTCCGCGTGTCGCTACGCAGTAACAATTAAACGAGACATCGGAAAACTGCGCAACGAGTAACGATCTTCACAGCCACCATTAAGTTTGAAGCGCGCTGTAGTAAAGTAGTGGTGTCGTACTCACTATATTAGTGCGACTACTGGCAACACTGCTTGCGCACGTTGTCGGAGTGCGAGGGCCGCACGTCCGTGGGCTCGGCGTCCGGCCTGATCACGTCGCCCTCCGGCGGGTCGCGCATCTGCTTCTGAGATACGATCCTGTAGATTTCTGAAAAACAATATTTTTCTTTTTAACAAAAATCTTACAATTATAATAATCTTTATTTCATCTTTATTTATATATATTATCCACCAATCCACACTGGGCCCGCGTGGTGGATTACGGCCCATTCCCTCTCCTAGAGAGGAGGCCTGAGTCCCAACAGTGGGAACATTATAAGGCCGACTATGCTATGCTATGCTCATCTTTATTATTATTGTAAGATTTTTGTTTATTGTAATTAATTCATCGAGGTACTCGACAGACAACGAACAGCCTAAAACAATTTTTTAATGATCTGATCCCCAATGATAATGGTGACAATTAAAATTAATTACTTGTATTGTTCGCTAACACTACATAACAAGTTTTTTTTATTATTTGTCCTCCCAGCAACACTGGGTTATGAAGGATTTTTTAATAGTTGTCAATTTTAGATTTTATTAAAAAGGGCATTTCAGTTTGTACTTTTTTGGGCAATGGAAAATCCCAAGGGACAGTGGCGTATTTTAAGATTTTGCGTCCCCAGCCACGAATGTATAGCCGCCCCATAGTTAGTAGAAAAACCCTTGGCTGTGGCAATGATTTAAAGGTGATTTACCAAAAAAGGAGTATGTGAAAAAGAGAATTGAGCTCAAAAATTTTTACATACAGCCTCGGGAAGGTTGGGCTGCGGGATTATTCGAAAAAGAGTTACAGCTGCCCTGGGACAAGAAGGGCAATTGGAGGAGCACAGGTGGGGTTTAGTTAGTAAAAGTCTGACACATCCTCTCGCCCATCCAGAACGGGAAAAAAATAGGAATTTTCCACCTCAAAAAAAAACAAAAAACAAATAATTTTCTTTTTATCATTCATACAGATATAGAATATACGGGACAGAATAGATTAATAAAAAAAAGATAGATGTGTTGCTGAGCAGTTGTTGGTGACGTTTTGGGATGTACAAATGGCTGATTATGCCTAATTTTTGAAAAAAAAAAATACTTTGGATCTAATAAATATAATAATATTATAGATAAATTACACCAAACAAATAACACACACAAAACAAATAATTATGCTCATCATACAAACATTTGTTTTGTGTGGGAATCGAACTCACGACCACCAGCATAACAGTCAGGGCCTCTAACCACTAGACCAACAGGCCAGTCAAAAACATAATATACATATACATAATATATTATAAAGAGGTTTCCTTTGTCGTCTTATCAATAACTATACCCAAGCACTTGGCCTCTCTTCCAACGAGTGAAATGACCCCAAAATAGTTGACATCGTAATTGAGAAGTCTAAATATAGCCAGTGACCGGTGTAAGCGACGCCCCAAACTGACGGACGGACGTTGACATTCATATCGATTTTATCCACGTGAACACCGCGTATATACGAAGACAGGAAAAATACCATGTTTGGTTAGTTTGGTAAATAAAAATTAAATATGTTTTTTAATGTTAAGTACTAATCGTGCCTAAGTTTGCCACCCATACGTAACTTACTTTATTTTTGGTAAAGTAGTAAGACAAAGAAATAAAGTAGAAGTACATGAAAATACTCTGTTTTCAATATTTACTGAGGTGCGTAAAATTAAATGTTAATATTATGAACAATTATTGAACTATTATCAATACTACTACGTTGAAACTCGAAAGCGCTCTGTTTCAAATATTTTTTTTTTTTTATTAAAAACAAAATTGAGTTGGAATACTTATTTATTTAAATTAGGAGTATAAAGATAGCTTCCAAAACTTATGCATAAAGAAAAACTGTTAGTATGTGCTGGCAGCACACAA
Organism: Mythimna vitellina; assembly: GCA_949316375.1. Lineage (NCBI taxonomy): Eukaryota > Metazoa > Arthropoda > Insecta > Lepidoptera > Noctuidae > Mythimna > Mythimna vitellina. The sequence continues at coordinate 2,053,835 of OX438696.1, forward strand.
AACTATGTCGTCAAGAAATTACACAAAAAAATATGTGATACAATATTTTTCTTAAACTTTGCCAACTGTTTTGGCAACCATAACATGAACTTTCACTTCCCATAACTTGAAACAGTCATGCAGCTTTTAATATAAAACCCTTTCGTTTGCTACTTACTACTTAGCCATATTTGCAAACATTCGGTTGTTTTTTAACCGACTTCAAAAAGGAGGAGATTAAAACTTGTGTAAAATCTATCTCTAGTAAACCTGCTTGCAAATATAAAAAAAATCGCATCGAAATCCGTTCACCGGTTTCAGAGCTACAATGCGACAGACATACATAGCGGTCAAACTTATAACACCCCTCTTTTTACGGGTTAAAAAAAGAACTCTTTTCTATATTGATACAGTAAATCATTTAACTTTAGGCTCCTAATGTATTTTTTTACGGTGTACAATAAAGAGCATCTATGTAAATCCCAGTGTTTTGGTTCGAATTTAATGTAGTTTAGAACCTCAAACATATAAAATTAAGTACTGTAGGTGACAGGTGTCGGATTCAAACAATGTGAACATGCATATTTTCTTTCTGCTGTCTTCCTACCCATGTTATGAAAAAACGACCTTGAGTCCTCAGCATCGCTATCAGGTTAAGCTGAAGTTACTACGTTTTCCAAAACCTGTCCTGTCGCCTAGCAGCGCCAACTTCTGGCATGAATTTTGCTCAAAACCTCATTTCTCTTTAGATCAACAAACAGTAGACAAAAAATAAATTGTTTGACAGACACAGATCGATTTGCATTAAATAGGAGACCATAACCTCATTACTTAGTGATGTTAATTAAGAGTATTTACGTTACAACGAAGTATAATTACCAGTTAGAATGTTCTGGAATGCAGGCTCGACGTTAGTTGAGTCGAGGGCGGACGTTTCTATAAAACTAAGACCGTTCCTTTCCGCGAATGCCTTGGCTTCATCTGTTGGGATGGATCTGTGGAATCAAGACAAATACCATTAAATATTCATAAATATTATTTTTATTTATAATACATTTTATTATTATATTTATTTGGTAAGTGATAACGTGTTTTAAACAAAATAGCTTGGAGATATCGAGTCTGATCAGTTCTGGAAGCAATTCAGTGTGCGAACTCACACCTCAATGTCAGATTCTTATTTGCATTTCAAAATTCCAAGGAAAAAAAAAGACATTAATGAGAGCCTATTTCAACAGAAACCGACCCAGAAGCTGAAAACACTTGTAAAACTGTTATTATACTCAAAAACGGACCAAAAAAATGTAACCAGTGCACTGATTAAAATTTTGTGTCCACTCTTTTGTGTCACACACAATCACCATGATATACTTGAGTTACGAGTACAGAAAAATCAAGAACAATTAAAATACAAACCTGAGATGCCTAAGATCGCTCTTGTTACCAACAAGCATGATCAGTATGTTCTGATCGGCGTGGTCGCGGAGCTCGCGCAGCCATCGCTCCACGTTTTCGTACGACAGATGCTTGGCAATGTCGTACACCAGCAGCGCACCCACCGCGCCGCGGTAGTACGCCGACGTGATCGCACGGTACCGCTCCTGGCCAGCCGTGTCCCATATTTGAGCTTTTATGGTTTTTCCATCCACCTGGTGACAACAAAAAGAAAAGCATTATTTATTAATTTAAAAAGATTTAATGTATCGTTCCCATTGCTGGGATGCGTCCGCCTCTCTGTGAAAAGGAATGGGTCTTAACCCATCACGCGAGCCCAATGCGAGTTAGTGGATGGCAATTTTTTGGATCTAGGGCATACCCGGACCACATGAGTAGATAAACGGAACAGAGACAAAGCTTCATACAACCGCGCGAATCGGTTGCACCACTACATCCACTCGGGGAATGTGTGCGTGTCCACTGACGATATTGAAAAAAAACCGGTTAACGCAGGTTCAGTCAGTGGACTTGTCTAGGGTCTATGCGACGCACGTTGTTTGTTTTGTTTGTACAAGTTTAAATATGTTAACGTAAAAATGTGGTATTTTATTATCAATAATGGTGGTTTATATTTATCATACTAAAAATAAAGCTTCTGCTAGCTAGCTAAATTCAGCCATTACAATGATTTTAATGATGGTGATGTACAATTGGGTTTATTAATTATACCTACTGATAATTTTATCGCATTTGTTGAATTTCTCAAGCAAGTTTCGAATATTTCGATCTTGAAATAAATATTGCCAATGTTGGCAACGAAAAACTTAAACGTATTAAAGATTGTAAATTTGATATGTCGTTTGAGTGTTTCCCGTTAGATCTCTTGAAAAAACTTTGTTAGATACAGAATTTACCACATTATTAAAATAATAAATTATTAAAAAACAAAAAATTTCAAAATAAAATTATTAGAGTAAGTAATTTGTAAAATATCATACTGAATAATAAAACTATGTTTAAATACATAATGCAATAAAACAAATGTTTTATTTAATTTGTTTTCACCTAATGTGACAACCCTACCAAAATAAGTAACAATATTGCACGTTCTTAGGAAGCTTTGCCTCTGTTCCGTTTATCTACTCATGTGGCCGGATCCCTCATTATCTAATGTAACAAATAAATATAATATTATTTATCACTATTATTGATAGGTTCGCGTTTAATCACATTTTTTTTTCTGATGGTAAACGATGATGTGGTCGACGATGGAGCACGCTTGCCTAGAAGCAAAATATTCATTCTTGACCTAATGACCCCCAGCTAATACTAGTACAGTTCCAGTGGAATAGCTCACGGAAAAAAATAGTTGTAAATACCTTGAAATTTTTCATATTCATTATGATTGAATTAAGAAGACAGTATCATTTTTCATTCTTTTTTAGTTACATTGGAGACATTAATGAAGAAAATAAAGTTTAAGTTGTGTTGTTAAAACATAGGTATTGTTGTAAATTAACTTTAGTGTTATTTTCTGTTTATGAAACCATCAAAAGTAAGAGATTACAAATTCCTTCATGTTCCAAATTTAGCAGTGGTTTTTCCAACAAAGGGTGTGTAGCGATGACAATGGAAATTCTTGGGGAGGTCGTCACCCCTCACAGCTATGCCGACGAACACCTTAACGACCCCATTTCCTTCACCCATCCATCGTTATTTATTTGTGCCATCAAAGACATACGATAAAGCGACTGAAATGCGCAGTTTCTTTTCATAAACAAGTTAATCACGAAATTAATAAGTAGATAGGTAAAAATAATTTACATATGAGTTAGCGAATGAAGGAGCCGGTGACAGATATATTTGAAGATTTAAACACTTAGCAATATGACAGCCCTAGCCTTTGACGCAATATTGTCAAATAGGTTGCGAAAAGAGTGTTCTTTCTTTTCCGTGGTTGTACACAAGTTCCGATACTTGATTTTCATGGCGAAGGATATGGCCGCAACCATGATGGAACGGACATCCTCACGCCTCCTCTCCCGACGCCCGGGATTTCAGGAGTGGCGTAGTGCGTCAGCAGTATCAGGGCGATTCCCTACGATGCGATGAGCATTGAGTAGGTCGCTGTCCGGGCATTCCAGTAAGGACAGAGTCCGAGTCGTCGACAACGCGTTGTTTTCTATACGCATCTCAAACAGATGGCAGCAAAACTGTAGCGGTCCAGGAGGGCCAAGAGAGATGTGAGAATTTTTTAAAAGAGTTACCGTGGCCCTAAAACGAAACTGACAACTGAAGAACACATTTTTAGTCAGTAAAAGTCTGACACACCCTCTCGCTCCGCGTCATTAAATGATTTCCAACCTCAAAAAAATAAAACAATACTTGATTTTCGTAGATGGCGGAACTATCTTTTTTACGGACAATTATTGAACTGTATAAAAAAAAAATGTGACGGAATCGTATTTCGTATTGCAAATAAAAAAAAAACCTAATTTATCCCTTGAATAATAGTATAATATAAACTATATGAACAAATAATTAATGAAAAAAAAATAGAAATTAAAAAAAAATAACAAGTGTACTCCCGTATGACGCTTTGACTGTGTCGCTTACTTCATATGTTACTATTGGTTCCTTTAAGACTCGCATTCATAATTCACATTGATTAATCCGATCAATAGCGAGTCCACATAACGGTATATCGTATGGGGGTCATCGGTTTAGCGATGTATCCGTGTGTTGCTAGTATACTGACGTCACGGTTCTAACATTAATGTTTGTCCTGTTAGGGGTGTTATATAGAATAGAACTCCGAAACCGTAAGCAAAACTATCGGGTATCCGTAATTAATTAAATATCCGTAACCGGAACCGATGTAAAAGTTTCAGATAGTTTCAGATAAAAGCGGAGTCTAAATGAAAGGTTATTGCGATTGATTTAAATTTGTTTTGCCTGGGGACTTACTATGACGGGTTAAATTAGTCGTGCGAGCGAAAAAGAGGGATGAAACTATATACTCTACATAGCTCCATCCCTTTAACAGTTTAGCTTAGGGCGTTAAGAGCTCGTGGTAGCATTGCTGGTCAAACACTTAGACTAGAAATCAAAACCTGTTATTTGTATCTTACTTTTATACTTTAAAAATTCTAATAACCGTAACTGAAACTAGAGGATAATCCGAATTAATTTCATGTCTGTAACCGTATCCGAAACCGGTATACTATTATCCCTGTATCCGTATCCAGATCCGAAATTTCATATCCATAACATCCCTACGGCTAAAACTAGTACCTGTCGTATTACGGAAAATATTGCATGCATTTCAAAATATTTCCTATCGTTTTCATGATCACGATTTCTATCCCTTCAGCATATTGCGATATGAGAACTGTTTGGTCATCTGACTGAGGAACAAATGGGATTGTTTGAGTCACGCGGCCCTGGAACGCAAAGGGTAACTGAAGGAATGCGGGTTTTAGTCAGTAAAAGTCTGACACTCCCTGTCGTTCCACCCAGAGCGGGATTATTTGATGATATCCTACTAATACACCCTGGTGTAATGTCTGAATTGTTGTATGCAGTTTCAGCTTTGTACTTCTGGCTCTTAATTTAGCTGTAATCACTTTTCTTGAGGTTTTAAAAAAGCCACCCAGAGCCGGAGAAGTTATTTGACGATTCTCCCTCCTCCCCTTAAAGGTTTGACACCCCTGTCGTTCCTCTATTGTGCAGGAAAGTAAACGTGTTCGCACGTCCTTTAATAATGTAATTTACGACTGTCTACACGAAATTACTACGTTTAGTGATGACGTCAACGGCATTACAGATTATGTGAACAGTCTGCTTAGTGCCTCGCTGATGCGCCTGTGTCAATACAGAGGTTTAATCAAATATGACTCAAAGTAACCAGTCATTAATTTGTAGATATTGTTTTGTATTTTTCTTTAACGTTTTAGCCGCCTACGTCGGATATATTCGACACTCTCGCGTTTATTCCGCCAAGGTCGGACCTCCACGACCAAACACTCCATCTCGTCAGCTGTTCTGTCAACTATGGAGATCGAAGAGCTAAACGAGGTAGAGTACCCAGTCGCAGACACACGGACCCTGGCGAATAAGACACGAAAACACTCGTCGGACTGATCCGACACAAATGGCGAAAGGGTAACTACGTGCTAAACTTCCTCTATTGTCAAAGTTTTATTTATTTATTTTACTATTTATGTACACTCAAAAAACAGAAAAAGACAACACAAAATAGACAATAGTACAAAGGTAGTACGTTGTTTGAAGATAGATTTTTTCATAAGTATTTTTAGTAAATGCAGTATAGTAACAGTGAGTCCAACCAATTTTATGAATAAGTAATGAACGAATAACATTTTAACATTTGTCTTGCACGAAGGCAATTTGAAAGATCTTCATGCCTTTTACTTTCAATTCAACAATGACAGAAATAGAAATCGATGACTCTCCATAAGGTATAGTATGATACAAGTATGTAATTATATTAGAAAAGATTAAAGACCGACCGAAGGTTCGGGAACAGCTAGTTTCGGCTTGAGTTTCAGTTTCGGCCAAAAGGGGGACTGAATATTCGGTTCTAACGAAACTAACATCTTTGGTTGGTTGTGACAGATACCTAAAAATTTACTGACCCATTAATAAATGTATAATTTAATGGAATCGTCGATTTATACTATGTATTTAGTATTTTATGAAACTTATCTCAATTGCGTCATCTCGTCAATCCTCGTTTGTCCTACTTTCTTTAGACTTTTAATTATCATAGAAATTCTTCAATGATATAGCCAAACGATGATTGAAATATCATCAAACATTAACGTTTAAATGATCTGGCTAGTTTTAATTGGCCATATCATGAAGTGATCAATTCTAAGATCTGGCCACGACATACACATATATAAAAAGAATACTGACATATTAACGCACAAGGTTTCCTATTATGACGTAGACTAGCACCAAGAGAGGATTTTCTAAAATTCAACCCCTAAAGGGATGAAACGGGGCTCCAAAGTTTGTATGCAGAAACCTACTTTCACGGGGTCACATCCTCTGGCAGAAGCTATACTACCTATTAAATAATTAAGAATAACTGTACCGCAATTTTATTTTTGTCAAATTTTCTGCTATCACGTCAGTTTCGGTTACGGCCGAAACTGGAAGAAGACATTTTGTTACGGTTTCGGTTGCAAATCACGCTTCGGTCGGTCACTAGAAAAGATACTACATACATACTCGTAGTATTAGCAGAGGTTTATGGTAGCTTGGTAATAGGATGTAAGGAAATTCTAAGCTTTTAAACCATACAAGTCTGATCAGCTTAATGTCAGACACGAAGAAATCTTGACCTTTGACACGAAAGTGACGTAAGCCGATTATGCATGGAAATAACGAATGTTATCGATGATAATCGATTTTATTGGTAACTCTAAACTTTTTAAACTGGAAAAAGAACACGGAAATGATTTTTGTCTTTACAATTTCGCAGGTACCGGAAGTTCTGGCAACCGAAAGTAGGACTTGGAAGGAATAACAATGATGTTAACAAACATAATTCTAACCAGTAATACACAATAGTGTCCCAAACGGCTATTCCACTTGGCTTCAATGCCACATATTAAATCAAGACTAACACTTTTTCAAGAAAGGTTGTATAAATATGTTTATCGGCAGCCATTGATGTTGATAATCTTATGAGACTTCTTGAGGTATCATACGAAATAGGGTGTAAAGTCTCGCAAACCTCCATTGAAAAGGGAGGATCTTTCGACCAGACCGATATTGTATCTGGCCGGGGCCACTGCCCGATGGTGGATTTTCGGGATATATGCTCTAATCGTGCGGAGAGCTCAGACACCGCCATGTAGAATTTGTGTAACGTAAAGTCTTTAGTTTAGGTGAATCTGACTTGTCTGTTTTCGTGAAATAGCCGTTCAATAGAGTAAAACGAACTGAGAGAGTTATATTGATGACTTTAATGATTATAATTCCGTAAAAAAAATACGTATTACAGCCGAAAAGTATATTTTAATCAACATACAACTTGATTCTTAACTGCAAAATGCAAAAAATTAAGAAAATTTAGATTTTGCCACTTTTGAATCCCTTAAAGTTAAAATATGAATATTCTGCACACAATAAGAATTAATCGAAATATCATCAAATGTTAACGTTTAAACGATCTGGCCAGTTTTAGTTGGGCTTATCATGAAGTGGTCAATTCTAAGATCTGGTCACGGCATATATAAAAATCAATCCGTATTTCCCTTGGTCACGTCATCACTTGTGACCGGCTATTAACCTTTGAGTGTATAACAGTTTATTGCTATGACAGGACCACGTCTACGCGTCTGTCGGGTCAGCTAATTGGAAAGAAATGCTTTGATTCTTTTTTTTTTGTGTGTGGCCTCTCGCAGGTCAACCTAGGAGTTTCTCGACTACTTAACCGGACTTGCCTGTGGTGGCCTCGATTATACAATCAAAGCCTCCAGCCAGGGCTTACTTAACTAACTTAAAACTAAGCGACTGTACGCTAAGGGCACCCCCTGTGGGGTACGGACCTCGGCTTAGGGCGTCGCTGGGGGAGGGGTCTTCTGTAATTTCTGAATTTTAGGACCTGTGGCTGTATTAGGTACCTTAGTACCCACGTAATTACGGTATTATTTGAGTACCATTATAGCTCCTTCTCTTTTTAACAACGGCATCATGATAGCGACGCATGCATTGATCGCAGATAACAGTGTAATCGATTATATTGGAATATTTTAAATTGTTAATATGTATTAATTTATGGTCAGTGATTTATAATTTATGATAACAATATCTCATCGAATCTTTGGTGCTCAGGTGCATTATAAGTATTAAAATAGTTCAAATTTTGGCAATTTATTAACTTATATATTCCATGAAGATAGGTATCAGATTTTTGTTTTACGGAATACTCTTTACTCTTTTCATTATTACACAAACCTAGATGACTTAAGGGCCTATTACACTACGCGATATTCAGCACACAATATTCAGACAGTCTTATTTTTTGTTCCGAATAAGACCGGTCTAACCCTTATTACACTACGCGACATCGACTAAGACTGTCTGAATATCGAATAGTGTAATAGACCCTTTAGCAGTCTGTGCACGCTTTGAGGATAAAACATTAAAAACACACGTGTAACAAAATTAAACCAGGAAAGTGTTATACGAAGCGCGGAAGCCTTTCAAAAATCATCATCATCATCTTCCTGCCCTTGTCCCGTGTTATTTGGGGTCGGCGCAACACCTTTCAAAAATTATATCATCAATAATATTTTTGTTTTAGACTAGTTGCCGTCCGCGACTTTGCCCGCCCCCTGAAACTACTTCCCATCTTTCAATCAATTTAAAACTGTTCAACCGTTTTATCATTTTTTTTTCTTTTAAACCAACCTAAAAATTATTAAAACCCAGAAGAGGTATTTTAGGTTTTAGCGAGACTAACAAACAATTGATTTTTATAGATAAGAAGATATTAAAATTAATGAAATTCTAATATTATTGTCTCTAATTTGGGGTAATAATATTATTTTATCAGTTTTACATTGTCATGAAAAACTGACAAAATAATTCTCCTGTAGTAACATGTACGGAAATAAGTCTCTTATCTAATGTAACACAATTGAAATTGAATACAATCAATTGAACATAATTGGCGCCCAAGATTACAAATAATTAACCAGTGATTCGACTGATTTATTTTGATTTGCCGTTACTGTGTTACCGAATGTGGAATTACGTAAAATAATATAAATTAGATACTTTATGAACTAGAAAATTGTATATTAAATATTTTCGTACATTTATGTAACTTGATTGCGAATAAGGAAGTCTTCAAATAATTATAACATTTTTATTTCTGTAGTGTAGAAGAAAAACTTAATTGGGTACTAGACTCCTTTTTATTTTTGTTAATAAAAAAGTAATTTAAGGCAAAATCGCAAAAAGTAAGAAGTTTTCAAATCTATTCAAAATTAAGTTAGAAACCTTTCTTCCTTTTCTTAGTGGGAGGGGAAACTGTCAACTAACAGACAAAAGGATTCACAAACTACAATGTGACGTCACTGCCATTAGGTTACATGCGTAGAAGAGAGATAGCGACATGTTTCCAACTTCCCATCACACCCCTACTTTTCCTCGTACAAATATTTGATATGCTAATTGCTCCTTCATTTTATAACCAATTTTGAGGCGGGGAACATTTATTTTTAGTGTTATTTGTTTTTTAGTACAAAAATAAACACAGACAAGTATGCAAATTACTGTAAAGCGAAGGGTGCATGACATATTCGCAACATGCACCCTTCTACATACATTCTTTTCGTCCCGTTTAGATTGAAAAAAAATCAATTTCACAACATGGACTTAAGTACACTACATATTCGATTCAACATCGATATAATATGCGCAGGGGCGCCGGCTTTTAGAAAACCTCATGGGTGCTCATGCTCATTTGTGCTCAAGTTGCGAAGTGTGAGAAGAGAAATGACCGACATTTGACAACGGATCAGTAACTGGCATAACGGATGCCAGTTACTGATCCGTCCTGCATCGTTAATAAATAATAAATTGAGAAACCAGGAACAACGAAGGTACCACAAACACCCAAACCCAACATAAATGTGTTTCATCAACAAACATTTGTGTTCGCCTCAGCCGGCGCTCTAAACAGGTCGTCGGGTAATGAAAAAACGCCCATCCCTAAAAAGCGATTACTGATCTGTTTCTTAATGTCTATTCTCAGGGGTGCTCGGCACCCACTGTTTATTTCTCATGAGTGCTGAAGCACCCGAGCACCCACGGAGTCGGCGCCTCTGAATATGCGGATAAAAATCGAAAACGGAATGCGTCATACTTTAAATAGAACGCGCTGTGAATTCGATCACTGACTAAAAAGATGTCTATTTACATTTGAGGTAGTAAGTAACATCAAAATGCAATGACGGCATGCCTAAGTATAAATCCTGGCTTTTATAATAGTTTATTCAAAAGCAGAATAAGACGCATTATTGTGGTGTTGGAGCAGTAGAAATAATAAAACATCTTAGGCCCCTCGCCCACAGCGACTTTTTGTAGCGATGCTATCGCGCGTTTCGTATGCGCGGTACATCATCGCTACTAACGCGCGTTAGTCGCTTTTGCAAGCGCTATAGAAAAAATGCCAACGTGCTACAGCATCGCGACTGTATCGATGCGAACGCGCTACAGCATCGCTACAAAAAGTCGCCGTGGGCGTGGAGCCTTAGGTTTTTAAAAATACCAATTTGTGGGGAAATACAATTAAACTAGCTGCTGCCAGCAGCTTCACCCGAGTGATAGTAGAAAATTGTCTCAAGGGATACTTTTTATCCCGAGATTAACATATCCAAGGATATACCTGTGTACCAATTTTCACTAAAATCCGTTCAGTAGTTTTTGCGTGAAAGAGTAACAACCATCCATATACATACAAAGTTTCGCGTTTATAACATTAGTAGGATACAACCACCATATTACTGTAGAGACCAAATTATTCAGAAATACCTCTCTAAATGACACCTCTCAACATCGCAAACTCAGTGAGTTAGAAAGTAAAATATATTATCATTGTTGTTAAATTCACTTGTGGGCAAACAATGGCTAGGATTTTTTTACTGTGTGAATGTGAATGCAGTGACATAGACTCATAAGCTTGCTTCTTTTATGATCATTTGAATGACACATGCAAAATAAACATTTACGAAACTTATTATTCAAATACCTAGTATCAAGTCTAGCACAAAGTTTTTGTGAATAAATATTTTAATACAAAAAACTATTATTATGTCTGTGATTTGATAGCCAATTTTTGATGTATGTTATTTGCAAATTATTTAGCTAACATAATAAATATCTTTCAAGCAAATTATCATGACATGAACCAACTAATGGACTAAGACTAAGAGAATAATGAAGTAGAGGAAACTTATTTGTGTAGGTACCGTCAAACGGGGTGAATAGGACTGCAGGGGTGAATAGGAACAAAACTTTGGTTAAGTTTTTTACATTGCTATGTATTAATATAATTGATTTCTATCAAAGTATCCGTTTTCATTACAATTAATGAACAAATAGGAGTACTTAAATGCTGGGAAAAATTGTTAATTAACGCGAAAATCCCCTTCAAACTTTTGTTGCTATTCACCCCTGCGGTCCTATTCACCCCGTTTGACTGTACTATTTAAATCTTTATGACTCAAAAATTAAGTACACATCACACATTTTGAAAAGAAGAAAATGTTGTCTCAATATTCCTTTATATTTTTTTCTGACCAATCGCTTTACACTGTCTGGTCATGAAGGACATTCAATATAGTTTGAATAACAGATGAAGCCGTTCACCATAACTGACTAATGTAAATGGAAATAAGAATGGTTTCATGTTAATCAAAAATTTTGTAAGCAATAGAAGCTGGTATGAACATCTTGTTTTGAAAAGAATACATACTCCTTGTATTAGGATCATAGCAAATTCAGATTCTGTCTATTCATGTGGTGTGACCATATGCATCAATTTTTTTTTTAATTATAATATACACTTCATATATCAGTTACATTTACTGTGTGGATTAACAAAGTATGTTTTTTTTTATACAAGATTTTGTGACAGAATAAAAATTTGTGGTTTTCCTTATTTTCCTTAGTTTTCCTTCTCACTATATTGTTAAATAGATTTTTATGTTCAGATCTATTAATATACAACATAATAACCTAAGTGTGGGTGTAATACAAGTATATTTCTGCCTTTATCATTGCGGAATAAGGTTGGTAAAGGTCCATCAGATTGCTGAACATTATTTCTATTAAGATAGATGTGTTTGACTGCAGCCTGCTGAAGTTCACTAAAGTAGCACTTAAATGCATTGAGAATATGCAGGGTAATTAATTTTTTTATCTATCCAATGACGCTAAACATGTTAGCATTGTATTTTTATTTGTTTTTATTTTATATTAGGGTAATTTATAATGATAATGCCATGTAGATAATAGCATTGCATTCGTGTTGTTACTAAAATTTTAATTATATAAATATTATTTCTATCAATGAACCAGCACTCTAAGGGCACCACACCATGGCAACATAAAAAATCTACTATAGCAAATCACAATGCTTGGGCATATTTTATTTATTAATTCACAAACTTAGGAATGAGAATCAGAACCAGAATAATTTATTTTTTAATCATAAGTGTAGTAGTAATAGTGGTATGTGTAGAAAAAATTAGTCATATGTGACCAGGTCTCAAATAAAATGCTTCATCAGCTGACAGCTGCTGAGGTTTCTTTTGTACCAGGTAATGTAAAATATTTTTAAATACCTATTACCCTTTACTGCTATTTTTTCTGCAGTTGCTATGGGTAGTATAATCCAGAAGAACTAACCTCAGTCTTGCTGGGATATTGTGTTGCCCAGTAACTGTGTTATGGAAGGTAGATAGGTAGTAGCTCCATGTAAAAAGGTATTCAGCTCCATCTGGTTAGTACAACTTAATTGGGAAAAGACTTGTTAAATAGATTATTAATTTTAATATTAGAGTTAGGCACACAGACAAAAACCCTTTTTAGTTTTATTTAAAGATTAAAAGGCTATCTACTATTTGCATGATGCAATTTGTTGTCACCATGAGTCATATATCAAATTAATGTTATTTGTTCAAAACTTCTCATTTTATACAATTATCACCTTCATAAAGCAATTAAAAAAAGGATGTTTACATAATTTACAAAAAAGTTTGTTTGATTAAACTTAGGTATTTTGTAAATTTATTGTTTAATATTCATTTAATGCTAATGTCTTCTTCTTCATCTTCTAATCAGCAAGTCACTGATAATTATAGAATTTAATCAGACAAGTCCTTTGTCTTACTTCTGGCAAATTTACAGATATACTTATTTTACTAATTATTAATAAAACATGACATCAAGTTTTTAAAACTGATCTAGAATATGATGAGACACAAAGTAAACAAAAGAAATAAAGAGTTTTCTCTGTTAACAATGGGAGCAGGTTATTAACATGCAATTAACATAATCTGTGATACAAAACAAAAACTGTATTTACCTCTATACTTCTTGTTGCGAATTCCACGCCAATTGTGGATTTAGACTCTAAGTTAAATTCATTTCTAGTGAAACGTGATAGGAGACTGCTTTTACCGACCCCAGAATCACCTATTAGAACAACTGGAACAAAGAACAATAGCAAACATTACCAAACGCATGTTAGCACCAAATACCTGTTAGTAACCACAAATTTATGTTAGAAACGGAACAGTTTATGATTAGATCATACGTGAGCTGGAAGGTGACTCACTAATAACGAAAATTTACGAGAAATCGATCGATATGACTCAATCAGCTGATGCGATACTAACTTAGTTGTTTCGTAGCTAATACGCATTATACAAATATTTCATTACATCTTACATTTACATTACTGAAATTTAATAGTACTTTATTACAAAAGCTAGAGGAAAATCATATCAATCACTTTTTTCCTACGTCATTCGGAGAAGAAACAATGGTTTTGAGAAGTTACAATACGAATCAAAAACATATCGTTGTGGACAACAGTAGGACTAGAAAATATCCACTCCAGAATAGAAAGAACGTTACCTTTAAACAAATAATCGTATTCGTCCTCTCTTGTGCCCATTTTGATTTATCTAGAGCTCTCTTCTAATCGACGTCAAAATCGGTCAACTATAAAACGTCAAGATGAAACGTAAACAAAAATAACTGGAGACACAAATATCACAGTTTTTATAAACACTGCACAGTTTCCGGAATATCACTTATAAGTAAAGATTAATTAGATTTATTCTGGTTTCAAACTATTAAAATCCTAAATTGTCATAGGGACAAAATGGCGGATTGTTTTACGCCCCTCTTGGGTGCGTTCGAAACTTAAGAACAAAAAATAATAATCAAGTGGAGGTTATTCCAATGTTAAAATAATGCATTGTTTTATAATTAACTACAATGCAATTGATCAAAACCAATATATGAGAGTACGAATAATTAATATTACTTTTTTAGCTTATCGGTGTAATTTACTTGCGCAACATTTTGACTAAATATTGTTCGCTAGTTATTTCAGAACGTACTTTTGTATAAGTGACAGCTCTAACGTGACATAAACTGCCAACCTGCCAACATATACAATACGTTCACAGATAAGGCCAAAATCTACAATTTGATTGCGTTCGCAAACAATAAACAAAAAACAATATTTTTTTAAACATTTATTGTAATATTGTACATAATAATATTATCACTAGTATGCTACAAGGTTCCTTAAAATTACTAAGCAGTAGCGGCGACAGCTTCTTCTTCATCGTCACTATCTTCTTGTACTTCTTTAGACAATGTTTTATCAACATAAACAAATGGATCTATCTTGAGGGTTTCTCTTGATGGCGGGCTGACAATCAAGCACCTGTAAAATGAACATACTTGAAGTAAATCATAGTTCAGCTACAATTTATTTAGAAAATCAACATTAGTAAAGCTCTTAAACATTTATCATGCTATATTAATCTGATGTAACCTTGTAATGAAAAGACCATCTCGTTTTGGGCGTGCCGACTGTAAGTCCTTAAGCAAAGCTTCAAGGTTTTCTGCTACAAGCTTTGCTTCCATGTTTAGCTGAAAGAAATAAGTTTTACATTAAAGACTAATGTGTCTATACTTTCGGGATATTTTGCGTTTGTCGGGTTAAGTTTAAGATACAGGATATATTTTTATGACGTGCTGCAAATATCAACGTTCCTTCGGTTACTTACTTATAGAAGACGTTTACATAATATATACAGGGAAAATTCTAACTCTACGATTTATGTTTATAAATACCTACCCTTCCAATAGGCACTTGAACAGATCCAAAGTTCTCTTGAACGTCGTCCTTCACGACTCTATACTGGACACCGCCGGAGAACTTCCTTACTAGGTCTTTTAGATTGGGGTCCAATGTTCCCGCGCGCACATTAGGGAACCTCCTTTTCATCAGCCCTCGGATGGGCACTAAGTCTGTGAGGACATTAGGATGTGCCAGTACATAGTCGTAATCTCCAAGCTTGATCTGACCTTCCTGTGGAATTAGAGAAAGACTATCTTAGAATTAAGGGCTAGTGATTTCAATATTCATTAAAATGATAGATTCACAGTTTATATTTCACAGTTTTAATGGTCGATAAGGGCTCCAAAATCTTTGAAAAAGTTTATTGGCTAGCCCAGGAAACTAAAGACTGACGATGGCAGAATCGGAACTTCTAAGGTTGATCGCGAAATTCTATAGACAGTTGTACATGACAACCTAACTGGTTGTCATTCTTTCCGAATCTAGTAAACGACCCAAGAGTTTTTGACCCAATATTATTTCGAAGATATCCCGCACGTCAGCCTTTACGAGATTAGGATGGCTGTGTGAAGAGTCTTAATAATAAAAAGGCGTTGGGTGCTGACGGAGTTGTAGCCGACTCTTCAAGAAGGCAGAAAAGCAAACTCTAAAACTTATTTTGAAGGCTTCCTACAAGGTGGACCGATGACCTAGTAAGGGTTGCGGGAACCAGATGGATGCGAGACGCACAGGACCGTTCATTGTGGCGACACTTTTGGAGGCCTATATCAAACAGTGGACGTCTTTCGGCTGAAATAATGATGATGAATGGAGAAAGCCAGGATTTACCTTGCATGACCGAATCAGAATTGAAGATATTCGAAGGAGAACCAAGTGGG
The DNA here is from genome assembly GCA_949316375.1 of Mythimna vitellina. Classification (NCBI taxonomy): domain Eukaryota; kingdom Metazoa; phylum Arthropoda; class Insecta; order Lepidoptera; family Noctuidae; genus Mythimna; species Mythimna vitellina. The sequence continues at coordinate 2,070,062 of OX438696.1, forward strand.
TAGAGCGCATTAGTCGCAGAACAGATGATCGATGGTACTGAAAGGTTTTAGAGTGGCGACCGCGTACCAGTAGGCGCAGCGTCAGAAGGTGGATCAATGATAGTGAAAGTCGCGGGAATCCGCTGGATACGAGACGCACAGGACCGGTCGAAGTTGCGACGTTTGTGGGAGTCCTATGTTCAGCATTGGACGTAAGTCGGTTGAAGGGATGATGATGATGAGTATATATTATATAATTTTGTTATATTTATGGTTTATTAGTATATCTATTCTTGTATTCGCCTATTCTTTCTCTGTTATTGCACCTACCACTGCACTTTTCACCCACACTGCATCATCCAAAGGTTAACTGGTAGAAAATGCCTAAGGCATTAAGTCCGTCTCTGTACTTGTGTTAGCATAATGTATTTAATAAATAAATAAATATACTCACTATCTATTAATGAGCATCCATTACTACACTACAAAGTATAAAACAAAGTCGCTTCACGGTCTGTCCCTATGTATGCTTAGATTTTTAAAACTGCCTAACGGATTTAGATGCGGTTTTTTTTAATAGATAGAGTGATTCAAGAGGAAAGTTATTATTTAACATACATGCATAATATACACAGTGATGTGATGTCTTAAATAAACACATTTTTTTGCAAACGCTTACATTGCAAACGCTGGCTGAACCCTACGAGATAGATAAAAATAAAAAAGTTCTACAAAAAATTCCGCAGTGGTATATGTCTATCTCTTATGGATAACCCACAATAACCATTTTTTATCCTTTACTTTTTAAGAGAAATAATGGCTTATTTACGAAGCGATTTTAAGCAATACAGTTAATCCTTATCCAATTAAGTGCCTTAAATACATTGTGCATTTAATATAGATCAATATGGCCCTTTACAGGATCATGTAATTTAAATGAATATTTTCGAAGATATTACAGATTTATAATGCAGGGACATGCCTATATATAGCGCGTCGAAGTTTGCGCTTCACCCTATAGCACTTTGTGTTTAGCAGCGATCGCACATATCAGTATTGCACCCGTGCGAAGCCGGGGTGGGTCGCTAGTATTGTATAATTTCAATCACGGGGCGAGTAGTTTTGGTAGGTTACAAAACGAAAATCAAACGCAACTAGCGTGATGTAGATGAGGCAGTTTTGACTGCATATAAAATTATAGTATCTACTGCCCCTTTTTTATTACGTTGGTGAACATCAATTGACTTCTCTCGCTCTGGGTGGAGCGAGAGGGAGTGTCACACTTTTACTGACTAAAACCCACAGTGTTCCTGAAGGAACACTACTACTGAAGTAGCGAGGGCCACGGTGACTCTGGAACAATCCGCAGCCCTGGCAGACATCGACCCTAACTGGCTCCGTCAATCTTGATCGTAGACTGACATCTCTTTGACCGTAGACTTCATAGTCATCTTCACAATTAAGCACTGCCATTCACCTGTATTTTCTTGACAATTTCCGTGCCTCCAGCAAGTGTAGCTCCTGCATCTGTTGCCTCCTTGATCAACTCGGCACCCTTACAGAAAGCGAGGATTGTGCGTTCCTCGTCTCGTGGGAATAGGTTGGGCAGCAACGAAAGACGAGTGAAACTTTCTAGGAAACGGTTCTGTCGACAAGAAAACATGACAAGTAAGAGATTGGTGATGCAAATAAAATTGTAAAATATAATTAACACTAATATTAAAAAGAGATAAAGCTTAAAGTTTGAATCCGATGTAGGAGCTAATCTGTAAAATTTATCAGAATCATCCCAAGCAGCTAAATTGTACTATAAGTAAAGATGTTTCGCAAAAAAGTTTTGTAAACGTGATATAACGGTGTTTATGGTGATAGCACGTTGTATAAAGGTGTTTGATAAGACTTTTTAGCTCTATAAGCTTATACAGGATAAATGATCTATAAAGTACGTGTTTATTACAACCTGGTATTGTTTTTTGTGTTTACGAATGATATCTGATATATCCTCTTTCCAAACAGGTTTTCGGCCTACTTTTGCTTATGATTACAGAAGACGTTACGAATGGCCGAATTGAGAATTCAAGATTACCGGTGTTAGTTTTAATCGATTTCTCCAATGCTTTTAATACCATTGATCACGACATCCTCCTGACTATTTAGGCTCGAATTGGGGATTCTTCTATGGCACGGGTGTGAATTTCATTATATCTTTGTAAACGTCAGCAAGCTGCACGTTCTGAAGAAATTTACTGACTGGTGCGAACTGAAAGCTGGCGTTCCATAAGGTGGTATACTTTGTCCACTCTTATTTTCCTTACTTATAAATGCTATCACTGTTATCAAATACTATTTCCATTCGTATTCTAATGACCTGCAGCTCTATGTGCAAACTGACATAGCAATCTCAATAACTGTGTCTCATTGCTAAACACTGACCGTCTGGCTATTGTCAAACCAATTTAGAGATATTTTTAATGTCAATAAATGTCAAGCTATATGTACGTGGGACACTGAGAAAGTTTTGAGCAGATTGTTTTAGTTACTCAGCATCAAATTTATGCTGTGGTCCGTCTGGATTTAAGAATTTCCTTCCATCAAGTAGTGAAACCATTTTGGTCCAATTACTTGGACTATGCTGATATTTGTTACTATAATCTCGCCTATATGTATACCAGGTACAGGTAAAAGTATCGTTGAAAAATACTTTTTCAAACTTCCACTGGTTGCTGGTACAAATGCTGTATCCACTAATCAGTGTTGCACACCTAAAATTCGTAGGGCTGTGGCTACCCGCATAGAGAGGACGAATCAACAAAACGACGCTCGCCATCAAATGCTCAATTACAAGTTGGTATTGGTACCAACCGTATATCGAGCCTTCGCAGAGCCTCTCGCCTGGACACGAGTTGCCATAGGCAACCAGAAAAACTCTAAACATACTCCGCCCCCAAGTTGGGCGCCATAAAAGCAATCTCCACAGGTGGAGGTTCTCGGATGATTCCGATCTTCAGTGCCTTCCATCTTGCGTCCGTGCGTATGTGCTCTGTTACCTTTTTACGTAGGCATCTAATGACGGCGTAAGCGGACAGCTTTGCCATGGCCGAATACTGGGCCAGGTAAGGAATTAAATTTGACAAAAATAAAGACTAGTTTGCCTTTGACACGCTAAGAAAAAATGATACTGTATCTGATTTGACAATTTTTTTTTATTATATGTATTTTTTTATTTTGTAAGTTTCTACTGTACAACGCCTTGGACATCCTCTGTAACGTTGTACAAGTACTTGTAAATAAATAAAGAAATAAGGTTAAAAGATAGTGTAGGCTTCATAATTGAGTTTTAAAGCATTCTTTGGGTATGGAAGCGAAAACTTGTATGTTATTAATTATTTGTTGCCACAAACCTGTTTCACAGCAGCCATATTGAATTCAATCTGTGCAAATACTAACGCATCAGGCTCATTATACATAGTCGGGTGGTGCGTTTGTTGATGAGCTTTGACCGCATCTTCTGGGGTGTAGACCACCCAGCGGTAGTACTTTAGTGGGTACACATCATCAGTGGGAATTGGCTTGTACATATCATCCTTATGTTTACTGATATTTGACTTTACGCTCCTGAAATTAGCAGAACAAAAATTATAATATTAGGGTACATTGTTCTTTTACAAAACTGAAGTTAGCAGCCAAACAAGTCAGGGAGGATCTAGTGTATGTCGTTAGGTCAGGACCAAATTGTCAACGTAATGTTAAATTGAGCTGTTTCAACAGCTAAAAACAATAAATTTACGCAGATGGTAAGATCAATGTAATAAGTTCAGACATTTTAATTGCAATTAAATAATATTGTTATAACTACTCCCCTGTAACTTTGGTTCTAAACACTCGAATTGGTTTAAATTTGAGAAAACGTCTACTTAGAGTGTCATTAAAGCCTGTTAGTATTGTCAAGAAGGATGCTCAATCCTTTCTATTTTTTAATAATTTATTGGTCAATGAATTTTTATTTTCATCATAACTACTCTTTACGACTTTAGTCCTGAACACTCGAATCGGTTTGAACTTGGTCAAACGTCTAGTTAGAGCTCTACTGAAGCCTGATAATATTTAAAGAGGGACACTCAATCCCTTCTATTTTTTACAGTTACAGAAGAGTTACTATAAAAATAAAAATTCATAACATGATAAAGCATAAAAAATAGAAAGGATTGAGTATCCCTCTTCAAAATAATATCAGACCTCAATGACACTAGGTTGACGTTGGACCAAGGTTGAACCGATTCGAGTGTTCAGGACTAAACTTACAGAAGAGTTATGATACAAATCAAAATTCATAAATTAATAAATTATAAAAAATATTAGGGATAGAGTATCCCTCTTGAAAATAATACCAGACCTCAAAGACACTCCATGTAGACGTTGGACCAAATTTGGACCAATTCGAGTGTTCAGGACTAAAGTTACAGAAGAGTTATGATAGAAATCAATATTCATTGATTAAAAAAATTATTAAAAAACTTTTTACAAAAAAAGAATAACCCGACTTCACTGAAAAAAAACACTAAAAGGATCAAAATAACTTTAACTTCGGAAGTCGGTGTTTCTCGGTATTATTTGTATCTTATTTAACACCGACTTCCGAAGTTAAAGTTATTTTGATCCTTTTAGTGTTTTTTTCAGTGAAGTCGGTTATTCTTTTTTTGTAAAAAGTTTTTTATTTCACACTTTTTAGTTGCGATACACTTATAAACAGAGTGTCTATTTCTCATGATAATTTCAATTAACCCAAACACTGCTAGGTTACATTGTGTTATTATGAAGTTCCTGTGTCTACCTTCCACCTTCCGGCCCCATCATCAGATCAGTTTGATAGTCATGACAATTCTAATAAGCCCAAACACGGCTAGGTTACATTGATTAATTACGGAGTTCCAGTGCCTAACTTCCGGCTCCATCATCATCATCAGATCACTTCGATGACACCATTTTCAACGTAACTATTCAGAACCATTCATTTATTTGTATTGTCATAGTCACTTAACTAACTTCATTGTGATATCTATGCGAGTAAGAAGTTCCGTTGACTATTTCTGGTTTTCTTCATCAGTTCCACTTCATCAAATATTACTTTTTGACTGTAAATACTTAAATTCTTGATGAAAATACCAAAATTACCATATGATTGCCTATAATATTTGAGGAGTTCCCTCGATTTCGCCAAGATTCCATCATCAGATCCCAACTTGGTGACTATGGGACCATTTGGGAAGTATACCCTTTCCAACAAAAAAAGAATTTTTTAAATCGGTTGGCAAGCAACGAAGTTATGCGCAAACAAACATAAAAAAAAAAAAAATACAAACATCCGAATTGAGAACCTCCTCCTTTTTTAGAAGTCGGTTAAAAAATAGAAGGGATTGAGTATCCCTCTTGAAAATATTATCAGACCTCAATGACACACTAAGTAGTCATTTTCAAAATTTGGACAGATTCGAGTATTCAGGACTAAAGTTACAGGAGAGTTTCATTAATAATCGTAATTCATTGATTATCCAATTATTTAAACAAATAGAAGGAATTGTGCGCTTTGAATTTTTATCAGAGTTCTATTACATTCTAAGTAGATGATGGACCAAATTTCAACTGATTCTAGTATTTAGATCAAAGTTAAAATATTTGATTTAAAATTCCAGTCCAAAATAGTCAATGTAAAGTTTTATTAAACTATTGTCTTCTCATCTTCGATTTTTACTTTTTAAATATTTTGTTTTCTTAAGATCCGTCCCTGGCAGCTGCTAGCTTTTCAGTTTCGTTGTTTTTTTTGTTTTATCATTCATCTAGAAAAGTAAATTATAATAAAAGCATATTCTAGAAGACTAAAGTTTTATAAGATTTTATTATTACTTAATTTGGCCCAATAGTGGTCCAGAATAAGCTAATTAAATTAGATATTAGAAATATTATAAGTTTACTTAGTATAAACTAACAATAATATAAACTATCTTTATATCTTAGAAAGTATTTTGTACCATAGTGTTTTCTGTTTAGTTTGGGATTTATTTAAAAAAAATATTTGGTAAGTAGGAGAGATGAAACGCATGTTACTAAAAGAGTTATGAATGTACATGTGGAGGGGTGGAGTGGGAGAGGGAGGCCAAAGAAAAGATGGATGGATTGTGTGAACAGTGATATGAAAGAAAAGGAAGTTAGTGATAGTATGACGGTGGACAGGATAGAATGGAAGAAAAAAACGTGTTGCGCCGACCCCAAATAAGATGGGACAAGGGCAGGAAAATGATGATGATGATGATTTGGTAAGTAGGTACAAATGATTATTACAATACAGAATGATTACATTGGAAGCTTGTAAGTTGTCTTACATTTGTCAGTAAACAATACAGAAGTATATTTTTTGAAAGTTATCATACATTTTGGCTTTATTTTGAATTTGAATGCTAGTGTTAAATTATTATTTTATCTATAGCAAACATACTTATCTTTCCCCCTCTGATTGTGTGGGATGAAGCCAACTTTAGTGACCTCGACCTTAACCTTCTTGGCGCGGGCTTTCGCCCTGGTACCCTTACGAGCTGCATAGGACACAGTTGCAGTGTGAAGGGATCTCTGAAAATTAGATAATAAACAGAAATAATATGACAAAGTAATTGTTATATAAATAAATTGTCTTTACTTTCACAAAGGTGAAATTACACTACCTATTACTTTTAAAGTTATTACAGTAAACAGTTTTTAAAACCATTATTATTACTTGATTTCACCTTAAGAAACTTAGTTTAGGCAGGTGTTCTTCATTTCTTCCATAAAACTAGATATTTTACCAATATTGAATACAAAGAATATTAACATATAAAATCGTATAGTTTATATTCTATTATCATAGAGGTTAAGGAAAAGATCAACAAACTTACATTATATTTTGCCTGTACATAGCTATATTTTGTAATTTCATCAGAACTACTTTATATCATGATCATGAATTTATATAGTAATTATATACTCACCAAATTAGTAGTATTACTTTTATAAAATGTTAAGGTATTTGTGAACATGGAACCTGAAATAAAATCATACATTTCATAAATGAAATTCACATAACAAACATGGTTACACATTTTTGATAAACTTACGGAACAAAGTTCCAGCCATGATAACAGTTTATTTAATTTTATTATTTTTGTATTAGATTTTTGGTTTTAAATTCTGTTTTGATAAAACGATTTTTAGGTTATCCAGAGACAAACTTTCCAAACACTTGACAGTATTTTTTTTAATTGTAAATGCATGTATAGGGCTAAAAATGTTATACAAGTTCTACGGGTCGATCTTTATGGGTAACCATGTTAACAAATAACGTTTTAAGTGAATAACTAGCTGACCCGACGAACTTTGTGCCGCCTAACAGTCAATGATTTCGATAGATTTCGATATAGTAGTTGTTTAACACATTTATTGTGCGTACAGCTAAGGAGTGGAATTTCTGTCAGAGTCTGTGTTTTCTGATAGAGGTTAAGCAACGCTAGCCGAGGTCAGTCAGTAGATGAATGACTGTCCATTACTTATGTACCTCCGTGCCTCAGAAAACATAAAAACTTTGGTCCCGACTGCAGACATTTCAGAGTCGCTGTAGGTAGGTCAACGTAGTCAAAAGCTTGTAAGCCTGGCACCGGTCTTGCAAAGAGGTATCGTGTTAAATTAGCAGTAACTTCACGAAAAATACTGTTCTGCTGCTTTTGGTTAGACAGGAAACTGCCGCAACATAGTATGCTAAAAGACAGATGATGCGTGCCTAATACAGGTTTACGCTTTCAGTCGAGTTTTTTTGAGGTGGATAATTCAATGATCTCACTGGTGGAGTGAGAGGGCGTGTCAGACTAAAACCCACCTGTGTCTAGTGTCCTTCAGTTTCCCTTTCCAGAAGGCAAACCATGGATGGAACCAGACCACGGATTCCTTTTAAGGAATTTTTGTGGCCCTGCACTTTTAGGCAGACGGCGTGTAGATTTTGCATCAATTTAATCGTGGATTCATTTATCTTCTCCAGCAAAGTGCAATGATAGATAAATAAACCATAATACTGTTCTAAATAGCAATAAGCTAAATCAACAATCAAATTTAAAACCATAAAAAAATATCTTTGAATCTTTTCAGCGTGTTGCCAACTTATTCAAATCAACCCTATTTACGGGTACGCAGTCTTAGAAACTCACCGCCTTTCCCGAAGTTTTTGGCGACCTCTTTAATTTCTTTATCAGTTTTTTTTTACCTCGAGAATTCTCTTCTACTCCTCTCTCTGCTGCTATCGCCAAACGAATTTAATCTAAATAAAAATCTCGATATTGTTAATCGAAGGAAACTTGGGTGTAATGATGGTAAAGGTTAACTTTAATTGGTAACATTGTCAACAACAAGCACTTTCAAAACATTTTCAACTTTGGTCAGTCGCAGTTTTGCGGCAGTTGTTAGAATTTAATTAGACTTATTACACGTCCGATATGTATTAAACCAATAAGATTATTAAGTTTATTAATGAAATAAGTGTAAAAACTAATAATGGAGAGAGTAAACTGGAGTTTACTTGCGATATCACTTTGTGTTTTATTGTGGGGTGTGGCCGGCCAGTATGAATGGCAAATTCGCGATGCTTTCGACGAAGTTCGTGGAAAAATTGACAAAGTATCGGCGGATAACTGCTTCATATCACATTTGGATGACCTGTATTTACCAGAGGACTCTGTTTCCCACCACCCTGATGTGAAGGAAATCAACATAAACCCTGTGTTTCCGAATCGTACAGCGATGTTGCATTTACACAACATGGCTATCAACCGAGCGTTTTTCTGGAGTTATATTCTGCAGTCGCGGTTTATCAGGCCAGCCATCAACGACACCTACGACCCCGGTATGATGTACTACTTCCTATCGTCGGTTGCTGATGTGTCAGCGAATCCTTACATAAACGCTAGTTCCTTATATTTTTCTCCAAACATGTCATATACATCGTCGTACAGAGGATTCTTCAATAAAACTATGCCGAGATTTGCACCAAGAGCTTACCGGGCAGATGATTTTAATGACCCAGTGCATTTACAAAAGATTTCAACAATGAACACATTCCATGTTGAAGATCTGGGTGCCTTTGACCCAGAGAGCTTATCTAAGGATTATACGTCTGAGTTCTATAGAACCAATGAGTGGTATAAGAGATGGTTGCCAGACAGAGTAGCCAACCGTCATGACACTAAAACTACATATCAAGTGGAAATCAGATATGCCAATAATACAAATGAGACATTTACATTCCACGGACCGCCTGGCAATGATGAGGTTTGTAAACATTCTGTATTTACATTTGCACATGGCTAAAGTAACACACTCAATAATTTTGTAATTAGGTATTGTTTCACTAGTTTTTTAGGTCTGTCAGTCAAGACCCTTTACCTCGAGAATGCATGGAGGTATCAAGTGAAATTAAAACCATATCATACCCTTATTGCAAAAACCAACTTAGTGCACCAAAATTATGCTACCAAGTTACCAAGATATATGCAGTTGAAAATTTCACGTCTCAAAAAAACCTTATATTTAAGTAAATATTACCCAATAGTTTAAAGTAATTAATTATAAAATATGAATGTATAGGTTATGAAAATAATAATCGGAAAAGGCTCTATATATTTCCCATAAAAGAGAAAATTTGCTGTTAAGGGGGTACATTTAGTCACTTTTTCCTGAATGTGGAAAATATACTAAAAATTAGCTTCTGCCAGCGGCTTCGCCACATGTAATTGGGTTTTTCCATTCAAACTTTGGACCTCCATTTCAACCCCTTAGCGGGTGAATTTTGTTTTTTTTTTCTCTCTTAGTGCTTGCCTACATCATAAAAGAAAACCTTGTGCAAAATTTCACGGTCCTAGTCCTTGTAGTTTCGTCTGTGCGTTGATATGTCAGTCAGTTTCTCCTTTTATATATATAGATCAATAATGCACCTATCTGGAAGCTTGTCTAAAATATTTTATTGAATCACTAGCAACCCAAGGCGCAATGTTGATACCACCGCAACCGCAAACTGTGTCTCTGAATTTTAAATCTGTAATAGGTATCTTCCAAAATATTTGTTTTTTTCATTATTTTGATCTATCTCTTAGGATTCAGCCAGCGTTTGCAATGTAAGCTCAAAAAAATGTGTTTATTTACGACATCACATTCGAAACATCTAAAATTACTAGTGTTTCTTTACTATATTATGCATGTATTGTAAATATATACCTTCCTTTTAAATCATTCTATCTATAAAAAAAAAACCGCATCAAAATAAAAAATGTATATAGGGACAGACAGCGGGAAGCAAATTTTTTTATATTATGTAGTGATGTGCATAAATTACTAGTATTTATGAAGACAAGGATAGATTTTATCATATTTGCGCCAGCACAGAATTAAAAGAAAAATTTTTAGTTAGTTTTTGCTCAATATGTTTTTTTTTTTTCTAATGACTTCTCCCGTTCAAGGGCGGAACGGGAGGGCATTTCAGACCACGGGTTTCCCTTTCAGAAGTCGATACTTGGCCCCAGTAGGCTTCGACCCTGGTGGCCTCCTACGGTTTTGCTGACATCTGATTGAGGTGCGCGTGGAACACTACCCGCTGTCTACGACTCTAGCTCGGTCTGGACGGTTATCGGACGGCGACCTATCCATTGCTCATCGTCCGCAAGCTCACGCCTACTGAGGCTGGTAGTATGGGTCGGGGTCTCGGCGACTGGGGCGTGAGGAATTCCGTTCCCTCACGCGTGCGGCCGCCTCTTTTGGTAGCATTACTGCTTTGCACAAGGAGGCGACCACCTGCCATTCTCCCTCGCTCCGGATCACGGACTGAGCCAGGGCTTGGCACGAGACGTCGCCGCCGCCGAAATAAGGTGGTAACCCGCACAAGCAGGACACACCTCCACCGTATGATCCTCCGTATCCTTTGAGAAGTGGCTAAAGAGGCACCACGGCGGCGTCCTCGCTTTCCGCATGACATAGGTCTTTACCGGACATTGTTCGAGAGGCTCCTATGTTGGATTCAGGTGGAAGAAATACCCGGGTGTAACCATAGTGCTGGCCGCCTGGAGGACAAGATGTGCCCTCTTGGGCGGAATACCGCCGTGTTCTCGTGCTGGCCATGGCCATGGCCATGGTCCGGAGCGAAAGGGAATGGAATGCGATCGCCTCCTTCTGCGAAATAGAAATGCTACCAAAAGAGGCTGCCATCTCCTCAACGCGACAGGAGACACCCCACGCGCGAGAATCGCAGAGCGATCCTTGGCCACTGCAGATGCGGGTATGCGGACGATGAGCAATAAGTAGCTCGCCGTCCAGCCTTCTGGTAAGGATCGAGCCCGAGACGACGGTGTATACTATTCCAAGCGCGCATCAAAGAGATTTACAAGCCGTAAGCACCAAGACCAGCCGTAAGGGCCACTGTCCGCTAAGGCCACGGGGAATTTTTGAAAGGGAAACCGTGGTCCTAAGTCGCAAAAGGCAACTGAAGAATACAGGTGTGATCCATCTTAAAGCGGGAAAACTCATTAGGGCACTTTTAAAAACAAAAAAGCCAGCCAAGTCGGATGAGTCGGACTCGCCCTCCGAGGGTTCCGTACAAAATAGGTACATGATTCTTTTTTCATTCTTCTTCATAAATCGAAAACTATTTAAGCTTGTGCAATTGAAGCCCTTTCATACGATACCCCACATGACACGGTTAATTCGCTTCAAAATTTGGACCCCTGTGATTTAATTGTATAGTTTTCAGATTTTTCCCTGTACTTGTAGTATAAAAAGATATGACTAAATTTCATAGTTCTAGGTCAACGGGAAGTACCCTATGAATTTTGATTCCCTTGAGAGTGTCGAAATATACGTTTTTTGCAACATAAACAGTGGTATCTTTTTTTCGGTAAATTAGTAGTTTGAATTTTTAATAGCTTCAAGGGATTGCAGACTTCTTTAACTTTTTTTGCGATTCGGAAAAATCTTCGTAACTCAATTCGGGAGTTGAACTGTTTTCATAGGTAAGGTTGTACGAAACCCTCAGTGTGCGAGTCCGACTCACACTTGCCCGGTTTTTTTATATTTTATATTGGGTGTCTCACTCCTCGTCTTAGAAGCATGCATGGTTTCTATGGTTTAATAAAGACCAGAGAAGCAATGCAGGCCTAATTTTGGCTGGACAGCAAATGTTTGAAAGATTTACCATAGTCTTAGGACACAAAGGGCAATTGAAAGACAAAGGTGGGTTTTAGTCAGTAAAAGTCTGTCACCAAGAGGGGGTAGGGCAAGATACATATATATATATATTAGTCTTATTCAAAAGCACTTGGCTTTTTTTGGACAATGAATCAGCATTGCCTTTCAAAATGGCATGCTGCCAGTGTTCAGGGCACTGTTCCCGTTGACAGCAATGTGGATGAACTTTTTGATGCCCAATGAATTATTTTATATGCGTTTGTACATACAATTTTTTTTCAGTTTGTGTAATAGTAGTTTGTAAGCTGTATTTCAGTTTAGTTATTTGTAGGTATAGTATAATTTTATTTTAATTCTTATGCATGTTAATATGGTAACTATAATATCATCAAAAAAGCCAATAAAGTTCAGTTATCATCAATAAAGTTTTTGTTACTATTTTGGTGTACAATAAAGTTTATTCTATTCTATTCTATCATCTGAAACAGGCCGGATGGTGTATATCCTCAGGATGTTTTTGTCACATAATCCTGCCTGGAATGGAAACAGAAAGGATGAAGTGATAAAAACATCATAAAGCTTCATAATATTGATAAAAAAAAAACAACTTGTATAATTTCAGCCATATATTATCCAATTTGTTCCTAAATTGCGAATGATGAGAGCATTTTATCTGGCAAGCTCAAGCATTATCTCTTGAATATAGACAGGATGCTGAGATAAGAATAAACTAAAGCTTCCTATTACACACTAAATCACCATTGATAAACCGATCTGTTATTGCAAATAATTATAGAAAAAAACTTTGTATCTACAAAAAAACAGATGTAGGTACGCATCTAACTTCCACATACTATCTTTTACAAACAAAACTGGACATGATAACAGTGCAATTTAAACTTAATGGCAGCTGAAAACTGCGAATTTAGGGGCAGTACCAAAGTTTAGTAACAGCGGGAGTAGAGGGTTGGGTACTGCAAAGCGAAAACACACTTCAGAGTTGCCATTAAGTTTAAATCTAGCTTGAACTAAGATTGGTTATAAAGACATTCTGATGTTTTCATCTCAAGTCCGAAAACATCAGAATGTCTTTATATGTCGATTTCCGGGACAGTTAGTTCTAAAATAAGTTCTTTTGCAGAACCCTGGCCCAGTGAACTGGACGCGACCGTACTTCGACTGCGGAAGACTCAACAAGTGGTTGGTGGCGGCCGTGTCGCCTGTCGCCGATATCTACCCGCGTCACACGCAGTTCAGACATATTGAATACCCCACGTAAGTAACCTTCCGTCATACAACATAATTATTATACAACAATATCTATATATATAAAAGAAAGTCGTGTTAGTTACACTTTTTATAACTCAAAAATGGCTGAACCGATTTGACTGAAAATTGGTGGGGAGGTAGCTTAGAACCAGGAGACGGATATAGGATACTTTTTATCCCGTAGAGTAGGGTAGAGTTGGGTAGGGTACGGTAGCGTGGGATAGAGTAGGGTAGAGTGAGGTAGAGTAGGGTAGAGTGAGGTAGAGTAGGGTAGAGTAGAGTAGAATATAGTAGTCAGTTGACGGGAGCGAAGGCGCGGGCAAAAGCTAGTATTTCAATACATTTCAGCTAAATACACGTTTCGCAAAAGAGATAGGCTTGGGGTGGCGACCGCGTGCAGTACGGCCGATATATCTTGACCGCTTCGAAATTCGTACATTTGGCTGCGCAGTAGATCTTTTTAAGGCGTCCATTATATGATAGGTTTTGCTGTCAGTTTTGCCACAGTAAATTTTTTGATTGACGAAAAACCTACCGTCTAATGCGATTATTGACGTATACATGACGAAAAACGAATGGCGATAAAATTCTGTCATTCAAACGTCATTCATGACTGATGGAATTGATTGACGCCTGCATGACCGTGTAATGGACGCCTAAGAATATGGCGAATGCGTATATTATGCTTTTTAATTTTGAACACCTATACCGCCCCTAGCGAAATACTTTAGGGAGGGCAAAATGTTAATAATGATGATACATTGAAGATCCTCCGGCTAAATAATAACAGGGCACAGGTTGACATTCAAGATTTCAGTGAGTAGCCCGTGAAACTTTTTCCTTAATTTTTTTACTTCTTGCAAGCCAGTGTCAGGTTCTATGTTCATAAAGTATGATTTGCGACCGTAACATAATATGTATGTATTTACGAATTAAAAACATCAATACAACCCTCTCAGTTCTTCTGACTCTATTGAATGGAATGGCTATTTCATGAAAAAGACAAAAAGCAAAATGCAAATAACTTGGCGTCCATTACACGATAGGTTTTGCTGTCAGTTTTGCCACATTAAATTTTTTGATTGACGGAAAACCTACCGTCTAATGCGATGATTGACGTTTGCATGACGAAAAACTAATGGCGATAATATTCCGTCATTCAAACATCATTCATGATTGATGGAATTGATTGACGCCAGCATGACCGTGTAATGGACGCCTTAAGAAAATTTGAATTTGACGGGTAACGCTAACGCAGGTCGGGCCGTGTGTATACTCGCGTACCTGGCAAATCTCCGTTTAGATTCAGGTCACCTTGATCGAAATTAGGTCGCTAGGACTATTATTTATTTTATAAAGCTTTTATTTATTTATTATATTCTTTATTGTACACCAATACATATACAAAAGGATACTAAACTAAGACACATACGTACATACAATGGGCGGCCTTATCGCATTCCGCGATCTCTTCCAGGCAACCTGGAATGGACAGTAAATTGCCTGGATAAGAAATGGGGCTGTCATTGGTATGACAGAACTAGCATTAAACATAATATATTATAATAGATACACAAATACATACATATGCTATATAATAGATACATATATACATATATAACCATTGAAAACTAAAGCTTTTGTTATTCAGATACACGGCAGCCGTTGTGATGGAGTTGGATTATGACAGGATAGACATAAATCAATGTCCGCCCAGCTTAGGAAACGATCGACCGAATAGATTTGCATCGACGGCGCGCTGCAAGGAAACCACCGAGGTGAGTTAAGCTACATCTACTTGAATAATCTTTCCATGAACACCACCAGTCTGTAATTTCAATAAATGGTTCCTATGGCTTCTTGCAATTTTCTATGTTTACTTAATAGCTGTAAGCTGGGGTCTTTAAGACAAGTGAATAGGTTAGTTCTAGACAAGTGAGCTCCATTTTCGACCATGTCATCGCCGTGAGATGAAGCGGTAATCAAATGTGAATCAGCACATTATCACTGGCTTTTTCTACCATATCACTCCTTATATAATCCATGCATCTTTTCCTCATCCTTTCAACTTTCCAGTCACTTGTACCACTTTTAAACTTCCTCACCTCCTCCACACATCCATCTCAACATTCTCATTTCTGCTACATACAATCTATCTTTTTCACAGCCTAACTTTCTGATCCATACAGTATGACAGGTCTTATCACGGACTTGTTTCACGACCTTTCAACTTGAGAGGTATCCGTGTGTGGGTCACAAGTTGTAATCTGTCGCCATTACGTCAGCTCTTGTAACATAATAGTACATTTTAATACAAGTGGAGAAAGTTTGTCATCACGAATTTGCGACCGAGGCGGAATTCGGTTATGGAGCCGAGTGCTGCAGTGACAAATTTCCACGTGTATCAAAAGACGTTTTTCAATACACTACCGAAGAAATAAATAAACGGAGGTTGATGCACGACTTGTGGGGGTCTCTTAACGCCTAGCCTAATGCGATACATACGATAAATTGTGGCGAGGGTGAGCTCGCGCACTTTTCTGCACTAAGGCGGAAAACAATAAATTGCGTGCCTTAAAGCGGTAGGGATAAAAGTAGATATTCGAGTAAGTGTATTGAAAAATATTTGTGTTTGCTTATGGCTTAATGGTCGATGTTTCCTTGTCAGTGCGAGCCGCTGCACGGCTGGGGCTTCCGGCGCGGCGGCTACCAGTGCCGCTGCGCGCCCGGCTACCGGCTGCCGAGCCTGGTGCGCCGCCCCTACCTCGGCGAGATCATCGAGCGCGCCACATCCGACCAGTACTACAATAACTTTGACTGCAAGAAGATTGGATGTAAGTTTTTTAAAATCCCCTGCGTACGTTGGACACTAACTTCAGTTACGTAAGACCTCATACATATGAGCGGCAATTGCAGCCGTCGATCTATAGTGACACTTGACACGCACGACGGCTGCCGCTGATCTTCAAAGTTGAAATGTTGACGGCCGCGTTACCAGCTGCCGCCGACGTTTCGAATTCAGCGTATGAGCTTGAACGTGTGTATGAGCTATTAATATTAATTATCGGTCTTCCCGTCTGATAATAATTTAAACTTAAGGTTAGAGTGAACAAGCTGTTATAATAAACTAGTGGACTTCAACAAGCACTAGTTACATCATTAAAAAAAAAATGTGTGGCTATATTATAAAAAAAAGGTTGTCCACTGAAAACTCAAAGCGTGTTATGTTGACGGAAGGTCAAAGAGCCAATCTTAAAGTTTACAAAGTGTATTTACCTTTAGTTCACAGTATCTAAAGTGTGATGTTACCATGACACCAGAACTTTTGTATTGTATACTATAAAACAAAATCGCTTTCCACGACTGTCAAAACCAAGGTCACCGACATAGCCCGAAGAATCGCCAAACTAAAATGGCAGTGGCCAAAAAATCGTTTTGTGTACGATAAATCACATCCAAATCATTAGTTTCCATCATAACCGTGTCTTATTTAGAAAATATAGTTTAAGAACTATTTCTCGCGATATTTTACAATCTTAAGGCATTTGCAATTTTCCAGTGACATATACATGACTAAGTCCTGAAACTGTCCTGAGTTTTGTTCCCGGAACGGAGCAATTTTGTATGGAACCGCACGGGCGCCCGCTATACTTAGTTTCCGGCCTTAAGATTAAACGCTAACTCCTCCTAATCCATGCAACGGATTTAGAAATAGTAATAAATGAGGAAGGTTTATGCATATCATTTGAAACACGTACGAAGTCGTAGGGTATCACTAGTATCAATATATTGAGTATGACATTATTATTAGGGATCCAACGCCTCCCCGTGCAATGGGAGCGCGCTCATCCCTTCCTACGCGCCATCTACATGGACCGCCACTACGAGTACGTGAACGCGGTGAGCGGGCCCGGCGCGCTGCACACCGAGCGCATCAACGTGTACGAAGTGCTCAACTTCATTAGAGGAGTGCAGCCCAACAACTGTTCCAAGTAAGTGTTGTAGTACCTTTTAGGCCGCTTTCCTTCTTTGTCGTGACGACAGATAATCGTGTAGTTAGTGTCGTGGCTTATATATTTAAATGGAGGTGTTCACATATAGGACGATACGATTAACTGTCATCTACGACTTTTTTTGCGGTGATAACTGATTGCCATGATAGTGAAAAACGCCTAGCATGACAGTCATAAAACGATAAAGATTTGTCAAGATTTTACTTTGACGGTAAATCATGTGTCGTTGTTGCGAATCTGTCGTGGCCACAACAAACGGGTGTTATAATGGAATCAGCTAGAGACGATTGTCGTCCGACGAAAAATTAACCGTTACAACATAGTGGGAACGCGGCCTTACGCTTTAGGCGAATGGCCAAAGTTAGGTCACGAAATTCAAATTTTCTTTTTTTTTTTCATGTATAAAATAATAATACTTTTAAAGCTGAAAGTTTCTTTGTTTGAGCGCGATAATCTCATAAACTAGCGATTCGAATTAAAAATCTTTTTTAGTGTTGGATAGGCTATTTATCGATGAAGGCTATAGGCTATATAACATCATGCTACGACCCACAAGAGCGAAGCAGTAACCAAAGACGCGGGTGAAACCGCGGAGGATACCTAGTAGAACGTATGATCTGAAATAAGAGTAGGTAACAAAGTATTGATAAGATACAAGGGGTTGCATATTGTTAACCTTTTTAACAACCGCGTGGAATTGGTCCAACAAGTGCTTTCTTGTCCTATAGGAGACAGAAGAGCTGACGAGATGGAGTATTGGAGGTAAGCGGAACAGGGTGTAAAGTCCCGCAAACCTCCGTTGAAACGGGAGGATCCTCCGACCAGACGGGTGTTATGTCTGGTGGGAAACTGCCCGATAGATGATTTCGAGCTGTTCTAATCGCGCGGAGAACTTTAATTGTGCGATGCAGGATTAGTTCTTATGTAACGCCATAGATGTCGCTACAGAGTATTTAGTCGTGGACGTGCGACCCTGGCAAAATAAACGCGAGAGTGTTTGTCAGTTATATCATACGTAATTTCTGTTAGGTTGTTTGGGCTTTACTTCGCTCCAGGTTAGACGAGCTTTTGATCAGCTTATAACTGCCTGCAAGATCATACACGGAACCATCGACTCGCCTAGTTTGCATGGGGAGTTGTGTAAAATTTTTGTTCCCGATAACTACTGCCGGGCAAGACGGCATAAATTATTTGTAGTGTCATGTTGCCGTACGGTTGCACGACGTATGTCACCTATTCCGCGAATGTTAACCGCACTCAACGCTCTCCTTGAATCCAGTCCTAGATTAGATTTATTCGCTGATGAATGGAAGGAGATACTGACAGAATGTCTGGTGATTTGCGAGAAGACTGAGTGAGAGGTTTTGTTATTATCTGTGTTATATTTTCTTTAATGTATTTAACATTATTTCTAACTAATGTAATCAGTGTAATTGGCATTTTGTCGTTCTGGTTGAATAAATAAATAAAAAATAAAAGTAGGCGGTAAAAGGGTTAATGCTACTGAATTTATGGCCTGACCACTCAGTTCTAAGAGTGCCTTACGATTATACTCCTTCTGTGTTTGTCATAGATTAAAAATTTCAGGTAACTTATTTATACATATTTCATTATAGGTACAACCCAACGGATTTATTCCTGAACGGCGACATTGCATTCGGTCACGAAGAGCAGTTAGAAAATCAAGCTAAAATGGCCGTCCGACTAGCCAACTTTATCAGTGCGTTTTTACAGGTAGGTCATATCTGACTAAATTCGAATTCAACATAAATTTAAAATTTTAGAAAACCAACTTTATGCTATTAACGACGAAGTTCAAATTCCATTCTCATTCAACTAAAATAAAAAAGCCTAGCCTTTTCCCAATTATGTATGAGTTGACTTACAGTGCAACCAGCTGCTGCTGACTACTTCTATTTTACATGGAGCGACACCCTATCTCACCTACACAATCCAGTAATTTGGTAACACTGGCCTGTTAGTCTAGTGATTAGTGGCCCTAACTGCTATGCCGTAGGTTGTGGTTCGATTCCCACCCAGGACAAATGTTTGTGTGATGAGCACAATTATTTGTTGTGTCTGGGTGCAATTTGTATTTAGAAATATTTAAGTATGTTTATCAGTTGTCTAGTACTCATAACACAAGCTCTGCGTAGCTTGGGACTAGACTGCGTTGTGTGAATATTATTATTATTTATTATTATTAACACAATACACCTTGGCAACCCTTCTGACTATCCGTAAAGACTGTCAAAGGTCTATAAATGACAGCCGGGATCAACGGCTTAATGTACTTTCCGACCCACGAAGGAATCTCGTTATGTACCTCGGAAAGTTACTTAACCTCAGAAATCGAGCCATCTAATCGCATGGAGTTTTATCCACGAGCTAGAGCTCCATTGTAAATAAAAGTTATTGAAATCAGGTTTCGGACCCCAAAGAGGTGTTCAGCGGCAACCGCGTGGCTGACAAGCCGCTGACTGAAGACCAGATGATAGGCGAGACGCTCGCCATCGTGCTCGGAGACTCTAAGATATGGTCGGCCGGTAAGCATCTTTTTATCTATCTTAGGGTCTATTCATACTGAAATTGTTGTGGCTGGCAGCGATGCTACGAGAGCTTGACAGCCACTTTTAGACTGAAATAAATATAAATTTTATCTACATCCTGTCAGAGCGGAAACTTAATGAAATTCTTCATGGCAATTTAAAAAACAATGCAGGCTTCAAAATTATTAGTGTATATTTTTTAGAAGCACTTTATGTTACAATTTTATAAAATTACTAGCTTTTGCCTGCGGCTTCGCTCACGTCAACTGGCTACTCTAGTCTACCTACCCAACTCTACCCCACCCTACACTACCTAGTTACCTACCCTACCTATCCTACAAAAAACAAACGCATGGTATGCTGGTGAACAAAACAAAAAAAAGAATGATTAAAATTGGTACAGCCGTTCTTAAGTTATAGCGTGACCAGGAGAAATAGGGGTTCATTTTTATATTTATACGTTTCCGCATCGGCTTGACAGCCGCCCTGACTTCTCTGACATTACAAAACAATCTTTTTTTTCTTCTCATTATGAACACCTATTCTTTATATATAAATCTTTAAAAGTATATTCATCTTGCCAGTTTGCAAGGTAATAAGAGTAATGCGAACTCTTTCGATGTCACAATCCTTCAAAGATTAGTGTCGCTGAACTAGTATCGAAGGTTTAAAAAGGGCGCGCAGACGGCCGCGGAGCCGCGAGCTGTCGCGGAACCGTGCGCGGCGGCCTCGTGCACCCGCTGCCATTGCGGTGTGAGTCGGCCTTTATACTACTTTCGCGATGGGCGATTTATATTACACTAAGAAAAAACTACAAACATCCGAATTGAGAACCTCCTCCTTTTTTAGAAGTCGGTTAAAAATAATGATACAGCTAAAAACTGTATCTGTTGATCTATACATCAGTGTATGGTCTCAAAAATGATTTATCTCGTGGGAGATGTTGTCGCCTTGCTAACGGGCGACATTTCCAGTTGAAAGAGTGGGACTCCCGAGACTTCTTTGAGTGTTTTTCGATAATCCTCATGTTTTCGGATTTGGCCATCCTTCTACATCGACTAGGTAGCATAAGCATTAACATAATCAGCCGTAAAATGTTCCCGCTGCTGGTACTCAGGCCTCTCTAGGAGAGGGAATGGGCCGTAAGTTACCATGCAGGCCCAGTCTGGAATTGGTGGATGTTACGTCTTCGAATTTTTGATTCTAGGACATGACGGTCTCCTCACGATGTTTTCGAGTGCCGTGACCTAAAACTTGTAAGTCTGGGTCGTTACCACTCGCCCATCACTGCTCTCGCACTTTCAATTTTTTTTTTTTTTTTTTTATTCTTGATAGGTTCGCGCTTGACCGCCATCTCACCTGATGGAAAGCGATGAGGCGGTCGACGATGGAACGCGCTTACCTAGAAGTAACCTATTCACTCTTGACTTAGGTAAAGATTTCCTGGTTGTAGCTATCAGGAAACACGCATTCCGGCAAGGAATTCCACTCCTTAGCTGTACGCACAATGAATGTGTTCCCAAAACGTTTTGTGCGTACAGGTGGAATGTCCACCATGTACCGGTGGCGCGTTGGTCGTACGCCTGGTGGTCCGATGATGGAACGGGCTAGGCGGAATTACCCTCTGTGTAACTTTAACTTTGCAAGCGTGCTCTATCGTCGGCCACATTGTCGCTTACCACTGGGTGAGATAGTGCTCAAATGCGACCCTATAGATAAAAATTTAAAAAAGCTGCTTACGCGGTTCCATTCCTGGGCAGGAAGCTGAAGGTCTCTAAACTAAGTATTCTATATCTTACTTAGTTTGTACGAAACCTATCCGGTTCGCCCCGCTTTCTACTCCGAGCCCATTTAACTTATCCTCCCATTTTTCAGGCACATATTGGGACAGAAATAAGTTCACCAACAGAACATTCTTCGCGCCATTCGCTTACAAAACTGAGTTGAACACAAGGAAGTTCAAACTGGAAGACCTGGCTCGTTTGAATAAGACTGGTAAGTCATAAATTAGGTACTTACCTGTGTACTGTATTTTTTACAATATTTTTTAGAAATAATACTAAAAATAAATCTTGTGTGAAATCTGCATCATGAAAATTGGTTTAAAATGAAGCAACAATTAGTATTTCAAATATTTGTATGAGCAAGAGTTGGTGGTGACGTCTAGTTGTAGTTTCCCCGAATCCGAGTCGCACTTGACCGGTTTTTTTTTAATTATGTTAAAATGTAACTATATCTAAAATCGCTTATGGAAAGAATTTTTCAAATCCATTCAAAATTAAATGCAAAAAAGGAGGATAAAGCACTCCAATTACTTATTCACTAATAACATATTACATAAAATAACTTATTTATCTATTATTACAGTAAATTTGTCACTTAAAGAAGTACATAGCTTGAACATAAATGAAAAAATACTTAGAAATTATGAGATCTATTGGAAAATAATTTAAAATATAACATTCCTCCTTGTCAAATACTAGAAATTGCTTATCTGACAAGGAGGACAAGGAGATTATTGCTTAGTTCACAAATAATTAACAATCATCATTCTATTACAGAGGAAGTATACACAAACAAACCATGGTTCCAATTCCTAAAACAACGTTGGTCGACCAACTTCGATAGTCTTGAGCAATTCTTCCTCAAAATGAAAATCAGGGACGATGAACTTGGGAAATACTTGAAGAAATATGAGAGGTTCCCTACGTACTACCGGGCCGCGAACTTGAAGCACGGACACTGGACGAGGCCCTACTATGACTGCGACGGACACGTGAAGCAGTGGGTCATCACGTACGCTTCGCCTTTCTTCGGATGGGACAGTGTCAAAGTCAAGCTTGAGTTCAAGTGAGTTTGGGTTTTGTATTTTTTTTTTAACCTTTACATCATTCTCGTGTTTATTCCGCCAAGGTCGCAATCTCAAAAATCACCACTAGAACAGATTTGAAGCGAACGAACAACAATTTCTTAAAAACCTTGTAGTTAAGGAGGATGGTACAAACGATATTTTTTTATTATAACACTTAGTTGATTAATGGCACATCAACGACCAAATACTCCATCTCATCAGCTCTCCTGTCACCTATCGCGATAGGAGAGCTAAACGAGATGGAGTCGCAAACAAACGACACTGGCGAATAGAACACGAATAAACGAAGAAAAAACACGAATACTCGTATGCAAGCAGTTAAACTGATTATTTTAAACTTACCGCTGCCAGCGGCTGTGCTTGCTTTATAGTAGAAAATTATCTCAAGGGAAAATATTTCTGAGATATAAAAATATCCTAGTTATGTGCTATTTGAGGACATGGTCTACCCGTGTACCAAGTTGTATCGCAATCCATTCAGCTGTTCGAGCGTGGAGAAGTAACAAATATACACACTCATAAACTTTCTCCTTTCTCTCTGATAAATTGAAAACCTCTCGATAGTCCTTGGGGATTATTACCTCGGATTTTTGTTACTGTGAATGAAAGTCAAAAAGTAAATATATGATATGTTTAGCTAGTAATGAGTATAAAAAAATTACCTAATAAAAAATAGTGATTTCAATATTGAAAATGAAAGATGATTACAATAGTTCAACTAGTACTTCTTCCTGAGATACTAGTTGAACTACTAGTTTGAATTGAAAAATTCTTTCAGTGCTGGATAGCCCATTTATTGAGGAACATAAGCTAAGAATGGCCGGGAGTTTTTTTCTTTGGGTAGCCCCCTTTGATATCCTCTGCTAGGGAAGAATAGAGGGTTTTGTCGAACTCCTACTGACTAAAACGCTACAGTTCCTACCGCTACCAGGAGATCCTGCAGCAAGCTATTTTCAGCATATACTTGCGTATATTTTTGTTTACAAAGTAAGTGTAATTCTAATACTAAAATATAATTTCAGAGGAGTTGTAGCCGTGACGATGGCTCTGATGTCCTTGGACATTAACCAGTGTCCTGACAAGTACTACGTGCCGAACGCTTTCAAGGGCACCGACAAGTGCGACAGGAGTTCTTCTTACGTAAGTATACTACTTAAATAACGTACAGTTTATCGGCACCGTTGCGCTGCATGCCACGAATTCGATTCGTGCACGGACAATATTTGTATGACCTTAGATAGCTGTTCTATCTGGGTGTTTTTTGTGTGTGTACATGTTTGTGAACCCGTACACTGTACAGGAATAATTCATAATGTTTTAAAAAATGCGATTTTGACTCTATTCGATACGAAAGAAGAATAAAAACAACTTTTACTAAAGGGCCAACCTAGTAAACGCACAAAATACCACCATTTCTCTATATTTTATCTAGTTATCCGAATATAAATTAATTCCAATAAAAGCATTTATTTAAACAGTCGTGTAATTAAATCGTTTCTCAAGGAGACAGTCAGTCAGGAAGATGAAGCCAGTTGCATATTCCAAACCCCTTATTATATTATTGCCGTTAATATTATTATAAATACGGGATTTCTATAAATGGAAAAAAATAAGCAAGAAACTCCATGGATACTAGTAAATATATCAATAAGTCGATGGTCACAATCATGACAAGAATCTCGTGAAAGTTGAGAAAGAAATCAAATGAAATATCTCGATTTAGAACACGTTGTTGTTTAATGTGGATTATCTTGGATCCTACTGCCGACACTGGCGGGAGGACATGTAAAGAAGAATAAATAATGTATTGATTTTAACACTAGCGTACCTATTCCAGTGTGTCCCTATCCTGGGCCGTGGTTTCGAAGCCGGCGGCTACAAATGCGAGTGCCTCCAAGGTTTCGAATATCCATTCGAAGACCCCATCACGTACTACGATGGACAGATCGTCGAGGCGGAGTTCCAGAACATTATCGCGGATAAGGAGACGAGGATCGACATGTTCAAGTGCAGGTTAGCTGGTGCCGCGGCCATACAGAGCAGTCTACTTGTGTTGATAACAGTTTTGTTCCTGGTTTTTAAGTTGCGATAAACTGGTTTAACTAGTTCCCAGTGTGTTTTGACAACTGTTTTTAACAGTTGTGGTGTAGTTAAAACAATTTCACAATTTTAAACAAATTCAGAAGTCAGTCTTTTAAAAATAGATGTGTCTTTCTGACTTAATGCAGATTATTATATGATGTATTCTTGCAAAACACTAAATCTACATTACCACGGTCTATGTATAGCAACTGTCCATAAAGTTTAAACAAATAAAGAACCATTCTGATTTGGACATTGTTATACTATAATGATCTAGATTGTAGATCGAGATAACATATAAGAGTCGTCAGGACCCAGTGGGAATAGCTAGAAATATTGGCAACTATAAAAGACATTTGATATTAAAGTTTTAATGGCAGTTTTAAGTTTATGTATGTCTATTCAATATCAATATTTTTTATTGTAGATGGTCTTCAAGCTATGGTTGGTTCACACCAACCGGTTTAATAGATAATTAAAAAGACAATGTGTATGTTCGTCACTAGATGTACTAAAGAACATATCAATATTATATCATAATCTTCAAATCAAAAGCACATAAGAGTTTTAGACTGAAGAATATAGATCTGTCCATTATAGATAAGTATTACTATTATATTGTCAGACTGCAATAAGTAATTAATTATACATGGTAGCTATTTCTTATGCATTATATTAAAAAGAGGAACAAATCTCTATAGTGTTTTGGCTTTAAGAAAATAGTGACGACATCGTTGTCAATCAATTTAGCCACGCCCCTTGACCAATTAGAGCATAGTAAATTAGAAAGCCATGTTCACATTGACCCGATAAAGGGATCGCTCAGTATTTACTATACTCTTTGGAATCGCTTCAGAAACTACGGACGCGTCTTTTTATACATTTTAAATATGAATACCTCACGTATTCATAAAAATAAAAGTGACAAATTCTGACGATTCTGATTAAATTTTAAAATAATAACTTAATATTGATATTTAAAAATATTGTGTTACAAAAAGTTTTGTTTTAATATTAATGGTATAATTTTTATATATGTGTGAATACACTTTACTTTCAGTTACACTGATTAGTCACTATTTTCTTAACGTGAATAGGATAGTTCATTGCCTTAGTGTAGAAAAAGGATAGGGTTATTCGTTCTGTATAAGGTAGACCTTATACAGAACGAATAACCCTATCCTTTAGAAAGAGATAGATCTCTTTCTTGCACTGGAACAATGATCTGATGGCTTTAGAACTTGTCTATGTTAAAAAAACTAGCTGGTTTAGGTATCTCATTAGTAAATATTTCCCTTCGACAATACAGGAGCTATATTAATTTTGCAGCTATTATGTACCTACATGATTATATTATTATTATTTTATAGAATCTCTACGCATTTACTAATATTTTACAAGACAGTATCTATGTGTTCACAGGATTATTTCCTACATATTATTTTATTATTATTTTAGATATGATGATACTTTTTTTATGTTAACGCACTTTGATTATTACTTAATCATTTACTTATTATGATTACATGATAACACAGCCGTCCATTTTTAGACTGAATGTTTTTGTATAAGTATAACAGTATCAAATTATGTACTACATTTATGGCAATTGCTAGATTAACGTAAGTTAAAAATATTATGTGAATAGTTTTAAGTTTTATTATTGTATGTAATGTATTTAATTAAGAAGTATGATGCTTTGCACGGCTTTTTTTATTAGCCAATTTCCTACACGTTCAGGTTGGCGAATTTATGGGTAAAGTACATTGCAAACATAATTAGCCGAAATATGGGATTGAAAATTCCTTCTGACATTCAATATGAAAGTGGTGCTTCCAACTACGGGCTGCGCGTACAGGCCATGGTACGGAGCGAGGAGGAGTGGCAGGCGGTCGCCTCTTTCTGCGAACCATAATGCTAGCAAAGGAGGCGGCCGATCGCGTGAGGCAACGGTCCTCACGCCCCAACCGCCGCCGGTATTCCGACCCCGATTTCCGGCCATAGTAGGCGCGGGCTTGCGGACGGCGAGCATTGGGTAGCTCGCCGTTCGACCGTCCGGTAACCGTCTGGATCGAGCCCAAGTCGTCGACGAGCGTACTGTTTCACGCGCGCCTCAAGGAGATGTCAGCAACTGTAGGGGCCCAGCAGGGTCGAAGCCTACTGGGGCCAAGGGTCTGATTCTGAAAGGAAGACTCGGCCCCGGTGCGAAATGCAACGAAGGAACAGGAGTGGGTTTTTAGTCAGTACAAGTCTGACACTATCTCCGCTCCGCCCAAGAGCGAGGAATGTCATAAGATGATTTTCCCAACGAAAAAAAAAAGTATAAAATCGCTGGCTTGTCCAGTGTCCCAACACCTTCACGTAAGAGGTTGCTTAGCCACGGTCACCAGTTTTCCGCTACTGTCTGTGATGCAACAATTAATATGACCACCTACTAACTCCATGCAATTTGACAAGACGAACCATCGCCAGGATAGAAGTATACTGACATTATACTTGTCCTTGATTTCATACTTGTGTTTACAGACAATCAGCTACTACCGAGGAGCCTGAACGTGTGAAAGAAACTACAGTTAATGAGGGTACCGAAACAACTATGAAAACGAGCACCCAGTTTTAAACCACACTAAGGGTCAGTTCACATTGTGACACGAAGCGACCTGCGCGCACATTTTTAAAGAGCGACTCAAAATATCGCGTCGTGTCTCGGTGTGAACCGACCCTAAGTTAGTAGCGTTTCTATAAAAAAAAAATTCACTATTGCTCAAAAGCCTTGTTTTGCAACTTATAATGAAGTAAGTTTTACAGTTTATTGATGATTGCTGATCATTTGTGCAGCGTCAGTTTTGATACCGAGAGGATATCCTCATAGCTAAGTAATATTTGCGTAATTAAAATCAAGCTAAATTAATCTCAATCTCGTCCCAGTGACAATTGTGTAGGTATTTCTGACTTTGATACTGCTGGGATTAGAATGCTACTGATTTTACAAATGTGGTAATTGACCACAGCTGTCAAAGAAAAAGAAAACTTTAAAACCGAAATGATTCAAAATGTTATATTTCAATTTTAATACTTTAAGATAAAACTAGAGACACTCTAGCCCTTTTTAGTAAAAGAAATATGGCTTCTTATATAAATTCAAGTAGCTAAATGCTCTTAAACATTTTCTTTACGTACTTTTTATACTTTTGTAGTGTGTATACTTATAATCGTAAATATTGTATGGAAATTATTGCATATAAAAAAGGAAGTAAAATATAAGTTAGTTGCACAAGGTACTTTATTACCAAAAACATTGTACATGTCAATTATATTCAGAGATATTATTATTTTTTGTAAAAAAAGTTATGAATGTCCTAATTTTATTTCATGTTTTCTGAGAATGTCTTATAAAGTAACTAAATAACTTAATGATTTTAATAAAATTATAAATAGTACAGTATTACAGTGTCATATTAGTTATGCTTCAGAAACGACTTTGTATAGTCAGCCGCACTACATTAAGGGTCATTTAACGTTTGTGTTGTAGCCGCCAACTACTGACGTGCGTTTAATCCATAGAGAACAGAAGCGACGCAGCGGCAACGTCTTAGCCGACACAACTAAATGGAGAAGTTTCATGGTGTTGTTAATATCATATTTAACGAAATGTAATACAGATCAATACTAATAATTCAGTGATAACATTCTTGGAAACCATTAATAAATTACCTACTGAGAAATTAATGATTTAAATTTACGCACAATGCTTGCAGTCTCTCACTACAGTGTCGTCATTTGACGTAAATGATATCTTCGCACCACAAATCATTAAAATGCACAAGAGTTTTTAAGTCGCACGTGAGCTCTCGCGCTGTTCCTGGTTATTTTACATACAACTAGCTTGTTTTTTTTTTCACCACAATGGTAAAGAATCGTGTGACGTAATACAATGGAGCGTCGTTTGAAACAAAGCTGATGTCTTAACATAACCATTTCTTGACGCGGCCACCGCAGTGTTTGCTAGCTCTATGGCTTCACGATACTATATTTTCTATTGACATTTTAGTTTCGACAACAACAATTATATATTGTAACATTACAAAATTGTGTTTCTATGTGACTGACACACTACCCTCATTCTTCAGCTTATTTTTTAAAATTAGAAATGTTTAATTTTTACTTACTTACCAAAGAATGATGGTAGTTGCCGTACGTTTTTTCCACATAAAATATTTGGCGTGTATATTGATCTTAAAATACCCTCCAAAAAAAGTGCCTTTTGTAATATTTGTAATTAAAAATGTATTAAAGTATTCTTGCGTTTTAATTCGCGTAGGGTTCTTCAGGTAAGCTGTAAAATAAATAAATGAAAAACAAAGTGGACAGTAAAATCTGTTTTAGAAATCGAGGAATTGTCCAGTGAGTTCTGAATGACTGATAAACATTATTTCTGTAGAATAAATTACATTTTTTTTGATAAATTTGTGAAAAAAAAAGATTCCCTAATAGGGTAAATATTGAAATGAAAGTTTGGTACCCCATGACCACTGTTAGCTCTAATGGCATGATATATCTCGTAAACTACTGGAGTACGGCCATGGTCCGGAGCGAGGAGGAGTGGCAGGCGGTTGCCTCTGCCGCGAAGCAGTAATGCTTGCAAAGGAGGCGGCCGATCGCGTGAGGCGACGCTCCTCACGCCCCAACCGCCGCTGGGATTCCGATCCCGATTTCCAGCCACCGTAGGCGCGGGTTTGCGGACGGCGACCAATGGCTAGCCCGCCGTCCGACCGTCCGGTAACCGTCCGGACCGAGCCCAAGTCGTCGACGGCGCGTATTGTTCCACGCGCGCCTCAGGGAGATGTCAGCAAATCGTAGGGGCCCAGCAGGGTCGAAGCCTACTGGGGCTATGGGTAGTGTGAAAACGAAACCCGGGGCCCTGGGACGAAGGCAACGAAGGAACAGGAGTGGGTTTTCAGTCAGTAAAAGTCTCACACTATCTCCCGCTCCGCCCAAGGCGGGATTTGTCATTAGATGATTTTCCCACCAAAAAAAATAAAAACTACTGGAGCAGTAATTCAGAATTATGGGTTGAATGTAGTCATCATTTTTTTTTCGGAATTTTTTTTTGCAGGGCACTATTTCTTTGTTTACGTTTGAGGCAGGCAATAACCTCTGCGAAATTGCAACTAATATATTTAATTTCATTGTACTACGAACCAAGTGCGCCAAAGTAATCAAAATACAAAATGTTTTCGTTATGATTGTTTTTACGAATATTATCCCAAATATACTACACTACTACCATACTACTAATTATTATTATTATACTTCGAATAGTTCTAGTAGCCCCCTTTTTCGGCGTTCAAGGTGTTTCTGCGGATGGGGGTGTGACTAACGGCTCACAAGGGCGATTTATTCGAAAACTACTGTTTTTGTTCGGGTTTGTAGTAATTATTTTACTAAATTTGGAAGTGATTGGCGACAGTGGGTAGTAATGGGCATGTTACAGATCTGATTAGAACTTTTCATAATGATATTCTAAGTATAAAGCATTGATAGCACCAATCGCTTATGAAAAAATATTATTATTACTTTACTTACTTGCTGGCGAGTATAACAACGTTTCTAAAATAAACCAGTACTGCAATTAGTCCAAAGTAAACTCCGATAAATATGATAATATACGAAATGATGAGCATGCGGAGTAATCCCATGCTGCGCCCGGAACAAACATTTTCTTTTTTCTCATATTTTACATGTGGTGTTTTTAAAAGGTTTTGCCATTTTCTTCAAGAATTCGTTTATTACATTTTGAATTAAATAATGTTTTCCATCGGTCTAACTTGGAACTATATTTTTGGTAGCGATATCTAAACAGTTTGACAAGGGCATGACGTTAGATTTCAAAATTGCCGCCGCGATCAGTTTTTTTTGGATTACTGCCAATTCGTTCAGAAATTAAATTGTATAAAACTTGTGAGCTAAGTGAAGAAAAAGAGTAACTTTTATGAAATTGTTAACTGTCTAAACGATATGTAATGTTCTGCTACGATTACGAAACAAATTAAAACAAAAGTATTAGGTTAAAACATAGACACAGTCATAGGACATCCACCAATTCACACTGAGCCTGTCAAAATTAACAGAAAAGAAAACCAGCCAACCGTACCGTTCATTTTGTTAGGGCCCAAATATTTAATATTTTTTGATTTTATTCTTTAATTGTTAAATAAACATTCATCGAATATTATTTTCATGAAAAATCAACAATTCTAAAGCTGTTTTTTTTTAATTTGGCCTCCTTTTTATTGTGCCATCTTTCGATGGCCAAATTCTACGTGTCAGATAAAAAAATCTATCTGCTAAGATTTTTACCAGCCATCATTTCTGGCTTTAGGGGCCTCCTTAAAAAATTAATATGCTTAATAGACTGACCTCTACTAATATATAGAGGTCAGTGCAAAGAGTAAATATAGGGTCCAGTAGCTTAATATGACACAAACTGTCAAGTTAAGCTGGGCACACTGTAGCTTATCAGTTCGGAATTTATTATCAGTTTGACAGTAAACTCAAACTGACATTGACATTGGTGAGAAATCGAGAAGGGCACGATATTTTCCTAGCGAAAAAATAAAATAATTTACATTCGATTGAAATAAAAAAACAGGTGTGTGTTTTGTTAATTACAGTCGGGTATCATTTAATTCATTATCTAGATACATTTGTCGTATAACCTTGACATGAAATTAAAATGCATGTACCAGTAGATTTATGCTGATTAATATTAACACCTAATTAAGCGTAACGCACGCATTACTCTTGTACCTCTGTATCTCCATTTCATTGTCACCAAATAGGCAGCGTAAAGCGTGAAAATTGTTCTAATTTTCCAAACCATTTAACAAGTTTTCTTGCCTTTTTGTCCTTTGTAATTTCACATGGGAGTTTAGACCTGACAGTCAGTGGCCTGATTATAGTGGAGTTCATAGTAAAAATATTTAAGCACCATAGGTAGGTACATGGATGAAGGTGTTGGTGGAAGTTGGTGTTGAATGAAGCTGTAATGGTTGTATTGTATGGTTAAAAAATCAAAGAGACGTGGAAGGACTACTTGAAAGACTGACGAATGAAGAAAATAAGTGGAATGAGCTTTTAGAGAATAAACCAGTGAATGTGGGGTTATTGAGAATGATTAGCACGGATGAAATTAGAATAACTGTAAACGGGCACCAATGTGATACTGGCAGAATAATCGAAATTGACTCAATTGCCATAAAAAAAGAAACTGTCAATGGAATGAAGAATTATAAGGGTATTATTATTACCTATTTGGCATGCACTCAGCTGAATGCAGACTTTTTCAAAAGTGCATAGTGCTAATTTTAATTAAGGGATATTTAATTGTGTTCTTTTTTATCGTGCTTATTAGTGATCGTAAGTTTTCTATTACTTTACCTGTTTCTAACCATGAGAACCTGTAATTGGCTCAATGTCTCTTATACTATTGTTATTCTTTTGTTATAGCTGTTGGTTCTCCTATGATTAAATAAATAAATAATTAGTCCAGACCGAATGTTGGTTGAAAGAAGGGTCGCAGTTAGCTTTGCTTTTCAACAAGTAATTGCGGGGAGAAGCCATACCTAATGATTAACCTCCTCCTTTTTTTTTTTGTTGGTGCAACAGATTTTTCTTGCCTATCTATAAAAATAAAAACGTGTTGCGCCGACCCCAATTAAGATGGGAAGAGGGCAGGAAGATGATGATGATCTTTAAAAACAAAGATGATGCGTTTGAGTGCAACAAACCCAGAGGAAAAATGTTACTGAAATTTCACAGAACCAAATTGGTTGGGGTATTATGGACATGCTATTTGTGCTGTGCAAGATATACAGAGGTGTGCACAAAAACTTGCATATTTATGGTATTACCTCGAAAAGGCATATCACCAGCCGACCAGGTGATGAAGTTGATGAAGTTCTGTGGTTGGTCCTTAAATATTGCCTGGGAAGTATAGGCAGTTGTTCCAAGCAACATACAGTTGATGCTGTACTTAAGTTGTGCCTACAGTGGGTACCACTGACAGCTACATTGTGGCTGTTGACTTACATCAAGGGTCAGCTCTCATCAGTAACCACTTCCTGATAATAAAGGACACTCGACGTTTTTTTTTTTTTTTGGTGGTATAATCTATGTGGTAATCTATGACAAATCGCGCTCTTGGGCGGGGCGTGAGATAGTGTCAGACTTTTACTGACTAAAAACCCACTCCTGTTCCTTCTTTGCCTTCGTCAGCAAATCAGCAAAGGACCTAGGGAGCAAGGGACCCAGCAGGGTCCCTACGATTTGCTGACATCTTTTTGAAGCGCCCGTGGAACAGTACGCGCCGTCACGACTAGGGATCGGTCCGAACGGTTACCGGCCGGCTCGCCGTCCGACCGTCGCAATCCCGTGCCTGCGGTGGTCGGAAATCGGGATCAGAATCCCGGCGCGAGAGATCGCTTCCGCACGAATCCGGTGCAGGAACTTCCCGAACTTACCGTGTTCGATGAGAACCTGCGTCATGCGGACGCCGTGAGGTCTTCCTAACTACGCCTCAAAGAGGGGACTTACCGCCATAATTGTGGCGCAGGACACTCGACGTCATACATTCAGAAAGAGACACCCTGGTGTATGTTGTGCATACAACATTGTGCTGGTTGCTAAGAGTTGCCTAGAGATCCAGAACAGATTGAAGGTTTGGTGGCTGGAGAGTTTTGGTCTAAAATTAAGTAGAAGCAAAACTGAGTACTTGTTCTGCGATTTCGGCGGTTTCTCCGGTGTCTTTAGCTATCGGCGGAACGCCGAATATAAATTTAAACAAAAAATAGTATTTCTTGAAAACATTCTTGTCTTTGATAGAAAAAAGACTTATCAACG
Organism: Mythimna vitellina; assembly: GCA_949316375.1. NCBI lineage: Eukaryota > Metazoa > Arthropoda > Insecta > Lepidoptera > Noctuidae > Mythimna > Mythimna vitellina. Next base: position 2,103,970 of record OX438696.1, read on the forward strand.
AGTAAAGTAACTATTCACGAATAATTTGATTTAAAAAAAGTTCTAGAAAAGGATTTTTTCATTACGAGATGTTTAAAAATCTGTTTCAAGGTAGACATTTTTCGATATTTCGGAAAATTTTGTAAAACTGTAAATCCGTAAGATTTTGCTGAACATATATTGTGTTGTATTGATAGGTAGTGACCCTAGCTATCACCCCTTGCAGTATGTCGTGCTATTTACTGGACACCCTGTATGTATATTGTAGCTGTTTATTGTCCCACAAATTAATAAATAAATAAACAATACAATTTTCGCCGAAATCGGTCTACTGGCGTTCTTCTAGCGTATGACATCCACATCTGGAGTGAGGCCATCGAGAGACACGGGGAAGCGAATGCCGTCTCCCTCGACATCTCAAAGGTTTTCGACAGAGGCTGGCACGAAACGTTATTTTTGAATTGCATAAGCTGATTCCGGCAAGCCCGTTCGTACTAAAAAGTAGCATTTCCGTGTTTCCTGATAGTTACAACCAGAAGATTTTTAAGTCAAAATTGAATAAGTTACTTATAAGCAAACTTGCTCCATCATTGACTACATCAACCCTGTCTACAGTATTATTTACTTATTTTTTCAGTAACAATGAGTGGATTTGTTGGAAATTTATTTAAACAGCTGGGAAGCAAAGAGTTTAGGCAGTATTTAATGAGGTAAAATATTACTTTACATGATTCTAAGCTTTATTAATTGAATACAAACTAAATATTTGAACAATTTATCGTAGCACCCACTTCTGGGGTCCTGTCGCCAACTGGGGAATTCCTCTGGCAGCTATTGCAGACATCCAGAAAGATCCAAGTTTCATTAGCGGCAAAATGACACTTGGTAAGTGAATATTTTTTTTACCTCAAAGTTTTATGTTGTAAAATAAAAAATAATCTCAAAAATTGTCCATAATCTAGTAAAATTGGCTGTATTATAACAGTTTTATTTCAAATACGAAATATTTTGCTGCGATTTTATAGGAATATTTCTTTTCATCAATATTTAGAGTTATTTATCCTCATCACTTTCCTTTGAGTTTCGACTAAAACTTACATTGGCGACTGGGTATTTTTGTCATCTCCTTATATGATAATCTTGGAAGTTAATCTAATATTATAGTTTTAGGAATCAGAAGTGCAGATATTTAAAAAAAAAACTACGTGACACAACAAAATAAACAATTCTTTACTTTAAATTAAAAGAACAAAATAACAATAATTCTAATTAATCTAATTAAGCACAAATCAGTATAAGTCTCACGGCTCTTGAACGATGTTCCCGCCACGCCAATGACACCCGTCAAAAATGCGCGGGAAAGTGGTGCGCCCACCGCTTCCATAGACTCCTCGCTGTCATTTCTTCTTTCCATCCTAACAATAGAATATTTAATAGAAGATAATTTAATTAGGTAACAAAAAAAAATTCTCTCAAAAAAGGTCTCATTAAAGGTCTAAGAATAGGCCGTAGGCTACATTTCACTAAAAAAAAAAGCCTACCCCCATTGTTTTCTTTGATTTATAAAATTTACAAGAACTACGTTTACCGGGTCAGCTAGTTGAATCTTGTCATAATATGTAATTTTCTTCTTTTTTATTATATAATATAATATATTATATATACATCTTAACTAATAAATATTATAACTTAATAAATATTTAAACAAACTGAAAATAATATTATGTACAAACTGGTAGAAAAAGAACTCATAGGGCATCAAAAAATTCGTCCACATCGATGTCAATGGGTAAAGTGCCCAGAACGCTGGCAGCTTTGCCACGCTGGATGGCAATGCTAATTCGTTGACCGAAGAAAAGCCCAGCCCTCTGGTCACGCGAAGAGTCGACCAGCTGTTTGCTGATATCCCGAACAACTCGATGAGCGCTCGGACCCCATGGCCCCAGTGTTTTAACCCCGAACGGCTCAAATATATAACCTCCGATGAGGTTATTATATTTACGCCGTTTGAGGTTTTCTGCACCTGCAGCAGCCGCCCCAGCACAGCCCGCCGTACTTAGAAGATGGGATGGCGCAAGGGTGTCGACACATTTTGCATCCCATACCAAAGGCCAATTTCCAAGGCATTATAGTCATCCCATCTGGCCTCTTCCCATCGTCACGTGCAAAGTCATTGGGTTCTAAAACAGCTGGCACCCCAGCGGTGACAAGAGCTCGGCGGATGATGTCATAAATACTGGCATGTCGTACTATTCGACCAGCGCTTCTACTGCATGATAAGCCATGGTGTCCGAGGCGGTCGACTGCTTCGCCGCACTGACATCGATGTGGAGCTCCACTAGGAGCACCCAGACGCAGGCATGTAGCGATCCGGAAGGTGGTGTCACTCAGCATGTCAGCTAGTTAATATCTATTATGTCAGGTAATCCAACTGATAAAATATTTAAATTCAAAGTGATGTTCCTATGAACTATAATTATCTCCCTTACTATCATAGCCCATATTGCCTTTATTAAATATTGCACTTGTATAGTTATTTTTATGACCTTGTACAAGGATGACTATTAACTGTGAATAAGCTAAGATAGTCATAGTAAAGCCAGTCAAGTCATAGAAAGCAGTAGACCCTTGCCATATTTTTTTTGCCGTCGGAAATCTTCAAATAATTTCTCCCGATCTGGGAGAAGCGATATGGAGTGTTATAATGTCAGACTTTTTCTAACTAAAATCCCACCTTTTTTTTTTTAATTGATATAAACCAGTGCTTGACTGCGATCCCACCTGATGGTAAGTGGAGATGCAATCATTGATGGTCAGGCGCACTAGTTTATTAAGAGCCTATTCACTCTAGCCTTGAAGACACCTATATTATAGTTAGACGGAAAGACCGCAGCAGGCAGATTGTTCCAGTCCTTCGATGTACGCGGTATAAACGACGAAGCGAAACGCTTAGTCCGGACCGTTGCAGTTTCAACAACGTAAGGGTGGATACTCGCCGTTCGTCGGCTTGTCCGATGGTAGAAAGGAGATGGCGGAATCAAGTCATGCAGTTCCCGCGCACACTCTCCAAAATGTAACCTGTAAAATACCGATAGGCTGGCTACTCTGCGCCTGTGTTTAATTTTGCATAATTATCAGGAAATAATTGTTGTTACATTATAACATCACGTTTACATAATTAAATGAGCGACTCGCCATCACACAGATTTTTCAGATTTTCCCAATTAAGAAATTTGGAAAATAAAAAAAATAAAAACTTTCGAATCTCAATCTCGCTAAACAAAAGAATAGAGACAATAGATCCTTGCCCTGAGTTGTATTTTATTTTGTGCAGTCTTTGTTGTCAAGAATTGCACAGCTACATTAGAGCTGATAGAAAATAATATATTATTAGTGTTACCAATTAAAATAATTTCTAGTTATCCCCAAACTAAAGCCTATTTAAATAAACTACCGTTTATATGTGAGTTTTTGATCGGTCAGTTTTTCAAATATTTGCAATTGAGTGTATTGCTACGAAAATTGCATATTACAACAGCAATTTTATGGCTACCGAAGCAGTAATGCATATTCTGTTTAGCAAACAAAGAAAAACTTAAAGTTGACGAACTTTTCTTTGCTGTGACTGTACGCTGGCCTTCGCGCGACAGTCATTTTGATTTGACTTAATACACCTACTTATTAATGATGTCTGTAAGCTTGTCGAGCCGTTAGAAATTATCTGCTTTTGTTCCAGCTCTGTCGCTGTACTCGCTGATGTTCATGCGGTTCGCGTGGCGCGTGCAGCCGCGCAACATGCTGCTGTTCGCGTGCCACGTCACCAACGAGTGCGCGCAGCTCACGCAGGGCGCGCGCTTCATCAATTACCACTATCTGCAGGACAACAAGGCCAGTCCGGTTGTGCAGGCATCTGAACCCACCATTCCGGTTGTGCAGGCATCTAAACCTGCTGCTTCCTAATTATACGCTTAAATACAGGGAGGAAGATCAGCTCGAGTTAACACATAGATTTGGGCATTCATCATGATCAAGCCGAAAGATATCAGCGCCTGGGTGAAGAAATGAATCGACGTGGTGAAGTTTTGGCTAGGCCTATAGCATAGCCAAAACTTCACCACGTCGATTATATGAAAACTTCGGCTCTCCATGGAGTTGAGTTGTCGTGGTCTCCCGCAAGATAGGCTGACGACCTGGTGGCTTGTGGGAGGCACTTCAACAATATGCGTTGCGACTATTTGGGTCTTAACAAACTATTTATTGTAGTACAAAGGACCATTGAGGTCTGTCCACATATCTCTTGTGTGAACTTGTTTGCATTGAAACGGCTGGTCCGATTTCGATGTCTCTATATCGAATCTTCTATTACATTAATTAAGTAGGCAAATAAAGTAGCTAATGGTAGTATTTCACAATCGTGAGACTAAGATAATGTAGCGTAATAATTACACTACGTATCTGTATTAATTATATATTGTTAAATTATTATATATAGATTTCTATATGGATAGATAATGTTATGAATACAGGCCATCATGAAGGGCGGTTACGTAAAGAAAGAGTAATTCCTTCGGATATCAATAATTATAAAGTGTTTTACAAGTTTAGAAGTATTGTCATAAGTACGTATGTACAGTCAGGGAAATTAGTTGAAAGTCACATAGTGCATGATATAAAATCACAAGTTATTTATTTTAGGCACCGTTTCAACTTTAGTGAAGTTTGAATATACTGGGAATTGTTATCATTTCAACTTTAGTGAAGTTTAAATATCATGGGAATTTTTACCATTTTAACTTTAGTGAAGTTGTGAAGTTATCAATACTGGGAATTGTTACCATTTCAACTTTAGTGAAATTATCAATACTTGGAATTGTTACCATTTCAACTTTAGTGAAGTTTAAATATCATGAGAATTGTTACCGTTTCAACTTTAGTGAAGCTTGAATATCATGGGAATTGTTACCATTTTAACTTTAGTGAAGTTTAAATATCATGAGAATTGTTACCGTTTCAACTTTAGTGAAGTTTAAATATCATGGGAATTATTACCATTTCAACTTTAGTGAAGTTTGAATATACTGGGAATTGTTACCATTTTAACTTTAGTGATGTTATCAATACTGGGAATTGTTACCATTTCAACTTTAGTGAAGTTTGAACATACTGTGAATTAGTCTTAAAAGTGTTACAAAGAAATCCTTTTCAAATGTTTTATTGACAATTTGATCACTTTTAAATATGATATTGCCATAAATACAACTACATAAATACATTGTCACTAAAAAATATTTCTCAGCAGATTGATATTTAGTCTACATGAACACAAACGATTAACATCACATAAACGCAACGGTTGTGATATAAAATTATGTAAGTATACGTCCAGTGTAAGTTTGTCGGTGAGTTTGCTGAGCTAAAATATTTTCCCCTGGCTGTATATGATATAATATGTGAAAGTATGGAAGAAGACATGCAGCGCACAACACAAATAAATTGGGCGAAGGGTAGGAAAAAGACTATGACACGTCATTTTGTGATATTTAGCGCACATTTCATTTGTAGGTTTTTAATACCTGTAAAAAAAAAAACCTAGTGGTTTGCTTCATACAATTTTTACTACTGTTTTTATCATCTAGAATACACATTGTAGTAGTTTATAAATTCTTAAAGATTTTTGGTAACTAGAACATTAGTAAATTGTCAGATATAACTGTGTCAAATAAAAAAAAGTAGTCGCTCAATATTCTTGACATAAGCATCAAATAGCCGTATTTTTTAAACGAAGGGAGATATCTATGGCCGTTTTCCATGCAACGTAGCGGAAAATATAAGCCTTTTCGAATGAATCTAAATTATATAAATACATTATCTAAAGGTAACTACTAAAAAAATGTAAGGACACCGTTAGCGCTACAAGGGTGGGGCCCTTGTAGCGCTTTAAAATCTAAGTAAACTGAAGGGCCACAGCCATCTTATCATTATATTTTATGTCAGTAGCAGAAAAGTTCATCCGTAAAAAGTTATATATCGCCATGAAGAAACCAAAATCAGTCACAATTATGTTGATGATTTTTTATTCATTCCTTTTGGTCTTCTAGAATATCTATTAGTGTCAGACTAATAGACATTCTAGGACCATATCTGTGAAGATCCTTGAAGGTCTCCTTCATTGCGATATAACTTTTCGGATAGACATTTCAGTTTTGCTGTTATAGACTAAAATGGTAAGATGGCTGTAGCCCTTCAGTTAACATAGGTTTAAGTGCTACAAGCGTGGGTTTGCGTTTTGAGCATTGTTCTTTGTCAAAAAACCAAATCTTATCTGTTAGTAAGTCAATGGATTTGATTTTTTGATATTCGGTCTACTTATCTACATGAATTTATAATTTGACATAATTTCAATCCAAGGTCATCAACTTAAGAATGAACTTTGGCTTGTCAACTTTTTAAATAATTATTTGTATTAAAAAGGCATCGAAAAAATAAAATAAAAATAATGGTTTGAATAGAATACATTTTGAATTTGTTATGTTCATGTATGATTTTGAGTTTGTTGCTCTAAAATTTGATAGATATATATTACTTATGTATATTATTATACTTTATACCTAGGACATAATTGTTATATTTTTATTGTTTTTATTTGTGTGTTCTTCAGCTTAAGTGCTGAAGTAAATGTGAATAGGTAGGTTATACAAAATATAGAAGATTATGTTATTACTATACAAGGGTATATTTTTAAATATTGATTGTGAATTTTAATATGACAATTATACTCTGTTGTTGATCTGTTTTCGAGTGTCATTTTTTGTGTTAACAAACCCATGTGATAAAATACTCTTTATAATTACGTATTTAATTAGGTTGTAATCGTCCCCTCATTAAGGTGTGGTTGGAAACGTATTTCCAACCACGCCTTAATAAGGGGACTTACCGCCATAATTGTGGCGTGCCCAACCATTGAGGTATCGATCCTTTTACTCGATACGGAATCTGTCATCACGTATCAATACCTCAGTATCAATTGAAAAGTATCGATAAACAGAATATTCGAGTACTAAACATAGAATTTGAGTATTGGACTCGAACTGTGGAATCAAGTCAAGATTCGAATACACAAACCGAATCGAGTCAACCTGATCCACCAAAACAGTGACTCGTCACATCACTAGTACACAGTGCTTATACTGTATAAGTACTTCGAATATATCGGTATTTTCACCCAATACATCGATTTATCGATACAAAACATTCAATATTGAAAATCTCATCAAAAACGATATTTTTTTTTCAAAACGGACTGACGGCGCACACCATCAAGACAAAACAATCTAGCGTTGTACGGCCAGTGTTGTCAACCTAGATTTTCCACTAAAACTGGTGGTTTTAACCATATATTTAGTTGCGAAATATTGGTTTTAGTGGCTAGTGGATTTTTCTAGTGCTTTAGTAAAATTTAATTTCTTACTTCTTCTTAGCGTATCGATGGCAAAACTAGTTAAATTCCTTGTATGGCCCAGTATTCGGCCACGGCAGTGCCGTCCGCTGATGCTGTTATTAGGTCCTTACGTGAACAGGTAACAGGGCACGTGATGCAGGATCGAAGGTGGGACATGGTCTGCGGAGAGACGCCGCACAAGCATTTCTTACTAAAATGCGATCACTTGGGTCTAAATCAGCACCATAGAATCCATAATTATTAATCTGATACCAACGATGATGTTGCAAACAAAAATGATTAGTCTGCAGACGAATATTAATAGCTGTTATTGAATAATTTGAATGTTGATTTACCTACTAATGTTAATTTATCCACAAATGGTATTTTGATCAACTGATTGTTAATTTTTATCACTTATTATTGAAGGAAACTAATAACCTGCTTATTATATATCGTACAACACACATTTTTTTAGTGGGAAATTTTGCGATTTTGTGTGTGGGATAATTTTTTGTTAGTGTTTTTCTGGTGGTTTTAAAGGTTGACTCTAGTGGTAAGTTAGTGTAACTGTTGGTAACACTGGACGTCTTAAAAAAGTCTTGTCGCAGACAAGTCTGCGGTGTCGTAGACAAGTCTGTAGACATAGGCGTTTTTGGTTTTGAACGCAAACGAATATTATATTCGATTTCTGATTATGAAATCGATTTTAATATCCGATTTTAGATATCCGATTTCTGTAGCACTTAGCTTCCCCAATTCGTTCCTTAGAATACGTGGCATATAGGTAAGTCGAACCAAAATGGCGATCGACCTTGTATGCGTAGTAAGTAACCATTTTTCGGGTCTTAATCGAAGTAGGGGCTGCGCGTAACCATAGCAACGACGACTTATATGTATGTATGTTTTTTTTATTTTGCTTGGCATTGTTTATGAATTTCATTACAATGCGGGTGTAACACGTCCTAATGTTTTTGCAGTATTTGGCAGCAAATGTATCGAGTCAGCCCTCCCAGTAAATTTCGCTGAGATAGTCAATACTACAATAACATTCTCGGCTCCATTTTACCGAAATTGCGCCTATTTCAATGATTCCACAATTAATGTTAAGCTGTAGGTAGATGCTTGAGATACGAAACTACACTAATTTTACATCACAATATCCACTAGAAATCAATTTGCGAATAATTACAACAACCACTGAATTCACTCGCAAAAATCTCGCCAAAAATTACGATTTCGTTTTATTAGCTATCGAAAAATACAAACATTGGTACCAATAAGGGCCTGCGCACACTTGAGACGAGACGTCACGGCGCACACTACTATTACTTATTCTGTGGTCTTGATAGTGTGCGCCGTGATGTCGACAAAACAGTCTTGTCGCAGACAATTCTGTCTAAGACAGTCTTGTTACAAGCGAGCGCAGGCCCTAAGACAAGAAGGTAGAGAATTCCGCTCGTTCATTTATATAAAATCAATTAAAATAAAGTCTAAAATAAAAAATCTTCACTAATTACATTCATTATGTATCTTTAATTAAAGTCTATTCCACTCTATACTAACACGTACAATAAGTCGGCAAATTCTATTCACTGATATGGTGATACTAAGACGCGCGTAATTATCACCATGGTCTAGTTCGCATCTCTAAACGAAAACATTAGATAAACACACGGAAAAGTAATCTTTACGTAACTTCAAAATAAGGGTGACATTGATCACATGATGTGCAATAGATTTTGGTTGGATTTCGGTAACCAACAAACCGATAGCCAAACGAATCCAAAAATCCAAAGCGACTAACGATTTGTGTGGAAATCTAATTAAAAAAACGAAAATTACAAATCAGAAATCAGAATCGTTTAGACCAATTACATGCCTGTAATTGGTTTAATTGAAATAAACGTTTCAATGCTTTTGAATTGTTAAAATATTGGTCAGTCAAAAAAATTAAAAGTGAAGCTAAATTTGACGTTCCAAAGCGTAGATCTCTATGGAGAAGAACGTGCAAGAAACATTGCGTCGCTTCATTTCATTCTTATCTTTTCTAATATGTGAGCACAATTTAGATAAGTACCTAATAATAATTACAAAAAAAAAAACTAAAAGTAATTAAAAAAATAGAAATTGAATTAAGCCACTAGCAGCTAAGAGATGTCCAGTCTCAACTGACGGCACCCGTTCACGAGCATGACGCGTGCATTAGCCCCACTCAGCTCAACCACTTTGAAGGGAGCTGAATGACCCAATAACACGTGCCACCATCTGCGAGACATTTGAGTGAGCATGACAAACTCTCAACTGCCATGCTTGTAATGTCAAACAAGTCGTAACCTGATAAAAAATTTCTAAGGTACTTCACATTAACAATACTTTAGAAAAAAAGAAGTGCTTCTACATTATACAATGCTATTCCAAATAAAAAAGGTAACAAATTATCATAAGCTCTATTGAAATAAACAAATAAATAAAAAAAAAAACATTTCGAAATAACAATAAAAAAAGGGGAATAGTATCTCTTCCAATATTTATAAACATATAGAAAAAAAAACTAATTTGAAGGTAAAAGTGGCTGTAGCTGTGGAGCAGGATCGGGATTTAGCCAAGCGCTTTTATCAATTATATAATCTTTCAGATTATAATACGGTTGTCTACATAGCGTGCGTTTAGTACATGTTTTAAATTTGGACCTAATTAGTTGTAGAATCTCAAGTGGTATCTAATATATAAAATTCTAGTGTCGCGGTGTTTGTGGTTCTACTCCTCCGAAACGGCTTTCCCGATTCTCATAAAATTTTGTGTGCATATTGGGTAGGTCTGAGAATCGGACATCTATTTTTTATCCCCCTAAATGTTAAGGGTAATCTACCCCTAAATTTTCTTTTTCAATTTTAGATAAAAAAAAGTTATATACATAGCAAAACAACGTTTGCCGGGTCAGTTAGTTTTATTATAAAATTTTACACGGTACCCCATAAAAGAACTATGTACTTTAGCTAATCTGAATCGAGGTTGATCTAATTTGTTTCTAATTCTAGTATCAAAATTGTGCCTGTTACTTATCTTAGTAAAAAGATGAATAATTTACAAAAATCCAAACCATATCTGGATATTACAAAACTATTTGTTTGGATATCGAAACGCAAACTGCCTGATGCGATACGCAATTCGCCTCCTCTCTTTCTAACTAAGCGGATGATTGTGGAAATAAAAAGGACATGGCGAATATATCTCGATTTCGACTAATTTCAGAATTTATTTTTGCGTTTGGTTTGGTTTTCATGGAATCGGTTTTTCTAGTTTGTGATATTGATAGGTATCGATTTGTGACTGGTATCGGATTTTGAATACGTTTTGATATATCGGCCGCATGTCTACAAGTCTGCGACGTCGTAGACAAGTCTGTCTAAGACAGTCTTGTCTCATGTGTGCGCGGGCCATAACGTGTGAGTGAGAAATATTACTGCGTATTGAACATTGCCGAATACGCACGAAGCTTTACGAAGTTACCGAAGAGAAATGTCCACTAAGCGTGTCTGAGGGTGCTGTTTAATCGATTTTTTTTTCAAATCGATAAAAATGTATTTGTTGAATTAAAGAGTTGTTATTCTAGTAGTCTTTTATAAATAACTAGATATTTAAATATCGGTAAATATCAATACTTACTTCGCTTTCCATCAGGTGAGATGGCGGTCAAGCGCGAACCTATCACGAATCAAAAAAAAAAAAAAAAAAATTATTCGTTTTTTTTTTTAATAAAGTCAAATTCTCGTTTACTAGCGACAACATTCACTATATTTGTAAATCATTTCGTTCAATATCTATATATATAAAAATGAATCCCTATTTCCCTTGGCCACGTCATCACGTGTGAACGACTGGACCGATTTCACTATATTTATTATTATTTTTTTCTTATGAAAGAAAAAAATTAAAAATTGGTAGTAGAGTAGAAGTCAGTTGACGGGAGCGAAGCCGCGGGCAAAAGCTAGTCGAATATAAACCAAAATTTATCAATTCCAAATCGATAAAAACCGAATGCGATATTTGATTAAATAAAGGGTCGAATGTGTTTACATAGAGTCAATCTCTAGCCTAAACCTCCACGCATGTCGCGTCGCCTCATGCCACCATTTGAATTCTAAAAAACGTTCGTGCGCAGCGTTCTGCGCTAAGTTCGGGCTCGCCAAGATACGTCGGACGTACTGTATGTGGGTCATATGTAATCCTAATATCATAATCACCATGAGCACAGGCCTGATAAGCTGTTCCTACAGCCATGGTCTAAGTAAATCGTTATTTGAATATAGCTACAGATAACAAAATAAAAGACATTATTGTTTTAAACAGTAGAATACATTTAGTATGACTCCTTTAAAAAAATTCATTTATAAAAGTTTGGTTTCAATACAGATTATCTGTTACTAACTCCGCTTATTTGACGTCACTTAAATGGACGATTTTTATAATCATTTACACTACACAAAGTGACGTTAGGCTCCCGGGAGTCTCGCAACAATAGATAGTTCGCAAAACTTATTCGTTTCGGTTGTGTTTTAAGCTGAACGGTTTGACACTCTCTTGTTCCCTTTACAGAGAGCGATTTACAAAAAAATCTCATGAATTTGGCATCTTCAACAACAAAAAATTACTTAAAACTATTTTATATCGTCTTAAGACCAAACTTCGTAAACGGTCGATTGAAATCGCGTTATTAATTTAAAAATGCGCGTCTTCCTACAATTTTTGCTATACAAATACCCACATGACTTCAATTGATTATAATGCCTACGTAAAACGCAGTAGAAGTGCGCGCAACTTTAAACTAAACTACAATCTTAATGAACCTGTATAATTTTCCGAGGCGTCATTCTAAGTGAATTCTATTGTAAATTTATTTAATAAAAAAAACTGACATCGTGAAATAAGACAAGTGCTTTTTCATAGTTATCTGAGGTAATTGTAGTGAATGAATCGCACGCCTTGTATAACCTGTGCGCATACGTTGGTGAAGTGACAACCGAAGAGTAGCGAGTTGCGAGGATTTACCATCCAAGCAAACCGACAGAACAACATCGAATAAACTCCGAGAGCTGAAAGCATACAATCGCTTTGTTAGAAAAGACAGGGCCGTCTGTGCGTTTTTCTGACGCTAGCTTGGTGAAAAATAGGTTATCCTTGACCTAAGCGAACTCTTCCTCCTCGCCGTTGGCTATCTTGGGTCGGGACTCGGGAGCGGTCGTGTGCGCGACAATTTAAGAAACACAGCAGGAATTCTAATTAAAACTTGCACCTCCACCTACATATTTTTGTTGAGAAATGTCAATCTGCTTCCGAATTGGTTTGTAGCGACATCTATGGCGTCACATAGGAACTAATCCTGCATCGCGCAATCAAAGTTCTCCGCGCGATTAGAACATATAGAACAGTTCGAAATCATCTATCGGGCAGTTGCCCACCAGACCCTTTTCAACCGAGGTTTGCGGGACTTTACACTCTGTTCCGCATACCTCCAAAGGTTCACACTTTAAAACTACATACACACTCAAACTTTACAACTTATTTGTAAGGAACTACTAATCTATTGCTTCTTAAATGTTTGAAGAGTCTTCTGCTTGAGAACGTGATAGGGCAATGAATATCGCTGAATAATAATTGTCAAAATGAAAGGCACTGTCATTGATTGTGAGACCATCAATTCCTGTTCCTGACTGTACATTCAATTTTAAAGCACATATCAGATTCGCGTATAGTGAGCAGGCAGAATAAACCTTTTTACCACTGAAAGCCAATGCTATCAAATAATAATAAAAAATCTACTGTATTAATCAATTATGTACCTAAAGTCATTTTCCCGCTGATAATACTTGGATGCTTTTGTGTATCAGCAATAGCTGCTGCAGGGAAAGACCAAGTGGTAACAGGGCCCCAGAAGTGGGTGCTGAAAAAAACAACCGAAATTTTAAGCCCACAACACACGGATATGTTTGCTGATGAGACTGATAGGGCATGGTAACGTTACCTCACTATGAATTTTTTTTTTTTTTATTCTCGATAGGTTCGCGCTTGACCGCCATCTCACCTGATGGAAAGCGATGATGCGGTCGACGATGGAACGCGCTTACCTAGAAGTAACCTATTCACTCTTGACTTAAAGATTACCGGGTTGTAGCTATCAGGAAACACACATTCCGGCAAGGAATTCCACTCCTTAGCTGTACGCACAATGAATGTGTTCCCAAAACGTTTTGTGCGTATAGGTGGGATGTCCACCATGTTATTTCTGCTCAGCTGAACAGCTGCTGCTGCTGAATTGCTGCTCTCTAATATTAAAGCTTTGATTTCGTGACATACAGGGTAAAGGAAATGCTTCAACTTATTATTTTATATACGACATTATTTTATATCGTAAATAATCTCGTGTTGCGCCTACCCCAAGTAATATGGGATAAGGGCAGGAAGAAGAAGAATCTACTAAAAAGTTATCCATTTTCGCAAATGTCACACATACAAAGATTCGTTATCTATATCATATTGGTTTTTTACCCGGGAAAAAAGGCATGGATCCTTTAAAATAGGCGACGGGAGAAAGCTAGTTATTAAAAGTAAGTATTCGTTTTACCTCATTAAATACTGTCTAAACTCTTTGCTTTTTAGCTGATCAATTAGTTTTTTTCCAAGCGACATATCTTAGCCTGTTATTTGCATTAATTGTTTCTGAAATAGAAAAGAGGGTCTCATTAGTTCACATAATTCCTTTAAATGTTTACCTAATTATACCGTAATATATAAGGTAATGATTTAAACACTATTGATTACCTATGTTTGAGATAGTCTCTCTCTGGAGTAGGGAAATAATTTTCTACCTGTCTTCACCGTGTGCTACTCCTTGTGAAGATAATTTATAATTCTTTTTTAAAGCAATATTTATACTGTACACATATTTTTTTATATTTTTAAAACATTTTATAAAAACGTGTTTTTCTCATGGTGTTCCTCTTTTTGTTTTATTTCATCACTTTGCTGTCATACATAAATTGTCAAACTACACAAACAGAACTTTATATATCCTTATTTTAGGCATCAGTTCCTGTAACGTGCCGGTAACAGGACATGATCCCAGAAATCTTAATAATAAGTAAGATTTCTGTGGAAGTGTGGATATGATATTACCATTGCTTGTGTAACAAAGTCTGAAATATCAAGATTCTTTAATAAAAATATTCTTATTCATATAGTAGAAGACTATAATATCAAGGATAGTGCGAATGGTAAGTGAAAAGGCAAAAAATAAGATATAGACTTGGTACTAGACAGAATGGTTTTGTTTTTGGCGCCAATGGTATTAATCACTTGGCAATTTATGGTGTAATATCGCTAAGTTATGCTGGGCACGCTGTAGCTTATCAGTGATTCGTTTTTTTTATCGGTTGTCAGACTGACATAACATCTTGACACAGACGTTCTGATTTTGTAGTCTGTGGCTGTGGTTCAAAAACTGTGTGAGCTTTTGGCGGGATTTCTGCGAGTGAAGTTCAGTGGCAGTTTTAATTATTCGCAAATTGATTCCTAGTGGATATTATGATGTAAAATTGGTGTAGTTTCGTATCTCGAGTATCTGCGCAACTGAACAATATGTCGAATCATTGAAAAGGGCGCGATCTCGGTAAAATAAAGCTGAGAATTTTATTGTAGTTTTGGCTACCTCAGCGTAGTTTGCTGAGAAGGCTGAATCACACATAACTTTTGCTGTTAAATACTACAAAAAAGTTAGAATGTGTTACACCCGCATTTTAATGTAAAACAAAAAGAAACAACTGTGATATTCGAACACGAAAGACATTACGATTGAAAACTTATTACGCAAGAAAACATGAACGAAAGACTAGGCGATATGGTCGAACAACTATAGCCTTCTGTAAGGGGTAAACAGAAAAAAAAAACTGACAGTGATAGATATGACATTGGCGAAATCAGAAATCGAGAAGTAGGACTTTTTTGAGAAAATAAAAATATTTCTAACTTTAAACAGGGCAAAGTAGAAAACAGGCAAGTGTAAAATTGTATCATGTATTTAGCTAAGTGTTTATTTATTTTTAAACGTGTCATATAAAATGGTATAACCTTGACATTCAAATGAATGTAGACGTAATTATTTAAAATTAAATTTACCTTAGTGCACGTCTTACTTGATTCATTAATAATCATTTATTAATAATCAACCTATATTCTTACTACTACTGCTTCTAAACCTTCACGCCGATCATTCGTACTAATATTTTTTATGGTCTGTAGTGCATAAAGAAAAACCTTTCATTTATCATTTTTAACATTTCCCTCAATTTTTCTGTGTCATTAAAGCAGCGTTGTGTAACATAGGATCATTGGCGAGAAATTCTAATTAATACTTTTTTTCATTTTAGTCACAATGAGTGGATTTGTTGGAAATTTATTTAAACAGCTGGGAAGCAAAGAGTTTAGGCAGTATTTAATGAGGTAAAATGAAATACTATTATGTAAATATATAATCTTCCGTAAATTTTATATTTAACTATTTCCCTTATCTTTTTGATAATTAAATTAAAGATTTGCTTATTTAATTACATTTAACCTTTGAAATACCGTAATTAGAGACACAATAGAGATACAATGAGAGAGTGAACGGCGTTCACTTGGGGTTTAATGAATTAAGCTTACTAATTATGTAAAATATTGTTTTAATTTTAGCACCCATTTCTGGGGTCCTGTAGCCAACTGGGGAATACCACTAGCAGCAATTGCAGATATACAAAAAGACCCAAGTTTTATTAGTGGTAAAATGACACTTGGTAAGTCATCATATTATCATCTAAAGATCTATGTTATTTATAGAAAGAATTGCAAATTTGTGTACATATAAGTGCACTAAAGGAACAAGTCAATGCTTGCTATAGATAAGGTTGTAAGGCAAAAAGTACATTTTTCAGGAGAGCCATTTTTGTAATTGTTAATGATATAACTCATTTGTAAAATGCTTAACTAATGTTTTCTAATGAACTTGGTACATGGTACTGCAATCGGGTTATTACTTTTTTTCTGATGATAAGCCAGCTTTCAGGCAGCACAATGTCTATCCGGACTTCTAGTATTATATAAAAATATTTAATAGCAATTTTCAGTCCACTTAATATTGTCACAGACTTAGTTTAATTTACGTACATTTTATGGCATTGACAACATGTTTGCTTATGCTATTAAGATAAACGAGTTAGCATAATTAAATATCTCATAGATCAAGCTAAATCTCAGACATAAAGATACAAGTGTTTATCACAGCGGTTCAATAAAGTTGATGTTATCTCGGCCCTCACTTTGTTATCACTTGTGTCTTATACTATGTTACATGAATCTTTTTTATTTAGTTCTGCTGTATATGACGAAGGTACTTCAGATAACCTCTACTGTTTTAGGTGATCAAGAGATTACATGGAATTGGGTCACATCAAATTTAGTCATAAAATGAAGTTTCGTACAAACTTACCTATGAAAACAGTTCAATTCCTGAACATTTTTCCGAATTGCAAAAAATAAAAAAAATTGTGACGTAATTAGAAATTTACAGTTTTCAGATTTTTTTCTATACTTGTGCTATGAGACCTTGACAGTTTTGAAATACAGGTTTTTTGCTACATAAACGGCCATATTATATTTTTCCTTTAACTTAGAAGTTTGATTTTTTCACAGCTTCAAGGGAATGCAGACCTGAGTATATGGTTTAGTCATTTCAACTCGATACCTCGACGTGTTCCCGAGATAAAGGGTCTTGATAGACAGACAGACGGACGGACAACAAAGTGATCCTATAAGGGTTCCGTTTTTTTCGTTTTTACCTCAAAAGGAATCCTAAAAATAGAGTCAAATATCCAATTTATTGCTTACTTTTGTTTGGCCATTTATACATACGCGTAATTAGAAGTAACTTAGTTAACTACTTGAAATTAAGAGAACGTAGGATAAAAGAGCGAGCGAAGCGAGTTCGATATTTTAATATGGCGCCTGTAATAAAAAAAATCTTTTTTTTTGGATCTATACAGAAATAGCATAAGCTTTAAGATAACGTAGAATTTAAAAGTAATATTTTGTTATTTGTGAATAAGGGCGGAATCCACCAATAAAACTAATCGCGTTTTAACGTTTGGCTCGCATAATCGCGTTTAGCCACTGTCACTAGTGTCACTTGTAAAAATACAACAAAAGAAAAATACAGACAAGTGATACTAGTGACAGCGGCTAAACGCGATTATGCGAACCAAACCTTAAAACGCGATTAGTTTTATTGGTGAATTCCGACCTAACTCAGTTACTCAACTAATACAGAAATGTTAAAGAATTACAAGAGTGTAGGAGCGAGCGTTGCGAGTTCGAAAATTTTTCCTCCCCACCTGGGATAGTTTACGATGTCTTTAATTATAATCAATTGTTTTTTTCTTGTGTCTTGCCAAGAGCTATCACTAAGAGTAGTATGTGGTGGTTCCAGCTCTGTCGCTGTACTCGCTGATGTTCATGCGGTTCGCGTGGCGCGTGCAGCCGCGCAACATGCTGCTGTTCGCGTGCCACGTCACCAACGAGTGCGCGCAGCTCACGCAGGGCGCGCGCTTCATCAACTACCACTATCTGCAGGACAACAAGGCCAGTCCGGTTGTGCAGGCATCTGAACCCACCAGTCCGGTTGTGCAAGTTTCTAAACCCGCCGCTTCCTAATTCTACGATAAAATATATCAAGAAAGATTGACGCAGTTTAAACCCACGTAGATTTAGGTCTTGGCGAACTATTTTAGCAGTAAGAGTCATATAAGTCTGTTCACATATCTGCTGTGTGCGACAGTTCGTTGGAATTAGAGCGATCTGTCTGCGGGCCTTTGAAAAACTGTAAAATACTTAAAAGTAATTCTTTCTTTACATAAAAAAAGAGATTATTTATTGTAAAAATGATGTTTGTGATAATTGCGCACAATTCATATTTATGGGGTAAAAGAAATAGGTATATTTATAGTGTTGTAAATATCTGTAAGATAACGAATAACGAAATGCCTTTTGAGAAGTTAGTGACAGTGTTTTAGTTATGGAATGAAAAACCGAATTAATAGAATTTTGTCTTTTAGTGGCATTACAGTAAGGAGTATGTGGCAACTAAAATGCACGTTACAACTAAAACTTTAGATATAACTGTGTCAAATAGAAAGAAAAGTAGCTCAATTTTTCTTTATTAAATAGTACCTAAGGTAATATAAATATTTATATCTGTAGAAAATCAAATGTATTGGAAAACAATTAATGTTGCCATGTAGCTGGCAACATGTAGTTGACTATAAACTTCATATTTATGGTAATCATAAGTTTTATCGGTTTTTACCCGACTGCCCTAAAAGGGAGGGTAATGTTTTGTCAAGTTTGCATAGCAATGTTACCAGCAATCAATATGGTGCTTTAAGAAAGCAGAATAGACAGTAATGAGAAACAGATGCAAGTTGGTTTGATTATAAGAAATTAAGGCCTTGTGATTGTATGACGATATTGATAAAATTTTGATTTTTCAGGTTTTTTCTTTGGGTATATTAAGGTTACTATTCGGATCACTGTGGTCGTGGCTCACGAAATTTCGCCATGATTCTAGGACCCCCTTGATATAAAAAAAAAAACGCTGAGTATCTAAACTCCTGGTTTCTGAATTAAGAATTTGAAGTTTAGTATTTCTCAAATTCTGCCTTAAAACCTGTTGAAATTCGTCGTTAAAGGTGAGCCATACACGTTAGGGTAACCTGACAGTTTGCAGCTTGCCTGTACAGTTATACCTGTCAGGTAAGCTTGTGTGGAAACCTGCACAGTTGTGCAACATGCACACTCCGGTTTACCTGTAAAACTCGAACTGTACCTTTAAGTAGGGTTTGACACATTCTAAACTCAAATTACTCAATTCAGAAACCCGCCATCAGGGTCTATTAATAAAGAGGTTGATGTCCAGCCTAAAATAACGGTTCCCTTCGATCGAATTTAAAACGTAGGAATTTGAAAATGGAGTAAGTAGCTGGTTTGGAAGTAAATCTCAACGATTTATGTAGACACGACTTATCTATATTTGAATTCAGAATCCGAGATAATTATCAAATTTTCTAATAACAAACTTTATGCTATATACTACAAAGTACAAATTCCATTGCAACTCATTTTGTTTTAGGGCCTTTCTGAACACTAAACATATATAAATACACAACATAAGCCCATACTTGAGCTGCTGGCGATGTATTGAAATTATCTCGAATTATCAATTCAAGTATATCTTTTTTGACATAATTGTGATTGTTAATCTTTTAAGTTTGTTCGTCAGTAGAATTTAGTACCAGTAGGTTGTACAAAATGTAGAAAATTACGAATAAATGTTATCGTTATACAAAGGTATATTTTTTAAATATTTATTGTGAATTTTATTCTGATATTATACTTGTTGATCTGTTTTATGAGTTTAATTTTCTGAAACCAGTTGTAATTTACGCTAGTTTTCATTAACTATACTACATTCGAAATGAGACATTTAAACAAACTACTTTACTGTCCGTACAACCGATTTTGAGTTTTATTGCGTTGGTGGCATGATAAATGGCGGCTGCAGCAAATAGTTCGTATTGCCACGTTTTTTTGCTTTAAATGTTATCCTTATGCCTACGGAATAGAAGTCAAAATCGGTTAAACGGACAGTAAAAAAGATTTCTTTATATTTTACTCATCTTATTTCGAATGGAGTATAGTTATCATTGACATTTCACAGTCGGGATAGGGCGCGTAACGTCACCGGTTATAAAATGAAGCAGTTTTGGAGGTATGCGGAGCAGAGAGTAAAGTCCCGCAAACCTCCGTTGAAAAGGGAGGATCCTCCGGCCAGACGGGTGTTATGTCTGGTGGGCAATTGCCCGATAGATGATTTCGGGCTGTTCTATATGTTCTAATCGCGCGGAGAACTTTGATTGCGCGATGCAGGATTAGTTCTTATGTGAGGCCATAGATGTCGCTACACAGTAATTAGTATTTAAAATATTTGTATGAGGAAAAGTGGTCGCTTAGTCGGAATGTCTTGCTATCTCTTTTTAAGCGCGTAACCAAATGGCGGTGACGTCACACTGTAGTTTGTGCATCTTTCTGTTACATGACACTCCTCTTCCACCATATTTGAAAGGTTTCTAACTTGTTTAATTAAAAACGGATTTGAAAAAATATTTCTTTTGTTCTCGAGTTGTTTTTCTTTGAGACAGCCTTGTTTACTGTTTAAATCTATGTACGACATTTATTTAAGTGTCGTTTTGTGTTCGTGGAAACGGTTAGTTAGTGTTTCTATTTGTTTTGATTACGTAATTGGGGAAGATGGTAAATATAACTCTACCATATTCCCTAATTATGTAATTCTGCTGCTAAATGCTGCATAAGCATAAGTCCAAAGTCCAACAAAGACTGGAAGAAATACGAAATGTGCCTACTGTGAAATGTGTCAATTATTTTGACTTTTGATGACTTTTTTTTTATTTAATACAACTTCTAGCTTCTTAGATTCCCAAGGTTAAGCGACGCATCTCCGGGACAATCTTTGGTTGATCTTGATTGTCAGAGAGAGAGGTCAGATCGGCAGTCGCTCCAAGCAAAAACTGGCTTCTGGTTAGACAGGAAGCCGACCCCAACATAGTTGGGAAAAGGCAAGTAGTTCGGCGACCGACCCTTTAGACCAGCTATACTCAACCTGCGGTCCGCGGGCCGCATGTGGTTCATCAAGCTTTTCTGAATAGCTCTGTGGCCTTCTTTTTTTACGGCGTGAAAATTTTCATTGATATCCTCCGGTTTCCTGAAGTGGGCGGAGGGATCTCACTCTTCGAATGAGTTCTGCTGCCCCGGGCTAGTGTAGATCCGACCTTCTTGGGTCTCGTCGCGTTTAGATGAGTGGCTTTCTTAATCGTATAACAGAGGCGCGTGTGGAACACTACGCGCCTTCATCTCTCGGGTACAGATTGATTTGCCGACGGCTGTCCCCAGAACCTTTTTAGGGGGGTTGGAAGAGGGCGTTGTCCGCCCTTCCTTGACGCCTGGTGCGCCTTCTACGGGGGGAGAGAAATCGTCTCCTTTTCCCTTTTCGCAGCCTCTTTCTGTGAGATGACATTCCGCAGAAGGACATCACCGCGTCCCAGGACTCTACACTGCCCACCATAGATCGAACCATGGTCTGCAGCGACAGGTCGCTTCTGACTTCAAAACGAAGGCACGGCGATGCAACAAACTGCCACGTATGCCACTGTGTCCTCCGAGCATGGCTATGTATCCTAACATAACATTGGTGGTATAATTTTATATTTGTTTAATGTCTCGGTAGTAGTGTTACTGTAAGGAACTTACTGGTTCACTTTTGGCGATGTGTGGATCGATGGTAATCATGCTAACAAAACAGAAAAGTAGAACTAGGCTCATAGCATGTAGCTATTTTATCGAAAACAGTTCATAGCATAGAATAATCAGCCTTTTTTATTTTCCCACAGCTGGGATTCAGGCCTCCTCTCTAGGAGAAGGAATGGGCCGTAATCCACTACGCAGGCCCTGTGCTGGCTGGTAGATGCCACATGTCTTCGAATTTTTGGTTCTAGGACATCCCGTTTTTTTTTAATTTGTTATAAACTAGTGCTTGACTGCGATCCCACCTGATGGTAAGCAGTGATGCAATCATTGATGGTGAGGCGCACTAGTTTATTAAGAGCTTATTCACTCTAGCCTTGAAGACACCCTAATTATAATCGGATGGGAAGACCTCAGCAGGAAAATTGTTCCAGTCCTTCGATGTACGCGGTATAAACGACGAGGTGAAACGCTTAATCCGGACCGTAGAGGTTTCAACAATGCAAGGGTGGATACTCGCCCTACCTCTGGTTGTCCGATGGTAGAAATGCGATGGCGGAATGCAGTCATGCAATTCCCGAGCACACTCTCCAAAATGCAACCTGTATAACACCGGTTTCCTCACGATGTTTTCCTTCACCGTTTTAAGAGCAGTGGTTATGAAATAAATTACATAAAGTAATGCACCTGGCTGGGTTTGAACCCACGACCTACAATTCGTAAGTCGGGGCCATTACCACTGGGCCTTAAACAGTTCAATTTTCAAAAAATAAAAAATCCCATTTATGTAAAAAATACTCAGACTTATTTATTTGTCATCGATATAAGAAATGTAGAGTTTTATTTTACTGAAGGTGCGGCCCATGATAACGGTAGAACCACTGTGCGACCCGAGAAAAAAAAACTGGGCAAGTGCTAGTCGGACTACACACTGAGGGTTCTGTACAAACTAACTTATGAAAATAGGCTCGAAGTCTTTCAAATCCCGAATCGAGTCTCGAAGATTTTTCCGAATAGAAAAATAGTAAGTACATTGTTACCCTAGTGTTGAAAGTAACTTATTTAGTCCCGAGAAGGAGTTTGGCATCCGAGCGTATCGAGGTCGCCAATAGTTCGAGGGATTAAATAACTCTTTAGCCCGAGGTAAACACTGTGCTTTACATTACGAATGCAAGAAAAGTAAAAATAAAATAAAAAGCTTGTAAAACCTGAGTCGTCGTATGATTTTAGGTATCTTTCTTCTGATTTTGGCGGTAAAAGGTTTTCTAGTACTGCTTTAGCCTCTTATGAAATCAGGCTTTAAATCCATATTTGAATCTGATGAACTTATCGTGTTAGTACAAATCTCTGCTGTACGGAAATGTAAACAAAACTCGAAAACACCAATGAAAAATGGATATTTTGTTTTTGTTTTTTCTGTGGCCGACCGATTATTTTGTTTTTTTTTTTCTGTGACGGATTTAGTCGTTATTTTTCATTTTTATTATTGAAAAAATAGTACCAAAATATTTTCCGTAATTTAAAAAAAGGTATTTAAATAAAAGTTTTGAAAAAATAAGTCATTTAAAAAAAAATCTTTAATTAATACTTATCTTTATGTTATTTCAATTTTACATCGCAATGTAATTGACTGGCTTTATTGAAAGTTGGAAGATGGTTAATTTATTTTTCCTTTTTACCCCTTAGGGAAGGCTATAGTCGTCCGACCATATCGTCTTTCGTTCATGTTTTCTTGCAATAATGTCTTTCGTATTCGCATAGTTTTTTCTTTTTGTTTTACATTAGAATGCGGGTGTAACATATCCTAATGTTTTTGTAGTATTTGGCTTTAAAATTCTCAGCTCCAATTTACCGAGATCGCGCCTATTTCAATAATTCCACAGTTGCGCAGACACTTGAGATACAACTACACCAATTTTACAGCATAATATCCACTAGGAATCAATTTGCGAATAATTAAAATGGCCACTGAACTTCACTCGAAGAAACCCCGCCAAAAACAAAGATGGTTCAACAGCTGTCGGTGTGTTGACAGCTGTCAGTTGAAAGCGATTTTCCCTAGGGATGAAAAGTATTACTTTCAACCCGCTCCTCAGGCAACTGACACAGACCTATTTTCAGGGTATGAGTAGTGAAAAGTATTTTTTTTGGTGACGTCACCACAAATTTTCAGTTTTCAGATTTATTCCTATACTTACTATAAGACCTTGCTTCATGCCAAATTTCAGGGTTTTGGGTCAACGGGAAGTACCCTATGAATTTTGATTCCCATGATAGTGTCGAAACATTCGTTTTTTGCGACATAAACGGCTGTATCTTTTTTTTCGTTAAGTTAGAAATTTGATTTTTCACAGCTTCAAGGGACCGCAGACCTGAGTATATGGTTTTAAATTCAACTCGATACCTCCACGCGTTCTCGAGATAAAGGGTATTGACAAACAGACAGACGACAGTGATCCTATAAGGGTTTTGATTTTTCCTTTCGAGGTCCGTACCTAAAAAGGTTGAATACCGTTGATTTAGACATTTCCTACGCATCTATTTTGAATGAACTTGTTCACAATGATCCTTATTTTGATAACTATAAGGTTTTTGTTGGAATGCTAACTGAGCTAAAGTAACTGCGTACCTAGTAGAATTGCCAAATTGTTTCTTGATCAACTACTAATGAGTGTTAGTTAAGAGTTACCGTCTTAGTATCGAATATAACAAGGCATAGCGACGAGAGCTCCCCATTATCTAACTGAAACAACGGCTGAACTAAGTTCTAATAAACTTATAATGATAGCTAGCAGCGAACTGTTGTTAAAAAAATAAAGTGGGCGGAAAAATAGGTACAGTTCAATGGGAACCACCTACGACTAGATAGGGAGAGAGAGGATCGACAGAGGAAGTCCACAGTAGCCCGGTAACGCTCTTAGGATTTCGGCTAAATTATATCTGTATGTAGACAAGATTGTTGCACCACCTCGGGCGGGTGCAAAATAAGAAGCTAGCTCGAGAAATGAGATTGAGGTATGCAAGTTGGAATGTTGGGACTATGACTGGAAGGGCCAGAGAGTTAGCGGACGTATTGAAAAGATGATGGATGTATATAAGGAAAATCTGTCTGAGTGACATATCAACGCATAGTCGAAACTACTGACTTTAGGAGCATGGAATTTTGCACAAGGTTTCCTTTGTGACGTAGGCGCAGGCGAGCACTAAGAAAGGATTTTCCAAAATTCACTTCCTAAATGGATTAAGGGGGTTAAAAGTTTGTTTGGAAAAACTTACTTTCACGTTGGCAGAAGCTAGTAGGCCTGGTGACAGACGGATAGTGGCGTCTTAGTAATAAGGTCCTTTTTAAGTACGGAACCCTAAAATGTAGTTAAGACTGCTAGAGTACCTAGATACTTATTTCTTTTGCACACCGTATCATATGTGAGCGAGTATGGAGGCGAGAGCGTTTACCCGGCACAATAGCCAGCGTTTAGAAGCGGTAACAATGACAGGCGTCTTCATTGTGTACCGCAAGTGTTGGGAATGCGACCGCGTTCTATTTCAGGTCGCGCTCTCACTTATGAGATGAAGTCACGTTAATGGCCATACAAATAGGAACTGAGATTTGTTTTGGAATTTCTGTTTTTGGTGAGTGGAAGCTGTTAACGTAAGTATAGCATAGCATAGTCGGCCTTATAATGTTCCCACTGTTGGGTCTCAGGCCTCTTCTCTAAGAGAGGGAATGGGCCGTAATCCACCACGCGGGCCCAATGCGGGTTGGTGGATGTCACATGTCTTCGAATTTTTGGCTCTAAGACTTGCCGGTTTCCTCACGATGTTTTCCTTCACCGTAAGTATATTTAATTTTATTGCATTTGGTCTTCAGATGCGGAGAGGTTTGTCATTCGTATTTACTGAAACCACCTCAGGGTTCCCTCGTGCATTTGTGTCGGAGGCTGCGGGTCTTCGACGTTGCTGTGTCAGCCTCATTCAGGTACTACAAGCGTCGCTGTCGACATTGTTAGAATCGCTGGTTCAGTGATTCTAACAATGTCGAGTGCTCACTCTGGACGACCAGCATATTTTTTTAGTCTTTGGACTAGACAGACTACTAACATCTATAAACCACAGACTACTGATGGCCTAGAATACTTGCGTCCAAGGTGATACCTACAGAACCCAAAAAAAAACGAATATGATAGTGATGTATTTGTCTTGTTTTTGGGTTTTGTCACTCTTGACTTGGAATTTTTCAAGAAAAAGAAAAGGAAGTTAGTGATAGCATGACGAGTGACAGGGCAGAGTGGAAGAAAAAAACGTGTTGCGCCGACCCCAAATAACACGGGACAAGGTCAGGAAGATGATGATGATGATGATGACTTGGAATTTTTCAATGAACTTCTTGGAACTTTAAAGTACCGACGGGATTCCGGCAGGAATTCCCACATATTTACTGAAAGTTAGGTTACTAAATGTACAAAGAATCGCTGTATAGAATATACCGGTTATTTAATCACATTTGAATCAATTAGTGCAGATTAAATTTACAGTCCAAACCACTAATTCGGTCCACTCTCCGATCACGGATTTGCGTTGTCAACAAGTTTTGTGATCGACGAATTGTTAAATATTAAATGTACGTAACATTTCGTTGTGTAGACGTTTACATGAATTAATAATTCGAGATAATTTTAGTCCATTGCTACTAACTCAAGTATTGGCTTTAGTTATGTGTATTCTAGTAGATTTTAGACAAAAAAGTTGGTATAGGTTGGAATATGAAATTTTCCGTGTATTGTAAACAGCTTGTTGTTTTTATTTTTAATTGATATAAACCAGTGCTTGACTGCGATCCCACCTGATGGTAAGCGGAGATGCAATCATTGATGGTGAGGCGCATTAGTTTATTAAGAGCCTATTCACTCTAGCCTTGAAGACACCTAAATTATAGTTCAACGGGAAGATCGCAGCAGGCAAATTGTTCCAGTCCTTTGATGTACGCGGTATAAACGACGAAGTGAAACGCTTAGTCCGGACCGTTGAAGTTTTAACAACGTAAGGGTGGATACTCGCCGTGCATCGGGTTGTCCGATGATAGAAAGGAGATGGCGGAATCAAGTCATGTAATTCCCGCGCACACTCTCCAAAATGTAATCTGTAAAATACCGATAGGCTGGCTACCCTGCACCTGTGCTGGAGGCTTTCTAGATTGGACTTAACCAAATCTGTTTTAAATTAATTCTTTATTTTTGTGATTTTAAAAACCATTTCCCCACAGTCACACTAAGAATGACACCTGTATTGAGTTGCATTTATCAACATATAAACTCACATACACAATCATTCAAATATTTGTTTCATGAGAGGATCGAACCCGCGACTGGCAGTGCTGCTGCCAGTCTGTCGGATTAGGTAGGCGCTTTATAATTATGGCTATCAACTGCATAATACTTAAAATCGTGTTCTTTCCAGATGCCAGAATTGACGGCAGGATTAGAAAAGAAGGTAGCATAACAAATGCTAGACTGTCCATGGTTCTGTAATTCGTGCTCCAAAGTTCAAGTTTATGCTTAGTTTTTACTATTGACCCCCTCATCCACGACGAACTAAATGAAGCCTAGACTACAGTTCTCTTTTTTGTTTCCGGTGGGAAACCTTCAATAGGCACTTGGACTGATAAGGAAAATACCAAGGTTTAAGGGTCAGTGATCACTAACCGCACATGGAATGGGGCTCCGTGACCTTTTTAAGACCACCCCGGAACGCCCTCTGTGCACCAACTGTAAAAATGTTCTTCCTTGAGCCACGCTATGCAAGGCAGCACGTGATCACTGTGCTACCGTCTTTCTTGAGATCACTCGGTTAGCGGACAAAGTCCCCACTCTGAGTGCGCGAACCTAGAGTCTAGCCTGTGTAAAGCTATGCAGGCGAGGTATCGTCTTAGGCGATGATGTGGTGGCCTCTTTGACGCCTACTTCTCCAAGCAGGATCGGACATCTCACGATCCCACTGGGCGGCCTTCTGGATCATCATGGTCATGGGTCATGGTGAAGGAGGCTCTTTCTCTACAGTTATTAGTCTCTGCCAGCATAGCTGTCACAACTGCTGGTTTGCCGATCCAGGCAAACAAGATCCGTCGCTCAGATGTTCACCCAGAGCACTCCTTCAGCATATGCTATGCAGAACCAAGGTCGCCTCCGCAGTGGTGGCCATTGAAAAGGCCTGTACGAGATAGGCTTCAGTCCCACTGCTGTGATATCTAAACTGGACACTAAAGAAACTTCTATACGTTATGCCTATGTACTTGGACCATTCAAATAAGGTGCAGTGGCTATGGTATGTCCCTAATTACTTAGATATGTAAAGATACTTCATATGTCGTACACTCCAGCTTAGCAAATAAGTATATACAAGAAAATAAATTATTCCACCTCCACTTAGCTAAAGCTTGGGCCACACGGATGTAATCCAGCGTTCCAACAGGGGTCACCATGGTGGGAGCTTGGTTTGCGTTCACGGATAGTGTTGTGGCTACACGGATTTAAGACACGCGCCAAGTCCGTAAGTCAGTCACTGTGGTCGAAACTGTGGTTGGAAAAACGCGCCAGCCATCCAAGGAAGTTGAAGGTCAAAATTTGGACTACATCTGCTGTCAACACGGATTGAAACCAGCAAAGTCACCTCTCTTGGGACTTTGGAAGCTGCATTTGATCCATTTCTACTTTCTTTTGTGAGACTTAAAATAGCGTCGTGAAAGTAACCTGAACACACACAGATACGTGTGTTTTAATTAAAACTAAATTGTATACCGTTAATGGTTGGATGCACTGTACAAACGGAGTTAGTTACCTACTCTAATTTTGGTTGGCAATGTACGCAATAGAATTTGTTGTTTTGTGTACTCCAAGTAACAGACGCGTAGTGTCGTCCGCTCAGTTTGTTGTTTTAACCCGTTTTGCTAGAAACGAGAAACGGATTTGAATTAGTTTGTGATGACAAGAAGGACTAAGTACCAACATGGAGACTGCTTCTGATTAAATGTGTAGATCACGGCAACTTGGCGACGCACGGCGGCGACTGATTGTTCGAATTTATAACTAGGAAAATGCTTACAATTTATATCAAAGAGCGATGCCTTCTACGCGTAAGACCGTAAGGCAAAAAGTGCCTTTATTCAAGAAATTCGGTTAAATGTTTTTGTATTATGTAATCAATACCAGACGCTGGATGTAATATTTTTTTTATTTCTTTTTAAATATTATAATAATATAATTTAATTCAGATTTCTCCATATAAATTGTTAGTAACACGAAAGTACTTAAGAGCGAATGTTAGTAAACAAAACAAATGAAATGAAACAAAATAGAACAATAATCTATCTCGTTAGGGAACATTACCTGCCGCTGTGAATATTGATAGTCGTGATTCATATTTCTATCTATAGTTTTCAATAATTATGTATATATCTGTGTATCTATTATAATATAATATGTTTAATGCTGGTTTTGTCACACCAATGACAGCCCCATTTCTTGTCCAGGCAATTACTGTCTATTCCAGGTTGCCTGAAAGAGATCGCGGAATGCGTTAAAGCCGCCCACTGTATGTACGTATGTGTTTTAGTTTCCTTTTATGTTTGTAATGGTGTACAATAAATAAATAATATAATTTTACTCCAAAATATGTTATGAGTTTATACATAAGAGGCTTGGCGATAATAAAAATACTTGCTAAGTATGTACCTAGGTAGGCTAGGTAGGTTTTATTTCTCAAAGGTCCTCATGACAGTCTAATTCGCCTCGTTCAACGACCAATGGCCGGCAAAACTCCATCTACTTACCACACGAAAACTATTCGTTATGACAAACTGCTTTATATTATCACGATTTCGTTCAGGAAGGAAGGATAACACTGAAATTTGTTCAAGCAGTCTTGGATACGTTTCAAATGTAAATAAGTCGGAAAAACAGCGATAAACTGCCACCGTTCGCGTGCCGTCATACGATTACGTATGCAGTAAACAAACATATTAGACTCACATTATCCAGCTCTATATATATATTTCTTTTTTATATTTTTTTCTTGCCGCCCATCAAAAGTTGTCGTCTGTGAAGCAAACGATTCAGTAATGCGATATAATGAGACTCGTTTTTGGATACATTTACAAATAATAATTTTCATGAACTTTGGAATTTTTTGGTATGGATGGCGACGTAAAAAACAAATAAAAACCGGGCAAGTGAGAGTCGGACACGTGCACTGAGGGTTCCGTACCAACTTACCTATGAAAACAGTTCAATTCCCGAATTAAGTTACGAAGATTTTTCCGAAACGGAACTACAAATTTACAGTTTTTTGATTTTTTCTTATACTTGTGCTATGAGACCTTGTTTCATGGCAAACAGGATTCTAGGTCAACAATTTAATAATAATAATAGCCTTTTAATTTCCAAAAACGAAAAATAGTAAATATCCTTGAATTTTTTAATTTTCATGTTCTATTCTTAATATCATAATTAAGTTATAAATTTAAATTAACAACATGCATTTCACCTCCCACAAGGTGGACCGACGACCTGGTCAGTGTCGTGGGAGTGAGGTGGATGCGAGACGCACTGGATCGGTCGTTGTGGCGTCGCTTGGGGGAGGCCTATGTCCAACAGTGGACGTCTTTCGGCTGAAATGATGATGATGATGATTTCATTGAATAAATATTATTCATCAACGAAAATTTACTCTTTACTTATAAATTTTATATTTTTTAATTAAATATATCTATATTATATTTATTGGGTACTAATTTAAGGGTGTGTGTGAGTTTACATGATTGTAAATACACCAATGATACAGGAGTCATTCCTAGTTTGGAGAAACGTATTAAAAAAAGAAAGTATAAAATTTAGATACCTAACCGAAACTTCATATATTCGGTTTTATTGAAAAATCTGAACTCGAAATTAAAGTGATACCTACTAACGAACTTTCTGAGTTTTGTATACCAAGCTATAAATAACTTTTGAAATATTTTGGTTCATACTCAGACCATTGTACAGATTCTTTCCACAATGCCAGCGGAAGCAGTGGAAACCAAGCCAGCATTAACGACAATAGCATTCCAATAGGAAAGCCCAACTTACAAAGAGCTGCGCGGGCGGAATGCCAGTTTAAAAGATTTCTTTTTTATTCTATCGCAGTACTGTAACTTATTCGTCTACTAAATAAAGTCCTCACACACGTTCACACTCGATTGAGTCTCAAGTGAGAGTTTGTGAACGCACCCGACCCGCCGTTTCCGGACGAGGCGCCGCCGTGACGCCGTCCGGTTCCGACACACAGCCAACATGGCGGACCGCGCGAAAAGAAAAAGATGGCGTCCGCAGCCATTACCGGCAGTTCTAGTGTGTTAGTTATTGCTTTGCATTTGTTCAACTGTCGCGTTTGAACGCTAAATAGCTGGGGATTAATGTGTTGCAGATGTTTTGTCTCAATTGGAGTGGATGATGGGGGAAAATTACGTAATACATAGGTGATTTATTTTAATTTTGAAGTTTAGAAAAGCTACTTGGAGATCTATTGAGGTTAAGTTTACCTACGCTAAGCAGGGTGGAAAGAACAAGAAAGAAAAGAAAAGAAAGAAAAATAATTTATTTGGTACAGCACAAGGCACAAAAACAATAATATAACACTAAACACTAAAAAGTAAAATAAAATAAATTTATATATAAAAAACAAACAGTAGCAAAAAAAATAAAGTTGCATGCCTCACGGCTGCACCAAAATAGGTCCAGTTCAGCATAAATGCCAGACATCAGTGCCTGACGCTGGTTTTCAACTGAACCTGTGGTTGTGACGCAACGGACGCAAAACAGTTTTAGATTGTAATATGTATATATGTGTCGGTGATGTATACTTAAATAATATAAACCATTAAAATAGTATTAAAGAGGAGTTCAAGAGGAGTTCCAGAATTATTAATTTTCACTTTTCTGAACGATTTAAATAAATAACTTAGTTTACAGGATAGAATTTTCAAAAAGGGATGTTTCATTTAAGTCAGTTTCGTCAAGATATGCTTATTAACTTTTTCGATTATAGAATAGACCTCCTGCCGATTTCTGAAAGGTAAGTCACCGATAAAAATATAATATAACATCACGCTTTTATTCCCTGAGGGGTAAGGCAGAGGTGAAACTGTGTCACACCCACAAGTCACAAATCTATATACATATAATAAAACAGTAAAATTATTTTGCTATGGTATTAATTGGCGCAAAAACTACTGAACCGATCCTGTTCAAATTTTGAATACATAATCCTTATAGGTCAGGGCAACTTATAGGGTATAAATTATCACGCTATTTCCTATGGGGGGTAAGCAATAATTGAAAATGTAGGTACTGAACGACATTTGCTGCGAGTTCGATCCCCAGTTACAGTTAAAAATTTTGTCATTAATTTAACCTTTTTTTTTGTAATAAAACTAACTTTTAGCATTTTTTCGAAACAATATTGTCATTTCTATTCGATATCTTCTTAATATTTTGTAAAAACTAATCAAAACACATAATAAAATCAAAGCGGCGAGTAAAATCACGTACAATAATATTACATTATTAAATTTAGCTGCAAATATTACTTCTGAAACGAAAATCATCACGCTATCATCGATAAGGAGCCAGCCAGTCAATTATGACGTTTATATAGCATAGCATAGCATAGTCGGCCTTATAATGTTCCCACTGTTGGGACTCAGGCCTCCTCTCTAGGAGAGGGAACGGGCCGTAATCCACCACGCGGGCCCAGTGCGGGTTGGTGGATGTCACATGTCTTCGAATTTTGGTTCTAGGACATGCCGGTTTCCTCACGATGTTTTCCTTCACCGTTTTGAAAGCAGTGGTGAAGAAATAAATTACACAAAGTAATGCGCCTGGCTGGGTTTGAACCCGCGACCTACAACTCGTAAGTCGGGGCCGTTACCACTCGGCCACCACTGCTCACCGACGTTTATATAAGAACGTCTATTTTAAATTTTTATCATCGAAGACCGTAGCGCAGTGGTTTCGTATCTAGACTTACGTATAATTTATAGGTTGTTCGAATCCCATGTGGCTCTCTTGCGAAAATTTTGGTTCTATTTTTTTACGGTAAATAAGATTTTTTTATATATTTTTGCATGCTTACATTTTTTTATATATCTACACATAATATATCTGTAGAAGTTTTTAGTTGTGTGCGTATCACGCAAAATGTTAGAATTCGATGTAGATGGCTTTTATACATTAAAATTCTGTGTAATATATATTATATTTTTAATATATTACTTAGGCTTTGTTTCATCGCAATGAAAAAAGCATATGCAAACGGTATGAATTTAAAGTTTTCAAGAAGTTAAATATGACACCAAACGCAACTCGCAACGCCATCTAAAGACTCAAAGTAGAAAAAATGATGACAATGAAAGTTGAACTTCATATTAAATTTGATAGATGGCATTGTGTATTTTAAAACTACTGGTGTTAGACGGAGGCATTTTTAACAACTTTTACTGTAACCAAAGGCGATAAAAGTATATACCTATGTGTATTTACTTATTGACTTTAAAATAACACGGCCAAATTTTCGGAAGGGGTTATATGGTACCTTGCATTGGAAGGCCCCCAGGTGGACCGATAACCTGGTGAGGGTCGCGTAATCCGATGGATGGACCGGTCATTATGGCGACACTTGGGGAGACCTATGCCCAACAGTGGACGTCTTTCGGCTGAAATGATAATGATGATGATGGCACCTTTTTCTTTTTTTTTAAGGTTGGAAATCATCCAATGACTTTTCTCGCTCTGGTAGGAGCGGGAAGGCGTGTCAATCTTTACTGACTAAAACCACACCTGTGTCCTTCAGTTGCTCTTTGCAACATCTCTTTGAGGAGTGCGTGGATCACCACGCGCTGTTGACGACTGAGCTCAGTCCGGTCAACTAGGTACCGGACAGCCGGACGGCTAGCTACCCATCGCTCGACGTCCGCAAGCACGCGTCTACCGTGGCTGGTAGTCGGGGTCGGAATCTCGGATTGGCGTGAGGACGTTCGTTCCCTTACGCTTGCGGCCTCCTCCTTCGCTAGCATTACGGCTTTGCAGAAGGAGGCGACCGCCTGCCATTACTCCTCGCTCTGAATCTCACCCAAACCAGAGCCCGGCGCGAGAGGTCACTGACGCCGATTGCCTCCACGAGGACAAAGTGCTGCCCTTGCAGCACACCTCCACTGTATGCGCCACTGTGTCCTCCGGAATGATGGCACCTTGCGGCCTAATAATGGCGTGTTTTATTATTTGCAGTCACTGTTTCATATAAAACGGGATCGAATGTGTTTTTCTGATCATAGTTCGACAACGTATGATGTATCTCAGATTCCTTGCAGCCTTGCGTCGACATCTGGACGTTACCTTCTTGCAGTGAATGATGACCAACACTGGAACAACCCCCTGAGGGAGGCCAATCTCAGGGATAATACTAATCGGCTGCCCGCAGAATTCAATACAGATATCTTCCGGAACACCCACATTAGGTGAGTCCTGCATAAAGAAAGGTTGCCGTGATGCCTCTGTAGTCACTTCTCGAAGACAGGCATTACCGCTGCGATTGTGGCGTGCTCACTGTGGCGAGGGTTTAAAATCATACAATGTTGTTTTACCAGAACATAAACCAGAAACATACATAAACGAATGCAAGAGGAATTAGTTTATGTATGTTTGTTCCTTGGGGTAGGCAGAAATGCCAACTGCTATGACCCATACATACTCTTTCTATTTATTGACGTTCATACATCTGAATCTGGATGAGTACATAACATGTTTCCTGAAGGTAGTTGTGTTTTTACCTTTAACCGTTTTATGTTAAAGTACTATAAATAATTGCGATGCTTTCGGAATGAATTGCAAGCACAGAATTATTGTACAGTTTTACGAAGTTAACGCGGACGAAGTCGCGGGCAACAGCTAGTAAGTATATAAAACACTATGCTAGCTTCTGCCAGAGGCTTCGCTCGCGTGAAAGTAGAACATTATTACAAGAGAACATACTCTCTGAGAGAAAACTTAAAGATCCTATGTGTTATTCGAGGACGTGGCCAACCCATGTGCCACGTACAGATCCGTTCAGTCATCTGTGCGTACACACATACAATGCGTTCCAAATAAGAATAGGATCGATTGCCATGTTGTGACGTCACGTCATACTGTCAAATCGCACGAAATTGTGCAAAATTGAAGAATACAAAGATGATTAAAATTGAAGAACTGGATTCAGATTAAACTTTTTTCGTTCACAATTCGTAAATAATTTATATTTAAAAACAATCTTGTTTTGCTCACCCTATTCATTCTTCGATTTGACAGTATGACGTGACGTCACAACATGGCAATCGATCCTATTCATATTTGGAACGCATTGTACATACAAACTTTCTCCTTTATAATATTAGTTTGATAATAAAAGATTGTCTATGATGACTAGATTGCTCCAACCTAGCCTAAACCCTAACGATAAAGCAAAATCGATTGTAACTGTCAAAATAAATATTTTTTATGACCACCAACTTCAGACTATAAAAAAATATGAAGTCGTAAAACTAAGTAGCACTTATTATAGAAGAAGTTTGCTAGTTAAGACGTTACTTCCAGCAAATTAAGTAATTTTACTAATACCCTAATTATAGAATAAAGACTATATAAACATGTTTTAGTGTTCGGAATATTTTTAAGACTGTTGCCTTGTTTTATTTGTTGGGAAAAAGTTCACGGATTTTCTTGTCCGTCCTCCATAAGTACTTATGCTTTGAAATAGGACGACTAGTTTCATCTTTCTCAATAGTTCGGTAGTCAATTAAAAATACACTTTGGACCATGAGATCACTTGTGTTTATTCAATGTCATGTACTTACCTACTTTTTTTCTTAAATTACCTACTACTAGTACACTAAGGAATATAAAAAAAAAAATCAACAAATCAAGGCATATTGTCATGATGGTTGTCTCACTAGTTGAGCAATAGATTGCTGCGCAGCGTGTCGCGGGTTCGATTTCCGTAAGGAACAAATATTTGTATGTTCCACAGATAAGGAGTAATTCAGGGTTTGGTGTCTTGTGTATGTGAATTTACATGTTAGTGAATGCTGCACGAGACAGGAATAATAATAATGTCAATGGCCTTAAAGCCAAAAGCTTCGACGACCATCTGTCGAAGCTGTCGTTGCGCGGCTGTATCAAGGGCCTGATACAGAAGGCAGTACTCCTAGATACGGTTTGCATTGTGAGGAGGTTCCTGTCACTGGGCCCTAACCACCGGTAACTTGGACCCTGCTCCCGACACCGGAGGACTACTATTTTTTATATTTTTGAATGTTTTTTGTAAACACATTTTTTAAGAAATATTTAAAAATGTAGATTGTATGTATAAGTACAAAATAATAATAAAGAGATAATAATAATTTATTCATTCAGACATCATTTTGGATTCATTGATCTAATGGTTAGTAGAAAACTTATCATCTAGGTGTTAGTAAATTAAAAGATTAAAAATTTCACATTATAATTAGTTCAACCATATTCCATCAGCACCTTAATTAAATAATATTCTATAATTCTTAGCGTGGAGAAGTTTTTAAAATAATAGAAATAATATGTAAAATAATTGGGCAAAAATTTTGTTTACTTCAGTTGATATAACCCATATATTTGTTTGCGCGAACTGTATCTAAAAAAACATCTAATTAATTCCATCTCCTACACTAGATGGCAGCACAAAAACGTTTGCGTAGTAAATGCTATTGAATTATTAAACTCGCATCACCCCGTCCGTGTGTTGTTAATCTGTCTTTTGTCGACTGACGACGGAAATTGCCCGGAGACTGGTAATGTTACTAGTCGTACGCGCCTTTGTGATCGCCCCCTAATACCTGTTTAGGGTGGGTTTGTCGAGCAATTTGAATTCCGTCCACAGTACGACTTAGTTCAGAGTAGTGTGTTAGTGGTAACTTTTGGGGAAGCATTTTGAGCTGTAGATAGCTTGTTAAATAACTTTTTCTTTTTGTACCGCTCTGGGTAGAGCGAGAGGAGTGTCAGACTTTTATTGACTAAAACACACAGCGCTCATTCAGTTACCCTTTGCAAGCGTCACGCTAATTCCTTCAAACAATTCGCAGCACAGGCAGGCGTCTGCCCTAACTTGCCTCGTTAATTTTGATGACATATATCTTTAAGGCGCGCGTGGAACACAACGCGCCGCGGAGCCGGGCTTGGTCTTTGCCGGACAGCCGGATGGCGAACCCATTGATTACTGTCCGGGACGTGTCCGTGTTCGGCGGTGGCCGGGGCATGAGGTTACTAACGCTAGCTAACGAAGGCGGCGGCTTCCCATCATCATCGTCATCATTTCAGCGAAAGGACGTCCACTGTTGGACTTAGGCCTCACTCAAGTGTCGCCATAACGAACGGTCCTGTACCGCATTACCGCGACTCTCACCGAGTCTCACCAGGTCATCGGTCCACCTTGTGGGAGGCCTTACAACGGTCCGTTTCCCGGTGCATGGTCAACATTCTTGAACCTTTCGGCCCCATCGACCATCCGTTCTACGAGCAATGTGAACTGCCCACTGCCACTTAAGTTTGGTGATTCTTCGGGCTATATTAGCGGCCTCTCATTGTTAGATAACTCTGTGAATGCGATAATGTTATTTACCGTAACAAAAAATAAGGAACAGAATCCTCCAAACAAGCTAACAATCCATCTACACTTGAGCGACGAAGCGTGCGATTTGCCAAACTTGAACCATCACAGCAATAAAGCAACTCGGAACGATTTCTATTTGTACCGACCTAATTGATCAAACAGCGACACGAGATAAAAGAAAAAAAAAATATTTCGTTTTTCCATTTCTTTTTCCCTGGCTCCAAGTATTTCGAGTCTAGACGGAATCGTAATCCGGCAATCACGGCCCGACGGACCGGCAACAATTACGGATACCGCGCGATTTCCCACCGGATCTAAATTTTGATCAAGATATAAAATTGTCGATACATCAGTCAGCACTCTAATTGGTTCGAGTCTGTCGTTTCCAACAAAAAATAGGCCTCTAATTGGCGATGGATGAATTTCGTTATTTGGTCTCTTGGGCTGATTTTCATTTCTATTTACGTCGCTCGACTTAATTGTGATAGAGATTATCTATCATTTTCAATTTGTGAATACTGCGGAGAAGGTAAGGTTTTAGGTTCCAATTACTGGATTTTCTAAATAAATACGTTGAGCATATTTTTAAAATATTTATGGAAATCTCTTGCTTACACTGTAATTACAGAAAAAAAGGAACCATTTTGAAGCGATTCATAATAACACCAAGACCTTCAATTTGATCCTCAAATAAATTTCCAATTCCATCTTTCTCATTCAGAGACAAAAGCTTGTTCAAATGCTCAATTAGTTAATATAATCCCCGATTTGTCGGGCATTATCGGTAAATGGCGGGCAAACTGTCACAATCACTGCCGCCGCAGTCAATAGGCACACAGGGAATGTGTGATGTGGGGAATGAGGAATTTCCGCTTGGTTCAGGCAATTATCGCGAGGTTGGAGTCCCACGGGGCAGTTTCGATTGCGTGCTGAAACCACTGCGCTGTCAGGACCGAGCTAGTGCTTCAAGTTTGATAGCTGCAGTTTTTGTTAATATTTTGTCGTTAGGTCTAATAGTACCTAAACTATTTTATAGAAGAGGGCCACGGGATTTTTGGAAAACTCTTTCCAAAATCCTCTTTCCATAAATCGAGGTTTTGGAACGCAAAGGGTATCTAAAGAAACACGGGTGGGATTTAATCAGTAAAAGTCTAACACTCTCTAGCGCTTGACCCAGAGCGATAGAAGTCGTTTGATGATTTTCTATAATACAATAAAGGTAGTATCGGAGAATGATGTCAAAGTGACTCAATTCAAAAGTCAAAGTGATCCTCCTCATTACTGTGTCGGATGCGGGGCAGCGACAACATTTTTCTGTACATTGTTGCTAGCAAGACTACTTGTACTTATTCTGTGGTAAGACTGAAGGCCTAATGGGGCACCTGAACGCAGTGTTTGTACTGTTGTCAAGTCTCTCCGGAAGGTAACATAAGTTAAGGAATACTAACGAATTTATGGGTAATATGCCTGAAACAAATATTAATAAGTAAATAAATTGTCTTCAATCTATTTTTATGACGTTTATTCTAAAACTGTGCCTTATCTACACTAATATTATAAAGAGGTAAAGTTGTTTTTTTTGCTTGTAGGAGGTAATTTTTGTAAGTACTGGTCTGATTGCGAAAATTTTTTCACCGATAGAAAGCTGTTTTATTCCTGAGTGACAAAGGATATATTTTATGTATGCGGGCGAAGTCAAAAGCGAATGAAAATACCTTTTGAAGATTTTTAAGTTTTTCAAGTTAGAGTTCAGTGTTCATAAAACTTTGCTGACTATTGTCAGTTTCATAATTCATAATAATTTATTTGCTAATATGGGTAATTACATAAAGTTCTTAAAACTATAGCACAGTCCAACCATATTACACCTTGAGGTATGCAAATCACAAGCTTTTTTATTGTTATAAAGCATGCAAACATTTTTACAATTAATATTTCAATTTAGTTCACAATGAAAAAAAATAATGTCAATAGTTAATTACAATTTGAAATGTCATGTATTAAATGAGAATGTCAAGATATATCTGTAAATATATGTCAAAGTAAATGTCAAAGTATAAAAATGTCAAAGTATATCAAATATTAATATTTAATTAGTGTACTAGTTACATCAATATGTCCTTATATCCTCCATTAAATAATCTTAACTTTAACTCTCATCCTACCCTCATCCTTCTCGACCTAAATCACGGTCAACATAGAGAACCTTTATAACTTCTTATTACTTTATGGATTTTCCTTTACTTACAGTTTGCAGCTTGATAGGATAGAGTACCATATTCTCGGGTATATTTAAAATTAGCTGTTGCCAGCTGCTTCGCCCGCGTGATAGTAGGAAATTATCTAAAGGGAACATACTCCCTAAATAAAAGTATCTATCCTATGTGCTATTCCAGGATCTGGTCTACCAGTGTGCTAAATTTCATCCTTATCTGTTGAGTCGTTCGTGCGTGAGACAGTAACAAACATACAAATACTCAATCATTGATTTCACAATTACTTTTTTAATATATTTGCTGCTCTTTTAAAAAGTATCTGCTGCGAAAATGTGAAAATTACGTTTTTTTTTCGACAAATACGTTATATCGTGAATTATCACGCTTATATTACAAAGGCGTTTGTATCTATGTGAATAGAATAGAATAGAATAGAATAGAATAGAATGGAATAGAATAAACTTTATCTTTCCAACTTTTTTTCTTTCTTTTTTTTATTTAATCTCAGATACATTTTTCTCAGAATTTTGTCTTGGGATCATTTTCTACTAAGTATACGCGGGCGAAGCCGCTAACAGAAGCTAGTTTTAAATAAATGGATAGTGTATTCAGGTTAGTATGTAGCTATACGTCCTATGTAGCTATGTGCTCATGTGGTATTCAGCATCGCATTAAGGGATTATAAGGGCCGGCTTTGGCTACTGTTATTGAATGCAGCTATCGCTAATATTAATTAAACGCTGGGGTGAATTTGCAGCGATTATCATAATGTTCCCAAATCTGACGTTGATCTATTGCAGAGGGATCAAAACCTATTGTCTTGAAAGATCATCTGTCAGACTAAATTATTAAGTTAAGCTCCTTGTCTGACTCTGAGAAGAAATACTGGTACATACTTTAAAGTGTGTTTTTATTACTTATTAAATTTTTTGTGACTAGGACAGCTTACTGACTAATAATGTTTTTTTTTTTTAAATTGATTGATACCAGAAGCATAGCATAGTCGGCCTTATAATGTTCCCACTATTGGGACTCAGGCCTTCTCTCTAGGAGAGGGAATGGGCCGTAATACACCACGCGGGCCCAGTGCGGGTTATTATTATTATTATAATAAAAAAGATCAAGGTCAAATTATAGGGCAACTATGTAGTTTAGAGTTGTTTTTTAAGGTTGGATATTATAGAATTACTTAGGCTAAATCTCACCTAGGTCCTCAGGTGCTCTTCGCGCTTCAAGGCCACGGTAACTATTTCGAAGAATTATT
The DNA here is from genome assembly GCA_949316375.1 of Mythimna vitellina. Taxonomy (NCBI): domain Eukaryota; kingdom Metazoa; phylum Arthropoda; class Insecta; order Lepidoptera; family Noctuidae; genus Mythimna; species Mythimna vitellina. The sequence goes on from OX438696.1 coordinate 2,144,978, forward strand.
TTCAAATCAGCATCAACTCTAACAGGCTGTCCATTCTTTACTGATATATCTTGGTGAGAGAGAAACACACTTTAAGTAGATCTGTCCAGTCAGTTCAATTCAAAACGTTAGGAGTTCAATGATACGAGATTGTACCAGGATATACATCATCATCATCATTTCAGCCGAAAGACGTCCACTGTTGGACATAGGCCTCCCCTAAATGTCGCCATAATGATCGGTCCTGTGCGTCTCGCATCCATCGGATTTCTGCGACCCTTACCAGGTCATCGGTCCACCTTTTGGGAGCCTTCCAACGCTGCGTCTTCCGGTACGTGGTCGCCATTCAAGAATTTTTCGTCCCCATCGAACATGTGATCTGCGAGCAATGTGCCGTAACCACTGCTACAAATGGACGCATATAATAATAATATAATAATATTCCACAACTTTCACACAACGCCATCCAGTCCCAAGCTAAGCAGAGCTTGTGTTATGAGTACTAGACAACTGATAATCTTACTTATATATTTTTACATACATACATACATATTATAGATAAATTACACCCAGACACAGAACAAATGATCGTGCTCATCACACAAACATTTGTCCTGGGTGAGAATCAAACCCACGACCTCCGGCATAGCAGTCAGGGTCACTAACCACTAGACCAACAGGCCAGTCTACATATACATACGTCCCAGCAAAATAATGTTAACTATGACCAAAAAGAACATAGAAGGATAAAAACATTCCGTTTTAACCAAATCCTAAGTGATGGATATGGGTTGAACTCAACAACAAAGTGAAACGTAGCGTTATGGCTTTTGACGTGTTCGACACGTGTTTTGTTCCACATTTTTCCCGTTTAACGCACCGTGCGTCCACCATTTTGTCCACGGGTATAGACTTAGAATTGAATAGTGAGTTAAGTATATTTTGTGAAACAGAATTCAGTTTATAGACAAAGTTATCAGAAACACTGTATTGTTCAGAAAGTTACAGGTATTTATATTTTAATATTGTGGAAAGAAAAGAATACTTATGCTAGAAATCTTTTACCTTTATTCATTTTTTATGGACTTTATTGCTTTAAACTAAGAATAACTTTAAAGTAGTCGTAAGTACTTTTACAAGTCGTATACTTAAGTACTTACATTGCTGTGTAATGTACTTACAGTGTTGGCTTACAAATAGCATATTGTTCGAGTTCCTACAGCCTTTGATGCAGCATTATCCTAGTCATTATTTAACAAATATATATATATTATCGTTTTCTGTTTTTTATTACCAACTAGTGCTAGTGACTTTGCTCGCGTGATAGTAAAAAAATATCATAAAGAAATATACTCCAGAGAAAAAATAAAGAAAAAGTATGCCTTGTGCTATACTAGGACATGGTGTATACACACACACACACACACAAAATTTCAGCTTTATAATTTTAGTGTGACATTATTATCTTTTGACCGCGGCTTCGCTTGCATTCCCTCAGAAGCAGTCTTTTTTTTGGATAAAAGGTATCCTGTGTTCTATTCTGTGCTCCTGACAACGTGTATGCGAAATTACATGGTGATCAGTCCAGTGGTTAGTAAACAGACAAACTTCAACATATTAAGATTAGAATTTAAAAAATATTTTGTAATTTGAAAACTTATTTTGAACAAAAAAAAAACACTTAACTAATTAAAATTACATTATATATACACAATAACTCCTACCTAAAATATGGCGTCAAAAAACTCCTCCGCATCGCTGTGGACTGGAAGTGTGCCCAAAAGGCTGGCGGCATTGCCACGTTGTATGGCAATGCTTGATCTCTGACCGCGGTAAAAGCCAGCCCTTGGGTCACGCGAAGTGTCAACTAGCCGTTTGGATAATTCTTTAAAAAGCGCATGAGCACTCGGACCCCACGGCCCAAGAGTCTCAACCCCAAACGGTTAAAAATGTGAAAATTCAAAATATTTTTGGGCGACAGGGAATGTGAAATTATGCACAAAGCTTCCTTTTGTGATATAGGTGAGCACTAAAAAGGGGGTTTTGAAAATTCAACTTTTAAGGTTTCACTCCCTTGGAAATTCGATGGTTTTTTTTAAATTTAATTTTGACAGGTTCATGCTTGACCGCTATCTCACCGGATGGAAAGCGACGATGCGGTCGATGATGGAGCGCTTTTGCCTAGATGTAACCATAGGGTTGTAGCAATCAGGAAACACAAATTCTGGCAAGGAATTCCACTCCTAAGCTGTACGCACAATGAATGTGTTTCAAAACGCAATTATGCAAAATTTTATTCTTTAGGCCATATTCCTAAAACTTAGCATAAATAGTAAGGAACCCAAGTAAATAGAAAACCTTTTAATTATTTTCTTTTCAAATCTAGGTTTAGGAGTTGTTAAAGGTTAAATGGAAGAATCTTATTCCTTGGGTTAATAAACACGGAACTTGGCACGAAGTTTAATCAATAAAGACCGTCATTATTAGTTTTTCAAAACTACTTTTAAAATACGGTTTAATGGGTGTTAAAGTTATTACAAAAATATTCTGGAAAACGAAGTCACTGGCAAAGTTCTAGTAGTATATAAAATGAATACCGATTGAGTTTCGGCACCGTAGCAAGTTTCGTAGCACCTTCGTAGCCGTGCGTAGTCCCGGCGTAGCACCGTCGTAGGCACTAATTTCCGGGTTCCGCATAGGCTGAGTCTGTAATCCGGCAAATTCATCAGTGAGCACAAAGCCCGGGTGTCCGGTAATTGTCGCGAGAGCTATTACCTTAGCCTCAGCACAAAGTGACATTCTGTCAGCGGTAACGATGAGTTGCGCTGATGAAATCTGATGTTCTCAATCCTAAGAAATATTTTCTGCAGTTAGAACGACACTTCTTTTAGAGTCCAGTTAACTGGGGCTTTATCATGACGTGTTAAAATATCAGGCGTGTGAGCGAGAAAGAGAGATGGAGCTATACACCCTATATAGCTCCGTCCCTTCAACAGTTTAGTTTAGGTCGTTAAGTGGCTCGTGGTAGGGTCTCAGGGGATAGATGTAGACCCATGTAGGCCATTTTAAGATTTCTAGTTCTTAATACAAAGATTATATTGGTTGTCATCTCATAGTGCGATTCCTAAATGTATTTATTTAAAAAAAAACCGGGCAAGTTCGAGTCGGACTCGCGCACTGAGCGTACCGTACAAACTTACCTATGAAAACAGTTCAATTCCCAAATTGAGTTGCGAAGATTTTTCCGACATACAGACAGATAGACATACGGACGGACAACAAAGTGATCCTATAAGGGTTCCATTTTTTCATATTGAGGTATTGAACACTAAAAATTGGTACCACTTCAAGTTTTTTGTTTTTCGAACTGTAATAATAAAAGATTAATTATTTTGGTTTTTTTTACATGTATGATAGTTTTCTGGGTACGACAATAATATACGCTTGTGAAAATATATGTTTTAAAAAATTTCATTTAAATTTTATCTCTAAAAACCACTTATCAAAATAGGTACCTATTTACACAAACATCAAAATACATGAAGCGAAGCCAAACATCGACAATCCGACACAGCCAACGAAAACCTCTTTTTATAAACCACTAATCTTATTGTCGGCAGCGGCAAGTCAGTGCCGACTGCCAGTTTGATTTAATTCTATTTTAATTCGGGCCTGAATCTGCTCCCGGGTAACAAAGTTAAGCTTCTTGCCTTCAGATGGATAAACTGAGGATTTGAGAGGAGCTGCAGAGCTAGCCTGCAATGCACCACAGGCTGCAGTTTATCGGCGATTCACGATTTTTCGTAGCTAATAAATTCGAACAGTATTTGTTTGTGGTTTCATCTGTGGAGCACGGTCAGTTATTGGCATTCGTACAAATGCTTTTGGGGTTTTTAACATGTGTTTTGTGTTTTTCTATTGTTGTAAATTTAGCTTATACAAGTTAGCTCTGTGAAATATTCGAATAGGATAGAATAATAATAATCTTTTTTTTTCTTTAGGTCTTGATTCAGAAAGCAGTACTCCTGGACACGGCGCTATTGTTCGGAGATTCCTCTCTCGGGAGCCCTGACCACCGGTAGCTTGGACCATGTTTCCGATGCCGGTGGGCTACTATTTTTAATTTTTATAAGTATTGTTTAAAAAAATATTTAAAAATGTAATTAATATGTGTATTAAATAAATAAAGGAAATCTTTTATTGGAACAGGAATTAAAAACTTATAATCAATAAACAAATTACATAATGAAGACCACAAGAAAAAAAAACAATATTTAAAATACTATATTTTACTATTTTTAATTTTACTTAAAACTATTTTTTATTACACACCAAACGATGGATACGAGACGCACAGGACCGGTCATTGTGGCGGCATTTGGGGGAGGCCTATGTCCAACAGTGGACGTCTTTCGGCTGAAATGATGATGATGATGACACACCAAACTAGTAACAATTTCACAGAAACTTAAATCTATGGATACAATGGCGGTCCTACCGCTGATGAATCAGGCGTGTTACACGTGTGCGTCGGTCTAATGTAGTTCTAGTTTTAGCCGTTGCACAAACTTTATATAAAGTTTTTAAAACGTGCATTCAAATATTTCACGTTTATTTGGCGTTTGACAGTCCATTAATTTTTAATTATATCTAGAAAACGATTGAAAAATACCAAAGTTGAGAGGTTTTTACGATCAAGACCAAAAGTAATTACTTATTCTTTTATTATAGGTAGACTGACGACCTGGTGAGGGTTGCGGGAATCTGATGGATGTGAGACGCACAGGACCGCTCGTTATGGCAATAATTGGGGGAGGCCTATGTCCAACAATGGACGTCTTTCGGCTGAAATTATGAAGAGGGCAATCTGCGATAAGACCGCCCATTGTACACTTATTTTTAATTATGTTTTTTCTGTAGTTTGTTTATGTGGTGTACAATAAAGAATATAATAATAATGATGAATTATTTAATTGTATCTTTCCTTGTGGACCGGCGGCACTTTACTCCTTAATACAGGGTACCTATTAACCTAGTTAGAAACTTAGGAATACAGCACCTCACCTACCAATTAATTGTAGTCTATTGCCATCATCATCATCATCATAATAATCATTTCAGCCAAAAGACGTCCACTGCTGGACATATTATATTAATTTATATAGTATTACACCTTCATTGTTATACCATAGTAATTTTAAGCTCCTTGTGTATTTTTTATGGTCCATCAGTCTATGATTTTGAACAATAAAGATGTATTATTTATTGTTAATTCAATGCAACAGCATTCTGAGAACGATAGGTGAGATTTAAAACTCTCCTATCATGAAACTGTTTGTGCAAAGGGTGATGGGTACTAACACTAGATAATAAGTTTTATGTTACTAACACTCTATGGATTATTTGGTCCGAAATAAAAGTATTATTTGTTCAACTTTACTTTGTACTTTGTTTCCTTTATTTGTTCAACATACATATAAATTACATTTTTAAATATTTTTTTAAAACAAAACTCATAAAAAAAAATCATTTAAAAATATAAAAATTAATGGAACAGGGTCCAAGCTACCGGTGGTCAGGGCACCTGAGAGAGGAATCTCCGAACAATAGGCGCCGTGTCCAGAAGTACTGCCTTCTGAATCAAGCCCTTGATCCAACTGCCTAACGAGAGCCTCCTCAGATGTTGGTCGAGGCTCTTGGCAATTAAGCCATTGACCGTCACGACTATCGGCACAATGACTGCTGTGTCCACTTCCCACATGTCGACAACCTCGCGAGCTAAGTCAAGATATTTAGTTTGTTTATCCTTCTCAGCTTTCACAAGGTTCTCGTCATGAGGGACCGCTATATCAACAATCATTGTGCGACGCTCCAGTCGATCTATCACCACTATGTCAGGCTTATTGGCAACAAAAAGTATTATTATTATTCTCTCGTGAGCAAAATCAAACAGTTATCGAAAACAAGGTACGGAACGATGCACGCAAAATCGGTGCATATACATATATTTAGCGGGAATTGAGCAATCGGACTTTTCCGCGGAATACCTTTTTGAACACGACTGAAAGGGGAATATTGTGAATTTTAAAAATGCACGTTGGTTTCCGATAGAGAACACAGATCTAGTTGGTGCTCGATGCTCGAAATAGTCGTTTTGATATGACGTACATCTCGATTTTGTTTCTTTTCATATCGATAGTTACAAAAGTGAGGCATCACAGTTTAGGCCTTCGGGATTCAACGAAAGAGTTACCACGGCCCTGGAAAGAAAGGGCAACTGTAGAAACACAGGTGGTGTTTTAGTCAGTAAGAATCTGCAAATGCCACAGAAGTTACCTTTCTATATAATATATTAGTTTAAAAAAAGTTCGTCGTTCTTACATTTTTTTTTGACATCGCATTGTTTGTGCATTCAGCCACTTTAGATAGTATTTGGTTTTCAGTCACTTTGAGTTCTATTAGAATGCAGGTGTTAACATTCTAATATTTTTGCAATATTTGGCAGCAAATGTCGAGCCAGCCCTCTCGGTAAACTTCGCTGAGGTAGTCAATACAGTAACATTATCAGCTCCATTCCGTGGAAATCGCGCCTGTTTCGATGATTCCACACATTGACCAGATGCACGCACATCTGAGATACAAAACCACACCAATTTACATCACAATATCCACTAGGAATCAATTTGAAAATAATCAAAACAGCCACTGCCCTTCACTCGTAAAAAACTCGCTAAAAATTCTAACTTACACTTTTTTTCTTCTTTTTGGCTTCGTATGGTTTGTGTATTTAGCCAATGTCATGTTTATTAACTTACACTAAGTATGTAGTTTTTTTTTTCTTACGGTTAGAGGCTTTGGTTATTTTAGAGAAATGTAGAAATAATTATGGATAGTAAAGTAGATAATGTTGCCAACCTCAAATAAATTGGAATAGGTAAGGACAGAAGAATGATGATGAAGTTGGCAACTCGGCGTCGCGTATTTTGTACATGTTGTACGTCATTCTGTACATGTCGTCGTTTAAAAATAGCAATTCAAAGTATACGCGAGCAGGTTCCTATGGCTTTGTTCAGGCCATGTATAGAATGTAAATATACGGCGTCGATACTGGTATCGGGCAGATCAAAATATTAATTACAATGTTAAGAGGGTTCTTTTTCACTCGCCTTACGTCAACATCGAGCATGGTTTAAAAGCTTGTTACTTCATCTTACGCAATCCAACGCGATGTTTGACGAAAAGACAACGCGAAAAAAGAGAGATAATGCTTGAAAACTCTGTTAGCATTCGGTAATTCCGTGATTTACTCGAATATTTTACAAAACTTGTTCCAGGAAATACGTGTTTTTTTTAACCCTTAAAAGTTTTTGAAAAAAGTTTTCGTCATTCAGAATCTTGATTAAATTTGCATGCCTATTGTTATACTTAAATTTTGGAGCAAATTATGAAGTGTCAAAGTTCTGCTAACATGCAAAATAGCAGATTTTCAGAGGTCTTTACTGGATTAGTTTTACATAAATTGATTCCAATAGAAGCCTAGACAATATCCACAAGATACTGTGTTTCCGAACTATCTAATGAAAAGTCTAGAAGAAATAGAAGCCTTGATAATCTCGTAAGAGCGGTTGTATGAAAAACAGTACAAATGTATGTCGGGTTGGATGCCCTTAAATGTATTACGTTCCGTTTCACGTATTTATCGTCCAAATATTATAATCCTGTATAATCATAACTACAAAGTTAAAAATAAAGTTCTTCGATTAAAATTAATGCGTTTGATGTGTACCGAAGTGCGTTCGTGCGTCAAGTTTTGTACCCCAGTGGGTGTATACGATTTGTTCATTGAATCAATTAATCATAATGTAGAAGAGTGTACTGTGGGAACTCACATTATTCTCACATTAGTTTCTAAGCTCAAATTATGCAGCGTCTTACGTGGGCCGCGTGGGGAACGCGAGCGCGGTTGCAAAGCGATCCGATGCGGTTTACACCAATTCAACGCGACGCGGCGTCCTAGTTCTACGTGCACGTGAAGTCACCGCTTCAGCCACCATTTACATAAAACAAATCAAGCATTTCGTAAGCGTTAACGCAAAAATATCTAACCAACTGATAGCGTCCGTTTCGCTTCGCTCGTTGCCGCACCGCTATTACGTGCGGTTGGTCACGTCGGCCACCGGAATAGAGCAACAATAGTTTATTCCATTTGAGTCGCATCGCTACCCGTTCGCGTTAAACGCCTACGTAGAATACCACCTTATATAGCCAATAGAGTTTTGTACTTCTAATTTTGGGTCCAGACCAAGTGTTTGAAAGAACGAAAGCTAGCGAAAGGGAATCGCTTGCTCGCTCGTCTTCACACACTGATTCGTCATCCTAATGAGGATGTTCTAAAATGATTTTCACCAGGTGGCAAATAAAACAAAATTACATTTAAAGCTTTTTGGAAATTCGCTGACCACACTGGTATTATAAATTGATTTTATTGTAAGGTAAAAAACTTGCGGTAAGGCCTTTGGTATCTATTACACTTACCTGAATACCAGTAATTATGACTTTTGGAGCCTAAATAGCTTCCATGGGTACCTAGATCAACTTCATGTACAGCCCAGAACCATCCAGAGCCTCTACTCCATCTTACAAATGAAAAGTATGTTAACGTAAGTATTTGTCAACGGGAAATAAGCTCTTACATAAATATAAACCAAACCCTGTGTTTCTTAATTAAAATGTACCTCGATCCCTTCTTCCTGTAGTAGGGGCGTTTAGGTGCATCGCAATCACTCGACTCTAATAACGTGTCTCCATTTCCGTTGCACTGATGAAAGCACCCAAACGGATTTCTGAACGCGACCTCTTTACGTTCACTAACTTGTTTATGGTACTCAATTCAACCTCTTTGTATCCGAGAATCTTTTGAGAAAATATTTAGCGGGAACAGCGCTAATGGCGGATGTTTTGGCGCCAATTCGGTGGAACGACCGGCGATTGGATGTTTGCAAATTCAAATTTCGTATTTGTATTTTTGAAATTCGTTGTCGAATTTTTCAAAAAGATATTTTTTTTTTTAATTTTGATTTTGATGATTTGCGTTTTGAGAAGTAAAATTGATATATCTGTTTCAAATTCGTATAATCAAATTAAATAGGATGAGGGACATTTTTTTTTTTGGTTTGAAAATCATCCAATGACATCCGCATCCGCTCTTGGGCGGGGCGGGAGGATGTGTCAGACTTTTACTGACTAAAAACCCACTCCTGTTCCTTCGTTGCCTTTCATACCAGGCCCGAGTCTTCCTTTCAGAAGCAGGCTTTGACCCTGCTGGGCCCCTACGGTTTGCTGGCATCTCCTTGAGGCGCGCGTGGAGGATGAGGGACATAAAAATCGTACAAGTCGGTAATAACACTTCGCTCGGGTGGGGCGAGAAGAATTGTCAGACTTTTGCTGACTGAAAAAACTCACCTGTGTTCCTTCAGTAGCTCTTTGCGTTCCAGGGCTGGGGTAACTTCTTTTATACAATTTCGCAGCTTAACACTTTGATCTTGTAGTTTTAATAACACGAGGTAAGGTCATAGGTACCTATGTATGCGGGGAGTTTATGGCGGGATTTGTGTGTCTGGAGTTCAGTGGTCGTTTTAATTATTGACAAATTGGTTCTTGTGGATATTGTAATGAAAAATTGGTGAAGTTTTGTATCTGGAGTGTCTACACAACTAGACTATAATTATAAGGAATCATTGAAACAGGCACGTTCTTGGTAAAATATCAGCTAAGGAGTGGAATTCTCTGCTGGAGTCATACAGCCTGGGGGTCTTTAAGTCAAGAGTGATTAGGTTACGTCTAGGCAAGCGTGCTCGATCATGACCACAACGTCGCTTTTCCTCAGGTAAGATAGATAAGAGGGTCAAGCGCGTGTAATAGTAAAAAAAATATATTGAGAAGAACTACAATACACATACACACACAGACACACACAACAGATACTTAAACACACACATGCGTAGATACATACACTCACAGATACATAGATTTAGTTAGTTTAAAAGTTTTGTTACTATTTTGGTATACAACAAAGTTTCATTCCATTCTATACTATTCTAACTACCTCAGCGAAATTTGTCGAAGGCTGACTCGATACATTTGCCGCCAAATACTGCAAAAATAATGAAATTCATTCCATCCGCATTCTAATAGTGAGAAGTGACTGTATATTGTATCAAAAACTAAAAACTTATTAAACTTGGCACTGGCTAGGCACAAACCGTGCGAGAACGAAAGAAAAATAAAAGGGTATGACGTGTAAGTTGTAAACCTATTACCGTATTACGCAGTAGTACCAACTGAAATCGAGGGTCAAAGTGTACCAAAGTACGCCGTAAAGTGCAGGTTACTTTGTTATGGTAAAAAGAGGTAATCGATATTTGGGTACTTCACTTTATAGTCTTTATATGAGCGAGTTACGAGCAGGCTTTGCAAGTAGCTGTAATGTTAGTATGTGTTTGTATGTGCGAATGAGTTCTTACGCGTGTTGTTTGTTTTGGAGGTACCTGCTGCGTTAATAAATAAATACAGGAAGTGTATTGAACTGTAGAAATATCAGTGACGAAATCAAATGTTTAGCGGAGTTTGTTTATTTTTTAAAAGTAGTGATATTTTTATTTTTTATTCTTGATAGGTTCGCACTTGATTGCATACTCACCGGATGGAAAGTGAAGATGCGGTCGACGATGGAGCGCGCTTACCTAGAAGTAACATATTCACTCTTGACTTAAAGATTCCCGGGTTGTAGCCATCAGGAAACACAGATTCCGGCAAGAAATTCCACTGTACGCACAATGAATGTGTTCCTAAAACGTTTTGTGCGTATATGTGGGATGATATGAAAGAAATGGGAGTTAGTGACAGTGTGACGGGTGACAGGCTAGAATAGAAGAAAAAAACGTGTTGCGCTGACCTCAAGTAATATGGTATAGGAGAAGAAGAAGACGTTTGTTTTATAAAAGAAGTTGTCCGACACCAAGGAATTTTCCTGTATCGTTGGTGCGATAACTGTCATATAAACTCATATATAGAAACAGATAACCCCGGGAAAATAATCTGGACGTAGCCCATACAAATGTTTGTTCCATATGGGACGGAACCCACGACACGAAGCGCAGCAGTCAAGTGCTCAGTCACTACGCCAGAAGAGTAGTTTTTTTGTTAATGTAACATAATAATACTATCTTTTTCTATTACATCTCCAGCTATTCTAAGTAGGTGTATTTGACAAGTTTTGTGCATAATCCACTTTTCAAGGTGACTGGAGTATGCGAGTTTCAATGTTCGTGCACCCAGAGTATTCCTTAGTGTGTCTAGTGTGTCTGGAGCTGGAGGAAATGGGAAGTCGTCACCTCCTAATGCGAAAACTGTAATACGAGTGAAGGAGATGGCTGCAACCGTGAAGGATTATGGCGGTAAGTCCCCTCTTTGAGGAGTGACTGGAAAGGCAACACGGCGTCCTTACCTTCCGCATGACGCAGGTCCTTACGACACTGGGACGAGGGCAAAGAAGGAACAGGAGTGGGTTTTTAGTCAGTAAAAGTCTGACACTATCTCCCGCTCCGCCCAAGAGCGGGATTTGTCATAAGATGATTTTCTCACCCAATAAAAAAAAAAACACCGGACATGGTAAGTTCGGGAGGTTCTTGCACCGGATTCGTGCGGAAGAAACGGCCGGGTGCCACCATTGTGTGGACCACCCGAAGGACACGGTGGAGCATACGAAAGAGGTGTGCCCCGCCTGGGTAGAGCACCACCTTATCTGGTTGGAGGTGATCGGCAGCAGCGATCTTTCGCGCCGGGCCCTGGTACAGACCAGAGTCCGGAGCGAGGAGGAGTGGCAGGCGGTCGCCTTCTTCTGGGAAGCAGTAATGCTAGCAAAGGAGGAGGCTGCACGTGCACGCGCGAGGCAGTGGCCCCCGTCCCCAGCCGCCGGGATTCTGATCTCGATTTCGTCTACCGTAAACGTGGGCTTGCGGACGGCGAGCAATGGGTAGCTCGCCGTCCGACCATCTGGTGACCGTCCGAACCGAGCCCAAGTCATCGACGGCGGGCAGAGCTCCACGCGCGCCTCAAAGAGATGTCAGCATAACCATATGAGTCCAGTGGGTCCCAATGCCCAAGGCAGTATGAACGTTTAAAAAAGTTACCGTGGCCCTGAAACGCAAAGGGCATATGTGGGTTTTAGTTACCAAAAGTCTGACATGCTCTTTTGCTCCACCTAGAGCGAGAGAAGTCATTTGGTGACGTATTTTTTCTTTAAAGAAGAAGAAAAAATACCGTTTTTGTGTCGTTTTATGCCGTCTGCATATTTATTCAATGTAACTGTGACTGAATAAATAATATACAACATTAACCAGATACACAATGAATATAGTATAAAAATACAGATAAACAATGAAATGTCTGGATTTAAAGATCACTTTAGTTTGTGTATGACAGGTCCTTTAATATTCTCGTGAGTCTCAAGAACACTCTTCATAGATATGTTTATTCAAAAATTCTAAATTCAAATATTTTTATTTCACATGGGCCTACATGGGTACTTATAAAACGTCAGAAGCTAGTTCACGGTTCCAAATTTGTCGTTTCCTATGGAGAAGAAACGGCGTGAAATTCCATGGTTACTCTTTTATTCTCCAACTTCCATGGTTTCGTGATTGTCAAGACTTGTGGTATCAGTAAATACAGTCAAATATCATCTCAATTTAAACTTAAGAGCGTCCAACCCGAGATACATTTCCATACAACCACTCTACATGATTATGATGTTATTACACATTTTTCTCTATATGGTAAAGAAAGATATATTGGTGATATAAGTAATGTGGTGATATTTTTTTAAACACAAAACCATACAGTTTCCTAAGCATAATATGTTACAAGTGTGAAGATATTTATTCTCCTCACGCTCGTAACAATTCGCTAGCGCTGTTTCATGAATGTGCTTGCTTGGAACTGTGTGGTATTCTATTTTATGGCCTTTACCATATATTTTGGTGACACAGATATCTTGTAGATATTATCTAGATTTCTATTAAATTCATAACTCTTTATGTAAAACTGACCTCTCAATATCTGCTAGTTTGGCCTCTCATAATGTACGAGTATTCATAAATGAAAGAAGTAAAGAAACTATATCCATAGAAAAGTTGCACAATTAATCGAGATTCAGAATGATGATTTTTTTTGGCAAAAACTTGAAAGCTTTTTTTTTTTTATATACACGTAATTCCTGGAACAAGTTTTGTGAAATATTCGATTGAGTGTCGGAATTACCGAATGCAAACAGAGAGTTCAGGCGTTATCTCTCTTTTTCGTATAGCCTCTTTATAAAAACGTTGCAATGAATTGCGTTTGTCTAAACAACAAGCTTCTAAACCATGTTCACGTTGACGGTAGACGGATCGGGAAGGGCCCTCTTAAGGCCAGGTTCTACTCATTTTGAACTTTTTTAAACTTTTAGAAATACACAAATATAAAAGAGAAAACCATGAAAAAATATTTTATTAAAATTGCAAAAATTGCAAAAATCAAAACATGATATAAATTAGTAGGCTTGATAAAAAAAAATCGTGAATGTGACCCTAGCTTACGATTTCAAACATGTGTATCTACGAGATTATGTTACGGAAATATTTGAAAGTCATAAAAAATACAGCTACAGCTTGTTTTTTATAGAGCCTCGCAAAAACAAAAATGTAGAATTGTAATTTTTTATATAAAAATAAAACTGCTGTTACGGGGCCGTGAAATCGACATAGACCAAGACGGAGTTCATACAAAATACTCAGTGACGACAACCGGCCCTTAAGTTAACAATTCAGAACAATATTTTCCTAAAATTGTTTCACCGCAAAACCATCACCTTTCAAAACGTTTGTAATCAAAATATTGGTAGTCATTATACAAACTGACTTTCATTTGACCACCATTTATCATTCCTTAATAACGTCACTAAACTAGTTTATTGTAAAAGTTTCTTTACTGCATGGCGATAAAGTCTGAAACTGAGTGAACATTGAAAAGTTTACACTTCTATAATTTCATGTTCCAAATCGAAGACATGATAAATATTAATAAACTAATATCAAACACTACGCATTCTAGGAGAATTAACTTAAATGTCCAAGAAATACAGATTAAAATTGTTCAAAATAAAACGGACTTACGTTCTTCTAAATTCGAATACAAAATCGAAGACGTTTGTAGTTACAACTTGGTGTTGCGACAAATCACATTTCACAGGTTCACAGGGTTGCCAATATAAATAAGACGTTTGAAACAAACCAACAACCAATATTATCGTGACTAAGACGAAGCTTGTTTGTTGCTGATACCAATCAGAATCTAACTTAATATTAATTAACAGCAAAAGAGGATATTCTACATTATATCTTCGATCTCTTCTTGAGATATTTGAAGTGTTGTAACGAGGAAATGGTATCGCCAATTTATTTGACTGACAATTTTGTAAAAGGTTTTTTATTCGAAATAAAATACTATTAAAATATGTAACTAGATATAATAATGATAATAATATTCCACAACTATCACACAACGCCGTCTAGCCTCAAGCTAAGCAGAGCTTATGTTATGAGTACTAGACAACTGATACTGACACACTTATATATTTCTAAATACATACATATTATAGATAACCCTTATATCTAAATATATTTTACAATTATAATAAATTGGCCACCGTTTCTGAACATCGTTTTATCAAATATTTTTCTGTTCAGTGATTTATTTACATTATATCATCAACTTATTATTATAAGTATACCTACTTGCTTAATAATAACTTTACTATACTCATGTATATTATAAAGTAGATAGTGCGAGTTCACGATGATCAAGTCTATCAACGATATATAAACTATGTCATAGGTTTATACTTCTTTGATCACCTAATAATGAATTTAAAATACATAATACTAAAGTCGAAAGTTGAAGTTGGTGGCAATGGAATGAAATTAGTTCGAAATATGAATTCAATCATAGAGACCAACATAAAAGTGCGATTCGAATCCCTACACTAGATAGGGTATCGAAAAAATAAACAAATGAAAAACACAATACTCGAACTAATCCCGCATGCAACGTCGATGTATCGGGTCCAATATCGATAATTGGTATAATTCGATAGTCTATCGATATCTGTTTGCTCGCGGCCACCTCGGCCCCGTCAGTGTTGCCAATTAGCACGCCCCGATTTGTTTACCAACTCAGTTGACACCGGTATTATTGAATATTGTATTTGCTTGACAACTGGATTTCTTGTTATTGGCAATACTTTGATTCAGCGAGATGAAAATAATGCATGAGATTTGTTTCGTCGGTTTATTCCGAGTGAAGTTCGGTGGCTGTTTTAATTATTTGCAAATTGATTTCTAGTGGATACTGTGATGTAATATTGGTATAGTTTTGTGCCTACACAACTGAATATTATGGATTGACAATTTGATTGTGGTATTAAAATATCTCTGCTAAACTTGCCGAAAAGGTTTTTTCGATCCAATTGTACGTTTGGCAAAGTTATTCTGTATCAAAAACTAAATATTTACTTTATAATAAACTTGACACTGGTTAAATGCAGAAAACTGCGGAACCAAAGAAAAAAAATGAGTTGCATTAAAAATTGTTGCGCCACGGTACATGCCCAACATGTCTATCCCATCCATACGTACAAAACGTTTTGGGAACATATTTATTGTGCGTACAACTAAATAAATAATTATAATATATTCCACAAATTTCACACAACACCATTTAGTGCTCATCACACAAATGTTTGTCCTGGCTGGGAATCGAACCCACGACCTCCGGCATAGCAGTCAGGGCTGTCACTAGACCAACAGGCCTGTCAGCTATTGAGTGGAATTCCCTGCCGGAGTCTTGGTTTCCTGATGAATACAACCTAGGGGTTTGTAAGTCAAGAATGACCTGTTCAGGTTACTTCTAAGCAAGCGTGCTCCATCATCGGCCGCATTATCCAAAAGAAAAACCAGGCAAGTGCGAGTCGGACTCGCGCACTGAGGGTTCCGTACAAACTTACCAATGAAAACAATACAATTGCTGAATTGAGTTACGAAGGTTTTACCGAATTGCAATTTCTTTTAGTGTGATGTAACTACAAATTTACAGTTTTCAGAATTTTTCCTATACTTGTGCTATGAGACTTTGCTTGCCTATGAATTTAGATTCCTCTGAGAGTGTCGAAATATACGTTTTTTGCGACATAAACAGCCGTATCTTTTTTTTCGTTAACTTTGAAGTTTGATTTATTCACAGCTTCAAGGTACCGCAAACCCGAGTATATGGTTTTAATTTCAACTCAATATTTCCACGCGTTTCCGAGATAAAGGTCTTGATAGACTGACGGACAACAAAGTGATCCTATAAGGGATCCGTTTTTTCCTTTTGAGGTACGAAACCCTAAAAATAACAAATAGTCGCGAATGTCTTGTAAGTTATGTTTTTAAATTGGGAAATATAATAAGTACCTAGTGTCCTTAATGGTGAGTGTTCAAAGAATGACGTATAAAGAAAGAAAAACTAATAACCATTTAAAAATCTACCTAATTTAATTTATTAATTTAAACTTCATGTATAGTAGTGGTATATGGCGGGCTTAATGCAACAAGGCGTTCTCTACCTGTCAACCTTCGGGTTAAAAAAGACAACACTGTGGTAGGTTTGCACAATAAACAAATAACAGATACTTCAAACAGAAAAAAAATAGTTATTTAAAATAATAAAATACATATATATGCTAAAATTATAAACTAATAAATACTATGCAAAATATCAAATCATTAAAAGAACTTAATAATAATTCTGACGAAGACCGAACTAAGGTTGAAAGGACTTCAAGTAGTAGTTCCGAATTTTACGCTTGAAGGAAAATTTACTTTCAGTTTTTTTTAGGTCAAGGGTTCCAACATAAAACTCTGGAACGTGCTTCACATTCCAGAGTTTTATGGTGGAAATAGCGTATGAGTTGGACATAAAGTCAGTGCGGTGAGAAGGAATTGAAGGAGTATGTTTTTGGGTGCACGAAGGTTAAGATTATGAGAACTGCCCCACATTTAAAATATTGTTTTAAATGATCAGGAGCACAAGGATCGTTCACTATGGTGAAGAGCATGCAGAGGGATCTGAGGGATCTCCTGTGACGGATTTAATAGAAGAAATTCGTTTATAAATATACTAGCTTTTGCCCACGACTTCGTCCGTGTAGAAGTCGAAAATGGTTTTACTAGGTTTTTTGAGATACGAAAATATGAAATATTATTTATTATCATCGTCGTGTGTGATAGTCCATTGAATTGTATGGCTAGCGATATTGTATCTTTAGATAAAATATTATAGTATCTTAGCCGTGTGCATTGTGTCTTACTGAACTCTACTGCGGATGACGTAATCTACGACATTGGTACAGTAATCGGGTCTAGGGATCGAACCGCAAAATTAAGTTTGTTTTTTATTGTATATACTTTTCCGGGATAAAAAGTACCCAGTGTGGTGCCCCGGATATAAAAAAATTATTATAGCAAGTTTCATCGTAATCGAACCGGTAGTTTTTACGTGATGCCTAAACAGACAGACAGACAAACATTTTTTAAATCACATTTTTGGGTTCGGTGTTTGTCTAGTAACACTGCCATTTATTTTTTTGATATTTTCAATGTACAGAATTTTCACTTCTACAGATTTATTATAAGTTTGAAATGTCAAATCTTTTATTTTTTTTTTAATCAAGAAAATGATATATTAACAGCACGACTCTAATAACACAATCCTGTCAAGCTTCCAAATTCAAACAATAACGAAGACAGGAAGTGATTTTTAATTTTTATTTCTGTTAAAACTGCTTTGTAATTTGAAGTCTCGGCGCCTCGTGACCTTTTGTTTTCATTCCATTTTCTTCCTTTTTCCCTTTAATTGTGCCTACAGAGCGGAACCGGGCGAATTATTGAAAAAGTTGGCATTATTCTGCACCGGTACCTCGGGTGTAGACGGGCGTTTCTCGTTTACATAATAATTAATTGATATAGAACTTAATACATTTTTTTTTTGTCTATCAAGAAATCTGTGTTTCTTGATAAATACAACTTAGGGGTATTTAGTCAAGAGGTTATTTCTAGGTAAGTGTGCTCCATCGTACAACCACATCATCGCTTATCATCAAGTGAGCTAGTGGTCAAGTGTGAGCTTATATCTTGGAATATCTATATTATACTGTAAATTAGATTGTTGGTCGAAGAGTTCATTTGTTTAGTTGAACGCTCTAATTTCCGGAATTATTGGTTGGAATTGAAAAAAATCTTTTTCAGTACACTTACTTGAAAACCAGCTTTTATCCCATCGCTTTTAGGCACGCAATAGATTGTTTTTCCGCACAAGTGCAGAAAAGTGCGCGTGCTCGTAAATATATCGCATCAGGCTGGGTGCGCGTCGACCCCCACGAGTCGCCGGTCAACCCCCGTTTATTCATTTCGTAAGTGTATTGATAAAAGTTGTTTGATACACGGGGTACAGCTAATACATAAATTAAAATAGACGACACAGCTCAGTTCAGTTCATCGAGTTTATTCATCGTTCAAGAAGAGCCACTAAAGAAGTTTTTACTTCAAAACGTCCAGATCATAATTTAAAATATTTCTCAATACATTTAATAAAAAACTCGCTCTTATCCTTACTGCTTTTAGGCCCGCAATTAACTTTTTTCCACACTAGTGCAGAAAACTGCGCAAGCATGCCCCCACTACAAAGTATACATCTACAATATACTGTACGTGTCGTATCACGCTACTATTTTAAAAATGTTAGGTTTTTACTATCTGTTCATGTAAATTTTGACGTTTATATGACGAGCTATTTTTTTTTCAATTCGAATTTAGGAAACTCGAATCGAATCACTCTTCATTAAATGGCTACCTAAGATTAAAGCAAATCTTTACAGGCTTTTTTAAGCATTCAATCTGAGGGCAATTTTATTTTATTCTGCCGCTCGTTTGCATTGTACGAAGCCGGAATCGCACCGAGTCCGAATCGTTTGCGTCCCACCTTACCGGTACGTAATAGTCGTGAAAATCGTAAGGAAAACAACTTTGCCCATTACACGGACCCCTGTTTCGTGTGGTCTGGACAAGTTACAGGCTGTAGCGGAGCGATTTGTTTCGTTTGGCGGTCAAAAGAAGCGATAGTGTTAAAAATACATAATGATGTAGAAACAGGTACGGGTTTCTCTAAAGGCTTTCTAGGTTCTAGCCTAGGGTAGCCCTCAGCAGGGCCGAAGCCTACCGGGGCCATAGGTCGCTTCCGGGTAACTCAGTGTCCTGGAATACTAGGCAAAGAAGGAACATAAGAGTTGGTTTTAGTAATTAATATTAGAGGTGGTAGTAAGCAATCAATGATAAAGCTTAACGTTTTGAAAAATAGGTTGATTATTATTATACTATGCCTTAAATTGGCATCTTTATTTAATTTTAAATTTCTACGGTACTGAGCAGACATTATGCTAAACGGTTCCGGGCGGCCTTACACATTCATTGTGCGTACAGAAAAGGTGTGAGATTCCCTGTTGGAGTCTGTGTACAATCTAGGAGTCTCAAAGTAAAGAATGAATAGGTAACTTGTAGGAAAGCGTGCTCCATCGTCGACTATATAGGGTGACTGGTAATTAGTGACCGATACTTAAACACGTGATTGTACTCATGATCACAAACAACTTTCTCAAAGAAACTTTTTTTATACACTCAATAGTTTTATCACAATAACAAAACAGCTGTTAGAATCTAAAGCTGTATATGCGCACGCCTGTGACAAGCGACCACTCAGCTGTTAGCCGCGTGATGCCGTCGTACCTGCAATAGTGATAGAACACCCACGCGGCTTGCAAACCCAGCGGTGTACGTAATCAGTGTATGTATGTACATTTCGGTTGTTAACTACTAGATCAAAAAATGAAAAAGTTTCTTTGGAAAAGTTGTTTGTAATCATGAGTACAATCACGTGTTTAAGTATCGGTCACTAATTACCAGTCACCCTATATAATCGCTTAACATCTGGTGAGATAGGTGTCAAGCCCATAGTCTCGCGCTTATATATTAAAAAGACAACTAATCTGCTCTGGTCAGAACCTATCATCAACTAGCTTCTACTCGGGCCTTTATCGTGTGAAACTTGTAAATAAGGAAAACCAGTTGAATCACATTCATATTATTGTGATGTGTGTAGTGCGTGTGTTGTTTGTTCCTTTTTCATGCTCGGCCGAATAGCACAAAAGATACTTTTCAATTCACTTACTCGAAAACCCGCTCTTATCCCACCGCTTTTAGGCACGCAATTGACAGTTTTCCGCACTGGTTTAGAAAAGTGCGCGACGTCGCCCCCGCCGCAATGTTATTACATTTATCGTATCAGGCTGTGCGCGCGTCGACCGCTGTTTATTCGTTTCTTTGTAAGTGTGTTGAGAAAAGTCGTACGATACACGTGCAAATTTGTCACTGCAGCCCTCGGCTCATAGCATAATCAGCCTTTTAATGTTCCCAATGCTGGGACTCAGGCCTTCTCTCTAGGATAGGGAATGGGCCGTAATCTACCACGTGGGCCCAGTGCGGGTTAGTGAATATCACATGTCTTCAAATTTTTTGGTTCTAGGACATGCCGGTTTCCTCACGATGTTTTCCTTTACCGTTTTGAGAGCAGTGGTGATGAAATAAAGTACACAAAGTAGTGCGCCTGGCTGGGTTTGAACCCGCGACCTATAACTCGTAAGTCGGGGCCGTTACCACTCGCCACCACTGCTCCAGTGTAAATACACTCCTCGGCTCATAAAATAATTAATTTCATAAATAAATAACACACTCGCCTACGTGCGAATTCCACCTCGGTCGGAGTGACGAACTTTCTCCACTTGTATCAAAATGTACTATTTTATATCAGGAGTATGTTCCTTTGGGATATATTTTTTTCTTTCCACGCGGGTGCAGTCGCTGGCAGCAGTTAGTTATAAATCTATATATAGAAAAAAATAGAAACACGCACAGTCGATACTACTGGCATTTTTTTTTGTTTTAATCTTTATTCGGGAGCTTTGTCACAATATTGACAATGTCGCTCCATCATAGCCAAATTTTGAATTTTAAGTTATTTTAAATGATTGACATATATTAATATAGTACTCTTGCCTCGTCTGACGTAGGTCTAGCTAAGACACTGTTGCAAATACCGATTTTAAAACATATTTAGAGTGTTAAACAGATTTCTCCTGAGGCTGAAGAGGCTGACTAATAACGCACAGTTGAAACTACTGGGATTAGGAACGTGAAATTTTTCATAAGTTTTCCTTTTATGACGTAGGCGAGCACTAAGTCAGAATTTTCCTAAATTCACCGCCTAAAGGAAAGAAAAGAGTGTCAAAAATTTGTATGGAGAAACTTACATTCACGCGAGCAAAGCCGCTGTCAGAAGCTAGGTTCTCATATAAGTCCTATTTACAGGAACACGCCGCTGCTTATGCATTGGACCAATCACTAATGGCGCTTTCAAACTGGGGTCCGATTTTAGAGCAAAAATCTAAATGTAATATTAAAATGAATTGGTTACTTCAGGAACTCGTTCATGGGCTCCGGTTATAGTAAAATAAGTTTTAGCATTAAAATAATAAAATAAAGCTGCGCAAAATAAGCGTAGTTTGGAAACTATAATATTAGTTTAGCTTAAAATGTGTATTCAGTTAAAGTTCTTGAGTTTGTACATATGTGTTTAACTGTTATACAGCATGTATATAACTGGACTAATGCACACCCATAAGAGCAGTGGTGGCCGAGTGGTAACGGCCCCGACTTACGAGTTGTAGGTCATGGGTTCAAACCCAGCCAGGCGCATTACTTTGTGTAATTTATTTCATCACCACTGCTCTCAAAACGGTGAAGGAAAACATCGTGAGGAAACCGGCATGTCCTAGAACCAAAAATTCGAAGACATGTGACATCCACCAATCCGCACTGGGCCCGCGTGATGGATTACGTCCCATTCCCTCTCCTAGAGAGGAGGCCTGAGTCCCAGCAGTGGGAACATTATAAGGCCGACTATGCTAATGCACACCCATAAAGACCCCAATTTGAAAATTATTAATTTAATTAAAACACTCCACAATGCGTATCTATCGGAATTGGAATCTACACATACACACACACCATCATGCTAGTGACACATTCAAGACTTATCAAGAATTTTATCTTAGACATTTGGTTCTCTAAAATAATGCTTGATTGTATTTTAGGGTAGAAAAATCTTCTGAAAACAAATCTGAACATACTATGAGTAATTCAGGATGTGTGTTTATTTTGTTACATGTTTTGATAATCGCTTCAACAAGATATATTGATAGCATAGAGATTGGGGTGGCACTGGTATATATTAATAAAAAAAAAATATAGAGTACGCACCTATTCTGTGTCAGGAGAAGCATTGGTCATGCAGTGGGAAAGTAATAGGTTGGTATTATTGGGTTGCGGGGTACTTCAAAAGTTACTGTGGCCCAGGAAAGCAAAAGACATTTGAAGGAACCCGAGTGGCTTCCAGTCAGTAAAGGTCTGACGCTCCCTCTTGCTCTACGCAGAGCGGTATGCGTTAATAATATAATATTCCACAACTTTCACACAACGTCGTCTGGTCTCAAACTAAGCAGAACTTGTGCTATGAGTACTAGACAACTGATAAACATTACTTATATACTTCTAAATACAGGCATATTATGGATAAATTACACCCCGATGAAAAAGAAATTCTCAGACGCATTACACAAGCATTTGTGTTAGGTAGGAATCGAACTCACGACCTCACTCTAATCACTAGACCAGCAAGCCAGTCACAGAGTTATTTGATGAATTGCCACCAAAACAAATGCTTAGTACAGATACCGGCACGGATCTTGAGCGTTGACTTCTACAGTTCTACTTGCGCAGAAACACGCAGAAGTGAAATATCGGGTCTCTTTAGTGGTATGAAAAGAGATGCGGGGGCGGGGAGTGCAATCCTTGTACAGTACTTAATAAACTAGTGCGCCTGACTGTCAATGATTGCATCTCCGCTTACCATCAGGTGGGATCGCAGTCAAGCACTGGTTTATATCATTAAAAAAAAAAAACAGTGATTGACTCGCCGATATTGTTCGATGCGCAAAATGATCCAAGCTCTTTCACCGAGCGCTCAAGATTCGTGCCGCTATCTTTATTCAGATTATTAATTTAATCTCTCAACGGCTTCTCAAATGAATTAAACAACACAAGTGCTGAAAACAATTTCAAACACCAACTTTATACAAAAAGTACTGCACTCTCACTCCACTGTGCATAATTCAACAAAATTGTTCAAGAAGAAACTTGTTGACACAACGTTGTTTAACAGTTTAAAACAGAAAATACCATGAAAACATTATAAGGTTGAGACTTGAGATGTATCACAATTGGAGGGCAGATATACTTTTCTATTATTCAATATTATGCCAAGATTTCACCCAAAAACCTTGAGACTTCGCGGAAAGTGTTAATTTTTAAGCGGTAGGACGAAAATTCAATGCCCAAAGCTGCTGTGGGGATGTACGGGCGCGAAATCTGAACTGGAACGCTTGTTTTTATTCAAGTGAGTTTTTGTATTGTGTTTTTGACATTCTTTGCTTTGCTTTAGTACACAAACTGCCAGACATACGTTTTTTTTTTTTTATTGGGTGGGAAAATCATCTTATGACATCCCCCGCTCTTGGGCGGGATGGGAGATAGTGTCAGACTTTTACTGACTAAAAACCCACTCCTGTTCCTTGGTTGCCTTCGTCCCAGGTCCCCGGGTTTCACTTTCACACTACCCGTGGCCCCAGTAGGCTTCGACCCTGCTGGGCCCCTACGATTTGCTGACATCTCCTTGAGGCGCACGTGGAACAGTACGCGCCGTCGACGACTTGGGCTCGGTCTGGACGGTTACCGGACGGTCGGACGGCGAGCCACCCATTGCTCGCCGTCCGCAAGCCCGCGCCTACGGTGGCCGGAAATCGGGATCGGAATCCTGGCGGGTTGCCTTACGCGATCGGCCGCCTCCTTTGCTAGCATTACTACTTCGCAGAAGGAGGCGACCGCCTGCCACTCCTCTTCGCTCGGGACCATGGCCTGAACCAAGGCCCGGCGCGAGAGATCACCGCCGCCGATTGCCCCCACGAGGACACGGCGTAGCTCTGCTGTGTTCTCCGGGCGGTCACTAGCTTGGGGTCGGCTTACAGCCTAACCAAATGTGGCTCCACAACCCAGGTACTGGACAATACGATATTCCTTGTATAGACTGATGGTCACATTTTCTTGCATCTGACTACATAATGATATTAACAATAGGTTTAAGAGAATGTTTTCTTAACAAGATAGCTAGGTACGAACATTCTTCAATGTTCCGCTAGAACTTCATGCACAAAGATGATGTGTTGGCTGATATCAACCAGCCAAGGTTGGTGAGGAGAGAGGGAGAGCGTCGGTTTTGAAGTAGAGAGCAATAAATCTATCTGAGCTTCTCTCAATTATGTTGGAATCGGCTTCCAATGTAACCGGATGCAGCAGGGTATCAGTATTTTGTATGGAACAACTGCTATCAGACTACCACACCCCATTCATTGAAAGAAAGAAAGTAAGCAAACATTTATTGGAGACTCGCACAGGATAAACAACAATAAAATAAAAAGTTACTACTTAATCTATAAATATTTGACTTAAAATAAAAGAAAACAATATTAAAAGATAAAAATAAAAGACATGTGCGAGGCCAAAAAGGCCCCTATAGCATATGCTGCGATATTTAACAAAAAGTAATTTTGGGGAATACAGTAAGTTTTGGTGAGAGTGGCGTCAGATTTTTGTCTCATGACCGCAATGTACCGGAACCGGAACAGGAGATGTCAGCAAAACCGTAAGGGCTCAGCAGGCTAAGGGTTGTCTGAAAGGAAACCCCAGGGTCCTAGGACGTAAGGTAAACAAGGAACATAGGGGTGGGTCAGTAAAAGTCTGACACGCCCTCCTGCTTTACCCTAGAGCGAGAGAAGTCACTGGATGATTTCCCAACTAAAAAAAAAACGAGCTGCTAGTTTTCCGTAGCAACACTACAAGAGCGTATGTTTCCAAAATTCTCTGTTAAGTTTTAATGTAAATATCATTACGGTGTTGCGTTAACGAGATTGACTCCCTGTTGGTTTGTTTCTGAATATTTCCTCTTTCCTCTACATTTTTATATTATGAAAGGGCTGGCTCTAATCAAATTAATGTAAGAAAGTAATTTAATAATGGACTTGTTAACATTTTTTGGGTTAAATGTGGGACTTAAAGAATAAAGTCACTAAAGATTTAATATCAAAACAAGTGATGAATTGTTTTATGACTTGTGTTTACAAAAATGTAAAAAGTAATGTATTCATTCGGCGATGCTTAGTCACACGAATATTAATTGTGACACCCTTTTAATTTTAAGTTTCAATTGTAACTTTATTTTTGGTGTACAATAAAGAGTGTATTTATTTATTTATACTTCATGCACATAAAGGTACAGAGGCGGACTTAATGCCTTAGGCATTTTCTACCAGTCAACCTTTGGGTGATGCAGAGAAGAATAGTGGTAGGTGCAATAAAAGAGAGAGAAGAAAAACAAAAAAGGTCAATATAAAAAAGATATACAAATGAATCACAGATACAATACAATATAGGTAAATATAATATATACATAATTTAATGAACAAAATAGATATAAAAAAAAAACAAAAATTGGTCCAAATAGACAAACAGATAAACATTAACGTTGTGATGATACTACTGCCAACTTCTTACGAATATGCTCGCGAACCTCAATCTTGAATCTTAATCGGTTATCGGTTATCTATCTATTTAATAAAAAGGTAAATATTTGGTTTGTATGTAAATTTGTGTGCGTGTTTGTGTGTGTGTTTGTTACTCCTTCATGTTAAAACGGCTAAACGGATCTGGAAGAAATGGCACACGGATAATAAAGATTCTACAAATATTTACCAAACTGCAATACGTAAGTAGGTATAACTTACAACTACGTTTATTTCAAGAATAACGCAGTTACATAATCCTACCTCGTTGTTAACAAGCAAACAGATCAAGCCCTTTGATATCTACAACTTACCAAACCACAAAGAAAACGCAATTAAAAAAGAGGAGCTCATACAATACTGGCGAAGCCTTGAAATACGAAATAACCACCATACAGGAGGCTCTAGGGTTTCCAAAAAGAACTCCTCCCTAATTACTGAAGTACACGTGTTTATCTATTGGACCTCAGTCAGAGTGAGGAGCTTACGCGGGTCATCATTTTTGTGGAAACTCCATCTACTACTGGACATAAACCTCCCCTAGTGTTGCCACAAAGACCCGTCCTGTGCGTTTCGCATCGAATTCTCACAACCCTCACAATGTCATCAGTCTACCTTGTGGCTGCCTTCCGATGCTGCGTTTTCTGATACTTGGTCGTCTTTTCAGAATCTTTCGACCATTTGCTCTGCAAGCAAAGTGGGCGTAGTACGTAGGCTTATGCAGGTGCAAAGTACCATACATATGAAACCACCGTTTGCGAGACCACCGTATGGTGGGCTTCTAGGTCGATTTGAGACAGAAAAAGCGGCTTCGACATCAAGCAATCTTATAGGTACTGTTTTATCTTGAGGAAATACTTTGTGTCTCTACAGCCCGCTACAACAGTTCGCGATGCACTGCAATAGTCGTTGCACTCACACACACATGCACGAGTGGCGTGTGGAGGTACAGCACGATGGCCAGAGCTCCGATAGGATCTCATGGTATCATGGAGTGTCGCAACCCAATAAATCCCCTCTCTGAGAAGTCGTAAGAGAAGTACCACGTCGTAGTGCTCACTTTCCACTTAACGCAAGGCCTCATTGGACACATT
Source organism: Mythimna vitellina (assembly GCA_949316375.1). Lineage (NCBI taxonomy): Eukaryota > Metazoa > Arthropoda > Insecta > Lepidoptera > Noctuidae > Mythimna > Mythimna vitellina. Next base: position 2,171,969 of record OX438696.1, read on the forward strand.
TCTTTCGGGAGGTCTTTGAAACCAAAAGGCCACTGAATGGACAAGGGTGGGTTTTAATCAGTTCTCTTTCGATCCACCCAGAGTTGGAGACGTTATTAGATAACTAGCTGCAACCAGTGGCTTCGCCTGCGTGGAAATAGAAAATTTTCTCAAGAGAACTTACTTCCGCGATAAAAAGTAACCTATGCTATTCCAGGTCCAAGACCTGGAATAGCATAGGTTACTTTTTAGACCAAGGTTAGACCAAGGTCTAACCGTGTGCCAAATTTCATCCAAATCGATTCAGCCGTTCGAACGTGAAGAAGTAACAATCATACACCACACGCACAAACCTTCGCCTTTATAAAATTATAGTGTTACTTCCCACCCTCAGAAAAAAGGGCACATAATCGCGCCCGCACTCGCCCTGGTCACCGCGTGTCCACTCTGGACAAGGCCTTAATCTCAAGTTTTAGTATCCCTGAGCTGCGGGCCCGCGGACCCCAACTTGGTACACACAAATACTAATACACCAGACAGTTACTACGTCTTTTCGCTTGTTTTTCACGTTAAACGGAGTACAGTTGGCAATTTCTTTGGGAGCAGGTGTAATACAAGGCTTGGTCGTAAAATTTAATTAGCAAGAATTATTTGAGATTATAAGGATTTTTCTAATTAGCATTCGAGGCTGCGACTACTTCGGGATGTCTCGTTAGATAGGGATGTAAATTGTGCTTTTTATAGTTCTCTACGTATTATTTTGCTCGCGTTTTCTTTCGTTTATGTATTGTGACTTATTTATATTTTTAAATTCTAATTCGTTAAATGACATTGAACTTTTTATTTCTGAGGTTTTCTCAGATCACTATAACCCATCCGTGTTCCTACAATTACCCTTGGGTTTCCAGGGTTGAGGTGACTCTCGAGCAATCTTGTAACCCTGAACTTTTAACCTAGGGTTTTTTTTTGACATCACACTAGTGTGATGTCCCGGAGGACACGGTGGAGCATACAATAGAGGTGTGCCCCGCCGGGGTAAAGCACCGCCACAGGCCATGGTCCGGAGCGAGGAGGAGTGGCAGGCAGTCGCCTCTTTCTGCGAAGCAGTAATGCTAGCAAAGAAGGTGGCCGCACGTGCACGCGCGAGGCATTGGCTCCCGCGCCCCAGCCACCGTGATTCCGATCCCGATTTCCGGCCACCGTAGTTGCGGGCTTACGGACGGCGAGCAAAGGGTAGCTCGCCGACCGACGGTCCGGTAACCGTCCGGGCTGAGCCCAAGTCGTCGACGACGGTAGTGTTCTACGCACGCCTCAAGGAGATGTCAGCAACCGTAGGGGCTCAGCAGGGTCGAAGCCTACTGGGGCCATGGGTGATGCGAAAGAGATCCCCGGGGTTCTGGAAAAATGGCAAAAAAGGAACAGGAGTGGGTTTTTAGTCAGTAAAAGTCTGACACACGCCCCTACTCCGCTTATGGGCGTGGGATAGATAAGATGATTATCTGTTCCAAAAAAAAATAGTGTGATGTCGAAAAAACCCTAGGTTCAAAACCCTAGGTCAAACAACATCGACATTTCGACATCGACATTCACAACAACAACACACAACATCGACATCACACACATACATACCCACACAAAAACACAAACACATACACAACAAACACAAACACACACACAACAAACACAAACGCACACACACGCCCGACACTTTGTATTGATGTGTGTATATGTATTTATAGTTTATACTGATTGGATATTTTACATGGATTGGATTTGGATGTTTAGCCATCCACAAGCACTTAAAATCAAACAGAACAAATACAGAATACAAAGGTGCTACTTATTTAAAACGAAATTATATTTCAAAGTCAAAGTCAAGTCAAAGTCAAAGATTTTTATTTCACATAGGCCTACATGGGCACTTATAAAACTTCAGAAGCTAGTGCACGGTTCCAAATTGGTCGTTTCCTATGGAGAAGAACCGGCAAGAAACTCCATGGTTACTCTTTTAAAAAAGAATTTGTTGATACAATATTTATATCCCAGAAATATGTTTCTTGGGACAATTTTCTACTTTGACCCGGTTGATGCGACTGGTAGAAGCTCGTGTACCTAGAAAACATAAGTTGTGGACATCAGACAGACAGCCGCTTCATGTAAGATACTGATAATACTATAGCTATATTCATTTAGACTGAAAACCGACCCCAACATCATCTTGATTGATTTATACTTTATACTAAAACGTTGCCAAAGAATTTGAAACCATCGCTGGCCAACTTTTGATGAAGCCTTGCTAATTCTACAAAATCACAAATAGTTACTAAATTTCAATTGTTTCGTAAAACTTAATTATTCTAGCTATTGTATTGTATAACTTTGTTCTAGAGAGTTCATACTGAAACTAGCTGTACCCCGCGGTTTTTCCCACGTCTTCGGTTACTACTCTGCTCCTATTGATCGTAGCATAGTGGAGTGGAATTCCCTGCCGGACTTTGTGGTTCCTGATAGCTACAACCTTGGGATCTTTAAGTCAAGAGTGAACAGATTATTTCTAGGCAAGCATGCTCCATCATCGACCACATCGTCGCTTTTCATGGTGTCATAGTGGTCAAGCAAGCCCATGAACAATGAAAAAAATAGTCTTCTCGGTAAATGGACAATTGAATAATGAAATAAGAATTATTTTATTTAATGAAATTCGTACCAGAAGATTCCGAGATTAACCCGTTCTAACAAACTCTGGAGTTTTAAAATATTAGTGTAGATTAATTTTTTAGACCTACGGTTTCAAGTTAAGAGTGTCATTTTCCACTCGCCTAACGTCAACATCGAGCATGGTTTAAAAGCTTGTTGCTTCATCTAACGCAATCCAACGCGATGTTTGATGAAGAGGCAACGCGTAAAAGAGAGATGACGCCTAAAAACTCTGTTAGCATTCGGTAATTCCGTGATTAACTCGAATATTTTACAAAACTTGGTCCAGGAAATACGGGTTTTTTTTAAACCCTTAAAAGTTTTTCAGAAAAATTATCGTCATTCAGAATCTCAATTAAATGCGCAAGGTTTCTATTGATGTTTTTTTATATTTTTAAATCAATACATTATGGAGGGACAAAGTTCACGTAAAATAGCAGATTTTCAGGGGTCTTTACTAGATTACTTTTATACAAATTTATGTTTTGATTTCTATAGAAGCCTAGATAATATCCACAAGATAGCTGCGTATCCAAAATATCTAGAGAAATATGTGTAACAACATCATAATCACGTAAGAGCGGTTGTATGAAAATGTACCGCGAAAAGGCCGTTCTTAAGGACCTTAATTTAAGACAAGTGAAAATATGAGTCTAAGCTAATATATAAATGCTACGCGGTATTAAATTCTCGTTTGATGAAAGTCTTTCGAAAGAGGGACCCTCTGCCCTTTTTGTCTTAAAAGCCAAGTAATAGCTAGCTTTAATTTTCTATAAAATCAACAGAACTTGAGCCTCGAAAACTACTTATATACCAATATCATAAAAGCGATAAATTGTATGTGTGTGAATGTTTGTTACTTTAGAGATATACAGAACAGGGTGTAAAGTTCCACATACCTCTGTTGAAAAGGAGGATTCTCCTACCAGACGGACGTCTGGTACGATCACATGCCGTATAGTTGAATTTGAGCTGTTGTCTGTGTTCTAATCGAGCCCATAATTCTAATACCACGATGCAAGATTTCGAATTTTATTTATTTGTACGAGTACACTTAAAAATGAAAAGAACAAAAGCAGATAGAAGAGCACCAAAGTACTGCTTATTTCAAATGAAATTTCTTCCAGCAGCCCTGCGATAGGAGAGTTGGATGAGAGATGTAGACAAAGTGTATACAAATAAGTTAGAAAATTAAAAATATACTATATTATCTAAATTAAATCATGTAATACATAATTATGTATATATTAATTACAGTATATAAAACACATAAATAGATACAATACATAAACTAAATTATAAAAATATATATCAATAAAATATAACTTTACGAGATGGTATAGAGGTAATGTTCTTTGACTAGCTTCTTGAAGATAGATTTTAGTTAATCAAAATTAATAAACATTTTAGTTACAGTGTGGCTTCATAGATGTCGCAACATCACTCCCCTCCGGAGAACGAAGATCGATGGTTTTTGATGCGTCGTGATGCGTGCTAGGGTAGTGGAAGGTTGGTTACAGTGCGTCGGAACTGGAAGTCACAAAGTCCTCAGTGAGTCGAAACTGCGGTGATGCCACAGTGAGTCGGGATGGTAGGTACTATCCCAGAGAGTTGGGATGATAGCCTAGTGAGCCAGGGTGATGATGTCCCAGTGAGTCGGGATAATGCCCCAGTGAATCGGAGTGGTGCTGTCTAAGTGAGTCACGATGATGCCCCAGTAAATCGGGGTGGTGCTGTCCCAGTGAGTCACGATGATGCCCCAGTGAGTTGGGGTAATGATGTCCCAGTGAGTCAGGAAGATACCCAAGTGTATCGGGTTAGTGCTGTCCCAGTAAGTCGGGATGATTCCACAGTCACATCGCGCGTGATACGCCACATAGCGCGTACTACGCCATGCCTTCAGGCTTAAACGGCTGTACAGAGTTGAATAGATTTCGAATACATAGCTTCATCTTCATCTCTCCGGTAGGTAGTCTATGTATTTCTCTGCCTTTTCCATTTAGGTGCACTCCAAACTATGGTAGTTTTAATTATATATAGATGTGTTATACCACTACAAAGTGGGAGTATAACAAAGCAACATGCTTTGTTTCATACTTAGTTCGAGCTAATTAAACTAGTGACGAAGCATCGCCGCCGGGTAACAACTGAGAACTGTAATTAGGGGCTATCCATAAATTACGTCGCACGGTCACGGGGGGAGGGGGTCGACCAAGTGTGACATTGTGTGACATGGGAGGAATCGTAAGTTTCGTGACTACATTTCAAAGTCTATATCTAGTATTAGAACGCGAAAGGACCATGAGCAAAAATATATGAAGCGTGGGTGAGCCCACGTTTCAGAGAGATGAGATCACTTTAAAAAAGTCTAAGTACTTGTACTTCAATAAATTAACTCATATTTTTCTAGTTTCTATCTAATATATAAAATTCTCGTGTCACAGTTTTCTTTGCCATACTCCTCCGAAACGGCTTGACCGATTCTCATGAAATTTTGTGTGCATATTGGGTAGGTCTGAGAATCGGACAACATCTATTTTTTTTTTCAATTTTAGATAAAAAAATTTTATATACATAGCAAAACAACGTTTGCCGGGTCAGCTAGTTTTTATAGAGATGAATTCTCTATAGGCTTTCATTTTGTTCAAAATATTTATGTATCTAACGAAAAACTTAAAAATATTTCCTACTCCATCTGTATGGACCAAAGCTTTAAATTTATTACCGAGTTCAAAAACTAATTTAGGAACTGCTGTTTTAACTTAATCATTTATGTGACGTCACACAGGGGACTCACAAAAGCGACCAGGACGACGGGGTGGGCCAAAAAAAAACCATCAGACGTAATTTATGGATGGCCCTTTATGACTCTTTTAGCATACATACTACGAACTTGGTCCGAGAAGGAGAGTTCAGAGGTAAGTAGGCGATGAATTAAATATTTAATTAATCCCTATTGTTTAAGTAAACAAACACATAGGTCTAATGAACGCTGGACACGCCATAATTATGAACGGTAAGTCCCCTCTTTGAGTAGCTGGAAAGACGTCACGGCGACATGCGGAAGGTGCAGACACCTTCCGCATGTCGCAGGTTCTCACCGGACATGGTAAGTTCGGCAGGTTCCTGCACCGGATTCGTGCGGAAGAAATGCCCGGGTGTCATGTCACTCTTGTGTGGACCGCCCGGAGGACACGGTGGAGCATACGGTAGAGGTGTGCCCCGCCTGGGTAGAGCACCGCCGTGTCCTCGTGGGGGCGATCGGTGGCAACGACCTCTCACGCCGGTGCCTGGTACAGAGCGAAGAGAAATGGCAGGCGGCGGCCTCCTTCTGCGAAGCAGTCAGGCCCTGTGCGATAAGACCGCCCATTGTACACCTATTTTTGTAAATGTTTGTACTGTATTTTTTTCTTACGCGGTGTACAATAAAGAATATAATAAATAAATATAATAAATAAATAATGCTAGCGAAGGAGACGGCTGTACTCATGAGGGTATGGCTCTCACGCCCCAGATACCGAAATCCTGATCCCGATTTCCAGCCACGACGGCAAGCAATGGGTAGCACCAAGCTCGAGTCGTCGACGGCACGTAGTGTTCTACGCGCGCTTCAAAGAGTCATCAAACTGTAGGGGCCGAGCAGTATCGAAGCCTACTGGGCCCTAAAACACTTTTTTAGGGTTCCGTACCTCAAAAGGAAAAAACCGAACCCTTATAGGATCACTTTGTTGCCCGTCCGTCTGTCTGTCTGTCTGTCTGTCTATCAACCTGTCGACCCTTTATCTCGTGAACGCGTGGAGGTATCGAGTTGAAATCAATACTATATACTCAGGTCTGCGGACCCTTGAAGCTGTGAAGAAATCTTATGAGTTAACGAAAAAAAAAAGATACAGCCGTTTATGTCGCATAAAACGTGTATTTCCACTCCTGTAATTTAGCATGAAGCAAGGTCTCATAGCATAATGAACAACACAAGTATAGGTAAAAATATGAAAACCGTAAATTTGTAGTTACGTGACAAGTCACAAAAAAAAACTTTTTTGCGTTTCGGAAAAATCTTCGTAACTCGATTCGGGAATTGAACTGTTTTCATAGGTAAGTTTGTACGGAACACAGACACGACACACACGACGAACATGGACAGTGCGAGAGTCCGACTTTCACTTGCCCAGTTTTTTATTACTTATATACTCGCGTTTGACGAATGTTGGGCTGTGAAAAAGACGGATGAAAAAAGATTACATGTAGCGGAGATGAGAATGTTAAGATGGATGTGTGGTGTGACGAGAATGGATAAAGTGAGAAATGAATATATTAGGGGAAGTTTGAAAGTGGCGCCAGTGACTGAAAAGTTGAAAGGCAATCGTTTGTCTTGGTATGGTCATGTGAAGAGGAGGGATGAAACGCATGTTACTAAAAGAGTTATGAGTTTACATGTGGATGGATGGAGAGGAAGAGGGAGACCAAAGAAAAGATGGATGGATTGTGTGAAGAGTGATATGAAAGAAAAGGAAGTTAGTGATAGCATGACTAGTAACAGGGCAGAGTGGAAGAAAAAAACGTGTTGCGCCGACCCCAAATAATACGGGATAAGGGCAGGAAGATGATGATGATGATGACTCGCGTTTGACTACTATGTCACCTGGTGGTAAGCGATAATGTGGCCAACGATGAAGTACGCTTGCATCAGAAGACCCCACAGGTGTTAGCTGTCAAGTAACAGAGTCCGCAAGGGAATTTCACTCTTTAGCTGCACGCACAAAAAATGTGTTCCCAATATGTTTTGTACATATAAGTGAGATATCTACATTGTACCGGTGGCACAGCGCCGTACGTCTAGTGGTTCGACGATGGAACGGGCTTGGTCGGATTAGTTCATAAACCCATAAAGACAATGACCAAGCGAACGCCGGCGTTCGCTTGGTCATTGTCTTTCTATTGTGTCTCTTGTTAAATTGGTTAAATTGTGCAAGATCGATGCACATTACGCCGAAATGTTAAACGATAGAAAAGTATATTCACATACACATCTATATATTCATATAACTATCACACCGTTTAGTCCCAAGCTAAGCATAGCTTGTGTTATGAGTACTAGACAATGGATAAATATACTTAGCATAGCATAGTCGGCCTTATAATGTTCCCACTGTTGGGAGTCAGGCCTCCTCTCTAGGAGAGGTTATGGGCCGTAATCCACCACGCTGGCCCAGTGCGTGTTGGTGGATGTCACATGTTTTCGAATTTTTGGTTCTAGGACATGCCGGTTTCCTCACGATGTTTTCCTTCACCGTTTTGAGAGCAGTGGTGATGAAATAAATTACACAAAGTAATGCGCCTGGCTGGGTTTGAACCCGCAACTTACAACTCGTAAGTCGGAGCCGTTACCACTCGGCCACCACTGCTCCGTAAATATACTTAAATATTTCTAAATACATACATATTATAGATAAATTACACCCAGACACAGAACAAATGATCATGCTCATCACACAAACATTTGTCCTGGGTGGGAATCGAACCCACGACCTCCGGTATAGCAGGGCCACTAACCACTAGACAAACAGGCCAGTCAAAAAGTGAAAGGTTATTTGTTGTTTAATTTAAAATATTGTACGAAAATAAACACCGGTCTACATGTAATGGAGTATTCCTAAAAACAAAGGAAGAAAAAGGTCTCCAAAACCAGAATAATCGCTAACAATATTTGCTTAAGGAACATTAAGTATTTTACTCACGGATCTCTTAAAAAATGAACAAGTGAATAAAACTCGACAAGTTTCTGTCTAATGAACTTCGCTAACAAGCTGGCTTGACTTCCAGTTAATTTGTGACGGTATATGTTGACCTTAAGTATTAAGGACATTTCGTATTTCCAGGATGTTGGAGAAAATTTTCTTTTGATTTAATTGGTCTACGTTATATGGTTTTGTAATAAGTCCAAGTTTTTTTTTGGTGGGAAATCATTTAATGATTTCTCATGGTCTTTGGCGGAGCGCGAGGGCGTGATAGACTTTTACTGGCTGAAATCCACTCTTATTTTCCTTCGTTGCATTGCATGCCAGGGCCTCGGGTTTTCCTTTAAAGAAAGAAAGAAAGAAAGAAAACATGTTTATTTTGCCCAAATAGACACACAATAAAATACATCAATCTGTCGGACCATGTATAAACCGGGCATAACTGTGCTGCACCATAGACACTAGACAAAACACATTTGTCCGATGTCTATAGTTTAGTCTGTGGTTGTCTATGTCTATTGTCTATTGCACGTGGCCGGGACCGACAGAGACTAACCTATCATGTAAATATAAACAATAATATAAGAAAAACAAATACAATATATAAATCCAAGTTGTGCGTCGCATCCAGGCAAAAATAGGTTGTTGCTCAGCTCATACCGTGACGCTGGGCAAATCCAGCAATCTACGATGCTGATTTTCAGCAACCACCGTTTTAGTTCCTTCCTTTCAAAAGCGTACTCATAGTCCCAGTAGGCTTCGACTCTGCTGGGCCCTTATGGTTTTGCTAACATCTTCTTGAGGCGCGCGTGGAACAATACGCGCCGTCGACGACTTGGGCTCGGTCCATACGGTTAGTATAGCATCTCTTCCAATAAAAAAAGATATAAAAACTAATTTGTAGGCAAAAGTGGCTGTGGCTGTGGAGCAGGACCGGCATTTAGCCAAGAAATTTTATCAAGGATACAATCTTCCAGTTTGTAATATGCTTGTCTACGTAGTGTGCGTTTAATGCATGTTTTAAATTTGGACTCATTTAGTTTGATTTTATTATAAAATTTTACACAGTACCCCATGCAAGAACTATGTACTTTAGCCAATCTGAATCGAGGTTGATCTAATTTGTTCCTATTCCTAGTATTAAAATTGTGCCTGTCACATATCTTTGGAGGTATGCGGAACAGAGAGTAAAGCCCCACATACCTCCTTTTGAAAAGGGAGGATCCTCCGGCCAGACGGGATGTTATGTCTGGTGGGCAGCTGCCCGATAGATGATTTCGGGCTGCCCTATATGTTCTAATGGCGCGGAGAACTTTGATTGCGCGATGCAGGATTAGTTCTTATGTGATGCCATAGATGTCGCTACATATCTAACTAGAGTACCTTGATAAAACTAAAAAACCATGGACAGTATTTATAATATCGTCAAATAATACATAAAAATATATTTAATATTCATTGCTCAAATTCGTAACAAGAAACACAAAATTCCAAACAACTTTATGCAAGTCAAAATATTTCAAAACATAAACGAAAAGTTTGGAGCGAAAACAATACATCCTTTAGACCCTTATTCATATTCAATGGAGCCGGCAGCACCGGAGGATCTCGCTGGAAGTTGAACAGATAACCCACGGGTTTATTTGTTCCCACAGAATAAGCTAAATGTTAGGCCGCTTGTACACGATAACCTCGTAAGGCCCAACGATATAATGACAAAAATATTTAGACTCTCCGGCCCAAGATACTTTTTAAAATCATAAAAGAACACCCCAGCGACCTAAAATTATGCCACGATATTTAAAAATTCTAAAAAACAATATGTACCACGAACATATTATTTCAATATATTTTTTGCATGAAATAGTTAACTTCAGGTATAGGAAATACCGCTTAAAATGAATTTAGTCAAAAGCATTACATTTGAACGCTTTTTTACTACACTAAAATTCTGGACTGCAACTACTTGCGGCTATTTTTAGTACATTAGGTCGTAATGTATATCGACCTAAATTTAGGTTGGGCATTACGAGGCTAAGAAGTGACACGAATTCTTGCATAGGCTCGGGCGTGGTCGCCGGGCCTATGCAGGAAGCGAACTGTGTACACTGTTTTAGCGCTGACCAAGAAAAAACTGGTCTGCGTTAGAAACGACGCGTGAAGTTGCTATGGTGCAGTAGGGGTGGGTGAGGGGGAAGGTGGCACAATCAATTTTCATGCCTATATCCGACAAAATTCTTGTCGCGTGCATGATGAATTGGTCCTATCTGCTGCAGACACGGTGAAATTTTTTAACGTGTACAAGCGCCCTTAGGGAATTATGAATATTTTTCTGTATTCATTATTACTATTGTAGCGACATCTATGGCATCCTGCATCGCACAATTAAAGTTCTCCGCGCGATTAGAACATATAGAACAGCCCGAAATCATCTATCGGGCAGTTGCCCGCCAGACATAACACCCGTCTGGTCAGAGGATCCTCCCTCTTCAACGGAGGTTTGTTGGATTTTATTTACTCTCTGTTCCACTTACCTCTAAACTATGATTACATCAATTTGCTTACCTGAGCTAATTTCTCCACTATGAGTGAGGAGTGGAGTCATCTTCACGGATTCCTGGATGAAACCGAGTACCAATAACGCTAATATTATAAAGACAACAGTTTGTGAGTGAGTGTGAATGTGTATGTTTGTTATTTCTTCACGCTCTAACGGTTCAACGGATTTCGATGAAACTTGGTACATGAGTGCACCATATCCAGGAATAGCACATAAGATACTTATTATCCGGGAGAGTGATCTCTTAGGATATTTTTTTATTATCACACAGACGAAGTGGAATAGAAATGAATATAAATTTTAATTTTTTTTTGCCGTTGCACAAACAATCTGGCTAAATGGGGTTTCCTCGACCCATCTCAAACACAGTGCCAGCGAGGAGCTACTTTACAAGACATGACATCACCTGCTATGCTGCGCGCTCTGTATAACTATCTATACCTTTCAGAATTTATACGAGGTCAATAACAGAGCTGTATACGTTGCCAAATACAGGTTAGAAAAAAACAAACTAAGTCCATCGACACGAAAAGAAGAAGAAGAAAAAGTCTGGCACTCCCTCTCGCTCCTTTACAATCAAGAGGAGTTATTAGATGATTTTCAACCTAAAAAAAAAATGAGTTTCCCGTCGTACCATTATTTACATCTTCCGACACGACATCGCTACGACTACTCGTACATAAAAAAATCCCTCGAAGTTATTTATATCGCGAGGGCAATCGAAAGTATTCGGAATAAAAAGGCGAAGGCTGCAATATTCTCCGTATTGCTCAAGTTTTCTCATATTTTTGTCATGCGCAGCCTCTTTACATTAAGCACTGTTGCCAACTTAGCCTCTTTAAGTTTGGCGGAATAGTCGTTTAATACGATTGCTGGATTGGTTTGAGAAAGTTTCAGAATGTGTACTTTGAGTATTTAGTTTGTTAGTAGGACTCGTTCCTTATAAAATATTTTTTTTTAATACAGAAGGTAGATTTATCACAGTTGCTTGGTACCACAGGCTATAAGTTATATTCTTACAGCAATAGTATGCTTTGTGGCATTAAGTCCGCCTATATACCACCACTGTAAATGGTAAAAACATGGATGTAAGACTATGCAAAATTGGTAAAGAGTAAATTAAAGTAAAAAAGGTTACGCTGTAATGATTAGTAAGTTAAAATAAAATATAATTTACTTATTAAATAAATAAATGACCCATAAGGTTTTATATAGTTTACCAGCAGCCAAACATTACAAAAGTTTGTCGCTATACAATCATTGAGCAGGCCATTAGAGTAAACAGAAACGTTCTGGTCGAGCCTCTAGCTAGTTATTTACGATACCGGCAGATTGTTCGCCGGATTTATCGACATTCGACATGTTATCGATACGTTGCGGGTAATAGCATGGCGCGACCCTAAAGTATGTAATAAATACCAGATAAAGATTTGCTGAAATGTTTCTGTTATTTCGTGATTATATTTTTGGTTGATGTGTGTGTGTGAGAGCAGTGGTGGCCGAGTGGTAACGGCCCTGACTTACGAGTTGTAGGTCGCGGGTTCAAACCCAGCCAGGCGCATTACTTTGTGTAATTTATTTCATCACCACTGCTCTCAAAACGGTGAAGGAAAACATCGTGAGGAAACCGGCATGTCCTAGAACTTAAAATTCGAAGACATGTGACATCCACCAATCCGCACTGGGCCCGCGTGGTGGATTACGGCCCATACCCTCTCCTAGAGAGGAGGCCTGAGTCCCAACAGTGGGAACATTATAAGGCCGACTATGCTATGCTATGCTATGATAATTTTAATTAGACGATTTTTTTTAGTTAGACGTCAAAAAGTCTAACCTTCAATCTATATAAGGAGTATTATTTTGCCCTGTTGCTGATAATTTTGTGGATGTCTGATAGGCGGTCACTCCCTGTAAAATACTGTTATTCAGCCACATCTAGTTAGTAAGTCGACCCTAACACAGTTTAACTGGCCTGTTGGTTTAGTGGTCAGTGGCCCTGACTGCTATGCCGGAGGTCGTGGGTTCGATTCCCACCTAGGACAAATGTTTTTGTGATGAGCACGATCATTTGTTCTGTGTCTGGGTGTAATTTATCTATAATATGTATGTATCCTAGTAGTCTAGTACTGATACCACAAGCTGAGCTTAGTTTGGGACTAGATGGCGTTGTGTGAAAGTTGTGGAATATTATTATTATTATTTGAGAAAGGGCTAGGGAGATGATGACTAGAAACGATAGAGATCAAGGGTGGATTTAAGAGAGGACACGGGGCACGTGCCCTCCCAGACGGTATTTTTGTGTACTGTAGAGATTCCATCATAATACATATTTAGAAGCAAATCAGAGTTGTTAAAATATGAATAAAAACTAGTAGAAATAAAGTTGAAGTATGTTAGGTATTTCAAGTATATTTCAAACAGATCCTGGATCCTCCCATGATAGAGACTAATATAACACGGCTATTTAACCCAGACATCTAGATAGCCTCCTGACTGAGTCGGAACGTTCGAAATGATGACAAACACCCAAACATTAACCCTAATTGCCCTCTCTTGAGAAAAGACATCTAAATATATTTTGGAGACAACCATAGATGACTTAATAGTTGTTATTTAAGATAACGTTCTGTATTCTTTTCTTCGTCTTTGATATTATATGATTATAGTACTGAAATTAATTTATATCTTTATCATAAACCTAATAAATGTCCACACAATTTGTAACTAGATATATTTTGTGAAAGCTTGTTATTAGCCATTTTTATTACCTACTAGCTGTTGCCCGCGACTTCGTCCGCGTTAAGTTCGTAAAACTGTACAATCACTCTGTGCTTGTAATTCATTCCGAAAGCATCGCAATAATTTATTGTACTTTAACATAAAACGGTTAAAGGTAAAAATATCCAAAATAAGAACCTCCTCCTTTTTTAGAAGTCGGTTAAACACGCAAATTACCTTCAGGAAACATGTTATGTACTCGTCCAGATCCAGATGTATGACCGTCAATGAATAGAAAGAGCATGTATGGGTCGTAGCAGTGGTCATTTCTGCCTACCCCAAGGGAAAAGGCATATGTATGCATGGGCAATTATGTATGTTTCTGGTTTATGTTCTGGTAAAACATCATTGCATGATTTTAACCTCTCGCCACAGTGAGTACGCCACAATCAAATCGCAGCGGTAATGCCTGTCTTTGAGAAGTGTCTACAGAGGCGTCACGGCATCCTCTCTTTGTGCAGGACTCATCGGTTGTGGGTATTTCGGAAGGTATCTGTGTCGAATTCAGCGGGAAGAAACACTCGGGTCTCACCATTCTGCGAAACGCCCGGAGAATACGATGGAGCATACGGTGGAAGTCAGTCCCGCTTGGTCGGAGCGCCGGCGCCGCCTTGTCCTTATGGGGGCGATTGGTGGAGAAAATGACAATCAGTAGCCTCCTTCAGTGAAGCACTACGATCAAAGAAGGTGGCTGAAACTATGAGGGATAGGACATCCTGACTCCTCAGCGGTCGCTGCAAGGGACGCTCCGGGTGTTGAAAGCCGCAAGGCAATTCCCAGCCATCGCAAACACGGGATTGCGGTGGTGCTGTCCGGCCGTCTGGTCAAAGCAGTCCTGAATCGACGGCGCGTAGTATTCTACGCGCAACTCAAAAAGATTTCAGCAAATGGATAGGGCCCTCTAGGGCCGATGTCTGCTAGGGCTGCAAGATTGATCGAAAGAGTTATCTCCCATAACAATTTTCGCCTCAATAACTTTTCACTGAAGAGTTTAAGCAGTTAGACAGCTTTGGTAGAGATAAACGAAGGAGCATAATCGGGACACCGACCTTCAGCTGGATAACGTGCACTGATAGTGAAAAGCCTTAAGTGAATCCAAAAACTACCATCATCATCCGGCAGGCATTAAGTCCTCCGCTGTACATTTGTGCATAAAGGATTAAATAAATAAATCATCAACTATCTTCTTCCACAACAGTAATTATGAAGAATTGGCGAGAGCATGCTTGCATTGATTGTTGCAGTTTGATCATTTTAGGCGTTAGAATTACTTGTTCATTTACCTAGGATATTTTGGTGTGTATTTAATTGACATCCCCGTATATAAGACAAATGTTTTTTCCATAGTAGGAACTACCTTATGAAGAGTCTCCAACTTATGAATGAAACTACGGCGAAACCTTGTGCGCGTGTATCCCCGTTCAATCGAACTCGCATATTGATGGCCATACCGAGAAATTACTGACGCCGATTGCCTCTATGAGGACACGGCGGTTCACTCAAGATGGATAGACCTCCACCGCATGCTACACCGAGTGATTCACAAAATGGTAATATCAGCGTACTTTCAACCGAACCCAGAACAGAAACCGTTCGAAACACCCACAACAGTCCTGAGCTTATCCATAAAACAATGAAATTATGGTTAACAAATGTAGCAGCCGATAAGTGTTTTCCCTGAGACTGGCCTCCCTTAGAGGGTTGTTCCAGTGTTGGTCACCACTCATTGCAAAGAGGTAACGTCCAGATATCGACGTAAGGCTGTAAGGAATCAATCAATACATCATACGTTGTCGAACTGTGGTCAGAAAAACACATTCGATCCCGTTTTATATGAAGCGGTGACTGCAAGTAATAAAACACACCATTATTAATCCGCAAGGTGCCATCATGCCGGAGGACACAGTGGAGATGTGCCCTGCAAAGGCGGAGCACCGCCGTGTCCTCGTGAAGGCAATCGGCGTCAGTGACCTCTCGCGCCGGGCTCTGATCCAGAGCGAGGAGTAGTGGCAGGCGGTCGCCTCCTTCTGCAAAGCCGTAATGCTAGCGAAGGCGGAGGCCGCACGCGTTAGGGAACGAACGGCCTCACGCCGAGCCAAGATTCCGACCCTGACTACCAATCACGGTAGACGCGGGCTTCCGGACGTCGAGCAATGGGTAGCTAGCCGTCCTGTAGTTGACAGGATCGAGCCCAATCCTCAACAGCGCGTAGTGATAGACACAGGTGTAGTTTTAGTCGGTAAAAGATTGACACGTCCTCCCGCTCCAACCAGAGCGGGAGAAGTCATTGGATGATTTTCACCCTTAAAAAAAGAAAAAAAAGGTACCATCATCATCATTATTATTTCAGCCGAAAGATGTTCACTGCTGGACATAGACCTCCCCAAGTGTCGCTATAATAACCGGTCCTGTGAGTCTCTCATCCATCGGATACCCGCGACCCTTACCAGGTCATCGGTCCACCTGGGGACCATCCAACGCAAGGTACCCTGTAACCCATTCCGAAAATGTGGCCGTGTTATTTTAAAGTGAATAATTAAATACATATAGCTATTTACTTTTATCGTCTTTGGATGGTATCCCTTGAATAATCACGGTCAATTAGCTAGTTACTATAATGCGAAAATATAATAAAAAAAAACTGTAGGATTGTTAAAAATGCCTCCGTCTAACACCAGTTTAACCATAACTGTAATCGTGGGCGATGGCCATTCTTCTGCCACTCAGAAAATTACGTAAAATATGCAATGCCATCTATCAAATTTAATATGAAGTTCAACCGTCATTGTCATCATTATTTCTACTTTGAGTCTTTAGATGGCGTTGCGAGTTGCGTGTGGTGTCATATTTTACTTCTCGAAAACTTTGATTTCATACCGTTTGTCTTTCATATGCTTTGTTTCATTGCGATGAAAGAAAGCCTAAGTAAGATAATTATCAAGTTCCACACAATTTAAATGTTGAAAAGTTATTTACATCGATTTCTAAAATTAATAATACGCACTTCACTAAAAAATTCTACAGATATATTATATACGTAGATTTATAAAAAAAAATTTAAGCATGCAAAAATATATAAAAAAATCTTATTCACGATGACAAAATAGAACAATAATTTCTCCTAAGAGAGCCGTACGGGATTTGAACCACCTTCATATTACATTAAAGTCTAGATGCGAAACCACTGCGCTGCGGTCTTCGATGAATAAACTATAAAATAGACGTTCTTATATAAACGTCATAATTGACTGGTTGGCTCCCTAACGATGATAGCGTGATGATTTTCGTTTTAGAAGTTAAATTTGCAGCTAAATGGAATAATGTAACATTATAGTACGTGGTTTTATTCGTCACTTTGATTTTATTATGTGTTTTGATTAGTTTGTACAAAATATTTAGAAGATATCGAATAGAAATGTCAATTTTATTTTGAAAAAATGGTAAAAGTTATTTTAATACAAAAAAAATAAGACAAAATAATGACAAAATTTTTAACTGTAGCTGGGAATTGAACTCGCGGCAAATGTCGTTCAATACCTACATTTTGGATTATTGCTCACCTCCCATAGCAAATAGCGTGATAGTTTATAGCCTATCAGTTGCCCTGACCTATAAGGATTGTGTATGCAAAATTTGAACAGGATCGGTTCAGTAGTTTTTGCGCCAATTAATACCATCACAAAAGAATTTTACTGTTTTATTATATGTATAGATGTAAAATATCTATATATATAAAAATCAATGCCACTTTTCGTTGTAATTTTATAACTCAAGAACGGGCTCACCTATCCAAATCAAATGCTTAGGCTTTGTTCGGACTATTTAGTAGATGGTTTATGTGAAGTTTGCACAAAATCGGTCGAGCGGTTCTTCATTTATCACATTATTAGGCGGTACGAAGTTCACCGAATCAGCTAGTATATATATATATATATATTTGTTATTAGTTCGTAAACCTTTTGTGAAAACAAATGAATAAATACATTATAAATGAGTAAATACATCCATGTGTTGCAGGACTCGACCGGTGAGCCTACTATGCGGGGGTAGATAGTGTCTCTAAATTTATAATTACTGGAATAATAGTGGAATATTACTAACATCAGTTATAAGTAAATTTCTTGTTAATAACAATTTTTACTTTGGACTGTTTTGTCTGAAATAAAATTTATTCTTTTATTTTTTTATTACTAGTCTTTCCCATCTTGATGTTATAGTCCTTCAATCATCTTTCATAACACAAACCAATCGAAGAATATGCGTTTAGGAAATACTAGCTGTTGCCCGCGACTTCGTCCGCGTTAAATTCGTAAAACTGTACAATCATTTTGTGCTTGCAATTCAGTCCGAAAGCATCGTAATTATTTATTGTACTTTAACATAAAACGGTTAAAGACCGCAAATTACCTTGAGGAAACATGTTATGTACTCGTCCAGATCCAGATGTATGAACGTCAATGAATAGAGAGAGTATGTATGAGCCGTAGCAATTGGCATTTCTGTCTACCCCGAGGGAAAAGACAGTAGTTTATGTATGTTTCTGGTTTATGTTCTGCTAAAACAACATTGTATGATTGTAACCCCTCGCCATAGTGAGCACGCTACAATCGCAGCGGTAATGCTTGTCTTTGAGAAGTGGCTACAGAGCCGTCATGGTATCCTCACTTTGTGCAGGACTCACCGGATATAGGTGTTTCGGAAGGTATTTGTATCGAATTCAGCGGGAAGAAACGATCTAGTGTCACCATTGTGAGGATCGTCTGGAGAATATGATGGAGCATACGGTGCAAGTCAGTCCCGCTTGGTCGGAGCGCCGGCACCGCCATGTCCTAATGGAGGTGATTAGTGGAGAAAATGATAATCATTAGCCTCCTTCAGTGAATCACTACGATCAAAGAAGGTGGCTGAAACTATGAGGGCCTGACCCTGCTGGGCCCCTACGATTTGCTGACATCTCCTTGAGGCGCGCGTGGAACAGTACGCGCCGTCGACGACTTGGGCTCGGTCCGATTACCGGACGATCGGACGGCGAGCCACCCATTGCTCGCCGTCCGCAAGCCCGCGCCTACGGTGGCCGGAAATCGGGATCGGAATCCCGGCGGTGGCGGTTGGAGCGTAAGGACCATTGCCTCACGCGATCGGCCGCCTCCTTCGCTAGCATTACGGCTTCGCAGAAGGAGGCGACCGCCTGCCACTCCTCCTCGCTCCGGACCATGGCCTGAACCAAGGCCCGGCGCGGGAGATCGCCGCCGCCGATTGCCCCCACGAGAACTCGGCGTTGCTCTGCCCAAGCGGGGCACACCTCCACCGTGTGCTCTACCGTGTCCTCCGGGTGGGCCACACAGTGGCGACACCCGGGCGTCGTTTCCGCACGAATCCGGTGCAGGAACCTCCCGAACTTACCGTGTCCGATGAGAACCTGCGTCATGCGGAATGTGAGGACGCCGTGCGGTCTTTCCAACCACGCCTCAAAGAGGGGACTTACCGCCATAATTGTGGCGTGCCCAATCATTTTGGGCGTTAGAATTACTTGTTCATTTATCTAGGATTTTTCGGTGTGTATTTGGCTGACGTCCCCGTATATTAGACAAATGTTTTTTCCATAGTGGGAACTACCCTATAAAGAGTCACCACCGTTTAAATAAATTTCGGCGAAATCTTGAGCACGTGTATCCCCATCCAATCGAACTAATATTGATGGCCAAACCGAGTAATTACTGACGCCAATTGCCTCTATAAAGACACTTTCGTTCACCTAAGCTGGATAGACCTCCACCACATGCTACACCGGGTCCTCCGGGCGATTCGCACAATGGTAATATCAGGGTACTTCCACCGAATCCAGAAGAGAAACCGTTCGAAACAACCACAACAGTCCTGAGCCTGCGTATCCATAAAACAATGAAATTACAGTAAACAAAGGCCGCAAGGTGCCATCATCCCGAAGAACACAGTGGAAGCATACAGTGGAGGGGTGCTCTGCAAGGACGGAGCACCACCGTGTCCTCGTGGAGGCAATCAGCGTCAGTGACCTCTCGCGCCGGGCCTTGGTTTGAGGTATGATCCAGAGCGAGGAAGAATGACAGGCGCTCGCCTCCTTCTGCCGTAATGCTAGCAAAGGAGGAGGCCGCACGCCGAGCCGAGATTCCGATCCCGACCAGCCACCAGTAGACGCGGCCTTGCGGACGTCGAGCAATGGGTAGCTAGCCGTCCAGCCATCTGGTAGTTGACCGGAACGAACCCAGTCGTCAACAGCGCGTAGTGATCCACGCGCTCCTCAAAGAGATGTCGCAAAGGGCAACTGAAGGACACAGGTGTGGTTTTAGTCAGTAAAAGATTGACACACCCTCCCGTACCAACCAGAACGGGAGAAGTCATTGAATGATTTTCACCCTTAAAATAAGAAGAAAAAAAGGTGCCATCATCATCATTATCATTTCAACCGAAAGATGTCCAAAGTTGGATATAGGCCTCCCCAAGTGTCGCCATAATGACCGGTCTATCCATCGGATTACCGAGACCCTCACCAGGTCATCGGTCCATCTGGGGACCTTCAAATGCAAGGTACCATGTAACAGCTTCCAAAAATTTGGCCGTATTATTTAAAAGTTAATAATTAAATACTTAAAGGTACTTTATACTTTAGGTATAGGTAGGGACTTTTATCACCTTTTGTTGGTAACCATGGGGAAAAATAATAAAAATAAGCAGTATGATTGTTAAAAATGCCTCCGTCTAACACCAGTTTAACCATAACTGTTTTCGTCCAATTTTTTAAAAATAGTACTGTCTTCAAACGTGGGCGATGGTCATTCTCCCGCCACATAGAAACTTACGTAAAATACACAATGCCATCTATCAAATTTACAATGAAGTTCAAATGTCATTGTCATCATTATTTCTACTTTGAGTCTTTAGATGGCGTTGCGAGTATCTGAATTGCGTGTGGTGTCATATTTTAGTTCTTGAAGGCTTTAAATTCATACCGTTTGTATTTCATATGCATATGTTTGTTTGTATGTAAGAAATATATCAAGTTACACACAATTTTAATGTATAAAAGTTATCTACATCGATTTCTAACATTTTCTGTGGTACGCATACAACTAAAAACTTCTACAGATATATTATATGCGTAGATATATACAAAAAATTTGTAAGCTTTTTTTTAAGAATTTTTAAATATTTTTGCTTAAGCAATGCAAAAAATCTTATTAACAGAGAAAAATAAAACAAAAATGTAAGCCATGTGGGATTCGAACAACCTTTACTTTACACGCAAGTCCAGATACGAAACCACTGCGCTACAGTCTTCGATGATTAAATTTTAAAATAGACGTTCTTATATAAACGTCATAATTGACTGGTTGGCTCCTTATCGATGATAGCGTGATGATTTTCGTTTCAGAAGTTAAATTTGCAGCTAAATGGAATAATGTAACATTATAGTATGTGATTTTACTCGCCGCTTCGATTTTATTATGTGTTTTGATTAGTTTTTACAAAATATTTAGAAGATATCAAATAGAAGTATCAGTTTTATTTTGAAAAAATGGTAAAAGTTATTTTATTACAAAAAAAGTAAGATAAAATTATGACAAAATTTTTAATTGTAGCTGAGGATTGAACTCGTGGCAAATGTCGTTCAATACCGACTTTTTAGATTATTGCTCACCCCCCTTAGCAAATAGCGTGATAATTTATAGCCTATAAGTTGCCCTGACCTATAAGGATTATGTATGCAAAATTTGAACAGGATCGGTTCAGTAGTTTTTGCGCCAATTAATACCATCCCAAAATAATTTTACTGTTTTATTATATGTATAGATCAGACCAAAAAGCAGGACAAAAAGATAATATAAATCCCCTTCACTTCAATATATAACCTGAAAACTTGCTACATTTAACCTACGCGCGTATTTTCTGAAAGAAAGGCCACAAAATGTGAGCTAGGGAAAATTTTCCACCGGATGGGAGCATTTTGAAAGAAAAATGCTTGTTGCATTCTACGGGCAAGGTAAGGGATGATAGGGCGGGGAAAGTGTGGTAGTCGACTGGTGTCGATACGATACGATAGTTTAGTTTTTCGATGTTTTTTTTTTATTGGGTGGCCAAATCATCTTATGACTAATCTCGCTCTTGGGCGGAGCGGGAGATAGTGTCAGACTTTTACTGACTAAAAACCCACTCCTGTTCCTTCGTTGCCTTCGTCTCAGGGCCCCGGGTTTCGTTTTCACACTACCCATGGCAGTTTGTCGATTTAAAGATTGGTTTAGGCAGTTACTACGAGTATGTAGATAAATTTTATTTTATTTTATCAAGTAAAAACGACAAACAGCTACATTGTGCGATATTAAAGCCATAATAACATAAATAACAATATAGCCCATAGTGCTGTTAATGCATGACAGTTATACAAAAAACAAAAAAAAACTATTACACAAAAAAAAACTAAATTATAAATCTAAGAATATTAATATTAATCTAAATATTAGTAGTGAGAGCAGTAGTGGCCGAGTGGTAACGGCCCCGACTTACGATTTGTAGGTCGCGGGTTCAAGCCCAGCTAGGCGCATTGCTTTGTGTGATTTATTTCATCATCACTGCTCTCAAAACGGAGAAGGAAAACATCATGAGGAAACCGGCATGTCCTAGAACCAAAAATTTGAAGACATGTGACATTCACCAATCCGCACTGGGCCCGCGTGGTGGATTACGGCCCATTTCCTCTCCTAGACAGGAGGCCTGAGTCCCAGCAGTGGGAATATTAAAAGGCTGATTATGCTATGTTATGCTATACTATGCTAAATATTAGTAAGATAAAATTGAAAACGCTCATAGCATTGGCAATAAACAGGTTTTTTTATAGGTGGGCAATCATAAGTCGAATGTAGATACTGTACACAATCGACTAACATCCCCTCACTACTCCACCTCAAACGGCATTGAGTTCGCCAGCTCTATATAGGTTTTGTTTCTGTTTTTAGTGTTATGCAGCGAAATTTGTGTTTACTTAATTAAATTCCAGTCTTTAGTATATTGTCGGACTACTACTTAGGTGTTCCGGTTAGTTTCCAATAAATATATGTTACGAGGTACATTTTTAACTACATCTGGAAACCTACTTTAGCAAGGGTTAGGAGTATGCTAGCTGTAAGCCTACTTTTATTATTTCTTTATTTATCTAACAATTTATGTACACACAATAATAAAAGAAAAGAAGAAGGAAACAGAAGAATAGTTCAAAGGTGATGCTTATTTCTAAAGAAATCTCTTCCAGCATACCTGCGAAAGAAGAGTTGGAGAAAATAGAGATGATAAATCTCTATCACTATTTCTCCATATATGATGATGATAATAGATTTTTTTGGGGTAAGAAATCTTTTTTTTAGGGTTCTGGACCTCAAAAGGAAAAAACGGAACCCTTATAGGATCACTTTGTTGTCCGTCAGTCTGTCTGTCTGTTAAGACTCTTTATCTCTGAAACGCGTGAAGGCATCGAGTTGAAATTAAAGCCGTATACTCAAGTCTGCGGTCCCTTGAAGCTGTGAAGAAAATCAAACTTCTAAGTTAACGGAAAAAAAAGTTAAGGCCGTTTATGTCGCAAAAAACGTACATTTCAACACTCTCAAACTAATCAAAATTTATAGCGTACTTCCCGTTGACCCAGAATCCTGAAATTTGGCATAAAGCAAGGTCTTATAGTATAGATATAGGAAAAAATCTGAAAAATGTAAATTTGTAGTTACGTCACATAAAAAACTTTTTTACTATTCGGAAAAATCTTCGTAACTGAATTTGGGAATCGAGCTGTTTTCATAGGTAAGTTTGTGCGGAACCCTCAGTGCGTGAGTCTGACTCGCACTTGCCCGGTTTTTTTATTATCGATTGTCTCACGCTTGACCAATATCCCACCTGATGGAAAGCAACGATTAGGTCGATGATGGAGCACTCTTGACTTAAAGAACCCCAGGTTGCAGCTATTAGGAAACATTGATGCTGACAGGGAATTCCACTCCTTAGCTGTACGTACTATAAATGTGTTTCCAAAATGTTTAGTGCGTACAGGTGAGACGTTCATCACGTACCGGTGGCGCATCGCCATATGTACGTCTGATGATCCGAGGATGGAACGAGTTTGGCGGAAATAGGAAATCATCAAATAACTTCTTCCGCAATGGGTAGAACGAAGGGGATTGTCAGACTTTTACTGACTTTTTGCGTACCAGGACTACAGCTACAGGCTAAGCACACTGCACCTACTGCCAGTCACATGAAGAGCCACGAAGAATCTCTCCTGGTCAACGCCAGCAGTCAATCCACTACGTCGCACAGCACTGCTCCGAACCACTGGAGCTTGTAGTATTATCCTGACTCACTGGGACATCATCACCCTGACACACTGGGGTATCATCTCTACTCTGAGTACCTATCCACCGAGAACTATGCGGCTTCCGGTTCCGGCCGACTGGTACTTCCACGGACTATAATCTCATAGTCAGATGGGACGGCAATCTCGAGTCTCAATCCACTGGGGAAAGACTAGGCGCAGGAATGGCTTCAAGTGTGTTTGGGGCACGGTGATGTCATACCACCAACTTCCTAACTCCTGGCCTGGCAGCTACAGAGTAATACGTAAAGGAAAATCTAATAGCAACTTTTGTACAATCCGGGAATCGAACCTCAGATATGCTCAGAAATCACAAACATTTATTTCAAATAAACAATTTACAGGCACTTTTGAATTGTCAATGTTGATCAGTCAAAAAAGTAAAGCTAAGTTGCACGTTGCAAAGCGTAGATCTCTATGGAGAAAAACGTGCAAGAAACTCCGTGGACATTCTCTGCTGCTATATATTTTCTACCATCTGACAACCCGACGTACGGCGAGTATCCACATTTACGTTGTTGAAACCTCTAAGGTTCGGACTAAGCGTTTCGCCTCGTCGTTTATACCGCGTACATCGAAAGACTGGAACAATTTGCTTGCTGAGGTCTTTCCATCCGATTATAATTTGGGTGTCTTCAAGGCTAAAGTGAAGGCTCTTAATAATCTAGTACACCTCACCATCAACGATTGCATCACTGCTTACCATCAGGTGGAATCGCAGTCAAGCACTAGTTTATATCAAATTACAATAATAATAATTATTATCAATAATAATCTTCAATATCGGAGTGATTTTATAATCACTCCGATATTGAAGAAGAAGAAATAGCTTCTCCATGAGACGTGAAAGAAGGAAGTTATAGCAGCTTCGTTACTAATCCTCATTAAACAGGGACCAGTAAAAGACTTCCAAAATATAATCGCGGTGAAAGTTTGAGAGTTCCTTCATGTTCAAACGGTAGAATAGATTTGAATAAAATTTGGTACACGGGTAGACTGTCCTAAACAAAACATAGGATACTTTTTATCTCGGAAGTGTTCTCTTGAGATATTTTTTTACGTACACGCAGGCAAACTCGCTGGCAGAAGCTAGTTATATAAATTAAATGAAAAAGCAGGTGGGACTCCAAGTTTATTGTAATATCTAAAACAAAGGAGTCGATCGCTCGTCGAAACGTTCTCCTTCCACGGTCAATTTGGGATCCAATTACGTCCGGCTTAGAGGGAAAAAATCCCGCGTAATCTCGCTCTTAAGGTGTGGCGTAATACATGAGAGAAACGCTATGTCTCTCACATCTTTACAAGATTGGAACAATTTACCTGCTGCGGCCTTTCCGCCCCATTGTAATTCCATTACATTATAATTGTCTTCAAGGCTAGAGTAAATAGGCTCATTATCATCGATTGGATCACTGCTTATCATCAGCCCTCCCAGCCTAGTTACAACCGTTTCGTTTCGATTCTCTTTTCGTTGATCGCCTGACCAAGTGACTGAGCGTTGAGATGACATCAGAACAAAGGAATCGGAGGCGTGGCCAACTCGTAGCGGTCGACGTAAAGAAAATAGAAACGAAATAGTAGTAACTTGGCTAGGGGGCAGGTGGGATCTCAGTCAAGCACCGGCTTATATTATTAAAAAAAATGTTTTTTTTTGCCTTTCACGTTCAACCGTCTGTTTTGCAGGATCTGGACGTGGCAAATTATAGTGCTGTCCAAGTAGCAGCATGCTGTCCAACATGCTGGAACAGCGACGTAAATATGCGCTATTGATGCATTATTTTCAGCTGCTAAACAAAATAATTGATGATGTGACCACGCTAGCTAGGCAACTATCGACTCAGTATGTCGTGCACCAGGGCTTCGTGGTGCCTGTTCCCGTGACTGTCTCGTATACTCTGATTTCCCGATTTGCCGCTACAGCCCAGGCGCTCAACCTGCTGATTTCTCTAGTTACTCAGGACCCGAACGTTGACACATTAAGGTTTGAGCTATATCTGTCAGCGTTCTTCTATCATTTTCTGTTCCTTAGAACAGTCCTTTACTAGAGCCAGAAAGATAGCGGGAATGTGATCGCACACGGCGGAATCAACGCGGTGGTCGGGGATTTTCTTTCTCGCTAAAACCACATTCAATGTTGTCATTAAGTTTTTAGTTTATAGACGGTTGGTGTGCAATAAATTGTTTAATAAATAAATAAGTACTGGTTGGAATTGCCCTGCCTATTAATGAAAATGAAAAAAAAAATACAATTTTCAGAAAATCTGCTGAACTGCTGATTTCTTATTCGCTTTTTAGGGTTCCGTAGCCAAATGGCAAAAAATGGCATGTCTGTCCGTCCTTATGTCACAGTCACTTTTTTCCGAAACTAAGAACTATACTGTTGAAATTTGGTAAGTAGATGTATTCTGTGAACTGCATTAAGATTTTCAACAACAATAAATTTTGGGGGTTCCCCATACTTAGAATATTTTTTTCATCAAACCCATACGTGTGGGGTATCTATGGACAGGTCTTCAAAAATGGTATTGAAGTTTCTAATATAATTTTTTTCTAAACTGAATAGTTTGCACGAGAAACACATCCAAGGTGGTAAAATGTGTCCCCCCCTGTAACTTCTAAAATAAGAGAATAATAAAACTACAAAAAATATATTATGTACATTACCATGCAAACTTCCACCAAAAATTGGTTTGAACGAGATCTAGTAAGTAGTTTTTTTTTAATACGTCATTAATCGTAAACCGCAATTTACTTTTCAAGTTTGTATGGAACCCTCAGTGCGCGACTCCGACTCGCACTTGCCCAGTTTTTTTATTATGTGTCCCTTAGTTCAATAAATTGTTCATAATGTAAAGTTAATAAGTGCAATATGCCCTTTTCAGATTTGCGTTGCTTCACTTATGCCATCTTGTCTCTCTTCCCGCTTCAGCCTCAATTTTAAAGAGCATGTCGTGTCCAGGGTCCCGGCCCCAGATTCGTCCGCTGAGTCCCGCATCAAAACACAATCAGCCTCGCCAGAAAGGATTAGTATCACTCCCACACAACTATACGTCGTTTTGTTCTGTGAATTATTTATGTGCCCCTCCTTCATCTTTCCGTGACGATGGCTCTTCAAATATATTTTTGGGGCCAGTAGGCTGTGGTAGGGCCAGTTGCCGACAAATGGTTTGATATATTAGATAATGGATTTTAGAAGTACTTATGTAATTCTGTTCATAGATTTTTGGACTCATATGATGTGTCCAAACATAACCCATCTGGTTTTAGGACAATCTATTATTTTTTTATCAACTTACTTAGTCTGGTAAACAAACAATCACAATCAATTGAAATCTTTTAGTATAATCAGCCTTTTAATGTTTCCACTGCTGGGACTCTGGCTTCGTCTCTAGTCTTTACGAGAAATCCCAGCCCAGCCAGCCGGCCCACCTTCTTTGATTCTTAATCTTTGAATTTTTAGTTCGCCGCTTTTCTCAAGATATTTTACTACACCGTTTCGAGAGCTGTGGTGTTGAAATAAATTACAAAAAGTAATGTTCCAGGCTGGGTTTGAACCCACGACCTACACAACTCGTAAGTACCACTGGAACACCACTACTCCAACTGCAATTGAAGTCGTTTAGATTTCACAATTAACTAAATCAGAAATCAGTGTTAATAAAAACAGAATATAATCAATATTCTTTTCCACTCAACAATTTCACCTCTCACCTACATTTTCCACTCAAAAGCATAGACTTTCAAATCGATAGACTCGTAATGAAGCAGAAGGCATCAGCTTTTCGAACAAATAGTCCGCTTGGCACCTCTCCAAGCAATTAAACCATCCGCATTGACGGATGTGCAGGGAATCCCGCGCACTTCATTACTGCTTAGCCCCCTTCCTCGCTTGTTACAGTTTATTAGGAAAGAAGCTGGCATTAGTACGCTGCAGATAATATGGCATGATAAGAGTCAAGAGTGACGTTTTTACGCACAATGGTCCGCATAGCACTAAGTGCGGAAACCAGACTCCAACAAAAATCAAAGAAGGAACAAAGTAGGTTCGGACTTGCCGCCGGCAATCCATGGGTAGCTCGCTGTCCCATAAGGACCAAACCTGGGTTGAGGGCGCGTCTAGAGATATCAGCTAAATTGATGGGGCCAGTTAGGGCCTTTACCTGCCAGGGCTGCGGATTGTTCAAAGAAGTTACTGTAGCCCTCGCCAAAAAAGGTAACTGAAGGAACACTTTGGGTTTGTCAGTAAAAGTCTGACACTTCCTCCCGCTTCACCCAGAGCATGGTAGAAGCCTACTGGGGCCAAGGGTCAGATTCTGGAAGAAAGAATCGGCCCTGATACGAAAGGCAACCCAGGAACAGGAGTGGACTTTTAGTCAGTAAAAGTCTGACAGCCCTCGCGCTCTGCCCAAGAGCGGGCGAAGTCATTGAATGATTTCCCACCTACTAATATTAAAGTAGTAAAGTTTTTTTTTTATTTTTTATTTTGTAGGAGGTTATCTCTCAGAGGACTGGTCCGATTGCCAATTTTTTTTTATCGATGTTTTATGCACGCGGGCGCAGCCGCGGGAAAAAGTTAGTAATTTAAATAGCAGAACAACGTGTGTCAGGTTATCTAGTGGACTAAGTTAACTACAATAACTTGACTAAAGCATACATAACAATGAAGTAAATATATTAAGGGTTGCAGAATAATTGCTTGAGTATTTTTTCGTAAATTGGTGAGTCGTGCAATCTCAGTTACACTTCAGTTCAGTCATACTATAGTGGCTTCGCCGGCACGAAAGTAGGTTTCTCCATACAAACTTTAGGGTCCAAAGTTTATATGGAGATATTGTTTTCATCCCCCTTAGGGTGTGATTTTTGAAAAATCCTCTCTTAGTACTCGCCTACGTTATAAAAGGCAACCTTGTGCAAAATTTCGCGCTCCTCATCCCAGTTGTTCGGGCTATGCGGTGATATTTCCGTCAGTCAGTTTCTCCTTTTATATATGTTACGGCTAATAGCAGAAGTGCGGCTATATCTAGTTTTATCCTAGTTAAAACTAGGTGCAGCCGGCCACGTACGGTTAAACTTAGATGTATTCTACCTATCTTCGATTAAAACTAGGTTTAGCCTTCATCATAACGCTTAGAAGTGCAGCCGCACACCGGTGGTTAAACTTAGGATTATCCTATTTATCATCGGCTGAAACTAGAATTATACGTAGCCGCATTTTGGCTATGAGCCGTAACATTTATATAGATTACTTCATCATCATCATCATCTTCCTGCCCTTATCCCGTGTTATTTGGCGTCAGCGCAACACGTTTTTTTCTTCCACTCTGCCCTGTTACTCGTCATGCTATCACTAACTTCCTTTTCTTTCATATCACTCTTCACACAATCCATCCATCTTTTCTTTGGTCTCCCTCTCCCTCTCCATCCATCCACATGTAAACTCATAACTCTTTTAGTAACATGCGTTTCATCCCTCCTCTTCACATGACCATACCAAGACAAACGATTCCCTTTCAACTTTTCAGTCACTGGCGCCACTTTCAAACTTCCCTAATATATTCATTTCTCACTTTATCCATTCTCGTCACACCACACATCCATCTTAACATTCTCATCTCCGCTACATGCAATCTTTTTTCATCCGTCTTTTTTACAGCCCAACATTCTGATCCATACAGTATGACAGGCCTTATCACGGACTTGTAGATTTTACCCTTCAACTTGAGGGGCATCCGTGGATAACAGATTATATAGATTACTTATACTTCCATAAAAAGTGTCCTGAGATTAAAAAATCTTAGAGGATGGATCCTGGATCAACCATAAAATCAAAACACGAGCGATAGCTCCTCCTCCTTCGGTTTTTAACACCTATTTTGAATGTAACCGATACAGAGTCCATTTACTACGGGCGAGCAAGTTTAGTTAGTTTCTCAGTTAACTGAACAATGCAGGTGAATGTATTTCTTGCCGCCACAGCCTGGCGTTTGTTGCCTCGCAATAGTTTTAGTGCAGGTGTATATTTGTGTTATACTCCTATTTACATTCACTCGTGTGAATGGATCGTGCCCGCGTGCCAAAATACAATTAGTGTTTTGTATGCACTTTTTTTTGGTAGTGTTGCTTGAGAGTGTATTTGCTCAGAGTTTTCTTGCGTGATCGATTCAGGAATGAGGCCGTCCAGTTAGGACCAAGCACGGGTCGACGGCGCGTTCTGTTCAACGCGTGCTTCAAATGACTTCAAGACTTTTACTGATTAAAAACCCACTCCTGTTTTTTCTGTGCCTTCGTTCCAGAGCCCCGGGTTTCACTTTCACAGTACCCGTGGCTCCAGTAGGCTTCGATCCTATTGGGCTCCTACGGCTTGCTGACATCTTCCTGAGGCGCGCGTGGAACAATACGCGCGCTCGAAGACTTGGGTTCGGTCCGTACGGTTACCGGACGGTCGGACAGTAAGCTACCCATTGCTCGCTGTCCGCAAGCCCGCGCCTTCGGTGGGCGGAAATCAGGATCGGAATCCCGGCGGCTGGGGCGTGAAGACTGTTGACTCGCGCGGTCGGCCTCCTACTTTGCTAGCATTACTGCTTCGCAGAAGGAGGCGACCGTTTGCCATTCCTCCTCGCTTCGGACCATGGCCTGTACCAAGGCTCGGTGCGAGAGATCGCCGCCGCCGATCGCCCCCACGAGGACACGGCAAAATTAATGGGGTCAGTTAAGGTAGATGCTTGCCAAGTTTGCGGATTGTTTGAAGGAGTTGCCGCAACCCTCGCAGTAGTGGGCAACTGAAGGAACACTGTGGGTTTTAGTCAGTAAAAGTCTGACACTCCCACCCAGAGCGAGAGAAGTTATTTGTTGACTTCCCATGTAAAAAAAAGTACATACTGCATACCGTCTATAAAAAAACTAGTAAACAACCTGAACACTACGTATTACGAATGTATATATACGAATGGTACGGTAAAAGTTGTAAAAAAACAAAAAAACAATGAGAGAACAGTTTGTGGCAACAGCTGGCGGGTTGTCGAAGATGTCTCCTTGTAAGACATGGGGGAAGCAAACAGAGCCCGGACACTGTCCATAAACAATATAAATAAAACCGCCACGAGAGAAAATACTGACCAGAGACAAGGGAAAAGTTCCCGGTAGAATATCATGTTTCTAATCATTCAGTTCTTTGTCTTTTTTTACACGACATGCTTTCTAAAAAAAAAACAATTCAGCGTATAGATAAGAAGCGTAGCAAAGTGCCACGAATGAGTCCTATGCAAAAAGGTATTATGGTAAAGGTTGGTGATATTTTTTTATTTTTTTCAACATGGTGATATTTTTTTTTAAATAGAATACCACGCAGTTCCAAGCAAGCACATTCATGAAACAGCGCTAGTGAGTTGTTACGAGTGTGAGGAGGATAAATATCTTCACACTTGTAACATATTATGCTTAGGAAACTGTATGGTTTTGTGTTTAAAAAAGTATCACCACATTACTTTTATCGCCAATATATCTCCCTTTTCCATACATGCGGAGGCACTTTAATATACATACTCCTTTATTCAAAAGACGTGTATTGTGTGTATTTATCATTTCAACCAAAAGATGTACACCTTTCCCAAGTGTTCACAACGACCAGTTCCGTGTGTTTTGAATCCGATGGATTGAAAGCGGTGGGAGACTTTCCAACGCTGCGTCTTCCTGTATGCGGTGCTACTCCAGAACTTTTGTTCCCATAGACCATCGGTTTTGCCAGCTGTATATCCTGCCATCTGCCAGATTATGTCGGTAACCTTGAGAGTGTGTGGTGGTACAGTAGTAACTGCCCCGACTTTTGAGTTGTAGGTCGCAGGTTCAAACCCAGCCAGGCATTACTTTGTGTAATTTATTTCATTACCATTGCACTTAAAAACAGTTAAGGAAAACCTCGTGAGGAAACCAGCATGTTCTAGAGTTAAAAATTCGAAGACATGTGACATCCACCACAATCTGTTCGTTTTTGTCTTAAGAAACTCTTGAAAAGTAAGTTTTTTGGTTGGTTTCTGTTATAGTTTTTTTTTTTTAAATTAAGTTAGGTAGAATTGCAGTCAAGCACTGGTTTATATCAATTAAAAAAAAGTTATGTTCTAAGTAAGTTAAGTAAATAATTTTTCTAACTTTTGAATATAAACTACAACACAAATGATAGCGACTAACACACAATAGTTGCAATAGTGTAACAAACAAAAAATAGAACAACATTTTATCTACACACTCAGGTCATATTTTACATTTTTTGAAATACGGAAAATATGGTTTTTAGATATTCGATGTCATAAACACTAAATCCTTTCTTTTTTGTTAACGATTTGTTTGTAGATAAAGTATTACAAAACATTGCCCTTAATTTAACGTTTTCATAAAACAACAAAAACAAATCGTTTGTTTTTAAAAAAACTTTTTACAAAAAAAATATAACCGTCTTCACTAAAAAAAACACTAAAAGGATCAAAATAGCTTTAATTTCGGAAGTCTGTGTTAAATAAGATACAAATAATACCGAGAAACACTATATTTATATATTTTTTTTGAAAAAGTTTTTTTATTTCACACTTTTTAGTTGCGATACACTTATAAACAGACATCAAATGTTACTTTTTGACTGTAAATGCTTAAGATCTCAATGAAAATACCAAAATCACTATATGGTTGCCTATAATATTTGAGGAGTTGCATCGATTTCGCCAAGATTCCATCATCAGATCCCAACTTGGTGAATATGGTATCATTCGGGAAGTATACCCATTCCAACAAACAAAGAATTTTTCAAATCGGTTAGCAAGCGACGAAGTTATGTGCGAACAAACATAAAAAAAAATACAACCATCCGAATTGAGAACCTCCTCCTTTTTTAGAAGTCGGTTAAAAACGATTCTGTAGTACGGTTTTTAAATTTTACTATTTACGTCAAAAGAGAAAAACTGCACAAATTAATATTGTGATAGAGACGCAATTGAAAGGCTTCTTTGTAATGATTAAATTATGTTTATACATATTATAAGAAGCATTTTAAAATACATTTTAATATAAAAAATATGTCCGCCTATATTTTTATTTATTTGACATCAAGAAACAATCTTCCATCTAAATATGAAATCCAAAGCTTTTTAAACATAAACCTTAAAAGTAACATTACCTTGCCAGTTTTCAAATTAATAATAATAATATAATAATAAAATTTATTTCAGAATTGGTTCCATATAGTGTTAGTAACAATGTTCTTAGCCTAGTGTTAGTAAAGCATAATAAATTAATAATAATAATAATGACCTAGACGCGAGAGCAAGCGCCTAATATATCTAATATTAGGCGCTTGCTCTCGCGTGTAGGCTTATCAAATGTGTCATCAGTACAGAGTCCCATCGGCCGGCACACGCGGTCAGGATGGCGCTGGGGCCGCCGAGTACCCACGCCATTAAAGATGCACTTCCCTTTCGTATGACAGTGTAAAAGCCGTGCACGCGCGCCTCCGCGAACATGCCACTCGCGCTACAGTACCGCGGGGGCTGCCGCGTGAGTGAATGAAGGAATGAGTAGGTATGTGACCTTCATAGTCGCCACAATATTTATTGTAACACATCTAGGCCTTATTTGTTTTTAAATAATCGGACATTTTTTAAATTTAAATAATTGAAATGATACAAATTCAATGACATTATTAAATGGTAACTTAACAACGTTTCAAAAAAACAGAAATTTCAAAAGTTAGGACCTAATACGGGATTTTAATGTCTCGCGACACACGACTGCTTCTAATGATGGCGAGCCAATTATTGAGCTAGTTTGTGGAGTTGACAAACGTGAGATGTGAAATCGTCTAATGATTTCTTGCGCCCTAGGACGGAGCGAGAGAGCGTGTCAGACTTTTACCGACTAAAACCTATGTTCCTCTAGTTACCCTTTGCGTTCTAGGACCTAGGGTTTCCCTTTCAGATGTCTAGGCTAGGCTAGGTGAACATCTATCAGCGCCATGCAAATATTTGTTCCGTGTGGGAATTGAACCGTTTAATCACTGCGCTAACTTTGCCCTCGGATTGATTCTGATAGCTATTTACAAAGAAAATCAATGAGAATCTATTTTAATCTGTCCTATAAGACGTATCTACTCGCAAAAATTCATCTTGCCGAGTATGACGCCGCGGATTCCGCGCGGCACTATTTTATTTCGCGTGACACTTTAAATTGGTTTCGCAGGAGTTCGCGACAAGCGACTACGACGCGGCGACGTCGCGCGTCACCGCTCAGGGGTGAATTGTTCCCCAAGTTTTATTGTTTAATTGAAATCAGCGTCTTCGTTCAACGAACATTTCTTGAGTTTTTTTTTTGTTGGGGTTTAGTAATAACGTAATGCTCTGGAGGAAAAGAAATAAAAAAAAGTTTCTGTTGACGAAATTTGCAAATGTTTTAGTATTGATATGAGAAGTACGTCCAATGATATTTATTTATATGAACTAGTGCTTGACTGCGATCCCACCTGATGGTAAGCAGTGATGCAATCATTGGTGGTGAATCATGAAATGATTAGGAACACAAATTATTGCTTTCTTAGCAATCAGGGTCTGATAGTAGAAAGTTTATATTTAGACAGTTTCATAAATAGATTATGCAGTGCGGTCAGTATGGTCACAAGGCCGTCGAATGTCGTGCAACGCTCAGGATCTGTTGCTCCAGAGCATGGCGCAGTGGTCGATCAACATCGCCGTAGTCTCCGAGCCGTATTATGTCTTGCCCAGGGGAGACTGGGTTTAGGAACCGAACGAGGGGGAAATCGAGGACGTCACAAAATACTATTAATTTAACACAACATGAAAACTCAAATTTTTAAGAAAAAATTGCCTATGTCCGTCATTAAGGTTCAAGCTTATCGCCGTACTAAATGTTGTCTGTAAAAAATCGCTCTTAGCGATAAGACGGCCCACTGTGACACACTATTAATTTTAAGTTCCTATTGTAATTATATTATTTGTGTACAATAAAGAGTATATCTATCTATTCACTAAATTTCATCAAAATCGGTACAGAAGTTTAACGTAAAAGTATTACAGATAGGCTTCCACATTTATAATATCAAGCAAAGAAGTATAGAATTTTCATTCTAGAAGCTCGTGGCTAAATAAATAAAAGCCGATCTTCGAGCATAAGCTACGCTTACCGAGGTCAGGCCGTCTGGTCGAATGGGTGACCTTTCATTTCATATCGAGTTTGCTCCAACGCTATGCTTTTGATCTTGACTGTCATTTGAACTTTTGTTGACAGTCGTTACGGATAGTTAGAAACCCAGCCTTGACAAGCGGTAACGTATTTCCTAGTTACTGGGTTGTAGAGGTCAGATAGACAGTCCCTTCATGTAAAATACTGATATTCAGCTCATCCGGTTAAAGTGGAAGCTGACTTCAACATAGTTGGAACAAGCAAGACAAATTTATTTATTTATTTACCTTACACTTAACACTAATAAAGAAATAAATAATTGCTGTACACTGTCAGTAAGGTTCAGTTGAAAACTATCGTCAGACAACTACCACTCAGTTGTCTGACTTTTTTGTCACTCGTGATGATTGGGGCCGGCGCAACACGTTTTTTTCTGGCACTCAATACTCAATACTTTATTGCATTCCATAGTACATATAGGTTGCACCCGTCATGGTATCACTAACTCCCTTTTCTTTCATATCACTCTTCACACAATCTAACCATCTTTTGTTTGGCCCCCATCTCCCCCTCCTTCCATCCACATGTCTACTCATAACTCTTTTAGCAACATGCGTTTCATTCCTCCTCTATGTACGACCATATCAAGACAAACCATTTCGCTTCATCTTATCAGTCACTGGCTCCACTGCTAATCTCCGTTCCACTCTGCCTAGCTCCGCTTTAGTAGAAACGCACCCTAAAGCCTTCGACATCCGCCATATTGGAATCGTACAAGTATCAGGCGAAGTTTAATCTCCGTGTTGCATTCTACCTGATTGGGAACCACTCTACCTCTTACCGAATCATATGCTTTGATGCCAATCACAGCTTTGAACGTACGCACGATTAGATTGTGTAAATAAAATTATCTCTCTGTAATTAGACGTAAGTTTAGGTTATGCATTAGGAATGATTTCAGACAGAGTTTATTGCTGCAAGTAAGTGTAGTAGGTGGTGTAAATCTTCATGCTAGAGGTATCCGACTAGGAACTTGCATATTGTAAGTTGCTATGTGCCAAAGTGGAGTTTCTGCCCTCCGCTTTGTACCCTCCGCTCGGCATCACAGTCTCCTAAACTCCGTTCTGCCCAGTTCGGGGCCTCGTGTTCATTATATTTTATTTGAAAGTCAGCTCAGCTCCACTCCGCTCCACTTACACTGTATCCACTGATGCGGAGTGGAGATTTCGAGCACTTTGACGGTTTAGCTTAGCTCCGCGTCACTGGAAACAAACCCTAAATCCTGTTAAACTTTTGACAGTACATAGTATACTAGTTTCTGTCCACAGCTTTGGTTGTAGTCATCATTTTTTTGTTAGGACTGGAACAATTTGCCTGCTGCGGTTTTCCCGTCCAACTATAATTTAGGTGTCTTCAAGGCTAGAGTAAATAGGCTCTTAATAAACTAGTGCGCCTGACCATCAATGATTGCATCTCCGCTTACCATCAGGTGGGATCGCAGTCAAGCACTGGTTCAAATCATTTTTTTTTTTTAAAAACTTGCTCTTATCCCGTGTTATTTGAGGTTAGTGCAACCTGTTTTATTCTTCGACTAGCGACCCTTCCCGGCTTCGCACGGGTGCAATGCTGATACCACCGCTACCGCTATATCCCTGCATTTTAAATATGTGATATCTTTGAAAATATTTATTTACATTACATGTTGTATAGCCATATTGACCTATATTAAATGGACAATGTATTTAAGGTACTTAATTGGAAAATAATTAATGCTATATTGCTTAAAATCGCTTCGTAAATATGCCATTTTGTATCCTTTACTTTTTACGAGAAATAATGGTTATTGTGGGTTATCCCTAAAAGATATACCATCCGGACTTTTTTGTTGACCTTTTTAAAGTTTACAATACTTCAGTACATTATTTTTATCTATCTCGTAGGATTAAAAAAAAATGTGTTTACTTACGACATCACATCAGACATCTATACCTTTAGTTTCTCTACTATATTATGCTTGTATTATACATATAAACCTTCAACTTGGATCACTCTATCTATTAAAAAAACCATATCAAAATCCCTTGCGTAGTTTTAAAGATCTAAGCATAGGGACAGACAGCGGGAAGCGACTTTGTTTTATACTATGTAGTTATTCTGTCCTGTCAACCGTCATGCTATCACTAATTTCCTTTTCTTTCACATTACTCCTCACACAATCCATCCATCCACTAATAACTCCTTGCGGAATGTTGATAAAAAGTGTCCCGTATGGTCTAACCTACGGTCAATTTTATTAAGAGGGTTCTTTTCCACTCGCCTATCGTCAACATCGAGCATGGTTTAAAAGCTTGATTAAATCATGCTCGAACCGAGATTTACTCGAATATTTCACAAAACTTTTTTTTAAATCCTTCAAAATTTTTCAGAAAAAATGTCTTCATTCACAATCTCGATTAAATTTGCCAGGTTTATGTTGATGTACTTTTTCATATTTTTAATATATGCGCACATGGTGGAGGGCCAAAGTTCACGTAAAATAGCAGATTTTCAGAGGCCTTTACTAGATTTTACACAAATTTGTGTATTGATTTTTATAAAAGCCTAGATAATATCCACAAGACCGCTGTGTATCCAAAATATCTTGAGAAAAGGACGCTCTTAAGATCAATTTTACAATGCAGGTGTCAAAATGTAACAGTCAGCGTTTCAGTCAATCATTTTCCACTTTTACGAAAGCATGCCAGCGGCTTTGCTTGGAAAATGATTGACTGAAACGCTGACTGTTAATAATAAAATGTACCTCTTTATAATATCTGTTACATTAGATAAAACTCATTCTTATG
The DNA here is from genome assembly GCA_949316375.1 of Mythimna vitellina. Taxonomy (NCBI): domain Eukaryota; kingdom Metazoa; phylum Arthropoda; class Insecta; order Lepidoptera; family Noctuidae; genus Mythimna; species Mythimna vitellina. The sequence goes on from OX438696.1 coordinate 2,210,132, forward strand.
GTCCATTCTCGTTAGTAATTGCACTCGACTGACTGATGGGTCCAATCACTCGAATGAAACTGTGTAATCGATTCCATCTAAATTGATATCAATCGATATGGATGAGGCGCAAAAATAATTGCATTTAATTTGTTCGCTCGTAGTTGCCAAATTACTCTGTTCTCGATCCGAAATTCGCTTTCAAAGTACCCTTTACGTGAGATAATGAATATTTGATACCGCGCTCGCATTGGCTTGTAGCTACATAGATGTTAGAAATTAGTTTCTTTTTTTTAATACAACCTTTTGGATGTGTTATTTTTTACTTGTTCAAGGAAACAGCCGAGTGGTGGAAACCAGCGCTGCGTTATTTTACTTTTTTGTTAAATATCGCAGCATTTGCTGAGATATTTTTGGCCTCTCACAGGACTTTTATTTTTATCGTTTAATATTGTTTTCTTTTATTTAAAGTATTTATATGTAGATTAAGCAGTTACTTGTTGCGAGTCTCAAATAAATGTTTTCTTTCTTTCTTTCTTTCAAAAGGGACAGTATGTCACCGATCACCCATCCCCTATCAAGTTATAACTCCTTTAGAGAATACATTTATAAAAAAAAAAACCTTTTTTCTTGCTCACCACTTGTGGGGACAAGGTGAACTGATGAGTTGGTAAGACTGCGGGAATCTGATGGATGCGAAAGCATAGGAGCGGTCGTTATGGCGACGCTTGGGGGAGAAAAGGCGGTCCTTAAAAACCTTAAAGAAATCTATCTGCGGGATTGTTCGCAAGAGTTATCGCAGTCCTGGTAAGCAAAGGGCAACTGAAGGAAGACAGGTGGGTTTTAGTCAGTAAAAGTCTGATACTCTTGCTTCTCTTGCTCCATTTAGGGTAATTTGATGATTTCTCACTAAAACTATCTAGGATCCCGGGGTTCTTTTTCGCATTATGCATGGTCCCAGTAGGCTTTGACTCTGCTGGGCCCCTACGGTTTTGCTGACTGTTCATGAGGTGTGCGTAGAATATAAGCGCCACTACCGGACGGCCGGATAGCAAGCTGTCTGCCCGCAAGCTACGCCTACGGCGGCTGGAAACCGGGTCGGGATCTCGGCAGCTGAGGTGTGAGGAAGTCCGTTCGGGCCACCTCCTTCGCGTTACTGCTTCGCAGAAGTAGGCGGCCGCCTGCCATTTATCCTTGCTACAGACCATGGCCTGTAGCAGGGCCCGGCGCGAGAGGTCATTGCCGCCGGAAAATTTTGTTTGTATGTTTGTTACATTTTCACGCTCGAACGGCTGAACAGATTTCGATAAAACTTAGTAGGTACAACGGTAGACCTTGTCCTAGACTAGCACGTAAGATACTTTCTATCTTAGGAGTACGTTTTATTGGAATATTTTTTTCTATAACGCGGGCGAAGTCGGTGGCGACAGTTAGTCCTCTAATAAATGCCAAATCCCACGCCACCGCCATTGGAGTTAGATCGCGATCCCCGTCCTGAACGACTGGTTTACGTAAGTAATTATTTTGGAAATCCGCCAAATAATAACAGAACCTATGGCTAGAGGTACTCCCAGATTTGGCAGTATATCCCACGGTTGTATCATATTTTGTATCTTCGTTTGCATTGAAAATACAAATCAATTTTATACAAAAAAGAGGTGTAATGAAATGCGGAAAATTGTGACAGTATAATCCTTTCGGTTTGGCTAGGTTAGATAAAGATATTGTACAATTTATAAATGATTTTTTCTACAATTTAATAAAAGGGACTTATCTCCATTTGGGAGAAATAGTTTTTTCTTCTGAACTTTCTTCTTCTTTTATTCTTTATTGTACACACAAATTTATACAATCAATAAAAATAGGACAGTTGAAGTTCCTAAGCGAGCTTTACCCACAACTGGGTTTTCTTTTAGCAAACCATGTGAATGAGAAATAAATTTTCCATATTTTTTACTTGGATAAGTATTGTAAAATGGTTACTTTGCGGCTCCTGACCTGCTAACTGCGTTAGATAAAAATATATTTATTTATTTATTTTAACTACATGTACAGTAGTGGTACATAGGCGGTCTTAATGCAACAAGGCTTTCTCTACCAGTCAACTTTTGGGTTAAAAAGACACAACTGTGGTAGGCTTGCACAATAAACAAATAACAGATAATTCAAACAGAAAAAATCATCATCATCATCATCTTCCTGCCCTTGTCCCATCTTATTTGGGGTCGGCGCAACACGTTTTTTTCTTCCATTCTATCCTGTCAACCGTCATACTATCACTAACTTCCTTTTCTTTCATATCACTGTTCACACAATCCATCCATATTTTCTTTGGCCTCCCTCTCCCTCTCCACCCATCCACAGGTATACTCATAACTCTTTTAGTAACATGTGAAACAACACAAACACACACATACACACAACACACAAACAAAAAAAAATAAAATAAAAAATAAGTTATTTATATATATTTTTTATCAAACGATATTATTAGATATTTTTCACCACGATACCTACATGAGACATGCAAAAAATATCTAATAAAAACCATCACCACCAAACCATACCAAACCATAACCAAACCATATCTAGTCATAAAAAAATATCTAATAATTATCGCAGTATTGTAATTGCTAATTGCAGTGGACTCTGACTGAATGATGGGTACAATCAATCGAATTTATATATTTTTTTCACGAATATAAATAGTATATCATATAAAAACTTTATTTTCATTAAGGTTTGATAATAGAATAATAATATTTATTTAAAAATATTTTTATGTGCTTTGTTATTTTTTTTAATGTAACTTTTAAGTGTATATATGTGAATAAAGACATAATAATTATATTAAACGTACAAGTAGGTATAATTATTTGCTCTTTACAAAGTTATTTAAAAAAAAAATATAATCTTTCAAAACCACCTTATTGCTCTGCCTAGCCTCAGGAAATGCTGCCATACAGTCACGAGCAATAAACACTAAAAAGTAATTTAAAATAAATTGTCGGACACTCATTTCTTGAATGGCAAAAGTTAACACAGATGGGAAATCTGACAATTTGCATATCAATAAGACAATGACTACTCGTAACTGTACACTACCAACAAAAAACTAGAGCAAATAGAAAATTACATTCAATCATCCATTTTATGTAGGTATATACACTAACACTAATAAAGAAGTTTTCAGAGCCGTCTAGTATTCACCAACGTCTTAAAATGATCATGAATCAGTCAGACAGAGAGAGACACGGCTATACAGTTACAGGACGAATAGCACCATCCCTTTCACACATCGGAATTAGGGCTAGGGGGACTCTGAACTAGTTTTTTATAGTTTACCGACAACTTCGTATAGGTTTTCTTACGCCCATAAAATCTATGAAACATAAAAGTAAAGCCAAGCCTACTTTAGTTGCGAGCGCCGACAATAAGTAAAGATTTAGGGACTGGTCACACTCGCCAGTGGTGATACGGAATACATAGAGAAAATGGACTACTTACCGCGACGATATCTGTGGCCAATCACACAAGAACTGTGCATATAAATATAAGTAGCCTATAATAAATGATATTTATTTTATAAGTAGGTTTAAAAAAACACTTTTGCACGTGAATTTTTTTTTCGTCATTTTAAACTAGATGAGGCCGGTGTTTCCTAGCTGACTACCCTGAGAAGAAACACCGAAACAAACTCAGGGGTCAAAGTCCATACAGTTAATATGTAATGGTCAAATCACATGAGAACAATGCAGATTTGTCTGAGATGGTCTTTTGAAGAAAGAACCATACAGATTTGAGTGGACCGGTTCAGTAAGTGCAAGCATTTGTCAGTATTCGAAAAGCTCAACCCAGGACTACTAAGGAGCTCAACGACTTGACGAACAATACCAAGGAAAGGACATTTGGGTAGGCCGCAGAATATACTCAAATTGCCAGACATACGTTAAAATTACTGAAAAGGAAAAAGAAAAAAAAAAGCAATTAACATTGACTGCATGTCGTTACATAATTGGGCAAAATCAGTTACTGATTGGATCCCGAACAACAGGTACTGGCGACTAGTATTAGCTGTAGGCTTAAAAAAAACGGCGGGACGATTTGTACTCCTACCTATTTTTAGATTACGTACCTAAGTCGGCAAAAACGGAACCCTTATACTTTGTTGTCCGTCTGGCCATCTGTCTGTCAATACCCTTTTACTCAGGAATGCGTTGAGGTAGAAATATTTATATTAAATACTTTGATCTGCTTGAGAAAACAGCAGTAAAAAAATGAGGCTGTTTAAGCTCCGTTTAGGCGCATATTTTGACACTCTCTAGGAAAGTTATTTAAATAAATATATCTTGTTACTAGCTGACCCGGCGAACTTCGTACCCCCTGTTGTGTTAGCTAAACCGTCAAAGACATAACAACATAATTCATTTTAAAATGACATTTTAACTAGAGATGGCGTTGTATTCGATTTTTTTTTATTCGTATGTTTTTCCTTATTTTCTCACCATTTAAACCATGTGATAGGGGATTATAAATATTTCAAGACCAAAATTAGCCAAATTAATCCAGCCGTTCTCGAGTTTTAGCGAGACTAACGAACAGCTATTCATTTTTATATACATAGATTACCGTCAAATCTCGGTAGCTTTACTATACCCATATTTTTGAATCTGGAATGTCTCTAAGTGGCCAGGAATAGACAGTGGTGTAACTAACTCGACTCTTTGACAAGTAATTCAACTGTCACTAAAATTAAAGTATGATTAGAGTTTTAGGGTCTAGTCCCACTATATTGTACCGCCGCGTCGGTCGTAGAAAATTGTAAAAAAGTTATGTAATCATCATCATTTCAGCCGAGAGAGGTCCACTGTTGGACATTGGCCTTCCCCATTCGTCGTCTAGTCAACTGGTTCTATGCATGTCGCTTCCAGCTAATTTCCTCGACCTTAATGAGTTGTAATCAGTATCAGCAGCAGTCGGCTTCTTTGTAACTAATCGTCATTAATTTTTCTTATGAATTGGTTTTCTTAAGACGTGCCAAATAAAAACCGTTTGGTATTTGATAAAAAACAAAAAAAAATATGAAAAACTGGCTTACCCTGTCCGGGGTGTTGAATTTTACTACCTTATGAATGTGGATGCTTATAAGACAAAGGGAAGACCGAAGAAATGGTGGAAAGACTATGTTGAAGATCAATCAATTACAGAGTTGTTCAAGAAGCAACGTTTTGGACGAACAAAAAAAAAAGTAAACAGGCAGATGAGTAGAATCGTATTCATTCGAATCGAACTTAATGGTACAGCTAGGTGAGACTCGGCCCTAATCCTCCGGCGATGACGTCACGAGTCCTAAGGCGTAGTCGTAAAGTGCTGGTCGGCTGGCTCTGAACGGCTTCCACGTCGATTTACTGCCGAAGTGCGAGTACACGGTAACTACATAGTTACAGTGTTATTTTTAGATATTTGGAGGTGAGTAAAGTGATGAAGTGGTGGTGAGTAGGTTGAATCTAAACATTGTGTGCGCAAAAATACTTACGGTAATACACATATACTAGGTGTAGTTTTGAATCTGAACAAAATTTTAGCAGAACTCGTTAATAATCATATGAAAATATGATACCTGGTCAATAACAATAATACTTATCATTTCTATTTTTAAATTTTGATTATTAACTCTCATAACAAACCTCTTCAAAAATACAGAATCACCCATTGCAATTTATCGCGCTTCATGTCACTGTGTGCCTGAGTGCGTGTACGAGGCTTCGCCCACTAACACTACAAAACGATTTTACAAATTTATGTAAATAAGAAGAAAATCCTTTGTTCTGACGTCATCTCAACGCTCAGTCACTTGGCTAAGGGGGCTGGTGTATTCACGCTATTTCCTGTGGGGGTACTTAGAAACTACAGAACGCCAGCTGCTTCAAAAGAACCTTTTTTTGGGTGGGATATCATCGGACACCTGCTGCCGCTCTGGGAGGGGCGAGACGGAGTGTTAGATATTTACTGACTAAAATCATCCTGTGTTCTTCAGCTGCCTTTTCTGTTGGCTGTGGTGACTAGCTCGCTGTCCTGCCATCCGATGAGGATCAAGTCCGAGTCGAGGCGCGTTGTAGACAGATGTCAGCAAAATGGACGAAGTCTGGCAAGGCCGTTGATCGCTAGGGCTGCCTGATTGTTTGAAAGAGTTACCGTGGCCCTCGAACACAGAAAGAGAAAGAGAAAAAAAAGGAGTAATCCACATAGTCTCCACATTCACAATAATAAAATTTACAAAAATGTAAATATTTCAAATTGCATAAAATATAAATATATACATATTTCTAAAAGTAATTGTCAATGTCAAATTCTAAATATTAAAAAATAAACAACGTCATAATCAGTCATAATCATCCGTGGTTGTAATTGTAAAAATAAAATAAAATATATATGTATATACAATTTCAAATTTATAAAAATATTTATTATAAATATATAAAAAGGTACAGATCTACAGTAGTGGTACATAAGCGGAATTAATGCAATAAGGCATTAGCGTCCGTCCAGTAATCATCTTGACGGAGTTGTCGACGGCACGTAGGGGCCCAGCAGGGCTGAAACCAACTGAGACCGTGGGTAGTCCGAAAGGTAACCTCAGAGTCCTGGAAAGGCAGGCAAAGAAAGAACATAGGTGTGATTTTATTCAGTAAAAGTCTGACACGCCCTCCTACTCCGCCCTAGGGTCTAGAAGTCATTGGATGAATGCCAACCAAAAAAAAAGCTTCATTGCATTGAGTTCAGCCCGGTACATTTAAATTGCTTTGAAAATGTTCTCCTCCAGCTACTTATTGTTAAGAAAACTTCTCGAGAACGTAAACCAAGGCACATCTATACAGTACCTACTTAATAACGATCTCACTAAACTTTGCTGAACCACTCAAAAAGAGTAATAAGCTCATGAAATGGCTTGTTCCTTTACCTGAGGTGTATTCAGGAGTTCTGAAGTTTACTTACGAAACCTGCACTTAGTGATAATAACAATGTATCACGCTAGATTTCTAAGGGATAGACAGGCGTGCGTGTGTAGTTTCTTCACAGTATTTCGTAGGAGTTTCTTTGTTCAACAGGAACTATAAAGAGACTAACGGGCGAGGGTTTAGATTGGTGTTTACTCTTTTATAAAATTACTAGCTTTTGCCTATACAAATTTTGGACCCCCGTTTCAAAGCCTCAGGGCGTGAATTTAAAAAAATCTTAACTTAGTGCTCGCCAACGTCATAAAGAGAAACCTTGTACAAAATTTCACACTCCTAGCCCCAGTAGTTCCGGCTGTGCGTTGATATATCAGTCAGTCAGTTTCTCCTTTTATATTATACTAGCTTCAGCAGCTTCGTCCGTGTGAAAGTCGGTTTCTCTATACAATCTTTGGACCCCCGTTTAATCCCCTTAAGGGGTTTTTTTTTTTATTGGGTCGAAAATCATCTTATGACAAAACTCTCTCTTGGGCGGAGCGGGAGATAGTGTCAGACTTTTACTGACTAAAAACCCACTCCTGTTCCTTCGTTGCCTTCGTCCCAGGGCCCCGGGTTTCGTTTTCACACTACCCGTGGCCCCAGTAGGCTTCGACCCTGCTGGGCCCCTACGATTTGCTGACATCTCTTTGAGGCGCACGTGGAACAGTACGCGCCGTCGACGACTTGGGCTCGGTCAGATTACCGGACGGTCGGACGGCGAGCCACCCATTGCTCGCCGTCCGCAAGCCCGCGCCTACGGTGGCCGGAAATCGGGATCGGAATCCCGGCGGCGGCGGTTGGAGCGTTAGGACCGTTGCCTCACGCGATCGGCCGCCTCCTTCGCTAGCATTGCGGCTTCGCAGAAGGAGGCGACCGCCTGCCACTCCTCCTCGCTCCGGACCATGGTCTGAACCAAGGCCCGGCGCGAGAGATCGCCAACGCCGATTGCCCCCACGAGGACACGGCGTTGCTCTGCCCAAGCGGGACACAACTCCACCGTGTGCTCTACCGTGTCCTCCGGGCGGTCCACACAGTGGCGACACCCGGGCGTCGTTTCCGCACGAATCCGGTGCAGGAACCTCCCAAACTTACCGTGTCCGGTGAGAACCTGCGTCATGCGGAATGTGACTACGCCATGAGGTCTTTCCAACCACGCCTCAAAGAGGGGACTTACTGCCATAATTGTGGCGTGCCCAATTCCCTTAAGGGGTTAATTTTAGGACCCCTCTCTTAGTGCTCCTATGTCATAAAAGGAAACCTTGTGCAAAATTGCACGCTCCTAGGCTCTATAGTTTTGGCTGTGCGTTGATATGTCAGTCAGTTTCTCCTTTTATCACTCTATCTACTGATGAAAACTGTTTGATTCCCAAATTCAATCATTAGTTTATGAGTTTATCGCGATCAGACAGACAGACGCAGTGTAGGACTTTGTTTTGTAATGTGAATAGCCTCTTTTTATTATGTTAATGTGAGTACACTGTAGACTCCGCGGATTCATAGTTTACTATTTTTATTTTGCTTTTGGGTACAAAGTTGACTGGTCTATATTGTTCTCTTATATCCTCTGTTGATATTGTAATATGAAAATATTGTAGAATCAATATTGTTTTTTAAAAGAGTAACCATGGAGTTTCTTGCCGGTTCTTCTCCACAGGAAACGATCAATTTTAACCGTGTGCTAGCATCTGATGTCTTATAAGTGCCCATGTAGGCCTATGTAAAGATTTTTTTGTTGGAGTTTGTAAGGAAAGCACAACATATGGAGACGGAATTTTCGGTAATTCGTAAAGAAAAGTTCCGTCTCCGTATGCTTAGTAAATGATTGGCTTATTTTCAAACAGTTATACATATTCTCAAGGGGCCCAGCAGGGCCTACTAGGGCCATAAGTCTACTACTGAAAAAGTTACCTGTGGTCCTGGAACGCAAAGGGCAATAGCAGGTGCTTTTAGTTACTGAAAGTCTGACACGCCCTCCCGTTCTGTCCTAAAGCGGGGGAAGTCATCAAATGATTTCCCATCTCAAAAGAATAAATAAAATAAATCAATATGTACTACACAGGTCTATTTTAATTTTTTTGAGGGTGGTAATTCATCAACCAGTTCTCCCACTCTGGGTGGAGCGTATTTTTTTTTTAGTTGGGAAAATCATCTTATGACAAATCTCGCCCGACTAAAAACCCACTCCTGTTCCTTCGCTGCCTTCGTTCCAGGGCCCCGTCCCAGGGTTTCGTTTTCACACTACTCATGGCCCCAGTAGGCTTCGACTCTGCTGGGCCCCTACGATTTGCTAACATTTCCCTGAGGCGCGCGTGGAACAATACACGCCGTCGATAACTTGGGCTCGGTCCGGACGCTTACCGGACGGTCAGACGGCGGGTTACTAGTTGCTCGCCGTCCGCAAGCCCGCGCCTACGATGGCCGGAAATCAGGATCGGAATCCCGACGGCGATTGGGGCGTGAGGACCGTTGCCTCACGCGATCGGCCGCCTCCTTTGCTAGCATTACTGCTTCGCAGAAGCAGGCGACCGCCTGGCACTTCTCCTCGCTCCGGACCATGGCCTGTACCAAGGCCCGGCGCGAGAGATCGCCGCCGCCGATCGCCCCCACGAGGACACGGCGTTGCTCTGCCCAAGCGGGGCACACCTTTACGTGTGCTCCACCGTGTCCTCCGGGCGGTCCACACAGTGGCGACACCCGTGCATCGCTTCCGCACGAATCCGGTGCAGGAACTTCCTGAACTTACCGTGTTCGGTGAGAACCTGCGTCATGCGGAAGGTGAGGACGCCGTGAGAAGATGAGGACGTCGTGAGTGGGTGGAGCGTGTTAGATTTTTACTAACTAAAACCTACCCATATTCTGTCAGTTACTTTTTCGTGCCAGGGCCACGGTAACTCTTGCGAGCAATGGGTAGCTCGAGGTTCGATTAGGACTATGATGATGTTAGCATAATTGAAGGGGTTAGATAGGACTGACGTCGCCGGCTAAAGCTTCGGGAACGTTCAAATGACAATGGTCCTGGAGAACAAAGGGCAACTGAGAACACAAGTGGACAGTAAAAATTTGGCATGCCCTTTCGCTCCAGCCAGAACAGAAGAAGTTATTTGTAGATTTCTCTCCTATTATAAAAACACAAACCACGTTCATTGCATTTATCTATAAACAGTAGCTGCACAACACAAGTCACTAGTCAGATTAGATATCGATTTCGTGGTAATAATACATCCAATGTCATGCAATATCTACAAGCATTCAAATCCAGGCTTAACAAAAAACAAACGCTAATAACAGGTCCTATGGGCAATCCTGTCAATTTATATGTGCGCGATAATATTACTACTAAGCACATTCGCCAGTCCAACTGGACCTCTGATTAGCTGAACATTGGACCCTATTCTATCGAATAAGTTAGGATCGCGGGGGGAGGGAAGGCTCAAGTCTCATTGGTCGTTAGCGGCAGTAAAGTCGTAATTAGCACCTGCGTTTTGCTAAGTTTGCAACGCGTAACTTTACGCGAATTTCGAACTGTTACACGGGAGCCACTGTGTTGACTCTGCAGTAAGTATCGAAGACAAAAGCGACACAGCGTCACGGATTCGCGTGTTGCTGGAAAACTAAAGTTCAGTTCGGATTGCGGGACATCTAATTGTTTTGGAGTTAACGTTCTGTTAATTGAATGATTGAAGATTATTGGGAATTAGTGGCATGTACTATTGTTTGTTCAAGTACTTGTGTTACACATCAATCACTATAAATGGCATAGATTTGTTGAATCATTATGGTCATAATATTATGTCCTCTGGTACCTAAACACAGAAGCGATCAGCGTTATTTATGATGATTGTTTTTATATAGGTAGAAATATTATATTATGATTCTTAATCTATTGCTTATCAGTATATGATGAACTCTTTCATCGTATAGATATAGTAAATAAGTTCATATAAGTAATGAGTACTGTATATTTACCCAAATATTCTTGGAATGTTTTTTTTTTCTTTTTCGAGTTGGGAAATCTTTCTCCCGTTCTGGGTACAGCGCGAGGCATTGTCAGATTTTTCCAGCCTCAAACCTACTGTTATTTATTCAATTGCCCTCTGCGTTCGAGATGCAGTAACTCTTTCTAACAATTCCGTAGTCCTGGTTGTCATTGACCATGGAAGGTAGGGGTGAAACTGCTGCGCAGTATTGCAAAGTGGTGTCATCTTATGTTGCAGCTGGCGAACGCTTCGGACCATAGCCTGAACCAGTCACAGCGACCACGAGGACACGGCGGTTCTCTATCTAAGCGAGGCAGACCTCCACCGTATGCTCCACCGTGTCCTACTGGCGGTTCACACAATGGTGACACACGGACGTTTCTTCCGCCTAAATCCGATCCAGGAACCTCCCGAACTTACTATGTCCGGTGAGAAGCTGCGTCATGCGGAAGGTGAGGACACCATGATGCCTCTCCGGCTACTTCTCAAAAAGGGGAAGGTCATGATTATGACGTGTCCAGCTACACAGTCTATCTATAGCTAATTGGTATTATTCGCCCAGCAAGCCTGCATATAGTGAATATATTTTTTTGACTCTGACTTTGAAACGGGCGAGTATGAAAATCGGTGACTATAAATATCTCGTATTAATATAAAGAAATAATAATAATCTTAGTGAAAATATGAAACGCATGTTACTAAAATGATGAGAGGGAGAGAGAGACCAAAGAAAAAATGGATGGATTTTGTGAAAAGTGATATAAAAAAAAGGAAGAAAAAAACGTGTTGAGTCGACCCCGAATAAAACGGGACAAGGGCAGGAAGATGATGAGGGGTTAAAGTATGAAATTGTCTATTTGTACTGAAAAATTGAAATTCGTATTTTTTTTAATTTAACATATTTATATAATCAAAATAATTACCATGATTTTCTATACATTGCTGCCATCTAATAGGATGGTCATGTATGTGTTTGCGATAGAACTCTGGTGATCTAGATTCGACAAACTATGTGAAAGCATTTTGTACTGCCTCCTGAGAAGAAAACTTTTTATCACGTAGAAAATTGTCCAAATCACGTAAAAATGGTAGACCGTTGGAGCAAGGTCTGGCGAATACAGAGGGTGACGAATGGTTTCAAATTGCAGTACCTGTAGAGTTAAAACGATTTCTCGTGCTGAATGAGGTCTCGCGTTATCATGGAGCAATAATGGTGAAGATCGATTCATGAGTCGGGGCTGTTTCACTGCTAGTTTTGCTATCATTGTTAGAGTTCGGCACAATGACATCTGCCGTTATTGCTTGACCAGATCGGAGAAAGTTATAGTGAATAACACCATGTTGAGACCACCAAACAATTACTTTTACCTTTTTATTGGTAAGCTTTGCTTTAGGACACTGTTGCGGCGTTTGACCTGGGGTCAGCCATTGCGTTTTTCGCTTACGGTTATCGTAAAGAATCCACTTTTCATTACATGTCACAATTTGATCCAATATTCCTTCATTTCTGTATCGATTCAACAAGGCAACACAAGTTTCAACACGCGTTTCTTTCTGATCAGTCAAATCATGAGATAAAGAACTAAAACGGGTAGAGTAAGTATATATAGACACACATCGTTGACACACGTTCCTGCATCACAATTTCCTAGCATCAACTTCCCCGTCTTCCTCTTGAACAAAAAAAAAAGTATCCATAAACGGAAAGTTTACCCCCACTCTCCCCACTCTTGCTCTCATTAAAAGTTGGAGTAGTTTTGACTAATTACTGAACGCGACACACGACTGATGTCTGCAATTTGTTACTGCAACTTTGCCCGCTCTCCCCCTTTATGCATAAAGTAAGGAGAATTTCAGCAAAATTGATTTTGCCGACAGAATTTATGTTGTTTTCATGCGTGGATTTTCTGGGAGGTGAAAAAGTTTATTACATTGCAGAATATGGCGTTCATTTAAAATCTGTATTTATATTTTAGTTTTAGTCTATGCGAAACCCGAAACACATGTCAAGTATTTTTATGTAAAGAACCTATATAAAATTTCATAACTGTATCATGTAAAATCACAAAATTATAATCTTGTTATGTTACCTGGCTGTACACACAAATACATGGTCACCGGGTCATGTGAGCGACTGAGGGGTTGTTTTGCTCCCGAACCCAGCGGTGAGCTGGCACCTAATGCCCACTGTGACCTGCCGTTCAAGTTGTGACCCTTTTTAAATATTTTTCGGAAAAAATATAACATGGTGTAAAAATGATTGGAATCGATTCAGTTACTGATTCTGAACCAACTATATTCACGTTTCGCTTAAACTAAAAATGATGTTGTATAAAAGGCAAAGTCTGGACTCTGTCACTGACTCATCAACGTCTGTTCCAAACCCTTGGATCTAGAACGCTGACGTTCCTTTTCTGATGTACACACAGGATAAGAAAGGATTTTCTAAAATTCACCCCCTAAAGGGATGAAACGGGAGTCCAAAGTTTGTATCAAGAAACCTATTGTTACGCGGGCGCAGTCGCTGGTAGAAGCTAGTTTGTTTATAATTTTTCACTCCATCACCGTTTGGTGTAACTGGTTCTATTATCTTTTTATCATTTGGGTAGGAATTATAATAATAATGATAATATTTCACAACCATCACACAACGCCGTCTAGTCTCAAGCTAAGCAAAGCTTGTGTAATAAATTACGCTCAGACACAGAACAAATGATCGTGCCCATCACACAAACATTTGTCCTGGGTGGGAAGTCAGGGCCACTAACCACTAGACCAACAGGTTAGTCATAATTTATCAAATAACTTGCTTATTGTTAGAGTGGAACGAGAGAGTCAGACTTTCATCATCATCATCATCATCATTACAGCCGAAAGATGTCCACTGTTGGACATAAGCCTCCACAACGACCGATCCTGTGCGTCTCGCATCCACCGCACTCCCGCGACTCTCACCAGGTCGTCGGTCCACCTTGTGGGAGGCTGCGTTTTTCGGTGCGCGGTTGCCACTCTAGTACCTTTCGGCCATTGACCGTCAGTTCTACGAGCAATGTGCCCTGCCCACTGCCACTTTAGTTTGGCGATTCTTCGGGCTATGTCAGACTTTAACTGACTAAAATTCACCTATTACCTCCAGTGATTCTTTGCGTTCGAGGGTCATGGTAACCATTTTTTTTTCTAGCCCTTACTGTCCCACAACTGAGCAAAGGCCTCCTCCAAGTCCTTCCAAACTTTCTTCTCCCACGCCGTCTCTAACCAGTCCTCACGGTAAGCGTCCAAATCACCCTACCATCTCTTTCTAGGTCGGCCTCGACGGCGCTTTCTTTCTGTAGCCACTGTGTGGCAACGCTTGCCCAGTGGTCCCTGTGCATGTGGCTGGCATGACCCAATCCTACTTGAGCCTGGCAGCCTTTTTGCCCACGTCTATTATGCCCGTTATGGAGCGCAATGTGTCATTCCGTATACGATCTGTTCTTTCTACGCCCAGAATGCTGCGCTCCATAACTCTCTGGCAAACCCCAAGGCCAAACTGTTGTAGTTCGGTGAAAAACTAGATTCGAGCAGCGTAGGTTAGGATGGGCAGGATACACATGTCGATGAGTTTACACTTCAGCGAGATCGGCAGATCACCCTTCATTAGCGTCTTCATGGATGGTGGAAACTCTTATTTTATTTTATTAATTTTATGAATACATTCGAGTAAAAGACGTTATACATTTAAATAATGGTGCTAAAAAGTAATTTTGTCGAAAAATGACAGTTAGAAGGTTGTACTTCACCGTCGTTATGTAGATGGAGGCTAATTACAAAATTTATCTCGATCACCCCAGCAGCTAATTCGAATACTTTAATTATACGTTTCGTTTCATAAATACCACAATTATCTAGTAAACTCATAATGTTATTTACCGGATTCAGTCAATCGAAAAGTTCGCTTGAATCATTCATTGATGGACTGTACAACACTCGAACGTATGAATCAAGGATGTCAACATGAACTTCCGAATATTTCGACGAGTCCCAAGAAAAAAATCTTGTGGGAAAATAATACGAAATGTATTTTCATACGTATTCGTATTGTACCTAAAAACTACATGGCCTATTTTTTATTTATTATCCCTTTACTTATTTAAATAACCAATCAAACACTATTTTATTATTTACACAGAACTTCAAAGCCTCATACCGTAAATCATAATTTTTCATATACGATTTTGTTCTTGGGACCCGTCGATTTATTGTTATGGTGGGTTATAAAGCATTCGGGAAAATTGATATCAGACCTTTTTACCCGACTGCATCAGAAGGAGGGTTATGTTTTTCTTTTTTTCTTTAACTTTTCTCGCTCTGGGTGGAGCGAGAAGGTGTGTCAGATTTTAGTGACTAAAACCCATTTATGTCCCTTCAGTTGCCCTTTGCGTTCCAGGATCGCAACACCGAATAATCCTGTAACACTGGCGGGCATTGGCACTATGCTCAGATCTCTTTGAGGCATGCATGGAACAACGAAGGTCTTTATCGGACGATGAAGTACCTATTGTCCGCAAGCCCGGTCAGACAATTGTCGTATACAATTCTCATCTCGAAGTCAATAACTTGTAATTAGATGATTTTTTGACAGTTTGGGACTGTTTAGAAACATGCATGTTCAAAACACGCTCACCAAGATTTAAGTTCAAAAAACAAAAATGTATTAGTTACACTTTGCCTAACTAGATGTAGTTGACGTTGAATTATAAGTCGGTGTTAAAATTCTCCGCCGTTTAGTTAGGGTCCTGTCAATAAAGTTTATTAAATGGATAAAATTAGATCAGTATCTAGTACTCGCTTGTTTTATTTCACACTCAACCTCACTTAAATACTCATTAAGATCAAATTAATAGTACTGGCTGACCATCCGCCGGGTCCGGTAATCAACAGGGACTGACACTAGTTTGCGAATGTTTTTAAAAATATGGACATTGTTCTTCTGATTACTGATCATCGTACTCAAAACATAAAAGCGAAAGTTTGTACTTTTGTATGTGAGTGAGTGTGTATGCCTTTACGTTCAAGTGGCTGAACATATTTAGATGAAATCAGGTACCTACACACGCGGACCATGTCCTGGAGTAGTACAAGGGATGACTATGTAGCCACATCAGCTGTGCACATACACATAAGCTAAAAGCAGTATCAGACTTCTCCACGCGGTTAGAACATATACAATAGCCCGAAATCAACTACCTTACGGGCAGTTGCCCAGACAAGCCACCACAAACTTTAACTCTGTTTCGCATACATCTAATACTACTCCAGGACATCGTCTATTAAACCACGTTGACTTTCTACCCTGAGAGTATGTTTCAAAAATTAAAAAATATATATATATTTTATTTCACATAGGCCTACTATAAGTGCCCATGCACTTATAAATCGTCAGAAGCTAGTGCATGGTTCCAAATAGGTCGTTTCCTATGAAGAAGAACCGGCAAGAAAATCCATGGTTACTCTTTTAAAAAAATGGTTATTTATAAAATATTTCCCTATTACAGTATTAATAGATATTATGTAAGGACAGTGTAGACCAGTCAATATTGTAATCAAAAGCATAATAAAAATAATCGTAATAAAAAAGTGAGTCGTGACAAGAAGTAGGTAATCTAAGAATTCGCGGAGTCTGCAGTGTTCTCACATTCACATTATAAAAAAGAGGCTCTAAATAAAAAGCAAGAAAGAAAGAAATAATTACAACTATCAATAAATGAGACATTGACAAAATAAATTAGTAACGAATTTATGGCCGCGTTACCATTTCATTATTATTTCTTCATTGTCAGGCAACTAAGGCCCATAGATAAAATACATTAGTGGTTAAAGTATGAAATTGCCGTTTTTTAAAACAGGTTGTTCTGAAGTGTCATATCTTTGGATTGACTTGGAGTTATTTCATGCAAAAATAGTTACAAGTACTGCTATATTACAGAAATACAAAAAAACAAAGAATCCAATAAATACCTAATTTCGGAAAAAGAATAATGTATCTTTAATATAAAGTTTATTTGAACTTATAATTCCAAGTCAATCCAAAGATATAACACTTCAAAGCAACCCGTTTTAAAAACGGCCATTTCATACTTTAACCCCTAATATAATGTATTTTATCTATGGGCTTTTGGTTGCCATGATTAATTGTCATCTACAACTTTTTTTGCGGTGTCAACAGATTGCCATGATAGTGGGTACGGCTAGCACGACAGTCGTAAAATGATAAAAACTTTGTCAATACTCGTACTGTTTAGTCTTGAAAAATGTTCAGTATAGTCGTGACAGTAAATCATGTGTCGTTATTGCGACTATCTGTCATGGCTACGACAAAGAGTTGTTATAATGGGAACAGCTAGAGACGATAGTCTTCCGACGATACAAACAGACGAACCGGTAAGTCGGATTGTAATTAAACTTTTTGTGATTTATTGTTAATAATAATTTTATAACACTCATTTTTAATTATTATTGGTGGTTATTTTGCACTCTCCATTTTGTCTTTGATATTTTATATGGTAGAACAACGTTTACTGAGTTAGCTAATGTATCTATTAATATAATAAATATTCTTTTCATTTACAATTTACACAAAACAACAAAGTGTCACCCATTCTACATCATTCAGGAAGGCATGAACCTTAGCATTTATAGGTACGAATATTTACTTCAAATTGAAACCTAGATCCAAAAAACCTGATATATCCTCAAAAGGTAAACAGCACAACCCTACTCATGTAGCAGTCAATTTGTGGCGACCGAGGGTTCTTTCAAACGTCCGTTTGAAACCAGGTACGGACCTATATCCGGCCTTCTTTTGAGGGTCGCTCCACCGTGAAATTGACTCGCTCGATTGTCTGTCCGATTTAAAAGACTTGTTTGGTGAACGATCGGATCTGGCTCCTGTTCTTCTGTAATTTCGATAATCTTGACTTTTATTTGAGGTAATCTGTTGTCGATTGTTTGGCTATTCGTTTGCATGGTAGAAGTAGTGGGGGTTGTATGCCAGCAGAACTTTAGTGAAGTAACTGCTTTGTGCGACAACCAATCAATCTGCATTTTCCCATTATGTTGCGGTCGACTTTCAGTCTAAGCATATATTTTCAATAGAGAGACTCTTGCCAGTCTTCCCTCCTTGGCAACACTGGTGCCAGATTTCCTAGCTTTTAATTATCCCTTAACGTTTATTATTGTAGACCTTTAACACTTTCAAAATGTCGAGTGAATGCCGAGATCAAAGCCTAACGTGCTCAGCGAGTCACGGAGGAATCCGAACATGTTAAGATGGTCCATCCAAACTTTTTTTTTTTAATTCATATAAACCAGTGCTTGACTGCAATCCCACCTTATGGTAAGCGGAGATGCAATCATTGTACTTACCTTAATAACTGTTGCTTAATCTTGGAGATCTATCTAAGCAGCTGTTATTATTTTTATTACGAGCTAGCAAGCTAAGATAGCTTGGGGTATCCACATCATGTATGGCCGCAGTAGAAGAATATATTTTGAAGTAGAATCGAAATGGTGCAAGAATGACAATTCCATAAAACAGGACCTTATTGACATCACGGGAAGTTTTTAGAACGTAACAAAATTTTACATAAAAAACCTTGGTGTTGGGAGTCCAGAAACTAAATGTGTGGTCCTACCTCTCGAAATAAAACAATGATTTTTTGAACACAAAAATATAATATCAAAATAATTTCTATTTATCTTTTTATTACGACACATAATTACATAGTAACATAGTGTATGCATGCTCTGGTCTCTGATAACTAAAGGAGCTCTCGCTAAGGATCCTTCTGTGGTATTTTGAGGTTCTAATGTCGGAGACTCAAAATAAATAAATAATAAACAATTTATATAGAAAACGTTAAATGCTTATGCCGTTTGTTACAGTAAAAGAACAGTAAAATAGACATTTAAATTCGAATAAACGTTTTCTTTCTTTCTTTATTTACTGTTTCTTATTTTTATTATTGGTAGGCTGACCTTTGATTACTATATCACTTGATGGTAAGCGATGATGTGGTCGGTGAAGGAGCTTCCTTGGAAGTAACTTATTCACTCTTGATTTAAACTGGAGGATTGGATGAAAAAACCCGCAAAATTAGCAACTCATAATGCTCATGATTTTTGAGTTTCGACTCAACGAGTGCACCATTGCTGATGATCCTTTTGGCTCGTTTTTCAATTAACTCAAGCATCAAGCTGGCGTCCAATGTTTTAAAGGCATCTTTCATTGCAAAGAATTTTTTAAAATACAACAATTTTTTTAAAAGAGTAACCATGGTTTTCCTTGCTGGTACTTCTCCATAGGAAACGAACAATTTGGACCCCTGTTCTAGCTTCTGACGTTTTTATAAGTGCCCATGTAGGCCTATGTGAAATAAAAAATCTTTTGACTTTTTGAAAGAAAGACTGACTTTTATGAATGAATACAAATGATTCAATTGTTTGTAGTTAAACATGCTGACGTAAATCAGTGAAAACAAATATCCCTACCATTAGATACGCATTATCGTCATTGCCGACAAATATTTGTTTGACTAAAATTAATATTATAACATGAGTATCACATATGCTTTTCTTACACTTAGATTCATAAGATGCACAAATCACAAAGCTTTATTTCATCATCATCATCATTTCAGCCGAAGGACGTCTACTGTTGGACATAGGCCTCCCCAAAGTGTAGCCACAACGAACGGTCTTCTGCGTCATCCACCGTCAACTCTCACCAGGTCATCGGTCCACTTTGTGGAAGGCCTTCCAACTTCCAAGCTTTAGTTATTAAAACATAAACACTATTCTACAGTTTCCTAGTCTATCACGTCTATATCCAGTAGGACACTGACTCGGCACTGCAATCATTAGTGGAGAATGTACTTTTATACAATTCCCTTTATCATCCTTCTCAGCTCCTTCAGGGCACTTCGCCACGGCTACATCTTCATCTTCTTCTGCTGCACCATCTATCTGTTTCCCATGATACTTCGGTTCAATGATTTCTACGTCTTCGTTTATTGGATCCCATTCAGAAGTGTTGACTACATTGTCTTCAGTTGTGGTTTCATCGATTCTCAAGTCCGGCTCCTCGAATTTCTTCGCCCATCTATCGTAGATACAGTTCTTGTACAGCAGCATCACTTGACTAAACACCGACACTATAATATTCGTCGTCTTTGACGGCTTACTCTCTGCTTCGATTATTTCGTTATCGTTCACTTTGTGAAATGAGAATATCTTTATTCTGTTCACTAATACATCTGCGAGCATCTCGTTCCACGTCAAAGGTTTCTCATCTTTTGGGTCTTGGAAATTTTGCAATTTCCTTAAGAGTATCTTTTGTTCCTTTAAAATTTTAATACTCGCCGTGTCTTCTATAAAACACTCTGTTTCGCCCATAAGTATGATTATGCCGACAATGTATATTAGGGATTTCATTTTATTTTTGAATTTTGTGTGACACGGACACAATGGTGAAGCCAACTGCGAGATTTTAGTAAGATAAGGTGAAACGCATTTACTTGGTACTGTCGACAACAATATTGTTTGCGAAGTAAACAACGTTTACAATGTTTTTTTATATTAATACTAGCTTTTATGCGCGGTTAAAATTTTGTTAAGGTTGCATGTCAATGTAGAAAGTATTAGCAGTAATATAATTAACTCATCATTTTCAGCCGAAAGACGCCTACTGTTGGATATAGGCCTCCCCCAAGCGTCGCCACAATGACCGATCCTTTGAGTCTCGAATCCACCGCATTCCCACGACACTCACCAGGTCGTCGGTTCACCTTGTCGGATGGTTAACTCAGTTTCAGTCAATTCCGATAGAGGTTAAATATAATAGCTAGTATTAACACAACAACACAAAATACAGACAGAAATTAGTATTTCTATGTATATACTTTAAGTTTCTAAAACCAAAAACTATTTTTTACAAAAAAATATGAAGGAAACAAAAATGTAGATAATTAAAAAACGAAATTGCATAAGAAAGTACGATATCATCACCGTTCTCCGCGATTGTACTCCACTATCACTTTGATAACGATATCAGACAAATCAAATATTGACCCAGTGACGTTAAGTTAACGGAAAAACTATTAAATACACCTCATAGCACTCGATGAAAACAAAATTTTATCTCGAGTGTCCGAAAATATATCAAGGACATTTATAGGTGATTATGTTTTATTTAAAAACTTATTACTTGTACTCATATCTTTTTTTTGTAGTGGGAAATTATCTGATGACTTCTCTCTCTCTGGTTGGAGCGGGAGAGCGTGTCACACTTTTATTGACTAAAATCACACCTGTGGCCACATTATTGGTGGGAACATTATTGTTCCCAGCGTTGACGTTCAAGTCTCCTCTCTAGGAGACCATGCGGGCCCAGTGCGGATTGGTGGATGTCACATGTCTTCGAATTTTTGGTTCTAGGACATACTGGTTTCCTTAAGATGTTTTTCTTTCACTGTTTTGAGACTCATGAAATAAATTACACAAATAATGTGCCTGGCTGGGTTTGAACTCGCGACGTTATAACTCTTAAGTCGAGACCATTACCACTAGGCCAGCACTAGTCACACGCGATCACTCTTTTCTTTCATATCATCATAGCATAGCATAGCATAGTCGGCCTTATAATGTTCCCACTGTTGGGACTCAGGCCTCCTCTCTAGGAGAGGGAACACATCAACATATCATCATATCCTCACACAATCCATCAGTCTTTGGCCTTCCTCTAACTCATTTAGTAACATACGTTTCATCGTTTCTCTTCACATAACCATACCAAAACAAACGATTCCTTCAACTTTTCAGTCACTGGCGCCATATTTCAAACGTATCTGCTATGTTTTTTGATCTACATATAATACCGCTATTGATACATATAATATTGCTTTTGTGGCCGACAGGATGGACAGCCCGATAATGTGGCACTGGATGACAACTCATCGTGCGTCATTTAAGTATATTAAACAGTTTTTCGTTTTTGTATCTTTAATTTGTTTGTGTATGTGTAATGTGTAATATGCTTGTTTAAATGTAATATGTTTGTGTAAATGTAATATGCAACGTTTTATTGACTCAGATTTTCCGAAATAAAAATTTATTATTATTTCCTTTATTGATTGTAAATACGTAAAAATTACATTTTTAAATATTTTTTAAACCTAAATTACAAAAAAAAAACATTTACAAATATAAAAAAATATTTATTAATAATATTATTATTATAATACAGCCGGTAAAGTAAGCTTAGTTATATGACGTTTAAAAATAGCCGTGTCCACAAAGTACGCTCAAACAGGCTCAGCCAATATCAAGTGAACACCAATAACATTGAAAATGCAACAAACGATCGAATTTTATTCCTTTTGCGTCATCACGCTGGGGCTGCCAGTACTGCCTTTATTTGATTGCCCGTAGTTCTATTTTATTAAAAATATTTTTGACGTGTTGGTAAATAATTTTTATCGTTTCTGTTTTTGGGCCATGAAAAGTTTTGGTGCAGTATGTTTTTATTAAAAATTGTTTTTTTATTTTTCATAAAATTAAAAGGGAACTTTTATTTTATGAAAAATAAAAAAGTCAATTTTTAATATTTCGTGATTTCATCCCTTGAAATACTTATGCCTAAATAAAAATGGGTACCATGCAGGAACACCAAGGATACGGACATGACCCGGAAAATCGCGAAATTTAAGCGGTAGCAGATCAGATAGTCGATCGGTTAGGAAAGTCCTTGAGTGACCACGTAACGGAAGACAAAATTTCGCTAAACAATAGTTATGTTAAATATTTTTTATTTTTTTATTTTGTAAGCTTTCAAAATATTCGATTAAAATGCCAAGTGCATTCATTCACACATTCATTATGCGTATAGGTAAGGAGTGGAATACCCGGCCGGGTTCTGTGCTTCCTGATAGCTTTAACCTAGGGGTCATAAGTCAAAAGTGAATGGGTTACTTTTAAAAAACCGTGCTCCATCGTCGCTTGCCATCAGGTGAGATAGTGGTCAAACACGAGCCTATCAATTAAAAAAAACTGCATTACTCCATTTATTATTGTCTGTTTCGATTTTTTTTATTTTTTATTATTGTTATCCTCCTTGACTGGTCTACACGTTCCTCTCATATCTATTTCTTTTTAATATGTAAATAAATAGAAAAAATTAAAAACAATATTTTTTTAAAAGACCATAACCGTTTCCCACCATAGAAAACGACCAATTGGAACCCGTGCACTATAAGTTTCTGATGTTTTAATACCTATCTACCCATGAGGGCTTGTGTGAAATAAGAAACAGGACAAGTGCGAGTCCGACTCGCGTACTGAGGGTTCCGCACAAACTTAAATATGAAAACTGTTCGATTCCCGAATTGTACGAAGATTTTTCCGAATTAAAAAAAAGTTTTTTGTGATGTAACTACAAATTTACAGTTTTCAGATTTATTCCTATATCTATACCATAAGACCTTGCTTTATGCCAAATTTCAGAATTCTGGGTCAACGGAAAGTACCCTATGAATTTTGATTCCTTTAAGAATATTGAGATGAACGTTTTTTGGAACATAAATCGCCGTATCTTTTTTTTACGTGAACTTAGAAGTTTGATTTTTTCACAGCTTTAAGGGGCCGCAGATTTGAGTATACGGTTTTAATTTCAACTCTATGCCTCCACGTGTTTCGGAGATAAAGGGTCTTGACATACAGATAGACGGACCGACAACAAAGTGATCCTATAAGGGTTACGTTTTTTCCTTTTGAGATACGGAATCCTAAAAATTGAATTGAATTGACTTCGCCAGATTTCTATATACCTACTTGTTTGTTCATTACGTGTGACAAATAAATACTTCTTTTTCTTTCTTCAGTATAAAATCAAAGCTCTATGGACTTGCCATTACTAGTATTTTCTTTAAATAAAAAAAGGACCTCGCAACAGCAGTAGTCCTCTAAGGAAGCCACTTGGCTTTCACTTCTCAGACTTCCACTTGCGTGTTTGTATTTATTTAAGTTAATTGCAGTATATAAATGTATTAGTTGTACATTTTCTGCACAGTTCCTTTGAATTTGAAGTGGCAAGGACCCAAGTTGTATGGAAGAAGAACATTATATTTTACTCTTTTAGCGGCAGGCTCTTGTAATTTCTTTTTATTTATAATTTATAATATTAACAATTTTTACATTGTATCGTAATCATATATTAAAAACTGGACAAGGGTGAGTCGGACTGTCGGACTCGCACTCTGAGGGTTTAGCACAAACTTAATTATGTAAATTTAAAAAATTTCCGAATGGAGTCTTGTAGATTTTTCCGAATCGCAAAAAAAGTGTTTTTTTTTTCTGTGGCGTAAAAAATATTACTGTTTTCAGATTTATTCCTATATCTATACTAAATGTCCTTGTTTTATGCCAAATTTCAGGATTCTGGGTCAACGAAAAGTACCCTATGAATTTTGGTTCTTTTAAGAGTGTCGAAATGCACGTTTTTTGCGACATAAACGGCCGTATTTTTTTTTCGTGTCGATACCTCCACGCGTTTCTGAGATAAATGGCAGAGAAACAGAAGGACAACAAAGTGATCCTATAAGGGTTCCGTTTTTCCTTTTTAGGTACGAAACCCTAAAAACGACTAATGGTACGACGCTGTCATGCCGTGATACTCCTACTACACTATCGTTCTCGACTTCGTTGTGTGTGTGTGTTTGTATACATAGAGGTGTCACATCTACCAGGCGTACTGTGACGTTTTTTTAGGTAGAGCGAGCGGGAGGGTCAAAATTTTATAGACTAGAACTTATATGGGTTCTTCAGTTACCCTTTGTGTTTTAGGAACACGGTTTCCCTTTCATAAATTCCTCGTCGTTAATTTTTTTTTTTCAGTGTGAAAATCGTCTTATGACATCCTTCGCTCTTGGGCGGAGCGTGAGATAGTGTCAGACTTTTACTGACTAAAAACCCACTCCTGTTCCTTCTTTGCTTTCGTTCCAGTGTCTCGGGGTTCTCTTTCGCATCACCCATGGCGGCTTCGACCCTGCTGGGCCCCTACGGTTGTGCTGACATCTTCTTGAGGCGCGCGTGGAACACTACGTGTCGTTTGTTCCCAAGAATTATTTGATTTGGATGAGTTATCCACTGATCTTGTGTTTTTTCACAACATCTCGTTTCTATAGTTGACGTTTGCGTTTCAGGGCTGGGCGAACAATCTCACAGCCCAAGTTCTAAAGACTTAAAAAGCGAAATACCAAAATGAATAAACCAATTCTAAAGACATTCTCGTTAAAAGACATGCGTGGTTACCATGACGTTCAAAGTAAGATTGTTTCATTCTTATTTCAGTGTGGGTAAGAGACCGAGCTATAAGGTTGTCTAGCGCCATCTCTTACCCACACTGGAAATAAGAATGAAACAAAATTACTTTAAACGTCATGGTACAGGTCATGGTGAATGAACGTAGGGCATTGTGTAAACGACTTGTTACAACTTAATGATATCATAAAGTCGTATGTACACGGAGGAAGCCTTCGAGATGATGACGCTAGCTGTCGTAACTCCTGCTTTATTGCTCTTTAAACTAAATGGGTTCATAATTGAGGTTTTTTAAGTAGTCCATTAAAATAAGTCAATATTAGCTTTTTAAGTATTGCTCAATTTATTTATAGGTTACACTAGGTTACACATAGATCACAATTATTCATAAGTTATCTCTAAGTTCGCTAAGTCTCGCCAAGTTTCATCGAAATCAATTCTGAGGTTTCATTATCAGATACAGGCAATTTGCTATTTATAATATTTGTTTGAATGTATACTGACTGATTATCATCATCATCATCATTTCAGCCGAAAGACGTCCACTGCTGGACAGAGGCCTCCCCCAAGTGTCGCCAGAATGAACGGTCCTGTGCGTCTCGCATCCATCGGACTCCCGCAACCGTTACCAAGTCATCGGTCCTAACTGACAAAACATCCAAACAAATATATAGATGCTAAATTTTATAAATGCGCCATAAACAGATTAAACGCGTCAGTTTTGATTGTTAAGATAGTAACTAATAGTGAACAACCAAGTTAACATTTTCATAAATACGATTAAAATAACTTTTTACCAAAAAAAGAACATTAAAACGATCCAAATAACTCTTATTTCGGAAGTCGGTTTTTCTTGGTATTGTGTGTTTTTTATTTAATACCGACTTCCGAATTTAAAGCTATTTTGATCGTTTTAGTGTTTTTTAGTGAAGTCTGTTTTTTTTTTGTATTAAGTCTTTTATTTCAAACTTTTTAGTTGATAGCCATAGTACTATTTCTTATGACCATCTTTCTGCTCCATCACCAGATCAGTTCAATGGTATCTTATAGCTAAAGTGCATCTCATGACAATTCTAATAAGCTCAAACACGGCTAGGATACGTTGATTACTTACGTAGTTCCGTTGTCTTTATTCCGGCTCCATCAACATCATCAGGTCACTTCGATACCATTTTTCACATAAGTATTTCGAGTGAGTATGACGTTCTGTTGGCCATTTCTGATCTTTTGCATCAGTTCCATTTCTTCCAAATGTTGCTTTTTGACTGTAAATGATTAAATCCTCGATGAAAATACCAAAATCACTATATGGTTGCCTATAATTTTTGATGAGTTCCCTCGATTCCTCATGGATTCCATCATCAAAACTGAGTTTTGAAAAAAATGCTACCAATCTGAAAACATATCCTTTAAGGGGATTTTTTTTTTTGCAAATCTGTCCATAAACGACGGAGTTCTGAGGTAACAAACACCGAATTGATAACCTCCTCCTTTTTTTGGAAGTCGGTTAAAAAGGCCTGTGCGAAAGAATTTTCGATGACTTTTGAGGTTTTGGCTTATACTTCAAAATAGTACAGAAAAAAGAAAGAAAGAGAAGAAAGAAAGAAAAATAATTTAATTTAATTTGATAGTACAGCTACATCTTACTGAATCAGTCAATTAGTCTATTTTTAAAGTAAAAAAAAAACAATTTGCCTCAATTTGAGTGAACTTTTTGTATCTTATTTTAAAAAATCGGTTTGTATAAAATTGTATAAAGTATATGTTGAGATGATCTAGTGGTTAAGTTTCCATCACTCATGCATGGTATCGAATCCGGGTACGTACCTATATTGGTACGTACCCGGTAACGTTTTTTTAATTAAAATGAATCTATTTTTTTAGTTCACAATTAATGTCAATGTCGTCGGTGATAGACAATGTATTGTACTGCTAATTGGAGTATTTAACGGCTCACCAACACCACGACACGCATACCCTCGCATCATACAACCACTCCGGTATACCGCTGGATAGCGACTGACAGCTGGTTTCAAATACATCATATCACTGGCACTTGAGACAACCTACTCTTCAGTACACAACAGACAATATCGCGATGAAATTAAGACATATTATTATTTATTAATAGAAATCTGCAATCGCCAATTGCCTTGAGCAAGCATGGCGATCAATGCTTTATCTCTATGAGAAGAGGTATTTATTAAACCGTGCAGTGAAAGGGTATAATACTGATAATATTATGGATCATAAATAAATATTAATTGAGCCGTGATCGCTGCGGGTGTCTTGCTTAAACCGCCCTATATCTTTCTCGTTTTACCTTGAGAGAACTTTATTTAATTAGTTTTTGATTTAGCATGGTTTTTTTTTGTAGGTGCAAACTTATTATATAACTTCTTTCGTAGCCCTGAAAGACATCAGCTCTAGCGGGCCCCGTGAATCGTGTTGAGAGCTCTTTAAGACGCATCGTGTTCCAAGCTCAACAAAGAGATCCGGGCGTGGTCTTTATTGAAGGTTATTGCTCGCAGTCCACAAGCCTGCGCCGACGTTTAAAAAAAATATAAACTAGTAAGTACTTGATTGCGATCCCACCTGACTGTGAACCCACCTGTTTGGAAGTAGTGATGCAATCGTTGATGGTAAATCGCACTAGTTTATTAAGAGCCTATTCACTAGCCTTTAATAACCTTCGATGTACGCAGTATAAACGACGAAGCGTAACGCTTAGTCCAGACCGTAGAGGTGTTAACAATTTAATGGTGGACGGTCGGCGTCTGTCGGGTTTGTCCGATGGTAGAAAGGTGATGGCAGAATCAATCATGTAATTCCGGCGCACACTCTTCAAAATCATCATCATCATTTCAGCCGAAAGACGTCCACTGTTGGACATAGGCCTCCCCCAAGCGACGCCACAACGACCGATCCTGTGCGTCTCGCATCCACCGCACTCCCGCGACTCTCACCAGGTCGTCGGTCCACCTTGTGGGAGGCCTTCCACCGCTGCGTTTTCCGGTGCGCGGTCGCCACTCTAGAACCTTTCGGTCCCATCGACTATCCGTTCTACGAGCAATGTGCCCTGCCCACTGCCACTTCAGTTCAAAATGCATTCTGTAAAATACCGAAAGCCTGGTTAGGGTTTTAGTTAACAAATCGCTGTACAGCCCAAATCCTGAAACAACCGCCGTCCAATGACTTAAGGCTCGGCAAGGCTACGAGCATACACAGCATAAGCAGCCTTATAATATACTGGTCCGCTCAGACCAATTCCCGAATTGAGTTCCAAAGATTTTTGCCGTGTAGTGCCGAAATGCAAAAAAAAGTATTTTTTTGATCACGTAACTACAAATTTACAGTTTTCAGTTTTTTTCCTATAAATTTTCTATGAGACCTTGCTTTAGGCTAAATTTCAAGATTCTAGGTCATTGGGAAATACCCTACGAATTTGATTCCCTTGAGAGTATATCGAAATACACGTTTTTTGCGACATATACGGCCGTATCTTTTTTTCGTTAACTCAGAAGTTTGAGTTTTTCACAGCTTCAAGAAACCGCAGACTTGAGTATATGGTTTTAATTTCAACTTAATACCTCCACTCGTTCCCGAGATAAAGGGTCTTGACAGACAGACACATACAGGCAGAGAGACGTACAACAGTGATTCTATAAGGGTTCCGTTTTTTCCTAATGAGAAACGGAACCCTAATAAAGAATGGGCCATGGAAATCCACCACGCGGGACCAGTACGTATTTTTACCCATACGTACATACATACATCATTTGTTTCCAAAACATTCAACAATAAAATAGAAATAGTTTTGCCGGCCGGCTCACCGGGCCGTATAATCGAGCCGGCCATCCGGACGGCGCGCGGCGGCCGTAGCCACTGACCGACAATATTGTTCGCAGCCAACGTGTGACCGGCGCGGTCCCGTTTTTTGCCAGAAAATAGCATTTTTTGGACCGAAATAGCAGTTTTTGGAGCGCACTTTTACCGGCGTGTTGATTTCTAAGCTTACGTCGAGTTTGCCTACACGTTTTTGGATTATTTTTTTAAGTGCACAGTGAAGGACGATCACTTCGAGGGTACACGAGTTGAGGGTAGGTGAATTTTTCAGCTCAGCTCATACGTTCGTTCAACCGTTACTCGAAAGTTGATATACAGGGCGAGTGATAAAGTCACATGATTTAAATTTTTTGTCAAAAATTTAGAAATAGCGAAAAACCAAAAGCTATTAGCCTTTCTTAGATCTTTAAAAAAGAACTTTTTTTTCTTAACGTGTACTCAGAAACAGAGGAATCGGTATGTTTTGGATGGCTACCAATCCATTGAGCAAATTCTGCAGCCCTTACATAACTTTTAAAATTTATCAGTGCGATTTTTATTATCATTATCCGCGAGCTCATCCAAACAGATACCTGTACGTAAAAGGTATACAAAGAGCATATTTCCTGAACGTGGCCAGTAAAGGCTGTTAATACCGCGCAACAAATAAACTCGTCTTATTACTTAATTTTATGCCTCGCCCCGAGGCCTTAATGAGTAGGAGGCGAGGCGCCATTGTTTACCGGAGATGTATTATAAAAGAAACCTACGAAAGTTTTGCTAGAGAAAAAGTTTCTAGGTTTTCTCTTTTAAAGGACTATAGGTGTTAAATTAATTTCTAGAAAACGATTCCATGAAAGGGCTGCGAAATTCTTGGTAAGAATCGGCTCTAGAAAGCAAAGGGCAACTTAAGAAACACGGTTTTTTTTTAAGTGGGATATCATCCAGTGATTTCTCCGTCCTAGGGTGGAGCGAACTCAATATCAAAGAGAAATTATCGTCGTCTGTGCTGATACGTATCCTCAAGTTCTTCGGGCATATCACACTTAATTCATTAAACCCCGAAAATTAATGAATTAAGTCATTGTTTTTCTATTGTGTCTCTAATTACGCTACTCAAAAGGTTAGTAAGGACTCTATGGAACTATAGCTGGTGCAAGGGAAAGTCGAGGGCAAAGGATCACGTGGACGTTCTCCAACACGGTGGACGGACTTCATCAAATCTGTGGCATAGTGACAACTCCCAAGCCGTCAAACACAGAGCTGCACCGCATCGCATCACAAGAGAGGCAATGGCGCCAGACTCGAACGAGACATTCGTTCATTTAACTTACAGAGTGCACTATAGAAAGAGTGCACTCTTTAAAAAGAGAAGAGGGTGGTACGAGAGGGCGTGTGAGACTGTTACTGGCTGAAATCCACCTGTGTCCCTCTGTTTCCCTTTCCGTTCCACTACCATGATACCTCTTTCAGATATTCCTTTTGGCTTTAGCGGGCGGCCTTACTAGATCCCTTCGGTTTTGCTGACATCTCATTGAGGCGCGTGAACGACTTGGGCTCTTACCGGACGGGTAGACGATGAGTTGCCCATTGCTCGGTGTCCGCAAGTCATTAAAAGGCTGACTCTTGCTCCAGTGAAGCAGCTCAACCCTGAGCGCTAGATGCTATTTGACTGCGAAGACGAAACTCGTACTTATGTTAAACCATATTGAAAAAAGAAAGTTAAGTTGATATAGATTTTAAAAACTATCTAGCCAGCTACATATCCCACTCTTGATTTCAATACATCTGTGACTGGGTATTGTACTCAGCATCCTCAAGTTGAAAGTTCAAAGGAGTGACTACAATCCCCTGGAGGTGGGAATTGATTAAAATATTTGCATATTTCATCTCCACTGTGAATTTTTCTATTATATTTTTTTGCTTTTCTATCTGGTTTCTTTAGTTTTATGTGGTTGGTACAATTTTTGCTGTATTACGTGTTCTGTAAAATCTTGATGAGTTTTATTTTACTGGACTGTCAAGAAGGATTTTTATAAATTTTTGTCGAAAGACATATATTATGTACTAGCTGTTGCCCGCGACTTCGTCCGCGTTAAGTTCGTAAAACTGTACAATCATTCTGTGCTTGCAATTAATTCCGAAAGCATCGCAATTATTTATTGTACTTTAATATAAAACGGTTAAAGGTAAAAACACAACTACCTTCAGGAAACATGTTATGTACTCGTCCAGATTCAGATGTATGAACGTCAATGAATATAAAGAGTATGTATGGGTCATAGCAGTTGGCATTTCTGCCTACCCCAAGGAACAAACATACATAAACTAATTCCTTTTGCATTAGTTTATGCATGTTTCTAGTTTATGTTCTGGTAAAACAACATTGTATGACTTTAAACCCTCGCCACAGTGAGCACGCCACAATCGCAGCGGT
This sequence comes from Mythimna vitellina, assembly GCA_949316375.1. Taxonomy (NCBI): domain Eukaryota; kingdom Metazoa; phylum Arthropoda; class Insecta; order Lepidoptera; family Noctuidae; genus Mythimna; species Mythimna vitellina. Next base: position 2,241,697 of record OX438696.1, read on the forward strand.
AATGCCTGTCTTTGAGGAGTGACTACAGAGACGTCACGGCATCCTTTCTTTATGCAGGACTCACCTGATGTGGGTGTTCCGGAAGGTATATGTATTGAATTCTGCGGGAAGAAACACTCGGGTTTCACCATTGTGCGGATCGCCCGGAGAATACGATGGAGTATACGGTGGAAGTCAGTTCCGCTTGGTCAGAATGCCGGCGCCGCCATGTCCTCGTGGGAGCAAATGACAACCAGTAGCCTCCTTCAGTGAAGTACTACGATCAAAGAAGGTGGGTTCCCAGCCATCGCAAACACGGGACTGCGGTGGTGCCGTCCGGCCGTCTGGTCAAAACAATCCTGAATCAACGGCGCGTAGTATTCTATACGCGACTCAATGAGATGTCAGTAAATGGATAGGGCCTTCTAGGGCTGATGTCTGCTAGGACTGCAAGATCATTCGAAAGAGTTACCTCCCATAACAATTTTTGCCTCAATAATGTGTCACTGAAGAGTTTAAGCAGTTAGACAGCTTTGCAACTCGTTTACCTCTAGTAAACGAAGGAGCATAATCGGGACACCAACCTTCAGCTGGGTAACGTGCACTGATTGCGTAAAGCCTTAAGTGAATCCAAAAACTACCATCATAATCAACTATCTTTCTCCACAACAGTACTTATGAAGAATTTGGGAGAGAATGCTTGCATTGATTGTTGCAGTTTGATCATCTTGGGAGTTACTTATTCATCTACCTATGATTTTTTCGGCGTGTATTTAACTGACGTCCCCGTATATCACACAAATGTTTTTTCGATAGTGGGAACTACCCTTGAAGATTCCAACTTTTGAATGACTTTCAGCGACATCTTGTGCGAACTCGCATATTGATGGCCAAACCGAGAAATTACTGACGCCGATTGCCTCTATTAGGACACGGTGGTTCACCCAAGCTGGATAGACTTCCACCGCATACTACACCGGGTCCTCTGGGCGATTCGCAAAATTATAATATCAGGGTACTTCCAACCGAATCCGGAAAAGCAACCGTTTGAAACACCCACAACAATCCTGAGCTTGTGCATCCATAAAACAATGAAATTACGGTAAACAAATTTAGCAGCCGATTAGTATTATTCCTGAGATTGGCCTCCCTCAGGGGGTTGTTCTAGTGTTGGTCACCATTCACTGCAAGAAGGTAGCGTGCAGATGTCGACGCAAGGCTGCAAGGAATCTGAGATACATCATACGTTGTCGAACTATGATCAGAAAAACACATTCGATCCCGTTTTATATGAAACAGTGACTGCAAATAATAAAACACGCCATTATTAGGCCGCAAGGTGCCATCATCCCGGAGGACACAGTGGCGCATACAGTGGAGGTGTGCCCCGCAAGGGCAGCACTTTGTCCTCGTGGAGGCAATCGGCGTCAGTGACCTCTCGCGCCGGGCTCTGGTTTGGGTGAGATTCAGAGCGAGGAGTAATGGCAGGCGGTCGCCTCCTTCTGCAAAGCCGTAATGCTAGCGAAGGAGGAAGCCGCAAGCGTAAGGGAACGAACGTCCTCACGCCAAACCGAGATTCCGACCCCGACTACCAGCCACGGTAGACGCGGGCTTGCGGACGTCGAGCGATGGGTAGCTAGCCGTCCGGCCGTCAAGTACCTAGTTGACCGGACTGAGCTCAGTCGTCAACAGCGCGTAGTGATCCACGCACTCCTCAAAGAGATGTTGCAAAGAGCAACTGAAGGACACAGGTGTGATTTTAGTCAGTAAAGATTGACACGCCTTCCCGCTCCTACCAGAGCGGGAAAAGTCATTGGATGATTTCCAACCTTAAAAAAAAAGAAAAAGGTGCCATCATCATCATTATCATTTCAGCCGAAAGACGTCCACTGTTGGGCATAGGTCTCCCCAAGTGTCGCCATAATGACCGGTCCATCCATTGGATTACGCGACCCTCACCAGGTTATCAGTCCACCTGGGGGCCTTCCAATGCAAGGTACCATGTAACCCCTTCCGAAAATTTGGCCGTGTTATTTTAAAGTCAATAATTAAATACACATAGGCATTTACTTTTATCGCCTTTGGTTACAGTAAAAGTTGTTAAAAATGCCTCCGTCTAACACCAGTAGTTTTAAAATACACAATGCCATCTATCAAATTTAATATGAAGTTCAACTTTCATTGTCATCATTTTTTCTACTTTGAGTCTTTAGATGGCGTTGCGAGTTGCGCGTGGTGTCATATTTAACTTCTTGAAAACTTTAAATTCATACCGTTTGCATATGATTTGTTTCATTGCGATGAAACAAAGCCTAAGTAATATATCAAGTTACACAGAATTTTAATGTATAAAAGCTATCTATATCGAATTCTAACATTTTGCGTGATACGCACACAACTAAAAACTTCTACAGCTTTATTATGTGTAGATATATAAAAAAAATGTAAGCATGCAAAAATATATAAAAAAATCTTATTTACCGTGAAAAAATAAAACCAAAAATTTCGCAAGAGAGCCACATGTGATTCGAACAACCTATAAGTTATACGCAAGTCTAGATACGAAACCACTGCGCTACGGTCTTCGATGATGAAAATTTAAAATAGACGTTCTTATATAAACGTCATAATTGACTGGCTGGCTCCTTATCGATCATAGCGTGATGATTTTCGTTTAAGAAGTGATATTTGCAGCTAAATGGAATAATGTAATATTATTGTACGTGATTTTACTCGCCGCTTTGATTTTATTATGTGTTTTGATTAGTTTTTACAAAATATTAAGAAGATATCGAATAGAAATGTCAATTTTGTTTCGAAAAAATGGTAAAAGTTAGTTTTATTACAAAAAAAAGGATAACATAATGACAAAATTTTTAACTGTAACTGGGGATCGAACTCGCGGCAAATGTCGTTCAATACCTACATTTTCGATTATTGCTCACCCCCCATAGGAAATAGCGTGATAATTTATAGCCTATAAGTTGCCCTGACCTATAAGGATTATGTATGCAAAATTTGAACACGATCGCTCCAGTAGTTTTTGCGCCTATTAATACCATAACAAAATAATTTTACTGTTTTATTATATGTATAGATGTTACCGTAAAATTATAAATAACGTTTTATTATAAATTACTTCGCGAGATTGTAAACTAAAAAAGAAAGAAAAGAAAGATTGTAAACCATAACACACTACTTACAATTTAACGCATTATTTTTCGGTAGATTACAATCTACGAAGTGAAATCGTCAAATTGTGAAATGGCATTGAAATAAAACGCATCTCGGCCGCTGATTGGTTTAAGTTCATATGCCCCATGCCGCCATATTTGTTTGTAAATTCTTTTTTTGGTAGTTGAATGAAAGGACCAGTATTTTGGTCATTATAAATTGATTTCGTGTTGAAAATAACACACACAGGCTTAGAATTAGTCGTATGAAATTGTTGTGGATGTAAAATGAATCTGTGATTAAACAAAAAAGTGCAGTTTGATTGGAAATATAGCCTAAATTATGAACACAGAATGGGTTACTGTAAAACCGACCAATCAGGGACAGCCTTCGGATAGTTGACAATTTAACGCGTGACGGATAGTTAATAATTATTAGCTCGACTCTCCCTCGAATCATTAAATTGATAGATACAGTTTGTTATTATTGACATTCATCGTTTTTCCTGATATTCAAAGTTATATAAACTGGTTTAAAAATAGGTCCTTGTGTACGAAAGACTAAGCATAATATCAATTAATTCATCTATATGTGTATATAAAAGCGAAATACTCCTCATTAATCACGAAATCTCAGAAACTATAACACCTACAAACTTAAAATTTGGCGGGTAGGTTCCTTATAGGGTGTAGTGATCCGCTAAGAATGGATTTTATGAAATTCACCCCCTAAGGGATGAAACGGGTGTCCAAAGTTTGTATGGAGAAACCGGCTTTCAAGAGTATGTGGAGGCTTGTTAATAGCTCATTAGAAAAATTCATTACAAAAAATTGCTGGTTCTTCAAAATGTACATAGTATATGTAAATCAATCAATATTTCGCAAAGAAAAATGTCATGTTTTAAAGGTCAGCGGGGCTCTATGAAAGCGCAGGCGGCAGTACAAGTATGTGTGCATTTAACTCCGACCAGATGTCCACGGAACTATACGCCTTAATTGTTACCAAAAAGCATTATTTTTATGGACTTTATTTGTTACCAATACAGTTTTACTTAACAATATCCCTGAATCCAGTACCCTCATACTATTTATTTACTTCACTGTACATACATACGTCTGTAGTTGTCCTATCTAAAATCGAATCGAATTGAAACCGTTTGAAACGCCATCGGGTCTGATGAAAGGAGAAACTCCGTCGCTTAGCTCTGAATGGAACATCGTCATACAACTCCGACTACTTTAGTTTATCTCTGAAATATTTGGTCGCTCTGAATAGGCAGAGATTTACAGCTCAACGCTCATCGATAAGGCTTCTAACTGTAAAGTTTCATGTGATACTATCAACATCACAACTTGCGATTAACTTTAACTATGAAGTTTTGTTCGAATAATAATAGAAACTTATATGCATGTACCTGTATAAATATCGCTTTTAGGTACGCCACAATCGCGGCGGTAAGTCCCTTTTTTGAGGACTGGCTAGAGGGCACCGTGCCTCGCTTTCCGCCTGACTCATGTCTTCATCAGACATGGCCAGTACAGGAGGTTCCCATTTCGGATTCAGGAAGAAGAAACGCCGGGGGTCATCATTGTGCGGATTGGCCAGAGGACACAATGGAGCATACGGTGGAAGTCTGCCAGGTTGGGCGGAGCAGCACCGTGTTCTCGTGGAGGCTATTGGCGTTGGTGACTTCTCGCGTCCAGCTCTGGTTCTGGCATCACCCTCACGTTCCAGCCGCCACTGAAGGATACGCCCTGGGCGTCGGGAGTAGCAGGGCAGGATAGCGAGTAATCCGGCCGCCTGGTATGGACCAAGTCCGATTCGTCGGCGCGTGCATGCATCCTCGTGCATATGTTAGAGCAGCGGGAACGTTTGACAGAGTGACCGTGGCCCTAGAACTGGACACAGATAGGTTTTATTAAGAAAAATCATTTGATGATTTCCCACCTCATAAATAAAGTACACTTATATCTTCATCATCATCATTATCATTTCAGCCGAATGACGTCCACTGCTGGACATAGGCCTCCCCCAAGTACCACCACAATGAACGGTCCTGTGTGTCTCGCATCCATTGGACTCCCGCAACCGTTACCAGGTCATCGGTCCACCTTGTAGGTGGCCTTCCAACGCTTTGGTACGTTTCTGAGCATAGCCCTTTCTATTGCCCTTTGGGTGACTTTAAGTTTTCTGATGAGGCCCTTTGTAAGCGACCAAGTTTCGGAGCCATATATCATCACTGGCAACACGCACTGTTCTTAGACTTTCGTCTTGAGACACTGTGGTATAATGGACGAGAACTTATATCTTAGAGATTAGCAACTGTAGTCTAAGTATATAATGTAATATTTATTCTAACTTCCCTTGCAAAGTCGGATTTTATATCTCGGTTTTGTGGGCCCGTTTTAAAGATTTATTGGTCGTTAAACCGTTGTTAATTCAATTAATATTTTTATAGTATTATAATAAACACAAAACTTCCTTCTAAGTTTGCATGTCGAAACGAACGACTACGGAACGCTACTGCGCGTAACTCGGTGCACTTGGCCGGTTTCTATTTATGTATACATGGCATATGACGTCACAATTTTGACTGGCCTGTTGGTCTAGTGGGTAATAGCCCTGACTGGTATGTCTGGATGTAATTTATCTATAATATGTATGTATTTAGAAATATATAGGTGTTTATCAGTTGTCTAGTACTCATAACACAAGCTCGGAAAACCGGCCAAGTGGACTTGCGCATGAAGTGTTCTGTGCCGACCGTAACAAAAAATCAAGTTTGTTGTATGGAAGCCCTACTTAAATACTTTTATAGTTTTATTCTGTTGTTATAGCGGCAACAGAAATACATTATCTGTGAAATTTTCAAATTAGCTATCATGCAACTGTCTAGCTATCACGGTTCGTGAGATACAACCTGATGACAGACGGACAACCAGACAGACAGACGAGTGGACAGCGGACTCTTAATAATAGGGTCCCCTTTTATCCTTAAAAATTATCTGTCAGGTTAGCGGTCGTCAGGATTAAATCTGTCGCCATCACGTGGTCCAATCAAAAGTAACAACGTTTTACTAACAAAGACGATACGACAGTTCAGCTAAACTCTCTCGTCTTCAGCACAGCTCATCTCTCGCTTAGCTTTAAAAGCCACTCCACCCTTTCGAAAAACTATTTTCGTCTGCCGAGTCATGCAGCTAAGTAGAAATGTTGGCTCGTTAACGAATCTCCATCAGTTTTAAGTGACAGTCGGCAGAGGTAATTAGTGGTTAGAATTAGTGAACTTTAGGACCTAATACTAAATAATCTGCTGCGAAAGTTGTAGGTGAGGTTCCTGATTTTTTTGTTTCTAACTGCTGAATCATTGACCTCCATATGTTTTAACTCATAAGTACAACGAAGGGTCAATCTTTTCATATAGCGCTGAGACTTGGACGCTGATACCTGCAGACCGCAAACGCATTGACGCCCTTGGACACCATTTCTGACCAACGTACTCATTTTGCAAGAACTTAAAATCTCCTCACGACTGTAGTCCGAGTGTCTTCGCAAGATTGTGTAATACTTCGGTCACATTGTAAGGACAGACAGTGGCCACTTCGAGAAGCTCATCGTGACTTATAAAGTAGATAGGAAAAGACCTCGCAGGCCCAGCCCAATACGTTGGTACGACTAGATCCGTACCGCTTTTGACTCTACAGTATACAATGCTCTTACCACCGCCAGAGACAGAAACAGATGGAGGAATGTCACGACCCTCAATTATTGAGGAATACGACGCAAGGAGGAGAGGACAGTGAAGGGTTATTTTGGGCAACTAGCAATGGGTAATGGCGAGATGGGAATTATATCTAGCCGCTCGAAAGCTTGAGGATTTACACTCGTTTCCGCAAACCTTGGATGTATGTAGAACAGTGAGGAACTTATTACAAAGTGTTTAGCTAAAGATTGGAATTTCCTGCCGGAATATATTTTTCCTAATAGCCTATAACTTGGGAGTCTTGAAGCCAAGTGTAAATAGGTTTAAGGCAAGCGTGATGCTACGATGTATGGACTTTCAAAGAGACTCTGACCTCTGAGTTGGTTTCGATGTTTCTTTTCAGGTAGTCAGCTAGGAAACACCGGCCTCATCTAGTTTGAATTGACGAAAAAAAATTACGTGTTTTTAAAACTATTTGCAAAATAAACATGATTTAAATTATAGAATATGAAAGAAAAGGGAGTTAGTAATAGCAAGACTGGTGGCAGGACAGAATAGAAAAAAAAACGTGTTGCGCCGACCCCAAATACCACGGGTCAACGGTAAGAAGATGATGATGATTACATTTTAGCTTACCATTTGGCACCGTAGGCGCAGGCTTGCGGATGCCGAGCAAGCTGGCCGTCCGACCGTCCGGTAACCATTCGAACCGAGCCCAAGCCACACGCGCCTCAATGAGATGTCAGCAACTGTAGGGGCCCAGTATGGTCGAAACCTACTGGGGGCATGGGTGATGCGAAAGAGATCCCGGGCTCTGGAACAATGGTAAAGAAGGAAGAGGAGTGGGTTTTAGTCAGTAAAAGTCTGACACGCCCTCTCACTCCGCCCAAGAGCCAGATATCATTAGATGATTTTAACACCAAAAAAAAGACCTGATTTAACCTTATGAATTCAATATTATCGAGCTGGACCCTTTTCAAGTAAACACTTCAAACGGAAAGGTCAATATTTAAGATGTACGAATAAACGAATCCAACGAAGCTGTCTGTTGGGATTGCGGAACGTTTCGAAACAGTTTTAGACTAGTTCCACCTCAATATTAAGAAAAACTTTAACTTAGTTTTGTAGCTGTGAGAAGGGTTGGATTCAGTTCCGACGGGTGCCAACAAATAAGAATGTGGTTAAAATGTGTAGTTTGACAGTTAGCTAAATAAAATATACACTCCTATATAAAAATGAATAGCTTTTCGTTAGTCTTGCTAAAACTCAAAATCGGCTGGACCGATTTTGCTAATTTTGACCTTGAAATATTCGCAATAGTCCAGGGAAGGTTTGAACGGTGAGAAAAAATGGAAAAATACACGAAACAAAAAATCTGAATACAACGCCATCGCTGATTTAAATGTCATTATAAAATGAATTATGGTGTTCTGGTAATGCCAGTAGATGGCGTTGTCCTTACTATTCGGTGGTATTCTTACTCTCTGGTTCGCCGGGACAGCTAGTATTCTTAAAATTTTCTATTGAGATTCAAATAAATACCAATAGTTACACTAAAACTATGAAGGCGAAAGGTTGTGAGTGTGTATATTTCGTGACAGGCCTGTTAGTCTAGTGGTTAGTGGCCCTGACTGCTATGCCGGAGGCCGTGGATTCGATTGTCACCCAGGACAAATGTTTTTGTGATGAGCACGATCATTTGTTCTGTGTCTGGGTGTAATTTATCTATACTATGTATGTTTTTAGAAATATATAAGTAAGTTTATCAGTTGTCTAGTACCCATAGCACAAGCTCTGCTTAGTTAGGGACTAGACGGCGTTGTGTGATAGTTGTAGGATATTAAAAAAAAATTGTATGTGGTACTCCTTCACGCTTAAAATGCTAAAGGGATTTGGGTGAAATTTGGCACACGGGTAGACCTTGTCTTGAAATATCAGATAGGATACCTTTAGTAATTGTATAGTAATATTACAGTAATACTACTTTTTTCCGTTAACTAAGATGTTTTTCCACAGCTTTAAGGGACCGCAGACTTGAGTTTTTTTTTTAATTTCGACTCGATATCTCCACGCGTTTCCGAGATAAAGTGTCTTGATAGACAGACAGACAGAGAGACGGACGGACAGCAAAGTGATCCTATAAGGGTACGTTTTTCCATTTGAGGCACGGAACACTAAAAAAAAGAGCAAAATATTTCTATCGCCACACGGCAACTCTAAATCTGCCTCAACCACGATGTGTGAATACCTCATAATTGTAAGAGAGAGACATAACTATACATGACGGAACGCGCTATACTTTTTTCACGACAGACACACGACGGCATTGACACATCATAGTAGGGTCTCTGAACTTACCCTTCAACGGGTCAAAAAACAATTTTATACCAAGTTGTTTACACCATGTAATTACACAGCTCACGAAGATATTCCCAGCGGCCCCCAAGGGAAATTACTTGTCAGGCTGTCCCTCATACGAAATTATTACGTCGTGAAGATACGGCGAGAAACGTTGATTCTATTTGACCTCTGAATATAAAATAGAAACGAAGAATTTTCATTTATTTTTGTCAAAGGATTTTTTTATGTATTTTGGTGTCTCGGAAAGCGAGAAAACATAATATAATAAACCTTGTTTGTATTGCCCAAAGTTTATGCAGAATTTTTTTAGTAGTTACATAAGCATAAGCATACAGCCTGGACTGAAAAGTTTCCGACCTGAATGTGAAGATAGCAGCACTCGTCAGTAAAAGCTGGTGAATGTAATTGTGCATCTTTTGACAGTTACTCCCCAAAGATACAGCCATTTTGGACGCGCAGTTATTATTTAACAGTCATTTGAGTTAGTCAAATTAAAATCCTGTTTCATCAATACAACCCATCATCATACACTTCACGGTGTTTGCCACGGCAAAAAACCACGAGTTACGATTTAAACTCCTTGATCATTCACTGTACTCACCAGATCTATCCGCAAGTGACTTCTTTTTATTCCCTCACCTAATAATTGCGGTCAGAGGATAGAGATTTTTATCAAATGAGGAGGCAATAGAAAATAACAGTAATGCTGGTTTGAACCTGCGACGTTTGACTCGTAAGTCGGGGCAGTTACCATTAGGCCAGCACTTCTTATTATATACTTACCTTCTCTTAGATTATTTCCTGTAATAATAGGCATAAGAGCAGTGGAGGCCGAGTGGTAACGGCCTCGACGCATTACTTTGTGTAATTTATTTCATCACCACTGCTCTCAAAACGGTGAAGGAAAACATCGTGAGGAAACCAGCATGTCCTAAAACCAAAAATTCGAAGACATGTGCCATTCACCAATCCGCACTGGGTCCACGTGGTGGATTACGCCTCATTCCCTCTCCTAGAGGGAGAAGGCCTGAGTCCCAGCAGTGGGAACATTAAAAGGCTGATTATGCTCATTATCCTATGCTAATAATACGCATGTTTAAATTAATCGGCGAAGATCCAGTAATAAAAAGGAGAAGTCCGACATGGTCTCTGACGTCAAGTCCATCACGCCCGTAATGGCTGGTATAGAAAACAGTGTTTTTATATCTCGCTTGTTTTTTATTCTGATTTGACTCTGACTCGCACTTAGCCAGTATTTTAAAAATTTATATTACTTTTCTTTATTTTTTCTTGCATATTCCTTATCTACTATTTAAAAATCTCTTTAATCATCACTCTGTTGGTATCGAACTCCTTCAACACGGCATGACCAAATTTTATGTGTTTTTTTCTGTATATGTAATTTTTCTTCTTCTGTTTTTGGTAAATCTAGGCTGTTTTGTACCAATTTTTTTTTGGATAAATTGTAAGGCAGAACAATGTTTGCTAAATCGACTAGTTCATATATATGTACAGGATACTGTACTGTACCGTGTTCTTTAAAGAATAAATAGATTGATTTAGAATTGAACTTGACTGTTTATTAATGTAGTGAAACAATGAGTAACTAGGCTTTGTATCATCCCCATAAGTCACAAACGCAGAGCGACATTTTGTCTTCATTTTATTTCCGTCGTAAAAAAGTTTTAAAGAACGTACTTTATTTCTGACACAGAAGTATTTCATGGCGAATAATATGCGATAGAAGTTAGACCTCTAGTTGCTAAAGATGTTAGAGCTAAATCATTTTAAGGGATTTATTTATTTATTTATTTGTTCAACCAGAACGACAAAATGCCAATTACACTGATTACATTAGTTAGAAATAATGTTAAATACATTAAAGAAAATATAACACAGATAATAACTAAACCTCTCACTCAGTCTTCTCGCTAATCACCAGACATTCAGTCAGTATCTCCTTCCATTCATCGGCGAATAGATCTAGTCTAGGACTGGATTCAAGGAGAGCGTTGAGTGCGATTAACATTCGCGGAATAGGTGACATACGTCGTGCAACCGTGCGGCGACGTGGCACTACAAAATGACAAGAAGAAAGCAACATTTTGATGACCTGTAAAATATTCTATTTGGTAAAACTCTAATAAAACTAGCTTGTAAAAATAAGTGCTGTATTTTACGAGCCCCGTTAAAGTGTTGGCTCGATAAAATTTTATCTTCAATCCTTAGCCTTTGCAGTATAGGTAGGTAAAGGGTAGGACTTTTATGGTCGAACGTGATCGAAATTATGTTAGTCTAAAGTCTCAAGTTTTTATTAGTACAAGTTGGATATTTTATTACTTTGTTTCTTCGTCTTTTGAATCCTGAGATCTTGAGTTTGAGATGTTTTCAACGAAATCTAGTTAAAGAAGTCTGTTATGTAACTTTTGACCTTTATAAGGATCCATTTTGAGTTTATGACGATGTTTTCGGCTCCTTATAATCACGTTTTTGTGAAGACATCTCGGGATCCAATTAGCTTTTTCGGAAATTGGCACGATCTTCTTGTTCGTTATGTAATTCTTTATTATCAGGCAATTAAGGCTCATAGATACTGTCGTGTTCACTAAGATTAGTCGATAAGGATACAGATTTATAAATTAAACAACCATATTATCAGTAAGCAGGCCAAGAATGACGTCTACTCGTTCTCAGGGACGGATAAAGAGTGTCCATGATGTCACAACTTGACCCTATATTTAATGTATATACACAGAATAATCTTAAAAACAATGAACTAGTACATATTATTATTATTGAGCAGTGGTGGCCGAGTGATAATGGCCCCGACTTACGAGTTGTAAGTCGCGGGTTCAAACCCAGCCAGGCGCATTACTTTGTGTAAGTTATTTCATCACCACTGCTCTCCAAACGGTGAAGGAAAACATTGGGATTACGAGACACCGATGTTAAGTGTATAGTTATAGATTATTGTTTCGTTATAGTTTGAATATGTATTAGTTTATTATTTTGTCAGACTGTGATATTACTAGCAGTCTCGACAAACGTCCTGTGTCAGAAGAAAAATTGAGAACCCGATACAGCGCTTCCTACCAGGTCCAATTTTATTTTCAAATCGTCCAGGGATTCACTCAAATATACACACAAAGTTTCATCGATATCGGTCAAGCCGTTTGGGTGGAGATAGGACATAAACACACATATTTTATCTATGGGCCTTAGTTGACAGAGATTAAAGAAATAAAAATAATAATTGCGCTGAGTCGGGGTGTTACGTAGCCTCCCGTAAAAACGCTGTCACCATCGGCCAAAATACCTCCTTCATCCTACATTCCTCCGAAAATCAGTTCATCATTCATCATCATCATCATTTCAGCCGAAAGACGTCCACTGCTGGATATAGGCCTCCCCCGGTGCCGCCACAATGAACGGTCCTGTGCATCTCGCATCCATCGTACTCTCACAACTGTTACCAGGTCATCGGTCCACCTTGTAGGAGGCCTTCCAACGCTACGTCTTCCGGTACGTGGTCGCCATTCCAGAACCTTTCGGCCCCAACGGCCATCCGTTCTGCGAGCAATGTGCCCTGCCCACTGCCACTTAAGTTTGGCGATTCTTTAAGCTATGTCGGTGACCTTGGTTCTCCTGCGGATATCCTCATTCCTGATTCGATCACGCCGTCAGTTCAGGTAACAAAAATCTCAAATTATTTCTTTCACTCACATAACAATCTAAAAACTGGAAATTTCTACATTTTTATTTATTCTCTGTAAAACAAAGCTCAGAAGCTCTCCATCATTGGTATTCAAAGCTAGTCCGTCACCACTCGCGGCACAACATGTGCTGTGTTTTGTATTACCATAAAACATAGAGTCAGGTTAGTTTTCCTTAAAGCTAGGAATTTACGTAGTTTCTTTATTTATTTATTTTACAGAAGGCTTACAGATAAATGTAAGAGCAGTGGTGGCCGAGTGGTAACGGCCCCGACTTACAAGTTGTAGGTCACGGGTTCAAGCCCAGTCAGGCGCATTACTTTGTGTAATTTATTTCATCACCACTGCTCTCAAAACGGTGAAGGAAAACATCGTGAGGAAACCGGCATGTCCTAGAACCAAAAATTCGAAGACATGTGACATCCACCAACCCGCACTGGGCCCGCGTGGTGTATTACGGCCCATTCCCTCTCCTAGAGAGGAGGCCTGAGTCCCAACAGTGGGAACATTATAAGGCCGACTATGCTATGCTATGCTTACAGATAAATAGAGTGTAATATTCCTCCGGCATATCCTAGAACCATCTCTACATTTTTCTAGTTAGGCTGTAGTCTGTGTAAGTCGTAGGAAGTAAATATATCGATATATACATTCCTATGTACGTTTAATTTCTCGGTAATCTATACTGTTTAACGTTTGGTTTAGGTTTTATGGATTGTTCGTAAACGTCGATGGTGTTCATCGGCTATTATGGTGTGTGGAGTACTGCAGTCACATATAGGCTGGTGCTGCAAAATGTCATCTAGCAGCTTTGGACTCAGTGGAAAGGCGTGCGAAGAGGCTAATTGGGGATCCAGAATTGGTCCAATCTACAAAGCATCGAGCATAGGCGCAGGGTAGCCAGCCTATCGGTATTTTACAGGTTACATTTTGGAGAGTGTGCGGGAATTGCATGACTTGATTCCGCCATCTCCTTTCTACCATCGGACAACCCGACGAACAGCGAATATCCACCCTTACGTCGTTGAAACTTCAACGGTCCGGACTAAGCGTTTCGCTTCGTCGTTTATACCGCGTACATCGAAGGACTGGAACAATTTGCCTGTTGCGGTCTTCCTGTCCAACTATAATTTAGGTGTCTTCAAGGCTAGAGTGAATAGGCTCTTAATACACTAGTGCGCCTAACCATCAATGATTGCATCTCCGTTTACCATCAGGTGGGATCGCAGTCAAGCACTGTTTTATATCAATAAAAAAAAAATGTGTACCTAATATTTAGTCTTCTGACATGTAGGAAACTTTTACAAAATTAAGAACATCTTTATAGATACCTGGCCAGAAATGTCTCTTGATGTTGTTAGTCATTCTACGCTACGTATGAGCAGATACAATAATCCTCCCGACCGAATTTCGATCACGGTGCCCAATCTCAACAGAGATTAGCTAAGAACGCAGGAGATAATATAGTGCACAAGTGCGTGCATAAACACAGGCGCATCTCTGTTCCTTCACTCTCAAAGTCCGATGGGACGGCAATCCGACACGACCGGAGAGTGATCAGGTGCAGGACTAATGGCTTTACATACTTTCCGAGCCACTTCCAAACTCTGGGCAGCTGCAGAGTAATTCACTGGAAATCACAATAGCACTTTTTGCTCAACTCAGGAGTCGAACCTAGGACCCCATGCTCAGCAGTCGCGCTTGCAACCCCGAGACCAACGAAGCAGTCACAGAGGGAGAAACAATAATAGGTTTTCATGCCGTCATCCGAAAAAAGGTGGCATCGCTTGTGAGGAGGATTCGGGAGAGTGACAATAGCATCCTGAAAGTCATTGCTGAGGATCCAAGAGCTCCTGTGCTGAGGCATCTCATGAGGAATCATTGTCCGCCTGAAGTGCCTCGTAAGTACATGACTCACTAATTCTTTTTTTTTTGTGTCAGTTGTAATTTGTTGTCGATAAAATTATAGTTACTAATTCTAGTGTTTAAGTTTTAGCATATAAGTTACTAACAAAAATGGTTCCATTGTTGTCCAAAATTAAATTATTATTATTATTAATAAAGCAAGGCGTTAACGTGAACAGAATAAGGTACTGAACAGTTGATTTTTTCTTGTTTAAGTATTTTTCTATCCATTTAGTGGATTCAATGACGCAGCATTAAGAGGACTTAGTCCGAGGTTATTAACGACGTCTGACGTCATCACTGCGGCAGGGTATCCGGAAATAGACAGCTTATTATTTTTTCTTCCCTGCCAGTAAAGGGAAGTAATAATGAAATATAAGAGGCACTTATTGTATTTAATGATGTCACTATTTCTTCTGCTGTTATTTATGTGGTTAATGGAGGAGGCTTTCGCCCGTTGAGAGGCCATATTGAATTGCATAAAGTATTCTATGATTGACTTTAATTAATATTCGAAAAAAAAAAAAAATCGAAATTATTTATTATGCAATATTGTTAATTAAGAAATGTAATATTTGTTATTTTGTGCATGCATTTATTCAATAATATTAATCATACGAAACGTTGGATTAATTTTTCTTGTAATGTTAGATTAATTCTATAAGGAAATAAAGAGGCTCATCATCATCATTTCAGCCGAAAAACGTCCACTGTTGGATATAGGCCTCTCCCAAATGTCGCCACAATGATCGGTCCTGTGCGTCTCGCATCCATCGGATTCCCGCGACCCTCACCAGGTCATCGGTTCACCTTGTGAGAGGCCTTCCAACGCTGCGTCTCGTCTTCCGGTACTTAGTCGCCATTCCAGAACCTTTCGTCCTTTCGACCCTATAAACCATCTGTTCTGCGAGCAATGTGCCCTGTCCACTGTCATTTAAGTTTGGCGATTCTTTGGTTTGAATAAAGAGGCTGTATTATTATTATACCTATTATTATTTATATAGTTGTAGTGGACAGCAGATCAATACCTGGATTAGAACATTAGTTACTTTTAAACCCGTAGTATAATTTCTGTGAGATAACATTTATTTCACAGAAATTTATCTCACAGAAATTATTAGGTATTGATCTACCCATTTGCATGAACTTCATCTAACCCACCAGGCATATGGCGATCGGTACATGGTGCACATCCCACCCATACGCACTAAACGTTTTTGGAACACATTCATTGTGCGTAGAGCTAAAGAGAATTCTCTACTGGAGTCTATGTTTTTTTTATTGTTGTTAGGATCGCGCTTGAACGCTATGCCGCTTGCTGTATGATTCCTGATTGTTACAACTTGGAGGTCTTTAAGTAAAAATTTAATAGGTTACTTCTAGGCAAGCGAGCTCCATTGGCCATCGGCGACCACGACATATACCACAGTGTCTCAAGACGAAAGTCTATGACCAGTGTGTGTTACCAGTGATGATATATGGCTCTGAAACTTGGTCGCTTAAAATGGACCTCATCAGAAGGCTTAAAGTCACTCAAAGGGCAATGGAAAGGGCTATCCTCAGAGTTTCCGTGCGTGATCGCGTCAGAAATGAAGATATCTGCAGGAGAACCAAGGTTGTAGATATAGACCGAAGAATTGGCAAACTTAAGTGGCAGTGGGCAGGGAACATTTCTCGCAGAACAGATGGTCAATGAGGACGAAAAGTTTGGAATAGCGACCACGTACCCGAAGACGCAGCGTTGGAAGGCCTTTCACAAGGTGGACCGATGACCTGGTAAGGGTCGCGGGAATCCGATGGAAGCGAAATGCACAGGACCGGTCATTATGGCGACATTTGTTGGTCTATGTCCAACAGTGGACGGCTTTTGGCTGAAATGATGATGATGATAACTACGACATCATCACTTACTTATCAGGTGCGATTGTGGTCCAGCGCAATTATCTTGTTTCCAAAACGTTTTGTGCGTTTAGGTGGGATGACGGAACGGACTTGGCGGAATTAAGTTACACAAATCCGACACACACTAGCCTACATGCTGGAAAATCGATAGGCTAGTAACTCGGCGTTCGACTCGACGAGTGCATCATTGCCGATGATCCTCTTGGCTCATTCCTCAATTGATACAAGTGCTTCAAGGTATCTGGCATATCCGTCTGTATATACGATACGATAAAAAAACAATAATATAATATACATCTATAAATCGTGTCACAGTGTTTGTTATCCTTCGAAACGGCTTGACCGATTTTTACTTTTTTTTTTGTATATATTTACTACTAGCTTTTGCCCGCGATTTCGACCGCGTAGAAGTCGAAAATGGATTTATTAGGTTTTTTTTTTATCCTGGATATGTTCGCGCTTGACCGCCATCTCACCTGATGGAAAGCGTTGATGCGGTCGACGATGAAACGCGCTTACCTAGAAGTAACCTATTCACTCTTGACTTAAATATTTCCGGGTTGTAGCTATCAGGAAACACACATTCCGGCAAGGAATTCCACTCCTTAGCTGTACGCACAATGAATGTGTTCCCAATACGTTTTGTGCGTATAGGTGGAATGTCCACCATGTACCGGTGGCGCGTTGCCTGCCTGGTGGTCCGATGATGGAACGGGCTAGGCGGAATTAGGTTATGCAATTCCGACGCACACTCCCCGAAATGCAACCGGTAAAAAACCGACAGGATAGCAACTCGGCGCCGATACTCAAGACTTTGGAGCCTCGGTTTTTTTTAGATACGAAAATATGAAATATTATTTATTATCTTCGTCGTGTGTGATAGTCATATCACATTGAAATGTATGGCGAGCGATATTGTATCTTAAGATAAAATATTATAGTATCTTAGCCGTGTGCAGCGCCCCTTAGTGAACTCCACTGCGGGTGACGTAACGTACGACAAACTTATTATTTACGTTTGGTACAGTATCGGGTTTAGGTATCGAACCGCAAAATTAAGTTTGTTTTTTATTGAAAATGCTTTTCCGGGATAAAAAGTACCCAATGTGGTGCCCAGGATATTAAAGAATATATTATACCAAGTTTCATCGTAATCGAACCGGTAGTTTTAGCATGATGCCTGAAGACAGACAGATAGACAGGCAAAAATTTTTTGAATCACTTTTTTGGGTCCGGTAGTCGGTCTAGTTACACCCCCTGCCATTTATTTTTCTGATATTTTCAATTTACAGAATTTTCACTTCTACAGTTTTATTATAAGTATAGAAGATAAATAAGTCAATAAGGCTAGTTTTTTATCTTCCTCCCCCGTCCCCCATTTTTTCTAGGCATTAAGTGCGGCTTTGTACATTGTTTATTACTTGTGCATAAAGTATTAATAAATAAATAATTTATATAGAAACACAACGTTTGCCGGGTTAGATAGTAACAATAATAAAAGTCATATTAGAAATCCTATACCACTTACCGCATTACTAATAAACACACAGACTTACAACTAGAAGTATGTTACTTTTACAACTTTCAGACGGTCATAAAATTATCGCCGCGTCCCAGGAAGCGAGTCTCCGGTTTAAACTTCACAATCACTTAGATTTAGACTTGAGGTATGAAGTTTTTAGTTGAGATACTTCACCGAATAATTGCTTTAGTTACCAGTAATAACACTTTTAAGTTTATGGTAACTATATAAAGGTATATTCTAAAGAAAGGATTTTTTTTCGTCCTTGGGCGGAGCGGGAGGGCGTGTCAGACTTTTACTGACTAAAAACCCACTTCTGTTCCTTCTTTGCTATTGTTCCAGGGCCTCGGGGATCTCTTTCGCAACACCAATGGCCCCAGTAGGCTTCGGTCCTGCTGGACCCCTACGGTAGCTGACCTCTCCTTGAGGCGCGCGTGGAACACTACGGGCTGTCGACGATTTGGGCTCGGTCCGGACAGTTACCGGACGGTCGGACGGCGAGCTACCCATTGTTCGCCGTCCGCAAGCCTGCGCCTACGGTGGCCGGAAATCGGAATCGGAATCCCGGCGGCTGAGGCGTGTGAGCCATTGTATTTCAACACACTTTCTTTATTTTATCCATTATTAAATTGTTTTAGTGCTGGGTGAAGACCTCTTCCAAGTCCTTCCAGACATTCTTCCCCAGCGCCCGCCGTCTCGAACCAGTCCTCGTGGTACGAGTCTAGACCACCTCGCCGCTTCTTTCTAGGCCATCCTCGATGGCGTTTACCCTTAGCAAGAATCCACTGCATGGCGACACTTGCCCAGCGGTCAATTGACAGGCCTGTTGGTCTAGTGGTTAGTGGCTCTGATTGCTATGCCAGAGGTCGTGGGTTCGATTCCCACCCAGGACAAATGTTTGTGTGATGAGCATGATCATTTGTTCTGTGTCTGGGTGTAATTTATCTATAATATGTATGTATTTAGAAATATGTATATAATTATGTTTATCAGTTGTCTAGTACTCATACCACAAGCTCTGCTTAGTTTGAGACTAGATGGCGTTGTGTGATAGTAGTGGAATATAAAAAAATGATAATAATAATAATCTTCCTGGAATAAAAATGTTACAGGGGTTTCATACCAGTAACTGCTAGACTCGCAGCTGTTACTAATTTATTCCTGATGGATAAACCCAATATACTTTCATGCCCAATCTGGGCATCGAATCCGGGATCCCACTCTCAGCAGTCGCGCTAATGATCACGATACCAGTGAATAACATTTAAATTAATAATTAACCATTCAATAGAAAATAAAAGAAAGAAAAATCCTTGATTTCAATTTCCCTATTTCATTTTGATTCCCTTGAGAGTGTCGAAATATACGTTTTTTGCGATTTAAACGACCGCATTTTTTTTTTAATTAACTTCAACGTCTGATTATTTCACAGCATCAAGGGACCGCAGACTTGAGTACTTATATGGTTTTAATTTGAACGTGATACCTCCATGCGTTCCCAAGATGAAGGGTCTTGACAGACAGACAGACGGACAAAAAGTGATCCTATTCGGGTTCCGTTTTTTCCTTTTGAGGTATGGAATCCTAAAAATGATAGTAAAAACGACGAAAACTTTTAACTAAACCTTAAACTACTTAATTAACCCCTACTCGACATTTTAATTGAATTAAAAACTTTATACACATTCTATTTATTGTTTTAATCAAATTACTATACACCAAACTACAGCCAACACGTTGGAAACTTGGAAAAAAAATTATGCCCGTAGAATAATATTGTCACGTGATAGAATATTTCTGCTAACACTTTTAGGTTTAATGAGCCCACCACACGTACAAGATTCACCAAAGTTTTGCCTGTGCAGTCAGGTTTGTAAATGGTTTGTAATGGAATTTTGTTGTAATATATACATTGCTTTTGCAATATTTTTTATTTATTTATTATTATTTATATTGTTGACATATTGTTTATTAATAATTGTAATTATTTATTTTGCTTGCTTTTGTTTGTATAGCCTCTTTTTTGAAATGTGAATGTGAGAACACTGTAGACTCCGCGAATTCTTAGGTTCCTTTTTATTATGATTATTGCTCTGAAGTATGCACTGCACTGCTCAGAAGTATCTTTTTTCGGGTAGGTGTAAAATAACTATAGACATATCTCCGAAAATACATTTTTTAATTTAAATAAAATTACATATTAATATAACTTAATTTCTGTAAATTATCAGTGCATTACCTTTTTTAAGCGGATACTAGTGTTTGTGAACATATATGTGACTGCTGCAATATTTTACACCACCTGCCAGCTCTTAACCTGAACCATCACTTATTTAACTATCACTGAACCATTTGTGAATCACAATGTCACAACTTGACGAAATTGTTTCGGCACAGAAGAGCCTCGAGGACTGCTTTGTTCGAAAGATGGAGGAACTTGAAGCTCAAATTCAGAGCGCTGGGCCTGCCAAGGACACTGTGGCAAGAGTTGCTGAAGAATTCCGCACCTTCAGGGAGTTAATCTTCAGCATGTTTAGCCTGCTCCGGAAGCAAATAAATGAATGTGCTAGGCAAATTGATGGGATGGAGACCAGACATCGGAGGAAGGCACTTGTCTTTCAGGGCATTGCAGAAGTTGACGGAGAGGTTAGCAGTGCAGTCATCCTGGACATTATCAATAGGCAGCTGGGTGCCAAATCATTGACTGCATCCTGCATAAAATCCTGTCACCGACTCGGTACTGCCAATATAAATCATCATAGGCCCATACTAGTGAGATTTGCAACCTATGATGATAAATCTGCGATCTGGAGGGCTAAGAAAGGCTTAAAAGGCTCCCCCATCTCGGTCAGGGAGTTCTTGACTCGGACCCGGCAGACCATCTTCGGGAAGGCGCGGCTTCATTTTGGGATGCGATCTTGTTGGACTCAAGATGGTATTATTGTAGTCAAAACCCCCGACGGTATTAAACACAAAATTACTGCTCTCGACGAACTTGGTCCGCTGCAGGCAAAGTATCCGAAGGTCCAGGGAGGTGATAGCCTGCAAAAGAAGTCACGTTAGTTACAGTGTTTTTTTTATTTTATCAACTCTGTATAAACATAAGTAAGGTTTTACTAACCATGTAGCAATCATAACTTTGTTTTCAACTTTTTTCTTTGCATCGTTTGACTTCTTATTTCTGATTTTTTTTTTTGTGGTTTATTTGTTGTCGAATGCAATTCGTATTCACACTTACCTTCGAAAAACTATTTTGCTGTATTTACCCTCAACAGAAAACCCATAATTATTGTATTTAGTGTCAAATTCAATTGTAGGTTATATTTAATGTTTACTTTTTGTCACTTTGTTTGACGTTTGCTGCAAATCGGATACGTTCACGAAATGTTTTGTAGGGTGCGTTCTGATTACTGATGTGTCACTTAAAAACTTAATTTTTGTTTTTTCTTGCAATAATTTACTTTTAGCGGTTTTTTTAAAACCTTTTTTCAATATTCATACATATATGCTGTGTTCAATGTGATTTAGTGTTTTTTGTGATTTAATTTTCTGATTCTGGTTTTATTATGTGATGTTAGCTGGCGGGTGGTGCAGACATGCTGACGTTGTACTAGCTTGTTTGTGTGTAATTTGTAGTTTCTGTATATATATATATATATATATATTTATTATTTAATGTTTTCTGATGATGAATCTTTTGATTCAGCTAACAAGTCAACTGCCTCTTCTTGCGATGTTAGTTTTGTTTCTCTGACGGACACCCTTGGCGATTTATTACGGCAAAAGTTTAACTCAAATCCAGACCGGTTGTTTAACGTTTGCCACATTAATGCCCAAAGTGTCCCTAGTCACCATAGTGAACTGTACGATACGTTTTCCTGTATTAACGTTCATGCTGTTCTGATTTCGGAGACTTGGCTCAAACCTGAACTCCTATCTACCACCTACTCTCTCCCTGGATTCATTCTTCTTCGGAATGATCGGGTGGGTAAGAGAGGGGGTGGTGTAGCTATATACATTCGCGGCGATTTCCCCTTTAAAATTCTTACTACTTCTTCTTCGACTGATGCTGCTGAGTTTCTTTTTCTAGAGGTTTGTGTGAAAGGAGCCAAAACTGTTTTAGGTGTCATCTATTGTCCCCCTACTCTTGATTTTTTCACCGAATTCGAATCGGTACTTGAATCTTTGGGTTCGGAGTATGCACATCATATCATCATGGGAGATTTTAACACCAACCTCCTTGCCCACAACTCCCCTCGATCCCGTAAACTCCTACATCTTATTGAGTCAGCCAGTCTCCATGTACTGCCTCTCCAACCGACTCATCATAATAAAATTGGTGATGATACTTGGCTCGACCTGATCCTTACATCTAATCCTTCTCTAGTTTCCTCACATGGTCAACTTGATGCTCCTGGCTTTTCCCATCACGATCTCATTTTCTTGTCTTATATCCTTAAGCCTCCTAAACCCAAACCCGTGTTCCAGTACAGGCGTGCCTTTGCACTTATGAATAGTGAGCAACTTCTGAAGGATGCATTGAGTGTTGATTGGATACCCCTGCAGGAAGCTACTACAGTGGATGATAAAATTTGCGTCTTCAATTGTATTGTGACCAAATTGTATGACACACATGCTCCTATCAGGAAAGTTAAACTGAAGCGTCCACCTGCACCTTGGATGAACAATGCAATTCGGACGGCAATGCGACGGAGGGACCGTGCGTTTCGGAAATTTAAAAGGGATCGCTCTGAAGATAACTGGATCTGTTTCAAGACTGCTAGAAATCGGTGCAACCAGATGATACGCAACGCTAAACGCCGCCACATTCTCAGTAACATAACTTCTTCTTCTTCTGCCGATATCTGGAAATTCCTTGGGACTCTGGGTATCGGTAAATCGCAGCATTCAGACCTTCCTAACACAATTGGTTTGGACGAGCTAAATTGTCATTTCTCCACTGTTCCTACGCTCGATAGTCAAACCAAATGTCAAACTATTGATTATCTTGCTGGTCTGACGCGTCCCAATATTACCCCGTTTGTTTTCGCTCCGGTGGATCCGGTAGAGATCAAAAAGATTATCCTATCCATTAAATCGAAGGCCATGGGCTGCGATAACATCAGTCGACGTATGATCGTGTCGGCCCTGGATCAACTTCTTCCTGCTATATCCCACATCGTCAACTTTTCCCTTTACTCTGGTGTATTTCCTTCCCTGTGGCGTAAAGCTTATGTTCGTCCTTTACCTAAAATTTCTAATCCCACTCTTTCCAGTCACTTTCGTCCCATTTCTATCCTTCCGTTTCTATCCAAAGTGCTCGAGGCCTGTGTTCATAAACAATTCTCTAACTTCATTTACCATAACTCCCTCATAAGCCCATTTCAATCCGGTTTCAGGCCCGGGCACAGTACCGTGACAGCTCTTCTTAAAGTGACTGACGATATTAGGCGAGGAATGGAAGACACTAAAGTAACTACTTTGGTGTTAATAGACTTCTCCAACGCTTTTAATACCGTCAGTCACGACGTCCTCTTGTCTATCCTGTCCTATCTTTTGGTCTCTCCAGAGGCACTGGAGTGGTTTTCCTCTTATCTTCGGGGTCGTCAGCAGTCGGTTTGCGTTGGAGACGGTTCATCACAGTGGTGTGACCTTACAGCTGGCGTCCCTCAAGGCGGTATTTTATCTCCTCTTTTGTTTTCTGTTTTTATTAATCTTATAACCAATGAACTTCAGTGTGCGTATCATCTCTATGCCGACGATTTGCAGCTCTACTGTCAGTCAGGTGTTGACAACATATCGGATGCAATCGAGAAGCTAAACCAGGATTTAAAAACTATAAAAAGCTGGTCTGACCGTTTTGGGGTGGCAGTTAATCCTTTAAAATGCCAGGCTATCATTGTAGGGAGCCCCCATAGTTTGAGAAAGCTTGATGGCCTAACTGTTCCACCCGTAATATTTGATAACGCTGTGATTCCGTTTAGCTCCGACGTTAAGGATCTGGGTCTGCATGTTGACACCTGTCTCAATTGGCGGAAGCAGGTCGGTAGTGTCAGTCAGAAAGTAACCGGAACGTTACGGTCTCTCTATCGACTAAAAAATCTTCTTCCAGCTCACATAAAGGCATTGCTTGTACAGGCCCTAATTTTTCCTATTATCGACTATGGTGATGTGTGCTACTATGACCTGAATGCAGATCTCCTCAACAAACTTGACCGCCTTCTGAATAACTGCATTCGATTTGTGTTCAACCTTCGTAAGTATGATCATGTATCTGAGCAACGATCACTTTTAAAATGGTTACCCATCCGTCAGCGTAGAGCGCTAAGAGCCTTAACAACGCTGTATTCTTTTCTGGATAAACCTTCTTCTCCTTCCTATTTGACTTCTCAAGTTCAATATCTTTGCTCTGGTCATAATAAAAATCTCCGATCTACCAATAATCGCCTACTACGATGTCCCACACATCGCTCTGGGTTTATCCAGTCCTCTTTCTTTGTCCAGGCGATCTCTCTTTGGAATGCGCTCCCTCTGAACATCAGGACGGCTTCCAGTCGGTTCACGTTTAAGGTGATGGCTCGTGAATACATTCGTAAGAAGTTGGTGTAATCACCACAGCGATGATTTGTTGGATACGTTTTTCATAATAACTTTGTTAATTTGTATGTATGTATCTAAGTATATGTTTATTATTGTTTTCTTAATCTAGTTTGTCAGTATGTTGCACCTACCATGTTACATTTCTGCACCACCCTAAGGTCGACTGGTAGAAAATGCCTACGGCATTAAGTCCGCCTTTGTACAGTGTTTCTTACTAGTGCATAAAGTTTTAATAAATAAATAAATAAATAAAATTATTTTTATTGTACTTTATTGACCAGTCTACACTGTCCTTACATAATAAATCCAATATATTGTAAACAGAAGGTATTGTATCAACAAATTCTTTTTTAAAAGAGTAACCATGGAGTTTCTTGCCGGTTCTTCTCCATAGGAAACGACCAATTTGGAACCGTGCACTAGCTTCTGACGTTTTATAAGTGCCCATGTAGGCCTATGTGAAATAAAAATCTTTGACTTTGACTTTGACACACCGTGTAAAACTGTATCCACCTTATGGACCCATTACACTACTCGATATTCAGACAGTCTTCGTCTATGTCGCGTCACATCAGAAAAAGAGCAACTTACGCCAATGTCGTGTAACGAAATGAAACAGAACGATGAGATAAATTGATAAACATAGAATCGTTTGTCTTGGTATGGTCATGTGAAGAGGAGGGATGAAACGCATGTTACTAAAAGAGTTATGAGTTTACATGTGGATGGATGGAGAGGGAGACCAAAGAAACGATGGAGGGATTGTGTGAAGAGTGATATGAAAGAAAAGGAAGTTAATGATAGTATGACGAGTGACAGGGCAGAGTGGAAGTCGAAAAACGTGTTGCGCCGACCCCAAATAACACGGGACAAGGGCAGGAAGATGATGATGAGACTAAGACAGTCTGAATGTCGAGTAGTATAATAGGCCATTTTTTCCAAAACCCGATCTAAATGCAGTGCAGTTCCGGGATTTTTACTAGGTTTAAAACCATGAATAATAAAACGTTATTAAAAAATGAAGTTTATCACTAGTTTCTGAACTATCTATGGTAGTAAAGTGAGACCGCCGAAACCCCCAGTTTAACTATGGTACCAACTTCGATACGAATATGTACATTTAAGGTTAGCTTTGATAATTATTATTGTGTGTTATATCATATAAAAATCGTTAAAATTGGATATTAATATGATTTTTTTTTATTTTTATTTATTATCATTAATACAGAATAATAGAATTTTCTAGGTTAAATAGCAACCAAAAAACCATTAAGGTTTAAACCCGTGCTATCATGAATCCATTCTCAACATCGAAATTGTACAAAACGATTTTTTGTATATGTATGTTATTGTCGATAACAATTTATAAAAACTTTAGGTCTTTATGTAAGTAAAAACAAAACATTCTTAAATTATACTTAAGTGATATTGCTTGACTTGATCGATCTGGAAGATTTGTTGAATATTTTGGAAATGTCTCAGTGATTTTACCGACACTATTATCATGGGAATTCGTTTGAATTGAGTAACGAAGATTTTGCATATAAGTATAGGTCCAAGAAAAGTTTTGAAAAAAAAAAACCATTGGTTCTTTTACTAAGCAATTTTAATCAATCAAAAATGTTTTATGCTCTTTATAAGGAATTTCATCACTATCACTATTTTTCATTTGTTGTTCCACTTTTTTCTGTAGCTCAGAATTACGTACATAACAACAACACAACAGACACGACTTATGTATAAACAAATCAATATGTAACACTTAACAGTCACAGTAATAAGATTAATTAATAAATTATTAATTAAAAATCAGTTTAAATGAGCCTTTATTGTAACAAGCCTAGAGGTTTTCAGGCCATGATCCGGCGCGAGGAGGAGTGGCAGGCGGTTGCCTCCTTCTGCGAAGCAGTAATGCTAGAAAAGGAGGCGGCCGATCGCGTGAGGCAACGGTCCTCACGCCCCAACCGCCACCGGGACTCCGATCCCGATTTCCGGCCACCGTAGGCGCGGGCTTGCGGACGGCGAGCAATGGGTGGCACGCCGTCCGACCGTCCGGTAACCGTCTGGACCGAGCCCATGTTGTCGACGGCGAGTACTGTTCCACGCGCGCCTCAGGGAGATGTCAGCAACTGTAGGGGCCCAGCAAGGTCGAAGCCTACTGGGGCCAAGGGTCTGATTCTGAAAGGAAGACTCGGCCCCGGTACGAAAGGCAACGAAGGAACAGGAGTAGGTGTTTAGTCAGTAAAAGTCTGACACTATCTCCTGCCGCGTCCAGGAGCGGGGGATGTCATAAGATGATTTTCCCACCGAAAAAAAAAGCCTAGAGCTTTTACTCAAAAAAACATTAAATATAAAACAAAACATGCTTTATAAATGCAGCATTAAAGCATTTTTTGTAATAAGACGGTATGTCTTTTACTAAACACACGCAAGGGGTTTCGTGTACAAACCGGCTTGTGCAGGCAAAACTGTGGTGAAGCTTATGTTTATGTTAGGCCCCTTACCCACGGTGACTTTTTTTGGCGACGCTGTAGTGCGTTTGCATCGATACAGTCGCGATGCTCTTGCGCGTTAGTAGCGCGTTGGCATTTTTTCTATAGCGCTTGCAAATGCGACTGACGCGCGTTAGTAGCGATGCTGTCGCGCTTACGAAACGCGGGACAGCATCGCTACAATAAGTCGTTGTGGGCGAGGGGCCTTAGGCCCATTAGGAAGCTCTGCAGGATAGTCCGAAAGAGTCGGTTGTAGTCAGTCAAAGTCTGGCACATCCTCTCGTATACACAAATCATCAAATTAATCCACCCTCTCAAGTTGGAGACCTAGAGAGGGTGGAGTTATTTGATGATTTGCTACCCGAAAAAAAAGGTCATTTAATATACATAAAAAGTGAAAATTAGTTTACAATGTTAACACCACGGGTCGTCTATCGGGGTATTTGTTTTTGGTCATTTTAGTGAACTCTCATAAACTGTACATAAGAAGTTTATGGGATGTGATTTTTTTGCGGCTGTACCCTTGTGGGTATATAAATGGGTGTATAAAAGGTGGCTATATATTACTTACAAGCGACTGATGGCAGATGACAATAGTCAGAGAATTATTCATTTTTAGGGTTCCTCAAAAGGAAAAAACGGAATCCTTATAGGATCACTTTGTTGTCCGGCTGTCTGTCTGTCAAGTGATAAATGATATGATAAATGATATTTATTTTGTAAGTAGGTTTAAAGAAACACTTTTACACGGCAATTTTTTTTTGGTCATTTTAAACTAGATGAGGCCGGTGTTTCCTAGCTGACTACAAGACCCTACATCTCAGGAACTAGTAAAGATATAGTGTTGAAATTAAAACCATATACTCAGGTCTGCGGTCTCTTGAAGCTGTGAATAAATCAAACCTCTAAGTTAATGAAAAAAAAGATACGGTTGTTTATATTGCAAAAAACGTATATTTCGTCATTCTTAAGGGAATCAAAATTCATAGGGTACTTCCCGTTGACCCAGAATCCTGAAATTTGGCATAAAGCAAGGTCTTATAGTACAGCTTTAGGAATAAAACTGAAAACAGTAAAATCGTTGTTACGTCACAAAAAAAAAACTTTTCTTGCTATTCGGAAAAATCATCGAGACTCCATTCGGGAATTGAACTATGTATTTATGTAAGTTTGTACGGAACCGTCAGGGCGCGAGTTCGACTTGCACTTGCCCATTTTTTTTTCTTTATGTTTCGAAGGTTCTATTCCCGTACGAAACAAATATTTGTACGGCTTAAATATAATTGTTTCAGGTCTGGGTGTCTTGTGTATATGAGTTTACGTTTCTAAATGCACCCATAAATCAAAATACATGAGTAATTCCTAGTGTTGGTTTGGAATTAATTTACTAAAATAATTTTGGACACACAGGACCCTGCTCAAAAGTTATACAATAAACAATTCAAATTATTCAAAAAGTAAAAGTACTCAAGTACTTTCACCCAAGTTCTGTTATTTTTGCAAGTACTATCATTATTAAGAATCAATTGATCTGTCTGCCTTTTTATTTTAAACATGTTTTTATTTTTATTATTGATAGGTTCTCCCCACTATCTCACCTGATGGAAAGGGATGATGTGGTCGACGATAGAGCATGCTTGCCGACTGCTCACTGCTCACTCTTGACTTAAAGATCGCCAGGTATAACAGACTCCGGCAGGGTATTCTGCTCCTTAGCTGTACGCACGATAATTATGTTCCCAAAACGTTTTCTGCGTATGTCCACCATGTACCGTTGGCGTACGTACGTTGACGTACGTTGACGATATTGCGGCAGAGTTAGGGAGGGCTTCCAATCAATCCGATGTAGCTGAAAACCAGAATTTTACATGGAGCAGTAGTCGATCTCATCACTGTCAAGAATGACTGGAACAATTTGCTTGCTGCAGTCTTCCCGTCCGATCATAATTTAGGTGTCTTCAAGGCTAGAATAAATAGGCTCTTAATAAACTAATGCGCTTCACCATCAGCGATTGCATCACTGCTTACCATCAGGTGAGATTGTAGTCAAGCACTAGTTTATATCATTTAAAAAAAAACTTCTTAAAATTCAAATTAGGTCAGCAGCATCAATACCGAGTCTCTCCGCGCGTGTACACCGCCCTAATCCCTTCCCCTCACAAAGGGAGAGCTTCCTCACATTATTTAGGTAAAGCCCTCCGTCCCTCCCGTTGTTGTGCTATTAAGCTGTAGTAATGAGTTGACATGTTCATTATAATGTAATTAATTATAACTGTATTAAGTCTTTGTTGTCGGCTGTTAGGGTAAGTGATATGTGGCGAGTGTCTGGCTTCTTGTCTAGTGGTTGGTGGTAAGGATGCCAATTGTTAGGTTTCAGGTTTGAAATCGTTGTATGGACATATAAGTCCATATCCTTACATGGTAACATGGATAGTATTGCTGTCGTCAAACACTAGGCCAGGCAAGGAATTTAACTTGGAAAAACAGAAACTAGTTTTGCCATCGGCACGCTACGAAGAAGGAAATGGTGATAAAGTCCCCACCGTGTTTGTCAGTAGGTTCGTGATAAACTCAAAAATACTGCATAGATTTTCACAAAGTTTTCACCAATAGAGAGAGAAAGGTTTAGGTGTATAAAAAAGGCAAAATATAGTACCCTTGCGATGCCCATCGGTGATGCGAAGTATCATATTGTGTGTGTGTGTGCGTGTCATTTGTATATTGCCAGGTCAGGAAGAGGAGGGATGAGACGCATGTTACTAAAAGAGTTATGAGTTTACATGTGGAGAGGGAGAGGGAGACCAAAGAAAAGATGGATGGATTGTGTGAACAGTGATATGAAAGAAAAGGAAGTTAGTGATAGCATGATGAGTGACAGGGCAGAGTGGAGGAGAGCGTGTTGTGCCGACCCCAAATAACACGGGACAAGGGCAGGAAGATGATGATGATGATGATTGTACAAAAACGAAAGCGTGATCATCACAATTTGTTTCAAACTTTGGATAATTTGGTTTCTGATCTAGTTACCATTTAATGACAATAAGTCATAAGTAAACCTGCTGAATTTCCATCTCGTTTTATAAAAAGCAAAGAAAACACATATTTTATCATCTGAATCAAAGTTATGATCAAACCTATGAACAGATGGGGCAATTTTAAATAACTTTAAAGTCCCTAAAGTCCAAAAAAATATTACTAAAGTTCCCAGCCGACATGTTCGAACTTTTCAATTTTATTTGTGTAATTTATGAAAAATGGTGCAGTGGTGGCCGAGTGGTAACGGCCCCGACTTACGAGTTGTAGGTCGCGGGTTCAAACTAAGCTAAGGGCATTACTTTGTGTAATTTATTTCAATACCACTGCTCTCAAAACGGTGAAGGAAAACATCGTGAGGAAACCGGCATGTCCAAGAACCAAAAATTCGAAGACATTTGACATCCATCAACCCGCACTGGGCCCGCGTGATGGACAGTGGCCCATTCCCTCTCCTAGTTAAGAGGCCTGAGTTCTAACAGTGAGAACATTGTAAGGCTAACTATGCTATGCTATATAAAAAATGGGTTGAAACTTAAGTGGCAGTGGGCAGAACCAATTGCTCGCATAACAGATGATCGATAGACCCGAAAGGTTCTGGAGTGGCGACCATGCATTGAAAGGCGTAGCGTTGGAAGGTCTCATACAAAGTGACCGATGATTTGGAGAGAGTCACGATGGATGTGAGACGCACAGTACTTTCGTTGTGGCGACACTTAGGGGAGGCCTATAATCAGCAATGGACGTCTTTCGGCTGAAATAATGATGATGGGTTGAACAGTATATTTGTAATGATACAGTATTATTTAGTAATAACCCTACTCTCATAAAAATTATCAGATCTACTGGGTGTCTCAAAAATAATACACTTTTGAAGCCAGGTCATGGCCGAGTGGTAATGGCTCCGACTTAAGAGTTGTAAGTCGCGGGTTCAAACCCAACCAGGAGCATTACTTTGTGTAATTTATTTCATCACCACCACTGCTTTGAAAATGGTGAAGGAAAACATCGTGAGGAAACCGGTATGTCTTAGAACCAAAAATTCGAAGAAATGTGATATTCACCAACCCGCACTGAGCTTGCGTGGTGGATACGGCCCATTCCCTTTCCTAGAGAGGAGGCCTGAGTCCTAGCAGTGGGAATATTGAAAGGCTGATTATGCTATGCTATTATAAGTATCGTGGTTCAGTCTGATAGCTTAATTATTTAAAACATTATCTCTCGCACTGGGCCTTGAGGAGGGAGGAGTGGCAGGCGGTCGCCTCCTCCTGCGAAGCAGTAATGATAGCAAAGGAGGCGGCCGCACGCGTGTGGGAGCGGCCTTCACGCCCCAGCCACCGGGATCCTGATCCCGATTTCCAGCCACGGTAGGCGCGGGCTTGCTGACGGCGAGCAATGGGTAGCCGACCGTCCGGTAACCGTTCAGACCGAGCTCAAGTCATCGACTGCATCGACGCGTGTCTCAAGATGTCAGCAAAACCGTAGGGGCCCAGCAGGGTCGAAGCCTACTGGGGCCATGGGTTGTGCGAATTAGAAACCCGGGGCCCTGGAACGAAGGCGAAGAAGGAACAGGAGTGGCTTTTAGTCAGGCATCGCTCAAGGGCGGGAGATATCATTAGATGATTTTCTACCAAAATAAATCGCTTTTAAAAATATTAGTTTGATGAAAACATCCCATTGTGAAAGCTTTTCATATGTAATAACATTATCACTTGAAATCATATTCAAAAATATTATATTCGCTAACAATAACATGATACAGTCATGTCGCCATCCAATGACATGAAAGCCGGCAATTTTCAATATGCAATTTTTCAATTATCCGAAACAATTTCATGTTGGTGTGTGTACTTCCAATCCATTGTCAGATCAATTTATTAATTCAACGGAATAAAACGTTTTCACAATAACAAGCCCAATTTATGTGTCCACTACTGTAATAACAATAGGTTTTAAACAGTCCACGGGGCCGAGTTCTGAGGGCGAAAATGGTAACTTTTAATGGGCCCACCGGGCGAACACTTTTGTGCATTTTGGAACAAATCCAACTTATATGCAAGTTGTGTTCGAAACTTTGCATTATACATTTTCCATTTACTGTTTCCTGTGTTAAAAGTTCATTTGTGCCTTTGATGAAAGGTTTTATTTGATTGTAAGGCCAACTATACGGTTGCGGGAACGTTCGAAAGAGGTACCGTGTGACCCTGGGCAGTTCATTATTTTCATTTTTTTTATGCACCTACCATATTGTCTCTAGTAGAGGTAGAGGATGTCTAAGGTATTAAGTTCGACTTTTCTAATATTTAATAAATTAGTCTGTCAGACTAAGACTCTTACTGACTAAAATCACCCCGATGTACCGTCGTAGGTACTTTTGCGTTAGGAGCTGTTGGTGTGGTGTGATTTCCGCTGCCCTGGACTAGTGTTGACCCACCCCCGAAGGGCCTCGTTAATAATAATAATGATTGAAATAAATAAATAATTGAAATAAATCTGTCATTGCGCGGTTGGATGAAGGACCTGATACAGAAGGCAGTACTCCTGGATACGGCTCGCATTGTGAGGAGGTTCCTGTTTCTGGAGCCCTAACCACCGGTAGCTTGGACCCTGTTCCCGACACCAGCAGACAACTATTTTTTTTATTTTTAAAGGTTTTTTTTATATGTTTTTTTTTTAAGAAATATTTAAAAGTGTAAACAATATGTATAAAAAATAAATAAATGGAATAATAATAATGTTTCTATTGATATAAAGCAACTGATACATATTCAATTGAAGCCCTGACTCCTGAGCTAGGAGGTACCTGTGTTACAGAAGTCAGTGTCTTCACTCGTTTGTGGAACATTAACAATTATTTATGTAACAAAATTAAAATTAAAATGTATGTACAATTAGTGCGAACTTGCTCTTGTGTGATAAGTGTATGTGTACATGTGTTGTGTATATGTGTGAGTGTGATGGTGTGTGGAGGTGTGATGGCGTAATAATGTGTGTTTGATGGTTTGCTTCTCTTTGTGATGGTGTGAAGGTGCACGTTAGATGTTTTTTTTTATTGTGTAGGAAAATCATCTTATGACAAATCCAGCTCTTGGGCGGAATGGGAGATAGTGTCAGACTTTTACTGACTAAAAACCCACTCCTCTTCCTTCTTTGCCTTCGTCTCAGGGCCCCGGGTTTCGCTTTCACACTACCCGTGACCCCAGTAGGCTTCGATCCTGCTGGGCCCCTACGATTTGCTGACATCTTGAGGTGCGCGTGCATGTTAGATGGTGTGTTTCTCTGTGTGACTGTGGTTGGTGGTTGTATTTTGAGTCATATCAGATATTGTTGTCTAGCTTATAATTTGTTTATTATGAATGTTGATCTTTTACTATGTTTTCCGTCTGTATGTAATCCAGAGTTTTGAGCCAAATGTTTTTTTTCATCTTCGCTTTCTTTTTAGTTAGTGGGTTGATGTTGTGAATTTTAATTAATTTGTTATATATATAAATACTTAGGTATAGATGTTGCCGTCTAGCGGATGCGGTATTACACCGTTACTCGTTCTGTAAAGCATTTAGCCACTGCGTCAAATTTACCGTTAAGAATTGGGAAAAAAGGCTAAGCAGATTGATCTTGCAATTTCATTTAATCCCTACATAATTCTACCATTACGCTCATACTATTTGATATCGAATAGATATCTCTCATTCACCCATCGTGCATCGCCATTCGATATTGCCCAACACTGTTCGAGATTCCTCTCTGCGTTAATGAGGCTTCAGGCGTCGAATTTCACGCAGCAAATACTATGACGTATAATTCCAGTGTTGCTTTACATTGAACTCGAAATAATGTGTTGTTGCGTCTGATTCTGTAACTTGATATTTAGTTCTTACATCATCGTAATTTTAGCAGAAAGACGTCTACTGTTGGGCATAGACGTCTTTCAAGTGTCACCACAACGGTCGGTCTTGTGTGTATTGCACCCTTCGGATTTGGTTTTGGGCACGCCATAATCACGGCGGTAAATCCCCTCTTTGAGGAGTGGTTGGAGCGGCAACACGGTGTCCTCATCCTCCGTATGACGCAGGTCCTCACCGGGCATGTCAAGTTCGGGAGGTTCCTGCATCGGAATCAGACGGAAGAAACCGAAAGGCTCTGATTCGGGCTATGGTCCGGAGCCAGGAGGAATGGCAGGCGGTCGCCTCCTTCTGCGAAGCAGTAATACTAACGAAGTAGGATGGCGCACGCGTGAGGGAACGAATGTTCTCGTCCCAGCCGCCGAGATTCTGACCTCGACTATCAGCCACGGTAGACGCGGGCTTGCGGACGTCTGAAGAGGAAACCCGTAGTCGTTTTTTAAAAAGAAATAAAATTCATTTACTCGTATTTCAGGTAAAAACCCAAATTAGACATCATCCAAAAAATACAATAAAAACCCAATTAAAATAATAATTACACCAAAAATTTAAAACATTTAAATTTATAATAGTCTCTTATATGCGACACTGTAACTTGTCTATTTGTCTGTCACAGCAGTGCCGCACATAACGACAGTCCAACCTACTCGCGAACATACCCGAAGCGCTGCAATAGCGAGGCAGACCCAACACCGCCCTGAAGGAGTTATTAAATTGGATACGAAGGGTGTTACAGCTATTCTGAGTGTAGCTAGCCCACGAGCTGCAAGTATACAGGGACGTGCAATATGTCCGGAAAAGAGTTATTTTCACGTCCTCTGAGCACCTCGCAAACCTGCGAATAAAGGAGTTCAGGGCCTCAAGTCTGCTAATACAATAGTGTCAGAATTGTCTATTATTGACTTCATAATTGTATATTTTGATCAAGTTTGGTAATCTACTAATATAATGGCGTCATTATGACTTTCCAATGGTCAACCACTGACATTCCATTCAAAGAAATGGCATAGAATGATAATCTCGTACATAATCACAAATTAATATTTGACGTATGCGGATAACTTCCAAAATTTTGACAGTTCCTTTGATCAGTGACATACCATTAGAACGTTATTGTGCAGTCATTGGTTTAAATTTGTTTCGAGACAGCTTGATATTGTCATTCTACCAAAAGATCACTGACCGATCAATGATCAACCATTATGAATTATCAGATTACGTACTTTTAGCAAAATGACAATAGTATCGTGTTGGAATGACGAATTTATAAAAATAGCAGACTTGGACCCCAGGATGTACGTTGCGCGCCAAATTGAAAAGAGCATAACAACGATTCACCGACGAGGAAAACGTGACGGATAAGTAACATTATTCTTTCATTCACAAGTCGTAGAGTACTTTATTAAGTTATTCAAGATTCCAGCAGCTGTGTGAACAAAGGAGACTGGCTCATCTTAGTTCGTTGCTTCAATAGAGGCTTAGGACTATAATTAATCATAGGCCGTAGAGGTCCTTAAAGATTAAGACGATGATGACGTCACGAAATTGACCTTTTGTGTCTTAGCTCAAGAATTAGCTGAAGTTTGTATTAAGGTTGATACTAGTTAGTTTTGTGTGGGTTTGTTTGTGTTAGTGAGTGGTAAGTAGCTGGAACAGTTTTGGATAAGCCAAGGTTTAAGGATGAAGTTGTTTATTTTTGTACAATTCCGCCACACTATCCCCAAATATCAATCGTCGAATTGGACTCGGCTGAAAGGCGTTCGGGAAGCTGCGCGGTGTCTTCTCGTCCAATATACCACAGTGTCTTAAGACGAAAGTCTATGACCAGTGCGTGGTGCCATTGATGACATATGGCTCCGAAATGTTGTCGCTTACAGTGGACCTCATCAGAAGGCTTACAGTCACTCAAAGGGCAAAAAAAGGGCTATCTATGCTCGGAGTTTCCTTGCGTGATCACTTCAGAAATGAAGATATCCACAGGAGAACCAAGGTTACCGACATAGCCCAAAGAATCGCCAAACTTAAGTGTCAGTGGGCAGGGCACATTGCTCGCAGAACAGATGGTCGATGAGGTCGAAAGGTTCTGGAGTGTCGACCACGTACCGGAAGACGTAGCGTTGGCAGGCTTCCCACAAGGTGAACCGATGACCTGGTGAGGGTTGCGGGTATCCGATGGATGCGAGACGTACAGAACCGGTCATTATGGCGACACTTGGGGGAGGCCTATGGATATAGGCCAGGTTGGATAACAGTGGACGTCTTTCGGCTGAAATAATGATGATGATGATCCCCAAACATTCCAGCTGTTGGAAGCTAGAATGACCAGAGGTAACCATCAGAAGAGTGCCGATACTTTGAGACGAGTTCCTGAGTAACGGTTAAATTTTATCTTAGATCATCATTTCTCTAGTCAAACTAGATTGAGTTCAGATTCCAGTCCTGAGACCTGGGCAACACAATACTATTTCGATAGACTGATGGTCATATTTTTTTGCGTCTGACTACCTGTAACGTCTGCTAAAGATCTACGAATAACAACCGAGACCGTGGTGCTTTCCGAGGCACGGGGTGTCAATAATGTCCTTAGAAAAGTACTTATGGATTGAAAAATTTACATTTGTAAATGCCCGATTTCAAACACGCAATGTCATGCATCAGAGGCGGGTCCCTTAACCACTGGGCCGTCATTACACTTTTTTTATTTGATTCTCTTGGATACCGCATCATCATCATCATCTTCCTGCCCTTGTCCCATCTTATTTGGGGTCGGCGCAATACGTTTTTTTCTTCCATTCTATCCTGTCAAAAGTCATACTATCACTAACTTCCTTTTCTTTCATATCACTGTTCACACAATCCATCCATCTTTTCTTTGGCCTCCCTCTCCCTCTCCACCCATCCACATGTAAACTCATAACTCTTTTAGTAACATGTGTTTCATCTCTCCTCTTTACATGACCATACCAAGACAAACGATTCCCCTTCAACTTTTCAGTCACTGGCACCACTTTCAAACTTCCTCTAATATATTCATTTCTTACTTTATCCATTCTCGTCACACCACACATCCATCTCAACATTCTCATCTCCGCTACATGCAATCTTTTTTCATGTGTCTTTTTCACAGCCCAACATTCTAATCCATACAGTATGACAGGTCTTATTACGGACTTGTAGATTTTACCCTTCAACTTGAGGGGCATCCGTGGGTCACAAGTTGTTCCAGTGACCTGTCGCCATTTCATCCATCCTGTATTGATCCGATGTGATACGTCTCGGTCTACCTCGCCATCTCCTTGTATAAGCGACCCGAGGTACCAAAAGTCGGAGCAGATTGGTATGGGCGTTCCAGCGAGAGCTAAGGGCATAGGACCGGAGAGACCACCGAAATCGCAGAACAAGTATTCCGTTTTGGTTCTACTCAATTTCAGGCCAACACTCTCCAGTCTGTGCCACCACACCTCCAATCTGTTCTGGACCTCTAGGCCACTCTCGGTAACCAACACAATGTCATCGGCAAACAGCATACACCAGGGAGCCTCTTCCTGAATGTCCGACGTCAGAGCGTCCATTATCATCAGGAAGAGGTAAGGGCTGAGATCGGCTCTCAGCCCTTGATGTAAGCCGACAGCCACATTGAAGCTACCAGTGGTGCCCACTGTAGACCGGACTTGGATACTGCATCGACTGTACATCGCTCGGATCAACTGCACATACTTCCCAGGCACACCTTTCTCCATAAGGGCCCACCACAGAACCTCACGAGGTACCCGGTCGTATGCCTTTTCGAGGTCGATGAATACCATGTGCAAGTTTTTATGCGCACCCCTGTATTTCTCGCACAGCTGGCGTATAGAAAAAATGGCATCCGTTGTACCCCGACCAGGCATAAAACCGAATTGGTTCTGTGAAATTTCACTCTCTTCTCTCAGCCTTCTTTCAATAACTTTCTCCCAGGCTTTCATAGTATGTGACATTAGCTTTATTCCTCTATAATTGTTGCATTCAAGCACATCACCCTTGTTTTTAAAGATGGGCACCAGGGAACTGTTGCACCACTCATCAGGTATGGCTTCTTCCCGCAACAACTTATTGAAGAACAAAGCCAGCCACATCCATCCATCCACTCGCGGCAACTTCCACACTTCAACTGGTATTCCGTCTGGACCAATTGCCTTACCATTCTTCATTCCATTTACAGCTATCCTGACTTCATCCATACTAATCATTCTCACTAAACCCATATTCACTGGTTTGCTCTCTAAAATCCCATTCCAGTTATTTTCCTCATTCATCAGTCTTTCAAAATAGTCCTTCCACCTCTCTTTGATTTTTTCATCTTCTGATAGAATCATTCCAGTTTCATCCCTTATACATCTTATCTGACAAACATCTCTCGCATTTCTCTCTCTTGCTCTAGCAAGTCGGTATAGATCTTTCTGGCCTGCCGGACTATCTAGTGTGTTGTATAGTTTGTCCTGTGCTTTTGCTTTCGCTATTGCCACGGCTTTTTTGGCTTTTTTCTTTAAAGCATCATAATCACTTTTTTTCGCAGACTTTAAGCTAGTGTTTTCCGGATCTATACGCTGCCATTCCTTAAATTTCCTCTTTTTTTCCTTCAACACATTCTTTATATCTATCGACCACCACCATCCCTATCTATTGGATACCGCAATGAAAAAAAAAAAATTGTAGAGACGTATTTTTAGTACTTTGCGTTCTAGGCCTATGGATTTCCTTTTCAGGTTGTAGAGCCGTATGCCGTCTATGCGGTGCCGCTGATCGAAACCTGAGCCACAATAATGACATGAACGAGTCAATACTCGTTCATGTTCACATATGGCTGAGCGTTACAAATTCTCAACTGCCATCAGTTGAGAGTTTGTAACGCTCAGCCAAATGTCTAGCTTATGGTGGGGCGTTTGTTGAATCATTTAGTTCCCTTCAAAATGGTTGAGCTTAGGGGTGCTGTTTCACGCGTCATGTTCGTGGACGGGCGCCGTCAGTTGAGACAGGTCCTCTTAACTCGTTTTATATTTTAAATTGAACTATTTTTTCATTTTTCTCATGTAATAAAAGCATCAGGAAATATGTAACTAGGATTTAACATACAGGGTGAAATTGAATAGATGCGACAAATTTAAATATACGATAATACGTGTTGTCAAGAAAATTTAGATCATATCAAATGAAAAATTAGTAAACATTTATCAGTGTTACGAAAAACGTTAAAATAATTTAAGTATCAAAGAATTTCGCGTACTACAGTTTTCGTGTAGTGGGTACGATTTATGTAGGTACATTCTCGCTATGAATGAATCGCGCCTCCGACGGTCCGGCCGCCCGCGCATCTTTCCCGCGCGCACGATTATTAACAATTTTGTGAAACCAAATATCCCTTCATACTTTTGTCGGCTTAGGACGATCAAAAATACAATAAAAGTAATTAGTAAAACAATGTTAACTTCAAATGTTAAACCGTTAACGTTTGTTACAACAACAAATTAATTATTGTATTTTTGGCGTATTTAAAAAGTTGGAATCACAGTATTTACAATAATTAATAATTAAGTATTTACAATAAATCAAATCGGTAATCAAAACACTTACGTGTATTTTAATAACTGTTCAAAATGTCCACCTCCGTTTTGTAAACACAATTGAGCACGGCGCCGCAAATTGTCCTTAAGTTTTATTAATACTAAAGTCTGTGATTTCACAGTTTCAAAAGCACTCCTAATTTTGTTTTTTAGGTCGTCTAAAGTTTCGGACTCGCGTTCGTAAACGAGTCTTTTTATTTCTCCCCACAAATAAAAGTCTAACGGTGTTAGGTCAGGTGACCGTGCCGGCCATGCTACGGGTCCGCCGCGTCCTATCCACCTATCACCGTATTCACTTCCTAAATAAGCTCGCACTTCACTGAAATAATGAGCCGGAGCTCCGTCCTGTTGAAAATACATACCGGCAAGGTACGACTCGGGCACGTCTTGCAATAGTTCAGGCACTGCATTCCTTAAAAGTTCTAAATAACGTGGACCGGTCAACCTGTCATTAATGAAGATCGGCCCAATCACTTTGTCATTAATTATCCCAGCCCATACATTCACACTAAATCGCACTTGGAAAGCGTCCCTCCGTGTTACGTGTGGGTTGCGACCGCGAGCACTCCACCAATGTTCATTATGAACGTTAAATAGTCCAATTCTCGTAAAGGTGGCTTCGTCACTCCATAAAATGTTGTTATGGAGATTTTCCAATAACTATTCACAAAATTGTCTCCGCGGACGATAGTCGGCGAGCACGATATCTTGCACGCGCTGAAAATGATAGGGATACATCCCAGACGTGTTCAGTAACTTCCATATGAAATACTGGCTCACATTGAATCGCCTGGCTGCCTGTCTGGTGCTGGCCTGAGGATTTTCTTGAAAAAATCGCTGTACCATGCGGTACATGCGCCTTGGGTGTACCGGCGGTCTTCCACCACCCCGGGCGTGTGCCGGCACGTGTACACTTGCGTAGTCCAGCATGTTCTGAGTGATTCTTAGAATCCTTCCCAATGATGGTGGAGTGACATTGGGATATTTTAGCCGAAATTTTCGCTGCGTTTCACGTAAATTTCTTACGGTGTTGTACCATACGATAATATTGAGATACTGGACGTTTGTAAGCGGTTCACGACTATTTCGTCTCGTCCTAGGCATTGTGACACACACACAAGACAACAATACAAATTATTCGCAATACGTAAAGTAGAATTCGCGGAATGCGCACGCGACCGTCCGTGACCTACAAACGTTTTAGAGCGACTAGCGTGGGCGGGGAGGGGTGGTCGCCGGGAAGGGATGGCAACGTCGCACGGTTCTTACTTAAAATTAGGTAAATGACCGCAACGAACGGCAACGTTTACTAGCATGAGTACTCCACGACGATTATTGAGCATTGCGTCGAGTCGGACGAGATTTTTTGATATTTTAATTTTTCTTATTTATTTTGCATATTAATATTTTTTTCTGGAATATCGATAATTCATAATTAAATAAAGATAACAACATCAATGGACCATTTTATAACGATAATAACGTAATTTTTTTTAACGATTTAAATTGTTGAAAAAACAGTTGATAATTACTATATTACTATAACTGAAGCTCCCATTTCATTTTGTCGCATTTATTCAATTTCAGCCTGTATAATTAATAACATGATTTAAAAGAGTGTCTATGGAGTTTCTCGCACGTTCTTTTCCATAGGGATCTACATTTTGGAATGGCCGAGTGGTGACGGTCCCGACTTACGAGTTGTAGGTCATGGGTTCAAACCCAGCCAGGCGTCTTACTTTGTCTAATTTATTTCATCACCACTGCTCTCAAAACGGTGAAGGAAAATATCGTGAGGAAATCCTATTTGCATGTCCTAGAACCTAAAATTCGAAGACATGTGACATCAAATAACCCACACTGAGCCTGCGTGGTGGATGACGGCCCATTCCCTCTCCTAGTGAGGAGACCTGAGTCCCAGTAGTGGGAACATTATGAGGCCGACTATGACTATGCTAATTATCTTCATATTTCTGACAGTACCTACAACTTCTTGATTAACCAAAAGTACCTATAATTTTTTTTTTAAATATAATAGAATAGGGTAGAATAGGGTAGAATAGGGTAGAATAGGATAGAATGGCGGTGCAGCCTGGTTCACATGTAATTCTGAAATACATGAGTATATATAAATATGAAGACTGTCATTGAAGAAGCCAAACAATGCACAGATAACTACGCTGAACGATTAAAGTTCCATCCCCACCCATTGACAAGCATACTTCTAATACGAAATCCGATCAATGGCCTGATAAGAGCAAATGTGCTATATGACTAAGGAAATCTAAAGCAGTGGCTTTAACCCACCAACATTTCTAAATAACTACTGCAACATATCTGATTATAGTCAACTCGATGGCAGATGTGCTTCTAGGAATAAACCCAACAGTCTATCGAAGAACGTGGTTTTATTTATATTGTAACCTTCACA
This sequence comes from Mythimna vitellina, assembly GCA_949316375.1. Classification (NCBI taxonomy): domain Eukaryota; kingdom Metazoa; phylum Arthropoda; class Insecta; order Lepidoptera; family Noctuidae; genus Mythimna; species Mythimna vitellina. The sequence continues at coordinate 2,284,014 of OX438696.1, forward strand.
ATACTTACAGGTTGAGTGTGCGGAAAGAAAACCGTCATAAGATTTGAGGGCGCAGGTGTGTAAATGTTACCGGCCAAACCAGTTCTCCCTACATGTCCTACTACTTCTGGGTAGTTATAAAAAAAATAACCACTAAGGCTAACTTAACCTGTCCGTGTCGCGGCGGCAATCTCTCGCGCCGGGCCTTGGTACAGGCTTCTGCGAAGCAGTAATACTGGCAAAGGAGGCGGACGATCGCGTGAGGCAACGATCCTCACGCTTCAACCGCCGCCGGGATTCCGATCCCGATTTCTGGCCACCGTAGGCGCGGGCTTGCGGACGGCGAGCAATGGGTAACCCGCCCTCCGACAGTCCGGTAACCGTCCGGACCGAGCCCAAGTCGTCGACGGCGCGTATTGTTCCACGCGCGCTTCAGGGAGATGTCAGCAAATCATAGGGGCCCAGCAGGGTCGAAGCCTACTGGGGCCATGGGTGGGGTGAAAAAGAAACCCGGGGCCCTGGGACGAAGGCAACGAAGGAGTGGGTTTTTAGTCAGTAAAAGTCCGCCCAAGAGAGGGATTTGTCATTAGATGATATTCCCATCTAAAAAAAAACCTGTCCGTGTCGGGGTTCCCTAAAATTCTGATTTTACTTCGCTAGCTTGTGGACTAATATTGCGGGTTTGGTCTAGGCTAAATCCTAAAATCGGGTTTGAGGCCATTCAAGTATTAGGTACGTAAGTGCTAAAGGGGGGTGGGTGGGGTTTTTGCTTTGCTATTCTGAACGACATAGGGGATGGGGGGTCTAGATGGTGATTTCGTCAACAGTGCAATTTTTTTTAGTTTTTTATGAGAACAATTTCTATGTTTCAAAATCACAAGAAAGTGAGCAGATACACATCATTAAGCAGCATACATCTAATGTCATTGAAGACTGAGTATCATAGATTAGTGTGTCATGGAATGAGAACTGTTAATTTGAAACAATAATGTAAAAAATTTAAATAAACTTTGTTTTTTTCCTTTTTTTCAAGTATTCCTTTTTTCTAGACTTACAACTAATGCGCATAAACTAAAAACCTGACATATTGACAAATGCACGTACCAAAATTGACGTAAGCATGAGAGGGGGGTTAGAGTTTTGCTTACTTTTGCTGAGGATGAGATGAGGGGGTGGGGGTGGTTAATATTAGCAAAAAATCTGCTTACGTAATACTTGAACGGTCCCGTTGGCCGGTGACATATATATACCCAACGTCCTTGCTACGTTGTTAACACTATTTCATGATTATAGTGAGCCTGTAATATTTTGATATTCTGAAACTATAAAAGACTAGCTTCTGCCAGCAGCTCTGCCTATAAAAAGTATAAAGACCCGCCGTCATATAAAAACTAACAGCCGAAAGACGTGCAGTGTTGGACATAGATCTCCCGCAAGTATCGCCGCAATGAATCGATTTCTCGATCCTTGACCCTCACCGGGTCATCGTTCCACCTAGAAACTCCGTACAGACTCTAAACGTACTCTTTAAAATAATGTTCAACAAAATCTGCATCTGTCTCTCCCAGCTATATGTTATCTGTGACAATGGACACATGATGTATCGGTGGCGCACTGTGCCCGTATTTTAATGTCCTCTGTACGGTCAGTCGCACAGTGATTAATCATTTTCGGGCTCAACCTTTGACCTTTGTCCTTCCATGGAGGTTATACCATTCTTTGTAAGGGACATATTTATGGGAAAGACAAAATGGTGGTCTCAAATCATTGTGGGTACTTTTACTAGGTCATTTTGATGAATGTGTTTTGTGGATAGGAATTTATTTTTATCTTCAAAATCTTTTAAATGTATCAGCGCAATGAATATTTATTCAAAGTGAGTTCCTATCTATTAGTTTATTATCCTTTTTAGGTACTGCACTTTTAAGCGCGTTACCAAGACAGTGAAAACCGTGAAAACATTCGAAAGAGTTACCACGGTGTTGGAACTCGAAGGGCAATTGAAAGAACGAGCATAGGCTTTAGGCTGTATAAGTCTAACACTCTTTTTCGATACAAGGAAGTTATTTGTTGATATTTTACACGGAAAAAGTATCGCATATCTTTGCAAATACCTACTTGACTGTGATTCTTAAATGCGTCGTGCAAGACAAAGTAATGAATAAGTTTCTGTTTATCCGAGCCATGAAAGAGTTATTAAACCATTACTTACTGCAACTTTTACATTTTTTATTTATCACCTGGTTTCCAACTGAGTTTGCGGACAGCGAGCAATGGGTAGTTCGCCATCCTGACATCTGGTAAGGACCAAGCCCGAGTCATCAAGGGCGTGTAGTGTTCCATGCGCGCCTCACAGAGATGTTAGCAAAAGGACGAAGACGAGGAGCCCTTCTGGGCCCCTCGTCCGTCTAACTTAACCCGTTACCGTAGCATATCCGATAAAGTTACGAAGAATTTTCATAAGAGAAACCGTGGTCCTAGAACGCAAAGCTAGTGGGTTTTAGTAAGTAAAAGTCTGACATCCTAGAGTGGGAAAAGTTATTGAATAATTTCCCACCTTAAAAATGTATATATATTTCCAACTGCGTGAAAAATGTGTATTTCCTTTTCTCACAATATTGTGTTACACTTCGTCTTTCTAAGAACCTTTTTTTTTGTCATGTACTCTTGACAGAGTGGTTGTGGTCAAGTCTCGGTTGAGTCTTACGCCATCGCCTCTCTCGCGATGTGACGCCATGCAGCTCTGTGTTTGGTGGGAGCGTCACAGATTAGATGAGACCTATCTACCGTATTGGAGAGCGTCCACGTGATCTTTTGCCTTCGAATTTACCTTGCTCCACCAATCGTTCCATCGTGTCTAAGTTCTAAGAACCATAACAACGTAACCTACTACTCCTTATCATAACAAGTACGAAAGCCCAACAAAAAATCATGGAGTTAAGAGTCCGTTAACACAATAATGAGGGGAAGTTGGGTATCCCCTTCCTCGGAGGCAATCAGGACAGATGTCTCACTCACTTATTTACGTTGACCTAATCTTATTTCAACTTAATTTGGGCACGAATTTACAGCAAAATATGTTAATTTGTATTGAATTTGGGGGACAGCTGATTAGGTGTGTTGTGTACTGCAGGAAGAAGCTATTTTTTTTATTAAATTTATCTTCTGATACTCAGAAACAAAAACAATTATCTTCAAGTGATGGTATACCTATAAGCCATCGACCGGCGTATTGAAAGAATTAACTTTTTAGGACAGTATTTGTTTTTTGGTGATGATTTCCCCTCAGAAAAAGCCCAATCAAGCTGCAGCTCAATTGTGCAGCAGTATGAGGTAAATATTTTGAAAAGAGCGGAAAAGATGCTCTTTTTCGCGCTTGTAGCCATTATTTTTTTTAACTAAAATTAAAACTAATTATTAATTATTACTTTGTATCTATATGTTTGTTTGAAGCAGAAGTCTGAAACTAAAACTGCTTTGATTGTGATATTTTTTTCACACATAGTAAGTTACAAAATTGTTGAAAATCAAATAATCCTCGTGGTATTTTCCCAATCATGTTGGGGCAGCTTCCAGTCAAACCGGACGCAGTTGGATACTAGAATTTTACATGTTGCAACTGCTCATCTGACCTCCACAACCCAGTAGCTGGGTAACAGTATCCCTCTTGGCAAGACCGTTATATATGTCATAATATATGTGACGGCTCGTCATAATGGTTGGAGCTGACTCTATAAAAAACGCACTAATTCTAGTTCTTCTTGCTGCCACTAGATGGCGTGCCTTGTTTTGTTGTCAAGAAATCAACTGTCTGATACATCATATGGAGTGGAATAGGCCACATTAGTGAAGCTGCGAGGAAAACATATTTTCTAAAAGCAGCTCAAGTACATCTGGCCTGTTGGTCTAATGGTTAGTGGCCCTGACTGCTATGCCGGAGGTTGTGGGTTCGATTCCCACCCAGGACAAATGTTTGTGTGATGAGCACGATCATTTGTTCTGTGTTTGGGTGTAATTTATCTATAGATGTATGTATTTAGAAATATATAAGTATGTTTATCAGTTGTCTAGTACCCATAACACAAGCTCTGCTTAACTTGGGACTAGACGGCGTTGTGTGATAGTTGTGGAATATATTATAATATTATTTCACATCTTATAGCTGGTCCTACACCACCAGTTTTATCTTCAAACCGTCAGTATTTATTTAGGAGGAGACAATTAATCAGCCGAGAGTGTTTAGTGCCTGTTTAAATAACACTACTCCGCTTGAGATTCCGTCACGCTCTCCATTTTAGTTCCGTTGACGATTATTTTGTTTGTCTCTGAAGTGGCTTTAGAGCTTCATTGGTTTGTGTACCGAGTGTGTTTTTAGTTGTCGTCTGTCTTTTGATATCTTTATTCTGGTGGCAAGTCGGTATTTTGCCGGTTGTTAGGTTTTTAGTGTGATTAGCTCTTTGCCTTGAATTGAATTTTGCCTTTGCTTTGAATTTTGATAACATAATGTAACATTATCAGCCTTTTAATGTTCCCACTGCTGGGACTCAGGCTTCCTCTCATGAAGAGGAAATGAGCCGTGATCCACCACGCGTTGGTGAATGTCACAAGTCTTCGAATTTTTGGTTCTAGGACATGCCGGTTTCCTTCACTGTTTTGAGAACAGTGGTGATGAAATAAATAACACAAAGTAATGCGACCTACAACTCGTCAGAAGGGGCCGTTACTACTCGGCCACCACTGCTCAATGCTGAATTTTGATATTTTTATATATTTTGGTAAGTATTCATTCTTGTAATTTTTTTGGTATACACGGAATAAAATTATTTTATAACTTAATATTCTTTATACCGTTTTTGAAGGTTCTTTAGAAATACTAATAATTAATGAATTATTCATTTTGGTATTTCTTTATTTTTTACGGCTCTCCGACGAATAGTTTGCAAAAACATTAACAAAAAATAATTTTAACAATAAACAATTATCACAACGAATTCTTCACTTATAGGTGTGCACAGCACTTACAGAATTTATTAAACTAATATTATTTATATTTTGAATCAATTTTTCATTCACATTTGATAAATAATAACAAGGTACAAAACGAAAACAAAGACAATGGAATCAATAAAATAAGGAATTATTATAAATCAATAAATTAAATAAACTATGTCAGAATTAATTACATTACATTACGAGAGAATCCATTGTTTAATTGATGTCAGATTAAATTAAATTATACTGGAATACATTAAATTACACTGAATTAGATTAAATGGCAATAAATTATACTAAATTAAATTAAATAGGTGAGTAATAGGGATGTACCTATTTGTGTGATTCCAATTTATTAACCAACAGCTTTCTAGCGGTAGTAAACAAAGTTTATGCAGTTCTGGTATTAAGTCTTTTGGCACGATCAATTAACGGCTAGGTTGACTGGTAGAGAATGCCTAAGGCATTAAGTCCGCCTTTGTACTTTATGTTGCATGAAGTTTACTAAATTAAATTAAATTAAACGGCTTAGAATGGTAAACATAAAGTTTCTTAAGTTCGTGAGGGTCTTTCATACAATCTTTAACACCCCCTAAATCTTCTCATGGGAGTAGTTCTGAAAAATTAAAAATGACAACCTTTTGTGGTAAGATTCAAGGATATTGGGTTTAGGAAGATGATGGTTGGATAAATTTTTAAATAATATGACACATTAAAACTAACAATATCAGTTTCATACCTCCACGCCTTCATAATAAAAAAGACCTTGAGAGAAGGACAGATAAAAAACACAGGGATCCTAAAAGGGTTCTCTTTTTGCCGACTGAGATTACGCAACGCTAAAAAAGCGTAAGTATCGACTGTTTCTTGGTGAAAATCAGATTCGTAATCAGATTTTTTTTTGAAGTGATACTTCCTTCAAGTAAGTAGATAAATCAAAAAATATCACCTTCAATCTCTTTCTCATAACGAATATAAATGGTTAAACCATTAATCACCACGTGAACTTACAAAAAGTTTAGTCACCATGACTGACGACACCCAAACACCTTCACAAATCCGAGTAACACCATTTTGTAATCCTATTGGGTAAGCAAGCAGCTTAATCCAATCCCTTCAAAATAAAACGTTTGTAATCCGAACGTCACTATTCCGTCAGTGTTGCCAACTGAACAAACCTTTGTAGCTAGCTTTTGCTAAAGTTGCCAGATTGTCGCATTGTTTTATTTCAAATAGTTGATAGAAGTCATCATCATCATCATCATTTCAGCCGAAAGACGTCCACTGCTGGACATAGGCCTCCCCCAAGTGTCGCCACAATGAACGGTCCTGTGCGTCTCGCATCCATCGTACTCCCGCAACCGTTACCAGGTCATCGGTCCACCTTGCAGGAGGCCTTCCAACGCTACGTCTTCCGGTACGTGGTTGATAGAAGTACCGAAATAAAAAAGAAAACTATACTTATAATAATAATTTATTAATAAGACAACATTTAGTCTACAATATCTGTTAGTAATTCTTATATCTACGTTAGTTCATCATCAAATATAAGTAATAATAAACGAAAACAATAAAATAGACTAATAAAATGTTCAATAAAATAAAATGTCAAAATCACAACGTCAGTGTTTAAAATGATTAAATCAGAACAATAAAATAAATTAAAATGGTCAGTAAATTAAATAATGTTTAATTTTTTTTTCAATTTCTTATTGCTCTCTTTGTCTAAGATTAGGTAACATAAAATATAGGTTAGGTACGTTTTACATGAACATGAAATAGTATACATTTCATGCTCATGTAAATAATATAAATAATAATAATATTTATATAATAATAATAGCTAAATACTTAATCTGTAGAACATGATGTATATTAGGTAGATCTTCAAACGCATCCGGTTAGACTGAAGCCGAATCGAGCTAGTTGGGAAAAGGCTAGGGAAATGATACAGAAGATTCTGTATTTACACGGTTGTGAGAAAAAATCTTGTGAACCAGAAGCTGGGATTGTTCAGAAAAGCTACTGCGACCCTGGATCGCAATGGGCAACTGAATAAATACAGGTGGGTTTTAGTCAGTAAAAGTCTAACACGTCCTGTCGCTCCAATACGAGTGGGAAGAAATTTGATGATTTTATGCTTAAAAAAAGGGACGGTGTATATTTTTCAAATGTTACCACTTTTCGAAGAACATTTGGTTGTAAAGCATTGTGTGTATGAAGGAAAATTTGTCTTGATGGAGTCAAAAATAGAAAATAGAATTGAGAGTAATCAAACTCATTAGGTTCGTCTATTAATTCTTCACTTTGTTTATTTCACGGTTCCAAATTAGCTAATTAAATAGCTTAGCTTGGCTACCATGATTTTTTAGTTGTAACTGAAAGAAATGTATTATAAAAAAAAATCGCCAGGTCTAGCTATAAAATAGCGATTAACGTTGCGTAGCGTTGGTATCACTGAATACAGTGATGCCAACTATACCGTTATAATATTCCCACTGCGTCGGGTCATTAATGATTCCGTGTGAGTCCGACGATGGAGGGTAATCCCGTATTCCCGAATATTCGTAGGGATGTGGGTTAGACGGGGGCTAACTTGTGTGTCAACTTTGATATGAGGAATGTTTAGGGCTAATAAATTGGACTGGTTAATTTTGTTTGTCTGAACTGAAAACGTGATTAAAGTACGTCCTGACAAATTAGTGCGCATCTGGATTTAAATACAACTATTTTTCAGAAAAAGAATTCAAAGACATTTAATTTCCGAATGACTGGCCTGTTGGTCTAGCGGTTAGTAGCCCTGACTGCTATGCCGGAGGTCGTGGGTTCGAGTCCCACCCAGGACAAATGTTTGTGTGATGAGCACAATCATTTGTTCTGTGTCTGGGTGTAATTTATTTATAATATGTATGTATTTAGAAATATATAAGTATGTTTATCAGTTGTCTAGTACTTATAATCAAGCTCTGCTTAGCTTGACTAGACGATGTTTCACGTTGTGTGGTAGTTGTTAAAAAAAGGATATATGCTGAGTTAGGCACCTTTTTGGCCTTGCACAGATTTTAAAGTTATTTTTTCATTCTTAATTCTACAGTATTTTAATTTTAATGTATCCTAATTTACTGTATTTTAGTTTAACTGTATGTATGAGGTACGAATAAACGTTTTTTCTTTCTTTCTTTCAGTGATTTTTATTAAACGTTTTATAAACGTTAAAACCTTAGGAATTGCTCCTGTATCGTAGGTGAGTTTACAAACATATAAACTCACATGCACAAGATACTCAGACCTGGTACAACTATCTGCGGGTCATACAAATACTTGTTCCATGCGAGAATCGAACCCGCGATATGCACCGCAGCAGCCAATCGCTCTACTACTAAGCTAACTGTGTCAATTATGAATCTGTGTTCTAAAGCTCTAGGTTAACTTATGTCAAGATTCTAATTTCTGCATTCGGTTCAAAACGTACCTATCGTACGGGCAGCGTAGCGGCCTTCATTCCATAGGGTTACGGGTGTTTTTTTCGATTGGAAAAACATCCAATGACATCCCCCGCTCTTGGGCGGGACGTTAGGGTATGTCAGACTTTTACTGACTAAAAACCCACTCCTGTTCCTTCGTTACTTTTTATACCAGGGCCGAGTCTTCCGGCCCTGCTAGGCCCCTACGGTTTGTTAATATCTCCTTGAGGCGCGCGTGGAACAGTAAGCGGCGTGGACGACTTGGGCACGGTTCAGACGGTTACCGGACGGTCGGACGGCAAGCTACTCATTGCTCACCGACTGCAAGCCCGCGCCTACGGAGTCCGAAAATCGGGATCGGGATCCCGCCGGCTGGGACACGGTTTAGGGTAAAAAGTTGCCCAGTAGCTTCATTCTAAAACGATAATCTGAAAAATGTAATATCTACGCGTCATAGATTTAAACGCCAAACTTAAGTGGCAGTAAGCATGGGCGATGCAACCAAGAAGTTCGAGAGTGGCTGCTGCGTACCGGAGGACGCAGCTTTGGTATTCTCCCACAAGATGGATTGATGACCTGGTGAGAGTCACGGGAATCCGATGGATGTGAAACATACAGGACCGGTCGTTGTGGGGAGGCTTATGTCCAGCATTATGATAATTTATTAACACTTACAATTGTTTTAACAGGTTTATCCAAGATAACAATTGTAGTCGCAAAATAGCCGCACTCAGCGACGCCAACCACAGACTGATCAAATATCCATTAGTGTAGTAGGCAACATACATACATAATAGTCGATGGTCAGTCTCAAGTAGCTCCCCAGAGAACTGGCACAAGTTACACAGAGGACAACACACTTAGTGTCACCCTCTCGAATTCCGCCAATGTGCAAGAAAAAATATCTAACCGCAGAGAGACGCAATTAAGTATTTCAACCGCCCGAGTCACGGGTGCGAACTACAATGATACATTGACTGCTGAAAGCTATTCTGCCTCCCTAGCCAAGTTACAACCGTTTAGTTTCTCTTTTCGTTGATCGCCTTAAGTCGGCCACGTTCTGACCATGTAAATGAGCGTTGAGATGACCTCAGAACAAAGGAATCGGAGGCGTGGCAGACTCAAGGTGGTCGACGAAAAGAGAATAGAAACGAAACAGTTGTAACTTGGCTAGGGGGGCAGGTCAGCAGTTGACACGGTTTGGCAATTATTTGGATAATAAGTGTCTGATTAGGCAGTTAATGTGCTGTCATATATATATATTATTACAAGGTACGTTCTTTAACTTTTTGATTGCCATAGTTATGTATGTATGACTAAGCAAAATGTGTCCAGTACGCCACTGCCATGACTAAATGACAGATTTAAACGCTATCTAAAATGAATATGAATCTTAAAAGGAAGTATTATTTTTCTTATTTGTGTTATAAAGACTGGCCTGTTGGTCTAGCGGTTAGTGGTCCCGACTGCTATGCCGGAGGTCGTGGGTTCGATTCCCAGATTCCCACCCATTACAAATGTTTGTGTGATGAGCACAATCATTTATTATGTGTAATTAAGTAATTTATCTATAACTAGCTGTTGCCTGCGACTTCGTCCGCCTTAAATTCGTAAAACTGTACAATCACTCTGTGCTTGCAATTCATTTCGAATGCATCGCAATAATTTATTGTACTTTAACATAAAACGGTTAAAGGTAAAAATATCCAAATTAAGAACCTCCTCCTTTTTTAGAAGTCGGTTAAACACGCAAATTACCTTCAGGAAACATGTTATGTACTCGTCCAGATCCAGATGTATGACCGTCAATGAATAGAAAGAGCATGTATGGGTCGTAGCAGTGGTCATTTCTGCCTACCCCAAGGGAAAAGGCATATGTATGCATGGGCAACTATGTATGTTTCTGGTTTATGTTCTGGTAAAACATCATTGCATGATTTTAACCCCTCGCCACAGTGAGCACGCCACAATCAAATCGCAGCGGTAATGCCTGTCTTTGAGAAGTGTCTACAGAGGCGTCACGGCATCCTCTCTTTGTGCAGGACTCACCGGTTGTGGGTATTTCGGAAGGTATCTGTGTCGAATTCAGCGGAAAGAAACACTCGGGTCTCACCATTCTGCGAAACGCCCGGAGAATACGATGGAGCATACGGTGGAAGTCAGTCCCGCTTGGTCGGAGCGCCGGCGCCGCCTTGTCCTTATGGGGGCGATTGGTGGAGAAAATGACAACCAGTAGCCTCCTTCAGTGAAGCACTACGATCAAAGAAGGTGGCTGAAACTATGAGGGATAGGACATCCTGACTCCTCAGCGGTCACTGCAAGGGACGCTCCGGGTGTTGAAAGCCGCAAGGCAATTCCCAGCCATCGCAAACACGGGATTGCGGAGGTGCTGTCCGGCCGTCTGGTCAAAGCAGTCCTGAATCGACGGCGCGTAGTATTCTACGCGCGACTCAAAAAGATTTCAGCAAATGGATAGGGCCCTCTAGGGCCGATGTCTGCTAGGGCTGCAAGATTGATCGAAAGTGTTATCTCCCGTAACAATTTTCGTCTCAATAACTTTTCACTGAAGAGTTTAAGCAGTTAGACAGCTTTGGTAGAGATAAACGAAGGAGCATAATCGGGACACCGACCTTCAGCTGGATAACGTGCACTGATAGTTAAAAACCTTAAGTGAATCCCAAAACTACCATCATCATCCGGCAGGCATTATGTCCGCCGCTGTACATTTGTGCATAAAGGATTAAATAAATAAATCATCAACTATCTTCTTCCACAACAGTACTTATGAAGAATTGGCGAGAGCATGCTTGCATTGATTGTTGCACTTTGATCATTTTAGGCGTTAGAATTACTTGTTCATTTACCTAGGATATTTCGGTGTGTATTTAATTGACATCCCCGTATATAAGACAAATGTTTTTTCCATAGTAGGAACTACCTTATGAAGAGTCTCCAACTTATGAATGAAACTTCGGCGAAACCTTGTGCGCGTGTATCCCCGTTCAATCGAACTCGCATATTGATGGCCAAACCGAGAAATTACTGACGCCGATTGCCTCTATGAGGACACGGCGGTTCACTCAAGATGGATAGACCTCCACCGCATGCTACACCGAGTCCTCCAGGTGATTCACAAAATGGTAATATCAGGGTACTTTCAACCGAACCCAGAACAGAAACCGTTCGAAACACCCACAACAGTCCTGAGCTTATCCATAAAACAATGAAATTATGGTTAACAAATGTAGCAGCCGATAAGTGTTATCCCTGAGACTGGCCTCCCTTAGAGGGTTGTTCCAGTGTTGGTCACCACTCATTGCAAAGAGGTAACGTCCAGATATCGACGTAAGGCTGTAAGGAATCTGAGATACATCATACGTTGTCGAACTGTGCTCAGAAAAACACATTCGATCCCGTTTTATATGAAGCGGTGACTGCAAATAATAAAACACACCATTATTAATCCGCAAGGTGCCATCATGCCGGAGGACACAGTGGAGATGTGCTCTGCAAGGGCGGAGCACCGCCGTGTCCTCGTGAAGGCAATCGGCGTCAGTGACCTCTCGCGCCGGGCTCTGATCCAGAGCGAGGAGTAGTGGCAGGCGGTCGCCTCCTTCTGCAAAGCCGTAATGCTAGCGAAGGCGGAGGCCGCACGCGTTAGGGAACGGCTTCCGGACGTCGAGCAAAAGATATCCACTGCTGGACATAGACCTCCCCAAGTGTCGCTATAATAACCGGTCCTGTGAGTCTCTCATCCATCGGATACCCGCGACCCTTACCAGGTCATCGGTCCACCTGGGGACCATCCAACACAAGGTACCCTGTAACCCCTTCCGAAAATGTGGCCGTGTTATTTTAAAGTGAATAATTAAATACATATAGCTATTTACTTTTATCGTCTTTGGATGGTATCCCTTGAATAATCACGGTCAATTAGCTTGTTACTATAATGCGAAAAATATAATAAAAATAAGCTGTAGGATTGTTAAAAATGCCTCCGTCTAACACCAGTTTAACCATAACTGTAATCGTGGGCGATGGCCATTCTTCTGCCACTCAGAAAATTACGTAAAATACGCAATGCCATCTATCAAATTTAATATGAAGTTCAACCGTCATTGTCATCATTATTTCTACTTTGAGTCTTTAGATGGCGTTGCGAGTTGCGTGTGGTGTCATATTTTACTTCTCGAAAACTTTGATTTCATACCGTTTGTCTTTCATATGCTTTGTTTCATTGCGATGAAACAAAGCCTAAGTAAGATAATTATCAAGTTCCACACAATTTAATTGTATTAAAGTTATTTACATCGATTTCTAAAATTAATAATATGCACTTCACTAAAAATTTCTACAGATATATTATATACGTAGATTTATTAAAAAAAAATTGTAAGCATGCAAAAATATATAAAAAAATCTTATTCACGATGACAAAATAGAACAAAAATTTCTCCTAAGAGAGCCGTACGGGATTTGAACCACCTTAACATCTACAACAACATTTGAACAACCTTAAAGTCTAGATGCGAAACCACTGCGCTGCGGTCTTCGACGAATAAACTATAAAATAGACGTTCTTATATAAACGTCATAATTGACTGGTTGGCTCCCTAACGATGATAGCGTGATGATTTTCGTTTTAGAAGTTAAATTTGCAGCTAAATGGAGTAATGTAACATTATAGTACGTGGTTTTATTCGTCGCTTTGATTTTATTATGTGTTTTGATTAGTTTGTACAAAATATTTAGAAGATATCGAATAGAAATGTCAATTTTATTTTGAAAAAATGGTAAAAGTTATTTTAATACAAATAAAATAAGACAAAATAATGACAAAATTTTTAACTGTAGCTGGGAATTGAACTCGCGGCAAATGTCGTTCAATACCTACATTTTGGATTATTGCTCACCCCCCATAGCAAATAGCGTGATAGTTTATAGCCTATCAGTTGCCCTGACCTATAAGGATTGTGTATGCAAAATTTGAACAGGATCGGTTCAGTAGTTTTTGCGCCAATTAATACCATCCCAAAAGAATTTTACTGTTTTATTATATGTATAGATAAATGTGTACGTATTTAGAAACATATAAGTATGTTTATCAGTTGTCTAGTAGGTTCTCTATTTGGGCTCTGTTTAGTTTGGGACTAGATGGCGTTGTGTGAAAGTTGTGGAATATTATTATTATTATAAAATCGCAACATTTCACGTAAAACCCAAACTAAACTAGTTAAATATCTAGTCTTCTCCATATTCAGCTACGGGGCTGAGACTTGGACTTTGAAAAAGACGGACCGCGACCGCCTTCGAGATGTGGTGCTGGAGGAAAATGCTTCGAATTCCCTGGACTGCTTTCCGTGCCAACCTCTCTATCTTACGTAAACTGAACATCAAGATCAGACTGTCGACAGCTTATCGTAACTGGCATCGTTGATGGCAAGCAACCAAGACGCTGCAGCTCAAATAGATTGGCAGATCAGGTCGGCTCCACACTGGACACCCAATTGCACGTCGAACTTCATGACACTAAGAACCGTCACAGATGGCGAAATACCATTAAAAAGAAGCTAATCCAGTGGGAACTTCACGAGTCTCAGTGATGAGGAATACGACTCGAGGAGGAGGAGGATGAAGATAAAATCGCCGAGTGGCTCGTTGGTGGCTTAAGCACGCTTATGTTTTTTTGACGTCGTGGTCAAAAGATTTGTTGCTCTAAATAATATTTTTTGGCAGAAATAATATCCGATATTTATTTCGCGTCCACTGCTTAAATTCCCCATCTCTATGATACATAATTATTGCCTTTGATGTCTTTCACATTGCATGGAGAAAACTCGAAGGGAGCCGAACATCAAACGTGTCGTGTTCGGGCGTTTCCGATTGAGACGCGCGGATTACTTGTGGAGGAACGTGTTTCTTAATGCTGGCAAACATGTTGTTGTTTTGGTCCGGAGAGATTTCTTTGGTCCGTTGTTTACGGAAGTATTTTCAATTACAAAAGAAGTTTCTGATACCTACATGAAATAAAGCCTGAAAATAAAGACTGGCCTATTGGTCTAGTGGTTAGTGGCCCTGACTGCTATACCAGAGGTTGTGGGTTCGATTCCCACCCAGGACAAATGTTTGTGTGATGAGCACGATCATTTGTTCTGTGTCTGGGTGTAATTTATCTATTTAAGTATGTATTCAGAAATATATAAGTATGTTTATCAGTTGTCTAGTACCCAAAACACAAGCTCTGCTTAGCTTGGGACTAGACGGCGTTGTGTGATAGTAAAAAAAAAACAAAAAAAAAAAACAAAAGAAACAAACAAAACAAACACAATGGTCCTAGGTCCAATATCTAGTATTTCAATAATAGTCGAAGCCAGGGCTGCGGGATTATTCCAAGAGTCACCGCCTGGAACGCAAAGAGCAACTAAAGAAACACTTAACAACTAAAAACATCCATTTTATTACCAAGTAAATATATGTTATAAAACCAGCTGTGGGCCAGTGGTAACGACCTAAACTTACGAGTTGTAAGGGTGTGGGTCCAAAACCACCTTAAAGGCATTTTACGTTGTGTAATTTATTTCATCACCACTGCTCTCAAAACGGTGAAAACAGACATCGTGAAGAAACCGGTTATCCAAAAATTCAATACATGTGACAACCACCACTGACACCACAACTGGGCCCGCGTGGTGGATTATACCCTATTCCCTCTTTCTGAAACCAAACTCTGGTTCCCTGAGACCAAACACTGGGACCATTATAAGACTTATTGTACTTTAAACTGCTTCAATAACAGGTCATAAAAAAAATAAGTCCCATGTTCTGTCTTATCTTTACCAGAATGACGATATGAATGTCTTGATAACTTTTCATAAAAGACTATAATGCTGCACTGCTCTAAAAAGTGTGAAAGAAAATCTGTGAGGAAATCGGCATGTACTAGAACCCAAAATTCGAAGACATATGTCACCCTATAACCCGATTTTACCTCGCGTGTTGGAGTTCCAAGAGAGGAGGCCCGAGTCCCAGTAATGGGAATATTATAGAGCTGTTTGTCCTCATATTAATACTAAGGGCAGTCCTTCCACTCTATACAGACCCTATTTTTCTCCGCTTGAACGAAAAGTTTAAGAATAAAAGTGCTTACCGAATACCTCGTCTCCTGCTTGTTATTTTTGTCCACTTGACATATTTTTGAGGCCGTAAGGTCAGGTTAAACTTGTCCCAGTTTAGAGTTAGTACAATCAAATTGTGTCTTTGATTCTTGAGTTCAAGAGACTATCTACTTTTAGCGTTGTTTGAGAACCGTTTAGCTTTGAAAGGAAATTAATTTCACCAGAGAGTTGGCTTATTTTTATGTCCCTTATGAACTTTTTCCGTTGTCTTTCTATCTTTGTTCTAAATTACCTAAACATCAAATATGTAATTTAGAACCAATTGTCGTAGGTACACATATTTTTTGAAAGGTAGAAAGAAGTTAATATAGATAGAAAATTTGACAATGTATATAACTTATTACTCTTGACTGTACTTATAATTTATTTATTATTTTTAACGTTATTGTTTTTGGGAGGTGAAAAATCATCTACGACTTGGTAGGCGAGAGGGTATGTCAGACTTTAACTGACTAAAACCCATCTATGTTGCTTCAGTTGCCCTTTGCGTTCTAGGACCACGGGTTTCCTTTTCAGAAATTCCCCATGGAGCATTCAATGTAATATTAAAAAAATCTGTAGGATAGAACCAAATATTTATTTCAATTAAGGGCGTATATTGGTACCTACGGCACAAGGTACTCGTATGCAGTGTGAGTCGGCTGTCATCATCATCATCATCATTTCAGCCGAAAGACGTCCACTGCTGGACATAGGCCTCCCCCAAGTGTCGCCACAATGAACGGTCCTGTGCGTCTCGCATCCATCGTACTCCCGCAACCGTTACCAGGTCATCGGTCCACCTTGCAGGAGGCCTTCCAACGCTACGTCTTCCGGTACGTGGTCGCCATTCCAGAACCTTAATCGGTCTAACCTGCGTCGGCTGTAGTAAGTATTAATTAACTTCATTAATATGTACACCACAGTGACGCCGCCAAGAAGCAAACAATCGAACGCCTTCATAACAAATTAAACAAAATTAATTACATTATAAATGAAGGGGCATATCGCCAAGTTGGCACTAGTTACCGCGTTCATGTTCACGCAAATTAATCAATTACGTGTTGTCACGACAATTTATTAAGAACATTAAATTTGAACTAGCTTTACTGCGCGGTTTTGCTCACACGACAAATGTTTTATTGTCGTAATAACACAGATACCGGGATAAAATATGATAATATCAATTTATTAAATTACAACTTTTCTATGTTCCATTTCTTTGTTCGTTCAGAAGTTCAATAATAATACAATCAAAATTTGGTATTCTTACAATAATCAAATTACATCATAATATCTATTAAATTAATTTACAATTTTCACTAAATTAAGTGTCACAAAATATTTTTTTAATGTCTCTAAATTAAATGCCATTGATTAAAATTTTTAAATTGTCAATAAATTAAATGTCACGGAATAAAATACAATTAAAATTTGCTATTCTTTCAATAAAACAAATTATTTAATAATATCTATTAAATTAAATTAAAATTGTCACTAAATTAAATGCCATTGATTAAAAATTTCAATAAATTAAATGTTATGGAATAAAATTTTAAAATACCATGGAATTAAATTTGGAAATGTTACTAAATTAAATATCATCATCATGATCATCTTCCTGCCCTTGTCCCATCTTATTTGGAGTCGACGCAACACGTTTTTTTCTTCCATTCTATCCTGTCAACCGCCATACTATCACTAATTTCCTTTTCTTTCATATCACTAAATTAAATATCATAGAATAAAAATTAAAAATGTTAAATATCATGGAATAAAAATATCTACAATAGTAACACACACCACACCATCACAGACGTCTAGTGTGTTAGTATATATCCCAAAAACAACTCCGCTATAGGTGGAGCGAGATGGAGATCAGACTTTTGCTGACTAAAACCCACCTGTGTTCCTTCGCAGTAACTCTTTCGAACAATCCGACAGCCCAAATATTAATTGGGATAATAAAGTATTATCAATGTGTTTGAAGTATTGAGTAACAAGCATACAAATTTTCACATTTGTAATAATACTGGCTGACCCAGCGAACTTCGTACCGCCTAATAGTAAGGATAACGCTATCTATTGACATTACCAGAACCAGAAAATTCATTTTAAAATGACATTTTAATTAGAGATTGTATTCGGATTTTTTTTCGTGATTTTTCCATTTTTTCCTCACCGTTTAAAAGTCTGACACTATCTCCCGTTCTGCCCAAGAGCGTGATATGTCATAAGATGATTTTCCCACCCAATAAAAAAAAAACCTTCCCTGAACTATTTCGAATAATTCAAGACCAAAATTAGCCAGATCGGTCCAGCCGTGAATTTTAGCGAGACTAACGAACACCTATTCATTTTTATATATATAGATAGATAGATTAGTATGTAGGTAGGTAATATTAATAAGTAGAAAGTCCTAATTCATGTCCTAAGCCACTCTTGTGTCAAGTTTGATATGAATCTGCTCCGTTGTTAAGGCGTGAAAAGGTAACAAACAGACGGATAGAGTTATTTTCGCATTTATGATATTAGTATGAATTCAACACAATTGTGTTCTCACAGACAGTCCCGCAGATCTTATTGCACGGAGTAAGAGCTTATTTAATAAATAATTTGAACAGTTTCTAGAGAGTGAAAATAAAGCGATTCTGTTATCTACTCGCAAACATTTGACTCCGCAATCCGACGAAGAGTTGGAAGTCAACGTTTAGAGTGAGCGACTCTGGAGTTTGTTCTTTGTATGATAATAGGGGGACTAATTGAATTGAATGGGTGTGTCGATGGCCTCTGAAAATATTGGTTCTTTGACATTCTGAAGCATTAGTGCGAGTTGTTTAACGCGATCGAAACGTTTTCCGCGTATAGTTCTCTGATTGGTTAAAAGTTTTGAGCGGACCAATCGAAGCGCCGAACGTCATTAACGTGTTGATGGCGTCAACGTGAAACAACTCGCCGTAGGTACTCTGCCCATGGATCTATATGTCAGCTGTTTGAAGAATAATTTTATTTCTTAATTATTCAAATTTTAAACCTCATAATTTTGTTCGTTGACAATTATGTACAACGGACTAATAAATCCTTTTAAATGTGTCCATTAAACGTACATTTTTAATGGCTACCAAACCGAACAGTTTAACTCCAATCTATAACACTATTTGCGAATTCAAAGCAAATATTCCGTGTAAATAGTGGCTCCAATTACATGAATGGCGATATGTATTTGACCATGTTACAGTACATTATAATTTAGCCGCTCAATAATATATTTTGTGTTTCGTAATTCCGCATAGTCCACAATTTGAGTTGTCGGCAAATAATTAGCATTTTAATTGTACCGCGGCAAACAACGCGCGAGGCCGACAGTGGGGGGATGGGAGGCTTATTAATAGGGCTCTTCTAAAATGCTGATTCCATCCTTTATGTGGTTTCGTGTTTTGTGATATCAGGCCCGCTTCATATTTTAAATTATAAACTGTATTTATTATTGTTAGCTACAGTTGTGAGGAATTTACTTGGCAATGTGACGTTGATTTATTGAAGAAACTAATTATGCGTTCCCGAAATGCCATCAAGTCTTACTAAGAAAATTTGTGGTTGTATGAAAGACGAGTCTCATGCGAGGCGAGTGAAAAATAATCGACCCTTACTTAATTAAAGTCTTAGTCAATTTAAGTAACGCATTTTTTTTTATTATATTATTAAAATACTAATTGTATACTAAATAATAACTAATTTTTTACAATACTAAATAACATGTGGCACCTCGACTCGGACAAAATTCTCCGTAACCTCTAGCGTAATCAGAAGGGATGGCGAGGTTTAGTGAGAGAGGAAAGCGAGCAAACACCGACCCCGATATCCCCTTTATTATTTTTTTGATCCACCCATAAGACCATATTTTTTAGTAGAAAACAGAGACAAATTGAGGAACAGTTAAATACCACCCTTTAAGTAAATGCCTGAAACCGAAGAAAAGAAAACAAAATTAAGTATATAAGCAAAGTAATTTGTAAAGATTTGTATGAAGAAAAATATACATATTTGTAAGACGATATATCCTTTTTTTATTAACCTTTTGTTCAACCAAATCATACTGAGCAAATATTTTAAACAAACGATTTAACATTGAACAAAATAAAGACAGAATAACAATATCGTATGTTTGTTCCGCTGATTGGAAACTGGGAAAAATCTCATTTCCGTTGGGATATGAGGGGAGTCTTTGAAGGTCCCATCTGAAGGACAATGGGAGTTATATTGATTTTGTTTCTTTACTAATTTCCAAGTATTTTTATTATTTGAACTGAAATGGGTCTGGGCAGGACATGTGTGTTACATGTCGACAAATTGTGGTGTGGGCCAAAATATAGTAAAATTCGGTACTACTACTTGAAATCCTCTCAACCTTAGTTCGGTCTTCATCATAATTGTTATATTTTAAGATCTCTTAATTACAATGATTTCATATTTATCAAAGTATTTGTTAGTTTATTATATTAGTACATATACGTATTTTATTATTAATTTAACGATACTAAATTCTATTTCAAATATCTGTTATTTATTTATTATGCACACCTACCACAGTGGTGCTTTTTTTAAACCAATGGTTGACTGGTAGAGAATGCCTTGTGGCATTAAGTCCGCCTACGTACCACCACTGTACATGAAGTTTAAATAAATATCATAAAGTTTTCTAAAACAGTGCAACGGGATTGCGGCAGCCCACGAAGGAGACAGCGGGACGGACTAGACAGATTTCGCCACAACTAGAAGGAGGAAGCGTGGTCCCGTGGACGATAGGAGTGGAGGTAGGCCTTTGTCCAGGTATATGGGTCAGAACAGGTTAACAAAAAAAACCTTTTTTAAGGTATATCAGACCTTTACTGACGTTAGTAGATAGTATGACGAGTGACAGAGCAGAATGGAAGAAAAAAACGTGTTGCGCCGACCCCAAATAACACGGGACAAGGGAAGGAAGATGATGATGAGACCTTTACTGACTAAACACACCTATGTCCTTCAGTGACCCTTTGCTTTCCGCGGCATCTCTTTTGGGAATTCCCTGTGACCCTAGCGGGGATCTTTTCTTTGTAAATAATATAGTTAGGAATTATAAATACGGTACTTCAGATCAATATTATATCAAACAAGATCATTTAATTCAGCAAGTTGGAAGCATCAATAGGATCAAGGTCTTGAATGTCATTGTAATCAGGTTTTTGGTCTAGTTGGTAGTATTGGTGATTAATCACCAATACTACTCTTAGATTCTTTGCTGGATTTTGACTGGCTGGCCATTAGCTTGATTTGATAAAACTTATTAAATTATTTCGTCAGTATGATGATGTAATTATGTAGACGCGTACCTAATAATTTCATCAACAATTTCCTAGCCCATGTTCTTTCATCCAAATCCATTCAGCCTTGTACACGTGAAGGAGTAACAAACATACACACGCAAATACATACACACTAAATTTCGCCTTGATAATATTGTGTGTTATGTAATACATTTTTAAGGTTTCTACTTATTGCGAGGGTGTTATTTCTAACAAGTGATATTAAGGTTAAAATTCTCAAATACCTACTTTAATTTATTTAATGGAAAGTAGAATTTATTTGATAAAATTCTGTAGATACTTAATAGTGAAACAAGAATTCTTAAAGTATTCAGATTGCTCATTGAAATTGTAAAAATCACTATCTTCTACAGTTACTCTATATTTGTCTAGTTTACAGTGACAAGAAAGCTCGCAGGGCTCTCAAACGCTATGCAAGACACGTCTCACTCGAATTCACAGGCAATTCATTCGATATTGGATTATTAGGTATTGATCTTTTTAAAATTTTCCGATTTACTGCGGCGTATACGGACGATGGGAGGATTGTGGACGTGAATGCTTTTATTCATTTACTATATACTTTATTGATATGTACACCTTATAATGTGGACAGAATAAACATTAGCAAAAATTATGTGTGCAGCGGGCGGTCTTGTCGCTAAGGGTAATCTCTTACAGACAAGGGTATTGGGTCATTCAGGTCCTTTCAAAACGGTTGAGTTGAGTGGGGCTGATGCACGCGTCATGTTCGTGAACGGGAGCCGTTAGTTGAGACTGATCATCTCTTAGCTGCCAGTGGCTTAGTTTAATAAGATTTCGTTTTTTTTTGTAATTATTATTACTTATATACATTGTGCTCACATATCAGAAGCGACAAGAAATATGTAACCAAGATTTATGTAATTCATAATATGACTTAAATGAGTGTTCATGGAGTTTCTTGCACGTTCTTCTCAATAGACTCCATAGAGATCTACGCTTTGGAACGTGCAAATTAGCTTCACTTGTTTTTTTTTTTTGACTGACCGACATTTTGATAATTCAAAAGTGCCTGTAATTGGTCTATTTGAAATAAACGTTTTTGATTCCTCGTCGTCCGGAGGACGCGGTAGAGCCTACGGTGGAAGTTTGTCCCCCTTAGGTGGAGCATCGCCGTCGCCTCGTGGAGGTGACCCTTGGCGGCAACATCTTGCGTCCAGCCCTGGCTAGGGCCACGGTCCGGCGCGAAGGGAACAGAGAAGCGGTCAACTCCTTCTGCGCAGTAATGTAAGCAAAGATGATGGCCGCAATCGTGAAGGAATGGACATCCTCATGTCCTAGCCATAGTTATTCCCGGCCACTGCAGGCGCGATCTTGCAGACGGTGAGCAATGGGTAGCTCGCCGTCTGGTCGACTTGGGATTTTGAGTCAAGAGAGAATAGGCTTACCATCACGTGAGATAGTGGTTAAGCAGGAGCCTATCGATAATAATAAAAAAGAATGATGATGAGGAGCAATAGTGGCCCAGTGGTTACTACCCCGACTTACAAGTTGTAGGCCGCTGGTTCAAACCCAGCCACGCGCATTACTTTGCGTAATTTATTTCATCACTACTGCTCTCAAAACGGTAAAGAAAAACATCGTAGTAAATCGGAATGTCATAAAACCAAAAATTCGAAGACGTGTGACATCCACCAAACTGAAATGGGCTAGTTGTGTGAACATTAAAAGGCCGATTATGCATAAGCTTATGAACATGCAGGAACACGCGTTTCCGTCACTCGTTCCAACCTGTATGTTTCCACATAAGGTACAAGAGAACTGTCCCCAAATCCCAATTTGGTTCAATGAGAAAATAATGTAAAACGATCCGATTGTGCGCGTACAGAATTTTAAATCTCGCGCCTTTTTGTCATCGTGTTTTTTTTTCACCTTTTTTCGTTAATCAAAAGCTTGTTAGAAAGCTTCTCTGAAATAAATTTTGTTTTACCTCGAGTAAGGGTTTCTATTATGTTATTTTATTTTTTTCCTAAATTTTTGTAACTTCGCTGGTTTACAGTTCTTTTTTTAATTGAATCTGTCCTTATTTTCAATGTTGTTAGTAAAAACTTCGAAAATTCAATTCGCTATATTACAGCACATCAAATTATTTGAATAGTTATTCATTCAAAATAATTATCTCAGATACACTAGAGGACAAAGTGTCCCCCAATATGACGCGCACTGTTGTAAAATTATCCAACAATATGTTCCGCGTCACGTGAATGCGTCGTGAAAAGGTTGGGTGGGCTAGTTGCGGGAGACTAAACAACGTTGCAGCGTCACGTAGATTGAGCGTTGCGTTTGGGGGACATTTTGTCCCTAATATATCTGAGGATTTAGTCTGTTATCCTTTATTGTTTGTATTGTATTTATTGATTATGTGTGTTACTAATATTAGTTAAGTAAGTCTATTTTATGTATTATTAACACTATGGACTAAGGTCTGCAAATAAAAAGTTTATTATTATTATTCCGTTTATTTATTTTTTATACATATTTATAACATTTTTAAATATTTCTTTAAAAAACATATATATAAAAAGCATTTAAAAATATAAAAAATAGTAGTCCTCCGGTAACGGGAGCAGGGTCCAAGTTACCGGTGGTTAGGGCTCCAGAGACAGGAACCTCCTCACAATGCGAGCCGTATCTAGGAGTACTGCCTTCTGTATCAGGCCCTTGATCCAGCCGCGCAACGACAGCTTCGACAGATGGTCGTCGAAGCTTTTGGCTATAAGGCCATTGGCGGTCACGACAATCGGAACAATGACAGCCGAGTCCACATTCCACATGTCGACAACCTCGTGTGCTAAGTCGAGATATTTGATTTGTTTCTCTTTCTCAGCTTTCACGAGATTCTCGTCATGTGGGATGGTGACATCGACTATCATTGCACGGCACGTTAATCGGTCTATCACCACTATATCTGGCTTATTGGCTACAATAGTCCTGTCAGTGATGTTAGACCGATCCCAGTACAACGTGGCATGGTCATTTTCAAGAACTGGGTCGGGCACATACTTGTAACACAGTACCTCAGAATCCACTAGGTTGTATTTCAAAGCAAGTTGCTGGTGAATAATCCTGACTACTTGGTTATGTCTGTGCAAATACTCGCCGTTAGCCAAACGAGAACAATCAGAGATAATATGTCTGATAGACTCACCCGGACGGTGGCATGCCCGACACATGTCAACCGTCCCGTCCTTCATTATATATCTCCGGTAGTTGTTCGTTAAGATAACTTCGTCTATAATTGCACAGACAAAACCTTCAGTTTCTCCGAAGAAGTCGCTGAAACGTAATTATTATTGTTATTATTATTTAATTTATTATTTTTTATTTAGTCAAGCTTTGTGAACTGTCATACAAAGCTTGACTAAATAATAATAACAATAATAACTCTTTAACATACACAATCACTTTTTTTAAATTTGTTAATGTGAAGTACCATAGAGTATTTTGTAACCCCATGTATCAGGTTACAACTTGTTTGACAGTACAATCATGGCAGTTGAGAGTTTGTCATGTTCACTCAAATGTGTCGCTGATGGTTCCCTCTTCTGGACTGGTCATCTCTTAGCTGCCAGTGGCTTTATTCAACAACTACAAATTAACAGTTTTCAGAATTTCCTATACTTATGCTATGAGACCTTGCTTCATTATAATTTTCAAGATTCTAGGACAACGGGAAGTACCCTATGAATTTTGATTCCCTTGAGAGTGTCAAAATATACTTTTTTGCAACGTAATTTCGTATCTTTTTTTCAGTTAACTTGCAAGTTTATTTTTTTATAACTTCAAGGGACCGCAGACCTGAGTATATGGTTTTAAATTTCAAATCAATACCTCCACGCGCTCCTGAGATAAAGGTTCTTGACAGACAGACAGACAGATAGACAGACGGACGGACAAAAAAGAGATCCTATAAGGGTTCCGTCTTTTCCTTTTGAGGTACGGAACCTTAAAAAAAGATCGATCTAACGATGCGATCGATAATAGCAACCACAACGATCGCGTAACCGCACAAAACTTAGGTCTCGTGATTTTAGAAATGCGGCGGGCGCATTTGAAAACCGGTTGGTCTTAGCCTAAGACAGCTCTCCAACACGTTTTTTTTTAGCACGACGGAGTACGTTAAAAACTTGCGCTAAAGTCACAGGTCTCATTTGTTAGGGCAGTATAAGTGCTAACAGTTTAACAAATTCACCACACACTCGTCTGTTTATGAAAACTGCGTCGAGCTCGGAGGTGGGATGAACTTTTAATTAAACACTAATGCTATTCGCGAGCGAATTTACAATTAAAGTGGGAACGCGGGAAACAACGGCGCGTCGATATTATGGGTTTAAAATCATTTTTTTAAACTGCTGCAAAATTTTTGATTTGTGTATCTTTTTCTAATAATAAAAGGTAAGTCTATTGGCTAGGTTCTGGAGTGACAAATATGTGAAGAGAGGCGTGGCGTTGGAAGGCTTCCTACAAGGTGGACCGACGACTTGGTTAGGGTCGCTGGAATTTGATGGGTGCGAGATGCACCAGACCGGTCGTTGTGGCTATGCTTGGGGAAGGCTGTAGATGTGTTTCTACTGAAATGATAAATGGTGATAGCCCACTGCTGTTGTGTTTACATCATCTCTTTAGCGTTTTTCCAATTAGCTTGGGGTCGGCTTCCAGTCAAACAGATGTAAAACAAAAAAGAAATAAAGAAGGAAAGAAGGAAAGAAGGAATAAAGGAAAGAAGAAAAGAAGGAAAGAAGGAAAGAAGGAAAGAAGGAAAGAAGGAAAGAAGGAAAGAAGGAAAGAAGGAAAGAAGGAAAGAAGGAAAGAAGGAAAGAAGGAAAGAAGGAAAGAAGGAAAGAAGGAAAGAAGGAAAAAAGGAAAGAAGGAAAGAAAGAAAGCAGGAAAGAAGGAAAGAAAAAAGAAAGATAGTAAGAAAGAAAGAAAGAAAGTAAAAGGAATTGATTTGGTACAGCACAAGGCACAAACACAATATTAGGTAATACAAAAGAAAAAAAACAGAAGCAAAAAATATAGTTGTGTGCCTCAAGGCTGCACCAAAATAGGTCCAGTTTAACATGATTGCCAGGCAACTAGTGCCTGACGCTGGTTTTCAACTGAACCTGTGGTTGGTATCGGTGATGCATAATGGTGTTGTGTTAATTATAATAAATATGTGTAAGATAATGTGTTTGTTTAAGGTGTAAAAAATAAATAATGCAATGCAAGAGCAGTACGCAACAGCATGTTTGGACCACTCGGTGCTGTTTATGATGAAGCGACCCTTCTTGATATTTTATCCTCTTTTAACATTTAAAAAACCAATAGTAATGCGGCTAATACTCGTAATTTATTCATTATTTATTTTTTAAGGGTTATAGATAACAATATCTACAGTAACACGCTGACTCACAAGTTAGTTTTCATCGATATCGTCGTATCGCCTCCCTAACTTACACATCCTCGCGTGGTGAAGAAATTAATTCATATTTTACTTGTTCCAACTAAACAGTCGGC
Source organism: Mythimna vitellina (assembly GCA_949316375.1). Lineage (NCBI taxonomy): Eukaryota > Metazoa > Arthropoda > Insecta > Lepidoptera > Noctuidae > Mythimna > Mythimna vitellina. Next base: position 2,310,489 of record OX438696.1, read on the forward strand.
TGACTTTAATTAAGAGCAATATATTTGAGTTCTACAATGTCAACTAGTTTTCGAGCTGTTGTTTTAAAGTGTTGTTTTTTAGGGTTCCGTACCCAAATGGTATACACGGGACTCTATTGCTAAGACTCCGCTGTCCTTCTGTCGGTCATCAGGCTGTACCTCATGAACCGTGATAGCTAGACAGTCAAAATTTTCAGTTGTGATGTATTTCTGTTTCCGCTGTAACAACAAATACTAAAAACAATAAAATACGCTCTTGCTTATCGAAAATTCGCTCATATCCTTACCGTTTTTAGGCACGCAATTTACAGTTTTTCGCACTAGTGCGAAAAAGTGCGCGTACTCACCCCGCCACAATTTTATTACATATACCGTATCAAGCTGGGCGCAGCGTGAACCCCACGAGTCACACGTCACCCCCATTTATCTACGTCTTTGAAGTGTATTGAAAACGTCTGCCGCCTCGGTCGCAATGACCAACTTTCTTCACATGTATCAAAAATTAACTATTACTACACGAATATTTTTAAAACCTGGCATGGCGAGGAAACCACGAAAGCCTATTAGTAATTTGTTAAGCGGTTTCAAAGCAAACATCTCAACTGGCACCGAGTTGGCACGCAGCAAAAACTACCCACTTCCTATGGGTTCGGTCGTTACGAGAAAATTAAATTGCCCCATTAAGTGGCAGCGGGCCGGATTATGCACTTTGCTTCAATTGGTTAGGTACCACGAGGGGGATAAAATTCCCTAAGTTGCGCTTTTAGTGCACGCTAGTGTTTTAGGGTTGATTCACCGACCGCGATATGTTTTTTTTTTTCAGTTTTTAAATGTGTTATCCTTGATTTTCATAGCTATGTTTTCGCTTCAGTATGTTTATCTGTACACTGCAGATTACTTTTTAAAATTAAATTATTTTTTATGTATAAAAGTCAAGCGCTGTTCGTTAGTTTCGAAAAAACTGAAGTCGCTTGACCAATTTGAATATATGTTGAATTTTTTCTTTCTTTTACAAAGAAAAAAAGGGTTAAATAACCCAGAAATTAACAAGGAGGTTGGCACGAAAAACAGGTGTATCCTAGTTCGGTTCCAGCGGGAGTCTTCAAGGCCATAGTGAATAGGTTCTGAATAAACTAGTACGCTTCAACGAATGCATCACTGCTTTCCATCAGGTTGGATTGCAGTCAAGCACTAGATTATACCATTAAAAAAATGCTTGTGTATATATTACTGTTTTAGCATTTATTTGTAAAACACTTTTGTGAAAGAAAGAAATAATTATTATTAACTTCACGGGGTAGAGTCGTGAGCGGCAGCTAGTTCGAGATAGTTTCCATCTATCCCCACCAACTCTATATCGATTTTAATCTTATTTATTTTACGTTGTATAAGGTCTGCACACAGGGATGCATCTATGCTGACGATGGATCGCAACTATGCGAGCTAAGTTTTAAATAACTTAGCTTGACTTTTGGTCTGCAATCGGCAATAAAGCCTTTACATAAAATATTACTAAGAGTTGTTCTATGACTAGAGACGCAAACTGAGGATGAAAAGATATCCCACTCCTTTAAATTTTATCGCAAGTTAAATTTGTGAGCAGTGGTGGTCGAAAGCTAACGGCCCCGACTTACGAATTGTAAGTCGCGGGTTCAAACCCAGCCAGGCGCATTACTTTTTGTAATTTATTTCATCACCACTGCTCTCAAAACGATGAAAAAAAAACATTGTGAGGAAACTAGCATGTAATAGAACCAAAAATTCGAAGACGTGACATTCAACAACCCGCACTGTGCCCGCGTGGTGGATGACGGCCCATTCCCTCTCCTAGAGAGAGGAGGCCTGAGTCCCAGTAGTGGGAACATTAAAAGGCTGATTATGCTTATGCTGTGCCAAGTTAAACTTGCGTTGTATATTTTCAATTTCGAGCAGTTAATTTTAAAAGGGTGTCTTAATTTTGCAAATGGGGCATGTTACCGACTGGGGCATGTATGCCTAGTTTACCATAATTATTATGGTCAGACGCATTTGACCTGTAATAGAAGCTACTGATGACTATGGTCTTGGCGGACTAATCTCTCATTAGACTAAATGGGCGACTATTCTTCCGACAAATCACTGGTCGGATAATCGACTGATACGTGGTACATCTCTTTTTAATGTCTTATAAAAAAATAAAACTGTTCTCACAGAAATCATTGACCCAATTTTCTAAAATATTATACAGTGTAGTAAGTAGACTAGTAAAGGTTCCTGCACCGGATTCATGCGGAAGATATGCCCATTGTGTGAACCATCCGGAGGACAAGGTAGAGCACCGCCGTGTCCTTGTGGGGGCGATCGGTGGCAATGACCTCTCGCGCTGGGCCCTGGTACAGGCCATGGTCCGAAGTGAGGAAAAATAGCAGGCGGTCACCTCCTCTTTTGAAGCAGTAATGCTAGCGAAGGACGTGGCCGAACGTAAGGAAAAACTGAAACAAAATGTTGAAGTTCTGTGGTTTGTATAATGAAAATTAAATAGAATTTAGTATGACTGATATTTGTTTTTCAACCGATAAAAAGTAGACCGACTATAGATTGATAAATTATTCTTAAACAAATAAAGACGATCACGTACTTGCTTCTTTCAACTGAACTTTCTTTTCAGCCCCAAATGGACCGAGAGTCAACATAATTACTTATTTTCCTTCATCTCGAACGTATCCAGTATTTTCTATCTACTCTTTATTAAACAAACAGTATCATTGAAAGTTTTACTCTCAATAAAACAAGGAATGTTAACGAGATAGCCGAATAAATACAAACAAGGGGTGGCGGCCGGAAAAAACAGGATAGTTTTTATTTTTTTACATCTAAACTTTTTCGTACTGGCGTGTTACTTGCTTACTAGAAAAATAAAACGAATTGCTTTTATTTTTTTGGGCATTTTTTTTTTGTTTTCTGCCTGCTGTATTTGTAAAAAAATATGGTGAAAATGGTTTTTGTAGTGATGATTATTATTTTGATTTTTTATATTTGTTAGACATGCTTTAAGCTCTGGTTAAATCGAGGAAAAATGCCGTCGGGCATGAGCCTTGCTTTTTTTGAAGGAGTATTGCTGTTTTTATTTTTTAAGGTATGTGCCATGTTTGACGTACATAAACTTTTTTTCTTTCTTTCTTTCAATGACTTCTCGAGCTTTAGGTGGAGCGGAAGGGCGTGTCAGGCTTTTACTGACTAAAACCACACCTGTGCCCTTCAGTTGCCTTTTGCGTTCTAAGACCACGGGTTTCCTTTTTAGAAAATGTTCGCGGCCCTTGAAGGCAACGGACCTGCTGGGTCCCTAGGCGGCCCTTCCAGGCAATGGACCTGCTTGGCCCCTACGCTACAGTTTGTAGACATAACTATAAAGCGCGCGTGGAAAATTATGCGTCGTCGATGATTCGAGCTCAGTCTTTAGCAGACGACTGGAAGGCCTAGGCGCCTACGGTGGCCAGGCATCGCCCTACGAATATTGACGGCCGGGGCGTCTTCTGTAGCGGCGGTTGGAGCTTGAGGATGTTCATTGCCTACTATGGCGGCGGCAGAGGCGTGAAAACATCCGTTCCTTTACGATTGAGGCCCACTTCTTCGCTAGCATTGCTACTTTTCAGTAAAAGTTTTCCCATTGCCTCTCGGTCGGGTCCATAGCCTGATACTGGGCTGGGAGCGAGAGGTCGCCGCCGCCAATCGCCTCCACGGGGTCATCTCCACCGTATGCTCCGCTATGTCCTCTGGGCGCTCCGCATAATGGTGATACCCGGATTACCTGTACTTAGGCTCAGAGGAGCAAACTACGTCAATAGGAAACATAAACCGTTGAGAGTTTCCAAGTCCAACTCCAAAACATGTAAAAACCTTCACAAATCTTTACACTCGATCCCGTCGATCAATCGTAAGAAAACTGAAGCAAAACACCAACATATCGTACCCACGTTACATGGATCATATGGAATTACGACCGGAGACTCAAAAACAAATAAATATGTTGTGTGTTGCATGCTTGAAGAGACTGACTGGATATACAGGGGGACTATACTTTTGTGTTTTTTTGTACAGTTGGCAGAATTGTTCAAAATAGTCTCTAAAGACCTGGAACGGAAAATGCAACTTACTGAACATGGGTGGATTTAGTCAATAGTTGTTTGACGCTCTCTCACGCTCCACTTAGAGTGACAAATGTGATTGATAATTTAAAACCTTGACGAGAAGTGTTACAGCTAACTAACTTTATGGGTGGTAACCTTTACTTTATTTGTAAATCTATTTTACACCACTGTCGAGCAGTGGTGGCCGAGTGGTAACGGCCCCGACTTACGAGTTGTAGGTTGCGGGTTTAAACCAAGCCAGGCGCATTACTTTGTGTAATTTATTTCATCACCACTGCTCTCAAAACGGTGAAGGAAACATCGTGAGGAAACCGGCATGTACTAGAACCAAAAATTCGAAGATATGTTACATCCACCATCCCGCACTGGGCCCGCGTGATGGATTATGGCTCATTCCCTTTCCTAGAGAGGAGGCCTGGGTCCCAACAGTGGGAACATTTTAAGGTCGACTATGCTATGCTATTATACAAAGTAAATAAAATCCTTGCGCATTTGCAACAAAGATGATCAGGGCGGGAATAGAAATTATGCCATACAAATTTCAATCTGGCCTATCCGATCCAGCCAAGACGTAGATCGGATGGCCTTGCCGGTATAAAACCACTTTTATTGTGTTTTATGAGAGAAGTCATGTTAGCCCAGTGGTTACGGCCCAAATATGTACTGTGATTATATTATGTAGTATAGGTTCGAATCAGGACAGACGCTTTACTTTGTGTTTCATCAACACTGTTTTAAAAATGATGAAGGAAAATACAGTGAAGAAGCAAGCATGTCCAAGAACTAAAAATTCTTAGTTTTTTTTTCTTTCTTTATTTTTTAGGGATTTTAATCTCAAAGAACATGTCAGCCCCATCGTAAACTAACCTAAGTATACAATAACAACTTAACTTAATCATCAGCACAATTGATTAAATATTCTATTACCAAGGTTGAGCTACCGACACATTTCCATGTCAATGTTGATTTTAGCAGCATCATTTCTAGGATCGGCCAGAATTTCAAAGAAAAATCCTATATAAATTTTATTGATCTTTCGCAATTTTGCGAGTAGTTCCCTACCCGTTTGTTTCTTGACACATTTCACCAAAAGCTGCTGGACATCATCAGTAACTCCACACACGTGACAATTTGGCAAATTCTAAGTTAAGTCATATCTACTAATTCTCACTGAGCCCGTGAGAGGGAGTAGGCTGTAATCTCCTACAGTCCAACTATATAAAAGAGAAGCCTGCATGTCGCACGATCTGAAACACTTCTTTTTGCTTCAAAATACTTTATTTTAAACAAGCTGCTGCCAGCAGCTTCACCCGCATGAGTAGAAAATTATTCCAAAGCAACATATTTTCGGGGTAAAAAGTATCCTATGTGTTATCATCACATCAAAAAATTCATTCACATCGATGTCAATGGGAAAAGTGCGCCGAACGCTGGCAGCCTTGCAGCGTTCGAAATCAATGTTGATTCGTTGACCGAAGAAAAGCCCAGCCCTCTGCCCCCCTAGCCAAGTTACAATCGTTTCGTTCGCACCGAACGCCTCGAGTAGGCCACGCCTCCGATTCCTTTGTTTTGACCACGTAACTAAGCATTGAGATGACGTCAGAACAAAGGAATCGGAGGCGCGGTCTACTCGAGGCGTTCGGCGCGAACGATACGATTGTAACTTGGCTAGGGGGGCTGATCACGCTAACAGTACAAAAAGAGCAGTAAATGGATTTCTTTGACAGTTAATAGATTTTCTTTCAACAACGCGAATCTTGACACGTCTAAATATTCTATCTATCAAATTGAATCAATCTAACCGTACACCTACCGGTTCGATGGGCCTGACCTCAACGGTTAAACATTCTGATGCCTGTCGCACCTCAAATATTTAAGGAATGGGGTTGAGGATTTGAATTAAATTCCAACATGTTTATACTTGTATCAAGAAAGGTTTCGAATTTTGTAAAACGTTTTGGAGATATGTAAAGGTTTTGACACTTTTATAATAATATATACATTTTATAAAAATATTTGTTTTTAAATATTGATATTGCTTGCGTTTGAATGTATAGTATGTCGATGATGAGCGATGATGGAGCACGTTTGGCAAGAATCAACCTATTCACTATTGATTTAGACCTGCGAATGGTATGTAGCTATCAGGAAACACAGACTCTGACAGGGAATTTCACTACACTTTCAATGAGTTACGGTGGCCCTGAAGGCAAGTTAAGGTACTAACGAATGCAAAAGACAACTGAAGGAAACAGGTGGGTTTTAGTTTGTAAAATCACAAAATAGATAGGTACAAAAGTCAATCTCATATACGTACTTCACTTTTCATACTTACACTTGGCGATAGCGTCCAAGTGCGACCAGGCGCGGTGATAAATGCCAATTTAAACCACAATATGGTTACATCATTTGCTTCAGCGAAAGTTCAGAACGCGACATGGTTTTTCTGCATTGCTACAATGCGTCATGGCAGTTTTGAAAGTGCTATGATGCAAAGTTCGCGATGGGGCGCGTTTCACTCATTTGACAATAGCGGTTTTCGTGTGTAACATTTATTTATTTATTGAAACTTCAAGTACAGTAGTGGTACATAGGCGGACTTAATGCAATAAGGCATTCTCTACCAGTCAACCTTTGATTTAAAAAAAAATAACACTGTGGTAGGTTTGTACAATAAAGAAATAACAAATACTTTAAACAGAAAAAATAAAATAAGTTATTTATAATAATAAAATAATATATATGTATTTTATTATTATAAATAACTTATTTTATTTTTCCTGTTTGAAGTATTTACTAAAAGTGTAAACTAATATTCTAAAAACTATCAAATCATTAAGAGAAATTAAAATATAATAATTATGACGAAGACCGAACTAAGGTTGAGAGGACTTCAAGTAGTAGTTCCGAATTTTATGCTTAAAGGAAAACATAACAAAATTGACATAAAACTTAACAAATGAAAACTCTCAATTAATTAAAATTAAAAACAATCTCTCCGCGTCGCTGTCGACTGGTAATATGCCCAAAAAACTGGTGGTATTGCACGTCATAATAATATGATAATATTAATCCTGTGTTTAAGGTGTCTGCTCTCGGGTCACGTGAAGTGTCAACATAGCGTTTAGAAAAATATTTAAACAATTTCTGGGTACTCGAACCTTACCCAAATAGGAAATAGTTTGAACCCCTCCACTTATCGAATGAGTTTGATGTAAAAGTCGTGTAAAAAGTTTCGCACTCCTTGTATGGGGTTTTAAATGATTGGGGTTTTCTACCCTCATCTTATCTCTCGTGTTCGTAAGGAAAGGGTTTTGGTATTGAATTTGAAAATGTGTGTTGAGTTGAGATTTAAGAATTAGTTTTTGTTTTTTCATTTACTTTCGTAGTTTTCTCGTTTATCTAGGTTAACTAAGAAACATTAACCAATTCAATCCTGCTGCAAAACGAAAATTAAAAAAGTGGGATTACACGATTCGCATTTTTTTTTAATGTTACAGATCCAGTACAGCCTCATTAATATGTAATTTATCAACAATTTGTACGGAAAATAATTTTGTTTGCCCTTTTTGTAGTGTAATTTTGAATTTCTTTTTTGTGTTGTATGATTTCTGTATTGGACTTAGCTATGAAAACAGTTCCAATTCCCGAATTTATTTACGAAAAATTTTCCGAATTTGTTTTTTTTTTGTTATGTAACTAAAACTTTTCAGTTTTTAGATTTTTTCCTATAATTGTGCTATAAGACCTTACATCAATTCATATTTCATTTTTAGGTCAACGGGACACACCCTATGAATTTTTATTCCCTTGAGAGAGTCGAAATATACGTTTTATGCGACATAAACGGCCATTTCTTTTTTTTTCGTTAACTCAGAAGTTTAATTTTTTCACAGCTTCACGAGATCGCAGACTTGAGTATATGGTTTTTAATTTCAACTCGTTATCTTTACGCATTCCTGAGATAAAGGGACTTGACAGACGTACGGACGGACAACAATGTGATCCTTAAGGGTTCCGTGTTTTCCTTTTGAGGAACCCTAAAATAAACTAATCTTTATATCTCTTAAACCAATAAATGTGTTCAATTGCCTGGCCAGTTGGTCTAGTGGTCAGAAGCCCTGACTGCTATGCCTGAGGTCGTGGGTTAGATTTCTACCCAGGATAAATGTTTGTGTGATAAGCTCGATCATTTGTTATGTCTGGGTGTAATTCTAGTCTATAATATGCATATATTTAGAAATATATAAGTATGTTTATTAGTTCTCTGGTACTTGTACCACAAGCTCTATAGATGGCTAGATGTTGTTGTGTGAAAATTGTGAAATATTATATATTAGTATAATCAGCCTTTTAATGTTCCCACTGCTGGGACTTAGGCCTCCTCTCTAGGAGAGGGAATGGGCCGTAATCCACCACGCGGGCCCAGTGCGGATTGGTGAATGTCACATGTCTTCGAATTTTTGGTTCTAGGACATGCCGGTTTCCTCACGATGTTTTCATTCACCGTTTTGAGAGCAGTGGTGATGAAATAAATTACAAAAAGTAATGCGCCTGGCTGGGTTTGAACCCGCGACCTACAACTCGTAAGTCGGGACCGTTACCACTCGGCCACCACTGCTCTTCATTATTATATATTATTATTATTAAATTAGCAATACATATCTGAAATACTTAACGTTTCTTTCCCAAAAAGTATTGTATTTCCTATAAATTATTAAAAAAAAGATACTTAATTTTTTTCATATTCTGAATTCAAATACATTTAACATTCTACAATTATAATATATCTTCGTAGTTGTGTACGAGGTGGTATCGGCCTTAATCCTCAGTGAGACGCACCCCTATCTATAAGTTTAGCAAGTTAGGTACCTAGTTGCTTACTTACTACCTAGCTGGTACTAACTCCAATGCCCCTTTAACTCCACTAAAACAATGAGCGATCCATAACTAAACAGTGTGATTATAACACACAACTTGATAATGCCACCTAAGAACATAAGTCTGATACTCCCAATATTTTACCAGTAACCCGAGTTCTGAGCCCGGTTTCATTATTATGTATGAAGTTTGAAGCATGTCTCAATTGTCCGTAAACAAACATAGTATATTATGCGGAGGCACGATTCGTTTGCGATAGTCCGGACTAGCGACTTGCTTCTAAGACGCGTTCACATGTTACGTCGATGTGGGTGGTGGTTTAAGGGCCGAACACATCAAGGGTAAGTTACAGTCACATACGCAAGTTGGGGGATTGTTCGGAAGTGTTACCATGGCTCTTGCAAAGGCCAACTAAAAGGACACGGGTTAGTGTTTGTCCCCGCCCCATCTGGAGCGAGGAGTCTTTTGATTGATTATTTTTTATGTAAAAAAGGGGCATAGATGCCATTTTTTTCACTTTTTTTTTCGGTGGGAAAGTCTTCTAATGACATTCCGCGCTCTTGAGTGGAGCGGGAGATGGTTTTAGACTTTTACTGACTAAAACCCCATTCCTGTTCCTTCATTGCATTTCGTACCAGGGCCGAGTCTTCCTTTCAGAATCAGACCCTTTGCCCCAGTGGGCTTCGACCCTGCTGGGCCCCTACGGTTTGCTGACATTATGAGGCGCGCGTGGAACATTACGCGCCGTCGACGACTTGGGCTCGGTCTGGACGGTAACAGGACGGTCGGGCTTGCGGACGGCGAGCAATGGGTAGCTCGCCGTCCGCAAGCCCGCGTCTACGGTCTACGGTATGGCCGAAAATCGGGATCGGAATCCCGGAAAATTGGCTCACGCGTGCGGCCTCCTCCTTTGCTAGCGTTACTGCTTCGCAGAAGGAGTCGAGTACCAAATCGCGGTATCAGATTTCTCAGCACGATTAGAATATATATGGCAGTCCGAACCCGACTATTGGGCAGTAGGACCAGACACGGCACCCGTCTGATCAGAGGAACCTCCCTTTTCAATAGAGGTTTGCTGGAGTTTTCACCTGGCTCCGTACTTCTATCCACACGCCTGTATTTCTCAATGGGTTAGGCAGAAACAGAATATAGACATACTATATTACATCCACATTTTACCTTTTATGTTTAAGTTACACGTGGAAGGAAGCAAGCCTGTATCATTAATCTAGCACAAATCCCAATAAAACTTTTCCCAACTTGGTGCACTGTGGACCTCAGGACCTCATGTACCACCTCTTTGATTGAACTAGAAACTTGAGCAGTGGGCAGGCAGTACGATGCGAGTATATCTTACGCGGGTCGTTTTTCACAATATAATCCACGGAGACAAGCCGATTATCATTCAAAACCAAAGTTCACGAGCTAATTCTTAAAAAATTGGCAGTAGTATCATCACACCGTTAATGTTTTCCTATTGTCGATTTGGACCAATAGTTAAGTATTTTAGTATATGTATGTAGTGTATTAACTTAAGTATATATTGCTTTATCATCATCATCATCATCATTTCAGCCGAAAGACGTCCACTGTTGGACATAGGCCTCCCCCAAATGCCGCCACAATGACCGGTCCTGTGCGTCTCGCATCCATCGGATTCCCGCGACCCTCACCAGGTCATCGGTCCACCTTGTGGGAGGACTTCCAACGCTGCCTCTTCCGGTACGTGGTCGCCATTCCAGAACCTTTCGTCCCCATCGACCATCTGTTCTGCGAGCAATGTGCCCTGCCCACTGCCACTTAAGTTTGGTAATATTGCTTAATTGTATTATATTTATTCTATGGTTTATTAGTATATTTATTATATCGTAGATAAGTAAATCTATTCCTGTATTCGCCTTTTTCTCTCCCTTTTATTGCACCTACCACTACTTTTCTCTGCATCACTCAAAGGTTGACTGGTAGAAAATGCCTAAGGCAAGAAGTCCGCCTTTGTACCTTTGTGTACATAAAGCATTAAATAAATAAATCTCTAATTTAGTCTCGGGACAAAGAGTTGCCTACAAATCTTTGGCAGCTAGAAAGTTATTCAAGAAAACTCAGTGTGTTCGGCCCCTTAGACTGCGTTTGGCTATGATTTTGTTTTGATGGACGTTGCTATACTTACAATGTGTTTTAGGATAAACTTTAAAGGATTTTAGGTTGGGTGTAGGTTTAATAAAATAATCACGAAACGTATCTGATTTTTAATCTAAAACCTAATGATCTTAGCATCATCAGCCTTATAATAAACCTTGAGCACAGGCGCAGGGTAGCCAGCCTTTTGGTGTTTTACAGGTTGCATTTTGGAGAATGTGCGCGGGAATTACATGACTTGATTCCGCCATCTCATTTCTACATTACATACGGCAAGTATCCAACTTTACGTTGTTGAAACCTTTACCGATCCGGACTAAGCATTTTGCCTCGTCGTTTATACCGCGTACATCGAAGAACTGGAACAATTTGGCAGCTGAGGTTTTCCCATCCGATTATAATTTGGATGTCTTCAAGGCTAGAGTGAATAGGCTCTTAATAAACTAGTGCGTCTCACCATTAACGATTGCATCACTGCTTACCATCAGGTGGGATCGCAGTCAAGCAATACGTAAACCAGTGTTTACGTATTAAATTTTAAAAAAGAGCCTTCCTCTACGATATCCAACCCTAACTTATTACCTACAAATCCTGCCAAAAATATCTATGAATAACCTAGCTCGTTTCTTTTCATATTACCTACAAAAGATGCCCTACGTAGTAAGGATGCAAACGTCCAATTGGTTTGGAGAACTTTGCCAACTGCCTCTGCCTACTTTGCCATCCCGTTTTCTACCCTGTGTGGTCTAATACGCAGTGTATTTGAATGTGTTTATTTACATACGAATGCAACTGTTTTCATGCCATTTTCCGAACAGGAGAAAGCATTTTATTCTGTGCGGAGCATCTGAGGTAAATAGTTTTTGGATTTCTAAAAAAGGAGGAGGTTCTCAATTCGGATGTTTGTATTTTTTTTTTATGTTTGTTCGCGCATAACTTCGTCGCTTGCCAACCGATTTGAAAAATTCTTTGTTCGTTGGAAAGGGTATACTTTCCAAATGGTCCCATAGTCACCAAGTCGGGCTCTGATGATGGAATCTTGGCGAAATCGAGGGAACTCCTTAGTGAAGTCAGTAATTTTTTTTTTGTAATAAAAATATTGAAACTACTTTTTTTGTTAGTTGCAATAAATATCATTTACATATTCATAGTATTTATTTATACGTTTTGGGAACACATTCATTGTACGTACAGCTAAGGAGTGGAGTTCCTTGGTGGAATCTGTGTTTCCTGATGGCTACAACCCGGGAATCTTTAAGTCAACAGTGAATAGGTTACTTCTAGGTAAGCGTGATCCATTGCCGACCGCATCGTCGCTTTCCATCAGGTGAGATAGCGGTCAAGAGCGAAATTACCAAGAGTAAAAAAAAAATCAGGGTCGAAGCCTCCTGGGGCTACGGTTAGTGTGAAAGTGAAACCCGGGGTTCTGGGACGAAAGCAACGAAGGAACAGGAGTGGGTTTTTAGTCAGTAAAAGTCAGACACTATCTTTCGCTCCGCCCAAGGGCGAGATTTGTCATTAGATAATTTTCCCAACAAAAAAAAATATAGTCATCGTATTTAATTTTTAAATATATAGATACCAAAAGATATAACAAGATTTAAAAAAAAAGACTAAATGCGAGTCGAACTCGTACACGATGAGTAATATTAATATAGTTAATATTAAAATCAAACAAAAAACGCCGATCAAAAAACGTTTCTTGTAAGGTAAATTTATTATTTTTTGTTATAGTGGTAATAGAAATACATATTTTGTAAAAAAAAATCTAGTATCTTCCTCTGACGTTATATGAGATACAGCCAGCTGAAAGACGGACGTACGGACAGTCAGTGAAGGTCCCGTTGGCACTCTTGTGATACTGTCCTAACAGTGCGCACCGTGATAGGAGTACTGCTTTCTGAATCAAACCTTTCATCCAGAACGTCCTAACGTGTTTGTCAAGGCTCACGGCTATTAAGCCATAGGCTGATAAAACTATCGGTACAATGTTCGCCGAATCATCATCTCATATATTGATAACCTCACGAGCCAAGTCAAGGTACTTGATTTGCTTATCTTTCTTAGCTTTCATGAGGTTCTCGTTATGTGGTACGGTGAGGTATATCATCAATCATTGCACAAGACTCGATTTGGGTGAAATGCTGTATTAATTTTGTGTACACTGGCGTGTATGTATTTTTATATCGAATAGAGATATTACGAAATACTGTGCTAATTATTTTTCGTGTAATAATTGATTAGATGACTTTGACGAAAAACCCTAGCTGTCCTCCGCGGTTATACTCACGTCTTTGGTTACTACTCCACTCCCGTGGGTCAAAGCGTGATGTTATGGCCTATAGCCGCTCGAGTAGGTTCAGTATTGAAGACTAGAGTGAATAGGCTTCTAATAAACTAGTGCACTTCAGCATCAACGACTGCATCACTGCTTACCATCAGGTAGGATCGTAGTCAAGCACCAGTTTACATATTAAATTTTAAAAAAGAGCCTTTCTCAATGATGTCCAACTCTAACTTTTTTTTTAAATTCGAACCAGTAGTCCCTGAAAATAGCGCGACAAAGAAACAAATTTTTCAGTTTTATAATATTAATATAGATAAGCTTTCTGACCTTTCAAATTCATTCTCACAAAACATGGCCAGACAAGACAAATCATAAAATATTTGTAGCTTTGACATCAACGCTCTTAAGGCCAAAAACTAATATTTACTTCGAAAAACAAAGCAAAACTTTGAAACGCTTCTTCAGTGCGAACACAGTGTCTTCACACCTGTCGATGGCTTCCAGACTTTCAGTATTTTTACGACATTGGACTTAGTTTATGTGTCCGTTGGGAGCAGGACCCGGTTTCTTTGGGTCTTGAGGTACGAGGACTGCGAGTAAGGTTATGCTGTGGCTTTGTTTATTTAAAACAATTATTTTTTTGTTGACTTTGGTGAGAAGGTTGGTAGATATTTTTAGAAGACTATCAAATCAAATATGAGTACAGTGTGGCTTGTTTAGGGGTCTAATCTTTTTTTTAAAAACCTTAGAAAGAAAAACATAATAATAATTGTAAAATTTATAGAATAGGGTATCTTTACAATATTATATCTTAATTATTAAAAAGAACATAGTTGCTTATTTGCCTGAAATTTTGACAATTTCTCTAGTCTGTTCATAAAACTGTTCTTATGTTAAAACTATTCAACTGAATCAAATAAAATTTGGCATAGATGTAGTGCAGCCATGTCACTTACATGCAACTCATACTTGCGTGTAACCTAACCTAAGCTGTACCATTTCTTTACTCTGTTTTGGTTTTACTGTATGATATTTATGAATGTACTACTAGTAATTTGTTCACGACGTTCGAAACAACTTTAATGTGTGCTAATTGTTTGGACAAAAAATAGTTAGTGTGAAACTACTGTAATATAGTCAACAACGATATATCGTTATTAGAACAAAACTGTTTTCATTTCCTATAAACGAACCAGCCTGTATATGTATTATTTTTATTATTATTGAAGCGATGATGCAGTAGATGATGGAGCACGCTTGCCTAGAAATAGTCTATTTTTTTTTAACTAAAAACCCCTAGTTGAGGTTTTGCTAAAGTAATAAGTACGAAATAATCACACTACCATACCAATATTATGGAGGCCATTATTTGTATAACAAGTAGGTATGTGTGTGTGTGTTTGTTACTCCTTCACGTTCAAACTGTTGAACGGATTTGATTAATTTGGCATACGGGTAGACCATGTCCTTGAACCTATTCATGTATCCTAATATAGCATACTTTTTCTCTTATGAGTGTTCCTTTCAAGTATATTTTCAGCATTTTTTTATTACGGTTAAGCTCGCGTTTGACCACTATCTCACCTGATGGTAAGCGATGATGTGGCCGACGATGGAGCACGCTTGCCTAGAAGTAACCTATTCACTCTTGACTTAAAGACCCATTGGTTGTAGCTAACAGGAAATACAGATTCCGGATAATTTCACTTCTTAGCTTTACGTATGGGTGGGATATCCTAGTGGACAGATGATGGAACGGACTTAACGTTAACGCGGGTGAAATCGCTGGTAGTTGCTAGTAGAACCATAATCACTTCTGTTAAATATTAACTACCAAAATAAACTACAATTTAATTGAATACACCAACATAATCCAAAAACACAATACAAAGTCAATATATTAAAGAATTAAAATAATACCCGTATATATCATGTTGATTCCGCTATCTGCTCAATGAAGCAGTGCAAATGGTAGAAATCAATTTAGTAAATTCACTAGCCAATTGTAAACATGTCATGTAAATTAATTAATATTTTAAACGATCGTAAATCGCTAATTGAATCGAGACTTGTTTGGAATAATTGAAGGCGCACTTAAGGTCCTGATGTATTCATTGTAAATGACATAAAAGGATTTTAATGTACCATATGAAGGAGGGTTTCTTGTAAAACATTTTGTTCGGAGGAGTACTGCGAGTTAACAGATTTTCTACAAGGAGTAGGTTATGCATTTGTAATGTCAATCTCATTGTATACTGTAGTATATTGTAAAGTACTGCATTTTATAAAGTACTTCATAAAAATGGTCCTTAATATTGTGCAGTGATATGAAAGAAAAGGAAGTTAGTGATAGTATGACGGTTGACAGGATAGAAAAACGTGTTGCGCCGACCCCAAATAAGATGGGACAAGGACAGGAAGATGATGATGATGGTCCTTAATATTGTAAAATATGTATGAGTTGATCTGGTGATGTGGTGCTGGAGGCGTTTACCAAGGATAAAATGAATTGCTCACCGTACTAACATTTCCATTTTGAAAGAGCTTTGCATCAAACAAAGACTTTCGTCAATTGTGTCACTGCGAATCTTTAAGATGTTTGGACATATCATCAGCAATGAAAGCTCTTTGGAACGTTTAGTGGTACAGGGAAGAGTTATAGTGCCAACTTTCTCGCGGCCGATCACTCACCAGATAGACAGGACTTCATTAAATCATTTTCGTGTTCCCTCATCAAATGTACACGCAGTGCCACGAATAGAGTTGGAGAAGTCTCGCCAAAGCCGCAAACAACATACCAGATGATCAATGACCACAATCACTATGCCAGGAGTGTGGAGTCAATGGTGTATATGTTGCAGTCAAAACTGTTAACCAGTCAAAAGTACTATTGACTAGCAAAATCAGTCAAATGTACTTTTGACTGGGTCAAAAGTAGTTTTGACTGAAAATAATCGGTTATTAGTACTTTTGACTGCAAATTTGCGGTTAAAAGTACTTTTGACTGACGCTCTTCTGAGAAAATACAAAACACAAATAAAAAAACTAACAAATACCTAATTTCGAAAAAAGAATAACGTACCTTTAATATAAAGTTTATTTAGACTTATAATTCCAAGTCAATTCAAAGATATAACGCTTCCAAGCAAACCGTTTTAAAAAACGGCAATTTCATAGTTAAAGACCTTACACATTAATGTTAAATTAAATTAAAACATTGAATTTGATTGTCTGGAAGAGAATTAAGTCCACCTTTCTACCTTTGTGTTGCATACATTTTTAATTAATAAATAAGAATGATTTGTATACACCATTGCATTTAAATGTTAACTGAATATATCACCTCATTCATATCGTTCCTCTTAGACCTTCCTCCTCTTTCCTCTACCACAAACTTCTAAACTTTTCGTAAGCCAAGTTAAGAAAATTAAACACAGCCATTACTTTGAGTAACACTTGATAGAAACAGTAAAGATACCCGCAATTACTGACAGGTTATCAAAGTTTACTACTTAGAGACCCTCCAACTTAATGATCTTGGCTTGAGTGAAGAATCGAAAGCTACACATAGCTATGCGTAACAGGAAGTGTTAGGAAAAATCACTGTGCTTTTCATCATCATCATCATTTCAGGCGAAAGAAGTCCACTGCTGGACATAGGCCGAGTGCGATAAGGCCGCCAATTGTATGTTTTATATTGTATTACAATTCAATTTGTAAATCTGTAACTTGGTATGCAATAAAGTATATATAAATAAATAAATCAATAAATAGGCCTCCCCCAAGCGACGCCACAACGACCGATCCTGTGCGTCTCGCATCCACCGCACTCCCGCGACTCTCACCAGGTCATCGGTCCACCTTGTGGGAGGCCTTCCAACGCTGCGTTTTCTGGTGCGCGGTCGCCATTCTAGAACCTTTCGGCCCCATCGACCGTCCGTTCTACGAGCAATGTGCCCTGCCCACTGCCACTTTAGTTTGGCGATTCTTCGGGCTATGCCGGCGACCTTGGTTCTCCTACGGATGTCTTCATTCTTTATGCGATCACGCAAGGAAACTTCGAGCATAGTCCTTTCCATTGCCCTTTGGGTGACTGTAAGCCTTCTGATGAGGCCCATTGTAAGCGACCATGTTTCAGTACCATATGTCATCACTGGCAACACGCACTGGTCATAGACTTTCGTCTTGAGACACTGTGGTATGTTGGACGATAAAGTACCGCGCAGCTTTCTGAACGCTGCCCTGCCGAGTCGGATTCGACGATTGACCTCTTTCTCAAAGTTAGACCTACCCAACTGGATTGTCTGTCCCAGGTAAACGCTGTGCTTTTAATTCAAATCAAATCATATTTGCATAGAATATAGGTATTGTACAATAAAGTTGTTATAAAAAAGTAATGAGCCAGGTACATTCTGCCTGAGTTTTGGCAAGAAAAAGAACGATGATCAAATTTGTATAAGACTCGTCCCCTTTATCCATTAGATTAGAAATCGGTGTCATTCGAAGCGTCTAGTTGAATAGAGTTTTTTATCATGGGCCGCATACCTCAAAAGCATGGGGTTTAGGTTTTTAACATAACCTAACCTCATAGTACTGTGATAAAATTTTGAATGCGGCTCGGTGAGCCCTGTAAAATTCTACAAAAATATTTGAAAACTTAAAACTGTCCCCAAAAATGACACCTGTTAGGTGAGATAGTGGTCAAGTGTAAACCTAACAATAATAAAACAAGAAAAGTATTTATAGAAAAATCTAACCCAAGAATCAAACCCAGGACCCCAAACCTAACTCTCCGCACTACAAGGCATTTTTAATCCAAAAATAAACCACGTGTTTAAACGTGAAATTAACTTTTTTTGTCCTTTTTTACCGTAAAGGACGGAAATTATTCAAATCTGTCAAGCCACTTCCAGTCTCATTATAATGTAAGTTAAAAGCCCTCGAAAAGATACGGTAATGAGCTCCCTATCTAGCCCATTGGCTCCGTAAGATTACTTGATAAGCCTCCAATATTTACTTAGCGCATAAATTAATAGGAATTAACTTTGTTTTACATACATTTTATGTGTTTTGGGAGCTGTATCTTGAGAGGCGGAGACTGTTATCTGGATGTGTTAATTCAGTGATTCAAAATAAAATTGAAGGGATGTTTGTAGTCGTAAACTTGGGGCCCACTTTGCCGAGTCGCAGGGCGAGTCCTGTCAATCTTTACGCAAAAACTATTACCCCTTTTTGATCCATCCATTCTTTTAGCCTCTCTTCATCCACTTTGAAAATAAAGAGCAACTGGACTCTAAGGGTTGAAAGGCTGGATTCGCGTCATGACACCGACTTCAAGTCGTTCGTGATACGAGTTCCAACCCATCATCTACAGACCTTTTTGAGAGAGGACTTTTGGCCGAAAGGTGTCTTGTATTGAGTTTTCCGGGGACGGCTACGTGACACTACGCAGCTGAACATGACGCTGATGTTACGTGTATAATTAAAGTTTATTGTTTGTGATATTTTAATATGTATTAGTTTATTTTGTTTATAAGATTGTAGGAGGACCAAGGTTGCCGACATAGCACGAAGAATCGCCAAACTTAAGTGGCAATGGGCAGGGCACATTGCTCGCAAAACAGATGGCCGTTGGGGCCGAAAGGTTCTGGAGTGGCGACCGCGTACCGGAAGACGCAGTGTTGGAAGGTGGACCGATGACCTGATGAAGGTTACGGGAATCCGATGGATGCGAGATCCACAGGACCGTTCATTGTGGCGACATCTGGGGGAAGCCTATGTCCAGTAGTGGACGTCTATCGGCTGAAATGATGATGATGAAGATTGTAATATAATGTATTTTATCTATGGGGCTAATTTGCCTGACAATAAATAAATAATAATAATAATTCTGCCCTCTTTTTCACATGACCGTACCTAGATAAACGTATTTTATACGTTTACCAACTTTGCAGTCACTGACACTACTTCACACATCCATCTCAGCGTCCTCATCTCCGCGTTATGCAATCTTTATTGCCCAATTCTTTAAGCAAAAAAAAAAAGAAAATCCGTTTTTTACCTACTTTAAATAGGTAAAAGTCTACCTCTCACATATCCATTTGTAAGAAATTCTAATGCTAGACATAAGCCTGCTCAAAGCGTCGTCTCAACAACCGATCCTGTGCGTCTCGAATCCACGAATAACACAAAAAAAATACATTCAAATAACAAAATATTTACGTCTTTCATTCCTAAGCTAAATCTTACTGAAGGTTGTACTCGTATCTCAAAAACAGAAATAAATGTAAAGGGAAAACTTTGATGAAGTTTCAAGGGGCAACACCGAGACATACTTTTCTTTTTGTTAAATTTATAAACAAACTTGGAACCGCCCTGCCACTCAGAGCGTTCTTGCTTAAAACATTGAGTAAAGATAATTTATATACTGAAGTTGTCTTTGTATTTGTGTTTAGGAGGGAAAATAAATTTGAGGATACATTGCACTACCGTCACTACAATTCTTTCCTTTTTATAATTATAATCTTAACTAGGTGTCTTCAAGGCTAGAGTGAATAGGCTCTTAATAAACTAGTGCGCCTGACCATCAATGATTGCATCTCCGCTTACCATCAGGTGGGATCGCAGTCAAGCACTGGTTTATAGCATTTAAAAAAAAAAAAAGTTTGCAAGTACTTTTAAGAAATATTTAAAAATAAACGGAATAATAATAATGTATTTTTTTATTTAAGAACAGTGGTGGCCGAGTGGTAACGGCCCCGAATTACGAGTTGTAGGTCGCAGGTTCAAACCCAGCCTTCATTACTTTGTGTAATTTATTTCATCACCACTGCTTTCAAAACGGTGAAGGAGAGAAAGAATTGTAAGGAAATCGGGTTGTCCTAGAACCAAAAATTCGAAGATATGTGACATCCACCAATCCACACTGAGCCCGCGTGGTGGATTACGGCCCATTTCCTCACTTATAAAGGAGGCCTGAGTCCCAACAGTGGGAACATTATAAGGCCGACTATACTATGCTATATATTTTGTTACCGATGTATATCTTCTATATCTATATTATCTATGTACATATAATAAAACAGTAAAATCGTGGACCTATGGCATTATTTAGCGCAAAAACTCCTGAACCAATAGGTACTATTCAAATTTTGCATACATAATCTATAGGCCACCTGGTCTATAAGGATTATGTATATGTAGCGTGAAAAATGTATAGCCTAACTGTTGACCTCAGTTGTTAGGCTATAAAATTTTCACGCTATTTGCAATAATAATAATAATAATTTTTGGGGGTGAGCAATATTTCAAAATGTCGGTATTGAAAGACATTTGCCGTGAGTTCGATCCCCAGCTACAGTTAAAAATTATTTGTAATAAAATGAATTTTACCTTTTTTCAAAATAAAATCGACATTTCTATTCGATATCTTCCAAAAGTTTTGTAAAAACTAATCAAAACACATAATAAAATCAAAACGGACAATCACGTACTATAATGTTACATCATTCCGATTTGCTGCAAATTTATCTTCTGGAACGACAATCATCACGCTATAATCGACAAGGAGCCAATCAGTCAATTATGACATTTATATTTATAAGAACATCTATTTTGAACGATAATCGTCGAAGACCAGTAGCAGTTTTATACATTGTGGTTTCATACTTGCATGTAACGCGAAGGTTATTCGGATCCCATATGGCTTTTTTTTAGGTGGGAAAATCATCTAATGACAAATCCCGCTTTTGGGCGGAGAGGGAGATAGTGTCAGACTTTTACTGACTAAAAATCCACTCCTGTTCTTTCTTTGCCTTCGTCCCAGGGCCCGGGAAATGGCTTTAAAATCGTACATCTTTGTTTTACCGTAATATAAAAGGGAAACCTACATAAAATAGCGCCTTTTCCTATGGAGTAGGCAAATATTTAGATCGCCAACTGCTGCCTTTACATATTCCTTCTACTTAGAAAGAGAAAAGAAAGAAATGAATAGGGGCCTTCCAATGCTACGTCTTCTGTTAAGTGGTGGTTACACAAGAACCTTTCGGTCCTAACGGCCATCTGTTCTACGAGCAATGTGCCCTGCCAACTGCCACTGAAGTTTGGCAATTTTTCTTCACTTAAGAATAGTACCTACAATAATTTTGTAACTGCAGTCACAGTCTTTGGAAGCTCAGTTGAAGTTTCCAAACAATTATTATTCTACATGAAAACAGTTCAATTACTCCACTCGAAGAAGTAAATTCATACCTATAGTGCAATGAAGGGGATCTCAAGGAGTATGCAGCGTTGGAATAACGGTTTAATTGTGTGCATGTCTGCCTCAATTGTCCACTGAACACAAAGCAAAGAGAGGTTTGGGGACTGGATGAGACAGAGGTTGAAGTGAAGGGCCCTATTTAATATTACTGATAATCACACTAATATTATAGGCGAAATTTTGTGAGTGTGTATGTGTAGCGGCATCTATGGCGTCACATAAGAACTAATCCTGCATCCGCAATCAAAGTTCTCCGCGCGATTAGAACATATAGAACAACCCGAAATCATCTATCGGGCAGTTGCTCACCAGACATAACACCCGTCTGGTCGGAGGATCCTCCCTTTTCAACGGAGGTTTGCGGGACTTTACTCTCTGTTCCGCCTACCTCTGTTGTTTGTTACCTCTGTATGTTTGTCACTTCTTTACGATCGAACGGCTGAACGGATTTTGATGTAACTTAGTGCAAGGGTAGACCATGTTCAGGAATAGCACATAAGATACTTTGGAGGTATGGTGTCTCTTGGAAACATATTCCACTTTCTATCAGCAGTGAAGAAGTATCAAACATCACAGACACACTCACAAACTTTTGCCATTATAATATTAATGTGATGGTGTATTTTTTCTTGAACTGACATTACCCATAGAAGTGAGGCGTGCTCAAACGCTAACGATGTTTTAAAACAATGGTGAAGGAGCATCGTCATACACAGAGGGTTCCACATAAACTTGCCTATGAAAACAGTTCAATTCCCTACGAAACTTTTTTCCAAATCGCAAAAAAAGTTTTTTTTTGTGACGTAACAACAAATTTCCACTTTTCAAATTTACTCCCATATTTGTGTTATAAGACCTTGTTTTTTTGCCACATTTCAGGATTCTAGGTCAGCGGAAAGTACCCTATGAATTTAGGTTCTTTTGGGAGTATTGAAATACACATTTTTTGCAACATAAACAGCCGTATCTTTTTTTTCGTTAACTCAGAAGTTTGATTTTTTACTGCATCAAGGGATCGCGAACCTGAGTATATGGTTGGTATGGTTTAATTTCAACTCGATACCTCCACGCGTTCCTGAGATAAAGGGTCTTGACAGGCAGACAGACGGACAATAAAGTGACCCTATAAAGGTTCCGTTTTTCCTTTTGAGGTGTGGATCCATAAAAAACACTAAAAAGTGCAAAATAACTTTAATTTCGGCAGTCGGTGTTTCTATAATAGTTTTGTCTATTAGTTATTTAACATCGATCATATTAGCTCCTTTTTGAAGTAGATTAAAAATGTTTAAGCCCGTTGCTGAAATAGTACTAGACTGACACCTGCCATGTTGCAGCTATTAGAACATATTGTCATTATTTTTTGACATAAACCACATCCAGTAATCAAACCTCCGTGTCCAGCTGGTGACCGCTAAACGAGCAGTTAGTGGCACAGCAGTGCACGGCACTACCTACCACCATATTTACGTACCACCCAGCCACCAGAGGGCACCAATATACATTATATATACTGTTCCAGTGCTTGGTTCCTCGGTGCTATGGTATTAAGTTCTTTTCGGCTAGTCAACATTAAATTCACCATGACGGAATTGCAAAGATTTTAAACGACTACATATACCTACTGTACATATCTATAGGTATACTGTATAATATACTTTACTATATTATATCGTCGTTGCGACTTTAAGACCTCTTGTGTGTCACTTTTGACAAAATCACTTTTTTCCGCCAGCCTTTTTATTATTTTGAAGCTCTATCGAATGCAAAAAGTCTCATGTGTATATGACGATTTAATCGTTATTTGTTTATCAATTTCAAAATCATTAATGTATTTTCTAATAAAATACTTCTTCTTCTTAGCATATCGATGGCAAAACTAGTCAAATTCCTTGCATGGCCCAGTATTCGGCCACGGCAGTGCCGTCGGCTGATGCTGTCATTAGGTCCCTACGTGAACAGGTAACAGGGCACGTGATGCAGGATCGAAGGTGGGACATGGTCTGCGGAGAGACGCCGCACAAGCACTGAAGATCGGAACCGTCCGAGAACCCCCATCAGCAAAGACAATAAAATACTACTTTTACATTTAACCTTTTGAGTAGCGTAATTAAAGACATAATAGAAAGACAATGACCGAGCGAACGCCGGCGTTCGAACCTTGCCGATTCTGAGAGGAATACACGATGAATTTAAAGAAACTGGAACTTCTGCGGTCTGCAAGCCTACTACGAGGGAGGCCCTACGTAGGTGTTGCCATATTATGGCGGAAAAACTGTATTTCAGTCTGTTAAACTAATAGTTTGTGATGACGTGCGTATATCAACAGTGAAGGTTATGGTATAAAACTATAATAAATACAGCATATATGCCTACTGACTGTGTTGAGAACTTAACTGAATTTACTCAGCGCTAAAGTAAAATTTGTTCTATAATAGAAGACTGAATCTTTATAGCCCTATACTGAAGCTTTTTATATGTAAGAAGATTTTAATGCGCATCTAAAAGAGCTATTTTATAAGGAATTAGAGATTTTAGTCGATAGGTCTGAAACATCCACGTTTATTAGTGAGGCACATGGGTGTACGAGATGGTTGGACCAACCTATTGCAACAAAAGCGGCTTAACTATCTGTTAGTCGAGTGTGGGTTGACGATGATGTGCAGTGGTCCGATTATTTTCCGCTTTATGTCGAGTACGACCTAAATGGGCTTGGATGTGAAAGTAAGGCAGCCCATTCACCGGTAGTCAATAAAATTGCCATGTTATTGTCCAAGGCGTTGTACAGTAGAAACTTACAAACTAAAAAAAAGAAATATTAAAAACTAGCTGTTGCCCGCGACTTCGTCTGCGTTAAGTTCGTAAAACTGTACAATCACTCTGTGCTTGCAATTCATTCCGAAAGCATCGCAATAATTTATCGTACTTTAACATAAAACGGTTAAAGGTAAAAATATCCGAATTGAGAACCTCCTCCTTTTTTAGAAGTCGGTTAAAAACACAAATTACCTTCAGGAAACATGTTATGTACTCGTCCAGATCCAGATGTATGAACGTCAATGAATAGAAAGAGTATGGGTCGTAGCAGTTGGCATTTCTGCCTACCCCAAGGGAAAAGTCATTAGTTTATGTATGTTTCTGGTTTATGTTCTGGTAAAACAACATTGTATGATTTTAACCCCTCGCCACAGTGAGCACGCCACAATCAAATCGCAGCGGTAATGCCTGTCTTTGAGAAGTGTCTACAGAGGCGTCACGGCATCCTCTTTTTGTGCAGGACTCACCGGTTGTGGGTGTTTCGGAAGGTATCTGTGTCGAATTCAGCGGGAAGAAACACTCGGGTCTCACCATTGTGCGAATCACCCGGAGAATACGATGGAGCATACGGTGGAAGTCAGTCCCGCTTGGTCGGAGAGCCGGCGCCGCCTTGTCCTTATGGGGGCGATTGGTGGAGAAAATGACAACCAGTAGCCTCCTTCAGTGACGCACTACGATCAAAGAAGGTGGCTGAAACTATGAGGGATAGGACATCCTGACTCCTCAGCGGTCGCTGCAAGGGACGCTCCGGGTGTTGGAAACCGCAAGGCAATTCCCAGCCATTGCAAACACGGGATTGCGGTGGTGCTGTCTGGCCGTCTGGTCAAAGCAGTTCTGAATCGACGGCGCGTAGTATTCTACGCGCGACTCAAAGAGATTTCAGCAAATGGATAGGGCCCTCTAGGGCCGATGTCTGCTAGGGCTGCAAGATTGATCGAAAGAGTTATTTCCCATAACAATTTTCGCCTCAATAACTTTTCACTGAAGAGTTTAAGCAGTTAGACAGCTTTGATAGAGGTAAACGAAGGAGCATAATCGGGACACCGACCTTCAGCTGGATAACGTGCACTGATAGTGAAAAGCCTTAAGTGAATCCCAAAACTACCATCATCATGCGGCAGGCATTAAGTCCGCCGCTGTACATTTGTGCATAAAGGATTAAATAAATAAATAAATAAATAAATCATCAACTATCTTCTTCCACAACAGTACTTATGAAGAATTTGCGAGAGCATGCTTGCATTGATTATTGCAGTTTGATCATTTTAAGCGTTAGAATTACTTGTTCATTTACCTAGGATATTTTGGTGTGTATTTAATTGATATCCCCGTATATAAGACAAATGATTTTTCCATAGTGGGAACTACCTAAGAGTCTCCAACTTATGAATGAACTACGGCGAAAACTTGTGCGCGTGTATCCCCGTTCAATCGAACTCGCATATTGATGGCCAAACCGAGAAATTACTGACACCGATTGCCTCTATGAGGACACGGCAGTTCACTCAAGATGGATAGACCTCCACCGCATGCTACACCGAGTCCTTCAGGCGATTCACAAAATGGTAATATCACGGTACTTTCAACCGAACCCAGAACACAACAGTCCTGAGCTTATCCATAAAACAATGAAATTACGGTTAACAAATGTAGCAGCCGATAAGTGTTATCCCTGAGACTGGCCTCCCTTAGAGGGTTGTTCCAGTGTTGGTCACCACTCATTGCAAAGAGGTAACGTCCAGATATCGACGTAAGGCAGCAAGGAATCTGAGATACATTATACGTTGTCGAACTGTGATCAGAAAAACACATTCGATCCCGTTTTAAATGAAGCAGTGACTGTAAATAATAAAACACACCATTATTAATCCGCAAGGTGCCATCATGCCGGAGGACACAGTGGAGATGTGCCCTGCAAGGGCGGAGCACCGCCGTGTCCTCGTGGAGGTAATCGGCGTCAGTGACCTCTCGCGCCGGGCTCTGATCCAGAGCGAGGAGTAATGGCAGGCGTTCGCCTCCTTCTGCAAAGCCTTAATGCTAGCGAAGGCGGAGGCCGCACGCGTTAGGGAACGAACGGCCTCACGCCGAGCCGAGATTCCGACCCCGACTACCAATCACGGTAGACGCGGGCTTCCGGACGTCGAGCAATAGGTAGCTAGCCGTCCTGTAGTTGACCGGATCGAGCCCAATCCTCAACAGCGCGTAGTGATAGACACAGGTGTAGTTTTAGTCAGTAAAAGATTCTGACACTATCTCCCGCCCCGCCCAAGAGCGGGGGATGTCATAGGATGATTTTCCTACCGGAAAAAAAAAGTCAGTAAAAGAAAACACGTCCTCCCGCTCCAACCAGAGCGGGAGAAGTCATTGGATGATTTCCACCCTTAAAAAAAGAAAAAAGGTGCCATCATCATCATTATTATTTCAGCCGAAAGACGTCCACTGCTGGACATAAACCTCCCCAAGTGTCGCTATAATGACCGGTCCTGTGAGCCTCTCATCCATCGGATTCCCGCGACCCTCACCAGGTCATCGGTCCACCTGGGGACCATCCAACGCAAGGTACCCTGTAACCCCTTCCGAAAATGTGGCCGTGTTATTTTAAAGTGAATAATTAAATACATATAGGTATTTACTTTTATCGTCTTTGGATGGTATCCCTTGAATAATCACGGTCAATTAGCTTGCTACAATAATGGGAAAAAAATAATAAAAATAAGCAGTAGGATTGTTAAAAATGCCTTCGTCTTACATCAGTTTAACCATAACTGTAAACGTGGGCGATGGCCATTCTTCTGCCACTCAGAAAATTACGTAAAATACGCAATGCCATCTATCAAATTTAATATGAAGTTCAACCGTCATTGTCATCATTATTTCTACTTTGAGTCTTTAGATGGCGTTGCGAGTATCTGAATTGCTTATGGTGTCATATTTTACTTCTCGAAAACTTTGATTTCATACCGTTTGTCTTTCATATGCTTTGTTTCATTGCGATGAAACAAAGCCTAAGTAAGACAATTATCAAGTTCCAATTCCAACAATTTAAATGTATAAAAGTTATCTACATCGATTTCTAAAATTAATAATACGCACTTCACTAAAAATTTCTACAGATATATTATATACGTAGATTTATAAAAAAAACATTGTAAGCATGCAAAAATATATAAAAAAATCTTATTCACGATGACAAAATAGAACAAAAATTTCTCCTAAGAGAGCCGTATGGGATTTGAACCACCTTCACATTACATGAAAGTCTAGTTACGAAACCACTGTGCTACGGTCTTCGATGAATAAGCTATAAAATAGACGTTGTTATATAAACGTCATAATTGACTGGTTGGCTCCCTAACGATGATAGCGTGATGATTTTCGTGTTAGAAGTTAAATTTGCAGCTAAATGGAATAATGTAACATTATAGTACGTGATTTTACTCGTCGCTTGGATTTTATTATGTGTTTTGATTAGTTTTTACAAAATATTTAGAAGATATCGAATAGAAATGTCAATTTTATTTTGAAAAAATGGTAAAAGTTATTTTAATACAAAAAAATAAGACAAAATAATGTCAAAATTTTTAACTGTAGCTGGGAATTGAACTCGCGGCAAATGTCGTTCAATACCTACATTTTGGATTATTGCTCACCCCACATAGCAAATAGCGTGATAGCTTATAGCCTATCAGTTGCCCTGACCTATAAGGATTGTGTATGCAAAATTTGAACAGGATCGGTTCAGTAGTTTTTGCGCCAACTAATACCATCACAAAAGAATTTTACTGTTTTATTATATGTATATAGACAATAATACCCTAATAACAAATCCATACACATTGAAGAAGAAAAAAAAAAACAACTAACTAACATATAATTTAGAAATAAAAAGAAAATACATACACTTTATCCCTCAAAACAACTTATCAATGTTAACTTATTTTTTATCCATCTTCTCACAAAACCTTAGACATTCACGACACACATCTATCCATTTCCCAGCAAACAAGTCACACTTCGTATGTATGTGAGCCTGGTGTTAATCTTGTCTGATGCCGCCATTGCTTCTCGGAAGCGTATAGGGGTGCGAAGGAAAGGTGGATATACATATATAGAGTAAACATGTTGCAAGTTTTCTCAGAAAGGCCTGACCTTGACCAGGTCATCGATCCACCTCGTGGGAGGCCTTCCAGCGCTGCGTCTTCCGGTACGTGGTCGTCTCTCCAGAACCTTTCAGCCCCAACGGCCATCTGTTCTGCGAGTAATGTGCCCTGCCTATTGCCACTTAAGTTTAGCGATTCTTCGTGCTATGTTGGCAACCTATTTCACTTATTATTGATTAAATGTAATGTGATTATACGCTGGAAATTAAGGAGATTAATTTTTTTTTTTTTTTTTTTTTTTTTAATTTCAATTTTTTATGATAAATGATATTTATTTTGTAAGTAGGTTTAAAAAAACACTTTTACACGTCAATTTTTTTTTTGTCATTTTAAACTAGATGAGGCCGGTGTTTCCTAGCTGACTACCCTAAGAAGAAACACCGAAACAAACTCAGGGGTCAAAGTCTCTTTTAAAGTCCATACAGTTAATTTATGTAATGGTCAAATCACACGAGAACAGTGCAGATTTGTCTGAGATGGTCTTTTGAAGAAAGAACCATACAGATTTGAGTGGACCTGTTCAGTCAGTGCAAGCATTTGTCAGTATTCGCAAAGCTCAACCCAGGACTACTAAGGAGCTCAACGACTTGACGAACAATACCAAGGAAAGGACATTTGTGTAGGCCGCAGAATAATAATATAATTTAATGTGTTTTGTTTGTGTTGTTTTTGACATGTTTGATTGAATTTATTAATTTCTTTAGATAGGAATATTGAATTGTAATGAGCTGAATGTAATAATAATGTAAAGAACTAGAATTTTATGGCTAGGTACTATCATATTTTTTAAATAAATATTATTACTAACCCTTATATAAGTGCAAGTTCCAAATAAAATGATTAATAATAATATTTTTTATCTAGAGGACATCTGGGGCGTCTTCTTTCCAGGTTTTAGTCGTTCAATGTTGCGTTCTTCGGTACTCGGTCAATCCAAGACATTTCAACACCATCTGTTTTGTGAGCCCGCTCACTATCACTAAAGGTTGTCAATTTTTCGTGGAATATCGGTCTTCTAATTTTTTTTTAAATATAAAATTACAGAATAACTCCAAGCATAGCTTCCGTATTACTAGATGTAGGTTGTCAAGTAATCATGGAAGATCATAATCCAATTTATATTAAAAGATTTTAAAGTAATATTTCACCTTCTTGTAATATTTAGACCTATAAAATGTACCAGATGCAACTACTCTCCCAAATCTACTTGAAAAGCATCTACTAAAGCCGTATTAAAATCTTAGTTTCCTACGTCAAAGCCACGTGTTCAAAGCTGCATTACAAATTTCATAATGAATACAAGTTTGCTTAGTCCCTCTGGGTTCCGTACCGTCGCTTTGAGCGCAGTGACACAGAATAAATAGGCGCAGAATGTTCACAAAAAGCGAAAACGCACATACACCAGCAATCTGCATACATTTTCACAACAATGTTGCAGTAGGTAGGCTTTCAGTCTAACTGGATGCAGCTAAAACCTGTATTTCACATATAGAACCGTTACGATATCCAGTTACTGGGTCGAGTTAACAGATTTCTGTCTTTTGAATTTTTTGTTGTGGTTAAAATGTGGAAATAAAATGCTTTGTCTTGTCTTGTCTTGTCTTGACTTTTTTGACGTAAGAACGTGCTGGTTGAAACAGTCAATAAAAGACCCACACAACGGTTGAAAATGTACGCATACAACTTCCAGTGTATTCGCAACGGGTATTTGTTTATGGTACGGGTAGATGGTGATTACCATCCAGAGTGAATATGTGGTGAACATCAGGGTGAGTACAGGCGTAAACAGGTGATCATAGTGCATGGCAAGTCGTTGCAGTGGACAGTAGAGGGTAAAAGTGTTTTCCTTATTGTAAAAAAAAAAAACTATAGCTCGCTAGCGAGGCCATTCCATCACGTCGCGCTCAGTATCTGTGATAGTTATTTTAGTAGTGTGTGCCGATTGCGAGTTGTTTTTACGTTAACGCGATCGAAACGTTTACCGCGTTTGGCTCTCTAATTGGCTAAACATTTGACCGGGCCAACCGGAGCGCCGAAAGTCATAAACAAGTCGATCGCGTTAATAATAAAACAAAACACGCACTGAGCACTCTGATGCAAATAGAAATTCGTTCATTTGATACTTTGCGCATCAGCTCCTAAACCTGTCGAGGGCCTGTGGGAGCGTGTGTTTTTTTCACACGTTGTAAGCACTTAGCCTTCTGTACTTATTTATTCTATGGCACAGTGGTCTAGGCAACAACCGTTTACTTATTTAATTCTTTTGTAACCTACACGTTAAGAAAATTGCTTCGGAGAAATCGTTGCAAATGTTTACCGTGGCTTGAAAACTATTCCATAGAGGAAGAGGATGTTTTTGACTTTCTTTTGTTTGTGTTTTTTAAAGTTGTTTTTTTACTTGTTGAGGAGACTTTACTGAACTGTTTTATTTAGTACCTTCTGTCCTGTCTAAACTCAACTAATAAACTATAAAGCTGAAGAGATTATCCGTTTTGTTTGAACGCGCTGATTTCAGGAACTATTGGTCCCAATTGGATTTTTTGTTAGTGACAAATAGTCCATTTTTTGAGGAAGGCTATAGGCACACACACACATAATTAGTCTTTTAATGTTCCCACTGCTGGGACTCAGGCCACCTCCTAGGAGAGGGAATGGGCCGTAGTCCACCACGCGGGCCCAGTGCGGGTTGGTGAATGTCTAGTACATGCCGGTTTCCTCAACATGTTTTCTTTCACCGTTTTGTGGAATCTACACTAATATTATAAAGAGGAGAACTTTGTTTGTTTGTTTGTAATGAATAGTCTCAAAAACTACTGGACTGATTTTAAAAATTCTTTCACCATTCGAAAGCTATATTATCCACGAGTAACATAGGCTATATTTTATTTTGGAAAAAAATAGGGTTCCGTAAGATATTTGAGTTTTTCGGTAAAAAGTCAACTAGAAAAGTTACTTATTTTGCGTACGCTGCCTAAACTATAAAAGATAGAACCATAAAATGTTCTAATTAATTGTAGATCTTATAAATATCTACAAAAAAGTCCGCGACACACTATACCTATCTATGTCGAGTGAGGCACAACAACCCTTTTTTTATTTAAAAATCTTGATTTTTTTTTGGACTATATTTAAACGCGTTTATTTTATTCATGCTAATAATCCTTATCAAAATAAATTATTTTATCACTAAGTAGAGTTTATGAAGATAATATTTGATCTTTGAATAATTAAAATTGGACGTTTAGTTTTGAAGTTATGGCAAAATTAAAATATTACGATTTCTGCTGCACGGCCCGTATACCAGACTAGCTGTTGCCCGCGACTTCGTCCGCGTTAAGTTCGTAAAACTGTACAATCACTCTGTGCTTGCAATTCATTCCGAAAGCATCGCAATAATTTATTGTACTTTAACATAAAACGGTTAAAGGTAAAAATATCCAAATTAAGAACCTCCTCCTTTTTTAGAAGTCGGTTAAACACGCAAATTACCTTCAGGAAACATGTTATGTACTCGTCCAGATCCAGATGTATGACCGTCAATGAATAGAAAGAGCATGTATGGGTCGTAGCAGTGGTCATTTCTGCCTACCCCAAGGGAAAAGGCATTATGTATGCATGGGCAATTATGTATGTTTCTGGTTTATGTTCTGGTAAAACATCATTGCATGATTTTAACCCCTCGCCACGGTGAGCACGCCACAATCAAATCGCAGCGGTAATGCCTGTCTTTGAGAAGTGTCTACAGAGGCGTCACGGCATCCTCTCTTTGTGCAGGACTCACCTGTTGTGGGTATTTCGGGAGGTATCTGTGTCGAATTCAGCGGGAAGAAACACTCGGGTCTCACCATTCTGCGAAACGCCCGGAGAATACGATGGAGCATACGGTGGAAGTCAGTCCCGCTTGGTCGGAGCGCCGGCGTCGCTTTGTCCTTATGGGGGCGATTGGTGGAGAAAATGACAACCAGTAGCCTTCTTCAGTGAAGCACTACGATCAAAGAAGGTGGCTGGGACAATGAGGGATAGGACATCCTGACTTCTCAGCTGTCGCTGTAAGTTACGCGCCGGGTGTTGAAAGCCGCAGGGCAATTCCCAGCCATCGCAAACGCGGGATTGCGGTGGTGCCATCCAGCCGTCTGGTCAAAGCAGTCCTGAAACGACGGCGCGTAGTATTCTACGCGCGACTCAAAAAGATTTCAGCAAATGGATAGGGCCCTCTAGGGCCGATGTCTGCTAGGGCTGCAAGATTGATCGAAAGAGTTATCTCCCATAACAATTTTCGCCTCAATAACTTTTCACTGAAGAGTTTAAGCAGTTAGACAGCTTTGTTAGAGATAAACGAAGGAGCATAATCGGGACACCGACCTTCAGCTGGATAACGTGCACTGATAGTGAAAAGCCTTAAGTGTAAAGTAAGTTAAATAAATAAATCATCAACTATCTTCTTCTACAACAGTACTTATTAAGAATTGGCGAGAGCATGCTTGCATTGATTGTTGCAGTTTGATCATTTTAGGCGTTAGAATTACTTTTTCATTTACCTAGGATATTTCGGTGTGTATTTAATTAACATCCCCGTATATAAGACAAATGTTTTTTCCATAGTAGGAACTACCTTATGAAGAGTCTCCAACTTATGAATTCAGGAAGTCAGTCCCGCTTGGTCGGAGCGCCGGCGTCGCTTTGTCCTTATGGGGGCGATTGGTGGAGAAAATGACAACCAGTAGCCTTCTTCAGTGAAGCACTACGATCAAAGAAGGTGGCTGGGACAATGAGGGATAGGACATCCTGACTTCTCAGCTGTCGCTGTAAGTTACGCGCCGGGTGTTGAAAGCCGCAGGGCAATTCCCAGCCATCGCAAACGCGGGATTGCGGTGGTGCCATCCAGCCGTCTGGTCAAAGCAGTCCTGAAACGACGGCGCGTAGTATTCTACGCGCGACTCAAAAAGATTTCAGCAAATGGATAGGGCCCTCTAGGGCCGATGTCTGCTAGGGCTGCAAGATTGATCGAAAGAGTTATCTCCCATAACAATTTTCGCCTCAATAACTTTTCACTGAAGAGTTTAAGCAGTTAGACAGCTTTGTTAGAGATAAACGAAGGAGCATAATCGGGACACCGACCTTCAGCTGGATAACGTGCACTGATAGTGAAAAGCCTTAAGTGTAAAGTAAGTTAAATAAATAAATCATCAACTATCTTCTTCTACAACAGTACTTATTAAGAATTGGCGAGAGCATGCTTGCATTGATTGTTGCAGTTTGATCATTTTAGGCGTTAGAATTACTTTTTCATTTACCTAGGATATTTCGGTGTGTATTTAATTAACATCCCCGTATATAAGACAAATGTTTTTTCCATAGTAGGAACTACCTTATGAAGAGTCTCCAACTTATGAATGAAACTACGGCGAAACCTTGTGCGCGTGTATCCCCGTTCAATCGAACTCGCATATTGATGGCTAAACCGAGAAATTACTGACGCCGATTGCCTCTATGAGGACACGGCGGTTCACTCAAGATGGATAGACCTCCACCGCATGCTACACCAAGTCCTCCAGGTGATTCACCAAAATGGTAATATCAGGGTACTTTCAACCGAACCCAGAACAGAAACCGTTCGAAACACCCACAACAGTCCTGAGCTTATCCATAAAACAATGAAATTATGGTTAACAAATGTAGCAGCCGATAAGTGTTATCCCTGAGACTGGCCTCCCTTAGAGGGTTGTTCCAGTGTTGGTCATCACTCATTGCAAAGAGGTAACGTCCAGATATCGACGTAAGGCTGTAAGGAATCTGAGATACATCATACGTTGTCGAACTGTGGTCAGAAAAACACATTCGATCCCGTTTTATATGAAGCGGTGACTGCAAATAATAAAACACACCATTATTAATCCGCAAGGTGCCATCATGCCGGAGGACACAGTGGAGATGTGCCCTGCAAGGGCGGAGCACCGCCGTGTCCTCGTGAAGGCAATCGGCGTCAGTGACCTCTCGCGCCGGGCTCTGATCCAGAGCGAGGAGAAGTGGCAGGCGGTCGCCTCCTTCTGCAAAGCCGTAATGCTAGCGAAGGCGGAGGCCGCACGCGTCAGGGAACGAACGGCCTCACGCCGAGTCAAGATTCCGACCCCGACTACCAACCACGGTAGACGCGGGCTTCCGGACGTCGAGCAATGGGTAGCTAGCCGTCCTGTAGTTGACAGGATCGAGCCCAATCCTCAACAGCGCGTAGTGATAGACACAGGTGTAGTTTTAGTCGGTAAAAGATTGACACGTCCTCCCGCTCCAACCAGAGCGGGAGAAGTCATTGGATGATTTCCACCCTTAAAAAAAGAAAAAAAAGGTGCCATCATCATCATTATTATTTCAGCCGAAAGATGTCCACTGCTGGACATAGACCTCCCCAAGTGTCGCTATAATAACCGGTCCTGTGAGTCTCTCATCCATCGGATCCCCGCGACCCTTACCAGGTCATCGGTCCACCTGGGGACCATCCAACGCAAGGTACCCTGTAACCCCTTCCGAAAATGTGGCCGTGTTATTTTAACGTGAATAATTAAATACATATAGCTATTTACTTTTATCGTCTTTGGATGGTATCCCTTGAATAATCACGGTCAATTAGCTTGTTACTATAATGCGAAAAATATAATAAAAATAAGCTGTAGGATTGTTAAAAATGCCTCCGTCTAACACCAGTTTAACCATAACTGTAATCGTGGGCGATGGCCATTCTTCTGCCACTCAGAAAATTACGTAAAATACGCAATGCCATCTATCAAATTTAATATGAAGTTCAACCGTCATTGTCATCATTATTTCTACTTTGAGTCTTTAGATGGCGTTGCGAGTTGCGTGTGGTGTCATATTTTACTTCTAGAAACTTTGATTTCATACCGTTTGTCTTTCATATGCTTTGTTTCATTGCGATGAAACAAAGCCTAAGTAAGATAATTATCAAGTTCCACACAATTTAAATGTATAAAAGTTATTTACATCGATTTCTAAAATTAATAATACGCACTTCACTAAAAATTTCTACAGCTATATTATATACGTAGATTTATAAAAAAAAATTGTAAGCATGCAAAAATATATAAAAAAATCTTATTCACGATGACAAAATAGAACAAAATTCTCTCCTAAGAGAGCCGTACGGGATTTGAACCACCTTCACATTACATTAAAGTCTAGATGCGAAACCACTGCGCTGCGGTCTTCGATGAAAAAACTATAAAATAGACGTTCTTATATAAACGTCATAATTGACTGGTTGGCTCCCTAACGATGATAGCGTGATGATTTTCGTTTTAGAAGTTAAATTTGCAGCTAAATGGAATAATGTAACATTATAGTACGTGGTTTTATTAGTCGCTTTGATTTTATTATGTGTTTTGATTAGTTTGTACAAAATATTTAGAAGATATCGAATAGAAATGTCAATTTTATTTTGAAAAAATGGTAAAAGTTATTTTAATACAAAAAAATAAGACAAAATAATGTCAAAATTTTTAACTGTAGCTGGGAATTGAACTCGCGGCAAATGTCGTTCAATACCTACATTTTGGATTATTGCTCACCCCACATAGCAAATAGCGTGATAGCTTATAGCCTATCAGTTGCCCTGACCTATAAGGATTGTGTATGCAAAATTTGAACAGGATCGGTTCAGTAGTTTTTGCGCCAACTAATACCATCACAAAAGAATTTTACTGTTTTATTATATGTATATAGACAATAATACCCTAATAACAAATCCATACACATTGAAGAAGAAAAAAAAAAACAACTAACTAACATATAATTTAGAAATAAAAAGAAAATACATACACTTTATCCCTCAAAACAACTTATCAATGTTAACTTATTTTTTATCCATCTTCTCACAAAACCTTAGACATTCACGACACACATCTATCCATTTCCCAGCAAACAAGTCACACTTCGTATGTATGTGAGCCTGGTGTTAATCTTGTCTGATGCCGCCATTGCTTCTCGGAAGCGTATAGGGGTGCGAAGGAAAGGTGGATATACATATATAGAGTAAACATGTTGCAAGTTTTCTCAGAAAGGCCTGACCTTGACCAGGTCATCGATCCACCTCGTGGGAGGCCTTCCAGCGCTGCGTCTTCCGGTACGTGGTCGTCTCTCCAGAACCTTTCAGCCCCAACGGCCATCTGTTCTGCGAGTAATGTGCCCTGCCTATTGCCACTTAAGTTTAGCGATTCTTCGTGCTATGTTGGCAACCTATTTCACTTATTATTGATTAAATGTAATGTGATTATACGCTGGAAATTAAGGAGATTAATTTTTTTTTTTTTTTTTTTTTTTTAATTTCAATTTTTTATGATAAATGATATTTATTTTGTAAGTAGGTTTAAAAAAACACTTTTACACGTCAATTTTTTTTTTGTCATTTTAAACTAGATGAGGCCGGTGTTTCCTAGCTGACTACCCTAAGAAGAAACACCGAAACAAACTCAGGGGTCAAAGTCTCTTTTAAAGTCCATACAGTTAATTTATGTAATGGTCAAATCACACGAGAACAGTGCAGATTTGTCTGAGATGGTCTTTTGAAGAAAGAACCATACAGATTTGAGTGGACCTGTTCAGTCAGTGCAAGCATTTGTCAGTATTCGCAAAGCTCAACCCAGGACTACTAAGGAGCTCAACGACTTGACGAACAATACCAAGGAAAGGACATTTGTGTAGGCCGCAGAATAATAATATAATTTAATGTGTTTTGTTTGTGTTGTTTTTGACATGTTTGATTGAATTTATTAATTTCTTTAGATAGGAATATTGAATTGTAATGAGCTGAATGTAATAATAATGTAAAGAACTAGAATTTTATGGCTAGGTACTATCATATTTTTTAAATAAATATTATTACTAACCCTTATATAAGTGCAAGTTCCAAATAAAATGATTAATAATAATATTTTTTATCTAGAGGACATCTGGGGCGTCTTCTTTCCAGGTTTTAGTCGTTCAATGTTGCGTTCTTCGGTACTCGGTCAATCCAAGACATTTCAACACCATCTGTTTTGTGAGCCCGCTCACTATCACTAAAGGTTGTCAATTTTTCGTGGAATATCGGTCTTCTAATTTTTTTTTAAATATAAAATTACAGAATAACTCCAAGCATAGCTTCCGTATTACTAGATGTAGGTTGTCAAGTAATCATGGAAGATCATAATCCAATTTATATTAAAAGATTTTAAAGTAATATTTCACCTTCTTGTAATATTTAGACCTATAAAATGTACCAGATGCAACTACTCTCCCAAATCTACTTGAAAAGCATCTACTAAAGCCGTATTAAAATCTTAGTTTCCTACGTCAAAGCCACGTGTTCAAAGCTGCATTACAAATTTCATAATGAATACAAGTTTGCTTAGTCCCTCTGGGTTCCGTACCGTCGCTTTGAGCGCAGTGACACAGAATAAATAGGCGCAGAATGTTCACAAAAAGCGAAAACGCACATACACCAGCAATCTGCATACATTTTCACAACAATGTTGCAGTAGGTAGGCTTTCAGTCTAACTGGATGCAGCTAAAACCTGTATTTCACATATAGAACCGTTACGATATCCAGTTACTGGGTCGAGTTAACAGATTTCTGTCTTTTGAATTTTTTGTTGTGGTTAAAATGTGGAAATAAAATGCTTTGTCTTGTCTTGTCTTGTCTTGACTTTTTTGACGTAAGAACGTGCTGGTTGAAACAGTCAATAAAAGACCCACACAACGGTTGAAAATGTACGCATACAACTTCCAGTGTATTCGCAACGGGTATTTGTTTATGGTACGGGTAGATGGTGATTACCATCCAGAGTGAATATGTGGTGAACATCAGGGTGAGTACAGGCGTAAACAGGTGATCATAGTGCATGGCAAGTCGTTGCAGTGGACAGTAGAGGGTAAAAGTGTTTTCCTTATTGTAAAAAAAAAAAACTATAGCTCGCTAGCGAGGCCATTCCATCACGTCGCGCTCAGTATCTGTGATAGTTATTTTAGTAGTGTGTGCCGATTGCGAGTTGTTTTTACGTTAACGCGATCGAAACGTTTACCGCGTTTGGCTCTCTAATTGGCTAAACATTTGACCGGGCCAACCGGAGCGCCGAAAGTCATAAACAAGTCGATCGCGTTAATAATAAAACAAAACACGCACTGAGCACTCTGATGCAAATAGAAATTCGTTCATTTGATACTTTGCGCATCAGCTCCTAAACCTGTCGAGGGCCTGTGGGAGCGTGTGTTTTTTTCACACGTTGTAAGCACTTAGCCTTCTGTACTTATTTATTCTATGGCACAGTGGTCTAGGCAACAACCGTTTACTTATTTAATTCTTTTGTAACCTACACGTTAAGAAAATTGCTTCGGAGAAATCGTTGCAAATGTTTACCGTGGCTTGAAAACTATTCCATAGAGGAAGAGGATGTTTTTGACTTTCTTTTGTTTGTGTTTTTTAAAGTTGTTTTTTTACTTGTTGAGGAGACTTTACTGAACTGTTTTATTTAGTACCTTCTGTCCTGTCTAAACTCAACTAATAAACTATAAAGCTGAAGAGATTATCCGTTTTGTTTGAACGCGCTGATTTCAGGAACTATTGGTCCCAATTGGATTTTTTGTTAGTGACAAATAGTCCATTTTTTGAGGAAGGCTATAGGCACACACACACATAATTAGTCTTTTAATGTTCCCACTGCTGGGACTCAGGCCACCTCCTAGGAGAGGGAATGGGCCGTAGTCCACCACGCGGGCCCAGTGCGGGTTGGTGAATGTCTAGTACATGCCGGTTTCCTCAACATGTTTTCTTTCACCGTTTTGTGGAATCTACACTAATATTATAAAGAGGAGAACTTTGTTTGTTTGTTTGTAATGAATAGTCTCAAAAACTACTGGACTGATTTTAAAAAT
The DNA here is from genome assembly GCA_949316375.1 of Mythimna vitellina. Lineage (NCBI taxonomy): Eukaryota > Metazoa > Arthropoda > Insecta > Lepidoptera > Noctuidae > Mythimna > Mythimna vitellina. Next base: position 2,350,075 of record OX438696.1, read on the forward strand.
TCTTTCACCATTCGAAAGCTATATTATCCACGAGTAACATAGGCTATATTTTATTTTGGAAAAAAATAGGGTTCCGTAAGATATTTGAGTTTTTCGGTAAAAAGTCAACTAGAAAAGTTACTTATTTTGCGTACGCTGCCTAAACTATAAAAGATAGAACCATAAAATGTTCTAATTAATTGTAGATCTTATAAATATCTACAAAAAAGTCCGCGACACACTATACCTATCTATGTCGAGTGAGGCACAACAACCCTTTTTTTATTTAAAAATCTTGATTTTTTTTTGGACTATATTTAAACGCGTTTATTTTATTCATGCTAATAATCCTTATCAAAATAAATTATTTTATCACTAAGTAGAGTTTATGAAGATAATATTTGATCTTTGAATAATTAAAATTGGACGTTTAGTTTTGAAGTTATGGCAAAATTAAAATATTACGATTTCTGCTGCACGGCCCGTATACCAGACTAGCTGTTGCCCGCGACTTCGTCCGCGTTAAGTTCGTAAAACTGTACAATCACTCTGTGCTTGCAATTCATTCCGAAAGCATCGCAATAATTTATTGTACTTTAACATAAAACGGTTAAAGGTAAAAATATCCAAATTAAGAACCTCCTCCTTTTTTAGAAGTCGGTTAAACACGCAAATTACCTTCAGGAAACATGTTATGTACTCGTCCAGATCCAGATGTATGACCGTCAATGAATAGAAAGAGCATGTATGGGTCGTAGCAGTGGTCATTTCTGCCTACCCCAAGGGAAAAGGCATTATGTATGCATGGGCAATTATGTATGTTTCTGGTTTATGTTCTGGTAAAACATCATTGCATGATTTTAACCCCTCGCCACGGTGAGCACGCCACAATCAAATCGCAGCGGTAATGCCTGTCTTTGAGAAGTGTCTACAGAGGCGTCACGGCATCCTCTCTTTGTGCAGGACTCACCTGTTGTGGGTATTTCGGGAGGTATCTGTGTCGAATTCAGCGGGAAGAAACACTCGGGTCTCACCATTCTGCGAAACGCCCGGAGAATACGATGGAGCATACGGTGGAAGTCAGTCCCGCTTGGTCGGAGCGCCGGCGTCGCTTTGTCCTTATGGGGGCGATTGGTGGAGAAAATGACAACCAGTAGCCTTCTTCAGTGAAGCACTACGATCAAAGAAGGTGGCTGGGACAATGAGGGATAGGACATCCTGACTTCTCAGCTGTCGCTGTAAGTTACGCGCCGGGTGTTGAAAGCCGCAGGGCAATTCCCAGCCATCGCAAACGCGGGATTGCGGTGGTGCCATCCAGCCGTCTGGTCAAAGCAGTCCTGAAACGACGGCGCGTAGTATTCTACGCGCGACTCAAAAAGATTTCAGCAAATGGATAGGGCCCTCTAGGGCCGATGTCTGCTAGGGCTGCAAGATTGATCGAAAGAGTTATCTCCCATAACAATTTTCGCCTCAATAACTTTTCACTGAAGAGTTTAAGCAGTTAGACAGCTTTGTTAGAGATAAACGAAGGAGCATAATCGGGACACCGACCTTCAGCTGGATAACGTGCACTGATAGTGAAAAGCCTTAAGTGTAAAGTAAGTTAAATAAATAAATCATCAACTATCTTCTTCTACAACAGTACTTATTAAGAATTGGCGAGAGCATGCTTGCATTGATTGTTGCAGTTTGATCATTTTAGGCGTTAGAATTACTTTTTCATTTACCTAGGATATTTCGGTGTGTATTTAATTAACATCCCCGTATATAAGACAAATGTTTTTTCCATAGTAGGAACTACCTTATGAAGAGTCTCCAACTTATGAATGAAACTACGGCGAAACCTTGTGCGCGTGTATCCCCGTTCAATCGAACTCGCATATTGATGGCTAAACCGAGAAATTACTGACGCCGATTGCCTCTATGAGGACACGGCGGTTCACTCAAGATGGATAGACCTCCACCGCATGCTACACCAAGTCCTCCAGGTGATTCACCAAAATGGTAATATCAGGGTACTTTCAACCGAACCCAGAACAGAAACCGTTCGAAACACCCACAACAGTCCTGAGCTTATCCATAAAACAATGAAATTATGGTTAACAAATGTAGCAGCCGATAAGTGTTATCCCTGAGACTGGCCTCCCTTAGAGGGTTGTTCCAGTGTTGGTCATCACTCATTGCAAAGAGGTAACGTCCAGATATCGACGTAAGGCTGTAAGGAATCTGAGATACATCATACGTTGTCGAACTGTGGTCAGAAAAACACATTCGATCCCGTTTTATATGAAGCGGTGACTGCAAATAATAAAACACACCATTATTAATCCGCAAGGTGCCATCATGCCGGAGGACACAGTGGAGATGTGCCCTGCAAGGGCGGAGCACCGCCGTGTCCTCGTGAAGGCAATCGGCGTCAGTGACCTCTCGCGCCGGGCTCTGATCCAGAGCGAGGAGAAGTGGCAGGCGGTCGCCTCCTTCTGCAAAGCCGTAATGCTAGCGAAGGCGGAGGCCGCACGCGTCAGGGAACGAACGGCCTCACGCCGAGTCAAGATTCCGACCCCGACTACCAACCACGGTAGACGCGGGCTTCCGGACGTCGAGCAATGGGTAGCTAGCCGTCCTGTAGTTGACAGGATCGAGCCCAATCCTCAACAGCGCGTAGTGATAGACACAGGTGTAGTTTTAGTCGGTAAAAGATTGACACGTCCTCCCGCTCCAACCAGAGCGGGAGAAGTCATTGGATGATTTCCACCCTTAAAAAAAGAAAAAAAAGGTGCCATCATCATCATTATTATTTCAGCCGAAAGATGTCCACTGCTGGACATAGACCTCCCCAAGTGTCGCTATAATAACCGGTCCTGTGAGTCTCTCATCCATCGGATCCCCGCGACCCTTACCAGGTCATCGGTCCACCTGGGGACCATCCAACGCAAGGTACCCTGTAACCCCTTCCGAAAATGTGGCCGTGTTATTTTAACGTGAATAATTAAATACATATAGCTATTTACTTTTATCGTCTTTGGATGGTATCCCTTGAATAATCACGGTCAATTAGCTTGTTACTATAATGCGAAAAATATAATAAAAATAAGCTGTAGGATTGTTAAAAATGCCTCCGTCTAACACCAGTTTAACCATAACTGTAATCGTGGGCGATGGCCATTCTTCTGCCACTCAGAAAATTACGTAAAATACGCAATGCCATCTATCAAATTTAATATGAAGTTCAACCGTCATTGTCATCATTATTTCTACTTTGAGTCTTTAGATGGCGTTGCGAGTTGCGTGTGGTGTCATATTTTACTTCTAGAAACTTTGATTTCATACCGTTTGTCTTTCATATGCTTTGTTTCATTGCGATGAAACAAAGCCTAAGTAAGATAATTATCAAGTTCCACACAATTTAAATGTATAAAAGTTATTTACATCGATTTCTAAAATTAATAATACGCACTTCACTAAAAATTTCTACAGCTATATTATATACGTAGATTTATAAAAAAAAATTGTAAGCATGCAAAAATATATAAAAAAATCTTATTCACGATGACAAAATAGAACAAAATTCTCTCCTAAGAGAGCCGTACGGGATTTGAACCACCTTCACATTACATTAAAGTCTAGATGCGAAACCACTGCGCTGCGGTCTTCGATGAAAAAACTATAAAATAGACGTTCTTATATAAACGTCATAATTGACTGGTTGGCTCCCTAACGATGATAGCGTGATGATTTTCGTTTTAGAAGTTAAATTTGCAGCTAAATGGAATAATGTAACATTATAGTACGTGGTTTTATTAGTCGCTTTGATTTTATTATGTGTTTTGATTAGTTTGTACAAAATATTTAGAAGATATCGAATAGAAATGTCAATTTTATTTTGAAAAAATGGTAAAAGTTATTTTAATACAAAAAAAATAAGACAAAATAATGACAAAATTTTTAACTGTAGCTGGGAATTGAACTCGCGGCAAATGTCGTTCAATACCTACATTTTGGATTATTGCTCACCCCCCATAGCAAATAGCGTGATAGTTTATAGCCTATCAGTTGCCCTGACCTATAAGGATTGTATATGCAAAATTTGAACAGGATCGGTTCAGTAGTTTTTGCGCCAATTAATACCATCACAAAAGAATTTTACTGTTTTATTATATGTATATAGATTACTGGCATTTTTTGCTCTCTGTAATGAAGATGAATTCGCGAAAAATCTTCTGTATCATGAGGTCCCGCAATACTATACATGGGCAAATAATAAATTCACTAGAAGGAGGCGTGGTGAAGATGCAGTTGGACATCCGGGATAAAAAAAGATGCCGCTTTACTCTACCGTCTACGGGATACATCCATCCCAATCATAGTGTTTTTATCTTAGGATTCTTCTGCACCACGTACACGGTCCGACCTCATTTGCATACCCTAAAACTGTAAACGGTATTGTCAAAAAGACGTATCAAGCAGCTTGCCGTGACCGAGGTTTACTTGAAAACGATGACCATTGGGGTAACACTTTAACCGAAGCTTCGTTATCACATTTTCCAAAAAAACTAAGGGAGTTTTTCGTAGTCATACTTTTATTTTGTCAACCATCGGAACCATTTAAGTTATGGGATACTTCCAAAGATCAGTTCTGTGAAGATATTAGACATCGTATCAGACAACAAAATCAGGATAACACTTTACCTTTCACTGAAGTCATTTATAATGAAGGATTAATTGAAATAGAAAACCAACTTCTAGAATTAAACGACAAAAATTAAAGTGATTTTGGATTACCTTCTCCCGTTCGTACCCAGAATAATACTATTGACACAATGGTACATCAGTATAACAGAAATGATCTAACAGCGTTTGTTAATGACAATGTGCCAAAATTAGTACCAGATCAAAGACATGCTTATGAGACTATAATTGTGGACAGCGTGAACAATAACATGGGGAGATTATTTTTTTGGACGCATCAGGAGGGAAGATAGCGATTGCAATTGCTCCGTCAGGAATTGCTGCAACTCTCTTGAACGAAGGAAAAACTGCTCACTCTACGTTTAAACTCCCGCTATCCGTATCTTTAGATCAACGGTCTACGTGCTCTATTCGGAAAAATGGGCCTCTTGGTAAGTTGCTGCAAGACGCGTCGTTGGTAATATGGGATGAATGCACCATGAGTCATAGAGCTCATGTGGAAGCCGTGGACCGTACTTTAAAAGACCTCCGAAGCTCTGCTAATGTCATGGGTGGTATCACTTTTGTATTTGCTGTAGATTTCTGACAAATGCTTCCAGTCGTCAAAAAGGTACGCGAGCAGATATTATGAAGGCATGTTTAAAATCGTCTCACCTTTGGACATCTGTACAACATTTGAATTTGCGCACCAATATGAGAGCTCATCTACATGGAAATACATATAGCAATTTTCCACAGCTGCTGAAACTAGGAGAAAATTCCTTTTTCCGTCTTTAAATTTGGGCACCAATTATGTGGTTACTTTGGATGAGTCTCTAGGCCAAATAGTCCATAATTTAGATAGTCTGATAGATGCTATATATCCTGACATCGTAAACTTACTTCAAAATGATTTTGGTTGGCTATGTTGTAGAGCAATAGCTTCTCCCAGGAATGAAACAGTCAACGAAATAAACAATTTAATTATGCAGAAAGTACCGGGTGAAGTTAAGTGCTATAAATCTATAGACACCGTCACTAACATCGAGGACGCAGTGCACTACACCCAGGAATTTTTAAACTCTAAAAACCCCGCTGGGCTACCACCTCATAAACTATCGTTAAAAGTTGGCACGCCGATAATGCTTCTCAGAAATTTAAGCCCCCCCAACATGTGTAATGGCACGAGACTTCTAATAAAGGAGCTAAAAGATAATTTAATAGTAGCGAAGATTATCACCGGCCCTGCAGCTGGTGAATTAGCTCATATACCAAGAATACCCATGATCCCTACTGATTTGCCTATACCCTTCAAAAGGCTCCAATTTCCAGTAAAAATTTCTTTCGCACTAACGATAAACAAATCCCAGGGCCAAACATTCAAATTAGTAGGAATTGATTTACGAAAAGAATGTTTTACGCAAGGGCAACTTTACGTTTCTCTATCACGGGTCGGGGCTCCCGACCATCAGTATATTTTGATACCCGAAAATAATTTAACGTCAAATGTTGTTTATAGAGAAGCTCTACAATAATCGCTTTAGTTATCTATCCTGAAACAACGGGTTGCACTCCGTGACTGCCGGTAGAAGTGAAAACTTAGTATTAATTACATTTAAATATTTCCATCATTGATGGATGTTAAAGTTGTTCTTTAACATGTACAGAAAGACAGTATGTGCATGCTGCGGCGGATAACGACTGCGTCGTCGATGTTAGTGTCGGTGACTGTGAATTGACTTGGGAATCATTTTGCTGACCGTGTCTTTCCTGGGTAGGTTTTTTGCAGCGGTAACTGACATCCACGCGGGCGGAGCCGCGGGCGACCGCTAGTATTATATATTAGCATAATCAGCCTTTTAATGTTCCCACTGCTGGGACTCAGGCCACCTTTCTAGGAGAGGGAATGGGCTGTAATCCACCGCGCAGGCCCAGTGCGGGTTGGTGGATGTCTTCGAATTTTTGGTTCTTGTACATGCCGGTTTCGTCACGATATTTTACTTCACCGTTTTGAGAGTAGTGATGATAAAATAAATTACACAAAGTAATGCGCCTGAATGGGTTTGAACCCGCGACCAACGTATGTTGGAGCCGTTACTGCTCGGCCACCAGTGCTCCGCGCACACAATACGCTACGATTAATAGGAGTGAAGGACAGTTAGTAATAGGTATATATATATACTTATATATATATATAAGTATAGAACACAGGCTGTGGCCCTGAAGCATCAGGGATACACATCTCGATGGGGTTTCGTCCCCTCTGGTGTTCCTCAGGCTTCGATTTTAGGATCTTTATTATTTAATCTCTTCATTGCTGACGTAAAACACTGTTTTGAAAATAGTTATATTTTACTTTATGCTGACGATATGAAAGTTCATAGCATTATAAGACACATTTCTGGTATGACATATTGCAGGCCGATTTGAATAGGTATGAAGAGTACTGTATACGTAACAAGCTAGAATTAAATGTCTGTCTTTCACACGTCAAAAGTCTATAATTGATTCCACATAAAAACTTTATAATAGCGATATAGGTAAAGTTAACAGTATCAGGGATCTTGGTGTAATACAATACACAAGATAGTAAACTACTTTACGATCAGCATACTGATAATATAGTGAATAAATCGTCAAGAGCACTTGGTTTCATAATGAGAACCTCAACCAGTTTCCGATCACTAAAACCGATCAAGATTTTGTATTGTTCGTTCGTACGCAGCCACCTTGAATATGCATCACAGGTCTGGAACCCTCAATATAAGTATATATAAGTCTCAAAAAATTTCTTAAGTTTCTTGATTATAGAGCAAAACAAGTATCTGTTAACTACACTCACCGATGCAAAAGATACCATTTTCTACCGCTTGACCTGAGACGTGATATTAATGATGTGTGCTACCTGATTAATATCGCAAATGGTTCAATTGACTGTCCTGAACTTGTCTCAAAATTATCAATACGCACTAATCAGATGGGGCTAAGACAGCGGCCACTTCTGCATGTACCTAGTGCAAACACTAATTATGGGCGTAATGCATTTTTTTCTGAGAGCCAGTCGCAGTTTTAATAGGATTTCACGTGACCCCGGCGTTGACCTATTTTGCACCAACGTGGGCACAGTTAGGAAGCTCTTAGCAAAGACATTTTTTTGAGCAACTAGCACTTATTTGCACTTGACTTTAACCTTCACGTTACATAAAAAAATCGACAAACATGTAGACTAACACGTCGACTGTTTGACACATGAGTCAAACCAAGCTGAATGCTAACAAATTATTTGACAAACAATTTTGGTCGTTTACGTTTTGCTTCACTGGCAGAAGCTCTCATATACTTAACATAAGACCTTTCACCTTATCAGCGTCTGTCGTGAATTACGACTGTCTTGTCACATGTTGCCGTGGAGCGACAGTGTCGGATAAACACAGCGGGGCCGCGACAGGCCTGAGGTGACTGATTGTGATTATGTACGGGCACATTGTAAATTAACGGATATTTTGAAATAAAACTGTATTTTTAAACTGTTTATTGATAAATTCCATTCCGTGCTGTTACGATCACTTGTAAATCATCATCATCATCATCATCATCTTCCTGCCCTTGTCCCGTGTTATTTGGGGTCGGAGCAACACGTTTTTTTCTTCCACTCTGCCCTGTTACTCGTCATGCTATTATTACGATCGCTTGTAAATATATTATAATAATAGTAATTTTCCACAACTATCACACTACACCGTCTAGTCCCAAGCTAAGCAGAGCTTGTGTTGAGTACTAGACAACTGATAAACATACTTATAATATTTCTAAATACACACATATATTATATATACCCAGATAAATTATACCCAGACACAGAACAAATGACCGTGCACATCACACAAAAATTCATCAGGCCAGTCAAAATATAGTTGTATCACATTAAAATTATAAAGACGAAAGTTTCAGTGAGTGTGTATGTTTGTTACTTCTTCTCACTCGAACGGCTGAACGGATTGCGATGAAACTTGAGAGTGTTGAAATATACGTTTTTTGGGACATAAACGGCCGTATCTTTTTTTCGTTAATTCAGAAGTTTGATTTTTTAAGGAAAAGCCGACCTGAGTATATGGTTTTAATTTCAACTCGATACGTCCACGCGTATGTACATATAATCTACATTTTTAAATATTTCTTAATTTTTTTTTTACAAAAAACATTTAAAAATATAAAAGATAGTAGTCCTCCGGTAACGGGAGCAGGGTCCAAGTTACCAGTGGTTAGGGTTCCAGAGACAGGAACCTCTTCACAATGCGAGCCGTATCCAGGAGTACTGCCTTCTGTATCAGGCCCATGATCCAGCCGCGCAACGACAGCTACGACAGATGGTCGTCGAAGCTTTTGGCTATAAGGCCATTGGCGGTCACGACAATCGGCCCAATGACAGCTGAGTCCACATTCCACATGTCGACAACCTCGTGTGCTAAGTCGGGATATTTGATTTGTTTCTCTTTCTCAGCTTTCACGAGATTCTCTTCATGTGGGATAGTGACATCGACTATTATTAATATTATTATTATAAAGAGGCGATTTCGAACACACGTAGGACAAAGCCACCGCGTCGTGTTGAATTCGAATGAACCGCATCGGATCGCTTCGCATACGTAATCTCGTCAAATCCCCCATGTACGAGTATAACGCCACATAAGCCATTTCACTATATAAATTATGAATTTGTTTACCTTTATTTATATAATTCTTCTGTACATGTGTTTGTCACCTAACTCCTCTTAAACGGCTTGACCGGTTTTGGATGAAACTGTGTGTATATTTGAGTGCGTTTCTGGATAGTTTGAAAACACAATTCAACCCAAAAGGTTGCGCTGCGATTGGGTTTTCTGCATTGATTTTTTTTTTTCAGACGACAACCTAACTTTTGGGCAGGATAACGTCTGTCAGGTCATGGTCATGTAAAGAAGAGGGATGAAACGCATGATACTAAAAGAGTTATGAGCATACATGTGGATGGATGGAGAGGGAGAGGGAGGCCAAAGAAAAGATGAGTGGATTGTGTGAAGAGTGATATGAAAGAAAAGGAAGTTAGTGATAGCTTGACGAGTGATAGGGCATAATGGAAGAAAAAAAACGTGTTGTGGCGACCCCAAATAAAACGAGACAAGGGCAGGAAGATGATGATGTTGATGAAACTCTGTCACGACTGTTAGTAAAGTCAAAATAATAGTCAAAGTAAAAAGATCACATTTGCTTTTCAAATAACCGAAAGGCTGTCTTGGTACTGAAAATGATTAAAGTACACAGCTTCATGTACTATATTCTCTACAGCTTGGAAACGAATGCATTCTATTGTTCAGATTCAACCCCCAAGGATATGCTTGTGACGGCAAAAGTTATGAACTATCTCTATTACCATTATCCTGAAATTATGTATTCTCTTATTTAATTCAACAATATTATGTATTTTCTATTGAATTATATTATAATTTCTAGTGTTTTGGTGAGTCAGCTTCGTGGGTTTGGCTTACGATACCACGCGATATTCACGATGAATTTGAAAAAAAATAATGTGACTGACTCTTAGAATATAACCTCTTTGAGTATATAGATGAATCGTATCACAGAAGAAAGAGCTTCGGTGAGATCTTATGGTGGCAAGGGGGCGATCGACGGCGGCAACCTCTCGTGCCGGGTCCTGGTTCAGGCTATAGTGCGGAGCGGGGAATGAGCAACGGATGCCTCCTTCTGTGAGTAGCAGTAATGCTAGCGAAGGAGGCGGCCGCACGCGTGATCCCGACCGCGGCTACCAGCCACCGAAGGCGTGGACGACGTCTTACCTTCAAGGCCTCAAGTCTGCTATTACAATAGTATCAGAATGGTCTATCATTGATTTCATAATTGTTGATTTTGACAAACTTTGGTAATCTACTAATATAGTGTCATAATATAATATTTAAATATTATTTCTTTCCTCATTATGATTTTCCAATGGTAAACCACTGACACTCCATTGAAAGAAATGGTGTAGAGTAGTAATTTGAAATTAATGACAAACGAATGTCTGACGTATGTGGTAATCTGCAAAAAAATTTACAGTTTCTTTGATCAGTCATTGATTTTAGTAAGCTCGATATAGTCCTTTTACCACAAATCTATTACGAGACCATTGACCGATCAATGATCGATCATTATGAATTAGCAGATTACGAAATTTTAGCAAAATGACAATGAGATCGTGTTGGAATGACGAATTTATAAAAATAGCAGACTTGGGCCCCTGGTAAACTGAGTCGTCAACGCCGTGTAGTATTCTGCTGCCAGCAAAATCGTAGGGGGGGGGGGGGGGGGCAGCAGGACCGAAATCTACTGAGGCCATAGGACTTCTGAAAGGGAAATCCGTGCTCCTAGAACGCAAAGGGCAACTGAAAGAACATAGGAGTGGTTTTAGTCAGTGAAAGTCTGACATGAAGGGAGGGAGAAGTCATTAGATGATCTCTCACGATGGCATGAACGCAGTAGCACTTACAACCCTATTTACAATTGAATGTCTACCTCACTGTTCTTCCACATTTATTCTTAATTCATAATTAAGTCAGAAGGAAGTCGCGCCGATAAATAAATTCAATTTATATGTCTTTGCGCACGTATATGGCTCATTAGAATTATTTAGGACTAAGTTATTATTATAAGGTGAGATAAAATACAGGCGTGTATTTAGAATACTTAACGCTGGGTTTAAAATTGGGGTCTCTCCTCACTGGAACGAGATAAGGATTCCGGTTCGAATGTACCTTTTCACTTCGGGAAAACTTGATGATGAAATCTAATATAGAGTTGTTATAACCATGGAAATACCAAGGTTGAGGCTACACTGTCCAGCGATTTGCGATGCGATGCAACCCACATGCGGCTTGATAAATCTTCCTCAAATTGAATGCTGTGTTTTTTATTTGTTTGTTTGTTTTTGTACTTATGTATGCGTAAGTTGTACTAGACACTAACATAGTTTTTAAGTTTTTTGACGATGAAGTACCTTGGACTCGTTTTCGGCAGCCGATGGAATTTCGAGGAGCATTTCCGACGTCTGGCTCCCAAACTGGATCGTGCTGGGGATGTCCTCAAGCGGCGGAGGCGGCCGATCGCGTGAGGTAAAGGTCCCCAATCGCCGCCGGGATTCCGATCTCGATTTCCGGCCACCGTAGGCACGGGCTTGCGGACGGCGAGCAATGGGTGGCTCGCCTTCCGATTGTCCGGTAACCGTCCGAACCGAGCCCAAGTCGTCGACGGCGCGTACTGTTCTATGCGTGCCTCAAAGAGATGTCAGCAACCGTAGGGGCCCAGCAGGGTCGAAGCCTACTGGGGCCATGGGTGATGTGAAAGAGATCCCCGGGGCCCTGGAAAAATGGCAAACTGGATAATTGCCTAAGCTGTACTAGATACTAACATAGTTTTTAAGTTTTTTGGTAAAAGTTAAGCCCTATAAGCCTAAGATGCCTGAGAATGAAAGTGATTTTTTGTTTTGTTTTTTTTTTTTTTGCACATGGTTTCCTTTTATGACGTAAGTGAGTGCACAAGGTTTCCTTTTATGGCGTATGGAGAAACCTACAAATACTTTCACGCGAGCGAAGCCGCTGACAGAAGATAGTTTGTATATATATAGATTTATGTTCGTAAGTGAACATATACAATAGGTAAACAAGTAAATATACTGCGCAGTTAAATTCAATTTGCTTGTTTATGAGCGCGTGCGGCATTTTAATCTTTATACGCGTTCCTTGTCAGCGCCACGCTTTGCTACATTTTAGCGGCGCGCCTGCGGTCTGCCTAGATGTGAGACGTATTTATAATTACAGACTCAGTCTGCTGTAATTAGTTCTTTGTCATTCACACTCACATATGCGAGTGAGTTAAAGAAGATTTATAGATTACTACAAGTTTGTGAAATGAAAAACAAAGGCACCTAAGTATTTATTTATTTAAAACTTTATGCACTAATGAAACATTGTACAAAGGCGGACTTAATGCCTTAGGCATTTTCTACCAGTCGACCTTAGGGTGGTGCAGAGATATAAAATGGAAGGTGCAGCTTAAAAGAAGACTGACAGAGAGGAAATAAGAACAATAATAAATATATACTTAGATACATACATACAAATAAAGAATGATATTGAGAGAAAAACGAATACAACAAATCAAGAGTGTGATGAATCTACCAAATTCTTGCGAAAGTGTTCTCGTTCAATTTTGTGCTTTGAATTAAGTTCACATCTATGCATACCGATGACTTTTACGCGATGTTCCGAAAAAAGGTCTATTCGATTCTGATGATGGCGCAGTCGAGTTCGAACAGCATCCTGAAGGTGATAGTGGACAAGTTCGACGTACCCCGGTTGTACCCATGGTGGTGTTGGTCAAAAGACCCTAATTTATTTATTTTTTCTCACTGCCTAATAATAATACTTTCACTAAACCGATGTGGGTATGCAGCGAGATGTGGTCGCAGTGGAGAAGGTACTCACCCCGTTGTCCATGGCTATAGTACTGGATACTAATGACCGCAAGGAAGTATGGATGAGCAAGGAGCTTCACGGACGCTTTTACCGGGCCTTACATGGACCCGAAGTAGATTTATTAGCGGCCGTATCTTGGCTACGTTTCGATGACCTCTTCGGGGAAACCGAATTTTTTGTCCGTGCGATTATGGACGAAGTTATGATGACGAACAACTACTGGAAATACATTGTGAAGGACGGTACGGTTGACATCTATCGGGCATACCACCGGCCAGGGGAATCAATCTGACACATTAGTTTTTGGATTTTCTCATCTATCTAACGGATTCTATTTGCAAAGACACAACCTCGTAGCCAGGATTATCTACCAGCAATTTACTCTTAAATACAATCTTGTGGAAGTATTGTACATAGGTATGTGCCCGACGTAGTTCTCGACAATGGCAATATCATAGTATATTATGATCGATCTATCATTTCTGCCAGAACTATTGTTGCTAATAAACCTGATATAGTGGTGATTGATCGACTAGAGCGTCGCGCAATGATTGTTGATATGGCGGTCTCTCATGAGAAGAACCTTGTCATAGCTTAGAAAGATAAGCAAACTAAGTATTTTGACTTCGCTCGCGAGTTTGTCGACATGTGGGAAGCGGATAGAGTAATCATTGCGCCGATAGTCGTAACGGCCAATGGCATAAAAGCTAAGGGCCTCGAACAACATCTAAGGAGGGTCTCGTTAGGCAATTGAATCAAGGGCCTGATCCAGAAAGCAGTACTCCTGGACACGGCGCGCATAGTTAGGAGATTCCTCTCTCAGGAGCCCTGACCACCGGTAGCTTGGACCCTGTTCCCGATGCCGGTGGGCTACTATTTTATATATTTTTAAATGTTTTTTTTTTTAAGAAATATTTAAAAAAATGTAAATAAATTGTATCTATAGAAAATAAATGGAATAATAATATTCCAAAACTATCACACGCCGCTATCTAGTCTCAAACTAAGCTGAGCTTGTGCTATGAGTACTAGATAACTAATAAACATACTTATATATTTCTAAATACATATATATTATAGATAAATTACACCCAGACACAGAACAAATAATCGTGCTCACCACACAAACATTTGTCATGGGTGGGAATCGAACCTACGACCTCCGGCTTAGCAGTCCGGGCCACTGACCACTAGACCAACAGGCCAGTCTACGTGGGGCATACTGAAAGTTTCTGGATCTGGCCACTTACAATAAAAGAATCAAAAAACAATTAAAGAATTCGAAAATGGAACTATTTGCGAGCATGTTACTTTTTAATTTGCGAAGCTACTTTTTTTTTCATTGAGAAAATGAATTTAACTCGTGAACATTTTCGTTCAATGATTTTTTATGATTTTCGTTGTGGCTTCAGTCAACAAGAGAGATGCCAGAGACAATTCGCATTTGGTGAAGAAGCATGTCGCAGCTCTGTATATTCATGGTATGGAGAATTTAGACTTGGACGTGACCATTTCTATGACAAGGTACGTGAAGGTCGGCCAGCGACTGCATGTCCGGTGGTGCTTTAAAATGATAAAAAAGTTTAATGGAGGACAGGCATTGGCTGTCTATAATATCGTGACAGGTGATGAAACCTGGGTGTACTGCTTTGAACTCCAAAGAAAAAACCAGTCGGCAGAATGGGTCTTTCCTTTTGAAAAGTTGAAGTGTTGATAAAAAATGGTTGCTTTTTTTTTTCAGAAAATCAGGACATTACACTACAGTATCGCTTGAAGATCAAGAGAGAGTGACTGCAGATTGGTATGACGACACTTGCTTGCCCAGAGTCTTAGAAAAAGTTCGCGAAAATCGTCCTCGAAGCAATGAATTCCTTCACCACGATAACGCATCCTCACATTCCGCTAAGGTGACAGAAGCCTATTTGAATTCTTCAAATGTAGAACTGATGGCGCATCCGCCTTACAGCCCGGACCTTGCACCAACGAGTTCTATTTGTTTCCAAAAATTAAAGACAAACTTAGAGGCACACGTTTTACGAGCTCTGAATCAGTTGTGAATGCGTTCCATAAAGCCATTTAAGAGGTCCCTAAAGAAGACTGCTTCCGAAAGAGTGGGACTTAAAATGAACATGGAAAAAACCAAAGTCATGGTAAACAGCCATGTAGCACCCACTCCTATCAAGATCAGGGACTCTATACTCGAAGTTGTGGACGACTACGTTTATCTGGGACAGACAATCCAGTTGGGTAGGTCTAACTTTGAGAAAGAGGTCAATCGTCGAATCCGACTCGGCTGGGCAGCGTTCGGGAAGCTGTGCGGTATCTTCTCGTCCAACATACCACAGTGTCTCAAGACGAAAGTCTATGACCAGTGCGTGTTGCCAGTGATGACTTATGGTACTGAAACATGGTCGCTTACAATGGGCCTCATCAGAAGGCTTACAGTCACCCAAAGGGCAATGGAAAGGGCTATGCTCGGAGTTTCCTTGCGTGATCGCATAAAGAATGAAGATATCCGCAGGAGAACCAAGGTCGCCGACATAGCCCGAAGAATCGCCAAACTAAAGTGGCAGTGGGCAGGGCACATTGCTCGCAGAACGGACGATGAGGATGATGATGATGATGAAAGAAGACTGGCCCAACTGCATTATTCAGTGGTTTCAGCGAATGCAAAAAAGTTTTTAAACTTCTGCTTGTACTGGCTCAGAATATACTGGGTCGAATTTATAATTATTGCAAGGGAACGTTACCTAACCTATCGCAATGAATAGTTAGTTATATGTATATGTTGAATCGCGGGAATCCGATGGATGCGAGACGCACAGTACCGGTCATTGTGGCGACATTTGGGGAAGGCCTATGTCCAACACTGGACGTCTTTCGCCTGAAATGATGATGATGATGATGATAGGTTACTCCCCCCCTCGGGTAAATAAGCTCCATTCCTGTGAAAAAATAAAAACCCTCCAGTACCCAGTCACAAGCTAACATATCCTTTGGCATCTTGGTAGGATTGTCAAAGATCTGCAAATGACAGCAGGGACTAATAGCTGTGCTCTGCTGTGTTGTGCCAAATTAATTCATTTTTTTTCTTTCTTTCTTTCTGTCTTTATCTCTTAGGTGGCAAATCATCGAATAACTTCTCCCGCTCTGGGTCGATCGAGAGGGAGTGTCAGACTTTTACTTAATAAAATTCTTTGCATGCCAGGGCTATGGTAACTTTTTCAAACAATTCTGTAGGGGATCAATAGCCTAACGTGGTTTTTGTGGGTTCTGAAAAGTTGAAAGGGAATCGTTTGTCTTGGTGCGGTCATGTGAAGAGGAGGGATGAAACGCATGTTACTAAAAGAGTTATGAGTTTACATGTGGATGGATGGAGAGGGAGAGGGAGACCAAAGAAAAGATGGATGGATTGTGTGAAGAGTGATATGAAAGAAAAGGAAGTTAGTGATAGCATGACGAGTGACAGGGCAGAGTGGAAGAAAAAAACGTGTTGCGCCGACCCCAAATAACACGGGACAAGGGCAGGAAGATGATGATGGTTTTTAATGCATGGAGGAATCATTTGTTATTACTTAACTTCTAAAACTTCGGATAGGACCAATAATCTTAGCGAGAAATCTTGATTCACGCGTCTCACATTTGATTTGCGACTCCGAAGACCTCAGTCCCTTCAAGCAGATGTGCAATAAAACCTGCTTGAGATACGTAGATTGTAAAAATAAGATTGGGAACGTTGTGTCTGCTCCACAGTTCGCCGGCACACTTCGAGCTGGTTGGTGCGAGGGTATAGAAGATAGCGGTTTGGTAATTAATAATTACAGTTAATTATATTAAAAGTTTTTTTTTTATGTTATAAACTAGAGCTTCACTGCAATCTCACCTGATTGTAAGCAGTGATGCAATCGTTGATGATAAATCGCACTATTTTATTATGAGCCTATTCACTCTAGCCTTGAAGATACCTAAATTATAATCGGACGGGAAGATCCCAGCAAGCAATTTGTTCCTATCCTTCGATTTACGCGGTATATGGTCCTTGTACAAGGAATATGATTGGGATCCATTCACAATTAGTGTGAACTCGGCCAGAAGGGGCTTAAGCCTCAAATTCTTTAAGTAGCATTAGGTTTAATAGATTGTCTATTAGTTATTTATGCTGTATCCTACTTAACTAAAAAGCGAAGGTTTTTTTTTTTGTGCTCACACTATATTTTAATTTATTCTAATGTCTATACGTGAGGACTTGTAATTGTCTTTCCAATGATTATGGTTTTCTATTTTTGTCTGGTTTTATTAGCTGTAAGTCCTCCATGTACTAAATGAATAAACGACGTGGTGAGTCCCAACCGTAGAGGAGTTAACAACGTAAGGGTGGTAACTCGCCGTACGTCGAATGAAGTCTTTACAAAAAATATATCTGTCTCCAATACAATAAACACTATTAGTATTCTGTGTTAGTTTTATTATATTATTTAGTATTTTTTTTTTTTTTTTAATTGGTATAAACCAGTGCTTGACTACGATCCCACCTGATGGTAAGCGGAGATGCAATCATTAATCAGTATGCATTTTTGTGATATTTATTTTACTGTGTGTATGTATATAATTATAATAGTACATCTTTTTTTGCATGTTATATTATTTCATTGATAATGATACTAACTATTTTGTATGTACTTATTTTTCTTTTACTGTTACACACAGTGTCTACATCTCTATTTTCTTCCAAGTCTCCTTTCGCAGGTGTACTGGAAGAGATTTCTTTAGAAATAAGCATCACCTCTGTACCTATTTTTCTTTTTCCTTCTTCTAATCTTTAATTTTGTGTGAGTACATAAATCTTTAAATAAATAAAATAAAAAATGCAAAATAACTTTGATTATAGTGGTCTATATTTTTGGTTTTTTAGTAATTTAATACAAAATTATATGACCGTAAAAATC
The DNA here is from genome assembly GCA_949316375.1 of Mythimna vitellina. Lineage (NCBI taxonomy): Eukaryota > Metazoa > Arthropoda > Insecta > Lepidoptera > Noctuidae > Mythimna > Mythimna vitellina. The sequence continues at coordinate 2,368,175 of OX438696.1, forward strand.
GGTCAAGCTGTTTCAGAGGAGTTCGATAACGAACACTGTGACACGAGATTTTTATATATTAGGTCGCTTCAGCCTTTGCTTTGGTCCCCATCCATCCGAAACGTGAACACAATATAATGAGAGAGTGGAGCCTCAGAGAGCAAAGTTTGGAGCGGACTCAAAAGTGCTCCCAGTAATTTTTCCTGCTTGATTTAAAACGATCGCATTGTAACAGAGTTTTGGTCGTCCATTCTTGTTCGCAATTGTATTTTGCAGTTGTTATATGAGTTTTATTGGTCTTTTGTCCAAATTTTGAGAACATTTTTTGAAGGATGCAGGAAAAATAAACGATTTTTTTAAACAAGTGCACTTCAATATATTTTTTTTCAAATTTCGCGTGTGGCCACGACCGCGTAAAGGCCTCTGAAGTACGCTAGATGCAAAATATATAGAACTGGATGATGTGGTCACGTTTGAGGGAGGCCTAGGTCCAGCAGAGTACTTCCTCATGAAATAATGATAATGAAGAAAGTTTTTTGAACAATACATTTTATTTAAATATAACTTGTTGTCTTGGTAACCATCATTTTAACAATAAAGATGGAGGTCTTAGTGACGTAATAACGAGAAGAGAATGATGTTTTAAATGATAAATTATATTTATTTTGCAAATAGGTTTAAAAACACTTTTACACGTCATTTTTTCGTCAGTTTAAACTAGATGAGACCGGTGTTTCCTAGCTGATCACCCTGAGAAAAAGCACCGAAACAATCTCAGGGTTCAAAGTCTCTTTTCAAGTCCATACAGCAAACATGTAATGGTCAAATCATATGAAAACCATTCAGATTAGGGTCTGAGATGATCTTTTGAGGAAAGAACCACACAGATTTGAGTGGACAGTCCAGTTATGTCTTTGTCGGTACTTGTGTAGCTCAACTTAGGATTACTAAGGAGGTCAACGACTTGACGAACAATACCAAAGAAAGGACATTTGAGTAGGCCGTAGAAATACTCGAATTGCCAGACGTAAGTCAAAATAACTGAAAAGAAAAAATAATGATCCACATATTCACAATTATCATCGAAAATATATAAAATAAAGTGTAGAAAAATGTAATACTTAACAAAGTAAATACTTGTGTAAAAATGTATTTAAAAAATAAATAAATTCATATATTAAAATAAAAATGAAAATCAATGTCAAATTGTAAAAAAAATATAAAAAAAGCACAATTGAAATATATATGATTGGTAACAGACTGATGCGGTATGTTCTTAGTGTCGGAAGTAGGCTTATAATAACCACCAGTGGGTCGATATCCATAGGTTGGAGATAACGAACGAAAATGTACAAGGCGTAGTATCCACCGGATTTCCGCAACTCTTACCAGGTCATCGGTCCACCTTGTGGGAGGCTTTCTAACGCCCCGCCACTCAAGAACCTTACGGCCCCATCGACCAACTGCTGAGCAATGTGTCCTGCCCACTGTCACCTAATTTTGGAGATTTTTCTGGTTCGACTCGGCTAGACAGCGTTTGGGAAGCTGCGCGTATTTGCTCGTCCAACATACCACAATGTCTCAAGACGAAAGTCTAAGACTTGTGCGTGTGGACAGTGATGACATAATGGTACAGAAACGTGGCTGCTTACAATGGGCCTCATGAAAAGGAGAAATAAGAATACTATGTTATTAATATTGTATGTGGCAGTGTAATCCATAACACCACAGTAAAATTATGGTTTCCAAAGCCAAATAAAAGTCTACAAACTGAATAGGTAGGTAATTTAGGTGTCTTCAAGGCTAGAGTGAATAGGCTCTTAATAAACTAGTGCGCCTGACCATCAATGATTGCATCTTCGCTTACCATCAGGTGGGATTGCAGTCAAGCACTGATTTATATCAATTAAAAAAAAAACATTCCAACGGTTAAAGCCAATAAAATCCTAACTTTCAAAATTAAACTTCTTACAAATTTAATCTCAACCTTTCCTTCTAAATTACTCGATCAAATAATAAAAACATCAAAGTCCTCTAGCATGGCGTGCAGGCGGCCCTAGAAATGCATGAAATGAAACATGTATGAAAAGTATTGCACAAAGGAATACCCGTAATGCGTGAAACACTTGCCTCGAGTTACCGTATAATATTCCACTAAGATGCTTCCACTAGGAAATTGTGAAGGTGAGTGGAGGATAAAACGTTTAAATATTGATATTTTTGAGGAAATAGGGCCTAATAGTATGGTCCTTGTGGTCTTTAGGGCCTGTGTAACTACGTTTTTTGAACGCGCCGAAGACGCGCGATTGTAGCTATACAGACGCGATTAGCACGCGAGTCAGTCGCAACCTGTAGACCTCTAATGGGATAAAAGCGCGCCGTCGACGCACGTTTCTAAAACGCGCTTCAGCGGCGCGTTTAAAAAACGTGGTCTGCACAGGCCCTTAATCTTGAATTAGTACCTTTTGATCTTGTGATGAATGAGTGGTGTTGATGAAACTGTTGTTTTGTTATGTCAGTTACCATTTAGTTGGATTATATTATTTGATAGAATGAGGGGAATATCTCCATTTCGCTCCACCCAGGTCGGAAGGAGTTATTTGATGATTTCCCTAAAAAAATAAACATAAGTGAGTGAGTTTTTGGTAGGTAAAGGTGGCTACAGCAGCTCAATTCTGTCCTACCGCACTTCGAAGCATAGCTGAAAAGAAAGGAGCGTATCTCCTACAGACTCACTCAGGTGCTGACCGGGCACGGTTGCTTCGGTGAGTACCTAAATAGGATTGGGCGAGAGGCCACGGCAAATTGCCACCATTGCGGAGGCGCTATGGATTCTGCACAGCACATACTGGAAGACTGTCTAGTGTGGGCTACTGAGCAACGAGTCTTGGTCGCCAGGATTGGGCAGGCTCGGTCTCTACCAACAGTAGTGAGGGCTATGCTGGAGGAACCGGAAAACTGGAAGGACTGTGAGGCCGTAATGGGCCAGAAGGAGTCGGCCGAGCGAGACTCTGAGAGGGCTGATCCCACTTGAAGAAGAAGGCATCGGGCAGGTAACCACCTCAATGCCTAACATGCTGAAACCCCACTTGCGTCATCAAATGCAGACGAAACTTTAGAACCATGGGCGTTCAGAGTGGGGTCTCTGCCCATCCATCGAGTGATTCCAAAGAAGACGGTGGCACAGTGATCACATGCTGCCGTGCACAAAGAAGCTCAGAGAAGACCGATTGGGAGTCTCTTCAGAGATGTGCCCTAACAGGCGTTGCACAGAGGGGGTCCGGAATGGTCTTTTAAGAGATAACGGCGCCCTTTCTATGTGCTGATGGTGATCACCGGATTAGTTTTAGTGAGGTAAAAATCCCAAACTCCCCGGATTTATCCCCAAAGTCCGGGCGCCTTTTGAAGGTTTCCCCTCGAAAACAAAAAAAAAGGTAAAGATGACTACGAAAAACCTTCCTGATCTCTTTGCTGTCAGCCAGGAACCACTCTTACACCTACAGTACCTATCGTTGTCTTTCTACCCTTATCCCTTGTTATTTGGGGTCGGTGTACATGTCTCTTTCTCCTATTCTCCATTTCCAGACCCCATTTTCTATCGTACTGCTCCTCACACAATCCATTGATATTTTCTTTGGACTCCCGCGCCATCTCCATCCATCCATCATGTATACTCATAACCCAAAGTAACCATATAATGCTAATATACACCAAACTTAGTAATTATCCCCCGGCAGTTAGTCGAGCGACCGATGTCTTCAATTGCCTTGTCGTGCCTTTTAACCCAACTACCGTCGCCACTAATAATGGTAGCCGCAGACAGAATGCTTAATTGTTCACATTTATGTGCGAGGTATTTGCGCTTGTAGGGAATTCATTTATTTGGAAGAAGTTAACTTCGTACGGGTATCCTACAACTTGGATTTTTTTAAGTTAAGAGTGCTTAATTACATCTAGTCAAGTGTGCTCTATAGTCGACCACATTGTCGCTTTCCATCAGGTGTAATATTGGATAACAGCGAGCCTATCTATACATATAATAAAACAGTAAAATTCTTTTGCAATGGTATTAATTGGCGCAAACACTACTGAACCGATCCTGTTCAAATTTTGCATACACAATCCTTATAGGTCAGGGCAACTGATAGGCTATAAATTATCACGCTATTTGCTATGGGGGGTGAGCAATAATTCAAAATGTTGGTATTGAACGACATTTGCCGCGTGTTCGATTCCCAGCTACAGGTAAAAATTTTGTCATTATTTTGTCTTATTTTTTTTGTATTAAAATAACTTTTACCATTTTTTCAAAATAAAATTGACATTTCTATTCGATATCTTCTGAATATTTTGTAAAAACTAATCAAAAAGCATAATAAAATCAAAGCGGCGAGTAAAATCACGTACTATAATGTTACATTATTCCATTTAGCTGCAAATTTAACTTCTAAAACAAAAATCATCACGCTATCATCGTTAGGGAGCCAACCAGTCAATTATGACGTTTATATAAGAACGTCTATTTTATAATTTATTCATCGAAGACCGCAGCGCAGTGATTTCGTATCTAGACTTTCGTGTAATGTGAAGGTGGTTCAAATCCCATACGGCTCTCTTAGGAGAGATTTTTGTTCTATTTTGTCATCGTGAATAAGATTTTTTTATATACTTTTGCATGCTTACAATTTTTTTTTGTAAATCTACGTATATAATATATCTGTAGAAATTTTTAGTGAAGTGCGTATTATTAATTTTAGAAATCGATGTAGATAACTTTTATACATTAAAATTGTGTGTAACTTGATAATTATCTTACTTAGGCTTTGTTTCATTGCAGTGAAACAAAGCATATGAAAGACAAACGGTGTGAAATCAAAGTTTTCAAGAAGTAAAATATGACACCACACGCAACTCGTAACGCCATCTAAAGACTCAAAGTAGAAATAATGATGACAATGACAGTTGAACTTCATATTAAATTTGATAGATGGCATTGCGTATTTTACGTAATTTTCTGAGTGGCAGAAGAATGGCCATCGCCCACGTTTACAGTTATGGTTAAACTGATGTTAGACGGAGGCATTTTTAACAATCCTACTGCTTATTTTTATTATATTTTTCCCATTATTGTAACAAGCTAATTCAAGCTAATCAAGGGATAACATCCAAAGACGATAAAAGTAAATACCTATATGTATTTAATTATTCACTTTAAAATAACACGGCCACATTTTCGGAAGGGGTTACAGGGTATCTTGCGTTGGATGGCCCCCAGGTGGACCGATGACCTGGCAAAGGTCGCGGGAATCCGATGGATGAGAGACGCACAGGACCGGTCATTATAGCAACACTTGGGGAGATCTATGTCCAGCAGTGGACGTCTTTCGGCTGTAATAATAATGATGATGATGGCACCTTTTTTTTTTTTAATGACTTCTCCCGCTCTGGTTGGAGCGTGAGGACGTGTCAATCTTTTACTGATTAAAACTACACCTGTGTCTATCACTACGCGCTGTTGAGGATTGCGCTCGGTCCGGTCAACTACCGGACGGCTAGCTGCCCATTGCTCGACGTCCGGAAGCCTGCGTCTACCGTGGCTGGTAGTCGGGGTCGGAATCTTGACTCGGCGTGAGGCCGTTCGTTCCCTAACGCGTGCGGCCTCCGCCTTCGCTAGCATTACGGCTTTGCAGAAGGAGGCGAACGCCTGCCATTACTTCTCGCTCTGGATCAGAGCCCGGCGCGAGAGGTCACTGACGCCGATTGCCTCCACGAGGACACGGCGGTGCTCCGCCCTTGCAGGGCACATCTCCACTGTGTCCTCCGGCATGATGGCACCTTGCGGATTAATAATGGTGTGTTTTATTATTTGCAGTCACTGCTTCATATAAAACGGGATCGAATGTGTTTTTCTGATCACAGTTCGACAACGTATGATGTATCTCAGATTCCTTGCAGCCTTACGTCGACATCTGGACGTTACTTCCTTGCAGTGAGTGGTGACCAACACTGGAACAACCCTCTAAGGGAGACCAGTCTTAGGGATCACACTAATCGGCTGCTACATTTGTTAATCGTAATTTCATTGTTTTATGGATAAGCTCAGGACTGTTGTGGGTGTTTCGAACGGTTTCTGTTCTGGGTTGAAAGTACTCTGATATTACCATTTTGTGAATCGCCTGGAGGACTCGGTGTAGCATGCGGTGGAGGTCTATCCATATTGAGTGAACCGCCATATCCTCATAGAGGCAATCGGTGTCAGTAATTTCTCGGTTCGGCCATCAATATGCGAGTTCGATTGAACGAGGATACACGCGCACAAGGTTTCGCCGAAGTTCATTCATAAGTTGGAGACTCTTCATAAGGTAGTTTCCACTATGGAAAAAACATTTGTCTTATATACGGGGATGACAATTAAATACACACCAAAATATCCTAGGTAAATGAACAAGTAATTCTAACGCCTAAAATGATCAAACTGCAACAATCAATGCAAGCATGCTCTCGCAAATTCTTCATAAGTGCTGTTGTGGAAGAAGATAGTTGATGATTTATTTATTTAATCCTTTATGCACAAATGTACAGCGGCGGACTTAATGCCTGCCGGATGATGATGGTAGTTTTTGGATTCACTTAAGGCTTTTCACTATCAGTGCACGTTATCCAGCTGAAGGTCGGTGTCCCGATTATGCTCCTTCGTTTACCAAAGCTGTCTAACTGCTAAAACTGCTCTTCAGTGAAAAGTTATTGAGGCGAAAATTGTTATGGGAGATAACTCTTTCGATCAATCTTGCAGTCCTAGCAGACATCGGCCCTAGAGGGCCCTATTCATTTGCTGAAATCTCTTTGAGTCGCGCGTAGAATACTACGCACCGTCGATTCAGGACTACTTTAACCAGACGGCCGGACAGCACTACCGCAATCCCGTGTTTGCGATGGCTGGCAGTTGCCTTGCGGCTTTCAACACCCGGAGCGTTTCTTGCAGCGACCGCTGAGGAGTCAGGATGTCCTCTGATGATCCCTTATAGTTTCAGCCACCTTCTTTGACCGTAGTGCTTCACTGAAGGAGGCTACTGGTTGTCATTTTCTCCACCAATCGCCCCCATAAGGACAAGACGGCGCCGGCGCTCCGACAAAGCGGAACTGACTTCCACCGTATGCTCCATCGTATTCTCCGGGCGATTCGCACAATGGTGAGAAAAACACTCGGGGTGTTTCCGCTGAATTCGACACAGATACCTTCCGAAACCCAACACACCGGTGTGCAGGACTCACAACCGGTGAGTCCTGCACAAAAAGAGGATGCCGTGACGCCTCTGTAGACACTTCTCAAAGAAAGGCATTACCGCTGCGATTTGATTGTGGCGTGCTCACTGTGGCGAGGGGTTAAAATCATACAATGTTCTTTTACCAGAACATAAACCAGAAACATACATTATGCCCATGCATACATACGCCGTTTCCCTTGCGGTAGGCAGAAAAGACGACTGCTACGACCCAGACATGCTCTTTCTATTCATTGACGGTCATACATCTGGATCTGGACGAGTACATAACATGTTTCCTGAAGGTAATTTGCGTTTTTAACCGACTTCTAAAAAAGGAGGAGGTTCTCAATTCGGATATTTTTACCTTTAACCGTTCTATTATATATTAAAGTACAATAAATTATTGCGATGCTTTCGGAATGAATTGCAAGCACAGAGTGATTGTACAGTTTTACGAACTTAACGCAGACAAAGTCGCGGGCAACAGCTAGTAAACAATAAAAACAAACATTAACCCAAACCAAGGTGCAAGCAGTAATGCTAGCAAAGGAGGCGGCCGATCGCGTGAGACAACGGTCCTCACGCCCTAACCGCCGCTGGGATTCCGATCCCGATTTCCGGCCACCGTAGGCGCGGGCTTGCGGACGGCGAGCAATGGGTGGCTCGCCGTCTGACCGTCCGGTAACCGTCCGGACCGAGCCCAAGTTGTCGACGGCGCGTGCTGTTCCACGCGCGCCTCATGGATATGTCAGCATCTGTAGGGGCCCAGTAGGGTCGAAGCCTACTGGGGCCACGGGTAGTGTGAAAGCGAAGCCCGGGGCCCCGGGATGAAGGCAAAGAAGAAACATGAGTGGGTTTTTAGTCAGTAAAAGTCTGACACTATCTCCCGCTTCGCCCAATGGCGGGATTTGTCATTAGATGATTTTCCCACCTAAAAAAAAAAACCCAAACCAAGGTGAAAGGTCTCCTTTTAGCGGTGAACAGACACGTTAGTGATTTAGTGGCGTTGAATCCCACCAGTGCTTATCAACACTTATACGGTATAGAATAGAATAAACTTTATTGTACAACAAAATTATAACAAAACTTTTACACAACCTAAATCTATGGGTACAATGGCGGTATTATTGCTGAACACGATATTTACCAGACAACCTTAGGATAGACTGTAACAAATAGCCACACATACAGCTGCATTGAAATGCAATTGACCGCTAACGTAGACAACAACATCACGTATACCAGAATACGATTTTTTTATTGCGACAACGCGTCATAAATATTCGCACGATTATGTACCCACAGAATAACAACATGTATAAATCTCGTACAGACCTCAGTCCGCTAAGCTAACAGTGAATCATATCTGTCCCACCCTTAAAAGCAATACAACACACACGTAAATCAGAATCACACCTCCCATGTTTGCAACATCACAAATACAGCGGGTTTGGAACACAATTGACGCTCGATATGTTTGTCAACGTTGCAGAGTACTCTGGACCACGTTGCAAGACGTGTTGTTATATATAGGTTGGTTTAGAATAGAAATACCTGTAGAAGAAGAAATATTGACCCAGATCTGTGCATTCGAAATATCAGCAAAACCGTAGGTGCCAGTAAGAATTTCTAGAAAGAAAACTACTGGTGGTAACTGAAAAAGGCAGTGACAATCTTCTGAGCTTACTTATTCTGTTCAAGATCCTATGCGTCCCCATCGTTTTACATCAAGCAAGATCGAAGTTAAAAGAAGCCTGATAGCGAAATGAATAAAAGAACATAAAGTTTCATTTTCTGAGAAGTCTTTTACACCTCTATCTCGTAGGTACCCTGCAATCAGACTCAGAAGTCAGGCTCGCAAAAAAAATATTCAGACCATACTTTATATTATGTCAGATAATCAAAAAATTCTAATTCTAATCTTAAAAATTATGTTACCTAAAAGTTCTTAGTAAATAATATATCTTTTGCGCACACCTGACAGTCCGGCGGCTTTATACACATGTTGAAGTACTGGGAACTTCATCAAAATAGCGCAACACGGCTTATCACTAATAGCTTTCAGAATGCCGTTGACGCTCCTACGCACTCTGCACATCATGCATGCTACTCGCTATCTTAAAATGACTTTAAAGCCATCAATAAATCCTTTCTGACTATAAAATAATACCTTTCTTACTGACAAATATTTTTTACTATGGCATAAAGCAGTTCGCAGTCACAACGCACGACAACCGCTGCTAACTTACCTGCCTAAAACCTCCCCTAAATCACTTTGTAACATTGTGGCAAGCGCCTACGTACCCTGTCACGCCAAGGTAAGTTCAAACAAAATTTAATTGGTCCTCTATTTTACAAACAACCGTTGGAATCGAAACCAATTATCGTTTTCGCGTTCGAATATCGAAAGTTTGTAGCAGGTGCGCGTAACGTCTCGGCTTGAGGGAGAGGAGGTAGCGGGCAGGTAATGAAGGAGGTGGTAGGTACTTTGGAAGTGGGTTAATAAAGTACCTGTGTATGGCCTGCTTTCTTTAGCAAAAATATAGTTCTACTACGGGGGCTTAGGTCTTCTCTCTAGAAGAAGGAATGCAACGTAATGCACCGCATGGTAGATTACGGTCCATTATCGGTAGGTGCTGGCTGGTGGGCGTCACATGTCTTCAAATGAAAAATTGAATGCTTATAATGTTAAGCAAAAACATGTAATGCTCTGTATTTAATCTTGCCATTTTCTATACCATGTTTTTATGCTAATAAATGTTAATCAATTCTTTTGATTATGTTGTAATAAGACATGCCAATTTCCTAATGTTTTGCTTCACAATTATAAGAACAGTGATGATGCCGGTGGCCACAGTTGTTATTTATAGATCTTTGATAGTTGTTGCAGGTAGTCAGATGCCAGAAAGTCTGACGATCAGTCTATCCAAGGAGCATCGTCTTGTTCAGTATTCGGATTGTGACAGGCAATCGCTATAGTATGTAACTAGTATGTAACTACAAGGTGGACCGATGACCTGGTGAAGGTTGCGGGAATCCGATGGATGCGAGACGCACAGGACCGTTCTTTGTGGCGACATTTGGGGGAGGCCTAAGTCCAGGGAGCAGTGGTGGCCGAGTGGTAACGGCCCCGAACTTCGAGTTGTAGGTCGCGAGTTCAAACCCAGCCAGGCGCATTACTTTGTGTAATATATTTCATCATCACTGCTCTCAAAACGGTGAAGGAAAACATCATGAGGAAACCGGCATGTCTTGGAACCAAAAATTCGAAGACATGTGACATCCACCAACACGCACTGGGCCCGCGTGGTGGATTACGGCCCATTCCCTCTCCTAGAGAGGAGGCCTGAGTCCCAACAGTGGGCACATTACAAGGCCGACTATGCTATGCTATGCTATGCTAAGTCCAGCAGTCTATCGGCTGAAATGATGATGATGATGATGTAACGCGGGTATTGACCCGTATCCGGTTAGACTGGAAACCGATCCCAAGTTAGTTGGAAAAAGACTAGGGAGATTTTGACCTCGAAAGTCGGAGCTGTTATCACTGGGCCACTAATGCTCAAGAAATACTGTTAGTCTCCGCTATTAGTACATAAATTACACCACATTTATAGCCGTCGGTGTCGGCATATAAATCACGATTGGCCAGGCTGGCCGAGTCATTAGTGGGCGACCGCGGTACCAAGTCGGATTGAATTGTGACCGTGTTTAGCGTCTACACTAGCTGGTCGCCTATCCGGCTTCATCTAGTTGTTGTCGCTAACACACGCCTCGAGGTGTGTGTGGTTTGTATTGTTTTAATTGGATGGTCTTATTGGTGGCATGAGTATTTGCTATCTACAAACACTTTATTACTTACGTACTTACTATATAAAGGGGAACTGACTGAATGACATGTCAACGCACAGTCGAAACTATTGAGACTAGGAGCGTGAAATTCTGCACATTACTTCCTTTTATGATTTTAAAAATTCAATTTATAAGGGGGTGAAAAGAGAGAAATTCGTTCATATGTGAATTTTATTCCTTGAAACAATTTACTTAAAACTTAGCATAAATAGTAACCTAAGCAAATAAAAAGAGTTATCGTTTATGTACTGCCCGCGGATTTAAGTTTTTATAAAAAATAATCTCGCGAACGAAGTCGCGTTTAAGTACAGTTTTACGAACTTAACGTGGACGAAGTCGCGGACAACAGCTAGTTCACCAATAAAACTAATCGCGTTTTATCGTTTGGCTCGAATAATTGCGTTTAGCCGATGTCACTAGTGTCAGTTGTCTGTATTTTTCTTTTAATGTATTTTAAAAGTAGTTTATAGTGTTGTTGTATCAATCCAGAGAAAATGCTGCTGCTCATTTTCTGGCGATTCTCTTTGTCGCTTCTTACGACACCCACAGGAAGTGATGGGATGGTAACAATGTCTTATATGATTTGACCATTCCATATTGGCTGTATGGACTTTAAAATAGACCCTGAGTTTGTTCCAGTGTTTCTTCTCAGGATATTCAGCTATCAAAGGTGCGTACTGTTCCATGCGCGCCTCAAGGAGATGTCAGCAAACCCGTGGTGCCCAACAGGATCGATGCCTACTGGGGCTAAGAGTTTGTTTCTGAAAGGAAAATGTCATTGGATGATTTTTCCACCTAAAAAAAGGGTAGTCAGCTAGGAAACATCGATCTCATCTAGTTTAATATGACGAGAAAATTTATGTGTAAAACTGTTTTTTAAGACATATTTGCAAATTAAATAGTATTTATCGTTTGTGTTCCACTGAAAGTCATATATTATGCAAATCCCAGGTCATATCCTTTAATTTGACTCATGAAAAGTTACAGCTAGTTATTTATTGGTATTGAGGTTCTTTTTAGGGTACAGTACTTCAAAAGGAAAAAACGGAACCCTTATAGGGTTACTTTGTTGTCCGTCTGTCTGTTTGTCGAGACCCTTTATCTTGGGAACGCGAGGAGGTATCGAATTTAAATTAAAACTATATACTCAAGTCTGCGGTGCCTTGAAGCTGTGAAGTAATCAAACTTTTAAGTTAATGAACGAAATAGATACGGCAGTTTATATAACATTCATATGGTAATTCCCGTTGAACCAGAATCCTTAAATTTGGCATGGAGCAAGGTTTTGTAGCAAAGGTATAGGAAAATATCTGAAAACTGTAAATTTGTAGTTACGTCACACAAAAAAAAAATTGCGATTTGGTAAAATCTTTGTAATTCAATTCGGGAATTGTTCTGTTTTCATAAGTAAGTTTGTACGGAACCCTCAGTGCGCGAGACGGACTCGCACTTGCCCGGTTTTTTATTATGTGTCATTGTCATGGTGACTGAGTCGAATAAAGAATAGAGATTCTTTCAACTGACTTGAAATATGAGTCAAAGTGTTTTTTGACCAAGAAGCCTTAACACGATCCATCCAAAAAAATTAAAAGAACTAATTAGCAGGTTACACTGCTTCTGACTACACAAGTTGAGTCTGTGGAGTCCACAGTACGAATTTGTAGCGACATCTATAACGTCACATACGAACTAATCCTGCATCGCGCAATCAAAGTTCTCCGCGCGATTAGAAAATATTGAACAGCCCGAAATCATTTGTCAGGCAGCTGCCCACCAGACATAACACCCGTCTGGCCGGAGGATCCTCCCTTTTCACGGAGGTTTGCGGGACTTTACTCTCTGTTCCGCTTACCTCCAAACTGTTTTTGTATATGTTTGTGTTTTAATTGTGGTGTCTTATGTGGGTTTGTTATAAACATAAATAAACTATGTGGTAGGGGTGAACCCTACAAATTTATTGTGGAAGCTTGCTTGATAAATCAACCTTATCCTGTTCAAAACAGATTCAGCCGTACTTTAAAGGGAGGTTCAAGACAAGGATAGCACGATTGCACGTCGTTGACAATACAAACTCAATAACTCAGCGGTGTCCGGCAAAGCCGCTTATAGTACAGAGTGGGATCTGTGGCTCGCAGCTCGACAAAACGGTCCAGCCCCATTCGCAGTTTATTTTTGGAGCTAAAAATGCTCGACAGATTTTGTTAAGTACGCATTTCCTTTTTTTCTTAATTAAGCATTTGTTAGGCTCCTCTTTTGCCTGCAAAACCTGTCGAAATTAGGCATTTAAGTAGAGTTTTGAGAACAGTGGTGATGAAATAAATTACACAAAGTAATGCGCCTGGATGGGTTTGAACTCGCGACCTACAACTCGTAAGTTGGGGTCGTTATCACTCGGCCGCCACTGCTACACATACACAACAATCAAAATTTTATCGGTGTGAAATCATCAAAATTTGGTCATTAGAGAATTTTCCAAACTAAAAAAAAAAACACCTCCCGTTCTGGATAGAGCGAGAGTGTATGTTGTCAGTTGTTCTTTGAGTACCAGGGCTGCGGTAGCTCTTATTAAGGTCCTAGCACCCGAGCAGTGCCAACATAAAATAGTGACTTTCTGAAGCCTTACTACTCGGTAACGGCTGGGTTAATAGACTTGAAAAAAGTATGTTTATCGTACATTTATGTACAACATATGATTCAACGTATGATTTTTTCGCGCCCTTTATATTTTTGTTAAAAAAATATATTTCTTCATCATTATCATCTCAGCCGAAAGACGTTCACTGCTGGACATAGGCCTCCCCCAAGCATAGCCACAATGACCGATCCTGTGCATCTCGCATCCATCGAAATCCAGCGACAATGAACAAAAAAAAAAATAATAATAACATAATCATTTTTCGTTTGTTTTCCTTACTCCTTTCTTTCAAACGGCTTTGATCTTTAGAAATAAGTTTATACAAAAAAATAGCTGGTTAAGTGTTTTTCAGAGCGTATGAGCATATATAAATTAATCAATTTTTTTGCAAAAAAAAAAATGGTTTTAAAGGTCAGCAGAGCTGTATCCGGGCGCAGCTTAAATTAAAAGCATACATACTGTGTGCATTTAACTCCGTCTAGATGTTCAAGGGGCTATACGCCTCAATATTCCCGCAGCTCTGGCATTTCACATACACATAACATGGTAATCGTATTGGATTGAAATATTTATAAATACTGCTGTATAAATATTTATAATCACTGCTGGACATAGGCCTCCCCCAAATGTCGCCACAAAGAACGGTCTTGTGCGTCTCGCATCTATCGGATGCCCGCAACCTTCACCAAGTCATCGGTCCACCTTGTAGGGGGCCTTCCAACACTGCGTCTTTCGGTATGCGGTCGCCACTCCAGAACCTTTCGGCCCCGACGGCCATCCATTCTGCGAGCAATGTGCCCTGCCCATTGCCACTTAAGTTTGGCGATTCTTCGGGCTATGTCCGTAACCTTGGTTCTCCTGCGGATATCCTCATTTCTGATTCGATCACGCAAGGAAACTCCGAGCATAGCCCTTTCCATTGCCCTTTGAGTGACTTTAAGCCTTCTGATGAGGCCCATTGTAAGCGACCACGTTTCGGAGCCATATGTCATTACTGGCAACACGCACGCTGGTAATCGTATTGGCTTGAAATATTTATAAATGATTACGAAAGTTGAACAATTTATAAAAGGGGATGAAATGTAATCCGAGGTACAGGCTGCCGCCTCGTTCGGATACAGATAGTCCCACGCAATATTACAAACTGTAAGCCTTTATCAAGTTGTACATTGTCTGCTTCTGATTTTGGTATACATATGTAAAAAAAGTGTAAATAAACTGTATTTTTTACCTAAACGGGAGAAAATCATGATATGGTGTTTTTTTTTCCGTGGGAAAATCATGTTATGACATTCCGCGCTCTTGGGTGGAGCGCGAGATAGTGTCAGACTTTTACTAACTAAAAACCCACTCCTGTTCCTTCGTTGCCTTTTGTACCAGGGCTGAGTCTTCCTTTCAGAATCAGACCCTTGACCCCAATAGGCTTCGACCCTGCTGGGCCCCTACAGTTGCTAACATCTCCTTGAGGCACGCGTGGAACAGTACGCGCCGTCGATCCGGACGGTTACCGGACGATGGCGAGCTACCCATTGCTCGCCATCTGCAAACCCGCGCCTACGGTGATGATATGGTGTAATTGTACATTTATTGTAGATACCGCTAAGGAGTGGAATTTCCTGCCGGAGTCTGTATTTTCTGATACCTACCAGTCTGTTATCTTTAGCAATATGTGATTGACAAAATCTTTTTTTTTAACTACAACCCCTCTGTTGACTCTTGAATTAAAGGCCCCTAGGTCTTTAAGTCCTAAGTCTAATTCAAAGGGTAATTGAAGGACGCGGTTTTAGTCAGCAAAAGTCTTACACGCCCTCTCGCTCTACTCTAGAGTAGGAGAACTGATTTAATGATTTCCCACCTCCTTTACATTTCTTTATGTTACACCTCTCAGTTAGGTATACGCCCTTGTCATCACACAACACCGTAGGCGTGGGTTTGCGGATGACGCGCAATGGGTAGCTCACCGTCCGGCCGTCTGATAGCCGTCTAGACCGAGCGCGAGTCGACGACGGTGCTTAGAGTTCCACATGCGCGCCTCAAAGAGATGTCAGCAAAAACACCGTGGTGCCCCTACGGCCGAAGCATGGATTGACTTTTGAAAAGGAAATTTGTGGGGTCCTGGAACGCAAGGTAAAGAAGGATCATAGGTGTGGTTTTAGACAGTAAAAGTCTGACGCACGCTCCACCCGGGAGAAGTCATTAGATGTTTTCCCACCTTAAAAAAATAGCCATACTTTTGAACATACATACGTATGCTGAGTTAGGCGCCTTTTTGGCCTTGCACAGATTTTAAAGTTTTTTTTTTCATACTTAAAATTCTACTGTCGCTTTTAGCGATAAGACCGCCCATTGTGACACCCTATTAATTTTAAGTTCCTAATATAATTTGTATTTTTGGTGTACAATAAAGAATATCTATCTGTATGTGTGAAGTACGAATAAACGTCTTTCTTTCTTTCTTTACATTATGTTACGTGACGCCACTCAGTTATCAGCTATCCCCGTCCTGTGTTCACCATGCCTATCACACAAAGTTACACCGAAATAAAACCTAATCAACGTCCTAAACAATTGATTAAATCGGTATCTGATAAATCTACAAGTTTCCTCAACAGAGTTTCTCAGTATTGGGTCAATGTACCGACACATTTGCTTTAACTACGTCAAATTACGAGCAAAGGGTTCCGTTGCGCGCTTCGATCTAATTGCGACTTCGTGACTGCTTCTACCCTCTTCCATTAGCACCTCGTACTACGGAACCCTGTTAAGGAATAACATTTCGACGTACACGGTGTCCATCGATGCTTTTAACGCGAATGTCAGAGAAAAGGATGATAGTGGAGATGCAATGGATCGGAAATAAGATATAAAGATAAAATTCTCATCGTATCTTTATATCATCACGTTGGAATCGTTAAAAGTCTAGACACTGGGTGATTCAATTTCTTATTTACGTTGATTTCTATATATAAATGGCCATTTCAAATGTTTTGACTTATTTGTTCAAGTTTGATAGAAATTATGTTCAGATTATTTGAGGTTGTACTGATATCTAATTTTTCTGATTCGTTTTTTGGATTACATTTTTTTGTTTCAGTCGAGTGTTTGTAGAACTTTTTAAGTAGTAAAAAAGTAAAAAATTTAATGATTGTTTTGTGAAAGAATACTTATAAATAATGGTAAACTAGATTGTAAAGGCTTCAGGGCATGACTGAAAGTAATATTATTTTGAGCGAGTAGTGTTGTCTCTGTCTCTATCTGTGCTTAATTACTGTACGTATTACCATGAATAATAAACTATTTATTTTGTATACCTATAACGTGTAACTTGAATTAAGGTAGAACCATACTGCGCACACGTGTGCCACGTAAGCCGATCCGGGCGCGTCGGTCTCCATACATTTTACATGGCAACTAGACTTGTAGAGCTACATTTGATCCACGCCACGCGACGTCGTTCCACGTACAAATCAGGCGTGGCCCGCGTTTGCGTCGGTATAATGTAGTTTAAGCTTAATGCTAGAACTACACTGCGCACACGTGTGCCACACGCGGATCTAGGCGCGTCGGTCTCCATATATTTTATATGGAAACTAGACTTGTAGAGCTACATTTGATCCACGCCACGTGACGTCGTTCTACGTACAAATCAGGCGTGGTCCACGTGTGCGACGGCCTACAGAAAGGCGATCCGAGTTTGGGTGTTATAAATGTGAAAGTAGCTTTGTCTGTCTGTTACACTTTCACGATTAAACTACTAAACCGATTTTTATGAAATTTGTTTTTTTTTTCTGTGGGAAAATCATCCAATGATATCCCCGCTCTTGGGCGGAGCGCGAGGTTGTGTCAGACTTTTACTGATTAAAAAACCGATCCTGTCCCTTTGTAGCCTTTCATAACAGGGCCGAGTCTTCCTTTCAGAAGCAGACCCTTGGCCCCAGTAGGCATCGACCACACTGGGCCCCTACGGTTTGCCGATATCTCCTTAAGGCGCACATGGAACAGTATTTGCCGTCGACGTCTTGAGCTCGGTCCAGGCGGTTACCGGACGGTCGGACGGCGAGCTACCCATTGCTTGCCGTCCGCAAGCCCGCGAGCCCTTGCAGGCAGTAGACCTAATTGATGAAATTTGGTATAGAGTAAGGTTGAACCCCAAGAAGGCATCTGTAATAACTGACATATACGCGGAAGTCGAGGGCAAAAACTAGTTAAAGAATAAGCATAATGAGTCTTGTAATAATATATAAATAAATGAGCCTCTAGCTCTGCCATAGGAGACGAAGTGGGGCGTAATCCACCGCGCGAGCCACTTTTTTTGAATTTTTGGTTCTAGAATATACCAATAGAACAGTGGTGACTTAGTGGTAACGAGTCCGACTTACGAGGTTGTAGGTCGTGTGTTATAATCCGGTCAAGCGCATTATTTTGTGTAATTTATTTCAACACCACTGCTCTCAAAACGGTAAAAGAAAACATCTTTAAAGCTAGTCATAAATAAATATCGTCTTTCTAGTTCACGGACTACGTCTTCACTCTTTGACAACTGTCTTACGATCACCGCCTACGTCTGTAAAGCCCGTGTTAGAATATAACCAGAGATGACAGCAAATGTATACAGCTAATATAAGTATATTGAAACGATAAAAATTTTAATTCTAATAATATAGATATTTTATTATATGTTCACTGATTATAATTTTTGTCTTACACTTTTTAGTTATGGTACCACCACTAAAAAGTAATCAAGCCTCAAGGAGATTTCAGCAAATCATAGGGGCCCAGCAGGGTCGAAGCCTACTGGGGCCACGGGTAATGTGAAAGCGAAACCCGGGGCCCTGGGACGAAGGCAAAGAAGGAACAGGAGTGGGTTTTTAGTTAGTAAAAGTCTGACACTATCTCCCGCCTCGCCCAAGAGCGGGGGATGTCAGATGATTTTCCCACCGGAAAAAAAAAAACCACTAAAAAGTACCCCTCAGTCATACTTAAATACCTTAAGTATAGCCAGAGTGCAGCTTATGACCATTCTACTCGTAATAATACCAGACACGGTTAGATTAAATTAATTTATTACAGAGTCTCCGATGTCTAACTTCAAGCTTCATCATCAAATCAGTTTGATATATTCCCCCTCTTCTTTCAGTTACTCATCGACTACACGTATAAATAAAACAATTTTACTTGTAACGACAGTTCTGCTGTAATCCTGTGAGGAGCTCTGTTCCATATCTTCGAAGTTCATGATCAAGTCATATCAATGTTTCTATGGGACTTACTCGGAAGCATAAACTTTCAATAAAAAAATAAACATTTCAAAATCAGTCCACAATTGACCGAGAAATCGGTGAAAATACATTAAAACAAAAAACATACATTCAGCCAAACATAGAACCTCCTCCTTTTTGAAGTCGGTTAAAAATGCAATTCTTTCCTCTGAATAATATGACTATAGATAGTTACCACAATTTTCTTATTTCAAGCACAAATCTACGACTTCCAATGTTTACCTCGGCCGTTCAAAACCAACCTTCCACAATTCTCGAAAGTCCAAAAACAAGGTAACTTGTCACTGAGTTAGTGATTGAGGGGATTAACAAGACGAACACTCCTCTGACCTGGCTAATGTCGAATGTCCCAAAGGATTCGGACTTGGGCCCGAGAAAATATTGTGTCAGCTTACTTCGCACCTTGAGGATATCTTTGGAGAACTTAATGGGTAGGTCGTTCTAATAATTTATTGTGTTTTGTTAACACATTGAATGCCGACTACGGATATATTCGTGTATGGTTTCTAGGACGCCGGCTACAGGTATATACATATGACTTATATAGTAGTAACGCGGTAAGTACCAGCGCAATCACAATTTCAAAGCTAAAAAAAAATAAAATTAAAAATTGTTCTCTCGTCGAGCAACACTGTGTGAATATGTCATTTCGTTTAAAGCTAGTTAACTTAAACAACCCTATTTAGGGGAGGACTACAAGACGAGAAAGTGTGCGAGGCGGGTAAATATCCCTCACCTAGCAATATATTGGCCTTTAACTTATAATATAAGTTTTAATTAGTTAAGTGTTTTTGTATAAATTTTGTATATATTGGCACATCTACATTTTTCTTAGTTTACAGAAACTAGTATCAAATATTGTACAAATCTCTAAAATTAAGTTCTGAATTCATTTTATATCATTGTTAATATTAATTGGGATGTTGACTAATAGTATAGACCATAATATATATAATTAAGGATATAAATAATCCACTTTTAAACACTTAGGCTGTTAAAACTCAATTTCGTATTTATTGTAGATGTGCCAATATTTTACTAAGTGAGCGATATCAAGGATGCTGATTCTACGTAATTAAACGTATACCGGGTGATGCCATATACGGATATATCCTTAAACAATAATAATAACAATAATAATGTATGGAGTACGAAAAAGATTCTGAAGTTACTTTTCAGCCGTACAGATATTTTTACCCGCACCTCATTATACCATTTTTCTGCACATCAACTTAAACAGTCGAGATTTAGACGACACTTCCTCAATTACATTCAAGTTTAAAACATTCGCTCATAGCTGAGAGAAACTAATGTAACTTTCTTCGAGTAAAGTTGAAACAGAAAAAAGTGTCTGCCGGGCAGAATGAGAAGCATAAAGCTATATTTAGTAAGGGCTTTTACACACGAACGTCTGTCTTAAGGAACTACTTAGGTGTGTATACAGGGGGCATGACACTATTTTTTTCTTCTTCTTTTCGTATCGACGTACTCTTAGTAATTTTTTTGTGACCAGTATTTGGCAACCTTACGTCTCGGTTATTGGCCTCGTATACATTCTACAAAGTGCAGGTGGTTGTGCAGGGTCTGCAGCATAGCAGGTGATGCATGTCCTGTGCAGCGGCTCCACACTAGCTCTGTGTTAGTGATGGGTCGAGGAAGACCCATTTGTTTAGACTGTTTTTATAGCGAGCAACCTGGGTTGCAGCAGTAGCAGTCCGCTGTGGTGGCCGAGTGAGCAGTGGTGGCCGAGTGGTAACGGCCCCAACTTGCGAGTCGGTGAAGGAAAACATCGTGAGGAAACCGACATGTCCTAGAGCCAAAAATTCGAAAACATATGACATTCACCAACCCGCACTGGGCCCGGGTGGTGGATTACGGCCCATTCCCTCTCCTAGAGAGGAGGCTTGAGGCTAATTATGCTATGCTATGTTATGTTATTAATATTATAAAGGGGTAAAGTTTGTTTTTTGTTTGTAGGAGGTAATCTCTGAAAGTACTGGTCCGATTGCTAAAATTTTTTCACTGATTAAAAGCTGCTTTATTCTTGAGTGACTTGGCTATATTTTATGTTCGCGGGCGAAGCCGAGGGCAAAAGCTAGTATCATATAAACATGAATTTCATAAGTCAAGTTATTGTTTATCATCATATCGATCCGGACTAAGCGTTTGTACCGCGTGCATCGAAATTGTTCCCGTCCAACAATTTGCCTGCTGCAGTCTTCCCGTCCGATTACAATTTAGGCTAGAGTGAATAGACTCTTAATAAACTAGTGGGCTTCTTCACGGATTAGATGATTCACCTGTTCCGTGCGCCTCACCAACAACGATTGCATTACTGCTAACCACCAGGTGGGATCGCAGTCAAACACTAGTGAATATTATTTAAAAAAAAAGTCAGACAAATTGCCTCACCATGCCTCCTCCATTTCCATAATTTCACAGCAATTTATGAAAAGATGCGCATGATAACAGGCACGCCAGTCTGATGCCAGCCTAAGTACTCCCCCTCCCCGGAAGCCAACGCTCCCCGACAAATTCACTTTTCCTGTCGTCGAACGGAAACGAATCCAGAGCACCTTTATACCGTAATAATATTGTATTAAAGGGCCCTTAAGGACAGAAATCTTTTGTAGAATTTCCGCATCGAGTGTGTGGCTATGATTTTTCGATATACTTTTTTTTCTTCACTAGTCTTTGATATATGTATGGAGAGGAAAACGAAGGCTAAATATAATATGGATGGACTTTGTAACGAGTGATTTGAAAGAAAAGGGAATCAGTGATAGCGTGTGAGGTTGGATTGAGAAGGAAATACCAAAGCTAAAGCAAAGGTGCATGAATTTTTTGAGGAGTGATGTAGTCTTTGGTATGTGGCTTGATGGAGAGGGAGAGTATGAGGAGTGATACGAAAGAAACGAGTGTCAATGATAGCGTGACGGTTAATATCTATACATATAATAAAACAGTAAAATTCTTTTGGGATGGTATTAATTGGCGCAAAAACTACTGAACCGATCCTGTTCAAATTTTGCATACACAATCCTTATAGGTCAGGGCAACTGATAGGCTATAAACTATCACGCTATTTGCTATGGGGGGTGAGCAATAATCCAAAATGTAGGTATTGAACGACATTTGCCGCGAGTTCAATTCCCAGCTACATTTAAAAATTTTGTCCTTATTTTGTCTTATTTTTTTTGTATTAAAATAACTTTTACCATTTTTTCAAAATAAAATTGACATTTCTATTCGATATCTTCTAAATATTTTGTATAAACTAATCAAAACACATAATATAACCAAAGCGACGAATAAAACCACGTACTATAATGTTACATTATTCCATTTAGCTGCAAATTAAACTTCCAAAACGAAAATCATCACGCTATCATCGTTAGGGAGCCAACCAGTCAATTATGACGTTTATATAAGAACGTCTATTTTATAGTTTATTCATCGAAGACCGCAGCGCAGTGGTTTCGCATCTAGACTTTAATGTAACGTGAAAGTGGTTCTAATCCCGTACGGCTCTCTTAGGAGAAATTTTTGTTCTATTTTGTCATCGTGAATAATTTTTTTTTATATATTTTTGCATGCTTACAATTTTTTTTTTATAAATCTGCGTATATAATATATCTGTAGAAATTTTTAGTGAAGTGCGTATTATTAATTTTAGAAATCGATGTAAATAACTTTTATACATTTAAATTGTGTGGAACTTGATAATTATCTTACTTAGGCTGTTTCATCGCAATCAAACAAAGCATATGCAAACGATATGAGTTTAAAGTTTTCAAGAAGTTAAATATGACACCAAACGCAACTCGCAACGCCATCTAAAGACTCAAAGTAGAAAAAATGATGACAATGAAAGTTGAACTTCATATTAAATTTGATAGATGGCATTGTGTATTTTAAAACTACTGGTGTTAGACGGAGGCATTTTTAACAACTTTTATTGTAACCAAAGGCGATAAAAGTAAATACCTATGTGTATTTAATTATTGACTTTAAAATAACACGGCCAAATTTTCGGAAGGGGTTACATGGTACTTTGCATTGGAAGGCCCCCATGTGGACTGATAACCTGGTGAGGGTCGCGTAATCCGATGGATGGACCGGTCATTATGGCGACACTTGGGGAGACCTATGCCCAACAGTGGACGTCTTTCAACTGAAATGATAATGATGATGATGGCACCTTTTTCTTTTTTTTTTTTAAGGTTGGAAATTATCCAATGACTTTCTTCTGACTTCTCATCTTTACTGACTAAAACCACACCTGTGTCCTTCAGTTGCTCTTTGCAACATCTCTTTGAGGAGTGCGTGGATCACTACGCGCTGTTGACGACTTAGCTCAGTCCGGTCAACTAGGTACCGGACGGCCGGACGGCTAGCTAACCATCGCTCGACGTCCGCAAGCCAGCGTCTACCGTGGCTGGTAGTCGGGGTTGGAATCTTGGATTGGCGTGAGGACATTCGTTCCCTTACGCTTGCGGCCTCCTCCTTCGCTAGCATTACGGCTTTGCAGAAGGAGGCTTTTCTTTTTTGCGTCTTATCCTTGGCAGCAGGTCTGCTTCTCTTCTGAAAGTCCGTCGAGCTGTGCAGATGCTATATCCGATGTGATACGTCAAGCTATGGAGTTTTTCATCCCTTATAGAGACGTACCCATCGGAGGCTCAGCTCAACCATGGTTCAACGCCGACTGCGCTCAAGCTGAAGAGCGTAAGCATTCGGCGTTTCTCGCATGGGTTGACGCTCGTGATCGCAAAGCTCCGGATCTGAGCTCAAAGAAGAGAGCTTTCAACCATGCTGCCAAGTCCTACAAAAAGGCACTGAAGAAGGCTCGGTTCGACCGCATTACACATATTGGCGCAAAGCTCTCTGCACAGCCGTCCGGTAGCAGAGCATTCTGGTCCCTTGCCAAATCGGTCGAAACGAACTTCTGTAGGCCCACATTGCCTCCGCTGGTTAAACCTGATGGAACACTGGCTCATACAGCGAGAGAGAAAGCAGGTCTCTTTGCAGCTCTCTTCGCCCACAATTCTCGTCTTGACACTAGCAGTGCTACTCCACCAACTCCACCTCACTGCAACACCTCAATGCCCGATATTCGCATAAGGAACAGAGAAGTTTTGAGAGCACTGTGTCGTCTAGACGTGAATAAAGCAAGTGGACCAGATGGTATACCAGCAATAGTTCTTAAGGCATGTGCGCCCGAGTTGTCTCCTGTATTGACGCGCTTGTATCGCCTCTCATTTAGGACTGGTATAGTGCCCAAGTCCTGGAAGCTTGCCAACGTGCAACCCGTGCCCAAAAAGGGCAGTCGTGCCGATCCTGCCAACTATCGGCCGATTTCAATAACCTCCATACTCTGCAAGATTATGGAGCGTGTATTGAACTCGCGCCTCCTGGCATACCTGGAAGGTAACGATCTCCTCAGTGACCGACAATACGGGTTTCGCCAAAATCGGTCTACTGGGGACCTACTAGTGTATACCACTCACATGTGGGGCGAGGCCCTCGAGAAGAATGGAGAAGCGATTGCTGTCTCCTTGGACGTCTCGAAGGCCTTCGACAGGGTATGGCACGCTAGCCTTTTGAGTAAGCTTCCAGCGTACGGCATTTCCCCTGGCCTGATTAACTGGGTAAAAGACTTTTTGAGTGAACGGTCTCTCCGAGTTGTTGTCGATGGATGCTCATCAGAGCCCATGACGACTAATGCCGGAGTTCCTCAGGGGTCAGTTCTCTCTGCAACTCTTTTCCTGCTGCATATTAACGATCTGCTGATGCCCGGTATCTATGGGTATGCAGACGATAGCACAGTTGTAGAGAGGTACCTGCCAGGTCCTCGGGCCAGTAAGGAGCAAATTCGGTCCGAACGAGAGGCTATGGTAGAGCGTTCGAATGTCTCACTTCAGGCAGTCTCCAAGTGGGGCGAAACCAATCTGGTTAAATTCAACGCCGCCAAAACACAGGCGTGTCTGTTCACCGCTAAGAGGAGCCCGTTCACCTTGGCTCCCGTTTTTCAGAATGTATCCCTGGAGTGCACCGACCGCCTTCAACTCTTAGGAGTTGAAATTTCCTCAGATCTCAATTTCGGGCGGTTCATTGAGTCCAAAGCCATGGTAGCTGCTAGAAAACTAGGCGTTCTTGCAAAGGTCCCACGGTACTTCACACCGGGACAGCTTCTAATGTTATACAAAGCACAGGTCCGATCGTGTGTGGAGTACTGCAGTCACATATGGGCTGGTGCTGCAAAATGCCATCTAGCAGCTTTGGACTCAGTGGAAAGGCGTGCGAAGAGGCTAATTGGGGATCCAGATTTGGTTAAGTCCAATCTACAAAGCCTCGAGCACAGGCGCAGAGTAGCCAGCCTATCGGTATTTTACAGGTTACATTTTGGAGAGTGTGCGCGGGAACTGCATGACTTGATTCCGCCATCTCCTTTCTACCATCGGACAAGCCGACGAACGGCGAGTATCCACCCTTACGTTGTTGAAACTGCAACGGTCCGGACTAAGCGTTTCGCTTCGTCGTTTATACCGCGTACATCGAAGGACTGGAAGAATCTGCCTGCTGCGGTCTTTCCGTCTAACTATAATATAGGTGTCTTCAAGGCTAGAGTGAATAGGCTCTTAATAAACTAGTGCGCCTGACCATCAATGATTGCATCTCCACTTACCATCAGGTGGGATCGCAGTCAAGCACTGGTTTATATCAATTAAAAAAAAAAAAAAAAAAAGAGGCGACCGCCTGCCATTACTCCTCGCTCTGAATTTCACCCAAAATAGAGCCCGGCGCGAGAGGTCACTGACGCCGATTGCCTCCACGAGGACAAAGTGCTGCCCTTGCGGGGCACACCTCCACTGTATGCGCCATTGTGTCCTCCGGGATGATGACACCTTGCGGCCTAATAATGGCGTGTTTTATTATTTGCAGTCACTGCTTCATATAAAACGGGATCGAATGTGTTTTTCTGATCATAGTTCGACAACGTATGATGTATCTCAGATTCCTTGCAGCCTTGCGTCGACATCTGAACGTTACCTTCTTGCAGTGAATGGTGACCAACACTGGAACAACCCCCTGAGGGAGGCCAATCTCAGGGATAATACTAATCGGCTGCTAAATTTGTTTACCGTAATTTCATTGTTTTGTGGATGCACAAGCTCAGGATTGTTGTGGGTGTTTCAAACGATTGCTTTTCCGGATTCGGTTGGAAGTACCCTGATATTACAATTTTGCGAATCGCCCAGAGGACCCGGTGTAGTATGCGGTGAAGGTCTATCCAGCTTGGGTGAACCACCGTGTCCTTATAGAGGCAATCGGCGTCAGTAATTTCTCGGTTTGGCCATCAATAAGCGAGTTCGCACAAGATGTCGCCGAAATTCATTCAAAAGTTGGACTCTTCATAGGGTAGTTCCCACTATCGAAAAAACATTTGTGTGATATACGGGGACGTCAGTTAAATACACGCTAAAAAAATCATAGGTAAATGAAGTAACTCCCAAAATGATCAAACTGCAACAATCAATGCAAGCATTCTCTCCCAAATTCTTCATAAGTACTGTTGTGGAGAAAGATAGTTGATTATGATGGTAGTTTTTGGATTTACTTAAGGCTTTGCACTATCAGTGCACGTTACCCAGCTGAAGGTTGGTGTCCCGATTATGCTCCTTCATTTACTGGAGGTAAACGAGGTGCAAAGCTGTCTTAATGCTTAAACTCTTCAGTGACACATTATTGAGGCGAAAATTGTTATGGGAGGTAACTCTTTCGAATGATCTCGCAGTCCTAGCAGACATCAGCCCTAGAAGGCCCTATCCATTTACTGACATCTCATTGAGTCGCGTGTACAATACTACGCGCCGTCGATTCAGGATTGTTTTGACCAGACGGCCGGACGGCACCACCGCAGTCCCGTGTTTGCGATGGCTGGGAACCCACCTTCTTTGATCGTAGTGCTTCACTGAAGGAGGCTACTGGTTGTCATTTTCTCCACCAATTGCCCCCACGAGGACATGGCGGCGCCGGCGTTCCGACCAAGCGGGACTGACTTTCACCGTATACTCCATCGTATTCCCTGGGCGATCCGCACAATGGTGAAACCCGAGTGTTTCTTCCCGCAGAATTCAATACAGATACCTTCCGGAACACCCACATCAGGTGAGTCCTGCATAAAGAAAGGATGCCGTGACGCCTCTGTAGTCACTCCTCAAAGACAGGCATTACCGCTGCGATTGTGGCGTGCTCACTGTGGTGAGGGTTTAAAATCATACAATGTTGTTTTACCAGGACATAAACCAGAAACATACGTAAACTAATGCAAAAGGAATTAGTTTATGTATGTTTGTTCCTTGGGGTAGGCAGAAATGCCAACTGCTATGACCCATACATACTCTTTATATTCATTGACGTTCATACATCTGAATCAGGACGAGTACATAACATGTTTCCTGAAGGTAGTTGTGTTTTTACCTTTAACCGTTTTATGTTAAAGTACAATAAATAATTGCGATGCTTTCGGAATGAATTGCAAGCACAGAATGATTGTACAGTTTTACGAAGTTAACGCGGACGAAGTCGCGGGCAACAGCTAGTGACAGAATATAAGTAAAAAAAATATTTTCAAAATCGATCCAC
Organism: Mythimna vitellina; assembly: GCA_949316375.1. Taxonomy (NCBI): domain Eukaryota; kingdom Metazoa; phylum Arthropoda; class Insecta; order Lepidoptera; family Noctuidae; genus Mythimna; species Mythimna vitellina. Next base: position 2,395,831 of record OX438696.1, read on the forward strand.
CATTGACCGAGAAATCAGTAAACATACATAAAAATATAATAGTAATAAAAATAAATTCAACCGAATATAGAACCTCCTCCTTTTTGAAGTCGGTTAAAAACTGTGTTGCGCCGACTTTAAAGACAAGGACAGAAAAATACTAATCCTTGGTATGTGCCTGGCGTGTGTGAATTGTGCGCCCTGAGCAGGCAGCCCTGCTGTGAGCTTTATTTTTAGTTTTGGGAATGATGCAGGCGAAGATGGAAGGTGGGATTCGATACTCACTAAACCACAGATAGACTACCTTATTGACCGGTAGTTCCTTCAGCGTATGTAATAGGAAATCCTTCAAAAGTGCAAGTACTTTGGAGAAAATACAGGGCAATATGGTATTCTTACCTCATTAAAACCACCCTAGTTGGCTCCAACAGCACACTGGTCTTCATTAAAGTCTACCCCACTAAAATCTTTTTGAATAGTAATGATGAAAAAAAGAACTATTTTTTTTCAGCGTAGCACACTCAACATCAAAAATCACAATGCTTTTCGTAATGATGATTAAAATGATTGCATATCTATCTATTTATTTAAAAGGAGAAACTGACTGACTGATATATCAACGTACAGCCGAAACTATTGGAACTACGAGCGTAAAATTATGCACAAGGTTTCGTTTTATGACGAAGGCGAGCACTAAGAGAGGATTTTCCTAAATTCACCCCCTAAGGGGATGTCGGGGGTCCAAGGTTTGTATGGAGAAACGTACTTTAAAGCGGGCGAAGCCGCTGTTAAGGTAGTAGGTACATATTTCAAATGTTATCACTGCTATTATTTCAGTTTATATGAGCTAATTGAAACTGGAAACGCTGGAAAGGTAGAGGGTTCACCGAACTATGTTATAAAGAGTCAACTTTATTATTGGTAACAGATGCGATGTCTACCTAGGGTAGGGGAGGCTTATAATAACAAGCAGTGGGTCGATATCCATAGGTCGGAGATTACGAACGAAAATGTACGAGGCGTAGTGAAAAGCAGAGCCGTAACTAGCGTTTTATGCAACTGGTACCAGTTTTCGAGATAGCGCCCCAAAAAAAAACCGAGTTGGTTAAGTTTAATCCGCCGGACGCAGCTGCGTCCACCCGATATGACCACCAGATATGAGTTTTTCGGGAAGTCAAAAATCAAGAATCAAAGCATTTATTCAAATGAACCATTTACAGGCACTTTTGAATTGTCAAGAAGTCAGTCAAAAAAATGACGTTAATTGCAAATTCCAAAGCGTATATCTCTATGGAGAAGAATGTGCAAGAAACTCCATGGACACTCTTTTCAACCATGTTTTGGTTGAATGTTTTTTCTCGCTACTATTATAATATAATAATAATAATAATAATAATTTATTCAATAAGTAGTTTGTACTATTGTTTAACTATATTTAATTAATATTTTAATAATTTAATTATTAACTATTATCATTGTTTTATTATGTGAGAACAATGTAAAAAAAGAAACGAATTCTAAATATGGAAATTAAAATAAGTTTCTTCTTGTTTCTTGTCTTGGCAAGAAGAAACGCTTGGGTGTCACCATTGTGCGGACCACCCATAGCTCACGGTCGAGCGTTGCTACATGGCGAAATTCCCCAAGGAGGCATCGGCTCGACTAGGCCATACGGTTTTGCCGACATCTGTTTAGAGCGCGTGAGGAACACGCCGTTGATGACTCAGGCTTGGTCCAGACGGTTACTGGACAGCCGGACTGCTAGTTAACCGTTGCTCGCCGTCTACAAGCCCGTAACAGTGCTTAAGGTTGTAAAAGTGTTTAATGGTCTTATTTAAGTCTGTTCTGTATCCTTATCAAGGAAAGAATTTGTTGAAAAATGGGCCGAGTTTTCAAGAGATTCGAGCATTAATCTAATTACCATGCTTTCAAAAGCATCCTCTAATTACTGCCATCATTTAAAATCATCTGATTTCTATTCGTAAAAAAAAACGTCGGTTGTGCTACGAGTACGGGGGAGGCCGTACAGCGTCTTTAGGATGGTGGGCAAGAGGATCGGTATTTTTCTGCTCAGAAGGTTGACTGAACTCCATGTGTTGAGAGACCGTACACTCTCAATAATGTTCAATTGAAAACCAGCGACTCGCGCAACTACCACGTCTGGCATTTTTGTTGAACTGGACCTATTTGTCGCAGCCGCGAGATACACAATATTACGAGTAGTTTTCTTTTTCAATCTTAAGTGTCCACATGTTGTTTATATATTGTGTGTATCTATGTGTGCAAAAAAAAAAATTTCTTTCTTTCTTACTATGCAGGAGTAGATTGTGAGTTTAACTTATTTTAAGTTGAATTCTTGTTACTACTTTGCCTATGGACATTTCTGTCCAAAGTAAATGATTTATTTATTTTTAACCGACTTCTAAAAAAGGAGGAGGTTCTCAATTCGGATGTTTGTATTTTTTTTTATGTTTGTTCGCGCATAACTTCGTCGCTTGCCAACCGATTTGAAAAATTATTTTTTTGTTAGAAAGGGTATACTTCCCAAATGGTCCCATGGTGACCAAGTCAGGATCTGATGATGGAATCTTGGCGAAATCGAGGGAACTCCTCAAATATTATAGGCAACTACATTGTGATTTTGGTATTTTCATAGAGAACTTAAGCATTTACAGCCAAAAAGTAACATTTGATGAAGTGGAACTGATGAAGAAGACCAGAAATGGTCAACGGAACTTCATACTCGCATAGATATCACAATGAAGATAGTTAAGCGACTATTACAATAAAAATAAATTAATGGTTCTGAATAGTTCCGTTGAAAATGATATCATCAAATTGATCTGATGATGATGATGATGGAGCCAGAAGGTAGGTACTGGAACTCCGTCATTAATCAATGTAACCTAGCCGTGTTTTGGGCTTATTAGAATTGTCATGAGGCTATAAGGTACTCGTACCATCGAACTGATCTGATGTTGGAGCCGGAAGGTGGAAGGTAGACACAGGAACTTCATAATAAAACAATGTAACCTAGTAGTGTTTGGATTAATTGTAATTGTCATGAGAAATAGGCTCTCTGTTTATAAGTGTATCTCAACAAAAAAGTGTGAAATAAAAAACTTTTTACAAAAAAAAGATAACCGACTTCACTAAAAAAAACACTAAAAGGATCAAAATAACTTTAATTTCGGAAGTCGGTGTTAAATAAGATACAAATAATACCGAAAAACACCGACTTCCGAAATTAAAGTTATTTTGATCCTTTTAGTGTTTTTTTTAGTGAAGTCGGTTATCTTTTTTTTGTAAAAAGTTTTTTATAATATTTATGTACACACAGAAAACAGAAAAAGATGATACATAATAAACATTAGTACAAAGGTACTGTGTATTTTCAAAGAAATCTCTTCTAGCAGACTTGCAAAAAGAGAATCAAAAGAAATATAGACAATAGTGTGTAGCAATCAAGAGAAAAATGTAATTTAATTTTATTAAATTGAATTTAAAAAAAAATTATTAAAAAATTTTTTTAACATGTACAAAGTAGATAGCCAACACTAAACTCCCGACAACAGCCACAAAGGCTGCACAAAGCCATTTTACTATGACGCCATAGAGACGGTATAAAAATTCATAGGAACGGCAAAGTGAAGGCATAGGTACTTGAACAAATTCATTTTTCCTGTTATACTCGCGCCTCGAGCGAGTGGCCTGGTAATCGAATCTTGGGCCTTGGTTCACCGTCGTCTTCTATTCGCGCTTTTCTTATCAGCTATAGCGGGTATTTGTGAGAGACTGCCAATAGGAAGGTGTATCGGTTTGTTTAGCGATTTTGAAATTTTCTAGGGAAATTCTGGAGACTTTTATGGTATTTCGTGTCTCTTAACTATTTGAATTCAGAATCGTTTTAGTAAAATATAGAAATAGCTTCTGCTTGCCTGTAAGTTGGAATCACACTTAATAAAACATTCATCTGAGGTAAAAAAAGTGTAGTATATCATATATATATGTCCAAGATATGATTTATACGTGTGCTAGACATCAAAGTCGGTTCAGACGTTTGAGGTTTAACCTTTGGAGACACAGGCGTGTGCGTATGACAGCATGCATCATCATCATCATTTCAGCCGAAAGACGTCCACTGTTGGACATAGACCTCCCACAAATGTCGCCACAATGATCGATCCTGTGCGTCTCGCATCCATCGGATTCCCTCGATCCGCACCAGGTCATCGGTCTACCTTGTGGGAGGCCTTCCAACACTGCGTCTTCCGGTGCGTGCTGTAGTTTAAGTTAAATTTTTATTTAGCTATATTTGTGTATATCTCTTCCCCCGTCGATTGTACATACGTTTGTACAAATTGAATGACCTTGAAAAAAGTTTAAACGTCGTACTAAATACCCGTGTGGTGTATGAGATTTGATCGGCCGGAAATTTTAGTCTCTGTATCTTCGTTTTTACTAAGGTCTACCCAAACCGATTTTTTATTTTTTTTTATTTTTGCCGGTTTTAATAAAAAACGCGCAATTACGTAATAATAATACCCCTAAACGCACGAGCTGTACGAATTGAAGGTCGCGGGTTCAAACCCAGCTAGGGGCATTAGTTTGTGAAATTTATTTCATCACCGCTGCCCCCCAAACGGTGAAGGAACACATCGTGAGGAAACCGGCATGTCCTAGAACCAAACATTCGAAGACATTTGACATTCATCAACCCGGACTGGGCCCGCGTAGTGAATTACGGCCCATTCCTTCTCTTAGAGAGAGGAGGCCTGAGTCCCAGCAGTGGGAACGTTAAAGGGCTGATTATGCTATATGCGCGAAGGGATATACAAATATACCTACTTAAAAACTTTCGCATTCATATTAGCGTGATGTAAAAGTATACCTATATAATATTTATTTTTATTATTATTGCCATCAATAGGTTTCTTAACACAATTTACCCAAAATAGCGAACAGAATGATTTTTTAAAATTCCGTTCAACATGTATAACTTACTTAAAGTTACAAAGCTTCCAAATAATTATTGAGAAAAAGGAAACTGTCAGGCAACAGAAAAATAATGCAGACGTCACTGCTATTGGGTTACATGTGTACAAAAGAGAGCGAGATATCCCCACCGTGCCCCCACTCTTCCTTATACCAATAGTGTGGTGCCCAGGATATTAAAGAATATTTATACCAAGTTTCATCGTAATCAAACCGGTAGTTTTTGCGTGATGCCTGAACAGACAGACAGAAAGACAAAAAATTTTTTAATCACATTTTCGGATTCGGTGTCGGTCTAGTAACACCATTAATTTAAATTGCCATTATTTTTTTTTAATATTTTCAATGTACAGAATTTTCACTTCTACAGATTTATTACAAGTATACATAAGCATACAGAGTTTGAGGTTTCAAAAATACATTATAATTTGTGTAAGAAAATCTGTACAATAAATAAAATAATTGGATGTGCGGCTCCAATTTTGTCGTTCCCTATGGATTAGAACCGACAAGAAGATCCATGGTTAATTTATTGAGCTGTTATATAACCTCTGTTGTGGTTGTGTTCAATAAGGCTTTAAAAGCCCTTCAATTTCGGCAAATGTGGTTCCAATTTGTTACAAAGTTATTGAATATCATGCTGTTAAAATGGCTTTTACAATAATAATAATTTATTCAATTTATTTATTTAGGAGGAGGTTTGATGTCCAGATAACTCACTTGTCTTGGTATGGTCATGTAAAGAGGAGAGATGAGACGCATGTTACTAAAAGAGTTATGAGTATACATGTGGATGGGTGGAGAGGGAGAGGGAGGCCAAAGAAAAGATGGATAGATTGTGTGAACAGTGATACGAAAGAAAAGGAAGTTAGTGATAGTTTGACGGTTGACAGGATAGAATAGAAAAAAAATACGTGTTGCGCCGACCCCAAATAAGATGGGACAAGGGCAGGAAGATGATGATGTCCAGATAACTCACAAACTAAAGAGTGATCTTTTTTAGGTGGGAAAATATCCAATGATTTTTCACGCCCTAGGGTGGAGCAGGGCATGTGAAACTTTTACATTTATTAATACGCTAGTTTTTGCCCACGGCTTCGCCGGCGTACATAGGATATAGCCTATGTCACTCAGGAATAAAGAAGCTTTCTATCGGTGAAAAAATTTTAACAATCGGACCAGTACTTTCAGAGATTACTAACCTACAACAACAAAAAACAAAAAAGAAAGTCAACAGTCAAAGTCAAAGCATTTTATTTAAAATAAATCATTTACAGGCACTTTTGAAATGTCAAGAAGTCAGTCAGTCAGAAAAACGCTGCTAATTGCACATATCAGAAAAAAAAGGTGGGAAAATCATCTACAAATAAACTTAATACAGCTGGAGCGAAATATACATTGTTATGTTGATATAATCCTTGTTGTGATTAGGTTATGTGATAGTACATGCAGTAAACTGAGTGCTTTCTGACACTCAAACTAGGGCATAAGTCCTGTATCTCAGGTGTTAGCGTTCCTTCCTGGCAATTCGCAAATGCAGCTTACGTTTAAATTGTACTGGCTGACTCGGCGAACTTCGTACTGCTTAATAATGTGATAAATGAAGAACCGCACGACCGATTTTGTGCAAACTTCACATAAACCATCTACTTAATAGTCTGAACAAAGCCTAAATATTTGAATTGGATAGGTGAGCCCGTTCTTTAGTTATAAAATTACAACGAAAAGTTGCATTGATTTTTATATATATTGATTAAAATAAAGTCAAAATAAGAAAATTCAATTGCAATTTCAATTGAACATTTAAAATAAAAATTGAATATTAAAAGGACTTATCCTTTTTGACTTCCTTCATTTTTAACCGATTTCAAAACGGAGGAGGTTTGTCCGGCTAACTAACAAACTAAAGAGTGACTGATCTTTTTGAGGTGGAAAAATATCCAATGTTTTCACTCGCCCTAGGGACCTGACTAAAACCACACTGTATCCTTCAGTTGCCTTTTTCGTTTTATGTCCTCTTTTTTCCGGTGGGAAAATTATCTTATGACATCCCCCGCTCTTGGGCGGGGCGGGAGATAGTGTCAGACTTTTACTGACTAAAAACCCACTCCTGTTCCTTCGTTGCCTTTCGTACCGGGGCCGAGTCTTCCTTTCAGAATCAGACCCTTGGCCCCAGTAGGCTTCGACCTATGACCTTTTGTTCTATGGCCTTGGCTTTTCTTTTCAGAAATTCAAGGCATCACCTCTGTTGGACCCCAACGATTTTGCTACATAGCAGGCCTTGGCCGTTCTGGGCCCTTTCAGACTTGCACCTCCCTAAAGGTAAGCAAGAATATCTTAATTATCTTATGCCTACCCAACAGAGGAACCATCGCCGCGTCAATATAAGTTAATTAGTGCGACGGGTCGTTGTCGCCTATCAACGCTTCTTCACTTGAACCGGTTAAATTGATTCCACAGAAATTTGTAATTTAATTTATTCTGGGTAAAGGAAAATTGTTCAGCCGAAATTTATGAAATAATCTTTTTGGTATGATAAAATGTTTTTTGATCTATTTGGCTTTTTGGATGGAGTACTTGGGATAGGTAGACGGTAGACTGAACATGATGTGTTTAAAGGTTTTTAAGAAAAGAGCTCGATGCCCGATAATGATGCAGCGAAAAGTCGCAAGCATTTACATTGATGCCGAGGTGGAGTGAAGTTAAGCTGCCCTCGGCTTCGTGCTCTACGCTCCACTCCGTTCTGGCCGGTTCGAGGCCACGTGTTCATTTTGTTTTATTTGAAAGTCTGCCCAACACCACTCTGCTCTACTTACACTGTTTTCACTGATACAGAGTTAAGATTTTGAGCACTGTGATTGGCCAATTCGCAGTCCGCTCCTCTCCACTCTACCAAGGTCCGCTTTAGAGAAACGCACCTTAAGGACCAGGCATATCTGACAGGGCCTGGTAGGACCGGTACCTGCTAGGGCCGCGGTTTTGTTTGAAGGAATTGCCGCGTGCTTGGAACGCAAAGAGCAATTTCTGAAGGAATCCTAGTGAGTTTTAGTTTGTAAGCATCTGACACTTTTGCTGTAGTCAGAGCGTGATAACTTATTTGAAGAGTTATAAATCTACACTATAATATTATAAAGAGGTAAAGATTGTTTTGTTTTTTGTTTGTAGGAGGTAATCTCTGAAAGTATTGGTTCGATTGCTAAAATTTTTTCATCGATAGAAAGCCGCTTTATTCCTGAGTGACATAGCGGCCAAAAGCTAGAGAAAAATAACGGATTTTTTATTATTGTTGAATAGGATAGATAGATACATATATTCTTTATTGTTCGTTCTCTCATTGTCTTTCTATTGTGTCTCTAATTACGATATTCGAAAGTTTAAAATTACAATAGGAACTTAAAATTAAGAGGGTATTACAATGTGTGGTCTTATAGCTAAAATACTTGCTTGAGGCTCTCACTTGATGTAAAGCGACAATGTGGTTGACGATGGAGCATGCTTGTCTAGTAGTAACCTTTTCACTCTTGAAATCCTAAGGATTAGTGCTAAGGCATCAGTTTTTGGGTTCGTTTCCCGGGTCAGACCGTTTTATTTAGTTTTTTATTCGTTTTTTTTTTAACAAATGAGGACTCTTCTGGATAGAACGAGAAGGAGTGTCGAAATTTTACTGACTAAAACCCACCTGTATTAATTACCCTTTGCATTCTCGGATGGTTACTCTTTTGATCAATTCCTTAACACTGGCAGGCAATGTTTCTAGAGGGTCCTGTCAATTGGGCCGATATCTCTTTCAGGCGTGTGTGGAACAAACGCGCCGCCGCCCTGGGTCCGGTATACTGGATGGCGAGCTCTAAGCTTAAAAATCTTTAGACGTAGCCTAACAGGCGTGTCGTACCCTTAAAGGAAAAAGCTAGACATTAGGGCTGTACCAAATATAGCAAGATAAATGGGGTCCAAAGGTACGACTAGTATAACGCCCGCTTTCTATTATGTACTGTAAAGGGGAAATAAAACCACGCCCAAGTTATTATGAGCAAGTTATTTATTGCCAAGAAAATTTACTCGCTACAGTTGGTATGAACGATTCCAAAATAGTTGGGTATAGTATAACGTATGGCTTTTTGTTAGTCTCTCGTTGGGTTCGTGGTAAAAATAAAAAGTAAATGCTGCTGTTTAGGGAAAGGAATTTTGTATTTAGCAAAATATCTTTTCTGTTTTGTTTTTTTTTTTGGAAGTGTTTGGTTTATTCCCTTCTAGTCTAGAACAGTCAATTAAGACTACTTCTAAAACTACACATACACACATCAAAATTGTCTGGCATCTAAATATTTATTACAAATAATTGAGTTAATGTCAATTTAATTAATTAAATTATTAAATAATAAAAAAAATTGTTAATTAAATAATTAATTAATTTTTAATTATTTTAATTATTTTGTTTATTTATTTTTAAATTTTTTTTGTTTCTTTTTTGTATGTCAATTTTTTGTAATAAATATTTATAATTATCCTATCAATATTTACTAAATCTAGTTTTCCAGATATGCCGCCGAGGGGAAGTGGCTATTGAGCGTCTTGTGGTCCAGGAAAAGGTTGAGGGTATCAGGCCACGAGGAAGATCGCCTATTAGGTGGACCGACCAGATTAAAGCGGCAGTAAATAGCTCATCATCACTGCACGAATGCACGAGAAAGGCGGCCATCAGAGATGAGTGGCGGCGTGTTTTGAAGCTTGCCCCTGACACCTGAAGTGATGACCACGACCACTTTGTCAAGAGTGATACCGACAAGGAAGAAAGTCTTCCAGATTAGCTTTTTACAACGTGCGTCTTATAAAATATCGCAATAAAACAACAACCAAACAAACAAAAGCGAGCCGCAAATAGTGTCACAACTCAAAAATCAAATTATTTAGAAAAATTAAAAATTATTTTAAATTCTAATAATTCAGGGATATGACGCAACATTCAGATTTTGTGCCCTACAGACAGTGCTGACTGAATCAACAACTGTTTAATACTGACACTACTCAAGGCGAATACGTTGTTATTTTATTATTGTTGTTTCATTTCGTTTATTCATTGTGTGCTAAACAAACCTGTTTTCGCGTTATGGGCTCTTTTGCGTTGAGAGCAACCAAGTGGGTTGTTTGATTAGGTTTAGTTTTTTTTTTAATTTGTCACCAGTATTAATTAATTTTGTTTAGACCTAAATATGTAAATATTGTGTAATAATAATAATACTTGATATATATGGGACATGGACTGAGCGGTCATTGTACCGATAGTCGTGTCAGCCAATGGCTTAATATCCAAGAACCTCGACCAACGTCTTAGGAGGCTCATGTTAGGCGGCTGGATCAGGGGCTTGATTCGGAGGGTGGTACTCCTAGTTAGGAGGTTCCTCTCTCTGGAGCCCTAACTGCCGGTAGCTTGGACTTTGTTCCCGATACCGGTGGGCACTTTTTATATTTTTAAATGTTTTTTATTTTTATTGAAATATTTAAAAAATATAATTTATATGTATGACATTTAAACAAATGAATAAACGGAATAATAATATTTATTAGTCTAAAAAAAGAAACAATGTTGCGTACAAAAATGCGTTTTTTTTTAAATTTCATGTTATTTTATTGTGCCTTTATTTATTTAACTTTATTTAACTGTTTTCATTTCATTCATTCACACTAGTTTTAGTGTAGAATAATATAACCACTCATTTATATGCGTAACCACAGAGTTCGAATAAAAAATAGCTCCGTAAAATAACGCATAGCTTCCATTAGAAATAAACGTTTAAAACGCCACTTGTTAATGTAAAAAGCTTTAAAAAAAGCAAAAGAGTTGAGACAGAAAGAATAATGCTCGCGTGATAACGATTCTTTTTCAGCTATTCAGTTCAGCTTAATGGCGCAATAGGATGATTGCTGGGCAGGCTGATTACTGTTCAGGAGATTGTGCAATGAATATATCTAGGTGCTAATGATATAATTTCTTTGAGTACATTGATTACTAACTCTTGCTAGTGATTTCGCCCGCGTGAATTTTGAAAATAGTCCCAAAGAAATATGCTCCCTGTATAAAACATGGTTTATCCATATACAGATACCGGCACGGATCTTGAGCGCTGACTTTTACAGTTCTTCTTGCGCAGAAGCACGCAGAAGTGAAATATCGGTTCTCGTTAGTGGTATGAAACGAGATGCGGGGGAGTGCAATCCTTGTACAGTGATTGGCTCGCCGATGTGTACGATGCGCAAAGCGATCAACGGTCTTTCGCCAAGCGCTCAAGATTCGTGCGGCTATCTGTACCAAGTTTCATCGAAATCCGATCAGCGGTTTGAGCGTAAAGAAGTGACAAACTTACACATACACACTCACAAACTTTTGCCTTTATAATATCAGTGTGATATGATTTGTTTTCCGACTTACTAGTTGTAAGCCGTGGGTTCATTTAATGTTGACTAGCTGAAAAGGACTTAATACTACAGCACCGAGGAACCAGGCACTGGAACAGTATATATAATGTTTATTGGTGCCCTCTGGTGGCTGGGTGGTACGTAAATATGGTGGTAGGTAGTGCCGTGCACTGCTGTGCCACTAACTGCTCGTTTAGCGGTCACCAGCTGGACACGGATGTTTGAATACTGGATGTGGTTTATGTCAAATAATAATGACAATATGTCCTTTGTAATATAATAGCTGCAACATTCTTCGCTCCGAACCATGGCCTGTACCAAGGCCCGACGCGGGAGATCGCCGCCACCGATCGCTCCCTCGAGTACACGGCGTTGCTTTGCTCATGCGGGGCACACCTCCACCGTGTCTTTTATGACACTATGAGAAAAAATCAGAAAAAAAAATTTCTTGCATTCATGACGAAGTGTAAAGTGTGTAGATTTGTTTACCTCACCTCAGTTGACGTAGAGATCTTTTTCAATGAAAAATACTGATAAAAATTGTAGGTTAATTCATTTTTTAATCTTTATTTTATTTGTCTGAGGTCTTTATTATTATTTATATGTAATATTGTTGGCCACACGGAATTTTTCATTAGAAATCCTGTAAAGATCCATATTAATATTAACATTTCGATGCATGTACATGAATAACTCTACCTACCTAATTCCGACCTTTGATAATAAAGCAGACTACGTATAAAAAAATTTGTGCTGTCAGATTACCAACTTTAATGTCGCAAGACTACTCCGAGTGTAAAGAAGTAACAAACATACATACATACATACACACTCACAAATTTTCGCATATATAATATAATTTTGATTATCAGTTAGATTAAATAGAGCCCTAATCCTGAGAGAGCACTTTAACCTCTGTTCGACTGGCCTGTTGGTCTAGTAGTTAGTGACCCTGACTGCTATGCCGGAGGTCGTGGGTACGATTCCCACCCAGGACAAATGTTTGTGTGATGAGCACGATTATTTGTTCTGTGTCTGCGTGTAATTAATTTATAATATGTATGTATTAAGAAATATATAAGTATGTATATCAGTTGTGTAGTACTCATAACACAAGCTCTGCTTAGCTTGGGAGTAGACGGCGTTGTGTGATAGTTGTGGAATATTATTAATTTATTATAATTATTATCTGTCTCATCCAGTCTCCCGACCTCCCTGTGCCATGTGTTCAGTGGACAATTGAGGCAGACATGCACACAATTAAACCGTTACTCCAACGCTGAATACTCCTTGAGATCCCCTTCATTGCACTATAGGTATGTATTTCTCTTCGAGTGGAGTAATTGAACTGCTTTCATGTAAAATACTTATTTGGAAACTTGAACTGAGCTGTTCAAAACCCGCTGGTTGCAACTTTAAACAAAACTATTCAAAATAAAGTATTTTTAAGATTTGGTAACACCCGAAAAAGTCAAGCCAATATCCACAAGAGAATCAAGGTAACCGACGACTTAAGTGGTAATGGGCAATTCACATTGCTTGCACAACAGACGGTCGATGGAACCGAAACGTTCTAAAGTGGCGATTGTGTATGAGAAGACACAGTTTTGGAAGGACAAGACAAGGTGGACCGATGACTTGAGAGGGTTGCGGAAATCCGATGGATGCGAGATGCACAGGACCGCATTGTGGTGACACTTGGGAAAAGAGTATGTCCAACAGTGGACGTCTTTTGGCTGAAATGATGATGATGAGTATTAAGATATGGTACCAACCAAAAAAAAAATGGATAAAGTCAAGCCCATATCTGCAGGAGAGCCAAGGTTACCGACATAGCCTAATAACTCGCTAAATTTAAGTGGTAATGGGCTGGGGCCATTGCTTGCAGAACGAATGGTCGATGGGCCGCAAGGTTCTGGAGTGGCGACTTAGTACCAGAAGACACAATACTTGAAAGTCTCACAAAGTGGGAGTAATAATGGATAATTTTATATGAACCTTACCGTTATCTCTCCACCACCCCTTTCTTAGTAAGTCCGTCTTTATACGTTTGTGTTATATGAAGTTTTGATAAATAAAAAATAGAAGCAGATCTATGACCTGATAAAGGTGGCGGGTATTCAATGAAAGCCAGACGCGTAGGACCGGTGTGGAGACATTTGGGGGAGGCCTATGTTCTGTAATGAATGACTTTTGGCTGATATAATGATAAAAATCAAGCCAAGAAGTCACTTTATACAGAAATACCGAATTAGGTTGTAAAAAGTTAAATATATACCAAAAAAGAAAAAAAAAGCAATATTGTGTGTTACAGCTGCGTCAAATACAGCATAATACCAGAAAACTACGTAGCCGTTGCCCTCTGTTGCATATCCTAGAAGCTTTTCTAGAATATGGTCTCCCAGTGACAGTGACGTCAATAGTACGGAAGTCAGTTTGACAACGGAACGAAGCGTTATTCGACATATACATACACGCTTTGACAAAGTCTGGCAAGACGTTTGCAGTGAGTCCGGGAATAAAAAAAGTAATCAAGACCTTAAGAGCTCTTTTGAATTGTCTGTCGGCTCGTTGTGAATCGAATACTTAAAGCCTATATCATAATAAATCAGTTGCGTGGTTTTCTTTTTTTTTTATTGGGTGTGAAAATCATCCTAATGACATCCCCGCTCTTGGGCGGAACGGGAGATAGTGTCAGACTCTTACTGACTAAAAACCCACTCCTGTTCCTTCGTTGCCTTCGTCCCAGGGCCCTGGGTTCCGCTTTCACACTGCCCGTGGCCCCAGTAGGCTTCGACCCTGCTGGGCCCCTACGATTTGCTGACATCTCGTTGAGGCGCGGCGCGTGGAACAGTACGCACCGTCCTGGAATAGTTTGTTTATTGCTTCTTATTCTTTCATTGCCATCGACAAATATTTCAAGTTCCGATCTCTAACACCGCTGAGATTCATTACTTCATTCCTCCGTTTGATTGTTTATCACAAGATCTATTTACAAAATAGCTTTAACGAAGTTGGCAGAACACGTTAAGCTCATTGCTTGTTTGCTAGCTTTCATTTACCTGCAATAAATAACGGCACCAAGATAAATTGCAGTCATTAAGTGACGAAGAATGTTTAAATATCATTAAAAGTCATACAAACTTCTTATTCATCAGCAGAGATCGGTATAGATAGAGTATTTTTACCTAATCAATGATGACCTTACCTCACCCTTGTATCTTCGTGAACGGAGGAAGGCCTTGTCGATCATCATCCTCTCTTCTCCTTCGTTTTTCTCCCCATTTCTCTAGTCGGTACAGTGCATTATTTGCTGTTCAAGCTGTGCGTCTTTGGAATTCTCTTCTGCACACAATAAGGTCTAGCCCCTCGTTGTAGATCTTCAGGAGAAGAATTAGCGATCATTTCATGTCAACATGACCTAGAAATATATATGTATAGGTTTTATTTATTGTATATAGTATTTTTATATTTATTTTGTGCTGTGCACGTATTGGTGTAGTTTATTTTAGTCATAAGTGTGACAAAAACAATACTAATGACAACAAAAACCGTTAACAAAAATCAGAATTTTTGTTCACTTAGATTTTTGTTGTGCATTTTTTTTAGTTATTATATAAAATTTCTTACAAATATGTATATGTAGGTTTGCTGTATGAAAACCCAATTGTGGGTTAAGCTCGCCTTTGTACATCAGCTGTCAAATTTTTAATTTATTTTAAAATTGTGTACAATAAAGAATGAGGTCAATCGTTGAATCCGACTCGGCTGGGCAGCGTTCGGGAAGCTGCACGGTATCTTCTCGTCCAACATACCACAGTGTTTCAAGACGAAAGTCTATGACCAGTACCTGTTGCCAGTGATGTCATATCGTTGCCCTGAATAACCAACCGACCAATTTTAGAATAATTGACTTTTTTATTTTAAAGAATAGCAACTTATCTCAACAGTGTTTCGGTCGATTGGTCATTCAAACACTAGGTCGTCGATATGGCACTGAAAGGTGATCGCTTACAATGGGTTTCATCAGAAGACATAAAGTGCAAAAAGATCCAAAGGGCAACGGAGATGGCTATGCTTGGAGTTTCCTTGCGTGATCACATCAGGAATGAAGATATCCGCAGAAAAACCAAGATCACTGACATAGCCAGAAGAATCGCAAAACTTAAATGGCAGTGGGCAAGGCTCATTGTTCTCAGAAAGATGAGATGATGTTAATGGGGTAAAAAGGTTCTGGAGTGACAACAGTGTAATGGAAGCCTCTCACAAGGTGGACCGATCACCCGGTGAAATTCGGGGTATTTGATGGATGCAAGACCCCCCTATTATCTACCGGTCATCGTGGTGACATTTGAAAGAGGCCTATGTCCAACAGTGGACGTCCTTTTGGCTTAAATGGTGATAAAAATATACGGTGTTCTTAAAAAGATTTTTAAGTAAAATATTCATACATTTACATTACCCTCTATTCGGTCTTTGCCGTAGTTAGGTAATAATCACTCATCAAATCATCTATTTACCTTCAAACAAATTGGAAATACATAGTTTATCGCCTGCCGTATCTGGTTCATCATGAAAGTAAAATAAACCCACAATAAACCGGTTTGCGGCAAACCCGCAAACCGTACCGGCCTCCAAAACGGACTGGTCAGCAAACCGTTTTGTGGTGCAAATCGACTAATGATTATGAATCGTCGAATTTAAATAAGCTTCATAAGTTCCATTAGTGCAATTAGGTTTACACTGTACACGCAAATTCTGTGTACAGCTGTAAATGATATTATTGAGAGGTATGACTTATGATCGTGTTTCGTAATTTGTAATTATCAGTAGATTTCTGTGCCTGATTGTAGCGAATTTTGAATTTGTGTTTGTTGATATTGTGGCAGCATTTCGGCAACACTGGTTTCTATGTATAAGTTATTGTTTTATACACACAAGACGTTCTGGGAACATTCACACATTCATTGTGCATATACTGCTAAGAAGTGGAATTCTCTGCCTAAGTCTGTATTTCTTGATAGCTAACTACTACCTGGGGATTTTTAAATCAGGAGTAACCTATTCAGTTACTTCTAGGCAGCCATGTTCCATTTACGATCGTTTTCCATCAGGTGAAATAGAGGCCAAGCCAATAAAAAAAATTGCAATAATTGATTTGATAGGAATAGAATAAAAGTTGGAATCAGCAACAAATCAGTTGTTTCAAATAATCAAAATAAATTTGTGTGCTTGAAAATTTTTCCCTAAAATAAAATCTAATAATTATCCAACAGTATGCGTGGAAACAACGCAACCACATTTAAAACGCAAATATAATGGTTATATATGTAAGGTATTATAAGGATAAGGATATATTATAATTTTAGCATTTATTTTACTAAACTGTATTTATTCATTTTATTAGCGCATTTAAATTTTTATAATTAATTATAATTCTCTTTATTTGTTTAATATACTTATAAATTACATTTTTAAATATTTTTTAACAAGATCATATAAAAAAAAAACATTTAAAAATATAAAAAATAGTAATCCACCGGTGTCGGGAGCAGGGTCCAAGCTACCGGTGGTTAGGGCTCCAGAGACAGGAACCTCCTCACAATGCGAGCCGTCTCGAGGAGTACTGCCTTCTGTATCAGGCCCTTGATCCAACTGCGTAACGACAGCTTCGACAGATGGTCGTCGAAGCTTTTGGCTATAAGGCCATTGGCGGTCACGACAATCGGCACAATGATAGCCGAGTCTACATTCCACATGTCGACAACCTCGTGTGCTAAGTCGAGATATTTGATTTGTTTCTCTTTCTCAGCTTTCACGAGATTCTCGTCATGCGGGATGGTGACGTCGACTATCATTGCGCGGCGCGCTAATCGGTCTATCACCACTATATCCGGCTTATTGGCTACAATAGTCCGGTCAGTAATGATAGACCGATCCCAGTACAACGTGACATGGTCATTTTCGAGAACTGGGTCGGGCACATACTTGTAATACGGTACCTCAGAATCCACTAGGTTGTACTTCAAAGCAAGTTGCTGGTGAATAATCCTGGCTACTTGGTTATGTCTGTGTAAATACTCGCCGTTAGCCAAACGAGAACAACCAGAAATAATATGTCTGATGGATTCACCCGGACGGTGGCATGCCCGACACACGTCAACCGTCCCATCCTTCATTATATATTTCCGGTAGTTATTCGTCAAGATGACTTCGTCCGGAATCGCAAGAACAAAACCTTCAGTTTCCCCGAAAAGGTTGCTGAAACGTAGCCAGGCCACGGACGCCAAGAAATCTACATCAGGCTCGTGGAGAGCCCGATAAAAGCGTCCATGGAGCTCCTTGCCTTTCCATACTTCCTTGCGGTCTTTCTTGCGGGTTTGCGCCAGTTCTCTTTAGTCATGGATAACGGGGTGAGTCCTTTGTCCACTGCGACCACATCTCGGTGCATACCCACATCGGTATGAACAAAGTATTCTCTGAGACTGCACACCTCGCGGTTGTGTAGAGTCTTCGCGCTTAAAAAGCCTCGACCTCCACACTTCCGCGGGATATACAGTCTCATTATCGATGATCTTGGGTGATGCATTCGATTTGCGGTCAGCAGTGTACGCACCCGCCTATCCAGAGCGTCTAGTTCAGTCTGAGTCCATTTGAGTATGCCGAAAGAGTACATTAAAACCGGCATGACCCAACCGTTGAAGGCGCGCACCTTATTTCCGCCTGACAGAAGGCTATTTAATACCTTCTTCAGGCGACCAAAGAAGCGCTCCTTCAACGTTTGTTTCATGTCGGCGACGTTAATGCCTAACGCTTCCGACATACCCAAATACTTATAAGTTTCGGTCGAGGAGAGGGTTCTAAGATGTATGGAATCCGAGAGTTGAATTCCCTCGGATTCCATAATCTCCCCTCGCCTTACATGCATGACTGCACATTTGTCCACACCAAATTCCATCCTGATGGCACTACTGAAAGTTTCAGTTACCTTCAGTAGTTCCATCAGTTGCAAATTGTTGTGGGCAAACAGTTTCAGATCATCCATGTAAAGCAGGTGAGATACGACCTGACCACCTCTTCTCAACCGATAGCCCAGACCTGAATCCTCCAACAACGTGCTTAGAGGATTCAGGGCTAAGCAAAACCAAAGTGGACTCAAACTGTCGCCCTGAAATATTCCCCGCTTAATCCATATTGGTTCATCATTTCCCTGGATTGGTCGACATCCTGGATAGCGAAGGACTGTTTTCCATTGCCTCATACATGACTCAAGGAAGGTGCAAAGAGTTGCATCTATTTTATACAACTCCAGCACCCCCATGAGCCATGTATGTGGAACAGAGTCGTAGGCCTTCTTATAATCTATCCAGCATGTCGAAAGATCCTTGCGGGATCGACGAACCTGTTGGCTTATGGCCATGTCTATGAGGAGTAGCTCCTTAGTGCCGCGGGACCCGTTCCTACATCCATTCTGAGAGGCAGACATAATTGAATTATTCTCAATGTGTAGATTAATTTTCACTCTCAGGATGGATGTAAGAAGTTTATAGACCGTCGACAAACATGTAATCGGCCTATAATTCTTGGGTTCCGCGGGGCTACCCGTCTTATAGAGCAAGTGGGTGACACCAGTTGTTAAAACCTGAGGTAGCGACCCAGACTCTAAGGATGACTGGAATTGAGATGCCAGAATCGCGTGTGAGCTGCTATACCATTTAAGCCAGAAGTTGTGCAGTCCGTCCGGTCCTGGAGACTTCCAGTTTGGTAACGGACGAACTGCTCTGGTCACATCTAATGGATGGATAACAACTTTTTCCATATCTGGTATAGCCTCGCACACGCGCTCAACATCACGCATCCAGCCATCCTCATTGTGACATACGGGCTCAGACCAGATGCTGCGCCAGAATGTATTCGTGGCAACACTGTCGGACACATTTTGTTCAGGTCGTTCCCAAGCTCTGTACACCCACCTCTCATCGCTCTGGAACATGCGATTCTGTGAGTACCGATCGACCCGTCGCTTATACCGTCGGATACGACTGGCCCATGCACAAACTTTCTGCTTCAGGAGGTCGATGCGCTCCGTGACACGTGACGTGTATTCTCGGGGATTTATTCCAGTCCCCGAAAACGCTCGTCTTACGAAACGCATCACACGTGGTCTTGTATTGCCCTCCCTGAAGCAGCATAGTTTGCCAATGAGTGCTCTGGCCTCATCAATACGCCTCTCGATCCTGCACTGCCAGGCTGGAACGGCAGGTTTTGGTCGAGTAGCTTCACCATAACTTGGGAACTTTATATTAGCAATACGACATGCCGCAATAGCCCCACAGTACAGGATGGAGTGCGTATCAAGGAGGCCCTCGCTGCTCTCAAAAATATTTTTAAGCAACGAGTCCAGAGCACACACTAGTGCCCTATTTTTTTTGTGTATAGGCAACCGAGGTAAACGGGGCCTAAGCTCAGTCGGAGTCGATCTGTACTCACTAAGTGCATCCTCCAGTGCGCTCCTCAGTCGGTCGTTGCACTGGCTACTTACTTTGTCAACCCTATCATCTGCCTCATCCTCAATATGATTGGACCGCGGAGTGGTTGTGACAGGAGCCGATGGTACCGCGGTCTGTATCTGTGTCGGTGTCGACACGATAGGGTTGCTCAGTACCTCTGAGCGCAGCCGATCAAGTGCGGCGTCGTCCAACCTGTGGTTGCGCTGGATAACCCGCACCTGATCCGACAATCGTTGCGCCGATACGTTAACAGTTGGTTCTAGGTCCTGGAACAGAGACAGCATCCTAAGATGGTACGTAGTGAGGTTAGTTCCTCCCTCTGTAGACCCATAATATGCGCGCATGACGTTCTCATTCATTGACTGAGTCCATCTCATGCGCTGCACACAACCACCGGCAGCGGGGACCCGGCTCGGGGCCGGTTGGCCCCTAAATCCCAAGCCGTTCGGTGGCCGGCCTCTCCCCGGCCGGGGGGAGAGGCCCGCTCCTCTCTTAATTATAATTATTATTATCATATTGAAATATTTTTTTTTTTTTAAAGCATTTTAAGTTGCACTGACATAGTAATTTTGTCATTTTAATTTAATTAAAATTTTATTCTATTTTATTTTATTGTTTTCGTGTTATTTATATTTACGGATGCACTAATGCAGATATAATAATTACTAACAGATATTTTGGACCTAATGTTGTCTTATTAATATTTTTGTATTATTACTATAATATTATATTAATGACATCACATCTGAGCTCACAACCACTGAAAGGAGCCAAAGAATGCGGTCGCTGTGACCGAAATCGGCTAGATGGCTATCAGAGTAAAATGCCACCTTTCTTATATACCCTACATATATTGTACCTTACTAACACAGTGTGAGCTAGCAATATCGTAATGGCTTCAAAGGTTACAGGCACGTCGCAACATGTTGTGCACACATGATATACTGTATCAATTACCTTGATAGGTTTTGCCATAGATTACTGGTTTCTTTGAGAAAATTTTCTTCGGGACACACGTAAGATCACGATATTTTTGGTTCACAGGCACGAAAAAGTATTAAAATCAAAGCAATATAATATGGGTTATTTAATGCCTGAAATAAACGATAAATTTATATATACATATAAAATGATAAACTGACTGAATGATATATCAACATACAGCCGAAACTAACACGACTAGATGCGTGAAATTTTTCAAAAGGTTTCCTTTTATGACGTAAGCGAGCACTAAGAGAAGATTTTTCAAAATTCATCCCCTAGGGGATGAAATTGGGGTCCAAATTTTGTATAGAGATACTGCTTTAGCTCGGCGTATGTAAAATGACGTTTACTTTTCAAAAGACATCGGAGATAACGCTAGTTGTTTAGAGTGGCGCTAGTGACTTAGTGTGACGTGTGGCACGTGTGACTGGCCACGACACTCTGACACAACACAGAGTGATGGTGGAATATGGGTCGAAGGCGAGGGCGTAGTATTGACTGAGCCCCGGTTGGAGACACATGTGTCCACTACGCTTTCAGTGCAGTGTCTTAATTATGTTACCTATTTTGTAGTATTGATTATTGTGTGGTGATTAATCCACGGTGATTATTTTATGAGAACTAAAAGTAGTACTAGTGAAATGCTAACATTAAGTGATTGGATTTGTACTGAGGATCTATACCCTTCGCCTGATAAACCACATCTTATTACGAATCGCTTTTCGAGGTTACAGATCCGATTAACATTGCTGATGGGGCTCAAAAGCCTTTAAATATTATAAAGGCAAAAGTTTGTGAATGTGTATTGTATATAATAATAATATTCGCACAACTATCACACAACGCCGTCTAGTCCCAAGCTAAGCAGAGCTAGTGTTATGAGTACTAGACAACTGATAAACATTCTTAAATATTTTTAAATACATACATATTATAAATAACTTACACCCAGACACAGAACAAATGATTGTGCTCATAACACAAAAAAAAATGTCCAGAGTGGAAATGGAACCCACGATCTCCGGCATAGCAGTCAGGGCCACTAACCACTAGAACAACAGGCCAGTCAAGTATGTTTGTTACTTCTTCACGATCGAACAGCTGAATGGTTTTGATAACATTTGGTACACTAGTAGTCCATTTTCTGGAATAGCACATAGGATACATTTTAGTCCGGGAGTATTCTCCCTTGCGATAATTTTCTACTATCACTCAGGCAAAGCTGGTAGCAGCAGCCAGAGAATAATATGTTTTTGTTTTGCAACGTGTTTTGCAACTAATAGAAATAGTTTATTCATTTATTATTGATAGGCTCGACTAAACCAGTGACCTGGTAACTGTTGCGGGAGTCCTATGGATGCGAGACGCACAGGACCGTTCACTGTGGCGAAACTTGGGGGAGGCCTATGTCCAGCAGTGGACGTCTTTCGACTGAAATAATGTACATTTTATCTTCTGGCATGTTCAGCCGCATATCGTAGCGTACAATTTTTTTTAGAAAGAAATGGTGCATAAACCATGATCATCAAAATCTTATAGGTACTTATTAAATTTAGTTTAGGTATAATTACATTTCAATAGCATAGTTTTAGATATAATCCAATTTCAAAGTCATTATATAAATTAGTAAAATTATGTATTACTGTCATTCAAATTTCAATTTAAAATTATTCCAATTAGAAAAATACAATACATGTTCAATGTCAAAGTAGTCAATAAAATCATGAACTACTGTCATTAAAGTTTCAAAATAAAAAAATACAATTATTATAAATAAAAAAAAATAAAAAATAGAATACATGTCAACACCATAGTTTTAAATAAAATTTAATGTAAAAGTAGTCAGTAAAATTACGAATTGTTGTCATTAAAATTTGAATTTGAAATTACAATTATTTAGTATCAATTATCATCCCATGTACAAAAAAAAAAAAACATAATACATGTCAAAAATGTAACATTGTCATCTCAAAATCTCAGGAACTAATTGTGTATAGCCACAGATAGATGTTCCTGGCTCTGGGTGTCGTGTGTGAGTTAGGTGTTTGTGAACGCACCCAGTTACGGAAGTTTATTTAAATAAAGGTCCTAGTTTATTTAAATATAGGCATAGTCCTATCAAAAAGATGGCTTTTTGTCAGAAAAAAAAATGAGAACCCGATTGCAGCTCCACCTATTGGATTAAAACGTATTTTCAAATCATCCATTTACTCACTCAAATTTACACCTAAAGTTTCACCCAAATCGGTTAAGCAGTTTAGGAGGAGTTAGGCGACAAACACACGCACACACAAACACATGTACAGAAGAATTAGGTGTACATGTAAAGATAATGTACTGGCCAAATGTCTCCCTTATCCGATCTTAAGAAAGTTGAAAGCAGATATTTATACATTCACCATTTTTCCTAAAGACGTATATCTGAAAAATCATTCTGAACGAACGACCTCCTTCACAGAAGTGCCTAATAATAAGTCTTAAGATTAATTAAAAGCTCTACATGTAAAGTACGTCATAATTGCCGACGTACTCGCCTATAAAGGCGGCTTAAGTTTTTTTTGCGATAAAGCTCGGTACACAAAGTCGAGGGCCGACTGGAGCGTGAATAGGATTGCATTGTATGAGTACTAATTGCGGTTTTTAAGCGGCTATACCGTATGAGGCCAATTATGTGCGCCACGGTTTATATTTGGATGCAGGTCACACCGAAATGCAACAACCAGCGTCAAAGAACTACCACGAAGTTGTCTGGCATTTTTGCTGAACTGGACCTATTTGGTGCAGGCGCGAGACACACAGTGTTAGTTATTTTATCTCTTATTTTTTAACCGACTTCTAAAAAAGGAGGAGGTTCTCAATTCGGATGTTTGTATTTTTTTTTTATATGTTTGTTCGCGCATAACTTCGTCGCTTGCCAACCGATTTGAAAAATTATTTTTTTGTTAGAAAGGGTATACTTTTCAAATAGTCCCATAGTCATCAAGTCAGGATCTGATGATGGAATCTTGGTGAAATTGAGGTAACTCCTCAAATATTATAGGCAACTGCATAGTGATTTTGAAATTTTCATCGAGAACTTAACCATTTACAGTCAAAAAGTAACATTTGATGAACTGGAACTGATGAAGAAGACCAGAAATGGTCAACGGAACTTTATACTCGCATAGATATCACAATGAAGATAGTTAAGCGACTATGATAATACAAATAAATTAATGGTTCTGAATAGTTCCGTTGAAAATGGTATCATCAAATTGATCTGATAATGATGATGGAGCCAGAAGGTAGGCACTGGAACTCAGTCATTAATCAATGTAACCTAGCCGTGTTTGGGCTTATTAGAATTGTTGTGAGATGCACTTTGGCTATAAGGTACTATCGAACAGATCTGATGTTGGAGCCGGAAGGTGAAGGTAGACACAGGAACTTCATAATAAAACAATCTAACCTAGTAGTGTTTGGATTAATTGGAATTGTCATGAGAAATAGGCACTCTGTTTATAAGTGTATCCCAACTAAAAACTGTGAAATAAAAAACTTTTTACAAAAAAAAGATAACCGACTTCACCAAAAAAACACTAAAAGGATCAAAATAACTTTAATCCTTTTAGTGTTTTTTTAGTGAAGTCGGTTATCTTTTTTTTGTAAATTTTTTTTTTTTATCTTAAGTGTTTTCATGTTGTTTCTACATTGTGGGAATCTGTGTACGTGTGCCAAATAAATTAATTTTCTTTCTTTCTTTCTAAGTGTATCGACAGTATTTTCTCGCGACGGGTCTTCGATGCCCGCTAGCTAACTAGGTAACTGGGTTGTGTGGAGAAATCAGAAATTAGGAATTGTCAAAAAGTCGGTGAGTCAAAAAAATAAATAAATTGGAGCTAAATTGCACGTACCAAAGCGTAGATCTCTATGGAGAAGAACGTGCAAGAAACTCCATGGACACTCTTTTAAATCATATTATGAATTACATAAATCTTGGTTACATATTTCTTGTCGCTTCTAATATGTGAGCGCAATGTAGATAAGTAATAATAATCAAAACACAAGTAATCAGTGGTATCCGGTTAGACTAGAAACCAACCCCAAGCTAGTTGGGAAAAGGCTAGAGATAACTTTTTTTTGCTAGGAAATCATCCGATTACTTCTCGCGTTCTATGACGGAACGAGAGGGCGTGTTAGATTTTTACTGACTAAAACCCACTCTTAGGCGATTAACACACTGCCACACACCACGCAGCGTAGCGTGTGAATGCGTGTTTTAACGTTGTTTGTAAATATCTCCGTTTGCATAGAAAACACGCACAGTCCAACACATAGAAAATGCATCCACGCGCGTTTATTCAAATCACGCGCCGACAAGCGGAGAAACATGCGCACACACCCGTGGGTGCGGGGCAAGACGCAAGGCATGGCACACCGAGTCTCACAGTGCCGCGCGTGATTTTGAGCGGCTTTGAATGAAATGAGTCAGAGCCGCCGTGAATTCACAAAACGCAACTACGCGCGTGAGTGCGTAAAAAACCGCACGATGATGCAGATCTGCATTCCCGCAAGTACGCGCGCAGGTGCGTTGACACGCAACATGCAGCGTGATGCGTGTGTGTGTGTGCCTTATGTTTCTTCGTTGCCTTGCGTTCCAGGTCCCGGGGTTTTCTTTTCAGAAGCGAACCCATGGCCCCAGTAGGGTTCGGCCCTGTTGGGCCCCTATAGTTTTACTGTCATAAGAGATGACAGGCGCGTGGAACACAACGAGCCGTCAAGGACTCGGGCTCGGACCAGTCGGTTACCAAACGGCCGGACGGCCTTCAGTTATTCGTCACGTTCTAGGGCCACGATCATTCTTTCAAACGTTCCCGAAGCCCAAATGGTGATTTGTAAGTATTTTCTTAATAGGTCTTCGATGTCTGCAACAGATAATCTTTATCTTCAGAGCTGAGTCTTATATTACCAACTTAGGGTCGGTCAAGCAACACGTTTACTTCTTCCATCTACTTAATCTTCTCCATCTGCAGTAGCACAGAGCATATGCAACTAACATTTTACTATTAATAATAATAATATTTCACAACTATTATTTTGTTATTATTATTATTATGTGTGTAAAAAAAATTGCATGAAGTGGAGATGAGAATGTTGAGATGGATTAGGGTGTGACGAGAATGGATAAAGTGTGAAAAGAGTATATTAGAAGAAGTTTGAAAGTGGCGCCAGTGACTGAAAAGTTGAAAGGCAATTGTTTGTCTTGGTATAGTCATATTAAGAGGATGGCTGAAACGCATGTTACTAAAAGAGTTATGAGTATACATGTGGATGGATGGAGAGGGAGAGGGAGGCCGAAGTAAGGATGAATGGATTATGCGAGGAGTGATATGAAAGAAAAGGGAGTTAGTGGTAATGTGATGGGTGACAGGACAGAATGAAAGAAAAAAACGCGTTTCGCAGACTCCAAGTAATATGGGTTAAGGGCAGAAAAAGGAAGATTTTGTTTTTATTATTATCAGTTTATAATATTTGAATAGGTAAGTCTGCCTAATAGTGATTCTAAAAGTAATATAATCACAATAATATTAATGGCAAAAATATTTGTATGTGCTTGTATTTTTGTTACTTCTTCACGCTTAAACGGCTGAACAGATTTGGACGAAGTTTGGCACACGTGAAGCCTACTTTTTCCTACTTTCACACGTTCGAAACCGCTGACTGAAAATAAAACTGAACATAACAAATAAATAAATGAGTTATGTAACTAGTCTGGGTCTCCCTGTATAAGAACAAAAATTACTCTTTACTTTAATTTCATATAATAAATTATTCACTTTAAATAAAAACAGAATATAAATTAAGAGCGAAATATTGAGCCTAAATAGAAATATAGTCCAGCTTTACTTAATTACGAAGCGTCTAGGGACTTAATAAACCTAATTCAAACTGCATTAGCCGCCCATAGAAAGTTGTTTGTAAATCAATTATTAACAGGTACTAATGAAGTCTAGGATTCTAGACTAAGTAAAACTTATTATGAACAATATACATAGATTAACGCCGGCAGTTTTTGTCTATTTATTATTATTTATTCATCAGAATTTGGGAGTACAAGAAAGAAAGAAAACACGTTTATTTGGCACGCAAGTACACACAATGAGATGACAATTTTATAATAGAAACTTAAATATTAAAACTTAAAAAATACATCAACATTGTGTGTCTCACGGCTGCGCCAAATAGGTCCAGTTCAGCATAATGCCAGGCCACTATGTGCGCTTGTTATCAACTGAACCTTGCTATGAGTCTACGGATGCTAATCAGTTTGTTTGATGTGAGGTAAATGAATAAAGTTTGATAAGATAGCTGCAGGATTGATGACAACAGTGCACGTGGGTTTTTTACTAGCCTTACATAGTATCCCACTGCTGGACAAAGTTAGTATAAAAGTAATATACGGTTACTCAAACTTTTTCTTCACCGGGCACACATGTATTGTTGCTTTTTTGGCAGGTGTGATAAACCGCTTACAATAGGATTACAGAGAGGAATACAAGGGGCATTACTACTAGAACGGCATTAGTGAGACCACTAAAAAGCGTTTTTGTTCTTACAGCATGCTAGTCAAAGACACACTTGTAAGTAAGCTTGTTCTTACAACAGCATTCATAATATCAATCGCAAGCCGTTATACAACTACTATAAGGGCAAATAATCTTACAAGGTGCGCCCAAATCACACTTACAGATGTTAAGAAGTGTGTTATAGGAGTAAAAAAATAGTGTCTTAGGATACTTGTAAGATCAAATTTTGTTAGTTGGGAGGCCTCCCTCTTCTCCTTTCAAACTTAAAGAAGTTGTAAACTTCACCCAAGACCTCTCTTTTGGATGATCTCTGGCCAAGTTTGATCCGAGTAAATAATCAGATCGTCACACCTTCGCCGCAGTCAACGGCAGCAACATCGTCAATGTGGGTTTTTAGTCAGTAAGAATCTGATACTCACTCATGCTCTGGAGTTATTGAGGATTATGGAGTTTCTTGCCGGTTTTTCTCCATAGGAAACGACCAATTTGGAACCGTGCACTAGCTTCTGACGTTTTATAAGTGCCCATGTAGGCCTGTGTGAAATAAAAAAACTTTTGACTATGATTCTGGACGGAATTATTTGATAATTACCCACTTAAGAAAAGGGTTTACTAGGTAATATGGAAAATGCCTAAAAGCCTACAGTTAAATTTCTTATCGGTATTTAAATGCAAAGTTAATCAGATGACGTATTAAGAAATATTAATATTGCAATACTAAAAATCTTTTATGTTAATAATAAGTGCCTCTTTCCTTCCTAAACGGTAACTTTTACGCGTGCTTTGTTTTGATGATTCCTCCAGTTTCTTATAATCCACATCACATTAAATCACTACTTTACAACATAATTTATATTCATAAGCAAAATACACTACGTAATTCGATACCACTTACGCTTAAAGTCGTAAAAGTGTTGAGTAATACAGTTCACTAAAATAATAAAATAAAGATTTTTTTTATTACATCCAGCCTAACCGTCTGGCCCGTTCCATC
The DNA here is from genome assembly GCA_949316375.1 of Mythimna vitellina. Taxonomy (NCBI): domain Eukaryota; kingdom Metazoa; phylum Arthropoda; class Insecta; order Lepidoptera; family Noctuidae; genus Mythimna; species Mythimna vitellina. The sequence continues at coordinate 2,424,273 of OX438696.1, forward strand.
ATCGGACCACCAGGCGTACGGCAATGCACCACCGGTACATGGTGGACATCCCACTTATACGCACAAAATGTTTTGGGAATACATTCATTGTGCGTACAGCGCTAAGGAGTGGAATTCCTTGCCGGAATCTGTGTTTCCTGATAGCTACAACCCGGGAATCTTTAAGTCAAGAGTGAATAGGTTACTTCTAGGTAAGCGCGCTCCATCGTCGACTGTATCGTCGTTTTCCATCAGGTGAGATAGCGGTCAAGCGTGTACCGATCAAGAAAAAAAAAATGCCTCTTTTTTATCGATTATATAATGCAAAAACATTAACTACAAGTGTTACCTGAATTACTTATATCATTAAAAATTTACAAAAACGATCTATCCTGAAAAAAAAAAATATAATTAATTTTTTATTTTTGTACGTTTCGGTGTAAATGCGGTCCATTCAACGCGCATTAGAATAACGGCTGGTATATTAATTCAGGATTTTTCAAACCTCCCCATTATGCCCAGCGGTGAATGAATGCTGCCCTATGTTACGAACCCTATCGAATTTAACTGAATGTATATGAACATTTGGATGTACAAAATTTGAATAAGTACCGCGGTATCTATGGTTACTTGATAACTGAGGGAGGGACTTTTTTGGCCTTCCTTTTTATTTTTTTATTTTATGTTGGTATTTTATTTTAGCTAATGTCACATACTATGAAAGCCTGGGAGAAAGTTATTGAAAGAAGGCTGAGAGAAGAGAGTGAAATTTCACAGAACCAATTCGGTTTTATGCCTGGTCGGGGTACAACGGATGCCATTTTTTCTATACGCCAGCTGTGCGAGAAATACAGAGGTGCGCATAAAAACTTGCACATGGTATTCATCGACCTCGAAAAGGCATACGACCGGGTACCTCGTGAGGTTCTGTGGTGGGCCCTTAAGGAGAAAGGTGTGCCTGGGAAGTATGTGCAGTTGATCCGAGCGATGTACAGTCGATGCAGTACCCAAGTCCGGTCTACAGTGGGCACCACTGGCAGCTTCAATGTGGCGGTCGGCCTACATCAAGGGTCGGCTCTCAGCCCTTACCTCTTCCTGATGATAATGGACGCTCTGACGTCGGACATTCAGGAAGAGGCTCCCTGGTGTATGCTGTTTGCCGATGACATTGTGTTGGTTGCCGAGAGTGGCCTAGAGGTCCAGAACAGATTGGAGGTGTGGTGGCACAGACTGGAGAGTGTTGGCCTGAAATTGAGTAGAACCAAAACGGAATACTTGTTCTGCGATTTCGGTGGTCTCTCCGGTCCTATGCCCTTAGCTCTCGCTGGAACGCCCATACCAATCTGCTCCGACTTTCGGTACCTCGGGTCGCTTATCCAAGGAGATGGCGAGGTAGACCGAGACGTATCACATCGGATCAATACAGGATGGATGAAATGGCGACAGGTCACTGGAACAATTTGTGACCCACGGATGCCCCTCAAGTTGAAGGGTAAAATCTACAAGTCCGTGATAAGACCTGTCATACTGTATGGATCAGAATGTTGGGCTGTGAAAAAGACGCATGAAAAAAGATTGCATGTAGCGGAGATGAGAATGTTGAGATGGATGTGTGGTGTGACGAGAATGGATAAAGTAAGAAATGAATATATTAGAGGAAGTTTGAAAGTGGCGCCAGTGACTGAAAAGTTGAAGGGGAATCGTTTGTCTTGGTATGGTCATGTAAAGAGGAGAGATGAAACACATGTTACTAAAAGAGTTATGAGTATACATGTGGATGGGTGGAGAGGGAGAGGGAGGCCAAAGAAAAGATGGATGGATTGTGTGAACAGTGATATGAAAGAAAAGGAAGTTAGTGATAGTATGACTTTTGATAGGATAGAATGGAAGAAAAAAACGTGTTGCGCCGACCCCAAATAAGATGGGACAAGGGCAGGAAGATGATGATGTTGGTATTTTATTTTTAGTGAGTTTATTAGTTTATGTTTTATAACCAGTTTACAATTAATTTTATTGTGTTATAGAGGTTATGAGACTCTATATAGGTATCATGTGGTTTTTGGCCCTCTATGGTGAATACTGGTCCGGAGATACCGCAGTCTCCCGCGAAGCGGCAATCCTCCTTGTCGGCCTGCAGCCGCAGAATCTAGAGGCAACAGTCCTTGCACGCATGTACAATTTACAAATAGATACGCAACGCCGGTGTGAAACTTTGCTGCCGCGACAAATTGTGTTATAGCGAACAGAGTTCCAGCGGGATCTCATGGCGGTATGGATACAGCGAGGAGATGTCACTAAATCGTAGTGACCCAACAAGGCACCAGTAGGGACTTGGGCTTGGTCCTTACCGGACGTCTGGACGGCGAGCTACGCATTGCTCGTCGTCCGCAAGCCTATACCTACGGTGGCCGGGAATCGTGGCATCTCTTGTGGTGATTTCATACCATTTTCAGAACAATAATATAATATTATCAAACATTTTAATAAATTCTTGCCACATGAAAATTAAATCTAAGCCCAACACCCCATCCTAAAACATATCTACCATCAACAATAGCTAGACTGGAAAGCTATAAACCAGGGGGAGTATTCAATAATAATAAATTTATTAACGCCCACAGACCCAATGGCGACCGTGCGAATAGAAAAACACATTACATACATTACGCAGTCCTCAATAAGAAATCATGTTATCACTCCGGTTCACGAAATGGCCGAGAACTTGGAAATAGGAGTCTGGTTCGAGTTACAGGCGGTAGCGACTTTGTTGCTTCTTAATTTAGTGTTAAGACTCAGGTATAATAGGAAACAAAACTTATCGCAGCTGGTGACTATCAGTGGGCATGAGAAAAAACTTGTCATTTGTACTGATATTCAATCACGATTAAGTTTCCCTCAAACTTGATGGTTTTTTTTTTATTGGGTGGGAAAATCATCTTATGACAAATCCCACTGTTAGGCGGAGCGTGAGATAGTGTCAGACTTTTACTGACTAAAAACTCACTCCTGTTCCTTCGTTTCCTTCGTCCCAGGGCCCCGGGTTTCGCTTTCACACTACCCGTGGCCTCAGTAGGCTTCGACCCTGCTGGGCCCCTACGAGTTGCTGACATCTCCTTGAGGCGCGCGTGGAACAGTACGCGCCGTTGACGATTTGGGCTCGGTCCGGTTACCGGACGGTCGGACAGTGAGCTACCCCTTGCTCGCCGTCCGCAAGCCAAACTAGATCGTGTGGGGCGTCCGTAATAGGATCTTATACAGTATCAAGTAGCATTTGAAAAGTCGATAGTTGCGCAATGGTTCCTTTGATTGAAGGATCTAACTACGAAAAGTGCTCATAAAAGTACTTTTCGCAAATATTTAAAGTAATTTCTATATTCTGTCAATTCACAACAAATTATAATTGTAATTTTGCTGTAGCTAATTTGGAGTAAAAGATTTAAAAATCGGCAACCCAGTTTAACTTATCACATCACATTACGCCAGTTTTCACCGGGTAGGTAGTGAAATTGAATAAGGGAGGGGTGAACTTATTGCCTCTAAAGAGAAACTCCTGATAAAAATACTCAATAACACTTTCAATAATACCTAATTTTATGGAATTCTTCGAAGTAATTACCGTGGCTCTGGGACGCAAAGGGCTACTGAAGAAACACCACATTGCCAAAACCCTGATGCCAACTACCAGCCACCATAGCAATTGGTAGATCGCCGTCTACTGATAAACGCTTGCACTGACTGGACGGGTCCACTCAAATCTGTATGGTTCTTTCTTCAAAAAACCATCTGAGACAAATCTGCATGGTTCTCATGTGATTTGACCATTACATATTAACTGTATGAACTTTAAAAGAGACTTTGACCCTGAGTTGGTTTTGGTGTTTCTTCTCAGGGTAGTCAGCTAGGAAACACCGACCTCATCTAGTTTAAAATGACGAAAAAAAAATATAACGTGTAAAAGTGTTTTTTTTTTAACCTATTTACAAAATAAATATAATTTATAATATAACTCGCGCATTCTTATAACTTACGTACCATGACCAAGAAGGCATAATAAAAACTTTTTCGTATAAATAAATAATTCAGGAGCATCGTTCGCGAAAGTCATGGTAAGGGCGATTTATATTAAATTTAATTTTACTTGAGTTTGTTGTTAATTTATTCACTTTGTCATTCCACTGTCATAGTTTTAATCGAAATTGTGGTCTCGGCGGTTTAGAAATTGGTCTGTAATGCAGATATATGAGATTTCGACAAGCGTTTCGGTACAAAATTAAATATTCTTTCTTTCTTTCTTTGTTTTAAAAATTGTTGCTCTACACTACGTACTCTGGTAAATTCTGTAGCGTGGGTACGCACCCAAAACATATTAATTCTCTGTAGGCGATACAAATATTTGTCCCGTGAGGAAATCGAACTTGCGACACCTACGTGTCGCAAGTTCGATTTCCTCACGGGACTCAGCGCTATCGCTGCAGCCAATCGGTCAACCACTTTTTTTTTTCGGTGGCAAAATCTTCCATTTTCATCCTCCACTCTTGGGCGGGCGGGAGATAGTGTAAGACTTTTACTGACTAAAAACCAACTCCTGTTCCTGTTCCTGTTCCTTGGCCCCAGTAGGCTTCGACCCTTCTGGGCCCCTACGGTTGCTGATATCTTCTTGAGGCACGCGTGGAATACTACGCGCCGTCGACGATTTGGGCACGGTCCGAACGGTTACCGGACGATCGGACGGCGAGCTATCGCTCAACCCCTGCATCAACTGACCTTGATACTTTTTTTTGAGGTGCAAAATCATCAAATAATCGGTCACTCCCGCTCTGTTTAGAACGAGACTGGTTCCCTTGAGAGTGTCAAAATATATGTATGTTTTGTGCGACATGGCCGTATCTTTTTTTCGTTAACTCCGAAGTTTAATTTTTTACAGCTTCAAGGGACTGCAGACTTGAGTATATAGTTTAAATTTCAACTCGATACCTTCACGCGTTCCCGAGATAAAGAGTCTTGACGGACAGACAGACAACAAAGTGATTCTATAAGGGTTCCGTTTGTCGTTTTGAGGTACGGAACTCTTAAAACCAGCATTGATCAATTTAAACTTTAAGTGCGTTTTATATACGCAGTACCTCTCAGCCCCGCTGTCACATAAAATTGCTTCTGCGCAGCAAGTTTTGACCTCTTACTTTCTCTCTATATGTAGTCAGTAACATTTTTAAGGCGCATACGGCGGTGATCCACCCTTTCATTGTTGATACTCCTACTGTCCAAATTAAGAACATCGAAGGGCTGGAACAATTTGCCTGCTACGGTCTTCCCATCCGATTATGATTTGGGTGTCTTCGAAGCTAGAGTGAATAGGTTCTTAATAGACTAGTGCGCTTCACTTTGAACGATTGCATCACGGCTTGCCTTCAGGTAGGATCGCAGTCAAGCACTACTGAATAACAATATTCATTAATCAAAACATCGAAGCATATGTTGAGTTAGACGTCTTTTTGGCCTTGCACAGATTTTAAAGTTATTTTTTTTTTCATACTTAAAATTCTTATGTATGTGTGAGGTACGAATAAACGTTTTTTCTTTCCTCTGTCTTTCTTTCTAATAAATTTTAAAAAAGTAGTACATTTACTTACAGTTTCAGCTAAACGCTACTAAAAGATTCAAGACATATAAATCAATATCTTTAAAACATTTTAAGTGCAATAATAATAACATTTGAGCATCCAAACTTCGCTAACAATAATAGCCTATAAACATAACATTGTACGTTATTACCGCCGCAGTCACACTGTAACTGTGGTCTACAGTTCTGCGGTATTCTATTCGTCCCTCGGGCAAAATTGTACGGTGTAGTTGCGGCCATACCTTGTTGCGAAATCTACATTTTGTTTATATTGTATTAAAAATGTCTGCTGGTAAAATAATAGTATTTAAGATATTTATGATTATAACTGTAGTGACATCATGTGTTGGTGGAATGCGTCCGATACACGTATAAGAGAAAGGCACTTCTCAACTTGATGAAGTTGTCTGCAATGGATGTTGGAGTGTTCTATGGCATTTTGGCTACACCTACCTCTAAAGCAACAAAATTTTTGTATTCGTTTTTATTAAATAAGTAATTAAGTTAGTATATAAGGTAACCCTTTAATGTCTGCTAAATTTGTGAAAGTACGATGGGATTGACATCGTCACTTATTGTGTACAAAAATCCCTTAAATAAAGAATATAAAAAAAAAAACTGTAGTGATTGATTGTCCGGTTTTTAACCGATTTCATAAAGGAGGTTCTATTTTCGGCTGAATTTTTTTTTATCCGTTATATCGGTCAACTGTGGACCGATTTAAAAAAAAATTGTATGCTTATGCTTCTGAGTTGGTTCCATAAAAAAAAAAAATTATGATCTGATGACGAACTTCGACGATATGGAACGGAACTCCTCATAGGGTCATAGCAGAACTGTCGTAACAAGTAAAATGGCTTTGTTTGTACGTGTTGTCGATGACTGACTGAAAGAAGGGGCTGGAGGGTAGATACCGGAACCCTGTAATAGATCAATGTAACCCAAGGGTTACGATAGTCGTGGACAGGATCCCAAAAGTTGGGACTCGATCTTATCTGGATCTTATGTTGAAATGGAGACAGTGATTGTCGGGACCCAGTGCTGGGCACGCCACAATTATGGCGGTGAGTCCCTCTTTGAGACGTGGCTGGAAAGACCTGACGGCGTCCTTACCTTTCGCATGACGCAGGTACTCACCGGACATGGTCCGTTCAAGAGGTTCCTGCACTGCATTCGTGCGGGAGAAACGCCCGGGTGTCACCATTGTGTGGACAGCCCGGAAGACAAGGTGGAGCACACGGTGGAGGTATGGTGCCCCGCTTAGGCAGAGCATCGCCGTTTCCTCGTGGGGGTGATCGGCGGCGGCGATCTCTCGCGCTGGGCTTTGGTCCGGAGCGAGGAGGAGTGCCAGGTGGACGCCTCAGTCTGCGAACCAGCAATGCCAGCAAATTAGGTGGCTGATTGCGTGAGGCAACGGTCCTCACGCCCCGACCACCGCCGGGATTCCGATCCCAATATCCGGCCACCGTAGGCACGGGCTTGCGGATGGCGAGCAATGGGTAACTCGCCGTCCGACAGTCCGGTAACCGACCGGACTGAGCCCAAGTCGTCGATGGCGCATACTGTTCCACGCGGGCCTCAAGTAGAAGTCAGCAACTGTAGGGTCGCAGCAGGGTCGAAGCCTACTGTGGCCAAGGGTCTGATTCTGAAAGGAAGACTCGACTCCGGTACGAAAGGCAACGAAGGAACAGGAGTGCGTTTTTAGTCAGTAAAAGTCTGACACTATCTCCCGCTTCACCCAAAAGCGGGATTTGTCATTACATGATTTTCCCACCTAAAAAAAAGAACCACCAAAGAAAGAATATAGAGTTGGTGCTATTTTGTAAAAATCATACCATGAAAGTCTTACTAATATTATAAAGACGAAAGTTTGTGAGTGTATGTGTATGTATGTTTGTTGCCTCTTGACGCTAGAACGGCTAATCATATTTAGACGAAACTTGGTAAACCATGTCCTAGAATAGTACATGGAATCATTTTTATCCCGGGACTATGTTTCCTTCGTATATTTGTTCTACTATCATGCGGGCAATGCCACTGACAGCAAGTATTACATCAATTATGTTTTCAATGCAATTGCAACTACAAAAGAAAGAAATACAGCGTTGGTGCTATTCTATAAAAATCATTCCGAGAAAGTTAATAGATATTAATTGAAGTAGAAGTAAGCAAGTCAAAACTTCCCGTTGAATGTCAGCTCACGTCACTTTAGTTTTCGCGGTGACATTTTTACAGCATTTGACCGATTGTGTTTTTCTACATTAACACGTTGACGGCCGTACCTACTCATTATATTTTTTTAAATTTTTGCGGTACGGGACGTTTAAGACCTCGTTTGAAAACTATTATTATGGCGGTGAGGGGCTTATTAGATCTCGTAGCATATAAGAAACTAAGTTTTTTTTTGTTATTGTACGTGTGTGTGTGTGTGTGTGTGTGCATGTACGTGGTCAAAGAGACCCCGTATTAAAGTAGATACACTACCGTATTTTGTATTAATAGAGCATCTTAGATAAATATTCATCTTTTTCTTAAACTTAACTAAATTGACGTTAAGGCAGAGAATACTATTTGTTTCGCCGCACAGTAAGGAAGAGATATACGAGGCCTATTAGACCTCGTTCCGCACTAAACGTGTTAAAAACACGAATGATGTTTAAACAAGTCTCAAAAATCCGCGGCCAGGATATATTTTTATGTCTCCTCTCGGAGGTGACAAGGCGGCATCTTCGCACTCCTAATACTGTAATTGAGTTGACAGTAAAAGTTATGAAGAGAAAGGCGTCGCGGCGTCGCCTAGCCGGATATCAGCCCCCACCACTTTTCTTCTTTACCCCTCCCCCCCTGCTCCTCTGCGGATACGGGCGTACTGGCAGCAAATAAGTTTAGTTTTATTTGCATTTTCTGTTGGACGAGATTTAGTTTGATAACTATTAAATTGTGTATTTGAAAGGGATGGGGTTTGAATCTGATTTGGGAAGTGTTGTTTGTTGTATTAGTTGAGGATTGATTTGATTTACGTGTCGTACGGTTGATTCATTAGATTTGTTATGAATTATTAGGGAATATATCTACTATTGTCGATCAGAATTTGTAGGTAATCATCCAATGACTTTTCCGACTCTTGGGCGGAGCAAGAGGGCGTGTCAGATTTTTACGGACTAAAACCTACTCCTGTTCCTTCTTTGCCTTCGTTCCAGGGCCCCAGGGTTCACTTTCGCACAACCCATAGCCCCCTACGAGTACTTTAATGCAGTAGGTCTTATATTGTGAAGAAACGTTGTACCTACATATTTATCTTGCATCAAACTATTTAGAAAAAAAATAAACGACGACACGTTAGTTTAACATTATTAATTTGAATATGAATCATCATCATCATCTTCCTGCCTTTGTCCCGTGTTATTTCTGGTTAGCGCAACAGGTTTTTATCTTCCATTCTGCCCTGTCACCCGTCATGCTAACACTAACTCCATTTTCATTTATATCGCTTCACACAATCCATCTGTCTGTAGATTGATATACTTAGTACTACGTAACATTTAGTATATAAGTGCATGATGAGGGTACATGTATATAGGTTGAGAAAAGAACCGATATAGCAAGTCTTGATTTGAACGCCTTGTTTGATTGTCGAATTCTATGCACCCGCTCAACATCATCTTTTATTTGGCCTCCCTCTCCATACATCTACATGTATACTCGTAACTCTTTTAGTAACATGTTTTTCATCCCTCCTCTTTACATGAGCATACCATTAAGTTAATTCTTTAAATATAAAAGTAATTTGCCGTTCGTTAGTCTCGCTAAAACTCGAGAACTGTTGAAACGATTTGGCTTATGCTAGTCTTGGATTATTAGTGATAGTCCACTGTGAGAATATATTTAAAAACAGATCGAATAAAAACGTTATCCTTTGTCTAAAAAGTATCAATGATTGGCTAAAAAGTATCAATGCATACCATAGTCGGCCTTATAATGTTCCCACTGTTGGGACTCAGGCCTCCTCTCTAGGAGAAGGTATGGGCCGTAATCCATCACGCGGGCCCCGTGCGGGTTGGTGGATGTCACATGTATTCGAATTCTTGGTTCTAGGACATGCCGGTTTCCTCACGATGTTTTCCTTCACCGTTTTAAGAGCAGTGGTGATAAAATAAATTACACAAAGTAATGCGCCTGGCTGGGTTTGAACCCGCACCCTACAACTCGTAAGTCGGGGCCGTTACCACTCGGCCACCACCACCAAAAAGTATCAATATTCACTGATTATTAAGCCGTACGAAGTTCGAAGGGTCAGCTAGTATGAATATATATATTTTTTAATTTAATTAATTACAACAAAATTGTTTTGCAGCTCGTACTTGTAGAGAACTCATTCTAAAGATCTTCCGATGAACTCAGAGAACTTATTCGTGGGAAGAGTCAGTCATTTATTTTTATACGGTCACTATTGTTTAGTCATTTCTCATTTGTCTACTGTAATGGTGCTTCGACTTGTATTGCTATATTTTTATTGTTTTTTTTTTGTTACTGGCCGGTAACTTTGCTGAAATCTTTTTATTTTTGGAAGACTTTATTTTATTACAGGATTTGATCTTGTAAAATTGGGATCCGTCGCAATGAGTAAGCTCAAACTGAGGTCAAAGTCTCTTCAACATACCACAGTGTCTCAAGACGAAAGTCGACCTGTGCGTATTGCCAGTGATGATATATGGCTCCGAAACGTGGTCGCTCACAATGGGCTTCATCAGAAGGCAAAAAGTCACCCAAAGGGCAATGGAAAGGGCTATGCTCGGGGTTTCCTTGCGTGATCTAATCAGGAATGAAGATATCCGCAGGAGAGCTAAGGTTGCCGACATTACACGAAGAATTGCCAAGACACGACACATTGCTCGCAGTTTAGATGGCCGTTGGGGCCGAAAGGTTCTGGAGTAGCGACTGCGTACCGGAAGACGCAGTGTTAGAAGGCCTCCTAAAAGGTGATCCGATGACCTGGTAACGGTTGCGGGAATTCGATGGAGTCGAGACGCACAAGATCGTACATTGTGGCGACACTTGGGGGAGGCTTATGTCCTACAGTGGACGTCTTTCGGCTGAAATGATGATGATAATGATAATGAATTTAACGTAGAGTCTGTTCAAGTAGTATCTCTTCGTAGGGCTTAGGACTAATGGAAAATCACACTAATATTACAAAGGCGAACGTTTGTGAGTATTTATGTATGTTTGTTACTTATTATTTATTTATTTTATTTATACTTCATGCACATAAAGGTACAGAGGTGGACTTAATGCCTTAGGCATTTTCTACCAGTCAACCTTTGGGTGATGCAGAGAAGAATAGTGGTAGGTGCAATAAAAGAGAGTGAAGGAAAAAAAAAGGCACTATAAAAAAGATATACAAATGAATCATAGATACAATACAATATAGGTAAATATAATATATACATAATTATATGAACTATACAGATATCAATACTTCATCATGCTCGAACGGCTGAACGGATTTAGATAAAATTTGGCATACGGGTAGACTATATCCTGTAATAGCGCTTCCTATCTCAAGAGTATAAAGAGTATATCGCAATATTTCTACTTATGCGCAGGCAAAGCTGCTGCCAGCTGGTATTGAATAATGTTACTGCAATAAACCATGATCATCATCATCATTATTTTCCTGCCCTTGTCCCATTTTATTTGGGGTCGGCGTAACACGTTCTTTTCTTCCATTCTGCCCTGTCACTCGTCACGCTATCACTAACTCCCTTTTCTTTCATAACACTTTTCACACAAGCCATCCATCTTTTTTTTGGTCTACCTCTCCCTCTCCATCCATCCACATGTAAACTCATAACTCTTTTAGTAACATGCGTTTCATCCCTCCTTTCAGAAACGATTCCCTTTCAACTTTTCAGTTACTGGCGCCACTTTCAAACTTTCCCTAATTATATTAGGGAGTATACTCATTTCCCACTTTATCCGTTCTCGGCACACCACACACCCATAATATTGTATTAAACCATGATATTTGACGCAGTGTTGGAAGGCAACAAGGTGGACCGATGACCTGGTGAAGGTTGCGGGAATCCGATGGATGCGAGACGCGCAGGACCGTTCTTTGTGGCGACATTTGGGGGAGGCCTATGTCCAGCAGTGGACGTCTATCGGCTGAAATGATGATGATGATGATGATAATTTGTGCAAAATCATTTGCCAATAAATAAGATATTGACACTAATTCGAGTATTCAAATGAAAAAGATTGTGTGAGGATATTTAGGACGGCTGAAAGACGGGACTGATTTTTGTCAATAAAGTAAAATATTAATTTCATAGGAATAAATTCTACGCTTAAACGAGAATAAGCCTTTTTAGTATCTCCAAACCCGGCAAAATACAGAAATTTGAGGGAAAACGTCTTTCCACCTAAAGGTCTCTCATTTTTTTTCAAACACGCGATGAACCATACTGAATTGTTTCGTACTTTGTGAGGTAGCCACTAAAACAGGGTAGAAAAAACAGCAACTCGACGAATTGAAAACGTCCTCCTCTTTGAAGTCGGATAATAAAAGTAACTAGTCCTATCTATATATATCTAGGCACTTCATACGAGGATGCAGGATCGGTCGTTGTGGAGACGCTTGGGGGAGGCCTATGTCCAACAGTGTACGTCTTTCGGCTGGAATGATGATGATGATGATGATGACTGCGAGTTGTTTTTACGTTACGATAACGCGATTGAAACGTTTACCGCATTTGGCTTTCTGATTCGTTAAGAGCTTGGAGCGGGCCAGTTGGAGTTCCGAACGTTATAAAGAAAGAAAGAAAAAATGTTTATTTGTTCGTTTATTTATAGAAATTGCGTTTACGTAAAACAAACTTACAATAGGCATTCTGATGATTGGTCATTGTTTTCATCACGCAGTGGCCCTGACTTACATGTTATACTTCACAGCTTACTTTCAACCGAGGCAGACGCATTACTTTGTGTGATTTACTTTACCACTACTGCTCTAAAAAAGGGTGCAGGAAAACATCGTGAAGAAATCGGCTTGTCCTAGAAGTAAAAATTCAAAGATATGTGGCATCCACAAAATCAACCCAGAAAATCATCTCATGACATCCCCCGTTCTTGGGCGAAGCGGGAGATAGTGTCAGACTTTTCTGACTAAAAACCCGATCGGCATCGCAGTCAAGCACTGGTTTATATCATTTAAAAAAAAAAACCCACTCCTGTTCCTTCGTTGCCTTTCGGAAGGAAGACTCGGCCCCGGTACCGAGTCTTCCTTTCAGAATCAGACCCTTGGCCCCAGTAGGTGACCGCCTGCCACTCCTCCTCGCTCCAGACCATGGAGAGACCAAGAACCAAGAGACCAAGGAGATCGCTGCCACTGATTGCCCCCACATAGACACGCGTTGCTCTTCCCAAGCGGGGCACATCCCCACCGTGTGCTCCACCGTGTCCTCCGGGCGGTCCACGCAATGGTGATACCCGGGCGTTTCCTCCGCACGAATCCGTTGTAAGAACCTTCCGAACTTACCATGTCCAGTGAGGACACTGGGTGCCGTGGTGGATTACGGCTCATACCCACTCCTAAGAGAGGAGGCCTGAGTCCTAGCAGTGGAAACATTGTAAGGCTGATTTTGCTTAATATGCTTTAGCTGTTTCGTCCTACGTAGTACCTACCCACCCATGAAACACAGCAGAGTATCCAAAATAGAATTTGTTTATCAAACAAGTAGGTACTTCAGAGTATACAATTACGTATTAGATGTTGATATTTATGAGATCTTGAGACATCAAAGCGTGTCTCTATCTTGTACGAATTCTTATTTATTTGTAAGAAGAACTGACATTAAATAGGCTAATAATAAGGTCGTGTCAAATGAAGGTCATAAGCTGAGCATTCAAAATTGTTTGTTGTTTCTTAACGGTGGGTAAAGTATAGGTAAGTTTGCCAACTTCTTTTAAGAGTACCCTTCCCGAGCCGTCTATTGTCAATGTGAACATGGTACAAGAGCTTGTTGTTTCATCCAACGCATTGTTTGATAAAGAGACAACACCAAAAAGCTCTGTTGGCATTACGTGTTATTTTTTAAAACGTTAAAATTTTTTGGAAAAAGAAATTCATCAATCAGAATTGCTATTAAATGTGCAAGGTTTTCAATAAATATACTTTTTTTAAAATTTCTAATTTATGAGTTCATTAAGAAGAGCCAGAGTTCAAGCAAAATTTGCTATTTTGCGTGAAGTTTAGTCCTTCCTACACTCCCATAAATTAGAAAATTTGTAATATTTTTATTAGAGTAGTTTCGTACAAATTTATGTTTTGATTTCAATAAAAACCTAAATACAAACCACTAGATATTTGTCTTTCCAAAATATTTAGAAAAAGATGTGTGATGAGGTTATAATCACGTAAGAGCAGTTGTATGGGAACAGTATCTCGACTTGGGCGCTCTTAAGCAGAATCTACAAGATACTACCCGCTTAGATCCTTAGGTACATACTCCTTCTGCTCAGAAGTTTGTTTTAGTAAAAAAAAAGATATTTGATGAATAAAATGAATAAAAAAAATATTTATTCTGTCCCTCTCTAAGCGTTGTTAAAAAAAGAAACCTTAATACCCCTTTGAAGCGTATGTGCAAACGTTGAGATTTTGAAGTTTAAGCTGATCCTAACTTTAAACAAAGTATATAAAATAAAAGCGTATACTTGCACAAGATACCAAGTAATGAATTTTTATTTTCCACTCTGTGTAAAAAGTATAACAAGTACTTGATCCCAAGCTCTTTGAGTAAAGCCAGGCCGCAAGCTTGTTAAGAGAAACATTATGAATTTCTCGCACATTTCTGATAAAAACTACTTGAAGGCTATTTATTGAAAATGGAGTACATTTTTCAATTTTTCTTTTTAACGTATAACTTCAAAGTTTTCTCTGTGATAAGCCTTCGTTTTGTTAACTTTGTACATTGAAAATCTGAGAAATACTAATTCTTAGTACGAAGTTTTGTGTGTTTTATTTCGTATAAACGTACTTTTTGTTTACACTTTGATATTAAGTACTACAAACGACTAGACTCAGTTTTTTTTTGTAGTTTGTAATTGTTCAGAATTTCAATTGTTAATTGGGATACGTTTTTGACTACGATAAAAGAAAATAATCAAGAGTCAAAGCATTTATTAAAAAAAAATGTTTACTGGAACTTTTCAATTGACAAAAAGTCAGTTGGAAAAATGTAACATAGTGGTTATTATTAGTTATTTTTTTTTTAGGTGGGTTATCATCCAAATGACTTCTCGCGCTCTGGGTGGAGCGCGAGGGCGTGTCAGACTTTTACTAACTAAAACCACACCTGTGTCCTTCAATTATCCTTTGCGTTCTAGGACTACGGGTTTCCTTTTCAGAAATTCTCTGCGGTCCTAGCTAACGGGCATCGGTCACCAAACCGTAGGGGCTCAGCCCCTACATCTCCTTGAGGAGCGCGTGGATCACTACGCGCTGTTGACGACTGGGCTCGGTCAGGTTAATTACCTAACAGCCGGATGGCGAGCTATCCATTGCTCGACGTCCGCAAGCCCGCGTTTACCGTGGCTGGTAGTCGGGGTTGGAATTACGGCGGCTAGGGCGTGAGGACCTTCGTTCCCTCACGCGTGCAGCCTCCTCCTTCGCTAGTTTTACTGTCGCAGAAGGAGGCGACCGCCTGCCATTCCTCCTCGCTCCAGGCCATAGCCCGAACCAAGACCCAACGCGAAAGGTCACTGCCGCTAATTGCACTAGTTATTTATTTACATCTTGTATTTGGGGTCTTTAAGTTAAGAATGAATAGATTACTTCTAGGTAATCATGCTTCATTGTCGACTAGATCAACATTTACCATCAGGAGAGATTTTGGTTAAAGGTGAGCCTACCAACAATAAAAATATTCAAACTACTTTAGAAGCTCTTTTTGTGGAAGGAGGCTAAAAAATATATAGAAAAGTCTTTCTTTCGGTCATTTTTCACACCGGTACAGAACTACCATCCCATACCCTCATTACAACACCCATATTTTACTAAATACCCAAGAAAAAGAAAAAGTCCAGCTACAGACAGTTCAGTCCATACAACACGCTGGGACATTTTATCACCTATTTCCCTCACTAAACAGGGTCCCGGTACTTTAGTGCACGATATATATTCCCGATATAAAAACGGGGGAGATTTCGAACTGGTACCTGCTTTGCGTCGGTCTCCACTAATGAAACACCATTTATCATTCTGACTGCCAAATAAAAGCTTGGAATAAGGTGTTGGCCTGAGTGGTGAGATGGAGCGGACGGAAAAGTAGGGTAGCAGTGTTAGCTATGACCAATTTTTTTTTGTAAGCCTTGCCCCGTACTTTTTTTGTATGCTTGATAGGTTCGCGCTTGACCGCCATCTCACCTGATGGAAAGCGACTATGCGGTCGACGATGGAACGCGCTTACCTAGAAGTAACCTATTCACTCTTGACTTAAAGATTTCCGGGTTGTAGCTATCAGGAAACACACATTCCGGTAAGGAATTCCACTCATTACCTGTATGCACAATGAATGTGTTCACAAAACGTTTTGTGCGTATAGGTGGAATTACTCCTGTATCATGGGTGCGTTCACAAACATGTAAACTTACATACACAAGAGAATCAGATTTAGAACACCTATCTGTAGGCCATTTAGACTGGCCTGTTGGTCTAGTGGGATAGTGGGCCTGACTGCTATGACGGAGGTCGTGGGTTCGATTCCCACCTACGACAAATGTTTGTATGATGAGTATGATCATTTGTTCTGTATCTGGGTGTAATTTATCTATAATTAAATATGTGTGTACATATTTAGAAATATTTAAGTATGTTTATCAGTTATCTTGTACTCATAACACAAGCTCTGCTTAGCTTGGGATTAGACGGCGTTGTGTGATAGTTGTAGAATATTATTGTATTATTATTATTCAAATGTTTGTTCCGTGCGAAAATTGAACCCGCCACCCGCAACGCAGCAGCCTATCACTGAACCAGTCCGCCAAACATATAAAAAATGTAGCAATTTTGAAAGACGTTTTGTAAAATATAGGTAACTAGCGGCTAAAGTCTTCGCTCGTGCGGAATTAGGTTTCTCCATACTATCGTTTTTTTTTTTTCATCAATGATATCCCACGCTCTTGGGGGAAGCGAGAGGGCGTGTCAGACATACTGACTAAAAACCCACTCTTGTTCCTTCGTTGCCTTTCGTACCAGGGCCGAGTCTTCCTTTCAGAAGCAGACCCTTGGCCCCAGTAGGCTTCGACCCTACCTACGGCCACTACGGTTTGCTGACATCTCCTTGAGGCGCGCGTGGAACAGTACGCGCCGTCGACGACTTGGGTTGGGTTGACGTCCGCAAGCCCGCACCTACGGTGGGCAGAAATCGGGATCGGGATCTCAGCGGCTGGGCCGTGAAATCCGCGCCCTCGCGCGTGCACGTGCGGTCGACTCCTTCGCAGAAGGAAGCGACCGCCTGCCACTCTCCATACCATCTTTGGATCCCCGATTCACCCTCTTTAAAGTTGAATTTCCAAGAATCCCTTCTTAGTGCTCGCCTAAGTCATAAAAAGAAGCCTTGTGCAAAATTTTACGTTCCTAGGCTTAGTATTTTCGACTGTGATGTCAGTCAGTTAGTTTCTCCTTTTACATATATAGATGTAAGGTGTTGGGGCGTCTATCAGTCTTTCCATCTAGTATGTTATTTCCCACGGCTGGGCAAATACTTAACTTTTCCTTTTCCACACATGTTCGTCGCCAAATAAAGCCCCTTTCCCCATTTATCTTTCTGTTTACCGGCTAATTCCTCTTAAACCACAAAACGAATTTTAATGTGGCTTTCATTGATATAAAGAATAATACGAGATAGGTTTGTGAACATAAATTACATAAGGTTGGGTCTCTAGTTAAAACTAAAAAAAAGGAAAAAATTGCTTTCAAGCTCGACTATTGCTTTTTTTTTGCTATTGCTTTATGTCAGTGTTTTTTTCTTAGTTGTCTTAATTTTTGTTTTTACAGTGTGTGTATTCATGCGTGCCAAATAAAATATTTTTCTTTCTTTCTTTTTTCTTTCTTTACCGCTAGAAACTGGCACATAGCTATTAAATCAAAACTACTCATCAAAACCATTATGCCAGTGGATACACTATTAGGTAATTAAGTCTAACTACGAATATAAATTAATTGTAAATTTATTATCATTAATTTTGGAACGCCAACGTCTTCCCTCTTGAAGGTGGGCGCTAATGATTACAACACAGTTTTGAACTAATGTAATTGTTAACGAACCCTTAAAATTTTGTAAATAAGTTTATTATTCCAATAAAATTTGATTGTTTATTATCATTCGCAAAATAGGTTAAATCTCAAAACGTTTATAGTTGACACAGAGATGCCATGGTCACTGAAGTGACCGTGGAGTTTCTTGCCGGACCTTCTACGTAAAAAATGATTAATTGGAACCATGCTTCTGGAGTTTAATGAGTGCCTATGTAGGATTATGTGAAGTAAATATTCCAAATTTGAGAAAAAGAAACGGAGTTGTTGGAGCAATTTGCCTGCTGCGGTCTTTCCGTCCGATAATAATTAGATGTCGTCAAGTCTTGAGTAAATGGGCTCTTAATATATACATTTTTGATTTATCATAAACAATTTAAAAAAAAATGTACACAAACCAAGCGTGTCATTGAATGCTGCTGTATCGTAGAAACTGACAAACAGATTCTGATTCTGAATCGACATGTGAAGTTGATACTTATTACTGGTCGCTGCCAGCACCTGTTCCATCGATTCGTTTTCAGGAACATTCTGTTATTTCCACATTAAAATCGTCAGAAGGTGCCACTAGTCTCATTTATTTTCTTCAAAAGTCTTTTCACAAAGACCGCTAAATGAAATTGAGCCACACAGCAACTAGGTAATTAGCAACCGCTAACATTTCTCCTCTTGTACCACAACAAGAATTCAGAGTGCTCGCTATAACTTTAATTAGAACCCGAGGGCAAAGAAAACAGTCCGGGAAGGTGGACTTTCATAAAAATGGCTAGATTTCCAAGAAATTTTGCAGTGACGTGAGTAGCAAGGATGGCTCTGACGTCATAACGGAACGGTTAATTGGCTTATAAAGTGAGGACGGCTTAAACTGGCTCCCATTGTTCTTTCGTTTGTAGTTCACAAGGCAGCTGTTCAAGAGTAATATCAAGCCTGGATTTCAGAAGTCTTAGGTTTAGTAGCTGTGCGGTATCTTCTCGTCCAACATACCACAGTGTCTCAAGACGAAAGTCTATGACCAGTGCGTGTTGCCAGTGTTGACATATGGCACTGAAACATGGTCGCTTACACTGGGCCTCATCAGAAGGCTTACAGTCACCCAAAGGGCAATGGATAGAGCTATGCTTGGAGTTTCCTTGCGAGATCGCATAAAGAATGAAGATATCGGCAGGAGAACCAAGGTCGCCGACGTAGCCCGAAGAATCGCCAAATTAAAGTGGCAGTGGGCAGGGCACATTGCTCGTAGAACGGATGGTCGATGGGGCCGAAAGGTATTATATTATACCTTTCGGCCGACCGGAGTGGCAACCACGCACCGGAAAACGCAGCGTTGGAAGGCCTCCCACAAGGTAAAACGACCACCTGGTGAGTCGCGGGATGCGGTGGATGCGAGACACACTGGATCGGTCATTGTGGCGACATTTGGGGGAGGCCTATGTCTAACAGGGGATATCTTTCGGCTGAAATGATGATGATGATGAGGTTTAGTAGGTATATACACATGTTATCATCTGCTTTATTTGATCCTGTTTAAAAGTGTGTGAGTCTAAAAAAATCTTAACCTCAGAAGGTTTCGTACCCTGCTGGGCCCAGTTCTGGTGTTTTTTCTGGAAAAATATCAAATGAAACTCTCATGTTTTCCGATTCTACGTGGACGAAGCCGCGGGCACAAGCTAGTAAAATAATATTTCCGTTAACATATAATCTATTACTGAAGTTTTCCAACACCATAATATTTGTTGGGCCAAAGTAACCCTCGTTATAATGGCGCGATTATTGGCAGCTTTCAATATGAGTGGTAGTCACGTGGCTTGCAGCCGGCACCCGTCGCGTGACCTGTACGGGATTCGAACCCTGGAACGTATGGAAAAAATAATAATATATCGTTCAAGTGTTGAGGGGGATCACGTTTGCGTTTGTATTAATAATAAAATAGTTTTGTTATAATATTATATTATATGGCAAAAACAATACGGTTCATGGTGAGACCTATTTGTAAAGTCTTAAAGGTGAAACGTTTGCCCAAAGCTTTTCCTTCGTAAGGTTGTGCTGGTGCTGCCGCTGTGGCTGCGGAGAACCTCTAGCAGCGGAAATATAACAACCTCGTGGGCAGTTATATTTTTGAGCCGTTTGGGGTTGAAACTCGTGGGTCGTGGGGTCCGAGTGCTCATACCCTTTTTAAACAATTATCCAAACGCTTAGTTGACATTTCGCGTGACCCAAGGGCTGGCTTTTACCTCGGCCAAAGATTGAGCATTGCCATACAACGTGGCAATGCCGCCAGCCTTTTGGGCACACTTCCAGTCGACAACGATGCGGAGGAGTTTTATGACGTCATATTTTAGCTAGTAGTTTTTGCCTTAAGTATATATATAGATTTAATCTTTTAGAAAATGCCTAATATAAATCTTAAATAGCTGAAAATGCAACTAATTTATTCTCTTTGAGGTTGAGTAGTATTCTACGCGTGCCTCAACGAGATGTCAGCCTAGTATGTAGTAATGGGTCGACTTCTGAAAAGGAAACCTGTGGTTCTAGAACGCAAAGCAACTGAAGGAACAGTAGGTGTGGTTTTAATTTTTAAAAATCTGACACGCCCTCCTGCTCTGCTATATAGCGGAGAAGTTTCTGGGTGATTACCCATCTCATAAAAAACTTGCTAAGTGCTATTGGATTGGGAAGGCACAGCTGTGAAATAGCTGGCCTAACTGCGTCCAGGTAAATTCTTAATTTAGAAATTGGGGGTGTAGTGACATCTATGGCACCACATAAGAACTAAACTACGAAATCCTGAATCGCGCAATTACAGTTCTCCGTGCAATTTGAATATTTACAGCGGCCCGAAATTATCTCTCGGGCAGGTTCTGGAATGGCGACCAACCGGAAAACGCACCGTTGGACGGCCTCCCACAAGGTGGACTGGTAATTGAGACAAACAGGACTGGTAATTGTGGTGACATTTGGGGAGGCCTATGTCCAACAGTGGACGTCTTTCGGCTGAAATTATGATAATGATGACGACGAGTTGCCCAAACCAGACATAACACCAGTAGGTCGGAGGATTCTCCCTTTTCAAAGGAGGTGTGCGGGACTTTACACCCTATTCAGCTTACTTCCAAAAGGGTAAGAGTTACAAGATACTCGTAGCTACAATATTCTACATTCCCGAAAAGATCAATAAAAATTGTACCTACTTAATATTATAAGTCTTAGCAAATTATAAGAAGCGCTACAAAAGCTGATCTATATACAACATTTCGCAAGAAACCTGCTGATTATGTATTCTCAAACAAAATTTCTTACATTAAGGTCAAACTTGGATCGTAGAAACCGGAGATATGCCAAAGAGAAACATTGAATACATTTTACAGTTTATTTAGTGAAAACTGTGGTTATTCGGGGAAACCACATTTATAAATTTTAAAAAGTTATATTTTCCCACACAGACGGCTTTGTAGCCATCATGCGCAAACGGTGCGCTTCTATCATGCGCCGTACGCGCGACCGTCCCAACACCATACTGCGCGCGCTGGCGGACCGGTGGGACTCCCCAATGCTGGCTTGCTGGATACGGTTGCATGCAGTAGTAAAGTGATTTTCCACCATAATCGGGGGGTCCACCCGAACTGGCCACTTATTGTTTAGCCATTAATATTTTTTTTTTTTACCAAATCTAGTTTGTGAGCTCGCATTGTACATTGCACATTGCTTGTATTGCATTGTTTGTGTTGTGTTGTAAATATGGATGTAATCGCAAGATGAATTAGAAATAAATAATTTATTATTATTATTGTAATATGCTCTTATTTTATTTAGACATCTGAAAACAACAATTTATGTATAAAGTTTCATTAAACTAAACCATCAGATACATCAGGGGACAAAGTGTCCCCCAACATGATGATATTTTCCCCAACTGAGCAAAAAAACTGCCTATATTATCACGATTGACACACGAATAGGATATTAATATAAATGTAGTATTATATTCCATAATTATCACGCAACGTTCCATACCTCAAAAGGAAAAAACCGAACCCTTATAGGATCACTTTGTTGTCCGTCCGTCTGTCTGTCTGTCGGTCAAGATCCTTAATCTCGGAAACGCGTGAAGGTATCGACTTTAAATTATAACCATATACTCAAGTCTGCGGTCACTTAAAGCTGTGAAAAAATCAAACTACGGAGTTAACGAAAAAAAAAAGATACGGCGGTTTATGTCGCAAAAAACGTATATTTTGACACTCTCACAGGAATCAAAATTCGTAGGGTACTTCTCGTTGACCTAGACTACTGAAATTTGGCATGAAGCAAGGTCTTTTAGAAAAAGTATAGGAAAAAGTCTGAAAAATTTAAATTTGTAGTTACGTCACACAAAAAAAAACTTTTTTTGCGATTCGAAAAAATCTTCTTAACCCAATTCGGAAATTGAACTGTTTTCATACTTAAGTTTGTACGGAACCCTCAGTGAGCGAGTCCGCCTCGCCCTTGCCCGGTTTTTTTTATTTATTTGAAATGATATAACATTTCGTAAGAAGAAAAAAACATATCATATCCATAATTTCCTCAATCTCTTAGGTCAACAAATCACTCGGTGCTGCCAAAAAAGTAAAATGCAAACTTGTACCGAAGTAAAAACCACTGATCGGATGTAAACGAGCCGTCTCATAAATAAAGATGTGAAAACTTCAGAAATTCGAGTTCTGTACATATATACCTACCTAGTACGTAGTACATCACCGTATGATTCATAGGAGGTATATGTGAGCAATCAAAACTTGGGCACAAGAAAGAAGTATTGGCGTACACATGTGCGATTTTAGACGCTGCGTTTTTATGGCGTTTTGTTCGAGGAAGTTTTTTGGTTGTTAGGCTTGTGTTTGACCGAAGACCGTTTTATTCTAGACGAATTAGTAAAAACTACAATTAAAACATAAAACACAATCGAAAAGTTCTTTAAGAATCAACTCTACTATCGGAACTACCTCTGGAAGTAAGTCCTTCTCTTGAAGTAAGCAGCACCTTTGTTCCGTTCCGGCTACATTATTTTTCTTTTTAGGGGTTTGTGTATAAATAAATAATTTATAAATAAGTGTTTATTAATCATCCATTAATTTTGTAATGTCGGCAGGTGCATTGGTCGTTCGAGCCGGATTATTACGCAAAGTAAGAAAATACAAGCGTAACCTAACCAAACAAACGAAACAGTTATAATCTTACTGGATACGTGTGTATTGTACCTGCGCAAGGCATGCATGATTTACTGATGTCTATTCTTAGCTTCATTCAGCGAGTTTTGCGTGAAAAGTCGAAAAGTGAAATTGTCACAAGGAAACACACTCCCGGAATAAAAAGTATATATATTATTTATATTCTAGGTATTATATTCTAGAATACGGTCTACTCGTATGCTAAGATCATTCAAATCTGTTCAACCGCTAAGACGTGAAGAAGTATCAGACAGATAGAGTTACTTTTTTGCATTTATAATAATAATAATAATAATAGATTGTTGATATAGCGGTCCTTCATGACGAAAACCTTGTGAAAACTGAAAAGGACAAACTAAATATGACTTTTGACTTGGGTCGCGAGTTTCTCGACATGTGGGAAGTGGACATAGCAGTCATTGTGCCGATAGTCGTGACGGCCAATAACTTAATTGCCAAGAGCCTCGACCAACATCTGAGGAGGCTCTAGTTAGGCAGTTGGATCAAGGGCTTGATTCAGAAGGCAGTACTCCTGGACACGGTGCGTATTGTTCGGAGATTCCTCTCTCAGGACCCTTGACCACCGGTAGCTTGGACCCTGTTCCCGATGCCAGTGGGTTACCATTTTTTATAATGTTAAATGTTTTTTTGTGAGTTTTGTTTAAAAAATATGAAAATATAATTTATATGTCTATTCGATAAATAAAGGAAATAATAATAATAATAGTATGGATAAGAGACTATTACATAAATGCGGATAGTATGGATAAGGAGAAACTATAAGACAGGATGCAATATGCACTATCTTAGAGCTACGCTTTATGTCATGTCGGTCATAAATACTGGAGTGACGTCTCGTTAACTAGGCTATGGCCAAGCAATTACTATGATGACTGGGTCTTGATCAAGAAATTGATGTATAGGCACGTATTTCATCTTTTTTATTGAGATGTAAAATCTAGTTGAGAGTATTGTGGGTACCAAGTAATTTTATGCTTTTATACAATGAGGTACAAATTTTAATAATATTGTGTTGTTATTTATCAAATAGTTATTCTGCTTCTTCTTTTCGTGTCGATGTACTCTAACTAAATTGAACTATTGGGATGCATGAAAGGAGCCTCCCCGAGTGGCGTTAAAAATATCGTACAGCGATTCTAAACGCCCGGCGCACCCTGGACAGCTAGCACTCGGTAACGCAGAGTCTAGCTGACTAATCCTTTCACCACGATATCTCAAACTCAAATAGTTATTCATGTATTTTATTTCAATAAAATTATACACAAGTAGGTATCACAATATCAATATTTGTTTCAACTTACACACGAGTATTATATATATGTTTTCCCTTGTCTGTGCGTCACTGCGGGGTGCCAACTGAAAGCTAGCGCTAGGTATCTAACGTCCAGCTGAGGTGGTCACCCTTTCGGCTTGGGCAGGCTCGGCGCACTTGATACTTTTGTTCTTTTTTACTTTGTACTTTTAACCGTTGTGCTGTGTCATAACTCGTCACGCTTTCAGTGTCAGTTTTTACTAAATGAGCGGGGGGGAGACTCACCACCCATATCTCCATTCAGTGAGCCTAGAGCCCCTCGGGGCCGTCTGGTAGTGAGCTTCACGCCGGGGGCAGCTCAGTCGAAGAGTCGGTGATAAGGCTGGACGAGGCCATGGAGGCTGCCGCAAAGTGTGTGGCCAAGATGAAAGAAAAGTTTTCCAAAGGCAAGGCTATCGGTATGTATATGGTATATGATATAATAAGATTTGGTGGTACTTAATTGTCAATAAATAAATATGGCACATCCAGTTTAAGATAAAGGCTTGTAAGGCTTGTAAAGCGTCTCTTTCTCAAACCCGATCTGTCAGTACACCCAAGTAGTATTTAATGTACATAAAATCTTTTACCTACTCTGAAGGCATGAAAATTTATAATGAAACAAACTTTGCCTCACTAGAACTTAAATAAGATTTCTTCATTAGTGAAATTATGTGTGATGAAGACGTAACCCAAGAAGATTTTAATTTAGTTTGCGAGCATATTAAGTCATGTGTAAATAAGTACAATATAACAAGTTTTACAATTACGTTCGTCAGTTAAATCACCTTCATAACGAAATAGTTTGCTACGACTTTGCTACGTCGTAGACTTTGCTACGGCGTAGACTTTGCTACGTCGTAGACCTTGATACGGCGTAGATCTGGCTACGGATTTGTCTACGGGTGTAGCTCAGATTGTTTACTAAGTCGGAGCTCATTGTATTTCATAATTATGAAAGTTTATTAAAGTTAAATAATTATAGCTCAGTGCTTTTGAAAGGTCATTCAACTGAGTTACAGTTTAATCTTAATTCGTTAGCTATTAAACCATTTTTGAGTTGCTTAACTCAAAAATGCTTTAATAGCTAACGAATTTCTTATTTTATTTAATATCCACACTACATGGAATCAGGGTCAGGTCAGTCCTGTGCATCTTGCATCCAGCAGACTCCCGCGACCCTTACTAGGGTACCTCGTGGGTCGTCCATGTGGGCCTTTTAGCGTTTCGTCTTCCGGTACGCAATCGCCACCCCAGAACCTTTTGGCCCCATTGGTTATACGTCTTGTAAGTACGGCGATTCTCCGGCCTATGTTGTTAGCCATGGTTCTTCTGCGGATAGTTCCATATCTGATTTGATCACGCGAGAAAACTCTGAGTCACAAGCCACAACAGTCTAATGAGGGTAAGAATGTGTGTCGGTAAACAAAAAATAATTTAAATTTATTTTGATCATAGAACAAAAAAATAAAAACACTAATTAAAATAACATATACACAATAACTCCTCTTAAATATGGCGTCGAAAATTCCTCCGCATCGCTGTCGACTGGAAGTGTACCCAAAAGACTGACGGCATTGCCACGTTGTATGGCAATGCTTAATTTCTGACCGAAGTAAAAGCCAGCCCTTGGGATACGCAAAGTGTGAACTAGCCGTTTGGATAATTCTTAAAAAAGCGCATGAGCACTCGGACCCCACGGCCCAAGAGTCTCAACCCCACACGGCTCAAAAATAACTGCCGACGAGTTTGTAATATTTTTACCGCTTGAGGTTTTCCGCAGCCCCAGCGGCAGCACCAACACAGCACGACGAGCTATGAAGATGGGATAGTGATATTGATACAAGGAGCGTCCCATACTAAAGGTTTCTCATCTTCCATAGAAATAAAGACATACCGTCCGGTCTCTTACCATTATCGCGTTCCAAGCCACGAGGTTCCAAAACAGCCGGAACGCCGATGGTGACAAGGGCTCGTCGAATGATCTCATTAATATTCTCGTAACACGCTATGCGTCCCGCGCTTCGATTGCATGACAGGCCGCGGTGACCGAGGTTGTTAACAACTTCACTACAGTGGCAGCAATAAGGCGAACAGCAAGTATGGCCAAGGCGTTAGGAAACAGTTAGGTGGGAAGTTGTATCGTCGAATCTTCCTGCCCTTGTCCCGTGTTATTTGGGGTCGGCACAACACGTTTTTTTTCTTCCACTCTGCCCTGTCACTCGTCATGCTATCACTAACTTCCTTTTCTTTCATATCACTCTTCACACAATTCATCCATCTTTTCTTTGGTCTCCCTCTCCCTCTCCATCCATCCACATGTAAACTCCTCTTTTAGTAACATGCGTCTCATCAATCCTCTTCACATGACCATACCAAGACAAACGATTCCCTTTCAATTGTTGACGTTGTATCGTCGAACAAGGTGCCTATGTTCGACCATGGTAGTGTGTGAAGCCAGAGGCCCGACTCCCACTCTCTCACAGCCAGTAGGCGCGCGTGCTCTACAGTAGTAGCAGATGTCAAGATTAGGTTTCCCTGAACTACTTTTCAGAGCAGCTCATCCCACCGTCTTTTGGGAAAAGGGGTTATCAGATGGATTTGTATTCGGGCAAGCGAGTTTCTACGCAAACAAAATGAATACTACAAACGACAGAACACATTAGCTTTGTAAAGAAAAACGCTCATACAAAGATCGTCGTTTTTTGTCGCAAATGTACGATACACACGAAAACTTTCCACAATACAACTTCGTTGGGAGAACGAAAAAAATGTGTCGAATCGTTGTCTCGGCAATAAATAAGGGCTTGTCAACACTCGTACAGATGTGAGATTACAACTAAATCGGTTGTTTTAAAAGTAATCTTAACTTAAATAGAGCTTTCGTTGGCATAGTAGTCGCAAGAGTATGAAGTAACAATGAAAAAATTGTATGAAAACCTAATGTGGAGAAAAGTAGAAAAAAATAATTTTTTTTTTGTTAGGAAATCATTCAATATCTCCTCCCACTCTGGGTGGAATGAGAGTGTCATACTTTCACTGACTAAGTGTCGCCCATTCTTAGATTACTTCTTATTACGACTCACTTTTTACTATGATTATTTTTATTGATCTTTTGAGTACTATATTGACTGTCCTTACATAATATCTACTGATACGGAAATATTGTAAGAACAATTTTTTTTTATAAGAGTACCCATGGAGTTTCTTGCCGATTCTTTTCAATAGAAAACGACCAATTTGGAACCGTGCACTGGCTTCTGATGCCTTATAAGTGCCCATGTAGGCCAATTTGAAATAAAAACATTTGAATTTTGAATTAAAAAAAAAATATCATCTCAAAATGCACCTAGACGTCGAAGTAGTCCTCAACATCATCACGGTGAAATCGTGTAGAAGTATGGTGGCATTGACACTTTGAATGGCAATGCTAATTCTTTGATGACATGCACTCCAACCCCATGACTCTGAATTGCTCAAAACAATAATTACTAAAATAAGGTTACCAAAGTAAGGTCGCCGCTTGATTGTACCTAAATGAAAAAAAAACCAGTTAAGTGCGAGTCGGAATCGCGTTGTATGTAAATCCTAGTTAAATATTTATTTTATTCTGTTTTTAGTATTTGTTGCTATGCAGTGAGCAATGTTGCCTTAAATTTGTATTGCTTTTTGGCAAGCAAAATAGCTTCATAATTGATTTTCTTGGTAGGTTTCGAGGTTTATGAGATACAACCCGCTGACATATAAACGGACGGCGGAGTACGGAACTCTAAAAAGACCTTAAAATCAGG
This sequence comes from Mythimna vitellina, assembly GCA_949316375.1. NCBI lineage: Eukaryota > Metazoa > Arthropoda > Insecta > Lepidoptera > Noctuidae > Mythimna > Mythimna vitellina. Next base: position 2,452,495 of record OX438696.1, read on the forward strand.
ATATAACTCCATATAAAACGCCCAGTGATACAGTATGATTCTAAATGAAACGTACTCTGAAGCCGTCTTGCCTCTATCCTTAGGGATCGGTGAGTTTGCCAACTTTGACATTTCTTTTTTGCCCGCATCCATGTTGGACTTGACTATATCTTTTTTTTTAATCTACATTTTGAGAAACAAGTTAATATATATATCTTATATTAATTGTGTACTTGACAGAAAAATGTTTTCTGTTACCTATTTTTTAACCGAATTCAAAAAAGGAGAAGGATATCAATTTGGTTGTATTTTTTTTATGAGTGTCCTCAGAACTTCGTCGTTTATGGACCGATTTGCATTTTTTTTCTCCTTAAAGCATATTATGCTTCTCTTCCTCTTCGTTTGGTCCCATTTTTTTCAAAATCCAGTTCTCATGATGGAATCCACAAGGAATCAAGGGAACTCATGTAATGATTTTGGTATTTTCATCAAGAAGTTAAGTATTTACAGTCAAAAAATAACATTTTATGAAGTGGAACTGGTGAAGAAGACCAGAAATCACCAACGGAACTTCATTCTCACATAGATATCACAATGAAGTTACGAGTACTTAAGAGACTATGAAGCCTACTGGGACCATGAAACTAAGGCAAAAAAGGAACAGGAATGGGTTTTAGTCAGTAAAAGTCTGACACGTTCTCGCACTCCACCCAAGAGCCAGTGATGTCATCACATGATTTCTCACCTTAAAAAAAAGTTCTATACCAGGGCATGGTCTACCTATGTGCTAAATTTCTTCGAAATCCATTCAGCCGTTCGAATGTGAATAAATAACAAAATAACCCTTCTTGCAGTTAAGTAAAACACTCAGAAACATTCGTCTTTTTAATATTAGTTTAACCCCTAGAGGGGGTGAAACTTTTGCATAAAAAATTGCCATTTGAGAAAATGATGAGAAATCTCAACTGACAAATAGCTCATTGCTCTTTAATACAATGTTAAAAAATCATAATAGACCACATATTATTATTTGCTACAATTAATATAATATTATGTTGTCAGTATTACACAACACTATTTCGTCTGTAATGTGCGCTTTGTCTTACAGTTAAACAAATGCTCAACTAATTAGAAATGTTATTAATAAGTTGTCTATTGTATCATCGCAGTATTGTTCTATTTCAATTTAAACTTAGAATTATCTCTTATTGTGTGAGATATAATTATTACCTTCAAACAATGTGATTTGGTCTAGACTTAAATTTACAGAAAATTTCAACCCTAAGTTATCATCATAAATCCCGTGGTCGTTTGCGGGGACTTCAATGGCAAGAACTTGGCTTGGGGTTCCCGGCTCACGAACCAGCGGGGTCGGATGGTGGAGGACTGGGCTCTGGAGACAGGCCTGGTCGTCCTAAACCGGGGTTCTGTCCCCACGTGTGTGCGGATGCGGGGTGACTCAGTGGTGGACATCTCGTTCGCCAGCCCCGCTCTGTCGCCACGTGTCGTCGACTGGCGCGTTATGGAGGGGGTGGAGACGTTTTCAGACCACCGGTACATCCGGTTCGACGTCTCCGCCCAAACCTCGATTGCGCCGGTCCGACAGAACCCTTGTGGTACGCGGTGGGCGCTGAGGCAGATGGACCGGGAGCTCCTCCTGGAAGCCGCGACAGTACAGGCCTGGGTGCAAGCACCGGACAGGCCTGTCGACATAGACGTCGAGGCAGAGTGGTTCCGGGAGGCCATGTCGCAAATTTGCGACGCGGCAATGCCCCGAGTCCCTCCAGGACGTGCTCAGCGCCAGGTATACTGGTGGTCGCCGGAGATTGCGGCACTGCGCAACGCGTGCAATGCCGCGCGACGCCGGTATGCCAGATACCGCAGGCGCCGCATCCATCCACCGGATGCGGAGGCCAGAGAGGCGGAGCTGTACGAGGGATACAGAGCGTCAAAGCGCACCCTCCGAGCGGAGATAAGGCGGGCCAAACTAGAGGCCCGCAACGTGTGGCTGAACTGGGGACTCTGAATGGGGACCCATGGGGACGCCCGTACAAGTTGGTACGGGACAAACTACGCCCCTGGGCTCCCCCGCTGACGCAGAGTCTCCGGCCCCAGCTCGTGGAGGGTGTGGTGAGCACTCTGTTCCCCACGCGAGGGGAACACTCTCCCCCGCCCATGGCTCCGCCACCAGCGGTGTCCGACGCGGACCACGATGGCGACGACGACAACGCTCCAGAGGTGACTGAGGTAGAGATGAGAGTGGCGGTACGAAGGCTGAGTGCCAAAAATACCGCCCCAGGACCCGACGGCTTGCCTGGGAAGGCATGGGTCCTGGCCATGGAGGCTCTCGGGCCTCGACTAAGAGGGCTCTTCAGCGCATGCATGGAGAGGGGCCAGTTCCCACTTCGCTGGAAGACGGGGAAACTGGTCCTCATCGCGAAGCCGGGGCGCCCCGCGGACTCTCCGTCCGCGTACCGGCCCATTGTGCTGCTCGACGAGGTGGGCAAGCTCTTTGAAAGAGTAATTGCAGACCGCCTCGTCGCACACCTAACACGGGTGGGGCCGGATCTGGCGGACGGCCAGTTCGGCTTTCGCAGGAGGCGCTCCACGGTGGACGCCATCATGTGCGTGCGAGCTCTCACGACGGGGGATGCAGTGGCCCAGGGCAGGTGTGTCGTGCCGGTGTCTCTGGACATCGCCAACGCCTTCAACTCCCTGCCTTGGAGTAGCATTGGGAGGGCACTCCGGTATCACAGGATGCCCGACTACCTCTGTCGTGTGGTCGAGGCGTACCTGTCGGACAGGTACATAACCTACCCTGGTCGCCAGGGGGTGTGGGAACGTCGAGAGATGTCGTGCGGTGTTCCGCAGGGATCGGTACTAGGGCCGCCCTTGTGGAACATCGGATACGACTACGTGCTGCGCGGCGACCTCCCTGACGGGGTCAGCGTGGTCTGCTACGCAGACGACACGCTGGTCCTGGCGCAGGGAGAGTCGTACCAGGCGGCGGTCGAACTAGCGACACGCGGGGTCGCGACAGTCGTTGGCAGGATCCAGGAGCTGGGACTCGAGGTGGCATTGCACAAGTCCGAGGCCATGTGCTTTCACGGCCCTCGGAATGCGCCACCACCGGGTTCCCAGCTAACGGTGGGAGGAGTCCACATCGGCGTCGGGTCAACGATGAAGTACCTGGGACTCGTTCTCGACAGCCGATGGGATTTCGACGAGCACTTTCGACGTCTGGCTCCCAAACTAAATCGGACTGGGGCTGGCCTAGGGCGGCTCCTGCCCAACCTTGGGGGTCCAGACGCCTCCTGCCGGAGGCTCTACGCGGGGATCGTTCGGTCCATGACCCTTTATGGCGCACCGGTGTGGGCGCCGGGGCTGCGGAAGCAGCCGGCGGCCCGGCTGAACGCGTGCCAGAGGGTCATGGCCATATGGATGGTGAGAGGACACCGGACGATTTCCCGCGAAGCGGCGAGCCTCCTTGCTGGCCAGCAACCATGGGATCTGGAGGCAACAGTCCTTGCACTCATGCACGAACGGCGCATGGAGATGCAACGCCGGGGCGAAACTCCGCTGCCGCGACAAGTCGCAGCATGGCGGACAGAGCTCCGGCGGTGATCTCTCGCGCCGGGCCTTGGTTCAGGCCATGCTCCGGAGCGAGGAGGAGTGGCAGGCGGTCGCCTCCTTCTGCGAAGCAGTAATGCTAGCTAAGGAGGCGGCCGATCGCGTGAGGCAACGGTCCTTACACTCCAACCGCCGCTGGGATTCCGATCCCGATTTCCGGCCACCGTAGGCGCGGGCTTGCAGAGCTATGGGTGGCTCGCCGTCTGACCGTCCGGTAACCGTCCGGACCGAGCCCAAGTCGTCGACGGCGCGTTTTGTTCCACGCGCGCCTCAAGGAGATGTCAGCAAATCGTAGGGGCCCAGCAGGGTCGAAGCCTACTGGGGCCACGGGTAGTGTGAAAGCGGAACCCGGGGCCCTGGGACGAAGGCAACGAAGGAACAGGAGTGGGTTTTTAGTCAGTAAGAGTCTGACACTATCTCCCGCTCCGCCCAAGAGCGGGGATGTCATTAGGATGATTTTCCCAACCAATAAAAAAAAAAAAAAAGTTATCATCATAAATCTCTTGTTTGTATCTAATTTTTTTGGCGTCATTTGTCATGACAAGAAATCAATATTTCATTTCATTTCATTTCATCTCATTTATTTATTAACAATTTACATTGTGTCTGAATGTTTTACAAATAATAATAATAATACAGAAATAATTAATAATCGCTAAATCAATTTTAATAAAAACAAAAAAAAGTACATTATAGTAATCAATTAAATTAAATAAAAATCACAATTATAAAAAATATCAACACAAGAAGAAATAATAAAATCACAACTTCATTACGTCAACCACTAGTCACTTAAAAAATAATAACAAAGTTAAATTATAATTCTTAAAAAATAATAATAGATAGTAAAATTTAAAATTCATCGGTTGTCAAAAATCATTCAAGAACATAAAATTCATTAAAATAGTTAGTAATTTTCATAGCAAAAAAAAAAATATGCCTACTCAACTTCTGAGCGTTTTCGTAAATGTTACAGAATGCTAGGTTATTAGATTGCATGTTAGAAAAGTGTGAATTGTGGTTCCGGCCACAAAATATTTTGAATTCTTCTTGAAAATAACATTTGAGGGATATTATTTTCATAAACATTTATCCATGTCTTCAGTTTCCGACTTTGTAAAGTAACGTGTATATATATAATTGTTTTATGCATATACAAAAGTGTTTTTTTTTTGTAGACGTATTATTGCATTAGTACGTATAATATATTTTTCTTATTAGCCTTATTTATGTAAATTTATATTGTGCACTGGAGCCTACCCTCCAATGTGATGTCTCTCTAAAACTCACTGTTGAGACTCGCCTTTCTACATGAACGCTCAAATCTCTGTGTACTTTTTTTCCGGTGCAAAATCACCCAATGACATCCCCGCTCTTCGGCGGAGCGATAGGGTGTGTCAGACTTTTACTGACTAAAAACCTACTCCTGTTCCTACGTTGCCTTTCACATCCCAGGGGCGAGCCTTCTTTTCAGAAGCAGACCCTTGGCCCCAGTAGGCTTCGATCCAAATCTCTGTGTACTATGATTAGTATTTGTTGTACTCAAATACTAGCCATAAAGAATTTCCTCGTGGAGGCTATTGGCGGCAGTGACCTTTCGCGTCGGGCCCTGGTTCGGGCTATGGTCCGGAGCGAGGAGGAATGGCAGGCGGTCGCCTCCTTCTGCGAAGCAGTAATGCTAGCGAAGGAGGAGGCTGCACGCGTGAGAGAACGTAGGTCCTCACGCCCTAGCCGCCGTAATTCCGACCCCGACTACCGGCCACGGTAGATGCGGACTTGCGGACGTCGAGCAATCTCTGGCTCGCGTCCGGCTGTTCGGTAATTAACCGGACCGAGTCCAGTCGTCAACAGCGCGTAGTGATCCATGCGCTCCTCAAAGAGATGTCAGCAAACCGTAGAGGCCCAGCAGGGCCGATGCCCGCTAGCTAGAACCGCGGAGAATTTCTGAAAAGGAAACCCGTAGTCCTAGAACGCGAAGGGTAATTGAAGCACACACGTGTGGTTTTAGTCAGTAAAAGTCTGACACGCCCTCTCGCTCTGCCCAGAGCGCGAGAAGTCATTTGGATGATTTTCCGCCTTAAAAAAAGCCATAAAGAACTGAAACTAGAAATAAGAACCTGCTATGTAGCGTTTAATCTTGTCTTACAGTTATTAGTTTTAAATAAATAAGGCCCACCATCTTAATCGTAGCCTATTTATCGTGTTTATAGTCTTTTCTTCTTAATACAGACAAAATATAAAACATACAAAAATGTTTTCTTTCCTTAATAGAATTTCGTACATTGTGATACTACATTAAAACAAAGAAATGAGACAAAAGGAAAACTTTCTAACTACATCACACATTTTATTTTCGCGCGTAGCACTTACCCTAACAACTGTACAATACAATCTAACTGCTCAAGTATTTTTGCATTTTATAATAACCATTCTTTTCGCATCCATTCAATTATCACCCTTACTCCTTCATCACAAGACTCTTCAACGCCGCAAAGGAAACTTGGTCTTACAACAAACTTGTGTGATTTTGTGGACATTGAAGAGTAGTCTTTACAGTCTTGAAGTTAGAGTTGACACGGTTGGTAAAGTTAATTTTGTGGACACATAATTTGGTTAGCTACGAGTCGTCACGTTCACGTTATCGTATCCGTGTCCCGGCATAACAACTGCTTGTAACTTGGACTCTAGGATAAGTGATAGATATTTGCTCTTTTGTAATGGCTGGCTTTAACGAAATATGGGTCATAAAGTAGGTGTACGATTAAATTTTAAATGTGTCTTGTCAAGTTTTTGGTCGTGAGATTGATGGGTACAAAGTTTTCTTGGTCTTTGAGTACTGATTTCTAGTACTATTTACTGCAATTTTTTTTTCGATCGTTTTGTTAGTAGCAATTAATTTATATACCACATTAAGATGATATGTAAAAAAAGGAGTTAGTGATAGCGTTACAGGTGATTGGGTAGAATGGAAGAAAAAAAAAACGTGTCGCGCCGACCCCAAATAACACGGGAAATTGTTGATGATAATGATGATTAAAAAACTAGTATAGATTAAATCGAAGCATCTATAAAGTAGGTTTGTAAGTTTTTGAAATAAGCAGTTATATATATCAAACACACAGACAAACTATGTCGCACCTTCCTTTTTTCCCCTAATATTTTTTGGAACCCTAAAAAGGAGTGAAATTCCCTGCCGGAGTCTGTGTTTCCTGATAGCCACAACGAAGGTATCTTTTAGACAAGAGTGAATAGGTTAGTTCTAAGCAAGTGTCCTCCGACGTTAATCACATTGTCGCTTTCCATCAGGTGAGATAGTGGTGGAGCATATAAAAAAAAAAATGGATTGATTATTTATCTACTACAATCCAGTAGAATTGCGTACCTTACTCAATAGTAAAGGTTATAAAGTAGCAATAACCAGCATATCCAGTGGTAAAATAAGAGTAAATTTTTTATAAACCCCTTGTTTTCCTAATAAGTAAGTTTCTACGTTACATATATTCAAATTTTACTTAGGGTTGCTACGAAGATTGACTAAGTACCGATATTATTGTGTTGTATACTGCTGTTTGTTATCACTATATAAATAAATAAAAAAATTAGATGCTATACAGGAACCCATAATTCAGTTGCATGTACTTCTTAACCTATTAGGGCACTTATTTTTTTAAGTATATAATAATTCGGTACATTTTTTTTATTGTTTCATAAATACAGTCTTTTTTACAGTTTTGGTTTCTTTTGTACCATTAAACCAGAATTGGTTTGTATTGGTACTCACATTCGCATAACAACACTGCTTACTTAATCAGTAATGCTTACCAGAAATGTTATAAATTGCGTTAATACAGAAATTCAAATAGGTAACATTCATACACCAATGAGGGTAAAGAAAAAAAAATTTGCACGAGACAAAGAATCATAAACATCTATTAGTACGTGGACTTGTAGGTACTTGAATAATTTGTACGTTTCGTATCTACGGAGCTTTGCGCTATTGGTCACTCATTATAACATAAGTTTAAGTCAATGTATACAGGTGGTTCACTTTTCTTGAACTTTAATATGGTTTCTTATGTTGTTGTTTTAATATCATATCACATATTGCTTAAAAATGTAATATGAATTTATAAACTGCAAAATAGATGATGGGGTATCTAGGGAGCATGACGTCAAATTTTGGTCTCACGAAACATCTGAAACTTAACATTCAAACATTTTTGTATCAAAATCAATAAAACACGCGAAGATTAACTATTAAAAAGTGTATTTCCTTCTTCTGTGTACCAAGTTTAGTGAAGCCAAGTTGATGCCAGATTTATGTTCAGGGAAAATCCAAGTTTTGCGCACTTTGGAAGTTGTTTGACTGCGAACAGGATAACGGTGCTTATGTATAATATCGGAAGTGGCATATGTTCCGTGGTTCTGAGAGACAAATGGGAGAAAAAGTTTGGCGATAAAATACTTTCATGGTGTTTGTATCGATGAATATGGCCAAGGTTTGTATACCTTGGACATGGCATTGTTTGCAGAAGTCATTGTTTGTGAATGCAAACAATGAAAGGACCATTCCATGAGCTAAACTAACATATATAAGACACCTAGACACGGAATTACTATCTGTTGTCTATAATTTTTTTGTATTTGCTTAATTTCATATTTTGTGTTTTAGTTTATAAGTGTTTTGTTTCCGCTACTGTCAGCTTACGAGTATAATGCATTTCTATAAAAAAAATGGTTCTATGCAGGCATCGAATCTACGACACACAGCGTAGCAGCCAATCGCTTAGCCACTTTTTTTTTGGGTGATAAAGTCATCTAATGACATCTCTTGCTCTTGGGTGGAGCGAGAGGGCATGTCAGATTTTTGCTGATAAAAAACACACTCCTTTTCCACCAGCCCCAGGGATCTCTTTCGCATTACCCATGGCCACAGTAGGCTTTGACCCTGCTGGGCCCCTACGGTTGCTGACATCTCTTTGAGGCGCGCGTGGAACACTACACGCCGTAGACGACTTGGGCTCGGTCTGGACAGTTATCGTACCTATGGACGGCGAGCTAATCACTCAACCACTGAGCCAAGCATAAGTAACGTCATCTATACTAATATTATAAAGAGGAAACATTTGTTCTTTTATTTATTTATTAAAACCTCATGCAACACAAAGATACATATCGTCCCTTAGCTTACAACACAAAGTACTAGCTGTTGCCCGCGACTTCGTCCGCGTTAAGTTCGTAAAACTGTACAATCACTCTGTGCTTGCAATTCATTCCGAAAGCATCGCAATAATTTATTGTACTTTAACATAAAACGGTTAAAGGTAAAAATATCCAAATTAAGAACCTCCTCCTTTTTTAGAAGTCGGTTAAACACGCAAATTACCTTCAGGAAACATGTTATGTACTCGTCCAGATCCAGATGTATGACCGTCAATGAATAGAAAGAGCATGTATGGGTCGTAGCAGTGGTCATTTCTGCCTACCCCAAGGGAAAAGGCATATGTATGCATGGGCAATTATGTATGTTTCTGGTTTATGTTCTGGTAAAACATCATTGCATGATTTTAACCCCTCGCCATAGTGAGCACGCCACAATCAAATCGCAGCGGTAATGCCTGTCTTTGAGAAGTGTCTACAGAGGCGTCACGGCATCCTCTCTTTGTACAGGACTCACCGGTTGTGGGTATTTCGAAAGGTATCTATGTCAAATTCAGCGGGAAGAAACACTCGGGTCTCACAATTCTGCGAAACGCCCGGAGAATACGATGGAGCATACGGTGGAAGTCAGTCCCGCTTGGTCGGAGCGCCGGCGCCGCCTTATCCTTATGCGTGCGATTGGTGGAGAAAATGACAACCAGTAGTCTCCTTCAGTGAAGCACTACGATCAAAGAAGGCGGCTGAAACTATGAGGGATAGGACATCCTGACTCCTCAGCAGTCGCTGCAAGGGACGCTCCGGCTGTTGAAAGCCACAAGGCAATTCCCAGCCATCGCAAACACGGGATTGCGGTGGTGCTGTCCGGCCGTCTGGTCAAAGCAGTCCTGAATCGACAGCGCGTAGTATTCTACGCGCGACTCAAAAAGATTTCAGCAAATGGATAGGGCCCTCTAGGGCCGATGTCTGCTAGGGCTGCAAGATTGATCGAAAGAGATCTTTTCACTGAAGAGTTTAAGCAGTTAGACAGCTTTGGTAGAGATAAACGAAGGAGCATAATCGGGACACCGACCTTCAGCTGGATAACGTGCACTGATAGTGAAAAGCCTTAAGTGAATCCAAAAACTACCATCATCATCCGGCAGGCATTAAGTCCGCCGCTGTACATTTGTGCATAAAGGATTAAATAAATAAATCATCAACTATCTTCTTCCACAACAGTACTTATGAAGAATTGGCGAGAGCATGCTTGCATTGATTGTTGCAGTTTGATCATTTTAGGCGTTAGAATTACTTGTTCATTTACCTAGGATATTTTGGTGTGTATTTAATTGACATCCCCGTATATAAGACAAATGTTTTTTCCATAGTAGGAACTACCTTATGAAGAGTCTCCAACTTATGAATGAAACTACGGCGAAACCTTGTGCGCGTGTATCCCCGTTCAATCGAACTCGCATATTGATGACCAAACCGAGAAATTACTGACGCCGATTGCCTCTATGAGGACACGGCGGTTCACTCAAGATGGATAGACCTCCACCGCATGCTACACCGAGTCCTCCAGGTGATTCACAAAATGGTAATATCAGGGTACTTTCAACCGAACCCAGAACAGAAACCGTTCGAAACACCCACAACAGTCCTGAGCTTATCCATAAAACAATGAAATTATGGTTAACAAATGTAGCAGCCGATAAGTGTTATCCCTGAGACTGGCCTCCCTTAGAGGGTTGTTCCAGTGTTGGTCACCACTCATTGCAAAGAGGTAACGTCCAGATATCGACGTAAGGCTGTAAGGAATCTGAGATACATCATACGTTGTCGAACTGTGGTCAGAAAAACACATTCGATCGCGTTTTATATGAAGCGGTGACTGCAAATAATAAAACTCACCATTATTAATCCGCAAGGTGCCATCATGCCGGAGGACACAGTGGAGATGTGCCCTGCAAGGGCGGAGCACCGCCGTGTCCTCGTGAAGGCAATCGGCGTCAGTGACCTCTCGCGCCGGGCGAGGAGTAGTGGCAGGCGGTCGCCTCCTTCTGCAAAGCCGTAATGCTAGCGAAGGCGGAGGCCGCACGCGTTAGGGAACGCACGGCCTCACGCCGAGCCAAGATTCCGACCCCGACTACCAATCACGGTAGATGCGGGCTTCCGGACGTCGAGCAATGGGTAGCTAGCCGTCCTGTAGTTAACAGGATCGAGCCCAATCCATCAGCGCGTAGTGATAGACACAGGTGTAGTTTTAGTCGGTAAAAGATTGACACGTCCTCTCGCTCCAACCCGAGCGGGAGAAGTCATTGGATGATTTCCACCCTTAAAAAAATAAAAAAAGGTGCCATCATCATCATTATTATTTCAGCCGAAAGATGTCCACTGCTAGACATAGACCTCCCCAAGTGTCGCTATAATAACCGGTCCTGTGAGTCTCTCATCCATCGGATACCCGCGACCCTTACCAGGTCATCGGTCCACCTGGGGACCATCCAACGCAAGGTACCCTGTAACCCCTTCAGAAAATGTGGCCGTGTTATTTTAAAGTGAATAATTAAATACATATAGCTATTTACTTTTATCGTCTTTGGATGGTATCCCTTGAATAATCACGGTCAATTAGCTTGTTACTATAATGCGAAAAATATAATAAAAATAAGCTGTAGGATTGTTAAAAATGTCTCCGTCTAACACCAGTTTAACCATAACTGTAATCGTGGGCGATGGCCATTCTTCTGCCACTCAGAAAATTACGTAAAATACGCAATGCCATCTATCAAATTTAATATGAAGTTCAACCGTCATTGTCATCATTATTTCTACTTTGAGTCTTTAGATGGCGTTGCAAGTTGCGTGTGGTGTCATATTTTACTTCTCGAAAACTTTGATTTCATACCGTTTGTCTTTCATATGCTTTGTTTCATTGCGATGGAACAAAGCCTAAGTAAGATAATTATCAAGTTCCACACAATTTAAATGTATAAAAGTTATTTACATCGATTTCTAAAATTAATAATACGCACTTCACTAAAAATTTCTACAGATATATTATATACGTATATTTATAAAAAAAAAATTGTAAGCATGCAAAAATATATAAAAAAATCTTATTCACGATGACAAAATAGAACAAAAATTTCCCCTAAGAGAGCCGTATGGGATTTGACCCACCTTCACGTTACATTAAAGTCTAGATGCGAAACCACTGTGCTGCGGTCTTCGATGAATAAACTATAAAATAGACGTTCTTATATAAACGTCATAATTGACTGGTTGGCTCCCTAACGATAATAGCGTGATGATTTTCGTTTTAGAAGTTAAATTTGCAGCTAAATGGAATAATGTAACATTATAGTACGTGGTTTTATTCGTCGCTTTGATTTTATTATGTGTTTTGATTAGTTTGTACAAAATATTTAGAAGATATCGAATAGAAATGTCAATTTTATTTTGAAAAAATGGTAAAAGTTATTTTAATACAAAAAAAATAAGACAAAATAATGACAAATTTTTTAACTGTAGCTGGGAATTGAACTCGCGGCAAATGTCGTTCAATACCTACATTTTGGATTATTGCTCACCCCCCATAGCAAATAGCGTGATAGTTTATAGCCTATCAGTTGCCCTGACCTATAAGGGTTGTGTATGCAAAATTTGAACAGGATCGGTTCAGTAGTTTTTGCGCCAATTAATACCATCCCAAAAGAATTTTACTGTTTTATTATATGTATAGATTATATACTTACAAATATATACATTTACATAAAGTAAAAGAAAGGGAAATAATTCGGCAACATCCGCTTTAATGCATACAGACTGGTGGTCGTCCTGATGTCGAGAGAAAGCGCATTCCACATAAGCATGGATTCAAAATAAAAGGAAGCATGAATAAACACAAAAAGTAATAAACACTAAAATGCTACTTAATTGCTAAGTGACTTAAGCTATATATTTTCTAACGCGGGCGAAGCCGTTGGCAAATTCTAGTTTTTTTTTTTTAATTGATATTAACCAGTGCTTGACTGCGATCCCACCTGATGGTAAGCGGAGATGTAATCATTGATGGTCAGGCGCACTAGTTTATTAAGAGCCTATTCACTCTAGCCTTGAAGACACCTAAATTATACTTGGACGGGAAGACAGCAGCAGGCAAATCTACAGCTACCTATAAACTGCGTGCAGAAATCTATCAAGACGTACACCAATGTTAATTTCCTCTTTGATCAATTATTGACTCTGATGCATTATTGTGTAATTTAGTAAATAACTCAGTTCAGTGACGGAAACAGCAAAAATACGCCGCCAATGAAGGCTCTAGATACGATACGATATCATCAATTCAGTCGAAAGACTTTCACTGTTGGACATATGCGTCCCTCAAGTATTACCACAATGAACGCTCCTGTGCGTCTCGCATTCATTGTATTACCGTGACCCTCACCAGGTAATCAGTATATTTTCTGGAAGGCCTTCCAATGTTGCGAAGGAATCGAACGATAGAGAGATTAAAAAATTAAACCTGTCTTCCTCAGTTACCAAAAATATTAAAAAAACATTTCCACAAAGCTAACGTTATTCCTCGGCTAATTGAATCCGTACATCTCTTTGACAAACAGACAGACAATGCATTTTATGAATCGTGAAAATAAAACGAAAACAAATTCCTCTTTTGGTTACCTCAAATTCAATTTACCAACAGGCAGAACGGGAACCGAACATTTCATGCGCTCAAAGGGGAGCAAAAAATCAATTGCAAGCAAAAAGAACTTCTCGTCGTAACTTGAGATCCTCATGGGGAGGAAAAAAATATTTTCACAGATTCCTGCCAAATTTAATATCGTCATTTTAGCGAAATGTTCTAAATTAGCATCGACAGCAGCGACGATCGGTTTCACCTTCACTCCTAAATTCCAAATTTCATTTCACTTCGATTTTATTGGAAAACTTAAGCAGTACCTATAAGTTGTCTTACACACGGTTTGGGAGAATAGCCAGCTTTTACATTTTGATAACTTAATCAATCTATTTGTACTGCATTCGAAATATGATTAGACATTTAAACAAACGATTTTTACTGACCGTTCAACCGATTTTCACTTTTATTCCGTAGGCATAAGGATGGCATTAAAAGCGAAAAAGTGGTTACAATGCCAACTATTTACTGCAGTTGTAACCTTTTGCTAACTATGTTGGGTCGGCTTTCAGTCTAACCAGATGTAGCTGACTACACGTATTTTACATGGAGCGATTGCCTATCTGACCTCCACAACACAGTAATTGGGTAACCCGATACCCCTTGACAAGACTTTTTTTTCGGTGGGAAAATCATCCAATGACATCCCCGCTCTTGAACGGAGCGGGAGACAGACGTTTACTGACTAAAAACCCACCTGTTCCTTCGTTGCCTTTCCAGGGCCGAGTCTTCCTTTCAGAATCAGACCCTTGGCCTCAGTAGTCTTCGACCCTGCTGGGCCCCTATGTTTTGCTGACATCTCTTTGAGGCACGCGTGGAACAGTACGTGCAGTCGACGACTTAAGCTCAGTCCGGACGGTTACCGGACGGTCGGTAAGTTCGGAAATCGGGATCGGGATCCCGGCGACTGGGACTTAAACGCCGCTCCCTTGCACATGTACGTGCGGCCTCCTCCTTTGGTAACTTTACTGCTTCGTAGAAGGAGGCGACCGCCTGCCACTCGTCCTTGCTTCGGACCATGGCCTGTACCAAGGCCCGGCGCTCGCGATCGTTGCCGCCGATCGCCCTACGAGGACACGGCGGTGCTCTGCCCAGGCGGGGCACACCTCTACCGTATGCTTCACCATGTCCTCCGGGCGGTCTACACAATGGTGACACCCGTGCGTTTCTTCCGCACGAATCCGGTGCAGGAACCTCTCGAACTCATCATGTCCGGTGAGGATCTGCGTCACTACTCAAAGAGGGAACTTACAGCCATAATTATGGCATCTTCAACCCCTCGACAAGACTGACATCAGATTTTCGGGTTTCTGACTATGTGCAACGACTATCAAAGTTTTACAAATGAAATCCGGCTTAACGTGTTTTTGGATCCTATTTCTGATCTCTTTCCAGTTGTGTGAATGCCATCCCATCGGATTACAAGAGTAAATGAATATAGAGTGCATCTGTGTTGGGTTACACACGTGTACACTACTATATCTCCAACGTACTTGGTTAATCGCTGTTGAGATGTAACCACGCTGATCGGAATTCGGTCGAGAAGATATATCTTAAACTTAATTAAATTCGTGTGAATAGTTTTTATTATGAAGAGGAATATTTGTGTTAAAAATCGTTTTGCTCTTCAAACTATACGCCAGTAAGTCACAAAGACGTTAAAACAGAGCTCAAATTCCTCTCTGTCGCGTTTCTTTTATTGACTACCAAACTTTATTAGTGAAATTTCACCTGAGGCGAGCCGCCATGTCGCTGAGCTCAGGAACCAACTTTATTTACTAAGATCACTTTTTATGCGAGGCATCGACCGGGGTATGCGAGTTTCCAGTGATCGCATTTTTATTTATGTTTTATTTTAGTTTTAGTGGCAATGTGTACATTTTATGTGTAATCTATCTTCTAATATATAAAATTCTCGTGCCACAGTTTTCGTTGCCATACTCCTCCGAAACGGCTTGACCGATTTTGATGAAATTTTTTGTGCTTATTCGGTATCTATGAGAATCGGCCAACATCTATTTTTCATCCCCCTAAATGTTAGGGGTAGTCCACCCCAAAATTTTTTTTTTTATATCTTAGACAAAATTTTTAATTTCTATTTTTTTATGATACAACATACAAAAATACATACAATCCTCAATTTTAACCCTTCTACAATCAACCCTTATTTTTTAATAGCCATTTTAGTAATTTAAAGGAAATTATTTATATGGCAAAACAACGTTTGCCGGGTCATCTAGTATTCTATATATATAAAATGAGAAACTGATTAATGGACATATCAATACACACCTGAAACTAGTGGTACGAGAAGCGTAAATTTTTGCATAAGGTTTCCTTTTATGACGTAGGCGAGCACTAAGAGAGTTACCAAAATTAAAACCCTGCGAGGAAGAAACGAGTGTTCAAAGTCTGTATGGAGAAATTGACTTTGGGTGAAACTGTATCACATCAATTTTATTATATTAGTTACTAGCGACCCTCCCGGGCTTCGCACAGGTGCAATGCTGATACCACCGCAACCGCTATGTCCCCGCATTTTAAATCTGTAATATATTCGAAAATATTTATTTAAATTACATGCTGTAAAGGGCCATATTGATCTATATTAAATACAAAATATATTTACGGTACTTAATTGGATAAGGATTAATGATATATGGTTTAAAATCGCTTCGTAAATAAGCTATTATTTCTCGTAAAAAGTAAAGGATAAAAAATGGTTATTGTGGGTCATCCCTAAGAGATATACCATCGCAAACTTTTTTGTAGACTTTTTTAGGGCATACAATACACTAGTACATTATTTTGATTTATCTCGTAGAGTTCAGCCAGTGTTTACAATGTAAGCGCAAAAAAACGTATTTATTTACGAAATCACATAAGAAACTTCTAAAATTATCAAAGATAAAAAGTACATTTTTGCATTTATTATAAACTGTCCTTTTGAATTAATCTATCTATTAAAAAACCGCATCTAAATCCATTGCAGAGTTTTAAAGATCTAAGCATACATAGGGACAGACAGACAGCGGCAACTTGGTTTTATACTATGTAGTGATGATATACAACAAGTAACATAATAAACGCACATCTTGAAAGTAGTATATCTAGAATCGGCTACTGAATCGATTTTAGCTGTTTTTAAAATAGTTAATTTTTGATGCTAAAATAATCAAGATTTATTTTATGATAAGCGGCGATTAGTGTTCTACGCACGCCTCAAGGAGATGTCAGTAAAACCGTAGGGGGCTTTGCAGGGTCGAAGCCTACTGGGGCCTTGGAACGAAGGCAAAGAAGGAGCATATTAGTAATTTTTAGTCAAGTCTGATATGCTCTCCTGCTCCGCCCGAGAGCCAAAGAGTTGACAATTCAAAAGCAGGCACTTTTGAATTGTCAAAATGTCTTTTTGAAATAAACATTTCTGATATCTGAATTAGTTGTAACGTTTGTTTAAAGACGTTTTACTTCAGGTTTATATGATGATTAACACAAACCTACGTTACGCCATAACACGTGACACGTGCAATTGTACCTTCGCCATAATTCAGTCAGTTTACGAGTTTTCAAGTATCCTAAATGATACTAAACTCGAAGGATTACGATTGTTGGAACATAATTAGACGTGTAGTGTTTAATATTATGAAAAATTATTGCAGCTCTGAAGGAAGTTGTCCAGGAAAAATATTTATGTTTGTGGCTGATGCGAGACGAATTTCCTCTGGGGAGGTGGAAATGTCAAATTTTTAAGAAAGAAAGAAAAAACGTTTATTTGTGACTCACACAATCGTATCAACTAAAGATACACAATAAAAAAAAGAAAGGTAAAATCAGTGCGAGACCAAAAAGGCACCCAACTCGGCGCGTTTTTTACCTACTAAAACCGACCTGAGTTCTTTGAAAGAAGAAAGAAAGAAAAATATGTCATTTGGCACACATAGATACACATACTGTAGAAACAACATTTAGTAACTTATTAATATTAACATTTATTAAAAAGAACAATGACCGAATGTGTGTCTCAGGGTTATGCCATGTTACGGCGTGAGGAAGAATGGCAAGCCGCGGCCTCTTTCTGCGAAGCAGTAATGCTAGCGAAGGGGGCGGCCGCATGCGAGAGGGAACGGCGTTCCTCACGCCCCAGCCGCCGTGTTTCTGACCCTGGTTTCCTACCATCGTATGCGTGGGCTTGCGGACGGCGAGCAACGGGTAGCTCGCCGTATAGACCAAGCCAGACTCGTCGACGACGCGTATCATGGAGATATCAATAAAACCGTAGAGGCTCAGCAGGGTCGAAACCTACTGGGGCCATGAGTTGTACAAGAGAGAACCCCGGAGCCCTGGAACGAAGGTAAAGAAGGAGCAAGAGTGGGATTTAGTCAGGAAAAATCTGACACGAACTTCGTCTTCTCGCGCTCTTGTGCAGAGCGCGGGAAGACATTGGACGATTGCCCACCAAAAAAAAGGCGGTCCCCGAAATCCCATATCTAAAAATTACTTAAAACGCTCCCGCTCTCGCTTATAACTCAGACATCACACAAAAACGTTATTGTTTTAGGTCTCACCACCACCGTCTAAGTTTGCCAACTCTTTGGAATTTGAATAATCCATCAAAGACAGCTGTTAGGGAGGGACAAAGTGTCATGTGCGGCCCGTTGCGCAATTGTTGTGTGACGAGGTCGAACACGACAAACATAATATAACCTTTATGGTCGTCACCCCTTAAGGGTAAAGGTGTCTGTTGACAATGCATTTCATGGTGACTTGTTGGAGTTAATTCGTTCTTTGGGACAAACGTAGATCTGAATGTGACCATGATAAATAGATGATGCAGGTGCGAGTTTTATTGACGAAAATCCGGAGCGCGAGCTACCCATTCCTCGCCGTCCGTAAGCCCGCGCCTACGGTGGCCAGAGTTCACCCTGCCACTCCCGACGCCAGGGGTATCTCTTGTCGCTGCTGGGGTGTGAGGATGTCCACTACCTCACGGCTGCAGTCATCTCCTTTGCTAGCATTAGTGCTGCCCAGAAGGCGGCGACAAATGCTGTAATTTTTGACAGGCTCACGTTTAACCACTATTACACTTAATGGTAAGCGATTATGTAACCTATTTACTCTTGATTTAAAGACCCCTAGATTGTAGTGAAGCTATCAGAAAACACAGACTCCGGCAGGAAATTCCATTCCTAAGTTGTATGCGTAATAAATGTGCTCCTAAAACGTTTTGCACTTATGGGCGTGTTACCCACCACAGATATACTGTTGGTCAACTTTTTAAATGACTATTCAATCGATGAAACCGTCATCTCAGTTATTAGATGGATAGATATAAAGCAAAAAAAACTTCTTCATATAGCAATTGGTGTTGATATGTCCAATACCTAAAAGTAACGCCTCTGAAGGTCACTTTGAGTTAAAGGACCCGTCCAAAATATAATCGTCACGCTTCACATGACCCATAAAACAAAGCTACCGTGAACCCTGAAGCACTGTAAAGCGATATTCATTAAAACAAGCACGCAATACACTTGGAACTTGTCGCTGAGTTAACGCTATAAAAACTTGCACAACAACGTTATGAGTTCGCTATCTCGTCCGCATACAACTTACCTGACTTAGATTACTTCACCATGCATTTGCTTTGTTGTTGACTTTGATGAATTGGCTCCTTATTCATGAAGTTTTTTATTAGTCTTGCTACTTATTTTCTTAGAACACTGTCGTTGTATTTGAACTCATCGACAGAGTTCTAAGAAAATAGAAGCCCTTGAGGGTTTGACGTCCTTTTAGAAGATTTAATAAAACTTTACTTATTGAAATGTTCAAGTTACTGCGGCCCTGATACGCTAAGGACAACTGAAGGACAACTGAAGGTTTTAGTCAAAAATCTGATATTCCCTCTTGCTCTACCCAGAGTGAAAGGAGTTACTAATGGTAAATCACTTGTAAAAGTCATTTGACGATTTCCGACCTCAAAAAAAAAAACTTACGTAAAAATAGCTTGTCAAACATGAGGCTGATGTATTATAGAATAAAATAAACTTTAGCATAGCATAGCATAGTCGGCCTTATAATGTTCCCACTGTTGGGACTCAGGCCTCCTCTCTAGGAGAGGGAAGGGCCGTAATCCACCACGCGGGCCCAGTGCGGATTGGTGAATGTCACATGTCTTCGAATTTTTGGTTCTAGTACATGCCGGTTTCCTCACGATGTTTTCCTTCACCGTTTTGAGAGCAGTGGTGATGAAATAAATTACACAAAGTGATGCGCCTGGCTGGGTTTGAACCCGCGATCTACAACTCGTTAGTCGGGGCCGTTACCACTCGGCCACCACTGCTCTCATAGATAAAATATAGATAAATATACAAAAGACAATATATAAGCTGACAATGATGTGATAAAATTAACATTATTACGTATCACAGTTATGATTATACGAACCACTGCTTTAATTCATGACCATTTGGATACTCTCCAAATGTTGATGAGCTTAAAAAGCTTCAACGAACAGCGTATAATGACGTCCGGCGCAGCACGACACTTTGATAACTACTCTTGGGCTGCGGAACTGTTCGAAAGGTGTTACCATGGCTTTGGAACGCCAAGGGCTGCTGAAAGAACATGGGTGGGTATAATAAAAGTATGTCAATTTTAAAGGTTATAATAATAATATATTCCACAACTATCACACAACGCCGTCTAGTCTCAAGCTAAGCAGAGATTGTGTTATGAGTACTAGACAACTGATAAACATACTTATATATTTCTAAATACATACATATTATAGATAAATTACACCCAGACACAGAACAAATAATCGTGCTCATCACACAAACATTTGTCCTGGGTGGGAATTAAACCCACGAGCTTCAGCATAGCAGTCAGGGACACTAACCACTAGACCAACAGGCCAGTCGTTATGTGCCTCAGTCGGCAAAAATGGAACCCTTATAGGATCATTTTGTTGTCCATCTGTCTGTCTGTCAACACCCCTTTTCTCAGGAATGCGTTGAGGTATCAAGCTGAAATTAATATCAGATACTTAGGTTTGCTACATCTCGGAGCAGTGAAATAATTACAACTTCGTAACAAAGCCATCTAAAGATTAGTTTATTTTAAGCGAATGGTTTGATACTCGCAAGGAGATTAATACCTATGAGGTACTTCCCGTTGACCTAGAATCCTCAAATTCGTCGTAACGGAAAAAAAATTGAAAACTGTTTTTTTTCAATCCGGAAAATTCTTCGAAACTCGCTTCGGAATTCGAACTATTTACCTACATAGGTAAACTACTCTTGCTTTGGGTGGAGCGAGAGAAGAATTAAAACATACCAATGCTGCCCCGATCCAGGATCGAGGTTGATTTTTTAAATAAAACCACAGCTCTGCCCTCTGTTGACGGCGTAGAATTGAAGAAGATTCGGGCCAAAAATTTTCGAAGCGAATCGCTCAAATATACTTAGTTGATAAAACCATATTTTTAACTACCCCAGCGCTCCAGAATTCTAACAAAAATAAAACTGTCGATGTCTCCTAGCGTTGCTTGTTTTTTCCTCTGTTTATATAACCGGTTCGAACGAGTAAGTTACAGTTTTTCCTTCTCGAAAGCTGCCCGTCGAGGAGGTGATTTATACACCAAGTTGTTCGGCTTGTTCTAAGTTAGCTATAGGTATAACTTGATCATAGTTCGAACAATATCTACTGGTAAGGGTATTATTGTCTGGGGATGGTCGTCGAAAGTTTTACAGCGTTCGGTTTCTTTTTTCTTTTGGTAATTAAGAAAAAAAAAAAAACATTGGCTTGGTTTAGTAACCGTGAATCATGTATATGCTCATAAATCTGATTACTGTAGATAAAAAAAAAAAAAAACTTAGAAACAAGTAAAACTTAGAAAAAGTATTTATAGAGATGATTGTTTTGAAAATCCTTGTAGCCAGGTCTATTTATGTATCTATGTATGTGTACAGCACGCACGCGTCTAGCACACTTTTCCCACTATAGGGCGGAGCGGAACAGCGTGTCAGACTTTTACTGACTAAAACCACACCTATGTTTCTTCAGTTGCCCTTTGCATGATTTTAGGAACACGCGCAACTCTTTCAGAAGTCGACCCATGGCCCTAGAAGGCTTCGGTCCTGTTGGGCTCCTGGGTTTTGCTGACATCTCTTTGAGACGCTTGTGGAACACTAAGCGCTGTCGATGACTCGCGGTCGGGACGGTGACCACCTATTGCTCATCGTCTGCAAGCACACGCCGGTAGCTGGTAGTCGAGGTCGGGATCTAAGCGGCTGGAGCGTGAAAATGTCCGTCCTTCGCTAGCATTACTGCTTCGCAGAAGGAGACGACTGCTGCCCATTACGCTTCAATCCATACCATGGCCTGTACCAGGGCCCGGCGCGAGAGGTCATCGCTGTTGATCGCCCCCATATTTTTGGACCTGACACCTCGTTTTTGAATATTTTGATACAAGTGGAGAAAGTTTTTCATTATAAACGAGGCCGAAATCTGGCACACATCCCTCCGTCTAGAGTGCGAGAAGTCATTGGATAATTTCCAAACTCAAAATAAAAACCATCCATAACTAACTAATACAAAACGCATCAAAACATCGAAAGAAAATCAAACAAGTTAATTCTATAAACATATTAAAACTCAATGCAAACAAAAAACAGCTCCCGTACGCTACATAACAACATTATCTGGCCAATCTCGTGTTTACAAGGTCCATTTGAAAGACTTAACTGTTTTGAAGACAATACGAACGTTTGCATTGGCCTGAACACAGTCGCCGCCAATCTAATCAGGTTGCAGTGTGGAGCAAATAAAAAGTTAAAAAAATAAAGTGGAAGACCTTTTAGGGTTCCTACACGAGTATGACTGAACTGTCAATCTGTGTGATATTGAAAGAGTAGGTTAGGTTATTTCTAGGCAGGCGTGTTCCATCGTCGACCACATCATCGCTTACCATCAGGTGAGATGAAAGAAAGAAAAAAATATTTTATTTGGCACACGTACACAGATACAGATACACACAATGTAGAAACAATATGTAAACACTTAAGATAAAAAAATAAGAAAATAAAATAACTAACATTGTGTGTCTCGCGCTTGTGCCAAATAGGAGAGATGAGAGATGGTGATGATGGTGGTGGTGATGGTGGGAGATGGTGGTCAAACCAATCATTAATTTAAAAAAAAAGAGTTCGCGAGCGCTGTTATCACTATTATTAACTTACAAACTGGCAAGATAATTATAGTTTTTAAGATTTATGCTTTACATAGAATAGGCGTTCATATTTGATGAGAAGAAAAAATAAATTGTTTTGTGAAGCCAGGAAGAAGGTCAGCTGTCAAGACGCTAAGCGAAAACCACTTTATAAATAATATAAGGTACTTCTAATAGTGCGTTGATGACATATGGCTCCGAAACGTGGTCGCTTACAATGGGCCTCATCAGAAGGTTTAAAATTACTCCAAGGGCAATGGAAAGGGCTATGCTCGGAGTTTCCTTGCGTGATCGCGTCAGAAATGAGGATATCCGCAGGAGAAACAAGGTTACGGACATAGCCCGAAGAATCGCCAAACTTAAGTGGCAGTGGGCAGGGCACATTGCTCGCAGAACAGATGGTCGATGGGGACGAAAGGTTCTGGAATGGCGACCACGTAACGGAAGACGCAGCGTTGGAAGGACTCCCACAAGGTGGACCGATGACCTGGTGAGGGTCGCGGGAATCCGATGGATGCGAGACGCACAGGACCGGTCATTGTGGCGGCATTTGGGGGTGGCCTATGTCCAACAGTGGACGTCTTTCGGCTGAAATGATGATGATGATGAATAGTGCGTTTACACGTGGGCCTAGCTTTGGCCAATCGCAATTGTTTAAACAGGGTTTACACACAAAATATTCGGCATTTTAAAAATCTTGTAACTTGCACCAAACACGCAAGTTTCTCTGGAATATGTCCAAGTGCTTGCTGTTGCTACCTCAGAAGTTAAACGCGAACCTATATAAAATGGCTGTATACTTTACTGATTGCAGCCTTTATTGGTTAACATGCTACGGAGTACCAATATAGTACACTCGATTGCAGTCGATAAAAATTTGTTGCCGAGCTGTAGTTGTGTTGATAGATATTTGTAGGGCTTTTCAAATAAATATATTTTTTGTTGTTTTTGATGTTTTCTGTGGTTTTGTTTATTATTTTCATGGAGCAATAAAAAAATGAGACACATAGTGGTGGTCTAATATGTGTAATGCTTTCGACTTATTAGTTGTAGTGTGAGCCAACACTGCTTTCAAAACGTTGAAGGGAAACATCGTGAAGAAACCGGCATATCTTAGAACCAGAAATTCCAAGACATGTGACATTCACCAACTCACACTGGGCCCGCGTGGTGGATTATGATTCATTTCCTCTCCTAGAGAGCCTAAGTCCCAAGAGTGGGAACATTATAAGGCTGAGTATGCTTACTTATGATAATAAAAGAATAGTTTCATCCTTCTCACTTTACCTCTTTGGCAGAAAATCGAACTCTTGGACAAAAACTACTGTGACTAATCAGAAAATCTCTTAAACTATTGAAAGCCCAGGTTAGCCAGAGTGTTGACATGGCTGCGTGAACGTTCAAAAAAGTTACCATGACTCTAGAACGCAAATGGTAACTGAAAGAACATGGGTAATATTTAGTTCGCAAAAATCTCTCTCCCTCCGCCCAGAGCGAGAGAAAGAATGATGGTTTTCCACTAAAAAAAAGAAACTGTAAATATAACCTGATGAAACGAATACGTGAAACAATTTGCCTGCTGCGTGTCTGTGTCTTCCCGTCCAACTACAATTTAGGTGTCTTCAAGGTTAGAGTGAATAGGCTTTTAATAAATTTGTGTGCCTCACCATCAATGATTGCATCATTGCTTACCATCAGGTGAGATCGCATTCAAGCACTCATTTATATCAAATTAAAAAAAAAAACTATTTCGCAGAACTTCACCATTTCTTACCTTGTTACTTGTCTGTCCTGCGAACTACATGGATTGATAGAGATTCGAGCATCGCAAATTGAAAAAAAATTATTATTATATTTATTGACGTGTAAAAGTGTTTTTTTTTTCAAACCTACTTACAAAATAAATAGCATTTATCACTAAACGATTTATTAATATTAAGTAAACTGCCACGGTAAAAAGTGAATTTGTAAGTTGTAGCTTGAACTTTACAATGGTTTATTTCTAAAGTATCAAGAGTTAATCGTTTATTTGCTTTATTTGAAATGAATGAAGGAATGCTTTATTTTTGAAAAGTATTAGTTTTTTTATTCAGTGTTTAGTAATTTTTTTGAATGTATAGAAGGGGAAACTGACTGACTGACATCAACGCACAGCCGAAACTTCTAGGATTAGGAGCGTAAAATTTTGCATAAGGTTTCCTTTCATGACATAGGCGAGCACTAAGAAAGGATTTTTAAAAATCATGAAGCGGGGGTCCAAAGTTTGTATGGCGAAACCTACATTCACGCGAGTGAAGCCACGGGCAAACGCTAGTGAGCAATATATTTAGTCATGAGGACTACCTTATGACCAAATATATTGCTCATTAAGACACTAGTCTAACCAAACTTGAAAAGATTAATTTCTCAAAATTAGACACCCAAGTTATTGTGATCAAAATTTAGTTAGCATTAGATCACATTTAATTACCAATTAATTATCCTATAAGAAATACGAAACAATAATACACACAACTATCACACAACGCCGTCTAGTCCCAAGCTAAGCAGAGCTTGTGTTATGAGTACTAGACAACTGATAAACATACTTAAATATTTTTAGATACATACATATTATAGATCAATTGCACCCAACCACAGAACAAATGATCATGCTCAACACACAAACATTTGTTCTGGGTGGGAATCGAACCCACGACCTCCGGCGTAGCAGTCAGGGCCACTAACCACTAGACCAACAAGCCAGTCGAATATGAACCATATTCTGCATTACCACTCAAACCGCAAGCGAACGCCGGCGTTCGCGCGTGATTTCGCGCCATTTAGGATAAACGATAGCGTCTGCATAGATTATACAATATTGAGCTTTTTATACATTTATAAAATGGATTATTGGGTATTTATCCAAGTACATAAATAAGAAGTTATTCATAAAGTAGTCTTTAAATGTCGAAAATAAACAAATTTTTCCGTTATTCACTATATACCTATACATATCCATAGGTTAGGAAATGCTTGTTTATTTCCTGTTAAAGTATCTTCAAGTTTAATTTGTATGTAAAGTTGCAAGCAAATGATACTTTGCATTAGAACTACGTCATCAAAAGTTAGAACTAACTTAGAAACAGGTAGTTCAAGAGTTCCCGAACTCTTGTCAGGCAGAAATAGGTAAGTATTGTGTATCTAAACTTTATGCATATGTACTCGTAACTGTGTAGTTTTAAGTTGAAAATATCCATAGTTAAGTTCAGAGTAAAACGTGTACTTAGCAACACTCATGACTTACCTAAACGAGAAGTAGGGTTCAGGATTGGCTCACCCTTATGTTGTCCGGGATTCTGATCTCGATTTCCGGCCAACTTAGGCACGGGCTTGCGGACGGCGAGCAATGGGTGGCTCGCAGTCCGATCGTCCGGTAACCGTCCGGACCGAGCCCAAGTTGTCGACGGCGCGTACTGTTCCACGCGCGCCTCAAGGAGATGCAAATCTCCTAACCTCAGCAAATAACCTCAGCAAATCGTAGGGGCCCAGCAGGGTCGAAGCCTACTGGGGCCACGGGTAGTGTGAAAGTGAAACCCGGGGACTTGGGACGAAGGCTAAAGAAATCTGACACGAACTCGCGCTTATTTGAATTGCATGACTCGATACCGCCATCTCCTTTTTACCGTCGGACGACCCGATGTACGGCGAGTATCCACCCTTACGTTGTTGAAACTTCTACGTTCCGGAATATGTGTTTCACTTCGTCATTTTTTCCGCTTATGGAACAATTTGACTGCCGCGGTCTTCCTGTCCAACTATAATTTTGGTGCCTTCAAGGCTAAAGTCAATAGGCTCTTCATAAAATAGTGCGCCTTACCATCAACCATTGCAGCACTGCTTACCACCAGGTGGGATCGCAGTCAAGCACTGGTTTATATCAATAAAAAAAATTTGTCTCATCTACCGGGTTTAAATCTTGAATTACTACTTCTAATGTTATCATTAGCATTTTAACAACTGCTAGACTTAGATCTTTCTTAAGCATAGTTGACTGATTCTGTGTTTTTTGGCTCCATCAGAATCCTGCCATTGCCAGGTTGTTGGTTCACCTTTTAGTAAGACACAAAATTATTTCTATGGAGGTAACTCCTTTTGAACACATTGGGTCCACATGCACAGCAGCAATTGTGAACAAAAACTAAGGGTGCGTTTCAATGAAGTGGAGTGGAGAAAAGTATTGAAGTGGAGCAAGGCGGGGTGGAGTTGAGCTACCATCCGCTTCGTGCCCTCCACTCGGCATTACAGTCTGCCCGACTCCGTTCTGTCCGGCTCAGGCCACGCGTGCATATATTTTATTTGAAAGTCCGTTAAGCTCCACTTTGCTTCACTCACACTGTTTCAACTGTTGCCACTCTTTTTTACTCTGCCCAGCTCCGCGTCAGTTGAAATGGACCATCGCGAGGCAGTTTCTGTATTCAGAAATAACTTAGTATTAGTAGCGACATCTATGACGCAAAATACGAACTAAAAATCCAAAATCCTTCATCGCCATACCAGAGATCTCCGTCAGTTGGTAGATCATCCCTTTTCAAGAAAGTTTTGTGATGCTTTACATTTTGTTCCGCCTACGTCCAAAGTACAAAAACAACCTGATGTTAACAAGGACATCGTATTATGTATCTCTCCACATTATTATTGTTACAAAGAATGACTGTTATCTAAATAAAGCTCGGGACATCGCTTGGTAATGCATACGAATTTTATCATTAAGCAGATTCAGCGCTTCTTGCTGATTATGAAGAGAATACTGTAATAAGGTTCATATTACAGTGCAAACATACCTAAGTAAAATTGGTATCTATTTATAATAATGATAAAATTAAAAAAAAAATCAAGTATTTTTATTGCACATAGGCCTTGTGAAAAGTCATGACACTTATGAAACGTCAGAAGCTAGTGCACGGTTCCAAATAGGTCGTTTCCTATGAAGAAGAACAGGAAAGAAACATCATGGTTACTTTTTAAAAACGTAGTTGACGTTACAATATTTCCATACAAAAAAAAAAAACAACAAAAAACACAATTTATTTACTGTAAGAACAGCGTAGACCAGTCAATATTGTACCTTTTGGGTTACCTTTTGCACAATAAAAATAATCATAATAAAAAGTGAGTCGTAATAACAAGTAATCTAAGAATTCGTGGAGTCTACAGTGTTCTCACATTAACATTATAAATAAGAGGCTATATAAAAAAAAACAAGAGAAATATAAATTATTACATCAAAAAACGAGACGTTAACAAAATAAATTACTAACGAATTTAAAGTAGTTGAAGTCTAAATAATTTAAATAATATTGCAAAAGCAATGTGTTAGAAAAAAAAATGTATATATTAAAACAAAGATGAAGCAGTTAATAGACATAATATTAATGAGTTACCAGGAAGCCACATGTGCAGAAGTAGCTATACCAACAAGCATGTCTTAGACATAGTCTTTAACCTTATAATACGCTTTTATGGTTAGGACACGCTTAATATGGGTCTTGAATTTTCTCTCGCTAAGTTCAGTTACCGCCTTTGGCAGCTTGTTATAAAAGCGTATGCTGTTTACTAAAAATAACTTGCTGGTCTTAGCTAATCTCCATTGGAGTAATACAATTTCATGTTTACTACGCGTATTTTTGTTAAGAAAATCGCTTCTAATTTTAAAGAGTTCTAGTCCAAACTTTTGCCTAAATAATATTTCATTTTTTTCTCATTCCTATTCTGTTCCACTCCTGGGCAAATACCTCCTTCCATCTTTTTCGAGCCAGCGTGTCCTCCTTCCAGCTCGGGCAAAATTTATCTAGTTTGTCCCGTTACCTCCTTCGTGACTCTGCTATTTTTGTATTTTAATATAATAGTAAAAAAATATAGATATATTATTTCGTGTGAATAGGTAAAAGTTGTAAAGGGCAACAAAATTCTAACTCCTAACAACCTTTTGTCGAATGAAACGGAAATCCAATAACACACATACAAATTGTTGGAGATGCAATTTGACATGGCTAGAGGCGGTCGAGCCAACTGTCTACCGTGTGTTACTCAAAACCGATTTAACAGAATCCAATTATCATCACATCCGATTCTCTGAAGGGTTAGGTAAAACTGATATTTACCTATATAAAGCTACGTCTTCTTAATTTTTACAGTTTTTACATTCTTAAAAAATACTAAATCTATATATATAAAAGCGAAATAGAAATCTCAGAAACTATAACATCTACAAATTTAAAATTTGGCAGGTAGGTTCCTTATAGGGTGTAGACATCCGCTAAGAACGGATTTTACGAAACTGGGTGGAGTTATATGGAAGCTAAGGGGATGAAACGGGGGTCCAAAGTTTGAAAGGATTAACCTACTTTCATGCGGGCGAAGCCGCTGGCAGAAGCTAGTGATAATATACAATTTACTAAAACCTTAAGAACTAACTAAAAGTAATATAAAGTATGGTGTTAAAAAATCCTCCGCGTCGCTTTCGACTGGTAAAGTACCTAAAAGGCTGGCAGCATTGCGACGTTATAATAATAATAATAATAATAATAATAAATCGTTTATTTGCGTAAATAAGGTACAAAAGGTTGACAATATAAATAAAGTTGATCTCTTATTCTGCCTTTAATTTCGGCGTGCAAATATGGCAATGCTTATCCTGTCCAAGGTTAAAGCCAGTCCAGCCAGTCGAGGGTCACGCGAAGTGTCAACAAGGCGTTTGAAAAGGTCATGTTTAGGTATGTTTTATCAGGTATGCATTAATTTCAAGAAATGCAGAGCGACTCTATAGCCACACCATCAACAGAGCACAATCCGGGCTGCTACTGAAAAATACCAGATAAGAAAACCCTAATAAAACTTTGTTTTACCTGAGAATCGAACCACCACCATAACCACGCTCAGGCAATCAGTTTATAAAATCATTTGTTATGTATTTCTCTATATGTATAGTACATACAGTTATATAGTTACAATATACTGCACATTCACACCACGAAATACAAACGACAGACATCAAAGTGTTCGTCGGCAAAGAACTGAGATTACACTGGTGAGCGGAAATATTTGGCACCTCAAAAAAAAAAATTGTAGACGAAAGTAACCGAATATGGAATACCAGTTAATTTCATGTGACACGAGTATAATAACGCTAAAGCATAAATGAAATCGTTTATTTGTAATAACTACTCGCCATATATTTTGGCTCAATTTAATAAGAGTTTTGTTATATTTTTATTACCTTAAATTATAAACAAAATCAACATGTATGTCGGTCAAATCTAAAAAGGACGTTTACTACTTGCAAAAATCACAAGTCCAGCCCCCTAGCTAAGTTACAACCGTTTTATTTTGATTCTTTTTCGTCGATCACCTCAAGTAGGCCACGCTTTCGATTCCTTTGTTCTGACGTCATCTCAACGCTCAGTCACGTGGTCAGAACAAAGGAATAAGAGGCGTGGCGAACTCGAAGCGGTCAATGAAAAGAGAATCGAAACGGTTGCAACTTGGCTAGGGGGGCAGGAATTAAACTCTGCGTCAGCGCAATTATAATGTGCCTAAAGCTTACTCATGAGGAAATTAATGTTACTCTTTGAGCATTTTAAAAACTATCTTAAACATTTTTCTCACAGAGAAAAACTACCTTCGCTTACCATGGGCTCACTACTCGCTCAACTGACAACTTGAAACTGGTACACGAATTTCATAATGTTATGTTTATAGCAGAGCACTGTTTTGTGCAGCTGCAAGTATTAATTTACGAGAATCGGCAGTATTCCATATTAGAATACTATCTAGTATAAAATATCTATACTAGTTTAAAAAATATTTTATTTTATTTATTTTTATTCCCAACAATATCCTTACAGACTTGTCCGAATCGATATTGAGGTTTCTTATTACTTAATTACAAACTAGATTCTGTAACAAATTTTAAAAAGCGCTATCTTATTGAATTCACTTATAGCACAATAAAATATATTCACGTCGTCAGCTATGCGGTTGAGCGAGCGCAAAGCGCGTATGAGAGGCGTCTCGCTCAATAACTTAAAATGATAGGTATCTACTACATTTGAACTAATAATGGTATCCTGTTATCTAAATATCACCTCAAAATCACAAATACCTGCCGTACTTCTTCCAATTGAAGTTTAACTAACGATAAAACAAGATAGTTGTAATAAGATATCTTGTTATCTATTTATAGTCTATATTTTAAATGGCAACGAATAATTAATATAACTCAAGACTAACTCAGATTATTTACAGAGTAAGTTTTAATTGTCAATGGCAGGTTAATTTTAAGCATTATTTACTGCTTGAGAACAAATGACTACAAATTCGTCTTCAATTAATTAAAAGTAAACAGCCTAGACCAAAACTAATTTATTTAAAAAAACGTATTTTCTAAGGTCTCGTTCGAAAGTCGGCTTCAACTTAAACTATCAATAAGTACCCTGTTTGGAAAGTACGCCGCAACGCAAAGTTTTAAATTTACGAGAATTCTTCGACTTATACCTTTTATCGGCCTCAAGTGTAACTGAATTCTTTGATCTGCGTCACAGTAAGTAAAAAGCGTTTTAGAGAGAGAAAAAAAGTTTCGCGGAAAATTCGTTTTCGCGCCTTCAAAGGGGAAAACTATTAACGTCTTTTTTTCTTTGTTATGTAGATACGAACAGAATAGTGGAGTTATGTGAGTGTTTAATTTTGCAGTTTTGTTTTTAGTTCAGTGGGTCAAGAACTGTGGTACTATGTGTACGTGTTTCGGTGGACTGGCGTTTGTTTAGATCAGATATCACACACATTGTTCTAATGGTCAGTGTAAAGTGTTTAAATTAAGATTTACTTTCTTAATTCAAAAAGAAAACTTCAGTAGGTATTATTATTTAATATGGAGTAGCAAAATTTTTTTCATCATCATCATCATCATTTCAGCCGAAAGACTTCAACTGTTGGATATAGGCCTACCCCAAGAGTCGCCACAGTGAACGGTCCTGTGTATCTCGCATCCATCGGATTCCCGCAAACTTTGAATAGATGGCCGTTGGGGCCGATAGGTTCTGAAATGGCGACCATGGAGGTTCCGGAAGACGTAGTCTTGGAAGGCCTCCTACAAGGTGGGCCGACGACCTGGTAAGGGTTACGGGAATCCGATGGATGCGAGAAACACTCTCCTGTAAAGTTTCCTCAATGTCGTTTAGTAATTTTTGCCTTTCAAGCGTGGATATATCTCACTAGTTTTTTCCCACGGCTTCACCTACGTACATAAAATATATACTATGTCACTCAGGAATAAAGCAGCTTTCTATTGGCGATAAAAATTTAGCAATCGGACCAGCACATCCAGAGATTACCTCTTACAAACAAAACAAAAAAAGAACAAAGAAATAAAAAAACAAAAAACAAACTTTACTTCTTTATAATATTAGTGTAGATTAGGAAGATCTAGTTCTTACTGCCTTTTGAATCCCCAGTCTAAACTTCAATAATGAATTACTCATTATCTCTCAGTGCTACTAACACTAAGGCTGTGAGATACGAGAACAAGGGAGCACTATTAATATTTCTCGCAAATTCAAAGCGAATACAACATTTACCTGTACGAGATAATCTAATTAACATACAAGTTCGAACGCTAGTTGTGAGCTTAGTTTTTGTCATGGAGTAATCAATGAATGGAGTGTTCAGTCCTAAAAAAAAAACTGGTGTTTCATTTCCTGTTGGTATGTTTTGCGCGAATTGACACCGCGGCTTTTAAACGTAAAAGCATCATCATAGGTAGGTTTTGTCTGTAAAAAGCTGATAATCACTCTTGCTCTACCCGGAGTCAGAGAAGTGATTTGATGAATACCAATCACAAAAAAAAAAATTGTAAGTTTTGTGTAGGTAGTTAGGCTCTACCATACTTTAGAGCCAAATTTAAAAAATACATATTAATTTTATAATCTTTAATAGGTTGTGGTAGTGTGACATGAAATGTTTGCTGTATAGAAGTACTGCATAGAAGTCTTAAGCGTTAATAGCAGGCCTTTCATAGTCACTTTTTCGTGCATGAAACAGTTATCGTGTAAAGAACGCGCTTGTGAAGATGTTAAAAGGGGCGAAAAAGACCTTGAGGACAGTGTTTGTCATTCTCATCAGAACGCTGTACGCTCCTGAGAACGATATAATTGCTATGTAAAGGGGGTTAGTAGCTGTTATTACATATCATCAGTCAACAATTGAATAAATAAAGTTTTACCGTTGGAAGGTACACACTGACAAAATACTTAAACTGTTTTTTATTTTTAAAAGTGTCTCATCATAAAATAGCTTCTCTCGCATAAGTGGAGAGAGAGGAAGTATCAGACTTTTACTGACTTAAACCCACCTGTGTTTCTTCAGATACCCTTTGAGTTTCAGAGTCAAGGTCACTCATTCGAACAATCCCGCAGCTCAATAGAATCTTCAGACCTGATTCCAAAAAGTGTCTTGACATACGGACGGACATGCAACAAAGTGATCCTACAAGGGTTTCTTTTTTGGTACAGAACCCTAAAAATAACGCTAACAGCAAGACTCCATGAACCACTGTGAACAATGTATAGAGTAACTGTTGTCCCACACATTATCCCTCCATTTACTCTTAACTCCACGTTTTATCGTGTTTATCGTGTCTTCAACAGACTACCTAGTATATTTAGCTACAGGTTGAGTTAG
This sequence comes from Mythimna vitellina, assembly GCA_949316375.1. Taxonomy (NCBI): domain Eukaryota; kingdom Metazoa; phylum Arthropoda; class Insecta; order Lepidoptera; family Noctuidae; genus Mythimna; species Mythimna vitellina. The sequence goes on from OX438696.1 coordinate 2,485,893, forward strand.
CACAATGCCTGCGAGCTACTTACATAATGTTATGTACTAAACGGGAATGTGGGTAACTTGCATACGTTTCGAGGTAAATTTTGAAGCTTAATGTAGGCCAGCATGGCTGTGAAATTGGGGTGGATGCTGCTTATATCAAGCTGGATGTTTAGTAAAGTGCTTGTGGATTCTCGTAAAGATCTCTCTGTTTGTCTTAGACAGGCTAGTCAACAGGGCGATGAGCAGAATTTTAGAGGTATAACATACGTAAAATTTAATTTTATTATTAACTTGATGGTGCCCGCGACTTCGTCTACGTCAAATTCATAAAACAGCACATTTGCAAGGAACCACAATTTTCTTAAACTAAAGTATCCTAAGTTACTCATAACATCACCAGTGAAAGTCTCATCAAAATTGGGCCATCAATTTTGGAGATAAACTGAAAAAAAAACTGGGGAAGTGTGAGTCGGACTCGCGCACTGAGGGTTCGGTACTAACTTACCTGTGTAAATAGTTCAATTTCCGAATGAAGTCTCGAAGATTTTTCCGAATCCGAATAACAAATTTACAGTTTTCAGATTCATTCTTATACCTTGCGACATAAATGACCGCATCTTTTTTATCGTTAAGTTAGAAATTTGTTTTTAACCGACTTCTAAAAAAGGAGGAGGTTCTCAATTCGGATGTTTGTATTTTTTTTTTTATGTTTGTTCGCGCATAACTTCGTCGTTTGCCAACCGATTTGAAAAATTATTTTTTGTTAGAAAGGATATACTTTCCAAATGGTCCCATAGTCACCAAGTCAGGATCTGATGATGGAATCTTGGCGAAATCGGGGGAACTCCTCAAATATCATAGGCAACCGCATAGTGACTTTGGTACTTTCATCGAGAACTTAAGCATTTACAGTCAAAAAGTAACATTTGATGAAGTGGAACAGATGAAGAAGACCAGAAATGGTCAACGGAACTTCATACTCGCATAGATATCACAATGAAGATAGTTAAGCGACTATGATAATACAAATAAATTAATGGTTCTGAATAGTAGTCGCAGACGGCCGGATTTGTTCGCACTGCCTCGCGGTCGCACCAAACTGGTGACCAACGTCCCATTCTCGAGGGCAATGCGCACACTAAACCTGGTGGCTGATAGAGTTGATATATTCACATGTTCACTGAGCGAGTTCGCAAAAGTTGCATTACATTTTTTATGTTATAATGAAAATATATAATAATAAATAATTAATTGAATTAAATAATTTGTGTACTGATAATTAATTGCCTTATATTGTATTTTAATTGTATGTTATATTGATTTTTAATTTTTATTATATTGACTAATTTATTTTTGATATATTGACTAATTTAATTTAATGTTATGAATTGGATCAAATTGACATGACAACATAATTGTAATTTATATTTTTGACTACACTATCGCATTGGATTTGTCTGTAATGATAGCTGTACGTATGTCTAATAATAAATAAAAAATAAATAAATAAAATAGTTCAGTTGAAAATGGTATCATCAAATTGATCTGATGATGATGATGGAGCCAGGAGGTAGGTACTGGAACTCCGTCATTTATCAATATAACCTAGCCGTGTTTGGGCTTATTAGAATTGTCATGAGATGCACTTTGGCTATAAGGTACTATCGAACTGATCTGATTTTCGAGCCGGAAGGTGGAAGGTAGACACAGGAACTTCATAATAAAACAATGTAACCTAGTAGTGTTTGGATTAATTGGAATTGTCATGAGAAACAGGCACTCTGTTTATAAGTGTATCCCAACTAAAAAGTGTGAAATAAAAAACTTTTTTTTTTTTTTTTTTCACAGTTTCAAGGGACCACAGACTTGAGTATATGGTTTTGATTTCAACTCGAAACCTCTATGTGTTCCCGAGATAAAGGGTCTTGACAGACAGACGGACCAAAAAGTGATCCTATAAGGGTTCCGTTTTTCCTTTTGAGGTACAGAACCCTAAAACCAGACTGGCAGACAAACTAACAGACTTTCATACTAAATAATATGATCCATAAAACGGCAAACAAATCGACGCACACATCATAAACAAGTATCTAGTAGTGTTTAATTTTGTATATTTATTCATGAAACCATAGTAAAGTAGTATTCATTTTTGTTACTAGATGGCGTTGTTAGATGAGCTCACTTTTCTACATCTCGCTATGGTTTCGTTATAAAGCTTATATAGGGTCATTAATTTTTTATTTTTTTTTACAGTTTCGCGCTTGACTACTATCTCACCTGATGGAAAGCGACGATGCGGTCGACGATGGAACGCGCTTATCTAGAAGTAACCTATTCAGTCTTGACTTAAACATTCCCGGGTTGTAGCCATCAGGGAACATAGATTCCGGCAAGGAATTGCACTCCTTAGCTATACGCACAATGAATGTGTTCCCAAAACGTTTCGTGCGTATAGATAGGATGTCCACCATGTACCGGTGGCGCATTGTCTCGACCGAATTGTGATTAAACGTCTTCGTCTTAGTAACATTGGTTTTATTCAAGTAGATAATATAATAAGCGCAGTCAATTTTACAGTTTCATATCACGCGGGCATGACCGTAGTCCCGGTATGATATATGGAGTGGAGGAAGGTTGAAATATTAGGGAGAAATCATGTAGCTACGGTATGGGGAAATGTGGAGAATTTCAGATAGTTTATAGTATATTCCTGAACCTTTTATGTGATGAATTGATATAAGTTTCAATTTTTATCGATGTTATGTATTTATTTATTAAACTTCATGCAACATTAAGTACAATGGCGAACTTAATGCCTTAGGCATTCTCTACCAGTCAACCTAGGGTGGTGAAGAGATAATATGGTAGGTGCATAAAAAGAAAATTTTATACGAAAAACAAGAGTAAAAAAAGTATACATATAATTAAAATGCACATACAATATAGTACATATACAAATATATTAATATAAAGTAACGAAAGAAGTTTTGAGACGATTCTGCTATTGTTGGAGCAAATGATTCCGCACCTTCCGCTTAAATGCATATCGACTTACGATGTTTTTATACACTTAGATAAATTACTTCCTAGAATATTTTTTTCAAAGATTTGGAATTGTTCAAAAGAATTACCGTAATGCAGTAATGCAAATGGCAACTAAAGGAATTGACATGTATAGGTTTTAATCAATGAAAGTCCTAGTCACCACATAACGGGAGAAGTCTATATATAGGCTATTTTAGGGGAATTAGTCTAATAGCTTAGATACAGGCTTTGCCTGGTTTGGCTACAGGCTTTGCCTAGATGCTACTGTGTTTATGTATTTACTTACAGCACCTACACATGGTGTGTAAAAAAATGTTGTATTTTTTTTGGAAAATAAACATTATTATTATTATTTAGTTATTAGATGATATCCCACCTCAAAAAAAAAAAAATGTTTTTAGTCTAAATTTATTATTATTTTAAAGTAACAAGCATATTTTCACTATTTTTTTCTTCAATGGATGATAACCATCTTACATCCACTTGGGTACGCCATAATCCTGGCGGTTTGACCCCTCTTTGAGGAGTAGGTGGAGAAGCGTCGACACTGGTCCTTACTGGACATGGTAAGTTCGGGAGATTCCTGCATCAGTTTCAAGCGAAAGAAATGCCCGGATCATCATTGTGTGATCCATTTGGAGGACACAGAGGACACGGAAGTCATTGAATGATTCCCCAACTTAACAAAAAAACTGCTGACACTCACTGCGTTACCTTCATCATCATTCATCTTAACCATAGGCCAGAAGGAGGTTAGTTTATCTTCACAAAGTTCAGAGTTCAAAACTATAAATTATGAGCATGTTAACGATCCACTAAAACTACTGAAGGATCCGACAGTAACTGTTTAACTCGTAAACGTTAGCAACAGGTCATTTCGCAGGTCATTACCAACATCTTTTATATCTTTAGTTTTAGATAATATTAGCTTCTGCAGGCGACTTTACCCGCATAAAAACCTAATTTAATCGGCCTTGTAATGTTCCCACAGTTGGGACTCAGGTTTTTTCTCTAAGAGAGAGACCTATAATTCAGCACGCGGGCAAAGGCCCGCCAAGGGGTTGATGTCACATGTCTTCGAGTTTTTAGTTCTAGGACGTGCCGTTTTCCTCACGATGTCTTCTTTCACAGTTTTGAGAGCAGGGGTGATGAAATAAACAAAGTAATGCGCCCAGCTGGGTTTGAACCCACGACCTATAATTTACTACAAGTCGGGGCAGTTACCACTTGGCCCAAAATATTACAAAGGAACATACTTCGAGGATAAAAAGATCCTTAAAAAAAAACTATTATACAAAATTATTTTCAGTATATGCGGAATCTGAATATAGTTTCTTCAAAATCAGTAACTGAATGGATTGCAATAGTTTTTACACAATGTTATATTTTTCCCAAAAATATTGAAAAAGTAATTTGGACAGCGCAGACACTAAGTACAACACAGGTCACGCCGGTCATAGCGGGCATTAATAATAATAGTATATATTTTTTTTAATTCAGACAACATATTCCACACAACTAATATACAACAAGAAAACAATACAAGATGTTAGTAACATTAGGCGCCATTAGGCGCCATTAAACAGCTGGGTGCAAGTGCAAAACAACGCCTCAGTCGCCTGGATGGCCCGGTGACTATGTATTTTTGCTGATCAATATCAAAAATATTTTTCTTTCACATAGGCCTACATGGGCACTTATAAAACGTCAGAAGCTAGTGCACAAGACACATGCACATGACATAACGAGCTTATAAATTTGTGATTTTTCATGGTACAGTAATAAAATTTTGTACATAGATTCGTTACATATAATACTAGATACATATTTCAGGTTTTGCATATACTAAAACTAGTTTTGTATAGTGCCATCCCTTTAACAGTTCAGTTAAGGTCGTCAAATGGATCGAATTTCGATCTTAGTAGGGCTTCAGACGTTTGAGTGTGAAGGAGTAACAAACGTACAATTTGTTCTCAATTACCTAACACTCAAACAAATACCTTGTAACACATTGTCGTATACTTATTTCATGAATGGCAGAAGTTAAGTTAGATTGAAAATGTAGCAATTTATGTATCTGCTGCGTGTGACTGTACACATATTACTCATAAACTTTCGTCTTTTCGTATAATCCGTTATATAATAAGTAAGGATAACATATTCACGATGTCTGAGTTAATTTTTAGTTCCACAGTAAAAGTTATAGAAAATAATGTTTTACGTTTGTTTTTAAAAAAACCCCACACAAGAAGTAAAGGTGTAGCTCCTTTATCGTGAATGTGATCACATACACAAGACACCATATCCTAAAACAACTATCTGTAAGCTAAATCAATATTTATTCTGTGCAGCCCCCCTAGCCAAGTTACTACCGTTTCATTTCAATTCTCTTTTCGTTGATCACCTCGAGTTGGCTACGCCTCCTATTCCCTTGTTTTTAACGCTCTGTCATGTCAACGCCATCTCAACGCTCAATCATGTGGTCAGAACAAAGGAATAGGAGACGTGGCCGACTCGAGGTGATCAACGAAAAGAGAATCGAAACGAAACGATCGTAACTTGGCTAGGGGGGCAGAAATCGAACCAGCGACACGCCGCGCACCAGCCAATCGCTCAACCACTGCGCCAAACGTGTTCTCATTGATTACAATGACCTCATAAGAGGCTTTCAGTTATTTCAATGACCCTGTATAAATATGGGACGTGTTTATGTTACCGTGCTAATTCCAAGAATACCCCGACTGACCCTTACAATACAATACATAATTAGAAGTACAAATTAATTAACTGTAGATAATTACACAGCCTCTAGCTACTGTCGTTCGCAGAATGCTTCTCCTATATGCTTTAATTTTATCTTTTTCTTGCTTACCTTACAAAAGATATCCGCATCTATTGCACACAATTTTTTTAATGTTGTAAGTAATCCTACGTCATTTGGATGTTGTATTTTTATTATTTTCTGTTTTATTTTTTTCTCTGTTTAAGCTAACTTGTTTATGAATATCTCATGCAATAGTTAAAAATTAACCAGCTGTCCAATTGAAAGGTACGCTTATTTTGTATTAGGTACATTTTTTTTATTACTATTGTTAGGGTCTTTTTTATCGCTATATCACCTGATGGTAAGCGATTCATCGTCGTTTTTTTTTTCGTAGTCGGGTTTTTGTTTTTTACTTTTCAATATCTAATTACTGTGCTTCTAAACTTTTTGTCCACTAGAGGGACATAGAATTTTGACTTTTTATAAGTACCAGTGAAGCCCTTTCAAATGATATTAAACGCAGTGCAGTGCCAATCGCTTAACCACTGCGCCAACAATGCAATAAACAACTTTTAGCAGAATCCATAGATCTAAAAGAAATGTAAATCTAGTGATTCAGTAATTAATCAACATTGCATTCAAACCCGGGGTGTCAATCAGTTTCTCTAGTCAAATCGACGCTCACATTTTATTTATTTTTTTCGGTGCGATAATCATCCAATCACATCCCAAGCCCCTGGGTAGAGCTAGAGGGTGTGTCAGACTTTTACTGACTAAAAACCCACTCAACAGGAGTAGGTTGCCTTCGTTGCCTTTCATACCAGAGCCGAGTCTTTCTTTCGGAAGCAGACCCTTGGCCCCAGTAGGCTTCGACCCTGCTGGGCCCCTACGGTTTGCTGACATTTGCTTTAGGCGCGCGTGGAACAGTACGCGCCGTCGACGACTTTGACGGTTACCGGACGGTACCCATTACTCGCCGTCCACAAACCCGTGCCTACGGTGGCCAGAAATCGGGATCGGGATCCCGGCGGCTGGGGCGTGATGGCCGCTCTATCCTGCGTGCACGTGCGGCCTCCTCCTTTGCTAGCATTAATGCTTCGCAGAAGGAGGCGACCGCTTGCCACACTTCTTCACTTCAGACCGTGGCCTGTACCAAGGCCCAGCGCGAGAGATCGTTGCCGCCGATCGGACGCTCACATAAGACGCCAAACTCGCACCTATTCTCTGCACGTTGTCTCCACAGTATTTCACGCCAAGTGTCAGTGGAGGCACTATCTCACAATGGCGGCCAAACGTTCAGCTAAATGATTCATTGTCCACTTAGTAGTACAATTTTATTATAAAAACTAGCTAAGATTAATTTTTATTACCTAATTTTACCTGTACCATTTAAATCAGTCAAATTAACGCTAACAAAACAAAAAATACTGCAATGTTAAAATATTGTCTTATGTCGTTTTAAAACTCAATTTGAGTGACTGAGACTAATTCGAGGTTGGAGTCGATTAAAAAAGAATCCGCAGTGAATCTCTTACTAGAGATCGAGTGGTATTTCTGTTTGTTATGTTGGTTTGAAATATATTATCTTTATTTCCCATAAGAATTTCAATTCATTGACATGAGAAAAAGAGAAAGAAAGAAAAAACGTTTATTCGAGAAAAAAACGTTTATAAGAGAGGCGTGAGATTCACTTGAAAACCAGCGCCAGGCAACTGCTACGTAGTTCTCTGGCATTATGCTAAACTGGACCTATTTGGCGTAGCCGTGAGACATATTGTTATTGTAAATTTTATTACTCCTTATTTTTTTATTTTAGTTTGTAAATCAATTATTTGTTGATTAAGGAATCATGTGTGCAAAATATTTTCTTTCAATCTTTTGTTTTAAAAATTAAAAATCAATTTACAAACATTAAACAAATAATTTATTTAACATAATTGGTAGCGTACAGTAACAGTTTTGACTTATATTACAATTTAAAGAGATTTAATCAAAAAGATTAGAGTAGTCGGTAAACATTTGTAATATAGCAGTATTATTGGATTTTAAGACCAATAAATATGTGGGTATGGCTTAAAAGACAGTTGTCATCATTTTGTTATCACTGTACAGTATATGTTAATAGCCAAATCCAAAAATGCTAATGATTATGATGTAAATACATTCGTGGGTTATTCATTAGCTGTTCATTGACAGTGAGGTAAAAATTCACGATTCATGTAAGTTGTAGTTATAAATTGTTGAATTTCCAAATAAATAAATTATTTATAGAACAAGCCATATTCACAAGCTACTCACAGTCGCTCACATCACCAGCTCAGCATTCTATCCCCACTTGCTAAGCTCAAGGATGTGTACTTTACTACTGTAATTTAACTTTTAGCTAACCGGCCATATCTCCATTGGGTAACCCTGGCAAGCATCCAAGATAATTACGACTAAGAAGTGTTGCTGCGTTTGTTCAGGGAAAATTCTAGTTCCAGCTTTATTGTGTTTACTAAAGAAACTATTGGGTTGTAGCGGCTAAACTATAATTTGGATCAGTAATTATAAGAAATCATTTATTATCAGGCATCTTGGTCCGTAGATACATATCTTACAGACTAATATATATAGAGTAAATAAAATCTTATTGCGGTTCACAGAATACATCTACTTACCAAGCTTCAATAGTATAGTTCTTATAGTTTCGGAAAAATGTGGCTGTGACATACGGACGGACAGATAAAAAGATATGACGAATCCATAAAGTTTCCGTTTTTTGCCATTTGGCTACGGAATCCTAATACTATGCGCAGTATTTTTTTATTTTGATATTCATTCATTCGTAATCAATATTTCCATAAATTGAGTAATATTTTGGGATATAAACAAACGTTAATAACTTTGCTGTTTATGAATATTATTTATTGAGACTTTACTTAAATAATAACAAGACCTTTTCTAATTAGCTCTTTACGTTTTTTTACTATTAGAAATTAGTGCTGTATAGTCTACGTACATTATATAAATTCATTTTACTTCTCCAGCTGAAGATATTATAATATAAAGCTCTTATTATAATATAGCATAGCATAGTCGGCCTTATAATGTTCCCACTGTTGGGACTCAGGCCTCCTCTCTAGGAGAGGGAATGGGCCGTAATCCACCACGCGGGCCCAGTACGGGTTGGTGGATGTCACATGTCTTCGAATTTTTGGTTCTAAGACATGCCGGTTTCCTCACGATGTTTTCCTTCACCGTTTTGAGAGCAGTGGTGATGAAATAGATTACACAAAGTAATGCGCCTGGCTGGGTTTGAACCCGCAACCTACAACTCGTAAGTCGGGGCCGTTACCACTCGGCCACTACTGCTCATATTATAATATAAAGTGCTTCAAAGAATATACTTAATAGTTAATATCGCTCGAAAGCCTTTCAATACATTACCGTCCTCACCAGCTACTCTGCGGTCCTCACGGTACCTTTAAAGCTTATCGATTTAGAGGTTCGATTCTATGAAATAATTCCGTACTCCACAAAACTGAACCGGTCGCCGTTACATCTAGGTATAAAATACCGGCGCGCAGTAAATACTTGCTGAAGTATGTGTCGAGCCGTACCCGATATGGGCAGGTGCTCGGGATGCCAGCTGCCCGCGGTTGTACTGTTCCGAACTGACTTGCTATGCTGCTGAATATTTTGAATGGATACCTCTATGCCTTTCGATGAAACGGCTGGCTCTATTACGTTGGTAAAAGTTTCACGATGTAAATAAAAATCGGTCGAGTGCTAGTCGGACTTGCACACGAAGGGTTCCGTATTATTGTTTATCAACTTTTTTTACACAAATCATTTTATTCTGTTTTTAGTATTTGTTGTTATAGCAGAAACATAAATATATAATTTGTGAAATTTTTAACTATATAGCTATCAGAGTTTATGGCTTGTGAGACTTAGTAATAGAGTCTAGTTTTTACTCTTTAGGTACGGAAGGTCGGACTCGTGCACGGAAAAAAAGGGTTCCGTACAAACTTACCTATGTAAATAAGTTAAATGCCCGATCGGAGTTTCGATTTTTTTTTCGAATCGTTTTTTTTTTGTGACGTGACAAAAAATTTACTGTTTTCAGATTTGTTCCTATACTTGTGCTATAAGACCTTGCTTTATGCCAAATGTCAGGATTCTAGGTCAACGGGAAGTACCCTATGAATTTTAATTCCCTTGAGAGTGTCGAAATACAGTTTTTTTGCGATATAAACGGCCGGATCTTTTTTTCGTTAACTTAGAGATTTTGATTTTATCACACCATCACACACACCATCTGTGTTTAAAGGAGGTTTAAATTCAACTCGATACCTCCACGCGTTCCCGAGATAAAGGGTCTTGATAAACAGACAGACAAACAACAAAGCGAACCTATAAGGGTTTCATTTTATCCTTTTGAGTTTGAGGTACGGAACCCTAAAAAATAACTATTCACTAAAATGATAGGTAGTGTTAAAAATGCGAAGGTGCTTGTAGAACTAATTAAAACTAAAAACAGGTGAGTTAGTTATTGTTATTATTATAAGCCTGTTAAGTTCCCACTGCAGGGCAAAGGCCTGCCTTCCATTCTTCCACTCACCTTTTTTTTAAGGTGCGATGTCATCCAATGACACCACCCGCCCTTGGGCGGGGCAGGAGTGCGTGTCAGATTTTAAAACTGAATCTGGTCTCGCAACTGATACTACATGCAACAAGGTGGACCGACGACCTGGTGAGAGTTGCGGGAGTGCGGTGGATGCGAGACGCACAGGATCGGTCGTTGTGGCGTCGCTTGGGGGAGGCCTATGTCCAACAGTGGACGTCTTTCGGCTGATATGATGATGATGATGATGAACCGATACTTGTGTATCTTTCTAAGTAGTGGAACCACTAAAAAGCGTGTATTCATGGGTGTGTTTGTTCTGTGTTAGTATTCGCGGCGTCTTCAGGACGTGCCCCTCACAATTACTGTACACGCTAACTACGTCACACGCTATATTTTCACTTGAGATGATAAAATGACGCTTTGAAATAATCTTAAGTGGAAAGGTTTACAAGAAGTTTGCTTAGAAGAATTAGAAAATAATTACGCAGTACATTCTATTAACAAATACTATGTTAATCGAACTTAATTTTAACAAAATTTCAAATATATTAAACAAGCACTTTACATTTTTTTTAAATTATTTAACTAACATTATATACACTAAGTAAAAAAGAATTAATGAAAAGTAATATATTACGCGGTCGAGTTATTTTTTTGGTAAAAATAGATCATGTACTTGATTTATGAGGCTTAAAATTCACAAGTAATACAATGTCTCGATTTTCAAAACCAAAATGTTAGTTTACAAATAATTTAAAGCGGTTCTTAGCTTTTGACTTCTTTAATTCAAATTAAAAAAGAAGATTCGAGATAATTTTAATCCTTCAACACAAAAAGTACTGACTTTAGCGTCGTGTTTTTTAAGTTGATTTTTAAATGACCATTTACCTTCTCAAAAGGCATTAATAAAATTTGATCTTTGTCTACTATTATATAGAGTTCGTTGTTAGAAAATCAAAAAATTGTCTCGAATTCTTAATTAAAATATAGACATCTTAATGAAAAGGTTACATTATGTTTGTTGTGAATCAAGAATGGCATGATTTGATTCCGCCATCACCTTTCTACCATCGAACAACCCGACGTACGTCGAGTATCCCCCCTTACATTAACACCTCTACTGTCCGGACTAAGCGTTTCGTCTCATCCTTTACACGACGTACATCGAAGGACAGGAACAATTTGCCTGCTACAGTTTTCCCAGTGAATCGGCTCTTAATAAACTAGTGCGCCTCACCATCAACGATAACATCACTGCTTACCATTAGGCGGGATCGCAGTCAAGCACTAGTTTATATTATATATAAAAAAAGTTAATTCAAGATTGTAGTAATGAATTCTACTCTCCTTTAAAACAGAAATACCTTGTCTTAAATCAATAAATAAATTCATCAAATGTATTTATTGATTTTTTTTAGGTACTAACTTCATAGCATAACATAGCACAATCAGCCTTTCAATGTTCCCACTGCTGGGACTCAGAACTCCTCTCTAGGAGAGGGAATGGGCCGTAATCCACCACGCGGGCCCAGTGTGTGTTGGTGAATGTCACATGTCTTCGAATTTTTGGTTCTAGGACATGCCGGTTTCCTCACGATGTTTTCCTTCACCGTTTTGAGCAATGGTGATGAAATGAATTACACAAAGTGATGCGCTTGGCTGGGTTTGAACCTGTGAAATACAACTCGTAAGTTGGAGCCGTTACCACTTGGCCACGACTGCTCTCTGCTTGCTTAAAGTAAACAAAATTAAAGTTTAAATTTGCCCGCGTTAATTTTCAACTTTCAAACATTTTTAAATATACATGAGAAAACTTCAACAATACATTGTGATGGTTCCCGCTGATTTAAAGCCTTTACATAATTTAGACTTTTGCCCTTCCCGTGAGGAAAATACTACGTAAAGATAAATAAAAGTTATCTCAATGAGAGGCAACGTAAATAAGCAGCATTTTAAGGGTCTTGGTCCCAGAGGAATAGCCTTTCCTTGTAGAGAATTATCTGTATCGCTCCACGCGCCAGGATTCCTTTTGCTGGAGAAATATTATGTATTATAATATATTTTTTTTTGTTATTTCAATCGGCATTGTTTTCGTACATATCCTTAAAGGTTAAAAAAGGGGGAAGTACTAAGACAATATAAAAAATGGGTGATAGAAATAAAATTGTTGATCTAACAAAAAAAGGAAAGATAAATCTTACGCTGTTTTCCTCTAAGAGCTTACTGGGCAAGTGCGAGTTGGACTCGCGCACTGAGGGTTCTGTACAAATTTACTTATGAAAACAGTTCAATTCCCGAATTGAGTTACGAAAATTTTTCCGAATCGCAAAAAAGTTTTTTTTTGTGACGTAACTAAAAATTCACAGTTTTCAGATTTTTTCCTGTATTTGTGTTATGAGACCTTGCTTTATGCCGAATTCCAGTATTCTAGGTCAACGGGAAGTACCCTATGAATTTTGATTCCTTTGAGCGCGTCGAAATACACGTTTTTTGAGTGACATAAAAGGCCGTATATTTATTTTCCGTTAACCCAGATGTTAATTTTTTCGCAGCTTCAAGGGACCGCAGACCTGAGTATATGGTTTTAATTTAAACTCGATACCTACATGCGTTCCCGAGATAAAGGGTCTTGCCAGGCAGCCAAATAGACGGACGGACAACAAAGTGATCCTATAAGGGATCCATTTTTCCTTTTAAGGTACGGAACCCTAAACGTAACAAGAATTTATAATTACAGTTCCATTTGTGTTTTCCATTAAACCAATAAAGGTCCTTAGCGTTATTTCACACAGCTATACCTTATTTTTTGTACTTGATGAACCAGTAAAGGTTGTTCTGCCAAATAAATTATCAAAGAAAAAAATAGGGTATGGGGGTAGGACGGTGAAAAATATCGTACCCTATTCCCAGACTTACCAAGTATACACAAATTTGATAAAAATCAATCAACCAAAAGGAAATAAATTCAACCACCTCTTAAATGTCAATCTTATAGCCGAAGAGCCCATGGCTGCCAGACTTTCCTCATTTTATAACAGCTGATAGTTTGTCTGTGCATGTCTCCAACACAGATAAGAACGATGCCCTGGTCATGGTGGCTTTAGCAAGTAATTGATAACAAACGTGTGTAAAATTAACAAGTCCGTGATAAGACCTGTCATACTGTATGGATCAGAATGTTGGGCTGTGAAAAAGACGCATGAAAAAAGATTGCATGTAGCGGAGATGAGAATGTTGAGATGGATGTGTGGTGTGACGAGAATGGATAAAGTAAGAAATGAATATATTAGAGGAAGTTTGAAAGTGGCGCCAGTGACTGAAAAGTTGAAGGGAAATCGTTTGTCTTGGTATGGTCATGTAAAGAGGAGAGATGAAACACATGTTACTAAAAGACTTATGAGTATATATGTGGATGGGTGGAGAGGGAGAGGGAGGCCAAAGAAAAGATAGATGGATTGTGTGAACAGTGATATGAAAGAAAAGGAAGTTAGTGATAGTATGACTTTTGACAGGATAGAATGGAAGAAAAAAACGTGTTGCGCCGACCCCAAATAAGATGGGACAAGGGCAGGAAGATGATGATGTGATGATAACAAACGTGTGCAACCTAAATTCGTTTAATTATAAAGTTTTTTTTTAGTATGTTCTTTTGGATGGTATTCGTAATCATGATCATTCATTGCCAGACACTTAGTGTGGTGGAAATCCCTCGTCACACATTCCTAAAACTTCAATAAAATGTAATTGGACTTAGGTTATACAACAAAAGTTTTGTTTTTAATGTTTCTTCTGTAATTGTATCGGCGGTGCATCCTCCCGTCCCGACGATGGCAGCTACCACCAACAACCATCCAGTTGGCGTCGGCTGAAGATTTTGTAGGTGGGGAAGGCGGCAAAGGCAGCCTGATCGCCACCACGGCAGCAGCTCCCGCCACTTTAGCAGCACCTGCCACTTTGTTCCTCGTGGGAGGAGCAGGCTTCCCCTGCTGCTGCTTGGCCGCCGGGGCTGGCCTCGCAGGCTTAACGTCACACGCCCTATTGGGCCCGCCTTGGACGCAGCAGACGTGGTCGCAGCGGTGGCAGCATACAACGCCGCCTTCTGCCGAAGGCCGCAACACAATTCCTTCCAGCACGGACAGCTGCTGCTGCATCCGTTACTGGAACTGTTATTGCTGCTGCTGCAGCTGGAAGGCAGCTAGCGAGTCACCCTTTGGCGACTCTTGCTAGCCCAAGGTCTTTCGGAGTTGAGCGTTGTCCGCCCAAAGCTTGGCAAACCCCCTGCGGATGGGGTTCACCATCCTCTGGAGAGAGATCCTGGCCTGGGAGATAGCACTCCTCTTTAAAGACTTCTCCCTTTTTTGACCACGCCACTCAGGGCGGATGCCAGGACTGACTCCAGTCTGTCGAGCGCCTCATCCCTGGCCGAGTCGCCCCCGGCATCTAGCTCACTGCCAGACGGCTCCGAGGAAGCCAAGACCCTCGACCCCCAACAAAAGTCAGAAACATGACCTTGGACAATCTCTGGGGCTAATAGACTAACAGTGGCAGAAAGACGAGCAAGTTACTCTCAAACTTTTTTTATCTAATGTCTATTTGGCCCATTATGTCCCACTGCTGAGAGAGAGACAGACGTGTGTGGAAAAGAAAGAAAGGCTCTCACTTCCTCTCTTTTCCACACACGTCTGTCCTCGGCCAATTTTTATCCAGCTGGTATATATCACACTGTTAAATACAAGAAATCCATAACCTCTTCCCTACACGTAATAAAGAAGGCTGTTTAGACCCTCACCCCTTCCCCTCTAGCGTGCCACAATCAGCTGTTGGTCCTCAGAGACAACGGTAAGTGACATGGCTCGTTAAGGGACCGTGCGAGACTTTAAGATGCTTCCAGTTCATTCATTCATGTTAAAGAGACACGCACGTTCGCTTTAGTGTGACGTCACCGCTTGTGGTGTGAGCTGTGACCGAATTTAGGGTAAGCGTATTCGGCCCAATTTTTTAGTGGTTTAATTGATACTGTCAAAGATTGGTGGCTGAAAAAATAACGCATTTCTTTTTGTTGAGGTGATATTTTTAAATTAATGGATCTAGCTTGTTTGTTTGCAAAAAAATTATAATATAAAAATAAAATATAGATAGAATTATAATATAGTGTAACATGACAGTACGTCTGTGTTCTTCGATTGTCTTCTTTAAAAAAAAACTACACGTACTAGGAAGTATCTTAGAAATGTTCTCAATCAAGTAAACTTACATACACAGGACACCTAGACTGGGACCATACCCAGAACTACTCAAGAATCTGCAACATGGAGAGCAGCAGCGAATCGTTCAACTTCTGCATCAACCGTGCCTTGGGTTAGGCTCAAATGTAACCATAAAAGACCGATTTTGTAACAGTAATGAGTAATGGGCTTGCGGACGGCCAGCAATAGTTAGCTCGCCGTCCGACCGTCCGATAACCGTCCGGACCGAGCCCAAGTCGTCGATGGCCCTTAGTGTTCCACGCGCGCCTCAAGGAAATGTCAGCAATCGTAGGGGCCCAGCAGGGTCGAAGCTTAATGGGGTCTTGGGTGATTGGAAAGAGATCCTCGGGGCCCTGGAACAATGGCAAAGAAGGAACAGGAGTGGCTTTTTAGTCAGTAAAAGTCTGACACACACCGGGGGCGCCGGGGCGCGGGGGTGTTGGGCGGGCCCAAGAACGGGGGATGTCATTGGGTGACTTGCCCACTTAAAAAAAAAACTAGTAATGTGTTAGTTCCATATTGTAAGGTACTCTTTCTTCTGTGTTCAGCTTATTGCCATCACCCAGTCATGAATCTAGATTCCAAGTTGCTACTTAGAAATTCTAGGCGAAAAAAACTGGTAACACTTTTCCTGACATGGTAATCAAATCCATGCTTGCGACCACTAGATCTAGAAAACAAATATTTTATTTTTATCAATAAGTACCACACACACAACAGCTAAGTTCCATGTCGATATGCAATATGTATAAAGTCATTATAAATTAATATTAGTGAGCAGCTCCAAGGCTTATGCCGTAGCGCGTAGCACGTGTGCTACGAAGCTACGCCGCCTGCTACGTCGTAGAAGATATTTTAGGATGAAAGTGTTCTTCGGTGAAATTGTTTAAACAATGGGGTTAATCCTGGGATATTGGCTGTTTAAAGTTACATGATAGTGAGATAGGAATTTGAACCTTAGGGCCTAGACATAGTGATTTTTTACTAGAGATATTGGTCTCAATAAATCCTAAATGTTTGGAAATGTCTACTAAATATCACGTGATCAGTCATAAGCATTTCGGACTTATTGATAATATCGTAAGTGTCTTAAAACGTCTATTACAAGAACTTTTTGAGGTTTGAGTAGAATAAACCTAACAAACTGTAAGTAAATTAAATGCGTTAAGAAAATATTTAGGTCTAACCACATACAATTTTGAAGCTTATCTGGCCCTGAAATGATTTACTATTTTAAAGTAGCACGAATTTTAGACTGACAAAAAAATTGCAATAAAAATACAACCCATCTCAATGTAAAAAAAACACAAAAAAGTGCAAAAAAACTTTAATTTTGGAAGTCATTGTTTCTATAATAGTTTTGTTTCTTCAATATAATTATTTAACACCGACTTCCGAAGTCAAAGTTATTTTGCACCTTTTAGTGTTTTTTTTTTTACATTGTAGTCGGTTGTAAAAAGTTTTTTATTAGTTGAGGTATCCCTTAGCCAAACTTGAATAGGGTGCAAGTTCTACACACGACAAATTGTTTTTTTACGGAGTTTTCGTGCCTACCTTCCATCATCAGATTAGCTCGATGGTACCTTATAGCCAAAGTGCATCTCATGACAATTCTAATAATCCCAAACACAGTTAGGTTACTTTGATATATTACAATAAAGGGTCTTGACACACAGACAGACAATAAAGTGATCCTATAAGGATTCCATTTTTCGGATATTTGATATTGAGGAAAATTATTTTATTTATTTATTTTATTTTATTTTGTTTATTTTAAGAAGGCTTACAGACTAATAACATGATAGGTAACAAAAATATATAATTATGTTGCTAATAACAAGCCTCCACAGATATATAATAATTACGATTAACTAATGCTTGAAAGTTGAAGTTATGGTTTTATTTTTTTATATTTAATTTTACATTTCCCGTTGCTACATGACGTGTAGACTTATAATTCGTGTTAGTCATAAGACAAATAAGTGGTTACGCTGTTTCTATGCGCGATAGGTTCATTTGGCTGGATGTTGGTTGCAACATAGGAGTGTTGTCCTATATTCATCCCATTTCTGCACATACCATGACCCTCTGGCATGCGTTTAGCTTGGCCGCTGGTTGCTTTCGTAGTGACGGCACCCATATCGGCGCTCCATAAAGAGCCATATAGTCATAGTCGGCCTTACAATGTTCGCACTGTTGCGACTCAGGCCTCTCTCTAGGAGAGGGTATGGGCCGTAATCTACCACGCGGACCCAGTGCGGGTTGGTGGATGTCACATGTCTTTGAATTTTTTGGTTCTAGGACATGCCGGTTTCCTCACAATCTTTTCCTTCACCGTTTTGAGAACGGTGGTGATGAAATAAATTACACAAAGTAATGCGCTTGGCTGGGTTTGAACCCGCAACCTACAATTCGTAAGTCGGGACCGTTACCACTTGGCCACCACTGCTCTCATCATAAAGGGCCATGGATCGAACGAATTACTATTTATGGCTTCCCTTCCGGTTTCATCATCAGATATGTTCGATTTATCCCCTCCCCCTCTTTCTTCAGTCAGTCATTGAATACACGTTTAAACAAATCATTTTTGCTTGTTCAGCTGTGATCCTATGAGAAGTTCCGGTCCACAGCTTCGAAGTTCATTTTCAGATCATAACAATAGTTCTATGGGACCAACTCGGAAGCATAATCATTAAATAATAATTATTTTTTTTATTGAATGATTATGCTTCCGAGTTAGTCAAAATCAAAAACATTCCCCAATTGACCGATAATCGAGGAACATACATAAAAACAAAGAAAAAAAATTTATAATAAAAAAGACATTGGAAAAGTCGTCGCCAATCACTTCCTATACTATTACGGAGACAACGAGTTTTATACGTGAAATAAAAGTGTATTTGTAAACTAAACAGGACCAATAGATTGTAAATAAAATTTATTTACGCTGTTTTATAAAATTTATTGATAAAATCGCGCCATAATTATGAAGGTACCTTTATAATTTTTTGATTATATGTTTATTACGTATGTGTGTGTATGTTAGTTACTCCTTCATGCTGAAAATTGCAGAACAGATTTGGGTAAAATAGTAAAATATGGGACACCGGTAGGCTGTGTCCTAAAAAAAAGATAGGTTTTTTATCCTGGCAGTATCTTTTCTTGGGCTAATTTTCTACTTTACACTAATATTATAATGTGAGTGTGTGTAATGTGTGTGTTTACGAATTTTGATGAGCTTTACGAATACTGACTGATGCTCGCACTGATTGGACAGGTCTACTCAAATCAGTATGGTTCTTCAAAATACCATCTCAGAGAAATCACGTTTAGCGATAAGAATGCCCTTTGTGACACCCTATTAATTTTAAGTTCCTATTTTAATTTTATTATTGGTGTACAATAAAGAATATATCTATCTATTTATTATAGCGGCGTATGCGTCGCCACATAGGCGATCTCAAATCAACAATCAAGCAGTTGCCCGCACCAGACACAACACAGTGGTCGGAAGATCCTCCCTTTTTTGGGGTTCCGTACTTAAAAAGGAAAAAAAAACGCAACCTTTGTAGGATCACTTTGTTGTCCGTCCGTCTGTCTGTTGAAGCTGTTTGGAAATCAAAATTAACGAAAAAAAGATACAGCCGTTTATGTCGTAAAAAAACGTGTATTTCGACACTCACAAGGGAATCAAAATTCAGACAATTCATACTTCCCGTTGATCTAGAATTCTAAAATTTGTCATGAAGCAAGATCTCATAGCACAAGTATAGGAAAAATTCTGAAAATTGTAAAGTTGTAGTTACGAAACTCAATTCGGGAATTGTACTGTTTTCATAGGTAAGTTTCTACAGAACCCTCAGTGCGCGAGTCCGACTCACACTTGCTCAGTATTTTAAATTGTAAAGCCAGGTAGTGCCAGCTGTCAACTTTGAACAAAAATAAAAAGTCCTTCGTCCTAGCTTCCATTAATTGAAAGTGGGATGTAAATCAGCCGACGTTGGGACACTGCCGACTAAATTACCGGATTACACGTAAAATGGCGACCAGATAGAGTAATGATTGCATAATGAGATGCCGGGAATGTCCTGTTAATGGCTTGAGTGATTCCGCTTGTTTTGTGACTACGGGATTTGTGTCTGACTAGTTTTGTGACTACGGGACTTATGTCTGACTAGTTTTGTGACTACGGGACTTGTGTCTGAATAGTTTTGTGACTACGGGACTTGTGTTTGACTAGTATTGTGACTACGGGATTTGTGTTTGACTAGTTTTGTGACTACGGGACTTGTGTCTGACTAGTTTTGTGACTACGGGACTTGTGTCTGACTAGTTTTGTGACTAGGGTACTTGTGTCTGAATAGTTTTGTGATTACCGGACTTGTGTTTGACTAGTATTGTGACTACGGGACTTGTGTATGATAGTTTTGTGACTACGGGACTTGTGTCTGACTAGTTTTGTGACTATGGGACTTGTGTCTGACTAGATTTGTAACTATGGGACTTGTGTCTGACTAGATTAGATAGCACGGTTGACGCAGTGGTTGACCGATTGACTGCTGCCCTGCGGGTCGCGGGTTTGATCCCCGCACCGAACAAATATGTTGTTCCGGGTTTGGGTGTCTTGTGTGTGTGAGTTTACATGTTTTTGAGCGCACCCATGATACAGGAGTAATTTGTACAAAACTTTAAAAAAAACTGTGCCAGTCCGAGTCGGACTCGCGCACTGAGGGTTCCGTACACACCTACCTATATAAACGGTTCCATTCCTAAATGGAGTTTCGAAGATTAGAAAAATAAAAATATTTTTTTGTGACGTAACCACAAATTTACTGTTTTCAGATTAATTCCTTTATTTGTACTATAAGATCTTGATTAATGCCAAATTTCAGGATTCTGGGTCAACGGGAATTACCCTATGAATTTTGATTTCCTTGAGAGTGTCGAAATATACGTTTTTTGCGACATAAACGACCGTATCTTTTTTTTCGCTAACTCAGTAGTTTGATTTTTCCACAGCATCCCCTTGACTGCAGATTTGACAATATGTTTTAATTTCAACTCGATACCTCCATGCCTTCTCGAGATAAAGGGTCTTGACAGACACACAGGCAACAAAGTGATCCTTTAAGGGTTCCGTTTTTTCCTTTTGAGGTACGGAGCCCTAAAAAAAGATTGTGCAAGCGGTATGACCTGCGTGAAAGCAGATTTCTCCAAATAAACGATGAATTTTGGAAAATCCTTTCATGTCCTTTTTATGTACCGTAAAAGGCAACTCTGAGCAAAATTTCTATCTACAACCTATTCACTCTTTAAGTCAAGAGTGAATAGGTTACTTCTAGGTAAGCGCGTTCCATCGTCGACCGCATCATCGCTTTCCATCAGGTGAGATGGCGGTCAAGCGCGAACCTATCGTGAATAAAAAAAAAAAAAAAAAAAAAATAAATTTCATCGTTCTACGTTTGGCTGGGCGTTGACGAGTCAGTGAGCGAGTTAGGACTTTGCCTTTTATATATGCAGAGATGAATTACATCGAAAACTAGTGAACCAATTTTAAAAATTTGGAATTCCGTTTCGGTCGTAATGACAAACTTTTTCCACTAGCATCAAAATGTACTATAGTTAACTATTCTACTTTTTTTTGGGCGAATTCGTTTGTAAAAACTAGGGAATATTAGATATATTTTCATAAAAAAATGGCTCCATTTCTATCTACACTAGCATCCTTTGTTTTATATATCCTACATCCGGCAGCCGTCCGGCCTATCGAGACGCCGTAGGCTACAGCTCAAAAATACATCGCAGCTTGTCCGTCCGTCCGGTAAAAAACGAAAGCCAATGTTTACGGATCACTACCGGAACACTTTAATCCGATCTGAAAATCCGGTCGATAGGCCAGTGTCGATAAAAGGATGAGACTTTTTTAGTTCTAAAAGTTAGCTTTTTAACTGGAAAAAATAATGGTTTATTCATACTGGAGCAATAACAGGCCTGTTATCTTTTATGCTTTTTTTGCACAACTTTTGAAAGACAGTAATAAAAATAGATAGATAAAAAGTTTATTTGTTGCAACACAAAATGCACACAAAGGCACAATTAAATTATACAGAACCAAGAACTTACACAGAAACAAACAATAAAAAAAGAGCAAATGACAAAATTTTTACATAGTTGTGAGCAGTATAATAAATACACGCAAAAACAAAATAAAGAAAACATTAAAAAAATCTAGATATGAATATAATAGACTAGATCTAGATAGAAAAATAGGACAAATGACGTCACATCTACATAGATTTGTGAGCTTAATTGGGTAAATAATCTACTCTATATATATCGTATCTAATATCTACTTCTTCTAATATCTTCTTTGCCTATATAATGTTATAAAGATGTAAAGTTTGTTTTTTTGTTTGTAGAAGGCAATCTCTGAAAGCACTGAACCATCATCATCTTCCTGCCCTTGTCCCATCTTATTTGGGGTCGGCGCAACACGTTTTTTTCTTCCATTCTATCCTGTCAAAAGTCATACTATCACTAACTTCCTTTTCTTTCATATCACTGTTCACACAATCCATCCATCTTTTCTTTGGCCTCCCTCTCCCTCTCCACCCATCCACATGTATACTCATAACTCTTTTAGTAACATGAGAATCAAAACGAAACGGTTGCAACTTGCTTTGGGGGGCTGTACGGTGAACCGCACATCAAAACATTCTTCACCTTGCGCGACTACGCCAAACGATCAAAATTATTAATAAAACTAATCAGTAGGTGTTCAGATCGCTTTAAGAGGATCCTTTTTCACTCTGCTATCGTCAACATCGAGCACCGTTTAAAAGCTTTTTACTTCATCTAATGCAACCCAACGCGATGTTTGACGAAAAGGTAACGCGAAAAAAGAGAGATAACGCCTGAAAACTCTATTGGCATCAGGTAATTCCGTGATTTACTCGAATATTTTCCAAATTTTGATCCAGGAAATACGTGTTTTTTTAAAACCTTAATTTTTTTTTTTTTAATTGTCGCTCTTCAAAATATAGATTAAATTTGCAAGCAGGCTTTTATCGTTATACTTTTTTAATGTTTGAGTAAATTATGAAATGTTTGAAAAAGATTTTCAGAGGTCTTTACTGGATTACTTTTACACAAATTTCTATATAGATTTCAGTAACTATATCTCGCCTGTTGGTCTAGAAGTCACTGGCGCTGACTTTTATACCGAAGGTCGTGGGTTCGATTCCCACCCAGGACAAATGTTTGTGTGATGAGCACGATTATTTGTTTTATGTCTAATGTATTTATTTAGAAATATATAAGTATGTTTATCTGTTGCCTAGTACCCATAACAAAAGCTCTCCTTAGCTTGGGACTAGATGGCATTGTATGATAGTTGTGGAATATTAAATAGAAGCCTAGATAATATCCAAAAGATATAATAAAGGTATTTCCAAAATATCTAATGAAAAATGTTTAATAACGTCATAATCGCGTAAGAGCGGTTGTATGTTTAGTGAACGTTCCATCATCAATCCATTATTTAACATCCCAGAATACAACCTTTACAGGACTTGAATTATACTAAAGATACAAATACCGAATTACTTTAAAACTTGATTCAATGTAATAAGGTAGATTACGTTCCGAGCATTATAATCAAACAAATTGCATTTAATAAATCTTTTAATATTGAAAATGTTTTAGTGGAATCTCATTTTTTCGTGAAGCTAAATTTTTCATAAATCATACCAGAGGGCTCGCCGGATCTCAACAAAAACTTTTTCTATTACGAGTCCTATTTAATACGATTTTTATAAGAAAAAAAAATGTTATAAAGAGGAGACAAATCGAACGTTTGGTATTTTTTTCGTTTACCTATATTAATTAATATTCATAATAATAATATTCCACAACTACCACACAACGCCGTCTAGTCCCAAGCTAAGCAGAGCTTGTGTTATGAGTACTAGACAACTGATAAACATACTTATATATTTCTAAATTTATTTATTTATTTCTAAATACATACATATTATAGGTAAATTACACCCAAACATAGAACAAATGATCGTGATCATCACACAAACATTTGTCCTGGGTGGGAATCAAACCCACGACCTGTGGCATAGCAGTCAGGACTACTAACCACTAGACTAACAGGTCAGTCGAAATATTCACTGCCTACTATGTTTTTTTAGGAGACAAATCATCCAATGATTTCTCCCGGGCGTGTCAGACTTTCACTGATTAAAACCCACTCCTATGTTCCTTCTTTGCCTTACATCCCAGGACCATGGGGTTCCCTTATGGAAAACCCATGGATGTCTACTATGTGCGGGTTTGTTGTTGTACTTTTAGTGTTTACAAATAGTAGGACCAGGACCTGATAGTAAACAATGAAGCGAGCTCCAAATTAGTCTATTTATCCTGCTTTGATAGTTTGTTTTTTGGTAGGAAATCATCTAATGACTTCTCCCACTTTAAAGTGGAACGAGAGAGCGTGTCAGACTTTTACTGACTTAAATTAACCTGCGTACTTGAGTTGCAACACTACCGTCGACTCAGGCTCGGTGCTGAACGGAGAGCCCCTCAGTGAGCTACCCATTGCTCGTCGTCTGTAAGCTCGCGTCTACGGTAGTCGGGGAACGCCATGAGGCGGGAACCTCATGGCGCCCATGGCATTTCCTATAGCAGCTGCTGTGGTGTGATGACGTCCGTTCTCTCACGGTTGGAGCTATTTTCTTCGCAGACAGTACTGCTTCGTAAAAGAAGGCGACTCCTTCCCCATTTTCTCTCGCACTGGTCTATGGCCTGAACCAGGGCAAGCAGAGGCCGCAATCGGTCGCTTCAGCTTTGAAGGCTCAAACAGTAACAAAAGTACCGAAAACTCTGAAATATCTTTTAGAGATCCGATTATCAAGAAGTAGCTTAGCAAAAGTAACTAGAGGGGTGTTTAAGATGAAAATAATAATTCCCTTTAGTTCTAAAGCCAAAAAGAATTAACTTTATCCTTAATCATAAAAATCGTGAGAATTACAAAGATCAACCAATATTATTTTACAAGCAAAAACACGATGTTGGATGCCAAATACTATCTTAAACCTACTCTTAATAAAACAAAAATCTTAAAGAAAAGGCAAAATCATTGTCTGCTTTATTGTTTGTTTCTAGGCCAAGTAAATTAATTATTTTCTTTTATATTAAGGAAACAATGAGAATTGTTAATGAGCGTTGGCTATTCTCGTTCTTTTTTTATCTTTCTCGTATTGCGTATTCATTTAGAAATATTGGATGAGGTCCAAGTGGTAGCGGATTAGGTGGAACAATTATAATGCTAAATCTGTGTTTTTCCAATCTGTTTTTTTTTTTTTAGTAAAAGGAAAAAACGGAACCCTTATAAGATCACTTTGTTGCCCGTCTGTCTGTCTGTCTGTCAAGACCCTTTATCTCGGAAAAACGTGGAGTTATCGAGTTGAAATTAAAACCATATACTCCGGTCTGCAGTCCCTTGAAACTGTGAAAAAACGAACTTCTAAGTTAAAGAAAAAAAAATGATACGGCCGTTTATGTAGCAAAAAATGTATATTTCGACACTCTCAAGGGAATTTAATCTTGTAATTTGATATTTAAGCAAATTTTTATAGCACAGATATAGGATACATTTGAAGACTATATTTGTTGTTATGTCACAACAAAACAATTGGATTCGGAAAAAAAATTGAGATTCCATTCGGGAATTATCTATTTAGATAGGTAAGTTTGTACGGAACCCGCAGTACGCGAGTCCGATTCGCACTTGCCCTATTTTATTTAATTGAACTTTGCTTTCCTTGTCAGTCAACTCCATGATTCCACCAATATGGGACAGGGCTTCCGGGCGTGAGTGATTTGTGAGTTCTGAACTCACAAAACAGTAAGTATGTTATAAAATTCTGATTTCTCTAGGGGCATGACACAAATCATATCCATGAATCAACTATCTGCGTGTTCATGTATGGAAGTTTGACAGTTTGAAAAATACCAAATTTAATATATCATACCATCAAGCCTGTATTCCCAGTAGGGTTTTTTTTGTTATTGGTTGGGAAATTCATCTTATGACATCCTCGCTCTTGGGCGGAACGGGAGATAGTGTCAGACTTTTACTGACTAAAAACCCACTCCTGTTCCTTCGTTGCCTTTGTCCAGGGTTTCGCTTTCACACTACCCGTGGCCCCAGTAGGCTTCGACCCTGCTGGGCCCCTACGATTTGCTGACATCTCCTTGAAGCAGCGATGCAAGGATATTGGAGCAGTGGTGACTTCATCATCACTATTCTATAAACGTTGTAGGGAACCATTATGTTGTTGTTGTTGTGATGTTGCGGGTTTTCGAGTAAGTGTATTGAAAAAATTCGAGAATTCCCCGCTATCACTGTTGCCCCACCCTAATGGGTTCCCGCTTTCTTGGCACTCGGAAACTGAAATGTCTGATGAATTGCTAATGATACGGCGAGTTTCTTTTTTGTTAAATCTTGTAAATGTTATTCTTAGTTGTATTTCTACGCCGTGATAACCTTCCGAGGTTAATCGTAACTTTTTTTATTTGTTACGGGCGCGGGAGGACAAGGGACGAATTGGACTTGTAGGTCAAAGAGACGTGTTAGCTTTTTATCTTTACATTTTGGTAAGGGAGTTTGTCTTTGAAATATTTATGTCTGTGGTCTTGCGCCCTCAGGACGTTGGAAGAAGTAACTTTATTCTTTATTAAATTGATCAACATGTGTTTTGTTACAGTAAAATATCGACAGAAAAGTTGTTTTTAAAAGTAAGTGTACTGCTGACCATTTCTTAAACAATTATTTTTTCTCTTGTACAATATACATGTCGGTGCAAGGATGCCGATCATTATTGAAGCTCTGTTCAGGGACTCTGTTTTTTAGGCGATGGTCGGGTATTGAACAATAAAAAAACTATTCCAGATCACAAAACTGATTTATTATGATGCAAGCTGTAGGTATTCACTTCACACAACGAGCCGTGAGACAGTCCCTGAGACTAAACGTTTGTTCGCACGGCTGCCGACAGAGGAAAGAGCCCCGGACCTCTGCAGTCGGCACTTTTATCTGCTCGGTTCGTGCAAACGTCAGCGCGAATTCTGTCAAAGTGACATGTGTCAATTTTCACTTAGCTCGTTCATTCGTTCTCAAGTTTCCTTATATTAACTTCACCGACATATACATTAGCTACAAGCAAACAAGCGGCTTTGCCGGCGTGATAGTGGAAAATTATCACAAAGGAACCGGCTCCTAGGATAAAAAATATTCTATATGCCATATTATTATGTGCTAGATCTACGCTTTGGAACGTGCAGTTAGGTTCACTTGTTTTTTTCTTGACTGTCCGACGTTTTGACAATTCATAAGTCAATTAATTGTCAGTGTAATTGGTCTATTTGAAATAAACGTTTCTAATTTCTGATTATTCCAGGAAATGATCTACTCGAGTATCAAGTGTCATTGACTGCACGCAAACTTTCATCTTTAAAATATTAGTTTATAGTGAGTATTTTCTCTATTTACTGTACTTACAGATAAAACGATACCTCCCACGCATAAGGTTATAAGGCAAAAACTGTTTTTTTTCACGAGAAGCCTTTTTATAATTGTTAATTAAGTATGAAAGTAATTTGTGAAAATACTTTTAACCGATGTGTTTGCATCATGTTATCAAAGATACAGTTTAAGATTACAATATCACACTTTAGATGTAATAAGAAAAAATAACATTTATTTTACATTTTTATAATACAAGTGTACTCAAAAAGCATGTTACGACTTTATGCATTTTTTTTTATTGGGTGGGAAAATGATCTTATGACAAATCCCGCTGTAGGGCGGAGCGAGAGATAATATCAGACTTTTACTGACTAAAAACCCACTCCTGTTCCTTCGTTGCCTTCGTCCCAGGGCCCCGGGTTTCGCTTTCACACTACCCATGGCAACGACTTTATGCGTTGGAGTATCGAAAATCTGATTTTTAATTACATTGTTTCCCAGTTTTCGTTCTTCCACCGAGTTTAGCTATTAACTAGTAACCTAACATAAAGTTAACAACACATACACGTCAATTGTAAACTGAACACAAACTAAACCTGCGCAATATCCTGTGTGTGGCAGCTCTAACTATCGCCTAAACTAATAATGCAACGTGCCAAATTCTACTGTCTACCATTCAATAGTTTATTAAATGAGATTGTTAATGATATAGCTGAAAAGGGATAGCCCTTTGGTACTGACCTCATTTTATGTCTGGCCATAGGTGCAGAGCCCGAATTTTTTTTTATAGATAGTCTCGCTTTTGACCACTATCTCAACTGCCCCCCCCAGCCAAGTTAGGATCGTTTCGTTTGCGCCGAACGCCTCCGATTCCTTTGTTCTGACGTCATCTAAAAGCTCAGTCACGTGGTCAGAACAAAGGAAACGGAGGCGTGGTCTACTCGAGGCGTTCGACTCAAACGAAACGATCGTAACTTGGCTAGGGGGACTGATGTTAAACGGTGATGTGGTTGACGATAGAGCACGCTTGCCTAAAAGTACCCTATTCACTCTCGACTGAAAAGCTTAGCTTGTAGCTATCAGGAAACACAGACTCCGGCAAAGAATTCCGCTCCTTAGGCTGTACGCACAATGAATGTGTTCCCAAAAGCATTTTGTGCGTATAGGTGGGATATGTTGGTAGGGCGAGCCAGCGTACATCTTGTGTTTCAATGATGGAACGGGTTGAACGGAATTAAACTACGCAATTGCGTTCCATGTACTGCCATTTATGATAATACTGAGATGTCATTGAAAAAAAAAAAAAAATAACTCATTTTATTTTTATTTTTCTATGACTCGAAGTGAAAGTGGAAATGAAATTAGCTCATTTCATTTCGGATCAGGTAATTCCGTTTTCTAAAACGGAATAATCCGATCCAATCAAGTAAAACCACTATGGTTTTTTTTCAGTCATCTATGACTCGGAGTGAAAGTGAAAACGAAATGAGCTTGTTTTGAGTAACAGTATCTATCGGAGACTTAAAAAAAATCACAATATTATAGATGCTTTAGTGTACTGTTCATTTATTTAACGGTGATTTTACACGATAATGTCACTACCCTACCTCGAATATCTTTGCTTTTTGACAAAGCGACAGAGGCTGCAAGTCAGCGGATAATAATAATATAATATTGATATTCCTCAACTATCACACAATACCGCCTAGTCCCAAGCTAAGCAGAGCTTGTGTTATGGGTACTAGACAACTGATAAACATACTTAGATATTTAAATACATACATGTTATAGATAAATTACACCCAGACACAGAACAAATGATCGTGTTCATCACATAAACATTTGTCCTGAGTGGGAATCGAACTCACAACCTCGGGCATAGCAGTCAGGGCCACTAAACACTAGACCAACAGGCGAGTCAAAAAGTTTCAGGATTGAAACTTTTTGACTGGCCTGAGGTGTCTTGAGGTGTCAGTATTTTTTTGTTCCAGGACATGTTTTTCTTCACCGTTTTGAGGGTAGTGTTAATGAAATAAATTACAAAC
The DNA here is from genome assembly GCA_949316375.1 of Mythimna vitellina. Classification (NCBI taxonomy): domain Eukaryota; kingdom Metazoa; phylum Arthropoda; class Insecta; order Lepidoptera; family Noctuidae; genus Mythimna; species Mythimna vitellina. The sequence goes on from OX438696.1 coordinate 2,515,120, forward strand.
AGTAAAGTGCCTGCCTGGGTTTGAACCCTCGAACTATAACTCGTAAGCCGAAACCGTTTCCACTGAGCCATCTCTACTCAGTTTAGATTAGGAACGTAAAATCTCTGTCATAACAGTATCTCCCTGGTGTACTAAAAAGGTAACGATAAACAGCTGACAGCTGAAATCACCAGAATATTAAAAGCAATGTTTCAATGGTGACCCAATTTTGCATATTATCGTCGAAATTTGAATAAAGGTACCATCGGAACCGTTGGAAAAATGTTTATTATGTTTTATGTTAATTTTGTGGGAGAGGGCTTATTACGCGCATTTAAAGCTTGATTTAAAAACTGTGATTGCTGTAGCCAGAATGTAGAATACAATACTTACAGGCAGGGGTCAAAACTGTAGTGGCTTTGTACCAATTTGGACTCGGTGGAAAGGCGCGCAAAGAGGCTAATTGGTGATCCAGATCTGGTTAAGTCCAATCTATAAAGCCTTGAGCAGAGAGGCAGGGTAGCCACAATCCCCGTTAATAATAATAAATTTTGTTCAATACAGCTCGTCCCTTGCTGCTCCCCCCCCCCCCCAGCGACGCCCTAAGCCGAGGTCCGTACCACACAGGGGGTGCCCTTTTTTTTTTTATTCTGGATAGGTTCGCGCTTGACCGCCATCTCACCTGATGGAAAGCGATGAGGCGGTCGACGATGGAACGCGTTTACCTAGAAGTAACCTATTCACTCTTGACTTAAAGATTTCCGGGTTGTAGCTATCAGGAAACACACATTCCGGCAAGGAATTCCACTCCTTAGCTGTACGCACAATGAATGTGTTCCCAAAACGTCTTGTGCGTATAGGTGGAATGTCCACCATGTACCGGTGGCGCGTTGCCGTACGCCTGGTGGTCCGATGATGAAACGGGCTAGGCGGAATTAGGTTATGCAATTCCGACGCACACTCCCCGAAATGCAACCGGTAGAAAACCGACAGGCTAGCAACTCAGCGCCGATGCTCAAGACTTTTGTATCTTCAAGAGTTTTGAGATGATTCTGCTATTCTACCACATTTTTACACTCTTACCAAAATCAAAAGACACTGAAGCCTAATCCTCTCTTCAATACCCACTAAATCACTGTAGCAAGAACTGTGAAATTCAAACTGCATGCATATTGAGGTACAATTACAAGGGGCTTAGTAGAGCCGTCGCGAGCGCTAGTTCTATTATATAGAAGATTATCTGATATTACTCGGATTAACTGTAGTATTAAACGTGCTTCAATGAGCAGACTCACAGAATTTGCCCACTAAATTAACATTGCCTAGCTTGATCAGCTTTCAGTCTAGCATGTGATTAGATTTCTTAACTACGGATGGAATGTTTTCTAATTTATTCCAGTTGTTTTTTTTCTTCGGTTTTAGGCTTGCTTTTCATAACTCATAGAGTCAACTCTTGCGTGAATTAGTACATGAATATGGATATTTAAGGCAATAGGACATGTTGCCGATTATAAGTTTCTACGCACTATGCTATGGAGTTTCTTGCACATTCTTCTCCATAGCGACCTACGCTTTGGAATGTGCAATTAGCATATTTTTTTCTGACTGCCTGACTTCTTGTCATTTCAAAAGTGCCTGTAAATGGTTTATTTGAAATATAGTGCTTTTGATTTTGTCTGGGGTGGGGCGTATAAATTGCACTTGATACGACTTGAAAGTACCCAAAGATCTGGGCTCACAGGTATGACGTTCAGGTCTTTTAGATTCCTCACCAGTACTGTAAATGACAAGTACATAAGTTATGGACTGGCCTGTTGGTTTAGTGGTTAGTGGGCCTGACTGCTATGCCGGAGGCCGTGGTTTCGTTTTCACCCGGGACTAATGTTTGTGTGATGAGCATCATCATTTGTTCTGTGTCCAGGTGTAATTTATATATATAGAAATATATAAGTATGTTTATCAGTTGTCTAGTACTCATAGCACAAGCTCTGCTTAGCTTGGGATTAGACGGCGTTGTGTGATAGTTGTAGAATATTATTATTAAGTGTCAAAAACACTGTCATGAAAGTATACTATGAAGTAAAACATAATTTCAGTATTTCTTTAACCGATAAGGCCGGTTGACGGTTTGTTGAGGTCATAGATATAAGATGAGGACTCCACGCACCTTAAAGAGATGTCAGTCATAAGTGACATGGGACTTAAGTAACTGGCGAAATATATGTATTCTATCGATACTTCTTTACTTTATACCTACTCTTTATTATACAACATGATAAATACATACTTATGTATAGATATACATACATATATGTATTATATCATTGTGGAAGGAAATGCTCTATAATTCCTCTTTTTTTTTTAATTAGAAATCATCAAATGACTCCTCTCGCTTTGAGTGAAGCGAGAGTGAGTACCACAGTTATACTGACTAGGTGAAACCCACTGTATTCCTTTGGGTACACCACAATTACGACGGTAAGTCCCCTCTTTGAGGCGTGGTTGGAAAGACCTCACGGCGTTCTCACCTTCCGTATGATGCAGGTTTTCACCGAAAACGGTAAGTACGGGAAGTTCCTGCACCGGATTCTGTGGAAGCGACGCCCGGGTGTCACCTCTGTATGGACCGCCCGGAGGACACGGTGGAGCACTCGGTGGAGGGGTGCCAAGCAGGGCACCCCTTCACCAGAGCAATGTCCTTGCGGGGGCGATCCGCGGAGGCGATCTTTCGCGTCGTGCCTTTGTACAGACCATGGTCTGGAGCGAGGAGGAGTAATGCTAGCAAAGGAGGCGACGTCAGGCAACGGTCCTCACGCTCCAACCACCACCGGTATTCCGATCCCGATTTCCGGGTTTGCGGACGGTGAGCAATGAGTAGCCCGCCGTCCGACCGTCTGATAACCGTCCGGACCGAGTCCAAGTCGTCGACGGCGCGTAATGTTCCACGCGCGCCTCCGGGAGATGTTCGCAAATCGTAGGGGCCCAGCAGGGTCGAAGCCTAAGGTTTCGTTTTCACGCTACCTGTGACCCCAGTAGCGTGAAAACGAAACCCGGGGCCCTGGGATGAAAACAACGAAAGAACAGGAGTGGGTTTTTAGTTAGTAAAAGTCTGACACCATCTCTCGCTCCGCCTTAGAGCGGGATGTCATTAGATGATTTTCCCAACTAAAAAAAAAAACAAACCTGTATCCCTTAATTGCTCTTTGCGTTCCAGAGCTACGGTTGTCTGTAAGAGATTGCCCTAGGTGCTAAGACCGCCCCTTGTACGCTTAGTTTTTGTAAATGTTTCGAAAAATCCGGCAAAAGCATCACTCCCACCTGGAAATCGACTGATGCGTCTGTTATTCATAACTATAAACAATCATACAAAATACCAATTAGCAAAAGAAGGTACTTGATTTCAACAAAACGTACCTAGTATCTATTTTCTTATTCAGCAAGTGAATCAAAGTAATCAATTCGCCAGCAACAGCGCGTATCAGAAGCTCGCAACTGCAACTGCTAGGAATTGCGGAGTTCGACGCCTCACGCGGGGGACTAATGACTGCGCATCACTAACCAAGAAGTCAGTTACACCGAGAACGGTTTAGTGGAAGTTAACTAAGGTATATATTTTTGCGATAATAATATTAATTATCGCTAAAGTGATAGAAAATTTAAAAATTCTGGAACAAAATTAAAGTGCTATTTTCTATGGGATTTTTGTATGAACAATTCGCTTCCATGGATGCTATTTTGTTCGCGAATGAGTGATTCTTAGGAAAACGATGACAGTGATCACATGCTGTCTTTTGAACGTTTCTCCCAGAAAAAACCAAACCGGTATTCATAAACTGTAGATTAATTTTCCGTATGTTTATCTGTAATAGATGTAAATTACAAATACAGAAAAGTTGGAATTACATTCAGTGATAGGAAAAATGCATTTGAGGGACGTGCGGACGGAAATTTTTGTTACTTATTTATAATAACTTTCAGGTACTATAAAGTCTGTAAGCTCTCTGAAACAGGTCGGTAAAATTAAAAACTACCGTGTAAATTTACGCAGTCGTCTCTCTCCTACGACTTGGCTAAACACTGTGTTGATAAAATACCATACCGGTTAAAAATATACATATTCTATTTTATCTTTATGCCTCTATTTACTTATAAAAAGGAACAAGTACCAATCTGCCTATTCTGTTTTTCCTATCCAAGTCGGGGTCATAGCGACTGCCTATCTGACCTCCAAAACCTAGTAACTGGGTAAGACTATACCCCTTGGCAAGACTGTCAGAATCTCTGCTTCTTATTATCCGTAATGACTACAAATAATACTTGCTTTTCCGAGGTACAATGGCACCTTGATATCCTAAGATTAAGATGGTCACCCATCCATAGACCGACCTTGGCAAACGTTGCTTAACCTTGTGGTTTGAACCGTCCGACAGTTATTACTTAGCCACGAGCTCGTATAAACCAGTATTAAACAAGTTATTTTTTGCTCTCCATCAAATCATCGGTAACCTGTGCGTAAACTCCCGTTACCACAGTGCCATCAGCCTAACAGTCCTGAACTTAAGTGAGTTAGGAGCAAGTGCAGCTACATTTACAAAGTTAGCAAGTTGACGCACGCGGGGCCTTTGAATCGTGCCGGCACCGAACGCCTTGATTTCTTTAATCAGGTTTAGAGGTTTTGAGCTGAAACTTCTGATCTGAGCTCTCTTTGGAATGTTGACGGAGTTTTGTTAGTTGGGGAACTGTTCATTTGAGAACTACTGTTGCCATTAAAGTGTATATTAATGTATGATCCAACGAGGAAGTGAACTGGTTGGGGTGGTTAGTGCGCTGGTGAACATGGTGTCCTTGGTTTTATTTAGGAATTGGGCAAAGTTTATTTTGTTTTGACCACCGTAGGAGGTTCTAAATTCAATTGTATATGTTTAATTTGTATGTACACCAATTTCTCAGACAATCGTGGATGTAGTAGGTTGAAAGACTGACTGAGAGTATTTTTTTTTTGCATGTTTGTTTATTTTTTACACCATTTCATAATATAACATCAAGCACTACACTGGGACATTCTCTTGTTTTAAACAGCACCAATGTGTAGATTAAAATATTATGGGCATTTGGTCATTTCTACCAATGCAGTTAGTAACCTTGCTTACTGTTTAAAAGTCAAAATCTGTTACGCATTTTAGTTCCTATAAGGAACTAAAAGTCAAAATCTATGGCGCATTTTAGTTCCTATATGGAACTAAAAGTCAAAATTAATGGCGCATTTTAGTTCCTATATGGAATAAAAAGTCAAAATTCTGCGTCGCGAATTTAGTTAATTTTTTTCTTTTTTATTCTAGATAGGTTGTCGCTTGACCGCTATCTCACCTGATGGAAAGCGACGATGCGGTCGACCTTGGAACGCGCTTACCTTACGCTCTTACTTCAGTTGAAAACCAGCTTCAGGCATTAGTTGTCTGATAATCATGCTGAACTGGACCTATTTTGGCGCAGCCGTGAGGCGCATAATTGTATTTTTTTTCTTTTCTTTTTTTGGTTCTTTTTTGTTAGATTTCACTGTAGATAAAGTTCGTAACCAAGTTAAAGTTTGATGCTGTGAACGAATTATTACTTAGTTATGGGGCTAAGGCTAGCATAACTGGCATAATACTTACCATATCTTTTTAACACACTATAACAGTGATGTCCGGATATTTAAAAATGACTTCAAAATATTGTTCACACGGTACCCCAATGGCTGCGAGATACATAGGACCAGTCATTATGGCAAGGAAAGACGTGTTTCGGCTGAAAGGATGATGATGATAATTGTCCACACCAAAAACAACAACCATCAAAATACACCATAAACGACCACTTATAACAAATTTTATACATAAGCCTAAAATCATTATTTTTGCCTCATGTATTTGTTACCCGGCCTGTAAAATAAGTACTTACACAATCCCATTACAACTTTACAGAAAAAGTCTAGAGACGAAGAAAAATCTGTGATGTTATAAATGGGTCTGAAAGGCTCGAAGCCTAGTTATGCACGGTGAAAGTTATTGCTTCACTGAGTCACAGAATAAGTAGTAACAGAAGCCTGGCCGCATACCTACAACAGATGAAGGCGGATACATAGCGCATTTAAGCACCGATCGGTAGGGGTAAGGAGCTTATGTGAACGGAGGCTGACGCATGTTGAAGTGAACACGGCGTGCATCTATCGCGTCGTGACGGATGGTCTATTGTTTTACTCATGTTTTGTGTTTGAGTATATTACAATATAATATTTAGAGAAAAAAAATAGAAATCAATTCGCAACATAATATAGATAAAAGTAATCATTAACACAAAAAATAATTTAAAAAATAAAAAACCCGACTGCGAAAAAGATAACTAAATAAAAACTGAAAAGAAAAAACAAGTTCAGTCTAGTAGCGTAGAAACCAATTTAATTAAAACAAAACTACAACAGCCGAGACCCATTAAAATAATCTGGACTAAAATCATTCTATATAATATGGGTCCCGACTGTTGCAGTTTTGTTAAAATTTAATTGGTACCACACCTTCCGTCGGTTGTAAGTCAACATAGACAAAAAGAAACAAATAAGTGTCACCGCATATGGGCTGCACGTCACAGCCACAAACGTCGTCACGAGAAGCTAGAAGCGGCCACAAAGGAAGCTGAAGCGCGCGACAGCCACCTGAGCCCGCGCAATATCATAATGAACTCTGACGAAGAAGAGTAGTGTGTGATGGTGTCTTGTATCGGCATTTAGTGGCCAGTGCGGGCTACAAGAAGCGAGTAGTGGCGAGCAACCGGCGGTAACCGTGTGCGGCGAATCCATATAAAATGTATGAAACTATAGGAAATATGCCAGTGACGGCATTTTGTGGTTGTGGCGTGTGGTGGCCCGAGTGCGGAAACCCTAACAGTTGCTAGTGCGGTTGCACTCACTGTACGTGGAACGAATCTATGTGTGCGAGTGCGACTCGATGTATAGAGCCTTCTGTACCTATTTATTCTGTAACCAAGTCTTTCTTTGATATATTTTTGTAAGTTTATTTTATTTGAACGCTTAGAACTCGAGATCGATGGCTGGAAGTGAGGCTGAATGTTCCGGCATTTATTTTGTTTCTTTGTAGTGTGCTGCTTATATTGTATTAATGATGCGTGAATATGTGATGGGGAAGATAAATATTTTGTACTGACTACGTTCATGGTTCAGTAGTGGAATAGAATAATTTTATGAATCAATTTTATGCATTATTCTAGCCATGAGCGAAGCCATCGTTTAGGTAAAAAAATAAGTGGAGAAAATACTAGTTTACTTTGAACTCACTTAACCACCATTTGACTGACTTGTTGGTCTAGTTGTTAGTGGCCCTGACTGCTAAGCCGGAGGTCGTGGGTTCGATTCCCACCCAGGACAAATGTTTGTGTGATAAGCACGATCATTTGTTCTGTGTCTGGGTGTAATTTATCTATATATGTATGTATTTAGAAATATATAAGTATGTTTATCAGTTGTCTAGTACTCATAACACAATCCCTGCTTAGCTTGGGACTAGACAGCTTTGTGTGATAGTTGTGAAATATTATTATTATTACTTATGAAATTGTCAATTACAATTCTGTTTGTCTTCTATTAAGTTGCACCTGTCATATGTTATGTTGATGTCTTTAAACCACCCTAAGGTCGTTTAGTAGAAAATGTCAAAGGCATTTAGTCCGCCTTTGTACAGTATTTCATTATTGCATAAAGTTTTAAATAAATAAATAAATTGAGAAAACCTGTATCTACAGTGTGCATTTACGTATTGCATAGTCGGTCTTATAATGTTCCTACTGTTGGGACTCAGGCCTCATCTCTAGGAGAGGAAATGGGCCGTAATCCACCACGTGTGCCCAGTGCGGATTGGTGAATGTCACATGTCTTCGAATTTTTGGTTCTAGAACATGCCGGTTTCCTTCACCGTTTTGAGAGCAGTGGTGATGAAATAAATCACACAAAGTAATGCGCCTGGCTGGGTTTTAACCCGCGACCTACAACTTGTAAGTCGGGGCCGTTACCACTCGGCCACAACTGCTGTACTGTACTTACGTATATTTACGTTATTTCGGTAAAAAAAAAAGAATGAACATTTGAACGAACAAGTAAAACGAACGCAAAATGATACTCCAAAACGTCTAAACTTTCCTTAATGACACCAAACTTGGATTGAAAAAAGAATCCCTTTAAACACTGTTATTGCAAAAATGAGAGGCGTTCAGAGCCTGAATTTCAACTACCAAGATTTTTATTTCAAAGCTTAGCCAAAAACGTAACACGCGGAATGAAACTCTTCATTACTTATTATAAGATTCAGTTTAGTTTGTTGTGTGCTAAGCAGTGTAACTTTAAATGTAACGCATTTTCTTGCAATCTGGGATCAGTATGGAGGTATATCCGTTGTGGGAGGCAGAAAATGTAACTTTTATGGGGAAGGTTAAAAGTCGAAGTGAATTCGGCCTAGAATTTGGGATCTGTGCTTAAGCTGTGAATCTAGATACAGCTGTCCAATAATGATTGTGATCTCAGTGTGAGATGTATAGGAGAAAATGGGAGGTCTTTCACGAAATTCATGCGGAATTGAAATCGATTGTGTTTATTTTCATTTAGGGATATATTGACCTTTTCAATGTATTCGGTGTTGCTGATAACAAAATTCAGATCTTAAAAGTATAATGTAAGTATCTAATTAGTGCATATTTTTAGCGCTCCGTACTTTAGCAATAAAACCTTGTTACTTTGCCTCGACTGTGAGAAAAGGAAGTTAGTGATAGTATGACGGTTGACAGAATAGAATGGAAGAAAAAAAGGTGTTGCGCCGACCCCAAATAAGATGGGACAAGGGCAGGAAGATCATGATGATGATGATGACTTTGCCTCGACTGTCCGTCTGTCCGTCAGCGAGCTGTACCTATCTGAGGAACTGTTATAGGTAGAATGTTAAAAATTTTCCCCCGAGTAGGTATATTTTTTTTTAAAATTTCTTGTAAACTAGTTCTTTACTGCGATCTTACCTAATGGTAAGCAGTGATGCAATCGTTGATAGTGAAGCGCACTAGTTTATTAAGAGCCTATTCACTCTAGCTTTAAAGACACCCAAATTAGTCCTTCAATGTACGCGATATAAACGACTAGGCGAAACGCTTAGTCTGGACCGTAGAGGTTAGAGGTAGGTATTCACTGGCTGGCTAACAATAATAAAAATAATGTGTACATAAGTATTGCATGGAGCTTGATAAACCATTCTGATTAGATCGCCTGATTGTCTATGTATTGTGATTGTATTTGTACTTATTTGTTTTTGTGATGACCTACTAACATAGTTGTTTAAGTAAATTTGTCTGTAGTAACTCACTATGGGCCTTGATGGCTGAAAATAAAAAAATATATTTTATTATTATTTATAAATAATAATAAAAAAATCATCATCATTTCAGCCGAAAGACGTCCACATTTTTGGTCACTTTTTGGTCGCCACAACGACTGGTCCGGTACTTCTCGCATCCATCGGATTCCCACGATCACGTCATCAGACCACCTTGTGGGAGATCTTTCAACGCTGCGTCTTCCGGTACGTGGTCGCCACTCCAGAACCTTTCGATCCCATCGACCATCTGTTCTATGAGCAATGTACCCTGCCCGCTGCTCTATATCTCTTTTAAATAGAAATAAAACAAAACCAATGAAAAAATCACAAAGAAAAGCGATATCGAGGGAACTCGTCGAACTTCACAACAGTCTTTCAGGTAAAAACCTCATCCAGTCTCATTTTATTGCCGACTTTCAGATTTAAGAGGACTATAAGAGTTAATCGCGAGTTTTATAATGCGCAAAAGTATATGATCACTGCAGTAAACTGAATCATAAAAATATATGTTATTTTTCGAGATAAATCTTACATACATTGTGTGGTAAAAACATACTCGTAATACAACTAATTTAGTATGAAACAAAAAAGAAATCACGAAGATGCCTCTAAAAATTATTTCAATCTGCTAATATACATGCGATCATTCTAATTATTTATCAGATAATTTTAAGGGGAATTATAAAAAGAACGAATAAAAAAAGCTTAGCGTCTGATGCTTACTTAAAGTGGGTCGTGATTAATCCATTTCAGATATTAAAATTCTAGCCGTGTGACTAAATTACTAAGTGAGCGACTAGAAATACAGAAAGGGCAACTTCAATATTAAGATAGAGACGATTTTTCTAATTGAGGTATTACATAACGAACTACTAAAACGTTTACTTTAAGAAATGTTTTCGCCATTGTGTTATTATCTAGTCGCAGGCTGATTCATCATTTTGAAATAGGTAAAATAAGTTCGGTTAGGTTAGATCTGTGACCAAATGCGCGTGAGCCGAGCAAGCGAAGCGAGTTGCGCCGCGGCAGCGGCCGCCGAACGCTACGTCCAAGTGGCTCGCAGATTTTATTTCACCATTTTCTAATTATCCGGGTTTTTGCAATATCCGAATTATCAAATTACCTTGTGACATACATAATAAATAAATATCGTTATTTAGGACATTAGAAACTCTTAATTTAAGATAAAATGCTGCTCAGTATAAATAAATCATTTACCAAATATTGAAAAATATGCAGGACGTAAAGTTGACACTCAAATAAATATTAAGGTGCCTTCAAATTAGCCGCAAGTTCTGCGCGACGGCAGCGCAGCTTCAGCGCTGACGCGCATTTGAAGCTTTTCATTTGGTATTTTTAGTAAATCAAATTAATGTTTGTAAGTTGCTGTTCTGTTGATTTCTCGCATCACTCGCAGTCAGTCGCTCACTTAGTAATAATTAAAACTTAAATTAATTATTTTTGCCACTTAAAACTTTAATTTACAGTCACTCGTTTAAATATAACCCTTATTTTATTAGATACATTTTACCGTTATATAGTGTTTTAATTTCTTATCGTAATCAAATCTTGATTGCTTCATTATTGCAAGCGCTGTGTCTTTGCGCATCTCTTTTGTTTGTATACAGTTCAAGTGTCCGCGCTTTAGGTCTTTTTTTAAGGTAGAAAATCATCCAATAACTTGTCCCGCTCTGGGTGGAGCGGGAAGGCGTGTTTTAATTTTACTGAATGAAAACACATCCATGTCCTTCAGTTGCCTTAAATTATTTCTAAGACCACGGGTTTCCTTTTCAGAAAATGCCCGCAGCCCTAGTGGGCATCGGATCAGTCGGACCTTTTCCGTTTACTGCTATCTCTTTGAGGAGCGCATGGAACACCACGACATATCGACGAATTGGGCTTGGTCTAGTCGGTTACCGGACGGCCAGACGGCGAGCTACAAATTGCTCGCCGTTTGCGGACGGCGATCAAGGCATATAATGTCCCGCGTCTATCGTGGCTAGTAGTGGGGACCGGGCCCCCGTGGCTGGAACGTGACCATTCCCTAGCGTTAGCTTAGATTATAAGGCGGTGCTCCGCACAAGGGTGGCATAGTTTCACCGTGTTTCAAGCAATGGTGACACTCGGGTGTTTCTTCCACCTGAATCCGATGCATAAACCTCTCGAATTCACCACATCGGTCAGGACCTGCGTCATGTGGAAGGTGAAGATACCGTGACGCCTCTTCATTCACTCCCCAAAGAGGCAACTTATTGCCGTGATTATGGCGTGTACAACCGCGCTTTAGGTCGCATAGTCCTCTTAACCACGGTAATTCCAAATGCCATTCTCTCACAATGCAAAACGAAAATAAAAAGATAAGACCCGTATAAAAGAATGAATACCGTAATGCTTTACTTTAGGAGAAATACGTTTATTATATTTATGTATGAATGAATGAAAGCTAAGTGTGTCCGTTCCCTTTCAAAAGATCTGCGAGTCAAAAGGTGAATGTAATATTTTATTCTATCATATTCTTTGGTGAAGAAAATGTCTGCCTAGTGTGTTTTTGTAATGATGATCGTTGAGTATGAAAGGGTGAAAATTATCGTTAGTTTTATATGTATTACTGTACCTACGAGATATCTCGTAGGTAATTTCTTTTTAGATGCCACCTACGAGATATCTCGTAGATTTTTTTCTAGATTCTACCTACGAGATACATCGTAGGGCTTCTATGGCCATTTACGACCTCTTATGAAAGTATTAATATTGCTGGCGCCTAAGTACGTGATATCTCGTATATGGGCGTCGTTAGTTAACTTGACCAACGAGATGTCTTGAATTTGAAATTATATTTTTACTTATCTTATCTTATAATTTTAAGTATTATTTTGTTGTTGTTTTGTTTGTTTGTTATTGTTTTTTGTTGTTGTGTGTTTGTTGTTTTGTTGTTGGTTGTTGTTGAGTGTTTTGTTGTTCTTGTTTGTTTGTTTGTTGGAAAATACGGAACACTTATCTTACTTAGGATCACGTTGTTGTCAGTCTCTCTGTCTGTCTATTAAGATCCTTTATCTCGGGAATGCTTGGAGGTATCGAGTTGAAATTAAAACCATATACTCAAGTCTGAGGTTTCTGAAAGCTGTGAAAAAATCAAACTTCTTGTTAACGAAAAAAAGATACAGCCGTTTATGTCGTAAAAACGCATTTATTCATAGGGTACTTCCCTTTGACCTAGAATCCTGATATTTGTCATGAAGCAAGGTCTCATAGCACAAGTATAGGAAAAAATCTGAAAACTGTAAATTTGTTGTTACGTCCCAAAAAAAACTTTTTTTTTGCGATTCGGAAAAATCTTCGTAACTCGATTCGGGAATTGAACTGTTTTCATAGGTAAGTTTGTACGGAAACCTCGGTGCGCGAGTTCGACTCTCACTTGCCTGTTTTTTTTTATTCTTTTAATTTGTAATTCCATTTTTATTTATCAATTTTATATGATGTGTGTGAATGTTGGTAAACAAATATTTAAAACGAAACTTAAAAAAAGCTATTGCCGACATTTTCCGACTAGTCAAACGACACTTTAATCCATTCAAACGGTCTTCCACCGTCAAACTCTCACTATTTGAAAGATCGACCACAAAGGCATAACTTTCAAAGCAACGACCAAACATCAATGTCAATCGCATTGCGAGCAACACATACAGCTTGAAATGGCGACACCACATATTGACACCCTTTGAAACGCAGCCCCAAAAAATACAATAAATAATTTATTCAGCATCCATGAAACTCACGTAGTGTTACAAAAAACACCAATATATAATATCCCTTCGGCTCAACAAAGCTTCTGATAAAAAAAAGATGGCGCCGGGTAAACTGCAACACGCGTTGAAAAAAATGTTTAAAAAAAATGAAACTTTTTGATTTGTCCGCTTTGGTACAAACGGTTACGTGTACCGGCCCTGGGTGGAATACTAATGAATTGGTTACCTACTCGCTCGCGGAAAAATATGCGGCAAGCGTGTTTTCTGATGGACGCAGTTGGTCCTACTAGGTGTTCGTACTTTTGGAGTGAGAGAGGGTAATGTCCTATCATGTGTGTAATGTCCTATCATGCGTAGTGATGTACGTAAGAATGTGTCTTTCGCAGTTTACTACCACTAGCTTCTGCCAGGGACTTCACCCGCATGTAAATAAAAAATTGTTTCATGGGAACATACTTCCATATTAAAAAGTATTTTATGTGCTGTTTCGTAATATGGAACAACTCATATGAATAGAATATGGTTTAAACATTTTTTTTTTTGAAGTGGAAATCATCTAATGACTTCACCCACTCTAAGATGGAGCGAGAAGGCTTGTCAGACTTTTACTGACTAAATCCACACCTATTTTCCTTCAGTTTGCAGTGTCCCAGAACCACGAGCAACCCGACCCATGGCTCCAGTATAGGCTTCGGCCCTGCTGGGCCCGTACAGACCTCTACACAAACAAAGCTACCGGCCTGGATAGATGCAAAAAAAGCCCGGTGGGTTATGCCGCCGGCTAAAAGCGCCGGCGTTGGCGGCATTGGTGTGTAGCGAGCTTTTTTTTTATTTGTATAAACGAGTGCTTGACTGCGATCCCACCTGATGGTAAGCAGTGATGCAATCGTTAATGGTGAGGCGCACTAGTTTATTAAGAGCCTATTCACTTTAGCCTTGAAGAAACCCAAATTAAAATCGGATAGGAAGACAGTCCTTCGATTTACGCGGTATAAACGATGAGGCAAAACGCTTAGTCTGGATCCTAGAGGTTTCAACAACGTAAGGGTTCGGGTTATCAGCTTTCAATTTTCGGGTTATCCGATGGTAGAAATGAGATGGCGGAACCAAGTCATGCAATTTCCGTGCACACTCTCTGAAATGCAACCTGTAAAACACCGAAAAGCTATGGCTACCTTACGCTTGTACTCAAGGCTTTGAAGATTGGACTTAACCAAAATATGGAACACCAATTAGCCTCACCACCTCACGGTTCACCTCATGGTTTTGCTGACATCTTTTTGAGGTGCGTGTGGATTACTACGTGCTGTCGACGACTAGGCCTTGGTCCAGACGATTGAGAGGCGATGGTGTACTATTGTGTCAAATTTCAGTTGTAGTTTTTCTACCGTACACTCTCAATAAGGTTCAGTTGAAAACCAGCGTCAGGCAACTACCACGAAGTTGTCTGGCATTTTTGCTGAACTGGACCTATTTGGCGCAGGCGCGAGACACATAATGTTAGTTATTTATTTTCTTATTTTTTTATCTTAAGTGTTTACAGGTTGTTTCTACGTTGTGTGTATCTGTGTAAGTGTGCCAAATAAAATATTTTTCTTTCTTTCTTTTCTTTTCTTTCTGTTTAGGCGACAGGTTATTCCTGTCGCCTAAACAGAAAAAGAAGGATAAAAAATCGATGAAGAAGTATGCTATGCCTAAACTCCCAGTAGCACCTAAAATTCATTGGCCTTCTTCATCTTGTGTCTATGACGTATTTAAAAAGCAATCAATTAACAATTATCTCCCCAAAGTCACGACATCTCACACCCACGGAACCCTAAAACAAATATCAATAAAAACAAAACAAAAAACTAGAGATACATGTTTTTTGATGGCGACTCGGCGCCGCATGCATATTCATAATGGCAGGATTTTCTAACGTGCATCGGGAAATTGAATATTACGAATGTGGAATTGTAATTTACATATACACCATGTTATTACTGGCTTAGGATAGGAATATTATTTATCTAAACCGGCTCTGATAGTATATTTCTATTTGAGTATATTTTCTGTAAATCTATTTTATTGGGACATTCCAGCTTCTGTGAATGTTCAATATATTATTTAAATGTACATACTTTAAATGTTCGAACCACTACTTGAAGTCCTCTCAACCTTATTTCGGTCTTCATCATAATTGTTATATTTTAAGTTCTTTTAATGATTTGATATTTTTCATAGTAATTATTTATCTATACATATAATAAAACAGTAAAATTATTTTGTTATGGTATTAATAGGCGCAAAAACTACTGGAGCGATCGTGTTCAAATTTTGCATACATAATCCTTATAGGTCAGGGCAACTTATAGGCTATAAATTATCACGCTATTTCCTATGGGGGGTGAGCAATAATCGAAAATGTAGGTATTGAACGACATTTGCCGCGAGTTCGATCCCCAGTTACAGTTAAAAATTTTGTCATTATTTAATCCTTTTTTTTGTAATAAAACTAACTTTTACCATTTTTTCGAAACAAAAATTGACATTTCTATTCGATATCTTCTTAATATTTTGTAAAAACTAATCAAAACACATAATAAAATCAAAGCGGCGAGTAAAATCACGTACAATAATATTACATTATTCCATTTAGCTGCAAATATCACTTCTTAAACGAAAATCATCACGCTATGATCGATAAGGAGCCAGCCAGTCAATTATGACGTTTATATAAGAACGTCTATTTTAAATTTTCATCATCGGAGACCGTAGCGCAGTGGTTTCGTATCTAGACTTGCGTATAACTTATAGGTTGTTCGAATCACATGTGGCTCTCTTGCGAAATTTTTGGTTTTATTTTTTCACGGTAAATAAGATTTTTTTATATATTTTTGCATGCTTACATTTTTTTTATATATCTACACATAATATATCTGTAGAAGTTTTTAGTTGTGTGCGTATCACGCAAAATGTTAGAATTCGATATAGATAGCTTTTATACATTAAAATTCTGTGTAACTTGATATATTACTTAGGCTTTGTTTCATCGCAATGAAACAAAGCATATGCAAACGGTATGAATTTAAAGTTTTCAAGAAGTTAAATATGACACCACGCGCAACTCGCAACGCCATCTAAAGACTCAAAGTAGAAAAAATGATGACAATGAAAGTTGAACTTCATATTAAATTTGATAGATGGCATTGTGTATTTTAAAACTACTGGTGTTAGACGGAGGCATTTTTAAGAACTTTTACTGTAACCAAAGGCGATAAAAGTAAATGCCTATGTGTATTTAATTATTGACTTTAAAATAACACGGCCAAATTTTCGGAAGGGGTTACATGGTACCTTGCATTGGAAGGCCCCCAGGTGGACTGATAACCTGGTGAGGGTCGCGTAATCCAATGGATGGACCGGTCATTATGGCGACACTTGGGGAGACCTATGCCCAACAGTGGACGTCTTTCGGCTGAAATGATAATGATGATGATGGCACCTTTTTCTTTTTTTTTAAGGTTGGAAATCATCCAATGACTTTTCCCGCTCTGGTAGGAGCGGGAAGGCGTGTCAATCTTTACTGACTAAAATCACACCTGTGTCCTTCAGTTGCTCTTTGCAACATCTCTTTGAGGAGTGCGTGGATCACTACGCGCTGTTGACGACTGAGCTCAGTCCGGTCAACTAGGTACTGGACGGCCGGACGGCTAGCTACCCATCGCTCGACGTCCGCAAGCCCGCGTCTACCGTGGCTGGTAGTCGGGGTCGGAATCTCGGTTTGGCGTGAGGACGTTCGTTCCCTTACGCTTGCGGCTTCCTCCTTCGCTAGCATTACGGCTTTGCAGAAGGAGGCGACCGCCTGCCATTACTCCTCGCTCTGAATCTCACCCAAACCAGAGCCCGGCGCGAGAGGTCACTGACGCCGATTGCCTCCACGAGGACAAAGTGCTGCCCTTGCGGGGCACACCTCCACTGTATGCGCCACTGTGTCCTCCGGGATGATGGCACCTTGCGGCCTAATAATGGCGTGTTTTATTATTTGCAGTCACTGTTTCATATAAAACGGGATCGAATGTGTTTTTCTGATCATAGTTCGACAACGTATGATGTATCTCAGATTCCTTGCAGCCTTGCGTCGACATCTGCACGTTACCTTCTTGCAGTGAATGGTGACCAACACTAGAACAACCCCCTGAGGGAGGCCAATCTCAGGAATAATACTAATCGGCTGCTAAATTTGTTTACCGTAATTTCATTGTTTTATGGATGCACAAGCTCAGGATTGTTGTGGGTGTTTCAAACGGTTGCTTTTCCGGATTCGGTTGGAAGTACCCTGATATTATAATTTTGCGAATCGCCCAGAGGACCCGGTGTAGTATGCGGTGGAAGTCTATCCAGCTTGGGTGAACCACCGTGTCCTAATAGAGGCAATCGGCGTCAGTAATTTCTCGGTTTGGCCATCAATATGCGAGTTCGCACAAGATGTCGCTGAAAGTCATTCAAAAGTTGGAATCTTCAAGGGTAGTTCCCACTATCGAAAAAACATTTGTGTGATATACGGGGACGTCAGTTAAATACACGCCGAAAAAATCATAGGTAGATGAATAAGTAACTCCCAAGATGATCAAACTGCAACAATCAATGCAAGCATTCTCTCCCAAATTCTTCATAAGTACTGTTGTGGAGAAAGATAGTTGATTATGATGGTAGTTTTTGGATTCACTTAAGGCTTTACGCTATCAGTGCACGTTACCCAGCTGAAGGTTGGTGTCCCGATTATGCTCCTTCGTTTACTAGAGGTAAACGAGTTGCAAAGCTGTCTAACTGCTTAAACTCTTCAGTGACACATTATTGAGGCAAAAATTGTTATGGGAGGTAACTCTTTCGAATGATCTTGCAGTCCTAGCAGACATCAGCCCTAGAAGGCCCTATCCATTTACTGACATCTCATTGAGTCGCGTATAGAATACTACGCGCCGTTGATTCAGGATTGTTTTGACCAGACGGCCGGACGGCACCACCGCAGTCCCGTGTTTGCGATGGCTGGGAACCCACCTTCTTTGATCGTAGTACTTCACTGAAGGAGGCTACTGGTTGTCATTTGCTCCCACGAGGACATGGCGGCGCCGGTATTCTGACCAAGCGGAACTGACTTCCACCGTATACTCCATCGTATTCTCCGGGCGATCCGCACAATGGTGAAACCCGAGTGTTTCTTCCCGCAGAATTCAATACATATACCTTCCGGAACACCCACATCAGGTGAGTCCTGCATAAAGAAAGGATGCCGTGACGTCTCTGTAGTCACTCCTCAAAGACAGGCATTACCGCTGCGATTGTGGCGTGCTCACTGTGGCGAGGGTTTAAAGTCGTACAATGTTGTTTTACCAGAACATAAACTAGAAACATGCATAAACTAATGCAAAAGGAATTAGTTTATGTATGTTTGTTCCTTGGGGTAGGCAGAAATGCCAACTGCTATGATCCATACATACTCTTTATATTCATTGACGTTCATACATCTGAATCTGGACGAGTACATAACATGTTTCCTGAAGGTAGTTGTGTTTTTACCTTTAACCGTTTTATATTAAAGTACAATAAATAATTGCGATGCTTTCGGAATTAATTGCAAGCACAGAATGATTGTACAGTTTTACGAACTTAACGCGGACGAAGTCGCGGGCAACAGCTAGTTGGTTTATAATTTTAGCATATATATTGTTTTTATTATTTTACATAGTTTATTTTATTTATTCTGTTTTAATTATCTGTTATTTTTTTCTTGTGAAAACCTTACACGCACAGTGTTGTTGTTTTTTTAAACCAAAGGTAGAGAATTTCTTGTTGCATTAAGTCTGCCTATGTACCACTACTGTAAATGAAGTTTGAATCCGCCGAGATTCCGACCCCGGTTTCCGGCCACCGTAGGTGCGGGCTTACGGACGGCGAGCAATATATAGCTCGCTGTCCGACCGTCCGGTAACCGTCCGGACCGAGCCCAAGTCGTCGACGGCGCGTAGTGTTCCACGCGCGCCTCAAGGAGATGACAGCAACCGTAGGGGCCCAGCAGGGTCGAAGTCTACTGGAGCCAAGGGTCTGATTCTGAAAGGAAGACTCGGCCCTGGTATGAAAGGTAACGAAGGAACAGGAGTAGGTTTAGGAGTAGGGTTAGTAGCTGTTTCCTGGATACTTTCCTTCTTCAACGCATGCCTCAAAGCATATAAGATCCCACAACTTTGGAGGCGTGCTAAAGTGATTGCTTTACTTTAAACCAGGAAAATGCCCAAAAGACCCTAAAAGTTACCGACCTATATCCCTCTTATGTCACACATTCAAATTATTTGAAAGATTATTGCTAAACCGTCTTACGTCCATAATCGAACCAAATCTTATCCCTGAGCAAGCTGGCTTTAGGCCAGGAAAGTCATGTACCAATCAGACCCTCAAACTGACGCAATTTATTGAAGATGGTTTCGAGGTGAACAATGTCACAGGTGTTGTATTCGTTGACCTTTCGGCAGCCTATGATACAGTCAACATCAAACGTCTCCTACTGAAGGTCGGCGAGCTGACAGGGGATACTGGATTTGTTCATATTCTTAGCTCTATTTTAAATAACCGTCGCTTTCAAGTCCATCTCGGCCAAACCAAAAGCAGGTGGCGCAATCTGAAAAACGGCCTCCCTCAAGGTAGTGTGTTAGCTCCGGCGCTCTTTAATATTTACACAAACGATCAGCCTAGCTCACCGCAAACGCAACGATTTTTATACGCAGACGATCTTGCATTAGCTGCTCAGACACCTACTTTCGAAGAAGCCGAAGAAAAACTGACGGAAGCTCTGGAAGCACTTGGCAAATTCTATGTAGAAAATGCACTACGACCAAACCCCTCCAAGACCCAGTCCTGTGTTTTTCACCTTCGCAACCGTCAGTCAAACAGGGTTTTAAGTATAAGGTGGCAAGGAGTTAATATAGAACACTGCTCTCAACCTCGATATTTGGGCATTACTTTGGATAGGTCCCTGACATTTAAGTCTCACTGCCTAAAAACCAAACAAAAAGTCGGGACTAGAAACAGTATCCTTCGCCGCCTCACATCCAGCACCTGGGGAGCATCACCACAAGTTCTTCGCACTTCAGGTCTATGCCTTTCTTTTTCCGCAGGAGAGTTTGCATGCCCAGTGTGGCATCGTTCCACTCACGCTAGAGAGGTGGACATAGCGCTGAACGATACCTGTCGCATCGTAACGGGATGCTTAAAACCTACCCCTCTTGCAATGTTGTACCCTCTAGCAGGCATAGCTCCTCCAGAAGTTCGCCGCGAGATAGCTAGCCGTATCGAGAAGAGTAAACAGGAACGGGACGGCCGTCACCCCCTGCATAAACATCAACTCATACCTGCACGTTTAAAGAGTCGTAAAAGCTTTATGCGACTTACGACCTCTTCAAAAGACAGTGCAGAGGACGAGAGATGCGCGCTATGGAAGCAGAAGCATCCAACTCCTACACATTTCATCACCCCGTCAGAACATCTCCCCCCTGGATACGAATTGCAGTGGCCAATCTGGAAATCTCTTAACCGACTGCGGACCCAGGTTGGCCGTTGTAAAAACAATTTGGCCAAACGGGGCTTCCTCGACCCATCTCTAACACAGTGCCAGTGTGGAGCCGCTGCACAGGACATGCGTCATTTGCTATGCTGTCCATCCTGCACAACCACCTGCAGTTTTCAGGATCTATACGAGGCCAATAACAGAGCCGTCGAGGTTGCCAAATACTGGTCAGAAAAAATTTAGTTAGAGTACATCGACACGAAAAGAAGAAGGAGTAGGTTTTTAGTCAGTAAAAGTCTGACACTTATTCCACTCCGCCCAAGAACGGGGGACGTTATTAGATGATATTCCCACCGAAAAAAAAAAGTTTTTTTTTTACATTATATTGTGAAAATTATTCATTTTATAGAGCGTGTATATCGAACTTTCTGATAAGTTATGGGAACAATAAAAGCCGCCCTAAAGTTATCGCTAGAGCAAAAGAATTATCGGAGATGACTCTTCGAGTCGAAGCTTCAAAGTCTTGAGCATCGACCCGAAGTTGCTAGCCTGTCGGTTGTCTACTGGTTGCACTGGTTGGACGAAATAACTTAAATCCGTTCCATCATTAGGTCAGTAGACATACGGCGCTCTGCCACATGTGTGTGTGTTGCATGTGTGTTATGTGTGTGTGTGTGTGGCACCATGGTTGTGTGTATGGACATCCATACGCATCCTTTTGAGAGCAGATTATAGATACACACAAACAGCGAAGGATGTTTGCTAACAGCTGTAACCTGCCCCCCTGGCCAAGTTGCGATCGTTTCGATTACGTCGGACACCTCGAGTAGGACACGCATCCGATTCCTTTGTTCTGACGTCATCTCAAAGCTCAGTCACGTGGTCAGAACAAAGGATTCGGAGGCGTAGCCTACTCTAGGCGATCAACACAAACGAAACGATCGTAACTTGGCTAGGTTAGGCTTGGGTGTTTAGGTTAAGAGAGAATAGGTATCTTTTAACCTTCAAGCGGGCATACGAGCGCGTAACCTAAAAACCGATGGGAGATTTCAGGAACTTAGAAAACTGATTAATCAATTATTTTTTTTTTTTTATATTTAGATATTACTAATTTTTCAAATAAACAAACGCCTGCGCCGGGATCTAAACACACATTCTGCGTCTTTCAGGAGTGTAGAAAGAGGAAATTGATTTATTTTCGTCAGTAGTGAACTAATGACAGGTTACTAGAGATGATACGTTCTTTTGAAGAAAAATTTTAAAATTATGATCGTAAATATATCGAATGCGGTCAAATCGACGCCGCGCAACCGCTTGAAGGTTAAGCAAGCATTTTCCACCGTCGAAGTGGCGTCTCCTCTTTTTGATCGTTTCACTCTTGCCAGAGTGGTCATGGTTATTACGAAGGTTACTGGAAGCTGTCAGCACAAAACACGCGCGTGCGTGACGTCTAATAAAATTAAAAAGCAATATCGATAATTTTGTTTTACTCTCAACGAACATTACCAACATAATTTGCTATTAAGAGGGTCCTTCCTCACTCGTCTATCGTCAACCTGAGCATGGTTTAAAAGCTTGCCGGTTCATCTAACGCAATCCTACGCGATGTTTAATAAAAAGGCAACGTGAAAACAGAAAGATAAATACAGAAAGCTCTGCTGGCACTCGATAATACCGTTATTCACTCAAATATTATTAAAACATGTTGCAGGAAATTCGTGATTTTTTTAAACTGAAAAAAATTTTGGAAAAAAAATCGTCATTAAAATTTGCAAGGATTCTATTGTTATCTTTTAACTTTTTTAATTTTTGAGTACATTATGAAGGGTTAAAGTTCATGCGAACTTGCAGATTTTCAGAGTTCTTTTCTGGAATAGTTTTACTCAAATTTATAAATTGATTTCAATAGAAGCCTAGATAATATCCACAAAATATCAGTGTTTCCAAAATATCTAATACCTAAAAATGTGGAACAACGTCACAATCGGGTAAGAGCGGTTGTATGAAAAACAGAGAAAATATATGTCGGGTTGGATGCTCTTAAATTCATTATTTACTCTCCCCATTAAAGAACTCAAGGCCAGTTTAAACACAACCTAAAAATAGAAAAGGTATTATCGAAGCGAAAAATACACGTTCAAACTGAAGTCCTTTTTAATTAGATTCTTCTTCGACTGTTTTTTTTTCTCTAATTTATTTTTTATTTTTGTTTATTCGACATTCTCACCTCCTAAATTACTTCTTTATAATGAGAAAACTTTCCAGTACCAAGCAAAGCGTTGAGATAAGATGTTTAAACAGTGATATAGTTCGAGGGTAATGAAAATGTTTAAGATTTCTTAGTGTATCAGGAATCTTATCTCGAAACTCTTATTTTATTTAAAGGATGGGCATTTTAAACGATATCGCCATTTTATGTTTTAGCTGAGCCTCTTGTAGCTGCGTGATAAGGTTTTAATTTCTTGTCGTTGATAAGAAGTAGCTGGTTAATGGATAGCCTTGAGATAGTCAAGGGTTGGCCTTGGTTTATGATACTGTTTCTTTTGATGCGAGCTGCTGGAGTTTCTTTTTTTTTAATTGTTATTATTCTCTCGCATGACTTCTACCTCACTAGATGGCTTAAGATTTTGGCGCGATTGCTCACCAGATGGCTTAAAGTATAAGCTAGAAAGAATTATGACAAAAAAATTATCAATATTTTAAGGTTCCTTACTCCCTTTTGGTGCCATAAATCAGTGACTTTTTGAAGCTTACTCCTCGATAACGGTTGCGTAAAAAGATATAAAAAAAAAAACAGATTCTTAAATAACATTATTCATCATTCATCATTTCAGCCGAAAGACGTCCACTGCAGGACATAGGCCTCCCCCAAGTGCCGCCACAATGAACGTTCCTGTGCGTCTCGCATCCATCGTACTCCCGCAACCGTTACCAGGTCATCGGTCCACCTTGTAGGAGGCCTTCCAACGCTACGTCTTTCGATCTGCGAGCAATTTGCCCTGCGCATTGCCACTTAAGTTTGGCGATTCTTCGTGCTATGTCGGTGAACTCTCCCCTCCCTCTTGCGGATATCCTCATTCCTGATTCGATCACGCAAGGAAACTCCGAGCATAGCCCTTTCCATTGCCCTTTGGGTGACTTTAAGTCTTCTGATCGTATGACTAATGCCATTACCTAAAAAAAATAACAATATGATATTTCTTCGCTTGTTTTCTATACTCTTTTCAAACGGCTTTGATCTTTAGAAATATGTTTACACAAAAAAATTGCTGGTTAAGTGTTCTTCAGAATGTACATAATATATTTTAAATCAATCAATATTTCGCAAAGAAAATAATTTAAAGGTCAGCGGGGCGATATGCGGTCACAGGCGACAGTATGAGTATGTGTGGCATTTAACTCCGGCCCGATATTCAAGGGACTATAAATCTTAATGAATAAAAAAATCAACAAAAAGCCACACTAAAATTAATTATTTTTTATTATTATTAGGCTCGCGTGTGACCACTATCTCACCTGATGGAAAGCGACAATGGAGTGCTCCATCCCAAGATAAAGGGTCTTGACAGACCGACAAACGGATGGAAAACAAAGTGATCCTATAAGGGTTCCGTTTTTTTCTTTTTGAGGTACGGAACCCTAAAAATGATATTTTTCTTCGAGATTCGACTCGGGAATTGAACTTTTTTAGTATTATTATTGATAGGCTCGCGTTTGACCATTATTTCACCTGATGCGAAGTGATGATGTGGCCGACGATGGAGCACGCTTGCCTAGAGTAACCTACTCACTCTTGACTTAAAGAATACTCACACACATGCAAGGCTGTTCTCGTTTTTAACTCTATATTTTTATCGTATCGTATCGTACTTTGGTACGGGTACAGTATATTTTTTTGACTTATCTGGTTATGTAACTTTAGGTCTCACTAACAAAAACACCTGGGGCCACTGGTTCGCTTCTGAAAGGAAAGCGGCCGACCTTGGAATGAAATAGGAGTGGGTTTTAGTTATTAAAAGTCTGACACGCCCTCCCGCTCCGCTCAAGAGCGGAAATGTCATTGGATGATATTTTACCTAAAATAAAAACTGTTTTTCTCAAATTAATATTTTTACTAGTTTGGCTAATTTATCCTGCACTCTCCATTAAATACCTTTATAAAGAAAAAAGATTTTTATTTTTAATTGTAACAAATAAATTAAAACATTACTGACCACAGGACAGATTTTTAGAAAATTCATTTCCCAGTAGAATTTTTTTAATTCGTGAGTGATATCTTCTATCTTCTATATAATATATATAAGAATGAATAGCTATTCGTTAGTCTCGCTAAAACTCGAGATAGGCTAGACCGATTGGCTGCTTTTGGTATTGAAATATTCGAGATAGTCCAGGGAAGGTTTAAACGGTGAGAAAAAATGGAAAAAATCACGAAAAAAATTTCGAATACAACGCCATCTCTAATTAAAATGTCATTATAAAATGAATTATGCTGTTCTGGTAATGCCAGTAGATGGCGTTATCCTTACTATAAGGCGGTATGAAGTTCGCCGGGTCAGCTAGTAGGTTATATATTTTTCACTGTCACCCAGGTAAACTACGAGACTACGGAAGAGCTCAGTAAAATGCTTGGTAAAAGCAGTACTGAGCAGTAGAGCTTCCGAAAGAGTGGGACTTAAAATGAACACCGACAAAATCAAAGTCACGGTAAACAGCCATGTAGCACCCACTCCTATCAAGATCGGGGACTCTACACTCGAAGTTGTGGACGACTACTTTTACCTGGGACAGACGGTCCAGTTAGGAAGGTCTAACTTTGAGAAAGAGATCAATCGTCGAATCCGACTGGGCTAGGCAGCGTTCGGGAAGCTGCGCGATATCTTTTCGTCCAATATACCACAGTATCTCAAGATGAAAGTCTATGACCAGTCCGTGTTGCCAGTGATGACATATGGCTCTGAAACGTAGTCGCTTACAATGGGCCTCATCAGAAGACTTAAAGTCACCCAAAGAGCAATGGAAAGGGCTTTGCTTGGAGTTTCCTTGCGTGATCGAATCAGGAATGAGGATATCCGCAGGAGAACCAAGGTCACCGACATAGCACGAAGAATCGCCAAACTTAGGGGGCAGTGGGTAGGGCACATTGCTTGCAGAACGGATGGCCGTTGAGGCCGAAAGGTTCTGTAATGAACACTACGTACCGGAAGACGTAGCGTTGGAAGGCCTCCTACAAGTTGGATGCCCTGGTAATGGTTGTGGGAGTCCGATGGATGCGAGACCCACAGGACCGTTCATTGTGGCGGCACTTAGGGGAGGCCTATCTCCAGCAGTGGATGTCTTTCGGCTGAAATGATGATGATGATGATGACGCAGGTAAAGTCACTGGCAGAGGCTAGTTGATAATTATTTCATGAGCTTAATTAAATTAAACATAAAATTTATCTCTTATTTCGCATTTTATATTAAAAGAAAACTTAACAATGGCATTTAATTAAATTACGTAACTTAACATTGAACAAAGACTTTTCTCCTAAATTTTAAATTCGAGTCTGACCCTGACTACAAAGATGACTTTTTAAATGGACCGTGTAATCTAGGAGATAATAATTATATTATATCACGATTCATTTAGGAAAAGCAAAGTTATAACATTTTTTTTTTTTGGGCTGCGGTTCAAGTTAAAAACTTTTAGCGGCAATCACTTAGATTATAAGGGCGAAAATTTGTGAATGTATGTATGTTTGTTTTGTTTTACGTTCGAAGGCATGGACCGATTTTGATGAAATTTGGCACACTGGTAGAATAGGGGCCTAGCAAGTCCGAAGTCTACTGGGGCCATGGGTCGTCGTCCTGGGACGTAAAGCAAAAAAGGAACATGGGAGTAGGTTTTAGAAAGTAAAAGTCTGACACGTCCTCCAGTTCCACCCTAGACTGGGAGAAGTTATTAGACGATCCGTACAAACTTACCTATGAAAACAGTGTAATTCCCGAATTGAGTTACGAAGAATTTTCTGAATCGCAAAAAAAGTTTTTTTTTTGTACTTTACAGTTTTCAGATTTTTTCCTATACTTGTGCTATGAGACCTTGCTTCATGCCAAATTTCAGGATTCTAGGTCAACGGGAAGTACCCTATGAATTTTAAGAGTGTCCAAATATACGTTTTTTGCAACTTATACGGCTGTATCTTTTTTTTCGTTAACTCAGAAGTTTGATTTTTTCACAGCTTCAAGGTACGGCAGATCTAAGTTTTAATTTCAACTTGATACCTCCCCGCGTTCCCGAGATAAATTATTTTGGCAGACAGACAACATAGTGATCTTATAAGGGTTCCATTTTTTTCTTTTTGAAGTACGGAACCCTAAAAATGGAAAGAAAAACAGAATGAAAAACTGGACACCAAAACTTTAAAGGCAAAACAAAATTATTAGACGTGATTAAAAGAATAAAGTTACTTAAATGGAACTGGGTTGGCCATGCCGATTGGAGAATGGTCGATAGACCAAAAAAGAAACGTGGTGGATACCACGAGAAGAAAGGAGAAGTAGGGGCCTATCAAAAAAAAGATGAATAGACATTTTTCGGGAGAGAGTTGAACCAGGGTGGATGACAACGGCTAGGAAAAGGAACCAATGGAAAGTACTTAAAGGGGGAGATAAAAATAAAGATAAAGATATATTTATTGCGTAACTGTGTACATTAAGATTTTATTTATTAACATTACATTTTTAGTTTCAACAATCTACCCAAGCCGGATAAGCAAAAGTAAAAAAAATAAAAAATAAAAAAAGAAGTAGATACACACAAATATTATTTTTTATCAAAAAACTCATGCAGATTATAAAATACAATATCAATCAAAAAGGTTTTCAATTTATTTTTAAACATATTCCCATTCAATTGCTTAATGGCTGTTGGTAACTGGTTATACACACGAATAGCAATGACATAGGTACTTTTATAATACATCATATTGAGGCCTACGCCGACGAGGTGACTACTACTTAGAGTTATGATACATACTATATAGCATAATTATTATAAATTAGGTAAATAAGTGTTACTACTAGTGCTACGTATGTTTATGTATGTTTTAGTTTCATATTCCATCAAATAATATCAATTTAAAATTATTAGTTTTATTTAATTAGATTATTTTTCTTTTTTTTCTGTAACATCTAATATGTTTATGGGGCATGCGGTGCTAACCTGTAAAAAAATGTTGCATACCTATAAAATATATTGTAAAAATGGTTTTGGTTTTTTGATTGTTCATTGTTATTGTTGTTGTTGTTATTGTCTTTGTGTTATTGTTAATTGTTGTTGTTGGTTATGGTAGATAATTATTTAAAAAATTATGGTGGTAAAAAATAAAAATAAGTGTAAAGTGTAGAATTAAGTAACTCAATTGATGTAAGTAGTAGACGTTTTTTTAATTTTAATTTTATTTTATTACGTAAAATCTATGTAAGTTCCTCACTTAAGCCATGAACTAACGACCCTCTTTCAAACTGAATATTTATATAATGTTCGCGAAAAGAGCGTGAAATCGCAAAGAAAACAGAAGTTAGCCTTCCTTTGATGTCTTTTTTTTATAATTTAATACTAATATATGGCAGGCTTACATTGCTTGCCTTTGCCGTGTCTAGATAACACTTTCAGAGTCATGTAATGAATTATATTAACATTTTTAGTAGTAGCCTCTGGGCAACACTATTTCAGATTTTAGCTTAAGATTTTGGCTCGGTAAAAATATAAACTAAAAAGAATTATGAATAAAAGATTAAACAAAAAGTTACTCTAAAAATAAATTTCTTTTTTTTTATAATTGATTGTCTCGCGTTTCAACACTTTCGTATGTTATGATGTGAAGTACGCTTGCTTAGAAGTACCATATTCACACTTACATAATACTCACAGGCTGTGTCTGCGAGGAGGAGTGTCAGGCAGTCGCCTCCTTCTGTGAAGCAGTAATGCTAGCAAAGGAGGCAGCCGATCGCGTGAGGCAATGGTCTTCACTAACCTAACCTAACCACCGCCCGGATTCCGATCCAGATTTCTCGCCACCGTAGGCGCGGGTTTGCGGACGGTGCGGAGCAATGGGTGGCTCGTCGTCCGACCTTCCGGTAACCGTCCGAACCGAACCTACGTCGTCGACGGCACGTATTGTTTCACGTGCGCCTCAGGGAGATGTCAGCAAATCGTAGGGGCCCAGTAGGGTCGAAGCCTACTGGGGCCATAGGAGGTGTGAAAACGAAACCGGGGTCCCTGGGACGAAGGCAACGAAGGAACAGGAGTGGGTTTTTAGTCAGTAAAAGTCTGACACAATCTCCCACTCGGCCCAAGAGAGGGATTTGTCATAAGATGAATTTTCCACCTAAAAAAAAAAAACATGTTGTATCTATCAGGAAACCAAAACTCCAGCAGGGAATTCCATTCCAATTTCACTGTACGTACGAGTACAATGAATATGTTCATGTGTTGTGTTATAATTGATGTTTTTAGCTCCTATTGTAATATTTTATCATCATCGTCATCATCATCATCATAGCACATAAGCCTCCCCCAAGTGTCGCCACAATGAACGGTCCTGTGCGTCTCGCATCCATCGGATACCCCCAACCCTTACCAGGTCATCGGTCCAAGAGGTGTAGGAGGCCTTTCAACGCTACGTCTTCCGGTACGTGGTCGCCATCCCAGAACCTTTCGGCTCCAACGGCCATCCATTCTGCGAGCAATGTGTCCTGCCCATTGCCATTTAAGTTTGGCGATTCTTCGTGCTATGTGGATGACCTTGGTTCTCCTGCGGATATCCTGCTAATATTTTATGTTCTATCTATATTCCTCAAACGTATGGCTGTTAATTCTACATTGGATGAAAAACATTTACAGAACCGACGATTAAATACTGGCAAGCTACATGAACAACCGTCCTAAATAGTTTGCCAAAAACAAAAAGAAACAAAAAAATTCAAAACATAAAATGAAAAATATTTTAAACCCATAGGTACGTAAATATCAAAGTAACTCTATCTGTTTGTTACGCTTTCACGGTTAAACTACTGAATCGATTTTGATGAAATTCGGGACGAAGTAAGCTTAAACCATAAGGAAAGACATGGGCTACTTTTATCTGGCTTTAACTTGACGCAGTAACTAACAATCACGTGGACGAAATCACGGGAAAAAAATTGTAAAAAATGAGGAAGTTTTTCATTTGTGTATTATAAAATCCGACACTGAACCCAAAAATGTGATTAAAAAAATTTGTCTGTTTGTTCAGGCTTCACGCAAAAACTACCGGTTCGAAACTCGGTATAATTATTCTTTAATATCCTGGGCCCCACACTGGATACTTTTTATCCCGGAAAATTATATACAATAAAAAATAAACTTAATTTTGCGGTTCGATCCCTAGACCCTATTACTGTACCAACCGCAAATAATAAGTTTGTCGTAGGTTACGTCACCCGCAGTGGAGTTCACTAAGGGGCGCTGCACACGGCTAAGATAAATCTTAAGATACAATATACAATTCAATGGACACACACGACGAAGATAATAAATAATATTTCATATTTTCGTATCTCAAAAAACCTAATAAAACCATTTTCGACTTCTACGTGGACAAAGTCGCGGGCAAAAGCTAGTACTTAATAAAACTTTACATGACATATTCTCTACATGATTAATAATCGAAATTATTAATAACAGTACAAATTGCTGCCAACGTAAATAAAACATTTGAGTGTCGTTCCTCGAAATGATGAATTAAACACCATTTGGTCGGACGGACGGTGACGTTGCAGACGCCCGGAGAATGATACCACTGGAATTAACTTATTCTAGAAAAACCTGCAGTTAGAAAAAGAAACGTAGGTATTTTAATGAAAATTCCAAGTCAGAGGTCATAAGTGCAGTTGCACTGTACCAATGAGCCTACTGCCAATTAAAATTGACAATTCTTCGAGTTGTGTCGGTTAACTTGGTTACTGTTTTTTTTTTTAATACTATGAACTAGTGCTTGACTGCGATCCCACCTGATCGTAAGTGGTGATGCAATACGCGCACTAATTTATTAAGCTAGAGTGTATAGGCTATTCACTCTAGCCTTCAAGACACCTAAATTATAATCGGACGAGAATACCGCAGCAGGCAAATTGTTCCAGTCCCTTGGTGTCTGTAGGGGCCCAGCAGGGTCGAAGCCTACTGGGGCCAAGGGTCTGATTCTGAAAGGATTACTCGGCCCCGGTACGAAAGGCAACGAAGGAACAGGAGTGGGTTTTTAGTCAGTAAAAGTCTGACACTATCTCCCGCCCTGCCCAAGAGATGAAGAGATGTCATGGATGTCATAAGATGATTTCCCCACCGAAAAAAAAAAGTCACTTGGTGTGCGCTGTATAAACGACGAGGCGAAACACTCAGTCCGGACCGTAGAGGTGTTAACAATGTAAGGGTGGATACCCGCCGTACTTCGGATTGTCCGATGGTACAAAGGTGATGGCAGAATCAAGTCATGCAATTCCCGCGCACACTCTCCCAAATGCATCCTGTAAAATACCGAAAGGCTGGCTACCTACGCCCGTGCTCGAGGCTTTGTAAATTGGACTTAACCAAATCTGGATCACCAACTAATCTCTATCTCTTAAATTTTGACACAATTTGCATTTTTGAACCTCTTTTGATTTACTTAAAACCTCACCAGCCAGATGTTTAAACTCTAGTAAATTTTGAAAAAAGCTACATTTATTTATATCCGATAATTTGTAGTATATAATTAGCCTTTAGGAGAGGGAATGGGCCGTAATCCACCACGCGGGCCTAGTGCGGATTTTTGAATGTCACATGTCTTCAAATTTTTGGATCTATGACATGCCGGTTTCCTCACGTTGTTTTCCTTCACCGTTTTGAGAGCAGTGGTGATGAAATAAATTACACAAAGTAATGCGCCTGGCTGGGTTTGAACCCGCCCATTCTACAACTCGTAAGTTGGGGCGTTACCCACCACTGTTCCACACTAACGGGTAGTATTATGATTTAAAAGGAAAATAAAACACAATCGGACCAAATGGGCTCACACAACTTCTGAAATGTAGTATTTTATCAGAACAACAATGGGGCTAGAACATATAAAGTACAAACAAGCTGATTGGTTTAAGGAATGTGGTAAAATAACTTACTCAAAGAATAATACACACCTTAAATAATGCATCTGATTATTTCTTCAGATAATCACACTGTTACTTAATAATTATTAGTATATAATGTAGACTGCAAAGTAAGTAAACTTATCGTTGTCGCCACTAAAATTTACGTCCGAACTCTATGAGTGCTTTCGACCGAATGACAATTCCCCGAACTAGGAAGTATAATCTCCCCATCCTTTAATATTTTAAAACCGTAATTTAAATGACTTCCACAGCACAACAAATGAATTTAAATATTGCCACATAAAAAAAAAAATCTTAAAAATTAATTAATTAAACCCCGAGCGAACGCCGGCGTTCGCTCGATCATTGTCTTTCTATTGTGTCTCTAAAAAGGTTAAATATGCTACTCAAAAGGTTAAATTAAATACTAGGTTTTTATTGAAACCTAACAAAATACCTCAATACTTGGCATAGTTTTCCATAATACGTTCGTTTCGTTTTAACATTCACGGCGCAGCTCGCCGCCGCCGGCGAAGCGACGCGGCTGACTTCAAAGCGCAGCTTAAAAAGGCTTTCAGCAATTAAATATTGAAGACGATGTCTGTTACAATGTTACAGTGTTGGTGCTGTTGCACTTTGAAGAATAATGTTAAGAAAATATATACATATGTATATTTAAAAAAAAGGAAAGATGGTGGCAACCTCGAAAGGCTCGTGGACGCAGTTCAGTACGTTGGTCTGACTAAATCCGCACCGCTCTTGACTCTTCGCTTTACAATAATCTTCACACCGCCAGAGACAGAAACAGATGGAGGAATATCGTTCGAATGAAAGTGATGAAGCATGGGAGGTCACGACCCTCAGCATTGAGGAGTACGACGCAAGGAGAAGGATTAGAAAAACAACTGGTTGAGCGTGAGTCGGACTCGCCTAACGAAATCCAAGATGTTGGTCGAGGCTCGTGGCTATTAAGCCATTTTCTGACACGAATATTGGTAGTTGTTTTTATTTAAAATAGAATATTTTGTAAAGTTTGAGTACCACAACAATTTCTAACAAGCTCTATAAAGTTTTATTTAATTGGTAATTTAAAACTGCTACTACACAAGTTTGATAAAACGTTTCGTCTTAATTATGTTTAAGTTTGTTTTTAGTTTCTGAAGATGCTAAGTCAATTTGAAATGTTCAGTCAAGCAACAATTTAATAAGAATAATAAAAAAATAATATTTATTAGTTCGAGTATTTAAATTTATTTCGCTATTAGCCTTTTACATTTTATATTTAATTAAAATAGGACTTGTATCAATATTACAATATATATTGCAAAAGAAATAGACCCTTTATGTGGTGTAATTAACACACACACTCCAGCACACCTCCACACTAATTCACACATACAAACACCCACTCACACACACCCACTCATACATACACATATACACACAAAATATACATTCACACACTCATAAAAACACGTATAAACACACATTTACACAAAATACAATCTAGCTTTCACACACTGCCATAAACACGATTTAAATTTTTCTTTTTATTAGTTTTATAAAAAATGTGTAACTTATACCACAACGAAATAATTGTCAATTCGAGGAAGAGCAATTAATTACTATGACTATGACTATGTTTTTAAGTCACAAAAACCTTTTTTTGCGACTTGGAAAAAAAATTTGAGATTTCAATCAGGAATTGAACTCTTTAGATAGGTAAGTTTGTACGGAACCCTCAGGGCGCGAGTCTGACTCGCACTTGCCCAGTTTTTTTTTTGACGTATCTTATAGATTTCAAACTTTTTCATGTACTTGTACTATGAGACCTGCGTCATGCCAAATTTCAACATTCAAGGTTAACGAGAAATACTCTATAGATTTTGTTTTTCTAGAGAGTTTAAAAATACCGTATCTTTACATTAAGTTCATTTAGAAGTTTGATTTTTTCACTGCAGCTTGGGATAGCAGATTTGAGTATTTGAAATTAAATTTAGCTTCATATATCCACGCGTTTCTGAGAAAAGAATCTTGACAGACAGAAAGATGGACAGACGGATAGACGGACAGCAAAATAATCCTATAAGAGTTCCGTTTTTGCCGGTTTAGATTCAGAAGCTTAAAAACGAAAAAAATAAAGACAGCCCAAAAAATTGTTTGGTCCCAGTAGGTGGATATATTAACTGCAGCATTCCTCATTAAATAATCCAAATTACAGATGTATGGCTACCAGCAGGCCTAGCCAAGTTACGACCGTTTCGTTTCGATTCTCTTGCGTCGAATGCCTCGAGTCAGCCACGCCTCCGATTCCTTTGTTCTGCCCCCCTAGCCAAGTAACGATCGTTTCGTTTCCATTCTCTTGCGTCGAATGCCTCGAGTCGGCCACGCCTCCGATTCCTTTGTTCTGCGCCCCTAGCCAAGTTACGATCGTTTCGTTTCCATTCTCTTGCGTCGAATGCCTCGAGTCGGCCACGCCTCCGATTCCTTTGTTCTGCGCCCCTAGCCAAGTTACGATTGTTTCGTTTCGATTCTTTTAGGTTGTACGCCTCAAGTAGGTCACGCCTCCGATTCCTTTGTTCTGATATCATCTCACACAGTCACAGTCACGTGACCAGAACAAAGGAATCGGAGCCGTGACCTACTCGAGGCATTCAACGCAAGAGAATCGCAACGAAACGGTCGTAACTTGGCTAGGGGGGCTGACGTCATCTCAACACGTGGTCACGAAACGATCGTTGCTTGACTAGCGGAGCAGGTGTACTCACTGCGTGTAGCTCATGTTCGGGACAGTGACGCCGCACTCGCATTGAGTATCTGACGGGACTATAAAACCCCATTTCGCCAAGTTGTGTTTGCAGCGGCCTACCTGGGTACGCAAACGATTTAATACTTTCCATACAGGCCACTGCAACTCACGTCCAGTCGGCAATATCACTCAGTCTACGAAGTTTATACAAAACAACCGGTTTTCTTATAGTGCTAATTTTAAAAGTTGACTCGGAAAATTATTTAATGGTCACAAAATACTGGACTGGTTGAAAACGGGATTAAAACTAGCTGTGAGCTGGATTAACGCCCAGCTCATACGCATTATACAACCATATTAATCACCAAATATTTTATTTGATCACCACATTATTACAATGTAGTGTTTGAGGTTTTCGGCCGAATGTAATGACAGCAGAATAAAAGAAAAATACAATTCAAAAGTTACGTGCTTATTTTTGGTGTAAAGGTACTCTTGTTTGACGCAGACAAACTCGTCGGCACAAATTGGTATTTCAGCTTTCAGCGGTCAGAGCCAGTAAAGCGTAATTGAGGCTCCAGTCAATTTCTTATTCTAGACAAATATTAATCTAAATCTAAGGATTCCAGTCTTACGTTTATCGAATATTTAATAGGTTTTAACGAGAAATTGTTGCTCTCTAAAATTGCTCAGGCTATTCTCGTCAAATCATTTATTTTCGGGGAACCTAAGGTTCTTGACGGATCAAATAAGGGTCGAAGTATTAAGAAATGGTGAAAGCATCGAATCACAATTTATATTACAAATTTTGGATTTAGAGGTGATAGAAGTTCACCT
The DNA here is from genome assembly GCA_949316375.1 of Mythimna vitellina. NCBI lineage: Eukaryota > Metazoa > Arthropoda > Insecta > Lepidoptera > Noctuidae > Mythimna > Mythimna vitellina. The sequence goes on from OX438696.1 coordinate 2,550,526, forward strand.
TAAAATAGAATTCTACGTTTAATTTTATCTTGAATATTGTTTGAGTTACGTCAAGCAGTAACTATAGAGCGAATAAAATAATTACAGCTGATCTACTGACTTGACGTTTACATGATTTATTTTTAGGGGCCGGTAAAAACAGAACCCTTATAAGGATTATTTTGTTGTCCGTCTGTCCATCGAGCCGAGTGGTAACGGCCCCGACTTACGAGTTGTAGGTTGCGGGTTCAAACCCAGCCAGGCGCATTACTTTGTGTAATTTATTTCATCATCACTGCTCTCAAAACGTTAAAGAAAAACATCGTAAGGAAACCGGCATGTCCTAGAACCTAAACTTCGAAGACTTGAGATATCCACCAACCCGCACTGGGCCCGCGTGGTGGATTATGGCCCATTCCCTCTCCTAGAGAGGAGGCCTGAGTCCCAACAGTGGGAACATTATAAGGCTGACTATGCTATGTTATGCTGTCCATCCGTCTGTATGTCTATCTGTCAAGACTCTTTTCCTCAGGAACGCGTGAAGGTATGAAGCTGAACTTAACATCAAATACTCAGGTCCGCTACCCCAAGTAGTAATATAAAAACTCTAACTATTAAATCAACGCAATATAAAGGTAAGGCAGTTTGTGCTCCGTTTAGGCGCATATTTTTACATTCGTTGGAAAATCAAAACCTATTGGTTACTTCCAGAAATTTATTTATTTATTCAAACTTCATGTACAGTAGTGGTACCTAGACGGACTTAATGCAACAAGGCATTCTCTACCAGTCAATCTTTGGGTTAAAAAAGACAACACTGTGGTAGGCTTGCACAATAAACAAATAACAGAAACTTCAAACAGAAAAAAAATACGTCAAGAAACAAGAAATACGGCATGAAACAAGGTCTTATACCACAAGTATAGGGAAACAGTCTGAAAACTGTAAATTGAACTTATAATTCCAAGTCAATCCAAAGATGTCAGCAAACGTAGAGGCCCAGCGGGGTCGAAGCCTACTGGGGTCCCTTGACCCCAGTAGGCTTCGACCCCGCTGGGCCTCTACGCCGAGTCTTCCTTTCAGTCTCAGACCCTTGTCTGATTCTGAAAGGAAGACTCGGCCCCGGTACGAAAGGCAACGAAGGAACAGGAGTGGGTTTTTAGTCAGTAAAAGTCTGACACTATCTCCCGCCCCGTCCAAGAGCGGGGGATGTCATAACATGATTTTCTCACCGGAAAAAAAAGTCAATCCAAAGATATAACACTTTAAAGCAACCCGTTTGATCAAACGGCGATTTCATAGGTAAAGAGACCTATTACCTATTAAATAACTAAACAGTATTTACTAAAACACAGTGAAACTACGCTACTAATTAATATTCTCATACGTACTGCTATGTTCTTGCAGTGCAATTTAAACTTTATGTCAACAGCATAAGTCACACCTGATTTTGACTGGCTGTACATAACAAGGTAACGTGTGGCGATACGTCGGACAATTGGTTGAAAAGCTAAACTAGAATAACTTTGTGATTGTGCTAATGGCCCCCAGGGGACGCGCCGCGCTTTAGAATTTATAGCAATTGTAAAATCTGTGTAGCTGGTGAGATAATGGTGCGCGAGCATAGCAATAATAATAAAAAAAATATCGTAAGGCAGGCCTAGCGCACTCCATACTGTAATATGTATGTATAGAAATGTACCTACGCCGCGTGGCCTTTCTTGCAAGGCTAAATTCAGTAGTATCACACGCGTGTTTGATTTGCCGCTTGACCAGCGCTAACAAATAATATTTATTGAAAGTTCTATCGAGTTTTTATTTCAAGTATTTGCGACATTTTTCACGTAATAAAGTCAATGACCTTAAAGATCATTCAATATAAGTAGACCTCCTAATACCAATGACTACCTCACTAATGCAAGGCCAAACTACTATACTGGAATTATATCTTACAAAAATTCAAAATCAATCAATCAAATATTTACATTGCAGGCCATGGTTAAGTTTCATTAAAATCTGTTCAGCAGTTCGAGCGTGAAGGAATCACAAACGTACACACACATTTACAAACTTTCGTCGTTATAATATTACTAGCCGCTGTTAGCGGCTTCACCCGCGTTAAAATAGAAAATAATGCTAAAAAACATACTCTCTGGATAAAAACTGTTTTAGGACATGATCTACCCATGCGCCAAATTTCATCCAAATCTTTTCAGCCATTCCAATTTGAGGGAGTCGCACTGTACACAGTCACACACAAACTTTCGTCTTTATAATACTAATTATTTATTTAAACTTCATGTACAGTAGTAGTACATAGGTGGACTTCATGCAATAAGGCATTCTCTACCAGTCAACTTTAATATCACAATATTAGTGTGATTAATGATATAGTACGATAAAATCAATGTACAGACTCGGCCCAGAATTATTCTGGTGGGTCAGATAATGCTAGCCACAATCTGTACTAGATTCTATTAAAATAATATTGGGGCACGAAACCATCGCAAAAAAATTGCAAACCACGTATCTCTACGACCTACTTAACACCGTCAATCTATTAAGGGTACAAAAAATTGATAAAACACACTACATTTTTTATTGCATGCCTTAGTTAATGCAGGCCAAGGGTCCGAGGACGCCAGGTGAATACCGAGTGGATCCCTTCGGATAATACTGTTCAATTTATGATAGCCAGCAGGTAGGTAAACTTCTTTATTGACACCTTCCATTTTGCTTTGAGCAGAGGTTATTGGGAAGTATGTATTTGGATCGAGTTTGGGCTTACGTTTGTAAATTAGGTAGCTGGTGTTATGTATTTGGAATTTGTTTATGTTTTATGGAGGTATGGAATTTTAAAGGAATAATTACTTTAATAATTTCTACCGTTTTGGGTGGAGTTAGAGGGAGTGTTTTTTTTTTTTCGGTGTGCCAACCATCTTATGACATCCCCCGGTTTTGGGCAGAGCGGGAGACAGTGTCAGATTTTTACTGACTAAAAACCCACTCCTGTTCTTTCTTTGCCTTGGAGCCCCGGGTTTCACTTTCACACTACCCGTGGCCCCAGTAGGCTTCGACCCTGCTTGGCCTCGACGATTTGTGCTCGGTCCGGACGGTTACCGGATTGTCGGATGGCGAGCCACCCATTACTCGCCGTCCCTACAGTGGCCGGTAATCGGGATCGGAATCCCGGCGGCGGTTGGAGCGTGAGGACCGTTGCCTCACGCGATCGGCCGCCTCCTTTGCTAGCATTACTGCTTCGCAGAAGGAGACGACAGCCTGCTGCTCCTCCTCGCCCCGGACCATGGCCTGTACCAAGGCCCGGTGCGAGAGAGCCCCCACGAGTGAGAGGGAGTGCCAGACTATTACTAACTCAATAATTATATACTTTTACAAATCTAATTAATAAAAGCGAAATACCACTCAATGATTAATCATGAAATCTCAGAAACTATAACATCTACAAACTTAAAATTTGGCAGGTAGGTTCCTTATAGGGTGTAGACATCTGCTAAGAATGGATTTTACGAAACTCTATCCCTAAAGGGGTATAACGGGGGTTGGAAGTTTGTATGGAGAAATTAACTTTTACGCGGGCGAAGCTGCTGGCAGAAGCTAGTATAAGATAAGCTTGCTACTTACTAACCATGATGATGTACACAAGCGAGCTGAACCCACAATTACAGTAAACCTTAATAGTATTTAAAAAAACCAGGCGAGTCGGACTCGCGCACTGAGGGTTCCGTGTAAACTTACCTATGAAAACAGTTCAATATCCCCGAAAAACTTTTTTTCCGAATCGCAAAATAAAACGTTTTTTTGTGTCGTAAATTCAGTTTTCAGATTTTTTCCTATACTCGTGCTGTGAGATTTTGCTTCGTGCCAAATTTCAAGATTCTAGGTCAATGGGAAGTAGTCTATGAATTTTGATTTCTTTAAGAGTGTCAAAATATATGTTTTTTGTGACCTAAAGGGCCATATCTTTTTTTTTCGTTAACTCAGAAATTTGATTTTTTCACAGCTTTAAGGAACCATAGACTTGCGTATATGGTTTTAATTTTAACTCGATACCTTCACGCGTTCCCGAGATAAAGGGTCTTGAGAGACAAATAGACAGACGGACAACATAGTGATCCTATAAGGATTCCGTTTTTTTTCCTTTGAGGATCGAAACCCTAAAAAGCAATTTAAAACATAGAAATTAAAAAAGCCATTGGGAGCTAAGAAATAACCGGTCTCTACTGATAGCGTCCGTTCAAAGAGATGACGGGTATATCAAAACCACTCAGCTCAACCATTTTGATAGGACCCGGATCCAACATATTCACCACCTTCAGTAACACAGAGTGAATATGATAAATATTCAAATTCAATTCATCTTTTGAACAAATTACGGTATAATTTGGGTATTAATGCGTAATCTTATTAGGCCAATTATAAATTATCCCCAAAAATGGTCTCAGGTTCTATAAATTCGTTTCGTACAATTAATTTCTAAATCCGAATTGCTTAATGAAATCCAGCGATAAGTAGATTCGTGTTGAATTAGTTACGTTGCGGTCATCCTCAAAATTTGAAATTTGGCAAAGTATTGAAATTATTTAATGGTCACAAAATACTGGACTGGTTGAAAACGGGATTAAAACTAGCTGTGAGCTGGATTATCGCCCAGCTTATACGCATTATACAACCATAATATTTTATTTGATCACCACATTATTACAATGTAGTGTTTGAGGTTTTCGGCCGAATGTAATGACAGCAGAATAAAAGAAAAATACAATTCAAAAGTTACGTGCTTATTTTTGGTGTAAAGGTACTCTTGTTTGACGCAGACAAACTCGTCGGCACAAATTGGTATTTCAGCTTTCAGCGGTCAGAGCCAGTAAAGCGTAATTGAGGCTCCAGTCAATTTCTTATTCTAGACAAATATTAATCTAAATCTAAGGATTCCAGTCTTACGTTCATCGAATATTTAATAGGTTTTAACGAGAAATTGTTGCTCTCTAAAATTGCTCAGGCTATTCTCGTCAAATCATTTATTTTCGGGGAACCTGAGGTTCTTGACGGATCAAATAAGGGTCGAAGTATTAAGAAATGGTGAAAGCATCGAATCACAATTTATATTACAAATTTTGGATTTAGAGGTGATAGAAGTTCACCTTAAAATAGAATTCTACGTTTAATTTTATCTTGAATATTTTTTGAGTTAAGTCAAGCAGATAACTATAGAGCGAATAAAATCATTTCAGCTGATCTATTGACTTGACGTTTGCGTGATTTATTTTTAGGGGCCAGTAAAAACAGAACCTTTATAAGAATTATTTTGTTGTCCGTCTGTCCATCCGAGTAGAGCAGTGGTGGCCGAGTGGTAACGGCCCCGACTTACGGGTTGTAGGTTGCGGGTTCAAACCCAACCAGGCGCATTACTTTGTGTAATTTATTTCATCACCACTGCTCTCAAAACGTTGAAGAAAAACAACGTGAGGAAACTGGCATGTCCTATGGCACCAAAAATTCGAAGACATGTGATATGCACCAACCCACACTGGGCCCACGTGGTGGATTACGGCCCATTCCCTCTCCTAGAGAGGAGGCCTAAGTCCCAACAGTGGGAACATTATAAGGCCGACTATGCTATGCTATGCTGTCCATCCGTCCGCATGTCTATCTGTCAAGACTCTTTTCTTCAGTAACGCGTGAAGGTATGAAGCTGAACTTAACATCAAATACTCAGGTCCGCTACCCCAAGTAGTAATATAAAAACTCTAACTATTAAATCAACGCAATATAAAGGTAAGGCAGTTTGTGCTCCGTTTAGGTGCATATTTTTACATTCGTTGGAAAATCAAAACCTATTGGTTACTTCCAGAAATTTATTTATTTAAACTTTATATACAGTAGTGGTACATAGGCACACTTAATGCAACAAGGCATTATCTACCTAACTTTTGGGTTAAAAAAGACAACACTGTGGTAGGCTTGCACAATAAACAAATAACAGATACTTCAAACAGAAAAAAATACGACAAGAAACAAGAAATACGGCATGAAACAAGGTCTTTTACCACAAGTCTAAAAACTGTAAATTGAACTTATAATTCCAAGTCAATCCAAAGATGTCAGCAAACGTAGAGCCCAGCGGGGTCGAAGCCTACTGGGGTCAAGGGTCTGATTCTGAAAGGAAGACTCGGCCCCGGTACGAAAGGCAACGAAGGAACAGGAGTGGGTTTTTAGTCAGTAAAAGTCTGACACTATCTCCCGCCCCGCCCAAGAGCGGGGGACGTCATAACATGATTTGCTCACCGGAAAAAAAAAGTCAATCCAAAGATATAACACTTCAAAGCAACAAATGGCGATTTCATAGGTAAAGAGACCTATTACCTATTAAATAACTAAACAGTATTTACTAAAACACAGTTAAACTACGCTACTAATTAATATTCTCATACGTACTGCTATGTTCTTGCAGTGCAATTTAAACTTTATGTCAACAGCATAAGTCACATCTGATTTTGACTGACTGTACATAACTAAGTAACGTGTGGCGATACGTCGGACAATTGGTTGAAAAGCTAAACTAGAATAACTTTGTGATTGTGCTAATGGCCCCCAGGGGACGCGGCGCGCTTTAGAATTTATAGCAATTGTAAAATCTGTGTAGCTGGTGAGATAATGGTGCGCGAGCATAGCAATAATAATAAAAAAATATCGTAAGGCAGGCCTAGCGCACTCCATACTGTAATATGTATGTATAAAAATGTACCTACGCCGCGTGGCCTTTCTTGCAAGGCTAAATTCGGTTGTGTCACACGCGTGTTTGATTTGCCGCTTGACCCGCGCTAACAAAAAATATCTATCGAATATTCTATCGAGTTTTTATTTCAAGTATTTGCGACCTTTTTCACGTAATAAAGTCAATGACCTTAAAGATCATTCAATATAAGTAGACCTCCTAATAAATACTAGCGACTACCTTACCAATGCAAGATCAACATTTACTGAAATTATATCTTACAAAAATTCAAAATCAATCCAGTAAATAATTACATTTACACTAGGGCATGGTCAAGTTTTATCAAAATCTGTTCAGCAGTTCGAGCGTGAAGGAATCACAAACGTATACACACATTCACAAACATTCGCCTTTATAATATTGACTGCGGCTCGCCCGTGTGATAATAGAAAATAGTCCTAAGAAAACATACTCTCTGGATAAAAACTATTTTAGGACATGGTCTACCCATGCGCCAAATTTCATCCAAATCTGTTCAGCCGTTCCAATTTGAATGAGTCGCACTGTACACAGTCACACACAAACTCATCCTTATAATACTAATTATTTATTAAAACTTTATGTACAATAGTAGTACATAGGCTGACTTAATGCAATAAGGCATTCTCTACCGGTCAACCTTAGTATTACAATATTAGTGTGATTAATAATATAGTACAATAGAATCAATGTACAGACGCGGCCCAGAATTATTCTGGCTACAATCTGTACTAGATTCTATTAAAATAATATTGGGGCACGAAACCATCGCAAAAAAATTGCAAACCACGTATCTCTACGACCTACTTAACACCGTCAATCTATTAAGGGTACAAAAAATTGATAAAACACACTACATTTTTTATTGCATGCCTTAGTTAATGCAGGCCAAGGGTCCGAGGACGCCAGGTGAATACCGAGTGGATCCCTTCGGATAATACTGTTCAATTTATGATAGCCAGCAGGTAGGTAAACTTCTTTATTGACACCTTCCATTTTGCTTTGAGCAGAGGTTATTGGGAAGTATGTATTTGGATCGAGTTTGGGCTTACGTTTGTAAATTAGGTAGCTGGTGTTATGTATTTGGAATTTGGTTATGTTTGATGGAGGTATGGGATTTTAAAGGAATAATTACTTTAATAATTTCTACCGTTTTGGGTGGAGTTAGAGGGAGTGTTTTTTTTTTCGGTGTGAAAATCATCTTATGACATCCCCCGGTTTTGGGCAGAGCGGGAGACAGTGTCAGATTTTTACTGACTAAAAACCCACTCCTGTTCTTTCTTTGCCTTGGAGCCCCGGGTTTCACTTTCACACTACCCGTGGCCCCAGTAGGTTTCGACCCTGCTGGGCCCCGACGATGTGGGCTCGGTCCGGACGGTTACCGGATGGTCGGATGGCGAGCCTCCCATTACTCGCCGTCCCTACAGTGGTCGGTAATCGGGATCGGAATCCCGGCGGCGGTTGGAGCGTGAGGACCGTTGCCTCACGCGATCCGCCGCCTCCTTTGCTAGCATTACTGCTTCGCAGAAGGAGGCGATCGCCTGCCACTCCTCCTCGCTCCGGACCATAGTCTGTACCAAGGCCCGGCGTGGGAGAGCCTCCACAAGTGAGAGGGAGTGTCAGACTTTTATTAACTCAATAATGCTATAATTTTACAAATCTAATTAATAACCACTCAAATGATTAATCATGAAATCTCAGAAACTATAACACCTACAAACTCAAAATTTTGGAGGTAGGTTCCTTATAGGATCTAAACATCCGCTAAGAACGGATTTTATGAAACTCTACCCCTAAGGGGGTAAAACGGGGATTGGAAGTTTGTGTGGAGAAATCGACTTTTGCACGGGCGAAGCTGCTGGCAGAAGCTAGTATAAGATAAGCTTGCTTCTTACTAACCATGATGATGTACACAAGCGAGCTGAACCCACAATTACAGTAAACCTTAATAGTATTTAAAAAAACCAGGCGAGTCGGACTCGCGCACTGAGGGTTCCGTGTAAACTTACCTATGAAAACAGTTCAATATCCCCGAAAAACTTTTTTTCCGAATCGCCAAAAAAAACGTTTTTTTGTGTCGTAAATTCAGTTTTCAGATTTTTTCCTATACTCGTGCTGTGAGATTTTGCTTCGTGTCAAATTTCAAGATTCTAGGTCAATGGGAAGTAGTCTATGAATTTTGATTTCTTTAAGAGTGTCAAAATATATGTTTTTTGTGACCTAAAGGGCCATATCTTTTTTTTTCGTTAACTCAGAAATTTGATTTTTTCACAGCTTTAAGGAATCATAGACTTGCGTATATGGTTTTAATTTTAACTCGATACCTTCACGCGTTCCCGAGATAAAGGGTCTTGAGAGACAGATAGACAGACGGACAACAAAGTGATCCTATAAGGATTCCGTTTTTTCCCTTTGAGGCTCGAAACCCTAAAAAGCAATTTAAAACATAGAAATTAAAAAAGCCACTGGGCGCTAAGAAATAACCGGTCTCAACTGATAGCGTCCGTTCACAGAGATGACGCGTATATCAAAACCGCTCAACTCAACCATTTTGATAGGACCCGGATCCAACATATTCACCACCATCAGTAACACAGAGTGAATATGATAAATATTCAAATTCAATTCATCTTTTGAACAAATTACGGTACAATTTGGGTATTAATGCGTAATCTTATTAGGCCAATTATAAATTATCCCCAAAAATGGTCTCAGGTTCTATAAATTCGTTTCGTACAATTAATTTCTAAATCCGGATTGCTTAATGAAATCCAGCGATAAGTAGATCCGTGTTGAATTAGTTACGTTGCGGTCATCCCCAAAATTTGAAATTTGGCAAAGTATATAGCCTTATTAGCGTAGTGGTCAAGCAAGGTTGTCCTGCGAGGTTTTGTCAGAAATATTGGGAATAAAAAGTAGGAACTTTAAGGTGAAAATCCATGTCAGCAAACCGTTGGGGCTCAGCAGGGTCGAAACCTACTGGGGCCAAGTCTGCTTCTGAAGGGAAGACTCGGCCTTGGTATGAAAGGCAACTAAGGAATAAGAGTGGGATTTTAGTTAGTAAAAGCCTGACACAAACTCTCGCTCCGCCCGAGAGCGCAGAATGTCATTAGATGATTTACCCAACGAAAAAAAAAAAGTGTAAATCCATATTCAAAAGATGTGTAAAACTAATTAGATACATTACTACTAGTTTCTGCACGCGGCTATCCCTCCTCCTCCTTGCGTCGGACTCCTCAATGCTGAGGGTCGTGACCTGCTTCATCTCTTTCATTCGTACGATATTCTTCTATCTGTTTCCATCCTGCGTGAAGTTTGAAAATTTAAATTTAAATATTGCGTGAAATGATGCGATGGATGGATGCGAGACGCGCAGGACCGTTCTTTATGGCGACATTTGGGGGAGGCCTATGTCCAGCAGTGGACGTCTATCGGCTGAAATGATGATGATGATGATGATGATTGCGTGAAATTAGCATATTAAAAAAACTGAGCAATTGCGAGTCGGGTTCGCGCGGCCGGCGAATTTTGATTCCTTTGACAGTGTCGAAATATACGTTTTTTGCGACATAAACGGCAGTATCTTTTTTTTTTCGTTAGCTTTGAGTTTTGATTTTTTTTCGTCAATTTTTCAACATTTTCTCATCGTTTGAACCTTTTCTGGACTCTTGAGCGGAGCGGGAGATAGTGTCAGACTTTTATTGACTAAAAACCCAATCCTGTTCCTTCGGTGCCTTCGTCCCAGGGCCCTAGAGAGTGTTCCAGACTTTTACTGAATAAAAACCCACTTCTGTTCCTTTTTCGCCATTGTTCCAGGGCCCCGGGGATCTCTTTCGCATCATCCATGGCCCCCGTAGGCTTCGCCCTGCTGGGCCCTTACGGTTGCTGACATCTCCTTGAGGCGCACGTAACACTACGCGCCGTCGACGACTTGGGCTTGGTCCGGACTGTTACCGGACGGTCGGACGGCGAGCTACCCACAGCAGTAGCCGGAAATCGGGGTCGGAATCCGGGCGGTTGAGGCGACCGCCTGCCAGTGCCAGCCCATGGTCGGTGGAGGCGACTCCACTGACCATGGCCTGTACGGCCTGTATGCCCGACGCGAGAGATCACTACCGCCGAGCGCCCCCTCCGGCACACCTCTACCGTATGCTCCACCGTGTCCTCACACAATGGTGAAGTACTTATGACTTAGCAGCCTTTTACAAGCATTGCAATTTTTACCAACACCAACAGTAGGTACCAACATCATGATTTTAAAAAGTAAATAGTACTTACTAGACGAAATCTTTAGGTACGTTAAGCACTGTGACAAATGACGGCTATAATTTACAGTACCTACCTGAACGACCTGCCGCGTCGCTTCGTTCCTGACTCGCTTGCCCTACTGAAACATTTCGCCATAAAAAATATGGCACATGTTATATTTGTGATGGAGATTGATTGTTTCTGTTAAGGGGTATACTGCTGTATGTTTGTGTTTGTTTATGGTCTCGACACAGTTGGGTTTGAGTTAGTAAAAGCCTGACACGCTCTCTCGCTCCACCCTAGGGCGGGAGATGTCGTCTAATGGTTTAACCTCAAAAAAGGGATGTACTGGTATGCGTTTATGTTTGCTTGTGGATAAAATTATGGTGTATACTGACTTAAAATGTACAAGTTTTTGTCAAAAACTAAATAAATTTTTGAGATAGTTTCTTAAAATTAACATAATTCAAGTAAAAATCAGCATGACGAGCGGCCATTTAACGTGGCAATTTTGCCCGTTTTTGGGGCACTTTTCCCGTCAACAATTGTCATAGTGAATAATTATGGTAATTATGTTAGTTAATATTAAAAATATTAGCTATTAGTCCGAATAATTATGTGGACTACATAATTACGTTATTCGTACTCCGCGTCACACTTCCAGCCGCTATGATGGCTCCTTTACTATAACTGAAGTGCGTCTATGGAACGCTCTCCCACATTCCCTTCGCGACAGCTCTTCTCTGGGCGTCTTTAAGAGGAAAATTAAAGAGCACTTCCTTTCTCAATTGACATAATACTAGTATATATTGTTATATATATATTATATGTATTTGTATATATATATATATTAGACGTATTTATGTAGGTTCATGTTGTACACTGGATCCTACCCTCGAATGTGATCTCTCTCTGTCACTCGGTCGGTTGTCGGTTTGCTGGGAGAAAACTCTTTGTTGAATTAAACTCGCCTCTGTACCTACATAAATTATCAAATCAATGTATTAAAGTTAAGTATTTTTTTGTGTGTACAATAAAGAATAAAGGACTAATTGTTTGATACCAAATGAATTTAGTTTAGTTAAATAGGATTGAATGTCGGTTTTTTTATCGTCTATCAAATTGTAAATAAAATACAAACATTTTTATCCTTCTTTATAAAGACTCCTTAGAAACTTCGCATATTTTTTTTTGATCTTTGCTATTTCTAAGCCCACGCTAATTGGATTATCTGCCTAGCAACGAATAAAATATGTAGTATGAAAAGCAAAATAATCACAGTACTTTATACGTTTTAGTAAATCCCAAAAGCAATATACCTCTTAACAGATAAAGGGACTCCAATTTGATAGCCGGTTGACCCTCTCTGTTTCCGCCTAAATAAATGTCATTATATATGTCATTGATTGATTGAAATATTTTATACTCTGCTGTGAGAATGTCATTTTGTCCTCTGCAGTAATTATCTGGATTTTTTTAGAACAAGCTTTGTATTTTGTTTTAGTCATCATTTTTATGGAGTTATTTTTTTTGAGTTGGTTTTTGTTTTATATTGAGAGAAGCTGATTGTGCATGATATTCTAGTCTAGTAACACTGTTTTTTTGATCGAGGATGGGCAGAAATGAGTAATAAAAATACATATTTACCCAATTTGTTCAAATGACTACGCTTAGAGGAAAATTAAATTAAGTTTAAAAATAAGTTTTAATTTTTTTCCGCTATTTTGGATTTGATTTGGATCCTATAAGGGTTCCGTTTTTCTTTTTGAGGTATGGAACCCTAATAATACTAAAAAGTACAAAATAACTTTAATTTCAGAAGTCAGTGTTTTTGTAATAGTTTGTCTCTTCGTTATTTAACACTGACTTCCGAAATTAAAGTTATTTTGTACTTTTTAGTGTCTTTTTTACATTGAAGTCGGTTGTATTTCTTTTTGTAAAAAGTTTTTTTTATTTTACACTTTTTAGTTATGATACCACCACTAAAAAATACCCCTCAGTCAAATTTAAAGTCATCGCGTATACTTATAAACATAGCAATTTTACTTGTTACGACAGTTCTGCTGTGATCCTATGAAGAGTTCCATCCCATATCTTCGAAGTTTATCGTCAGATCATAACTATATTTCTATGCAATCAATTCGAAAGTATCACCTTAGAATCGGACAATCAGCGGTCGCCATCACTGACTGTCCCTCACATTTCCCGATGTAGGGTAGTCGCACGGCTTCTGGCACTTCCTCGCCCGGTCCCCGAAACACTGATGATGCCAGCACCTGGGGAACCTGCTGTAGCTGGACTGCGATCTGTTGGAGCCCGACCGTCGGCGCGCACGGGAACGGGAACGTGACCGTCCTCTGGGACGTGATAGCCGTTCCACTTTCTCCGCCAGCTTCTCTACCTGCTTGGTTAGGGCGGCTATCTCGGGACTGACGCTGCTGCTCGGGGTGCTCGACGATGCAGTGGTGGTGATGGCAGCCGTTGATGCTACCTGCGTACCGACGACGTCGTGTATCCGGTCTGCCAGCTCGGCCAGCTCGCCCAGGCTATGCTTGGATTGGGACGCTATGATCGCTTGTGTTCCTGGGGGTAAGCGGCTGGTCCATATTGTCCTCAAAAACTCCTCCGGGACACATGGGCCGGCGAGATTGAGGAGGTGACGGTAGAATTGTGAAGGCTTCCGGTCGCCTAGCTCTTCGTGCATGAGGAGTTGTTTTATTTTCTTCTCGCGCGATGCCGAAAGTCGCTTTATGAGCTCGTCCTTCAACTTCTCATATTTACCCGTAGCTGGTGGGTGCTCGATGACGTCCTCGACTTCGGAAGCATACTGCGTCTCCAAGTTACCGGTGACGTAGTGGAACTTGGTTTCATCGGACTTGATGTTGGCCAGGAAAAATTGTGCTTCCATCTGGCTGAACCATAGTCCCGGCTTCTCCGGGTAAAACGGGGGTACACGCACACCCACCCGAAAAGTTTCCGCTGCCGCGGCCGACTCGCTGACATCTTGAGCCGCTTTCTTCTCTGCCATCCTGGTGCTCTTGAGCGGGGTCACCAATTTAGGTGTCTTGGTGTGTGTGAAGTAGAAGGTAGTAAGGCGATAGAAAAGTAAAGTCCACAGTACACGAGAAGAAGAAAGTTTATTTGCACAAGCACAGATAGATAGTTCACAGATTCACACAAGAGTTCAACCTAGTTTGAGATAGAAGGAGCGAAAGGTATAGAGACAGAAACAAGCAGAAGCAAGAGAACGTACGGTGCGAGAATATGCGCGAACGAAAGCCGATTCAAAAAAACGGTACCGTCGGTTTGCGTATCTCGAAAGTCTTCGCTTTCGTCACGGGCGCTGCGCGATCGCAACGTCACGAGCGTGCCGTCCCGCTCGCTCAACCGGCTCGGTGCGTAACCGACTCGCTCGCACAGTGGGCGCGTCATCGCAGGTGATTCGCAACTATCTACTAATAATAATTTGTCTTCGACAGTTTGTTTGTTGTAGTGTGTTAGGACAATATTTATTTTATTATGTTTTCTGATTCTATACAATGCAAGTTGTTAGTTTCTGTAAATACGTAAATATAGTTTTATTATAATTGTAGGTGGCTACAGTGGCAATTCTGCCAGTATTTGGGGCACTTTTCCCGTCAACAATTGTAATAGTGAATAATTATGACAATTATATTAGTTAATATTAATAATATAAGTAATTAGTTCGGATAATTATGTGGACTACATAATTACGTTATTCGTACTCCGCGTCACATTTCCAGCCGCTATGATGGCTCCTTTACTGTAACTGCAGTGCGTCTTTGGAACGCTCTCCCACATTCCCTTCGCGACAGCTCTTCTTCAAGAGAGAGTCTTCAAGAGGAAAATTAAAGAGCACTTCCTTTCTCAATTGACATAATACTAGTATATATTGTTATATATATATTATATCTATTTGTATATATATATATATTAGACGTATTTTTGTAGGTTCATGTTGTACACTGGATCCTACCCTCGAATGTGATCTCTCTCTGTCACTCGGTCGGTTGTCGGTTTGCTGGGAGAAAACTCATTGTTGAGTTAAACTCGCCTCTGTACATAAATTATCAAATCAATTTATTAAGTTTTTTTTTGTGTGTACAATAAAGAATAATGGACTAATTGTTTGATAACAAATGAATTTAGTTTTGTTTAATAGGATTGAAGGTCGGTTTTTTTATCGTCTATCATTTTGTAAATAAAATACAAACATTTTTATCCTTCTTTATAAAGACTCCTTAGAAACTTCGCATATTTTTTTTTGATCTTTGCTATTTCTAAGCCCACGCTAATTGGATTATCTGCCTAGCAATGAATAAAATATGTAGTATGAAAAGCAAAATAATCACAGTACTTTATACGTTTTAGTAAATCCCAAAAGCAATATACCTCTTAACAGATAAAGGGACTCCAATTTGATAGCCGGTTGACCCTCTCTGTTTCCGCCTAAATAAATGTCATTATATATGTCATTGATTGATTGAAATATTTTATACTCTGCTGTGAGAATGTCATTTTGTCCTCTGCAGTAATTATCTGGATTTTTTCAGAACAAGCTTTGTATTTTGTTTTAGTCATCATTTTTATGGAGTTATTTTTTTTGAGTTGGTTTTTGTTTTATATTGAGAGAAGCTGATTGTGCATGATATTCTAGTCGAGTAACACTGTTTTTTTGATCGAGGATGGGCAGAAATGAGTAATAAAAATACATATTCACCCAATTTGTTCAAATGACTACGCTTAGAGGAAAATTAAATTAAGTTTAAAAATAAGTTTTAATTTTTTTCCGCTATTTTGGATTTGATTTGGATCCTATAAGGGTTCCGTTTTTCTTTTTGAGGTATGGAACCCTAATAATACTAAAAAGTACAAAATAACTTTAATTTCAGAAGTCAGTGTTTTTGTAATAGTTTGTCTCTTCGTTATTTAACACTGACTTCCGAAATTAAAGTTATTTTGTACTTTTTAGTGTCTTTTTTACATTGAAGTCGGTTGTATTTCTTTTTGTAAAAAGTTTTTTTTATTTTACACTTTTTAGTTATGATACCACCACTAAAAAATACCCCTCAGTCAAATTTAAAGTCATCGCGTATACTTATAAACATAGCAATTTTACTTGTTACGACAGTTCTGCTGTGATCCTATGAAGAGTTCCGTCCCATATCTTCGAAGTTTATCGTCAGATCATAACTATATTTCTATGCAATCAATTCGAAAGTATCACCTTAGAATCAAAAAATTTTTTTTCAAAATCGGTCCACAATTGACTGAGAAATCGATGAACATACACAAAAAAAAAATACAACCGAACTTAGAACCTCCTTCTTTTTGAAGTCGGTTAAAAACCAACCATTCTACCCAATAAATACAAGTTCATGTCTAAGCACGTACTTTAAATCCAATCTTCTTTCCAAAGACATCCCCAAGACGGACCATCTAATCTATGAAATAATAAAATAGACTCGAATGATCCTGCACAAGTGGGATCATCCCTCGGTAAATAGAAATCTCATAATGGACGAGTTGAAGGGAAATTAAATTTAAATGGCGGGGAAGGTCAAGTGTCGAACTTGATCGTAAAGTGTGGGTACTTGAATGTATTGTCAGTTATTAGTTTTTATTAAAGACTAGTTGGTACCTGCGACTTTGCCTGCGTCAGAATCGTAAAACGGCACAATGTCTCTCTTGGTCACAATTTCAAGAATTGTTTTCTTTATTTCGCGAAACACTAATTTAAAAAAAATATATAACTATTTATCAGTGACAGTCTCATTCAAATCCGTCCGGCTGTTTCGGAGTTTAGTCAGAACAAAGAGAAAGACAAACATTTAATAATAATAATAAAAGTTTATTTTCTCCACAATATTATTCTTAATTGTTAGCCTTATTTCTACGGTAACATATAGGAGGGGCATTATATTGTAGAAGACTGGTGCCTGAATTAGGCTCTAGGCCTGTATTTCAGGCAAACAGCAAAAAAAAATTCGAATAAATGTTATAGATGTCAAAATCAATGTAAAAAAGTTATCTAAATTGTCTAATTTTGTTAGCAACACGTTATTTAGTTTTTCAAAGAAAAAAAAAAACCTTGTCCCACATCAAGAATAACTTCTGTACTATGAGTGTGTTTACAAACATTTCATTGTTCCATACCTTAAAAGGAAAAAACGGAACCCTTATAGGATCACTTTGTTGTCCGTCTGTCTGTCTATCTATTAAGACCCTTTATCTCGGGAACGCGTGGAGGTATCGAGTTGAAATTAAAACCTTATACCTACTTAAGACTACGTCTCTTGAAGCTGTCAAAAAATCAAACTTCTAAGTATACGAAATAAAAAATATACGGGCATTTATGTCGCAAAAAAACGTATATTTGGGGAATCAAAAGGGTTCTTCCCGTTGACCTATAACCGTGAAATTCGACATGAAGCAAGGTGTCATAGCAGAAGTATAGGAAAAAAACAAAAAAATTAAATTTGTAGTTATGTCACAAAAAAAAAACATTGCGATTCGAAAAAATCTTCGTTACTCAATTCGGGAATTGAAATGTTTTCATATGTAAGTTTGTACGGATCCCTCAGTATATGAGTCCGACTCTCACTTGCCTGGTTTTTTCTTTTGAGTATAGTCATGTATCATGGTGTGCCTTTTTTTGAAGTGGGAAACCATCAAATGACTTTTCCCGATGTGGGTGGAGCGAGAGCACGTGTCCGACTTTTACTGATTAAACCCCACATGTGTCCTTCAGTTGCCCTTTGCGTTCCAGAATCACGGTAACCCAAAAATTCCCGCGGACGATCATGTTGTACCTGAATGCCAAATTTCAGCCAAATCCATTCAGCCATTCAAGTATGATCCTTTCTTTTTTTCTTTCACCCTACACTAGGAATTGTTTCTGCATCGTGAATGCGTTTATCAACATATAAACTCACATATATAAGACACCCAGACTGTAGACCATAAAAACATTTGTTTGGTGTGGGAATCGCATCTGTAGACCGTGAATTCAAACCTAGTCAGGTGCATTGAATTACTTACTTAAGATCCCATATCCCCTAGCTGGGGTAGAGGGCGTCGACAGTAGTCAAACATCGCGATTGGTCTTGAGCTCTACGCATCACCTCGCTCCATGTCAGTTCGATGGCCGCCACTTCTGCCAACACAGTGCGTCGCCAGGTTTGCCGAGGACGGCCGCGCTTCCTTTTCCCGTGAGGATTCTAGTCCAATGCTTGTTTAGGTATATGATCGGAATCCCTCCTAAGCGTGTGACCACTTCATCTCCACTTACGACGTTTGATCTGATGGTCAACCGGGCCTTCGTGGAATTTCTCCAACAGCTCTGCGTTAGAAATGGTCTGGGGCCAGTAAATTCCGAGGATGCGACGCAGACATCGGTTTATGAAAACCTGACTTTGATGTGAGATCTCCTTTGTGACCTTCCACGTTTCGCACCCGTAAAGCAGCAGATATTTGACGTTGGACCTGAAGATTTTTGGTGGGTCAAACCTAAAATTCGGGTCAATTTCCGTCAGTCAGGTGCATTACTTTGTGTACTTTATTTCATCACTACTGCTCTGAAAACGGTAAATGAAAACATCGTGAGGAAACCGGCATATCTTACTAAAAATTCGAATATACGTGACATCCAGCAACCCGTACTAGCGTGGTGGATTACCTACACCCATTTCCTATCCTAGAGAAGAGGCTTAAGTGCCAGCAGTGAGAACATAAATTGGCTTATGCATAATTATGCAAGAACAAACCAGCTCAGCAGCCCATTGCTCAACTAATATACCAACTGTGTCATCGATTGATTTAACAAATATTTAAAAAGTCAACAAGCAAGTTTTTAGATTTGGTTATAATATTAGTGGGAAAAGATGAGTTCGAAAATGGGTTAATTGGGACTTAGTAGGAAAATGAAAGATAGGATTTTGGTGACCTGAATTGAGCAGTGAACGATTAACTTTACACTGAGGATTAAAACTTGGAAAGAAGAGATAGAACTGGGTTCTTGTTGATTGGGATCGTATATTTTAATTGTTATTAATTAGTCTACAATAATTGTCGTGCCGATAAGTAAGTCCTAAGTTCTTGCTGTTTTTAGGATTCTGTACCCAAATTATAAGGGAACCCTATTGCTATAACTCCGCTATCCATCTGTCGGTCACCATGCTGTATCTCATGAAACGTGGTAAACAGTTAAAAGTGTCTCAGATGATGTATTTCTGTTGCCGCTATAGCAAACAATGCTAATTAAAACAGAATAAAATAAATATTCAAGTATGGCTCCCAAACGTGATTTTTTCGCCGGTTTTTGAATTTTTGGTTCTAGGACATGCCGGTTTCCTCACGATGTTTTTCTTCAGCGTTTTGAGAGCAGTGGTGATGAAATAAGTTACACAAAGTAATACGCCTGGCTGGGTTTGAACCCGCGACCTACAACTCGTAAGTCGGGGCCATTACCACTCGGCCACCATTGCTCTATATTTCTGATAGTGTCATAAAAAAATATGCTCTTTTAAATTAATCTCGGGATTTGAGTCAAATCCACTTTATTCTTTCGCTGTATTTAATCAATATAAGTATATAAATAACTCTATCTAATTCCAACCTCTGGTTGATTACCAGAGGTTACAAATATTACAGACATCTTTAAAAAAAGAACTAGCAAAAATCAAGTGATTGAAACTACTACTTTATCGGAGCACCAATTTATAGGGGGTGTTCCCAATTGATGGGCTGCTAACCGTTGCCCAAGGGGTCTAAGATAAGGATTATGGTCTTAACGGAGCGACCCAAGGTTTTTCTCGAAGGAAAAGTTTAAGGCGTGTTACATGCGATTGTTGATTCTTAATTTAAGTTTTTTAAGTGATTGTGGTACAAATGTATAGTTTACATCTATTACATATTATTATTGTTAATTTTACTTCTCCTTATTTTTTTTAAATGTTTATTTTTAGTTTGTAAGTCTATTATTATTTTTTGATTCATGAATCATAGTGTGCCAAATAAACATATTTTCTTTTTTTTTTGTCTATCTATCTTCTATAATTTATCTTATGTTTTCTTATAAAAATATACCTACTAAAACCAAAAAAATAATACACACCCTTGACTAGTCTATATGTAGAAAAGCGAAATTCCACTCAAAGTCAAAGTCAAAGTTTTTTATTTCACATAGGCCTACATGGGCACTTATAAAACGTCAGAAGCTAGTGCACGGTTCCAAATTGGTCGTTTCCTATGGAGAAGAACCGGCAAGAAACTCCATGGTTACTCTTTTAAAAAAAGAATTTGTTGTTACAATATTTTCTGTTTACAATATATTGGATTTATTATGTAAGGACAGTGTAGACTGGTCAATATTGTACTATAAAGTACAATAAAAATAATCATAATAAAAAGGAACCTAAGAATTCGCGGAGTCTACAGTGTTCTCACATTCACATTACAAAAAAAGAGGCTATATAAATAAAAGCAAGTAAAATAAATAATTACAATTATTAATAAATAATACGTTAACAATATAAATAATAATAAATAAATAAATAGAACGCACAGGACCGGTCATTGTGGCGGCATTTGGGGGAGGCCTATGTCCAACAGTGGACGTCTTTCGGCTGAAATGATGATGATGATGATGATGAAATAAAAATAAAAAAAATATTACAAAAGCAATGTCAATAGAAGGAGCAGTCAATAGAAACGTTTAGAAAATATTATGAGCTACCAGGGGTGGCCCCCATGTGCAGAAGCAGTCATTGCCAAACAAGCGTGTCTTCGACATAGTCTTTAACCTTGTAATACGCTTGTAATACGCTGCACTCACTGATTAATCACGAAATCTCAGAAACTATAACATCTACAAACTTAAAATTTGGCAGCTAGGTTCCTTATAGGGTGTAGACATACGCTAAGAACGGATTTTACGAAAGTCCACTTCTAACGGGATAAAACGGGAATAAAACGTATTTACACGTGGGCGAAACTGCTGGCTGAAGCTAGTAAAAAATAAACTTAACCCCTTGAGCGCCGATTGTACATACGTCTGTAGAACTTGAGTGACCATGAAAAACGCATAATTGACGTTTTGTACACATGGGTGTTTTTTTTTTTTTTTTTTTTTTTTTTTTTTTTTTTTTTTTTTTTTATTGGTTGGGAAAATCATCTTATGACAAAACCCGCTGTTTGGGCTGGCAAACCCGCCGTGCATGGGTGTACGAAATTTATTCGGCCAAAAATTTTCATCTCTATATCTTCGTTTTTGTTACAAAAATCGAGAAAAAGGTTTTTTTTATTTCTTGGTGGTTTTACATAAAAACGCGCAATTATGTAATAATAAGCCACACCACAGTCAGTTGTTATCGGTCAAGCAGGAACCTATCAACAATAAATAAAAAGTTATTAATTTTTACGCCATGCCATAACATGGGACAAGGGCAGGAAGATGTTGATGTTTTCCAGAGATAATCATAGAAAGAAAGAAAGAAAAAAAAAGAAAGAAAAAATGAATGAAAGAAAGAAAGAAAATGAATTTATTTTGTCACAACGCAAGGCACACAACCAATATATGTAAACCCAAAACCAAACAAAAGAGAACCAAAAAACAAAATAAATAATTGACATACTGATTTATAAAGACGAAAATTTGTTATTTCTTCACGCTCGAATAGTTAAACGGATCTGGATGAAATTTTACACAAAGATTAACCATGTCCTGAAATAGCACATAAGATACTATACGACATTAGTTTTAGTAAATGCAAAACCCGAAACACGTGTCTAGTATTTTTATGTAAAGAATCTATGTACAAAATTTCATAATTGTTTCATGAAAACTCATTAATTTATAAGATTGATAAGTCAGCAAAAATACAAAGTCACCGGGTTATCTAAGCGACTGAGGGGTTGTTTTACACTTGCACCCAGCTGTTTGCTGGCGCCTAATGTCCGCTATGATCTGCCGTGACCTGTGTGGTACTTGGTGTCGATAGTGTCCAAATTGTGACCTTTTTTAAATATTTTTTTGGGAAAAAATATAACGTTGAAAAAATTATTGGAATGGATTCAGTTACTGATTCTAAAGAAACTATATTCAAGTTTCGCATATACTAAAAATAATATTGTATATTTGAATTCCGGACAAAAATTTCTTTCTTTCCTTCTTTCTTTCTTTCATGGTTCCTTTCTTTATTTCTTTCCTTCTTTCTTTCTGACTGTTTCATAGGAACAATTTTCTGCTTTCACGTAGGCAAAACCGCTGGCTCAGCAGCTAGTCCCAGCTAGCACTGAAAATACAAAACTCAAAAAAACAAATAAATACACAATTTTGAAAAAAGAATAACGTACTTTTAATATAAAGTTTATTTGAACTTATAATACTTCAAAGCAACCCGTTTTGAAAAAAAAGGCAATTTCATAGGCCTGTTAATAGCTAAGATTGAGACAACTCTTCGATTCAATAGCAACGATTTTCAAGTTATTTAACAGTTAATAAAGGAATCAATTACCGAATAGAAAATCAAACTCATGACGACAGATTTAATTAGTGGTCTATTGTTATGAGTGGTTATATTTAGTTATCAACGAGATTTATTTTCTCATTATTGTTTAAAAACCGGGTTTAGTAAACGTGTTTTTTTTTAGGTGGGACGTCATTCTATGACTTCTCTTGACAAAAACCACACCTGTGTACTTCAGTTGTCCTAAGTGTTCCAGGACCACAGTTTCCCTTTAGGTATTAACATATAGTGCATTGGGGCCCAGTAGTGTCGAAACCTACTGGGGCCATGGGTTTACTTCTAAAATAGGAAACCCGTGTTCTTGGAACGCACAGAGCAAAGAAAGAACATAGGTGTGGTCGAGCACAGGCGCAGGGTAGCCAGCCTATCGGTATTTTACAGGTTACATTCTGGAGAGTGTGCGCGGGGATTGCATGACTTGATTCCGCCATCTCCTTTCTACCATCGGACAACCCGACGAACGGCGAGTATCCACCCTTACGTTGTTGAAACTTCAACGGTCCGGACTAAGCGTTTCGCTTCGTCGTTTATACCGCGTACATCGAAGGACTGGAACAATTTGCCTGCTGCGGTCTTCCCGTCCAACTATAATTTAGGTGTCTTCAAGGCTAGAGTGAATAGGCTCTTAATAAACTAGTGCGCCTGACCATCAATGATTGCATCTCCGCATACCATCAGGTGGTATCGCAGTCAAGCACTGGTTTATATCAATTAAAAAAAAAAAAGGTTTTAGTCTGTAAAAGTTTGACGTGGCCTCTCGCTCCAACCAGAGCGGGAAATTTGTCATATATAAGATTAGTCATTGAATAATATCCATATGAATAAGGTGGGTTGGGGTAAAATCGGCGCTGGGGTAAGAACGTATAAATCAAATATGCCATTTTGTTGGCTATATTTTTTTAATGCTAGCTACATTGCGTGCCGCTTCATTATGTCCCGTCTCGCGCTGCAATTTGGTTAGCATTAAAAATAAAGTTAAGTAAGTGGTATAATTTATTTATACGTTCTTACCCCAGTGCCGATCTTACCCCAGCCCATGTTATAATCTTAGTCTTAGTTACTTTGTTACTGTTTAAGGTGGAAAATCATTCATTGACTAATGTTATATATGACAAATCTCCCGCTCTGGTTAGAGCGAGAGGACACATCAAACTTTTACAGACTAAAACCACACCTATGTTCGTTCTTTGCTCTCTGCGTTTCAAGAACATGGGTTTCCCAAGTAAACCCATGACCCCAGTAGGCTTCGGCACTACTAGGCCCCTACGGTTTGCTGACATCTCTTTGAGATGCGTATGACATACTACGCGCCGTCGACAACTTAGGCTCGGTGCAGATTGCTCGTCGTCGGCAAGTCCACGCCTATGGTGGCTGGGCACACCTCCACCCTATGTTCCACCGTGTCCTTCGGGTGGTCCGCACAATGGTGACACCGAACCGGCTCTTAAGCACGTATAAGAGCAACTCTAGTGCCAAATTTTTGAGTTTATTTATCACTGAGATGATAAATGTGACTTGAAAAACATTTTTTTTAAGAATGACCAACAACACAAAAAAAATAAAGAATTAAAACCAGAAACCCTGTGACACTTGGTAGTGTACATCAAGCCTTAGCATGTTCGTCGCACGATTCAATGTCGGTCGATAAGGGTTGAGTGATTGCAATTGTTTTCAGATATCTCTATGGCTGTTGTGTTACCGAATGTTGGAACAACTTACATACGTCGTATAAGGGAGAGATCATGGACAAAAGGTCACCAATGATTTGTTTTTTTAGAGATACTTGTGGCTAGAATGATAACAGCCACACAGGTCGATCTCCGTGCCTACACCCAAAGGTTCAGTTGAAAACCCGCATCAGGTAACTGCTACGTAGTTGTCTGAAGGAAGGTAGGCCGATGACTTGGTGAGGGTTGCGGGAAGCCGATAGACGTTGTGACGACAGTTGGGGGAGGCCTATGTTCTATAGAGGTCGTATTTCAGCTAAAATGATGATGATGATGACCCTGGAGTCCAGTACATTTGGAAAGCGTATGAGGGGCGAAGCCAACTCAAGCGAAAACTCTAGGACGAAGAAAGTGAAATGAACAAGGTTTTTCCTAAAACTCACACTCTAAATTGATGAAATGGGAGTCAAAAGTTTTTATGGAAAAACCTACTTTCGCGTAGGCGAAGCTGCTGGCTAAAGCTTGTCTAATAATTTTACAAATTTCACCTATCAAAAAGACCTTTTTAACCAAACTAAAAATGAATTATCGCCATCTAATGATGCTACGATTTATTATTTCCCGGCATCCCGGTTTTTGTTCATTACGCTCCGCTGGTTCTCTACATTTTTTTTACTCGGATAATTCTGCGCTTGAAAACGTTCAAAAGCTACAAGAAATCGTGATTTTGTTGTACAGCATTAGCATTAGTTGCCTTATATTCTTCCCACTGCTGGGACTCAGGCCTTCTTTCTAGAAGTAGGAATAGGCCTTAATTCACCATGTGGGCTCAGTGCGAGTTGGTGAATATTTTTTTTTCCACAACTGTCATACAATGCCGTCTAGCCCCAAGCTAAGCAAAGCTTGTGTTATGAGTACTAAGACAACTGATAAACGTACTTATATATTTCGAAATACATACATATTATAGATAAATTACAACCAGATACAGAACGAATGATCGTGCTCATCACACAAATATTTGTCCTGGGTGGGAATCGAAGTCAATTCAGTTTCGTTTACTGAACAAGCCCTTAAAGTTTTCGGAAACCTATCCCTTATACCTTGTATAGATCCATCCCTTTAACAATTCGGTTAAGGTCGTCTGCAGAACTAAGTGGATAATCCCACAGTCCTCTCAAAAGTAAAATTCTAAAACAATCATAAAACTAACGCAGTTCAATATTAATTAGCAACATCCCGTGGTTTCCTGTTATTACCTATTTCGTAGAGAACGGCCGACGATCTTCTTTTTACGCCGCGCTGTCTGCTAACTTTTAAATTTTCTGGGCTGGCCTAACATGGATACGGCTTTCGTAATCGATTCTCGATTTGGTGTGATAAATAATAATCAAAGGCCACCATAACTTAATTTTTCAGAAAGTTTTTGGGCTTTTTACAGTTTAGGGACACAATAGATAATGGTTTTATATCAGAAGATTATCACAATAAAATTATAAAGTCGAAAATTTATATACATGTATGTATGTGTATGTTTGTTACTCTTTTTCGCTGAAACGGCTGAACGGATTTGGGTGGAATTAGGTACCAGAATAGCTTGTATCTTGTATTTATATATTATATAGCCTATGTGTTAAAGTGGGTATAAACTGGTATAAAGGTGAGAAGCACTCATTTCACGTGGGCGGCAGATAGGTCTGGTATATAATCATAAAAAATTTAGCAGAAAGACACTTACTGCTATACAGTGTTTTCCCCCGTATTTTTAATATCAGTCACATGCAAATATTTTTCTTGAATGACGGCAATAAGATATTAAAACGGTGTCTTTGACATTGACGCACAAACGAATACCATGTATCCAGTATTTAATTCTGGACCCCCTAGTGGTGGAAGTGGTTTTTAATTTAAACTGGGTAAAATCGTTATTCTAACCAACGCGGATGACATTTTAATTTTAAAAGTTATTCATTCATTTTTTTTTACTAAAAAATTTAGAATAAAGATTTAATACAGTTTTATTTAAAACACTTAAGGACGTCGACAGCGGCGCAGTTGGCGCAGCCGACCACCGTCATCAATAACATGTGTTTAGCTACTACATAAGTTTGTGCATGTGTGTGTGTTTGTGCGTGCGCGCGTCTTACTTTAAAAAGAATTAAGAGTAGTCCTTTTTTTTAATAGAAAAAAATCGAAAAAAAAAATCCACCGCTGGTGGATCCAGAATCGTGTACTGGATCCATGGTATTCATTTGTGCGTCGATGTCAAAAACTCTCTGTATTTAATCTAAAATATTATTTAAATTGTTGTACCAAAAAAGTAGACCAAAACTTAACTAACTTTAATCTTAGATAACCTTAGGCTAAGATTATACTCCAAAGAATCGATATGGAAATTAGATTATGCGACATAAAATAGGAAGCTCGCTGCCTGCATAATGTCAAATCAATCTTGTCTGGAACCTTAGTCACTGTAATACGTATAACGTAGTCATCCACCAGTTACTGGTTAAACTTGAACTACAAAAACCGGTCTTATTGCTCCATCATACAAGAATTAATTATGATCATCATTTCAGCATCCAGATTTTTAAAGATTTGATTGGAATCCAGATTTATTTATTTATTTATTTATTTATATATACTTTATTGCATACCAAGTTACAGATTTACAAATAGAATTGTAATACAATATAAAACATACAATTGGCGGCCTTATCGCACTCGGCGATTTCTTCCAGGCAACCCAGAATGGATAGAGATTGCCTGGACACAAAATGGGGTTGCACTTGGTGCAAATATAAAAGTAAACAAAAACTTAATACTAAAATAGATACAAATATACATACATACATAGATTTGGTTAAGTCCAATCTACAAAGCCTCGAGCACGGGCGCAGGGTAGCCAGCCTTTCGGTATTTTACAGGCTGCATTTTGGAGAGTGTGCGCGGGAATTGTATGACTTGATTCAGCCATCTCCTTTCTACCATCGGATAACCCGACGTACGGTGAGTTTCCACCCTAACGTTGTTGTAACTAAAACGGCCCGGACTAAGCGTTTCGCTTTGTCATTGACTGGAACAACTTGCCTGCTGCGGTCTTCCTGTCCAACTATAATTTAGGTGTCTTCAAGGCAAGGCTCTTAATAAACTAGTGCGCCTCACCATCAATGATTGCATCACTGCTTACCATCAGGTGGGATCGCATTCAAGCACTGGTTTACATCAGTTAAAAAAAAGGCAGAAGAACTGAGGTTACCGATAAAGCCCGAAGAATCGCCAAACTTGTGGCAGTGGGCAGCACATTGCTCGCAGAACAGATGGTCGATGGGGACGAAAAATTCTATATTGGCAACCACGTACCGGAAGACGCAGTGTTAGAAGGCCTGCCACTAGGTGCGAAGCAATTTCGCCAGCATTTTTACAGCTGGATATAGGCCTCCTCCAAGTGTGCTCGAATCCAACAAACTCACACACCATCACTAGGTCATTAGTCCAATTTGTGGAAGACCTTCTAACGCTGCTTTTTCAAAATTATTGGCCACTTCGGCCATACCTAAGAGATTTTTTTTCATAACTATCACCACACAATGCCATCTAGTCCCAAACTAAGCAGATCTTGTACTTTGAGTACTATACAACTGATGATCACACAAACGTTCGTGTCCATTTGGGGTGGAAATCGAACCCAGGACCTTCGGCATATTAGTCAGGCTCACTGCCCACTAGACCATTTGCCTTTCATTGGGTAGCTGACTCATTTTTTTTTTATAAGGTAACTTTAACCAAAATCACAGTTAGAAAGAATTTCTCTAATCCGTTAGAAAACCGAACAAGGATGCACATCCTGAAATGTGACGTCACCGTAATTAGGTTTCGTGAGTAACAGAGATAACAAGATGTGCCCACCTCGTCCCCACTCACCTTCATACCAATATTTGAAAAGCTAATTGCTGCTTTATTTAATAAGCAATTTTGTTGCTGTATTCAGAAAGAGATTTCTTTTTAGTGTTATTTTGTATAAAACTCAGGCACATCGTCATCATCATCGTCATCATTTCAGCCGAAAGATGTTCACTGTTGGACATAGGCCTGCCCCAAGTATCGCCATAGCAACCAGTCCAGTGCGTCTCGAATCCATCGAATTTCCGCGACCCTCACCTTGTCATCGGTCCACCTTGTGTGTGGACTTCCAACGCTGCGTCGTCCTTCATGTACGCAGTTGCCGCCAGAATCTTTCAGCCTCAGAAAAATAAACACCGCCAAATATAATCTTACATGCGTGGTTGCCTGTACAAAGTCCTTGATAAATTTGAGATTTTTCCTGCGTAATCAGGAACACGTTTAGGCTTATCGTCTTAACCGCTGGAGATCGGACAGCAGATTGCTCGCGCAACAGTTAGGGCTGAAGATAAAAATGTATAGGATTTTCGTGTTCAGGATATTTGGCTGGAGACCCGATTGTGGAAGTGATTGATAGCAAAACCTATTTGGGAAATGAGATACTAAGGCTACATTGTGATTTTTTTACGCCGAAAATTATTTAATGACTTCTCCCGCCCTAAGGTCGTGGGAGTAGGGCGTGTCAGACCTTTACTGACTAAAAACACACTCCATTGTTCCAGGGCCCGGGGATCTCTTTCGCATCACCCATGGCCCCAGTAGACTTCGACCTTGCTGGGTCCCTACGGTTGCTGACATCTCGGAGTGCTAAATTTTTTTCCTTCAGTTGCCCTTTTGCATTCTAGGACTACGGGTTTCCATTTCAGAAATTCCCCGTGGCCCTAGCGACAAGCAAAGACAAAGCTGTCTAAATTTTTCCCCTTAAAACTATCTACCTTTTTCTGCTAATCAATTCGATGACGCAGTGATTAATCGATTGGCACAAGTATTTACATGGTCTATATTTAGAGCAGTGGTGGCCGAGTGGTAAAAGCCCCGACTTACGAGTTAAAGGTCGCGGGTTCAAACCTAGCAAGGCGCATTACTTTGTGTAATTTATTTCATCGCCACTGCTCTCTAAACGGTGAAGGAAAACATCGCGAGGAAATCGGCATGTCCTAGAACCAAAAATTCGAAGACATGCGACCTCCACCAACCCGCACTGGGCCCGCGTGGTGGATTATGGCCCGTTCCCTCTCATAGAGAGGAGGCCTGGAAACATTGTAAGGCCGACTATGCTATGCATAATTATTATAGTAGTTCCCTTTCTTGTGTATGAGAGTTTACATGTTTGTGATTGCACCCACGATTCAGGAGTGATTCCTAGCATAGAGCTATGTTTTAAAAAAAACTGCGGCCTAGTGCGAGTCGGACTCACACACGAAGGGTTCCGTACTACAATAATAAAATCGAGCAAAATAATTATCGACTAAATATCGTTTCTTATATGGGAACCCCTTTATTTTTTTAAGTTTTAATTTTAATATTTGTTGTTGGAGTGGAAACAGAAATACCTACACATTTTATGACAAATCTGCCTCTTACAGTTTATAAGATACAGCCCACTGATAGACAACGGAGGCCCTTTAGTGTACGGATTCCTAAAAAGAAAAAGAAAGAAAGAAAAAGCTGTCTCCACACGAGTTTTATCTTCAAATGACCAGTTAATACAGCTTCGCTTTTAATCCACCAACGGATTTCGTTTCCCGGGGAATAATTACGATTTTCATAGTGAAACCACTAGATGGGCAACGGCAAGTTCAGTGCAAATGGTGAAAAACTACTCCGGTTGGGAAATTGATTTTACTTCAGTATTCGTCTTTGGGATTTGCTTTGTTATTGCATTTGAATATTCGGTTGGTATTTTGTTTATTTCAATTTCAAATATAAAGCCTCTTGTTCAGTAAGCCTTTGTCGAGATTAGTCTGGAATCTGTATTGGCATCCTTCATTAAGGAGTGGCTAATTTGGGCTCTTATCGTTCTACGGATTTTTGCGTGTGTTCTATATGCCAAATTCTCTGTCTAGAGAAATACCAATAGATTTTTTTATCACTATCCATTTTTTTTGGAATTAGATGTCAATCAAACATTCCATTTTTGGAATAAAAAAGGTAGGTAAAATTTTGAAAAAAAAATATTTATTTAGCTTTATGCACACAAAAGTACAAATGCGGATTTAATGCCTTAGGCATTTTCTACCAGTCAACTTTTGGGTGATGCAGAGAAAAGTAGTGGTAGGTGCAATAAAAGAGAGAGAAAAGGGCGAATACAGGAATAGATTTACTTATCGACCATAGAATAGATATACTAATAAACCATAGAATAAATATAATACAATTATACAATAAATACTCACGTTAATACACTACATACATACATTAAAATCCTTAAACAAATCCAAATTGACAATAGAAAATAATGATAGTCTTTCCGTAACTTCAAATTTGCGTGGTCACTTAACAAAACGTAGGTATTGAGCGAGCGAGTGAGGTGGTGCGGAAAGAGATAGGTAGCCATCACAGCGCGTGCGCCTCTCAAACACTCTTTCTATCTTTAGTCTAGGCCACGTCTAAGCCAAACGGCCGCATGCGACGCAAGTGTGCACTTCCGCGCAGCCCGCCACGCCAAAACTCCGGCTGGCATCGATATGATGTATTCAAATTGCAATTATTGTGAAATGGTGCGTAGTTAATGGAGGTCCTGTTTCTTGGCCGCTGCGGTCACCCAAACTCACGATCTCGACCTTGTAATGACTTTTATTTGGGAGAGGCTGAATTAAATATAGTGAAAAATAAAACAATATATATATAGGGTGACTGATAATTAGTGACAGATACTTAAACACATGATTGTACTCATGATTACAAACAACTTTCCCAAAGAAACTTTTTTTTATATTAATTAATTTAATCACAATAACAAAACCTCTCGTCTTTGGATATTATTTTACCGAAAAATGTAGGTACATTGCTTACTTCATCGATAACGGGCGCCGCGCCGCTAACAGCTGATCATGTGAAGGCGCGCGCGCGAAAATCAAAGTTACAGGACAGCTGTTTTGTTAATGTGGTTTAACTAATTAGTTTAAAAAAAGAAGTTTCTTTGGGAAAGTTGTTTGTAATCATGAGTACAATCACGTGTTTAAGTATCGGTCACTAATTACCAGTCACCCTATATACATATAAAACTGCTTAGCGTTAGGAGTATCTAAAAACACCTTAGATAGTAACCTAGTTTAATGTTGGATGTTATTAATAACTAAGGTAGAACTAAACATAGTCGGCCTTATAATGTTCCCACTGTTGGGACTCAGGCCTCCTCTCTAGGAGAAGGAATGGGCCATAATCCACCACGCGGGCCCAGTGCGGGTTAGTGGATGTCACATGTCTTCGAATTTTTGGTTCTAGGACATGCCGTTTCCTCACGATGTTTTCCTTCACCGTTTTGAGAGCAGTGGTGATGAAATAAATTACACAAAGTAATGCGCCTGGCTGGGTTTGAACCCGCAACCTACAACTCGTAAGTCGGGGCCGTTACCACTGGGCCACCACTGCTTAAAACTAAACTGCGCCCACGTGTGCCACGTACGCCGATCTGTGCGCGTCGGTCTCCATACGTTTTATATGGCAACTAGACTTGTAGAGCTACACTAGATCCACGCCACGCGACGCCACTCAACGTGCCGCTACGTACTAATCAGGCGTGGTCCACGTGTGCATCGGTCTAATGTTTAGTTCAATTTCTAGCTTTATTGACATACACTTAAAGTTATGCTAATAGGATTGTGATTGGATTTACGAAAGTTGATTATAATTATGTAATTTTTTAAGTTGTTTCCAAATTCTTAAGTACGCCAAGTTCATCATCATGGTCATCATTTCAGCCAATAGACGTCCTCTGTTGAACATAGGCCTCCCCCAAGTGTAGCTACAATGAATGGTCCTGCGCGTCTGCTATCCATCGGATTCCCGCAACCTTTACCAGATCATCGGTCCGCCTTGCAGGAGGCTTTCCAAGGCTATGTCTTCCGGTATGCGGTCGCCACTCCAGAAGCGCGAGATAGTGTCAGACTTTTACTGACTAAAAACTCACTCCTGTTCTTTCGTTGTCTTTCATACCAGGGCCGAGTCTTCTTTTCAGAATCAGACCCTTGGCCCCAGTAGGCTTCGACCCAGCTGGGCCCCTACGGTTGCTGACATCTCCTTGAGGCGCGCGTGGAACACTATGCGCCGTCGACGACTTGGGCTCGGTCCGGACGGTTACCGGATGGTCGGCGGGCTACCCATTGCTCGCCAGCCGCAAGCCCGCGCCTACGGTGGCCGAAAATCGGGATCGGAATCCCGGCGGCTGGGGCACGAGGGTCATTGCCTCGCGCATGCACGTATTACTTTTGTTATCCTTTGCTAGTATTACTGCTTCGCAGAAGGAGGCGACCGCCTGTCACTATGGCCTGTAACAAGGCCTGGCGCGGGACATCGCTGCCAACGAATGCCCCCACGAGGATACGGCGGTACTCTGCCCAGGTGGGGCACACTTCTACCGTATGTTCCACCATGTCCTCCGGGCGGTCCACACAATGGTGACACCCAGGCGATTCTTCCGCACGAATCCAGTGTAGGAACCTCCCGAGCTCACCATGTCCGGTGAGGACCTGCGTCATATGGAAGGCAAGGACGCCGTGTTGCCTTTCCAGCCACTCCTTAAAGAGGGGACTTACCGCCATAATCATGGCGTGCCCAGCACTGAGTTGCAATAGTCGCTGTCGCCATTCCACCATGAGATCCCGCCGGAACTCTGTCCGCCATGCCGAGACTTGACGTTGCATCTCCACGATCTACCCAAATGGACTGTCTGTCCTAGGTAGACGTAATAAACGTTTAATTTCTTATTAATTTGTATTCAACTATTTTTTTATTACTTTTTAAGCTAGGCGCCAGATAAACCTAGAATAAAGGTTGACCCTTCTACATTTATCGAGATTCTAAATTGTAAAAATGGAAATAAAGACATAAAACTGTCTTTAATCGATTTCTATCGCAATCCTTTACATTTTGTAGTAATGAAAAACAGTTAATTGCTTGTTTTCTGGTATCTACGCAGAGATAGTAGGAAAAGGTCAATGTACTTACTTTACTCCACGTGTATCTGGTACCTTATATGATTATTCCGTACATAACATTCCTGCTCATGAAAGTATGAAGGAAAAATTTACAATTTATGTTTTGATTGTGTTTGGGGGCGGGGCCAACAGGTGTTTGTGTTTGTGCGTGGGTGTTTGTTTGTGTGTAAGCAACGTGTCTTCAAGCATTGTCATCTTTTGGATAATTTTGTGATGGTATTAAATGATTATAAAAGAAAATAACAGAAATTTCATTACTTTTCTCAAATATTGTAATGTTAAACTTTGGAGGGTGACAAAAAATCTTGGTGTATGTTATTCGAGAAAACCTCCAGTTTTTTTTCGTTTGCTCTAAAAAGTTTTGATCTAAATAACATTTTAACTATCTGTGTTGTACTTACTATGATTTGTTGACAATGCCTTTAGGTGCTTACCAGGGCTGCGAAATTGTTCAAAAGAGGCCCTGAAAAACAAAAAGTAACTGAAGGAATGCGGGCTGGGCAAGCCATAATCATGGTGGTAAGAGGAGTTGCTGGAGAGGCGTCACAGCGTCCTTGTGTGGAACGCTTGGAGGACACGGTGGAGCATACGATGGAGGTTCTTTGTGGAGGTGGAGGCTCATTTGGGTGGAGCACTGTCGATTCTTCGTGGCGGCGACCTCTGGTGCAGGGCCTTGATTTAGGCCATAGTCTCAAGCAAGGAATGTCAAGTGGTCACCTCCTTCACCAAAGTAGTAATGCTAGCAAAGGAGACGAACGCACGTGTGAGGGAACGTACAGCCACACACCCCAGGTGCCACGACCCCGACTACCAGTCACCGTAGATACCCCTGGAGAGATCCTCAGTCTCCCTAGCCAAGTTACAATCCTTTCGTTCGCGCCGAACGCCTCGAGTAGGCCACGCCTCCGATTCCTTTGTTCAGACCACGTGACTGAGCGTTGAGATGACGTCAGAACACAAGAATCGGAGCCGTGGCCTACTCGAGGCGTTTGGAGCGAACGATACGATTGTAACTTGGCTAGGGGGGCTGATTCTTTAGATCTCTGTTACTAAAAGTTTGGGGTTACTTTCAAAAGTCCTATCCCAGCAACTATAATATCATGGCCTAAATATCCTTAAATTCTTCCTTCTTTCTTTTCTCCTTATTCTACTGTATGTGTGAGCTACGAAAAAACGTTTTTCTGTCCTAAATACATAAGAAAATCCACGTAACTCCTGATTGACTGCTAAAACAATGTTATCATCAATCATAGCGCTGTATCTGATATTCTTATTGCGCTATATTTTTCTCCAGACTCGTTTATCTTATTCAAAGCGATGGGATTTGTACTGTGCTTTATTAAGAAGGTCCCTATTTCACAATATTTTTAAGTTAGGAACAGTAAACAAAAAATAAAACAGAAGTGAGGGAGGCCCTGTCTAACGTAGAGCGATGATTTGAAAAATATGACGAGAGTTGTGAGGAGTAGACTGTGTCACGACTAGTGTTGCCATTTAATCCAATTTGCATGGAAAGTCCCAAGTTTTAGTGGTCTATATGTCCCGATTAGTCCTTGATCGGGACGCCACAGGAGTTAAGTAAAAAATAAAAACAACAAATTAGGATGCATGAATCTCTCCCTTGGTATGAGTGAAGGCCTCTTCCAGAGATACAAATATACACACTAATAAACTTTTGCCATTATATTAGGACTGTAATAGTTATACCAACAATGTCTATATCTTTCCTTCTCTCACGGTATTCTTTATATACGTAAAGGTCTATGAACCAGACCTTATTCAGAATCATACAGCTACCGACAACTGTTTATGGGCGCACATAAAAATCCTACCTACCGGTATATTTCCGCTAGACTTCAAGGCTAAGGAAGAAAAATACGTACTTCCAAACTACGGATATGTTCCATTACCATAAAACCGGCCATTGTCCTGATCATGAAGAAACGAAACTACACGCCGCATGCAAATGTTTCGGATAACGACGCGATAACTCAGATTTAGAAGATACAGAGTATCGTTAGGAGCACCGATAGATAGGTAAAAACAGAAAAAATCCTCGACGGAGCAATATAGGCGGGTTTACAGCATTTTTACGATACCTCCTTATCTTGAATTATGCGAGAAATCGGTGATTTGCATTGCAAATATTTTACGCCGACGCCCGGAGCGATTTGTTGGCGCTCTTGGGCTAGAAAAATATGCAATCGATGATATAAGTGGGCTGCTGCTGTAAAGTTAATTTTGGATTTTTTTATGGGAATTCATCTAATGACTTCTCGCTCCAGAGTGAAGCGAAAGAGCGTGTCAGACTTTTACTGACTAAAACCCGCTCCTATGTTCCTGACACGGTGGAGATGTGGGCACTTGGGCAGAGCCACGCCGTGTCCACGTGGGGACTCTCGCGCCGGGCCTTGGTACAGGCCATGGTCCGGATCGAGGAGGTGTGGCAAGCAGTCGCCTCCTTCTGCGAAGCAGTAATGCTAGCAAAGGAGGCGGCCGATTGCGTGAGGCAACGTTCCTCACGCACAAACCGCCGCCGGGATTCCGATCCCGATTTCCGGCCACCATAGGCGCGGGCTTGCGGACGAAGAGCAATGGGTGGCTCGCCGTCCGACCGTCCGGTAACCGTCCGGACTGAGCCCAAGTCGTCGACGGCGCGTACTGTTCCACGCTCGTCTCTCGGAGAGGTTAGCAAATCGTAGGGGCCCAGCAGGGTTGAAGCCTTCTGAGGCTACGGGTAGTGTGAAAGTGAAATCCGGGTCCCTGGGACGAAGGTAAAGAAGGAACAGGAGAGGGTTAAAACTCCTATGTTCCTCCTTTGTCCTGCGTTCCAGGACGCCAGGTTTCCCTTTCAGACCAACCATACTCATAGCCCCAGTAGGCTGTGTACCCAGTAGACCCTGTTGGGCCCATACGGTATTACTGACATCTCTTTGAGGCGCGCGTGGAACACTACGCACCGTCTACGACACGAGCTCCGGACAGATACCGGACGGCTGGACGGCAAGCTACCCATTGCTCGTTGTTTGCAAGCCCGGGTTTAAAGATCTTTGCTGGTTATTATTTAATTAATAACTTTCATTTCTGTGATGTACTTTATCTTATTAACAAAATTTCAAATAAATTTGTGGCTGGTTTTATACTCGTAATTTGGTTTCCTTGTTAATTATCATTAGTGCTTTAATTTTAACGGTACTTAGATTAATTTATTAACCTCTAAGGCAGTAATTTC
This sequence comes from Mythimna vitellina, assembly GCA_949316375.1. Taxonomy (NCBI): domain Eukaryota; kingdom Metazoa; phylum Arthropoda; class Insecta; order Lepidoptera; family Noctuidae; genus Mythimna; species Mythimna vitellina. The sequence goes on from OX438696.1 coordinate 2,587,038, forward strand.
AGCAATCACCGTTCTAAGAGAAATATTAATTCTGGTTGATTTTATGAGTCACAGAAACCAAAGAAAATTACCTAAATAGTAAAGAACATGAAATTGTTGATGAGATTATTAAGTATCGACATAATTATGTCAAGTGTTCAAGACTCCGTTTATTTCTAAAGTTCATAATTATGTTTGTATATATTATTGACTATGTTAGATACTATGTTATGTATAATATACATAATCTCACGAACTTTAAACTGGAATATCTTTAATTTCAGACTTCTATAACAATAATAGATCAAGATCCCAGAACTGTGAGACATAATTTATTTTCACATGGATGAAACCTTAGGTTCTAAGTAGCGTCTCATGTGCTTTGAATACCTGTGTGCTTGTGAAGCTCCTCCTTGGAGCCCCTGGGCAGGTACCAGTTAAGAAAGGGAAGTAAAAATAAGAGTAACTTAAATTTTTATGGCTGATTTTTATAGATGTTTTGTAGAACATTATTCTAAAGTAGTATCATAAGTTTCAGACACTTTCCATGGACCAAAACTTCTGTCAGACACTTTAAAGGTCCACAAAAAGTAAATAAACTTGACTTATTTTTACATGTCTGATTTTTTAATATGTTGAGATGTGAGTACCTAAGGTTTCATCCATGTGAAAATAAGTTATGTCTGACAGCTCTGGGATCTTAGTATATAATGTTTAAGACAAAGAACACGTGCAAACTAATTTTTTTTCGAGAATCTGCCATCACTCTTTGACGAATAACCAAATATTTCTTCCTTTCGCGAGTTCGTCATTGTTCTTTTATAAGTAGGCATATTTTGTAGTACTTTATTTACATGAAGAACTTATTTAAGTAAACTCTTAAGGGCCTATTACACTACGCGATATTTAGCACACGATATTCAGATTGTCTTATTTTTTGTACCGAGTAAGGCCGGTCTAACCCTTATTAAACTACGCGACATCGACTAAGACTGTCTTAATATCGAATAATGTAATAGGCTCTTTAAGCTCAAAATAAACTAAAAAAAAACAACAATTCGTACCTATCCACAACTCGACATTTCTACATCTCAAAGATAGTCGAATTACCTGAATATCGGCTTACATGTCTATTTGACGGAACTCTTAAGTGGTACTTGTAAGTAAATGATCTTATTCGCGTGTCACGTTTCTTAGAATACGTGTTATCTCTTAAGACTTCTCGGAACATGAAGATTCCTGACGCGTTGTACCTAATTAATTCCTGAAGTTGTCCCACTTAGACTGTATATGAAATAATCATTATTTATTTTTATGGACTTTTACCGGAGTTCTGTTTGCAGAATAGGCACATAATTAAAAAAAAAAAATGGCAATCATTCCACTTCAGGAACGATCAGAAATTAGAAACGGTTATTTTAAAATAGACCAATTACAGGCACTTTTGAATTGTCAAAATGTCGGTCAGTCAAAAAAAGTGAAGATATTGCACGTTCCAAAGATCGTAGATCTCTATGGAGAAGAACGTCTAAGAAACTCTTTGGATGTGTAGTCAAGCTAGAGTTTGTATTTAAGTAGGTATATATATACACCTTTACTATTTTTAATATCGAGTAAATTGGAGTAATTTTGGTCCTGGGGTATAACTTTAGCACCAGCTTACTAACCAATAGAAGCACAGTAAACACAGTTTCTCATATTCTTATTGGTTAACTAGCTGTCGCCCGCGACTTTGCCTGCGTCATCTTCGTAAAACACAAAAGTAAAATAATAGTTCTGTGCTTGCGAAGCATCCAATTCATTTATTTTTCTATCACATAAAACAGTTATAAGTCAAAATACCAATTACCTTGTGAACGTAAACGAAGCTGAAGGAATATGTAACTAAGGGTCGCAGCAGTTAGCGATCTAAATATTTGCCTACTCCATGGGAAAAGGCTAGTTTATACAGGTTTCCACTATAAAGGTGTGCGATTTAAAAAACCATGTTTTTCAAGGAAAGCATAATAACACATAGTAGATTATTTCAAGCAGCACTAAATAAGTGCTACTTAATATAGGCTGTAAAAAAGTAGATAAAGTAGTTTTTTAGTTGCCAAAATGTATACATAAAAATCCCCGAAGCCTCTAGTATCTTTGTTTTAAGGCAGGAAATCATCAAATACCTTCTCTGGGGTGCTACAACAGAAAACCTCCACGAGTGCCCGCGGGCTGTAGTTCCCTCGCGGATACGTCTGGAGTAATGGCCAGTCTGCGGGATGGTACACCCTGGGAGGCGGCCAACGACTCCCTTTGGGTTCTTTTGCCTAAGGGGTCTCGATGTCAGCCTGCGAATATTCTGTCTGAAGGAACACTTCAAGGCGTGTCCCTCTGCTATAGCAGAGGGCACAGTGGCAAAGTAAGAGCGGGCTCGGTGTGCACTCACCCTGCCTGACTCACCGGGCAGGCATGAGGAAGACTTGCTCCTTCTTCTGCTACCGTTAGTCTCGTAGCACCAGAGATTGTCCAACGTCATGTTTCTGACTTTTGATTGGGGTCGAGGGAATTGGCTTAACCACCCGGGCTGCGAGGAAGACAACCTCTATAAAAAATTACCCCAAACCTTCAAGCGACGGCGCAACATGAGGGAGGCTGTTAGCTTGACTAACAACGTTCTGACGTTCCTTGAGTTAAACATTTGAAGTTTATTTTCTAGAAAATAATAGCAACTAAAGAAGATATCAACGGCCCACGTATTGATTGATATTCTTATAGTGATAACATCATTATTAACAACTTAAAACTCAATAATTTCGGTAGGTACACAAATAGATAAACCAAAGTTATTAGGTAAACTTGATTGCCTTAGTTGTGGTATGTTACCAGTATTCAACATTGGGCACTCTATAATCATGGCGGAAAATCTTCTCTTTAAAGAGTAGCTGGAGAGACGTCACGGCATCCTTATCTTCTGCATGACATAGGATTTCACCGGACATTGTAAGCTCGGAAGATTCTTGCACCTAATTCAGTTGGAATAAATGCCCGGGTGTAACCATCGTGCGGACCTCACGGAGGACAGGGTGGAGCATACGGTAGAGGTGTGCCCCCCTTAGGCGGAGCATCGCCAGTGATCGGCAGAGGTGAACTCCCGCGCCAGAGCCTGGTTCAAGCCATAGTCTAGAGTGAGAAGGAATGGGCCGTAGTCGCCTCTTTCTGCAACATCATCACGCCCCAGCCGCCAGGATCCCGACCCCGACTGTCAGCCACCGTAGGGGTGGATTTGCGGACGACGAGTAATGGGTGGTTCACCGTCCGGCTCTCCAGTAATCGTCCAGGCCGAGCCCAAGTCGCATGCCTCAAGGAGATGTTAACAAAACCGTGGGCCGTGGAGCCTATCAGGCTGAAGCCTCCTGGAGCCATGGGTTGACTTCTGAAAGCGAAACCCGTGATCCTAGAACGCAAAGAGCAACTGAAGGAACATAGGTGTGGTGTGGTTTTAGTCAGTAAAAGTCTGACACGCCATCCCGCTCCGCCCTCGCCAGTCGTTAGATGATTTCGCACTTTAAAAAATCTTCTTTCAACATATTGGCGGTCCTCCACAATTTCCCCCGTGTCTTTGATTACTGCTCTGCTCTTCTTGGTGGTAACGTAACCTAAATATATAAAAGCGAAATACCACTCACTGATTAATCACAAAATCGCAGAAACTATAACACCTACAAACTTAAAATTTGGCAGGTAGGTTCCATAAGGGGTGTAGACATCCGCTAAGAATGTATTTTCCGAAATTTACCCCCTAAGGGGAAATTGACGGGTAAAAGAAAGAAAGAAAGAAATAAGGAATTAATTTGGTACAGCACAAGGCACAAACATAATATTAGTTAACAAAAACAGAAGCAAAAAATATAGATGTGTGCCTCACGGCTACACCAAAATAGGTCCAGTTCAGCATAAATGCCAGGCAACTAGTGCCTGACGCTGGCAAAAGTTTTTTTAAAACATATTTGCAAAATAAATATAATTTACCTTTTAAACACTAACGCTGTTTACAGCAAAACCTAGGCAAAACAACAAAGCGCTTTACTTCACGCGACAAGGTAAAGCTCGTATAAACCCACATAACAATATCCTTGTTATATGCACCATTACAACATTGTCAAACCACGTCTGATCCCCAGGATTAGTTCCAGGTGAGGGGTGTCTGAATATTGAATGGGGGTGTAAAGGAATCATTCCGGGTTGTAAAACTTATTCCGAATATAATAAAAATGAACAGAAAATCTTTTACAGTAAGGCGGTATTTTTCAATTTTCTTTACAGATTTGCTTAGTATGTGAGGTCAAAATCTGTATGACTGAAAAGTATAAGTTTATTCAGCCTTATTTTCCCACTGCTGGGACTCAAACCTCCTCTTTGGAAGAAGAAATGGATTGTGGTGGATATTGCCCATGCCATTATCCACCACGCGAGCCCAGTGCGGCTTGGTGGATGTCACATGTCTTTAAATTTATTGTTCTAGAATATATCCATTTTCTCACGATGTTGTTCTTCATCGTATTGAGAACAGTTATAAAACATATGAGACCATTTATCGAGCTTTAGATCAAAGGTCAAATGGATGTCTTTTCGCTAAAGAAGAAGTTAGCGTACCTGGAACACCTTTTTTCTCTGCTCAACTCTCCTACGCCGCCTTCTTATCTTCAATATCCATGTTCTTTACACGCTAGAAATCTGCGTTTCCCTAAAAATTTCCTACTGTTTTGTCCTTCTCATACTTCTGAGTATGTCCATTCTTCCTTCTGTATACAATCCATTCTTCTGTGTGGAATGCACTTCTTCTCGACATCAAGGCAGCCACGAGTAAGTACCTATGCATTTAGCGGAAGTTTCGAAATTATTTTCTACACTAATATCTGAGATATTAAGTCCGCCTTATACTTCTACGTTGTCATCATCATCATCATCATCTTCCTGCATTTATCCCATCTTATTTGGGGTTACCCGTCATGCTATCACTAACTTCCTTTTCTTTCATATCGCTGTTCACACAATCCATCCATCTTTTCTTTGGCGTCCCTCTCCCTCTCCACCCATCCACATGTATACTCATAACTCTTTTAGTAACATGCGTTTCATTTTTCCTCTTTACATGGCCGTACCAAGACAAACGATTCCCCTTCAGCTTTTCAGTCACTGGCGCCACTTTTAACTTGCTCTTGCACTTTATACTTCTGCCTTGTATGAAGATTAAATAAATACTTTATTGTTATTATTGATAGGCTTGCGTTTGGCCTCTATCTCATCTGATGGTAGCTATGATGTGGCCGACGATGGAGCACGCTTGCCTGGAAGTAACCTATTCACTCTTGACTTAAGGACACTTAGATTGTAGCTATTAGAAAACACAGACTCCGGCAGGAATTTCCACTCCTTAGCTGTACTCATAAAGAATGTGTTCCCAAAACGCTTTGTACGTATGGGTGGGATGTCCACCATATACCTACTAGTGATCCAATGTTGGAATGGACTTGGTGGAATTAAATTGTGCAATTCCAGCGTACACTCTCCGAAATGTAAACTAATCAAACAAAGAGAGCTTGTCTAGATAGAGCTGGAACCACGACCTGATAGGGGTCGTTACCACTTAGTTGCCACTGTTTATGGTGATAATCACCAATCAGATGACCATATACGTAGGTAAAGGATTTATTTTGGTTTAAGGTACATCGCAAATTCTATAATCCCATTTTACACGCTCAACCAAAAATATTACACTTACAGAATTCCGTGTATGAATATAAAATGGTAGTGTAAATACTCTGATGTGTAATTTATTCATGCTCAGTTTCAATCTCGCGGCGTGCGAGCGCTGTCGACGATTCTGTTGGGTTTGTGTGCAGAAATGAACGAATGCACCATTCCGTTAAACTAAATACTATGTACAAATTTCGTGTTCCGTGTTTTTAATATGTATACTCATGTAAGCATATATAAAGCCTTTTTTCGTACTAGATATAGCCTTCTTTTGTTTCTTTCTCTTCTCCTTAGAAGAGAAAAAAAAACAATTATTGAACTGTGTGATAAATGATAATGGTTTATAAAACCAGAAAGAAGTCTAAGGCTTCCAACTGAATTTCCATCACGGTAGCCAATCAGAGGCACACCACTAACTTCTTAACTCCGGGAAAAAGTCCTTGAGTAAGTAATATAGGTGTTTATATTTGTTACTTCTTCTCGCTGAAACGGCTAAACAGATTTGATTATCTATAGGATATCATACCAAGAAGGAGATATCCGCAGGAGAACCAAGGTCACCGACAAAGCCCGAAGAATTGCCAAACTTAAGTGGCAGTGGGCAGGGCACATTGCTCGTAGAACGGATGGTTGATGGGGCCGAAAGGTTCTAGAGTGGCGACCGCACACCGGAAAATGCAGCGTTGAAGGGCCTCCCACGAGGTGGTCGAACAACCTGTCCCCCTAGCCAAATTACAACCGTTTCGTTTCGATTCTCTTTTCCTTGATCGCCTCGGGTCGGCCACGCCTCCTATGTCTTTTGTTCTGACGTGGTCAGAACAAAAGAAATAGGAGGCGTGGCGTGACTGAGCGTTGAGATGACATCATAAACGAAACGAAACGGTTGTAACTTGGCTACGGGGCCTGGTGAGAGTCGCGGGAAAGCGGTGGATGCGAGACGCACAGGATCGGTCGTTGTGGCGACGCTTGGAGGAGGCCTATGTCCAACGGTGGACGTATTTCGGCTGAAAGTATGTTCTCTTGGGACAATTTGCTGTTACTACGCGGGATAAGCCTCTAGTAATTAACACACTACTAGTCATAAAGGCAAAAGTTTGTGAGTTAGTGTGTATGTTTGTTACTTCTTCACGCTCAAACGGCTAAACAGATTTGCACGAAATTCGACACACGGGTAGATCATGTAATGGAATAGCACATGAAATTTTTATCGCGAGAGTATGTTCCATTGAGACAATTTTTTACTTTCACACGGGCAAAGCCACTGCTAGCAGCTAGTGAAATATAAACCATCCTCCCACTCATCAATTTCTAAGAAAAATAAACAGCTAAAGCATGCATTACCATACATCATTGAGGAGAACCACTTAAACCGTAAATCATAACAGAAGTTTCCTTTATATTTGTCAACGTTTATCCTCGAGTACTGAAGGATGGTTGGTCATTAATGAGGGGTTCCATCTAAGGCCATTGGGGGCAGGGATCCTTGAGCCTATTTGTCCTCGGCAGTTAGTGACAAATGGGAGTGTCCGGGCCACTGGTATTAACTGGAGACATTCGGAAAGAGCTAGTGGGCGCTGGGGAAACATACGGGCCGGCGTTTGCGGTGGAGACGGCGTGAAAGTGAGCGATTTGTAGATGTGGTGTGTTTGAGTTGCGACACTCTAAACATAGGGATCCTAAAACTGAACTGAAATAAACGTCAATAACAATTCTGTCTATAAATATAGGCGACCAATAGGTAACAATGAGGGCCTTACGCTTTTTATTTCATTTTTTTTGGAATACGCCGCATACTTTGTATGAGATTGTTTCTATTTCTAGCCTACGGGATTGAAAGTATTTATTCTTTTTCTAGCCTACGGGATGGAAAGTTTTCCATTATCCGTGCATCACTACGCCACTAGCCAGCTGAAAATCAGCGCTAGGTGTCTGACGCCTAGCAATTGCTGAGTTGGCACACGCTCAGTGCAACTATATTGTAAATCTGTACTTTTTTTTGGTTTTATTTTGTTGCCTATTGTATTGCCTGCATTGAATATATACTATTCTATTCTTTTCTTCTATTTAATTGTAATAAAACTAGTATTGCAACGATAGTTAGAACGTTGGAGAGGCACTATGGTAAGCTGTCTTGTTACTATCAAAGATGAAACAATTGATTTGAACGATTCCAACCAAAAACAACCGGCGATTTTTAGATCTGAAGGAGTTGAAGACACATAAATGCAGTTTCTTAGCTTAAATTCCGTAAACGAAACGCAACAACACGACTGCAAGACGTTGCCGCTTCGACGGTAGTTTTATTGTTTTGTATGTGAGCTTTGAGCAGGCGTACCTACACCAACCGTATAATGACCAGAGGTCGGAATTAGATAGAGTTATTCATGTACTTACAAACATCGTGAGGAAACCGGCATATCCTAGAACCAAAAATTCGAAGACATGTGACATCCGCCAACCCGCACTGGGCCTGCATTGTAGATTACGGCCCATTCCCTCTCTTAGAGAGGAGGCCTGAGTTCTAACAGTGGGAACATTATAAGGTCGACTATGCTATGCTATTAATGTACTTGCATTGAAATGATGATATTAATATGGATCTTCCCAGAATTTCTGTTGAAAAATCCCGTGTGGCCAACAATATTACAAATAAATAATAATAAAAACCTCAGAGACAGATAGACGAATAAAACAAAGATAATTTAAAATACAATTTTTATTAGTATTTTTCATTGAAAAAGGTCTCTCCACGTCAACTGAGATAAGATTAACCAATTTATAAACTACCACCTTGTCGTTAGTGCAGTAAGAAATTTTTTCTGCTATATTTCTGATAGAGTCATAAAAAAATCTGCTCTTTAAAATTAATCGCGGGATTTGAGGCATAACCACTGAGGCACACACACTATTCTTTCGCTGTATGAAATCGGTATAAGCAGGTACTTAAATAAGTCTACCTAATTCCGAGCTCTGATAATGACGAATATGGGTCTATTAAGCTACGTGTCTACGGATTTTTGGCCTAGGCCTAAACCTACGGGTTAGCTACCTCGCCCAGCTGTTAGGCACGCAGCCCTATTCTGAAATAGGGTTGAATAGATTTTACCAATACAAGTTCTTATAAAAAGATGCTGGGCACAACGATTTTGATCACGGCGGGTACGCTCAACTTATAGTCCCGTGTATTTCACTCGCAAACTAAAATAATATTTACCATTACAAAAACATGTTTTACGCAGTTTTAGGACCTTTTATAGTTATCGTTAATGCTTATTTTTCTTTCCAAATAAAAGTTTGGTAATGAAATGATATTGATAGCATATTTTCGTTCGTAGGATCTTACCTACAATAGAATCATTCTGAAACAGGTCCTTTTTATTCCTTAGTTCAATTGTTGAACGTGTGTGACATTTTCACAGCACCTACTCAAAAACATTTTATTATACATATTAATATGTTGACGCACCTTAGATTTAGTATTGCAAGTTAATATTTAAGTAAGAACTCACCCTTGTCATGTGGTAACACTAAGCGATGATTCGGGGCGCTACCCTTAGCGTCTCTCTTTCGTTCTTGCCAAACGCCACGAGTCACGGCACATGTCGGCATGATCAACCGCGGAATAGAAAGAATAGGAGGTAAACTTTAAAAATATAGAGGCTATTTTTAGGGTTCCGTACCTCAAAAGGAAAAAGCGGAACCCTAATAGGGTTATTTTGTTGCTCGTCTGTCTGTCTGTCAAGACCCTTTATCTTGGGAACGCGTGAAGGTATCGAGTTAAATTAAAACCATATTATTATGATCAGGTCTACGATCCCTTGAAGCTGTGAAAAAATCAAACTTCTGAGTTAAGGAAAAAAAAAGATACGGCTGTTTATGTCGTAAAAAACGTGTATTTCGACACTCGTAGGGAATCAAAATTCATAGGATATGTACTTCCCGTTGACCTAGAATCCTGAAATTTGGTATGAAGCAAGATCTCAAAGCAAAAGTATAGAAAAAAATCTGAAAACTGTAAATTTGTAGTTAGGTACGTCACAAAAAAAAAATCATTTTTGGTGAATCGGAAAAATCTATCGTAACTCAATTCGGGAACTGAACTGTTTTCATAGATATACTGTTTTCATAGATAAGTTTGTACGGAGGCCTCAGTGCGCGAGCCCGACTCGCACTTGCTCGGTTGTATTTTCTATTTCAATGTCAATGAACAGTCTTCAGTCAATTTAATGTAGTTACAAATACTCTTGTTGTGGGGCTGGCCCTAGGCCAGAGCACTTTGAACCTTCTGGATCTTATGTGCTATAAAAATACCCTACTAATAATAATAGTAATAACCGTAGTCCGTCCGTTGCCAAACTGGAAATCTCCAGGGCCGGATGGACTGCACAATTTCTGGATTAAGTGGCTTACAAGATCACACGCTCGCTTGGCATATCAGTTTCAGTCTGCCTTAGAGTCAGGGTCGCTGCCCCAGTTCCTAACAACAGGAATAACCCACCTGCTCCATAAGTCAGGCAGTACTGCGGAACCTAAAAATTATAGACCAATTACGTGTTTGCCGACGGTCTATAAAGTTCTTACATCCATACTGAGAAGCAAAATTAATAGTCATATTGACAAAAATTTTATCATGTCACTTTCTCAGAATGGATGTAGGAACGGGTCCCGTGGTACTAAGGAGCTGCTCCTCATTGATATGACCATCAGCCAACAGGTTCGACGTTCCCGAAAGGATCTGTCGACATGTTGGATAGACTATAAGAAGGCCTATGACTCTGTTCCTCATACATGGCTCATGAGGGTGCTGGAATTGTATAAAATTGATGCAACACTACGCACCTTCCTGATGTCGTGTATGAGGCAATGGAGTACGGTTCTCCAATATCCAGGATGTCGACATATCCAGAGGAATACCGAACCTGTAAGGATCAAGCGAGGTATATTCCAGGGTGATAGTTTGAGTCCGCTTTGGTTTTGCCTAGCCTTGAATCCTCTAAGCACACTGCTGGAGAATTCAGGTCTAGGCTATCGATTGAAGAGAGGTGGTCAGGTAATATCTCACCTACTTTACATGGATGACCTGAAACTGTTTGCCCCCAACAATCTGCAACTGATGGAGCTACTGAAGGTAACTGAAACCTTCAGTAGTGCCATCAGGATAGAGTTTGGTGTGGACAAATGTGCGGTCATGCATGTAAAGCGAGGGGAGGTTGTGGAATCAGTGGGTACTCAACTCACAGATTCCATAATCCTAAGATCCCTCTCTACAACCGAAACCTAAAAGTATTTGGGTAAGTCGGAAGCACTAGGCATCAATATCACGGACATGAAGCAGCTGTTGAAGGAGCGTTTCTTTGGACGCCTGAAGAAGATATTCAGTAGCCTTCTTTCAGGTGGAAACAAGGTGCGCGCCTTCAACGGTTGGGTCATGCCGGTATTGATGTACTCTTTCGGCGTACTCAAATGGACTCAAACGGAACTTGACGCCCTGGATAGGCGGGTCCGTACACTGCTGACTGCATACCGAATGCACCACCCACGATCGTCGGTGATGAGACTGAATATCCCGCGGAAGTGTGGGGGTCGAGGTTTCTTAAATGCTAAGACCCTACACAACCGCGAGGTATGCAGTCTCAGGGAATATTTTCTAGCTGCCGACGTGGGTATGCATCGAGATGTAGTGGCAGTGGACAAGGGACTGACCCCGCTCTCCCTGGCTATCGAGAACTGACGCAAACCGGTAGTGCTTGACACTAACGATCGCAGGGCAGTATGGCAGAGCAAGGAACTTCACGGACGCTTTTTCCGGGCCCTTCACGGGCCCGATGTAGACCAATTGGCGTCCGTAGCCTGGCTGCGTTTCGGTGACCTCTTTGGGGAAACCGAAGGTTTTGTCTGTGCAATTATGGACGAGTTATCATGACGAATAACTACCGGAGATTTATTGTGAAGGACGGCACGGTTGACATCTGTCGGGCATGTCACCGTCCGGGAGAATCAATTCGTCAAATAATCTCTGGTTGTTCTCGTCTAGCTAACGGAGAGTACTTGCATAGGCACAACCTAGTAGCCAGAATTATCCATCAGCAACTTGCTCTGAAATACTCTCTTGTGGAATCGGAAGTGCCTTACTACAGGTATGAGCCCGACCCAGTTCTTGATAATGGTCATATCACTTTGTACTGGGATAGGTCCATCATCACTGACAGGACTATTGTAGCCAATAAGCCTGATATAGTGGTGGTGGACCGAAACGAGAGGCGTGCAATGATCGTTGACATTTCCGTTCCACATGACGAGAACCTCGTGAAAGCCGAGAAAGATAAACAAATTAAGTATATTGACTTGGCTCGCGAGGTTGTCGACATGTGGGATGTGGACTCAGCGATCATTGTACCGATAGTCGTGTCGGGCAATGGCTTAATAGCCAAGAGCCTCGATCCACACCTTAGGAGGCTCGCGTTAGGCGGCTGGATCAAGGGCTTGATTCAGAAAGCGGTACTCTTGGACACGGCTCGTATTGTTAGGAGGTTCCTTTCTCTGGAGCCCTGACCGCCGGTAGCTTGGACCCTGTTCCCGATACCGGTGGGGTATTATTTTTTATATTTTTAAATGTTTTTTTTTTTTGTATCATTTTGTTTAAGAAAAATATTTAAAAATGTAATTAATATGTGTTTATAGTGAATAAAGGATCATAATAATAGTAATAATAGGTTCATAGACACCTACTGTAAAAATCTAAGGAAGTTTTTTTTCTAAATTATGTCTAAATTGGCTTGACCAATATCTCACCCTGAAGTGTGAAAGTGAAACCCAGGGCCCTGGAAAGAAGACAAAGAAGGAACAGGAGTGGGTTTTTAGTCAGTAAAAGTCTGACACTATCTCGGGCTCCGCTCAGGAGCGAGATTTTTCATAAGATGATTTTCCCACCTAAAAAAATCCTATAGTAAGCCATGATGTGGTCGAAGATGGAGCACTCTTACCTGTAAATACGCTCTTGATTTAAAGGTCCTTAGAGGGTAATTCAGCCTGGGGAGTTGTAACTATCAGGAAACACAGACTCTGACAGGGAATTTTACTCGAGATCACATGAAAAACGTACATTGTTACAAATACGCGCACGGATCTTGAGCCCTGACTTCTACAGTTCTAATTGCGCAGAAGCACGCAGAAGTGGAATATCGGGTCTCTTTAGTGGTGTGAAAAGAGACATGGGGCGGGGAGTGCAATCCTTGTATATATTGGTTCGTCGATGTGTACGATGCGCAAAGCGATCCCCGCTCTTTCACCGAGCGCTCAAGATTCGTGCCGCTATCTAGGGAACGTTACTTGCAGAAGAGATGGTCGTTGAAATCGAAAAGTTTTGGAGTGGTGACTGCGTACCGGCTGACGCAGTGTTGGAAGGCCTCTCACCGGGCGGACTGATGAACTGGTCAGGTTTACGAGAATCTGACGGATGCATGCTGAAATAATTATGAATATTGATGTATTTCACAACCATTAAAACTGCTGAAACTAAATACCGCCTTTGTTCCGAAAAACGTTCATTCACCTTCAACCTGTAAGGTTAAAATGGACAATGATCGACAATAAAACGAATATAGGCCAGCAAGGCAAAAAGTATACGCAGTTTAGGTCGGCTTCCTGAAAAATTGCCCCATAAAAGCAAGGTGATAACGACTGGCATGGTGTTTTTCCATGGGGGCTATATATAGCTTGTTATACCTTTATGTTTCCCCTATGGGAGTGTCGATGGCCGTTTGCGAGAGTTAACTGCGCTGTTTGTAAAACATTAGTAAAGTGAATTATTCCAGTGTTTGAATTGCGAAAAACAATTGGAATTTGTTTTTAAGAAGAATTAAATTCTACTGATCTTAATATATAGGTACGCAGCTTATAATGTAAGTAGGGTCCGACCGAAACTGGATTTTACGACCGAAACTGAAACCGAATTTCGGCAACAGCCTGAGATTCGGCCGAAACTGAAACCGAATTTCGGCAACAGCCTCAGATTCGGCCGAAACTGAAACCGAAACTTCCTTACAAGGGTTATGGTTTGAGGAACCAATAAAGAAAACGTTATTAAAATCAGTCAGTCTTTATTATTTTATCTTTCAATCACATAGCTATGCAGCCTTCGATATTTTTACTTATTGGTATGATACGTAACATAACAAATCCTCATTTAAGAAAAAAATATTTTGTTGTAATGAATTATTTTTTTATGTTTACTACTACTTTGCTAGTTATATCAAGTAATAAAACTTACTAAATAATCCACAAGAATACTCACAATAAACAAAACGAACTGTAAACACAAGATAGTGAGTGAGACATGATTAGGCATGTGGACGCGGCAAAATGTCTTCTTCGCATAGTCGCTTGGATGGAATTTAAAGCGCCGAACATGACCGGTACAGCACGAGAACTCCCGAATGCAGTTGCGGTTTCGGTCGTAGTTTCGGCAGGTTTGCCGCCGAAACCGAAACACATTTTTTTGCCGAAACTCGACCGAAACCGACACTAAATGTCACCACTGCTGGGACTCAGGTCTATTCTTTAGGAGAGGAAATGTGCCGTGCCTAATTTACCATGCAGACCCAGTGCGGGTTGGTTGGTGGATGCCCCACTTCTTTGAAAACGTGGTTCTAGGATGGTACTAGAAAACATTGTGAGGAAACCGGCATTTCCGTCATTGTTTTGAGAGCAGGGCAGCTGAAACAAAATACACCAAATAAAGCGTCTGCTTAGTTTTTAACCCACGAATTACTACTTACTACTCGTCTGTCTTTGGGGAGTGGCTGGAGAGGCATCACGGCGTCTTCACCTTGACGTAGGTCCTTACCGGATATGTTAAGTTGTGCCAAATAATCACGTTATGTAAGGTGAGATAAAACTAAAATTGGATATAAGAGAAAATAATGCACTTAAATCTTGTGAAATATTTTATTTATAATAATATTAATATAGTGTACAACAAACAATAATCACTTCATTTTATTAATTCTATGTACAAAAGCAGACAGATATATCACAATCACCTTAGTTGGCGCACATCTGAAGATAAAAATCTTTTGGTAAAATTTTAATAAATAAAGCTAACGTTTGTAATTTTGGAGGTATGCGGAACAGTGTGTAAAGTCCCACATACATCCGTTGAAAATGGAGGTCCCAGATCAGACGAATGTTTTGTCTGATCTGGGCATCTGCCCAACAGATGATTTCGGGCTGTTGTAAATGTTCAAATCGCACGGAGAACTCCAATCGCGCGGAGAACTTCAATCGCGCGGAGAACTCCAATCGCGCGGAGAACTTCAATCGCGCGGAGAACTTCAATCGCGCGGAGAACTCCAATTGCACGGAGAACTCCAATCGCGCGGAGAACTTCAATCGCGCGGAGAACTCCAATTGCGCGATGCAGGATTTCGTAGTTTAGTTCATATGTGGCGCCATAGATGTCGCTAGATTAATAAATAAATTATGAAAATAAATAAATATAAGGCTCATATTTGTCTAAATATGCATGATATTACTATTTTCTATCCATCATCCTCTATAGTACCCATTGTTTAAATTTTCTAATTGAAAATTTAGGATACTTTTACATCAATTTTACAAAAAGAAATCACATAAAATAGAGCTAAATAAACTGTAATAATTTTACCACATTGAATTATCTTGTATCACTCAAGAAATACCAGGTTCTAAAAGTCACAAACTTGTAATATTGTGGCTACATTATCGGGATTCGGCGAATATTCGCGTAATCTCGACAAATATGGCCGAGTAGTTCGTCGACGCATATAATACGATTGACCGCTAAGGTAGACAGCAGCATCGCGTATAACCGAATAAGATGTTTTTATCGCAACAACGCAACATGAATATTCGCTCAATAATGTAGCCACAGTATAAATAAAACACGAACTAAACACACATTTAAATAACAAAAGAACAGTGTCTTCCATTATTGGACCCCAACCACTTCAAATACAAAGATCGTTTTGTAAATGCCAATAAATATTTCTGCATTTTTTCGTTTTTTTACTTCACTATGTTCTCTATCACATTCTACTCCCTTATTGATAGAAATTCTATTTGTATAGTTGTTTCATTTTAGCGTAGCAATGGCGGTCATTGCCTTCTCCCTAACATCTTTAACCACGTACCATATAAGATATATATATTTTTTGTATTAGCAAAAAAATTTTTCCATTTAAAATTTTGACGATCGCGATTTATGTCGATTTAGCACCGCTGTGTGTCATTAAACCCCTTTACACGGCAATTATGTCACGCCTTCTCAGGAGATGTGAGTGACAAGCACTGAACGCATGGTCTTTCTCGTCCCCTTTCAATAACAATCACGCTCTTCCACAGATAATTACCGTTTCACGTGCGAAAGACTGACTGTGTAAAACCCGATATTATTTCTATTTTTTAAATTGAGAATATGAATAAATGAATAAAGGTCAGTGACCGCACAATCGTCATGCTAAAACGCAACAACTTCAGTCCTATTTTGAATCCCCGTACTATTATTTTTCACCACTATTTAGTAGGCACAACTAAGCGGTTATATTAAAATCTATATTTACAAAAGTACACAAATTGAAAATTTATTCACAGTGTCATATCAATTTATTAGTCGATTTAGAATTCGTTTTGATATCGACTGTACTTTTTTTTTAAATTTAACTAGTATATTAAAATCATTTCTTTATTGCTTGAAAGGATATAAACCTCTCTATATGTTTTAAAGAGCTCTTACACCAAGACTACTATACCGGTAAAGTTACTGTAACGTATTGACTTAGGTCTACTGTACATGGACGCATAGCTTCATAGACGCGTATTCGACATAATACACTTGGTGTAAGCCTGCGTGAAGCTGACATACTGAACTATGAAATTCTGTCGTCGAATCGGCTACGGCATTACGGCACGACGTTGTCGCTTCATCGTGGATTTGTATGTAAGCTGTGAGCAGATGTACACCAAGCGTGACCACAATGACAAATACGCGTCTAAGAAGCTACTTGTCCGTGTACAGTAGGCCTTAGATGTCATTTATAAGTACGCCCAACGAGTGCTATGCATTTTTTTCTGTGTGTTAAGTCAAGACCAAGATCCACAGAACGCACATTGTCTTTGTTTTGCTCAGTGAAGGTCGCATTTCATACGAAGTTATTATAAACCTTATTACAAAGAGAATGAGGATCAATCACATAATAGCAAAATCCGATTTATTAGTTTGCTGAGTATTTAATTTTTTAAATTATTAATATCCGTAAAAAATGGTGGATTTATAAAAGTTTTTCTGAAAATCTACTTAGAAACGCGCGCTCTCGCTGACTGTTTACGATGACGTCATCTGTAATGATCCGTGCGACGAACGGCTTGATCGTATTCATTCACCGGTGGAGACCGATCATGACAGATGACGTCACAGCGAGTCGCTTCATTCTCGGGCGCGTTTTTGGAACTAATACACTAAAATTGCTGTATCTTCGTCATTTTTGGCCCGATTAAAAATAATTTCTTCACAGTATTTACTCCACAAAAATCATGACTGATCCTCATTAGCATACATTTGCTCAAAGATACTTGTATGCATCTCATTTATATAGCGGTACATAGGTACTTATTCTTGGGGCCTTTTCATGACAGGTTAAAATGTCAGGCGTGCAAGCGAGAAAGAGAAATGGAGCTATACAGATACACTCTATAAAGCTTCATCCCTTTAACAGTTCAGTTTAGGTCATCAAATGGATTGCTTTAATAGTTTTAGGTAGGGCTTCTGCTCCCCTAGCCAAGTTACAACCATTTCGTTTCGATTCTTTTTTCGTCGATCGCCTCAAGTCGGCCACGCCTTAGATTCCTTTGTTCTGACGTCAACGCTCAGTCATGTGGTCAGAACAAAGGAATGGAAGGCGTAGCCGACTGGAGGCGATCAACGAAAAGAGAAACGAAACGGTTGTAACTTGGCTAGGGAGGCTGGTGTCTTGAGCAGCAACCTAGCAGGCATGTTCTAACAGCTAAAGTAAGTGTAAAAAGTAGAAAAATCTTCAGATGCCAGCCAACTATAGACCTTATTCTAAATGGTGCAAGTGTAGTCGTAGCATGAAGATTCCTCCTGTTGTCTCCTCTCGTCGTTTGATATGCGTATGTTGGATGATGAACCCCCAGTTTCCCAGAGACCGGGCGTCTCTATGATCTAGGGGGAAATAGAGAATTTTAAGAAAAGTTTTTTTTTTTTTATAACGTGTAGGGATGAAACGTGTAAAAATAGTTATGTGTATACATGTGGATGGATAGAGAGATAGAGGAGGGCCAAAGAAAAGATGGATAGATTGTGTGAGAAGTGATATGAGAGAAAGAGGAGTTGGTGATAGCATGACGGATGACAGGACTGAATTGAAGAAAAAAACGTGTGTTACGCCGACCTCAAATAAAACGGGACAAGGGCAGGAAGACGACGGTTATGATTTATTGCCTCTGTATTAGTTGATCTATAGATCAATTCTAAATGAACTTGCTTTCAAGGTAATATGTACAGCATTTTTTTTAGTTATTGTTTTTTTTTAGTAATTGATGGTTTTTATATCAAGTATGCCAAGCGAGCGAAGCTAGCTCGGAATTATTGGGCACTCCAACACGGACATCTTAGGTTAGAAGGGGATAACGGGGGCTAAAGTGCTCCAATAGGCTAGACCAAACCAGATTAGGACCATACTACGATGACGTCTATTGTTATGAATCCGATGTTAGAAAGAGATAGTGCTAGACGACCTGTTTATGCTTGATGATTTTAAGACGTCATGAAAATAAATTACGAAGAGGGCATTAGAGAGAGTGATGTTGTTTGAAAAATGTGTACTCACCTTTTGTACGAGCTCTTCAAAGGCCAAGCTGATTCCCTCCTGCGTCTTAGCACTGCTCTCAATGAACAGCATCCTGTGCTTCTGTGCGAATGCCTGACCTTGCTCTCGCGTTACTGCACGGTTTTGCTAAAGGAAATTTTATCAGTTTTATTCAAAAAGTTACCTAATATTGGGCGATGTTAAGAATGAAGACGTTATTATTGTTTTCCTAATCTAGTTTACCATTATGTTGCACCTACATGGCAGGTGCAACATATATTTCTGCACAACCCTAAGGTCGACTGGTAGAAAATGCCTAAGGCATTAAGTCCGCCTTTGTACAGTGTTTCTTACTAGTGCATAAAGTTTTAATAACTAAATAAATAAATAAGACGAATTGTTGAATTGGCTGCTATCATTTTGCTTGAATGTATGTCGGCAAAAAATTAGAAGAAAATACAAATAGCACGGTAAGATTCGCCGAAAGAGATCACTTTTTCACTTCCATACTAATCTGGTGTGATAGTATAAAGCTTAATTTAATTACGAGTAACTTAAAATCAGTGACACTTTACATGATACATTAGAAACTGCCCATGCAAAAGTCTTTAAATCAGGGGTTCCCAATCTATGGGTCGCGTGCGAATATTGAGTGGATCCTGCCCACTCAATATTCGCACTTTGCCCACTCAATATTCGCACTTTGCCCACTCAATATTTGCACTTATATACGACTGAGCGGCGGAAGACTCGGCAGTAAAAAATAGTTTCAATCGTAAGCAATTAACGAAATTCTGGCTCTCGGTTGCTGATAACTACTCATGACTGTTTGATGACGCTATGAAAGTCCTCGTACCTACGTGAGGCTGGATTTTCTAATATGATGAAAATTAAAACTAAACTTCGAAATAAATTGGACTTATTTAACTCACTGTGTTTAAAATAAACTCGAGTTGAAGTTAATTTCAAAACTGTAATAGCGAAACATAGGAAACAATTTCATCCTTTCCATTTAAATAACTTTTTTGTAGTTATTTAATTAAGTAGCAAAAAAAATTATTAAAACTTTCACAATTATGAATTCCTTTTTTCATATTGGTAACGGTTAAATTTCCTAGAGGTAGGTCCCGAGTTTGTAAACATGTATATGATGGTGCGTAGCCCAGACAACTTTGGGAACGACTGCACTTAAATATTTGTTTTCTTTTCAATACTATACCAACGCCCGAAGAATCGCCAAACTTAAGTGGAAGCGGGCAGGGTACATTGCTCGTAGAACGGGTGGCCGATGGGGCCGAAAGGTTCTAGAGTGGCGAACGCGCAACGGAAAATGCAGCGTTGGAAGGCCTCCCACAAAGTTGACCGACGACCTGGTGAGAGTCGCGGGAATGCGGTGGATGCGAGACGCACAGGATCGGTCGTTGTGGCGACGCTGGCAGGAGGCCTATGTCCAGCAGTGGACGTCTTTCGGCTGAAATGATAATGATGATACCAACTTACTTTATCAATCTTGTTGCCGACTACTAAACAGACTATGTTCTTCTTCGTGGAGTACACTTGGAGTTCCTCCACCCACTCGTTCAGCTTCGCTAAGGACTTTGGTTCTGACACGTCGTAAACTAAAATAGCACCGTGAGCATCTCTGTAACAAGGATTTTCTATGTAAAATTCTTAACTAATATTAATGAAGTATTTATTTTAGGTCGCGGGTTCAAACCCAGCCAGGCGCATTACTTTGTGTAATTTATTTCATCACCACTGCTCTCAAAACGATGAAGGTAAACAACGTAAGGTAACCGGCATGTCCTAGAACCAAAAATTCGAAGACATGTGACATTCACCAATCCGCACTGGGCCCGCGTGGTAGATTACGGTCCATTCCCTCTCCTAGAGAGGAGGCCTGGGTCCCAGCAGTGG
Organism: Mythimna vitellina; assembly: GCA_949316375.1. Taxonomy (NCBI): domain Eukaryota; kingdom Metazoa; phylum Arthropoda; class Insecta; order Lepidoptera; family Noctuidae; genus Mythimna; species Mythimna vitellina. The sequence continues at coordinate 2,607,533 of OX438696.1, forward strand.
GAATATTAAAAGGCTGATTATGCTTATGTTATGTATTTATTTTTGTGCGTTTCTTAATACAATAAGTAACTATGAATAGGCTCTCAATAAACTAGTGCGCCTCACCATCAACAATTGCATCACTGCTTACCATTAGGTGTGATCGCAGTCAAGCACTAGTTCATAACATTTGAAGAGAAAACTGGGCAAGTGCGAGTCGGACTCGCGCCCTGAGGGCTCCGTAAAAACTTACAAAAGTAAACAGTTCAATTCCCGAATTGCGTTACGAAGATTTTTCCAAATGGCAAAAATAAAGTTCTTTTTGTGACGTAACTACAAATTTACAGTTTTCAGATTCGCTTCAAGAGTCCGCAAATTTGAATATATGGTTTTAATTTGAACTCGATACTTCCACGCGTTCCCGAGATAAGGGTTTTGACAGCCAGACAGACGGATGGACAACAAAGTGATCCTATAACGGTTCCGTTTTTTCCTTTTGAGGTACGGATCCCTAAGAAACTCTCATAGAAACCTACACATTCCCTGAATGCCATACAGTACATCTACTTTAGAAAAAAATGCGCGGTTTCAAAAGTGACTTGTTCGGAACTTTTTATTGGATTTTTCGTTTACTTTTTCAGTTTCCTATATTCTAGTGAGTTTTATTTTTGAAATCAACTCCTTGAGCCCTTTCTTTTAATATCCCACATGACATGACATAGGTACTCCTTTTTTAAATTCACTGTGGCCGTCAAGTCCACAAGCGTTTAGGTTAGGTTAGACGGCGTGCCAAAGAAATAGACATACAAACAATACATAATTCTCGTTCAGTCGTGTAACCACAAAGAAATAAAGGTGTTGCCAAACGTCAAATTGTTATAAAAGATCTTTGTAGTGCAGTTGACAGCTTACATTTTATAGATAAAGGCAGATCCACTCGTCCAATGAACTAAGCTGTTGTGCCCTTCAACAAAAAGGGTTGTTTTCTTTTTAGAGTTCCATACCCAAAGAGTAAAAACGAGGCCGTATTACTAAGACTCCACTGGTCGTCACCAGGCTGTATCTCATAAACCGTGGTAGCTAGACTGGCCTGTTGGTTTACTGGTTAGTGGCCCTGACTGCTATGCCGATGGTCGTGGGTTCGATTCCCACCCAGGACAAATGTTTGTGTGATGAGCACGATCATTTGTTCTGTGTCTGAGTGTAATTTATCTATAATATGTATGTATTTAGAAATATATAAGTATGTTTATCAGTTGTCTAGTACTCATAACACAAGCTCTGCTTAGCTTGAGACTAGACGGCGTTGTGTGATAGTTGTGGAATATTATATTAGCATAGCATAGTCGGCCTTATAATGTTCCCACTGCTGGGACTCAAGCCTCCTCTCTAGGAGAGGGAATGGGCCGTAATCCACCACGCGGGCCCAGTGCGGATTGGAGGATGTCACATGTCTTCGAATTTTTGGTTCTAAGACATGCCGGTTTCCTCACGATGTTTTCTTTCACCGTTTTGAGAGCAGTGGTGATGAAATAAATTACACAAAGTAATGCGCCTGGCTGGGTTTGAACCTATGACCCACAACTCGTCAGACGGGGCCGTTACCACTCGGCCACCACTGCTCTTAATAAAAATTATAATATAATTATAAATAATATATTATATTATATTAGTTAATTTTTTTAAAGATGATGTAGGTATTTCTGTTGCCGCTATAACAACACATACTAAAAACAGAATAAAATAAATATTTGAGTGGGGCTCCTATACAACAAACATGATTTATCAACAAACATACACCACCGATTATAATATAGTGTCTAGTGTTGTATAGAAAACGATACGGAACTCTGCGTGCGTGAGTCTGACTCGCACTTGGCCGGTTTTACTTTATGGCCAGTTCAAAACTCTTTAGTACCAAAACAAATGCCTGCCTGTCAAATATAAAATGAGAATCTCCTTTGTTAAAAATAGTACCTATCTAGTTAAAACGAAACAATTTGGTATAAATTTAAAAGCAAACATGCTACACATTATTAAGTGATTCATTAAACTCTGTAAGGTTAACAGAAATAACAATGGACTGTGTTTAGATACATTATTTGTTAAAGTAAATGAAAATTATTTTAGTTGAATGAAAATTTTAATATGAATTATTTTAGGATTGGATTAAAATATAATGAATATGTCATTATGTCCATTGAATGAATGAATGAGTGAAGATGAATATGAATGACATAAAAGTACCTAATCGTATCAATTGTTTGACCGTGACTGTACAGGTGTCACCGATACTCGCATACGAACCCTAGGACCCCTGAATTCTCTTACAGGGTGTCTCTGAAAAACCTGGGAGGCCTAATTTTACTGTCGGAGAGAGGTGTGCTGGATGGAATAAGCCCGCCAAAGGATGGCCGCTATGGCGCACGCACCATGGTCTGCGTAGGACTAAGTGCGAAAATCAGACTGATAGATAGATGTGTTACTTGTTCTTACAAAGGAACGAGTGAATGAATGAGCTGCAACCTATTTACTTCAACAGATAGATCAACATATATTTTTAGGGCTCCGTACCTCCAAAGCAAAAAAACCGAACCCTTTGTTGGATCACTTTGTGGTCCATCTGTTTGTCTGTCTATCTGTCAAGACCCTTTATCTCGGGAACACGTGGAAGTATCGAGTTGAAATTAAAACCATATAATCAGGTCTGCGGTCCCTTGAAACTGTGAAATAATCAAACTTTTCATCTCAAAAAACGTATATTTCGAGCAAATTCATAGGGTTGGTCTTTCTGTTGACCTACAATCCTGAAATTTGGCATGAAGCAAGGTCTCATAGCATAAGTATAGAAAAAAATCTGAAAACTGTAAATTTGTGGTTACGTCACAAAAAAACTTTTTAGCGATTCTGAAAAATCTTCGTAACTCAATTCGGGAATTGAACTGTTTTTATAGGTAAGTTCGTACGGAACCCTCAGTGCGCGAGTCCGTTTCGCACTTGCCCGGTTTTTTTATGTTGCCCCACGCTAATATTTGCTCTTATATCATGGGAGCATTCACAAACATGTTCTCACATCACAAGACAACCAAGAGATAGAATAAAATCGAAGTTATAAAAAAAAATGTGTATATTACTTCACAACTATTCTCAATAAATAAAGACTTCATTAAGGTTGAAAATCTCCATCATATAGATCTTATTTTTTTAATTACTTACATGAGACATTAAACTTAGTTAAATAATTAACTCATTTCCTTTGAGTGTCAACCAAAACCATTAAAACAACAAAAAAAAAACAATAGCCTGTGCTAAGATAAAGTTGTCTGTAACTGAAAGTTTAAGTAAGTAAAGTATGAGGGTGAGTTGAAAAGTCAGTCCTTTTTTGAGTTTGGAAATTCAGGATGGAGCAGTCCCAGGGGTTACAGATGTTTACTGGCTAAAACCACATGTGTGTACTTCAGTTGCATTTTGTTGCTAGGAACATGGTTTGTTCGCATGATGCAACACGTCTTCAACTACTCCTCAAAGAGGGGACCACCTTGATCGTAGCATGCCCAAAAAGTAATCAGGCAGTTCCAGGCTATTCTCAACTTTAAAACTATCCTCATTATTTAGTTCAGTTTAGACTATTGAGCTGCATGATGTTTTAAATTTGTATGACAATTAGTTGTAATTACCAGTGAATGGAGTAGGTAGATTGCATTGGGGTCATTTATCCGAAACATATATATTAATATGGACCGGAATTGCTGTGGAATTGGTTGATTATTAAAAAAAAAACCAGAACTTAGGTAGGAATTGTATTAAAATGAGCAATAATATATGCTTTATATTTTTTTTAACGGTACAGTTACAATTTGACACAACCAACGACCAATCAGAACATTAAACCATTCTTTAAATTTTGAATTGAGTATTAACACTACTAACATTAACAATATTTAATTGAATCTGGAAATACCAGAATTACTTTCCAGAAAAATGGCTTATCCATGTTATTCTTTCTGTGTGAATTTATGATACAAGTACCAATAATCAATCTACCTATTCCAATCACCGGTAATTACTTATAAAAATTAATTCGCGAAATGGTCTAATACAAATAGAGTAAATTGAGCTTGATGGCGATTATGTAGAAAATAATACTGAATGTATAGCAACAGAATAAATTAACATCAAATATATATACTTTCTTGGTCAGGTCGAATACTTTTCAATACACCATTGTATTTTCTAAGCCAACCAAAACCGGTAATATTTAAACAATGCAATCATACCTGTAAAAACTGGATGTCAATGTTCTGTATCTTTCCTGTCCAGCGGTGTCCCAGATACCAAGTTTGACTTTGACACCATTCACATCCATCACTTTACATTTGTAGTCAACTCCGATTGTGGCGGGGAACGAGGCATTGTAGTCGCCCGTAGTGAATGCTAAGATTATGCTACAAATTAAAAAAAAATCATATTTTATTTACACAGTTTAAAACAAGTAAAGATTCAGAGTACAGAAAAAAAAAGCTTTTTAGTAGAAAAAATTTTCATTTATACTTGGTTTAAAATTAAACCGAGTCGCAATATTTAAAAATGATGATTATGTCAGTGTTTGTTATCAAACTTCTCTAAAAGAAATTAACCAATTTTTGTGTATATTTGGTGGGTCTGGGAATAGGTCGCAGGCGATTTTATACTCTCCTACTGCCAACCCTCATTTTTTTCTTTGATAACTTGTTTGGCAGAACAATGTTTGCCGAGTCAGCAAACGTTATAGTAAAATCATTTTATTTAATTCATTAAACCCCAAGCGAATGCCGGCGTTCACTCTCTCATTGTCTTTCAATTGTGTCTCTAATTACGGTATTCAAAAGGTTAATATCTACAGAAAATAAAATACTAATGTATTTATTATCATTAGATACTAGGTAGATTACAATTTGAGATATACACGTTAGTAATGAGTTGTATAGAGATAACAGGTAAACTGAAAATTCTTTAGATCTTTTACCGTTTTTACTGTAGTCTTCAGTGTTTATCTTGTTATTATACTTGCATTGGATAACAGTAATAAAATTTTACCATTAACCAATACTTTTTAACTCACGTTCAAATTTTATTTTATTTTTTAATAGCCTTATGTTTGACCACTATTTGATCTGATGGTAAGTATTAGAGGTAAACAATTAATCCTTATTAATTGGATACTTTTCCATTGTGGTACAGATTATATAGCCATATGTAGATATTGTTTAAAACTGAGCCAACCAACGTAAACAAAACTAATTGTTGTTCCGTGTAAATAGGTTATATGGCAAGTAGGTTGTACAGGTCAAAGTGCACTTTCCTTGTGTGAAATACTGATAATCAGCAATAAATAGCAACATTTAAGGCCAAAATAATTATCTAAGTAGGCAGCAGAATTTTTATCCAGCAAAAACGTAGCATTGATCCGAGTACTGGTAAGTAATTAAAAAAAATACGATTGAGAAAACTGCGCAATAACGTATTGAACATGTTATAGCACCTAGCTTAATCATAATTTAAGTCAAGGTTGAAAAATAGGTACACAGTTTGGTTATATTCATTAATGTTTTGCCATTATAAATTGCAAACATATATATGTCAATACACTGCTGTAGTGTAATCATACTTGATGTAAATGGTACTAAAGTTACGATACTTAATCGGACGGCATGACTCAATAGTTTTTTTTTAGAAGATAGGTGGGTCTCGGAAATGTTTCAGTGAAGGTCTTTAAGAGGGATTCTTACCTGGATTTGCCTACGCCACTTTCTCCGATAACCAGAATCTTCAAAGTTGCAACATAATCAGAATTCGCCATAATTCAGAATAGAAATTACAATGATCTATGAAACTCTAAAGAGGACTTCTTTGTGACGCACTACTTGTAGCTCCAAATACTAGTTTACAAGTTTTAAATCTACACGTACTCAACAATATTGAATGAATAACAAGGTTTTGAAATAAAGTCTAAATATTGTACAATAGTTAGCAATAAAATTCACAATTACTCAATGAAAAAATATGAAAACAATCCTTGACAAATGAATTTTGACAGTGACATTAGGCGTGTTGGTCTTAGTCCGTTCTCCTGTCATAAGTTACGTTTTGTTATTGCGTCAGGTTCAACTTTTGATTTTATTAAAAAAACTAACAGATCCATTCTAGATACTAACTATATGGCTTTTTATATCAGTATTTAGTAAGTCTTTTTATTTACTTTTTTGACTTTAAATATCCCAGGACCTTTAGGTTAACGACCTTTCGTAGGAGGACGAGAGGCCAGCTCGCAGATGCCCCTTAGACACTTTTCATAGAAAGTGCTTAGTAGGCAGGTACCTACGCGTTAAGCAACTGCACCCAAGGACAACCCCTGATTGTTGGGAATCTATTGAGACATACTTAATTAAGAAAAGATACAGGGCTACGGATTTGGAAGGTTTAAGTGGACTGGTTAATAAGAATTAGGGTAAATAAACCTTTGGCCCCTGCCTGAATAATGTTATTAATACACTTAGATAAAAAAGGCAGGCCAGGGGGTAAATCTCATAAAATAAATGGGCCTATACTAACACAGACTGGCTCATTAATATATAATGATAACGCCTGAAAACTGTGTTGGCATTCGGTAATTCCGTGATTTACTCGAATATATCAAAACCCTTAAAAGTTTTTGAGAAAAATTGTCGTCATTCAGAATCTCGATTAAATGTGCAAGGCTTCTATAGATGTACTTTTCATACTATTTTTAAAATATGAGTCCATTATGGATAAATGATAAATGATATTTATTTTGTAAGTAGGTTTAAAAAAACACTTTTACACGTCAATTTTTTTTGTCATTTTAAACTAGATGAGGCCGGTGTTTCCTAGCTGACTACCCTGAGAAGAAACACCGAAACAAACTCAGGGGTCAAAGTCTCTTTTAAAGTCCATACAGTTAATATGTAATGGTCACATCACATGAGAACAGTGCAGATTTGTCTGAGATGGTCTTTTGAAGAAAGAACCATACAAATTTGAGTGGACCTGTCCAGTCAGTGCAAGCATTTGTCAGTATTCGCAAAGCTCAACCCAGGACTACTAAGGAGCTCAACGACTTGACGAACAATACCAAGGAAAGGACATTTGGGTAGGCCGCAGAATATACTCAAATTGCCAGACATACGTTAAAATTACTGAAAAGGAAAAAAAAAGACAATCAACATTGTTCTCACGTTCACGATAATAAAAGTAAATATATAATTTACAAAATGTAATTTACTTAATAAAGTAAATATTGATGTCAAAAATAAAAATAAATAAAGTCAAATTGCAAAATAAAAATAATCTACAATAGGGTCAAAATTCACGTAAAATAGCAAATTTTCAATTGGATCACTGGATTCGTTTTACATAAATTTATGTTTTGATTTCTATAGAAGTCTAAATAATATCTACAAGATATCTGTGTATTCAAAATATCTAGATGAAAATGTTTAATAACATCATATTCACGTAAGAGCGGTTGTATGAATATGTACCTCGGGTTGGCCGCTCTTAAAAGCCTGACATGCCCTTCAACTCCACTTTAGAGCAGGAGAAGTCATTGGATGATTTTCAACCTCAAAAAATCTTATCTAGATATCCCTACCTACATAGATATCTGTGTCTATCTATTGATTTTAAGTAACAAAAAAATAAATAAGAGAAAGTCATCGAAACTTTGAAAGTTCACACCGAGTTCGCTTATTTAATAATAAAAGTCACTTCGACGTCAACGCAGTAAGGCTGAATTGAAATTTCATTTTTCAAATACTTCTCGGAGTTGGTCAGGCGCATCGAGGTTTAAAAGTAAAGTTTTTATTGCTTTCAGAATAAGATAAAGTTGTTGTGAAGTTTTTTTATGTAGGTCGGTAGATATCTACTGTCATGTACTTTACATTTGCGTCTTTATTCCTAAGGTGGCTAAAACTTTGAACATCCTACACAGTCTAATCTAATTTACAATAAGTTTCAACTCAGGATCAATGAAACAAAAATTTTAAACATAAACACAAGTCTTGTAAAGATAGAAACAACTAGGTACAGAATAAGGTACAGAATCGGTAAGTGGTCTTTGAGGAGTGGCTGGAAAGGTAACACGGCGTCCTTACCTTTCGTATGACGCAAGTCCTCACCGGACTTACCATGTCCGGTTCGGGAGGTTCCTGCGTCGGATTCAAGCGGAAGAAACGCCCGGTGTCACCATTGTGTTTAGCATACGGTAGAGGTGTGCCCCGCTTGGGCAGCAATATCTCGCGCCGGGCCTTTGTATAGGCCATGGTCCGCAGCGAGGAGGAGTGGCAAGCGGTCGCCTCCTTCTGCGAAGCAGTAATGTTAGCAAAGGAGGAGGCCGCACGTGCACGTGCGAGATAAAGCCCCTGCGTCCCAGCCACCGGGATTCCAAACCCAATTTCCTAAAAGTCCGAAATATCACTAGAAAAGTAATAAGGTCATCTATACCAAGTTAAAAAAAAAAAACAAAGCCTGCTCTACCTTTACCTACGTACGCAAACTTTCCATTCACACGCTAAAAAATCTGCGATATCAACAGATAGCGTCGTGAATAGCTTGCATAGACCCCATTCACCAGTATTTAGGTCTCGACTCAATGCAACCCGGGACAAAACGTTTCTTTATTTCATTAGAATGCATTCATGGCGCGATCTATTGTGCCACAGACTATCTGTGCAGTCTCTTTTCTAAACAATTGAATTTCATAGTGAAGAAAATGAAGGAGTCTTTTCAACGATATTCCTCGCCATATTTCTTGGTGTATCTAAATCAATTGAAGTGCACTCAGGAAATGGTCTGCAGGTGTATTATTCTTGCGCACTTTCGCTTTCTTTGTTTACTTGTTGATTTAAGAGCGAGGAATCTTTGATTGTTTTTCCTTTTGCTTCTTCTGGAAGAAATTGAAGGGAAATTAGTAACGCAATATTAAAACTTGTTGATTCAACAATTAAGTATATCGTTCCTAGTGACTGTCTGGGGGTCTTGTAAACACTACGTATTTGTGTAGGCTCTAGCTCGAGGTAAAAGTTTCTTGGGTTTTTTTTTTTTTTGGTCGGGAAAATCATCCTTATGACATCCTCGCTCTTGGGCGGAACGGGAGATAGTGTCAGACTCTTACTGACTAAAAACCCACTCCTGTTCCTTCGTTGCCTTCGTCCCAGGGCCCCGGGTTTCGCTTTCACACTACACGTGGAGCTTCTTGGGTTTGAGATTTAGGAAGATAAACTCGAGGCATATTATTTTAATCTACATAGAAGTACTATTTAATATTATAAAGACGACACGGTTGGAGCAGTGTTGAGAGGCTTCTGCGCTGCGTGTCGCGGGTTCGGTACTATGGCCTACAATTGTAGTTCCTGGTCTGGGTGTCTTGTGTATGTGTGATTACATGTTTATGATATTATTTATTTCTAATGTGAAGGAAATTTAAAAAAAAGAAAAGAAAATAAATTTATATTTTTGTCTATTGAACTGAAAAACTACTAGACTGATATTTATTATATTTATTTAAAACTTCATGCAACACAAAAGTACAAAGGCAGTCCGCCTAATGCCTTCAACTTCAACTTCAACTCTTCATTAATGGCATTTGTGGAAAAGACACCACAATTTTGCCAATAACACGTGCAAACTATTAATAGACCATCAAACGCTGGAGAGTATTTCGCGTGAATTAATAGTAAGACTTAATGCCTCTTAATAATATTGAATGCTACTTTGTCATTGAATGACTTATGCATATTTTTTTTTACATTTACGCGGGCGAAACCTCTGGTAGAAGCTAGGACGTCATATTCACGAAAAATACTGGACCTTTTTTATTGATTTTCCACAGAGCCAAAGAGCATTGAGCAAAATTACTACTCAATCAATCAATCAATGATTCCAATTTTTATTCTAAAATCGAAAATATTTTTAATAAATAGACAGGTTTCAGATGACGTCACAACATTTACTCACAACCTTCGAAAAGCGACCGTATTTTTCCATCGATAAACATTGTGATCATTCGTTCGTTCGTTCGTTCAACGAAAGTGATTTATTCTCGTATTGAATAATGAAGCGCTTTGTACAGCGGGATGAGCGATGAAATGAATGGCCCAATTTAAATACCTGTATTTATAACCCTTTGTTAGGGTTGTCGGATGTTGCTTTGTGTATTATAGTTAATGTTTTGGGATTAATAGATAAATTTATTGTTATGCGGGCGATATTTTGGGCCGGAGGCTGTGTATTGGTTTTAATTACCGACAAGTTATGGCCGATAATGTGTGAAACGTTTTTTCTGAAAAATGAAAATGAAACTGTCACTTTAAATTATTTTCGATTCATTTAAAAAGGTTTTTTTCTCTAATCACGTCTATAAAAGTGTCGTATTAAGTCAATTTAAACCTAGATAAACATTTGTTTATATCTTTTTCTACATAGCTGTACGTACAATAAAAAACTTCATGAATATTGACAGCTGAGGCAACCCTATCTTTCAATCTTCGTTCATAATGAGGGTTCAACCTCCCTTTCGTGTAGCTTTATGTTAAACGTTTTGTATCTGATGCTGATATGCTACAAGTAGTTCACTTTTATTAAAGACTAGCTGCCGGCCGCGGTTCCGCCCCTGGGATATTATCTACTCACATTCCATTTTTAATCCTAACAAATAAAAATTGTTAAAATCGGGCAAGTCATTTATGAGGTTTAGTGAGACCAAGACTATTAAAAGCATAAGCATCAGCCTTTTTAATGTTTCCACTACAGGCCTCCTTCCTCTCTAGGAGAGGGGATGGGCCATGAGGGCCCACGCTGCGTTAAGCGCTCGCACCCGTCGCTCGACTATGCGCGTGTGTCGTGTGCGGCGGTCCCCGTCATGGAAACCGGATTATTGCCTGCACAGTATCACTAGTTCAACTTTAAGGGTGTGCATGTAGTCGTGTCGATGGAGCACTTTAATTTATTATTACGTGGCAAAACAGGCGCGGGGCGCGACTGACCGTGACGGGTGCCCGCGCTGGCGATCGCGTAACGTAGCGTCGGCCCTAATTTAACACTTCTGGATGTCACATGTCTTCAAATATATGGTTTTAGGAAATGCCCAATTTCCTCACGATGTTTTACTTTACGTTTTGAGAGTAGTGATGATGAAATAAATTTCACAAAGTAATGTAACTGGCTGGGTTTGAATCCACGACCTACGTGTACAACTTGAAAGTGGAGGCCGTTACTACTGGGCCACCACTATTACTACGACTAGACTATTGTAACGAACAGCAATTGGTTTTTATATTATATCTGTAATGTTTCATGTTAAAAAAGTCACCGCGACGTCGAGAACATAGCATATTGTCAAGAAACATTCATTAAAGTAAAATTTATTGATATAAACGTTCTTCACCAACCTTTACCAGGTCATTGGCCTTTCAACACTGCGTCTTCCTGTACGTGGTCGCCAATCCAGAACCTTTTGACACGAACATCTGTTTTGAGAGCAATATACCCCACCTTACCTACTGCCACTTAAGTTTAGCGATTCTTTAGGCTATGTCGGTAACCTTAGTTCTGAGGGAGAACCAGTGCATATCTTTATTTCTGATTCGATAACAGACCACAAGACCAGAAAGAAACGCTATTCATAACTCTCTCCATTGGCCGAGAAGATTCTGATATGGCTCATTATAAGCAACCACATTTTGGTTTCAAACTTTAATCTTAAGACACTGATATATCAGACGAGAAGATAGGTATCGCGCAGCTTGTCGAATGTTCCTCGACCCAGTCGGATTCGACAGTTAACGTCTTTTTCGAAGTTGCTACATATCCAGGTATCGATAATTCTGAATTCTTCATCATCATTATTATCATTTCACCCGAAAGAGGAGCATAGGTCCAAAGGTCTGGTTCTGAAAGCTGCGCGCAAGATAATTCATGGTGACTTTTAAAAATAGCCGTAATTTTTTAAAATTATTTTTGTACGTGGTTGGAAGTATGTTAAGATTTGACTAGCAAATCTCATCACGACATGAACTTTCCCATTTATGTTTGATCCGGGAAGTCTATCTATTTATCAATTTGCTAGCCTTCTTTCAACAATTATAGGGTCACATTTCAGGTTTTTACCCGTATAGAATAATTTTCGTCTCTGTCTCGTAACCGTTACTGCCTGACTGATCTAACACAGCTCAAACCACAGAGCGGATTGCATTTGGCAGGCATACAATTAGGTAATAGGATGAAAGCAAGCACTAAGAAAGGATTTTCCAAAATGTACTCCCTAAGGGGATGAAACAGGAGTCCAAAGTTAGTACAGTCAAATGTGGTGAATAGAAACAAAACTTCAAAGGGTATTCTCACAATATTTGAATATTTTTTGCAGCATTTAACTATATTCCCTCTCCTAGAGAGGAGGCCTGAGTCCCAGCAGTGTGAACATTATAAGGCCGACTATGCTATGCTATGTTATTTAACTATATAAATTTATCAATGAATTGTTATTCTAAAAAGTCTATGCTTTTTTAGTATCCGATAATAATTTATCAAAGTGAAAAACCAAACCGAAGTTTTGTTTCTATTCACCCCTGTGTTTCTATTCACCCCGTTTTACGGTATGAAGAAACCTATTACATGCAAGTGAAGCCAGTTGTAGAAATTAATCTGCCTCTGTCTGTTATGCGTTAACTTCTTCTAAACTACTTACTACTTCTATTATAAAGAGGTACTTAAAGTTTGTTTTTTGTTTTTTTTTTGTTTGTAGTAGGTAATCTCTAAAAGTACTGCCCCCCTATCCAAGTTACAACCGTTTCGTTTCGATTCTCTTTTCGTCGATCGCCTCGAGTAGGCCACGCCTCCGATTCCTTTATTCTAACGTCATCTCAAAGCTCAGTCACGTGGCCAGAACAAAGGAATAGGCGGCGTGGCCTACTCGAGGTGATCAATAAAAATAGAATCGAAACGAAACGGTTTTAACTTGGCTGGGCTGGTCCAATTGTTAAAAACTTTTCACCAATAGAAGGCTGCTTTATTCCTGAGTCATATATGCTATATTTTATACACGCAGGCGAAGTCGCGGGCCAAAGCTAGTTAGAAATAACGATAAACGAGTATACCACTCCCGTATGAGACTGGTGCGGCTCGCTAGTGAAAATAATAATTTGAAATAGGCAATGTTTGACAAAACAATTCAACAAAATATCACAGCTAAAACACGTTATCAATATCTGATTGCGTCTCCAACATAATTAAACGCGTTTATCTGATATGTCACTTGATACCAGTAATTACTGTGTCCAATTATACATAACACACAAATTACCTGATGTTCAGACTGGTAGATAGGTAATCTTTGGCGGCAGGTAGTTAGGTAGATACTATTTAGCATATAGCATAAGCGCATAAGCGTAATCAGCCTTTTAATGTTCCCACTGCTGGGGCTCAGGCCTCTTCTCTAAGAAGGGGGCCATAATCCATCACGCGGGCCCAGTACGGGTAGGTGAATGTCACATGACTTCGAATTTTTTGGTTCTAGGATATGCCGGTTTCCTCATGATGTTTTCCTGCACCGTTTTGAGAGCAATGGTGATGAAATAAATTACACAAAGTAATGCTCCTGACTGAGTTTCAACCCGCAATCTACAACTCGTAAGTCGGGGCCGTTACCACTGCTCTTGGTTACCTACTATTTAAAATCAAATATTTTGGTACTTAAAAAGCCAGCTGAGAAGCTAGTGCACGGTTCCAAATTGGTCGTTTTCTATCGAGAAGAACCGGCAAGAAACTCTTTATTTTTATTATTCATTCTCTGATTGCTGGACTGCATCTACATAAATATAAATATGGTGCTTTATCCACTGCATGCGATATGCAACCTGACCAGTCAGCTTCACATCCATACCATCTTATTGACCTATTTTATGACTATGCTAAGTACTGTTCGATCGCGTTTGTGATCTATGTCACCTTGTCGAAGTCTGTGTTGGTGTTAGCTCCTCCTTAGAGCGCGATAAGTCATTAGATGATTTCCCACCTTACAAAAAAGTTAATAAGTCATGGACCATAATTATCATCGCTTACCAACAGATGAAATGACAATCAAGTGAAAACCAATAAAAAATCATCGAAAGAGAACAGAAAATAATAAATGCGCTTTCATATTATATTCACATAATACTAGTAGTTTATTTTCGATAGGACAGGCTTCCTCATTATCGCGTTCACTACGGTTCGTACGTAACAATGTAGCCGTATAGTCTACACGACCGGCCTATTTGGTGACTCGAAGGAAGATAAATTACGACACAAGATTTATTGGAGAATTCCGTGATGGAAATCTCAGAAAAAAACGCGTTATGACAATGGAGGGTGGTATTTCATCTACTTTAATATTATTAAAACCTACTGGAGCAGAGGATTTTGTGAAAAAAGAAGTGGTGTAATTGGAAAACTTAATAGTATTTTGACAGGTACTGTCAAATATAAAAATCGTTCATTCATTCGTTCAATACCATTTTTTTTTTGAGATGGGAAGTCATCTAACGAGGGCTTTTTAGACTTATTCTGACTAAAACCACACCTGTTTTCTTCAGTTGCCTTTTCCAACATTCACCGCGGCCCATTTAATACCTACTTACGTTTTGTTTCTAAAACAATGTTTTTAAGATTTTTCCAATACATAAGAATTATGAAAAATCCTCTTAAACTCTGGTTCTTTTTAACAAACTAAGTAGCGATATTGAATTACAGGAACTAAATGGCGAACGATTTGTGAAACAATGAAACGTTACGTACCTTATTACTACGAAACTGTATTTCCTTTGTTTAGTATTCTCCTTTATCACCACTTAAAACACAACATAAGGCGAAACTTGCAGAATATGTTTCATAAATTAAAATAATTGCCATAAACCACCTCTATGAGGTCCGTAAAATTATGTTAATTGGGGATAAGTCTTTGTTTACTTGAGTTACCATAGTTTTAGTACCGTGAAGTCGGTATAAGCAAAGTTACTGAAATTCTCTCATTTATTTTTTCACTACAATGTCTGACTTTAGATCTTAAAAACCCCATTACAGATAAAAAGTACGTACTTTTAAGTTAAAAATCTTTGAAAAGATAATACTGTGTATATACAATGTAGCTTGTTATTGCCACAGAAAGCTATCATCAATGAAACCGATTACAATAAAACATCAGTCATAGTGAATCAACAAAAATGTCATTTTATTCAATCACGCGACGTTCGAAAATTCCATAAATAGATTGAATAGAAAACAAACAAGTGAACGAGTCAGCGTTTCAAATTATCCGCCGAATGGGACCGATTGAACGAATGAACGGGACGGGACCGAATGGAATGGCTAGCTCGACGGATCTTTAGGTGCTGCTATTATTTTGATTGGAGGTACGAATGTAGGTACCCCGGGAATCTTGTATGGGTTAACTTAAGGCCAAGTTCTAAGGTATTAAGATAATTCGAAGGTGGGTCAAATAGGTATCGGGGGATGAGATAACTCTTTTTACACTAGCGAGGGAATTGAGTTAACCTATGGATATGTATAGGTATATAGGGAATAACGGAAAAGTTTGTTTATTTTCGATATTTACAGACTACTTTATGAATAACTTCTTATTTATGTACTTGGATAAATACCCAATAATCCATTTTATAAATGTATAAAAAGCTCAATATTGTATAATCTATGCAGACGCTATCGTTTATCCTAAATGGCGCGAAATCACGCGCGAACGCCGGCGTTCGCTTGCGGTTTGAGTGGTAATTAAGCTGCAGGCAACTACTAATACTATATAAAAAAGTTGTGGACTTTACATGACAATGTTAATGTACACGCATATTCGTAGAGTAAACAGACAAGAAGAAGGAAATAGAAAAATAGGTACAAAGTTGATTTTACATTTGTTAATAATAGGTGGGTAATTAAAGTTGAGTTTTTAAATACCAAAGTGCACCAAGAGAAATTTGAATTTGGATTCGATAAAAAAATGAAAAGATAACTTTAAAACGATCTGACAAATTTTATTATAGTCAAAATACAATAAATTTATACATTTTGAGCTATCACATAAGTGTATAAAACTGATGGCTATAGCAAAATTCAGTTAGTTAAAAAAACTTTACCAAAAATCTCGAGCAATTTCAAAAAATAAATTCAGCCGAGCTTAGCCTTAAGCTTCGGTCTAAAACACCGTGGGCATTTTATTCTTTCGGGCAGACGACCGGTCTTTGTATCTAGAGAAAATAGATTTTACTACTAGTAGGTACCTAGTCTCGTTTGGGTTCATAGTCAAGTTAACTTTTAACCCCGACTGACTTGATGTCTTGATTTCTTTATTCTCGTATTGTTTTCCTTTTAAACTTGATTAAGGTTGGGAAAGATTTGATGTCTTTTGCAATGTTTGCGAATAGTTTGCTTTTAAAATATTTTTGAAAATAAATTTCAGACTTTGTACATTTGTTTCTTTGTGAAACTTTTGCTGCGAATTGATTTTCGAATTGGACGAGATTATAGTGACTTTTTAAGGACACTTCAAGTTTAGGCCGCGTTTCCACATACAAGCATATTGAGCTACATTGCGGACTACTGAAGTGTAATTTGATAAATCGGTTTTTCGTATCTTGAATTCTGTTATGCAACTTGCATGTAACTAGCTTGTAGATGGAATTCATACCCCATATTGTAGTTCCATTTACATTAAGCTTGCAGTTAGAATGGAAACGCGGCCTAAGACAGAGTTCGTTTGAGCTCGCGGATAAAGAGCAATGGGTAGCTCGTCGTCCTGCCGTTCGGTAACTGTCCGGACTGGGCTCGTGTTGTCAACGGCGTACAGGATTCAACGTGCGCCTTAAAGAGATGTCAGCAAGTTCGATGGGCTCAGCAGGTTCGATACCCGCCAGAGTCATGGAGAATTTTTGAAAAGGAAACCCTGGTCCTAGAGAGCAAAGGGCACAGTTATTATTATAGTCATTAAAAGTCTGACACGCCCTCCCACTTCACAAAAAAATTGTTACCTAACCAGTTTATCAATAAAAATGCAAACATAGAGTACACATACGATTATACGTTTAGTAACTGTTAAAGCCAAATCGATCGGAATGCAAACAATTTTTTACAAGTTTCACTCGCAAAAACGCTGTTTTGTATGCTTACATAGTCGTGATGGACTTTAACGGCAGCGGGTTAAATTCAAAATTCAAATTATATTATCGCTTTTGATAAAAATATTTTTTTACACATTTTATATTCCTTTAACAGAAGGTATTAAAGAATACATGCAACATGCGAAAGACGTTCACTGTTGGACATAGGCCTCCCTCAAGCGACGCCACAACGACTGATCCTGTGCGTCTTGCATCCACCGCACTCCTGCGATTCTCACCAGGTCGTTGGTCCACCTTGTGGGAGGCCTTCCAACGCTGCGTTTTCCGGCGCGCGGTCGCCACTCTAGAACCTTTCGGTCTCATCCGCATAGATGCACACATACATAGTCCTTTATTACGCGCTACGTGATTTTTTAAATGTTTTATTTTATGAAAACTGATATGCTTTTGTTTTAGTTTGTTATGCTGTTTTTTTTCTTATTTTTAAATGAAACGACAATAATTGTCTTCTTAGAATGCCGAAGAAAAACCAAGTAAAACTGTGTTGGTTTTACTAACGCTACTTGCCTTGCAGTTTCGGTAGCAGTTATTAGCTTTTTGCGGCTTTTACATACCCACGTGACAGTAAATGCGGTACAGAAAAAAAGGTCGCTCTCAAACGGAAAGTAGCTTTTAAAAGTACCATTGCACCTTCATGTATACTTCTTCTTCTTTTCGTGTTGATGTACTCTAACTAAATTTTTACTGACCAGTATTTGGCAACCTCTACGGCTCTGTTATTGGCGTCGTATAGATCCTGAAAACTGCACGTGGTTGTGCAGGATGGACAGCATAGCAAATGATGCATGTCCTGTGCAGCAGCTCCACACTGGCACTGTGTTAAACATGGGTCGAGGAAGCTCCATATGGCCAATTTTTTTTCATGTGTACTGCTTGACCACACACTAATATAAAAGCGAATGTTAATAGGTGTGTGTGTGTTTGTTACTTCTTCACACACAAATGGCAGAACGGATTAAGATGACATTTGGCACGCGCGTATATCAGGTTCTGGAGTAAAATATACAAGGATTTTTATCCCGGCAATATGGACCCTTGGAATTTCACGAGGGCGAAGCTTCTAGCTGCAGCTAGTCTAAAATAAAATATCTCAGTAGTAATTGGTGTAAAGCGCTGTGCCAACCTTAACAATCAAATAAACATCAGTATTTTTTCTTTGTAAGTAAATATTAACGGTATAGTAGGCAGGGCACATTGCTTGAAGAACAGATGGTCAATGAGGCCGAAAAGTTCTGGAGTGGCGAACGCGTACCGGAAGACACAGCGTTGGAAGGCCTCGAACAAGGTGGACCAATGACTTGGTGAGGGTTGCGAGAATTCGATGGATACACGGCGCACCAGACTGGACATTGTGGCGACGTTTAGGGGAGACCAATGTCCAACAGTGGACGAATTTTGGCTGAAATGACGACGCTAATGATGATGAAGTAAGTATTGTGGCGACCACGAAGGTCACATTAATACTACTAACTTGCAAATTGGTAAGATATATTTTTAAGGTTTATGTTTTAAAGTTTTTTGATGTTCAAACAAGAGAGTTAGGGGATGTCAATAAAAATCGAGATGTAATTTTATATATAAAATGTATTAGAAAGTGCTTCATACAATATAATAACAGTATAATTGAACCAGAAGCTTTTCATTTGCGTCTCCCCTATCACAGTATTATAATACTTTCTAAGGTCATTCATCTATGCAAGCTTAAAAATTTTGCAATTTCGCTTCTTAGATCTCATCACTACACAATATACGAGGTCAATAACAGAGCCGTAGAGATTGCCAAATACTGGTCAGAAAAAATATAGTTAGAGTACATCGACATCAAAAGAAGAAAAAGATTACACAATAAACACAGGTCCAAACAAGCCGTTTTGATTTAAATTTGACGAAACACTTTATACTCACTCCTAAACTCTTCCATAGAAAAAACTTTTTACAAAAAAACCGACTTCACTAAAAAAACACTAAAAGGATCAAAATAACTTTAATTTCAGTAGTCGGTGTTAAATAAGATACAAATAATATCGAGAAACACCTAAAAAGTTTTTTATTTCACACTTTTTAGTTGCGATACACTTATAAACAGACATCAAATGTTACTTTTTGACTGTAAATGCTTAAGTTCTCGATGAAAATACCAAAATCACTATATGGTTGCCTAAATTATTTGAGGAATTCCCTCGATTTCGCCAAGATTCCATCATCAGATCCCGACTTGGTGACTATGGAACCATTTGGTAAGTATACTCTTTCCAACAAACAAAGAATTTTTCAAATCGGTTGGCAAGCGACGAAGTTATGCGCGAACAAACATAAAAAAAAATACAAAACATCCGAATTGAGAACCTCCTCCTTTTTTAGAAGTCGGTTGAAAAGACTACACAATAAACATAGGTCCAAACAAGCCGTTTTGATTTAAATTGGACGAAACACTTTATACTCACTCCTAAACGCTTCCATAGAAAATGAAAACCGGTGAGTCGCGTGACGTCAAAGAGCTCGTAATTCTGCAAATCTATTAAAGTTCCTTACCACTCAACCGCTGCAGCGCTGTATCAGCCTTAATTTGTCTCAGAACAGGCACTCTTAGCGATAAACGTCACGGTTACAAATATAATAAAAGTCATTGCAGTTGTATCGTAAAATACAATTTTTATGTTACTTTTAAGTATGAGAACTTTGTTTAACGGTCACGATGTGCAGTCGTTGTCATTTTATCGATTGTAGTATTACTTTTATTATTATTTTGGTTCGTAAAAACTTTGTCATTTGATGTGATGGCTGTAAAATTGTGGAGATAGTCCTTTGTTTTTCGATTGACTCTATCGTTAATGGGCAGTTTGTCTCCTAGTTATGTTGGAGTAATTTGACTTCTTATGTTAGAGCAGTTTGGTCTTCTTGTTATATCGGAGTCCTCTTGTTGTAATGTTGGAGATGTTTCACTTCTTGTCATGGAACATTTTGTCTTCTGGATATGTCGGAGTAGTTTGTTTTCTTGTCATGTTTGAGTAGTTTACTTCTTGTTATATTGGATCAGTCGTCTTTTTGCTACATTGGAACAATGCGTCTTCTTGTTATGTTAGAGATATGATGACAGATTTTGTTTTGGTATTTACATAGCTACATCACTTAATTTTCTTTTTTATGATAAATTCACAAAATTTTCTGAATACATAAATATTTCTACTTATTCTTCTTCTTTTCGATTCGATGGTAAACTCGTCAAACTTTTTGGGCCCAATAGGTGGCTACGTTAACAGCAGCATCGGTAGCACTCATCAAATCCTCCAAAGTGCAGGTATACGGACACCTGGGGCATTCCAACATTTGGCTCATGTTTTGAACAGGAGCTCCGCACTCACATTGAGTATTCGATGGCTCTATAAAACCCCATTTTGCCAAGTTGAGTTTCTACTTATTGAAATCCATACTTCCATACTAATATAACAAAAGCGAAAGTAGCTAACCGTTTGTCGGTTACCTCTGCACGTCTTAACAACTGAACAGGCTTTGATGCAATTTCGAACACGGGTACATCATGTTCAGGAAAAGGACAATGGGTACCCGTGAAGTATGATTCCTGGTGTTATTTTTTGACTTACACTCGGGCGAAGCCGCTGGCAGAAACAAGTCTTAAAAAAGACCCGTTAGTAACGTAATACCGTTATCCACTTCGAATTTCCAATTCGCACAGCATAAACATTTTGATATGATAGTAAAACACGAGAATATACGTGTTACATGTTTCCCACAAAACGTGATGACGTTTTGAATGGCAATTTGTACCGTTTAAACTATGCGAACGCCTGAATACAACTATGTTACAAACTTTTACATGCACCTTATGAGAAAGGGTTACAGTTTAAAATTGTTTGTTTCGTTTATACCTATAAAATTGTGCACTGTGCCTACAATTTTGCGTGTTGCAGTTGATGTGTGACGTACTCAGTTGTGCTAGGGTGGTTTTTCGGTTGTGTTTTTATATTTTAAAGTTGTAAAGTCCGAAAATGCAGCGGCTAGAAGGACAAAGTTGTGTTGTAGTGTAGATACAAACTTGCAGTTTGGGTCGTAACTCTCTGTATATTGTTTGGATACATTCGTTTATACATTTACGATTCGAATGATGTATCTACATGCTGGATTGTCTATAAAGGCTGAATTTTAGGATCCATACAAAATTGCAAGGTGTTCATTTGAGATTGAGGGAGTGGTTGTAGCGGATTTTAGTTATAATACTGGTGGTGTTTCATTTATGAAACTAGTTGCTGCCAGCAGCTTTGACCGCGTGATAGCAGAAAAACTGGGTAAGTGCGAGTCGGACTCGCACCCTGAGGGTTCAGTACAAATTTACCTATATAAATAGTTCAATTCCGGAATGGAGTCTCAGAAGATTTTTCAGTATCGCAAAAAAATAATAATAACGTAACAGCAAATTTACAGTTTTCAGATTTATTTCTAAATTTGTGCTGTAAGACCTTCTTCATACCAAATTTCAGGATTCTGAGTCAACGGGAAGTACCCTATGAGTTTTGATTTCCTCGAGTGTCGAAATGTACGTTTTTTGCCACATAAACCGAAGTATCTTTTTTTCTCGTTAACTTACAAGTTTGATTTTTTTATTTCTTAAAGACTCTCTATTTAGACCTTCAATTTTTTTTCTCGATAGTTTCGCGCTTGACCGTTATCTCATCTGATGGAAACCGACGTTGGAGCGCGCTTACCTAGAAGTAACTAAAGATTCCCGGGTTGTAGCCAACAGGAAACACAGATTCCGGCAAGAAATTCCACTCCTTAGCTGTACGAAAAATGAATGTGTTCCCAAAACGTTTTATGCGTATAGGTGGGATGTCCACCATGTACCGGTGGCGCATCGCCATACGACTGGTGGTCCGATGATGGAACGGACTAGGCGGAATTAGGTTATGCAATTTCAACGCACACTCCTCAAAAAGCAACCGGTAGATAACCAGGAGCAACTCGGCGTCGATGCTCAAGACTTTGAAGCCTCGAATCAACGAGTAATAGATGAATGTATTTGAGTTTTCAATTAAAGGTTTGTTTTTTTTTTAGGTGGTAAAATCACCTTATGACAAATCCCGCTCATGGGCGGAGTGGGAGATAGAGTCAGACTGTTACTGACTAAAAATCCACTCCAGTTCCTTCGTTGCCTTCGTCTCAGGGCTCTGGGTTTCGTTTCCACACTACCCATGGCCCCAGTAGGCTTCGACCCTGCTGGCTGATTTGCTGACATCTCCCTGAGGTGCGCGTGGAACAATACGCACCGTCGACGACTTGGGCTCGGTCCGGACGGTTACCGGACGGTCGAACGCCGGGCTACCCATTGCTCGCCGTCCGCAAGCCCGCGCCTACGGTGGTCGGTAATCGGGATCGGAATTCCGGCGGCGGTTGGAGCGTAAGGACCGTTGCCTAACGCGATCGGCCGCCTCCTTTGCTAGCATTACAGCTTTGCAGAAGGAGGCGATCGTTTGCCACTCCTCCTCGCTCCGGACCATGGCCTGTAACAAGGCCCGGTGCGAGAGATTACCGCCGCCGACCGCTCCCAGGAGGATACGGCGTTGCTCTGCCCAAACGGGGCACACCTCCACCGTTTGTTCCGCCGTGTTCTCCGGGCGATCCATACAGTGGCGACACCCGGGAGTGTCTTCTGCACGAATCCGGTGCAGGAACTTCCCGAACTTACCATGTTCCGTGAGAACCTGCATCATGCGGAAGGTGAGGACGCCGTGAGGTCTTTCCAAGCACGCCTCAAAGAGGGGACTTATCGCCATAATTGTGGTGTGCCCAGCACTGGGTCGCGACAGTTGCTGTCGCCATTTCTTCATGAGAACCCGAAGGAGCTCTGTCCGCCATGCTGCGACTTGTCGCGGCATCGGAGTTTCGCCCCGGCGAAATGTCGTGCATGTGTGCAAGGACTGTCGCCTCCAGATCCCATGATGACTGCGCCGCCGCTTCGTGGGATATCATCCGGTATCCTTGCACCATCCGTATGGCCTTTCAATTAAAGGTATGTCCATGTGAGGAACCCAAAGTAATCAACTGAAAACAACGAAAGTAGACATTAACAGGCTGTGTGAGAGTTAACAAGATGCCAACAACACAAGAATACCTGATATAGATTTTTTTACAAAGGAAATCATTAAATAATCTCTTACACTCTGGTTGGAGCAGCAGGAACTGTACAACTTTTACCGACTAAACCCACAGTGTTACTTCCACACGGTCCTAACTGGCCCCTACAATTTTGCTGACATCTTTTGGAGGCGTGCGTGCAACAGAACGAGCCGTCGACCCGAGCTTAGTTCTTAACTTAATCTAGCGTAGCTGAACACTTGAAAGGTAACATTGTATCAGCTTTCATTGAGGTGAACACAAACTATAATTTCAGCCAAAAGACGTCCATTGTTGGACATAAGCTTCCCCCTAGTGTAGCCAAAACGACTGGTCCTGTGCGTCTCGCATCGTCTCTTCGCGTTCTCACCGAATTCCATCAGGTTGTCTTTCCACCTTGTGGGAGGCCTTCCAACGCTGCGTCTTCCGGTACGTGGTCGCTACTCCAGAATCTTTCATCCTAATCAACCATCTGTTCTGCGAGCAATGTGTCCTGCCCACTGCCACTTAAGTTTGGCGATTCTTTGGGCTTTGTCGGTCATCTTCATTTCTAATGAAGACATCCGCACCAATAATATTTTTTTTTCCTGAAAACGTTTTATTCCCAAGAAATACTATTTTCCATATCAAATACATAATTTAAAAGACAAATCAGCTTCCAAAGTATCAAAATTTTCTAGTTCAACGCGTCACAAGTCTTAATTGCAAAAAATACCGTTGAGAAATTGTTAATATTCACAAAAGCTTCAGTAAACTGTTACTCTCTTTAAGTAATTTTAGAGGGCAAGAAGGCTAGGTAAACCGAACATTTTATATAAACTTGCCAGGGCAAAACCGACTTTATAACTTAGCTATATAGTAGGACTAAGGCCGATATTGGCGCAAATCAATGTTTCACTTATCAGGGACGTTTGCCTCTTGGGCTTTGGTGCCAGATTCGATATATCAAATTCTGGATTGGAACGTGTTAGGTGAATAAGTTAGTATATAATATTAGACCTATGTAAGATGTTTTGAATGCAGCCTCTTTCTTTAGTCTAACTAATATCAGTAGTATGGTGGAAATTAGATTTGAAGAGGATGACGGTGTAATCGTGAGTGGACATTAGATTTAAAAAGGACGATGGGGGCTAGAGCGAGCCCATATTACGTTCGAAGAAGCTGAAGAAGGTTTTTTTTATAAAGAATTAGTTTAATAAATTAAGTTAGCTTAATTTATTTTTCTCTGTTTGTATTTGTTTTCGACTTATCGGAAGGAATATTTTGATTAAAAGCTTGAGCTATATAATGATGATCCTTTTAAATGCGGAAGGACTGGCAGTCATGAATTCTCGTCCCAAGTTTAATTAAATAGGATTATTTTGACTGAGATTCGGACATCCCACGCAATTAAGCATTGGGCAAATGAAGAAGGTGTTTAAATGCTTTCATAACTCAAATTAACGCCTGTCTTATACGAGAAAATTTGGACTTGAGCGTCTTTTAAGGATTCCGTACCTCGAAAGGAAAAAACGGAGCCCTTATAAGATCACTTTGTTGTCCGTCCGTCTGTCTGTCGGTCTTTCTGTCAAGACCCTTTATCTCGGAAATGCGAGGAGGTATCGAGTTGAAATTAAAACCATATACTCAAGTCTGCGGTTCCTTCAAGCTGTGAAAATCAAAGTTCTGAATCATCGGAAATAAAAGATACGGCCGTTAATGTCACAAAAAACGTGTATTTCGACACTCTCAAGGGAATCAAAATTCATAAGGTTCTTCCGGTTGACCTAGAATCCTGAAATTTGGTTTGATGCAAGGTCTCATAGCACAAATATAGGAATAAATCTTAAACCTGTAAATTTCAAGAGACGCCACAAAAAAAAAAAAACTTTTTTGCGATTCGGAAAAATCTTCCTAACTCAATTTGGGCATAGAACTGTTTTCATAGGTAAGTTTGTACGGAACCCTCGGTGAGTGATTTCGACTCCACTTGCCCGGTTTTTTTAGACCCAAAGGGCAAAAC
This sequence comes from Mythimna vitellina, assembly GCA_949316375.1. Classification (NCBI taxonomy): domain Eukaryota; kingdom Metazoa; phylum Arthropoda; class Insecta; order Lepidoptera; family Noctuidae; genus Mythimna; species Mythimna vitellina. The sequence goes on from OX438696.1 coordinate 2,632,862, forward strand.
AGTGTTACTGAATAATCTTACACAACTTAGTTAAATGACTATTGGGCTAAGGAGAGAGTTTTGCTCTCTACTTGTGGTGTGATGTCACGTATATTGTACATCTTATGCTAGTAGGTCTTTAGGGAAGAGTGAGTTAAATTATCCTATAATAGAGAAGGAGTTATTGGCAATAGTATGGTCGGTAAAACATTTTAGACCGTATTTGTACGGACGGAGGTTCGTTGTAAAAACGGATCACCGACCGCTGTTGTATTTGTTTAACATGACGGATCCATCAAGTAGGTTAACTAAGTTTCGTTTGTGTTTAGAAGAGTATGACTTTGAGGTTGAATATATTAAGGGGAAAGAAAATGTTCAAGCAGATGCGCTTTCTAGGATAGTAATTACGAGCGAGGATTTAAAAACCATACGCGGAAAGACTATATCCGTGATGACAAGGGCGCAGTACAAGCGGTTGAGAGAGCCGAATGTTTGTGATACGGACTCCATGGTATCTGGGACTGATCACCCTAGGATAGTGGAAGTTCTTAAAAAACAAGGAAATGACGTTGAGATATGTTTAAATAAATGGGAGAAAATGTTACGTAACAATAATTATGAAAAGATATTTTCAAAGTCGCGCAATTTAATGTATGTGCCAGGAAACTCGAGTATTTATGTAAACTATGAATCTTTATCGGCATCATCGCGAGACGAGTTGTCGAAAGACATAGTAGCTTTCTGTATTGAGAAAGGCATAAAAGAAGTTATTATTTTGAAAAATCGTTATAACGTTGAATTTATTACAAGAATGGCGCAATATTTAAAGGAAAATAGTAGTAAAGTTCCACATATGGAAGATTTTAAAATGTGTGTAGTGAAGGATTTACGGAGAGTAGAAGGAAAAGATGAGAAGAGGATTATTTTGAATGATTTCCACATTTTACCCACAAGTGGTCATGCAGGTATACGCAGGATGGTGAATAATATAAAGAAGTATTATTATTGGCCTTCTATTGAAAAAGATGTAACGGAATACATTGGTAAATGTGATAAGTGTAAGAAGCAAAAGTATTCTAAGAATACTAAGGAACCAATGACAATTACTACCACTGCGTCTACGTCGTTTGAGAAAATTTATTTAGATATAGTGGGGCCACTGGATAGGGACGAAAAAGGCAATGTTTATATATTGACACTTCAGTGTGAGCTTACAAAATTTGTAGAGGCGTATCCATTAAAGAATAAATCCGCAAATGAGGTAGCGAAAGCGTTGGCAGAAAATTTTGTTTTGAGATATGGAATACCGCGGACAATTGCTACGGATAGGGGTTCTGAATTCATTTCAAAAGTAATGGTAGAGCTATGTAATATCTTGGGTATCAATAAAATCTTATCGACATCATACCATCATGAGAGTATAGGATCTTTGGAAAATGTTCACAAAACTTTAGGCGCGTATTTAAGGATACAGACGGATAATAATCCATCATCATGGAGTTCTTGGATTCCGTATTGGTGTTTTTCATATAACACAACAGTTAATACTGTGACCAAATATACACCTTATGAATTAGTTTTCGGAAAAATTTGCAGGTTACCAAGTAGTCTTCAAGGTGAAAGTGTTGAACCTTTGTACAATTTTGATGATTATCCTTTAGAATTTAAGTATAGATTGCAAAGAGCGATTCAAAATGATGCGAAAGAAAATTTGATAGCAAGTAAGTTAGCGAGGAAACATTGTTATGATAAGAATCTTAATTCAATAACTTATAAAGAAGGTGACTTGGTATTGATAAAAAATGAAATAGGCAATAAATTGGAATGCATTTATAATGGACCATTTGAAGTTGTAAAGGACGAGTCACCAAATGTTATTGTAAAAAAGAATAATAATAAGATAGATGTAATTCATAAGAATAGAACAAAATTATATTGTAAAAGTTAGAATGTAAGTTTAAAATGTATATGAAAAAAAAAACACACTTAATTTAGTTTTTTTTTTACTTTAAGAGGGGTGATGTGGTGTGATGTCACGTATATTGTACATCAGCATGTCACGTACTATCCAAGGTTTAAGTTAAGGTAATTAAGCTGTTTTCATAGTATTAGTATTAGCACGTAGTCACGTATTATCTATGTATATTATGCTATCAATTAAAGGAGAGAGGCAGTTGGAGTTCAGTTGGGGATGAGTTAGACTTCTGTTCTACAGTTGACTCTCTGAGTAGTACACATCATGTTGTTTACTTCCCCCTCCTCACCCCCACATCGCAACTTTACTTATATTATATTTTTCACAGATAATGTGGTCTGCGAGAAATATGTACAGCAAAACAATACATAACTGCCCCCAAAGCGAGCTAAACCCTTTTCGTATCCTAACAATTATGGTTAACTCCTCCAAATTAATAACACATATTCTAGGAAACTACATTCTGTTACTACTTGTGTCTTCAGTACAGGAGATTTCCTTGAAAACAAGGCACAAACTGGTAACTTCTGTCTGTGTACTACCGTTCAAAAAATAAGAGGAGCATCAGCTCTTTTTAGGAAAAACTTACTTATTTATAAATTCGGAATTGGAAAAATAAAGCGCAGTTTCAGTTCAGTCTATACTTTTAATCATCAACTCAATAAAACTTTAGGGTCCGTGTTTATTTTGATATTTAAGTGAATTTTATTATTGACAGTACCAATTTTGAACGGGTGTCACATTGGCTCGCCGTCTGACCGTCCGGTAACCATCCGGACCGAGCCCAAGTCGTCGACGGCGCGTATTGTTTCCACGCGCGCCTCAAGGAGATGTCAGCAAATCGTAGGGGCCCAGCAGGGTCGAAGCCTACTGGGGCCACGGGTAGTGTGAAAGCGGAACCCGGGGCCCTGGGTCGAAGGCAACGAAGGAACAGGAGTGGGTTTTTAGTCAGTAAGAGTCTGACACTATCTCCCGCTCCGCCCAAGAGCGGGGATGTCATTAGGATGATTTTCCCACCCAATAAAAAAAAAAAACGGGTGTCACATCATCTTTGAAATTCTTGGTTTTTATTTACTATAATATGCATTTATTATACACCTAAACCTTCCTCGGGAACCTTTCTTCGTGTGTAAAAGACAAGTGATTCACTCTGTCTTTTAGTAAAAACCGTATAGCAACCTATACACAGACAATCGCGATGAGGGACTAGGTCTAATAATAATATGGAAAAATGTAAGAAAGGGTCTAAGAAGGTTAAGTCACTATGTAATGTATTGAAAATCATTTCGAATTTCGAATTCAAAAGTACAGGTTGGCTTTTTCAACTTTCACTCGATTAATAAATATCATTTCAAATGCTTTTTTTTAATTTTTTGCTTTGATTAGATGCACCCTTTTTGCTTATTACGGCAACACCAACACAAGTTCAATACAGAACTGCCTCCTGGGAGTTCGTATTGAATTTGTTTCATATCGCTTCCTTACTTATGTATGAAAGTGTCTTCGTGTTAGACCATTTCTTTGAACAGAGCTGAGGCAGTCGATGTAATAAGCTTATTAATTTTAATACGATTTCTGAAGTAGCTGTGTTTATCTGGAAGAAGTATGGGTGTTTCAGTTAATTCATGTTTTGAAAGATAAAATGATGTGCTTATGAGTTCCAGGAAAATCAGTTTAGGTTTTTAGCTTGGCTTTGGAATAAAGGAGTAATTATGTTTGAAATGAAATAACGTCTTCTATGAAATAGGAACTCTTATAGACGTTATTATTGGAGCCGTGGAATTTCAAAGATTGGCTCTAATGAGATCATTGAGTTGTTTAGGTTCTTTGATGTTTTACTTACTTCTGAGCCTGCATGCTGTAAAATTCTATCTCGTAAGCAAAAATCACAGTAAATTGAGGTTTTTTTTTAGTTGGGAAAATCATCTAATGACAAATCCCGCTCTTGGGTGGTGCGGGAGATAAAGTCAGACTTTTACTGACTAAAAACCCACTCCTGTTCCTTCTTTACCTTCATCCCGGAGCCCGGGCTTCGCTTTCACACTACTCGTGGCCGTGCCTACTGGCACAGTAATTTGAGGTTATAAAGTATACCTACCTGAACACTAGGCACTGTTAGGTGGCGGGGACATCTCTCGTCTAACACTGGTTCAGGTCATAGTAAGTGGCGAGAATTGATGAGAATCAGTCACGTCCTTTTACGAAGCAAGCGAAGATGTTGACTGCAACCGTGAGTGAGAGGATATCCGCATGCTCAAGCTGCCGGCGCAGAAGACGCATCAGGCGTTTAGAGTCATAGGGCGATTCCCAGCTATCAGGTAGCAGGCGCGGGCTTACTGATGGTGAGGAAAGAGTATGTTGCTGCCCAGCTGTCTGGTAAGGACCGAACCTGAGTCAATGGTACGTTGTTTTACACGCGTGCCTCAAAGAGATGTCAACAAAACTGAAGGGGCCCGATAGGGTCAATACCAGCTGAGGTTGTGGGAATGTTCAAAAGAGTTTTTGCAGCTCTGGAACGCTAAGAGCAACTAAAGGACCTGGAACTGACGCTTCCTCGTGGCGGTGATTGACGGCAGCGATATCTTACACTGGGCCTTCGTACAGGCCATGATCCGGAGTGAGGAGGAGTGGCTGGCACTCGCCAGCATTGGGTAGCTCGCTGTTCGACCCTTTGGTAACCGTCCGGACCGAGCCTAAGTTGTCGATGGCGCGTAGTGTTCCACGTGCGCCTCAAAAAGAAGTCAGCAAAACCGTAGGGGCCAAGCAGAGTCGATGCCTGCTGGGGCCATGGGTTGTACGAAAGAGAACCCCGGGGCCCTGGAAGAAGGCAAAGAAGTAACAGGAATGGTCACGTGTTTTTGTCAGTAAAAGTCTGACACGCCTTTTCGCTCCACCCAAGGGCGGCAAATGTTATTGGATGATTTCCCACCTAAAAAAAATACTAAAGGACCTCAAGATTTTAGTCAGGAAAAGTCTAACAGGTCCTATCGCTGCACCCAGAGCGGGAAAAGTTATTTTAAGATTCGGAACCTTAAAAAAAAAGACTAGGCACTAGGCCCCTAGGGTTGGGGCTAGGTGAATGTTGATTTAATTAATAAAGAGTCGGACTTAACAGTATTTGGCAAAGATCCACATATAAGTGGGTTGCATATCTTTGTGTGGCATAATAACTCATAGGTCTGTAATGATAATTCGTAGACAAGTGACATCCAATAACTGGCTGTGGGGAACATTGTAAGGCTGATTTTGCTTATGTTGTTATAAACTATTGTACCTCTGTTTTCATAATAATACCTTAGGCAGTAAGTCCGCTTGTATGTTGCATGAAGTTCTAATAAATAAATAAACTGAAAAATAGAACTTGAATCGTATTTTCTCCTTCTGTAATCTCATTATCCCCATATTTTCGTAACAAATTCGCCAAAAAATACAAGGAAAACATGATCGTAAGAGAGGTGATCAACTTTACATTTCGCGTTCGATTCTGCTATAAACCATAACTTTATGTGATCTACGGGAGTTAGCGTAAGGGGGAACACCGAATTTTTATATGCCTCCTATACTCTGAATACTGATATGAAAAGGCTTTGGTATCGTACTCGTAATACTTGCTTAAGTTATGATTTGAGAAATTATAGAGAGTTCGTAGCTGTGAGTGTAACTTTCGAAGGCTTATTTTTGGTAAGGGTAACGGGTGAGCTGGCATGTTGATAAGGTGTACTATTATTTTTTACCCGAAAGGCAAAGCCAAAGGAGGGTTATGATTTTGACAAGCTATGTATGTATGTATGAATGTGAGTATGTTTATCTGTTCCCCCATAGCTCCTAATCTACTTATTGGAACTCAACATATGAGCCCCCCTAGCCAAGTTACGATCATTTCGTTTGTTCTGACGTCATCTCAACGCTCATTCACGTGGACAGAACAAAGGAACCGGAGGCGTGGCCTACTCGAGGCGTTCGACGTAAACAAAACGATCGTAACTGGGCAAGGGGAGCTGGTATCGTTAGAAGCGTCTTAATTTTCGGCTAAACATAGGTTAGGTCACATGTCACAAAACTCGATATGGTGTCCTCTAGCAGGCAAAAAGTAATGTGTTAAAAAATAAAAATAGTGATAAATAAGCCGTGTCTAGTACCGTTTGAAAGAGCTTCACTTGTACATTTCCAAAATATTATATATAAAGTGACGCCCTCTAGCGGACAAAAAGTCATGTGTTAATTTTTTTTTTATATAATATAATAGTTATTTTCTGAGATTTCGTGATTAATCAGTGAGTTTTATTTCGCTTGTATATATATAGATTTGAGGATCTTTGGAGAGATTGCAGTACATCCTAAACGAATCGAATCGAATCCTTTATCGTAGTGAACCTGCCGCAGGGTGTGTCCAGGGCGACAGGAGTCGATCTCCGGCCACCGTAGGCATTGGCTTGCAGATCGAACCTGGGTCTTCGATAACGTGTAGTGATCCACGCGCACCTCTAAGAGATGTCATCAGGGTCGATGCTCTATAGGGTCACGGAATTGTTTGAAAGATTAACCGTAACCCTCGAACACAAATGACAACTGAAAGAGCACAAGTGGGTTTTAAAAGTCTGACACTCCCTCTCGTACCACTTAGAGGTAGAGGAGAAGAGGAAGCGTGGGAGAAGTTATCTGAAGATTGCCTACTTTGAAAAGGTGCTGCCATTTCTAGACGTTGCTGGCACGTGACGATTCCGTACTCTATGTATTCAGAGCGTCAGCTACCATTAATACTTAGCGAATGAATACGAAAGCAGCAGATGACTGACAGCACTACAGTACGCGTCGTGTAGGTATCTACCATGGAGGAGGTATCAACGCTAATCCGCGCTCCGTCAGCATTGTCGCAGTAGATTAATGTTCACACTATTGTAATCTATAAAGGTGGGTCCAGATCTGGCGAATGCGCCGCTCGCGAGTGAGTGCGTGTTGCTCGCGTGCGGTTACGGCCTACGTTTGGTGCGCCCCGCTCTAGTGCAACTCAGGCAAGATGTTAGTTCCGTTGGCTTTCATACTGTATATTTACGGGTGGGTGGAATGGCCACCGTGGGACGCTCACGTGCTGTTTTAGTGTCGTTCGTGTACAGCGTGAAGTTGGCGCACAAGCGGCGCGCGGACGGTGTAGGAACGGCGCACGAAAAGCACGCATGCAGTTGGCGTGCAGCCCGCAAGCGGAGCACTACACTAGCCCTGCGTTCAAAAATAACCAGACTAGGGTAGGGTCGTTACTATAACCGTTCAAAAATGCTTCGAGTTGCAATCCAGGGTCGTTCTTTTATAACTCGAGTAGTTACCCTAGAGTTAACCCAACTAACTCTAACTCCGAGCAGGGTAGGATAGTGTAAGCGGCAGGAATGACAGTTGCTTGGTATTGACAATTGAACTCTACGTTCGCGTTTAAAAATGCGAGCTTAGAGTATCTACCCTGATGACGTTATTAGAGTTAACTTTAACCTCATTTTTGAACGCAGGGCAGATGTGTATAAACCCTAACGTAAATGGAAGTAAGTACTAGGTACGTATTAAATTCAGTATTGGGTTATGTAATTCATTTATGATGGTAATTTTATTTTGGAAAATGTAGGAATGAATGCGTGTAATTTTTTTTGTATAAAATGAGTAGATATTTGTTGTTCGATGAAATTTTTTTCGAAAATTCAAGCTTGGATGGAAAATGTTGAATTAAAATGATTGTAGAGGAGGTTTTCAACGCAATATTTTTATTGTTTTTAGTTAGTTTTTAGTTATTCTTAATTTTAGGGTATATGTAACAGGATATAAGTAATTATACTTAGTTAAATTTGTAAATAGTTTGTATTTTTTAACCTAAATAAATGACTAGGTACTATCGATACTGGCGGACTACAAGTTTTTAACCGACTTCCAAAAACGGAGGACGTTCTCTTTTATATTTTTAAAAGAGTATTGTATTTAATATATTTTTAATTAAAATAATAAATACCTATAGTTAAGGTGTGCAATAGAGTATAAATAATAATAAAATAGTCCTAACATAGTTCCTGGTAACCAGTCCACTTAAGATTCCAAAAACCATAGCTCCCTATTTTAGTTTTCCATATGTCGCAATAGTTTCTCACCAACCGGGGGTTGTTTTTGGGAGCACTAGCATAGCGCGTATGGGGATAATCGTCGGTTAGTACCACGTTCCATTCAAAAGTGTCTAAGGGGCCTCAGGGAGTTGGTTTCGACTCCTCCTACGCCTTCCAAGCTCCAACGTTCAAGAATAGATATGACGAAGATGTACTAACTTATAAAAACCGGGTAAGTGCAAATCGGACTCGCGCACTGAGGGTTCCGTACAAACTTACCTATGAAAACAATTCAATTCCCGAATTGAGTTACGAAGATTTTTCCGAATCACAAAAATCAATAAAATTGTGACAGAACTACAATTTATTTTCAGATTTTTTCCTATACTTGTGCTATGAGACATGCCAAATTTCAGGATTCTAGGTCAACCAGAATTACCCTATGAATTTTGATTCTCTTGAAAGTGTCGATATACACGTTTTTAGCGACATAAATGGCCGTAACTTTTTATTCGTTATCTCAGAAGTATTAGTATGAGTATTATGGTTTTAATTTCAACTCGGTACCTCTACGTGTCCCTGACATCTTGACAGATAGACAGACAACAAAGTGATCCTATAAGAGTTCCATTTTTTTCCTTTTGAGGTACGGAACCCTAAAAATAATAATAATATAGAAGAATATATAAACCAAATAATATTAGCTTTGGAACAAAAACAAAAAACACAAAAAACCTTCACGTCTTATAATATTATTTCCATTGAGGCAGCAATCTAAATTACTACACAGACCGCAGAATTATCCAAATCCTGGCTCAAGACAGCGAACAGAAGAACACTTGTTAACGCAGCACCGTCTTAAGCCCCTTTCATTAGAAATAAGGATATGTGCAAACGAGGCACGAGTTAGATTAATGTTTGCGTTGCTGTGACTGGATGCTGGAGACGTCCCGTGCTGATGTCATGCGCTAAGCAGGATGTACGATAACCCAGAATAAGGCTGCTCGTAGATTCTACGACTGGAATCTGGAATTTGTGAATTGGTAAGACAGAAAGTGTTTGACCAAACATTAATTTAATTTTTACTGGCCTGTTGATCTATGAGGTTAGTGGCCCTGACTGCTATGCCGGAGATCGTGAGTTCGTCTCCCGCTGAAGATAAATATTTGTGTGATGAGCACGATCATTTGTTTTGTGTCTGGGTGCAATTTACCTATAATATGTATGTATTCAGAAATATATAAGTATGTTTATCAGTTGTCTAGTACTCATAGCTCAAGCTCTACTTAGTTTGGGACTAGATGGCGTTATGTGATTGTTGTGGAATATTATTGTATATATTATTATTGTATGTCTGATATATAGGCGTGATATATTAAGAATTTTCAACATCGATTGGCATGGCATTTTATTTTTGGATATTTTTCCTTTTTTTTGCAGACTGTACTTTTTGTCCGAAATTTGTCAACATAGTTCACAATATTATGAAAAGTTATGGATAGTTTCCAAGGAACGTTTTCTTGTTTCTATAGTGAAGGTACTATAGTAAAGGTCCTGTAACTATAGAAAGAGCCCATATTGCATAAATATCGACCCAGCATTTTGAACTTTTTGTGGACAGACTGATCTATGATTTGTTTAACTTTGAGAATAATACCTGACAATCAACAATCTCATTCATAAGCAAAGTTTTATATTGAGAATCCAAATTAAATAAATGCTGAGCAAGTTCTACGTATTTTAGAGATATTTATAAGTAAGGCCGTTGATTGCAAGATGGTTCACTGTTCTCTAGGGGCTTCAGGATAGTTCCAAAGAGTTACCGTGTCCCTGGAACGCGAAGGGCAACCGAAAGAAACACACAACAGGTGGGTTTTAATCAGTCAAAGTCTGGCTCATCCTCTTATTGCACCCAGAGCAAAAAGAGATATTTGATGATATCCCACCTCAAAAAAAAATCCACTGGTCCATCTACTTTGGTACTGATTACTTCGTAAAATCCTGACTAGCGAGAAAAACATAGCATAAGCATAGCATAATCAGCCTTTTAATGTTCCCACTGTTGGGACTCAGGCCTCCTCTCTAGTAGAGGAAATGGGCCGTAATCCACCACGCGGGCCTAGTTCGGGTTGGTGGATGTCACATGTCTACGAATTTTTGGTTCTAGGACATGCCGGTTTCCTCACGATGTTTTCCTTCACCGTTTATCAAGCAGTGGTTATGAAATAAATTACACAATGTAATGCGCCTGGCTGGGTTTGGACTCGCGACTTACAACTCGTAAGTCGGGGCCATTATCACTTATGGCCAAGTGACTGCCACTGCTCGAGAAAAACATAAGAAGCCTATTTACTCTATTCTTGCTTTTTCTTACGGCGTCTCCATTCCCTTCCAACAATCGCATACAGTCAACAACAAAATCGCAACCCCCGTCTAATTCCTAACATGTTTGCACGTCACAAGCAAGCGAGTTGAGACCCCATCCAGCAAGCATGACAAGTTTAATTATTTCTAGCGAATGTTCTCGAACGGTCTGATAATAGAACGCCTCGGAGACACGTTTAAGGTATTCGCTCGTTGTACTGGAGCGTACTTTGATTAGTATTGCAGTAATTAGTTGTATACGTACCAATTATACGTAAGTTATTGGCTGCAGTTCAAGTAGCGAAGGAAATTCACCGTGACATCATGATCATAGTAAAATCTCTCCATTCGGGAATTGAACTGTTTACATATGTAAGTTTGTACAGAACCCTCAGGGCGCGAGTCCGACTCGAACTTGCCCCGTTTTTTTTTGTCTAATTGGTTTAAACTAGTACTTGACTGCGATCCCACCTGATGGTAAACAGTGATGCAATCGTCGATGGTGAGGCGCACTAGTTTAATCAGAGCCTACTTACTCTAGCCTTGAATACATCCAAATTCTAAAATAGGCTGTAGGCTGTACAAATATTTGTTTCATGCGGGAATCAGATCCACGACCCACAGCATATCAGCCATCACTAAACTACTGCAGTTGACCTCATAAGAAGGCTCAAAGTCACGCAAAGGGCAATGGAAAGGTTTATGCTCGGAGTTTCCTTGCGTGATCGAATCAGAAATGAAGATATCCGCAGGAGAACCAAGGTTGCCGACATAGCACGAAGAATCGCTAAACTTAAGTGGCAATGGGCAGGGCACATTGCTCGCAAAACGGATGGCCGTTGGGGCCGAAAGGTTTTGGAGTGGCGGCCGCGTACCGGAAGACGCAGTATTGGAAGGCCCCCTACAACGTGGACCGATGACCTGGTGAAGGTTGCGGGAATCCAACGGATGCGAGACGCACAGGACCGTTCTTTGTGGCGATATTTGGGGGAGGCCCATGTCCAGCAGTGGACGTCTATCGGCTGAAATCAAAGTCAAAGTCAAAGTTTTTTATTTCACATAGGCCTACATGGACACTTATAAAACGTCAGAAGCTAGTGCACGGTTCCAAATTGGTCGTTTCTTATGGAGAAGAATCGGCAAGAAACTCCACGGTTACTCTTTTAAAAAAGAATTTGTTGTTACAATATTTCCATATTACAGCTTATGTAGATATTATGTAAGGACAGTGTAGACCGGTCAATATTGTACTATTAGCATAGCATAGTCGGCCTTATAATGTTCCCACTGTTGGGACTCAGGCCTCCTCTCTAGGAGAGGGGACGGGCCGTAATCCACCACGCGGGCCCAGTGCGGGTTGGTGAATGTCACATGTCTTCGAATTTTTGGTTCTAGTACATGCCGGTTTCCTCACGATGTTTTCCTTCACCGTTTTGAGAGCAGTGGTGATGAAATAAATTACACAAAGTAATGCGCCTGGTTGGGTTTGAACCCGCGACCTACAACTCGTAAGTCGGGGCCGTTACCACTCGGCCACCACTGTTCTGTACTATTAAGTACAATAAAAATAATCATAATAAAAAGGAACCTAAGAATTCGTGGAGTCTACAGTGTTCTCACATTCACATTATAAAAAAATGATGATGAAACTACTGCGCTAACCATGCCATCTATTAGTTTAATTGTGCTGGCAGACGCTAGTTGGTTATATAATTAGTTCAATAAGGAGAAAGGATATGGTTTACTCTGTTTTTGAGGTCGGAAATCATCCAATGGCGTAGCCGTGAGACACACAATGTAAATGTACTTTTTTAAGTTTTAGTATTTAAGTTTCTATATTGTAATATCATTGTGTGTACCTGTGTGCCAAATAAACGTGTTTTCTTTCTTTCTTTCTTTCAATGACTTCTCCCGCTCTAGGGTGAAGCGAGAAGGCATGTCAGACTTTTACTGACCAAAAACCACCTGTGTCATTCAGTTGCCCTTTGCGTCTTGACCTCGGTATTCCTTTCAGAACTCCCCGTGGCCCTAGTGGGCATTGGCCTTACTGGGCCTCTACGGCTGACGCCTCTCTGAGGTACGCGTTGAAGACTATGACGACTTTAGCTCGGTCCTTACTGGACGGTTGGATGGCGAGCTACTCATTACTCGTCGTTCGCAAAGCAGCGCCTACGGTAGCCAGGGATTACTCTGCGACTCCCGACGCTAGGGTTCCTGTATCATTAGTGCGTACACATAAATAAGACACCCAGACCCGGAATTGAGGAGGAGTGGCAGGCGGTCGCCTCCTTCTGCGAAAAAGTAATGCTAGCAAAGGAGGCGGCCGCACTCGCGAGGCAATTGCCCTCGCGCCCCAGCCGCCGGGTTTCCGATCCCGATTTCTGGCCACCGTAGGCGCGGGCTTGCGGACGGCGAGCAATGGGTACCTCGCCTTCTGACCGTCCGGTAACCGTCCGGACCAAGCCCAAGTCGTCGATGGCGCGTAGTGTATCACGCGCGCCTCAAGCAGATGTCAGCAACCACAGAGACCTAGCAGGGTCGAAGCCTACTGGGGCCATGGATGATGCGACGGCAAAGAAGGAACAAGAGTGAGTTTTTAGTCAGTAAAAGTTTGACATGCCCTCCCGCTCCGCCCGTGCGTCATTAGATGATTTTCCCACCCAAAAAAAACGGAACAACTATCTGTAGGCTACTCAAAAACTATTTCCGTGCAGGAATCGAACACGTGACACGCTGTGCAGCAGCCCAATTACTGCGCTAACCGTCCCGTCAAACTCACAGTGGAATAGCATCCTAACTTCACTTGTATGTTGTTTCACATGTTCCCTGCTTAGATAAGAGAGATTTATTACCAAACCAGAACGTTTCTTGCCTTATTACATTGTTCCAATGAATTGTCTAATTTTAGACAGTCTCTTGGCAATGAAGGAGGCTTAGACTGCCGTTATGTACTCGTTCCTTCAAGTCAGTTAAATTATTTTCTTTGATGTTAACAGCCGCACGGATTGATCTTCAAGAATGAATGAAAGAATGTTGAAAGAATGTTGAAAGAATGTTGAAAGAATGTTGAAAGAATGTTGAAAGAATGTTGAAAGAATGTTGAAAGAATGTTGAAAGAATGTTGAAAGAATGTTGAAAGAATGTTGAAAGAATGTTGAAAGAATGTTGAAAGAATGTTGAAAGAATGTTGAAAGAATGTTGAAAGAATGTTGAAAGAATGTTGAAAGAATGTTGAAAGAATGTTGAAAGAATGTTGAAAGAATGTTGAAAGAATGTTGAAAGAATGTTGAAAGAATGTTGAAAGAATGTTGAAAGAATGTTGAAAGAATGTTGAAAGAATGTTGAAAGAATGTTGAAAGAATGTTGAAAGAATGTTGAAAGAATGTTGAAAGAATGTTGAAAGAATGTTGAAAGAATGTTGAAAAAATGACAGAATGTTGAAAGAATGTTGAAAAAATGACAGAATGTTGAGATGGATGTGTGGTGTGACGAGAATGGATAAAGTGAGAAATGAATATATTAGAGGAAGCTTGAAAGTGGCGCCAGTGACTGAAAAGTTGAAGGGGAATCGTTTGTCGTGGTATGGTTATGTAAAGAGGAGAGTTACTAAAAGAGTTATGAGTGGATGGGTGGAGAGAGAGAGGGAGGCCAAAGAAAAGATGGATGGATTGTGTGAACAATGATATGAAAGAAAAGGAAGTAGTGATAGTATGATGGTTGACAGGATAGAATGGAAGAAAAAAACGTGTTGCGCCGACCCCAAATAAGATGAGACAAGGGCAGGAAGATGATGATGATGATGGATTGATCTTCAAGGTTCAGCAAGGTTGTTTTTTTATTCTACAACACAACGGCCCTCAAGCCTAGTCTCAATTTAAGCAGAGCTTATGCAATGAGTACTATACAACCTGATAAACTTACGTATAAATTTCTAAGTTCACACATATTATAGATAAATTGGTACCTCGCCTCGGTGTGGTGGCCGGAGAGCAGTGGTGGCCGAGTGGTAACGGCCCTGACTTACGGGTTATAGGTCGCAGGTTCAAACCCAGCCAGTCGCATTACTTTGTGTAATTTATTTCATCACCACTGCTCTCAAAACGGTGAAGGAAAACATCGTGAGGAAACCGGCATGTTCTAGAACCAAAAATTCGAAGACATGTGACATTCACTAACCCGCACAGGGCCCGCATGGTGGATTATGGCCTATTCCCTCTCCTTGAGAGGAGACCTGAGTCCCAACAGTGGGAACATTATAAGGCTGACTATGTTATGCTATGCTATAGATAAAATTACCCGCAGGCAGGCCCGTGCCGACTACTGTTACAGGCAGGGCCGCCATGTAAGGTTGGGTGTTTGGGAGACAGTTGAAACGAACGAGGTTGAATATTGATACTTTCATTTATACGGTGTCTTTGACTTCGACGCACAAACGAATACCACGGATCCAGTACATGATTCTGAACACCAAAGTGGTGGAATGTTTCGTCGGCTTTTTCATAACAAAAAAAAATCTTTTTTTAATTTAAACTGTATAGAATCGTTATTCTAACCAACCCCGATGATATTTATAGCAAAAAGGTTTTTTTTTTAATTAAAATTAATTAATTAAAGTCATTGGGCAGATAAAATCGATAATCTAATCAATCCCGATGAAATGAATTAATTTATTTTTTTAGTATTTTTTTTTTTACTGTTAGAATAATGATTTTATATAGTTTAAATTAAAAAAAAACGTAAAGTTTAAAAAAAGAAATAGAAAGAAACCGACAAAAAATTTCATCTATGGGGGGTCCAGAACCGTATTCGTTTGTGCATCGATGTCAAAGACACCCTATATACCTTACAGCTATTACACACACCCAGTCACAGAAACAAAGATCGTGCTCAACACATAAGCATTTGTCTTGGGTTTTTTTTTATTGGGTGGGAAAATCATCTTATGACAAAACCCGCTCTTGGGCGGAGCGGGAGATGGTGTCAAACTTTTACTGACTAAAAACCCACTCCCGTTCCTTCGTTGCCTTCGTCCTAGGGCCCCGGGTTTCGCTTTCACACTACCCGTGGCGCCAGTAGGCTTCGACCCTGCTGGGCCCCTACGATTTGCTGACATCTCTCTCTCTTTGAGGCGCGCGTGGAACAGTACGCGCCGTCGACGACTTGTGCTCGGTCCGATTACCGGACGGTCGGACGGCGAGCCACCCATTGCTCGCAGTCCGCAAGCCCGCGCCTACGGTGGCCGGAAATCGGGATCGGAATCCCGGCGGCGGCGGTTGGAGCGTAAGGACCGTTGCCTCACGCGATCGGCCGCCTCCTTCGCTAGCATTACGGCTTCGCAGAAGGAGGCGACCGCCTGCCACTCCTCCTCGCTCCGGAGCATGGCCTGAACCAAGGCCCGGCGCGAGAGATCGCCGCCGCCGATTGCCCCCACGAGGACACGGCGTTTCTCTGCCCAAGCGGGGCACACCTCCACCGTGTGCTCTACCGTGTCCTCCGGGCGGTCCACACAGTGGCGACACCCAGGCGTCGTTTCCACACGAATCCGGTGCAGGAAACTCCCGAACTTACCGTATCCGGTGAGAACCTGCGTCATGCGGAAGGTGAGGACGCCGTGAGGTCTTTCCAACCACGCCTCAAAGAGTGGACTTACCGCCATAATTGTGGCATGCCCAAGCATTTGTCTTGGGTGGGAATCGAACCCACAACCTCCGATATAACAGTCAGGGCCACTAACCACTAGACTAACAGGCCAGTCATAGTAGTGTTGGTAGACTCAAGTGCTAGTGACATGATGTATATTTGACACTTGTCAGTATTCATCCGGGGGTTGGTGCGATTACATGCGAGTAGTGCCATCGGTGAGCCGTAAAAAACTCCCATAAAGAGAACAATACAATTAGTCTTGCTATGAACTCATCAAGCTGGGTAACACGTAGTTTCTGCTAGCAGCTTCACCCGCATGAATGTATATACAAACTTTAGACCCCTGTTTCATCCCCTTAGGGTGTAAATTTTGGAAAATGCTATCTTTTTCTATACACTGTATTTAGAAATACATAACTATGTTTATCAGTTTTCTAGTACTCCTAACACAAGCTCTGCTTAGCTTGGGACTAGATGGCGTTGTGTGATAATTCTGAAATATTATATAATATTATGTTATATATTACATATTATTTACATTTTTAAATATTATTTAAAAAAAGAATATTTAAAAATATAAAAAATACTATCCCACCGGCATCGGGAACAGGGTCTAAGCTACCGGTGATCAGGGCTCCTGAGAGAGGCATCTCCTAACAAAGCTCGCCGTGTTCAGGAGTACTGCTTTCTGGATCAAGCCCTTGTTCCAGATGCCTAACGAGAGCCTCCTCAGATGTTGTTCGAGGCTCTTAGCTATTAAGCCAATGGCCATTACGACTATCAGCACAATGATTTCTCTATTCACTTCCCACATGTCGGCAACCTCGCGAGCTAAGTCAAAATATTTAGTTTGCTTATTTTTCTCAGCTTTTACAAGGTTCTCGTCATGAGGGACCGCTATATCAACAATCATTGTTGCGACGCTCCAGTCGATCAATCACCACTATATAAGGTTTATTGGCAACAATTAGTCCTGTCAGTGATTATTATTATTCCATTTATTTATTATTAAACAACACATTAAAAAAAAACAGGTTGCTGGTGGGCTACTACTTTTTTTTTTAATATTAAAAATAGTAGCCCACCGGCATCGGGAACAGGGTCCAAGCTGCCGGCGGTCAGGGCTCCTGAGAGAGGAATCTCCTAACGATGAGCGCCGTGTCAAGGAGTACTGCTTTCTGGATCAGGCCCTTGTTCCAGATGCCTAACGAGGGCCTCCTCAGATGTTGTTCGAGGCTCTTAGCTATTAAGCCAATGGCCATTACGACTATCAGCACAATGATTGCTCTATTCACTTCCCACATGTCGACAACCTCGCGAGCTAAGTCAAAATATTTAGTTTGCTTATTTTTCTCAGTTTTCACAAGGTTCTCGTCATGAGGGACCGCTATATTAACAATCATTGTTGCGACGCTCCAGTCCATCAATCACCACTATATAAGGTTTATTCGCAACAATTAGTCCTATCAGTGATTATTATTATTCCATTTATTTATTTATATATATACTTATTATATTTTTAAATATTTCTTTAAAAAACACATAAAAAACAGGTTGCCGGTGGGCTACTATTTTTATATTTTGAATATAAAAAATAGTAGCCCACCGGCATCGGGAATAGGGTCCAAGCTGCCGGTGGTCAGGGCTCCTGAGAGAGGAATCTCCTAATGATGCGCGCCGTTTCCAGGAGTAATGCTTTCTGAATCAGGCCCTTGATCCAGCTGCCTAACGAGGGCCTCCTTAGATGTTGTTCGAGGCTCTTGGTTATTAAGCCATTGGACATTACGACTATCGGCACAATGATTGCTCTATCCACTTCCCACATGTCAACAACCTCGCGAGCTAAGTCAAGATACTTAGTTTGCTTATCTTTCTCAGTTTTCACGAGGTTCTCGTCATGAGGGACCATTGTGCGACGCTCTAGTCGATCTATCACCACTATATCAGGTTTATTTGCAACAATAGTCCTGTCAGTTATGATAGATCGATCCCAATATAATGTGCATGCCATTATCGAGAACTGGGTCGGGCACATTCCACCATAATACGGTACTTCTGATTCCGCAAGATTGTATTTATATGTATTTATTTTTTATTTTATTGAATTTATTATTATTATAACTACAGCCAATATACTACACTAATTTATCAGGCTTTCAGGCTTCTGAACCCATAAAGGCTGCCCAAAATCTACGATTACAGTGAAGCAGGTTCAACCTAACACCTCTAAAATATAGTTCGAACCCAAATCAACGCCCTTGACAAACTCATTAACCCTTTACGATACAGCGTGACAACAATTTACAAATCAAAATATATTATCTACATATATGTGTAGGACATTGTTAACCCTTTAATGCCGGGTCGGATTCTATTACGGCCGGGTCTCCAGAGCCGTTGTGGTGAACCACTATTTTTGGCTGGGATAGGCTTTATTAAGGGCCTTTCCTAATAAAGAGAATTTATTCTCAGCCAGTACACAATGATATTCCGTGCGTTTTTTGTCAATTCTACGGCTGAATGGTTTGTTTTGCTGGACGCAGGTGGGTTAAGGGGAATGGAACAGTTAATAGACAATCGTAGACCCGATGTACGGGATGCTATAATGCTGATAGCTACTGAGCCTTTTCGATCGGAAGTATCTATAACTTGTAATTGAAAGTGACATACCATTGGATGATTATGGCTCTGAATTTTATTGTACTTGCCACAACACAAAAGGGACATCGAACACGTTCCAAAAGGTTACCTTTATCACCCATTTATATTTTCCTCACTTTTCAAGATTTTGCAGACCTTCGGAAGGCATACGAGGTGCCAAATACATTGGTTTTGAGTCTCAACCTATAAAACGACGACCAAACGACGATTACATTAGCTTCCTAAAACCATAGCCCAATATCTTTATTTTTCGTATCGTGTAGTAGTTTTACCACCAATCGTGTGTTGTCTTTGGACGCACTTGCATAGCGTGTACAGGGGTATAGATTCCGGCACGGATCTTGAAGCACTTTCTAATACATTTTATATATAAAATTAGGTCCCGACTTTTATTGACATCTCATATCTCTGTATTGTTCGAACCTCCATAAATCCTAAACTGTTTAAAATATAAATATTAAAAGTATATCTTGCCAGTTTACAAGTTAGACTTCCAAGTTCGCCACATGAGCTACGCCCCTACGAAAAGAAATACTGAGGATTGCAAAGCACTTCTGTTCCTAAAGAAAATTTAAAATTTTAAGTATAACCTGCCTAACCTAACCTAACCATGGTGTCCCTACCTATAAATGGAATAAAATTTTCATTTTAACGCCTGTCTCTGTAGAGCGGCCTTAACTCATGACGATAAACTATTTTCACATAATTTCTATACAATTATTAGGCGTCAATATGCGCTCATTAACTAACGCTGTCATGTTTAAATCCCACTATAGCAAAACCATTTTAAAAGCCACAGTATAGCGCCCTTGTCATAATTGACATCTATTCAGAAGGGGTCTAACAAAAAAAAAAATGAACTACAACTCTTACGGTCATGACTTTAACCTCACTGGACGCTAATCGTATCAGAGAAGAAAAAGACAGAACTATGCAAGTTTCTATAACCGCTAAACATTGAATATGCTCCAGTGACAAACTTTAAAAAAAAGAAATCTAATGTAATCTATCAGTCCATAATGACAGAACTGTGGAACTTCAATCATCAGCTAAACCAATGGCGTCAACTAGGCACCCTTTGCGAAGGTTACGCCTTATCTGCAAAGTCGGTATCAGCATTGATTGATACATAGTTTCCCAAAATAATTTTACTACTGCAAGTTAAAACGTCTACTGACGCTAATTCACCTAATCAAATAATAAAAAATATAGACGAATAGAAAAAAAAAACTATTTAACGCACAGTTTTCTTGTCTTCTTTCTTCGGTGACGGCGCGCGGCGTCTCTAATTGAAAACGAATATGAAACAAAAAGAAATGATAAATTATTCATGCCGTGCTCATCTCACAAAAATAATTCAGCTGTGACATGATAACAAAAACAAAAGCCAAATTATTTACAAAATTCTTAAAATTAATCGTTTCCTTATTTTATAACTCCTAAAAATAAAGCTTAATTTCCTTTTATAAAATTTCCAAAACTTATATTTCAATAAAAAGGATTGCTTTATGAAGTTACAATCACAAAATTTAAAATTTGATGAATATGATTTTATTTTATTTCAATGAAGGTGACAGACGGACTTTCCGACTACCCTTTCTGACTACCCTTTTTTCCATACACTTTTTATTTTTAATTTGGGCACGAAGATTTAACTTAATATAGAGGGACTTCCTTGATGCTATGCTTTTTTTTTGGTGCCTCATATCAATGTGGCACGTCGAGGAAATTCGTAATGAAAAATAAAATCAAACCTATTTAATTTTGTTGTTACCAACAGAGAATGGACTATATCCCTTGTACTATACTGTACCATATCATCTGCTTCACTCTGGAAATAACTCTATCCAGTTTCGTTATTATTATTTTCGTAATTACTTTCCAAAGCGTGATCATTGTCGATATGATTTTTGTTCGTTTGTTCATTCTGATCATATTACTATTCTAAAAAAACAAATCTTGGTTTCGGATGTAATAATATTTGGAATGGACACACCCAGGTTTTTGACTTCATCCGTACACTCCAATCATGTCTCGTCATCGACTAAACTGGCTACATTACAGCTCTGGTCATCATTGTCATCACTCTGCTTATCAGTTTGTGGATCGTCCATCATGATGCTAGAACATAAATCAGCATTATCACCTTCATTTAAAACATTTAATGGTCCGCCTTTTCCAAGTAAATCTGCGGTTTTTTCTTCAATATTACATGCTTCCAATGATGCACTCGCTGTATGTTGTTTACAATCAAAACATTCGCATAGAAACTCATTCCTCAATTTTTCGCAAATCGTTGCGAAGTCCATATCATCATGATATGTATATCTATAGAAATGTTGCACCACGAAGGAATGCGCCTAATATGAGAGCGTAACTACTCTCTAACCATTCGTATGACCTGGCGGTCTATCTGAAATTCTTCGAAGCATACTTCTTCTACGCCTGAGAACTATCTCTTCTTTTCAACTTATTCATATAATATTATAGCTTTTATATATACAGGCGTATATTCCTCGCCTGCAGCGCTATAAAGGCTAAAATTTGTATAGAGTGTGGAATTAGGAACACGGGTAAACCATATCTTGGAATGGTTCATAGGATTCTGATAGTTGTTAACCCGGGAGTATGGTTCCTTTGAATAATTTTTTACTGCCACGCGGGTAAAGACACTGGCAAAAACTCGTTGTTAATAGATTAGAAAACTAAACTTCAACAAAAAATAACACTCTATATAAGTCTTTTTCAGTTACATTTATACTTCAGCAGAACATAAAGACCCTGTTATTCATACTAGCCGTTTCCGGCGACGACGCTAGTTCCCTCGTTTCCGTGTGACGTGTCACATCCCTAATGTGTCCCACTGTGACTCACTCTACCCCAACATGATCCACTCTGCCCCGAAATTGCGCCATGCATTTTAACGCATTTTTGTTTACAATTTTTATTCTTGAAGTGAATTTTTTACGTTATTTTAACAAAAGCTATTATCTTTTATGAGTTTATCACATCGTATTAAAAATTCATAATACGATGTGATTAATTTAAGTGTAATTAATTATAAAAAATGTTAATAATTGTAGTTTTTGAATGAACTATAAAAAATTAGACATTGATGGTTTTTTTTTTGAGGGGGAATATAAGCAAATATCTTCTCCCTCTGTAGGTGGAGCGTGTCAGACTTCTACTGACTTAAACCCACCTTGTCACCACAGAAAGAAAAGTTGCCGTGTGCGTTCCAGGGCCACAGTAACTCTTTCGAACCATCCTGCAGAATATAATATCATGATGAGTCGTGGTAATACATTTCACTAGTTACCAACGAGGTTCGGAGGATAAATTCGCTATATAATTATCGAGCACGCCATAAATATGGCGGTAAGTCCCCTCTTTGAGGAGTGGCTGGAAAGACCTCACGGCGTCCTCACCTTCCGCATGATGCAGGTCCTCACCGGACTTGGTAAGTACGGGAGCTTCCTGCACCGGATATCACCACTGTGTGGACCGCCCGGAGGACACGGTGGAGCACACGGTAAAGGTGTGCCCTGCTTAGGTAGAGCATTGCCGTTTGCTCGGGCAATCGGCGGCAGCGATCTTTCACGCCGGGCCTTGGTATAGGCCATGGTCTGAAGCGAGGAGAAGTGGCAGTCGGTCGCCTCCTTCTGCGAAGCAGTAATGCTAGCAAAGGAGGAAGCCGCACGCGTGAGGCAACGGTCCTCACGCCCCAGCCCCCGCCGCCGAGATTCCGATACCGATTTCCGGCCACCGTAGGCGCGGGCTTGCGGACGGCGAGCAATGGGTAGGTTGCCGTCCGACCGTCCCGTAACCGGATCGAGCCTAAGTCGTCGACGATACGTACTGTTCCACGCGCGCCTAATGGAGATGTCAGCAAACCGTAGGGGCCCAGCAGGGTCGAAGCCTACTGAGGACAAGGGTCTGCTTCTGAAAGGAAGACTCGGCCTTGGTAGGAAAGGCAACGAAGGAACAAGAGTGGGTTCTTAGTCAGTAAAAGTCTGACACTATCTCCCGCTCCGCCCAATAATAATTTTGACTAGATTTAATTAACTTTCTTAAAAGGAGGGTTTTGCATTAAATAGGTTTTGTTGGTTATCAGAATTCATTAGGCATTATCAATATTCTATTTTTTATCGAAAAGTCATCAAATTACTTCTCACACTCTAGGTGTAGTAAGAGGGAGTGTTATACTTTTACTGACTAAACCCAGCCTTGTTCCACTAGACGGCGAGCAATGGGTAGTTCGCCATCCGACCGTCCGGTAACCGTCCGGATCGAGGTCAAGTCGTCGACGGCGCGTAGTGTTTTACACGTGCCTCAAGGTGATGCCAACATAACCGTAGGAGTAGGCTCCTAGGCAGGGTCGAAGCCTACTGGGGTCAAGGGTTGTTCCCCCAAAAAAAAACCTTATTCCTCTAATTGTCCTTTATGTTTTGTGTGGGTCAAAGTATAGAATAGAATAGAATTTAATATATTTCAGACACAAAAAGATCCATAAAGTGTTAGTAACTTAATAAATATCATCTCAATAATAACACAACACAATATTAACAACATATCTTTCTTAAACTCCGCAATAGTTGATGAGCAGCTTGATTGAATTTGTACAAACGGATAGAAATATCTCATCAACATCATTTTAATCGAAAGATGTCCACTGCTGAATATAGGCCTCCTTAAGTGCCGCCACTACGAACGGTCCCGTGTGTCTCGCATCTATTACATTCCCGCGACTCTCACCAGGTAATCGGTCTACTTTGTAGGAGGCTTTCTAAAGGTGCGTCTTTCGTTTCGCGGCTGCCACTCCAGCCCCTCTAGCCAAGTTACAATCGTATCGTTCACGCCGAACGCCTGAGTAGGCTACGCAATCGATTCCTTTGTTCTGACGTCATCTCAACTCAGTCACGTGGTCAGAACAAAAGAATCAGAGTCGTGGCCTACTCAAGGCGTTCGCCGCGAACGCAACGATTGTAACTTGGCTAGGGGGGCAGAACCTTTCGGCCCCATCGATAATCTGTTCTACTAGCAAATAAAAGAAAAAGAGAAATATATATGTTGTAATAAACAGTAAAGTATCTTGAAGTTTTCAAGAAAACAATGTAGATATCAGTCAAAGCCATATCTATACAAAGTTGTTGGATACCAAATAAACAAAACTTTCCTTTTCGTGATATTAATATTTTCCATTTGCTTTATTGACTTCGATAAGTTTCGCGGAACAACGACATTTTGTTGTGTAACTTAAAGTGAATGTAAAAATAGTTGCATTTTATCTACAAACACACTTTCTGTTACTCATTCTTTTGCTTTCTTGTATCGAAACTTGACTAGACATTTTTTTTTTGGTTGGAAAATCATCTAATGACTTCTCCTGCTCGGCCCTAGAGCGTTAAACTTTTACTGACTAAATGACTCCTATGTTCCTTCTTTGCCTTTCCAGGACCCCAGGTTTTCCTTTTGGAAGCGAACCCCTGGCTCCAGTAGGCTTCGGTGCTGCTGAGCCCTACGTGTTTGCTGACAAACTTGGATAGACTTATATAAGATAACCCTTAGATCCACTAGGGGACAAATGTCCCTCAGCAGACAGCGTTGCGCATCATATAAGCGCAACGCTGTCAAATTGTTAAACTACGTGTCCCGCGCTGCGAGAATGCATTGTAAAATATTGGGAGCCAAGTTGCAGGATACTGGGCAACATTGCAGTTACGTAGAGCGCTGCGCGTCATTGGGGACACTTTGTCCCCTAACGGGTTAAGAGTGGGTACAAAGTTAGTTGACCCATTCATTTATTTGATTGCTTACGTTTTTCTGCCAAGTAATATATTGAAATTGAAATTAATATAGGTACATATAATAACATGTTGAAATATTTTTTAGACTCACTGACGAATGACTCACAGAGAATTTATAAATAATGTCAATAGTAATAATTTAAATAAATGTTCGTAGGTCATATAGTGATATATTACTTCTGTTTTAAATTTTATTCGATGTTTAAAGTGTAATTTGCGGAAATAAGCAAATTATAGAATGCACCAAATCAGCAATTTTTAAGTTGACGTCACAAATAACGATAACATTAACTGCTCAAATTCAACTAGTTTAGGACTATAGTTACGACTAAAGCAGATGACAAGTAATGACGTTTTTGGATAAAATTTAACGTTTTACGTGACGGTGTAACATTAGATGTTAAAAGCCAATGCAACATATTTGCATGATTTACTTTTTCTTTTCGACAATATATGAGGAATCAATAGCAAAAAATTAAGTCTTTAAACCGTAACCGAACGAAGATATCTTTAGAAGCATTGCTAATACTTTTTTCTCAGGCGTTATCTTTTTTTCTTAAATCGAGCAAGTCTAGACGTTCCCCTACCACACTCGGCGATCTATGTGGAAGCGGCGACGCAGAATAACTCATTAGAGAAACCGTGTAGTATATTGAACAATGTGAAATTTAAGATATCAGACATGGAGTATTATTATTTAAGAAAAATAACGTTTGATAAAAAAGTCTTCGTTTGATAAAAACTCTAACTTCATTCGGTTACGGTTGGTAGACATAATTCTTTTTGCTATTGATTTCTCATACAGTCCTTTAAGATATGGCCTAGGTTTCACTATTGGCGGAAAGAAAAATATATATATGCCAGCTATGTATCGCAAAAGTTTCATTCTCCTTTCAATGGTCATTGTTAAATTGTTAATTTTACCGTTAAAATTAACTTTGACGAAATCACTCCTACTTATTCAATTAAAAAATAAAAACATATATATTAAAACGTACTTTTGACAAATGTAAACAAGTGGATAAGATTACACATATACTTACACACACACATACATATACACCACCACACTAACCTCAACTTGCCATACTCGCACAGACAATTTAGTATTAGAAACAATTACATATTTAGAATATTTTTTTTTTTTGTTTTATTTTGTTAATGATACTTTACTTTTACCCCGGTAGGCAGATTGCTACCGGTATTTGATTGTATTTGATTTTATTTGATTTGGTTTACATAAATGATTTTAAAAAAAAAACCTTGTTACAATTATGAAAGTTAGCAATTAGCATGTCTTGGACTAAATGTAACTAAACGTAACTCCGGCCCCCGAGATACAGGCACTGCCTAGTTTGGGGACCACAGTACAATTTATTGTTAATTTTAATTTTACCAGTTACTGTGAATACCCATAAGTAACATAACTTTAGTAGTTTAAGATACATACTGTAACTCTGGACTAATAAATTATTATTATTATTATTAAAAAAAAAAAGATTACAAGTCTAGAATTAATTAAATAAAATGCGTGAATTAATGAACAGTAAGATGCACTGTATCAAAGAACTCAATTTCTGTTCATTCTTTTCTTTTCTTGTACCGAAATTTCGTTTATATTAAGGGTTCTTACTGAGTGACATCCTTTCGGCGACTTGTAAAGCTACTCAGAGTACGTTTCAAAGACTGCTAAAGGTATTCAGGTATCCTGTCTATTTTATTAATAGGTCTTTTTTTTTAGGTGGGAAAATCATCTAATGACATCCCCCGCTCTTGGGCGGATTGTAAGGTCGTGTCAGGTGTTTTTTTTTTTGGGTGGGAAAATCATCTTATGACAAAACCCGCTCTTGGGCGGAGCGGGAGATAGTGTCAGACTTTTACTGATTAAAAACCCACTCCTGTTCCTTCGTTGCCTTCGTCCCAGGGCCCCGGGTTTCGCTTTCACACTACCCGTGGCCCCAGTACGCTTCGACCCTTCTGGGCCTCTACGGTTGCTGACATCTCCTTGAGGCGCGCTGGAACACTACGTGCCGTCGACGACTTGGGCACGATCCGTACGGTTACTGGACGGTCGGACAGCGAGCTACCTATTGCTGCGGTTTTGCTCGCTTGAAAGTAAAACAATATGTGGTATAGCCTATATCACTCAGTAGAGTAGCATTTTACGCGTAATTTTTTTTTTAAATAAGGTCTTTGATTTCATTCATTACAAACAAAAGTACAAATCTTTTCTGTTTATAATTATATTACTAGCTGACCACTACTAATATACCACAGTGTCTCAAGACTCAATGACCAGTGCGTCTATGACCAGTGCGTGTTGCCAGTAATGACATATGGCTCTGAAACGTGGTCGCTTACAATGGGCCTCATCAGAAGACTTAAAGTCACCCAAAGGGCAATGGAAAGGGCTACGCTCGGAGTTTCCTTGCGTGATCGAATCAGGAAAGAGGATATCCGCAGGAGAACCAAGGTCACCGACATAGCACGAAGAATCGCCAAACTTAAGTGGCAATGGGCAGGGCACATTGCTCGCAGAACGGATGGCCGTTGGGGCCGAAAGGTTCTAGAATGGCGACCACGTACTGGAAGACGTAGCGTTGGAAGGCCTCCTACAAGGTGGACCGATGACCTGGTAACGGTTGCGGGAGTACGATGGATGCGAGACGCACGGGACCGTTCATTGTGGCGGCACTTGGAGGAGGCCTATGTCCAGCAGTGGACGTCTTTCGGCTGAAATGATGATGATGATGATGACTAGCTGACCTGGCACACGTTGTTCTACCAAATAAAAATTCCAAGAAAAAAAAAATGGAGTAGGGGGGTAAAAATAGCCTACAATCTATTCTCAGACATACCAAATATTTACGAAAGTCGGTCAAGTCATTTCAGAGGAATTCGATTTAAAAAAAGGAACAACACGAATTTATAAACTCAGATTATTTTTTTAATAACCATAACAACAAAAGATAAAATCCTATCTTTTCACCCTCATATCGAACAGGGAAGTAAAAGATACTGTCATCGTGGGGATAAAAGCGAGTCCCCCTAATGTTCCCGTTATCGCGGTGTCTTTGTGCTTAATCTCCTAATACCATTAGGTCAGATTGACTGGCCGTTAGTCGCTGGTAATTGTTTAATTACAATTATTAGGGTCGTAGGGAATTGAGAATGTATCGATATAATTATTATTGGGTTTTTTATGAGTTCATCTCTCGAATTAGCAAAATAATTGTGTGTATAATGGCCATAATCAGTGGGCTAATAATTAGGCCCACTGATTATGGCCATTTTTTGTCATTCAACTAGGTTAATTTCTTAGGGGATTTATTCCTGTTTCGGGAATGTGCGACTCTTTCAAACGTTATCGTGGCTCTGAAACGTAACGAGCAAGTGAAGGACACAAGTGAAGTTTAGTCACTAATGTCTTACAAGCCCTCTTGTCCCACCCTAGAGCGGGGGAAGTAATTTGATGATGTCTCGCTTCAAAAAAACTAGGCTAATGGCTCAGGAGTTTTTTTTTATTGATATAAACCAGTGCTTGACTGCGATCCAACCTGATAGTAAGCAGAGATGCAATCATTGATGGTGAGGCACACTAGTTTACTAAGAGCCTATTAACTCTAGCCTTGAAGACACCAGCTCACAAACGGGAAGACCGCAGCAGGCAAATTGTTCCAGTCCTTCGATGTAAGCGGTATAAACGTCGAAGCGAAACGCTTAGTCCGGACCTTTGAAGTTTCGACAACGATTTATGCCTTCTACTCGTTTATCTACACATAGTATCCCTTGAACAGTTGTCATCTCTGTAGCCTTTTCTGCTATGCTTGGAGTCGACTTTAAGTCTAAATGAATGCGGCTGAATACCTGTGTTGTATATGGAGCGATTGCCTATCAAACCTCCACAACCCAGTTACTGGGCAACACGTTTCTTTGGATAGACTGATGGTCAGACTTTCTGACCTTTTGCTAAATATAACGACTATCAAAGAACCAACGAAAGAGAACCGGGACCAGAAATAAGGGAATAGAAATCTATATACATAAAAGGAGAAACTGACTGACTGACATCTCAACGCACAGCTAAAATTAACGGGACTAGAAGCGTGAAATTTTGCACAAGGCTTCCTTTTATGTCGTAGGCGAGTACTAAGAAAGGATTTTTCGAAATTCTGCCCCTAAGGGGATGAAACGGGGGTCTAAAATTTGTATGAAGAAACCTTTCACACGGGTGAAGCCACTGGCAGAAGCTAGTATAATATACATGATGATAATATATTTATTTATTTAGTTAACGATTTATATACACATACAAAAAAAAAACTGAAAAATAGGTACAGAGGTGATGCATATTTCTAAGTAAATCTCTTCCAGCACACCTGCGAAAGGAAAGTTGAAAGAAAATCGAGATGTTGACATCGTATGTAACAGCAATAGGAAAATAAGTACATACAAATTAGTTATCATTAAAATAACATTAAAAAAAGATATATCATCATAATTATATACATACACATGAACAGTGGGGGCCGAGTGGTAACGGCCCCGACTTACGAGTTTTAGGTCATAGGTTCAAACCCAGCCAGGCGCATTACTTTGTGTAATTTATTTCATCACCACTGCTCTCAAAACGGTGAAGGAAAACATCGTGAGGAAACCGGCATGTTCTAGAACCAAAAATTCAAAGACTTGTGACATCCACCAACCCATACTCGGCCCGCGTGGTAGATTATGGCCCATTCCCTCTTCTAGATAGGAGGCCTGAGTCCCAGCAGTGGGAACATTACATATAAGGCCGACTATATGATTTTTTTTTTAATTGCTATAAACCAGTGCTTGACGGCGATCCCACCTGATGGTAAGCGGAGATGCAATCATTGATGGTCGGGCGCACTAGTTTATTAAGAGCCTATTCACTCTAGCCTTGAAGACACCCGAATTATAGTTTACAGTAACAAATAAATATCACAAAAATACATATTAAATAATATAAAAAAAAACTAATACATACCAACAACAATCATATATCAACAAGCAACAATCTCAAAATCTCCTCAACTTTCACCATTCAAAAATAAGCCATTCAGCCCAATAAACCTGTATAAACCAACATCTCAATCACATTTAAAATTCACTCCAATCAGATAATGGCAGAAATACGTCCATAGCCTGACTCAGGTAACAATAAAACTTGGCCGGTCACTTCACCCTTTGCAGTTTTGATGACTTTAACCCAACTAAAAGCTCCATTTTCTGGAAAACTTTGAAACTTGCCGAGTTTCAATACGACAGTTTCTTTATTAAATTTTATGTGCCATTGGAATATTGTTACTATTTGCATTTCAGTACAAAAGCGTAAGTACTTTTCAAAGTATGGACGTCTTTTGTTTGCAGTTTTGTTAAAATAAATTATTGATTTATGTACAAATTGTACCTATTTGTACGTCTAGGTGTACAGACATAATAAATGATATTGAAGTGTCTGTTTGTAATCTCACTCACTGAATCAAAAAAAAAAAAAAAAATAGAGTTTGGGCTGGGTATTGGCCCAGCCCTTTGAAAGTATATACACCAGCTTGCTTGCTAACATGGTATATTTATCATGCGATCTCCTTAAATACCACAGTACCTACGTACGGTTCAATACATAATAATAAAAAGAAAAACAAAAGTTCTAAATAAGCTTATTTATCGGGAGTTGAGAGTTGTAAAAGTCGACTTAGGGAAACCGTATTACGGGGTAGAAGTGGGTGAAAGCCAATGGGGCGGCAACCTATCAATTATAATGATATCTATGAAGGGCGCTTCGTAAATGTATTATTTTTCGCGTCAATAGTCAATATTGCTGTAAAATTTTCGAGGAATTTAGTTTTTATTAAAATCACCGGTATGTTTCTCTTAAGGGGATGTAACTCGACTGTATACGTGTTCACTGTTTTTCATACAACCGCTCTTACGCGATTATGACGTTATTGTACATTTTTCATTAGATATTTTGGAAACATAGTATTTTATAGATATGATCTAGGCTTCTATTGAAATCAATTTATAAATTTGTGTAAAACTAATCCAGTTAAGACCTCTGAAAATCTGCTATTTTGCATGAACTTTGACACTTCACAATTTACTCAAAAATTTTTAAAAAAGTCAAATAAATATAACAATAGAGCCTTGCAAATTTAATCAAAATTCTGAATGACGAAATTTTTTTTCATTAAAATTTAAAGGTTTAAATAAAACACGTATTTCCAAGAACAAGTTTTATAAAATTTTCGAGTAAATCACGGTATTACCGAATGCTAATAGAGTTTTTAATCGTTCTTTCTCTTTTTCGCGTTGCCTTTTTGTCAAACATCGCGTTGGATTGCGTTAGATGAAGTAACAAGCTTTTATACCAAGTTAGATGTTGACGATAGGCGAGTGAAAAGGGACCCTCTTAATATATTGCAACTCCAAAGTCTTGAGCATAGATGCCTAGTAGCCTGTTGGTTTTCTGTCCTATACATTTCGGGGAATGTGCATCGTAATCATTCAACGTGAGATGCCTTCATCGGCCCACGCTGAAAACCAGCGCTGTGAGCTCATCGCATTATGCGTGAGGCCGTACTTTTATGCTGAGCGTTCGGCCGTTTTGCGTGGATGAGATGCATATCTTCCCCATCTATTGATTATGTTTGTTAGCTAGTTTTAAGATTGCGTCATTTCGCGTAAATAAACTGTTTTTCTTTCTTTCTGTGAAGCGTTGCGCAACTGGTACATGATGGAAATCCCAGCCATACGTACAGAGTCGAAGCCTACTGGGGTCATGGGTTAAGTGAAAATGAACCCCGGGGCCCTGAAACGCAAGGCAGAGAAGTAACAAACGAGTGGGTTTTAGTCAGTAAAAGTCTGACAGGCCCTCGCGCTCCATTGTGTATCCGTGTTTCTATAATTGTTTTGTCTTTTCGTTAATTAGCACCGACTTCCGAAATTAAAATTATTTTGCATTTTTTAGTGTTTTTTTTATTACATTGAAGTCGGTTGTATTTTTTTTTTGTTATTAGTTTTTTATTTTACACTTTTTAGTTATGGTACCACCACTAAAAAGTACCTCTAAGCCAAACTTAAATAACTTATTATTACTTATTTAACTTAAATAATAAGTTATTTAAGTTTGGCTTAGAGGTACTTTTTAGTGGTGGTACCATAACTAAAAAGTGTAAAATAAAAAACTAATAACAAAAAAAAATACAACCGACTTCAATGTAATAAAAAAACACTAAAAAATGCAAAATAATTTTAATTTCGGAAGTCGGTGCTAATTAACGAAAAAACAAAACAATTATCTTTATTAGCCAGAGTGCATCTCATGACAATTCTAATAATCCCAAACACGGTTAGGTTACATTAATTTATTACAGAGTTCGGATACCTACCTTCCAGCTTCATCATCAGATCAGTTCAGTTCAGATATGCGATATATCCCCTTATTCTTTCAGTCAGTCATCGACTACACGTATAAACAAAGCAATTTTACTTGTTACGATAGTTCTGCTATGATCCTATGAGGAGTTCCCTTCCATATCTTCAAAGTTCATGATCAGATCATAACAATATTTCTATGAAACCAACTTGAAATTTTATTATTCACCGAGAAATCGGTAAACACACATAAAAAAATACATTAAGATAAAACTTACTTCTATTTGAAGTCAGTTAAAATATATATAGCTTATGTTATATAACACCTACCTATGTATATCATACACGGCGAAAATGGAGAAGTCGAAAGTAAAACAATTTAGGAACGCCATGTTACGACATATGGTGCGATTCATTCTGGCGGTATACCATACCGAATAAGAAGATATTCTGTGTTTATTGAGCAGGTGATGCCTCGGAATATTGAGGTAGGGTTGTTTGTAATAATGATTAGAATGTGTTTACAAGGGCATGTATCCGAGCATATGTGTGTGGGTCTATCAAAGAGGTGAAATGTAGAGTATTTCTACGAAGACTGTAGAAAGGCTAACTAGATCTTAAAAAGATAATAATTAAAATCTATACTTATAATAAATCTGTAGAAGTGAAAATTCTGTACATTGAAAATATCAAAAAATTAATGGCAGGGGGTGTTACTAGACCGACACAGAACCCAAAAAAGTGATTTAAAATTTTTTTGTCTGTCTGTTTGTTCAGACATCACGCAAAAACTACCGGTTCGATTACGATGAAACTTGGTATAATTATTCTTTAATATCCTGGGCACCACATTGGGTACTTTTTATCCCGGAAAAGTATATACAATAAAAAACAAATAAAAAGTTTGTCGTAGGTTACGTCACCTGCAGTGGACTTCACTAAGGGCCGCTGGACACGGCTAAGATACTATAATATTTTATCTTAAGATACAATATCGCTCGCCATACAATTCAATGGACTATCACACTCGACGAAGATAATAAATAATATTTCATATTTTCGTATCACAAAAAAATCTAATAAAACCATTTTCGACTTCTACGCGGACGAAGTCGCGGGCAAAAGCTAGTGTAGCATATTTTTACGGACACTGTAGAAAGGCTAACTAGATCTTAAAAAGATGAAGAGAATAATTGAAATAGACTATAAAGTAATAGATTCATTTTATTATACTGGCCAACCAATAATTGTAAACATTGTTATATATAAAAAAAAAAAAACTATTATTTATTTATTTCTTTATTGCACATCTTAATTGATTACAAGACAGACATTTATAAAAAATAAGTATTATCTGGGTTAGTGATTTTTTAATTTTTTTTTTATTGTTGGGTGGGAAAATCATCTTATGACAAATCACGCTCTTGGCCGGAGCGAGAGATAGTGTCAGATTTTCACTGACTAAAAACCCACTCCTATTCTTTCTTTGCCTTCGTCCCAGGGCCCCGGGTTTCACTTTCGTACTACCCGTGGCCCTAGTAGGCTTCGACCCTGCTAAGGTTTCTTATAGGTTAGAACCGCATGCCTTGTAAAAGTAATAACTACTCGTATATGGTACAAGTACCTACTTTAATGTAAAACTAAAATAAACTGTTTTAGCAATTATAATGTAAATAGACAATGTTTGTATATACTCTACGTTTGAAAATGAGTGGAAAAGAGATATTTTATCCAGACCTTTTCCTAACTATTCTAAAATACCGTTCATTGGATGGAACAGTTAAGTTCTAGTGTCCCTTAGATGGGGCAGAGGGCGTTCACAGTTCACTGCCATTCCATTTGGTCTTGAGACTCATGCCTCATTTTGCTCCAGGTTTTCCCTACTTTCTTCTCCTCTGCGATGACAATTCGTCACCAGGTCTGCTTAGGGCAACCACGTTTACGTTTTCTTTAAGGATCTAGGGCTCAGTAAGTCAGTCTAGACCTTGCCTTGGTATATGTCCAGGGTCTCTTCAGAGCGTGTGGCTGATTCAGTTCCATTTGGGTTTAATCTGTTTGTCGATGAGGGTTTCACCGCAGCCTTCCCACAAATTTGTTTGGAGATTTTCTCGGGCCAGTAAACACTGAGAATACGGCGAAGACAACGGTTGATAACGACCTGGAGTTGATGCAAAATGATCTTTGTAATATTTCACATTTTGCACTAATACATAAATACGATTTTGACGTTGGATCGGAGCTTTACACTTCTAGTCAGTTATTTTTCATTCGATGCAAGCAATTCAATTATTAGAAGGAATCACAATCAACGGATTTGTGAAAAACCATGTGTAATTGAAATAGTCATAGCTCAAAGCTATTATTGTAATTTTTAATTCATGTATTATCCTAAATCACTCTTCTAGAGAGGACGCCTGAGTCCCAGCAGTGGGAAAATTATAAGGCTGATTATGCTTATTATCTAAATTCAAACTGGGTAAAAAGCAATTGTCGCGTGGCATTCATTGGAATCCTTCACGTATAGAAAAAAGGTTATTTTTTTATGTGGGAAAATTATCTAATGACAAATCCCGCCCTTGGGCGAAGCGGGAGATAGTGTCAGACTTTTATTGACTAAAAACCCACTCCTGTTACTTCTTTGCCTTCATCACGGGGCCCCGGGCTTCGCTTTCACGCTACCCGTGGCCCCAGTAGGCTTCGACCCTGCTGGGCCCCTACAGTTGCTGACATCTCCATGAGGCGCGCGTGGAACACACGCCGTCGACGACTTGGGCTCGGTCGGTAGAAAAAGGGGTTGATGCAGCATACAACTATTTTTTAAAGAGTTACCATGGTGTTTCTTGCAGGTTCTTTTCCCTAGGAAACGATCAATTCGAATCGTGCACTAGCTTCTGACTTTTTATAAGGGCCAATGTAGGTCTTTTTTTTTTTTAATTATACATTTTCAGAGCAGTTATGATCCAGTGGTTACAAAGCCAATTCAAACAAGACTACATAAGTCTTGTTTTGTGGATTCGAACCAACAGAGCGGCGTTCTTTACTTTTTGTAGTTTTTCCATTTTATTTTCTACTAGCTTCTGCCAGCGGCTTTGCCCGCGTGAAAGTAGGTTTCTCCTAACAAACTTTGGTAGATATTTATAAGATCTACAATTAATTAGAACATTTTATGGTTCTATCTTTTATAGTTTAGGCAGCGTACGCAAAATAAGTAACTTTTCTGGTTGACTTTTTACACCTTGTGTCCGAAAAACTCAAATATCTTACGGAACCCTATTTTTTTCCAAAATAAAATATAGCCTATGTTACTCGTGGATAACTTTCGAATGGTGAAAGAATTTTTAACATCGGTCCAGTAGTTTTTGGGCCTATTCATTACAAACAAACAAAGTTTTCCTCTTTATAATATTAGTGTAGATAAAAACAGTAGATATATAAGCATCGTGAATTCTAGGGAACAAACGCTGGACGATAACGCGATTTTCAATTAGCATATTCTAATTATTTTACATGGAATCTACATTATTTCTTCAATATTAAAAAGGTATGTTCTATAAATTCTTTTCCACAGACACAGCTTATTAATGTTATTCTTTGATGTTGGTTTAGCATTGTAAACATGACTATATTATTGGAAATACTGTTAACAGTAATAATAGTATATTTATTTGCTAAAAACATGGTATACAAAATGGTAAAGGAGAACAATTAAGAGCAAACATGTTTCGCTAAGTATTAGCATGCAAATATTTGTTATGTACATAGTAACATACAAAAATATTTGTCAACACACATCGACAATTTTTTTTTTTGGTATTAAAGTACTAACAGTCTTCGACTTTGAAAAAAAAACAATTAACAAATCAAAACATTTTTTTTATATATTAATATTTTAAACACACATTTAAGTAGTTTAATAATAATCTATTTCTAGTATTAATTAAAATAGTGTATAGAGTAGTGAATTAGATATTTAGTATCGCTTACCAGGTGATTCGCCATACTCTTGGCGCTTAGTGAGCAAACTCTTTACCTTATTAAGTTTAAGATGAATAGCTTACTTCAAAGCAAGTGTGCCCCATCGTTTACCATATCATCGATAACCAACAGGTGAGATACTGGCCAAATGCGAGCCTATTTACTATAATAAAGACAAACAAATCAAGTATATTGATTTCGCTCGCGAGGTTGTCGACATGTGGGATGTAGACTCGGCGATCATTGTACTATGTTTAAAGTAATGAATAATGTTTAATGAATATACAAAAATAATAATAAAAGGCATCTGTTCGTTTTCAGCCTATGTGCTCGTGTAGGTTTGCATGAATTAACATATATTGAAACTTTAGAATTACTCCACATACTGACACCCCATCCCTCATTGTTCCCAGTTGTCATTCGTAGATCTTGACAGTCATTATAGGTAGTCAGATGCCAGAAAATCTGACCATCAGTCTATACAAGGAGTATCGTGTTGCCCAGTATCAGTCTCAAGTAAATGTTTTCTTTCTTTCTAACTAAGTTGTGGAGGTCTGTTAGGCGGTTACTCCATGTAAAACACAGGTATTCAGCCGTATTCGGTTAGACTGGAAGTTGACCAGTGTCTTCGTGGGGGAGATTGGTGGCTACGACTTCTCGCGCCGAGTCTTGGTACAGGCCATGGTCCGAAGCGAGGAGGACTGGCAGGCGGTTGCCTCCTTCTGCGAAGCAGTAATGTTAGCAAAGGAGGAGGCCATAAGAGCACGCATGAGGGAGCGGCCCTCACGCCCCAGCCACCGGGATCCCGATCGCGATTTCCAGCCACCGTAGGCGCAGGCTTGTGGACGGTTAGCAATGGATAGCGATCGTCTACCCCGAGCCCAAGTCGTCGACGGCGCGTACTGTTCCAAGCGCGCCTCAAGGAGATGTCAGCAAACCGTAGGCGCCCAGCAGGGTCAAAGCCTACTGGGTCAAGGGACTGCTTTTGAAAGGAAAACTCAGCCCTGTTATGAAAGGCAACGAAGGAACCGGAGTGGGTTTTTAGTCAGTAAAAGTCTTGCACACCCTCAAACTCGACCCAAGAGCGAGGGATGTCATTGGGTGATTTTCCTACCAAAAAAAAGCTAGTTGGGAAAAGGCTAGAGAGATGACACTCGTAAGAATATCTCCACATATCCATTAATTATAATCAGTTATCATCATACAGATCCATCTTATCTACACAGGTACGACAATCAAATACCGGCGCGTGAGATATGTGTCGAATCAAAGACGAGTGTGTATCAGTTCGCTAGTCACCCGCACTGATGTCCTCAATCGTACTCAGCAAGCCAATATATACCGCTCGAGCGTTGCCAGTTGCGAATACGTGGCTGTTGTGAGCTTACAAGTTATAGGAGACAAGTTGTTATTAGTTTTTTTTAAATCTATATCTATGCTTCTATACTAATATTATAAAAATTTGGTCAAATGCGAGTCGGACTCGCGCCCGAAGGGTTCCGTACCGCGTTGTATGGGAGCCCCCTTAAATATTCATTTTATTAGTATTTACGTCATTTGTGAAAATTTCAACTGTTTAACTATCACGGAAATATAGCCTAGTGACAGACGGACAGATATAGCTATTTGTCCGTATCTGTCCGACATACTGACGGACAGCGGAGTCTTACTAATAGGGTCCTGTTTTACCCTTTAGGTACAGAACCCTCAAAAGGAAAGATTCTGGGTTTTTATTTTTGTTTGTAAATGAAGATATCTGCTTCAAAATTGTGTTGCGAGATATCACCAAAACATACATAGTTACATTACATTACAAGTTGAATAAAAGCTTGTAGAAAACACAAATGTAGTCTGTCAGATTCATATCTTTGTCTAGTCTAGCAAAAAGATACGAAATTATATCGGAATAAATTCAAAGCACCATTAGATCTGTGGTATATAAATTCAAATGACACCACATTACCATACCAATTGCCAATTTAGGAGCTAAAGAGAACATCTCCGTATGCAAACCATAAGCCGCTTATGTGACATAAAGTGTCTTATTCAGCTATTGGGAGCTATTATGGCTTCTCTTCAAACGTAAGTCGGTATTTAGGCGCCAGACTTTGCCACTAAGAACCTACTTCTTTTGGGTAATTTTGACAAAAACATGACAAGCGAAATCGTACACACTGGTTCTTTTTATCAAAAGTGAAATTGGGTGAGCTTTTAGAATTTTCGGCTTGTTCCTATAAAAAATAGTTTTTTTGTTTTTTTTTTCTGTGGTAAATTCATCTAATGGCATCCCACGCTCTTGGTGGAGCGGGAGATAGTGTCGTGTACGGTTGGCTGACATCTCCTTGAGGCGCGCATGGAACAGTACCCGCCGTCGACGACTTGGGCTCGGTCCGGACGGTTACCGGATGGTCGGACGGCGAGCTACCCATTGCTTCCCGTCCGCAAGCCCGGAAATCAGGATCGGAATCCCGGCGGCGGTTGGGGCGTGAGGACTGTTGCCTCACGCGTGCAGCCGCCTCCTTTGCTAGCATTACTGCTTCGTAGAAGGAGGCGACCGCCTGCCATTCAATTCGCGACTCACTGGGGCATCATGCCGACTCACAGTGTCAGCACCACCCCTATACACTGGGGCATCATAGCAGACAGTTCCGACTCACCGAGAACTATGCGGCATTCGGTTCCGACTCACTGGCACTAACCTACCACAGGCTTAGCACGAATTAAGAAGCATAAAGAACAATCGATCTCCGATCTCCGGAAGGGAATGATGTAACAATATCAATGCCATTACATAAGAACTAATCCGGCATCGCACATTTAAAGTTCTCCACGCGATTTTAACATATAACAGCACAAAATCATCTATCGGGCGGTTGCGCATCAGACATAACACACGTCTGGTTGGAAGATCCTCTTCAACGGAGGTTTGTGAGACTTTACTCTCGGTTCCACATACCTCCAAACTATTTTCTTTTACCACTCCTCAAAAGCATTTGTTACCAGCTTTCCAGCACTTTTATTTTATTCCCCAACAATTCATATACAATCCGCTATAGCCTAGCACTTGCGCGTATAAATTGTATGCCAACGATGCACCGGAGTTAAATCGTCGTACATTTGTCCAAGTAACACCTCTATTTATTTTAGAAAACGGTACCGAAGCCCTGATCAAAACTGAGATGTAGCTGCTTGACATCTAAATGTGGTGCAATGTATCGTGACCTTTTCCTTCTGCAGTAAATAGCTGCTAAGGATGATAGCGAGGGAAACCCACTTGGGGTTTCAGTGGGGTTGGCGTTGTTCATTGAGTTTTATGTGAGACATAATTGGATCGACAGATAACCCCAGATTGTTAGTTTGTTTTTGTTGGAGGTTTGATTTTTAAATATTTTAGTTCTAGATTCTTCCCACGATTTTGTACTCGTTTCTTTTCCTAAACCAAATAATGGTATATCGCCAAGCACGATACTACTGCTTGTTTTCAATACAGTCAAACGGGGTGAATAGGAACATAGGGGTGAATAGGAACAAAAGTTTGAAGGGCATCTTCGCGTTAATTTACAATTTTTCCCAGCATTTAAGTACTCCTATTTACACATTAGTTGTAATAAAAATGGATGCTTTGATAGAAATCAATAATATAAATATATACCAATGTGAAAAACCTAAGCAAAGTTTTGTTCCTATTCACCTCTGCATTCCTATTCATCCCGTTTGACGGTACTTCCTCAAAAAACGAAACGTTTGAATATTTTTAACCGATTTAAAACAAAGGAGGTCGGATGGAGTTTGTATGTCAGTAATTTTCTTAAAAACTACTTAGGTATTTGATTTAGATTTGTGGATCCAATTTGGATGGAGATTCCGATATTTAAAACGTTTGAAACGTTTTAGTATTCAATATAATATCTTAAATAATTGTAAAATAAATTTAATTTCGGGAGCCAGTTTTGTTTATTATATTTTTGTCATATTTTAAATGTTGAGGACTTACAGGTTATGAAAAATAAAATAAAAACGTAGGAAATAATAAAAGACAACAAGGAAAAGTTCAAAACAAGTCACTTTAAGCAGCCTGCTGCAGTTTGTGGAATTTATTTTAGTTCAATCTTGGATTTGACACCATAATTCATACATATATACCGAAAAACATAAACGCTCTTTTTGGCGCAGTTGGGTGAAAAGAAAAACAATCATAGACGTCATCAGCTAGCCTCACGTATAGTATCAGACCTAAAATTTATATGTAATCATAAACAGTACATAATATATTGGCTTAATTTTTTCTGAAAATTTCAATTTTTAGATTAATCCATACATTCGCATTGAGCAGTGGTGGTCGAGTGGTAATGGCCCCGACTTACGAGTTTTAGGTCGTGGGTTCAAACCCAGCCAGGCGCATTACTTTGTGTAATTTATTTCATCACCACTGCTCTCAAAAACGGTGAAGGAAAACATCGTGAGGAAACCAGAATGTCCTAGAACCAAAAACTCAAAAACATGTAACATCCACCAACCCGCACTGGGCCCGCGTGGTGGATTACGGTCCTTTCCCTCTCCTAGACAGGAGGCCTGAGTCCTAACAGTACATTATAAGGCCGACTATGCTATGCTATGCATACGTACATCACAATACCAATGAACAGAGCTCTTTTACAATAGGTACTTAGCAAAATAGGCACAAAACATAAAGCATGAATAACCAACCACAGAACAACGCTTGCCGACTCATAAGCCCTTCAAACTTCGACAGACACTGGAAAATTTATAAATTTATTTTCACTAAAACAAAAAGTATAATAAACTGTCTCTGTAATGATGTTTGTGGGGGCCACAGGAACAAACAAATTGACTGGGAAACCCTGTCCGCCATTGTTTTGTATAACAATAGGCCAAAACATGAATAGGCCTTGATTGTCGCGATGCGGAGCAAATTTAATTTTGGTTTTAACTTCGAAAAAGTGTGTCTAGTCGGACTAGTGCTAATTTTTCGCACCAATATTGTAAGGAAATAGAAAACAGAATTGGGTTCCCATCAAATACTAGCAAATTCAATTCTATTTCCTATTAAAGAACAAAAACAAAACAATAAACAAGAATAATTTGTCTCTGCGTCACCCAAATGTTGAGTGGTAGAAAATGCCTTAAGGTGTTAAGTCTGCCTCTGTACTGTGTGCATAAAAAATAAAATAAAATAATAAGACCTTCTCTCACTGTGAGCGGGGCGAGATACTATCTGACTTTTACTGACTAAAATCCACTCCTTTGTTCCTTTTTTTTCTTGCGTTCCAGGGCCCTGGGGGTTCATTTTCATTTAACTCATGGCCTCAGTGGTTTCGACCCTGCTGGGACTCTACGGTTTGCTCACATCTCTATAAGGCGCGCGTTGAACTCTACGCGCCGTCGATGACTTGGGTTCGGTCTGGATGGTTTGACGGCGAACTACCCATTGCTCACCGTCCGCAAGTCCGCGCCTACGATGGCTGGAAATCGGGATCGAAATCCCAGTGGCTGGGACATGAGAGGCGTTCCCTCGCGCTCCTCCTTGCTCCGGACCATGGCCTGTACCCGGGCCCGGCGCGAGAGGTCTTTGCCGTCGATCGCCAAGCGGAGCACGCCACCATCATATGCTCCACCGTGTCCTCTGGGTGCACGAATCCAGTGCAGGAACTTCCCGTTCCTGCGTCATGCGGAAGGTAAGGACGCCGTGTTGTCTTACCAGCCACTCCTCAAAGAGGGTATTTTCCGCCATAATTGTGGTGTGCTCAGCATTGGGTTGCGACAGCCGCTGTCACCATTCCATCATGAGATCCCACCGGAACTCTGTCCGCCAAGCTGCGACTTGTCGCGGCAGCGGAGTTTCACCCCGGCGTTGTATCTCCACACGCAAATCGTGCAATAAATCCAAGGGTAACCCTGGAAGAAAGGGGCATTTGTGCCCAGCTGTGAGATGATACAGACAGGTTTTTTTTGCAAACCAAGTTCAATAACCCCCGTAATCTGTTGCTGGATGATCCGTCATCTGTAGGTACAGATGAGGCATCTTGCAAATGAAATGCATCCACACATGAAATCAAATCGGAAACAATTGCGTTAGTCTCTGAAGTCGGTCTCAATTCGTGGATCAACGCAGGAGCAATTTGAATAACTCGTCAAATCCAGATATGATTGTTACTCGACAGCCAACAGACAACTGAACAGCGTTTGTACGATGTGATGGACTCGCACCCTGAGGGTTCCGTATATACCTATGTAAATGGTTCAATTTCCGTATGTAGTCTAAAAAATTCTGTAGTGACGTAACAACAAATTTACTGTTTTCAGATTTATTTGTATGCCTGTGCTGTAAGACCTTGCTTTATGGAATATTTCAGGATTTTGAGTCAACGGGAAGTACCCTATGAATTTTAAATTCCTCGAGAGTGTCGAAATATACGTTTTTTGAGACAAATGGCCGTATCATTTTTTTTCGTTAACTTAAAAAATAAAATACAGCTTCAAGAGACTACAAACTTTAGTATATAGTTTTAATTTCAACTGGATGCCTCTACGCGTTGCCGAGATAAAGGGTCTTGATAGACAAACAGACAGATGGACAACAAAGTGATCCTGTAAGGGTTTCGTTTTTCCTTTTGAGGTACGGAACCCTAAAAACGTAGCAAACACAGCGTTGGATTTCCACAAGGTGGACCGAAGACCAGTTGAGGGTCGCGGGAATCCGGGATGCGAGACGCACAAGATCGGTTGTTATGGCTTCAATTAAGGAAGGCCTATGCCATTTAATTTCCTACGTTTAGGTAAATAATATTTTTGAAAATGTCTCCCCGAGTACTTTAT
The DNA here is from genome assembly GCA_949316375.1 of Mythimna vitellina. Classification (NCBI taxonomy): domain Eukaryota; kingdom Metazoa; phylum Arthropoda; class Insecta; order Lepidoptera; family Noctuidae; genus Mythimna; species Mythimna vitellina. Next base: position 2,675,581 of record OX438696.1, read on the forward strand.
TTTTATACCCTACATGACAATAATTTTTTTTGGCCTAACAAAATTTAAGCTTTGACCCTGCTTGGCTCCTACGGTTTGCTGACATCGCCTTGAGGCGCGCCTGGATCAATATGCGCCATCGACGACTTGGGCTCCGGACGGTTACCGGACGGTCGGACGGCGAGCTACCCATTACTCGCTGTTCGCAAGCCTGCGTCTATTTTGGCCGGAAATCGGGATCAGGATCTCGCTGGCTGGGGTGCGAGGGCTGCACCCTCGCGCGTGCACGTCCTGCCGCCTCCTTTGCTAGCATTAATGCTTCGCAGAAGGAGGTGACCGCAAGCCACTCCTCCTCGCTCCGGATCATGGCCTGTACCAAGGCCCGGCGCGAGAAATTGTTGCCGCCGATTTCCTCCACGAGGACACGCCGATGCCGTTCCGCATGAATTCGGTGCAGGAACCTCCCGAGTTGACCATATCCAGTTAGGACTTGCGTCATGGGGAAGGTAAGGACTCCGTGAGGTCTTTCCAGCCACGCCTCAAAGAGGGGACTTACTGCCACAATCATGGCGTGCCCAGCACTGGGTTGCGACAGTCGCTATCGCCATTTCACTATGAGGTCCTGCCGGAACTCTGTCCGCCATACCGCGACTTGTTGACGTCGTGGCAGCGGAGTTTCGTCCCGGCGTTGCATCTCCACGCGTAAATCGTGTATGAGTGCAAGGACTGTTGCCTTCAGATTCCATGGTGGCAGGCCAGCAAGGAGGCTAAAAAGAAATATAAATACATGCAGTCAAAATATAACCTTCCGGATATGTTTTTTGAGTGTATCGGTGAAAATTCAGTAATAAAAATACAGTTTGTAAGCAAAATATGGGATCATTTGTCCATTCATCCGTGAATGTCTTCCAGATCAAAGATATTTACTCTAAGCACCTGCGTTGGACAGATCTGAGCGTTTACCTAACATTAGGGTAACGACACCGATTCTCGGCACGTCTGCAAGGTGGCGGTTGTTGTGCCATTAGTTTACCATTTCAAAGACGACGGTCACTGCGTAGGGCTGGGGTGACCAACCAGTCAATCGCGATTGTTGGAAGGAATCAACATAACTGATTTTGTTCATACAAATCACTTTTTATTTCTCTGACTTTCTCGTTACACGCTTGACAAATGACTGCCTGAGTCACGTGCGTAGCACAAGAAACCAATATAGTGAGGACCGGATAAAGCGTCAACTCGGCAGAAACAGTAAGCTATTTATTCAAATCATTGCATTTAAAAAAAAAAACCAGCACCACCAAACACCAATATAAATATCTGAAACATTTAATTTAAATTACCATGAAGTAATCTTTATTTGGCAAAAACAAATGAATTGTAAATATGCCAAAACTAACGCTTTCTAGTAATAAAAGACGTCAGTCATTTCTAACCTTAAAATAATAGCTGTCACACATGGTAACAAGTGACAGATCAATTGAGAACCCCATTCAAACAATTCGATTCCAACACGATCGACTTGTCGATCTTGGCTGTTAATCCAGTCAATCTGGGCAAGCGTGTTTAGTTTAAGGCCAAGAGAACTATGTCACGATGCGTCAGATAGCTAACTATTATCCGCTGCTACATTCTATTACTTGGTCGCCTCATAACTTCTTTTTTGTCGAGAAATAATCGTACATATTCCTGTCAGGTTGTTCAAATTTTTAAGCTCGCTCACTCTTCTTCAATCTTATTGTTAAGTTGATATTGTAAGATCTCGCAGAATCTAGCCAAGAAGCAGTAGATCGTAGGTCGAATCAAGTTGACCACCCCTGGCGTAGAGGATCCCATAGGTTGAATTCGGAGATGTCTGTAGAAGCGTTAGTAGAGTAATTGAAGGTGTCGTAAATGAACTATTATTTGGTGGCGTAGTATAAATGGGGTCGTTGCAGTTAGATCCATATACCAAGTCAGTTCGAAGGACCTCTACTTACTACCTCGTCATGACGATTAGTGTCAATACGAGTACATAACAAGATGTAACAGTAAATTTGATGTTAGTGGACATAGCACATAGTAGACGAAAAATAACCTGCTCTTGGGTGGGAGACAGTGTCAGATTTTTACTGACTAAAAACTCACTCCTGTTGCTTCGTTGCATTTCGTACCGGGGCCGAACCTTCTTTTCAGAAACAGATTCTTGGCTCCAGTAGACTTTGACCCAGCTGGGCCCCTACGGGAGTATAGGGGTAAGGATTCGTAGGCGTGGGCTAGAGAATTAGAATTTTACAATTGTGTATTATAATAATTATTACTGTGCAGATCACTATGGGATAAGAGCGTGATAGAACTTTTCGAAAAAGGAATCTTATCCGCGCCGTACCCTATGAATTTTGATTTCCTTAAGAGTTTTTCCGAATTGCTATTTTTTTTTTTTGACTTAGCCTCATACTTACTTTTTTCAGATTTATTCCTATATCTGTACTATAAAACCTTGCTATATGCCAAATTTCAGGATTCTGGCTCAACTGCAACCACCCTATGAATTTTGACTTCCTTCAGAGTGTCAAAATATACGTTTTTTGAGACATAAACGGCCGTATCTTTTTGTTCCGTCCTTAGAAGTTTGATTTTTTCGCAAGTTTAAGAGACAGCAGACTTGAGTATATGGTTTTAATTTTAATTCGATACCTCCACGCGTTCCCGGGATAAAAGGTCTTAGCAGACAGACAGACGGGCAACAAAGTGTTCCTATAAGATTTTCGTTTTTTCCTTTTGAGGTACGGCACCCTCAAAAAGCTGGGCAAGTGCGAGTCGGTCTGGCCTACTGAGGGTTCTGTACATTCTATTCTATTTCTATTTACAAAAACAGTTCAATTCCCGAATCGAGTTACGAAGATTTTTCCGAATCGCAAAAATGTTGTGTGTATGTTTTTTTTGTGACGTAACTACTAATTTCCTGTTTTCAGATTTTTCGCTATATTTGTGTTATATGACCTTGCTTCATACCGAATTTCAAGATTGGTATAGGGATATATATATATTGGGATAGGTCAACAGTCACAGTCAACCTTATAAATTTTGATTCCCTTGAGAGTCAAAATATACGTATTTGCAACATAAATGACCGTATCTTTTTTGCTCTTAACTCAGAAGTTTGATTTTTACATAGCTTCAAAAGACCACAGGCCACAGTCTGAAGTATATGGCTTAAATTTTGACTCAATACCTCCACGCGTTCCCGAGATAAAGGGTCTTCTCGACAGACAGACGGGCAACAAAATGATCCTATAAGGGTTCCGTTTTTTCCTTTTGAGGTACAGAACCCTAAAAATTACCACAAAGGCTAATAAGTCTGTGTCGGAATGCCCTACAATTCCGAGCTCACTTTGCTCACTCTTGGACTAAGAAGTTGAGCAAGTTTTGATTTGAGTTAAGGCATTAGTGTTTTAAAAAAAATTAACTAGCTTATTACAGGCTGTCTCATTTTCTGCTTCATCGTCATCATTTCAGCCGAAAGACCAACAGTGGACGTTGGACACAAGCCTCCTCCAAGTGTCGCTACAATGACCGGTCTTGTGCGTCTCGCATCCATCGGATTCCCGCAACCCTTACCAGGTCATCGGTCCACCTTGTGGGAGGCCTTCTAACGCTGCGTCTTCTAGGACGTGGTCGCCATTCCTGAACCTTTCATCCCCATCGACCATCTGTTCTGCGAGCAATATGCCCTGCCCACTGCCACTTAAGTTTGTCGATTTTTTGGGCTATGTCTGTAACCTTGGTTCTCCTGCTATTGCTTAGATATAAAATGAGAAGTTTCATCACGTGGCTAATAAAGAAATGTATAGCTTATAAGCATAATCGGCCTTTCAATGTTCCCACTGTTGGGACTCAGACCTCCTCTCTAGTATAGGGAACGGGCATAATCCACCACGAGGGCCCAGTGCGGGTTGGTGAATGTCACATGTCTTCGAATTTTTGGTTCTAGGACATACCGGTTTCCTCACGATGTTTTCCTTCACCATTTTGAGAGCAGTGGTGATGAAATAAATTACACAAAGTAATATGCCTGGCTGGGTTTGATCCCTACAACTCGTAAGTCGCAGCCTTATACTGCGTTACCACTCGGCTACCACTGCTCTCCAAAGAAATGTATGGTATGACTTAATTTATTTTTTGTAATTCCGTTCAGATACATTTTTAGATATATGAAACAATGGATTAAGAATACAATTTTCTTGTATTACATTATTGAAACTGTGATTTAGTGTTTACCAATTCAAATGGATGTTACTTGAAAGTCACAAGCTTTAAAACCATAAAATATTAAATTAATCCTTTATAATAAGAGCGGGTTACAGTAATCTTATCCTAGTACGTTCTGTATCCTTTTGTGTGTTGTGGCAGAGTAGAGCGTTATGATATCGAGTTTCAGGATTCCAAGCGACGGATCCAATCGATTGTACATTATGTAGACCGTATTGTTTCGCCTTGTACGAGTTCCGTATGACGTATCTAAACGTATCGGCTATATGTTATGGTTCGGATTAGCAGTTGTATGTTCTGAAGGGATTATGTAGCGGTTAGTTTATCTGATGTTTGGTGAACGGACTACGACTTTGTTTTGATTGATTGTAACAGTGGTTTCCGAAGTTGACTGTATCGCGACTTCTAATCACCTTAGATATAAAATGGACTGTTCAAATGAGAAAAAAGCATTAAGTTCTGTCCTTAGTTATATTTAAATACAAAAAATGCTGTTTTTAGGGTTCCGTACCTAGAAAGAAAAACACTGAACCCTTATAGGAACACTTTGTGCTCCGTCTGTCTGTCTTTCTGTCAAGACCTTTTATCTTGGGAACGTGCGGAAGTATCGAGTTAGGATTAATGCGGTCCCTTGAAGCTGTGACAAATTAAATTTATAAGTTAACGAAAAAAAGATACGGCCGTTTATGTCGCAAAAAACATATATTTCGACACTCTTGAAAGAATCAAAATTCATAGGGTACTTCCCGTTGACCCAGAATCTTGAAATTTGCCAAAAAGCTACGTCTTATTGCTATAAGACGTAGCTTTTTTGCAGGTATAGGAATAAATCTGAAAACTGTAAATTTGTTGTTACATCACAACAATTTTTTTTTGCGATTCGGAAAAATCTACGACACTCTATTTGGGAATTGAACACTTATTATCTAAGTTTGTACGGAACCCTCATGGCGCGAGTCCAACTCGCACTTGTCCAGTTTTTTTATCGTTGCCCCATACTAGGAATTACTCCTGCATTGACCCAGAACACTAACTGTAGGCCATACAATTTTTTTATTATTTATTTAAACTTCATGTACAGTAGTGGTACATAGGCGGACTTAATGCAACAAGGCATTCTCTACCAGTCAACCTTTGGGTTAAAAAGACAACACTGTGGTAGGCTTGCACAATAAACAAATAACAAATAAATCAAAAAGAAAAAATAAAATAACAATAAGTTATTTATAATAATAAAATACATATATACATACAAATATTTGTGTCGTGCGGGAATCGAACCCAGGACACGAAGCGCAGCAGCCAATCGGTCAAACACTGGACTAACTGTGCAGCAACATTTTTATTTACAGACTACAAAAAAAAAAAATCGTTATTCAAGAACTAAAGTTAGCTCTAACCTCATCAATAATATTACATCCAGCTTCTTACACTGGCTGAAGTAGTGACAGAGTCAACTCAATTTACCAATTACGTAGGTGGTAGGAGGGGGGGCGCTCCAAGGCACTGTCATTGGCCCCACTAACCACGTTATGTAAGGAAGAATTGCGTCGCGAATGTCAATATTTTGTGCTGTTGCCTTAATTGTACAAGGTTACTTTTGTGTATATAGAAAAAAACTGGCCAAGCGCGAGTCAGATTCGCACATGAAGGGTTCCGTACTACAAAATAAGGTTTTTCGTATTACCTTTTTTATAATTTTATTATTTACTAGCGACCAGCCCCGGCTTCGTGCAATGCTGATCACATCATAGTATGACCTTTTTAAGGTGTACAATACTGTAGTACCTTATTTTGATCTATAATATAAGAGATAAGAGCAATGTAAGCTGAAAAAAAATATTTATTTACGACGTCACATTAGAAACCTGTAAAATCATCAGTGTTCCTCTACTATATTGTGCGTTTATTATACATGTAAACCTTCATCTTAAGTCACTCTATCTATTAAAAAAAACCGCATCAAAATCCGTTGCGTAGTTTTAAAGATCTAAGCATACATGTTAACAGACAGACACGAAAAGCGACTTTGTTTGATACTATGTAGTGTTTGTTGTAAAGGCAATAGAAATAAATATTCTGTGAAAATTTCAACTCTTCATCTTTTACGGTTTATGAGATACGACCCGCTAATTGAAGGACGGACAAACTGACAGCACGGAACCTTTTTTTATTAATCGAAAAAAGATGGGTATGACGTGGTAAAATATGTCCAGACGTAGCAATACACCTAGTTTGACGACATGTCGTCGCAGTGGATAAGCGATTGGCTGCTGCAATGCGTATCGCAAGTTCGAATCCCGTACGGAACACATATTTGTATGGCCTACAAATACAAATCCGCGACACACAGCGCACGTACAGCTAAGGAGTGGAATTCCTGACTGGGGTTTTTTTTTTTTATTTGGTGGGAAAATCATCTTATGACATCCCCGCTCTTGGGCGGAGCGGGAGATAGTGTCAGACTCTTACTGACTAAAAACCCACTCCTGTTCCTTCGTTGCCTTCGTCCTAGGGCCCCGGGTTCCGCTTTCACACTACCCGTGGCCCCAGTAGGCTTCGACCCTGCTGGGCCCCTACGATTTGCTGACATCTCCTTGAGGCGCGCGTGGAACAAAACGCGCCGTCGACGACTTGGGCTCGGTCCGGACGGTTACCGGACGATCAGACGGCGAGCCACCCATTGCTCGCCGTCTGCAAGCCCGCGCCTACGGTGGCCGGAAATCGGGATCGGAATCCCGGCGGCGGTTGGAGTGTAAGGACCGTTGCCTCACGCGATCGGCCGCCTCCTTAGCTAGCATTACTGCTTCGCAGAAGGAGGCGACCGCCTGCCACTCCTCCTCGCTCCGGAGCATGGCCTGAACCAAGGCCCGGCGCGAGAGATCACCGCCGCCGATTGCCCCCACGAGGTCACGGCGTTGCTCTGCCCAAGCGGGGCACACCTCCACCGTGTGCTCCACCGTGTCCTCCGGGTGGGCCACACAGTGGCGACACCCGGGCGTCGTTTCCGCACGAATCCGGTGCAGGAACCTCCCGAACTTACCGTGTCCGGTGAGGACCTGCGTGATGCGGAATGTGAGGACGCCGTGAGGTCTTTCCAACCACGCCTCAAAGAGGGGACTTACCGCCATAATTGTGGCGTGCCCAGCATGGGGTCGCGACAGTCGCTGTCGCCATTTCACCATGAGAACTCGCCGGAGCTCTGTCCGCCATGCTGCGACTTGTCGCGGCAGCGGAGTTTCGCCCCGGCGTTGCATCTCCATGCGCCGTTCGTGCATGAGTGCAAGGACTGTTGCCTCCAGATCCCATGGTTCCTGGCCAGCAAGAAGGCTCGCCGCGATCATTTTAGGCGTTAGAATTACTTGTTCATTTACCTAGGATATTTTGGTGTGTATTTAATTGACATCCCCGTATATAAGACAAATGTTTTTTCCATAGTAGGAACTACCTTATGAAGAGTCTCCAACTTATGAATGAAACTACGGCGAAACCTTGTGCGCGTGTATCCCCGTTCAATCGAACTCGCATATTGATGGCCAAACCGAGAAATTACTGACGCCGATTGCCTCTATGAGGACACGGCGGTTCACTCAAGATGGATAGACCTCCACCGCATGCTACACCGAGTCCTCCAGGTGATTCACAAAATGGTAATATCACGGTACTTTCAACCGAACCCAAAACAGAAACCGTTCGAAACACCCACAACAGTCCTGAGCTTATCCATAAAACAATGAAATTATGGTTAACAAATGTAGCAGCCGATAAGTATTATCCCTGAGACTGGCCTCCCTTAGAGGGTTGTTCCAGTGTTGGTCACCACTCATTGCAAAGAGGTAACGTCCAGATATCGACGTAAGGCTGCAAGGAATCTGAGATACATCATACGTTGTCGAACTGTGGTCAGAAAAACACATTCGATCCCGTTTTATATGAAGCGGTGACTGCAAATAATAAAACACACCATTATTAATCCGCAAGGTGCCATCATGCCGGAGGACACAGTGGAGATGTGCCCTGCAAGGGCGGAGCACCGCCGTGTCCTCGTGAAGGCAATCGGCGTCAGTGACCTCTCGCGCCGGGCTCTGATCCAGAGCGAGGAGTAGTGGCAGGCGGTCGCCTCCTTCTGCAAAGCCGTAATGCTAGCGAAGGCGGAGGCCGCACGCGTTAGGGAACGAACGGCCTCACGCCGAGCCAAGATTCCGACCCCAACTACCAATCACGGTAGACGCGGGCTTCCGGACGTCGAGCAATGGGTAGCTAGCCGTCCTGAGTTGACAGGATCGAGCCCAATCCTCAACAGTGCGTAGTGATAGACACAGGTGTAGTTTTAGTCGGTAAAAGATTGACACGTCCTCCCGCTCCAACCAGAGCGGGAGAAGTCATTGGATGATTTCCACCCTTAGAAAAAGAAAAAAAAGGTGCCATCATCATCATTATTATTTCAGCCGAAAGATGTCCACTTCTGGATATTGACCTCTCCAAGTGTCGCTATAATAACCGGTCCTGTGAGTCTCTCATCCATCGGATACCCGCGACCCTTACCAGGTCATCGGTCCACCTGGGGACCATCCAACGCAAGGTACCCTGTAACCCCTTCCGAAAATGTGGCCGTGTTATTTTAAAGTAAATAATTAAATACATAATAGCTATTTACTTTTATCGTCTTTGGATGGTATCCCTTGAATAATCACGGTCAATTAGCTTGTTACTATAATGCGAAAAATATAATAAAAATAAGCTGTAGGATTGTTAAAAATGCCTCCGTCTAACACCAGTTTAACCATAACTGTAATTCTTTCTTCTTATTTTATTCTTTTTCTTTTTATCTTATTTCATTCTTCTGCCACTCAGAAAATTACGTAAAATACGCAATGCCATCTATCAAATTTAATATGAAGTTCAACCGTCATTGTCATCATTATTTCTACTTTGAGTCTTTAGATGGCGTTGCGAGTTGCGTGTGGTGTCATATTTTACTTCTCGCAAACTTTGATTTCATACCGTTTGTCTTTCATATGCTTTGTTTCATTGCGATGAAACAAAGCCTAAGTAAGATAATTATCAAGTTCCACACAATTTAAATGTATAAAAGTTATTTACATCGATTTCTAAAATTAATAATACGCACTTCACTAAAAATTTCTACAGATATATTATATACGTAGATTTATAAAAAACAATTGTAAGCATGCAAAAATATATAAAAAAAAATCTTATTCACGATGACAAAATAGAACAAAAATTTTTCCTAAGAGAGCCGTACGGGATTTGAACCACCTTCACATTACATTAAAGTCTAGATGCGAAACCACTGCGCTGCGGTCTTCGATGAATAACCTATAAAATAGACGTTCCTATATAAACGTCATAATTGACTGGTTGGCTCCCTAACGATGATAGCGTGATGATTTTCGTTTTAGAAGTTAAATTTGCAGCTAAATGGAATAATGTAACATTATAGTACGTGGTTTTATTCGTCGCTTTGATTTTATTATGTGTTTTGATTAGTTTGTACAAAATATTTAGAAGATATCGAATAGAAATGTCAATTTTATTTTGAAAAAATGGTAAAAGTTATTGTAATACAAAAAAAATAAGACAAAATAATGACAAATTTTTTAACTGTAGCTGGGAATTGAACTCGCGGCAAATGTCATTCAATACCTACATTTTGGATTATTGCTCACCCCCATAGCAAATAGCGTGATAGTTTATAGCCTATCAGTTGCCCTGACCTATAAGGATTGTGTATGCAAAATTTGAACAGGATCGGTTCAGTAGTTTTTGCGCCAATTAATACCATCCCAAAAGAATTTTACTGTTTTATTATATGTATAGATTATATTCCCTTGAATTATATACTTTCACTCAGCCGCTAGCAGACGATAGAATTTTCATATATTATTATATAATCCAAAGACAATATTAACATAACACCGACTTTTATTACATATTTTTTTAGAAAACTACTTACGAAATTCGCCTACAGGCATTGAAGGCTCTATTTAAGCTTGCAAACAGTGAAAAAAAGATCAAACTTTAACAAAAACATAACAAAGAAAAATATAATTTACAGCATTCATTGCGCTACCAATTTAACGGTGTGATAACAAAAAATAACGCCATAATAATGTGTAACCTAACCTAAACACACACGCCTGTAATGGCAAGCGCCATATTTGTTTTCGTGGCCGTGTCATACATGGCCGGACGGGGATTATCCGGCTACTGAGGGCTGCTGCGGGGAAAAAATTGACCGGAATATATATTACTGGCGATTTTGAATGTGTTTTTGTATTCATTTTTATTAAAATTCTCTGTTAGGTACGGATTATGTTTTTTTTTTTTGTGTGATTTCATTTTATTGTTTGGATTCTATATTTATTTAGTGAAAGATATCACTAAAATATTATGGAATCTAAAATAATATTATAAACTGATTGCTGTTTTACAGTACCTATAATGTTATTTGAAAAACCCTCGTTTTAGAAGTCTAATCTAACACACGCTGTCACAAATACTTCCGTGAATAGATACTTTTCACATGCAGAGTGTATGCCGGGCCTTGTAGGCCATGGTCCGGAGCGAGGAGGAGTGGCAGGCGGTCGCCTCCTTCTGCGAAGCAGTAATGCTAGCAAAGGAGGCGGCCGATCGCGTGAGGCAAAGGTTCTTACGCTCCAACCGCCGCCGGGATTCTGATCCCGATTTCCGGCCACCGTAGGCGCGGGCTTGCAGACGGCGAGCAATGGGTGGCTCGCCGTCCGACCGTCCGGTAACCGTCCGGACCGAGCCCAAGTCGTCGACGGCGCGTACTGTTCCACACGCGCCTCAAGGAGATGTCAGCAAATCGTAGGGGCCCAGCAGGGCCGAAGCCTACTGGGGCCACGCCACGGGTAGTGTGAAAGCGAAACCCGGGGCCCTGGGACGAAGGCAACGAAGGAACATGAGTGGGTTTTTAGTCAGTAAAAGTCTGACACTATCTCCCGTTCCGCCCAAGAGCGGGGATGTCATAAGATGATTTTCCCACCCAATAAAAAAAAAAACATGCAGAGTGTATTATGTTATATGCTATTCATGAGTATACATGTAGATGGACAGAGTGGCCAAAGAAAAAAGGAATGGATTGTGTGAGACGCGATATGAAAGAAAATAGAGTCAGTGATAGCGTGGCGGATGACAGAACGGAATGAAAGGAAAAAACGTGTTGCACCGACCACGAGTAACATAGGACAAAGGCAGAAAGATGAAGTCTCAAATACATGAGGGGTCAAAATGACACTGGGCAATGATGCAACGTTGCCCAGTATCCTGCATCTTGCCCCCCACCATTTTACGACGCATTCACGTGACACAGGACATGTTGTTGGACAATTTGACAGCGTCACGTGTTATGTTGGGAAACATGTTATCCTCTAATGTGTGTGAGGATTCGTGACAACACAGTGTATTTGCTAGTTAATCTACATCATATTACCATCACATTTAATAGGTAAATCTTGAAAAGAGTCTTCAATATTAACTTCACCACGTTAATACAAAAAAGGGTAAATCAAAAAGAAATATTTTTAACAACAATGCTCAAGTTCAATCCACTTAGCCCCAAGACACGTCCCTCAAGAGAACAGAACTAGATAAGACTAACACAAACTCAGAAAAACATTTATTAATACTCACTAAAATCAAAGACAACACTGCCTTTTTAATTATTTATACGAAACGTAATAGATTGAGGAGTAAAACAATCTACTTGTGACTGTCATGTACAATCAAATGCTGAAGCTTCAGAGGAGAATACCACTTTATCCGTACATGTTAACACACCTCTATTTTTCAGAACAGAAGGTTGAATTTAGGTTGAAGTGGGTGCAAATTTAAGGTCAAAGAATTGGTTATACCTGATGTTAAGCCAAACGTCAGAAAACAAAGAAAGTTTGCGGTAAGTTTGATAGACATGTTCTATTTCCAAGTTTGTGTGTTGTTACAGTATGGAGTTCGGCTTGAAACCGCTTCGTGCATCAGCTTCTGACGTTTTATAATTGCCCATGTAAGCCTATGTGAAATATTTTAATTGGTTTTTTCTTTGTTCTGGATAGAACTAGAGTCAACCAATACCAACAGGATTTTTACATAAACCCAACAATAATTTATTTATTTATTATTCTTAGATCGGTACAATTAGACTGCTTGTACACGTTAAGAAAAGTCGCCGGGCCTATGTAAGATTTATGTCGTTTCTACACAAGAACTGTGTACACTGCTTTGGCGCTGACCAAGAATAAAATCTTGTCTACGCTAGACACGACGCGTGAAGTTGCTATGGTGTGGTAGGGGGGCGGGGGAAGTGAGGGGACGCCACGATCAATTTTCGTGAGTAGATCCGACAATATTCTTATCGTGTGCATGATGAACTGGTCCTAACTGCCGCAGACATGGTGAAATTTCTTAGCGTGTACAAGCGCCCTTAGTCCAGAATCTGCTACTTTACAACATCGTGTGCGTAGTGGAATGGTAGTCATCAAAGGAGCGGTGCAGTGGAGGGTCACGTCGCTCACTTACACAGCATCAGGCCATCGCTCCTCCAGGATTCCACATGTATGCAAATCCCATATCGAACACATTTCGAAATGTCAAAACTCTTTCGATGAGTTTTTACAAAGAAAATTGATTTAAATTGAAAAATACGGAAAATTTTGATATGTCATCTTGACGGTTGACCATAGACGTAACATGTAACCTAATTAGAAAATTAAGTTAAAATCGTAATTTAAGTACTGAAATTTTATTTAAATGCAATTAGGAAGTATTTTTTAAGAAATTAGAGTGAATAGGCTCTTAATAAACTAGTGCGCCTGACCATCAATGATTGCATCTCCGCTTACCATCAGGTGGGATCGCAGTCAAGCACTGGTTTATATCAAATAATAAAAAAAAAATTAGTTATATAAATATTATTCGGCACATTAGCAGCTATTAGCTGATGCACGTGTTTCATAAGGTTTGGTGACGTTTAGTCTGTCCAACCGATTTTTAAAGCAGTTCAATGGGAACTTTCACATCACTTTCCAGGAGCCTGTTCCATGCCGTTACAACTACTTAACGGTTTGCTAGAAATTGCTTCAACGGCTTCTTTGTGGATGCATTTCCCTATGACTTGAAGGAATGTCCTCGTAAATGTTTGTTGGCATTCAGTGTGTAAAGGTCTTGAAGGCTGGACACATCGTAGTATTCTGTGAGTATTTTATAAGTTCCAATAAGCCTACCTCTTTCTCTACATTCCAGTGTGATAAGATCAAGATCTTTAAGGCGCTCTTCGTAGGATACATAGCAAATGGACATTTTTGATTAGAGTGATGTCTTTCTTAAAATTTGTATCCCAGATGACATTAGCATGCTCCAAGAGGTCTTATGTGGGTTTTGTACAGCTTAACAAACGTTTTAGGTGTCAAGCATTCGAATGCCTTACGAATAACATAGAGGTTTGAATGTGCTCTATAAATAAATAGTACTTGCGAATAATAACTGTAATTGGCTCAATGTCTCTTATACTATTGTTATTCTTTTGTTATAGCTGTTGGTTCTCCTATGATTAAATAAATAAATAAATAACATAGAGGTTTAAATGTGCTCTATAAATAAATAGTAAATGATAAATGATATTTATTTTGTAAGTAGGTTTAAAAAAACACTTTTCACGTCATTTTTGTTTTCGTCATTTTAAACTAGATGAGGCCGGTGTTTCCTAGCTGACTACCCTGAGAAGAAATACCAAAACAAACTCAGGGGTCAAAGTCTCTTTTAAAGTCCATACAGTTAATATGTAATGGTCAAATCACATGAGAACAGAAGTAGGCAAATGATATGGGAATCGATGCACTCATTGGTCATCGGCATCTATATTGGTATCTAGACCCTCACACACAAACACGCTAGTGTTATAATCATGATTTATCAAGAATTTATCAAAAGAAATATTTAAAAAAAATATATAAAACAATTTTTAGGATAAAAAAAAATTACTATTCTGAAGAAGATTCTGAACATATTGTGTTCGTTAAGTTACATATTGCTTATAAACCATAGCAATCATAGTTACCATAAAAAAGATGACTCAACCAACAGAAAATCCATCTACGATTTCTTTGACATTCCTTGTAAGACGCTTAGCAATCACTTATGAAGCGTCGAGTGTTTTATGTACATTTTACGCGTACTATAAAATGTTATCACTTGTAATTACTTGGCCTTATTACAAGTTGATAATTACACAAGTTTATTAGGAAACTAACTTAATGACGAAATTGTGTTTGCGTGATTGAGGAATACATTTAATTTAAAGAGGCTTTAAGAGCGTCCTTTTCAAGGTACATTTTCATACAACCGCTCTTACGTGATTATGATGTTATTACACATCTTTCTCTAGATATTTTAGATACACAGCTATCTTGTGAAGCTTCTATAGAAATAAAAACATAAATTTGTGTAAAACTAATCTAGTAAAGACCTCTGAAACTCTACTATTTTATGTGAACTGGCCCTGCATAATGTACTCATATATTGAAATTAAAAAGAGTACATCTATAGAAGCCTTTCATATTTCATCGAGATTCTGAATGATAACTTTTTTTCTAAAAAACTTTTAATGGTTTTAAAAAAAAAAAACACGTGTTTCCCAGAACAAGTTTTGTAAGATATTTGAGTAAATTATGGAATTACCTAATGCCAACAGAAGTTTGGCATTATCTCCTTTTTTTGCATTGCCTTTTCATCAAACTTTACTTTGGATTACATTAGATGAAGCAACAAGCTTATAAACCATGCTCGATGTTGACGATAGGCGAGTGAAAAAGTACCCTCTTAAGCAAAGTAATTGATGTGCTACCAAATTGTCACATAGCAAATATTTTTGAATTTTAGATACTAGTTAGTGACTTTATGTAACGTTGTGATGACCTCGTAGTTAAGGCACCCATTATCATATTAACTGCTGCGAGTGGCTTCGCCCCTTTGTAAGTAGAAAATTGTTCTAACGGTGTCTGGTGGTATGGACATGGTCAACCCAAAAATCCATTCTGCCATTTGAGCGTGAAGAAGTAACATACATACACACACACACAAACCTTCGACGTTCTAATATTAGAGTGATAGCATGATGTGATATTGAGTGTTTTTTTAACTGGTGTGTCAGTCCACTAACCACTAGACTAATCTAGTGGTTAGTGGCCCTGACTGCTATGCCGAAGTTCGTGGGTTCAATTCCCACCTAGAACAAATGTTTGTGTGATGAGCATAATTATTTTTTCTGCCTGGGTGTAATTTAACTATAATATGTATGTATTTAGAAATAAATAAGTAAGTTTATCAGTTGTAACAAAATTTCTGCTTAGCTTGGGACTAGACGGCATTGTATGATAGCTGTGGAATATTGTTTTATTACCACTTAAATAGAAACTATATATATATATACATATAATATATACGGGTATTATACAATATACTTTTGCAATATAATAATTTAGATAGTACAGTATTTTTTTCTTCACTTCAGGAAATTGACCTCTCTTTGTACCTTCCAAACATATTTTTTTGCAGCAGTATGGACCAGTCCTGTAGGCTCTAGGCTTATCCAGCCATCTTCACCTAGGTCAGCAAAGTTGAATCTAGAACTTTACATTTTTCTTTTTAGAGGGCTAAAATGTGGCTTGCCATTTTTAGGGTTCCGTACCTCAAAAGGAAAAAATGGAACCTTATAGAATCACTTTATTATACGTCTGTCTGTATGTATGTCAAGACCCTTTATCTGGGGAACGTGTGGAGGTACCGAGTTGAAATCAAAACAATATACTCAAGTCTGCGGTCTCTAGAAGCTGTGAAAAAATAAAAAATGAGCAAGTGCGAGTCGAACTCGCGTACTGAGGGTTCCGTACAAACTTGAAAGGTAAATTGCGGTTTACGATTTATGAAGTGTTAAAAAAAAACCTACTTACAAGATCTCGTTCAAATCAAGTTTCGGTGGAAGTTTGCATGGTAATAAGTAAAAGTCTGACATTATCTCCCGCTCCGCCCAAGAGTGCGATTTGTCATAAGGTGATTTTACCATCTAAAAAAAAAAAACCGGGAAGCTACTGCACCGGATTCGTGCGGAAACGATGCCCGGGTGTCGCCACTGTGTGGAACGCTCGGAGAACACGGTGGAGCACACGGTGGAGGTGTGGCCCGCCTGGGCAGAACAACGCCGTGTCCTCGTGGGGGCAATCGGCGGCGGCGATCTCTCGCGCTAGGCCTTGGTTCAGGCCATGGTCCGGAGCGAGGAGGAATGGCAGGCGGCCGCCTCCTTCTGCGAAGCAGTAATGCTAGCAAAGGAGGCGGCCGATCGCGTGAGGCATCGGTCCTCACGCCTTGATCGCCGCCGGGATTCCGATCCCGATTTCCGGCCACCGAAGGCGTGGGCTTGCGGTGGGCGACCGTCCGGTAACCGTCCGGTAACCGTCCGGACCGAACCCAAGTCGTCAACGGCGCGTACTGTTCCACGCGTGCCTCAGGAAGATGTCAGCGAATCGTAGGGGGGCCCCTAGCAGGGTCGAGGCCTGCTGGGGCCAAGGGTCTGATTCTGAAAGAAAGACTCGGCCCTGGGACGAAGGCAACGAAGGAACAGGAGTGGGTTTTTAGTCAGTAAAAGTCTGACACTATCTCCCGCTCCGCCCAAGAGCGGGATTTGTCATAAGATGATTTCCCCACCAAATTAAAAAAAAAATCTGATGGGCCGATGATGGAACGGGCTTGGCGGAATTAGGTTATACAATTTCAATGCGCACTTTGCGAGTCTGTACAACTTGAGTGACCTTGAAAAACGCTTAATTGGTGTTTGTACACACGGGTGTACGAAATACACTCGGCCGAAAATTTTGATCTCTATATCTTCGAGATTTCTATAAAATTGCAAAAAAAAAAAAAAGTAATTTTACGTAAAAATGCGCTATTACATGGTAATAATACACGCGAGGGGTGAAAGCACTACAGGAAACTCGCTCTTTTTCAAACGCACGAGAAAACGGAAGAAAGCGTCCATTTTAACAATCACCATGTTCAGTAAAATTATTACGGCGCCAACGTCATAAATATAAGGCTATGTGCAGAACTCATTAAAAGTAAAGCTCGTGTGTTGGGAGGTGCTTCCTGCACAATTTATTGTGTGTCCCGGCCTAATGCGCCGATGGGCGAGGCTTTATTGCTAGTCTTTATGGTGGGGACTTGATGGCTTCATAGACACTTAGGTGGATGTATTCCTGTTTATGTATACGGATTTAATCCAGGTTATCGAATGGAATACATAATTTATGGCAGTTTATGCTGTATATAACAGTTGAAGTGGTAGTCGTTGGAAGTAGTTTTTTTAAAGGTGACAAATCATCTATGACTTTTCTCGCTCTAAGGAGGAGCGAGAGGGTATGCCAGATTTTACTACTTAAACTACACCTATGTCCCTTCTCCGTGGAGGACACGGTGGAGCAAATCCTTTCAGCATTTTCAGTGTGATGTAATATCAAATACACCCACTTTTTTGTCACTGGAAAAAAAAACCGCGATCCTCGATTTAGTCAGTAAAAGTCTGACACTACCTCTCACTCCACCCAGAGCGAGAGAAGTTGTTTGATTGATGATTTTACAAAAAAAAAAAAACAATTTTACAGAAACTTAAATCTATGGGTACAATGGCATTCTTATCGCTGACAGTGATATCTACCTAGCAGACAATCCATCCTTAGGATGGACTATAAAAACTAAAATTAAAAAAGGGTAGTATGCGTTGTACTGCTAGCAAATATTAAATAAACAAAAACTTTATTTTCATCTACACTAATATTATAAAGTGGTAAAGTTTTTTGTTTGTAGGTAATCTCTGGAAGTACTGCCCCCTAGCCAGGTTACTATCGTTTTGTTTGCGTCGAACGCCTCGAGTAGGCCACACCTCCGATTTCTTTGTTCTGACCACATGACTGACCGTTGAGATGACGTCAGAACAAATGAATCGGAGGCGTAGCCTACTCGAGGCGTTCGACGTGAACGAAACGATCGTAACTTGCCTAGGGAGGCTGATCCGATTGCTAAATTTTTTTATCGATAGAAAACTGCTTTATTCCTGAGTGACATAGGCTATATTTTATAGATTAAAATATGCGATACATAGATAAAATATTTATTTAGTTATACAGAAGATAATACATATAAAGCTTACAAATATATAAAGGTATATCTTACTGAAAAGTATTGTAACGAATGCATTACACTAGAAAACTAAACATGTTAACTTCCTGAACAAAGTATTTCCACAACGAACCCATCTTTATATTCCTAATCAAGATGTACAAGATAGTTGGCCGTTGCACTTGTTATTGGCTCCACAACATTTTACTGTATATTCCGGCCGCCAGGAAGTGGGAGGCGACGAAAGCACAATATATTATCTGAACATCGGAAACCATATATATAGCGAACTCGGCCCCTAATGTCGTGTTTTGGGCACATTTTAGGGAATATATCAGCCATGTCTAACTGTCCGTGTTTAGGTTTCTTTTTGGCTATCTTGTATTTCCTGTGTGCTGAATTTTAGTCGTCAACGAGTCTGTACTATTCAGCTGGTTCGTGATTTGTGTTTCTGCTATAAATCTGGTGTGCTGAGGTTGGATAGAAAAGTTACGACTTTCATACAAAATGTCATGACATCAGCCTGTTAAAAGATGAGAAGTTAAGGCATTGGTTTGATTTTTTTTTATGGAAAGCCTCGATACGGTTGGCGATGGAGCGCGCTTACTTAGAAGCAACCTAATCACTCTTGACTTAAAGATTCCCGGGTTGTTGCCATAAGGAAACACAGATTCCGGCAAGGAATTCCACTCCTTAGCTGTACGCACAATAAATGTGTTCCCAAAACGTTTTGTGCGTATAGGTGGGATGTCCACCATGTACCGGTGGCGAATAGATGTTTGTTTGATAAGTTAAGTTGTACCCAAAAATTATGTAGCACGGTGGGCTCTGTACTGGGTATTCCTGGTGTAGACGGCCTTAAACTGCAGAAATATAACCACTATATTGGGAGTTATATGTTTAAGCCGTTTGGGGTTGAAAGATAGGGCTATGGGGTCCAAATGCTAGGCTGCAGTGATCCTGGAATGCAAAGGGCCACTGAAGGAACACAATGGGTTTCAGTTAATAAATGTCTAATACTGTTTGATACCCAGAGTGGGTCGGGTAATTTAGTGATTTCTCAGCTTTAAACATGGAGCTTCGATTGTTCACTGAGTCGTCCAGGATATCAGTAGGCAGTTAGTCGGCATTAATTGTTTTCAGTTTACCTATAATACGGATTGAGTTATTTAGAAGTTAAGTTGTTATAAACCATTTTATTTTTATGGGAGCAGTGGTAGCCGAGTGGAAACGGCCCCGACTTACAAGTTGCAGGTTGCGGGTTCAAACAAACCAGGTGCATTACTTTATGTAATTTATTTCATCACCACTGCTCTCAAAACGGTGAAGGAACATCGCGAAGAAGCCGGCATGTCCTAGAACCAAAAATTTTAAGACATGTGACATCCGCCAACCCGCACTGGGCCCACGTGGTGAATTACGGCCTATTCCCTCTCCTTGAGAAGAGGCCTGAGTCCCAACAGTGGGAACAGTATGAGGCCGACGATACTATACTATCCTAAATAATTTTCAAGTTCATTGTAGTTACATTCTATTGTAAACAACAAAGATTGGATTTGATAGAAATAACTTTCTTGTGAAAATAGCGAACTTGGGGTAAAAATAAACTATTTTTCTAGTGACACTAAATTGGCTGTGACATTTACGTAGCTGTACGAGCAAATTACAAAACTTTATGTTGCAAACAACAGATGAAACTTCCGTTTCAAAGGAAATATGTTTTAAAAACATATTCAGAATCATGTAAGAGGCCTAACAAATCGCATTTGTAACAGTTTATTATCATTTCAAACATTGTCTTTATTACCTGGCCATAAGGTTTCATTTCATGTGATCACATTCTCAATCCAATTGAATTTTTATCTCTATTTCTTTGAAAGAAGATTGAAAATACTTTGATGCAATGATTTGAGCTTGCTGGTATTCGATTTAAAACTTTGGTTAGTCGAAATAAAGTTGGTTATTGGATGATGGTTGCTTATGTCACATCCCACGTATGGTCAGTAAATTCGGATGGGACTCTTCCTGACCGGATCAACTATTTCAATGAAATACGAATGATATTGATAACAGTAAAAGCATAAGGTTTCTGGGGTCACGCATTTATTGGTCGCACTATTTCTTTTCAGGGTTTCTATAGAAAAATGAGTGATGTTATGTTAAGGGATAATTGAATGTTCACTTTACTGTGTGTTATTATGCCAAAATGAACGGAATTTTATTTTATTATATCCTCACGTAAGCTCATAAATTGACGTTGTAAGTGGGTCTTCCAAAAAAACTTGTGAGATTATCTGAAAATGCTTTCTTGTTGTTGCTGAAAATACTTTTTTACAGCTGTTTATGGCAGTTGTAGTTGCAAAAAAGGTATTTTTTTGGTAAATAGAAAATAAACACATATGTATTTTTCAGAATCACCAAGTGTTTAGTTGCTTTACCCACATCGGCATGGCCATGGGTTGACTTCCTAAAGGGGAACCCGGGGTCCTGGAACGCAAGGCAAAAAAGGAACATTGGTGTAGTCTCTCCACCCTAGAGCGGGAGAAGACATTGGATGATTTCTCACCTTAAAAAAATCCACGTCGGCACACTATAGTAAAAATTACACTTTACGAGGAATAACCCTAACCTCCAAGAACCTGAATCCTCTTCCACCCAACTAAACATCCAAATAGCCGTTCAGATCAGTCATTGAAGAACTATCCTCATTACCACTAATTCGCTCGCGATGTGGAAACACACGATTCGTCGCCGTCGAATCGTCGCTGATTTGTCTCGGTAATGGCGGCATTTGTCTCGTGGTACGGGGCTGCCTGATGGTACAAATCAATTCTGGGTGCCTATTGTCTCATTGTTTATCGGCTTAGGTTTTTGGAAAACGATTCGAGAGGAAAATTGTTTTTCTTTTCATGTAGAGGGGGAACATTTTCGGAATGGTTTAGATTTGGGATGTCATTTTTCGAAATAGATTAAAAACACCTGTGGGTTCGGCGACAGCGACTGTTGAAATACCAAAATAACCACGTAACATTTATGTAGGGCTTATCAATCTAATACAATTTCGACTCTTTACGATTCGAGTGAAGTAAAAATGTAAAAATGTTGCCCAACACTAGCAATTACTTCTGTACCTTTAGGGCGACTACAAACATTTAACCTTTTGAGTAGTGTAATTAGAGATACAATAGAAAGACAATGATCAAGCGAACGCCGGCGTTCGCGCGGGGTTTAATGAATTAAATTCACATAACCATTCACCCTCAACAACCTCCGAAAAGGTAGACTGATGACCTGGTGAGGGTTGTAAGAGTCCGATGGATGCGAAATGCACTGGGTCGGTCATTGTGTTGACACTTGGGGAAGGCCTATGTAAAACAGTGGATGCCTTTTAACTGATATAATGATGATGACAAGACACACCCAGACCCGTGACAACTATAGGTTTTATGTTACTATTGGACTTGTTTGAAATAAATGAGCATGGCAGTTGAGAGTTTCATGCTCACTCAAATGTCTCACTGATGGTGGAGCGTGTGTTGGATCATTCGGTTCCCTTCAAAATGTTGGAGCTGAGTGGTGCTAATATTCGCGTCATGTCCGTGAACGGGCGCTGTCAGTTGAGACTGGTCATCACTTAGTTGCTCGTTGCTATTTTAATATCAATATTTAGGTTTTATTTTTTACTTTATTTACATTGTTCTCAAATGATAGCGACAAAAAACACGTAACAGATATTTGTAATTACAAAACACGATTGAAAAGAATGTCCATGGACTTTCTACCACATTTTTCGCCATAGAGATCTACGCTTTGGAATGTGCAATAAGCATCATTTTTTTATGACTGACTGACTTCTTGATATTTCAAGAGTGCCTGTCAATGGTTTATTTGAAATGAAATGCTTTGACTTTGACTTTATCTGTAGATCATAAACATATTTGTTATGTGCAGAAATTGAGCTCAGGAATCGGAGTAGCCAATAGTTCAACTGCGCTCACTGCGCCGACCGTACTATTAAACTTCACTTTATAGAGTGACTGATGTCACTTGAAAAGCTATCATACGACAAAGTTATGACAAAGCACATCTGCAGTAGACACCCATATGGGTCGAACGCACGACGCAAGAGTTATACATTTTCGATGCTGCTTCCTTCTTCCTGGAATACTAGCTTCTGCCAGCGGCTTCGCCCGCGTGAAAGTCAGTTTCTCCGTACAAACTTTGGACCTCAGTTTCATCCCCTTAGGAGGTGAATTTCGGAAAATCCGTTCATAGCGGATGTCTACACTCTATAAGGAACCTAACTGCCAAATTAAGCTGTTAAGTTAAGTTTGTAGATGTTATCGTTTCTGAGATTTCGTGATTTAGTGTGTCGTATTTCGCTTTTTTGCCGGTTCTGCTCCATAGAAAATGATCAATTAGAAACGTGCACAAGCTTCTGACGTTTTATAAGTGCCCATGCACTTATAAAATGTCAGAAGCATGTGCACGAAGGCCTATGTGAAATAAAACATTTTGAATTTTGGATAAAGTTAGGCCTCAAGTAGTCATGGACAGAAATAAGTGGGAGAAGATTGAGGAGGCCCATGTCCATAGGTCATTTCGATACATTTTCTCCCTAGAATATAATCCCTTGGGATAACTATCTACTTTCACCCCGATGAAGCCGCTGGTAGAAGCTACTGTTTTTATTTCCTTACGTATTATAAAACAAAGTCCCTCACCGCCTCTGTCTGTATAAACACGATTATCTCAAAAACTACTGAACATATTTTCACGAATAGAAATAATGATTCATGACGAAGTTTTAGGTGTATAATAAATCCTGCCTGGGCAGAGCACTGCCATGTCCTCGTGAGGGCGATTGGCGTTAGCGATCTTTCGTGCCGGGCCTTGGTACAGGCTATGGAACGGAGCCAGGAGGACTCCTTCTGCGAAGCATTAATGCTAGCAAAGGCGGCGGCCGCAAACGCGAGGCAATGGCCCTCACGCCCCAGCCACCAGGATTCCGATCCCGATTTCCTTCCACCGTAGGCGCAGGCTTGCAGACGGCGAGCAATGGGTAGCACGCCGTATGACCGTTCAGTAACCGTCCGGACCGAGTCCAAGTCGTCGACGGCGCGCAGTGTTCCACGCGCGCCTCAAGGAGATGTCAGAAATCGTAGGAGCCCAGTAGGGTAAACTCGCAAAAAAAGGTGCACAAATGCAATTTATAGAATAGAAAAGCTGAAAATTGCGAAGATTTCTAACACCCTTGCGAAGCTAAGGCGGCTCGCAAGTTTAATTATGCTCGTAATCTCGTCCTGTAATCACATTTTTTGTTTTGCCCCATTTCGTTGATGAAAATTAATTTTAACGCAGTAAAATTTGAAATTATGAGCACAGCGTGCGGCACAAAAAGGTATAATGACATTGATGACATCCACAGAGTTCAGGTACTAAATATTTTGAATAATACTTTCTTCTTAAAAAATAATGAAAACGAGATTCATCGTCATTTCAGCCGAAAGACGTCCACTTTTAGGCATAGAGCTCCTCCAAGTTACGCCATAACGACCAATCCTGTGAATCGTCTCGCATCCATCAGATTGCCGCAATCTTGATTAGGTACACCTTGTGGGAGGCCTTCCTGCGCTGCGTCTTCGGATACTTGGTCGCCATTCCTGAATCTTTCCTCCCCATTGACCATCTGTTCTGCAAGCAATGCACCCTGCCCACTGGCACTTAAGTTTGTCAATTCTTCGAGTTATGTCTACAGCCTTGGTTCTCCCTTGAATGCCTTCATTTCTGATGTGATCACGCAAGGAAACTCCGAGCTTGACTTGAAGCCTTGTGATGAGGTTCATTGTGAGCGACCTGCTCGTTGCGGAGCATATGTCATCACTGGCAATACGCACTGGTGGTGGACTTTCGCCTTGAGACTCTGTGGTATATTGGACGAGAAGACACTGCGCAGCTTCCCGAACGCTGCCCAGCCGAGTCGGAATCGACGATTGACCTCTTTCTCGAAGTTAGACCTACCCAACTGGACCGTCTCTTCCAGGTAAACGTAGTAGTCCACAACTTCGAGTGTAGAGTCTCCGATACGCACTAGTTATAGACTTTCGCCTTGAGACTCTGTGGTATGCTGGACGAAGGACGAGATTACTTTACATATTTGAGGATCAGACGTCACTAGATAAGTTAGTCCGATCTGTTAATTATAAAATTAGGCATCATTTTGCTCTACAGCCCTCAAGGGTATTGATTTTATATTACTCAAAACTAATCCTAAAGTGGTTAAAAGATCAAACATCTAACGTGGCTAAAACCAAAGTCTTGATCATCAAACTTTGATGTGCACTACTCACTCGAGAATCAAACTTTGATCAGAGTGATTCAGCTTCTGAGAAAATTTATTCGCTTTTAATTATTTCAGATTTCATTTTATTTTAAAATTTCAACTGGTCAGCTAAGTTTTATTAGATAAAAGTTGAAAGCTTTCTTCTAGTTTACCTCGTTTACAGATACATTTTGTAGTATTTAATACGACCTAGCTGGTTTTCTTGAAATCCTTACTTTACTTGGCAAAAATGGAATGGTTGAAATGGTTTTAGTCAGTAAAGGACTGACATACCCTTTCGCTTCACCTTAGAACGAGAAAAGTATATGATGATTTCCTAAATTTAAAAAATACGCCGTCACTGTGGACTACTTTATTATTATTATTAATAATAATAATAATTCGTTTATTTTTCTCACCACAATATCACAGCAATTACAAAACTAAGACAATGACAATAATTGGGTTCATACTGTGGGAGACTAGTGCCTAAGGTAGGCTTTTGGCCTGTATTTCAGGTAATAATAATAATAATAAATAATAATAATGTTAATGGATGTGATTACAATATTGCATCTTCATTAATCTCTCTCAGACATATTCTATACAAGTTTTGTAAATATTGTGCTTTGTTGTTTGTGTATGTTTTGTGTATGTATGCATGTGTGTGTGTTTGTGTGCATATTATTTAGATACTAAAGCTTTACACCTTATTTGTTTCCAATTAGCCATAATAATTTTTATTTACCGTTCATTTAGCATAGACATAGCATAGACGGCCTTATAATGTTCCCACTGTTGGGACTCAGGCCTCCTCTCTAAGAGAGGGAATGGGCCGTAATCCACCACGCGGGCCCAGTGCGGGTTGGTGGATGTCACATGTCTTCGAATTTTTGGTCCTAGGACATGCCGGTTTCCTCACGATGTTTTCCTTCACCGTTTTGAGAGCAGTTGTGATGAAATAAATTACACAAAGTAATGCGCCTGGCTGGGTTTGAACCTGCAACCTACAACTCGTAAGTCGGGGCCGTTACCACTCTGCCACCACTGCTCTCCGTTCATTTACGCCAGATAAAAATTGTATAATCTAAAACATTATTTAACTTGTTCCATATTCATAACTCGAACAGATTTACACGAAGTAAAGGTAACATATTCGTAATTGTATGCAAATCACTGAATATTATGTATGTATGGCTCGCCTTAGTGACGCCGTTTTCCTTCAGTTTATCCCAAGCCAATAATCTTCTATCAAGTGCAGAATGTATGAATTGTGTGAACAGTGATATGAAAGAAAAGGAAGTTAGTGATAGTATGACGGTTGACAGGATAGAATGGAAGAAAAAACGTGTTGCGCCGACCCCAAATAAGATGGGACAAGGGCAGGAAGATGATGATGATGAAGTGCAGAATGTATGGAAGAGACGCTATAAAGTTAAGACCTAGATCTAAGTAGGCTTTAGGCATCTACACTACACACACTACAGGTATACCTGTATCTTTTTTTATGTTTATTTGTTTGAATAAAATAGGGTTATTGCGGTGGTGTTATCTAGTTCTTTTCTTTTTTTTAACCGTTTTTAAAAAAAGGAGTTGGTTCAATGCTATTGTATTATTTTACTGTTTTTTAACTTTGGCCTTCCGTATTTCCGGCATTTATGTGTTGATTTGCAAAATTTGATATTTTTAGTTTGAATATAAATGTACCATCTTTAGCTAAAAATAAAAAGACCCAATGGAACCATTTTTAATTTTTTTGCTACCGACAGCAAAAAATTTAAAAATGGTTCCATTGGGTCAAATAAGATGGGACAAGGGCAGGAAGATGATGATGATGAAGTGCAGAATGTATGGAAAAGACGCTATAAAGTTAAGACCTAGATCCAAGTAGGCTTTAGACACCTACACTACACAGACTACAGGTATACCTGTATCTTTTTTTATGTTTACTTGTTTTAATGGAATAGGGTTATTGCGGTGGTGTGATCTATTTCTTTTCTTTTTTTTAACCGATTTAAAAAAGGAGTTGGTTCAATGCTATTGTATTATTTTACTGTTTTTTTAACTTTAGCCTCCGGCATTTATATGTTCTTTTGGATTTTTTTTATATTTTTAGTTTAAATATAAATGTACCATCTTTAGCTAAAAATAAAAAGACCCAATGGAACCATTTTTAATTTTTTTGCTACCGACAACAAAAAAATTAAAAATGGTTCCATTGGGTCAAATAAGATGGGACAAGGGCAGCAAGATGATGATGATGAAGTGCAGAATGTATGGAAGAGACGCTATAAAGTTAAGACCTAGTTCCAAGTAGGCTTTAGACACCTACACTACACAGACTACAGGTATACCTGTATCTTTTTTATGTATAGTTGTTTTAATGGAATAGGGTTATTGCGGTGGTGTGATCTATTTCTTTTCTTTTTTTAACCGATTTAAAAAAGGAGTAAATTTAATGCTACTGTATTATTTTACTGTTTTTTAACTTTGGCCTCCGGTATTTATGTGTTGATTTGGAAAATTTTGATATTTTTGGTTTGAATATAAATGTATCATCTTTAGCTAAAAATAAAAAGACCCAATGGAACCATTTTCCAATTTTTTGCTGTATGTCTCTTACTAGAGATCACCGTCTAGAAATAAAATACCTACTCAATAAAGAAATTTTTGTGTATATTAATTTTAAATATAGAGTTATTTAAAATTTTTAGAAATAGTAGCCCACCGGTATCGGAATTAGGGTTCAGGTTACCGGTGGCCAGGGATCCTGTGAGAGGAATCTCCCAACAATACGCGCCGTGACTAGAAGTACCCACTACTTTCTTTCTTAGATTAAACCCCTGATACGATTCAAGTTAATTCAAAATATTTTATTTTACATAGACTTCCATGGGCACTTGTAAATCGTTAGAAACTAGTGCACTGTTCAAATTGGTGGTTTCCTATGGAGAAACACCGAGAAGAAACCCTACGAGTGGAAGGACAGTGTCAAATATGAAAAAAAAAAGTTCAAATTTATCTTTTGGTCCGCATTATAAAGTTATTACCTATCACTTATTTCTATGTTAGTTCAGAAATGCAATAATAACACAGTAAAAAATTGGTTTGGTTTGGTTTGATTCAAATTACGTATTAAAATATTGTCATTGAATAAATAAAAAAAACAAACAATAAAATACAAACAACAAAACAACAACAATACAAACTAGACTTAACTCCGACTGACTTTAACTTATAACTGGACTTTTTGATGACGATAATGACCTTCATAAAAAATAAATATATTTTCACACAAGACAAAACTATTCTTATCTCCAGTGTGTCCTTTCCTACCCGATAATATAAACCCTGTGTTAATCCTATCTTAGAGTTTCTTAGATAGTCACCACTCTTGATAAGAACCACACCTGCAATGAAAACTGGTCAAGCGTTTGATTGCCATTTGTGACGTCAAAGGAGACCTTAATAAACTCAAGCAGAATGGTACTAGGATTAAAATGACGGACTAGACAAAGGACTCGCATATACCTAGCCTTCAACGGGTATATGAGTCGACAGATTGTGGATTTATGGAGAGGAGGGTAGAGGACTTTCGTTAATAACTGTCTATTTTACATAGGTTTGGTAAATACTGTTTAGAAACCAATTTAGGAGCATTTTGAATAAATGAACAAAAAATGAATGATGTTTTACACAAATTGGAAGTAACATTAGTTGATGAATATGAGAGTTGACATAAAGATAAGTGACCAACACCGCAGAGTACAAGAAAAACTGTGCATATTGAAAAACAAACAAACCCACGCAATTATTATAACAGACACACCCACAATACTATAGATTACAATAAAAGTTTACATCATATCGTGAGAAAGGTCATATTATACCGAAGGGAACCAAAATAAAAGTGTATCCTTCTGAAAGACGATATTAGGACCCTCGCACATCGCCGACATGCGAGCGGAATTTCTATTAGGTACCTAACAGAGCGTTTTGCTTTACGTTCTATATGGAAGATATACCGGGACCAGTTTCGACGAGCTCGATAGAATGGCTAGCAAAATAATACTTTACACACACTAATATAGACGTAATGTGATGCTATCCTGGTTTCTGCCGGTGGCTATGCTTGCAAGAAAGAAGATAATTACCAGGAAGGAACATAAACCCAAGATAAAAATACTCGATACTCAATACTTTATTGCATACTAGCTTCTGCCAGCGGCTTCGCCCGCGTGAAAGTAGGTTTCTTCTAACAAACTTTGGTAGATATTTATAAGATCTACAATTAATTAGAACATTTTATGGTTCTATCTTTTATAGTTTAGGCAGCGTACGCAAAATAAGTAACTTTTCTGGTTGACTTTTTACACCTTGTGTCCGAAAAACTCAAATATCTTACGGAACCCTATTTTTTTCTAAAATAAAATATAGCCTATGTTACTCGTGGATAATGTAGCTTTCGAATGGTGAAAGAATTTTTAAAATCGGTCCAGTAGTTTTTGAGCCTTACAAACAAACAAAGTTTTCCTCTTTATAATATTAGTGTAGATATATCATCCATATTATGTACATAGGTGGTATAAAATATAGTCAAGATCAATATGGACCCTGTCGGGCACAGCAAATGTAGGAGAGAGGATGGCGGCAAAGTAACAATTCATGGAATTAATTTTTGTACGTAGATCTAAAAGATGTATATTATTATGTGTATAAGTATTGGTAGATTGTGTCCGACATTTTAATTTATTTTTTGTCATCATTATTATTAAATAATGTATGTATATATTTAAATTAGATTGTGTGTGCATATTATTATTTATATGTAATTGTCTAAGCAATTATAAATTATGTCAATTTTGTATAAGTAAGATATAAATTATGTCAATTGCTAAATATCCTATGACTTATTCCGTTCAGCTGTTTGAGCATGAAGAAGTTACAAACATAAACATCATAAACAAATATTCGTATAATCTTTCGACAATATAATACGAGTGGCAACACACAGTCGAAACTACCGGGCCAAGGAGTGTGGAATTTTGCTCAAGGTTTCCTTTTATTATATAGGCGAGCACTAAGAGAGGGCTTTTTGAAAATCACCTCCTTAGAGGATAAAACGGGGGTTCAAAGTTTATACCGAGAAACATACTTTCACACAGGCAAACCCACTGGCAGAAGCTAGTATTATTTAAAAGGAGAAACTGACTGACTGACATATCACCTCACAGCCGAAACTACTTGAACTAGGAGCGCGAAATTTTGCTCAAGGCTTCCTTTTATGATGTAGGCAAGCACTAAAAGAGGATTTTCCAAAATTAATCCCCTAAAGGGGTGAAACGGACTTCCAGAGTTAGTTTGGAGAATTGGGGAAACCTACTTAAACGTGGGCGAAGAAGCAGGCAGATGTTAGTCTAATATATAAAAAAAATGTCACCGAGTTTAAAATCGAGTTCCTCCGAAACGGCTTAACCAATTTTTATGAAATTTTTGGAACATTTATGGTAGGTTTAAGAAAAGTTTGCAGGCTATTTTTTATCCTCTCGCCCCCATTTTTTCACTGATAATATACACGCCAAAACAACGTTTGCCGTATTTATAAAATAAACAATTGTAAAAGCAAGCTGGCTGAGCATAATTTTTGGTAGAACAGGAACAAGATATTTTATTCTTCGTCGTAATTAACTACTTGAAAAGTAGCAGATTAGGAATGGTCCTAGCTAGGCTGAGCGCAGCTCTGGAGGAACAGGGAAGCATGTCTAGGCGAAAGATGTATGTGAGAGAAACGGGTGAGGTATGCTTGATAGGGACGTGGGCGAAGAATGTAGCAGCGTACAGCACGAAATGAGTTCTCTACTTGTGCATTACTTCATAGCTTTGCTACGCATTTTCACACCACCTCGCTACGTCGTGGAAAAGCATCTTAAAGGTCAGGTTCAGCTATTCGGCTTTATTATGCGATCAGATAAATCTCAATATATATTCATTGAACGTGATCCATTCGAACGCTATAGAAAATATCTTAAGTTAACCTGAAGTTCTAGATTATTCAAACCAGTTACTGTGGCTCTGGAATATTATTAAGTGGTAATTATTTGTCAGCAATAGCTGATACTAGCGGTTTCGCCCGCGTTTATCTCAAGGGAACATACTCTTGGGGTAAAAATTATTCTGTGTGTTATTCCAGAATATAGTGATGAACGTGAAGAAGTCATTGAGCTACTTAGTAATCCTGAATTGCTACCCGAATACTGACATTTGTCAGTATCTGCTGACTGGATAGGTCCACTCAAATCTGTGGGAAATCTTTCGGGATTCGAACTATTTTCATAAGTAAGTATGGAACCCTTAGTAGGCGAGTCTGACTCGCACTTGCCCATGTTTTTTTAACCTATATTCAAATAAATATCATGTATCATTTAACAAACATACGTGACTCATACTCACAAACTCTTGCAGTACGCGTATCCCCTTACGTTGTTGAAACTGCAACGGTTCGGAATAAGCGTTTCGCTTCGCCATTTATACTGTGTACATCTGTACCAAGGACTGGAACAATTTGCCTGCTGCGGTCTTCTCGTCCAATTATAATTTAGGTGTCTTCAAGGCTAGAGTGAATAGGCTCTTGATAAACTAGTGCGCCTCACCATCAATGATTGCATCACTGCTTACCATCAGTTGGGATTGCAGTCAAGCACTGGTTTATATCAATTAAAAAAAAAGTTCACTTCGATAGATACTTCATATTCTAATAAGATAGACAAGATAATGTTCAATCATATTCTGAAATTATGTTAAAGTTTGAAGTACAGGATTTGCTTGCAGACTTGTTCATCTGTATGTTTCAAAAATAGGCTCTTATCCTAGATCACGGTGAGCCGTGGACAACGCAATATGAGATGAAAGGGATTGTACCACAGTACGCGATAAAAATAACACGAATGACTATCCTTGTTGTGTATTTATAATATTGTGTTTCACTTGGTTTTTTCCGAAGTTCATGTTTAATACCAAATTCATGAAAATTTCAATATCATCATCTTGTCAGTAGTGAACGATTGACATCACTCCGACGCCGAATTTGTGGTAGTTAGCATAATCAGCCTTATAATGTTCCTGCTTCTGGGACTCAGGCCAGGAGGCCTGAGTGTGAGGACTCTAGGAGAGTAAATGGACCGTATTTCAATGTGCGGGCCTAGTGCGTATTGGTGGACGTCTTATGTTTTCAAAGTTTTGGTTCTAGGATATGCTAGTTTCCTCACTATGTATTCCTTCACCGTTTTGAAAGCAGTGGCAATGAAATAAATTACATAAAGTAATACGCCTGCCTGAGTTGGGGCCGTTACTACTGGCGCACTACTGCTCATTGATAGTTTGTAATTATGAATTCGTGGTGAGTAAGGCCAATCAAGGCCTGATGAGAAAAGTTATATGTTAGTTATTGTGGCGACCATGAAGGCCACGCTAATACTACTAACTTGCAAACTAGCAAGTTATACTTTTAACGTTTGTGGTAAGAAAAGCATAGTTGTAGATATTCGGAACATTCACTGAGGAGTCAAGGTGGACCGATGACCTGGTGAAGGTTGCGGGAATCCGATGGATGCTGCCGCACAAGACCGTTCTTTATGGCGACATTTGGGGGAGCCCTATGTCCAGCAGTGGACGTCTATCGGCTGAAATGATGATGATGATGACTGTCATTGCCAAACAATAAAAGATTAAGCAAATGACATAATTTTATAAATAATGTAACAAAGAGTGCTTCTAACAATATAATGAAAGTAAATTGAACTAGAAGCCTTTAATTTACGTCTGAGTATCACAATATTTATGGGCTTAGGCAACTAGCAAATAACGTTATCAGCGTAATTAGTCAAAACTTTTTTATTGAGAGGAATACCTACTTATGAAACTTATATGGGAAATTGATTGTTACTTTATTTTAAGAACGTCCCGAGATAAATGTTCATACAACCGTTCTAACGTGATTATGTCGTTTATTAGAGATCTTTCTCTAGATACTTTGAAAATACAGATCATCAAAACATAAATGGTGAAACTATACCAGTAAAAACATCTGGAAAATTTGTTATTTTGTGTGGACGTTGGCCCTCCATAATCTATATATATAAAAGCGAAATATTCACGAAATCTGAGAAAATATAAAATCTACAAACTTAAAATTTAGCTGGTAGGTTCCTTATAGGGTGTAGACACCTGCTAAGAACGGATTTTACGAAACTCCATCCCTAAGATAGTAAAACAGGGTTGGAAGTTTAAGCGAGCATAGCCGCTGGCAGAAGTTAGTGTACTCATAAATTTAAAAAATAAGAAACATAGAACTATAGATACCTTGTACATTTAATCGTGATTCTGAATGACGGATCTTTTTCCAAAAACTTTTTAAGTTTTTAAAAAAAACACGTATTTTATGAAACATGTTTTTAGAAATATTCGAGTCAGTGTCTGAATTACCGAGCGTTTGGTGTTATCTGTCTTTTTCGCGTTGTCTCTTTATCAAAAATTACATTGGATTGCGTTTGATGAACCAATAAGCTTTTAAACGATCCACAGTTTGACGATAGACGTGTCGGGAAGGGTTCGAAATATTTGCAGCTGAAACTGAAACTATAATTGAATGTTCGGCTCCTCTTTCAGTTTTGGCCGTTACCGTAACTAAAACAGAAACTGCCGGGGTAACATAAAAACTGTCAAAAACCATAAACTAATATAACGATGCATTGTTATTCTTAACTGAGGATAGCTGGAGGAGAATTAAGTCGCCAACATACCCCTTATAATTGCCAAATTTAAGTGGCAATGGGCAGGGCACATTGCTCGTAGAACAGTTGGTCGATGGGGCCGAAAGTTTTGGAGTGGCGACCGCGTACCCGATGATGCAGCGTTGGAAGGCCTCCCACTAGGTGGACCGATGACCTGGTGACAGTTGCAGGAATGCGATGGATGCGATGTGCACAGGGCCGTTCGTTGTGGCGACACTTGGAGCGGCCATTTTAATCTAGTTTTTTTTTGGCCGAATGCGAAACCGAATCTTCGTTCTAATTTAAAGACCAAAGTATGAAATAAATCGTTAACAAATCAAGTTTCTATAAATAAAATACAAAAATTGGCCAAGTGCGAGTCGGACTTACGCACTTACAACTTACCTATGAAAACAGTTCAATTCTTGAATTGAGTTACGAAGATTTTTCCAAAATGCCAAAAAAGTTTTTTTTTGTGACGTAACTATAAATTTATAGTTTTCAGATTTTTTTCTATACTTGTGTTATGACAACTTGTTTCATGCCATTTTCAGGATTCTAGGTCACCGAGAAGTACCCTATGAATTTTGAATTTTTTTTTGATACACGTTTTTTGCGATATAAACGGTCGTATCTTTTTTTCCTTAACTCAGATGTTTGATTTTTTCACAGCTTTAAAGGACCATAGACTTGAGTATATGGTTTTAATATTAACACAATACCTCCACGCGTTCTCGAGATAAAGGGTCTTGACAGACAGACTGTAAAACAGACAAATGGACGTGTCCGTCACAAAGTGATCCTATAAGGGTTCCGATTTTTCCTTTTGAGGTACTGAACCCTAAAAAATGACTACGTTGCTACGCCGTAGCCAATACTAAAATGTCACCGCTACGCGTGCTACGCCTAGCACAAACGCTACACATCAAATCAACATTGTCATATCCACGATAATTGATATTTCGCGACTGTATAATTTCAACTGTAGGGGTTTTAATTAAAACGGTCATTTTCAAACGAATGCTTTCAAATTATCCCATTCTCTTATAAATACATTTCATCATCCCAGTTATGTGTTTTTGGGTTCCCCTCTCATGTTCACTCAATCCTTTTGATATTATAAACGAGAAAGTTTGTATGTATAAATGTATGGATGTAAGATTAACCATTTTTTTTAAAGAGTTGCCATGGAGTTTCTTACCTGCTCTTCTCCATAGGAAACGACCATTTTGGAACCGTGCGCTAGCTTCTGACGTTTTATAAGTGCCTATGTTGACCTATGTGAAACAAAAATATTTGAATTTGATGTTTGTTACTCTTTCACGCCAAAACTACTGAATGGATTTCGATGGAACTTGGTACAGGGTAGGACCATATCTTGGAATAGCATATAAGATACTTTTTGTTCCGGTAATGTGTTCCCTTGGGATATTTATTTAACTATCACGCAGGCGATGACGCTGGCAGGAACTAGTTCTTCATAATAAATTCGCCCTTTTCACAACACCAATTGTCTTTCTATATGCGACAGATTAAAATGGATTTTACAGAAAGGGTATACCTGCCGGTTCCAACAAAAGCTGATGAAATTCATCAGTTTTCAATTAACCCTGGTCCGGCGATCCGTTTGTTTGAAATAGATTATTTCCGGTTCAACGGGTTAAGCCGAAAAAGTTCAATTTCATTGATTACTGTCTATGGTGTATTGTTTTACACGTTGTCATTGTAGTTTTATTTGAATTTGAATTGTTACAGTTTGAATGGAGGACGGTTAAAATTGATTGTTTATCGGATGTATGTCGACCGTGTTTGGTTTGGATTTTCATGTTATTGGTATATCTATAAATATGAAAGAAGAAACTGACTGTCTGTCATATCAACTACGGACTAAGAGCGTGAAATTTGACACAATCTATTAATTTATTAAATACTTTACGCAATGTAGCAGGCATTTTCTACCAGCCAACCTTAGGGTAATGCAGAGAAATAGTGGTAGATGCAGTAAAAGAGAGAGAAAAGGCGAATAGGTACAAGAATAGATATACTAATAAACCATAAATATCATATAATTAAATAATACATACACAAATTAATAAACTATCTACATATAACTACACTAATAAAGTCAAACAATTGGTTCAAATCGACAATTGGAAAACAGTAACGCTGTGATGATACTACTGCCAACTGATACTAACCACAACTTCGGCAAAAGTGTACTAAACTGGCTCAGTAAATTAGAGTACGAACAAATAGAAAATCTAGTCACCAGTAACCCAAACAAATAAAAGGACTGTACTTTGAAGAGATCTACATACACAAACACAACATAATTCTTAAGAACTCATTCAAAAACACACCATCATGCAAATCATACATCACACCACACACAACACCACACACCACATACCACACCACACACCACACTACATGCCCACATGAGTAATCATTTTATTACAGTTATTTTTTATATTGCTATTTTTATTTATTTTGTTGTAATAGGATCACAATAAATATTTTTAAATTTTATATACGTGTCTTATTTTATAACATTTTTTTTATTTATTTTTTATTCTTAATTGTATAGGGAAGGAATTGTCTCCTGAGATACAGGTTCACTACCTAGTTCAGGAGACAGAGCATTTATGTAATTACTGACACTTGTTTGCAAATAAAAATGATTATTATTATTATTATAACTTCTTACGAATTAACTCACGAACTTTGATTTTGAATGTACACAATATTTCCTTGTATGGCGTAGGCGAGCACTAAGAGAGGATTTTCCATTATTCATCCCCTAAAGAAATAAAATGGTTTTTTTTTTACAGTGCAAGCACGTACAAAATTGACATCATTGTATCAGTACTTTACTTGCCACGCGTGGTCTATAATTCAGTACACAAATATCATTCAAATCGCGTGGTCACATTATTTATTAGTTCTCTTAATAATTTGATATTTTTCATAGTATTTATTAGTTTATAATTTTAGCATATACAGGGTTATTTGTAAAAAACCGGCAACCTCTCAGCACTATGTTGAGAACATCATAAACAACAATTTTTGTTCTATAACTTTTCAAAATGTATCATCTATTGGTTCCTCAGATTTTCAAACAAAAATAAGAATATTTAAATAGAACGTTCTAAATGTTACAAAGTCTATGCGAAGCAAGCGATAGTACAATTTTGGAGTGGAGCGGGGAGTGTTCGGGGGGCGTAGGTAGGTACAGCAAAATACAGAGTTGAAATGTGTTAGATAGAACAATGAAATCTTGAAGGTTTGTTGTTTATGATATTAGTAATATAGTCCTGCAAGGTTGTTGGTGTTTTAAAAATAACCCTGTATATGTATTTTATTATTATAAATAACTTATTTTTATTTTATTTTTTCTGTTTAAATTATCTGTTATTTGTTTTTGTGCAAACCTACCACAGTGTTGCCTTTTTAACCCAAAGGTTGACTGGTAGGGAATGCCTTGTTGCATTAAGTCCGCCTATGTACCACTACTGTACATGAAGTTTAAATAAATTATTTAGTTAATATCATTTATCAGTCAATAAACGTTATTATTACGTACTCTTGCCTATCATTCAAACTATCATCATCAAAAGGTGTAAAGCCCCTACGCAAAGTGTATGTAGATAAAACTACTTTCAAGCCGGCAAAGCCGCTAGTAGAAGCTAGTATTAAGATAAAGTCAAAGTCAACTTCATCATGTACATAATTGGGTAGTTGTTTTTTTTTTTTATTATTATTAATTGTATCAGTAGTGACGTTATCCATAATCGCAAATACAAAGAATTTTTCAAATTCTTTCAAAATTAAGGACTTTATTTATAAACCTTTCAAATCTGTTACATATACTGAAATGTGACATTACCGATAAAAAAAGAGATAGCAAAATTTTCTCACTCTTAGTAATAATATTTTTTTTTTTGGTGGGAAAATCATCTAATGCGCTCTTGGGCGGTGCGGGAGATAGTGTCAGACTTTTACTGACTAAAAATCCACTCCTGTTCCTTCTTTGCTTTCGTCCCAGGACCCTAGGTTTCGTTTTCACACTACCCATGGCCCCAGTAGGCTTCGACCTTGCTGGGCCCCTACGATTTGCTGACATCTCCCTGAGGCGACCGCCTGCCACTCCTCCTCGCTACGGACCATGGCCTGTACCAAGACCCGGCGCGAGAGATCGCCGCCACCGATCGCCCCCACTCCCTCCAATATTTGAAATACTGATTGCTGCTTCACACAGAACTTTATTTATAATCTATAGATTATTAGGTGTCTTACCATAACTTTTTTACTTTATAAAAACCATATATCTGTAATTATAACTTGTCAACGTGTGTTGGTCTAATTAGGTAATGGAATCACGTATTGTCAATATTATCTCAAATTATAAGACAACGCCAGCGCCACCTAGCGTTTAAACACTAGATTTAAACAAACACACACTGTATACGCAAGCACAACCCAAGCATTATGTATTCTACGGTCAACTTGACGGTATACTCGTAACGTGTTTGCAGTTTGTGCATAAGTTTCAGGCAATTTCCATCAAAACTTGGGAATAACTAGGATTTACAAGCAAACAACAAACATTAATGAAGGCTTTTTGAAGAATCGTTAATTATTTCTGAAAACTAAAGTTCGTTAAACAAGCTTTATTTTTCAATATAAATAGATTATATTTCAACCTTGCCACCTTCAAGAGTTAGAGGTTCGTATTCTCATTTTGTTATTAATTATGTATGTAAACTTTTGAATTTTCTTACTTCGATTATTAAAAAGCGATCGTCTTCATCATTTCAGCTGAAAGACGTATAGTGTCGGACAAAAGCCTCTCCCAAGTGTCGCCACAACGAACTGTCCTGTATGTTTCACATCCATTGGATTCCTACGACTCTCATCAGGTCATTGGTTCACCTTGTAGGAGGTCTTCCAACGCTGTACGGTCGCCACTCAGAATCTTTCGGCCCCATCGAACCTCTGTTCTGCCAGCGATGTGCCCTATCCACTGTCAAGTAAGTTTGGCTTTTTTTATATATATTTATATTTTATATATTTTTCGCGCTATATCGGCAACCTTGGTTCTTTTGCGGATATCTATCTCCACTCCTGATGCGATCACGCCAGGAAACTCTGAGCATAGCTCTGCCCATTGCCCTTTAATTATCCGAAAATTTTATATCGGTTTCGCCTATGGATAGTTTTTTATTTCGGATATCTGTTAGTTTCGGTTACGGAGCACCATATCATCCCTGCTATCGACCCTTACTCTCATCGGTTCATTTTGTAGAAGGCTTTCTACATAAAAGGGTATGGAAAAGTACGTTTTGATACAAGTTGAGAAAGTTTGTCATTACGACTGAGGCGGAATTCGCTCGAGCAAAACGTTAGGGTGTTATGGAGCCGAGTGCTGCAGTGACTTTCCACGTGTATCAAATGACATTTTTTAATACACTTATGAAGAAATTAGTAAACGGGAGTTGACGCGCGACTCGTGGATCGCTTAGCGCCCAGTCTGATAAGATAAATACAATAAATTGTAGCAGCGAGCTTGCGCACTTTTCCGCACTGGTGTGGAAAAAAGATTGCATGCCTAAAAGCGGGGTTTCGAGTAAGAGTACTAAAAAAAAATACAAGCGCTGTAGAAATAAATGTAACATACAAATACATTGGCATACGGACAGAGAATAAATTAATCAGTTTCAAATGAATTTAAACGATATTATCAAAACATTTGAAATTTAAAGTTTTAATAATTAAATCAACAACTATTGCTGTACCTATTATTATGATTAATTATTATTATAATACAAACATTTATAAAAACAAGCGGGCAGTCGTATCACACAGGGCAATCTCCTACAGACAACCTTTAGATGGACTAAACGAAAGGAGATAGATTTAGGGCTGTCAGTGTATACACATAATAAATAATTACTGATTAAACATACTACAATGCCAAGTAATAGAAAAACTAATAAATAAGAAGAAAAATTATATTAGAGCTAGCTTCAGCCAACGGCTTTGCACACGTGAATGTAGGTTTTTCCATATAAACTTTGGACCCCCGTTTCATCTCCTTAAGAAATGTTTTGAAGTTTTGTGAATGTGAAGTAGCATCAAGCATTTTTAACAGGTTGTAGCTTGTTTGACATAAACGAGCATGGCAGTTTAGAGTTTGTCATGCTCACTCAAATGTCTCGCTGATGGTGGCACGTGTTATTGGGTCATTTAGCTCCCTTCGAAATGGTTGAGCTGAGTGGGGCTGATGCACGCGTCATGCTCGTGAACGAGTGCCGTCAGTTGAGATGGGTTATCTCTTAGCTGCTAGTGGCTTATTTCTTTACTTTTTAATTACTTTTTTTCCATTACCTATCTACATTGTGCTCACATATTAGAAGCAACAAGAAATATATAACCAAGGTTATATGTAAATCATAATATGATTTAAAAGAATGTCCATGGAGTCAGTAATCATCATCATCATTATCATTTCAGTCGAAAGACGTCCACTGTTAGACATAGGCCTCTCCCAAATGTCGCCACAATAAACTGTCCTATGCGTCTCGCATCCATCGGATTCCCGTAACCCTTACCAGGTCATCGGTCCTTCTTGTAGATGGCCTTCCAACGCTACATCTTCTGGTACCTGGTCGCCATTCCAGAACTCAGTCAGTCAGTTTCTCATTATATATATAGAAGACTAGATTTATTATGTGAAAGAAAACTACACGAGGAACATGTAGTTTATTGGAACTAATTGATTTAATTTCAAGCGTAGGTATGTACTTTCATCGCATACTCGTATTATGATGAACCTCCCGGACGAACTCTATTAATAACATATTAGTTTCCAACAAAAGCGAGATAACAGGATCATGTGGTTTTTAACCGACAAAAAGAAGGAGGTTCTACATTCAGCTATATGTACTTTTTTTAATGTATGTTCACCGATTTCTCGGTCAATTGTGGACCGATTTTGAAATAATTATTTTTTTGATTGAAAGTTTATACGTTCGTGTTGGTCCATAGAAATAATGTTCTGATTTGATGATGAACTTTGATGATATGGAACGGAACTCCTCATAGGATTACAGCAGAACTGTCGTAACAAGTAAATTTTCTTTATTTATACATATACACTATGACTTTAAGGACCGCAACTCATCATCTTCCTGCCCTTGTCCCATCTTATTTGGGGTCGGCGCAACACGTTTT
Source organism: Mythimna vitellina (assembly GCA_949316375.1). Classification (NCBI taxonomy): domain Eukaryota; kingdom Metazoa; phylum Arthropoda; class Insecta; order Lepidoptera; family Noctuidae; genus Mythimna; species Mythimna vitellina. Next base: position 2,716,339 of record OX438696.1, read on the forward strand.
TTTCTTCCATTCTATCCTGTCAAAAGTCATACTATCACTAACTTCCTTTTCTTTCATATCACTGTTCACACAATCCATCCATCTTTTCTTTGGCCTTCCTCTCCCTCTCCACCCATCCACATGTATACTCATAACTCTTTTAGTAACATGTGTTTCATCTCTCCTCTTTACATGACCATACCAAGACAAACGATTCCCCTTCAACTTTTCAGTCACTGGCGCCACTTTCAACCTTCCTCTAATATATTCATTTCTTACTTTATCCATTCTCGTCACACCACACATCCATCTCAACATTCTCATCTCCGCTACATGCAATCTTTTTTCATGCGTCTTTTTCACAGCCCAACATTCTGATCCATACAGTATGACAGGTCTTATCACGGACTTGTAGATTTTACCCTTCAACTTGAGGGGCACAAATTGTTCCAGTGACCTGTCGCCATTTCATCCATCCTGTATTGATCCGATGTGATACGTCTCGGTCTACCTCGCCATCTCCTTGTATAAGCGACCCGAGGTACCGAAAGTCGGAGCAGATTGGTATGGGCGTTCCAGCGAGAGCTAAGGGCATAGGACCGGAGAGACAACCGAAATCGCAGAACAAGTATTCCGTTTTGGTTCTACTCAATTTCAGGCCAACACTCTCCAGTCTGTGCCACCACACCTCCAATCTGTTCTGGACCTCTAGGCCACTCTCGGTAACCAACACAATGTCATCGGCAAACAGCATACACCAGGGAGCCTCTTCCTGAATGTCCGACGTCAGAGCGTCCATTATCATCAGGAAGAGGTAAGGGCTGAGAGCCGACCCTTGATGTAGGCCGACAGCCACATTGAAGCTGCCAGTGGTGCCCACTGTAGACCGGACTTGGGTACTGCATCGACTGTACATCGCTCGGATCAACTGCACATACTTCCCAGGCACACCTTTCTCCTTAAGGGCCCACCACAGAACCTCACGAGGTACCCGGTTGTATGCCTTTTCGAGGTCGATGAATACCATGTGCAAGTTTTTATGCGCACCTCTGTATTTCTCGCACAGCTAGTGCACTTTAAGGACCGCAACTAAGAAGTAAAAAAAACACATCATGGTCATGTAAAGAGGAGAGATGAAACACATGTTACTAAAAGAGTTATGAGTATACATGTGGATGGGTGGAGAGGGAGAGGGAGGCCAAAGAAAAGATGGATGGATTGTGTGAACAGTGATAGGAATGAAAAGGAAGTTAGTGATAGTATGACGGTTGACAGGATAGAATGGAAGAAAAAAACGTATTGCGCCGACCCCAAATAAGATGGGACAAGGGCAGGAAGATGATGATGAACTAAGAAGTAAAAAAAAATAAAAAATTACAAAAAATACAACCGACTTCTATGTAAAAAACTGAGTAAGTGCTAGTCAGACTCGCGTACTGAGAGTTTCGTACACACTTACCTATGTAAATAAATCAATTCCCGCATGAAATCTCAAAGATTTTTCTGAATCGCAAAAGAAGTTTTTTTTTTTGTAACGTGACAACAAGTTTACTATTTGCAGATTTATTCCTATGTCTGTGCTATAACACCTTGTTTTATGCCAAATTTCAGGATTCTGGGCCTACGGGAACTACCCTATGAAATTTGATTCCCTTGAGAGTGTCGAATTGTATATTTTTTGTGACATAAACGGCCGTATCTTTTTTTTTTTGTTAACTTAGAAGTTGAATTTTTTCACAGCTTCAAGGTATCGCTAACTTGAGTATATGATTTTAATTTCAACTCGATACCTCGACACGTTTACGAGATAAAGGGTCTTGCCAGACAGACAGACGGATGGACAACAAAGTGATCCTATAAAGGTTTCGTTTTTCCTATTGAGGCACGAAACCCTAAAAAAAAAGTGCAAAATAACTTTAATTTCGGAAGTCGGTGTTAAATAACGAAGAGTCAAAAAAAGTGTCCATGGAGTTTCTTGCACGTTCTTCTCCGTAAAGATTTACGCTTTTGAACGTGCAACTTAGCTTCATTTTTTTTTGACTGACCGGCATTTAATTGTTAAAAGTGCCTGTTATTGGTCTATTTGAAATAAAGTTTCTGATTTCTAATAATAAATTCTGCAAAAAAGGTCATCTGTCTGTGGTGATTCCTATGTACCGGACTTGCCTGAGCCATAAACGATAAGGTTTAGTTTATTACATTTTGTAAAACCTTTGTTTATGTAATACTACATTTGTTATTGTTTGTTTTTCTCAATAAATAAAATAAAATAGTTTTCAAGGCTACAAGGTTAGCCGGGATTATTAAAAAAAAATACCAGCTGCGTTTTAGTCAGTAAAAGTCTGACAATATCTCTCGCTCCACCCAGAATGAGAGACGTTATCAGACGATTGCCCAACGTCAATAAAAATTAAAAGATCTGCGGGATTGTTTGAGTAAGTTACCAGGAACACAAAAGACAACTGAAGGAACACAGGTGGGATTTAGTCAGTAAAAATGCGGTACTTTCCTAGCTACGGCCACAAATTCCATTCTTAAGTTTTCGCTATACTCCGACGTCGAGATACAGACACACATCGCGACAGAAAATAAATTTTAATAACCTCAATACATTAGACCAATATTTCGCCACAATAACCGATAACTCCTCAATCGTAACCAGTCACCTCACGTAATCGTAAAACGGTAGATTCTCTGGAGCTCGTAAAATTATTTCTGCCGTCTATCAATACGTATCTTGAGAATTACGGTCGAGACGTATTACGTAAAACAAAAAGATTAGGCGATACTTTTCCGTCACAATTCGGAGACTCATCATCATCATTTCAGCCGAAAAACGTCCACTGTTTGACGTAGCCCCTCCCCCCAAGTGTCACCACAATAACCGGTCCTGTGCGTCTCGAATCCATTGGATTTCCGCAATCTTTACCAGGTCATTGATCCATCTAGTAGGAGGCCTTGCAACGCTACGTCTTCTGGTACGTGGTCGCCATTTTAGATCCTTTCGGATCTGTTCTGCGAGCAATGTGCCCTGCCCATTGCCACTTAAGTTTGGCGATTCTTCGTGCTATGTCGATAACCTTGGTTCTTTTGCGTTCCTCCGAAGATTCCGAGAAAGATAATAATTTTTAGTTCAACCGTAGATATTTACAGTCGAAATTTCTCTGATTATTCAATCAGAGGATTATGCAGTCTTTCGTTTGAGCGGCGACCTCTCGCGTCTGGCACTAGTTCATGTCATGGTACGGAGCGAGAACTAAAAATGCAATCAAAAGAACCAGCCAAAACCGTAAGGCAAAGACCGCATGCCTCAGTCCCCGCGGAGGACCATTTATATTTTTATCACCAGTTTGGTGGCCAAGACAATTCTGTAAAGGCTTAGTCTGCCGTACCCAAAGCCTTTGTTGCATAGTTCAAATCAAATCAAATCTCAAATCTTTATTGCAATCCATAATGTACATGTCAGGTGATAAATCAAAAAAAATGAAACAATTTTGGACCCTGTCGGGCACAGCAACAATATAAATTGTAGGAGAGGAAGAGCGCTAATATATACCTATTTAATTTTCGGTTTAGTTCGTGGTTCTTTGTTTTTTTGAGGGTTTTACATTTGGTTAATTAATGTTTATTTTGCAGTGAGATGTCATTGACGTTCCGTTTTCGGCAATAATAGCGCTATGTCAGAAGAAGTGCATTAGAATAGGGACTGTTAACAAACAAAAAATTAAACGAAACTCACAAAGCATCTGTTAGTAGGATCTATATCTATTATCTACGTCTATCTGACTGACGCATAGGTGAAACGACTGGAACTAGGAGTGTGAAATTTTACACGAAATTTCCTATTATGACGTAGGCGAGCACTAAAACAGGATTTTTCAAAATTCACTCTCTCTTTTAGAGAATGACGAAACGGGACTAAAAGTTTTTATGGAAAAATTAACTTCACGTGGGCGAAACCGCGGGCAGAAGATAAGAAGTCCATTAATATCGTACACAATGTAAGCACAGTTACAATCCACGCTTAGCTTAATAAGCACAGTTAGAGCACAGCAATCCCGCCACGATCAATATTACAAGCAAGCAGCAGGAGCTCACTGCAACCCATTTTCTCAACCGCTACAAAGCGTCAAACACCACTATTTCCTTTACCTTCACAAATCCTCGGTCCGCTCCGCCCGCCTCGCTCCGTTACCACCGCTCACCGGATCGTCATCTTAAAACTGCAATAATGCATACATAAACTCAGTCAAAGCTATTAGCTCACTATTTTAGACTCTTGTATTTAATTTTAGTGTTGAATTTGGAATAGAAATTTTGTATAGCTTAAATTTTTTGCGTTTACTGGTTGGAACTTCCAGTGATGGGTGTGTAAGTTGCGAACTAATAGAATCTGTATTGTATATTTGTGCATCTGTCTTGATTGCTTTCGTATGTTTTGTAATTATAGAACAGTCACCGACATCACCAACGTGATTCGTATGAAAAATATGCAAACAGTTTATAAATTAACTCTATTACACGTAATTTTTTTCATTAATTGAAACTAGTTGAGATTGGTGTTTCCTATATAGATGACTTGAGACCTTGACAAGAAACACCGAAACATACTCAGGGGTCAAGTCTCTTTTAAAGTCCATACAGCTAACACATAATGATCAAATCATATGAGAACCATGCAGATTAGTGTCTGAGATGGTCTTTTGAGGAAAGAACCACGCAGATTTGAGTGGACCCATTGAGTCAGTGCAAGCATTTCAGCATCGTGTAGGTCAACTCAGGACTAGTAAGGAGCTCAACGTTTCGGTGAACAATAGGTACCAAAAAAAGGTTTGAAATAAATTGTTTTTTTTTACAATCCCTATGTGACTTTATGAGCAACCATACTTTACAGCCTTCAGTTTGAAGAATTACATGAAGGTTTAAAGATGAGAGCAGTTGTGGGCGAGTGGTAACGTCCCCGACCTTCGAGTTGTAGGTCGCGGGTTCAAGCCCAGCCAGGTGCATTATTTTGTATAATTATTTCATCACCACTGCTCTCAAAACGGTGAAGGAAAACATCGTGAGGAAACCGGCATGTCATAGAACCAAAAAAATCGAAGACATGTAACATTCACTAACCCGCACTGGGCCCGCGTGGTGTAGTATGGCCTATTCTCTCTCCTAGAGAGGAGGCCTGAGTCCCAACAGTGGGAAAATATAAGGCCGACTATGCTATGCGACTATATTAAAGATCTACAGGAAGTCATTTGGTATGTAGTATTAAATCAAATTTGAATGCCTATAAAGCCCCGGATTGCGGTGGTTCTTATTCATATAACTAAATTAAGTGTCATAAAAAGCGACGGGAGGGTCCTTGGTCACCTTTTACTACATAAAGCTGGTTTAAATATGTATGTGTAATAGGTGGCTATCTTCATGTTGTCAATCAAAATTATGCATGTGTAATAGAAGTAATTAGTGGCTAGCTGATTCAGTGACTATCTTCATGTTGTTGAAAATATATATGGCTTGTACCATCACCCAGCACGAGAGATCACTGCCGCCGAGTGCCTGCCCCAACGAGAATACGGCGGTGCTCTACCCAGGTGGGGTACAGTATGCTCTACCCAGGTGGGGTATGATATGCTCTACCGTGTCCTTCGGGCGTTCCACACAATGGTGACAGATGGGCGTTTCTTCCGCATGAATCCGGTGCAGGAATCTCCCAAACTGACCATTTCCGGTGAGGACCGGCGTCATGCGCAAGGTAATGATGCCGTGTTGTCTTTCCAGCCACTCCTCAAAGAGGGGACTTACCGCCATAATTATGGCGTGCTAAGCAGGTAAGATATAAATTATAAGATAGAGAAAAAAATATAAGAGATATATAATATAAGAATTAAATTTAAAAAAAATATGACAAAAAGGGTTCAAGTGCTTTTGGCTGAGTATATGTGCGGAGTGTGAGGTATGTAGTGTGGGTGAGTTTGGAATCGTGGAGTGTATAGGTGGATGTTTGCTTGTTTATTTTTTCTTTTGATGTAAAATATTTTACGACTGTATGTGTATAAAGTCTTCTGTATGGTCATAATTTTTGGGATGTAGCCATTTATATACAGTATTTTTAAAACATCTATAGGTTAACATGGTTATAGTCCTATTGTGTAAGTAGAATTTAGTCTAAGGGTCCGAGAAACGCAAAAGATCTTCGTGTATAAGAAGAGAGTACTCTTGGTCGATCCCATTTTAGCGATCTAGATGAATGGCGGGCCGTTAGCGTTGGTTTATATTCCAGAATGTCACTCAATTTAGAGAAATATTATACAGGCTATTGATTATGAATGAATGAATGGCAAACAAAATTGAAAAACGTTGTGCGTAGTATTTTCTAGTAGCAATGGTTATGAATGATTGATGCAATTATGAATGTACCAATTATGATAAATTATAGTGGACAATTTTGGGATTTAGTTTTTTTTTACTTTTGACTATACAAATTTAATATAATCAGTAATGGGGACGGATAGAGCCCCATTTTTTTGTACTAATAAAAAAATAGGGGTGTATAATTGTTACTTCACTGTGTGTATCTATGTGCTAAATACAAGTTTTTTCTTTCTTTCTAAAGTAACTGATACAGAGGCTATTTTCATGTTGCTGAAAAATAAGTATGTGTAACAAAAGTATCCAAGATATCCACTGTACATATATATATATATATATATATAAACTGATACAGTGCAGGAAATACGACAAAAATTTGAATTTTTGAAAAAAGAAAACATTTAGAATCTTGTAAAACATTAAAAAAAAATAATGTAATTTTTGTGGAAGGAAAGCACATTCAACTGTTTATAAATTCGGGGTTTATTCTTGGGGTTTGGGGGGGGGGGGGGGGTTGGCTTCCTTACAAATCTAATATAGCTGAATACTGGTATTTTTAATTTTTTTAAATGGCGATGATTTTGATATAGATAATCTAGCTTTACATTACTCATTGATTTTATTAACTTTTATATTGCTCATAGAACAGATGATCAATGTGGCTGAAAGGTTTTGAAGTAATGACCGCTTGCCGGAAGACCTTGCATTGACGCGGTCTCCCATAAAGTATGAATCCGGTGGATGCGAGATGCACAGGAGTATCGAGCTTCGAATATAAACAAAGCAAAAATGATTTATGCTTGATGGAAAACGCAGCGTTGGAAGGCCTCCCACAACGTGGACCGGCGACCTGGTGAGAATCGTGGGAATACGATAGATGCGAGACGCACAAGATTGGTCGTTGTGGCATCGCTTGGGGGAGGCCTATGTCCAACAGTGTACTTCTTACGGCTGAAATGATGATGATGATGGCACGATGGAAAGTAACATCCCATACAACAATCAAAACAACCAGAGTTTCAATCAAATTTCCGCAAAAAAGGATAGAAAACTTTCAGCTTTAATCCGTATCTCGTAAAGTACGGATAAAAACCAACATCCCACCAGAGGGCGCTAATTGCGCGATATAGCGAAGTTCGCAACAAGCTCTGCCAACTAATAATTAATAGAACACGCCGCTTCAAGGTAGCTCCACTGACTTGTTGAGAAACTAAATTCAGGAGTGTTGTATTTTAGTTTAGTTTTTTTTTTTTTGTGAGATTTTCGTTTGAGTGAGTAGTTTGTGTTTTGTTTGTTGTACGATAAAGATACTTACTTACTAGGGTGTTTCATATTTTGTTAACAGGAATATTAGCCTTCTTCTATATGAATTGCAGTTCTGTATTTATTGATATAGCAGTTTCAGAAAGCTTTTTTTTATTTCTTTGTGGTACTGAATAAATACTAACAACACTAATTGTTCTTTGGAAGGAAGCCTAACTCCCAAAAATTCTTCATAAGATATCTTATTAAGTAGCAAAGGAGGCGCACGCACGTGCACGCGCGAGGGCGCGGCCCTCATGCCCCAGCCGCCGAGATTCCGCCACGATAAGGCCACCGTAGGTGCAGGTTTTGCGGACGGTGAGCAATGGGTACCTTGCTGTCCGACCGTCTGGTAACCGTCCGGACCGATCCCAAGGCGTCGACGGCGCGTACTGTTCCACACGCGCCTCATGGAGATGTCAGCAAACCGTAGGGGCCCAGCAGGGTCGAAGCCTACTGGGGCCGAGGGTCTGATTCTGAAAGGAAGAATCGGCCCTGATACAAAGGGCAACGAAGGAATAGGAGAGCGGGATTTGTCATAAGATGAGTTTCCCACCCAAAAAAAAAAAATCTTATCAAGTAACCAAATTCCCTTTTTTACTCATTTTAAAGTCTAAATTTGCTTAACTGGTTCATTATAACACACTAGTAACACTTACTACTCCACTGTAAAAAATAATAATACTAAAAATTTACTCTACCCTGATGACGTACAAATTCTATGAAAAAACAATATTGGCTTTGCGCAACCTCTAAATGTTAACCGATTATGGTGATTTTTGGTATATGAACATGCACGAGTAGAATGAACATGCACGAGTAGAATGAACATGCACGAGTAGAATGAACATGCACGAGTAGAATGAACATGCACGAGTAGAATGAACATGCACGAGTAGAATGAACATTTCGAGCAAAGTCAACTGCTGGGGATCACTGCCGTAATACGCCACGTGGCCCTAGTGTGGTATGATGGATGTCACTTGTCTTCGAAATTTTGGTTTTAGGATATGCCAGTTTCCTCACGATGATTTCCTTCATCGTTTTTGAGAGCAGTGTAGATTAAAAAAAAATACACAAAGTAAATTAAACGCTTTGCTCATTTCTCAAGCGGAACCCATTCAACTCCCCAAAGGAAATTCATCATCACCATCATCATCATTTCAGCCGAAAGACGTCCACTGTTGGACATAGGCCTCCCCCAAATGCCGCCACAATGACTGGTCCTATGCGTCTCGCATCCATCGGATTCCCGCGACCCTCACCAGGTCATCGGTCCACCTTGTGGGAGGCCTTCCAACGCTGCGTCTTCCGGTACGCGGAAGGAAATTCACAAAAAAGAACCTACCCGATTCTTCTCACCAAACCCTAATTAAAATCTACACGAGTTAACCAAATCCTAACACTTTGTACCGCTAGGCAGCCAAATTTAACAACTCCTGACCATCTGCAGTTAGGAAATGGAACAAAGTTACCGCCTCTACATAAAGTTCTGCCTAGACCGGTGAATTTAGATCCCAGTTAAAAGCTAGATGATTACTCGTAGTTATGACTGTTTCATTGAGTTTGGGCGTCCTCGATGTCTGCTGATAATATTTGCTACATAAAAGGTATTTTGGAATATATGGGTTTTTTTTTTTTTTATTGGGTGCGAAAATCATTATATGACAAAACGCGCTCTTGGGCGGAGCGGGAGATAGTGTCAGACTTTTACTGACTAAAAACCCACTCCTGTTCCTTCGTTGCCTTCGTCTCAGGGCCCCGGGTTTCGCTTTCACACTACCCGTGGCCCCAGTAGGCTTCGACCCTGCTGGGCCCCTACGATTTGCTGACATCTCTTTGAGGCGCACGTGGAACAGTACGCGCCGTCGACGACTTGGGCTCGGTCCGATTACCAGAAGATCGGACGGCGAGCCACCCATTGCTCGCTGTCCGCAAGCCCGCGCCTACGGTGGCCGGAAATCGGGATCGGAATCCCGGCGGCGGCGGTTGGAGCGTAAGGACCGTTGCCTCGAATATATCGATTTAATTCTTTACAGATGATTGTTAAGTAATGGAGAAGTTTTATGATTTATACCAGCGCTGCGTTATTTATCGTTTTAAATATCGCAGCATATGCTGAATTAGGCGCCTTTTTGTCCTTGGACAGATTTTAAAGTTTTTTTTTTTCATATTTAAAATTCTACTGTATGTGTGAGGTACGAATAAACGTTTTTTCTTCTTCTTTATTCTTCTTCTTGGTGCTGTTAATATCATATTTAGTATTACATGGCTTAGTCCGCTAAAAAGAGAGAAAATAATCAAGCGGGCTCAATGTGGATTGGTGAATGTCACATGTCTTTCAATTTTTGGTTCTAAGACATGCCAGTTTCTTCACGATATTCATCGTTTTGAGACTAGTGGTGGCCTGGGTGGGTTCGTACCTACGAAATACAACTAAGTACTGAAAATCGAGGCCGTTACCTCGTTAACGTTACGCTAATACATCAGTGAAACTATTATTTAAATACATCAATTTAGTTTACGCACAATAATGGCTGTGTCAAACTAGAGAGGTCGTCATTTGACCTGAATGAGGTCGTCGCACCACAAATGATTCAAAAGCCCAAGAGTTTCTAAGTAGCACGTGAGCTCTCGCACTGTTCCTAACCATTTCAACGGTAGACAGAGCTCCAGTAGAATTTCATGATAGCATAGAGACAGTGTCTGTCACAACCAAGCGCTGAAGAAATGACTAGAGAGCTGCCACGACGTCCTCACTTTCCGGCAGACGCAGGTCCTCACTAGATACGGTTGTTTCAGGAGGTTCCTGTTTTGGATTCTGTATCCTTGTGGTATAGGTCATAGTAAGGAGCAAGAGCTTCCTTTGTAACTTTGGAAATTCCTAACAGCAAGTCATTTCTTCCGCATCGCAACATTCCTGATTTTTATGCAGGTGATGATGAAAAGAAGACGAAGAATCACCAAACTTATGTGACAATGGGCAGGGCATGTTACTCGTAGAACGGATGGCCGTTGTGGCCGAAAAGTTCTGGAATGGCGACCACGTACCGGAAGACGTAGCGTTGGAAGGCCTCCTACAAGGTGGACCGATGACCTCCTACAAGGTGGACCGATGACCTGGTAACGGTTGCGGGAGTCCGATGGATGCGACACGCACAGGACCGTTCATTGTGGCGGCACTTGGGGGAGGCCTTTGTCCAGCATTGGACATCTTTCGGCTGAAATGATGATGTTGATGATGATGATGAAAAGATTTTCCCCTGTATTTGCAAACTTAAAGTTACTGAGTAGGTACTTTTCTAAAGTTCTGCCTAGACCGGTGAATTTAGTTCGTAGCTAAAAGCTAGTTGATTACGGATAGTTATGACTGTTTCATTGAGTTTCGCCGTCGTCTGCTGATAGGAGCAGCAATAAATAGATAGGTATGGCTTTAAAGGCTTCTTCATATTTTTTTGTGAGTTGGTATTGGGTTTGCATTTTGGGTAAAGAATGTATTCTCTAATGTTTTAAGTGGGTGGTAAAAACATGAGCCACATATTAGAATGCCTCAGGTGCTTATACACCTGCACTTTGGAGGATTTGATGAGTGCTACCGATGCTGCTATTAATGTAGCCACCTATTGGGCCCAAACAGTTTGACGAGATTACCATCGAATCGAAAAGAAGAAGTGAGATCGAGTGGGTAAGTGGTGGAAAATCCTTTGGTTTCAAAGTAAAAGAGGATGAACAATGAAATGAGACAACTACGTAACGCTTGTAATTATTTTTTTTGCTCTTTTAGTACTTTACTTCACATGATTGAACTTGTTTTGTTCTTTGACCCTCACCAAATAAAATTGCACTGATTGGAATGAGACCATTTATTTTTACTCTGTAAAATTTTAAAATAAATTCCATGGTTTTTTTTTTAGGTGAGAAAATCATCTAATGACAAATTTCGCTCTTGGGCGGAGCGCAAGATAGTGTCAGACTTTTACTGACTAAAAACCCACTCCTGATCCTTCGTCCCAAGGCCCCGGGTTTCGTTTTCACACTACCCATGGAAGTAAAGTAATAAGTTCTATGGTGAGAATTTTGTTATTTCAGGAGTCACTATCACTGCAATGTTTCTTCTACAAAGAAAGTTTGTGTATTGTTATAGATAAAGTTCAATAAACAATTTTGTGAAATAATTGTTATTTGTGCCGGCAAAGTTTGGCGCCATGTCGTAAATCTCTTGGGTTTTAGGGGGCATCTATGTACCGGTGGTTACCAATAGTTTCAAAACGATTATTTTAATAACTGTTTATTGTAGATGGGCTCTTTAAGAGGGTTATTTTTCACTCGCATATCGTCAACTTCGAACATGATTTAAAAGCTTGTTACTTTATCTAACGGCATCCAACGTGATGTTTGATGAAAAGGCAACGCGAAAAAAGAGAGAAGACGCCTAAAAACTATCTTAGCATTCGGTAATTCCGTGATTTACTCGAATGTTTTACAAAACTCGTTCTAAGAAATATTTTTTTTTTAAACCCTCAAAAGTTTTTGAAAAAAATTGTCGTCATTCAGAATTTTGATTAAATTTGCAAGGCTTCTATTGTTATGCTTTTTTTGACTCTTTAAATTTTCGAGCAAAATAGTAAATTTTCGGAGGTCTTTACTGGATTAGTTTTACACAAATTTATAAATTAATTTCAATAGAAGCCTAGATAATATCCCCAAGATACTGTGTTTCCAAAATATCTTATAAAAAATGTGTAATAACGTCATAATCGCGTAAGAGCGGTTGTATGAAAAATAGTGAAATTGTACTTCGAGTGGCCGATTCATAAAACTGGCTTAAACATTTAATGATATTTATTTATTTTATTTTATAGAAGGCTCACAGACAAATAGAAAAAAATGATATAATTATTGTAATATTATCAAATCGCTAATTACAAGCCTCCACACATATTTAAAACAAAAATGTATATCGATAAAAAGAAAGTACACACAAGTCAATTAATTACTAACGAGAGAAGTTTATCACCGAAAAAATTCTGTGCCATTTGCCGTCGCATGGTCGCCACACTGGTGCAAAATGAGTCAATATCAAGGTCCCTAGAAAGTCTATTGAAATCAAGTGCACTCCTTATTGAAAAAACATTTTTTCATATAATTGGTCAATGCGAAAGGTACACTTAATATTGGTCGCTGAAGTAATCCCTTCAGGTATATATATAGCTATTTCTCTAATATAAAGCTTTACCAAAATGCGCAAGGCACAGTCTACACTCATATTATATTGGACACACACCGACGACGAATGAAAGGTTTTTTGCTGAAGTGACGCATAATTTCCATGCGTTATCATAATATTTACAACTAGGCCTAAACAAATATTCTCTGTTTGTTTTGGAAATGCAAAACCAAGACTTTTTCGTTCATTTTATTTTTTATCGTGATTTGTTCGTTAGTGTTTATTATGTTAAAGTTCTTGTTCTAACTGTTGTTGTTGGAAATTTGTTGTTAGAACTTGTCTTAAATATTCCTTTTGTGATAACGTAGCCTTCAAAATTAGTGTTCAAGTATCTGATACGGTTTAGCTGAAATAAACTTAGTGCTTGTATTGCTTAGCATAAATAAATTTAACAAAATATTGTTGTTTCTTGCGAAACATAAAACAACATAAACCTCGGTGCAAAGTAAATTTAATTTAATCTTAATCCTAATACAGCTCAAATTGTTAGTTTTTAAAAACTCTTCCGCAGGTGAAGGCACCCACCAAAGAACCCCATTTTTTTTCTATGTTGTCAACTTAACCAGAAGTTTTTATGATGTTAATTTGTTGCTGATTGTCCACCCGTTTTGTATGCAGTCATCCTCTGTATCATTTCTCTCTTGGGCCTCTCCAATGAGCCTCCAGAGACTGACAGACGAGCGATGGATCATGAGGGCTTATTGTCCATCGCTCGTCTGTCAGTCTTGCCATAAGCTCCGCCCATTTCTATTTCAGTTTTTTAGCATAATCTATCATCATCATCATTTTAGGCCTCCCCAAGTGTTGGCACAACAAACGGTCCCGTGTATCTCACGTCCATCAGATTTCCGCGACCCTCACCAGGTCACCGATCTACTTGTGGGAGGCCTTCCAACGCTGCATCTTCCAGGATGTGGTCGCTACTCCAGAACCTTTCATCTTTTCTGCGAGCAATGTGCTCTGCTCACTGCGGTGATTCTTCGAGCTAAGTTGGTAACCCTTGTAAATCAGCATTTATACCAAGGGAAACCTTACGTTGTTGAAACCTCTACGATCTGAACTAAGCGTTTCACTTCGTCGTTTATACCACGTACATCGAAGCACTGGAACAATTTGCCTGCTGAGGTCTTTCCATCCAATTATAATTTGGATGTCTTCAAACCTAGAGCGAATAGGCTCTTAATAAACTAGTGCGCCTCACCATCAACGACTGCATCACTGTTTAACATCAGGTGGGATCGTAGTCAAGCACTAGCTTAAGCCAATTAAAAAAAAAAGAATATATTACAAGAAGAAAAAGTATTTATTTCTCCCATACAAAAAATATGAAATTTCTTGCTCAATATTAATATTATTTGACGTACGACTCCGAGAGACTCTTGGCCAGATTTTTTTTTATTCACGTAGTTTTAAATTACTGGTTGAAAATGTCACAGTCATTCACATAACAAGATTTGCAATTCGTAAAGTTTTCTCCGAAACATCTGCGTGTCCATTAATCATTTTACTTTAGGCATGCAACGTTTTGATATTTTACAATCAATCAAAATAAATTAGTTTTGTGTTATTCTTTAAATTATTTTGGTAATTCAAGTTGGCACCTGTGAACGACTGTTAAGGTGTATACTTAGCCAGGGGCTTTAGTAACTTTAATTCTAAGTATATATGTCTAGACAAAAAAAAAAACTCGATCAATATTCAAAACCAAAGTTCGCGACCTAGTTCGTAAAATTGTCGATTTGAACTAATTGTTTGACTTTATTGGTGTAGATAGTTTATTAATTTGTGTATGTATTGTATAATTGTATGATATTTATGGTTTATTAGTATATCTATTCTTGTACCTAATCGCCTTTTCTCTCTCTTTTATTGCACCTACCATTATTTATCTCTGCATCACCCTCAGGTTGACTGGTAGAAAATGCCTAAGGCATTAAGTCCGCCGCTATACGTTTGTGCATAAAGTATTAAATAAATAAAAACAATCAGCGATTGCAAAAACATCCATAGCATAGCATAGTCGGCCTTATAATGTTCCCACTGTTGGGACTCAGGCCTCCTCTCAAGGAGAGGGAATGGGCCGTAATCCACCACGCGGGCCCAGTGCAGGTTGGTGGATGTCACATGTTTTCGAATTTTAGGTTCTAGGACATACCGGTTTCCTCACGATGTTTTCCTTCACCGTTTTGAGAGCAGTGGTGATGAAATAAATTACACAAAGTAATGCGCCTGGCTGGGTTTGAACCCACAACCTAGAACTCGTAAGTCGGGGCCATTACCACTCGGCCACCACTGCTCAAAAACATCCAAATGACATAATATCTATATCAGGGGGCCACAAGGGATCGCAACAGATGCGATTGCACACACTACACTTAATAAATATAAATATATGTGACAATATAAACTTTAAGGAATCATCGACCTCTATATGTTCCCTCAGTGTGGTGTATTTAATGGCAAAACTCTTACATGATAAGAGCTAGCAAAGCATACAACGCTTTGTGTGTAAGTGTTGATGATCTAAACCTATTCTCTACCAGCGTCACTAAACTAGAAAAAAATATGTGTACTAGATTTTTCTAATGTCATTAATATTATATCTATGAACTTACTCCGAGCGTCTTTACTTCTTTCTTTTTTATCTGTCTACTGTATTTTGTCTTGCTCTAATACTATTTGTGAAAACTTATAATTGGCTTTCTTCCAATATTTTTCAACTATCTGTATCCTAGCAGGAAGTTTTCCGAAAATAATAAAATAAAATGAAATATCAAGTGGTTATTTTTTTATCATCGCCCCACACTAGTAATTACTTCTGTATCGTGGTTGCGTTAACAAACATGTAAACTCACATAAATAAGACACCCAACTCGAAACCAAACACTTCGTAGATCATACAAACATTTGTTCCAAGCAAGAATTGAACCTACGATACACAGCACTGTAGCCAATCGCTCTTATTGAGAATAATGATTTTAATCTAGATTATTTTAATGGGTCCCGACTGTTGCAGTCAACATGTTCCGTATTTGAATTTATTATTTGTATTATTTTATATATTTAAAATAATGCAATTAAATTGGTTTCTACGCTACTGGATCGAACTTGTTTTTTTACGCAGTTGGGTTTGTTTTTATGTTACACTTTTTAGTTATTATAATCTGGTATCGCTTTTCATTACTACTCTATTTTAGGCGTACATTTACCACTTTAAAGTTCACAAACCTACCTAGTCATACGGTTCGCTTATTTTGTTTCTTAAATAAAATTGAAGTGTCTGTTTTTAATATAAAAAAGACATTTATTTACCAAATGAATATCAAAGTGTATTCGATACTTATAATAAAAATGTGAAATTTTTGTTTTTTCTGCCGGTTTGTTCTAGCTTTTTTTTATTTAAACTAGTACTTAACTGCGATCCCACCTGATGGTAAGCAGCGATGCAAGCATTGATGGTGAGGCGCACTAGTTTATTAAAAGGCTATTTACTGTAGCCTTGAAAACACCTAAATTATAATCGTACGAGAAAACCGCAGCTGATATACGAAACAGCTAGACCGATTTTGATGGGTCATTTATTGACGTATAGCAAATGTTACAAACAGTTATGCCATATTATTATTATTTTTAACTATTTCGAAAACGTATCCCATATTATTATTAAGAAATACCGTTTGTACAGGAAAATAAAAAGTAGCCTAAGTTACTTTTAAAATAACTTAGGCTACTTTTTACTAAGTTACTTTTAAAGTGACTTAGGCTACTTTTTGTATAACTCCGTTCAGCGGTTTGGAAGATATGAGGTAATAAATAATATTACATACAAACATAGAAGATACGCGCGAAAAACATAACCCTTCTTGCAGTCGAGTAAAAAGTAAGTAAAATTTCGAAATGTAAAATATGAATTAAAGTAAACAATAGAACATTCAGTTACCTTTCACACTTCAGATTTTACACACGTGTTTTTGGGGCAAAGCCGGGGCTCAAAACAAAGGCATTACAAACGAAGCTCCACAAATAAGGCTATCTCCAAACGATCACTCCGGAATAATCAGACTGATCGTCTCAAGTCGATTTTTAATACGAAAATCTCGTGATCGCAATTCCGAGCATGTTTGAGGGCTCGAATGGCCCCGGAGTCTCGTCACCAATACCATACGACAATAAAGTTATAAATCTCATACATTTTTATAACACAATTTCATATAATTTATATACTTTTTGTGATAGTTCTTCTCCTTTGAGATTCTTTTGATATTCTTGACGCTTCGCGTGTTTTGGTTGACTTGGGAATATTGGAATTGTATCGTGTGGAAGTTGTGGTCTGTGTTTGAACGCTAAAGATATTTTAATATAATTATATTGACCACTAGCTTCTGCTGAGAATGTAGGTTTCTCCATACAAATTTTGGACCCCTGAGATGAGATGGCCAGGAGAGATGAACTTGATTTTTACCCGGTGGAAATGGCCCGCAATGGCATAAGACAGACGTGGGTGGAGAGGGAGTGGAATGTCTTTGCCTCACAGTAGGAAATGATGGGCGAATTATATTAGACCGTAGACTCGAAAAGAAGATCATAGTTGAAAATATATATTTTTATTTATTAGATTAAACGTTTTGTTACTATTTTGGTGTACGATAAAGTTTTATTCTATTCTATTCTAAGATATGATCATTTTCGACTATCCCTATTTTCGTAATCCATATACATGTATATATTATTTTTATTTAGTAGTTTTGTATTGTATATATTGTTAACAGTAGGTACACCACGAACTACTTGCGTATCTTGTCTCCTTCTCTGTAAAATCCATCCAAAGTTTGTCTGTAAAAATCGCTTTTAGCGATAAAACTGCCCATCATTACAACCTATCAATTTGAAGCTGTTTTTTATAATTATAATAAAAGCCGAGAAAAATAAACAAATTAAGTATATTGACTTGGCTCGTGAGGTTGTCGACATGTGGGATGTGGACTCTGCGATCATTGTACCAATAGTCGTGTCAGGCAATGGCTTAATAGCCAAGAGCCTAACGCGAGTCTTCTAAGGTGTTCCTTAGGAGGCTCGCGTTAGGCTGCTGGATCAAGGGCTTGATTCAGACAAAAGTACTCCTGAACACGGCTCGTATAGTTAAGAGGTTCCTTTCTCTGGAGCCCTAATCACCGGAAGCTTGGACCTAGTTCCTGATACCGCTGGGATACTATTTTTTTTTTTTTGTACTTTTAAATGTTCTTTTAAAACTGTTTTTTTTTTTAATTAAAAAATAAATCATATCGGTTAAAATGACAAATAGAGTCATAAATTATTGATTCCATATTCATCTTGCGACTACATCCTAATTTGGTAGTACAATAATTGCGAGTTTACGAATTAGTGTTAGTGTACAATATACCATAAAATTATAGTGTGCAATAAAGAATATATCATTTATTATAAATAAGTTTTTCTCAATTTTCTAAAAAACCCTAAGTATATTTGCGAAACATCTTATCATTTATTTAACAAATATATACACAAAAAAAAAATTGTACAAAGATTGATAAACAATATTTTAATAAGAACAGTCAACAGAGCTTACCCTTAAGTATGTATTCTACATGGATGTACAAACAAGATTCAATAATGTTTTCATACTTTATATGTTAGTATGTTTATTTTCTTCTCTTAGATATTTGGTAAATATACTCTGTAAACGTATTGACGAATAATAACTTATTAAAATGCGTTGAATATGAAATATTTTTGTTTACTTCAATATCTTGGAACTGATATATTTATTATTCAATCAATATGGTATGATTCTGTAATTATTAGACTATGTACAGTCTCAGTGAAAATAGGTTCGTCATCTTTAGAAAATAAGTTCATAAACAGATTACCAAACTATTTTATTTATTCCTTTCACGACAGAATTGATTTTCCTGATTCAGTGTCGATTGTCGATGTCATATATTGACTCAGTTACTCATCATCATCATCATAATCGTCATCATCATCATTTCAGTTGAAAGACGTCCACTGTTGGACATAGGCCTCTTCCAAATGTCCCCACAATGACCGGTCCTGTGCGTCTCGCATCCATCGGATTCCCGCGACCCTCACCAGGTCATCGGTCCACCTTTTGGGAGGACTTCCAACGCTGCGTCTTCCGGTACTTGGTCGGCATTCCAAAATCCTTTCTCAGTTGCTCAACAAAATATAAAACTGGCCAAGTGTGAGTGGGACTTGCACCCGAAGGATTTCGTACCATTATCTATACAATGCGTTTAAATGTCTGTTGCTGATTAAGATCGATTAAAAAACGTATAACGAGTCCTAAGTGCGGTCCTGTAAGGAGTGCGTCCCTGGTACCCCTCTTACCCCGTCGTTCGATACCCCGCCACCCTCTGTGCCCTGTCCGCGCGCGCGCACCGCCGCCAGTTGACGAAAACCCCTTGCACCGGTCACCTGTCGCTCGTGTATGCGCCCGCGCCCTAATTTTATGTAACGGGGTTGTTCATTAAACGTTTCCAGTTATTTCTAGAATCACGCATTTTATTTTGAACCGATGATATACCACGTTATACTGGCTCCCAACGTATTGGCCGATGTTCTAGACTGTTCGATACACGTGCACGGGACTTTTAGTGAAAACAATGCCGCCGCGTAAAGTTCGTAATAACGAATCTAGTTCGGACGATGAACCTGTGTCTGTGACGGAGACACCTGTGGCTCCAGTGCTTATGTCTGAAACTCAGTTATTGTCGCTCCTGGCCGCCTTCTCTTCGGCACAGGCCGAGGCGAACCGGAAGCTCGTCGAGTCTCTACTGGCATCGCACTCAGGGACGCCGCCTAGTGTGACCTCCGGCGCCACACCGGCACCGACATCGTATTCTGGGAATCTCGTCAAATGCACCTCGCGCTTCGATGGTTCGTCGGAGTATCCGGAGGCGGTCGAGGCATTCATAGACGCCGTCGAGATGTTTATGGATTGCGCTTCGGTCAGCGATGAGATGGCACTTCGTGGACTCCCAATGTTACTTCATGGGCAAGCAGCAGTTTGGTGGCGTGGCATCCGTCATGAAGTTACGTCATGGTCAGAGGCTGTCAAGCGCTTGCGTTCGATGTATGGTATACCACGGCCACCGTACAAACTGTACAGAGATGTTTTCGCTGTTGAGCAAGGGTTGGAACGTGCCGACGTTTTTATCGTAAGAGTACGATCTCTGTTGGCGAAACTACCTTATCAATTACCAGAGGAAGCGAGACTGGATATGATTTATGGTCTACTTCACAAGAGAATCAGGAAGCGGTTACCAAGAGACGCTGTGAGTGATATTGAATCGCTGATAGGAAAATCTCGCAGCATAGAAGAATCGTTGTCGGAGAACTCCGCGTCGCCGTCGTCGTCGTGTTTACCTACGGGGTCTGCCCGCGCGCTCAGCGAGAGCGCGCAACAACACGTCGCTCCGGGATCGAGTTCGACGCCGCCGCCGCCCGTTCGCGCCGCCCGCGCCCCGACTGCGAAGTCCGCGCGTGAACGAGCGCAGTCGCCGCGTAGTGATCAGTGCGTGAGCAAAAGTGATAGTGATAAGAAGTTGTTCTGCGTGTATTGTAAAGCGCGAGGACACGTACGGGACTCTTGTGATAAGCTAAGTAAACGTTCTCCTCCTGCTAGCTCCGGTACTTCTTGCTATAATTGTGGTGAAAAAGGTCACATTAGAGTTAATTGTCCTAAAGGTAAACAAAATAGTACCGGAGATAGTAATTCAGATGTTAAGATAGAAAATGTCTTTTCTTCTGTGTATATAGATAGTAAGAAGTTATGTTCGAATTCTGTTAACGATAATAATAAGCAGGGTCGGCCTATCGTGCGTGTGTGTGTGGAGGGATATCAGGGTACCGCGTTGTTAGATACCGCTGCGCGTCGTAGTATTGCGAGTTATTCCCTTTATTCCTTACTGAAACGTATTGGTTCAGACTTTCGCGCCGAAACAATGTCGTTGAAGTTTGCCGATGGTATTGTTAGGAATAGTGATGTGCTATTGACAATAGTTAATGTTCAACTTGCTTCATTATCGATACCTATTGAATTCATTATTTTACCTGATGCTGTTAACAACGATACTCTGTTAGGCATTGATTTTATTACCAAAGCTAAGATGGTTATCGATTTTTCCAACTGGACTTGGCGTTCAATGGATCAGCCTCGGACACTTCACACTTTGTCATGGGAATCCGAACGCGAACCTATTCAGTGTGCTTCCGTGAACGTACTGAGGACGGACGAGGGCGCTATGTTATCAGAGTCGGAGAGGTCAACGTTGGAGAATCTTTTATGTGAGTACGCCGATATTTTCGATGAAGTCGGAGAGCCTACACCATTTGCGGAACACCACATAGATACCGGCGACCATCCGCCTATTGCTTTGCCCCCGTATCGCGTTACGCCTGCCAAGAAGCAAATCATGCGCGCCGAGTTAGACAAGATGTTAACGGAGGATGTGATCGAGGAGTGTGAATCCGCATGGGCAGCACCGTGCGTTTTGGTGCCGAAACGTAATGGTACGTATAGGTTTTGTGTCGACTACCGAAAGCTGAACGCGGTCACTAAGACGGATGCATACCCCATGCCGCGTATTGACGAGCTCTTACAGTCGACCAAGAAGGGTTGTGTAATGAGCTCTCTGGATCTTCGCAGTGGGTACTGGCAGGTAAGTACCGCCGATCGCGACAAAACGGCGTTCGTCACGCCTTTCGGTACGTACCGCTTCAAACGTATGCCGTTTGGCCTTAAGAATTCGCCAGCGACGTTTCAGAGGCTCATAGATCGTTTCAGGTCAGGGTCTACACTTGGCGGTAAGACTATTTTAGGCTATTTGGATGACCTGTTGGTTATTTCGGAGGACCTGGAGTCCCATCTATCAGATCTGCGGGCGGTTTTCGAGCGTCTCCGTATGTTCAAGCTTCGAGCAAACCGAGAGAAGTGTGTGTTTGCCAGAGACCGGCTCAAATACCTTGGCCACGTGATATCTCATGATGGTATATCCCCAGACGAAGAGAAGGTAAGTGCTGTTTTAGATATGAAGGAACCGACAACTCTCCAGCAACTTCGCACCTTCCTCCAAACCTGCTCATGGTTCCGCAAGTTTATCCCAGAGTTCGCCAAGGTGGCTGAACCCCTCACACGTCTAACTAAGAAGTCACAGACCTGGAAATGGGGTAAGGATCAAGCTAGCGCTTGTACACAACTTAAGTCTCTTTTAGCGTCACCCCCCATTCTGACCCAGCCAGACTATTCAAAACCTTTTATCCTTAGAACGGACGCCAGCGATTTCGCTTTAGGTGCAGCCTTACTCCAGGGGGAGACCCCACAAGATGAACACCCCATCGAGTACGCTAGTCGTCTTCTCACGCCCGCAGAACGAAACTACTCCACCACAGAGAGGGAGGCATTGGCTGTTGTCTGGGCAGTGGAGAGATTTCGCGGCTACATTGATGGTCATCAGGTATGTGTCCGGAGTGATCATCAACCCCTAAAGTGGCTGTTCACGCTTAAATCGCCTACGGGTAGGCTTGTTCGTTGGGCATTGAAGTTGCAGTCTTTCGACTTAAAAATCGAGTATACACCTGGGAAGGCTAATGTGGTAGCCGACACACTCAGCCGCCCAGTTATAGATAGTACATCGGAATGTGGTGTCTGTCCGGTTACCGTGGACATTCCACGGTGGGACGCCACATCTACCCGTGAAGCTCAATTGTCCGATCCGGAAGTAGCTAAGATACTCACTGACTTGGAAAGTTCGGATGAATTGTCAGTGCATCGTTGGTCGGATAGAGGGTATCTTATCAATCAGGGAGTATTGTACAGGTATGTAGAGGATTCTGATGCTGAAGAGCCTCAGCTGGTGGTCCCAGAGAGCCTGCGAAGCAAAGTCATGTACGAATGTCACGACTCGCCGACCGCCGCTCATGGAGGTATCCAGAAAACTCTTCATCGCATATCTCAGCAGTTTTACTTCCCAGGCATGAGGAAGTACATTACCGACTACCTCAAAACCTGTACGGAGTGTCAGCGGTACAAGGCCTCAAACCTGAAGCCACCTGGCTTACTCCAGACTCCGGTACCCGCTCAGAGATTTGAGATCATTGCTGTTGATCTCTTCGGACCATTACCCAAAGGGTCTCAAGGCGAACGGTGGGTTTTAATAGTGGAGGACACCGCAAGTAAGTGGGTGGAACTTTTTGCCCTTACCGAAGCCACAGCCGAGATCTGTGCGAAGACCTTAGTAGGTGAGATTTTTATGAGGTATGGACTCCCTAGGCGTATGATCTCAGACAACGGAGTTCAATTCGTCGCTGATGTCATGCAGAAGGCGCTGTTTGTCTTAGGGGTGAAACAGAATCTGATACCCTTGTATCATCCCGAGGCCAATCCGGTAGAGCGAAAGAATCGGGATTTGAAGGCTCACCTTGCCATTCTTGTAGAGGGCAATCACAAGCAATGGCCTGAGGTTTTACCGTTCGTCCGATTTGCTCTAAATAGCTCATTTACCATTTCCACCGGGTCCACTCCAGCTTACTTGACATTTGGTCGCGAGCTTCGTTCTCCTCTCTCTGTTCAGGCTGATTTACGAGCGGTCATCGAATCTGAGAATTTGGTCCCTCAGATCACACCGTACCTTTTGAAGCTTGTCGATTCTCTCTCTCAAGCTAAGGAGAACATCGAGCATCAGCAGGATCTTCACAAGCACCAAGCTGATTCTGGCCGTCGTACTTCGGATCCTTTTGAAGAAGGGGATCTTGTCCTTATGAAGACACATGTCTTAAGTAATGCTTCCAAAGGCGTTACTTCCAAGTTTATTCCGAAACAGGATGGTCCGTATGTAGTCTCCAAGAAGGTGAGTCCTACTACATATGCTCTTACCTCGCAGAAGACCGGTGAAGTTGTGGGTAAGTACCACATCTCGGATCTGCGTAGATACCATGACAGAGGTGGTGAGTGTCCGGAGCCTATTGTTCCGAAGCGCCGCAGAGGTCGCCCTCGGAAAGTCCAATCGTAGGTTCGCTATTTACCGCTAGGAGTTTGATCAATGAGGCTTCGCCTCTTGGTCAAAAGGGGGAGAGTATAACGAGTCCTAAGTGCGGTCCTGTAAGGAGTGCGTCCCTGGTACCCCTCTTACCCCGTCGTTCGATACCCCGCCACCCTCTGTGCCCTGTCCGCGCGCGCGCACCGCCGCCAGTTGACGAAAACCCCTTGCACCGGTCACCTGTCGCTCGTGTATGCGCCCGCGCCCTAATTTTATGTAACGGGTTGTTCATTAAACGTTTCCAGTTATTTCTAGAATCACGCATTTTATTTTGAACCGATGATATACCACGTTATAAACGGCAAAAAAGTCACGTTTGCTGTATGGGAGTCCCACTTTTATTTATTCTGTTTTTAGTCTTAGTTGTTAAAATGGTGACAGAAATATACATTATCTGTGAAAATTCATACAACTGCTTAGCTATCACGGTCCATGAGATACAGCTTGGTGACAGACAGACAGACAGGTGGACAGTGGAGTCTTGGTGATAGGGTCCCGTTTTTACCCAACCAGTACAGAAGCATACAAATTCATTTGAATGATTTTTCAAAAAAGGTGCAATCATTATGAAAGGCATTATCATAAATATCACAGTATAATTTGCCATTTAACGTTCCCACTGCTGGGACTCAGGCCTCCTCTCTAGGAGAGGGAAAGGCATTAGTTTGAAGTCAAATAGAGATTGGTCAAGACTTTCTAGTGTAAGTTGTTAACACTAATACTATAAATAGGTAAAGTTTGTTTTTTGTTTGTAGGAGGTAATCTCTGAAAGTACTATTCGATCGCTTAAAAAATTTCCAGCGGTAGAAAGTTGCATTATTCTTGTGTGATATAGGCTATATTTTATGTACGCGGGCGAAGCTGCGGGCAAAATTTATATATAATAATATAGTGTTTTATGTATCGTGAGTACGTTCACAAACATGTTAACTCACATATATACAAGATACCTAGACGGAAGCACCTATCTGTTGGCCATACAAATATTTATCCCGTGCGGGAATCGAACCCGCAAAATGTAGCGCTGCAGCCAATGCTCAGCCACTGCACTGCGTAAACTAATAAAAAAATAAAATTAAAAATTAAAAAATAAACCCCGACAGAGAGGGTAACGTCTCTTACCTTGGAGCTCCATCATACAAATCAGCTCAATGGCACCAGCATGTATTTCAAATATTAGGTCACAAATATGTTTAAAAGTAAAGTAAATACTCATTAAGTGTTTTAGATCCCTACAGCAGTTAACAAACGAGCTGATGACCTTGAACACCTGGACAGATCTTCATAAATTGTAGCTAAAAACCATCTCGATTAGGTCAGCTTTCAAACAAAAAAAAACTGCATCAAAATCAGTCCATTCGTTTGGGAGCTACAGTGCCACGGACAGACACACAGACACGTCAAACTTTTATCACCCCTCTTTTCCGTCGGGGGTTAAAAAGTAGTGTTTTGAATCTTGTAGAAAGGAGGGAGAGGGAGAGGTAAATAAATAAAAATATGTTCCTTTTGAAGTAAGGTTAAAACGTAATTATAAAAATTTAAAGTAAAAAAAAGATATAAGTAAAAAGGTAAATAGACGTATAAAAAGTCAATTTGCGAGGGTAGAGAAGAGCCAGGCCCTCCAAGCGCCCATTAGAACAGTAGTAATTAATGGAAATGACTATGAAATAAAATAATACAAGAATTTACATATAATTTCAAACGTGAGTAATTAAAGGCCGGTTTACTAACAGAGAACTTTATTACCACGAACAATAACAATTTTATCCAATCACCGATAACTAAATCACAATGAGTACTAGGACTTTTTTCGCTGTCGCTTAGATCGTAAGATGAAATCATTTCACTTATGTATCGAACTTGTTTCGTTGTCGGAACCAAACTATACTCACTTTCGGTCGGGGGCTCGTATTTATTCACAGAGCCAGGAAAATTCTAGATACAGACGTTTCAAGGTCATTCTAGAATAATACAGTCGTAATATCGCGAGGCAATAAATTACTATTATTACAAACATGTAATAATAATTATTCATGCGAATTTCGACTCTATTGTTAAACACGGAAGTAACAAATTCCTTTATCAACCTTTTCGTGTAATAATAAAAGAGAGTACCTCCGCCATAACTAACTAGTTGACTCTTTCTAGAATTTGCTAGATCTGGGCACATACTCCGATTCTGGAACCTTCGCTTAGCAATGCATTTTTTGATAATTATTTGATGCTACTCTTGATTTCTTTGCAGATTTACGGCGTAACAATATTGATAAGTTGAAATTTGAAAATTGACGAATGTATTAATGACTCGAATGTACAAACCTCTTATTGAGTTGAATATCATTAAATACAACCCGGGAATCTTTACGTCAAGAGTGAATAGGTTACTTCTAGGTAAGCGCGTTCCATCGTCGACCGCATCGTCGCTTTTCATCAGGTGAGGAAAGCGACGATGCGGTCGCTAGGCCAACCTAGCGCGAACCTATCAAGAATAACAAAATAAAAAAATAAATAACTTCTCCCACTCTAGGCGCAGCGAGAAGGGGTGTCAGACTTTTACTGACTATAACCAACCTGTGGTCCTTCAGTTCCTCTTTGCGTTTCATGACCATGCTAACCGTTTTAAATAATCCCGCATAATATACATAGCTTCATATTCATAATGAGTGATAGAAATCAGTAACCAAGGTACTTGTTTTAAATAGTTTATCACTTAAGTTTTAAACCTGTATTTTCAGAAGTAGGTATTTAAAATATTTCACCGACGAAATCTGTGATCGTGTTCGTTCATCGTTATTTTACGAACATTTTATAATTAAAGTAATTAATGTTATCTTGAAATTGGATAGTAATTACGCCATAAAGAGATTTTCAACGGAGATTTTCACACTGGATGTTTCCGAGCTGTACCTATCGATTTACAATAAGAATATACTACATATATATAGCGGAGTAGTCTCAAAAATCCTTTCATTTTTCCTTATATAAATAATATATATTAATGTATATGTAGGTTCATATTATATTAAATTTTTGTGTTTATTTTTTTATATATATACATTTGATCCCTTGTTTTCCTATTATTTTTTTCTTTTTTTTTATGCACCTACCATGTTTTCTCTTCAATACCCTTGGTTGACTGGTATATAATGCCTAAAGCATTAAGTCCGCCTTTGTACCTTTGTGTTGCATGAAGTTTTAATAAATAAATATAAATAGGTTTATCTCAACCAGTCACAGAAGTGAGAGCAGTGGTGGCCTAATGGTTACTTCCCACGGCGACTTTTTGTAGCGATGCTGTCACGCGTCGCGTAAGCGCGCGACAGCATCGCTACTAACGCGCGTTAGTCGCATTTGCAAACGCTATAGAAAAGATGCCAACGCGCTACTAACGCTAAAGCATTGCGACTGTATCGATGCGAACGCGCTACAACATAAGTTTTTTTTTTTTATTGCATGGAAAATCATCTTATGACAAATCCCGCTCTTGGGCGGAGCAAGAGATAGTGTCAGACTTTTACTGACTAAAAACCCACTCCTGTTCCTTCTTTGCCTTCGTCCCAGGACCCCGGGTTTCAGTTTCATACTACCCGTGGCCCTAGTAGGCTTCGACCCTGCTGAGCCCCTACGATTTGCTGATATCTCCCTGAGGCGCGCGTGGAACAGTACGCGCCGTGGACGACTTGGGCTTGGTCCGGACGGTTACCGGACGGTCGGACGGCGAGCCACCTAATGCTCGCCGTCGCTACAGCATAAGTTGCCGTCGGGCCTTAAGGAAAACATTGTGAAGAAACCGGCATGTGCGAGAACTAAACATTTATGTGAAATCTTTGAGGTATGCAAAAGAGGGTGTAAACTCCATTGAAAAGCGAGGATTCTCCAACCAGACGTAACGGGCAATCAAGCAACTGCCCAATAGTTGGTTTACGTTAAAAACCGGATGGTAAGTGATAATGAGGTCGATGATGGTCCATGCTTACCTAGAAATAACCTATTCACTCTTGACTCAAAGACGCCTTCGTTGAAGGTATCAGGAAACAGATTTCGGCAGAGTATTTCACTCTTTAGCTATACGCACAATGAATGGGATTTTAAAACGTTTTTTGCGTATAGGTGGGATGTTCACCATGTAGGTACTGTTCGTCTGATCGTCTTGTGGTACGATGATGGAATGTGCTTGGCGTAAATAATCTATTCTGTTTTAAAAAACGACAGGCACTGTAACAATTATTTCCATTTATTAAATTCAATAAAAGAACAACAAAGGAACAAAGCTCCTTCCAATTAACAATCTAACACAAAAATAACTAAAAATTTTCCATTTATTCCGCAACGCTGTCCAAATGTTTAACATAATCTAACCATCGTCCCGAATTTACCCTAGAGTGTTGACTGGCTTGACAACATTGCCAATGTAAACACAATTTGCATTGCCAACACCTTGCCGATCCGTAAATTTCAATATTTAACTTTTCGGCCTTAGAAAATATCGATTCTATTGGAGAGCCTTGATTGACTGCGTTTGTTAAAAACATACAAAGTATTTTATAACGCCTTACTTTATAAACGTACACGTATGTAAATACTGTGCCTTATTGGTAGTTACATTTCATTGATTTAGTTTCGATTATTTATTAACTGGTTTATATAATTTATTCTTATGGAGTCATCTTTGGGACGGATCTGCCCGATACCAGATTGATGCACTTGAGGCAATTGAAAGGCGATCCAAGAGGATCATTGGCAATAGTGCACTCGTTGAGTCGAGGCTTCAAAGTCTTGAGCATCGACGCCGAGTTGCTAGTCTGTCGTTTTTCTACCGGTTGCATTTCGGGGAGTGTGCGTCGGAATTGCATAACCTAATTCCGCCTAGCCCGTTCCATCATCGGACCACCAGGCGTACGGCAATGCGCCGCCGGTACATGGTGGACATCTCACCTATACGCACAAAAGGTTATGGGAACACATTAATTGTGCGTACAGCTAAGGAGTGGAATTCCTTGCCGGAATCTGTGTTTCCTGATGGCTATGACCCAGGAACCGTTAAGTTAAGAGTGAATGAGTTACTTTTAGGTAAGCGCGCTCCATCGCCACCCGCATCGTCGCTTTCCATCAGGTGAGATAGCGGTCAAGCGCGAACCTATCTAGAATAAAAAAAAAATCTTAGGAAATATTAACATAAATAATACAATTATTAGCTCTTAAGATAACTGAGTTATAAGTATATCTTAGTTCAGGTTAGATCTAAATTATATTTAATCCATTTCTGTTCTAATTAAAGGCTACACTTATTATGAATTTGCACACTATTCTTTTTAAAACACATTTCTAAATTACATTTTTGTGTCGTTTGAAAAAGCGAAATCCGAAAACGCGTTTCTTTTTCAAGGTTTCATAAAAACTGGTCGACAATTTGCTTGACCAGAGAGTTGGCTCGTTCTTTTCCCAAAGTATTAGCATTGTTATTCAATGAGGTAATGCTGCTAGTGTGCTGGACACATTAGCAATTTACGGCGCGGTGGCGCAGGGTTGAGCGATTGTCTAAAGTAGTTATATATTACAAATATGTAAATAGTAACCCTATATCCTTCTGCAGGTTCGAAGTAACTTAATTATGGAAGAATGCTGATCGGTTCAGTGATTAAAACCCAGTACTGATCAAAGAATTTGGTAAATAAAATTTAAATAAACATTTGTTCTTAATTTCAAATTCTCAATTTTTACATCGAGAGTTAGTCATATAAATTCAAGTATATGTGTCATTGACTCAATTAATGTATTATGACCCCATAAAAATGTAAAACAAAGTACTTAAAATATCACTCAAGAACTCGAGAACTTACAAAAACAATCACAAAACAGATCCCACTTTTTTACCGAGCGACCTAAATCCCCGGGAACTCCACAAGATATCAGAATCTATAAATAAACTAATTAAGGAGAACTTAGTCTGGGAGATAAGGCGTCGAACTTTGCGAAATGGTGCACAGCAAAAACAGGAAACGCTGGCAAAACAAAATGGGGTCCTAAGCTGACGCCCCGCTTGAGCGATTTAACATTAATCCATGCGGCAAATAAAATTTTAATAAACAGAAAATATAATATAACAAATTTTATATCCATATTCGATGGAGAAAATAAAATTGTGACCAATTTTCTTTTTAATGTGGGGGGGTTGGACTCAATGATGCATCGCTCACAATTTCCGGATTTGACGTTTATTTTTACCAATATTTTATTTCAAAGCTTACGTCAAAAGCAACTATCAATCTATACTTCTTTGAGGCGTAGTTGGAAAGACCTCACGGCGTCCTCACCTTCCGCATGACGCAGGTTCTCACCGGACACGGTAAGTTCGGGAATTTCCTACACCACATTCGTGCGGAAACGACGCCCGGGTGTCGCCACTGTGTGGACCGCTCGGAGGACACGGTGGAGCACACGGTGGAGGTGTGCCCCGCCTGGGCAGAGCAACGCCGTGTCCTCGTGGGGGCAATTGGCGGCGGCGATCTCTCGCGCCGGGCCTTGGTTCAGGCCATGATCCGGAGCGAGGAGGAGTGGCAGGTGGTCGCCTCCTTCTGCGAAGCAGTAATGCTAGCAAAGGAGGCGGCTGATCGCGTGAGCCAACGGTCCTTACGCTCCAACCGCCGCCGGGATACCGATCCCGATTTCCAGCCACCGTAGGCGCGGGCTTGCGGACGGCGATTAATGGGTAGCTCGCCGTCCGACCGTCTGGTAACCGTCCGGACCGAGCCCAAGTCGTCGACGGCGCGTACTGTTCCACGCGCGCCTCAAGGAGGTGTCAGCAAATCGTAGGGGCCCAGCAGGGTCGAAGCCTACTGGGGCCACGGGTAGTGTGAAAGCGAAACCCGGGGCCCTGGGACGAAGGCAACGAAGGGACAGGAGTGGGTTTTTAGTCAGTAAAAGTCTGACACTATCTCTCGCTCCGCCCAAGAGCGGGATTTGTCATACGATGATTCTCCCACCCAACAAAAAAAAAAACCATCAATCTATATAATGTCTTATTTCAAAGTTGGTTTTATTTATTTATTTAAACTTCATGTACAGTGGTGGTACATAGGCCGACTTAATGCCACAAAGCATTCTCTACCAGTCAACCATTGGGTTAAAAAGACAACACCCCACCCCACTAGGGGTTTTGCCCCTATTACCTGGTCCTACTCTGGGGGAAGCAAGAGAGCGAGTCGGACTTTTTCTGATTAAAACCCACCTGTGTTCCTTCTGTTGCCTTTTGCATTCCAGGATCACGGTAACTCTTTCGTACGATCCTGCAGCCCCGACCTATGAAGATCGAAGGTGCGAAGTGTTCCACGCGTGCCTCAAAAAGATGTCAAAAACCATAGGTCCCCAGTAGGTCTGATGCCTGTTAGGGCCACGAGGAATTTCTGATAGGAAAACTGAGGTTCTAGAACGCAAAGGGTAACTGAAATACTTAAATGTAGTTTTTAAAAACCTGTCCTGCCCCATCCAAGAAAAGTTATTAGATGATTTCGCACTCCAAAACAAGCGTTAACCCTAATAACCTAGCGGAAACGCCCGGCTGGAGGGATCCGGAGGACATGTTGAAGCATACGGTAGAAGTATGCCCTACTTGGGCAGAGTACCGCCGTGTCCTCGTGGGGATGATCGGCGGCAATGACCTGTCGCACCGGGCCCTAGACAGGCTATGGTCCGGAGCGAGGAGGAATGCAGGCGGTAGCCTCCTTCTACGAAGCAGTAATGCTAGCTAAGGAGGCGGCCGCAGCTGCCGATATCCCAATCCCGATTTCCAGCCACCGTAAGCGTAGAGTTAAGGACGGTGAGCAATGGGCAGCACGACGTCTGATCGTCCGATAATCGTCCGGACCAAGTCCAAGTCCTCAACAGCGCGTAGTGTTCCATGTGTGCCTAAAGGAGATGTCAGCAAATCGTAGGGGTCCCAGCAGGGTCGAAGCCATGGGTTAAGTGAAAGTGAACCCCGGGGCCCTGGAACAAAGGCAAAGAAGGAACAGGAGTGAATTTTAGTTAGTAAAAATCTGACACGCCCTCGCGCTCTTGCCAAAAGAAGTCCTTGGATAATTTCCCAATCCAAAAAAAAACGTTGGCCCTGTTACCTAAACATTACTCGTGTACTCGTGTATAAATGTGTGTGGCTGTACTGTTGATAAACATTTTTTTTTATTTGGACGCGCTCCATATAGAGCGAGAGAAACTGTTTTATGACTAACAGTTTCTCTCGCTCTAGCTGGAGCGCGAAGAAGTCACAGACTTTTATTGGCTAAAACTCAACCATTTTTCCTCACGATGTGAAGATTCAGAGTTACTTTGATCAGTAACTCTTACTAACGATCCCTTACTATTAGTAAACCTCAGCCTATTCCTTCGAGGAGCATAAGATGCAATGTTATGTTCTTATGTATAAAGACTTTTCTTACAAAACCATCCTTGAATAAAGCATTCAACATTTTTGTCCCCGTTCCTAAATCACAGACTGAACAAGAACCCCCAATTCAAATGAAACATAACTCCTGTTCACTGACGTCAGACCTCTTTGGAACTCCGAAAAACTTCCATGAAAGCCTCATAGTTACGTCAAACAATTCTTTATCGTGTAACACAATTACAGCTTCGCAAATTCTATCGGCATCGCTAACCTCGTTTCGAGTTTGAGAGCACCGCCAGGAAATAAAAGATTCCCCTTACAAGAGAGTAATCCAAGAGCATGTGCTGCGAATGGCCGGCAAGATAAGGCAGCTAATTTATAGCGTTTCAATACCTCTTCGTCAAAGATTTGTTGGAAACTGGAAGGATACGTGTGCAGTTGTTGTTTGTTTATATGTCCTCATTTTGGATTAAACGAATTTACATACATAATACTCTCTGTTAGTGGTAGATTTCTATGAAGTGAATTATATTTATTCACATACACTTTGTTATTATTTCTGTCTCAATTTTCTTCTTTATTTCAATTGGTCACTCACGCTTATGTCTGCTGTGGACATTTTGTTGACTGAAATTATGCTTGTAAAATACTACTAGATTTATTTAAATACAGTATAATTTTATTAATATATATACACAATAATTTAAATATTAATTACCTATGTAGAACTTCTCTAAATGCTTTATTGAGACTTTTTGACGCAGGATAAACATTGCCATATAGCGTAGTAACTGTCTTATAAGCACATTGCCAGTCAACAGCGATGCTGAAAAATTTTTCTACGCCATATTTTTTATTATGATAAACAAAAAAAATCTTTATATTTTTTACTCCAAACCGTATCTCCGTAGCATTTGATCCATATTTGCTACAAAATTTTTAAGTTCGATACTGGGTATCTATTTGTGCAAATACAATTAATTTTTTTGATACACCATTACCTGTTACTTCAAGCTTCTCAAGAATTCTATTTTCAAAAATTTTACTTTCTCTAAATTCAATTTTCTTCCCTTTGTATATTGCAATATTGAGTTCCTTAGTGACCACATCCAGTGCTCATACATCGTTGACTTAAGCCCAGAGGTCAGCAGCTGTTGAGAATTTAGTTGTGCTCACGTGTTATTCTTTCACAAGTTATTTGTGTCTTGCGAGTCTTCCACTTGTTTCGTTATTATATTATTTGCTTCTATACGGTGTGAAAGCGATATGTTTCTGTGTTTGAGAGCTAGCTCCAATAGTGTTACTGTTAGTAGAAGATCCAATAATGTGATTATATTTGATACATTGATTACTTACTTGTATCTCAGTATTAGTTATCGTTTTAAATCAAACTAATATATATTTCTATACTAATATTATAAAGGGGAAAGATTAGTATTTGTATTTTTGAATTATTGTATTTTTGTAATCTCTGGAAGTACTGCACCCCTAGCCAAGTTACGATCGTTTCGTTTGCGTCGAACGCGTCGAGTAGGCCACGCCTTCGATTCCTTTGTTCTGACCACGTGACTGAGCATTGAGATGAAGTCAGAACAAAAAAATCGGAGGTGTGGTCTACTCGAGGCGTTTGACGCAAACGAAACGATCGTAACTAGGCTAGGGCGGCTGGTCCGATTGCTAAAATTTTTTTGCTGATAGAAAGCTGCTTTATTCCTGAGAGGCATAGGCTATATATTAAGTACGCGGGCAAAAGCTAGAAATATATAAACTTGAGAAAAAAACTGGAACGATTTAAAAAATCTTTTTCCTGTAGAATGCTACTTTACCACTGACTGATACGTACTACGTTTCCGCGTGTGAACACTGCTGATACCTGCTAGAATAATAATGTTATAAGTTAAACTCTAAACGTTAACAGAAAAGGATCAAAACTTAATTAGGCGTGACCCATAGGGCAACTGAAGGAACACAGGTGTATTTTAGTCTATAAATATCTTACACTCTGTCTCGATGCATCCAAAGCAGAGTTATTTAATGATAATTATCCTACAACAATAAAAAAAACAGGGGATTGGCGAGTCGGACTTCAAGGGACTAAAGATTTGAGTATATGGTTTTAATTTCAACTCGATACCGTGTAGGTATCGCGTTGCCAAGATAAAGTATCTTGACAGATAGACAGACTGATGGAACGGTTACAGAATCACTTTGTTAGTGATGCTATAAGCGTTCCTTTTTTTCCTTTTAAGGTACAAACTCTAAAACTGAAATAATGACCACTTTGCTCGAGGCACTTGTAATGATGCAAAAGCTTGTCTACAATTTTGAGTAAAACTAGAGTGATGTTATTTTCTGTACAATAGAACATTGAGTCTTCACAAGAAGAAGTCTTAATATCTATTTCTAAACCACTCTATTACGGTCTGTCACAGCTTGTTAATTTACTAACTGTTCCTGGGAATTCGCTTTAATTTTCTTCTCCGCCAAACAATAAAGCACTCTATTTATTTTAAAATATGGTTGCTTGTTCCATTTTCGATTTATATATCTAAGAGTAGTACAAGAAATATGAGTTATTATTTTAATGTGGAAATTCGTTGGAAATTACATTTCAATGGACGGTGTGTAATGGCATTTTGGGGTAGGTACTGTAGTTCTAACAAGGAACTCTTATAGTTTCACCATGTCCGCCTGTCCATCCGACCGTCCATCTGCGGTCTAACTGAGAGGTTAGTAGGTAGATGGTATTTCGCAGCACCAGCTGCATATTCTGATTACGAAACTTATAACTATAGTTCGCATCAACGTAACCTTTCAGTTTGTATTTTTTAGTCCTATCGCTGATCATGTTTGTTGATCATGACACTCTTGCAGACCACAGTTTGGGAACCTCTGCTCTAAGCCAATTAACCTTTCAAACTAGTAAGGTCTAGGAAGATATTAAACTAAAATCTAGGACACTAATCTCCTACGCAAAGCGGAGATATTTCAAGCTATCCTACCCTTTTCCAAGTTGCTTCAGTTTGAGTTTTGACCGATTTTTTTTGGGGTGGAATAATCATCTTATGACATCCCCTGCTCTTGGGCGGAGTGGGAGATATTGTCAGACTTTTACTGGCTAAAAACCCACTCCTGTTCCTTCGTTGCCTTTCATCAGAACCTTGGCCCCAGGAGGCTTCGACCCTGCTGAGCCCCTACAGTTACTGACACCTTCTTGGGGCGCGCGTGGAACAGTACGCGCCGTCGACGACTTGAGCTCGGTCCGGACGGTTACCGGACGGTTGGACGGCGAGCTACTCATTGCTCACCGTCCGTTAGCCCGCACCTACGGTGGCCGGAAATCGGGATCGAAATCCCGGCGGTGGTTGGGGCGTGAGGACCGTTGCCTCACGCGATCGGCCGTCTTCTTTGCTAGCATTACCGCTTCGCAGAAGGAGGCGACTGCCTGCCCCTCCTCCTTGCTCCGGACCATGGCCTGTACCAAGGCCTGGCGCAAGAGTAGTAGTAGTAAAATAAAATAATTTATTAGGATAAGTAACCTCCCCTACATGAAAAGTAAGGATGATTTTTTTCTTGTTTACCTCTTAATGTGGGGAATCGTTGGGTAAGTCGGGGTTGTGAAGACCATTTTTCAATTCGGTGATCCGTTTGCGAAATATTAAATTTTAAGTACCAGTTTTTGTTAGAATCAAGTGTCCGCCGCCCTCAACGAGCTCAATAGTCAGTTTGAAAAACTGAGAAAAACTGGGTCCATAGCTGCTAGATGGCATTTTGCAGCACCAGCCAATATTTGACTGCAGTACTCCATACATGATCGGACCTGTACTTTGTATAACATTAGAAGCTGTCCCGGTGTGAAGTACCGTCGGACTTTTGCAAGAACGCCTAGTTTCCTAGCCTTGGCTTTGGACTCAATAAACCGCCCAAAATTGAGATCTGAGGAAATTTCAACTCCCAAGAGCTGAAGGCGGTCGGTGCACTCTAGGGATACATTCTGAAAAGCAGGAGCCAAGGTGAACAGTCTCCTTTTGGCGGTGAACAGACACGCTTGTGATGTTGCTTTAGTTGTCCTTTTCGTGCAAGGGCCATGTTTATTCTTTCGAACACTACTGCAGCCCACAGAGTTATCGCTACTGTGCTCATAGCCATCAACAGTACTTATCAGACATTTTCATCATCATCATCATTTCAGTCGAAAGAAGTCCACTGCTGGACATAGGTCTCCCCCAAGCGACGCCACAACGACCGATCCTGTGCGTCTCGCATCCACCGCACTCCCGCGACTCTCACCAGGTCGTCCGTCCACCTTGTGGGAGGCCTTCCAACGCTACGTTTTCCGGTGCGCGGTCGCCACTCTAGAACCTTTCGGCCCCATCGACCGTCCGTTCTACGAGCAATGTGCCCTGCAGACATTTTATTTCAACCAAATTGGTTATACAACATGCTAATTTTAAATTCCAATACATCACGACCTCCATAATCGTTGTAGCCATTAACAGATACTAAACTTTAACGACGGAAAACTGTTAATAGCCATTTTAAAAGAAACGACCACAAGTCTGCAATGCCAAGTACATTATTGCACTAACATTATAAAAACTAAGCAAGCAGCTGTATTTCATGTTGCTGGCCGTAATCTTTATGACCTAAACGCCAGAGAGTGGGATTAGCAGGAAATTTATGATAGCTAAAGGCCTCGACAGACGTACCGCATTTAGTATTGACGATTAAATATTTATTCAAATTTCATGTACAGTAGTGGTACATAGATGGACTTAATGCAACGAGGCATCTCCACCAGCCAACCTTTATCAATTCATGGAATATTAATATTGACGTAAAAGCTTAAAATAAACAATTAATGACGAATGAGCTGCATGTTGTGCCGAACTTGCATTATAACGACTTTGACATGACATGATTAGCATCGAAAATTGTCAATTTAGTTCCTTTCGACAGTTTGACGAAGAAAGGTAACAGATTAAAAACATTAAAATAGGTATGAAGATTTTTTTTGAACCTCCCTCTCTGGATGGAGCTAGAAGAGTGTCAGATTTTTACCACAATTAACTTATGTTACTTCTTTAGTCTTTTAGGTTCCAAAGTCAAGCAAAGAAGTTTATCGAGTTCAGATTTTTCTAACAAATATGACAAGGCAAAAACTGAATGCATTATCAAAGCAATTGCTATAATGCGCGAAATTGCAATCTTCGCGAACCGCGTTGTGGCCTATAAGAAGTTGCAAAACCGCTCGTATTGAAAGTAGCATGTCTGG
The DNA here is from genome assembly GCA_949316375.1 of Mythimna vitellina. NCBI lineage: Eukaryota > Metazoa > Arthropoda > Insecta > Lepidoptera > Noctuidae > Mythimna > Mythimna vitellina. The sequence continues at coordinate 2,753,946 of OX438696.1, forward strand.
TATTACCCTTAACTCCCTCGGCAGCTTTGTTCTGCGCTGAACAACCTTTAGCCACGGATTATGGTGAGTAACGGCAGTCAACGGTCATACCACGATAAGTGGAAAAGTAATTAGGAATTTCGGAAGTTTCAAATTTAACGGTGGCGCTTTGGTAATTAGTTGTGGGTTTCTGTTTTAGGACATGTTGTATTGAGTTTGTATTTTTGAAAGATTTTGCAATCAGTAAAAAATTCATGGCTGACTTTATAAAAATTTAGGGCATGCATGATATCTTATAAGACATGCGTATGCAGCGCAGTAGTATCAACAAGTACAACTAAAATTTAGACTGGCCTGTTAGTCTACTGGTTAGTGGCCCTGACTGCTATGCCGGAGGTCGTGGGTTCGATTTCCACCCAGGATAAATGTTTGTGTGATGAGCACGATCATTTGTTCTGTGTCAGGGTGTAATATAACTATAACTAGATTCTGCCAGCGGCTTCGCCCGCGTGAAAGTAGGTTTCCCTATACAAACTTTGGGCCCCGTTTCCATACCCTTAGGGGGTTTTTGAAAATCCTCTCTTAGTGCTCTCCTACGTCATAAAAGGAAACCTTGTGCAAAGTTTTACACTTCTACACCCGTAGTTTTGGCTGTGCGTTGATATGTCAGTCAGTCAGTTTCTCTTTATATATATATAGATATATATGTATTTAGAAATATTTATGTATGTTTATCAGTTGTCTAATACTCATAACACTCGCTTTGCTTAGCTTGGGACTAGACGACGTTGTGTGATAGTTGTGAAAAAAATAATTATATGGAAAAATGTTCATTTGAGATTGACTCTAACAATTTTGCATTTGCGTATGATAAATAATATTATTGATCTATGTATATCACTACAACAAAAAGTATACGTTGGCTTAAATTAATTAAAAACAATATTACTTCCTGCCAACGAAAAAAATATTCACAAAGAAAAGTAATCGCCAATATACAAAAACAAAAAAGAAATTACATCGTAAACCAAAGGCATAAACTTCGAAGCACACCTTCTAGCGAAAATATTCCAATGACGAGGGCAAATTTATTGAGCTGTAGAGTAGAGAACTAAGTAGACCCCGTATAATCTCTGCCAAAGTTACCTACAGAATGTATACGGGGAATCGATAATGCAAATTTTATGTAAAGAGACTGTGAGAGGGCAAATTTCAGTAGGGAAGCTTCAGCCGATCCAATCAGTGAATCTTAATAATATGTATCGAATGTTTAGTTTTCCCAGATTTACATTTGCCCCTACTAGCGGAATTTTCTCGGAGATGATAAATGATATTTAATTTACAAACAGGTTTTTAAAATCACTTTTACTCGTAATTTTTTTTTGTCAATTTAAACTAGATGAGACTGGTATTTTCTAGCTGACTACCTTGAGAAGAAACACCGAAACAAACTCAGGGGTCAAAGTCTCTTTTGAAGTCCATACAGCAAACATGTAATGGTTAAATCATGAGAACTATGCAGATTGGTGTCTGAGATGGTCTTTTGAAGAAAGAACCACACAGTTCTGAGCGGACCTGTCCAGTCAGTGTAAGCATTGCAGGGTTACCATGACGTTCAAAGTATGATTGTTTCATACTTATTTCAGTGTGGGTAAGAGAGAGCTATACAGGTTGTCTAGCGCCATCTCTTACTCACACTGGAAATAAGAATGTAACAATCTTACTTTAAACGTCATGGTACAGGTCTTGGTCAGTATTTGTGTAGCTCAATTTGGAACTACTAAGGACCTCAACGACTTAACGAACAATACCAAAGAAAGGACATTTGGGTAGGCTGCAAAAAGTACTCAAAACTGCTAGAAATTAAATTTAAAAAAAACCACACATAGTCCCCACATTAACAATAATAAAATTTACAAAAAATGAAGATATATTATTAGATGGGAATATTTTGTTAATATGGGATTATTCTAAAAGGTCATTGTGGTGTTGGAATAAAAGGCAGGTGAACAAACACGGCTCCATTTTAATTGATAAAATTCGGACACTCCTTGTAACGAGAGATGATATGATGACTACATTAAGAGGAGCAGCATTATGTACCATAATGCGCAATCGAATAGTGTGCTTCTTTTGCTACATCATGCGAATACTTTTTGACAGTTTGAAGAGCGTCCTAGTCTGTGGAAAGATACCAAATAAAGGATAAACGGGTCGACGACCGAGACGGTAGACGAAGCCGCAAGAATGTGTCCAGACTGACATAATTATTTGTGCCAAGTCGGGACAAAAGTTCAAAAAGATGAGTCACTTTCTTAATTACTGGAGGGCAGACTATACCATGACAATCATATGATATGGTTACATATACTAGGGTGTTTCATGTTTTTTAAATTTTCGATTTTTGACTTTGCTCGAATTCTTGATACTTCACTCATGCACAGTTTTCTTATACCAAAAATCACCATAATCGTTTAATATTTAGAGGTTGCATAACACCAATAAAGTTTTCTCGTACAGTTAGTTCGTCATCAGTATAGGTAAATTTTTAAATATTATAATTTTGTCAGTGGAGGGTAGCCGATATTACTAATTTGTTGTTGTGTCTGGTAATACTTATTTCCCTCTGTAGAAAATAATAGTACTAAAAATGTAATCTTCATTTATCTTTATTTAGGTAATTGCACAGTAGTTTAGATATGCGCGTAGTGTTGAGATATGTCAATTTGACATGAATTATTATCGGATATAAATTAAACTAGATAAAAACTATAAATTTGATTGTGCAAATACAATAATTGATTTAAAACCATTAAAAGTTTAATTTATTAGATTAAGGGCATCCAACTCGACATACACTACAATATTGTCACTGTTTTTCATACAGCCACTATTACAAGATTATGACGTTTATTACACAATTTTTATAAGATAGTTTGGAAACACAGTATTTTGTGAATATTATCTTGGCTTTTATTGAAATCAATTTTGTAAATTTGTGTAAAACTAATCCAGTAAAGATCTCTGAAAATCTGCTATTTTGCATGAACTTTGACACCTCATAATTTACTCAAAAATTAAAATAAGTCAAAAAGTATGACAATAGCCTTCCAAATTTAATCATGGTTAAAAAAAAGGGTGACTAAAATATTCGAGTTAATCACGGAATTACCGAATGCTAATAGAGTTTTCAGGCGATAACTTATTTTTTTTTGTGTAGCCTTTTCTTCAAACATTGCGTTGGATTACGATAAGCGAGTGAAAAAGAACCCTCTTAAATTAAATTGATTAGACTAAAAAGTATCAAAACATGTTAAAATCGATTGTGCCTATATAGGTATGAATTTGTACCTAAACTTTTAATGTAATCTCTTCAATAACGTACAAAACATTCTTGAGGAAAAAAACACAATTAAAAGAGATAAATCTAATTGTTTCTGCATTAATGTGTTCCAAATGGATTAAAATCGGGCACTAAATCTATCGCGGTCATCCCACGCAAATTGTAATTGTCTATTGAAATGAGATGTGGGAGCCTCGATATCTGTTTGTTTTGCAGCATTTGAATTAACGTAGAAACTTTATGGACACTAAAACAATTCTAGTAATGGTTCCAATGACAATTTTAACCCTCTGTAACTATGTTGAAATTGAAGTTTAGTTTACATAGATACAGAGCTGATTATAGATATTTCATTAAATAAATTTATTAGTCATAGCATGTTTGGTGTAATATCAGATACTACGTGGAATATCTACTCCTAGCAGATTTAAAAACTGAGAGAGAAATTAATAAATTATTTGGTGCTACGAACATAAATTAATTATGAAAATCATAATTAATACGTTTTTAATTTAAACAAAATTTAAAACTGAATTTGCAAAAAAAATAAAAAAATGTTTCCCCGAATCAGTCTTTTAAAAAGACTGATTCGGGGAAACACTGTGTAACATTGTAAGAATCTTTGCAATCAAGTATATTCACTGTTCGTCTGGTCTGTTTGGTGTTTGCGAAATCAGTATAAATGTATAATAAAAAAACATATAAAATTGTTAACAGTTTGGCAATGAATCAAACGGCTTGGCACTTGCTTAGGTAAACCGATGAGGCAAAGACATATCACGCCCCGTTTCCCGCCGGAGACACCCAGGGCTTCGGCAGAGGAAGTTCGATTTTTGACAACCGTAGGCCCAAGCCTGCCCACGGCGAGCAATGGATAGCTCACCAACTAATCGTACAATAAAGACCAAGCTCGAGTTGACGTGACAGCGCATTGTGTTCCACTCGCGCCTTAGGGAGATGTCAGCAAGATAGATGGGGCCAGTTGAGTCTATGCCTGCTAGGGCTGTGGATTGTTTGAAGGAGATACCGTGGCCCTAGCAAAAGTGCGATTCAAGGAATGATGTGAATTTTAGTTAGTAAAAGTCTGACAAAGTCAACTCCCATTCCATCCAGAGCTAGAGAAGTCATTTAATGATTTCAGTTAAAAACAACACTAACGACTAACATCAGGTCAAATTTCTCACTCATTAGCTTTAAGGAAACGTCAATGCGACTTGCAATCGAGTTCTATTAGTAGGCTTTTCAGTTAATATATGTAAACGTGGGCGTAACACATTGAATAATGTTTGTGTACGTTTGTTCTGAGGGCATATCAATATCCTCCGTCAGCCCTTTAGCATAGTTCGCCAAGCGGAAAGGGCGCTAGACCCCTCACATTAACTGTTGCAATGTTTGGCATTCCTGTCTTGAGTTGGGTGTCAAGGATTTGTGATTTGTTTTTGGGGAGTAAAAATATTTAGAATTGAATGATATTCTCTTGGAAATGTAATACATTTTGTCAGTCAGTCAGTTTCTCCTTTTATAGATATAGGTAGATATACCTATATCTATAAAAGGAGACACTGACTGACTGACATATCAATGCACAGCCGAAACTACGTCGACTAAGAATGTGAAATTTTACACAAAGTTTCCTTTTAAGACGTAAACGAGCATTAGGAATTAGCAATAAGAAAGATTTTTGAAGGTATGCGGAACAGAGAGTAAAGTCCCGCAAACTTCCATTGAAGAGGGAGGATCCTCCGACCAGACGGGTGTTGTCTGGTTAGCAACTGCCCAATAGAAGATTTCGGTCAGTTCTATATGTTCAATTATTAGGATTAGTTCTTATATGACGCGATAGATGTCGCTACAGATTTCCCAAAACTCACTTTCTATGGGGAAGAAACATCGATATATGTGATATAAGTCAATGAGAAGAAACTGGGATCCACAATGTATATAAAGAAACATACGTTCACGCGAATGAAACTGCTGACAGAAGCTAGTGTAACATAAATGGAAAATCGGTTGAAGATATCTGCTTGAAAATACAAACATACATTGAAAGTTAAATAAAAACTTTTAAAAAGTCATCGGCTTCTGAAATACAGGCACCTAATTTAACTAAAAAATTTGGGTTTCACTTATTTGCTAACCAGGTGTTTTGTTAATAAATACTTGATTATTATTTGTTATTATGCGACTTTTGTTTTTTTCTTTTCTTGTACCTTTTGAATTAATCTCAATATCCGGGGTAATAATCAAACAACCAATACAAAATCGAAACATGAAAGTGTTCGGCCAGACTGGAAGAGCAGGTGCGGCGCGGTAATCTCAAACGTAAGAACTTCATTTGGGTGTCCATAGTGGGCACGCGGGCGCGGGAGGCGGCGCAGATTGCTCAACGCTGGACCCACGCCACGCTTTTTTTGTTTTTTGTGGCCTCTCGCAGGTCAACCTAGGAGGTTGTCGGCTGCTTAACCGGTCTTGCCTGTGGCGGCCTCGATTAAAGAATTAAAGCCTGCAGCCAGGGCTTATTTAAAACTAACTTAAAACTAAGCGACTACACGCTAAGGGCTGCCTGTGGGGTACGGACCTCGGCTTAGGGCGTCGCTGGGGGGGGGGGGGGGGCAGCAAGGAACGAGCTGGATCGAACAGATTTTAATTATTATTAGTCGGGGATTTTAAAACTACTGGCTCAGCGACGCGGGCTGGCTCGAGCAAGGGACGGGGGCCCACGCCACGCGGGCAACAGTCGCTATATATATAGATAGAGATAGAGATAGCTCGTCCATAAAAGTGGCCAGAGTGACCGCACGGGCGGCGAGCGGAAACCCTGTCCCTTATCCCGCTCCGCTCCCCGCACTGCACTGCCAGTGCGGCAAAGCAAGACGCGCGTGTCCCTGTACTCGCACCGCCCCCCGTATCGCGCCAGTGTGGCCGAATAGATACTAAAACTCTGTAGCAGAAGCAAGAATAACTCATAACTCATACAAGATATACAGACCATGTACATTGATAACCAAGTTCATAAAATCAACAAAATCATGTTATTATATCGCCTTTCAATAATACCTACACGATACTAGGAGTATCATATAACTTTCATTGCTCACATACCAACAAACAAGTATATTAAACAAACCACTAAATGTAAACTAACTTATACCAATGGAATCTTAGTAATAACTTTATAACACGTAACTGTATGTTATTGGGTTAGGGCGTGTCAAATTGGCGCTAACTCGGTCCCAAACTTGAGACTTCGCATTTGACAGAAGTGAATTTGTAACTCGACTTGCCCCTTGGCGATGACTGCTGAATGTAGGTTGATTGTGCATACAGCCTTATAGTCCGTAGCGGTCCGCACTTCGAGGATTCCGTATAGGATATATTGGAACTTTGTCCGTAAGTATTCGCAGTAGCGTTAAAATTTACGATTGTAATCGAATTCCGCAGAATTGTTAATCTTACTTGAAAATCCTATCATCAAAACATCCTGAAAACATTTATGCGTGTCCAAATTGTTTAGATAATATATAATTGTATTGTGATTTTTTATTATTATTTGTTATTATCATCATCATTTCAGACGAAAGACGTCCACTGTGCGTTTCGCATCCATTGCATTCCCGTGACTCTCACCAGGTCTTTGGTCCACTTTGTGGGAGGCATTCCAATGCTGCGTCTTCTGGTGCGCGGTCACCACTCCAGAACCTTTCGGCCCTATCGACCATCCGTTCTACGAGCAATGGGCCCTGTCTACTGCCACATAAGTTTGGAAATTCTGAAAACAAACCCCACTGATGTTATTTTTGCAATATGTTTTGTTTATTGCCTAAAGGTCAAATATGTCATAATACCTTTTGTAGGAGAAATGAGGCAAACATTACAACAAAGACAGATGACGGACGTGGGTTTAATCGGATTGACATTTCATAATTTTAACGTTGGCCTCCTGTTTATACATGTTCGTTGACAAAAGAAGACAAGGATAAAATTGCTATATGCCAGAGAACAATCGAAAGAACTATGTTGTTTATAAAGAAATCAATCAAAGTAACAAGTTAAATAATACAGAGGAAAACAAAACTAAACGAATGTAAAGCAAAGAATAGGAATACTGAAAGTTATTATTTGAAGATTACTGCAGAATATCCGTGTGGATTGAGGAGTACGAGATGGATAAAGCGGGCAACAGAATGAGTCCCATTAGACGATAAAAGAAAGTAAGAGAGATAAAGAAAGAGATGGCGTGATATATTTACCCTACGTGGTGAATCAAACTGAATGCAGATAGTGCGGGTTATAAAAGCGTGGATTGATTTTAGCGAGGCCTAACCCATAGAGGCATCCGCTATGAATAACGATGATAAACTATAGTAGAAGAAACAAGATTATTTAATTAGGATAAGCAGAAGAGCAGAATAATTGTATATTTTATTGTGGTTGTGTATTTTTCTTAAAATCAAAATCAAAAATCAAAATCAAAATAGCATTTATTCCAAATAAACCATTTACAGGCACTTTTGAAATGTCAAGAAGTCAGTCAGTCAGAAAAATAAAAATAAATGATGCTAATTGCACATTCCAAAGCGTAGATCTCTATGGAGAAGAATGTGCAAGAAACTCCATGGAAACTCTTTTCAATCATATTTTGTAATTACAAATATCTCTGTTACATGTTTCTTGTCGCTATCATGTGAGAACAATGTAAATAAAAATAAAAACTAAATATAGATATTAAAATAGCAACTGGCAGCTAAGAGATGACCAGCCTCAACTGACAGCGCCCGTTCACGGACATGACGCTAATATTAGCACCACTCAGCTCAACCATTTTGAAGGGAACCGAATGATCCAACACCCGCGCCACCATCAGTGAGACATTTGAGTGAGCATGACAAACTCTCAACTGCCATGCTCATTTATGTCAAATAAGTCCAGTAGCAACATAAAAACTATAAAAAGCTCCATGGTACTCACATTTACAAACTGTGGAAAAAATGCTTCTATACATATAATACAATACTTATATTTTACAATTTCAAGAAAAAAAAACATTAAAAAATAATTTCCATACTAATCAATTTGTACACCCCGGTGGTAGTGGAGCTGGACCAGCATTGAGCCAAGCATTTTTATCCTGAATATAATCGTCCAACTTATAATATGCTTGCCTGCATAGTGTGCGTTTAATACAAGATTTAAATTTCGTTTCATTGAGTTCTAATATTTGTGAAGGTATTTTATTATAACATTTCAAACAGTACCCCATAAAAGAAGAGGCCACTTTTGCTAGTCTGAAACTTGGTTGAACTAATTGGTCCCTATTTCTTGTAACATAATTATGTCTATCGCCTCTTTTGCTAAAAAGATTAAGATTTTTTCTAACATACATTATGTTTGCATAAATATATTGACAAGGCACCGTCATTATGTTAATGTCCTTAAACAGTTCCCTTAGAGAATCGCATCTTAAAATTTTATGTAGTATAAATATAATATTTGTAGTATATGCAACGGTGGGCCACAGCAGAACACATCACGGCTGATGGCAGGAACACCTGGATGTCTTCCTTAAGAATTGGAAAAAGAAAACGAGGAACTGTGATCATTTTAAATAATGGAGCTACTAGCTAATACGGGCTAGCTATAATAATTTGTAATTTGTAGTAAAAGTTATTCCAAAAGAATTCAATAGATCAAGAATCAATATAATTGAAAGTCCGTTTGATATTATTGACCACGGGTCCCTGAAAACATTTTACCACGATATCCATATTTAGGGAACACAAGAGGCGTCTGATTCCGCAACAGAGAAACTTCTCGATTTAATTTATACACTTGTTTGGTTTACTCTTATCGAGTGCGGGGACCAAGTTTGTAGGAATCAGGAGAAATTACCGACGCCATTGTGAGTTCTCACACGGAAAAGTTTTGGAGTCAGTATGATCAAGTTTTGAATAGGTCTGTGTTTTAGATATTCGAATATTCCAATACTCGGAGAGTTTTGTAGTAAGGATACTATTGGAGCGGAAGATATGACAATATTTTTGAGCTGTTCAGATTTATTGATTTTAATACTGAGTTTTAGAAAGCTTTTATTGAGATGTTATTATACTGATATAGAGCTATGAAATAGTCACCGTGCCTTGAAACGCAAAGGGCAACTGAAGGAACACTGTCAAGTTTCAGTCAAACAAGTTAGTTCTTTAATAAATAATATTAAATATTCATCCATTATTATCTTATGACTTCAAAACTTTCATAGAAAACAGATTAAAAGGCTAAAAACTTGGAGAACATTAATACTTCACTGAATTTCGAAATTGACAAGAATGCTATAGTTATTAATGCTAAAGTTAGTTAACTTTCAAAGTCTTGACTAAATGGCTATTGAAATTTGATACTTAAACAATGGTCATATAATTATCGAGTCCTAGAATATTATTCAAAACATCTTTAACTGTAAATGTTGAACTAGACAAACTATTCGGTAAATAGTTTTCGATAGAACTTTCCTTTAACCAAACTCAAAACGTTCCTGTTTAGCATCAAAGTGGAAATCCAAAATCCCTTAAGCCGTGTTAGCGATTCACAATCTTGTTTATGCAAATCTCTTGTTACGAAATTGATACTTGTGTCTATAATAATAAAGCCGATACTGACGGTATATTTAACGTTGTTTCGCAGTAAATGTGAGCGAATCCAACTGGCAACTTTATTTTCAAGCGACAATTGCCCAACTAGGTTTTGCCAACTAATTGTTGAGATTACAGTTCACTTCGCTTACCAACTTGGCGCTTAGATATTCGGATTTAATCTTGTTTAGGCTTTCTGCTTTACCAATTTCATGGAAGTCTGTATGGTTGTTGGCAATCCAAAGGTAAAGTCTAAGTGTACGATGTTCTTATTCCTAGCTAAAGTACGATTTATATGAGGAGGATCAATGTTTTTTTGTGCACAATTTTTTTTTTTTACTTTAGTCTGTCTTCTTGTGTTCATTCAAATCATCAGTATTGCTTGTGAATCAGTAATAATCCTGGTCACATAATTGTTTCACCTAAATGAATGTTCCCAAAACCAGAATGACATCTGTCCACTCCAGTGCATGTACATTTTCCTTAGCATCCACCGCTATTTTGGCTTCAATCTTAACGTCAGGATCCAGAATAGTAACGTAAGCTTCATTATCTATTCAATATTCACTACTCAGTTCACGCTCAGATTTGCTGGTTCCAGTAGGTTCCACTTTATCCAGAACATCCTCTTATTCAAGCAGAGTTTCATTTAGAAGTGCAAAACTTAAATTACAATTATACAATATATTTCGTTTTCAAACAAACATTTCCAAGTACTTAAAATGAAAAGCGGCAACGTTTAATATTCACATAAAGATATTTCTATGAAGATGGAGTACAACGGAGCGCCAGACGTTAATATCGTTGATGGTGTAAAACAAATTAAAATGCATTCTTGCTGCAGTAATAAATAACTTCACGGGCCATTGGGGCGCAGGATTAAGTGTGAAAGGTTTTATAAATTAGTTTTTTTTTTGTTTAATAGACAATAGCTCATGTATTAAGTGTTGCTGGTGATTTATGTCTAAGATGAACCTTATTGAAGAGCTTAAAAAAAGTATTTTCTCGATGGCCAATCTATTTAAGAAAATTGATGGATCTATTACGTTTTTCGCCTGTTGAGAACCTGTTTTACAATTTCGTATTAATTTTATATAGAGAAAAATCGCTCTAAATAAATGAAGGACAGCCATTGGACAGAATCAGTAAATGCTTGTCATAAAAGTAACAAGATGAACAAAAGAAAAACTAGAAGCTCATTGAAAATGTTAAGAATGTGAGTTGCGTACATACAAGCGTCCTCATGTTAGCAGTAAAGGGTCTGAGATTAGTCGCCAACCGGTCTCATCGCGCGCTTCGCGTAACGTGGCGATACCATCAACACTCACGACATGCAGCCGTAGAGTTGGGACGATGTCGATAGAACGTGGTTTGATTTTTAATTAGTCTTCGCTTTGGTGTAGGTACACGTTTAAGTAATCCATTAAGGAACACAAGCACGATGTTATGTTATATCTTCTTCTTCTCTCATCAATCTTTTTTATTTTAGAGCCGTCCGTTATTGGCAATAGGCCTCCCCAAGTATCACAACAACGACCGATCCTGTGCGTTTTGCATTTGTCGGTTTTCCGCAACCTTCACCATCTTCTAGTACGTAGTCGCCTCCCCCCATAATGCCCTGCTCTCCTCATCAATTAAACTCGCCATTTTTTTTAAATTTCTTTATTATAGACTTTCCTATGCGTTGTAACTATATAAAGCAAATGTACGTATTCAAAAAGTGATAGACTGAGTCACTTTATTATCTCATTCACTCTAATAACAGTTTAATTGAAACTTTTATAACAATCTATTTACACGAGATAAAATATTCTTTTTGTACAATCTGTGATCATCATCATCATTTCAGCCGAAAGACGTCCACTGTTGGACATAGGCCGCCTCCAAGTGACGCCGCAATGACCGATCCTGTGCGTCTCGCATCCATCGGATTCCCGCGACCCTCACTAGGTCATCGGTTCACCGTGTGGGAGGCCTTCTAAAGCTACGTCTTCCGGTACGTGGTCGTCATTCCAGAACCTTTCGGCTGCAACGGACATTCGTTGTGCGAGCAATGTGCTTTGCCACTTAAGTTTGGCGATTCTTCGTGCTTTGTCGGTAACCTTGGTTCTCCTGCGATCAATAATTACCTTGTTACCAAATCTTAGGGTCAATCATATATATTATCTAACTTGAATTATGTAAAAGCACCTCAAAATATTAAAATATTCCGTCTTACTTTATCGACAATTGACCAGCCCTAGCAGACGCGCTCAAGGTAAGTGTCGGGGGCTATCGCGACGGATCGCTCTAAGCTCTACTCCGAACAACAGTCAGAGATCTGATTACAAAGAGGGATGCTTGAAGCAGACCATCCATTTACCTTTTTCCTTCTTTTTTCATTTTATTTTGGTGTCATGCTTTATTAATCGAGTATCGTGTGGGATGTTCTTTAAATTGGATCTTAAGTTTTTTCCACATTGAGTCTTTGTAATGAGAGAATTTTCTTTTAGGTAGTGCGAAGTTACCCACACTTTAGGATGAGTACTTAATTGTTTAGCCATGTTTTAAACGATTTTCGTTTTAAACTGACATCTTGGTGTGTTCTTATATACTTATAATATACTTTTAAAAGTTTGTTCTTCCATACAAAAAATCGAGTTTATTTTAAAATGATTTGGTTGAATTAGAATATCTGAGCTAGCAAGAAATATAGCAGAACTTATATAAAAATGTTTTTTCTTTAATATATGTTTTTAATGGTATAAACCTGTGCTTGACTTCGATCCCACCTGGTGCCGCTCTAGTTTGTTAAGAGCCTGTTCACTCTATTTTTGAAGATACCTAAATTATAATTGGACGGGAAGACCGCTGCAGTTAAATTGTTCCAGTCCTTCGAACTACGCGGTATAAACGACGAGGCGAAATATATTTTGTAAATCAAAAGATCAAGAAAATTATAATTTTTTAGTCATTTTTCTCTAATCCGTCAATTACGTGACTGAGCTGAAGTTTCAAGTGACAGAAAATTTGATAAAACTTCCCTAAAATCACAAATTCTGAGAAGAAGACACGAATTCAGTACCCAACTTAATATTATTAAGATCCACTTTTTTAAATTAAATGATCTATTCGCAAATTGGGAATTTGATACCTGGAGTTAAAATTTTTCGCTCTAAACATTTTTTATTATTCTATCCAGAATCTTTGTTTAATATGTATCTATAACTTCAACCTTCACAACTTCGGCATTATACTGAGCGTTAGGCCGTTTTTCGCGGAAATGGCGCATATTTTCATATTTTTTAGTCCTTGTTTCGTATTTTACATTCTGTATATGACTTGTAAGAATCCCTTACCAATAAATTACTATGACTATGACTAAAACTACGCCATTTTATAAAAAAAAATAACATTTTATTCCTGGGATGCAAAAAAAATATTTTTCTTTCTTTCCTTGTTAACTTCTTTTCAACTAAATTTACAAAAAGGAGAAGGTTCTCAAATCGATCTGCAAATCTCTGTCTATTATGAATCGACTCGGATTTTTTTTTAATATCAAATATAGATATTTCCAGATTACTCCTATTCTTTTGGGTCCAGTTAAAAAAGGACTCCCTTCTTTTTTCAGATCTTTTATAGGCTCACCCAGGTACTGATCGAATATTAATGCTTTGGTGAGACAATACATACAAGTGTGTAACCTCACATAAAAATACGCCCAGACCCAAAATAACTATCAGTAGACTACTATATTTAATTTTGTCCATGTTCAATTTCGCAAGCTTTACTGAGGTCATCGAGCATTGTATTGAAGTCCTACATAGTTTCAGGCATGACTTTTACACAGTCGGCTAATCGTATCTAAATGTTATTAAAATTCTACTTACTTGCCTTTATACTGCTCAGGCAACCAGGCAACAAATATTATAAAAACAAACAAAACACTCTCGACATAGAGCTAGAACGATATTTAATTTTGTGCAGCGGTTATGTAGGCCCCTAAGGCTTTATGTAGCTTTCGGTACCACGACACCGCGGAATGTGAAACAACGTGTGAGCAGAATAGAAAGAGGATCCGACCCCGAAGGTATAAAAGGATTTCTCGATAACAAATTTTTATTGAGGATTGGAAAGGATAGGAATTTCGGAATAGGTACCATATGAGCTAATATTGATGGTTTTGAAGATTTTTGGGATCTTTTTAGTAATTTTATGTAAGAGAGGTTTTTAGCCAGTTTTTTTTTGCAATTGCGAAGGGGGCGCTCCACGGTGGACGCCATCATGCGCGTGCGAGCTCTTACGACGGGGATTTGGTGGCCCAGGGTAGGTGTGTCGTGGCGGTGTCTCTGGATATCGCCAACGCCTTCAACTCCCTGCCCTGCAATAGCATTAGGAGGGCACTCCGATATAACCAGGTGCCCGACTACCTCTATCGTGTAATCGAGGCCCACCTGTCGGACAGGTACATCACCTACCCTGATCACCAGGGAGAGTGGAAACGGCGAGAGATGTCGTGCGGTGTTCCGCAGGGATCAGTACTAAGACCGCCCTTGTGGAACATTGGGTACGACTATGTGCTGCTTGGCGTCCTCCCTGACGGGATCAGCGTGGTCTATTACGCAAACAACACGCTGGTCTTGGCGCAGGGAGAATAGTACCCCAGAGCATGGCGGAGTGGTCGATCAACGTGGCTGTGGCCGCTGAGCCGTATTTTGTACCACCCCGTGATAACTGGGCAGGGGACCTGGACGGTTTGGTGGCCATCATTGGCGGGAATATTGGCAGTCCCTCCCGAGGACGCGGCTGGGTGGCCGCTCTCGCGGGGGGAATCACCATCATTGGGGCATATTTCTCGCCTAACAAGAGTCTCGCCGACTTCGAGAGTTTCCTTGTCGAGCTGGGTGCCGTCGTGGGCCGGTCACACCCATACCCGGTGCTGTTGCTTGGGGATCTCAACGCCAAGTCTGCGGCGTAGGGATCCCCAATCACCGATTCTAAGGGCGAGGTGTTGGAGGAGTGGGCGGTTGCGACCGGCCTGGCCGTTCTGAATCGGGGCTCGGAGTACACGTGCGTGCGGCAGCGGGGCGGGTCTGTAGTGGACGTCTCGTTCGCTAGTCCCACTGTTGCGCGCCGGGTCCGTGACTGGCGAGTTGCCGTGGAGGTGGAGACGTTGTCAGATCATCGGTACATCCGTTTCAACGTCTCCACCCAGACCGCGGGCGGTGGCCGACCGTCGACCCTGCAAAGGGCCGGTCCTCGCTGGTCGATTAAACAGATCGACAGAGAGCTTCTCGAGGAAGCCGCAATCATCCAGGCCTGGGTCCGGGAGTCAATGACGAACGAACCCATCGACGTCGAAGAGGAGGCGCAGTGGTTCCGCGGGGCGATGACGCAAATTTGCGACGCGTCCATGCCTTGTGTCCGCACTCAACCCACAAGGCGCCGGTTGTATTGGTGGACCGCCGAAATCGCGCAGATGCGCAGGACCTGCGTGGAGGTCAGGCGCCGATACACCCGATACCGGAGGAGACGTCGTCGGGTTCCGGAAGAAGAGGCCGCGCGGTATGAGGTGTACCGCGCGGCGAAGAAGGCTCTGTGGCTGGCCATCGGCGAGTCGAAGACTCGATCCTGGGAAGAGATGCTGGCGACCCTAGATGCAAATCCATGGGGGCGCCCTTATCGTACGGTCCGAGGGAAACTTCGTGCCTGGGCGCCCCCACTCACTGAGAGCCTCGAGCCTCAGTTGCTGAAGGCAGTAGTCGCAGCTCTATTCCCTGCTAGAGAGGAGCACACACCGCCGCCGATGGCTTTGCCTACGGCCACAGAGTCGGAGGATGAGGAGGTCCCTGAGGTGACACAACCAGAGTTGAGGGCGGCCCTGATGCGGCTCCGGGCCAAAACCGTTGCCCCGGGACCGGATGGAGTTCCCGGCCGCGCGCTCGTCCTCGCTCTGAAGGAGCTGGAGACCCAGCTGAGAGGACTCTACTCAGCTTGCCTTGAGCAGGGCCACTTCCCCGCTCAGTGGAAGACAGGTCGTCTGGTCCTGCTCAAGAAGGCGGGGCGCCCAGCAGACTCGCCGTCCGCATACCGGCACATAGTGCTGCTTGACGAGGTGGGTAAGCTTTTTGAGCGGATTATTGCTGCCCGCCTCGACAGCCACTTGTACAGAGAGGGGCCGGATCTAGACGACAGTCAGTTCGGTTTTCGCCATGGGCGCTCCACTATCGACGCCATAATGCGAGTGAGAGTCCTGGCGGAGGAAGCGGTTTCCCGGGGCGGGGTGATGTTGGCGGTGTCCTTGGACATCTCCAACGCCTTTAACGCCCTGCCCTGGAGCTGTATCCGGGAGGCGCTAAGGTACCATAGGGTGCCCCGCTACCTCCGCCGCATCATTGGGGCTTATTTAGCAGAAAGGTGTGTCACCTACAAGGGACGCGACGGCGAGGGCCGTCGCGATATGTCGTGCGGTGTTCCACAGGGCTCAGTCCTAGGGCCACCTCTGTGGAACATCGGTTACGACTGGGTGCTGAGGGGCGAGCTCCAACCGGGTGTGGAGCTGACGTGTTACGCAGACGACACGCTGGTCACGGCCCGGGGGAACTCGTACAGGGAGGCAGCGTTGCTCGCGACGGCGGCGGTTTCACGGGTGGTGAGCCGCATACGACGTCTGGGCCTGGAGGTAGCTCTCAACAAGTCGGAGGCTATGGTCTTTCATGGCCCCCGACGAGCGCCGCCACCAGGATCACACATCGCGGTCGGGGGGGTCCAAATCGCTGTCGAGTCCACCATGAAGTACCTAGGATTGGTGCTCGACAGCCGGTGGGACTTTGGCCCCCACTTTCAGCGGCTGACACCCAAATTGATGGGCACCACGGGCGCGCTCGCAACGCTGCTTTCCAATCTAGGGGGCCCGAGCACCGCCTGTAGGCGGCTGTACTTGGGGATCGTACGATCCATGGCCCTGTACGGGGCCCCGGTATGGGCTTCTGACCTGACGGCCGGCAGCATCGCAATCCTGCGAAGACCACAGAGGGCGATGGCCGTTAGGGCTATCAGGGGGTATCGCACGATCTCTTACGAGGCGGGTTGTGCATTGGCCGGATCTCTACCCTGGGAGCTGGCGGCGAGGGGCCTCGCCTCACTGTACTGGTGGCGCGAGGAGGTGAGGCAGCGGGGTGGTGAACCGATGCAGCGCGAGATCGAGCTGCGTCGGTCTCAGCTCCGCGAGGTCATGGTGGCGGAATGGCGGGACAGGCTTCTGCGCCCTACCGCCGGCCTCACCACCGTCGATGCGATCCGATCAGTGCTCAACGAATGGCTCGGGAGGAAGCACGGCTCCCTGACGTTTAGGACGACGCAGGTGCTCTCGGGGCATGGCTGCTTTGGGAAGTACTTGTGTCGCATAAACAGGGAGCCAGACGCTCGGTGCCATCACTGCACCGACTGTCGGGAGGACACGGCGCAGCACACACTGGCAGAGTGTGCCGCATGGGAGGAGCAGCGCCGTGCCCTCGTATCTGAAGTGGGCCCCGACCTGTCACTGCCGGCCGTCGCTCGTTCTATGGTCGGGAGTGCTGAGTCGTGGGATGCGGTGATCTCCTTCTGTGAAGCCGTCATTTCGCAGAAGGAGGCTGCGGAGAGAGAGAGGGAGGCCGTGGCCACTCTCCCGTGCCGCAGCAGGCGAAGCGGGCGTCGGCGGAGGACAGATAACGCCCTCTTCCAACCCCCATAAAGAGGTCCGGATGGACGGCGGACTCGGGGTTGTCCGCCGTCCCCCATTCAGCAAGACCCGAGGCGACGGTGCGTAGTGTTCCACGCGTGGCCCTATGTGATGTCGCGGGGGAGGACACATCCCCGCGGGCATGAGGTGGCCCGCATATGCGGGCCGGAACTAGCCGGGGATCATGGATGGCGTATCAGCTCCCACGATCCCCGGTCCAAGTGTGGGAGGGAACACCGGGGTGGTTTTTAGTCAGTAAGAGTCTGACAGACCCCTTCGCCTGCCCCAGGCGAAGGACATCCATGAGGATTTTCCACCCCAGCAACAAAAAAAAAAAAAAAAAAAGGGAGAATAGTACCGGGCGACGGTCGAACTAGTGACACGCGGGGTTGCGACAGTCGTTGAGAGAATCCAGCAGTTGGAACTCAAGATGGCGCTACACAAGTCTGAGGCGTTGCCAATTAACGATAGGAGGAGCTCACATCGGCGTCGGGTCATCGATGAAGTACTTGGGACTCGTCCTCGACAGCCGGTGGAATTTCGGAGAACTTCCGACGTCTGACTCTCAAACCGAATTGGACTGGGGCTGCCCTCAAGCGGCTCCTGCCCAACCTAAGGGGTCCATGGTCCTTTATGAAGCAAATTGATATTCATTATCACATCAGATTTGATAGATACACGGACAGCAAAGTCATTCCATATGGGTTCCGTTTTTTACTTTTGGGGTATGGAACCCTAAAAACTCCTAACTACCTGAACCTAAAAATAAACTTTAATAAATCTTGGGACTTACCACGACGTATTAAAATAGTCGTACGAGCGAGAAAGAGGGATGCAGCTATACAACCTATATAGCTATATAACAGCCCTATATAACAGTTCAGTTTAGGTCGTAAAATGGATCGCGTTGAGAGCTCGTGGTAGCACTACTGGGACTAATATAAATCTAATTTGAAGCAAAGTGTCGTTACCATCAAGTATTAACAAAACATCTAAAAGAACCAACAATTGCGTCTCCCAAAAAATAACAGCGGACAAAAACACAAATTTTATACTACAACGAGAAAGCAATAAATAAAATCTATCATCTCCAAATATTTTTCGGGTTCCATGTACGGCAATTTGGCTGAAATATGTTTCATAAGCGTGGTCCTTGGTGAGAGAAACAAAACTGATAGACCGGGTTTTTATTACTAACCGTGAGAAGAATTTACTATACAACTGCATATTGCAAGGATTTTTATAGCTTGACCACAGCCGCTCCGCAAATTGTGGCGAATAAAGCAATGGAAAGGAATAATTTTGGGAATGTAGGATTGAATATGTTCGTAATTCTGGTTTTGGTTTCTAGTGAGTTTAAGAATATGATAGGGTCATTTTATTTTCATTTTTTGTCTCTCAATCTTAGTTCGGTCTTCGTCATAATTCTCTTAATTAGAATGATTTCTTATTTATCATAGTATTTATTAGTTTATTATATTATATACTAGCTGTTGCCCGCGACTTCGTTCGCATTAACTTCGTAAAACTGTACAATCATTCTGTGCTTGCAATTTATTTCGAAAGCATCGCAATTATTGATTGTACTTTAACATAAGACGGTTAAAGGTAAAAACGAAAATTACCTTCAGGAAACATGTTACGTACTCGTCCAGATACAGATGTATGAACGTCAATGAATAGAAAGAGTATGCATGGGTCATAGCAGTTGGCACTTCTGCCTACCCCAAGGAACAAACATACATAAACCAATGATTTTTGCATTAGTTTATGTATGTTTCTGGTTTATGTTCTGGTAAAACAACATTGTATGATTTAAAACCCTCGCCACAGTGAGCACGCCACAATCGCAACGGTAATGCCTGTCTTTGAGGAGTGACTACAGAGGCGTCACGGCCTCCTCTCTTTATACAGGACTCACCTGATGTGGGTGTTCCGGAAGGTATCTGTATTGAATTCTGCAGGAAAAAACACTCGGGTCTCACCATTGTGCGGATCGCCCGGAGAATACGATGGAGTATACGGTGGAAGTCAGTCCCGCTTGGTCGGAACGCCGGCGCCGCCATATCCTCGTGGGGGCGATCGGTGGAGAAAATGACAACCAGTAGCCTTCTTCAGTGAAGCACTACGATCAAAGAAGGTGGGTTCCCAGCCATAGCAAACACGGGATTACGGTGGTGCCTTCCGGCCATCTGATCAAAACAATCCTGAATCGACGGCGCGTAGTATTCTACGCGCGACTCAAAGAGATGTCAGTAAATGGATAGGGCCCTCTAGGGCTGATGTCTGCTAGGACTGGATATCATTCGCAAGAATTACCTCCCATAACAATTTTCGCCTCAATAATGTGTCACTGAAGAGTTTAAGCAGTTAGACAGCTTTGCACTTTTGTTTACCTATAGTAAACGAAGGAGCATAATCGGGACACCAACCTTCAGCTAGATAACGTGCACTGATAGTGCAAAGCCTTAAGTGAATCCAAAAACTACCATCATAATCAACTATCTTCCTCCACAACAGTACTTATGAAGAATTTGGGAGAGAATGCTTACATTGATTGTTGCAGTTTGATCATTTTGGGAGTTACTTGTTCATTTACCTATGATTTTTTTGGCTTGTTTTTAACTGACGTCCACGTATAACATACAAATGTTTCTTCGATAGTGGAAACTACTCTATGAAGAGTCTCCAACTTTTGAATGAATTTCGGCGACATCTTGTGAGTGTGTATCTCCGTCCAATCGAACTCGCATATTGATGGCCAAACCGAAAAATTACTGACGCCGATTGCCTCTGTGAGGACACAGCGGTCTACCCAAGCTAGATAGACTTCTACCGCATACTACACCGGGTCCTCCGGGCGATTCGCAAAATTGTACTTCCAACCGAATCCGGAAAAGCAACCGTTTGAAACACCCACAACAGTCCTGAGCATCCAGAAAACAATGAAATTACGGTAAACAAATGTAGCACCCGATTAGTATTATCCCTGAGATTGGCCTCCCTCAGGGGGTTGTTCCAGTGTTGGTCACCATTCACTGCAAGAAGGTAACGTCCAGATGTCGCCGTAAGGCTGTAAGGAATCTGAGATACATCATACGTTGTCGATCAGAAAAACACATTCGATTCCGTTTTATATGAAGCAGTGACTGCAAATAATAAAACACGCCATTATTAGGCCGCAAGGTGCCATCATCCCGGAGGACACAGTGGAGCATACAGTGGAGGTATGCCCCGCAAGGGCGTAGCACCACTTTGGCCTCGTGGAGGCAACCGGCTTCAGAGACCTTTCGCACCGGGCTCTGGTTTAGGCGAGATCCAGAGCGAGGAGTAATGGCAAGCGGTCGCCTCCTTCTGCAAAGTCTTAATGCTAGCGAAGAAGGAGGTCGCAAGCGTAATTGAACGAACGTCCTCACGCCAATCCGAGATTCCAACCCCGACTACCAGCCATGGTAGACGCGGGCTTGCGGACGTCGAGCGATGGGTAGCTAGCCGTCCGCCCGTCCGGTAGTTGACCGGACTGAGCTCAGTCGTCAACAGCGCGTAGTGACCCACGCGCTCCTCAAAGAGATGTTGCAAAGAGCAAGTTGAGGGCACAGGTGTGGTTTTAGTCAGTAAAAGATTGACACGTCCTCCCACTCCAACCAGAGCGGGAAAAGTCATTGGATTCCAACCTTAAAAAAAAGAAAAAGGTGCCATAATCATCATTATCATTTCAGCCGAAAGACGTCCACTGTTGGGCATAGGTCTCCCCAAGTGTCGCCATAATGACCCGTCCATCCATCGGATTACGTGATCGTCACCAGGTTATCAGTCCACATGGGGGCCTTCCAATGCAAGGTACCATGTAACCCCTTCCGAAAATTTGGCCGTGTTATTTTAAAGTCAATAATTAAATACACATAGGTATTTACTTTTATCGCCTTTGGTCACAGTAAAAGTTGTTAAAAATGCCTCAGTCTAACACCAGTAGATTTAAAATGCACAATGCCATCTATCAAATTTAATATGAAGTTCAACATTCATTGTCATCATTTTTTCAACTTTGCGTCTTTAGATGGCGTTGCGAGTTTCGTGTGGTGTAATTTTTAACTTCTTAAAAACTGTAAATTCATACCGTTTGTATTTCATAATATGCTTTGTTTTATTGCGATGAAACAAAGCCTAAGTAATGTATCAAGTTACACAGAATTTTAATGTATAAAAGCTATCTACATCGATTTCTAACATTTTGCGTGATACGCACACAACTTAAAATTTCTACAGATATATTATGTGTAGATATATAAAAATATGTAAGCATGCAAAAATATATAAAAAAAAAACTTATTAACGGTGAAAAAATAAAACCAAAAATTTCGCAAGAGAGCCACATGGGATCCGAACAACCTATAAATTATACGCAAGTCTAGATACGAAACCACTGCGCTACGGTCTTCGGTGATGCAAATTTAAAATAGACGTTCTTATATAAACGTCATAATTGACTGGTTGGCTCCTTATCGATGATAGCGTGATGATTTTCGTTTCAGAAGTAATATTTGCAGCTAAATGGTATAATGTAATATTATTGTACGTGATTTTACTCGCCGCTTTGATTTTATTATGTGTTTTGATTAGTTTTTACAAAATATTAAGAAGATATCGAATAGAAATGTTAATTTTGTTTCGAAAAAATGGTAAAAGTTAGTTTTATTACAAAAAAAAAGGATAAAATAATGACAAAATTTTTAACTGTAACTGGGGATCGAACTCGCGGCAAATGTCGTTCAATACCTACATTTTCGATTATTGCTCACCCCCCATAGCAAATAGCGTGATAAATTATAGCCTATAAGTTGCCCTGACCTATAAGGATTATGTATGCAAAATTTGGACAGAATCGGTTCAGTAGTTTTTGCGCCAATTAATACCATGGCAAAATAATTTTACTGTTTTATTATATGTATAGATATTTCGGAGAAAAAGTAACTCAAGTAGTAAGTAAAGTTACTCAAAGGGCAATGGAAAGGGCTATGCTCGGAGTTTGCTTGCGTGATCGCGTCAGAAATGAGGATATCCGCAGGAGAACCAAGGTTACGGACATAGCCCGAAGAATCGCCAAACTTAAGTGGCAGTGGGCAGGGCACATTGCTCGCAGAACAGATGGTTGATGGGGACGAAAGGTTCTGGAATGGCGACCACGTACCGGAAGACGCAGCGTTGGAAGGCCTCCCACAAGGTGGACCGATGACCTGGTGAGGGTCGCGGGAATTCGATGGATGCGAGACGCACAGGACCGGTCATTGTGGCGGCATTTGGGGGAGGCCTATGTCCAACAGTGGACGTCTTTCGGCTGAAATGATGATGATGATGATGATGATATACGTATTTTATTATTATAAGCCACTTAATTTAATGATACTACATTCTATTTCAAAAAACATCTGTTATTTATTTATTGTGCACACCTACCACAGTGTTGTCTTTTTAACCCAATGGTTGACTGGTAGAGAATGCTTTGTGGCATTAAGTCCGCCTTTGTACCACCACTGTACACGAAGTTTAAATAAATAAATATATTTTGTATGATTTGGACTTTATAGCATATTAGATTAGTTTTGTAGTGTAGAATGATTTTTGTGAATAATAAAGAATAGATGTTATCACAATTGACAACATTAATTTATATTTTATGGTCTTTATGTTTGCTTGAAGAGTTTTTGTTCTTAGGTTATGATTTCTCTTGCTCTAGAGCGGAGTAGGAGGTCCATGTCAGACTTTTATTGACTAAAACCACAGCTATGTTCCTTCAGTTATCACGAGTTTCCCTTTTAGTATTCGATCCATGGCTCCAAGGCTTCGGTCCTGCTGGGCCCCTACGGTTTTTTCGACATCTCTACGCGCCGTCAATGACTCGGGTTGGTCCGGACGATTGTTTGAAGGGTGGAAAGTTCTGGCTCTACTATACTTTAGGACTTTTTTTTCAGAAACCACAAAATGTCCATTAATCAGAAAAAAGTGAGGGAAATACTTCTAAGGGATTTAGTTTAAAGATTGTTAAACAAGCTAGTTTGATTTATTATACATAGTTTTAATAATAATCGAAGGACTGGAACAATTTGCCTGCAGCGGTCTTCCCATTCAATTATAATTTAGATGTTCAAGGCTAGCGTGAATAGGCTCTTAATAAACTAGGGCGCCTCACCATCAACGATTGCATCACTGCTTACCATCAAGTGGGATCGCAGTCAAGCACTAGTTTATATCAAACAATAATAATGATCACGTCATATTTAATAATATAATAAAGGCAAAAGTTTGTGTGTGTGTGTGTGTATGTTTGTTGCTTTTGGATGGCAGAACGGTTTTGGATGAAATTTAGCAAACGGGTAGAACAACTCCTCGAACAGCACATAATATATTTTTTATCCCGGGAATATATTCGTTAGCAGCAACTAGCAAATCAATAAAGTAAATAAACTCATACACGTTAAAATATTTATTTACAACACTTATCTATCTCATAATTGTTCAATATAAAACAGTATTTAACCTACTAACCTAACGTAATAGTTCGACTCCTAACAGGCTTGACGTGCTTCGTGTAGTTAGTCTTAGTTCTTGAAATAATCGGTTTATATTTGAACTGTACTTGTTTTGTTGTTGTGATCACTTTCTGTCCTTCTGTTGTAGGTGAAACATAGTTTTCGTAGTTCTGCGCATGACCTTTCTTATTAAATCCTGATTGCTCTGCCATCTTCCTCAACCATACTTCAAAGTTTGACAACTTCATACTCGTCTTCTTTAGAGGGATGTTGTATTTCTTCGACTTCCCTTTTTTTGATGAATGCTTCTTTGTATGTGATTTCTCATTTGGATTCAGTATCTCTACTTTTATTTTGTATAAGACACTCAGGTTTTCCTGCATCGCCACTCCTTGAATTCTTTCGAAATATTTTTGGAATTGTGTGTTTGCATCGTAACCTTGAACTTCGAATGATTTGGGAATTTCTTTGAAATGTGACGTGACTTTTGAGTCATGTAGATCTGGAAACAATATTTTGAAATAATTTAATAATGCAATTAAAATCTCAAGTTTAATGTTGATCTTTTTACACCGGGTTTAGGTGATGGTCCGGAACGAGAGGAAATAAGATGCGGTCGCCTCCTTCAGTAAAGCAGTAATACTAGCGCCACCATTAAAGATCCGGGATCCGGGCATCGAGACTCGTAAGGTGATCCCCAATCACTAAGGGCATGGGCTCGCGGACGGCGAGCAATGGGTAGCTCGCCGTTCGCCCGTCCTGTAAGGACTAAGCCCGAGTAGTCGACAACGCGTAGTGTTCAACGCGCGCCTCAAAAAGCTGTCAGCAAAACCGAAGGGGCCCAGAAGGCCCGATGCTCACTAGGGCTTCGGAGAAATTCCTGAGAGGGAAACCAGTGGCCTTAGAAGGCAAAGGGCAACTGAAGGATAGGTGTAGTTTTAGTCAATAAAAGTCTAACACGCCCTCATGCTCCACCCTAGAGCGAAAAAAAATCATTGGATGATAGTCAACCTCAAAAAAAAAAACATGTTAATCTTTTCTTTATTCTAATAATGTAATTTTTTAAACATAAATCCAGCTTCTATGTGATGAGCTGATTTAATAGTGAGTATACAATTCAATGATTGAAACAAATTCTTTGATGATATAAGTGTCAAATAAAAAATTATATTGTGTGTGTTATATAAAGCTGTATGTGTTACCTATGGACGGAAAGGTCAGAAATAAACGATTATTATTATTAAAACATACACGACAACTTACTTTCAATATATTCCTGTGCGTTAATCCAGCTTAGCGTTAGGATTAAAACAAGTAATTTTACTTTGGTACTTCTCGCCATCTTGTATCAGATTCAGTTGACTACAAACTAAAGATCGTCGCCACAGATGGCTTATATCCAGACAGAATTTTTTAACAAAGAGTAGTAAAAAATCCACGCATTCACACTTGTCGCGGCGCTAAGCCTATTAACCCTGCTTACGCTGACGTGTTTTTTGAAGCCAGGTGTTTGAAAAGATTAAGTTTTTGTTTTCGAAATAATGAATTTGTTAAAAATACGGAATGATTATAATGTCATTGATATAACTTGTTGTGATGAAAGATACTGCCCGATTTGTGTATCACACTAATATTGTTGTTTTTGGGTTCCGTAACTCAAAAGGGAAAAACGAAGCCCATATAGGATCACTTTGTTAGCCGTCTGTCTGTCTCTCAAGATCCTTTATCTCGAAAACGCGTAGATGCATCGAGTATAAATAAAACCATATACCCTCATTATATCATATAAGACCCTTTATCTCGGGAACCCGTGAAGATATCGAGTTGAAATTAAAACCATATTCTCAAGTCTACGGTCCCTTGAAGCTGTGAAAAAATTAAACTTGTGAGTTAACAAAAAAAAAGATACGGCAGTTTATGTCGCAAAAAACGTATATTTCGACACTCTCCAGGGAATCAAAATTCATAGGGTATTTCCCGTTGACTCAGAATTTTCAGATTTAGCATAAAGTAAGGTTTTAAAGCACAGGTATAAAGGAATAAATCCGAAACTACGTCAAAAAAAAAAAAATTTTTTTTTCAATTCGGAAAAATCTTCAAGAGTCCATTCGGGAATTGAACTACATAGTATAACATAGGTTTGTACGGAACCCTCAGTGCGCGAGTCCGACTCGCACTTGCCTAGTTTTTTTTTTCAGGCGGTCTTTCCACCCATCACGCTATCACTAAATCCTTTTTCTTTCAAATCACTCTTCACACAATCCATCCATCTTTTCTTTGGCCTTCCTCTCCATCCATCTATACATTATAATCTCATGAATAGTTTTCTTATAATGTTTCATCCCTCTTCTTTACCATATGATATCAAGACAAAAGATTCCCCTTCAACTTATGTATAAACTGATTAATGACGAATTAAAAACTGATGAATTAAAAATTCTTAATTATACAAACCAAGCAAGCAAGTTGATGGCGGTCAAGCGCGAACCTATCACGAATAAAAAAAAAAAAAAAAAAACCCTTCTCATTTATCGCTTCTTTAATTAGTGTAAATCGTATTAAAATCCGTTTCGTAGTTAAAGACAATAAGAAAACCAACAGAAGGAGTTAGCAATTGATTTTCTACTATTTAGAGATTTATGTTCAAAATTTATATCGTAAGGTCATTGAACTCTGACAAACCCACCATCCCGTTTTAGAACCTTGTATACTTTAAGCTACAAACATGAACTTGGCAACCTTCCTAGAAACCATATACCTATATTATATTCAGAGTCGTTACCATGTAGCTTCTTACTACAGTGATATCTGCATGTACCTTTACAAAGAATTAGGTCGTGTTTCCATCAAGATGTGCGAGGAAGCTAAGTGGTACAATGAAGCGTAGCGAAGATTTAAAACGGTGTGATTCATTTGATTAAAGCTGAACAAGGAATTTATATGTATGAGTATGCGTAGAGAACTCTAGACTTAGAGGATACGAGAGGTTGTAATTTTTTTTTTTTAAATTGATATAAACTATTGCTTGACTGCGATCCCACCTGATAGAAAGAAGTTATGCAAACGTTGATGGTGAAGCAAACTGGTTTATTAAGAATCTATACACCCTTGAAGACACCTAAATTATACATAGTTGGATGGGTGGCACAGCAGGAAAATTGTTCCAATCCTTTGATGTAAGCGGTATTAACGATGAGGCGAAACGCTAAGTTACGTAAGGGTGGACACTGGCTAAGGAGAAAAGATAATCCTCGCGCACAATCTCCAAAATGCATCCTATAGAATAAAAACAAGGCAAGTGCGAGTCGGAATCGCGCACTAAGGATTCCGCACAAACATACCTAGGAAAACATTTCGATTCCCGAATTGAGTTACGAAGATTCTTCCGAATTGTAAAAAAGGTTTTTTTGTGATATAACTACAAATTTACAGTTTTCAGATTTATTCCTGTATCTGTACTGACCTTGCTTTATGTCAAATTTCAGGATTTTGGGTCAACGGGAAGTACCCTATAAATTTTGATTCCTTTGAGAGTGTTGAAATGTACGTTTTTGCGACATAAAAGGCCGTATCTTTTTTTTTCTCTTCTTCTCTGCTTCAAGGGACTGCAGATTTAAGTATACGGTTTTAATTTCAACTCGATATCTCCATGTGTTTCGGAGTTAAATTGTCTTGACAGACATACAAACAAAAAAGTGATCCTATAAGGGTTCCTTTTTTCCTTTTAAGGTACGGAACCCTAAAAAAGGCTGGCTACCCTACGCCTGTGCTTTAAACTTTGTAGATCGATCTTAATCAAATTTGGATCACCAACAAATGTGACAGCAGTACTCCACATAAATAGAAAAGAAGTGAGAAACACATTTCTCCAGTCATTTGATTTTTATGTACCAAAAATTACCTCAGCCCTTCTAGCCAAGTTATAACCGTTTCGTATCGAATTCTGTTCTCCAATCGGTAACGCCTCGGTGTCAGCAATTGTAGAAAACGATAAGTTGGTAGCCATGTTGACGCGCCTGAATTGGCCGCTCGTCCTACAATGTAGCGTTTGTATAACAAAGGATGTAGCGTTGAACATTGTAGAAACGATAACAATTCATTCTATAATTTTGAACGATGTAAACTTGGCTACGAATTTTTTATTCGTTTGTTCTGACCCCATGACTTTACGTTTTCGACTAACGTTAACGATTGCAGATTATCAACTTAGCTAGGAGTGCAATAAGGCTTTTACCACCAATGCTGCGCTGTGTAGCACGAAGAATCGCCAAACTTACAAAGGAAAGCAGCGGTGCAAAGGAGGAAGCGTCGAACGCAAACCAACAAGAATCGCTGCGGCATAGCACCTGCAACTCCTAGCGTAGGGCTACGTGCTGCTCAGCCGAACACTCCCGTGTACATCTCCCGCCTGCATTACACCACAAGGGTTGAAGACATCGTGGAGTACGTGCGCCATAAGACGAAGTGCGCACTGAGGGTACAGCTGCTGGAGTCGCACCGTAACGTCAATTTCAAGGCGTTTGTGGTGCGAGTCCCGAACACTTTTCTGCCCGTCATGTTGAAGGAAGACTTTTGGCCGCAGGGCGTGGTGTTCCGTCGCTTCCGCGGACAAGTGCCACAGAACAGCACAAAGTGAACAAGTGCAGTGTGAACTAACATAGTCATAAGTCTTATTTATTAACAATAAATTGTATTTCTTTTACTTTATATATGTTAGTCTGTAAGGTATATATCTATGGGCCAAGATGCCTGAAAATAAATGATTTATTATTATTATTAAGTGGCAATGGGCAGGGCACATTGCTCGCAGAACGGATGGCCGTTGGGGCCGAAAGGTTCTGGAATGGCGACCACGTACCGGAAGACGTAGCGTTGGAAGGCCTCCTGCAAGGTGGACCGCTGACCTGGTAACGGTTGCGGGAGTACGATGGATGCGAGACGCACAGGGCCGTTCATTGTGGCGACACTTGGGGGAGGCCTATGTCCAGCAGTGGACGTCTTTCGGCTGAAATCATGATGATGATGATGATGCTGCGCTGTGTCAAGCTAGGAAAGTGAAGCAATCCTATTGATAGGTATCACAGACATTTCTCGCTTTGCATCCTCGTACATCTCTGGTGAAAACAATACCTGAGACTGGTTACTAATTGCAGTCTACAAACAACTTGGGAACCTGGAGTTGAGTTCAGTATAATTATCAATGTTGCGAGGTAACAGACACTGTTGGTAGCTTATTTGTAGCTATGTTACAACGTCTTGTATGATTTGTTTGTGAGGATAATTGAATTAAAACCTGTTTGCGTTTTTTTTTGTCTATCAAGGACCTAGTACGGAAATCTATATATCTAAATATATAAAAAACCGAAATACCACTCACAGATTAATCACGAAATTTCAGAAACTTTATGACCAACAAACTTGAAATTTGACAAGTAGGTTCCTTATAGAATGTAGACATCTACTAAGAATGGATTTTACGAAACTCCGCCCCTAAGGTGGTAAAACGGGGCTGGCAGAAGCTAGTATAATATAAAAAGAGAAACTGACTGACTGACATATCAACGCACAGCCGAAACTACTGGGACTAGGAGTGTGAAAATTTGCACAAAGCTTCCTTTTTCGATGTAGGTGAGCACTAACAGAGGATTTTCTAAGGGGAGAAATGGGTGTCCAAAGTTTGTATGGAGACCTATGTTCAAACAGGTGAAGCTGCTGGCAGAAGCTATTCAGAAAATAAAGATAAGATGATACTTGTTCAAATTGGCATCGTCATCATCATACACAGTTCAATTCAAACCATTACTAGTTTTATGCTACCTTTTGTTTGTACCAATCTCTACTGATTTAGTACATTCCATTCATCATCAGCATCATTTCTACTGAAAGTCGCCCACTCATGGACATGGGCCTCCGCAATTGTCACCACAATTACCGGTCTGCTCAACACACAAACATTAGTCCTGGGTGGAAATCGAACCCACGACCTCCGGCATAGCAGTCAGGGCCACTAACCACTAGGCCAACAGGCCGGTCAAAAGTATTTCATAATTGTTATTGTATCAGATTAGAGGTAAAAAAGTATCCTATCTACAATTCCTGGTCACGGTCTACTTGTATGTTAATTTTCATACAAACTTTCCCCTTTTAAGGTTCCGTATCTCAAAAGGAAAAATCGGAACCCATATAGGATCACTTTGTTGTCCGTCCGTCTGTCTGTCTGTCAAGATCCTTAATATCTCGGGTACGCGTGGAGGTATCAAGTTGAGCTTAAAACCATGTACTCAAGTTTGCGGTCCCTTAAAGTTGTGAAAAAAAAAACAAACTTCTGAGTTATGAGGAAAAAAAGATACGGCCGTTTATGTCGCAAAAAACGTATATTTCGCCACTCTCAAGGAAATCAAAATTCATAGTGCACTTCCCGTTGCTCTAAAATCCAGAAATTTGCATGGAGCAAGGTCCTATAGCACAAATATATATGAAAAAATCTAAAAATTTAAAACTGGTAGTAACGACACAAAAAACTTTCTTTTTGCTATTCGAAAAAATTCGGGAACTGAACTGTTTTCATAGGTAGTTTGTACAAAACCCTCAGTGCACGAGTTCGACTCGCACTTGTTAATACTAATGTGATTTTAAACATACAATCTCTTCATAAAATTAGTGTACTGAGTTACGAAATTATAATCAACAATATATTCCCTATAAACTAAATTCATTTAACACACTTGAATCTATCCTTCATCGTACGTACCGCATGTTACCAATCATCTTCTATAGCCAATTCACAATCATATAAACCGTTCATTGACTCAAATTCAGCCATAAAACAGCCATGAACACCCAATAAACCCTGTTTAGAACCGTACCTCATAACTTGAAGCAAATCAATGGCTTCGTAAATGAAACTGGTAGCGGATTTATGTCGGACCATAGAACACAAAGACAGCTTTGCAGCGACTTCAATAGATATGGCATTGTCGAAACTAGAACTAACGTAGACAATAAGCATGTCTATAACTTATTATTTTCATTTGCCTAACCTTTTCCCCACTACCTTGTGGGAAATCATCTAATGACATCTCATCTTGGGTGGGGTGAGAGGACGTGTCAGACTTTTACTGACTAAAACTCACTCCTGTTCCATCTTTGCCTTCGTTCCAGGGCCCCGGGGTTCTCTTTCACATCATCCATGGCCCCAGTAGGCTTCGACCCTGCTGGGCCTCTACGGTTTTGTTAACATCTCCTTGAGTCGCGCGAGGAACACTAAGCGCCGTCGACGACTTGGGCTCGGTCCGGACGTCTACCAGACGGTCAGGGCAATGGGTTGGCTGGTCGTCCGCAAGCCAGCACCGACGTTTCCAACTAGATTGTGGACGGTTTCTAGCCTAGGCGGATTCAGTTGAATACCCGTATTTTACGTGGAGCGACAGCCTATCAGACCTCAACAATCCACTTACTGGGCAACACGATACTTGGATAGACTAATGGCAAGACTCTGGCGTTTGATTACCTGTAACGACTGTCAACAGCAGTACGTGCTTCCTGAGGCACGGTAATATCCTAGATAAACTTTGAAAAATACTACACACACACACACACACACCATACACTTATTTTTTTATAAATAAATAATTAAAAATACATAATTATGAATTGAAAAATTGATATTAGTACTTACCTGGTTTCGAAGAGATTTAATTCGAAAAAAATAGATTGGATTTGAATATTATCGATACCAAATTGACTAGTATTTAGACAAAAAAGTGACTCAGCAAATAGCTATCTTTTTTGTGTAGTTCGTTGTGACGAAGATGACACTGACAGCCCCTGGCATCGATCAATCAGAATTCTATAAAAAAATATAACTGATCGCACGATTGATTTGTCTGACACAATTTTATGAACATGTTCACTTGACAACTAGCAAAGGCACTCAAGTAAAAGGCAAGGCAAAGGCCGTTAGTCCAGTCCACTCTAAAAGACGTAATCAGCTTTATAATATTCTCACTGCCTCAGGCCGCCTCTAAAAGAGGGCATGAGCCGTAATCTACGCAAGTACAGTGTAGATTGGTAGATGTCTCATAATCTAATTTTTTTTACTTCTGGACATACTAGTTTCCTCATGATATTTTTCTTCACCGTTTTGAAAATAGTGAATACATGACAAAAATTAAAGGATTCAAATTGAGATATATACCTGCCCCCCTAGCCAAGTTACAATCGTATCGTTCGCGCTGGACGCCTCGACTAAGCCACGCCTCCGATTCCTTTGATTTGACGTCATCTCAACGCTCAGTCACGTGGCTAGAATAAAGGAATCGGAGGCGTGGCCTACTCGAGGCGTTCGGCGCGAACGAAACGATTGTAACGAGCTTGAAACCACAATGCTCTTACCACTTCTTCTTTACTAGTTTTTTATGTTTATGGTTTAGGCATGACAATCGTCTCGACTCATTTTGAAGTGAGAGAAGACGTTTGATGATTTTCCACCTCAAAAAATTTAATAAATAATAAATGTCAATAGTATCGGAAGCATATGTTTCAGCGCACATTTTTTTTTATTATGACTTTCGTTTCAACCCCGAGTGGAGCGAGAGAGTTGCGCTTTGTTTTCCAGGGCCATGGTAATTCTTGCGAACAATCTTGCAGCCCTAACGGGAAGTGCACTAGTGTTACGCGAGCACGAATATTAATATTAATGGCGCCTCTGATGCGGCTATTCTGTGGTCTGTGTATTACGTTCTGAACCCGTATCATGAATTACAAATGGGTCAATATAATTACCATCTCAAGTAAACGGCTACTGAAACCGATAATTAGGTGTAAGGCCTCATTTAAATAACGGAGTGTTAATCGATTTTGAGGTCATGTTTTTGCTTGATGTAATAAATGGGTCGTGAAGCTCTTTGGGCCGGGATAGCGGTCCCAACATCCACCTATAAAATTTTTTTTGAGTAGTATTTTGGGACCACAAATAAAATAAATACAGCTTTGTAACTGTAATTTAATTCTGGTTTCCTTGTGGTCCCAAAAAGCTACTGAAAAAAAATATTTTTGTAGGTAGAAGTTGGGACCACGGCCCTGGTCCATAGGGCCCCACGATCCGAATAAATTACTTCTAAACTTTTTACAGGGGTACTGAGAGGCAAGAAAAGGAGTTTCAGCAGGCTAACAGTCACATGATGTTCTGAAAATCGCTGGAAATACCTAAACCATGAAAGCATGTCGCATTACAGTGAAGGCCTATCTATATCTAGCAGTGGGTTCAATAAGACTGTCATTGATGAGCTTTTACGAACCTTCTGCTGTATCAAGTAAATATGTTTATCCCACATTCTTTTTATATGAGTGCTAAAGAATATTACCATCATCATTTCAACCAAATGACGTCCATTGTTGGACATAGGCCTCCCCAAAGTGTCACCATAACGACTGGTCCTGTGCGTCTCGCATCCATTGGATTCCCGCGACCCTCGGAAGGTCATCGGTACACCTTGTAGGAGTCCTTTCAACGCTTTTAAAGAATATAACTCAGATGATTACGGAAACCTATCAAAATTTGACTGCTAGGGATATCTTTTATTCTGCGGTTTTTCTCATTACAAAAAAAACGTTGTGCTAGTTGTTTTATAAATACTTACTTCGTTGCTTTCTAAAGAGTAATTGAATGCATTTTGATTCATTCCATAGACCGCTGAAAAATTAAGCCAAAATTTATATTTAAACTCGGACAGAATTTGAACCTTAAATGAACATTAATCATGAAAGCATTGAAGTGTTAAAATCTCTTTGAATTAGGCTCCTTATCCGACGCCATTGTTCCAAAGCAGCTGAGTACAAATGTTTGTAAAAAATAGTAGGCTGAATGGAAAATTCTCCTTTGAAACCACTAAATAGATAAGAATCATCACGAGGCTATCTATGGGCATAGCAAAAGTAGAACTATTCCTTTTTAGGGTTCCCTACCTCAAAATGAAAAAAAACGGAACCCTTATAGGATCACTTTGTTGTCCGTCTGTCGGTCTGTCTGTCTGTTAAGACTCTTTATCTCGGGAACGCGTAGAGGTATCGAGTTGAAATTAAAACCATGTACGCAGGTTTTCAGCCCCTTGAAGCTGTGAAAAAAAATCAAACTTCTGAGTTAACGAAAAAAAACGATACAGCGGTTTATGTCGCAAAAAACGTGTATTTCGACACTGTCAAGGAAATCAAAATTCATAGGGTACTTCCCGTTAACTTAGAGTTCTGAAATTTGGCATGAAGCAAGGTCTCATAGCACAGGTATAGGAAAAGGTATAGGAAAACATCAGAAAACTGTAAATTTGTGGTTAGGTTACAAAAACAAAATTGCAAGTCGGAACGATCTTCGTAACCCAATCGAGAATTGAACTGTTTTCATTGGTAAGTTTGTACTGAACCCTCAGTGCACGAGTCCGACTCGCAATTGACTGGTTTTTTTTTAAATACGGCAAAAAAGGCACACATAATAGTTTTGATTTCAATATGGCTCAAGGTCAATAGTAATATCATGGCAGGTACCCGTAGGAAGCACCCATCAAGTTCGGAGCCTCCACACTCGTGGTAGACCATTACATTTACCAAACGATGGGACAAATGGTCCAGTTAGGTACTTATGACCTTCAAGATGGAGTTAATCTGTCGAATCCGGCTTGCCTGGGCAGCGTTCGGGAAGCTGCGCGGTATTTTCTCGTCTAAATTATCAGAATGTCATACGATGGTGATGCTAAAGGCTCTCGTAGACAGGAGCGAGGTTACAATAGGACAACGATGTCGCATCGTTGTCCTATTGTTAACCTGTAAAATTTTTAAAGACTGCTCCTACTCTAGGGTGGAGCAAATGGGCACATCTGACTTTTATTGCCTAAAACCACACCTATGTTCGTTCAGCTACCTTTTGTGTTCTAGAATCACGAGTATCTTTTTCACAGGTTTTCCCATGGCCCTAACAGATATTTTATCATTTCTGTCGCCACAGTGAACGATCATGTGCGTCTCGCATCTATCGAATTCCCGTAACTCTTACCAGGTCATCGGTCCACATTGTAGGAGGCCTTCCAACTTTATGTCTACCGGTACGTGGTCGCCATTCCAGAACCTTTAGCCCCATTGCTACTTAAGTTTGGCAATTCTTCGTACTATGTCGGTAACCTTGGTTCTCCTGCGGATGTCGTCATACAGAAATTTATGGATACTTTTTCTAATATAATACCTCTACAACTACAACTATCACACAGCACTAAGTAGTCCTAAACTAAGCAGAGCTTGTGTCTTGAGTACTAGACAACAGATAAACATAGCTTATATATTTCTAAATACATACATATTAAAGATAAATTAAACCCAGACACAGAACAAATGATCGTGCTCATAACAAAAACATTTGTCCTGGGTGGGAATCCTCCGGCATTGCAGTCAAGGCCACTAACTATTATACCAACCGGGCAGTTAAACTATGACCTTGCATAAATGATAAATGATATTTATTT
The DNA here is from genome assembly GCA_949316375.1 of Mythimna vitellina. Taxonomy (NCBI): domain Eukaryota; kingdom Metazoa; phylum Arthropoda; class Insecta; order Lepidoptera; family Noctuidae; genus Mythimna; species Mythimna vitellina. The sequence goes on from OX438696.1 coordinate 2,789,630, forward strand.
TGTAAGTAGGTTCAAAAAAACACTTTTACACGTCAATTTTTTTTTTTTGTCATTTTAAACTAGATGAGGCCGGTGTTTCCTAGCTGACTACCCTGAGAAGAAACACCGAAATAGTAATTTCTAAAAGAAGATTTAACGCATCGTAGCAACGCATCGAAAAAGGTTTTAGGTATTACCTAAAACCTTGTAGCCTTGTAATTTCAAAAACATTGTGACGAAAAGCGATAATCAAGAAAAGTACAAACTTTTTATGTATGTGTAAGTAGGTATGTGCTGCAATAGTTATATCATTTAGTTAGTAACAAGGTTTCTATCGATTTAAGTATATATGTATGCGGCTTTATCACGAATTTATTGTCTTTCTACCTTCTGCTAGCAGCATCGACCTTGAAAATCGAAAATTCCACCATCTCATTTCTACCATCGGACAACCCGACGTACGACGAGTATCCATCCTTATGCTATTGAAACCTCTACGGTCCGGACTAAGCGTTTCGCCTCGTCGTTTATACCACGTACATCGAAGAACAATTTGTCTGCTTCGGTCTTCCCATCCGATTATAATTTGGGTGTCTTCAAGGCTAGAGTGAATAGACTCTTAAGAAACTAGTGTGCCTCACCATCAACGATTGCATCACTGCTTACCATCAGGTGGGATCGTAGTCAAGCACTAGTTTATATTTAAAAAAAAAATCCAAGGAACATATTCCTGGAATAAAAAAGTCCTATGTCCTATTCCAGAACCAGGTCATACTGTATGCCAAGGGTCACTCAAATCTTTTCAGCTGTTTGATTATGAAGGAATAGCAAACGTACACACACACATACATACAAACTTTCGCCGTTATAATGTTAGTATAGGTAATCAGTGGCGTAGCTAGTCTTAATGGGAAAATTAGCTCATTTAATGGATTATTTAGAAGGTACCTACTGAAATAGGTTTTTTTTTATTGGGTGGGAAAATCATCCTTATGACATCCCCGCTCTTGGGCGGAACGGGAGATAGTGTCAGACTCTTACTGACTAAAAACCCACTCCTGTTCCTTCGTTGCCTTCGTCCCAGGGCCTCGGGTTCCGCTTTCACACTACCCATGGTTTTTTTTTTTTTTTTTTTTTTTTTTTTTTTTTTTTTTTTTTTTTTTTTTTATTGGGTGGGAAAATCATCCTAATGACATCCCCGCTCTTGGGCGGAGCGGGAGATAGTGTCAGACTCTTACTGACTAAAAACCCACTCCTGTTCCTTCGTTGCCTTCGTCCCAGGGCCCCGGGTTCCGCTTTCACACTACCCGTGGCCCCAGTAGGCTTCGACCCTGCTGGACCCCTACGATTTGCTGACATCTCCTTGAGGCGCGCGTGGAACAAAACGCGCCGTCGACGACTTGGGCTCGGTCCGGACGGTTACCGGACGGTCAGACGGCGAGCCACCCATTGCTCGCCGTCTACAAGCCCGCGCCTACGGTGGCCGGAAATCGGGATCGGAATCCCGGCGGCGGTTGGAGCGTAAGGACCGTTGCCTCACGCGATCGGCCGCCTCCTTAGCTAGCATTACTGCTTCGCAGAAGGAGGCGACCGCCTGCCACTCCTCCTCGCTCCGGAGCATGGCCTGAACCAAGGCCCGGCGCGAGAGATCACCGCCGCCGATTGCCCTCACGAGGTCACGGCGTTGCTCTGCCCAAGCGGGGCACACCTCCACCGTGTGCTCCACCGTGTCCTCCGGGTGGGCCACACAGTGGCGACACCCGGGCGTCGTTTCCGCACGAATCCGGTGCAGGAACCTCCCGAACTTACCGTGTCCGGTGAGGACCTGCGTCATGCGGAATGTGAGGACGCCGTGAGGTCTTTCCAACCACGCCTGAAAGAGGGGACTTACCGCCATAATTGTGGCGTGCCCAACACTACCCATGGTGAATTTTTACTGTCATCTTGTATGGAGAAAATGCTAAAGCGAGAGGAGCGTGCTAAAAACTATTTACAGATTATCATATAATCATTATTCACTCACTCCTGGCCTTTTATCAACATGTTACGAATTTTGGCATATGTCGGGGCCCCTGTAGTTCGGGGGCCCCGTTTAATTGATACGGCTGATACGACGGTAGCTACGCCTCTGAGATAATGTTCATACAACACACTTAGAAGATAGGAGTAGGTATATACTTGTACAAATAGAAGAGCACAAAGTCATATTTCTAGATAACCACTAGATACAGATATATTTTAACACCTATATTTGCATTCAAGAAACACTATCTAATGGATTAAAGGGCCTATTACACTACGCGATATTCAGCACATGATATTCAGATTGTCTTATTTTTTGTTCCGAGTAAGACCGGTCTAACCCTTATTACACTACGCGAAATTGACTTAGACTGTCTGAATATCGAGTAGTGTAATAGGCCCTTAAAACATAAAAGACCAAAGGTGACCAAAGTATGCCAATATCATATTTTTTTATCGTCATAAGTACCTATATAACTATTTTCACTTAATAAAGTCAACACAAGCTACTCCCAAACAATTTTTAAAACAACATTTTAACAAAATTCACTTTCCTTTTAAATTCCCAGCAGCTCCCATTACCCTTTCAATTTCGATTCCATATCGACGTGTATCGATATTACATTTCGATACACATTCGATAACAATATCATTCACTTGGAGTGCTCGCAATCGGCCAAGTTTAATCTGTCTAATCTATGAAGTACAAGTTGTTCAACATCAATATAATTCTCACATCCACAATACGAGAATTCTTGATCTTGAACAACTTTTTCTAGTGTCGACTGATTCGATTTTTGAATTTGGATCTTCTGAGCTGAGCTACTTTTTTGTGGGAAATCATCCAGTGACTTCTCTCGCTCTTGGGCGGAGCAGGGGGGCTCCCATTAAATTGTGTAACTCCGATGTACCTTCCGCGAAATGCAACTAACAGAAAACTAACTGGTCGCCGTGTGTCGATGCTTAAGAATATAGAATTTTGACTTTTGATTGACTCAGAGGGCAGGAAAGTGGGCCTAGCTTGTAAAAAGGCCCCACACTGGCACTATATTTCTGATGAATCAAAAAAGGTCTATTTGACCAGATTGTTTCAACAGCCAGCGGTCAAATTCAAACTGAAGCAACTTGGAAAATGGTAGGATAGCTTGAAATAACTCCGCTTTTCGTAGTAGATTAGTGTGCTAGATTTTAGTTTAATATCTTCCTAGACCTTACTAGTTTGAAAAGTTTATTGGCTTGGAGCAGAGGTTCCCAACCTGTGGTCTGCAAGAGTGTGATGATCAACATAATCCGCAATAGGTCTCAAAACTACAAACTGAAAAGCTACATAATAATAAGTAATAATAATAATAAGTATTTATTTTCTTACCACAATAAAAATTACAAACATTGGAGAAGCGCATAAATACAATTGATGTTTTATTTTAGTTTATTGTGGGAGGCTGGCGCTTAATCTAGGCTTTAGGGGCCTGTATTTTTAAGTCACCAGGTCTCCACACTCTAACAGATATAACATTGATGCGAACTATTTTTGAGTTTCTATCAGAATAGGCTGGTGCTACGAAATGCTATTGAGCAGCTTTGGACTTAGTAGAAAGGCGTGCGAAGAGGCTAATTGGTGATCCAGATTTGGTTAACACCAATTTACAAAACCTGGACCACAGGCGTATGTTAGCCAGGCTGTTAGTATTTTATATGATGCATTTTGGAGAATATGAGCAGGAATTATATGACGTGATTCCACAATCACCTTTGGGGGTATGTGGAACAGAGAGTAAAGTCCCGCAAACCTCCATTGAAAAGGGAGGATCCTCCGGCCAGACGAGATTATATGTCTGGTGGGCTACAACTGCCCGATAGATGATTTCGGGCTGTTCTATATGTTCTAATCGCGCGGAGAACTTTGATTGCGCGATTCAGGATTAGTTCTTATGTGACGCGATAGATGTCGCTACATCACTCCCCTCCGGAGATCGGAGATCGATGGTTCTTGATGCTTCTTGATGCGTGCCAGGCCATTGGTAAGTTGGTTTCAGTGAGTCGGAACCGAATGCCGCATAGTTCTCGGTGAGTCGGAACTGTCTGCGGTGATGCCCCAGTGAGTCGGGGTGGTGCTGTCCCAGTGAGTCGGGATGATGCTGCAGGCTCCAGTGAGTCGGAGTAATGCTGCTGGCTCCAGTGAGTCGGAGCGGTGCTGTGCGACGTAGTGGCTTGACTGCTTGCATCGACCAGGAGAGGTTCTTCATTGCTCTTCATGTGACTGGCCGAAGGTGCAGTGTGCTTCGCCAAAGTCGCTGATGAGGCTTAGGGTGATGACCAGGTATGACCATGTAGGCATGCTGGTGGTCAGGATACCCTTTATAGCCGTAGGTGCTGGCTGAATGGCTCGCTGCTCGAAAGCTTGAGGAAGTGATGATGACGTCACGGAGTAGTAGCTGCACGAAGGCTGCGCTGACGTTCTTTGTCGAGGGTCACCAATTTAGTAAAGTGTATGTGGTGAGTGCGGGTGCGTGGAAATAAAAGTCACTGCAGCTATAGTACTCACGGTTTACTAGGTCCATACACTATATGTACACGTAACACATAGAAGGAGAACAGACAGAAGAGACACAATAGTCACAGCACAATACAGCAGTACACAAAACAATAACAGTTCGCGTAACAATTAAATATTTGCGAGTTAACTACGGGCGCGGCGCAGGCAGTTAGCGGTAAGGTCTACGACCGACTGACCCACATAAAAATAAAAGTGAACCTGGGGCGCTCAACCGCCGCGTGCGCTGGCCCGCGCGCTAGGGTAGCCGACACCATCCGACATTATAATGTTAAACATTATAAATGCCGTGAATGTTGAGTAGTGTTATTGATATACATAAATGATAATAATACTGTGGCTGTGTTTATGTTTGTGTTTTAACTGTGGTGTCTTGTGTGGGTTTATCATAAACGTAAATAAACTATGTGGTAGGGGTGAACCCTACATCACCCCCCTCCAGAGACCGTCAAGGGCGATAAAAATCCGGGAACCTGACATGACGGCCAGAGCGTGTGGTGTACTCCTTGCTACTGCTAGGTGGAGTGACTTCCTCTGGGTCAGCTTTGTCTGCCAAAATATAAGCTGGCTTTAGGCGGTCGATTGAGACCGTGACCTCTCTGCCCTTGAATAATATCCTGAAGACTTTGTCTCCCCTTTGCAGAACTTTGTGAGGACCTGTGTACGTTGGTTGTAGCGAGCCACGTAATGCGTCTTCACGAAGGAACACGTGATCAGTGGTCTGCAGATCCTTGTAAACAAAAATGCTGGTCTTGTTGTGACAGGATGCTGGAGTTGGTTGCAGGTTTTGCGCAAACTTGCGTATGCGCGCTGTGAAGTCTGTGACGTCGGTCGTTCCTTCGTCACTAGGTGCGAAAAATTCACCTGGGAGCCTTAGTGGTTCGCCGTAAATGAGTTCGGCTGAAGATGCTTGGGCATCCTTCTTGTATGCGCTCCGTATACCAAGCAATATATCTACCATCGGACAACTCGACGTATGGTGAGTGTCCACCCTTAAGTTGTCGACACCGCTACGGTTCGGACTACAGCTGTCATCATATCCGTTTATAATTTAGGTGTCTTCAAGGCTAGTGTAAATAGACTCCTAATAAAAGTGTAAATTGCATTATCGATTGCGTCACTGCTTAGGACCGCAATCTAGCATTAGTTTATAATTCAAATTCAAAAAAAATAATCGTGTTTTGTATGATTTTATAGAATAGTCGTGATACAAGTTTTGAAAACTAAAGTGTTCCCCGCTCAAAAAAAGATTGGGAACCACTGGCTTAAGAGATAGCAATTGTAAATCTTAAACTGTACTTGATTTGTTAACTATTGTTACAAGAATTTTAGGGTTTCTGGTGGAGTTATTTTGTTTTAATTACGCTACATGCTCTTGTGGGGTTATTTTAATATCTCGTAGTGATTTTCCAGCGTCATTGTTTCGTTCTATATAGGTAGGTCTAATTAGTTGAATTTGGTTTTTAAAACATGTCCCACACTAGGAATCACTCCTGTAGTGTGGGTGCACTCACAAACATATATACTCACATACGCAAGACCTGGAACGACACAAATGTTTGTGCGGCGCGTACTATTCTATGCGCGCCTCAAGGAGATGTCAGCAAACCGTAGGGGCCAAGGGTCTGCTTCTAAAAGGAAGAGTCGGCCCTGATATGAAACGCAACGAAAGAACAGGAGTAGGTTTTTAGTCAGTAAAAGTTTGACATACCGTCTCGCTCCGCTCAAGAGCGTCGGATGACTTTGGGGGATTTTCCCATCGAAAAAAAAAAATATGCCATTTGCTCAACCATTGCGCTAACCGTGCAAATTCATAAATGTATTACATAACAATACTGAAAAGAGTTCTTAAACACTAAGTGATAGTAACAGTACTTTGGTGCGAATTAAACTCACTCAAAACTTTCATGAAATTCTTCCGTCTATCACGAAAAACTACAAAGTGACTTCTACAATATTTTCTCTAAAAATTATGAAGGAAAGCAGTGTCCAGCCAGTGTGCAAGTTCCTTCTAAGTTATCACGCTCAATCAATACTTATTGAGAAGTTGCCGCCACGCTGTTCCTGGTTGCATTTCCTGATGCGACGCCCCCTTGCGGCGGCAAATAAAACTTATTTATTGAAGAGTTGCTCCGAAGTATGGACAGTGTCTGGTTTAAGTTGTTGTGGCCTGTTTTGACGTGTGTCCAGCTATAAAATGAGTGGATAGTGTTGCATTTTGTGTAGTGTTATTTCTCGCTTTGTGACGATATTGGTAGCAGTAAACCGCTAGGAAAGTATTAATATTTTAGAACTTAACTGTGGCTACAAATGTCATTGGCTTAGGATGCTTTTTGGTATTGTTATGTCGTAGATCTCAAGGGGACATATAAATGTAAATATTTATAAAGGATTTCTTTCCAGTGTCATAGGCCTATGACGTGTCAATTAGGTATTTTTTTTTAAAGAATAATCATGGAGTTTCTTGCCGGTTCTGGCATGGAGCTTCTGACGTTTTAAAAGTGCCCATGTAGTCCTATGTGAAATAAAAAACTTTAGATTTTTGACTTGACTTTTGAGGTGGGTTCTTGCTACCAGCAATTTAGTTTTTTTTTTATTATTGATATCTTTGCGTTTAATTATTATTATTAGTATCATAAAGTTGTCTGGTAGATATCGCTTTTAGCGATAAGACCGCCATTCTACCCATAGATTTAAGTTTCCGTGAAAAGAATACTATTTTAGTAGACAATAAAGTTTATTCTATTCTAAGAGGATTGTAGCTATTAGGAAACGCAAACTTCAGCAGATAATCATCATCATCATTTCAGCCGAAAGACGTCCACTGCTGGACATAGGCCTCCCCCAAATGTTGCCATAATGAACGGTCCTGTGCGTCTCCCATGAATCGGATTCCCGCAATCCTTACCAGGTCATCGGTCCACCTTGCAGAAGGCCTTCCAACGTTACGTCTTAAAGTACATGGTCGCCATTTCAGAACCTTTCGGGCTCAACGCCCATCTGTTCTGCGAGCAATGTGACCTGCCCATTGCCACTTAAGTGAGGCAGGGAATACCACTTCTTATCAGTAAACTACTACAGCTGTTACTACAAACGATCTTCCTATTATGTTAAAGACGATACGATCCTGTTTAGTAAGTCGTATTGTAAGTCAGGTTGGTGTCCACAGCTTTAGGACCAAAACACTTACTTTACAAATCAAATTAAAGCATTTGTTTCTATTGAAGTCCAGCTCCACTTGTAAGTTTTTTTTTTATATAAACCAGTCTGCGATCCCACCTGATTGTAAGCAGTGATGCAAGCATTGATGGTGTGGCGCACTAGTTTATTAAGAGCCTATTCACTCTAGCCTTGAAGACACCTGAATTATAGTTGGACGGGAAGACTGCAGCAGGCAAATTGTTTCAGTCCTTCGATGTACGCGGTATAAACGACGAAGCGAAACGCTTTGTTCGGACCGTTGAAGTTTCAACAACGTTAGGGTGGATACTTGCCGTGTCGGTTTGTACGATGGTAGAAAGGAGATGGCGGAATCAAGTCATGCAATTCCCGCGCTCACTCTCCAAAATGCAACCTGTAAAATACTGAAAGTGAATTACTTTTCTTTGTTTGACAATATCATTATAATAAAAGATAATAATAAATAAAGTAATGTAGAAGAATTTAATTTTTAAATTTTGTAAAAGTGTGTACATAGATGTACACACTTTTGGATGGATGGATGGATTCATTCCGTTCCCTTCAAAATAGTTGAGCTGAGTGGCTGATATACGTGTCACGTCCGTGAATGGACGCTGTCAGTTGAGACTGGTCATCTTTTAGTTATCAGTGATTTTTTAAATCGTCAAGCGTCCGGGTATCGTAACCCGCAACCGTACCCCACCCCCTCGCGGGTATACCTCTGATTGGTTAGTTTGATTCTAAATTAACCTTAATCATCCATTTCTATTTCCTAAACGAAAAATTAAGAAACATTTCCTCGGCAAACTAAATATTCTATTTCTATATTAGAGTCACATCACGTCGTATCCCTAATTTAATATAATCTGACCCTTAATTGCCATTTCAAAACCCACACGTGCATACTCGTATATACCCAAACTAAACCAGAGTCACAACGCAGATAGGTACAGAAGTCAATCTCATGTATGTACTTCACTTTTCATACCTACGCTCGGCGATCGCGCTAGGGTCAGCGCGTGGCACCGATCAATCCGAGTGCCGACCGGGCGCGGTAATAAATGCCTGCCTAATTTGAAATGTAAAAATATTACTTGGCCACAAAGTCTTCTTCTCTTTCTTGACGTGGGACCTGTTTTGTTTTACATTAAAACAAACCATCAAAATACAAATAAATATCTACTTACCTCTCTGAAACAACTGCTAGCCTAAACAACGCCAATTCAATGTTAAATGTTGAATTTAAACAACCGTCACAGTTACAATAAGGTTTTTTTTTTGTTTTTTCTGCAAAAAGTTTCACTGACAGGTGTCTCAAACGAATAGCACTCGAGCTCGCATTGAGCTGAATTGAGCCGAGATATCGTGTCCGTGAGCGGTGGAGCGCTTTGTATGTAGATTGACTTCTGTACCTATCTATTTTGTGCCGGGGTCTTCATTAATAATGTTACATTCACATTAATTACTAGTTCAGAAATCCGATTAACACGTTAATTTACTTTTATTTTAGTTTCAATATTATTTGTTTACTCTTGAAATTGAATTCCATTAATGTGTTCAGGGCTTTAAAATGTTTGCTTAATTTGTTATAGGTAAATGATTTGTGGTGTGTGATTTTAAGTATATTAAATGGCTTTGATATGCAAATAAACTGTTAAAATAGTTTGTATTTATTTTACGATGTTTTTTTTTAGATACTTGAATATTTTAATAATAACTTTAATTCGTATGTATATTTATACGTATGTATATGCAAACAATTATACACGTAGGCGTCGAAGTGGCCTTTCACATCACTGTCATCTGGACGCGATCGGGCTTGCGGACGGCGAGCAATGGGTGGCTCGCCGTCCGACCGTCCGGTAACCGTCCGGACCGAGCCCAAGTCCACGCGCGCCTCAAGGAGATGTCAGCAAATCGTAGGGGCCCAGCAGGGTCGAAGCTTACTGGGGCTACAGGTAGTGTGAAAGCAAAACCCAGAGCCCTGGGACGAAGGCAAAGAAGGAACAGGAATGGATTTTTAGTGAGTAAAAGTCTGACATAGCATAGCCATAACTTTGAATGGTAATGCTAATTATCTGGCAAAAGAACGAACCAACCCTCTGATTACCCAGAGTCTATCAATCGAAGAGAAATAACTTTGAAAATGTCTCGAGCACTTGAATCTTGTGGCCAAAATAGAGAGATGTCAACACCGGCTATGTCCTATCTCAGAAGCCTTGCCATCTGGTTTTTTTTAGGTATTTTAAAACAGTTACTCCTGACCGAATGCGCTGAATTTTTGCGGGCATGTTTAGTTTGGATGACAATATATGCTTTAGCTAAGCGACGTCATTCTATCCAATATGGCGGACTAGTTAGTTTTTCTGTTCTTCCGTAATACGAGTTTGAATTTTTTAGTTGAAATGGATAAGTACGAAAAAAAAGTTACAATAAATCCATTGTGGTGGACAATACTTTAAAACCCTGTCTTTAATTTTCATCCATTGTGTCCGGTCACTATAACTCTCTTCTTTTTCTTTCATATCACTACTCACACAAAGTAACTACAAAAAAAAAAACTTGTAGATAATGAATTTGAAATACAAAATAAAAAAGGCTACATTTTTTTTGTTTATTGTTCAATACATTTATACTTTGCATTTGTTACAACAAAAACAGTTGTATGAAACCTTAAAAGGTTTATGTGACCAATTGGAGATAGCAAACTCGCTCACAGCATGTTACACAAAAATAAATAAGCTTTCACTATAAATCTTAAGGTGATGTCACCAGTTATTATAATATTTTGTTGGTGAATTTACACTTTTTTTATGTACTGGTGACAATATTTGATGATTTTTTTTGTAGGATTACATTTATTTATTTTATAATTCATGTACACACATCAGTTCGAAAGAAGATACATTCTTATCATTTTTTTACAAAAGTACTGCTTATTTCTAAAAGAAATTTCTTCCAGCTGACCTGCGAAAGGAGAAATAGGAAGAAATGTAGACAATAGTGTGTAAAAGTAATTAAAGAAGAGAATGTGAAATCTTAAATTAAAATAATAAATACTTATATACCTATATATACCTTATACTAAAAATAAATACATAATTTATATACATATAATTATAATTATCACACTAGAGAGGAAAGATAGTGCTCTTTTACTTTTGATTCATTTACATTTAATTTGTAGCTATTAGGAAATTACTGCGGGTTTTTAAATCAAGAATGAATACATAAGGGTGCCTCTAGGTAAGCGTTCTATCATCGACCCCATTATCGCTTACCATCAAGTGTGTTAGGCATCAAAAGCGAGCCAATCAATAATAAAAAATAAGTACACTCATAAGTTCCATAAAATAAATTAAACATCCTCAAACAAATAAAACTGATACATCATTATTCCCCAACCTCCCCACAAAATCAAAAACATCATTATTTTCATGAAACTTTAACATAAACACGATAACTATCCATCATTTTGTATAGGCTTGTTTTCAACTGCCCCTAAATGCGAATAGTTGATTTGGAATGGTCCAACTCTGCACATTATTCGTTGGCAAACAAATAAACGAATAATATTCGGTGAAATCGATCGAGAAATGAATGTATATTGGGAAAGTTTACCAATTATTTTCTTTATACTTAAGTGGGGTTGATGTTAATGATGATTTAAGTCTTGTATGTGGGTGTAATTAGGAGGATTTATGGTGTTTTGTAGCTTTCTATATTGTAACATTAATGTAGGCAAAGATATGACCTCTTCTGTCATATTTTATTCAACCTCAATTGTACCACAAAATTCAGTTTTATTTTGGCAACTAACCTTGGCAGTGTGATGGTTGAACATTATCTCATTCACAAAACGGATATATTCATATGACGCAGTTTTCATTATCATTATATTTTCATTATCTGATTTTATTTTCGTTTTCTCAAAAAAAATAAAATATTCAATATTCAAAATGTTTTTATTTCACATAGGCCTACATAAGCACATATAAAACGTTAGAAACTATTGCATGGTTCCAAATTGGTTGTTTCCTATGGAGAAGAACCAGCAAGAAACTCCATGGTTACTCTTTAAAAAAAAAAATATTTTTCTTAAATTGGTTACTATACGTAGGTACATACGTGTAGTAACAAATTTAGAGATAACTTAGAGATAACGCAGTTTTAACACATAAAACATTTTATTATAATTTAAAGCTATTAAAAATCTTAAAAAATCAAACTTCTGAGAAGTTCGATTTTATCACAACTCTAAGGGACCGCCGACCTGACTATATATTTTTAATTTCAACTCAATATCTCCACGCGTTTCTGAGATAAAGGGTCTTGACAGACAGACAGACGAACAACAAAGTAATCCTATAAGTGAACCCTAAAAAATGTTCTACCGGTCTTTCAAGCAAACCCGTACCTAATCACAAGCAGCAACAAAATATATCTCAATGATTGTAGCTCAAAACAATGAAATATTATCCTTCAGGAAAAACACGCTTCTTCAGAAAACTTCAGTCATTTACAATGCAAACAAGATCAGTAAATTCTCTAAACAAAGATCTAAGTAGCGATACAATGTTCCACGAATTGTTCAATCACTGATCGGAATTTTCCTGAATCATTTATGTTGTTCGAATTTCAATTTCAGCGCTGAAACTTTGTGCCTTAATAAAATTAAGTATTATTTGAGATACACGTGCCATTCGTACTGAGCAGTGATGGCCGAGTGGTAATGGGCTTGACTTCCGAGTTGTAGGTCGTGGGTTGAAATCCAGCCAGGCGCTTTACTTTGTGTAGTTTATTTCATCTCCACTGCTCTTAAAACGGTGTAGGAAAACATTGTGAGGAAACCGGCATGTCCTGGAATAAAAAATCGAAGACATGTGACATCCACCAACCCGCACTGGGCCCGTATGGTGGATTACGATCCATTCCCTTTCCTACGGAAAAAGGCCTGAGTCCCAGCAACGGGAACATTATAAGGCCGACTATGCTGCGTTATGACATTCGTCTGTGTTGAATATTTACTGGTTTATTATTTTTGTATGTAGCTTTAGGCGCCTTAGTAGCCTAAAAATATAATGAAACCTAGTGCAAAATTTTTCGCCCAGTAGTTTCGGCTGTGCGTTAAAATGTCAATCAGTCAGTTTCTCCTTTTATATTTTTAGATAATAGCCCACCGGTGTCGGGAACAGGTTCCAACCTACCGGCGGTCTGGGCTACAGAGAAAGAAACCTCCTAAATATACGAGCCGTGTTCAGGAGTAGAGGAGTATAGATAGATAAATATTCTTTATTGTACACCAAAAATACAACTTACATTAGGTTATTAAAATTAATAGGGTGTCGTAGAGTACTCTTACGTGGGCCTCTTAAGGTGTTGGTTGAGGCTTGTAGCTATTAAGCTATTATTATCATAATTCTTGAATTGTTTACTTTCAATGTGACATCCACCAACCCGCACTGGGCCCGCGTGGTGGATTACGGCCCATTCCCTCTCCTAAAGAGGAGGCCCGCGTGTTCGAGCACGCATGTTCCCACTGTTGGGACTCATCCCAACAGTGGGAACATGCGTGCTCGAATCAGATTTGAAGGATTTATTAGGGGGATGATGTCTGTCAGAACTGCAGGAATGTTCGAAAGAGTTAACGCAACAACGATTGCATCACTACTTACCATCAGGTGGGATCACAGTCAAGCACTAGTTTATATCAACTAAAAAAAAACGCAACCCAGGAATGAATGGACACCTGAAGAAACACAAGCGGGTTTTATTTAGTAAAAGTTTGACACTCCTTAGCGGAAAGTTACTTGATAATTTACCACCTAGAAAAAAAATGAAAAAAAAATAGTTTCAGTCATAAGTATACTGACGTGTCGGCTGGCCAGTAATAGGTCGATTAGCTGCTACACAGCGTGTCGTGGTTTCATTCTCAAACGGAAAATTGTTTCAAGTACAAGTGTCTTATCTTAAGTATGTGTGTTTACATAATTGTGATGTGAATGTGCATTTACGATATATATAAAAGTCATTTTGGAGTAGAGAAAAGTATTTTTTTAATTTAAAATAAGTTACTACGTATGCTTACTTATTTTTGTCAGTCTTTTACTGACTACTACAGGAACCTCCTATGTTCCTGTAGTAATAAATACTACAGTGTATTGATAAGAGATTTAACTCAACACAAAAATATATTAAGATCGGTTCATAAACAAAGAAGTTTTACCCAAATTTGAAAATAATTAGTAAAATGAGAGTATCCCAGTGTGAACTTTATGGATCTGTAGTACCCCTTCAGAGCATTCAGGCGTGATGTTATGTTATGAAATGGTGTTAACAATAAAATGACATGCATGAGAATATCCCACTGTGAACTTATGGATCTGTGGTACCCCTCAGAGCATTCTGGTGTGATGTTATGTTATGAAATGGTGTTAACAATAAAATGACATGCATGAGAATATCCCAGTGTGAACTTTATGGATCTGTGATACCCCTCAGAGCATTCTGGCGTGAAATGTTTTGAAATGGTGTTAACAATAAAATGACATAAAATGCAATTGCAGCAATCCCGGAAGATTTGCTATCATTTATTGAAGTGTTCTATTATTTATTTATCGCTGAACTTCTTCATCAGATCTTCACTTAATTTAAATGAGACCACTTGGTAGACCAACTCTTTAAAAAAAAGGAATCGTCAAAATTGGTTTATGTTTTGCGGAGTAACCGCTGAACAAAGTATTTTGCGAATTTCTTCTTCTTCTTCGAAAATCTTCTCCATTTTGGAAGTCGGCTAAAAAAAAAAGTTTCCTCTATAAGTTATTCCTTCACTATCTCGTAAACATTTTTCTGATTATAAATATAAACAGCTTTTTCAACTCTTGTTAGTTTTTCTTATGATTAAGTTTCCGTTGGAACACAGTTTAACTTTCTAGAGAACACTCCGGGACGACATTTTGCATTTTAATATTAGTTTTACAAGAGTCATGGTGGAAATGGCTAGCAGAATAAATAGGTATATTGAAAATATAGATAGGTTTGTCTAGTCTTTTTGTTACAGGAACTTTAAGGTCGAAGTTATGTGTTACCATTCGACATACTTGCAACATATAACTAAATTTAAACAAATTAGAAAAATAATTTAAAATAATATTTTAAACACTGAAATTTTACTTAAAAGGTAGCTTTTTTTTAAAATAAATTATTTATCCTAACTGCAAACAAATAATATGTGTATCGAAGCACTATATTGGTAATCACAAATAGGCTGGTAACGTTATTAGAATTTATTAAGGAATTTATAATAATACACTAATAATAATAACTATTATTATTTAAAAATATAATTTATATGTTATGTAGAATTAATAAACAAAATAATAATACAGATTACTGTCACAACTTTATTATTATTATTATTATTTATCAAAAGTAATTATACAAGTAGTTCTTAGTTATTTGAGGATAAAAAAACTGACCAAGTGCGAATTGGACTTGCACACGAATGGTAATACTGCAATATTAAATTTTAGGAAAAAAATCGAAGACCAAATAACGATTCTTATATGGGAACACTTTTTACTTTTTAAGTTTGTTTTTATTTGTTGTTGTAGCGGCAACTAAAACACATATTTTGTGAAAATTTCAACTCTCTCTCTTTTATGGTTTATGAGATACAGCCCACTGGCAGACGAACAGTGGAGGTCTAATTAAAAAATAGATGAAATAGATTCAGTAGCCGATTCTGATTTCGTTTATAACTGTTTTTGGTGGTATTTCATGATATGCTGAGGAATTTCATGATTTGGTCAACTTTACGATTGAACTAACTGTGATATCCACCAGTCCCATTATAATATGAAATGTAATCGTATAAGACATTTCTTTTTGTAACATAATAAATATTAGTCGAACACAATCATACCTACCAATATAACCGGCGTCTCACGTAAGTGCAGACCCTTAGGGAGCAGAGTTATGTAACAACCCTTGAGCAATGGACTTGCAAGGGGAGGGAAAGGGTGAGAAATGCTTCAAAGTTAGCGTGATGAATCAAATAAGTATTATAATATTGGAAAAATTTCAACTTTTGCTCTGAAGCTGGAAAAATGAAGCTTAGTAAGTGCCTTTTTTTACAATTGTTTTTTAGCTTACAGCTTGAGGAACTGTGATAATTATCTCAAAAAACAAAGTGTTTATTAATCTCTACAAATTACACTTCAAACATCCAATATGTTATTTGGCAGAAAAAACCAAAACTTAAATAGATGAAATAGTAATTTGTGGGAGATCTGGAGTCCAAACTAAGCCTAAGCCTATATCTTAAAACTCCAGGCCCCCCCCATCCTCAAAAACTTAAATATTCGACCATTCTTTGTGCATTAGAGCATATATTTTTTATTTTATTTTTTATTTATTATAATTAATACAAAGAATACAATTTTATAGGTTAAATAGCAACCAAAAACCACTAAGGTTTAAACCCGTGCTATCATGAATCCATTCTCAACATCAGAATTATGGACGTGTGTATTATGTAAATGGAGGTGTATATATAAAAGGAGAAATTGACTGACTGACATATCAACGCACACCCGAAACTACTAGGTTTAGGAACGTGAAATTTTCTACAAGGCTTCTTTTTATGAAGTAAGTGAGCTTTAAGAAAGGGTTTTTGAAAATTCAACTTTTAAGTTTGTAAAAAGGGAGAAATTTGTTAGTATGCAAAATTTTATTATTGGGGTTCATATATTTGAATCGTAGCATGAACTAGTATTAACTTTATGCCTTATTTAGTATTATTTATTTATTTATGCCAAACTACAGGTTTTCAGACTAAAGTCATCATCATCTTCCTGCCCTTGTCCCATCTTTTTTGGAGTCGGCGCAACACGTTTTTTTCTTCCATTCTATCCTGTTGACCGTCATGCTATCACTAACTTCCTTTTCTTTCATATCACTGTTCCACAATCCATCCATCTTTTCTTTGGCCTACCTCTCCCTCTCCACCCATCCACATGTATACTCATAACTCTTTTAGTAACATGTGTTTCATCTCTTCTCTTTACATGACCATACCAAGATAAACGATTCCCCTTCAACTTTTCAGTCACTGGCGCCACTTTCAAACTTCCTCTAATATACTCATTTCTCACTTTATCCATTCTCGTCACACCACACATCCATCTCAACATTTTCAGACTAAAGTAAAGGGTAGCAAACACTAAACATCTAATATTTCATTCAAAAATCAATGGTAAGAGTAGGGATTATGTCTGGGTCTAAACTTTTAAAATTAGTAATTAATATACTTACACTACAGTTTATATGTATTTTATGCAGAGTGTCTCTGTCTGAAATTTAGGATAACTTTTCATGTGATTTCAAAGTCAAATTATTGACAGAACCACTTATATTGTATGGTCAGATTGATGTGTAAAAGAAATCCATCAACCGCTTAGAAAATAAAAAGCAAACAAAAAAGCGGTCAATTACGATTCGCACACCGAGGATTCCGTTCAAACATACTTATGTAAACAGTTCGATTCCCGAATTTTATCTCAAAGATTTTTACCAATCGCAAAAAGTAATTGTTAACGCTTTAATATAAGACTTATGTGTACATTTAAATAGATGGAAAAAGAGAGTGAAGCCAAAGAAAAGATGGAAGGATTGTGTGAGAAGTGATATGACAGAAAAGGGAGTTAATGATAGCGTAACGGGTGACAGGATAGAATAAAATAAAAAACTGGGCAAGTGCGGACTTGCGCTCTATTTTCCATACAAACTTACCTATGTGTCGCGTCTGTCTCGAAGATTTTTCCGAATCGCAAAAAAAGGTTTTTTTTTTGTGTCGTAACAACAAATTTAATGTTTTTCATTTATTCTTATACCTATGCTATAAGACCTTGCTTTATGCCAAATTTCAGTATTCTGAGTCAACGGAAACTAACTATGATTTTTGATTGCCTTGAGAGAATCGAAATACAGGTTTTTGCGACATAAACTGCCGTACCTTTTTTTTAGTTATCTGAGAAGTTTGATTTTTTCACAGCTTCAAGGAACCGAGACATGAGTATATGGTTTTAATTTCAACTCGATATCAGAAAGAGTTTTGACAGATAGACGGACAACAAAGTGATCCTATTGGGGTTCCTTTTTTTCTTTTGAGGTACACAACCCTAAAAACGTGTCGCGCCGATCCCAAATAAAACGGGGCAAGGGCAGGAAGACGATGATAAGCGAGCCTATCAATAATAAAAAGTTACAAATTTATAGTTTTTAGACTTTTTCTTTTACTAATTCTACCTTGCTTCTTTGCCAGAATTCTAGGTCAATGGGATATGCTCCATAAATGGAGAATACCTAGCCTTATCCTTAAAGTGTGTTGATTTAAAGGTTACATTTTTCAGTTTAATGTTTCCACGCGTTCCTAAGCAAAATGAGCTCTTCAGACAGATGGGCAACAAAGTGATCTTATAAGTATTACGTAGGCAACGAAGGAACAGGAGTTTGTTTTAGTCAATAAAAGTCTGACATGCCCTCACGCTCCACCCAAGAGCGAGGGATGTTATTGGATGATTTTCTCACCGACAAAAAAAAAACCGAGTGAGGTATGGAACCCTAAAAAAACTATGCTGAAATGTAGACAAACACGCTTAGTGTCGTAAGAAAAACTAGGTCAAAGCAAGGGTAATGTAATCAGTGAACACAGGTGGAGCTGAATTTGTCAACAACCTGTAAAACAATGCATGCACTGGTCATATCTTATCGCTTTAAATAAAAAAGTTCGTGTTGAAAGAGTAACGATGGGATTTTCATTGTTGCTTCAGAACTTGATAAAAACAAACGTGTGTCTTCAAGGCTAGAGTGAATAGGCTCTTAATAAACTAGTGCGCCTGACCATCAATGATTGCATCTCCGCTTACCATCAGTTAAGCACTGGTTAAATCAATAAAAAAAAAGCGTGCAGTTTTTTTTTAAAACTCGAACGGCTGCTGAACGGATCCCGATGAAATTTGGTGCACGGATAAACCATGTTCTGAGATTAGTTTTAAAAATACCGGTCGATTGCTGAAAAAAATGTAACTCCAGCGTAAAAGTTGCCGATTTAATGTTTTATTCCGTTTCTAGGATTCCGTACCTCAAAAGGAAAGACGGAACTCTTATTGAATCACTTCGTTATCCATCTAACAGTCTGTCTGTCTGTCAAGACCCTTTATCTTGGGATCGCGTAGAGCTATCGAGTTGAAATTAGAACAATTTACTCAAGTCTGCAATCCCTTGAAGATGGGAGAAAAATCAAACTTCTAAATTAACGAAAAAAAAAGATACGGCCGTTTATATCGCAAAAACGTGTATTTCGACACTTTCAAGAGAATTAAATTTCATAGGGTACTTTTCGTTGACCTACAATCCTATAATTTGGCATGAAGCAAGGTTTCAAAGTACAAGTATAAGAAAAAATAAAAAAATTGTAGTAGTAACGTCACAATATAATAATTTTTTTGCGTATCGGAAAAATCTTCGTAACTTAATTCGGGAATTGAACTGCTTTCATAGGTAAGTTTGTACAGAACCCTTAGTGAGCGAATCCGACCCGCACTTGCCCAATTTTTTAGTTATTAACTACAGCTGAACTGAATAAAAAACCTACATAAAAAAACATATTCAAATTATGTAGTAACATGTAGAAACACGGCAGTGTGTCAGCCAAGTTCACAAAGTAAAATGTCACCACATCAACTGAAGGTATTATACGAACTAAAACGGGTTACTTTAAAATCTTCTTAACTTACATAATTATAATGTTGCTCATCTACTGAGACATTCAGCACTCGAATTTGTAGACGATTACGTTTACCTAGGACAGACGGTCCAGTTGGGTAGATCTAATTTCGGGAAAGATCACCCCAAGACCACATCTGGGCGGCGTTCGGGAAGCTGCGCGGTATTTTCTCGTCCAACATACTACAGTGTTTCAAGATGAAATTCTATGACCAGTGCGTGTTGCCAGTGATAACATAATAATATGGCTCTGAAACGTGGTCGCTCTCAATGGGCCTCATCAGAAGTCTTAAAGGGCAATGAAGACAGATATTGTGCTCTTAGTTTCCTTGCGGGATTGCATCAGGAATTAAACTATCTGCAAGAGAACCAAGGTTACCGACATAGTCCGAAGAATCACAAAACTTAAGTGGCAGTGAGCAGTGGAAAGCTTCCTACAAGATGGACCGATGACCTGGTGAGGGTCGCGGAAATCCGATGGATGCGAGACGCACAACGAACGGTATTGTAGCGACACTTACGTGAGGTCTGTCCAACAGTGGACGTCTTTCGGCTGCTATTATAATAACGATTATGATCAGTGTGATATTGTTCAAATCTCAAATAAAAATGAATATGTAACCGGCAAACTATATAATCCGGTATTGTATACAATACCTAGGTATATGGTATAGAATCTTATAATAATATAATAATTTATAATTTATTCAATAAGTAGTTTGTACAAGGTATACAGAGTAGTCTTAAACACTAGAGAAAAACAGTACACTCAGTACAAAGTGGGTCCTAGGACTCCCTTTCCTAAACTAGGCAGAAATTTCGTCTGTATCTTAGGAAAGAGTTTCCAATTATAGGGGGTCGTATTACGGTTACAAAAAAAAACGAAAACTAATGAATGAAATATTATTTATTTTATACTTTGCCTATTTATTCTATGCTAAATGCGCTGCCAGTAATGTGTAAAAGACCAGAGCAGAGAAAGAGGTGACGTAATTTTATCGCACCCTGACACGGACAGATTAGGTGGGAGCGGAGCTCCCGCCTTAGACGTCGTGGTTATTTTTTTTATAACCTCCCGGAAATATAAACCTTACTTTAAACCCCGCAGACACAATTATGATACGTAACGTACGTTGTAAGAAATTATTACTATTATGGTGTACATAAGGTACACCAAAATAGCTATTCTAAGGCGGCAGCAACACCCACTTTGCTCCCTCCTTAGCCTTTTAACCTAACCTGTCTATGTCGGGGTGTCTTAAAATTAAGTCAATTCCTTCCTTGCTCTCGTCTTTTACACACATTGATTTTATATAATAAAACATGTTTTATTTGACTGTCATTTTATAGGTAGGTCGGTTAACGTTGATAATAATAGACCAAAATTTATTTATTTCACACATTGCCGGTGAACCAGCAGGTACTCTATATAATACCTAGGAAATGTATACATTACCTAGGTAAAGTATGTAATGGACAATTATATTTATAATGTTTCATAAATTGCCTGGACGCCACAGTTATTCTAATTCTCCTAGGTATTGTAAAGAATACCTGAATTATACAGATTGCCGGTAATATATACACTAAGGATTAATTTAAAACACAAAATGGTTATTTCTAGATATTCATCATGTGGGATCGCAGTCAAGCACTGGTTTATATCAATTAAAAAAAAAAAAAAAAAAAAATTATATAACTGATGAATAAAAATAACTTTAATACTGTATTTGGATACGTGATATCGATATCGTCCCGGAATTAGATATTAAATCAGACCTTAGTCAATGTAACTTGGCAAGTTAAAACACATACGACTTAATTATACTGAAGCAAATGTTAAAGTTAAGAGTGAATAGGTTACTTCTAGGTAAGCGTGCTCCATCGTCGACCACATCGTCGCTTTCCATCAGGTGAGACAGCGCTCAAACGCGAAACTATCAAGAAAAAAGAAGCAAAAAATTCAAGTTGCACTTTAATTCTTTTTTTTATTAATTTTTACAGAATTTGGTACACAGTTAAATTTCATTTTATTATAGCATAGCATAGCATAGTCGGCCTTATAATGGTCACACTGTTGGGACTCAGGCCTCCTCTCTAGGAATTTTTGGTTCTAGGACATGCCGATTACCTCACAATGTTTCCCTTCACCGTTTTGAGAGCAGTGGTGATGAAATAAATTACACAAAGCAATGCGCCTGGCTGGGTTTGAACCTGCAACCTACCACTTGCAAGTCGGGGCCGTTACAACTCGGCCACCACTGCTCCACTCCATTTTATTATACGAAACAATAATTGACAACTTGGCATTTTTCACATTTACGTTTTGAGTGAGATTGTAATTCCACCATTAAATCGAAATGAGAAGTACGAGCAACAACTGAAACAACAAACACTATTTTCAGTTTCCCATTCAATCCGGAATGCCAGTCGTTAATACAACATTACATTGCATCATAAAAAACAGAAAATGGTACAGAATACAAATAAAAAAAGTACTAACGAACGAGGCGAATTCAACTTCGTTTCGGAATAAACAGGAAGTGTATAAAAACGTGACGAAAAAGCCACAATGCTTCGTGACGGGCCCGATAATGAAGAGTACGCGAAATTGAGTCATAAAACTTTTATAGTAGTGAATAGTGGCCCGTAAACCTTCGTTGGGCTAGGAGTAGTAAGCTTCAATGCTGAGCTTGAGGTCCTAGATTCGATTTCTAGGACGGACAATGTTATTTTCGATATTTGTTCAGCACAGACTTTTTTATAAGGTGTCCGATTTTTACTGATTGAAACTTTTTTTTTAAGGTGGGAAATCATCCAATGACCTCTCCTGCTCTTGCGCGGGGTGAGAGGGCGCGTCAGATTTTTTCTGAGTAAAACCCATTCCTGTTCCTTTCTTTCTTCATTCTTTGCCCACGTTCTAAGGCCCCAAGGTTCTCTTTCGCATCACCCATGGCCCTAGTAAGCTTCGACCCTGCTGGGCCCCTACGGTTGCTGACATCTCCTTGAGGCGAGCGTGGAACATTACTCACCGTCGACGATTTGAGCTCGGTCCGGACGGTTACCGGATGTTCGGACGGCGAGCTACCCATTGCTCACCGTCCGGATTCTGATCCCGGCAGCTGGGGCGTGACGGCCATTGCCTTGCGCGTGCGGCCGCCTTCTTTGCAACCATTACTGCTTTGCAGAAGGAGGTGACCGCCACTCCTCCTCGCTCCGGACCATTGCCTGTATCAAGGCCTGACGCAAGAGATCACTGCCGTCGAGCGCCCCCACAAGCAGACGGCGGTGTTCTACCTAGGCGGGGCACATCTTTACCATATGCTCCACCGTGTCCTCCGGGTGGACCACACAATGGTGACACCCGGGCGTTTCTTCCGCACGATTTTCGCTTCGCTGTTTTGTGATGTAAGAAAACTCGGTCCCAGGCTGCAACCCTGGTGCACCCCAGAGCCTGGCTTATTGTCCACTTGATAGCAATAGGCTTGCACCTTATTACTACGGACTGACAAATGGATGTCATAATGATGGTATACTAAAGGACCCCTCTGCCGACAGTCTGCAGGTTTTGATACCAAAATATTTGTAGCGAGCGAGGAAAAGAAAAACAGAAACAGATGGTAGATGGGGCCAAAAGGCTCTTGAGTATCATATCAGGTACCGGAAGACTCAGCATTGGTATGCCTCCCGGTTGACCGACGACCTGGTGACTTGGTGAGGGTTGTGGAAATGCGACACGCACAGGACCATTGCGGCGATACTTGGGGAAGGCTTATGTCCAACAGTGCAAATCTTTCGGCTGAAATGATGATGATGAAGAAACTAGGAAAGGGTAAGGAAGGCGGCAATAATTGGGAAGGTAATAGTGATGTATAATGTCCTAATTTTAAGTATAGACGAAATTAAAATGGGGGATGTGACAAATGATAACCAAATTAAAACTAATTGTAGGTGTCAACTATTAGTAAAATATAGAGAGACTTGTAATGCTTTGTCGACTGTTATTCCAAATGGAATTCTTATATTGTGAAATGAAAGTTATGTATATTTGTTACATCTTTGTGAAGTCCAACAAAACCATTGTGAGAGAAAATAAATGATATTATTATTATTATTATCTTTACGCTCAAACAGCTGAAGAAGCTAGTTATATATACAATACACTGGCTTCTACCAATAGCTTCGCTTATGCGACAGTAGAATATATATGTATTTGTCACTTAGTGATAAAATAGCATTGTACTGGTAAAATAGTTTATAAAATCAGTCTAGTAGTTTTTGAGTTTGTTTATCACAAATCCAAATACAGCAGTGGTAAAGAAATGGAGCAGTGGTGGCCGAGTGGTAACGGCCCCGACTTATAAGTTGTAGGATGCGGGTTCAAACCCAGCCAGGCGCATTACTTTGTGTAATTTATTTTATCACCACTGCTCTCAAAACGGTGAAGGAAAACATCGTGAGGAAGCCGGCATGTCCTAGAACCAACCTCTAGAGAGGAGGCCTAAGTCCCAATAGTAGAAACATTATAAGGCCGACTATACTATGATAAACCAAAATTCAAATAGAAAAATAAAAATCCTTCCTCTTTACAATATTAGTGTAAATAAACTCTGTCTGTGGCACCAATTGACAGCCTAAATTATAATTATATCTATCTAATTTTTACTTTAAAACTTCAACATTCGTCTCAACTCAAAACCGAAAGTAAATTTATAAACTTGTAAATCTTATCCCTTACAAAATTAACTCCAATAATTTTCCTTCCATATTTAAGACAAAAAACACCAACCAAAAATAATAATCGAAAGCCATTCGAATCGAGTTCACAACTTGTTCGCAAGTTTCGAACTTGTCAAAATAACAAAGAAGTAATGAAAAGACCGCTATCGAGTGTCAACAGAGCGTATCGACAATCGATAGTATCGATACGAGACTAGAGTGGCTCTCGTTCGGGAAAAATATCGCTTGTGGCTAGTTTTTTTTTCAGAGTTAGAGGTGTCAATCGGGTTGTAGATTACGGGTGTTCGTAGAGAAGTGCTTTTCCGATTGTCATTTATTTCTTATACTTTTAACTGTCTTTCGATAATGCTTAAGATTCCTTTGTAGTAAACCATTTGTAAGTTCGGAGTTCGTCGAAGAATTGAAATACGAGTAGTATATATATAAATCATTCAAATAACGTAACCCTATCACAGGCTTTTTTTTAAGGTGGGAAATCATCTAACGACTTCTCCTGCTCCAGGGTGGAGTGGGAGGGTTTTACTAACTAAAACCACACCTACGTTTTGTTCTTTGTCCTTTGTGTACCAGGACCATGGGTTCCCTTTCGACAGTGAACCCATGGCCCCGGTAGGTATTGGCCCTGCTGCGTCCAAGGCAAAGGGCAACTGAAAGAACACTGGTGGGTTTAAGTCAGTAAAAGTCTGACAGTTCCTCTCGTTTCACCCAGACTAGGAGGAGTTATTTCATGATTTCACACCTTAAAACAAAAACCCTGGTAGAGCCACATAATTGCGGATTTGGTAAGTCATTTTTTTTGTCATCTTTTTGCTTCAGTAAAACAACAAGGATTATCTACTATATATCTCATGAGTGTTTGCTCCTTATAGGTTAAGTTCCTTAAAGGAACTAATTGAAATAGAAAAAACTGGGCATGTGCGAGTCGGACTCGCGCCCTGAGGGTTCCGCACAAAATGACCTAAGTAAATAATTCAATTCTGGAATGGAGTCTCGGAAGGTTTTTCCCAATAGCAAAAAAAAAAAAAAAATTGTGACGTGACAACAAATTTACAGTTTTCAGATTTATTCAATACTTGTGATATAAGACCTTGCTTTATGCCCAATTTCAGGATTCTGGGTCAACGGGAAGTACCCTATGAATTTTGATTTCC
Organism: Mythimna vitellina; assembly: GCA_949316375.1. Classification (NCBI taxonomy): domain Eukaryota; kingdom Metazoa; phylum Arthropoda; class Insecta; order Lepidoptera; family Noctuidae; genus Mythimna; species Mythimna vitellina. Next base: position 2,815,043 of record OX438696.1, read on the forward strand.
TCGAGAGTGTCGAAATGTACGTTTTTTGCCACATAAACCGTAGTATCTTTTTTTCTCGTTAACTTACAAGTTTGATTTTTTACAGCTTCAAGAGTCCGCAGACATAATTTCAACTCGACACCTCCACGCGTTTCCAAAATAAAGGGTCTTGACAGACAAACAGACGGACAACAAAGTGATCCAATAAGGGTTTCGTTTTGCCTTTTGAGGTACGGAGCTCTAAAAAGGACTCAACCACACAGATTACACTATCACAAAAAACTAGATGAGGGACGAAGGTAAAAATAGGCATCCCAAACTACCTCAACCATCAAAAAAGACTTTCCATATCTGCTCGCAGAGACATCGTCTGGCGTCAAAAAGTTGGTCGCCCATAAAACAGCGGTTACCCGGGTATTCATATACGAGAGAGTTGATGGACCGTCAAGTTGCTCGGAAAACATGGCGCCCAAGTTTCGTCTCGGCTTCAGTAGCGTCTAATGACGTCACGATATCAGTGTGTTTTGATGTGGAGATGTGGTGTTTTATGTGTGGACAAATTTTTAGTTTTATGACGTGAATTTGTTCGTGAAAGGATTGTATTGATTACCATAGTGTTTACAATTAGTTATTGTAATTTCTGTTGTAAATTGAAAATGTCGTAAGATTGTAAAATATCGTGGTTGTCAATATTTTTTTCTAAATAAGACACGGTTATGTTGGAAACTAATGATTTGTCGTATACGAAACGATTTTTTCATAATATATCGAGAAATTATCTCATAAAGACTTATTACAATCCTATGGAGTCTACAATTTTCCGGTGATGGTGTAGAAATTTGTCTTTAATTGGGTCATGTGTGAATTTATTTGAGCTCTCTGAAGTCTCTATGATCTGTCATAAGTTTTATGATATTAGTGTCATTTATTTTATTTATAAAGCGTAAATAAAAATAAAAAATTTAATAAAATAAATTTTTGACCTTTGTCACACCATTAATAAAAATATTGTTTTCAATTAATGCTAACACAACTCCGGCCCCTAAGATACAGGCGCCGCTTAATTCGGAGACCATTGCCATAATAAAAAAAAAAAATACATCTTATAATTTTGTAGCTTGAGTTCCTGTAGAAATAAAACTGCTGTTGCGAAACCGGCTGTAAATTTTCTTGTTCACTTCTTTACTATTTCTTTGAACTTAATATTTATTCAAAAGTCAACATATGCTCTGTCTCTTTCATATCCTTTCTTTTCTCGCTCTTACACTTTTACGCTACATTTCACACATCATCCATTCCTTTTATACATCCTACGTCACTGATATATCATCATCATCATCATCATTTCAGCCGATAGACGTCCACTGCTGGACATAGGCCTCCCCCAAATGTCGCCACAAAGAACGGTCCTGCGCGTCTCGCATCCATCGGATTCCCGCAACCTTCACCAGGTCATCGGTCCACCTTGTAGGGGCCTTCCAACACTGCGTCTTCCGGTACGCGGTCGCCACTCCAGAACCTTTCGGCCCCAACGGCCATCCGTTCTGCGAGCAATGTGCCCTGCCCATTGCCACTTAAGTTTGGCGATTCTTCGTGCTATGTCGGCAACCTTGGTTCTCCTGCGGAGAATTGATATATATTTAATGTTATATTACTTATAGCAAAAACAAATAAATAACCGACTTCACTAAAAACAAAACACTAAAAGGATCAAAATAACTTTAATTTCGGAAGTCGGTGTTAAATAACGAAGAGACAAAACTATTATAGCAACACCGATTACCGAAATTAAAGTTATTTTGATCCTTTTAGTGTTTTGTTTTTAATGAAGTTGGTTAATTTTTTTTGTAAAAAGTTTTTTATTTCACACTTTTTAGTTGCGATACACTTATGATGATACCATTTTCAACGTTACTAGTCAGAACCATTCATTTATTTGTATTGTCATAGTCGATTGACTATCTTCATTGTGATATCTATGAGAGTAAGAAGTTCCGTTGTCCATTTCTGTTCTTCTTCATCAGTTCCACTTCATCAAATGTTACTTTTTTACTGTAAATGCTTAAGTTCTCGATGAAAATACCAAAATCACCATATTGCTTATAATATTTGAGGAGTTCCTTCGATTTTGCCAAGATTTCATCATCAGATCCCGCTTTGGTGACTATGGAACCATTTGGGAAGTATACCCTTTCCAACAAAAAAAGATTTTTTCAAATCGGTTGGCAAGCGACGAAGTTATGCGCGAACAAACATAAAAAAATACAAACATCCAAATTGAGAACCTCCTCCTTTTTTAGACGTCAGTTAAAATTTTTAAATAAATGTAGTTTTACTCTAATCTCGATTACAGTTACATAATCTAAACTATTAATTAATCTGTCATCATTGAACCTGGATCTTAGTCTCAGATTTTCAATGAGTTAGGTATTAAATGAACAAAAACAATAGCCTAGCAGGCATATAATACTATCCCGAAGATTAATCGGTTTGAAATCGAATCGTATTCGTATGTGACAACGTAATCGATTAAATTGTCAGATAATAAATCTTTATCCGATGAAGTCCTTGAGACAGAAAATTATCTTTATCATCCATGTATGTATAGAAACATGTATGTATAGAAAGGAGTGACTAGGAAAAGTATTGGCAGGGGTTTTGCTTTCGCCGTGAAAGCGACCAGCCCGGAAGGTGAACGCGTTCCTGAGAATAATAACCACGATCTCTCGCGAAGCCGTGAGCCTCCTTGCCAGTTGGCAACCGTGGAATTTAAAGGCGACAGTCCTTGCATATATGCATGATATGTGTATGAAGGTGTAACACTGATGCGAGACTTCGCTGTCACGACAAATGGCGGCATGGTAGATAATTCCAGCAGGATCTCATGGTGGAATGGATACAGCAACTATCACAACCCAGCGCTAGGCACGCCACAAATTGCGCCGGCAAGTCCCATCTTTACCACTGATGCGGGCTTGTGGACGACGAGCAATGCGTAGATCGCCGTCCGGCCGTTTGGTAGGCATAATAATCATTTTTAATCAGGTAAAATACACCCATTGCCATTTTTATAAAAAATATTAAGTATAATTTAAAAGTTAAAACATCACTAATGAAACAAGAAAATAAAATCACAGTAAAACGGAATCACATCAAGATCAATTATTGCTCAGTAAAAAAAGTCAAAACAATTTCATTAAATGCAAATTAAGTTGGGTAAATCAAAACAATGTTATTTACAAATTAAATTAAAGTCAAATTATGTAAATCAAATTAAATAAATTGAAAACCAATACTTTCTTATGTTTCACCGAGACACCATGGCGGCGCAACCACTCGCCGCTACCAAAAAAATGTATACAGCTCTATAGAGAGTTACTCACCTGATGTCCGTGTGGTTGCGCAACAAATTAGGCGGCGCGACCAGCTCGGACGCGTGCACCTTAGGGTCCATTTTGATACTGTCTCAGTGTGGTGTAGCGACTCAGGTGTCTGTATGGTGTCTAGTTTGGTAGCTTAAGGACACCATGGTGGCGCAACTAGTCGCGCCGCCATGACGTCTCGGTGAAACACTAACAACGGAATATGGGTTCATCATTTTTGTTCTATTTTATTTTTTATTGAATTAAATAGGATCAATATTATAAAAGCTGAAAAAATTCTGTGTCATACAAGTTAAATGCGGTTCCATTCCGACGTTCTATTAGGCGAACGAGCAGAGGGATTCAAACGGAGGTGAATTTGATTTGGTGCTCCGTTATTTTCCTTTCTACAGTCATATGAATACTGCTCAATCTGCTCATAATATTTAACTCGTATACGTTATGTTTGAAGCGTTGCTATGTTGATTTTAGAAATGTTGGATTTTAGTTGCTTGTTATAGCCAGTAAACTGGTATTGATTTTCTGTTCCGTGTCATACATAATTTTTGGTAGTGCATTGACTTCCCAAATATTACTTTGTAAAAAAAAAACAGCTAAGTGCGAGTTGAAAGTGTTCCAAAGTAATCCTATTTTTAAACATACTTTTTGAAAATATAAACTTCTTATAAGTTTTTCTGTAATCTATATTCGTTTAAAGCACTATTTTCGTTTTTATTTTATGAATACTTTCATTTTAAAATGATTTATTATTTTCACTCCAAAAGTGACCCGAATATCGAATAGATATTAATTTATATTAATTGTTACTCGTACATGTACAGGCATACAAAAACCAAATAACGGTTCTGTTTTTTATTCGGACGTTCGGAACCCCAAATAAAAATAAAAATTATCGGTTTACTCAATTTTCAACATACGAAAAGTACACCCCGCTTGGGCACGCCATCATTATGGCGGTAAGTCCCCTCTTTGAGGAGTAGCTGGAAAGAACTCACGGCGTCCTCAGCTTCCACATGACTCAGGTTTTCACCGAGCATGGTCAGTTTGGGTGTCACCACTATGTGGATCGCTCGGAGGACACGGTGGAGCATACGGTAGAGGTGTGCCCCGCTCGGGCAGAACACCGCCGTGTCCTCGTGGGGGCGATCGGCGGCAACGATCTCTCGCGCCGGACCTTGGTACAGGCCATGGTCCGAAGCGAGGAGTGGCATGTGGTCGCCTCCATCTGCGAAGCAGTAATGCTAGCAAAGGAGGAGGCCGCACGTGCTCGCGCGAGGAAGCGACCCTCACGCCCCAGACGCCGGAATCCCGATGATTTCTCACCCAAAAAAAAGATCTGCTGGATTATCGAAAGAGCCACCCCCTTGCATAGCGCTACTAAAGGAACACAGGTGAATTTTAGCCCGTAAGAATCCATCAATTCCTCCCTGTCGCTCAACTCAGAGCAGGAATAGTTACTTGAAAATATTCTACTCCCAAAACAAATAACAAAAACAATTCAACACAAGTAACTTGGAGTTATACTAACTTTGTACTGGAATAAGTATCGTAAAAATCAAGAAATTGTTTTACAATAATATTGATTCCATGAAGCTTCCAGGGCGCAAATATCTTTTTAAAAATCTTGCAAAATAACGTGAACTGTTGGTTCAATTCCTCTCCTAGAGAGGAGGCCTGAGTCCCAACAGTGGGAACATTATAAGGCCGACTATGCTATGCTATGCTATGTTGGTTCAATCAGCCGTTTCTCGGATCTTATCGATCGATACCTCTCTTCCGGAGTATTGCAGAAGCACAGTATGACGAAAGTATAGATCTCTGCTGACCACATCATCTCATCATCACCTAACATCAATGTCACTGTCTTGTAACATTTATTTTATCCAACAGCTGATTGCACAACAGTCTTTGAACATCTACGTATACATTTGTAAAATTCATCATCATCGAAGAACACGACAATTACTGGTATAATTGGGCAATCAAACTAGCTCACCTCTAAGCGCTGTTCGGTTGAGATTATTCCTGTAATTGTTTCTTCCGAAGATCATCATCATCACCTACCCTTATGAGCCCTAATGGTTGTAACAATCTGAAGTCTGCAGTGACGGTGAGCAGACAATGAATACATTTTGCCAGTATTTTTTATTAATTCAAGATTTCAATTATATGTGACGTCCTCCAGATATGTGAAAGAGATTTGAAAAGAGATTCAAAATTCGTTATTTTTAGGGTTCCGTACCTCAAAAGGAAAAAACGGACCCTTTATAGGATCACTTTGTTGTCCGTCCGTCTGTCTGTCTGTCTGTCTGTCAAGACCGTTTATCTCAAGAATATATACATAGGTAAGTTTGTACGAAACCTTCAGGTGCGAGTCCGACTCGCACTTGCCCAGTTTTTTTTAATATCGCAGTATATGCTGAGATTTAGCTTTTTTGTCCTCGTACAAGTTTTTTTCTTTTCTTTTTAATGTAGTATTTTTATTTCAAGTTATTCATAGATTAATAAACATTTTTTTTATTGTTGTTTGTCTTGTGCGAGTCACAATTAAACAAACGTTTTTCTTTGTTTTTTTTTTTTACAAATTTGGATCTATGACCTGGTGAGGGTCGCGGGAATCCGATGGATGTGAGACACACAGGAACGTTCTTTATGGCTACACTTGAGGGAAGTCTATGTCTAATAGTGGTCGTCTTTCCCCTGAAATGATGGTTATGATGATGATGTTTACTTCAAATTTCGAATACACTAATAAATGTTAACAGTTATTCTTTTCAAGGGTTTTATATTTTCGGATGTATTTTACTGTAATATGACTCTCGTCGACGGCACGTAGTGTTCCACGTGCACCTCAAGGAGATGTCAGCAACCGTAGGGGCCCAGCAGGGTCGATGCCTACTGGAGCCATGGGTGATGCAAAAGATATCCACGGGGCCCTGGAAAAATGGCAAAGAAGGAACAGGAGGGGGTTTTTAGTCAGTAAAAGTCTGACACTATCTCCCGCTCCGCCCAAGAGCGGGGGATGTCATTAAATGATTTTTCCACACGAAAAAAAAAACTGTAATATGGCTCAAGTGTGTATAGAAAAAAAAACTTTATAAAATCGCTGATGGAAATGGAATACCTTTTGTGTGCTATTGTTTGCGATTTCCTTCGTTTATATTGTAAGGAAAGTTTATGAAACATCTTAGCTTTCAGCTTTTACTGAGAATTGCTAAATACATTGTTACTACTAAGTACTCAAATAGCTTTACTGATTTCCCGTAGGTATTGTAAGAAAAGAATGAGATCACAGAAATTCTGGGTAAATTTATTTAGAAAAAAAAGCACAACATTGCATATTAAGCCTTTTTTTTTAATGTTCCCAGTACTGGGACTCTGGTCTCCTCTCTAGGAGAGGGAATGAAATGGGTCCAGTGTGTTGGTAGATGCCACGTCTATCATAGATCAGAGCACTATCTTTCTATCATGTGATAATTATGTATAAATTTTATGCATTTTTAGGGTTGTGTACCTCAAAAGGAAAAACGGTTTGTCTGTCTGTCTGTCAAGACCCTTTATCTCGGGAACGCGTGGAGGCATCAAGTTGAAATTAAAACCATATACTTAATTCTTTAGATTCTTAAAGCTGAAAAAAAAAACAAACTTTTAAGTTAACGAGAAAAAAAGATACTTCGGTTTATGTGGCAAAAAAAGTACGTTTCGACACTCTCGAGGAGATCAAGGTTCATAGGATACTTCCCGATGACCCAGAATCCTGAAATTTGGCTTAAAGCAAGGTCTTATAACATAAGTATCGGAATAAATCTGAAAAAATGTAATTTTTTTGTTATGTCACGTTTATTTTGCGATTCGGAAAAATCTTCCGAAACTCCATTCCGGAATTGAATTATTTACATAGATAAATTTGTAAGGAACCCTTAGGGCGCGAGTCCGACACGCACTTACCCAGTTTTTTTTTTGTGTAAGGTAAATTATAAAATTATATATGTATTTATTATATTTATTATATTTAAATTATATGTGTTTTTTAATGTTTTTAATTTCATTTAAGATTTCACAAACTCTTCTTATATCTACATGCTATTGTCAACTACTATATACTAACTAATAGGCATTACTTCTGTATCGTGGGTACGTTCACAAACCTTTAAACTCACAAACACAACTATCAATAGGCCATACGCGGACGCAACATAGTAGCCAATCTCTTATCACTGTGCTTACCGTACCATCACATTAGCTATCTGCGAGACATCACTGAATGTGAGAAACACAAGATCAGTTGATGAAACTTGCTTGGACGAAGGTAAGCTTGAGTGCAGCAGTGGATAATCCGGCTGAATTAATGTGAAAAATTAATGATGATGGAATCTGCAACAGCATGACGTACCCCCTCTGCCTCATCTATGTAAAAATGCACGATGTGTTTTTGACCTAGGGGTCTTTAAGTCAAGAGTAAATAGGTTACGATGCTTCAAGGCAAGCCTGCTGCATCGTCGCTTTTCGTCAGGTGAGAAGTCAAACGTATATAACAAATCAATAAATTAAATAAAATCTCTTCTTAATTTTATTAATATTCTTCATCCAAAATGGCTAAATGGCCGTAAAATTATAGTTTAGTATTCTTCAGGCTCTCGACTTTTGATAAAAGTTATATATATTTAATATCTTTTTGACCTGTTTTTAATATTGGAGATTAATTTGTTTTCGTCGCTCGAGGCGAAAGAACTTTGATTAAACGTATAACCTGGAAACTAAGTAGATAGGCATAAAGCTTATTTACATAAATATCTGTACCTACCTATTATTTTTATACGTTTTCGTTTGCTTAGAAATATTTTTAGACTGACGAGAATTTTTAATCTTATAATGTTTACGGAAAACGGACATGGGAATGCATGCTACCATGTTATATGAACGATTTACCTCTGAAAATTAGTGCCGTCGGGATTCCGATCCCGATTTCCGGCCACCGTAGGCGCGGGCTTGCGGACGGCGAGTAATAGGTGGCTTGCAGTCCGACCGTCTGGCTACCATCCGGACTGAACCCAAATCGTCCACATCCACGTCCACAATCGTTCCACGCGCGCCTCAGGGAGATGCCAGCAAATCGTAGAGGCACAGCAGGGTCGAAGCCTATTGGAGCCACGGGTAGTGTGAAAGCGAATCCCGGCGCCCAGATGTCAGCAATTCGCAGGGAGGGCCCCTCTCTCTAGGACATCTCCCTGAGGCACGCGTGGAACAATACGCGCCGTCGACGACTTGGGCTCGGACGGACGGTCCGACAATAATAATATGACCTGGAAGAACCTCAGTATGTTAAGATGATCCCCTATCCACTTACTGACCTCGGCAAGCGTTGTTTAACTGACCTTTTATGTTGTTTACAAAAATACAACTAAACAGAAATACAATTAATATTCATTCTAAGTTGAACGTCCCAAAACAAAACGGCACTTAACCCTCGCATGATCGAGGCAAGTTTTTATTATAATCCAACGGTTTATCGGATCTAGTAATTGTAACGAACGCCAACCGTCTCCAAGGGACTGGCTCCATTCAGTTCCATTAGAAAAATGGAAATTTATCCGCTTTTCCCGTTCCAGAAAGTAATTTTCGATAAAACAATTTGTCCCCGGCAACGTTTCACACATCTGTGCTATGCGAGCCTCAATTTTTCCACTGCTACATTTGTGTGCGCTAAGTTTTTACGTATTCCTGTTATTTTTCTTGTTGGTGATGAAATTGGTTTGCTTGCAGATGGAGGAATAGTAAGAATTGGTAAAGTGAAACTTGAATTTGAAGACTTGTGTGGTATATAGTTTTAGTTGGGGCGACACATCTGAGACCACCACGTACATATTTTTCACAGTTCGTAGTCTCATCCAGAGATGAGACTTAATCACTTAGACAGAACTTAATCTGTCAAATAAACTAACGTTTTTGTTTATTAACTATAACTTTTTTTTGGTCGTGGAAAATGATGAAATAGCATTTCTCGCTCTAGGTCAGGCGAGATGTGTGTCCGACAAATGTCTAGGCTTCTTCTTTTTTAGATACACCACTCTCGAACTAAATAATTTGGGAGAAGTTATTACACGAATTCATACACTAAAAAAGAATGTTGCCATCGTTCTTAAAATAATGCAAATGTCCTCATTGATTTAGTTCCTCCTTGATTCCACAATGCTTAGAGTCGTGATCTCTCTGCTGCTACATAACTTTCACTCGTTTGAGATTCCTTCATCTGTTTCTGTCTCTGGCTGTGTGAAGGGAATTGTATACCATAGAGTCAAGACCGGTGCGGATCTGCCCCCCTAGCCCAGTTACAACCATTTCGTTTCGATTCTCTTTACGTCGATCACCTCGAGTAGGCCACGCCTCCGATTCCTTTGTTCTGACGTCATCTTAACGCTCAGTTACGTGGTCAGTACAAAGGAATAGGAGGTGTGGCCGGAGAATCGAAACAAAATGGTTGTAACTTGGCTAAGGGAGCTGGTCGGCCCAACATATAGTGGTAAATAAAAAGTAGATGGCAAAAGGTCTCGTGGACACTGCTCAGCGACCACGAGACCTTTTCACCTACTTTACCGATCACGATGAGGCTTTCCTTGTTGCAACCGTCATCCTTACTATTGTGACCGAAGTATTGCAGAATTTTGCAAAGGCACTCGGACGACAACCGCAAGGAAATTTTGAGTTATCGCAATATGGATAAGGAGCAGAATTCCCTGCCGAAATTTGAGTTTCTTAATAACTACAACCTGGAGATCTTTAAGTTAAGAGCGAATAGGTTACTTCTAGGCGAGCGCTCCATCGTCGACCACATCGTCGCTTTCTATTAGATGAAATATTAGTCAAGCACAAGCCTATCAATAATAAAAAACTTGGCAAGTGCGAGTCGGACTCGCACACTGAGGGTTTCGTACAAACTTACCTATGTAAATAGTTCAACTCCCGAATGAAATCACGAAAATTTTTCTGAATTCCAAAAAGTTTTTCACAGTTTAAAGGGACCCCAGACCTGAGTATATGTACCTCCACGTGTTACCGAGATAAAGGGTCTTAACAGACAGTCAGACAGACGGACAACAAAGTGATCCTATAAAGGTTCCATTTTTTTCCTTTTGAGGTACGAAACCCTAAAAAAACTACAGTCAAGTCTGAAGAAAGGTAATAAAAAAGAATCTTACTGAAAACCACATCACTATGGAAACATGGTAATTTAGCCTAAAGGTTCGGTTAGTATTTGATGTGCGGAAAGCTAACTCCTAACACAAACAATTGTTATTGTTAACATTAGTTCCAAGTACAAACCAGAATATTATTACGAACAACAAACAATGTTTATAAGCTTAGGAATATTATGTCTACAAATATTAGATATATTTCAAACTAGTGATACAACCTGGCATCGAACGCTCGCAAATTATATTTAATTTAAACAGAACGGGCGAAGCCAATTACATCATTTAAACATAGACAGAAGAACAAAAAGACAGAACAATAAAATATAAAACAATAGTTACATTTAAAAACAGACAATTTACAAGTCTTTATGACACACAGTCATACATTCATTTCACATACATTCTGAAGACCATGTCGACGTTTCGTCTTCCATTCTTCCCAAAACATATCAAAATTTGTGTTCTTGTCTAGGAGAGCATTAAGCGCAGAGAGTGTCCGAGGTATGGGTGATTTAGAGTGGCGCAACTGTATGACACGTCAGAACCCTGGACCCAGACTAACTTTTTAACTCACTAAAGGCGGAATTCACCAATAAAACTAATCGCGTTTTATTAACGTTTGACTCGCATAATTACGTTTAGCCGCTGTCACTAGTGTATTATTCATTTATGTGTGTATTTTTATTTTGTTTTATTTTTACGTGTCACTAGTGACAGCGGCTAAACGCGATTATGCGAGCCAAACGTTAAAACACGATTAGTTTTATTGGTGAATTCCGCCCTGAAAGGACTGACTCGCAATGGCAGAATATAAAATTGTGTGAAGAGGGAAGCCTTCGCCCAGTAGTGGATAAGCATAAAAAGCAAGCATAAACAGCCTATAATGTTCCCATTGCTGAGACTCAGACCTCCGGGATTGGCCCTTTACTTCTTCTAGAGGAGAGAAAAAGGCCCAATCCACCGCGCTCATCTATTGCGTATTGGTGGAGGTCACATGTTGGTGGACAAGCGTTGGGATATAACGGGTAAATTACATAAGAATGACCTACTTTTCAATATCACCATTTCTTTACCTTCATGGTAGACCTAAAGCTATACGACATCCATCCCATTATTGCCTGTACCCGTAGCCTGACCCCATCAGACGTCAAACATCAATAATCTCTAACAAAAATCCCCCTAAAAATCAACCCTTCCACACTTCATTAAGCTTGGGGCGATAGATCTTGTGAAAAAGTGGCTAAAAGATCCTGGTAATCGAGCAACTTTAATGAGTACTTGTCAACGAGTCGACGGCTAGTTGAATGATTCCTGAAGGCCCCATAAGGCTGGAATTTGGATTAAGCGGAAGCGGTTTGACTGTTATGTTGGATCATTCGGTTCTATTCAAAATGGTTGAGCTGAGTGCTAATGATATACGCGTTATATCCGAAAGGTGTCAGTTGAGACTGGTCATCTCGTAGCTGCCAGTGGCTTAGTTAAATTTCTATATTCTGTTTTCTTTTTTTCCTTTATATATTTAGGTGCATTATTCTCTTTCCTAGAGAGGAGGCTTGAGTCCCAGCAGTGGGAACATTTAAAGGCTGATTTTGTTTATGCTTATTCTTATACAATAGAAGCGAAAAGAAATATATAACCGAGATATTTGTATTTGTTTTGTGTCTGTAAGTATTTATTTTCTTCTAATGTAATAAAAAAAAATATTATGATGAGAAGTAATGATGCAGCCGATAAAATAAAAGAGTGTCTATCTACGCTTTGGAATATGCAATTAGTATATTTTTTTCTGATTGACTTCTTGATAATTCAAAAATACCTGTAAATGATTTATTTGAAGAAACGTTTTTATTTCATTTAATTTGTTTTTCAGTCAAAAATACTGCGTTGTTAGGGGAGAGTTTTTTCCATAAAAACGCATAGTTGTATTGTCACGCTTGGGGATTGGTTGATCTGGGGGAGCTGTTAAATATGCTTTAACAGCTTCAATAGCTAAATAAACAGTTCAACAGTTAAAAAAATATATGAATATATATGGAATAACGTAGTTTTAACTATACTACTAACCATTATTTAAATATTCTTTGATTCCGTTTGAAATACCTAAGTCAATTAAAATTATAACACAGTTTACAGTGGTGGCTCAATAGTAACGGCTCCGACTTACGAGTTGTAGGTCATGGATTCAAACCCAGCCAGGCGCATTACTTTGTGTAATTAAATTCCAGGATTCTGGGTCAACGAGAATCACCCTATGAATTTTGATTCCCTTGAGAGTGCCGAAATATACGACATAAACGGCCGTATCTTTTTTTTTTGTTAACTTTTAAATTTGATATTTTTCACAGCTTCAAGGAACCGCAGAACTGAGTTTTCAATTTCAACTCGATACCTGATGGGTTATCATGATGTATAAGGTAAGATTGTTTCATTCTTATTCCATTGTGGGTAAGAGATGGCGCTAGACAATCTGTGTAGCTCTGTCTCTTACCCACACTGAAATAAAAATGAAACAATCTTACTTTGAACGTCATGGTAACCCACCTGTACGTATTCCCGAAATAAAGAGTCTTGACAGACAGATAGAGGACAACAAACAAAAACAAAGCGATCCTATAAGGGTTCCGTTTTTTACTATTGAAGTACGAAACCCTAAAATGATACACATAGATACTATACAATTGGGTTACTTGATCTAATAAATAAAGTAATTTATATGTTAAATGACACACGGACCCAGTTATAGGCTTCAACTGAATTGTAATATTCTATTCAACTAATTCTAATTTTCAGTTAGAATTTGGTAATTCATTTGTGAAGTCATTTTTAATAGAAGTAGCTTTGTGTTATTGGTTACCTATGAATAAAGAATCATTTTAGGGCGAAACTAGACTTTTTTTTGACGCTCTTGGGCGGAGTGCGATGGGATAGTGTCAGACTTTTACTGACTAAAAACTCATTCCTGTTCCTTCGTTGCTTTTCATACCAGGGCCGAGTCTTTCTTTCAGAATCAGACCCTTTGCCCCAGTAGGCTTCGACCTCTACGGTTGCTGACATCTCCTTGAGGCGCGCGTGGAACACTACGCACCGATGACTTGGGCTCGGTCCGGATGGTTACCGGACGCTCAGACGACGAGCTACCTATAGTTCGCCGTCCGCAAGCCCGCGCCTATGGTAGCCGGAACTTGGGATCGGAATCTCAGTGTCTGGGGCGTGGGGGAGAGTTAAATTAGACTACCACTATTATTTTCCACATTTCCTCTGATTATCTTCATAAGTAATTACAAAGCAACCATGAACGACTATAAAATACCATTCATAAGAGATATTTAAAGCACCCCAAAACCATTAAATGTCTAACGTATACGCTGCGCTTTCGCAACACTTACGCTGCGCTCACGTAACGCTAACGCAATGTTTACGTGACATCAAAAAGTAAACGTTATCCATGGTACCCAAATTTCTAGGAAGTTGTTGGTTTTTAAGGTTCTGTACCTTACGGGTGCCAGTAAGACCCTAGTATGCCTCAGCTGGCTGAGGCTGTCATCCATGCATCCACCCGTTCATCTGTCTGTCTGTTTATCCGTAAAAGATTTCGAAGCGACACCTGTTTGCAAATAAATGGTGATTATTGTAGCAAAATCTATGACGTGACATAGAAACTAAACTGCAAAATCCTTTATCGCGCAATTAGATTCTCGGTGCGATTTGAATATATGCAACCGTCCGAAATTGTCTACTTGAACCAGACAAACACCCGTCCGGTTAATATTGAACGGGGGTTCCTATACAAGAAACGTTATTTTGTCAGCATTTTTTGCCCAATTTCAATATTGTGCGACTCGCAATTGCATAAGCATATAGCATAATCAGCCTTTTTAATGTTCCCACTGCTGGGAATCAGGCCTCCTCTCTAGGAGAGGGAATGGGCCGTAATTCACCACGCGGGCCCAGTGCGGGTTGGTGAATGTCACAAGTTTTCGAATTTTTAGTTCTAGGTCATGCCGGTTTCCTCATGATGTTTTCTTTCACCGTTTTGAGAGCAGTGGTGATGAAATAAATTACACAAAGTAATACGCCTGATTAGGTTTGAACCCGCGACCTATAACATGTAAGTCGGGGCCGGTACAGCTCGGCCAACACTGCTCTCAATTTACCGGTTTTTATTTTAACCACACACACGGCATTTTTCTGTCTACCTAATCACATCAAAAAAACAATAAAATTCAGTTAAGGAGTACTAATTTAATGCCAATAGTCAAGACTTATAAACGCGATAAAATTGACTAGATCCTGGATCCATTGGTAACGGTCGTGACACTGAGAGACTTCAAAATCTTAGAGATTTTGAAGAGCACTTAGATTGATTGCAATCTCCGAAAGGTTTTCGTTTTAATTTTTGATCGAGCTTCAATTGTTTTAAATGTCTGGACTGTGTAGACTCGACATACATTTTCACTATAATAATAAAAATTAATAAGGTTGGATCAAGAGCTTGATTGAGAGAGTGGTACTCCTGGACACGGCTCGCATTGTTAGGAGGTTTCTTTCCCTGGAGCCCTGACCACCGGTAGCTTGGACCCTGTTCCCAATACCGGTGGGGTACTATTTTTTATATTTTTTGTTTTTTTTTTGTATAATTTTGTTTAAAAAAAAAATTTAAAAATGTAATTAATATGTGTTTACAATGAATAAAGGAGATAATAATAATAATAAAATCTTTATTGTAATAAAATTAAAATACATTAACTAAATACTACATCAAGAATGACGAATAAAAGACTAGAGTAGATAACGAAGCAAGACCCAGTCCCGTGCTAGGAGTTAACCTGTATTACGGACACTAGGGGATGCTCCATCACCTCACTAGGATTATCACACTAAACGTCTGTAGTAAAAAGTTTTTCGGTCATCACTGTTTTTCATACAACCGCTCTTACGCGATTATGTCATTATTACACATTTTTCATTATATCAACTGCCATGATGCCAATTTCAAATTACGTCTCCAAAAGCACCCAAACAAGCTAGCAGGACAGCTTACTATTCCTGAAAGTATTCGTCGACTGAAGAAGCGGCGTGACATCTTTGACTAGAAAAGTCATCTATACATGTGACTATCCCTAAGGAAGGGCAGGCCCCACAGGAGGCAGCACCCTACAAACCATGCAGATTGCATCTCATCTGTTTATAGTCCATATGACTGATTACATTATAAAAATCACAGTATCAGGCTTCTATTGAAATCAATTTATAAATTTGTGTAAAACTAATCCAGAAAATACCTCTGGGAATATGCTATTTTGCATGAACTTTGACGCTTCATAATTTACTCAAAAATAAAGAAAGTATAACCATAGAAGCCTTGCAAATTTAATCAAGATTCTACACAAATGACGACAATTTCTTTGAAAAACTTTTAAGGTTTCAAAAAAGCACGTATTTCCTGGAACAAGTTTTGTAAAATATTTGGGTAAATTACGGAATTACCGAATGCTGAGTTTTCAGGCATTATCTCTCTTTTTTCGCGTTGCCTTTTCGTCAACCATCGCATTGGTTTGTGTTAGATGAAGTAACACGCTTTTAAACCATGCTCGATGTTGACGATAGTCGAGTGAAAAAGGATTAAAGATATGATTCATTTACTAAAAATTTAAACCAAATAAAACTAATAAATCTAACAAAGGTTACTTTAAAACTTAGCGAATAATTTCTTGACGCTTAGTGTTCGAAACACTGGTCTTGTTTGCTTACGTTCCCACGCTCCTTGAGCCAAGAGCTTAGCTGAAAACTACGTCAAGGCTCAGGATATAGCAGGGTAAGCACTCTAACATCGCCATTGACAACCATGACGATCCAGTGACGTCACTCTTAGCTTTGTAAAGAGAGTACAGCGTTTGCCAAAAGACTTTTTATGTTAGCGCTTACAAGCATGCTTAAAATCTCACATTAAAGGCTGCTGGTTAGTCCATTCTGACCCTTTTCAACGGATTATAATAATTCCAACACCAAAAGTCCTCCTGTATAAATCCACGGTGGAGGTGTGCCTCGCCTGGGCAGAGCTTGGACGCAACGCCGTGTCCTCGTGGGGGCGATCAGCGGCGGTAGCGTCAAAGAAGGAACAGGAGTCGGTTTTTAGTCAGTAAAAGTCAGACACTATCCCCGCTCCGCATCAGGTGAGATATTATTTTTATTTTTTATCACGGTTCATGACAAATAGTCGGATGACAGACAGAGAGACAGCAGAGTGATAGCAATAGTCTCCCGTTTTTACCCTTTGTGTACGGACCCCTGAAAAATCATATAAATTTCACGTATTTCAAAAACGATGCGTTACTTTGGCATCGTAAATATAATTAACAGCAACGGCAAAAAAAAAAAACTGTTAACAGATGGAACTGCACAAACCGGGGTGTCGTTTAAAATTTCGAGTTGTTCATCAAAACTGCAGCATGATTTCACCCCCAATTAAGCTCGTTATTTATGCATTCGGTTAAATTTAGCAAGTTCGCGGCAGCTGTATTCTGGTTTTACTGCGCGATAGATGTACACTGTCACTGTGTTAGTGTTTTACAGGATGCATGTTGGGGTCTCTGCGCAGCAATTGCATGACTTGATTCCACCATCTCATTTCTATCATCAGACAACTCGATGAACGGGGAGTGGATACTCCTTACGTTAGCGTTTCGCCTCGTCGTTTATACCGCGTACAACGTGGGACTGGAACAATTTGACTGCTGCGGTCTTCCCGTCCGATTATAATTTAGGTGTCATCAAGGCTTGAGTGAATTGACTCTCAATAAATTAGTGCGCCTCACCATCAACGATTGCATTACTACTTACCATCAGGTGGGATCGCAGTCAAGTACAAGATTAAAACAATTTAAAAAAAAGTGTATTTAACTTTAGGTCAAAAGGGATTGACCAGGGCTGAAGACAGCGAGGGGTGGTGTCACCTTGTCTACTACTTATACTCTTCTGGTCTTCCAAAAGGTAACTTTTTGTCTATCTTTTATTCAAAAATAAATATTTGCACACCTGGATTCATCCATCCAGGGTTAAGTGGGAGGGCGGTGTTAGACTTTTACTGACTAAAACTACAGTTGTGTTCCTTTTTTGCCCTTTGCGTTCCAGGACCATGGGTTTCCCATTCAGAAGTCAAACCCTACAGTTTTGTAGACATCTTTGAGGCAGACGTGGAACACCGTCGTCAACAACTCGGGTTCAATTCGGATGGTTACCGACAGCCCGCAGCCCACACCTACGGTGGCTGGAAATTGTGGTCGGGGTCCTGGCAGTTCGGACACGAGGACAAACCTATTCGTGGTAAGGTTACATTTCCAACAATAGTTTCCTTTTTTTTCGTTGACCGTGACGAAATAGGAAAAAAAGAAATATCTGGATAAATTAAAAAAAAAAAACGGGGGTAATATACATGGCATATTGAACCTAATTACAGTGCGATAAGAGTCAGTTTTCGAGGAAGTGTATTGAAAAATCTATTTCTAACTGACGAACAAAATGAACGCTATATTTTTCCTTTAATTGTGCTAAAAATATAAGGCTTGATTAAATCAGTACTAGAAATTCTATCGAAACGAATAGTAGGTAGCTACGAAAGGCCCGTTGATTGAATTTATGAAATCTTCCCGAACCCTTCACAATCCATTAACACTTATCTGGCCCAACAATTCTGCCGAAAATCGGTAACAGACGATCCAACCAATCATTAGGATATATTCAGAAGAAAACTTTGCGAAAATTTGGTGAGACTAGCTAAGCAATTATTGCACTCATAAGCTTAATATTTTTAGGGTTAAGGGGTATTTTTGGAAAAGCAACATGTCGCACCTTTAATCCAACACCGTAACTAAACGAAATTTTTCAAAAAATCGACCCTCGACGGTTTTTTTGACATCTCTTTGAGGCGCGCGGAACACTTCGCGCCATTGTCGACTCGGACTTGGTCTGGACGGTTACCGGACAGCTGGAGTGAAAACATGGATGCGGTCAGTATTTACAAACATAGGTGTAGCCAATTCCACCACGATGCTTATACCGTAGGTCCTATATATTGAATATTAGCATCTGCCAGCGGCTTCACCCGTGTGAAAGTTAGTTTCTCCATACAAACTTTGGAGCCCCGTTTCATCCCCTTAAAGGGGTGAATTTCGGAAATCCGTTCATAGCGGATGTCTACACGCTATAAAGAACCAAGCTGCCAAATTTTAATTTTGTAGGTTTCGTGATTAATCAGTGAGTGGTATTTCGCTTTTATATGTATAGATAAAGTGAATGTAGTCATGAATGCTGCAATATTAAAATAGTTTTTTAAACCATGGTTACCAATATGTAGAAATTTGCTATCTGTCTGCGCAATACCAACTTTCTGGATTGGTTGATATTTTGATGGTTTCAGTTTATTCGACGGTTATGTTTTGATATTGGTTCAGTTTATATAATACGACTTCAGTTTGTTTGTGGTTTAAACACCTAAATATACCATTACGTAAGAAAGCTAAGTTGATTTAATCTAAAAGATTGTTTTAATGGTTTTGGTATGGTTTGAGTCACGTGATCGAAGGCCGAATATGCACTGACTTGAACCTTTCGAATATCGTAATTAGTGACACAATAGAAAGACAATGAGAGAGTGAACGCCGGCGTTCGCTTGGGGTTTAATGAATTAATCATTACTTTTGCTGGTTTTATAAAAATGCTTGAAAGCAAAAGTGTTTAGCTGTTCATTCGTATTGCTCCGAACGATGAACTTCATTTTAGTCTGAAAAAAATGTATTTTATTTTAATTGATACATCGCACTGGGCCCGCGTGGTGGATTACGGCCCGTTCCCTCTCCTAGAGAGGAGGCCTGACTCCCAACAGTGGGAACATTATAAGGCCGAATATGCTATGTACGCTATACATATTAATTTATGTATTATCTTCCAGCCGTTGATTGGCCGTTGGGGCCGAAAGGTTCTGGAGTGGCGACCGCGTACCGGAAGACGCAGTGTTGGAAGGCCCCCTACAAGGTGGACCGATAACCTGGTGAAGGTTGCAGGAATGCGATGGATGCGAGACGCACAGGACCGTTCTTTGTGGCGACATTTGGGGGAGGCCTATGTCCAGCAGTGGACGTCTATCGGCTAAAATGATGTTGATGATGATGATGATGATTATCTTCCAGTAATAGCCTGTTTGAAGCGATAAAATCTTTCATGTAACTGATTACGCATACTGTTACCTAACATCCAGAATATGGTCGCCATCATTCAGCACAGGAAGCCTGAGTATTTGGCAAGCTCGTCGAGAGCCTTGTATCATTTTAAATGAGTCGGGTAATCGGTACGATAC
Organism: Mythimna vitellina; assembly: GCA_949316375.1. Lineage (NCBI taxonomy): Eukaryota > Metazoa > Arthropoda > Insecta > Lepidoptera > Noctuidae > Mythimna > Mythimna vitellina. The sequence continues at coordinate 2,834,950 of OX438696.1, forward strand.
CGCCTTTTTTAAATGGTCGTATCGTGACTGCATTTTGATTAATTTTTATTAGACTTTGAATGTTCAACAGTAGCGTTTAGTAAGCTTGTTTTATGCTTGTTGGAGTTTTATTGGATGAATGGAGATTTGGAACTGTAGCTCTGATGTGTTACTGACCTTTTGATTTTTAGATTTGAAATCATCAAATGCAGTCTCACGCTTTGGGAGGACGGAGAGGGCGTATCAGACTTTTAGTGACTAAAATCAAGCCCAGAAGGCTTAGACACCGCCCGGAGGACACGGTGGCCCATACGGTGAAATAAAGAAAGAAAAAGAATTTATTTGGTACAGCACAAGTCACAAACACAATATACGGTAAACAAGAAACAAAAATAAAAAAAGAAGTAAAAATGTAGTTGTGTGCCTGACGATTGCACCAAAATAGGTCCAGTTTAGCATGAATGTCGGACAACTAGTGGCTGACGCGGATTTTCAACTGAACCTGTGGTTGGGACGGAACAGACGTAAAAAAGTTTTGGAGTGTAATATAATTATGTGTATCGGTGATGCATACTTAAATAATATAAGGTGGAGGTATACCCCGGTGGAGGTGTCTTGTCAGAGCAAAGCCGTATCCTCGTGGGAGCGATCGGCGGCAATGACCTCTCGCGTCGGGCCCTTGTACAGGCCATGGTCCGAAACGAGGAGGATTGGTAGTCAGTCGCCTATTTCTGCGAAGCAGTAATGCTAGCGAAGGATACGTCTGGTAACCGTCCGGACCAAGCCTGAGTCATCGATGGCGCGTAGTGTTCCACGTAAAGGCCCAGCAGGACCGAAACCTATTGGAGCCATGGGTTTGCTTCTGAAAGGAAAACCTGGAGTCCTGGAAAGCAAGCCATGGATGCTCTTCGCTCGAACAAAGGAGTGGGTTTTAGTCAGTAAAAATCTGACTTGCTCTCTCGCTCCGCCTTAAAGCTAGAGAAGTTATTAGATGATTTCCCACTTAAAAAAGTAGGCTTAGACAAAGACTTTTTATTATTACGTGACCTGTCGAGAAGTCGGGTAGTGTGAAAGCGGAACCCGGGGCCTTGGGACGAAGGCAACGAAGGAACAGGAGTGGGTTTTTAGTCAGTAAGAGTCTGATCTATCTAGAATGTTCCTGGCTTCGCATGTAACTACGAGCTCCAGACCGGAAGTGAGTCAGTTTGTTTTCGACTGCGAAATGAGTGCGATACCTAAGTATGTGAATTGATCTTACCTAACTACATTGACATTGTGATTCAAATTATTGTAGATGGGACAAATTTGTTATTTTTTGTGGTGAATAAAGTTCTCTGCTAAAATCACGCGTAAAACTTTAATTACACGATGCAGGATTTCGTAATTTAGTTCTAATGTGACCCCATGGATATCGCTTCAGAGTCATCGCGACTCTAAAAAGCAAAGCGCAGCAGCTGAAGGAACAAACAAATAACTATTCTGATAGCGTTCCCGCCATACGCTAAATACAAAATTTATTGCAATGACATTACCTGTCACGCTACCGTCACGTGACTTCTCGACAGGTTTTTTTTTTTTTTTTTTTATTGGGTGGGAAAATCATCCTAATGACATCCCCGCTCTTGGGCGGAGCGAGAGGGCGTGCTAGACAGTTAGTGACTAAAACCCACCTGTGTTTCTTCAGTTGCCCTTTGCGTTTCAGGGCGTCAGTAACTCTTTCGAACATTCTCTACATCTATGCGTCTCTTTTGTCTGTCTGTCCGTCCATCAGTCTGTCAGATGAAATTTTCACATTATAAATGTGAAAATATACGTTAATAGGTTTTTTTTCGGATGAGAACACCACTACCACACCATCACCATCTAATGACGTCCACCGCTTTTGGGTGATAGTGCGGGAGATAGTGTCAGACTTTTACTGAACCCACTCTTGTTCTTTCTTTGCCATTTTTCCAGGGCCCGGGGATCTCTTTCGCATCACCCATGGCCCCAGAAGGCTTCGACCCTGCTGAGCCCCTACGGATATGTTTATAGGTGTATTTCTATAATTAAAATTCAGTTAAAATTTAAATGTTTTTTTTTTGCTCAATTTTAATATTGCAGTACGAATCCAACTTGCACTTGGCCAGTTTTTCGTCCGTACAATTAATTGGGTGATTTTTTGAAACCGAGAGAATGTCTCATTCATCTGGCCTAGTTTTCGTAGCTACCTATTTTGTGTCGTAAGCCACTGGGCGCAAATGAGTGCCGTTGATACATTTAGTGATCTGGGAAAGCTAATATGCAAATAAAAACATCAAATTGTAATGAAAAAAGTAGGCCAGATGAATGAGACACTGTCTCGTCTTCAAATAATCAAACAATTATGATACGAAAATACTCCAAACCGTATAGCTTCCCAGTAGCATTAAAACCACTATTAGTAATCCCAATTTTACGATCAGTACCTACGTATCTACTTACAACAAGCTTTACGTAATTTCTAACGCACCGACCAATCTGTTCCGGAACTAACCATAGTTTAATTGAACTCATGTAAGCTCCGTATTTGCGTAATCCTCTGGAATTCATGATTAGATTATGGCTACCCATACTAAGGATTATTATGTAGAGAACCGGAGAATATTCCATTGAAATTGGTGAAATAAGATTTTATTATGACCAGTATAAGCATAGTCAGCCTTTTAATGTTCTCACTGCTGGAACTCAGGCATCGAGAGGGAATGGGCCGTAATCTATCACGCAGGCCCAGTGCGGGTTGGTGAATGTCACATGTCTTCGAATTTTTGGTTCTAGGACATGCCGGTTTCCTCACAATGTTTTCCTTATCCGTTCTGAGAGCAGTGGTAATGAAATCAGTTACACAAAGTAATACGCCTGGCTTGGTTTGAACCCTCGGCGTAAAATTTGTAAGTCGAGGCCGTTACCACTCGGCCACCACTGTTCTTGTGCTGCGCCAGTGAACTGTCCTAATTTTTGACACACTGAGTTTGAAACATTAACGGTCCGACAAGACTATATCCTCCGCACAGTCATGAGAAAGCATGTAACCCTTCCGTATACAATAAATAGCAGCTAAATAGTCTAGAGAAAGACCTATTCTGTTATGCACACGAAATGATGCCCAATTAGTTTTACTTACAGGTTTGGTAAATTCGATGACATCTCTTTTGGTGGTCCTGTCTTGTCTTTTTTTTTTGTTTTGTACATTGAACACATTATTAAAATTGTATTTTTACTATTCTATAATTTACCACACATTGACATATGTTTTATTCACCTTACACCTGACACTGATTACTAAATATCGTTAGGTAGACTTATTTACATCCGTACACTCTCAATAAATAAGGTTCAGCTGAAAACCAGCTCCAGATAACTACCTCGTAGTTGTCTGGCATTTTCGCTGAATTAGACCTTTTTGGCGCTAGCGTGAGACACATGATGTTATTTCTGTTTTCTGAGTTTCAACATGTTTTTCTACATTGTGTGTAGATGTATGTGCGCCAAATTAAATATTTTTCTTTCTTCTTTTTCTTCCTTTTCTTTCTTTACCTAAACTGCCATGCCCCACAACAGACAAACACCACATTTGCTAGGCGACATTTCACTTACCTAAGTACACGCATCTACAGCAAAATGTACCAACCAAAAGCTAGACATCCCCTCCCAAAATACAGGTCTCCCAAAGTGATAATGAGCATAGAAATCTTCGTCACTGTTCGGCAACGATCGTTTTCTCCGAGCGTCGGAAGACGATATGTATATAGAGTGGTTAAGTGCATTTTCTTCATGCATAATTCAATTAATTAATTTTTCAATGATTCGGGTGTTTCCGGGAATACGACAATTAGCGAAGCGACAATTTGCATGCGCATTATTAATTTGGGAATACTGTACATACAAAATATAAAATTATAATTAAACTTTTCCACTAACTCTAGATTATGACGAGACAGAAGCACCCTCATCCACATAAATCTTTAATATAATCACCATACACACGCGTAGACACCATCATACGGCCACAACACGGTATCATCGTACGGCCGTTTTGTTTGCATTAGGTAGTCTTAAGTTTGCGCCTTTTCCGGTAAATAAAAAGTTTTTCTTTCTTTCTTTTCTGTGATTTAAATATCCCCAGGTTGTAGCTATCAGGAAACAAAGACTCCGGCAGTTAATCAATTATATCATTAAGTTTATTCTTATTAATAAATCACAAAAATGTGCTGCACGGTAGAATCAAATTTACCTTCGTTAGCAATCCTTTTGGATTCATGAAGATTTTTTCACTGGTTTTACTAACAATGGTAAAACGCTCTAACAATTATGCTTAGGTGATTTACTGTCACTCCACTCAAAGCGGGAGCAGTCATTTGATGATTTCCCACAAAGAATGATCGCCCAAGTTTGAATAATATCTTTGAAAGACAAGCCATAAATTCTTACACAACATGCCAAAAATAAAGGCTCAACATTGACATTCGACAGCAAATCAGCAAAAAAAAAAATACTTACCTTCAAAAAGTAACCCCTGACATACCACGTAGCCAACTGAGCAACACTCGGAGAGTACATGATGAAATCCTTCGTTCTTTGAGACACGATGAAACGAATCTGTCCATCATAATCTGTAAGCATTTGTACAAGACGGCCCCAAAGATGCTTTCGTACAGTACTTGAATACTGATCACTTATTTTTTATTTATATTAAGGTATTTTTTCGTAGGGCTGTGTTTTGAGTGGTGCCTTTTTTGTTACCGCATTTTGATTTTTCTTTTTTTGAGTGAAGTGTGCCTATTATTTTTGTAGTGCAAATTATGACTTATTTTTTTATTTTTAAGGTATTTTTTTGTAGGGCTGTGTTTTAAGTGGACTGAGTGGTGCCGTTTTTGTTACCGCATTTTGTTTATTTTTTTGAGTGAAGTGTGCTTATTGTTTTTGTAGTGCAAATTACGGCTTATTTTTTTTTATTTTTAAGTAATTTTTTCGTAGGACTTGTTTTGAGTGGTGTTGTTTTTGTGGCCGCATGTCGTTTTTTTTATAGTGAAGTATCTATTGCGTATATTTAGCGGATGTGTCTATTGTTTTTGTAGTGCTAATTGATATTACAGTACTCCAAGAGGGAAATGTCAGCGATTTTTTTTCATTTTTTTTTGTCTATACCTCAAATGGTATATTAGTGTGGCCTTCAGATAGTTGTTCCGGGTCTTAGTACCTTGTACATGTGAGTTTAAATATTTGTGAACGCACCCATGATACAGGCACCACGGGTAGTGTGAAAGCGAAACCCGGGGCCCTGGGACGAAGGCAACGAAGGAACAGGAGTGGGTTTTTAGTCAGTAAGAGTCTGACACTATCTCGCGCTCCGCCCAAGAGCGGGGATGTCATTAGGATGATTTTCCCACCCAATAAAAAAAAAAAAAAACCCATGATACAGGAGAAATTTAAATTACAATTCAAATTCATTTTTATTTCAAGTAACAATAGACTCATTTTTTGATACTTACATCACAAACAGTTTACCAATTAAATACAAATAAATGAAATTACGTACAATTAAAATTATTAAAAATAAATTGCATTAAATTATTGTCACATTATCGATCAGTCGGTACATCTAATATATAAAAATCTCGTGTCACAGAGTTTCTTATCGAACTCTCCCGAAACTGCTCAACCAATTTTTATGAAATTTTTGGGTAGGTATATTTATAGGTTTGAAAATAGGTCGTAGGCTATTTTTTATACATAGCATAGCCAGCCTTTTTAATGCTCCCACTGCTGGAACTCAGGGCTCCTCTCCTGAGCCGTAATACATAACGCAGGTCCAGTGCGGATTGGTAAATGTCTTCGAATTTTTGGTTCTAGGACATGCCGGTTTTCTCATGATGTTTTCCTTCACCGTTTTGAGAGCAGTGGTGATGCAAGAAAAAACCTCAGCTCTGATTTTCAGCACCAGCCGTCGTCGACGGTGAGACGTTGATCGGCCAGCAAGGATTACATATTGACTGGCCTGTTGGTCTAGTGGTTAGTGGCCCTGACTACTATGCCGGAGGTCGTGGGTTCGATTCCCACCCAGGACAAATGTTTGTGTGATGAGCACGATCATTAGTTCTGTGTCTGGGTGTAATTTATCTATACATATAATAAAACAGTAAAATTCTTTTGTGATGGTATTAGTTGGCGCAAAAACTACTGAACCGATCCTGTTCAAATTTTGCATACACAATCCTTATAGGTCAGGGCAACTGATAGGCTATAAACTATCACGCTATTTGCTATGTGGGGTGAGCAATAATCCAAAATGTAGGTATTGAACGACATTTGCCGCGAGTTCAATTCCCAGCTACAGTTAAAAATTTTGACATTATTTTGTCTTATTTTTTTGTATTAAAATAACTTTTACCATTTTTTCAAAATAAAATTGACATTTCTATTCGATATCTTCTAAATATTTTGTAAAAACTAATCAAAACACATAATAAAATCCAAGCGACGAGTAAAATCACGTACTATAATGTTACATTATTCCATTTAGCTGCAAATTTACCTTCTAAAACGAAAATCATCACGCTATCATCGTTAGGGAGCCAACCAGTCAATTATGACGTTTATATAAGAACGTCTATTTTATAGTTTATTCATCGAAGACCGCAGCACAGTGGTTTCGTAACTAGACTTTCATGTAATGTGAAGGTGGTTCAAATCCCATACGGCTCTCTTAGGAGAAATTTTTGTTCTATTTTGTCATCGTGAATAAGATTTTTTTTTATATTTTTGCATGCTTACAATTTTTTTTTATAAATCTACGTATATAATATATCTGCAGAAATTTTTAGTGAAGTGCGTATTATTAATTTTAGAAATCGATGTAGATAACTTTTATACATTTAAATTGTTGGAATTGGAACTTGATAATTGTCTTACTTAGGCTTTGTTTCATCGCAATGAAACAAAGCATATGAAAGACAAACGGTATGAAATCAAAGTTTTCGAGAAGTAAAATATGACACCATAAGCAATTCAGATACTCGCAACGCCATCTAAAGACTCAAAGTAGAAATAATGATGACAATGACGGTTGCACTTCGTATTAAATTTGATAGATGGCATTGCGTATTTTACGTAATTTTCTGAGTGGCAGAAGAATGGCCATCGCCCACGTTTACAGTTATGGTTAAACTGGTGTAAGACGAAGGCATTTTTAACAATCCTACTGCTTATTTTTATTATTTTTTTCCCATTATTGTAGCAAGCTAATTGACCGTGATTATTCAAGGGATACCATCCAAAGACGATAAAAGTAAATACCTATATGTATTTAATTATTCACTTTAAAATAACACGGCCACATTTTCGGAAGGGGTTACAGGGTACCTTGCGTTGGATGGTCCCCAGGTGGACCGATGACCTGGTGAGGGTCGCGGGAATCCGATGGATGAGAGGCTCACAGGACCGGTCATTATAGCGACACTTGGGGAGGTTTATGTCCAGCAGTGGACGTCTTTCGGCTGAAATAATAATGATGATGATGGCACCTTTTTTCTTTTTTGAAGGGTGGAAATCATCCAATGACTTCTCCCGCTCTGGTTGGAGCGGGAGGACGTGTCAATCTTTTACTGACTTTTTTTTTTCCGGTGGGAAAATCATCTTATGACATCCCCCGCTCTTGGGCGGGGCGGGAGATAGTGTCAGAATCTTTTACTGACTAAAACTACACCTGTGTCTATCACTACGCGCTGTTGAGGATTGGGCTCGATCCGGTCAACTACAGGACGGCTAGCTACCTATTGCTCGACGTCCGGAAGCCCGCGTCTACCGTGATTGGTAGTCGGGGTCGGAATCTCGGCTCGGCGTGAGGCCGTTCGTTCCCTAACGCGTGCGGCCTCCGCCTTCGCTAGCATTAAGGCTTTGCAGAAGGAGGCGAACGCCTGCCATTACTCCTCGCTCTGGATCAGAGCCCGGCGCGAGAGGTCACTGACGCCGATTACCTCCACGAGGACACGGCGGTGCTCCGCCCTTGCAGGGCACATCTCCACTGTGTCCTCCGGCATGATGGCACCTTGCGGATTAATAATGGTGTGTTTTATTATTTACAGTCACTGCTTCATTTGAAACGGGATCGAATGTGTTTTTCTGATCACAGTTCGACAACGTATAATGTATCTCAGATTCCTTGCTGCCTTACGTCGATATCTGGACGTTACCTCTTTGCAATGAGTGGTGACCAACACTGGAACCACCCTCTAAGGGAGGCCAGTCTCAGGGATAACACTTATCGGCTGCTACATTTGTTAACCGTAATTTCATTGTTTTATGGATAAGCTCAGGACTGTTGTGGGTGTTTCGAACGGTTTCTGTTCTGGGTTCGGTTGAAAGTACCGTGATATTACCATTTTGTGAATCGCCTGGAGGACTCGGTGTAGCATGCGGTGGAGGTCTATCCATCTTGAGTGAACTGCCGTGTCCTCATAGAGGCAATCGGTGTCAGTAATTTCTCGGTTTGGCCATCAATATGCGAGTTCGATTGAACGGGGATACACGCGCACAAGGTTTCGCCGTAGTTCATTCATAAGTTGGAGACTCTTAGGTAGTTCCCACTATGGAAAAATCATTTGTCTTATATACGGGGATATCAATTAAATACACACCAAAATATCCTAGGTACATGAACAAGTAATTCTAACGCTTAAAATGATCAAACTGCAATAATCAATGCAAGCATGCTCTCGCAAATTCTTCATAAGTACTGTTGTGGAAGAAGATAGTTGATGATTTATTTATTTATTTATTTAATCCTTTATGCACAAATGTACAGCGGCGGACTTAATGCTTGCCGCATGATGATGGTAGTTTTGGGATTCACTTAAGGCTTTTCACTATCAGTGCACGTTATCCAGCTGAAGGTCGGTGTCCCGATTATGCTCCTTCGTTTACCTCTATCAAAGCTGTCTAACTGCTTAAACTCTTCAGTGAAATGTTATTGAGGCGAAAATTGTTATGGGAAATAACAATTTTCGCCTCAATAACATAATAACTTTCGATCAAACTTGCAGCCCTAGCAGACATCGGCCCTAGAGGGCCCTATCCATTTGCTGAAATCTCTTTGAGTCGCGCGTAGAATACTACGCGCCGTCGATTCAGGACTGCTTTGACCAGACGGCCAGACAGCACCACCGCAATCCCGTGTTTGCAATGGCTGGGAATTGCCTTGCGGTTTCCAACACCCGGAGCGTCCCTTGCAGCGACCGCTGAGGAGTCAGGATGTCCTATCCCTCATAGTTTCAGCCACCTTCTTTGATCGTAGTGCGTCACTGAAGGAGGCTACTGGTTGTCATTTTCTCCACCAATCGCCCCCATAAGGACAAGGCGGCGCCGGCTCTCCGACCAAGCGGGATTGACTTCCACCGTATGCTCCATCGTATTCTCCGGGTGATTCGCACAATGGTGAGACCCGAGTGTTTCTTCCCGCTGAATTCGACACAGATACCTTCCGAAACACCCACAACCGGTGAGTCCTGCACAAAAAGAGGATGCCGTGACGCCTCTGTAGACACTTCTCAAAGACAGGCATTACCGCTGCGATTTGATTGTGGCGTGCTCACTGTGGCGAGGGGTTAAAATCATACAATGTTGTTTTACCAGAACATAAACCAGAAACATACATAAACTAATGACTTTTCCCTTGGGGTAGGCAGAAATGCCAACTGCTACGACCCATACTCTTTCTATTCATTGACGTTCATACATCTGGATCTGGACGAGTACATAACATGTTTCCTGAAGGTAATTTGTGTTTTTAACCGACTTCTAAAAAAGGAGGAGGTTCTCAATTCGGATATTTTTACCTTTAACCGTTTTATGTTAAAGTACAATAAATTATTGCGATGCTTTCAGAATGAATTGCAAGCACAGAGTGATTGTACAGTTTTACGAACTTAACGCAGACGAAGTCGCGGGCAACAGCTAGTCTATAATATGTATTTATTTAGAAATATATAAGTATGTTTATCCATTGTCTAGTACTCATAACACAAGTTCTGCTTAGCTTGAGACTGGACAATGTTGTGTGATAGTTGTGGAATATTATATTATATATATATTATTATTATTTATTTATAGCGAAATTTATTTACTACCACAACATGACCGAGTCTTTAGATTCTCATCAGAATTCAGTTCTGTATTGCTTTTCATTAGTTCAAATGGAACGCCATTTATTATAATCAGTGTTATTCAGGTAAAATAATCAGGTTTTTGTGAAATGTATGTTGGATATCGTGATGAGAATTTAATTTGTAGTGTAAAGTGTATTTATGACTAGATTAAGCAGCAGCTTTGCTATTGAAGCTTGTTCATGTAATTTTCAATTCACTTACCTGAAATTTATATTGCAATACCTTAACAGGCAATTAAGTAGTTAGTAGTAGACTTATCTTGTAGACTAAAATTATCTGTTTACAAAACTAAAATTCTCGTATTTCTGCCACCTTGTTTTGAATTATGTCTGTGTATTTAAACAAAAAGTTATTTTGGGAACACATCCATTATGCGTACAGCTAAGGAGTGGAATTCTTTCCCGGAGTGTGTGTTTCCTGATGGTTACAACCTAGGGGTCTTTAAGTCAAGAGTGAATAGGTTACTTCTAGGTAAGCCTGCTCCATCGTCGGCCACATCATCGCTTACTGTTAGGTGAGATAGTGGTCAAACGCGAGCCTATCAATAATGAAAAAAAAAGTTCTAAAAACCTAGCACCTATTGTTAACATATCCATACCCTACGCTTTGTTCGTGATAAGGAATTGGAATTTGTAAAACCGCTCCTACCACTAACACTCTCAGGCACGCAGTTTACTGTTTTCCGCACTGGTGCAGAAAAGTGCACCGGCTCGCCCCCGCTGCATTTTATTAGATACATTTAGTATTAGAGAGCTAAGCGACCCACTTGGGTCACTGAGCTCCGAACCTAATGCTACCGGTGACATAAGTATGTCACCGGTCAATCGTCGTTTATTTATTTCTTCGTACTTCACTTGTATCAAAATGTACTATACCGTAAAATGAGTCAGCCACGCCACACCTCCGATTTCTTTGTTCTGATGTCATTTCAATGCCCAGTCACGTGGTCAGAACAAAGGAATAGAAGGCGTGGCCGACTCGAGGCGATCAACGAAACGAGAATCGAAAAGAAACGGTTGTAACTTGGCTATGGAGGCAGGTCATCGGTCCACCTTGTGCGTGTAACAATGTCTTGTGTTTTTGTAGTATATGGCAGAGTACGACAAGCTTTGCTAAGGTAAGTAATATTCTTAAGTTGTGCTTTTTCTTCATAATATTAACACTTTCGCTTCCGCTTCCGGTTCCGCTTCCGCTAAGATTTACTTTTGACATCGGTTTCCGTTTCCATTAAGACACTTCCGTTGCATCACAAATTTAAATCCCGGAACAAACCGAACAAGAAGGTCTCAAAATAAAAATCACTCTTTGAACACAACATTTGAATAAATTAATGAAGTATTAAACAGCATTAACTTATTCACGGCCAAATAAAACCGTCGATCAAAGGCGAGGCGTAAACAAAATTTGCCACTTAAACGTTCGGCAGGCGTCGAAGGCCTAACACCACAGAATAGATAAATACAGAAGGCTAACTCCGTACAACAATCGAGAACGACGGACATAGTCGGACACTCGTGTACCCACAGCAAGTGTGAAAGCATTTCCTTTTCATCATATTTCGAGTCCTTTGGAGTTAGATTTTAGAGCCTGAGTTGGCTTCTAGTCTAACTGAATGCTTCTGAATGCTACTATTTTAGATAGGAGTGAGAGTGAATATCATATTACTAAATAAAACCCTGTTTGAGTTGCCTTATGCGTTTCGGGGTCACGGCACCTCTTTCAAACAATTCCACAATCCTGGCACGCATCGCCCCCTACAGTGGGACCCGCGAATTTTTACTGACAGCTCTTTAAGGTACGTGTTTTATCAGACAACGCGTTACCGAATGCCGAGGCGTATTTATCTGACCTACAGAACCCATTGCAGCTGGGCAACCCGTAACCCAAGTGATGTACATCACCGTAAGATTGGGTCTCGGTCTTTCTGACTTCAGTCGCGACGAACTGTTTCACAAGATAAACCGCGAAATTGATGAGGCATCGTTTATTATTTATGTATTATAGATAGATGTGTGTAATGATAATGTTTGCAATATAAATAATTTAATAACATGGGAGCTGCAGTTTGGCAGAAGTATATGAGGATTGTAAAATTGTGTAAAATACAAATAAAGCAATTTTTTATTATTGTATTTTCTTCTTAATTTATTTTAAAATCTTAGTTATTATTAAAATAACGGCGACCTAACCTAACCTAACTCAAAACTCTTATAAATTCCGATTAATCTTGCGAGATAGATTTAATTTTACTCATAACAATATTTTGAAGATCTTCTTGTTTAGTTTCTACAAATTGTATTTTTCTTTAGTTATCACTTTCATGCCAAAAGAGAAATGTGTAATACCAATACTAGATTTATGTTTTTATTTAATTTTTAGTTTCTAACATATTTATTTAAGTATAATATATATATATATATATATCTTCAAATATCTGACACCAAAAAATATTATTATCTATATACTGACTGCCTGTATCTTCGTTTGCGTGGAAGTGGAAAGTTGTCCCAAGGGAACTTACTACCAGGATCGAAAGCGTATCTTATGTGCTATTCCGTTCAACAGTTTGAACGAGAAGAATTAAAAAATATAAACACTCACAAACTTTTGTCTTTCCAATTATGTATGATAGATACATCACGCCTCAGCTGCCGAGACCCTGACACTCGACTACCAGCCGCCATAGGCGTGGGCTTATGGACAGCATGCAATGGGTAGCTCACTGGTCGGCTGTCCGGTAACCGTCCGGACCGAGCCCGAATCTTCGACAGCGCGTAGTGTTCCACGCACGCCTCAAAGAGATGTCAGCAAAACCGTAGGGGCCCAACAGAGCAGAAGCCTACTACGGCCATGAGTCTGAAAGGTTTACCTGTGGTTCTGAGATGCAAAGGGCAACTGAAGGATCATAAGTGTGGTTTTAGTCAGTAAGTCAAAGTCAAAAGCTTTTTATTTCACATAGGCCTACATGGGCACTTATAAAACGTCAGAAGCTAGTGCACGGTTCCAAATTGGTCGTTTTCTATAGAGAAGAACCGACAAGAAACTCCATGGTTACTCTTTTAAAAAAAATGGTTGTTCTTACAATATTTCCATATTACAGTATAAATATTATGTAAGGACAGTGTAGAGTAGTCAATATTATACTAAAAAGTACAATAAAAATAATCATAATAAAAAGTGAGTCGTAATAGGAAGTAACTTAAGAATTCGCGGAGTCTACGGTGTTCTCACATTCCTATTGTAAAAAAAAAGTGGCTATATAAATAAAAGCAAGAAAATTAAATAATTACAATTATTAATAAATGATACGTTATCAAAATAAATTACTGAAGAATTTACGGTGGTTGGGGTGTAATAATATAAAAAAATATTGCAAAAGCAATGTGTTGGAAAAAAAAATTAAAAAATGTAAATATTACAACAAATGTGAGGCAGTAAATAAATACATTTACACAATATTATGAGTTACCAGGGGGCCACATGTACAGAAGTTAGTAAAAGTTTGACAAGCTCTCTCGTTCCGCCCGGGCGAAGTCATCAGATTTGCCCACCTTAAAAAAAGTATGATATATAGAACCAGCCTTCTGTACATAGTTATCTTGTGCTAAAGGTCCGACACCCTCCAATGGGCGTAATTCGGTCTCAGTGATTGACACTTTCACTTCGCCTAGCTTTGAACGCTCGAACCAAGAAAGTTCACACCCAGTTAGCTTTACCAATTACATCGGCACAATGGATTCGTTCGCTTAAATATCTGTCTTGAGTTATCTCTTCATTCCGATTCAGTAGATGTTGGTAGGAATCTAGTTTTGATAAGATTAGCGTAGAAAGGTATGTATAGTAGAAAGTTTATTTTATTAATGTTTTAGGCACTGGTCGTGTCTAATTATATCTGCTCTATGCAGGGCTATGTTCGGAGTTTCCTTGCGTAATCGAATCAGGAATGAAGATATCCGCAGAAGAACCAAGGTTACTGACGTTGCCCAAAAAATCGCCATACTTAAATGGCAGCGGGCAGGGCACATTGCTCGCAGAACAGTTGCCCGTTGAGACCGAAAGGTTCTTAATAAGCGACCGCGTACCAGAAGATGCAACGCTGTAAGGCCTGCTATTAGATGACCTGGTAAGGTTTGCGGGAATCCAAGACATGACACGCACAGGACCGTTCATTGTAGCGACATTTGGGGGAAGCCAATGTCCAACAGTGGACGTCTTTTGGCTGAAATAATCATGAAGATGATGCAGACGTACTCACAAAAGTTCTAATAGTGGATCTTGAAACCTGGCGACGTACCGTACTAGAAAAAGCAACGGCCATCGAATTTACACGGAGCGAGGTGAAGCGTGATGACCAAGAGTCATCGCAAAGGGTGACTACTGACGACTATAGACCTTATCTACCCCAGCTAGGGGATATAGGATCTTAAGTCAGGTTCGTCAATAATAAAACAGATAATAACTGTAATCTTATTGGTAACACAGCTATTACGAAAAGAGAACGGGAGTTCGTTGAGGGAGAGTAATTATCTCTCCTCTCGCTCTGGTTGGAGCGAGAGGGTGTGTCACTCTTTTACCGACTAGAACCCACTTGTATTCCTTCAGTTGCACTTTACGCTTTAGGGTCGAGGTTTAGGAGGGGGCATTCAAATAATCTTGCTCCTCTGGCAGGCATCAGCCCTAGCCCTAGCAGGCTCGTTAGAGGTCATTGACCTGCATCGGGACAAAAAATTAATTAATTATGGGCATAATTAATTTAAAAAACATATTTTACTAATTTGGTTTATCATCAACACCATTAGCTTAGATTAGGACGTAGATAGAAATATTGGAATTTACAAAACACAGATATAAATTCAACATGAAAAAACATACTAAAAGATTTGCAGTATCTGCCAACAAACTTATTTTATATGAGAACAAAACGCCAAACTATAAGCACTAAAATTCACACCGGTACTACACTTAAACGCTTAACAAAAAAAAAAAAAACAAAACCCAAAAAAAATATTTTCCCGTTCAAAAGCGACGCAATCGCTTCCATTCCGAAGCCGTGTTGCTGCCGTGGCACAGAATAGATAGGTCCAGAGGGTTGACTCCATACAATGAGTGTCACATTGAGACACTCGCATTATCCGCAAGTAATTATACAAGTCTGCCATTAGAATTTAAATTTAAACAACGGATTAATGTTATCAAGATAACGAATGGCTCATGTGAAACTGAGACAAAAACACTCGGCAGGCAAATTAAAAAAAGATTTTGATTCAGCCATGGAATAACAAAATGTTTCAATGGTGTCCGTAAGTTAAATAGTTTAAAACACACAGCTTTTAAATACGCAGCGAAGAAAAAATAAAACTATTTTGAAAACATTTTTACTTTTCTAGGATCAAATCATTTTTTTAATGGTTTTTGTGGTTTAAATATTTTCTAACAGAGTATCTTACCAATTGATCAGGTTACTTTTCTTGACGATTCTTTTTTCACGTAAAACATCTAAAATTTCTTTGTTAGTAACTTACATGGCATTAGATACGAACGCGATAATGAGGGCGTTCGTTTTCGCTTGTTGCTTACAGATAGCCTTCTGGACCTACTATACTCTGTGTCACAGCCGTGTCGCCTCTCTAGTCTGCATATACCGGACAATAATATCGATGATTTTCAACGGTAACGATCCACTTGTACCTGGTGCATTGTCTCTGGCGATAGGAGCTTGTGGACCCGACACTTTTGATAGAGTAGTACTGTTCTGTGCACCGTATTTCGATAACTAGGGGTTTTAAGGACTGAGTACATAGCTAAGTGGGTTCTGAAAGTGGTAGGTTAGGATTGATTTTGGGCAAAATTTTTCAAGGAATATTAGTAGCAAGGGAGTTAATGATGGGGCTGATTGCCCATGGTATAAATGGATCCCGGAGGACATGGAGTTGTGCAAGGTCGGAGCACCGCCGTGTCCTCGTGGAGGCAATCGTCAGCAGCGACCTCTTGCGCCGGGCCCTGGTTTGGGTTATGATCTGAAGCGAGGAGGAATGGCAGGCGGTGGCCTCCTTCTGCGAAGCAGTAATGCTAGCGAAGAAGTAAGTTGCACGCGTGAGGGAACGAATGTCCTCACGCCCCAGCCGCCGAGATTCTCACCCCGAGTACCAGCCACGGTAGACGCGGGCTTGCAGACGTTGAGCAATGGGTAGCTCGCCGTCCGGCCGTCCAGTAATTGAACGGACCGAACTCAGTCGTCAATAACGTGTAGTGATCCACGCATTCCTTAAAGAGGTGTCAGCAAGTCGTAGGGGCCTAGCAGGGCCGATGCCCGCTACCTAGGACCGCGGGGAATTTCTGAAAAGGAAACCCGTACCCCTATAACGCAAAGGGCAAAAGAAGGACACAGGTGTGCTTTTAGTCAGTAAAAGTCTGATACGCTCTCCCACACTGCCCAGAGCGAGAGAAGTGATTGGAAAATTTCCACCCTTAAAAAAAAAAGGTGTAAATGATTAGAATTTCAACATAGACTAGATTACTTGGGTATAGCTGGAACATTTTAGAATAAGATAGTTTTAAAATGTTTAGGTTTTTAGGAATTAAAACGGAAAATTCCTGAAAAATTGTAAAATAAATAATTGTAATAGTGTAATTGTACACTTGTTTTTTATAAATGTCTGTCCTGAAATAAGTTAAGGTGTGCAATAAAGAAGTAAATAATAATTGAAAATTTGTTCGCAATTTTTTCTGTAGATTTTTAGTATGAACTCAAATACGACTGAACATCATTTATCCAGAGCAACTTTTTCTATCCACTTCTATACCTTTCATGTAACAGCGCCTGTTTCCTAGGGCTACGAAATTATTCGAAACTAGCTGACCCGGCGAACTTTGTACCGCCTAACAGTCAATGAATGTAGTATATCTTTAGATATAGTCAACCGATTGCGATGAAACAAAGCCTAAATAATATAACAAGTTACGCACAATTTTACAGTAATGCTAGCAAAGGAGGCGGCCGATCGCGTGAGGCAACGGTCCTTACACTCCAACCGCCGCTGGGATTCCGATCCCGATTTCCGCGGTTGATGTCATAAGATGATTTTCCCAACCAAAAAAAAAAAAACGTTTAAAAATTATCTACATCGATTTCGTACATTTTACGTGATGTATATATAGTCACCGCGCTCTGGAACGCAAAGAATAACTGAAGAAACACTGACGTGTTTTCATCCGTAAGCCAGGCACTCCCTCTCGCTTTTATATATACAGATACATTTATATATTTAGTCTACATATATCAATTAGAGGAAGTTTGAAAGTGGCGCTAGTGACTGAAAAGTTGAAGGGGATTCGTTTGTCTTGGTATGGTCATGTAAAAAGGAGGAATGAAACGTATTTTACTAAAAGAGTTATGAGCATACATGTGGGTAGAGGGAGACCAAAGAAAAGATGGATGGATTGTGTGAAGAGTGATGTGAAAGAAAAGGAAGTTAGTGATAGCATGACGAGTGACAGGGCAGAGTGGAAGAAAAAAACGTGTTGCGCCGACCCCAAATAACACAGAACAAGGACAGAAAGATGTTGAAGATATAAAAACTAATTTTCATCCGTCACTCACCAACACTCAGGGGTTCAGTTGAAAACCAGCGTCAGGCTACTGCTACGTAGTTGTCTGGTAATATGCTGAACTGAACCTATTTGGAGTAACCGTGAAATACATACACACAATTTTTTTTTTTCTTTCTTTACTTAGAGCGGAACAAATTATTTGGATGATTTCCAACTCAAATAAAAAAAAAATCTTATCATAGATTTGCCGTCAAACCACTGACATCTATCTGCTTTCTGTGACATGACACATTACATACAATACGTCCTATAAACTCAATTAGCCATATTGAGTCATGTAACTAAATGTTATTACTGACATTTGACAAGACATCAATTGTATTACAACGAGTGTTGACCGCAAACCACACATTAAGCTTTGTAATAATAATAGGGGTTAAAGTATGAAATTGCCGATTTTTAAAACGGGTTGCTTTGAAGTGTCATATATTATATTTTTGGATTGACTTGGAATTATAAGTTCAAATAAACTTTATATTAAAAGTACGTAAAATTTTTCTCGAAATTAGGTATTTATTGAATTTTGAATTTTTTATGATTTGTATTTTCTGTAAGTAATGTCGCAATTCTTTTAACAATGAAAGCTAATAAACGTTTTTTTTTTTCCATATTAAGAGTTCCATCGTAGAAACTATGCATTTCAAAGGGCAAACAATATCAATTACGTATAACTATAACTTTTTTCTAAGAAAAGAACTTTGTGCTCAAGGTTTAATAGCTTTCGTTTTAAAAATTTTGTCTTGTTGCCACACTCAGGAGAAAAGTTATTCGTGAGATAAAATTTCCCACGTGAAAGTGATTGAAACAAAAATAGACATAAACCTCCCCCAAGTGTTGCTACAATGAAAGGTCCTGTGAGTCTCGCATCCATCGGATTCCTGCAACCTTTACCAGGTCATCGATTCACCTTGTAGGAGGCCTCCTAACGCTGCGTCTTCCGGTACGCGGTCGCCACTTCAGAACTTTTCGGCTTCAACTACCATCAGGTGGGATCGCAGTCAAGCACTGGTTTATATCAATTAAAAAAAAAAAAAAAAAACGGCCATCTGTTTTGTGTGCCCTGCTCATTGCCACTTAAGTTTTGCGATTCTTCGTGCTATGTCAGCCACCTTAATTCTCCTGCGGATATCTTGATTTCTGATTCGATCAAGCAAATCAAACTCCGAGCATAGCCCTTTTCATTGCCATTTGGGTGACTTTAAGCTTTCTGATGAGGCCCATTGTGAGCGACCACTTTTCGGAACCATTGCATATTAAACTTCCTGAATCTGTAAACCACACAATTATTAACAAGGGCACGGCAAACATTTCTCCTTATCCCTAATCCTCTGATAGTTATAATATTACTAAGTCTATTAAACTAAAGGAAACTCATCCACACTAATCCCAGGTACGGTTGGTATAAAAATCGCTGGATCCATTCACGGCTGAAATGAGTTACGAGTACTATCCGCAGCGGCTAACGGTACACCTGTGGTACACCGGGATTATTAACATTTTTAATTGGGGTTTTAAGCTGTTTTTTTTTGTAATCTTTGTGGGTTTAGATAAAGGTTTTATGTGTGTGTGGTGATGAGAACGTGGTAAAGACTTAATTACTTAAGGTTTTTTTGCTATTTCCATTACACTAATATTATAAAGGCGAAATTGTGTGAGTATGGATATTTATATGTCAACATATTTTTTTCTTAGGCATTACTACGAGTATTAATAGAATCCTTGTATTAAAGACTAGCTTTTGCCCGCGACTTCGTCCGTTTAGAAGTCAAAAATGGTTTTATTAGATTTTTTGAGATACGAAAATATGAAATATTATTTATTATCTTCGTCGTGTGTGATAGTTCATTGAATTGTATGGCGAGCGATATTGTATCTTAAGATAAAATATTATAGTATCTTAGCCGTGTGCAGCGCCCCTTAGTGAACTCCACTGCGGGTGACGTAACTTACGACAAACTTATTTTTTTCGTTTGGTACAGTAACCTGGTCTAGGGATCGAACCGCAAAATTAAGTTTGTTTTTTATTGTATATACTTTTTCGGGATAAAAAAGTACCCAGTGTGGTGTCCAAGATATTAAAAAACAATTTTACAACAAGATATTAAAAACCAAGTTTCATCGTAATCGAACCGGTAGTTTTTGCGTGATGCCTGAACAAACAGACAGACAAACAGACAAAAACTTTTTTAATCACATTTTTGGGTTCGATGTCGGTCTAGTAACACCCCCTGCCATTTATTTTTTTGATATTTTCAATGTACATAATTGTCACTTCTACAGATTTATTATAAGTATAGATATTCCAGTTTAAAGTTAGTAAAATTGCGTATATTGTATCAATAACACCTTCGTCAGTACTTCCATATGAATTTTAAATAAACGCATTTTTGAACGAACAACAAGATGTCAGTCATAATGTCATGTTTTTTTTTATAAGTCATTAGGCTGGATGAAAGTTGAAATGTGTTAATGCCATACTTTTTTGTGGTGATTTTGTTATACTTAAATTGCACTACGGTCTATATTCTAAGCACAAATTGTTATTTTTGTTTTAATCGTTTTCGTCGGCCACATCATCGTTTATTATGAAGTGACATAGTGGTCAAACGCGAACCTATCAATAATAATAGAAAATGAATATTTATTATCAAATACGGAAGTATATTAATGCAATACAGAAAGCAAAGCATATGGTTACTTGACTACGATGTATATTAGTGGTAACTTTAAAAGTTAAGTTTAACGAAAAGTCATGAAGTCAAGCCAACAAAAAAAAATAATTAAGCCATGATTTACTATGGTAAAAAATCTGGTCAACTCAGTTTCTAATTATGACGAATTTTTGGCGATACTGAGATTGGCCATTAACTTGATTTCATAAAATGTAGTAAGTTATTTTGCCGGTATATATCATGTTGATATATGTAGACACAATAATTTAATCAACAATTTCCTCGCCGTAAACCATGTCCTGAAATAGCACACAATATTTTTTATCTCGGGAGTACATTCTCGGGAGTACATTCCCGAGAGTACATTCCCGTGGGATAATTTTCCACTTTCACGCGGTTGCAGTCGTCGGGAGAAGCTGATTAGTTTATAAAATTGCATGTTGACAAATTGGTGCAAACTCCGCTTTGAGTAATGGTTCCTGTATAGTCCAACACCGTTTCAACAGACGCCTTAATATAATTTTATGACAGTTCTTGTGTTTTAGTTGTAGACTAGTTTTTGCCCGCGGCTTCGCCCGCACACATAAGTGCAGAAATAAAGCAATAAAAAAAGCATAAAAACAAATAACAAACTTTAGCATAGCATAGCATAATCAGCCTTTTAATGTTCCCACTGCTGGGACTCAGGCCTCATCTTTCTAGGAGAGGGAATTGGCCGTAATGCACCACGCAGGCCCAGTGCGGGTTGGTGGATGTCACATGTTTTCGAATTTTTGGTTCTAGGACATGCCGGTTTCCTCACGATGTTTTCCTTCACCGTTTTGAGAGCAGTGGTGATGAAAATAAATTACACAAAGTAATGCGCCTGGCTGGGATTGAACCCGCGACCTACAACTCGTAAGTCGGGGCCGTTACCACTCGGCCACCACTGCCCCCCAAAACAAACCTGGGTTAACTCTTTATAATATTAGTGTAGATGTGGTTATACAAGTGGATATTTAATGTTGATATTACTTGATACAACTAATGATTCCGAAATATTTAACAATGTCGCTTATAATTTGATGACACGGTTAGTGCAGTGGTTGAACGATTGGCTGCTGTGCTGCGTGTCACGGGTTCGCCCACACGGGCCTAATATTTGTAATTGGCTGCAGATAAGTGTTTCTGGTCTGGGTGTATGTGAAATTACATATTTGTGAAGGCACCCACGATACATGAGTACACTGCAAACTGTACCACGCGCGCCTCTAGGAGATGTCAGGAAACCGTAGGGGCCCAGCAGGGCCTCCTTTCAGAAGCAGGCCCTTTGTCCCAGTAGGCTTCGACCCTGCTGGGCCCCTACGATTTGCTGACATCTCCCTGAGGCGCGTGTGGAACAATACGCACCGTCGACAACTTAGGCTCGGTCCGGACGGTTACCGGCGATGGTCGGACGGCAGGCTACCCATTGCTCGCCGTCCGCAACCGTTGCCTCATCTTGCTCTCGCTCTTGATCATGGCCTGTACCAAGGCCCAGCGCGAGAGATCGCCGCCGCCGATCGCCCCCACAAAGACACGGCGTTTCACGGATTTCCTTCGCGTTCTAATCGCGCGGAGAACTTTGATTGCGCGATGCAGAATTAGTTCTTATGTGACGCCATAGATGTCGCTACATAATATTTCTGAAATATTCCTCACGCCAACACAGTTCTCATAGCACCACCACCCTTACTACGTGATGGCCACCACTATTCAGGGCGTTGAATCGACGTTTTAATTGATACCGTCTGCGTACTAACGACCTCATGTACAACGTTTAGATAAAATATATTTCCAAACTGAATGAAACTTTATAAATATGTCTGAAAGAATTTTTGATGCGAAATATTTTTTTGCAGCAAGAGATAGTTTATTTGGCTGTCGGATTTTTATGCAGTGTTATCTAGTTAAAAGGTTGTGGATAGGGTTGTCAACCGTACATTAAAAAAGTATTGCTCTATATCATCTAGGCATACTCTATAATCTATAACACGAATAGAAGACGCCAAAATACTCTATTCGTTTTCGTGTAACTTACTATACTAGTGCCAGTCACGCATATAATATGATGCATACTTATTACCGTAACCGTTAAAAGTCGACTTCACTGAGTGTCTTTTCGGTCATGAATGTAAAGTTGTGGAAAGAAAGGAACATGGTTTCATTTAAATTGATTAAAAATGAACTTCTGATCTATGTAAACTTAAAGTTAGAACGCTTGAACTCGTACTCGTTCTTTAAAAACAATGAAAAATTGTTACGTGCTGCAAAAATTTCCAAAAATACATTTTTAAAACTATGGTACTCTTTTTTATAAGTTCGTACTCTTTATTTACCTTCCTTGAAATCAGATTTACTCTATTTCTTCTAATGTTGGCAACCCTAGTTGTGGAGATCAGATAGGCAGTTACTCGGATGTATTATATAAAGAAATAAATAAATCAGCTCCACAATATTCATTTATGTATTAATTCCTCCGATTACACTCACAGTTGTAACATACAGACCCACTTTTTAAACACCAAATATAATAATGTCTTAAATATACCACCATATATCCCGGATCCAGACTACCAGCCACTGTAGGCGTGGGCTTGCGGACGACGAGCAATGGGTAGCTCGCCATCCAGCCGTTCGGTAACCGTCCGGACAGAGCCCAAATCAGCGACAGCACGTAGTGTTTCACGCGCTCCTCAAAGATATGTAAGCAAGTCGGTGCCCCACGGCTAAGCAAGGGACAGCTAAAAACACAGGTGTGGTTTTATTCTGTAAAAGTCTGAAACGCCCTCTCGCTCCAACCTAGAGTAGGAGAAGACATTAAATGATTACACCTCCAAAAAAAAACATGCCTTACCTTGTATGTTTATTTTTGTTGTGTTCATTAATGTATTCCTTAAGATTACACTACGGCAAAAAATATTATTATAATATAATAATAATAACACTAACAACAAATATAACGATATAAAATAAATAAACGATGGAGCGTGGATCTAACGAAACAGGAACATACTCTAATAGGTGTAGCCCATAAAAACTCTACTCTTAGAAAATTCTATTCAATTTTTAAACATTCGAAATCCACTAATATTATCACTTAAATCTTTTTGAAAATGATCTTGCAGTGATGAAAACATGATCAAAATAGAAAAGTTTGTAACTGGATTAACAGCCAATACTGTGGTTTTTTCTGCTTGTATTTTTCTTAGCCCAAGAGCTATTGTACAAAAAGCCACTTTGTCTTGAAACCTAATCGATAAATACTAATTACAGGTTAATACCTAATTAATTACAAATCAATCACCGTTAGTAAACACGTTTGCTAATCCATTTGGCTCTAACATTATGAGCTGGTTAATTATATTTGTACTGAGATATCCACGTGATATGTCAAATGTAATCAGACAGCTAGAGATATGTCAAGTTCCGTAAGTAGGAACCTGAAAATATCCGTCATTTTTATTAATTTATCGTTAAGTATGACATAAATTCTATTTATTTGCAAATTGGCTAAAAATAACACCATTACACGTCAATTTAAACTAGATGTTCCCGGTTCATTGTTGACTATTCCGAGAAAAAAAAAAACACCCAATACCAAATAAGAGCGGAATTAAAAAATACAACCAATCGCGTTTTAACGTTTGGCTCGCATAATCGCGTTTAGCCGCTGTCACTAGTGTCAATTGTAAAAATACTACAAAATTAAAATACAGACAAGTGACACTAGTGACAGCGGCTAAACGCGATTATGCGAGCCAAACGTTAAAACGCGATTAGTTTCTTGGTGAATTAAAGTAAAGTAAATTTTAATAAACTAGTGCGCCTGACCATCAATGATTGCATCTCCACTTACCATCAGGTGGGATCGCAGTCAAGCACTGGTTTATATCAATTAAAAAAAAAAAAAAAAAAGAATTCTGCCCTAAGACGTCAATGTTTATGTATTTAATTTTTATTATAAGTTTTTAAAGTACATACAGGAAATAATTAATAGTTTAATCATATGAAAACTATGCAAGTTAATGTCTGAGATGGTCTTGTTATGTTTTCTGAGGCAAGAACGTGTCACATCACCAATTTCCAAACTCCAGGCTACACAAAAGTAATTCTTAATAGAAAAACCCATTAACACATTTAGCCCAATCCAGGTATGGAACCTAGGACAGTCAACAGTCATGCTGCGACCACGAAATCAACGAGATAGTTAGGTAAGAGAATAATAAAAAAAAGTGTTATAGTGGGCGTCTGATAAAAATGTTATAAAACACATTATTTTTTTCTAATATCTTTGCGTAGGAAACCGAAAAATAAACAAAGTACTGTTTATTCATTAGGTACTAGAAAATATCACGATAGATGTCAATTCAAAACATAATTACGTTTTTATTTCCATTTTTGAATTAAGAATGAATGTAGGGTCATTGTACTTTATTCCAAAATCTGGCACTTAACTTAGCAAATAACAACGAAAGTAGTTTTACGTTAAATCACATTTCAACTGTGAAATAATCAAATCGTCACTTAACAAACCATTTTTATACGACTTAACAAGCAAGAATATAGTAATCATGATTTAACGATTCATTAACGTAACTGAATACGGGTTTAAATCTACTTATGATAATAAAAAACCTTTTTAAAACTACTCAGGAAAACGATGGCTGTTCTCCTTTTCATTGACATGAAAAACTTAATTAACTCACACAATTTTATATTAGTCTACTTCTGAATACACTCTCATGTATGAATTTTTACCGTCACAAATTTTATTTTTCGAACAAAAATGTATGTGAAAGTAATTATCACAAGTACTTTACCTACCTGAATTCCACGTCACTTTTTCTTTATAAAAATGTCATGGCTTCGCAGTTTAAATTTTTTTTTTTTGTGACCGGTTTTACATTTATGTTTAATTGGTACTTTCGTCTGCAGATAAATTGTAATAAAAATAAATAATTATCGAACTAATCTCTATTATTCCCTAGTATGCACGTATTTTCATATTTGCTAAATTAAATACAATGCAAGATGAATTTTGATGAAAATATTCATTCCATCACTAAAAACTACAGTGCCGTAGGTGCAGAATAAAATTTAATACATTTCTTTGGTTCCACATTGAGCACCAAGCTTATTGGTGGCGAAAGTAGAAAAGCTTAGGTGCTCAAACCACAGGTGACAAAAAAATTGGTCCCGAAAGAGGAACACTTCTGTCCATCGAATGCACTACACGCTTTTTTGATCGACTTCTAGTAAACATTTAAATCTATCATTGTTTCATCGCTATATTGTCATTTGAAAATGGTTACTGACAATTTTTCCTGTACTTTTATGCTTCTTGTTTTTTTTTTTTCTTATTGTTTTCGAGTGGATAGATATTTCTTACTAGTGCTATTTATTCTGAACGTACTTGGATATTTGTAAATTAATGAAATGTCAACGGCTAAATTAATTTTAAGGATAGATCATGTCTTGGAATTGCACAAAGGGTACTTTATTACCGGGAATATGTTCCTTTGGGATAGTTTTCTGTTATTACGTGGGCAAAGTCAGTGGCTGAGATAATGCTCAAACAAATTAACTGCTTGCATTTTTTACCCAACTACTAAGAAATTCGGGACCCATTCAATAATCTAAATTAAAATCATTCTATCCAATATAGGTCCCGACTGTTGCAGTTAATACGATCCGTATTAAAATTTATTATTTATTTTATTTTATGTGTGTATCGATTATGAAAGTTGTTCAATGTTGTGGTAATTAAATTGATTTCTACACTTCTGGATTTAATTTTCTTTTCAGTTGTAATTTTAAGTTATTTTTTACGCAATCAGGTTTTCATTTTTAATTGTAAGGCCTGTAAATAACTGACTCCTAGCTTAATCCAGTCAACCTAATATTTTCCACCATTTTTCCATCGAATTTTTCTACGTCCTTCTAAGCTGCTCCAGTGATTGTACATTTGCGCCACACGTTGTTCCACTAAGCGACTTTCGATAGAACATATTGGTCGGCCCGACCTTTTGAGGCGGCACGGGGTGGTTTTAGCATTTTTTCTTATAAATTCAGTTCCATGTAGCGGTATTCGGCGACTCGGTGCGGTGCGAAAATTTGTAAATTGTATAAAATGGCTGCCGCTGATGGAATATAGTTGTAGGTTAGGTGGAGTGTTTAATATTATTTCGTTTGAGCTGCTGGGTACGACGGTATCGATTGGAGCCTTTTAAATGTGACCATCGCTTTTGCAATATGGCTCTTATCTGTTGTGTCTGGGTACCTACACGAAGAAGAATAAAAATTCGAGAGGAATAATTGCGAGAAATATTTGTCTGCTGCGGTCTTCCCGTCCAACTATAATTTAGGTGTCTTCAAGGCTGAATAGGGAATAGGCTCTTATTAATATACTGCGCCTCACCATCAATGATTGCATCTCTGCTTACCATCAGGTGGGATCGTAGTCAAGCACTGGTTTATATCAATTAAAAAAAAAGAACAGGTATTCAAAGATAGGTAGAGCTAACTAATATTAAAAAAGTACCCACCCTACGTGTTTGTTTTTTTAGGGTTCCGTGCCCAAAGGGTAGAACGGGACCCTATTACTAAGACTCCGTTGTCCGTCCGTCTGTCTGTCTGTCCGTCTGCCACCAGGCTGTATCTCATGAACCGTGATAGCTAGACAGTTGAAATTTTCATAGAAAATGTATATCTGTTGTTGCTATAACAAAAAATACTAAAAACAGAGTAAAATAAATATTCAGTTAGGGCTCCCATACTATAAACGTGATTTTTCTAAGGACGGTACGGTACCCTTGAGTACGAGTCCTATTTGCACTTGGCCGGGATTTTTCTTTATTTTTTTGTTGGTTGTAAGTGCTCATTTATAATTTTAGTGTATGTTTTGGTTTGCAATAAATAAATGTTTCATATCTATTTATATTATCGTAATATCTATGCAGGTACATATTTAGTTTACAGCTGTTGGCTAGTAAGAAAATGTTGTTATCAAGCAATGACGACTCACTCCCCGAGCTTTGCCGATGCACTCGAAAAGTGTTCGGATTTTATTCACAAAAACGCGTCAAGCGTGCGTATTCCACGCATTACAAAAAATACTTGTGTGAAATGGACATTTGCGGAGGTTACGCGTGCGGAGTTATCCCGCATGTTATCGATAGTTTTTTTCGGCGGTAGGTGTAAAATAAGTTAAGACGCGTTTTTGAAAAGTAAAAGATAAAAAATTAATTTAAATTATAATAAAGTATTTTTTTATAAGAATTTTACTATATTATTGGTCTTAAATCCACTATTTAAGTAGTACTTACATGGGTGAAACATTACATGTAAGATAACACAAAATACCACCACCTGCCAGTTATTCACTACTACATTATCAAATTCAAAACTGAAGAACCACTTTTGCTACAATGTCTCAACTTGCTGAAATCCAATCAGCCCAGAAGGATTTGGAGCATTGTTTCCTCAAGAAGATGGGTGAACTTGAGGCACAGATCCAGAGTGCTGGCCCTGCAAAAGACACAGTTGCCAAGGTTGCTGAGGAATTCCGCACGTTCAGGGAGCTTATGTTCGGGATGCTGGGACTACTTCGGAAGCAGATTGCGGAGTGCTCAAGAGTGGTTGATGGAATGGAGACACGCACTCGTCGGAAAGCACTTCTTTTCACCGGGCTAGCTGAGGCGGACAAGGAGGATTGCAGAGCAATGGTTATGGATGTACTGCACAAGAAACTGGCTCTTCTAGACATAACTTCATCCTCCATCAAGGCATGCCACAGACTGGGGGCATCAAGCAAGGATTCCACGCGCAGCAGACCTATATTGGTGAGGTTCTCCAATGTAGATTGTAAGTCTGCTGTATGGAAGGTAAAATCGGCATTGAAGGGCTCCATGGTCACTGTTAAAGAGTTTCTGACCAGGACCAGGCAGATCGTTTTCAGCAGAGCGCGACTGCATTTCGGGATGACATCATGCTGGACTCAGGATGGGGTTATAGTGGTGCGGTCCCCCGATGGAGCACGGCTGAAGTTTTCGTCCTTGGAGGAACTCGACATCTTGGTGGCAAAGTACCCCAAGAAGACAGGGGAATCAGTTGCGGCTACTGGAAGTAAACCAGGTATTGGAGTGCGAAAGAATTAAGTAGTTTCTTAGTTGCAATCTCGAAATGTTGCTTGAACTATAACTTTTGGCATATTCTCAATGTATCTATTTATGTTTGTGGCTCGTCATACTTCAACTTATTATTTAGTGTTTGTTTTTGTTAAATACCCGCTTCATATTTCCTTCTTTAACATTATAAGTAATATTTATTCTATCAAATTCAAGAACTGGTTTCGTTTGTTTTGAAATTTTAGCAGATGTCACTGTCACCTGTCAATGTCAAAAATGTTGTTGTGACGTTTCATTTCATTGCACGCAAATTACGTTTCGTTTTTTCTAACGTAATTTTATAATCATATTTTGTTTTGTTTCTCGCGTATCTAATATTGTTCCTTATTTGCTTGCTATAATATTGGTTTTTTGTCTGTAATGTTGTGTCCTTTAATTTGTTATGTGTTCTACTGGTGTTACTGGCGGGTGGTGCACAGATAGTGGTGTTGCACCAAAAGACTAAGTTTTAATTTAGTTGTTTAAGTATTTGTTAGTATTTATATATTTTATGATATCTGATAATGATTCTTTTCACTCCGCAATTGATTCTGTAAACTCTTCCGCTGATGTAAGTTTTACTTCTTTGCCTGGCACCCTTGGTGATTGTGTGCGTCAGAGTTTTAATCAGCAGGGTAAACACTTGTTTAACGTTTGCCACATAAACGCCCAGAGTGTGCCAAGTCACTATAGTGATCTGCTCGATACCTTTTCGGATGCCGATGTCCACGCCGTTCTGATTTCTGAGAGTTGGCTTAAACCTCATCTGCTATCTACTTCCTACTCACTTCCCGGTTTCATTTTAATCCGTAACGATAGAACTGGAAAGGGAGGTGGCGGTGTCGCCATCTATCTCCGTAGTGACTTCCCTTTCAAAATCGTTGCCTCTTCTCCCTCAACTTACAGTGCCTCCGCTGAATATCTTTTTCTGGAGATCTATGTCAAAGGAGTCAAGACCCTAATCGGTGTTGTCTACTGTCCACCCACGGTGGACTACTTTTCCAACCTTGAACTGGCTCTGGAGTCTGTCGGGTCAGAGTATGTACATTGCGTCATCATGGGCGATTTCAACACCGACCTTAATCTCCCAACTCCTCGTTCCCGTAAACTCCTTCACATAATTGAGTCCGTAAGTCTTCAGGTTCTTCCACTGCAGCCCACTCATTTTAATGCTTCTGGCGATGACACGTGGCTCGATTTGATCCTAACGTCCAATCCCTCCCTTGTTTCCTCTCATGGTCAGTATCCTGCCCCTGGCTTTTCCCATCATGACCTAATTTTCCTTTCGTATGTCCTAAAACCACCTAAACCTTTACCTAGAATTCTGCACAGGCGTTGTTTTGCCCGTATGGATGTTGAAAGGCTACGTGAGGATGCGTCAGAACTGGACTGGGGACGCCTAGGAGCAGCATTAACCGTAGACGATAAAGTGCGCATATTTAATGAAACAGTCTTAGCTCTTTACGACAAACATGCGCCTGTAAAGAGGGTTAAACTTAGGCGTCCTCCTGCTCCTTGGATGACGGCAGGGGTTCGTATTGCGATGAAGTGTCGGGATAGGGCATTTAGAAAATATAGAAGAGATCGCTGTGAACATAATAAGAACCTCTTCAAAACTGCAAGAAATCGGTGTAATCAGGTGATACGAAACGCCAAACGCCGCCACATTCTTGATAACATTTCGTCTTCTTCTCCTGCTGATATCTGGAAATTCTTAGGAACTCTTGGTATCGGTAGGGCACGTCATGTGGATTTCCCTAAAACCATTGGCCTGGATGATATCAACCGTCACTTCACAACCACTTGTCATTTGGGTACACAAATGTTATCTCAGACGGTGGATTTCATTTCTGGCCTACCTAATCCAAACATAGAACCGTTTTGCTTTTGCCCAGCCACCTTGGATGAAATCAAAAAGATTATCCTGTCTATAAAATCCAAGGCTGTAGGCCATGACGACATTAGTCGTTATATGGTCACCCTGATCCTTGACTATCTTCTCCCTCCGATTACTCACATAATAAACTTTTCTCTTGATTCTGGACAATTCCCATCCCTGTGGCGCATGGCCTATGTCCGGCCACTCCCTAAAATATCAAATCCCTCCCTGCCTAATCATTTTCGTCCAATTTCCATTCTCCCTTTCCTGTCTAAAGTGCTCGAGGCCTGCGTACATAAGCAGTTTGCGGGGTTTGTTCACCGACACAACCTCGTAAGCTCCTTCCAGTCTGGATTTAGACCTGGGCACAGTACAACCTCTGCTCTTCTTAAAGTGACTGGCGACGTTAGAGAGGCAATGGAAGATACCAAGGTTTCTGTGTTGGTACTGATTGATTTCTCGAATGCCTTTAACGCTGTCAGTCACGATATACTCCTATCGATCCTTTCCCATCTTATGGTTTCTCCCGAGGCGCTGGAATGGTTCTCATCCTATCTTCGGGGACGCCGGCAGTCAGTTCGTGTTGATGAGAGCTCGTCGAGTTGGCGTGATCTGGATGCTGGAGTTCCACAAGGCGGTATTCTTTCTCCATTGTTATTTTCCATCTTCATAAATTTTATTACTCACTGTCTTCGGTGTTCGTATCATCTTTATGCTGATGATCTTCAGTTGTATACGTCTGCGCGGGTGGAAGGTTTGTCGGACGCTATAGAGGATATAAACCGGGATCTGGAAGCTATCAGTAGCTGGTCTGATAGGTTTGGGGTGTCTGTAAACCCCTCAAAATGTCAGGCCATTGTTATTGGTAGCTCACGCATGATGGGTAGAGTAGCGGTTAGCTCTCTTCCTCCTATTGTTTTTAATGGCGCCGTTATTCCTATCAGCCCTAGTGTAAAGGATCTCGGTTTGCAACTAGACTCGACGCTTGGCTGGCAAAGTCAAGTTGCTAGTGTCTGCCAAAAAGTCAACGGCACTTTGCGGTGTCTGTATCGTCTGAGAAACTTTTTACCTGCAAAGACGAAGACAATGCTTGTGCAGACTCTGATTTTCCCTATTATAGACTATGGTGACGTGTGTTACTTTGACCTGAACTCGGTTTTACTGGATAAGCTCGATAGACTCCTTAATAACTGCATCCGATTTATATTTAATTTGAGAAAATATGACCATGTGTCGAACTTCAGGTCTGAGCTCAAATGGTTGCCAATTCGCCAGAGAAGAACTTTGCGCGCTTTGACTACACTTTTCTCTCTACTCAACTCTCCCACGCCTCCATCCTATCTCATTAGTCACTTTCAATACCTATGCTCTTCACACGCAAGAAATCTGCGTTCTTCTAACAATCTCCTTCTGCTCTGTCCTTCTCATACTTCTGATTTTGTCCATTCTTCCTTCTATATACAGTCCATCCTTCTGTGGAATGCGCTTCCTCTCGATATCAGGACGGCCGAAAGTCGATATGCATTTAAGCGGAAGGTGCGGAATCATTTGCTCCATCAATAGCAGAATCGTCTCAAAACTTCTTTCGTTACTTTATATTAATATATATGTATATATATTATATCAAATATATATGTATGTGCATTTTAATTATATGTATATATTTTTTATGCTCTTGTTTTTCGTGTAAAATTTTCTTTTTATGCACCTACCATATTGTCTCTTCACCACCCTAGGTTGACTGGTAGAGAATGCCTAAGGCATTAAGTCCGCCTTTGTACTTTATGTTGCATGAAGTTTAATAAATAAAATAAATAAAAATAAAATACTTCAAACAGAAATTTTTTTTAATAAAAAACAAGTTATTTATAATAATAAAATACATATATATGCCAAAATTATAAACTAATAAATCCTTAGAAAAATATCAAATCATTAAGAGAACTTAATAATAATTCTGACGAAGACCAAACTAAAGTTGAGAGGACTTCAAGTAGTAGTTCCGAATTTTACGCTTAAAGGAAGATTTACTTTCAGCTTTTTTGATGTCAAGGGGAAGCACATTCCAGAGTTTTATGGTGGAAACAGCGTATGTATATTTCGGCACACGCGAAGATCATGTCCTAGAATATCACGTAGAATACTTATTATTCCAGGTTATGTTTACTTGTTTATTTCGGGTAAAATGAATACATAAAACACTTAACTAATTAAAACTATATATACACTTAAATCAAAAACTACTAGCTGAAATATGGCGTCAAAAAACTCCTCCGCATTGCTGTCGACTGGAAGTGTGCCCAAAAGGCTGGCGGCATTGCCATGTTGTATGGCAATGCTTAATCTCTGACCGAGGTAAAAGCCAGCCCTTGGGTCACGCGAAGTGTCTACTAAGCGTTTGGATAATTCTTTGAACAGCTTATGAGCACTCGGACCCCACGGCCCAAGAGTTTCAACCCCAAACAGTTCAAAAATATAACTGCCGACGAGGTTGTTATATTTCCGCCGCTTGAGGTTCTCCGCAGCAGCAGTGGCAGCACCAGCACAGCACGATGAGCTAGGAAGATGGGATGGCGCAAGAGTGTCGACACAGGTAGCGTCCCACACTAAAGGCCTACCCATCTTCCACGAAAATAAAGACATACCGTCCGGTCTCTTACCATCTTATGTTTACTTAGGACAAATTTTTACTTTTTCACGAGCGATGCTGCTGGCAGCAGCAGCTAACGTCAAGATAAACGTAAAAATAAAATTTATAAATTCCAAAAACCATCTCCGTGTACCCCTTTTAAGGTAAAAGACACATAATACTAAAAAGGAAGATACAATAAACTCAAAACGTTCAACATAAAACAGTTACGGCATTCGATGATTAAATAGATAATAATAAAAAATCTAAGAGCTACAACAGCCGGTGCGTCGATAAATTTTTAATTGGACCTACTGAATTGTATTACATTTAATTGGACTGTTTTAATCTTCATTGTCTTATTTTGTAGCCACAGAGCGAAGATACAGCTTTTGCGGGCATATTTGGAGGTGTAAATTATTGTCAAAACCCTCCATATGAATCGAAGTACGTACCACTGTTGACTTATATGCGTGGACTTTCGGATTAACTCGCCGTCCGGCCGTGCGGTAACCGTCCGGACTGAGCCTGAGTCGTCGATGGCGCATAGCATTCCACGCGCGCCTCAAAGAGATATCAGTAAAACCGTTGTGGCCCAGTGGAGCCAAAGCCTACAGGGGCCATGGGTTCGCTTCCGAAAGGGAAAACCGGGGTTCTAGAAAGCAAAAATTCAAAATTCATTTATTGCTGAAATTTTTGGTACATTTTACATGAAATCTTAATAATAAATTAATTAGGTCCTCAAAAATCTACCTTAATCTTCCCGTAGTTAGTAATTATTATAAGTAAGAATAAATCAACATATTAAAATACGATAATTATAACAATACACAACATAACTCAATAAATAGAAATTAGAATAACACCTTAATTACCTTAACCTCGTCCCAGGGCCCACTTTCACTTTCACACTACCCGTGGCCCCAGTAGGCTTCGACCCTGCTGAGCCCCTACGATTTGCTGATATCTCCTTGAGGCGCGCGTGGAATAGTACACGCCATCGACGACTTGGGCTAGGTCCGGACGGTTGCCGGACGGTCGGACGGCGAGCCACCCACTGCTCGCCGTCCGCAAACCCGCGCCTACGGTGGCCGGAAATCGGGATCAGAATCCCGGCGGTGGTTGGGGCGTGAGGACTTATGCCTCACGCGATTGGCTGCCTGCTTTGCTAGCATTACTGCTTCACAGAAGGAGGCGAGAGAGAAGAATTTACGTCATGAGGAAGGTGAGGACGCCGTAAGGTCTCTCCAACCACGCCTCAAGTAGGCATCATAATTGTGGCGTGCCCAGGGCCCAAAAGAGGTAGGTATATTTATCTTTGAATTTTAACCTTATTTTACCTTAAAATACACATTGTATGATCAATACGAATATTGTAAGTAATGGCGTCTTTATTTGCTGCCGTGCCGCTGATTCAGTACTCTGTGTTCGTGTTCGTATTAAATAGACAATGTTGGCTACCAACATTTGCCACAGAAACGAGTTTCTTTGAAAAGAGATTTTCCGGGAAATTTTGCCTCAATTGGTATCTTTGAACATGCTTTCTACCAAGACTAAGTTGTATTGTTTCAGGTTGAAAAGTATGGGAACCAAGAAATTATTCTACAAAGTCTTTATTTTGTAAGTGATGTTACCTGTGATACTGATTACCTACTATATATACTACCACTTTTACACTGACGATCTACAAATATATTCGCAAGCTTCTTTAAATAAACCATCCGAGGTCGTTAAAACAGTTAATAAAGATTTAGCTCGTATTTCTGAGTATTGTGTGGCCCATGGCTTGAAAGTCAATCCTACAAAGACCCAAGTCATTGTTGTCGGTAGCCCTAGGTTGCTCTCAAGAATCGACTGGACGCGACTTCCACCGATTGTTTTTGATGGCTCAACTATCTTATACAGCGATTCATTAAAGGACCTCGGTATCGTTATTGATAAAGACTTTTCGTGGGGACCTCAGATGCAGGAAGTTAGCCACAAGTTTTTTGTGTCTGCGGGGTCTTTACGAAGATTGCGCAATTTTCTTCCAACTGCCACTAAAACTGCACTCGTCCTATCCCTCCTTCTCCCAATCCTTGATTATGCCGAAGTCAGTTATTTAGACTTAACTGAAGTGCAGCTAGATAAGCTTGAGAGACTCCAAAACTTTTGTATTGGATTCATATTTGGGTTGCGCAAATATGATCATATTTCTGAATTTCTTATTAAGCTCAAGTGGCTGCCAATCTGCCTTCGCCGAAATGCTCATAGTTTATCGTTGCTTTACAGTGTTCTGTTTATTTCTACAAATCCCTCTTATCTTAAAGAACGTTTCAAGTTCATTTATGACACTCATTCTAGTCACTTAAGATCATCGGAGAATTTAAAACTTTTAATGCCCTCGCATTCTACTAAGTTCAGTGACAAATCGTTCACGGTCCAAGCGGTGCGATTGTAGAACGCGTTGACGGTTCCAATTAGGCAAGCCCAGTCACTAGCTTCTTTCAAAAATCTAGTCAAAGATCATTTCCTTTCACTCTAATCTGATATTTACGTTATTAATTTCCAGTACACCGCAGACTACCCTAATTTTTCTATTTCAAGTTCTTACATTCCATCCTAAGGTTGTCTCGTATATAAGATAAGATCGCCTTTGTACCTATAGATTGAAAAAGTTAGTGTCAAAGTTTTGTTACTATTTTGGTATACAATAAAATTTATTCTATTCTATATAATCCCCATTTGCTGTGTACTCTGGACTGAAAGAAACACCACAAGGAATCAAAACAGTGTTATTTTTTTTAGGTGGAAAGTCATCTAATGACGTCTCCCGCCCTTTTTGTGTCAGGCTTTTACTGACTATAACCCACTCCTATTCCTTCTTTGCCTTCGTTCCAGGGCCCCGGGGTTCTCTTTCGCATCACCCACGGCCCCAATAAGGAATCAAAACAGTGTTGAGTTTTAATTTACCGTATTTTTTGTAACTTTGGCACAGTAAAGATGCTTTATCAATGATAAATGACGATAATGTTTTCATTGTAGTCTCATAATGTACGTGTTTTTTTGTTTGGGTGGGTAATCATCCAATGACTGCTTTCGCTCCTGGGTGATGCGAGAAGTCGTGTCAAAATTTTACTGACTTTAACCCTCCTGTGTAAGTACAAATAAATGGGCGCAGAAAAGGTAAATAAAGGTAGGTATTTTACTTTACGTTCCAGGACCATGATATCTCTTCAAAAGTTCCCGTGGTTTTAATAGGCATCGGCCTTATTGGGCGCCTACGGTTTAGCTGACATCTCTGTGAGGCATGTGTGGAACACTATGCACTGTCTTTGACTTGGACTCGGTCCTTAAAGGAATACCGGACGGCGAGCTAGACCTTACTCGTCACCCGCAAGCTTGCGCCTACGGTAGCTGGGGACCGCCTTGCGATTACCGATGCCCGCGGGGTCTCCTGTGGGGGCGGCTGGGGTGTCAAAAGGTCCGTTCCCACACGATTGCGGCTATCTCCTTCGCTAGCTAGACTGCCATAGGAAGCGACTGCTTCCCATTCCCTCTCGCTCCGGACGATGACCTGAATTTCGTCCTGGCGTGGGTGGTTGCAGCCGCCGATCGCTTCCATTTGGAAATGGCGGTTTTTCGCTCAAACGGAGCTTTCCTCTATTGTATGCTCCACATATTTTCTCAAGGGAGCAGTCACAATATTGACACTCAGATGTTTCTTCCGTCTAAATCAGAAACAGGATGCTCCCGAACTTGCTATGTTATTATAGTTATTATTCATTGTGCGAACAGCTAAGGAGTGAAATTCCTTGCCGGAATCTGTGTTTCCTGATGGCTACAACCCGGGAATCTTTAAGTCAAGAGTGAATAGGTTACTTCTAGGTAAGCGCGTTCTATCGTCGACTGCATTGTCGCTTTCCATCAGGTGAGATAGCGGTCAAGCGCTAACCTATGAAAAAAAAAAATATTAAGTGAAAACTAGCGTCAGGCATAAGGTGGAAACGCCGAGGTAACTCCCCAGCCATTTTTCAAAGAAGAGACTTACCACCACGATTATGGTGTCCCCAATAATGTACTTGACTGCGATAAATATGGAACTAATATGCAGGCGTATCATGAGTCATCAGTACATGTGGAACATCTAATCTAAGCCACGCCAATTAACTATAATTTCAGTAGACGTGTGGTGATTTCACCATCTACCACTCATCGATGCGCGAATCTGCGGTCTGTTATCAGCCGGGCTCACTGCGAGCAGGCATGCACCGTGTTTACCGAAAAAGCCAATATGGTTGAATTTTAATAGGGATTGTCTGAATAAAAAAATAATCATTCTATGTGGTCTTCCCGTTAGATGATCAAAAAATATTGAACGCGTATTTCTTGCTTTAACAAATTGACAAAGAAACAAACGCAATATATTTCTGGTACCACTTTGTGAAGTCACTTCTAGGTAAAAGTTTACAAAGGCGTGACGTCACATGAAATTTCAACACACTTTGACGTCAATGTTTTTCATTTACGTGACTAAAGGAAAAAAACCTGTCCAATATTTTTTTTGGAAATCTAACAGACGGGCCAAATAATTTTTAGAATATTTATAGGAATCTAGTGTAAAAAACGTACTAATAACCTATATTACACCATCGATTACGGTTACATAGAAAATGCTGATATTTATTAGTAAGAATCTCAACTCCATAATGCTACTTACAATACTTATGGTGGATGATTTCCGGAACCAGACAAAATCTGAAAACTCGTTTCAAATTCCTCGAAGAGATCAAAATATAAAACCACACAGCTGCATCATACGTTCACCTACCAAGTCCTTTCATATCATTCCAAAAAGTCTGCAAAATCCGATACTAGATATTCATTGCAAACCGAATTCCCGAAAGAAAATGCGCTTCGATACTCGCAAACGCATTCCACCTCAAAGAGTGACCTCATATAACATTCCTTCATGAGAGTAAAGACAGGGTTGCTGTTTCCCAAGGCCACTAAACCCAGTATTACCCTGGGGCTCTAATAAACCTGCGGTGGTAAGGTAAATCTTTTTGCCGTACTCGTAAAAGTAGAATTTTACGATGCGTTTACCGTGTTATGTGTAGTAGGTACAAACCTAAGTGTGGAGACACACCTGCTGGAAATACGTGGCGTAATTTGACGCAGAAATATACGCTTCGACGTATTTGGTTGCCGGACCGAACCATGAAGAAAATTATGCTTTCTAATTCTTAGCTCAGCGACACACGTTTGCCAGTTACACGTTATTGCTATGATTTTTTATAGCATAAACCCAAAACCGATAAAACGTAAGAAAAAAACGTAATTTTGAAGTTAGAATTTAACATACCAAACACATTTTGTTGTGTCATTTTTGTTGATGTGATAATATAAGTTTTAAATATAAATAGCAATACGTAGGATTTTAATCAGTAAAAAGCGTCTTTGTCATTCCAACAGGCGTTATTTAATAATTTTCCACCCTCAAAAAAGCTTGGAAGATGACTAAAGAAATGATCACAGGATAGTGTTTGGTGGTCACTAAGACTATTCTGGTCATCATCAGATTTCTACGGAAGCTAAAGTCGTACCTGTACAGATTCAAAATAAATTTATAGAACAGCAAGAGATACAAGGTTACCGATATAGCTCACAGAATCTCCAAGCTTAAATGGCAGTGAGCAGGACACATTACTAGCAGAGCAGATTCTGATAGCCGAAAAGGTCGAATGGTTCTAAAGTGGCGATGACATACCAGAAAACGCAGCGTTGATAATCTACTCAAAGGTTAACAATTACCTAATGAGGATCGAGGGAATTCGATGACATCATGATACACACGATCGGTTGTTATGGCGACACTGAGAGGACGGTTATGTATATTAGTGGACATTTATCGGCCGAAATGATAATGATGATCATTTGTGTAGCTATACTGTCTCTTTTTTGTGAAGATCCTAACTGAACGATTTTTTCACTGGCGTAAAAACGCGACGAAACTTCAGCAAGTGTGTCTCATACACTATGGAAAATCCCCGCTTACACAGTGGGGTACAATTAACAAGGTTCTTTTAGTGATTACTTTTATTGGTATTCTTATGAATGCCAAAGTTTCTCCACTATAAGTAGTGTTTGATGTTTGTAAGTATTTTTTCTAAGAATTTCTTTGTTAATATATAGCTTCGTGTGTCAAAGTCACCTTTGA
Source organism: Mythimna vitellina (assembly GCA_949316375.1). Lineage (NCBI taxonomy): Eukaryota > Metazoa > Arthropoda > Insecta > Lepidoptera > Noctuidae > Mythimna > Mythimna vitellina. Next base: position 2,874,286 of record OX438696.1, read on the forward strand.
AATAAAATCGTGTTTGAACTATACCTAAATGTTTTTCGTGTGAAGGCTTTTTTATTTTATTAGAGTACTATTTAGCCTTCAAAAGGCGTTGGAGAATTCAATTTCGTTTATTAGTACTACTTCAATGGATAGGAATAGGAATACTGATAAACGAAATTGAGAATTTGACGTCGACCGTTCAAATCTCTGTGGTCTGAATCCTAGATGGAATAATTGTTTTGATTGTATTTCTTGGTTAGTAAATTGATTTTATTCAACTGTAGGTAAGATAATGAGTCTTTTGTTTCAACAGGTTGGTTGATTCATTTATGCTTTACAAAACACTAAGATACCAGTGCTTATATTATGATTGTAACTATGACCTGGTTGCTGAAAGAATCGATATAATCTTGTTCACAGAGAGAGTTCGCAAAAGTTACTGTACACTTTTTATGTTATAATGGAAATATAATTATAACAATAAATAATAATTGATTGAATTAAATAATTATATTCTGAAAATAATTAATTATCTTGTAGGTATATATTAAATTTATTTAGTAAATACTTCAGTTTTAATGACAACTTCAAAACTATCCAAAAGCACTTATTAACTATAAATATTATTTATACTAAACCTATCATATTGTCTTATATTGTATTTTAATTATATGTAGGTAATTTTATTATATAGATTAAATAACTTTATTTTTTGTAAATTTTACGAATTCGATCTAATTGGTATGAAATTATTATTGTAATTTATATTTTGACTATACTATGGTATTGGGTTGGTCTGTAAAGATAGCTGTATAAAAAAAACTTCTTTATTTTGTAATTGGGCTGAATAAGGGTGATAATTATTCTAGTTATATATCGTATATATGTAAATTGCAATCTGCCCAAAAGCACGAAAAAATATCTCAACTATGCGAGCTAAGTTAACTTTCCATAGTTCTGTATCTACAATCGGACTCATCTGTTTCTGTAGTATGTTTAGGGTACTACATTGTGGAGATCAGGTAGACAATCCCTCCATGTAATATGAGCCTATGCCTTTGTATCACTACTGTACATAAAGATTAAATATTAATGATGTGTTTATATGTTGGTTTTAGTCTTCTTCTTCTTCTTTTCGTGTCGATGTACTAAATTTTTTCTGACTAGTATTTGGCAACCTCTACGGCTCTGTTATTGGCCTCGTATAGATCCTGAAAATTGCAGGTGGTTGTGCAGGATGGACAGCATAGCAAATGACGCATGTCCTGTGCAGCGGCTCCACACTGGCACTGTGTTAGAGATGGGTCAAGGAAGCCCCATTTGGCCAAATTGTTTTTACAGCGGTCAACCTGGGTTTTAGTTTATTATATAGATAAATTAATTTTGGAGAGTGTGCGCAGGAATTACATGACTTGATTCCGCCATCACCTTTCTATTACCGGACAAACCGACGTACGGCGAGTGTCCACCCGTTCGTTGTTAACATTTCTGCGGTCCAGACTAAGCGTTTCGCCTTGTCGTTTATACTGCGTACATCGAGGGATCAATTTGCCTGTTGCGGTCTTTCCGTCCGATTATAATTTAGGTGCCTTAAAGGCAAGAGTGAATTGGTTCTTAATAGACTAGTGCGATTCACCATCAACGAATGCATCACTGCTTACCATCAGGTAGGATCGCAGTCAACCACATGTTTATTGATTTTAAAAAAATATAGTCAAGGTTATCGAATACATTGGTCCTGGACCGGTAAGGGCAATTGAAGAAACACTTGATTTTAGTCAGTAAACTGACTGTCCCTCTAGCTCTATCTGGAGCGGGAGAAGTTATTTGATGACATGTACCACCAAAAAAAAAACAACAAAAGACTATCGGCTAATAAAGTATTCTTAGTGTTGCCGCACATAGGCCACATGCCACAGCGACAAATGCCACCACGAGAAGCTAGAAGTGGCCGCAAAGGAAGCAGAAGCGTGCGACAGCCACTTGTGGCCAGAGGCTGCTAAATTTTTTAACCCTCTGATGAAGAAGGTTTATATGCGCGAATGACGTGCGGCGGCGTTTAGTAGCCAGTGCCGGCCACAAAAAACGAGCAGCGGCTATTCGTAACATGTGGCGGCCACCTGCATCAACCGTGTGCGGCGAATTCATATCAAATGTATGAAACCTACAGGAAATATGCCAATGGCGGCGTTTTATGGTTGTGGCCGGTGGCCCATGTGCAGCGACACTTAGGTATATACTAGCTGCTGCCAGACCGAGTGAAAATAGAAAATTGTCCCAAAATAATATATTCCCGTGGTAAAATGTATCCAGGGACCCCGTGTGCCAAATTTCATCTAAATCGGTTCGACAGTGAAGAAGTAACAAACATAATTCTCGCTTTTATAATATTAGTGTGATAAATTAACAGTTACTTCTGAATCAAAACGCCACTCCCTCCATCGTCACGGATGAATGGAGTCGCGCCGCACTCATTAGAAACCGACCATTCAGAACTGTTTGAAGAAGAATATTTTCAATAAAACATCTAAGTGCTTACCTAACGCTTCGCAATAAAAAGTTAATTGGGCTAACAGGGCCGATTGCTTTATGCCCGATTTGGCTGTTTCAATCATCTTCATTTTGAAAGACAAAGCGAGTTTATTTATAGAAATTTTGTTTCGATTCATTTCTTTTAGTTTAATGTTGAATGATGCGTGAAAAGACAAGCTCGTGGTTGAAATAATAACAGCTGCACGGGTTGGCCTGCAAAGTTAAGCAGGGACGTTATGGACGGGTGACCATCTTGACATAAATCCCTCTGAGTCTCGGAAAGCACGGTATGCTGTCGCGATTTGACAGTCGTTGTGAATAGTCAGAAGCCAGGAAATCTAACACCAGTCTTGCCTAAATTTATCGTTTGAGCCTGTTACTGGGTTATTAAGGTCTGAAAAGTAAACACTCCATGTCAGATAGCTAGTACTGACTATTGGAAAAAAGCTAAACAGTCGAACGAGGCGTAAAAATGTATTAAAACTGTTACAAATTAGGGTTTAGTAATATCAGTAAAGTTGTCAAACAACACTTGAATAGTTTTGATCGGAATTCATATTAGAATGTGGAACTTTAACAATAAAATAATTATAATATTCCACAACTTTTTACAAAACGCCCTCTAGTCCCAAATTAAGCAGAGCTTGTATTGTGAGTACTATACAACTTCTTTTTTTTTTTTTTTAGTTGATATAAACCAGTGCTTGACTGCGATCCCACCTGATGGTAAGCGGAGATGCAATCATTGATGGTCAGGCGCACTAGTTTATTAAGAGCCTATTCACTCTAGCCTTGAAGACACCTATATTATAGTTGGACGGGAAGACTTCTTCTTAGAGTACCGATGGCAAAACTAGTTAAATTCCTTGCATGGCCCAGTATTCGACCACGGCAGTGCCGTTCGTTGATGCTATCATTAGGTCCCAACGTGAACAGGTAACAGGGCACGTGATGCAGGATCGAAGGTGGGACATGGTCTGCGGAGAGACGCCGCACAAGCACTGAAGATCGGAACCGTCCAAGAACCCCCATCTGTGGAGATTGTCCTTGCTGCGCCGAACTTGAAAACTAGACAACTGACAAACATACTTATACATTTTATATACATACATATTACATATAAATTACACCCAGACACAGAACGAATGATTGTGCTCATCACACAAAGATTATCTAGTTTCGGGTGGGAATCCAACTCACGACCTCCGGCATAACAGTTAGGGCCACTAACCACTAGACCAACAGGTCAGTCAAAATTTTACTTTTTATCTCTCGTGCGTGAATCTTGTGAGATATGAGCAGTGGTGGCTGAGTGGTAATCAATCGAATTGACTAATGAGACCTAGTCAAAAGTTTAACTTTCAATATACGTCATGTCTCACACTGCTGAAGGTCATTCGCCTGCTGCCTGCAAAAAAGTTACCAGCAAAACTCAATTTGTTATTGTATTCCACAACGTATGTTCGGGTGGTTAACTTTAGTCAAAAGAAACAATCGTGGAACCCTGTTAGGCTCAGCAAAAGAAGTAGGTATATACGGAGGTGAGGACTTATCATTTAAGTATCTTATATATTAACATCAGAGGTCGGAATTAGGTAGAGTTATTCATGTACTTGCATCGAAATGTGATATTAATATGGATCTTCCCGGGATTTCTACTGAAAAATCTCGTGTGGCTAACAATATTAAAAATAAATAATAATAAAAACCTCAGAGATAGAACAACAACAACAACAACAACAATATAAGATAAATAAAATAATGATAATGAACATACAATTTTTATTAATATTTTTCATTGAAAAGTATCTCTCTACGTCAACTGAGGTTAGGTTAATAAATTTAAACACTTCCACCTCCTCGTCATTAATGCAGGAAGATTTTATTCTGCTATATTTCTGATAGAGTCATAAAAAATCAGTTCTTTCAAATTAATCTCGGGATTTGAGGCATATCTACTTTATTCTTTCGCTGTATGAAATCAATGTAAGTACATATTTAACACTACCTAATTCCGACCTCTGATTATCATTTAAGTATCTTTTAATGTAACTTAATCTAAATACATTTTTTTAAATAATTAATAATTATTATTTTTTTTGCTTTTTTAGTAGTATTTTTCATTTAAATATTCGTTAGTACTATAGTAACATTTGCTTACAAAATAACTTATTTAATTTGTACTTTATATCTTATAGGTTATATCTTATATTATGTCAGCCTGCGGTGGACATGTGAATGAAATTGAAGAAATAATTGAAAAAAAAATGCAAAAGGAAGTCAATCTTGCTACTTGATGAAGAAGAGAGGTTTCTGTTAGCGTTCAGTCATTCGCATTTTTTCAAATCTTACAACTATAGAAACAGGGCCGCTCTACCAAACATGAATTAATCAATTTGCGTGGACTAGCGAGAATTGAGTCCGGCCCTCGCCACTGCCGGTCTTCTCAGTAACAACGGACTCCCCGAGTGTATGAACAAACTCAGATCTAATATACGAATTGCTGCGAAAACTTTAATATCGCGATGCAGGCCTCGGCTTCTGATTGGCTGATGAATCACGAAAGTGAGCGTATCCGTTCCATTGAGTGAACAATGAGTAGACGGAGAATCGATGATACAATAACTGCAATTAAATAAAGAATGTAGTTGTGAAATGCAATCAATACATTCGCTCGTTTTTTTTTTTAAATTTCAAATATGGAATAATCGAATAATGAATTCTTCATTTATTTTCATATATGTTCGGGATATTGCTGGCAGTCTGTAAAAAAATAGCATAGAATCTATCGTGTTTAAAAAAAAAGACGTTCGACAAAAAATTCAAACGTCTATTATAGTGAGGAGAAATATTCGATAGAATTCGAGGAGTAAAAAATAATACAAAGCTTTAGTGATTCTGCCTAGCCAGTGCTCGTGAGTTCCTTCCGGGTTTATCGACATCTGAAATTATACCTTTATTTCTTTTGCGTTCATCATTACCTTTGTAAGGCAACTCTTTGTATTGGAATTATCTAAAGGTACGAATATTTTAAAGATAAAACATTTGTATAGCTCTTTTTGTATGTTTTTGTGTAATGAATTAACTCAAAAACTAGTGGACCGATTGCAAAAAATCTTTTACCAATAGAATGTTATTTTATCACTGAGTGTCATGGGCTTTATATTTTCAACATCATAATTTCGGCAAAAACACTGTTGGCTATAATAGGCCTCTCCCAAGTATCGCAACAACGACCGGCCCAGTGCATCTTGCATCCATCGGAATTTTCGCAACCCTCACCAGGTCAGCCCACTTTATGAGAGGCCTACTAACGCTGCATTTTCCAATACATGGTCAAGGGTGGTTAATTATTAAAATTCGAATATTAAACCTAGGAACTTTGTTATATCTAGACTTATACAAGATTTTTGTGCTAGTTTCAGTATAAATAACTTTTCCAAATACGACGGAATTACCGAGAAAAAAAATAAAAACTAAAAACCTCGTATAAGTTCGAACCTAAGGAAGTTCCAAGGTTTATTTGTACTCTAAAATATACAGCATAAACGCCGTCGATGTTTCTATGGTCACAATCGCGTATCATATTTAGTTTCAGAGAAATGATTATTTTTCTAAATACCCGGTTGAAAATAAAACGATTTTCAAAAAAAATAATCTCGAAAACTAAACATGCTAGTGAAATCGGGATACGAAATATTGCATTTAAATAACTTAATCTAACAGTTTTTTATATAAAAAAGCAATGTCTGAAAAATGGTCTTCATAAAACACTGTGGGACGGTCGGAAAGCAAGCTACCCATTGCTCGCCGCCCGCAAGCCCGCGCCTGTGTTCCTTCAATTGCTGTTTGTGTCTCAAAGCCGCAGTTACTCTTTCTAATAATTCCGCAGTATCGTACATTAATCAATCCATCATAATGCCTCGCGTTCAAAGTATCGAAGCATGTCTTTTCTCATTCCTACATAGAGTTTCCTTTTCAAACTTATCGGAGCTACCTTTTCATCCCGCATACGATCTCGGAGCCGAGAATCTGCACATTTCACTGAACGCCAGCATTCCTACTGCATTTATTTTACTTTGATGCTTTTTATCATGTCTTGCTGCCAAATGAAATGCAACGGTTTAATCTGAAAATATATCTTTTTATTCTCTCATATATTATTACTAGCCTCAGCCAGCTGCTTCGCCCGTGTGAAAATAAGTTTCGCCATAAAAACTTTTTTTTTAGCTACAAATCATCTAGTGACTTCTTCCGCTCTAGGTCGGGGCGCGAGGGCATGTCAGACTTTTGCTGACTAAAACCACACCTATGTTATTTCAGCTGTCCTTTTCGTTCAGAACCACGGGTTTTCGTTGACAGCTCTTGAGGCACGAGTAGAACACTACCTACGTGCTGTCGAAGACTCGGGCTCGGTCCGGACGGTTACCGGACGGTCGGACGGCGGGGTCCAGCTTCCATTCTAACCGGATGCACCTCTGAGTATTTAATATAAAGCATTTGCTTATCTGATCCTCAGAACCCAGTAATTGGGTACATAACACGATACCTCAACTGATGTCAGATTTCCTACTTTTTGACAATCCCTAACGACTAACAAAGATCTACATTACAGTTAGGACTAACGGCTTACTGTGATTTCCGAGGCATGGAGCAATCTCGATAATGTAAGATGGTTACCCATCAATAGAACGACCTTGAATCAAATCAAATCAAAATCAAAATAGCATTTATTCCAAATAAACCATTTACAGGCACTTTTGAAATGTCAAGAAGTCAGTCAGTCAGAAAAATAAAAATAAATGATGCTAATTGCACATTCCAAAGCGTAGATCTCTATGGAGAAGAATGTGCAAGAAACTCCATGGACACTCTTTTCAATCATATTTTGTAATTACAAATATCTCTGTTACACGTTTCTTGTCGCTATCATGTGAGAACAATGTAAATAAAAATAAAAACTAAATATAAGTTCTTGGTAGCAGTAGTAGCTTGTAGATCAACCAGTGCAGTTATTATTGTGTTCTTTAGCCACGAGTCTTCGAGCCTTTTAATATTCCCACTGCTGGGATTCATGCCCCCTCTCTAGGCGAGGGAATGCACCGTAATCCACCAAGAGCGCAGATGACACATGTCTTCGAATATTTAGTTCCAGGACCTGAGAGTTTCCTCACGATGTTTTCCTTGTGTGATGAAATAAATTACACAAACCAATTTGCCTGGTAAGTCACGGTCGTTTTCACTGAACCACCACTGCTCTAAAGCCTCTATAAAGTGGTATATGAGAAATTATTTCTTAGAAGAGATGAAACAACAAACTCAGAGATCAACATTGCTTGTTCAGTTTAAGTAGAAAACAAAAGATATGTGAACAATTTAATGTCATGTCTGGAGCAGATCTAGTTTATTATAATAAAGAGGCACATAAGTTTGTTTACAGGAAAGATGAAACACATGTTACTAAAAGAGTTATGAGTTTACATGTGGATGGGTGGAGAGGGAGAGGGAGGCCAAAGAAAAGATGGATGGATTGTGTGAACAGTGATATGAGAGAAAAGGAAGTTAGTGATAGTATGACGGTTGACAGGATAGAATGGAAGAAAAAAACGTGTTGCGCCGACCCCAAATAAGATGGGACAAGGGCAGGAAGATGATGATAAGTTTGTTTACAGGGGTGATCTCTGAAAAAACTAAACAAATTCTGTTTTTTTTTTAAAGTAAAGAAAGAGTACTAGATAACTGATAAACATACTTATATATTTCTAAAGACATACATATTATGGATAAACTAGTTTCTGCCATTGACTTCGCCCGCTTGAAAGTAGCTTTCTCCATACAAACTTCAGGCCCCCGTTTCATCCCATAAGGGTTTTTTTTTAGGTGGGAAAATCATTTAATGACAAATCCCGCTCCTGGGCGGAGCGAGAGATATTGTCAGACTTTTACTGACTAAAAACTCACTCCTGTTTTTTCGTTGCCTTCTTTCCAGGGCCCCGGGTTTCGCTTTCACACTACCCATGATCTCATAAGGGTGTGAATTTTAAAAATCCTAACTTAATGCTCGCCTACGTCATAAAAGGAAGCCTTGTGCAAAATTTCGCACTCCTAGGCTCAATAGTTATGGCTGTGCGTTGATATGTCATTCAGTCAGTTTCTCCTTTCCCATATATAGATTACACCCAGACAGGACTAATGATTGTGCTCATCACACAAACATTTGTCCTGGGTGGGAATCGAACCCACGACCTCCGGCATAGCATTCAGGGCCACTAACCACTAGACCAACAAGCCAGTCTTGTAACTGCACCATTCCTAAGTGGTGTAGGCTAAATTATTTTCATATCATGAGATTTGCAGGCGAAACCATCTGCAAAAGTTAGTTTTCTATTATAAACTAGCTTCTGTCAGTGGCTTCACCCGCGAGAACGCAGGTTTCTCCATACAAACTTTGGACCCCCGTTTCATTCCTAAACGAGGTGAATTTTCTAAAATCCTCTCTTAGTGCTCGCCTACGTCATAAAAGGAAGCATTGTGCAAAATTTCACGCTCCTAGTCCCAGTAGTTTTGGCTGTGCGTTGACATGTCAACAAGTCAGTTTCTCCTTTAAAAAAATACAAGCTTTGGATCCCTGTTTCATCGCTCTAGGGAGCGAATTTTGGAAAATCCTCTCTTAGTGCTCGCCTACGTCATAAAAGGAAGCATTGTGCAAAATTTCATGCTCCTAGTCCCAGTAGTTTTGGCTGTGCGTTGACATGTCAGTAAGTCAGTCTCTCCTTTTAAATAATACACGCTTTGGACCCCTGTTTCATTGCTCTAGGGAGCGAATTTTGGAAAATCCTTTCTTAGTACTCGTCTACGTCATAAAAGGAAGCATTGTGCAAAATTTCACGCTCCTAGTCCCAGTAGTGTTGGCTGTACGTTGACATGTGGACAAGTCAGTTTCTCTTTTTAAATAATGCAAGATTTGGATCCCTGTTTCATCGCTCTAGGGAGCAAATTTTGGGAAATCCTCTCTTAGTGCTCGCCTACGTCATAAAAGGAAACCTGCGAAATTTCACGCTCCTAAGTCTAGTAGTTTCGGCTGTGCGTTGATGTGTCAATCAGTCAGTTTCTCCTTTTATGTATAAAATTTTGTAAGTGAAAGAAAGGAAGAATGCTTTAATGATGACATAACAATAAGGAAAAAAAATCCGGCCAAGTACGAGTCAGACTTGCGCATGAAGGGTTTTCTACCGTCCGTAGCAAACAACGCCAAAAATACCCGTATGTTGTAGCCCCGCTTAAATTTTTATTTATTCTGTTTTTAGTATTTGTTTTTATAGCGGCATCTGATATACATCATCTGTGAAAAATTTCAACTGTCTAGTTATCATGGTTACAGCCTGGTGACAGACAAACAGACAGTTTAGCTATAGCAATAGGGTCCCGTTTTTACCGTTTAGTTACGGAACTCTGAAAACACTTGTCTCGAAAATAAAATCATACCTAGAACATTTCTCTATATCCATGAATTTCCCCATCTCATAAATGTACGTATCTAGAGGAAAGTACATCTCTGACACTAAAGGATGAGCGAGCGCAGGAAATAAAGTGCATCTCAGAAAGGTCAAGCTTTGTAGCTTAGTCAACGCCAGACGCTAGTACTTAGGATATATGCTATATATATATGTATGTATGGCACGAGGTTGATATATTATGCATAGGTTTACCCACGTGAGAAATTTTGATAGTAGTTCGAGGATATGCAGTGGTATTTTCTCAAGCTTAACATTTTGATTCTCGAAAGGCGTTCGTTTTTGGTAAGCACGCTTCGTTCCTATCTACTGATTTTGAATTTTATTGCGTTGGTGGCATGACATATAGTGGCTGCAGTAAATAGTTGATCTCCCAAGTAACTCATAAAGTTTGATTATGTTGATTTACATAGAAAAAAATCAAATTGTACCCCAAAAAAAAATTTTGTATATTTGTGCATGGCACAGAAAGGTACGAAAGCAAGGAATTCCTTCCACATTATTTTGGGTCGTCGTTCTCAATTTAAAACTAAAAGATGTATGGTAAGAAGAAAATCCTTCTATCATATTCATTTAAATATTATTAAATCCTATGTAAATTATTATTATTTTTTTATTATTATTATTCTGGTGAAGGTTGCGGAAATCCGATAGATGCGAGACGCACAGGACCGTCCATTGTGGTGACATTTGGGGGAGGCCTATATCCAGCAGTGGACGTCTATCGGCTGAAATGATGACCATTTTGATTATTATTAAATCATATTTATTAAATTGTAAATATTATTATATTGAATTTATAAAAACAGTCCTTTCTATTTAAACATAAATATTAGAAATCTTATAAAAATAAGGTCCAGCCTTTCTATCCTGTACTTTGAGATAGCTTACAACATTAACTTCCTGTCTTATACACGCCAATGACAAGTTTTTCTTAAAGTTGATTTTTTATGATTATAAAGTTAAGAAACGTTTCATTTTAAGGATTTTATAAATATAAAAAATATCAAATATATAATATAAGACCGCCTTTGTACCCATAGATTTAAGTTAATGTAAAAGTTTTTGTTACTATTTTGGTGTACAATAAAGTTTATTCTATTCTATTCTATTCTATGCAAAAGCTATCAAAGAAAGAAGCAAACTGTGCGTTAAATAATTAATATAATAATAATATTCCACAACTATCACACTACGCCATCTAGTCCCAAACTAAGTAGAGCTTGTGCTATGAATACTAGATAACTGATAAACATACATATATATTTCTAAATACATACATAATCTAAACAAATTACACTCAGACACAGAACAAATGATTGTGCTCATCACACGAAAATTTGTCCTGGGTGGGAACCGAACCCACAATCTCCGGCTTAGCAGTCAGCCACTAACCACTAAACCAACAGGCCAATCAATTAATTTAAATAAAAAAGTAAATTATTTTATTGTACTGTATTTTTAAGTAGTTAGGTGAATATGAGCCAGAGTGACATAGTTTTCAACTTGAAGTACTAATTCAAATTATTTTGGAAACTGTGGTCCTCCCTAGTGAGGGGGTCTCGTATTGGAGTGTCAGTCAATGCTGATACCGACTTTGCTAATAAGGCATAGCCTTCGCAAAGGGTGTCTAGTTGACACCATTGATTCAGCTGGTGATTGAAGTCCCACAGTTCGACTGATAGATCAGATTTGACATTTGATTTTTTTTGTAAAGTTTTGGAGTTTTTGCGTTTTGAACCGACGAACGGCGAGTATCCAGCCTTACGTTGTTGAAACTTCAACGGTGCGGACTAAGCGTTTCGCTTCGTCGTTTATAGCGCGTACATCGAAGGACTGGTACACTTTGCCTGCTGCGGTCTTCCCGTCCAACTATAATATAGGTATCTTCAAGGCTAGAGTGAAAAGGCTCTTAATAAACTAGTGCGCCTGACCATCAATGATTGCATCTCCGCTTACCATCAGGTGGGATCGCAGTCAAGCACTGTTTTATATCAATTAAAAAAAAATAATCAATTATTAGCTATGATAGAAACTTGCACAGTTCTGCCTTTTTCTTCTCTGACACGATGAGCTTCCGATGAGGTTAAAGTCATAATCGTAAGAGTTGTAGTTCATATTTTGTTAGACCCCTTCTGGGTAGATGTCAATTATGACAAGGATAGCCCTTGTCATAATTGCTGTGGCTTTTAAATGGGTTTTGCTACAATGGGGTTTAAACATGACAGCGTTAGTTGATGAGCGCATATTGACGCCTAATAATTGTATAGAAATAATATGAAAGTAGTTCATCGTTTGTCATGAGTTAAGCCCGCTCTCCAGAGACAGGCGCTGAGATGTAAATTTATTCCCATTATAGGTAGGAACATCTTGGGCAGGTATAGGCAGGTTATACCTAAACCTTAAAAAGATTTTTTTGGAATAGAAGTGCTTTGAAATCCTCCGCATTTCTATTCGTAGGGGCATAGCTCATGTGGCGTCCATAGAGACCACACATGTATTGCTAACTTGGATACTGGCAAGACAGTTATACTTGTTAAGGTTTATGTTTAGAAAACTTAGGGGTTAATATTCCAAACAAGTTTCATGACAATTAGAAAGAAAGAAATCACGTTTATTTGGCACACAGGTACACACAATGAAATAACAATTACAATATAGAAACTTACTCGTAAAATACTAAAACTTAAAAAATACATCAACATTCTGAATGAAGTAAAAAAATTAAGGGTATGAAATATTTTATAAATTGTTAGTGCTTCTAGCAATACAATATAGTAATTTAACTTCATAGAAGCGTTTGATTTGTGTCTCCGCCTCCACAATGCTTTAATTTACTTTCAACAATTCCTTCAAAATAACATAGATTTCTGAAAAATATTTACCATTTTAACAATGCCAAATATTAATAATAATGGCTGAATAACTAGCCGACCACAAAAAAAAAACCGAAAAATAGCCGGGAAAGCGGCAATACGATCTTCATTTGTTCTTTTTACGGTTCCGTACCTCAAATTGAAAAGATAGAACCCTTATATAGGATCACTTTGTTGTCTATCTGTCTGTCTGTAAGTCTGTCTGTCTGTCTATCTGTTAAGACCATTAATCTGGGGAACGCATGAAGGTATCGATTTGAAATGAAAACCATATACTCAGGGCTGCGGTCCCTTGAAATCTTGAAAAAATAAAACCTCGAGTTAACGAAAATAAAAAAGATACGGCCGTTTATGTCGCAAAAAACGTATATTTCGACACTCTCAAGGGAATCAAAATTCAAAGGGTACTTCGCGTTGTCCTACAATCCTGAAGTTTAGCATGAAGCAAGGTCTTATAGCACAAGTATAGGAAAAAAATCGAAAACAGTAAATTTATTGTTACGTCATAAAAAAAATATTTTTTTGTAATTCGGAAAAATCTTCGAGAATCCATTCGAGAATTGAATTATTTACAAAGGAAAGTGCACGAGTCCGACTCGCACTTGCCCAGTTTTTTGATTGTAGAGTTTTGTTTATATTTCCGTATAGCAGAAATTTGTAGTAAAACTATGAGTAAATTCGATTCAAATATTAATTTAACGTTTGGTTTCTTAAGAGAAGAGACAAAAGCAATAGTGGAAATCTTTTACCTTCTAAATTTACCGTACAAAAAAAATCGTACGACGATTTATGTCTTTATATTTCCTTTCCTCGTATTCGTAATGAAAAGCATAGTACTTTGCCCCGGGTTAAAGACTTATTTAGTCCCTCAAACTATTGGCACCCTCGCTGCGCTTAGGTACCAAACCCCTTCTCGGGATTAAATAAGTTAGGAATTTTCACCCTTTGTATTTCAAGAAGTTTAAATAACTAAATATGAAAGGTAAAAATATAAATGTGAAACGTCAGAAATATTCATGTAAATACCAACGCCCGTTCACACAACCGATGCAATAATAAAGTTAGGATAAAACAACCGACGTAGCATTTGTGCCATGAGCAAAGTTGTGCAAATTAATACCACGTTAAACTTTGTTTATACTACAAGGTGACTAGTTCAACGAGGGTTGTATTGATATAGACGAAGGAATTAATTACATATTTATTATATAAGTAGTTTGCATAGAGATTATAACAATTGCCATACAGCGTAGCAATGCCGATAGTTTTTTGGGTACACTAACTGTCAACAGTGATGCTGAGGAGTTTTTCGATACTATAGATTAGCATAGCATAGCATAGTCGGCCTTATAATGTTCCCACTGTTGGGACTCAGGCCTCCTCTCTAGGAGAGGGTATAGGCCTTAATCCACCACGCGGGCCTAGTGCGATTTGATGGATGTCACATGTCTTCGAATTTTTGGTTCTAGTACATGCCGGTTTCCTCACGATGTTTTGAGAGCAATGGTGATGGAATAAATCACACAAAGTAATGCGCCTGGCTGGGTTTGAACCTGTGACCTACAACTCGTAAGTCGGGGCCGTTACCAATCGGCCACCACTGCTCCCAATCGGTCGAATATACTATAGATTGATTCTATTTAATTCATTGGGTTTTTTATTTTCTATTTATTGTATTTGCATATATGTACAGTTGAGTATTTTTAAATATATAAATAATTGTGATTTTAAATATAAGTAGTAGATAGATAGAGTTCTTTTAGGGATACGTAGTCGTCCAGAAGTTCGAGTGTAGAGACTCCGATCTTGATAGAAGTGGGTGTTACATGGATGTTTATCATGACAATAGTTTTGTCAATATTCATTTTAAGTCCCACTCTTTTGGAAACTCTACTGAAGTAACCGAGCATTGTACTTAGCTTTTCCATAGTCTCGGGCATGACTACTATGTCGTCGGCAAACCAAAGGTGAGTGATGTACTCGTTGGCATTAATGCCTAGCCCTCTCCATTCCAGAATTTTGAAGAGATCCTTCATTGCGGCTATGAATAGTTTCGGAGAAATGACGTCTCCGTGTCTCACACCCACTGCAAGAGTATAGGTTTCGAGGTCTGGTCCTGAAGGTGGACTGACATGGTGGCTTTTTTGAGACTGCAGTACAGCCCAAGTCTCTATCGAATAAAAGGCTTTTTCGTAGTCCACAAATACTATGCAGAGAGGCTGATTATACTCCTTAGTCTTCTGTATAACCTGTTGCAGCGTATGTATGTGGACTATGGTGCTTAAGCCTTTACGGAATCCGGTTTATTCGGCAGGTTCAGCCTCCCGAATAAACCGGATTCGGGAGGAGTCGTAGAACCTACGCGCGAGACGGTTCGTGATGACTCTGGAAAACAGCTTGTAGATATGGCTCAGAAGTGAGATGGGCCTGTAATTCTTAAGCAGGGTATTTTCGACCGTCCGATAACCGCCTTCCGTCCCAAGTCGTCGTCGATGTTCCACTTGCGTCTCAAGGAGATGACAGCAACTGTAGGGGCCCAGCAGGGTCGAAGCCTACTGGGGCCAAGGGTCTGATTCTTAAAGGAAGACTCGGCCCTGATATGAAAGTAATCCATTGCTTACCGTCCGCAATCCCAAGCCTACTGTAGTTGGGAATCGGTTGAGAGCAGTGGTGATGAAATAAATTACACAAAGTAATGCGCCAGACCGGGTTCGAACCCATCTACAAGTCGTAAGTCTCTTTGTTGTTTTTTAGGGTTCCGCACCTCGAAAGGAAAAAATCTTCGAGACTCGATTGGGAATTGAACTATGTATTTACATAAGTTAGTTTCTGTCTGTGTAGAGTCTGACCTGCACTTGCCCAGTTTTTTTTTTTTATTGATGATGAGCAGTGCTTGATGGTAAGCAGTGATGCAATGGTTGATGGTGAGGCGCACTAGTTTATTAAGAGCTTATTTACTTTATTCTTGAAGACATCTAAGTTATAATCGGACGGGAAGACGGCAGCAGGCAAATTGTTTCCGTCCTTCGACTTGTTGTTTATATTTTATGTAAAGATAATTTGAAGTATGGTTACATACACAAAAGCACATTGTATCTCAATATATTTAGCTATATGCAGCATTGTTAATGTTATTGTTAGAATTAATTTTGTTTTGATAATGTCGAAGTTCATTACATAGCGGCTGGTGGAGGCTGCGGGCGTTTCAATGTTTCTGCATAATCCAACCATGTTTTTGTTTATAAGCATTGGTTTTGTTTACATTACAATTATAGCGCTTAACATATCGAGTGTTATCGTAAAGAACATTGTAAACGACAGTTGGTGCTTTCTGCATTTCTTAATTTAACCTCTCAGGGCCCAGTGTACCGAATTCGATACACCTCGGTACCAGTTAGTACCTGCCCGTGATAATGTACTCATAAATTAAAAAATAAAGAAAATTATGTATGTATAAAACCATTGCACATTTAATCGAGATCCTGATCGACTTTCAAAAACTTCTAAGGTTTTTCATATAAAAAACACGCATTTCCTGGAACAAGTTTTGTGAAATATTCTTATAAATGACAGAATTACAGAATGCAATCAGAGCATTCTGTTATTTCTTATTTTTCCGCATTGCCTCTTTATCAAACTTTACATTATATTGAATTGTCCAAGATACAATAGTATCTCAAGACGAAAGTCTATAACCAGTCCGGGTTGCCAGTGATGACACATGGCTCTAAAATGTGGTCGCTCACAATGGGCCTCATCAAAAGGCTTAAAGTCACCCAAAGGGCGTTGCTATGCTCGGAGTTTCCTTGCGTGATCGTATCAGGAATGAAGATTTCTGCAGCAGAACCAAGGTTGCTAACATAGCACGAAGAATTGCCAAAATAAAGTGGCAATGGGCAGCACACATATAATAATTTAAAAAAATCTGATTATATTTTATGTAATAAAACATAAGTAACTATTTTACATTTCTCAAAAACACACAATTCCTAATCCTAAAGCAAGAGTGGTCTGTTCAAATGCGCATAATGGGCATAATAAAAGAGACTCTCGGTACGTGGAGTTAAAATTCATTTTGATATGCTACGAGCGCAACTACGCCCGATAGGCAAATATAACGAAGATCACGTCCGTGGCGTACAATGTTTTATGAACATTATTAACGTTGTTAGTAGGTTTATATTCGCATATTTTCTTTCGAAGAGTGAAATTGCTGTACTTATTCTGTGTCCTGAGATAAAGAGTGTACTGTATGTTATTTCAGAATTCGAAATCTGTTCAGCCGTTCAAGCGTGAAGAAGCAACAAACATACACACTCACACACTTCCAGCGTAAGCGTGGGCTCAAGAAGTTGTCAGCAAACTGTAGGGGCCCAGCAGAAGTCTACTGGGGCCATGGGTTGTGCGAAAGAGAACCCTGGGATCCTGAAACGAAGGCAAAGAAGATACATAGGAGTGCGTTTTAGTCAGTTACAGTCTGAAAAGCCCGCGCTCCGCTCTAGACTGCAAAAAGCTATTGGATGATATCCCGCCTAAATAACAGTTACACACTTTTACTTTTATAATATTAGTGCGACTAAAGCCAAAATTAGTCCAGAGCAGTTTTGCAAAAGCTGTTCCACACTCTAACCCATAATAACTATAAAGCTAATGGCTATACTGCCGATTGGAGATTAGTTACGCTGCGGCTGAACTGTGACTTTAGCCGTATTAGTTTAGCGAATTAACTTTGTTCTGATTACAATATTTGCAAGTTAATTGTATGCGCGAACATTTTGAGCTGTGGGTTATCTGTTTCGGCATAATTCATTGTACCCATCTACTTTATCGAAACAAGTTTAGTTGTTTGGAATATTAGCTGTGTTTGTCAACATCTTTGTTAGTTCGAGTGGAATAAATTTCTTGTTGTGCAAGGATTAAAACGGTTTTTAAGACTGAAGTAACATTGGGTATTATCAGAAGGCTTATAGTCACCCAAAGGACAATGAAGGGCTATGCTCGGGTATTCTTTTTAAAATTGATATGAACCAGTGCTTGAATGTTGAGATGGATGTGTGGTGTGACGAGAATGGATAAAGTAAGAAATGAGTATATTAGAGGAAGTTTGAAAGTGGCGCCAGTGACTGAAATGTTGAAGGGGAATTATTTGTCTTGGTATGGTCATGTAAATAGCAGGGGTAAAACGCATGTTAATAAAAGAGTTATTAGTATACAGGTGGATGGGTAGAGAGGGAAAGAGAGGCCAAAGAAAAGAAGGATGGATTGCCTGAAGAGTGATATGAAAAAAAAGGAAGTTAGTGATATCATGACGGGTGACAGGATAGAAAGGAAGAAAAAAATACGTGTTGCGTTGACCCCAAATAACACAGGCACAAACGCAGGAAGATGATCATGATAAACTAGGGCTTGACTGCGATCCCACCTGATGGTAAGCAGTGATGCAATCGTTGATGATGAGGCACCCTAATTTGTTAAGAGCCTACTTAGCCTTGAAGATATCTAAATTATAATCGGAACAGAAAACTGCAGTAGGTAAATATATCCTTCGATAAACGCGATATAAAGGATTACACGGTTTTTAAGACTGTGTCACCAGAGCGCTGAGTGCGATAACGTGATCGAAACATTTGTTGCACCGCCTTTGGTTCTGTAATTGGTTATGTTGGTTTAGAGCTTAGTGCGGACCAATCAGAGCGCCAAACATCATAAAAGT
Organism: Mythimna vitellina; assembly: GCA_949316375.1. Lineage (NCBI taxonomy): Eukaryota > Metazoa > Arthropoda > Insecta > Lepidoptera > Noctuidae > Mythimna > Mythimna vitellina. The sequence goes on from OX438696.1 coordinate 2,892,900, forward strand.
GTCAACGCGTTAACGTAAAACAAACGCGCGCTAATCACTCAGAAGACTTGAAGTCATCCAATGGGCGATGAAAAGGTCTATGCCCGGATATTACTTGCATGATCGAATCAGAAATAAAACTGCATATTGGAAGAGGCACTGTGGGAAGGCCTCCCACAAGGTAGACCGATGACCTGGTGAGGGTAGTGGTAACACAATGGATGCGAGTCAAAAGAGACCGCTTGTTGTAAAGGACGTCTTTTAGCTGAAATGACGATGATAATCCATATATATTAAAGTGAAATACCACTCACTGATTAATCACAAAATCTCAGAAACTATAACACCTACAAACTTAGAATTTAGCAGGTGGGTTCCTCATAGGGTGTAGACTTCCGCTGAAAACGGGGATGTGGGATTTTTATCTCATTAAAACTACCCCAGTGATCACGATCAGTCTATAGTAGGAGCGTCCCTGAGGAGACGGTAAAAGGGTCTTCCTTATGCATGTGCTAGCAGTAAGTGATCACTGTGTCACCGTCTTTCCAGGGGTTTCTACTCTATCATCATAGACGAAGGTAACTGAGGAGTGCGGAGATGTTGCAAAGGGTGTGTCTCTCTGTTTTCCACGAAGTTTTTGGATGGTTAATTTTTTTGAAATCTTTTATCTAAATGTCTTTACTATTTAGAATGGTTTATAAATATTAAATTAACCCTCTTTTTTAAAATATTATTTACTGGCTTGCGCCTGACCAATATCTTACCTGATTTTTATTTAATTTAATTTTGATTTGAGAATAATTTAAATCAGATGTTTTAGTTGAGGTCATTAATATATTTACACTATTTACATTTTATTTTGAATTTTAAAAAGACTGCAGGTCATTTAAAGTAAAAAGTGTTTTAGTGTTCCAATTGTTTCAAATGATGCATTTACGAGTAAAACATTACTGTACTGCTGTTCCAATCTTTCGGAACAGTGAGTCGGTTCAGTAAAAAATTACACACGCATATAAACGATGGTGTGATCGACGGTAGCGCACGCTTACCTAGATGTAACCAGCTATCAGAAAGCACAAACTCAGACAAAGAGTCTCAATTCTAAACAAAGTTCCTCACCAGAATAAACTCACAACCTTAAAGTGCATGAACATTCTTATGGAAAGTTTCACTAAACTAAAAGTTTAAAACATTACCATTCTTTACGAACAACTGAGTAATTACCGCAATATATCATAAAGGAAAGTCGAAACTTTCGTTCAGGAACTACTTTGAATATAAACAGTTTTGGAATTCAAATAAAAGAAGTTTGCAGGCATCTTTAGTGTAGTACCCTTCTTTAGAGCAGTTTATTTAGGAACGTGTTACACCGTAGCGAGAAAAGATAGGAATATTTAACATTCGGAGATAAAATATGAAATTTTTCTTCTAGGTTCAGAATTTATTTGGATCCATAAACATTGAACTACAAACAATATGAATGTATTTTTTTTTCATAATGAAAAATCAACGTTGACCAAAACTTTGCATTTTGCGTGGGGCATACTAGAAGTGTCTCGATCTGGCCACTTAGAATAAAAGAAAAAAAAAACAATTATAGAATTCGAAAATGGAACTCTTTGCGAGCATGTTGTTTTGTGACGTCCTTTCGAAGATTGTGTGTCGCTATTAAAATAAATTTATGTAGAATAGAATAGATTTTTTTTTTTATGCTTGATACGTTCGCGCTTGACCGTCATCTCACCTGATGGAAAGCGACGATGCGGTCGACGATGGAACGCGCTTACCTAGAAGTAACATATTCACTTTTGACTTAAAGATTTCCGGAAATAGAATAGAATAGAATAGACTAGAATAGAATAGAATAGAATAAAGCAGAACAGAATAGAATAGAATAAAGCAGAACAGAATAGAATAGAATAAACTTTATTGTACACCAAAAAATTAAATCTAGTTCATTTTGTCACAATGGGAATGTTATTTGAAAATAATCTTGTATCTTGTCTTGTGTATTATCTCGTTATTTTAAAAAGAAATCCTTTGTGTAAATTCAACGTAGTTGCTACGCTTTGGTGTGACAGCTGCCCAAATGTTCAGGTTGCTCCGGTCCAGCTTGATCGCGTAAGGCTTGAAGAAACTCTGCGCCCGTCTCCCGCACAAACTACTTAGACTGTCATGTTTATTTTACTTAAAATTAACATTTAATGTTGACGTTTTATTAAATTATATTACAGTTTGACCATGACGTGTAAAAAAGTCTGTCACGCGAGCAAAAAAAAGGGATGGAGCTGTACACGCTATATAGCTCCATCCCTTTAACAGTTCAGTTTGGTCGTAAAATGGATGGCGTTAAGAGTTCGTGGTAGCTCGGGTACGTATCAAAATCCTGAAAGTTCATAATACTTATGATTAAAATACCGATGTCCGAAACACCAATCCAATAATATCGAAAGTTTTAAATGCCCGAAAGGACGAAATCGCGAATGGACGAAATACCTATGGATGAAATTCCAAAGAGCGGTGACGTAATTCGAAAAATTTTTTCATCAATTCAATAAAACATATTTTGAGAAGTAACGCTCGCTGGCCGCTGCCGCGGCCGTGGTTGCTACGCTCGTTGCGCTGATGGGCGGTTGGTCACAATTCTAACCTAACCTTACCTTTTCCACCCAGTGCAGAATACGAATTTTAACGAATCATAGCTAGAATCATCCCGTAGAAATGTTTTCACCATTGTCTAATTAACTAGACGAAGGTAGATTGTATGATTCATCACTTTGAACTGGGCGAAATGGTTTAGTTTAGAACAGTAACAAACCACGTCCAAGTTGCTAGCAGATTAATTCCTATGATGAACCTAAAACAGTGACTGGTGTAACTAAGGGTGGTGGTGTGATTGTACCTGTTGAAGCTCGGAACCTTAGGGCATCGCGACATGGACAGGTTTTTTTTTTTTATTGGATGGTAAAATCATCTTATGACAAATGCCGCTCTTGGGCAGAGCGGGAGATAGTGTCAGACTTTTACTGACTAAAAATCTACTCCTGTTCCTTTGTTGCCTTTGTCCCAGGGCCCCGGGTTTCGTTTTCACACTACCCATGGCCCCAGTAGGCTTCAACCCTGCTGGGTCCCTACGATTTGCTGACATCTCCCTGAGGCGAATCATCTTATGACATTCCTCGCTAATGGGCGGAGCGGTAGATAGTGTCAGAGTTTTACTGACTAAAAACCCACTTCTGTTCCTTCATTGCCTTTCGTACCAGGGCCGAGTCTTCCTTTCAGAATCAGACCCTTGGCCCCAGTAGGCTTCGACCCTGCTGTTGACAGTTGCTAACATCTCCTTGAAGCGCGCGTGGAACGATACGCGCCGTCGACGACTTGGGCTCGGTCCGGACGGTTACCGGACGGTCGGACGGCGGGCTACCCATTGCTCGCCGTCCGCAAGCCCGCGCCTACGGTGGCCGGAAATCGGAATCAGAATCCCGGCGGCGGACAGGGCGTCAGGACCGTTGCCTCACGCGATCGGCCGCCTCCTTTGCTAGCGTTACTGCTTCGCAGAAGGAGGCGACAGCCTGCCACTCCTCCTCGATCCGGACTATGGCCTGAACCAAGGCCCAGCGCGAGAGATCGCCGCCGCCGATTGCCCCCACGAGGACACGGCGTTGCTCTGCCCAAGCGGGGCACACCTCCACCGTGTGCTCTACCGTGTCTTCCGGGCGGTCCACACAGTGGCGACACACGGGCGTCGTTTCCGCACGAATCCGGTGCAGGAACCTCCCGAACATACCGTGTCCGGTGAGAACCTGCGTCATGCGGAAGGTGAGGACGCCGTGAGGTCTTTCCAACCACACCTCAAAGAGGGGACTTACCGCCATAATTGTGGCGTGCCCAGACACGGACAGGTTAGGTTAAAGGGGTGGTTATCTTTTTGTAAACCCTAGAGCCCCGCTAAGCGGGGCCTCGATTACGCCTTTTAGGCAACTTTTAAGTGTTTTGAGGTTAGGTTCACAAAAAATCGTTTTCCTCGGAAACGCTGACAATGTCGGGTTTTTAAACTTTCGGGCAAATGGATTTTCGGAATTTTAAACTTTCGACCAAACAACCATTCGGCGTTTCAATTTTTGGGATTTCCATCGGTATTATAAAATTCGGGATTTTGTTACGAATTCGGTGGCTCTGCACTTTAGTGATGATCGAGGGTCCCGTACCATAAACTAAAGCAAAATATATATTTTTTTTTATTCCTCTTTGTAAAAAAAAAGTAGTTAAAAAATGGCTATTGAATCCTTAATAAATAGTTACTATAGTCACCAAATAGTATTATACCTTAGAGTACCTATTCTATTACTTCTCACGCACGCTTTTAATAATATAATAGTTTGGCACCATTATTTCGCGGACATTTGTGTGAGTTACACGTTCACTTAGTTTAAGCAGCAAATGTATCGATTCAGCCTTCTCAGAAAATTATGCTGAGGCAGCTAAAACTACAATAAAATTCTCAGCTCCATTTTACCGAGATCGCGCCTATTTCAATGATTCCACATATTATTCCAGTTGCGCAGACACTTGAGATACAAAACTAAACCAATTTTACACCACAATATTTCACTAGGAATCAATTTGCAAATAATTAAAACAGCCACTGAACTTCACTTGAAGAAATCCCGCCAAAAACTCCTCACTTAGTTTAAATGTTAATTCTGGAATACCTTAATAATTGTAATGTGTAACTGTTTTATGTTCCAATAAAGTAACTTAAAAATAAATAACTATGTTATTTTTGTTACAGTAGCAATAGCATTTCTATTGTACCCTCTGTAAAAAAATCTTTTTGCTTACCAAAGCGTTTTTCATCATCGGCCACATCATTGCTTACCATCAGGTGAGATAGTAATCAAATGCTAGATAATAAAAAATTACAATTATTGTTCATGAGATAAAGACCGCTGACAGACAGATGAACTCCTAGACAGTAGAGATATAGTAGCAGAGTTTTGTTGGTACTCTACTAGTATAGAATCCAAAAATATAAATTTTAATGAAAAAAATAACCACAAAAATAATAACGCTCTCTTTATGTTCTCGCAAATTCTGAAGCTTTGTCAATAGTAACAAAACTCAGTCTTTATTTGTTCTCACCCAAAAACAAACCCCTATAATGTTGTAGTGGACACAAGGTCACACTTAACACTAAAATATTGCTAAAACGTGCCAAACCCCATTTCAGTAAAGGTCGACTACAGCTGTACCTACAAACAAAAATAAAACAGGATAAAATATCACTAAAAAATTCTGACTGAAAGAACTAAACAGAATTTTTAACAAAACATTATTTCACTTTTCAGCAGACGTTTCTTGTGGCACTCCCATTAATATTTTGGCTTTCATAGGACTGTATCCTACTTCCTACAAATATCTGCAATTTTATATACAAATTCGTATGTTTGTTCATCACTAACGCTTTAACAAACCTCAGGCCTTGGCACGAGCTCTTAATTAGGTTCTAAGGTTAGGTTAGGTTAAACGTGATCTATTTGACGACCGAAACTGAACTTTTAAAGGTAGTAAACCCACTCCTGTTCCTTCTTTGCCTTCGTTCCAGGGCCCTGGGGTTCTCTTTCGCATCACTCATGGCCCCAGTAGGCTTCGACCCTGCTGGGCCCCTACGGTTATGCTGACATCTTTTCGAAGCGCGCGACCTGTCTCACCTGACGGAAATCGATGATAGAGCATGTTTGTCTAGAAGTAACCTATTCACTCTTGGCTTAAAGATTTTCAGGTTGTAGTAATCAGAAAACACAGACTGACACCGGCAGAGGATTCCACTCCTTCCTCCTTTCAAAATTGCAGAAGACTAGGGAAAGTGGAAGGAAAATGGTAAGACCTTTGCCCTACAGAAGAACCACACAAGATCATAACAATAATGGAGCGTTTCTGTAGGATAATTTACAAAGGGTTGAAATCCCTTACGAATGATAATTTCAGTATACATGCTTGCCTAGAAGTAACCTATTTACTCTTGACTTAAAGATTCCCAGGTAGTAGCTATCAGGAAACACAGAGTCTGGCGGGGAATCTCACTCCTTCCTTCTTCCAAAGTTGCAGAAGACCAGGGAAGGAGAGAGAGTGAAGGAAGGCTTTGTCCTGCAGCAAAACCGCACAAGCTCATAATAATAATACAGTATTTCCGTAGGATAATTTTTGTAGGAGCAAAACCGCTCACAAAAGCTATGGTTTCAGTATACAAAAGACGGTCACCAGTCCCCACTAAATCTAAGGCTTGCGCCAAATCAAGCATCTGTCACCTAATAACAATAACTGTGTCGCAGCCGCCGTGGACGCTGCGAGGATTTACGATAGTCGTTTGTTTTGCGCAGGTGGCCGCGATAGGACTACTTGCGGTCAAGCTGCGCCCAAACAAACGTTGATGCGGAAAGGGACTTAGATGATGAGTGAGGTAGGAGAAATTGGAAAATGGGATTACTATTTTGTGGGCCTAATTGGGAGAGCTATGGGGAATGTTATGTTTATGAAAATAAAGATCAGTATTGCATCAAATAATTTTATAAAACTTTCAGTTTGTTACGGCATTGAATCCAATGTCAATCGTAAAGGCTCATGCAAAAGTGCATGGGTAGTACAGAAACAAAATCGCGTGAAGCGAGAAATGACACCATCTAGCGTAAAACCAGATTGAAATGTTCCTATCGACAATATTACATTTTACTGTTAATAGATGGCGTCGCTGTGTTTCAAATGATTAATACTTAATTTATGCTTGTTTTTTTACTTTCTTTTTGTTCCTTTAAACATTGAAATAATTTATAGTTTCTTTTAAAGAGATGAAGATATTAAAATTGAATATCAATTTATAAATATTTGATTATCTATGTGTTAGTTTTCAAACTTGAGAGGGTAGGTTGAATATGGATTTAAAAATAATAACTAGTAGGTAGTATAAATAATACTTAGACCAGAGTTATGAAATAGCTCAATTGATTGTTCGCTAAGTTAATTTCGATTATCTCGTTCTAGCACTTTTCGTTGGATTTTATTTTTAACCAGGTGATTTACTTATTCTACCAAAATGGGTAGATATGAATTGTTGGATTTAGTAAAAAGAGCTCAAATAATTGCTATGCATGATCAAGGTAAAAACTTGTCAGAAATAGCCAGAGAGACCGGTGTAAACGTAAGTAGATTTTTATTCTTCTTATATATAACAAAAGCCTCCTATATAATAATCATTATTGGGTATTATATATTTCTGTTTTATTGTTGCAGAGAAAAATTGTTGTTCTATGGGTATGACGATTTGAAGAAGAGGGTTCTTTGAAACACCATAAAAGAGCTGGCAGACTACTTAAAACTAATAAACATGTTGCAGCGTCAAACCATGATAAGGGAGTACGAAGAAAATCGACGTCTGTCGACGAACCACTATGCTGGTTTTTTTTTGACACAAGCGTTGACACTGTTCGTTGTGCTCTTCATACATAGTGGTAATAATAGTGATAAGATGCATTATCGGAGGCATGCTGAAATCCTTGCTATATGGATCACATAAACTTTGATTAGAGTAATGTCATCTTTACTGATGAAAAAACTTTTAAGTCCAATGAACACGGACGGTTATGTTTGTGGCGTCAAGATGATAAATAATTATAATACTGAATTAATATTATTTACTCAGTATTTATTCTCTGTATTAACTGGAGACCTTGTTATGTGTGTTTAACTTAATACCCTAAAACCACTTAAAAAAGTTATGAACACTTGATATATTGTTGTGCAATATTATAGTTTTTAGCCTACATTTAATCCTTTTGATTTTTTGATAAAATTATCTGGTATCTCAAAAGTTTGTTTGTTAAGGTTACATAAGCTTCAATCCTCTTTCCAATTTTGGAAACGAATACTTAAGCTATGGCCTCAATAAGAAATCTTATTCGGTGATTAATAAATGGTGATTGTTAAATTTGAATAAGAAATTGTAAGAAATAAAAACATATTATTTTTTTAATAGTGCCTTTTTGTTTGATGAGCCTTTTTACCTTCATTTTTTTCATTTTGCTGAGTAACTACCTACTTGAATATTATATTACAAATAAATATCCATTTGTTAGCTTTGATATAATATTCCTACCGATTTCTTTTGTTTGTTTATATTTATTATACACAACTTACAAAAAGTTGTGAGTACTACGTGAGATTCGAACTCACGGCTCATTGATTTACGCAGAGCACATGCTAAACCGCTAGGCCAACTTGACTCTAATTTAAATGATGAAATTATGAACTACAATCAATTGTTGATGACAATGACGACGCATGTGTCTATTTTCTGTCAAACTAAAAGTCAAGTTTATATTTTGTGAGATTGCCTTTGGACGCCACTTAGCTGTAAAGAAGCCAACGCCATCTAGTTTAATTTTCGAAAACTTGAACTTTAACGTGCAAGGGAAAATAGGCATTAAGGTATCCAAGCACTTTTGCAGGCCTGTGTACATATGAGGCAGTTCCGCACAGTGTAATTACCTCGTTTTTAATCATCATCTATCAGCGGTTTTATTTTATAAACCATAATTGAGAGACAGTTAAAATTTTCACCATGTGTATATAATTATATATATACTGTATTAAATTGCCGCTATGACAAATAATTTTAAAATCGGGAAAAGGCAAAAATAAGTTTCTTGTTTGGGGGCCCCATACAAGAAACTTTTTTTTCCGGTTATAGTACGGTACTATTCGTGTACCAATCTGACTTGCACTTGATTGTTTTTTTCCCCCACATTATAAATTATTTGTAAAGCAAAGTGTGTTATTGTAACTATTTATCAATTAAATGATTTAGGTTACGAGATCAGATACTTCAGAAAATGCAAACAAAACTACCAAAAAAATTCAGATGATCTTTATAATATTAAATTAAATTACCTACGTAAAGTGAGTATAATACGGATATCTATGGTATAAATATACGTAAAATAGATATTAAAAAAACACAGCTCAAACACTTCTAAAGGAGTGTTCGAAAGAGTTACTACGGTCTTGGAACGCAAAGGGAAACTTAAGGAAAATAGAAGAGATTAGTCAGTAAAAGCAAGTCTGACATTCCCTCTCGCTTCAACCAAAGTGGGAAAAGATGGTTTACACTAAAAAAAAGGTAGGACCCACTTGGTTGCCACCTCCAAACTTTCACACAGTGACGTAAGTTCGCTTGTGTTGTAACAATGGAAAATTTTCGGTACGCGCCTTCCTATTTACTGAGTCCTCTTCCAGTTAAATGAATTTAACTTCTATACAGAACTTTATACTCTTTGATCACGACATGGTTACTTTGGCTGGAAATTAAAGTTTTTTTGATCGTTTAAGTGTTTTGTTTTTTGTAGTGAAGTCGGTTATTTTTTTTTTGTAAAAAGTTTTTTTTTGTGTTTATGATTTTTTGTTTGTAGGAGGTAATCTCTGAAAGTGCTGGTCTAATTCTCCCACAAGGTGGACCGTCGACCTGGTGAGAGTCGCGGGAGTGCGGTGGATGTGAGATGCACAGGATCGGCTGTTGTGGCGTCGCTTGGGAGAGGCCTATGTCTAACAGTGGACGTCTTTCGGCTGAAATGATGATGATGATATTTACCTGTAGACTTGTCTAACCTTTCAGCAAATACCCTTATTATGTTGTTGGTTCTTTCTCTTGCCCCACGTAACTATCATCGACGACACATTGTAAAGGTGCTATTCGAACCTTGGCTGCAGGCTGCAGATGCAGACTGCGAATGCAGGTAACACACGCATGACATGCAGCCGTTGCCTGCATCCGCAGCCGGGAGTGATTCAGAAGTTGGCTGCACATGCTGCCAATAGCAAATCTATGAGTCAGTCCAATATGAGCGCTGTTGGCTCCGAGTAGCGATTATTTCGGACTTGTCTAAACAGGTTGCGTCACACGTAGTTACGTCACTTCAGTGACATTACGCGCATCGACTTGTGGCCGCAACACTACTGGTCTGCGATAGGCTGCGGCTGCAAGTCGCGGCAGCACTTACAGCCGAAACTCGGCAGCACGTGCAGCCGCAGCCGCGTTTGGAATGGTTTTCACAAAAATCCATATTACTACATAGAAAACCAATTGTGTAGTTGCAGCCGGCTTCGTGCAACCGCTGCATTTGCTGCCTGCATCCGCAGCCAAGGTTCGAATGGCATCTTTACGATAATCGCAAAATAATCATCTGTGTACGCATCAGTGAACATACTTGAGGCATAAAATACACCATCAATCGCGGTTATATTGAATATATGCAAATAGTACACTACCAAATACCTGTGTGTGTCTTTTCTCCTTCTCTGTCAAATTCATCTAAAGGATGCCTAATAGTTTTTAGCAATAGACGTAATGAAGGCCAAAAGTTCATGCAAAAAAGTAAATTTTCAGAGGTCTTTACAGATTAGTTATACATCAACATATGTTTTGATTTCAATAAAAATCTAGATAATATCCAAAATATATGTTACAAAATATCTAGAAAAGATGTGTAATATATAATATAATCACGTAAGAGCGGTTGTATGGAAATATATCTCGGGTTGGCCGCTCTTAACAGTAAAATCTTTGAGTAGACAACGCTCTAACTTGCGAAACATTAATTTTGATCTGAAACAGTTATAAAATATAATTATAAGCCCCACCACGAGTAAATGGTACGTTGTTAATTACGGAAGAGTTTAATGTAATGAGGTTTTAATTACACGAAATTCGTTGGAATCGGTCGGATTTAAAAATGTTTTTAACATGTACAGGAAATATTCACGTATGTTTGTGGTTTAAAACATTTCTGAAAACTCAATTCGCAGTCCGGGTGATTTTAATATTGATTGGTCCTTAATTTAAAATGTACCATAAAGATCTAGACGTTTCTGAGGTAACCAGGATTCTAAACTTATCCCAAGGGAACATATTGCCAGGATAAAGGTATTATATATAAGGTGTTACAAAATTAACATTAAGAATTTCGAGGGGACATTGTAGTCCTCATTATGAACAACTTTTACTAAGGGACCAAACTTGAAATGGCGAAAAAAAAATCAGCTGCTCCATACATTTTGATGAGTTATGCGAACATAAACGTAGGGAACAGCTGATTTTATTTTCGCGATTTTACGTTTGGTCCCATAGTAAAAGTTGTTCATAATGAGGAGTACAATGTTCCCTCGAAATTCTTAAAGTTAATTTTTTAACACCACTATATATATATGTTTATATTTTGTACTATTCCAGAACAAGGTCTACCCATGTTTCATCTGAATTCATTTAGCCATTTAAACGTGTAGAGAGACAAACAAACAAACAAGCAGAGTTACTTTCACTTTTTTTTGGAGAGTGTGCGCGGGAATTGCATGACTTGATTCCGCCATCTCCTTTCTACCATCGGACAACCTGACGTACGGCGAGTATCCACCCTTACGTTATTGAAACTACAACGGTCCGGACTTAGTGTTTCGCTTCGTCGTTTATACCACGTACATCGAAGGACTGGAAACATTTTCCTGCTGCGGCCTTCCCGTCCAACTATAATTTAGGTGTCTTCAAGGCTAGAGTGAGTAGGCTCTTAATAAACTAGTGCGCCTTACTTTCAATAAAAAAATAAATAAATATTAGTATGCATTATAACGTTATTAGTTTAAGTGTTACTATTTAACTAATTAAGGTTATGTAAACAGTGCCCCTTCCTCATCTGTCATTGCTCGTAGAACGGATGGTCGATGGGACTGAAAGGTTCTAGAATGGCGACCGCGCACCGGAAAACGCCGGTCTGATGACCTGGTGAGAGTCGCGTGAATGTGGTGGATGCGAGACGCACAGGGCCGTTCATTGTGCCGACACTATGTCCAACAGTGGACGTCCTCCGACTAAAATGATGATGATGATGACGATGATGAAATAGTGGTTGTCGTACGTAGATCTTTGATATTCGTTACAGGTAGGCAGAGACCAGAAAGTCTAACGATCAGATGGAGTTCTGATAGTCAGTCACTCTATGTTAAATGCAAGTTTTCAGCGGTATCCGATTGGATAGGAAGTCGACCCCAAGATAATTGGGAAAAGGCTACGGAGATGATGAAAAAATAGCCTACGACTGTCTACCCAAACTTGTGTTCTTCCTAAGGGCTATATTTCACCGGGACACCATGGCGGCGTGACCAGTCGCCGCTACCAACAAAATGTATACAGCTTTATAGAGAGTTACTCACCTGGTGTCCGTTTGGTTGCCACCAATTTGGCGGCGCGACCAACTTGGACGTGTGCACTTAAGGTCCATTTTGATACTGTCTTCGTGTAGTATAGTGACTATGACGTCCGTGAAATATAGCCCTAATACATTTTTAGTATTTATATTAATTTTATCACCCTGTGGTAACGGCTCCGACTTACGAGTTCAAACCCAGACGTTTAACTTTGTTTAATTTATTTTAAATTTTTAACTGAAGGAAAAAATCGTGAGGGAACTGGTATATCCCAGAATCAAAATTTCAGATACATGTAGCATCTATCGACCCGCACTGGGCCTGAGTAGAGAGAATCTTCCTACTATTAGAATTCAGATTTCTAATAGTAAGAAGATTTTAAGACTGATCGTCCTTACCTTCCGCATGACGCAGGTCCTCACCGGACATGGTAAATTCGGGAGGTTACTGCATCGGATTTGTGTGGAAGAAATGCCCGGATGTCACCATTGCGTGGACCGCCCGGAGGACACGGTGGAGGTGTGCCCCGCTTGGGAAGAGCAACGCCGTGTCCTCGTAGGGCGATTGGCGGCGGCGATCTTTCGCACCGGGCCTTGGTACAGGCCATGGTCCGGAGCGAGGAGGAGTGGTAGGCGGTCGCCTCCTTTTGCGAAGCAGTAATGCTAGCAAAGGAGGCAGACGATCACGTGAGGTAACGGTCTTCACGCCCCAACCGCCGCCAGAATACGCCCGATTTTCGGCCACCGTAGGCGCGGGCTTGCGGATGGCGAGCATTGGGTAGCTCACCGTCCGACCGTCCGGTAACCGTCCGGACTGAGCTCAAGTCGTCGACGGCGCGTACTGTTCCACGCGCGTCTCAAGGAGATGTCAGCAACTGTAGGGGCCCAGCAGGGTCGAAGCCTTACTGAGGTCATGGGTCTGATTCTGAAAGGAAGACTCGGCCCTGGTACGAAAGGCAATGAAGGAACAGAAGTGGGTTTTTAGTCAGTAAAAGTCTGACACTATCTACCGCTCCGCCCATTGGCGAGGTATGTCATAAGATGATTTTCCCACCGAAAAAAAAGGCTGATTTTTCTATTATCATAATAGTCTTATCAAAATCAACATGACCTTAACAAAACCTCGAAACCGCTAAAAATGGCCATTTCACAAATAAAAGAGTTTAAACTTAATGAGTTTTTAATTAGATAGCATTTGTCGCTGAATTGTTCTGACGCTATGTGAATTAAAAAGAATGCTGTGTGGACAGCTCAAAAAATAAAAAGTAAAATGGCCGCGATAAGCCTGTTAGCCGTTAACTGTAAGTGGGTCATATGTAGAGATGAACACGAATGTATTTTGTTTTTAAAATAAATGATTCTGATTCTGGAATAAAGAAAAGTGTAAAAAATTTATTTGTTTTTCAATCATGTTAAAAATCACCAGACTGTCATTCGGTCAGACTTTTTTTCGTGTACCTAGGTGTTTCCGCTGTACAGGCAAAAGTGGACGGGTGTGGATCTGACGTGTCGTCTGAAAAGATAGTTCAAAACGACTCGTCTCTTAAAGTAAGGGTTTCATAATACCTGGTTAATCCACTGCACAGCTTAACACACCAGATGGCACGATTTTTCAAAGCAAAAACACCAAATTTCACACGATTTCGAATTTTGTTGAAGAGAACAGCGCACAGTTCAGTCATTTTACGCTATCGAATTTGTGGGGATATACATAGGAATGCCATTCCATAAACGATTGGGGGTAATTTCTCTCGCTCACACAAGTGTGACAGGCAAGTGCAAAACAATGGAAGGGTTAGAAATGCAACATCTAGAAGAAAGAAAATAATTTATCGCTATATAAAGGTTACGCTGAAACCAGTAGGTAGCCCCTTACCAACAATAAAATTGGTAAAGATTTATAGCGCTGACTGCTAGGGATTCCTCAAATAAAAATCGTATCATTAGCATGACATTCTACAAATTATTATGTTTTGGGGGATATATCAAACCACACTAGGGTAAAGCGATAGGGCGTGTCAGACTTTTACTGACTAAAACCACATCTGTGTCCTTAAGTTGCTCTTTGTCTTCTAAGACCACGGGTTTCCTTTTCAGAAATTTTCTGTGGCCTTAGCGGACATCGGCCCTATTGGACATCTATGGTGTTGCTGACATCTCTTTGTGGCGCGCGTTGAATACGACGCGCCGTCGACGACTCGGGCTCGGTTTGTACTGGACGGATGGACGACGAGCTACCCATTACTCGTCAAAAGACGACTTCGGTGGCCGGGAATCACCCTGCGACTCGCGACGCCCGGCTGAGGAGTGACAATGTCTCTTTCTCTTATGTCTGCAGCCATCTCCTGCGCTAGCATTACTGCTTCGCAGAAGGAGCTACCGCATCCCATTCCCTCTCGCCCTGGAGTAGCTTGGCAATAGAGCGCCTCTACGAGGACAGGGCTTGGACAGGATACCCAAGCGAGGCACACCTCCACCGTATGCTCCACCGTGTCCTCCGGGCGTTCTGCGCAGTGGTGACACCCGGGCGTTTTTTCCGCCTGCACCGGGAACAGGAACCTTCTGAACTTGCCATGCCCATTGAGGTCCTGCATCATGCGGAAAGTGAGAACGCCGTCTCTCCAACCACTTCTTAAAGAGGGGACTTACCGCCGCGACTGTGACGTGCCCAGATAAATTCAAAGATGGTTTCCTAAAATATACCTGTGAATGAAAAGGAACTGTATAACGTTTATTACTAGGCCCAGAAAACATTAATATGCGTCCGATTTAGTTCTTTTTACTCTATCAAAAGCGACGAGTTGAATAAATACAAAATCCGTGTACCTACATCTCTTCAACAACGAAAAAACAGTTGTTCTCCCATTCTGAATTCAGAGTCGAGACGGCTCTTAAATATTCTGTAAAAAAACATTTTACTCCGAGCTATCAACTTCACTCCAAAATAAAATGAGATAAACGCAGTACAAAATACAATTTTAAAACAGCATTCCCGTCCATCTGAACAATTTCAGGAAATATCAACTTTTTGAAGCTGATCAAACGAACCCGGGGGCCTATTGTCCGAATACAATTATGACGATGCCGTCTGTAAACGACTGTTGATTTAATAATAAACATGGCGGAAATATTTCCCGCTCTTTTAATACCCTATAACAATATAAAATTGGTTATCCACCAATTATAATATGATTATCATGAAAAGTTTTAAATGTTTAAAATACGTCAGATTATTGATTTCATATTGTCATGTCGTGATGCATTCGACAGTTAATTTGGTTTTCAATTTGAAATAACAGGCAAAATATATGAGTGAGAGGACCTACTTAATTATTTTTGAAGTGATAGGTCGTAACCATGATTAAATTAATGCAATTAAGCCGATACTGGATCAACTTTTTGATAATAATTATTTTTAATTATTGGTAGGCTCGACCTAGACCACTATTTCACCTGATAGAAAGCGACTATGTGATCGAAGTTTGCCTATTAATAACCAAGTCACTCATCATCATCATCATCATTTCAGCCGAAAGACATCCACTGTTAGACATAGGCCTCCCCCAAGTGCCGCCACAATGAACGGTCCTGTGCGTCTCGCATCCATCGTACTCCCGCAACCGTTACCAAGTCATCGGTCCAGTTACTCTTGACTCAAAAATCTTGGGCTGTAGCTATCAGCACACAAACTCCGGCAGGGAATTACACTCCTATGCCAATTTCAAAAAGAGCTTTCAAGATGATAGTTACATTTGAAGGATCTAACCCATATCTTCTCGACATATGATTGTCTCTAGCTTACCTCACATATGGCTATTAGCATAACGCTTACAAGACGGTCCCTGCATAGAAAATGAGAGATCGTGACATCTGAAATCACGTTAGGTTACTGGCTGTTATGACTTTGGTCCCCTTTAACCCCTCGCCCATATAGGGGTATTATTATTATGTAATTGCGCGTTTTTACGTACAAAAAAAAAGAAAGTAAAAAAAACTTTTTTTGGATTTTTCTAGGAAATAAATTTCGTACACCTGTGTGTACAAAACAACAATTAAGCGTTTTTCAAGGTCACTCAAATTGTACAGACGTATGTACAATCAGCGCTCGTATACTTTTACGTAGATAAAATTCATTACAAAATTTTCACTGACTTTTGATATTTCTTTTGCCCAGCGGCAGGTGCAAAAATGATAAGACGTAGTCACATCTTCTGCTTGGTAAAATTCATATCTAGACGCACAGTAGTGTGTTAGCCAAGTTCGCATAGCAAAAGGACGACCCATTAGCAGTAGTTTATATTATAGGAATCATTTCGGACCCCTCATAAGGTTAAATTTATTTGAAATCCATGCTTTTAATATTATATGTAAAATAAAATTGAAAAGATAAATGAAAAACTTCTAATTATCACGAGATAGTAACATCTTAAAATCACTTTTTGTGACACCCAATCACTAAGCAAAAGTTTAAACTGCTTTCAGGTGACTTAAGAAGTTGAAAATGAATTTGGAGTGGAAGTAGGTTATATTGGAGTTGTGGGAACGTTTGATAGAGTTAAAGGGGCCCTAAAACAGAAAGGGCAAACGAATTAACATGTTTTAACCGTATAAGTCTAACACGCCTTCTTGTTCCACACTGGAGCAGGAAAGTAATTAGATGATGTCCCGCCACAAAAAAAGGTATTAGGTACATATTGTACACAGGTTCAGGAAAACATCAGATATCACCGCATGCATGCTTGTTTAGAAAAAGAATTCTGTTTGACAAACAATAATTACAAAAACATAAATGTGAAAGTTTGCCAAGCTGTATTCTTTCACATTCTTTTTGTTGGGTATTTATCAACCTACGTACAGCAATGCGCGTACATTTATGGACAGTAACAAAAAAGGATTTTTTAAATTCATACCCCAATGGAAAAAAATGGGAGACGAATGTATTTATTTAAAGTTCAACATGTTTACCAATGGAAAATTCCATCGAGCATAGGGCTTATACCGAAATAACATTTTAATATTGCCCAAACTGTCGATCCAACCCATTATCACCAGAATCAAATATTAGCTTTGTAAACAATAGCTAGAGCCGTATCGTTCTAATAAAACAAGAACTGGAAAGCGACTTCTAATAATTGAGCTTTGAAAACTTATTGTGAAAAGGTTCCATTGTAGCAAAACCAATAACAGAGGTACCTTATCCAATTTTCACTTCATTCTGGGCAATCACTTTGTTCTTTGAAGGATAGGTCGGATCGCGAGTGGAATATTAAGAGATGCTGTCTATTCTCAGAAGGCAAAAGATATCGCTATACTTACCTGCGCTTAGATGTTAGGTTATGTTTGATTGTAATGTCAAAAGAGCATGTTGGCCTTTGAAAAGTTTTTATGGGATAATTTTTGACAAGCGAGATGGTTTTAAGGTTCTGTAACTCAAAAGGAAAAGGTACCTCGTAGGATCACTTTGTTGTCCGCCCGTCTGTCGGTATGTCTGTCTGTCGAGACCATTAATCTCGAGAACACGTGGAGGTACCGAGTTGAAATTAAAACCATATACATAAGTCTGCGATCTCTTGAGCTTTGAAAAAATTAAACTTCTAAGTTGACGAAAAAAAAATATACGACCGTTTATGTCGCAAAAATCGTATATTTGACATTCCTAAGGAAATTGAAATTTATAGGGTACTTTCCGTTGACCTAGAACCAAATTTGGCATGAAGCAAGGTCTTATGGCACAAATATAGGAATAAATCTGAATCCTGGAAATTTGTTTTTAATAGATACTTTAAAAAAAAAAAACTTTTTCTATTCGGAAAAAACTTCGAGACTCGATTCAAGAAACGTACGAATAGTACGGAACCCTCAGTGCGCGAGTCCGACTCGCACTTGCCCATTTTTTTATTATGATTATTAATTGTAGGCACGCGTTTGGCTACTATCTCACCTGATGGTAAGTGATGATATTGTGGTCAACGATGGAGCACACTTGCCTATAAGTAATCTATTCACTCTTGACTTAAATATCCCGAGGTTGTAGCTATCAGGAAATACTAGAAACACAGACTCGTTCACGGAATTCCAGACTTAAACTGTACGCACAATGAATGTGTTTCCTAAAAGTCTTGTGCATGTGGATGAGATGTCTACCGTGGCGCATACAGATAGATGTATACCATACTGTATTGTCGTCTAGTGGGTATCGAAAAATGAGAATAATAAGTCCTTCTCTCCTTCTTTCTATTCGGTTTGTCTTCTATTAAGTAGCATCTGCCATTTTGTCGTTCTGCACCACTCTACGATCGATTGGTCGGAAACACGAAAGGTACATACCAATTTTATTATTAGTATTATTTTTGAAATATTTGCATGCCATTGTTCAGGGCAAACATGACGATTTATAATGTATTTTAACATCTTTTGCATGCTGACAATTTATTGTGATGTACGTATTGTACTCATGATTAAGAAAATAAATGATTATCTATCTTATTTAAGCTTATCTTTATGAATTAGTTTTGTTTTGGTTTAACAACAAAGAATTCTATTAACGCCATTTACCTTTCGAATACCGTAATTAGAGACACAGAAGAAAGACAATGAGAGAGCGAACGCCGGCGTTAGCTTGGGGTTTAATGAATTAAATAGCGTTGTTATTCAATCTCTTCTCATCATGATTTAGCATTACCATTTTTAATTCAGAAATCGAAGGAATAAATCTATTACTTACAACATTATAAAGCTGAAAAGTTTGTTTGTTCGAACGCGCTCTCAGGAACTGTTGCTTCATCATCATCATTTCAGCCATAAGATGTCTACTGTTAGAATAGGCCGCCCCAAAGCGTCTCTACAACAACTGTGCGTCTCACAAGGTCTTCGGTCTACCTTGTGCGATGCCATCCAACGCTACATTTTCTGGTGCGTGGTCGCCACTCTAAAACCTTTCGATATTTTTTTTCTATCGACCATCCGTTATAGGAGCAATGTACCCTGCTCACTGCCACTTTAGTTTGGTGATTCTTCGAGCTATGTCGGCGATCTTGGTTTTTCTGCGGATATCTTCATTCCTGATGCGATCACGCAAGGAAACTCCAAGCATAGTCGTTTCCATTGCCCTTTGGGTGACTGTAAGCCTTCTGAAGAGGTCAATATAAGCAACCATGTTTCAGCGACAGCTGCTTCGAATTAAAAAAAAATATGTTGGGTAACCCAATAGAAGCGGAGTAGTAACCAAAGATGCGAGTTCGAAACCCTATGGGACAGCTAGTGTACTACAAGTTCATTCTGCTGATCTCTGTTTAAGAATTTGACAAACTATTTGTTTGAAACCTATCATTGTGATTTCAAAAATTGGTGTTGACATGTTTTCAACTTCAAATCCTTAATATTGAAAATCAGATAAGGTCACCCACCTGCAATTGTTTCTTAACCTTGAAGGAAAAAGCATTTTTTTGCGAATCCAAGACAGAAAATAAAGCATTTAATAACCCAAGTTCTACATTGGTTAATTTCAATTGCAGCAGCGCAGTTTATACACATGCAGAGAAACTCTCTCCCATAAGGGAAACAGGTATAATTAATATTCCTAGAACTGTTACTGTAGCAATAGATAGTGTAGCACAAGTTGTAAAAGACAAACATCTTGCGAAATGTTATGTTTGTTCGTATCAATGGCTGCTGCGCATAAACTGTGATGTTGTGTGCTGTATTAGTGTTTACTGTTTAGTATTTAGATGGAAAGGAGGCTTTAACTTAGAGTTATATCTGTTAATAATTATGGATAAAGTACAACAGTGCCTTTTTTTAACCGACTTCAAAAAGGAGGAGGTTATATGTTCGGCTGAATGTATTTTTTTTATGTATGTTCTCCGATTTCTCGGTCGATTGTGGACCGATTTTGAAAACTTTTTTTTTTATTGATAGGTTATGCTTCCGAGTTGGTCCTATAGAAAGATTGTTATGTGTTAATATCATGAACTTCGAAGATATGGAACAGAACTCCTCATAGGATCACAGCAGAACCGTCGTAACAAGTAAAATTGCTTTGTTTATGTTTAGTCAATAATTGATTGAAAGAAGAGGGGAAATGTATCGAACTGATCTGATGATAAAGCCTGAAGTTAGGCATCGGAACTCGGTAATAAATTAATGTAATCTAACCGTGTTTGGAATTATTAGAATTGTTATGAGATGCACTCTGGCTGTAAGGTATTTAAGTTTAGCTGAGGGGTACTTTTAAGTAGTGGTACCATAACTAAAAAATGTAAAATAAAAACCTTTTCACTATAAAAACAATTAAAACCGGCTTCAATGTAAAAAAAACACTGAAAAGTGCAAAATAACTTTAATTTCGGCAGTCGATGTTTATAAAATAGTTTTGTCTCTTCGTTTTTTAACATTGACTTCTGAAATTAAAGTTATTTTGCACTTTTCAGATATTTTTTTGTTAATTTTTTTTTTTACGTTAGAAGCCATCAAATATCTTTAACTGGTTTGGATAGAGTGAAGAGGATTGCGTTTGATCACATCCCGTCTGACGGAAAACGACGATGTGTTCGACGATGGATCACGCTTGCCTAGAAGTAACCAATACACTCTTGACTTAAAGATGCCCAGGGTGTAGCCTATCATCAAATACGTATGTGAATTATATTCCTTAGATGGGCGTACAATGAATGTGATCCCAAAACATTTTGTAAGTAAAAATATATTTATATAGGGTACATGAAGTAAATTTTTGGTGAGCCAAATAAATATATAATAAATTCTTCCATCTTTCTTGTCGCAATCTTTTCTTTAACCTCATACTCTCTCTCTGTCTATTTACATTCATGTTGCTGCTCGATCCATAGAATGTTGGAATTTTAAATTCAAATATTGATATTGATACAGTTGCATGGTCTAAAGGAGACAATTTTTTTGGGCCCACTATTAAACGGTAACGTATATTAATCATATTACACATGAAAAAAGTGATCATCTTATTATAATTAACAGACCAAAAATTATATAGAAATCTAACCGGAATAATGAAATAATAGTAAAAAAGTGTTACGGCAAAAAATACCTGTTTAGGAACGTTTTTAGGTTTATTTTAACGTGAAAAAAATATGTTACTACGATGCGCAGCGATAATAATATCGGCTTTAAATGCGCTTAAAGAGATAATAATCAATTGGTAAAGTGTACTTGGTTTTAATGCTGTTATTAACGGTTAACAATAATATCAAGTAACGTACTTCAAAAATCACCGTGGAACGAAACGGAATTAATAGCTCATTGCAGATGCTCTGTGGTCCAGTTTCAATCAGTTTCACACTGACAGATAACATTATTATTGTTTCTGATTATTAGATAGTTGCATGTTGCATGCAAAACAATATGAATCAAATTTTAATCTTAATTGCAACTGAGTTATTTGTATTTAAGTTATTATATTTAGAATTATGTAATTGATCAATGTCATATATCTATTACATACATTCTAAGCTAGCTTTATTAATACCTAATATATTTATTACAAAATTATGCCCATCTAGAGGCAACCACTGTTAACTAAGGTATGTAGCCTACGGATAATGCAGTGAGCTGCTATATCATCATTTAAAAATGTTATTTTTATGTATTATATTTATGTTATCCCTCAATTGGTGTAGGGGTTGGGATTTATCTATATATGTATGTATTTAGAAATATATGAGTATGTTTATCAGATTTCTAGTACCCATAAAACAAGCTCTGCTTAGCTTGGAACTAGACGGCGTTGTGTGATAGTTGTGGAGTATTACATTATTATTAATAATAAAAGAAAATATTATCGATTTTCATAATACACAGTCGACAATTTTTATTTACTGTTACAATATTCGACTTTGGGCTATTATAAACATTTTCACAAAATTAAATTACCCTTTAGTCCCGAAAGCGCGTCAAAAGCCGTTATTTACTGCTTCACTAAATAAAGTAAGCTGTCCCATCCCAACTTTTTGACACCGCTCCTTATTGTCTCTTAATTGCCAAAATTCTTAACAGACCAAAGAATCCCCAACACAGGGACTTGAACAAGAATCTCTTTGAAATGCATAATTCATTTTACTAAAAAGTTTGACCCGGAGTGTACGGCCAGCAACGACAGTCGATTATTTTTACCTTTGCTTTTCTATATGGTCAGCAAAAATTACATCAAATTATTCGATATGATGATTTTCAATCTTTTATATGATGTAGTATTCACAAGTAATTAATACTTAAGCAATTAATCTGTGTCAACACACTTATTGGCAATTATAGTTTTGAGCCGTTTGGGGTCAAAACACTTGGGCCAAGGGGTCCGAGTGCGCGTCTCCTTTTCAAGGATATCTCTCGTCAACTGATTTTTCGTGATCAGCGAGTTGGCTCATTCTTTACCCAAAAATACGCACGTTGCGGATGATAGCGATGGGCAGAAGTACCTACTTTGTTGTGTGATTATTAACTTGTGTGTGTTTTTTAGAGCTCCATACCTCAAAAGGAAAAAAATAGAACCCTTATAGGATCACTTTGTTGTCCGTCTGTCTATCTGTCTGTCAAGACCCATTATCTTAGGAGTGCGTGAAGGTATCGAGTTGAAATTAAAACCATATACTCAGACTTACGGTCTCTGAAGCTGAGAAAAAAACAAATTTCTGAAATAACGAAAAAAAAGATACGGTCGTTTATGTTTCAAAAAACGTATATTTCGACACTCTCTAGGGAATCAAAATTCATAGGGTACTTCCAGTTGACCAAGAATCCTGAAATTTGGCATGAAGCAAGTTCTCATAGCACAAATACAGGAAAAAATCTGAAAACTGTAAATTTGTAGTTGGGTCACAAAAAATAACTTATTTGCGATTCAGAAAAATCTTCGTAACTCAATTCGAAAATTGAACTGTTTTCATAGGTACGTTTGTACGGAACCCGGTGGGCGAGTCCGACGATTTTCCGACGAGTCGATCACTAACCAATAAAATTAGTATAAAAAGTAGATATTGATAAGTGATACAGAAATATTCATTAGGTAAACAGGTTTTAAGCATTTTATGAAGTAGGTATTAGAGAGTTTTTGTAACATTTATTTTATAAATTAGACTCTTGATAAACTAGTGCGCCTCCCCATCAACGATAGCATCGCTGCTTACCATCAGGTGGAATCGCATTCAAGCATTAATTTATAACAATTAAAAATAAAGATTATTGCAAATATGTAATCTTTCCATTTCATGGGTATTTTTTTTTTATTTTTGATAGATTTGATCACTATCTTACCTGATGGCAAGCAAGAAAAAAATAATCTTTTTTATATTAGCTTCTGTCATTGGCTTCGCGTGTATGAAAGTAGATAATATATAGAATAAGTCACTCAATGATAAAGTGGTATTCTATTGGTGAAAGAATTTAAAAAATGAGTCCTATAGTTAAAACCACACCTCTGTCACCACTTAGCGTTCTAGGACTACAGATTTCTCTTTCAGAAAATCCCCGCGGTGTTGCTGACCGTACAGCCCAATTACCTTGTGATTATTATTGCAGAATCAAGTTTCGTCTCGGAGTTGCAATTCGTAAATATTAGTCCACACTCAAAGCTGGACGTCTGAATTATTAAACCAATGAAACATAACTGACTGGAACTTAGTTTGACTTAGTGATGTTGAACCAGATTTGTTTTTGATGATAAATTGCTCGCGAGTTTGCGGAAGGTTAAGTTTTAGTTCAGTTGGCTTTGTGAATTAGAGATACGGTCAGGGTAGATATTTGTGTGAGAATTGCTGAAATAGAAAGGGGTTATTACTAACAATTGCTGTACCTACAAATCTAGCTTATATTTCCCGAAGGTACACATATGTTTACACGTATGAGTATGCGGAACAGAGAGTAAAGTCCCGCAAACCTCCGTTGAAAAGGGAGGATCCTCCGACCAGACGGATGTTATGTCTGGTGGGCAACTGTCCGATAGATGATTTCGGGCTGTTCTATATGTTCCAATCGCGCAGAGAACTTTGATTGCGCGATGCAAGATTAGTTCTTATGTGACGCCATAGATGTCGCTACATCACTCCCCTCCGGAGATCGGAGATCGATGGTTCTTGATGCTTCTTGATGCGTGCCAGGCCAGTGGTAGGTTGGTACCAGTGGGTCGGAACCGAATGCCACATTAGTTTTTTGCCGCATAGTTCTTAGTGAGTTGGACCTGTCTGCGGTGCTGTCCCAGTGAGTCGGGATGATGCCCCAGTGAGTCGGGGTGATGATGTCCCAGTGAACCGGGATGATGTCCCAGTGAGTCGGGATGATGCAGCAGGCTCCAGTGAGTCGGAGTAGTTCTGCTGGCTCCAGTGAGTCGGAGCGGTGCTTCGACCCTGCTGGGCCTCAAGGAGATGTCAGCAACCGTAGGCTGACATCTCCTTAAGGCGCCCGTGGAACACTACGCACCGTCGATGACTTGGGCTCGGTCCGGACGGTTATCGGTTGGTCGGATGGCGAGCTACCGATTGCTCGCCGTCCGAAAGCCCGCACCTACGGTGGCCGGAAACTGGGATCGGGATCCTGGCGGCCAAAATAAAGTCATTTTGCACTTTTCAGTGTTTTTTTTTTATTTACATTGAAGTCGGTTGTGTTTTTTTTTTGCAAAAGTTGTTTTATTCAGTATCGGATACTAAGATAAAAAATATATATTTGCGGTATTAAATTTATGTATTTACTCCATTATACTCTTTAAAACCATTAACGTAACTCTAAAAAGTTTATTATTTTACACTTATTAGTTATGGTGCCACCACTAAAAAGTACCCGTCATCCAAACTTAAATACCTTATAGCCAGAGTACATCTGATGACAATTCTAATAATCCCAAACACGGCACTTTTACTTCTTACGACAATTCTGCTGTGATCCCATGAGGAGTTCCGTTCCTGATCAGATCATAACAATATTTCTATGAGACCAAGTTAGATAATGTTCAAAATCGGTCCACTATTGACCAAGAAATCGGTGAATATACATAAAAAAAATACATTCAGCCGAACATAGAACCTCCTTCTCTTTGAAGTCGGTTTAAAATATATGAGAATTTGAACTTCGCGAGTTATGCTGGAGAAAGTACGTTAAAGGACGTTGCATAAGCATGAAATATTGATCCACGTACGAAAAATAAGCAAGCAATCAATCAATATCATTTCGAAATCAACTTTCAATCTTCACATTTTACGGAACGTGCTTCGAATACTCCGAAAGTAATCAAAGGTTTTTTAATGTTGATTTAAAGAACCTCCCTCCGAAAACCTATTCAATCAATGTATACAGTTTTTAAAGACAATTCGCGAACGCAATGAATACTAAGCGTTCGATCTTTCCCCTCAACCTCCTCGCTTGAAATTAGAATTTGTTCAAATCAACTTTCGTTTTACACAAAGGATCACGAGTATTAAGTACCAATAAAGCTATAATAATAAAACTTTTATTCAAACCTAATATTTACGTAAGATTCGAGATCCCTGGGGAGATCGGGGCGAACTTAACAACCGACAGGTTTAATTAGGGAACGAAGCTAATTCCCAAGTTTTGATGAATGCGATTTCACGGATACAACCCCATTTCACCCTCGGCGGGAGTAGCATAATTTGAAATTTTGATTTAAAGCCCTGTTTGGTTAATTGCTGTTAATACTATCGCGCTGGTTCGGTTATGGTGACCGAAGTGGTCGTAACCCTTTTGTGATTAATATCCAATTGTTTGCCGAGTTTTTGATTGGATTCTTCTTGTGTAAATACTGGGATTTAGAAATGGGATTGATGTGTAATAGGAATGTAGTCTCTAAGCTCTTGGAACTAGTGATTTGAAATTAAATAGCTGAACAGTTAAGTAAATGAAGAGAAAATTGGTTGAAAGGAAAATTAATGAATAAGGAATATTCTCTTCACAGTACAGTGTACGGCGTAAAGTTGATTTAATAATAAAAAAATCATACTAGGAATTACTTCTGTATTGTAGGTACGTTCAGAAATATGGTAACTCTCATCCACAAGACACTCAGGCCTGAAACAACCACATATGGGTCATACAAATATAATATATGACCCTGCGTGAATCGAACCCGCGACTCGCAGCATAGCATTAGGTGGTACAACTGGGTTGCTGGTCTGCTTCTGAAAGGAAGACTCGGTGCTGGTATGAAAGGCAATGAAGGTACAGAAGTGGGTTTTTAGTCAGTAGAGCAATGTGCCCTGCCCACTGTCACTTGGTAATTCTTCGGGGTATGGTATGTCGGTAACGTGAACTTTAAATAGCGGGACAATAAATCCTTTATGTATGTTCTTAAAGTCAGTAGTGTGAAAGCGAAACCCGGGGTCCTGGGACGAAAGCAACGAAGGAACAGGAGTGGGTTCCAGTCAGTAAAAGTCTGACACTATCTCCCGTTCCGCCCAAGAGCGGGTTTTGTCATAAGATGATTTTCCCACCCAATAAAAAATAAAAAAAACTACCATTAAAGAAAATTTACCTTTCCAAGTCTCTTTTCTGTCAATTCACAGCCGAACATTTTGCTAAAGAAATGTAGAAGTCACACGACAAATGAAAGCAAACGTAATTGATTAAGAAACAGTCACTTTGTTTCTGGGTCACTAACGTTTCTGTTATGAACGAGGTTTAATATGAGTCTTACTTATATTTAGGGATGATTAATGCTCTTTTTGTATTATTATTATCTTTGAGTATTATTGATTTAATGTGATGGTTTATTATCGATGAATGATGAGTTTGGGAAGAGATTAGAAAGGCCAATGCAAACTATTGGCAAGATATACTTTTTTCTTTTCGCCAGAAATGAAAACCTAGGTTATATGTTAGAGACCAATAAGAGGAATCAATGGCAAAAAGAACCAGGTCTTCAAACCGTAACCGAATGAAAATACGTATAGAAACATTGCTAGTATGTTTTTGTCTGGCGTTACCTATTTTCGTTATATTATAATGAAAGGAAAATATAATACGTAATATTTTGAGGTTTCCATTGATAAAAAATTTATTTTATTTTTATATTCCTTACGGTTTTGCTCGAGTAAAAGTTTAAAACTATTCTAAGGGCCTGTTTACGACCTTGGCACTGTGAGTGGCAGCTAAGCGCGGGGCGGCGAGCAGTAAGATCAAAAGTATGAAAATGTTTGAAGCACGCCACGAGACGCCGCTAATAGCGCCGCGCGTCCGCTTACCGATGCCACCCCGCTCGCCGCACCACTTGTGGTTTAGACCGAAGTCGTGACTAGGCCAGTACAAAAAGTGTCCTACATGGTCTACAGAGCCGTCAGTATAATTGACGGGCCCTGTGAGGGGCGATGCCTGCCAGGGATGAGGGATCGTTCGATAGAGTTACCGCGGCTCTGGAACCCAAGGGACAACTGAAAGAACACGGGTAGGTTATAGTCAGCAAAAGTCTGACACTCGATCTTATTTGTACATCCAAAACCGTTCTGTCTGTAAGACCTGAATAGATAATATACAGACAAAGAGAGAGATAAAAAACAGACAGAGTTACTTTCGCATTTAATCTTAATTTTGAATCTTGACATGATAAGATAAAAATAACGTCGCATTGAATGGTCTTTAAGTTATAAATTTTGTAATTGAAATTCTAAGGATTTTTTTTTTTTTGTGTGAAGATGTATTATTATTTATTAGTGAAATTTTCAATGTTATAAATATTTGTACGCCAATACTTACGGCTAAACATGACTGGACTTAAATAATAAATTTCATTCTTGCATGCTATTGTATGTATACAATGTTTACACAAATAAAAAATATCTTATCTTATCTTATCTTATCTGCACTTCCGACGTCTGGCTCCCAAACTGGATCGGACTGGGGCTGCCCTCAAGCGGCTTCTGCCCAACCTAGGGGGTCCAGACGCCTCCTGCCGGAGGCTCTACGCAGGAATCGTTAGGTCCATGGCCCTTTATGGGGCACCGGTATGGGCGGCCAAACTGAATGCATGCCAGAGGGTCATGGCCATCCGGATGGTGCGGGGTTACCGGACGATTTCCCGTGAATCGGCGAGCCTCCGTGCTGGTTAGCCACCATGGTATCTGGAGGCAACAGTCCTTGCACGTATGCACGATCTGCGCGTGGAGATGCAACGCCGGGGTGAAACTCCGCTGCCGCGCCAAGTCGCGGCATGGCGGGAAGAGCTCCGGCGGGATCTCATGGTGGAATGGCGACAACGACTATCGCAACCCAGTGCTGGGCACGCCATAATCATGGCGGTACTTCCCCTCTTTGAGAAGTGGCTGGAAAGGCAACACGGCGTCCTTACCTTCCGCATGACGCAGGTCCTCACCGGACATGGTAAGTTCGGGAGGTTCCTGCACCGGATTCGTGCGGAAGAAACTCCTGGGTGCCGCCACTGTGTGGACCGTCCGGAGGACACAGTGGAGCATACGGTGGAGGTGTGCCCCGCCTGGGCAGAGCACCGCCGTGTCCTCGTGGGGGCGATCGGCGGCAGTGATCGCTCGTGTGGAGGAGTGGCAGGTGGTCGCCTCCTTCTGCGAAGCAGTAATGCTAGCAAAGGAGGCGGCCGATCGCGTGAGACAACGGCCCTCACGCCCTAACCGCCGCCGGGATTCTGATCCCGATTTCCGGCCACCGTAGGCGCGGGCTTGCGGACGGCGAGTAATGGGTGGCTCGCCGTCCGACCGTCCGGTAACCAAGCCCAAGTCGTCGACGGCGCGTGCTGTTCCACGCGCGCCTCATGGAGATGTCAGCAACTGCAGGGGCCCAGCAGGGCCGAAGCCTACTGGGGCCACGGGTAGTGTGAAAGCGAAGCCCGGGGCCCCGGGATGAAGGCAAAGAAGGAACAGGAGTGGGTTTTTAGTCAGTAAGAGTCTGACACTATCTCCCGCTTCGCCCAAGGGCGGGATTTGTCATTAGATGATTTTCCCACCTAAAAAAAAAAAAAAAAAAATCTTATCTTATCTAAAATGAATTATAAAAGACTTTTAGTGAGAGATTTTTATTTATTTGTTTATATACACACAAACACTTAAAATATGTAGAAAAGATCAAATACAAATTAAAGAGTACAAAGGACCTGCTTATTTTTAGTTTCAGTAAGGGTTATATTTATATGTCATATTTTATTTACTATCATCAATGCGTCACTAGGGGGTGCCAGCTGAAATTCAGCGCTGGGTGTCTTACGACCAGCAATTGCTGAGTTGGCGACCCTTTTGGTTCAGGCACGCTCAGCTGCAACTATATTATAAAACTGTACTTATTTTTTGGTTGTTGCCTATTGTATTGCCTGCATCGAATAAATCCTATTCTATTCTTTTCTAAGACTAACTCCTAAGACAATTTTCTTTTAAGGACCTACGATATTTTTATTGGTATTATAGTCAATATATCTTCAGCATACCTACACCTAAATCGATGATAAAGCAAAACCCCTCAGCTGCTAAGCAGTGCCTGTTATTATCATATATTTTTTTCCTAAGTCATCTCAAACGCCCACAGCAGCTGATCTCCACATTAAGTTGCTTACCGCACAAGGTTTTAATATTCTTGGTTCAAAAAGTACCGTTTCACTGATTATTTCTATCTCCTTTCCCGGAATTTCAATATAATTTTAATCTTCCCTTTAAATTCTGTTACAAACTCATTAATATAATATAATCAATCTTGTTATTAACTGTTTTTATTCGTTGAAGCTGATTTATGTCTAACTTTTTGGTAGTCATTCTGATTTTCTTTCATAATTCAATCTACCTAACCTTGTCCTAGCTATATTAGAGTCAGCTTCCAGTCTAACCAAATCCATCAAGTTCCGGTATTTTACATGGATCTACTAACTATCCGACCTCCGTAACCCAGTAACTGGGCGATACAATACTCCTTAGTAATACTGCTGTCAGATTTTCTGGCTACTGACTGTAAGGACTGTCTGACTGTCAAAGAAATACAAATGACAGGACCTCGTGATTCTGAGCTTCGGGCTTAACGTAAGGTACGTTACGTACTGAGGCACGGAGGAATGTAATGGATGGTAAACACTTTCAAGGATCAACCTCTCGATGTTTGATACATCTTTAGGCTCAATGCCGGATTGCATTAAGATGAAATTTGGCACACGGTCGAACCGTAAAAATAACACAAAGAAAATACTTCTTTTTCTTTAGAATATTTTCCACTTACGATGGCAAAGCCACTGGCAGAAGTCGGTTTGTAATAAAAAAATCGATCTAAAAACGATTATTTTTTCTAAATGATATGAAAACTGGGATTATATAAAAACTGGGCAAGTGCGAGTCGGACTCACGCCGTGAGGGTTCCGTACAATCTTAACTGTGTAAATAGATCTACTCCGGAATTAAATTTTAGAAGATTTTTCCGAATCGCAATCGTGCTATAAGACCTTGCTCCATGCCGAATTTCAGGATTCTGGGTCAACGGGAAGTACCCTATGAGTTATGATTTCCTCGAGAGTATCGAAATGTACGTTTTTTTTCTCGTTAACTTACAAGTTCGATTTTTTTTCAGCTTCAAGAGTCCACAGACCTGAATATATGGTTTTAATTTCAACTCGATACCACCACGCGTTCCCGAAATAAAGGGTCTTGACAGATAGACAGACAGACAAACGGATGGACCACAAAATGATCCTATAAGGCTTCCGTTCTTCCTTTTGAGGTACAGAACCCTAACAATACAAGGTTATATGAACATTAATTTAAGCCAATTTCGAAATTGAGCAACCAATCACGCAAAATGAAAAATACGTTTCGGTTAGCTAATTACCTAATTTTCGGTTTCAGAACAAAATGATCAGGCTTCTGCAACAGTGCGAATTTAATAAGGTTTTACTGTGTAAAAGGGAACTGACAATTATGGGAGTTCATTCAAGTTATGCGGGTCTAATCGGCGAATGTGAAAATTAAAGTGATTGCTTTCCGATGAGGTCGGTTATTTAACAACCAAGTTGGCAATTTAAAAAATATTTATTCGAAAAGTTTTGTCGTTTACTTGCGGTATTACAATGAGGTTTTAATAAATATTACTGAAGCGGAGGGAGATAGAATTCGAAGGAAAATTAGATAGTCAGTGAAGACTGAAGCTTATTAGATGCGGCTCAAAGTCACCTAACAGGCAATGTATGATGGAGAACCCTTCAAAAATACTGGTAATTCTGAGCATAATTATGCTCAGAGTTACCTTGCGTGATCGGTTTAGAAATTAAGATGTCACTGCTGGATACAGGCCACCCCCAAGTGTCGCTACAATAACCGGTCTTGAACATCTTGCATCTATCGGAATTGTTTTGTTCTGCGAGCAATCTGCCCTGCCCACTGCAACTTAAGTTTGGCGATTCTTAAAGCCTCCCTTATGGACTTGATTCTCCTATCGTGTTGGCTAAATATCAGTGGTTCGCATGGAACTGGTCACTGGACTTAGAAGTTAGATAGGTTGTCACCTATCTAACCTCTGCCCAGTAACTGGGAGAAATGAAAGAAGAAGACAAAGGAATATATAAGTAAAGTACTATACCACAAATTACATTTGAAAATGATGTTAGCTCCAACTGTGGATTAGTAAATTATATTGACAAGTTGTAAATTCTTTTAGATCAATTTGAATTTCAAAACTTACCTGCTAACTTTCTCAAGAGATGTAAAAAAATCTCCGTCACCAATATTCAAATGGCTAAAACTGAAGGTAAAAAAAAACTCTTCCTGCAGTTAGCGTTTTAATGCACTTGATCCGGACAAACGGGTTCGTTATTTCAAGGAATAGCTGAATCGCACAAAGTGACGGGGACATGCTTTAGTTTCTACCGGATTTATTACTGCTGACGTTCATACTTGGAGACTACTAAAAGAATTTACTATTATGTACGTCTACAGTTTACCCGCGATTCCGATAAATTAATGATTCGTCATAATTCTGAGATTTTTATCGTCTCGCTCGATTTAAAATAGTGGGTTGAAGAATGGAGTGGTCTTTTTATGTGATTTTTCATAATAAATCCTAGAATCTATTTGCTACATGTGAACACGATCAATGTAAATCTTCAGCTTCTATAGATTACAACATTTCTACTGGTAGTGCCGTTTCTGGTACAGATATGACCATTTTTATTGCTTTTGGCTAATTTTGACGATTACAACGTATACGAATATATTTTATTGAATAGGAGATGCTAACCGAAACTATCGTTTATGGTTATCAGCAAGAGAAATCCGAGGCATTGAACAACCATACCCTGTCGTATCAAATTACAGCTATTCTGCTATATATTCGTTTTCGTAAATAATGTTAAATATTATTGTGATCTATATTTTATTACGTATGTGTTTCTTGATAGCTTGTAGCTATCAGGAAATAGCTAGCTTGTGGTTACAACATAGGGATCTTTAAATCAATATTGAATAGATAACTTTTTTTTTAATTGATATAAACCAGTGCTTGACTGCGATCCCACCTGATGGTAAGCAGAGATGCAATCATTGACTTCTATGCGAGCGTGCTCCGTTGCTGACCACATCATCACTTACCAAACCATCAGATGAGATGAAATAGAGGTCGAACGTGATATTAATAAAAATAAAAAAATGCTAAACTTAAGCATAATGTTTATCGATAAAAAACTCATTTTACAATTTGATAATATAATACTAAAAACGGTCCATCTAAGCCAAGTACTTGTACTAAAACTTAATACGCAATGTGACCTAAATTTAAGACAACAAGAAGATTTAAGTCTTGCTCGTAATAAAGTCGATCATAAAAGTTTGAAAGCAAGGATGAAAATAAAATATAATACGATATACGCGGTTCTTTAGGCGATGGTTTAAATTATTACCGAGATTACATTTAAGTTGTTATTAAGATATTTATCAAAAGATTTAATGCTCAGCAATTTCTTGTGTTTTTATACCGTTTAAAAACAGTATTTTGTTTTTGACAGTAAAAAGAATTGCAAAAAAATGAAGTCTCTCAACCTTAGGTCGGTCTTCGTCATACTTGTTATATTTTAAGTTGTTTTAATTACAATGATTTTATATTTATCATAGTGTTCCTTAGTTTATTATATTAGCATATATACGTATTTTATTATTATGAGCCACTTAATTTAACGCTACTACATTCTATTTCAAATATATTGATCATTTATCTTGTACCTCGCCAATTGTACCCTAAATTAAGTGTCACCTGTAATTGTGTACTTTTGAGAATAAATTATTATTATTATTCCATTTATTAAATTAAAACATAATTTCTTAAAAAAAAAAACATTAAAAAAAACATTTAAAAATATAAAAAATAGTAGCCCACCGGCATCGGGAACAGGGTCCAAGCTACCGGTGGTCAGGGCTCCTGAGAGAGGAATCTCCGAACAATACGCGCCGTGTCCAGGAGTACTGCCTTCTGAATCAAGCCCTTGATCCAACTGCCTAACGAGAGCCTCTTCAGATGTTGGTCGAGGCTCTTGGCAATTAAGCCATTGGCCGTCACGACTATCGGCACAATGATTGCTCTATCCACTTCCCACATGTCGACAACCTCGCGAGCTAAGTCAAGATACTTAGTTTGCTTATCTTTCTCAGCTTTCACGAGGTTCTCGTCATGAGGGACCGCTATATCAACAATCATTGTGCGACGTTCTAGTCGATCTACCACCACTATATCAGGTTTATTGGCAACAATAGTCCTGTCAGTGATGATAGATCGATCCCAATATAACGTGATATTGCCATTGTCGAGAACTGGGTCGGGCACATACCTATAGTACGGTACTTCTGATTCCACAAGATTGTATTTAAGAGCAAGTTGCTGGTAGATAATCCTGGCTACGAGGTTGTGTCTATGCAAATATTCTCCGTTAGCTAAATGAGAACACCCAGAAATAATGTGTCGGATTGATTCCCCGGGTCGGTGGCATGCCCGACAGATGTCAACCGTACCGTCCTTCACAATGTATTTCCGGTAGTTGTTCGTCATCATTACTTCGTCCATAATCGCAAAGACAAAACCTTCGGTTTCCCCGAAGAGGTCACCGAAACGCAGCCAAGATACGGACGCTAACAGGTCTACATCGGGCCCATGTAAGGCCCGGTAAAAGCGTCCGTGAAGCTCCTTGCTCTGCCATACTTCTATGCGGTCATTAGTATCCAGTACTATAGGTTTGCGCCAGTTCTCGTTAGCCAAGGAGAGCGGAGTGAGGCCCTTGTCCACCACTGCCACATCTCGGTGCATACCCACGTCGGTTTTTAGGAAGTATTCCCTGAGACTGCATACCTCGCGGTTGTGCAGGGTCTTAGCATTTAAGAAGCCACGACCCCCGCACTTCCGTGGGATATACAGTCTCATCACCGATGACCGTGGGTGATGCATCCGATTTGCGGTAAGTAGTGTGCGGACCCTCCTATCCAGGGCGTCAAGTTCTGTCTGAGTCCATTTCAGTATGCCGAAAGAATACATCAATACCGGCATGACCCAACCGTTGAAAGCGCGCACCTTGTTTCCGCCTGACAAAAGACTATTCAGTACTTTATTCAGGCGGCCAAAGAAGCGCTCTTTCAACGATCGTTTTACGTCATCAGTATTGATGCCTAATGCTTCCGACATACCCAAATACTTGTAAGTTTCGGTTGAGCAGAGGGATCTAAGGTGTATGGAATCCGTGAGTTGAATTCCCACGGATTCCATAATCTCACCTGTCTTTACATGTACGACTGCACATTTGTCCACACCAAATTCCATCCTGATGGCACTACTGAAGGTTTCAGTTACCTTCAGTAGCTCCACCAGTTGTAAGTTGTTGGGCGCAAAGAGTTTCAGATCGTCCATGTAAAGAAGGTGAGATATGACCTGACCGCCTCTTTTCAACCGGTAACCTAAGCCAGAACCCTCCAGCAGTGTGCTGAGAGGGTTCAAGGCTAGGCAAAACCACAGTGGACTCAGACTGTCACCCTGGAATATGCCACGCTCAATCCTTATCGGTTCGCTGTTCTCCTGAATCTGTCGACATCCCGGATAGTGAAGGACTGTTCTCCACTGCCCCATACATGACATCAGGAAGGTGCGCAAAGTTGCATCAACTTTATACAATTCTAGCACCCTCATGAGCCATGTATGAGGAACAGAGTCATAGGCCTTCTTATAATCTATCCAACATGCCGACAGATTCTTTCGAGAACGTCGAACCTGTTGGCTAATGGCCATATCTATGAGGAGCAGCTCCATAGTACCGCGGGACCCGTTCCTACATCCATTCTGAGAGGCAGACATGATAGAATTTGTCTCAATATGACTGTTCATTTTAGCTCTCAGAATGGATGTAAGAACTTTATAGACCGTTGGCAAACACGTTATTATTATTATTATTATAAATATCTGTTATTTATTTATTGTGCACACCTACCATAGTGTTGATGTAAGTACCACCACTGTACATGAAGTTTGAATAAATAAATATTTCTATACAGTCTTTTTTTGGGAGTCTTCTAATGAATTCTCTCACTTAAGGCTGGAGCAAGAGGAGGTATCCGACTTTTACTGACTAAAATTCACTTATGGTCCTTCAGTTAACCTTTGCGATCTAAGACCACAGGATTCCTATTTAGAAATTTCTTCGTGGTCCTAGCGGGCATCGGCCTTGCTTGGCAGGGGTCAAGCGTAGGGACGCTTGCGGGTACTTGGCACTAGCTAAATGTACAAAATGTGCAAGTGTAATGAAAAAAACCTAATCTGTATAGTTTTGGGGCCGGGGCCCTGGGACGAAGGCAACGAAGGAACAGGAGTGGGTTTTTAGTCAGTAAAAGTCTGACACTATCTCCCGCTCCGCCCAAGAGCAGGTTTTGTCATAAGATGATTTTCCCAATCAATAAAAAAAAATGTGTATAGTTTTTATTTTTATGAAAGTTCTTGATATAGAATACAGTCATTATTATTTTTTTATTTGATATAAACTAGTGCTTGACTGCGATCCCATATAATGGTAAGCAGTGATGCAATCGTTGATGAAGAGGCGCAATAGTTTATTAAGAGCCTATTGACTCTAGCTTTGGAGGCACCTAAATTATAATCGGATAGGAAGACCTCAGCAGGCGAATTGTTCTAGTCCTTCAATGTGCGCGGTATAAACGACGAGGCGAAATGCTTAGTTCGGACCGTTTGAATTGTTTTCCATTAGAACGCTGATGAAACATATCCTAATGTTTTTGCAGTATCTGGCAACAAACATATCGAGTCAGCCTTCTCAGTAAGCTTTGCTGAAGTAGCCAATACTACAATGAAATTCTCAGTTCAATTTTACCTGCATCGTCCCTGTTGCAGTGATTTCCCAAAATTTCTAGTTGTATAGACACTTTATTTTTGAGGCGAGAAATCGTGAAATGAACTTTCCTTGGGGCGAGAAGGTGTGTTAGACTTTTACTGACTAAAATCCAACTAGTTACAGTCCTTCATTTGCCTTTAGCATTCTAGGGCCACGGTGACTCAGTTGCATAGGCATTTGAGATACAAAACCATATTATTTTAAATAACATAATATCCACTAGGAATCATTTTGATAATAATTAAAACAGCCATTGGACTTAGAAAAAACTCTACAGATGAGTTAGTACTTCTTTTAATATACAATGTATGTTGTTTTCCATATCACATAACTCAAGGTTTATATTCTATAAAGAAAATGAATACTAAAAGTCCTAGAATATGTGGCCCAAGAATGCATGGTTTCGAAGATATCATCAATCATAATTAATTTAGGTAAAAAATTTACACCCTTATCCAGATCTTTACTTTTGTGACGTTGCCAGTCATATTCGAAATCTAAACTAGTTTGCAAATAAACAAATGACATTACATATTTACGCTGCCATATTTCACGTAAGGGTGTTTTAAAAAAATAGTCGTGAATTTATCAAATTATTTTGTTTGGAAAATGAAGACAAAAAAAAAGATAATTGAAAAATAATTCATAATTATGCCAGTTGATTCTTTGATATGGTCTCATTCATACCCTAGAGTTATGGGATATAAAAAAAAAACACATTGTATAATGAAACAAAAGTTAACGTAAAACAAACACTATCACGTAAGTAAATAGACCCAAGTTAAAATAGACCAAAATATTCAATTGCAACCCGTTTTAATTTACCCAACTTTCAAACCCATTATAATCATAAAATTCCATCTCTGTGGTTCACCATAAAATATTAAACAAACCTTTGAAACACAAAAGCCCATTACGATGATATCAAGTGCTTCCACCGCTTCACCGGTCCGGAACACCTAAAAACTGGATTGAAACATTTATCTTTGGATCCTAAAACATTCACTTTTTCATTCACCATTCTTCGTATTTTAAACTGTGACACTTCACTTTAATAGTTCCCTCTAACGATCCCTGGGTACATAAAAGATAAGATAATGCCAGCTATCGACACGATGAACGGAAAATTTCCACCGTATTTGATCGTCGGGGCGCGGATAAAGGTCCATGGGAAAATTTTAAAATTCTCATTCTGATCTTTATTCTTTCTGGCCATTATTATCGTACACGTTAAACGTTATGGGGAAGATACATTATGGCTTTGAGTGTCTCATATTCATTGTCGTCTTAGTTTTTGGTTTTGGTTCGACAGTTTTGGTGGGAAAATCCTCTTATGACATCCCCCATTTTTGGGCGGAGCGGGAGATAGTGTCAGAATTTTACTGACTAAAAACCCACTCCTGTTTCTTCGTTGCCTTTCGTACCAGGGCCCAAGTTATCCTTTCAGAATCAGACCCTTGGCCCCAGTGGGCTTCGACCCTACTGGGCCCATACAGTTGTTGACATCTCCCTGAAGCGCACGTGGAATAGTGCGCCGTCGATGACTTGAGCTTGGTCTGGACGGTTACCGGACGGTCAGACGGCGAGCTACCTATTGCTTGCCGTCCGCAAGCCCACGCCTACGGTGACCGGAAATCGGAATCAAAATCCCGGCGGCGGTTAGGGTGTGAGGACCTCACGCGATCGGCCGCCTCCTTTGCTAGCATTACTGCTTCGCAGAAGGAGGCGACCGCCTGCCGCTACTCCTCACTCCGAACCATAGTTTAGGTAGACCGTTGAAAATACATTTCATGACTAAATAGTATTTTTTTAATAACACACTAGTGCTTGACTGCGATCCCACCTGATGGTAAGCAGGGGTGTGTTACAGAGTTCCGAAAAGTGTAACCTCGAATAACACGTTCCCGTAAGTTCACTAATCCGAAACACTTAACAACGAATGCACGTTACCACGAAAAACTTAATGCCGTAGCCATGCGATCACGAATTACATGATTCAGAAAACTGTAATATCGAATAACACTACCCCGTATGTTTACTAATAGGAAACTCTTCACAACGAATGCACGCTGCTACGAAAAACCTAACGCCACAGTCATGGTCATGATTTTTCAGTTATTCGTAACGTCGTCGTTAAAATTCGAAATGGTTACCCAGTCCTGACCGTATAACATAGTATAAAAAAAAACTTAAAAAACTGAGCAAATACGAGTCGGACTCGCACATTGAGGGTACCGTACTAGCTTACCTACATATTTGAATAGTTCAATTCCCGAATGTGGTCTCGAAGATTTTTCGAATCGCAAAAATATGTTTTTTTTATTGTGATGTAACAACAAATTTTCTGTTTACAGATTTATTTCTATATTTATACTATATGACCTCGCTTATGCCAAATTTCAGGATTCTGGGTCAACAGAAATGTACGTTTTTTGCGACATAAACGGCCGTATCTTTTTTTTCGTTAACTTAGAAGTTTGATTTTGTCACAGCTTCAAGGGACCGCAAACTTTAGCATATGGTTTTATTTTCAACTCGATACCGCCACGATTTTCTGAGATAAAGGGTCTTGACAGACACACAGACAGGCAGACGAATGGACAACAAAGTGATCCTATAAGGGTTCCGTTTTTAACTCTTGAGTTACAGAACCCTAAAAATAGCGACCAGTGGGGACCGAATAGTCGTCCGTACTCATCCCAAGTCCTAACTCGCCCGGTCCCTAATCTGTATCTATATGTATAGCTAGAAGGCGCAAAAGTACTGATGGTAAAAAAGTGTATCTGGTTCTAGTGGCTGAATAGATATATGGCTATGAGTGTACAGCAACAGTTCATAGCGATGTTCTAATGTATATCGACGGTTGAAAGGCTAATTGATCCAAACGACATTTTTTCTAATATTGAGTTATATACATATTCGGAATCAGCAAATTTTTCTCCGTCGTTTGAGTCGGGTTTAAATGTCGATGATTAAAATGTCGTTTAGATCAATTAGCCTTTCAACCTTCGATATGTATTTTGGTCTTCTTAAAGACTAGTGATGAGTTATATCGATTTTCTCTTGTGATTAGTTTAAAAAAAAATATGTTTTTTTTTTTGTTATGGCAATGCAGCCGGTTGCAACTATTCTGCCAGGGAAATTTTATGTTCTTGAGAAGGTCGTAAAAGTTGATTGACGGAAGGTTGTGATGTTAAATTCGGATTGCAATTTGCAGTTTGAAACACTAAAGTGCATGAAGAGCTGTACTTAGTCAGTAAAATATGCAACATAATTGAGCCAGTTGCAATTATTCTGCCAGGAAAATTTTATATTTTTTAAGAAGTTCGTAAAAGTTGATTGACGGAAGGTTGTGATGTTAAATTCGAATTGCAATTTGCAGTTTGAAACACTAAATTGCATGAAGAGCTGTACTTAGTCAGTAAAATAAGCAACATAATTGAGCCAGTTGCAACTATTCTGCCAGGAAAATTTTATGTTTTTGAGAAGTTCGTCAAAGTTGATTGACGGAGGGTGATGTTAAATTCGGATTGCAATTTGCAGTTTGAAACACGAAAGTGCATGAAGAGCTGTACTTAGTCAGTAAAATATGCAACATAATTGAGCCAGTTGCAACTATTCTGCCAGGAAAATTTTATGTTTTTGAGAAGTTCGTCAAAGTTGATTGACGGAAGGTGATGTTAAATTCGGATTGCAATTTGC
Organism: Mythimna vitellina; assembly: GCA_949316375.1. Classification (NCBI taxonomy): domain Eukaryota; kingdom Metazoa; phylum Arthropoda; class Insecta; order Lepidoptera; family Noctuidae; genus Mythimna; species Mythimna vitellina. The sequence continues at coordinate 2,933,160 of OX438696.1, forward strand.
AGTTTGAAACACTAAAGTGCATGAAGAGCTGTACTTAGTCGGTAAAATAAGCAACATAATTGAGCCGGTTGCAACTATTCTGCCAGGAAAATTTTATGTTTTTGAGAAGTTCGTCAAAGTTGATTGACGGAAGGTGATGTTAAATTCGGAATGCAATTTGCAGTTTGAAACACTAAAATGCATGAAGAGCTGTACTTAGTCAGTAAAATAAGCAACATAGAGGTATCGTAAACTTGTAAGTTGTAATGTACTGTTCCGTTGAAATTAGCTCATCATCGTCTCTTGAGAAATAGCTTTAATTAAAGTTCTTGACAGTGTTTAGAGAGATTTACTCTGCTCCTCTGTGATGTCAATTATTAGTTGGAAATCTAATCAAAGATGTAAATTAAAACTTCGTTACTTTTTAAACCAACAATGAATATATTTCGCTTGCTTCTCATCATCATCATCATAATTTCAGCCGAAAAACGTCCACTGTTGGACATAGGCCTTCCCCAAATGTCGCCACAATGATCGGTCCTATTCGTCTCGCATCCATCGGATTCCTGCGACCCTCACTAGGTCATTTCTGGCCTTCCAACGCTGCGTCTTCCGGTACGTGGTCACCATTCCAGAACCTTTCGTCCTCATCGACCATCTGTTCTGCGAGCAATGTGCCTTGCCCACTGCCACTGCCACTGCACTTGTTCCTATTATAATTAGTTAATTATGGTTATTACAAAAACTTGCTTTTAAAACCAGTACTGTTCATTTGAACCGTCGCACCATAACTCGCCATTGCCGCCATTGCAGTCGAGTTATGGAGGGAAATTGTCCTTTCAACTTAACTCAAATCAATAAAACTAATAAAAAAAAATATTTTCCGGTATAAGGTGTACCAATATATTTAAATATTTAATGTGCAATATGTTTGAGGTATTTTATTTACACATCCAGATAACATTTTACCAGCGTCTGTGCTCCCTAGCACCCTAACTTCAGCCCTCAAAGTATAGTGAACAAACATCTTCTAAACACGAAACGATCCGCAACCATAATCTTATTCATCGCTTTCCATAGGCCGTGATTTAGGTAAAGAGCGAAGTGCTCAGTTAAAAAAATCATTGCCCCAGGCAACTAAAGGAAAATAGATTGGTTTTAGTCAATAGAGGTCTTACACGCCGTCTCGCTCCACCCTAGGGTGAGAGAAGTTATTAAATGATTTCCCACTTCAAAAAAAATGTACCTATACAACTGAAAAATATTGTAACAGGCACGATTCAAGTAAATTAGAATTGAGAATTTCATTTTAATATCGACTACCTAACGAAACTTGCTTAAAACGTTGACTTGATCCATTTGCTGCCATATACTGCAAACACATTGGGATACGTTACATCCGCATTACCAGAAGACGTAGCGTTGGAAGGCCTCCTACAAGGTGGACCGATGACCTGGTAAGGGATGCGCGAATCCAATGGATGTGAGACGCTCAGGACCGTTCATTGTGGCGACACTTAGGGAGGCCTATGTCCAACAGTGGACTTCCTTCGGCTGAAATGATGATGATGACATCCGCATTCTAATGGAAAACCAAGTGACTGTATTCTGAATCAAAAAGTAATTTTTTTCAAAACTTGAGACAGGCTAAACGCACAATACGTGAGCGGGAGAAGTGATTAGATGATTTTCCAACTTCAAAAAAAAACAACGTCCCTTGGAAAGAAACGGTAAAAATCACGTTTGTTGTATGGGAGTCCCACTCAAATACTTTTTTTTTTTTGAATTTTTAATATTTATTGGTATAAGTGATAACTGAAGGAAGGAAGTTAGTGATAGTATGACGGTTGACAGGATAGAATGGAAGAAAAAAACGTGTTGCGCCGACCCCAAATAAGATGGGACAAGGGCAGGAAGATGATGATGAAGTGATAACTGAAAAACATCATTTGTGAAAATTTCAATTATCTAGCCAATAAGTTTCATGAGATACAACCTGGTGACTGGTATTCGGCTGTCCCGTTTGTAGCCTTTGGTGACAGAACCCTAAAAACAATAACATTAGGAATTACTCCAATATCATAGGTGCATTCACAAACATGATTTTAAACTCACGTACACAAGACACCCAGGTCCGTGTCTGAGAGTCTTGTGTACTATCAATTAGCTGTAGGCCATACAGATGTTTATTCCGTGCAGGAATTCAACCACTGCGCCAATCTGCGCCAATTTTGAATTCACAAAGTAACTCTCTTAAGCCATTTTTTGTTACTCATATTCTATTCCTAGAACATTAGCAAATAATCTACGAATAAACATGAAGTAAGTAGAATAAAATTTCTATATTACGTGCTGAACCGAACTAGTCGTTAAGTGTAGTTGAGTAAATCCAAATGAAATGAAGGGTAGCTTGTCTAATTACGATGGTATTAAGTGTAACGATTTCTAGACACGGAACGAGATCACGCGAGCGCTGCGCGGCGAGCCAAAGAGTACGAGCGAAGACTGGACAAAACGTTACGAGAATGTGGGTTAAGAGCAGCCAACCGAGAAACACATTCACTGTTTTTCATACAACCGCTCTGTACATATTTTTCATTTGATATTTTAGAAACACAAATATCTTGTGGATCAAAATCAACTAATCAATTTGTGTAAAACTAATCCAGTAAAGAAATCTGAAAATCTTCTATTTGGCTTGAACTTTGTTCCTTACAAAGTTCAAGCCAAATAAAATTCAAAAATGATGATGGATTAAATTATTAATTAATTAATTATCATTATTAATTTTTGAATACATTATGAAGGCATAATGTATTCAAAAATTAAAATAGTCAAAAAAATATAACAATGAATTCCTTGCAAATTGAATCAATATTTTCAATGACGAAAATTTTTTCCAATTAAATTTCCTTTTACAGTTTAAAAAATACACGTACTTCCTGGAACAAGTTTTGTGGAATATTCGAGTGAATGACGGTATTACCGAGTGCCAGCAGAGCTTTCTGGTATTATCTCTCTGTTTTCGCATTGCCTTTTTTTAAACACTGCATGTGATTGTGCTGGATTAACTGGCAAGCTTTTAAACCATGCTCAGGTTCACGATAGACGAGTGGGGAAGGGCCCTTTTAAGAGGACTACAGCCCCCTAGCCAAGTTACATTCGCTTCGTTCGCGCCGAACGCCTCGAGTAGGCCACGCCTCCGATTCCTTTGTTCTGTCCACGTGACTGAGCATTGAGATGACGTTAGAATAAAGGAATCTTAGGCGTGGCCCACTCGAGTTCAGTTCGGCGCGAACGGTACGATTGTAACTTGGCTAGGGGGCCAGGAGCTAACCGCGAGTTTTATAATTCGCAGAAGTATATGAACTGCTGCAGTAAACAGAACAAAAAAAAAATATACCTCATGTTGGTACTGTAGTGGTACATATATAGACAAATATAATGAAATATTATTAAATTAATATTATATTTATAACAAAATACATATATTTGCTAAAAATAAAATATAATATGTTATTCTTCAGGACAAACGCTGGATAGATAGCTTGTTCGAAACATAATACGCGTACAGCTAATTTAGTGTGATAGAAAACATCTCAAAGATGCCTCTAAAAATTACTTTTACCGATAAAAAAAACTAAACTAATATACATGCAATCATTCTATTTTTTTGTTAGATTATTTTACAAGCAAAGTTTTACCATTATAATATTTTAATTGCATAATTAAATCTTCCATATTAATGCTTCATATTTATATATATAGAGATGAAACGCAGTAACATGCGTTTCATCTCTATATACATAAATATAAAAGATTTATAAGTATACATGTGGATGAGTGAAGAGGGAGAGGGAGACTAAAGAAAAGATGGATGGATTGTGCGAACAGTGATATGAAAGAAAAGGTTGTTGATAGGATAGAATGGAAGAAAAAAACGTGTTGCGCCGACCCCAAATAAGATGGGACAAGGGCAGGAAGATGATGATGATGATTAATGCTTCATATTCACAAGCATTATGTTTTGACGAATCTCTTTCTTTTATGGGCAGCGCGAGTAATCGCGCTTTATGTGGTATAGTCCTCTTAAGGTAACTAGACAAATTTGCCAGCAAGTAAGTACCCTTTTCCTCATATAGCTGCGTACCTGAAAAATGTATAGGATCATGATAAGGGCCAAGTCTCGCGTAACCATGTCATGACGCTAAAAAGATGTATGGATTGGTTGCGTGGCCAACAGTGGCCATGTCTGGTGTTCACCATAGAATTGCATGTATTTTAGTTGTTGCGTGAACCGGCAGCGCCGCCATTGCGTCCCTGTGAGGCACGGGCCTTAATGTCGATTCAAGTCAGCTTTATGTCTTTCTTTATTTTACAATTCATGATATAATAAAAGAAAAGAAGACGAAAACAGAAAAATAGGTCCATAGGTGATGCGAAGTAGAAATAACTACGGAAATCTCTTCCAGCATACCTGCGAAAGTAATATTGGAAAAAAAGATGTACAAATAAAACAATTATCAATAAAATATACAATAAAAAAATATACTATCATAAATATATACATACACATAGTAGAATAGATATCACAATAATACATACTGAATAAAAAATGCATACTTAAAAGCAATTATGACGAAATGGAAAGATTCTTTCATTCCTTTTTTGAAAACTGCAAGAGTTTGGCAGCCCCTAATGTCAGGAGTTCTTATTCCCATTTAAAAAATTAAGAATGGCTTTATCTTCACGCTCAAACAGCTGAACGGATTTCTATGAAACTTGGTACACGGCTTGACTATGTCCTGGAACATAGGACATTTTGTATACAGTCATAATCACATGAAAATGATCTACCCGTGATTTTAGCACCGCTTGATCATGCCCTGAAATAGCAGAAAGGATACTTTTATCCCGGCGAGTATTTTCCAGGAAAGTGCCTATTTATTCTAATCTATAAAACCTATTTAGTCCAATCTTCTTCTTCCTGCCCTTATCCCATATTACTTGGGTTGGCGTTTTTTTTCTTCTTTTCTGTCTTGTCACCCGTCACACTATCACTAACTTCCTTTTCTTTCATGTCACTCCTCACACAATCCATCCATCTTTTCTTTGGCCTGGAACTTTTTAGTAACATGCTTTTTATCCCTCCTCTTTATAATGGGTGATTCATTCGGAGTTACTTTTTCCAAAACTAAAAAAAATATGAATAAAACAAATTTATCGGGTAATCTTTATTATAATACAAAAGAACCATTCCTTACATTTACTTTTTAAAGATTATTTCTTTCAAATGTTGTCCGTAACTGCGATTAAGGTGGTCCATTCTGGAGTTCCAGTTTTCGATGACCCGACCGAGCATTTCCAGTGGTATTTGGCGAATAACGCGAGTAATGTTGGCTTCCAGTTGATCAATCGTACGCGGCTTATCCATATAAACTTTGGACTTTACATAACCCCACAGAAAAAAGTCTAAGGGTGTGATATCACAGGATCTAGGCGGCCAACTGACTGGTCCGAAACGCGAAATTAACTGTTCACCAAATTTTTCTCGCAACAAAGCCTTCAGTTTTGCAAAAAGTAATTCCGAATGAATCACCCATTATAACCATTGCCTTTTAACATTGCAGTCACTGGCGCCACTTTCAAACTTCCTCTAATATACTCACTTCTCACTTTATCCATTCTCGTCATACCACACATCCATCTCAACATTCTCATTTCCTATTTAGTCCAATATGATATAAAAACGCCTAGTTAAGAACACAGAGCAAAACTGTATATCGACGTTAAAAAGCATGTCGGATTGCTCTAAATTGGGGTGTTATCAATATTCATATATTTTAAACGACACATAGACCTATTTTTTTTTATTAAATGATTTGTTAAATTGATTTAAAATTTGAGATTGAGATTTACTGGTTTAAAAAAAACACTTTTACGCGTCAACTTTTTTTTCAGTTTAAACCAGATGTATTATGACCGGTGTTTCCTACCTGAATACCCTGAAAAGAAACACCGAAATAAACTGAAGTCAAAGTGTCGAAAATAAACATTATATCCTATATCGTTATATGAAATAAGTTTTAGAGTACATAAATGTTATATGGAAAGAAATTATATCAACATTAAGTTCACACGCTCACGTTTCTTATATCTAGTAAGCTTTAGTGAAATGAAAACATCCCAAATAACTTTATATGTTGAGAACGCACCAGATCATTGTCTACCCGAATGCCATATTCGAAGAGATTTTGGGTCAAGGTCTTTACCATGATGTATGTCAGGCGTGCGAGTGAGAAAGAGGGATGGAGCTATACACCCTATGTAGCTCCATCCCTTTTACAGTTCAGTTTAGGTTGTAAAATGGATCGCGTTAAGAGTTTGCAGTAAGGCTTGAGGTTTTGGTTACATAAGCCCATATTACACAGCACTCTCTCCAAAAAGATCCATTCATACACTCTCGAATAAGTAAATGCTTAGCCCTCGTCCCTTTTCGGACGTCGGAGCGTGTGTACTTCTATTGCACTCACGGACATAACGCCCCCTATTTTAAATTTTGTTTTAGAATTATTTTATTTGTATATTATATATTTTATTACTATATTTTCTCCTCTCAACACATAAACTCCATTAATGTCAGTAATACGTAAGTGCAATTAGAATTGTAATTTTGAAGGTGTGAGCCTAGAGTTCTGTCACACAGGTCCTGTACCCAGTATAGACTCCAGCTCTCACAAAGGATTGACTATTACAAAATAATTAGGTATTAGATATTATCAACCTTTATGAAATAAATAAGTAAATATACAATTGTTATTCTTATTATGACATAAACAGACAGCACAATATCAAAACGTTTCCGTTTTACCATTTGCGGAACGATAAAAACGCAAAAAGAAGGACGCGTAACTTCAATCATCTGCGCATGAAGTATGCAATGCTCGCTACGGGGATACTGTGGAGCATATCTCACCAACATGTCTGGAATTTTTGCTAGCTATACTGAACATTCTACTCGGAACAAAACGTTTCTACGGGATATTGCCATTATCACGTCGCTTAGCCGACTATGCCCCAGTGCAGTGCAATGTTATTAATTTTCTAGTGGATACTCAGCTGCCCATTTGGCTTTAAGAGATTTAGTTGTTGAAACTGTCGAGTGTCCTGTTAAATTGACAATCGTGTTTGAAATTGCACGTTGTTTATTATTGCACAAAGCTTTATATTGGGTACCACTTAGTAGATTAATATCAAAGTTATATCTTTTTTTTTCTCTCTTTTACAAACGTTTCCTCATACGAGGAATAACCGTGCACGCGATAATCATATCAATGAGCAAAGGGTAGCTTGCTGTCAACCGTCCAGACCAAGTTCAAGACGTCGACGACGCTAAGTGTTCCACGCGCGCCTCAAAGAGATGTCAGCTTTAGGCCCAGCAGGGCCAATGCCTGCTAAGGCACAGGGAATTTTCGAAAAGGAAACCCATGGTCTTAGAACACAAAGAGAAACTGAAGGATACAGGTGTAGTGTAAGTCTTAGGCCCTCACGCATGACGCTAGAACGGGAAAAGTCATTGGATGATTTAAATAAAATAAAAAAAAACACTAAGTATGATTACAGTATCAAAAACATGTAAAACTTACTTACACAAGTCAGCCAGACCCGGAAAAAACTATCTATAGGGTTAAACAAATATTAGTTCCGTACACGAATCAATCCTGCAACACCCAGCGCAGTAGCCACTCGTTCAACCATTGTGCCAACCGTGGCGTCTTATTTTTTGAGATTGTATTTTTAATAAAAGCTTCTAACTTTAAAAAGGCTGAACTATACTACGAGTATTTCTTTTAATTGGAAGAAGCCTACATACTGAAGTAAAATATGTTCTCGCCCTGTTAATGATAAGTAAAGTTACTACCTTAATTTTTGGATAATGATGATAAAAATCTATACAAGCCTTTCGTCTATCCTTTGATAATCATGTTCAACCCAAATGTCGTCTGCAAAACATGTAAAGAAAAAACTGAGCAAGTGCGAGTCGGACTCACACGTACACGATTCAGTACAAACTAAATTATGTAAATAGTTCGATCGAGTTTTTTTTTTTGTGACGCAACTACATATTTTCAGTTTTCAGATTTATTTCTATACTTGTGCTATAAAACCTTGCTTCATGTTAAATTTCAGGGTTCTAGGTCAACGGGAAGTACCCTTTGGATTTCGATTTCCTTAGGAGTGTCAAATTTACGATTTTTGCGACATAAATGGTCGTATGTTTTTTTCTCGTTAATTTAGAAGTTTGATTTTTTCACAACTTCAAAAAACCGCAGATCTGAGTATATGTTTTAATTTCAACTCGATACCTCCACGCGTTATCGAGAAAAAGGGTCTCGACTGACAGATAGAGACAGAAGGAAAACAAAGTGATCCTATAAGGGTTCTGTTTTTTTCCTTTTGAGGTACGGAACCCTAAAAAGATTGCAAAACATAAATTTAGTTCAAATTTTGACTAACACTGGAATCTTCAACTTGATAATAAGTTATTATATATTCATTTTAAGTTCATCACATTAAATTTATAACGGTGAAGGTTTGTAAATATATATGACTATGTTTGTTACTTCTTCAAGCTCAAACGACGGAAAGGATTTGGACGAAACTTAGCACACAGATGAACTATGTCCGGTCTAGAATACTTGTTTCATCGGGGAACTTTTTCCTTGGAATATTTTTTAAATTCACACGGACGAAACTGCGATACCAAATCGCTCAACACATTGCTAGTTGACCCTCTCAGAAAACCGTCAACGAAAATTTTGAAACTGAGCAAAAAAAAAAACCAGCCAACTAAGAATGAGGAAATATCAATCAAAAGCCAATTTGTCGTACTAAACCGTTACGATGGGCGTGACCGTCGACGTTTTGTGAGAAACTAACGCATGGCTGCGTATTCATCCGTGCGGCGTTAACTAGCTGCGGAAAAACGAAAATAACCGTTGCCGTCGGGAAATACATACCGCGTTGTTGTCAAGTTAGCAACGCGTTTTTTGTGAGTTTATTGAAATATCTACAGCCTTGTTAGGTAAAGTTATGTCGATCGTGTTATGGAATACTAGCTTCTGACAACGGCTTCGTCCCGCGTATAAAATTAATTTTTCTTTTTTTTGTTCTTTTTCTTTCTTTCTTTTTTAATTATTTTACGAATTATAGACCTGGTTACTTACTTGAATAGGATAATAAATTGATGTGGTAGTTTCTCTCATCATCATCATCATCATTTCAGCCGAAAAACGTCCACTGTTGGACATAGGCCTCCCCCAAATGTCGCCACAATGACCGATCCTGTGCGTCTCGCATCCATCGGATTCCCGCGACCCTCACCAGGTCATCGGTCCACCTTGTGGGAGGCCTTCCAACGCTGCGTCTTCCGGTACGTGGTCGCCATTCCAGAACCTTTCATCCCCATCGACCATCTGTTTTGCGAGCAATGTGCCCTGCCCACTGCCACTTAAGTTTGGCGATTCTTCGGGCTATGTCCGTAACCTTGGTTCTTCTGCGGATATCCTCATTTCTGATGCGATCACGCAAGGATACTCCGAGCATAGCCCTTTCTATTGCCCTTTGAATAACTTTAAGCCTTCTGATGAGGCCCATTGTAAGCGACCACGTTTCGAAGCCATATGTCATCACTGGCAACACGCACTGGTTATAAACTTTTGTCTTGAGACACTGTGGTATGTATGTTGTATGTGGTGGTGTGGTGTGTATAGTTTCTCTAAAGAAAAGGAAATCAATGATAGCGTGACTGCTGAAAGAATATGCCACCACCGGGACCCAGCAGAATACCAGCGTCAGGTATATTTGCCTGACACAAGCTGAGTTGGGCTCCCATTTGGTGCAGCCTTGAAGCGCACACCGCACTACGCTATTCATTTCTTGTTTTGTTTGTCTCACAAAACGAAGTACCTACCAATGATTATGTGTTTAATATAGGTACTCGTAACATTGATGTTTGTGATTGTTTAATTTTTTTTTTTATTTTTTTTTTGTGCTTTCTTTTGTAATTTTTATTGTACTTTTGTGTATTGTCTGTTAATTTTTGTGTGCATCAAATAAATGTTCTATCTATCTATCTATCTAATATAATATAAGAAAAAAAAACGTGTTGCGCCGACTCTAAGTAATATGACAAGGATAAGAGCAGGAAGTTGATGAGTATCTCTAACGTCACACGATATTCGATGCTTTAGTATTGCAAATAGTATCTACTAAAGTAGACTTCTTATTATAAATAATATTGATAAAAGTGCTTAGGACAAAAAACCCCTATTTTTATAGGTACGCTAAAAATTGCCAACACACGACACGTGACGTTTTTTTACGAGAAAAAAAGTTACTTATTTAAATTATAATCTATAACACATTAAGTAGAAATGAAAATTTGTCATTTTCATAGACATAGATTAAAACTTAAGCACGCGGAGTTTTTATCGCGTAATGTTTTGCAAGATTGACGCTACACAAAGAAACGCAAATGATTTGTTACGCATTTGCACCATATAGTTTCACTCCTGGTTCGCCTTCTCATTATATGCATTATATGCCCTCATAAAATGAACTCCATCGTTAAAAAACATGTGACACAGAAAGCTACTACAAAAAATCAACACCCCCATATAATATTCCAGTCCTACGCCACTGATACCACCTTTATCTCGTACATTGTTTACAGCGCGCCATTTAATTCCTACAATGTTATAATTGAAACACGTGCGCAAAACGCCGCCTGCATTCATAATACGTTTTAAACGGTCCAACTTTACGTTTTTTTTCGAATAATAAAACCTTTTTAATGTAAAAAGTTTCAAGAGTATACATCGCTTTTCTGGTTATAACTTTTTTCGGAGATTTCATTTTTAATTTTAGATTAAGGGGGCCTTATTTATGTCGTTCCGAAAGCATATTATTTGTTCTTTTTTTTTTGGGTAGGTGAGTTTTCTTCAAGGCAAAATAGGACTGTTTCTGAATGTTATCATGTTGAGAATTCTGTCCCCTAAAACAACGGAACCAAATCAAATCAAAAGCATTTTATTTCAAATAAACTATTTACAGGCACTTTTGAAATGTCAAGAAGTCAGTCAGTCAGGAAAAAAAAATGATGCTAATTGCACATTCCGAATGGTAGATCTCTATGGAGAAGAAGGTGCAAGAAACTCCATGGACACACTTTTCAATCATGTTTTGTAATTACAAATATCTCTGTTACATGTTTCCCTATTCCTAATCTTTTGCTGTCCGTCTATCTGTAAGGAGGCTGTATCTCGTGAACCGTTCTAATGTTACACGGAGTGTGTGTTTCTATCAGTAATATACATTTAACATTAAAAAATAAAATTATAATTATAATTGTTTCAAAGTGGTCTGATGTGGGAAATTATCTAACGACTTCTCCCGTTCTAAGGTTTTTTTAAATAGTGTTTCAGGTTTTTTTCATTTTTCGTTCAAACCGCCGCCGATCGCCTCTATGAGGACATGAGGATGCTCCGCAGCACAATGCATAAACACACTACTTATTCACAGTAAATAAAAACCTACCTATATATTTATATATAAAATTCAAAAGTTTTTTATTTCACATAGGCCTACATGGGCACTTACAAAACGTCAGAAGCTAGTGCACGGTTACAAATTGATCGTTTCTTGGAGAAGAACTGGCAAGAAATTCCATGGTTACTCTTTTAAAAAAAATGTTGTTCTTATAATATTTCCATATTACAGTATAAGTAGATATTATTTAAGGACAGTGTAGACTCGTCAATATTGTACTAAAAAGTACAATAAAAATAATCATAATAAAAAGTGAGTCGTAATGAGAAGTAACCTAACAATTCGCAGAGTCTACAGTGTTCTCACATTCACATTATAACATTTGTTTTTGGTATTAAGAAAGCCTTTTCCCACTCGTCTTCGTCAACGCGAGCATGGTTTAAAAGCTTGTTATTTCATCTATGGCATTCTAAGGCTAAGGCAAGTTTTGATGAAGAGGCAATGTGAAAAAATATGCCTAAAAACTTTTTTGCTGTTCGGTAATTCCATCATTTACTCGAATATTTCACAAAACTTGTTCCAGGAAATATGTGTTTTTTTTTTTAAACTTTAAAAGTTTGTGGGAAAAGATTTCTCTGAGAGAATCTCGATTAACTTAGCAATGTTTCTATGTATTTTTAATTTATGAGTACATTATGAAGGGCCAAAGTTCATTTTCAGAGGATTTCACTGGATTAGTTTTATAAAAAGAACAACGGCGAGGAAATTGTTGATAAAATGATTAAGTGTCTACATGATTAAGTGTCCATGATATATACTGGCGAAATGATTGACTAGTTTTATCAAATCAAGCAAGATCCTTAGACAGACTTTTCGCAAAAAAAAATCGTCATAATTGAAAACTGAATTGACAAGATTTTTTGGGATAATAAATAATCATGACTTAGTTTTTATTTTGCTTTCAAAATTCATGAAGTTAATGATTATTGGTTAATTTGAATTTTTAATGTTTCCACTGTTATAAAAATCTTATTCTAATAATATAATATGCTCAGCTTTATGTATTAAAAATAAATACTTGAGAAATACATTTACTTACGCATTAAATAATAAACATAAAAATTAAAATAACTTTTTCTGCTTAAAATGTAGTGGTTATAATGACACATATGACATCGTAGTGCATTTCGAGTATAGTAATCTCACTAGAAAAAAGCCTGTATAGGTTATAGGTAACCTGTATAGGTCTGTCTTTTATCCACCCTAAAATAAGAATGAAACAATCTTACTTTGAACGTAATGGTAACCCCGCAGGTCGTTTAAAGGATCACATTAAGAGATTGTGATAGGGTTTCAGTTTCTGGTTCTGAATAGAGTACCAATAATAACAATATTACCGTTACCATTCATTTATAACCAGCCAATCACACAGTATATCATATAATACGTACCTGAATAAATTTTCATTAAGTATTCCAACAGCACAAGGCCACAATGTTGATGTACTTACCACTGAAATAAATTTATTCGCTTCGAACCTTTTAAATCTATTTGCATACATTCGCTTTTGGTTTTTGTTCAATACACGTTATATTATTATCTTATTTGAATACGTAACTAATGTTCTATATTAACTAACACCACTGATGTTGTTCTGTCTTAGCAATGAACTATCAAATGCGCGAAATGTCACACGCTCAAAGGTTAAATAAATAGTTTGTAATTTTATGCAACATTTTCTTATTTTTAGGATTCGGTACTTCTAAAGGAAAAAATACGGAACCCTAATAGTATCACTTTGTTGGCCATCTATCTGTCTGTCAATACCCTTTATCTCGGGAACACGTAAAGATATTGAGTTGAAATTAAAACCATATACTAAGGTCTATAGTCCTTTGAAGCTGTGAAAAAATTAAACTACTAAGTAAACGAGAAAAAAAGATAAGGCTGTTTATGTTGCAAAACGTGTATTTCGACACTCTCAATGAAATCAAAATTCATAGCGTACTTCCCATTGACCTAGAATCCTGAAATTTGGCATAAAGCAAGGTAGCACAAGTATAAGAAAAAATTTGAAATTTGTGGTTACGTCACAAAAAAAAACATTTTTTTGCGATTAGGAAAAATCTTCCTAACTCGATTCGGGAACTGAACTGTTTTCAAAGGTAAGTTTGGAACCCTTAGTGCGCGAGTCCGACTCGCACTTGCCGAGATAAAGTGACAGACAGACGGACAACAAAGTGACCCTTTAAGGGTTCCATATTGTTTTTTGAGGTACGAAACCCCAAAACAAGAAAAATAATTTTGTACAGAAAACCTGAACTCAAAAAAAATAATAAGCAAAAATATAGTCGTCATTACACAGTTCTTCGAATCAAGAATAAGCGTAATTATTACCGGGAACCAGTTATATCGTCATAGTAAAAGGATTAATACATAGAATAACGATCCAGTAATTATTTTTTTTTTTTTTTTTTTTAATTGATATAAACCAGTGCTTGACTGCGATCCCACCTGATGGTAAGTGGAGATGCAATCATTGATGGTGAGGCGCACTAGTTTATTAAGAGCCTATTCACTCTAGCCTTGATAGCCTTAATTAATAGTTATTTTTCAGTCGAAGTCAAATAGAGGTCACCTTTTACATTTATTGAGCAGTTTTATGTCTTATCAGGACAATATTACCAGTTGTAACACCCTCTTTGCGCGGGCTTGCGGACGGCGAGCAATGGGTAGCTTGCAGTTCGATCGTCCGGTAACCATCCAGACCGAGCCCAGTCGTCGACGGCGCGTAGTGTCTCACGCGCGCCTCAAGGAGATATAAGCAAACCGTAGGGGCCCAGCAGGGTCGAAGCCTACTGGGGCCATGGGCTGTGCGAAAGACAACCCCGGCAAAGAACGAAGGCAAAGAAGAAATAGAAGTGGGTTTTTACATCGACCATCTGTTCTACGAGGAATGTGCCCTGCACAATGTCAACTGTGTAGTGTTTGTATACTTGTCTCGAGTGGATGGGCAGAGACAGTTGACAGTTGCATACAGACCTTTGACTGAGGCGGACGTGTTGAACCTAACTGCTGCACCCCTAGCCAAGTTGATAATCAGCAATCGTTAACGCTAGTCGAAAACGAATCAAACGTATGGAAATGACATCATCTCAACGTTAAGTCACGTGGTCAGAATAAACGAATAGAAAATTCGTAGCCAAGTTCACATCGTTCAAAATGATAGAATGTATTGTTATCATTTCTACAATGTTCAACGCTACATCTTTTGTTATTGTAGAATGAGCGGCCGACTCAGGCGCGTCAACATGGCTACCAACGTATCGTTTTCTATAATTGCTGACACCGAGGGATTACCAATTGGAGAACGGAATTCGATACGAAACGGTTGTAACTTGGCTAGGAGGAGGCTGGTAACGTAACGAGCCAATGTGTTTACCCCCTGTGTTAGTACGTCCACTACAAGTGGGAAGAGCTCATAATCATCATCATCATTTCAGCCGATAGACGTCCACTGCTGGACATAGGCCTCCCTCAAATGTCGCCACAAAGAACGGTCCTGTGCGTCTTGCATCCATCGGATTCTCGCAACCTTCACCAGGTCATCGGTCCACCTTGTAGGGGGCCTTCCAACACTGCGTCTTCCGGGTACGCGGTCGTCACTCTAGAACCTTTCGGCCCCAACGGTCATCTGTTCTGCGAGCAATGTGCCCTGCCCATTGCCACTTAAGTTTGGCGATTCTTCGTGCTATGTCGGCAACTTTGGTTCTCCTGCGGATATCTTCATTTCTGATTCGATCACGCAAGGAAACTCCGAGCATTGCCCTTTGCATTGCATTGTGGGAAGAGCAATTTGACGCCAACTAAAAAAAAAATGTTGCAACATAGAAACACTATCTTCTCTAAACCAGAGGCGCAAGCGCAAAGCTATTTAAAATTAATTAACTATCGATCTAAATCCGACCCACAAACAAAATAAAGCCAATAAAGTGCCATCGAGGCGAATGCAAAACTCCACGAAGGTAAAACAGAAAGAAAACTCAACATAAGTGTTTGACGTGTTTTCCAATACGGAGGAAGAACTAAGTTCTCTAACTTTGAACGGCCCGGTCCGGCAAAAACGCGTTGAAGTTTTTAATTTAAGTTTAAGTACAGATTTTGTAGTCTTACTTTAATATAAACATTATTTTGTAGGGTATTAGTTGTTTGTCATTAAAAGTTGAGGCCCGTGCGGGACGAGTGTTGTTGGTTTTAATTTGCTTTGTTTGGAGGAGTGTTTTTGCGAGGTTTTTTTTTTATATTCAGGAAATAGAATATTTATTTTTGTTGCTTGTTTTGCACTCTACCTTAACTTCAAACGGTGGCGACGGCTTTTTGTGCCGGGCACTGGTTCAGGCCATGGTCTGGAGCGAGGGGGAATGTGCGGCGGTTGCTTCCTTCTGCGAAGCAGTAATGGTAGCAAAGGCGGCGGCCGCATATTACGTATTTTTTTAATGTATTTTAATCGAATTCTCAGTCAATTGTGAACCGATTTTGAATATTTTTTTTGGGATTGGTAGGTTATGCTTCCAAGTTGGTCTCATAGAAATACTGTTATGGTCTGATGAGGATCTTCAAAGATATGGAACGGAACTACTCGTAGGATCATAGCGGAACTGTCCAAACAAGTAAAATGTACAACTAAAAAGTGTAAAGTACTTTTAAAGTGTGACTGCGGCTTTTCTTTAGAGCAATATTATTGAAATTTACAAGTGAAGCCCTTTCAAATGATTGAATGAATCCACTCTTGGGCGGAGTGGGAGATAGTGTCCGATTTTTACTGACTAATAACCCACTCCTGGTCCTTCGTAGCTTTTCGTACCTTGACCGAGTCTTCCTTTCAGAATCAGACCCTTGGCTCCAGTAGGCTTCGACCCTGCTAGGTCCTTACAGTTGCTGACATCTCCTTGAGGCGCGCGTGGAACATTAAAATATAAATATTGTTAAGTTATGGAAGAGTCTCGGCAGTATTAGCCTAAAAGAGGGCTCCAACCACAATCCATTGTTAGAAAATATTTGGTTCTCAAAAATAAACATTTTGTGTTTTGTTTGTTTGGTTTAGAATGTTTAATGTGGATGGGTGGAGAGGGAGAGGCAGGCCAAAGCAAAGATGGATGGATTGTGTGAACAGTGATATGAAAGAAAAGGAAGTTAGTGATAGTATGACGGTTGACAGGATAGAATGGAAGAAAAAAACGTGTTGCGCCGACCCCAAATAAGATGGGACAAGGGCAGGAAGATGATGATGATGGTTTAGAATGTTTAGATATCTATATATAGACAAGGAATGATGATATATCAACACAACCAAAATTATTGAGGCTAAGAGCATGAAAATTTGCACAAGATTTCTTTTTATGATGTAAGGAAGCACATTAGGATGGTTAGAATAGAATAGAATAGAATCATTTATTTTTGAGTACATGGTATATGAAGATCTTAATATTAGACAGAATCACATGTACTACCTTTAGCGGTGTAGAAATATTGAATGTGTATCTAGTTTTTTATATCGTGCGGTTGTAACCGCGCATGCGGGATTTCTTCGCACGCGTAACCAAATGTCTATTTCATACAAGTATTTATTCTAATGCGGAGCAATACCGCATGCGTGATGAATTCCGCACGATATTAAAAACATCCTAAGAGACTGTTTTCCAAAATTCA
The DNA here is from genome assembly GCA_949316375.1 of Mythimna vitellina. Taxonomy (NCBI): domain Eukaryota; kingdom Metazoa; phylum Arthropoda; class Insecta; order Lepidoptera; family Noctuidae; genus Mythimna; species Mythimna vitellina. The sequence goes on from OX438696.1 coordinate 2,950,398, forward strand.
CCCCCTAAGTGTAACAAACGGGAGTCCAAAGTTTGTATGTAGAAACCTACTATCACACGAGTGAAGCCATTATATACTACATACATACTCGGCCTTATAATGTTCCCACTGTTGGGACTCAAGCATCCTCTCTAGGAGAGGCAACGAAGAACTCGCGAGTGAAGCCGAAGCAGAAGCTAATTTGAAATAAATGCTTTGATTTTTGATTCATTCAAACTTTAGTTTTTACAATATTAGTATTATTAAGTCAAGTTAGTTGTATTGAAGTCATAAAACAATAAACACAGCATTGTACAAGCACCCTGCATTTTGGACCTCGACACAAATAGAACTGCCCATTCCCAGCAATCAATTACATTCGCTACACTAATAATTCGGTCCACTATACGTGAAATATTATCATACGATAAATTTCAAAAAGACCATTCAACTTATCTGCGTTGAGAGCTAATATCAGTATATAACGTGAAAAGAAATATGTCAGAACAAACAATGGAGCTAGATAGTTTGGAACCCCCAGAGCTTCGACTTCCGGACGAGCATCAACAGAAATGTAGAAAAAATGTGATTTTTTTTATCGCAATTGCTTCGATGTTATTGGAAAAATATGTTCCAGTATGCTGGTTATTTATTTGCGTTTTCTTTTCTGTATTCCTGGTTATTTATTGAATGTAAAGGAGGTTAGGGAGTATTTTTTTTTTTTTTTTTTTTATTGGGTGGGAAAATCATCCTAATGACATCCCCGCTCTTGGGCGGAGCGAGAGATAGTGTCAGACTCTTACTGACTAAAAACCCACTCCTGTTCCTTCGTTGCCTTCGTCCCAGGGCCCCGGGTTCCGCTTTCACACTACCCGTGGCCCCAGTAGGCTTCGACCCTGCTGGGCCCCTACGATTTGCTGACACCTCCTTGAGGCGCGCGTGGAACAATACGCGCCGTCGACGACTTGGGCTCGGTCCGGACGGTTACCGGACGGTCAGACGGCGAGCCACCCATTGCTCGCCGTCTGCAAGCCCGCGCCTACGGTGGCCGGAAATCGGGATCGGAATCCCGGCGGCGGTTGGAGCGTAAGGACCGTTGCCTCACGCGATCGGCCGCCTCCTTAGCTAGCATTACTGCTTCGCAGAAGGAGGCGACCGCCTGCCACTCCTCCTCGCTCCGGAGCATGGCCTGAACCAAGGCCCGGCGCAAGAGATCACCGCCGCCGATTGCCCCCACGAGGACACGGCGTTGCTCTGCCCAAGCGGGGCACACCTCCCTGCCTGCTGGTTTTTGGTGACTTAGGTACGGAACCCTAAAATACAGAAAGATCGTTGTTTGCATGCATCATCTGTTTCTTACCTTACATTATTACCTCGAAAATCATTTTGATAATACCTATCTACTTTTGAAAATGAAACGTGAACAAAGGAACTACATTGTAGGTTAATACCAACTTAAATACGTGATAAATGTAAATAATATACAAAAAAGGTTTCGTTTTAACTTAGCGTCATTGTGGCGGAAAAAATGTACACTAACGTTGAGGAGGGTGTAACATTATGACCCTGTTATAATTGTAACTTTTTGCTTAGTGTAAATCAAAATGTATTTATAGTTTTTTGAATTTGGTGTTATAATATTTATTTAATCAATTAATTACAACGGTAAAACAACCAATTACAGTTACTAAACAAAAAGTGTTACAAACAACATGTACTTACATCAATTCCTCTCACAGTACTTCTGACATACCAATAATATCATCTTCTATTCATCCGCAAACAAAACGTTTGTTGGATAAGAATCCAAGAGATCGTTTAGTGCAGCCAAAGTACGAGGTATTGGAGACTGTGCACGGGCAAAATACGAAACTGAGGCACAGCAAATATTCTGTGCTTTTTGTCGCGGTAGTAATTGTCCGGGACAAAGAAACGCGCTAGATCAAGCGCGTCAATAGTGCCACGGAGCGTCTTGCAGACTATGATGAGCTGATCTCGCGCTCGTCTTACCTCTGTGAGTTATATCCGAGGCAACCCAATAGAAATTTTGTTGGATAGAGGTATGGGTAATAGCCGTGCTTCGGCTTGTACAGGAACCTAAGGAACGCTTTTTGCACTTTTTCCAGTAAAAATGCGTAAGAACTTTGGTGCAGGTTCCACACGCAAGAGCTGGATTCTAACTTACTGCGCACGAGCGCATTGTATAAAATCTTATAAATATATAACTATTACAATTCTCATCCAACAAACGATATGTTTGCGGATGAATGGAAGCCGATTTTGTTGGTGTGTCAGTTGTACTGTTAGAGGGATTGATATGTACATGTGGTTTATCAAAGTCAAAGTCAAAGCATTTTATTTCAAATAAACCGTTTACAGGCACTTTTGAAATGTCAAGAAGTTAGTGAGTCAGAAAAAATGATGCTAATTGCACATGACTGGCCTGTTGGTCTAGTGGTTAGTGGCCCTGACTGCTATGCCGGAGGTTGTGGGTTCGATTCCCACCCAGGACAAATGTTTGTGTGATGAGCACGATCATTTGTTCTGTGTCTGGGTGTAATTTATCTATAATGTGTATGTATTTAGAAATATATAAGTATGTTTATCAGTTGTCTAGTACTCATAACACAAGCTATGCTTAGCTTGGGACTAGACGGCGTTGTGTGATGGTTGTGGAATATTATTATTATTATTCCAAAGCGTAGATCTCTATGGAGAAGAATGTGCAAGAAACTCCATTGACACTCTTTTCAATCATGTTTTGTAATTACAAATATCTCATGTTTTGTAGTTACATGTTTCTTGTAGCTATCATGTGAGAACAATGTAAATAAAGTAAAAACTAAATATAGGTATTAAAATAGCAACTGGCAGCTGAGATATGACCAGTCTCAACTGACAGCGCCCGTTCACGGACATGACGCTACGCATGATGAATTATAACTATTGTTTTTGTTTAGTTACTGTAATTAGTTCTCTAACCGTTATAATTAGTTAAAATAAATAACTGTATATACTCGTATAATCAATAGTAACAGAAAAAAAACACATGAAATATTTTTATTTTTAAACTTTCACTGAGACTACTAATTATTAAAAAAAATGCAACTCTGTTCTAATTTTTTTTTTATCACCAAAAAACAATATTGTACCTTAAAAATATACCTGATATATCAAATCTATAGTAACTATACGTTCTATCATTTTAATATTAATCACAGAAATATCAGGAACTTTAATATAATTAGTATTTTTTATATTGAAATTGAAATTGAAATTGAAAATATTTGTTTCAGACCGAGTAATGACACAAGTCCATATTTTGTTAGTACAAACTTATAACTATGTTAGTAAAATTTAAAATTATTATTATTTTGGACGTGCATGAGCGACCACTGCCTCAGGATTTGGCTGTCCACTCTGTCCGACACCACCTCCAGAAGCGTGTTGGTGCTCCTCTTTATTCGAGACCACAGGGAGGCTGTTCTCTTGCGAAGTACAGCCTGAAAGCCATCCGTGCTGTGGTTGACGAACATGCCGGAGGCACTGCACCGCCATGGAAGCCCCAACAGACCCCTGAACGCGTTGTTATACTGGACGCTTTTATACATTGAGAGGTTACGTATTAAGGGCATATAAATTTATGGCAAGTATAAGGCCTGAATTGTCTTTTTATCTTTTTTGTTTTGTTTACGTGATTGTTGCAGTAAAATGTCATTTTCACTATCATTAACTTCTTGATCAGTATCATTTTCTTGATTACGTACTCTAACATCTTCATTTTCCGAATCAACTGCTTGATATCCATTTTCGTCACTATCTGAAGATTCTTCAAGTACCAAAAGATATGATTCAACGGCGTTCACGTTCCTCCAGGTCCATATTAAAAACATATCAAGTAAGTAAAACTAAATAAAATATGAAAAAAAAAAATATGGCACAAAGCGGCAACATACCCATTGAGCTGAGTCATGATTACCCGGTCGCAGGTTTACACATATGTTGCTTCTTGCGCGAGCGATGCAAGATTAACGGAGAGGTACTTAACTACTGAGACAGATGATTGTGAGTGGTAACTGTTTCTTAGATTCCTATACAAAACATGCAGGGTTATAATGACCCTGCCTCAATGACGCCGAGTTATTAAAACGACGAAATGATTTCTAATACAAAATTCGACAGTAATTTACCGCCAATCTTAAGTAAAACTAAAAATATCTCATACGTTACCTACATCAAGTAAAAAGGCATAAAGGTCATATGTTACAAATATATATAATAATATTATTAATATAAACGAGAAAAAAAATATCACACTATATTTTCCCAAGATTCTCATATCAAGTCTATACGTAATATCGTAACGTCGACTAACAGAATAAACACGGAGAGTGAAGATCTTTGCCTGCCGAGATATTTATCTTAGACAGGCCTAAATGGACTTATATTTCAGCATATTCTACAAAAGATCGCTAGAGTTCTGTAAGGAATTTTCCACAGTCATATTGTCAAGTAACATTGCTTTAATAGGCAGAAATGTACCAAGTAAAATAAATTGACAAATGTTATTGAAATATCATATAGCATGTAGAACACTTGATCAAAAGAATCAGGATACTTAAATGGAACTGGGCTGGCTATATCTGCAGATTGGAGAATGGTCGATGGACTAAAAAAGTAAATTAGTGGATACCCAGAGAAGAAAGCAGAAGAAAAACGTGGGAAAACATTTTTCGGGAGAGAGTTGGACCAGGGAAGATGACTTTGGCTAGGAACAGGAACCATTGGAAGTAATGGGGGAGGCCTACGCCAAAGAGGCGACTAATACTTAGATGAATGATTTAAAATATAATATAGTAGCATAATTATTATAAAATAGGTATAAAGTGTAGAATTGAGTAACTCAATTAATGTAAGTATTAGAATGAAATCTTTTTTATTTTATTTTTTTTATTATGTAGCACCCACTCCTATGAAGATCGGACAAGTTGTACACGATTTCGTTTACCTGCCACAAACGGTCCAGTTAGGTAAGTCCAATTTCGAGATAGAGGTCAAGTGTCGAATCCGATTCAGCTGGACAGTGTTCGGAAACCTGCGTGATGTTTTTTCGCCCTACATACCACAGTCTCACAAGTCAAAAGTCTATGACCAGAGCGTATTGCCTGTGGGAGACAAATAGAACCGAAACGGGGTCATTAACAATGGGGCCCATTAGAAGTCTTAAGGTCCCCCAAAGGACAATGAAGAGGGCTACGCTCAGAGTATCCTTACGTGATCGAATCAGAAATGAAGGTATTCGCAGGACAACGAAGTGCACCGGAATAGCCCGAAGAATTACCGAACATAAGTAGTGAGCTGGGCACATTGCTCGCAGAACAGATTAAATTGTAGACTGTAAGTTCTTTAAATTTTTAGTAAACAGTGGTTTTATATTGTGCTTTTGTCCATAAATTACCGTGAATATGTTGCTAGCTGTCGAAAAATCGATTGTGATTTAACCGACAACAAAAGGGATTGTAGATAACATATTAGTGAAATATGAACCGAAATCGCAAGTATGCCGCCGCACTTAGACACTCGATATAGCAACAGTTTACTGTGATTCAAAGCTAAAGACGTTATTGGTATCTTACCTAAAGGAGTAAACAATGTACACCATTTCAATAGCATCAATTTCAAACATTGATTTGTCGAAAATTACGATGGAACAATTAATTTAATGTTCCTTTTGGAAAATCGACGAATAATGGGCAAACAGTGGCACCAAACCTGTCCACTCATAAAAGCAATTTTACGAGCCATTTTGGACCACAGAATGGTCGTTTGCAGGGTACAATGTGTTTTCAGAATCACGTCACCATCTCTGCAAGCCATTAAAAATAAATATTATGTTTAAACATTTTTGGGGTTTAAACAATGATGAGCAGGGCCGAAGTGGTTGGTTGTTGGAGAGCTGTCAGAAATAGGCATTGAATGCTTTGAATAATTCAAAGTGCTCGAACCCTTCACTTCTTGTTAGCATGTAAACGACCACCGGAGAACATGAGATACCTAATCGTAACAATTTAGACCCATTCTATGAACTGTTGTGTAGCAAGAATAATGGGGAACGGTCATTGATCTTAGTATGATTTCGAATTAATTTAGAGTTGCCTCTGTAGTCGCTATGGTCTTGAGTTTACCACGCAATGCTCTATAAATATAAACTCACTCCAAGCGCTAGCATAATGTTCAATTAGTTGGCCTTACCTACAAGATACAGGTACACTTTGTTAAAACTAAACCAAATTCTGAACAATTTTTTTTTGATACCTTTTCCGTTGATGTAGTAGTGACGCTTGAGGAAAGTTTGTATTCAGCAGTGGTTGTCTCTCGGCTGAAATGATGATGATGGTGACTTTTTATTGTTATTGATAGGCGTTTGATCACTATATGGTCACCATCCGGACATTATAGAAACTAGGCTAGGTTAGTGCGGAACTAGGCTGAAGAGCCTAGTTACCAACTAATTTTAATCTGGTAAAAGTACCTATAACTCATATATATTGTATCCTTTTAGGGCTCCTTACCTAAAAAGGAAAAAACGGAACCCTTATAGGATCAATATGTTGTCCGTCCGTCTGTCTATCTGTCTGTCTGAACGCGTGGAGGTATCGAGTTGAAATTAAAACTCTATTTATTAAGGTCTGCGGTCCCTTGCAGTTGTGTAAACGAAAAAAAAGATACGGCCGTTTATGTAGCAGAAACCTATATTTCGACACTCTGAAGGGAATCAAAACGCATAGGGTATTTCCTGTTGACTTAAAATCCTGAAGTTTGGCATGTAGCAAGGTCTCATAGCACAAATATAGGAAAAAGTCTGAAAACTGTAAATTTGTTTTTATGTCACAAAAAAATACTTTTTTTTGCGATTCGTAAATATCTTCGTAACTTGATTCGGGAATTGAACTGTTTCATAGGTAAGTTTGTATGCAACCCTCAGTGCGTGAGTCCGACTCGCTCTTACCCTGGTTTTTTATTACTATGGATAGATTCACGTTTGAGCACTGTCTCACCTGATGGTAAGGGATGATGTGGCGACGACGTTGCATGCATACCTTGAACCTGATCTACAAATTTGACCCATTATCTTAGATTTAAAGACCACCAGGTTATATTTATCAGGAAACACAGACTCCAGCAGGGTATTCTGCTCCTTACTTCTGTACACATGCTTTCATGAAGCATAATTTCTTCTGATCTCAAAAACTACCTTCATTCCTTTATTTCTTGCCTTAGTCACAAATTAAATCCTTCAAAACATTACCAGAAGCCACAGAGTAGCAAATACCGCCACTTTGTACACACATCCAGCCGTCTCTCGTTTTTCGCATTGGTGTACTGCGATATCGAATTTTGAGGTGCCGAGATTCTCGTATCGCTGCAAAGCCAACAGAATACTGGCTTCACTGTTTTAACGTAATTAATGAATGACTGACTGTGTTTTAGCCGTTTTGAAATTCGAATGAGTGCTTTACAGTATTAGGGGGCTTGGGTTCCTGATGGCCTTTTTCGGTTGACGGTTTTTATTTTTGGGTTTCGTAATGTAGGTTTCAGAGTCGCGTGTTTTTAGACATACCATGAGGCTACATATATGTTTTTAGGTTTTTTACTCGACTGCACCAGAATTATATGATGTGACTAAAATGATGAAAAGAAAATAACTGAGTTCAATGCGAGGAACGTAAACGAATATTTTTTTTTTTATATTCGTCAAAAATAACAATTATACATTAAAATCTTATACTAAGTTATAAATATGCAGAAGTTATAAATGTATAACCTACGACATTTTCCACAACATATAGCATAGCATATTAGGCCTTATAATGTTCCCACTGTTGGGACTCAGGCCTCTTCTCTAGGAGAGGGAACGGGCCGTAATCCACCACGCGGGCCCAGTGCGGGTTGGTGGCTGTCACATGTCTTCGAATTTATGGTTCTAGGACATGCCGGTTTCCTCAGGATGTTTTCTTTCACCGTTTTGAGAGCAGTGATGATGAAATAATTACACTAAGTACTGCGCTTGGCTAGGTTTGAAACCACGACCTGCAACTCGTAAGTCGGGGCCGTTACCTTTCGGCCGCCACTGCTCTCGCACAACATACTGTGCGTTATATTTAACAATGCGCTATTCTAAGCTGTTAAACAGAAAAGTAGTTAATAGTAAACATAAACATAAGCATGCAAGTGAGAGAAAAAGATGGAGGGAGAGAGATTGTGTAAATATTAAACGAAATAGTTTAATTTGTTTCAAACTAGCTTTTACCAGTCGCTTCGCATGCGAGCGAAGTTGAGTGAAGAATATTCTCGACAAAAATAGAAAAGGGTATATCATGTCCTAGAATACCATGAAGTACCTATGCTATTCTAGGACATGATCTACGCTTGTGTCAAATTTCATGCAAATGCGTTTTGAGGCATGACCTTACTTACTTCTTCATAAGTAACAAATGTACAAATATAAACACACTTACAAAGTTTTGCCTTTATAATATTAGTGTTAAAAGTCTTTCAGGTTTTTCATTTTCTGTGCGTTTAACAGTAATTAAATATTCAAAAACTTTATATTTTTTGAGATCTTCAGCTTGAGTTATGAAAAAAAAGCTACATAGTGACACGTGTTTTTTTTATTGAACCATTATTTATTTATTTAATAATGCAATACACACAAAAGTAAATGCGGACTTAATGCCCAAGAGGGCATTTTCTACCAGAAAACCTTTGGATGATGCAAAGAATAACAATAATTAAATCAGTTCATAAGAAGAAATAACTTTAGTCAAACCTATAATATGTGGCTTTTATCAGATTAACTTCAAGAACTCAGCAAACCTGACCAAATTATTCAGTCGGTTAACTTTGTGAGGTCGTCGGCAATTTTCGGGGGATGACTGTACCTACATTAAATCGTGTGCGTCCTAATGGCTCTATAAGCTGAAATTTCAGCACAACCTTTTAATGTATGCGTCCGAAAATGGTTATTTTTGTACTTTTTTGGGACTCGGACAAAAGTTACTTTGGCACCAAATCTACTTAGCATTTTACTTAGTTAGTATTCCTGTTTTTACCATTAGAAAAAGTTGAGTTTTGCTCTATGTTCTCGATTAAAATGAGTTTTTTTTAGCGGGCTTTGACTGAAACTATCTGACTTGGAACAGTCATCAATTATATTGCTATTTAGTTAACTATTGGTCATCATCATCATAATCATTTCAGCCAAAAGACGTCCATTGTTAGACACACTGACCTTACAGCCACTAGACGTTTAATAACAGGCGACGTATATCTGTTAACATATATGATTTTAGATCGATGCCTCCACTAATTAGAATGCAGTACCCTGCTTCCCTGTACCAATCAGAACGTAGTAGCTCGCTTCCTGTACGGCTAGATGACAGAATAGTTTTGGTGAGCTAGTTCAAGTATGAGGCATCTAGTGGCTGTAAGGTCGTTGGTTAGACATAAGCCTCCCCCAAGTGTTGCCATAACGACCGGTCTTGTGACTCTCGTATCTTTCAGACTCTCACCCGGTCATCGGTCCACATTGTAGCAAACTTTCCAAAACTGCGTCTTCCGGTACATGGTCGCCACTTCAGGATCTAACAATTGCTGCCTACTATTTACATAGACTCGAAGTTGTGTTGGATGTTGGACGTTGAATGTTGTGACAGATGGTCCTGCTAGGTATATCTAACTTCGAGAAAGAAGGTTATTGTCAAATCTCGGCTGGCTTGCGTTCGAGAAGCCGTAAGGTATTTTCTCCAGACTGAAAGTCATCTAAAGTCACCCAAAGAGCAATTAAATGGGCTATGCTCGGAGTTTTCTCGTGTGATCGATTGAACCTGAACAAACGCCAAACTTAAGTGGCAGTGGACAGGGCACAATGGGGCCGAAAGGTTCTGGAGTGGTGATCGCATATCGGAAAATGCTACGTTTGAAGGTCTCCCATAAGCTGGACCGATGGCTTGGTAAGGATCACGGCCATCCGATGGGTGCAAAGCTTACAGGGCCGGTCGTTGTAGCGACACTTGAGGGAGGCCTATATCCATCAGTGGACGTCTTTCGCCTGAAATGATGATAAAAAAATACCTATACATTACTTAATAGTATAAAAATACTTTTTTACATGTAATTATTTGATCTGTAACTTACAACTCTGTACCTGTAAATTTTTGGAACATTAAACTTTATTATTATGTGTCAATATATTTCAGAACCCTGAGGTTCTGAACCTTTAGAAGGCGTACGAGGAACCGAAACCAACGGAACGGTTGTAACTTGGCTAGGGGGCTAGTTTACATACAAACAAATAAAATTTCGATTAATTGTTAAGCCCTATCATTGTCATCATCATTTCAGACGTCCACTGTTGGACATAGGCCGGTCCTGTGCGTCTCTCACCCATCGGATTCCCGTAACCCGCACCAAGTTATCGGTCCACCTTGTGCGAGGCTTCCCAACGCTGCGCCTTCCGGTACGTGGTCGCCATTCCTGAACCTTTCGTCCTTATTGATTATCTGTTTTGCGAGCTGTGTCCCCTGTCCACTACCACTTAATTTTGGAGATACTTCGAGCTATGTCAGTAACCTTAGTTCTCCTGCGGATATATTCATTTCTGATGCGATCACGCAAGGAAATATCAACAACACAAGCCTATATCAAATAAATTCTTACTCTTCACCTCTCTTTTAGTATATAATACCTTTATAGTGTTAGTGACAAAGTCTTTTGATAGTATTAACATCACCGACGAACTAAGAGGATTCTGAAGTACTAATATACAATCTACTCCTATTGTCAAAGGGATTCTCAATGAAGGAAATTTTATTCTCGAGGCGCACTGCACTGGTAGATAATAAAAATTCGATCAAACACATGTATTTAAAGGCTCTTGTTTGTCGCAAAGCGCAATAAAGCCTTCGCTCCCCAAACCGTGGCAAATGAACTTTTTAATTACACTTCCTCCTCAATTTCGTTGGTGTTTCGTATTGACGTACAAAGCCAGCAATGGAAATTGCATTTTCGAAATGTTCGGTGTATTATTATTCTTTTTTACTTTTAATACTTTAAGTGCCTCAATGTGTTGGAGGGACCTAATATAATATTATTGGAGGAAGCTGAATATTTTTCAATAACCCAGGTTTTGACTTTGTTTTAGGATTGCAGTACAGTCAGTGCAGTGCTGTGCAGTGCAGTGGAGTCCTTGTCTCGAGAATGAGCACTCTACACATGTAATTCAGTACATATAAAACATAAAAATATTTTTTTCCATCGACAATTCCGTTCAGTTTCGTAGCACCGACTTCTCAAATTGATATTAAATTTTCGTATTTTTATTTTATATATCAGTTTCTTCAATTTTACGTACGTACGGCAGAATTTTATTTCTTCTTGTCAATACAGTCTTTTTCCAAGCATAGTTCTTCTAAGAAATCATTTTTACTGCTATTTCTTTGCTTTTATTTCTGTCTCTCTGTATTTTTTTAAAATAAAACAAACATTGACATATATATAATTTGTATTAAATCAACAATATTCTTAAGTCTTTACATTCTTTGGCATAGTCATTAGCTCGTTAGGTACAATTAACTATTTTTCATTTAAATTCACAATTTCATCCGACATTATCGAATACATCTACCTATTTATACTTTATCAATTATTTTATAATTTATACACTTTTATTTTATTTTATTTTATGTCTCGTCTAAGTATTGTTAGCCCAAACAATAATGTGAATTAATAGTAGAAATTGGCACACTTGTAGGTTGGAAGCAGACCCCGGAGATGTAACTGAAACAAAAAACTTCTTTTAGTATTTATGCATAATAAGGGACTCGGGCCTCTAAAATGGCCCTCCATGCGGGCCAAGTGCGGGTTGGTGAATATAACATGTCTTCAAAATTTTGGTTCCAAGACATGGCGGTTTCCTCACGATGTTTTCCTGCACCAGTACAGTGGCGATAAAATAAATCACCTGCTTGTTAGTAGGTATATAATATGAAAATAGCAAAAAGGACAAAAATATGCATCTGTAAGATGAAAGAAAAGGATAGGTACATTGTATAAATCCGACAGCAGTCACCCGCATCGTACTATAACAATTAAAGTATAATAACACAACTGTTATCCGAATGACAGTTGTTACAAGTATTTTGATATCATGTCCGTTCTTCTTTCAAAGAAGAACAGCCCCCTTAGCCAAGTTACAATCGTTTCGTTCGCGCCGAACGCCTCGAGTAGGCCACGACTCAGATTCCTTTGTTCTGACCGCATGACTGAGCGTTGAGATGACGTCAGAACAAAGGAATCGGAGGCGTGGCCTACTCGAGGCGTTCGGCGCGAACTATACAATTGTAACTTGACTAGGGGGGCAGGACTAACGATAGAAAACACTTTGCTCTAATGCGAGAAAAGTCAAGTTCTAGAAAAAGAAAATAAAGGCTCTCGGAAGTCTTTAGGTAAGTACATACCATGTTCAGCAGAATTACCTATGATAACAAATACCTATAAAATTATTGTCAATTCTGATTTTCAGCTAGCAAAAACATATTACCGTTTAAAGAAAAATTCTCGATGCAGCATTTTTTTTCAACAGGAATATAGTAATAAATATTGGAACAATACAGTATAATTAAGGACTTATTATCAGCATGTGCTAATGATAGTCACAGAGCACAAATTGAAAATCCAATTAACGTATATTCCGAAATCAAAATATACTAGTACAACCAATAATTTTGAGTGTCTGAATTTTACTGATTCAAACCTAATCGTGTTCTTTCAATTACCTTTGATATTTTTTAGAGTTCTGTAGCTGAATAGGAAAAACGGAACCTTAAAGGATCACTTTGTTTTCTGTCCGTTGTCTGTCAAGACACTTTATCTCAAGAACGCGTGAAGGTATCGACTTCAAGTTAAAACCGTTTGCAGTCCTTCGAAGCTGTGAAAAATTCAAATTACTGAGTTTACGAAAAAAAAAAGATACGGTTGTTTATGTCGCACCAAACGTAAATTTCAACACTCTCAAGGGAATATAAATTCATAGGGTATTTCCCGTTGACTCGAGAATCCTGAAATTTGGCATAAAGGAAGGTCTCATAGCACAAATATAGGAAAAAATCTGAAAACTGTAAATTTGTAGTTACGTCACAAAAAAAATGCTATTTGGAAAAATCTTCGTAACTCAATTTGGAAACTGAACTGTTTTCATAGGTAAGTTTGTACGGAGCCCTCAGTGTGCTAGTCCGACTCGCCCTAACCCGGTTTTTTTATTACTATTTCACCGCAGATATACGCGCCATTTTTTTTATATTAAAGTTTTTTTTTCTTTGCAGCTGTGGTGCTCCTATTTCAGATATATTTTAATTACTTCTAATTTTTATATATTTTTTCATTTACGTAATCTACTTTATAAACATTTCTATGTAAAAATAGAAAAAATATTTAAAAAATGTAAACACTTCAAGTTGTTTATTTTTCTTTTTTTTTAAATAATAAAATATGGTTAACAGAGGTATTACAAATGAACGTATTATATAGTTTAGAGCCCTTCGTGTATAGAGATACTGTTCTTTAGAATAATCCCGAAATATGTAGTACCCTTAAACTGGTAAATATATCATAGGATACATCTCACTGGCTAGACTAACGACGTGTAGCTTGTGGGGAACCGTCGCATGCAGGCGATACGGACGTGCTCTGTTAAAACTGACCACCTATACGTTGCTATCGTGGGTTCACTGCACATATAAGAAAGCATTGTACGACGTTCAAAGTATTGAGTTTTCATATCACGCAAGCTAAAATAAAGTGATTTATTAAATTTTATGAAATTAAGGGAATTTTGAATATTTAGAGGACTACAGGAGTTAATCACAAGTTTTATAATGCGTAAAAGTATATGATCTACTTCAGTAAAATAACTTTAACTTCAGAAGTCGGTATAAAATAACGAAGAGACAAAATTATTATAGAAACACCTACTTCCGAAAATAAGTTATTTTGCACTTTTCAGTGTTTTTAGGGTTCCGTACCTCAAAAGGAAAACCGGAACCCTTATAGGGTTACTTTGCCTGTCCGTCCGTTTGTCTGTCGGTCAACACCCTTTATCTCGGGAACGCATGGAGGTATCAAGTTGAAATTAAAACCATATACTCAAGTTTGCGGATTCTTGAAAAAATAAACTTATAAGTTAACAAGAGAAAAAAAAAACTTTGGTTTGTGTGGCAAAAAACGTACATTTTAACACCCTCATGGAAATCAAAATTCATAGGGTACTTCCTGTTGACCCAGAATCCTGAAATTTGGCAAGGTCATAGAACACAAGGATAGGAATCTGAAAACTGAAAATTTGTAATAAAGTAACAAAACTAAAAAAAAAATACTTTTTTGCATTCGGAAAAATCTTCGAGACTTGATTCGGGAATTGAACTATTTAAATAAGTTAGTTTGTATGGAACCCTCAGGCTGCGTGTCCGACTCGCACTTGCCCAGTTTTTTACACTGAAGTCGATTGTATTTTTTTTTGGATTTTTTTTTTTTATTTGAACTACACAAAATAATACGTCGTGAAGTCACGTCGTAATCATGAGTCAGTCATTAAAAAGCCGAAGCATTAAAAGTAATGTTACAAAAGTACTTGTTACATAACTGCAGATTGCATAGGTATTAGCAGAAAGCTCTCTTACATTAAGTTACATTGTAAGTACCAATATAAGTTACAAACTCATTTAACGCAAAGTCTTTTAACTAAGCGAAGGAATACAGAAGTAGGTACTAGCACCCCTTAATCACAAGAGCACTTGGTTTCAACAGATTCTCTGAAACGAGCTCTAACACTAAGTTACTAAGGTACTCAAAGTATGCGGAATAGCAACGAGTACCGAGGAACCCTATTTTGTGCCTTTGAAAGCCTTTACTAATTTAATTTGTGCCTTAAAGGTTTACGTATACGGGTAGCAGAAAACGCCGAGTGTGAGTGAAAAGTTGTGAGCCGTATTGTTTTCCTCCCGCCATTTTCCCCTTTTTATGCTATTACAGTTTTAGGTAGAAACGATGTAGGGAAAAATAGGCACGGTAGGTACTTTTTGTTCTTCAGCACTTCATAGAGTCTACCATTACTAGAATATATCCTTAATTTTTAATTATTGGATTGGCTCAATTTAAACCCAGTTTATTTACTTAAAACATGCTAATAATATATTCTACATTACTGTCTTTAAATAATTTTCGTTCATGTTAACGTTAAAATTAACATATATTTTTTTTTTTTTTTTTTTAATTGATATAAACCAGTGCTTGACTGCGATCCCACCTGATGGTAAGTGGAGATGCAATCATTGATGGTCAGGCGCACTAGTTTATTAAGAGCCTATTCACTCTAGCCTTGAAGACACCTATATTATAGTATATATTATCATACTACCAAACCGACAAGTGAAATTCTTGGAAACGAAATACCATTCCAGGTTATCAAAATGATATTATATTCAAAATCGTGAATTCAGTTTCCATTAACCCAATTTCATAACCTTTCCTCACCAAGTCTGTTACATATAAAATATTGAAAGATACATTTCTGGTATTATAACAAATTAAATAGACAGTTCCTCGTCTGTTCTTGGAATCTGTAAAATTCATGTAAGAAGGCGTTACCGTTCGTCAGTGCGCGTGTTTCCTGCAATAAATGCTCGCCGTGTGCCGAAGATAAATTTATTATCTACCAACAAACGCCTCACTGTTGCCCTCAGAGGAAATTGTCTGGGCAAATGAGACGGGAGGCAATAACTCATTGAGCCCTCAATGCCCTCTTTGGTTCTCGTAATCTTATTAGGCGAGCTTCCTCTCCACGGATATTAAAGATATGCGGGCGTGTTAGCTGTACAGCCGTTTTAGGAATTTCATGTATGGGATTTTTTGGCGTTTCCTGTTTTGCTTTCTAGAAAATACATTCACATAATTTATTGGTAAATTATTTAGCAGACCTACATTCCCATAGGGATGGAATTTCAACAAAACAATAGTATCAGCCAAAATGTAAATTAACATTTATGAATCGAAATCCAATGAACTGTAAGTTTGAAATATATTCATTTTGTCAGTATATCATAATATTGTTAACATAAAATTACAAATATTTACTCTGTGTGCGAATAAGGCTCTTATAAATTCAAAGCAAAAATATATTATCGCCATACAATTTCCAATATACCGCGTGATTCGGCCTTTTACGTCACCCAACCTTATGTTAACTATAATAGTATACATACACATATCGGATAAGGACGGGCCGCGTGTATTTGACGACATAATCGATATCAATTTGGAAGGTGATAGGTTAATTAAAACATTTATACAATAAGTGAAATACGCTTTGGTGACTACAAATTGCAATAATAATACCTTCGACGAAGCGTAAGCAGGTAAACTAGTTAGTTGAAACGTTTATATTGCAGTGATCCGGAATTGTAATCAAAGACAAAGTAACTTCATTAGATGGTGTATATTGAAATAATGAAACTACTGATGAATGAGAAATAATAGTCACTAACACAAATTTTAAAGCAGAAGGTGCTTTGGCTAATGAACATAACAGAAAAAAAGCAAATGATAATCCTGATGTCCTAAATCACTACGTTTATGCTTCAAGGATGCTTAGAATAGATGCATGAAGAAATTAGACATTTATTTATTTATATGTTCATGAAGTTTGAACACAAGCAGACAAAGGCGGACTTAATGCCTTAGAAATTTTCTACAAGTAAGCTAACGGTGGTGGAGAAGCAAAATTACATTGAGTTCACAACTTAGAAAAAACAAAACACAAAATTGGATCGAGTGGAAACGTCATGTGCAGCGGTGAAAGGAGGTAGAAATTAGACAAAAAAACGCAACAACCTTCAAAACGAGACCACCAACAGGTATCATTTACCATATATCGTTGTTCGTTGTTGTAGACGATGTTTGACGATTGGATATGCAAGTGAGTTGTCATGGCGACATGAGGGGAAAAAACAGCTGCATATCTGGGCTTGCAAGTACTACAAGGAGTCAAGGAATGTATTCAATGTGATCGAAATCAGCCAGATGATATCATTCATCCTTAATCAATATGAAGCTATTAAAACCATGCAATAAGAATAAAGCCAGATGTTTTCGTTCATATCGTTAAAACGTTCTCAAGCCATTTCCCAAAGTACTCCGGCTCTTTACAACAGTTAAGTACTTAGAGCCAGGTTTCCATATGCCATGTGATAATGCACAGATTTAATAATACGGGAACATTATGGGCTGTCATGAAAATTGCAATTATGCTTGAAGGGAACATACGAACAGGCCCTTCGTCAGAACATCGTAATGAATAAATTTCCTGAGAGCTGTTGGGTACTTTACATAATTTCACATTATGAAACCACCCTTGAGATTACTGAAATCCAGAAAAGGTGTAATTTTAGTTGCGGAAATTTAAGCTATTGTTATAATTGGTGTAAGTAACGTTAGGATTTTGGTGTTACGTTATATTTACATTACCTTTTAGGTTTGTCGGATGTGTCAAAATATTTTTTTAATTTAGTACTATTTTAGTATGTTCATTTATATTCTTAACTAGCTGTCCCCCGCGATTTCACCCACGACTTTGATTACTGCTACGCTCCCATGGGTTGAAGAATAATGTTATACAGCATGTAGCCTTTCTCGAAAAATAGTCTATCCAACACTAAAATAATTTTTGAATTTGTACCAGCAATTCCTGAGATTTAGTGAAAGTTCCCGAATCGAGTCTCGAAGATTTTTCCAAATACAAACAAGCTTAAGCTTACAGCATTTCAATAATTTCAAATTCCAACTCACCTCTCTCAATTTTAGGGTCGCTATTCCCTGAATACAGTGCTACTGCTGCATCATCTCTGTACAGGTCTCCGATCTTGGCTTGGCAACGCAGTATGGGGGCTCCTCGCTCGTAGTGGGCTGGCCACAGCTGGATTTGGACGTAAAGCTCCGAACGGAACAAACCCTCGGGCGCTGGGTGGACCTGGTGGGTGCCTGGTGTCACCTGGTGAAGAGAAAACTGGGATGAATATGGTGGTTATTTCTTGAAGTGGTTCGAGGATAATTTTGACGAGTTTTTTTTATAAAACTTTCAGCCGTTCATAACTGTTAATATGGAGTGAGCTAATATAAAAAATTCTTTATAAACTTCCTTCATAAAAATCTTAGCAACAACAAAAGGTAGTTCAATCAGTATCGATTCGAGAAGATACTTTTGAATACACCAAATAATTCAGCGAAGTTTTCCGAGCGCCCCAGCTCCGCTTCGTTACAGCGTCTATAAGCTTCGTGACTTTATCACGACTACGTCAACTCCATACATATATGAGTAATATTACGAAAATGATACAATGCGAAAATTTCACAGCACAACTTTCACAAATTCAACAAATTAGCTTATCAAAGCGTAAGTACACGAGTCGAACAAACAAATTCACACTTTATACATATTCATATAAAGTTACAATTTGAATAATAGCGGGCAATGCAGATGTGATTAAATCTGGAGAGCCCTCGTGCCAGACGAAGCTGCTTAACGTAGGAAAATTGCAAATATCAACAGAACAAACAATGAGTCAACAGTTGTTGTGTTCGCGCCGCAACGGATTCAAGCGACTGTTAAAGGGTTGGTCTACATGAGCGTTTGTTTTGTCGAGGCTCGTGATAAGAGCACTTTTATTAATGACCAAAAGTTTTGATTTGATGTTTGCGATATGATGAGAGCAATTTTTAAAAGTTTGACTTTTGATTCGATAGCCTTTTAATTTATGTATGTGTATCGAAGAGGTAAAAAAGAAAGTTCGTATTCCTTAAAATTTATCCTTTTCAGGGTTTCGTACCTCAAAAGAAAAAAACGAAACCCTTATAGGATCACTTTGTTGTCATTCAGTCTGTCTTTCTGTCTGACAAGACCCTTTATCTCGAAAACTCGTGGAGATATCGAGCTGAAATTAAAACCATATACTCAGGTCCCTTAAAGGGGCGAAAAAATCAAACTTCTATGTTACCAACAAAAAATGAGATGCGGCATCTTATGTCGCAAAAAACGTGATTTCGACACTCCAAAGAACCAAAATTCATAGGGTACTACTACTCCCGTTGGCCCAGAATCCTAAAATTTGGTATCAAGGTCTTATAGCACAGGTCATAGGAATAAAACTGAAAACAGTATTTTTTTTTGTTATGTAAAAAAAAATTTTTGGGTTTCGGAAAAATCTTCGAGACTCCACTTGGGAATTGAACTATTTACTTTATGTTAATATTAACTATATACCCTATATAGCTATATACCCTATACAGCATTATTTATAGTATATGCCAAACCTGAATATAGTTTGTTCAGAATCCGTAAATGAATCGATTCAAATAATTTTTACACCATGTTATATTATTACCCAAAAATATTTAAAACAGGTCACAAATTGAACACCACCGACACTAAGTACAACACAGGTCACGGCAGGTCATAGCAGGCATAAGTGCCAGCGCACAACTGGGTTAGAGAGCAAAACAACCCTTAAGTCGCCTGAATGGCCCAATGACCATGTATTTTTGCGTTTAACCTGGCAACATAACAAGCTTATAACTTTGTAATTTTTCATGATACTGTTATGAAATTTTGTACATAGATTCTTTACATAAAAATACTAGACACGTGATTCGGGTTTCGCATATACTAAAACTAAAGTTGTATAGCTCCATCCCTTTAACAGTTCTGTTTAGGTCGTCAAATGGATCGCATTAAGCTCTCGTGGTAGGGCTCAGAAATTATTACGACCTTAAATTATTTACTACCTATCACCTTTTTTAAGAAAATCATCAAATAACCCCTCCGGTTTAAGTTCACCTGTGTTTCTTCACTTGCCTTTTGCGTTCCAGAGCCTCTAACTCTTTTGAACAATACTCTAGCAAATAATGATGCGCTGTGTTTCCATAGATGAGAAATATGAAAAATTCATACAACCGGTATTTACTAAGCAAATATTTTGTTTCAACAATTTGTTTCAGCGCCACCTTAACGAACAGTTGTGAGCAGTTTTCATATTTTTAATACTATGATAATTGTGTAACAGAATAAAAAATATTTTGCGCTCATGTAAATATTACTTTGATACTGATTAAATCGCCATTTTTAGGATGTAGTAAACGTTTTTTAATGAAATATTCACCTGGTCTGTCTGCCTTTTTTTACGTGGGAAATTGTTAAACAACTTCTCTCACTCTGGGTAGTGCGAGAAGAAGTGTCAGACTTTTAATAACTAAAACCCGCAGTGTTTCTTCAGTTGATCTTTATTGTGGCAGGCGTGGGCAAATGGCACCATCAATTTTTCTGACTTCTCATTGAGGCGCGCGTAGAATACAATGCGTCGTGGGTGTCGACCCGGAGACCATTCCCTACTGGATCACCGGACAGCGAGCTATCCACAGCTCGCTGTCCGCAAATTTGTCTGTCTGCCTAAATTTTGCCTAACGATATTGAAGTCGATTATGAGAGCAGTGGCGGCCGAATGGTAACGGCTCCGACTTACGAATTCTTGGTTGCGGGTTCAACTCAGCCAGGCGCATTACTTTGTGTAATTTATTTTGTCACCATTGCTCTCAAAACGGTGAAGGAAAACATAGTGAGGAAACCAGCATGTCCGAGAATTAAAAATTCGAAAACATGTGACATCTACCAATCCGTACTGGGCCCGCTTGGTGGACAGCCCATAACCTCTCCTAGGGAGGAGGCCTGAGTCTCAACAGTGGGAACATTATAAGGCCGACTATGCTATGCTATTAGGGTCGGCTTCCAGTCTAACTGGATGCAGCTGGGTACCAGTATGTTACATGGAGTAACTGTTTTCTAATCTACCTAATATACCAAAGTATCTCAATTTTCTAATGTACGCAGATGACATAAAAGTTTACAGGTCATGTAAAAATATACAAGACTGCGCGCTCTTGCAAGATGACTTGGATAGGCTTTATGATTATTGCACTAAAAATAAGCTTTTTCTTAGTCTTCCAAAATGTCACACAATTTCATTTACTAAAAATAAGAAAATAATACATTACAATTATGTTATTAATAGTACACGCTTGGGCAGTGTTGCAGCCGTCCGAGACTTGGGTGTCACATTAGACACACGTTTGCATTTTGACATCCATGTTGACAACATAGTGAATAAGGCGTATCGGATGTATGGGTTCGTCATGAGATCATCTAGTGACTTTGTGCGGCCCTCTACGTTCTTATTGTTATACAAAACTTTAGTACGATCCCAGTTGGAATATGCCATCCAAATCTGGAACCCTTTCTACGAAAAATATTGCTTAAGGTTGGAAATGGTACAAAAAAAGTTTATGCGGTCTATGAACTATAAATGTTTTAATTCAAAGGTTCCATACGTGCAGTTACTGAAGCGATACGGAGTTCTAAGTTTGGAGTCCAGGAGACAGCTTCTGAGTGTAATGACACTACTTTTTTTTTTTTTTACATAACCAATTTATTGTTACATAACCCATTGTAACAATAAATTCGATTGTATTGAACTTACTAATCAGATATGTTATAGAGTGCCCAGAACTGTTATACAACGAGGGGTACGCGTACCTCGACTATTTCATACTGGTATGTGCAAAAATAACGCTGGCGTGCGCGCACCTCTTCGTCGCCTTGTTGAAACATACAACACTCATTTTATGGAGCTTGACATATTTACTCTCTCTAACCAGTTATTTAAAAAAAAGGCTATAGATATTTTGTCTATAAAACAATAATATTGAGAAAGTTATATTAATTAAATGTAAATTAAGCAAATACTCGTAGATTATATTTAAACTGAATTGAGTAATTTCAATCATAAAAATAAATAAATTAAATGAATTTTATTGAATTGAATTAAATTAAATTAAATTATTTGGAATTGAATTAAAACAGAAAATAATAGTACAGAATTAATAAAAAATATTGATTTAAATTAAATGGAATTAAGAATAATTGAATTGTATTATATTATATATAACATTAATTATGATTACGAAAACAAATTATTTTATAATACAAAAAGCTTTCGCAGAAGGCAATGTATTCTGTTAACTCTTACCACACTCCTTCACTTCTCTTATTTTTATGTTAACATGTGGACATTGGAGTGGGTTACATGTTTGTGCATCTAGTTTTAAGGATTTTCTTGTATTTTCTCTAGCATGTAACTGTTTTTTGTCCCTAATAAAATAAATAAATAAATAAAAGACGAAAGTCTATGACCAGTGCGTGTTGCCAGTGATGACATATGGCTCCGAAATGTGGTCGCTTACAATGGGCCTCATCAGAAGACTTAAACTCACCCAAAGGGCAATGGAAAGGGCTATGCTCGGAGTTTCCTTGCGTGATCGAATCAGGAATGAGGATATTCGCAGGAGAACCAAGGCTATCGATATAAGAACGAAGAATCGCCAAACTTAAGTGGCAAAGAGCAGGACACATTGCACGCAGAACGGATGGCCGTTAGGGCCGAAAGGTTCTGGAATGGCGACCGCGTACCGGAAGACGTAGCTTTGGAAGGCCTCCTACAAGGTGGACCGATGACCTGGTAAAGGTTGCGGGAATCCGATGGATGCGAGACGCACAGAACCGTTCATTATGGCGACACTTGGGGGAGGCCTATGTCCAACACGTCTTTCGGCTGAAATGATGATGATGATAATAACCTCAACAACCCAGTAATTAGGTAACACGATATCCTATAGCGAGACTGCTATAAAATTTTCTGGATTCTGATTTACTGTAAAAACCATCAAAGTTCTACAAATAATAATGGGACCATTTAATATTCACTTTATAGAATGGAATATCCTGCTCGAGTCTGTTATCTAAGAGTGAACGTGAAAGAGGGAATTTCTAGGCAAGCATGCTCCATCGTCGGCCATACCAACGCTTACCATACCAGGTGAGATAGTGGTCGAGTTCGAGACCATCAATAAAAATACATTAGCTGTCTTGAGAAACCCGGCAGACATAACCCTTCGAAGTGTACGCGCGTGCACATAGACTTATAGACAAGGAAGTCCAGAGTTGTGGCGTAGTGGACATAACTGGGTTATGCCATTTGCCATCACGGCATTCGAGTCGGTTTTACTGCTAAAGTGCGCAGAAAGATTACATAAATTCAAAGAAATCGATATACTGACTCTGCCTTGTCTTTATGTCCTAGAAAGCATTTTGTATGTTCGTAAAAACATAGGACTTTTTAAAATTAGAAGCGATTTTCATAACAAAAAACACGTAGTAAACACGAAATTGTATTACCCAATTGGAGATTAACTAAGACCAGCAAATCAGTCAGTAAACAGCATACGCTTTTATAACAAGCTGCCAAAGGTGGTAACTGAACTTAGCGAAGGAAAATTCAAAACTCATATTAAGCGGGTCCTAACCAAACAAACGTATTATAAGGTTACTACTTCTACACATGTGGCCTGCTAGTAACTCATTAATATTGTGTCTAATATTATACTTATATACCGTCTGTCTGTCTGTCAAGACCCTTTATCTCGGGAACGTGTGAAGGTATCGAGTTGAAATTAAAACTATATACTTAAGTCTGCGGTCCCTTGAAGCTGTAAAAAATCAAATTTCTGAGTTAAAGAAAAAAAAAGATACGGGCTTTTATGTCGCAAAAAACATGTATTTTAAATATTTCAAGGAAATCCAAATTCATAGGGTATTTCCCGTTCACCTAGAATCGTTAAATTTGGCATGAAGCAAGGTTTCATAGCACGAGTATAGGAAAAATCTGAAAACTACAAATTTGTAGTTACGTCACAAAAAAAAAACTTTTTTACGATTCTGAAAAATATTCGTAAGTCAATTCAGGAATTGAAATGTTTTCATAGGTAAATTTGAACGGAACCCTCAGTGTTCGAGTCCGACTCACACTTGCCCGGTTTTTTTTATATAGCCTCTTTTTTATACTATGAATGTGAGAACACTGTAGACTCCACGAATTCTTAGATTACTTCCTATTACGACGACTCATTTTTACTATTATGATTATTTTTATTGTGCTTTTGGGTACGATATTGACTACACTGTTCTTATATAATATCTACCAATACTGTAATATGAAAATATTGTAACGTCAACCACTTTTTTTAAAAGAGTAGCCATGGAGTTTCTTGCCGGTTCTTCTCCATATGAAACGACCAATTTGGAATCGTGCACTAGCTTCTGACGTGTGAGTGTGTATAGGCCAATGTGAAATTGAAATTGATTTTTCATATTAATAAAAAACTATTGCATAAAATCCGTTTACTACCAATGAATTCAAATTTTAAAAGTCAATGTGAAATATATTTAAATAATATTACTGCATAGATTATGGTATATAGTGCACAGATTATAGTTCACCATGTGCTCTCGTGTATGATATTGGCAATCACTACTAATACGCAATTAATCCCTCACATATTGAATTTTCGCAAATCCTTTTCACAGAACATGACTTTTACTAAAACCTCTATTCAATACATTCCTGTTTGTGATTATTGATATCGAACGTATGTAGTACCTATTTTTTTTTTATTAGGTGGGAAAATCATCTTAAATCATCATTGGGCGGAGCGGGAGATAGCGTCAGACTTTTAATGACAAAAACCCACTCCTGTTCCTTCTTTGCCTTAATCCCAGGGCCTCGGGTTTCACTTTCACACTATCCGTGTCCCCTGCTGGGCCCCTACGATTTGCTGAAATCTCCCTGAGGCGCGCGTGGAACAATACGCGCCATCAACGACTTGGGCTCGGTTCGGACAGTTATCGGACAGTTGGACGGCGAGCCACCCATTGCTCGCCGTCCGCAAGCCCGCGCCTACGGTGGCCGGAAATCGGGATCAGAATCCCGGCGGCGGTTGGGGCGTGAGGACCATTGACTCACGCGATCGGCCGCCTCCTTTGCTAGCATTACTGTTTCGCAGAAGGAGGCGACCGCCTGCCACTCGTCCTTGCTCCGGACCATGGCCTGTACCAAGGCCCAGTGCGAGAGATCGCCGTCGCCGATCGCCCCCTCGAGGACACGGCGTTGCTCTGCTCAAGCGGGGCACACCTCCACCGTGTGCTCCACCATGTCCTCCGGGTGGTCCACATAGTGGCGACACCCGGGCGTGTCTTCCGCACGAATCCGGTGCAGGAACTTCCCGAATTTACCGTGTTCGGTGAGAACCTGCGTCATGCGGAAGGTGAGAACGCCGTGAGGTCTTTCCTACTACGCCTCAAAGAGGGGACTTACGTCATAATTATGGCGTGCCCATGTAGCACCTATAAGCTTACTACAACATGTAATGTACTAGAAATCAGAAATTAGAAACCAGTAACTTTATTTATTAACGGACATTTGTATAATTGTTGAAATGTCGCTCAGTCAAAAAAAGTGAAGTTAAATTGCACGTTCCAAAGCGAGAGATCTACTATGGTGAAAAGGACTTGCGAGAAACTCCATGGCCATTCTTTTAAATCATGTTATGAGTTACAAAAATCTTGGTTACATACTAATTGGGCTTCTTCTGCATATGATGTTTTTTTTATTTTATTTTATTCTTGCTAGGTTCGCGCTTGACCGCTATTTCAACTGATGGAAAGCGACGATGCGGTCGACAATGGAATGCCCTTACTTGTTATTTATTATTTTATTTTAATTAATTTTAAATGATTAAAATACATAAATAAAATACTAGAAGTAACAAAATTCACAGCACTGCTTTTACCTAGATATTCTTTGTAGCACTTTAGCTCTTCCCAAAACTTATCAAAATATTTGAATTAAAAAAATTACAAAACCAAAATGATTTATGAAAGCTCAAACTAAAATCCACCGCACCGTTTAAAATATCCCACTAAAATCATAATATCGTGAGCAAAATAGTTTGTTCAGCATCCGCAGAACAATAGCATCAGACGGCGTTCCAGATACTGAAATCTCAAAAGCATTCGCGGTGGGATCCACGAAATGTGAAACTGTGAAGGCATTAAAACTTGCCACTATAGAATTTGAGAACAACTGTAGCTTTTGTGAAGTTATTTTAAGTTGAAACTCTTCGACGACGCTGGCTGTGCAAGTAGGAGCGGATTTTGTAAACGGATTTGCGAGCTAGACGATGGGTTGCTAGCTTGTCAGTGTTAGTAACTAGTTTATCTAAAGTACTGCCCATGATGGCACAATTGGCGCAGTGGTTGAGCGATTGACTGCTACGGTACATGTCCCGGGTTTGATTTTTACAATGTACAAATTTGACTGGACTGTTGGTCTAGTGGACTCGATTCCCACCCAGGACAAATGTTTGTGTGATAAACACAATCATTTTATCTGTGTCTGGGTGTAATTTATCTATAATATGTATATGTATTTAGAAATATATAAGTATGTTTATCAGTTGTCTAGTACTCATAACACAAGCTCTGCTTAGTTTGAGACTAGACAGCGTTGCGTTTATATATATATATATATATATATATTTATACGACCCATAGACTGTTTGACCGAACATTTCCTCCTTCCCTCTCCAAGATAGGATGCTTTAGTCCCGGTAGTAAGAACATTATAAGGCTGATCATCTATAGAATATTGTTCCGGGTATATTCAGATACTTACCCGTACGTATTTTGTGTTTGTGAGTTTACATGTTTGTGAATGCACTCAAAATTTTTGGTTTAGGGCAAAGCCTTGCACAAAAGAATAATAAAAATAATATTCCACAACTATCACACAATGCCATCTAGTTCCAAACTAAGCAGAGCTTGTGCTATTAGTACTAGACAACTGATAAACATACTTATCTATTTCTAAATACATACATATTATGGATAAATTACACCCAGACACAGAACAAATGATCGTGCTCATCACACAAATTTTCCTGGGTGGAACACAACCTCCGGTGTAGCAGTCAGGGCCACTGACCACTAGACCAACAGGCCTGTCAATATATAGATATTATGTGTATTACACGAATGAAAGAAGAATGAAATATAGATTCACAAATATTTAGTTTTACTAACTTTTCTTCAAAAAAACAACTAATTAATGTAATAATTATAATTATCACGACTTTTATACCTGAATATTTTAGAAGAGGTATCAGAAGGGGTTAGAGCAGACTCTAACCAACGCAACCACAAAAAATATATTGTTAACAAAAGAAATAATTTTCATAAACAGCAAAATCATTTCCAAAAATATTCTTTGAAAATAATTGTTTCTGATTCTCCTTAAAATCTTAATATTTATTCCTCTTCTATTCCTAGTTTAAGTATCCATCTTTCCAATGCTACCTACTGCCAAGTAAATCCGAACAGTAACCTCAAAACATCATCCATAAACCATGCAGATATTGTGTTTGGCTGAGGAGTTGTTTATCGCAATAAATTGCGTTTCTGCGAAGCTATAAATACGAGATGGAATATTGCCTGGAATGTTTAGGGTAAAGCATTTGTGGCAGCATAGCCGTTCAGTCTTGGCTGTAGCCGCAAATTTCCGGATTTGATACCTAAAACTATTCAATAGAATATAAGTTAGGGTAATTAGATTTAATCCTACTAATATTGTAAACACAAAAGCATTTCAATGTGTGGCATGTCTAGTTTTTAGAGTCCCATACTCGAAAGGTACGATCAGGAATGGAGCAAGAGAACCAAGGTTGGCGATGTAGCCCGAAGAATTTTCAAACTAAAGTGGCAGTGAGTAGAGTACATTACTCGCAAAACAGATCGTCGATGGGGCCAAAATGTTCTAGAGTGGTAGTCGGGCACCGGAAAACGCAGTATTGAATGACCTATCGGATCTTCACAACTCACTGGGCAACATAATACTCCTTGGATAGACTGATGGCTAGACTTTCTGGCGTCTACCTACCTGTAACGGCTTTACATGCTTTTCAAGGCACGGGGCCTCAGTTGTATTGTCCTAAATACAAACTTAGAAAAGTTCATAATTTATTATGAATTGAAAAAATCATATTATTTACATTTAAATTGTGTTAATATGTTATTGAAAAATAAAATATTATTAAATACCTTCGCTGCACGGCAACTAACTTGAGCTTACTTTTTTTTGGGGGGAAAATCATCTAATTACATCTCCCGCTCTTGGGCGGGGCGAGAGGGTGTGTCAGACTTTTACTTACTAAAAACTCACTCCTGTTTCTTGCTGCAGATCGCACCCACGAGAACACGGCAGTGCTCTGCCCAGGTGGGGCATACCTCTACCGTATGCTCCACCATGTCCTCCAGGCGGTCTACACAATGGTGACAGCCAGGCGTTTTTTCAGCATAAATCCGATGTAGGAACCTCTCGAACTTACTATGTCCGTTTAGGATCTGCATCATGTGGAAGGTAAGGACGCCGTGTTGCCTTTCCAGCCATAATTATGGCATATGACTTGAGCTAACTGCAATTTATTTTTCTGAGAAATAAAATGAAAGCAAAATCTCTCTTTCTCTTGTGATACTAATAACTACGCTCAGAATTAGTAGAACAGTTCTATAACAGACATTTTCCTTGAATAGCACTTCAAAATCAATTTCTTATACCAAAGCAATTTATCTCGGGACCATACAAAACTTTTTGCTGGCCGCCAGAACATGTTTTGTAGAAGGGAAACTCGTGCCTTTTCATCAATTTATATCACTTAGCACCCACGTCTCCTTTGAGAAGTTCAGGGTCATACCAATATCCTTCTATTATTTTCTCACTCACGTATCCGCTTGACGGACAATATTTACTCATCCTTTTGACTATATTGCCAGGTTCAAACGCAACCCTATGCAAATTTAGGATTGAAAAGGGTTATTCCTGGCAAATAAATCCTGGCTATCAAACGGTTCGATTCCTAGATTAAAATGGATCGTCAATAAACTTAGGTTGGAGATAAGGTAAAATACTAATTCTACTAAGACGTTAATGTTGAAATGCTCCTATTTGGAGAAATTTAGTTTTAAAGACCTGACCTGTTTGAGACTTTAGTTTGGTCTTCGTCAGAATTATTATTAAGTTCTCTTAATGATTTGATGTTTTTCATAGTATTTATTAGTTTATAATTTTAGCATATATATGTATTTTATTATTATAAACAACTTATTTTTTTATTTATTTTTTCTGTTTGAAGTATCTGTTATTTGTTTATTGTGCAAGCCTACCACAGTGTTGTCTTTTTTAACTCAAAGGTTGACTGTTAGAGAATGCCATGTTGCATTAAGTCCGCCTATGTACCAGTACTGTACATGAAGTATAATTAATAAATAAATAAAAGACATGGCAGTTTATTCTGTGTTTCCTGATAGCCTACAACCTGGGAAGATTGTAGCCTATCAGGAAACACAATGTCAGAATCCTTGAGTCAAGAGTGAATAGGTTACTTTTAGGCAAGTGTGCTCCATTGTTGTTCTAGTTGCTTACCATTGGGTGAGATAATGGTCAAACGCGAGCCTATCAATACTTTTTTTTTGTTGTTCATTGAGACTGGAAGTGAGGTGGAGTGATAGGGAACGTCAAGCTTTTATTGAATAAAACTCATCCGTGTTCCTTTAGTTGACTTTAGTGTTCCAGGGCCGTGGGGACTGCTGTAGTACCTTAGTTTTAAGTTCCTTGGTTAACTCTCATGGTACATGGAATCTTGTCATGCACACTATAATTAACTTAATGTTAGTTACGATTAACTTCAGTATTAATAAAAAACTGCTCGAGTAATTTTCTGTTCTCTTTTAACGAAATTTACAAAAGTATAGATGAAAAGAGAAACCGGGCAAGTGCGAGTTGGACTCGCGCACTTCCGTATAAACTTACCTATGAAAACAGTTCAGTTCCCGAATGGAATTACAAAGATTTATCGAATCGCAAAAGTGTTTTTTTTTTTGTGACGTAACTATAAATTAACAATTTTCAGATTGTTCTATACTTGTGCTATAAGACCTTGCTTTATGCCAAATTTCAGGATTCTGGGTAAACGGGAAGTTCCCTATGAATTTTTATTTCCTCGAGAGTGTCAAAATGTACGTTTTTTGCCTCATAAACCAAAGTATCTTATTTTCTCGTTAACTTACAAGTTTGATTTTACAACTTCAAGAGTCCGCAGACTTGAGTACATGGTTTAATTTCAACTCGATATCTCCACGCGTTCTTGAGATAAAGGGTCTTGACAGACAGACAGACGGACGGACAATAAAGTGATTTTATATAGGTTCCGTTTTTTCTTTTTGAGAACCCTGAAAAGCGATACTATCTAGCAGAATCAGGTTGTTATGAAGAAGGCTAGGAAAATACCAACATAATATTTATAGTTTTTTAGAAGTTTCATGGTATAAAAGCAGGTAAACTTACAGGCATATCGTTGATGAAGAACGCGAGGTCGGACGGCGGGCGACTGGGTCCTGAGGAGCAGTTGGCTCGCAGCACGTCGCCCGGGATGTAATAGTGTTGACTGGTTTGTATCGTCGGCAACGATGGTGGGAGGGCTGTTCGGAAAATATACAAAATATTTTAATGAAAAAAATAAATAACTTTATAACCTGTTAACGCTTAAAAGTTTTACTGTTAATATAATCCTTACATAATTTTAAAACAAAGTTCTCCACCATCTACCTGTCTGTATTCTCGCGATACACATCATAGCATAGCATAGTCGACCTTATAACGATCCCACTGTTGGGACTTAGGCCTACTCTCTAGGAGAGGGAATGGGCCGTAATCCACCACGCGGGCCCAGTGCGGGTTGGTGGATGTCACATGTCTTCGAATTTTTGATTCTAGGACATGCCGGTTTCCTCACGATGTTTTCCTTCACCGTTTTGAGAGCAGTGGTGATGAAATAAATTACACAAAGTAATGCGCCTAGCTGGGTTTGAACCCGCGACCTACAACTCGTAAGCCGGAGCCGTTACCACTCGGCCACCACTGCTCACGATACACTCATAAAAGCTACTAACCAGATTCTCATGCTGTTTACACCAATAGACAAAGTAAATCATAGGGAAGGTTCAAGTGTATAATACCATGTATAATATAGTAGAGAAAGCCGAGAACTTAAAAAAAAAATTGTATCACCAGTGCAAAGCTCGGACGAGTTCCTAGTAAAATTATATTCAGATGTTAGTTTGATTCAAAATGTTTTAATGTTACAAGTTTATTGAACTAACTGCCACCCAATAACTAAAAACTAATTATGATGCTCAAACAACTAGATATATGTGTGTACTTACCAACAACCTCCATAGTATTGGACACAATAGAAGTGGCAAAAGACGGCGCGTCAGCCGTGACCTCGCAGCTGAAGTTACCAGACAAGCCGAAGCTGACCCTGGTGAGCACCACCTGACTCTGATTGGACCTCGCCAACTGTTAGACAAATATTTATTTATTTAGAACAGCGTAGTAGCCTTTACCACAAACTTTCTTGTAATATCGTCTTCCATTCATCACCAAACAAATACAAAAATCCAGGGTTGGTCTCCACGAGTGCGTTGAACATCGTTAGCATATGCTGTATTGGGGATGTGGATCGAGCTACAGTGTGACAAAATGGATATTAAATAATTTATGCTTTCTGGAGCGATAGTAATTATTCAGAACATATAATTGACACAATTCGCATGTAAGTCAGACGCATCAGTGTAACCATTAATAATGTACGTCAAACCTTTAATGAATTGCAGTTTAAGCACCTTAAGATAAACATAGTAGGATACATAATTAAGATATATAACATAAGTGGATGTTATTTTATTTTCTATTTATTTTTTGCTCACAACACGGGACAGGCAACCAAACAGGAAAATAATTATAATTACTTTAAAAAAATCCTCCCAATCGCTTTTAGATCACGGTGTCCAATCTCCATTGAGATAACCCAGGTTAACCGGTATCCAACACTACCGGGAAGAGATTAGACGTAAGACCAACGGCTTTAAGTACTTTTTGAGGCAGCTCTGGGCTACCTCTAAGCATAAAACACAATTACACTTTTTGCCCGATTTGGAATCGACAAATCGTGGACCGTGAGACAGAAGCAATTATTATGAATAAATACTATACAGCTAACTAAATGAGCTTGAATTGCAGTGAGCAGGGAACATTGTTCGTAGAACAGATGGTTAATGTGGCCGAAAGGTTCTGGAGTAGCGACTGCGCACCGGAAGACCCAACTTTTGAAGGTCTCCAATAAGGTAGACCGATGACGTAGTGAGACGAGACGAGTAAGTGTGTGTGAGAGTTTGAGTGCGAGACGTTCAGGGCCGCTCGTCGTGGGGTAGGTCTTTGTCCAGTAGTGGACATCTTTCGGCTGAATGATGTTGATGAACTAAACAAAGTTAACGGTTGCTAGTTGTATACTTTTAGTTTTGTTTATCTATATCTTCTATATATATAAAAGGAAAAACTGACTGATATATCAACGCACAGCCAAAACTATTGGGATCACGAGCGTAAAATTTTGCACATAGCTTCACTATGAAAGAATCTAAGAGTGGATTTTCCAAAATTTACCCCCTAAATGGATGAAACGGGGTTCGAAATTTGTATAGAGAAACTTATTGTTACGCGGGCAAAGCCGCTAGCAGAAGTTAGTACCAAATATTTTAACACGTCTTTCGCCACATCATCGCTTACCATTAGGTGAGATAGTGTTCAAACGCGAGCATATAAATAAAAAAATAAAAAATGTATAATTAATTTTATATCCATTTTTGTATTTACTCACAATAGGCATCTTATAAAATTTAAAGTCACCCAAAGGGTACTGGAGAGTGCTATGCTTGGATTTTTTTTGTATGATCGAATCAGAAATTAAGACATCAATAGGAGAACTAAGAAAAAGAAGAAGAAGAAGTGAAGTGAAGTGGCTGCCTATTCGGCAACGTCGGGATTGCCACACTCTTTCTTTTTTATTCTCTGTTCTTCATAATCCCAACTCCCCCTTGTATCTTCGGGAACGCTTTGAGTATCTTGTTCCGAGAGGAAAACCTTGTCGCTCATCATCCTCTCTTCTCCTTCGTTTTCCTCCTCACTCCTCAAGCCGCTACAGTGGATCTTTTACCGTTCGTGCTGTGCGCCTCTGGAATTCTCTTCCACATACATTGAGAGCTAGCCCTTCGTTGGAGGTTTTCAGGGGAAGAATTAGGGAACATTTTTTATCAACATGACCCATATATATGTATGTTTATAGGTATTTATTTATTGTATATTTAATGTTTATGTATAGTGTGCTGTATACATATCTGTTTAGTATATTTTTAATTTTAAGTTAGATTTAATTAATGTTTAATTTTTTTGTTTATTTGTTGTACATTTAAAGTTTCTCATAATTTGTAAATTTTCCTACTAAATCTTATGGTTTGCTGTAAGAAAACCCAGTTGTGGGTTAAGCTCGCCTATGTACATCAACTGTCCTATTTTTATTGATAATATAAAATTGTGTGTACAATAAAGAATAAAGAATAAAGAATAAAGAGAACAATTTTTTTTAACATAGCCTGCAAAACCGCCAAACTTAAGTGGTAGCGGGCAGGGCACTTCAATAGGGCTGAAAGATTTTGGAGTGGCGAAAGCTTGGGTTGGAAGGCCTCCCACAAGGTGAACCGATGACATTATGGGTTTTTTTTTTAAATTAATTATTTTTTAATTTCATTTTAAATTGTGGGAAAATCATCTAATGACAAATCCCGCTCTTGGGTGAAACGGGAGATAGTGTCAGACTTTTACGGACTAAGAACCCACTCCTAGTCCTTCTTTGCCTTCATCCCGGGGCCCCAGGCTTCGCTTTCACACTACACATGGCCTAAGTAGGCTTCGACCCTGCTGGGCCCTTACAATTTGCTCTCATCTTCCTGAGGCGCGCGTGGAACAGTACGCGCCGTCGACGACTTGGGCTCAGTCCGAGCGGTTACCGGACGTTAGGACGGCGAGCCACCCATTACTCGCCGTCTGCAAGCCCGCGCCTACGGTAGCCGGATTCTGGGGGTTGCGGGAAACTGATGGATACTGATCGGACTGGTCTTTGTGGCGACTCTTAGGGGGGCCTATGTCCAGCAGTGGAAGTCTTTCAGCCGAAAATATGATGAATGATATGTATTTCGATAGCCTTTTTAAGCTTAAAGATAGAAATGACTTCTTCACCAAAAACATTTTACTTGATTAAAATATAGATACTACGCATTATATTAAACATGAATTTAGGAGCCACCTATAGTTTTCGCCTTTTTACGACGTGTCCCTATTTTATTCTACACCCATCCGACGCTCAAAAGCTCTCATTTATAATACAAAAGGACTTATGGTATAACGCCAAGAGTGCCATCTGACTTGCATAAAGTGGGGAGGTATTACCGGTACACGACCGGTACTGTTTACGTAGTCTCCTGTTCACTCTAAAAAGGCAGAAATATGGCTAACCAGTTTAAGCTTTCTCACAAAAAATAATAGCTTGCATTGCCTTTTTTTATTCTGATTACATGACGAGGTATTTTTTTATTTCTTTGTTATGGAGAGGCTTCTCTTTGACCGCTATCTCATCTGATGGTAAGCGATGATGTGACCGATGATGGAGCACGCTTGCCTAGAAGTAACTGTTCCACTCTTTACTTAAATACCTGTAGATTGTAGTTATCAGGAAATACTGAGTCTGGCGCGGAATTCCACTCCTTAGCTTTACCTGCGTACAATAAATGTGTTCCCAAATCGCTTTGTACTAGGGTTACACTAGGGTTTGGGTCCCGGGACGTCTTGTGTTCGAAGTCCCGAGACTTTTCGTAATTTTAGTTGCCTCGGATCCCGGGACTTTCAGGTCGAGACTCGATACAAGACAAGATTGTCGAAATTGTTAATGATTAGATACTAGAATTATTAGATAATAGTAAAGTTATTAAGAATTAATATGATTTTAACTTAGTTCGTTTTATGACTATAAGTTAACTGTATAAAAATGTATCTGTGTGTGATTAAAAGAAATAAACAAAGCAATTATTAAGACTGAAATTAACGTTAAAGTTATAAAGATTTAATTTTCTGTTTAATAGGTATATTTTGATATAAAAAAAAAATACATTTCACTAAAAATGAACTCCAATTGAAATTCTTCAAAAAATACTTACCTCAGTAAAAAAATACTTAAAAGTCGTGAAGTACCGGGAATTCCCGGGACTTCGATTGTAGGCTGACTTGTGTCCCGGGACTAATAGTAGCCACCGGTGGCACAATACCGTACTTCTAGTTATCTGATGATGGAACGGACTTGGTAGAATTAAATTGTGCATTTTTTCATCGTGCACCTGATAAACAAAAGTTATTTTACTGTCACAGTATAAACTGAAAGGTTTCTTTTTTCTGTTTCATGTGTTTTAATGAAAAAAAAGCGGAGTTAAAAACATTACAGAAATGGAATCGCAGTTTCTATTTTGCTCCGCTAATGGAATAATAATGTTATTATCGTTTTGCCAATTAAATATCACGGTAAGTTTTTGGCAGTTAAACAGCTAGTAACTACGTGCAGTATAAAACAGTTGGTATGTTTTTTGTAACATTATTCA
Source organism: Mythimna vitellina (assembly GCA_949316375.1). NCBI lineage: Eukaryota > Metazoa > Arthropoda > Insecta > Lepidoptera > Noctuidae > Mythimna > Mythimna vitellina. Next base: position 2,986,021 of record OX438696.1, read on the forward strand.
CACAATACAGAGTGAAGTTTTAGTAAATTTTCTTAATTTGGGAGTCATGATTTTAATCCTTGACGATCAAGAGGTTGCAGCCGAAAAAGATGAAACTCGGGGTCCTGGGACGAAGGCAAAGGAGGAAGAGGAGTGGGTTTTTAGTCAGTAAAAGTCTGACACTATCCCGCTCCGCCCAAGAGCAGAATTTGTCATAAGATGATTTTTCCACCCAATAAAAAAAAAGCCGGAAAGATGGGCAGATCAGTTCCGCTCCACACTGGACACCTAATCGTACATCGCACTTCATAACGTCAAAAACCGTCACCATCAGTAAGAAGCGAATCTGACAGAAACTTCACAACCCTCAGTAATGAGGAATACTACTTGAGAAGGAGAATTTCACTTAATTATGTTGTTAAGTGTGAGAAAATATCCAAGGTGGCGGACTTGTTCAAAAGAGTTACTATAAATGCATCCTCTTTATAATTGAACTAGTTTCTGCCAGCGGCTTCACCCGCTTGAAACAAACAAACTCCATACAAAATTTGGACCCCCGTTTCATCCCCTTACGAGATCCCCTGAGGATTTTTTTTTTTATTGGTTGGGAAAATCATCCTTATGACAACCCCGCTCTTGGGCGGAGCGGGAGATAGTGTCAGACTCTTACCGACTAAAAACCCACTCCTGTTCCTTCGTTGCCTTCGTCCCAGGGCCCCGGGTTCCGCTTTCACACTACCCGTGGCCCCAGTAGGCTTCGACCCTGCTGGGCCCCTACGATTTGCTGACATCTCCTTGAGGCGCGCGTGGAACAGTACGCGCCGTCGACGACTTGGGCTCGGTCCGGACGGTTACCGGACGGTCGGACGGCGAGCCACCCATTGCTCGCCGTCTGCAACCCCGCGCCTACGGTGGCCGGAAATCGGGATCGGAATCCCGGCGGCGGTTGAAGCGTAAGGACCGTTGCCTCACGCGATCGGCCGCCTCCTTTGCTAGCATTACTGCTTCGCAGAAGGAGGCGACCGCCTGCCACTCCTCGCTCCGGACCATGGCATGAACCAAGGCCCGGCGCGAGAGATCGCCGCCGCCGATTGCGCCCACGAGGACACGGCGTTGCTCTGCCCAAGCGGAGCACACCTCCACCGTGTGCTCTACCGTGTCCTCCGGGATCCCCTTAGGAGGTGAGTTTTGGAAAATTCTCTCTTAGTGCTCGCCTACGTCATAAATGAAAGTCTTGTGCAAAATTTCACGTTACTAATCCCAGTAGTTTCGGCTGTGCCTTGATATGACAGTCAATCAGTTTCTCCTTTTATATATATAGATTATGATAACACACATTTTACATCAACTTCAGTTCACATTTAGACCGCGTCAGAGCAACACCTCGTTTACCATTATCATATAATATTATCAAGAGTCAATACACGTATCGAGTGAAATACATAGTTTTATACTGATTGATATTGATTGAATGATTTTATATCATTCAGCATCAATCAGTATCAATCAGTAAAAGACTGCCTTAGAACGCAAAAGAAAGTTTAAGTCAGTGAAAATCTGACAATTCCTGTCAATCCCCTTTGAGTGGAAGAAGTCATTTGACGGTTTACTACCTGGAAAAATCTATGATGCTGATTTTGTCGGATTAAGGAATAAATTCTCAAGACAAGTAGTAAAAGATTCGTTCCAAATACGGAACTGAAGTTTTTCATCCAAACCTTTGTCGAATCTTAAACAAAAGCGTCCCTAATTTCTAGACCGAATACGAACTTTAACAAAAAGAGGGGATCGAAAAACAAACATTTTATTAACGTTACAAATTAACATCGTTTGTCTCGGTAACAAGTTAACAACGTACTTTAATCTAATTCTGACCGAGATTCCGTTCAGATTCTAGGCGATTAATTCTTGTACTTCGTATTTTTCTAGGTCTCCTGAAATTGTAACAAATGGTGATTTATGGAGAGAGGATCTAAGGGGTGGTAGGCAGGTCAAAGTTTATTAAGCTATTTGTTTCATTTAGCCCTTAGCCTTTAAATGATTGTTATTTTTGGGCCAAAGTTACTTTAGGTTGTTAATAGTTTTCAGTTTTTTTTTTGTTCTTGTTAGGTTCGCGCTTGACCGCTATCTTACCTGATGGAAAGCGACGATGCGGTCGACGATGGAGCGCGCTTACCTAGAAGTAACTTATTCACTCTTGACTTAAAGATTCCCGGGTTGTAGATATCAGGAAACACAGATTCCGGCCAGGAATTCCACTCCTTAGCTATACGCAGAATGAAAGTGTTCCCAAAACGTTTTGTGCGTGTAGGTAGGATGTCCACCATGTACCGGTGGCGCATTGCCGTACGCCTGGTGGTTTGAAGATGGAACGGGCTAGGCGGAATTAGGTTATGCAGTTCCGACGCACACTCCCCGAAATGCAACCGATAGAAAACCGACAGGCTAGCAACTCGGCGTCGATGCTCAAGACTTTGAAGCAGATAATCGAAACTTTTTTTTTACTTTAATTAATTTATTTACTTAACTAGCTTTTGCCCGCGGCTTCGCTCCCGTCTATATTCTACTACTCTACCCTACTCTACCCAACTCTACCCAACTCTACCCTACTTTATCCTACTCTACCCTACTCTAACCTACTCTACCCTACTCTACCCTGCTCTACCCTGCTCTACCCTGCTCTACCCTGCTCTACCCTACTCTACCCTACTCTACCCTACTCTACCCTACTCTACCCTACTCTACCCTACTCTACCCTACTCTACCCTACTCTACCCTATTCTACCCTACTCTACCCTACTCTACCCTACTCTACTCTACTCTACCCAAATCTACCCTACTCGATAAAATGTATCTTATGTCCGTCCGTCGGTTCTGAACTACCTCCCCACCAATTTTCAGCAAAATCGGTTGAGCAGTTCTTGAGTTATAAATAGTGTAACTAACACGACTTTCTTTTATATATATAGATTCCGAATGATGTGCTTGGCGCAGTAGCTGAGTAATTAGGTGCTATACCGCGGTGGCACATAGCGATATCGCTTCATACAAACAGGTCTTCTATATAAACAGGTATATACCTATTTGTTTTGCTTTTGTAGTGTTTTGGATTTAGGTTTACTGGAAACACTTTTTATTTTTTCTACTTGTCTCTAAAATTCATAATGTTAATATCATGCATACCTGTTATTTGCATGGTTACTGAAATGCCGATTTTAGATGTAAGTTTATTTAAATTTGTAAGTGACAGTGTTGTTGGTGTACTTATTATAAAATAAATATATATTTATACGACTTAAAGATAATTGTTCTATATGTGTTTGTGTATGGGAGTTAAAATGTATATAGGAAGAAAGAAAGAAAAAACGTTTATTCGTGACTCACACAATCGTATAAACTAAAGATACACAATAAAAAAAGAAAGGTATAATCAGTGCGAAGCCAAAAAGAAACTTAACTCAGCATATGCTGGTATTCTGTTAGGGCCGCTGTGATGCCACGAACACACTTACGGATATTAAATAGTCTATCGAAATAAAATAATAAATAATGAAGAGATAGATAAAATTCGTGAACTTATATTTATGTGGGTAATGTAAATTATAAACAATTATATTTAAAAATAGTGCATAAAAGAATAAATAATAAACCATCGACTGACGCCTGACGCTCCAACATATATCATTTATCATTACCATAGACAAACAGAGGAACGCGAGAATACGGTGAATCGACTGTAAAAAGAAAAACAAAACAAAAGGTGTGTAGGTAAATACATATGATTATTATGTATGTCTATTTTAAAAGTGAATATAAACGCGCCAACGATACTGAAGAAATTACTGGATTATATTGTATATATATATAGGATGACTGGTAATTAGAGACCGATACTTAAACTCGTGATTGACAAACAACTTTCCCAAAGAATTTTTTTTATAAACTCATTAGTTTAATCATAATAACAAAACAGCTGTTTGAAACTTTAAATTTCGCGCTGCGCCTTCGCCCGATCAGCTGTTATCGGTACGGTGCGGCGCTCGCGTTATCGGTGACGTAAGCAATGTACCTACATGTTTCGATAAAATAATATCCAAAGACTAGTATTTTGGTACTTTACGCGAGCCCGCTACAATAAATAAATCCATAATCTTTCTAAACAAATTAACATCAGGTATTGCGTTTGTTTTGATACTTATACGATGTTTAGAAGCGGCTGTAAGACACCACTACCTTATTAATTGACTCGATGTTATTTTGATTAAACTAAGTATTAGATTAAAAAAGGTTCTTTGGGAAAGTCGTTTGTAATCATGAGTACAATCACGTGTTTAAGTATCGGTCACTAATTACCAGTCACCCTAAATATTGGATAAAAAATAAGTATGAATTATTTACAGTTTGCATGATAAAATGACTCAACCGAATAACGAAACTATTAAGTTTATAAAGTTTTACATGTTTATCCAACCAATAATGCTGCTACAATTTTTTTAATGTTCTACAGTTCAATTTACTAACCAAAACCCAAATTGGCATAACATTAAAACCACTAAATATGCATTGTGTTCTAGGTGAATTTCCCTTTAAATTGGCCGAATTACCGCTAACAGACGCCGTACAATTTGGAAACGAGTCGCGTTCAAAGCCTGATACACAATAAGCATGATCTATATTCTCATTTCGTCGATCAATTCCTCATTGGGGTGCGTATTGTGTTATAAAAAGAAACGAGTGTCGTTTTTGGCTGAATGCTCGAAGGAAAACCGGGATAAAAACGAAACAAAACGAGCTATAGGGTTATTATCGCCGCGAGACTGCAAAATAAGAGGCAGTGATAAAGGGTTAGATTTATGAACACACGCCGCATTGAGGACGAGGAGAAATGGGTCTTTTCTAAGGAAAAAAATGTACAAACCGTTGCTTCCCGGGACACGAGAATAAAGCATGTGAAAATTGCTCGGATTTTCCTTCATAGAGAGTGAAGTGAATGGCTGATTGTTTTTTTAGGGTTGACTCAAAGGAATGGGAAGCAGCTGCTCCTAAAATTAACTGTTGGAATTGCCCGGGGTTTATTTTGTATGAAAAAATAACATATTTCTGTGTTGAGCCAATTGTTCTTGTGTTACAACAGAAGGGGATACTCGTAGTAGGTGCGAAGATTTAATTTGGTTTTATTGTACTTGCACGAAACATTTGAAATAGAGTATGGTCCCCAAAGGGTTGGGCGGTGTTTGAAGAATGTTTGGTATTTTGAAATTAATTATGATCGTCTAGTTAATAATTTTTCCAAAATACAATACAACACACACACACGCACACACACACACACATTCTAGGTCCTTGAGATCATCGGAGAATCTGCAATTAAGTATTCATACGCATTCCACATCTTTTATGATAATTCTTTTATTCTTCATGCAGCTCGTCTGTGGAATGCATTTCCCATAGAAGCAAGGCGTGCGTAACGCTACCGACCTTTATAATAATGGAGAAGGTGTGAAAAGAAAGGAGCATTACCTTTCACTGTAATATTTTTTAATTCTCCTTTCTCAATTTTATATTTGATATTTATTAGTATATTTATTGATCTTGTATATGTGTAATATTATTTATGTTTTTTTTGTACACTGTCCGCCCTAATCTATCTCCTTTCGTTCAGTTCATCCTAAGGTTGTCTGTAAGAGATTGCCCTGTGCGATAAGACCACCACACACACACACGTACACTTTGTTTTTGTATATGTTTATCCTGTCCACAATATGATGTGTACAATAAAGTTTATAATAAATAAATAACACAAATTCCATCAAGCAGAAAGAAGATTATATTTTTTCCATTCTAGTCTAAATAAACCAAACAATTAGCATCGAAATAAGCAAATAAATAATGGACCGGCCTAAGCTTGTCTGGTCTAACTTAAATAATTAATCACCGAAATACCTTTTGTTTAGCTCTGCCGTCCTCTCGAAAATCATGAACAATTTTTTGTCAAACCTTCAAAGTAAATAAACCCTTTGAAAATCATTCAATTCGATACTTAATTAAAATTAATAACGTTTGAAATAAAATATCAATTATTATTCAATCTATTCAATTCAGTAACTTTATGAATGGAAACTGTCTAAAACAAAACAGATTTCAATGTCTATTTCTTATGGCAATATAAATAATATTTACTTACATTTCCCTTCTGCATTAATTAAATTCCTAGTTCTCTGGTCCGCCTTATTTTAAAGGGCTGGTGCTGCAAGTGACAGCCTGTAGCGAAGATGATGGGACCAGACAATATCGAATTTTAATTGAATATCTTTGATAAATGATGGTGTGGAAAAACATGGCGTTACGCTTTTTGAGTTGAGTTTGGTTATGAAATAAGTTCGACATGTTTAATAATTTACTTATAGACATACTATATAGGTACAGTCAATAAAAGAGACAAGTATCCAGGTTTATTAGATATAGTAGCATAGTCGGCTTTATAACGTTCCCACTGTTGGAACTCAGGCTTCCTCTCTAGGAGAGTAGGGCCATTATCCACCACGCGGGCCCAGTGCGGGTTGGTGAATGTCACATGTCTTCAAATTGGTACATTGGACATGACGGTTTCCTCACGATGTTTTCTTTTACCACTTTGAGAGCAGTGCTGATGAAATAATTATACAAAGTATTGCGCATGGCTGGGTTTGGGCCGTTACTACTCGGCCACCACTGGTCTAGCTCTAATTCATCAGATACATAAAACAGCTTTGGTTTACCCTGGGGCGCATGTCCCACTTGCACAACTAAGACATGCATTAAAAGTTACATAAACTATACAACGCAAGTTAAACTTGTGTTGCATAGTTTACATCGCCATTATACTTATAAACTAATCAGGCTGGTCAAAACCAGATCGGCACGTTACTGAATGGGGCGTGTATGCCTGCTCCCCTAGCCAAGTTACGACCGTTTCGTTTCGATTCTCTTGTGTCGAACGCCTTGAGTAGGCCACGACTCCGATTCCTTTGTTCTGACGTCATTTCAACTCTGACGTCGTTGTAACTTGGCTAGGGGGCTGGTTTACCATAGTTGAAGTTTTCATGGAAATATGAAAACTTCAACTATAGATATAATGGTGGATATGAATGAAACATAAATAAATTGGAAAATATACCATACATCGGTTTCCATGAAAACATGAACTATATTTGATCATCCTGGTTACTTATCTCCTTTATTGACTGTACATACGGTGCGCTACAACATCAAAAAATACAAATGTAGAACCAAAAACAAGATTTTCTTCGAAGTAGTAAACAATACCGCAAATGTAGAAAAGTTTTGTTTTTCCCCTGAAGACTTAGGGAGAGATCTACCTATTTAAGTCTCATCTAGACACGGGTAAGGACTACGGAATTATTCGAAACAGTCACGGTGGCCCTGGAACGCAAACAGCAACTGAAAGGACCGGGGTGGTTTTAATCTGTAAAAATCTTTCACGCCCTCTGTTCCACCCTGGACCGGTAGAAATCATTAGACAATTCCCCTCCCAAAAAAATAAATATTATCTCTGAAATATTAGTAGACATAATTCTTCTATGTATTTATATATTACTACTACTACTACTACCCACCTACTAAAATAAGCTACCTCTTATTAATCGCCCCAGCCGGGCCACACAAAGCAGAATCGCTTCAACGCCTCTAAACAATATTCTATAATACATTATATACTGTTATCTTTCCCCATTGTTAGATGGACATACAAGCATTTAGATTAAACTATTTAATTGAAACCCCTAATTGTGTTTGTATAGTTTCGCTGTTATAATAATATAGTGGAAGGTCAGTTTGAGGGTGTTGTTTTTAATTAAGCTTTTATTGTGATAATTTGGGGAAATTGTGGAAAGGAATATAATTGTATATGCCTAGCATTTGGTAATGTTTCCATTACTGGGACCCAGGCCTCATCTCTAGAAAAGGGAATGGGTGAACGTCAAAATGGCACGTCAACAGTCACATTTAACTTTGAAATTATGCTGAAATGTAAGTTACTAATTGCTTCTATTTGCTTAGCATGATAAGAGAATTGCTTATTTCATAAGTTAAAAAGGTTGACCGTCCATTCTTATATCAGAATGGCTGGACAATCTCTGTATAGTTGTAACCATGTAGAATTGCTGAATATTCATGGACCGAAAATTGCTTATCAATTACTTATTTTATTATATATACGGCTAGACCTTGTTTATTTATTCTATATGCTAGCCACGACTATCGTTTGTCTTGGTATGGTCATGTAAAGAGGAGAGATAAAACACATGTTACTAAATGAGTTATGAGTATACATGTGGATGGGTGGAGAGGGAGAGGGAGGCTAAAGAAAAGATGAATGGATTGTGTGAACAGTGATATGAAAGAAAAGGAAGTTAGTGATAGTATGACGGTCGACAGGATAGAATGGAAGAAAAAAACGTGGTGCGCCGACCCTAAATAAGATGGGACAAGGGCAGGAAGATGATGATGATGCTAGCCACGACTACGAATTTAAAGTCCCTGCGCCTGTCAAAAATATGGGAGCAAAAAGACATATTTTTAACACGTTGCTGTTATATTTTATAAGGTACTTGCTTTTCCCCGCAACTTTACTCCTGTCAACTGACTATCTACCCAAAGCTACCCTACCTAGTTACCTACCCTACGCTACCCTATAACTTTAATCTTAATTCTACATTCTTGTTTTGTACTATATGTTGTTTTAATTAAGGTTTTATGGTGACAATTTGAGGAAATTGTGGATACTAATATACTTATATTAGCTTTTGCCAACATAACTCTGAAATATCGACGGATATAATCTGAAAAGTCTGTAAATACTGATTGATCCTAACGAGTTATTAGAAGTGACACCTTTCCTACCGCTCGGGTAGGAGCGAGAGAATGTTAGACTTTTATTGACCGATAATCCATCTGCCTTCCTTTAGTTTCCTTTTCCATGGCCGCGGTAGTGCTACGTATATACGTGATACTGAATTTCGGAATTCGAAATTCATTTGATTGGTTCTGTTGCTCGAATCCGTAGATTCCTGCTTGGAACAAAAGCATTCAATCTGTTGGTCAGTACTATAGATGTGTTATTTTTGCATGGTCATGGAAATGGCAAATCGTTCTTTCCTTACAACCTAAAAATAGTTTTGTGTTAGTCTATTTTTTCAGATGGTGTTTTTTTTTATGTGAGAATATCATCCAATAAAATCTCCCGCTCTTTTGTGTCAGACTTTTACTGGCCAACTCAAGGTGATCAAAGAAAAGAAAATCTAAACGAAACGGTTGTAAATTGGCTAGGGGTTTGGTTCTTGTACTAGGAGGTATATTATATCACAAGAGCCGAACCTGTCAAATATAAGGATTAAATTTACAGGTTACGTTTTGGAGAGTGTGCGTGGGAATTGCATGACTTGATTCCGCCATCTTACTTCTATCATAGGACAACCCGACGTACGGCGAGTTTCCACCCATACGTTGTTGAAACGTCTACGGTCCGGACTAAGTATTTCACCTCGTCGTTTATACCGCGTACATCGAAGGACTGGAAAAATTTGTCTGCTGAAGGCTTAATGTTACTCAAAAGGCAATGGAAAGGGCTATACTCGGAGTTTCCTTGCTTGATCACATCAGAAATGAAGATATCCGCAGGAAAATCAAGGTTACAAACATAGCCCGAAGAATCGCCAAACTTAAATGGCTGTGGGCAGCGCACATTGTTCGCAGAACAGATGGTCGATGGGGACGAAAGGATCTGGAATAGAGACCATGTACTGGAATACGCAGCTTTGGAATGCCTCCCGCAAGGTGGATCGATGACGTGGTGAAGGTCGCGGGAATCCAATGGATTCAAGACGCGCAGGACTGGTCATTATGACGACACTTGGTGGAGGCTATGTCCAACAGAGGATGACTTTCGGCTGAAATGATGATGATGATGATGATAATGATAGGACTTTATACATTGACCTACCTACGGCATAAAACATCTGCATTCTCTTCTCATGAAAATAAATTCATAGGTTATGTATTGTTGTGAAAAACCGGCACATTTTCACGCGTGTGAATTATCACTCCCCATCCCTTTACGAGTAAAATATTTGCGAGATTTATGAGCGGTCTGCCTTATTGTTTTAGTGGGAAAAAGCGTGAGTTGCTGAGCGTTGAAAGCTGGGTTCAGATCTTGGGTTTGTGAAAAATGTTATCGCATTTTTCCAATTTTCAGAAACTCAGTAGCGGTTTGTAGCTAAGATTAGTACCCAGTTAATACAAGTAATAGTATTGGCAATATGTTTGCTTCATATTCTCTATTATATTCCGACTTACGAGTTATAAGTTGCGGGTTTAAACCCAGCCAAACGCATTACTTTGTGTAATTTATTTCATCACCACTGGTCTCAAAACGGTGAAGGAAAACATCGTGAGGAAAACGGCATGTCCTAGAACCAAAAATTCGAAAACATGTGACATCCGCCAACCCGCACTGAGCCCGCGTGGTGGATTACGGCCCATACCCTCTCCTAGAGAGGAGGCCTGAGTCCCAACAGTGGGAAAATTTTAATGCCGACTATGCTATGCTATGTACAAACCTGGGTTGGCACGCTCCCCTAAATAGAATGTTGACCTTCTACAACAAAGCTGCTCTGTTGACAGCAGCATTGACATCTCCTTCGATAGTTTGCCAAGATTTAGAGCCAAAATCATTAAAATTAACCTGTGATCAGCCGGCTACTTTTACTTTAACTTTATTATTTTTTGCCTATGACATTATAATATTTTGTATTAAACACTTTATAAAACAGTGATATAATGATATTTTAATCAATTTAGATAATCTTTTTTGATTAAACAGTATCTGAAAGTCAGTAGGTAATCCTATTAATATTTAAAAATTTGAAAGTTGTGAATGTATAATGTGCATATTCGTACGCTTGAACGTTTGAATGGATTTCGATGAAACTTGCTACACGAATAGCCATGTCTAGCACATAAGCTTTTGTCCTGGGCATACGTTTCCTTGTTAGTCCAGTTACTTCCAGTTAGTCTTGAATAAAAGTGGGGTTTGACACCTTGTGAAGTCCGAACACTTAAGAGGTTCCTTTTACACTCGCATATCGTCAACATCGAGCATGGTTTAAAAGCTTGTTACTTCATCTAACGCAATCCAACGCGATGTTTGACTAAAAGGCAACGCGAAAAAAGAGAGAACGCCTGAAAACTCTGTTAGCAGTCGGTAATTCCGTGATTTACTCGAATATTTTACAAAACTTGTTCCAGGAAATACGTGTTTTTTTTTTAAACTCTTAAAAGTTTTTGAAAAAAAATGTCGTCATATAAAATTCTGATTAAATTTGCAAGGCTTCTATTATATTTTTTTGCCTTTTAAAATTTTTGAGTAAATTATGAAGTGTTCAAATTTTATGCAAAATAGCAGATTTTCAGAGGTCTTTACTGGATTAGTTTTACACAAATTTAAAATTTATTTCAATGTAAGCTCAGATAATATCCACAATATACTATGTTTCGGGAAAAGGGCAGGAAGATGATGATGAAGATGACTGTGTTTCCAAAATATCTAATGAAAAATGTTGTACGAAAATGTCGAGTTGCATCATGCCCCTCTTAAATCAAAAACCGCTCTATAAACTTTACTGATGAAATGTGATCTTAACTACAAACTACCACTAAAATTCACCTAGCAGTCCAAACATACAGTACTGTCTATATTTCTCCCTCAATGATCACAGACGTTATGTAATACTATGCCCTGCTCTGAATAGTACTGTCATCTGCAAACTATTCTCTTGTTGATGGTAGCCGTCATCCGACTAACGTCAATTGGGAGAAATGACCCTCCGTATGTTACCTCTAACAGATGCGTTTGTAAATTGACATTATAATGGGCTTAAACTGAGCGGTTTATAGCTTTAGTTTATGCTAAGCATTTGTGTAAATTGACGTTTAATATCAGCTTGATATTATTTGACTACAGGGTAGAGAACTCATGCTAGCGAAGTGGACGCCCACACGTTTGAGGGAAAGAACATCCTCAAACCTAAGCCGCTGTAACCCCGACCCAACTATCAGCCACATTAGGCGTGAGTTGCGGACGACGAGCAACGGGTAGCTCGCCGTCTGGCCGTCCGGTAACCGAATCGTCAACAGCACGTAGCCACACGCGCTTGAAGAAATGTCAACAAACCCTAGGGGCCCAGTAGAGCCGATGCTCACCAGGGCTACGAGGTTTTTCTGAAAAGGAAACTCGTGGTCCTAGAACACAAAGTGCAATTGAAAGACATAGCTGTGGTTCTAAAACCACAGCTGAGTAAAAGTCTGACACGCCTTCTCGCTTCACTCAAGAGCGGGAGAAGTCATTGGGCAATTTCTCACCTTAAAAAAAGGGCAGGAACTTCATCACGTGAAAGGAAGGCATGAGCATCAATCGTCACGCCTGCTCAAGATGGATTAGGGATTTCATGTGTTTACGTTTTTGCATTATGGTTTCCTACACCGCCCTCAGTGATTTATAAGATATTTTTTTTATTATTGATGGGCTCACGTTTGACTACTATCTCACCTGTTAGTAAGCGATGATGTGGCCGACGATGGAGCACGCTTGCCTAGAAGTAACCTATTCACTCTTGACTTAAAGACCCCTAGGTTGTAAGCTATAAGGAAACACTAACTCCAGCAGGAAAGTCCTTAGCTGTACGCTTAATGAATGAGTTCCCAAAACGCTTTGTACGTATGGGTGGGATGTCCACCATGTATTGATGGCGCAACGCTGTACATCTAGAGGTCCGATGATGGAACGGACTTGGTGGAATTAAATTATGCAACACACACTCCCCGAAATGTAAACTAAAGATAAACTTAAAAAAATCCATGTTGATTAAAAGTGTCTTTCTTTGCCCAGTTTTTGATCAAAAATCTTGACCATCTTTATCTTCAGGGTGGTAAATCATAAAATATATTTTATGATATGAGATATAATATATTTTTTTACTTTTACTGACTAAAAACTATCTGTATTCCTTCAAGTGCCCTTTCCAAGGTAAATATTTCGAACAATCCCTGTCAAGAAATTTAGCCTAGTAAACACAATACACCCACAACAATAATAATACCTAACTATTTCAAATTAAACTCGAATATTACGAACAAATACAAAATTATTTTCATAAAACTTCTACTAAATTAACTTCAAAGAAAACTAGAAGTGTTTCGAGAAGGATTCAAGGTTACTTTCTATTAAATTAAGCTAATAATGAACAAAGACATCATTGCTAAAACCATTATAAAGCACTACCCTCTTTTGTTGTTAAAACCACTATTTTCTTACTCCGGTTTCAAAGACTCTTTGAACGCGTACTAAAAGCTTAGTTTGTCGAAATCAAATGAATTTTAAGAGCACTATGTTACAAAGTTGCAATATGAGGGAATTTCTTTGAAATACTCATCCACTTATTACGTTTCAGTATCTAGATACTTTAGTTTAAAACAATGTTACTCACTTATGTGGAATTCAAAGTGCCCACTGAAATTAAGAGGGCTCGAGAAAATACCAACCTTAAGTTGAAACAAAATGATAAATGAAATCATACTTGCAAACATCAAACTACGAGTTATACAATGTTAAGCTCTCGAGCAACGAGCAACTTTTACGACAAACCATTATTCATAAAGTCAACGAGTAAAAAATAATTCAAAGTCATAAACAAAAGAGCCCATTGTGAATACTCCAAAAGAATACCTCGGCTGGAGCACAACAGAACACCCAGATTACGGAATTATTTAACCGCGAACATTTCAGAGATTTTAACAGCGACTCAACACGTTTCCCTTCCGCTAAACTGAGCCAGTATATTAACCAAATTCCACACCATAAAATACATTGTTTCAACTGCTCAACAGGTAAAAATAATTGCTGGGAAGTTTCACCAGCGACAAGAAATATGGCCGCTGAAACCATTTTGCCTGATATTCTGCATTTTTCTTGAGTCGGCACTTGGTACCCCGAGGTTCGCATATTTTTCTCGCGGAGTTTTTACATTAGATATAATAAATCTGTTTTGTGAAATGAAGTTTTGAGCCGGTGTATACTGCGGGCGAGGGTAATGCGACTTTGATGCGATATAAACAAGTTTTTTAAAGCCGAAGATTAAAGAATACGTTGCGGTTCGTTTTAAGTGAGATAAAGTGGTTTATAATTTTGTTTTGACCGACCAATTTTTGAGTTTTAATGGCCTGTTTTGAGCCTAGCTAATGTTGGTGTTAAACAAAATTATTGAGTCGTATAAAAAAACTATTGTAGTTTTTAAAAGAAGAGTGAATTAACACTATCTTTCTATTTCATCATAGTTGCATATTAGTATGTATTACTTTATTATATTGTTTAGTATGTTTTTTTGCAATATTTATTTTATTATGTGTATGTAATATAATCATAATTGTTTTTTTTTGCGTGTTATATTATTTCATTCTTAACTATGTACTTTGTGTGTACCAATTTACACACTGTGTCTACATCTCTATTTTCTCCATCTCTCCTTTCGCAGGTATGCTGATAGAATTTCTTTAGAAATAAGCATCACCTTTGTACTGTTCTTCTGTGTCTTTCTTCTTTTCTGTTATTATTGTGTGTATAAAAATTGTTAAATAAATAAACAAGAGTAGTAAAATTAAATTCAGTTTTTGTCAGAAAGTTGCACTAAATCAAGCCTTTTACTGGGGACATTATGTTGTGCCGTCACTTTGCTGCTCAACAAAAAAAATTCATGTCTCGCGTGATATCGCCCAATATCGCTTATGTCATCTACAAGATGCTGGACCTATTTGGCGCCGTGAGACATATTGTTATTGTTAATTTTATTTCTCCATATTTTTTATGTTTTATTTTAGTTTGCAAATCAATTACTTATTGATTCATGAATCATGGTATGCCAAATTAACATATTTTTTTCCTTCGTTCTTACTTGCCGTAAGTCGATACTCTGCGAGCGTCGATCCGCGCGACTTCTGTGTCCCGCGACAGTCGCCCGGCAAGCTTTGAGTAGTGAGGTGAGTGTCACTTTGTGTTCCACGAAATAGCAGTAGTGTGACCTAACGAGAGCAACATATTATACATCACTGAGTATTGCAAAATATCAAGCGATATTGTCCCACAAAGTTGCAGAGACATACCACATAAATGTCCGGCGATATGTCCCTGCGACATGTCTGTCTGAAAACACGGTTCAACCCTACACACACTCAATATTTCCCCATCACTTCCAAATCATTTGACATCGAAATCAGAGTTGGCACAGTCCCCAACATCCACGTTACCCCACTGACTCTTCTGCTATATCGCATCGCCTACTCTTTGGATACGTCTCATACTTTAACTACATGCATTTACATGACACGGGCATCTCCTTGACAGTTCTTGGAAGACAAATCGTGTACATCGCGTACAAGTTCCAAGAATTGTGTGTATAAGGGAATTCATTTTAGTGACTTACGTACGTAAACGTTAGCTTAAAAGCCCGTTTAGAATCTTTATAGCAGGATTTAATATGTGAAGGAGTTTATGCGTAAAGGTGATAGATGGAGTGAATTACTCTGACTTGATGTGCGTGAGTTATTTATCTGCTGGAGACACGGTTTTTAACTTATGGATATCTATAGGTGTATAGGGAATAACGGAAAGGTTTGATTATTTTCGATATTTACTAGAATACTTTATGAAGAACTTCTTAATTATGTACTTGGATAAATTATAGCAGTAAAGAAATGATAAATGTTTGTATAAATTTTTTTAGTTCATAGATTGTTGGTTTGTTGGCTTGCTATACGCTTCGGTGCATACTGTATAGCAAGCAATGGATAAATAAATAAATAAAAAAATAAATAAATACGCTATAAATAAAAAGCTCAATATTTTGTAATCTATGCGGACGCTAGCGTTTAACTTAAAGGCGCAAAATCACGAGTGAACGCCGGCGTTCGCATGGGTTATGAGTGGGAACATATTAGTGCTATTAGGTACTGTAGGAGCCAATGCTTGTAGGCACCATACTTTAACACTTTCTAAATGTTGGTTTAGTTACTGAGCACACAAGAAGAGCCACGAGTTGAGTTAAAAGTTATATTCAAACGTAAATGGTTAATAAGATATGGGTAGCGATATGGGTTCTTCCTCTTCTTCTTCTTCTTCTTTTCGATTCGATGGTAAACTCGTCGAACTTTTTGGGCCCAATAGGTGGCTACATTAATAGCAGCATCGGTAGCACTCATCAGATCCTCCAAAGTGCAGGTATACGGACACCTGGGGCATTCCAACATGTGGCTCATGTTTTGAACAGGAGCTCCGCACTCACATTGAGTATTCGATGCGTCTATAAAACCCCATTTTGCCAAGTTGAGTTTTCTTCCTCTTGACCAATAATTAGTACCTACAGTGATTGTCTTACTCTAGTTGCCTTACTTAAAACATTCTTATCTTCTTAGATATACTCATAAAATTGTCGTATCACACAGTATTTGTAATAAAACTCCTTCGAAATGGTTTGACCAAATTTTATGAAACTTTGTGTATATATTTAGTAGGAGTAACTAATGCACACATCATCACCATCATCATTTCAGCCAATAGACGTCCACTGCTGGACATAGGCCTCCCCCAAATGTCGCCACAAAGAACGGTCCTGTGCGTCTTGCATCCATCGGATTCCCGCAACCTTCACCAGGTCATCGGTTCACCTTGTAGGGGGCCTTCCAACACTGCAGACACTCACACACAAACATACATACTTACTTTCATCTCCATAATATTAGTGCGTGTCTTAAGACGACACAGCTCAACTAATAACATGTCTAAGTCAATAGTAGGTACTAACATCGCCTCAATTGGGTCACAGAAATAATTGTATAACATTTAGAGCAAAACATTCCAAGAGAAAGGAAAATATACAGTAGGTTGGTATCCGTTGAATCGTTATTTAGGTGCGTAAATAATATATCCGACAATAAAGCGAAAAATAAATAAGTGGTATGTTATTTCATGTTGAATAGTTAGCTAGACGAATATAGATGTCCTTTATTTTGGGATGGTAATAATTTTTTTTTTTTTTTTTTGTTTGTGACCTCTCGCACTTCAACCTAGGAGGTTGTCGGCTGCTTAACCGGTCTTGCCTGTGGCGGCCTCGATTAGAAAATCAAAGCCTCCAGCCAGGGCTTACTTAAAAACTACTTAAAACTAAGCGACTACACGCTAAGGGCACCCCCTGTGGGGTACGGGCCTCGGCTTAGGGCGTCGCTGGGGGGGGGGCAGCATGGGACGAGCTGGATCGAACAGATATTAATTATTATTATTCGGGGATTTTTAAAACTACTGGCTCAGCGACGCGGGCTGGCTCGAGCAAGGGACGGGGATGGTAATTAATCAAACCAATTTTCCTTTTATTTGTAAAGCAACAGGGGTAGTTAACTTTTTACTGACTAAAATCTACCCGTTTTCTTTCAGTTGCCATTTTGCAATTTTTTTGAATGATCCCGTGGCCATAGCAGACATCAGCCATCAGCCATAGTGGGCCTCGTTACCTCTGCTAACAGCTTTTTGAGGCGCGTTTGTTTACCCGGGTTTGGTCCTTATCGGACGGTGAGCTACCTATTGCTCACAGTCCGCACGCTTACGCCTACGGTAACCGAGAATCACCCTGCTACTTCCAATGCCGTGGTATCTCTTGCAGCGGCTGGGGCATAAGGACCTCCCTCACGCTTTCCGCCACCTTCTTTGCTTGCATTACTACATCCCAAGAGAAGGTAAGTGCATCCTATACCCTCTTTCCTACTACATGCATATCTTTTTTCTCCTTCTCTGTCTCTGAAAAAAATCATCCAAAGGTTGTCTGTAAAAAATCGCTTTTAGCGATAAGACCGCCCATTGTGACACCCTATTAATTTTAAGTTCCTAATATAATTTTTATTTTTGGTTTACAACCAAGAATATATCTATCTATCTATCTTGCTCCCTACCTGAACCAGGGTAGAACGTGCTGAGTGAACGTGCACCATCGCTGCTCGCTTAATAAGTGTGTATCTTGAGATTATATTTAACTTTTTCGCGTAGTGAGGATGCAAGAATTTTATAACAACAAATTAAAAAAAAAAACAGCCAAGTGCGAATCGGATTCGCGCACGAAGGGTTCCGTACCGTTCGTAGCAAAAAACGGCGAAAACTATCACGTTTGTTGTGTGTCAATTACATAACATAATTTGCTCGCTACCTATACAAAAAGTTATATGGGTACTATCCTTATTTACATCCATCTACGAGTATGTTTGTCGTGGGAATGGTGGGTATCAACACGTTAGAACTGCGACGTAAATGCGCGCTTTTGATGCATTACTACCATCTTATGAGTAATAAAATCGATGACGCGACCACGCTGGCTCGCTGCTCACTTTACGCTCCGGACCGACTACAGGCGTCGCACACCTGTGCCTTACGGAGCCTGTTCGTTACCCCTCCATCACGTACTCTAACGGCTCGATATGCCCCAACAGCCCAGGCGCTCAATCTACTGAACGCCTTGATTGCTCAA
Source organism: Mythimna vitellina (assembly GCA_949316375.1). Taxonomy (NCBI): domain Eukaryota; kingdom Metazoa; phylum Arthropoda; class Insecta; order Lepidoptera; family Noctuidae; genus Mythimna; species Mythimna vitellina. Next base: position 3,004,614 of record OX438696.1, read on the forward strand.
GAACCTAAATTTGACATATTTTTTTATAGCAGTAAAGAAATGATAAATGTTTGTATATTTTTTTTCAGTTCATAGATAACAGGCTTGCTATGCGCTTTGGTGCATACTGTAAGTATAGCAAGCAATGGATAAATAAATAACCTTTATGGTGGTGATGATACATCTTTTCATCACTTCATAAACAGCTTTAGTATTCGTCGTGATGTATAGACAGAACAAGAATAAAAGCGAATATGAAGGTAATAAAATTCTGGCGATCTGTGACGATTTTATGGTGCAATTGCATTATAAATTTAACGACCATCGACAATCTAGTTATCGTCAAATTGAATTTTATGATACGTTGCGATAAATACGCTTTTTTGTTATTTTTTATCTTAAAAGAAGATATTTTTATTGCTTAAAATAATATTGACTAGAAATCAGCTGAACATAAACGTCCTTTCTCATACTGAATTGAAGCAAGCATTCGATGAAATGAATTACTCAGTATTTTTTCATAATTTCAAAATATTAACTCTAAGTTTCTTAACGACATTTTTAGATCCAAAGAACGACGAAGCGACAGCGTCGTCCTGTCGTGTCATTGGAGCTTCATCGCATACGCGTCTATGAAGCTACGCGTCGGCCTTAGACAAATGGAGGAAATAACTAAGAATTTAGAGATGAGACATGAGACACTATCATCAACACCTTCCTGTCCTTGTCCAGTTTTATTTGCATCACGTTTTTTCTTCCATCCTGTCCTGTCACCCGTCACACTGTCATTAACTCCGTTTTCACAGTCAGATACCACTACGTAATAAAAAAGTCAACTTACATCAACATTAATCCCAGCAAAGGGAAATATCTTCGTGGTAGGGTTCTCCGTTGGGGAGTAGCGGTAGAACTCGTGGCGCCCTCTATACCACTTCACGGAATAGAGGGGCGCGTCTGTCAGCTCGTATAAACACGCTAGAGTTGTGTCATTCCCCCTCTGAACTACTGGTGGGGATATCCGAAGATCTGTTGCGCGAAGTCCTCCTACACCTGGGGATTAGTAACTTCTATGAGTAATTGATTATGAGATTTATTTATACTCTCTTAGTTTATTAGGGGTGTATATATATGTCTATACTAATACTAGCGATTCCAGCAAACGTTAACCGGCCCGAAGCATTTTCGTCAGAAAAAAAATTGAACACTCGATTGCAGGGCCACCCACCGGGTTCAATTATAGTTTCAAACCATCCAGAGACCCACTCAATACACACAAAGTTAGATCAAAATCAGCCAAGCCATTTAGGAGGTTATTTGACAAACACACGTACAGAAGAATTATATAAATAAAGATCAGGAATTACTGGTTCAAATTGAAAATTCTTCTTTGAGTTAGTTGCCCATATATATCGAAAAAGGCAACATCACACGCGGGGAAACCATATATAAAATTGGCTTGTAACTTATTCACAAAGCCAATGACCGTTATCGTAGACCGTGATTTAGCGACATAAGGGAGGAAGAGGAGAAAGAAAGAAAATTCTATACACTTCTTCAGGCTGATTGGTCATAAGATCGAGATTACAAAAAAGAATGGCGTGCGATTTGAAAAGCCTAACCCAGCAGCAAACCTAATTATTTAGCAGGTTTGTAAATTTACTACCTAAAACTCAGTATCAGGTAAAATAACTGCAGCATGCTTCATATACCTACTTCTGTCATCACATAGAACCACGCCAGCGGCAGGGCTTGAATACGGGCCAATTCAGGACTTCGATGGAAATGTATTCCCCGAAAAAAGGTCTAAAAGGCTGGCTTAACCTAGGTCAAGTATTTTATTTCCAACCTGAGAGAAATAATTTTCTAAAAGCATATAGACATTTCGCAAACATGAGCGATATTAGAAATAAGTTTTTTTTTTAATATTTGATGTAAACTAGTGCTGGACTGCGATTACATCTGATGGTAAGCAGTGATGCAATCGTTGATGGTGTGGCGCACTAGTTTATCAAGAGCCTATTCACTCTAGCCTTAAAGATACCCAAATTATAATCGGATGGGAAGGCCTCAGCAGGCATCGAAGAGACGAATTGTTTAGTCCGAACCGTAGAGGTTCCAAAAACGTAGGGATGGATACTCGCCGTACTCCGAGTTGTCCGATGATAGAGATGAGATGGCGGAATCAAGTTGGTGTTCTTAGGACATAAAAAGTATTGAAGCACCAACGCCTTCCATTTTTTACTAGTATATTATACAATTTCTTTAATGTATCTAGGCAACTTTGAAATTAATATAATTGATAGGCCTGCGTTTGACTACCATCTCACCTAATCGTAAAAAATGATGTGGTCGACGACAAAACACACTTCTCCAGAATTAACTTACCTAAAGACCCCCAGATTGGAGCAAAGACGACATTCGGGGAATTTTACTGCATGGTTACCTTTACGCTTTATGAAGTAGTAACAGTGGTTAGATCATTTGATATTTGCTTTAAGACACCACTACACAATATTCTGTTTTCCTATAAAGTACCAGTCCTACAGAAATAAAAAAAAATATCAGTTCAATTTTAAATAATCAGAATTGGCTTCTGTACCCATAAATGTATAATATATTATCACTACTTTATTGCCTTATTTCATATCCTCCCGTAAACGTTCACCGTTAAACTTGAGCTTTCCCTCAGGGCCGGTACCGCAAGCTACAGGAGAATTGTTATTTTAGCCGCCGTGGCAGGAAAATTGATGATGCTGCATGGTTTTATAAAATATGGTGTAGATTAAAACTGAAACATTTGTAAACTAAAAGCGTCATGCAAAAAAAAGGACAAGTAAAAATATAGTGACAGAACAATTATGATGACAGTAATCATAAAAACATAGCCCATCGTAGTTTTGTCATTCATATCAATGCACGAATGACAAAACTTGTGCGAATCGTAAGTAACATCAGTGATGTAAGTAATAAAAATTCAAGAAATATGTAACTAAGATTTATGTTATTCATAATGTTAAAAGTGATTCCATGGAGTTTCTTGCATGTTCTTTTTCACAGAGATCTACGCTTTGGAATACGCAATTTAGTTTCCCTTTTTTTTGGCTGATCGACGTTTTGACAGATTACCTGTGTATGGTCTATTTGAAATGAGTGTTTCTGATTTCTGAGTATATTGGAATCACAAGTCCTCAGTATCTTGCAATTCAATCAGTTTACCTTTTATTTAATTTTGTTGGAGTCGGTTTCCAGTCAATGCAGTTGAGGTTTAGTATTTTGTTATCTGATCTCCACAATCCAGTAAACGGGAATTTTCCAAAACACGGAGAAGTGTCAGAGATTCTCATTCAGTTTTCTGTTAAATGGCAAAAAATAATTTGGGCCAAGCAATTAACCTGAAGGAAAGACTTTACCGCTTTTGCTTACAACATCATTATTAATTCTCTTGTGTCCTTAGGTTCAAGATATAGTTATATTTTATACATTATATCGATTCGTCAAAAGTTACTATTTCGAATTAATCATAATTATGATATTTCAGTAGCGCATGTCATCATTATCATATCGCTGAAACAAACTTGATAGTACAGTCGAGGCCCGTGAGGTTATTATTTTTATTAGCGAATTGTGCATTTTTTAACGGTCGACACACAATAAATTGTATTATTTCTTTCTTTTTCTGTCTTTTTGTTTCTTTTTCTTTCCTCTTTCATTCTCATTTTTTTCCTTTTTTCTTTTATTTTTTGTGTTTATTTTCCTTTCTTTTTTACATTTTGACTTAGATCTATTTTCACTAATATTAGTGATAAATTAAATTCATAGAAAATAATCACACAAATCTTTTCTTGAACTTTTCTAGGGATATAATAGTGATGATGTTTGGTCAGGAATAAAAGAAAAATAGAAGGTATCCGCTATTTGTCTTTCTGCTCAAGTTTTAAGAGCTCACCAAAGAAAATCAATGGTGTTTGTGTTAGTAAACTTACGGAGAAGTTAGATGACCCAGCCAAGAGAGACGGTTCAAGTATTTCGAGAAGTTTTGAACAGTTTACTAGTAAAGGTGTTTGATACTGTGGGTACTTATAAATCCCATAGCTGGATCACTGACCCCTCGACTACACGTTTAACTACAGATTATATTTAACTAAAACTCTGTCATATTACTCAGGATTGTGTTTGTAAAAGTCAAATATAATTGATAATTTTGAGCCGTAAAAATAGACTCGTGTAAGTTTTTCAAAAAATCTTTACGGAATTTAAAAAAATGTATATTCGCATCTGTCTTGGGAACACATTCATTGTGCATTCAGCTAAGGAGTATAATTATTTATAAGAAAGGCTGCAACCCGGGAATCTTTAAGTCAAGAGTGAATAGGTTACTTCTAGTTATGCGTGCTTCATCATCGACCGCATCGTCGCTTTCTATCAGGTGAGGTAGCGGTCAAGCGTGAACTTATCAATAAAAAAGAAAATAAACCGGGCGGTGGTACAGACCTTACGTCCCTCACTCTGTTTAAATGAGGAGTGAGCTCTTTGTTTCCATGGAGCTAGGCCAAAACTTTTAGAACTTTGTTTCACTTCGCTTTTCGGCAGGATTTAGCTGATAAATCAAGCTGCTTGTTAGAGCGACCATAGCTTCTTAATACATATATATGTACCTACTAGCGGTCCCGAGCGACTTTATCCCGGCCGAAAGCTGTTATCGGCAAAAAAAAATCGGGAACCCGTTTGTTGCCACCAGACTCAAATATACACACAAAATCATGTCCAAATCGGTCAAAACGGTTAAGAGAAGTGAGGTGACAAATTTAAAGATATTTAAAGAAAAAATTACTTGTCTGACATATCAACACTCGCGTTGATAAGTCAGTCGTTACAACTAACAACGAAATTTTTCACAAGCCTTTTGTCATGACGTCGGCGAGCACTAAAGAAGCGATTTTTGAAAATTCAACTGTCAAAGAGGTTAGAGAAAGAAATTCATTTGTACGGAAAATCTATTCCTTGGGTAAATTATACTTAGAACTTAGCATAAATAGTAACTTAAGTAAATAATAGAAGTTTTTGTGGGTGTTTTATTAACTCAAAAATTTGTTGAGATATCATTTATTTATTTATTAAAACTTTATGCACTAGTAATAAACACTGTACAAAGGTCCGCCTTTGTCCCTAAGGCATTGAGTCCGCTTAATGCCTTAGGCATTTTCTACCAGTCGACCTTACGGTGGTGCAGAAACATAACATGGAACACAACAACAACAAAATATCAATAATTTTAATCAACCAAATTTTACAACAAAATTTGATTCCTGATATCAATTTTACCAATGGATATAACAACCAAATTCTCAGTAATATAGTAAATTTTCAATATATTCTTTCCACAGCATCAAAAAAATAAAATATGTTAGAAAAAAATGAGTTCTTGCGAATGACAGCGTATTAATAAGCCGATTACTTAATTTAATGTATGCATTATTTTGTGATTCTAGGAAGTAATCACGAAGACATATACTCCAGCTCAGAGACCCTATCACGAGATCTTAATGCTCCCCTCGCGTTAAGATCAGATATTTAAACAGACATTTTTACTGTCCATTCACTGATCTGGCACCGATTTTGACATTTAAAAAGAAATCATATATACCAGCGCTTGACTGTAATCCCACCTGATGGTAAGCAGTGATGCAATCATTGATGGTGAAGCGCACTAGTTTATTAAGAGCCTATTAACTCTAGCCTTGAAGACACCTTAATTATGTCTTTAAGTCAAGAGTGAAGAGGTTACTTCTAGTCAAGTATGCTTCATCGTTGGCCACATTATCGTTTACCATCAGGTGAGATAGTGGTCAAACGCGAGTCTATCAATAATAAAAAAAATATATATATAGTTGGACGGGAAGACCGCAGAAGGCAAGGTGTTCCAGTCCTTCGATGTAGGCGGTATAAAAAAACGAAGCGAAACGCTTAGTCCGGACCGTTGAAGTTTCAACAACGTAAGGGTGGGATACTCGCCGTACATCGGGTTGTTCGATGGTAAAAAGGAGATGGTGGACTCGAGTCATACAATTCTCGTGCACAATCTCCAAAATGCAAGCTGTAAAATATCGAAAGACTGGATACCCTGCGCCTGTGCTCGACGCTTTGTAGATTGGACTTAACCAAATCTGGATCCCAATTTGCCTTTTTCTTTTTTATTTCAATGGTGGCATGATAAATGACAGCTGCAATAAATAGTTAGTATTGTAACCACTTTTTTGTTTTTAATGCCATCCTTATGCCTACGGAATAGAAGTCAAAATCGGTTGAACGGACAGTAAAAAAGGTTTGTTTGAATGTCGAATCTTAAAGCGAATGGAGTATAAAGCTCTAGTCAAATTCTTTTAGCGTCAAGGACTCTCAAACAGTACGTCCTCCGGTAGTGCTACCACAAGCTCTTAACGTGATACATTTTAAGACTGAACTTAGCGAGGGAAAGTTCAAAACCCATATTAAGCGTGTCCTAACTAAGAAAGCGTATTAAAAGACTATGTCGAAGACACGCTTGTTTGGCAATGACTGCTTCTGCACATGTAACCCCCTGGTAGCTCATAATATTTTGTAAATGTATCTATTAACTGCTCCACATTTGTTGTAATATATACTTTTTTTCTTTCAAACACATTGCTTTTGCAATATTTTTTTTATTTATATAGACTCTTTTTTTATAATGTGAATGTGAGAACACTGTAAACTCCGCGAATTCTTAGGTTCCTTTTTATTATCATTATTTTTATTTTACTTTTTATCGCAATATTGACCAGTCTACACTGTCCTTACATAATATCTACTTATGCTGTAATATGGAAATATTGTAACAACATTTTTTTTTTAGAAGAGTAGCCATGGAGTTTCTTGCCGGTTCTTCTCCATAGGAAACGACCAATTTGGAACCGTGCACTAGCTTCTAACGTGTTAGTTTATAAGTGCCCATGTATCCCTATGTGAAATAAAAAACTTTGACTTTGACTTTGACCGGCTAAACGGTTAAAGAGATGGATAGAGCTATGCACCCTATATAGCTATATAGGGTGCATAGCTCTATCCCTCTTTCTCGTTTGTACGCTTGCCATATTAACACATCATGGTAAGGCCCCAGTTCAAAACAAAAAAATACAAGACACAATCCAAAGTTGACCTACTCGCATTCAATTTCCTAAATTTTCGCTATTTTGTCCTACCCTCACTAAGGGCACAGGTGTGTCTCTTCCCCTTCTATTTTACAACCCTACCCTTTGTGTTTCACATCACATTTTTATGATTCCACCTTTGTTACCCATTGTCTGTTACGGTCAAAAGAGTTTTAATAATACGCGTTCCGTAGTATTTTTTTTTTCGTGATGTAGGTTAGGATCTGTGAAATTCGAGTACCAGTGTTGGAATTGCAGATGTCATGAGAATAATACATGTTTGGTTTAGGAATTGTTGCTTTGTTAATACAATCTATTATTTTTGTAAATAAAAAGTGATTTTTTACATTCATACTGTGTTTTCTCTTGCGTGTTACATTTAACGATAATTCTTTCGTATTTATCGTAATGATGTCGGCATTAATCATGTGTGTTAGACCTTTATTATTGTTGCAGTGATGTAATAGTCTTTAAAAATATCATAATAAGCTTTATTTTCAGACAAATTATAAGAGAAATCCATAACTACTAATAATATTTAAAAAAAAATCTTTTTTATTTTTTTAATTTGATATAAACTAGTGCTTGACTGCGATCCCACATAATGGTAAGCAGTGATGCAATTATTGATGGTGAGGCGCACTAGTTTATTAAGAGCCTATTCACTCTAGCCTTGAAGACACCCAAATTATAATCGGATGGGAAGACCTCAGCAGGCAAATTGTTCCAGTCCTTCGATGTGCACGGCATAAACGACATCTACTATAATAAATGGCAAAACTCGAGAATTATTACAACAGTTTGAACGAACTTTATTCAAACAGTAAATAAATACAAGTATTCAATTTGATTAAACTATATTTTAAGTCTCAGATAAGAATTTATTAAGAAAAAATAGAAAAAAACTTCACGACAAAACGTTTAAATCACATTTTTTTATAATATTAAAATTATTCCTAGCCAATGATGAGATAAAACAATGTCTGTCGAGTCATATAGTATTAAATGTCTCTTTAAATCTGTCGTAACTATATGACTTTTAACACAGCATTTTTAATGATGGTATCATTTTCCTTTTATATTTAACTACCGAAAAAAAAGTTCTCATCTGATTTTCTCGGCATCCCAAATATACTTCGATATAATTAAGAAAGAAGCCCAAATACTGTATTTAGGTCAATTATTTATCTTTGAATCGGTTTTTCCTCCTACGTTGCTATGGCGCCGTCGCGTAATGGTCTGATTGGGAAATGTCATAATCATTTTTAATAAACAGTTATCGGTTTTCGTTGTATTTCTTTCATTTCCGACGTTTATATATTTTGATGATCTTTTTTTGTTTTGTTTATTATTATCGGGTAATGAAGATGGAAGGGATTTTTAGGAGTTCTCAAGGGATCCTGTCCTGATAATAAGACGTGATAGGTTTAAAATTAGGCTGGAAGGAAAGTTTTCCTTTATTCGCCTTGCATTATGTTCTTTATTTCGTCCTTTTTTAGCCATTTGCTTATTTGTAAATTTTTGGTTGATTGAATTATTAATGTGGGGATTATTATCAGCGACGTTGATCTACATATTTTTGAAAACTTTAATTTGATAGCAACAGATAGCACAGTATTTTTGAAAATACGATGTAACCAAAATGCTAATCTGTTTGTATTTTAAAATTTGCACAACCAACTTCAATACAATAAAACAGCAAAATAAGTTTAAATTCAGAAGTCGGTGTTAAATGACGAAGAAACATAACGAAAAATACTGTCTTCCAAAATTAAAGTTTTCGCTTCCGCTAAAGCTAATAGTGTGCAAGTTCTAAAGCAAAGAACCTATAGAATATATATAACCATTATAAGTAAGCTTCCATTAGATTTTGACTTGATAACCATGGGACCACCTGGGAAGAATAGCTTTAAAAAAGAAACAATTCGAAGTCAGTTGAAAATATTGTAAAATTAAAATCGTAAATTACAGAAAACAAATGGTAAGTCATTGCTTTACAATGGCATAGTACAAGTTAATTTAGAATGATGATAATTGTAAGCTAGTCTTAAAATCATATCATTTCGTGCAAACAAATTGTTTTTCTGTCTTTTAATAATATTAATAACTAACAGAGTGGCTGTATTTTACAGCATTAGCTTCAACCATACCTCAAACATACATAGATATAGATATTTATGCGATTTTTGGCACAAATTTATGTCCTAACTAATAGTCCTTATCGGGCTAACTTTCAGGCAGATATTGCCTAACTTATCTGCAACTTGGCGGTTCCTAACGTAAAATAGAGCAGTAAACAAGTCTAGCAAACGCGTAAGTTCCTGACTTTAGCTTACTTTGTGTTTAAGCATGACTTCACTTGCTTTAATTTTTAACTTTACTACCTAAGGTAGCTGAGAGTGTGTTTGGACAGAGATGATCTTTGTTTAGAGTGGGTCGATTTTGCTTTTATCTTTAAAGGTGGCCTTCCTATGGATAACAGAAAAACTAAAGTTTCACTGAGGGAAAATTATATTACAAAGGCGTTTGTTAATTTTTTCACTTGAGTACATATATTTTTGTTGTTATTTATAGCTTCAGCAGACCAAAGCGCATTTGATCACTATGTCTCTGACTCAGGTACGATGATTGAAGTCACTGGTAAAGCAAGTTTACATAAGTTTAACATAAATCCACCATTATATTTCTATACTACAATAATTTTATTATCCATGAGATCCGACGTCACCCAAAACTACAGAGTTTTGGGTGAAGTCGGGAACAGGGACACAGTCATGTTGAATATCGAATTCCTATTCAAATTTAGAGACGAATTAAATGAATTTATTTTTTCCAAGTTTCTTTTTACACATGGTTGTCATATTTTAAATACTGCACCTACAAACTTCAAGGAAACAAATTGAACTTTCTGCACAGTTATCATCGGCTGACCCAAATATAATGTGGGAGACAATATTTTTTTCTAAATTTTCTAGGCCTGCAGCAGTATTTAAAATATGACCTATTATTTCTGTCTTCAGACTCTTAATGCAATATTTAATAAACTCACCAACAACATCAAGCCTCGCTGTGGCCATATAGTGTGGGTAGGATGGCGCGTTCTGTATCACCTCGCAGCTGTAGTTGCCGCTGAGGTTCGCGACCACCCGCAGTATCACTACGTGTGTCTCATTAGACCTTAACCTCTGTTGAAGAAGAATGAGAATAAACACATTAAAACAATTATAGTAAACCATACGTGCCCCAGTCGGTAAAGTGCCCCACTTGCACAATTAAGACGCGCATTTATAATTACAAACACATCGATGTCATACTTATAATAGGTACTAACCAGGCCGGCTTAAATAAGCACCAAATTTAAAATGCATGTCTTATTTTTGCCATTGGGGAATGTTACCAACTGGGGCACATATGCTTGGTACCCTAATAAAATATAATAACATTTTTTCTTTTAGGTTCGCACGGTTCGTGAATTAAGACAGTGTTAGTTGTGTTGCTCATACAAAATTGCAATGCAATGCTGCAATGCGATTTCGTGCACCAAAGTATCAGTTCAGCCCCCCTAGCCAAGTTACGAGCGTTTCGTTCGCGTCGAACGCCTTGAGTAGGCCAGGTCTCCGATTCCTTTGTTCTGACGTCAACTCAACGCTCAGTCACGTGGTCAGAACTAAGGAATCGGAGGCGTGGCCTACTCGAGGCCGTCGACGCAAATGAAACGATCGTAACTTGGCTAGAGGGGCAGGTGATCAAACAATGACCGATGCGAATCAATTCGCAAGTTCTTGCGATGTGTCATGCGAGCTCATAGATATTGACGATGTGACGTCGCATCGCAGTTTTGTGTTAAGGCTTTTGAGTTCATTTTCCATTACAATGCGATTATAACAGATTCTAATACATTTGCACTATTTAGCAGCAAAGTTAGACTTCTCAGCAAGTTTCGATGATATAGTTAATACTGTATTTCTTGAGCTCCTTTTTAGGGAGACCGCGTCTGTTTTAATGATTTCATATATTGTTTATTTCTGTAGGCACGTGAAATATATAAAAAACCGGGCAAGTGCGAGTCGGACTCGCGCACGAAGGGTTCTGTACCGTTCGTAGCAAAACACGAACAAAAAAAGTCACATTTGTTGTATGGGAGCCCTCTTAAATATTAATTTTATTCTGTTTTTAGTATTTTTTAACCGACTTCTAAAAAAGGAGGAGATTCTCAATTCGGATGTTTGTATTTTTTTTATGTTTGTTCGCGCATAACTTCGTCGCTTGCCAACCGATTTAAAAAATTCTTTGTTTATTGGAAAGGGTATATTTCCCAAATGGTCCCATAGTCACCAAGTCGGGATCTGATGATGGAATCTTGGCGAAATCGTGGGAACTCCTCAAATATTATAGGCAACCATATAGTGATTTTGGTATTTTCATCGAGAACTTAAGCATTTACAGTCATAAAGTAACATTTGATGTCTGTTTATAAGTGTATCGCAACTAAAAAGTGTGAAATAAAAAACTTTTTACAAAAAAAAATATAACCGAATTCACTAAAAAAACACTAAAAGGATCAAAATAACTTTAATTTCGGAAGTCAGTGTTAAATAAGATACAAATAATACCGAGAAACACAGTTTTTTTAGTGAAGTCGGTTATATTTTTTTTGTAAAAAGTTTTTTGTGTTATAGCGGTAACAGAAATACATCATCTGTGAATTCCAACTATCTAACAATATTTTACTGACTAAAAACTAACTCCTGTTCCTTCTTTGCCTTCGTCTCAGGGCCCCGGGTTTCACTTTCATACTACCCGTGGCCCCAGTAGGCTTCGACCCCGCTGGGCCCCCACGATTTGCTGACATCTCCCTGAGACGCGTTGAACAATACGCGCCGTCGATAACTTGGGTTCGGTCCGGATGGTTACCGGACGGTTGGACGGTGAGCTACCCATTACTCGTTGTCCACAAGCCTATTTCCACAATACTATTTTCGATTTTAATTAATGTTACTTTTTTATACCTACAAAAAAGCGAATGAGTCAATTACCCTATTTGAGAGTAAGCTAATTGAAGTTAAAATAAAAGGACAAAGTCAACCGTTTAGAGAACGTACGTGGGTTGCGAATTGTGCACAGAAAATTGCTTACGAAACCACCTACATTTCCAGACAAAGCGAACCCAACTATATATTAATGGCTTCGTCTTCGACTAGTACTGTGGAGTGGTTCAAAAGAGCCACCCTGGCTTTGGATTGCAAAGGGCAACTGAAAGAACACGGGTCTTATCTCTTATCTTATTGTGGAGCTGGCCCTGGGCCAGAGCACAACGACCCTTCTGGATCTTTTGTCTTATGTGCTTTTTGTCCTGTCTACTCAACTCCTAGCCCTTCGTGCTCTCGCCGGGCCTTGGTTCTCGCGCCGGGACTTGGTACAGGCCATTGTCCGGAGTGAGGAGGACTGGCAGGCGGTCGCCTCCTTCTGCAAAGCAGTAATGCTAGCAAAGGAGGCAGCTGATCGCGTGAGGATCCTCACGCCCCAACTCCTGATTTCCGCCACGGTAAGCGCGGGTTTGCGAACGGCGAGCATTGGGTAACTCGCCGTCTCCCCCCGACCCCTTAGGGTCTAAGCCTACTGGGGCAAAACGAAATCCGGAGTCTTGGGACGAAGGCAACAAAGTAACAGGAGTGGGTTTTTAGTCTTTAAAAGTCTCACACTATCTCCCGCTCCGCCCAAGAGCGCGATTTATCATTAGATGATTTTCCCACCTAAAAAAAAAAGTTCTCCGTGCAATTCCTTCATGAGTCCCAGTATGGTCTTGATGGGGCCGAGCCTGTATTCCTCTGGTCTTGGGAATGGTTGACTCAGATACCCTAGTCTTTTGAAGCCTAGTGCTGCACAGTCGCACAGCAAGTGTAGCATAGTGTAGTAAGAACACGGATAGGTTTTAGCTAGTAAAAGTCTGACACTCCCTCCCGATCCACGCAGTGCAAGAAAAGTTACTTGATGGTGTAGCCGATATCTATGGAGCCACATATGAACTAAAATAACGAAATCCTACATCGCAAAATTACATCCGTATTTATAAAGAAGTATTTACTTAAGGTTAGAATTCTTAATTACAAAATCTGATTCTGTAGTGGAGTAACACACGACGCTAGTTGGTTGTTGTTGTTTGTTGTGGCAGTTCTAACTTCAAGCTAGTTCTTAACTATAGAATACGAATTGAGCAGTGGTGGCCGAGTGGTAACGGCCCCGACTTACAAGTTGTAGGTCGCAGGTACAAACCCAGCCAGGCGCATTACTTTGTGTAATTTATTTCATCACCACTGCTCTCAAAACGGTGAAGGAAAACATCGTGAGGAAACCGGCGTGTCCTAGAACCAACAATTCGAAGACATGTGACATCCACCAACCCGCACTGAGCACGCGTGGTGGATTACGGCCCATTCCCTCTCCTAGAGAGGAGGCCTGAGTCCCAACAGTGGGAACATTATAATGCCGACTAAGCTAAGCCAAGAATACGAATCACTACTTAAGTTTTACTTTTACTTTTATTTTTTTATAAATACGGGTGTAGTGCGTGTGGATGCTTTTTTTTAAAATCGACTCAAAATTAAGTAAGTTAGAAATCTTTCAAATCTGGTGGAAGGGGAAACTGTCACGTAATAGAAACACAAAGTGACATATTGTGACGTCACTGCTATTAAGCAACACGCGCGCTGAGGAGATAGCGCGATGTTTAAATCACGCTCCGCTCCGAATCTTCCTCATTGAAATGCTAATTGCTGCTTCATTTTATAACAAATTTTAATTCGATTTTCAAAAAAAGATTTTTTACTGTCGTTTCGTATAAAATATTTTACATAAGCAAATACTCTATTCAATGCTATCACTTGAATGAAATTTTAAATGAACTTTTCAGTATATATATCACTTTGGAAAATATCTAAGGCACAAAATGATACTAGAACGCCCAGCAACCTGGCTAAGTAAGGCCCTCGTTTGAGTTTGATTTAAAGCTATAACCTTTTAAGCGCCTACGTCGGATTTATCCGACAAAAACTCGTGTTTATTCGCACATCCACGACCAAATACTCCATCTCGTCAGCTGACGCCACCTATGGGGATTGAAGAGCTGAACGAGGTGGATTGTGGGTGGAATTGGACGCGAAAACACTCGTCGGACCATACTGACGCGGGCGTTTAAAGGGATAATTTATCTGGCTCTTACAAATTTTTCATTACCTACTTGCGAGAACAGCAAAATATAACTTCTTAACTACTTATTATTATGTATGTATACAACTAATTGTATAACAGTATGTTTACATTATATAGCATAATCAGCCTTTCAATGTTCCCACTGCTGGGACTCAGGTCTCCTCTCTAGGAGAGGGAATGGACCATAATACAACACGCGGGCCCAGTGCGGGTTGGTGAATGTCACATGTCTTCGAATTTTTGGTTCTAGGACATGCCGTTTTCCTCACGATGTTTTCTTTTACCGTTTTGAGAGCAGTGGTGATGAAATAAATTACACAAAGTAATGCGCCTGGTTGAATTTGAACCCGCGACCTTAAACTCGTAAGTCGGACTCGTTACCACTCGGCCACCACTGCTCCTGTACATTGTACGTTACATTATTTCAAAGTACATTTTTTTTTTGTACTTATTTTCTTTTCTCTTACACACCATGTCTACATCTCTTTTTTGGCAACTCTCCTTTTGCAGGTTAAATAAGTACCTATTTTTCTGTTTCCTTCTTCTTGTCTGTTTTTTAAAAAGAGTAATTTAATTTTTAATTAAAGGACTAAGCCCAATGCTCCAATTACCGTTGTAAAATTCACCAAAACTTCAAACAAGATAACATGTTGCATATTCACAACTTAACATTCAAGCACTATATTTCAACACGTCTAAGATACTCACATCAACTTTAATCCCATTGACTGGTAACACCCTAGTAGTGGGGTTCTCCAAAGGAGAGTACCGGTAGAACTCCTGAGTACCCTTGTACCACTTAACGGAGTATATCCCGTAGTCTTGAAGCTCGTAGAGGCAAGCCATAGTGACATTCCTACCGCGCTGGACGACTCGGGGCATTATCCGAAGTTCCGTGGTACGGAGGCCACCAGCTCCTGTGGACAAGATTGGTTTAATGTTAGAGAATTTCTTGGGATTTTGTGTGTTGTTTAGTTAAGTGAGTAAAAGGCAATGCCCATAATCCAAGAAAGTTTGGCCCGAAGTAGACACATATGGAGATGAATTAAAGTCTATGAACTATTTCAGCTATTAAAAAATCCTTGAGGAAAGTTTAATGTTCTAGATTTTTCCAGTACTGAAAGAAGTATTTCCTTCAAGTTGCTACCATTTTCTAGCCACTGAAGTAATTATGTCCAAGTAAAAATCTAAGAAGTTGGTTCCAGCTATTTTAGAACAAAAAATACGTTGAATAAACAGAAAAAGTGGTAGAAAACTTTTTAGCTATTACTGGAGTTTAATACAGGACAGACGAGACGCACAGGACCGGTCATTATGACGACACTTGGAGGAGGCCAACAATATCCAACAGTGGACGTCTTTCGGCTGAAATGATGATGATGATGATGACTTTAATACACTGGACTACAAAAAATTCGGGTCCTTTATAAAATGTGTTAGTTTTTAAATATTTTTTGCAGCCAGCATGCTCATTTACAATGTCTTCTTCTTTTATTATAACAGCAACTAGAGAACTGCAGTTTATTTTCATTAACACTGTACGGTTTTCTGACGATGTCCCAGCCCATATCAATATTGACTTTCAACAAAATGACGATTTCTTCAGAGCACACTTTATAATACAATTCTCCTGTATAAATAGAAATCGTGTGCAAAATTTAGAGTCATTTGAAAATATGACCCTGGAATCTTCATCTTGCCCATCCACCCATTGTGACACCCCATTAATTTTAAGTTCCTAATGCAATTTGTATTTTTGGTGTACAATAAAGAATATCTATCTATCTATCTTGAACCTGTTCTCAAACAAACCGTAATTTGGTAACTTGATGGTGTCTGACCAGTTAGGGGTAATTTATTGACCTATAAGGCTTTATATCAGCTTCACAAAAGTTGTCTCAGTATGGAGTTAGAGCTCACATTATTGTGGTAAAATTAAAAAAAAAATATTTTCCTAATTGCAAATTATATCATCATCTTCTTGCCCTTGTCCCATCTTATTTGGGCTCGGCGCAACACCTCTTTTTCTTTCATTCTATCCTGTCAACCGTCATACTATCACTAACTTCCTTTTCTTTCACATCACTGTTCACACAATCCATCCATCTTTTCTTTGGCCTTCTCTGGCCTAATTGCAAATTATATGAGTTTTCAAAATTCAGGAAATCTGTATTTAAGATGTAACTCATAGAAATGAAACATCTTCTAATATTAATAATAAGCATTATAAACTGTATATGTATAACTTTGGAAGATATCAAAGTTTTTATAAGTGAGTCGTTATGTTTGCGACCCAGTGTATTATCACAGAACAAACAAAAGCCATAAAACATTTTAAACCGACAAAACAAATACCAAATATTAGGCACAGCCAACTAAAACTAAGTCCGGAACGCTAGTAAGATCTCTGAACTCGGGCCAATAACTCGGCCAGCCAAACAAGAACTCCATTTATCTACGAAACGATTTCAGTCTGCCTAATAAATAACTTCGCAGCCAAAAAGCCGACAAACAAAACCACTTAGATCCAAGCTATCATTAGCAGAATATCCTTATACCCATTTCTGGTTTGCTACCGGTCAGTGAAGATTTTTTTTGGTAGTAATGGTGTTTAATTTTCTCACCGCTGGGACTCAAGTATTTTTTAACGACACACGAGTACTTCAGATCGGGGGCCGTAACATGACGTGTTAATATCTTGGTCATGCGAGCGAGAAAGAGGAATGGAGCTAATATTAAATTTAAACAATAAAAAAAAGAATGTCGTAAAAATGATCCCGTTAAGAGCCCGTTGTTTTTTTTTTAGGTGCGTGATCATCTAATGACATCTCCCGCCCTTGGGCGAAGCGAGAGAGTGTCAGACTTTTACTGACTAAAACCCACTCGTTTGTTCCTTTTTTGCCTTGAGTTCCCGGGTTCATTTTCACTTAACCCATGGCCCCAGTAGGCTTCGACCCTGCTGGGCCCCTATGATTTGCTGACATCTCGTTGAGGCGCGCGTGGAACACTACGCGCCATTGATGACTTGGGCTTGGTCCGGACGGTTACCGGACGATCGGACGGCGAGCTACCCATTGCTCGCCGTCTGCAAGCCCACGCCTACGGTGGCCGGAAATTGGGTTTGGAATTCCAGTGGCTGGGGCACGAGGGCCATTGCCTCGCGTCGACCGAAAGAGCCCGTGGTAGGGCCTTGTGCACGTTGATACATAGTTCTCAAAATATATATACTCAAGTTGTTTGCTTGGCAGCTTTTAATTATTTGGGTATTAAATAAATTGTTCAAAGCCGTCATAATCATTCGTGCCTGCCTCGGTTAGAACTCACGACCTAAAATGAATAAGACCTTTTACCAGACTCCTCTCTTCTCTGTATTAATTTCACAACGAGTATATTATTACGAAATATATGGTTCTAGTAATTGTATTAAGTTAATTATCATTCGGTAAACTGCTGGAGATTATTATTCTGTGGCTGATAGTAAGTAGGTACTTGTTTCTTCAATTAATTTGTACCTAAGGGTACTTTATTGTTTACTTTGCTTAGCATAGCTTAGCATAGCCGGCTTTATAATGTCCCCACTGTTGGGACTCCTCTTTAGGAAAGGGAATGGGCCGAAATCCACCACGCGGGCCCAGTGCCGGTTGGTGGATGTCACATGTCTTCGAATTTTTGGTTCTAGGACATGCCGGTTTCCTCACGATGTTTTCCTTCACAGTTTTGATAGCAGTGGTGATGAAATAAATTACACAAAGTAATGCGCCTGGCTGGGTTTGAAACCGCGACCTACAACTCTTAAGTCGGGGCCGTTACCACTCGGCCACCACTGCTCTATACTACTCTTTACTTCGCTTATTAGGTTACTACTTCTAATTTATGATCAGCAATTAAACTTTCAAGTACAATGTTACATATTTTATTTAATGAATTTCATTTAGTAATAAATCCGTAACTTACTTAAATTTTGTGGATTCCTCAAGTAAGTGCCTTAGGAAATTGCTTAAACGTTTCTTTCTAATTAACCTTCAAAATGGAAATACCGAAGGGTTACAGCAATTAACATTATATGAAGCGATTCATCAATCACTGTCAGTATTTTGAAATTGGTTGAACGCAAAATATGCTTTAAATAAGTCAAAACCAAATTACTTGGGAGAAATAAAACGATTTAGTAATATATATTACTGTATTTACACACACACAGACACAGTTATGCACGATACACACATGGCCTGTCAGGGAACTTGATTTTTGTATTTTTGTATCAAATTATGCGTCTATTCAGGCAGAACAAACATGTTTTCTTTGTTTTTCTTTTCTTTCTTTTATTTTTTATTAAATTTATTCTTTTAAATTAAAAACTACGATTTTCGTAGGAACTTCCGATAAATCGGTTAGTCTGTCATATTAATAAAAAAAACACAATTTTTCTTTTTGATTTTTTGGTTTACTAAATCCGACCCAATAAAAATGTAACCATTCAAGAACGAGCTCAACATCAGTAATTTCCATTTCCGTAGCCCATGATGCATTACGCTCCGTATTGTGGTGCATTAATTCCCAAAGAGAATAGTTGGTCCCAGTGATGTATTCTGAACCCAAGTTTACTGTGTCGTGCGCAATGGCTATTTCGAAAGCGTTCCTTGAAAGCTTCAAGTTTTTTCGCGCCACCGGTGTATATGGTGCAAATTCCACCCATACGTACAAAACGTTTTGGGAATACATTTATTCTGCGTACAGCTAAGGAATGGAATTCCCTGCCGGAGTCTATGTTTTCTGGTAGCTACAACTTGGGGGTCTTTAAGTCAAAATTGAATATGTTGCTACCGGTCAGTGAAGATTTTTTTTGGGTAGTAATGGTGTTTAATTTTCTCACCACTGGGACTCAATGAATATGGCAAACGTTCTGTATCGTCGACCACATCGTCGCTTCCAATTAAGTGAGATAGTTTTCAAAGGTATGCTTATCTATAATAATAATAAAAATATATATATATATTAAACAACTTTAACTATGCGATTCATCTTGGAATCGCAAAAAAATTCTGTTTACCCGTATATTATTTATGTATACCTCCACTAAATGTACCTACTGCTGGAACTCATGATGTTTCTCAGTTCTCGCATTTAGAAAAGACTGAGTAATGTTTCTTAAAGTAATTATTGACATCAAGTAAACTAAAACTGATACTGGAATAAATTGTAGATTAATCACTCACGTTGCATTGAAATACCACTAATTCTTTTCCAGGCTTTATTTTTGTAGCCCATTAGTAAAAGATATGACACGTCCTCTCGCTCCATACTAAAGTGAAAGAAGTCATATGATGATTTCCCACCTCAAAAAATTAAATCAAAGATATTAAAATAAAATAATTTATTCTTTTGAAGTGAATTTTTAGTCTGCTACTGCAAATTAAAAAAAAATGGGATATTTGTCTTTCAATTTTATTTCTGTTTTATTAAAACAATCAGTCAAGTGCGAGTCAGACTCGCGCACCGAGAGTTCTGAATAAACGCACCTATGTAAGTAGTTCATCTCCCGAATCGAGTCTTAGGTTTTGTGATGTCTACGATTTTTAGACTTTTTCCATTTCTTATGCTGTGAGACTTAGTTTCTTGGTAAATGTCGGAAATCTAGCTCAACGGGAATTGCCCTATATATTTGATTTCCTTATGAAAATATGTTCTTAAACTGAGAAAGGAATGGAATGAAAGAAAAGGAAGTTAGTGATAGCATGACGAGTACAATAGAAGAAGAAAACGTGTTGCGCCAACCCCAATTAAGACGGGACAAGGGCAGGTAGATGATGATGATTATTCAATACTCCGAGAGAGGCAGACTTGAGTATTTGATATTAATTTCAGATCAATTTCTTCACGTGTTCCAGAGAAAAAGGTTTTGACAGACTGACAGATGGACAGACGGATAACAAAGTGATTTTATAAGGGTACCGTTTTTGCCGACTGAGGTAGAGAACCCTAAAAATAAATGTCAACTTGAAGGTGAAAGATAAAATATCTCATGACTTCACTTTTACATGTCACATTCTGTAGACAGGCGTTTGATGTTAATGTCAAAAATATCAAAGACTTCACCGATATTAAAGAAAATATTTCAAGCTTCAATATTCCTTTTTTCTCCTGTCTAACTTTGAATAGGGACCCGTTCAAAATATTCGAACTAGCCATGCATTTAATTCAGCAGGGAGTTGTTTTGTTACGTGAAGCGTGAAAAAAGAATTCAACAACTTTCTTAAGATAAAAGATGAATGCTGAATATCGAAGTAAATATTTTGTGAAGAAAATAATTTACAAAAGTTTTATTTGTTATGGAAGTTGGTAAGATAATATTCTTTCTTACAAAACTTTCTTATTTATTTTAATGTACGGTTCTTCAAATAAACAAAACGTACTTCGATCGACGTTACAAACTGAGGCCATACCAGCCCCCATAGCCAAGTTACGATCGTTTCGTTTGCGTCGAACGCCTCGAGTAGGCCACGCCTCCGATTCCTTTGTTCTGACCACGTGACTGAGTGTTGAGATGACGTCAGAACAAGCGTTCGGCACAAACGAGACGATCGTAACTTTGCTAGGGGGGCAGGGGCTCTTATCGCGATCCATTTTACGACCTAAGTTGGATTGTTAAAGAAAGAAAAGATAACATGTTTATTTTGCCTTAAGATGCACAATAAAATACAGCAGCTTTCAGACTATGTGTGAACCGGGAATAACTGTGCTGCTCCGTAGATACTAGACAGAACACACTTGTCTAAGTCCATGGATGTCTACAGCTTAGTCTGTGGTCGGTGTGGTGTGTGTGTGTTGTGGTTGTGGTTGTGTAAAGGGAACAATATAAGGTGTATAGCTCTGTACCTCTTATCGTAAGAACCCAGCAGTATCGAAGCCTATTGGGGCCATGGATTCGCTTCTGAAAAGGAAACCCGGGGTCCTGGAAAGCAAGTCAAAAAAGGAACATAGTAGTGGATTTTAATCAGTAAAAGCCTGTGTACATTGAAGGACTGGAATAATTTGCCTGCTGAGGTCTTCCCATCCGATTATAAACAAGTGCGCCTCACCATCAACGATTGCATCACTGCTTACCATCAGTTAGGATTACAGTCAAACACTATCATCATCATCATCATCATCATCATTCCAGCCGAAAGACGTCCACTGTTGGACATAGGCCTCCCACAAATGTCGCCGTAATGACCGGTCCTGTGCGTTTCGCATTCATACGATTACCGCGACCCTCACCAGGTCATTGATCCACCTTGTGGGAGGCCTTCCAATACTGCGTCTTCCGGTACGTGGTCGCCATTCCAGAACCTTTCGTCCCTATCGACCATCTGTTCTGCGAGCAATGCACAAGCACTGGCTTATATCATATTTAAAAAAAACAAAAGTCTGACACGCCCTCCCACTCCACCTTAGAACGCGAGAAGTCCCCCTAAAAAACAAGCTGCATTCCTCTGTTTCACTTGCATGACTGACATTTTAACTCATCTTAGTTAAGCCATCGTATTTTAATGAGAAGTTTTATTTTTGTACCATAAATAACTCTGACTTCAAAGATTTCCACTCAATTAAGTACGTTGCAAAGTAAACAACAATAGTAAAACTAATGTTCGTTTATAAATAAACGCGAACAGTGAATCTTTTCGTTTAATTTATAGAAGGCAATTAAATGAGTACGGGTGTTAATTAATTCTTCTCCGTCTTCGAGATTAAAATTGATTTTAATTTGTTGTCATTTACTATTTTCTTCAAACCACGCTTCGTTTTTCTTTGATTTCTCAAAGTCTCTTTTCTCATTCAAAACATATTTTTTTTCCTCTTTTTATTGGTGTCTCTTTTTTATTTTTATTTATTTCTCTTTTCTCATTTAAAATTATTTACTACGAGAAAACCATTCATTCCACTGCACTTTCAATTAGTGGAAAGTAAGTTTCACTAGGAAAATCGAGTGTCCATGGAGTTCCATGCACATTTGCTCTTTCGCTTTGGAATGTGCAATTAGCATCATTTTTTTATGACTGACTAACTTCTTGACATTTCAAAAGTGCCTGCGAATGGTTTATTTAAAATAAAATGATTTGTCTTTGACTTTGAATTGATTTTGTAAATTTTAGCATATGTGGTGCTTACTTGAAATAAATTTTGATACTAGACTATAGATTTAAGAGAACTTTTGTGATAATTTTAAGTGTTAACAATTGTTGCTAAACCTAATAAATGAATGATATTTCAAAATTATATTAAAACTTATTATTTATATATTTATTAATACATACAGTTGTTTTAACAGGTATACCCAAGATAACAAATGTAGTCGCAAAATAGCCCCCCTCAAAGACGCCACCCACAGACTGATCAAAGATCCATTAGTGTAGAAGTAGTAAGCAACATACTTGGTGAAAGTAGCAAATCAAATAGAATAGAATAGAATAGAATAGCATAGAATAGAATAGAATAGAATAGAATAGAATAGAATAGAATAGAATAGAACAGAACAGAATAGAATAGAATAGACTTTATTGTACACTAAAATAGTAACAAAACTTTTACATTAGGTAACCTACAAATACAAAACAGGCTTACAAACAAACCTAATCCAAATTAGTTCATCATTTGGTTGAGTACTAAGTTAGAACATTGCCATGTCAATATTGAGTGTCAAGTGTTCACGGTTCACTCCACAATCTATTAAGTATCTCTAGATTCTAATTGGTGTTGCTGACAAGCACTATTCGATGCCCAGTCAAGATCAGTTGCCGTGAACGGTCCAAGGGTGTTACAGTCCAAATTTGAGCAGTTAATTGATTGGCTGAGAATCGAATGGACTTAAATCATATATTTTCTGATGTTTTCAGACATTTTCCATTACTTGTGCTATGAAGCCTTGTGTCTTGGATACTCAAGGTCCAAGAACGCAAAAGGCTACTCGGCTCAGCCCTGGTACGAAAGGCAAAGAAGGGGGATACCATAAGATGATTTTTCCACCGAAAAAAAGGACGAAAAAGGCAACTGAAAAATATAGGCGTAGTTTTAGTTAGTAAAAGTCTGACACGCCTTTTTGCCTCACCCTAGAGCGCAAGAAGTAATTAAATGATTTCCCACGTTAAAAAAGGCCTTGTTTCTTCAGGATTTTAGAATAATGAAAAGTTTTCTAAGTATTCATATTCTTCCGAGTGTCAAAATATGCGCCATAAATGGAGCATAAATAGATTTATTTTACGATGGTGTTGACTTAGATTTTTTTTTATTGATATAAACCAGTGCTTGACTGCAATCCCACCTGATGGTAAACATTGATGCAATCATTGATGGTGAGGCGCACTAGTTTTTTAAGAGCTTATTCACTCTAGCCTTGAAGACACCTAAATTTATTCCAGTTAGTCATTCTTTTACTACTCCAAGGGGTGGCAGAGTTAAGTATTTAATATTAATTTCAGCTTAATATCTGAACGCGTTCTAGAGGAGAATTTTTTTCCAAAAAGTCGAGTAAATAAGGGCTTAAAGCTCAGTACGGTTCTCAGTTAAGATTTCAACAGAAAATCTAAGAATAAAAATAGGTAGAGAGGAAAAATAGAAGAGCGCTTAGGAATGTCCCTTATGAGCTTGGGAGGAAGTTTCTAGATAATTCTATTAACCTAACTCCCTTATCTTTTCGAAAGCGAATTTAGCTACGAGTCCAATGCATCACAATGAGGTTTTCTTTTTTTTTTTGGAGATATCATAACGCGAGCAAACCCCTAGAGGATTACCAGAAACAATGAATACAGAACGTGGATTCTTTTTTTTGGCACAACTGAGAAGGTTGTAGCATTTATTTAATTTTGTCTGTGATATTTATCTGGCATGTATTTTTTAGCGTTTATAGAGAGGGTAGAATTGGCTTCGGATAGGCATTTCATGTGTTTTGTTATTTTTACGTTTCGCTCCGAAAAAGGGTAACGTAGAATAATAAAATTACAAAAATATTTTTTCCATCTTTGTTTTCCGTTTCGGAGAATCAGAAAATATGTTGATTTCATTTTTCTACATATTCTCGAACACGGAAATCAATGGGGGAAACACTTATTTTTCGACTTTTTTTTATAGTATTATGTCAACCTTTTTCAAAGCAGAAATAAGAAGTTACGTAATAATAAAAATACTCGTAAAATTTCAAAGAAATTTCATATCTTGAAAAAAATTCATGATTTCTAAACGAGACTTTTGAAATGAAGCTAATCAGACCAGAATAACATTGTAAAAAAAAAAAAAAACTAAAAGATATTTACTAGCAAAAAATCTAATTTTCCATTAAGTAAAACGTCTAAAAGTTAACTACGATACTACCCAAAGACGTACATGTAAGTCTCAACATAATTTTTTACTTCTAAATGAGTGTCTTAATAAATCCACTACTAAACGCTTCGAACTCACTCTTATATCGTGCAATAACCGTAAGTTCGTACGAATTTAGACTGCGTAGACTTATATGTACGAATTTAGACCGGGCGGTCTTATTTGTGTGTAGAACGCACCTGCTAGCGTCCAAGTAGCAATAATTCTCGATGTCTAGTCGTTCTTTTCTCCTAAGGATAAGACTGCAGTAGGGGACCAGCGACAGCGATTTGTCTGAGCGATTTATTGAATGTACGTGTCTTAAGATTAAATTTTATTTATGATACGTCTGTATTAATTTAAGGAAATGTTTTTATTTAAGATGAGATTTAGTGGCGATGTTCTGTGATCTTTCGGGCCCTATTAGTTTGTAGGACTGAATTAGTTTCA
The DNA here is from genome assembly GCA_949316375.1 of Mythimna vitellina. Lineage (NCBI taxonomy): Eukaryota > Metazoa > Arthropoda > Insecta > Lepidoptera > Noctuidae > Mythimna > Mythimna vitellina. Next base: position 3,029,753 of record OX438696.1, read on the forward strand.
AGATTGAAGATTGCACAATTTTTTTACATCTTATTAATTACCTAATTAATTTAGTTTGATGATTTTTATAAGCTTTTATTAGGCACATATATTTATAATAGTAAACTTGATTAACATGTTTTGGATTATAAATATACTGGGAATTGGAATATGCATATTATTTTATTTATTTATTTACCTTTCTAAAAATAGGGTTTTAGCCGAATGGTGTCGTGTATCGACGATTTTGTGGAAGGAAACTGATTTTGCAGTGGAACACGGCGCGACACCTTCACTTTGGGTGCAATAATTTATAGTATAATAATTTGTTATAGTTTCTTTTATATGTATTAATTTATTATTTTGTAAGATTATTTGTGTATTTTTTCCCTTCTCCTAGAGAGGAAGCCTGAGTCCCAACAGTGGGAACATTATAAGGCTGATAGAGAATGATATGCTATGCTATTTGTGTATTTTATCTATGGGCCTTAGGTACCTGATAATAAAGGATTCTTATTATTATTATTTATGTCACGTTTCTCTTTCTCCTAACACAAAACAATGAGTTGAGAAAGCACTTTCTGCATCTTTTCACTCCTGTAATGTATAATTTAGTTGACATTATGGATTTAACTATCATTTTGTATTGATTCAAAAGAGTGTTTTTGAAATTACTCGTACGTTCTCCATAGATATCTACACTTTATAAAGTGATATAAGTTCTACAGTTTGAACATAGCGTTTCATTTTTTTTTCTTTTTGTGTTTGTCGGACCTTAGTGTCGCCGCACACGGGCCACCGGCCACAATCACAAAACGCCGCCACCGGCATACTTCCTATAGTTGGCCACGAAATACTTATAAAAACGCCGTCACACGCCACTCGCGTATTTAAACCTTCTTCGTCAGAGTCCATTAAGATACTGCGCGTATAGATTAAAAAAGTAGCAGCCGGTGGCCGGTTGGCCACCAGTGGCTGTCGCGCGTTTTAGCTTTCTCTGCGGCCGCTTCTAGCTTCTCGTGGCTAGCGTCCATGTGAGGCGACTCTTAACATTCAAAAGTGCCTGTAAATAGTTTAGTTCAAAAATGCTTTAAGTTTGAGTTGAACTGACGAACGGTAATTTAAAAAAAATATAAACTAGTGCTTTGACAGCGATCTGATTTGATGGTAAGCAGTGATGCAATCGTCGATGGTAATCCGCTATCGCTTATGTCCGTACAGCAGCCATTTTGAAAGATAAATACAGATGATACTTATTTGAAGTGTAATTTAATCGAGTACGTTGTTTTATTGGTTTCTTTCCCCTTGAATATTCTTGTTTATTCTTTTTGCTTTTTATTTTAAGCTTGAGAAGTAAATTATGAGTATAATAAGATATTTGTTCCAGTAGAATACCGAAGTTAAAACTTTGCTTTTTGGCTTCATAAGCTAGGTTTAGTATGCTGACGTGTTTTCTAAAAATACATATTTGATGTAAAATTATGAAGTTAGGAAAAACTAAAATATTGTTAAAAGAAAAATGTTTTTGTTTAAATACAGAAATTAGTTATTGAAGAACTTTACAATTTCTATGTATCATTGCCATCATTTCAGCCGAAAGACGTCCACTGTTGGACATAGGCTTCCCCCAAATGTCGCCACAATGACTGGTCCAGTGCGTCTCACATCCATCGGATTCTCGCGACCCCACCAGGTCATCGTTCCACCTTGTAAGAGGCCTTCCAACGCTGCGTCTTCCAGTACGTGGTCGCCATTCCAGAACCTTTCGTTTACATCGACCATCTATTCTGCGAGCAATGTGCCCTGCCGACTGCCACTTGAGTTTGGTGATTCTTCGGGCTATGTCTGTAAGCTTGGTTCTCCTGCGGATATCCTTATTTTTTGACGCAATCACGCAAGGAAACTCCCTTAAAGCATAGCCCTTTCCATTGTCCTTTGAGTGACTTTAAGCCTTCTGATGAGGCCCATTGTAAGCGATCACGTTTCGGAGCCATATGTCATCACTGGCAACAGATGGCATTATTATTATATGGGTTATTATATGAGGCGCTCGTGGAACAATACGCGCCGTCGACGATTTGGGTTCGGTCAGGACGGTTACCGGACAGTCGGACGGCGAGCCACCCATTGCTCGCCGTCCACAATCCTGCACTTACGGCGGAAATCGGAATTCCGGCGGCGGTTGGGACGTGAGGACCGTTGTCTCACGCGATCGGCCACCTCCTTTGCTAGCATTACTCCTTCGCAGATGGAGGCGACCGCCTGCAACTCCTCCTCGCTCCGGACCATGGCCAGTACCGAGGCCCGGCGCGAGAGATTGCCGCCGCCGATGGCTCCCACGAGGACACGGCGTTGCTCTGCCCAAGCGGGGCACACCTCCACCGTATAGTTATATCAGTAAGTGAAATTAATAGCAAGCCAAGTAATATCAATTAATTCCTTATTTAAATCAAATTTGCTTTTCTTTCCATCAGTATTATCAGGCCTTTTCATCAAGCAAATCACCCGAAAAATACCTTCCATTAATTTACTCAAATATTCTACCGCGGCTATACTCGTAACCGTGAATTACTTCGCCTACATACAATTTGGGAGCTAAGTTAAATGCCAACCGGATAAGTTAATGTACAGCTCGTGACGAAAAAAAAAATATAAATTATGTACCGAAGCGGAATTGTGTTCGTTTGAGAAATCGAATTTGGAATACACGAGGAGCAGTTGTGGTGTACACATTTTAATTATCTAGCTAGAAGAAGAAAAAAAAATGTAGCATATTTGAATCATAGTCATAGTAATTTATTGGTAAGGGATTCTTACAAGTCATGTACAGAATGTTACATTATACTTAGTCAACAAATGATTACATTATTTACAATGTCAAATAATAATAAAACTGTCAAACCAATAAAAGAAAATACAAGAAAACAAATAATTCGAAGTCAAATCACAAATTAAAATAAAAACAATCCTATTAAAAGTCACCACTGCTCTCAAAACGGTGAAGGAAAACATCGTGAGGAAACCGGCATGTCCTAGAACCAAAAATTCGAAGACATGTGACATCCACCAACCCGCACTGGGCCCACGTGGTGGATAAAGGCCCATTCCCTCTCCTAGAGAGGAGGCCTGAGTCCCAACAGTGGGAACATTATAAGGCCGACTCTGCTATGCTATGCTATTAAAAGACCCAATAATTGTCAATCACTTACGTTAGTTCCATTGTTAGGATTATTGAAGGAAGAGGAGGAGGTTATATTAGGAATATAGGTCATAATAATAAACCTACCTAATTTTTGGTGTAACAAATTTTCATGACTTTTGTTGTCAAACAAAGAAAAAATAAAAATAGGAAGCAAAGGTATGCTTACAAAAATAACAACTTTACTAATTGAACATGTCCTATAAAAACAAACTCCCAAAATGTCTGTCGGGCAGACAAGGACTTTTTTGTTCACCTAAACGTAAATAACTTTGCGGTAATCATTAAGAAGTAGCGGCTCATTTAAATTTAATCTCGCTTTGGGGGAAACATGTGGGAAATAGCCACGTAATTACCTACTTTAAACATATTTGGCTTGAATGTTTTATTATTTAATCATTTGGGTAGGCATCTTAATTAGGTTGAGTATTTCTTCCTCAATTTAAAAGGTAATCCAAAACGAAAGATATATGCGTACAAAATTTATAACAATAATAATAATATAACAATCTGCAACTGATGGAGCTACTGAAGGTAACTGAAACCTTCAGTAGTGCCATCAGGATGGAGTTTGGTGTGGACAAATGTGCAGTCATGCATGTAAAGCGAGGGGAGGTTGTGGAATCAGTGGGTACTCAACTCACAGATTCCATAATCCTGAGATCCCTCTCTCCAACCGAAACCTATAAGTATTTGGGTATGTCGGAAGCTCTAGGCATCAATATCACGGACATGAAGCAGTTGTTGAAGGAGCGTTTCTTTGGACGCCTGAAGAAGGTATTCAGTAGCCTTCTTTCAGGTGGAAACAAGGTGCGCGCCTTCAACGGTTGGGTCATGCCGGTATTGATGTACTCTTTCGGCGTACTCAAATGGACTCAAACGGAACTTGACGCCCTGGATAGGCGGGTCCGTACACTGCTGACTGCATACCGAATGCACCACCCACGATCGTCGGTGATGAGATTGTATATCCCGCGGAAGTTTGGGGGTCGAGGTTTCTTAAATGCTAAGACCCTACACAACCGCGAGGTATGCAGTCTCAGGGAATATTTCCTAGCTGCCGACGTGGGTATGCATCGAGATGTAGTGGCAGTGGACAAGGGACTTACCCCGCTCTCCCTGGCTAACGAGAACTGGCGCAAACCGGTAGTGCTTGACACTAACGATCGCAGGGAAGTATGGCAGAGCAAGGAACTTCACGGACGCTTTTTCCGAGCCCTTCACGGGCCCGATGTAGACCAATTGGCGTCCGTAGCCTGGCTGCGTTTCGGTGACCTCTTTGGGGAAACCGAAGGTTTTGTCTGTGCAATTATGGACGAAGTTATCATGACGAATAACTACCGGAGATTTATTGTGAAGGACGGCACGGTTGACATCTGTCGGGCATGTCACCGTCCGGGAGAATCAATTCGTCACATAATCTCTGGTTGTTCTCGTCTAGCTAACGGAGAGTACTTGCATAGGCACAACCTAGTAGCCAGAATTATCCATCAGCAACTTGCTCTGAAATACTCTCTTGTGGAATCGGAAGTGCCTTACTACAGGTATGAGCCCGACCCAGTTCTTGATAATGGTCATATCACTTTGTACTGGGATAGGTCCATCATCACTGACAGGACTATTGTAGCCAATAAGCCTGATATAGTGGTGGTGGACCGAAACGAGAGGCGTGCAATGATTGTTGACATTTCCGTTCCACATGACGAGAACCTCGTGAAAGCCGAGAAAGATAAACAAATTAAGTATATTGACTTGGCTCGCGAGGTTGTCGACATGTGGGATGTGGACTCAGCGATCATTGTACCGATAGTCGTGTCGGGCAATGGCTTAATAGCCAAGAGCCTCGACCAACACCTTAGGAGGCTCGCGTTAGGCGGCTGGATCAAGGGCTTGATTCAGAAAGCGGTACTCCTGGACACGGCTCGTATTGTTAGGAGGTTCCTTTCTCTGGAGCCCTGACCGCCGGTAGCTTGGACCCTGTTCCCGATACCGGTGGGGTACTATTTTTTATATTTTTAAATGTTTTTTTTTTGTATCATTTATGTTAAGAAAAATATTTAAAAATTTAATTAATATGTGTTTAAGTTGAATAAAGAAAATAATAATATTCCACAACTATCACACAACGCCATCTAGTCCCAATTTAAGTAAAGCTGATCATACTTATACATTTCTAAATTTTTAAATACATTTATTACTATAGATAAATTACACCTAGATACAGAACAAATGATTGTGCTCATCATAGAAACATTTGTCCTGGGTAGGAATTGAACCCACAACCTCCGACTTAGCAGTCAGGGTTATTAACCACTAGACCAACAGGCCAGTCTATTTATTTGGTAAAAAAAAATTATACAACAAAAAAAACCACAGATTTACTACCACTATATTTTACTTTTTTTCATCTTTTATATGTGATAAAAGATGAAAAAAAGTAAAATATAGTATGCCAATCACATCACATCAAAGCTGATAAAAAGTAAGTGTGACGGACATACAATGTGAAGACATAAAAACTTGGAAAAAAAAAAGATTTAAAAAAGAAAAAACAAATATCTAAGTATAATGCGTTGTATACCATCATCATCCTTTTAGCCAAAAGACTTCCACTGTTGGGCATATTCCTCCCCCAAGTGTCGCCACAATGACCGGTCCTGTGCATTTGACCTCCATCGGATTCTCGCGACCCTCACCAAGACATCGTTCTACCTTGTGCGAAGCGTTGTATGTATGTCCACAGCTGGACATAGGCCTCACCCAAGTGTCGCCACAACGAACGTTCCTGTGCATCTCGTCTCATTCCCACAACTCTCACCAGGTCATTGGTCCACCTTTTGGCCAGACCTTCCAACGCTACATCTTACATTGCGCATCTTACATCCGTTCTACGAGCAATGTGCCCTGCCCACTGCCACTTAAATTTGGGGATTCTTCGGGCTATGTCGGCGACCTTGGTTCTCCTGCGGATTTCTTCATTCCTGATACGATCATGCAAGGAAACTCCGAGCATAGCCCTTTCCTATGCCCTTTGGGTAACTTTAAGCCTTCTGATGAGACACATTGTAACCGACCACGTTGCAGTGCCATAAATCATGTCATCACTGGCACTGGCACAAAGTCCAGTTAAGTCTTGAAACACTGTGGTATATTGGACAAGAAAATACACTGCAGCTTCCTGAACCCTACCAACGAGGTTACCATGACGTTCAAAGTAAGATTATTTTATTCTTATTTCAGTGTGGGTATGAGACAGAGCTATACAGGTTGTCTAGCGCCATCTCTTACCCACACTGGAAATAAGATTTAAACAATCTTACTTTAAACATCATGGTACAGGTTTTAGTCGTGTCTTATTTGACGATATAATTTCTTTCATTAGAAGGCAATTCAGGTATTTAAAACGAATCTGTTAATAATGATACGATACGTTCAACTTGTCTCTCAAAAACAAACTCAGTACAACCTACATTCCTACAAAACTTACTTCCAGCTCTATAACTTCTTAATTGATTGAAATATTCAGTACCATGCAAATGCTATGACATCGAAATTCTCTTGTTCTGTACCGCACCCTGTTCCATTCTATTGTTCGTAAACATTTCAAAATCTATGTTCGTGATTCCGGAATAATCTCCTGTAGATACGTTTTCAATGGAAATGTTTCTGTTCTTGGTATTATTGTGTTCCGATTTGCTATTGGATTTTGTAGTGACTGTATAACAGTGGTTGTTGGTGCAGAAAAGCATGGCAGAGAACAAGAATCGTTTCATAAGATTAGTCTTGTAGCAGAACTTCTTTTAGTAGTAATTAAAACTCCTTAGTGTAGCGTTAATAAAAAACATTGTATCATATGTCATGTCACTTCCCTTGTAAATTTTCACCAACATGCTTCAGTCTCAATTACATCGACAGTGATTCCAGGTATGTTTGTACCACTAGTTTCTGAGAACAACTGAGTACATTGTACAGAGGTACTACGATGACGACCTTAACTGAACTTTTTTTTATTATTAATAGGCTCGCGTTTGACCACTATCTCACCTGATGGTAAGTGATCATGTGACCGACGATGGAATACGCTTGCCTAGAAGTAACCCAAGGCCTAACCTAACCTAACCTTCACTCCTGACTTAAGTTGTAGCTATCAGGAAACACAGACTGTTAAAGGGATGGAGCTATTTAGGCTATTTCATATTCATATGCAGCTGTACATCGGTCGCAAGCTTGGCCCTAGGAGATAAATGTGTGTACTAGAGTAGGGAATTTCTGGTTTAGTCTCCATGTCTGTACTCTTATTTAGTCTAATTTTCTTCTCTTATTTTTTTTAATTTTTTTCTCTAACAGTTTTTATTGTGTTTGTTCATAATTTCCTCGCCAAAATTTACAGTTTGATGGCGAGATACGCTCGCTTTTATGACATAAATCAACAAAAGTCTGTGGCGTCAAATATTGCATGTGTGAACGCACCTTAGATTTAGTGTTGCATGTTAATATTTAAGTCAACATTGTTAAGCTAGTTAAGTGGCAACTCGAGGCGAGGATTTTTACGGGGCACTACCCTTAGCGTCTCTCGCTCTCTTGCCTTTCAACCGTCGCGAAACACGGACTAGATTATTTATATTGTCATTAGTTCGATTTCCCACAGCTAGTTACAATTGATTATACTGGCTTGTAAAAAGTAAACATTGTAGTGACAAACAATAGTCACTACAATGTTTACTTTTTGTTGTAATGTATTGTTGTTAACTTGAAAGCAGTGGTGACCAAGTGGTAACGGCCCCACTTACGAGTTGTAGGTTGCGGGTTCAAACCCAGCCAGGCACATTACTTTGTGTAATTTATTTCATCACCACTGCTCTCAAAATGGTGAAGGAAAACATTGTTAGGAAACCGGCATGTCCTAGAACCAAAAATTCGAAGAAATATGACATCGACCAACCCGCACTGGGCTCGCGTGGTGGAATACGGCCCATTCCCTCTCCTAGAGAGGAGGCCTGAGTCCCAGCAATGGGAACATTAAAAGGCTGATTATGCTATTATGCTAAAAGGTTTAGAAATACATTATAAATACTGAAAGTTGGATTTTTCTTCTGACTCCAAATATCATCTCGTCGCAAGACACATAAAATGGGACAAGCACAATATCTGCCATCCGCGTCCCCAAAAATCTACAAAATAACAATCCAAACAATAAACCTTAGCTACTTACATTCTAATAATTTTGCATAACATTCAGCGCGTCCGATAAAGTACTCTGGCCAGTCGGGCAATACTCAAATAAAGTTCATTCTACGATGCCCAAGTAATGCGAGCATCCTGATAGACACGCCGAGTGTACCACTTACTCTAAAAGAATAAATATTTTACATACACACTATTAGAGACTATGAAATCTTGTCAAGAAGACAACTCTTCAGCTTTGACTTTAATATGCCTAGCTAAAATTAAGGGATTCTCTTAATAAATTTATTTTATTAAATAATTTAGGGACTAAAAATGGGGCTGAACTAGTCTCTTCTCTCTCACACTTCTTGTATTATATTTATTTCCTTGTATTATAGATGTGTAGTTCTTTCAAAAATCGTTAGTACTTCTGTTTTTTTTTAATCGATATAAACTAGTGGTTGACTGCGATCCTACCTGATGGTAAGCAGTGACGCTATCGTTGATGGTGAGACGCACTAGTTTATTAAGAGACACCTAAATTGTAATCGAACAGAATTTTTCTATTTGACTAAATTTACCACGGCCCATCGACAATTTCCGAAATCCATTATACTTTATCGATGTAGTAGGTTGGTAAATTTCGACTCACTTATCGTAAACAACCTAAAGCTATATCCACCTTTCAGTATAAAACTCACATAAACTTTTGGAACTAAGAATTTATTTTCATAGCTTCACGAGCGGGCTTATAAATCTAACACGCGATACGTCCCTAGACAGGGGCTTTCAAACGAGCCAGTACATCTGTTGAGCAATATAGAAAATGACTCGGCAGCTATTGAAATATTCCTTCCAAACGGTTCAAAACGTTGCTCAGTAGAGCGTGAACCGTGATCTGTTGATACGACGATTTCTCGATTCTAGATGTTGATTCCGATTCGATTATTTTGAAGACAACGATAGATACAATGAGACTTTTGACGTAAATAAAAGCAAAAATGATATTGTTAAAAAAAAAACGTATTTTCAGACCTTTTACATTATAACGATTTTATAATTGGCATTCATTAAACTAGATAAGTGTTCAAAGATGGCTTTTCGCAATTATATTACAATTCATTTTCAAAAATATTACACACAAAAATATCAAATACAAACTTAAGCAATAGGTATTACTTATGTATTATTTAAGAATGTTTCTTTACTTATTTAAAGACCTAAAGTTTTTTATAAATTGTTGTTGACAATAACATACACATATGAAAAATCCTTTTGTATCGTTTCGATATTGAGAATAGATTCATGATAGCACAAGTTTAAACCTTAGTGGTTTTTGGTCGCTATTTAACTTAGAAAATCCTGTATTCTTTGGTATTAATGATAAATAAATGAAACACTAGGAGAGCAGAACTTGTGCTATGAGTACTTGACAATTAATAAACATACTTACATATTTACATATTTCTAAATACATACATATTATAGACACTGACCAACCCGCACTAGACCCGCGTAGTATCCACCACGCGGGTCGCGTGTTCAAACCCAGCCAGGCGCATTACTTTGTGTAATTTATTTCATCTCCACTGCTCTCAAAACGGTGAAGGAAAACATCGTGAGGAAACCAGCATGTCCTAGAACTAAAAATTTAAAGACATGTGACATTCACCTACCCGCACAACACAGCACAAACACAACACAACACAACACGGGCCCACCGTGTGGTGGATTACGGCCCGTTTCCTCTTCTAGAGAGGAGGCCTGAGTCCCAGCAGTGGGAACATTAAAAAGGCTAATTATGCTATACTATGCTATAGACACTGAACAAATGATCATGCTCGTTACACAAACATTTGCCTTATGAGGAGGTTGAGGATACAATTCCATCAACCTCCTACATTAATAGCAGTCACGGCCACTAACCACTGCACCAAAAGGCCAGTCAAAGTACAAATAAAATTGGCAATCAGCTTCTTATCAGTCACCACTCCTTTACTAATTGACTTGAATAATTATAACGTATAGTGATAAAGGTAAAAGGAATCTATGGAACAATAGTAACAAATTAATTATCATACACAGAAATGACGTTCAATTCTGCCAACTGTGCAGCGATGTCGACCACAATGTGTATAACAGTGAGCGACAGGCTTTCAACAGTGACTGACATCTACCTCCGGTGGACTAAAGAGAATTGCGAATGGTACAACAATTATAATTACAGGATGACTGACGATTATATTACAGGTAACTAGCTTGTAGTTTGTTTTTAGGAAAAAACGGAACCCTTATAGGATCACTTTATTGTCCATCTGTCTGTCTGTCTGTCTGTCGGTCAAGACTCTTTATAACACGTGGAGGTATTGAGTTGACATTAAAACCATATACTAAAATCTATGGTCCCTTGAAGCTGTCAAAAAATCAAACTTCTAAGTTAACGAAAAAAAAGATACGGCCGTTTATGTCGCAAAAATCGTGTATTTGGACACTCTCGAGGGAATCAAAATTCATAGGGTACTTCCCATTGATCTAGAATCCTGAAATTTGGCATGAAGCAAGGTCTTAAAGCACAAGTATAGAGAACAATCTGAAAACTGTAAATTTGTAGTTACGTCGGCTTCGGAAAAATCTTCGTCACTCGATTCGGGAATGGAACTGTTTTCAAAGGTAAGTTTGTACGGAGCCCTTAGTGCGCGAGTCCGAATCGCAATTGCCCAGTTTTTTATATATTTTCCTAGCTTCTGCCTCAGGTTTCGACATCGTGAAATTCAAAAATTGTCCAAAGGAAACATACTTCTGCTATAAAAGTATTCAACCGTTTGAGCGTGAAGAAGTAACATACATACATACGTACAAACTTGAGCAGTGGTGGCCGAGTGGTAACGACCCCGACTTACAAGTTGTAGATCGCGGTTTCAAACCCAGCCAGCCACATTACTTTGTGTAATTTATTTCATCTGTAATTTCATTTCAATTTTACTATAAAGCCATTAATAGAACAGAGAATGTGTATAAACGCAAACACGCGAATGCTACAGACATATTCCCCAATTCTGGAACACATAAAACATTCCATTCTAAACCACTCATTACCGCTTACCATGGGCCTCCGTTTACAAGCGATATTGTAGACCCGACACTGCTCAACAGTCTATCAAACGCCTGATTGCAATCTCGCGCACTACCAACCGGAAACTGTTCATGCCACCCGCTATTAACTACAATGGCCGACACACTGACGTCATCGACGGCATTTCGATACACGCCGCTTGTCAAAGGTTATTGAGTGACCAAAAATGTTTGACGTCGTTAAGCTGAAGATGAAAGCGGTAGTTGACAAAGGACTTCATTTTCCGTTAGGAGATTGTTATGCGATTCAGCTACGTGGTGTGTGCGGTGCGGACGGTAATAGAGTGAAAAGGAAGGACTTGTATTAATATACTAGTAAGTTTATATTTATATATCTCAGGATCCTGGACTCTTTGGAAGACATACGAGGGGTCTGAGCCAACTTTCGCAGGCCCTTTAGAAACTTTCATGGAATGTGATATCAAACGACAATTATATGGTAACCCAGGTCAGTGGGAAACTATTGCAACATATGGAAAACCAAGGTATAGTTAGAGATATGGTTATGAGAGGCTAAAGTGAACTAGTTACCAAAAATTATACAAAGACTATGGCCCCTGCCCGAACTAAATTATATACATAGATACAAAATATAACAGACAGACGAGAAGGAGTGAAACAAACACAAATAGAATTAGACGCAAATTAAAATTATATTATTTAGAAATATTTTAAGTACATTTAAGTATGTCTAGAGACTCACCGACCCCACAGTCAAACCATTGCAGTGGTTTTGTGGGGCTTAACTTATAAATTACTTACCTTTTGGAATAAAGATAAATAAATAAATAATAATATTATTATTACAATATTAGTAAGCCATCAAGTTGGAAAATACAGGTACAAAACAAATAGATACGTAATGGCACCAAGAAAGGATGAGAAAAAAAAACAAAAGCAGATTAAAGAATATCCTATCACTATCCAGAACAAGATAAAACTCTAACTAGATTTAAACTCCATTCAAGGAATAAAACAATACACTAAACTATCCCCAGGCTCACATTGAAACAACATCTCTATTTTTATAAAATCTCCTTTCAAAACTAAAGTCTCAGTCTTAAAGAGTTCTGTTATTGGCAGTTCCGCTCTTTCCCTAAGTTAAGCAGCATACAGTAAAAAGAAATTGCTCGACGTTGCGAAAAATGTTTAAATTCTTTTTTTAAGCTCTCGAAAGTTTTTTGATTAAAGTAAATATGCCTCGTTAGGAATAAAAATAGACGCTTCAGACCTTAGAATTTTAGGTTTGAATTATTTTTCTATTTAATACTTGAAGTGCCAAGGACTCGAGATTCCTAAAGTAAACAGTTTGAGATGAAGTGGTAAACTGACCGAGTTATACGTCAACGATTTTTTGTTATTTTGGATAATTAGCTAGAGCAAATGGCACCTAGTTACAGAATTGAATGTTTTATTATTTAAGCTAGCAAAATTATTTTTGACAACATCTTCACGAAAAATACATGTTATTGTGTATTTTTTTGTGCGTTCTAAATAATAAATCGTTTTAAGTAAGGTACAGAAGGTTGACAATATAAATAAAACTGATCTCTTATTCTGCCTTTAATTTTGCCGTGAAAAACAGAGCCTAGAGCTAGAGCCTAGACAAGAGAATAATAGAAAAGCACAGAACGGCGTGCAAACTAATAATAGAAAAGAGAATCATCTATACATAGGAATATTCCTATGTGTTCCTTTTTCTTTAACGAAATTTCTTTAAGAACAAGAAACTGAACTTTATAATCGAGAAATAACAAAGTATGGAAAGCCCATTTATCATAAAGTTCTTGGAAACAATCTTAAGTCTTTCAATTTCAGTGCGTAATAAAAACTGTTTAACTTATCCTTCAATGGCTTTGCACTTTTTGGTGCATATTTTAATAATGCAAAAGTTATTCTCCATATAATTTTTCTTTTAACAAGACTGACAAAACTTTGCTTCTACATTTGCTTAAAGTTCTCTATTGAAACTATGTTATGTTAGAATTTAAGTGCATTTGCTTGTTTCCTTTGTTATGTTACAGTCCACTATCAGTTTGACGTGTATTGTTTTTGTTGTATATCTATGTTCATTTAATGCATTCATATCGTTTTCAAATACAAATTTATCCGTCTTTGTTCTATCAAAAACGACATTTTTTAAAAACAGGTTGATTAAAATGTATTCTATATAATTTTTTTTATTGTTTTGCACACCAAGATACCAAGAAATATAACGGAAACCATAAACTAAAAAAAACCGTATGATTTACCACTGCGATTTCTTCCAAAGCAACTTAAAATTGAGATTTTAATTAACTTTGGCAGAACATTCTACAGATTAGCGGCCTAAACAATAAAGAGCTTATCGAGAAACGTAGTAGAATGCATTGTTACATCCTTGTCACATGTATTATAAAATATCGCATGTTTTTGGTCACTTACTATCTCCATTTATAAATCTTATTCCTGTGATATATCTTGAATGTAATATACTAAACCATAGTACAGTTCAACACCGTTCCCTCCTCGAATCACTGTATAAACCGACATATCAAACCCTAAGATTTATTCCTGGAACAAAGAGCATCTTTCAAACGCAAACTCTTCAGGATCATCAAAATAAACGAAAAGGCAAAAGGATCCAGCGACACATAGTAAACACTCAACAAAGAGTTGAGTACTAGCACAATTGTTTGTTTGTTCATCATTCTGAAGCGAGCCACCTTCGCCATTAGCCGTTAATGCGTTCTTGTTTATTTTGCTGGTCGGATCTAATAGTGAATATTTCCTTTGGTTAAATTCTCTATTTAGGTTCGGAATCTATTTGAGTTGGGTTTGGATTTGAATAGTCATTACTGAGATATATTTTCAACTTATATGTACACAGATTGCTACAAAAATTTGATGGTCTAAATTTATGACGAAAAAAAAACATAAAATAAAAAGATAAAAACAATAAAATAAAACGTCTCAACTCCACCTCATCCTCCATTACTCACTCCACCCTCAAATTGCTTTCTATTTCAAGACGCTAACTTCGTAAAAAGAGAAAAGTACCGAGCAATCCTTTTTCCATAGTTATTTAGAGACCAACAAAGCGCGTATTCGGAATATTCGCGGCAACAAATCATACGCCGCCTTTTAGAAACCATGAAAGCATTCTTAAAACAAGAACATAAAAAAGAATCAGAGCAACACTGTTAAGGATGTGTTTTAAGACACAAGCGGAAGCGGTTTGTAGACATTATTCCGGAGGTTTTAAATTTTTTTCAATAGGCAGTTCCGATCCGAACACGAAAATACTTTCACTAAAATAAAGCAACACAGTAGCTGTGTGTCATGTATTCTTCGAATTTCGAATTCTTCGAATGCCGAAAAAATTTACAGTTCATGTGGCAGTCATAGTTGCAAAACCACAGGGAAAAGCTGTTTTTTTTTCTAATTCACTGGTAATAGATATAATTCTGACATAACAATACTTCATTTTATAGAGTTTATAAATTCGATTAACTTCATTCTACATCTGCATATTTCGATTACCCTAATAACATCGACTGGGTTCCTTACAGTGCTACTATATTTACGTAAGCCAATTCACTAACATCGAATACGACACTACGGAATACGGTAATTAGGGCTGCCACATTCGATTTCGCAATCTGATTGTACCAGCTTAGCTGCTTAGTTTGTGTCCTTGATGGCCTGAATGATATTGGACATTCTTGGGTTATGCCGTTATACAAATAATTGGATACTGCATAAATGCAAAACCAGACTGCAAAGGTTAATTCTAAATAGTTTCAAGATATTTTTCGTCACAAGTTTTATGAGTTAACGACTAGAAGTCCACATAAAAATTGCAAATTATTTCACTGTTAAAGTCTATCCCCACCCAACAGTACTGCTTTAGGGACGGAGCAGGCGTGTCCGTGGTGAGACCGGTTATCCATCCGTGTCCTATCAGAATTTATTTGTTCACACACGTCAGTGATGTGACAGTGCCGTGGACAAACCAACAATATTTTTTTAGACCCCTGCCCCGTCCCTGACACAGCACTGATGTGTGGAAAAACCTTATCGTTATAAGTTAAAGGCAACTTTTGTTTTCAATATCGGAGATGTACAGAGATATAAATTAAATATAGTTATTTTATTACGTGTTCCTAGTATTAAATCAGTACTTTTGAATTTATTTATTGTGTCATTCGAGGTATTTTTCATATAGTATCGAAGTCATAACAGCGTATTTTTTAATTTTAAATATCATTTTTATTACGAATTTAGTTTATTAAATACTATTTTAGTATAAAGTTCAATCATTGTTAATAAGGTAGAGTAGTTATAGTAATTATAATAATTCTGCTTAATTTAAACCACAAAACAGTAGTTTTACATTATCGTTAGAGTCATTTATTAAAACAATTAATAAAAGATTTTTGCTTAAATTATTACTACTTTATGTATGTCTTATTAACTGTCTTGTATAAGTGTTGGATAATAAAATATATACAAAATTAACTAAACAATATTACAGAATCAGTAGAACATTCTTTATGACCCTGTAAAAAATCTGTGTGTATAAAGAAGTTAATGTCAAAATATTTTATCATCATTCTTTTAACACGGTTTTGAAGAAAACATTATTTTTGGAAATATAATTTTGGTTTTGTATGCAAACTATTTTTCTTCAAGCGTCGACTGTATATGTGTCTATATAACTAGAATGACCTTGAAAAACGCTTAATTGTTGTATTTGTACACACGTTTGTACAAAATTTATTTAGCCAAAAATTTTGGTTTATGTATCTTTGTTTTTCCTAGATTTTTTTTGGTGATTTTACGTAAAAACGCGCAGTTACGTAATAAAAATACTCCCCCGCGCACGAGGGGTTAAGAAATTCAACTTTAAACAGACCTGTTGCGCTCGCGTTCTCTTATCACTTAGACCAAACCAGAAAAGAAGCGTTTGAAATACGCCAGTGAATCACAGTGGGAAGTAGAGAATGCGTTAATAAGTCCCAAGGCATCTCCGGATTTCGACTTTCCATACATGTCTATACAATACGGAAACCACATATATGTATGTATAAGCTTGCGTACCTACGAGTTTCAGCGAAAATTTTACTGAAAATATAACGAACTGAGGAATGAATTGGATGATTAAAAACGGAGAGAAGTGGCCTGTTTAGGTGTGTGATGTTTAGATGAATGAACAGTTTTTTAAATCAAACTAATATTATAAAGACGATAGTTTGTTTGTATGAATGTGTGTAATATCTATACACATATAATTATTATTATCTATTTTACTGTTATTATTATTATATTATTAGAGTAACAAAACTCTTCCTCTCCCTCTCGCTCTTAAGAAACTAGTGCGCCTCACCATCAATGATTGCATCTCTGCTTACCATCAGGTGGGATCGCAGTCAAGCATTGGTTTATATAAATTTAAAAAAAAAAAACTAACACATACATATTTGTTCCTCTTTTAAGCTTAATGCCTGAACGGCTTAAGCCGCAGTGGGTAGGGCATATCGCTCGCAGAACAAAAGGTCGATGTAGACGAAAGGTTCTGGCGTATCGAACACGTACCAGAAGACGCAGAGTTAAAAGGGGCAACAAGGTAGATCGATGACCTAGTAAGGGGTGTGGGAACCCAATGGATGGAAGCACAGGACGCATAGCGTGTAGCGCCAAGCGCGCCTCAAGGAAACGTCAGCAACCGTAGGGTCCCAGCAGCGTGAAGCCCGGCGCCATGGGTGATGCGAAAGAGAACCCTGGGGCCCTGGAACGAGCGCAAAGAAGGAACAGGAGTGGGATTTAGTCAGTAAAAGTCTGACACGAAGGGGCAGGAGATGTCATTGGATGATTTCCCACCTTAAAAAAAAAGGTTAAGATAGAGGTATGCCTATGGTACACCTGTATTTTACCAGTTAAGTTCAAGCTAATATGGAGAGAGCCTCTTGCCATCTGCCAAGTACAAATTGAAGCTTTGATCTGCTACTATGAATCTGATGGGAAAAACCCTATATCGATTTGCTCGACCGCCGAATGAAATCCAAGACGGAATTACCTGCAAGAGTCTGTTTCCTGACAGTTACAGCCTACGCGTCTTTAAGTCAAGAGTGACTCGGTTATTTCTAAACAAGCGTGCTCCATCGTCGACCACATCCTGATGATAATCGCTTACCATCAGGTGAGATAGTCGTCAGAAGCGAACATAACAATTAATAAAAAAAACCGGGCAAGTGCGAGTCGGACTCTCTCGTTTGTACGGAACCCTCAGTGCGTGAATCTGACTTGCACTAGTCCGGTTTTTTCCTTTTGAGGTACGGAACCCTAAAAAAAAACAGTGTAGAGTTTGTGACAGCTATATTTAGATTTATTTTGAACAAAATATTACTAGTGCTAACCACAAAAACAATTGACAATTTGTAAAAGACCCTGACATAACATTTATCAATTAAATAATCATTTCAAAAATAGATGTTAATAAAATATCAAAGGTTAACAGAAAATTTCTGGAATAACAAATAAATTATTAGAAAGAAAGGTTTCATAATTTCTCGACGCCCACGTCTTTTTATCTTTTGAATTTAATTACATCCTTCATAATGGTGATTTTTTTTTTTAAATTATATTGTGTCGCAACGATATTTTAGAGGTCGTAAAGGTTACTTTAACATAGCTATCAATATAATAAATCGATAGAAAATTATTTTAAAAAATGTATGTTTGGGGATTTGTTAATGAATGAAACCTCAACGGCTGATTGAATTTGTACGAAACTTGACACACAGATAGACGAAAACCTAGATTAAGATATTCTACACCGGTCACCGATTCTTTAGGGTTCCGTAGTCAAATGGCAAAAAACCCTTATGGATTTGTCATGTCTGTCTGTCTGTCCGTCCGTATGTCGCAGCCACTTTTTTCTGAAACCTATAAGAACTACAACAACCACTTTTTTTTCAACAGTGAAATTTGGTAGGCAGATGTATTCTGTGAACCGCATTAAGATTTTTACACAAAAATAGAAAAAAAAGCAATATTTTTTTTTTACTTAGAACTGAAATTAAAAAAAAAAAAACATCAAACCCATACTAAGGGGTAGGGGTATTTAAGGATAGGTCTTCAAAAATGATATTGAGGTTTCTAATGTCATGTGAGGCACTTCCAAAGTGATAAAATGTGTCCCCCCCCTTGTAACTTCTAAAATAAGAGAATGATAAAACTAAAAAAAAAGATATGATTTACATTACCATGCAAACTTCCACCAAAAATTGGTTTGAACGAGATCTAGTAAGTAGTTTTTCTTAATACGTCATAAATCGTAAACCGCAATTTACCTTTCTAGTTTGTACGGAACCCTCAGTGCGCGAGTCCGACTCGCACTTGCCCAGTTTTTTTTTTATATAAAGTCATCCAATGACCTCTCTTTTTACTCACGAAAACCAACCTGTATTTGTCAGTTACCTTCTGCGTTGTAGGACCATAGTTTCCGTTTCAGAATTATCCCATGACCCTAGTGAGCCCCGATGGTTACCGATCACCACCATCATTTCAGCCGAAAGACGTCTACTGTTGGATATAGGCAACCCCTAATCGTCACCGCAACGACCGATCCTGTGCGTGTCGCATTCACCGCACTCCCGCGTCTCTCACCAGGATCTGTACCATGATGTTTAAAGTAAGATTGTTTAATTCTTATTTCCAGTGTGGGTGAATAGAGAGATGGCGCTAGACAACCTGAATAGCTTTTTATCTTATCCACAATGAAATAAGAATGAAACAATCTTACTTTGAACGTCATGGTAACCCCGCAGGTCGTCGGTCTACCTTGTGGGAAGCCTTCAAATGCTGCGTTTTTTGGTGCGCGTTCGCCACTCTAAAACCGATGGTTACCGACACCCTGATAATTACCACTTTTCTGACTCCTCTCGCTCTGGGTGGACTGAGTGAAAATGACAGACTTATACTGACTAAAAGCCTGTTTCCCTTTAGTTGAAATTTGCGGTCCAGGATCGTGGTAAATCTTTCAATCAAACCCGCTGTTCAATAGGCACCGCTGTTCATGCGGGCGAATCCAATGGAAAAAGTAAGTACTGAAATGAGGTTCTAAGTCTTTGAGTGATAAAAATGCTATTTGAAGATCTTGTGGTTATCCGACACAGATCAATATATTCGAGGCCACCTTTATCAATCCTTCTTATCCCTAAAAATGGAAAGGTTATGTAACAGAAATAGATTTTCTTTACTTACGGTGTTGAGCCGATAGGTAGTTTGAAAAAAATATTAGGTGTATTTATATACTGACGATATTTTTTGTAGGACCTGGATTAAGTTGGTACCAGCAGAGCAGTGGTAGGCGAGTGACAAAGGCCCCGACTTACGAGATGTAGATCGTGGGTTACTTTGTGTAATTTATTTCATCACCACTGTTCTCAATTCGATGAAGGAATACATTTTGAGGAACTGGCATATCCTAGAACCAAACATTCGAAGACATACTGTGACATTCACCAATCCGCACTGGGCCCGCGTGGTGGATTATGGCCCATTCCCTCTCTTAGAGAAGAGGCTTGAGCCCCAGCAGTGGGAACATTATCAGGCCGACTATACTATACTATACAGTATTGGCTTCAGAACAGTGGCAATTGCCCAACAGTGGGCAAAGTGGCACTGTTGGTTATCATCACCAAATGCTCATAGTTTTATGTGGATTTGTAATAATTAAATTCAGCAATTGCGAAATCTACAAAGAAGATGATGATTTAAGAATCCAAGTTAAACGGGTAAGTGATAAATTTACCATAGGACGCGGGATTGTTCGAATAAAACGCCGCAACCATGAAAAGGAAAGGACAACTGCCCCTCTAGCCAAGTTACGATTGTTTCGTTTGCGTCGAACGCCTCGAGTAAGCCACGTGGTCAGAACAAAGGAATCGGAGGCGTGGCTTACTCGAGGCGTTCGACGCATACGAAATGATCGTAACTTGGCTAGGGGGGCTGAATACACACGGATGGGATTTAGTCAATGTAAACCTGACGTTCCTTCTCGATCCACCTAGACCTCGAAAAGTCTATTGATTCTTTTCTACATTAAATAAGAAATACAAAAAGTAATAAATTAACCACAGCGGTTATAGATCGCTTTATAATACAGTATATCTATATTTATCTAACACAACCAATCAACATGCTCACAAACAATATCATTCTATCAAACCATTTATTGGTATGAGAAAGATAGAATCTAAAAATATATTATGAAAGCTCTTAAATCGATCATAACTCCTAACAACATCTTTTTTTGATATTCTTAGCAATAACAACACAGTTGAAGATAAAATTAGGTAATATCATACTTGTACATTTATTAATGTTGGAAAGATTTTTATTTTTGTTAGAATGGACCCACTTTTTGCTAGAAAAAACAGAATTATATGGATAAAGGAAAGGGCAATAAATTGCCTATACGTGGGACATAATAGACTAAATAGATAATTAAGAAATATTGGACTACGAAATAGTCAAATTGAAAAAACAAAAGCCAGTATTGGCTTTATTATATTTACAGTTTTTGTAGTATATATTTTGTTAGTCATTAAAAGCTAATGCTAACTATTGGCATGTTTCATTTTTTTCTTTTCGCCAGAAATGAAACCAAAGTTAATTTTAGAGGCCAATACAAGTAATCAATAGCAAAAAGAATCAGGTCTTTAAATCGTAACTGAACGAAGATACTTATAGAACTATTGTTAGAATATTTTTGTCAGGGATTACCTATTTTCCTTATATTATAATGAAATGGAAATATGATACGTAATATTTTGAGATTTTCATTGATAAAATAGATATAATTGGATATTACTGTTATATTTTTTCCACACTCGCAGTTTCTCATCACTAAAACAAGTAAAAAAAATAAGTGATAAACGAATCAAAAAGATACATGTCAGTGTTATGATAGTGATTGACACTATTTAATGCGTAGTCACCATAAAAACCAAAACTGAAACTATATTTAACTTAAAATATCATGCATATATAGTATTTTAATTTAAGAAAAATAACACCTGATAACAAACTATAGAAATATAGTAAATAGTCTCTAACTTCGTTTGGTTACGGCTGGTAGACATAATTCTTTTTGCTGTTGATTTATCGTACAGTCCTTTAAGCCTAGATTTGACTGTTGGCAAAAATTAAAAAAGTACATGGCATCCATGTATGGGAAAAGTTTCATTTTCCTTTAGCGTATACATGCAAAATTTAATGAAACGATAAGACTTACGATGAGTAAGTCATTCAAATAAAGTACAATAATACTAACGCTAATATAACTAGGAGAGCAGTGGTGGCCGAGTGGTAATGGCCCCGACTTACGAGTTGTAGGTCGCAGGTTCAAACCCAGCCAGGCGTATTACTTTGTGTAATTTATTTCATCACCACTGCTCTCAAAACGGTGAAGAAAAACATCGTGAGGAAACCGGCATGTCATAGAACCAAAACTTCGAAGACATGTGACATCCACCAATCCGCAATGGGCCCGCGTGGTGGATTACGGCCCATTCCTTCTCCTAGAGAGGAGGCCTGAGTCCCAACAGTGGGAACATTATAAGGCCGACTATGCTATGCTATGCTAATATAACTAAAAATATTGCAAAATCTTTTAAAAGTCACAAATATGTAGCAGGATTACTAGACTATAAAATTGAACACATGGACAGCATTAAGCTACATATCATTCACAGAATATACTTCGAGAATATTCTGCTACAACTATATATATAAAGTGTTATGTACCATATCAGAGAAAACTGATTTCCTTTCTAGCTAAAATCCGAGCGATATTCGCGAGTGTTGGCAACGCCCGAGCTATAACAGCATATGGACTGAAAATATACCAATAACCTACAAATGGACCGGTAGCTTGTATATGTGATTTAGGTTTAGTTTGCGAACATATTTTCTTTTATGTAGTTTTTGCGTTGAAATCTGTTTGAGAATTTTAGAAAATGACCAAATCTGCTTTGAGCAATAAACGTACGAGTGGCGAACATGACTCATTTTCAATAATAAAAAATGAAGTAAAAATCTAAAACCCGACTACGACAAAAAAAACGACACCGAAAAAGTATGAAACAAGATTTTCAGGATACTTGAATAAACAAGATAACTAAAAGAAAACAGCATACTGAAAATCTCGTTTCATACTTTTTCAGCGTCTATTTGTTTTTTGTCGTAGTCGGGTTTTAGTTTTTACTATTTTTATTTAAACAATTTTTGGTGTGCAACACCATGTGAAGCCCTTTCAAATGATATTAAACACGGTGTATTTGCCTTAACATTTTGTCCGCTAGAGTGCGTCACCTTAAATTTGAGCAATATTTTAGAAATTTACAAGAGAAGCCCTTTCAAATGATACCATACACGGCATATTTATATCCAGTTTTATTTTTAACACATTACTTTTTGTCCGCTAGAGAGCGCCATATCAAGTTTTATGACACATCACGTAGCCTATGTTCAGCGGACAATTAAGACGGTTCTAACGATACCTCATATGTCAAGTTTCAATAAGTAGATTAGGAGCTATGAGGGAACAGATAAACATACTCACATACTTATATAGCCAGTCATCAATAACCCTCCTTTGGCTTCGCCGTATTCGAGTAATTATAAGTATTTGCAATTGTTTGTATTAGTTATAGTAAGTTAATGTATGTAAATAGTACCCCATGGATTACCTGCTGACCTTCTCTTTTTCTCTGTCAAACCCATCCAAAATTTATTCACTTCACTACTGTCATATTTAATGGTGTCCGACAAAAGTATATCTATTCATTAATTAATATTTGTATAACAAATATTAAGCGGATTTTGCTCAAACTAATAAAGCAAGGCTCTCTCTCATTGAATTAAATTATTCAATGCTGGTAATTATTAATATCAACAATATACTCATTAGATATAATATAATTTTCTTATAAAAAGTACCCGTTTCATATAACCAACACAATATAAAGAAAGATGAAAAGAAAGCGATTACATTACAATAATAGACAAAAATATCATCTTTCAGGCATTTGATGATAAGTAATCATTAGATCCACACAAAATATTAAAAGACACAAGAGAGACGTAATAAAATATTATATAGTAAAGATAATATTTACTGGAAACTCTTTTTTTCCTGCGCAGCTTTTACCATTTATATTTCAAGAAATAAAATGTAGCGTACACTTACGTAGTGATGGTGCAGCTTTCCAGAGAAAGAAATTTAATTGGATCTATTGATCTGACTCAGAGTATATCTTCAACAAACTTCTATTTCGAATAGGAGCACATCATCACTTATAAAACATTAGAAGCTAGTTCACGGTTCTAATTGATCGTTTCTATTTATTTATTTTATTTATTTAACAATTAATGCACTTTCTTTTTTTTTTCTTGATAGGTTTCCGTTTGACCGCTATTTCACCTGATGGAAAGTGACGATGCTGTCGATGATGGAACGCGCTTACCTAGAAGTAACCCATTCTCTCTTGAACTAAAGATTCCCGGGTTGTAACTATCAGGAAACACAGATTCCGGCAAGGAATTCCACTCCTTAGCTGTACGCACAATGAATGTTTTCCCAAAACGTACACAAAATAATAAAAGAAAAGAAGAAGGAAACAGAAGAATAGTACAAAGGTGATTCTTATTTCTAAAGAAATCTCTTTCAGCATATCTGCGAAAGGAGAGTTGGAAAAAATAGAGATGTAGATACTGAGTTTTTTTTTTGGTAAAGAAGCGGTCAGACATGCCACGATTATTCGTTTTTAAAAACATTGATTTTCACCATATTTCTTTATTAAAATATTAATTCGTAGAGGACAGTATATACCAGTCGACACAGTACCAAGTAAGTAGAATAAAAAACAAATGAAGTCTACTGTATTTTCACATCTACATTATAAAGTAACACTTTTTGCATTCAGGTAAAAAAAAGCTTTATATTAAAGTAAAAATGAAACTATATAACTGTCATGATTATGTAGGTATTAGTTTCTTCCAGCGGCTTCGACCGCAAGAATCCAGGTTTCTCCATACAAATAGAACCTCGTTTCATCCCTTTGGGGGTTAATTTTTCAAAATCCTCTCTTAATGCTCACTTACGTCATAAAAAGAAACCTTGTGCAAAAACGCTCCTAGTCCCAATGGTTTCGGCTATGCGTTGTAATATCAGTCAGTCAGTTTCTCATTTTATATATGCGTAACATAATCTCAGCGGCAGCGATCTCTTGCGCCAGGTCTTGGTACAGGCCATGGTACGGAGCAAGGTGGAG
Organism: Mythimna vitellina; assembly: GCA_949316375.1. Lineage (NCBI taxonomy): Eukaryota > Metazoa > Arthropoda > Insecta > Lepidoptera > Noctuidae > Mythimna > Mythimna vitellina. The sequence continues at coordinate 3,054,551 of OX438696.1, forward strand.
TGGCAGGTGGTCGCCTCCTTCTGCAAAGCAGTAATGCTAGCAAAGGAGGCAGCCGCACACATGAGGTAATGGCCCTCAAGCCCCAGCCGATGGGATGCCGATAACGATTTCCGGTCACCGTAGGCGCGGGCTAGCGGATGGCGAGCAATGGGTAGCTCGCCGTCCGACTGTCCGATAACAGTCCGGACTGAGCCCAAGTCGTCGACGGCGTGAGTGTTCCACGCGCGCCTCAAAGAGATGTCAGCAACCGTAGGGACCCAGCAGGGTCGAAGCTTACTGGGGCCATGGGTGATAAGAAAGAGAACCCCGTGACCCTATAACGAAAGCAAAGAAGGAACAGGAGTGAGTTTTAGTCAGTAAAAGTCTGACACGCCCTCCCGCCCCGCACAAGGGCGGGAGATTTCATTAGATGATTTCTAACCTAAAAAGTTTGTATAACATTATATTTGTCCCAAATTTCCATATTTATAGTTCCTACTTAATCAGTAGGTACACTCTCGACAGAGTGGTTGGGGACTTTATACCGTAGTATGTTGACGAATCTCACCCGCTGTGTTACATGTACGTCATCATTTTTCTTCGACTACTACTTTTCTTGTACATGCATGAGTATTGCTAACGTCCTAAACTACAATGCATTGGGGGACGATTCATAAGTAATTACAATGTTACTAAAGCCGTATTGAAAATTGCATATCTCAGATCCTTTGCAAATTAAGAGTGTCCTTTTCCACTCGCCTATCGTTAACATCGAGCATGGTTTAAAATTGGTTGCTTCATCTAACGATGCAAAAAAGAGATAACGTCTGAAGACTCTGTTAGCATTCGGTAATTCCGTGATTTACTCGAATATTTTACAAAACTTGTTCTAGGAAATACGTGTTTTTTTAACACTTCAGAAGCTTGATTAAATTTGCAAAGCTTCTTGTATATACTTTTTTGACTTTTAAAATTTTTGAGTAAACTATGAAGTGTCAAAGTTCATGCAAAATAGCAGATTTTCAGAGGTTTTGACTGGATTAGTTTAACACAAATTCATAAATTAATTTCAATAGAAGCCTAGATAATATCCAGAAGATACTGTGTTTCCAAATTTTTTAATGAAAAATGTGTAATAACGTCATAATCGCGTAAGAGCGTATAAAAAACAGTGAAAATATATGTCGAGTTGTATCCCCTTAAAGGACGAAAACCTACTGTAAATAGTTACACTGTGGATCTAATCTCAAATCACTTGGCAACAGATTGAGCACACGAAGGATTACGTTCGTAAGTCTCACATTGCTAGTACTCTCTTTAGAGGTGTTCGGGTTTCTCTTTATACATTTCAAGGGCTTCAGCAGTTTGACGCAGGCGTAATCTTAAACTACATGTTGGTTTGGCTTAGGTATGCTCGACGATAGTGAGAATGGTGGTGGAGTAAATTGAATGTTTATCATCCTCGTGATCTTAATCAATGTTATTAAGAGACGGTTCAGTTTCTTACGTCTTAGTTTTCTCAGTAATTTCATATTTGTCTTAATCCTTCTTCTCCGTAATTTTGTATATATATAATGTTCATGTTAAATATTGGGTTTTTTTTTATTGGTCGGTAAAATCGTCTTATGACAAATCCCGCTCTTGGGCGGAGCAGGAGATAGTGTCAGACTTTTACTGACTAAAAACCCACTTCTGTTCCTTCTTTGCTTTCGTCTCAGGGCCCCGGGTTTCGCTTTCACAATACCCGTGGCCCCAGTAGGTTTCGACCCTGCTGGGCCCCTACGATTTGTTGACATCTCCTTGAGGCGCGCGTGGAATAGTACGCGCCGTCGACGACTTGGGCTCGGTCCGAACGGTTACCAGACGGTCGGACGGCGAGCCACCCATTGCTTGCCGTCCGCAAGCCCGCGCCTACGGTGGTCGGAAATCGGGATCGGAATCCCGGCGGCGGTCAGGGCGTAAGGACCGTTGCCTCACACGATCGGCCGCCTCCTTTGCTAGCTTTCTGCGAAGCAGTAATGCTTCGCAGAAGGAGGCGATCGCCTGTCACTCCTCCTCGCTCCGGACCATGGCCTGAACCAAGGCCCGCCGCGCGAGATCGCCGCCGCCGATTGCCCCCACGAGGACACGGCGTTGCTCTGCCCAGGCGGGGCACACCTCCACCGTGTGCTCCACCGTGTCCTCCGGGCGGTCCACACAGTGGCAACACCCGGGCGTCGTTTCCGCACGAATCCGGTGCAGGAACTTCCCGAACTTACCGTGTCCGGTGAGAACTTGCGTCATGCGGAAGGTGAGTACGCCGTGAGGTCTTTCCAACCACGCTTCAAAGACTTACCGCCATAATTGTGGCGTGCCCAAAGCCGTAAACAGTTCACAATTCTTAAATCTGACAATATCAAAATTTATTTAAGGTCGGATAATCTTTTTCTTTCTAACGAATTGATTAATTTATTTTTAAAAACCTGATATCTTTACGAGATAATCCTGTTACTGATCCTATAAAATATTGACTAAAGAATAATAAACAGTTTTACCTCGTAAATATTGAATGAGATAAAATGGATGACGTAAAGCTTTCTGTACAATGTATTTAAAGATAAATGATGTATGACCCTAATTAAATTTCTTTTGGATATCGAAAGTCATTTAGCTCATACTTGGATAATGAGTGCAAAAATAATGTTTGATGATTCATTTATTTATTTATTGATTTCGTAGTTGACAGTTGTTTTGGATTTTATAGACAGTCGTGTGATAATTGGGCTAAGGTAACCACTAACAGGGTCTGGAACAATAAAAATCGTTGGTTCGGTAGGCCCAGGAAGAGATGATTTAAGGAGTTAGATTCTTACTTCAGAGATGAATATCGAATGACCGAGTATTTATTTATGTGTGTAAAAGGAGAATCTAACTGACTGATATATCATCCCACAGTCGAAACTACTAGGAGAAGGGGCGTACTGTTCCACGCGCGCTTCAAGGAGATGTCAGAAAATGTAGGAGCTCAACAGGGTCAAAGCCTACTGGGGCCAAGGGTCTGATTCAGAAAAGAATACTCGACCCCGGTACGAAAGGCAACGAAGGAACAGGAATGGGTTTTTAGTCAGTAAAAGTCTGACACTATCTCTCATTCCACCCAAGAGCGGGATTTTTCATTAGAAGATTTTCCCGAAAAAAATTTTGGAGAGTACTTAGAGAGGATTCTCTTAAATTCACTCCTTAGACCAAGACCTCTCAAGAGGATGAAACGGGAGTCCAAAGTTTGTATGAAGAAAATATTTTCACGCGGGAGAAGACACTGGTAGCGGCTAGTGTACAACAAAGAATTAAGAAGGATCGATTTGATATGGCTAAGGACTGAAAAAAGTGTAAAACACTGGGCAAGTGTGAGTCGGATTCGCACACTGAGGGAAACTTACCTATGTAAATAGTTCTATTCCCGAATCGAGTCCTGAAGATCGCAATCCGAATCGCAAAAAAGTTTTTTTTTTTTAATGTATCGTAACAACAAATTTACTGTTTTAAGATTTATTCCTATATCTGTGCATTTTGCCAATTGCTTTATGCCAAATTCCAGGATTCTGGGTTAACGGATACCCTGTGAATTTTGATTCCCTTCAGAGTTTCGAAATATACGTTTTTTCTGACATAAAAGGCTGTATCTTTTTCTTCAGTTAACTTAAAAGTTTCTTTTTTCACAGCTTCAAGGGACCGCAGACTTAAATATATGGTTTTATTTTCAACAAGATACCTGTTGTGTACCTGTGTTTCCGAGATAAAGGGTCTTGACAGACAAACCGACAGACGGACGGACAACAAAGTGATCCTATAAGGGTTCCGCCGTTTTTTCCTTTTGAGGTACGAAATCCTAAAAAGTAAGGGGAGGTTTTACCTTGCAGTAGGATACAACAAACTCATAAATAAAAATAACACACCATAATTTTCATATCAATTCACTACCAAAAAGTATCCACAATGATACTTGAAACCAATAAATTTAAACGATTTCATAAAATTTGTGTCCCATCGCCAAATCCCTACAAATGAAGCCAATACGTTTGCCCGCCAATAAGTTCTGACGCTGTAATCGAATCGTGTTCTGGGAGAGTGCCAACAGATATCTATGATAAATACCGAAAAAAGAGCCTTTTAGGTCATTCTGGACAGATCAATGAATAAAAACACATATCTGGACATGTATACGATGTGATTATTCTGCACTATATCTTTGCCTTCCTTAATATATTTTTGAGTGTCATCTGAGTACATTGACCCCGATGAAACTATATACTAGCCTATGAATACATTGAGTAAGTCATAATCATTGCATTAAGTCTCTCTTTGAGGAGTGGCTGAAGAGAAGTCACAATTTTTTCATGACACAGGTCCTCACTGGAAAAGTTTGGGAGGTTCCTGCATCAGATGCAGGCGGAAGAAAATCCCGGGTGTCACCATTGTGTAAACCGCTCAAAGACATACAGTACAGATGTGCCCCGCTTGGACGGAGCACCACTGTGCCCTCGTGGAGGCGATCGGCAGAAGCGACCTCTCACACAGGGCCTTGGTTCAGACCATAGTCCAGAGCGAGGAGGTATGGCTGGCGGTCGCCTCCTTCTGTGAACCAGTAATGCTAGCGAAGGAGACAGTCGAACGGGAGAAGTCAAAGGGAAAAGCCTGAAAGCTTTCTAGATGTTTAAATGCGGAAACATGTAAATGGTATTCAGTTGTTTATATCTGTTTCTACTCTGTATGAATACACTGTATGTTTTCCTAATAAAATAAAATAAAATAAATAAATAAAGACATCCTAAGACATTTTATCATATTTCTGTGAGGTTATAAAACTCTCATTAAAACTTAAAGTTTTATTTTATCCAATTAACGTACTGAAGTCTGTTAGTACTGTTTTAATTTCAATTTTAAATCTAAAAGTTAGTTAATCTGGCATGTCCAACTACGAGGAAAATATTTAAAATAACGTTGTTTTCAGTTAAAATCTGTGTTTATTTTCTAGAATCTAGCTGTTTTCTCATCTCTGGGTGTACCGCTGCAATCTTTGCTCTCCAAACAGTTGTTCATGTTGGATATACAAAGAATATAGTAAGACGAGCAGCCAGCCGATGAGTTTACTTTGCTGTAACCAAAACCTAACATCATTTTACGCTGAAATGTTAGTAATAAAGTCGCTAATGTATGTGATGCTTCGAGAATGGCGGCGCGGAGACGATAGCGGGCACCATCTATCATATTTGTTATGAATTACCGGAACAAGGCAAGCTGAAGTAGACGGTAAGTGCCTAGCTTAATAATATTATCGTGTCAAGCTTTCAGCGCTAAGCACTGTTTTATAGATCCACTAGCTTTTTCCTCCGACTTTGCCCGCATAGAATGAGTACTTCTCTCTTTATAAATTATAGCAACGGTCTTAATCTATGATAGTATCCTATTATTATTTTGGGTCATTATATTTCAGAACTCTGGGTTCCTGGACCTTTGGAAGGCGGAGCGATGAGAAACCGAAACCAACTCGCAGAGGACCTAAAGGTCCTCTGCGTGTTGTTTGGTTGGTTGGAGTACGCTACCTGTAAATAAACTCCAAGGAATATTCATAAAAATTTTGTATATGATAGTACAGAATCACACAAAAGATTGAAAATAAATTATTGTTAAACAAAGATTTTTAATAACAAACTTTAAAAAAACCATCCATAATAAATTTATTGTGACGTAACTTTTTGTTTCGTACAATTTGTATTAATAAATTTTTAAATTGAAAAATGGGTACCAAGTAAAAGGTTCTGTCGTGCATAAAAAAATAACTATGCCTCCATCTTTATATGTCCACCATATTAGATTTAGAATGACGTCATTTAGCTGACTATCTGTTGTTATTTAATCTATTTATGTCTTTAAAATTTATAAAATTGATTTGCAAAGATGTGACCTGTACGAATATTTCAAAAGATTCAAAGTCTCAAAGCATTTTATTTCAAATAAACCATTTACAGGCACTTTTGAAATATCAAGAAGTCAGTCAGTTAGAAAAATGAAGCTACTTGCACATTCCAAAGCGTAGGTCTCTGCGGAAAAGAACGTGCAAGAAAATCCATGGACACTCTTTTCAATCGTGTTATGTATTACAAATATCTTGGTCACATGTTTCTTGTCGCTACTATTATGTGAGAATAATTTTAATTATGTTATAAAAAGAAAACATATCCTAAATATAGATATTAAAATAAATCACTGGCAGCTAAGAGATGGCCAGTCTAACTTACAGCGCCCGTTAACGGACATGACGCGTATATCGCACCACTCAGCTCAACAATTTTGAAGGGACTCGAATGATCACAAGGTAAATAAAAGCGAGTAATAAAATTTCTCAAACAACATTTACAGTCACCTAATCCAATACAATCCAAGCTAAGTTTCAAAAGAAAATACCTATAGTGCTGTCAGTGATCATAAATTTTTATTAACCATAATAAAAGGTAATATTTCTGAATGCAAAGCGAGTAAAATCATTTATAACAATTTCAGACAAGGCGACCTCTTCTAGGTAATAACGAGTGTTATGGAGCACGGAATATATTTCATGTGATAGAATGTGAATTTCAATAATACTGACTTTACGTACTTTTGTCGGGACGTCGCTGAAATATTTGGCTACGTGTAGCTTTGAATCGATGGTTGGTCGTTAATATATATTATGACACTTACTTCTGATCTAAATACATGAAAATTGGTGTAAAACTGCTTATATGTTCATGATAACGTGTTAAAAATATTTGATAATTGATACAGCTGTATTCTTAGTATTGATTTGGTATATAGTTACCATATTTTTTAGTGTCCTGCCACCATGAACTTTTTAAAGGAAGACTCGGTCCTAGTACGAAAAGCAACGAAAGAACAGCAGTGGCTTTTTAGTCAGTAAAAGTCTGACACTATCTCCCACTCCGCCCAAGACCGGGAATGTCATAAGATGATTTTACCACCGAAAAATAAATAAAAAATAAAATAAAACCATGAACGTGTTGAAAAATTATTACAGTTTACCTGTATTATATAAGAATGAAAAAATAAAATGGAAAGAAAAAAACGTTTATTCGTGCCTCACACAACCGTATAAATTGAAAATGCATAGGTAGGTATAGAAAAAGAAAAGCAAAATCTGTGCTAGGTCGAAAAGGCACCTAACTAAGCATGTGTTGCAGAATGGTCAATATTGATAAATCGTTTTGGGTATACATTAATTGTGCCTACACCTAAGGAGCGGACTTGGTTGTCTTTAAGTCAAGAGTGAATAGGTTATTTCTAGGCAAGTGAATCATATATATTTTTATTTTATTTATTTTTTCTTTTTGACTGGCCTGATGGTCTGACTGCTATGCCGGAGGTCGTGGGTTTGATTCCCACCCAGGACAAATGTGTGATGAGCACTTTCATTTGTTCTGTGTCTGGGTGTAATTTATTTATCTATATATATAAAAGGGGAAACTGACTGACTGACATATCAACGCATAGCCGAAACTACTGGGACTAAGAGCGTGAAAGTTTGCACAAGGGTTTCTTTTATGACGTAGGCGAGCAATAAGAGAGGATTTTCCAAAATTCACTCCCTAAGGGGATGAAGAGGGGTGTAGTGAAGTTTGTTTGCGGGCAGAAGCAAGTCTATAACATGTATGTATTTAGAAATATGTAAGCATGTTTATCAGTTATCTAGTACTCATAACACAAGCTTTGCTTAGCTTGGGACTAGACGGCGTTGAGTGAATATTATTTGTTTTATATTATATTTATTTATATTTTTTTATTGTTCAAAGACTGTCGCTTGACCACTATCTCACCTGATGGAAAGAGATGATGTGGTTGACGATAGATCACGCTTGCCTAGAAATAATATCCATTCACTCTTGACTTAAAAGTCCTCAGGTTGTAGCTGTCAAAAACAAAAAAAATGAATATAATTACATGCCTCAGTCTATTTGATTCAATACGTTTTATATCGCAAAATACGTTTTTTTTTCAGGCAAGTTGTGTTTAAAGAAATTTGTTTTCATAAAAGACCACAGTCACATAAAAAACATGGTACAGACAGTGATTATTATTAGTATTTTCGCTGTTCATAAATATGTATTTATTTGTATGTATAGGTAGTACGAAGGCGTATTTACATTCTGTACATGACCAGAACGCAAGGGTGTGAAACTAGTCGCGTATAGATTGGAAATCACTTTTCAATCAAGGTTTTCCAATGTATACAAGAGTAGTACGCAAATACTTGCGTATACTTCGTAGTGACCTAACTACCTAAACTTTTTCCATAATATTCGGTGCCAGAAAGAATATGGACTTACGCACGATTGTAAATCGGAATATTTGCGCCTGAATTAGATGTCAGGTGAGAATAGTAAACATTAGAACACGATGGCGAGTGAACGAAGCGATGATGTGTGTTAGGTTAGGTTAGAACAGTAACCATTAAAGGGCGAAGGCGAGTGAGCGAAGCGAGCCAGCCGCGGCAGCGGCCGTCGACCGCCAGATCCCCTTTTAATGTTTGTGAATCATCTGGGTTAGCTTAAGTTAAAACTCATTATTATTTATCTAACATCTGTCCATTATATGAATAAATGATTTTATATCTATCTTAGATTTTGTCAGGTGTAAGTGATTTTAACTGTAGTTAGTAAAATATTTTGGAACCACTAACAACAGACCAGTACGCAAAATTCGTGTATACATTTTAATTGCAGATTTAAAAATAGCAATACAAAGTGTACGCGAGCAGTTTCCTATGGCTGCATTCAGGCCATGTATAGAATGTAAATGCGCAGTATGAAGAATTGCCAAACTTAAGTGGCAATGAGCAGGGAACATTGCTTGCAGAACAGATGGCCATTAGGGCCAAAAGGTTCTGAAGTTGCGACCACGTACCGGAAGGCGCAGTATTGGAAGGCTCCCTACAAGGTGGAACGATGACCTGGTGAAGGTTGCGGGAATACAATGGATGCGAGAAGCATAGTACCGTTAATTGTGGTGACTATGTGCAGCAGTGGACGTCTATCCGCTGAAATGATGATGATGATGAGTAGGCACTTCTATAATGCAATCAATAGTAGTTACATTTTGATGAAATAATTACGTCTTATCTAAAAGAATTATACCTACGTCTAAAAAAGTCACGCTACTTGATAGAATGGCGGTCCTAAATAATTAGTGAAGTGATAAAGCCTAGTCTAATAGTAATAAATTAGGCGGTTTAACCCATCATTGGTGACACGTTCCTGGCCTGGGTCCAATTAGTACATAGGATTAATTTACTAAGAAACCAGTTTAGATAACCCACATATGGCCTACATACCTATATATGTCCATGACTTACGTTTTAGTGAAATGAATTTAGTGAATATTGTATTTAAGTGAAGTGTCTTGGCTTCATTAGTTTTAAGGAATTCAATTTAAGATAACGAACGGCGACCCTTACGTTGTTGAAACTTCTATGGTCCAGACTAAGCATTTCACTTCGTCGTTTATACCGCGTACATCGAAGGACTGGAACAATTTGCCTGCTGCGGTCTTCCCGTCCAACTATAATTTAGGTGTCTTCAAGGCTAGAGTGCATAGGCTCTTAATAAACTAGTGCGCCTGACCATAAATGATTACATCTCCGCTTACCATCAGGTGGGATCGCAGTCAAGCACTGGTTTATATCAATTAAAAAAAAAAGATGGTGTTTTTATTTTAAAATCGGCCAACTTGAGATTCAACCGCTCTTGATTATGACGTTGATTATAACACATCTTTCTCGAGATGTTTTGGAAACACAGATAAATATCTTGTGAATATTATAATCTTCGATTTTTGCTTTTTTAGGGTTCTGTGCCTCAAAAGGAAAAGACGGAACCCTTATAGGATTACTTAATTGTCCGTCTGTCTGTATGTCTGTCAAGAACGCGTAGAGGTATCGAGTTAAAATTAAAACCATTTACTCAAGTTTGCGGTTCCTTGAAGCTCTGAAAAAATCAAACTTCTGAGTTAACGAAAAAAAAAAAGATACCGCAGTTTATGTCGCAAAAAACTTATATTTCGACTCTCTCAAGGGAATTAAAATTCATTGGGTACTTCTCGTTGATCTGGAATCCTCAAATTTGACATGAAGCAAGGTCTCATAGCACAAGTGTAGGGAAAAGTCTGAAAACCGTAAATTTGTAGTTACGTCAAAAAAAATCTTTTATGCGATTCGAAAAAAAATTCATCACTCAATTCGGGAATTAAAATGTTTTCGTAAGTAAGTTTGTACGCAACCCTTCATGTGTGAGTCCGACTCGCACTTGCTCGGTTTTTTGTACTTTATTTATATTATTCTCACATAATACTAGCAATAAGAAATATGCAACCGAGATTTTTTGTAAGAAATAAAATGATTTAAAAGTGTCCTTCAAGTTTGTTGCACATTCATCTCCATGAAGATTTATACGCTTTGGAATGTGCAATTAGCATCATTTTTTTTACTGTATAACTTCTCGACAATCCAAAAGCGCTTGTAAAAGCTTTATTTGAAATGAATGCTTTGACTCTTGATTCTTGACAAGTTTTGGAAAGGGGTGTCGTGTTACGCAGATTAGCATCGGGTTTGACTGGAAACTTAGCCAAATATACAGTTCATCATCTTCCTGCCCTTATCCCGTGTTATTTGGGGTCGGCGCAACACGTTTTTTTCTTCCACTCTGCCCTGTTACTCGTCATGCTATCACTAACTTCCTTTTCTTTCATATCACTCTTCATACAATCCATCCATCTTTTCTTTGGTCTCCCTCTCCCTCTCCATCCATCCACATGTAAACTCATAACTCTTTTAGTAACATGCGTTTCATCCCTCCTCTTCACATGACCATACCAAGATAAACGATTCCCTTTCAACTTTTCAGTCACTGGCGCCACTTTCAAACTTCCCCTAATATATTCATTTCTCACTTTATCCATTCTCGTCACACCACACATCCATCTTAACATTCTCATCTCCGCTACATGCAATCTTTTTTCATCCGTCTTTTTCACAGCCCAACATTCTGATCCATACAGTATGACAGGCCTTATCACGGACTTGTAGATTTTACCCTTCAACTTGAGGGGCATCCGTGGGTCACAAGTTGTTCCCGTGACCTGTCTCCATTTTAGCCAAATATACAGTTGGGGAAAGATATTATATTATCCCTCAATGATATAGATATTTACATTGATGTAACTCAATCAGTACGTTACTGCCTTTTTTAATTTCATTTTCTTAGTTTGTTTCCATCGCTTCAATTTCAATAACCGAACACTAAAAACCAGAATAAATTTTAGGTTATGGAATGTAAATCTCAATTCACTAGCATATCAGAAAATTGGAATTTATGGCTTTGGTTTCAATATCCGTGAATCAAGGTCTTTCATATTAAGATATATGGGGATAGCTGGTTGAGTCATCGTAGATCAATCTATGCGAGATGGAATGGAAGCTAGTTCTGTGCCAAAATTTCAGGAAAATGTTTTAAACTTGGTTACTTCGAACTGGGTTTCGGTTAGAGAATTGGGTCGTGCATGAAACTCAACATGGTTGATTGGAAAACATAAGTTATTTGATTTTAGTGTATTGAAAAATAAGTAGTAGTGTCCCAATAGTATTGTTCTCGACTTACGGGTTAATGTATTCAAACCCAGTCAAGCTATTCACTTCGCGTATTAGTTTTACCACCAGTGCTCTCAAAGCGGTGAAAAAAAAAAACGTGAGATAACTGGCGACCAGCAATAAAAAAAAACAGAGCAAATGCGAGTCGTAATCGCGCACTGAGAATTCCGCACAAAATTACCTATGAAAACAATTCAATTCCCGAACTGAGTTACGAAGATTTTTCCGAATTGTAAAAAAATATTTTTTTTGACATAACTACAAAATTTGAAATTTAAATTTACTATAAGACCTTGCTTTATGCCAAATTTCAAGAATCTGCGTCAACGGGAAGTACCCTATGATTTTGATTTCTTTAAGAGAGTTGAAATGTACGGTTTTTGCGACATAAACAGCCGTATCTTTTTTTTCCTTTAACTTAGAAGTTTGACTTTTTCACAGCTTCAAGGGACAGCAGACTTGAGTATACGATTTTAATTTGAACACGATGTCTTTACGCATTTCTGAGATAAAGGATCTTGACAGACAGACAGACAGCCAGACAAACGGATGGACAACAAAGTGACCCTATAAGGGTTTCGTTTTTCTTTTTGAGGTACGGAACCCCAATAATTTATCACATATAACATTTAAAAACCTGCACTGGTCCCACAAGGTGGTTTACAGCTCAGTCTTCCACCTAGAGAGGAGTCCTGAGTTCCAGCTTTGGGATCATTATAAGGTTGATTTTGTTGTTTTTTGTCCCTATCTATTACTGTCCCACTGCTGGGCTAAGGCCTCCGCCAAGCCCTTCCAGACATTTTTCTGGCGCACCGTATCGAACCATTCCTCGTGGTACGCATTTAGATCACTTCGCCACCTTTTTCTAGGCTGCCTTCGACGGCACTTGCCCTCTGCAGAAACCCACTGCGTGGCGGCACTTCCCAGCAGTCACTGTGTATGCGGCTGGCGTGTCATGACGAGTTATGCTAAAAAATGTTTTATTGAAGTTAAAAGTTTTAATGATTTTGTTTTAGCAAAGTTAGTCTTATTACTAGTGTGATAATAGGTATTTGTCAATTAGCAGTCTCGCAATAGCTAAGAGAATTTATTGAATATCTGAATAGAGGTGATAACTTATTCAAATGATCGCATTATAATCTATTATTTTGATGTCTCCTAATTGATTTAATTGGTAATGACTAATGGCTATTTTACTCTCTAATTTGATCTGGCTGATCAGGTTTCATTAGCCCTAAAAACATCCCTAGCCTTATAAATAACATACAAACAATCATTTATTTTTCAAAATCGTCAATGTAATAAATTCAATCTCAATAATCTTGGTTATTTTGGCCTTCAATATGTCACAGGTTACATACAATAAATCAAAACCATTTTTATCACTTGATACATATATTTCAAAGGAGAATAATATAATCAATTTATATTTTTAGAAGCGCCGAAATCAGATACCGTTGAGTGTTTGCTAACAAGATTTTTTCATGTTATCTCCTCCTGAATACCATTATGTGTGTTATAATGTCGTAACTCCTAAATAGGATGCTTTGGCTCCTCAAAGGGATGTCATGAGTTTATTATTTCCGGCATTCGGCCTTTGAGCTTGTCTGGCCTTCGATGTTTGATTTAATGTTATTTTATTTGTTGATATAAAAATTTTGTCCTCTCATAGAAAGTCATGCCTAATTTTGTTGTTACTTATTCAATTTGGAGTTTTCGTTATTGAATTTTTTTTTTTTATCAAGTAACTTTATTTGTATACTTCAATAAAAACACTCAACTAATTAAAAAACTGGTTGAAACTCTTGGGCCGTGGGGTCAGTATTATCTAAACGCTTAGTGGATACTTCGCGTGACCCAAGGACTGGCTTTTACCTCGGTCAGAGATTAAGCATTGCCATACAACGTGGCAATGCCGCCAGCCTTTTGGGTACACTTCCAGTCGACAGCGATGCGGAGGAGTTTTATGACGCCATATTTTAGCTAGTAGTTTTTGCTTTTTATGTATAATTATATAGTTTTAATTAATTAAGTGTTTTTATTGAATTATACAAATTTTATTTAATCAAAGTTAATCTCAAAGTACTTATTTCGATTAAACCATGTAAAGTTACTTTTGATTTGTTAAAGTAGGTCGATCGAAAAAAAAAACACCTTTTTACTATTTGCACTTTCCAAAGTGTAAATTCCAATAGAGAAAAACGTGCAAGAAGCTCTAAATACACTATATTTTAAATTCTGTTGATCTCCTAACAAAAAATCGATTTACGAGTACATATCATCGTGCATCGATAAATGGATTAAGTCTCTTGTGTATTAAAAACACTCGTAGATTTTCCTGACGAAACAAATCCAGAGCCCAAATTCATGTAGCAAGGAGACAAAATAACAAAATCCGAAAAAAATATGTTTTTCATAAAAAATACAAACATTGTACACGCAAAAATAAAGTTCATACCAAGACATTTTTGTCAAACAAATATTATTCAGTACTCTCATGAGACTCGAGACTCTTGAAGAAATTAAAGAACAGAATTGTAAATAGGGATGTTTTATGTAAGATTGGCCTTCAGCCCTGTGGAACAAGAGGTAAGGTCTCTGGATTTTCATATCATTCAAAATGCAGGATCGATCTTGACACAAGAATGCCAGTAGACCGAGGGGTTCCGAAACTAAATAAGTGGCATCTACAAACTCTTTACAAGTTTCGTTAAATGTTCCTTTGACGATCGTCCACATTTTAACTGTTCTTTTATTTGGTTTCTTTGAAAAAAGGTTTCGGCCACTTATTTTAAGTTATCCAATTTCAACATGTGTGGGTTTCTGTAAAGTTTAAAGGGCACGTAGATAGGTGTATGTATCGAAGATAAAGTCAAATAAAGACCGCTAATCCTCTAGAGATTTTTTTTGTAGTTGAAAAACTTACTGTTCTGTGATAGGTTTAGAAATCTTCGTAGTTTTGTATTCCCCATGATAATGCTAAACAAAGCGGGGGCTGCTTATTTGGTCACGTTAAGTCTGATCTATTTTTCTCCAATCGTGGGCGTGTTACCTACAAAACACGGTTATACCTAAGCCGGGAAAATTTATTTGTGAACCTTATTGTTATTTTTTAATCATAAACACACTTATACGGACTAAATTTAAATGTATTGATACGTGAGATGTTATCACACCACAGCTGCATATTCCCGCCGATGCACCGGACGTGATTGGCCGAGATCGTCGCTGTTCGCACGAATGCATTTAAAATAGAAGAGAATAGAATAGAATAGATAGTCCGCCTCTGTGCCTTTATGTGCATGAAGTGTTAAATAAATAAATAATAAATAGAATAGAATAGAATACAATAGAATAGAATAGAATAGAATAGAATACAATAGAACAGAATAGGATAGAATTTATTCGATGCAGGCAATACAATATGCGACAACACAAAAACAACAAAAAAAAGTACAGATTCTATTTCATGAACTTACTAACAATGAAGTTGAAATGAGGTCCGTTTATAGTCTGACTGAAGCCTGCAGTCTTTTTCGTCACGTAGGTAGTTGCATTTGACACTTGTCCACTGTATATTCGTAAGATGTTCGTTTGAATTCACATGCTTCCGACCGTTAACGTCCGAGTCAAGTGTGAGGCGTGTCACATTCGATTCGACTGTGGTTAATTGAGTTATTGGCATGAGCAGTGACGTGATTATGTGTTAGGTGTTGCTTTGACGGCATACGGGAATATTTGAGGTGATTAGTCTATAACACTTGAACCACCTACGTCGGATATATCCAATAAACACTCTCGTGTTTATTCCAACAGGGTTCCACATCATCATCATCATTTCAGCCGAAAGACGTCCACTGCTGGACATAGGCCTCCCCCAAGTCCCGCCACAATGAACGGTCCTGTGCGTCTGGCATCCATCGTACTCTCGCAACCGTTACCAGGTCATCGGTCCACCTTTTAGGAGGCGTTCCAACGCTACGTCTTCCGGTACGTGGTCGCCGTTATAGAACCTTTCGGTCCCAAGGGCCATCCGTTCTGCGAGCAATGTGCCCACATTCACGACTAAAATATACTCCATCTCGTCAGCTCTTCTGTCACCTATGGGGATTGAAGAGCTAAACGAGATAGAGGATTACCCAGTCGACAATTGACAATTGACTTATTGATATGAATTTTGATACCAAGTTAGGATTAACACCCGTATTCACAAACGATACTTTTCTCAGTAAAGAAGCAACGCTATACGAAGTAAGGCATTTATCACTGCGTTGCGTATGGCAAGCCTTTTAATTCATAAACAATACTCCAACAACCCTTGACTAAGCAAACGCACAGCGTTGAATAGAGCTCTGTGATTGGTTCGTTTGTGTTGCGTAGTTCAGTTCGCTGCTTGACGTTCATTTCATTTGTCATAACATAAAAGTTGACCGGTGTTCGAGAACTATTTCGTTCGTCTTTGTGTTGTTTTTAAAGTTTTCATTAATAAGTACCTGAAAGCAGCTAGAATATTAAAATCTTAAGGCCACAAGCAACTGATAAATAGGTGACACTGAAAGTCCTCTGGCAGTTAATTTTTCTAGATCTTCATTTATCTGTGGCAAGAGTATAAAAAGTACCACATCTTTGGAAAACCTGTAGCGTCGTCTAAATTCATCCGAATTGTAATAATCAAAAGGATTTTGGAAATCCCGGATCATTTTTTTGGTATTTATTGTGTTTTTCTCATTGATATAATCAATCCATTGTAAAATGACGCTATTAAAATGGGAAATTATCACAAACGGTAAAATCCAACCCCGAAAAATATTTCTCGTAACACATGATAGACCACAGAGAATCGAGAGACACTAGATATGCGTAGCTTAAAACACCTAGCAGGCTACCTTACCTGTGCGTTCATTCTAAGGGACGCATAGTGCTAGCTGCCACTCAAGTATTGTCTATGAATAAGTTTCAGGGGTCCTGTGCGTTCTCGCGCACTGTGAGACCGCATAGTAACGTTTGTGAATACGGGTGTAAGTCTATTATATTTAAGGTATTGTAAATTACAAAAATATTTTTTTTGCATGCCGTACGGCAGAATGTAGCGGGAACACCCAATTCTGTACCACCTTAAAATTGTACCTACATTGCTGGCAAATAAATTTTGAGTCTGATTCTGACACTGGCAAATACGAAGCTAAAATACTCGTCCGACCAATTACAACGGTTTAAGTGTTAAGTGAATAAAAGAAAAGAAAATTGACGTGAGGCTGAATTAACAAATATTTGCACTGCCGGAACAGGTCCACTCAAATCTGTACGGTTATTTCCTCAAAAGGCCATCTCAGTCACTAATTTGCATGGTTCTCATATGATTTGACCATTACATATTTGCTGTATGGACTTTCAATGAGACTAAAGAGACTTTAACCCCTGAGTTTGTTTCGGTGTGTCTTCTCAGGATAGTCAGCTATAAAACAACGGTCTCATCTAGATTAAACTGGCACAAAAATTAACGTGTAAAAGTGGTTTTAAAACCTATATCATTTATGTACTTTTACTTTAATTATGAATGAATTGACTGCACAGTTAACGCAGTGTTTGGCTGCTGCACTGCGTTTCACTGGTTTGATTATCGTGCAGAAAAAAAAAATTGTATAGACTACAAATAAAATTTGTCCGGATCTAAATGTCTTGTGTACGTGAATTTGTGAACACGCCCACGAAACAAGAGTGACAAAGTTTTTTATAAAAAAAAAAATCTTGACAAACGGTCACCAAACACAAAAGGCCCATTTTATTTTACAAACAGTATTTTTATACAAACACAGTAGTTCTATTCCTACACAGGACCTAAAAAACTAAAATAAAACCACAAAAAAAATATTTCAAACGATGTTGAACAAAACAGCGATCACAAACTGCTGCATAAAATACCCTTAGTTCCACAGCATGCCACCATCAACCAAGCCAACAAATAGGATGACCACACGATGAATGAATTTACAAGAGACAAGGGAATTCAATTTATCGAAAAATGGTTTTGTCCGCTCCTGTGGGAGCTTTTGAATAAAAATAATGGACAAACGCTGATGGGATGTTGTGGCTGACGTAGTATATAAAAGCACTATGATCACTCTTATCTATAGTTAATAAAAGACTCCAAAGGATTCGAAGCAAACACCTTTTAAGCCGGGAAATACTCTCGTATATAGAATATTGAAAATGAAATTGCTAGGTATTGTATGAAGATATTGCTCCAAGAAATATATATTTTTTTATAGTTTTTCGATAGACGGATGGCAGTATTGGTAAATAAATATTTCTTTTGCGGATTTGGGACTAGGCATAAATAGTTGGGTTTCGGTGGCTTATGGTTCTGCATAGGTTTGGAGTCAACAAAAGGAAGTCGTTATTACGGTCCTCGTTCATATTCAAGTGTAATTTATATTCAACATATAGGTATATAAACAAACTGTGGTGCTGGTTGATCATTAATGTTGTACTCATTGACCATGGGGTTTTGTTAGGCTTATGTGTTTAGTACCATATTATTTACACTTGAAGAAAAGTTATAAGGAAATCCTTTGTCTTAGTACGGTCATGTGAAGACGAAGGTTGAAACGCATGTTACTTAAAGAGTTATGAGTATACATGTGGATGGATGGAGCGGGAGAGGCAAGCCAAGAAAATGAAATGAATGGAAGGATAGTGTGAGAAGTGATATGAAATAAAAGGGAGTTAGTGATAGCGTGACGGGTGACAGGACGGAATGGAAGAAAGAAACGTGTTGCGCCGACCCCAAATAAAACGGGATAAGGGCAGGAAAATGATGATAATTACACTCGAAGATGAGCATTGTACTGCGTCACTTTATTTATTTATTTAAAGATAGAATAAAAAACCTAATAATAAGAAAACTGACAAATAATAAACATACTTAAATATTTCTAGATAAATACATATTATAGATAAATTACGAGTACACCCGTTCTGGTAGAACGACGAGTAGTTGGTGAATTGGTTGTGAAAAGGCATATGAGAGAATGATGTCCTACTTCAAAAATAAACACTCTCATTTTCAATAAGAAAATAAAACAAAAATATTGTTACAACGAAAATATAAAAACAACAAACAACAACACAGCTCTAATTGTTTAACAAATTGCTATTTGAAGACAGACTAACGAGCGAACCGTCTGAAATCGGAATCTTTGAGACATCACCATAACCTCTGCCGCTCTGGTAGAACGACGAGTAGTTGGGGAATTGGTTGTGAAAAGGCATATGAGAGAATGATGTCCTACTTCAAAAATAAACACTCTCATTTTCAATAAGAAAATAAAACAAAAAAATATTGTGACGACTAAAATATAAAAACAACAAACAACAACACAGCTCTAATTGTTTAACAAATTGCTATTTGAAGACAGACAAACAAGCGAACCGTCTGAAATCAGAATCTTTGAGACATCACCATAACCTCTGCCGCTCTGGTAGAACGACGAGTAGTTGGGGAATTGGTTGTGAAAAGGCATATGAGAGAATGATGTCCTACTTCAAAAATAAACACTCTCATTTTCAATAAGAAAATAAAACAAAAATATTGTTACAACGTAAATATAAAAACAACAAACAACAACACAGCTCTAATTGTTTAACAAATGGCTATTTGAAGACAGACTAACGAGCGAACCGTCTGAAATCGGAATCTTTGAGAATCTGTCAGCATATTCCACAATATATCACAATCAGATCCATAACATCTATTAGTCTGAGCCGTATTAGACGGACGGAAATGAGAACAAACGATTATGTATATTAGATACAAGAGATTTATTTCCATACTGAAATGATGAAAGAAAACATGAGGGTGTCAGTTACTCGTCTGTTCTAGGCAAAGGTTTCCGTAATCCGATTAATATGGGGTTTTTGCTGCGTAAAACTGAGTGTGTATGTCTGTACTGTTTTTTTTTTTTTTATTATATTGTATTATAGCTTTTGCCCGCGACTTCGTCCGCGTAGAAGTCAAAAATGGTTTTATTAGGTTTTTTGAGGTTTTTTTTTTTCTAGGTGGGAAAATCATCTTATAACAAATCCCGCGCTTGGGCGGAGCGGGAGATAGTGTCAGACTCTTACTGACTAAAAACCCACTCCTGTTCCTTCGTTGCCTTCGTCCCAGGGCCCCGGGTTTCGCTTTCACACTACCCGTGGTCCCAGTAGGCTTCGACCCTGCTGGGTAGGTTTATTGAGGTACAAAAATATGAAATATTATTTATTATCTTCGTCGTGTGTGCGATATTGTATCTTAAGATAAAATATTATAGTATCTTAGCCGTGTTGCCGTTATTGTATATACTTTTTTGGGATAAAAAATACCCAGTGTGGTGCCTAGGATATTAAAGAATAATTATACTAAGTTTCATCGTAATCGAACCAGTAGTCTTTGTGTGATGCCTAAACAGACAGACAGACAAACCAATTTTTTTTTAGAAACATTTTTGGGTTCGGTCTCGGTCTAGTAACACCCCCTCCCATTTATTTTTATGATATTTTCAATGTACAGAATTTTCACTTCTACAGAATTATTATAAGTATAGATGTGTGCTTTAAAACGGTGAAAGAAAACATCGTGAGGAAACCGGCGTGTCCTAGAACCAAAAATTCGAAGACATGTGATATCTGCCAACCCGCACTGGGCCCGCGTGGTGCATTACGGGCCATTCCTTCTCTTAGAGAGGAGGCTTGCGTCCCAGCAGTGGGAACATTATAAAGCCGACTATGCTTTGCTATGCTATGTGTGTATTGTTTTGTCCTTATAAGTAGTCAGATGCCAGAAAGTCTGACCGTCAGTCTGACCAAGGAATATTATCTTGCCCAGTAACTAGGTTGTGGTGATCTGATGAGTCTTATGTCACTCTATGTAAAAACAGGTATTTAGCCGCTAATTGGGAAAATGCTAGGGAGGTGATTTTGATGATGGTAACCCCATTATATTTTCTTTAACCTTTAACCGCTTACGCCAGATATATCCGACAAACACTTTTACGTTTAATTTGCCAGGGTAGTACATTTACGAAAAAAGTACTCCGTCTCGTTAGCTCTTCTGTCACCTATGGTTATTCAAGGGCTAAACGAGATGGAGTACCCAGTCACAAACACATGACCCTGGCGAATAGGACATAAAATTACTCGTCTGATTAATAAGACGCAAGTGGTAAAAAGGTTAACAGTTCGGTCTATGGTTATGGCGATGAAGCAAATGAGAGAATGTAAGAACACTGATATGGTCTACGTCACGAAACTCCGTAGGAGTTAGGGGCTCATGTTCGTCAATCGTGCACTAGCTTCTGACGTTTTATAAGTGCCCATGTAGGCCTATGTGAAATAAAAAACTTTTGACTGGTTTTTTTTTTTTTAGGTGGGAAAATCATCTTATGACAAATCCCGCTCTTGAGCGGAGCGGGAGATAGTGTCAGACTCTTATTGACTAAATAAAATATAAATCAATTAAATAAACTAAATCAACTCGCACCGGAGGCGTTTCTTCCGCACGAATCCGGTGCAGGAACCTCCCGAACTGACCATGTCCGAGGAGGACCTGCGTCATACGGAAGGTAAGGACAACATGTGGTCTTTCCAGCCACTCCTCAAAGAGGGGACTTACCGCCATAATAATGGCGTGCCCAAACTTTTGACTGTTGTGTGACTTTTGAATACTCTTATGCCCCGTCTCAGATTCTCAAAAACTAAAAAACGTTTTGGGAACACATTCATTGTGCGTACAGCTAAGGAGTGGAATTTCTTGCTGGAATCTGTGTTTCCTGATGGCTACAACCCAGTAGTCTTTAAGTTAAGAGTGAATAGGTTTCTTCTAGGTAAGCGCGCTGCATCGTCGACTGTATCATCGTTCCATCAGTTGAGATAGCGGTCAAGCGCGAACCTAGCGACAATAAAAAAAAACTCACAAAATCTTTTTGTGAGTTTTTTTGTACAGTACATTAAGGGTTCAGTACAATGATGCTTACCGAACTCTTATGTAACTGCCAAGATACTGCAGTGCCACGAGCATGTTTGCCGAAGCGAGGGTTCCGGACTTCTACACAACCATGAGGTCGAAAGTTGCATCTTTTTGGCAACGTTTGAGACGTTCCAATAAGAGTATTTTGAGATCAATCACATGCAATCTGGCTAATCCCATATTTAAGCACTGGAATTCTGTACACCTAAACAAAAACAAGAAATGACGGAAGACTTAGTTCTTAAATTACATTTTTTTTTTAATGTGTGTCTTCTTTTTGGATGACTATAGGTACCTATACATACATTCATGATTTTAAAGGTAGTTTAAAAGTCTATTTTATCTATATGGGGGTTTTTATTGCCTGAAATAAAAGATTATTAAAAAAAAATTGCCAGGTCTCAAATTCTCAACGGATCACTTTGTATAATGACGGGTCAAACTCCTTGAGGCTTTGTGTTCCTCGACAACAGTCTGATTCTCAGTATTTCGACCACTTATCGATTTCCTCTCAAGCTTGTATTGTAGTTGCGACGCTATAATCGCGTCTCAGATCAAAGGATCAAATATGTACGTCACACATGGATATTCCAAGCAAGATGAGAATAGCTCACTTATAGCTGATAGACAGATGAATGATGGTTTTTCCATTATATTAGGTTGTTGAAATTGAAGTACATATTGTGTGTATGTGTAGTTCATTTTCTAATGTGTAAAAAATTATTTTCAGTTTTTTTTTGCTATTGTCGGTTTTTTTTTATTGGGTGGGAAAATCATCTTATGACAAATCCCGCTCTTGGGCGGAACGGTAGATATTGTCAGACTTTTACTGACTAAAAACTCACGCCTGTCCCTTCTTTGCCTTTGTCCCAGGGCCCCGGGTTTCACTTTTACACTTGTGCACACTTTCATACTACCTGTGGCGAAAAAATCAGCCTGTCGTTTCATACTTTGTATTTTTTTTTTTTAACCAATTTTATACTTTAAAAATCATACCTAACTTAATATTAAAATATTCAAATATTATTTTTTATTTTGTTTAATCAACAATTTTTGATTAGTTAATTCGTTACAATTATATTAATTAGTCTTACTATAAATTAAAGATCAATAAACCACAAATAATGCATGTATTGTACATGCATTATTTGTGGTTTATTGATACTAAGTTAATTAAATTTTAAACATTTTAAATACATTACATACTTTTTAATTGACGTGCATAAACTAAATAACATTTTGTGAATGAACTTCAACATGTAACATACACAAACACTAACTTATACTACATAAATAAACCGCAAAAATCATGTGGATTTCATGCAGTCCTCGAGTGACAACGCACTCAATCTGTTCAAAACAAAGCTAAAATACAACACAGTGTAAAAAAAACCGACACAGTGTAAAAATAACGGAACAAAAATCAAGTGCTATCGTGACACGGTTTAGTTTAAAATATACCAAGTGGGTTGACGTTGATAGACGGCTAGGTAGAACGTTCGTCTGGTTCCATTCGTGCCAAAAATGGACAACCTTACTGTGATGAATTTTCTTTTGGATACCAATTTCTCAGTTTACGGTTGGTTGCGGAGGGAACTATGGTTTCTGAATAATTTGGTTTCTGATAGAGAGTTTGTAATACAACACGGTCTATTGATATTATTAAAATTTAGAGTTACAATTGATTGTGTTTTGATGCGTAAGTCTAATCAGCCTTATAATGTTCCCACTGCTGGAACTCAGGCCTGCTCTTTAAGACAAGAAATAGGTTGTGATTCATCACGCGAGCCCAGTGAGAGTTGATGAATTTCAAGTCTTCGAATTTTTGGTTCTTGGTCATGCTAATTTCCTCGCGATGTTTTCCTTTACCGTTTTGAGACCAGTGGTTATGAAATAAATCAAATCGCTGGGCTAGGAATCCATGATGTACAATTCGTAAATTGGGGCTGTTATCACTAGCCAACTTCTTTTTTTTTAAATGTAATGTCTGAAAATAATATAATGATTAAACTAACTTTAATCATAATATTATTTAGACGTTATTCTCAAGCATCACAGGCTATTTTTTGTCGTGAAAAATTGCAGTCTTGAGCACCGTAGTCGAGTTGCTAGCCCCAAACGCCAAACCCGTTCCATCATCGGACCACTAGAAGTCCGGGGTTGGACCACTAGTACGTGGTGGACCTCCCAACTAAACTTACCCACAAGACGTTTTCAGAACACATCAAATGTGCGTGTAGCTAAGAAGTGAAATTCTCTACCGGAGTGTGTTTTTTCTGATGACCTAGAGACCTTTAAGTCAATAAGTTTCTTCTGGGCAAGCGTGCTCCATTGTCGACCACAGTATTGGTTACCACCAGATAAGAAAGTTATCAAATGCAGGCCTATAAATAATAAATACAACGAAAAGTTAAAGGGGAATCGTTTGTCTTGGTATGGTCATGTAAAGAGAAGAAACGCATTTTACTAAAAGAGTTATGAGTATACATGTGGATGGGTGGAGAGGGAGAGGGAGGTCAAACAAAAGAAGGCTGGATTATGTGAACTCTGAAGTGATATGAAAGAAAAGGAAGTTAGTGATAGCATGACGGTTGACAGGATATAATGGAAGAAAGAAACGTGTTGCGCCGATCCCAAATACGATGGGACAAGGACAGGAAGATGATGATGAAATAATAAATAAAACGAGAGTGAAACCGTGATATAATGAGTAGTTTTTTACTCTAGAGATCACTTGTATCTACTACATCATGATATTTCTACAAAATAAATAAATAGAGGAACCGCAACTACCTCAAGATGTTAAGCTGGGCCAATAACAACAACGTCTAATAAATTAAAATTCTTAGAATATGAGTTCGAATCACAACATCGAGCGTGTCATAAAAACGTCCAATTACTAAGGTATTTTAGTTATTTTTATTAAATACTACGTTCATTTTAGTTATGGTGCTGTTTTTTTTTTATATGACACATTGTTTCATATCGCCACTTCTGTTGAAGGTTCAAACACTTTGACAGCGTTTTTTATTTATAACTAATAGGATTGTAAATAATTCCTGTAGTTTTTGCGATCAAGTTTTTGTAACTTGGCCCTATATTAGGAATCGTGAGTGACACTTGCCTAGAAGTAATCTATTAATTCTTGAATTTAAAACCCCTAAGTTTCAGCTATCAGGTGCTTAAATATACCGACTTACCAATCAGGCAAAAATTTTCGTTTTTTATACGCCTCCTCCATAGGAAATTATTTAAGCTTCATGTACAGTAACGATACATAGGCAAACTTAATTCAATAAGTAATAGTCTAGTAATCATTCTCTACCACTCAACCTTTGAGTTAAAAATAAATCTTTTAATAGCAAGTGAAAACATATACACTTTCAAAGTTACTTTTCCAGTTTACTAAAAAACAAAAAATACGTGCTCTTATGAATGTGACACAAGTACAACGGGTCGCGAAAAAATTATTTTGTCGTAAAAATATGACACTGTATACAAAACTTCAGCAATGTGGGGCAACATATTTTTCGTCGGCTTTTTATACGAATACTAAGGACATGTTTGCATGTGTCTGATTTCTCGTCGCTATATTTTTTGCTATGAAAAATTCTGACGTCACACCTTGATAGCGGATTATATTTTTAATGCATGTTCGTGGATTAAAATTGTGTCTCTCTTTGTTCGAGTTGTTTGTATTCAATTTACAGTGGATTTTGTGCTACTGAAACTGCTTGATAAGAATGTTACTCCAATATTTCAGTTTACAGAGAATTTAGCGCTGACATTTTAAGTTGTTTCATGTCTGGCAATCAAAATGGATTCCCAAAACAAGTGAAATTTTACTGACCTCACAAGAAATAATGAGCATACAAACAATTTTCAAGCACCAACATAAAGTAAAACAGACGCGTCAAAGACGAAACCTAATTAACTTGAAAATGCTAAAATTAAAACACTGTATGCAACTTTGATAACGGAGTGCAAAGTTCCATATCACCGCAGGCTGCCATCAAAAACTATTGCGTAGTTAATAACTTGTTCATAATTTGTTCTGATCCAACCGCTCTGTATGCTTTATGAAACTAAATTCTCTATGAAATTAACGACAGCTATTTCATAGCCAAAAATAGCCAGCTTTATTAGAGTAAGGTTATTTTAACTTCTGCTTTGGAGCGGGTAATATCGTAAATTGTTATTCAAATTATGATAGGGTAGAGGTAATTTATTTTTGGTAAAAGTATAAAAGTAAATTTTAATAGTGTTCTAAAAATAATAACATTCTGTCGTTTCACTATTCAAAAGAGAGCCTTGCTTGAAAACTGGAAAATATCAGACAAGCGGTTTTTATTTTTATTGGGTGGGAAAATCATCTTATGACAAATCCTGCTCTTGGGCGGAATGGGAGATAGTGTCAGACTTTTACTGACTAAAAACCCACTCCTGTACCTTCGTTGCCTTCGTCCCAAGGCCCCGGGTTTCGCTTTCACACTACCCGTGGCCCCAGTAGGCTTCGACCCTGCTGGGCCCCTACGATTTGCTGACATCTCCTTGAGGCGCGCGCGGAACAGTACGCGCCGTCGACGACTTGAGCTCGGTCCGGATGGTTACCGGACGGTCGGACGGCGAGCCACCCTTTGCTCGCCGTCCGCAAGCCGGCGCCTACGGTGGCCGGAAATCAGGATCGGAATCCCGGTGGCGGTTGGAGCGTAAGGAGCCAAGCGGTGAAAAAAAAAACGACAGTTAATAGTTTTCTTCTTAGCCGATTCATGGATGGACATGGACAAATGAACAAAGGCCTTTACAACGAACACTCCTGTGCTATCGGACTATCGCTACCCTTACCAGGTCATCGGTTCGCACCTTGTGGGATGCCTTCTAACGCTGCGTTTTCCGGTACGCGGTCGTCATTCCAGAAATTTTTGACCTCATCGATCATCTGTTCTGCGAGCAATGTGCCCTGCCCACACACAATCAAAAACACAAGTTTAGTGATTCTTCGAGCAATGTCGGTAACCTTAATTCGATCGATTCGATCACGCAAGGCAATTGCGTTGCTCTCAATTGCTCTTCTTTTGATTGTAAGTCTTTGCTGAGGCCCATTGTGAGCGACTACGTTTCGAATCTATATGTCGTCTTAGCGTACCGATGGCAAGAATAGAAAATTTTCTTAATCACCCTTGTCAGGGAAATGCAACCACTGACACTGCTATTGAATCTTTACGTAAAAACGTAAAGCAGAGTATGTAGCGTAAACTGGAAAGAAAATGATTAGCGGAGAGACGCCGAACAAACACTGAAGAATGGAACCGTTCGAGAATTTCCACTTTGGAGACAGTCTTTGCTGCAGTAGACACGAGTGTAGAGTTGGTTTAAAATGAGTCTGGTTTGTCATGGCAACGCGTGCCGAATTGAATAGTGAGGTGACAGTGTATTCTGATTCTAGAATTATTTTACCTCAAAAAATCATTACCTTGTCAGATTCTAGACAAACTATTCACCAGAAACACAGCATCTTCTTAATGAAGAACCGATTTGATTACCGAAGCTTGCATAGTGTGCAAGCTTCGATAATTAAATCGGGGTACATAACTACGTGGACCAACATCTCACTAGCCGTTCATTAGCAACCTCAATATGCCCTTAGACAGGGACTACAAACATTTACTCTAGCATTGACCTCACCCTGTTAACATAATAACATAGCTTTGATGTCAGAAGCCGCCATCGTCATAAACACAAGACAACAGAATTATAGATAAGTACAGAAGGTCAATTCTGTAGAACGAGTTAAAACAGAAGCATTTACCTACACATACATACCAGGAATGTTATGGATATGAAATTTCGGCTTCATCCGTACTCATCCTCAGTCCTAACTCACCTAGTCTGTATAATGCCTAGCTGTTGTGTTTAGTTGAGCTTCTGCATTTGTCTGTTTTGTGACAGAATGATGCCTTAACGACGCTCGAGTAGGTAATTTGGGCTTCATTATTTTGTAACAATTAATTGGAGGTAGGTGTTGATCGTAGTGTTTAGATACTAAAATAATAAATTGGGATACATTTTGGAATTACGTATCTATGTATTTTTGTTCTCTGACGTCAAAGCTATTATACTGAACAAAAAGAAAAGCTGTAGTCACAAGTTATGTAGGTACCAACCGTAACACTTTAATAACGTGTGAATACGGCTTTTCTTTTTGTTCGGTTTGTGTTTCTCCAGTAACCTTGTTTGTTTCAGCATTCCGAAAATCTTGTTTCATACTTTTTCTGCGTCGTTATTTTTCTCGTAGTCGGGTTTTAGTTTTTTTACTTTTTATTATTTAAACTATTTTGGTGTTATTGACATCAAATGTTTTTGACCGTTTGAGGGCAACTTTGATGATATTTTTAATAAGTACAAGTGAAGCCCTTTCAAATAATATCTACGCTTTCGAATGTGCAATTAGCAAATTTTTTTTATCTGACTTCTTGACATTTCAAAAGTGCCTGTAAATGGTTTATCTAATATATAAAATTCTCGTGTCACAGTTTTCGTTGCCATACTCCTCCGAAACGGCTAGACCGATTTTGATGAAATTTTTTGTGCTTATCCGGTATCTATGAGAATCGGCCAACATCTATTTTTTATCCCCCTAAAAAACAAAATTATATACATAGCAAAACAACGTTTGCCGGGTCAGCTAGTTTGAAATAAAATGCTTTGAATCTTTGAAACTTGAATCAAACACGGTGTATTTATCTAAACTTTTTTTTAACACATGATTTTTTGTCTGCTATAGGGCGTCACTTTAAATTTGAGCAATATTTTGGAAATATAAAAGTGAAACCCTTTTATATGATACCAAACACGAAGTATTTATTCTTTTTTTTAAACACTACTTTTTGTCTACTAGAGGGCGCCACATTGAGTTTTGTGACACGTCATACCTATGTTCAGCAGACAATTAAGACGGTTCTAACGATACCTCATTTGTCGAGTGCCGATAAGTAGTTTAGGAGCTATGAGGGAACAAATGAACATAGAAACCCATACATAGCCTGTCAAAATCATAACCCTCCTATGGGTGGCTCGCCGTCCGACCGTCCGGTTACCGTCCGGACCGAGCCCAAGTCGTCGACGACGCGTACTGTTTACACGCGCGCCTCAGGGAGATGTCAGCAAATCGTTGAGCCCAGCAGGGTCGAAGCCTACTGGGGCCACGGGTAGTGTGAAAGTGAAACCCGGGGCCCTGGAACAAAAGCAAAGAAGCAACAGGGGTGGGTTTTTAATCAGTAAAAGTCTGACACTATCTCCCGCTCCGCCCAAAAGCGCAAGAGCGAGATTTGTCATAAGATGATTTCCCAACCCAATAAAATAAAAAAAACCCTCCTTTGGCTTTGCCGTAATCGGGCAAAAAGATAATTGGTTTCAACCTTATAAATGTCCATTGTTACCGAAACACCGATTCAAGGAAACGGAAAAGAAAAAAATACGATATTAAACAACTTTCCTGCGTAGAAACACGTGTCAACTTCCAAAGGTGATTTAATGAATCTGTGTTAAAAAAAGGCATAATTAAGGTTTAGGTATTCGGGCCGCGTGGCGGGACCCGGGTCTTGATAATTTTTCCTCCGTTGCTTCTCATTAAAGATTTTTCGCTTATGTTGATTTACTACGTTTCAGAACGTTCGGCATTTTGATTAATACTTTTCAACAGCCCGGAAAGTTGGATGAAAAATTTACTCGCTAATTACCGAAGATTAAGAAACGTGCCTTCCAATTTTTTGCTCAAAAATAATTCCTTGACGTTTGATTTTTTTGGAGTAAAGATTTGTAGATACTTCGGAAACGAAGTGTATCTTTGGCGCTTATTTTTCGATGATCAAGCAGTTTCCTTCTTAATTATCTGATTACTTGGCGTGTTGGATTTATACGAAATCTGTGTAAAGTAAAATTAACTTTGGGCTTTAATTTATTATTTTTGAATAAATAGACCTTGCTTTGTGGTTTTTTGAGACCATTCTGTACGTAGTTTGTGCTCTTAAAATTAAGCAGATACCAGACTGTTTCGTGTAAGTTTGTTTTACATAAACACGATGGACACGTTTTTGACGTTCAGCGCTCCGATTGGCCCGCTCCAAGCTCTTAACCAATCAGTGAGCCAAACGCGGTGAACGTTTCAATCGCGTTAACGCTAACACAATTCCACTCAGTGCACAGGTTATCAGTTCATCTTGTGGAAGAT
Source organism: Mythimna vitellina (assembly GCA_949316375.1). Classification (NCBI taxonomy): domain Eukaryota; kingdom Metazoa; phylum Arthropoda; class Insecta; order Lepidoptera; family Noctuidae; genus Mythimna; species Mythimna vitellina. The sequence continues at coordinate 3,084,440 of OX438696.1, forward strand.
CTTCCAAACCTGCCTCTTCTGGTAGGTATGTGGTCGCCACTCTAGCAACTTTCGTCACCATCCACCATCTGTTCTGCGAGCAATGTGCTTGGTTACCGTTGCGTTAATTCGATGGATACGAGACGCACAGGACCGATTGTGATGGCGACACCTGGGGAAGGCCTATGTCCAGCAGTGGCTGTCTTTTGACTGACATGATGATGAGTTACCCAATTTTGTTAATTGGTACTTCTTGTACAAGTTGGTACTTTTAAATAGAATTATCCACCGTACAATTTCCGTCAATTTAATGACATAATTATTTGTTATTTTTGCAACCATATTAACAGTTTTTTTTCCAAAAAAATAAGCAATTCTGTATCCCTTTATTTGCTAGTTTAACGCCAGAAATATAAAACGCTGTCATGACAAAAATCTCTCATATTTTTCCAGATTACCATCCTCAGGATTTAGTACGCCAAAAACTTTAAGCAAGACTGGTCTTTATATCCTCGTAAAACCTTGAAAAGTATCAAGACTTGTTTTTTGGTTTCAAGGTTTACGAAAAGGTTTTTTTTCTTATCATTGATAGGTTCGAGCTTGATCACGACGATGATAAGGTCGATAATCGAGCACGCTTGCCTAGAAGTAAGCTTTTATTCTTGGCATAAAAACCACTGAATTGTAGCTATCGGGAAACAGACAGACTCCTGCAGGGAATTTAAGTCCTTAGCTGTACGCACAACAAATGTGTTCTCAAAAATTTATATTTGTAAGGGTGGGGTGTCTAACATATATCAGTAGTGCATCGTTGTGAGCCCAGTGGATCGATGATGAAACGAGTTTGGCGAAATTATAGTTAACTCTCTAGTGGTTTCAAAATACTTTGGGGTCTGGGGTCTTTATCATACAAACCTGTTTCTTGTCTTAATGACTAATTCTCGATGTGCTATAATAATATTACATATTCTGTTACTATTTAGTTTTACTTTGGTCGGCTTTCTATTAGTTACGTCTCAGGAAGTGTGCGCCAGATTTGCATAATTTAACTCTGTAAAGCTCGTTCCATTAGCGGACCACAAGACATAGGACGGACGGAAGCGCCGTACGCTGCCGTCCGGTAACCGACTGGACCAAGCCTGAGATTCAACGTCTCGGGCTTGGTCCAGACGGTGAAAGTGCGTAGTGTTTCATGCACGTCACAAGATATCAGCATAATCGTAGGGGCCTAGTAGGGCCAATGCCCGCTAGGACCACGGGGCATTGAAAATCCCCATTGGTTTTTACAATTTCAATTCACGTGAATTTTCCCGTGAAGATCCTATACGGACCAGGCGAGTTAGGAGTGGAGATGAGTACGGACAGCCGTAAGATAGTAGTCAAACTTGAGCCTACCATTAATAGAAGAAGCTAGAAATAAGGACGTATTTTTCATTTATTTTATCTCTAAGTAGGTAATTGCTTTTGAGTTCCATCTTCGTAGGTTGAAATTACGTGGCAATTTATCATGATTGATTCTATTAACGAATATCCAATATTGTGACGGACTCAAAGCTGACACATATTTTAACGAAAATGTAGAACCAATATTTCTGGAATACTACTTCTAAAAACTTATTACAGAAAAAAAACTCAATGAAACGAGTATTGACTGGATCTTTTAAAAGTTACATGACTAAAATATATTTCATGTACCTAAAAGCATTAGGGTTTTGAGGTTTCGCTATTTTTTTAGCTGTCTTCACAGACTTTAGATGCTTAGGCTCGAATTCTTGGAAACCTTAAGCTCTCAGAATGGCTCATAGGAATGATAATTTTGGCAAAGTAAATAATATGCTTATTCATATACACATAAAAACAAGTTTTTAACCGACCTAAAAAAAGGATGAGGTATGCGATTCAGTTGTTTTTTATGTTCGTTAACTCAGAACTCAATCATTTATGCAATTGTGAATATAGGATTTATGAGGAATTGTGGGTACATACATACATACATAATCAGCCTTTTAAAGTTCCCTCTGCTGAAACTCGGACCTCCTCTCTAGGAGGGAATGGGCCGTAATTCACCACGCAGGACCAGTGCGGGTTGGTGAATGTCACATGTCTTCGAATTTTTTGTTCTAGGACATGCCGGTTTCCGGTCAATTTATGAAGTACTGGCGAAGAAAACCACAGACAGCCAACAAAACTTATACATACACTGACACCTCAATTAAAATAGTTTTAGGCCCGAAGCTTCATCATCAGATAAGTTAATCAGTAATTATTTATTTTAGGTAGAAATTGTGTTTTTTTTTTAATTTTTGGTTGAATTTGTATTTTAAATAAGAAAAAATATACAGTTTTTGTGAAACATGCACGTGGTAAAAGGTTGGGCACGCCACAATTATGGCGGTAAGTCCCCTCTTTGAGGCGTGGTTGGAAAGACCTCACGGCGTCCTCACATTCCGCATGACGCAGGTCCTCACCGGACACGGTAAGTTCGGGAGGTTCCTGCACCGGATTCGTGCGGAAACGACGCCCGGGTGTCGCCACTGTGTGGCCCACCCGGAGGACACGGTGGAGCACACGGTGGAGGTGTGCCCCGCTTGGGCAGAGCAACGCCGTGACCTCGTGAGGGCAATCGGCGGCGGTGATCTCTCGCGCCGGGCCTTGGTTCAGGCCATGCTCCGGAGCGAGGAGGAGTGGCAGGCGGTCGCCTCCTTCTGCGAAGCAGTAATGCTAGCTAAGGAGGCGGCCGATCGCGTGAGGCAACGGTCCTTACGCTCCAACCGCCGCCGGGATTCTGATCCCGATTTCCGGCCACCGTAGGCGCGGGCTTGTAGACGGCGAGCAATGGGTGGCTTGCCGTCTGACCGTCCGGTAACCGTCCGGACCGAGCCCAAGTCGTCGACGGCGCGTTTTGTTCCACGCGCGCCTCAAGGAGATGTCAGCAAATCGTAGGGGCCCAGCAGGGTCGAAGCCTACTGGGGCCACGGGTAGTGTGAAAGCGGAACCCGGGGCCCTGGGACGAAGGCAACGAAGGAACAGGAGTGGGTTTTTAGTCAGTAAGAGTCTGACACTATCTCCCGCTCCGCCCAAGAGCGGGGATGTCATTAGGATGATTTTCCCACCCAATAAAAAAAAAAAAAAAAACGTGGTAAAAGGTGGTTTATAATATGTGACTATTATAAACCATAATAATGCTAGAGATAGCATGACGGGTGACAGAATAGAATGGAAGAAAAAAACGAGTTGCGCTGACCCCAAGACGATATAAGACGGGACAAGGGCAGGATGATGATGATAAACTATTATAAAAAAAAAGGAAAAAAAAAACAAAACTTTAAAACCAATCACTAGTATAAAATATAATTTATTTTTTATTTTTGGTATACAATAAAGAATAATTATTATCTATCTATCAACCAATGTTTGTAAATATGGAAATTAACAAAATATATTAAAAAAGACAATAATAAACAAACGTTATATGCAGCAACCCTGAAATTTGGGGTGAAATATACCCTCTACCTTTCAGCTGACTTTTATGACTGGCAGTGGATGATAAACTGGGAAAGGATGAAAAAAATGGTATCACTCATTTTTTTTTTTTGTAATTCTCCGTTCGTAATAAAAAAACGTGGATTTTTGTAACTTATTATTAAAAACAAACTTCTTAATAATTGGTTACAATCTTACCTAAAAGACTAATAACCAATTGAACTCCAAATTATTATCATTCGAATTAAGAATAGCGGCCATTTGCACTTTTACATCAGTCCATAGCGCTTTATTATAGTATATTATACATGAAAATACTATGTTCATGTATTATTTATGTACAATAGCATATCCATATGACCTGGTGAGGGTCGCGGGAATCCGATGAATGCGAGACGTACAGGACCGGTCATTGTGGCGGCATTTGGGGGAGGCCTATGTCCAACAGTGAACGTCTTTCGGCTGAAATGATGATGATGATGATGACTATAGCATAATTTATATCACTATTATACACTAACTTTAACTCAAAAGTTTATTTTTAATGAGTACCTGATGGTTATTTAGAGGAAAATTATAAAATCGGATAAAAGAAGTCAACATAAAATTATTAAACTTGTTCATAATCTTAACCTAAACTTCAACCTTTGGAAAGCATTAAACAAAAGTGAGTAAGTAAGTGGTTATCAAAGTAGATTTAAATTTTAATCCTTGAACAAATAGGAAGTAAACGAGCTAAGCAAAAAATACAAGTATGTATGAAAATTCATCGTCATTACCTTAGAAAAATCCCATAAAATTGTGGAAAAAAAATCTAGTCTTATCTGTGTCCCATTGTTGGGCCATAAGGAGAAGCCTCAACCCTTTTGGCTCCTAAAACTCTCACCACCTACGCGACAGGCGAAACATTAATAAACCAATCAAAAAACAGGATTTCCAATATATTTAAACGAAGTTTTCATCGCTCTATTAGTCCCAGCTTCAACTATCATTTTTAATACAAAAACATCTATTAAAATCCTGTGAAGCTGTGACCCACATGTGGGTATATTTTATCGATATTTTCATCCTAGCTTTACAGGCTTATAAATCATGCTTGATAGCACAATAAACCTTCACAGAATGTTCTATACAACAGCCGAGAATTACTCCAGAGAAAAAAACCTAGTAATTAATTGCAGTACTGTTTTGCAACCATTTAAATGGTTGATACTTTCTCTAGTGTACAATATTTTCCTTCTTCCTCGTGCTTAATGACTTTTTGTCGTGGTAAACAATGGGAATATATTTTATGTGCCTTATTTATTGTTTTAGTGTTTTCCCTGAAGAATGAACTGGATCTAATAATTAAAGGAAAGTTGTATTTCAAGGGGCAATACTGTTTTGTTAATAGGACTCCTAGTTAAGTTTGATGCAAGATTTAAACTTCAGATACATTAAAGTACAAAAATGTGACCTTTTTTCCACGTTTTGGGAACACATTCACTGTCCGTACAGCTAAGGAGTGGAATTCTTTGCCGAAATCTGTGTTTCCTGATAGCTACAACCCGGGAATCTTTAAGTCAAGAGTGAATAGGTTACTTCTAGGTAAGCGCGCTCCATCGTCGATGACATCGTCGCTTTCCATCAGGTGAGATAGCGGTCAAGCGCGAACTTAACATGAATAAAAACAAAAAAAACATGACGTGCTACGCTCAATCTGCGTGACGCTGTAACGTTGCTCAGTGTCCTACAACTTGCTCCTCAATATTTGACAATGCATTCAGCGTTGCGCATCATGTTGGGAGACATTTGTTTCCCTAGTGTATCTGAGGCTTTAAGTATGACGACATTGTTACAGGCGCATTGGTTGAGCAATTGGCTTTTGCACTACGAAACAATTATTTGTATAGTCTACACCTACTGATAGTTGTTCCGGGGCCGAGTGACTTGTCTATGTGAGTTTACAAGCTTGTAAACGCTCATAATACAGGTGTTAGCGATGCGCTCAATAGTCTAGATTATTTGTAAAATAAAACTATGTGTCATAGAATTAGTAAGTAGCATCACTATTTAAGCTGAGAGGTGGGACACGCTGATATGCTGGTCACACTGTGGGCCCCCCATCCAGTCTGCCACCAATCGCAAATCAATGCGCACGTCCGATCAACCCTTTGTTAAAAACGGCCATATTGTTTTTCTGTAAAAACTGCTGGTTGATGCTGCAGGGGCTTGATGCTACTGAGGGTGATGCTGCAGGGGCTTGGAAACCCAAGCCCCTGCAGCATCACCCTCAACAACAGGAGTAAGAAAAAGTCAGGGTGTTTAAAGGGCATATTTTCTTCAGCATAAAGTCTAACAGTTACTGTACTATTGATTATATCGACTACTGCTTCTCATTAAAATGCCAATGAAAAGATGGATGGATTGTGTGAACAGTGATATGAAAGAAAAGGAAGTTAGTGATAGCATGACGGTTGACAGGATAAAATGGAAGAAAAAAACGTGTTGCGCCGACCCCAAATAAGATGGGACAAGGGCAGGAAGATGATGATGACTTCTCATTAAAATATGTTTTCTTTTCGACTAAAAACCTGTTATAAAACAAAACTGACACAAAACATTTCAGTAATATTTCGAGAGTTTGACATGACATAACGCACAAACTAACTTTCAAAGCTATGCGAACTGTTTCATAAAGTTAACGCAAATTTGTAGTAAAATGAGAAAACATGGTTTCTACTGAAAACTGGCCTTTTCACCGACGAGTGAACGTATCCTGATTATAGGAGTGGAACAGAGCATATCTCGTTTTAAACAGAATTAAAAAATTGACAATTTTATAATGACTGTGGAATATTGTATAGCTCAAACACTCACATCTTGAACGTCGTCATTAAGTACATCATTTCTTTGCTTTCATAATTATATATATATTATATTGTTTGTATTATATGCAATTTATTAGTTTGTGTATTGTGTATATGTAAATAATACACCACGAACTATCTGCGTATCTTTTTTCGCCTTCTCTGTCAAATCCATCCAAAGGTTGTCTGTAAAAATTTTTAAACATAAATCAATCTGTCTCTCGCCATGACGCTGTTTTCTTTAGCGGCCGTATGGACGTCAAGGACTTTGATATCAAAATCCATGTCGAACTTCTCTTTTTTATTACTAGCTTTGAAATTTTAAAGTTCGTTGTTGATGGAAATAATTTAAACATTCTTTCGTATTTATAAAATCATCAATAAATTAATTTACCAAATAAAAAAATTGCATGCATATATCCTGTTCTACCTTTGTCAAATACTTTCAGACAAAAACATTTATCTACAAAAAATAAAGTTCCCTTTTATATCCTCCTCCATAATTACATAAATATTCTCTCCTCTGAAGTTACGAACAAATATACATAATTTATAGAATACGTGCATTCTCTCAGTTATTTTCTCTGTAGTTTTTTTCCTAATGAGGCAAGGATAACATCTCTTTCTATGCTTCAAAGGTTTTATTTTTTTTTGCTGAAAAGATCTTTGCAAAAATGAATATTTGCGTCCATTTTTAATCAAATGGGATCAAACTTTTTTTTTCCACAACTATCACACAACGCTGTCTAATTCCAAGCTAAGCAGAGCTTGTGTTATGAGTACTAGACAACTGATAAACATACTAATATATTTCTTAATACATTCATTATTATTCGGTCCCTTTATGTATCGTAGCAGTTATTTTTTTAAATAAATTGTCATGTGTTTCTGATCAATTTACGTCAATAAATAAATTGATAATAAAAAACTTTTTACAAAAAAAAACCGACCGAAATAGTGAATCACCACAAAAAAAAATTACTAAAACGTTAAAAATAACTCTTATTTCAAAAACCCGTGTTTCTGGTATGGTTTTTTTTTTAAATTTAACATTGACGTGGTTTTTTTTTGTGGTTTACTCGGTTCATACTTTTTAGTTTTGATACACTTATAGCCAGAGTTCTTATTTTTTTAGAGGAAGAAAAAAAATGTTGTGTTGCATGTTGGTCCATAAACGACGGAGTTCTGAGGTAATAAACATAAAAAAAAATATGACAAAAAATACAACCGAATTGAGAAGTCGGTTAAAAAGTATTGATCTTTAACATATATTTGTCGGTGAAGTCAATAATAGTACGAAAGCTTGAGAACGAATGAACGAGTGAAGTGACCAGTATCCTTTTTTTAAAAAAAAAGAAATTTATAAACTACATAGCGCCCCATATCTAACAACACCGCATATGTCATTTTTACCAACTTTACAGGAAACTGTGCGGTGTTGAAAGGCCAGCTGATTTGCATGCTGTCACTATTTTTCGAATTATTGGTTCTGACTGACTGAAATCTATATCATGTGACCAATGGTTAGACGCGCAATGAGCAAGTTCATCTAAAGGCACTCAAACGTGAAAACCGCCAATTTTCGACTTGAGCGGTGTTGTAAGCTAAGGGACGATAGATAGATATACTCTATAATGTATACCAAAAATATACTAGTGCTTGATTGTGATCCCACCTGATGGTAAGCAGTGATGCAATCGTTCATGGCGAGGCGCACTAGTTTATTAAGAGCTTATTCACTTTATCCTAAAAGACACCTAAATTATAATCGGACGGGAAGACCACAGCAGGAAAATTTTATATCGACATATTGATTTATTTAGTCTGAAGAAACTTTATTTCTAAAAATCAATATGAAACAACGAACATTTTCAACAAAATAGCATAGCATAGTCGGCCTTATAATGTTCCCACTGTTGGAACTCAGGCCTGCTGTCTAGGGGAGGGAATGGGCCGTAATCCATCACGCGGGCCCAGTGTGGGTTGATGGATGTCACATGTCTCTGAATTTTTGATTCTAAGATTTGCCGGTTTCCTCACGATGTTTTCCTTCACCGTTTTGAGAGCAGTGGTGATGAAATAAATTATACAAAGTAATGCGCCTGGCTGGGTTAGAGAGAGAAGTCAGGGCCGTTATTCACTTTAGCCTAAAAGACACCTAAATTATAATCGGACACAGAGCAGGCAAATTTTATATCAACATATTGATATCTTTGGTCTGAAGAAGTAAAGAAAACAACGAAAATTTTCAACAAACTTTAAAAAATCAATACTTACGTAAAGCTAATGGTAAACTTCCTAAAGCCCAGCAACGTGTCAACTTATTTTGTAACATAAGAGGGTGGACTGGGGAAAATGGGAAACAGCGATGTTTTGTAAAGATAGGCCAAGGTTATGTGTGTTCTTATGGATTATTGCCGCCCGCTTCATAACGCAAAAGTGTGACCGTTCATACATAAACACATACTTATGGGGATTATCCTCAACTGGCGCAGTGGGGTGTTGGGTTTTCTTAGTTCAGATAGTATGAGCTTATTTACTGTTGTGTTTAAGGTTTCAATTATTAAGAATGCAATGATAAGTTTCAGATATTTTTATTTCATTTTAATAATCGTACCTAATTTTTCGTAAAAAACTTAAGCAAGTCATGCAATGAAAATAATAACAATTATCATCATCATCATCATTTCAGCCGAAAGATGTCCACTGTTATACACAGGCCTCCCCCAAGTGACACCACAACGACCCATCCTGTTCGTTTTGCATCCACCGAACTCCCGCGACTCTCACCAGGTCGTCGGTCCACCTTGTGGGAGGCCTTCCAACGCTGCGTTTTTCGGTGCGCGGTCGCACTCTAGAACCTTTCGGCCCCATCGACCATCCGTTCTACGAGCAATGTGCCCTGCCCACTGCCACTTTAGTTTGGCGATTCTTCGGGCTATGTCGGCGACCTTGGTTCTCCTGCGGATATCTTCATTCTTTATGCGATCACGCAAGGAAACTCCGAGCATAGCCCTTTCCATTGCCCATGAAAATAATAACAATATGACAATAAAATTGGTGGGTAGTGTTGAGTAGTTTTCGTTCCAGAAAATGGGCAGGCACTTTTAAAAGACCAACAAATATGAACAACTATCTTTCAACGTGAAAGCAAACTAAGACGTCTGTACAAGCAACGAAGACAAAACCGCTTAAAGTCTTAAAAGAACGCCTTCAACAGAGCTTTAAACATATTGAAATTCAATGAAAACGTTTAAAACAGCAGGCGGTGTGAGTGAGACAGAAATACCAAAACACACATGTGTGAAAGAGAGGTGCGAGATAATAGAAGGGGAAATTGGGCGGAAACTAACCATGCAGTTTCATTAGAGACATCTGCAATTAGACCGAAGCATGCGGTTGTGATGAGACAATTTTCATTCCTTGCTAATTGTGCTGAGTTTTTTTACTAAGATTTATTAACATTATTTTTTTCATTCCCTTGTTTTGCTTACGGCCAGGAAAACAAGAGATTGTTGTTCCTTAGGGAACCTTTTTCATTTCCTTCTCCATTTTTGTATAGTATGTTGTCTGCTGTGTGTTATCAGTTTGTGACTTTTTTTTGTAAGGTTGATGATGGTGTTGGTTATTTCTTTACTTTGATTTTAAACGAAACAAATTTGCACTGACAAAAAAAACCGTGCAAGTGCGAGTCGGACTCGCTCACGGAGGGTTTCGTAAGAAATTACCTATGAAAACAGTTCAATTCCCGAGTTCAGTTACGAAGATTTTTCCGAATCGCAAAACAAGTTTTTATTTGTGACGTAACGTTTGCGAAGTCATCCTCATCATCATCATTTCAGCCGAAAGACGTCCACTGTTGGACATAGGCCTCCCTCAAATGTCGCCACAATAACCGGTCCTGTGCATCTCGCATCCATCGGATTCCTGCGACCCTCACCAAGTCAACGGTCCACCTTGTGGGGCCTTCCAACGTTGCGTTTTCCGGTACGTGGTCGCCATTCCAGAACCTTTCGTCCCCATCGGTCATCTGTTCTGCGAGAAATGTGCCCTGCCTACTGCCACTTAAGTTTGGCGATTCTTCGGGCTATGTCCATAACCTTGGTTCCCCTGCGCATATCCGCATTTCTGACGCGATCACGCAAGGAAACACCGAGCATAGCCCTTTCCATTGCCCATTGTAAGCGACCACGTTTCGGAGCCATATGTCATAACTGGCAACACGCACTGGTCACAGACTTTTGTCTTGAGACACTGTGTATATTGGACGAGAAGACACCGCGCAGCTTCCGGAACGCTGCCCAGCCGAGTCGGATTCGCCGATTGACCTCTTTTTCGAAGTTAGACCTACCCAACTGGACTGTCTGTCCCACGTAAACGTAGTCGTCCAAAACTTCGAGTGTAGAGTCTCTAGGAGTGAGTGCTACATGGATGTTTACCATGAGTTTGGTTTTGTCCATGTTCATTTTAAGTCCTACTCTTTCGAAAGCTCTACTGAGGTCACCGAGCATTGTACTAAGCTCCTCCGTAGTCTCAGCCATGACTTTTTTGTCATAATTCTTAATGATGTAAGTAATTTGTGAAACATTTTTAATTGATATTTTTGCATACTAGAGGCTGGATGTAATAAAAAATAATAAATTTATGTGTATATCGTATGGTATTCGTATCTTTCTGTATGTACAATTCTTTTCTTTTCTTTCTTATTTTTGCCAGTTTTTAAATGAACAAAAACGTTACTTAAATATTCAAAACAATATAATCACAAGAGCAATGTTCCCTTGTAATCTATCGCGTCACAGTTTTGAGCTCCCGCCATTGTAGGGGCCGGGGGCCCGGGGCTTGGCTCTCGACCATATTATAAATAATTCTAAACATGACATGTTTACCGGCGCTCCGCGTTTTAGGGCACTAGGGTCACCGCCCATTGTGAACGTTTGGGTTGGCTCATAAAGTTTTTCTTCATGGTTGATGATGAATGGATTTCGTAGTTGACATGTTTAAGTTACTGTTTTTCTGGGTGGTTTTGGGTAAAGGGAAACGCCTCGTCGACCACAGCTAGTGACGGCTTTAACAAAACTTTCCATTCAAACCAAGTGAGTCAGGGAGCTTCTCCGTTCGCACATAAAAATTGACGAACAGTAGTTTTTTTTTTTTGTGTTTCAGCTTTGCTTTGTATGTGCATTTAACCAGTGTCTAGTTTAGAAAGTATTTAGTTTTCTATCCGTATTCTATTGTCTTTGCTGTATTTTCCTGATTCCTGGGTTAAACTGAAACAAAACTAGTGACGTGCCTTGTCATTCCACGGGTGCAAATTTTACACTCAAACCTTCTACGTTTATTCTTTTTAAGGTTTCGAAAAAATTGGAACCCTTATAGGATCACTTTATTGTCCGTCCGTCTGTCTGTCTCAAAGTCAAAGTCGATAAGACCTTACTTTATGCTAAATTTCAGGATTCTGGATCAACGGGAAGTACCTTATGAATTTTGATTCCTTTGAGAGTATCGAAATATACATTTTTTATGACATAAACGTCCGTATCTTTTTTATTCGTTAACTTAAAAGTTTACATCTTCAAGGAACCACTTACTTGAGTATATAATTTTAATTTCAACTCGATACCACCACGCGTTTCCGAGATAAAGGGTCTTGACAGACAGACACACGTACAACAAAGTGATCCTATAAGAGTTCCATTTTTTCCTTTAGGGGTACGAAACCCTAAAAATAAGTGATACTGATATCAAACAAGATATTAATCATATAACCTATTAACAATGTCAAATTATTCCTATACTAAGACATAAATAAGATTTGACTATGTCGACAATACGGAAATTCTCAAGCTGAAATTCAGCGGTTCTCAAATGAGATCCTTTCATACATTGAATAACTTGAATTTGAGCAATTAGTAATCCATTTCTCTAAATGTACGTCTATTGTCAACGTACTTGGAAGGTTTCGGATAAATTTGAATTAGTAGATTAATTACTACGAAAACTAGATTAATTACCGTACTACGTCTACTATCTATATATATAAAAATCAGTGCCTTTTTGTCGTTGTATTTTAACTCAAGAACGGGCTTACATATACAAAATATCCAGCTCGGACTATTTAGTAGATGGTTTATGTGAAGTTTGCACAAAATCGGTCGAGCGGTTCTTCATTTATCACATTATTAGGCGGTACGAAGTTCGCCGAGTCAGATAGTTTCTTATAATAGAAACGAGGTCATGTCATCATCATCATCATCATTTCAGCCGAAAGACGTCCACTGTTAGATATAGGCCTCCCCCAAGTGTCACCATAACAACCGGTCCTGTGCGTCTTGCATCCATCGGATTCCCGCGACCCTCACCAAGTCATAGGTCCACCTTGTGGGAGGCCTTCTAATGCTGAGTCTTCTGGTACGTGCTCGCCACTCGAAACCTTTTGTCCCCATCGACCATCTGTTTTACAAGCAATGTGTCCTGCCTACTTTTTTAAAAATTGATATAAACCAGTGCTTAACTGCGATCCCACCTGATGGCAAGCGGAGATGCAATCATTGATGGTGAGGCGCATTAGTTTATTAAGAGCCTATTCACTCTAGCCTTGAAGACGCCTATATTATAATACAATTTTCACAGATAATGTATTTCTAGAAAGGAAGAAAGATTTTTTTTTTATTTGGCAAACGTACACAGATACACACAATGTATAAACAACATGTAAACACTTAAGAAAATAAAATAACTAACATTGCGTGTCTCGCGCCTGCGCCAAATAGGTCCAGTTCAGCAAAAATGCCAGACAACTTCGTGGTAGTTGCCTGACGCTGGTTTTCAACTGAACCTTATTGAGAGTGTACGGTAGCAAAACTAGATTATTTATAATAGTTTTGTTGTCGCTATAACAACGAATCCTAAAAACAAAATAAATATTTAAATATCAATACAAATAGTGACTGTAACACAATCATATATAAATTTTAACATAATAATGGATACAACGCGAAGTGTTTTATTCAACAGCTCGCGTAAGAATTCTTAGCAGTAAGCTTTTAGGTAGCAATATATTTCTAATACAAGCATGAAAATTAATGGACTAAATAAGAAAGATTTTAATTCTATTAATTGTAGTAGCATTTGCTGCGACTTTACTCGCGTTAGTGTAAAGTTCTCGTAAATAATTATAATATTTTTCTGGTTTAAAGGTAACTTACATCTTTTTCTGTAACCCTGATAACGTGAATGATTTTCAGTTGAGCAGTTAAGGAGGCCTATAAGTGTTGTTCGGGCGCTCTCGGCCACTCGGTATTCTTCGGCTGGCATCGTAAGACATCGGCGGTGGTAGCGACCAGAGGCGCGACGTGCGGGACTTCACTTCGCTACTGATCTCTTAGGATGCTGTGCTCGCACTCCAAGCGCTCACCAGCATTGACTATTGAATCTTATTCTGGATTATAGGTATTCATTTCAAATTATAGCCCACAATTTTTAAATCTAGTCCTGTCCCTAACAAGTGCATCAAACAAACTTACTTCTTCATTCTTTACGAATTGTTAGTTGAAAATAGCCCCAAGGGAACATACTCCCAGTAAAAAAATATTCTTTGTACTAATTCAGAACATAGTCCAAATCCTTTCAGCCGTTCAAGCGTGAAGAACTAACATACATACACACACACATTCACAAGCTTTCACCTTTATAAAATTAGTGATAAGAGTGGATGTCTGCATAATAAGATATTCGTGAATCAATCACGACTGAATGACAAAATGCATTTAGATGGCTGGGTAGACCATGACCTAGAGTTCCAGACAAAGTGATATCTTATATATGTATAAATATCAATAGCTGTTCGTCAATCTTGCTAAAACTCAAGGACGGCTGGACTGATTTGGCTAATTTTAGTCTTGAAATATTTGTGATAGTCGGTGAGAAAATGTGGAAAAATCCACGAAAAAAAAAATCGAATACAACGCCATCTCCAATTAAAATGACATTTTTAAACCGAATTATGCCGGTTTTGGTAATGACAGTAAATGGCGTTATCCTTACTATTAGGTGGTACGAAGTTCACCGGATCAGCTAGTTAATAATAATAATGGTTAAAGTATAAAATTGCCGTTTTTAAAAAAGGGTTGCTTTGAAGTGTTATATCTTTGGATTGACTTGGAATTATAAGTTCAAATAAACTTTATATTAAAGGTACGTTATTCTTTTTTCAAAATTAAGTATTTATTGGTTTCTTTGTGTTTTGTTTCCAACATTTCAAAGCAACCCGTCTTGTTAAACGGCAATTTCATAGTTAAAGACCTAATAATAATACAATATTATATTGCTTGATTTTAATCGAGTGCTTTTCCGTTACCATGGCGACTAAGTCCATTCCTTCAGACAGAGTTGAAAGCTAGACCTAATACTGCTTTAATTTTAGATGTTACTGTAAATTGGTCGACCTTGTTACAGGTAACCAGTCAAAATTTGCTTTGTTTGAGTCATTAAAGGTGTTAGAGAAGACTTGTCTATCACCGTTATTGTAGACGTTACCTTGATCAAAGTTGAATTTCGATGTCCTCTAACACCTACGCAACCGATTTTCTGCTTGTTTCTCTAAGATAATAACTATGGTAATAATAATTTTGATATCACGTATCTGTTCTCCGAAAGGTTAGGTAGAGGATATCAGAGGTTTACCTTATGGCATATCACCAGGGAGCAGTGGTGGCCAAGTGGTAACGGCCCCGACTTACGAGTTGTAGGTCGCGGGTTCAAACCCAGCCAGGCACATTACTTTGTGTGATTTATTTCATTACCACTGCTCTCAAAACGGTGAAGGAAAACATCGTGAGGAAACCGGCATGTCTTAGAACCAAAAAAATTCGAAGACATGTGACATCCACCAACCCGCACTGGGCCCGCGTGGTGGATTATGGCCCGTGCCCTCTCCTAGAGAGAAGGCCTGAATCCCAACAGTGGGAACATTAAAAAAAAGGCTGATTATGCTTATACTATATCACCAGGGGCCCAAGTCTGCTATTTTTATAAATTCGTCATTCCAACAAAATCCCATTTTCATTTTTCTAAAAGTTCGTAATCTGCTAAGTCATAATGATCGATCGTTGATCGGTCAATGGTCTCGTGATAGAGTTGTGGTAGAATGAAAATATCGAGCTTATTAAAAGCAATGGCTGCACAATGACGTTCTAATGGTAGGTTTATGATCAAAGGAGCTGTCAAAATTTTAGCAGATTACCGTATACGTAAGAAACCTGCCCTATATCTTTGTTTTTCCTAGAAAAATCATCAGCTGGAGGTCGTGGGTTTGATTCCCACCTAGAACAAATATTTGTGTGATGAGCCCTTATTCTGTGTCTGGGTGTAATTTATTTATAATATGTATATAGAAATATCTAAGTATGTTTATCAGTTGTCTAGTACTGATAACACAAGCTCTGCTTAGCTTGGAACTAGACGAAGTTGTGTGATAGTTGTGGAAAAAAAAATTTGCTCTAGCCATTTCGGAGATGAGCTGGAAAAAACAGACAGACCAATACACCAAAAAACAGAAAAAAAAAATTGCATTTTTGTTTTTAATTAATTTAAAAATGATTAATTATTATTAAATTATGATATTAATAAATATTTTGATATTAAAAACACAGATACTTCAATTTTATTTATATGTATAGATTACATACTGCTAAACTGACTTAACAACGCCTTAAGTGCTTACGACTCGTTAAAGTCACGAACAGCGTACAATTTCAAACTAAGCAAAAATTCAAAAATACTTTGCGAACAATGCACCCGTTTCTTAATATTGAGACACCTTATGCCGATAACATTCGGATTTATATTCAGTCTTCAAAGAAAAATGGCGGGAAAATGCAATCACAACAGCTCCAACACTTGCGAATGACTTTGTATAGAAGATTGATGGCGTTCTAATGAGATTGCTGCTCTGGAACAATGGAGTCGCTTTTGGTGAAAAATCGGTTTCTTACTAAGGTAAGGATAGTGCTTGAATCACAATTGGAAGATATATATTTCGACTAAATTGTATTTCGGACTTATATTGTGATACTGTATTTTTATATTCTGGCTCAGTCATTAAAATCTCAGTACCAAAAACTGTGGAGTGTGAAACATCACTGTTTCAATGGGAGTTGAACATCTAGTAACCTGTTTTTTTACATAATTTATACTACTTGAAGTCCTTTCAACATTAGTTCGGTCTTTGTTAGAATTATTATAAAGTTCTCTTAATGATTTGATATTTTTCATTGTATTTATTACTTTATATTTTTTTATTAGTTTATAATGTATTTTTTTATTTTAAATAAATATTTTTTTTCTGTTTAAAGTATCTTTTATTTGTTTATTGTGCAAACCTACCACAGTGTTGTCTTTTTAACCCAAAAGTTGACTGGTAGAGAATGCTTTGTTGCATTAAGCCCGCCTATGTACCTCTACTACTGTACTTGAAGTTTAAAAAATAAATAAATACGCTCGTGGTTGCCCAGTATCTTACGTAATGTTAAGTGACGTTTCTGTCGACGATAAAGCAAGTTTGCCTAGGAGTAACCTATTCACTCTTGACTTAAAGACCCCATGTTGTAACTATCAAGAAATACAGACTCCGGCGGCAAATTCTACTCCTTAGCTATACGTGTTGTGTTTCCAAAACTTTTATATGTGTGCCGTACGTCTAGTGGTCCAATAATGAAACGGGCCAGGTGGAGTTAAATTGTGCAATTCCGACACACACTCCCCGAAATGTACATTATAGAAAACAGACAGCTTAGTTACTCTCTTCGCAAATTAGATTACTAACACAATATGCCTTCTAAATAACACCAGAGTATTCAAAAAGCTCTGATTATGTTAGAGGATACTAGTAAAGGCAGGAGTGCGGTTTTAACTGGTAGAAGTCCGGCACTGCCTAGATTGCCTCTGTTAAGGCAGTTTATGCATCATCAAAAAATAAATTATTTCGGTCCAACTCATCACTCCATCTTATCTCTTAATCCAAAGCCTCTATAAAGTGATACAAAAATACTTTGATCACTTGAGTTTCCAATTATTCTATTTTCATTGTATTACTTTCTACAAACACGACATGATGCTACGAGCTCAACAGTTTCGTGAGAAATTGTAAGTAACTCAAGCAAAACAAGGCAAAAATTGTATATGCACGACTGTCCAGTTCCCTTAATAATATTTATTAATATGTATGTGTATCCACGCGCTAAGGAAAATAGGAAACAGTGTCCAGGAAGAAAAATATAACCTTATTAATGGGCCCGAAAAATCTGACAAACAACTCTATATATATAAAACATTTTGATGTATCACGGGTAGTCTCAAGGAATTGCGAGTTGCCGAAAAAAATTTGAATAAGACATGAAATATTTATCAAGTACTTGTACATATGGAAATGTTCTATGGACTACGAGATGTGGCTTCACCTTGAATAGTAAATATTAAGATTTTGACAACACGTTTGGCACCAGTGATTGAGCAATTGCCTGCTGCACTGCATGTTGTGGGTTTGATTCCCGCACGGATAAAATATTTGTATGGCCTATAGCTGATAGTTATTCCGGGTTAGGGTATCTTGTTTTTATGTGTTTATGAACGTCTCCACGATCCAGGTAAATTATTCGTGTCGGACAGTTAAAAAAAACTGGGCAAGTGCGAGTTGGACTCTCGCACTGAGGGTTCCGTACAATCTACAATTGTCATACAGGTCTCGAACCTAGTTCAGACTCCAGCTCTCACAAAGGTTTTTAGCCTTCAGGCAAAATTTGAAAATAAACTTGTTACAATGTACCTTTATGAGAGAAATAAATGATATTTATTATTATTCATTCCCGAATGGAGTCTTGAAGATTTTTCTGAAAAGCAAAAAAATGGTTTTTTTTTGTGACGAAGGTAACAACAAATTTACTGTTTTCAGATTTATTAAGACCTTGCTTTTTGCCAAAATTCAGGATTCTGGGTCAACGGAAAGTACCCTATGAATTTTTATTTCTTTGAGAGCCTCGAAATATACACTTTTTGCGACATAAACGTCCGCATCTTTTTTATTTAATAACTTAGAAGTTTGATTTTTTTCACAGTTTCAAGGGGCTGCAGATTTGAGTATGTGGTTTTAATGTCAACTCGATACCTCCACGCGTTCTCGAGATAAATGGTCTTGACAGACAGACAGACGGACGGACAACAAAGTGATCCTATAAGGGTTCCGTTTTTATTAACACTAAGCTATATTTTTTGTTTCGGTCTAGCGGGGCCACTCGAAGATAGACCGAAAAAACTAGTGGCATTGCTGTGTCTGTTCAATGTACCTCACAAATTTAATAACCAATCCAATGTACCTTAACTATTTTGATAGAAATTAAAATTAATCGCCTCATCCATCCAGTGGGGCCTTCGGCTCTATTACGATCATACGTAAAAATTATACTGATCGTAACTTCGCAAATATGCCTCTTGATTCATGTATTAACTTCAAGGAATCTTTAATAAAAGAGGAGAAATTGTGCAAGAAAAATTAATGAAGATATTCGCAGGACAACTAAGTTCGCCGCCGATATAAACCGAAGAAATGCTAAACATAAATGGCAGTAGACAGGGCATAGCTCGTAGAATAGAGGGTCGATGGAGCCGAAAGTTTGTAGAGTGGCGATCATGCACTGGAAGACGCTGTGTCGCAAGGCTTCCCACAAGTGACACTTTTGGGGACCTATGTCCAGTAGTGGACGTCTTTCAGTTGAAATGATGTTGATATTTCACTAAAAGAAATTTATTCTAGCTCAAATAAATAACTTTTAATTTATGAATCGAGTCTAATAGTATTGTCCAAATAAATTCGATTTAATTATATTCTTCGAATTATGTACTCTTACTCAGCAATAATAAAATCTACGAGAATTTTGTTTGTGTTACAAATAAAAATTTCTTAAAACATTATTATTGCGTCTTATAAATGATTATTATTTATTTTAGAGCTTGTTTGTATTTATCACAAATACTTTGTTAGACTACAATTTTAGAGAAAAGTATCCAAATATGGAATACCATTTTTTTTTTTGTTTTACCTTAATACAAAAGTTATGTAAACGAAGTCGTTTATCATAAATTCAACAAAAAACGATTTGATTATGGAATAGGTACCAAATATAGAAAACTGCAAATCTATGCATAGTTT
Organism: Mythimna vitellina; assembly: GCA_949316375.1. Classification (NCBI taxonomy): domain Eukaryota; kingdom Metazoa; phylum Arthropoda; class Insecta; order Lepidoptera; family Noctuidae; genus Mythimna; species Mythimna vitellina. The sequence continues at coordinate 3,103,955 of OX438696.1, forward strand.
GGTAAAATCTAAAAAAACTGGGCAAGTGCAAGTGCGGACTCGCGCACTGAGGGTTCTGTACAAACTTCCATATGTAAATACTTCAATTCCCGAATGGAGTCTCAAAGATTTTTCCGGATCGCAAAAAAAATTTTTTTTTTGACGTAACAACTTTACTATTTAAAGATTTATTCCTGTACCTGTGCCATAAGACCTTGCGTTATGCCAAATTTCAGGACTCTGGGTCAACGCAAAGTATCCTAAGAAAGTCGAAATGTACGTTTTTTGCGACATACACGGTCGTATCTTATTTTTTGTAAACTTGGAAGTTTGATTTTTTACAGCTTCAAGGAACCGCAGTTCTGAGTATATGGTTTTAATTTTAACTACATACCTCCACGCTTTCCTGAGATAAAGGGTCTTGACAGATAGACAGGCAGAGAGACGGACAACAAAGTGATCCTATAAGGGTTCCGTTTTTTCCTTTTGAGTTACGAAACCCTAAAAAGACCCGTAATCTACTTGCAAAAATCACAATATCAGGTACCGAACTCTGCATCAGCGCAATTACGATATTTCTTCACTAGCATCTTAAAAACTATCTCAAAAAAGCTTTTCTCACAAGGAAAATCTACTCTCTCTCACCAAGGGTATACTATTCACTCAACTGACACGTTGACACTAGTATTAACGAGTTTTATAATTTAAAGAGATAGAAGAAAATTGTTTTGCGCAGCTGGAAGTATCCATTTAAGAGAAATAGCGGTATCCCATATTGGGATGCTAATCCATATTGGGATACTAATCCATATTGGGATACTAATCCATATTGGGACACTAATCCATATTCAGACACTAATCTATATTGGAATACTAATCCATATTAGGATACTAATCCATATTGGGATATAATTCCATATTGGGATACTAATCCATATTGGGATACTAATCCATATTGGGACACTAATCTATATTGGGATACTAATCCATATTAGGATACTAATCCATTTTCGGATACTAATCCATATTGGGATACTAATCCATATTGGGATACTAATCCATATTGGGACACTAATCTATATTGGGATACTAATCCATATTAGGATACTAATCCATTTTGGGATACTAATCCATATTGGGATACAAATCCATATTAGGATACTAATCCATTTTGGGATACTAATCCATATTGGGATACTAATCCATATTGGGACACTAATCTATATTGGGATACTAATCCATATTAGGATACTAATCCATTTTGGGATACTAATCCATATTGGGATACTAATCCATTTTGGGATACTAATCCATATTGGGATACTAATCCATTTTGGGATACTAATCCATATTGGGATACTAATCCATATTAGGATACTAATCCATTTTGGGATACTAATCCATATTGGGACACTAATCTATATTGGGATACTAATCCATATTAGGATACTAATCCATTTTGGGATACTAATCCATATTGGGATACTAATCCATATTGGGATACTAATCCATATTGGGACACTAATCTATATTGGGATACTAATCCATATTAGGATACTAATCCATTTTGGGATACTAATCCATATTGGGATACTAATCCATTTTGGGATACTAATCCATATTGGGATACTAATCCATTTTGGGATACTAATCCATATTGGGATACTAATCCATATTTGGTTACTTTCCTCTAACAACTACCATATCTTGATCTTAATTACAATTAATGTTTGTTTATTCCAATTAACTCCTTTTGTTAAACATGCCATGACGATGATTCCATAGTGAGCTGAAGTGTTGGGTTGACCTACTTCATTACCACGGATTTCCTGTTCATAAATGAATTACATCCGTGAATTAGAAATATATGTACCAACTACTTTATTATACGTACATATCATACCATAAACTAACGCCTCATTTCCATGGGGTTTTTTTTTTTTTGGGTAAGAGAATCATCTTATGTCATATCCCGCTCTTGGGCGGCGCGGGAGATAGTGTCAGACTTTTACTGACTAAAAACCCACTCCTGTTACTTCGTTGCCTTCGTCCCAGGGCCCCGGGTTTCGCTTTCACACTACCCGTGGCCCCAGTAGACTTCGACCCTGCTGGGCCCCCATGGGGTAGACACAAACTACAGAAAACTAGTGTTGTGCATGCCATAATCATGGCAGTAAGTCTGCTTTTTGAGAAGTGGCTGGAGAGACGTCGCGGCGTCCGATTTAGCTCCACATCGGACACGGTTAGTTCGGGTGGTTTCTGCACCAGATTCGTTCGGGATCGATCCTACTTTACCAACCACTTTATTGTACATATATACTTTATCGTAAACACGCCTCGTTTTCACGGAGATAGGTAGTAACTACAGAAAGCTACTTTTTATGATTTTTTCTGTATTTTTTAAGGGTAGGAAACCAACGAATGGCGTCTCTCGCTCTAGGTGGTGCGAGAGGGAGTTTCAGATTTTTACTAAAACCCACCTGTCTTCTTCGGTCGGTTGCATGACTGTTGAGGGTTTTTGGTTGGTGGTTGGTGACTTGCTTGCTGCCTGTGCACCTCGGTTACTATTGATTTCGTCACCCAGGGTGTCTCCTACGGTAACCGGGATATGAGAATTTCTGTTCTGCTATGGTCCTTACACACTCAGGTTTTTGGCTCCTATACTCTAAAATGCATTTCCAGTTTTATCATCATCATTTCAGCTGAAATACGTCCTCTATTGGACATAGGCCTCCCCCAAGTGTCGCCACAATGAACGGTCCTGTGCGTCTCGCATCCATCGGATTCCCGCAACCCTTATCAGGTCCTCGGTCCATCTTGTTGGAGGCCTTCCAACGCTACGTCTTCCGGTACGTGGTCGCCATTCCAGAACCTTTCGGTCCCAATGGCCGTCCGTTCTGCGAGCAATGTGCCCTGCCTATTGCCACTTAAGTTTGGCGATTCTTCGTGCTATGTCGGTAACCTTGGGTCTCCTGCGGATATCCTCATTCCTAATTTGATCACGCAAGGAAACTCCGAGTATAGCCCTTTAAAATTGATCTTATTATTATTATATCTAGCCTATACTGTACCATTGCTGGGCAAAAGACTCCATTCATTCTATTGTTGAAGTTTATATTACCTACCTACAATCGTTCATCGTAGGGTAACCTTTCATTTTTCAATAAAAAAAGGTAACCCAGTTAAAAGATAGGCCTATTTGAAGACTAAAATCATTCTAGAGATAGACAAGCAAATTCATGAACAATATTTGTCAAATTACTGAAAAGTTAAAACAAAAGTTCGCTGCAGCGCTAAATTGGCATTATGCCGTTTAACAGAACTATTAAAACATACAGCGCTATGATAGCTTTTAGAGGATACTATTTTCGCGACCAAAATGTCTTAAGCGCCATGAATTTCGTGGCACTTACGCTTTTCGTTCAACATAGTGTAATGTTCAAGGTGTATGGATTACACTACACCTGAGTTCGGCCGCGTAATCTAGTGCGTAGTACATATATATCGATGACTAAAATATGCCGTATAATAACGTTGAGAACTATTACATTAATTTCTATAAAGTTTAATAAATACATCAATGTTGATTCTTCACTTCTAAAAAGTCGTAATGTATGAGAAGAGTTTTTACACAATGTAAAAACAAACGCTAATATCAGAAACCTTTTTGATAAGATACCAATCTCCGGTCGCCAAGAAATGGTATATTATAGAAACATTTGAATTTCCGGGGTTGACATTTTAAGGTCACGGAATGGCTTTTTTTCCTCACACGAGTAATGCGTTTAACCAATTTCAAGTTTAAAAAGTATTTAGTTTTTTTTTTGTTTTCCTTTAGAATGCGTAATTGCGTATGTAACCAGTTCTATTTTTTTTGCACGTAATTAGCTTGTCTAATAATTATAACTAAAAGTGCCCATTTAGTAAACTTTAGGCTAATTACATACATGTTTTAACAATTTTTTTTTGTGTTTATTAACCTGTTCAGCTTTTTTCCAACTGTTTTTATTTAATCTTTATTTTGCGAAATTCAATAAAAAACTTAAACTAATTAAATCTATTTATACACTAAAGGCAAAAACTACTGACTAAAAGATAGCGTTATAAAATTCCTCCGCATCGCTGGCGACTGAAAGTGTGCCTAATATTATGGCGGCATTGCCAAATTTTATGGCAATGCTTAATCTCTGACCGAGGTAAAAGCCAGCCCTTGGGTCACTCGAAGTGTCTACTAAGCGTTTGGATAATTATTTGAAAAGCTTATGAGTACTCGGACCCCACTGCCCAAGAGTTTCAACCTCAAACGGCTCAAAAATATTTCCGCCGCTTGGGGTTCTCTGCAGTCGCAGCGGCAGCACCAGCACAGTACGAAGAGCTAGGAAGATGGGATGGCGCAAAAGTGTCGACACAGGTAGCGTCCCACACTAAAGGCTTACCCATCTTCCACGGAAATAAAGACATAGCGTCCGGTCTCTTACCATCGTCACGTGCCAGGCCATAAGGTTCCAAAACAGCCGGAACGCCGACGGTGACAAGGGCTCGTCGGATGATGTCGTTAATATTCGCGTGCCGTGCTATGCGTCCCGCGCTTTGACTGTTTTTAGAGTTCCATACCTAAGTTGGCAAAAACAGAGCCGTCTGTCAAAACCCTATTTCTCGAACGCATGGAGGTATGAAGCTGAAATTATATCAAATACTCAAGTCTGCTATCGCAAGCAGCAGAGAAATAACCATACTTCAAAATCAACGCGATCTAATGATAAACCCTTTTTTTTTGTAATTTTTTTAAATTAGTGCTTGACTAGTGGTAACGGCCCCGACTTATGAGTTGTAAGTTGTGGGTTCAAACCCAGCTGGGCGTGCATTACTTTGTGTAATTTATTTCATCACCACTTCTCTCAAAATGGTGAAGGAAAACATCGTGAGTAAACCGGCATATCCTAGAACCAAAAATTCGAAGACATGTGACAACCTCCAACCCGCACTGGGCCCGCGTGGTGGATTACGGCCCATTCCCTGTCCTAGAGAGGAGGCCTGAGTCCCAACAGTGGGAACATTAAAAGGATGATTATGCTAATTCTTATACGGTATAAACAGTGGCACTATTTAAAGTAGTATTTAAATGATATATAAGGAACCTAGAATATCGCATAGGGAAAAGATAAATATAAAGTTTTTAAATAAATCCCACAATGTGGACTGACGACCTGGTGAGAGTCGCGGGAGTGCGGTGGATGCGAGACGCACAGGATCGGTCGTTGTGGCGTCGCTTAGGGGAGGCCTATGTCCTACAATGGACGTCTTTCGGCTGAAATGATGATGATGGTGATGAAATAAATAAATATTTTAATAAATCATCATCTTCTTGCCCTTGTCCCATCTTATTTGGGGTCGGCGCAACACGTTTTTTTCTTCCATTCTATCCTGTCAACCGTCATACTATCACTAACTTCCTTTTCTTTCATATCACTGTTCACACAATCCATCCATCTTTTCTTTGGCCTCCCTCTCCCTCTCCACCCATCCACATGTATACTCATAACTCTTTTAGTAACATGTGTTTCATCTCTCCTCTTTACATGACCATACCAAGACAAACGATTCCCATTCAGCTTTTCAGTCACTGGCGCCACTTTCAAACTTCCTCTAATATATTCATTTCTCACTTTATGCATTCTCGTCACACCACACATCCATCTCAACATTCTCATCTCCGCTCTCATCAAATATTTTAATAAATAAATAATAATAAAATATATAAAGACCTAAGTCTTGTATGTTACGTGTAAAGCCACACCAATATTCTTAAACAAAAGCTCTGTAAACGCAAGTACAGAATTATGTTTACTCACTCGAGCCCTTTCAAAATATGACAAATGTGTTACTAACTCGCTATTATGTAAGAGGCCTAATCTTTAAGGGATAAGGAACAAGGCAAATTGGATTTGGCTGACATTGACATTATTAATTAAGGCTCACGGGCCCCGGGCCCCAGGCCCCGGGCCCCTGGTATCCCTAAATCCTTACCGCCTGTTTCGTATTTTTTCGAGTAAACTCGGGAGGATTAGGTACATCAGGTATTGGGTTCTCAGTCTCGGTGGGTTTCCCGTTTATTCATATTGTATGTCTATATAGGTTAATAGCGGTATTGAATACTTATGAATTGTATCGAATTTTGATAGAAAATACCTCAATTGCTTCATGTTAAAAGGTTATTCAAAGGAAATGTTCTTTTATCTATGTTTCTGCAGGAAATATTTTCTTTTTGGGTCATAAGAAATAAGATTTTTTCGTTTCTGTTTCTATTGAGACAGCGTGAGATTTTGTTTATTATGCTTGTCATAACGGTTTTTATTTTATTTGGCTTTTTTAAGGTGAGAAATCATCCAATGGTTTCTCCTGTTCTAGGCCTTTGCGGGAGGGTATGTCAGACATTTACTGATTATTATCACACCTATCTTACTTCTTGCCCTTTGCTTTCCAGGACTTCGGGTTAACCTTTTGGAAGTAAACCCATGTCCATAGTTGACTTTGGCCCTGCTGGGTCTCTACGGATTGGCCTTAACGTGGTAAAATAGCAGAGATTCACCTGGAGATAAGTAGTCACAGCCGCCTATAGATGATTATTTAAAGAGGTCTACGCAGGGACTACAAAGGAAGAACTCAGGACGAAGCCCATACCATACTTTACAACAAAAAATAAAATTTAAAAAAAACCCCGACACAAATACCCATTATGTGTTTAAGATCCCTACCGTAGTTAACAAACGAGCTGTAGATCTTAAACACCTGGACAGATCTTCATAAATTATAGCTAAGAACCATCTCGATTAGGTCAGCTTTCAAACAAAAAAAAAAGTGCATCAAAGTTGGTCCATTTGTTTGGGAGCTACGATGCCACGGACAGACACACAGACACGTCAAAATTATAACTTCCCTCTTTTCCGCCGGCGGTTAAAAAAAAAACAAACAGCAAAAACAATTACAACAAAAACCGAACTAAAATACATGCAATTTTTATCCGCCAAGTACGAATTACGAACTCAAGACCTAGGGATGTTCCGGAAAGTTCTTTACGAGAAGCACTTTGCACTTGTCGACTTCGTAACTTTCTCTAAAGAACTTGTCTTCGGGCTTAATATGTAAAATGTCAGGGAGAGCAGATTAGCAACGTTATTTGACGCAATGAAATTCCACTGTTAAGTTTCATACCTTGATAATATATGGCGATGGGAAACTAAAACTTTTGAAGATTTAATTCGGTGAGTTTCGTAATGGGTTCCGTGAGAGGTTTCCCGTACTTGTTCCTGCAATCTGTGTTGAGTTCAACTATGTGTGTACTATGTTGCTGGGACTTAGCTTGTTTTACGATGTAGTCTATAAAGACGCTTAATGGCATCTCATGAAGTGGAAAGTGTCGTGTTATGCTGACTTTTCCTTGGGATGCTGGTTGGTTTTATTGGATTTGGGTAAATGATAAAATTTGAGGTAATTGAGATTTCGTTTACTAGTCTTTTCTGTCACGCTATTGCGGCTTTGCTAGGCTTTGCTAGGCTTTACTAGGCTTTACGGATGTCTAAAGACGAAAGTTTATGACCAGTGCGTGTTGCCAGTGATTACATATGACTCCGAAACATAGGCCTCATAGTTACCCAAAGGGCAATGGAAAGGGGTATGCTCGGAGTTTTCTTGCGTAATTACATCAGAAATAAAGATATTCACAGGAAAACCAATGTTACCAACATAGCCTAGGCACATTACCAGTTTTAGTCAGTAAAAGTCTGTCACGCCCTCTCGCACTACCCAAGAGCGAGAAGTCACTGGATGATTTCTCACCTATTAAAAAAAATCTCCGTAAGCTTTTCTAGTTTTTCTCAATTGGGCAATAATGCAATAAAATTCTTATAGAGAACGCTCCTATTTCAATTATTTTGCATAATGTTTACAATTGCGTATCCATTTGACGTACAAAACTGGATCAATATCATCATAATATCCACTTGGAGTCAATTAATAGTCGCTGAACTTCACTTTAAGAAATCCCACAAAAACTGGTTTGTGGACGTGACCTTTCTATCTTTCTAATACCTTATAAGTTTTTTTTTTGTTTGACAATTGAGCCAGTTACGGCTATTCTGCCAATGTCACGTGGGGTTAATTAATTTTGTTCCAATTTCAAAATATGTATTTTCCAAGAGTGTTGCACATTGTTTGCTAGTAGCACTATGTTAATATTTGACTGCCAGTAACATTCAATTAGGTACCTACCTACTTGATATTTTTTTTTATTTGAATTATAACTTTATCAAAAATCTCAAAATATTTAAAAATATTTTCAATATGTGACGAAAAATAATAAATGTAATAATATTTTTTTTTTATCAATATGTTGAGCAGAAATCGAAACGCACACCGATAATTTCTACGGTTTATGAAGTAGCTCCCTGACAGACGGATAGAGGAACGGATCTCTTAAAAGTATAAAAAAAAATGAATAAACGTTTTAAAAAATTAATCATGCTTTATAGTGTTGTTCGTAAAATAAGACGAAAGGAAATTCCGATTGGACATCATTGCATCGCAGTAATTATTTACTTACTATTCGATTTTTTCTTCATTCCAATAATGTTATCGATACGAAACCCAAAAATTTCATCATTACCTACTTATTTAGGTAATTTCACCATCTCAAAGAGGACAGAAAAGACGCAATTAGCCATCCACTTTTCTTCCATCAAAACAACATTTAAACCAAAGCCACTACTAAATAATTTAACCACGTTAACCACCCCTATTGTGTAAGACGACCATAATTATCCAATCTAGAGAACAAAACATAGCAACAATACGTCCATTTGAACTAATAAACCACAATAATGCCATGTTGCTGACAGACAGGGCTCAGCATTTAAACTGGCAACAATGGAAGAATAGACGGCCAACCATTTGTCTTGTATACGTCTTAGTGATGCGACTAAAATGATTCGATGATTCGGGTTTGGGTAAACACGAGTGAGATTATTAATAGTTGTGAGTTTAAATTGTTCCTAATTCAAAAGTTTAAACAGAAACGATCTGTGATTGGAGGCGTCAAACGCAATGATCTCACGAAAAGATCTCGAAAACGTGCTTTTCGGAAATCAAATCATATATATAAGGTGTTAAAAAATTAACTTTAAGAATTTTGAGGGGACATTGTACTCCTCATTATGAACAACTTTTACTATGGGACCAAACCTGAAATAGCGAAAAAAAAAATCTGTTGCTCCATGCATTTTGACGAGTTATGGGAATATAAACGTAGGGAACAGCTGATATTTTTTTCTGCTGCCATTTTTGCTTGCTGAGTAAAAGTTTTTCATAATGAGGAGTACAATTTCCCCTCGAAATTTTTAAAGTTAATTTTTTAACACTTTATATAAAAATCAATGCCACTTTTCGTTGTAATTTTATAACTCAAGAACGGGCTCACCTATCCAATCCAAATGTTTAGACTTTGTTCGGAATATTTAGTAGATAGATGGTTTATGTGAAGATTGCACAAAATCGGTCGAGTGGTTCTTCATTTATCACATTATTAGGCGGTATGAAGTTCGCCGAGTCAGCTAGTTATGTATATTTTATACTTTAAGCATTACATAATTTGATAAGAGTGTCCATTGAGTTTCTTGCACATTCTTCTCCATTGATAGAGATCTACGCTTTGGAATGTGAAATTACCATCATTTTTTATTTATTTATTTAAACTTCATGTACAGTAGTGGTACATAGGCGGACTTAATGCCACAAGGCATTTTCTACCAGTCAACCATTGGGTTAAAAAAAAACAACACTGTGGTAGGTGTGCACAATAAATAAATAACAGATATTTGAAAAAGATTTTAGTATCGTTAAATTAAGTATATATGTTGTGTGTGTGTGTGTATATGTTTTATGACGTAGCTCTTGATCTTAGAAAGGATTTTTTTCAACTCGCTCCCTAGAGGAATGAAATGGAGGTCTATTTGTATGAACAAACTTACTTTCACACACACATGTAAGTAAAAGCAAAAAAAAAAATTTTCTAGTGTTTAATAAAAAAAAATACACAACACTACCAAAAATTATTACCGTAAATTTTCTCCCCTAATTGTGTTACGTTTTATTTTGACCTTAAATTAAAGTGGAAAAGACTAAAGCCACACATTTCTTGGGAACGTTTTAACAATAATTGGCTCGGACGAGGCTGGGGAGATTTTTAGGTCGACAACGTCTCTATGAGTCTTGCCAACATTTTCTAACGGAGACTTTCTTGTTTAATTGTAAACGAGCTCGACTAAAACTGACAAACATTCCGACGATATTGTGTGCTACGTCTTTCATAAGTCTACGAATATGAAAGACAGGGTAGACGAAAAATTACGTAGATGCGGAAACAGAAAATAGACTAGAGAAAAATATAAAATTTTTGTTAGGTAGAGAAAGAATGAAAAACAGAATACGAAAATATTTGCACGAAATGACGACTAGAGCAAGAAACATACCAGATATTAAAGAATTGTTATCAGATCTTAAACATTTGCGAAGAGTTGCTTAAATTACTTCAATTTTCAGCATTATTAAAAATTATGTATTGACGAAAGGGCCGATGCTCGCTAGGGCCACGTGGAATTTCTGAAAGGTATATTGTGGTCCTGGAACACAAAGAGCACAGGTAGGTTTTAGCCAGTAAAAGTTCCACACGCCGTCTTGCTCAACCCGAGAGCAGGAAAAGTTATTGGATGGTCCACCACATCAAAAAATTGTTATTTGTGAAGATAGTTGTCATACGCGAGGTTAATATAAGGTTTTAATTTTCAACTCGATACCTCCACGTGTTTCGAGTTAAAGGATCTTCTCAGACAAAGATACAGATAGACAGATAAACGGACAACAAAGTGATCCTTCCTATAAGGGTTCCGTTATTTCCTTATAGGTTATGTAGATATAGTTTTTGAAGACAAATGCGTAAGTTTATGTATTTATTATAAACTGGTATAGACTTTTTTCTGCTCATTTCGTATTACATCAATGTAAAGTGTTTAAAGGAGTTTCCTTATATTTCCAAGGTTACTGACATAGCCCGAAGAATCGTCAAACTTAAGTAGCAGTGGGTAGGGCACATTGCTCGCAGAACAGATGGCCGTTGGGTTTGAAAGGTTCTAGAGTGGCGAATGCGTACTGGAAGACCCAGCGTTAAAAGGCCTCCCAGAAAGTTGTGCGAATCCGACGGATGCGAGACGCTAAGAACTGTTCAGTGCAACTGTAGACGTCTTTTGACTGTCAAAGTGTCCATAAGCTGTTTGTGACGATGTAACATTATAATTCTCCACCAAACTTCATCTTACTTGTTCCTCCATTTCCAACGGAAACCAGTACTTTTCTAGCAAACAAATTAGAGATAGTCTACAAAATAAATTTTCTTTTACGAACCATGTTGTTCAATTTGGAAGCATTCGCCACAAAACTTGCACATTCCCCTACAAACGTGTGTGTTAGATTGAATAACTTTTTGCAGCTTCAGTATTTATCTGATCGTTTCAACGAGATATTGGCTGTTTCAGTCTTGGCCTCTTGTTTCGTTATTGCATCGCTTTGTCTAACGTTTATTATGTTGCGAGTAATTTTTGAGGAAAACATCGTGAGGGAACCGGCATGTCCTAGAAACAAAAATTCGAAGACATGTGACATCCACCAACCCGCACTGGGCCCGCGTGGTGGATTACGGCCCATACCGTCTCCTAGAAAGGAGGCCTGAGTCTCTGATTATAAGGCCAACTATATTATGCTATGCTAATTTTGGAGAACATGAGACAATGTTGATGTGAAAGTGAAATGAGATCAAATTGTACAAACAATGTTTTTAAAAGCTGTTAGACTTTTGTGTTATCACATCTTTACTATCTCAGTTTTCACTGCAATTAATTATAGCACTGTTCGTGACAAACACGTACAGATCGTGTGCATAAGCATAATAAGAAACATAATCAGTTATATAATATTATCACTGCTCTGACCGAGGCCTCCTCTCTGGAAAAGGGAGTGGACCGAAATCTACCACTCAAGTTCAGTGCGGGTTGATGCATGTCATATTTATATGGCTTTGAATTTTGATTCTAGTACATGCTAGTATCTTAACAATGTTACCCTGTAGCGTTTTGGGAGCATTGGAGATTATAATAAATCTATACAAAGTAAAACACCTGCCTGAGTTTAAACCCACGACGTATAGCTCGTAATTAGGGGCCGTAATCACTGGGTCACTACTGCTCTTGAATCACTGGTAGTATGAAAGTATGATTATTTTCGGCAAAAACGAAACTTTTAAAGATAGTTGGTGATTATATACGAAGAAAATTGTGTATTCTGAGCTAACCTGTCTGATATGAATGTACAACAACACTGATCTAACTTGCGTGACCATGAAGCTTCTAGATTGGAACACCACCTACGGTAGACATTTTTAGACGTCCTACACACAATAGTCACAATTTTGTTCATAATCTGGATAGGCTTTATTTGAATCAAGTTCCAGATGCGCCACATGCACTTCCGACGTCTGGCTCCCAAACTGGATCGGACTGGGGCTGCCCTCAAGCGGCTTCTGCCCAACCTAGGGGGTCCAGACGCCTCCTGCCGGAGGCTCTACGCAGGAATCGTTAGGTCCATGGCCCTTTATGGGGCACCGGTATGGGCGCCGTCGCTTCGAAAGCGACCGGCGGCCAAGCTGAATGCATGCCAGAGGGTCATGGCCATCCGGATGGTGCGGGGATACCGGACGATTTCCCGTGAAGCGGCGAGCCTCCTTGCTGGCCAGCCACTATGGTATCTGGAGGCAACAATCCTTGCACGCATGCACGATCTGCGCGTGGAGATGCAACGCCGGGGTGAAACTCCGCTGCCGCGCCAAGTCGCGGCATGGTGGGTGTTGGAATATAACAAAAACAAATCCATCCTACTTCAACACTATGTATATCTTTCTCTTTCTAACCAATAAATATTGTATTTAATTGGTCTGAGCCCCTTGTCAGCAATTGACTGAAATCCCCAGTATGGTTACAGTTACTGTATTCCTTTAGCCTTGCTTAGAAGCACACGTCTCACGTAATATTACTGAAACACACCTTCCAATATAAAGTAAAGGATTAATAAATAGTTATTATTTCAAATCCTTAAAACCGTGTTTGCTTGGTGTCCACCTATTAACCCCAACAGGTTATGGGCCCAGAGCGCTAAGCCAAAGTGCGAATAATATAAAGTGAAAATAAACGAACATTAAATAATAAAAACATTTTGTATATCAAATTTAATAAAAGGGACATTATACAATTTGGTGGTGATAAATACAGTGTGTGGAAATCACGAATTCAAAAATTATTAAGTGAATAACCTATTGAACGTTGTCGACGTTAAAGTTCCAGTAGAAATAAGTACCAAGTGAGTGAAGAAAAATTCGTGGCGACGCAGTTGTCTTTTAGTAAAAACTTGCTGAATTTGAAACTGGTTAGAAACATCACACTAACCAAATATTTTCAAAATTTGAAGACATCGTCATTAAACATATGGCTGCAGGTGCATAATTAGAATCCGATAAAGTGATCCGCCCTTTTCATGACTCTACCAAACGAGTACGGAGCAGCATTGTCATCGCAATCGAGACACTGACTGAACACAACATAACGTTAACTTTGGAAAACGAGATTGTGAGATCATGAAATCAAACTTACAAGAGATGTATGTGATCTTAGCCTAAAAGTGCTTCAGGCTGACACTTACGAGACCACAAGTCACAAGTTCAAACAATTCAAGAGATCATCGACAAAAACAAAAGTCAATAAAGAACAATTTGGAACCCAAGAAACGTTAGCTCTGGCAAAGAGCGAGAGCTGGGGAGATTCGAAGAATTGTCTATAAAAGCGCTATTGAAAACAATGGAGCCAACAATAAAATGGTATAGTTGGTTACTTCAAAAAACCAAACTTATCTAATACTTTTGAATTTGCTTTTATGGCGGGCCGTGATATGATGGCAAAACGAATTTACTTTTATTTGGGATTCTGGAGCAGATCATTTGAAAATCAAGACAAATTGACAGTAAACTTCATTGAGGGTGTATGGCCAAGAAATGATTCGGTTGCTGTATTGGCGTGTTTATACTAGCGACGAAAAATTATCAAGTGACCAGTAATTCGGGCGCACCAGGTACACAACAGAATATGTATTTGTGATGAAGATGATAAGCCGGTAATAAAGGGTAAGTCTTTGTACAATCTATTCAGCGGTAACTGGGTAGTGCTTGAAAATGCTTTAAATAGCGAATGTTCGTTAGATAAAGACACAAATAGTATTTACGAATTATTGTGGAATAAAATAATTGCAAATCAGGAAATAAAATGAATGAAACTATTTTTTTGATAATTATAGAATTGATGATATTGTACCTAATAGTACCTACATTGTGCGAAGCTTGATTTGTATATTGTATAATAAACTTGTTTGTCATTTGATAAATTGATAACAAAAGGTTTGAAACGAAAAGTCGTTTAGTCTCAAGTGCACACAGATGTTTGCGGTCCTAACAGTTTTTTTTGTTTGTCTATTGAAGACCAAAAAAAAAAAACTATGTTGTGATTTTAAGAATAAATCAGATATTTCTGTTAAGTTTCGGGACTATGTTGCAAAATGTAAAGTTCATTTTAGTCTGAGAATTGTTAAATTTATGTTGTGATAATGGAAGAGAAATGATATCCAATTAAACGAAAGAGTTCTGAGCTCGAGAAGGTATTGGTCATCCCTAAACAGTGCCGCATACTCTGGCTGTAAATGGTAATGCCGAATGTATGATGAACAATGATAGAACGGGTCTACATAAAACAAAAGTTCTGGAATCAGATTGTTCTGAGGAGCACTGTGGTTAGATTATACACCTGATGATGAGTTATGGCATAATAATAAGCCAAAACCGTACATTTTAAAGTTTTTGGTTCTACTGTTTACTAAGTTAGTAAAAGTCTAAAAACGAAATTTGACAAAGAGGTTGTCAAAGGGGATTTCGGTGATGATGAATCAAATTTAATGGTTATAAGGTATGGGATGTGGTAGACCAAAAATGTTTGTGGGAGTCGGAGATGTGAAATGGATGAGATTAAGTTCTTATCAAATAGGCCAATGAAACTTGAGCCTGAATGTGTTATGAGCTAAAAATAACATAACCTGGTAACTCTGACTGGTACACCCGTTTGAAACGAGGTTTGGATCTGATAAGAATCAATCAGTTTTTAAGCAAACAAACATAATACAATACCTGGCAAAATTGCAAATAAATCTGTTTAAGAAACAGAGGAGAGCTCGAGATTGTCATATCACAATGGAAATAAGTTAACTTTATTTTAAGATCGAGAAACATTACGTAGTTAGAGACAATATGGTAGAGTGCAAAACTTATCTTCTGTTTCGTTTAAAGAACACAACGGCGACATTGTTTTTGATAATATGTTATTACTGGTTGTGTGCTGGACCATAAAATATATATATATATTATAATTAAATGCTGGTTACGATAAGCATTTATATTAAGAATGTTTTCAGTAATAGATTCAACTAGGAACCTATTGAAAATGATACCTGGAAATCTGATACTAGAAAAAGATAAAAGTAATATTAATTCGATTAAATCAAATCAATTGTAAATGAAAACAGTTAAAAATTGATTGTAAAGCGAGTTTAGTGGCTCGTGGTTAGTCAGATAAATGCTCAGATAAATGTTAAAGAAACTTTTATATCATTTGAACTATCGAAAGTTTTAGTTAAGCTTTTATGATTCAATGTAATTTCTTGGTTAAGCAAGTGGATATAAAAGCATAATTTTTATTAGGAATCTGGATGAAGAAATTTCAGTGTATGAATATTGCTTAGGGTATTTTGGCTGACAATGAATAGTTTGTACTTTAATAAAGTCATTATATGGATGTATATAGTCTGTATACTGTTGTTACCTAATGTTTCGGTGAGCTTAGATAAAAAGGTATTTCTAATACTCATCAGCAGACTAGAGCATTTAAGTTTTAATACAGGTCTTGAATTAAGTCTGGTAGTTGCCCAGCTACTGGGTTGTGGAAGCCTGATAGGCAGTCGCTCCATGTAAAATACTAGTATTTAGCCGCATATGTTCAGACTGAAAGCTAGGGAGATGATGATGCATGAAATCTGGTGCCTGGTCAATGGCTATAAGTTTGCTCACCATTATAAGGTTTGTTATTTATTATATTCGTGTACAATACAGTATATATAAATAAATAAATAAGGGACTTAAATATAACCGATGAAATGTGGGTGTACTATAGGTGCACCTCTGCCTGACCCTTTGGGTAAAAGGGCGTGATGTTTATGCTATGTAATAAAGAACGAAAGTTTTACTTAATGTCTGTGTTATTACATTTTAACAACTATGTTATAATGTGTAACGTAGTAGTTGAATAAAATATAACAATTAACACTTATTAAATCGTTGACTTATAATATATATAAAATGTTTTCTGTGCACCAAAAAAAAATAAACCGGTCAGAAAACAAAATTACTTTAGATCAGGAAATGTAGATAAATAACAGTTCTTGAAAAGTTTAACTTCAGGGATGCTTGAAGAGCAATAAATGTGCCCATACACTCTTTAAAAGTCAAATAGGTTGATTACAAAACATTGAGTTCGTGTGAAATTACAAGAGCCCTTTGTTGAAATCTTATAAGGTGCTTGATGTTGAATCATGCTGAGCTTAATCTTAGTTTTCTGTTTACATCTTGAGTCGATAGGCAAACAAAAACTATTTGTTATGGTTCCACTTAGGTACAAGACCCTTTGTCTTGAAATATTTAAAAGGAACTATAAATCTCAAGTTAACTTAACAAAACGATTTTAAAATTTTATAAGTAAGTGTTTATTGATTGTGACTGGAAAGGTAATGAATAAATATGAAATGTACTGTGGGTTACTTGTTTAAATTATTTAAGCAATGTACAATTTGCTGCCAAACATAGTGGCATCAAAAAAATAGCAAGATAGTATACAGTAGTAATGAAAAGAATGGTTTAGTGTAAAGCAGCAAGAGATACTGTGATTAAAGTCTTAAGTGATAAGTATAGGCTTCGCTATAGCAGGTGCTATTTTTATTTACGATAATAATAATAATGGATGCAAAAGCATTACGAATAATCCTACACAAACCAGCCACAAACAAACAAATAGATATTAAGTATCAGGTTGAGAAATATGTTACTAAAATATTTTGTTTCTACAACTTAACCAGATAGCTGGTATCCTGTGAAATTTCCAATGGTGTGTTACACCTAGATAAGAATGAAATTCGAGGTGACATTGTTAATACATGCAATGTCACATAAGGATATGTTATTATATTATGTTAATAATAAGAGCTTGGTTATAATAAGTAGATGAATAAGATTCATAGTTAAAATAATCAATTAAATGATTGTTTGGTCTGATTAGGTTTTACTGGGTTTCCCTAATCCTGCGCAACGAATGTTGGACCATGATGATATTGTATTCCCAGAAAGAAAAAGGAAGGTGTGTGTTTTTATTATTGTATAAAGATGTTTCGTATAGTATTATGTTATAGATATTATATCGTGATTAAAGAGAAAAGGATTTATTTTTGAGGGGGGCGTGTTGGAATATAACAAAAACAAATCCATCCTACTTCAACACTATGTATATCTTTCTCTTTCTAACCAATAAATATTGTATTTAATTGGTCTGAGCCCCTTGTCAGCAATTGACTGAAATCCCCAGTATGGTTACAGTTACTGTATTCCTTTAGCCTTGCTTAGAAGCACACGTCTCACGTAATATTACTGAAACACACCTTCCAATATAAAGTAAAGGATTAATAAATAGTTATTATTTCAAATCCTTAAAACCGTGTTTGCTTGGTGTCCACCTATTAACCCCAACAGTGGGAAGAGCTCCGGCGGGATCTCATGGTGGAATGGCGACAACGACTATCGCAACCCAGTGCTGGGCACGCCATAATCATGGCGGTTCTTCCCCTCTTTGAGGAGTGGCTGGAAAGGCAACACGGCGTTCTTACCTTCCGCATGACACAGGTCCTCACCGGACATGGTAAGTTCGGGAGGTTCCTGCACCGGATTCGTGCGGAAGAAACTCCTGAGTGCCGCCACTGTGTGGACCATCCGGAGGACACAGTGGAGCATACGGTGGAGGTGTGCCCCGCCTGGGCAGAGCACTGCCGTGTCCTCGTGGGGGCGATCGGCGGCAGTGATCTCTCGCGCCGGGCATTGGTACAGGCCATGGTCCAGAGTGAGGAGGAGTGGCAGGCGGTCGCCTCCTTCTGCGAAGCAGTAATGCTAGCAAAGGAGGCGGCCGATCGCGTGAGACAACGGCCCTCACGCCCTAACCGCCGCCGGGATTCTGATCCCGATTTCCGGCCACCGTAGGCGCGGGCTTGCGACGGCGAGTAATGGGTGGCTCGCCGTCCGACCGTCCGGTAACCAAGCCCAAGTCGTCGACGGCGCGTGCTGTTCCACGCGCGCCTCATGGAGATGTCAGCAACTGTAGGGGCCCAGCAGGGCCGAAGCCTGCTGGGGTACTACAACCCGGTAATCTTTAAGTCAAGAGTGAATAGGTTACTTCTAGGTAAGCGCGTTCCATCGTCGACCGCATCATCGCTTTCCATCAGGTGAGATGGCGGTCAAGCGCGAACGTATCGAGAATAAAAAGAAAAAAAAAAGAAAAAGATGATACTCCCACCTAAAAAAAAAATATTACGAAGGATTTTTTTTTTTGTGCTAGTCGTGCAAGTGAGCGGTATATCATCGTCATCATTTTGTTTGAAAGAAGACATTTTTTGACTGTTTTTTCAGGTCTTCCGAGCCTGTGCATCTCGCATCTATCAGATTTTCCAGACTTTGTCCTCCTTGTGGGAGGATTCCAAGCTGTGTCTCTCTACTCTTTCTTTATATTATGCGAGCGATATGCTCTGCCTATTACAACTTATGTTCTATGTTGGTAACCTTGGATTTCCTGTGAATATCTTATAAATGATGGTTTAATTTTTCTACCCATGTCTCAATTTGGAATCACTTGGAATCAGCGGCGTCATTACAACACTTACGTGAGAGGTACATACATCATTTCTTTATACTTTCCCGTCGCCAATTCTCATAACGTAAGTAAAATCTTAGTAAGAATAGATGACATTAAAAGGAAACCAAACTTGGAATGGGTACCACAGCTTCAATCACTATTCTATAATCTCATAAATTATGCTTTTAATTTGAAAAACAAACTAATTATCTTCTGAATTAAAAAAGAATAACAATCTTTTCTTTTGCGACGTTTACAAAAAGAGAGATAATGACAAATTATTATAATAATTTATTCTTTTAATAAATTACTTCACCAAAACGACATGGCAGTAAACATTAGTTCCGCTCAATTAACTTCATCTGACCTTCCAACAAATCATATCATGACGCTAACTAATTCAATTATTATAACTACACAATTATTTGGACGATGAATAAAAAAAAATCGTTGACCCGAATCGTTCTATTGTATTAAAGGAAATGTTGCAAGCTTTAATGCACTGACATGGTTTCAAAACGTCTTGCTATGTAACTCGTCGTTAATTTTAATGGATATTAAATATCCTGTGTTTATATTTTCTATTCTGAGTAATAGACTGCGAAAGAGATACTTACGCCCGCTTGGCCATCGTCTTTTGAATCGTGAAAGTCGGCATAAGTGTGGTTTGTTACAATTATCAATGTCATTAACGGACCTGTCAAAGATGGCAGTTCCATTATACTCTTATAAGTTAGGTAATTAGTTGTGACAAAGTCTGTCATTTAAATCTTCTTCTTGTCGATAAGCTCAA
Organism: Mythimna vitellina; assembly: GCA_949316375.1. Classification (NCBI taxonomy): domain Eukaryota; kingdom Metazoa; phylum Arthropoda; class Insecta; order Lepidoptera; family Noctuidae; genus Mythimna; species Mythimna vitellina. The sequence continues at coordinate 3,123,863 of OX438696.1, forward strand.
ATAAAATTTTCTGAGATATTTATTTAGGATATTGGTCGCGTATTATTGCTAGAGAATGCAGATAGTTGCACATGACGAATATTTAGAAGATAAGTCACTAATAGCATAATATATAAAAAATAGACTATTCTATCAGGGTTCCTTCTATTTGGCAGAATCTTGATACTCCGATTTTTATTTGGCATAACTCACATGGCATAATCTTATTTAATCGAATATTTTTAAGGCATAAAAACTATTTAGCATAACTTTTGTTTGGCAGAATATTTACGTGTCCGAATTTACAATGGCATACTTTTATCTTGGCAGAATTTTGTTTCGCATAATTACCTTTGCCATAATTAATATTATGCATAATTTTGTTTAGCATAACATTTATTTAGAGATACGATTATTTGGTATGGGTGCATATTTGAACATCAAAAATTAAAATAGATGTATCTTCTTGTAAAAATTAGTGTTCAAAACATCAAAAACTTATAATATATGGAATAAAACTGATAATTTAAATAAAGTAAATTTATGCTGTCGAATGGTTAGATAACCTACGTGCAATGTATTTAAAATCGAATGGTCTGCAAAAGTGACATAGAATGTTCTAAATATAGCATGTATTGGTAGCATTTTCAATATTAAATTAAATTTGTGTCATAAAAAGTCAATACGTTGTGCTGCAAAATTTTGTGACAGAAACGAATCGCTGCGAAACCGACTTTACGCAGTCTTGTCTGCCCTACCCCTAGAGTGCAATTTAAACCCGCGTAGGCGCGGAGGGGTAGGGCGGCCCGCGAGCTGAGGAGCAGGTGGATTGAAGGCCCGCCACCGCGGCTGAGGCTGGCCGGCGACGCCGGCCAGCAAGCCGAAGCTGCGGTGGTGTGTGTTAAAACCATCTGTGACGATAAGCTCGCGTGGCGCCGCTCAAACCCCGCAGCGCCGGAGCCGTGACAGAAACAATGCTTGCTGCATGTTGCATGCCTGCTTGCATGCTGCATGCCTGCTGCATGTTGCATGCCTGCTTGCATGCTGCATGCATGTTGCATGCCTGCTTGCATGCTACATGCATGCTGTATGCATGCTGCATGTTGCATGCCTGCTTGCATGTTGTATGCCTGTTTGCATGCTACATGCATCCAAGCCGACAATATTTTTGTAATTAGCATTTAGGTTAGCGTTTTAATATTAGTAGTAATATCATGGTGTATTCTTGTTTGCATGTTTGAATGCTTCTTACAAGGAACTAAAAACAACTTATTTTCACAATCAACTGTTTTATTGAGTAAATACATGCAGAATCAACTGTTTTATTGAATAATGATAATTAAAGAAAAAAATCAGTTCTGCCTTTTAATGACTATCGATATAAAATGTATGCCAAAAGACGATTCTGACTGTGAATTTTCTGCGATATGATGGTTCTGCTTTTTAATTATTATGGATATAAACATTATGCCTAAAGATGATTCTGACTAACAAAATTATGAGTTTTGAATGTATGACAACTGAGTGTATGCGAAATGATTTTCTGCGAAATGAAGTTTATGCTATCTGTTGGTATGCAAAACAATATTATGACGTAAAAAGTTCTGCTATAAAAGGTAGACCCATTCTATCATACCCAACAATTACATAATTATTCAATATTAATGACATGACTTTTATTAATCCATTATAATTCCAATTTTTATTACAATAATATTTATACTTTATTAATTGATTCATATTTAATAATTAATAGGTTAATAAATGAGCCTGCATTCGTAAATAAATGTATGTACGTTATAGTATGGCAGAATATGCTGGAACCAAAATTGTAATATCTATTGTACCATATTCTGACAAATAAACATTATTGATTGATTGACGGGCAGTATAGAAGGGGACGCACGTCCTGTGAAGAGGTCCACACTGCCACTATATTTGAAATGAATTGAGGGAGCCCCAGATTGACTAGATTGTGCAGCGGACGACTTCAGTCCGAAGATGGGTATAGAATTACTAGATTGTAATACAGTATATATGTAGTGAAGATTGTATGCCATTATCTACTTTTTTGCTGTGATCCTTGACTTTACATATATTTATTCGGATGTGACTCTGGCAATAAACTATTTAATATCATAACACAGATGAATGTGAATCTTCATTAGGATTTTTGAAATTCAATCAACATAATTTAAGCCATTTTTTTTTTCTTTTTGTATTATAGATATTATGTATTGTGCAAAGGAAAGGACATTGAAATTTAAATAAAATTAAAAAAAAATTGTTTGATAATTGACCACCAGCACAAAATGATATGTTTGTATAGTACAGTATTATGTATGGTTTTTTTTCTATCTTTCATTAACAAAAAAATAAAAAAAATCACAAAAAGAAAAATAATAAAAAGAAAAGAAAAAGAAAGAAAAAAGATTTTAAATCACAAAGATATAAATATGGACAATAAATCAATTAGATAGATAGATAGATAGATAGAACATTTATTTGATGCACACAAAAATTAACAGACAATACACAAAAGTACAATAAAAATTACAAAACAAAGCACATAAATTAAAAAAAAAAAAAATTAAACAATCACAAACATCAATGTTACGAGTACCTACATTAAACACATAATCATTGGTAGGTACTTCGTTTTGTGAGACAAACAAAACAAGAAATGAATATCATAGTGCGGTGTGCGCTTCAAGGCTGCATCAAATGGGAGCCCAACTCAGCTTGTGTCAGGCAAATATACCTGACGCTGGTATTCTGCTGGGTCCCGGTGGTGGCATACGGACGTCGAGCTGAATTTGTGGAAGAAGTGCTATGTGTGTGTTATATATGTAGTGTAAGTGTAATGTGTGAAGAAAGCTGTGTAAGTATACCTTACGATTTAGTGGTTTTGCATTTTGAATTTATTTCTATTTTTATTTGTAACTTATTAGGTACGTGACTAAAACAATTATGTATATTTCTGTTGTATAGTTGTGAGGTAGGTCTTACGTGTGTGTTAGAAAAAATCAAAATAAGTTGTGTATTTAAAAATCATTGGTTCATTATAAACAGGCTACTAATCTTATTTCTGCATTTGTCTACAGTTCAGTGCTCACAAGATACGTCAGGTGGAATGACTTAGGAACACAAGAACACGTTAACCAGCTATATAATGGACGTGTTCGAAACAGTCATGCCTAGTTCCTTTTGCGAGGCAATCAGAAACTGCCGTAGTCTAGTCCTGAACGTATTGAGACATTTGATATTCCTTATAGGCGGGGGTATGTTGTTCCAACATTTGGATGCTGCGTACCTAAAACTGCCTCTAAAAGCCGCTGTCTTATGCGGTTGCGTGGAAAGCTGCTGCGAGCACTGTCTGCTGGCGCAATCCCTTCTACCAGCGATCCAACTCAGTTTGGCGTACAAGTAAGTCGGTTGCTTGTACTTTATGACTCCAAAAAGTAGGCAAGCCAAGTGAAGCTTACGACGCGACTTCATCTTCAGGATTGAATGCTTATTTAAAAATGGTGTCACATGAGTTTTTGGTGGAATGTTGAAGCAGAAACGGGCGCAGGCGTTTTGCACTCTTTGCACCAGTCGATCAGTTCTCGCTAACAGTCGAGGGCCAATAACTGTGTCCGCATAGTTTAAATTAGAGAGTACGAGCGACTCAACCAGCTGTATTCGCAGCTCCTCGGATAGATAAGGTCTTATTTTATAAATTTAATTGATCGCTTAGTCTAGCGATGACCTAAAGCCCAGGCTTCTACCTAGCTCAGGCAGGTCATTGCAAGTTGCAATGGTAGTACTAACACACCACTCATAGGTCACTATAAATATGTGTAAATTAATTTTTATCTAAGTAATTAAAGCAATATTTTTATTTTATAACTAGGTATTACTTAGTATTTATAAGTCTGTTAATGTATTACTTTGTAAAAGTGCTTAAATAAAATTATTTTTAACTAGCTTCTGCCAGCGGCTTCGCCCGCGTGATGTAGGTTTTTTCCATATGTACAAACCTTTTATCCCCTTAGGAAGTGAATTTTGGAAAATCTTCTCTAGGTTGCTCGCTTACGTCACAAAAGGAAACCTCGTGCAAAAATTCACGTCCGTAGTCCCAGTAGTTTCGGCTGTGCGTTGATATATCAGTCAGTCAGTTTTTTCTTGTATATATTTAGATTATAAAATTATTATATGGTTATCACGTAATTTTTTTATTAGAAATTGAAGACATGTTCCTATACACTTAGATTTTTAGTTAATAAAATTTAGTGATAAAATAAATTTTAACACAACAGAGGATGTTCTAATAGAAACATACGATAACAGTGTTTCTGGATTTGTAATTAAATCTATAAAGGTTTTTGTAACGATTGTAATAATTAATTAAATTAAATTGAATATTGTAGTCCTAACAAATAACGATATACCTCAGAACCCAACGAGTGAAGTGTTGATTAGCATTGACAGGCAACGGATTCAAAATCCCACCCAACTGTCCGGACCGAGCCTAAATCGTCGACGGCGCGTACTGTTCCACGCGCGCCTCAGGGAGATGTTAGCAAATCGTAGGGGCCCAGCAGGGTCGAAGCCTACTGGGGCCACGGATAGTATGTAAGTGAAGCCTGGGGCCCTGGGACGAAGGCAAAGAAGTAACAGGAGTGGGTTTTTACTCTGTAAAAGTCTGACACTATCTCGCGCTCCACCCAAGGCAGGATTTGTCATAAGATGATTTTCCCACCCAATAAAAAAAACCTATTGAATTATTATCCTTAACTTAATTTCCTTCAGAAATATTCAACTGAAAATCACAGGAAATCTGAGAGATGTGGTGATGTTTCTACAATAAAATGGTTTATTCAGAGTGGACTTATTTTAGAGTGCTTTCTTGGTGTTAAAATCTCTGCAACCGCTTCACCAGGTTTTAAATCTGAAGAAAAGAAACTATGAGAATAACGTCTACATGTTTATGATACACTTTAAAATGGCGAACAATAAAAAGTTTCCAAGACCCAGGAGACCATTGTTCACTTGGTCGCGACATGAAGACATCTAAAACCTCGATGCTACAGCGAATGCGTTATCAAACTTTCAAAGATAGGCACTTCAACTTTGTAAACTTCCATTTGAAAAATACCGTTAATATCGAAGCACTAGCCGTACGCACTGCATTAAAGAACAACGAACAAAATACAACCTTAAACACAAATTTTAAAGTTTAAAATCCAATGTTGCAGAAGCAACGACTTCGGGCGCCGTTTCGACGTTTCCCTCCATTACCATTTTACAGAGAGTTTCAATAAGCTCTTGCTTTGAAATTGGCTTTTTCATAGTTTTTTTTTCTTCTTGATAACATTGTATTACTTTGGATAAATAAGGTCATTATTCGTTGTATTCAAATTGAAGATAGGACCTTGTTGAATTGTTCATTTTGTGAGACTTTTAATGTGCCTCTTGAAAGAAGGTCTTTCAATGGAATTATCTGGCTTTTGATCAGATGTTTTAATACCCATGTTTGAAGTAAGGAATGAAACAAAACGTGGTTTGTGTCAAATGTTTTTACTTGCTTGCAAATTGTAAGGATCGAGGAAAATGGATCATCTTTCATGTTGGCAACGAAATGGGTCTATTTATGAGCCCATTACGCACTTTATTTCGATATATTAGTAGCTTAACGTAGCGATAGCAATACAATGTTGTGCTACTTATATATCTTACGAAAGATGGATGAAAGTCTTGTTGGGGATGAACGATAGATTTTTATACATTTATGTACTATACAAACTAGACAAAGAGAAAGTGAACTGCAGGATTGTTTCAAAGAGTCTCCATGGCTTTGGAACGCAAAGGACAACTGAAGGAAAACGAGCGAGTTTTAGTCAGTAAAACTAGCGTCACCCAGAGCGGGAGAAATTTGATTTTAATCCCAAAAAAAAATTGGCACAGAGAAACTGAAATATATGATAAAGTGGATTTTTCATTTTAGAGTTCCGTACCACAAAAGGAAAAACGGAACCCTTATAGGATAGCTTTATTGTCAGTCTGTCTGTCTCTCAAGACTCTTTATCTCGGGAACGCGTGGAGGTATCGAGTTGAAATTAAAACTATTTAATCAGGTCTATGGTCCTTTAAAACTGAAAAAATCAAAATTCTGAGTTCACGAAAAAAAAACGTTACGGCCGATTATTTCGCGTAAAAACGTATATTTCGAAACAGTCAAGGGAACACCGTAGGCGCGGGCTTGTAGACGGCGAGCAATGGGTGGCTCGCCGTCTGACCGTCCGGTAACCGTCCGGACCGAGCCCAAGTCGTCGACGGCGCGTTTTGTTCCACGCGCGCCTCAAGGAGATGTCAGCAAATCGTAGGGGCCGAGCAGGGTCGAAGCCTACTGGGGCCACGGGTAGTGTGAAAGCGGAACCCGGGGCCCTGGGACGAAGGCAACGAAGGAACAGGAGTGGGTTTTTAGTCAGTAAGAGTCTGACACTATCTCCCGCTCCGCCCAAGAGCGGGGATGTCATTAGGATGATTTTCCCACACAATAAAAAAAAAAAAAAAAAAAAAAACAGTCAAGGGAATCAAAATTCATAGGGTACTTCCCGTTGACTTAGAATCCTGAAATTTGGCATTTAGCAAGGTCTTTTAGCACAATTATAAGAAAAAATCTAAAAACTGTAAATTCGTTGTTACGTCACAAAAATAAAACTTATTTTGCGATTAGAAAAAATCTTCATAACTCAATTAAGGAATTGTACTGTTTTCATAGGCAAATTTGTACGAAACCTTCAGTGTGCGAATTTGACTCGTACTTGCCCGGTTTTTTAAATATATTTCTACTTTGCACTCGTATTTTTTATTTGAAAATCGCAATTTATGTTTAAAAAACTAGTGTACAATATTTTCGCTTACATGTATAATACTAATATTCCTTTTACTAAAACTGGGTTAGCAAGGCTTCAACACAACACTGGAGCACCTTTCAGAAAAAAACCAAAAAAAAAACATTGTTTTAATGATCGTTGTAGTGTAGTGTGCTCTAAAGAATTGTTCGCTCTTGGTGCAAGAGCACCGAGACAAATAATTCCTCACTGCAGACTTTAGAAACAGAGGTATAAAAAACACACACATACATACTAAAAACACAGAAATTTTCTGAGGCAACAAAATAAAAAAATACAGTAAAATATTCAAAGACATCTCAAAGTTTGTCAACGAATAATATTAAATTTTCTCGAAGAAAATGTTCGTACACAATTCTTCTTAGGTTATTTTAAGTGGAGGTTTTTTTTTTACTTTTGCCAAAGCTTAGCTAATAAGAAAAAAGTCAAAAGAAAAGTCGGGCACAATAGAAAACTTAAATTTGGAGTAAAGTTCAGGGCTCAGAAACCTTTTACCGCGACGCCAAACTCACAAAAGTGATTTAATTCCAATTCATTCATGATCCAGTGAATGAGTCCATCTTAATTCGTTCCTTGCTCCTCACTTCAATAAAAGTTACAAGATTCCGAAAATTACTTGTTCAATTGAAAAGTTTTCAGATTGCCAGCGAGCAAAATAATTAAATTTAACTCAAAATTCCCTCAAAAGTGACTAAGTTTCATAATGGTTTACGACAATATGGATTTATTCATTTCGTATATGACAGCTTTAGCAGCATCTATTTTTTTATAAACTTCTAGCGGTCCCGGCAGACGTTGTCTTGCCCAAACGCTGACTTTTTGTTGGAAGAAAAAAAATTGAGAACCTGATTATTGTGCCACCTACCAGGTTAAATTGTATTTTCAAACTATCCAAAAACCTAAACAAATACATACACAAAAATTTCAAGTACAAGCCGTTTAAGAAAAGTTAGGTGACAAACACACGTACAGAAGAATTATATAGGTATACTAGCGGTCCCAGCAGACGTCCTGCCCGAAAGCTAACCTTTCATTAGAAAAAAAAAATTGAGAACCTGATTACAGCCACCTACCCGATTTAATTGTATTTTCAAACCACCCAAGAACCTACTTAAATATATACACAAACCATCCAAGCCGTTCAGCAGAAGTTAGGTGACAAACAAACAAACAGAAGAATTATATATATGAAGATAGATATTTTCAATAAAATGTTTATCATTCCTTCAAACAAAAGATCAAATGCAGCTGTTACCTGTTTATCTTACTTTGGCATAAGACAGGGCGAAGTGGGTTGCCATCGTATTTGTAAGCCCGCTGTCGAGATAAGGTTGCAGGCTGTCACAGTGCGTAGATTGAACGAACATGATAGTGCCGCCTGAGGCTTTGGAAGTAGTAACGAAGTAAACTCATTGTCTTTTTCCAAGAAAAGTTTATTTAAGACTTGTAGCAATGGTGCGTAACTTGATATTTGTGTGGCAAGTAACTCATAGTATTGTATCTGCTCCAAATTTGTTGTAACATATACTTTTTTTTTCTTCTAACACATTGCTTTTGCAATGTTTTATATATTATTAGACCCCAACTACCATAAATTCTTTAGTAATTTATTTTGTTAACGTCTTATTTATTGATAGTTGTAGTGATTAATTTTTCTTGCTTATTTTTATATAGCCTCTTTTTTATAATGTTAATATGAGAACACTGTAGACTCCGTGAATTCTTAGATTACTTTCTATTACGACTCACTTTTTATTATGATTATTTTGATTGTACTTTTGAGTACAATATTGACTGGTCTACACTGTCCTTACAGAACATCTACTAATACTGTAATATGGAAATATTGTAAGAAAACCATTATTTTTTTAAGGGTAACCATGGAATTTCTTGCCGGTTCTTCTCCATAGGAAACGACCAATTTAGGACCGTGCACTAGCTTCTGACGTTTTATAAGTGCCCATGTAGGCCTATGTAAAATAAAAATAAATAATATTTTGAATTTTAAAAATTATAGTAGTAGTGAACCGAGTTACTTAAGTACTGGTAAAAGATCAAAACGTTTACAAAGTTGATGCCCAAGTCTAACATTCTTGAATTGAGAACGTCATGTCAAGTTACTTTAGCAGGGAAACTTTTTAAACTTAAGCCTTAAAGTCAAGTTTAATAAATTGCTTAGTTTTGAAGTGTCAAATCAGATACAAACGATGTCAAATTAAATAGAAAACCGTATAATTAAGACATATTTATTTTTATAATGACATTGATAAATAAATTTTGACGACGAAAGTCGCTGTAATAAGTAGACGGCTGGCCAAACAATATCAAGACGTTGGAAGGTCATGATGAGAGGCTTCAAGGGTCCTTTCGATCCCAGAGTTTGAAGAGGGAGGCGCTATTAAAGAGTTTTATTAATTAGTGCGAGGTTTGAAGAACGATTAAGTATAAGAAATATAAACATTCGGTACATTGAAGAACGTCTTTGCTGTATACAAATATTTACGTTCGAAATTCTAAGAAGAACCAACAAATTGTGAAGGTGTTTATACAAAGCACCCTTTGTAATATTCTTGTACGAATTTCGAACATACTCGATTTGTTATATCATCAAAGTTGTTAAAAATTTGACAATAATCAACGTTAATGTATTTTTTTGGACATACAGTATAGTTAGTACTACGACCACACAATAATCAAGAATTTTCCACATTAAGAACGAAATGATGCAATCGACCAAGTTCTACTCTCAATTGCAGCAATTTAATGAACTTTTCAAACTCGGTCACCACTTTAACTTATAATAAGAAAACTTACACATTGCCGGCATTAATTTAAACGCTCAAAATTCCACTCGAATTGTCAGATCTTCAGAGTCGGTAATAAAAGTGTAAGAGTACCACAGGGTACTACACTAGGACCATTATGATAATTACTCACACGGGCAACAGTAACATAATTTGAATGAGTGAGCGAGCGGCAAAGCTTATCCTTTAGAGATTAATGTTGAAAGAGTACTACATTACTCCAAGTAATTACTGGCAGAAGCAATTAATCCAGCCCCGGTCTTTTCGCGCTCCCGCTGAAATATTGCCGGGGCACATAAGTTTTCAATCTGCTCCAATGGATTTTGGTCCGATTGCATCTTTGTGTTCCAGTTCTGTTTAAATGATGAATGTCTTTTACTACGGTAGTGTAATAATTATAATTATTATGTTTATTATATTACGCAATGACATGTAGCTGTAAGTTTAAAATAACCAGATTTCAAGCTTTATTTTCTATTTACCAAACCTTTTTATCAATTTTAATTTGACTTGCATATAAATAGCATATTTCACATAAACTGACACCATATCTCACCTGAAAAACATCTCCTTATACCAAAATATAAATCTGTACAACACTTGCAATATAACAATAAATAAAAGTTGATTGCGAATGCAATAACATTGGATTATGGACGATGTTGTTATAACTCATGAAGTGTCGTTAAAATAATACTATGTTATGTAACTGTATCCGATACAGCAGTTATTCATTCGTAACGATATCAATCCAAGTTTTAATTAAAAGATCAAGCGTATTCTAATTAAGTCGACGCTACGTTAGCAAAATACAATCACTCACCGTAAATCATCGAGATGAATAGCAGTATCGCATTCAATACATATGAATGCCTCTTTATTCTCTTCAAATCCCCGGCCATTTTGTTTATAATATTATTTTTTTTATTATTTTAATTTGACACTCTTCTTCTTTTCATCGTCACTTTACACTTGAATGTATGGTTCCTATTAACGTACCATTTACGTCTATCTTCTAATGACTAAATAGCTAAACATCTTGTCACAACTTATTCGCTTTTACAACTCTGCTAGTTTCTACTAAATACGTCAACATTTATTCTACTAGGTAATTAAGATGCTGACAAATAGTTTTATGACACTTAATTAAAACGAATGTGACTCCGTATATTAAAGTTCCTACTTAATGCTCGTCTATTTTTAATTTATCCTTAGCCGATGTTTGGCGCATAAATTTTACGGCACTGGTGACTTTAGTAACGCGTGCTTGGATTACTTTACTGAGCATAATGAGCGAGAAGCATCTAAAATTAACTCGAAAATCTGCTTTGTTTTCAGATATAAATCTTATTTAATCCCGGCGCGTAAGTTTGAAAGAAATTTTCATTTCCATTTGACATTCCCGTTACAAAATTTACGGCCACTTGACACACTTGTGTACACTCGTGTTCATAAAAGTTTCGCATCACAAGAAGATTCACTGATATTTTTTGGTGTAGGGAACAAGTTGAATATCGGCATCGTCGGTGGATTTTTTTCTGTTGGAGCGCGCGCGTCCGTTTGGGGAGGCAGCTCTGAAAGCACTGACTTACATAAGGGATTCGCCCGGTGCCAGCCGAGCGCCTGTCAGAGAGGGATGGCACACAATTTTCGTAAGGGTTGCAGGTCGCGTACGGTACGTAGCGAAAGGGACGGAAGAAATTTTCGCATTCAGGCCGTAGTCTGTTGAAACGTAACGTTGAAATCTTGTGTGAAGACGCAATTAAAATGTACATAAATCTGAAAGAGATACGTTTCAGGAGTAACACGTCCAAGTTAATAAGTGTTTAATCTGGCAGTTAATAGCTTATCTGCGGGTATGAGTCTCAAAGAGAGATTATTACCCGATGTTACTGTGATACTGAGTTCATTAACTGTCGATTCATTGGCGATGAAAGGACGGATTTCAATTGAAACAGTAGCAATTTTTTTTTGTTATGTTACCGAAACACGTAGCTCAAGATACTTAAATCATTTTGAGCTGTTTGTTACGTAGCTCAAAATGATTAAAGTATCTTTGATAAACTATAATTATAATAAACTAATAAAACCCAGTATACAGATTGCAGCATAAACACTAGTAGAAAATATAATGTCTTAAGACATTATTCTTCACATTCAAGATTGTTCCATTCTATTCAGAATCCGTGCTAATACCGTTTCTTAAATATAAATTATACTAAACGAAATTGGTGGATATAAAATTCAAATCAAGCTTGTCTTTCTGGTGTCAAATCATTAAGCAGTTTGTCACCGATTGTCTCCCTCTGGTAATACACAATGAACTTTGTATTGTGTAGCTTTCTTCTTTTATTAAAGATTTTTTCATAGTATGTTAATTTGGAATCCTTTATTTAAAATTAGCTTTTTCTGCTTAATTGTCTTCATTAGCATTATTGTCCTCGTTTTCCTCAAAGCTTCAACACTGTTGTATTGTTGGGAAAAAATCAAGAAATATGATGTTTTGAGAAACATAACTTTGGATGATTTGACTACAATGTTTTTCTCCATTGCAATATCATTTGTAAGTTTACTTACATTGAGAAGTGAAATCATAATTTGAATTTTCTATTTTTCTAGTTTTTTTTTTTGTCTGTATTCACTTAAAAGTGAGTGTAGGTTAAAATCTGCGTAAAATGGAAGCTCTATTGTAGGTTTTTTTCTGGTCTTGCGAATTTTTCCTTTTGAGACACAATAGAAAGAAAATGACCGAGCGAACGCAGGCGTTCGCTCGAGGTTCAATGAATTAAATAATAAATAAATATTTTATTAGCACAAAAGGGTCACAATAGTTTGGTAGCATATATAGCAACTATTTAGAATACATCAATTGTAACCGTACAGTTAATGAACCCTGTCTTTCAAACTAGGGCTACCTGCATTTTAAGAGAGACAGTTTTCGGTTAAGATTTGCTATATTTATGCAACTGGTGAGTAGAACATCATCTTATACATATTATTACATCATTTTTTAAATGTTTTCGTGATTAATTAATGAACTTCCATGATTTCATTATACGAGTAGGTCTACCTGGCTTGTAACTTGTCTCCTTACCTACACACCTACGGTTAGTTCCAGAACTATACCCAAGTCCATATTTAGATACAGATCAGACTCAGATCTGGTTGAATGTCTTAATTGACTAGTTATCATTTTGCGACCTCATCTAAAACAGTTTACGATAAACAGGAAAACAAACAAAATTTAGAAAACACAATTATTTCTAAAAAGTAAATTCAACATAAGGTTAATTTCACAAATTCTCTCATTTGCACAGAAAAACGCAAACACATTCTAAGCTACTCACACTTCGCACAATTAAAAACTTCAAACGGATTACACAAACAGAGTGAAATGTAACAAAGCAGTGCTAGCTAAAGTGATAACATTTTTGCAACAATGCTCCTGGAATTTAGATTTCCATAGCATTAATTAGAAGCCTTTGTGTGAGAGTATGAAAATTGAAGGCAAACCTCGAGGGTGACCTCAGATAATATTGAAACAGGGTCAGTTTTATTATGCTGGTCGTCTACTGAATGTTTTATTTCATGTTTTGGTTTATAGACGCTCTTTTCTTTGTATTTGACCTTGTTTAATTTATCGTTGTAATCTTCGTTACAATCTTTTGTACATCTAAAAATATCACTTTTTCTCTATCGTTTGCTTAATGTCATTCTAGCTATTTTATCATTTCTGATTAGATTATCTGTAATCCGTTTTTGCAAAAACAGAAATTTAACAGGATCTGTACAATTCCACCCAAATTATGTTACGTAAGAAATTCAACTCTCAAAAGGCCGGGACTTACTAAGTAAATAACCCATTAACTATGCATTCCCTAGTTCCGACCCTTTTACGTAACAGACCGATACAAAACTAATCAAACCACAGTTTAACTTTATGAGAAGGCCACATCGTCATGGTCCATTGGCTTCAGGGATAAAGAAGAGCATTTTATTAGCGGAAGCAATACTCGTAGCGTCAAAGCTGATTTAGATTTGATTTAAGATTTGTGTACTTTAAAGAAGTTTAATATGGCTAATCATGCTTTCCGAAAATAAACCATATCTAAAGACGATAAAGCTGAAATTGAAATGAAAGAGATTGGGTAAGAGCTCCAAAAATAGAACAGACAATAAGAGGGGACGATTTTATAATTAACTGCAATCAACACTGACGTATTGAATTTCAGGAATTTCTATACAGTCGCGGAGAAATGTCTTTTCGTGCTCGTTGTCAAATAAATTTATTTTGTGTAGTCTAGTCTATTTTCCTAAAAAAGGCGAATACAATTTTATGTCTTATTGTGATGAAATAGAGGATGAAGTTAAATAAAAATCTAGGTTTAATTGTTTAATTGAATTTAGTATCTTTCTTTAAGGGTCAGTGTTCATGTTAGACCTATTGCAAAGCTAGACCTATATCAGAGTGCAACATATTCAATGGTATTTTAAAATTCAAGTATTGAAGTAACCTTATCAAATCTAACCCTCGAGTTACATTTGCTGGCACTGTATGCCGAAATACAGATTCCTCTTAGTTCGGCTTGAGATTTTAAACTATTGTGTAAGAACAAATTTTACTACATTATTATTATTTGTTTATTATGTTCGTGTATATTTTTTTTTGTCGGACTACTTTTTTTGATGTTCAAGTCTTATTAATAATAATAATAAAGTATATTGACAAAAATAATATATAGGTAACAAACTTTTGAAACATTGGCTCCTGAGCTAGGTAGCAACCTGTGCTATAGAGCCATTACCTTCACCCAGTTGCATATGGTACATTTGATCACATATTAATACACATTTGATAAAACAAAAAGAAAAAATACCATTGTAAAATAAAATAAATGAAAGTACACGCATGTTCTAAGTATTTAATATCTTAACGTATTACGTGTGTGTTTTTGTGGGTGTGCAAGTATGTATGTATGTGCATGTGTGATAGTATGATATATTCATGAGTACTGCTTAATCATCCAAAGAGATACCTTCCTCAATAACATCACCACTATTTTCAAACTTCTCAAAAACAGCTTTAACACTAAACTAAAGCACAAAACTCACTAAAATGAGAAGCTATAACTCATCAAGTGTACGCCTTTCGCCTTAGCCCGTGCTTCCCGACAGATGTTAACATACGTTGTTTGTTTTCTTACTTCGAGAGATATGTTTGTTATTTCCCCCTCCTAAGGAATGCTTCTCGTTTCGTTTTTATTTATGTCACGAGGAATTAACTCGACTTCGAGTTTTGTACGTCCAATTTCTTAATACGGTTATTAGTTGGCGCAAGCTGAGTTTTTTGTTTGATTTTAATTTGAGCTTTGTTTTTTTTTGTGTTGTGATTTTATCAGTTAGGTCTACGGCAAATAGAAGTACATAAAAGAAGACATAATGAGCTGACCCCAAATAAATTGATCATACTAAATATTATAAAGTGAAGTATATAATTATATTAGTATATCTTTTTAAATGTTTTGCATGTTATATTATTTCATTGTTAACTTTGTATTTTGTGTGTACCAATTTTCCCAAATAGAAATAAGTATCTCCTTTGTACTATTCTTCTGTTTTCTTCTTCTTTTCTTTTATTATTGTGTGTACATAAATTGTTAAATAAATAAATAAAGGCAAAAGTTTGTTAGTACGTATATGTGTGGTATTTGTTACCCCTTTAAACTCGAAACAACTACTTAAATTGGAATAAATGACATTTAGCACATGGGTAGATTATGTCCTCGAATAGTACGTATGTAGGATATTTTATCTCAGGAATATATTTCCAGGGGATATTTTTTACTTTCATGTAGGCAATATGAATAAGCGCAAGCAGGATGATGATGATGATAACTTAGATATTGTTATTCTTTATTTTGATGTACAATTTTAAATTTAATATGTTCAGTAGAATAATAATAATAAATATTTTTTCTTCTTTATTTAGATAACAATGATCCATAATAGTTAGTAACAAATGGAACTTATAAACTATGTTAGTAGATCCAAAATACATAAATTTAATTTAATTTTATGATCTTATAATTTTACAATTTTATTGAATAATTAAATACTTTTTATAATTTAATGATTTAAAAAATTGTATAATTTTGTAATTCCATAACTTTATCATTTTATTTTTAATTCTATTTCACCTTCTTTTTAGTAATAAATTTATCAGAAATGAAGCGTTCTTTAGCTTTCCGGAAATTAAATAACCATATTTATTTCAATATTATGTTTTAGTTCCAGGTAGATGAGAATTGACAAACAAAATAAAAATGAAAGCGTTATATTTTAATAACTGATGCAAACGGATTAAGTGAAGCATAATGAACGGATTATTTATTTCCCAGTGTGGATTACTATTTTGTCCAGTTTGAGGGATATTGGGAATATTTGTAAATATAAAATTTTATAATTAAACCCCAGTTTGTGTATGAATTTCATGTTTATTCACGCAATAGTTTTTATATCCCTGTGAATAATTAAAACCCTTGTGTTTTACAAACGAATATTTACATAACGCTCAACTTAGCACCGCATTTTTTTATGATGTTTTTCTGATTGGAATTTCGTTTTTATTATATTTTTTCGATTTTTTTTTACTACAATCAACTATGTCATCAGTAAAATGTAAAATATTTCCTCAAATTTGTCACCCAAAATTCCCACACCTAAGTATTTTGCCAAATCCCCCATCTTTCCTATAAAAACAAGGGTGAGTCGTATATTTATAGAAAAAATAAACCATAAACATTGACAAATGTTGAACATCAAACATTACTAAAGTCACTGTTAGGGGAGAGGGAGAAACTCCATTTCAATGAGACATGTACAAAATGCTATTTCGGTTTTCGTTTGGTCTCAAATTTAAGTTCCAATTTGTCTTCGTGAATCAAGTTTCTGGAATTTTAAATTTGAGTGCGTTTCTTTTAAGTGCACGAATATATTTACTGTTGTAGAAGTTTATTTGTTATTATAGGTAATCAATCAAGTCAAATCAATTGATTTTACTAGAAAAAATATTGGAGAATCCAAAGTCGTATATTTTTTATGACTAATTGATTGTGATTAAGTTAAAAACACGTGAAAAATTAAAAAAGAAACTGCTTATGTTAAACTTAATTGCTAAAGACGACTTTGCCTGCTCGGACGGAGCACCACCGTATCCTCGAGGAGGCGATCAGCAGCTGTGACCTCTCGCACCCTGGCCCTGGTTCAGGTCAAGGTCTGGAGCGAGAAGGAATGGGCGAGAGCCGCCTCCTTTGCGAGGCAGTAATGTTTAGTAGCAAAGGAGATGCCCGCACGCGAGAGGGAACGGATATATTCACACTCCAGCCGCCGTCACCCTGACTCCAACTACGAGCCATGGCAAGTGTGAGTTTGCGAACGACGAGTAATGAGTAGTTCACCATCTGGTAACTGTCTGGACCTAACCCAAGTCGTGGACGGTTGACGTTGCACGCGCGCTCCAAAAAGATATCAGCAGAACCGTAGGGGCCCATGCATCATCATCCCAAAGGAAACCTACGGTCCTAGTTCACAAAAGGCAACTGACAGACAGGGGTGATATTATAGTCAGTAAAAGTCAGAAAAATCCTCACGCTCTACCCTAGAGCGTGAGAAGTTATTGGATGACTTCTCACACCAAAAAAAAACACGTTTAATAAAATCATTTTTGTTGTACCATAAGCTTGTATACACTATACCTCAGATTCCAAAGCGCAGTCAGTCCATCATAAAAATGCTATGAAGTCCAATCTATATAAGTATAGAGGAATGAGTGGAACATTACAAAAGTTGTCTCCAAAGTATGGCTTCCCTGGAATGGAGGCTCAGCTGCAGGTAACTTTATTGGTAATTACTGCCTCTTTACGACTTTCTTTTTTATTTCTTTCCTGAGGGTAGCTGACTTTTGTTTTTTTGTCTTGTTTTTTGTTTTCTTTATTTGTGTTATTTCTTTTACTGATGTTTGTGGGGTTGCTTTTATCCAATTTGCAAGTTTTGTGGTTAATTGTTTGGAACGGCAGTGTATGTGGTGTATTAATTTGTATAGTGTGTTTTCTGATAGCTATAATCTAGAGGTCTTTAAGTCAAGAGTGAATAGGTTACTTTTAGGTAAGCGTGCTTCGTCGTCGACCACATCGTTTACCATCAGTTGAGATAGTGGTCAAACGCGAGTTTATCCATAATAATAATAAAAAACTGGGCAAGTGCGAGTTAGACTTGCGCTCTTAGAGTTCCGTACAAACTCACTTATAGAAATAGTTCAATTTATTCTCAAAGTTTTTTTCTTAATTGCTATTTTTTTTGTGGTGACATAGGTAACAAAAAATTTACTGTTTTCAGAATTATTCCTATATCTGTGCTATAAGACCTTGCTTTATGCCAAATTTTAGGACACTCCTCCGTAGTCCTAAAACGCAAAGGGCAACTGAAGGACACAGATGTGGTTATAGTCCGTAAAAGTCTGACGAAGACACGCCCTCCCGCTACGCCTAGATTGTGAGAAGTAATTGGATGATTTATAAACTTAAAAAAAAAACGATTGAGAGAGCGGAGAGAGTGACCGATTTCATATTGGTTATACAGAAATCAAATATTCATTGGCAGCTTGTATCCGACACGGGACAGAAAAGTGTCCACGTTTGTGCAACCCCTAAGTCAATAGTAGGTACTAACGTCGTCTGAAATGGGTCACAGAATTAATTGTATAACATTAAGAGCAAAAGTTTTCTAGAAAAGAAAATACAGAGTAGGTTGCTACTTTGTTGAATCGTTATTTAAGCACGTGTAGATAATATCTGACAGTAACGTGAAAAATAAATAAATAGTGTGTTATTTCATAACAACGATGCGTAGCATAGCATAATCAGCCTTTTTTAATGTTCCCACTGCTGGGACTGAGGCCTCCTCTCTAGGAGAGCAAATGAGCCGTTATCCACCACTCCGGCCCAGTGCGGGTTGGTGGATGTCACATGTCTTCGAATTTTTGGTTCTAGGACATGCCGGTTTCCTCACGATGTTTTCCTTCATCGTTTTGAAAGCAGTGGTGATGAAAAAAATTACATAAAGTAATGCGCCTGGCTAGGTTTGAACCTGCGAACTACAAGTCGTATGTCGGGGCTGTTACCACTCGGCCACCAGTGCTCTTAGAACATTCTCACTCTCTCTGTGACAACGATGGCTTAGAGTGAAAACCTCGGGTCTGAAACTTTAGCTAATTTTATTTTATTATATTTCTGGAAAGAAAAGTTCGTAACGCACAATTTTGTATCACGCAAAATTTTGATTCGATACTTTTAGCGCCATCTACAATGTTGAATGCATACCTTGCTCGAGTCAGTTTGGTGTGACAATCTCAGGACGCGTTTAAGCTTGTAAAAAAAAAAACAAGAGAAGTTAGTGTTTGAAATAAATCATTACTTTTAAAGAAAAATTTTTAACACAAAAGAAATACGACTTCAACGTAAAAAACTGAGTAAGTGCGAGTCGGACTCGCGCACTGAGGTTTCGTACTAACTTTCCTAGTTTAATTTCCGAATGGAGTCTTGAAGATTTTCCGAATCGCAATAAAAGTTTTTTTTTTGTGACGTAACAACAAATTTTCTGTTTTCAGATTTATTCCTATATCTACTATATGACCTTGCTTTATGCCAAATTTCAGGATTCTGGGTCAACGGGAAGTACTCTATGTATTTTGATTCCCATGAGAGTGTCAAAAAGTAAGTTTTTGCGACATAAACGGCCTTATCTTTTTCGTTCGTTAATTTAGAAGTCAAATTTTTCCACAACTCAAGGAATTGTAGATATAAGTATATGCTTCACGCGTTCCCGAGATAAAGGGTCTTGACAAAACGGACAGACAGTCGGACAGACAAAAAATTGATCCTATACGGGTTCGAATACACATGGTCGGTACTGATGGTCGGTGGAGTTCTGAAGTGGCAACCACTTACCGTAACACAATGTTGGAAAGCCTCTCACAAGGTAGACCATTGGCCTGGTGAGGGTCGTAGAAATCCAAGTGTCGTTAAGGCGACACTTGCAGAGGCCTATGTTCAACAGTGAACGACTTTCGGCTGAAATGATAATGATGATGTTGAATTGTGTACCAAAATAAATATATACAGTGTTAGTTTCGTAATGCTGAATCCAATGATCAAATGCTTTCAGTATTTACGAGACCCGTTACTAGCTAACACTAACAAATCACCAAAAATAGTTAAAAACAAAGAGTCTAATGGTACAGATGTATTAAACTTCACTTAACGATGTTCAACCGTTTATTGGAGGAAACAAATCCTAAATAGAACATATAAAATGCAATTTTATTGCTTTTTGATTTGTGTTCTTTGTAAACAACGACCAATCCAAGTTTTTGAACCAAAGCAAAATAAACGCTGACGATTTCAAATAGAGTTTATTTCACCTTGTCAACATTTCATGTACAGAAAATTTTATAATTAGCTACAATACAATTAGTTTGAGTTATACGTGTTTTCGAGTGAACGGAATACAGATTCTGTTTGGCTATAAAAACTGAAAACTAATCAATATTGTTTTTATTTAGGATGATGTTGAAACTGATTGATTTTGTACACCTATTTGGGTGAGGTGCGTTACGTGAATTTTGTAGAGTAATTAAATTACTGGAGCGATTAAATTACTGGAGCTTTAGTTGGTAAAAACTAATTCAGACTAGCTAATGGCCGATTCACTCTGAAATTGCAGCGGTCGGTAGCGACGTGAAAAGGCTAGCGAAGCCGGCCGCGGTCAGCCGACGGCAACCGCGCACGGCCGTAGCCGGCTGCTGGCCGTTGTCAAGATGCGTGGGCCGCTTGAATACGAGCGACGCTGCGAACAGCCCCGTGGCACTACAGGCGACCCCCTAACCTTTCAAGGGTAATTATTCTGGGTCAAAAATATTTCGATTTCTATAGGTATATTTCAGTAAACAACTATCAAAACGGTATGTAATTTCTTTTTTCGTACAGTTTAGCTTTATTCCAATCGTCATTTTTTTAATAATTGCTGTCTAGATACAAAATAAAAATATTTAAAGTCTGTTTTTCTGTTTCATTTATCGTGTCCGTTTGCCATTTTCCGGAACAAAATGTTCGACATCGCATTTTCCCTTTGTTACATCGATATAAATTATATTTATATAGAAAGGAAATGAATTGTCCTCTCACAAAAAAACAGTGTATTAGCCATGACTACGTTAGTGTGTTTATAAATAATTAAATAAGAAGGGTCCGGCGTATAATACTGATTTATATTGGGTAAGCTGGGCTTGGCCGTACTTGGTCGGGTAACAATATGAAAGTCTGGTTCCAACATGGGGGAAGGCAGTCGTCTAGCGGAAGAGGTAGAAGGTGGACGTTTGGATGGTTGACTTAAATCTCAGTATTACGAAGGTAAACATCTGATTCGACTGTATTTGGTTCAGGTGGGATTCTGGTTACAATATATACTTTATAAAATTTATTTTATTGTTTTGGCTCTTAATAAACTAGTGCGCCACACCATCAATGATTGCATTTCTGCTTACAATAAGACCGCAGTCAAGCACCGGTTTGTATCAATTAATTAATTATTTTTTTATTTTATACTTCAATCTGTGTCCTATTTTCATACAAACATGTGAAATAGAGCTAAAAGTTAAATTAAACTCTGATCATTTTAGTTTAATTATTCGAAGAATCAAATTTCGAAGAACTACCCTCAAATGATACTGAGGAGCTCTTTAAGTGATCCATTTGATGACCTATACTGTACTGTTAAAGGAATGGAGCTATAGGGTGTGTAGCTCCTTCGCTCGCTCGAATTTGGCATTTTAACACGTCTTGGTCTGCTTAGCTTGGGACTAGATGGCGTTGTGTGATAGTTGAGGAATATTATTATTATTTACTAGCGACCTGCCCCGGATTTGCACGGGTGCAAAGCTGACACTACCGCAACCGTTACGTCCCGGCATTTTAAATCTGTAATATCTTCGAAAATATTAATTTAAATTACATACTGTTAAGGGCCATATTGATCTATATTAAATGCACAATGTATTTAAGGATAAACTTAATTGGACAAAGATTAATGCTGTATTGCTTAAAATCGCTCCGTATTAAGCCATTATTTCTCGTAAAAAGTAAAGGATAAAAAATGGTTGTCGTGGGTTATCCCTAAGAGATAGACATATTTCAGTACAGACTTTTTTGTAGACCTTTTTAAGGTGACAATACTGTAGTACAGCATTTTGATCTATTTCGTATGGTTCAGCCAGCGTTCGCAATGTAAGCGCAAGAAAATATGTTTATTTAAGACATCAACAATAGAAGCCAAGATAGATATTACCAGTGTTTCCCAACTATATTATGCATGTATTATAAATATAAACCTTTCTCTTGAATTACTCTATCTATTAAAAAAAACCGCATCAAAATCCTTTGTGCAGTTTTAAAGATCTAAGCATAAGCAATTTTGTTTTATACTATGTAGTGATTTGTTTTTATTATCTTTATAGTCTTTTAAAGATGAAGACAAAGTTTGAGATTATCTTAATCTTAAAGTGCTCGTCGCGTCGCTGCTGGACGCTGCCATTTCGGTAGGGATCGGCTCTTCTACCTAATTAATCAACTAAGAAATGACCGACGTAGCTCTGAAGGCTGCATGATTGAAACGGAACTGGGCAGGCCATACCTGCAAGATGCCGTAAGCTGTAGGCATACGTATCGCAAGACTGAAGCTCTATCGCAGATAGACAGGAATAAGAGAATTGCCTAAAAGAAGCATAATGCAGACAAAAATTGAAGGATAAAAAATAAATGTGAGTCGGACTCCCGCACTGAGGATTACGTACAGACTTATCTATAGTAAATAGTTCAATTCTTGAATGTCGTCTCGAAGATTTTTCCGAATCGCAAAAAGATTATTTTTGTGACGTAATAACAAATTTACTGTTTTCAAATTTATACCTTTATCAGTGCTATCAAATCTTACTTTATACCTAATTTCATGATTCTTGGTCAACGGGAAGTACCCTATGAACTTTGATTCACTTGAGAGCGACATAAACGGCCGTATCTTTTTTTTCGCTAACATTGAAGTTTCACTTTTTCCGAACTTCAAGGGACTGCAGATTTGAATCATCATCATCATTATTTCAGCCAATAGACGTCCACTGCTGGACATAGGCCTCCCCCAAATGTCGCCACAATGAACGGTCCTGTGCGTCTCGCATCCATCGGATTCCCGCAACCTTCACCAGGTCGTCGGTCCACCTTGTAGGAGGCCATCCAACACTGCGTCTTCCAGTACACGGTCGCCACTCCAGAATCGAAAGGCCGAAATGTTCAGATTGGAATGTATGGTTTTAATTTCTACTCGATACTTCCACGCGTTCCTGAGATAGCGGGTCTTGGCAGACAGGCAAATAGATAGACGGACAACAAAGTGATCCTAGAAGGGTCCTATTTTTTCTGTTGAGGTACGGAACCCTAATAATAAACACACTTATCTTTAATGATGTAAAAATATAGCATACTCATACCAAAACATATATGAAATTAAATAATTAAATACAAGTTTAAATTAATTATTGATTTAGGATATTAAGTAAGTGTGTCAAGATGAAGTATAATATTATATTTATAATAATTTATGCCCCACTAAACTTTCCTTTTAATCAAAACCTAGGCCGATTAAAGTCCAAATGAGCTATCCAAAATATATGTCCTAAAAACATATACAAGACCCAAGTTTTAGACATTATTTGTGAGGGTGCGGAAGACCCTACATACCTCCAGGGGGTTTAAAAGAGGCATTCGTTTCGTCCCACTATTTATGTTAAGTAAATGGGCCTGCTTTGAGGCCATTTCCTGGATAAAGGACTAGCGTCATGTTTTTTGCTGAAGTCCTTTTCAGATAGAATGTAATTATGTGGTGTAATTTGTGTGATACCTTTTGTTTACAAATTCTGAATTAGACAAGAGGGCTTCAAATTTTTTTTTTAAGTAAAAACTTAAGTCATAATTTTGTTGAATAAAATGTACCCGTATTTCTTCTGTTGTCTTTTGACTTTAAGCACTGCAGTGACTTTTTAAAATTATCCTGCAGCCTTTTTTTTGTACGTGAGAAAATCATTCTATGACATTCCTCTTGGGCGGAGCGCGAGGGCGTGTCAGACTTTTACTGACTAAAAACCCACTCCTGTTCCTTCTTTGACATTGTTCCAGGGCCCTGGGGATCTCTTTCGCATCACCCATGGCCCCAGTAGGCTTCGGCCCTGCTGGGCGGTTGCTGACATCTCCTACAGTTGCTGACATCTCCTCGACTCCGAATTTCGAGGAACACTTTATCACTTTGACAGTGGCTTTGACCTGTAGGAATCTTAAAATATTTGCACTTATTCAATGAATTTAAGAAGGTGGAAGAAAGGTTTAAATAATATGAACCCTATATATTATTATTATATTTGAACCCTTATTTTCTTAATAATCTTTTATATTATTTTTAAGCACCTGCCATATTTTCTCTTCACCCCCCTAGGTTGACTGGTAGAGAATACCTAGGGTATTAAGTCTGCCGTTGTACTTTTGTGTTGCATGAAATTTTAATTAATTAATTAATATTTATATCTAAATAACCAGAGCAATCAGCCTTTTAATTTTCCCACTGCTGGGGCTCAAGCCTCTTCTCTAGGAGAGATAATGGGCCGTAGTCCACACCGCAGGCCCAGCGCAAGTAAGTGGAAGTTAGATGTCTTCGATTTTTTAGTTCTAGGACATGCCAGTTTCCTCACGATATTTTTCTTTATAGTTTTGAGAGCAGTGATGATGAAATAAATTGCAAAAAGTAATGCACCTGGCTGGATTTGAACTCATGGCCTACAACTCAGTCGGGTCCGTTACTACTGGGTCACCATTGCTCCTCACTTGTACCTAGGTTTATATCAAAACAAAACCAGTCCAAATATAATAATAATAATATTCACACAACACCGTCTAGTCCCAAGCTTAGCAGAGCTTGTGTTATGAGTTCTAGACAACTGATAAACATACTTAAATATTTCTAAATACATACATATTATAGATAAATTACACCCAGACCCATAACAATTAATTGCGCTCATCACACAAACATTTATCCTGGGTGGGAATCGAACCCACGACCTCCGGCATAGCAGTCAGGGCCACTAACCACTAGGTCAACAGGTCAGTCAATGATATATGTATACGATGATATATTGTCGATGATAAATGGATGACACATGGATATTTCGTCTGCATACTACATTAAAAGATTTTTACATCAATACTTAGGTTTCTTCAAGGCTAGAGTGAATAGGCTCTTATTAAACTAGTGCGCCTCACCATCTGGGTTTATCTATTATAGATACATTAAACCCAGACACAGAACAAATAATTACGCTCATCACACAAACATTTATCTTGAGTGGGAATCGAACCCACGACCTCCGGCATAGCAGTCAGGGCCACTAACCACTAGACCAACAGGCCAGTCCATTGCTCCTCACTTATACCAAGGTTTATATCAAAATGACACCAGTCCAAATAACTCAACATTTTAATTAAATATAAGTAATAACGAGCTGTTCGAAGCACAACATGTCCATGTTCGAACATGTTTGCGTTATTTATAGTTCGTTCAGAACATGACAGGTGGCAGGCATTTATAATATTTATTTTATTTAATGCTGTGAGGAGAAAGGGCAGGTTAAACAAGATATGTTGGGCTATGGGTTGACTTCCGAAATTGGAAGCTGTGGTCCTGGAACGCAGAGAGTAAACAAGGAATATAGATGTAGTTTTAGTCAGTGAAAGTCTGATTGGCCTCTTGGTCTAGTGGTTAGTGGCCCTGACTGCTATGCTGGAGGTTGTGGGTTAGATTCCCACCTAGGACAAATGTTTGTGCGATGAGCACGATCATTTGTTCTGTGTCTGGGTGTTATTTGTCCATAATGTGTATGTACATAACACAAGCTCTGCTTAGCTTGGGACTAGACGGCGTTGTGTTATAGTTGTGGAATAAAAAAAGAATAAAAAAAAAATTTGACGTGCCACCTGCTCCGCTTTAGAGCGGAGAAGTCATTGTATGATTTCCCACCTTACACAATTCAAAAGATAAATCTTGTTGTACCACCAGTTTTAGTAAAAGATATTGACGAATAATTTTGTAAAGGAAGTTTTTTTTTTAACTCATCGAGTATTAATGCAAAAATTTTTAAAAGAGCCTCATCATTTTTAGGGTTCCGCACCCGAATATTGCCCATGGGACCCTGTTCCTAAGCCTCCGCTGTCCGTTCATCCATCTATCTGTTTGTCTATCTCTCAACGGGCTGTGTATCTAATAAAACCTAAGAGTAAAATTTTCATGCGTATTTTGTATTGCTGCTACAAAATCAAATAATTAAATTAAAATAAATTTAAAATTTGGAGGGGGTTTTCGCATACATGAAATGTTATTTTGTCGGTGCTTTTTTTGCTCCATTTTAATATGCTTCCGGATGCATGCCCTTCGTGTGTAAATCCAACTCACACTTGGCCAGTTATTTTTATCTAGATTTTACTTTTATATAAAACCATAATAATATTAAGTGATCTAAATTGAGACACGCACTTTTGAGCGCGACCGTACCACGCTTGTACGCTACACAAGTGTGAATGGGTGACAGATGTCAAAGAAAATAATGTTTGTACATTAGATAAATAAACAAATTTATTTTGACAAATACCCTTTAGTTAATGGAAATAGAAAGTTGAAGAGACAGATACATTAAATAAAATTAAATCATATTATTAAAATGACATAAAATACTCCTCTATCTCATTAAAAAGTATATCTACTTATTCCAATTCATATTATTGTTAGTTGGTTAAAGTAAAAAAAAAACCACTATGAAAAACCTTTAGACTATGACGTATTCTTGTGTATAACTGTCAAAATCCAAAGAATAAAAAAAACATCAACTGACAATTCAATTTTTTCGCAAAAAAGAAAGTTCTAAATTCAAAACTACACGTCAGCGAGTCGGCACGCGCGATATTTAAACTTAGAACCCTTACACTGTTCACCAGTGTACTGGGTACAGTCGAGTATAGCCGACAGATGTTAACATATGCCCGTGTTTTCTTTATTTAAGAGATCTGTTTGTTACTTTTTGTTACGTATCCGCGGCGCCTCCGGTCTCTCACTTATTATTTATGGCGGCGAGTGTACCGAGTGGTGATGTATGTACGCTGGATGTGGTGGGCAATTAATTTTGTTTAAAATTATAAATATAAAATAGTTTTTGGTAATAAATATGAAAATAGGCATTTAATACTAAGACTAGATTACTCTACATTGATTAAACGTAATATGCCCCTTTTTTTAGAGATGAGAAACCATCAAATAACTTAAGGTATCCTTTGGGTTTCAGGGTAATTATTTCAAACAATCTCGCACTGGTACAATTTTGCTAATATTTCTTTGAAAAACATGTCTTAGCATTGGTTCTTACCAAACGACTAGACGGTGAACTACCTATTGCTCGTCGTCCGCATGCCTAACGTAATATGTCCCTGGATACTATATTTTAATGACAATATTTCTTGAAACAAGAATGAAACACTTCTTTAAAAGATGCATACATGAAAATTTTATTAATTTCAATCAGTGTGACACTTTATTTGTTTTGTATATATTTAGCTTATTTCCTGGTCAAGATTTCTCCTCGTTATTTCAGCAGTACTATATTTTATTAATGAGGACTGTACAGAGAATGGTGGTCAGAATAAATAATACAATTCCTTTATAACACAGAAAATCCACGAACAAACGATGTCTGATTATTTTTCCGAGGCGTTGAGTGAAATAATTAATTTGCTGTTACAAATTCTCTTGTTCATTATGTTTGCATTTTGTATTATAATATCTTCGATAATTTAAGTGTTTTAAAATTATTTTACCAATTTTTTGATGCCGTATTTTGATAAAATTTTAAACTTATATAAAAAGTTCCTCACCATGTTTTCCTTCACCGTTTTGAGAGCAGTGGTGATGAAATAAGTTACACAAAGTACCTACAACTCGTAAGTCGGGGCCGGCATGTCCTAGAACCAAAAATCTCGAAGACATGTGACATTCACCAACCCGCACTGGGTCCGCATGGTAGATTACGGCCCATTCCCTCTCATGGAGAGGAGGCCTGAGTCTCTACAATGGGAACATTAAAAGGCTAATTATGCTATGTTCATGCTCAAAAAGTCAGCATAATAATTGGTTGTGAAAATGCAATATGTATGTATTATATAGTATGTACTAACTAAACGACGTTGCATATCACCTTCATACTCAAATGGCAGAACAGATGACGATGAAATTTGGCACACAAGTAGAACATATCCTTGAATAGCACATACGGTAGTTAGAATATTCCCTTGTCATAATTTTCTACGTTTAAGTGAGCGAATTCACTGGTATAAGCACTAGTATTTTATTTACCCAAATAAATATCCCAAGTACGAACATGATTGATACAAGAATTCGATTGCCTACTCTTCCAATAAATTACTAATTCGACACATGTACGAATATAAAGCAATGTTACGAGACTGCCATAAACAAAAATAATAGACAGTACAGTGGAAACGGAAGTGGCTTCATAGACAATGACCATAAACAATGGGAAATGACCTCTAATACACTATAACAATAATGAGCAAATCTTTCTTATACGATGGACTGAGAAACATAAATATCTAGTGTTGGTATCGTAATATCTAATATAAAAAAAGAATCTGTCACTTAATTTTCTTTTTTGACATTTGATTTTATAATTTTGCCACTTTACTTTACACAAAATACGCTCACTGCTGGACCTAGGCCTGCTCCATGTGTCGCCACAACGATCGGTTCTATGCGTCTCACATTCATCGTATTCCTGTAAACCACACCAGGCCATCGATACACCTTGTGGGAGGCCTTCCAGCGCTACGTCTTCTGGGCCATGTGTCATGCGAGCATTGTGCCCTGCCCACTGTCACATAAGGTTGCCAATTCTTCGTGCTATGTCGGTAACCTATACCGTACCGTGTATATGAGTAAACTTCGTGAGTTTGAACGAAAACAGTTACAACACATGCCATTTTCTCATGAGGATAGGCAGAAACTACAACAATCCTACCAAGGAGCCATAAATACTCGTATTGTTTCATTAGTGTCAAGATTTAGAAGTCATAGTAATATTTTTGTAAACCTCTATCAGGAAAAACCTATGGAATAAAAATTTTAAATTTAATAATTTTTACATGGTGATCAGACTTCTGAAAATAATATAAATACATTTCACAAATAACTCAAACAATACAAATAAAAAATACACCGTACAGCTTTTGTTTCACATATCTCATACAACGAACGGATCAATACGATATCTCTTCCATTGTCCATAACTGCGCGTCCCCAAATGTTCGCCAGTGCGGGGTCGGACAACTTTTCACATAACTCAAGCCACTCGATTTGGTAGCAGAGTTTATTATTTGTACTACCGAGCCCCGCTGTACTTCTGCTATCCTGGTACCCGCGTACATATTTCGTATTTTATCACAGCACACTCCGTCTTTGTTTCACAAATCTTACTTGTTCTAAATACAAATTGTAGTTTTTCTCCTTTGTTAGTACGCAAGTTTATTTAAGAATTTCTAACTTTTGCATAGATTCTCCTTTTTGTTTGATCAAATCCGAATCGTAAAGACATTTTGTTATTGCGACTGCTTATTGAGAAGTTTTAGAGAGAGTTTTTCTTGGATAAAATCAATATTGCATACGTTGGATGCTTCTTCCAACCCTATTTTGATGTTAAGTTTGTAAAACATTACCGGTGAGAGTGTGGAAAACAAACAACTTTTGTAAATAAAGTCATAAAAATAAAGGAAAAAAATATATTTTGGGTTAATCGCCAAATTTGACGCGAGTCAGTTTGACTATTTCAGTTTCGCAGGGATGGTAGAAATCTTTGAAATTCTCAGCTTATATCTACTAAATTATACATGTATTATACACATAAAGTAGAGAAGTGGTGGCCGAGTGGTAACGGCCCCGACTTACGAGTTGCAGGTCGCGGGTTCAAACCCAACTAGGTGCATTATTTTGTGTAGTTTATTTCATCACCATTTTTCTCAAAACCGGTATGTCCTAGAACCAAAAATTTGAAGACACGTGACATTCACCAACCGGCACAGGGCTCACGTGGTGGATGGCTGCCTATTCCCTCTCTTAGAAAGGAGGCCTGAGTCCCAGCAGTGGGAACATCAAAAGTCTGACTATATACATATAAATCTTCCTCATAAATCACTCTGTCTATAGGTGATAATTTAAGCATTTTTTTAGTTTATCGCAAACAAGCAGACAGATGCCGTTGGGGACTATTTTATATTAATATATGTAAAAAGAAGGATTATAGAAACATATTTTTTAAATATCAGATAAAAAACCAAATATTCTGATATAGATACCGGCACGGATCTTGAGCGCTGACTTCTACAGTTCTTCTTGCGCAGAAGCACGCAGAAATGAAATATCGGGTCTCTTTAGTAGTATGAAAAGAGATGCGGGGGCGGGGAGTGCAGTCCTTGTACAGTCATTGGCTCGCCGATGTGTACGATGTGCAAAGCGATCCCCGATCTTTCGCCGAGCGCTCAAGAATCGTGCCGCTATCTGTACAGTTTGTAAAAAAAAACTGCGTTTTCAAAACTAAGTGTGTGATTTGTCTACGAATCTATTTATGAATGTATAAAGTGTAGTAAAGTCTGAGACATCGTTATCAAAAAACTCAAAAAGTTATTAAAAAGTTTTACAATTTAACAAGTTAAAAGATTTTTTTGTTTTGTGGGATGTTTTTATTTTTATTTTACCGTTAACCTAACTCTTTTGTTGACAGTACAACGCACATGAGTGCTGTAGTGACGTGCCCCATCGATGCGACAAAAACTTGCTGAAACGAAACTAACTCGATGACACATGCTGGTCGCAATGTCCATTGGCACCCGGACATCATAAACTATAGTAAAACAAATAACGATTGACAAGCCTGTTATTTCTAGAGTTTATTTAGCGTTCCCACAGGAATCGTAAATATTTGTGAGAAAAAAATATGCAATAGTTTCGTATCGTATTCCGTAGTGATGTGTACATCATAGCAGTGAAATATTATATATTATAAATAGCGTTTAAGGGCTCCAAGAGCGTTTTAGTATGAGAGTAGGATTTAGTTATATCTTTCTTCTCTCTCGTGTAATAAAATGTACCTAAACGTGACAAATCATTGAAATTTTAGTCTCGAGACGATGGTTGAGAGATGTATTCGAAATTTAAATCGAAAATCGAATTGCCAATTTTTGAAGAGATTTTTCCAACTATAATTCAGTGGCTGTTTTGATTATTCGCAAATTAATTTGTAGTAGATATTATTATGTAAAATTGGTGTAGCTCTCAAATGGCTACACAAGTGGGCAACATGTGGAATAATTGAAACAGGCGCAATCTCAGTAAAATTATGTTTCAAATTTCATTTTAGTATTGACTATAGCGAAGCTTGCCGAGAAGTTTGACACGATAATTTGCTGCCAAATATTATAAAAACCGAGCAAGTGCAAATCGGACTCGCTCATTGATGGTTCCTTACAAACTTATCTATGAAAATAGCAATTCTCGAACTGAGTTACGAAGATTTTTCTGAATCGCAATTTTTTTTTTGACGCAACTACAAATTTACAGTTTTCTGATTTTTTCCTATACTTGTGCTATAAGACTTCGCTTCATGCCAAATTTCAGGAGTCTAGGTCAACGGGAAGTACCCTATGAATTTACACGTTTTTTGCGACATTAACGGTCGTATCTTTTGTTATCGCTAACTTTGAAGTTTGATTTTTTCACAGCTTCAAGGGACCGCAGATTTGAGTAAATGGTTTTTGAATTAATGATTCTGAATTAATGGGTGAATTTACACTCTCAAGGCAACCAAAATTCATAGGGTACTTCCCGTTGACCTAGAATCTTGAAATTTGGCAAGAAGCAAGGTCTCATGGCAGAAGTAAAGGAAAAAGATCTGAAAACTGTAAATTTGTAGTTACGAGTAGGTAACAAAAATCTTTTTTGTTTGCCATTCGAAAAAATCTTCGTAACTCAATCCGGGAATTGAACTGTTTTCATTGGTAAGTTTGTACGTAACCCTTAGTGCGGAAGTCCGACTCGCACTTGACCAAATTAAAGTAGCAGCTAGTAATATTATAAAGCTGAAAGTGTATGAGTGTGTGTATGTTTGTTGCTACTACACGATCGAACGACTTAACGGATTCCAATTAAACTTGGTATACGGATAGACCAGGACATGTCCTGAAATAACACAAGGTAGAATGTTCGCTTGGAATAATTTTCTATATGAAGCAGGCGAAGCCGTTGTCAGCAGCTAGTTTTATAATAAACTTTGTACATATTTGAAGATGGCTGAGTAAGCACTTTAGTCTGCGACTTAATTGGCTCGCCCTTCAAACTTCTTTGAAATACATATCAGATTTTTTGCAATATTTTATATCTACAAGGTTTTTATCGAAACGTCGAACACAGCCTTGACCTAATTTTCCGCCATTTTTCTTAACTGTACAAAGTGTCAAATGATATATGTTTTTATTTTTTTTAGGGTAAATAACTAGCTGGTTATTATGGAACTTCGAAACAAAAGAAAACAGTATGGTTAGGGTTACTTTTTTTTACTTGTGTTGGTTTCGCGGTTTATGCATTTAGCCAGTATCAAGTTTAGAAAGTATTTAGTTTTTGATACAGAGTACAGCTATTTTATTTTTCGTCAGAATGTGTTAGTGACACATTCTAATTTTTTGCTTGCTGCCAAATGCAGCAAAAGTATTGAGTCAACCTTCTCGGCAAGCTTGATTGAAGTAGTCAATCTTCATCTCCGTGGGCTTTTCCCTGGGAAATCATCCAATGACATCTCTCGGCCTTGAGGGCGCGTCAGGCTTTTACTGGCTAAAACCCTATCGTTTGTTCTTTCTGTGCCTGGCGTTCCTGGCCCCGGGGTTCATTTTCACTTAACCCATGGCCCCAGTAGGTTTCGACCCTACTGGGCCCCTACGATTTGGTGACATCTCCTTGAGGCGCGCGTGGAACACTACGCGCCGTTGACGACTTGGGCTCGGTCCGGACGGTTACCGGACGACCGGACGGCGTGCTTCCCATTGCTCGCCGTTTGCAAGTCTGCGCCTACGGTAACTGGAAATCGGGATCGGGATCCCGGTGGGTTTTCCATCTAACTTGGAGGACAGTTTCTAGTCTAACTGTCAATACCAGTGTTTTATATGGAGCAAATCGTCGAGTCTGACACTATCTCCCGTTCCGCCCAAGAGCGGGGATGTCATAAGGATGATTTTCCCAACCAATAAAAAAAAAAACCTAATTACACAGCGTAAGTCATTTTTACCAACTTTACAGTTAACGAAAAAAACTGTGCGGTGTTGAGAGGCCAGCCGACTTGCATGCTATCACTACTTTTCAAATTATGGCTCCTGATTGGCTGAAATCTATATCATGTGACCAATGGTTGCGCCATGAGCAGCTCCATCTAAAGGCATTCAAAAGTGAAAACCGCCAATTTTCGACTTGAGCGGTGTTGTTAGCTAAGGGACGAAATGCCTACCTACCAGACCTTCACTAGATACTGGGTACCACGATACTCCTTGAATAGACTGCTGGTTAGATTGTCTGGCTCGTCTTTCTGTTTCACACTACATACAATTCTCAGCTGCATTCCATCAAATCACGCCTGCTTCATTGATTCTACATACTACTAGTTATGTAGACGCGTAAATACCACCAGTATTACATCACAATGTCATCTACAAATGAATTAATGGATAATTTAATAAGTCACTGAACTTCATTCGAAATAATCCCGCCAAAAACTCGTCACAGCTACTTACTTTTGGTCAACTAGAAAAACTTTGTTGTAATTGTAAGTTGCAAAATTATACATTATTTTATTGTTGTTAGCCCATATTGACCCAATTCTGGGCTAAAGTGTCCTTCTATTCCTTCTAACGATCACGAATTTTTACTTTTCTTTCTTAGCTTTAAGGACGACATCCAGGTTGTCCTGAATTTCATTCAAAGTAATCCCACCAAAAACTCGTCATAGCTACTTACTTTTGGTCAACTAGAAAAACTTTGTTGTAATTGTAAGTTGCAAAATTGTATATTTGATATTGTTGTTAGCCCGTATTGACCCAATTCTGGGCTAAAGTCTCCTTCTATTCCTTTTAACGATCATGAATTGTTGTTTTTCTTTCCCAGCTCTTAAGGATGACATCCAGGTTGTCCTGAACTTCATTCGAAATAATCCTGACAAAAACTCGTCATAGCTACTTACTTTTGGTCAACTAGAAAAACTTTGTTGAAATCGTAAGTTGAAAAATTATTTATTATTTTATTGTTGCTAGCCCGTATTGTCCCAATTCTGGGCAAAAATCTCCTTCTATTCCTTCTAACGATCACGAATTATTGCTTTTCTTTTCCAACTCTTAAAGATGACATCCAGTTGGTTCTACCATCTCCTTTCCCAGTTACAAAATATTTAAAAAAAGAGTTAATAGAAATTGTCAAATGAAAAAGTTTTAACTCAGCCGAGATAGCAGGACTACTGATTAAATTCTTAAATTACGAAACTAACTTACTGCTAAAATGAACTTGTCGTAACAATATTAAACTCTTTCGAGCTACAAAAATTTCTCAAGTTTTCAGCCAATCAACGTAAAGAAAAAAAACTTGAATAATTGAAAAAGACATCAAACATTTTCGGTGTCCATTAAGATATAAAACCCAGAAAATAATATTGTAAACACGAAAACGGGACATATTTTACATGTCGAATAGAATAAGTCAGAGAGGACCTGTAAGGGCCACCCTCTTCATTTCAATAACCATTTATTAGATTTATGGTTTCTGACTGTATTCCTGTCGGGCAATCGATGACAGAAATTGAATATTATAGAAATGTGGGAATGTTTTCTGTTTTTCTTTTTTTTTTTCGGAGCAGATGGCATTTAGGTTTCTCGGAAAAAGTATTTACGTGCGGGGAATAAATCTAGGGATGTTAGGATATAGAAAGTGTTTGGGGACCGTTTAAGTCGTTACATAAATTATTTTGGACGGAAAACTTATTGTAGCTTCCTTTATAAATGGACGAAATGTTGTTATTTCGTGGTTATTATGCGTTATGTCCTCTGTATTGTTCTTGTGTTTCAAATATATGTAAATCACTAATCTTAAATTTAATCTTAATTGGAATCCGTGATTTATCAGGTGTTAAATATTAGGTGTATATATATAATAGGAAGTGTGCTCCGCTTGGGCGGAGCACCACCGTGTCCGATTGGTGGCAACGACTCATCGTGCCGGGCCCTGGTACAAGCTACGGTCCGAAGCGAGAAGGTATGGCAAGCGGCTGCCTTCTTTTGCAAAGTA
Organism: Mythimna vitellina; assembly: GCA_949316375.1. Classification (NCBI taxonomy): domain Eukaryota; kingdom Metazoa; phylum Arthropoda; class Insecta; order Lepidoptera; family Noctuidae; genus Mythimna; species Mythimna vitellina. The sequence goes on from OX438696.1 coordinate 3,159,123, forward strand.
GTAATGTAGTGAAGGAAGCGGCTGCACACGTGAGGGAACGAACATCCTCACGCCCCAGCCGCCGATACCCTGACCCCTACTACCATACGGTAGACGCTAGCGGACGTCGAGCTACCCATTGCTCGCCGTCCAGCAATCAAGTACTTGACCGGCCCGAGCCGCAGTCATCAACAACGCGATCCTCAAAGACATGTCATTAATCCGTCGCAGGTCCCAGCAGGGCCGATGCCCACTAGAACCGCGGGAATTTTTTGGAAAGAAAACCTAGTAGGCAGTCCTAGAACGAAAAGGGCAACTGTAGGACACTGATGTGGTTTTATTCTGTAAGAGTCTGATACGCCCGCTCCACCTGAACAAGTCATTGGATGATTACCCACCTTAAAAAAAAACCTATCAGTTGATACATATCTAGAAATGAAATAGAAATAATTATGAAACCTGTAGGGCACAGCTACATTTTAAATGGAAAGAGAAAGGAAGACCGCTTAAATAAGTATTTACAGTATAAATTCTTGGTTTTCTGTTTATTATTTGTATTAGTTTTATATAATGTTATGTTTGTAAAACATTATAATTATTTATTTGTTATTAAATTTATTCGTTAGATAGTGATAGTGGTTTTCCCATTCGATTATAATTTGAGTGTTTTCAAGGCTAGAGTGAATAGGCTCTTAATAAACTAGTGCGCCTCACCATCAACGATTGCATAACTGCTTACCATCAGGTGGGATCGCAGTCAAGCTCTAGTTTTTATCAAATTTAAAAAAAAAAAACATCTATCACCATGGTTTTCTTAATTGAGATTATATTTATTAATTTAAAAATATATTAGTTTTATTTTCTTGTTTTATGTTTTCCGGTAATTTATTATATATTTTTATAGACATAGAATAATAAAGAGCAATAATATTTATAGTTTTAACAATATCAATGTTATCCTTTATAAAATTTCAGTATTTTTTTAACCTTGAATGACCTTGAAAAACGCTTAATTATCACACACACACACGTACACACGTTTTTACGAAATTTATTTGGCCGAAAATTTTGGTTTCTATATTTGTTTTTCTGAGAAGTTATTTATGAATATTATTTTTAGCATTAGCAGACTCTTGTTGATCCTCAACTAATGGTAAGCGATGATATGATTGACGATGGACAGCCGCCATACATCTTAGTCGTTGATGGAACGGGTTTGGCGGTGCAATTCTTACTTCACCTTTCGAATACGGTAATTAAAGATACAATAGAAAGACAATAAGAGAGCGAACACGGCGTTTGCTTGGGGTTTGTTTAGGCCTTAGATAATCTCGAAGATCCCGATGTTCTGCATAGGTAAACGTAGGCATTGTATTCAGGGCGCTGGTATCTACTTCCGTACACGATATTACTTTTCAATTTAATTACTTTTTTTCACAACTATCACACAACGCCGTCTAGTCCCAAGCTAAGCAAAGCTTGTGTTATGAGTACTAGAGAACTGATAAACATACTTATATATTTCTAAATACATACATATTATAGATAAATTACACCCAGACACAGAACCGGACCGATCCCATGTTGTCGACGGCGCATACTGTTCCGGGAGATGTCAGCAAATCGTAGGGGCCCAGCAGGGTCGAAGCCTACTGGGGCCATGGGTAGTGTGAAAGCGAAATTCGGGGCCCTAGGACGAAGACAAAGAAGGAACAGTAGTGGGTTTTTAGTAAGTAAAAGTCTGACACTATCCGGGAGATAGTGTGATAGTGTCCGCCCAAGAGCGAGATCTATACATATAATAAAACAGTAAAATTCTTTTGTGATGGTATTAATTGGCGCAAAAACTACTGAACCGATCCTGTTCAAATTTTGCATACACAATCCTTATAGGTCAGGGCAACTGATAGGCTATAAACTATCACGCTATTTGCTATGGGGAGTGAGCAATAATCCAAAATGTAGGTATTGAACGACATTTGCCGCGAGTTCAATTCCCAGCTGCAGTTAAAAAATTTGTCATTATTTTGTCTTATTTTTTTTGTATTAAAATAACTTTTACCATTTTTTCAAAATAAAATTGACATTTCTATTCGATATCTTCTAAATATTTTGTACAAACTAATCAAAACACATAATAAAATCAAAGCGACGAATAAAACCACGTACTATAATGTTACATTATTCCATTTAGCTGCAAATTTAACTTCTAAAACGAAAATCATCACGCTATCATCGTTAGGGAGCCAACCAGTCAATTATGACGTTTATATAAGAACGTCTATTTTATAGTTTATTCATCGAAGATCGCAGCGCAGTGGTTTCGCATCTAGACTTTAATGTAATGTGAAGGTGGTTCAAATCCCGTACGGCTCTCTTAGGAGAAATTTTTGTTCTATTTTGTCATCGTGAATAAGATTTTTTTATATATTTTTGCATGCTTACATTTTTTTTTTATAAATCTACGTATATAATATATCTGTAGAAATTTTTAGTGAAGTGCGTATTATTAATTTTAGAAATCGATGTAAATAACTTTTATACATTTAAATTGTGTGGAACTTGATAATTATCTTACTTAGGCTTTGTTTCATCGCAATGAAACAAAGCATATGAAAGACAAACGGTATGAAATCAAAGTTTTCGAGAAGTAAAATATGACACCACACGCAACTCGCAACGCCATCTAAACACTCAAAGTAGAAATAATGATGACAATGACGGTTGAACTTCATATTAAATTTGATAGATGGCATTGCGTATTTTACGTAATTTTCTGAGAAGAATGTCCATCGCCCACGATTACAGTTATGGTTAAACTGGTGTTAGACGGAGGCATTTTTAACAATCCTACTGCTTATTTTTATTATTTTTTTCCCATTATTGTAGCAAGCTAATTGACCGTGATTATTCTAGGGATACCATCCAAAGACGATAAAAGTAAATACCTATATGTATTTAATTATTCACTTTAAAATAACACGGCCACATTTTCGGAAGGGGTTACAGGGTACCTTGCGTTGGATGGTCCCCAGGTGGACCGATGACCTGGTAAGGGTCGCGGGTATCCGATGGATGAGAGACTCACAGGACCGGTTATTATAGCGACACTTGGGGAGGTCTATGTCCAGCAGTGGATATCTTTCGGCTGAAATAATAATGATGATGATGGCACCTTTTTTTTCTTTTTTTAAGGGTGGAAATCATCCAATGACTTTTCCCGCTCTGGTTGGAGCGGGAGGACGTGTCAATCTTTTACCGACTAAAACTACACCTGTGTCTATCACTACGCGCTGTTGAGGATTGGGCTCGATTCTGTCAACTACAGGACGGCTAGCTACCCATTGCTCGACGTTCGGAAGCCCGCGTCTACCGTGATTGGTAGTCGGGGTCGGAATCTCGGCTCGGCGTGAGGCCGTTCGTTCCCTAACGCGTGCGGCCTCCGCCTTCGCTAGCATTACGGCTTTGCAGAAGGAGGCGACCGCCTGCCACTACCCGCTCTGGATCAGAGCCCGGCGCGAGAGGTCACTGACGCCGATTGCCTTCACGAGGACACGGCGGTGCTCCGCCCTTGCAGGGCACATCTCCACTGTGTCCTCCGGCATGATGGCACCTTGCGGATTAATAATGGTGTGTTTTATTATTTGCAGTCACCGCTTCATATAAAACGGGATCGAATGTGTTTTTCTGACCACAGTTCGACAACGTATGATGTATCTCAGATTCCTTACAGCCTGACGTCGATATATGGACGTTACCTCTTTGCAATGAGTGATGACCAACACTGGAACAACCCTCTAAGGGAGGCCAGTCTCAGGGATAACACTTATCGGCTGCTACATTTGTTAACCATAATTTCATTGTTTTATGGATAAGCTCAGGACTGTTGTGGGTGTTTCGAACGGTTTCTGTTCTGGGTTCGGTTGAAAGTACCCTGATATTACCATTTTGTGAATCACCTGGAGGACTCAGTGTAGCATGCGGTGGAGGTCTATCCATCTTGAGTGAACCGCCGTGTCCTCATAGAGGCAATCGGCGTCAGTAATTTCTCGGTTTGGCCATCAATATGCGAGTTCGATTAAACGGGGATACACGCGCACAAGGTTTCACCGTAGTTTCATTCATAAGTTGGAGATTCTTCATAAGGTAGTTCCTACTATGGAAAAAACATTTGTCTTATATACGGGGATTTCAATTAAATACACACCAAAATATCCTAGGTAAATGAACAAGTAATTCTAAACGCCTGAAATGATCAAACTGCAACAATCAATGCAAGCATGCTCTCGCCAATTCTTCATAAGTACTGTTGTGGAAGAAGATAGTTGATGATTTATTTATTTAATCCTTTATGCACAAATGTACAGCGGCGGACTTAATGCCTGCCGGATGATGATGGTAGTTTTTGGATTCACTTAAGGCTTTTCACTATCAGTGCACGTTATCCAGCTGAAGGTCGGTGTCCCGATTATGCTCCTTCGTTTATCTCTACCAAAGCTGTCTAATTGATTAAACTCTTCAGTGAAAAGTTATTGAGGCGAAAATTGTTATGGGAGATAACTCTTTCGATCAATCTTGCAGCCCTAGCAGACAACGGCCCTAGAGAGCCCTATCCATTTGCTGAAATCTTTTTGAGTCGCGCGTAGAATACTACGCGCCGTCGATTTAGGACTGCTTTGACCAGACGGCCGGACAGCACCACCGCAATCCCGTGTTTGCGATGGGTGGGAATTGCCTTGCGGCTTTCAACACCCGGAGCGTCCCTTGCAGCGACCGTTGAGGAGTCAGGATGTCCTATCCCTCATAGTTTCAGCCACCTTCTTTGATCGTAGTGCTTCACTGAAGGAGGCTACTGGTTGTCATTTTCTCCACCAATCGCCCCCATAAGGGCAAGGCGGCGCCGGCGCTCCGACCAAGCGGGACTGACTTCCACCGTATGCTCCATCGTATTCTCCGGGCGTTTCGCAGAATGGTGAGACCCGAGTGTTTCTTCCCGCTGAATTCGACACAGATACCTTCCGAAATACCCACAACCGGTGAGTCCTGCACAAAGAGAGGATGCCGTGACGCCTCTGTAGACACTTCTCAAAGACAGGCATTACCGCTGCGATTTGATTGTGGCGTGCTCACTGTGGCGAGGGGTTAAAATCATGCAATGATGTTTTACCAGAACATAAACCAGAAACATACCCATGCATACCCATTGCCCATGCATACATATGCCTTTTCCCTTGGGGTAGGCAGAAATGACCACTGCTACGACCCATACATGCTCTTTCTATTCATTGACGGTCATACATCTGGATCTGGACGAGTACATAACATGTTTCCTGAAGGTAATTTGCGTGTTTAACCGACTTCTAAAAAAGGAGGAGGTTCTTAATTTGGATATTTTTACCTTTAACCGTTTTATGTTAAAGTACAATAAATTATTGCGATGCTTTCGGAATGAATTGCAAGCACAGAGTGATTGTACAGTTTTACGAACTTAACGCGGACGAAGTCGCGGGCAACAGCTAGTTTGTCATAAGATGATTTTCCCACCTAAAAAAGAAACCAATGATCGACGACCTCCAGCATAGTAGTCAGGGCCACAACCGCTAGACCAATAGGCCAGTCGCCTGCAGTCAGGTGGTCTAGCCGTGTGCCGAATTTCTTCCAAATCTCTCCAATAATTTCAGTTTGAAGGAGTAAAAAACACACACACACTCAAAAACTTTTGCCTGTACAATTTAAGTAGCTTTTCTAATGTAACTTATAAAACGTCAAAAGCTAGTGCACGGTTTCAATCAGGATGTTCAGGAAAATTCACAACTAAAAAAAAAACACCACCAGTTTGCTTCACTTAGCCGTCAGGGCTTTTCGTTTGAAAATTTACAGGGTGTCTTTGACATCGACGCACAAACGAATACCATGGATCCAGTACATGATTCTGGACGCCCCAGTGGTGGAATTTTTCGTCGGCTATTTTCTTTTTTTTAAATCGTTACTTTTTTAATCTAAACTGTATAAAATCGTTATTCTAACATTTTTTAGTAAAACAATAAAAAAATAAATTACTTTTCAAATTAAAAATGTTATCGGAGTCGGTTAGAATAACGATTTTACACAGTTTAAATTAATAAAGTACAGTTTTTTTTTTTGTTAAATTAGGAAAATACTGCCAAAAAATTCCACCACTGGGGGGTTCAGAATCATGAACTGAATCCATGGTATTCGTTTGTGCGTCGATGTCAAAGACATCATGTATATTTTTCAAATATCGTGGCCAGATCTTAGAATTGATCACTTCAAGATGTGGCCAGTTTTAATCGTTAATATACATGACGTTGACATCTAACTTCGACTTTGACGTTGATGTCCAACTAATGTTATTAGTATACGCGTTTTGACAGGTGCCTGTACCTGACTCCTCAGTGCTGCTATCTGGTGAACGTTACTTAAAAAGAAAGATTATTTTTAATATTTTCGTATTATAATATTGGTTTTGACAAGGACCCTCTTAACACTTTTTGTGATTTGCGTGGATCATACTTTGAAAATAAAAAAGTTAAAATGGATAATATAATTCTACTTACAAGCTTTAAGGGTGTGAAAACAGCGGTAGTTACGAATAAAAACGTTTTCCTGCTCTCCGAAGGTCATGGCCTCGGAATATCAATTTGTCACAGTAAGTCTTTACGCCTTAACGCCAAGGTCAAGGGTGGCGCCATCTTAATCAGACCAAAGCCTTTACGGCTTCGATTTTTCTTACACCTTTTTTACGAATGGATTCGAAAAATGTTTGGATCTTGAAACATGTAACCGAGATACTTGTAATACATAACACAACTGAAAAGAGTGTCAATGGAGTTTCTTGCACATTCTTCTCCATAGAGATCTACGATTAGCTTTAATTAATTTTTTGACTGACTGACTTCTTGATATTTCAAAAGTGCCTGTGAATGGTTTATTTGAAATAAAATGCTTTGAATTTTCTTTGAATATCTACGCTTGAAAGCTCATTTGTAAATCAAACTCAAAATGGCGCCCGAAAGCAAAAGATCTGTCAAAACTGACAGTGTTTGTCTGAAATTTGTACATCCCACGAGATAAATTCGGACTTAACAGCTAAGCAACCGACATTAGGACAAATCCGAAGCTTTTTTGAAAATTGACTCTTGATTGACTGCTTTTTTGACAATTCAAAAGTGTCTGTAAATGGTTTATCTATACTTATAATAAATCTGTAAAAGTGAAAATTCTGTACATTGAAAATATAAAAAAAAATGGCAGGTGTGTTACTAGACCGACACTGAATCCAAAAATGTGATTTTTTAATCACATTTTTGTGTGTCTGTCTGTCTGTTGGTTCAGGCATCACGCAAAAACTACCGGTTCGATTACGATGAAACTTGGTATAATTATTCTTTAATATCCTGGGCACCAAACCGGGTACTTTTTCCCGGAATTTTTATCCCGGAAAAGTATATACAATAAAAACCAAACTTAATTTTGCGGTTCGATCCCTAGACCCGATTACTGTACCAACCGCAAATAATAGGTTTATCGTAGATTACGTCACCTGCAGTGAAGTTCACTAAGGGGCGCTGCACACGGATAAGATACTATCTTAAGATACAATATCACTCGTCATACAATTCAATGGAGTATCACGGACGAGCCTCACTGGAGAAGCCATTACATTCAGGAAAACATTTCGATCTTAAGTGCCCCATCACTTGAAGAAGAGTTCTACATGTACTATGTTATACGACTTAACAACTAATAATAATTGAATAACAGAAAAAGAATAAAAACCACAACAGAACAGAATGAAAATATCAGCCCTGTGACCCTCAGTGGTAAAAAAAGCATAAACACTAAGCTGGATGTTATTCAGAAGTTGACGGGATCCACTGACGACGAGGAAAACTATAATAGCACGCTGTAGACCAGCCAGTAGATATTACGAACTCACAGGATCGCACCACTATTGACCAAGTCAGGCAAGATTAATCGTAAGCTAATCAGTGAGTAAACTTCTAGCGAGGCATTAATTTGCATGCGAAAAAGATTTTTTTTTTACGAACACGAGGCAGGCAAGATCTTGTTTTTCTTTTGAAAAACTTGTAAGCACTTAGTATGGTAAGATCAACAAAATAAATAAGTTATTCCCACAATGAGGGCAACAATTATGATTATTTTATGTTCAAAATAAAATAGAAGAGTGAAGAAGAACTCAAAGCTACATTGGTCAACACGGTGGCAACGACCTCTCACGCTCTGGTACCGGCCATGGTCCAGAGCGAGGAGGAATGGCAGGCGATCGCCTCCTTCTGCGAAGCAGTAATGCTAGTAAAACTTTACTCGTTTGTTTAATGTATCACACAACAAACAAAGCAATGAAAAATAAATTCAAAACATTTTTAAAGCGAAAACTTTGTCAAAAGGCTTTTTACTCTATAAAGGACTATGTTGAGGACGAAAAGGCTTGGGAATGACCTGCTCCAGTACGCACTACAACTGTTGTCTTATTTTTCTCTTTTGTTTTTATTTTCAATTGTGCTCTTTATTATTATTATTTTACAATTTGATATTGTAGATTATTTTTATTTTGCAATTTGACTTTATTTATTTTTATTTTTGACATCAATATTTACTTTATTAAGTAAATTACATTTTGTATATTTACTTTTATTATTGTGAACGTGAGAACAATGTTGATTGCATTTTTTTTTTCTTTCCTTTTCAGTAATTTTAACGTATGTCTGGCAATTTGAGTATATTCTGCGGCCTACCCAAATGTCCTTTCCTTGGTATTGTTCGTCAAGTCGTTGAGCTCCTTAGTAGTTCTGGGTTGAGCTTTGCGAATACTGACAAATGCTTGCACTGACTGGACAGGTCCACACAAATCTGTATGGTTCTTTCTTCAAAAGACCATCTCAGACAAATCTGCACTGTTCTCATGTGATTTGACCATTACATATTAACTGTATGGACTTTAAAAGAGACTTTGACCCCTGAATTTGTTTCGGTATTTCTTCTCAGGGTAGTCAGCTAAGAAACACCGGCGTCATCTAGTTTAAAATGACAAAAAAAAAAAATTGACGTGTAAAAGTGTTTGTTTAAACCTACTTACAAAATAAATATCATTTATCAATGCCACTAGTTTTTTCGATCTAGCTCGAGTGACCCCGCTGGATAGAAACACATAATTATGAATGTAGCGTGTAAGATCACTAATGAGTACAGCTGTCTGTGAATGCTATTTGTGTACTGCTGCTTTACAATATAATACGTTCAAGGCGACGAAAGAGTGGTAAACTGCAATACAGGAGGGAGGTAATAAGGGGGTAAAACGGGGGTTGGAAATTTGTATGGAGAAACCAACGCGGGTTCTCCATACGAAACTGGTATAGATATAAGAATTACTAACTTTGTGAACCAAATTTTGTCTTATTCATAAATATTTTTTTTGTTTTATTTATTTAAACATCCTATAAGAATAATCTACTCGTTCATCAAATCTCCCCTAAATCCTTTTTTTTTATTCTTGATGGGTTCGCGCTTGACCGCTATCTCACCTGATGGAAAGCGACGATGCGGTCGATGATGGAACGCGCTTACCTAGAAGTAACCTATTCACTCTTGACTTAAAGATTCCCGGGTTGTAGCTATCAGGAAACACAGATCCTTTTGGCGGTTTAGACCTAATTAATTAACTAAATATCAGATTGAATTTATATATATATATTGGAATATGTATAAGACTACACTAGTAGTTTTACCAGCCCCCCTAGCCAAGTTACGACCGTTTCGTTTCAACTCTCTTGCATCGAATGCCTTTAGTAGGCCACGCTTCACGTCATCTTAACGCTCAGTCACGTGGTTAGAACAAAGGAATCGGAGGCATGGTCTACTCGAGGCATTCTTCGCAAGAGAATCGAAACGAAGCGGTCTTAACTTGGCTAGGCGTAAGCGTAAGCGTTTTTTGAAGAACTGTGCACTTTATTTGGCGTAGTGACTGAGCGATTGGCTGCTACGTTGGTAAGATTTTGTGTAGAAATTCAACCCACAATAGGGTTTAATTTTTACACAAAATCTTACTTACAGACTAATGTTCCTAATCTGGGTATGTTGACTAGGTATATGACTTTATGTTGGTGAACTCACCTACGATATAGGAGTAATTCCTAGTATGAGGCAGCGTTTTAATTCATTAAACCCAGAGAGAACTGAGCGTTCGCTCGGTCATTGTCTTTCTATTGTGTCTGTAATTACGCTACTCAAAAGATTAAATAAAATTCTCATTTTCTCATATTATATTCTCAACCTAACATTACTGAGACTACCAGTGGAACAAAACCTATAATAATTATACTAAATCGAACAAACATCGCCACTGATATTGGCACACAGCTCGTCTCATTTCACTCATTACCAGTTCATGCAGCTTTAACTAACCTTGCCTGCATCGAAACAGACAGATTTAATTAAACTTCTAATGCATGAAACTCCACCAAATACTATTTCACCGATTTTAGTGATTGATTCTCAGAAATTTGTGATTGAAATGCTAGTGAATTGTGGTTTGTATTTTGATTTGTATCCTGCTTGTTTTGCATATGGAGAAGTATTTTTTAGCGTTCCGTACCTCAAAAGGAAAAAAAGCGGAACCCTTGTAGGATTACTTTCTTGTCTCTCCGTCTGTCTGTCTGTCAAGACCTTTAATCTCGAGAAAGCGTGGAGGTATCGAGTTGAAATTAAAACCATATACTTAGGTCTGCAGTCCGTTGAAGCTGTCAAACTTCTAAGTTAACGGAAAAAAAAAGATATGGTCTTCTTCTTCTTCTTTTCGATTCGATGGTAAACTCGTCAAACTTTTTGGGCCCAATAGGTGGCTACATTAATAGCAGCATCGGTAGCACTCATCAAATCCTCCAAAGTGCAGGTATACGGACACTTGGGGCATTCCAACATGTGGCTCATGTTTTGAACAGGAGCTCCGCACTCACATTGAGTATTCGATGGGTTTATAAAACCCCATTTTGCCTAGTTAAGTTTGCAGCGGCCTACCTGGGTTCGCAACCGATTTAGTGCCTTCCATACCGGCCACAAACACACAAAGATATGGTATATAAGAAAGAATAAATAAGTACATTTTTGTCCAGAGTTACAATCATAAGATGGACCGGTGAACAAATTTAGAGCTTTTAAAAAAAGTGATTTCGTTATTCAATATAACTCGTTCAAAACTAAACAAACTATAAAAGCATTCTTGTTACTTTACGGGTAATGTATACATATAATAAATCTGTAGTTTTTAGTTGTTCGCGCATCACGTAAAATGTGCGAAATCGATGTAGATAACTTTTATACTTTTAAATTGTGTGTAACTTGATATACTACTTAGGCTTTGTTTCATCGCAATGAGTTGACTATATCGAAAGATATAACTACATTCATTGACTGTTACGCAGTAAGAAGTTCACCGAGTCAGCTGGCTGGCCTGTTGGTCTAGTGGTCAGTGGCCCTGACTGCTATGCCAGAGGTCGTGCGTTCAATTCCCACTTGGGACTAGACGACGTTGTGTGAAAGTTGTGGAACATTATTATTCCATTTATTAAATTATTTACACATATTAATTACATTTTTAAATATTTCTTAAAAAAAAAAACATTAAAAAAACATTTAAAAATATAAAAAATATTATTATTATTATAGCTAGTAAATAATAATTAAGTCATTAAACCTTATTTTTACTCAAAATCTGGCAAAAGTCCACAGATATAGTACCTTCGCCTGCACAAGCAAACACTCAAGAAGCGTAAACTTCATCCAAAACGTATTAGCATAGCATAGTCGGCCTTATAATGTTCCCACTGTTGGGACTCAGGCCTCCTCTTTAGGAGAGGGAATGGGCCATAATCCACCACGCGGACCCAGTGCGGGCTCGTGGATGTCACATGTCTTCGAATTTTTGGTTCTTGGGCATGCCGGTTTCCTCACGATGTTTTGCTTCACCGTTTTGAGAGCAGTGGTGATGAAATAAATTACACAAAGTAATGCGCCTGGTTGGGTTTGAACCCGCAACCTACAACTCGTAAGTCGGAGCTTTTACCACTCGCCCACCATTGCTCTCCAACTGCTGCACAACGTATTATTTCACCTATAACAACAGATAGTCCTGTATCGGATACACAAAGAGCACGTGCATCCAATAGGCGGAATCATTTTACTCTGAGACTCGACACGTGTCGAGTGTTAAGCTCTATTTGATTGTCTCTCTTGGTTTTAGTTCGTCAAACACCTAGAAGTTTCCCAATTATGTTGGTTTCTGGTTTCGATCGACACGAAGTAATTATTGTCAACAATTAATGAATATGTAAGACTAACTTTTGCCAGCTGCTTTGCCTGCCCGAAAATGGAAAATTATACTAAGAGAATATAGTGTTGTAATAAAAGTAAGTATGTATTATGCTATTCTAGGATATAGTCTACCCGTATTCCAAATTCCATGCAAATCCATTCAACCATTTGTGTGTGAAGGATTAGCAAAAATACACATACATACGAAAAACTTTCATCTTTGTAATATTAGTGCTTTTTTTTTAAGGTGGGAAATCATGACATCATCATGGGGCGCGTGTGGAACACAACGTGTTGTCGACGACTTAGGCTCGGTCCGAACGGTTATCGTACGGTCGGACGGCGAGCTACCCATTGCTCGCCGTCCGCAAGCCCGCGCCTACGGTGGCTGAAAATTGGGATCGGAATCCCGGTGGCTGGAGCATGAGGACCATCGCCACGCGCGTGTGGCCGCGTCTTTCGCTAGCATTAGCATTTCTGCTTGGCAGAAGGAGGCGACCGCCTGCCACTCCTCCTCGCTTCGGACTATAGCCTGTACCAAGGCCCGGCACCAGAGATCGCTGCCGCCGAGTGCCCCCACGAGGACATGGCGGCGCTCTGCCTAGGCGGGGTATGCCTCTACTGTATGCTCCACCGCGTCATCCGGGCGGTCCACACAATGGTGACACCCGGGCGTTTCTTCCGCACGAATCCGGTGCCTCCCCGACCTCCCGACCTGACCAAATCCGGTGAGGACCTGCGTCATGCGGAAGGTTAGGACGCCGTTTTGTCTTTCCAGCCACTTCTCAAAGAGGGGACTCACCGCCCTAATTCTGTAGGCCTATTGTAATATTAGTGTGTATTTATTATTAAAACTTATTTTTTAGCGTTATTGTCTTATTATTTTTTTGATAAGGTGAAGTTTTACAAACTACGGTGTATAATCTCTCAAATTGGAGATCAGGTTAAAAAAAATACTTTTAGTACTAGAAATTCAGAATTCGCTGAGAGTCACTAGAATCCGATGGTTGCAAGTCGCACATGATCGTTCGTTGTGGCGACACTGTGGACGTCTTACGGCTAAAATGATGATGGTGATGATAATGACGAGAAAGTTAAACCATCGCTGAGGATTAGAAGTTACTTTACTCTGAAAAATGCACAGTTCTTGTTGGAAAAGTCATGAAACCATATACGAGGGAAACAATTTTTTTTTAAATAATATAGACTAGTTCTTGACTGCGATCCCACCTGTAGACTGAGCCAAGTTAATAATTTACAATCGTTAATGCTAGTAGAAAACTATTCAAATGTATGGGAATGTCATCATCTCAACGTTAAGTCACGTGGTCAGAACAAGCGAACAGAAAATTCGTAGCTGAGTTCATATCGTTAAAAATGATAGAATGAAATGTAATTGTTTCTAGAATGTTCAATAATCCTATAGTTTTATGGTACAAATAGTAGTCAAGTTACAATTTTTGTAAAACGAGCGATCGAAACAGGCGCGTCAACATGGCTACCAATTTATCTATATTATTATTCTAAAATTTCTTACGCGCCGAGGCGTTACCGATTGCAGAAAGACTCGACACGAAACAGTCGTAGCTTGGCTAGGCCTGCTGATGGTAATCAGTGATGCAGTCGTTGATGGTGAGGAGAATTAGTTTATTAAGATCATATTCACTCTAGCCTTGAAAACACCTAAATTATGGGAAGGCCGCAGCAGGCAAATTGAACGATTAATAATATAATGTCATTTATTGATAAAATTATTTCTTTGGGCATTGTAAGTATTTTTAAGTCATAGAAACTAATATCTTTTTGCCCTGGGCCTATGTTATTTGGGGTCGGCGCAACACATTTTTTTCTTCCATTCTGTCCTGTCAACAGTCACTCTGTCCTGGACCCAACTTTTTTTCATATCACTCCCCTCAAAATCCATACATCTTTTTTGACCTCCCTCTCTAGAGCTATATAAATTGCTAGAATAAAATAAAATATTTGCTTTTATTTAACCTTTCTTGATGGCAGATGATCTTTACCAAATCGTGGGATACTAAGGACTAGTAAAAATAATTATAAACGATTAAAAGAGCAAATTATTGTTTTTTAGGGTTCCGTACCTTAAAAAAAAAACAGAATCCTTTTAGGATCACTTTATTGTCCGTCCGTCTGTCTGTCAATACCCTTTATCCTTAAGAACGCGTGGAGGTATCGAGTTGAAATTAAAACCACTCAGGCCTGCGGTACCTTGAAGCTGTGAAAAAATCAAACTTCTAAGTAAACGCAAAAAAGATACGGCTGTTTATTTCCAAAAAACGTGTATTTCGACACTTTTAAGGGAATCACAATTCATAGGGTACTTCTAGTTGACCTAGAATCCTGAAATTTGGCATGAAGCAAGGTCTCATAGCACAAATATAGAAAAAAATCTGAATACTGTAAATTTGTAGTTACGTCACAAAAAAAAACTTTTTTTCGATTCGGAAAGATCTTCGTAACTCAATTCGGGAATTGAACCCTCAGTGTGCGAGTCCGACTCGCACTTGCCCGTTTTTTTTTATTACTGTAACTCTCGTTTTTATACCTAACTTACGATCCCAGGTTCTCTTATACGATCTACTAGTAACCCTTCCTTTAGCATGGGTGCAAATTATATCGTAAACCTTCCTCATTAATTGTCCTTTTCATTTGTGGAAACCATATCAAAATCCGTTACGTGGTTTAGGAAGAGTTAGCTTGATAGACACGTGATAAGCAAATTCGTAGTATGTAAAAGAAAAAACAAAGAAAGAAAAACAGTTTATTCGCGCGAAATGACGCAATCTTAAAACTAGATAACAAACATAATCAATTGATAGGTAAGATGTGCGTCACATCCGCGCAAAACGGCCGAACGCTCAGCATAAAGCTGCATGTATGGAAAGAAAAGAAGTTTACTACGGCCAATCAAACCATTGCTTACAGTTCTCGTCAGTACAGGTACACAGTGTAAGCTGTTAGTAGGCCAATATAACTTGGACATCAAACAAGGCCATGCTTTGTATCGCAAACAGGCCGCGCCATTTCACACCATCCCTGTACACAATGGCCCTGATGTGTGATTGATTCGAAGCCATTGCCATTCAATGTACAATGTCTTCGATTATGTATTGACTATTGTCCAGCAATTGAAATAAGGTTACTTGTCCTAGTGATCTAGATAGGTCTTATTGCAGATTCAGTGATTTTTGCTCCAATATCTAACTAAACTTGCTGCAGCAGATAGTATATTGATATGGTAGTATAGTGGTTTAGTAGTGTAGTAGTATAGCAGTATAGTAGTAGATAGAATTCGAGCCTAAAATAATAACACCTGTACGGGTCGTTTTCTGGGTATTCCACAGTGGCGGCGGTAAGTCTCCTCTTTGAGGAGTGGCTAGAGAGGCGCCAGGGCATCCTAACTTTTCAGCTGACGTAAATCCACCGGGTATGGGTATTTCAGGAGAATGAAAGAAGAAAAAAAGAAAGAAAACATGGTTATTCTGCCTAAATAGACGCACATTTATTTACAAAAAATAGTTTTCCCGTCAGGAGTCTTTTTGGAGGCGCCTGTTTCGGAATTAGCGGGAAGAAACGCATAGGTGTCACCATTGTGCGGATCACATGAAAAAGGTGATTAGCGGCGGTGAAATCTCGTGTACGGCCCTGGTTCAGGCCATAGTGTAAGGAGAGAGGGAATAGAAAGTAGTCGCCTCCTACTGCGAAGGAGGATGCTCCGCCGCTGCCGCAGGAGTCGCTCCGGGAGTCGTAAAGCGACACCGTAGGCACGGACTTGCGGCCGGTGAGCAAGAGTAACTCACCGTCTAGTAAAGACGCGTATAGGGTTCCACGTTAGCTTCAACGAGATGTCAGCAAAACTGAAAGGCCGGGGTTGCTCGAACGAGTTAGCATGGCCCTGGAACACAAAGGGCAACTGAAAGAACATAGATGGTTTTAGTAACAGTCTGATACTTCCTCTCGCTCTACCTAGAGTGGGAGAAGTGTAATACATAACATGATTGGAAAAAGTGTCCATAGAGTTTCTTGCATATTCTTATCCATAGAGATTTACGGTTTGGAATGTGAAATTTTTAGGGTTCCGTACCTCAAAAGGAAAAAACGAAACCCTTATAGGATCACTTTGTTGTCCGTCCGTCTGTCTGTCTAGACAGACGTCTGTCAAGACCCTTTATCTCGGGAACGTGTGAAGGTATCGAGTTGAAATTAAAACCATATACTAAAGTCTGCGGTCCCTTGAAGCTGTGAAAAATCAAACTTTTAAGTTAATGAGAAAAAAATATACGGACGTTTATGTCGCAAAAAACGTGTATTTTGACACTCAAAGGAATCAAAATGCATAGGGTACTTCCCATTGACCTAGATTCTTGAAATTTGGCATGAAGCAAGGTCTCATAGCACAAGTATAAGAAAAATCTGAAAACTGTAAATTTGTTTTTTGAAATTCGGAAAAATCTGTGTAATTCGTTTCGGGAATTGAACTGTTTTCATTGGTAAATTTGTACGGAACCCTCGGTGTGTGAGTCCGAAACGCACTTGATGGTTTTTTTTTTTAATTTACTGACTTCTTGACAATTCAAAAATGCCTATAAATGGTTTATTTGAAATAAATGCTTTGATTCTTGATTCTTGAGTTGTTTGATTTTTTACCATAAAACCAAAAAAAAAACAAAATGCGACAATAGATAAAAATAATTTAACAAGTAAAGCAGTTCTAGGAACAATCCCACATAAGACCGTTTTATCATCGTAATGGTCGAAAAGGCACCGTTCGTTTTCGTACCTACAGCCATTATTTTTTCCCTTTCTATTTTCTGAAACCCAAACCATTCTTCAATCCTTTCAGACTTTTATTTATACATTTATATACATTACCCTCGAAAAAGTATTTTCAGGAAAAATTGTCTGTAAATACTACGGTATTTGTTTAATTTTCCGCATGTTTAAATCGGTTTAACAGCTAATAAAATGGTTTCAGTGATTTAAATATCTTGTTGGAAATGTTAAACGGCTATCGCTAAGGGAAAATCCGCTTAGGGAGATATTGGCCGGCAGTAATTGTGGTACACTTTTTTGCGCTTTTTTTTTGTTATGATACTGTCAGTCTTATTTTAAATAAAACTAGCTAACTATAATTAAATGAATTACTTAAATAATGGTTAAATTCTAAATTTGAATTTGCTACAGAAACTTTTGAATTAAGATCCTGCCAATCAATGGTAAACTATGTTAACCTTATTCCAAAACGCAACGTATTCACACAACTATCCCACAACGCCTTCTAGTCCCAAGCTAAGCAGAGCCTGTGTTGCGAGTACTAGACAGCTGATAAACATAGGTACTTAGCATAGCATAGTCGCCCTTATGGTGTTCCCACTATTGGTATTCAGGCCTCCTCTCTAGGAGAGGGTTGGTGGATGTCACATGTCTTCGAATTTCTGGTTCTAGGACATGCCGGTTACCTCACGATGTTTTCCCTCACGGTTTCAGCGTGTTCTTTGCGTACTAAGGCTGCGGTCACTGTTACGAACAAATCTACAGACTATGCTAAAATAACCACCACACTATATAATAGCAACAACTAAACACAAACTGTAAGAGACACAGTAACAAAGGTTTCGTTTGGCATGGATCGCTGTGTGCGTCGCTACAAGCTATCCACTGCGCTCAGTAAACATCGTGCTGCATTGAATAAGAAACAGATGCGACACTCGTTTGGCATATTATAATAGACACAATTGTAAAGATGTGTCCAGACCTGGCGAACTGCGCGCGTGCGCTCATATTCGTACGAAGCCCTTGTGCTGCCCGCACGCCGCTCGTGTACAAGCTACACGCCGTAATCGAACGGCGCAGTTGGTGCGCGCGTGTCGCCCACGGTACACATACATAGTTTAAACGCAAAAGAAGCTACGTGCGCAACAGCTGCGTGCGAGCCTCACTTCAGCCTTGCCGGATCTGCACTAGAGCGGCATACAGTTTGCAAGCGGCTCGCGAGCAGCGTATTCGCCAGGTCTGGACACCCTTTAGACACACATTGCATTTTTTTCTGTGTTATTTTCAGTTACTCTTTGCATTCTAGGCCACGGTAACTCTTATGAACCATACCGTAGCTCTGGAAGGCACCGGCTCTAGTGAGCCACTTTCGCAAACTTTTTTTTGAGTTGGGAAGTCATCCAATCAAGTCTGCTGCTCTGGGGTGGAGCAGGAAGGCATGTCAGACTTTAACTGACTTAAACCATATCTGTATCTTTCAGTTGCCTTTTGCGTTCTAGGACCACCGGTTTCCTTTTAAAAAATTCTACTGGCGGGCATTGGCTCTGATACAGTTTTGTTGACATCTCTTTAAAGCGCGGAACACGATGCACCATCGAACTAGCCTTTGCCTTCATCGGGCGCCAAGCTGAGCTACCGTTTAATCACCGTCCACAAGCTCGTACCCACGATGGCCAGGAGTCATACTGTGGTTCCAGATGCCCAGAGCGTCTTCTGCAGAGGGCAGGGCAGTAACACATGCCCTGTCCTCCCTGTCTTGAAAAAAATAACACCAGCATTAATCTCTTACCCATTAATCAATTCGAACACATTTTTTCCTTCCATTTCAATTTTCACACAATCCATCAGTCTTTTCTTTGGCCTCTGTCTCCCTCCTAGAGAGGAGGCCTGAGTCCTAACAGTGGGAACATTATAAGGCCTACTATGCTATGCTATACTATGCTGTCTCCCTCTCCGTCCATCCACATGTATACTCATAACTCTTTTACTAACATTCGTTTTCCCTCCCTCCTGCTGGACCTGAGTATCAGTAATTTAAAAGAAGTGCTCAATGACCTAGTAACTAGATCCGAACACATGTACCATGTAGTAGGGACCTAAGCCAAAAATACAATATAAAAAAAAACTCAACTAAAAATGTTTTCAACAAGACAACATAAATCCTTTGTTATAATTTAAAAGTTACCAAAACTTTTGAACATCAAATTAATCAGACAAAGGCATAGTTTTATACCCTTACATAAACTCAGTTTTTTAGTACTGCTCAGAATAAAGTTTTTTTTTTTTAGTTTTAGATCAATCCAATTTTTTACTTTGACAGAAATAGAGATGGGGGCACTTGATGGCCTTTGTAGTGACTTCAAAGGCGACATAAAGGCTATGAGATAAAAGTAGGAAGATGTTTCAACGAACGTCTAATCATTGGATATTTTTGTTTTGACAATGCGGTAGCCGAATCTTCTTGTCTGGCGAGGGTCCCGTCATTGTGGCAACAATTACAGGAGACTTATTGTAAGGGTCACAATCTTATTTTGTTTATTTCAAAGTTAAAGTGAAATGGAATCCTTTTTTATAAATAGGTATATTGTACATGGTGTTAACAATAAATGATCGAGTCACTATGTGCTGCCTTGCTAGTCGTACAAAATATTGTTTACCAAATGCTGAACAGAAAAAAAAAATATATCTAGTTATCTTCTCGTCCAATATACCACAGTGTCTCAAGACGAAAGTCTATGACCAGTGCGTATTGCCAGTGATGACATATGGTTCCGAAACGTGGTCGCTCACAATGGGCCTCATCAGAAGGCTCAAAGTCACCCGAAGGACTATGCTCGGAGGTTCCTTGCGTGGTCGAATCAGAAATGAAGATATCCGCAGGAGGACCATGGTTGCCGACGTAGCACGAAGAATCGCCAAACTTAAGTGGCAATGGGCAGGGCACATTGCTCGCAGAACAGACGGCCGTTGGGGCCGAAAGGTTCTGCAGTGGCGACTGCGTACCGGAAGACGCAGTGTTGGAAGACCCTCTACAAGGTGGACCGATGCCCTGGTGAAGGTTGCTGGAATCCGATGGATGCGAGACGCACAGGACCGTTCATTGTGGCGACATTTGGGGGACGCCTATGTCCAGAAGTGGACATCTATAGGCTGAAATGATGATGATGACATGTCATAAAAAAAAAACAATTATTAAAAATGATTTCCTGCACCATCTACCAACAATTTCTTAATCTTTGTCCATTTTATATTGGGTTTAACCGGGCGTTGGTACACGCAATATATTTGGTAGGTGTACCTTACCGGCCAACGCCCATTGCCTATCTGTGCAGCGATAAAACTATTTTATGTACCTTTTGGATATGTTCGAGATAGCTGCTAATCTACACTTGTTTTCTTTGTGAATGCGTATTTGTTGGTGCGAAGTAAAGATATGGGTTTGCGTATGGTCTTAGTAAAGTGTTATGCGTTTTCTTACGTGCAATATCGGTTTTTAGGTCAGGGGTGGCTCTTTTCTTTTTAATATTAACGTTTAAGGGACTGCTCAAAATTAGCAATATTATTGCTCAATATTATTATTATTTTTTTTTAGGAGTGCAAAACATTTAATGATATCTCCCGCCCTTGGGCGGGGCGGACGTGTCCGACTTTTACTGACTTCTTGTTCCTCCTTTGCCTTCATCCGAGGGCATCAGGTTTTTTTTTTTTTGGGTGGGAAAATCATCCTAATGACATCCCCGCTCTTGGGCGGAGCGGGAGATAGTGTCAGACTCTTACTGACTAAAACCCATTCCTGTTCCTTCGTTGCCTTCGTCCCAGGGCTCCGGGTTCCGCTTTCACACTACCCGTGGCCCCGTAGGCTTCGAACCTGCTTGGCCCCTACGGTTTTCTGACATCTTCTTAAGGCGCGCGTGCAACACTATGCGCTGTCGACGACTTTGGGTCGGTCCGGACGGTTACCGGATGACCGAACGGCGTGCTACCTATTACTCGCCGACCGCAAGCCTGCGCCTACGGTGGCTGGAAATCGGGATCAGGATTTCGGTGGCTGGGGCGTGAGGGCCACTCCCTCGCGCGTACACGTGCGGCGTCCTCCTTTGCTAGCATTACTGCTTCGCAGAAGGACGAGACCGCCTACTACTCCTCGCTTCGATCCATGGCTAATCGCCCCACAAGGACACAGCGGTACTCTGCTCTTGGTCTATTTAGTCGCTAACTCCTCCTAAATCACGCAACCGATATTGATGCGGTTTTTACTTATATAAAGAGCGATAAACGAGAATGGTATATGTATATAATTTGCATACGTTTAAAACAGCGGTGGGTCATTACCGACCCACCGCGACCAAGAAGAAGAATTGTAATACCATAGTAGCCATTCTCAAAGTTCTTTATGCCATCTTTGTTTGAAGGTTGACAGAACAAGTAATACTCATCAAGAAGATTTGGAATCAAAATAAATCTGTTTAAATTATTAAATGAAAAGGAATATTCCGTTAGTGAATTTGTTAATGACTAATTTTAAAAACATTTGGCTTAATCTAATTGATCAATTTGTATACTATATTTTTTTTCTTGTTATGACCGAATATTACTATTTATTTTAATGTGATGTTCAAATAATTGTCAATTAAGTTATGAGTAGTTTAACTTTATTTTAATTTTAACTAACGTGTTTTTTTTTTTTGTTTATTGTATTTCAATGATCATTTGGCAATTTTTCATCATCATCATTTCAGCCGAAAGACGTCCACTGCTGGATATAGGCCTCCCCCAAGTGCCGCCACAATGAACCGTCCTGTGCGTCTCACATCCATCGTACTCCCGCAACCGTTACCAGATCATCGGCAATTGATTGGCAATTTTTGAATAGTACAATTTCGAATCAATACTTAAAGTTTTATTAATAATATATGTCCACTAGTGAGACATTATTAGGACATCAAAAATGTTTTGTAGAAAATCTTTAACCAACCCAATGTTTACAAAAACATTAAAGCAAGAACTTCCTTGACCGTTTTATTTAATAACCAGATAATTAAATTAACGAACTGTCCCAATTTTCCTTCCTTCCCCAAAATAACGCCCCGGAAAACACGGGAACTGCCAAAACTGAAATTTCGCTGGTG
Source organism: Mythimna vitellina (assembly GCA_949316375.1). Lineage (NCBI taxonomy): Eukaryota > Metazoa > Arthropoda > Insecta > Lepidoptera > Noctuidae > Mythimna > Mythimna vitellina. The sequence goes on from OX438696.1 coordinate 3,181,379, forward strand.
AAAAAATAAATAATACGTTGCAAAACAAAATAATTAAGCGCTATTCGTCGGGTTTTAATCAGCTATCTCATTACGGAGTGGTGGTTAACCGGCCGAATGTAAAGTACTGTTTATCTAAGCACAAATCTGTAGTAGCCAACGGTTGCGGTCATTCTCGTGTTGGAGCCAGATTGCTTTTTGCTTTAGTCGCATATTCGGGTTTTGTAAGATCGGGTTGGGCAAGGATGTTAGAAAGGGTTTTAATTTTGCTGTGGAAAACTGTGTTTATGTTTTTCTTTTGTTTATGTATGAGCTGTGTAAAAATCTCAAGCTTCATATGAGAAAGTCTGAAAGCGGATCACATGAACAAACCAAATCATATCAGAAAAGGATACAGTTTTCATCGTCGTGGAATAGGTGTCTGCGGAGGACTGGATTTTTTTTTTGAAAATTGGTTCAGACGCATGAAACTAAAAATAATGGCTGTTGGAGAGTTCTTTGAAAAGATTTCATAAAAACATTTTATCCATAGAAGTTAGTTTTATAGCTTCTCAAAACTTTCTGAGTGGCCTGATGCATTTAAGTTAGTGTCTACACCTGGTGGAGGTTTTTTTACATTATTTTCCAACTAAGTTCTTTGCTCACATGAAAGTAGAAAGTTGCCTCAAAGGAATATCTACATAAATAAATAAATAATTCATTTTAGACCAAAGTGTTGTACATTTTGTAAACCCACTAACTGCGTAACAGTTAGCCTATGGAGCGCTTGTTTGTTTCAATTGTTTCACATGCAATCCAATAAATCTAAAAATACGATAGATTATCTATTTTTTTTTTAAATTAATATAAACTAGTGCTTGACTACGATACCACCTGATGGTAGGCAGTGATGCAATAGTTGTAGCGTGACCATCGAGCGTAGGCATGAAAAGTTAAGTACATACATGAGATTGACTTCTGTACCTATCTATTTTGTGGTCACTACTTTATTAAGAGCCTCACTCACTCTAGGCTTGAAGACACCTAAATTATAATTGGACAGGAAGGCTGCAGCAGACAAATTAGTGGATATTTCCACATCTTGCGACCACTGGTTCCTTAGTCGTATACTATATATTGGGTTTTAAAAATATTCTATGTATTATTTCAGGATATGTTCTTTAAGAAATATGAGGAATAGTCGTAAAGTCTTACAAACCTTTATTGAAAAGAGAAGATCCTCCGACCAGACAGCTGCAACTGTCTGGTCTGGGCAACTGTCCCAATAGTTATTATTCAGACTATTGTATTATTCCCATTGCACAGAAAACTCTCATAACGTGATATCGGATTTTTTCTTTTAGTTCCAATGTGCTTACATAGATGTCTCCACAATCTACTCGTGTACTAACCGTTCAGTCTGAAAAAGTAACAAACATATAAACACGCATTTACATACATATAAACTTTTGCCTCAATAATAATAGTTTGATAGGATATTTTGGCATAAATGCAGTATGCAGTACCGACCACAACGGAGAAAAAAAATACTATTATTTAAACTTCTATTTACAAAAAAAAAAATACTATATATCTACTACTGGGCAGAGCACCTTGCTCGCAGAACAGATAGTCGATGGGGTCAAAAGGATCTGGAGTGCTGACTACGCACCAGAAGACGCAGCGTTAGAAGGCCTCTCACAAGGTGAATCGATGACCTGGTGAGAGTTGCAGGAATTCATTGGATGCGAGACGCACATGACCGTTCGTTGTGGCGATACTTGGGGGATCCTTATGTCCAACAGTGGACTTCTTGCGGCTGAAATGATGATAATGAACTACTACAGAAAAACGAAAAAGTAAGGGCCTTATTGTCGATAGGTGAAGGTACACAGATGTGTTTTAGCTTGAGTCTGACTCTCCCTCTCGTTCCACTCAGTGAGGGAGAAGTTTTTTGATCATTTTCCACGACGAAAGAAATAGGTTTATCCCGTTCACTTTGCAAAATGATTTGACAATGACTCCCAACAACTCTTTGGTTTGGTTTTTTGGTTTAAATTATATCTACTTTGTTCAATCAACTGTATCGTGATTGCATATAGTGGACCTACTACACACCAATAATGTGGTTATGAACGGATATTGATTAACTGAAAATTAATTACGAATAATATATATAAGGGTCACCTACACCGAGGGACGACGCGGCGTGCTATATTTTTAACCGACTTCAAAAAGGAGGACATTCTATGTTCGGCTGAATGTATTTTTTTTTATGTATGTTCACCGATTCCTCGCTCATTTGTGGAATGAATTTTAATTTTTTTTTATGGTGAAAGAAAAAGAGAGGACTTTGAGGAGTGACTAGAGATTAACGCCATGATTATAGCGTGCCCAAATAAGTAAGTGTATCGTCACTAAAAATACAAAGAGGTAAAGTTTGCTTTTTTGTTTGTAGGAGGTAATCTCTGAATTTTTTCACCGAAAAAAACTTTTTACAAAAAAAAGATAACCGACTTCACTAAAAAAACACTAAAAGGATCAAAATAACTTTAATTTCGGAAGTCGGTGTTTCTCGATATTATTTGTATCTTATTTAACACCGACTTCCGAAATTAAAGTTATTTAGATCCTTTTAGTGTTTTTTTAGTAAAGTCGGTTATCTTTTTTTTTGTAAAAAGTTTTTTATTTCACACTTTTTAGTTGGGATACACTTATAAACAGAGTGCCTGTTTCTCACGACAATTCCAATTAATCCAAACACTACTAGGTTACATTGTTTTATTATGAAGTTCCTGTGTCTACCTTTCACCTTCCGGCTCCATTTTCAGATCAGTTCGATAGTACCTTATAGCCAAAGTGCATTTCATGACAATACTAATAAGCCCAAACAATGCTAGGTTACATTGATTAATGACGGAGTTCCAGTGCCTACCTTCTGGCTCCATCATCATCATCAGATGAATTTGATGATACCATTTTCAACGGAACTATTCAGAACCATTAATTTATTTGTATTATTATAGTCGCTTAACTATCTTCATTGTGATATCTATGCGAGTATGAAGTTCCGTTGACCATTTCTGATCTTCTTCATCAGTTCCGCTTCATGAAATGTTACTTTTTGACTGTAAATGCTTAAGTTCTCGATGAAAGTACAAAAATCACTATGCAGTTGCCTATAATATTTGAAGAGTTCCCTTGATTTCGCCAAGATTCCATCATTAGATCCTGACTTGGTGACTATGGAACCATTTGGGAAGTATACTCTCTACAACAATTTTTTTTTTTTTCAAATTGGTTGGCAAGCGACGAAGTTATGCGCGAACAAACATAAAAAAGATACAAACATCCGAATTGAGAACCTCCTCCTTTTTTAGAAGTTGGTTAATAAAAAGCTGCTTTTTTCCTGAGTGACATAGGCTACATTTTATGTACATAGGTGAAGCCGCAGGCAAAATCTATTTAATGGTAAAGTCCATTCTTTTGCAGGTATTCATTTTTCATAGACATCAATTACTATTTCGAAAATAGAACGCAGCTACGTGTCGTGTGGCATACTATAATAATAATATAATAATGTATTTATTGGTACAAAGGTTGATAATAACTAATAATTATTTTGTAACAGTCTATCCTTTGTGAGAGCTGGAGTCCATACTGATTACAGGACCTGTATGACAGAACTCCAGGCTCACACCTTCAAAATTACAATTCTAATTGCACTTACGTACTACTTCTTCTTCTTCTTTTCGTGTCGATGCACTCTAACTAAATTTTTTCTGACCAGTATTTGGCAACCTCTACGGCTCTGTTATTGGCCTCGTATAGATCCTGAAAACTGCAGGTGGTTGTGCAGGATGGACAGCATAGCAAATGACGCATGTCCTGTGCAGCGGCTCCGCACTGGCACTGTGTTTTACGTACTACTGACATTAATGGAGAATACGACTGCTATAAACTGAATCTATGCACCTATCATGTTACAAAAACAACGCCCCCAACGCCCTATTTCTCCCCACAAATACCACATCCGGCAAAACTATCCGCTTCCCACATCCACTCATTGGTTTCCCTTCGGCCACTATTAACATTTAAATCACCTGTTTACAAGCAACAAAATTAATTTAAAATAAACCATGTTCCATGAAATCCAATTAAGTTGATAGCTAATTAAAATTTTCATAATGTTACACCTTGTAGGTACATGGCAGTGTTACTTTTTAGTAGTCGTTGTTAATTATTTATTATTTGTATCGTAATATATAATTATTGTGTTTGCTTTAGTCCAACCGGTAGTGATACGGACTGCATACAATGGTAATAAAACGAACTGTATGAACTGTACTGAATGTATGCAGTCCTGTTTCACATTATTGAATGGAAGAATACTAGTGTACAGATTTTTATTTTTAAAATGCAACCGATATTACCTTTTGTGTTTCGTTACATTAGAAGGCTACTGAGTTCGAATTTGAGGGTTGACAAATTTCATCACCATGCATCTTAGTAAAGTTTCTCGAAAATTGTATGAAAAATGCCCTTACGTAGCATTGACAGTATTCAAATTTTGAATTAATCGTGTAGATCTTTTTATTTTTATGTATAGTTTTAAAGTAATTAAGGGTACATGCAACTATTTTTTAATCAGTAGCCCAGCTAGAGTTCTCATGTTGATTAACTGAGGATATCAAAAATAGTTAAGATATACTAATTTAATTTATTTTATGATTCTTGTAACATGTAATTCAGGTAAATACGAGCCAAAAACGTAAAAAAATAATTATCTGCTTATTAATTTTTACAACGTAATAAGACAGATAAATAAATTATTTATTGAACTCCAAAAATAAAATGACTAACTATAATAGGAACATAATAAGTGTGTATTTTGAATTCTTTTTTTTTTAAGCTCAATTTTTTTTTAAATGCAACGTGATACGGACTTTTTAAATACGGAATCACATTTTTTACATGCATTAATTCATATAAAAACCCTTATGGCCACTCTGTTGCATTTTGGCTGCAGATTAGGGATATACACCACTAATTCTTAATTAGTACAAATATTTAAAAGGTTTATTAGAAAAGGAAAGGGAGATGTTATTATTAAAGTACAGTCTCAATAAATAATATGATTAAACAGCTAAAGCTATTAGCATATGTTTATATCCCAAAATGTACTCAATTTATGGAAATATTGTACAGGCTATTTATTGATTACGAATGAATAAATGACGATCAAAATAGAAAAAAACATTGCGCATAATATTTCCTAGTAGCTATTGTTATGAATTATTGATTCTATTATGAACTAGCTGTTGCCCGCGACTTCGTCCGCGTTAAGTTCGTAAAACTGTACAATCACTCTGTGCTTGCAATTCATTCCGAAAGCATCGCAATTATTTATTGTACTTTAACATAAAACGGTTAGAGGTAAAAATATCCGAATTGAGAACCTCCTCCTTTTTTAGAAGTTGGTTAAAAACGCAAATTACCTTCAGGAAACATGTTATGTACTCGTCCAGATCCAGATGTATGACCGTCAATGAATAGAAAGAGCATGTATGGGTCATAGCAGTTGTCATTTCTGCCTACCCCAAGGGAAAAGGCATATGTATGCATGGGCATATGTATGTTTCTGGTTTATGTTCTGGTAAAACAACATCGTATGATTTTAACCCCTCGTCACAGCAAGCACGCCACAATCAAATCGCAGCGGTAATGCCTGTCTTTGAGAAGTGTCTACAGAGGCGTCACGGCATCCTCTTTTTGTGCAGGACTAACCGGTTGTGGGTATTTCGGAAGGTATCTGTGTCGAATTCAGCGGGAAGAAACACTCGGGTCTCACCATTGTGCGAATAGCCCGGAGAATACGATGGAGCATACGGTGGAAGTCACTCCCGCTTGGTCGGAGCGCCGGCGCCGCCTTGTCCTTATGGGGGCGATTGGTGAAGAAAATGACAACCAGTAGTCTCCTTCAGTGAAGCACTACGATCAAAGAAGGTGGATGAAACTATGAGGGATAGGACATCCTGACTCCTTAGCGGTCGCTGCAAGGGACGCTCCGGGTGTTGAAAGCCGCAAGGCAATTTCTAGCCATCGCAAACACGGGATTGCGGTGGAGCTGTCCGGCCGTCTGGTCAAAGCAATCCTAAATCGACGGCGCGTAGTATTCTACGCGCGACTCAAACAGATGTCAGCAAATGGATGTCTGCTAGGGCTGCATGATTGATCGAAAGAATTATCTCCCATAACAATTTTCGCCTCAATAACGTTCCACTGAAGAGTTTAAGCAGTTAGACAGCTTTGGTAGAGATAAACGAAGGAGCATAATCGGGACACCGACCTTCAGCTGGATAACGTGCACTGATAGTGAAAAGTCTTAAGTGAATCCAAAAACTACCATCATCATCCGGCAGGCATTAAGTCCGCCGCTGTAAATTTGTGCATAAAGGATTAAATAAATAAATCGTCAACTATTTTCTTCCACAACATTACTTATGAAGAATTTGAGAGAACATGCTTGCATTGATTGTTGCAGTTTGATCATATTGGGCGTTTAGAATTACTTGTTCATTTACCTAGGATATTTTGGTGTATATTTAATTGACGTCCCCGTATATAAGACAAATGTTTTTTCCATAGTGGGAACTACCTTATGAAGAGTCTCCAACTTATGAATGAACTTCGGTGAAACCTTGTGCGCGTGTATCCCCGTTCAATCGAACTCGCATATTGATGGCCAAACCGAGAAATTACTGACACCGATTGCCTCTATGAGGACACGGCGGTTCATTCAAGATGGATAGACCTCCACCGCATGCTACACCAGGTTGTCCAGGTGATTCACAAAATGGTAATATCAGGGTACTTTCAACCGAACCCAGAACAGAAACCGTTCGAAACACCCACAACAGTCCTGAGCTTATCCATAAAACAATGGGGTGCTACGACAGAAAACCTCCTCGAGTGCCCGCAGGCTGTAGTTCCCTTGCGGATACGTCCGGAGTGAAGACCAGTCTGCGGGACGGTGCACCCTGGGAGGCGGCTAACGACTCCCCCTGGGTACTCTTGCCTAAGGGGTCTCGATGTCTGCCTGCGAATATTCTGTCCGAAGGAACACTTCAACGCGTGTCCCTCTGCTATAGCAGAAGGCATAGTGGCGAAGTAAGAGCGGGCTCGGTGTGCACTTACCCTGCCACCGGGCAGGCAGGAGGAAGGCTTGGTCCTCCTCCTGCCACCGTTAGTCTCGTAGCCCCAGAGATTGTCCAAGGTCATGTTTCTGACTTTTGATGGGGGTCGAGGGTCTTGGCTTAACCGCCCGGGCCGCGAGGAAGACAACCTCTATAAGAAATTACCCCAAACCTCCAAGCGGCGGCGCACCGTGAGGGAGGTTGTTAGCTTGACTAATGGGTAGCTAAATTAGTCTCTAGTGCGGACCACTATTTTGAGCAGGTACACAAAGTTTTTACTCGTGGGAACAGCAATGGAAACACTAAATAATAAAAATAAGGAACGGAGGAAGAAAGATGGGCGGTCGGAGTCCGACGCCGCATCGAAGGAGAGCTTAGAGAGCTCTGACGGCGAGGTAGAAGTGGTTTTCGGTGAAAACTCACGTTTTTACCGGAAACGTGGCAAACCGGAGGACGGATCGTCTTCCGAAGCGGAGTTTGTGTCGGCCCGCAAGATCCCCACCAGCAGTCGGGGTGCGTGCCGAGCTGTAGGAAGAGGGAGGGGGCTTACTTCCCAGGAGGTTGCTGAGCGAGCCGAGAGGCTCGCTGCGGAGGGCCGATGTTCCGCAGCGACCAGCGTCAGGGCTGACTCCTCGGGGCCGTCTGGCAGTGTGCCGGACGCCGGGGAAGACTCCGCCGAGGAGTCGCGTAGGGCGCTCGGAGAGCTGGTCGTCGAAGCCTTAACGGCCATAGCAAGAAAGCGGGAGAAGGGCTCAAAGAAGCGAGGCATCGCCCAGTTCGCGGCCTCGATCTTGGAGGCTATGGACGCCTCCTTCGAGAAGCGGCTCGAAAAAAGGATCGCTTTGCTCCGGGCCGAGCTCATCGGAGCCCAGAAAGTCGGCCCCCAGGAAGAGGCACCAAAAGGGGGATGCACGCAGGGGCAGGAGCAAAAGCAGCCCCAGTCCCAGTCCCAGCCCCAGCCGGAGTCGGAGGGCCAGCTGCTGATGTTGGTGCGCCAGGAGCTGGCTGCCTTTAGGCAGCAGCAGCAGCAGCAGCAGGAGCAGTTCCAGCTACGGATTCAGCAGCAGCTATCCGTGCTAGAAGGGATTGTACTGCGTCCCCCGCTCGCTGCCTCTGGTCAGCGAAAGGCTGCGTCGTATGCCACCGCCGCCGCGGCCCCGGCTGCTGCGCCTAAGGCGGGCCCATCGGGGCAAGCCAGGCGCGAGGCCGTTACGTCGGAGCCTGCGAGGACGGCCCCGGCGGCCAAGCAGCAGCAGCGGCTGGCGAAGCCTGCTCCTCCCACGAGGGTCAAAGCAGCATCTGCCGCTAAAGCGGCGAACCCCCCTGACGTGGCGGCGGTTAGGCCGCCCCTGCCACCTCCCCCGTCTGCAGAACCTTCGGCCGACGCCGGATGGACGGTTGTCGGTGACAAGAATAAGGCTGGCAGGACGGCTAGGGCGGCCAAAAAGCGCGCGAGGCGACTGCAGCGCAAAAAGCGGGCCATGGCGGCTAGACTTCGCGCCCCGAATTCCGAGGCTGTAGTTATCACACTACAGCCAGATGCGGTAAAGAAGGGCGTGACGTATGACGCCGTCATGGAGAAGGCGAAGCAGGCGGTGTTGCCCCACCTTGGTGAGCTTGGAGCCTCTAGGGGCTTCCGCATGAGGCGCACCGTAACTGGGGCCCGAATGCTTGAGGTCCCTGGTGCGGCCAGTGGCCCTGCCGCGGATGCCCTGGCCGCAAGGATCAGGGCGTCCCTGGACGTGGAAGAGGCCCGAGTGTCCAGGCCCACCAAGCGCATTGATATGCGCATCATGGGCTTGGACGACTCCGTCAGGGTGGATGAGGTGGTGGCCGCCATCGTCGGAGCGGGAGGATGCACTGCCGAGCAGGTTCAGGCGGGCACCATCCGCGCTGACAGCACGGGCATGCGACCTGTGACGGTTAGCTGCCCCGTGTCGGCGGCCAAGACAATCACCGGGGAGGGCCGACGGCTTCTGGTAGGCTGGGTATCCGCGCAGGTGAAACTGCTGGAGCCCAGACCTCTGCGGTGCTACCGCTGCCACGTGGGGCACCACGTGGGGGCCTGTTGCGCTGCGGAGGTAGACCGCAGTGACCGCTGCTTCCAGTGCGGTCAGTCCGGTCATAAGGCGGTTGAATGCCGTGCAACGCCGCACTGCTACGCATGTGCGGCGGCAGGCAAGCCGGCCGACCACCGGGCTGGAAGCAGGTCCTGCGACCCCCCCGCCAAAGCCAAGGGAAAGGTCCAGAAGCCCATCCACCCCAATGCCCTCACCGCCGCAGCCTCGTCTTTGGCTGCCGCTGCTGTTGCCGCTGCGACCCCCGCGGCAGAGTCCTCACGTGGGGCTCGGGAGGAGACTGTAATGGACTGTCAATAACGGCTCCATTACGTCTCCTCCAGGCGAACATCAACCACTGCGCCTCCGCTCAGGATTTGTTGCTCCAGAGCATGGCGCAGTGGTCGATCAACATCGCCGTGGTCTCCGAGCCGTACTATGTCCTACCCAGGGGAGACTGGGTTCAGGACCGGGACGGCTCGGTGACCTTTATTTCGTCGCCCGCCGCCGGTACTCCGTCCCTCGAGGCCGTCACGAGGGGACGGGGTTGCGTAGCAGCACGGTTCGGGGACATTGCAGTGGTAGGCGTCTACCTGTCCCCGAACAGAACTCTCGCCGATCTCCACATCTCCCTTATGGAGCTGAATGCCGTCGTCGCTGGGTTTGGTTCCCTCCCCGTGGTTGTTTGCGGGGACTTCAATGCCAAGAACTTGGCTTGGGGTTCCCGGTACACAGACCAGCGGGGTCGGATGGTGGAGGACTGGGCTCTGGAGACAGGCCTGGTCGTCCTAAACCGGGGTTCTGTCCCCACGTGTGTGCGGATGCAGGGCGAGTCAGTGGTGGACATATCGTTCGCCAGCCCTGCTCTGTCACCGCGTGTCGTTGACTGGCGCGTCATGGAGGGGGTGGAGACGTACTCAGATCACCAGTACATTCGGTTTGACGTCTCCAGCCAGACCTCGACCGCGCCGGTCCAACAGACCCCGTGTGGTCCGCGTTGGGCGCTGAAACAGCTGGACCGGGAGCTCCTCCTGGAAGCCGCGATGGTACAGGCCTGGGTGCAAGCACCGGACAGGCCTGTCGAAATAGACGTCGAGGCAGAGTGGTTCCGGGAGGCCATGTCGCAAATCTGCGACGCGGCAATGCCCCGAGTCCGGCCAGGACGTGCCCGGCGCCAGGTGTACTGGTGGTCGCCGGAGATTGCGGCACTGCGCAATGCGTGTAATGCCGCGCGGCGCCGGTACGCCAGACACTGCAGTCGCCGCATCCGCCCGCCGGATGCAGAGGCCAGGGAGGCGGAGCTGTACGAGGGGTACAGAGTGGCAAAGCGCACCCTCCGAGCGGAAATAAAGCAGGCCAAGTTGGAGGCTTACAACGTGTGGCTGGGGACTCTGAATGGAGACCCGTGGGGACGCCCCTACAAGGTGGTGCGGGACAAACTCCGCCCCTGGGCTCCCCCACTCACGCAGAGTCTTCGGCCCCAGATTGTGGAGGGTGTGGTGAGCACTTTGTTCCCTGCGCGAGGGGAACACTCTCCCCCGCTCATGGCTCCGCCACCAGCGGTGTCTAACGCGGATCACGATGGCGATGACGATGACAATGCTCCGGAGGTGACTGAGGTAGAGATGAGTGTGGCGGTACGAAGGCTGAGTGCCAAGAATACCGCCCCAGGACCCGACGGCTTGCCTGGTAAAGCCTGGGTCCTGGCCATGGAGGCTCTCGGGTCTCGATTAAGAGGGCTCTTCAGCGCATGCATGGAGAGGGGCCAGTTCCCACTTCGCTGGAAGACGGGGAAACTGGTCCTTATCGCAAAGCCGGGGCGCCCTGCGGACTCTCCGTCCGCGTACCGGCCCATTGTGCTGCTCGACGAGGTGGGCAAGCTCTTTGAAAGAGTAATTGCAGACCGCCTCGTCGCGCACCTAACACGGTTGGGACCGGACTTGGCGGACGGCCAGTTCGGCTTTCGCAGGAGGCGCTCCACGGTGGACGCCATCATGCGCGTGCGAGCTCTCACGACGGGGGATGCGGTGTCCCAGGGCAGATGTGTCGTGGCGGTGTCTTTGGACATCGCCAACGCCTTCAACTCCCTGCCCTGGAGTAGCATTAGGACGGCACTCCGATATCACCGGGTGCCCGACTACCTCTGTCGCGTGATCGAGGCCTACCTGTCGGACAGGTACATCATCTACCCCGGTCACCAGGGAGAATGGAAACGGCGAGAGATGTCGTGCGGTGTTCCGCAGGGATCGGTACTAGGACCGCCCTTGTGGAACATCGGCTACGACTACGTGCTGCGCGGGAACCTCCCTGACGGGGTCAGCGTGATCTGCTACGCAGATGACACGCTGGTCCTGGCGCGGGGAGAGTCGTACCAGGCGGCGGTCGAATTAGCGACACGCGGGGTTGCGATAGTCGTTGATAGGATTCAGCAGTTGGGACTCGAGGTGGCGCTGCACAAGTCTGAGGCCATGTGTTTTCACGGCCCTCGGAGCGCACCGCCTCGGCATTCCCAATTAACGGTAGGAGGAGTTCACATCGGCGTCGGGTCGACGATGAAGTACCTGGGACTCGTCCTCGACAGCCGGTGGAATTTTGAGGAGCACTTCCGACGTCTGGCCCCCAAACTGAATCGGACTGGGGCTGCCCTCAAGCGGCTCTTGCCCAACCTCGGAGGTCCAGACGCCTCCTGCCGGAGGCTCTACGCAGGCATCGTCCGGTCCATGGCCCTTTATGGGGCGCCGGTTTGGGCGCCGTCACTGCGAAAGCGACCGGCGGCCCAGCTGAACGCGTGCCAGAGGGTCATGGCCATACGGATGGTGCGGGGATACCGGACGATTTCCCGCGAAGCGGCGAGCCTCCTTGCTGGCCAGTCACCATGGGATCTGGAAGCATCAGGCCTTGCACACATGCACGATCTGCGCGTGGAGATGCAACGTCGGGGCGAAACTCCACTGCCACGACAAGTCGCGGCATGGCGGGCAGAGTTCCGGCGGGGTCTCATGGTGGAATGGCGACAGCGACTGTCGCAACCCAGTGCTGGGCACGCCATAATCATGGCGGTAATTCCCCTCTTTGAGGAGTGGCTGGAAAGGCAACACGGCGTCCTTACCTTCCGCATGACGCAGGTCCTTACCGGACATGGTAAGTTCGGGAGGTTTCTGCACCGGATTCGTGCGGAAACGACGCCCGGGTGTCGCCACTGTGTGGACCGCCCGGAGGACACGGTAGAGCACACGGTGGAGGTGTGCCCCGCTTGGGCAGAGCAACGCCGTGTCCTCGTGGGGGCGATTGGCGGCGGCGATCTCTCGCGCCGGGCCTTGGTTCAGGCCATGCTCCGGAGCGAGGAGGAGTGGCAGGCGGTCGCCTCCTTCTGCGAAGCAGTAATGCTAGCAAAGGAGGCGGCCGATCGCGTGAGGCAGCGGTCTTCACGCCCCAACCGCCGCCGGGACTCCGATCCCGATTACCGGCCACCGTAGGCGCGGGCTCGCGGACGGCGAGCAATGGGTGGCTCGCCGTCCGACCGTCCGGTAACCGTCCGGACCGAGCCCAAGTTACCGACGGCGCGTATTGTTCCACGCGCACCTCAAGGAGATGTCAGCAACTGTAGGGGCCCAGCAGGGTCGAAGCCTACTGGGGCCAAGGGTCTGATTCTGAAAGGAAGACTCGGCCCTGGTACGAAAGGCAACGAAGGAACAGGAGTGGGTTTTTAGTCAGTAAAAGTCTGACACTATCTCCCGCCCCGCCCAAGAGCGGGGGATGTCATAAGATGATTATCCCACCGGGAAAAAAAAAAAAAAAAAAAATCCATAAAACAATGAAATTACGGTAAACAAATGTAGCAGCCGATTAGTGTTATCCCTGAGACTGGCCTCCCTTAGAGGGTTGTTCCAGTGTTGGTCACCACTCACTGCAAGGACGTAACGTCCAGATGTCGACGTAAGGCTGCAAGGAATCTAAGATACATCATACGTTGTCGAACTGTGAAAAACACATTCGATCCCGTTTTATATGAAGCAGTGAAGGCAAATAATAAAAGACACCAATATTAATCCGCAAGGTGCCATCATGCCGGAGGACACAGTGGAGATGTGCCTTGCAAGGGCGGAGCACCGCCGTGTCCTCTTGGAGGCAATCGGCGTCAGTGACCTCTCGCGCCGGGCTCTGATCCAGAGCGAGGAGCAATGGCAGGCGGTCGCCTCCTTCTGCAAAGCCGTAATGCTAGCGAAGGCGGAGGCCGCACGCGTTAGGGAACGAACCGCCTAACGCCGAGCCGAGATTCCGACCCCGACTACCAGCCACGGTAGACGCGGGCTTCCGGACGTCGAGCAATGGGTAGCTAGCCGTCCGGTAGTTGATCGGACCGAGCCCAATCCTCAACAGCGCGTAGTGATAGACACAGGTGTAGTTTTAGTCAGTAAAAGATTGACACGTCCTCCCGCTCCAACCAGAGCGGGAGAAGTCATTGGATGATTTCTACCCTTAAAAAAAGAAAAAAAAGGTGCCATCATCATCATTATCATTTCAGCCGAAAGACGTCCACTGCTGGATATAGGCCTCCCCAAGTGTCGCCATAATGACCGGTCCTATGGGTCTCTCATCCATCGGATTCCCGCGACCCTTATCAGGTCATCGGTCCACTTAGAGGCCCCCAGGTGTAACCCCTTCCGAAAATGTGGCCGTGTTATTTTAAAGTGAATAATTAAATACATATAGGTATTTATTTTTATCGTCTTTGGATGGTATCCCTTGAATAATCACGGTAAATTAGCTTGTTACAATAATGGGAAAAATATAATAAAAATAAGCAGTAGGATTGTTAAAAATGCCTTCGTCTAACACCAGTTTAACCATAACTGTAAACGTGGGCGATGGCCATTCTTCTGCCACTCAGAAAATTACGTAAAATGCGCAATGCCATCTATCAAATTATATTATGAAGTTTAACCATCATTGTCATCATTATTTCTACTTTGAGTCTTTAGATGGCGTTGCGAGTATCTGAATTGCGCGTGGTGTCATATTTTACTTCTCAAAAACTTTGATTTCATACCGTTTGTCTTTCATATGCTTTGTTTCATTGCGATGAAACAAAGCTTAAGTAAGATAATTATCAAGTTACATACAATTTTAATGTATAAAAATTATCTACATCGATTTCTAAAATTAATAATACGCACTTCACTAAAAATTGCTACAAATATATTATATACGTAGTAAATCTACGTATATAATATATTTGTAGCAATTTTAAAAAAAAAATTGTAAGCATGCAAAAATATATAAAAAAATCTTATTCACGATGACAAAATAAAACAAAAATTTCTGCTAAGATAGCCGTATGGGATTTGAACCACCTTCACATTGCATGAAAGTCTAGATACGAAACCACTGCGCTGCGGTCTTCGATAAATAATCTATAAAATAGACGTTCTTATATAAACGTCATAATTGACTGGTTGGCTCCCTAACGATAATAGCGTGATGATTTTCATTTTAGACGTTAAATTTGCAGCTAAATGGAATAATGTAATATTATAGTACGTGATTTTACTCGCCGCTTTAATTTTATTATGTGTTTTGATTAGTTTTTACAAAATATTTAGAAGATATCGAATATTAATGTCAATTTTATTTTGAAAAAATGGTAAAAGTTATTTTAATACAAAAAAAATAAGACAAAATAATGACAAATTTTTTAAATGCAGCTGGGAATCGAACTCGCGGCAAATGTCGTTCAATACCTACATTTTGGATTATTGCTCACCCCCCATAGCAAATAGCGTGATAATTTATAGCCTATCAGTTGCCCTGACCTATAAGGATTATGTATGCAAAATTTTAACAGGATTGGTTCAGTAGGTTTTGCGCCAATTACTACCATCGCAAAAGAATTTTACTGTTTTATTATATGTATAGATAGATTTACCAATTACAATAAATTATCGTGGTCAATTTTGCAATTTCGTTTTTTTTTTTTTACTTTTGACTACAAAAATATGATCAGTACGGGTACGCATATAGCCCCATTTTTGTACTCATTAAAAAATAGAGGTGTATATTGTATTTATTGATTTTGTTGTAGACAGGAAATAATATTTGAATTCGTAGTTAATAAATTAGCACTGGGCTGCGGAATTGTCTGAAAGAGTTACCGCAGCCCTAGAACGCAAAGGGCTATATACCTGTATGGTGGGTTTTAGTCATTAAAAGTGTGACACTCGCTCTTGTTTCGCCCACAGCAGTAGGAATAATTTGATGCTTTTCCACGGCAAAAATATACCATCATTTCAGCCGAAAACCGTCCATTGTTGAACATAGGCCTTCCCCAAGTGTCGCCATAATTAACGGTCCTGTGTATCTCGCATCTACGGATTCCCGCTACCCTTACCTGGTCATCGGTCCACGTTGTGGGAGGCCTTTCAACGTTGCGTCTTCCGGTACATGATCGCCATTCCAGAACCTTTCGTCCCCATCGACTATCTGTTCTGCGAGCAGTGTACACTGCTACTTAAGTTTGGCAATTCTTTGAATAACTTATTATATATATACTCAGCATATATGCTAAGTATAGCATAGTCGGGCTTATAATGTTCCCACTGTTGGGACTCAGGCCTCCTCTCTAGGAGAAGGAATGGGCCGTAATCTACCACGCGGGTCCAGAGCGGATTGGTGGATGTCACATGTCGTCGAATTTTTGGTTCTAGGACATGCCGGTTTCCTCACAATGTTTTCCTTCACCGTTTTAAGAGCAGTGGTGATGAAAATGAAATAAATTACTCAAAGGTGGTGGTTCTATGTATTATATTTAATTACGGGTAGCCGGATACATTAGTCACCATGTACCAGTGGCGCTGTACAGTAGTCGGATAACGGAACGGGCTTGGCGAAATTAAGTTATTCAATTCTAATGCACACACCCTGAAATACAAGCGATAGAGCGAATTGTTTTGACAAGCTTAACATCGGCTTTACCTAGTGAAAAGTGATGAAAGAGCTACCAAATTCAAAAATGTGAATCAACTTTTTTTAGTAATTCATCCAATGACCTCCCGCTCTAGGTGGAGTGAGAAAGAGTATCAGACTTATACTGATAAATACTTTTTTTAAAATTTTTATTTAAATATTTATTATATTTTTAAATATTTCTTAAAAAAAATACTGGGCAAATGCGAGTAGAACTCGCGCCCTGAGGGTTCCGTACAAACTTACTTATGCAAATAATTCAACAAATTTACAGTGAACACATTTATTTCTATATTTATACTATAAGAATTTGCTTTATGCCAAATTTCATGGTTCTGGGTCAATGGGAAGTACCCTATGAATTTTAATTTCCTCGAGAGTGTCGAAATGTACGTTTTTTGCCACAAAAATCGAAGTATTTTTTTTTCTCGTTAACTTACAAGTTCGATTTTTTACAGCTTCGAGAGTCCTCAGACCTGAGTATACGGTTTTAATTTCAACTCGATACCTCCACGCGTTCCCGAGATAAAGAATCTTGACAGACAGACAGACAGACGGAGGAAAGAAAGTGATTCCGTTTTTTCCTTTTGAGGCACGGAACCCTAAAAACATTAAAAAAAAAATATTGTTAGCTGGTGTCGGGAGCAAGGCGTGTCAAGTGGTTAGGACTCCAGAGACAGGAACGTCCTCACAATTGTGTGAGGAGTGATATGAAAGAAAAAGGAGTTAGTGATAATGTGACGAGTGACAGGACAGAATTTACTTTATGTTTATTCTGTATATATATATACTTTTGAACTCCTATTTTCGTAACATTCTTTTGTATTTTTAAGCATCTGCCACATTTTCTCTTCACCACCCTAGTTTGACTGGTAGAGAATGCCTAAGGCATTAAGTCCGCCTTTGTACTTCAGTGTTGCATGAAGTTTTAATAATTAAATAAATAACAAATGGAAGAAAAAAACGCGTTGCGCCGACTCCAAGTAATATAGAAAAAGGGCAGGAAGAAGAAGAAGAATGAGAATGAAAATACCTTTACCTAATGGACTTACTTCTTTAGTTGCCTTTGGCATTTCAGGGTAACTTATTCGAGCATTTCCACAGCCCATGTGAATCAACCTTTACAATTTCACAAACAAAGCAACGCTCTACAACCACTTTAC
Source organism: Mythimna vitellina (assembly GCA_949316375.1). Lineage (NCBI taxonomy): Eukaryota > Metazoa > Arthropoda > Insecta > Lepidoptera > Noctuidae > Mythimna > Mythimna vitellina. Next base: position 3,198,716 of record OX438696.1, read on the forward strand.
CCGACCTTTCTAACTAACACTAGGAGTCAGTTGTCTAAACTACTGCATTTAACTGTCTGAGAATTCGGCTCCATATAAAACGGAACGACTTGGGCGGCATCCCCTTTGCCGTTCACCCTTCAAAGGAAATTGCCGCCATACATTGATGTTTATCTGAGGATCTGTTCACATCTTAGCAATAGCTTTGTTCCTTCCGGTTTTTCTTTAAGTGTTTCGTATAGTGATGCTGGTGACGATAAAGGAATGGTAAATGGATGACTGCGAAGTATTTGGGAATGGAATTGAATGGTAATCTGTAAAGCTGCGAAGGCTATTTTGTGTACTCGAGATAGATCAGACAGTTATTCTTTAGTTAAGTGAAAATAAACCAAGCTGTTGGGGTCTCGTTAGTGTCTTCGAGACCTGTTTCGGCAACACCAACTTTATTTGAGTTGGGATACTTATGACTTTCTTCCCTCTTTTTTTTAGATAGGTAAACATTCTATGACTTCTTCCGACGTAGGACAAAGCAGGAGGGCGTGTCAGACTTTTGCTGACTAAAACTCACTCCTATATTCTTTCTTTACCTTCGTTCCTAAACCCCGCGGTTCTCTTTCACACCGCATGACCCTAGTAGGCTTTGACCCTGCTGGGCCCCTACGATTTCCTTTGCTGACATCTCCTCGAGGCTCGTGTGGAACACTGCCCACCGTTTACCAAACAGCCGGACGGCGAGCTACCTATTGCTCGCCGTCCGCAATTGCAGCGGCGCCATGACACTTTTCTAGCCACTCCTCAAAAAATGGGACTTACCGCCATAATTATGGCGTGCCTAAGACTTATATTCCTTCAGTTGTCTTTAACGTTCCAGGACCATGAGTAAATCCTTTTCAGTACTAATCCCTGGGCCGTAGCTGGCACCAGCCTGCTAGATGGTAAAACCAAATAAAACGACCACTTCACTACACAGACTTGCGGTCGAGGACCGTCGGACATAACCCAATGACATGCCTATAGCATGGCGTCCTATGCCTATAGTAAAATCTGTGTCAAAATATCTTCAGGTTGAATAGCTATCTGTTGTTATAATTATATTGTACGCACACACGGCGAATCTAATCCATACCTAGAACGCTCATTTAGAAAGCTGATTACTATCCAATCCCTTTCATTTGTTTCCTAAAGAATTATCGACTCCAATATTTAACAAAAACGAACCGACATTTAACTGATACAAAGCAAATAAACCGATTTTTTTTTTCAAATACCCTCCATTAAACAATGACCACAAAACTCTGTTATCGAACATAGCTTAATGTCGTTTAATCTCATTTATATGGGTGAAAAATAATTGTTGCACATAAATCGTTGGGATGTGTGAGTGTGTGTGAGCAATTTGCAAAAAGCAATTGCCGCCATACATCAATGTCTTATCGTTGGATCTGTGCGTCGATTGTCACTGGCCGTGTGGTAGGTAATCTGGTAGGTCAACTCACGTGTAGTGCACGAAAAATAAAGATTTTTTTTTATTGTTGTTGATTTTATTGTCTCGCTTGACTACTATCTCACCTGACAGAAAGCGACAATGTGGTCGAAGAGGGTAGTGTAGGGCGCAGTTAACTACTATTTTGTAATGAGATTACAAATTACAACTAAAAGTAGTTAACTACAAGTAGTTTGATCACATGTAACTTAACTACAATAACCAAACTTCATGTTTGTTGTTAATTTGATTGCTATAATCTAGTAGTTACAAATACTGATTATTTCAGTACTTATATTTCGCCATTAAATACACATGTAATGTGTTAGAATCATTGATTTATCAAAACTGAATCTGGCTCTAAAATTTAATTAACCTTTTAAGTAGCGTAATTAGAGACACAATAGAAAGACAATGAAGTTACGTATCAAGTAATGTCATTGATGGGGACAACTATTCATGTCAACCTTGGTTGACTACGGTAGAGCAATGAGATGTCGAAAATCTAGGCTTTTACGCCGGATTATTACACGATTTTAGTAAAAAAGTCATCTTGACGACTGTCTAAATAAGAGACTCTCAGTTTTCTATCATAAAACACTATAGTTTTCAAAGACAGATAAAGGCACAATAAGACAAGGATAAGGCTACATTGCGCACACGTGTGCTATGTACGCCGATCTGGGCACGTCGGTCCCCATACATTTTATATGGAAACTAGAATTGTAGAGCTACACTGGATCGCGTGGATCTACCACGCCACGCGACGTCGTTCTACGTACAAATCAGGCGTGGTCCACATATGCGTCGGTCTAATGTAGTTCTAGCTTTATAATCTACAACCATTCTTCTGTTTCGTCAGTTGGCTAAAGGCATAGCTCAGTCAAAACCGTTCTGTGTGTACCAGGCAAACAGTTTTGTCTAGCCAATCTGTTTTCTGTCACAGGTTTATAGGCTTTATTTTCAGCAATACTTCTTCCCAATCTCTATACATTGGCGTCCTATCTACGGTTGTTTTTCTAGCATTTTATTCAGGCGTTTGCAACGTTTCAACTAAACGTTTCCGCTCACATAGAACAGATTTGTATGTAGTTCAAATGAATGAGGTTCACGCCTGTTTCGGATGAGGTGACTTTATTCCAAATTGTAAATAGAGTGAGTACGTGTGTGTCTCTATTTAGTTTCAAAATGGTTTTTTCTTTTTTTTGAATTTTTTTTTTTATTGAATTTTGTAAAGCTTTATGATAATAGTTTTCAGCAGCAATACTAAATAACTGTTTTTTTAGTTGGGAAAATCATCTAATGCCAAATCGCGCTCTTGGGCGGAGCGAGAGATAGTGTCAGATTTTTATTAACTAAAAACCCACTCCTGTTTCTTCGTTGCCTTTGTCCCCGGGTTTCGTTTTCTCACTACCTATGCCAAAACCTACTGGGGCCAGTAGGCTTCGACCCTGCTGGGCCCCTACGATTTGCTCACATCTCCCCCGAGGCGCGCGTGGAACAACACACGCTGTCGACGACTTGGGCTCGGTCCGGACGGTTACCGGACGATCGGACGGCAGGGTGCCCATTGCTCGCCGTCTGCAAGCCCACGCCTACGGTGGCCGGAAATCGGGATCGGAATCCCGGCGGCGGTTGGGGCGTGAGGACCGTTGCCTCACGCGATCGGCCGCCACCTTTGCAACCATTACTGCTTCGCAGAAGGAGGCGACCACCTGCCACTCCTCCTCGCTCCGGACCATGGCCTGTACCAAGGCCCCCAACTGAATAACTGTAAGGATTTTTATACTTACGATGATTTCAAACTAACAATATAATTTTTAAACTCGTTTAGTTTGTTTTTTTTTTTCGTTTATCTTAAATATTCAATTTAAATCTTTGTGAAAATTGCCTTTTAAATTCAATTTTGTGATCAAATTTTACATTACTGATGCATAGTTAGATGCTAGATAACTCCGTGTAGCAAGAAAACATTTACGATAGTTTTGTATTTTTATTTTGCCAAAAGAGAAGTGCTCTATTATTGCACAAACACCACAGTTTGACCATCCCTGCTAAAACATCTGTGATAGCATAGCATAGTCGGCCTTATAATGTTCCCACTGTTGGGACTCAGGCCTCCTCTCTAGGAGAGGAAATGGGCCGTAATCCACCACACGGACCCAGTGCAGGTTGTTGGATGTCACATGTCTTCGAATTTTTGTTTCTAGGACATGCCGGTTTCCTCACGATGTTTTTCTTCACCGTTTTGAGAGCAGTGGTGATGAAATAAATTACACAAAGTAATGCGGTTGTCTGGGTTTGAACCCGCGACTCGTAAGTCGGGGCCGTTACCACTCGGCCACCACTTTTCTTAATTGTTATTGTGGTCATTCCTGATAATAGTGTAGATATTAAATAATGAAACAATTTTTTACTTCAGAATAAATACGTAGAGATAAGAAGTAGGAATGTGAAAGAGTTACAGCGGCTCTAGACAGTTAAGACCAACTAAAGAAACTCGGGTGGGTTTTAGTCTATAACAGTTTCCACTTTCGCTCTACCCAAAACAAAAGAATGTGTTTGATGACATACCTCCATTAAAACAAAAAAAAAAACTAGGGAAGTGCGAATCGGACTCGCGTCCGGTTACGTACAAACTTACCTATATAAAGAGTTCAATTCCTGATCGGAGTCTCGAAGTTTATTCGTAATCGCAAAAAAAACAATTGCGACGTAACAACATTTTTTTTTATTTTCAGATTTATTCCTATACTTCTGATATAAGACCTTGCTTTGTGCAAAATTTCAGGATTTAAGGTAAACGGAAAGTACTATAGAATTTTGGTTCCCTTGAGTGTCGCAAAATACGTTTTTAGCGACATAAACGGCCATATCTTTTTTTCCCTTTAACTTAGAAGTTTGATTTTTTCACAGCTTCAAGGAACCGCATACCTAAGTATAGTTTTAATTTCAACTCGATACGTCCACGCGTTCTCGATATAAAGGGTCTTGACAGACAGACGGACGGACAACAAAGTGATCCTATAAGGGTTCCGTTTTTTCCTTTCGAGGTACGCAACCTTAAAGACAGAGGATGTGAACATATCTAAATGAGATAATAATAAGCAGAACCTTTTAAACAAACTCAGCGCAAAAAGCACAAAGATGACCCAACAAACAAACCATTAAAAATATTGCTTAGCAAAATCATTTTTAAATACAGTTACGATGGACGTTTAAAAGGGGTTACCGGGATATTTGCCTGCAACCCTCGGCAAGGGTGTATGACAAACATGACGCGACAACCCTTCCTAAATAATTAACAAACAAATCTGATAATTAAAACGAAGCAGTAAGGTAATTATGTGCTAACAATTACTTTAAACGGTTACAAAAGTGATTGTGAAAGCTATTAATACTTTTTCGTTCATTATCTCATTTGTTTATTTAATTCTTCATGCACACAGAGGTGGACTTGATACCTTCGGTATTTTCGACCATTGGGTAATGCAGAGGTAAATGGTTATAGGTCTTAATTTTTTTTTATTGAGTGGGAAAATCATCTTATGACAAACCCCGCTTTTGGGCGGAGTGTGAGATAGTGTCAGACTTTTACTGACTAAAACCTCGCTCCTGTTCCTTCTTTGCCTTCATCCCAGGGCCCCAGGTTTCACTTTCACATGACGCGTAGCCCCAGTAGGCTTCGACCCTGCTGAGCCCTTACGATTTGTTGACATCTCTCTGACCAAGCAACAAACAAACAACAAACATCTCTCTGAGTCCAAGTCGTCGCGGCTACGCGCCGCCGACGACTTGGACTTGGTCCGGACGGTTACCGGACGATCGGACGGTGAGCCACCCATTGCTCGCCGTCCGCTAGCCGGTGGCCGGAAATCGGGATCGGAATCCTGGCGGTGGTTGGGGCGTGAGGACCGCTGCATTACTGGTGCTTTATTTATGTTACAAAATTACTAATAAAATAAAAAGAGCCCATGGCAGGTATTATTCATTATCGTTATGAAAACACAAATATGTATATAAAAATCAACTTTAAAACAAAACAAAATGAGAATTAAAATTACAATTACATTTAAAATCAGAATAAAATAAAATAAAAATCAAAATAAAAACAGTACAATTGTAATAAATAAATTCAAATCATTTTTTTTAATTAATATTATCAATTTTAATATTTATACAAAAATATACATATAATAAATTATATATACCATTAATTATAATATATATATATACACGAATGAAAAACTAAATACATGAATACACTGAAACAGTACAAACAGACAATAGGAAAACAAATTAGCGCTGTGACGATACTACTGCCAACTTTTCATGAAAGTAGTCGCAAACTTTAACTTTGAAGGTTAATCAGTTGATCTGGTTACCAACTTGGTTACCATCCTGACCTTATTTTTTTTTAATTGATATAAACTAGCGCTTGACTGCGATCCCACCTGATGGTGAGTAGAGATGCAATCGTTGATGGTGACGCGCACTATTTATATAATTTATTTGAAAACAAGCCACGTATCCAATGGTATTGCTTATTGAATAATGACTAAATGATAAATGATATTTATTTTTCAAATAGGTTTTTTAAAATCACTTTTACACGTCATTTTTTTTTATTTTGTCTATTTAAACTAGAAGAAGCCAGTGTTTCGTAGCTGACTACCCTGAGAAGAAAAGTCCATACAGAAAACATATAATGGTCAAATCATATGAGAACTATGCAGGCTGGAGTCTGAGATAGTCTTTTGAAGAAAGAACCACACAGTTCTGAGCGGACCTGTCCAGTCAGTAAAAGCATTTGTCAGTATTCGTGTAGCTCAACGTCTTGACTAATTTCCAAATAAAAATTCATCCCCTCTTTAGAGGATAAGAGTTCAAAAATCGTTTCTTGATTATATCACTTGTTATTTTAAACTCTTGTGTAGAGTGAAATATTATTTAAAACTTTATTGTACACCAAAAAAGTTGTTGTTGTGTTGTAGTATAGGGTTGTGTTGTGTGTCACAGATAGATAGCAGTTGTGGTGAGGTAATATTTTTTTTTTGCCTAATCACTGAGCGAGCTAAAAGGCATCAATCAAGGCATATGTATGTATCCTTATGAATTCAACGAAAATAGCTAATTGGTAGTATTCCATTAAAATGGAAGTGACTAAAGGAATTAGGTACTGTCGCACTCTGCCACGGTTTATCTTGAGGTACGGGATTGTGCTTCGATGAAATTCTGGATATATATTATATAAAACTTTTAATACTTTTCTTCAAAATTCAATATTAGTACATCGCGCTACAATGGTTATGTCTGAACTGAAAAAATTAGACATTTCTTTGTTCTACTCAATTTTCAAACCTATTCTAGAACAACAAAATCCTTAAAAGTATATTTTACATGCCAGTTCGTTAACCTAACTCGTGCGATCTCCTTTCGATACCACATTACTTTAAAAAAATAAACAAAATTATAAATACTATTTTTTTTTTAATTATACATTACTAAACAAATATAAAACTGTATAACATGGAGTTGAGTTCGTTAAGTTTCTTCCAGTCAAACAAAGTTAATGACAAAACCTTGTAAATAATTTTAGTCGTTCGTCGAATCGATTTAAAGGATTTAAACTGAATTGCTTAACAGTGATAACACAGCATTGAATAAAAGGATAACAGTAATATAAACTGACTCGAGAAATATGATCTAATTTAGTTCCTAATACAATCTTGTAAACTCAATTTGTTATACTGGGACTTAAAATTATATGTATTTGAGTCGTAAGGGAAAAGCGTTTTTAGTTACGACCCAAAAGTGAGAAGACAAATTTTAGATATTTAGATAGTTATTTAGATATTTTATTACTTTTATAAACTCAGAGAAACATATAGATAAAAATAATTTGTAATTAGTAGTAGGGACTGTGTGTTCCTATAGAAATTTCTCCCAGCAGACTTACGAAAGAAAAATTTAAAATATATATTTAAAAAGAAAACTAGCAGTCCTAGCATACGTTATTTTGCCCGAAAGTTGGCACGTTGTCAGAAAATAAAATTAAGAACCCGATTATAGCGCCACCTACCAGGTCTAACCGTATTTTCAAACCATGTAGAGACCCACTCAAATATACACAAAATTACTATCAAATCGATCAAGCTGTTTAGGTGGAATTAGGTGACAACACACGTACAGAAGAATTATATATATAAAAGCCAAATACCACTCATTGATTAATCACGAAATCTCAGAAACTATAAAACCTACAAACTTAAAATTTGGCAGGTATGTTTCTAATAGGGTGTAAACAATCGCAAAGAACAAATTTTACGAAACTCCACCCCTAAGGGACTAAAACGGGCGTTGGAAGTTTGTACAGAGAAACCAACTTTTACGCGGGCGAAGCCGCCGGCAGAAGCTATTTATAAAGATGTGTGTTAATTATTATTTAGTTATAAAGGTCATTGGGTTGATTAGGCTAACGTATTTTTATATATAAATATAAAAATAAAAGTTTTTTTTTAGTCAGATACCATCGAAAAATACCATCGAAAAATTCTACTATTAGAGGGTCCGGAACCATCTACTGGGTCCATGGTATACGTTTGTATGTAAATCTCTGAGACATGGCGTATACACATATTACACATGAACGTTGTAAATAAATAAATGAACAATTATTATGTATATATTATATTCAATTATATATGCATGTTTATTTTTTATTTTATATATATATATATATGTATACTTTTAAACTCTTATTTTCGTAATATTCTTTTGTATTTTTATGCACCTGCCACATTTTCTCTTCACCACCCTAGGTTGACTGGTAGAGAATGCCTAAGGCATTAAGTCCGCCTTTGTACCTTTGTTTTGCATGAAGTTTTAATAAATAAATAAATTATTTCATAGTTGACAGCAAAAAATTCCACTTTTTTACATATTTAATTTACGTATGTGAACAGAGCAAAATTCTATCAGCAAAAACAATTATTGAGAATTCCAAAATAATTGTTACATTTGCTATTAAAATATTTTTCCAGAATACAGGCCTGACTTAGTTTGGAAGAAAGTAGACCACTTACTGTGTACTACTTAACAATGAAGAAACGAATTGTATGCTCATAGGTTGATTAAGATATGTTGTACCTACTTTTGGAGCGAAATAAATAATTATAATTAATAATTCGTAGACAAACTTAATTATTTTGAAGATTTGGATCAAATATTACACGTGAGAAAATGTTACAAATACTTTGTCTGGAGTTTCCACATTTCTATAAGCCAGTAGAATTTAATTATTATGATAAGAACAGAATGGTCGTGAAGGCCGAGGGAATTTGTAGGATACTAAATGCATATTAGGATCCGTCGTTGTGGCGCCACTTCAGGAAGGCACATGTATAGCAGTGGACGTTTTTGAACCCAGCCAGGGCATTAATTGGTGTAATTTATTTCATCACCACTGCTCTCAAAACAATGAAGGAAAACATCGTGAGGAAACCGGCATGTCCTTGAACCAAAAATTCGAAGACATGTGATTACCCGCACTGGGCCCGCGTGGTGGATTACGGCCCATTCTCTCTCCTAGAGAGGAGGCCTGAGTCTGTTATGTATTTTTGACGTGACTGAAATAATGACAATGATAGGACTTTTTTATCGTCCACTATTGGATACAAGATGGCCGTTGGAGCCGAAAGGTGCTAGAGTAGCAACCGCGTTCTGGAAGGCCTCCCACAAAGTGGACCGATGACCTGATGAGAGTCGTGGGAATCCGATGATGCGAGACGCACAAAACCGTTCCTTGTGCTGACACATTTTTAATTACACCAGAATATTACAAAGACGAAGTTTGTGTGTGTGTGTGTATGTTCGTTGCTTCTTCACTCTCGAACGACTGAATAGAATTGGATGAAAACTGCTAGCAACAACAAGTAAAAAATAAACAAAAGTTGGTTCCAGTCTTTTGTTTTTATGTTGGAAAATCATCCAATGACATCCCCGATCGCCCCCACGAGGACAAGGCGGTGCTCTGCCCTAGCGGGGCACACCTCTACCGTATGCTCCACCGTATCCTCCGGGCGGTGTCTTACACAGTGGTGACATTCAGGCGTCACTTCCGCACGATTCCAGTCATTCAGTTTCTAAAAATTCACAATTTCGCCAGTTCATAAAAACTTATCAAAAAAGTAGGTATAAAAACCTCTTCTAATTCATCCAACACATTCTTTGCAGACATGGCTGACAAAACAACCTAATCTTTTACAAAATTAAATATTTTTCACTTTCCTTCCTCGACCCCTGCCCCAAAGCCAGGTTTCATTATAATTTAATTACCACTCGCGCCCTCCTGACACTTGCACTAATTTCTTAAGTAGGAGGTAAAGCTCGATAGGACACCGTCGCCCCTGGGCCAACCCTTATCAACAGACTCGCTTGACTTGGAATCCTTAATATGTAGACTGTCACCCGACTTTCAAATAAACTTACAGCAAATTTAACTTTATTTCCAGCAGGTAAGATTAGTTTTTGATTGACGAAAGATGGTTGTGAAGCACTTTAAACTTAAACAGTTCAAAATTTACTATTGACACGGCAGTTGTTTTCATGTATTGTTTACCGTCACCTTATTTTCAATAATTTTGGTTAAGCAATTAAGTTATAAAGGCGAATTTGATTAGGAGATAGATTCCTTCCGTTAATTTGAAGGGAATTCAGTCAGTTCATATTTGGAGTTCTGGTTTTTGGTGAATTTTAGAATATGGTACGGTGGTTAGGGTATCGTGGTTTTTGGTATATGTTTAAATTGAAGTGTTTGTTCTTATAGTCCTCAATGTTATGTAGATACCTACTTCAAATTGATAGAAGAATATTTTTTTTAATAAATATTCACCATATCATAAGGTAAAACAAATATGAACGCTAATATTAGATAATATTATCCACATGCGTAATTTCGTTTCTTTTTTTACCTTATGGGACTGCCACGGAATAACTCTAGTAAACCATGTTATGATTAGGCTCTAGAAATAGTAACATTTCATTAATAATGATAACGATTGACAAAAATGTCTAAATAAATGGGGTTGACAATTTGATTGAATGTATTTATTTTCAGAGTCTCTTGTGGTTTTTTTATCAATTATGTCTCAAGGATAAGAGGACGCCACGCCATAAGAGTAGTGGTGGCCCAGTGTTAACGGCCCCGGCTTAACAGTTGTAGATCGTGGGTTCAATCGTAGGGGCCCAGCAGGGTCGAAGCCTACTGGGGCCACGGGTAGTGTGAAAGTGAAACCCGGAGCCCTGGGACGAAGGCAACGAAAGAACAGGAGTGGGTTTTTAGTCAGTAAAAGTCTGACACTATCTCTCGCTCCGCCCAAGAGCGAGTTTTGTCATAAGATGATTTTCCCACCCAAAAAAAAAAAACCTAGCCAGGCGCATTACTTTGTGTAATTTATTTCATCACCACTACTCTCGAAACGGTGAAATAAAATATCTTGAGAAAACTGGCATGTCAAAGAATCAAAAATTCGAAGACATTTATATTCATCAACGTTCCCTCTCATAAAGTGGAGTTTGATTTCGAGACTGAGATGATTTTTATAATTATTGACAAGGTTTTGTCCGCGGCTTCACTCGCGTACATAAAATATAGCCTAAGTCACTCAGGAATAAAGCAGCTTTCTGTCAGAGAAAAAATATTTGTGATCAGACCAGTATATAAAGAGATTACCTCCTACAAACGAAAAAAAAAACTAACTTCAACTGTTCACAATATAGTGTAGATGTTTGGCCAGTAGGTATCACACCCGATGTTAAGCGATAATATGGTCGACGATAAAGCACGTTTACCTAGAAGTAACTAAAACTTACATTCTCTCAGGTTTTAGCTATCAGCAAACATAAACTCTACACACTTAACATAGATAAAATAGAGTGGGAGCTGTGGTGGCCGAGTGGTAACTGCCCTGACTTACGAGTTGTAGGTCGCGGGTTCAAACCCAGCCAGGCGCATTATTTTGTGTAATTTATTTCATCACCACTGCTCTCAAAACGGGGAAGGAAAACATCGTGAGGAAACCGGCATGTCCTAGAACCAAAAAAATCTAAGACATGTGACATCCACCAACCCACACTGGGCTCGCGTGGTGAATTACGGCCCATTCCCTGTCTTAGAGAGAAGACCTGAGTCCCAGCAGTGGGAACATTAAAAGGCTGATTATTAAACATAGACACTGCCCGGTAATTCCACTCCTAAACTGTACGCACTATGAATTTATTCCCAAAGCATTATGTACGTATTGTTATGTTACTAGCAATTTCCAGACTTCAGATTTATACCGCACAATATGCGGCAAATAATCAAGCAGCGTCACTGCTGAACACACTCAATTTAGCTCGACTGCTCAGCATCCAAATGTGAACATATTCCACTCGAATGTTCGTTTGTTTTTAAAAAATGTTAACGATGTTGTTGCGTTGTAATGACGTGTGTCAACTAATTCATTGTTGAATGTCAACTAATTCATAAATTATTATTATTCATAATTATTCATATTTGCGAAGAATCGCCAAACTTAAGTGGCAATGGGCAGGGCACATTGCTCGCAGAACGGATGGCCGTTGGGGCCGAAAGGTTCTGAAATGGCGACCACGTACTGGAAGACGTAGCGTTGGAAGGCCTCCTACAAGGTGGACCGATGACCTGGTAACGGTTGCGGGAGTACGCTGGATGCGAGACGCACAGGACCGTTCATTGTGGCGGCACTTGGAGGAAGCCTATGTCCAGCAGTGGACGTCTTTCGGCTGAAATGATGATGATGATGATGATGAACTAATTCATTGTTGGCTGGTGAAAGTCGCCGGAATCCGGTGCGAGACGCATAGGACCGTTCATTGTGGCACCACTGGGGGAGGCCCCAACAGTGGACATCTTTCGATTGGAATGATGATGATGACATTAATAAAAGCTATGAATATTATTGTGAATTGTTAAATAATTTGTAATCTACCATTTAATGTATTTTGTTTATTGTGATTTGAAGTCTTTTTAGGGTTTTATACCTCAAAAGGAAAAAACGGAACCCGTATATAGGATCACTTTGTTGTGTGTTTGTCTGTCTGTCAAGACCCTTTATATAGGAACGTGTGGAGATATCGAGTTGAAATTATATACTCAGGTCTCCAGTCTCTTGAAGCTGTGAAAAAATTGAATTTCTAAGTCAACGAAAAAAACATACAGCCGTTTATGTTGCACAATATCAAGAAAATCAAAATTCATAGGGTACTTCCCGTTGACCTAGAATTCTGAAATTTGGCATGAAGCAAGGTCTCATAGCAGAAGTAAAGGTGCGTCACTAAAAAAATAATTCTAATTCAATTCGAAAAAAAATCTTAATTCATTCGGGAATCGAGCTGTTTTCCTAGGTAAGTTTGTATAGATCCCTCGAAGCGTGAGTCCGACTCGCACTTGCCCTGTTTTACTTCTTGTTTTGGCTTTAGCTTATTTTTGATATTTCTTGTTCATTAATTTATGATCTTTCATCTGTAATTTTTAACAATAGTTATAATATTGATTCTATTTTCTGCAGGTACTGATGTTAACTTTAATGCAGACTGGAGTAATTGAAATAAATACATGTGGTATGTATTAAAAATCAACCTTAACTTTATTCTCACCTTCGAGAGTCAACCCCTGGATGAAATGATTACCATAAACCATGTAATACAATTACAGAGGGTTGGAAAGGGTATGGGATAAAATATGTGATCCTGTAACAGATACCTACTTTCTTTTTTTTTGAGGTGGAAAATCAACAAATAATTCCTCATCCGCTTTAGGTGAAACGAGAGGAAGTGTTAGATTTTTACTGAAAAAAACCCACCTTTGTTCCTATTCACCGCGCGGTCTCCTCCTTCTGCGAAGCAGTAATGCTAGTAAAGGAGGCGGCCGATGGACGTGAGGCAACGGTCCTCACGCCCTAACCGCCGCCAACATTCCGATCCCAGTTTCCGGCCACCGTAGGCGCGGCCTTGCGGACGGCGAGCAATGGGTGACTCGCTGTCCGACCGTTCGGTAGCTGTCCAGACCGAGCCCAAGTCGTCGACGGCGCGTATTGTTCCACGCGCGCCTCAGGGAGATGTCAGCAAATCGTAGGGGCGCAGCAGGGTCGAAGCCTACTGGGGCCATGGGTAGTGTGAAAACGAAACCCGGGGCCCTGGGACGAAGGTATCAAAGTAACAGGAGTGGGTTTTTAGTCAGTATAAGTCTGACACTATCTCCCGCTCCGCCCAAGAGCGAGATTTGTCATAAGATGATTTTCCAAACAAAAAAAAAAAACAGCAGAAAGCTGCCTTATTTCTGAGTGACATAGACTATATTTTATATATGGGGGCGAAACCGCGGGCAAAAGTTAGTTTTAAATATCTCGGTTACATACACAAGAAGTATGTAACCGAGACATTTATAATTAGCTTTTTTATATGAGAAAGACAGTTCAAAACATAGAAATAAAATGACCAGTATCAACTGACAGCATTCGTTGACGGACGCATCATTAGGTAGGATGAAGTCAATCATCATCATCATCATCATCATCATTTCAGCCGATAGACGTCCACTGCTGGACATAAGCCTCCCCCAAATGTCGCCACAATGAACGGTCCTGTCACAGCACAGGATGTGTGTGTGCTGGTATGAGGTCATTTAGGACTAAAAAATATACTATTTAAAAGTAACGTTTCTATGATATCTTATTAAAGAATTCAAGAAAAGCTCATTTATTCATGAAAAATTTAGCCAGTCATAGTAATTTATTCAGAAGGCTGCCTAAGTTTCGTTGAAAAAACTGACGTTCAAGGATAATAAGTTCTGTTCTTGTAACTTTTCCTAGTAAATTGTCTGAAGAATTTCGAAATAACAAAAATAATAATTTATTTGTCTCAGATACAAAACAGATCCATTGTTTTGTTACTAGTTATACTTAGAAAAATATGTAAGTTACCTAAAATTGCATAGCGTAGCATAGTCGGCCTTATAATATTCCCACTACAGGGACGCAAGTCTCCTCTCTAGGAGAGGGAATGGGCCGTAATCCACCACGCGGGCTAATGCGGGTTGGTGGATGTCACATATCTTCGAATTTTTGGTTCTAGGACATGCCGATTTCCTTACGTCTTTTTCCTTCACCGTTTTAAGAGCAGTGGTGATGAAATAAATTACACAAAGTAATGCGCGCCTGGCTGGGTTTGAACCTACGACCTACAACTCGTAAGTCGGAGCCGCTACCACTCGGCCACCACTACTCTTTTACTTAAAATTTACCTAAAATTGAATGAATACAAAATAATTAATTCTAGATATATTATGTATCTGTATTCAATGCCGCAATATAGGGCAGTCTGTTCGACCGGCCACAAGTCTTTTTTTTCACAATTTTTTTTTTCTTTCGGTTCGACTTGACTCAAAATTTGTCCAACCAATGTTTAGCCACCTGGGCCGCTCTGACGTTGGCCTCGCATAAGTCGTGGAAGGTCAGGTGCTTGTTCATACTGGACAGGAAAGGAGGTGACGAATATCCTGGGTAGAGGCTCCACACTGGTACTGTATTTGCGATTGCCTCAACACTAAAAATACACACAGATATTTCTAAACTTTTCACAAAAATTAAAAAAAAGAAACATTAGCCAAAATAATAATTTAATCGAGCTTGTTCATCTTAGACGTCTCTTGTTTACAAGAAAAGCCAGCATAAGCATTCGCCCCTAGGCTAGGAATACATTGAAATCCTTCATATTATGTCATCATCATCTTCCTGCCCTTGTCCCGTGTTATTTGGGGTCGGCGCAACACGTTTTTTTCTTCCACTCTGCCCTGTCACTCGTCATGCTATCACTAACTTTCTTTCCTTTCATATCACTCTTCACACAATCCATCCATCTTTTCTTTGGTCTCTCTCCCTCTCCATCCATCCACATGTAAATTCATAACTCTTTTAGTAAATCAAAATCCTTCATATTATGTAAACGGTAAAAAAAAAACAAATCAAAAACATACAAATCCTATAACCAATTCTTTTCCCAATATCCTAATCGTAAAAAACCCAAAAATTGAACAAAACTAAAGCCCAATAGGACATTTAACGACAAAAGAACCAAACATGAAGTATACGCAAAATCGGATTTAGTTGGTACAGTCACGCCGACCCACGTCAATGTTAACTGACAGATCTAACTGAAGAATGAACGGAATTCGACTGTTGGTTTACTCGAAATGTGGGA
Organism: Mythimna vitellina; assembly: GCA_949316375.1. Classification (NCBI taxonomy): domain Eukaryota; kingdom Metazoa; phylum Arthropoda; class Insecta; order Lepidoptera; family Noctuidae; genus Mythimna; species Mythimna vitellina. Next base: position 3,214,458 of record OX438696.1, read on the forward strand.
GAATGGTTAGTTTTGAAGATAGACTATTGTGCCCATTAATATTTAGATTCCATTCGTTGAAATTAAATTTGGAATATCTGTTGTAGATTGTTTGGCTAAGGCATTGTTGCTTGTTCTTGTTTTGTTGTGGTGGTAGTAGAGATAGCAAAAGCTTTCTATCTCGAGGTTTATTCGTAAATACTACTCATAATCAGTAAATATTTCAATTATTTTATTTTCCACGGACATTGCTTCAGAATCTTTAACCATTTCACATTTTTTTTATAAATTTAGAACGAATATCTTTCTACCAATAGGTTTACAGGGTTTCGTACGTCTTAATGAAAGGACGGCTATGATTGGAGTTTCCTTGCGTGATCGAATCAGAAATGAAGATATCCGCAGGAGAACCAAGGTTGCCGGCATAGCACGAAAAATCGTCAAACTTAAGTGGCAATGGGCAGTGCACATTGCTCGCAGAACAGATGGCCGTTGGGGTCGAAAGGTTCTGGAGTGGCGACCGCGTACCGGAAGATGTAGTGTTGGAAGGCCCCCTACAAGGTGGACCGATGATCTGGTGAGGGTTGCGGGATGCAAGACACACAGGACCGTTCTTTGTGGCGACATTTGGGGGAGGCCTATGTCCAGCAGTGGACGTCTATCGGCTGAAATGATGTGATGTGATGTGAATGAAAAGACGGTACGCTTGAAGGAGATAATCATGGGTCTGTCTCTTTGTCACAGTTAATTAACTCCAAACTAAGGTTCAGTTGAAAATTCTCAACAGAGTTCGACGATTAATGTCATTGATACTGACGTCGTGACGTGCTGTTAGGTCTGAGCTCATGCAGCAGGACAAGCTATTGCAGCAACTTCACAGTGGCACCGAAGTAGAGCAACACAAAGTCGTCTTTATGTCAATACCGTTACCGGCCCACGCTGAAAACCAGCGCCGTAGACTCATCGCATTTTGCGTGTGGTCACGGCATTATGCTGAACGTTCGGCCGTTTTGCGCGGACGTGGCGTGTATTTTTTAACCGACTTCTAAAAAAGGAGGAGGTTCTCAATTCGGATGTTTGTATTTTTTTTTATGTTTGTTCGCGCATAACTTCGTCGCTTGCCAACCGATTTGAAAAATTCTTTGTTTGTTGGAAAGGGTATAGTTCCCGAATGGTCCCATAGTCACCAAGTCGGGATCTGATGATGGAATCTTGGCAAAATCGAGGGAACTCCTCAAATATTATAGGCAACCATGTAATGATTTTGGTATTTTCATCGAGAACTTAAGCATTTACAGTCAAAAAGTAACATTTGATGTCTGTTTATAAGTGTATCGCAACTAAAAAGTGTGAAATATAAAAAAACTTTTTACAAAAAAAGAATAATGGTTGTTCGGTGTTTTTCGGTATTATTTGTATCTTATTTAACACCGACTTCCGAAACTAAAGTTATTTTGATCCTTTTAGTGTTTTTTAGTGAAGTCGGTTATTCTTTTTTTGTAAAAAGTTTTTTTCACATAATATACTTTAATTAGTTAATTCTAAATTTGCGCCTTGTTCCGCCGAATAAAATGTTTTGCTTTCTTCTTTCTTTCTTTCAAAGTGCGCGTAAACGTCTATGTTTAGGCGCAGACCTGTCTAGGTGGTGAACCAAAAAGAGACATCATCCATCTATTGCCAACTGACTCTCTATAGTGAATAGTATAGGGGGAATCCCTATACTATCTAAAAAAAAGTAATAAGTACTTAGTTATTTGCTTATTCATTACTTGTCCGAAAAGTGTGGTTTAAAAATAATACATCAAAGAATATGCACCGTTTACGATGACTCGCATTTGATCAGTTTTTCTTATACTTTTACTGTATCAAATTATACACCACAGCAGAATATCAATTTTTCCGATAGAATTTCTGTTCTAACCTTTGCAATCCAATTACTGATGAGGGTACCAATACCCTAATTATAATGACCCAAAATCGTTAAAGATGGTATTCCCTACATGTTTTATAACAAGTTTAAGGAGCAAGCGCGGATCAATCGTTGTGGGCACACTGGGCATGCCCACAATAAGCATATAACGTCACGCTTTCACGGTTATGCTGATGCTACTTTTATAATAATATGAGTGAAAAACTAACATTTTTAAGGTTTATTAATTTAAACCCGGTCAGATGAGGCACCTGACACCTGAGGGAGGTCGCGCCCGTGGCGAAGGTAGTGTGACGACCCAATCATGGTCGCGGGGAAAATTTGACCTTAACAGAGAGGTTTGGAAGGACGAAAGAAAGGCTTTTGCCCGGCTGTGGGACACAGAATAGGCTATAAAAATTACTAGAATTCGCTTCACTGCTTAGCCTACGTGGAACTATATGCTGTACATAATCTTGGTCAGTGACAACATTACACATGTACATTTTTTAAACACCGCCCTTTTTGGGAATTCACAATACTCCTAACGATCATAAGCGATTTTATACTTTGACTCACACATAGCTATGATCACAACCTTTTTTGAGGGCTGGATCCATGCGTTTTTCGTCTTTTTTATGAAATCTTCTGCATGTATTAGAGGCACAAGATAACTTAGTCTTTCTGTTCTGTGATAATTATTTGTTTTTGGTACTTGCTCAGTCTCATGAGTCAGCATGACTGGCAGTGAGTTTACCGATCTTCTGAACCTGGATTTTCGTCTGCTGTACGTCTTTTACTTTAATTTACTTGGTGCACCTGCACATAATACTCTAATACTACACACATTGTTACACGGGATATCTATCCCGTGTAACAATGAATGATTAATCAGTAAGTGGTATTTCGCCTTTATATGTAAGTATAGATTTTCTAACCAACACATTTTTTTGTTTATTGATATAAACCAGTGCTTGACTGCGATCCCACTTGATGGTAAGCGGAGATGCAATCATTGATGGTCAGGCGCACTAGTTTATTAAGAGCCTATTCACTCTAGCCTTGAAGACACCTAAATTATAGTTGGAGGGGAAGACCGCAGCAGGCAAATTGTTCCAGTCCTTTGATGTACGCGGTATAAACGACGAAGCGAGACGCTTAGTCCGGACCGTTGAAGTTTCAACAACGTAAGGGTGGATACTCGCTGTTCGTCGGGCTGTCCGATGGAAGAAAGGAGATGGCGGAATTAAGTCATGCAATTCCCGCGCACACTCTCCAAAATGTAACCTGTAAAATACATTCTGCTCATTTACTATCAACAACAATACCATTATCATTACCGTCAACAGCAATTCGGTCATTATCCTCCAGCAGAAAATCGCTTCCTTACGCAATCTCAGTTACTTCCATAACTACCTGAAAATTTCATTAAGCACAAGATGTTACACTATACACCATAACGATGACAATAAGGTAAGTTCCCAAGTCAGTTACACATGACGTCACATCGCTTAGGTGATGTTAATGGCACCCATCGGGGCCATAGGGGACTGAGAACTGAGAAGTTTGGGGTACCACGTAGATGATTTTTGGGATGATCCAGGAAAAATTTGGGCCTGGGCTGCACTGTCTGACATTCTTTGTTTTATACGCACGTCACATGTGAACTCAGTTAGCATGATTGGCGTTTTGTAACATACAGAATGGTCTTATTAGCTTAACTTACAAATAAATGTTTGTTTATCTATATTCTTTTTTCTCTCAAAGAAACGTTGCCCTAGGGTGCGTTCACAAACATATTATAAACTCACATACACAAGACATCCAGGCCCGGAATACCTATTTATAGGCCGTACAATTATTTGTTCCATATAGGAATCAAACACGTGACCCATAGCGGCTAACTTCAGCAAGTTTTAACCTTAGAAATTGACCCGTTTTTTTTATTTTAGGGTTGAAAATTATCCAATGATTTTGCCAGGGCGTATCAGACTTTTACTGACTAAATCCACACCTATGTCCTTCAGTTGCCCTTTTCGTTCTAGGACTACGGGTTTCCTTTTCAGAAACTCGCCGCGGTCCTAGCTAGTGGGCATCGGTCCTGCTGGGCCCCTACAGCTTGCTGACATCTCTTTGAGGAGCAGAAATCGACCCGTGTGGTTTTCCGACCACCTCCTTCGATAGCATTACTGCTTCGCAGAATGAGGCGGCCACCTGCTATTCCACCTCGCTCCGGACCATAGCCTCTACCAAAGCCCAGTACAAGCGATCGCTGCCGCCTCACGAGGACACAGCAGTGCTCCGCTCAAGCCGGGCATACCTCCACCGTACGCTACACCGAGTATTCCAGGCAGTCCACACAATGGTGACACCCAAGCGTTTCCTCCGCACGTATCAGGTGCAGGAACCTCCCATACCTACCATGTCGATTGATGACTTACGTCATGCACAATGTGAGGATGCCATGACGTCTTTCTAATCACTCCTCAAAGAGGGGAATTAACACTACAACTGTGGCGTGCTCATTTTCAATATCAAGTATTAATGTAAGTAGGTTGGGTATTTAAGTTCACTTAACACTTTATAAACTAAACCTACCAAAATGACATTAGACCTTACCGACAACAAACATAAAATATACAAATTCTCGTCTAATTTAGGGGTGAAACCCACTACTTAATACCTTTAAAAAGCTTAACATCAGATCTCAATTAGCTCTAAGCGTGTTTATCGCCATTAATCGGATTCCACCCTTATATATTCTAGTTAATGCTTTTAACACGGGAGAGCGTATGAAATACCTACCCTAAAGCCGGTTGTAGACTAAGAGCTAAGCTAATTTGAACTTAGAACGTAAGTATAGCCGAGGTAATTTTGAAGGTTCTATGCCTATACTTAAGTTAGAATTTAGTCCAAGTTTCAAGTTTATTAACCTCAGAAATAAGAATCTTGAATATAAACAATATCAAAATATCGCCCCCTTAATGAAAAAAAAAAATCAAATAAATAAATAATAAATATCCCTAAATCGTCATAAAGCATAAAAGCATACTTTGTTTACTGTTTGATACTACGTAATATATATAAAATATTATGTACCTATTAGCATAGCATAGTCGGCCTTATAATGTTCCCACTGCTGGGACTCAGGCCTCCTCTCTAGGAGAACGAATGGACTGTAATCCACCACGCGGGCCCAGTGCGGGTTGGTGGATGTCACATGTCTTCGAATTTTTGGTTCTAGGACATGCCGGTTTCCTCACGATGTATTCCTTCACCGTTTTGAGAGCAGTCGTGATGAAATATATTACACAAAGTAATGCTCCTGGCTGGGTTATATACCTATTAAATATTATTAAAATAAACACACATTCGTTTAATAAAATAACGTGAAACATGGATAGAGGTTATTGAAACGAAAAAAAAAAACAAGTTCAATAATGTAAACTCAGCTAACCTAACTTAAGGCCAGATTCTGAATTGATAATGTTAAGTTCAAGATGCGTCAAACCCAATTAGAGTCCACGCCAAAGTTTGACAAGTTTTAAGTAGTGTTTGACAAGTGCCCAAATTAAAAATTCTTAAATTGGAGGAAGCTTATTTCGATCGCTAAGTTAATAATTTATGTATTTAAAAGCGGTCCGGCAACATTTTTCTGACCGAAAAGTGGCTTTTACTCAGAAAAAAAAAATGTGACCCGACTGCAGGGCCACCTCCCGGACTCAATTGTTTTCAAACCATCCAGGGACCCATTCAAATACACGTTATTCTTCTTCTTTTCAGTCATAGAGTAGTCGTGGTCATGATTCGTCTGGTAATTTGGTTGCGGCATTTGCGAGACTTCTCCATCTTTCTCTATTCGTGGCATTGCGTATGCATTCAATGAGGAACACTTTCAAGATGATTTGATAAGCCCCCCTAGCCAAGTTACGATCATTTCGTTTGCATAGAACGCCTCGAATAGGCCACGCCTCTGATTTCTTTGTTCTGACGTCATCTCAACGCTCTGTCACGTGGTCAGTGCTTAGTGTGAGGTATGTGTGTGTGAGTAAAAGTTGGTAAGAAATAGTTTGAATTTAGACACGGAGTGTTATTTGGAAAGCGCTAAGGTAGTGATGTAAGCAGAAGTTCAGGGTCGTCTTAGTTTTTATTGGCTAGTAAGAGTGTTATCAGCTTTTTACAAATGTCATAAGAAGAATGATGAATAGGGGTAATATCTAGAGAAAGATGTGTAATAATATGAAGAATAATATCAAGCGCAAATACGATCGTGTATGTTACGATCGTGAGTACTGTTCTCATCTTTGGGATGGGTCTGGGGCGAAACTCCGCTGCCGCGACAAGTCGCAGCATGGCGGACAGAGCTCCGGCGAGTTCTCATGGAGAAATGGCGACAGCGACTGTCGCGACCCAGTGCTGGGCACGCCACAATTATGGCGATAAGTCCCCTCTTTGAGGCGTGGTTGGAAAGACCTCACGGCGTCCTCACCTTCCGCATGACGCAGGTTCTCACCGGACACGGTAAGTTCGGGAGGTTCCTGCACCGGATTCGTGCGGAAACGACGCCCGGGTGTCGCCACTGTGTGGACCGCCCGGAGGACACGGTAGAGCACACGGTGGAGGTGTGCCCCGCTTGGGCAGAGCAACGCCGTGTCCTCGTGGGGGCAATCGGCGGCGGCGATCTCTCGCGCCGGGCCTTGGTTCAGGCCATGGTCCGGAGCGAGGAGGAGTGGCAGGCGGTCGCCTCCTTCTGCGAAGCAGTAATGCTAGCAAAGGAGGCGGCCGATCGCGTGAGGCAACGGTCCTAACGCCCTGTCCGCCGCCGGGATTCCGATCCCGATTTCCGGCCACCGTAGGCGCGGGCTTGCGGAGGGCGAGCAATGGGTAGCCCGCCGTCCGACCGTCCGGTAACCGTCCGGACCGAGCCCAAGTCGTCGACGGCGCGTATTGTTCCACGCGCGCCTCAGGGAGATGTCAGCAAATCGTAGGGCCCCAGCAGGGTCGAAGCCTACTGGGGCCATGGGTAGTGTGAAAACGAAACCCGGGGCCCTGGGACGAAGGCAACGAAGGAACAGGAGTGGGTTTTTAGTCAGTAAAAGTCTGACACTATCTCCCGCTCCGCCCAAGAGCGGGTTTTGTCATAAGATGATTTTCCCACCCAATAAAAAAAAAAAAAAAATCTTTGGGATGGGTCTGCCAAAATACAAGCTTGATGCGCTAGAGTCGATTGAGAGGCGAGCCAAGAGAATCATCGGCAATGATGCACTTGTTCCATCCAAGCTCCAAAGCCTTGGGCATTGCCGCCGAGTTTTTAGCTTGTCGGTTTTTATCGTTTACATTTCGGGGAGTGTGCACTGGAATTGCACAGTCTGATTCCACCAAGTCCGTTCCATCATCGGACCACTAGACGTACTGCGTTGCGCCATCGGTACATAGTGGACATCCCACCCATGCGAGCAAAGCGTTTTGAGAACACATTTATTATGCGTACAGCCAAGGAGTGGAATTCCTTGCCGGATTCTGTGTTTCCTGATAGCTACAACTTGGGGGTCTTTAAGTCAAGAGTGAATAGATTACTTCTAGGCAAGCGTGCTCCATCGTCGACTACATCATTGCTTACTATCAGGTGAGATGGTGGTCAAACGCGAGCGTACCAAGATAAAAAAAAAATATGATAATCACGTAAGAGCGGTTATATGAAAATGTACCTCGAAAAGGACACTCTTAAGCCGACTAAACATACACAGCTTAGCCTTTGGTCTGCAACTGCCCTAAAGGCTGTATAGAAAAGGGTACATTATACAAGGGAATGGTCTAAACATTTTACGGTGAACAGTTTTTAATGGGGTAGAAAAATTAGCCTCTTTGCGTTTTCAAAGAGGTTTCGATGAGAAAGGGTTTCTGTGTTTTAGACATGTGGGTAACCAGGAGTATAAGGAAAATGTGAAGGTATTACACGGTTCTGTTCGGTTTTGGGAAATAAAGGAATGGGCAGAAGTGTCTTCATAAAAATAAAAGTTTTTTTTTTACATTGATATAAACCAGTGCTTAACTGCGATCCCACTTGATGGTAAGCGGAGATGCAATCATTGATGGTCAGGCGCACTAGTTTATTAAGAGCCTATTCACTCTAGCCTTAAAGACACCTAAGTATTGATGTTAAAATCTTTTAATGTAGTGTGCAGACGAAATATCCATGTGTCATCTATCTATCATCGACAATCCATCATCATATACATATATTATCGACTGACCTGTTGGTTCAGTGGTTAGTGACCTTGACTGCTATGCCGGAGGTTGTGGATTCGATTCCCACTCAAGACCAATGTTTGTGTGTAGAGTACGATCATTTGTTCTGTGTCTGGGTGTAGTTTGTCTATAATATGGTATATGTATTTAGAAATATTTAAGTATAATAAATTATCAGTTGTCTAGTACTCATAACACAAGCTCTGCTTAGCTTGGGACTACACGGCGTTGTGTGATATGTGTGGGACAAAATAAAATGTTTTTCTTTCTTTGTTTCTTTCAATAGATGATTTACCACCGAAAAAAAAAACCATCGCTTCCCTCCACAAACCCGCGTCCACAGTGGCTGGGAATTGCTCTGTGACTCCTGACTCCCAGGAAGTCTCCTGTGATGGCTAAGGCGTAAGGATAGCCACTCCTTGAAGGTGGCCGGAAGTCTTCACATTCGCTTGTATTACTGCTTCCTTCCTCAGGCCGAAACTACAAAATGCGATCTGCTACGGTTATATTGTGTTTGTTATGTTTTTTTGTGTACATACATCAGCTGACCTATTTGTGCACAAGCTTCTGACAGCTCACTTTAATTCTACTTCTGCTAAGTTGTTACGATGAGATATTTACAGAAAGCATAGCATAATCAGCCTTTTAATATTCCCACTGCTGGGACTCATGTCTCCTCTCTATGAGAAGGAATGGGCCGTAATCCATCACGCGGGCCCAGTGCGGGTTGGTTAATGTCACATGTGGCCACCGTAGGCGCTGGCTTGCAATTTTTTGGATCTAGGACATGCCGGTTTCCTCACGATGTTTTCCTGTACAGTTTTGAGCTCAGTGATGATGAAATAAATTACACCAAGTAATGCGCCTGGCTAGGTTGAACCCGCTACCTACAACTCGTAAGTCAGGCAGTTACCACTCAGCCACCACTGCTCTCACAGAATACATACAGATTTACAGAATATATATACATGCCAACAACATGCAATTGCAAATATCATCTGGCCATGTTGAGGAACATCACCAATAAAAATGTCTTTTTAGTACATCTTCTCCCGAAGTTTTTATTTACATCCTTATGTTTTGTTGTTCGTCTGACAAACCGAATTTTTCATAAAGCTCCACTAAAAAACTGATAGGTATTTTTAACACTTTCATTTCAAATTAAAACAATAAAATGAATACAACCAACATTTTATTCCGTACAAAACCGAGCTACCACAACAAGAAGTATAAATATTTTTGACGCATATCCTCTCTTCAAAAAACGGAAAAAAAAATCTCGAACAAAGCTTTTGTACTCGCATAAATGGCTACGAAGGTACTACGAGGCTACGAGTTGTAGCAGTGACGTCATTTCGTAGCGTAGCTCGTAGCGGGGTGCTACAAACTACGCTGCTGGGTAAAAAGGCGTATGTATTTTTATTGAGTTTTTCTGTTGAAACTTATTAGCTGGTTTTAAAAGTTAAATTCCACGGTTCAATTGCTTGAAAACGTTGGAAAAATAAAAAGTTCTGTCTCAAAGAGGATTTTATAGTGGGGTTAGGTTAGGTAGGAAAACCGAAAATTTCGAACTGAAAAGTGTGTGCACTTATATAGCAATTTTGTATAAAGAATCAGTTTGTTCATATAAAGGCTTCAAAGTTTTTAAATATATTATAAAGTGATTTATAACTTCTTTGACTACCAATGTTGTACCCGTTGTTGAAACCTCTACGGTCCGGACTAAGCGATTCGCCTTGTCATTTATACCACGTACATTAATGGACTGGAACAATTTGCTTCAGCAGGCAGGTCTTTCATCGTATTATAATTTGGGTGTCTGCAAGGCTAGAGTGAATATGCTCTTAATAAACTAGTGCGCCTCACCATCAAAGATTGCATCACTGCGTACCATCAAGGATCGCTGTCAAGCATTAGTTTATATCAATTAAAAAAAAACCAATCCATTTCAATATTTAGTTTTATCTCTATTGCACTGAAACTATGTCTACGTTTTGTAATTTAGACAATATCGATCTAGTTATCTATTATGTACCTACCTTCATTCTGGTAAATGAAACTATATAAATGTTTACCTTCTTCTTCTTTTCGAATCGGTGGTAAATTTGTTAAACCGTTGGGGCCCGGTAAGTTCATTTTAGCATGCAACATTCTTTCGTACAGCTGATGGAGCAATACCAGCCGACGGATAGAGCTTCTTAAGTAGGGTCGGTTTAAGGTATCCTGCTGTAATTTGGGGTGCCCGAAAGGAGCCTCCTCGAGTAGTGTTAAAAATATCGTTCTGCAATTCCAAACGCCCGGCGCATCCTGGTCAGCTAGTACTCGGTAACACACACTCTAGCTGACGAAAAATTTCACCATGATGGTAAATTCAACCAGCTCTCTTCAGGGCAATGACCAACGACCTTTCCTAAGACCACTTAACACGTACTTAATCGATTAACATTCAAAAACAAAGTTCGCGAGCTAATTCGTAAGAAGTTGGCAGTAGTCTCATCACAGCGCTAATGTTTTCAAATTGTCGATTTGAACCAATTGTTTAGCGTAAACCACTTTATTAGACTAGATATATATGTAGATAGTTTATTAATTTGTGTATGTATTGTATAATTGTATGTTATTTATGGTTTATTAGTATATCTATTCTTGTATCTATTCGCCTTTTATCTCTCTTTTATTGCACCTACCACTATTTATCTCTGCATCACTCTAAAGTTGACTGATAGAAAATGTATAAGGCATTAAGTCCGCCGCTGTACGTTTGTGCATAAAGTATTTATTAAATAAATACTTATTAAATTATATTATATTTATTATACAATTGATGACCATGAACCATCGATTGTACTTGCGAGTCACGAGTTCAAACCTAATCAGTTGCTCGTACTTTGTGTAATTTACGTCATCACCACTGCTCTCAAAATGGTGCAGGAAAACATCGTGAGGATACCAGCATGTCCTAGAATAAAAAATTCGAAGACATGTGACATCCAATTCGTAATGGACTTTCGTGATGGATTACGGCCTATTCCCTGTTCTAGAGAGGAGGGCTGAGTCCCAGCAGCGGGAACATTATAAGGCTATTATACTTATGCTTAATCGATTCTGTGACCTTTTTGCCCATCCAATATACAACACGAGAGCTATTATAATTTCAGAAAAAATTACTACCAAAAAACCATAACAATTCAATATTTAATAATGGCACTGATAATGGTTGGACCAAAAAACTGCACGAACCAGACACCTTATAATCTGTTATATTGTAATAATAATGGAATTAATTAGACGGAAAAGTGAATTAGCTGAAGCTGTGTGTAGCGTACAATTGTCACCATCTGCCATTCTTAACAAGTGGGACACACGGGCGTAGTGTTCCGCAAGCGAGAGTATTTTTTTAAAGTGCTATTATTTATTTATTTGATACTTTATGCACAAACGTACAGCGGCGGACTTAATGCCTTATGCATTTTCTACCAGTCAACCTTAGGGTGATGCAGGTATGAATAGTGGTAGGAGCAATAAAAGAGAGAGAAAAGGCGAATAGGTACAAGAATAGATACATAAACCATAAATATCATACAATTATACAATACATACGTAAAATTAATAAACTATCTACACCAATATAGTCAAACAATTGGTTTAAATCGACAATTTGAAAACATTAACGCTGTGATGACACTACTGCCAACTTCTTACGAATTAACTCGTGAACTTTGGTTTTGAATGTTAATCGATTTGTTGCCATCCTGATCTCCTGTTAATGCTCCCACCATAAATATTTGGCCTAAATATGGAAACTTAATCTTAATTAACTTATTTTGAGCATTAATTAATGGTCCATGACTCGTGTTTCAGCGCCAAATGAATGAACCATTTTTAAGGGTACTGAATAATCTAATACACGCGTCACCAACAGCAAGATATTTAAGTGAAACTCTCAGCTGCCATCATGATCGTTTATTTCAAACGAGTAGTTACCTAATAACATAAATGGCTCCACGGTACTCACATTTACTCGTACAATCTGAAAGAAATGCTTCTAAACAATATAATATTATAATTTTCACAGTTATTTTGTTCAGTTGTTTCGTTATTCCTTATTTTTAATGTAATAGTTATTATATTATAATATTGATTCCATAGTCAGTAAAAATCGGACTCGCCTTCTTGTACGACCTTAGAGTGGAGGGCACGCCACAATTATGGCGGTAAGTCCCTTTTTGAGGCGTGGTTGGAAAGACCTCATACTGTCCTCATTTTCCGTATGACGCAGGTTCTCACCGAACATGGAATTACTTATTCATATATATATAACTTATTCATGCGGAAGCGACGCTCGGGTGTCGCCACTGTGTGGACCGCCCGGAGGACACGGTGAAACACACGGTGGAGGTAGGCCCCACTTGGGTAGAGCAACGCCGTGTCCTCGTGGGGGCGATCTGCGGCGGCGATCTCTCGCGCCGGGCCTTGGTACAGGCCATGATCAGGAGCGAGGAGAAGTGGTAGGCGGTCGCTTCCTTCTGCGAAGCAGTAATGCTAGTAAAGGAGACTTTTTTGAGAATTCTGATCCCAATTTCCGGCCACCGGAGGCGAAGGCAACGAAGGAACAGGAGTGAGTTTTTAGTCAGTAAAAGTCTGACGCTATCTCGCGCTCTGCCCAAGAGCGAGATTTGTCATTCGATGAATTCCCCACCTAAAAAAAAAAACCCTAAGATGGAAGATGTCGTGATGTTCGCCAAACGCCCAGCTCGTGTGTCCCAACAAAGGCCATCGTGCCTCGACATTATCATAATACATTAACATAATTCGCGACATCCATTCCCGCCTATGCGGTTATGGAGCAATTTGCTAGCCGTCCCGAACGGTAATGTGTTTCACAGTTATTACATTGATTAGCAAGAAACTAAATTAAAGACAGATGTTTTTTTCAGTATTTTTTTTTTTACTTTAAAGTTCTGCAGAATATTTGTATTTGTATTTTGTTGAATTATTTTTCATTTCTCTTGATAGTTTCAAGAAAATTATTTCGTTAGTTGATTATTGTATTAGCTTAATAAAAACTAGGATAATTGGACTTGGAACCTTTTAGTAAATATTGACTATTTTATTTCTATGTCTCAGAAATATAATTATTCTTGGAGTTATTTTTTCGGCTTCAAACTTCTTAGGGCGGAATTCACCAATAAAACCAATCGCGTTTTAATGTTTGGCTGGCATAATCGCGTTTAGCTGCTTAGTGACAGCGGTTAAACGCGATCACTTGTAAAAATACAATAAAAGAAAAATACAGACAAGTGACACTAGTGACAGCGGCTTAACGTGATTATGCGAGCCAAACGTTAAAACGCGATTAGTTTTATTGGTGAATTCCACCCTTAGATTGTATTGTAAGTGGAATTATTATTCACTTGGACCCCATGATCCTATTGTTCATTGGGTTTGACTCAAACATAAGTCTCGAGAAGGTTGCTATCTAACATTATAATAATTATCACGCTTTAGGGATAGCATAGTCAGCAATTTAATGTTGCCACTGCTGGGACTTAGGCCACCTCTCTAAGAGAGGGAATAGGCCGTAATCCACCACGCGGGCCCAGTGCGTGTTGATGAATGTCACATGTTTCGAATTTTTGGTTCTAAGACATGCCGGTTTCCTCACGATGTTTTCTTTCACCGTTTTGAGAGCAGTGGTGATGAAAAAAATTACACAAAGTAATGCACCTGGATGGGTTTGACCCCGCAACCTACAACTTGTAAGTCAGGGCCATTACCACTCGGCCAGCCAGGGATATCCCAGTATATCCAACAAATAATAAATGTTATGAGTTATGATGTGCACAGCAAAAGTATGAAACTTTCTTCCAGCATCTATATATCTAGTCCCTACCACCAAAACCTGTTCTGTGGCGGCGGCTAAAATGTGTAGATGTATGTTCCCTCACTGTTCCAGCCATCTGCTGCTTTGCTAGCATTACTGCTATGCAGAAAGAGTTGACTACTTCCGATTCCTCTCGCTCCGGGTCGGAAAGGTCACTGCCGCTGATAAGGAACATGAACTTGCTTCCTTTTTTCATTTCCTACCCACTAACAAATTCATGCTGCGATAATTTCGCACATGCCAATAAACTAGAGTCCCAATCAAAATCAAAACTATTCTCATTCAAAAGTTCATTCACCCTTGTTAGGCTCAGTCGAGTACCCGCATAAAGTATCCCTATTTAGTCCAGGAGCTCACTACGATTTAAGGTACGATATCTATTTAGAACTTTGGCTTGGACCATTATTATAATTGCCTTCATAACAACTACAAAATGGGAGCTGAAACTTCTCCTCACCTATCTGACCCTCTAAATTACCGTTAGTGACGCCTAGAAATTTCAAATGGCTCATTATTTTACTTAATTGGAATTTACAAGGATAAGATTAAAATATCACTTTGATTATAATAGTAGAAGGGTGTTTGGTGTTGTCGTTAACTTTGTGGGTAGCCTTGAAATTGAATCATTTTGAGTTTTTTATTTACGATTAGTTACTTTTTAACTCAGGAAGGAAGATATCCGCAGGAGAACCAAGGTCGCCGACATAGCCCGAAGAATCGCCAAACTAAAGTGGCAGTGGGCAGGGCACATTGTTCGTACGACGGATGGGGCCGAAAGGTTCTAGACTGCAAACGCAGTGTGACTGTCTGTCACTTACTTCAAATTAATAACAAAATATTATATTTATCTTTAAACACCACGAATGGCGCCAGGCCACTTGGACCCTCATAAATTGTCCTTTTAATGAAAGGGCCGACAGAATTCTATGGAAACGAGTAACTTATGCAATTTCTAAAGGCTGCACATGTGCAAGTCAGACGAGTCATTGAGACCCGAATCGTCCCAAACCTCTTTAGAAACAATTAAAAGACTATGCAAAAACAAAGCAATAAAAAGCTTGTTAGCTAAACGTGGGAACGGCGAAGGGATGCTGGGCCGTAAGGTGGTGAGTGTTGACTCGGCGACGATAGGACACTTGGCTTCAGGGCAGGATAGGGTTCGGACGTCCAGCAGGAGCAGCGAGCTAAGCTAGCTGACTCAGTAGATACCATAGGGCTATGTCCCGTTGTAATTCTTAGAAGAGTTAGTATTGTGATTCAGTTAGATACAAATGGCCACAGTCCGATTGATTGGTCTAGTATTTAAAGTAGCAAAGTGAGTGTGTGTGTTTGTTGGTGTGACTGGGTGAGTCAATTATTATTCTAATTTATCCTAGGCTGATATTGTGTTAATAAACACAGACTTGCGAGTAGAGACGCGGGAGAAGCTAGTTTCTATAACTGAATTGACAGAAATGTGTTGCTGGGGAGTTTGTTTCGCTATTTCTTCTCCCCAGCTCAAACACTAGGAAATAGTGAATGGTGGGGCGCTTTAGGGGCTGTCTATATAGGCATTCAAGAGAGTTGAAATGCTCAACTCTATTTATCTTTGGAGCGATGACTCCCGTCTATATTATTTATTAGTATTTGCATTTACACTTGAGTTTATACTCTCTATCTGCGACCATTAATTCGGTCAGATACGAGCACTGTATCTTGCAGATGTACTTAAAGTACAAAGGGTGCACATCCTAGGGATGGGTTGACTATATTTATCACATATTATACAGTCCAAGGACTGTTAGGGACCATGACTCAATAGGAGCATGATGACGACGTCTTGCACTGGAACTAGCTTGCCCCGTTGCTAGACAAGGACGGTCGCACGGTTTGCAGCAGGGAAAGTTGCTCCGTCACGTATTACAGTTCGAGAGAACTGCTAGGGACCATGTTCAATAGGAGCATGATGTTGACGTATTGTTGCTGAAAAGCCGCATGCGTCGCGTATGGAAGTGTTGCCCTGAGTGCCATGAGTTCGGATGTGAGGTACCGTGTGAGTATTTATTGACCAAATACCTATTACGCTTGCGTACGGGTTGCTCACATGATCTAATGTTAGTTAATCATAACTTTACGTCCCTTAGTTATATTGTATCCTTCTAAAACCACTTCTAATATATTTCATACTATGAATTCCAAGATCTCGCTTAACAATTCTTTCAACCCTCTCCTTGTCCGAACGATGTGACAAGGTATGGGATTACTGCGTTCTTATGGAATTCACCTTTATGTCGGTGGAGGTTTGTCCAAGTCATTAGGATGAGAACCACAGGGTAGGGCGAATGGTGGGGCCCTACCTTCTCCCCCCTAGGGGGGGACCGACCTTCATACCTTCATGTAGGAAGATTCAGGAAAAACGAAAATTTTATCAGCCTAGGGTCTTTTAGGAACAGTCACATGTGGTGCCGTGACCAGGATACTCGTCATTAAATGTACTGATTTACTTCAGTGCAACGAGAAACGATATTCATGGGTTACTACTAAAATAACACAACGTAATTTTCTAGAGATATAAACTGTTAGGATAAGTTAGGGATAAAAAGAATTACAACGGCTAAAGATCTGAATTTTGTATGTAGTTGCATTATTCAACTAAGTACATGAATATAAAAGTATATTTAGCGGGTTCGATTCCTGTATAAGTTGTTGCTTTAAATATATACTTTTATAGCAGGTTCGATTCCTGCATGATTTGTTAGGTTGAGTATTTAATTTTATTTGTCACGAATTTTGGGTTCGATTCAAAATTGATGAATTGGTTGATAAGTGTTGGAGTTCCTGTGTCATGGTTGTGGGTTCAATTCCCGCTTGACTTATAATGATTTATTCATTTTCAATTTCTGTGGGTTCGATTCCCATGAACACAGAAATATTTGTAAGCAGATTACAGCGTGTATGATTGTGTATGTTTGTGTTAATATGCTACTGATAATGGGTTCGATCCCCATATTTATATAAGGAGGTAATGGTATTTACCTAGTTACTAGTTACAGTAATAGGGCCCTGAGCTAATGTCAGAATGGGTTCGACTCCCTTCAATCATAAGTTTTAAATTTCAATGAATGTTTGTGAAAATGAAATGTGATTTTGAGCTTGAGATATGTATGTGTGTTAAGTGAAAGTTATGGACATGAAATATCATTTAGTACCTAGGTCTAACAAACGTGTAGTTTATCTACACCATGGTAATTCGTTTACAACGATAGTAGTAGGTATATCTTTCTATAGTAGGATATTCTGAATATTGCCAACTCGGCAGTGTACGTTATGTTATTTGAATAGAAACTTGTGTGGCCTTATTAAAATTCCAGGATATTTAGATCTTCACATCGCTACGACAACGCTGTTACTAAACTTGCGGTTTGTGCGTTGCGCTTAGCCCTTAGTTCATCTGATGGCTGTCACCACCTGATTCCAGTGATTGCTGTAGCGCGGTCCTTGTTGCGAAGCTAAGTTTCACTTTTATTAGACCCTTATCCTTCTTATACTTCGCATATGATCTTTGTTATAACATTAAATCGTATTGATTAGGATTGCGGAGAGCCATAATTTCGTTAACACTATATAAATAAAGGAGCCATTATCAGATGTCTCAAAGTGTCAACGTCTAAAGAAAACAAATGTATCAGTTGACTTAAAGTTCTCTAATAAGTACCTACTCGACCAGAATTTTCTAGTATATCTTAAATTATCTATTCATACAGAATCAGTATCAGTAACTTTCTAACACTTGTTGCATTTGAGAACTATTATAAACCTCTTAGAATTAGAGGGGGATCCTTGCATCTTTGAGATGTAATCTAATATTCCTATGTGCGAACTATTTCAGTTACTCTTGGAGTCGACCTGAGCAGCTGAGTCAGCGTGGAGGTGCGTAAGGAATGGCCTTTGTCCTGCGACAACTGCAATAGGCTGAGTTTAGAACGAGCGAGCACCGTAGGTACCACACGAATAACCCTAGGAGAGACCCTGGTATGTAAAATTAAACTATAAGCATGCACAGGTCTACTGAAATGCAGTTGTTCGAAAAATGATAAGAATACTATGTCGCAGAAAAATTCCTGTTGTAATAGTTACGCGTTCGACTACAGGTTAGATGAGACGCTGGTGTAAAATGAGAGCATAAGCACACAGGTCTCATAAAACCAAGTTATTTCGATATGACAAGAAGGTATAGGTATTATTCAGAATAACCCTTTGTGGCAATTGGGTAAAACTAGTTTAGATATACCAGCTATGTATTGAATGAACGTTAGATGGGCCTAAGAAAGTTTTAAAGAACTAGGTGTTGAAGTATGCAGAACTACTGTGTATCTCTTGAAGATGGTTCTACGACACATCATGTAATGATAATTGACATTATATATACGAACATCTTAATTGATTCATGTTTCAGATTGAATGTTTATGATTATTAGCTTTGTCTGCCGTACCTACCGCGTGGTATTTTAGGTATTAGTTTCTTAAGACACTTACATAGAAATTCTAGCGCTGACTAGGTTTTATCGATATATATAATTTACTCATGAAGAGCAATTATATTTAGCACGTAGACGGGCTACATCGAGCCACTTAAATGTAACTGTGTATTTTACGACTTGACAGTCTGTCAATAAGTTAAGAATAACAAAAAATTGTTATCAGTTTTAAAATAGCATAACATAATATTGGACCTCTTAAGAACTCATTTAGCCTGAGTTTTATGGGAATCAAGACCCACACTTATGGCTGCCATCAAACGAAAGCAATAATTTATGTCAATTGAGATGCCAAATCCTCCATTCTAAAAGTCAATAAAGAAATGACCCGACGCGCATTTCGGCAAGGAAAAAAAATTCTAGTTGTCACAATGTGGCCGACCCTTACTTAAAGAACAAAAAAAAGGGTTGCACTGAAGTTTTCTAAAACTCAAAAGGCAATAAAACAATCGAGGCTGAACACATGCTCATGGTTTTAAGTGAGGTTACTGGAAAAAAGTCTTGGTAATAAACCACGATTGCAAACAGTTGGCACACTGATTTAGGATAAAGAGTGAGGACTTAGTAATTTTGATGAACTATAGGTAAAGCGGTGGATGTAGCTGATACACATTGCCGAATTATAGGCGACGTCCCATCTTACTGGAATAATTATAATGATTTAATTATTTTAACCTACCAGAAGGGTAAAGCTCTATAAGATTCTGTATTTGTTTTATTACAATACAAAATTTTTGGATTTTCAAATGTTTCCTTTGGATTTTAATCCTATTTCATAATAACATGTATGTAAAACAAAGTTACAGACATACATGTATTTTAATTTGGTATTATAATGTGCCAATTTTAAGGTATTATGATTGATATAGATTCAGTCAATGTAATCACTAGAGAGATGCTTCCTTGTTAACGTCTAGTACGATAGGAAATCGTAGCAGACATTTTATCTTATTGGAATCAAGTAGGTACCAGTCCAACTAGATTAATAGACTATTAGAAATTAGAACCCACCAAATGAGAATAGGATTCTATATTAGTTTTAATGAGAATGAAAAGTTTCTCCTATTGTGAAAGCTCATCCGCTGTACTTCGTCACGCGTCTGATTTTCAGAGGGGGGAATGTGACTGTCTGTCACTTACTTCAAATTAATAACAAAATATTATATTTATCTTTAAACACCACGAATGGCGCCAGGCCACTTGGACCCTCATAAATTGTCCTTTTAATGAAAGGGCCGACAGAATTCTATGGAAACGAGTAACTTATGCAATTTCTAAAGGCTGCACATGTGCAAGTCAGACGAGTCATTGAGACCCGAATCGTCCCAAACCTCTTTAGAAACAATTAAAAGACTATGCAAAAACAAAGCAATAAAAAGCTTGTTAGCTAAACGTGGGAACGGCGAAGGGATGCTGGGCCGTAAGGTGGTGAGTGTTGACTCGGCGACGATAGGACACTTGGCTTCAGGGCAGGATAGGGTTCGGACGTCCAGCAGGAGCAGCGAGCTAAGCTAGCTGACTCAGTAGATACCATAGGGCTATGTCCCGTTGTAATTCTTAGAAGAGTTAGTATTGTGATTCAGTTAGATACAAATGGCCACAGTCCGATTGATTGGTCTAGTATTTAAAGTAGCAAAGTGAGTGTGTGTGTTTGTTGGTGTGACTGGGTGAGTCAATTATTATTCTAATTTATCCTAGGCTGATATTGTGTTAATAAACACAGACTTGCGAGTAGAGACGCGGGAGAAGCTAGTTTCTATAACTGAATTGACAGAAATGTGTTGCTGGGGAGTTTGTTTCGCTATTTCTTCTCCCCAGCTCAAACACTAGGAAATAGTGAATGGTGGGGCGCTTTAGGGGCTGTCTATATAGGCATTCAAGAGAGTTGAAATGCTCAACTCTATTTATCTTTGGAGCGATGACTCCCGTCTATATTATTTATTAGTATTTGCATTTACACTTGAGTTTATACTCTCTATCTGCGACCATTAATTCGGTCAGATACGAGCACTGTATCTTGCAGATGTACTTAAAGTACAAAGGGTGCACATCCTAGGGATGGGTTGACTATATTTATCACATATTATACAGTCCAAGGACTGTTAGGGACCATGACTCAATAGGAGCATGATGACGACGTCTTGCACTGGAACTAGCTTGCCCCGTTGCTAGACAAGGACGGTCGCACGGTTTGCAGCAGGGAAAGTTGCTCCGTCACGTATTACAGTTCGAGAGAACTGCTAGGGACCATGTTCAATAGGAGCATGATGTTGACGTATTGTTGCTGAAAAGCCGCATGCGTCGCGTATGGAAGTGTTGCCCTGAGTGCCATGAGTTCGGATGTGAGGTACCGTGTGAGTATTTATTGACCAAATACCTATTACGCTTGCGTACGGGTTGCTCACATGATCTAATGTTAGTTAATCATAACTTTACGTCCCTTAGTTATATTGTATCCTTCTAAAACCACTTCTAATATATTTCATACTATGAATTCCAAGATCTCGCTTAACAATTCTTTCAACCCTCTCCTTGTCCGAACGATGTGACAAGGTATGGGATTACTGCGTTCTTATGGAATTCACCTTTATGTCGGTGGAGGTTTGTCCAAGTCATTAGGATGAGAACCACAGGGTAGGGCGAATGGTGGGGCCCTACCTTCTCCCCCCTAGGGGGGGACCGACCTTCATACCTTCATGTAGGAAGATTCAGGAAAAACGAAAATTTTATCAGCCTAGGGTCTTTTAGGAACAGTCACAGCAGCGTTGGAAGGCCTCGCACAAGGTGGACCAACGTCCTAGCGAGAGTCGCAGGAATGCGGTGAAAGCGAGACGCACAGTACCGGTCATTGTGGCGACGATTAGGGGAGGCCTATGTCCAACAGTGGACGTGTTTCAACTGAAATGATGATGATGAGCTATTAATTCTAACTTTAATACAACATAATAATATGCTTATTATAACATACAGCACGATGACAGGTGAATTTGAGCATGACACGTATTAAATGTTTTGATATAGCAATAATCTCGCTTATATGTTGAAGGCGAACATTTAAAATATTAACAATTTATTTATTAGAATTACAAACAAACGACACACTGATGAAAATAACAAAAAAAAATATTAATCCGAAAATCAGGAGACCACAACACGCACATATAAGTGAAAGGTCTTTCTAGTTTAATTTATGTTGTTTATTAAAACAATAGTGAAATAATTACTTTTTAAATTAAAATGTCATTGAGATTGAGTAGAATAATGATTTTACACAGATAAAAATAAAAAAAGGAAAGATTTTTTTTTAATTTGAAAAAGCCGATGAAAAATTCCACCACTGGAAGATCCAGAATCATGTACCGGTTGGATTCAGTGACGATCGTGTACATGAATGGTATATGTGATATCTGAGACACGGTGTACATCTATCTATAGCACTTTAGAGGTACGCGGAACATAGTGTAAAGACCCGCAAAAGTCCGTTGGAAAGGCAGGATTCTCCGACCAGACAGGAACACCTAAGGTCACCCTAAGGTCGACTGGTAGAAAATGCCTAAGGCATTAAGTCTGCCTTTGTACAGTGTTTACTACTTATGCATAAAGTTTTAATAAAATAAATAAATAAATAAACACCTGTCTCACATAACAATGTCAGACATACCAATTTCTGATTCGAGTAACTGTGTGATAGATGATTTCGGGCTATTCTAGTTCAAATCGATGCAAGATTTCGCAGTTTAGTTCCTATTTGAGGTCATAGATGTCGCTACAGCGCTTATTATAAACTGTATTCGTTTTATAGCAACCAAATATCTACGGAGTTGACCGGACACCAAATTACTGTTATAAGCTTGCCCTTAATTCAAATATTCTTACTTAAGGTGGCATGGCGAACTAGAAATCAATTACCGAAGTGTTTAGTTAGGCCAGTGGTTCTCAATTTGTGGTCCTCGGACCACTGGTGGTCTGCAAGAGCTAATATATATTCCGTTAAATATCATGTCATATGAAATGTCTAAATACCATACTTTTCTCTGGTGATGTTGTTATACTTGAATTGCACTACGATGTCATCATATGTGTTATCGTACAAACAATTGTCCTGGATGGGAATCGAACCCACGACCTCCGGCATAGCAGTCAGGGCCACTAACCACTAGACCAACAGGCCAGTCAAATAATGTGATAATTGTGGAATATTATTATTAGTTTAGCCAAAAGTCATGAAGTCAAGCCAGCAAAAAAAAGAACTAAGTCATGATTATTTACTATCGTAAAAAATCTAGTTAATTCAGTTTCCAATTATGACGATTTTAAGTTTCTATGATAATGCTTGTCAATAAAAAAAATATAAACTTAGATGAGCTTAAAGTTTTTATGATGATGAGCTTAAAGTGTTGTATGTTTACTTTTTTAAGATAAATGTAGATACATCTTTTTTGGGAATTCTGGTCCCTGCTAAGAACAAAATTCAAAGTGGTCCCCGGTCAAAAAAAAAAAAGGTTGAGAGTTAGACTGACAAATTTATGTACCTAATCATAGTATCAACATTTATTTGATAGCTGAGTTCAACAGGCTTAAACTTATTTTACACAAATTTACATATTCTTTGTCACTCTAACTTAGTAATCTAAATGAAAATCAATTCAATATTTGCCGAAACAAAAAAAAAAAGACAAACGTCTCCAAAATCTGAACTAAGACCAATTACGTAATAAAAAAATAATTTTTAAAAATTGGAACTACTACTTGAAAGTCTTTTTAACCTTAGTTCGGTCTTCGTCATAATTGTTATTTTTTTAGTTCTCCTAATTATAATTTATTTACATACACACATGTTACACACACATGTTGTTGTACATATTTTTTTATTTTGTTTTTTACATATGTATTGGTTTATTATTTTGTAAGATTATTTTTGTATTTTATCTATGGGCCTTAGTTGACTGATAATAAAGGATTATTATTAAGGATATTATTATTTCTTAGTTTAAAATATTAGCATATATAAGTATTTTATTATTGCAACTTAATTTAATGATACTATATTCTACTTGATATATCTGTTATTTATTTATTGTGCACACCTCACTCACCTCAATGTTGTCTATTTTAACTCAACGGTTGACTGGTAGAGAATGCCTTGTCGCATTAAGTCCGCCTATGTACCACAACTGTACATGAAGTTTAAATAAATAAATAAATTTCCATACATATTACACAAACCCATACATAAATAATGCTTAACCAGCCGAATGGAAGCGGAAATAAATCCCCATAAACTCACAACTGCTTACAACTACAATACGTCAGGAAAAAAACTTCCTCCCTAAAGAAAAAAGGGGGAAAAAACGTAGAGACAAAATGGATACGACCCCGGACAATCCATCACACGTTTGAAAACTAGTCGGCGGGCTTGCCGATATCAAAATACAGTTACTTTTGTCCCAAAGTTGATAAAATATGAGCGGTGACGTTGACAAATCGGTCAGGCATAAGAAAGAAATGTTCACAAGTCACAGGGCCTTCACTTAGAACTGACTAAGTCACGGCGTTTGAGGAAACCGTTCTATTCATTATTTGGGAGCAATTTTTTGATGAAAATATTATAGTGTGCAGTTTATTCGGAAAAAAACTGAAAGAAAATATATATAGGAAAGTGGAAATTGATTATTTTAGGTGGGAAATCATCTAATGACTTATCGCGCTTTAGGCCGCCGGGCGGTCTGCACAATGTCACCATTGTGCAGACCGCCCGGGCGTTTCTTCCATCCGAATCCGGTGCAGCAGGGTGACTACGCCGTGACGCTTCTCCAGCCCCTCCTCAAATGCTAGCAAAGGAGGAGGCCGCACATGCACGCGCGAGGCAATGGCCCTCGTGCCCCAGCCGAGATTTTGATTCCAATTCCGATTTACGGTCACCGCAGTGCGCGGGCTTGCGGACGGCGAACAATTGGTAGCCTGCCGTCCGATCGTCCGGTAACCATCCGAACCGAGCTCAAATCGTCAACTTTAAGGAGATGTCAGTAACCGTAAGGGCCCAGCAGGGTTGAAGCCTAATGGGCCCAAGGGTCAAAAAGGATGACTCGGCACTGGTATGAAAAGCAACAAAGGAACAAGGCTGATTATTTTATGCTATGATAAGTTTATCTAGGACATCACTAACGGCCTTTATCTCAGAAAACACGTAAAGCAGTAGGTCCCGGTTTTCGCTTGTAGATCTTTGGCAGTTGTTACCCTCATAATGAGTGTCAAAAGGTTTGTCGTGTTATCCATTAGCTGAGTTGTGGAAATCTGATAGCAGTCACTCCATGTAAAACATTGACATAGAGCCGCATTCGGTTAGATTGAAAGCAGACCCCAACATAATTGGGGAAATAAGGCTAGGCTATAGATGCTATGTTATGATGCTTATTTAGATAAAATTATTGTAATTTTATTATAGCAGCGAAAAAAAAACCACAACACCTTGCGCGTCCCATAACACAACGCCATCACTCTTCAGGGTGTCATACGGCTCCCATGTTTTTCCAGTGCATCTGATATGTTCATAGAGCCCCGTACAGATGAATTCGCAGCTATATTGCTCAAGATTGTGGTCTCTTTATTAAGCAGTTTTGCGCAAGCGACAATAGCATTCTAGCGATTGTTGCTGATAAATTTAACTGCCGTATACTGAAACATCAAATTAGGGTACTGATAGAACATGGTTAGGATATTGATGAGAAAATTTTCAGATTGCAATTATTTATAGTAATTGCAACCTGTTTTTTTTTTATTTAGTAACACCTAGATAATATAGGCTTAAAGTCACCCAAAGGGCAATGGAAAGGGCTATGCTCGGATTTTCCTTGTGTGAACGAATCAGTAATTAAGAGATCCACAGGAGAATTAAGGTTGCCAACATAGCACGAAGAATCGCCATACTTAAGTAGCAATGGGCAGAGCACATTGCTCGCAGAACATGGCCGTTGAGGCCAAAAGGTTCTGGAGTGGCGACGACATACCGGAAGACGCAGAGTTGGAAGACTTCGACGACTACAAGGTGGACTGATGACCTGGTAAGGGGAGTGGGAATTCGATGGATGCGAGACGCACGAGACCGTTCTTTATGGCAACACTTGGGGAGGGCCTATGTCCAACAGTGGACGTCTTTCGGCTGAAATGGTGATGATGAGATGATATATTTTTAACTAACCATTGGATGAATTCCGTCTAAATGAATAAAAATTATGATTAAAACGACTATTAATAATCGTTTTTTCATTTCAATCTTTTTTTCTTAAGTTCTACTTCCTGTGATTCTACTAACCTGTGATATTTTTGTGCCAAATTGATTGACTTACGAGTTTAATTTAAATAACAATCAGATCTCGAAAAAATAAACAATCACGTTCACCTTCTGAAAAACATCGGTTCCATATATATCAATATAAAACCGAAATACCACTCACTGATTAATCAAGAAATCTCAGAAACTATAACACTTACAAACTTAAGATTTGGCAGGTAGATTTCTTATAGGGTGCAAACATTGCTAAGAATGGATTTTTCGAAATCCACCCCCTAAGGGGACGAAACGGGGGTCCAAATTCTGTATGGAGAAACCGACTTTCACGCGGACGATGCCGCTGGCTGAACCTAGTTATGAATATAATCGTAAGCGTTCTAATCGCCTACAAAACTGCCAAACACTCACGCCAAGTACATGAAGTACATACATATATGCCACGATAACATAAACTGATCTAACTTTTCAGACTACGAACGTGACAGCTATCTACTTTTCGGGCTTAAGTTCAAAGTTACTTGATCTATCGCGTATTAACTTGTTTCTGTCATAATTTTCAATCCCTGACATGATTATAGCTTAGAGTGATTTCGGGAGAGATGGCATAATTTATTGTGAAGATTTTGAAGACGTGTGAAGTTAACGATAAATGATAATTTTATCATAGTATTTTTTGTTAAAAAAACATCATGTGCTAGAACCTAAAATTTGAAGTCATGTGACATTTACCAACCCGCACTGGGCCCGCGTGGTGGATTACGGCCCATTCCCCTCTCCGTGAGAAGAGGCCTGAGTCCCAACAGTGGGAACATTATAAGGCCGACTATGCTAGTCTTTTTTGTTAAAACAAAACAAATTAATTCAGAACCTTAAAAAAGTAGAACTGGGCATATTTTTCAGTAAATAACTTAGGATAATCAGCCCTTGAATATTCCCACTGCTGGGTCTCAGGCTCTCTAGGGGAGAGAATAGCCATTCACCACGCTAGCCCAGTGCAGTTTGGTGGATGTCACATGTCTTCGAATTTTTGGTTCTAAGACATGCCGGTTTCCTCTCGATCTTTTCCTTCACCATTTTGAGAGCAGTGGTGATGAAATAAATTACACAAAATAATCTGCCTGGGTTTGAACTCGTAACCAACATCTCGTAATTTCAAAGGCTCCGTTTAATTCTAGTTTATATAACTACAGTAGGAATAAGTTCCTCAAACTAGCTACACTTTTCATGTTACCAAAACACACTAATGTTACATTCTATTCAGTCTTCAGTTAATGGTGTCTTGTAATAATTATCACCACAAACTTTGCACTTATTTTGGGATATTATTCTCAACTACTTAGCTTCTACAAATCGAGTAATCTTTTTTTGATCATGTTTTAAAAAACACAAAGTCAAATTACTCTCCTTTTTTTAATTCTTAATTCTTTATTGTACACAAAAACATACATAGTACACGGAGATAATACAGTTTATGTACAAAGGTGAGCTTAACTGAACAATAAGTTTTCTCCCAGCAAACCTTTGAGTTTGAGTGAAAACACATTCGAGGGTAGGTCCAGTGTTCTTTTTTTACCTTTCTTTGTAATTAGCTTTGTATTATACAAAAATTCGCCAACACTTGTTCTAGGATCCGAAACGATGCAACCTAAAATGAGAGTGATAATATTATCATTTGTTTATCATGAGTTGAACTTTTTCCATTGGCCATCTTTCCCGTATGTTATTTCCCTTGGAAATACCCTTTAACTTTAGAGATAAACTGGAAGTAGAATTTAGATTATTATACGGCGGTTACCACCGCAGTTAGATTGAAGAAAGTTTAGGGTGACATATTGTCACCTGTTCTTATTCATCATCATCATCTTCCTGTCCTTGTCCTATCTTATTTGGGGTCGGCGCAACACGTTTTTTTCTTCCATTCTATCCTGTCAATCGTCATACTATCACTAACTTCCTTTTCTTTAATATCACTGTTCACACAATCCATCCATCTTTTCTTTGGCCTCCCTCTCCCTCTCCACCCATCTACATGTCTTCTATTCTTATTGAACTCGTAATTATATTATTGTAAACTTTTGTAACCGTAAGCATTAATTACATCAGAAATAATTAATTTGTTTTATTGGAAAGACAAGCTTAAATTTAATTATAAATATTAAATGTAACCAAGATAAATCATCTGAATATCAAATTTATATGTTCTTATTTAATTTTTTTTATATCCAATATTTATTTGTCGGCGCAAGGATGCCGATTATCATTGAAGCTCTGTCCAGGGACTCTGTTTTGTGGGCGATGGCTGGGTATCGAGCAATAAATAAACTATTGCAGATCACACAACTGATTTATTATGATGCAAGCTTTAGCTATTCACTTCAAACAACGAGCAGTCTCCGAGACTAGACATTGTTCGCACGGCTGCCGATAGAGGAAAGAGCACCGCACCTCTGCGGTCGGCACTTTTATCTGCTCGGTTCGTGCAAACGTCAGCACGGATTCTGTCAA
This sequence comes from Mythimna vitellina, assembly GCA_949316375.1. Taxonomy (NCBI): domain Eukaryota; kingdom Metazoa; phylum Arthropoda; class Insecta; order Lepidoptera; family Noctuidae; genus Mythimna; species Mythimna vitellina. The sequence continues at coordinate 3,242,792 of OX438696.1, forward strand.
AGTGACATATGTCACTTTTCACTTGACTCGTTCATTCGTTCTCAAGCTTCCGTATATTGACTTCTCCGACATATTTATATGTATTGTCAAATTGTACAAGCTGTGTACACCTATCATAGACATAAGCATAAGCATAGTGTAATCAGCTTTTTAATGTTTCCACTGCTGGGACTCAGACCTCCTATTAGGAGATGGAATCGGCCATATTCCACCACGCGGGCCCAGTGCGGATTGGTGAATGTCACATGTCTTCGAATTTTTAGTTCTAGGACATGCCAGTTTCCTCACGATGTTTTTCTTCAACGTTTTGAGAGCAGTGGTGATGGAATAAATTACACAAAGTAATGTGCCTGGCTGGTTTTGAACCCGCGACCGAAAACAACAACAAAATTAAACTTCTATACAATTACCTAAATGTAAAATATCTTGGTGTTTCTAATAAATAATCAAAAATCAAATAAGAATAACTTTAAGAAGAGTGAAAGAACACTATATTTCTATTTCGTCATAGTTGCATATTAGTATGTATGATTTTATTATATTATTTAGTATTTATTTTTGTGATATTTATTTTAATATGTGTATATAAATAATTATTATAGTATGTCTTTTTTATTTTATTTTTTTCGGATGCTATATTATTTCATTGTTAACTATGTATTTTGTGTGTACCAATTTTCCTTTTACTTCTACACACAGTGTCTACATCTCTATTTTCTCCAACTCTCCTTTCGCAGGTATGCTGTGAGACATTTCTTTAGAAATAAGCATCACCTTTGTACTATTCTTCTGTTTCCTTCTTATTTTCTTTATTATTGTGTGTACATAAATTGTTAAATAATAATAAATAAATAACTTTTCAAGGACAAAACAATAAAAAAATACTTTTTCCGTTCTATAAAAAAGCCATGTCAACATCAACCACGAGTTAATGTTTCCAAACTCAGGTATTATATCATCAAACTGAAACAAGGTAAAAATGTTCAATTCTTCTTTTTGTCATCAAACTTATCCAATCGTACTTGACAACCCAACCGTTTGCTCTCATACTTTCCCCCATCAATCGTGACACTATATCATATAAATTCCCTCCACCCGTTTGTCATCCCATAAAACTGACTACATAAATGTTTTTGACGTATCAAAGCATTAATCAAGAGAGAGTGAGACAAAAAATGTTTCAGAGCAAACATAGTGGGTTTGAAGTACAATGTTTGTAGTCCTCCCTCTTATCACGTTCTGCGAGTATTTATCTTGGCATGAATAGGCTCTACGACTTTGACAGATCGTTTCTACCCGTGTTTTGTTAAATAACTCAAGATTGGATACAGTTAGCTTTCTGTACGTCAGCTCTTTGACTATTCTGTGATGTTATATTTGTACTCTTTTCGGATGATTGTTATTATACAAGTTATTTATTTAATTAGCATTTTTTATTTATCAGTTTAAACCATCTAATAGGTATCATGTAATGATGGTCTCATGTAATGATAGAGCAGTTGTAGTTCGTGGGATCAAACCCAGTCAGGCGCATTACTTTGTGTAATTTATTTCATCACCACTGCTCTCAAAACGTTGAAGAAAAACATCGTGAGGAAACCGGCATGTCCTAGAACTAAAAATTTGAAGACATGTGACATTCACCAACCCGCACTGGGCCCGCGTGGTGTATTACGGCCCATTCCTTTTCCTAGAGAGGAGGCCTGAGTCCCAACAGTGGAAACATTAAAAGGCTCATTATGCTATGTAATGATGAGTGCTTTAGGGGCTAATTAAATCGGATATGAAGGGATGATCTTCAAATCTCCCATATCGATTACTTAAAAAAAAACGATGCTTGTTGCAAACCTTGGTAAGACTGAGCTTCTGACTAATTGTAATGAATGTCGAAGAACAACAAATGATAGCCAGGACCCACGGCTTAACATACTTTTTGAAGAAAGAGGAATCTCGGATCGACTTCGGCTAGTGTTGCAGAAGCCGACCTTCGAAATTGACCCATTTCAACAGAGGTTTGCGGGACTTTAGACTTTGTTCCACGTAATTCCAAACGGGTGTTATTATTTTACCCGCGAGCTATTTTATGTTTCATCAGCCGTTATTACATTTTGTTTATATTAAACGGAAGTGTCACATGAAAAGCCATGAGAAACTTCTCCTAGTCGACGCCAGAAGTCAGCCTCAACGCAGTGTTACACCACATCTGACTCACTGGATCATAACGCAGTGCTGTATCTCATCCAGCAACTGAAGCTTAGTAGCATCACAAGATGTGTGGATGACGTATCGAAAAACCATCGATTTCCGATCTCCGGAAGAGAGTGATGTAGCGACATCTATGCTGCCACATAAAAACTAGGCGTGGTCAAAGTGTGTAATCTTTGCAATTGGAAAATTTGCATCTGAATCACTGAAATGTTTCGAAACAGTGATATGTATCATTTGGAACATTTGAAACATCGGCTCAAAAGATACAAACGGAACATTTGAAATATCAGCTCACAGAATACAAACGGAACGTTTGGAACATCGGCTCAAAAGATAAAAACGGAACATTTGAAACATTGGCTCACAAGATACAAACGGAACTTTTGAAACATTGGCTCACAAGATATAAACGGAACATTTGGAATAACGGCTCAAAAGATACAAACACACACACTGAATGTTATGAATCATGATCTCTTACGTAGCGCCATATACACTAACAGTTTTATGTCATTAAATTTTAATTTGAGAATAATTTTAAGCAGATGTTTTTAGTTCATTAAAATTTACACTATTTACGTTTTAATTTGAATTTGAAAAAGACTGTAGGTCACTTAAAGTAAAGAGTATTTCAGTGTTCCAATTGTTCCAAACAATGCATTTAAAACATTACTGCTGTTCCAATCTTTCGGAACGCTAAAATGTTTCGGAACAGTGAGTCGGTTCAGTAAAGAGTTACACACGCCTAATAGAAACTAAACTAAAAAATCCGGCATAGTGGTGTTAGAGTTATTCATGTGATTAGAACTTAAACAAGAGCTCGAAATCATCTATAGGGCAGTTGACCAGCCCCCTAGCTAAGTTTCGACACCGCGAGGCATGGACAGTCACTGTCTCACTGTCCGGCTGTATGGACCAAGCCCGAGTCAATAGCGGGTTGTGTTCTACGCGCACCTCAAGGAGATAACATCCAAATTGATGGGATCAGTTAAGACCGATGCTTGCCAGGGCTTCTAATTATTCAAAGGAGTGACAATAACCTTGCAATAAAGGACGACTGAAACAACTGTAGGTTTTCGTAAGTAATACACTGATACTCCCTCTCGCACTACCCAGAAAGGTCGAAGTTATTCCATGAATTGCCACATAAAAAGAAGTACTATAAATATATGTCTAACTCACCCGCGTGAACGTAGATTTCTTTATACAAACTTTGGACCCCCATATCATCATAATAAGGGCTGAATTTTGAAAAATTCTTTTTTAATGCTGGTACAAAATTTTACGTTTCTAGTGTCAGTAGTTTTGGCTGTGCGTTAATATGTCAGTCAATCAGTTTCTCCTTTTATAAAAATAAATAAATAAATAAGTAGTACAGACTTTTTAGTTATTATTATTTAGTTATGTTTATAATAATAATAATATTCCACAACCAAGCTAAGCATAAATTATTTTATTTATTTAAATGAAGTACAGCCACATCACATACATTTCACATTAAAAAAAAACTATCTCAAAACAAAATAACTTAAATTACTCCCAGACACAGAACAAATGTTCGCCCTCATCACACAAACATCTGCCCTGGGTAGGAATCGAACCCACGACCTCCGGCATAGCAGTCAGGGCCACTAACCACTAGACCAACAGGATAGTCAAATATACATACATATATATTCGTTTGAAGGTAATTAATATAGTGCCTGATTCCGTAGTCCTACCTAAATTACCACATCAACTAACACCTTATATACACAGGGTGATATAAGCCAACCTTACTCAATTCCACTAGCCGAAATATCGGGCCACCCCAGCCATATCACCTTAGGGGGTAAATAATTGCTAAGCACATTAATCAAGTGAAATCGAGCCGTTCAATGACACACTAATGATTCATTGCGATCTGTAAGGTGTGTGAGCTGTTGCTTGGGTCCCTGGCTTTGCCTGGGATAAGTTTTGGTTGGTTAAGGAACTTGTAGTTCAAATAATTCTTGATGTTATGGATTGGATTTGTAACGGACAAATATAGTTGTAATATATATCGTTTATTTGCGTGAAATGTTGTAGGTAGATGGTCGATGGAGACGAAAGGTTCTGGAACGGCGACCACGTACCGGAAGACGCAGCGTTGGAAGGCCTCCTACAAGATGGACCGATGACCTAGTTAGGGTCGCGGGAATCCGATGGATGCGAGACGCACAGGACCGGTCATTGTGGCGACATTTGGGGTAGGCATATGTCCATCAGTGGACGACTCTTGGCTGAAACGATGATGATGATGATATTGTAGGTAGCTACAAGAGATGTTATTAGAGGAGACTATGACGTGCAAAGACACATTACACCATTTAGTGTTTTTTTTATAGTGGGATATAATCTAACGACTTACCCTACTCAAGGGCGGAGCGAGAGGGCGTATCAGAGTTTTACTGAAAATCCACTCCTATGTTCCTTGTTACCGGGTTTTCCTTTCAGAAACAAACCTGGCTGGGTTCGTTTCTTGAAGGCGTGTAAATGTTTAGTCGATAGATCACTGAACAATTCATTGATAGAGGACTGGAACAATTTGCCTGCTGCGGTCTTCCCGTCCAACTATAATTTAGGTGTCTTCTAGGCTAGAGTGAAAAAGCCAAGACCATAAATGATTTCATCTCCGTTTATATCAATTAAAAAAAAAAAGATAGTATTTGAGTGATAAACAGAAACAATAACACACCACTATTATTTTTATTTTTTTGGTATTTCTTCCTAGAAATTTATATACTAAGTATAAAGTAAAAATATGGAAAAATCAGTACTTAAGTTATTTAAACTAAATATTAAACACACATTAAGGTAACATAATGACCAGAGTTATGAGTAAATATTTAAACAATAAAACACTAACTAAAACAAACAAATGATGGATAGATGGTGTGAAAGATGATTTATAGCCAGATTCAGAAGTCACTATTCAGTTGATGGCTTATTAAGGTACATAAAACAGGGGTCGTTGTGCACTGCACTAATGTCAAATAATTTTGATAAGGACGAAACTTTTTTTATTTTATTTAGGCTAATATTATAAAGAGCCATATTACGGTGAGCACGGCCAAAGCACGAGCCGAGCACGAGCCGAGCCCAAATTCGTGTAGTGTAATATGCCTTTTTATAGGTCTGTTTATAGGAAATCATCTAATGACCTCTACCGGCCTTGGGCGGAGCGGGAGGTCGTCAAACTAATCCCACTCATTTGTTCCTTCTTTGCCTTGCGTTCCAGGGCCCCGGGTTTCATTTTCACCTACCTCATGGCCCAGTAGGCTTCGACACTGCTGTGCCCCTACGATTTGCTGTTATTTTCTTGAGGCGTGCGTGGAACACTACGCGCCGTTGACAACTTGGACTCGGTCCGGAGACCTACCGGACGACCGGACGGCATGCTACCCATTGCTCGCCGTCTGCAAGCCTACGGTGGCTGGAAATCGGGAACGGGATCCCGGCAACTGGGACGTGAGGTCCGTTTCCTCACACGTGCTTCCACCTTCTTTGCTAACATTACTGCTTCGCAAAAGTACCTGCCTCTCCTCCTCGCCGCTGGCCTGGCCTGTACTGAGGCCCGGCGCGAGAGTTCGTTGTCTGCGACAAGTCGCAGCAGCGGAGTTTCGCCACGGCGTTGCATCTCCACGCGCAAATCGTGCATGCATACAAGGATTGTTGCCTCCAGATCTCACGATGGCAAGCCAGCAAGGAGGCTCGCCGCTTCGCAGGAAACTGTGCAGTATCTCCACACCATCGCTTGGCCGCCGGTCGCTTTCGTAGCAATGGCGCCCATACTGGTGCCCTATAAAGGGATCGAACTATACCCGCGTAGAGCTTCGGGCAGAAGGCGTCTGGGCTATAATTTATTGAGGCGAAAATTGTTACGGGAGGTAACTCTTTCGAACAATCTCACAGCCCTAGAGGACATCGGCCGTAGAGGGCCTTATCCGTAGCGTAGAATACTACGCGCCATCGATTCAAGATTGCTTTGAAAAAACGGCCGGACGGACCCAACGCAATCCCGTGTTTGCGATGGCTAGGAATCGCCTTGCGGCTTTCAACACCTGGAGCGTTACTTGCAGCGACAGCTGAGGAGTCAAAATGTCTTATCCCTCATAGTTTCAGCCACCTTCTTCGATTGTAGTACTTCACTGAAGGACCAAGCGGGACAGACTTCCACCGTATGCTCCATCGTATTCTCTAGGCGATTCGCACTATAGTGAGACCAGTATTTCTTCCCGCAGAATCCGACACAGATACCTTCGGAAACACCCACATCCGGTGAGTCCTGCCCAAAGAGAGGATGCCATGATGCTTCTGTAGTCACTCCTCAAAGACAGGTATTACCGCTGCGGTTGTGGCGTGCTCACTGTGGTGAGGGGTTAAAATCATACAATGTTGTTTTACCAGAACATAAACCAGAAACATACATAAACTAATGCCTTTTCCTTTGGGGTAGACAGAAATGCCAACTACCACGACCCTTACATACTCTTTCTATTCATTGACGTTCATACATCTGGATCTGAACGAGTACATAACATGTTTCCTGAAGGTAATTTGCATTTTTACCTTTTGTAATGGTAAAGTGCAATAAATAATTGCGATGCTTTCGGAATGAATTGCAAACGCAGAATGATTGTACTGTTTTACGAACTTAACGCAAATGAAGTCGCGGGCAACAGCTAGTAATATAATAATAATAACATTCACACAGCGCCGTCTACTCCCAAGCTAAGCAGAGCTTGTGTTATGAGTACTAGACAACTGATAAACATACTTAAATATTTCTAAATACATTCATATTAGAGATAAATTACACCTAGACACAAAAGATACACCTCTTTGAGGCGTGGTTGGAAAGACCTCACGGCGTCCTCACATTCCGCATGACGCAGGTTCTCACCGGACACGGTAAGTTCGGGAGGTTCCTGCACCGGATTCGTGCGGAAACGACGCCCGGGGGTCGCCACTGTGTGGCCCACTCGGAGGACACGGTAGAGCACACGGTGGAGGTGTGCCCCGCTTGGGCAGAGCAACGCCGTGTCCTCGTGGGGGCAATCGGCGGCGGCGATCTCTCGCGCCGGGCCTTGGTTCAGGCCATGCTCCGGAGCGAGGAGGAGTGGCAGGCGGTCGCCTCCTTCTGCGAAGCAGTAATGCTAGCAAAGGAGGCGGCCGATCGCGTGAGGCAACGGTCCTTACGCTCCAACCGCCGCCGCCGGGATTCCGATCCCGATTTCCGGCCACCGTAGGCGCGGGCTTGCGGACGGCGAGCAGTGGGTGGCTCGCCGTCCGATCGTCCGGTAATCGGACCGAGCCCAAGTCGTCGACGGCGCGTACTGTTCCACGCAGCAGTAAGCAGTTTTACGTTTTTAAAAGTACATATCTTGATGAACTGTGGTTTATGTATCTACTTTTTTTGGTGAATAAAGTTATGAAATTACTTCTCCCGCTCTAGGGTAGAGCGAAAAAGTGTATCAAACATTTACTAACTAAAACCCACTTGTGTCCTTTAGTTAGGAGTAATTCACGTTGGCGTTGAGTCGACGATGAAGTACCTGGGACTCGTCTTCGACAGCCGATAGAATTTCGAGGTCCCTGCACCGGATACGTGCGGACGGCGAGCAATGGGTGGCTCACCGTCCGACCGTCCAGTAACCGTCCGGACCGAGTCCAAGTTGTCGACGGCGCGTACTGTTCCACGCGCGCCTCAAGGAGATGTCAGCAAATCGTAGGGGCCCAGTAGGGTCGAAGCCTACTGGGGCCACGGGTAGTGTGATAGCGGAACCTGGGGCCCTGGGACGAAGGCAACGAAGGAACAGGAGTGGGTTTTTAGTCAGTAAGAGTCTGACACTATCTCCCGTTCCGCCCAAGAGCGGGGATGTCATTAGGATGATTTTCCCACCGAATAAAAAAAAAAAAAAAAACAAAAAAAAAAAAAAAAAAAAAAAACCTGGACACAGAACAAATGATCGTGTTCATCACACAAACAGTTGTCCTGGGTGGCAATAGAACCTACGACCTCCGGTTTAGCAGTCAGGGCCACTAACCACTAGACCAACAGGCCAGTCAAGGTTTGTTCTGGTTCTGAGTGTCTTGTGTATTTACATGTTTGTGGAATCAGCTATGACACAGGAAACATTTCTATACGCCATTTTTTTTAGAAATTATCTACATTTGCCTGGGTGAAGCCACTGGCAAAAATAAAATTACAGTTTTTTTTAATGGTTCAGTTTTCTCACTCTTTCTGTACGTTACACTTTTTACCGTTTATTGTTAGGTTCTGGGTTCCAAAAAAAAAAAAAAGGATCTAAAAAAACACCTACACACTGACATCCCAAAATTCCAAACACATATTGAGGAACATTACACCGGATAGAAGCCATGATTTACTACGTAACTTATCGATTCTGTGTCGCAAAGCAAATGATTGAGAGAGATGTTACACAAGGCACTTTAGAGATAGCTCTTCTTCAATAGATAATGTTCTACGTGTGGATTGTGAGTTGTACAAAATATGAAATATGTTTCTCTCTTCAAAGGAGAAATATATACGACCACACGTACCTCAGGGAATATGAGGAGAGCGATATTAATTCAAAAGTTCTAAGAAATTGTTTGACTGTGCTGTTGGGTTTTTCAATAAATTTAAATTCATTGAAAGTTAAGTAATTTTGCCGTTTCAACTGTTTTTTTTTTAGTTAATAATTATAATTAATAGCTGATTTCTAGTTTAAGATTGCGCATATAGTCTGTGTTTTCTATCCTGTTTGTTAATGATTTCTGTGAAGTAAAATTTTTGAAGAATTTTCTTTATACATAATTATGATTTATAGTTAGGCCAACAATCATAGATACTTTGAACTTTTTATTTCCCTAATTTAAATCGATAGCTTTTAAGTAAAGATTTTTTTTTCTATCTATTGTTTTGAGGTAAGCTCAAATGTCGGAACAAAACATTTGAGCTTACCAGGGTGGAGCGAAAGGGTATGACGGACCTGACGTGTGAAAGTAGAAACATTCACTTAAAAATCACTCAGCTATAAATAAACATTGTACTGGTGAAATTATTTTTAATATTGGTCCAGGAGTTTTTTAAGGTTATTCATAACGCACAAAAATATAAATCTTTCCTCTTTATAAAATGAGTATAAAATATTCTGAAGAAAAAAAAAATATAAAAAAAAAACATTGAGATCAATCAACTTAAATTGCAAGTTGCATGTAGATGGTAAACCGGGGAATGGCGACAGCGACTGTCGCAACCAAGTGCTGGGCATGCCATAATTAAAGAGGTAAGTCCCCTCTTTGAGGAGTGGCTGGGATCTCACTTGGGCAGAGCACCGCCGTGTCCTCGAAGGGGCGATCAGCGGCGACGATCTCTCGCGCCGCCCCTTGGTACAGGCCATGATCTGAAGCAAGTAGGAGTGGCAGGCGGCCGCCTCCTTCTGCGAAGCACTAATGCAAAGGAGGCGGCCGCACGCGCGAGGGCACGGCCCTCACGCCCCAGCCACTAGGATTCCGATACTAATTTTCGGTCACCGTAGCGCAGGCTTGCGAACGGCGAGCAATGGCATGGCATTAAATCCAACTTTCTACCTTTTGTTGCATGAAAATTAAATAAATAAATGGGTAGCTCGCCATCCGACCGTCCGGTAACAGTCAGGACCAAGCCCAAATCGTCGACGGCGCGTAGTGTTCCATGCGTGCCTCAAGGAGATGTCAGTAAACCGTAGGAGCCCAGCAACGAAGGAACGAGGAGTGGGTTTTAATCAGTAAAAGTCTGACACACCCTCTTGCTCTGCCCAAGAGTCTCGCCCTTAGGCGGATCGGGAGGGTGTGTCATTAGATGATTTCTCAACTAAAAAAATGTAGATGGTAAAAAAGTCGATTGAATTACCTATACATGACACAATTAAACAATGAAATATGTTTAAAATGTTGGTTCGAAGATAAATTAGAACATAGAAAACGTTCAACATTTTCCTAAGCATTGCGCCGACGTTCTACATCCACACATCTGTCATAATGACGTTCCACGAAGTTTGTTAACTGCGATAGCTGGTACGCTTCTGTGCCAATAACAAAGGTTCCTTGTGACGTTTGACGGTGTCAATGCACTCCGTTCGTTATTATTCTCTCGTGCAAAGGAAAGAGAACACCCATTTGTTTTTCTATGTTTTGTGCTGAAATAAAAATACGCGAGTTTCCTGTAGCGATCGAATCAGAAATGAAGATATCTAGGAGAGAACCAAGATGGTCGAAAAAAGCCAATCCTTACTACATAGCTCATAGATCAAATGACCAGCAGGCCTAGCCAAGATACGACCGTTTCGTTTTCATTCCCTTTCGTCGATCGCCTCTATTCCTTTCTTCTGACCACGTGACTAAGATGACATCAAAACAAAAGAATCGGAAGCGTTGCCGACTCGAGGCGATCGACTAAAGAGAATAGAAACAAAACAGTTGTAACTTGGCTAGGGGGGCTTAGTTTTAAGATATTCCTGGAGAGCGTATCGAAAGGTACAACAGGCCTCACAATGGTTAACTACAGACCTGGAAGTCTATAAAGGTCGCGAAAATCCACTTGTTATGAAAAACAAAGGAAATACACTGACTCGGTGTGGCGAAGTTTGATGGAGAACTATCTCCAGCTGAAATGATGAAATAGAAATCATCATCATTTCGGTCACAACGACCGGTTTTGTGCGTCTCGCATTTGTGGGATTTCCGCGACCCACACCAGGTCATCTGTCCACCTTGGATGGCCAACCAACGCTGCGTCTTCCAATAACCAGGTACCTTCCGTGAAATGGTCATCAAGGCGCTGCTGGCCATCCTTGAGGAGCTGGGGTGGATTGTATGATATATTTGTCCCACCTGTACACAAAATACGCGCTTTAGTCGTAGAGTTGCGGACACCAGCTCGAAATATAAAAAAAATTCAGTACGCGGTCACCACTTCAGAACTTTTCGGCCCCATTGACCATTTAGGGCTATATTTTGCCGGGAAACAATGGCGGCGTGACCAGTTGCGCCGCCATGGTATCCCGCTGAAATATAGCACTTACATACTCTTTGGTGGGGGCGTCACAAGCGGAGCTGGTCGCGCCTACAAATTGGTTACGCAACCAAACGGATACCAGATGAGTAACTCTCTATAGAACTGTATACATTTTGTTGGTAGCACCGCCATGGTGTCCCGGTGAAATATAGGCCTTATTCACGAAAGTAGGCGCATGTCATTAGTTGTTCTTATATGGAATTTTATCACTGCACATTGCACATACCATCTACAAATAGCAAAAACTTGGCCAATACATCGTTTCTTTGATGTGTACAAACTTCTTTATAACTCCGATAGCAAGTTTACGGTAGTTACCGACGATAAATCCAGTTTAATCGATAAAGTACTCGTTACTCAGAAATGTTATGAGAATTATTTCCTGCATGACCTGAAAGGAAAAGTTTCAGTGTTTAGAACTTTATCAGCAGTTGCATGCAAAGTGAGGTCGTATGAGGTAGTGTTTATGATATTCTATTTTCCTCGCTTTGGTCTAAATAAGTTTAAAATTTATTTTTCAGTGCTATTGCAAATTCTACGCCATCGTTATTAAAAACCTATTACAGTATCCAGGTTTTTGGATAAACTCTGAATTTTATCATGAGAATTTCGTACTGAAATAAAAATCTCTATTTTATTTCCGAAGTCAGACTATATAGTTTACCCGTTTTTAATTTTACCCAAATCAGTTTAGTCTTGAAGAGCGGTTGAGTGATAAATATTTGAAACAAATACAACAGATTTTTACTTTTTTTATATAGATAAGTACTTACTATTCACATATTGTAAAATAAAGTACCCACACCGCGTCTGTTTGTCTGTATGTTCGCGATAAACACAAAAAGTGCTAAATAGATTTTTTAGTAGTTTTCACCAATAGACAGTGTCATTCATGAGGAAGATTCAAATGTTAAATACATATTATATTAGAAAAAAAGTCACGAATTTCAAATATTTCTAATACTCGTTCGAAGTTGGGGTGTTTCGTTATTAATATTATAGTTTGTTCGTTCCAACGCGCTAACTTCAGGAAGAACTGGTTTAGATTAAAAAAATATTTTAGTATCGGATAGCCTATTTCTCGAGGAAGGCTATGGGTTTTATAACACTACGGGAGCGTAAAAGTAAATAAATACGCAAGTAAAACCGCCAAGGACAACTAGTTTATTAGATAGGTAGATAGATACCTATACTCTTTAATGTATATCATAACAAACTACAGAAGTAGCTTAAATAAAAATATTAAGTATTTTTTTAGTAATTATTTTCACTATCCAAGGCAGTCTCTCTGAATTCCTAATAGCATAGCATAGTCGGCCTTATAATGTTCCCACTGCTGGGACTCAGGCCTCCTCTCTAGGAGAGGGAATGGGCCGTAATGCACCAGGCGGGAACAGTGCGGGTTGGTAGATGTCTAGATGTCAAGTCTTCGAATTTTAGCTTCTAGGACATGCCGGTTTCCTCACGATGTTTTCCTTCACCGTTTTGAGAGCAGTGGTGATGAAATAAATTACACAAAGTAATGCGCCTGGCTGGGTCTGAACCCGCGACCTACAACTCGTAAGTCGGAGCCGTTACCACTCGGCCACCACTGCTCTTCCTAATAAATATGTGTAATTAATTGGATCTTGGGCTGGAGAATCTTAATACAGGTTACTGTGTAACCTAGCTAGGATGCCAGGACACCCTTCTTCTACATTTAAATTGGTCATATCTATTGTAATCTGTTTAAACTGTACCTCATTTTGTGAAATAAATATATTATTACTAGCTTCTGCCAGCGGCTTCGCCCGCGTGATAGTAGGTCTCTCCATACAAACTTTTAACCCCCAGTTTACCTCCTTAGGGGTAGAGTTTCGTAAAATTCTTAGTGGATGTCTACACTCTATAAGGAACCTACCTGCCAAATTTTAAGTTTGTAGGTGTTATAGTTTCTGAGATTTCGTGATTAATCAGAGAGTGGTATTTCGCTTTTATATATAGTAATATATAGTAAGTTTAAGAGTTTTCAGTTGCCACACTCTAGCACCGATCCTATCGAGTGTAGTGTGTCTATTTTTTTAGATGGGAAATCATCTAATGACAGCGAGAGGGCAAATCAGACTTTTACAGACTGAAACCCACTCGTTTGTTCCCTTTTTGCCTTGCTTTTCAGGGCTTAGGCTTCGACTCTGCTGGGCCCCAACGATTTGCTGACATCTTCTTGAAGCACGCGTGGAACACTACGCGCCGTCGACGACGGCTTGGCTTGGTTCTGATTGGTACGGAGGAGCCTTTACAACTAGCTTGGGGTCCGCTGGCGCGCGAGTGCCTCTTAGCCTTCCACAACCCAGGTTATTGGGTAACACTATTCTTCTTGGATAGACTGGTGATTAGACTTTATGGCGTCTGACTACCTGAACGATTACTACGAAAGGCTTTACATGCTTTCCGGGGAACAATGTGGCAGTAATAAGCTAGATACATTTTGAAAAGAACTGCGTATAAATTGAAAAATCCTCAAGCATGAGAGGTGGCTTTAAAAACAGGGCCCTATTTACACTGTCGAGGCTGTCTTAAATTTGGGTCAAGTTTTTTTTTTATAATGTAAGTTATAAAAAAATACCGGGCCCAATTTAAAACTATTCACAATGTTAATAACAACTTCCTTTGTGATAATCTTATACAATTTTAGAAGTTAATTGTTTCTTAATTATTTGTTCAAGACCTTATTATCTTACACGTGAAACCTTTTCATCAAAATTCCATCTTCAAGGACCAGTTTATGAAACAGAAATACAAACATCCGTGTTCTCGTGTACGGAGAGAGAATTTTGAAGTGTAGATCAGATTTCGCCGACACAGACGCTGAAAACAAACCGTGTTGGTGAAAAAGTTAGTGCTGAAATAGTGATGTGTTTCATCTTGCTTTGAATATCGGATTTTGCTGATGTCTTTCGGTATTTTTGCTATCCATCGTATCACACTAAAAAGTGTGTTTATGTTTGTTACTTCTTTACGTCCCAACGGCTGAGCGGATTTGTATGAAATTTGGCGCACAGACAGACCATGTCCTGGAATAGCACAAGGGATACTTTTTGTCCCAAAAGTTTGTTCCCTTTGGGATATTTTCTATTTTCTTAATACTAAATAAAACTCTAAATAAGTTTTAACTATGAAAAATTGGGCTAGTTCGATTCGAACTCGTGCACTGCGGGTTCCATACAAACTTACCTATGAAAACAGTTCAATTCCTGAATTGAATTGACAAATTTGCGGTTTTCAGATTTTTTCCTATACCTGTGCTATAAGACCTGGCTTCATGCCAAATTTCAGGATTCTAGCTCAACGGGAAGTACCCTATAAATTGTAATACCCTTAAGACTTTCGAAATACACGGTTTTTGCGACTTAAACGGCCGAATCTTTTTTTTTGTCAACTCAGAACTTTTATTATTTTCACAGTTTTATGGGACTGCAAACCAGAGTATATGGTTTTAATTTTAACTCGATACCTACGCGTTCCCGAGATAAAGGGTCTTGACAGAAAGACAGATGGACAACAAAGTGATCCTATAAGGGATCCGTTTTTTTCTTTTGAGGTACGAAATCATAAATAGTATTGGTAACGTTTCATCGATTTTTTGATACGAGTAGTTCTTAATTATCGTTTTTAATGTATTCGTAAACATATTGGATTTGTATCTTAGATATGTTTTTTATCTACAGAATCTCAAGAAAAAAAAACAGTAAGACTTGCAAATCAAGTTTTCTGTTCAACCTGGAGTTAGAGTTACGAAATGAAAGTGAATAACAAACGAAAAGTAGTATTTACTAGATAAAATAATTATTGGAATAGTTGTAAGCAGTTAATGTAACAGCTTTTTGATGTATTCATCATCATCATCATCATTTCAGGCAAAAGACGTCCACTGTCGGACATAGGGCTCCCCCAAACGTCGCCACAATGACCGGTCCTGTGCGTCTCGCATCCATCGGATTCTCGCAACCCTCACCAGGTCATCGGTCCACCTTGTGGGAGGCCTTCCAACGCTGCGTCTTCCGGTACGTGGTCGCCATTCCAGAACCTTTCGTCCCCATCGACCATCTGTTCTGCGAGCAATGTGATGTGTGTGTGTGTTTGATGTATTCGTAACCAAATTATTGTCGCATCTTAGACGTGTTTTTTTTTATTGAAATGAAAAAAAAAACATGTTACAAATTAAAAGTTTTTCTCTTGAGCCTCACACAAAATTTTTATTTATTAAATTATGAATGGCTTCAATAAACACGGTTACACCAAACTTTTACCCATACTGTGTGTCGCTACACTCGCTACTATACTACAAACAAACAAACAAAAATAGTTTGCAGTTTCAATTCCCGCAACAAAGTTATCCCGGACGTTTAATCCCGTTCCCGGAATTCACGCACATGTCCACCACTACACGCCAGTTTCTAAAACAAAGTACGTTTTGGAAAACAAAAGAAGTGGATCACAAACATACCGCTTAGGTTGAGAGTGTACTGAGAGCCAGACGTTTTCAACCTTACTGAAGATTTTGATTGCTGTTTGTGTGTCTAGCAATATTTTGACTGGTGTAATGACAATGAGAGTTTTTTTTTTGTTTTAGGTGGGAAATCATTCAATGATTTCTCTCACTCTTGGGCAGAGCGAAAGGGCGTGTAAGACTTTTACTGACTAAAACCCACTCTTACGTTCCTTCTTTGCCTTGCGTTCCAGGGCTTAACCCATGGCCCCAGAAGGCTTCGATCCTGCTGTTTGCTGGTTTTGCCACTTACGATTTGCTGACATATCCTTGAGTTGCACATGGAACACTACGCGCTGTCGATGTCTTGGGCTTGGTACTACTCAATGCTCGCTATCCACAAACCTATGACAACGAGGGGCTGTGAGCCCGTAAAACAAAGGATTGGTGCCCAGACACAGCGACAAGAAGAAGATGGCGGAACAATTTGGATGGCTTCTTTAAGAATTGGTATAAGAAAGCGATGAACGGTAATCGTGGAAAAAAATGGAGGGAGACCTTTTCCCAGCAGTGGGACAATACGGGCTAGATGTAATAATAACAACGACAACTTACAATATTGTAAACTAGTGCGCACAACAACAACACAAATAAAATATATACAAATAAATACATTTTGTTTGTTGATGGAAAAAAAAGAAATTTGCATGCATTATTTTAGTGGTTTATCAACATCTCCATATAAATGATTTTCCAATGAAACTGGCATATCGGTTAGATGGTCTATAACGGATATAGATAGAAACATATATTTGTGTGTCTATAAGAGTATGTACAGATAGATAAGATAGACAAATATTGATGTCATGTAGCTATGGAATTCCTCATTCAATTTTAAAATCCGTTCGATTATGGACCACTAGATATACGGCAATGCACTACCATAACATGGTGAATATCCCACCCATGGACACAGCACGTTTCGGGGACCTATTTATTGTACGTACGGCTAAGCAGTGGAATTACCAGCCGGAGTCTGTGTTTCCTGATACCTTTAAGTCACGAGTGAATAGGTTACTTTTAGGCAAGCAGCACGCTTGCCTAAAAGTAACCTAATCACCACCTATTCACCATATTCGTGACATTGTCGAACATACCGTTGCTTACCATCGTCATCGGTGAGATAGTGGTCAAACGCGAGCATATTAATAATATATATTTTTTGAATAATCAACTACCTGCAGCCTGCATTTTTTTTTAAAATTTTAACATTTTATTCTGACTTGCGTTCTAGCATGATAAATGATATTTATATTGCAAATAGGTTCCTTAAAAACTTTTTTACACACACATTTTTTTTTGTCAATTTAAACTAGATGAAGCCACTATTTCCTAGCTGACTACCCTGAGAAGAAACACCGAAACAAACTCAGGGGTCAAAGTCTCTTTTAAAGTCCATACAGCAAACATGTAATGGTCAAATCGAATGAGAACCATGCAGGTTGGCGTCTGAGATGGTCTTTTGAAGAAAGAACCACACAGTTCTGAACCATGTGTTAAATACGATAAGTCTATTTAAATAATACAGGTATTTTCACGTGCTAAATCAAAAATAGGTACTTGAATAATATAATAATAATATTAGTAATTTATTCCACAATAGCACACACTTTGTGTGCTTTAATTAAAATAGAACTTTTTTTCTTTATCCACAATGCAAAAGTCTCCCTATATTCCATACGGAAACTTTTTTATCCTTAACATTCTACAATGTGAACGATGGTTCGAGGTGGTGTGAGTTCAGGACGTGGGTCCAAGTTACCAGATTAGTTGACAACACAATGCCACCAAAATTGACCATCCTACTGGGATGGTGTACAAAATACGGGAAAAAACCACCTAAGAAACTTAGAATTTATGTTTCAAATCACCACTAACTTTACGTTGAGGCAATATCGTAACTAATAAGGGTAATCCAAGGTGAAATTATTTATTGTTAGTTGAAAACTTTATCAACATTTTTCTTTGCCACCCCATAGCCACCCGTTTCCAACAAAAGAAAGAAAGATGATTATGACAGCGGTAAGACTTTAAATAAGAACAAAGCTTTGCACTTGGCTCTTATTCCACGCAAAGTTGGATTATTAGTTTTTACAAGTAAGCGGAACAGCCCCCATAGCCAAGTTACAACCGTTTCGTTTCGATTCTCTCGAGATCGCCTCGAGTCGGCCATGCCTCCTATTCCTTTGTTCTGACCACGTAACTGAGCGTTGAGATGACGTCAGAACAAAGGAATTAGAGGCGTGGCCGACTCAAGGCGATCGACGAAAAGACAATTGAAACGAAACGATTGTAACTTGGCTAGTGGGGCAGAGAATAAAGGGAAGATCCTCAGGGGTGTTGTGTCTGGTTTTGGGCAACAGCCCGATCGATGATTTCGGGCTGTTGTGAATTGCATGGAGAACTAATTGCGCGATGCACGATTTATAATTTTTTAGTTTCTGTGTGATACCATAGATGTCGCTACAAGTCTATTAAGAACTAAACAAATTTGAAACATACAGCAAAAAAGAAATTCAGAAAATCTGAGTTATAACTGCGTTATCTCGACAATGTCAAGGTCAGTACTATAGACAACCCCATAAACTTAATAATTCAAAAAAATATATATATTTTTGCAAACCTTTACAATTTAACCAAATCATGATATACATAAAAAGTAATTGGATTTTGAAACGTATGGTGGATCTTTGAAAGTCCACCATATTGGATTTAGAATGATACCACTTAATTACCATTAGTTAAAATTGTCTTACAAGCCAAAGATGTACGCAAAGATTCAGCTCAATCGGTCGGGGAAATCTGTGTAGTTTAAAATTCATTTGTGAGAAATGACTCATAAATACTAACTTATGACAAGACCATTAAATAATATAGCATATTAAGCATATAATATTCCCACTGCTTTACCTCAGGCTTTCTCTCTAGAAAAAGGAACGGGCCATAATCCACCACGCGGACCCAGTGCGGATCGGTGGATGTCAAATCTTCAAATTTTTAATTCGATGACATGCTGGTTTTTTCAAACGTTCATTCCGTTTTGAGAGCAGTGGTGATGAAATAAATTAGATAAAGTAATGCGCCTGGCTGGATTTTTCCTTCACCTTGTAAGTCGGGGCCGTTACCACTGCTCGCCACTCATCACTCACACACACCAAATTAAGAACTCGTAAAAAGGAAGAAAAAGGTTTAAAAAGTAGTGAAGTGCGACTTCAACTCAGTGTAGTGCTGTATTCTGCCGCGCGATGCTGTGTCGGCTCTGTTTGATTGCGACCACGATCGCTGTGATACACCAGTATGGCTCTGTTCATGGAGGTATTAACGTTATTATCTTTATTTTTGAAGCTATTTACATACAGGTTTTAACCTTTCGAATACCGTAATTAGAGACACAATAGAAAGACAATGAGAAAACGAATGCTTGAGGTTTAATGAACTTACCTTTCTACATTATTGCAGTAATAAGGATTTTTTTTGTCTGCATTGCAGAACAGCAATGTATTACAATATGCTGTATTTATATGAATTTGCTTTAGTTTCATCTAAAGTAATATTATAAAGGTGAGGGTCGCAGGAATCCGATGGATACGAGACGCACAGGACCGTTCGTTTTGGCGACATTTGGGAGAGGCTTATGTCCAAAAGTGGACGTCTTTTAGCTGAAATTGTGATGATGGTTATGATAAATATTATGAAGAGGTAAAATGTTTGTAATATTAAAGTTAAATAGTTTATAAGTTAACCATCCACTGATAGAAAAGCTATATCAGTAAAGAGAGAAGGTATATCACTAAAAAAGAGAATACCATACCTATTGAACAGTCTGCCGGCAGACATAAGGAGTGAAACACAAATAGAATTAGAAGCAAATTAAAATTATATTATTTAGAAATGTTTTAAGTTTTAGTAATATAAGTGTAAGTTTAAATAATATTTAGTTTTAAGTACATTTAAGTATGTCTATAGACTCACCGACCCTTCAGTCAAACTATTGCAACGGTTTTGTGGGGCTTATCTTATAAATTACTAACTTTTTTTGGAATTAAGATAAATAAATAGATCCCTATTATTTTTATTTCTGTAAAACAATTTGCCTGCAGCGGTCTTCCCGTCAGATTATAATTTAGGTGTCTTGGAGGCTAAAGTGAATAGGCTCTTAATAAACTCGTACGATTCATCATCAACGATTGCATAACTGCTTACCATCAGGTCGAGTCTTAAAAAAAGCCGTGGGAAAAACTAGTCCTAAAAATGGATGTGCTTAAAAACCTAATATTGGTATATTTTTATTTTCAGATATCCCAGAATATATCAAAAAGGCGCTCCGTGAAAAGGACCACGTACCAGCAAAATCACCCAGGCATAAGACCAAAATCCTTAGAAACCTCACCATACAAGAAGTCTTTGGCAGAATAAAGGAGATTACAAGGGATCTGAACCTTAACGCCATGAGAAATGGGTACAAAGTTGATTACAAGTTTAGAATGTTAAATCACAAGTAGAATAAAATAGTTATTTTTATTGATTTTTATTTTCTTAACTTCCTTTCCTATTAATTTGCAAGGAAATATACTTTAAAAATCTTAAATATTTTAAAACAGTCTCCTGGCGCGAGTTTCAGAACGTGAACAAATTAAAAAACTACTAAACGAATTTCCGTAAAATTTTTACCAATATACAGAGTGATTCATGAAGAAGGTTTGAGTATATAATACTTGCATATCATAGTAGAACCGTAAGGACCCAAGAGGGTCAAAGCCTACTTGAGCCATGACTTTTGGAAGGAACAGGAGTGGATTTTAGTCAGTAAAAGTCTGACACGCCCTCTAGCTCCACCCAAGAGTGGGTCATTGGATGATTTCCCACGTAAGAAAAAGTTAAGAATTTCAAAGATTTCTAACACCTACCCCTGCAAAGCTGAAACCGGTTGTTATAACTATACAAAACTGTAAACAATTTTCTAAAAGAAAAATAATTTTCTCAATCACAAAATTGGAATTGTTACAAAGTTGCAGGAAATCGTAATAAAACATGGATTCCTTTAGTGAGAGAAAAACAAACAATATGTGTGTATACACACAAATCTCTCCTACAAGATTACCGACTTCCAGATATTGTTTTATCTCATACAAGTATAAGGTAAACATGGTTTAACATCATATAAAATAATGTTGTATCCTACTATTGGTTTGTGTTATGAAAGATTCACAAAAATGAGTGAGATTCAAAGCATTTTATTTCATACGAGCTTTTGTCCGCGACTTCGTCCGCGTAGAAGTCGAAAATGGTTTTTGTTCGATGGCCCTTGTCTCAGGGTAGTAGTGATCCAGAGGATCCTGTACCTTTAACTCCTGGCCATTTTTTGGTGGGTCATCCATTGGTAGTGGCACCCGACTACAATTATGAGTATGCCACAGTTAGTACCTTACGCAGATGGCAATTGGTGCAACGTATGGTGCAGCACTTCTGGCGTAGATGGAAACAGGAATATTTAACACATTTCTTCCAAAGACATAAATGGAATGATCGTAACCATGATTGTAAAATAGGTGATGTAGTATTAGTAAAAGAAGACAACTTACCTCCGGCTAAATGGTTATATGGTAGAATTATACAGCTGCATCCGGGTAAAGATAGCTTGACGCGCGTTGTCACTATTCGTTGTAAGGGTACTACGATTAAACGTCCAATTTCAAAATTGTGTTTTCTTCCTATTACTGAATAAGTCACAATCAGGCTGTTGAAATTGTATACATTTGTTTAGTGTTAAGATTGTTTGCTTTAGTGCGTTTTGGTTATGTTTCACTATTGTTTTAAATACCGTGTTATATTTTGTTTATCATTATACATATTACTTGGTGTTTTGATGAAGTTCAACGAACTCAATAATGCTTAAAAATGTTTACTTGTATGTTGTTATTCTAGATACCGTGTCAAGGGGATAAAATTTAGTTGTATTTGTCATGTTTTGATCGGAACCATATCTGTCAACTTTATTGCAATCAGATGTAATGCAGCCGTCCACTATTTAATGTTTGTAGTTAATTATCATACAGTCCATTGTTCTTGTAGTTGCTGGGTTTGTTCATGGTGGGCGGTACTAAAAGGAACATATTCCTTTTGGTGGGCGGAATGTTCGATGTAAAAACAATAATCATAAATGTGTGATCGATCCCAACGCTATCCCACAATCATAATTAATATTTACTTACAAAACTACCTGATGGCTCGATAGATGGCGTTGGGATCGAATTAGATCGCGATATGGTTTCGTTACATGGCTGGGTATGTAAGGCTTGGGTTCAACAAAATAAAATTGTCTCGCTCTGAGGTACTGCGTTTTATTCGAGGATCACAGGCTCCAAGGCATTTTGTACCGATATTGTACAGTTTTATTAGGTTTTTTGAGATACGAAAATATGAAATATTATTTATTATCTTCGTCGTGTGTAATAGTCCATTGAATTGTATGGCGAGCGATATTGTATCTTAAGATAAAATATTACATTATCTTAGCCGTTTGCAGCGCCCCTTAGCGAACTCCACTGCGGTGACGTAACCAACGACAAACTTATTATTTGCGGTTGGTACTTCTTAATATCCTGGGCACCACACTGGGTACTGGGTACTTTTTGTACCCAGTGCGGTGCCCAGGATATTACAGAATAATTATACCAAGTTTCATCGTAATCGAACTGGTAGTTTTTGCGTGATCCCTGAACCAACAGACAGACATTGCACATTCTATCCGTTAATCTCCATGGAGAAGAATTAGCAAGAAACTCCACTCTATTTTTTTCATTAGTCTACATCAAAAATGCCACAATCCCTTCCGATGTTAGTAACATACAAGTGCGTTGTAATAATCGGTTACGGTTGCTCTGACGCTAAATCTAAATTGTAAATCTAGTCGTAAAGCCTCGCTGTCTAGCTTTACCGGGAGTTGTGTATCTAGGTCATCACAATTGTACTAAACAACTGCTGTAGAGCACCTAATGGTCTTAGTATACATTCTGTAATTATTTATTGGTTTGAATTGATATAGACCTGTTTACTGCCCCATGCTGTCGTGTTTGATGTATGATGATGATGGTATTTCAAAAGGAAAACAGGTGTTTTATAGGACTATAACACTTGGTTTTACACCTTCTTCATAGTCCCGGGTGTCGCCACTGTGTGGACCGCCCGGAGGATACAGTGGAGCACACGGTGGAGGTGTGCCCCACTTGGGCAAAGCAACACCGTGTCCTCATGGGGGCGATCGGCGGCAGCGAACTCTCGCGCCGGGCCTTGGTACAGGCCATGGTCCGGAGCGAGGAGTGGCAGGCAGTCGCCTCCTTTTGCGAAGCAGTAATGCTAGCAAAATAAGCGGCCGATTGCGTGGAGCAACGGTCCTCACGCCCCAACCGCCGTCGGGATCCCGATCCCGATTTCCGGCCACCGTAGGCGCGTTGCTTACTGGGGTCATGGGTAGTGTGAAAACGAAACCCGGTGCCCTGGGACGAAGGCAACAAAGGAACAGGAGTGGGTTTTTAGTCGGTAACAGTCTGACACTATCTCTCGCTCCGCCCAAGAGCGCGATTTGTCATAAGATGATTTTCACACCTATAAAAAAAACCTTATTCATAGTCTGTCCTACAATTTTTTTTTAGTATTGTTAGGCTCGCATTTGACCACTATCTCACCTGACGGTGCGATAGTGAAGCGATGATGTGGCCGACGATGGAGCACGCTTACCTAAAAGTAACCTATTTAATCTGGACTTAAAGAGTGCTGTTACTTAGGGGTTGTAGCTATCAGGAAACACAGACTCCGGCAAGGAATTCCACTCCTTAGCTGTACGCATAAGTAATGTGTGTCCCAAAACGCTTTGTACGTATAGGTGGGATGTCCATCATGTACCGATGGCGTAACGCCGTACATCTATCTAGTGGTCCGACGATGGAACGGACTTGGTGGAACTAAATTGTGCAATTGTCATTTTGTGCGATAAGAGTGAGAGGAGAAGGAAGTGAGATGGGGTTTCACGCTGCTATCTTTCAGGCAAGCAGTGATAGGACGGCATCATCTTTTTTGAAAATCCGTTGAGACCGCCTAAAGCTGACTAGATGATTAACAGTTTCCAAACTTCATTATTTTGGCAAACATCTTCGATCCATATCAAAAACTAATCTGTTAGAAATTGTGATTGGAAATAATAATATTCGTTTAATAAACATGACTTACTTAAAGCATTTTACTTACAGGCTCTGTTGATAAATCATCAGGAAAGTAGGAAAAACTAGGCAAAAAATTTACTGTTGCGAAATCCAGCAATCTGCCGCTTGTATTTGTTTACTTGCGCGAGTGAGTAGAACCATATTGCACCGCTAGATGTCACCTTTTCAAGACGGGTGCGCAGATATTGACGTGGTATGGCTTAAGCGCTGGTACGACTAAAGGTACCTTACCCTAACTGGAGTTATCAACGGAGCCTGATTATTTAAGGAACATTGATTATTTTTAAATATTTGTTTGTCTCGAGACCTTGGGGTCCAGGATCTCTGGAAGGCGTACGAAGGGCCGAAGCCAACTCGTAGAGCCCCTTTAAACAATTTTCATGAAACGTGATACCAACTGACGTCTATCCCTGGACGCGCTATGCTAGTGCACCGCACCCAAGAACACCGATGGGCACGCCACAATTATGGCGGTAAGTCCCCTCTTTGAGGCGTGGTTGGAAAGACCTCACGGCGTCCTCACTTTCCGTATGACGCAGGTTCTCACCAGACACGGTAAGTTCGGGAGGTTCCTGCACCGGATTCGTGCGGAAACGATCCCGGGTGTCGCCACTGTGTGGACCGCCCGGAGGACACGGCAGAGCAACGCCGTGTCCTCGTGGGGGCTATCGGCGGCGGCGATCTCTCGCGCTGGGCCTTGGTTCAGGCCATGGTCCGGAGCGAGGAGGAGTGGCAGGCGATCGCCTCCTTCTGCGAAGCAGTAATGCTAGCAAAGGAGGCGGCCGATCGCGTGAGGCAACGGTCCTTACGCCCTGCCCGCCGCCGGGATTCCTATCCCGATTTCCGGCCACCGTAGGCGCGGGCTTGCGGATGGCGAGCAATGGGTAGCCCGCCGTCCGACCGTCCAGTAGCCGTCCGGACCGAGCCCAAGTCGTCGACGGCGCGTATTGTTCCACGCGCGCCTCAGGGAGATGTCAGCAAATCGTAGGGGCCCAGCAGGGTCGAAGCCTACTGGGGCCATGGGTAGTGTGAAAACGAAACCCGGGGCCCTGGGACGAAGGCAACGAAGGAACAGAAGTGGGTTTTTAGTCAGTAAAAGTCTGACACTATCTCTCGCTCCGCCCAAGAGCGGGATATGTCATAAGATGACGTCCCCAACCAATAAAAAAAATAAAAACCCAAGAACACCAATCAATTGGTGGGAAACTATTGCGACATATGGAAAATAAAGATATAAGGCTAAAGTTTTGGTACACTGATAATTATTATTATTATGTTCTTTTTCTGCATCACCTAAGGTCGACTGCTAGAAAATGTCTAAGGCATTAAGCCCGCCTTTGTACAGTATTTCTAATTAGTGCATAAACAATACTTCGGAGAGCCAAGTCCATGGTCATACCATGATGTCTTAATCATCATGATTCCAGTATAAGAAAAATATGGAGCTACACAGGTCATATAGTACTATCCTCTCTCAAATAGATAGATAGATTTTAATCTAGATATTATCCTAATGTAAAATTTTGCCCGTTTAAAAAACATTAAACATTAGACCGTACCTATATTTTAAAGGCGCTTTCTATTTAGACGTTTCATGTCGGACTGGTGCCGCACATTTACCGTACCGTGTAGCCGGCCGGTTGCAGTACATTAGCAGTCCAACAACAAGCATCTAAATTGAAAACGTATTTGGCTGCCGTGCGTTTGTATGCCAGTGATGCACTATTCAACACTGCAGTATTTAACACCGAGTGCTTGTGACGTTGCCGTCCTGTTGTCGACCGTTCTCGATACCGCACTCTTTGTAAGAAAAATACGATCGTCTGTACGCAGTACGACAAACGCACCGCAACGGCATCGTAGCAGGCCGTCAAAAAACGCATGAATTGAAAGCACCCCAATGAACTCATTTCGTGAACTCGTAGTAGCTCCACGAAGGTAAGTTATGTCATTTCGAAATACCTAAGTAAACAGTCTATGTTGAAACATGTTTAGGACAGGGTTCTGGTTAAACAATAATTCTGTTATTAGATTTTCTTGTGGAGGCAAAAATTTGCATTTGCTTCCATGTATTCGTTTATTAAAATGAGGTCATAGGTCGGTAAGATGTTATTAAAGATTTTGTGTTTAGGAGTTCAGGCGTTATTAGCCTTATTTATATTCCCACTACTGGGAATCAGGCCTACTCTCTAGGGGAGGGCCCCATAATCCACCACGCGGGCCCAGTGCGGATTGATGGATGATGTGCGTGTGGACTTACCGGTTTCGTCACAATCTTTTTCTCCATTTTAAGAGCAGTCGTGATGAAATAAATTACACAAAGTAATGCATCTGACTGGGTTTGAACCCACGACCTACAACAGTCGAGGCTGTTTCCATCGGGTTAAATAGTTTTCTATATTGCGATTAGTCGGGGAATTATCTTTATTTTCGTGGAAGATGGGCAGTCTTTTAGTGAAGTATTCTACTTCTGCCGATACTCTTGCTCCATTCCATATTCCTTGCTCGTCAAGCCGCACTGGTACTGCCGCAGCAGCTACGGAAGATTCCAACTGGCGTAAATTTAATAACTTCGTCGCTAGTTATATTTTCGAGCCGTTGGGGGTTCAAACTCTTGAATGTGGGATCAAGATATGCAAGGCTTGGATTCACAACTTTAGAAGTAGTCAGGATAGAATATAACCACAAAACTCCTGTTAATTATACGATAAAAATTCTAACTCTAAGCAGGTGAAAGGGCGAGTCCCGGACCGCCATTCTAATTTGTGATAACGCAGTTCGAAATCAAAAATTTACTTCAAAATATTGTTGTCCAACCTACATTTTGGAAATATAAATCATTCCACACCCTTAACACTTCTGTTATAAAAGAACGATTCTCCGACGATACGGGTATTGTGTCTGGTATGGGCGCCTGCCCGATAGTTGATTTTGGGCTTGATTTTAGGCAGGAGTTAGTTTAGTGTAATTCCTAAGTGGTGACTTAGATGTAGCTGTTAAACTCGTAGGTCAGGGCAGTTTAATTTTCGGTGGGAAAATAATTCAATGACGTCGGGGCTCTTGGGCGGAGCGGAAGATAATGTCAGATTTTTACTGACTAAAAACCCATTCCTGTTCCTTCGTTGCCTTTCATACCAGGGCCGAAACTTCCTTTCAGAAGCAGACCCTTGCCCCCAGTAGGCTTCGGCCCTCTCTTCTCTCCTTGAAGAACTCATCTCCGTAGCTTTTTCTCATCCAGCTTGAGATCGGCTTCCAGTCTAACCAGATGCGGCTGAATATCCTCGTTTTAGATGGAGCGACTACTTATCAGACTTCCACAACCCAGTTACTGGGCAACACGATACTTCTTGGATAGACTTATGGTCAGACTTTCTAGCTCCTGACTACCTGTAACGACTGTCAAAGATCTACGAATGACGACCGGGACCTACGGCTTTTCGGGGTAGGGAGTGTCAGTAATGTCCTAGACAAATTCAGAAAAGTAATCGAAAAACTCATATTGATACTTTCCCGGTTTCGAACGCGTAACCTCATGCACGACAGATGCCAGTTGCCTTAACCATTGAGCTATCAGGACATAAAATTCCAACCTTCCCATAACTACCTCGGCGGACGCTTCCTGCTGCTAAGGAGGCGCCCGCATGCGTGAGGGACGGATGTGCTTACGCCCCAGCCACCGGGACGCCGACTCTGATTTCCAGCCACCAAGAGTAGCTCACCGATCGGCTGTCCGAAACCGTCTAGACCGAGGCCGCGTCATCGACGTGGCGTAGTGTTCCTCGTACGCCTTAAAGAGATGTCAGCAGGGTTAAAGCCTGAAAGAGAAACCCGTGATCCTGGAGCGCCAAAGGCAATTGACCCTCCCGCTCCCCCTAGACCGGAAAAAGAGCTATTAGATGATTTTTCACCCCAAAAAAAACCTATACCTATTTATTCATAGATATAGAATATTGTAACTATGTATGTTAAACCAATAAACCCCATATTTATGTTATTCACAAAACTAAAACGGTTGTTCCCATATCGCAGCCCAGTCGGTCAATATTTACTGCGTTCTGGAGCTGACAACTTTACGATTCCCCTCCCTCCCTTCCCCTTTCCCTTTTACGTCAAAAACACGCAGTAGTTAGTTGTTAGGACATTTTCTTTATTTTATTGTGTTTATCGTACCGATGTGGACTTAATGGGTTGTATTTTCGATTGAATGTGGAACTGAGGTGAGTTTATAATGCTTTGGTTTTGACGTGTATGTATTTTTTTTTTTTTTGGATGAGTTTATAGATTTTGTTTATCGTTGGAATGAAAGTGCTTAGTTTCAAGGCTGAATTCATTCATGATTTATCTGCGTATCTTTTCTCTTTCTCTGTCAAATCTATCCAAAGGTTTTCTGTAAAATGTATAAAAAAATGTACTTTTAGACGTACCACTACAAACAAACTACAAATTAGAATTAACATCATATAAATCCTGTAACGAGAAAGCACAAGAACCTTACAATAATAATCATAAGGAAGTAGCCACCAGCCACCACGTCCGTCTGGTCGAAAGATCTCATTTCTGTGGAGGATGAAAATAATATTTTAAAAAAATTCTACCCTGTTCTTCATACATCTATAACACAAAAACACAAAAGAAAAAAAAAAGAAAAAGAAAAAATAATGCCGTGTTTCGCAGGTGCAAATTTAGGACTAACAAATTATAAAAATACTTTGTCAAAACTTTGACAAAGTGATTTTGTTTTCTTCATATTCCATTTTTTTTTTTTTTTTATATACATAATTATCTATATACATAAAAGGAGAAACTGACTCAATGGCGTTTCAACGCACAGCCGAAACTACTGGGACTAGGAACATGAAGGTTACCTTTTATGACATAAGCGAGCGCTAAGAGAGAATTTTCCAAAATCTAAGGAGATGAAACGGGGGTCTAAAGTTTGTAAGGAAAAACCTACTTTTACGTGGGTAAAGCCGCTAGCAGAAGCTAGTATACATATACATAAAAATACGTGTTTCTTGGAACAAGTTTTGTAAAATATACGTGTAACTCACGGAATTACAGAATGCTAACAGAGTTTGTAACTCTCTTTTTTCGCATTGCTTTTTCGTCAAACTTCACGTTGGATTGCGTTAGATTTAGTAACAGTAAAGCTTTTACACCATACTCGATGTTGATGATAGGCGAGTGAAAAAGGACCCTCTTAAGTTAAAATAATTAAATATAGATGTCAACAAACTTACTCAATCTACTACAATATTCCTCAATAACAAGACTCATACAAAACCAAAATTAATCAATTCGCAAAGTGCCTGCGAGTTTGATCTCTCTAATAATGTAAGTAATCGACAGTTTCCATCAAAACTTGATACAAAGGAGCTATTTAATTGTTATTGCCTAAAGTACAAACATGCTAGGTGCAATAACATGGGAACAGAGAAGTTAGCATCCGCCTCATGTCATTGCACTGTGGTGCTTGAGATGGGTGGCTTGGACAAAAATACATAATTATAGATTACGTTGCTCCACGCAACACTTTCATATCTTTCATCATCAGCAATCATCATTTTAGCCGAAAGACGTCCACTGTTGGACATAGACCTCTCCCAAGTGTTACCACAACGAACGGTCCTGTGCGTCTTGCATCCATCGCATTCCCGCGACTGTCACCAGATCTTCGGTCCACCTGTGCGAGGCCTTTCAACGCTGCGTCCTCCGGTGCGTGGTTGCGACTTCAGAATCTTTCAGCCTCATCGACCATCTGTTCTGCGAGCAATGTGCCCTGCCCACTAATACTTAAGTTTAGCAATTCTTTAGGCTATGTCGGCAACCTTAGTCCCTGCAGTCATCTTCGTTCCTAATGCGACCACGCAAAGAAACTCATAGCATACATTTCCTTTACCCTCTGATGAAGCCCATTCATATCTATAAAGTCCCTCACCGCCATTGTAACTCACGTGCGACGCTGGGGCGGGTTGCTAGTATAACATAAATGCCTATTTTCCAAGTCCTTTACTCAACTTCATTGTTATAACAAAAGAAAACTCTCAATGACAATATTTAGCTGATGATCCTTAGTGGGCTCGCCGCACAATTTCTGCTCATTCTACCTCCGAAAAAAAGTGTTATTTATTACAAATTATTTATTTATTGCATAAGTGCATACTGTATCAAGTAATTGAAGGGCGTTAGGATACTTTGCTTTTCCAAAACTTCGTCAATTACTTAGAGTTAAAAATTAATTATTTTATTTTATTTTAAACTCGCACAATGTCATACAATAATAGTGTGTGTATGTTTTGTGTGTGTGCGAGTGCGTGTGGAGTGTAGGTGACAGAATTATGATGCATGCTGCACTCTTGCAGCGCAGATAATTACTGACTGTATGAAAATTGTTTAAAATCATTATTTATATATTTTACTTATGTATATTAATTCATTAAACCCCAAGCGAACGTTCGCTCTCTCATTGTCTTTCTATTGTGTCTCTAATTACGGTATTCAAAAGGTTAATCGGTCCTCAAACAATTTTGCTATTTATAAACCCTTTAATTTTTTCTACCACCCAAAACAGCTGAACAAATTTGGACGAAATATGCTCATGTCCTGGAATGAGACATCATCATCATCATCATCAGCCTTTTTTTTTTTAATGTTCTCACTGCTGGGACTCAGGCCTCCTCTCTAGGAGAGGGAATGGGCCGTAATTCACCACGCGGGCCCAGTGCGGATTGGTGAATGTCACATGTCTTCGAATTTTTGGAAATATTTTTTTTTTTTAAATGAGATATAGGTAACTTTTAATCCCGGGTTCCCTTAGGATAATTTTTCGCGCGAAGCCACTAGCTGAAGCTAGTAAATAAAACATTTTGTCCTCTCTCTGTTCAAACAGCGCACAGTGCTCGAGTTTAAGATTGATAGCTCTACTAAGTGTTCCCCGGGTATCACCTGCTGAACTTCACTTGTTAACTTCAAGGAAAATCGCAAGTATCTGAGATACACCGGTTAAAGGGCTGTGTGGAAGCCTAGAGTTAGTAGTCCCTTGGGTAAAACTACTCCTGAGTTTTATTTTTGGGTAATATTCGTACTTCGTCGAATGATTTAAATAAGGAAGGTGAATTTGAGAAGGTAGTGGGAGGAAATAGCTGTTATGTCTTTTTTTTTTTTTAATTATAGTTTATCATATTAACGGAAGGCTGACAAATAGAATCTATGATTATTCTAAGAAAATTATTTATATATATTATATATACTACTATATATATATATATTATATATAGTACTATATATACTAACTAGAAAGTTTGACAATAAACTTACTTGTAATTACGGAGTATTTTAGATCCTGTTGTAGATCAGTTTAGACTGGCTTGTTGGTCCAGGGGTTAGTGGCCCTGACTGCTACGCCGGAGGTCGTGGGTTCAATTCCTACCCAAAACACATGTCTGTGTGATGAGCATTTGTTGGGTTTAATTTGTATACTTAGGACATACTAACAGTTTCTGGATTCTGATGAATAAGACTTACGATATCTACATTTATTGATTTTCAAAGTATATTCACGCGCTATTAATGCATTTTTGCATTCGCTGTAACTATTGTACAAAGCAGTTGGATCAGTCGTCTTTGGGAACCTCTTCAATGGCCTTATGGAACGCATTTAACGCCGATTCAGGGCTCTTAAAATGTGTGCCCAGATGCATCATCAGTTCCACATTTGAAGCCTTGAAATAGGCTTCTGTTACCTTGGCGAAATGTGAAGATGTATTATCATGGTGGAGGAGTACATTGCTTTGAAGACTTCGCGAACTTTTTCTAAGACTCTGGACAAGCAAGTGTTGACGTACTAATCTGCAGTCACTGTCCAAAATCTTCAAGCGATACTGTAGCTCCATATAACACGATTCCCATCGGCTTCCCTTATGAAAAATATTATCTATGGGTCAACAACATTTTAAGTTCATTTTATTGTTAAACTAGCTGTTGCCCGCGACTTCGTCCGCGTTATGTTCGTAAACTGTACAATCATTTTGTGCTTGCAATTCAGTCCGAAAGCATCGTAAGTATTTATTGTACTTTAACATAAAACGGTTAAAGACCGCAAATTACCTTGAGGAAACATGTTATGTACTCGTCCAGATCCAGATGTATGAACGTCAATGAATAGAGAGAGTATGTATGAGCCGTAGCAATAGGCATTTCTGTCTACCCCGAGGGAAAAGACAGTAGTTTATGTATGTTTCGGGTTTATGTTCTGCTAAAACAACATTGTATGATTGTAACCCCTCGCCATAGTGAGCACGCTACAATCGCAGCGGTAATGCTTGTCTTTGAGAAGTGGCTACGGAGCCGTCATGGTATCCTCACTTTGTGCAGGACTCACCGGATATAGGTGTTTCGGAAGATATTTGTATCGAATTCAGCGGGAAGAAACACTCTGGTCTCACCATTGTGAGGATCGTCTGGAGAATATGATGGAGCATACGGTGCAAGTCAGTCCCGCTTGATCGGAGCGCCGGCACCGCCATGTCCTCATGGAGGTGATTAGTGGAGAAATCGATAATCATTAGCCTCCTTCAGTGAATCACTACGATCAAAGAAGGTGGCTGAAACTATGAGGGATAGAACATCTTGACTCCTCAGCTGTAGCTGCAAGTGACGCTCCGGGTGTTGAAAGCCGTAGGGCGATTCCCAGCCATCACAAACACGGGACTGTGGTGGTGCCGTCCGGCCGTCTACGCGTAACTCGAAGAGATGTCAGCAGGACAGGGCCCTCTAGGGCCGATGTCTGCTAGGGCTTTTTTTTTTTTTATTGTGTGGGAAAATCATCTTATGACAAAACTCGCTCTTGGGCGGAGCGGGAGATAGTGTCAGACTTTTACTGACTAAAAACCCACTCCTGTTCCTTCATTGCCTTCGTCCCAGGGCCCCGGGTTTCGCTTTCACACTACCCGTGGCCCCAGTAGGCTTCGACCCTGCTGGGCCCCTAAGATTTGCTGACATCTCCTTGAGGCGCGCGTGGAACAGTACGTGCCGTCGACGACTTGGGCTCGGTCCGATTACCGGACGATCGGACGGCGAGCCACCCATTGCTCGCCGTCCGCAAGCCCGCGCCTACGGTGGCCGGAAATCGGGATCGGAAACCCGGCGGAAGCGGTTGAAGCGTAAGGACCGTTGCCTCACGCGATTGGCCGCCTCCTTCGCTAGCATTACGGCTTCGCAGAAGGAGGCGACCGCCTGCCACTCCTCCTCGCTCCAGAGCATGGCCTGAACCAAGGCCCGGCGCGAGAGATCGCCGCCGCCGATTGCCCCCACGAGGACACGGCGTTGCTCTGCCCAAGCGGGGCACACCTCCACCGTGTGCTCTACCGTGTCCTCCGGGCGGTCCACACAGTGGCGACACCCGGGCGTCGTTTCCGCACGAATCCGGTGCAGGAACCTCCCGAACTTACCGTGTCCGGTGAGAACCTGCGTCATGCGTCGTGAGGACGCCGTGAGGTCTTTCCAACCACGCCTCAAAGAGGGGACTTACGGCCATAATTGTGGCGTGCCCAATCATTTTGGGCGTTAGAATTACTTATTCATTTATTTAGGATTTGTTGGTGTGTGTGGCTGACGTCCACGTATATTAGACAAATGTTTTTTTCCATAGTGGGAACTACCCTATAAAGAGTCACCAACGTTTAAATAAATTTCGGCGAAATCTTGAGCACGTGTATCCCCATCCAATCGAACTCGCATATTGATGGCCAAACCGAGTAATTACTGACGCCAATTGCCTCTATAAGGACACTTTCGTTCATCTAAGCTGGATAGACCTCCACCACATGCTACACCGGGTCCTCCGGGCGATTCGCACAATGGTAATATCAGGGTACTTCCACCGAATCCAGAAGAGAAACCGTTCGAAACAACCACAACAGTCCTGAGCCTGCGTATCCATAAAACAATGAAATTACAGTAAACAAATGTAGCAGCCGATTAGTGTTATACCTGAGTATTGGTCACCACTCACTGCAAGGAAGTAACGTCCAGATGTCGACGTAAGGCTGCAAGGAATCTGAGATACATCATACGTTGTCAAAGTGTGATCAGAAAAACACATTCGACCCCGTTTTATATGAAGCAGTGACTGCAAATAATAAAACGCGCCATTATTAGGCCGCAAGGTGCCATCATCCCGAAGGAGACAGTGGAAGCATACAGTGGAGGGGTGCTCTGCAAGGGCGGAGCACCACCGTGTCCTCGTGGAGGCAATCAGCGTCAGTGACTTCTCGCGCTGGGCCTTGGTTCGAGGTATGATCCAGAGCGAGGAAGAATGACAGGCGCTCGCCTCCTTCTGCCGTAATGCTAGCGAAGGAGGAGGCCGCACGTCGAGCCGAGATTCCGATCCCGACTACCAGCCACCAGTAGACGCGGCCTTGCGAACGTCGAGCAATGGGTAGCTAGCCGTCCAGCCGTCCGGTAGTTGACCGGAACGAACCCAGTCGTCAACAGCGCGTAGTGATCCACGCGCTCCTCAAAGAGATGTCGCAAAGGGCAACTGAAGGACACAGGTGTGGTTTTAGTCAGTAAAAGATTGACACACCCTCCCGTACCAACCAGAACGGGAGAAGTCATTGAATGATTTTCACCCTTAAAAAAAGAAAAATAAGGTGCCATTATCATCATTATCATTTCAACCGAAAGACGTCCAAAGTTGGACATAGGCCTCCCCAAGTGTCGCCATAATGACCGGTCTATCCATCGGATTCCCGAGACCCTCACCAGGTCATCGGTCCATCTGGGGACCTTCAAATGCAAGGTACCATGTAACAGCTTCCAAAAATTTGGCCGTGTTATTTAAAAGTTAATAATTAAATACTTAAAGGTACTTTATACTTTAGGTATAGGTTTTACTTTTATCGCCTTTGGTTGGTAACCATGGGGAAAAATAACAAAAATAAGCAGTATGATTGTTAAAAATGCCTCCGTCTAACACCAGTTTAACCATAACTGTTTTCGTCCAATTTTTAAAAAATAATACTGTCTTCAAACGTGGGCGATGGTCATTCTCCCGCCACATAGAAACTTACGTAAAATACACAATGCCATCTATCAAATTTACAATGAAGTTCAACTGTCATTGTCATCATTGTTTCTACTTTGAGTCTTTAAATGGCGTTGCGAGTATCTGAATTGCGTGTGGTGTCATATTTTAGTTCTTGAAGACTTTAAATTCATACCGTTTGTATTTCATATGCATATGTTTGTTTGTATGTAAGTAATATATCAAGTTACACACAATTTTAATGTATAAAAGTTATCTACATCGATTTCTAACATTTTCTGTGGTACTCATACAACTAAAAACTTCTACAGATATATTATATGCGTAGATATATACAAAAAAATTGTAAACTTTTTTTTAAGAATTTTTAAATAAATTGCTCAAGCAATGCAAAAAATCTTATTTACAGAGAAAAAATAAAACAGAAATGTAAGCCATGTGGGATTCGAACAACCTTTACATTACACGCAAGTCCAGATACGAAACCACTGCGCTAAAGTCTTCGATGATTAAATTTTAAAATAGACGTTCTTATATAAACGTCATAATTGACTGGTTGGCTCCTTATCGATGATAGCGTGATGATTTTCGTTTCAGAAGTTAAATTTGCAGCTAAATGGAATAATGTAACATTATAGTATGTGATTTTACTCGCCGCTTCGATTTTATTATGCGTTTTGATTAGTTTTTACAAAATATTTAGAAGATATCGAATAGAAGTATCAATTTTATTTTGAAAAAATGGTAAAAGTTATTTTATTACAAAAAAAGTAAGATAAAATAATGACAAAATTTTTAACTGTAGCTGAGGATTGAACTCGTGGCAAATGTCGTTCAATACCGACTTTTTAGATTATTGCTCACCCCCCTTAGCAAATAGCGTGATAATTTATAGCCTATAAGTTGCCCTGACCTATAAGGATTATGTATGCAAAATTTGAACAGGATCGGTTCAGTAGTTTTTGCGCCAATTAATACCATCCCAAACTAATTTTACTGTTTTATTATATGTATAGATTACTAAAAAAATCTAAACGCTTACAACATTTAATTAGCAATGGCAAAATCGCAAGTCGAAACATATCATGTTATTTCTTCATTGAACACTGTACCATACTGTGCATCTATCACTTTAATTCTTAACAACTAACTTCTCGTTCCATCTCGTTTTAGCACGCAAAAAATGGTGCCCTATATAACTTGGTGCCCACCGGGCTACGATCGAGAAGTACACGGGTGCAAGCGATTAAGAAAAATTTATTCATGATGTAATTGTAATGATTCAAATTAAGAATGAAGACATTTTATTTGGCAGGATTTTTATACCTACGATAAAATTGAAATGACGGATAGTGCGTGTGTGGCGCGAAACTTTCGTTTTTTTTTTGGTTTTGTTTTCTTGTCGTATTTTATTTATTTTTAGCTTTGACGTGTGTTGAACAGGGTGAACATTATGTTAGGCCACGGATGTCATTTAGTAATAGCATTACTGCATTAATATAGATAGATATGCTTACTGTTTAATGGACTATTTGTATTGCAACGAAATATCGTTTTCAAAATTAAGTTTTGTGAATTACAAAAAAAATATGCAAACAGGCCGTGCAACTTCAAATATGACCATTAATTATAAACGCAGGGATGGATTTGGGGCAATTTTTTGCATGATTGAGCGGGCAGCATTTGGTGATTGACCTTTCGGCTTTATCCTCCGGCTTCCCTTCTGAAAATATCCACCCTTTGCCACTGTACTGTGGTATACTTCCTGATTTGCCGGAAAAAGAAGCAACCATTTTTTTACCAACACATCGACTTTTTTTCATCAGCAAACCTACAAAAGGAAAGATCCACTTTGCCGACTGGCTTTTTCTTTCGGGTTCAAAGCAGTACACCCAGGTTTCTTTACCTGTGACGATAATAAAGACAGCCAATGACTGTCCTGCATATTTTTTTTATTTTTTTACGACACCACTACAACACGCAGTCGTTTTTAGTCCTCCGATAAGTCATGTGAGTGCAAAGGTTCCAAACCTTCAGATGCAAGGTAAAATGTTTTGCAATTGGCTCATTCCAATGCCCCTAACAAAGCACGAATTTTCTGTCAAGTAATTTTTTGTCAGTTTCAGTAAGTTGTCGTACGTTGTTAATATTCGAGCCTGTAACCGCACTCGCCGGCCGACCTTCACGTACCTCGTCATTAAGATAATCACGTACACGACTAAATTCTCCAAACCACGAATACACAGAGCTGCAACATGGTGCTTCATCACCAAATGGCAATTGAAGTCCCTGGCAACTCTTTGTTGACTTATGCTACAACGAAAATCATAAAAAATCATTGAACAAAAATGTTTACGGGTTAAATTTATTTTGAGAGCGACACAATCTTTGAAAGGACGCCGCATTGAAAAAATAAATGACAGTCTCGCAAATTAAAAAGTAACATGCTCGCAAAGAGTTCCATTTTTGAATTCTATAATTGTTTTTCATTCTTTTATTATTAGTGGCCAGATCCAGAGACTTTCAGTATGCCGAAAGAATAATATATATGTATTTAAAATTATATAAGTTTGTTTATCAGTAGTACCCATAGCACAGCTTTGCTTAGTTTGGGACTAGATGGTGTCGTGTGAAAGTTGTGTAATATTGTGGAATTTTAATCATTGGCGATTCTTCGTGCTATGTCAGTAACCTTGATTTTCCTGCGGATCCTCATTACTGATTCGATCACGCAAAGAAACTCCGAGCATAGCCCTTTCCATTGCCCTTTAGGTGACAAACTTAAGTGGTAGTGGGCAGGGCAAATTGCTCGCAGAACAGATTGTCGATGAGGTTCTGAAATAGCGACCGCACACCGAAAGACGCAGCGTTGGATAGCTTCGCACTGGTGGATCATCGAAGACCTGGTGAGAGTCTCGGAAATGCAATGCATGTGAAACGCACAGGACCGTTCGTTGTGGCGACACTTGGGGGAGGGCTTTGTCCAACAGTGAATGCCGTACCGCTGAAATGATGATGATTATGATTAATTATTAAGGGTTTTAGATCCTGTTGTAGACAGGTTTTAAAATCATAATAATTATGAAGGTATTTTTTTTATTTATTAACCATTTAAGCCGTCATTTGCATTAATTAGGTTTAATCGTCTATGAAAATATTTGCATCTTAAAACTATACTAAAAGAATCCCATGTTTGCATCTCAAAACTTCATGAAGCATTCTTATCATATACCATTCCACATTTCCAGCAACTCAATTACAAAAAACTTAATTTTAAACCTTGCCAAGAAAACAGGATCTTAAATGAGAAGAAAATTCCAAGTAATTGGTGTTCAGTATCATTCATCATGATCCATCTTGCCGGAGTGGTTCCCTGTAAACGTTTAGCTAAATGGGATACATTGGCCCACTTGCGAGAGTATATGTCGCCGTTTTTAACGCTATAAAACTCCTTATTTAAGTGCTAAGATGATGTAGTGGGTGTTTATTTTTAAGTTGATCTTGTACTTTAAGAAACTGTGCAATCTAATCGCTCATGCTTTAAAAATTAAGATGGAAAGGATTAAGAATTGTGATACCACTATCTTAATTGTATAATTACACTCCTTTGATGGTTTCATTGAGTTATTTTGGAAGAGATATTTAGTTCCAAATTTAAATCTTTGTAGGATAATATCATTTTAAAAATGTTAAGACTTGTTTTTTATTGATTAACTAGTGACCCGCCCCGGTTTCGCACGGGTGCAATACTGATACCACCGCAACTGCTATGTCCCTATATGTGCATTTTAAATCCGTAATATCTTCGAAAATATTCGTTTAATTTACATGCTGTAGTAGGACCATATTGATTATGAGGATTAATGCTGTGTTATTTAAAATCGCTTCGTAAATAAGCCATAATTTCTCGTAAAAAGTAAAAGATAAAATGGTTATTGGGGGTTATTCCTAAGAGATAGCCATATACCATTGCGGACTTTTTGTAGACCTTTTTAAGTTGTACAATACTGTAGTACATTATTTTGATCCATCTCGTAGGGATAAAAAATGTGTTTATTTACGACATCATATTAGAAACCTCTAAAATTACCATTGTTTCTCTAAAAAAAAAACTGCATCAAAATCCTTTGCCTAACTTTAAAAATCTAACCATACCTAGGGACAGACAGCGGGAAGCGACTTTGTTTTATACTATGTAGTGAAGTACTGATCTATTAGAGTAAACACAATTAAAATATTATCTTCTTGTATATAATATGTAAAAAATGCCTTGACTGATTTTAATAATTTTGGCTTTGCTTTAATCGCTTTAATATTGTGATGTTTTAAAAGAAAAAAAAACAAACACTTGAAATAACTTAAATAGATTAAAAAAGAGGGAATTTTCATGCGGTGAACCCGCGGGCGGCAACTTAACATAAATATGTTTTTAATTAGGAATGATAAAACGTCTTTCTACAAAATATGCGACTGTCGCTGTTCTGTGTTAAAAGTTTCGATAAAATGATTTTAAGAACTGTTGATATCATATTAGATCCTTACATATGAAATTGGTGTTTTATAAAACAGGACACTTTGAGCTGTCATAACTTCAAATCGACAAAAAAAATTACGTTGACATAAATTTTGTAGAAAATTAAATAATTAATCTCTTAAATTTTGATTATTTTCTTCATCCGCTTCTTTTCTATTTTTAAAACTAAAACATAATTTATGGGAGGGGTGCTGGTAATCTGTTATTCCTTTTTCGAAATTTATATGAACTATATTATTTGAACATAAAATTCCAAGTCAATTCAAAGATATGACAGTTAAAATGACCCGTTATATAAAATACCCTTTTCATCAACGTTTATCAACGTCGCATTAATATTATCTTTTGAAAAGACTAGAAACTGGATAGAATTTATTTTATAAATGAAATTGCAGTAAGACTTATTCAGCACGTTGCGTATTTCAGAGCAATTTTAAAATATCTCTCCAGACTTGCCCCTCCCCTCAAGAGCCCGCAAACAACAAACATTTCTCCCCAGCAGATACATAACTAAAATACACTATTCACAGAACCAAACATTAATTACCCAAAAACATCACAATAATTCGCCATCTTAATTTATTAGTGCAAAAGACCTTTTCTACAAAGCAAACATGAATCTAAGTGGGGAGCTTCGGGCCCGTAAATGTGCCCACCATCACTCAAAGTCAGACCTCTTATTTATCACTAGACATATCACCAAAGATGAAATACTGTCAAGAATTTTCTGCGACAACCTTGTCACAATGTCATACGTCTCATACTCCTTTGACTTTGAGTTTTTCGAGTGAACAGGGAACGTTGGAGGACAGTTCCTATATTTTTATGAGCCTCCTATGACGACTAAAGGTTTTGTTGATTCCCGTCTGCTCGTTTAGGCTTTTTCACTTTGGTTTATTGACTTTATTATAAGCCTAAGAGTACAGTTAGGGTATGTGGGGTATTTGGAAGTCTCTTGTGGTATAAGTGGACAGCTGAAAGCTTTTTCTTTGAATTTCTGCGACACAAAAATATATATTATACAAATGTTGTATTTGTTGATGTTTATTCCAGAATATGTATTTGCGAGGAGGTTGATTACAGGCGTGTTTTCGAATAAATTTGAGATTTTTTTCTCATTAGATTAGTAAGAGTTCTTACGTAAATCAAAAGCATATAAATATATTTAGGGCGACGATGTTGGATGTCAATTCCAAGTTTTGAGGAAGTTGTCACTTTCGGCAAATCTGAACAGAAAATTAGTACCCTGGATGACAAAATTAGTAGGTACACTAAATTTAAAATTAGTGCTACAGTACGAATATGCAGGTAGTTTATGGGTCCATTCCATTGGTAGACTGACAGTGGTCACAGTTTTAAGTTTTCATAACTCTGTGATTTTTACACAAATTGTAAAAAATATAACCTGACAAAGAAAATGGTTTGTTTATTACTTACGTCACGGCACACCTACGAAGTTGATTTTGTCAAAAACTATTAAGATATACTTAATAGTTTTTGACAAAATCAACTTCGTAGGTGTTTTTTTGTTCGGATACTGGTTGGTACCAATTGAGTACTAATTATTTATAACTTTAAGAAGCAATGGGCGCTAGTGGGCAGTCACGGATGTCAGAAAGCGACCTGGTGAAGGCTGTGGTAGTCCGTTGGAGGTAAATAACACAGAATTGGACCTGTACCATGACGTTTAAAGTAAGATTGTTTCATTCTTATTTCCAGTGTGGGTAAGAGATGGCGCCAGACAACCTGTATAGCTCTGTCTCTTACCCACACTGAAATAAGAATGAAACAATCTTACTTTGAACGTCATGGTGGGGTTGCCACAGTTGGTCGATGCGGCGATGCTTGAAGCAAAGGACGTCTTCTTTTATAAATATTATTAATAGGCTCGCGTTTGACCACGCTCACTTAATGTTAAGCGATACGATGAGCGATGTGGTCTGGTCACGCTTGCCTAGAAAGAACTTATTCACTCTTGACTTAAAGACCTCTAGGTTATTGTTATCAGGAAACACAGACTACGGCAGAGTATTCCACTCGTTTAGCTGTACGCACAATAAATGTGTTCCAAATCGAGTGAGAGGTTCATCATGTATCAGTGGCACAACGCCGGACGTATAATGGTCCGATGATGGAACGGGCTTGGTGGAATTAAATTGAGTAGTTCCGACGCAGATTCCACGAAATGTAAACGATAGAAAACCGATAGCCTAGCTAGCCTAGCCTATCTTAGCGTCGATGCTGAAAACTGCAAACTGCTTTTGAAAACACATTAATTGTGCGTACAGCACGCACAAAAAATGTTTCCCTAAACCTTTATTACTTATGGGAGGGAAGTATATACTTTTAAGGATTTTGTTGTTCTAGAATAGGTTTAAAAATTAAGCAGAAAAAAGAAATGTCTAGTTTATTGAGAGATCTGACATAACTATTGTAACAAGATGTGCTTTTTTTGAAAAATAATACAAAGATCTTATACGATATAAAGCATTTCACTCTAGTAAAAATCGTATCCCTCACGCAAACCGTCTCAGAGTGCGACAGTACCATGTACCGGCAAAATTATGATGATGAGATCTCTTTCTGTCTTTTTCTCCAATGAAAACAACGTGGTTTTCGTGAGTAAACCACGCAATAAATACCAGTTTAGTATTACACATTTTACATATGTGGGCGAGAGCAGTGCGTTAGTTTGTGATGCGGTCGCTATCTCATGAATATTCCTCTCGGATAATGTGTGGCCCGTTTAATATTGCCCGTCGAACTGCAAACTGCGACACTTTGCTATACAGATTTTGCTAACTTGTGAACTTGGCTTCGGTTGCGTGGTTTTTGTTTGATGATCCGTCAATGAACTGTTGTCTTTAGGAATTCTGCTAAACTTGAAACTGGTAGACAATATGTACTCTCTCTATGTGTATATCAAATTTGTAGTATCTTCACTCTTAGGGATATCTATGGCGCTACATACCTAAGAACTAAACTACGAAATCCTGCATAGGGCAATTAGAGTTCGCCACGTGATTTGAAAATATACAACAACCCGAAATCATCTATTGGGTAGTTGCCCAAACCAGACTCAACACTCGTCAGGTCGGAGAATCCTGAATGATCCTGGAGACCCACTGACCTGACTGATCCAACTCGATTCGACTGATCCTGGAGGTGTGCAATAAAGTTATATAATAATAATAATCCTCCCTTTTCAACGGAAGTTTGCAGGAATTTAAATTCTGTTCCACATATCTCTAAACACTTAAAGTTAATGTTTTGTGACGTTACTAAAAATTTTTTTCTGGTACCCGAAGTACCTGATAAAATGTTTTTAAAATATTGATTCATAGAATGAATCATAATATTATGTAGGTCGCTTAACGTGTAATAATACAACA
The DNA here is from genome assembly GCA_949316375.1 of Mythimna vitellina. NCBI lineage: Eukaryota > Metazoa > Arthropoda > Insecta > Lepidoptera > Noctuidae > Mythimna > Mythimna vitellina. The sequence continues at coordinate 3,285,802 of OX438696.1, forward strand.
TTAAAATTCAAACTAGCGATAATGACGCTCTAAACGCCTACTCAAATATTCATAGCACTTACACACGCGAACAGATTATTCTAAATCTAGCAGGTGCTCACAAAACGTTTAACGAAAAATACTGAAGCAATATCGGAAAGCACAGAGAATAACCTATTTTTAAAAGATTCAAATCTTATCTTATATCTTAATCTCAGGTTAAAATCAAGCAACTTCGAGGCTAGGGACTACTTAAAATCATTATGCTGTAATGAAAATGGAGATAGAACACTTAGATCGCAATCGAGGAGTTTATTTTTTTTTTCTTGTCCGTAATTTAACACGACTCAACTTAAGTGAGCACTTAACGGGTGATTCTTCGGTTACGAGACGGTGTTGGAACGGTCCGTTAAAGCTGTGGCTTTTGATACGCACAAAAAAAAAATTAGAAGATTTTTTAAATCACGATGAAAAATTTTATTTACTAGGTACTTGATTCTTTCAGCGACTTTGTCCACGTAAATTTTAGTTATAGCGGACGTGAAGTCGAAGTCGAAGCCAAATAAAGTAGCCTATGTCTTTCCTTGGGGTTCAAACTTACTCTGTACCAAATTTTATCAAAATTGGTTCAGTAGTTTACCCGTGAAAGCGTAACAGACAGAGTTACTTACAAATTAATAATGTTTGTATGGATCAAGACAAGAAACGTGAACAAGCATGAGAATTTCTCATGTAATTGATTCTTATGGAAATATTTTGTGTTGTGAGAAATAGTCTCAGTGAAATATCAGAAACAAAAACAATAAAATTACCACAACGGAAAACTTAACCAAAAATTTTTATGCAAGTCTTGATGACAAAACCACTCATCACTTATCTAACTAAAGAATATTTAAGAGATACCTGTACAAGATAAGTTTTGGTATATGCGAAACCCGAAACACATGTCCAGCATTTTTATGTAAAGAATCTATGTACAAAATTTCATAAGTGTGTCATGAAAAGTCACAAAGTTATAAGCTTGTTACCTTGTTGTCCGCACAAATACGTGGTCACCGGGCCATCCCAGCGACTTAGGGGTTGTTTTGCTCCCGCTCCCAGCCGTGCATTGGCACCTAATGCCCGCTATGACTTGCCGTGACCTGTGTTGTACTTATTTTCGGTGGTGTCCAATGTTCTTTAAATATTTTTGGGAAAAAATATAATTATTGGTATTGATTCAGTTATGATTCTGAACCATTGTATTCAGGTTTCGCATATACTAAAAATAATGTTGTACATTTGAATACTTTTAGTTCTTTATTTCTAAAGGCCACAAATTTTTCCAGTACCTGAAAACGAGCTGTCCTTAACACGAACGTCCCGAATGGCTGGGTAAATAAGAAAATGTTCCCACCCTTCTAATGGCGACCTACCCGGAGTCGTTCGCGTGGCAAACCAAATATACCGTCTTCCCACGATTATAGGGGTCCAGTTGGCCTTCCGGAAGCTTCCTTAGACCTTGGATTGTAGAAACTAGAGATATGTTGACTTTGGAAACTAAGCTGGGACCCAATGTCATCGGTTTTTTGCGTGGAGGACATGAATTCATCCTAAATGCCGAATTAAGTTTATAAGAGAATTGCCATATTTGAAAGAGTCAGTTCATTGGCATTTTTTGTCATTAAACGCCTAGTAACAGTCTGACTGACATTCTCATTCCATTCATTTTTTCACAGTTGTTTCAATGAATGTATTTACCGAATGATGGAATAATTAAGACGTATTTGAAAGTTGCTGTCATTTTTCGATGTATTTGGATATTTTGAATAAATTTTTTTTACGCTATTAGTTTTTTTTTTGACCTAAAAACTAGGATACTTCAAAAATATAGAATCCCTTTCATTTCGGTGATCTAAGGTTAGAACTTACGACAATACGGGCTACCAGTTTGTGGCTGGACCTAAAAACTAGGATACTCTAAAAATATAGAATCTCTTTGGTTTCGGTGATCTAAGGTGAGAACTTACGACATTACGGGCTACCAGTTAGTGGCTGGATCTAAAAACTAGGATACTCCAAAAAGATAAAGTCGCTTTGGTTTCAGTGATCTAAGGTGAGAACTTACGACAATACGGGCTACCAGTTTGTGGCTGGACCTAAAAACTAGGATACTTCAAAAATATAGAATCCCTTTCATTTCGGTGATCTAAGGTTAGAACTTACGACAATACGGGCTACCAGTTTGTGGCTAGACCTAAAAACTAGGATACTCAAAAAATATAGAATCTCTTTGGTTTCGGTGATCTAAGATAAGAACTTACGACAATAAGGGCTACCAGTTTGTGGCTGGACCTAAAAAATAGGATACTCCAAAAAGGTAGAATTTTATCATAAGTTAGTTTCTTTACAAGTTAGAAATATGTGGTTTCAGCACTTCAGCACTTTTACTTCATGTACTTAGTGAAGCAATTTTATGCATACACTGGTTTCAGCAAGCGGCTTCGCCTGCGTAAAAGAAATGTCATCCAAATCCGTTCAGTCGTTTTATGTGTGAAGGAGTAACAAACATACAAATACTTAGAAACTTTCTCCTACATAATATCCCACAGACGTGTATTTCACAAGGCATATCACACAGAAACCGTGCATAGAGTTCTTATGAAACACTTCTTAGAGTTTTCAAAATTTCTAAAAATATACCGCACTGAATAACACAAAAAAAATTTGAAGAACCTAAATAGATGTGCCAACATTTTCACTGCGAGATATTTGCAAACTTATCCTTAATTTAAGAATAAAAATTTGATCATAAATCTCAAAAACAGCTAAATCCATCTTTTCTATTGGCAGAATTTACTCATTTTTAAACATTATTTGTTTCTCGAAATTAAGGATAGGTTTGCAAATATCTCGCAGTAAAACTGTTGGCACATCTATTTAGATTCTTCATTATATTTTTTTGTGTAATTCAGTGCGGCGTATTTATAGAAATTTTGAAAACTGTAAGTGCCTTTTTGATATTTCTTAAGGACTCTACCCTTAAATAAAAATTTAGGTAATAGCTTGTCTCGACATCTTCCGAACACTATAATTCGTATAAACCTACCTACCTTACGTGTTCTACTAGTAGTACTTCAATATTATGGGTACGTTCACATATATATATAAACTTATATACAAGACATTTAGAGTCTAGAACAACAAGAACCACTGCGCCAAACGAGTTTTCAAATAATCTTAAAAAATCTCAAACGATTATAAAAATAAAGTACTTATAATTAAAAAGGCACACAGAAAATTAAATTTTGTAGTCCAGTGTAATCAAACAACCAAATACTCTTCCAAAACAATAATGAATTTGGACAAACATAATTACGTTCGAGCTACGTAACACTTAAAGTTCACAACCGAGGCAACAGATGGCGTTACTGTAACTGGTCCAACACTGTATTATTAACAAGAGTTTCCCCAGGATGTTTTCCTTTACCATGCGGAGCTTATTACAAATTTAAATTGCGAGAATATACTTGCAAAACAAGTCAGTTCGAAGTCATGCGATTTTTGCTTGGCTTTGAGTTTGTGAAGAGTTTTGTTGATCTGCAGGGTAAGATTTCGAGTGTGTTGACTTGAGGGTATAAAATACAAAAGCTGTCAAGATTGGTATTACTTGATTGTATATGGGTTCTTTCTAAGTTATGTTAAACTTTTGGGAAATGGGTACAAGTAATAATTACAAGCACATGCATGCAGGTAGCGCATTCATAGATTTTCTCTGGAATGCAAACCTAGTTGCAATGTCTATCAATCTGGCTAGAAGCTGGAATATATCGCAGCAGCTAAACAGACGACCATAAAAAGGAAGCTGGGATAGCCTAAATGGAGATAGCAGAGGATCAGGTATCTTGAGGAGAGCCACATTCAGCTTCTTTTTAACGTGTCCATAGCAAAACTAGTTAAATTCCTTGCCTAGCCCAGAATTTAGCCACGACAAAGGGTCTCTACGTGAATAGTAACAGGGCAAGTGATGCAGGATGAAAGGTGAAGATTTGAACCATCCGATAACCCCCATCTGTAAAATATTTCTCTGCTTTCATAATTATATATATTATATATTGTTTGTATTATATGCAATTTATTAATGCACGACGAACTACCTGCGTATCTTTTTTCTCCTTCTCTGTCAAGTCCATCCAAAGGCTGTTTGTAAAAAATCGCTTTTAGCCCACCGCCCATTGTTACACCCTGTTAATTTTAAGTTTCTATAAATATATAAGTTTCTATAATATAGAATATATTTATCTATCTATCTAGTCCAGCTGTGGTCTACAATAGGATGAGTAGTTTGTTTAAAAAGCCAACAACTACAGACCATTGCGGTAATATTACCTAAGTATATCAGTTACTTTCACCAACTACCTTCGTAACATAAAGCCAAGACAAGATCAATAATATTGATTGATCACTACCTCCATAAATTATCGTGGCAACACTGAACAGGAAACATTATGCAGAAGCAATATAGTTCGGAAACATAGCCATCAAGTAGGTAACATACAACAACATTACACTTTTATTTGCCCATGGGAGTGGCAGATCAACAATTTTGGCTCTTGTTTTTAACCAGATAAATTAAACTAGTTAAAAATAAACGCCAAAAATATAAGGAATAAAGCTTTAAAATTCACAATTTTGATAGCAACTGAGATATTACTGATGTATGATGCCAAGAAGAAATCATCATCAACCTAGCCTTTTTCCAACTAGCTTTAAATCAAATCAAATTTAAAAATATCTTTATTTCACATAGGGCTACATGGGCACTTATAAAACGTCAAAAGCTAGTTCACGGTTCCAAATTGGTCGTTTCCTATGGAGAAGAACCGGCAAGAAACTCTATGGTTACTCTTTAAAAAAAAAGTGGTTAATGTTACAATATTTTCATATTACAGTATTAATAGATATTATGTAAGAACACTGTAGACCAGTCAATATTGTACCCAAAAGCACAATAAAATTAATCATAATAAAAAAAGTTGACTTTGAGTCGGTTTGCAGTGAACTACACATATTTACATGGAGTAGTCTGTCCATATAAAACATGTGTAGTAGAGATCTGATAGACAGTCACCTATCAGACTATAGCCCAGTAATTGAGCAACACGATACTCCTTGGATAGACTGATAGTTAGATTCTATTATCTGACTATCTGTTACGACTGAAGAATCCGGAAAATTAAAAAATAAATTGTTCAGAAGACTTTTGCTCCCTGAACTCGACGTAGGAACTGTGATTGGTACATAATAATGCCTGGAAAAAAATTAATACGAAAAATAGCAACGTTTTTATTCCTTCTTGGATTTAAAAAAATAATTAATTATTAATTAGTCGTCACAGTTTATGTCGTAAAGTTATTTACCGTACACGGAACCTTAACACAGTCAACGATCCCCGTCAAACAGTGAAACGATGAACATATACTGCAATTATCAAGTGTCTGAGCACCACAATAATCCCACAGAAGCCACCAACGAGTCTTTGCAGAAGAACAGAAAGTGTTCCCATTTAATTATTGTTATCATTGTTACCCCGAAACAAATACGACGACATCTTTATTTTAAAAGTATCCCCTTTGCAAACAGTTGACAGTTGTTTTCACAGAATATGTAGATACAGAAGGCTAGGTAGGATAATTTTGGTGCACGCATACAGACATATTTTTCTTGAGAAGGGAAATCTTGTAATGACTTCTCTCGCTCTAGAGCGGAGTTGGACGGAGTGTCAGACTTTTACTGACTAAAACCATACCTATGTTACTTCAGTTATCCTTTGTCTCCTAAGACCACGAGTAATCCTTTCAGAAGTCTACTTCTGACTCGCGGTCTCGTGCTCGTGGATGGGTCTACCCATAGCACCAGTATGCTTCGGCCCTGCCATCCCTATTCTTTGCTGGCATCACACCTCGGGTCGTCGACGACTAGAATTCAGTCTGGAAAGTTACCGGACGACCGGACGGTGATCTACCTATAGTTCGTTGTCTGCAAGCCCACGCCTATGGTGGCTGATAGTCGGCGTTGGGGTCTCAGCGGCTGGACCGTGAGGCTGTCCATTCCCTCACGCATACGGCCGTTTTTTTCGCTAGTATAACTGCTTCACAGGAGGCGCACGCCACCAATTTCCCCTCGCTCCGGACCATAGCCTGTATCAGAGCCCGACGCGAGAGGTTGTTGCCACAGATCGCCCTCATGAGAACACGATGGTGCTTTACTTAAGCGGGGCACACTTCCACCGTATGCTCTAACGTGTTCTCCAAGCGATCAGAAAAATGGTGACACCAGGGCATTTCTTCCGCACGAATCAGATGCAAGAACCTTCCGAACATACCATGTCCGGTGAAGACCATCATCATGTGAAATGTGAGGACGCCGTGACGTCTTTGCAGCCTCAAAGCAGGGACTTACCGCCATAATTATGGCGTGCCCAGTCCCCATTCTGGCCTAAAACCCACCTGTGTTCATTCAATTGCTCTACGCGTTCCAAGACCACGGTAACTCTTTCAAACAATCCCGTAAACTTTGTTGTATGGAGTTGACTTTCTGTATCTATTTATTCCATGTTTGTTTGCCCGCCATAAAAGTGAGCAGTCGTAGTAATTAATGAAATGCTTTGCTCGATAAATTCTGAATTAAAAATTGTTATTCTTGATAGTATGTTGTTTGTTTGTTTTTCATTTTTCTGGGGTAAACAAGTTGAGGAGAATGAAAGTTTTTGCTTGTCTGTCACAATAGACGATTAGCCATGTCTAGTTTTGACCTTCAAACTTTATCTTGTTGTTTTTTATTTCTTTTACAAAGATAATGTAGAGAAAAACCTATTTGCGTTTTCTATTCGGTTATGATCTTTTCAAAATGACAATGACGCTTGAAGGTAACAACCGCCGTACTAATGAAATATATTCCTCGTGTGATTCGCATTTATACTGTAAGTTGAAGTCGTATGTCTTTAAAACTACACAGTTACTAAGTTAACATTAGGTACCGAATATTTTTTCTAAACATTTTAGAAGATAGTTTACCATCTATCTCAGTCAAATCTCAGTGGTTCCTCAGTGGTTCAGTTTTTTTATTTTTATTAATAGACTCAAGCTCAACTATTATCTCACCTGCCCCCGCCACGCCTCCGATTCCTTTGTTCTGACGCCATCACAACGCTCAGTCACGTGATCAGAACAAAGGAATCGGAGGCGTGGCCTACTCGAGGCGTTCGGCGCGATCGAAACGATTGTAACATGGCTAGGGGGGCTGATGGAAAACGATGATGTGGTCGACGAAGGACCTATTCACTCTTGACTTAAAGACTCCAAGGTTGTAGTTATCAGGAGACACTTACTCTGGCAAGGATACCCACTTCTTAGCTGTACAGCGGCGGCGTACGCATTATGAATGTGTTCCCAAAACGCTTAGTACTTTAATTTCAGATATAATTACATGGATAAATACTATGTTAACAAAAAATCAAGCTTTAGGGAAGTGTAATGCCTATTACTAACGACACCATACCAAAATATGAATACGCCACAACCTGAACAATAAAAAAACACTTCCAGAATTGCCATCAGTGTATATTCTTTTCGTGAGATACCATACAATAGAAAAGGATAGAACTAGAGTTGTTACGAAAGATTGAAGCTAAATCTTCGGATGCGGAACTTCCGAAAGAAATCGTACCTTCGTATTCACGTTCGCCTCTGTAAGTTTTAAGAGAAGCATATAGCGGAGATCTAATGAAGAAAATCTCATGTTATTACTGCGCCCACCGTAGGCGCGGATTTACGGATGACAAAAACTGGGTAGCTCGCAGTCGTGGCCGTCTGGTGAGGCTCAAGCCCAGATGGTTTACCATGACGTTTAAAGTAAGATTGTTTCATTCTTATTTCCAGTATGGGTAAGAGATGGCGCTAGACAACCTGTATAGCCCTGTCTCTTACCCACACTGAAATAAGAATGAAACAATCTTACTTTGAACGTCATGGTAACTCACCTAGTCGTCGACTGCGCGTAGTGTTCCACGCGTGCCTCAAAGAGATGTCAGCAAAATCGTAGAAGCCCAGCAGAGCCGATGCCTGCTGAGGCCACGGTGAATTTCTGAAAGGGAAACGTGGTCCTAGAACACAAAAAGCAACTGAAGGACACAGGTGGGTTTTAGTCAATTAAAGTCTAACGCGCCTTCTTGCTTCATTCTGGAGCGGGAGAAGTCATATGTGATTTAAAAAAAAGCCTCATATTTTTTTTATTTGTTTTTCACAACTATCACACAACGTTGAGTCGTCTAGTCCCAAGCTAAGCAGAGCCTATACAATGTTCTGGTAATATATGTATACGAGTATATAAGAATAGGCATAAGTCTTTTTTTGTTTTAATTTGATATAAACTAGTGCTTGACTGCGATCCCACCTGATGGGAAAGTCAAGCCTAAATATAAGCTATGTTACTGTAGAGTTTCATCAAATCCGATATTTTTTTTTTCCGGTTAGAAAATCATCTAATGATATCCCCCAATCTGGGCGAGCGGGAGATAGTGTCAGACTTTTACTGACTAAAAATCCACTCTTGTTCCTTCTTTGCCATTGTTCCAGGGCCCCGGGATCTCTTTCGCATCACCCATGGCCCCAGTAGGCTTCGACCTTGCTCGGCTCCTACGGTTGCTGACTTCTCCTTGAGGCGCGCGTTTAACACTACGCGCCGTCAATAACTAGAGCTCGGTCCAGACGGTTACTAGACGGTCGGACGGCGAGCTACCTATTGTTGTCCCGTTCGCCTACGGTGGCTGAAAATCTGAATGGCTGAATCCCGGTCGGCTGGGGCGCGAGGTCCATTGCCTCGCGCGTGCACGCACGGCCTCCTCCTTTGCTAGCATTACTGCTTCGCAGAAGGAGGCAACCGCCTGCCACTTCTCCTTGCTCCAGACCATGGCCTGGCGCGAGAGATCGCTGCCGCCAATCGCCCCGCCACGAGGACAAGGTGGTACTCTGCCCAGGCGGGGCACACCTCCACCGTGTGCTCCATCGTGTCCTCCAGACGGTCCACACAATAGTGGCACTCGGGCGTTTCTTCCGCACGAATACGGTGCAGGAACCTCCCTAACTTACCTTGTCCGATGAGGATCTGCGTCTTATGGAAGGTAAGAACGCCATTTTGCCTTCCCAGCCACTCCTCAAAGAGGGGACTTACCGCCATAATTATGTCGTGCCCAATCCAAATCCGGTCTAATAATCGACTATGGTGACGTGTGCTACTTTGACCTGAACGCGGTGTTACTAGACAAAATTGTCAGGCTCCTCAACAATTGCATTCGGTTCATATATCATTTGAGAAAATATGACCATATTTCGAGCTATAGATCTGAGCTCAAATGGATGCGATACATTTCAAATATGTTGGTCAATGTAAAAGTAGGGGGACGTTTTGATGCATCGTCTTTTTCGTGAAGAATTTTGGGATTTCGTTTTTTTTTTTACTTTTTACTACAGAAATGGGTTGTAGTGTTGTCTTTTTAATCCAATGGTTGACTGGCAGAGAATGCCTTGTGGCATTAAGTTTTTTTTTTTTTTTTAATTGATATAAGCCCGTGCTTGACTGCAATCCCACCTGATGGTAAGCGGAGATGCAATCATTGATGGTCAGGTATGTCCGCCTATGTACCACTACTGTACATGAAGTTTAAATAAATAAATAAAAATATGATCAGTAACGGGTAAGGATTTTTTTTTGTACTAGTAAAAAATAGGGTTGTTTATATTTTTGTTGAAGAAGGAATTTCATTTACGAGTATCTTATCGGCCTTTACAGAAGTCAAGCTCCGCACCTCCATTTCCACGAAGATGGCTTCCTCTACATCTCTAAAAGGGACAAGTAAAAAGCAATATAGCCGGGAACATATTGCGAATACAGTTACGTTAAACAAGAAGTGATATTTTTATCATTCCCGCACATGGGCGCAAGTGAGACGAGATTTTTTCTGAATGAATACTGTTGAGATGTTATCGGTAAGGCTAAGTTGGAAATAAATGAAATATATATGGCAGGTTGCTGATAAGATTTGATTTGTTGGTTTCAATTTTTTTTCTAAGAATAAAATTGGGACTATTTAATTACTATAACTAGCTGCTGCCACCAGCTTCGTCCGCTTGATAGAAGAATATTATCCCAAGGGAACTTAATGCCGAGATAAAAGTATGCTATATGCTATTTTACTAATAATATTCCACAACTACTTATCACACAACGCCGCCTAGTCCCAAGCTAAGCAAAGCTTGTGTTATGAGTACTAGACAACTGATAAACATTCTTATGTACCTAATTCTAAACACATACATATTATAGTTAAATTACATCCAGACGCAGAAGAAATGATCGGGCTCATTACACAAACATCGATCAACATTTTTCCTGTGTGGGAATCGCTCCCATGACCTCTGGCATAGTAGTCATGGCCACTAACCACTAGAACATTAGGCCAGTCAAACTAACTCCTATGTGATAACATCATATTATCTAATAACTCCTATCCTATTTGTTTAAAAGAGCAAGGTGAAGACAACGCCTATATTGAAATACTCAAGAACATGCATGATATTAGCAAGAGCCGCATAAAACTCGAATCGAAAGGGGACCTTTTCCCCGTTAACAGAGGTGTAAGACAAGGTGACCCTCTGTCCCCCAAAACTATTCACGGCTGTGCTGGAAAATATTTTCAGAAGACTTAAGTGGAATGAATATGGTTTGCTGACACCTCCTCGAGGCGCGAGTAGAACACTAAGTGCTATCAACAACTTGGATTCGATCGATCCGGACGGTAACCGGACGGTCGGACGACGAACTACCCATTGTTCGCGGTCCGCACGAATCCAGTGCAGGGATCTCGAAATTCTATCGGCTGTCGAAGACGACTCCCAGGTACTTCATCGTCGACTCGACGCCGATGTGAACTACTCCTAACTAAAGGACACAAGTGAGTTTTAGGTAGTTAAAGTTTGATACGCTTTTTCGCTTCACCCTAGAGCGGCAGAAGTAATTTCATAATTTTATTCACCAAAAAAGTTGATACATAAACCACAGTTCATCAAGATATGTACTTTTAAAAACGTAAAACTGCTTACATGGGACTATAGCACTATGTGAAACTAATTCTGCTGCATATTTCGGGCAATAATTTCTATGCAAAAACGTCCTATAGTCGTCCTAAATTTGTTGGAAATATAGTTTTCTACCTACTTTAGAATCAGTAATGAAAACAAGATTATTTAAGGCCCAACAGTCGCCAAATAGCAAGCCAAAAGCTAGGCTGGAGCTAAACCTATGCGCTAATAACATCATTCCGTGGTCACCAGGCCGGATGCCAAGCTATGCAATTATGGCTAGAAGGCATTATTACGACAGACGGTTGCTTTAAGGAGAAATAAATGTTACGATTTCCTTTGAGAATAAATTTGAGAATTATTCTTTGAGAATTTGGGATAAAAACCACTAAAAATTATACTGTGCACGGAATTATATTTGTTTAGCATATTTTTTATTCTGAAGTATAATTTAATTACTGCGTTTTGTCTTCAAGTGCAAAATTTCTCTCTCACTTCATTTTAATTTTTTTATTATATGTAATGATGTGGTCGACGATGAAGCAAGCTTGCCTAGAAGTACATTATTCACTCTCGACTTAAATACCCCTAAGTTTTAGTTATCAGGAAACACAGACACCAGCAGGAAATTCCACTCTTCAGCTTCTTCTCCTTAGCATGTCGATGGCAAAACTAGTTAAATTCTTTGCCTGGCCCAATATTTGGCCACGGCAATGCCGTCCGCTAATGCTGTCATTAGGTCCCTACTCTTTAGCTGTACGCACAATAAATATAAAAAAATCCAATTGTGGTTTAAGTTCGCCTGGGTACAGCAGCTGTCCAATTTTTATGAATATTCGTCTTTAGTTTTCCAGCGTGTCGATAATAAAATTAAATACTTTTGTTAGCATATATTTTTAGCCCACTACTCTGTAACGTCGTCCGCTGATGTAGCCATTACGTCGTCAAGTGTGGGCTGCGGGATTGTACAAAAGAGTTTTTGGTGGCACTCTGAGATCGATCGTAACAATCGAAGAATCGATTTTGTAGTTTAAGAATTTGAATTTCGTACTTGATTTATTACTGATTCGATTTTAAACTTCGATTAGAATCGATTCAAAAATCAATCTTCTTAGGGAAAATCGATATCTAATGGAACACAGGTGGGGTTTATAAATTAAAAATCTGACATTCCCTCTTGTTCCGCCTTGTGCAAGCCAGCTTACTAGATGACTTCCCAATAAAAAAAAACATGCGACATGCGGTGCAAGGAGTCTGCGGAGAGACGCTACATGAACAGTGAAGATTGAAACCACCGAAAAAGCCCCCCCTGTAGAGAAACATTAACTTTAAGGATGGTAATGCAGGGTAGCTCGCGAAATTCATATGTCTATCCTTTAGTAGTTGAGCTTCTTAGTAGTCCTGAGTTGAGCTACACGAATACTGACAAATGCACTGCCTGGGCAGGTCCACTCAAATCTATGCCGTTCTTTTCTCAAAAGATCATCTCCGACACCAATCTGCATGGTTCTCATATGATTTGATCATAACATGTTTGCTGTATGGAATATAATTAAAAGAGACTTTTGCCCCTGAGTTTGTTTCGGTGTTACTTCTCAGGGTAGTCTGTTTACCCCAGCCGCCGAGATTCTGACCCCGACTACAAGTCACGGTAGACGCTTGCGGACGTCGAGCAATGGGTAGCTTGCCATCCGGCTGTCCTGTAATTGACCGGACCGAGCCCAGTCGTCAACAAAGAGATGTCAGCAAACCGTAGGGACCCAGCAGGGCCGATGCCCGCTAGATAGAACCGCGGGGAATTTCTGGCAAGGAAACCCGTAGTCCTAGAACGCAAAAGGCAACTGAAGGATACAGGTGTGGTCTTAGGCAGTAAAAGTCTGACAAAAAGAGCGGGAGAAGTCATTAGATGATTACCCTACTTAAAAAAAAAGGGTAGTCTATTTCATGGAAAATTCATTCAATAGTGTTAGCTGAATTGAAGGGGATCGGATTGATGATTTAATTGATTATAATTTCGTAAATAAATACTCATTACGGTCGCAAATCATATTTTAATACACGTACAGTTGTACGTGTATTAAAATACAACGTGACAAAAATTTAATTTCATGGGTTTTTTTTTGGGTCCCCCTAAAATCAATGTTTTAGGCAAAATTTTTTCTTAGGTAGCTTTTGATAGTGATTTTTATATTCATATTCATTTTTGAAAATCCATTGGAATAAATTCCCGTAGGGGCCCAGTAGGATCGAAGCCTACTAGGACCAAGGGACTGCTTCTGAAAGGAAGACTTGACCCCGGTATGAAAGGCAACAAAGGAAGGAGTGGGTTTTTAGTCAGTAAAAGTCTGACACGCCCTTACGTTCCGCCCAAGAGTGGGGGATGTCATGGAATGATTTTCCAACCGAATAAAAAGCGGAATAAAGTCAATATCATATTCTTTCTTATTTTATTGCCAGAAACCGCTGAACCATAATATATCATATATCATTCCAACCACTCAAATGTGGCATTTTATCTTGAGCCTAGATCATACTATCACACTAATATTTTTATAGATGTATGCGTTCATGTTTGTCCATCCTAACCTACGGTGCTTAGACCTGGTCACTCACTAAACTACAAAAGGCTTGCTTTGGAGTTTACCAGGAAGTTATGGAGTGCAGCATTCTGGGCGTAAAAAGAACGGGCATAATAGATGAAGGCAAAAAAGCTGCTAGGCTCAAATAAGATTGGTGGGATCACCAAGTTACGACCGATTCATTTCGATTCTCTTTTCAAAGATCGCCTCGAGTAGGCCAAGCCCCCGATTCCTTTATTCTGACGTCATCTCAACGCACAGTCACGTGGTCAGAACAAAGAAATAAGAGGCGTGGCTGACTCGAGGCGATCAACGAAATAAGAATCGAATCGAAACTGTTATAACTTGGCTGTAGAGGGAAACCGTCGAGGCCACCCTAAAAAGATGTGGTAGGATGATCTGGACGAGCAAGGACTCGTTTGAGACAGCGCAGAAGAAGAGTATCTGGACGAACTTGAGGAAGGTCTTTGCCTTTGCCTTTGTGGGACTGTAAGAGCTAGGAAAACAAATGGATAGACCATGTCCTGTCAATTGCACATAGGATACTTTTTATCTCGGGAGTATAATAATATTCTCTTAAAATAATTTTCTAATTTCACGTGGCCCGCTGACCGAAGCTAGTATTATAATACGCAATAGAGTAATAAGGAATTTGTAACTAGAATGGAAAGTTGTATAGTTTTACGGTTTCCTACGTAATTTAATAGATTAAATTATAATAACGCTTCTACGAGTATTTATCTCGTTGTCACTTATTATGCCTGTAGCGACATCTATGACGTCACATAAGAACTAAACTATGAAATCCTGCATCGCGTAATTAAAGTTCTCTACGTGATTTGAATCAACAACCCGAAATCATCTATCGGGCAGTTGCCCACACCAAACATAACCCCCGTCTGGTCGGAGGATCCTCCCTTTTCAATGGAGGTTGGCGGGACTTTACACTCTGTTCCCCATTCCCCCAAACTAGTGACCTTCGAAAAAGAATGTCAGCGCAGCCTTCGTGCAGCTACTACTTCTTGACGTCATCATCACTTCCTCAAGCTTTCGAGCTGCGAGTCATATAAGCATCACCTACGGCTAGTATCCTGACCACCAGCATGCCTACCTGGTCATACCTGGTCATCACTCTCAGCCTCCTCAGCAATCTTGATTAAGCACACTGTACTTTCGGCCGGTCACATGAAGAGCCACGAAGAACCTCTCCTGGTCGACGCCAGTAGTCAAGTCACTATGTCGCACAGCTCCGCTCCCACTCACTGGAGCCAGCAGCACTACTTTGACCCACTGGAGCCTGCAGTACCATCCCGACTTAATGGGCCGTCATCACCCCGACTCACTGGGGCTTCATCCCGAGTCACTGGGACATCATCGTTTAACAAATTTAAAACACATCATTCGTTGTTTTGGGCTATTGTATTTGTTAAAATATTAAATGTCGTGATGCAGAATTTCGATTTTTTAGTTCCTAAATGGAATCACATTGACATCGCTACAGCTATATCAAAGTGTCTTCAAAACATTGTTCAAATGTACAATTTGGACAGCGGCAGAGCAGGCAGCCAAGCTACCAACATAGGTATATCATATTCTCAGAATAAAGTAAAATGGTGTTCCTGTTCTCTTCAATTCTCAATAAATATCCACGTATCAAAAAGGCACAAAGAGAATCCATTCAGCCTCTTTGTCAATACGAAATAAAACGATAAAATTCGAAGTCAAACGGTCAAAATTGCACTCAATTTTCATTATGGCGGACCTATCAGCACAATATTGATGCATCGGAGCTCCAGCATTCAGCGCAATGATTGATAGGACCCGATTAATGCTATGACGTCATACTCTCGGGGAAACCTAACAATGCCTTCCTTGTTGAATATAAATCATAATATTAAGGACGTGACATCACCTAAAGTAGTGGTGGCCGAGCGGTAACGGCCACGACTTTCGAGTTTTAGGTCGCGGGTTCAAACCCAGTCAAGTGCATTACTTTGTGTAATTTATTTCTTCACCACTGCTCTCAGAACGGTGAAAGAAAACATTGTGAGGAAACCGGTATGTCCTAGAACCAAAAATTCGAAGACATATGACATCCATCAACCCGCCTTCCAGGCCTTAGTACAGGCCATGGTCCGGATCGATGAGGAGTGGCAGGCGGTCCAGTAACCGTCCGGACCGAGCCCAAGTCGTTGACGGCGTGTAGTTTCAGTACAGCAGTAGACGCGTACTTCAAGTAAATGTCAGCAAAACTGTAGGGGCCCAGCAGTGTTGAAGCCTACTAGGGCCATGCGTTGTGCGAACCCCAGGGCCCTGGAACGAAGGCAAAGAAGGAACTGGAGTAGGTTTTAGCCAGTAAAAGTCTGACACGGCCTCTCGCACCACCCAAGAGCGGGAGATATCATTGGATGATTTCACACCTAAAAAATAAAGCAAGCAGCACAACACCCTTGCATTTGTTTTGGAGATTCTCTCCTACAAACACACAAACAAGATTAAAATTAATATTGAGTCTTAATTCGATTTTTTAAAACGCGTTAACAGACTGACACCTATCTCTTTCACTTCTCCACAACACGTCCACGTAAGAGTGAGATATAAGGTTGCATTGTCACGATATTGTGGCTGAATATTCATTCAGTTCAGCGATTTTGCGTTGAACACATTTTTCTAATACCCAGCGTCTCACACCATTAAGTTATGCCTTAATGCCAACCTTTTTTCCATTGTGTGACAAAAACGGAATGTGCGAGGAGGTTTGGGTATTTTGCGACATTATAATGCCATATTTCCATGTTGATATGGGAATGAAAATAGGTACAGAAAAGCCTTTTTTCAGGTGCTTTCGGGGTAGATTTATTTAAGTTTTGTACGTGAAAGGTACTTCGAAAAGATGAGGTTATTGTAGAAATGTTTATCATCAACATTCTGGTGTGCGAACTGAAACGTGTTAGCTGAGAACGCAGTTTTATTTCTTCACTGGTGAAAATAAAGTCAGGCTGAAGTAGAAGTGGGCTGGCTACGTCACGCATAGCACACACAGAAAATTTGTAGATACGTAGCAATTTTTTTTTTAAGATTTGGAAAAACATCGAGACTCCAATCAGGAATATACATAGGTAAGTTTGTAAGGAACCCTCAGGGCGCGAGTCCGATACTTGCCCAGTTTTTTTTATTTATATAAAGGGAATTCTAAATCCCATGCTGATTTAAAATAAAGATTGCCTTGTGCGATTAGAACGCCTATTCTTAACTCGTTTTCTTTTATATTTTTGCCCTGTGTTAAATTATTGGGAGTACATCACAAACATTATATACATACATAGTTGTCCGAAGCGAGGGGGAATGGCAGGCAATTGCCTCCTTCTGCGAAAGAGTTATGGACAAAGGAGACGGCCGCACTCGTGAATCCTCACGAGGACGTCCTCATGCTCCTGCCGCGTAGACTCAGCTCTCGACTACCAGCTACCATAGACGCGGGCTTTCGGGCTAAGAGCAATGGGTAATTCGCCGTTCGACCGTTCATTAACCGTCCGGATCGAGGGAGCGTCATTGATGGCGCATAGTACTCCACGAGCTCTTAAAAGAGATGTCAGCAAAACCCAGCAGCCCAGTAGGGCTACTTCCTAGTACCTTTTCAGCAGTCATCCCATGGGATGACTTCTGAAAAGGTAGGCCAGGCACATTACTTTGTGTAATTTATTTCATCACCACTGCTCTCAAACAAGTGAAGGAAAACATTGTGAGGAAACCGGAATGTCCTAGAACCAAAAATTTGAAGACATGTGACATTCACCAACCTAAACTGGGCCCGCGTTGTGAATTATAGCCAATTCCCTCTCTCCTAGAAAGGAGGCCTGAGTCCCAACAGTAGTAACATTAAAAAAGGCTGATTATACTTATGCCCAGTTACTGGGTTGTGGATTTCAGATAGGTAGTTACTCCATGTAAAATACATCTGGCGGTAAGTCCCCTCTTTGAGGCGTGGCTGGAAAGACCTCACGGCGTCCGCACCTTTCGCATGATTCAGGTCCTCACCGGACATGGTAAGTTCGGGAGGTTCTTGCACCGGATTCGCGCGGAAGAAACGCCCGGGTATCACCATTGTGTGAACCACCCGGAGGACACGATGGAGTATACGGTAGAGGTGTGCCCCGGGCTGAGCACCTCCGTATCCTCTTGGGGGCGATCGGCGGCAGCAACCTCTCGCGCTGGGCCTTGGTACAGGCCATGGTCAGGAGCGAGGAGGAGTGGCAGGCGGTCGCGTCCATCTGCGAAGCAGTAATTCTAGCAAAGGAGGCGGCCGCACGAGAGTAGTTTTGTAACAAAAACTGTGACACGAGAATTTTATATATTACATATGTATATATACACAAATAAATACCAATATGTTGGCGACCGCTATGCTCTGACGACATAATGGACGGCGACGTCGTTGGAGTGCTGGGTAAGGTCACGGGACTGGCATGGACGCTCAAGAACGCGGGCTGCAATACCCCGAGTCCAAACAAAAAAACATCCATTAACCTCTTGACTTAAGGAGCATGAGAACTCTAACGAAACTAGTGTTTCCATTAAATATTAAAATATTAATCGTTTAGTTTTAAACTAACCTTTGTGTAAAACGACTGTCTATTGTGATTTATATTAATATAGTCTTGTTCATGACCCAAGTTGTTTCACTATACAGTTAAAGTATTAGAAAATAAATATGTTTACCAGTTATGTAATATTAGCTAATACTTTAACTGTATAATAAAA
Organism: Mythimna vitellina; assembly: GCA_949316375.1. Lineage (NCBI taxonomy): Eukaryota > Metazoa > Arthropoda > Insecta > Lepidoptera > Noctuidae > Mythimna > Mythimna vitellina. Next base: position 3,304,238 of record OX438696.1, read on the forward strand.
CGTCTTGGGTCATGAACAAAACTATATTAATACAAATCACAGTGACTGTCTAAACTGTCTTACACAAAGGTTAGTTTAAAACCGAAGGAATAACATCTTAATTGGGTAGCACACTGGGTCTTGCTACAGTTCGAGGTTAAGGGATTTTTTTTGTCAGGGCTCGGGGTACCGCAGCCCAAGCACTTGAACTGCCATGCCAATCCTGTGACATCACCCAGCATTCCAACGCCACCGCCGTCCGTCGATCACCCTTAACCTCGCTAGCACAGCGATCGCCAACAGTAAAGAACTGGTCTTTAATTCAAACCTATTAATTCATTAAACCTCAAGCGAACGCCGGGTTCGCTCTCTCATTGTCTTTCTATTGCGTCTCTAATTATGGTATTCGAAAAGTTAAATTTTCAAATAACTTCTTCCGCTCTGGGTGGAGCGAGAAGGAGTGTCCGACTTTCATGGGTGTATCACACCCATGCTCCTTCAGTTGCTCTTTGCGTTTCAGAGCCGCGATGAGTCCTTTGAATAACCTTACAGCGAACAAACTACCAGACATAACGATACTGTAAATAAAATTCAAAATAAACAACTACAGAAAAACGCAAACAACCTGTTCTGAAAAAGAAGAAAACAATTTAAAAATAAAAATGTGAAATTGAAAAGAACAAAGGGGACCACAAACTAAACCAAATTGTCTGGCCACAAAGGATACCAAGTTTATTTTTAAAAGTAGCTCGAACAATTCTTAGGTAAGCTAAACAGTATTGGCACAATGGCTACATGAATCTGGCCCCTAGGCATGCACTTCAAATCGATTTGGCTACTGCTTGACCCGACCGTTACTGTGGCGTGTGGCGGACTTTTAGTTTGGGAGATATTTTTTTGTTTGTCGTACATTGCTGTTTGAGAAAATTTTGGAGACATTGGGAAAATCATTGTAGTCTGACAAATTTACGTTGTATTTGATATAACAAATATAATATTTAGTAAATTCTGAAAATAAACTAAAATTAATTATACAGAATTACGAAAATAAACTATAAAACGAATTATGAAAACTTTTTTTTTTCAGTTTATAAATTACTGGCTTTAGCCCGCGGCTTCACCCGCTTACATAAAATATGAATAGAATAGCCCATGTCACACAGGAATAAAACAACTTTATATCGGTGTGAAAATTTTAGCAATCGGGCTAGTACTTTCAGAGTTTACCAAATTACTAAAACATTAATTAATGAAATCTAAAAATACACAAATCAACAACAAAACAATAAGCATAACCATTATAACAAAATGAATTATAAATATCTTGATAACTATTGTTTAATCTTTGAATTTATCTGCCTCGAACAGACAGGAGTTTTTAAAAATACGAACATACTTTGAAATAATATGCTCGTATTTATACTGATTTGACTGGCCTGTTGGTCTAGTGGTTAGTGGCCCTGACTGCTATGCCGGAGGTCGTGGGTTCGATTCCCACCCAGAAAAAATGTTCGTGTGACGAGCACGATCATTATTATTGTTCACTTTAACAATTAAAAAATAATATGTCAAATTTAATATAAATACAATTTGATGTAATTAATAAGTATACAATAATATATCAAAAATAATAAAAATACAATTTGATGTCATTAATAAGTACACAATAATATGTAAAAAAAAGTGAATTGATACCATTAATAAGTCAAAAATAATACGTCAAAAATAAAAATAAAGTAATGTCATTAATAATTACCAAAGAAAATGTCAAATAGTAAATTTTAAAAATTTTGACTTTAACCTCTGAGTTTGTTTCGATCTTTCTTCTCCGGGTAGTCAGTTAAGAAACACCGGCTTAATCTAGTTAAAATTGACGAACAAATTTAATTGTAAAATTGTTTTAAAACAACTTATTTACAAAATAAATACAATTTATGTCATAATAGTTTTTGATTTACGTTCGACTATCTCAATGAGGACGTTTGTGTGTAGTCCAAATTATTTCCAAATGCAAATTCATAATGAAATGTCACATGAAATGCGTTGCTATCTGGACGTTCCATTCAATGAATGTCGATGGGTGAGTGTCCATGATTAATTTTGGGCCTTTAACTGTTATTGGGTAACTCTAATTGGCACATTTGGAAATTAATAACACGAATTAATAATGCGACGTCGGTTTTGCTGTCATGTTCGAGAACTGCTAGGGTATCTTTAACGGACTGGACCACTAACATTCTAGGCCTTAAAAGCTATCCTGGTATTTCTCGATCACGGTATATACATACAACTAGCTTCTGCCAGCGGCTTTGCCCGCGTGTAAGTCAGTGTCTCCATACAAACTTTGGACCCCCGTTTCATCCTTTTAGAGGGCGAATTTTGAAAAATCCTCTCTTATTGCTCGCTTACGTCATAAAAGAAAGCCGTGTACCAAATTTCACGCTCCTAGTCCCATTAGTTTTGGCTGTGCGTTGATACGTCAGTCAGTCAGTTTCTCCTATTATACGAGTATTATAAAGATTAGCTAAAATATAAATACATAATACATATTAATAAGTAATATATATTTATGTATGTTTATTTCTTATAATTTACCTAATAAATATTTTTCCTAGAAAGTCTTTATAAAGATCTACTTTTTAGATTTTTTTCATATTTTCTAAACTACTGGTTTAAAAGTTAGAGGGGTGGGGGACAAATTTCTTTTTACTTTTGGAGCGATTATTTCCGAAAATATTAACATTATCAAAAAACTATTTTAGTAAACCCCTATTGGTTTTTCAATATCTATATCACACGTTAGGGTTGAAATAAAAAAAAAAACACGCCCCACTTTACGTATAGGTGGGTACCCTAATAAAAAAAAAAACACTTTTTATTTTACCGCTTTGTCGGCGTGATTGATATACATATTGGTACCAAATTTCAGCTTTCTAGTGCTAACAGTCACTGAGATTATTCGCGGACGGACGGACAGACAGACAGACTTAGCAAAAATTTAAGGGTTCATAGTTGACTATGGAACCCTAAAATACACTTTATTCAATTCTAAACACTACAGAATTGTATTTTGTTTTTTAATAAAAATCGCTATATAATAATAATAATATATAATTTATTTCAAGTTTGCACTCATATATGGGTTAATAACAATATTTACTTAAAACTATGTTCTAAATAAAATTTCATAAGCACGTATCATTCTTACGATAGCGAAAAAATACTCAAAATCCTGCTCCTAAACCGGCAACGAATGTACATCGAACTGCCGAAAACACCCGAAGTTTCCCGAAGTCAGGAAGGTAGCGCATCCACGGCTTCACAGTGGCAAAACCAGTGGAAGGATGCCAATGGCTCGCGACATATGCTCGGCCTTTTCTCAATTCCGAGACTATTTTCAGTAAGAGTGCTTGTAAAACGTTTTGTTAAGAACTCATTTTAAAGTAGGAAAATTGATTATAGTTTGGTCTGAGTAGCTGGCAAGTTTTAAACGAAATTTCATAATGGTATATGAGTTAGTCACTGAACTCGGGTAACGTTAATATAATTATGGCAATGAATAAAAAAAGACTTCATGATCTGTTCGTAGACAAGCGCTACTATTCTATAAAAGATATAGTAGTTAGTAACAATATAGTCCTCCTCAGTCATGATGTGTTCAGTAGCCTACTGATGTATAGGTACACATCAGTGGCGATTTAAGGTACTTACCTTAATTAGTTTTGTTTGATTTTATTTTTTTCTATATTTTATATCATCATCATCATCATCATCATTTCAGCCGATTCCACTGCTGGACATAAGCCTCCCCAAATGTCGCCACAATGAACGGTCCTGTGAGTCTCTCTCGCATCCATCGGATTCCCGCAACCTTCATCAGGTTATCGGTCCACCTTGTAGGGGGGCGTCTTCCGGTACGTGGTTGCCACTTCAGAACCTTTCGGTCTCAACAGTCTGCGAGCTATGTGCCCTGCCCATTGCCACATAAGTTTGGCTTTTCTTCGTGCTATGTCTGCAACCTTGGTTCTCCTGCGCATATCTTCATTTCTGATTCGATCACGCATGGAAACTCCGAGCATAGGCCTCTCCATTGCCTTTTGGGTGACTTTAAGACTTTTGATGAGGCCCATTGTGAGCGATCACGTTTCGAAACCATATATCATCATTGGCAACATGATTTTCGTCTTGAGACACTGGTATATTGGACGAGAAGATGCTGCACTGCTTCCCGAACGCTGCCCATCCGAGTCGGATTGGACAGTTGACCTCTTTCTCGAAATTAGATTGACCCAACTGTACTGTGTGTCTGTCCAAGGTAGACGTATTTGTCCACAACTTCGAGTATAGAGTCTCCAATCTTATCATGATTTTTGATGTGAAATATTAATAACTAGCTCTTGCCCGCAGCTTTTAAATATAGCATGTGTCATTCAGAAATAAAGCAGCTTTCTATCGCTGAAAAAATTTTAGCGATCGGACCAGTACTTTCGATATTACCTCATACAAACAAAAAAACAAACTTTATCTGTTTATATTAGTGCAGAATATTTGTTAAAAATAATGTATATTCTAAAATGACTATTGTATACTCTAAGAGCAAGACATAGCTCATCAAATTAATTATTTAAGAACTGTATTATGTACTAACCTAAGATCCACAATAAAGATATTGAAGTTAAAGTTAAAAGTATTGATGAAGGTTTCCTTATTTAGCAGTTCCATTATCTTCAACTTGAAATAATTCACTTGGGACACCAGCTTTTGTTTACGAACCATTTCAATAATGAGATCTCCTTGTCATCACAGATTATTTCTAAGAACGCGTTTGCTGTCGGACGCTTGACGAAATCTCAATGAGAATTTTATTAACCTTAATGGTTTTGAGAAAGTTTTATACTAAATTTTGCAGTAACTTAACCGTTACGGATCTGTATTTTCAAGCATTGACATTGTAAAGGAAAGAGAAGGGAGGTCATTTCCTCCTTTGATGTGAGCCTGGAGATCTGTCATACAGGTCTCGAACCTAGTTCAGACTCCAGCTCTCACAAAGGTTTTTAGCCTTCAGGCAAAATTTGTAAAATAAACTTGTTACAATGTACCTTTATGAGAGAAATAAATGACATTTATTACTATTTCGCAAATACTCCAATTTTCCATAATGTAGAGCCTGAAACACAACCATACGCACAAAATATTTTACAACAAAACACATTTATTACACGGGCAGCTAAAGATTGTAATTCCCTTCTGGAGTATGTGTTTTGTGATAACTACAACCTAGGGGGATATTTAAGTCAAAGTGAATAGGTTAATCCTAGGCAGGCCTGCTCCATCGTCAACTCCATCATCGCTTACCACCAAATGTAAGCCTATTAATAAATTGGTTCGACACGATTATGGCGTGGCTGGAGATGCGCCACGGCGTCCTCACCTTCTCGTAACTCAAGTCCTCACCGGATATGGTAAGTTCGGGAGGTTCCTGTTCCGGATTCATCTTCATTCTTCTTCTTGTTTCTTCTTGTTTCATTCTTGGAGCAGTGGTGGCCGAGTGGTAACGGCCCCGACTTACGAGTTGTAGGTCGCGGGTTCAAACCCAGCCAGGCGCATTACTTTGTGTAATTTATTTCATTACCACTGTTCTCAAAACGGTGAAGGAAAACATCGTGACGAAGCATGTTCTAGAACCAAAAATTCGAAGACATGTGACATCCACCAACCCGCTCCCTCTTCTAGAAAGGAGGCCTGAGACCAACAGTGGGAACATTATAAGGCCGACTATGCTATGCTGTTCCGGATTCAGGCGTAAGAAATAACCGGGTGGCATCGTGACACGGACCGCCCAGAGAACACAGTGGAGCATACGGTGGAGGTGTGCCCTACTTTGTCAATGCGCCGACTTGTCCGAGTGGAATCGATCAGTGGCTTAAGCCATTGCTCGAAGCGAGAGGGAATGAGTTCTGGTTGCAACCTTCTACAAAACAGTAATGCTAGCGAAGAAGGCAGCTGTGAGAGTTAGGGAACGTATACATTCTCGCACTCAGGTGTCAGTGTCGGGAATCACAGAGCAATATCTGGCCACCGTAGGCGCGGGTTTATGGACGACTAGCAATGGGTAGCTCGCCGTCTGTACATCCTATAAGAAACGAGCCCGAGTCGTCGACGGCGCATAGTATTCTATGCGCATCTTAAAGAGATATCAGCCAACCATATGAGCCCAGCAGGACCGATGCCTGCTAGAGTGGGGAAAAGTGTGACAGAGATACTCGTAGTCCTAAAACGTAAAATGCAATTGAAGGAACGTCGGTGTGGTTTTAGTCAGTAAAAGTCTGATACGCCCTCTCGCACCACCAGGGTGGGAGAGGGAGAAGTCATTAAGTGATTTCCCCTCTAAAAAAAAAACCTATAATAAAAAAACTGGTTTTTAATAATAAGTTTTAAGTCACAATAATCCAACTATGCTTTTCAAATTTATGAGCCAAAGTTATTCATACTATCTTAGGTATGATCTATCTATTTTCTCAATAGCAACAGAAATCATCTATGTACCTACTAATAACACTACACTGGATCGCCAATCTACTGCTAAATGTGGTGCCTTTGGCAACACTCCAAGAACTTCAGGCTTCAGTTGATAGAACTCTTTGTAGTAGAGATAAAAATATTTGGTAGAATTATAATTTAGTAGCTAGTGAACTTGCATTTTTAAATAATATTTTGTATATTATAATAAACTTAAATATTAACCAAGTATTTATACTGAACCTAACTAATACATAAATACAAAAACAAAACACACTTAGGGTGGAATTCACCAATAAAACTAATCTCGTTTTAACGTTTGGCTCGCATAATCGCGTTTAGCCGCTGTCACTAGTGTCACTTGTAAAAATACAACAAAACAAAAATACAGACAACCATCCAAAACGACCTGCTGACAATGGGCCTGACACCAAAAATGACGCAAAATCGCCTAGAATGGCGTATCAAAGTATCAGGGGGGGCTGACCCTAAATAGGGAATAAGCCAAGGAATTGATTGATATTGAGTCATCCACCAATCTGCACTGAGCCTGCGTGGTGGATTATGACCCATTCCCACTCCTAAAGAGGAGTCCTGAGGGTACATGATAAAGTTAAACCACTGGAAGTCATTACAAGAAAGATGAAAAAGGTAGAAGTTAGAATGTTCCAGACTAATTTAAATCAAAACAACAGAATGCGCAAACATTTAAATTGCGATTCAAACAATCTAAACTTCTACACTTTATGTTCGAATTTTAAATACTGATTCATCACAACAGAGGATCACAGTTTATTCATACAAGACTTAAATCATGAACCGCAACAGACCTTACCTTCATAAACTGTTGGTTTTATCACCTATTCTTTCTCTCTAAAGAAATATAGATAAGAGATAAAATCGTTTGTTTGTTTGTATCTTAAAGTACAGGGGTCCTGTCATTTTATTTTATTTCAGTACGGAAATCATAAAATAACTCCTGTTTTGAGTGAGGCAAGAGGGAGTGTAAAACTTTAGTGACTAAAAAATCCATCATGTTCCTTCAGATACCTTTTTTTAGAGTTCCGTACCTCAAAAGGAAGAAACGGAACCCTTATAGGATCGCTTTGTTGTCCGTCTATATGTCTGTCTGTGAAGACACTTTATCTCAGGAACGCGTTGAGGTATCGAGTTGAAATTAAAACCATATACTCAAATCTACGGTCCCTTGAAGCTGTGAAAAAATCAAACTTCTGAGTTAACAAAAAAAAAAAGATACGGCCGTTTATGTCGCAAAAAACGTATATTTCGACACTCTCAAGGGAATCAAAAGTCATGGTACTTCCCGTTATCCTAGAATCCTGAAATTTGGCACGAAGCAAGGTCTTATAGCACAAATATAAAAAAAAGTATCTGAAAACTGTAAATTTGAAGTTACTAAATAAGTCATAAGTCATAAGTAAATAAGTCATTATTTCCTGAAAAATGTAAATAATAAAAATGGTTATTGTGGGTTATCCCTAAGAGATAGACATATACCAGCACGGACTTTTTGGCAGACCTTTTGAAGGTGTACAAACTGTAGTACATTGTTTTGAACTATCTAGTACGGTTCAGCCAGCATTTGCAATGAAAGTGCGAAAAAATGTGTTTATTAACGACATCACATTAGAAACCTTTAAAATTACCAATGTTTCTCTACTATATTATACATGTATTTTACATATTAACCTTTATCTTGAATCAGTTTATCTATTAAAAAAAACTGCATCAAAATCCGTCGCGTAGTTTTAAAGATCTACGAATACATAGTGACAGACAACGGGATGCGACTTTGTTTTATACTATGAAGTGATGATGACCAGAAATGTTTGCATTTCACATTACTATGACTAAGTTTTATGGATCTGTAATCATTTATGTTAAGACCGAAATTGTACCAAAAGTTATTGCAAATAAATTGATTTCATTTGTATGCATTATGAATTTGTTTCCAAAACGAGTCACTAGTTTAAAGATTTGGACATGCAAGTGAACATTCATTTTAAGTATTAAGTAATAGGTGTGCATGTTTCTAACTCCACCACGATACCATTACAGGATAAACAGATTTGACTGGCCTGTTGGTCTAGTAGTTAGTGGCCCTGACTACTATGCCGGAGGCCGTGGGTTCGATTCCCACCAAGAACAAATGTTTATGTGATGAGCACAATCATTTGTTCTGTGTCTGGGTGTAATTTATCTATAATATGTATGTATTTAGAAATATATAAGTATGTTTATCAGTTGTCTAGTGCTCATAACACAAGCTCTGCTTGAGACGTTGGTTGCGTTGTTGTGGCGTTGTGTGATAGTTGTGTGAATATAATTATTATTATTTTATTATAAATAGTTAGTTGCGGGAGTACGATGGATGCGAGACGCACAGGACCGTTCATTGTGGCGACACTTGGGGGAGGCCTATGTCCAGCAGTGGACGTCTTTCGGCTGAAATGATGATGATGATTATAAATAGAATTTGGTTCGCTGGTAGACGACGACCTTTGTTTTAGGTGGGAAATCATCTAATGACATAATGAAAATGAGATTTTTGCTGACTAAACCGACTCCTGTTCCTTCTTTACCTTCGTTCCAGGGCCCCGGGTTTCTCTTCCGTATCACCCATGGCTCCAGTAGGTTTTGACCGTGCTGGGCCCCTACGTGGTGGACAACGAGCTAGATTCAAATGTAAATAATGAAGAAGGCAACAGCTAGTCTATTATTCTCTTGTAAAACTTACACAATTTAATATTCAGTAGTATTTGTGAAGGGTGCGTATTTCAAACGCATATTTCATGAGGGGTGTGCGGTTTTGCCGTAAGTCATAACACTGGTTGTGAAGGAGTGTTCTCATTGGAGTAAAGGCCTTTGGTGGCCTATAAAATATTTCTAGTTAATATTCATTCTAATTATAGTCTACAAATAAATAATAATCTTTATTGCAGATCATGCCAGATTTAAGGACACATAAATAAGAAAAAAGAATTTATGAATAAATGTTTAAAAGAAAAACGAAAATTTTGGTAAATAATAATAGTATTATTCAAAATATTAAATTCAAAGACAATTTAGATAAAAAAAATATAAAATAGATTAATAAAAAAATAATTATATAAAAAAAAACCGTAGCATCGCAATAATGCCATACCTACTCGAAGCAAGGAGCTGATTGTTTCAGACCTGCAGTGACGAATTTCCACGAGTATTAAACGATTTTTTTCAATACACTTACGAAGAAATAAATAAACGAGGGTTGACTGACTGGTGGGGGCTGCACGGCGCCTAGCCTGATACGATAAATATCTAAAATTGTGACAAGCTGTCGCACATTTCCGCACTAGTACGAAAAACAGCAAATTGCATGCCAATTTTTCTTTAATTTAGAAGCAAAGGAAAGTTGTCACTCAATTGTTGTTAAACAAATTTAAAAAAATATAATTTAACCAGATAATAAAAAGAAAAAAAATCATCATCATCATCATCTTCCTGCCCTTGTCCCATCTTATTTGGGGTCGGCGCAACACGTAAAAAAAAATAATAATACCGGAATTTACGAAATTATATCCCGAAAATTCCACAAACGTTCTTTTCATAGAAGTAGCAGTCCCGCATGCGGAGCAATTCCGCACGCGTGATGAAATCCGCACTATATTAAAAACACCCTTAATAGCAGCATCGGTGGCACTCATCAAATCCTCCAAAGTGCAGGTGTATGTTGTTTGTTTAACTCAGAAACCAAGCTGAAAAGAGAGTTACATACGCACTGGTGCGGAAAAATCGCCGCGTTCGTCCCGCGCTTTATGCTAACGCAAAAAACCACAACTCTGGAAAATCCTTGTGTGTATAAAACGGGCGATTTCATTCGTACAAAGATTTGTCGTAATATGATGTGCCTTCCACTGCTTTTTAATTCACTTCAAAGGTATTTGGATAATTGAGGCGGCGTGGAATAATCTGATGGGTATAACGTAGGTATAAATAGTTTGATCCAATTATGGTTGTTTTGATGATCAAATGGTTCTCTACTTGCATGTGTTAGAAGGTTTCTCTAACAAAGTTAACTTTATTCACACTAATTTATCGCAATGCCAGCGGTTTGTCTGTCACCAGTTAATAAAATTTTCACAGAATAGTTTTGATCGACATTTGTTTACATTTAATACGACTTTATTCGATCGACTTTAAAAGTAGATTGACAGACATGCTTTTTGTTCGATCGGCTTTAAAAGTTTAAAGTCGATCGAATCGATTGACAGACAAACGTTTGTTTTTTGTTTCTACCAGTCTACCACTAACTAATAACCACTTTTATTAATCAATTTTTTATTTCACTCAGTTGCTCACACGATAGGCTAAGAATCGAAGATCGAGTTGGCTTATTGACACGGTTAAGAATCGAATGCCTTCTAAGGCTAGCACGTTACAGAAGAAAAGAACATTTTAAACAATTTGCCTACTACCTACAAAACATAATAATAATATACATACATAAATTAATTTCAATATTAACAATTTAATAACAATGACGACAAAAAAAAATTGACATAATTTATAATTACTTATACAAAATTGACATAATTTATAATTACTTAGACAATTACATAGACATAATAATATGCATGCACAATTTAATTTAAATATTTAAATTAAATTGTGCATGCATATTATTACATACATAATTTAATAATAAAGATGACAAAAAAAATAATTAAAATGTCTGACACAACCTACCAATACTTATACACATACATAAAAATAATCATTAGATCTACCTACAAAAATTAATTCAATGAATTGTTACTTTGCCGCCACCCTCTCTCCTACATTTGCTGTGCCCAACAGGGTCCATATTGATCTTGACTATATTATATACCACCTATGTACATATGGAATGCAATAAAGTATTGAGTATTGAGAAGAAAGCTACAGAGAGTGGACCGGAATAAACGTGCCACCCAAGCAGAAACTGAACTATTTAAATTAAACAGTACGTCATGTTCAAAACAACCAAAACATTACAGAAATATAAGTATCGGAAACATTCGATTTAATGTTAGATACACGAAATACGGAAAAAAAATTGAAATCAATATTTGGTAAAATAAGCGAGTCATACAAAAACTAACTAACTAGTGATAAAAGAGGAAAATCATTTTTTACGCCGAAATAACTGATACAACAACAAATGACGGATCAATCGAGAATACCATTTAAATTCTCAACAATTAAGTTCTAAAATAACAAATAATTTAGCATACAACCAAAAAAGAAAAAGAGAAATACAAGTACAAACACTAGACAAGCTTTAAGTTTCTGTCGTTATTGTAATTAAGAGTGCCCTTTTCCACTCGCCTATCGTCAACATCGAGCATGGTTTAAAAGTTTGTTGCTTCATCTGACGTAATCAAAAGTGATGTTTGTTGAAGAGGCAATGCGAATAAAGACAGATAACGCCTGAAAACTCTGTTGGTTTTTGGTAATTCCGTGATTTACTCGAATATTTCACAAAACATATTCCAGGAAATACGTGTTTTATTCAAACCTTTAAAAGTTTTTCAGAGACATTGTCATCATTCAGAATCTCGATTAAATGTGCAAGGCTTCTATTGATGTACTTTTTGTACATTATAGAGGGTCAAAGTTCACATAAAACAGCAGATTTTCAGATGTCTTTACTAGATTAGTTTAACGCAAATGTATGTTTTGATTTCTATATAAGCCTAGACAATATCCACAAAATAGCTGTGTATCCAAAATATCTAGAAAAATGTGTAATAACATCATAATCACGTAAGAGCGGTTGTATGGAAATTTACCTCGAGGTGACCGCTCTAAAGGCCCCCACAGGCACACATAAAAAAAATATTGTTTTTATCTATTTCTACAATACAACTTGAATATAGATTCCCATATACATAACACTGTATAAAACTGTCTGACTGACTGTATGAGGACAGAGCCCTGAAAACCTTGTACGATCATTGCCCTTATTTCTACAGACAGCCTTGATTCTCTTTGATGTTCCGTCTAATTAAAAGGAAAGCCGTGTGAAAAACTTTTATTCCACCACTATTTTCATGCTTTTCGTAGCCTTGGTTATTTCTGTGACTTTTATGACTTGAGTATTGAGATAATGAGTTAGCATATTCTATGTAAAATTTGGTTTTGTTGTACTTACAAGAAAACATAATTAAATTTCAGTTTGTCTGCTATTTCTCTGTAGTCCACCTTTTGACCTTTTTATCGCAGTGAGCTTATGCTTATCATTTTTTTTTTGTGATTGTTAGTTCTTTGTTTCGTGTATGTTACATGTGTTGTCACTTAATTATTTATTTTTTTCATTCTTCTTTTCTTACAAACAGTAATTTCAAATATTGTTTCTGTTTTCTTGGAATCTACAGAAAATTCGGTAGGTATTTTTGAACATTGTTAGAACAATCACCACTGCTCTCAAAACGGTGAAGGAAAACATCGTGAGGAAACCGGCATGTCCTAAAATCAAAAATTTGAAGAAATGTGACATTCACTAACCCGCACTGGGCCTGCGTGGTGGATTACGGCCCATTCCCTCTCCTAGAGAGGAGGCCTGAGTCCCAGCAGTGGGAATATTAAAAAGCTAATTATGCTATGCTGCCGTATGAATCATTTTATAAATATACAAAAAAGCGATATACAAAAGACTTAAATGCTAGTTTATTTTTAAAAGACGAGTTTTTTTAAAGACTTCAATGCAATTATTTTTTTGATTAATTCTACTATAAAAATTTTGCATGCCTCACGGTAGAATGTATTGGATCCTTCTCTTGAATCTAAAAGTCAAGAGTGAATATTTTGCTTCTAGGTAAGCACGCTTCATGGTCGGTCTTTCTATCAGGTGAGTAAGCGGTCAAGCGCGAACCTATCAAGAATAAAAGAAAGATCCTTCTTTTACTTAACACCATATTTTTGTACCAACATTCATAGCAAATAAATTATTTCATTACATTTAATTTCATTACATTACATTTCATTTCATTTCATATAACAAATTCCCTGGATCCCGCTCTAAGATTCCCTGTGTGGAATCCAGTCTATTCCCAAAATTGGCAGAAAAAAAATACAGGATAAATAATAATTAGATAGAAATTGTAATTGTTATTTGAATGCTTATAGTTTTTTTTGGGATGTTGGAAATTTTAGTAAATATTTCAATTACTATAAATCATTCTCATTACTGTGACCTTAATGAAGTAGTCAGTGTTACAAATAACAAAAATGAGAGAAGAAATTAAAATTCCAATAATTCCTTATTGGAATTTTAATTTCGTCTCTCATTTCTTTTATTCTATTATTATATATTATTTGTTTTTAGTCAGTAAAAGTCTGACACTATCTCCCGCTCCGCCCAAGAGCGGGACTTGTCATAAGATGATTTTCCCACCCAATAAAAAAAGGTATAATTATATATTATATATAAGTTTGAAAGTGGTACCAGTGACTAAAAAGTTGAAGGGGAATCGTTTGTATGGTCATGTAAAGAGGAGGGATGAAACGCATGTTACTAAAAGAGTTAGAAGCATACATGTGGATGGATGGATTGTGTGAAAAGTGATATGAAAGAAAAAGAAGTTAGATAAGTAAGATAGCATGACGAGTGATAGGGCAGAATGGAAGAAAAAAACGTATTGCGCCGACCGCAAATAACACGGGACAAGGACAGGAAGATGATGATGATAATTGTATAATTACCTTTAAAGAAAAGACAATAATAATAAAAGTGTTCATAAGCATGAACACTGTGAATTTCATACTTACGAACCAGTTCAAAATTCGCAGTCTTTTCAGAATGTGTGTGCGCGAACAAATAGATCCTGGTGGTGCCTGCAGTGAAAAATTACAGGTATCCGTTAGAGTGCTAACGAGGATGTACGACGAGCACTGTGCTCTATGAAACCTTAACCGATATTTAGCCACAGCAGAGGTGAGGCGAGGCAATATCGTAACTCGTGTATAAAAGGTTTATGTTACCCTCGGAGTGTGAATCGGACCGCCTGCGTTGATACTGTATGGAGTTTATGAAGGGCTGTTGGTCCGAAGTTTAATTGGGATTATGATGTTGTTTATTGATTTTGTATGACGTGGTAGCGTGTTTATTGCAGATTATTCGAGTGTTTATTACTTAGAGAGGGGAAATAACAGATGGGGAGGAAAGCAAAAGCAGAATTAATCATTTGTAATGTTAGAAACACACAACACAGACCTTACTATCTTTTAAAAATATGTTCAAGGATCGCTACCTCTCCCTTGTTCTTAGGTATTTGTAACTACATATTTCTTTGCTATCATGTATATGTAATTATTAGTTATGTATTGTATATAAAATATGTAAATTTAACACCACTAACCACCTGCTTATCTTTTCTCCTTCACTGTCAAATTCATCCAAAGATGATCTATTAAGAAATCACTTTGAGCGATAAGACCGCCCATTGTTACACCGTACTAATTTTAAGTTCCTACTGTAATTTTTTTATGGTGTATGGTGTGTAATATTGTTATAATCTGATCTTGAACTTCGAAGATATGGAACAGATCTCCTCATAGAGTAACAGCAGAACCGTCGTTACAATTAAAATTGATTTGTTTATACGTGTAGTCGATGACTGACTGAAAAAAGAGGAGAAATATATCGAACTGATCTGATGATGAAGACTGAAGTTCGGCACCGGAACTCTGTAATAAATTAATGTAATCTAACCGTTTTTGGGATTGTCAGAATTTTCATGAGACGCAGTCTGACTATAAAGTATTTCAGTTTGACAGGAGGATACTTTTTAGTGGTGGTACCATAACTAAAAAAGTGTGAAATAAAAAACTTTTTACAAAAAAAAAAAATACAATGGACTTCAATGTAAAAAAAAAAACACTGGAAATTGCAAAATAACTTTAATTTCGAACGAAGAGACAAAACTATTATAGAAACACCAACGACCGATCGTTCTAGCATTATAATTAAACATAGGTACACACATTTACAAACTTTCTTCTTTAAAATATTAGTGTGAAGTATGAAGAATCATCAAACTCAAGTGGCAGTGGGCAGGGCACATTGCTCGCAGAACAGATGGTCGATGGGGACGAAAGGTTCTGGAATGGCGACCACATACCGGAAGACGCAGCGTTGGAAGGCCTCCCACAAGGTGGACCGATGACCTGGTGAGGGTCGCGGGAATCTGATAGATGCGGGGCGCATAGGACCGGTCATTAAGGCGACACTTGGGGTTGGCCTATGTCCAACAGAAAACGTCTTTTGGCTGGAATGATGATGATGATGAAGTGCGATTTAGTACACAGGTAGATTATTTTTTGGAATAGTTATATTTTTTTTATCCCTTGATGAGTAGGTACCTTGGGATGATTTCCTACTTTTACGGGAGCAATCCGCCGATAACAGTTAGTTACAAAATAAAACAGAAGAAAGTATATCGTTGCCAACCAACAGCCTTAATTTCATCAACGAAATAAGCATTACTTTATTTTTCTTCCATTCATTTTATCTACTAGGAAATAGAACGGCTCTCTATTTTGCGTAATTTTGATTGAACTTACTCAAGAACAATCAATCTTATTAGATTGGCACGCTAAGGCATTTTTAACTTTAACTCCTATGAACAAGGAGAGAAATTGTTTGAACTGACATCAATAAAATAGATTGCCGACTCGACAAATGTATTAATGGTTGTATTGATTGAGTTTTATGACGTCTGAATGTAGTCTTTGAAATTACGTCATGGCCTCCGAGAAATACAGTGATTCAATTTTATAGCAGCACTTAGATCAAATACATTTTCATGATATTCTAGAGGACTCTGTAGTTTATTATTCAATTGTCTTATTACTTTATTTCATCTTATGGCGCTAGACAACCTGTATAGGTCTGTCTCTTACCCACACTGAAATAAGAATGAAACAATCTTACTTTGAACGTCGTGGTAACCCCGCTAGTCTGCTATTTTTATAATCTTATCCCATTCCCATCCCAAACATCCAGATCCCATTGTCATTTTGCCACAAGTTAGTAATCTGCTAATTTGTAGTGATCGATCATTGATCGATCATCGGTCGGTCGGTGTCTTGTACTAGAGTTGTGGCAGAATGACAATATCGAGCTTATTGTGAAGTCGGTTATTTTTTAGTTGCGATACACTTATAACCAGAGAGCCTATTTCTCATGACAATTCGAATTAATCCAAACACTTCTAGGTTACATTTTTTTATTGTGAAGTTCCTGTATCAACCTTCCACCTTCCGGCTCCATCATCAGATCAGTTTGATAGTAACTTATCACCAAAGTGCATCTTATTTCAATTGTAATAAGCCCAAACACGGCTAGGTTATATTGATTAATTACGGAGTTCCAGTGCCTACCTTCTGGCTCCATCATCATCATCAGTTCACTTCAATGATACCATTTTCAACATAACTATTCAGAGCCATTTATTTATTTTTTATCAATTGATAACCTCCTCCTATTTTTTTTACGTCAGTTAAAAAGCAATGACTGCACAATGACGTTCTAATGGTAAGTCACTGATCAAAGGAACTTAAAATTTTAACAGATTACCGTAAAAGTTAGATATTCATTTGTCAATATATACGAGATTACCGTTCTTTGCCACTTCTTTCAATGGAGTGTCAATTCACAAAATCGTTGTCAAAAAATCGTTGGAAAGTCATAACGATACCATTATATTAGTAGATTACCTTACTCGTCAAAATCAACAATCATGAAATCAATGTTAGATCATTCTGACACTATTGTTATAGCTGACTTGAGGACCTGGGCATTTTGATGACGTATTAAAATTTCAAGCATGTGAAGTGTGAAGAGTGATATGAAAGAAAAGGAAATTAGTGATAGCATGACAAGTGACAGGGCAGAGTGGAAGAAAAAAACGTGTTGCGCCGACCCCAAATAACACCCGTGTTATTTGGGGTCGGCGCAACACGTTTTTTCGTTTACGTTTTTTTCCTGCCCTTGTCCCGACAAGAGCAGGAAAATAATGATGATGATGATGATTAAAATTTCAAGCATGCGAGTGAGAAAAAGAGATGGAGCTAGACACCCTATAAAGCTCCATCCTTATACCAGTTCAGTTTAGATCGCGAAATGAATCTCGTTAATTGCTCGTGGTAAGGCCTTTGACCTGCTTGACACCTACCACAACAATCAGACATAAACAAATCTATTCATTGTAATGAGTGTTATGAATTTGACCTATTTTCAGTGAATGAGTGAACATTTCCCAAGTCCGGTCTACAGTGGGCACCACTGGCAGCTTCAATGTGGCAGTTGGCTTACATCAAGGGTCGGCTCTCAGCCCTTACCTCTTCCTGATGATAATGGACGCTCTGACGTCGGACATTCAGGAAGAGGCTCCCTGGTCTATGTTGTTTGCCGATGATATTGTGTTGGTTGCCGAGAGTGGCCTAGAGGTCCAGAACAGATTGGAGGTGTGGTGGCACAGACTGGAGAGTGTTGGCCTGAAATTGAGTAGAACCAAAACGGAATACTTGTTCTGCGATTTCGGCGGTCTCTCCAATCCAGTGCCTTTAGCTCTAGCTGGAACGCCCATACCGATCTGCTCTGACTTTCGGTACCTCGGGTCACTCGTCCAAGGGAATGGTGAGGTAGACCGGGACGTAACACATCGGATCAACGCAGGATGGATGAAATGGAGACAGGTCACGGGAACAACTTGTGACCCACGGATGCCCCTCAAGTTGAAGGGTAAAATCTACAAGTCCGTGATAAGGCCTGTCATACTGTATGGATCAGAATGTTGGGCTGTGAAAAAGACGGATGAAAAAAGATTGCATGTAGCGGAGATGAGAATGTTAAGATGGATGTGTGGTGTGACGAGAATGGATAAAGTGAGAAATGAATATATTAGGGGAAGTTTTAAAGGGGCGCCAGTGACTGAAAAGTTGAAAGGGAATCGTTTGTCTTGGTATGGTCATGTGAAGAGGAGGGATGAAACACATGTTACTAAAAGAGTTATGAGTTTACATGTGGATGGATGGAGAGGAAGAGGGAGACCAAAGAAAAGATGGATGGATTGTGTGAAGAGTGATATGAAAGAAAAGGAAGTTAGTGATAGCATGACGAGTAACAGGGCAGAGTGGAAGAAAAAAACGTGTTGCGCCGACCCCAAATAATACGGGATAAGGGCAGGAAGATGATGAGTGAACATTTCTAGTAGTAGTAGAAGATTCATACATAAATGTGTAATTTGTTTCTGTATGTGCAATGTTTTATGGACTGTGAATGTTCGAAATAAATTTATGATACATATATATGTATATATATATATATATATACATATAAATAAATATATATATTATTATACGAAATATATATTATATTTATTATTCCATTTTTCATTATCTATTAATATTCATTAACATATTATATAAATTATATTTTTAAATATTTCAATAAAAACAAAATAATCATTTAAAAATTTAAAAAAATTGTAGTCCACCGGCATCGGACCCTGTGTCCAAGCTACTGGTGGTCAGGGCTCCTGAGAGAGGAATTTCCTAACAATGTGCCGTGTCCAGAAGTACTGCTTATTATTATTATAAATAAAAATCATTAATTATCAGACATAGTCTATAGTCAGTACTTACATAAAATCAAATTTAAATAAAAAATAATTAATATTACGATCACATTTAAAAACAGTATAAAATTAAATCACAATAAAAATAATAAAATTCTAATAAATAAAACATCTTAAATGAAAGATCTTCTCAAAAGAGATATTAAAAGAAAAATAGGTAGCTAATGTCACGAATTTAAATTTAACTAATACAATACACATCTAAATAAAATTAAAATTCACAATTACACGATGCACCAAATACCAGGGTGTTTGGTATATGTATTTATTAATATTTAAATTACATGTGTTATTTTTTAAATGTTTTTAATTTAAGATTTCACAAACTCTTCTTATTTCTACACGCTTTTGTCTACATTTTTTTTTTATCTTTCCTTTCGCAGGTCTGCTGGAAGAAATTTCTTTTTGAAACAAGCAGTACCTTTGTACAATTTCTTTTAATGATGTATCTTTTACAATGTAAATGTGTGAGTACATAAAATATAAAATAAATAAAATTTATGTGGTAGCACTCTTAACGTAGCCTCCGATCACATCAAGCGCCGCAGTGTACGATCACCTTTACACCTACTAGGAATAGTAGTTGTTAACGCCGCCGCAAGTAAAGATTTATTGCTTTGTTTTTGGGAGAAATAGGATTTGTCATTCCAAATTATGTCGTACATGAATTGGATGAATGATTTATTGTGAATAATATGTCAAATGTAACAGTAGACAGTTACTGTATGTCTTTTTTTGTTGGCACGATTGCTATTTTGGTTGACTGATTAATTTACTAGATTAGTTTACATCAAATTTGAAAAATAGTAGTGAAATTGTTCCAATCCTTCGCTATTAACGACGAGGCGAAACGCTTATACTTGACCGCAGAGGTTTGAAAAGGAGATTGCGGAACTAAGTGTTGCAAATCCCGCGCACACTCTCCAAAATGCGTCCTGTAAAATATTGAAAGGCTGGCTACCCTACGCCTGTGATCCGGGCTTTGTAGATTGGACTTAACCAAATCTAGATCACCAACTAGCCTCTTTACACGCCTTTCCACTGAGTCCAAAGCTGCTAGATGGCAGTTTGCAGCACCAGCCCATATGTGGCTGCATTGCATATCGTGGGTTCGATACCCGCGCGATACATATACTTGTATGGTCTTAGATAGTTGTATCGGGTCTAAGGGCTCTACCACGACCCCTTAAAACTATCATACTTCTCCTGTAAGAAAGAGATGGAGCTATACAGACTGTATATCACTATCCCTTTCTCACACCGTATTCATGATGATATATTTTAAAAAGTCATGGTAAGGCCCTAGATGTCTTTTGTATCTGCAGGATTGTTCGATAAGGTTAGCGCGGCCCTGGAAAGCAAAGAGCTAGTGAAGAAACAAGAGAGAGTTTTAGTCAGTAAAAGTCTTACACTCCCTCTCTCCCCACACAGAGCGGGATGTCTGGAGTAAGCGCTATATCTCACTGGGACACCATGGCGGCGAGACCAGTCATCGCTACCGACAAAATGTATACGCTCTATAGAGAAAAATGTATTGCGCAAACCAATTAGGCACCGCAACTAACTTGTGCACTTAAGGTCCTTTTTGCTACTGTTTCATTGTGGTGTAGCGACTCTGGTGTCTTTATGGTGTCTAGTTTGGTAGCTTACGGACACCATGGTGGCACAACTGGTCGCGCCACCATGGTGTCCCGGCCCTAAGTATCTAAATTTACATGTTTGTGAACGAACTTACTATACAGGAGAGTCATTCCTCAGAGTCGAGCAACGATTATAAAACGAATAAATTTTAATGTCGCACTGTACCAGTTTTAACAAACACAATAAATACAAAATAAGTGGCAAACTAAACAGACATAGAATTCAATAACAAAGTATGTTGCGGATTCTTAAAAAGGTCACCTACATTCATCACAATCTTCATTAGAAACAATATCTCTATTGCTTGTGATTATGGCAACCATTTTGTTGTCAATAGATATGTTAAGTGTTAAAAGTACCATACCTATTGTGAAATATCAGCTCCTGTTTTGAATTTTCAAGCAGTTTAGCTGCAATGATGCACCGTCTCAAGTCACCAGACAAACAGTCCGTGTTATGTACATAAAAATATTTTGTTGTCTAACAACGTACGGCCTTTTTCAATCATTTGACGGGGCCGTAAGGACATCGGTCCAAACCGCCTATTCATGACTTCGGTCTTAGCGGCGAACGGCGCGGCGAGCGGTGCGGCTAGCGGTGCGGCAAGCGGGATAGTATTGGTAAGCGGCGCTATGAGCGGCACACGAATGATTTTTTTAAATATATCCTGCAAAAATTTAAGATCAATTTTTGCTGATGAAAGACTCATCTTAATTGGCTTGCGTGTGTCATGTTTATTACGTGTTGACAAACAATCCAGTTTCCGCTCTGCGTCCATTTGTACTTACTCCCATTGTAACCGATCAACTCCGCAATTTCACAGAAACATCAAGCCATTTTCCGTTGAGAAACATGTTAGAAGACACACTACTGGAATCATGTTGAGGAAGAAAACTTTAAGAAGTCGTAAAATGGACGGTAGGATTAAACGTTAAAAGTTCGGAGTCAGAAGTCAAAAGTTGGGCATACCATAATCATGGCGGTAAGTGACCTCTTTGAGGAGTGTCTGAAGAGGCGTCACGGCGGCCTTACCTTCCGCATGACGCAGGCCCTCACTGGACTTGGAAGTTTCGGGAGGTTCCGAAACTTCCAAGATATACTTCCAAAAAACATGGTAGAGTATACGGTAGAGGTGTTCCCCACAAGGGTGGAGGACCACTCTAGGGCTCTGGTAAAGGCCATGGTCCGGAGCGAATAGAAATAGGTGGCGTTCACCTCCTTTTGCAAAGCAGTAATACTAGTGAAGGAATACTGGCTCCACGTGTGAAGGTACGGACATCCTTAAGCCCCAGCAGCCGAGACCCGACCCCGACTACCAACCACTATAGGCTTGGGCTTGCGGACGACGAGTTATGGTTAGCTCCCCATCCGGTCGGCGGGTAATCGTCTGGACCGAGCCTAAGTTCCACGCGCGCCTCAAAGAGATGTCAGCAAAGCCAGGCCGGAAGTCTACTAGGGCCATAGGCCGACTATTCCGGCCGGGGACCAATGGTCTTGGGATGCAAAGACTAAGTGAAGAAATTAAGGTGTGGTTTTAGTCATTGAAAGAAGTTTCACTCTACCGGTGCCTAAGTGTCTAAAATTTGGTTCACCCCTAGTTTATTCAATATTTTAGATTCTATGCTATAGATTGACCATCTTCTACAAATAAATTTTAGATACTTCGTCATTGGTAGAGTACGACATTTGACCCTTACCTGTACGGATATCACGATAAGCATTCATCTGGAAGAGTTATTTTTTGAAGTGGGAAATCTTTCGACGCCTCCTCGTGTTTTAGGGTGAAACAAGAGTGCATGTCAGACGTTTACAAGCACAAACTATACCTAAATTCTTTCAGTTGTCTTTTTCCTAGGACCACGAGGACTTATCCTTTTTAGGAGAAGAATGGAAGGATGTGTTTACAAAAGAATAAATATAAATAATCCTTGAACCACGCGCCGGTCACTCCATTTCCACGTCAGTATAGATATCAGAATCCTTCTTTTCATTCCAAAAGTTGCAAAAGCCAACGTTCCTATTCTGAATGCACTCACAATTTATATTCCCGATCTACGTAACCCGACCGAATAAAAAACGCATTCACCTTCACACATCTCTCCAATTTTTTAACATTCTCAATTTCCCCGTATAATCTCTTAGATATAAGGAGCAAAATTGAACTCAAACGTGAATATTTACAAGTGAACATGGCAATATCTCGTCCGAATATACGTGCAACACTCTATGCGAAATTAAAATTGGCTTGAGGCCAATATAATCTTACTGTGGGTCCGTATTTATCGCTTTGGATAGGGTAGAACGGGAGGCATTATGAAAATCAAGAGGAAACTAAGCCCATATCTGATCGGGTGGATTTTTGGCGTAAAAAACTCTTCAAGGTTTTATCTTCAATATGAGCAAAAATCGACTTTGTTTTTTATCCACAAGTACAATATGTGTGGGCGAAAATAATATTATAATATAAAGCGGTAAAACTCTTTCTATTAGTTGTTTATCTCTGGACGTTCTGAATTGATAATGAAATAGTACATTTTGATACAAGTGGAGAAAGTCTATCATTGTGACCGAGGTGGAATTTGCCCCATTCCGCAAGCAAGGGTATTATGTAGCCGAGTGCTGCAGTGACAGATTCCTGCGTTTATCAAACGATGTTTTTCAAAATACACTTACGAAGAAATAAATAAACGGGGGTTGACCGGCGACTCGCAGAGGTCGCATATCTGTCTATCTATAAATACAATAAATTGTGGCATGGTCGCACTTTTCCGCACTTGTGCGGAAAACAGAAAAATGTGAGTGTAAAGGCAGTAGAGATAAGAGCGGTTTTTCGAGAAAGTGTATTGAACATTCATTTATTTACTGACAGAAAGTTACTCTATTACTACGCCTACGTGAAAAAAAAACAACATAATCAGCCTTAGAATGTTCCCACAGCTGCACTGCTTAGACTTAAGCTTTTACGAGAGGAAATGAGCTATAATCCACCACACGGGCCAATTGTGGGGATGTCACATGTCTTCAAAATTTGGTTTCTAGGACATGTCGGTTTCCTTACTATAAATATGTCGTGAAGGAATACCTTCGCCATTCAGAGAGCAGAGGTGATGAAATATGTATGTTGATTACACAAAATAATGTGCGTACCTGCGTTTAAATCCAGGACCTACAAACTCATCAATCGGGGCCATTATCGCTAGGGCACTAGTACCCAGAAATAATCGAGGACAAAAATCTAGATTGAACAATACCTCAACATGACACACATAATTATGATGACATACCATAGATCAAGTAAGAAATTAGTGTTGATACAACTGGAATAAAACATACTTCTTCATATTCCTTCTCACCGTACTGGGTTTATGGCTAATTCTTACACTGTCTCTGCCATAAAGCTCTGGAATGTGCTTCCCCTTGACATCAAAAAAGCTGAAAGTAAATTTTCCTTCAAGCGTAAAATTCGGAACTTCTACTTGAAGTTCTCTCAATCTTAGATCGGTCTTCGTCATAATTGTTATATTTTAAGTTCTCATAATTAGAATGATTTTTTATTTATCATAGTTTTTATTAGTTTATTATATTAGCATAAATACGTATTTTATTATTATAAGCTACTTAATTTAAAGATACTACATTCTATTTAAAAAATATCTGTTATTTATTTATTGTGCACACCTACCACAGTGTTGTCTTTTTAACCCAATGGTTGACTGGTAGAGAATGCTTTGTGGCATTAAGTCCGCCTATGTACCACCACTGTACATGAAGTTTAAATAAATAAATAAATAAAATCAAACTAGTGTTAAATCCTCTAAACTGCAAACTGAATCCTCCAGGAATAATCTACCAGCTCTATTTAGCCTAGCCCACTTACCGACTATATAATTGTATTGGCCTTCGGCCAGGGATGCACAGTTTCATCTCTAAATGGCTACGTATATAATTTTTATTACAGTGCTTATGTCCGAATGCTGTTTGTGGGAAGATGTGTGTAACGCTCATTTTAGCCAACTTATAGTGGCTCTTGGTGATCAATTGAGTTATGAGTTAAGTGATTTTTTATTACAGCCGTTTTTGACGAAACTTTTTGTTGGATGTTTGTTTGATAGACTGTTAACGGATGTTATTATTTCAGGTGCAGGTACAAATGAGAACTGTCATTGTTGTTTAGGGTCTTGACGTAATATGAACGAAGAATTCAAGGTATAATACGAAGGCCGAAGGTAAAGGGCGTCTAAAGGAACACGGGTGGATTTAGCATAGCATAGCATAATCAGCCTTTTAATGTTCCCATTGTGGGACTCAGGCCTCCTCTTTCTAGGAGAGGGAATGGGCCGTAGTCCACCACGCGGGCCCAGTGCGGATTGGTGAATGTCACATGTCTTTTTTTTTTTTATTGGGTGGGAAAATCATCCTTATGACATTCCCGCTCTTGGGCGGAGCGGGAGATAGTGTCAGACTTTTACTGACTAAAAACCCACTCCTGTTCCTTCGTTGCCTTCGTCCCAGGGCCCCGGGTTTCGCTTTCACACTACCCGTGGCCCCAGTAGGCTTCGACCCTGCTGGGCCCCTACGATTTGCTGACATCTCTTTGAGGTGCGCGTGGAACAGTACGCGCCGTCGACTACTTGGGCTCGGTCCGATTACCGGACGGCCGGACGGCGAGCCACCCATTGCTCGCCGTCCGCAAGCCCGCGCCTACGGTGGCCGGAAATCGGGATCGGAATCCCGGCGGCGGCGGTTGGAGCGTAAGGACCGTTGCCTCACGCGATCGGCCGCCTCCTTCGCTAGCATTACGGCTTCGCAGAAGGAGGCGACCGCCTGCCACTCCTCCTCGCTCCGGAGCATGGCCTGAACCAAAGCCCGGCGCGAGAGATCACCGCCGCCGATTGCCCCCACGAGGACACGGCGTTGCTCTGCCCAAGCGGGGCATACCTCCACCGTGTGCTCTACCGTGTCTTCCGGACGGTCCACACAGTGGCGACACCCGGGCGTCGTTTCCACACGAATCCGGTGCAGGAACCTCCCGAACTTACCGTGTCCGGTGAGAACCTGCGTCTTGCGGAATGTGAGGACGCCGTAAGGTCTTTCCAACCACACCTCAAAGAGGGGACTTACCGCCATAATTGTGGCGTGCCCAGCACTGGGTCGCGACAGTCGCTGTCGCCATTTCTCCATGAGAACTCGCCGGAGCTCTGTCCGCCATGCTGCGACTTGTCGCGGCAGCGGAGTTTCGCCCCGGCGTTGCATCTCCATGCGCAGTTCGTGCATGAGTGCAAGAACTGTTGCCTCCAGCTCCCATGGTGACTGGCCAGCAAGGAGGCTCGCCGCTTCACGGGAAATCGTCCGGTATCCTCGCACCATCCATATGGCCATGACCCTCTGGCACGCGTTCAGCCGGGCCGCCGGCTGCTTCCGCAGCCCCGGCGCCCACACCGGTGCGCCATAAAGGGCCATGGACCGACCGATCCCCGCGTAGAGCCTCCGGCAGGAGGCATCTGGACCCCCAAGGTTGGGCAGGAGCCGCCCGAGGGCAGCCCAGTTCGATTTAGTTTGGGAGCCAGACGTCGGAAGTGCTCCTCGAAATCCCATCGGCATGTCACATGTCTTCGAATTTTTGCGTGCACTTGTCGAACATTATAAAATTAAACCCCTGCAGGGAGATTTTTATAAAATACTTGTCAAAACTTTCAAACTCATCATCATTTCAATCACTTAGCCAATACTAACCAGTAAAGCATGTGAGTAACTTCCGGATAAAAAAGGAAATATTACCTTGGCTGGAAATTATAGCTACGATGACATGAAACCCTATGCAGTAATCTAACATATTGACTGACACGACTATTACATATACATACCAACATACCTACATCCCACACACAGACACACACACATACACTACCGCTATTCCTTAATAATATAAACATTGTTATAATTTATTTTTCTGTGAGTTTTTGGTAATTACCTTAATTTTGTTATTATTAAATTATTTTTTTCTGTAATTTATTGTATTTGAAGCATATTTTATACATTTTTTTTTTTTTTTTTTTTTATTCGTGATAGGTTCGCGCTTGACCGCCATCTCACCTGATGGAAAGCGATGAGGCGGTCGACGATGGAACGCGCTTACCTAGAAGTAACCTATTCACTCTTGACTTAAAGATTTCCGGGTTGTAGCTATCAGGAAACACACATTCCGGCAAGGAATTCCACTCCTTAGCTGTACGCAAAATGAATGTGTTCCCAAAACGTTTTGTGCGTATAGGTGGAATGTCCACCATGTACCGGTGGCGCGTTGCCGTACGCCTGGTGGTCCGATGATGGAACGGGCTAGGCGGAATTAGGTTATGCAATTCCGACGCACACTCCCCGAAATGCAACCGGTAGAAAACCGACAGGCTAGCAACTCGGCGCCGATGCTCAAGACTTTGGAGCCTCGACTCAACGAGTGCATCATTGCCAATGATCCTCCGGGCACGCCTCTCAATTGCCTCAAGTGCATCAAGCTGGTATCGGGCCGATCCGTCCCAAAGATGAGAGCAGTACTCCATACACGATCGAACTTGTGCTTGATATAGTTTGAGCAGCTGTTCCGGCGTAAAGTACTGTCTGACCTTAGCGAGGATACCCAGCTTTTTTGCTGCCAGTTGAGCCTTTGCTTCAATATATGGCCCAAAGTTGAGTTTTGACGTCAACGTAACACCAAGAAGATCAAGACGGTCGGTTAACGGCACGGTTACGCCCCGGAAAGTTGGAGCAGGACTGAATTGGCTCCTTTTAGCAGAAAAGAGACACGCCTGGGTTTTAGCAGCATTGAACTTAACCAAATTGGCATCGCCCCATTCAGAGACTGCCTCCAAGGACAAGTTCAAGCGCTCGACCATAGCCTCTCGAAGAGACCGGATCTGTGACCCACTAGCTTGTGCGCTGGATATGTAACTCTCAGCAACAGTGCTGTCGTCTGCATACCCAAAGGTACCGGGCTTAAGCAGATCATTAATGTGCAGCAAGAACAATGTTGCCGAGAGCACTGACCCCTGAGGGACCCCGGCATTAATGGCCATTTGACCGGACGAGCAACCATCGATGACCACTCGGATTGACCGGTCACTCAGGAAGTCTGCGATCCAAGCACACAAACCAGCAGGTAAACCGAAAGAAGGAAGCTTACTAATAAGGCTTTCGTGCCAGACCCTATCGAAAGCCTTCGAGATATCGAGGGAGACGGCAAGCGCTTCCCCGTGTTTCTCGATGGCTTCACTCCAGATGTGGATGGCATACGCTAGGAGATCACCAGTTGACCGATTTCGGCGAAAGCCGTATTGTCGGTCACTTAGGATGTCATTAGCTTCTAGGTATGCCAGGAGTTTAGTGTTGAGTACACGTTCCATAGTCTTACAGAGAATGGACGTTACTGAGATTGGTCTGTAGTTAGCTGGGTCAGCCCGACTACCTTTCTTGGATTTCGGATCATTGTAATCGAGGATACCTACCTCAACCCTTGTCATACACAGACGGTGTCTTAGTTCAGGGGTTGAGACCACATTGAAGTAATGTATTTTGAAGTTTTGGAAATAAATAAATTATTATTTCCTTTAATTCACTTATAAAAATATTAACTACATTTTATAAATATTTCAAAAATAAAAATAAAACATTTAAAAATATAAAAAAAATATTATTATTATTATTTCAGCTGAAAGTCAACTGCTGTATATAGGCCTCCCCGAGAGTCGCCACTATGACTGGTCTTGAGGGTCTCTCAGCCATCGGATTCCCGCAACCCTTACGGCCTCCCTCAAGGTAGACTGACGACCTGCGTCAGTCCACCTTGTGGGAGGCCTTCCAACGCCGCGTCCTATAGCTAACGCTATCATTGGGTTATCGGTATAGGCTAAACGTGGAATGACAGCAAATTTAATTTTGTTATTAATTGGACAGACTCGTCCCTTAAGAGCATTCATCCGTCAAAACCACGCAGAAGCCAAAATCAATGATTTCAGACGGACAATATAACAATAATGTGTTTAATTTCTAGATAAGATATTGACGCAATATTATTGGGAATGTTTATAATCTAGTGTATGGTTTAAAAATATTTTCAAATGGTCGTATAGTTTTCCCTTTAGAACAGTTCTTATCCAAGCCGTTTTTTAAACTAGTGGTCGACGGTCTACGCAAATGCGAGATAGTAATTAAACCGTATATGATAAACTTACAACAGTTTCACTTAAAAAAAATTATAACATTGACTAATGCATGGATTAAAAAAAACACGTGTGCTATAAGTTTTCCTTTAATAAAAGTAATCTCAAAACTGTAATTTTTAGCCATTTCTCGAGATATTAAACGTGCTAGTTTAGGATAAAATATGTGGCAATTTTGTTTTTATTTAGACTTATTAATTGAACATTTACGATATAAGCCATGGTATAATTTTTTTTTAATAACTTATTTGTTTACACTACAAATAATTATTTACTATCACTATATATTAGACGCGGAATCGCGTCAGCGCCAACGCGTCCGTGCAAAATCATTGATTTTGGCTTCCGCGTAGTTTTAACGGCTGTATGTTCTTAACCAGAAACGTAGGAAAACTATTTACTCTAAAAAAAAATATTACTCCATACATTTATACATGTGTCATAAAGTGCTTCGAAGTATTAATTTCTTTTTACTGTATTTTATGCCCGTCATAGGTACAGGACAGGCATAAAACACAATCAAGGCCAATATAAACGTTTAAATTAAGAACAATTTACAGCCAGCAGTGATTAGTTGAACAATTACTTAGCAAAATTGATTAAAAGTACAATCACCGACACTATTGCTTATTTGAAGTGTCACAAGAAAGAATAAAAAAAGTAAAGCAGTTGTTTGATTGGTCGCTAGGCAACTGACATCATTGATTCCACTTTATTAATCTGTTACTTACTATCAGTTGGCTTCTATCTATGATATGATAAAGTATGCTTGCGTAAAAAAGTGGAAGAAGCGATTGTGTGTTTTTGTGATTTAAAGAGTATTTATTTTTGTTTACACACAGACAAAGGATTTGCGAATAATAAAAGTGTGAGAATCGGGTAATGTGTTTTCAAATAATAAAGCAATTATTTAAATTTTAATACAGTATGTCTATTCATTAGATTTGTTCACATGTTATGTTATTATAAAATTTAAATAAATTAGTGTTTAATTTGGTGTATGACATTGAATGGAGGCCAAGGTGAGTAGTACAAAAAAGTATAGGTAATCAAAATTAAATTGTCAGAGTCCGCTAGCAGCTAATGCCTGCCAGGGCTCCAGGATTTTCCGAAAGAGTTACCACAGCCCTTTTTATAGGTGGCGAATCTTAACTAGTTTTGCTGATATCTCTAAGTGGCGCACGTAAAACACAACGCGTCGTCAACTAGGACTTAGCCTTCATCGAACGCCAAGCTATCATTTCTGGTCATCCGCAAGCATGATTACCATCAGGTGGGATCACAGTCAAGCAATTAGCTTATATGGAAAGGTAGTATCCAAGGATTAACCTTGGCAGTTCTAGCTTACCTCTCCACCTCGCAGAGGACCGGTCATTATGGTGACACTTGAGGGAGGCCTATGTCCAACAGTGGACGTCTTTCGGCTAAAGTGATGATGATGATGATTACCTTACCAACATTTTAAAATCTGTCAGATAATCTAGTATAGTGCCTATCCTAAGTGAGTCTATACGGAAGCCACCTTTCTTTTTCGAGGCAAAACTTTCAAAAGGCGCCTGAACTTTGGGAATATGTCCGGGAAGTGCAGAAATTTTACCTCACTTATATCACCCTGGTAATCACTATTAGTTCATAAAAGAGGCCCCGTTACCTCTTAAAATACCACCCCGGAACACCCTGTATGCAACGCCTGTTAGGGCCAATCCCTGAGAGGAGATCGTACAAGGGTCTCTCCTGATCCTCGCTGTGCACGGCAGCAGGTGGTCACTAAACCACTGTCTTCCCAGAAATCACTTAATGGGCAAAGAGATTTTTTTTTTCTAAGTGATAAGAAGAAAAACCGAAACCAACTCAGAGGACCAAAGTTTTGAAGTATATAGTAAACGTATTACGGTCAAATCGTATGTGAACCATGTAAATTGATGTCTGAGATAGGTTTTTGACGAAAAAAACACATAGATTTATGTGGACTTGCCTAGAAAAGCAAGCAATTATCAAATGTCGTGTGAGCAGCTCAACCAGCTTAAAGGAGCTCAACGAATTTATCAATAGTAACAAAGTATGAACATTTTGGTAGGCCATATAATATACTCAAACTGCCAGATAATCAATAAATCTACCCGTTACGCACTTCACGCTAATATTAGGTATAAAATTGAATCGCGCCGGGCCTTGGTACAGGCCTTGGTCTGGAGCGAGGAAGAGTGGCAGGCGGTCGCCTCCTTCCGCTAAGCAGTAATGTTAGCAAAGGAGGCGGATGCACGCGCTTAGCAATGGCCCTCACGCTCCAGCCGCCGAGATTCCTATCCCTGTCTGCCTGACTGTCTGGTAACCGTCCGGACCGACATCCGATCGACGGTGCATAGTGTTCCACGTATGCCTCAAAGAAATGTCAGCAACCGTAGGGGCCCAGCAGGGTCAAAGCCTACTGGGGTCATGGGTGATGCGAAAGAGAACCCCGGAGCCCTAGAACGATGGCAAAGAAGGAACAGGAGTGGGTGAGTCTGTAAAAGTCTGACACGCCTTCCCGCTCCACCCAAGGGCAGGAGATGTCATTGGTTGATTTACCACCATAAAAAATAAAAAAAGGTATAAAAATGAAAACTATGTTTTTATGTGTGTCATTGTGTGTTTATTACTCCAACACGCTCAAAAATTGAATGTTTAGCAAGCGGATAGACAATGTCCTGAAAGCTATTTAACTGACATAAGCTGCTATGTGCTAACATAGGACATGTTTAGAGACTTGTTATCCCGCGAGTATGATATTTCTTGGGATGTTATTTTATTATCTGGCAAGCAAACCCCCTGAGAGCATTGGTAGCCGAGTGGTTACGGTCCCGACATACGAGTAGAATAGAATAAACTTTATTGTACACCAAAATAGTAACAAAAACTTAGAGTAGTAGGTCGCGGATTCATACCCAGCCAGGCGCATTACTTTTTGTAATTTATTTCATCACCACTGCTCTCAAAACGGTAAAGGAAAACATCGTGAGGAAACCGGCATGTCCTAGAACCAAAAATTCAAAAACATGTGACATTCACCAACCCGCTCTAGACCAGCGTGGTGGCTTACGGCCCAGTCCCTCTCGTAGAGAGGAAGCCTGAGTCCCAACAGTGGAAACATTAAAAGGCTGATTATGCTTATGCTAAAGCCCCTGGCAAAAGATCGTTCAAAATGCTTTTGTTTCTGTCCTGTCCGACTATTCAAAGCTGACTTCCAAATCGATACCAAACGACTGTATGTACATTATCTATTCATCGTGCAATTCTCTAATCAATACGCAAATTGCTGTTTAAGTAGTCGTACTTACGTTCGTGGAGGAGCTTCAAGTTATTAGTGTGTTCAAGGGAACTGAGATACTTACCTAACTACGTGTATCGTATTTCCTTCGTGATGTTATACTGATTGAAGATTTAGGTACAGTTTTGTCAATTATTTCTTCGTTTTCGAGTTTTCAAATTATTTATTTACTCAGTCAGGATATCACTGATTGCATCACTGCTCAGCATCAAGTGGGATCGCAGACAAGCACTGGTTTAGTTCAATTAAAAAAAATTGTAATGGATACCCATTGTAATGGATACCCTTTGAAATGGTAGTATTGAGCAGACACGGCGTAGCCCACAAATCAATAATAATTCATAAAAAATGAAGGTTTTAACTGAAAAAAAAACATTTCGTGCAAGACAATTTAAAAGCAAATCAACCTGAATTTATTCATATAAGCCAGTGCTAGAAGTTACTTACAGTCATTCTCATAAAAAAGGCAAGGCAAGGGCACAGGGCAAGTGTGAGTCAGACTCGTGCACTGAGGGTTCCGCACAGACTCGTGCTCGTCGAATTGTAATTTTTTTTGTGTTGTAACTACAAATTTACAGTTTTCAGATTTTTTCCTATATTTGTGCTATGAGACCTTCCTTCATACCAAATTTTGGGATTCTGGGTCAACGGGAAATACCCTATGAATTTTGATTCCCTTGAGAGTGTCGAGATACACGTACACACGTTTTTTGCAACATAAACGGCCCCCAAAAAAAAACCACAATTTCAAGGGACCGCATATATATAGTTTTAATTTCAACTCAATATTCCACGTGTTCCCAACATTGACATTGACAGTTAGACAGACAGACAAAAGATCACTTTGTCCTATAACGGTTCCGATTTTTCTTTTGAGGTTCGGAACTCTAAAAATGGTAAACATATTTATTTTACCTACTCGTATAATTTCTATTTATCGTTTTTTATCTTCTTTGCTAAACAACGATAGCTACATTATCGATAGGTACAGCTGACTACTCAAAATAAAACTTATTTAGATAACATTTTAAGTTTATCTACTGATAACTAATTTTACCTAATTTATCATTAACCATCTGAATATTCATCAACACATTCAATTGAATAGATAAATGTTGTGTTTAAGCGATTGATAAATGTGTAACAGTATTTATAAACGTTAAATAAAGTGCCAAACTTGTACGGTAATGCATATAAAATGGTATTTTAGATAACTATCTAAAAATAAACTAAACTTAAATTTCAAATAGTCTGCAAAATGTTTTGGGAACACATTCACTGTCTGTAAAGTGGTATTCCCTGCCGGAATTTGTGTTTATTGATGACCACAACCTAGGGGTCTTTAAGTCAAGAATGACTAGGTTATTTATATGCAAGCGTGCTTCATCTTTGGACCACATCATCGCGAGCCTATTTTAATAAAAAAGAGAACACAACATTTCCTGGAAACACAGCCATTACTTTTAGTTCGATGGGACGACAATCCGACATTGAAAGCAGGACCAATAACTACCCAAGACTCAGAACTCAAAGGATTTTTAATGTGCACTTTTTGATTGTCATGAAGTAAGTCAGTCAGAAAAATGAAGCTAAATGAACATTCCAAAGCGTGGATCTATAAAAAGAACAATTTAACGGCAAGAATTTAACGACGAACGGCGAGTATCCACCCTTACGTTGTTGAAACTTCAACGGTCCGGACTAAGCGTTTCGCTTCGTCGTTTATACCGCGTACATCGAAGGACTGGAACAATTTGCCTGCTGCTGTCTTCCTGTCCAACTATAATATAGGTGTCTTCAAGGCTAGAGTGAATAGGCTCTTAATAAACTAGTGCGCCCTACCATCAATGATTGCATCTCCGCTTACCATCAGGTGGGATCGCAGTCAAGCACTGGTTTATATCAATTAAAAAAAAAAAAAGAAACTCCGTGGATTCTCTTTGAAATCAGTGGTTACATATTAACATACATTACATATTTACTATATATACATGCCAGTTAGTAAGTAAAGAAGTAAGTGGCAAGTGGCAATGGGCAGGGCACATTGTTCGCAGAACAGATGGCCGTTGGGGCCGAAAGGTTCTGAAGTGGCGACCACGTACCGAGAGACGCAGTGCTGGAAGGCTCTCTACAAGGCGGACCTGGTGAAGGTTGCAGGAATCAGAGGGTTGTAAGAGGAACAGGACCATTCATTGTGGCGACATTTGGGGAGGTCTATGTCCAGCAGTGGACGTCCATCGGTTGAAATGATGAAGTTAGTGTCACAGCGCCAAATGGGAAAAAGAAGCAAAACCCATTAAAATTCTCTTAACCCGATCTGGGAATCGAGACAAGATTGAACCACTAGATCAACGACACAGTCACAGGTGGAAGTAGTTGTGATGGCTATTCCGGGGCAAATGACAAACCAATCTCATAAAATAACTATGGAAACTAAGGAAAATCATCTTATAACTATGGGTAGAGCGAGATCATAATTTTTTTATAATGTGAATGTGAGAACACTGTAGACTCCACGAATTCTTAAATTACTTCCTATTACGGCGACTAATTTTTTTAGTTATAATTATTTTTATTGTATTTTTGGGTGCAATATTGGCTGGTCTACACTGTTCTTACATAATATCTATTAATCTATATATATATATAAACGAAATACTACTCACTGATTAATCACGAAATCACCAAAACTACAACACCTACAAACTTAAAATTTGGCAGGTAAAGATTAAAAAATTCAGAGATTCAAAGATTCAAAGCATTTTATTTTAAATAAACCATTTAAAGGCACTTTTAAAATGTCAAGAAATCAGGCAGTAAAAAAAAAGATGCTAATTGCACGTTCCAAAGCGTATATCTCTATGGAGAAGAATGTGCAAGAAACTTCATTTATCAATCTTGAGACGCGATTGGAACACAACGTGCTATCGACCCGATCTTGGTCCTTACCAGATGAGCTACCTATTGCTGACCATTACGGTGGCCGAGAATTGCCCTACGACTCCTGTAAAGCATAGCTTGACGATCGATCTACTTGTGTGGTTATAACTTAGCCTCAAACCGCGGTCTCAGGTGTGTACATAAATAAAGTATAAAATGATCATAACTTTTAAGATAGAAACCCTGAAGCATGTACCGTTCAAGTCGTAAGTAGCAGTATACGTAAGTACCTGGTCACTGTAGCAATTTGTACTAAGTAAGTGGTGCCATTCATCGTCTCAGACCAACGCCTCCAGAAGTAGGTCAGCTCGGAAGCTGAGGATCCTATCACTCCTCATGCACTTGGCTATACTATTTTAAACTGTTAACTACAAGTTGTTATTTTACGGGGCTGTTTATTATTTAGATTGGTTTTGTTGGTTATAGTGTTGTTTTTCTTGTGTGTTTGGGTATTTTTTAGGGTTCCGTAAATACCTCAAAAGGAAAAACCGAATCCATATAGAATCACTTTGTTGTCCGCCCGTCTGTATGTATGTCTGTCTGTCAAAACCCTTTATCTCAAGAACGCGTAAAGGTATCGAGTTGAAATTAAAACCTTATACTCAAATCTGTAGTCCCTTAAAGCTGTAAAAAAATCAAACTTCTAAGTTAACGAATAATAAACATACGGCTGTTTATATATGTATTGAAAAAACGTATATTTCGATATTCTAAAATGAATCAAAATTCATAGGGTACTTTCTGTTGACCCAGAATCTTGAAATTTGGCATAAAGTCAGGTCTTAAAGCACAGGTATAAGAATAAATCAGAAAACAGTAAATTTGAAGTACCTACGTCACAAAAAAAAAACTTATTTGCAATTTGGAAAAATCTTCGAGACTCC
Source organism: Mythimna vitellina (assembly GCA_949316375.1). Lineage (NCBI taxonomy): Eukaryota > Metazoa > Arthropoda > Insecta > Lepidoptera > Noctuidae > Mythimna > Mythimna vitellina. Next base: position 3,340,404 of record OX438696.1, read on the forward strand.
ATTCGGGAATTGAAGTTTGTACGGAACCCTCAGTGCGCGAGTCCAACTCGCATTTATCCAGTTTTAATAATTGATAAACTAATGCTTAACTATGATGCCACCTGGATGGTAAGTAGTGATGCAATCGTTGATGGTGAATCGCACTGATTTATTACGAGCCTAGCCTAGCTCTTGCCTTGAAGTAATTAATTAAATTAGAAAGGAGTGTATGTTTCCTGGTATGTACAATTGGTTTTAAGTCTAGAGTGGATAGGCTACTTCTAGGCAAGAGTACTTTATCTTAAAGCCCTTCATTACTTACCATTGAGTGAGTTAATGATCAAGCGTGAGCCTATCAATAACAAAGAAACAAGTGAAAGACCAAAAAAATCCAGACCACTTTTTTTTTTAGGCGGAGCGAAAGATAGTGTCAGACTTTTACTGACTAAAAACCCACTCCTGTTCCTTCTTTGCCTTCATCACGGGGCCCCGGGTTTCGCTTTCACACTACCGTGGCCCCTACGATTTGCTGACAACTCCTTGAGGCGCGCGTGGAACAGTACGCGCCGTCGACGACTTGTTCTCGGTCCGGACGGTTACCGGACGGTCGGACGGCGAGACACCCATTGTTCGCCGTCCGCAAACGTGCACCATCTTCGAGCACTTCATTGTGTACCATCAAGTGAGTTAATGATCAAGCGCAAGCCTAATAATAACAAAGAAACAAGTGAAAAACCAAAAAAATCCAGACCCCTCAGATGTGATACTCATATATTCGACGAAGAAACCAAATTTTAAACTTCTTAGTTTCAAATAACTGCACTAGTAGATGGTGATTTTTTTTTTAGGTTGCAAATCATCCAATTCCATCCCACGCTCTTGGGCGGAGCAGGAGGTTATGCCAAACTTTTACTGACTAAAAACCCACTCCTGTTCCTTCGTGGCCTTTCACACCAGGGCCGAGTCTTCCTTTCAGAAGCAGACCCTTGGCCCAGTAAGTTTCGACCCTACAGGGCCCCTTCTGTTTGCTGACATCTCCTTAAGGCGCACGTGGAACAGTACACGCCGTCGACGACTTGGACTCAGGCCGGATGGTTACCGGATGGTCGGACGTTACCCATTGCTCGCCGTCCACAAACCCATGCCTACGGTAGGCTCATTATCTACAGTGGTAACTTGTAATTGCAAGCATCCCAATGCTTATGACAATTTATTTTGAGCTCCGTAAATAAGCTTTGCGCTTCGTAAATAAGCCACTATTTTTCGTAAAAAGTAAAACGTAAAACATGGTTATTGTGGGTTATCCCTAACAGATAGACATATATAATTGTAGACTTTTTTATACACCTTTTTAAGATGTACAATACTGTAGTACATTATTTTGGACTACCTCGTAGGGTTAAGCCAACGTTTGCAATGTAAGCGCCAAAAAATGTGTTTATTTACATCACACAAATATTATACATGGATTATACATATAAACCTTCCTCTTAAATCACTCTATCTATAAAGAAACTCGCATCAAAATCCGTTGCGTAGTTTTAAAGATCTAAGCATACATAGGGACAGACAGGGGGAATCAACTTTGTTTTATACTATGTAATGATAAGCAAAAATAAAAATCTTTTCTCCTTATAATATTATGTATGGATTGATAAAACTCCTCCCCTGAAGAAACAAATTACATCAATTTTAAATATTTACTTATGACCTCATAATCCAAGCTTCTTGGCCCAATGCCCCTGAGATTAATCATTATTAATGTGTTCGAAAAATCTTTTAAAATTTATCACGTTGGGAGGCCCTGTTGAAGAGGGTCCCCTTCAAACATTTAACAGTGCTTAGCGGTTAACAGGAATGCAGGGTTGCCACATTTGCTACGAGCTCGTAACTTTTACAATCGGTATTGCCGAATTGTATTTTTGGTTGAAATAAAAAATCTTCCAAGTTGTAATTGCTGCTTGCATAACCAATAGCACATTTTGGTATAAGTGGAGAAAGTTTGTAATTTTGAACGAGGTGGAATTCACTTGAGCCACAGGCGAGGTTGTCATGGAGCCGATGTTGCAGTGACAAATTTTCATGTGTATTAGCAGATAAGATCTGTTCTCCGTTATAGAGGTTCTTTATTAAGCGAATAATTTATTTGTACTTTAATTTAATTTAAGATGACTTTGATTTAGTTTTTTATTTTGATGTTCATTTTAGTTAATTTTTAATTTTAACTGTCATTAAAATTTTATTTTTATTTTATGATTGTAATTTTAATCTTGTTTTAAATCAGGCTATTTTTTGCATAAAATTATTTGAATTAAATGTTTTTTTTTTTATAAAATTCAACTACCGAATAAAATAGACTTAGAAAGCGAAAAATATAGCAGATGTTTTCACTACATAATAATATCGCAAATAAAAGACCCGCCCCACGCAACGCCTGTCTGTCTTTATGTCTTTTCTTTTGCAATAAACTATAATGACCAAAATCTATGGGACAAATTTTCAAACGGGTTTCACCAATGTATGAAATGATTTATAAAGAAGTGGCCATTAAATTATTTGATGTTATGAAATGAATGTAAATTGATTAAAATATGACTATGATAATATAATTGAAGAAGTTGAAAAAAATGAGTCCATGGCGTGCGCTGCACAAATAGTTTAAGATAGGAGAAAATATTATTTAAAAGCATTTTATGCTATACATAACTGCTGTTAACTCATAATAAACATTTATAAACTCTTATATTTTTTAACTAAACGAGTAGACTGTTCGAATTTAAATCATCTGACTGACGACGAAATTGTTCAATTATTTGAGGTAATGGATTAGGAATTTTCTTCAAATTGCTTGGAATTGTGATAAACAATAAACTTAACTAGACTTTTATCAAAAAAATATTTTATTTTTCTATGAAACTTAATTACAATTTGAAAAAAAAAGGTCTTTGATCACGTTATAGTGTCAACCCTAAATTTTAGTTGAAATAAATAAATAATCACGAAGTTAAGCATGCTTACCGCTTATTTTGAATTACAATTACTAAGAATTATTTCTGTCATCTCTTTGAAGTCGACTGAACCTCTTCGATCACAACATAGTGTGACTTACAAAGAACTCAAAGAAAGTAAATAGGTAAGAGTTTCTAAATCAAGAGGGAATAGAGGTTTAGACGACAAATGTCTAAACTCTAGAAATGTCAGACATGTTTAAAACGCCAGATTCTATGAATTCCAGATTCTACAAATGCCAGATTCTATAAACGTCAGATTCTTATAATGCTGGATTCTTAATCTCATCACGACATTAACCTGTACCATGACGTTTAAAGTAAGATTGTTTCATTCTTATTTCCAGTGTGGGTAAGGGATGGCGCTAGATAACCTGTAGAGCTCTGTCTCTTACCCACACTGAAAGAAGAATGAAATAATCTTACTTTGAACGTTATGGTAACCCCTATTGGCGTAAGCTGCTGTTTTTCTTGTGTGACAGTACATAGACTAAGACTGCCTGACTATCGAGTAGTGTAATAGGCCCTTTATAATGCCAGACTCTATTAATGCCATAGTTTTATTACAATTGAGTGTGTGTGTAAAAATTTTGCTAATTTCAAAATATTACCTACTTTTTTCACGGAGCAAGCAATAGAATTTCGTGTGAATTTTGCACCTTGTATTACTTAGGGTACTCATCACTTCTAGGCAAACATGCTCCATCGTTGACGGCCAAGCCAATAGCAGAAGCTAGATTAGAATATATTAAAATAGAAAATATGATCAGATCTAACAACAAACTTTATTGATAGGCTTGAACACTATCTCACCTGATAGTAAGCGATGATGGCCGACGATGGAGTACGCTTGCCTAGAACCTAACCTAACCTATTCAATCTTGACTAAGAGACCCCTAGGTTGTAGCTATCAGGAAACATAGACTCCGGCAGGGAATTCCACATTCCACAGTAGTGTGTTAAAGTATGATATATATAAAAAGCGCTCTGAAAATTACATATTGGTCTTCTTAGCATGCCTATAAACATACTATGCATGTTTCTATAACAAGTGAGTTTCATGTAAACAAAATGGTGCCTTATTTCACTCATAATAAGGATATTTATAGAAGAAACTAATGATTTAACAGACCAGGAAATTGTTATATCATTATTTAATAGGGTTTTTAAAAAACTATTCCTTCCAAAGAGGTAATAAATAAGGATATTGTAATAATATCCTCATTTAATTTCTAATATAATTGAGTTTTCCTATATCCTGCATTGTTTCGGACTGAAATCACCTCATTATAATAAATATTATAACAATTATAAACAATTGATAAGACCAACAAGGAAATTATTAAAAAAAAGAAAGTTGCCACACATAAATTATTATTACTCCTGCATCGCGGATACGTTCACAAACATGTAAATCTACATACACAAAACACCCAGACCCGGAAATCTATCCATAAATATATTTGTTTCGTGTGGGAATCAAACCCGTGACCCGCGACGCAGCAGCCAATCGCTCAAACGAACTTATTTAACATAAAAAAAAAAACATTTGAAATGTCAAAAAACATTTGAATCACGATAGGTATTATATTATAATAGAAGAAATATTAAAGGCAATCCTTCAATATTATCGTTCACAAATCATTTAACTATTGAGCACGAACACAGAGTAAGCGAGTATAGAGCTGACATGTTTTTAGTTTAAATTTGTAATAATGTTCCCATTGCTGGGACTTAGGCCTCCTCTCTAGTAGAGGGAATAGGCCGAAAACCACCACGCGGGCCCAGTGCGGATTAGTGAATGTCACATGTCTTCGAATTTTTATTTCTAGAACATGCCGGTTTCTTCACGATGTTTTCCTTCGCCTTTTTGAGAACAGTGGTGATGAAATAAATTACACAGAGTAATGTACCTGGCTGGGTTAGAACCCACGACGAACTTGTAAGTCGAGACTATTACCACTCGGCCACTACTGCTCAAGAACTGCACAATGCTTTTGTATTTTTATTAATTCATTATTATTTAAAAATTATTATTAATCGTTATTTTTAATGTTTTTATTATTATTAATATTACGTTAGCACGATCACTTTATAAAAATTACTGTAATTATGTTGTTATATTCAATTGATTTCATTAATATTATTTTTGGTTTAAGTAATTTTGTGCTTAGTTTTTTTATAATTTAAATGGGATTTGATGTATGTTTTACGGTGCAGCGAATAAATGTTTTATCTGTCTATCTATAAGGTGTTAAAAAATTTACTTTAAGAATTTCGAGGGGACATTGTACTCCTCATTACGAACAACTTTTACTATGGGACCAAATCGAAATCGCGAAAAAAAAAATCAGCTGCTCCATAAATTTTGACAAGTTATGCGAACATAAACGGTATTATATAACGTATATTGTATATTATTATATTTGTGTGGCCTACAGATAAATGTTACACGTCTGGGTATCTTATGTATGTTAGATTACTTATTTGTGAATGCACCCACGATTAGTTAGTTAGTTAACTTTTCGTGTCATCTATGGATACGTTTCTTTCTTGTTTTCTTTCCTTCTTAACTATCCGTACAATGTGAATGCCTAACTTAATTTTTAGGTAGTGATATAGGCGTTATTCATGTGGACTTTAAACGTTTGATACCTACGAAATTATTCCTTTATTAGGAATGTTCGGTTGAACAAACTTTTAACAAAACAATGTTTAACATATTCAAATATTCTTGACCTGCAGTGTTAATCACTGTTTGCTACCCTTTATTTTAGTTAATGAAAACATACGACGTCATCACCCAATTGTCTGATCATTTCTGTTTATTCATCAAGACTATTTATTTTGGAACTTAAACTAAACTGTGCCTAAATAATTTATATACTACTGTACTAACTGTAAATCTTTTTAATATGTAACAATCTTTTATTTCTTACATAGGTATTTTCATTTAAAAATACTAACTACATTTACAACAAAATAAAAAATAATAATAATAAAAACCCTACACTAAATACAACTAAAATCAAACTAAAATATGGCGTTAAAAAACTCTTCCACATCGATGTCGACTGGTAATGTGCCCAAAAGACTGGCTATGGCAATGCTTATCCTCTGTCCAAGGTAGAAGCCAGCCCTTGGGTCACACGAAGTGTCAACTAGACGTTTTGACAGATCTTATACAACTTGTGAGCACTCGGACCCCATGAACCGAGAAGAGTTTCAACCCCAAACGGTTCGAAAATATAACTTCTAACAAGGTTATTATATTTTCGCCACTTGAGGTTCTCAGCAGCCGCAGCGGCAGCACCAGCACAACAAGACGAGCTAGGAAGATGGGAAGGCGCAAGAGTATCGACACAAGTAGCGTCCCATACTAAAGGCCTACTCATCTTCCATGGGAATAACAACATGCCGTTCAGTCTCTTGCCATCGTCACGTGCCAGGCCATGGGATTCCAATATGGCTGGAACGCCGGCGGAGACAGGAGCGCGTCTGATGATGTCGTTGATATTCGCGTATCATGCTATGCGACCCGCACTTCGGCTGCATGACAGACCGTGTTGTCCGAAGCTGTTGACAACTTCGCCACAGTGGTAGCGATGAGGAGAAAAACAGGGAGCGCCTAGACGTAACGAAGCAGGAAGGCGGAAAGTATTAACATCGAGCAAGGTGCCTATGTTCGACGATGGCAGTGCGTGAAGCCAGAGACCCGACTCCTACTCTCCCACAGCCAGCAGGCGCGCACGCTCCGCAGGAGCAGTAGATGTTTCAATCAACTGTGCCTGCGCCAATATTTATTGCATGTTTTATCACCAACAACGTCTGGTCCCTGGTTACACAAGCGGCTGTTAATAGTGAGATGCTTTTTGGTCAGTAAGGCTTAATTACAAACATTTTGATACATTATCTTTTCGATAAGAAGTACAACAAGCAACAATATATAGTCAAGGGTGAATAGTTTACTTCTAGGTAAGCGCGTTCCACCGTCGACTGCATCGTCGCTTTCCATCAGGTGAGATAGCGGTCAAGCGCGAACCTATCAAGAATAAAAAAAAAATTGAGGCATAATAGTTCTTCCAAAAAATGAAAAAAATATATCTCAATTTTAAAATACTATGACAATTAAAACGTGTTTACATAGAATAACGTGTTTACTTATAATAGGACATAAACTTTCTCAAGAACGTGGTCTACTTGTATGCCATTTTTTTATTATTACGATCTAGTAGCTGCTCTTGCTCAGATTAAGATCTAAACAAGGAAAAGTCAAACAAATTGATTCACCATTTCCCTTCCATCACATATTTTTCTACTGGGAAAATCCACGAAGCAAAGCAATGCCGCTTCTGTCTGTAGTCCTGCTCTATGACACAAATTAGCCTGTCGTTGGCAACACAACAAAGCGACTGCACGCACCAAGCGCGCGCGCCGTATCACGACCAAAGTGCGATCGCGACGATTAAATTTTCGATATTTGAATTGAAGTGAATCGTAGTGTGCTTTTATTTAATGAATTTTTTTAAGTGATTTTTTCTTTTAAGATTGGATTTTTTTTGTGCACTGTGGTAAGTTTTTTTTTACTTATTTGTTTTATAATTTTATTTTCTTATATATTTGGCTAGAGTGAATAGGCTCTTAATAAACTAGTGCGCCTGACCATCAATGATTGCATCTCCGCTTACCATCAGGTGGGATCGCAGTCAAGCACTGGTTTATATCAATTAAAAAAAAAATATTTATGTAATTTAAACTAACTTGCAAAATAAAAAAAAAAGCCTAAAAAAAGAAATCTAAAGTACGGCGTCGAAAAACTCCTCCACATCGCTTTAGACTGGAAATGTACCCAAAAGACTGGCGGCATTGCCACGCTGAATGGCAATGCTTAAAAATATTATTTATAATTATTATCTTGGTCAGAAGTTCAGGCGTAATGTTATGTTTGTACTAGATGCAGATAAAATGAAATGAACCTAAAATATGTACTACATAAAGTTCTTATTCTTTTGGCAATAGCTGCTTTGAAAATTACATTAATTCAATCAATCAAATAAGTCAACCTTATCTATGCAGTTAGGTATCTACGATTTAATGCACAAAGAGACGTCATACGATTCATATCCATAAAACATAAAGTAACAATGCGAATCTATGAATACCATTCTAATGTATGCTGACCTCTTATTAAAGGGAGAGCCTTTAAAATGCGAGGTTAGTTTATACTGGATGTGTGTACATTTGCATATGTCACTATATGTATATTATAAGATTATGACCTATGTGTAGTGTGCAATTTGAACTCTTTCCTTGATCTAAACATCTTCTTGGTCAAGGCCAAATTTGTTTATAACTTTGCGGTGATTTTTAAATTTGAAAAAAGGCACGAAAGAAAGTACATTGATTTATTTTCTTTGTTTTAAATGCGTAACATAAAATTAACTTTGTTAAGCTGTAAAGTCAAAAGTTTAAATAGACTTTTCAAAGACTTATTGCAACAAAGCGGCGACTTTTGAATGTTGAAAAGCACATAATACTAGCTGACTGGCCAAAAATTATTCTGCCTAATAAATTATAAAAGAAATATCGTGAATAAAAATAGAGGATGGAAAGTGAAAAATACTTTTCGACATAACTGTCAGAAGTAAAATTACAAAAATATATATACATTCAGTCAAAAAAGTATCGGGAATGGATAATTTGTTTATGGTTCCAAATTCAAATTTTTGTTTTTTTTTGTTGTTGTTAGATTGGCACAACTGTTTTCCATTTTGGCGCGGAGTTTGAGTTGCATCTGTTATTTATATTAAATACAGTGCTGGTTTTAGTAATATCATATATAGTGTGTATTGCGAATTTCATAATGGACAAAAATATCGAATAAAGAGTTTGTCTTAAATTTTGCATCGCCAATAGAATTTCGTGTTCGGAGTCACTGAAAATGTTACAAAAGGCTTACGGTGAATCGACTTTATCAAAAACTCGTGCTTATGAGTGATTCAAAGCGTTCAAAAGCGGTCGAGATGTGATGGAAGATTTGCCTCGCTCTGGTAGGCCGTCAACGTCTGCAACTGAAGTTAACATCGCAAAAGTGAAGAAAATAGTGGCTGAAAATCCCCATTCAACTCTGAGAGAGATAGCCGCCGAACTTTCTGTATCTCACGAGTCGATCCGTACCATTTTAACTAATCATTTGGGTATGAAACATGTTGCTGCTCGGCTAGTCCCAAAAGATCTGAATTTTCTCCAAAAACTCAATCGCATGAAAGTCGCTGAGGACATGCTAGAACGAGTCAGTTCGGACCCAACATTCATGAAACGCATTGTTACTGGTGACGAGACGTGGGTTTACGAGTTTGACATGCAAACTAGTCAACAAGCTTCGGAGTGGCGCCTTCCAACTGAACCGAAACCGAAAAAACCACGCCAAAGTCGATCAAAAGTCAAAGTCATGTTGACTGTTTTCTTTGACTATCGCGGTGTTGTGCACTCTGAATTCTTACCGGAAGGTCTAACGGTAAATAAAGAATATTATTTGAGCGTTATGCGTCATTTAAGAGAGCGAATTTGACGAAAAAGGCCAGATTTGTGGAAAGAAAATTCTTGGATTTTGCACCACGACAATGCGCCTTCGCACAAGGCTATCATTGTGAACGAATTTTTGACCAAACACTCAACAAATACCATCCAGCAACCACCATATTCACCAGATATGGCTCCTGCTGACTTTTTTCTTTTTCCTAAACTCAAATTACCACTTCGTGGCACCCGTTTTCAATCGATAGAAGACATAAAGAAGAATTCCCGGCGAGAACTGAACTCAATTCCGGAAGCAGCGTTTAAAAAATGTTTTGATGAATGGATTATTCGTTGGCGCAAGTATATCGTTTCTAAAGGAACACAACCATACTTTGAAGGTGATAAAATAAATTTGGATGAATAACAGACATTTTGTGTATTATTGATCTTTTCCCGGTACTTTCTTGACAGAGTAGTATATAAAATCGGTCATGTCATTTCGGAGGAGTTTTATTTATTTAAAACTTTATGCGCTTATGAAACACTGTCGAAAGGTGAACTTAAAGCCTTAGGGCCTGTGAACACTTGTAACAAAACTCTTAGACAGACTTGTCTAAGACGTCGCAGATTTGTCTGCGACAAGACTGTTTTGAGACGTCCAGCGTTGCCAACAGTTACACTAACTTACCACTAGAGTCAAACTTAAAACCACCAGAAAACCACTAACAAAAATTATCCCACACATAAAATCGCAAAATTTTTCACTAAAAAAATGTGTGTTGTACGAAATAAAATAAGTAAGCATATAAGTTATTAGATTATTTTAATAATAGGTGATAAAAATTAACAATCAGTTGATTAAAATACCATTTGTGGGTAAACTAACATTAGTAGGTAAATCAACACATTAATATATTCAATAACACCTATGTATTAATTCGTCTTCAGACGAAACATTTTTGTTTGCACCATCATCCTCGGTATCAGATTGATAATTATAGATTCTATGGTGCTGATTTACACCCGAGTGATTTAATTTTTAGTAAAAAGTACTAGAAAAATCCACTAGACACTAAAACCAATATTTCGCAACTAAATGGGGGGTTAAAACAGCCAGTTTTAGTGGAAAATCCACTAAGTTAGCCACCTGTTTTGTCTTGATGGTGTGCGTCGTGTCGTAGACAAAACAGTCTTGTCGCAGACAAGTCTGCAACGTCGTAGACAAGTCTGTCTGAGACAGTCTTGTCTCAATTGTGCGCAGTCGACCTTAGGTTAGTGCAGATACATAACAAGCACTGAATTCGATGACATACACTGTGAGATGAGATGTTTTATATAGTAGATGCACATCTATGTACGTAATTGTGTAACACAATATTGCAATTTATTTTATTTATACAACTATGGACAATGGTTTATTTTTAATATACCTCGGCTAAAAAGCCATTTTCGGCACCAATTTTTATGAAGGCATTATAAAAATCTATATGTATCTGACACAGTACATTCAAAAACTGCGTTCAACAGTTGAAATTATTTTCAATCATTTTTTGTTGCTTTATTTTTCACATTTTTATTTGAGTTGGTATTCAACATTTTTTACGAACAAAAATCGGACAAAATTGAAAAACTTAAGAGGAAAGAATTTTTAATAAAAAAAAGGGTTGAATTGAATAAAGTAGCAAAAGTCTGCAGACGCGATCTTTTTATAGTAGAGATAGGTTACTAATGACTAAAATAAAAATTGTTTACACAAATGCGAACAATGTCTTTTCTGTTGGAATATAACAAAAACAAATCTTTCCTACTTCAACACTGGTCTTTCTCTTTCTAACCACTAAATATTGTATGTAATTGGTCTGAACCCCTTGTCAGCACCTAACTGAAATCCCAAGTATGTATCACTGTGTCCCTTTAGGAGCACATCATTTCAGCCGAAAGACGTCCACTGTTGGACATAGGCCTCCTCCAAATGTCGCCACAATGACCGGTCCTGTGCGTCTCGCATCGATCCCGCGACCCTCACCAGGTCATCGGTCCACCTTGTGGGAGGCCTTCCAACGCTGCGTCTTCCGGTACGTGGTCGCCATTCCAGAACCTTTCGTCCCCATCGACCATCTGTTCTGCGAGCAATGTGCCTTGTCCACTGCCAATTAAGTTTGGCGATTCTTCGTGCTATGTCCGTAACCTTGATTCTCCTGCGGTTATCCTCATTTCTGATTTAGGAGCACACGTCTCACATAATATTACTGAAACACACTTTTCAGTATTTATAGAAAAGAATAGTTAACTTCTTCTCAGTCGTACACTCCTGGTAGAGTGGTCGTGGTCATGGATCGTCTGGTAGTTTGGTTGCGGCTTTATTAAGACTTCTCCATCTCTCTCTATTCTTGGTATTGCGTGTGCATTCAATGAGGGATGTTTGATGATGATTTGATGAGGTCTGACCGCGAGAACGTTGGATCTCTACTCTACCCTGTACCACTAAACGTTCCAAAGAGCTTTCACGGGTGATATGTCCAAACATTTTAAAGATTCGCAGTTGCACAATCGATGAAGGTCTTTATTTGATGCAAAGCTCTTTCAGAATGGACCTTAGTGCGGTGAGCAGTAGATTTTGTCCTCAGTAGACGACTCCAGCACCACATCTCAAGAGCATTAATTTTTTACGGTATTTTGTTGGATCGTCCATGTTTCAGTTCCATACAGGAAAATAGGGAATATTGAACATCTATTTAAGCTTGTGTGTGTTTTTGGTTATACGGCGATCTTTCCATACATTCGTGAGCTTCGTGAGCGGATAGTAAACAGTTATTATTGAAATCCTTAAAACCGTCTTTCCTTTGGTGTACACTTATTAACCTTAAAATTTTCTTGTCTTTAATTCAATTAAAAATTATATAAAAAATCATGTTAGCGCAGTAGTTGAGGGATTGGCTGCTTTGTTACTGTTGCGGGTTCGATTTTCAGATCGAACAAATATTTTGTATAGGTGTCTTCAGATAATTATTTCAGGTCAGGGGCCCAAGTCTGCTATTTTTATAAATTCGTCATTCCAACACGATCCCACTGTCATTTTGCTAAAAATTCATAATCTGATAATTCATAATGATAGTTCATTGATCGGTCAATGGTCTCATAATAGAGTTTTGGTAAAATGACAATATCGAGCTTATTAAAAGCAATGACTGCACAATGACGTTCTTATGGTAGATCACTGATCAAAGGAACTGTAAAAGTTTTAGCAGATTACCGCATACGTCAGACATTCATTTGTCATTATGTATGAGATTACCATTCTATGCCATTTCTTTCAATGGAGTGTCAGTGGTTGACCACTGGAAAGTCATAATGACGCCATTATATTAGTAGATTACCAAAACTTGTCAAAATCAACAATAAAGAAAGCAATGATAAACCATTCTGACACTATTGTAATAGCAGACTTGAGGCCCAGTTGTCTTGTGTATGTAGGTTTACATGTTTTGACAACGCTCTAGAAAAAAAAAACAGACACTTCACTGACATTAACTCTCACCATCGTAACCTCATCATAACGACAAGCCTGTTGGTCTAGTTGTCAGTGGGGTGCGTCTCATATCATATAAAGTTATCTATATGTATATAAAACGAGAAACTGACTGACTGACATAACACAACACGGCACAGCCAAAACGACTAGGTCTAGAAACGAGAAACTTTGCTCAAGGCTTCCTTTTATGATGTAGGAGAGCACTAAGAAAGGATTTTCTAAAATTCAGCCCCCAACGGGATGAAACGGGGGTCTATAGTTAATATGGAGAAACCTACTTGCATGCGGGCGATGCAAAATATTAAAATATTAGGAAACAAATTTAATTTGACTAAGTATGTCTGAGCCTAACTGTAGTAAATTCAAGTTAATGATATTTGTTCGTACATTAAATTAAATTATTTAAAGAGTGGTCTCCGTTCGGATAGAAAATACAAATGCGTTCAAAGAAATACCAGTGTTGTAATGTTTGGTATTAAAATGGAATAAATCCAAATACTCAATCCAGAAACCCGCCGTAATTAACAGATAACCGAAATTGTAGATAATAACAATGATAATATGATAACATAATGATAACACAGATTATGTATAACCAAGGCTGTCAATAATAAATTGTAATATTGCTAAATGTCTTATCTTTGACAGTCATTAAAGTTCTAATTAATGAGTTAAGACAATAAATTTATCTCATACACACGTACGGATTAATATTACCTAGATTATTTCCAAGATAAGCAAGTTTAAATAAAATAACTAGTTTTTGTCAGCTACTTCGTCTGCGTAAGATTCTTTTCATGATTAGCAAGTTCAAAATGTAAAAGTAAGTATAGCTTCTGTCGGCGGCATCGCCCGCGTAAAATGGTATGTAGCCCGTAAATTGCTACTTAGCCCTGTCCCTCTGTCCTAATTTTGCAGCGCCCGATAGGGTACATATTGATCTATGACAATTTTCAACACCATCTATCTATATCTCGTGGCCAGATCTTAGAAATTGATCACTTCATGATATGGCCAACTAAAATTGGCCAGGACTTCAAGTCTGCTATTACAATAGTGTCAAAATGGTCTATCATTGCTTTTAATAAGCTGAATATTCTCATTCTACCACAATTCTATTACGAGACCATTGACCGATCAATGATCGAAATTTTAGTAAAATGACAATGGAATCGTTGGAATGACGAATTTATAAAAATAGCAGACTTGGGCCCGATCGTTTAAACATAATAATATAACATTTGATGATACGAAAATCCTCGTTTGACCATATTATTGACAGAAGATTTCTATGATAATAAAAGGTCTAAAGAAAGTAGGCCAAACGAGGATTAAAATAACATCAAACTTTAACGTTTAAAACGATCTGGCCAGTTTTACTCGGCCATATCATGAAGTGATCAATCCTAAGATCTGGCCACGATATATATATATATATAAAGATTGCAATAAAGTATTGAGTAAAAGTAGTTTTTTCCATACCAATTTTGAACCTCCGTTTCGTTTCTTTAGAGGTTGTGTTTCAAAATATACTTTTTAATTCTTTGTAAACATTATTAAAGGATCTGTGCAAAATTTCAGTGTTCTAAGTTTAAGAGTTGGGGCTGGGCCTTTATAAGTCTGTGGATGAGTCAGGGCTTTGCCTTTTATACAACACTAACTTCTGCCCGAGCCTGCTTTCGCGTAAACGTAGGTTTCTCCTTACAAACTTTGGACACCCGCTTCAACCCCTTAGGGAGTGAATTTTGGAAAATCCTTTCTCAGTGCTTTGTGCAAAATTTCACGCTCTTAATCCCGATAGTTTCGGCTGTACGTTAATATTTCAGTCAGTCAGTTTCCCGTTTTATATATATAGATTAGTTTTAGTATATGCGAAACCTAAAACACGTGTAGTATTTTTATGTAAAGAATCTATGTACAAAATTTCATAACTGTATAATGAAAAATCACTAACTTATATATATATATATAAGCTTGTAATGTTACTTAGTTATCCACACAAATACAGTCACCGAGCCATCCGGGCGTTACAACAACTCAAAGGTTGTTTTGCTTCTGCACCCAGCTGTGCGCTTGCGCCTAATGCCCGCTATGACCTACCGTAACCTGTGTTGTACTTAGTGTCAGTGGTGTTCAACTTGTGACTTTTTTAAATATTTTTGGGTAAAAATATACCTGGTGTAAAAATTATTGGAATCGATTCAGTTACTGATTTTGAACAAACTATATATACTATCAATAGTGTTGTATGCATTTGTAAACAACACATAACATAACAAACGAACATCCTGAAAGAAATATATTCAGAATCGGCTGGTGATGATGAATTAATCTAATATATAAAATTCTCGTGTCGCGGTGTTTGTGGTTAAACTCCTCCGAAACGGCTTTCCCGATTCTCATGAAATTTTTTGTGCATATTGGGTAGGTCTGAGAATCGGACAAAATTTATTTTTTATCCCCCTAAATGTTAAGGGTAATCCGCCCCAAAATTTTATTTTTTCAATTTTAGATAAAAAAAAAATTATGTTTTTATGCTACAGCATTATACATATATATTTATATAAAAATCAATGCCACTTTTCGTTGTAATTTTATAACTCAAGAACGGGCTCACCTATCCAAACCAAATGTTTAGGCTTTGTTCGGACTATTTAGTAGATGGTTTATGTGAAGTTTGCACAAAATCGGTCGAACGGTTCTTCATTTATTACATTATTGCACCCGTGCGAAGCCGGGGCAGGTCGCTAGTAATTATATATTTTTTTAATCTTGATTACGTCACTAGCGTGTTTGTGTGTGCTAATAAGCTACTAGTGTAGTGCGTCGATTACCATATTATTTGCCATCAGTTAGGATAACAAATGTCTTACGTATGACGTATGTACAATCGTCGCTCAAGGGAACTTAAACAACTCTTGGTTTAATGAATAGGTACAATATATTCAAAACACAACACTAAGACTCACTCTAACAAAGGTTAGTTTAAAACTAAACGAATAATGTCTTATAATATTTAGTTGGGAGAGCAGTGGTGGCCGAGTGGCAACGGCCCCGACTTACAAGTTGTAGGTCACGGGTTCAAACCCAGTCAGGCGCATTACTTTGTGTAATTTATTTCATCACCACTGCTCTCAAAACGGTGAAGGAAAACATCGTGAGGAAACCGGCATGTCCTAGAACCAAAAATTCGAAGACATGTGACATCCACCAACCCGCACTGGGCCCGCGTGGTGGATTACGGCCCATTCCCTCTCCTAGAGAGGAGGCCTGAGTCCCAACAGTGGGAACATTATAAGGCCGACTATGCTATGCTAATATTTAGTGGTCGAAATGCCGGTCTTGTTTACTTTCCCATGTTTCTTGAACCAAGAACTTAGCTGATATTTTCATCTAGGCTCGAGATATAACAGTGCAAGCCCTTCAAAGTCACCATTGACCACCATAACGATCCAGTGACGTCACGAGCACATTGATCGCCAAAATCATATTTTTTGTACTTTTTGTACAAAAAATAACAAATTAACCTTTTAACCACCTACGTCGGATATACTCGACAAACACTCTCGCATTTATTCCACATCGTCGACGGCGCGTACTGTTCCACGCGTGCCTCAGGCAGATGTCAGCAAATCGTAGGGGCCCAGCAGGGTCGAAGCCTACTGGGGCCAAGTGTAGTGTGAAAGTGAAACCCGGGGCCTTGGGAAGAAGGCAAAGAAGGAACAGGAGTGGCTTTTTAGTCAGTAAAAGTCTAACACTATCTCCCGCTCCTCCCAAGAGCGAGATTTGTCATAAGATGATTTTCCAACCAAATAAAAAAAAAACTAGGTTCGCACATCTACGACCAAGTACTCCATCTCGTTAGCTCTTCTGTCACTTCTGGGCATTGAAGAGCTAAAAGAAATAGAGTACCCAGTCGTAAACACACGACCCTGGCAAATAAAAACACTCGTCGGATAAATCCGACGCAAGCAGGTAAAATTATAAGAGTATCATGTAGTGATATTTATGACGTCTGCATCGTGGTATTGGCGTTCTCCGCGCGATTAAAACATATGCAACCCTTTGAAATCAATTATTTATCGGAGCAGACCAATGGACCAGACACAAAACTGGCTGGCCGATTTCCTCGTAACAGACGCGACAATACTCAAATTTGCTAATATCAGCACAAAACTGCTTTTATGCGTAAAAGTGTCTTTTGCATGGCTCCAAAAATTTATAATATAATAAATAGCTGGAAGCAGCTAACTAAAAAGAAAATTAAAAGTTTCCTAGCAGATAAAGCTTACTACAATTTAAATGAGTTTTTTAATGACAAATTTTGAATTTTTGACGTACATTTTCTTTTTTATAAGCAATACATTTTTATTCATTCATTTTTTTTCTTTCATTATTTTTATTTATCTTTTTAATATTATTGTATAATAATTATTATTGTATTATTAGTTTGACATTATAATTGACATTTATAATTATTAGTTTGACATTCTAGGCGTTTAATTTTATTTCGACTCGTATCAGTAATAGATATATTTTTTTTTAATTATTTGACTTAATGTCACGCTAGAATGATTTTATTATTTGTATTATTTTGGAAATTTTTGTATGTCATTGTCCAAGGCAAACATGTCGATTTATATTTTGTTTAACATCTCTGCATGCTGACAATTTACTTTGTGATGTATGTATTGTACTCATGTTTGAGGAAATAAATGATAATCTAATCTTATCACCCAGACGGGTGAAAAGGGACTCTACACGGCGTTCCGCAAAATTTCATTAAATCAATTTATTGTAATAAAGTTATCCACCAATCTGAACTGGGCCCACGTGATGGTTTATGGCCAACGGCACATTCCCTCTACTAGACAGAGGACACTACTACTAGAGGGAGACCTAAGTCCCAGCCATGGGGACGTTATAACGATGGTTATGCTATGCTAATAAATTATTATAAAAAAATGCGAGCAATATTTTTTTCTCGATATCAAGGACTAGAATATAATAAACAGGGTTATTTGTAAAACACTAACAACCTTGCAGGACTGTAATACTATCATCATAAACAACAACTTTTGTTCTATGACTTTTTACAAAACTTAATACATTTACCAAATACAAACTTTCAAGATTTCGTTATTCTGTCTAACACATTTCAACTCTGTATTTTGCTATACCTATCTACGTCTGTATAACGCGACGCAAGCGCATCAAGCGTAACCGCCGCCCGATCCCCGATCCCCTCCACTATTATACTATCGCTTGCTTCGCATAGACTTCTTAACATTTAGATCGTTCAATTTTTTTTTTGTATAAAAATCTGTGAACATCATAGGACAAAAGTTATTATTTATAATGTTAGTACCATAGTCCTGAAAGGTTACCATTGTTTTACAAATAACCCTGTATACAAGTTTTCAAACTCGTAATTAAAAGTCATCCTTTGTTATTTTAGTCTTTTTATAAAAATACTAAAATAACATAAGACAATCAAGTTTCAACAAAGTAAATTTTCCATTCACAATGATGTTATGTATAATAATTATATACGTAACATCATTATGTAGGAAAATTTAACCTATGAATCACATATTATAAGTATACATTTCATAACAATAATAAAGGTATTAACAATTATGTTGATATAATAATATGTCATCATCACAGTATCAAAAAAGTGTCATAATGATGACAAACGGCAGATTAAGCATATGTGCATATAAAATTAACTTAATAAGTCTTTACCTATGAATTGCCGGTTTTTAAAACGGGTTGCTTTGAAGTGTCATATCTTTGGATTGATATGACTTGGAATTATAAATTCAAATAAAGTTTATAATAAACGTACGTTTATTTTTTATTTATTGGTTTCTTTGTGTTTTGTATTTTCTGTAAGCTACGGAGCGTGGCGCGTGAGTCGTTTTGTTATACAAATATATCGTGGGCAAATCTTAGGATAGAAGAAAATTATCACGCTATCATCGACAAGGAGCCAAGTAGTCAATTATGACATTTATATAAGAACGTCTATCTTGTGTAGACTGTAGCGCATTGGTTTCGTGATTAGACATGCAAGTAACACGATTGTAATTCGAACCCTAAATGGCTTTGTTAAGGTGAAAATTCGTTTTTTTTTTTACTGAAAATAAGACTTTTTTAATATTTTTGTTTTTTAATAAAAAAAATTATATGCATTATATAAATGTGAGCAAATACTTGTCTAGTTTCTACATAAGCACTTCCGAAGCTGTTTGTTAGTTACTGGCCCTGAGTGGACCTTCTTTAAACATGATTGAAATTCAACGGACATGTATTAGGACGTCCATGTGTTTAACAGCCCGTGCAGTTCCGCCGCCATGGTATCCCGGTGAAATATAACCCTACATACTCTTTGGTGGGGGCATCACTGGTGGCCGGACTCGCCGCTGCACCAAATTGGTTGAGCAACCAAACGAACACTAGGTGAGTAATTCTCTATAGAGCTGTATATATTTTGATGATAGCGGCGACTGGTCACGCCGCCATGGTGTCCCGGTGAAACATAGCCCTAACGTGGACGAAGTCGCGGGTAACAACTATTCATATCATACAAAATGATTGTCAGAAAAATTAAAAGTTATTTTTAAAAACATTTAAGTTATTTTTAGAAATTAACTGCAGAATATTTTTCTAAACCTCATTACCAATTTTATGAGTTTATTTATTGTAAGTATACGTTTGATATATTTTAAGTATGACTTGAAAAATGATGTCTAGGAAGTAATCTCGATGTCTAAGTGTGTACGTTTTTAGGTACGCTACGTACATACCTATTTTTGCTGGGTACGTAGTTAGGTTATAAATATTTGTAGTTTCTTAATATTTAAGTAATTTATGCATATTTAGTGGCCAGATCTTATTCATAAAATTGATCACTTAATGATGATATGTGACCGGCCATTTCATGAAATAGTGCTATATCAGCTAAATGCTTGATTATTTCATGATATGGTCAAACATGGCTGATCATATCGTAAAATAGTTACTTTGTCCACCATTAGAGTCCAATGTTCCTCAATGTATTCATGTTTTGTATTTTAAAATTAGCATTAAAAAAAAATGCTCTTCCGGGTGGTTTAAAAAAAAATTGAGTTGGTGTGTCCCAATTCCCTTAACAGTTGTTAAAAATCCATTAATATTAATTTGGTATACATTAAGTATCATCATGAAGTATTTTTAGTGAAAATAAGATTTTTGATGCACAGAAATCCTACATTATCAACCTACATCCTGCATTGTCATTATCATACATATGGCCTAAGGTGGATATCGTTTAAACGATCTAGCTAGTTTTAGTTGGCCATATCATGAAGTGATCAATTCTATGATCCGGCTACAAAGGCGCGGGCTTGCGGACGGCGAGCAATGGGCGGCTCGCCGTCCGACCGTCCGGTAACCGTCCGGACCGAGTCCAAGTCGTCGACGACGCGTACTGTTCCACGCGCACCTCAAGGAGATGTCAGCAAATCGTAGGGGCCCAGCAAGGTCGAAGCCTACTGGGGCCATGGGTAGTTTGAAAATGAAATCCGGGGCCCTGGGAAGGCAAAGAAGGAACAAGAGTGAGTTTTTAGTAAGTAAAAGTTTAACACTATCTCTCGCTCTGCCCAAGAGCGGGATTTGTCATAAGATAATTTTCCCACCGAAAAAAAAAGATCTGGCTACAACATACACATAATATCTAGTTATTTCAAAATAATAAATACACTATCTACGTATATTATTTGAAACACGAACAAAATTTCTTCATTTTCGTTGTTTTTTTTTTTGTTGTCAATTGAAGTCATCATGAATCATCAGTCAGTTGAATCATGTTTTGAATTATAGCATGATCAATAATGATTATTAAATTACATTTATTTTTGCTCACATTAAAACAATGAGCATGTGAATGTTTAAAATACAATGGATATAAGACGGACTTGTAATATAATGACTTTTGACTGGCCTGTTGGTCTAGTGGTTAGTGGCCCGGACTGCTCCGGGTCGTAGGTTCAATTCCCACCAAGGGCAAATGTTTGTGTGATTAGCACGATCATTGTTCTGTCTGGATGTAATTTATCTATTAAATGCATGTTTTTAGAAATGAATGAGTATGTTTATCAGTTGTCTAGTACTCATAACATAAGCCCTGCTTAGCTTGGGACTAGACGGCGTTGTGTGATAGTTGTGGAATATTATATTATTATTAAAATTAAAATCGTGGTTCCCTAAAATAGTAGACTAGGTATACATATATATTAACATTTCATAGTACGAGTATAATCAGATAAACTTTAGAAAATACATATTTTGGGTAAAAATATAGGCCTAAAATATATCGGAAGTTATACGTTTGAGCCGTTTGTAGTTGAAACACTAGGGCCAACCAGCTGTTTGGTTATCACCAAACAGCTGGTTGACTCTTTGCGTGAATGGCTGGGCTTTTCTTCGATCAACCAATCAGCATTACCATCCAACGTGGCAGCTGCCAGCGTTAGAAAGAAAGAAAGCAAGAAAGAAAACAAAGAAAGAGAAGAAAAAAGAAAAGAAAGAAAGAAAAAGAGTTTATTTACGACAAACATGGCACATAACTTAAAAAAAAAAATTAGCGATAAAGCGTTCTGGACACTTTTCCCATTGACATCGATGTAGATGAATGTTTTGATGCCCAATGAGTTCCTTTTTCTACCCGTTTTTACATATATTTTTTTCAGTTTGTATATAATTATACCTATGCTATAATATGTAATAGTGTAGTAAGTAATCAGTATTATTTATTTATCGCCAAGTCATAGGTTATTTACTTGATTTTCTCTAAAGATTAAATAACACTGTATTAAGATAAGATTATAAATAATCCTGTGTAATGAAAACATATAATTAACATTACTAAAAAAAATTTGGAATAACATATGTTATTCTAGATAGAGATATATCTCTAATCGGCGGGGTTACCATGACGTTCAAAGTAAGATTGTTTCATTCTTATTTCAGTGTGGGTAAGAGACAGAGCTATATAGGTTGTCCAGCGCCATCTCTTACCCACACAGGAAATAAGAATGAAACAATCTTACTTTAAACGTCACGGTACAGGTCCTCTGGTATTATACAATATGCACGCTTGTTATCAAACAGCTAGATCACTTTATTATAAAGACTACTCAAGTACTTATTTATACTGTATATAATATGTTTATGGTAGGTTACTGGTGGTTTTTGGTATCCATAGACCTTACCCTCATATTGCTTAAAAATCCAATAAAAGTTCGAGGAATTCCCAATGCACATGTTTGACAACACACACTAATCTATTAGTTACATTGTAAGTAGGGTTCGGCCCTGCTGAGACATACTCAATTGTGACAAATGAACATATTTTCTTTTTTTCTTATCTTTAAGACTTTTCTATATATATAAAAGCGAAATACCACTCACTGATTAATCACGAAATCTCAGAAACTATAAAACCTACTAACGTAAAATTTGGTAGATAGGTTCTTTATAGGGTGTAGACATCTGATAAGAATCATCGGATTTTACAAAACTCCACCCCTAAGTGGGTAAAACAGGGGTTGTAAATTTGTATGAAAGTCCTGTTTTTGAAATAAGAGACTTTAAATTTTGCACAAAACTTTCTTTTATGCCGTTGGCAAGCACTAAAAGAGGATTTTCCGAAATTTACCCCCTGAGGGGATGAAACGAGGCTCCAAAGTTTGTTCGGAGAAACCTACTTTCAAGCGGGCGAAGCCGCTGGCAGAAGCTAGTACAAAATATAGAGACGAAAATTTGTGAGTGTGCGTATTTGTTACATCTTCACACTCGAATAGCTTAACAGATTTGAATGAAATTTGGCATACGGGTAGACCATATCCTAGAATAGCGTATTAGATACTCTTTATTTTAAGGCTAGAGTGAATAGACTTTCAATAAACTAGTGCGCCTCACCATCAAAGATTGCATTACTACTTACCATCAGGTGGGATCGCAGTCAAGCACTAGTTTATATCAATTTAAAAAAAAGTCTCAATGGTTTCCTGGAAGAAAACTCAACTTTGAGTTAAGCTTGCCTATGTACATGAACTTTGTTATCTACTTATTTTATAAGTTGTTTTAGTGTACAATAAAGAATTAAAGAATTCTTAAGCAAAACCAAAATAGTTGGACCAAGGTTAGGCAAATAATTTGGTACAAAAATACCCCACAGATCTATCGAACGTCTGCTGATAAACATTGGCCGATTATAGAGTAAATCTACTAAATATTAACGGTACAAAACAGTCTATTGTTTTCCCAAAACAGGCGCTAACACTAACAATAGATACCATAGATAAAAGAGATACCATACCGGTCCGATGAGCAGGGAAAACACATTCCCTGTAACTATTACTAGCCATTTGAAATCATTCCTTTATTGAAAAAACTAGGCAGTGTCGGACTCGCGCACTGAGGGTTCCGTACAAACTTACCTATGAAAACAGTTCAATTCTCGAATTTTGTGACGTAACAAATTTATAGTTCTCAGATTTTTTTCCTTTATTTGTGCTATGAGACCTTGCTTCATACCGAATTTCAGGATTCTAGGTCAACGGGAAGTACCCTATGAATTTTGATTCCCTTGGAAGTGTCGATATAAATAAAAAATGAATGTGAATGTGTTTTTTGCGACCTAAACGGCCATCTTTTTTTTTTCGTAAATTCGAAAGTTTGACTTTTTCACATATTTAAGGAACTGCAGACCTGAGTATATGGTTTTAATTTCAACTCAATATCTCCCCGTGTTCCCGAGATAAAGGTTCTTGACAGACAGACAGACGGAAGGACGGACAACAAAGTGATCCTATAAGGGTTCTTTTTTATTGGGTGGGAAAATCATCTTATGACAAATTCCGCTCTTGGGCGGAAAGAGAGATAGTGTCAGACTTTTACTGACTAAAAACCCACTCCTGTTCCTTCGTTGCTTTCGTCCCAAGGTCCCGGGTTTCGCTTTCACATCCTATAGGGGTTCCGTTTTTTCCTTTTGAGGTTTAACCTTAAAAAGAATAGTATAAAAGAATATTTATTTACCTATTGAAAAAGTTGTTCATGGCGTTTGTTTTTTTATCCGCTAACTCTTCCTTATCCACGTAATGGAGTTTTTATTATATTACTTATTTGAAAAAAAAAACGCGGTATAAAAAAGGGTTACAATACATAATGAGACCAAACCTGTTTTGCTTAAATAATGCATGTAAAATTATAGAATCAACTAGGAATGTTATTTATTTTATTTGATATGTTCACGCTTGACCGCTATCTCACCTGATGGAAAGCGACGATGCGGTCGACGATGGAACGCGCAGAGTCAGAATGGGCCGTAATCCACCACGCGGGCCCAGTGCATGTTGGTGGATGCCACATGTCTTCTGGTTTTAGAACATGCCGGTTTCCTCACGTTGCATGAAGCGACTACCTATCCTCCGTCCTAGATCCTAGACCTCCATAATCCACTTAAAAAAAAAGAAAGAAAAAAATAAAAATAAAAAACAGTTTATTCACGCGAAATGACGCAATATTAAAACTAGCTAACAAACATAATCAATAGATAGGGAAGATATGCGTCATATCCGCGCAAAACGGCCGAACGCTCAGCATGCAGTTGCGGCCTCACGCATAATGCGAGAAGCTCACAGCGCTGATTTTCAGCGTGGGCCGGTGGTGATGTCGACATAAAGACGCGACAGAACTTGATAGACTGCTAGGCTACTCCTTAGATAGACTGATAGTCAGACTTTTTAGCATTTGATTACTTGTAACGACTGTCAAAGATCTACGAGTGATAACATACGACGCACAGGGCACAGGGTATCAGTAATGTCCTAGATAAACTTGAAAAAAGCACATAAGAATTGAAAAATTCATATTGGTGCTTGCCCGGGTTCAAACCCGATATCTCGTGCATGAGAGGCGGTTACCTTAACGACTAGACCATCACAATACTTTAAGTAAAAAGTAATTCGTATATAATTATGTCGCAGCTATTATAACAACAAACAACAAAAAATTATGACTTCACTACAAAAAACAAAACACTAAAACGATCAAAATAACTTTAATTTCGGAAGTCGGTGTAAGTGTTTTGTTTTTGTAGTGAAGTCAGTTTTTTTTTCGTAAAAATTATTATTTTTTTCACTTTTTAATTGTGATACACTTATAGCCAGAGTACCCATTTCTCATGACAATTAGAATTAATCCAAAAACACTGCTAGGATATATTATTTTATTATGAAGTTCCCATCCACCTCCCGGCTCCATCATCAGGTCAGTTTAATAGTACCTTATAGCCAAAGTGCATCACATGACAATTCTAATAAGCCCAAACACGGCTAGGATACATTGATTAAGTACAGAGTTCCTGTGCCTACCTTCTAGCTCCATCATCGGATCAGTTCGATAGTACCTTTTAGCCAAAGTGCATCTCATGAAAATTCTTATAAGCCCAAACACAGATAGGATACATTGATAAATCACGGAGTTCCAGTACCCTTCCGGCTCCATCATAATCATCAGATCACTTTGATGATACCATTGTCAAAATAACTATTAGTCATTTATTTATTTGTATTGGCATAGTTAAATAACTATCTTCATTGCGATATGTGAGAGTAAAGTTCCGTTGACCATTTCTGGTCTTCTTCATCAGTTCCACTTCATCAAATGTTATTTTTTGACTGTAAATGCTAAAGTTCTCGATGAAAACCCCAAAATCACTATATAGTTGCCTAGAATAATTGAGGAGTTCCCTCAATTCCTCATGGATCCCATCATCCAAATAGGATTTTTTTTAAACGGGACTAAACTAGAACCATTACATTTTAGGGAAAAAAAAATTGCAAATTGGTGTATAAACGACGGAGTTCTGAGGTAACAAACATAAAAAAAAAGATGTTAAAAAAATACAACCGAATTGAGAACCTCCTCCTTTTTTGAAGTCGGTTAAAAATACTTTCCCTGCTTCAATATTGAGTACAAATGTCACATTGTGTAGCAGCCCATAAAACATTGTTCCTCCAATGTAAATATTGAGTTATGACGTCACTCTTCCGTGACCCATTCGGCCTCGAACCAGTTTCATGAAAAGCAATAATCAACCTTACGTTAATTGGTATACGGTTCTAATTAACGTTTTAGGGTGGTTGAACACTGGCGCGTAATGTCTGGGTAATCTAAGGCTTAGTACGATTTTGTATTAAGGCTGACTCTAACGACGGACTTATAAAGATAAAGGAGATGTCAACATTCTGTAATTTCCTGCGTTTTATTGTGTACTGGCAAACAGGACAGGTCTTTATTAGATATGTGTAGGTGCTACATAGAAATCAGTATATTTCTTGAGGTTATTAGTTACTGCTGAGAGCAGTGGGACCAGTATGGTATGTGGTATGACCAGTGCGTATTGCCAGTAATGACATATGGCTCTGAAACGTGGTCACTTACAATGGGCCTCATCAGAAAACTCAAAGTCACCCAAAGGGCAATGGAAAGGGCTATGCTCGGAGTTTCCTTGCGTGATCGAATCAGGAATGAGGATATCCGCAGAAGAACCAAGGTCACCGACATAGCACGAAGAATCGCCAAACTTAAGTGGCAATGGGCAGGGCACATTGCTTGCAGAACGGATGGCCGTTGGGGCCGAAAGGTTCTGGAATGGCGACCACGTGCCGGAAGACGTTGCGTTGGAAGGCCTCCTGTAAGGTGGACCGATGACCTGGTAATGGTTGCGGGAGTACGATGGATGCGAGACGCACAGGACCGTTCATTGTGGCGACACTTGGGGGAGGCCTATGTCCAGCAGTGGACGTCTTTCGGCTGAAATGATTATGATGATGAGTGATGAGAGCAGTGGTGGCCGAGTGGTAACGGCCCCGACTTACAAGTTGTAGATCGCCGGTTGTGATTTATTTCATCACCACTGCTCTCAAAACGGTGAAGGAAAACATCGTGAGGAAACCGGCATGTCTTAAAACCAAAAATTCGAAGACATGTGACATCCATCAAACCGCACTGGGCCCGCGTGGTGGATTACGCCCCATTCCTTCTCCTAGAGAGGAGGCTTGAGTCCCAACAGTGGGAACATTATAAGGCCGACTAGGCTATGCTATGGCTATGCTATTAGTTACTGCCAGAGATTACACGTCATTGTCACGTTCCTTTTTAATTTATATGTTTGATTTTAAAATAAAACGACAATGTAACAATAACAAAAAGGCAACTATATCTAAAAAAAATTGCACTAATAACGAAAGGGTAGAAGGAGGTAAGGCCGGTCAAAGTTCGGACTACGTACGGCTGTAAATACCGCACATTCCTGCTTGGTGCCAGTCGGTGGAGTAAGTGATGGCTTAGTCTAGCAGGATATCGTTCTTCAGCGCAGGGTGACGTCCAATTAGCCAGCTACGCTGATCTTCAGTCGTGAAATAATTCTTGGAACCTCGTTCCAAAATGGTATTAGCGCCTTATATTGATTAAGCCTCAGTTTCATGCCCTCTACATGTAGTTAGTTAGCATGTAGTTATAAAAAGTCAGGGAATAATAATACATTTTTTTTTGTTATTTTTTTTTAAAGACGTTTGATACACGTGCAAATTTGTCACTGCAGCCCTCGGCTCCATAAAACATTCGCCTACGGGTCGTGCGAATTCCACAAATTCCACCTCGGTCACAATGACAAACTTTCTGCACTTGTATCAAACGACTTTTTTCAACACACTTACGAAGAAATAAATACATGGGGATTGACCGGCGACTCTTGGGGGTCGACGCGCCCAGCCTGATACCATACATGTAATAATATTGTGGTGGGGGTGAGCACGCGCTCTTTTCTGCACTAGTGCGAGAAATAGTATATTGCGTGCCTAAAAGCGGTGGGATAAGACCGGGTTTTCGAGTAAGTGTATTGAAAATTATTTGCCGATGACTTTTTGGTTATATTTAAGGTCTACTTATACTTCTGAAAAAAAAAATGATGTTTCAATTTACTAAAAATTAAATGGTGGGCTGCAATATTATTCAAAAGTGTTAGTTACCACGGCTTAGTCAGTAAAATTCTGACATTCTACCGTTACGGTCTAGTGTATTAACACACTAATCAGTGCATTTAACAGCTGTGCCAAATAGTTAATGAATCGATCTATTGTTAGATTTCCAAACACACTGATTGGCACCCCTTTGTAGTATCGACTTAACTTTTTAAATGTTTTAATGTAACCTCTGACTGTGACGAGACTAGTGCGAGTGGAACCACTTTTTTTAAAAGAGTAATCATGGAGTTTCTTGCCAGTTCTTCTCCGATCCGTGCACTAGCTTCTGACGTTTTATAAGTGCCCATGTAGGCCTATATGAAATAAAATTATTTTTGATTTTTGTTTTTTTTTTTAGTTGGTTTTTCATTCCACAAGATCGACACATTTATGACATTCGGCGCTCCGATTGGCCCACTCTATACTCCGACAATCCTTGACAATCCCGCGCCCTTCACGCGTATTGGGGTATTATAATTGCGTAATTGCGCGTTTTTTTTTTACTAAAACCGCCAAAAAAAATCGGTTTCGAAAGACTTTTTTTTTGGGGAAATCATCTTATGACACCCCACACTTGGGCGGAGCGGGAGATAGTGACAGACTTTTACTGACTAAAAACCCACTCCTGTTCCTTCGTTGCCTTTCGTACCAGGGCCAAGTCTTCCTTTCAGAATCAGACCCTTGGGCCCAGTAGGCTTCGACTCTGCTTGGTCCCTACCATAGTCAGCCTTATAATGTTCCCACTGTTGGGACTCAGGCCTCCTCTCCAGGAGAGGGAATGGGCCGTAATCCACCACGCGGGCCCAGTGCGGGTTGGTGGATGTCACATATCTTCGAATTTTTGGTTCTAGGACATGCCGGTTTCCTCACGATGTTTTCCTTCACCGTTTTGAGAGCAGTGGTGATGAAATAAATTACACAAAGTAATGCGCCTGGTTGGGTTTGAACCCGCGACCGACCACTCGTAAGTCGGGGCCGTTACCACTCGGCCACCACTGCTCCCTACAGTTGCTGAGATCTCCTTGAGGCGCGCGTGGAACAGTACGCGCCGTCGACGACTTGGGCTTGGTCTGGACGGTTACCGGACGGTCGGACGGCGAGCTGTTTGGGAAGACCTTAGGAAAAACGAAGATATAGAGACCAAAATTTCGACCGAACAGGTTTCATACACCCGAGTGTACAGTACGACGCTTAAGCGTTTTTCAAGGTATTCTGTTTTCCGTATGTTATTATTTCCCAGAAATTGATCCTAATAGACGACACTATTTGATGATGTAATACTGTATTATTACATGCGTGTTTTTAGGGTAAAGGGTAAAAGGGTTCTATTACAAAGCCTTCGCTGCCCGTCCGTCCATCTGTTTGTCTGTCCATTAGTCCTTCAGCGTGCTGTATCTTATAAACTGTAAGCGGTAAAGAATTGAAATCTTCACAGAATATGTATTACTGTTGCCACTTAAACAACAAATAATAAAATTAAAATCAAGTTAAACATTAAAGGGAGATCATTATAAGGAAGAGTTGCGAATTTTGTCGGCGTTTTTTTGCTTCATTTTAATATAGTGAGAGCAGTGGTGGCCGAGTAGTAACGGCCCCGTCTTACGAGTTGTAGATCGCGGGTTCAAACCCAGCCAGGCGCATTACTTTGTGTTATTTATTTCATCACCACTGCTCTGAAAATGGTGAAGGAAAACATCGTGAGAACCAAAAATTCAAAGACATGCAACATTCATTGGATTACGGTCCATTCCTTCTCCTAGAGAGGAGGCCTAAGTCTCAGCAGCAGGAACATAACAACAACACAGAAATACAGGCTCAATTCCTGGCTAGGGATATTGATTTTTTGACAAACCAAAGATTTCGTTTTAGTTTTAATCAAAATTGAGTTCGAGAGTCCTTTGTGTATTTTTCACCATTTTTCATGTCCACTTGAAAAAATTCCCTTTGTATTTTAAATTCAATTAACTGGAGAAACTCCGCAGGGTTGATCGCTGTCGATATCTAATTACGAAAAAATAAAGACATATTTACAAGACACGGCTGACTGCGGAGTCAATTACCGCTGGTCATTCAGAAACTTGAAATTATAACTTTGGTTTTTTATTTCATATATTTTCTTTAGATAGGTGTTCCCTTTTTAGAGTAGGTAATCTTGAAATAAATTCACACTCTCTGTGTCTCGTCAGACATTTGCGCCTCAAAGAGATGTCAGCAAAACCGTAGGAGCCCAGCAGGGTCGAACCCTACTGGGGCCAAGGGTTTGATTCTGAAAGGAAGACTCGACCCTGGTATGAAAGGGAACAGGAGTGGATTTTCAGTCAGTAAACGTCTGACACTATCTCGCGCTCCGCCCAAGAGCGGAATTTGTCATTGGATGATTTTCCCACATAAAAAAAACCACACACTCAAAATTTCATCCCAATCGTCCAAGCTGTTTAAGAGGAGTTAAGTGACAAACACACGTACAGAAAAAATACATATATGAAGATACAAAACGAAAACTCTCTGACTCATTAACGCCAAAGCCCTTGGGCCTTAGAGTTTTTTTATTTTCTCATAGTAATATATTATTTTTAAGATACAGACGTCCTCGTCTGTATACACGCGAGGTATACTCGAATACGATGTACATCAACTTAATAATTATTTTGAACAAATGCGAGTCGGACTCGTGCACGAAGGGTTCCGTGCTACTTTCCTATGTAAATAGTTCAATCCCGAATAGAGTCTCGAAGATTTTTCTGAAACTCATCATCATCATCAGTCCAGACGGTTACCGGACGGTCGGACGGCGAGCTACCCATTTTTCGCCGTAAACCCGCCGTAAGCCCGCGCCTACGGTGGCCGGAAATCGGGATTGGAATCCCGGCGGCGATCGGGGCGTGAGGACCGTTGCCTCACGTTATTGGCCGCCTCCTTTGCTAGCATTACTGCTTCGCAGAAAGAGGCGACCGCCTGCTACTCCTCCTCGCTCCGGACCATAGCCTGTACCTTGGTACAAGCTATGGCCCTGCACGAGAGAATGCCGCCGCAGATCACCCCCACGAGGACACGGCGTTGCTTTACCGAAGCGGTGCTTAATGTGTATGGTTGAGCACACTCAACCATACACATTACCACTTTCAACCCATTCCAGGACACATCCTGGAATGGGTTGAAAGTACAAATGAACCCGGAAAGTGGCATTGCAAACGGGTCTCCAATTTTTTTTTATTGACCAACAATCAGCTTTCGGGCAGGACAAAGCCTGCCGCGACCGCTATTATAAGGATAGATTGTAGTCAAACAAAATGTATATATCTCACCCTTCAAAATAATGAATATATTTTATGATATCGACATCGATATGTTATCGAAATTACATAGTATGAATAATACGAAGCAATGACGTATCATAGATTTTATATCATTGATTTCAATTCAGAGTGCCACACCTTGAATTCCTGTGAATTCCTTAAATAATGAAGAAATATAGAGCGTGCGCAAGAGTGTATAATATACACTATGAAACTAATTGCGCTTGATTGATACGTGGGCGCAATGGTATCGTCAGTTACGAGGATTGCACACACCACGATCAATGCTACGGTTAGATTTGTTTGTCGACTTCAAATAATGAGTCTAACATTCTCACTCTTGAATACTGACTTTTCACCAGTATAAGGCTTTTTTTGAGGTGGGATGTCATCCAACGACTTCTCGTGCAATGTTGGGCAATATGAAATCTAACTACAGATTAATAACTACAACTACATAATAATATTGTAGTTAGTAATCATAACTACAAATTACTTAAACAATCGTAAAAGTAGTTAAACATTTTGATTATTAATTACAATTGTATAATCACGATTACGAGATTACTTTTGATAACTACTCATTTAAGGTTGATTTTTTTTTATTACTTTATAACCAAAGCAATTGTAATATTATGTGCTCGTAATAAATATAAGTACTTAATCATCTACGACTTCAAGCCATGTATTCAATTATTCATGAATGTAATACGTGATTTTTTTTAAACGGTTGGAATCCATTTTATTCTTTTTATTAAATTTTAGAGTCATGTTCAGTTTTGATGAATCAATAATTCCAACACATTACATGTTTATTTAATTGCAAAATATAAGTTTTTAGTACTCAAATAATCAGTAATCATAACTTTTAGATTACAGCAATCAAATTAACAACTACTCATGTAATTTCATTACTATAGATAAGTTACATGTAATCATAACTACATGTAGTTAACTACTTCCAATCGTAATTTGTAATCTGATTACAAAATAGTAGTATACTATACACTGCTTCTGCTCTAGGGTGGAGATTGAAGACGAGTTAGAATTTTACCAACTAAAACTGTTACCTTCAGTCGCCCTTTGCGTTTTAGGACCGCGGTATCCATTTCAGAAATTCTCCATTGCCCTGGGCTATCGGCTTCAGTGGGTCCCTACAGTTATTATAGATTTTTTTAAATCATTTAAAACTTCAGTTGGCCCTTGTGTTCTAGGACCGGTTCCACTGTGCCCCTACGGTTTGTTGACATCTCTTTGAGGCGCGCGCGGAACTCTACGCGCCGTCGTTATTCGGTAACTCGGGCTCCCTATTACTCATCGTCCACAAGCTCGCGTTTACGGTGGTCGTAAACTGTCCTGCATCTTTTGATACCTGGAGCTTTTCTGGTGGGAAAACCCGGTTACCCGTCTTTCGTGTTTAGTTTGTCTCAGCCATACTTTCAAGTGGCCTTGCGGACGACGAGCAATGAGTAGTTTACCTTCCGGTCGTCCGGTAACCACCTGGACCGAGCTCGAGTCATCGACATTGCGTAGTTTTCCGCGCGTGCTTCAAAGAGAGTCAGCAAAACCGCTGGAGCCCAGTAGGGTCGGGCAAAGGAACATAGGTGTTGTTTTAATCAGTGAAAGTCTGACATGCCTTCACGCTCCACTATAGAACGGAAGAAGCCACTGGATGATTTCCCACCTTAAAAATAGGCATCCTTTCAAGGTCATTTATTTCTCATCTATCTTCCATTACAGTTTTTCCTCAGCGACTCGTTTTCTCCAATGACCATAATTTTTCAGATAGACATAATTATGATAGTCGATCACCTTTTGGGCTGTCTTTGCCTTTTTAGTTATCAAAATAGAACAGTCTGTCTAACCAGTTAGTGAATTGGTGCTCGCATTATCAATTAGGTTATCTGGACACTCGGCTATGTCCACAAACTACCAATAGATAACTGGAATTGGTAACTTTTAACGTATAAAATAGATAAAGATACCTATATTTATTTAGAAATAGTTTAAAGTTAGCCTAACGAGATATGTAACTGGCTGTAAAGTACCACAAGGCTGCATTGAAAGTAATATAATATTAATAATATTTTTGACCAAGTGTTGTGTCTGGTCCAGGCAACTGCTCGATATTTGTTTACAGACTGTTGTGACTGTGTGTCTTGTTGTCTGTTGTTGTGTGATTGAGAGAAAAAATTAGGAAAGAAAGAAAGAAGGAAAACATTTATTTGAGACTCGCACAGGACAAACAACAATAAAATAAAAAGTAACTACTTAACCTATGAATACTTAACTCAAAATATAAAATAAAAGAAAACAATATTAAATGATAAAATAAAAAACCTGTGCGAGGCCAAAAAGGCTCCTATTTCAGCCTAAGCTACGATATTTCACAAAAAAATTATAGTTTTCGGATGTTTTCCTATATTTGTACTATGAAACCTTGCTTCATGTCAAATTTCAGGATTGCAGGTCTACGGAAAGTACCCTATGAATTTTGATTGCCTTGAGAGTTGCGAAATTTACGTTTTTTTTGCGACATAAACTTTCTTTCCGTTAATTCTGAAATTTGATTTTCACAGCTTCAAGAGACCGCAGACTTGAGTTTATTTTTTTTAATTTCAACTCGATACATCCACGCGTTTCCAAGATAAAGGGTCTTGACAGACAGACAGACGGACGGACAACAAAGTGATTCTATAAAAGTTCCATTTTTTACTTTTGAGGTACGGAAGCCTAAAAATTAAAATAACGCAGCGCTGGTATTCTACACTCGTGGAACACAGAGATTAGCGAAAACCTGTGATACCGAAATTTAGGATTTTGTCTTTAAGTTCCTTTAGTATACAAATAATTTATACGAGAAAAAAAAAACTGTAAGGCTTATAATCGATCGATAAATCTGTTGTTATTGTCACCGGGTAAACTCCGTCAGATTATAATAATCTTGCAATGCATGGATTTCTTTATATTTTGAGACTGGATCATTTCGAATGCAATAAAACTAAAAAAATAAATAACTGATACTTGGTAATAAATATACCTATCAGTGTTGTTCACAACTTTACTAGATTTATTGTAAACTAACGTATTTAGCAATTACCCGGTATCAAATTCATTATAATGCTTGGTGGTTATGATGATTAAACTCCTCCAACTTTGAGTAAAAAGAAAGGAAGTGTCAGACTATTACTGACTAAAACCCACCTGTATTTCCTCAGTTGCCCCTTGCATTCCAGGGACAAACAAATAATCCCGGATAGTCAGTAATACCTACTTATAGATAATTACATCACAGTATCTCAAGACGAAAGTCTATGACCAGTGCGTGTTGCCAATACCCATACGGCTCCTAAAAGTAAAGCCCTATCGTTCACAATGGGCCTCATTAGAAGGCTTAAAGTCACCCAAAGGGCAATAGAAAAGGCTATGTTCGGAGTTTCGAATGAATATATCTGCAGGAAAGCAAGATTGCCGACATAGCTGATAGGATCAGTGGGCAGGGTACATTACTCACAGAACAGATGGTTGTTGAGGTCGAAAGGTTCTGGAGTGGCGACCGCGCACCGGAAGACTTAGCGTTTGGAGGCCGGAGACAAGGTGGACCGATGACCGAGTGAGGGTCGTGGGAATTCAATGGATGTGATGTGAGAGGCCTACCTCCAACAGTCGACGTCTTTTGGCTGAAATGACAATGATAATTATGAAAAGGTAATAATGTATATTGCACCGATTCTATGACGATTAGATTCAATGCCATCTGATAATCGTTTTGCAATAATTGCTGAACAGTCAATATAGTCATACTCCGTAGTTCCGTTTAACATTATTATCTAATACTCGCAGTATGGACTTTGGCCAAAATAAATAATTATTTTGAATAATTGGAAATCCGCATTCTAAATTCAAAACTTATTATTATTTATCACTCGCACTATGGCCGAAATTAATAATTATTTTGAATAATTGAGAATCCGCATTCTAAATTCAAAACTAATTATTATTTATCACTCGCACTATGGTATTTGGCCAAAATAAGTAATTATTTTGAATAACTGGAAATACGTATCCTAAATTCAAAACTAATTATTATTTATCACTCGCACTATGGTATTTGGCCAAAATAAGTAATTATTTTGAATAATTGGAAATATGCATTCTAAATTCATAACTAGCTGCAGCAGCGGCTTCACTTGCGTCATAGCAGAAAATTAAAGGGAGCAGACTCCTAGAATAAAAAATGTCATATGTCCTATTTTAGAACTTGGTGTACTCTTGTACCTTGAGCTTGAAAAAGTAACAAACATACAAACACATTCACAAACTTTCGTCCATATAATATTAGTGTAAAGTGTGATAGAACTAGTTTAGGTGATGTTATTATCACATATCTAATCAAGAAACGTGTTAAAAAAACTAAATATTTGTAAAATGCATTTGATTTGAAAAACGCGCATTTCACTGCGCATTTCACGCGAAACGAATAACCATCACTGATGATTTAAAAAATACAATTGATTTCAAACCTCAAAAAAAATTGCAAAATAAATAAATAAGTTACAAAAGACTTTTTTATTTTTACTTTTTAGTTGTGGTCTCCCATAGCTAAAATAGTGAGCAAGTTTTGGGTAGTTCCACTGTGTTCCAGAAATGCATTCTACTGCACTCCAAAATGAAATCAGTAGGTAGAGTAAGAATAAAAGGCAAACCACCAGCTAACCACATCTTAGAATTGATCACTTCGTGGTATGGCCAACTAAAACTGGCCAGATCATTTAAACGTTAAAATTTAATGATATGTCAATCCTCGTTTGGCCATATCATTGATGTAGTATTTCTATGATAATAAACGGTAAGTATTGGACAAACGAAGATTGATATCAAATTTTAACGTTTAAAACGATCTGGCCAGCTTTACTTGGCCATATCATGAAGTGATCAATTTCTAAGATCTGGCCGCGACATACTCGTGTACACAATCTGGTAAGTGAACCTACATTTATAACTAACCTAAAGAATACAAAAATAATCATCTATTTAGTAATATTTTGATAATTATGGCTTTAATATTATGGAATTTGAACATAATTCGTGAATTATGCGTATACCAGTATGTATTTTACACATCTGCCCCTCTACCCAAGTTGCGATCGTTTCGTTTGCGTCGAACGCCTCGAGTAGGCCACGCCTCCGATTCCTTTGTTCTGACGTTATCCCAACGCTCAGTCATGTGGTCAGAACAAAGGAATCGAAAGCGTTGCCTTATTCGAGGCGTCCGACGCAAACGAAACTATCGTAACTTGGCTAGGGGGGCTGTGGTACCCCTTCAAAACTGACGTGATATAAATTATGAAATGTTGTTAATAATAAACAGACATGCAGCATGTATTGAGGTGTTCCATGATCTATTTCTGAAGTTCATCACCAACAATGGTGCAATTGCATATAAGCATAATCAGCCTTATAATGTTCCCACTGCTGGGACAGGTCTCCTCTTTGGGAAAGGGAAAAAATCCTTTCCTAGAGAGGAGGCCTGAATCAGTTTGCATTTGGAGAAAATATCGCCGACCAAGATACCAAAATTACTATTACTACAGTTAAGGGACCTCCTCCTTTTTTGGAAGTTGGTCAAAAATGTTTTTTTGCAAGAAATAAATTGGTTTTAAGGAAGGATATTATCGCTTAAAATTCACAGTATTCTACCTGCAAGCAAACGAGCAAATTATTTATATTTATGTCAGTCTTAATCAATCATGACTATATTCATGATATACGTATTAAAAATTTCATAAATCCTGCACATTCCTTAGACATTAAACAGTCATCAGAATTAACATTTATTATTAAATATAAATAAGATGGCATCAAAACGGTATAATCACACAGAGCCTTGTATTGCCTCAGCGGCCACTACTAAATGGCATCGTCAAAACGTTCTATATAAACCAAGCATGTCAGTGAATATCCCTGTTTACTCATAAAAATTGATGGCCTGTGACAATTTTTGATTTTGACTATG
Source organism: Mythimna vitellina (assembly GCA_949316375.1). Taxonomy (NCBI): domain Eukaryota; kingdom Metazoa; phylum Arthropoda; class Insecta; order Lepidoptera; family Noctuidae; genus Mythimna; species Mythimna vitellina. The sequence goes on from OX438696.1 coordinate 3,377,831, forward strand.
ACAGATGATGATTGCTGAGGTTGGCCCGTCGATGGAACTCGGAAAGCACGTTAAGCCATTAGCTCTGTTCGCCAGCAGATAAAGACGAGGCTCGGTTCGATGATACATCGTGTTCCACGTGCGCATCAAACAGATATCTGCAAAATGGTGAGCGCTCTAGTGCCGATGCCGGCCAGCCCCCCTAGCCAAGTTACGATCGTTTCATTTAGACTCTTTTGTTTCGAACGCCTCGAGTAGGCTATGCCTCCGATTCTTTGTTCTGACCACGTGACTGAGCGTGGCCTAATTTATTTATTTATTTATTTATTTATTTATTTAACACTTCATGCACATAAAGGTACAGAGGCGGACTTAATGCCTTAGGCATTTTCTACCAGTCAACCTTTGGGTGATGCAGAGAAGAATAGTGGTAGGTGCAATAAAAGAGAGAGAGAAAAAAAAAGGTTAATATAAAAAGATATGCAAATGAATCACAGATACAATACAATAAATATAATATATATTACATAATATATACTTAATTTAATAAACTAAATATATATAATAAAAAAAAAAACAAAAATTGGTCCAAATCGACAAACAGAGAAACATTAACGTTGTGATGATACTACTGCCAACTTCTTACGAATATGCTCGCGAACCTCAATCTTGAATCTTAATCGGTTTGTAACCATCCTGACCTCTTGGGGGAGCGCATTCCACAGAGAAATAGCCTGAACAAAGAAAGAACAGTGAAGAAAGTCAGTGCGATGAGTAGGACATAGTAGAAGACGGTTATGAGATGAGCGTAGATTTTTATTGTGGTTGGCGCAAATGTATTGAAAGTGAGGGGCTAAATAACTAGGAGAATTGGGAGAATTAAGAAATGAAAACAAGGTAGTGAGTGCCCGTTGCTCTCTGCGCTGACGTATGGGCAACCACTTTAGAAGCGATCGATGTGCAGAGACATGATCATATTTGCGCAGATTGAAAACAAATCGAATGCAGTAATTTAGAAGACGGTCGAGTTTATTGAGGAGATCTGCATTCAGGTCATAGTAACACACATCGCCAGGAAAAATTAGTTATTAATCCCACCATTAATCGATGACAGGAAAAATTAGGGTCTGCACAAGCATTGCCTTCGTGTTCGATGGCAAAAAGTTTTTAAGACGATACAGGGCCCGCAGCACTCCCGTAACCCTCTGACTAACACTAACGACTTGAGTACGCCAGTTCAGGGTGCTATCGATACGCAAGCCCAGATCCTTTACGTCAGTACTGAAAGGAACGATCGTAGAGTCGAACAAAACAGGTGGCAAAGTTGCAGAGTCCACTTTGGCGATGCTTCGAGAGCTCCCAATGATGATCGCCTGACATTTATTGGGATTTACTGCAACACCAAATTTATCAGACCACGTTTTAATGGCCATCAAGTCCCTATTTAGCTTGTCGATAGTATCGGATATTTCATCGACCCCCCCTTGGCAGTACAACTGAAGGTCATCTGCATAGAGAAAAAATAATCTAATTCTAATCGAGGCATTCGACGCAAACGAAACGATCGTAACTTGGCTAAGAGGGCAGATCATGTTCGTGGGGCAAACTTGGCTAGAGATATGCCAAGACATAAATGTTTGGAGGGAGAAAGGGGAGGCCTTTGTCCAACAGTATAATAAGACCAGCAGTAAGAAAAAATCTGTTTATGACAGTTGAAACTTGTGTTCAGCGCAATTACAAGTAAAGTGCGAATATTGGAAGCAATGTCTAAAAAATAGCGATGTAGCGTTCCGTGTTCTATGGGTAATCTCCCTGAGTCGCATATAAAATTGGACAATAAAACTAAATAAATGAACGTAGCGTGCGGTCGAACGAAAGTCGCTGGTGTGCGAACGGCCTAATAAAAACTCATTGACGTATTTACTCGAGTTGAGATTGTTGTTAGATTAAATGGTCAAAAGGAAAGGCAGCCATCTTTAAGTGATCTAAGTGTTTTCGAAGCAGGTTTTTGTAAAATAAAAATAAATTGACATAGCAATGACAAAAATATTAACTATTAAACAATTTTTCATTCGAAAAGGTGACAGCGGCACTGGGACGCAAAGGACCACTAAAGGAATACAGGTGGATTTAAGTCAGTAAAAGTCTGACACGCCCTCTCGCTGCACCTAGAGTAAGTGGAGTTACTTATTTGATAATTTCCCACCCCTACCCCCAAAAGAGGTGATTCTAGTTGTCAGAGGTCCACTTCGTTATTTGTTGTCTTATAATAAACTAACTGCTGTCAGCGTCTTCGCATACGTGAAGGTAAAAAATTGTTCCAACATACTCCCGGGATAAAAATATCTTATTCATGAGCATATGACATGGTTTATCCGTGTGCTAAATTTCATCCCAATCCTTTAGCCGTTCGAGCTTGAAGAAGTAGTAAACATTCAAACACATTCACAAACTTTCGCCTGCATAAATTAGTGTGACTTGCTCATATTTTTTTTTGGGTACTCTTTCAGCTTGGTCAACCTGTATACATATGTGATTAATATTTTTGTTTTACAAATAATATAAAAAGAAGATGATAGATGGTACACAATACACATAATATAAGCCGTGTAATCCATTGCATGTCTCATACAAAATTGTTATTATCCCTACGCAGTTAACCTCGCAAACTGCAGGAAATTGACACATCATTGCACGCATGCAATACTGTGCAATATGCAATATTGCAATGTTTTGTCGTGCACTGTTAGTTGTTGTTTATTTTTTTATTACATTAACTATGTAAGAAGTAGCATTAGGCTGGCCATGTTTGCCGCATGAAAATCAAACGGTGTAAAATATAAAATTAGTACCTTGAAATCGCAAGACGGGGTCGCGGCAAACCACGAAGGAGATGACGGATTGTCTATCCAAAAGATGGATGGATTGTGTGAGGAGTGATATGAAAGAAAAGGGAGTTGGTGATAGCGGGACGGTTGATAGGACAGGAATGAAGAAAAAAAACGTGATGCACTGACCCCAAATAACATAGAAATGAAGATAAGAGGAGAACCAAGGTTGCCGACATACTCGTAGCACGAAGAATCGCCAAACTTAAGTGGCAACGGGCGGGGCAAATTGCTCGCAGCACAGATGGCCGTTGGGGCCAAAAGGTTCTGTAGTTGCAGCCGCGTACGGGAAGATGCAGTATAGGATGGCCCCCTACAAGGTAGACCGATGACCTGGTGAAGGTTACGGGAATCCGATGGATGTGAAACGCACAGGACCGCTTATTGTGGCGACATTTGGGGAGGCCTATGTCCAGCGGTGGACGCCTATCAGCTGAAATGATGAAGGGCAAGAAAGCTAAGAAGATATTTAAGATTTCTCTACAAACTATAATATGTTTTATTTACCTTCACACTTATCTACAACCAAGAACAAGGTTCATTCGGTAAAAACTTTTAATGCTGGTAGCATTACAACCAAGACCGATTTCGCGGTCAGAAAAAGCTTAAGAATGTAAAATATCTCGATACTTAATGATTGACTTCCCCTCTTCATTAGAAAATAACTATTGAAACGTAGCTGGAAGCACTACCCGGGCAATGTAGCCGTCTGGCAATTTCTAGGAAAATTTCAGTGAATATCAGACTCAACGAAGTTAGGCGAAACATTTAAAAAAACTGTTAAATTTCGACGAATTGGTAAAACCATGAATATATATATTCATGATTTTACCAATTCATCGAAATTGCGTTCTATAGAGAGTGGTGTCAATTTATGATGCTGTATAGACTTTAGAAGAGATTTTGATCTCTGTGTTTCTTCTCAGAATAGTCAGGAAACATAGGTCATTGACCCTTACATTTGTTGAAATTCTTAATTTCAAAAATGGAAATAAAGACACAAAGTTGTGTTCAATTGACGTCTATCGCGAACCTTTACATTTTCTAGTGATGAAAAACAGTTCATTGTTGGTTTTTTATATTATTTATTAGGGTATTTACGCAGATATATTAAGAAAAGGTCAATCATCATCATCTTCCTGCCCTTGTCCCATCTTATTTGGGGTCGGCGCAACATGTTTTTTAAGAAAAGGTCAATGTATAGTTTAAATTGACGCGCAAATAAAGCAAAGGGATTAAAACTATTTTAATATTTTTTTCTCATTCTGAACGTTATTTATTGTATTTTATCTTAGTAATTAGTTCAAATAATTACAATTGCTCTGGAAAGCATAAATTATATAATGTCGTCAAACTGTAGTTCGATACAATACCCTTTTTACTCACTCTTGGGCGGAGTGAAAGAGCGTGTCAGACTTTTACTGACTAAAAACCCACTCCTGTTCCTTCGTTGCCTTTCGTACCAGGGCCGAGTCTTCCTTTCAAATCAGACCCTTGGCCCCAGTTGGCTTCGACCCTGCTGGGCCCCTACGGTTTGCTGACATCTCCTTGAGGCGTGCTTGGAACTGTACGCGCCGTCGACGACTTAGTCTTGGTCCGGATGGTTACCGGACGGTCGGACGGCGAGCTAACCAATGCACGCCGTCCACAAGCTCAGTTACCAGACGGTCGGATGGCGAGCTACCCAATGCACGCCGTCCGCAAGCCCGACAAAACCCTTATACCGCGTTTGCTAACGATGCTCAACGCGCTCGTGGTGAGCAAATGTTTTTTATTTGCGGTGGTATAAAATAAATACTATAGATTAAAAATAAAAGTCAAGACTTCTTTCTTCTTGAACATAAAATATAAACAGATTTTTAAGTTGACCTTTTGATGTAGGTGTCTCAAATTAAGGGTGAATACACATCTTATCTGTCTTTAATGCATGCTATTAACTCACCAGACCAATTTGGCCGCTCATAAAACTTGTTATTACACTCATTAATCTAACTAATGTTTTTATTAAAAGATTGATAAAACTAAATATGTAGCTGAACGTCATTGCACCCTTAAATAGCAAAGTTATTGTTATTACGATCCTGCATGCTTAGACAAAATACATTTCTATAAGCGTTTCTGCCAAACGCCTGAAACCTGCCGAGAAGTCACGTGACAAGTGACGTGGTAGATAACATTCACGCGGACGATGCCGCGGGCAGAAGCTAGTACTATACAAAGGCGTATTTAATAACACCTTCGTCCATATTTTAAATAAGGAGTTAAGCGAGAACTACACTAAACCGACGCACACGTCAACCACACCTGATTTGTACGTAGCGGAGCGTTGCGTAGCGTCCTGTGGCGTGGCGTGGATCTTATGTGGCTCTGCAAGTCTAGTCGCCATGTAAAATGTATGGAGACCGACGCGCCCAGATCGGCGTACGTGGCCCACGTTTGCGCAATGTAGTACCTTTATACTCTCATTGACTTTGAATTTATGAAGTGCAAAGAGCACTTAAAGAAATGAAAAAAAATTGCATGTAGCGGAGATGAGAATGTTGAGATGGATGTGTGGTGTGACGAGAATGGATAAAGTGAGAAATGAATATATTGGAGGATTTTTGAAAGTGGCGCCAGTGACTGAAAAGTTGAAGGGGAATCGTTTGTCTTGGTATGGTCATGTAAAGAGGAGAGATGAAAAGATGGATGGATTGTGTGAACAGTGATATGAAAGAAAAGGAAGTTAGTGATAGCATGACGGTTGACAGGATAGAATGGAAGAAACGTGTTGCGCCGACCCTAAATAAGATGGGACAAGGGCAAAAAGATGATGATGATGAGAGAGCACTTAAAGACTCCACGGGAAATACCATCTTTTGACTTTTTGATGTATATATGTATCAATTATATTCAGTATCAGAACTGGGTAACCCCATCTTTGTCAGTTGTAATTATTAAGTTTGTATCAGTTCATTTAACACAAGTATCATGAATTACCGCGCTGACAATTTGAAAACTAGCATGTGCAGTGCAAAAATCAGGGTTGTCATGAACTCTAAAAATTTTTAAACCATTTTTTATGTACCTAACGTAGTACTTTTTGACATGAATCATTATTATCGAGGAGTATTTATTTTTTACATTTACTTTATTTGCATTGTTCTCATATGATAGCGACAGGAAACATGTAACAGAGATATTTGTAATTACAAAACATGATTGAAAAGAGTGTCCATGGACTTTCTTGCACTTTTTTCTCCCTTTTTTCGCTTTGGAATGTCCAATTAGCATCATTATTTTTTCTGTCTGACTAACTTCTTGACATTTCAAAAGTGCCTGTAAATGGTTTTTTGAAATAAAATCCTTTTATTTTTTTTAGTCTTTAATTATTAAGACAACCTAAAAAGGCACTGCAGATATTATAAATAAAGCATTATTTTTTATTTTTAGATACCTACGCATTAAAACTGCCAAAAAAATATACCTAAGTATTTATTATTTTTATTTATTACAATTAAACTGTATTGTGCACCTCACCCTATTTATATTTAATCCAACTCTAAACCACGTTATAACCACAAGTGCACAAGTTAACGTTCTTGACCGTAAGGTTACAGAGGTTAAGTTTCTTGTATCGCATGCTGCGAAGGTCACAGATTCGGATCCCGGCGGGGTTGTTTATGAAATTGTATTGGTCTCGTTATGAGTCCACGGAACGTTGAATATGACATAACACAGAATACGTGTAGTTTAGCCTAAATTGAAATTTTAACTGAAAAGATAAAACCGCGTTTTTGAATTTTTTTAGAAAAGGGTTTCTTTTTTCACAAAAAAATTCGTTCTGGGGGCGAAAAAATGAGATCGTAGTTTTATTTTCTTTTAATGAATTATTTCAATAGGTAATATTCTGTTGTATCTATTTATTTATTTTTAATGTCCGATATTGATCCTACCTAATGTTAAGCAGTGATGCAATCGATGATGGTACATCGCACTAGTTAAATAAAAGCCAATTTATTCACTCCAACCTTGAAGACACCGACCGCTGCAGGAAAATTGATCTTAGCATTGCTTTATTCGGTCTACTTTTTGCTATAACATTTTCTGTAGGCGCTAACAATTTTATACATTTTGGGCGCGTTTTCACCTGCAATATCATTTGTGCTGGCAATATCATACAGTCTGTCAGGTAGTCGATTGCAAGTGTAAATGACATGGCAAGTGAGTGCACTTGAAATAGGCGAGCACTTCCTGCGAGTCTAAACACCTTCACGGCGAGTCACAACAGTACTTGCAGTTTATTGATCTAGTTGCGTATATCTTACAGTTGCAGAGGAAATTTACAGACCTTTCGTTAGATGATATAGAATCTCTTCAACAACTGTTTTGGTTTTGTATACAAATGCGACAAACTTTTCATAATAGGTATTTAAGACTTAAGTGTGGTCATGCGGATCAAATTGAAATATTGTTGGGTATTTTATATCTGTATTAATATAATAAATTGTAGAAAACAGCAGGTTAACAAATCATCGCATTATTATATTCATATTACTATTCTTATACTTGGTGTCTTTGACATCGACGCACAAACGAATACCATGGATCCAGTTCAAGTTTCCGCTGTGTGGCGGAATTTTTCGCCGGATTTTTCCTAATTAAAAAAAAATCTTTACGTTTCTTAATTTAAATTATATAAAATCGTATTAAAAAAATTTGGTGAAAAAATCAATGAATTACTTTTAAAATTAAAAATGTAATCGGGATTTATTAAATTAACGGTTTTATCTATCCTGATGACTTTTTAATTAATTAATTTTTAATTATTTTTTTTTCCTTCCACCACTCCCCCAGTGGTAGTCAAAGACACCCTGGATATAACTAATCTTATTTAGTTAGTGTTACTAAGTAGTGACGGTCATATGGGCGTTTGTTAAACGTACCTAACGTAATGCTATTCAACGGCATTCGGTTGAACTGGAAGCCGACCCTAACATATAGTTAGGACAAGGATGGGCAAAATTAAAATTGGTAGTTCTACAGCCAGGTTCTGAAGGGGCGACCGCATAGCGAAAGACACAGTGTTGTAAGACCTCCTGCAAAGTAGACCGCTGATCCGGTGAGGGTCGTAGGAATCCAATGGATGCAAAATGCACAGGCCCGTTTTTTTTTCTTGATTTTTCTAAGAAAAACAAATAGTTATATAAATTTCGTACAAACATATGTACAAAACGACAATTTAGCGTTTTTCAAGGTCATTTAAGTTGTACAGACGTATGTACAATCGGCGCTCGAAGTGTTAACATTATCACACTTCTTTAATTTTTCTGGTAATTCATTAAACAGTCGTGCGCCTTCAACCAGATTTTGTGTGTTTTTTTCCATAGTTAATTATTAAACAAAGTTATTTCACTTCTTCCAGCCCTTCATGCAGATTTTCTCCTAAGAAATCCCACTAATCCAAGATGGCGGTTGTAAGCAAGCAACTGTTCGAAGCTGCCTGTCGTGATGTGGACTGTAGCGTCATCTTACATCCTTGGAATGAAAGCTGCATCAAAGCCTGTCCAGCTTTGTACAAAGGCGCTGTTATCGGCAGCGCGAAATTCTACTCTATTATTTACCTCGTAAGTAAAAATTTCTTTTACTCAATAAATATTTGTTGGAAACCAGGAGGATATAAAGATTTGAGGAAGCACTCTAACTACAGATTTGGCGATATAAGAGGACGTCCCGTAATAGACGCCTTTTCAGTAAGATCATAATGATGAGAATGCTGAAAGGTCTGGAATATTTATATCTAAGAAGTCGATAAGAGCTAGATTTTTATATAACGTTCAGGAACCAAGAGCCTCAGCCGAAAGACTTCTACAGTTGGACACAGGCTTTCCCCAAATGTCACCACATCGACCGTTCGTGTGCGTGTTGCATCCAGCAGATTTCCACGACCCTCATCAGAGGTCCTTTTGTTAGTTTTTTAACGCACTTTGTCAAATTGGGCGAAAAAATAGTTTACCCCGTTTCTGTTAACACTCGATTACGTTAAAACTCTAGTACTGAGACTTACCAAGTTTGTGGGACCATTTTATGGGAGGCCTTCCAGCGATGCGTCTTCCTCGGAAGCCGTCTCGTCTGCAACGCCTGTACATGGAACAATGTCCAGCCGTGTAAGAATAATATAACGCCACTGACATCGCTATGAACGTGGCTACCTTCTGGGTCCAAATACTTGGCTTAGTTTGCCCATTCTCGGTTTTAATCCTTTATCATGGGTGCGTTCACAAACATGGAAACTCACAGCGAAACCCTCGGAACCGGAACACGTATCTGTATTTTTTATTATTATATTTAACTTATTTTAATTATACATAATTCTATATGAAATATCTATTATTTAATTATTGTGCACACCTACCACAGTGTAGTTTTATTTTAACCCAAAGCTTGACTGATAGAGAATGCCTTGTTGCATTAAGGGTGTTTTTAACTTGATGCGGTTTTGATCACGCATGCGGGATTGCTCCGCACGCGTAGCCCCCGAAAATATCCATTTTATACAAGTATTTATTGTAATGCGTAGAACACGCACGCAGGACGCGTTTTTTTTGCATTGTTAAATTTTCTGTAAACGGGGCAATTCCGCATGCGTGATGAAATCCATATGATATTAAAAACACCCTAAGTCGGTCTATGTACCACTACTGTACATAAAGTTTAAATAAACAAATACGACGGAAAAGAAAACAATTGCTTCGTGAAGAAGAAAATAATGTTTCATTATTTGCAGGCACAAATCTTGATGCGAGGGAAAAAGATGTTAAGAAGAGACCAATGGGTCAAGATGGGTGAATACTATGTGAGGTCCACGATGTTAGGAGTGCTCGTCACATCGCTCGCGCCCAATATTAGTTGTTTGATTAGGTAAGGTATGTGGAAATTGGTAGCGGCAATGTCACTCTAGTCTACGGCACCTTAGAATCGGATCCAATAATAAAAAGGCTTATTCAGATAGTAGTGTAGGATTTATTCTTACGAAATCATCTACTCTTTTTCATTATTATTAAAAATCACTCGAGCCTATCGGCCTGACAGTACCTTCTCTGACAATCTCCTTTGTTTTAAAACTTGAACAACTATTTAAGGGCCTATTATACTATTCGATATTCAGACAGTCTTAGTCGATGTCGCGTAGTGTAATAAGGGTTAGACCGGTCTTACTCGGAACAAAAAATAAGACTCTGAATATCGTGTGCTGAATATCGCGTAGTGTAATAGGCCCTTTATGTCCTACCAGTTGCTACTATAGTGACTTAGCTCCTTTAAAAAGTATCCTATATGTTATTTTTGGTCATGTCTTTGTTTTCTTGTGAATCTTTTTTTTATGCACCTGCCATGTTTTCTCTTCTCTACCCTTAGTTGACTGGTATGTGTTATTTTTGGTCATGTCTTTGTTTTCTTGTGAATCTTTTTTTTATGCACCTGCCATGTTTTCTCTTCTCTACCCTTAGTTGACTGGTAGAGAATGCGTAAGGCATTAAGTCTGCCTTTGTACCTTTGTGTTGCATGAAGTTTTCATAAATAAATAAATTAACCTACCCATGTATCAAGTTTCATCAAAATCCGTTGAACCGTACGAGCGTCAAGATGTAACAAACATACATACCTCACCTTTCACCTTTATAATATTTGTGTGATGACAGTCATTGTTCTGCTTGATTTGATTATAATGTTCTTATGGAGGTGGCTGTATAATACTATTTAACTGAGATTTTTATTTCTTGTATAAATACAATTTAAACAAGCTATTTCATAAATTAAATCCAAGTATAAAACGGATAATAGCTAAATCTCAATGAAATTAGTTGTGAGTCATATTGACCTCACATAACATGAGGTCAGTATGACTCACAACTAATTTTGAGGGGTTTAAAATAACGTAATTTATCTAGGGTTAAGTCCTTCAAAGTTTAAACTGACCCCTTATCTCTTCCAGAAATTTACTTGGTGTCAAGTTCAATCAGTCCACATACCTATACATACCTTTCGCACTGAGCGGTCTCTTTATATACCTGGAGCCACCCAGCAGGAGAGGATTAGTCATCAACCTATTTTGTAACTTGGTAAGTATAATTTTATTACCATTGTGCTTAAGCACCCGCCAGCTCTCCTATTACATATGAGGTTGCAGGTATGAAGCCAATGTGAATTTTTCAATTAATATGTACTTTTCTAAGTTTAGCTAGGACATTACTGTAACCCCGTGCCTCGGAAAACAAGTAAAGCCGTTGAATACCGGCTTTTATTCGTAGATTTTTGACAATTGTTAGAGGTAATCAAACGCCAGAAAGTCTGACCATTATTCTATCAAGCAGTATATGGTATTCAGCCTAAGCTAGTTCGGAAATGGCCCGCTAGCTAGGACTCCGGAGAATTTCTGAAAAGGAAACCCGTAGTCCTAAAACGCAAAGGGTAATTGAAGGTGTGGTTTTAGTCAGTAAAAGTGTGACACACCCTCGCGCTCCACCAGAGTGCGAGAAGTCATTTGGATGATTCCCCACCTTAAAAAAAAAGTTCGGAAATGGCTAGGGGGAGATAATGAATCTTTAATCAATAAAACAATCGTCCAGTATATTTTCCGCGACTTAATTTTCAATATTTCAATATGGACAATGATAGTCTACGTAGTCATAAAAAATTGTGGTCGTAGTGTCGATATTACAACCGTAGAGGCCCAGCTGTAGGGATGCCCGATAGTGCAACGGGATATTAGGATTTCTGAAATAGATACCGGAACGCAAAGAGCAACCAAAGGACAGTGATGGGTTTTAGTCGCTAAAACCCATCAGTATTCTTTAGTTGCTCATAAGTCTCATACGTCCTCTTGCTCTGCCCTAGATTGAGAGAAGTCATTGGATGATTTACAACCTCAAAAAAAGTGTCGATAGTAAACATTGGTTATTTTCCTCTGTTTAACAAATAACACAAAAAAAAAATCTATTCTGAAGACACCATCAAAATTTGTTATTTTGTGGAAGAGGGGGAGTTTGATGGGAATATCTTACTATCTCTTTTGTGTGTCTAGAGATACCACCACCGCTGTTAAGCGGTGACGTCACGTTTCAGTGTCTTCATCCTTATTTTGGTAACAGAATAAACCCTAAGAGCAAAAAAAACTGCCCGGTCCTTACGCTCCAAACGCCCCCGGGATTCCGATCCCGATTTCCGGCCACCGTAGGCGCGGGACGGCGAGCAATGGGTAACTCGCCGCCCGCAAGCCCGCGCCTACGGTGGCTGGAAATCGGGATCGGAATCCCGGCGCCGGTTGGGGCGTAAGGATCGTTGCCTCAAGCGATCGGCCGCCTCCATTGCTAGCATTACTGCTTTGCAGAAGGAGGCGACCGCCTGCCATTCCTCCTCGCTCCAGACCATGGCCGGAACCAAGGCCCGGTGCAAGAGATCGCCGTCGCCGATCTCCCCCACGAGGAATGTAATATAGTACTAAGTTTTTTAGGGAATTAATTATTGTTATTATACTCGTATAATGTGTAAAAACCTCCAAATAATATAGATACTACAGATATACAGATAATATAGTTCATGACTTAGAAAACTTTTGTGGCCTCATACACGAAGGGGTCCCAAACTAAATTCCGTGGATACACGAGTAGGTTTTAAGAATAGACGTAAGAATCTCTCATGGAGAAAAATATATGATATTTTCTCGATCGTTATGCTCTTTTTCACGCTTCAACAAATATCAAGTCATGTGTGTAAAAGCGACAGAACTTTGCAAAGATGTCCATGGGATACATATATTTTGTCTATTTATAGTTTCACACATTTTTATCTATGTCAAAATAAATGATATTTATTTAGTTACTAATACGTAGTATAGTCCATCGGTTTACAATGTCTAGTCTAAAGATTCAGGTCTATAAAACTTTTTTTTTAATCGATATGTGAGATGAAAAATAAAACTTTGACACTTTTTCATTCAGCGTAGACAAAAAGAAACTTTGAGTAGACATTATTATTAATAAATCAATGAACTGTAAAAAAAAAAATGAAACTTGGCTTACCTAAAGTAGGCCATATTATCTTAGTTCATTTTTTTGTTTATTCTTGATAGGTTCGCGCTTGATCGCTATCTCACCAGCCCCCCTAGTCAAGTTACAATCATATCGTTCGCGCCGAACGCCTTGAGTAGGCCACGCCTTCGATCCCTTTCTTCTGACGTCATATCAACGTTCAGTCACGTGGTCAGAACAAAGGAATAGGAGGCGTGGCCTACTCGAGGCGTTCGGTGCGAAACGATTGTAACTTGGCTCGCGGGGCAGATAGAAAGCGACGATGCGGTCGGCGATGGAGCGCACTTACCTAGAAGTAACCTATTCACTCTTAATTTAAAGATTCCCGGGTTGTAGCCATTAGGAAACACAGATTCTAGCAAGGAATTCCACTCCTTGGCCGTACGCACAATAATTGTGTTCCCAAAACGTTTTGTGCATAAAGGTGGGGTGTCCACTATGTATCGGCCAATTGATAAAGTGAAAAGTGTAATGTACCACAAGTGCTACCTAATAATGATAAGAAAAAAATGTGTTCGCCGTAATATAGACAACTAGCTTCTGCCAACGGCTTCGCCCGCGTAAAAGTAGGCTTCTCCATACAAACTTCCAACCCCCGTTTTACCCCCTTAGGGCTGAAATTTCGTAAAATCCGTTCTTATTGGATGTCTACACCCTGTAAGGAATCTACCAGCCAAATTTTAAGTTTGTAGGTGTTATAGTTTCTGAGATTTCGTGATTAATCAGTGAGTGGTGTTTCGCTTTTATATATATAGAACAGATAAGAAAAGTAATCATTTACTGGTGCTATTCTTAGGAAAATGAATTCATGAGTTTACGATCTACTGGGGCCATGGGTTAAATGAAAATCAACCCCGGGGCCCTGGAACGCAAGGCAAAGAAGGAACAAACAAGTGGTTTTAGTTAGTAGAAGTCTGACATGCCCTCATGCTCTGTCCAAGAGCGAAAGATGTCATTGGATGATTTCTCGCCTCACAAAAATGAGTTTATGACATAATTAAATCACTTATTACTATAATATACAAGACTAGATTGTAAAAAGATGAGGCTTCATCATTAAGATGTGTTCTAGGAAAAGAGGAAAAAACATTTCGTGTACAGATACTACCCACACTAACCACCGCACAGGCAAAACCACTGGAAAAAGCTAGTACAAAACAAGAAAAAGTTTTGTTTTCCAAGAACCAAATCTATTTTTTTCCATCTACGACAAAGTTTATTTTCACAATATTTTAATTAAATATATATCTTCTTAAAAAAGAAAACTGATAACATATACCAATAACATACAAACCAACAATAATAATACGAACGAAGGAGTATAAAACCAAACCCATTGGACAAAAAAAGCATTCAATCCACATAGTTGTTAATCGGAAAAGTGCGCAGAATAACAATCCTGCGGGGTTACCATGACGTTCAAAGTAAGATTGTTTCATTCTTATTTCAGTGTGGGTAAGAGACAGAGTTATACAGGTTGTCTAGCGCCATCTCTTACCCACACTGGAAATAAGAATGAAACAATCTTACTTTAAACGTCACAGGTCCTAGTTTTTTGGCCTAATGAAAACCCATTCCTCAGGTTACGCGAAGAGTTGACAAAATCTATATTTTGTTACAAACTAGTCATACTTTTTGGTTTGATATTTCAGGTGATCGAGTACTACCTCAATGTTTTGCAAAGAGCTGGATATCTGTCAGTTACAAAGTCACAGCAGACATTGATGTTCATGTTAGGGAGCTCTTTACTCTTTTACCTGATGAGACTTGAAGGGGACAAGGAGGAGAGGACCCCGTTGTTTTGGTAAGGCACCTTTATAATAGCGGCCAGAATATTTATGAACAGTGTACCTAACTTCTGAATGAATTATTGTGGTGACTAGGTGGGTTACTATGACGTTCAAAGTTAGATTGTTTCATTCTTATTTCAGTGTGGGTAAGAGACAGAGTTATACAGGTTGTCTAGCGCCATCTCTTACCCAAAATGGAATAAGAATAAAACAATCTTACTTTAAACGTCATGGTAACCCAGTAAGACTGCTGTTATACAGGGTTATTTGAGAAACACTAACAACCTTGCAGGATTGTATTACTAACACTACAAACAATAACTTATTCTGTGACTTTTTACAAAACAAATCATTTATCAAAAAAAAAATCTTCAAGATTTCGTTGTTCTATCTAACACATTTCAACTCTGTATTTTGCTACACCTACCTACGTATGTATGACGCGACGCAAGTTCATCAAGCATCCCCACCGCCCGATACCCGCTCCCCTCCGCTATTGTACTATCGCTTGCTTCGAATAGACTTCGTAATATTTAGAACGTTCAATTTATTTATTTTTTATTCTTGTATGAAAATCTGATGAACTAAAATGTGATAAATTTTTAAAAATCATAGAGCAGATGTTGTTTATGATGTTAGTAACATAGTCCTGAGAAGTTGCCAGTGTTTTACAAATAGTCCTGTATATGTGTGTCAACACTATGTATGTGTGTATGGACTGCGCCACAAAGTAAATTGGACTGCGCTTCAGTACTGTTCTTACCTTCATTTGAAGGTAAAGACAACGGTTTGGTAGGTAACTACTGACAGGTAACAGCAAACTGATTTATTTAAATAAGTGTGGGTTTAACTGACAATAGTTTCACTTGTGTTCATACGTTACTTACTAAATAACAGCAGAGAAAACATTTGAAAGAGTAACCGTGGCTCAATAAGCAAGCTCAATAACTCGGCAAGACAAATAAATCGTTTGTAATGACTACGGGCGTGGTTTATGCTTCTGGTTTTTTTTTTTCAGCAAGAGGGCGTGTCAGACTTTTTTGACCGTGGTCCTAGAACGCAAAAGGTAACTGAAGGACACAAGTAGATTTCAGTAAGTAAAATTTTGACACGCCCTCTCGCTACTCCGTCGAACTTGAGACGTCATTAAAATTTGATGATTTGATTTTTGGTTTGTTTTACCTGAGAAAAAAAATTGCTTTGTGATAAAATATTATAAAATTTGTTAATAAATATAATAATAACATTCTTACTTTATATATTACTTTTGTTTTTGTATAATTTTTTCTAAAGAAATAATTCCCGAAAAGCAATCAGTAGAAAATCGACGGGCTAGCAACTCGTTATCGATTCTTAAGACTTTGAAGCTTCAACTTGACGAATATGTGTATCAATACCTCTTCTATGTTCATTATTATCTTCTTGTTATCGCCAAAAAAAAAAGCAATAAAATGATAAAATCAAAATATACGAGTCAGAACAATTTTAAAGACCTACAATAAAATGTAATACCACAAAGTATCGAGTTTTATGAATCGTAGCACAAAATAATAAAACAATGAACTCACTTTATATTACAATGAATTCATTCATTAATGCGTTCATTATATCTATCGGTTACAGTTCATTGCCTCGTATTTAATCAGTGCACTATTTTTCAATACACTTACTCGAAAACCCGCTCTTATCCCACCGCATTTAGGCATGCAATAGACTATTTTCCGCACTAGTGTTTTCCGACGAGTCGCCGGTCAACCCCCGTTTATTTGACCGGCCCTGACTGCTATGCCTTAGGTCGTGGGTTCGATTCCCACCCAGAAAAAATATTTGTGTGATGAGCACAATCATTTGTTCTGAGTCTGGGTGGAATTTATCTATAATATGTATGTATTTAGAAATATATAAGTTTGTTTATCAGTAGTTGTCTAGTAGTATCTTGTCTAGTAGTAGTACATTCACTTGACATCTGAAAATGTATTTATTTTGTACTGTGTTCAACCAAAAAACCTTAAATTTTCCACATAAATAAACACGAACATGTTGCTATTAAAAATGTTACAAATATTTTATTTAATAAAAATATTTTTTTTACAATCCCTTGTAACTAGTGCTTGACTGCGATCCCACCTAGCAAGCAGTGATGCAATCGTTGATGATGAAGCGCCCTAGTTTATTAGGAGTCTATTCACTTTCTTACTTTTTCTTTTCTAGAGCAGTGGTGGCCGAGTGGTAACGGCCCCGACTTACGAGTTGTAAGTTGCGTGTTCAAATCCAGCCAGGCGCATTACTTTGTGTAATTTATTTCATCACCACTGCTCTCAAAATGGTGAAGGAAAACATCGTGAGGAAACCGGCATGTCCTAGAACCAAAAATTTGAAAACATGTGACATCCACCAACCCGCACTGGGCCCGCGTGGTGAATTACGGCCCATTCCCTCTCCTAGAGAGGAGGCCTGAGTCCCAGCAGAGGGAACATTATAAGGCCGACTATGCTATGCTATTCACTTTAGCGTTGTAGTTAAAATAATAATAAACATTTTCAATAGCTGACATCAATTTTAAAACGAAAACTATTAACAATTTTTCAAATGCAACACATCTAATATTTCATTTTATATTCCAATTTAATGGAACGATTTTGTTCCCATAGTTTTACGTGATTTATTTTCCTTTATTTCCTGTTGCGTTCAAACCATTTACACACTTTTTTTTTCAATCTCTGTTATCCATTAGGTAGTAAATTCAGTTACATATTTCGTTTATTTTCTATCAGTATTTCAACTTTTAGTTACAATTCGTTTTCAGTCTGCAAATATCCATCACAGAACTCACGAATATCGTTTTTTGCATATTTATATTTTTCAGGTTATTCACTCCAGAAAAAGTGAGAAGAAAAACTGACGAGTCCCAGAATGTATGTCCTCACGAAGGGAAATGTGTAAAATACATAGCGAAGGTGGGTATTACTATCATGTTCCTGCCCTTGTCCTATATTACTTGGGGTCGGCGTATCAAGTTTTTTTCTTCTATTCCTATCAGCAGTCACGCAGCTATCACTACCTCCTTTTTCTTCCATATCACTCCTCACACAATCCATTCATCTTTTCTTTGGCCTCCCTATCTCCCTCCTACCTTCCACACTTTATTATTAATAACTCTTTTAGTAACATGTGTTTCATCTCTCCCCTTCACATAACCATACCAAAGTAAACGACTCCTATCAACTTTTCACTTTCCAACTTCTTATGTGCTTATTTCTTACTTAATCCATGTTCGTCACTCCACACATTTATCTTCACATTATCATCTCCGCTATATGCAATCTTTTTTCATCGGTTTTTTTCACAATCCAATATTCTGATTAATAAAGCATCACATCTCTTATTACAGACTTGTACATTTTGTCCGATAAGCAACAAAATAATTTTAAATATTGGAAACTCCTTTTAATTCTGATTGAAAGACTACGCTAATGCAACAAAATACTGCTTGCCGATTAACATTGGCGAGAATATAGCCAACTTTAATGGACTATATTCAACCAGCTCCTATTTAAGTGCCCCAACAGATCTATAGAGAAAAAATAAATTAAATTTTCTTTTCTTTTTTTTCAGGGTTTTGCCTCGTACTTCGGAGTGGGTCTAGGTATATCCTTAGCAAGACTGATCTTACCCAAAATCCGGACACCGATGAAGGCAATATCTTCTATAAGAGGGAAACACTTAAAGTTGGCGCTGTTCTTCAGCAGTTATATCGGTATTTACAGAGTACGACTAATTTAGTTTGTGTAATTTATTTAAATGAAATTATATATGCACCATAAGGTTATAATTTAATGATAATCCCTATCCACTTACGCGGCATCCGATTTGGTTCACGTGAATCCAACGCAATGCGGCGGCTATGTCCTTTGTATTCAAGAAGTCGCCGCTATAGCCATTTATATAAAACAAGTCACAGCACCAAAAGAACTCACGCAAAATTTCAAACGAAATTTTCTTGACCGTTTGCTTCGCTCATCGCTGCATCGCACGCACGTGCGTTTGGTCGCGTAGGCAGTGGCCTACGCGTTTGTGATACTCTATTGCAGTGGCAATAGAGTATCAATTGCTTGTTCCATCCGCGCCGCATTGCTTCATGATAGCGATTACGTAAAATCGCCTCCATAGGACCCCATGAATCGATATTCAACGTTAAGCAATATTTGCCGAGGGCAGTCTGTGGATAGGTGATAATATTAACATACCAAGAGATAAAAAATCAGAAAATGCCTTTGCTTCGTTTTTTTTTAACCGGTAGGTATAATAATTTTGCTTTTCATTGCAGGCGGTGATGTGCTACTTGTGTCGTAAGCAGGGAGTTGACTCAGCACTGTACGCGCTACCAGCAGGCTACGTCGCTGGAATATCGTTCCTCTTCAGCCCTAGTCTAGGGCTATCTATAGCATCGTTGACTGCGGCGTTTAAAGTGAGAATTATTTTTTCAGTAATATCTAACACTAGCTTTTGCCCTCGGCTTTGCCCGTATAGATAAAATATAGCCTATGTCACTCAGGAATAAAGCAGCTTTCTACTAGTATCGGTGAAAAATTTTTAGCAATCGGACCAGTATTTTCAGAGATTACCTCCTACAAACAAAAAAAACATAAAAACAAACTTTACCTCTTTATAATATTAGTGTAAATAGTGTAGATTTATAACTTGAGTAAGTTGCCTTGGTACATACTTACTCTTTTTTTTTTTATTGATAGGCCTGCGTTTGACCACTATCTCACCTGATGGTAAGCAATGATTTGGCCGACGATGGAGCACGCTAGATTCAAGATATTTGAAACGAAAAGTTCTTACCTTTGTCAAACAACCCAGAAATCTAGTAATAGAGGACAGAAGTAAACTTAGCTTACTACTTCATTCAGCTGTAACAAATTTAAATTTATAATAAATTTAAATTCTACATTAAAAAGCACCTAAGTGCGAGTTGGACTCGCGCACCAATGGTTCAGTACAAACTTACCTAGGTAAATAGTTCGAATCCCAAATCAAACCAAATCAAGTAATATGATGTAACTACACGGTTTTCCAAAACCAAAAATTCGAAGGAATGTGACATCCACCAACCCGCACTGGGCCAGCGTGGTGGATGTCACATTCCGGGCCATTCCCTCTCCTAGAGAGGAGGCCTGAGTCCCAACAGTGGGAACATTATAAGGCCGACTATGCTATGCTACACGGTTTTCACACTTTTTCCTTTACTTATGCTATAAGACCTTCCCAAATTACAGGATTCTAGATCAATAGGTTTTTTTTACTGGGTGGCAAAATCATCTTATGACAAATCCCGCTCTTGGGTGGAGCGGGAGATAGTGTCATACTTTTACTGTATAAAAACCCACTCCTGTTCCTTCTTTACATCAATAGGTTTATATTTTCTTGTGAGTGTCAAAATATGTGCCTAAACGAAACATACACGGCCTTATTTTTAGATAACGTTTAATTAGAAGTTTGTTTTTTCACTGCATCACGGGGTAGCAGAATTGAGTATTTAAAATTAATCTTAGCTTAAAACCTCTACTCGTTCCTTAAAAAAAGGGTTTTGACCGACAGACAACAAATATGATCGTATAAAAGTTCCGTTTTTGCCGAATGAGGTACGAACTACGGAACCCTAAAAATTAGGAAAACGTCCTAAAAGCCTGAAATGATGACCCTCTATTAAATTTAAATACGTCAATTAAGAAAGTATACAATACCGTTTAATTTTCCAGCTGTATTCAACTATACTTTACGAGAAGAAAGTGCTGCCATCTAACGTGCCGCTGCCGGAGATATTGTACTGTTTGTGCCAGGGCACGCTTTTCAATGCGCGCATGATGGATCCTGATGCATGCCCCAGCTATGTGCTCAATCTCATGAAGTCTTGCAGCAACGGGAGGTAGGGCTTTTACTTAATTTTAATCGAAATTGTTTCTTTTTAATTTTCTTTTCCAAGTAGTGACGAGTGAGTGAAGTTTGCTACTCATTTAAAACAACAGAATGTCCTTTTAGAGTATAGTGTGAATGTGTGTAATGTTTGTGTGTATTTTTAGGGTTACTATAGTGTATACACTACACTTACAGTATGGTAAGATAAAAAAAAACTTGTAATTAAAACTTGTAATTTTGTAGTTTTATTACTTACAAGTTTTTTTTTTCGTTGGGAAAATCATGGAACATCCCGCGCACTTGGGCGGAGCGAGAGGGTGTGTCAAACTTTTACTGACTAAAAACACACTCCTGTTACTTCGTTTCCTTTTATATCAGGGCCGAGTATTCCTTTCAGAACCAGACCCTTGGCCCCAGTAGGCTTCGACCCTGCTGGGCCCCTAAGGTTTTGCTGACATCTCCTTGAGGCGCGCGTGGAACAGTACGCACCGTCGACGACTTGGGCTTGGCTTGGCTTGGCATTGCTCGCCGTCCGCAAGCCCGCGCCTACGGTGGCCGGATATCGGGATCGGGATCCCGACAGCTGGAGCGTGAGGGCCGCTCCCTCGCGTGTGCACGTGTAGCTTCCTCCTTTGTTATCATTACTGCTTCGCAGAAGAAGGCGACCGCCTGCCACTCCTCCTATTACAAGTTTCAGACTCTGATATTCAATGTCATCCACTTACAAGTAACTAGCTTCTGCCAGCGGCTTCACCCGGATATTATCCCATAAAAAAATACTCTCAGGATAAAAGCAGTCTAATGTGTTATATCAGGACATCGTTTTCCTGTATGGCAAATATCATCTAAATCCATTAAGTAGTTTGAGCGTGAAGGAGTAACAAAGATTCACATTTGTTTTTTTTTTATTTACTCGAGTAAATTATCTGAAATTGTATTTTTAAAACAACAATATGGCATCCATTCATAATCTATCAGTCCGCTCTGGGCCTGCGAGATGGGTTACGGCCCATTTCCACTCCTAGAGAAGTGGCCAAGTCCCAGCTGTGGGAACATTATAAGGTTGATAATGCTACAATACAATACAATACAGTACAATATAATACAATACAATACAATACGATGGATGCGAGACGCACAGGACCGGTCATTGTGGCGGCATTTGGGGGAGGCCTATGTCCAACAGTGGACGTCTTTCGGCTGAAATGATGATGATGATGATGACAATACAATACACTACTACTACTATTGTATTGTATTGTATTGTAGTCTTATGTTATACATATCTACGTATCTATAACATAAAACTCATCAAAAGTGGTCAGTAAAGTGCTTAAATTGCAAGCTATAATATTTACTTACATATGTAGCCAGCCATAATCTATGTATGATTTATGATGACAGCACAAAGAACTCGTTAACAGAGACCGATAACATTTTAGTTTACTTGTTTTTTCTAATATTACCAATTATTTTGTTTCAGATCGGAAATGGTATTTAAGAGTTTTTCTGAACTCATTCGGAATGCTATGTGATACCTGAGAATAGAAGATTTAGACAAATAATTTATTTTAATTATGTTTATTGAATTGAAGTATTGTCTTTCAAATATTGCCTACGCTCAGTTACCGGAACGAAAATTTTATCGCAGGCGCCATAATCAAATGTGACAAATTGACAAGCAAGTGTTAACACGTTCAGTGCGGTACGAGGTCTAATATGCCTCGTATGTGTCTTACTTGCGGTGCGACATAGTTTTCTCGGCCGTGTAGAGGTTACTTCAATTTGGTTTAGTTCGGGAAGAAGTTAAATATATCTAAGATGCCATAATGAAACCAAACGCAAAGGCGTATCTACTTTAATACAGTCAATATCACTTTGACCTCGTACCGCATTGAAAATTTTAAGTTTTCTTTATAAACGTTAGGGGGTCTAATATGGGGCATATTAGACCCCCTAACCGCCATAATGATAATTTTCAAACGGGGTCTTAAACGTCCCGTACCGCAGGAATGGAAATAGTACAAAAATGAGTTTCGCTATCAACATGTTAAATGCAGAAATGGTTGAATGAAGCGCTCGACAAGCAATGTTGTTATAAATTTTTGGGTTTTTAATAATTCCCGAATGATTTGAATATCATTGTTCATTTTGGATGACACTGCAGGCTTAGCTACTGACTTTATTTTAATTCCAACATAATAGATTGGTTATTTTTTATGCAGCCTCATGTTATAAAAGGGTTAAGAGAAGAAAAATAATAAATAAAAATACTATGTCACAATAAATCCAAAACAGCGTAAAAAATTTTTTAAAGCTTGTTTTTAAAAACACTTTTTTTTACACAATCTTGTTTTTTAAATTAATTTGGCGATAATTTTCGTTCGAGAAGCTGGGAGTGAACTGAAAGAACAAAGCGTTAATTATAAGGTTATGATGACAGTTTTTCTTACGCTTTAAGTAAGGGCCTGTGCACAAAACGTTTTATAAATGCACCGCGTTGACGCACATTTTAGTAACATGCGTCGACGCCGCGCTTTTATCCTATTAAAGGTCTATAGACTGTGTCTGACTCGCGTGTATCGCGTCTTTATTGCTACAAACGCGCGTTAACGGCGCGTTTAAAAAACGTGGTGTGCACAAGCCCTTAGTTGTAAAAAAAATTGTTTACGGACTGGGTTTTTCAGCATGTACTTTAAAACATAGCTTTATTTTAGGAAAATTTTGTATTCTTAATGGTGATAGACTTTGTTAATTTGTGATTTTATACCAAATAAAATATAATTTAAACTGTTTTTCTTGTTGTTTCTTTTTTATTGTCATGTGATGTGCGTTTGATTTCATGTGTTCTCATAGTACTGGGCGATTGTTGCACTAATAATCTAGCTAGACTAGCACCTCAAAAGGCTGTTGTTAGGCAGCTGGGTGAAGGGCTTCTTTCAGAGAGTGTTATTTCTGCAGATGGTATGTATTGTTCCGTTCTTTTCTCCGAAGCCCTGTCCGCTGGTCATTTGAACCACTAGATGCAGTTGAGCTACTATTTTTGTAAAGGCATATGCAAAAGTGCATGGGTAGTACAGAAACAAAATCGCGTGAAGCGAGAAATGACGCCATCTAGCGTAAAACCAGATTGAAATGTTGCTATCGACAATATTACATTTTACTGTTAATAGATGGCGTCGCTGTGTTTCAAATGATTAATACTTAATTTATGCTTATTTTTTTACTTTCTTTTTGTTCCTTTAAACATTGAAATAATTTATAGTTTCTTTTATAGAGATGAAGATATTAAAATTGAATATCAATTTATAAATATTTGATTATCTATGTGTTAGTTTTCAAACTTGAGAGGGCGGGTTGAATATGGATTTAAAAATAATAACTAGTAGGTAGTATAAATAATACTTAGACCAGAGTTATGACATAGCTCAATAGATTGTTCGCTAAGTTAATTTCGATTATCTCGTTCTAGCACTTTTCGTTGGATTTTATTTTTAACCAGGTGGTCTACTTATTCTACCAAAATGAGTAGATATGAATTGTTGGATTTAGTAAAAAGAGCTCAAATAATTGCTATGCATGATCAAGGTAAAAACTTGTCAGAAATAGCCAGAAAGACCGGTGTAAACGTAAGTAGATTTTTTTTCTTCTTTTATATAACAAAAGCCTCCTATATAATAATCATTATTGGGTATTATATATTTCTGTTTTATTGTTGCAGAGAAAAACTGTTGTTCTATGGGTATGACGATTTGAAGAAGAGGGTTCTTTGAAACACCATAAAAGAGCTGGCAGACTACTAACTAATAAACATGTTGCAGCGTCAAACCATGATAAGGGAGTACGAAGAAAATCGACGTCTGTCGACGAACCACTATGCTGGGTTTTTTTTGACACAAGCGTTGACACTGTTCGTTTTGCTCTTCATACTTAGTGATAAGATGCATTATCGGAGGCATGCTGTGAAATCCTTGCTATATGGATCACATAAACTTTGATTAGAGTAGTGTCATCTTTACTGATGAAAAAACTTTTAAGTCCAATGAACAAGGACGGTTATGTTTGTGGCGTCAAGATGATAAATAATTATAATACTGAATTAATAGTATCTACTCAGTATTAACTGGAGACCTTGTTATGTGTGTTTAACTTAATACCCTAAAACCACTTAAAAAAGTTATGAACACTTGATATATTGTTGTGCAATATTATAGTTTTTAGCCTACATTTAATCCTTTTGATTTTTTGATAAAATTATCTGGTATCTCAAAAGTTTGGTTGTTAAGGTTACATAAGCTTCAATCCTCTTTCCAATTTTGGAAACGAATACTTAAGCTATGGCCTCAATAAAAAGTTATATATAATATTATAATCTTATTCGGTGATTAATATAAATGGTGATTGTTAAATTTGAATAAGAAATTGTAAGAAATAAAAACATATTATTTTTTTAATAGTGCCTTTTTGTTAGATGAGCCTGTTTACCTTCATTTTTTTCATTTTGCTGAGTAACTACCTACTTGAATATTATATTACAAATAAATATCCATTTGTTAGCTTTGATATAATATTCCTACCGATTTCTTTTGTTTGTTTATATTTATTATACACAACTTACAAAAAGTGTGAGTACTACGTGAGATTCGAACTCACGGCTCATTGATTTACGCATCTATCTGCACATGCTAAACCGCTAGGCCAACTTGACTCTAATTTAAATGATGAAATTATGAACTACAATCAATTGTTGATGACAATGACGACGCATGTGTCTATTTTCTGTCAAACTAAAAGTCAAGTTTATATTTTCGTCACCTTGGAAGGCAATAGAGCTATTCCACAGGACTAAACTTGTGGCTTAGCTCCTCTGGCCTCCAAGGCGACGTTTTGTGAGATTGCCTTTGGACGCCACTTAGCTGTGAAGAAGCCTACGCCATCTAGTTTAAATTTTGAAAACTTGAACTTTAACGTGCAAAGGAAAATAGGCATTAAGGTATCCAAGCACTTTTGCAGGCCTGTGTACATTGAAATATTTAAAAATTTAGTTTAATAAATAAATAATAATAATCATCCTTTTAATGTTCCCACTGCTGGGACTCGGGCTTCCTCTCTCTGGGAGAGGAAATGTGCCGTAATCCACCACGAGCCACTGGGGCAGATTGATGAATGTCACGTGTCTTCGAATTTTTGGTTCTAGGACAAGCCGGTTTCCTCACGATTTTTTCCTTCACCGTTTTGAGAGCAGTAGTGACGAAATAAATTACACAAAGAAATGCAAAAAAATGTAGTTTATATTATTAAATGAATAAACGAAAATATAATAAATACCTATATTCATAGACATTTTTCCACTCAATTCAATCTATCGCAATCAACTTAACAATTATAGCTTGATATACATCGTTTCTTAGACATTGGTCCCCCGGTGGTAGAATTTTTCTTCGAAGTTTTTTTTTGTAGTCTATACTTTTATATTTGAAAGTGTGTATAATATTTATTCTAGTTAACCACAATGACGTTTTTAAATAAAAGTAATTCTTCTTCTTCTTCTTCTTCT
This sequence comes from Mythimna vitellina, assembly GCA_949316375.1. NCBI lineage: Eukaryota > Metazoa > Arthropoda > Insecta > Lepidoptera > Noctuidae > Mythimna > Mythimna vitellina. The sequence goes on from OX438696.1 coordinate 3,404,034, forward strand.
TCTTCTAGTTTATTCAACTGCCTATTTGAGCTCCTTATAGATTTATTTATATTGTATTTTTAATGAAAAAAGTGAGTTAATTACTTTTTAATTGAAACTATCATTAATGATTACGATAACGATTTTATACAGTTTAAAATAAAAAAAGTAAAAAATGCTAATAAGGTTAACCAAAAATATACCACTGGGGGATCCAAAATTATGTACTGGATTCATGACACACATTTGTGCGAGGATGGTAGAGACACGTATATTAATTTTAGGCGAAATTTTTTTACCGTTCTAAAAGTGACTGAGTTGATAGAAGTAAAGAAAGTCTTTTCAATCTTCCTTAGACAGCTCGGCGGCTTTCATTATCAGGGTTTTTAATCGCATTACTATCAGGGTTGATTATCAGCACCTTCTTACTATCATTATTTCCACGATCTTGTCCTTTAATCGGAACATTGCCGAAGCGGCAGATTTGGTCGCACTGCAAAAAATTGCATGATTAGGCACGTGAACACATTCGCAGGATATTGGTGTGTCATCACAGCGTTGATTTGTTGGATTCATTTCTCATAATATTAATTGTAGTATTCTCTCTTAATTTTAGTATTTCATTTCTATTGTTCACCATTAAGTTGCACCTATCATGTTATGTTATGTTTCTGCACCACCCTAGGTCGACTGATAGAAAATGCCACCACCACCACCTTTAGTCCACCTTTGTACACTGTTTCTTACTAGTGTATACAGTTTTAATAAATAAATAAAAACTTTAAAATATTTCTCGACACAGACACAACATAATATTAACAAAATTTCAAGTAAAAAAATTATAAAATTTTCAAGTTTTTTTCAGTAAAAAGATCGTGATATGTTGGGTAAACTAAAATTGCGCGATTGGTAATTATGTTTTGACTTTTTTAGAACAAAATACGGTGAAACCAAAAAGAATATCAATTCAATTTATCACTACTATCGCCTATGTACCACTACTGTACATGAAGTTTAAATAAATAAATATTTTATAATTATACGAAAAAGTTGCTAAGACATTGTATATATAGGTGTTGAAGTATTATAAATCAATCAATATATCTGTAATTTCTTAAATTATACGCAGTTGAAACTACAGGCATAACGGCTTCATTGTCGTCCTCGTAGCGCACTGTAGAAATAAAATTTTATGTTGTTTTTCTAATTTAGCCAAAAAAAATCTTATAGTGTCTTAAACTTTACGAAATCTATTAAAACTCTTACCAAAATAATGATATTTTTCAAACGAGGTCTAAAACGCCCCGTACCACAGGAATGGAAATAGTACAAAATGAATGCCACCGTCAACGATTTAAGTTTGGCAATTCATTGCGCTATGTCGGCAACCTTTAATCTTACCTGTTCTTTATTATAGAAGTTATTCTTGTTTCCACCACAGCCAGAATATATGGTTGATTTGCAGACTTTCCACTTTGAATCATAGTACCACCTCTGTGTTGATCCAAAACAGAATCCATAGTCGAAAGTTAAACTGCAGTATCTTGGACGATTTTCTAGAACAGTGACAGCGATATTGTAGTTTTGTAGAGGTGGGTAAATCATTTTATGCATAAAATACTAGCCAAGTGCTTAATATAAATCATTAATATCACTTTAAAATACCTATGAAAACAGTTCAATTTCCGAATCGAGTTTCAAAGATTTTTTGAAAAAAGGTTTTTTTTTGTGATGTAACTACAAATTTGCAGTTTTCAGATTTTTTCTTATACTAATGTCATAAGACCTTGCTTCATGCCAAATTTCCCACTGCTTGGACTCAGACCTTCTCTCTAGGCGAGGGAATGGGCCGTAATCCACCACGTGGGCCCAGCGCGGATCTGTAGATATCACATGTCTTCTAATTTTTGGATCTTGGACATACCGGTTTTCTCACCATGTTTTGCTTTACCGTTTTGAGAGCTTAGTGATGAAATCAAATGCTGGGTTTGAACCCGCGACCTAGAAACTCGTAAGTCGAAGCTTACCACTGAGCTATCATTGCTCTCTCGAAAAGCATCTATCTCATATAAAATAAACTTACTAGTTCCTTCTTTGCTCAAACAAGTGTTCAGGCAAGTTGAGATGTTATCAAATCTATTGCCGTTGCCTTGACAGCCTCCCCAGTCGAACCTCTGACAATCTTTTTTATCGGGATCGAAGTACCACATACTGAGCTTATCACGACATGGACCATGTTCTGGGATCAGCATACAAGTTTTGGAGATAACTGGAATAGGAATGAAAGATTTTATAAGCATATAAGCATAATCATCCTTTTAATGTTCCCACTGGTGGGACTCAGGCCTCCTCTCTAGGAGAGGGAATGGGTCGTAATCCACCACGAGGGCCAATTGCAGGCTGGTGAATGTCACATGTCTTCGATTTTTTGGATCTAGAACATCGTCATCATTCACCGTTTTGAGAGCAGTGATGAAAAAAATTATACAAAGTAACGCGCCAGGCGGGTTTAAACCCACGACCTACAACTCGCAAGTCGGGGCCGTTACCACTCGGCCACCACTGCTCTTTTTTAGGTAGGTAAATCATCCCTCGCTCTTGGGTGGAGCGAGAGGGCGTGTCAGACTTTTAGTGACAAGAAACCGACTCCTGTTCCTTCTTTGCCATTGTTCCAGGGCCCCGAGGATCTCTCTGGCATCACCCATGGGCCCAGTACAGTATATCGGGATCGGAATCCCGGCGGCTGGGGCGCGAGAGCCATTGCCATGCGCGCATTCGCAAAAGGAGGCAACAGCTTGCCACTCCTCCTCGCTCCTAACTATGGCCTGTACCAAGGCCCGGCATTTAGTTACAATATGGACTAAAACATGACTTAGTACATAGAAACTGAAGTAGAAATACTACACTAATACAAAATAAAACCAAACCCTTAAGAACTAACTAAAACTAAACTTAAGTATGGTGTCGAAAAACTCCTCTCATTGCTGTCGACTGGTAATGTATCCAAAATAATGCCGACATTAATATGCTGTATATCTTCTGTCCAAGCTAAAAGCTAGCCCTTTAGTTACGCGAAGTCTCAACAAGGCGTTTGGAAAGGAACATATATATTTATAATAATAATTATGTACAAGTGCATATATTTATGTAACACATACACACAACACAATCAGTTGACGATCCCATCCAGAAGCTGCTAGCGTAGCTTACTCGTGGGCTACAGTGGAGGGTTGCCTTAAAGGTTAAGCAGATTTTAATGAAATAGTCTCTTCATGAGGTCTTATTCAAAAGATGATGAAATAGTAGGTAATTACAATAAACCGACCTAACTTTTGAAAGTTAATTCGCCAAAAGTTGGCAGTTGTATCATCACAGCGTTACTGTTTTCCAATTGTTGATTTAAACGAATTGTTTGAATATATTAGTGTAGTTATGTATTATATATATGGTTTATTAGTATATTTATCCTACCCCCCTTGTCATGTTCGCCTCCGATCCCTTTGTTCTGACCACGTGACTGAGCGTTGAGATGACGTCAGAACAAAGGAATCGGAGGCGTAGCCTACTCGAGGCGTTCGGCGCGAACGATACGATTGTAACTTGGCTAAGGGGGCTAATATTCGCCTTTTCTCTCTCTTTTATTGCACCTACCACTATTTTCTCTGCAGCACCTAAAGTTTGACTGGTAGAAAATACTTAAGGCAATCCGCCTCTGTACTTTATTTATTTATTTATTGCACACCTTAACTTATCACAGGACAAACAATTATAAAAATAAGTATACAATAGGCGGTCTTATTGCACAGGGCAACATCTACCAGACAACCTTTAGATGGACTGAATGAAAGGAAAAGATTTAGGGTTGTCTAGTGTACAACAACAGAAATAATTTAAAAGAAGAAAATAAAAATACAGTAAAATATATAGATAATACACAAATACTTTACCATATAATAAACTAATAAATATTAAAATATACAATAGAGAAAGGAGAAGAAAAATTAAAGTAATAGGTAATGCTTATTCACCATCTTACTTACGTAATTTTGTGTGCTTAAAGCATTTAATTAATTCATCATCATCATTTCAGCCGAAAGACGTCCACTGCTAGACAAGGGCCTCCCCCAAATGTCGCCACTATGACCGGTCCTATGCGTCTCGCATCCATCGGATTCCCGCGACCCTCACCAGGTCATCGGTCCACCTTGTGGGAGGCCTTCCAACTCTGCGTCTTCCGGTACGTGGTCGCCATTCCAGAACCTTTCGTCCCCATCGACCATCTGTTCTGCCAGCAATGTACCTTGCCCACTGCCACTTAAGTTTGGCGATTCTTCGGGCTATGTCCGTAACCTTGGTTCTCCTGTGGATATCCTCATTTCTGACGCGATCACGCAAGGACACTCTGAGCATAGCCCTTTCCATTGCCCTTTGAGTTACTTTAAGCCTTCTGATAAGGCGCATTGTAAGCGACCACGTTACGGAGCCATATGTCATCACTGGCAACACGGTCATAGACTTTTGTCTTGAGACACTGTGGTATATTGGACGAAAAGACACCGCACAGCTTCCCGAACGCTGCCCAGCCGAGTCGGATTCGAACTATGCAAGTAACTAATTTTCGAGTAATTAATAAATAAATAATAATATGCAAATGTTACCACTGGGCTGAAATTGTGTATACCAAGCAGAAGGTGGCGTAGCAAGATTTTTAAAAATCCGAACAGTTTCAGTTCTCTGCACATTACAAATATAAAAATAAAAAATCCACAATAAATCTGATTTCATTTTTTTTTAACAAAAATAGCACATTTGCTTTGGTCGAACAGCAATTGTAATAAATAGTGAACGAATAAAAAAATGATTGCGTATGTTATTGAAATCATATTGTAGGCTTTTGTATTTATTTTATGTATGTTTTATTGGTTGGTCAATTTTCTGTACATACGAGTAGGTATGTTTTTTCATGAATTTTCGAATGTTTATTCATAATTTTTACGTGCTGTCGCGCATTTTTGTTTGAGCAGTCAACTGATCGAAAGATTTATTGGTTAGGGCCACATAGCTCGCAGAACAGATGGTCTATACATTTTTTAACCGACTTCAAAGAAAGGAGGAGGTTATTAATTCGGTTGTTTTTTTGATCTAGAACTCCGTTGTTTATGGTGGTAAAATTTGATGAAGTGGAACTGATAGAGAAGACCAGAAATGGCCAACGGATCTTCATAGTTAAGTAGATATCACAATGAAGATAGTTAAGCGACTATGACAATATAAATAAATAAATAGTTCTGAATAGTTATGTTGAAAATTGTATCATCGAAGTGAACTGATGATGATGATGGAGCCGGAAGGTAGACACTGGAACTCCGTAATTAATCAATGTAACGTAGCCGTGTTTGGACTTGTTGAACTGTCATAAGATGCACTTTGGCTATTAGGTACTATCGAACTAATCTGATGATGGAGCCGGAAGGTGGAAGGTAGATACAGGAACTTCATAATAAAACAACCTGGCAGTATTTGGGTTAATTCGAATTATCATGAGAAATAGGCACTTTGGTTATAAGTGTATCGCAACTAAAAAAAAACACTAAAAATATCAAAATAACTTTAATTTAGAAAGTTGGTGTTATATAAGAAACAAACAATACCGAGAAACACCGACTTTCGAAATTAAAGTTATTTTGATCTTTTTAGTGTTTTTTTGAGTGAGTGAATTCGGTTATTTTTGTTTAGAAAAGTATTTTTTTCAATTTTTGTTCTATGCCGCAGTTAAAACTTTGAATTGGTCATTACTTTTAACAGCATTTATGACCAATTTATGTATATTTTTTGCGATTTTAGATACTTATAAAACGTTTTGTATTCTTTTTAAAGAATAAAACAAACGCCCTTTAACATAATTATTTTTTTACCAAATTAACAATATTGACTGTAATATGAGTCACTGGTTAAAAGGCCTATTACACTGCTCGATATTCAGACACTCTTAGTCGATGTCGCGTAGTATATAATAAGGGTTAGACCGGTCTTACTCGGAACAAAAAATAAGACTCTAAATATCGTGTGCTTAATATCGCGTAGCGTAATATGCCCTTTAAGGAAATCATAACATAGCGACATACGTACTCATATTACACAAGTAACGGCGAGATCTAGTATCAGTAAAAAACTATACCAAACAATAAATTACCTTGGTGACGATGACACCATAATCACGGCGGTAAGTCCCCTCTTTGAGGAGTGGCTGGAACGGCAACACGGCGTCTTCACCTTCAAAGTCAAAGTTTTTTATTTCACATAGGCCTGCATGGGCACTTATAATACGTCAGAAGCTTGTGCACGGTTCCAAATTGGTCGTTTCCTATGGAGAAGAACCGGCAAGAAACTCCATCCTTCCGCATGACGCAGGTCCTCATCTGACATGGCAGGTTCGGGAGTTTCCTGCAACGGATTCAGGTGAAAGAAACGCGGGTGTCACCATTGTGATGACTGCCCTAAGAACACGGTGGAACATACGGTGGAGGTGTGCCCCGCTTGGCTCGGCACCGCCGTGTCCTTGTGGAGGCAATTGGCGGCTGCGACCTCTCGCGAAAAGCCCTGTTTCACGCTATGGTCCGGATCGAGGAGGAATGGCAGGCGGTCGCCTCCTTCTCCGAAGCTGTTATGCTAGCTAAGGAGAAGTCCGCACACGTGAGGAACGAACGTCTTCACGCCCATCCGCCGAGATTCCGATCCCATCTACCGGGTTTGTGGACGCTGAGTAATGGGTAGCTCGCCGCCCAGCCGCCCGGTTATCGACCGAACCGAGCCCAAGTCGTCGACAGCACGTAGTGATCCTCGCGCTCCGTCCAGAGAGGAAGAAGTCATGGTATGATTTCTGACCTAAAAAATGCTATAAATTACTCGGAAAACAAAACAATACAAACTGCTTAAGCAATGGCGAGTTAAATGAAGACAATTTTATTAATCCTATCTAAACTTTAAACATGCCCATCATCTTCATCATCATAACAGCCGATAGACGTCCACTGCTGGACATAGGCTTCCCCCAAATGTCGCCACAAAAAACGGTCCTGCGCATTCGCAGTCGGATTCCCGCAACCTTCACCAGGCCATCGGTCCACCTGGTAGGGGGCCTTCCAACACTGCGTCTTCTGGTACGCGGTCGCAACTCCAGAACCTTTCGGCCCCAACGGCCATCTGTTCTGCGAGCAATGTGCCCTGCCCATTGCCGCTTAAACATGCCCAAAAACTGCTAACTCTCATGGTCACAACACGACAAAACTAAATGTGCAGCTAAAAAATAAAATCTATAAACCTTTATTGAAACCTTCCACTTCCTGAACACTACATCCCTTATCCCTTGTACTCTTTAAACACACAACTGTCACCATCGATGATACAAAACTCTTTTCTTTTACTGTATATGAAAATAATATAATCATATCTATATATTATATAAAATATATGTAAGTTAAAATATTTATATTTATACTTAAGAACCCCTATTTTCTGCATGATATTTAAATTTTTGATGGACTTGCTATTTTATCTCTCCACCACCAGATATATTAACTGGTAGGGAATGCCTAAGGCATTATATCCGGCTCACCGTCCGACCGTCCGGTAACCGTCCGAACCGAGCCCAAGTCGTCGACGGCGCGTACTGTTCCACGCGCGCCTCAAGGAGATGTCAGCAAATCGTAGGGGCCCAGCAGGGTCGAAGCCTACTGGGGCCACGGGTAGTGTGAAAGTGAAACCTGGGGCCCTGGGACGAATGCAAAGAAGGAACAGGAGTGGGTTTTTAGTCAGTAAAAGTCTGACACTATCTCCCGCTCCGCCCAAGAGTGGGATTTGTCATTAGATGATTTTCCCACCTAAAAAAAAGGTATTATATCCGCCTTTGTATCTTTGTATTTCATGAATACTAAATAAATAAATACAACAACTAGATTCAACATGGATCCTAACGAAGATAAAACTCTGCGCAAATGAGATACAAGGAGAATCTTGCCTTGAAGATCTTAACGAGCCTTATCCCGTACCATGACGTTTTTCTCGTGTTCAAACCCAATTACCATATTGTATTCTCTGTATGAAATTCAGAGCAGCTTTCACACTTGCTACATTTGCATTGTTAATTGTGGGTAGTGTGCACAGAACAACGAGATGCCTCGAGGACATTGCTTCGGGCACTATCGTTGTTACTGTACCATGGAGTTTCTTGCCGGTTCTTCTCCATAGGAAACGACCAATTTGGAACCCTAGCTTCAGACGTTTTATAATTGCCCATGTAGGCCTATGTGAAATAAAAAAAAATTGACTTTGACTTTGGCCGTAGTTGAGAGTTTGCCATGCTCACTCAAATTTCTCGCTGATGGCGATACATTTTTTTTTTGGTGGGAAATCAACCAATGACATCTCCCGTTCTTAGGCGGAGGGTATATCAGACTTTTACTGACTAAAACTCACTCCTTTGCCTTCTTTACTTTCATTCCAGGGTCACAGGGGTTCTCTTTCGCAAAACCCATGTCCCAGTAGGCTTCGACCCTGCTGGGCCCCTACGGTTTTGTTGAGATCTCCTTGAATATGTGTTGGATTATTGGACTGGGGAAATCATCAAATAAATCTTCCCGTTCTGAGTAGAGCGAGATGAGAGTGAGTGTCAGATGTTTACTGACTTAAATCTACAAACGAGGGTTTGCTGGCCTATGAGTTCCAAGGCTGCGCTAACTATTTCGAACAATCGCGTAGCCTATAGCTAGCATTCTGTTCGTTTTGTTCTTGAATAGGCGCCGTCAGTTGAAACTGGTCATTTTTTAACTTCCTAAGGATTATTTTAATTTATTTACGTTATTCTCTTAAAATAGAAGAGTCAAGAATATATAACCAGGATTTAAAAGTGTTTTTGTATAATTCAGGTAGTCTATACAATACCCAGCCAATGTATAGAATACCTAAAACGTGTAGGTAATGAATGAAATATTATTTATTTTTACTTTGCCTAGGTATTCTATTCATTAAGGAACAGCTGGTAATGACTGTAACAAACGCGACCAAGGAAGGAGATGATGTAATTTTAGGACACCCCAAGTACTCCGACACGGACAGGTTTGATTAGAAGGCTAAGTATTTGTAACTAAATTACATTAGGACATTACTTGTAACATATTCGTTGAGTTTCTTGCCTGTCATAGAGATATACGCTTTAGAAAGTGTAATTAGTCTCATCTCTAGGCTATACAGGTTTTTCCTATCGCGTTTAGGAAGAACTGGATAAATTTTTTTTTTTATGAATATGGGTATGGCCGGTAACACTCATCATCTTCCTGCCCTTGTCCCATCTTATTTGGGGTCGGTGCAACACGTTTTTTTCTTCCATTCTATCCTGTCAAAAGTCATACTATCACTAACTTCCTTTTCTTTCATATCACTGTTCACACAATCTATCCATCTTTTCTTTGGCCTCCCTCTCCCTCTCCACCCATCCACATGTATACTCATAACTCTTTTAGTAACATGTGTTTCATATCTCCTCTTTACATGACCATACCAAGACAAACGATTCCCCTTCAACTTTTCAGTCACTGGCGCCACTTTCAAACTTCCTCTAATATATTCATTTCTTACTTTATCCATTCTCGTCACACCACACATCCATCTCATCATTCTCATCACCGCTACATGCAATCTTTTTTCATGCGTCTTTTTCACAGCCCAACATTCTGATCCATACAGTATGACAGGTCTTATCACGGACTTGTAGATTTTACCCTTCAACTTGAGGGGCATCCGTGGGTCACAAATTGTTCCAGTGACCTGTCGCCATTTCATCCATCCTGTATTGATCCGATGTGATACGTCTCGGTCTACCTCGCCATCTCCTTGGATAAGCGACCCGAGGTACCGAAAGTCGGAGCAGATTGGTATGGGCGTTCCAGCGAGAGCTAACATGGCCGGTAACACTACCTTAAAAAAAAACCGACTGTTTACCATCATGACGTTCATAGGGAGTGCATTATAATAAATATCGCCGAGACATAAAAGGAAGAGTAGATAAACCCAGAACAACTCTTCTTCTTCTCCTCGAATCGATGGTTTCCTTTTTCCTCAAAGTATGTGAGCCCGAGTGGTGTGAGGGATATTGTAAAAGACGATTCCGAGTAATGGCATCTCTAGTTGCTCCGTCGCTCTGTGGTTGAGTGTGAAACCCGCTGGTGCTAACTTTTCTGTGTGGCCCATGTAAATATCACTATATATTAGTGCATCTTAAAATAGCGGACGCCGACGCCTACGTTTATCTGAAGTTCATTCTTTCATTTGTATGCAGTTTTCGGTTTGTTGTGTAATCTTATGTTGATAAGCATTGTGTTCGGAAGCACGTTTTCAGACGTTTTGAATGTTAAATTGTGCGGGATTGTTCTAAGCCACTAAAGTCTTTGTAGTATATTGTGGCTTATGAATCATTATAGGTCAGTGCTTTACTGTATTCCAGTGTCTGAATTGTGGAGGTCAGAACTGATGACCGGTACATTTCTTTTAAAAATATTGGTATTAAGGTGAAAGATATGGACTTAAATGTGGTCAATGTGGTCATGTTCTTCCAGACAACATTTTTAGTTTATTTTGTTTTAAGTCTGTGGGAACAGTGTAATAAGTCATGAAAACATAGAACCTCCTCCTTTTTGAAGTCGGTTAAATAGAACATACCACTTTATTGAGCTTGTTATATTATTTATTGCTTTAAGATCCACCTAATTTTGATTGTTCATGACTTTAATTAGTGCTGTTCAGCACCATTTAAAACATGGTCACGGTTCGGCCCTTAAGTCTTATGCGCTTAGAAAGGACGCAGGTTAAAACTGGCGTCCTTTATATAGTTGTGAAAAGACTAAATCGATTATGAATCCAGTTTTTGAGGTATGTGGTATAGGGTTGAAGGTCATCCAAACCTCTATTAAAAAGGAAGGATCCTCCGACTAGACGGGTGTTGTATCTCGTAGCCAATAGCTTGATATGATGTTTTTGGTTAGCTGGTTAATATATGTTCTAAACGAGTGGGGAACTTTGCGCAACACACGATTTGTATTGCACAAAGTCCTATCAGTTCCTAGCATCAGTTACTACGACACAGCATAGATGTCGCTACATAAATTCTTCCTCCGTAATTCTGATGAACATAACCAGCTGACCGCTTTTTTGAGGTAGAAAATCCTCTCATGCCTTCTCCCGCTTTTAGGTGGAAGGTGTGTCAGACTTTTACTAACTAAAACCGCACCTTCATATGTTCCTTCAGTTGCTCTTTGCGTTACAGGATCACGGGTTTTAATTTTTCTAAGTTAACCTATGGCCCCAGTAGGCCCCAGTTTAACTGATCTCTCTTTGATGCAAGCGTGGAACACGACGCGGCGTCGACCACTCGGGCTCGTCGGCGGCTGGAGTGTCAGGATGTCCATTCCCTCACGCATGCGGCCTCCTCCTTCAACTGCATTTGGTTTTGTGACCGTCGCTGTCGCCATACCGCCATAGTTTTGCCCCGACGTTGCATCTACATGCGCAAATCGTGCAGGCATGCAAGGACTGTTGTTTCTAGCAGGGGCGCCGGATTTTAGGAAACCTCATGGGTGCTCATGCTAATTTGATGAATCGAAAAAGTGGCGAAGTATGGGAAGAGAAATGTACACTGATCGACCGACAAATAAATAAACATTTATTTACATATTTCGTACTTAATTACTAATTATGTTTGATAAAAATGTAAAATGAAACCATTATATAAAAATGAAACTAGTTTTTATTATCAAGAAATATTATAATTTATACGTAACCTAAAAGGTTACTGATCTGTTTCATGATGTCTATTCTCATGGGTGCTCGAGCCCCCGAGCACCCACGCAGTCGGAGCCCATGAGGCTTCCAGACCTCATGGTGGCAGACTAGCAAAAAGGCTCACCGCTTCAACACTCAGTGCTTGAGTTTATGATTTGGCATATCTTATTTAACATTGGTGTATTTGAGCGCTACCGAATTCTTTTCATCATCTTTATGCAGTATAAAACAAAGACGCTTATTGCGCTGTTAATCCGCAAACTCCTAAACCATGGAACAGATTTTGATGCAGTTTGAAAGAGTGTTAAACGAGGAAGATGAGGAACCCAGTTGTGGGTTAAGCTCGCCTATGTACATCAACTGTCCTATTTTTATTGTTAGTATAAAATTGTGTGTACAATAAAGAATAAAGAAGATTTTTACATTCGTCTAAAGCCACAGTGATGTAGTTTCTAATTGTATTATCGATGTAAACCGTAAAATATGAAAAATATAGTTTCAATTTCGATCACCTGTGAAAGGGTCACATGACATTCCTAAACTGTTACATAAAAACCGATTCTATACACACAAAGGCTCGGATTTCACCATTTCTAATAGTAAGATAAGCATCTAATATTGCTCGAACTGCAATACCGTGAGGTACTTTTATCTAAGCTCCGAGGATTTGTGGTATTTGCTCGCTTTGCAAAGCCGCTAGTACCTGGTTGCCAAAAGCAAATTGATGTTCATAGTAACAGAGGACGGAGGTAGCTACTCTTTTCATTCGATCGTTATCAAAAGCGAAGGAATAGAGCACTTAGTATGTTAGCCTTTTTTTTTTTTTTTTTTTTTTTTTTTTTTTTTTATTGGGTGGGAAAATCATCCTAATGACATCCCCGCTCTTGGGCGGAGCGCGAGATAGTGTCAGACTCTTACTGACTAAAAACCCACTCCTGTTCCTTCGTTGCCTTCGTCCCAGGGCCCCGGGTTTCGCTTTCACACTACCCGTGGCCCCAGTAGGCTTCGACCCTGCTGGGCCCCTACGATTTGCTGACATCTCCCTGAGGCGCGCGTGGAACAATACGCGCCGTCGACGACTTGGGCTCGGTCCGGACGGTTACCGGACGGTCAGACGGCGAGCCGCCCATTACTCGCCGTCTACAAGCCCGCGCCTACGGTGGCCGGAAATCGGGATCGGAATCCCGGCGGCGGTTGGAGCGTAAGGACCGTTGCCTCACGCGATCGGCCGCCTCCTTAGCTAGCATTACTGCTTCGCAGAAGGAGGCGACCGCCTGCCACTCCTCCTCGCTCCGGAGCATGGCCTGAACCAAGGCCCGGCGCGAGAGATCGCCGCCGCCGATTGCCCCCACGAGGACACGGCGTTGCTCTGCCCAAGCGGGGCACACCTCCACCGTGTGCTCTACCGTGTCCTCCGGGTGGGCCACACAGTGGCGACACCCGGGCGTCGTTTCCGCACGAATTCGGTGCAGGAACCTCCCGAACTTACCGTGTCCGGTGAGAACCTGCGTCATGCGGAATGTGAGGACGCCGTGAGGTCTTTCCAACCACGCCTCAAAGAGGGGACTTACCGCCATAATTGTGGCGTGCCCAGCACGGGGTCGCGACAGTCGCTGTCGCCATTTCACCATGAGAACTCGCCGGAACTCTGTCCGCCATGCCGCGACTTGTTGCGGCAGCGGAGTTTCGCCCCGGCGTTGCATCTCCATGCGCCGTTCGTGCATGAGTGCAAGGACTGTTGCCTCCAGATCCCATGGTCGCTGGCCAGCAAGGAGGCTCGCCGCTTCGCGGGAAATCGTCCGGTATCCTCGTACCATCCGTATGGCCATGACCCTTTGGCACGCGTTCAGCCGGGCCGCCGGCTGCTTCCGCAGCCCCGGCGCCCACACCGGCGCGCCATAAAGGGCCATGGACCGAACGATCCCCGCGTAGAGCCTCCGGCAGGAGGCGTCTGGACCCCCAAGGTTGGGCAGGAGCCGCGAGAGGGCAGCCCCAGTCCGATTTAGTTTGGGAGCCAGACGTCGGAAGTGCTCGTCGAAATCCCACCGGCTGTCGAGAACGAGTCCCAGGTACTTCATCGTTGACCCGACGCCGATGTGGACTCCTCCCACCGTTAGCTGGGAACCCGGTGGAGGCGCGTTCCGAGGGCCGTGAAAGCACATGGCCTCGGACTTGTGCAATGCCACCTCGAGTCCCAGCTCCTGGATCCTGCCAACGACTGTCGCGACCCCGCGTGTCGCTAGTTCGACCGCCGCCTGGTACGACTCTCCCTGCGCCAGGACCAGCGTATCGTCTGCGTAGCAGACCACGCTGACCCCGCCAGGGAGGTCGCCGCGCAGCACGTAGTCGTAGCCGATGTTCCACAAGGGCGGCCCTAGTACCGATCCCTGCGGAACACCGCACGACATCTCTCGACGTTCCCACTCCCCCTGGTGACCAGGGTAGGTGATGTACCTGTCTGACAGGTACGCCTCGACCACACGACAGAGGTAGTCGGGCATCCGGTGATACCGGAGTGCCCTCCCAATGCTACTCCAAGGCAGGGAGTTGAAGGCGTTGGCGATGTCCAAAGACACCGCCACGACACACCTGCCCTGGGCCACTGCATCCCCCGTCGTGAGAGCTCGCACGCACATGATGGCGTCCACCGTAGAGCGCCTCCTGCGAAAGCCGAACTGGCCGTCCGCCAGATCCGGCCCCACCCGTGTTAGGTGTGCGACGAGGCGGTCTGCAATTACTCTTTCGAAGAGCTTGCCCACCTCGTCGAGCAGCACAATGGGCCGGTACGCGGACGGAGAGTCCGCAGGGCGCCCCGGCTTCGCGATGAGGACCAGTTTCCCCGTCTTCCAGCGAAGTGGAAACTGGCCCCTCTCCAAGCATGCGCTGAAGAGCCCTCGTAGTCGAGGCCCGAGAGCCTCCATGGCCAGGACCCATGCCTTCCCAGGCAAGCCGTCGGGTCCTGGGGCGGTATTCTTGGCACTCAGCCTTCGTACCGCCACTCTCAGCTCTACCTCGGTCACCTCTGGAGCGTTGTCGTCGTCGTCGCCATCGTGGTCCGCGTCGGACACCGCTGGTGGCGGAGCCATGGGCGGGGGAGAGTGTTCCCCTCGCGTGGGGAACAGAGTGCTCACCACACCCTCCACGAGCTGGGGCCGGAGACTCTGCGTCAGCGGGGGAGCCCAGGGGCGGAGTTTGTCCCGTACCAATTTGTACGGGCGTCCCCATGGGTCCCCATTCAGAGTCCCCAGCCACACGTTGCGGGCCTCAAGTTTGGCCCGCCTTATCTCCGCTCGGAGGGTGCGCTTTGCCGCTCTGTATCCCTCGTACAGCTCCGCCTCTCTGGCCTCCGCATCCGGTGGACGGAAGCGGCGCCTGCGGTATCTGGCATACCGGCGTCGCGCGGCATTGCACGCGTTGCGCAGTGCCGCAATCTCCGGCGACCACCAGTATACCTGGCGCTGAGCACGTCCTGGAGGGACTCGGGGCATTGCCGCGTCGCAAATTTGCGACATGGCCTCCCGGAACCACTCTGCCTCGACGTCTATGTCGACAGGCCTGTCCGGTGCTTGCACCCAGGCCTGTACCGTCGCGGCTTCCAGGAGAAGCTCCCGGTCCATCTGCCTCAGCGCCCACCGCGGACCACAAGGGTTCTGTCGGACCGGCGCAGTCGAGGTTTGGGCGGAGACGTCAAACCGGATGTACCGGTGGTCTGAGAACGTCTCCACCCCCTCCATAACGCGCCAGTCGAAGACACGCGGCGACAGAGCGGGGCTGGCAAACGAGATGTCCACCACTGAGTCGCCCCGCATCCGCACACACGTGGGGACAGAACCCCGGTTTAGGACGACCAGGCCTGTCTCCAGAGCCCAGTCCTCCACCATCCGACCCCGCTGGTTCGTGAACCGGGAACCCCAAGCCAAGTTCTTGGCATTGAAGTCCCCGCAAACGACCACGGGGAGGGAACCAAACCCAGCGACGACGGCTTTCAGCTCCATTAGGGAGATGTGGAGATCGCCGAGAGATCTGCTCGGGGACAGGTAGACGCCTACCACTGCAATGTCCCCGAACCGTGCTGCCACGCAACCCCGTCCCCTCGTGACGGCCTCGAGGGTCGGGGTGCCGGCGGCGGCCGACGAAATTAGGGTCACCGAGCCGTCCAGGTCCCGCACCCAGTCTCCCCTGGGCAGGACATTGTACGGCTCGGAGACCACGGCGATATTGATCGACCACTGCGCCATGCTCTGGAGCAACAGATCCTGAGCGGGGGCGCAGTGGTTGATGTTCGCCTGGAGGAGACGTAATGGAGCCGTTATTGGCAGTCCATCACAGTCTCCTCTCGAGCCCCCCGTGAGGGCCCTGCCGCGATGGTTGCGGCGGCGACAGCAGCAGCCGCCAAAGAGGAGGCAGCGGCGGTGAGGACATCGGCGGGGATGGGCCTCCTGACCTTGCCCTTGGCCTTGGTGGGGGGGTCGCAGGACCTGCTCCCAGCCCGGTGGTCGGCCGGCTTGCCTGCCGCCGCACATGCGTAGCAGTGCGGCGTTGCTCTGCATTCAATCGCCCTGTGACCAGGCTGACCGCACTGGAAGCAGCGGTCGCTGCGGTCCACCTCCGCGGCACAACTGGCCCCCACGTGGTGCCCCACGTGGCAGCGATAGCACCGCAGAGGTCTGGGCTCCAGTAGTTTCACTTGGGCGGAGACCCAGCCCACCAAAAGCCGTCGGCCCTCCCCGGTGATGGTCTTGGCCGCCGACACGGGGCAGCTTACCGTCATGGCTCGCATGCCCGTGCTGTCAGCGCGGATAGTGCCCGCTCGAACCTGCTCGGTAGTGCACCCACCCGCCCTGACGATGGCGGCCACCACCTCGTCCACCTTGACGGAGTCGTCCAAGCCCATGATGCGCATATCAATACACTTGGTGGGCCTGGACACTCGGGCCTCTTCCGCATCCAGGGACGCCCTGAGCCTTGCGGCCAGGGCATCCGCGGCGGGGCCACTGGCCGCACCAGGGACCTCAAGTATTCGGGCCCCGGTTACGGTGCGCCTCATACGGAAGCCCCCAGAGGCTCCGAGCTCGTCAAGGTGGGGCAACACCGCCTTCTTTGCCTTCTCCATGACGGCGTCGTATGTCACGCCCTTCTTTACCGCATCCGGCTGTAGTGTTATGACTACAGCCTCGGATTTCGGGGCGCGAAGTCTTGCCGCCATGGCCCGCTTTTTGCGCTGCTGTCGCCGCGCGCGCTTTTTTGCCGCCCTAGCCGCTTTGCCCGCCTTCTTCTTGGCGCCGACGACCGTCCATTCGGCGCCAGCCGAGGATACTTCATGCAGGGAAGGCGGCGGCGGGCGCGGCCTGGTCGCCACCGCAGCAGGAGGTGCCGCCGATTTAGCGGCAGGCGCCGCCCTGCCCTTCTGCTGCCGCTGCTGCTTGGCCGGCGGAGCTGGTCTCGCAGGCTCCGACGCCACGGCCCCACGTCTGGTTTGTCCCGACGGGCCTGCTGTGGCTGCGGCGGCAGCATAGGACGCCGCCTTTCGCTGGCCAGGGGCCGCCAGCGGAGGACGCAGCACGATGCCCTCCAGCACGGAGAGCTGCCGCTGCATCCCTTGCTGGAACTGCTCCTGTTGTTGCTGCTGCTGCTGCCGGAAGGCAGCCAGCTCCTGCCGCACCAGCATCAACAGCTGGTTCTCCGGCTCGGGCTGGGGCTTGGGCTGACTTGGCCCTTGCCCCTGCTCGCGTCCTCCTGCCTGTTCGCAAGAGTTGCTCTTTGGCAGCTCTTGCTGGGCCGAGACCTTTCGAAGCCGAGCATTGTCGGCCCGAAGTTTGGTGAGCCCCCTGCGGATGGGGTCCACCACCTCCTGAAGAGACGTCCTGGCCTGGGAAATCGCGCTCCTCTTGGAGGACCTCTCCCTTTTGTTGGCCACGCCATTCAGAGCGGATGCCAGGACCGACTCCAGTCGGTCGAGTGCCTCGTCGATGGCGGTGTCCTGCTCACTGCCGGACGGCCCCGAGAGGTCCGTCCCCGCTCTGGCCGCTCCAGGGTGACGCCCCTCCACGGCGAGCCTGTCAGCTCGCTGAAGGGACTCTTGAGCGGTGAGCCCCCTCCCCTTGCCTCGGGCCCGACCCGCACCTCGCCCATTGGCGGAAATTTTTCGGGCCGAGCCCATCTCCGCATCGGAGGACGATACGTCCCCTGGTTTGGAGCGCTTCAGGTAGGGGCGCAAGTCCCCACCCGAGTCGCCGACTACCTCCTCCACCTCCGAGCCCTCCGAGCTCCTTTCGGATGCCGCGTCGGACTCCGACCGCGCATCACTCTCCATGGGTTTTTTATAAAATTTGGATTCCATTGCTGTTCCCACGAGTATTTTACATTCTGCACTTGCTCAATATCAGTGGTTCGCACTAGAGACTAATTTAGCTACCCATTAGTCAAGCTAACAACCTCCCTCACGGTGCGCCGCCGCTTGGAGGTTTGGGGTAATTTTTTATAGAGGTTGTCTTCCTCGCGGCCCAGGCGGTTAAGCCAAGACCCTCGACCCCCATCAAAAGTCAGAAACATGACCTTGGACAATCTCTGGGGCTACGAGACTAACGGTGGCAGAGGAGGAGCAAGTCTTCCTCCTGCCTGCTCGGTGGCAGGGTGAGTGCGCACCGAGCCCGCTCTTACTTCGCCACTGTGCCCTCTGCTATAGCAGAGGGACACGCGTTGAAGTGATCCTTCAGACAGAACATTCGCAGGCGGACATCAATACCCCTTAGGCAGAAGTACCCAAGGGGAGTCGTTGGCCGCCTCCCAGGGTGCACCGTCCCGCAGACTGGCCTTCACCTCGGACGTATCCGCAAGGGAACTACAGCCTGCGGGCACTCGTGGAGGTTTTCTGTCGTAGCACCCCAGTATGTTAGGCTTGGGATTTCGATTGAGGATGACAGAGTTCTATTTCTTTTAGTTGTTTTAATGTATGTAGTTAATTATTTATCTGCAGTTACTCTTCTCATTGAATTGCAATGTGACTTTCTCACACAAAGGGTCTTTTTTTTTAGAAGGGAAAATCATCTCATGACAAATCCCGCTCTTGGGCGGAGCGCGACGCCGTGTCAGACTTTTACTGACTAAAAACCCACTCCTTCGTTTCCTTCGTCCCAGGGCCCCGGGTTTCGTTTTCACACTACCCATGGCCCCAGTAGGCTTCGACCCTACTGGGCCCCTACGATTTGCTGACATCTCCCTGAAGCGCGCGTGGAACAATACGCGCCGTCAACGACTTGGGCTCGGTCCGGACGGTTACCGGTAGGTCGGACGGCAAGCTATGGGTAGCCCGCAAGCCCGCGCCTACGGTAGCCGGAAATCGGGATCGGAATTATTATTAAATTCACAGTAATCGGTAGTTTTTTAATTTAAAGTATTTCACGAGCAATCAAACTCCGTCTGGCGCACTACTTTGTGTAATTAATTTCTTCGCCACTGCTCTCAAAAGGGTTAAGGAAAACATCGTGAGGAAACCAGCATGTCTAGAACCAAACATTCCAAGACATGTGACATTCGCCAATCTGCACTGAGCCCGCGTGGTATATTACGGCCCATTCCCTCTCTTAGAGAGAGGAAGCATTGGGAACATTAAACAAAGGCTGATTATGCTACGGTATTTAATATTGGGACTTGCTCTGATAGCCAAAACACAGGCTTTGCCTGGTTCGGGTACAGATGGTGCTATAATTTTCTTTATGTAATTACTTACCGCATAAATGTACCGTATGTAAATCACTGTACATTTTTTTGGCAAAAGAAAAATTATTATTATTTATGCATTTATATATCAGTACCCTGAGGTCCTGATACTGACCTTCGGAAGGCGTACGAGGGGCCGAAGCCAACTCGTAGACGTCCTTTAAATAATTTTATTGGAACGCGATACCAACTGACGATTATCCCTGTACGCGCTATGACCGTGAACTTAGCAGATCATTTTCCAGCAGAGCATAAAAAAATTAGAGTTCTACTCGCATGCAGCATAGTTCTGGAGTTCCTGATACTTTTCAGGAAAAGATCTGGTGTTTTTCCTGGAAAAAATTTGAAATGAAAATATGATCTGCTAACTTCCGGTAGCAGATCATTTATTCCAAAAACAAAATTTTAAAAGTGTTTTAGGTACAGAAAGGCGAGTTCTATAGTTCCTCATTACTTTGAGTGATAGTTCTGTCAATTAGAGCTCACAAAAAAATAAAAACATATAAATCTAATAACAAAAAAAAAACGAGTAATAATCATAAAACTAAAGATAATTACGCAATACGACGGTTTTCACGCATGATTCTGAATATTATCAGTAGTTCAGATGATAACGAAGCAAAAAAAAAGCTAAATATAACGGTAATCCATTTCAAGTATCAGCAGAGCATGGTTGTAGAAGGACATTAGCAAAAATCATGAATATTTTCAATGTTCGATTTAAAAAAAACATAGAAAACTCCTGAAAGTGCCCAGAAATTAGAACTCCTCGGTTTCTTATACGGCTGTATTAGAGCTATCAGAAAACATGGAATCTAGAACGAGAACTCCAACACAAGTATCAGCAGAGCATGGTTGAAGATGGCGATTAGCAAAAAACATGACTATTTTCAGTGTTCGAATTAAAAAATTCATAAGAAACTCCTGAAAGTGCCCAGAAATTAGAACTCCCCGGTTTCTTATACGGCTGTATTAGAGCTATCAGAAAACATGGAATCTAGAACGAGAACTCCGACACAAGTATCAGCAGAGCATGGTTGAAGATAGCGATTAGCAAAAAACATGACTATTTTCAGTGTTCGAATTAAAAAATTCATAAAAAACCCCTGAAAGAGCCCAGAAAGAAGAACTCCTCGATTTCTCGTACATCTGTATTAGAGCTATTAAAAAAACATGGAACACAGAACCAGAACTCCGACACAAGTAGTAGCAGAGCATGGTTGAAGATGGCGATTACCAAAAAACATGACGATTTTCAGTGTTCGAATTAAAAAATTCATAAGAAACTCCTAAAAATACTCAGAAATGGGAACTCCTCGATTTCTAGTACGTCTGTATTAGAGCTATCAAAAAACATGGAATCTAGAACGAGAACTCCGACACAAGTATCAGCAGAGCATGGTTGAAGATGGCGATTACCAAAAAACATGACTATTTTCAGTATTCGATTTAAAAAATTCATAAGAAACTCCTGAAAGTGCCCAGAAATGGGAACTTCTTGATTTCTCGTACGTCTATATTAGGGCTATCAGAAAACATGGAAAGCAAATCCAGAACTCCGACCCAAGTATTAGCAGAGCATGGTTGTAAATAAAACTTTGCAAAAATCAAAAATATTAGCTATGTTAGAAAAAAAATCACAACAAACTTTTCAAAGAACTGAGGACCGGGAACTCCTCGGATTCCTCTACACCTAGAATATTTATATCTGCATCAGTAAAATCCAGAACCAGAACTCCGACACAAGTATCAGCAGAGCATGGTTGAAGATGGCGGTTACCAAAAAACATGACGATTTTCAGTGTTCGAATTAAAAAATTCATAAGAAACTCCTAAAAATACCCAGAAATAGGAACTCCTCGATTTCTCGTACGTCTGTATTAGAGCTATTAGAAAACCTGAAACGCAGAACCAGAACTCCGACACAAGTATTAGCAGAGCATGGTTGAAGATGGCGGATTACCAAAAAACATGACGATTTTCAGTGTTCGAATTAAAAAATTCATAAGAAACTCCTGAAAGTACCCAGAAATGAGAACTCCTCAATTTCTAGTACGTCTGTATAAGAGCTATCAGAAAACATGGAATGCAGAACCAGAACTCCGACACAAGTATTAGCAGAGCATGGTTGAAGATGGCGATTACCAAAAAACATGACTATTTTTAGTGTTCGATTTAAAAAATTTATAAGAAACTCCTGAAAGTGCCCAGAAATGAGAACTCCTCGATTTCTCGTACGTCTGTATTAGAGCTATCAAAAAACATGGAATCTATGCGCTATGCTAGTGCATCCAAGGACAAGCACGACATATGGGCATTATTATTATTAATATACTTTTGAATACCCTAGCATTTTTTCTGATTAATATATTAACATTTTTGTAAAAAATCACACCAACTTTTTCTTCATGACCTCATCAAAAACTTATGACGTCAATTTCACTAAGATGTACCTAGATTGTGCTGTGCACACATGCGAATCACCAAATAATTTCAACGAAGCGTTATAAAAATAATTTAAAAAGACTCAAGAAAACACAATGCTAGATAAAATTATTAAAACCCAAGCTCCAATAAAGGACAGTTGAACAACAAAGTGTTTCAAGAAAACCAGTTCCAAAGAAGTAGTTTTATAAAATAACAAAGCAGACACACAAAGGGGATAATAATAAACAATTTCAATTCTGTCAATTGTAAATCCTTAGCTTGAGAATACCTGGGAACTTACTGCACTATGCAGAACGAAAACATTTTCTTGCCGACTTGATTCCCGCGGCAAATCCCGGCTCAATCCCGCCCCGATCCGGGGCTCCTCAATCACGGGAAAAACGGGATTCTTCGGTATACAACCGAACGATTTGCACTATAATGTTGAGGGTTCCGTGCAATATATTTATCTTCGTCTCGAGCAATTGCTTGCTTATGTAGATGTGTTATTTGTATTTCATTTCTGTTGTCGTTTTAAATTATTTGGTGATTGAAATTGATACCAACCAGTATCAATTCAGTTACCGTTTAAATTACATTCTATTCAAATGGGTATTAAGGGTTGAGATACATCAGGCCGTACCAAATCGCACTTGCCTATGCTTCTATCCCTTTTTGTCACTTAGAATCGTCATTTACTAGAGCAGGAGTGCATCTGCACGCGGCGAAATTGACGAGGCGATCGACAACACATTCCAGGGGCCCAAGTCTGCTATTTTTATAAATTCGTCATTCCAACACGATCGCATTGTCATTTTGCTAAAAGTTCGTAATCTGTTACTTTATAATAATGGATCATTGATCAGTCAATGGTCTCGTACTAGAGGTAGAATGATAATATCAAGCTTATTAAAAGCAATGACTGCACTATGACGATCTAATGGTAGGTCACAGATCAAAGGAACTGTTAAAGTTTTAGTAGATTACCACATACGTCAGATATTCGTTTATTAATATGTACGAGATTACCATTCTATGCCACTTTTTTCAATGAAGTGTCAGTGGTTGACCATTGGAAATTCACAATAATGCCATTATATTAGTAGATTGCCAAACTTGTCAAAATCAACAATTATGAAATCAATGATAGACCATTCTGACACTATTGTAATAGCAGACTTGAGACCCTGTGCAGACAACCCTTAATGTATGATGATGAGTTTTAAGGTACTACATTGGGCACACGGGGGCCACATACGCCGATTTGAGCACGTCGGTCTCCATATATTTTATATGGCAACTAGACTTGTAGAGTTATATTAGATCCACGCCACGTGTCACACCGCTACATACAAATCAGGCGTGGCGTGGCCCACATGTGCGTCGTTCTAATGTATATCTCGCTTTAAGCTAGAACTACACTAGACCGACGCACACGTGTAACACGCCTGATTTGTACGTAGACTGACGTCACGTGGCGTCACGTAGCGTGTATCAAGTGTAGCTCTACAAGTCTAGTTTCCATATAAAATGTATGGAGACCGACGCGCCCAGATCGGCGTGTATGGCACACGTGTGCACAGTGTAGTTCTAGCTTCTGTTCTGTCTTGGTAGTTCATTCGCACTTTAACTACATCATAAAGACTATATTCCGTTGTTCTCAGTTTTATGCTGATTTTATATTAACCAATTAATGTAAGCACACATAAAGAATGAATTTTCCAAAATTCACCCTTTAAAGGGATGGAACGGAAGTTCAAAGTTTGTTTGGTGTCACGATGACGAAGCCGCTGGCAGATGCTAGTGAAATAGTCGTCATAATATATTTATATGCAACTATGCTGCTATATACTGGCCACATAAGAAGACTTAAAGTCACCCAAAGGGTAATGAAAAGGGCTATGCTTGGAGTTTTCTTGCGTGATCGAATCAGAAATGAAGATATCCGTAGAAGAACCAAGGTTGCCGACATAGCACGAAGAATCGCCAAACTTAAGTGGCAATGGGCAGGGCACATTACACGTCGAATAGATAGCCGTTGAGGCCGATTCTTGAGTGGCGACCGCGTACTGGAAGACGCAGCTTTGGAAGGCGTCCGACAAGGTGGTCCGATGACCTGGTCAGGACCAGACCAGATGCGAGACGCACAGGACTGTTTATTGTGGCGACATTGGGGGGAGGCCTATGTCTAACAGTGGACGTCTTTCTGCCGAAATGATGATGATGGAAAAATGGACTGGTAGTGTTTTTCACATTTCTTTTACAAACTACAATAGTTTGGAAGTACCTAAGTCCCTCGTCAATGTACAAAATCTTATTATACTTAAATTCACTATTTTAGCCATTCAAATCATTATAGTTTCTCACATCTGATACGAATAAAAAGTTACTAAAACACAGATGGGTACAAAATATGGCACTTGTTTTTTATAAATATTGGTAAAAGTTTTTTTCCTAATGCTGATAAAGCATACTTATATTCATAGCAGCATCTTTGGGTAGACAACATATTCTAGTAATTACAGAAAAAAAATATATTTAGAATCCTATTTTAATCGAATATTTTTTCAATACTTTATAAACTGAACTCATTTTTACTATATTTTTTTGTATTTATCGGTTTTCTATTATTTTAAGTAAAAACAGTACTTACAAAACGCACGCACGTACGCACGTTTGTGCGTAGTAAAAGCGCATAAGTTTGAGTTTTTTTATCCCGTTGTATTGCTTTCATTTATGTTGAGGAAGTTAAATATTTAAGTTTTTTTAAGTAAAAAAACACCTGATTCCTTCATTAGTATAGCAAACAAAGAGAATCAATGCGCATCGCGGCATAGTAAATAATTGGCGCGGAGTTGAAGCAGAATAAAATTCTTCGGAAGCTTTGTGGCGCGCGGCAGCGGGCGCCCCTGGCGGAAGCTGCGGAGACTAACTATGCGACGGGAACACTCTGAATAACGTTGCACAGAGTAGGCCGGAACAGAGGAATTTGAGAATGAAGATTTTTTTTTTCATATCTTGGCTGGTTTATCCTGCAAGCCTAGCCAAGGTGCGACCGTTTCGTGCCGAATCTCTTTCTATAATCGGAAACGCCTCGGTGCGTAAGCGATTCTAGAAAACGATAAGTTGGTTGCCATGTTGACGCGCCTGAGTCGATCGCTCGTTCTACAAAAATTGTAACTTAGCTACAATTTATACCACAAATCTGAAGGATGTAGATAGACATTGTAGATACGGTATTACATTACACTCTATCATTATGAACGATATGAACTTGGCTACGAATTTTCCATTCGTTTGTTCTGACCACGTGACTTAACGTTGAGATGATGTTATTCCCATACATTTGATTAGTTTTACTACTGGCGTTAACGATTGTAGAATTTCGAATTTTTGTATTTTTGAATTTGGCTAAGCCACGCCTCCGATTCCTTTGTTCTGACGTTATCTCAACGCTCAGTCTCGTGGTCAAAACCGAGGCACTCAACACAAAAGAAACGATCGTAACTTGGCTAGGGGGCAAATATCCATAGTTACAGTTGATGCTTACTAAATAAAAACAAAAAGACATACAATAAAGCCTACTTCACATACCTGAAAGACGGTCTGTGTATCACCATCCAGTGAGACAGCATTAGGCCATCCACCCTGCCGGCTACAGTAGCCACAAGGCTATTGAGGATTTCTTATTTATAAAGAAGTAATATTTCGTTTAATTAAACTCATGTTACTGGCTAATATCTATAAGTAGGTACTGAATCCCTACCGACGACTTCTTTACCCGATCCTTTTTACGACCTAAACTGAATTGCTAAAGGGATGGAGCTATATAGGCTTCCCCGCTCGCACGATTGACATTTTAATGCGTTAGTCCCCCCTGAACCGATTAGAAAAATGTTTTACTGATAATGGTCAAATGGTGCTTCTTTATCTATTCGTACACATGCATTGCACCTTTAAGACGGGGGGGGGGGGGGGAATACCTGACCCTCTATCCTGGCCGTCCGCCACCAGCCTAAGCTTCCCAGTAAACGGGCACTGTGTGCCTATGAGCAGTGAGGACAGGCGGGCGGTGTATGAGGCCTCTGCAAGATTGAGGCTCAATTATGTGTCAGGAAACTGTCGTCTGAGTCCCCCATTAACGATAACTTTCTAGAAAATAACAATGACAAGAAAGAAACCAATTTTCAGGTTTCTCCATACAAACTTCCAACCCCCATTTTACCCCCTGAAAGGTGGAGTTTCGTAAAATCCGTTCTTAGCGGATGTCTACACCCTATAAGGAACGTACCTGCCAAATTTTAAGTTTGAAGTTGTTATAGTTTCTGAGATTTCGTGATTGTTTTTCGCTTTTATATATTTTTTCTATGTATTAGAGCTAATGTTAAATTTTTGATGACATTTACATTATTAGCAAATTTTTTAGTCTTCTTGCTGTGTAATTTTTCACTGTACTCTCCTGAAAGCATCCAATTTTTACCGGCTAGCTTCCGATCGCTCGCAGAAAAGATGGTCATGAGTTCTGACAGCTCATTGAACCTCCCTTTTTAGCTTGTAAATTACTCGTCGGAGGAGACCTTACATTTTCTTCGTTTGAGCCAACGACAAACTGCATAGATACTCTATTGAATTGGTTGGACCCAGTAGGTAAGTGTTTCCTTCGGCAGCACCACATTCACGCTAAGACCACTGGGTCCGCTATTGATTTTCAATTCATCATTTTTTTAAATTGTCGGTAGGCTAGCTCTTGACCATTATCTTACTTACCAGATTGAAAGCAAAAAATGTGGTCGAAAATAGAGCACGCTTTTTTTTTAGGTGGGAAAATCATCCAATGACATCTTACGCTCTTGGTCGGAGTGGGTGTGCCAGACTTTTACTGACTAAAAAGGTTTTGTTTCAAGCAACGTAGGATTAGGAGTGGGCCTGTTCCTTTTTTGTCTGAAACAATCCCTTGGCCCCAGTAGGCGTCGAACCTGCTGAGCCCTACGGTTTGCTGACATCTCCTTGAGCCGCGTCTGGAACAGTACACGCCATTGACGACTTGGGTTTGGTCCGAACATTTACCGGATGGTCGGACGGCGAGATACCCATTGCAAGCCCGCGCCAATGGTGGCCGGAAATCGGGGCCATTCCCTCGCGGTACTTCCGCATGAATCCGGTGCAGGAACTTCCCGAACTGACCATCGCTCATCATCATCGCCATTGCACGGTGAGAACCTGCGTCATGCGGAAGGTGAGGATGCCGTGAGGTTTCTCCAGCCGCTCCTTAAAGAGCCATAATTTAGCGTGCCTAGAGCACGCTAAGATTGTGTAATTTTTATATTAACAATCTATCTATTTCCACAGTATCTGTTTCGTGGACTACTCTGTGCTACTAACCGGCAACCGCCTCCCGCTATGTTTGTTCATTAGAGGTTTTAATTTGATTTTTCTAGCGCGTTCTAATTGCAGTGTGCTTATAATTCTCCACTCATTCATAGAAGACAATTAGGTTGCGTTTATTTTTTATATTCGTTGAACTTTTTTGTGTCCTTAATATGAATATTTTGGTTCCAAAAGAAGGCCGCCTCATTCTTTACCTGGAACGGGTAAATCCGGGTATGTCATATATTTAGACTAGTAGACAGATATTTATTTCGCTAAGTTACAAGAATACCTCTCAAAGGGGACTAACGTTACGATGTTCTTCAAAATTCACGATGTTCGAACGGTTGAGTCACCAAGAAAAAATACTGATCGTCTTTTAGCAATAGGTGATGTTGACATGTATCACCTTTTCAAACGTAAGCTACGTGTGCACTATCATTTAGACTCGATCCCAAGCTAAAGGTAGATTTTGTTAACAAAAATTTGAAGAAACATATTTTGAATGTTGGCGGTAAATACATATCGCAATTGTCTCCACTTAAGTAACAGTACTGGAGGTCTCTCTGCAAGTTGGGACGTCGAAGCATGACATCATTTAGACTAAATCCTGATGGGATTTTTGCTGACGCATTTAATACGACACATAACTTCGTAGCATCTGAGTCTGCTTGCTGAACACCATGATGAGATAAGTACACAAGTGTGAGTGAGTAGTATTTAATTTAATTCATTCAAGTCCCCATAATTTTATATGCCCTAACTCTTTATACTTCTTTGAAAATAGCTTATATTGTTGGGCAAAATATTCTTGCTTGCTTTTTTTTCTCTAGAAACGTCAATATAGAATCAGTAACGTCATTCTGCTGCTTTTGAAAATCAAGGTAGACCGGCTGCCGAGACAATCGTTTTGAAAGGTCACACATAGTCACGTCTGTGTCGTTTCTGGGCCAATCATGTCAAAAAGCAGTTATAGTTATGTAGAATTCGTGGGACAAAGGGTCCACACGTCAGTCACATCACGACGGCCACGCGTCAGTCGTTTTCATACAGTCAGTGACGACTCAATTAACTGTTGGCAAAGTAACAGATGGGTATATATGCGGAAATCTTAAGCACAGAGTTTAACTCCCTGGTCACGACTTTGGTCTTAGCGGCGCGCAGCGCGGTGAGCGGGGCGGCATCGGTAAGTGGAGCGTTTTCGCTATGAGCGGCGTCTCGTAGCGTGCTTCATACATTTTCATACTTTTGATCTGACCGCTCGCCGCCCCGCGCTTAGCTCCCGCTTGCAGCGGCAAGGTCGTGAACGGGCCGTAAGAGATACGCGAAACAGAGTGTGAAGTCCCGCAAACCTATATTGAAAAGGGAGGATCCTCCGACCAGACGGGTCTTAGGTCTGGCGGGCTAATGAGGATGATTTCGGGCTATTCTATAAGTTCAAATCGCGCGAAGAACTTTAATTGCGCGATGCAGGATTATTTCTTATGTGACACCATAGATGTCACTTCAGTGCTTTTAAAGTCACCGCGGCTCAAGAACGCAAAAGGCAACTGAAGAATACAGGTGGGTTTTAGTCAGTAAAAATCTGACATTCCCTCCAACCAAGCCACGCTGAAGATCTTAGTTTAACTTACTAAGTACCATAGACCTTACATACCTACCTAGCTATAGGCAAAAACTCTCATTAACCTTCCCTACATTCTGTAGTTCTTCAATTTGAAAATTAGACACTCTTTAACTGACTTCAAAATGAAGGATGTTCTATGTTCGGCATAACCAATTTTTATTTTTTTTTATGTAAGTTCACCGATTTCTCTTTCGATTGTGAACCGATATTGAAAATATTTTTTTTGAATGAAATGTCTAAGGGCTTTCAAGTTGATCCGATAGAAATATTGTAATTATCTGATCATTAACTTCGAAGATATGGATCAGAACTCCTCATAGGATCACAGCAGAACTCGGTGTTAAAAAACGAAGAGACAAATTATTATAGAAACACCCACATCCGACATTAAAGTTATTTTGCCGTGGACAAATGGGAGTTTATTATAAATATTTCGGGTACATGTTTCTTGTCACTACTAATAATTAAGAAGTAAAAAAAAATAAGAACAAAGAAAAAAAAACTAATTCTAAATATAGAAATTAAAATAAGCTACTGGCAGCTAAGAGATGATCAGTCTCAACCGACAGCGTTCACGGACATGATGTGTATATCAGTACCATGCACTCAGCACAACCATTTTGCAGGGAACCGAATGATCCAACACACGCGCCGCCATCGGTGAGTCATTTTTGAGTGAGCATGACAAACTCTGCATAAATTGAAACATTGACAGTGGTACTTATGGTAGTGGTGGTGGTAAAAAACGTGTCAACGTATCAGTAACGTGCCGAACACAAATAAGATGGGACAAGGGCAGGAAGATGATGATGACAATGGTACTTGCCCGGTTTCGAGACTGCAACCTGATGCATGAGACTAAGGCGGGTGCCTTAACTAACTGATGGCCCACATCACGACAGTCTGTCACATGTCACTGTCACTACTAATAAGTAAAAAGTAAAAAAAAATACGAATAAAGTAAAAAAAAAAACTAATTCTAAATATAGAAATTAAAATAAGCTACTGGCAGCTAAGAGATGACCAGTATCAACCAACAGCGTTCACGGACATGATATGTATATTAGTACCAAGCACTCAGCAAAACCATGCAGGGAACCGAATGATTTAACACACGTGCCGCCATCAGTCAGTCATTTCTGAGTGAGCATGACGAATTCTCAACTGAATGAATTGAAACATTCACAGTGGTACATATGGTGGTAAAAAACGTTTTGCGCCGACCACAAATAAGATGGGACAAGGGCAGGAAGATGATGATGACAATGGTAATTGCCCGGTTTCGAGACTGCAACCTGATGCATGAGACAGAGGCGGGTGCCTTAACTAACTGATGGCCCACATCACGACAGTGTGCTATAACAAAACGAACGACAAATATCGATCCATTGCAAGACAAAGTAGCCGTAGAAGAATTACGTTAAATCCAGCAGCGACATATTGCACTGGAACCAGGTTGATTGGATTTTAGATTGCACCTGGGATTGGATTAGATCAGATGTAACGATAGTTCTACGTCTTTGTCTGACTGGATTTCGGTAAGTAGGTAATGTTTCTCTTTCTTCATGCTAGATTAGCTTTTGCGATTTTACTTTTGGTAGTAACTTACCTACTGATATTTTTCTGCGCATTTCTGTAGTGTTGGTACCGCTTTATATAAAACTAGCGGATATTCTGTGTTTGCTACTGCGCTTTTTTATTATTATTTTTTATTGGGTGGGAAAATAATCTTATGACATCTCCCGCTCTTGGGCGGAACGGGAGATAGTGTCAGACTTTTACTGACTAAAAACCCACTCCTGTTCCTTCGTTGCCTTCGTCCCAGGGCCCCGGGTTTTGCTTTCACACTACCCGTGGCCCCAGTAGGCTTCGACCCTAAAAAAAGAAATACATTTTGTTTATTTGTTGAAAAAAGAACTCATATAATTTTTTTATAGTCTGAAGCCGCTCGCGTTTTAATACCATTTCTAATTAAACCAGATAGGAGCATATTGGTTCAATGGTTTCAAAGTCTATAACGTTTATAGGTAGATGTTTTTTTATGTTTCATAAACGGGTAGCCGACTTTTAGAGCGTATCTCTTATAAACATACAATTATTACAACACTAGCTTTTGTCTGCAGCTTCGCCAGCGTAAATAAAATATGTGCCTACGTCACTCAGGAATAAAGCAGCTTTCTATCGGTGAAAAAATTTTAGCAATCGGACCAAAACTTTCATACAAATAAAAAACCAAACTTAACCTCTTTATCAATACCCATTGACGGGGTTCCAAATTAGTATGGAGAAACCGACTTTCATGCGGGTGAAGCCGCTGGTAGAAGCTTGAATAATAATAAATATGTTGTAATCGCGCGGAAAACTCTATGCAAGATTTTGTACTGTCTTGTCATGAACTGTGAGAAATCAGCAACGGTTCGGTAACCGTACTTACTGAACCCAAGTCGTCGACGGCGCGTATTGTTCCATGCGCGCCTCTGGGAGATGTCAGCAAACCGTAGGGGCCCAGGAGGGTCAAAGCCTACTGGGGCCACGGGTAATGTGAAAATGAAACCCGGGGCCCTGGGACGAAGGCAAAGAAGGAACAGGAGTGGGTTTTTAGTCAGTAAAAGTCTGATACTATCTCGCGCTCCACCCAAGAGCGAGATTTTTCATAAGATGATTTTCTCACCTAAAAAAAACGGCATTGTTCTGGGTTATCTTTACCATGACGTCATAACGTCTCTCGTCTAGTCCTGCCTCCGCTACGGATTTTTTTCTAATGGTAGAACGAATATTTTGTTTGACCTGGAGATCGAATCCAGAATTCTTTCTCAACAGTCTTGATTTCAGCATCTTAGACCAACGAGACAGTCCAAATTTAGAAATAGTTTTTACGATAGTAGTTATAAACACGTCTTTAGTGGGTTGATAGGATGAGGTGTGCCCCGCATGAGCGAAACACCGCCGTGTCCTCGTGGCGGCCATCGGACGCAACGATTTCTCGCGCCGAGCCCTGGTACAGGCCATGGCCCGCATGCGTGGAGAAGTGGCCCTACCGCTCCAGCCATCGGGATCAAGACCCCGATTTCCAGCCACCGTAGGCTTGGGCTTGTGGACGACGAGCAATGGGTAGCTCGCTGTCCGGCCGTCCAAAAACCGCCCGGACCGGGCCCGAGTCATCGACGGCGCGTAGTGTTCCACGCGCGCCTCAAGGAGATGGTAGCTACTACCATACAGACTACCTACTAGGCGGCGTCGTGTGATACTTGTTTAATATATAGGTACATATATTATATTTGTGGCGACATCTATCGCGTCACATAGGAAAATCCTGAATCGCGCAATCAAAGTTCTCCGCGCGATTAGAACATATGGAGCAGCCCGAAATCATCTATCGGGCAGCTGCCCACCAGACATAACACCCGTCTGGTCGGAGGATCCTCCCTTTTCAACGGAGGTTTGCGGGACTTTACTCTCTGTTCCGCCTACCTCCAAACTGGTGACCCTCGACAAAGAACGTCAGCGCAGCCTTCGTGCAGCTACTACCTCGTGACGTCATCATCACTTCCTCAAGCTTTCGAGCAGCGAGCCATACAGCCAGCACCCACGGCTATAAAGGGTATCCTGACCACCAGCATGCCTACATGGTCATACCTGGTCATCACCCTCAGCCTCATCAGCGACCTTGGCGAAGCACACTGCACTTTCGGCCAGTCTCATGAAGAGCAACGAAGAACCTCTCCTGGTCGACGCAAGCAGTCAAGCCACTACGTCGCACAGCACCGCTCCGACTCACTGGAGCCAGCAGCACTACTCCGACTCACTGGAGCCAGCAGCACTACTCCGACTCACTGGAGCCTGCAGCATCATCCCGACTCACTGGGACATCATCACCCCGACTCACTGGGGCATCATCCCGACTCACTGGGACAGCACCACCCCGACTCACTGGGGCATCACCGCAGACAGTTCCGACCCACCGAGAACTATGCGGCATTCGGTTCCGACTACTGGAACCAACCCACCAATGGCCTGGCACGCATCAGGAACCATCGATCTCCGATCTCCGGAGGGGAGTGGTGTGGCGACATCTATCGCGTCACATAGGAAAATCCTGAATCGCGCAATCAAAGTTCTCCGCGCGATTAGAACATATGGAGCAGCCCGAAATCATCTGTCGGGCGGTTGCGGCCCACCAGACATAACACCCGTCTGGCCGGAGGATCCTCCCTTTTCAACGGAGGTTTGCGGGACTTTACTCTCTGTTCCGTATACCTCCAAATATTTATAAAATATTTTCCTTCTTTACCTTGCGTTCCAGAGCCCCAGGTTTTTCTTTCAGAAGCGAACCCATGGCCCCAGTAGGCTTCGACCCTACTGGACCGCTACGATTTTGCTGATATCTCTTTGAGCTGCATGGAACTCTACGCACCGTCAATTACTTGAACTCATTCTGGACGGTCGGACGACGAGCTACCCATTGCTTGTCGTCCACAAACCCGCGCCTACGGTAGCCAGGGATTGCTCTGCGACCCTCAATGCCTGAGATTAATTGTTTAAAAAAGCATTTCCTTTGGTTAATAAAATCACATGCTTCGTTTGAAATAATAAGAAAGCAAAAAGGTAATCAATATTTCTTTCAAAAATAGATTATCCAATCATTATTACCTTTATTTTGATTTTGTATAAAATATTGTTGACTAGAGCGTAAGTCAACAATCATCATCATCATTTCAGCCGAAACACGTCCACTGTTGGACATAGGCCTCCCCAAGCGACGCCACAACGACCGATCCTGTGCGTCTCGTATCCACCGCACTCCCACGACTCTCACCAGGTCGTCGGTCCACCTTGTGGGAGACCATCCAACGCTGCATTTTCCGTCAAGTCAAGATATTTTGTCAATATTATTTACTTACAATATTATGTCAAATTGTCCAAACGTCATTTTATATTGAAAAATCGGTTTTCGTTAGTATGTATTGTTTAATTTTAAGTTGACCAGCGTAGTATAGAAATAAACTTAGATACTACAAAAAATTAAACTACAAACAATTTTATAGAAAAAAAATATCTTTATTTACAATTCTCAGTGATGTAAGTTACAATTTATTTAAACAAATTATCAATATTACCAAATTAGTAAACAATTCGTGCTTTGTGTAACATTTTAATTACAAAAATTATCAGAACAATGCAAGAATTACTTAACAATTAATACAATTGCAAGAAGCTGTGAGTTATATTATCAACATTAAGGTAAAAATACAAGCGATTATGATGTATGAATTGTGGAGAAGTGATTATATTGGCGAACTGAATTTTAGAAAAAATAAACGAAGATATCAAAACCTATGACTGCCATGATGTTTGTTTCCACTGTCAGAAAAATCATTATTCATGCTGAAAGATGTTTTTCAACACACCTATCCGAAAACTGGCTCCTACCTCACAGCTTTTAGGCACAAACAGGATCATATTTTGCACTAGTGCAAAAAATACTCTGGTCAGCCCCCAAGCTTATTCAATCTATTAACATCAGGTTGGGTAACCTCACAAAATACAACTTTGTCGCTTCGATAAGAATTCGTAAACTGTTTCCCACAATAATTTATTACTAAATAGTATCTATGTTAATGATTCTTTTTTCGAGTTATTGTGTTGAAAAACGTCACTTGAAACACGTGGGCATTTGTCGTTGCAGTCTCGGCTCCATGACGTAACATGTATTCCACCTCGCCTGCAATGATAATATTTGCCCAATTGTATCAAAATTCTAACTTCATCAGGATCCGTAGTACTTTGACAGATTACTTTTCTTGACATTTCTTTAATAAAATAAATTATTTGAAATTTCAAAAGCTGCTGTTTCCAGAAAATTTATGGCAAAGTGAGTTTGAGGCAGATTAAGGTTATTTGAGGTCAGCGCAACATGTTTTTTTCTTCCATTCTGTCCTGGTATCCGTCATGCTATAACTAACTCCTTTTTCTTTCATATCACTCCTCACGCATCATTTCTTTGACCTCCTGCTTCCTCTCCATCCATCCACATGTATATACATAAATCCCTCCTCTTTACATGACCATACCAAGACAAACGATTCCCCTTCAACTTTTCAGTCACTGGCGCCATTTTCAAAGTTCCTCTAATATACTCATTTCTTACTTTATCCCTTTAATTTGAGTAAGTTAAAATGTTAACTTAACAATGCTCTAACACACTAAAAAAACAAACTAAAAAAAAAATAGTTCAGCGCCATCTAGCGAGAATAATTAATCACTCTTGGGCCCGTACATTTCAACTTAATACTCCATTCGCATTAAGATATTTTTTAAACAAACCTTTTATAATGACCGTCTTAACGATTTTGACTTTTATTTCGTAGACTTAAGGTTGGCATTAAAAACATTTTTTTTTTGTAATACCAACTTTTTATTGCAGCTGCCATGTGCCCTGCCACACACGTAATAAAATTCAAAATCGGGTGAACGGACAGTAAAAAAAAGTTTGTTTTAAATGTCTTATTGCGATTGGAGTATAAAAGGAAGGCTTAATCCAAGTAAAACATATAATACAAAATTTAGCATTATAATGACTCTGTACAACTGTGAATACGTCATACAGTACCTACATATCGACACCCACAACGAAAAAGTTTGTAACATTAATTCAGTAATTTTTCAAAATGAACCTCAAAGTGATAGTGACATGTTTGAATTTCGTTTGGACTCTTATCCGAGATACTGCCTCATGCGATGCGGATATCGATATAGTTCTTATATTAATTTTCTGATTGACAATACATTATGTTGCAAAACAACCAGTTATATTTTGTACTTAAGAATATTTTGTAAGTATTTTTTACAACGTCGAAAACATAATCATTTATTACGTTGATCCATTTTGTTTTACAAATTGTACGTCCAGTAAAAACGCAGTTTGAAATGTAATGATTACCAAAATAAATAAAATACATCAATTGGTAATATTTACAAATTGTATAATAATGTTTTGTTATCTATTTGTAACTATTTTCGATGTTAAGATTAACTTATTTATTATGTCTGTTAGTTAGGCTTACGTCTTGAAAAAAGTGTTTGTTTTTACAGTAAAAGATTTTTGTCCCGAGATTTAATAGATTTATAAAGATACTTATTACTAGATAGTGATGTAGATACAAGGTGGCTTTCAGTTTGTTAGCAAATCTTTAGGGGGTGAACATACTGTACCTGCCAGGGTCGCGAGAATTCTTTGAAAGGTCACCGTGGCCCAGGAACGCAAAAAAACAACTGTCAAAAAAAGGGTTCGTTTTACTCAGTAAAAGTCAGACACTTCCATTTGCATCACCCAGACACAGATAATTTATAATTATATTCTAACTTTTTGGGTAAAAAAATCATTAAACACCTAACTTATTCCGCTCAGCGTAGAGCAAGAGAGAATGCCAGACTTATACTGACTAAAACTAACCCATATTCTTCCAGTTGCCCTTTAAGATGACTCTCTTGAATAATGCCGCAGCCCAGAAATGTTAGTTTGCTTAAACTAGGAATTGAATCCAGAACTGCAAACTCAGCAGCTACTCGAGTGACTAATAAACCGAAGAAGCAGTTCACTGAACCATTCTTTTTCATTTCATTTGTTATTATTAAATGTAGCCATACTCGCTAGGGTATACCTGACTGGTTTGTCTGTACAGTTGAGTTATACAGGTGAACCGAAGCGTGTATGTTATACAACTGTGCAGGTTTCCACACAAGCTTACCAGACAGATATAACTGTGCAGGCAAACCTGTCAGGTATACCCTAGTTTGTATAGATACCTTTAAACGTCAGTGCATAGTTACACTGTACTGTTACATACAATTTCTTCAATCTTTTCGATGTTAAATTTAAGGAATCTAAATAATTCTGGCCAAAGAATTAGTAGATTGCGATGAGCCATTATCGTGTAAATGTTGGTTATAGAATTGTTTCCTCTAACAGCTTGTTCTTACTGAAACTGTTTACAAGATTTTATTTATTTAACAGATCATTTTAGTGGATCATATTTTCATTCGGTCATAACATAATATTTTATATAATATATAACAAGTAACTGAAATAATGGCATTATGATACACCCCAATTAGAAAATTAGATTACAATCATAATTCAGGCATTGAAATTTAAGAAATTCGCGATCCTAATTGTAGGCAAGTAATATGGTAATTGACGCAATATATTGTTAGTGCTGCATCGGTATTATAACTTTCTTTTCTCTCTTGACAGAGTGGTCGTGGTTGTCATCACTTCAGGTGTTGGTGGCAAGCTTCACAACACGCCGCCACTCCTCTCTGATGGCCGCCTTCCTCGTGCATTCGTGCAGTGATGATGAGCCATTTACTGCCGCTTTGATCTGATCAGTCCACCTCTTAGGCAATCTTCCTCTTGACCAGGTACCCTCAACCTATTCCAGGACCACAAGTCGCTCAATAGCCACTTCCCCTCGGCGGCATAATTAACCAAAAAAGGTGAGAATACGAGACTGTACCAAAGATGATAAACGCTGGTTGATGCCGAGTTCCCGAAGTATAGACTCGTTCGTACGGAATTTATTCCACGATACTCCGAGCATTCTCCTCTATCACCACATCTCTAGGGCGTCTATCTTCTTCTTCTTTATTTCCCGTAAGGTCCTCGTTTCTGCGGCGTACAAGAATATGGGGAATACAAGTGCCTGAACAAGCCGGATTTTTGTGGTTGTATATATGTTGCGATTCCTCCATATATTCCTCAAATTGTCCATCACATTGATTGCATCGCATAGGATTGCACCACATCACAATTGGCAATTTGTGTAATTTCTGGAGAATTGTTAATCATGCGGTCGACAATCATAATTATAAGTCGCACACACAAACTCACCAGAGATGTAATCATGATTTATCAAAATAGGTATTTTTTTATACTAAAATAATATTATTGATTATTTTAAATTAAAGAATACTCATTTTAAAAATAGCTGAAATCAGTTCAGTAGCCAATTTTAAATATATTACATTCAAGATGTGTGTTTAGTATGTAACATGTTGTATAACCACAAATTATATGATGTTCACAAGAACAAGTATACAGGATAGATTAATATATTTAACTGGATATAGAAAACGAATGGACTTCCTGTAAATTCATATGGCATTACCGAATTCAAAACTGATCCACTAAAATGGTATTATAAATAGTTTCAGAATGAACGAAGAAATTAGCAGAAACAATACAAGAGTGAAACAAGTGAAGGTTGAAGCCTTGGAAGAATAATTTTTAGTTGAAGATTTGGAAAACAAATACAATATGGGACAAAATGTCACACCATGACACGCAACGCTCAATCTATTAGACACTGCAACATTGCCCAGTGTCTCACAACTGCACCCCTTGCCAAGTTCATAATCTGCAATCGTTAACGGTAGTAGTAGTAGTAGTAGTAGTAGTAAAACTAACCAAATGTATGGGAATGACATCATCTCAACGTTAAGTCGCGTAGTCAGAACAAACGAATAGAAAATTTGTAGCCAAGTTCAAATCATTCAAAATTATATAATGAATTGTTATAATTTCTACAATGTTCAACATCCTTTATTATTGTAGAACGAGCGGCCGATTCAGACGCGTCAATATGGCTACCAACTTATCGTTTTCTACAATTGCTGACACCGAGGCGTGGAATTCGACACAAAACGATTGTAACTTGGCTAGGGGGGTAGGGTCTCACACCATTTCACAACGCATTCATGTGAAGCGGGACATGTTGTATAATTTGACAGCGTGCACGTCCTGTTGAGGTACAATTTTTTTTCTAATATTTCCGAGGTTTTAGGTAAACACTGCCAATCTCAACTTAAATAATTTCCCAGGAAAACTCAGTGTTAAACTATATTCTAGACTTTCTAACTATACAACTGAATAGATAATAATTTCCTGTCTAAAAACAAAACAAATACATAAAGGTAATTGTATCGGAAATTATACATACAATTAAGTACTTTGAAAATTTAATTTTCCCAGTTACACTTACTCTAAAGGGTTTGGTAACCCTTAAGTTATCACAATATCTTATAACTGTGTACATTAGAACAAATGGCGATATTTACATGAAGTTTTATAACAGTAGAATATTATTACATAGACAATGGAATGTACAAAGTTACAATAATAGAAATAAAAGCAAAACTCTCATGTCAGGTGCAAAGCAAATAGAAATAAAGTGAGAACAAACACATGATCTTTGAAGAAACCTCGTGTAAGATTGATTTTAGCGTGATCTACATGGTGAAGTTGTTGATCTAGCTATGACAGTCTCAATTAGCTCAAGGGTTTGCTGGAAAAAAAACTATTTTTTTTGTTTACTTTAGTTCGCATATGTTAAGGAATTTTGGTGTACAATACAGAATAGAGGTCGCATTACGTGCATGAGGTTGCGGTTTCGAACCCGGGCAAGTACCAATTTGAATTTTAAATACATATGTACTTTTTAAGTTTATGTAGGACCTTACTAACAACCTGTGCCTCAGAAAGCACGTAAAGCTGTTGCTCCTGGTTGTCATTCGTAGATTTTTGACAGTAGTTATAGTTACGGTAGTCGGTAGTCCGACCCCAGTATTGATCAATTACTGGGTTATAGATGCCTGATAGGCAGTCTCTCCATCCTGTTATTTAGCCGCATTCTGCTAGACTGGAAGCCAATCCCTTTGGGAAAAGGCTTAGGGTTGGGGCTGGGCTGGGCCGAGCCCTTTTCAACAGCGTGAAGTGATCCACGCGCTCCTCAAATAGATGTCCGAAAACCGTAGGGGCCCAGCCGATGCCTGCTAGCTAGGACTGCGGGGAATTCCTGAAAAGGAAACCCGTAGTCCTAGAACGCAAAGGGCAACTGAAGGACACAGGTGTAGTTTTAGTCAGTAAAAGTCTGACACGAAGAGCGGGAGCAGTCATTGGATGATTACCACCCTTAAAAAAGAAAACCAATACCGTTGGGAAAAGGCTTAGGGAGATAGATGATGGTGTACAATAAAGAATAAAATTTACAGAACAATCTGCAAATATCTCATTTAAACAAGCGAATCTAACCACTTTTGAAAAGCACAATGACTTCAATGCTTCTGAAAAAAATGTCGGTATTATGAGACTGATAAATAAAAATGTATGATGTCGTCATTATTTGGTCAAAAACAGAAATTAACATATTTTTTATATGAACTAAAATGTCTGGCCCCAAACAACCAACACCAAATCTAGGTAAAATTAACTTAACCATGTAGAGCAAGCTGGAATGTTAAAGTTTTATTATTCTTAAACAAGGTTTCCAAGAAAAGTTATTAATTAATATCCAAAAACATATTTTTTCACATATGAACTCAAGGACAAGACCACGTGAGCAAAAATTTGTCGGCTTTACTCTAAAAAAAAATAGTATAAGATTCAGCGGTCTGTTTCAGAATCAATAACTTTTAATTTAACGTTAACCCTTAATTAAACCCAACCAGCGCATTTTTAGTCAATAAAAGCCTGACACTATCTCCCGCTCCGCCCGAGAGCGAGCTTTGTCATTAGATGCTATTCCCACCTAAAAAAAATAACCGGCATATAATTTGGCGTAATTTATGCTCTCAAAACGGTGAATAAAAACATCGTGAGGAAACCGACATGTCTTAGAGCCAAAAATTCGAAGACCTGTGATATTCAACAACCCGCATTGGGCCCGTGTGGTGGATTATGGCCCGTTCCCTCTCCTAGAGAGGAGGCCTGAGTTGCAGCAGAGGGAACATTAAAAGGCTGATTATGCTGTGCTAATTTCAAGACAAAAAAATTATTTACTTCAATATTTCCAGTCCTTGAGTTCAACGGAAAAACAACGAAAAAAATATTACAATAATAAATTCCTTAAAGCGAATAAAATTCTTACAAAAACAGTGTAATGCTTAATTTAAATATTGTGTCTAAAATTATTTATATCACACTAAATTCGTATTTTTAATTGTCCTTCTTCTTAACCGCCAACAAGTGACGCGAAAGCTGCGGGGTCTTGTATTTTTTCTTCGTAGTCCTCATAATCGAGTATAGGTGCTATGTAGTCATGGCCCATCGCCACTGGCAGGAGAAATAGCAGAAAAAGGAGGATCCAACTTTGGAAGCACTTGGATGCACTGTTGAGAGTGACTGAAATAAGAAAAAAAAAATGTTAGTTTGAAATCTACATACAGAAAACAAAGTCGTGTTTGTTATACTATTTATGATCGACCGATTTTAATGATCTTTGCTTCGTTAGATTCATATCCGCTCCGAATAGAATATAATAGATTAATTATTAAAATATCGAAAAAATTAGGAAAAATAACGAAAAATTTAAAAATATCCAAATTCATCGATGGAAAAACATTGCATGTAGCGGAGATGAGAATGTTGAGATGGATGTGTGGTGTGACGAGAACGAATGTATTAGAGGAAGTTTGATAGTGGTGCCAGTGACTGAAAAGTTGAAAGGGAATCATTTGTCTTGGTATGGTCATATAAAGAGGAGGGATGAAACGCTTGTTACTAAGAGAGTTATATATGGATGGATGGAGAGGTACAGGCAGACCAAAGAAAAGATGGATGGAAAAAGGATTTAGTGATAGTGTGACGAGTGACATGACAGAATGGAAGAAAAATAGGAGTTGCGCCGACCACAAACAAAACGGGATAAGGGCAGGAAGATGATGATCCAAATTCATCTAATAACATCGATTATTTTTTATTGATTCGAATTATTATTATAGAAAAATGACAGTAACTAGCAAATACATTTGTCTCAATCATTCCATCATTCGGTGATTATATTCATTGATTGGTCAGCTAGTTTTAAATAATCCTTACATATTTAAAAACAAAATCACCCACCACGTGTCTTTCTGTATGAAAGCGAAAAACTTAGAAAATACTGTAATGCGATTTTCACCAATCGACAGAGTAATCAGTCTGTTATACCTAAACCTTTCTTATGATGATGAATTGATGTGTGATTTACTGCACCGATTACTGAAGTGATCATTTGAAATTAGACTTGTCAAATCTTACAACAATGATAAATTTTGTCAAATTCTCAATTCTGAATTCAAATACAAATCCCTATTCAAATCTGCGCATCGCGCACCGGAAGGCGCAGCGTTGCATAGCCCCCCAATGACCTGCGGGGTTACCATGACGTTTAAAGTAAGATTATTTTATTCTTATTTCAGTGTGCGTAAGAGACAGAGCTATACAGATGGCGCTAGACAACCTGTCTAGCGCCATCTCTTACCCACACTGGAAATAAGAATGAAACAATCTTACTTTAAACGTCATCGTACAGGTCCTGGTGAGAGTCGCGGGAATCTGATGGGTGCCAGAAGCACAGGGCTGTTTGCTGTCATGAAACTTGGAGTTTTTTTTGTGGGCAATCATCCAATGACATCCCCTGCTCTTGAGAGGTGTGAGAGGTTTTTTTTTTTAATATAGGTTATATTTGTGAATTGCTTCTACGTACTTATTGACTGAATGTCAATAAGACGTAGAACGAACAAAAAATCTTAGGGGTCAAAGGAATCGAGGGCGTCAATTTACTGAATAAGACTTGCAAAGTCTCGACATAATAGCGTACGATTTGTGATGTCTATGTCCAGCTGTGGATATCTGGGCTTTCAACTCTGGTCATCCAATAAGAAAAATGAAACGTACTCCTCTCAGGTCTTGGATCCGTATCCGGCGTAAAGAAGTCCAAGTTTGCGGAGCTCCTGTACACGTCGTACACCGTGGACAGGCAGGCCACCCTCAGTCTTCCGCTGAGGAACAGCTCAGGAGTCACCTTTACATCCGCCTTGACGCTAGTCCACAGGAGACCGCTCTCTGAGGGGTGAAGGCTCGTCTCTGTTGCACGGAGCTGGAATGAAACAGAATTTAGCATTAGTATAAGGAACTTGGACAATTATTTCGGGCGTTTCTATGTTCAGTATTCTTCGACTATGAAGTTGATATCAAAGGCTATATCGAAAATTTAATTTAAAAAAAAATAACAATTTGCAAAGTGCACTAATTAAAGTGTAACTGTTTTTAGCAAAGATTATCAATTTTTCAATTTTTTTTTCATTAAATAAAATAATAAAATTGCTTTCCAATAATAATTCACTTTTGCAATCATACAATTATTATTTATTACACAATCATCCAATATTTCAATTCATGGAGAAAAAAAAAATAATAAGATAAAAAAACTTTGCAAGTGCGATTCGGACTCGCACATTGAGGTTTATGAACAAACTGTGAATAGTTCAATTCCCGCATCGAGTCTCGAAGATTTTTTCGAATAGAAAAATGTCTTTTTTTGTGACGTAACTACAAATTTTCAGTTTTCAGATGTATTCCTATACTTGTATTATAAGACATTGCTTCATTCCAAATTTCAGGTCAACGGGAAGTGCCCTATGAATTTTGATTCCTTTGAGAGTGTCGAAATATACGTTTTTTGCAACATAAATGGCCGATTCTTTTTTTTTGTAAACTCAGAAGTTGGATTTTTTCCCATCTTCAAGAAACCGCTGATTTTAGTTTATGTTTTTAATTTCAGCTCGATACCTCCACGCGATCTCGAGATAAAGGGTCTTGACAGACAGACAGTTAGACAGACAGACAGATGGACAGCAAAGTAATCCTAGAATTGTTCCCCTTTTTCCTTTTGTGGAACTTAATCCTAAAAATAAGATAATATCTTAATTTCACATCACATTATATTATAATAGAAAAGTAACCTCTCTTTAGTGTGATGTGTTTATGTGTTGTGTAGCTATGTGGTGTATTATGTATTGCCTAACAAGGAAAAAAATGGTATATAAGCTATAATGGTTGCGGGAGTACGATGCATGCGAGACGCACAGGACCGTTCATTGTGGCGGCACTTGGGGGAGGCCTATGTCCAGCAGTGGACGTCTTTCGGCTGAAATGATGATGAAGCTATAACTTATTGCTGAGACGCTGTATGTCCTGAAACTTCACTTTTCAACTTTTAAACATTTTTTGTTTTCGGTCAATATGAAGTCATCCGAGAAAAGGTTTTCCCCACGACCTTGAGCAGTTGTACTTAAGTGTAAACCTTTGGAGGGAGGCGGAACAGAGAGTAAAGTCCCGCAAACCTCCGTTGAAAAGGGAGGATCCTCCAACCAGACGGGATGTTATGTCTGGTGGGCTGCAACTGCCCGGTAGATGATTTCGGGCTGTTCTATATATGTTCTAATCGCGCGGAGAACTTTGATTGCGCGATTCAGGATTAGTTCTTATGTGACGTGATAGATGTCGCTACATCACTCCCCTCCGGAGATCGGAGATCGATGGTTCTTGATGCTTCTTGATGCGTGCCAAGCCTGTGGTAAGTTGGTTCCAGTGGGTCGGAACCGAATGCCGCATAGTTCTCGGTGAGTCGGAACTGTCTGCGGTGATGCCCCAGTGAGTCGGGGTGGTGCTAT
Source organism: Mythimna vitellina (assembly GCA_949316375.1). Taxonomy (NCBI): domain Eukaryota; kingdom Metazoa; phylum Arthropoda; class Insecta; order Lepidoptera; family Noctuidae; genus Mythimna; species Mythimna vitellina. The sequence continues at coordinate 3,448,477 of OX438696.1, forward strand.
CCCAGTGAGTCGGGATGATGCTGAAGGCTCCAGTGAGTCGGAGCGGTGCTGTGCGACGTAGGCTTGACTGCTGGCGTCGACCAGGAGAGGTTCTTCGTGGCTCTTCATGTGACTGGCCGAAGGTGCAGTGTGCTTCGCCAAGGTCGCTGATGAGGCTGAGGGTGGTGACCAGGTATGACCAGGTAGGCATGCTGATGGTCAGGATACCCTTTATAGCCGTGGGTGCTGGCTGTATGGCTCGCTGCTCGAAAGCTTGAGGATGTGATGATGACGTCACGAAGTAATAGCTGCTCGAAGGCTGCGCTGACGTTCTTTGTCGAGGGTCACCAGTTTGGAGGTATGTGGAACAGAGAGTAAAGTCCCGCAAACCTCCGTTGAAAAGGGAGGATCCTCCGACCAGACGGGATGTTATGTCTGGTGGGCAGCTGCCCGGTAGATGATTTCGGGCTGTTCTATATATGTTCTAATCGCGCGGAGAACTTTGATTGCGCGATTCAGGATTAGTTCTTATGTGACGTGATAGATGTCGCTACAAACCAATTAAAGACTTGTATCAGTCCACGCAGACGTTGCTATAAAAAATTAAGAACCAATGGCTTAAAGACAGAATGTAGTGCAAAAAAAAGATCATTAATAAAACTATTCAAACTAGTAACTAAGTTAGAAAAAAAACTTCTTAAAATATTACAATTAACAAGAAACACCTGCCTTTAAAAGCCGTGTTCAAATAAGTACCAAATGTCTAAGTTACAGGTGGCCTACAAAGTAATCTAATTACAAAAGTATTACATCTACAAATTACCTCGTTTATAACAATTAAACTTATATAAAACGAAACTTTATGTTCATATAACTTTGCAATTTTATTATCTGCTTAATGCTGAGCCTTTTCTGCTTTTTTTTAGGTGGGATCTTGGCGCAGCCTTAGCAGTCAATGGCCTCATGGGCCCCTTCGGTTTTGCTGACATCTCATTGAGGAGCACTTAGAACACAACGCGTCAGGTTTGATCCAAACCAGACGCTCTACCTCTACCTATCCTAACAGGCGTGGGCTTGTGAATGATTGCTCGTCATCCACTTTTCGATGCGCGTAAATCACCTTGCTACTCCCGATTTATAATCCCTTACTACTCCGCATTTAATGCAAATAAATGGCTTTTACTTTTTTTGACTTTGACGTTTGCCCCCAAACCAAGTTACGACTATTTCGTTTCGATTCTCTTGCATCAAACGCCTCGAGTAGGCCACGCCTCCGATTCTTTTGTTCTGACCACGTGACTGAGCATTAAGATGACGTTATAACAAAGGAATTTAGCATTAAAGCTCTTGTAAATACCACTCGTGTTTTGTTTATTCCTAAAACCCCTTATCTCAAAGAACGTGTTACGTTCCTTCATGACACATATAATGGAAAATTGAGAGAATTTACGACTACTGATGCCTCCAGTCCGCTGCCAGTTAGGGTGGTAATGAAGATACTTACAGGCTCCTCATTAATATAAATAGTGAGGTTAGCAGCAGGCCTTGCAGGTGATGACGTGCAGTTAGCTTGCAGCACCTCCCCAGGCTGGTAGCGATCCTTGTCTGCCTTCAGTACAGGTGCAATAGGCGGCAATGCTGAAAATATTTAAAAAATGTCATTAGACAATGTACATATAGAAGTTCTGGATAAAAAGAAAAAAAGTTTATTTGTGACTCACACAGAACAAAAAACAAAATAAAACAAATTATGAAATATACGTGATAACTAACTTAAATAACAACACAATAAAACACCTGTACGAGTCTGAAAAGGCTCCTATCGCATTATGCGTGAGGCCGCAGCTTTATGCTGAGCGTTCGGCCGTTTTGCGCGGATGTGACGCACATCTTACCTATCAATTGATTATGTTTGTTATCTAGTTTTAAGATTGCGTCATTTCGCGCGAATAAACTGTTTTTCTTTCTTTCTTTTGTTTTAAATTAAAAAAAGTTACGCAGTGTTGGTATTTTGATACCCATATATATGATGACACCGATCAGACACAAAGAACTTAAACTAAAAAAAAACATTAGAAAAAAATCTAAATCGGTCCACAAATGACCAAGGAAACGGAACCTGAACATAAATAAAAAAGTACATACAGCCGAACACAGTCAAACATAAGAGTATAACTTCCTCCTTTTTGAAGTTGGTTAATATAATAGTGATAATAGAGAGATTGCGCTTGCACAGTCTCTTCTTCTTCCCATCCTTGATTATGCTGATGCCAGCTATCTTGACCTTACTCAAGAACAACTGGATAAACTTGAGCGGCTTCAAAATTTTTGTATAAGATTCATATTTGGTTTGCGCAAATATGATCACGTTTCCGAATTCCGTGTAAAGCTCAAGTGGTTGCCCATTCGCCTTCGTCAGAATGCTCATATTCTTTCTCTCCTATATAATATCCTCTTTACCCCCTTCACGCCTCTTTACCTTAAAAAACGTTTTGAGTTTCTCTCCAACTCACATACAAAATTGCTAAGATCATCAGAGAACTTGCGACTTAAATTGCCAATCCATACCACGACTTTCTATGATCAATCATTTACTATCCAGGCTGCTCGTATGTGAAATGAATTACCCGACACAATTAAACGCGCTCAATCGTTGCCTGTTTTTAAAAGACTCGTTAGGGAACATTACCTGTCGCTGTGAATATCGATAGTCGTCATTTATATTTCTGCCTATAGTTTTTAATAACATTATGTATGGTATGTATATATATAGCATATTTATTTATCTGTATATCTATTATAATATAATACGTTTAATGCTGGTTTTGTCACACCAATGACAGCCCCATTTCTTGTCCAGGCAATTACTGTCCATTCCAGGTTGCCTGGAAGAGATCGCAGAATGCGATAAGGCCGTCCATTGTATGTACGTATGTGTTTTAAGTTTAGTTTCCTTTTATATTTGTAATGGTGTACAATAAAGTAAATAAAAGTGAAAATAAATAAATAATAGATATGCAAAAGTGTGAATTTTGTGGAAAATATATGTAACAATGAATAGCTGTTCGTAAGTCTCGCTAAAACTCGAGAACGGCGGGACCGATTTGGGTAATTTCAGTTTTGAAATATTTGTGATAGTTCAGGGAAGGTTTAAATGGTGAGAAAAATATGGAAGAAAACACGAAAAGAAAAAAATCGAATGCAACGCCATCTTTAATTAAAATGTCATTATAAAATGAATTATGCTGTTCTGGTAAAAACTAACAAAATTTTAAACATATACCCCTTGTGCAAATCCAAATGTAAAGCAAAAATAATAAATTGGCTTCTTGATTTAGATTATTCTGAGACAGAAAATATTTTAGCTTTTTTAAAATAAATTATATAGTAAATTTGTAGACAACATTTTTATACACACACCTACAATCACTATAACAAAAAAACTTTCAGACACACACACAACACACACCATACACTACACACTCACAGACACACCATTTTTAGTTTTAGCATTTTTCCTGTTTTATTTTTTAAATATAAATATTCCTCTCTATACCTTCACGTATGATGATATATATATACTTTGATGTTTACAAATTAGTACTTTATAGTATTGTTTTAAGAGGGTGAGAGCCTGGAGATCTGTTATACAGGTCTCGAACCCACTACAGACTCCAGCTCTCACAAAGGTTACAAATTTGATTGAAATAATATGTTATGAATCAATGTCTGTACCTTTTGAGAGAAATAAATCGATATTATTATTAATATTAATGCCTGTAGATGGCGTTATCCTTACTATTAGGCGGTACAAAGTTTGCCGGGTTAGCTACTATAAAATAAATAATAAAAAAAGATGGTATAAAGTAAACAAAATTACCTATTCAGTGACACGCGATGCTCCGATAGCATTTGTCGATGTCATAGATAAACGATCGAACGCGCGGGCAAAGCGACTTTTTACGATAAACGATTGGAAAGTACATAATGTATGAAATTGACACATGCATTTTACGCAGTCAATCTGTTACATTTTCGGTTTTGGACAATAACTGTTCGAGCCAGAATATTACTTTCTGACTAACCTGACTATTTCACAATTAAAAAGTGCTTTTTTTGGTGGGAAAAGCATTTAATGACTTCCCCCGCTCTTGGGTGGAGCGAAAGATAGTATCAGACTTTTACTGACTAAAAACCCACTCCTGTTTATTCGTTGCCTTTAATACCAAGGCCGAGTCTTCCTTTCAGAATCAGATGATAATATTGGATTAATTTCATTAAAAAAAACTGGTCTAGTCAAAATCAAACATTTTTAAGAATACACTTAAATCCCAGAAGTATTCGACATCGCAATATCATCCAGTTCTCTTCTAAATCTTTAGGGATTTTGTACGAAGAAAAACGTAGATACTAAATTGAATCCTAACAAAATAAAATACTTATTCAAATGGAGATGGGAATGTTGGAATACATGTATGTACATCAAGCTATGAATATTACGATCCTGCGGGACCCACTTGATTTCAACGTCCGCGCTTAGACCGGAATATCAATTCTGTTTACTGTCGTATACATTATTACAGTCAACAAAACAGATAAGTGACTTGAAGGCCAATTCTAGTGCCTAAATATTTTCCCTCAGATAGCTGTCCAGTTTAGTTTTAAACTATGTCTCGTTGGAAAAAAAAAACCCATTTTCCTTAATCTATCTTAAGGTGTAATGACATTTTTTCATCTAAATAATTTCATATATATATTATGGTGGCTACGAGTGTAGCCACCATAATATATATAGAGACCTCTTACAAGTGTAAGAGGTCTCTTTTCTCTCTGTTTTTCAACTGAATTGATCATAATTATAGTTTTTTATAGAGAGATTTGAATTGCTACATACTATTTACATACCTATTTAAAAAACACTTAACTAAATATGATTACATGTACACTTCGACAAAAGACTTATAATAATAAACCATTAATTAATTAAAACTGTCTAAAATCAATTAAAAATATTATGACTTGAAAAAACACTTCCACATCGCTGTCATTAAAGTTATGTGTTTATTTTTTAATTTGATATAAACTAGTGCTTGACTGCAATTCCACCTGATGGTAAGCAACGATGCAATCGTTGATGCGCACTAGTTTATTAAGAGCCTATTCACTCTAACTTTGATGACACCCAAATTATAATCGGATGGGAAGACCTCAGCAGGAAAATTGTTCCAGTCCTTCGATGTACGCAGTATAAACGACTAGGCGAAACGCTTAGTCCAGACCGTAGAGGTTTCTACAACGTACGGGTGGATACTCGCCGTACGTCGGGTTGTCCGATGGTAGAAATGAGATGTTGAAATCAAGTCATGCGATTCCTGCGCACACTCTCCAAATTGCAACCTGTAAAACACCGAAAGACTGGCTACCCTACGCCTGTGCTCAAGGCTTTGAAGATTGGATGTGTCCGAAAGACTAGTGCCACACTATGTGGCAATGTTTATCCTAAGTTTTTTTTTTATGTTCAATGCCGTATATAATTTCATCAAAATACGCGCATAATATCTTATTTGGGTTTTCATGTTTGTAAATATAACCAAAATAGACAAATGTATTTCAATAATATAATATAATTTAATTTCAAAATAAGAATATTATTTATTTTGTATATAAAGTTTATTTGAACTTATAATTTCAATATAATATGAACATATCACAGTGTGTGCGGTTTAATTCATTAAACGATAGAGTAAATATTTCCTAGGCTTTCCTGATAATAATAGACCTTTAGTCTATTATATTAGGCATATAATCACCCATGCATATTATACCAGGAAAACATAATATTTAAATTTCATTAACAAGCCTCAAGGACTTATTAAATGATATAATTGGCAACGCGAACTTGTTACTAAACTAATAATCTGCACAAATGGGTTTTCAAAAGCATATAATTGCGTTAATGCTTGTATAATATTTGAATTGATAGGAATTATATTAGGACGACTAATATGTTTTCCATTATTTCACTTGTGATTTAGAAGTTGCTATAGACTAGAATAGAATAGTATAAACTTTATTGTACACCAAAATAATAATAAAACTTTTACATTAGATAACTTAAATCTATGAGTACAAAGGCGGTCTTATCGCTGACAGCGATATCTACGAAACAATCTTAGGATGGACTGTAAGAACTTGAAATAGAAAAAGGGGGTATTCTGTGGTGTACTGCAAATTAACAAAGTAAGTATTAGACTACTACTATATTATGTGCAACGTACGACAAATATTTTGAATGGTAATCAAGGGCTTTTATCATCGGTGCGTAGTTTTTCATGCGCGCCTCAAAAGATGTCAGCAAAACCAACAAAACCGAAGACATGTGACATTGGACTGCCCTGATGTCACATGTCTTCGATTTTTTTGATTCTAGGACCAGCCGGTTTAGAGAAACTACAAGAAATCCTTTAAACTAGACACAGAAATATGTAATTCACTCTAATGTCCACATCTTAACAAAATATTAACAGAAATGAAAAACTGTGGTAAGAGTTTACAGAATACAAAGCGTTCTATGATAGCTTTATTTAATTTTTTATACATCCCTAATTTTAAATTAGTACAAAAAAATAGAGCTCGTACCCGTTACTGATCATATTTGTGTAGTCAAAAGCAAGAAAAAAACACAAGTCCCAAAATTGACCACGTAAATTTGTCATAATTTTAAAGAAAAAAGAAAAGAAAAGAAAGAAAAAAAGGAAAAAGAAAAAAGAAAAAAATAAAATAAAAAGAATATAAAGAAAGAATAAGAGAGAGAGAGAGAGATATAATATAAAGAATTAAGGAATTGGTCAATTCATAATTTAATTAATTATTACTACTACCTACTACTAGAAAATACTACGCGCAGAGTTTTTCCATTATTTTTCATTCATAAATATTGCTGTTTATGAATATTATTTATTGAGACTTTATTAATAACGAGACCTTGTCTAATAAGCCCTTTAAGTATTTGTACTAATTAAAAACTAGTGGTGTATATACCTTTTAATTTCATTCTATTTATTTTAATTCAGTACAATTTATTAAAAAAAAAAAAACCTTTTTTATATTATTGATAGACTCGCGTTTGACAACTAACTCAAATGATGGGTAAGAAATTATGTGGCCGACGATAGAGCATGCTTGCCTAGAAGTAACCTATTTACTTTTAACTTAAAGACCCCTAGGTTGTAACTATCAGAAAACACAAACTCCGGCAGGAAATTCCACTCTTATCTGTACGTATAATGAATGTGTTCTCAAAACGCTTTGTACGTATGGGTGGGATGTCCACAATTTACTGATGGCACACGCTGTACGTTTATAATAACAGTTAGAATAATATCTGATCTAGCATCATCATCATCACTTAATACGAAAGACGTTGATCTGCTGGACGTAGGCTTCCGCCAAGTGTCGCCACAACGACCAGCCCTGTGCGCCTTATATCCATCCTTACCAGGCCGTTGGTTAACCTTTTTTTTTGTAATACATCTTTGCTAAAATTTAACTGCACTAGTGGTCCCGACAGACGTTGTCTTGTCCGAAAACTGTCTTCCGTCTGAAAAATTGTATTTTCAAACCATCCAAGGACCCACACAAATGTACACACAAAATTTTATTTATTTATTTATTTAAGGATTACCAACGAGTGTTACAAAATAATAAAACTTAGAAATTAAATTGGTACATTTAACCTAGTCCTATAATGCACACTCAATTATAGGCAACCACAGCTTATGCATAAAAACGAGTGAACATGGTTCCAAATATGAAAGTATTAAATAAAAGTAAAAGTTACAGTATTGAGCATGACATGAATATGAAATAGAAAATTAAACAATATAGGTCAAATAATAAAATAAAGTAATGTCAAAAATGTTTTATCACAATCAGTCAAGCCATTTAGGAGAAGTTAGGTGACAAACGCACGTACAGAAGAATTATACTAGGTATAAACAGTATACTTGTATAAAGATATTTTCACTGAACATTCAGAATACTAAATTCACTCCACACGTTTGGCTGGCGGCATTCCGACAAGCATGTAAACGAGTGACGATACTCGAGTTCGTCTGCTGCATCCTGGAGAGGCTACTCCACTACCAACCTAGCAGACTCCCTAAATCTTTTTATATTGAACTACTATCGTCAAGGTTTTACTGAGATAAAAGCCGACAGACTGATAGGTGAAGTTGTGACATGATAAAGATAAATGAGTTTACACACTCTATGAATTTTTCGTTGTGTTCTAGTGTAAGGCCGGTAACAATAGAAGGAATGAAGGGAGGCAGTATAAGCTAAGTAAAAAAAAAATATGGAGAAATTGGCAAGCATAATTATAGTGACATCAATTTCGCCACATAGAAACTAAATTAAAAAATACTGTTTGTGGGTTTTCCGCGTAATTTAAAAACGAAAAAAATCGAATTATAAAACAGTTTAAAAAAAAAAAAACAATTATTTGGCAGTAGCCTGGACTAGACACAACACTCGTCTAGTAGGACTTTATACCCAAAAGAGAAAGAAGAAGAAGAAAGAATTAGAAGGATTAGGCTCTAATCCTTCTACCTTTAAACAACTACAGAATAATTAAAAATATTCCAGTAACTATAGCTCAAAATGGTTTTCACCCGTGTGTAAGTCGAGAATTCTCCATACAAACTTTGGACCCCCGTTTCACCCCCTTGAAAGTTGAATTTCCTAAAATCCCTTCTTAATGCTTGCCTACGTCATAAAAGGATACCTTGTACAAAATTTTACTCCCCAACTCCTGATAGTTTCGGGTTTGTGATATGTCAGTCAGTTTCACCTTTTATATATTTCTATAAACATACTAGCTGACTCGGCGAACTTCGTACCGCCTAAAAATGTGATAAATGAAGAACCGCTCGACCGATTTTGTGCAAACTTTAGATAAAACATACACTAAATAGTCAAATAAATAAATGGTTTGGATAGGTGAGCCTGTTCTTGAGTTATAAAATTACAACGAAAAGTGGCATTGATTTTTATATTTATAGAAGAGAAACACAGAGAGAGAGAGAGAGTTTTTATATTTATATAGATTGTACGCAGGTCGGTTTGTATACGGAATACCGTGTAGAAAGGTTTGTACTGTGCTGGCAAAACTGCGGTGAAGCTAGTAGGAAAATAAGATGGAGCTAAACCGGGTTGTACGAAAGAGTCGCCCTGAAACGCAAAGAGTAACTAAAGAACACGGATGGATTTTAGTCATTAAAAGTCTAACTTACTCTCTCTCTCTCCACCCAGATCGAGAGAAGTTAGCATAAGCATAACGAAGCATAGTCAGCCTTTTAATGTTCCCACTGCTGGGACTCAGGCCTCCTCTCTAGGAGAGGGAATGGGCCGTAATCCACCACGCGGGCTCAGTGCGAGTTGGTGAATGGCACACGTCTTCGAATTTTTTGGTTCTAGGATATGTTGGTTTCCTCACGGTGTTTTCCTTCACCGTTTTGAGGGAAGTTACTCGCTCATAATTACATGATCCTAAAAAAAATTCGGTATACCTACTTGTATATACACATTTCTATATTTTCTACATCATACATCACCTTTGACAAAATAAAACTCGAATAGGACAAATCTTGGATCAGATATGCCTACAAAAACTATATCATTCACAAAATATGAAGGATAAACATGAAAATGTTTTCCTACCAATATGTTTGTGTTCCTCTGTTTCTACAGCAGGATTTTATTTACTAATAAAACAAGATCGAAGATATATCTTCCTTCCTATACAACATAATTTGAAAATAAGGACGCGATGTGTTTTCATAAATGGGATATAAAGGAGTCGCGCACAAAATGGTTCGAGCAAAAATATTGCAACTCTGCTGTGTCCTATACTGTTTGAACAGTTTCTGTTAGTAAAAAGTGCAATCAGTCAGGCAGTCTTAAGTGGCAATGGGCAAAACAGCCCCCCTAGCCCAGTTACGATCGTTTCGTTTGCGTCGAACGCCTCGAGTAGGCCACGTCTCCGATTCGTTTGTTCTGACCTCGTGACTGAGCGTTGAGATGACGTCAGAACAAAGGAATCGGAGGCGTAGCCTACTCGAGGCGTTCGACGCAAATGAAACGATCGTAACTTGGCTAGAGGCGCAGATGACCTTTGGGGCCGGAGAGTTCTAGAGTGGCGACTGCGTACCGGAAGACGCAGCGTTGTAAAGCCTCCTACAAGGTGGACCGATGACCTGATAAAGGTTGCGGGAATCCGAAGCATGCGAGACGCACAGGACCGTTCTTTGTTGCGACACTTGGGAGAGGTATGTCCAACAGTGGACCTCTATCAGCTGAAATGATGATGATGATGAGTTTCTGCCAGCGATTTTGCCCGCGTGAAAGTAGTTACATCCCCTTTGGGGTGAATTTCCGAAAATACTCTCTTAGTGCTCGCCGTATAAAAGGGAACCTTGGGCAAAATTTTGTACTCCTAGTCCTAGAAGTTTTGGCTGTTCGTTGATATATCAGTCAGTGAGTTTTGGCTGTGCGTTGATATACTAGTCAGTCAGTTTCAGGTGCGTGTTGATATACCAGTCAGTCAGTTTCTGCTGTGCGTTGATATACCAGTCAGTCAGTTTCGGCTGCGCGTTGATATACCAGTCAGTCAGTTTCGGCTGTGCGTTGTTATACCAGTCAGTCAATTTCAGCTGAGCGTTGATATACCAGACAGTCAGTTCCGGCTATACGTTGATATACCAGTCAGTCAGTTTCGACTGTGCGTTGGTATACCAGTCACTTAGTTTCGGCTGATCGTTGATATACCAGACAGTCAGTTCCGGCTATACGTTGATATACTAGTCAGTCAGTTTCGACTGTGCGTTGATATACCAGTCAGTCAGTTTCGACTGTGCGTTGATATATCAGTCAGTCAGTTTGGGCTGTGCGTTTATATACCAGTCAGTCAGTTTCTCCTTTAGTATATAAACTAGCTTCTGCTAGCGGCTTCGCCCATGTAAAAATAGGTTTCTTCATACAAACTTTAGACCCCCGATTCATCCTGTTGAATTTTGGAAAATCCATTCTTAGTGCTCGCCTACATCATATCAAGAAACCTCGTGCAAAACGCACTGCTAGTCTTGATAATTTCGGCTTTGCGTTAATATGTCAGGCAGTCAGTTTCTCCTTTTATATATCTGTATATAAAATAAAACAACAAAATATTGTAGGTTGTCAACAATTTAGGATAAAAATCCGGGTGAAACATTTTTTCCGTGGAAACTGTCAATTTCCTTAATTTTGTTAAACTTTAAATGGATCCAAATTATACTGGCGAGAATTCTCTAATTTAGTCTCAACTAAGAGATAGATACGGGTATAGTCAATAAAATGTTTTTGTGAATTTAACTTAGCATTAAGGTCGTTTTACTGCATTTGCAGCTAGACTGCTTATCTTAAAGAAGGTCGAAGTATTTGTATTAAGCCTTCTAATCACGTTTAGACGAAGGTAAGATCGTCGCACAATGGGTGCTTTTTTTGAAGGTAGGACATTATCTAATGGCTTCTCTCACTCTACGGGACGGCGAGAGGGCATGTCAAATTTTTACTGACCAAAATCACACCTTTATTACTTCTTTATCTTGTATTCCAGGACTCCGGAGTCCCCTTTCGGAATACTGGTGGCCTTACGGCTTTACTGATATCTTTTTGAATCGCGCGTGTAACCCAACGCGCCGTCAACAATTCGGGCTTGGTCTGGATGGTTACCGGACTGCCAGATGGCGAGCTGCCCATTGGTCATCGGCTGCTAGCAAACAGTGCCTGGAAATAGGGATCTGGGTCCCAGTGGCACGCAGTGGGTGCTTGCAGACTGGCATCGCGCTTCGTAATCTAAGGCACATTTTTTTTGAGGTGGAAAACAATCAAATGCCATCTCTCACTCTAGGGTGGAATAGGAGGACATGTCAGACTTTTACTGACTAAAATCCACCAGTGTTATTCACTTACCCTTTGCATTCTAGACACACTTTTTCAAACTTTTCCACAAATCTAAGACGCGCTGGCGTGATGATCAAGACTCGATCCAGATGGATTTGCTACCGAATGCAATATTAAAAAAACTTTGGAAGGCTGTGGGAGATAATCTTTGCCCAGTTGTGGGAAAGTATACGATGAATAGAAAAATGCTATTATTTTAGTTACAGTACTAAAACCATTTCATGAACAAAATAACATTATAGCAAAAATCAGGGTCCGATTTGCGATTTTATCGCTAATAGAATTTCACAAGCCTACTCTCTAACGCCAACAGCCATTTCATAAACCAAAAACTTTGTTATTAACCAAATCCATTTCAAAAAACCCAAATGCCCAGTAAATTTAGAGTACCTAATACAGGAACACAACAACTATGAACGAACTATCTCATTACAAACTACAGGATATGCCGAAACTTAGCCTATTCAATCCCTAATAAATACAAGATCGGCCGACGATAACGATACTGATATCGCGGAGTTTATGTCCCATAAAATAACAATACTGAAACTGTTATAGCCAAACACTTCACGAAATGGAATTAGGACCTTCCGAAATTGTTGGGGTTAGTGGCAATGCAGCTGTGGGGGAAATTGAATTTGTTTTGGTCTTCCTTGCTGTCAAATAATAAACAAGGACGTTTTTCTCTTAGATTCGATGGTCACGGCCGTTCGTGGAAAGAAATAAAGAACAAATATTTATTTGGTACGAACACAGATAGACAGGAGAGACAGACCTACAAACATCGTAGAAACAAATGCGTCATCATCATTATTTCGACCGGACACGTCCACTTTTGGACATAAGCCTCCCCAAGAGTCGCCACAACGAACGGTCCAGCCCCCCTAACCAAGTTACAATCGTTTCGTTCGTGCCAGACGCCTAGAGTAGGCCACGCCTCCGATTTCTTTATTTTGACCAGGTGACCGAGCGTTGAGATGACGTCAGAACAAAAGAATCGGAGGCGTGGCCTACTCGAGGCGTTCGGCACGGAGGTACGATTGTAACTTGGCTAGGGGGGCTGGACCGTTCGTTATGGTGACTCTTGGTGAGGCTAGGGGGCCTGTGGGTTTCACATCCATGTGAATCGTGCGATTCCTACATTAGACACACTTTACTTTTAAAATGGTGCTTCAAACATGATTTTGACAACAGAAATAACGAAGTATATAGAAACCGTTCTCAGATTATATACCTAACATTAACAAAAAACTCGCATAAATATAGGACTTATTATACAGGTATACTTGATAGGTACTAATTTTCTTTTTAAGTGACACCTTCAGGAGGTACCTTGACTTTTGGTAAAAGATCTGGTAGTGTGGAATTAAAAGATTACTCCAGAACCCGAAAGATTGCCCGATTTTAAGTGACGATTTGTCATATTATGTTTTGGCATTGACACTTTTTGAACTTGTTATACAGTTTTTGTCAATTAAAAAAATATTAATAAAAATCAAGGGCTTATCATCAAATAAGTTCTCTTGCTCCGAGTGGAGCATTGAGAGTGTTAGACTTTTAATGACTCAAACCCCACCAGGTTTTCTTCAGTTGCTTTTTTTGTTCCACGGTAACAGTAACTTTTACGAACAATCTATCACAAAATATGCAACATATACACAAACACAAAATAGTAGAAGTACTATTTACAGTCGGATATTTATTAAGTCAAATTGAAAATCACAAACTCGATTTCTTCCAAAATGTTGCAGCGATTACTCAATTATGGACGGAAAAATAAAATTGTTATGACACTGTTAAACTTTTACTGAGTGACATAAAACTGAGGACCAAATGCCCGCTAGAAATTACTGAGTTTAGTTAACTTTTCATTCAATTATTAAGAAGGTTTGTTTTGGAACCAAAGAGGCAGACGTTGTTTTTAATAAATACATACATTTTCTAGATAAAAAAGTTATGAATTTACATGTGGATGGATCAAAAGGGAGAGGAAGACCAAAGAAAAGATGGATGGATTGTGTGAAGAGTGATATGAAAGAAAAGGAAGTTAGTGATAGCATGACGATTGACAAGGCAGAGTGGAAGAAAAAGACGTGTTCCGCCTACCCCAAATAACACGGGACAAGGGCAGGAAGATGATGATGATGACATACATGTTCTAGATAAATTACACCCAGACACAGAACAATTAATCGTGCTCATAACATTTAATCTTCATCATGAACATATTATTACCTACTAATTTAGTAATGAAACAACTGTTACATCTTGATCGATTGGACGTTGCCTTCATACTCAAGGGGAGATTTAAATCCCTTATTAAATCAAAAGAAGCCAGCGTTTTTTTTATCATAATTTTTATATTGTTTTATATATTTTTATGAAGTGGCCGCTTAGAAAAAATACTTGATAGAATTGCAAGACAACAGAATAAAAAGGATATTTCTTTTTTTTTCGGCTTCTTACGGTTCGTACATTGAGCCAGTGAAAAGCTTAAAAAGTATTTCTTTTTTGATACAGAATCACGATCGCTTTGATTTTCATTAGGATGCGGTTATAACATTAATACTAATGTTTTGTAGTATTTGGCAGCAAAAGTATCTAGTCAGCCTTCTTGGCAAGCTTCAAACGTAATCTCAGCTCCATTTTATCGAGATCGCGCCTAAGTCATTTATTCCATATAGTTTGTCCAGTTGTGTAAACACTTCAGATACAAAACAACACCAATTTTACATCACAATATTGACTAGAAATCAATTTGCGAATAATCAAAACAGCCACTGAACGAATTCCCTCGAAAGAATCTTTAACCAGTACATTTACTATTGTTTTTGTTTTCCATATGTTGGAATACTTTTCCACCAACCGGGGGTTGTCCTTGGACGCACTAGCACAGCGCGTACAGGGATAATTGCCGTTTGATACCACGTTCCATTAAAAACGTCAAAGGGGTCTCTGCGAGTTGGTTTCACCTTCCAAAGGTCCAGGACCTCAGGGTCCTGAGATGTATAAATATAATTATAATAAACTATCAGTCAGTACATCAAGTACATCGACCGACTTACAAGTTGTAGGTCGCGGGTTCAAACCCAGCCAGGCGCATTACTTTGTGTGATTTATTTCATTACCACTGCTCTCAAAACGGTGAAGGAAAACAGCGTGAGGAAACCGGCATATCTTAGAACCTAAAAATTCGAAGACATGTCACATCCACCAACCCGCACCGGGCCCGCGTGTGGATTACGGCCCATGCCCTCTCCTAGAGAGGAGGCCTGAATCCCAACAGTGGGAACATTAAAAGGCTAGTTATGCTATGCTATGTAGTACATCAAAATAAAGCTTCAACATTGTAAACAAAACATTAAATTGTTGGAATACAATATTAATTTCGATTACTAATCATATTGAAAGGAAGCAATATCGAAATGATAGTACACAGCGTCCACCATTCAGTTTGAACGAGTATTTGTTATCTCTGTTGGTTATATGTTCCCTAAATATTGAATGGGACCCTTTGTGTAATAAACCTTTTTTATTGTAACAATATTTGTATTTGAGTGAACTTCTTTTCCACGCTTTACTTGCTCGCAAAATGGTGTAGGAAAACCTCATGAGAAAACTGAAATGATTTAAATCCAAATATTTGAAGACATGTAATATCTACCAAACTCTTCAAGAACAACCCACCATTGTAAAGAGAAAATCTTCAGACGAGACGGGTGTATTCTTTGGGCCATGGAGTTACTATGTCTAATTGGAACCATGCACTAGCTTCAGACGTTTTATAAGTGTCCATGTATGTCTATTTGAAATACAATATTTGAATTGCATTGACTGTTGAATTTTCTTAAAAAAAAAGTCTTAACAGACGGACAGACAGGTAACAAAGAAATCCTATAAGGGTTCCATTTTTGCCGACTTAGGTACGGAATTAAAAATTATAACATTATCGATACAGTTTGTTATTCTCTTTTGCTAAAAAAAACTCAGTAACGTGGAAATAACAGAAACAACGTTCAGAGTGATGGAATCATATCTTACAAACAGGTTTCAAATAGTTAAAATAAATAATTAATTATACAAAAGTACACCAGCTAAATTAAATTGCGGAGTACTGCAGGGATCAATTTTAGGACCTCTACTAATCCTTGTGTATGTAAATAACCTAAAAAACGTTAATGTTACCGGCGAGATCACGCTGTATGCCGATGACACTTGTCTCATTTGTTTTGGGAGTGATGTTCAAAAGATTTTCAAGAAAGCGCAAGCTGACCTATTATCACTTAATGAATGGTTCAAGTACAACTTATTAACCATTAACCCGAAAAAACGTCGCATATAGTCTTTGCAGCAATAAGTAAAAAAACTATCCATAGACAAAGAATCCCTACAAAAAACAACAAACAAAAATTATTGAGACTTAACTCTAGATCCAAGACTATCATGGTGTAACCACATAAAAAACATGCGTGACAAAATCTCTTCACTCACGGGTGTATTAAGTAGACTTTCCGGTTGTATCCCACATAAAATCAGACATATGATATATAATGCGCTCGTGAAACCTCACCTATAGTATCTAGTTGAAATTTGCGGATGAGCTACTAAAACTTACATAAATGATATCCATGTAATACAAAACAGACTTATTAAAACTCTTTACAACTATCACTACCTAACACCAATAAAACAAATATACAACGTCACTAAGATATATAACATATAGCAACTATATACATTTTAAACACGCATTTTAATAGAAAAATAATGTCAAAGGATACTCACACGCTCAATTATTTTCAAAAAAAAATTATGTATAGCGAAAAGAAATCATCTATGGCGTCACATAAAAACTAATCCTGTATCGCGCAGTTAAAGTCCTCCGCGCAATTAGAACATATAGAACAACCCAAAAACATCTATCGGGCAGTTGCCCACCAGACATGACACCCGTCTGGTCGGAGGATCCTCCCTTTTCAACGGAAGTTTGCGGGACTTTACTCTCTGTCCCGCATACCTTCAAACTGGTGACCTTCGACAATTAACGTCAGCGCAGCCACTACTTCGTGACGTCATCATCACTTCCTGAAGCTTTCGAGCGAGCCATACAGCCAGCATCCACGGCTGTAAAAGGTATTCTGACCATCAGCATGCTTACCTGGTCATACCTGGTCATCACCCTCAGCCTCATCAGCGACCAACCTACCACTGGCCTGGCACGCATCAAGAAGCATCAAGAACCATCGATCTCCGGTCTCCGGACGGGAGCGATGTAGCGACATTTATAGCGTCACATAAGAACTAATCTTGCATCTCGCAGTTAAAGTTCTCCTCGCGATTAGAACATATAGAACAGCCCGAAATCATCTATCGGGCAGTTGCCCTCCAGACATGACACCCGTCTCGTCGGAGGATCCTCCCTTTTCAACGAAGGTTTGCGGGACGATACTCTCTGTCCCGCAAGCCTGCAAACATGGATACCACACCCGAAACCGTAACAAGCTAAAACTCAGAGCACCCAGAACCAATAACGGGAAGAAAAATATTTTTTACGAAGGAGCGATGTTATATAAATATATATTACCAGATGATATGATTAATGTAAAAAGTACAAATATCTTCAAATATTTACCTTCAAAGCATGTGTACCTACTTAAATTCTTTACAAACCTATATAATTATGTGTAATTTTCGTTATTTGCTATCTAAATCCACTCACGGAGTCACGATGTGCTTTATAATATCTGCATGATTTATTTATAATCTCATATTTAAGTGAACTATTTGTATTTTTTGTGAGAATAAATACCTTCAAATCAATAACACACATATACTCTCGTTAGAGTCAGTCAATTTTTAGATATCTATCAGCGTCAACGTCAGTTCTACACGTGTCAACGCTAGTTTCGGTCGAGCCGAATGCTCGGGCACTTTCAGGCCGACACCTTACTTTCGGCCTCTATATCTAATACCAGCAAAATTAGCCTTAAGAGGCCCATTCTCGAACTGTTTATCGTCTACCTGGACATGGTTTAAAAGCTTGTTGGTTTATCCAACACAATGTTTGATAAAGAGGCAACCCGAAGAGAGATAACACCAAGCCAAGATACAACAGTTTCGTTTCGAGTCTCTTTTCGTCGATTACCTCGAGTAGGTCACGCCTTCGATTCCTTTATTCTGATGTCATCTCAACGTTCAGTCACGTGGTCAGAAAAAAGGAACAAGAGGCGTGGACGGTTCGAGGCGACCAACGAAAATAAAATCGAAACGAAACGGATGTAATTTGGCTAGTGGGCTGAACGCTCTGTTAGCATTCGATAATTCAGTCATTGACTTGATTATTTCACAAAACTTTTCCAGGAAATACGTGTTTTTGTTTAAATTGTAAAAGTTTTTAGAAAAAATGTAGAAGGTTTCTAAAAAAATATATTTGCCTTTTTTAAATTTATTAGGAGACACATTATGAAGGCCCAAAATTCACGCAAAATAGCAGACTTTTAGAGTTCTTTACTGGATTACTTCCATACAAATTTAAGTTTGCATTTCAATAGAAACCTAGATAATATCCACAAGATATCTGTGTATTCAAAATATATAGAGAAAGATAATATGTAATAACGTCATAATCACGAAAGAACGATTGTATGAAAATGTATCTCGGGTTGGACGCTCTTAATCACTCAATTGTTGTTAACCAACAATGCCCCATGGCTAACTTTTCCCTACCTTCTTAATAGTCCCTTCACGTCTCAGTTAACAGGCCACTTAAGGGACACAGTTATGATAGCTTCCAGCTTAATTAAAAGTTTTTTATTTCATCATTCAGATATAATATTCAAACTACGAAGAACTTGAGATTACGAAGTTAAATTATATCAGTTATAATAATTTAATGTTTGAGAAACTTAACTAGCTAGGTTACAGAATATCTTTTTATGACAGCTAATTGTCTAAAATCGTTTTCAGTGTTATGAATATTTATTTAAGTTAATCTCTATTAATCTTCTTAAGAAGCAGTGGTGATTGAGTGGTAACGGCACCGACTTACGAGTTGTACGTCGCGGGTTCAAACCAGCACAACTTTGTGTAATGTATTTCATCACCACTGCTCTCAAAATGGTGAAGGAAAACATCGTGAGGAAACCGGCCTGTCTTAGAACCAAAAATTCGAAGACATGTGACATTCACCAATCCGCACTGGGCCCGCGTGGTGGATTACGGCCCATTCCCTCACCAAAGGGGGAGGAGGCCTGAGTCCCAGCAGTGAGAAAATTAAAAAGCCTGATTATGCTATTATTTTGCTATTAATCTTGGCAAAAAGAAGTTCAATCTAAACAGAATAACTGGAAAACTTTAGGCACATTTGGATAATTCTGACAAACGCTTCGGTAAAATCTGATGCGGTATTAGATATGTAATACAAACATAATATTATTGTGATTGATTAAACTTAAAAAATAGGCCTTATACCTATGTAAATATGTAATAGTTTTCTTTCTTACTAATTCACAAACAATCTACTTTAGCTTTATATCGACATTTAATCGTGAGGACTACTCACAAATTATATAAAGACCTTTTTAAACACCTTGTTGACACTTTGTGTGACCCAAGGGCTGGCTTTTACCTAAGACAGAAGATAAATATTGCTCGACAGTTTGATGATGCCGTTAGTCTTTTGTGCACATTACCAATCGACCTTTTCGACGCATTTTTTTTTTTTTAGATCGACAATAATTAATACTTATTTGGTGCTCATCCGGCATAGCTGTCAGAGCCACTAACCAGTAGTCCAACAAGCCAGTCAAAATGTTTTGTATAGATTTTGTAGGTCTAAAAATAAGTAGTTGGCTATTTTTTAACCTCCTCACCCACTTTTTCTTTTATAATTTATATGGCAGAATAACGTTTGCCGGGGCCGGAACATATGTTATGAAGAGATAAAGCATTTGTTTTGTTTGTAGGAGGTAATCTCTAAAAGCACTAGTCCTATTGAGAATTTTTTTCACCTATAGAAAGCTGCTTTATTTTTGAGTGACTATAGGCTATATTTTATGTATACGGGAAACCATGGGCAAAAGCTAGTAATTTAAAACATTATTTTTAGTATTTGCGAAACCTGAATATAGTTCAGAATCAGTAAATAATTCCAATAATTTTTACAACATGCAATATTTTTTTTCAAAAATATTTAAAAAATGTCACAAGTTAGACACTAAGTATAACACGGCATGTTATAGGGAACAGTAGACACTATTGCACAGCTAGAGGCGAGAGTAAAACAACCCCTCAGTTGCCCGGGTGGCCCGGTGATTGTGTATTTGTGCGGCCAACCAGGTAACATAACAAGCTTATAACTTCGTGATTTTTCATCGTACAGTTATATTTTGTACATAGATTCTTTACATAAAAATACTAAACACGTATTTCGGGTTTCGCATACAACAAAAAAAAAAAAAAATCTCATATCTGTGATTCAACAAATATCTACTAATACGTTCTCTTTATGCTCTACAGAAATAAAGTACCCTCTCCAACGAAAGTCTATTCGATAAATAATAAGCTATAAAGTGTGTCGTTTTGAAATAGCTACAAATTGCTCCACCTGTTACCGTGGCCATAAAATAGCTCGGTTATTGGGATAAATTGAGTGGATACATCGTGGCGTGTGGTTATATTCACTGTAGTCATACGTAGTTGTGTCGATAGGATGCTTCATTGTAATTAATTTTATTCTTTCGCTGCAGAATGAGCACCTATAAATAATCATAATATTCCACAACTATCATAAAACGCCATCTAGTCTTAAACTAAGCAGATCTTGTGCTATGAGTGCTAGACAACTGATAATCAGGGTAGAGTAGGGTAGAGTAGGGTGGTGTAGGGTAGAGTAGGGTGGTGTAGGGTAGAGTAGGGTGGTGTAGGGTAGAGTAGGGTAGTGTAGGGTAGTGTAGGGTAGAGTAGGGTAGTGTACGGTAGAGTAGGGTAGAGTAGGGTAGAGTAGGGTAGAGTAGGGTAGATTAGGGTAGTGTAGGGTAGTGTAGGGTAGAGTAGGGTAGAGTAGGATAGTGTAGGGTAGAGTAGGGTAGAGCAGTCAGTTGACGGGAGCAAAGCTGCGGGCAAACGCTAGTTATAGATAAATTGCATCCAGACACAGAAAGAAAAAATGATCGTGCTCATCACAAAAAAATTTGTCCTGGGTGGAAATCGAACCCACGACCTCCGGCTTAGCAGTCAGGGCCACTAACCACTAGACCAACAAGCCAACATCCAAACATAATGCACCATTGAAGTAGTGTTTTTGCCAGAAATAAATATTTCTTAAAATATGGTCTAGGCGAACATCCAATTAGTTGACTTTAGATTTTAGTTTGACATATGCATGGTCGCCTTACCTTTGGTCCTCACGAGCTATCGATTCATTGAGCAATTGCAATGCATTTAGGTCTACTTCAAGCGCTGTTGTAGCACCTGTCCTCTGCATTTACTTAGGTAGATACGAGGTAGCTAACTACTTCCTAGCAAAAACAGAATCCAAAGGACGATTGGCGCAGTGTTTGAGCAATTGACTGCTATACTACGTGTGTGTGTTCGGTACCGTACCTCAAAAGGAAAAAAACAGAACCCTTATAAGATCACTTTATTGTCTTTAAGTCGCAAAAAACGTATATTTCGACACTCACAAGGGAATCAAAACTCATTGGGTGCTTCCCGTTATTTAGCATGAAGCAAGATCTTATAGCACAAATACAGGAAAAAATCTTTTCATAGGTAAGTTTGTACGGTACCCTCAGTGTGCGAGTCTGGCTCGCACTTGCCCTGTTTTTTTTCAAGTCTAGGTATCTTGTGTATGTGATTTTACATGTTTATAAACGAACCCATAATACAGGAGTAACTCTTAGTGTTGGGCAACGATAAAAAAAAAAAAATCTAAATCTAATTTATATTAAATTTAAAGTTATTGGAAAGCTCGTAGAAACTCGTTTATAAAGTTTGATTATTTACGACTTGAGTAACAATTCTCAGGTTCTATTTATGCCACCTACAATTTAGCAAGTTTTCTTCATCTACTTAATGATTTAAAATTAGCACTTTCCACCTGAGGAATCCTAAAACAGAGCTTTCAAAAAAAGTTAACATAAAACTCACCGATAACATCGATGAACTTGGTAGCGATCTGCGTGGCGAAGGACGGGGAGTCTGCGGTCACCTCGCAGCTGAAATTACCAGCTAGCGTCAGATCCAACCTTCGTAGCAGCACCTGCGTGCCATTCGATCTGTTCATCTGAAAATTTTGTGGAAAATACGTTTATATGAATACCAACGAGTGTAGGTAAAAAGCATTATGTATCACGGGGTAGTTGCCGAAGCCTTGTAACGCAATGAGCAACTGAAAAAACACAGTTGAATTTTCAGTCAGTACAAAATCTAGCACTCCTTCAAACTCCAACTAGATTGGGAGAAGTTATTAAGACTTTCACTTGACCTCGAAAAAAAAAGGTAAGAAGCAATATGTCTTCTGAAAAGGTTTTCAATCGATTTTATAAACAGGCATTTACGTTCTACTTTTTTATCTCTTGTATTTTATACTAATGTATAATAATTGAACATTTTTATGTATTAACCATGTATTGCCGCAGGCTACTCCTCTTTGTTTTTTAGACCTTTTAATTCATCTAAAGGTCAACTGGTAGATATTGCTGTCAGCTATAAGGTCGCCAATTTTATGGTGTATAACAAAGTATTGTTATAATAGGTCGTGGTACCGTTTTTAAAACGGGTTGCTTTAAAGTGTTCAAAGCAATTTCATAGGTAAAGACCAATTATTTTTTTCTATTCTATTCCAGAGGCCTTCTTCAATGGAAAATCCATGGCGAAACAGGAAACACGTATTCGAATTTCAAAAAAGACCCTGATAACTTACTTATCTGCCGCCAGTGAGAATAATAAGTACGGCGAATAAATTCTGGAATATTTATTGTTACAGGACTTCCAGTTTTTGGTAGTAAACTTTGTCCAAATTTATTTCTAGTCTAGATTACTTACAGTAGACTAGATAATCCAGAAATAAAGTAACTAAATTTATAAAGATGAATATTTGATTCAACTTTTTGGTCTGTTAGTAAATCTGTGAAACAAATTCCCTTTAATTTTCGGCACGGTAATTTGATTTTCAAGTTGATTTGAACTCGTTTAAAGGAGAGAGGTCAAACTTTATTGGCCGCCTGTCAAAAATATTTTGCTTTTTATTAATGAGATTATAATTTCTGCGATCCTCTAAAAGCGTTTGTAAAAAGTTGCGAAGTGTAAAATTAAGAAATTTCTTATGGATTTATTCAAGTCATACTGTAACTAAATTTAGATTATGTTTTTGTAACTTCTTAAGACGCTATGAAGTAAAAGTAATAAAGCTGATGAAATACCAGATTTCGTTTCAAACATCAGCATTATTTAGTTGCTTTAGATCATGAATGAGAACGAATTCTCTAGACAGCGACTTTAGAACGTTGAAGGACTCATCAAATTGTACTGTGCCATTTACAACCAAAGATCCAATTATTTCAAGTCCATTAAACAAGAAGTATCACTTTGTAACATTTTCCGGATCGCAGACACAATTATCGTTAGAAGCGTCGATTTTCGGTTCAAGATAAAAATAGAAAACTTCTTATACAATGCAGCTCGTGCAGTAAATATCTGGAATGGATTTTAAAGTATCGTCTACCAACAGATATTCGCTTTAAACACCTCTACAGTAAAAGAGATGTGAAAAACCTTATTCTGCTGTAATGAAAAGAAGACAGTACTATACAGGCGGTTGGATCGCACCTCGAAAATCGTTTTCAATCCCGATCCAGTCTTTATCGATTCAATCTAGCAAAGTGAGACCATCCTGGTACCGTCGGTAGCGAAATTCGGAATGTTTTCAAACAGCTACACAATATGTGTACTAGATTTTTGTCGCCTGCCAGCCTTTTTGTACTTTACTTTTTTGCTGACCGTATTCAAACGTGAAAGTGCTCGACTTTGTTTAAATTTTGGAACATTTGCTCACTAAGCTGTGGTACATTGGCTATAAAACTTTGGGGTACCTACTTCGTTGTTTCCATTTTCAATTTTAGTTATGTTTTCATGCTCTGCTTATACAATTTTTGTACTGTAGAATTAAAATTTGCCACCTGTGTTGACCTTTTTCAGGGAAACTGTGGGTCTCTTTCAACTTTCTATACTACAACTGACATAATGTACAGGAATATTATACAGATATCAAATGTTTAATTGATTTATAGAAGAACATTTTATTATGATAGAGCTCGCAAACTTTTTGGTGTTATGTTTTGACTTAAAAAAAAAGTATGATTTTTCGGAACAGTTATTTCGTACGTATTCAATTGACTGGTATTTCTAACAACCATAAAAGGGTAGATAGATGTACAGAATTTGTATATTTTAATGCTGCTATACCTGGTTATTTATATGGTATTTTTATTCGTTACTCCAAAAACATTCAACAAGAGCTAGACCGCCCATAAAAATAAATTCGTGCAGTAAAACTAATTATTTTGACAGTGCAAAACATGAAAAATCTGTATTTTTTTTTTTGTCATGTGTGGTATTTGTAGTAAGTTACTACAGTTAGGGGAATCGTAAAATTGCAGATAACTTTTTCACTTTACATCCGCCATTTTATTAATACTTGAAGCAGTTAAAATATTTTTTTTAAAAATAACAAGCTCTCATCAAAATAATAGCATCAATTACTTTAGCTAATTGTATGAACAGTGCACCATTCTGATCCAACCCAATCAACCGAACAAGGATCGTTTTCTTTGTTTATTGCAGGTGACTCAAAGAATTAGATCTCTGATCGAGTCCTATCCATCCGTGTAATGGACTCTTTAATCTGTTTCAGCCAATGGCAGAGCAGCGAAAACATATTGTAAGGTAGGGAAAACCCAAATTATCTTTATGTTGCTCTTGGGTGGGGTATCAGAAATTTTGAAGATTGGGGCGGGAAAATCGACATGTTTTTTTTTTTTTGGACTGCTGTGACCGTATACAGGGTTACTTTTTTAACTGAGACAGAATATAAGGATGAAATCCGTTAGGGGCCCGGAAAAACTGTGTAAGGTACTTTAAAACAAAATTAAGTTTTTTCTCATGAATAAAATTTTCGCCTTGATTTTTTTTTTTCAATTGCGTGTTATCCTGAAAAACAAAATAAAAATAAAATTTTGTTTAATGCCAACGAATTTTCACGTAAGAATATTTTAAATATTCGTATTTTTTTAACTAATCGTGACCAAAGATAACAGATAATTTCATATCCTTTACAATCTTATTTAATTTGCTTATGCTTTATCCGATAATTTTATGTTCACGTTACTAATCTTATTAGCCCCCCTAGCCAAGTTACAACCGTTTCGTTTCAATTTCCTTCCGTCAGTCGCCTCAAGTCGGTCACGCCTCCGATTCCATCGTTCTGACGTCATTTCAATGCTCAGTCACGTGGTCAGAACAAAGGAATAGGAGGCGTGGCCGACTCAAGGCAATCGATGAAAGAAAATCGAAACGCAACGGTTGTAACTTGTCTAGGGGGCAGATTTTTTAAGACGTGCCTATACTTTTTTTACTAATATTATACATAAAAAGAAAAGTCTTATATTTTAAGATTTTTATTTAAATTGATAAAGTCAAAAAACTTCTCATCATCATTTCAGCCGAAAGACGTCCACTTTTGGACATAAGTCTCCCCCAAGAATCACCATAAAATATTTAATTTATGGCGATACTATCATGCGAACAAAAATAACCGAAAATGTTAGTGACTAAATCGTCGTCGCTACATTTAAAATGCTAGCTTCTACCCGGCTGGTAGAAGCTAGCATTTTAAATGTAGCGACTATGTATCAGATTTCTCGGCTTCTGACTTACCTGTAACAACTGTCAAAGATCTACAAATGATCGCTGGGATCAACAGCTTAACGGAAAGACAAGGAGAAATCGCGGTATGTTAAGATGGTCACCCATCTACAGACCAACATCAGTAAGCATTGCTTAACCTTGAAGATTGAACCATTCAGCTGTTATTATTTTAGTCATAACCTCCTCTTATCCTTCACAATCTCAGTCTGAGTGCAATCAACTTTTTATTTTAGTCACCAATATCGATTTAGTCACTAATATTTATTTAGTCATTAATATTTATTCAGTCACTATTATTTATTTAGTCATTAATATTTATTTAGTCATTAACATTTATTCAGTCACTAATATTTATTTAGTCATTAATATTTATTTAGTCACTAACATTTATTCAGTCACTAATATTTATTTAGTCATTAATATTTATTTAGTCACTAACATTTATTCAGTCACTAATATTTATTTAGTAATTAATATTTATTTAGTCATTGACATTTATTTAGTCACTTATAGCAGACAAAACTAAAAGTTTACTCACATCCACATAAATCCCAGGCAGTCCAAACACCCTCGTATCAGGATCCTCCATCGGGGTATACCTGTAGAACTCATGGTTGCCCCGGTACCATTTGACGGAGTACAGTGGCGCCCCCTGCATGTCTCGCGAACAGATCAGCGCAGCTGTTCCACCCCTGATGACTGTAGAAGGCTGAACTAGAAGCATCACGTCTCGTAGGCTTGTGACTCCTGGAATTTTTAGAAAGGGTTTCCGTGAGATAAGAAGTTAATACATAAAAAGTACACGCGGCACCATCTTTGACCACACTTTGACCCCTGAGTTTATTTCGGTTTTTCTTCTCAGGGTAGTCAGCTAGGAAACACCGGCCTCATCTAGTTTAAAATGACAAAAAAAAATTGACGTGTAAAAGTGTTTTTTTAAATCTACTTACAAAATAAATATCATTTATCATTTGCAAAAGCCCAGTATTCGGGACACAGTAAAAAAATATAGAAGAATTTAAATATTATAAAAAACTAAAGTCAATCAAATGGAATCGAGTTAAAAATATTCAACTGCTTTAAATGTAAATTTTCGATTCAATAAAGTCTTTAAAATATTTTCTTGTAAAAAATATTTGTTTAAATGTGAATTCTGAAATATTATGAGAGCAATAAAATCTGAGGTTCATAGTATCTTAGCTCGTTATCTTAATGGACGCAGTGATTTTCAACATTTACTGAGATATGAACGAAAAAATGGTCTGTGACTGCTGAATTAAGAAACGGAATATTTCAACAGGCTGAACTTTTTTGTACAGTTCAATGTCAAGTTAAACACAATTCTGGATGTTTTGTGCCAAAAATGAAGTCGAGAAAATGTGAGCAACTTATATTAATTGTTCATGAAGGATTTGAAATGTCTACCCTTTTTAGAACTAACATCGTAAATAATAGTGTAATAATATTCGTTTAATTTATAAAATAGGGAAAAATGATAATTTGCGTATTTTGCAGGATAGATAGGAGAACGAGAAGTTAAAATCCTGTCGGGCTTTGTTTGCATAGGACGCGCAGACGGCGAGCTATCCATTGCCCGTTGTCCGCAAAGACGGTGGTCAGAGATCACTCTGTGATTCCCGACGCCATGTAATTATAGGCAGATGAGATATTTTAGATGAGTACAGATAATAACCATTTTGTTATCGTAAATGTTTCTAGACAGACCACCATCCATCCATCCGTGTCATCAGATGATATTTGTTAGGTACCACTAAACTCCTTTTTAAGGATTTACTAAACCCTAATTTATATATATTTTCCTATTTTACTTTTATTCAGGAAAGTGTCTGTCCCGAATAAAATTTATGTATTTCTATTCTATTCTTTAAAACCCATCTGGGTTCCTTCAGTTGCCTTTGGCGTTACGTAGCCAACGAGCGTCTCACTTCACGTTGCCAAAACATTAGAATTCCTGAACCACAAGCCAATACTCAAAAACAAAGCCACGTTATACCACAAAACAAACCCGCTTAAGCTTACTCAATAAATTGTCAAACACACCCCGACATCACGAGATATCGCCTTGCTCTTTTAGCTTGCGTTCAAAAAACACATGACAGAGTATGATCACATTTCTCCAATATCTTATAGCTGGGGCCTTTACTGAAACTCAGATCGATAGTGTCATAACTCATATAAGACAAGGGACATATCGTTTGACCGAATCCAACACAATAAACTAGGTATATTTGTCCCAACCCGAATTTTGAGTTCGGAAAATATTTCTGAACTTCTATACTTAGCGTTTTTAGGGTTTCTTAGACAAAGGACAAAAACGAGACCATTATAATTGACTGAACGTCCTACAATTTTTGAGGTAGCGTTTTATTTTGAAGAAAAGGTTACACCTACAGGTTTTAAGGTGATACCTTTCCTTCAAACTGAAACGATAGCAATTTTTTTTTAGTTGGGAAAATCATCTTATGACAAATCTCGCTCTTAGGCGGAACTCGAGATAGTGCACTTTACTGACTAAAAACCCACTCCTGTTCCTTCTTTGCCTTCGTCCTGGGGCACCGGGTTTCGCTTTCACACTACCCGTGGCTCCAGTAGGCTTCGACCCTGCTGAGCCCTCACGATTGCTGACATCTCCCTGACGTGCGCGTGAAAAAGTACGCGCCGTCGATGACTTGGGCTCGGTCTGGACGGTTACCGGACGGTCGGACAGCGAGCCACCCATTACTCGCCGAAACGATAGGTATACTGTATAAATAATTGTAAGGTTCAGATACAGTTTTGTTACTGATGATAATTATCTTTGTGGGTTGACTTCCGAAAGAGAAAAGAAACATAAATGTGGTTTTAATATTAAACGTCTAACAAATCATGAATGACTTTTCACGCTCCGCCTAAGAGCGCGAAAGGTCATTAGATGATTTCCCCATCCATTTTTGTATAGTGCCTCTCATAGATTAGTTTTATCTATGATACATACTAGGACATAGATACTTATTCATTTTTACAGTCACCAAAATCAATACTATTCAAATATTGATGCGTACATTTTAATTCCGGGTATGGAACCCTCCACCGAGCGTGGTACAGTCCGTACTTCACCAAATTTTTGTTTTCGTGCCTTAATAAAAGCAAACTTAGCAAGAATACGGCGAAGTTTTTGTTAGAATCAATTCACAATAGTGTAGTGTTTGCTCTATAGAAAGTGGAGATAAATCACTTTATATTTTTGGGTCAGTACACAAGAGGGCCACAATATGGTTAACCCATTCTTAGGGAGATAAACTCATTACTGACGAACGACCGGTATTGACAACCTGTCTCGGCTGATGGCAGTGAATTAAATCAAGATTATAAATTGAGCATCCTCTCTGAAGTTGATAAATTCGCATAATGGATTTCGTTCGTGAAATCTTTAGATATCTGAGATATTTAACGAACAAAACTGTTTGTAACGAACCAATTTGTACACATTTCAAATTTTTGCAAGCTTTTATACGAAACAAGCCAAGCTGGCCAATTGTGAATCGGAATGAGTCGTATGGTAGGTACACTTCGTGTGCAAATGTAGAAAGGGTACCATACTATAGGTACTTTCTATATTTGCCGAAACATTCACACTCTCTTGAATTTTAAATGTCTTTTAATTTTTATTTTACATATTTTTTTATAAAAGCGCCTAGCGGCAATCGAAAGACACTAAAAATTTCACCTTTTTGCTTATTACGGTTCGTAAGATACAGTCCGCTGACAGACAGATGTACGGATGGATAGGGGATGCTAAGTAATAAGGTCCCGTTGGTTATCTTTTGGGTACGGTACCGACGGGGCTTGATACAGGTTTTTAATTTTTACATCTTAAATCCTTGGTTTCAACGCAAAAAAGACTACCCTAAAAGTTGTAGTCATTTAGAATCTTGATTGAATTTGCAAGGCTTCTATTGTTATATTTTTCGACTTCTTAAATTTTTGTGTAAATTATGAAGTGTCAAAGTTCATGCAAAATAGCAGATTCTCAGCAGTCTTTATTGGATTCGTTTTACACAATTTTATAAGTTGATTTCAATAGAAGCCTAAATGACATCCACAAAATACTGTGTTTCCAAAATATCGGATGAAAAATGTATAACTACGTCATAATCGCGTAAGAGCGGTTGCATGGAAAACGGTGAAAATGTATGTCGAGTTGCAATGAATTAAGACTACGTTTTACTTCCTTTACTACCGAAATATTAACAAAATAGTACCTGATAAGCACATACCTGTTTCTGCAATTACATTACACACAATATTATTATCTCTTATGTACGAAAATGTACCTTTACGCTTTCAATTTCAAAGAGCATATCATTCGGTCTTGATGTATCAAAGCCAAAGTGAAATACAAGTTAAGGATATTAACAACGCGTTGTGAACTTCCACCTACCCGCTCTTTTGTATACTTGACATGCCTGTGGCCAAACAAATTCAATCTTTGAAGTTTTAGTTGTAAATAAATATTATTTGCCAAGTTTATTACTAATACAAGAAAATTTGCTGCAACGCAGTAATGCTAGCAAAGCAGGCGGCCGATCGAGTGAAGCAATGGTCCTCACGGCCACAATCGCAATCAATCACGGCGAACAATGAGTAGCCCGCCGTCCGACCGTCCGGTAACCGTCCGGACAGAGCCCAAGTCGCGCGCGCCTCAAGGAGATATCAGCAAACCGTAGCAGCCCAGCAGGGTCGAAGTCAATTGTAGTTTTTCGATTGTTGTTACGGACAGGAATCCAAGAAATCTAACACCAGTCTTGCCAAGGGGTATCGTGTTACCTGGGTTGACACTCCATGTAAAATACTCTGGGGTTAAGGGTCTGATTCTGAAAGAAAGACTCGGCCCCGGTATGCTGGGGCCAAGGGTCTGATTCTGAAAGGATGACACGGCCCTGGTACGTGAGGCAACGAAGAAACAGAAGTAGGTTTTTAGTCAGTACAAGTCTGACATGCCCTAGGGCTTCTAGATTTGTTTTTTGATGGAAAGTTATCACATAAAAAAAAGACTTTTGCTGCTGAAATAGAATGATAACATATAACCAAAAACATTAAAAAAAAACAAATTGTTTTATTTCACATAGACCTACATGGGCACGTATTAACAGTCAGAAGCTAGTGCACGGTTCAAATTGGTCGTTTTCTATGGAGAAGAACCGGCAAGAAACTAAATGGTTACACTTTTTTTAAAAATAGTTCATATTACAATATTTCTACATCACAATGTTAATAGATTTTTAAGGACAGTGTAGCCCAGTCAATATTGTACCCAAAAGCACAATAAATATTATCATAATATAAAGTGGGTCGTAATAGAAAGTAATCTAAGAATTTGCGAAGTCTACAATGTTTTCACATAATAAAAAAAGAAACTATATTAAAAAAAACCGGGCAAGTGCGAGTCCGACTCGCGCACTGATGGCTCCGTACAAACTTACATATGAAAACAGTTTAATTCCCGAATTGAGTTACGAAGATTTTTCTGAATCACAATAAAGTTCTTTTTTTGTGACGTACCTACAAATTTATAGTTTTCAGATTTTTTCATGCCATCGTTCAAGATTCTAGATCAACGGGAAGTACCCTGTGAATTTTGATTCCCTTGAGAATGTCGAAATACACTTTTTTGCGACATAAACGGCCATCTCTTCTTTTTTCTTTAACTTAGAAGTTTGATATTTTCGCAGCTTCAAGGGGCCGCAGACTTAAGTACATACTTTTAATTTCAACTCGATACCTTTACGCATTCCCGAGATAAACGGTCTTGACATACAGATAGATAAACGGACGACGATACTTGGGAAAGGCCAAAAGCGTGATAAATTATGTAGCTAAGTACCCGACTGAAAAATTATCAGTTGCTTTCCATCAAATAATCTTATGTTACTACGAAGAATCATACATGTATTAGTTCGCCTATCCCATAACAGATGGCGTTACCAGTCGCTTCACAGTTCACTCGTACATAGAATAATTAAAATGTGGTTTTCCTCCCACTGCAAAGCGAAACAAAATAATATTACATAAATGTTAAATGTTTTTGTGTATTCTGTTTATACTAAGCATTAATTAGTTATTATTTATAATTAACATAATTATCTAATACTCAAACATTTCGGCTTTTGAAATGATAATTTTGTAATTACTATTAGAGTAATTACAAATTTAAATATTAATTACATCTCGTATCATATGTACCGTAATTTTAAGTGAAACAAAATTTTAGGTTGAAAATTGTCCCACGACTTCTTTTGCTTTTTTTCGTGTCAGACTTTTACTAACTAAAACCCACTCGTGTTCCTTCTTTGCTTAACTAATCTTACATATATATAATCTATATATACAAAAGTGAAATACAACTCACTGATTAATCACGAAATCTCAGGAACTGTAACACCTACAAACTTAAAATTTGGCAGGTAGGTCCCTTATAGCGTAGACATCCGCTAAGTAATTTTACGAAACTCCATCCTTAAGAGGTTAAAACGGGGGCAGGACTCAAGTTCTCCGCGCATTTAGAACATATACAACAACCTAAAATCAACTATTGGGCAACTGTCCGGACCAGAGACAACACCCGTCTGTTTAGAGGATCCGTCCTTTTCAACTGTTTCGCATACCTTATAATACTTATTTAACCTCAAATCAAGTTTTCGGATTCGTTTTACTTTGTTGTTGTGCACGTATTCATTTGTAAAGAATAGAATCATGATTGATTGAAGAAAATAGTAGATTTTTAGAAAAGAATCATGATTGATTGAATGAGTACCAACGGTGAGGACCAAGTTTCCGTCGACGTTATATTGTGTTCTACGCGAATCTTAAAGAATTGTCAGCAAAATGAACGGGACGCTATCATAGAGAGTTGATGCCGGTTGTGCTATGTGACGAAATTGTGACAATAAGTTACTGTGGCCCTAAAATGCAAAAAACAAGTGTGGGAGCGTAGGTGGGTTTTATTACGAAAAAATTCTGACACTACTTCTCGCTCCACAAAGAGTTAAAAAAAAACTCTTCATAGGTTCGCGCTTGACCGCTATCTTGTCTAATGGAAAGCGACGATGCGGTCAACGATGGAGCGCGCTTACTTA
This sequence comes from Mythimna vitellina, assembly GCA_949316375.1. Classification (NCBI taxonomy): domain Eukaryota; kingdom Metazoa; phylum Arthropoda; class Insecta; order Lepidoptera; family Noctuidae; genus Mythimna; species Mythimna vitellina. The sequence goes on from OX438696.1 coordinate 3,481,518, forward strand.
GAAGTAATCTATTCATTCTTGACTTAAAGATTCCAGAGTTGTAGCAATCAGGAAACACAAATTGTGGCAAGGAATTCCACTCCTTAGCTGTACGCACAATGAATGTATTCCCAAAACGTTTTGTGAGTATAGGTGGGAAGTCCACCATGTACCGGTACGCCTGGAGGTCCGATGATGAAACGGGCTAGGCGGAATTAGATTATGCAATTCCGACGCACACTTCCCGAAATGCAACCGGTAGAAAACGGACAGGCTTGCAACTCAGCGTCGATGCTCAAGACTTTGAAGCCTCGACTAAACGAGTGCATCATTGCCAATGATCCTCCTGGAAAGTGGGACGAGTTACTCGTTATTAAGTGTTACCATCTCAAAAAAAAAACCCTTGTGAACAATCCTGTCTGTTTCGACCTACAGTTTTAATGACTTAAATATTCATAAAGGAATAAATAAATTAATGACATTTAATAGCATCGGATCATTTAAAATTAATATTGAAAATAATGAATAAAGAGCTATACTCGTCACACATTAAACAAGCTGCATGCATTATCATTTTATCATTGTCTTTATCATATGACTAGCTTCAGCCAGCAGCTTTGCCCGCGTGAAACTAAGTTTCTCTTAATAAACTTTGGAACCCCGTTTCCTCTTTTAGGAGGTGATTTTTGGAAAATTCTCTTTTTGTGCTCGCCAAAGTCATAAAGAAAGCTTTGTTTTTTTTTTTAATGATATAAACCAGTGCTTGACTGCGATCCCACCTGATGGTAAGCGGAAATGCAATCATTGATGGTCAGGCGCACTAGTTTATTAAGAGCCTATTCACTCTAGCCTTGAAGACACCTAAATTATAGTTGGACGGGAAGACCGCAGCAGGCAAATTGTTCCAGTCCTTCGATGTACGCGGTATAAACGACGAAGCGAAACGCTTAGTCCGGACCGTTGAAGTTTCAACAACGTAAGGGTGAATACTCGCCGTTCGCCGAGTTGTCCGATGGTAGAAAGGAGATGGCGGAATCAAGTCATGCAATTCCCGCGCACACTCTCCAAAATGTAACCTGTAAAATACCGATAGGCTGGCTACCCTGCGCCTGTGCTCGAGGCTTTATAGATTGGACTTAACCAAATCTGGATCCCCGATTAGCCTCTTCGCACGCCTTTCCACTGAGTCCAAAGCTGCTAGATGACATTTTGCAGCACCAGCCCCTATGTGACTGCAGTACTCCACACACGATCGGACCTGTGCTTTGTATAACATTAGAAGCTGTCCCGGTGTGAAGTACCGTCGGACCTTTGCAAGAACGCCTAGTTTTCTAGCAGCTACCTTGGCTTTGGACTCAATGAACCGCCCAAAATTGAGGTCTGAGGAAATTTCAACTTCTAAGAGGTGAAGGCGGTTGGTGCACTCCAGGGATACATTCTGAAAAGCAGGAGCCAAGGTGAACGGGCTCCTCTTAGCGGTGAACAGACACGCTTGTGTTTTGGCGGCGTTGAATCTTACCAGATTGGTTTCGCCCCACTTGGAGACTGCCTGAAGTGAGACATTCGTACGCTCTACCATGGCCTCTCGTTCGGACCGGATTAGCTCCTTACTAGCCCGAGGGCCTGGCAGGTATCTCTCCACAACTGTGCTCTTGTCTGCATACCCATAGATACCGGGCATCAGCAGATCGTTAATATGCAGCAGGAAAAGATTTGCAGAGAGAACTGACCCCTGAGGAACTCCGGCATTAGTCGTCATGGGCTTTGATGAGCATCCATCGACAACAACTCGGAGGGACCGTTCACTCAGAAAGTCTTTTACCCAGTTAATCAGACCAGGGGAAATGCCGTACGCTGGAAGCTTACTCAAAAGGCTGGCGTGCCATACCCTGTCGAAGGCCTTCGAGACGTCTAAGGAGACAGCAATCGCTTCTCCATTCTTCTCGAGGCCTCGCCCCACATCTGGGTGGTATAAACTAGTAGGTCCCCAGTAGACCGATTGTGGCGAAATCCGTATTGTCGGTCACTGAGGAGATCGTTACCTTCCAGGTATGCCAGGAGGCGCGAGTTCAATACACGCCCCATAATCTTGCAGAGTATGGAGGTTATTGAAATCGGCCGATAGTTGGCAGGATCGGCACGACTGCCCTTTTTGGGCACGGGTTGCACGTTGGCAAGCTTCCAGGACTTGGGCACTATACCAGTCCTTAATGAGAGGCAATACAAGCAAACTTTGTGCAAAATTTCAAGTTTCTTGTTTGTACCATGGCATATACCGGGAAAATAATTTATCTACTACGTTTTATCAAATCAAGCTACTAGCCAGGCTAAGTAGGAATCACAAAAAAAAAATCGTCATAATTGGAAACTGAATTTACTAGATTTTTTTTACGAAAATAAATAATCAAGACTTAGTTTTTTTTTTTGCTGGCTGGATTTCACGACTTTTGGCTAAACTGAAGTTTTAATGTTGCCACTAATATAAATCTTGGTCAAGTAACATAATATGCTTTATATTAATATACTAAGGAAATACATTTCTGCAATATATAACAAACATAAAAATAAAAAGAATTGTTTGCGCTTAGTATATTAATTATTATATTAATATAGTGGTTATAGTGGTAAGTGGATACATTATGACATCGTAGTGCAATTCGGGCAACATCAACACAAAAAAAGCATGGCATTAAGACATTTTAACTATCATCGAGCCTAATGACTTATAAAAAATTATACTACATTAGGACATGACATCTTGTCGTTCGTTCAAAAATGAGTATATTGATTTTTAAAATTCATAAGAAGGTACGTAGCTATTACATAATATAAGTATTCTCATCAATTTTAAACTGGAAAGTCTTTAATACGAGGATACTATTAATAGTAATGTATAAGCCAAAATTGTTTAGAAATTCAGTCTTTATACTTTATATTTTTCATCACTTGACGCTAAAAAAATATGCCAGCAATTTTTTTTCGAGAGTCTGCCATCACTCTTTTTGTGTATGTTTTACCCTCCAACCCCTAAGCACTCATTCTTTGATAATTTATATGACAGAACAACAATTTCCGAGTTATCTAGTCCAAGGACAGCGTTTTGAACCACAAGACCTAACTGGACCTCTCCCAGAGGTGAAGGAAACTTAAAGCCCTTAATCCAACTTTACACTCTTCAGATATAATATTAAACGAGTGACCTCTATAAAAGATCACGTTTAACATTCACTACGAGCTACCTGTGTCATCGAAATGACAGCAAATAAAACCAGCGTGTGATGTTTACTATCGGCCCCTAACTGCGTGGTCGGACTATCATAGTGGGTAGTAAGGAGGTTGATACTCGAGAGTAAATTTAATGTTATAAATATTTTATAAGATAAATGTCTGTTGTATCCAGGTTCAAGTACTAAATGATAAATTGTATTTATTTTGCAAATAAGTTAAAAAAAGAACTTTTACACGTCTTTTTTTTCGTCTGTTAAACTAGCTAACTACCCTGAGAAGAAACACCAAAACAAACTCAGGTGTCAAAGTCTCTTTTAAAGGCCAAACAGTAATCATATAATGGTAAAATAATATGAGAACCATGCAGATAAGTGTATCAGATGGTATTTTGAAGAAAGAACCACACAGATTTGAGTGGACCTGTCCAGTCAGTGCAAGCATTTGTCAGTATTCGTGTAGCTCAAACTTGGACTACTAAGGAGCTCAACGACTTGACGAACCAAACCAAAGAAAGGAAATTTGCGTAGGCCGCATCAAATACTCAAAACTGTTAGACATCATGTTAAAATTACAGAAACGTAAAATTAATCCACATAGTTCCCACATTCACAATAAAAAATAACATTTACAAAAATGTAGTAATGGAATAGGGCAGGACGCGCAAGGCTTAAAAAATAGTTTTTAAGCCTTGCGCGTCCTGCCCTTCCCCTGCAGAGGGAAGAGCAAAAAAAATGACCACGTGGTACTAGAAGCCGAGAAGTAGATTAACCGCTAGATGTATAAATAAGATAGTAAAAATAGTTTAAAAAAAAAAAAAAAATATCCAGCTTCGACCCAGAAGATGGATAAACACAGCCAGCAACCAAGATTACTAGTATTTTTTGGAGAAGGCTTTTACCTGAAACGGATCTGTTCGATTTGTTTTTTTTTTTAAGCTATTGGATTGTAATTTGAATGGAAATAAATAATAATATATTTTACTCAATATTATGTTTATATATGTACAAAAAAAACTTAAATATTAACTAAAGTATGTAATGTATTTATACTAAAAGCTAAATATGTACATAAATATAATACAGTAATTGTAATTAAAATTATAAATAAATTAATATATATATATATATATATATTTAATTAAAAATAATTATTTTGCCTTTATTATTTGGTTTATTCATTTATATATGCATAATATCCCACATATTTTTAAATATTTAAATAAATAGAAAAAATAAAATTTATATCCCACCGGAATCAGGAACAGGAACCCAATACTTTTATTGTTACTATAACTACTTTAATTAATTGACATACTTTGATGTTAATCCAGGATGGGTGTAGTAAAAGAGGTGCTTAGAAATAATCACCCTTCGAAGTTCCCAATGCTGGAAGTGAGGTGGGAGAGGAATTCCACACGCAAGCCCGGTGGGAGTTGATGGGTGTTGCACTTATTAAAATACTAGCTTCTGCCAACGGCTTTGCCCGTGTGAAAGTCGGTTCCTCCATACAAACTTTTGGACTCCCGTTTCATCCCCTTAGGGGGTGAATTTCGGAAAATCCGTTCTTAGCGGACTGGACATGGTTTCTGAGATTTCGTGATAAATCAGTGAGTGGTATTTCGCTTCTATAATAGATTTGTTTCTTGCATGTGCTGATTTCTGTCATCGTTTTTTCGTGAAACGGGGATGATGTAGAATAATTGAAAATAATAAGGACATCGTAACTTAATCATAAAAACCGCTCGGGCCGATCTCCTAGGTTAAGCAACGCTTGCCGAGATCGGTTTGTGGATGGGTGACCATTTTAACACATTGAGATCCTCCATGCCTTGGAAAGCACGTTAAGCTGTTAATCCCGGCTGTCATTTATAGATTTTTGACAGTTGTTGCGGATAGGAATCCAAGAAATCTAACACCAGTCTCGCCAAGGAGTATCGTGTTACCTGAGTTGACACTCCATGTAAAATACTCTGGGGCCAAGGGTCTGATTCTGAAAAGAAGTTTCGGCCCCGGTATGCTGGGGCCAAGGGTCTGATTCTGAAAGGAAGACTCGGCCGCGGTACGAAAGGCAACGAAGGAATAGGAGTAGGTTTTTAGTCAGTAAAAGTCTGACACTATCTCCCGCTCCGCCTAAAAGCGGGGGATGTCATAAAATGATTTTTCAACCGAAAAAAAAAAGTTAAATACTGATGTCCAGCTGCATCCGGCTAGAATGGAAAACGACCCCAACGTGGTTGAAAAAAGACTAATGAGATTAACTGCGACCAACATAATAACTTAATAGCGTCTCTCTGCGGTTAAATATTTTTTCTAGTAAGTGTGTTATCCTCTGTGTAACTTGTGCCGGTTCTCCAGGGCGTTGCTCGAGACTAACCATCGACTATCATGTATGTATGTTGCCTACACTAATGGATATTTGATCAGTCTGTGGGTGGCGTCTCTGAGTGCGGCTATTTTGCGACTACATTTGTTATCTTGGATAAACCTGATAAATAAACATTGAAAAGATAAACAAGGATTAAAAATTACACTTCTATGGCGATTGAACGTACTCTAGATGAGTATTAAACTCATAGATACTACATTTAAAGATAACTACAGTCACTTTCGCACATTCTTTTCAACAAACTTTATGCCACAAATTTTTGCCAGAGCTCCGAGATTATTTGAAAGAGTTACCGCATTCCTGGCACATCAGCATCATCATCATTTCAGCCGAAAGACGTCTACTGTTGGACATAGGCCTCCCCCAAATGTCACCATAATGACAAGTCCTGTGCGTCTCGCATCCATCGGATTCCTGCGACCCTCACCAGGTCATCGGTCCACTTTGTGGCCTTCCAACGCTGCGTCTTCCGGTACGTGGTCGCCATTCAGAACCTTTCGTCCCCATCGACCATCTGATCTACGAGCAATTTGCTCTGCCCACTGCCACTTAAGCCCTGGCCATTTTTCTATTTCAAGTTCTTACATTCCATCTTAAGGTTGCCTCTTAGATATCGTTGTCAGCGATACGACCGCCTTTGTATCAATAGATTTAAGTTAGTGTAAAGGTTTTGTTACTATTTTGCTGTACAATAAAGTTTATTCCATTCTATTCTATTCTATTCTATTCTATTCTATTCTATTCTATTCTATTCTATTCTCTTCTATTCTATTCTATTCTAAATATCAGATTCGTTTAATAAACGTAACCTTGTTAACAAAACAGTTCATAAAGGCTACAAGCAACATCCCCGTGGTAAGTCATTAAGGAGAAAGTATACCATAAAATCAACGTGAATCCTATTTCGTAGCTTCTAAAGATTCCAGAACTTAAACCGACACATTAATAGGTCGTTACAGAAAGAAATATACTTCAATCTGCATAATTTTAATGTAACTTTTCCGCTACTCAAGTAAAATCACGTCATTATTTAAATTTTCTCTTCGGAAAACAACCCGATCTCTATCTGAAAATGGCGGCCTAATCTATTTTGGCATCAGAAAGTGTTTTTGAGAAATAATAAAGATTCGATATCCGTGTTTCTTAGGCTTTCGTAATGCGACATTTGTAATCCGTGGAGTTCTTACTGGCTGTTGTTTTTTATTGCAGTGGATAGCCAAAGATAAAGAGAAACCAGCCAGTAACGTTTTGAATTTAGAAGGCAAGGAATTTTATAGGAAAAATTGTTATTTTGTAACAACAATCTGTTGGTTTTTTTGACAAATTCATTCAAGATTTTTTTTAATTGATTATTACGATTGAAGTTCAGTGGCTGTTTTAATTATTCGCAAATCAATTTCTTGAGGATATTGTGATGTAAAATTAGTGTGTGTCTGCGCAACTAGAAAATACTGAAACAGGCGCGATCTCGGTGAAATAGAGCTGAGAATTTCATTGTAGTGTTGATTACTTTATTGAAGTTTGCCGAGAAGGTTGACTCGATACATTTGCTGCCAAATACTACAAAGACATTAGAATATGTACATTTCAATTCTAATGGTAAACAAATTAACTATTCAATACGAAGACATGGCTTAAAGGACTTGGTTGCCAAGCCAAAAATATATACATGTTTCGACAAAACATAATTTTGGACCACAGAAGATACCGAATAGCTTTTTTTTTAATTTTAAATAATATTTATTTTATTATTAGGTGGAGCAACGGGTGACTCCCAATCCAGGACGTTCTTAGTGCAAAGGTAGGCCATCGCTGTTCAGCGAGGCAATACGGCGGATGTTATGGGTACTTTTGTACCGGTAATGATCAGGGGCGGGTTATTTAATGACGTATGACATTTTATTTATTTATTTAATTGTAAAGTGATAATTTACTGTATTTTATTTTGTATATCTAAATTATTTAAATATATTTTTAGTGGTAAGCGTAACAGAGTTTAAAGTCCCGCAAACTTCCATTAAAAAGGGCTGCTACTCGGGAAGTAGCCCGATAGATGATTTTGAACGTCGTATATACTCAAATTGCGCGAAGAATTTTTATTGCGCAATGTAGGATTCTGTTTTCTTCAGTTATTATGTTGCGCCACAGATGTCGCTAGATATTATTCAAGTATTATCAATAAGTAAGTCTTTAACATAGACAAGTTTAAGTGCCAATAACAAATGAGACAGATGTAAAAGCTAAGATTAAAAAGCAGCCATAACGAAGCTGTCATTCACAGTCATACCTACATAATAGTGATCCCTTTTTGTGATTTAGAAACGAAAAATTAGGTCGATTACCTTCCATCGGACGAACTGGCTGAAAATAGATCACAGAGCTTCGTAACGAGATGCCAGTTTTTCTTGTCATCTCTTTTCTATCTTTCCATTCGTATTTGCTGATTAAGCTTGAAGAAATTTAAGTATTTGACTGTCAAATATTTGACGTTCATAAACGAAGGTCATTGGTGAAATTATAGAGTCTATCTTTGAGTCTTTTTAAATTAAGATATCATTAAGTAACTACTTTTGTTCTGGGTGGTGTGAGAGGGAGTGTCAAACTTTTACTTAATAAAACCTACTTGAGTTCGTTCAGTTCCCCTTTGAGTTCCTGGGTCACGGTAACTCTTTGGCCGGTTTTAGTGCTCGACCAACCGTCGGTGCGTACTATCGTCCCTGCCTCCCCTAGCCAAGTTACAACCATTTCGTTTCGATTCTCTTTTTGTAGATCGCCTCGAGTCGGCCACGATAAACCTCATAATTTATTTGTTAACCGTAAAACCACAAAATAGGTACAGAAGTCCATCTCATGTATGTACTTCACTTTTCATACAGATACCGGCACGGATCTTGAGCGCTGACTTCCACTTGCGCAGAAGTGAAATATTGGGTCTCTTTAGTGGTATGAAGTGAAGTGCGGGTGCGGGTAGTGCAATCCTTGTACAGTGATAGGCTCGCCGATGTGTACGATGCGCAAAGCGATCCCCACTTTTTCGCTGAGCACTCAAGATTTGTGTTGTGCCGGCATCTGTACCTACGCTCGACGGTTGCCCTACAGTTGCCGTCCTGTCACTAGATTCGCGCGCGCCTGAGAGCGGCGGCGGCTGCGCGGGCGGCCGGCTCGCCGAAAAGTTCGTATCTTAACCGTTTACCTACGGGCGATTACCTACCAACCGCACCGGGCCCGCCTGGTGGATTACGGCCCATTCCTAGAGAGGAGGCCTGAGTCCCAGCAGTGGGAACACTAAAAGGCTATGATTATGTTTATCTGCCTACCTAACAGTTCTGTGTTACATTAAAACGAACCATCGAAATACAAGCAAATACCTACTTAACTCTCTGAAACTACTGGTAGCGTGAAAAACGATAATTTACCATTTAATGTTTAATTTACCCAACTAAAGAGTTAAAATACCTTTTTTTTCTGTCTCAAGCGGATGCACTTGCGCTTGTACTGGTCCGAGCGCTCTGAGATATCGTGTCCGTGAGCAGTGTCTATGTGTGCGTTGCTCGAGCGCGCTTTGTATGTAGATTGACTTCTGTACCTTAGTGTTCGGTGGTAAAACTTTCGTTTATTATTTGAATAATGTTCTCAAATCGGAATTTTAACTGTCTTTATTTTGTCGTATAGATAGTAATAGTGTAGTAGTTTATTAAAGAAATAAAAAAATGCGTTATGTAGTTCCTAGTGTAATATTTCAGTATAGTGGAGCTAACCCTTACATTCCTACGTCAACCTTCACTCGACTCAATCAAATTGATTTGTTACAGATTGTTGTTGTACATTAATCGAGGTTTTGTACCGTTGCCATGGCGACCGAAGAATCGATTACAGTATAGGAGGTTTCCATCGAATATAAGCCCGAAACCTTATGCGTAAGTGAGCTATATTATTTAAAGGGCATATCCTTAAAGTACAACAAAGAAGAGTTCACAGATACATGGATTAATGTTCAAGGTTAATAATGTTTACCTATTCCTGTTTGTGTGTTGTATGATCCTATCCATCATAAACACCAGAGAAACCATTCCAGAAAAATTTTGGAGTGAGATCTCTATGCTTCGTAAAACACGCTAAGCCATTTTTTTCAACTACTTGGTATATTATTTGTTTATTAATGCAAAAAATGATTAAACGTGGCATTTAAAAAATCGATGCATATTCCCTAATACTGGGTTAGGAAGGTCAGTTAGATGGTCTCTCCATATGAAGCAGCGCTATTTAACTGCATTTAGAAAAAAAGAGAAAGAAAGAAAAAACATTTTCTTTCTTTCTTTCTTTCTTTCTTTCTTTCTTTCTTTCTTTCTTTCTTTCTTTCTTTCTTTCTTTCTTTCTTTCTTTCTTTTTCTTTTTTTTTCTTTCTTTCTTTCTTTCTTTCTTTTTTCTTTCTTTCTTTTTTCTTTCTTTCTTTTTTCTTTCTTTCTTTCTTTCTTTCTTTCTTTCTTTCAGTCTTTCTTTCTATCTTTCTTCTTTCTTTTGTTTCTTCTTTCTTTCTTTTTTATTTATTCTTTCTACTTTCTATTTGACTGCTTCAGTAACGACTAGAAGCCGACCCCAACTCTAGAAAAATGGTAACACCTCTTGATCCCAAAAAAAAACCAAACATTTACAACAAAAAAACTTATACCTACAAACATTTTTACTGTATAATGGAGGCATTATACTCGTACAGACCGCAATAATACTTCATCCAAACTCATCCTGTACCTTCAATAGTTCTTCCACACACCTTTGGGACAGCTGTGGCTTTAGAAAACAGTCAACGTGAATTAAGAACATTCAAATTGAATTCTGATACCAGCCAGTATGTATTTAGGATTTTTTATATTCAGATGTTTTCGAGTTTATTCACTACAAACAAAAATACAATTTTAGGCCTTTTTATGATATTATTATAACACAGATATATACTACGTTTAATATATTAGTTCATTTTGTTGGAGGCATCGCCGTCGTTTTGTTTCAACGTTTCTTATTCATGATATTACAATGTTCGCAGTTTGTTCATTATAATAGTTTCATCTAAAAGAATTTGTTGTTATGGGCAGGTTTATTGAAATTTATATTAACGTTCGTTTTTTTTGTAGACATCGTTTTCTTTTAGTACTTCTTAAATATGATATTACTTATTTCAGAAACAATGTTCACAATTTGTAGATTATTACAAAATGATGTTTATTTTGTATATAAAGCATGAGTATAATCAACCTTATAATGTTCCCGCTGCTGGGACTCACGATTCCTCTCTAGGAAGGAGAATAGGCCGTAATCCATCACGCTGGCCCAGTGCAAATTGGTGGATGTCACAAGTCTTCAAATTTTTGGTTCTAGGACATGCCAGATTTTCACGATGTTTTCCTTCACCGTTTGGAGGGCAGTGGTGTTGAAATAAATTACATACACAAAGTAACGGGCCTGACTGGGTTTGAACCCACGACTTGCAACTCGTAAGTCGGAGTAGCTATCACTGTCACTGTGCCACCTGTGCTTGTTACCTATTTCATACATTTTTATTATTATTTGTTTTTGTTACTAATAAATAACTACTTTCATTTTATATTAACCTATTACTCACACATACACTAGCTAAGCCAACGTCAAATGCAATAAACCCTCCTTTTTTTCAAATCGGTTAAAAATATCTGTCCCTTAGAGATCACACAGAAACAAAAAACTGTGCAAATGCGAGCCGGACTCGCGCACTGAGGGTTCCGTACAAACTTGAAAGGTAAATTGCGGTTTACGATTTATGGCGTATTAAAAAAAAACTACTTACTAGATCTCGTTCAAACCAATTTTCATTGGAAGTTTGCATGGTAATGTACATCATATATTTTTTTAGTTATATCATTCTCATATTTTAGAAGTTACAGAGAGGGGACACATATTTTTACACTTTGGAAGTGTCTCTCGCGCAAACTATTCAGTTTAGAAAAAAAATTATATTAGAAACCTCAAAATCATTTTTAGATACCCTACACGTACGGGTATGAAAAAAAAATTGAGTTTCAGTTCTAAGTATGGTGAACCCCTAAAATTAATTTTATTTTTCTATTTTTGTGTGAAAATCTTAATGCTGTTCACAGAATACATCTATTTACCAAGTTTCAACAGTGTAGTTCTTATAGTTTCAGAAAAAAGTGGCTTTAACATACGGACGGACAGACAGACAGACATGACGAATCTCTAAGGGTTCCGTTTTTGCCATTTAGCTGCGAAACTCTAAATACCTTTAGAATGGCATGCAATCTATTTTGTTGTGTCAATAGCTCTGTCATTTGTGGATCAAACGCCATTTTTATTTCGGCAATTGCGTTTATTATATAAAAATACTGGCATACCATCAATCAAGTTATTGTTTGGGTTATAATCGATCACTTTTTGAGCTCGTACTTCCTTAATATAATTATGATAGATTATGATAAACTTTGTCTTATTAGGAAACGAAATTCAATGAGTGTCTGAATGTATCTATAACGTAAATTGGTTTCGAAAATTATCTTTTATGAGTGAATAAGGATCAATATATTTCTATTGTAAGAATTATTTCTTTCCGACTTGCTAAACAAATACAGTGATATCTCAATATAATTATTTATTATTTGTATTTTTTTTTATTTTGGAACGCGCTTACCCAGAAGTAACCTATTCCACTCCTGATTTAAAGATTTCCGGGTTGTAGCCATCAGGAAACACAGATCGTATCATATTGTATCGTTTTTCTAGTGAATAAAATTTAGAAAAGTTTTAGAGAATACCCTCTTTTTAGGTTAAATAACTTCTACTTCTCTAAACAACCCCGCAAACTTAGTAGACATAGGAACTAGTGAGTCCCGTCAATTTTCCTGACGGTTTTTGGGGCGTATGTAGACACTACGCGCATTCAACCCAGGCCCGGACCTTATCAGACGACAAGTTACCCGTCGCTTACCGTCCGCCCACACTAAAATTACAAAGGTGAAAGTTAGTATGTATGTACACGTGTCTGTTGTGTATATTTGTTAATATTTAACGCACAAACGGCCGAACCATTTTCAATAAAATTTGGCACCATGACCAGGTCTATGTTCTGAAATAGGACGCAGAGTATCCACTTTTTAGGGTTCCATACCTCAAAAGGAAAAAACGGAACCCTTATGAGATCATTATGTTGTCAGTCCATCAGTCTATATTTCTGTCTGTCAAAAGCTTTTATCTCGGGAACGCGTAGAGGTTTCAAATTGAAATTAAAACCATATACTCACGTCTGTGGTCCCTTGAAGCTGTGAAAAATCAAACTTCTGAGTTAACGAAAAAAAAAGATACGGTCGTTTATGTCGCAAAAACGTATATTTCGACACTCTCAAAGGAATCAAAATTTATAGGGTACTTCCCGTTGACACAACAACCTGTTTTTTTTTGTAAAGCAAGGTCTTATATCACAGATATAGGAATAAATCTGAAAACAGTATTTTGTTCTTAACTAAGTATCAAAATAACAAAAAAACAAAAATTTGCAATTCGGAAAAATCTTCGAAACTCCATTCGGGAGTTGATTTACAAAGAGTTGATTTAGTACAAACTTACCTATTTACATAGGTAAGTTTGTACGGAACCCTTAGTGCGCGAGTCCGACTCGCACTTGCCCAGTTTTTTTTTCTGGGAGTATGTTCCCTTATGATAACTTGCTATTTTTATGCAGGTAAAGCCACCAACAGGTACTAGTCTCAAATATGTAGGATATTTCCTCTCTTTTACCGCTAGACAAGCTTTTCCTAAACCTGCGACACAACACATCAACCATGGGCCTTTTTTCTAAGAGAAAAACCAATCACAGTTCAGCTCAAGTGGAAAATCGAAACCGAATGTAAATCGGGAATCTAGAAGAGTTAGTGATCCGAAGCAGTGGCTAGCAATAAATAAATGGCTAGCTTTTGCTTAATTTAACTTTAGAGGGTAATGTTTTGTGTAAGCTAATGTACTATAGTCTTTAATGGAAAGGGCTATGCTCGGAGTTTTCGCTCGTGATCGCATAAAGAATGAAGATATCCGCAGGAGAACCAAGGTCGCCGACATAGCCCGAAGAATCGCCAAACTGAAGTGACAGTGGGCAGGGCACATTGCTCGTAGAACGAATGGTCTAGAATAGTTCTAGAGTGGCGACCGCGCACCGGAAAACGCAGCGTTGGAAGGCCTCCTAGAAAGTAGACCGACGACCTGGTGAGAGTCGCGGGAGTGCGGTGGATACGCACGGCGAGACGCACAGAATCAGTCGTTGTAGTGTCGTTTGGGGGAGGCCTATGTCCAACAGTGGACGTCTTTCGGCTGAAATGATGACTATAGTCTTTAAGAATGGCACCGCTAACACAATTTATTTGGCAAGTGACGTGTTTAAGTAGGTTTGCTTTCGTGGTCACAGAAACTAAGCATTATCCGGAATCAAAAGTTGCTTATAACAGTCAAAGACAGTGTCTATTTCTGCCAGCTCGTCATGCAGTGTTGGTGCGGTTGCTGGGGCTATGGAGCACCTCAAGTGGTAGAAATATAACAACCTCGTCGGCAGTTATGTTTTCGAGACGTTTGGTATGGAGTCCAAGTGCTCATACACTTTTAAAGATTTATTCAAATGTCTATTTGACACATCGCATGGCGATGGCTGGCCTCGAACCTTGGTTAGAGATTAAGCATTTCTGCCATGTGAATTTCCGCCAATTTTTGGGCACACTTCCAGTCAAAAGCGATGCGTATGAATATCGCTTTTATTCGTACCAGAAACCATACTTTATTTAGGAGCTTTTCTGCCGGCCGGCTCTCTCGCAATCGGCCTTGGTTCAGGCCATGGTTCGGAATAAGAAGAAATGGTTTACGGTCGTCTCTTTCTGCGAAGAAATAATGCAATCGAAGGACATGACCGAAACCATGAGAGAACGTACATTTTCACGCCCCGGATAACGAGAGGCGCAAGGCGATTTACGGCCACCGTAGACGCGGGCTTAAAGACAACGAGCAATAGGTAGCTCGCCGTTCGGCTGTCTGGAAAGGACGGTATGTAATTTGCCATGTGCAGCTCAAAAAGATGTCAGCAAAACTGAAGGGGCCCAGTAGGGCAGATGCCTACTAAGGCTGCGGGATCTTTTGAAAGATCTTGACGATCTCTCTTTCATGTGACGCAAAAAAGTAAAGGGGAAATGAAGAAACATAGTTGAGTTTTAAATCAACAAAAGTCTGACACGCCCTTACGCTCTGCCATAGAGCAGGAGAAGTAATTGGAAAATTTCCACCTTAAAAATTAATATTTAAAAAATTAAATACAAAAACTGCATAATTCAGGTGAGATAGCGGTCAAGCGCGAACATATCAAGAACAAAAAAAAATTAATCACATAGACATGGCACAAAATTTCTCTTCTTTTGAATTTTTCTGGGCAACAACAATATCATTTTATCTTTTTTGTTGACGGTTTCCGGAAAAAAAAACGTGGGCAGGAACACAAATATTTTTTGAAATAAGTGATCCTCGTGATCCGTTGAAAGCTAAAAACGCGAATGGCATTCGCCTGAATAAATAAATGGGCTGACGATTTTCATGTAACATTTCTTTTTTAATACATATGTACTTGTTATTTAATACATGCTACTGCCAGCGGCCTCGCCTGCGTGATAGTACAAAATTACCCTTTTTTTATTGGGTGGGAAAATCATCTTATGACAAATTCCGCTCTTGGGCGGAGCGTCATCTCAAAGCTCAGTCACGTGGTCAGAACAAAGGAATCGGAGGCGTGGCCTACTCGAGGCGTTCGATGCAAACGAAACGATCGTAACTTGGCTAGGGGGGCTAGGTTATGATCTACCCGTATGCCAAATTTCAAGAAAGCGAAGGATTTGCAGAGCAGTGGTGGCCGAGTGGTAACGGCTCCGACTTACAGTTGTAAGTCGCGGGTTCAAATCCAGCCAGGCACATTACTTAGTGTACTTTATTTCATCACCACTGCTCTTAAAACGGTGAAGGAAAACATCGTGAGGAAACCGGCATGTCCTAGAACCAAAAATTCGAAGACATGTGTCATTCACCAACCCGCACTGGGCCCGCGTGGTGGATTACGGGCCATTCCCTCTCCTAGAGAGGAGACCTGAGTCCCAGCAGTGGGAAAATTGAAAGGCTGATTATGCTTATGCTTATGAAGGATTAACCAACATTTACACACACACATACAACCTTTTGCCTTTACAATATTAAAGTGTGATGAATGTAACGACACGTCACACCCTCTTAAATGGCAATAAATAAAAAATGAGGTACACTTTTTTTATTTATTACCGTTTAAGAGAGAGTTACGTTATAAATACAGTTTAACTTTAGTTTTGTACTCAAATAAATTATTAAGGTACATTAATATGGTTTTTTGAAATTAGCTATATATCTAATTGAGTTAAAAGGGGGGTGTTTTTGAGGAAGGAAATCATTTATTCCTTTCTCCTACTCTAGGGTAGAACGGAAAAGCGTAGGCCTGTCAGATTTTAAATTGTCCTTTAGTTGCCCTTTGTGTTCTAGGATGACGTTTCCTTCTCAGAAATTCCCCATAACCCTAGCGGGCATCGGCCTTACTAATCTCCTACGGTTTTGCTGACATCGCTTTGAGGTGCATGTGGAACTCTACGTGCCGTCAACTATTCGAGCTGGGTCCTTTCTGGACGGGCAGACGACGAGCTACCCATTGCTCATCGTCCGCAAACATGCGACTGTGGTGTCTAGGGATTACCCTGTCGATGTCCGTTTCCTCAAGTTTGCGGCCATCTCCTTCACTAGCATTACTGCTTTGCAGAAGGAAGCAAAGGGGGAGGATGAAAGTCTGTACTCATGCAAACGTAATTCAAGATTCTCATCATCATCATCATTATCATTTCAGCCGAAAGATGACCACTGTTGGACAAATGCCTCCCTCAAATGTAGCCACAATGACCGGTCCAGTGCGTCTCGCATCCATCGAATTCCCGCGACCCTCGCCAGGTCATCGGTTCACCTTGTGGGATGCCATCCAAAGCTGCGTCTTCAGGTACGTGGTCGCCATTCCAGAACCTTTCGTCCCCACGTGGAACATAGTCGCTTACAATGGACCTCATCAGAAGGTTTAAAGTCACTCAAAGGGCAATGGAAAGGGCTATGCTCGGAGTTTCCTTGCATGATCGCGTCAGAAATGAGGATATCCGCAGGAGAACCAAGGTTACAGACATAGCCCGAAGAATCGCTAAACTTAAGTGGCAGTGGGCAGGGCACATTGCTTGCGGAACAGATGATCGATTCAAGATTCTAATATAATAAATTAATTATTCAAGGTTATTTACACCCCAAAGTATACCACACCACGCTCTTCAAAATGTCAACTGTCACATCTAATACAAAATTAAGCATCCATAATCACAGTCCCATATTTCCCTTTCATCGTAAAATGTAAATTAATATAAATGTAATGAGATTTCGGTTGAACATCGCAATAACATGCTCCGGGCCTAATATTTATAATTCCATTTCAAGGCATTTGGAATTCTCTTAACTTGATTTGGGGTAATTACCGATCTGTGTCCACATAGTACAGTGGAAATGTTGGATTAATATTAAAGCAAGTTGTAATACTGTGAGATCAGTGGCTCTCAAACTTCTTTTGGCTTGCGACCTCTCTCATTTTTTGTAATGAAAAATAAAATTTATCAGTGTTAATATAAAAATATACTTATCACAATCATAACTTGTGACATACATATTCATTAAAATTAAATTAAACATGCATTAAAGTTACGTCAGCAAACTTTTTTTTCAATATTGATATGCTCGCATTTATTCTCTGTCTCATCTGATGCCAAGCATTAATGTGGATAACGATAAAACACGCTTGCATAGAAGTAACCTATTCGTACTTGAACTAGAACCTAGAACTCCAGGCTAGGTTAGTATACTTTCTATTGAATTCCACTCCTTAGCTGTAAGCACAATTTTATTGATGTTATTCTGAAAGGTTGGGTGCGTATAGGTGAAAGGTCTACCACTCACCGCTGGTGCATCGCCGGTGATCCGATGATGATACAGGCTTAGTGGAAATAAGTTACGCAATTCCAACGCACACACCACAACTTGATGTTGATGCTCAAGACTTTGATGCTTTAAACTCATAATAATAATAAATGATTTATTTCACAAAATAAGGTATAGTCTAAACAGAAAATAAATTTACATCAATGTAATTTTTGAGTAGATTTGAAATTTTAAACATTTGAATAATGATATTTTATATTTTGAGGACCACCAGTGGTCTGTAGACACAGGTTGGGCTCCAATATATACATGGTACGTAAAAACTCATTACTGTGAAATGAGGAAGCAATCGCGAAGCACCGTCTCATGGGTGTGTGAGACAGTGATATATTATTTTGTGATGCTGATAACGGAGCTTTATATTGAGATATAAATAATTCAAGTTCATTTTTGGCCTACCTATATATAAATGCAAACTGGGATGTCTTCTATTTTCGAGGACAAAAAAATAATATTATAACTTATTTAGTCATATTAACAAAGTGTTTTACAATAAATTTAAGATTAAATGTGTTAAACTTTTAATCTGGCAGACTAAGTGGATAAATACTTTACTATGTTAAAAAAAAAATGAAAGTAAAATACAAAGGCTACCTAAATATTTGAGACACCGAACCTCAAACTATAATATTCGCCCACAAATTCCACAGGCAGAAAAACGACAAATGATTTTCAGGAGAATTCGAAATTCAATGGGACATTCCAGTGGCAATTTGAAATGATACCGAATTTTCGAGCCGTTTATTCTCCACTGTACCATGTAACACGGAATTTTTTCCTCCCATCGGATAATCCCGGGCCCATATAAAATTCATTTTTAATATGGACTTCAAAGAAGGAGGTGATGGCAAAGAGAACGCAAAAAGTTTTATGTTAAGCGGATCAGAACAGGAACATCGTGGAGCGAATTACAATCACAATATTTTTAATAAAAAAAATATTTCAACTGCTAGTAGGTACCTACATAATGGATTACCGTGACTCGTTTCAAAATTTTATCATGAATGTATCAATAATTCAAAGGTAGGTTGTCCGGACTCTCGGAATCAAATTAACCTCACACATAGTATAGGGAATGATTTTGGATATTTGTTTGTGAATATCTAAAACGTGTACTTAATTCAATTAATCACGTTATTGTATCCATATTTCTATGGTTTACAATTTATAAATACTCGAAACCGAACGTCAGCGGCCCAGTTTCGAATTTTAGCCCATAATACAATCTATAACCTACTTTACTTGTTACCTTTTCTCAAAGATGAAATGTTTTAAAAGAAGATTTTTTGTACATGGGACTTGTAACTGGCGTATATCCCATAAATGTATAGAAGAGTGGTATTTAATTATTATAAAGAATAGAGTAAGGTTACAATTTGGGCCATACTCACACATGTTTTCTTTTTCAATTTGACAAATAAAAATTATTGTTTTATTGTTGGTTGGCCAATAAAATTTAATTGTTAGAATAATGGTTTTCTATGGTATAAGTATGAAAAAAAAAAAATCAAAGAAAAATAAAAGTACAATTGATATGATACAAGTACCTAATTTTCTGTAAGAAAATAAATATTATTAATTTAAAAAAATATGTATATGAAAAGTCAAATAAAAAAATTAACAAAGTAAAATTCATAAGTATTACTCCCGTTGGGCACGCCATAATTATGGCGGTCCCCTCTTTGAGACGTGGCTGGAAAGACCTCACGGCGTCCTTACCTTCTGCAAGACGCAGGTCCTCACCGAACATGGTAAGTTCAGGAGGTTCCTGCACCGGATTCGTGAGGAAGAAACACCCGGGTGTCACTATTGTGTGGACCGCCCGGAGGACACGGTGGAGCATACGGTGGAGGTGTGCCCCGCCTGGGCAGAGCACCACGGGGGAGGAGAAGCAGACGGCCGCCTCCTTCTGCGAAGCAGTAATGCTAGCAAAGAAGGAGGCCGCACGTGCACGCGCGAGGCAATGAACTTCACGCCTCAGCCACCGGGATTCTGTACCCGATTTCCGGCCACCGCAGGCGCGGGCTTGCGGACGAGCAATGGGTAACTCGCCCTCCTACCATCCGGTAACCGTCCGGACTGAGCCCAAGTCGTCGACAGCGCGTACTGTTCCACGCGCGCCTCAAGGAAATGTCAGCTAACCATAGGGGCCCATCAGGGTCGAAGCCTACTGGAGCTAAGGGTCTGCTTCTGAAACGAAGACTCGACCCTAGTACGAAAGACAACGAAGGAACAGTGTGTGTGTCAGTGGGTTTTTAGTTAGTAAAAGTCTGATACTCTCTCTCGCTCCACTCAAGAGCGGGGGATGTCATTGGATGATTTTCCCACCGAAAAAAAAAATACTATTACTCCCGTGATTTTCTTCAATGTAGCAGATATTATCTCTAATTTTATGTCATTTTATCAATGGTTTCATATAGTTAGCTCATTAATGACTTTCACCCGCTCAAAAATTGCCAATTAATTTAAAAGTCACTCTGTATTTTCTACAAAAGTAACATATTAACTCGAACCAGATTTTTTGTCCCTGATAGACAAACCGTCTCGACACAGCATTTTCATTGTTTAAACATCTCTTTGGCATCGGTCATCCATCGTAACTGACATTAGCCTTGAAGACTGATGGATCTGTGCCAAGTTATTGATCAATGCTAAGAATCAAGGTTAAGGATTATCTGTGAAAGGACTGGATTGTTTTGTTCTGCTTCGATGAAAAGGAAGATGAAGCGATTGTCATTTGCTGTTGATCTAAGATACCTCAAGTTTAAGATTTATCGTTATATTATAAGGTATTGATCACAGAACACATAAACGAGGCATAATTTTGTTTTTCACGGAGCTGTGTACACACAAACAATATGAGCATGATTGACGGCCGGTGTCAATCAAATTTCGGTCGAAACTCAAGTTGAATTATGAGCATTGTGCATAATTTGTCGCATGCTTGCCCCGCCCACAAGGCCGTTCTAACCTCTTTTATCTGTTTTGTGGTATTGATAGTCATCGAGTATACTGTATTATGACGGGCAAAGGTTTAGACAGTATACATAAATTGTATTTATATAGTTTTTTTTTGTATTACTGCTCACACAATAGTGGTTGCGGCGATGTGGGTTACAATAGGCAGACCAAAATTATTTATTGATTGCATCCTATCCAAAATCTGCTAATGTGAAAATATAATGAGTAAATTTTTAGGATTCCGAACATCCGATTGAAAAATTGGAACTCTTTTAGTATCTTAGAGTAGAACAGAATAGAACGGAATACAACGGAATAGAACGGAATAGAAAGGAATAGAACGGAACAGAACTGAATAGAATGGAATAGAGCGGAATAGAACGGAATAGAACGGAATAGAACGGAATAGAACGGAATAGAACGGAATAGAACGGAATAGAACGGAATAGAACGGAATAGAACGGAATAGAACGGAATAGAACGGAATAGAACGGAATAGTACGGAATAGAGCGGAATAGATCAGAATAGAATAAGTTTTATAGCACACCAAAATAGTAACAAAACTTTAACACTAACTTATATCTATTGGTACAAAGGCGGTCTTATCGCTGATAGTAATATCTACCAGACTACTTTAGGATGGACTGTAAGAACTTGAAGTAGAAAAAGGGGGGTAGTCTGCGGTCTATTGCAAATTAATAAAGTAAATATTAGATTAAAATTACATCCACACATAGATACAATATAGCTATTATATATAAAAGACAATATATAAACATATAAATATTATACAAATATACATATTAAAAGTGATACAATTTCAATTTAAATTTTCTTTGATGTCTGTAACCACCCTACTCGTAACAGTTCATTTGATCTCATGGTTGATCTACTAAAATTGAACAAATTGGTTTCAGCCGAACCGTAACTATGGGTTGTTAGTTTGGAAATCTAATATGCCGTTTCGTATTTCTAACGAAAATAGCCTTCATTACTGGAAGATTCTATGTTCAATGACTGATATCAGTCTATGAATAACGTCCCGTCTTGTACAAATATTATCTATACTAATATTATAAACTTGAGAGTAACTCTGTCTGTTACGCGTATTTACATTCTATACATGGTCGAAACGCAGCCATAGGAAACTGCTCGCGTATACTTTGTATTGCTATTTTTAAATTTGCAATCAAGGTTGCCGACATAGCACGAACAATTGCCAAACTGAAAGGCCTGAAAGGTTCTGGAGTGGCGACTGCGTACCAGAAGACGCAGTGTTGGATGGCCCCCTAGAAGGTGGACCGATGACCTGGTGAAGGTTGCGGGAATCCAATGGATGCGAGACGCACAGGACCGTTCTTTGTGGCGACATTTGGGGGAGGTCTATGTCCAGCAGTGGATGTCTATCGGGTGAAATGATGACGATGATGAATTACAATCATGTAGGTATATACGAATCTTGCGTATTGCTGTTGTATAGTTTGTAACATGTAGAATTAGATAAATAGACTTTAAACTTAACCTAACCCAAATGATTCACAAACATTAGAAGGGGATCGGGCTTTAATGGTGACTGTTCTAACCTAATCTAACCCACATTATCGCTCCGTTCACTCGCCATCGTGTTCTAATGGTCACTATTCTAACTTGATCTAATCCAGGCGCAATTATTCCGTTCTACGCACAATTACTCCATATTCGTACTGGCACTTTATATTATGCAATAAGATTAGGCAGTTAGGTCACTACGAAGTATACGCGAGTATTTGCGTACTACTCTTGTATACATTGGAAGCCCTTGATTAAAAAGTGATTTCCTTTTTCTATACGCGACTAGTTTCACACTCTTGCGTTCTGGCCATGTACAAAATGTAAATACGCGTCTGTTGCGCTTTCACGGTTGAACTAAAGAGTGCCTAGTGGAAGTATGTTTTGCGTTAACGCAATCGACACATTGATGACGTTCGGCGCTCCGATTGGCCCGTTCCAAGCTCTTAACCAATCAGAAAGCCATTCGCGGTAAACGTTTCGATCGTGTTAACTTAAAAACAATTCACACTCAGCATACAGAACCAATTTTGATGAAGTTTTATACGTAGTAAGCTTGAACCCCAAGAAAAGACATAGATCCATATCTGGCTTCAATTTTGACGTCACGTCCACAATAACTGACATTAGACTGCTTGTAGAAGCTAGAATAGCATAATTAAATGCTTTGCAATATTGCAAGTTTAATAATTCTTAGTGTGTTCATTTCCCTTACACATGAATTTCAATTATAAATACTGACCATGCTATTTTCATTGGAAAGCGAATTTCTTAGATTCAATTTTTTAGAGTTCCTTACCTCAGAAGGAAAAAAAAACGAAACCCGTTATAGGATCACTTTGTTGTCCTTCCGTCTGTCTGTCTGTCTGTCTGAACATGACCCTTTATCTCGCGAACGCGTGGAGGTATAGAGTTGAAATTAAAATTATATACTTTAGTTGATGAGCCCTTGAAGCTGTAAAAAAATCAAACTTATAAATTAACGCAAAAAATACACGTCCGGTTATGTTGCAAATAATGTATATTTCGACACTCTCATGGGAATCGAAAGTCATTGGGTACTTCCCGTTGTCCTAGAATCCTGAAATTTGGCATGAAGCAAGGTCTTATAGCATAAATATAAGTAAAAATCTGAAAACTATAAAATCTGAAAAATATAATATTGTAAAAAAAACTTTTTGCGATTCGTAAAAATCTTTGAGATTCGATTCGGAAATTGAACTGTTTTCATAGGTAAGTTTGTACGGAACCCTCAGTGCGCGAGTCCGAAACCATACAACCTATAACATATCAAAAGGATCAGTAGTTGGGTTTCATCCCAACGAGTCAATTTACTATCTCTACTTTCAATCGTTTTTGCTAAAGTTACAGTTACACTTAAGGTATTTTAGAAAAATCCTGAAATATAATTATTTTTTTATCATGATTATTTCAGCCAAAAGGTTAATGCATTTGGGAAGCTTCGCGGTATCTTTCCTTACATCGCATGCGCTGCGAAAATTATTGATTGATTTGATTGATAGAACAAAATAATGTACTACGATTTTGCAAAACATATGCCTGCAGTGCCTATACATTAATTATTGAATAATTCAATTTGGACATTGTATTCAATGGTCGAATGATGTTTCACCGGTTATATTATCAACTATCTATTAATTCTCATGAAAATAAGCAGCTTTGTCAGTACAATTACTAAATACATGTTTCTTTTTTTCCGGTGGGAAAATCATCTTATGACATCCCCCGCTCTTGGGTGGGGCGATAGTGTCAGACTTTTACTGACTAAAAACCCACTCCTGTTCCCACGTTGCCTTTCGTACCGGGGCCGAGTCTTCCTTTCAGAATCAGACCCTTGGCCCAAGTAGGCTTCGACCCTGCTGGGCCCCTACAGTTGCTGACATCTCCTTGAGGTGCGCGTGAAACAGTACGCGCCGTTGACGACTTGGGCTCGGTCCGGACGGTTACCGGACGGCCGGACGGCGAACCACCCATTGCTCGCCGTCCGCAAGCCCGCGCCTACGGTGGCCGGAAATCGGGATCGGAGTCCCGGCGGCGGTTGGGGTTTTAGGACCGTTGCCTCACGCGATCGGGCGCCTCCTTTGCTAGCATTACTGCTTCGCAGAAGGAGGCGACCGCCTGCCATTCCTCCTCGCTCCGGACCATGGCCTGTACCAAGGCCCGACGCGAGAGATCGCCGCCGCCGATTGCCCCCAAGAGGAAACGGCGTTGCTCTGCCTAAGCGGGGCATACCTCCACGTGTTCCACCGTGTCCTCCGGGCGGTCTACGCAATGGTGACACCCGGGCGTTTCTTCCGCACGGATCCGGTGCAGGAACCTCCCGAACTTACCATGTCCGGTGAGGACCTGCGTCATGCGGAAGGTAAGGACGCCGTGTTGCCTTTCCAGCCACTCCTCAAAGAGGGGAAGTACCGCCATGATTATGGCGTGCCCAGCACTGGGTTGCGATAGTCGCTGTCACCATTCCACCATGAGACCCCGCCGGAACTCTGCCCGCCATGCCGCGACTTGTCGCGGCAGTGGGGTTTCGCCCCGGCGTTGCATCAACATGCGCAGATCGTGCATGTGTGCAAGGCCTGTTGCTTTCAGATCCCATGGTTGCTGGCCAGCAAGGAGGCTCGCCGCTTCGCGGGAAATCGTCCGGTATCCCCGCACCATCCGTATGGCCATGACCCTCTGGCACGCGTTCAGCTGGGCCGCCTGTCGCTTTCGCAGTGACGGCGCCCACACCGGCGCCCCATAAAGGGCCATGGACCGGACGATGCCTGCGTAGAGCCTCCGGCAGGAGGCGTCTGGAAAGAGTAATTGCAGACCGCCTCGTCGCACACCTAACACGGGTGGGGCCGGACCTGGCGGACGGCCAGTTCGGCTTTCGTAGGAGGCGCTCCACGGTGGACGCCATCATGCGCGTGCGAGCTCTCACGACGGGGGATGCGGTGTCCAGGGGCAGGTGCGTCGTGGCGGTGTCTTTGGATATCGCCAACGCCTTCAACTCCCTGCCCTGGAGTAGCATTAGGAGGGCACTCTGGTATCACCGGGTGCCTGACTACCTCTGTCGCGTTATCGAGGCCTACCTGTTGGACAAGTACTAAATACATGTGTTTTTTGCTTTTTACTGCATATTGATTGGACGAATGGTTAAAGAAGTAATACGAAATTCATACGCGCACGCACGGGGATTTAGCGCCGAAAGTTTCGTCTAGCACTCAAACCGAATTAATCCGTTCTATCATCGGACCACCAGCCGCACTTCATGCGCCACCGGTACATGGTGAACATCCGATCTATACGCACAAAACGTTTTGGGAACACATTCATTGTGCGTACAGCTAAGGAGTGGAATTCCTTGCCAGAATCTGTGTTTCCTGAAGGCTACAACCCGGGAATATTTTAATATCCTGTTCTATTTCTGGAGCAAAACCAATCGTTCTATGTGAAAACCACCTGAAATATCTTCCGGAATCTGTGTTTCCTGATGGCTACAACCCGGGAATCTTTAAGTCAAGATTGAATAGGTTACTTCTAGGTAAGCGCGCTACATCGTCGACCGCATCGTCGCTTTCCATCAGGTGAGATAGCGGTCATGCGCGAACGTATAAATGATTAAAAAAATAAAATAATACCCGTGTGCCCCAGTTAGCTTGGGGAGTCTCAATTAAGGTTACTAAAAATAAAGCTTCCTCTCCATCACTTAAATAAAATGATTTTTACTGGTTATGTCCGATTACAGTGACCGACACGTGGGTGTTCACTGAAGACAGTACCTAAAAATTATAAAACTCAAGAGCGTTGGTTTGAACGCGCTAATCTCAGGAAATAATGGTTCAAATTAAAAAAAAAAAACATTTTAGTGTTGGATAGCCTATTTATTGACAAAGGCTATTTATGCTACATAAAATTACGCAACAACCCACGGAAGCGGAGCAGTAACTAAAAACGCGGGTGAAACCGTGGGGAACAGCTAGTATTTAATAAGTTTGTTTGTTAGTCCTTAAGATTTTAGAATGTAAGTAATAATAATATTCCACAACTTTCAGACAACGCCATCTAGTCCTAAACTAAGCAGAGCTTGTGGCATGAGCACTAGACAACTGATAAACATAGTTATATATTTCTAAATACATACATACTATAGATAAATTACACCCAGACACATAACAAGTGATCGTGCTCATCACAGTAATATTTGTCCTGGGTGGGAATCGAACTTACGATCTCCAGCGTAGCAGTCAGGACCGCTGACCACTAGACCAAAAGGCCAGTCAGCCAGAAGTATTTTGGTCCTGTACTGTGAACATATATTCTTAAACTATTCATTGACGTTCATATATCTGGATCTGGACGAGTACATAACATGTTTTCTGATGATAATTTGCGTTTTTACCTTTAACCGTTTTATGTTGAAGTCCAATAAATATTTGCGATGCTTTCGGAATGAATTGCAAGCACAGAGTGATTGTACAGTTTTACGAACTTAACGCGGACGAAGTCGCGGGCAACAGCTAGTTCTTAAATAAATAAATACATAAAGACTAGTTTCCAAAAACGTTGCCAGCTTTCAGCTAGAGGAAAATCGATCTACATGCCAATTGTGTGAGATGAACTCGCGGCCAATTATAACTCTCCTAAATTGAAACACAGTGTTACCACACATTCGCTTCAATCGTTCTGCGGTAAAACATTTCATGTTATGAGGTCACGAAATGTACATAACACAGTTTCTCTAACTGTGATTTTGTTTGTTTTGTAGAGGTTTGGCGTGTGTTTTATTGTTTGTGTGGTATACAAGATGTGCACTAAGGATGGATATGTAATGTCATCACTTTTACCCATGGGAAATTTCGAACCTTGTTTTTGAGGAGGCATATCATCAAATCACTTTTTTTGCTCTGGGTGGAGTGAGAAAAAGTGTTCGATTTTTACTAACTAGCTTTTTTTTACGTGGAAAATAATTAAATGAATTTTTGCTCTCTGGGAAGTGCGGGAGTTTTCCCGTACTTACAAGGGCTTCGGAGGAGGGAAGGAGGCTTCGGCCTTGACTGGACCTGTCAATTTTTCTCACATCTCTTTGAGGCATGGAATACAACCTGGTCCTTACTGGACGATCGAACGGTGACCTACCCATTGCTCGCCCTCCCCAAGGCAGTGCTTACGGTAAATTCCGTATCTAGGACGTTCTTTCTCGGTTCAGGTTCAGTTGAAAACCAGCGTCAGGCAACTGCTGCGTAGTTGACTGGCATTATGCTGAATTGGACCTATTTGGCGTAGCCGTGAGACATATTTTTTTATTGTTAATTTTATTTCTCCTTATTTTTTTTATGTTTAATTTTATTTGTAAATCAATTATTTGTTGATTAATGGTGGGCCAAATAAACATATTTTCTTTCTTTCATCTTTCTTTCTTTCTATCGACAGGCGATCAGTACAATAAAGTGTCACAGAGGTGTATTTAATTCACTCTTTAATACAAATTTATAAAATAATAGCCCATATAAAGCCTTTGAATAAATATAAGCCGTATTTTAATAATAACTTTAAAATCAAAAAGAAAATAAAAAAAATCGAGCAAAATAAAATCATTTTTAACATCAGTTATTTAAAATAATATTTATAAATATGCATTTTATAAAAGGACAATGATAACACAATGAAAAATTAAAACAAAAACCCTCTTCTCCATTTAAGGTTTCAAAGTAAAACCATAATATGTACCTAGGTATTGATACTTAGTCTCAAAATTAATAAATAATTTGATTTCGATACTAACAAGGTAAATTATATTATCGATAATTGTTCGTAACTATTTCAATATGTCGTATAATAATTAAATGAATATTACAACTCTACCTCTCTGTATTATTATGTGTTTCTATGAAATAGGGTTTTGACTTCATAATAGATTTCCCAGACAAACCGATTTGATTCGATTACTCTTGTCTTGTCTCTCTCTGTCTAGACAAAAGTTTAGGCAACCACAATTTGTTCGCCGTAGTAAATCTAAAAATTATGCTCACATTTGTTACTTAAACTACAAAGGATTACGCTTATATTATGTTAGGGTTTGTATTTAGATAGCACATGCTGAGTTAGGCGCCATTTTGACCTCGCACAGATTTTTTTTCTTTGTATGCAAAGTATACAAATGTTTACTCGAAAAACCGCTTTTATTTTTTTGCCCGCTCTTAATTTATTGTTTTTCGCACTAGTGCGGAAAAGTTCACAAGCTCGTAAAAGTATCACAATTTATTACACAAATTTATCGTATCAGGCTACACGCTAAGCGACCTCCACGTCAAAACCCTTTTATTTATATCTTCGTAAGTGTATCAAAAAATGTCGTTTGATACAATTACAATTAGCTAGAATTAGCTATAACACGGATCGGGTATATTCCACCTCAGTCACTTTGACAAACTTTATCCATTTGTATCAAAACATATTATTAGTTTTTTTGAAGATGCCTCGCCTATGTTCATAAACTTTATTTTTGTCTTTTTCACTACACTTTTCTCATCACACTTTTCTTAGAATTTATTTCTAGACTTTCCTTTATACTATTGAAAATTCAGAAATCTCACAATCACCGATCTGGATCCGGAACTATAAAATCTAGGCCATTCAAATATTTGGTTATGTGCGGGTAGCGACCCGTAGTGCAAAGGCCAATCGCTGAGCTACTGCACCAAACCACACGACAAAATATAAAAATATTTAAAGCCGATAGCTTTGTTCGGTTCAAAAATGAACCAATTCCGGGTTTGACTGAGGTTTTATATACTTGTCGGTACAGAAGGCCGACTACGGTGTAAATCCTTTCCAAAGCCCTTAATTGGTGAGCGATGAGTGAGTAACGAGCAATAAACAAACTATTCCAGACCAGCCCCTCTAGCCAAGTTACAATCGTATCGTTCGAGCCTAACGACTCGAGTAGGCCACGCCTCCGATTCCTTTGTTCTGACGTCATCACAACGCTCAGTCACGTGGTAAAAACAAAGGAATCGGAGGCGTGGCCTACTCGAGGCATTCGGCGCGAACGAAACGATTGTAACTTGGCTAGGGGAGCAGAACTGATTTACTATGATATAACCTTTAGGTATCCACTTCACAACGATCCGTGAGACAGTTTCTAGTGCGGTGTCGTCCACGTGGCTGCCGACAGGTAAAAGGGGAACGCGCCTGTGCGGTTGCCATTTTTAACTGCTCGGTTCGCGTGAACTCAGTCTAAACTCTGTCAAGCGGTGTGACATATCCGCTTACTTCCCGTTGTCAAGCTAGCGTACTATTAACTTAGCCAACACTTCGCCATTCAACTGACTTCACCGACATGCTTTTAGACTCCATAATCAGTGAATTTATTGCCACTAACTGAGTACTAATCCAGACTCTGGGCTGCTGCGGAAAAGACGCATACTGAAAACCTATTAACACTTCGTCTTGGGAATTAGACCCTAGTAGTCTCGAACTAGCGACACGCGGGTTTGCGATAGTCGTTGATAGGGTCCAGCAGTTGGGACTCGAGGTGGCGCTGCACAAGTCTGAGGCCATGTGTTTTCTCGGCCCTCGGAGCACGCCGCCTCGGCGTTCCCAGCTAACGGTAGGAGGAGTTCACATCAGCGTCGGGTCGACGATGAAGTACCTAGGACTCGTCCTCGACAGCCGGTGGAATTTCGAGGAGCACTTCCGACGTCTGGCTCCCAAACTGAATCGGACTGGGGCTGCCCTCAAGCGGCTCCTGCCCAACCTCGGGGGTCCAGACGCCTCCTGCCGCAGGCTCTACGCAGGAATCGTCCGGTCCATGGCCCTTTATGGGGCGCCGGTGTGGGCGCCGTCACTGCGAAAGCGACCGGCGGCCCAGCTGAACGCGTGCCAGAGGGTCATGGCCATACGGATGGTGCGGGGATATCGGACGATTTCCCGCGAAGCGGCGAGCCTCCTTGCTGGCCAGCAACCATGGGATCTGGAAGCAACAGGCCTTGCACACATGCACGATCTGCGCATGGAGATGCAACACCGGGGCGAAACTCCACTGCCGCGACAAGTCGCGGCATGGCGGGCAGAGTTCCGGCGGGGTCTCATGGTGGATTGGCGACAGCGACTATCGCAACCCAGTGCTGGGCACGCCATAATCATGGCGGTACTTCCCCTCTTTGAGGAGTGGCTGGAAAGGCAATACGGCGTCCTTACCTTCCGCATGACGCAGGTCCTCACCGGACATGGTAAGTTCGGGAGGTTCCTGTACCAGATCCGTGCGGAAGAAACGGCTGGGTGTCACCATTGCGTAGACCGCCCGGAGGACACGGTGGAACACACAGTAGAGGTGTGCCCCGCTTGGGCAGAGCAACGCCGTGTCCTCTTGGGGGCAATCGGCGGCGGCGATCTCTCGCGTCGGGCCTTGGTACAGGCCACGGTCCGGAGCGAGGAGGAGTGGCAGGCGGTCGCCTCCTTCTGCGAAGCAGTAATGCTAGCAAAGGAGGCGGCCGATCGCGTGAGGCAACGGTCCTCACGCCCCAACCGCCGCCGGGACTCCGATCCCGATTTCCGGCCACCGTAGGCGCGGGCTTGCGGACGGCGAGCAATGGGTGGCTCGCCGTCCGGCCGTCCGGTAATCGGACCGAGCCCAAGTCGTCGACGGCGCGTACTGTTTCACGCGCGCCTCAAGGAGATGTCAGCATCTGTAGGGGCCCAGCAGGGTCGAAGCCTACTTGGGCCAAGGGTCTGATTCTGTAAGGAAGACTCGGCCCCGGTACGTAAGGCAACGAGGGAACAGGAGTGGGTTTTTAGTCAGTAAAAGTCTGACACTATCTCCCGCCCCGCCCAAGAGCGGGGGATGTCATAAGATGATTTTCCCACCGGAAAAAAAAAAGACCCTAGTAGTCGCTCCTAAACAAGCTGGGAGGCATAATATGGTTCTGCAAGGAGGGTGGGCTGGTAAAAGAAAGAAAGAAAGAAAAGAAAAAAACGTTTATTCGTACCTCACACATTTATAGTAGAATTATAATTATGGGAAAAAAAACTTTAAAATCTGTGCAAGGCCAAAAAGACGCCTAATTCAGCATATTCTGCGATATTTTAAACGGTAAATAACGCAGCGCTGATATTCTGTTAGGTTAAAACTATGTAGGTATAGAAATAAAATAATAAATACAAACATTGATAAAACAAACATTGGAAAAATAATAAATATATAACATTGGTTAGAATGAAGCTTGCCGTATTATGGCCACCTTGGAAACAGGTACAAAGGTCCATCATGGATTAAGTGCGAAAATCAAACTTCAATGGATAGACGCTACACCAACGAACTATCAAAGCATGTTGAATTCTATTCTTAAGAATTCGACATACATTTTCGCTGTTTTTTCACACAACCGCACTTACGCGATTATGACGTTATTACACAATTTTCATTAGATATTTTGGAAACAAAGTATCTTGTGGATATGATCTAGGTTTGTATTGAAATCAATTTGTAAATTTGTGTAAAACTAATCCAGTAAAGACCTCTGAAAATTTTGCCATTTTGCATGAACTTTTACACTTCATAATATACACCAAAATCAAAAAAGTAAAAAAAAAATATAACAATAGGAGCCTTGCAAATTTAATCAAGATTCTGAACGACAACAATTTTTTTTCAAAAACTTTTAAAGGTTAAAAAAAAACACGTATTTCCTGGAACTAGTTTTGTGAAATATTTGAGTAAATCACGGAATTACCGAATCCCAACAGAGTTTTCAGGCGTTATCTTTTTTTCGCGATTCCTTCTTGTCAAACAGCGCGTTGGATTGCGTTAGATGAAGTAACAAGCTTTGAAACCATGCTCGATGTTGACGATAGACGAGTGAAAAAGGAGCCTCTTAATTCTAAACATGCTTACAGATGGGCCCTGGGACGAAGGCAACGAAGGAACAGGAGTGGGTTTTTAGTCAGTAAGAGTCTGACACTATCTCCCGCTCCGCCCAAGAGCGGGGATGTCATTAGGATGATTTTCCCACCCAATAAAAAAAAAAAAAAAAAACATGCTTACAGATCTCCCAAAGTGATAATGCGCATAGAAATCTTCGTCACTGTTCGGCAACGGACGTATTCTCCGAACGTCGTAAGACGATATGTATATAGAGTGGTTAAATGCATTTTCTTCATGCATAATTTAATTAATTAATTTTTCAATGATTCGGGTGTTTCCGGAAATACGACAATTAGCGAAGATCTGCATGCGCATTATTAATTTGGGAATACTGTTCGTATCTTTATTCTACCAACTCATAACCCTACATAGAAAACAACAAAAAAACTGACCATCATGTTTACTTTCTAGATATTTAACAAAGACTTCCAAAAAATCCATTTACAAGGCAGCACTTCTTAAGAAATGAAAAAAAAAATAATCTTACATTCTCAACCAATACCAGAATTGGGGTTCCAGATTGACTGATTTGTGTAATGTACCAGAAAATGGAATTTGCGTGTGTTACCGATAAAATGGTAAGGAATGAAGGAATCTGCTTATTCTACCGTATCATATCAAGACCGTACTAGGAACGTGTTAGACATTAAAAATATTCTCTGTTTTTTTAAAGTATGTGATTATGTCCACTAGAAAATTTCTTAACCGACCAACTACACCGTGTGCCATAGAAACATCGTGTGCCTTGGCAAAATAAGAATGCATACTAAACAGATACGTGTAGGTGGCGGAATAATGAGCATCGGTACGGTGTATAACCGCGTATGGTAACCGTTATGAATGCGTATGAAACGCTGTTAATACGTTCTAGCTACTCAAACCTTGGGGTTTCGGTTAAACGTGTCGATTATAAAATATTGAACGTTTTATTCATAGGGTATTTTATTTATCCAAGAACGTACATAGGTAATTTTTCATAACGCAGTCTGTAAATATCGAAAATAAGCAGGCAGGCAGGCGGGTTTTTTTGTGTCCAGGCAATCTCTATCCATTCTGGGTTGCCTGGAAGAAATCGACGAGTGCGATAAGGCCGCCAATTGTATGTTTTATATTGTATTACAATTCAATTTGTAAATCTGTAACTTGGAATGCAATAAAGTATATATAAATAAATATAAATAAATAAATAAATAAGCACCTTTCCGTTATTCCCTATATATTAGGGTGGGTCAAAAAATTTTATTGTCATCTTTTTAATAAGCTCAGCGATAAAAGGGTGCCAAATGGTGTGGTTATTGTTAATTGATATGTAAAGTTTTATCAAATTATTTTAAGTTTAATTCATTAAACCTCAAGCGAACGTCTGGAGGTGTACCCCGCTTGGGCAGAGAAACGCCGTGTCCCCGTGGGGGCGATCGGCGGCGGCGATCACTCGCGCCGGGCCTTGGTACAGGCTATGGTCCGGAGCAAGGAGGAGTGGCAGGCGGTCGCTTCCTTGTGCAAAGCAGTAATACTAGCAAAAGAGGCGGCCGATCGCATGAGGTAACGGTCCTCACGACCCAACTGCCGCCAGGATTCCGATCCCGATTTACGGCCACCGTAGGCGTGGGCTTGCGGACGGCGAGCAATGGGTAGTCCGCCGTCCGACCGTCCGGTAACCGTCCGGACCGAGCCCAAATCGTCGACGGCGCGTATTGTTCCACGCGCGCCTCAGGGAGATGTCAGAAAATCGTAGGGGCTCAGTAGAGTTGAAGCCTACCGGGTTCACGGGCAGTGTGAAAGTGAAACCCGGGGCCCTGGGAAGAAGGCAAAGAAGGAACAGGAGTAGATTTTTAGTCAATAAAAGTCTGACACTATCTCCCACTCCACCCAAGAGCGAGATTTGTCATTAGATGATTTTCCTACCCAAAAAAAGCAAACGTTTTAATTCGCTCTCTCATTGTCTTTCTATTGTGTCTCTAATTACGGTATTCGAAAGGTTAATTGCCTCCAGATTGTGAAAGAAGTTTTATAACCGTAATTAATGCATATGAAACGCTGTTAATACATTATTAGTAGACCGTGTATTGCTTTCTGGCTTGTTGGTCTAGTGGTTAGTGACCCGCATTGCTATGCCGGAGATCGTGGTTTTGATTCCCACCCAAAACAAATTTAATTTTTTCTGTGTCTGCATGTAATTTTTCTATAATATGTATGTATTTATTTAGACATTTAGAAATATATAGGTAAGTATGTTTATCAGTTGTCTAGTACTCATAGCCCAAGCTCTGCTTAGTTGTGAACTAGACGGCGTAATGTGAAAGTTTTATTTATTTTATTTGTTTGGGAAAACAAACGGTGGTACATTACAGTTACAGCAAACAATATAATACAATAAATGAGATAAATGCGCAACCAAAAACATTTTCCACATAATATAAATGAGTATGTAAAATAAAATTTAAATTCATTACGTGCGAATATATAAAAGGGAATCGTTTGTCTTGGTATGGTCATGTGAAGAGGAGGGATGAGACTAATGTACTAAAAGAGTTACGAATTTACATACATGTGGATGAATGGAGAGGGAGAGGGAGACGAAAGAAAAGATGGATGGATTGTGTGAAGAGTATTAAATGTAGTAGTAATATGAAAGAAAAGGAAGTTAGTGATAGCATAACGAGGGACAGGGCAGATTGGAAGAAAAAAACGTGTTGTGCCGACCCCAAATAACACGGGACAAGGCCAGGAAGATGATGATGACGTGCGAATATATAAAATTGGACATTAAAATTATATCAAAATTAAATTCATATCAAACACTAAAATTAAATTAAATCGATATTAAATAAAAATCATATCCAAATTAAATTAAACTAAAATTAGTAAAATAAAGTTACTAAATTAGTTTTTATTAGTTGTGGAATATTATTATTATTTTCTTTACTTGACACGTTCCTAGCAGGGTTATGGTATGAAGCGGTGTTCTGGGCGGATCCCTTCACGCATTTACGTGCTAATTCAATAAAAGCGGTTCCATTAGCTGGTATTCCACGTAAGTCTGGAACCCTTTCAGTACGGTTAAAAGGTTTCAATTAAATTTAGAGATCTTACCGCATCAGTTAATCTTGTAATTTATTTTCGGTTACCTGCTTATTGATAATGGAATTTGTGGAGTATTGGAGCTTACGTGGCTTGTCATGGCTTCAGCTGAAAATGTATGCTTATGATTCAATTAACTTATTACTTTAATGTTTGGTTTTAATACTGTTTAGGAAGAAGTTCTAAATAATTAATAAAAAAATAATATTCTGGAAGACGCAGCTTTGAAAAGGTGAACCGATGACCAGGAGAATCAGAGACGCGAGACTTTTAGGACCGGTCATTATAGCGACACTTGGAAGAGGCCTATGTCTAACAGTGGACGTTTTCAGCTGAAATGATAATGATGATGAATTGATAATTTATTTTAGTTGCATAGAATATCTGTTTTTCTTTTTTGGAAGCCAACCAATAAGAATAGGTTTTGGAGAATATTATAATCAGAGCTCGGAATTAGATAGAGTTAATCATGTACTTGCATCGCAATGTTGATATTAATATGGATCTTCCCGGGATTTCTAATGAAAAAACCCGTGTGGCCAACAAAGTTACAAATAAATAACAATAAAACCTCAAAGATAGATAAACAAAACAAAGATAATTAACATACCATTTTATTTGAAGTTTTCATTGTAAAATATCTCTTTACGTTGACTGAGGTGAGTTTAACAATTTTATGCACAGAAAGTGTATCTTCTTCGATATTAATGCAGGAAGAAATTATTTCTGAAAGTGTCTTAAAAAAAATATACTCTTTAAAATTAATATCGGAATTTGAGGCATATCCATTTTATTCTTTCGCTGTATGAAATCAGTGTCAGTACATATTTAACTCTACCTAATTCCCGAACTCTGTTTTATAATACATATGGAAAATAATACTAAACATGGTTTGAAAATTGAAATTAACAATTTTAATATCATTTTGAAGTTAAATTAGTAAAAGAAAAAAGATGAAGTATTTGCGTTATATAGTGACCAAAAATATTAAAGTCTATAAAAAATATTTTCTGTTAATTTTCAATCAACAACAGCGGAATTTTAATAGCGAAATGTTTTCAAATAATAAAGTTACTCGTTAAAAAAAATTAATAATCGTACTAACGAACGCACGCGAGTCGAATATTCTCACATAATTTAGGAAGTTGATAAACCCCACAGGTATTAAGCATAAGCTGAAAATAACTTCAGCTCCAATCCACGTAACTTAGCAATTTAAGTTTTCAAAACTATCCTGAAGTTGTGCTAGTTAAACGCTAGTTGTACGGCCCTAGAGGTTTCCTACTTAGCGATGGTGTCACGTTGAAGAGTTAGCGAGTAAAAATTCATAAATAAATAATGCAGCTATCTTGTTATTTTTTAACATATTCTAGTTCTACTAATTTCTAATTCTACTAGAATATCTTACCTTCATCATCACCATCATCATCATCACATCGTGTTATTTGGGGTCGGTGCAAGACGTTTTTTTTCTTCCATTCTGACCTGTCACTCGTCATGCTTTCACTAACTTCCTTTTCTTTCATATTACTCTTCTCACAATCCATCCATCTTTTCTTTTGCCTCTTTCTCCCTCTCCATCCATCCACAAGTATGCTCATACCTCTTTTAGTAACATGCGTTTCATCCTTCCTCTTAATATGACCAGACCAAGGCAAATGATTATAAACGACCGATCATTACGACCGTCGGATTTTATTCATAGTGTCTTCAAGGTTAGAGTGAATAGGCTCTTATCAAACCAGTGCGCTTCACCATCAACGATTACATCACTGCTCACTATCAGGGGGAATCGCAGTCAAGTACTAGTTTATAATATCATTAAAAAAACTATAAGAAAAACAGTTTATGTCTATAACAGTGGTGAATCTAGATCTATTTCTAAGTTATTAGTATCCTTTAAAAAATAATACGACAGAATAGAACCACCAACTATCGCATATAAAATAATTTTGAGGGAACATTTCCTTTTTTTTCTTTAGTTAAATACCCTAATTGAGCTTACGGGCTATATTTCACCGGGACACCATGGCAGCGCGACCAGTTGCACCGCCATGATGTCCGTAAGCTACCAAACTAGACACCATACAGATACCAGAGTCGCTACACCACACTGAAACAGTATCAAAATGGACCTTAAGTAATCGACAAATTGGTTGCGCAACCACAAGGACATCAGATGAGTAACTCTCTATAGAACTGTATACATTTTGTTGGTAGCGGCGACTGGTCGCGCCGCCATGGTGTCCCGGTGAAATATAGCCCTTATTCGTTCCCTGAAAGAGCAAGGTGGAGTCGCAATAGGCTACGAAGGTGATAGCCAGACTAATTGGACAGGTTACGACCGTATTGACTAGAAAACGTGCGAGCTCACAAAAGATATAGAAAGTGTTTTTGTCATCACATAAGAACGAGCTTGAAATGGAATTACTCTAACTGGAATAGGACTGATAGTCTTCATTAAAAAGTTGAGCTCAGGTTATTGCATCATTCTGGACTAGAATAGCTTTTATTTTATGGGAAATCATGCAATGACTTCTCTCGCCTTGGCGTGAAATAAGAGGGTGTGTGAGATTAGTGACTAAATCCCACCTGTATACTCCAGTTACCCTTTACGTTCTAGGGACTCGGTTACTCATTAAAACAACGTTTTTATTGTGATCTTGTAAAGAGAACGCTAAAATGAGCGAACTATAAAATTGGAACATCCCATTAAAAAATTGAATAAACTTTATTGTACACCAAAAAAGTAATACATCTTAAACAACACTAACAGCGATTTCTACCAGACAACTTTAGGATGGATTGTAAGAACTTAAAAATAATACAGGGGATCATCTACGACTTACGGCTGCATTACATTCATATTATTCATTCAATACTCTTATCACAACCATGAAGCTCTTACGATTATATGGTGGTGTATAAAATGGTAAGTACGAAATTTTCAAACGTCCTGCAAAGGCCAAAGACAGATATGTGCCAAAAACACACAAGTCATCATCATCATCATTTCAGCCGAAAGAAGTCCACTGCTGGACATAGGCCTCCCCCAAGTGCCGCCACAATGAACGGTCCTGTGCGTCTCGCATCCATCGTACTCCCGCAACCGTTACTAGGTCATCGGTCCACCTTGTGGACACACAAGTGGTTCAATGCAATTCTTTAATGCTATACATTATGTCACATGTGTTACATAAGATCTTAAGAATAGTTAAACAAGTGCACATGGGTACCCTGATGGCACCCTGTCGGGCACAGCAGGTTCAATCATTATTGTTAGGCATATTAATTATATGTTATTAATAAATTATCGCTTTCTGCCCTCGTATGTAGAATGAACCATGATTGCTATTATTTACACTTGAGTAAATATTTCAATTATTATTTCTATTCATGTTGAAAATTGATTTGCGTTTGGTTAAGTTACGCATATGTTGTTACCACACTATATTCAACAATATGTGATTAAAATGTTAACTAGGTAACGTTTCAAAGCTGAGTTATTGTTTGGAAAAGTTACCGCGGCCCTGGAACTTAAAAGGCAACTGAAGGAACACAGATCAGTTTTAGTCGGTAAAACTCTGACACACCCTCTTGCTCCCTAAAAAAAACAGATTTTACTGGTTTAAAGGGTTTCGTACCTAAATCGGCAAAAACTAAACCTTTTTTTTTAGGTCGGAAACTCCTATGACATCTCCCGCTTTTGGGCGAGGCGAGAGGGTGTGTTTTACTGACTTAGAACTCACCCGTGCTCCTTCATTGCCTTTCATATCAGGACCGAGTTTTCTTTTCAGAATCAGACACTTGGCCCCAGTAAACTTCGACCCAGCTGGGCCCCCACGGTTTGCTGACGTCTCACGATTTGGGCTCGGTCCTGACGGTTACCGGACGGTTGGACGGCCGTCCGCAAGCCCGCGCCTACGGTGGCCGGAAATCGGGATCGGGATCCCAGCGACTGGGGCGTGAGCGCCACTCCCTCACGCTTGCACGTGCGGCCTCCTTCTATGCTAGCATTACTGCTTCGCAGAAGGAGGCGGCCGCCTCCCACTCCTCCTCGCTTCGGACCATGGCCTGTACCAAGGCGAGGCGCGTGAATCCGTTGCCGCCGAACCCTCTACGAGGACACGATAAAAACTTAACCCATATAGGATCATTTTGTTGTCTGTCTATTCGTATATCCGTTTATGAAGACGATTTTTCTCAAGAACGTGTGAAGGTATGAGAAGCTGAAATTAATATCAAATACTCAAGTCTGCTTGGCACCCATTGGAGCAGTGCAAAAAAGTAGACGGTAAATTGATATGAACTCTTGGTGTAATTGTTCGGTTTTTTACTACTGCCTCTTTCATCTGGTTTTAATAGATCTGTGAGTATTAGCAAAACAATAGTACATTTTAAAACAAGTAGAGGATGTTTTTCATAGCAAGTTTGCGCCCTAGGTAAAATTTGCCCGAGGCACAGATCAGGGTATTAGAGAGACGAGCACTGCAGTGACCAATTACCACGTGTATCAATACACTCACGCAAAAATAAATAAACGGAGGTTGACCGGCGACACGTGAGGATCACTTATCGCCCAGCCTGTTACAATAAATACAATCAATAGTGGTGGGATGAGCTCATGTACAGTAAATTGCGTGCCGAAAAGCGGAAGGGCTAAGAGTAGATTTTCGAGTATGTGTATTGAAAATATTATTTAAAGTGTTTCTTTTACCAACTCGCTACCTCGCCTAACTTAACCCTCTATATTAGGAGGTTGATGATGCTTTTAACCGTAATTTTAGCAATTTCGGTTGGCTCAAGTCTGTTCAATGTGGCGGTGCGTGCACTCAAACTTGGTTCTTTTGTTCATTACTGTAAAGTTTACGCAAAAACTGGAAGAAAATTTAGTTTGAAGTGTTAGTAATGTGTTCGTGCTTAATTTCCTGCATGCATGTCTATGGTGGATTGGAGAATGTTACTAGTTTCGTTAAGTGCAATTTGTCTTTCTGTTTTTTTACATATTTTTTAATAACATTTACTTACCTCTATTCTTTCAGGCACACTTTCAGTCGACCGCGTTACTGAGGAGACGCCAAAGTGCGTATGTATTACCTATAGTTAGTAGTTTTTTTTTTTTACTTCAACGGTCCGGACTAAGCGTTTCGCTTCGTCGTTTATACCGCGTACATCAAAGGACTGGAACAATTTGCCTGCTGTGGTCTTTCCGTCCAACTATAATTTAAGTGTTTTCAAGGCTAGAGTGAACAGGTTCTTAATAAACTAGTACGCCTCACCATCAATGATTGCATCTCTGCTTACCATCAGGTGGGATCGCAGTCAAGCACTGGTTTATATCAATTAAAAAAAATATATATATAAAAACAAGGGTTATTCTTAAATTTAGAAAAGGCACACAATTAGACCCCTGGGGTCTGTCTCAGCATGCCACAACCTGACTATTGGTCAACGCGCTCAAATTGTCAAGTTCCAATTAACAGAATATAGTACTCCTTCAACTTACGTTTTATGTTTCTGTTATTAAGTGAGCATCTGATGTCTATAAGTATCTGGTTTAATAGATTGGGTATTGAATAAGAAGCTGTAAGCCTGTCATAAAAGTTATTTTTGCGTGGCATTTGAAGTAGCTTAGAATTAGCCTGCCGTGTGTTCACGTCATATTTTAGTGGTATTTGAATATCACTATTATCAAAATGTTCAATAAGGTACTGATACTCAGCGCGCGCTTGAACAGGTAATACTTTGCAGTGTTTAAATAACCCAATGTAATGACCCAATGTAAATTTGACTGGCCTGTTGGTCTAGTGGTTAGTGACCCTGACTGCTATGCCGGAGGTCGTGGGTTCGATTCCCACCCAGGAAAAATGTTTGTGTGATGAGCACGATCATTTGTTCTGTGTCTGGGTGTAATTTATCTATATATGTATGTATTTAGAAATATATAAGTATGTTTATCAGTTGTCTAGTACCCATAACACAAGCTCTGCTTAGCTTGGGACTAGACGGCGTTGTGTGATAGTTGTGGAATATTATTATTATATTATTATTATTATATTAATGGTCTCGGTATTTATTGTTCACATATTTTGGTACCACGAGTTTCAGTATACGGGTTTGTAAGTTATGAATGTTATCGAGGTAGGTTTTAAATGTGGGATAATATTTTTAAATAAGTTATAAGTATTGTCAAAACGCAAAACGATAACATCTTGAAGAAACCGGCATATCAAAGAACGATTTTGAAGATATACTGTGACATCCACCAGTCTCTGGGCCCGCGTGGCTGATAACGGCTCATTCTCTCTTATAGAGAGGAGGCCGGAGTCAGAGAGAATATTATACGTAAGGCTGATTATAAAAAGAAAGAAAGAAAGAAAACGAATTTATTTTGTGGCAACGCAAGGCACACAAACAATATAACACAAAACCAAACAAAAGAGAAAAAATAATAATTACAGTGATAAATGAAGAATTAATTATGCTGTTTTTAGTTAAAGCAAGTATAATTTTTTTAATAAGCTATCATAATTTTGCAGTTTTAATCTATTTAGATATAAAAGCGAGATACCACTCACTGATTAATCACGAAATCTTAGAACCATAATACCTACAAATTTAAAATTTAGCAGGTATTGGCCTAGAATCCTGAAAAATGATATTAAGCAAGTTCTCGTAACACAAATATAGGAAAAAAATTGAAAACAGTAAATTTGTAGTTGCGTCACAAAAAAACCTTTTTAACTATTCGGAAAAATTGAATTTGAAATGGGAATTGAACTGTTTTCATAGGTAAGTTTGTACGGAACCCTCAGTGCGCGACTCCGACTTGCACTTACCCAGTTTTTTTAAAACAATCAAACAATATTATTTCAATAGATTGTTCATTTTGGGGTTAAAAAAATACGCCAGTGTTTTATATGAAAAAACCGCAATGAAAACCTATTGTAAAAAATACGTTTGCACAAAATCTGTACAGCTAAACTGAGTGGAAAAATACAGTTCGAATGCAGTTTGCATAACTAAACTAAATCCCAACTGC
This sequence comes from Mythimna vitellina, assembly GCA_949316375.1. Lineage (NCBI taxonomy): Eukaryota > Metazoa > Arthropoda > Insecta > Lepidoptera > Noctuidae > Mythimna > Mythimna vitellina. The sequence goes on from OX438696.1 coordinate 3,523,779, forward strand.
AAGCTTGACAACATCTACATAACAACTAAAGGGACGGACCTGGGTAAACAAACTTAGTCATTAAAACTAAAATCAGATTAAAATGTTTCGTTCAGTTGAAAATAAATCTGTTAAAGGTCCAAACACGTAAAAATCTGCGAGCTCTCGACGAATCGCGAGAACTTGCGATGCATTACATCGCACATTGTATGGCCACCTAAACAAATACTTTGCTTTTTCTTTTATATATAATAGCTATATTACATCTATGTATAGTCTAGTTTATAATTTTAATGTAAAATTCACATTATTAATTTGCAGTACACCGCAGACTACCCCCCTTTTTCTATTTCAAATTCTTACATTCCACCTTAAGGTTGTCTGGTAGATATCGCTATCAGCTATAAGACCGCCTTTGTACCCATAGATTTAAGTTAGTGTAAAAGTTTTGTTACTATTTTGGTGTACAATAAAGTTTATTCTATTCTATTCTATTTTGCCGCACAAAATTGCACCGCAACAATTCGTATTGCAGACTTCTGCGATGTGACGTTGCATCGCAATGCATCACAGTCTTGAGAAAAAAGCCCTCAATGGGTGCTAATTATACACTTTTGACTCGACGATTATTTATCGATAAACAAAAAAGCTACTTGCTCGTGTAGTAAGTCTTTTTGAAGACGTCTGAAGTGGATGATAGACGTAATCTACTTCAGACAACATCAAGAAGGTCTATTATTACGTATAATATTTGCCAAAGACAATCCTGTTTTATGTCTTAGCAATTATGGTCCATTCTAGGTTGCTTGGAAGAGATTGTGGAATGCTATAAGACCCGTTAGTGTGTTTTAGTTTTAATTTTTTTTTATGTGTCACAATATTGTACATATATAATGATATATAAGCATTATTAAATCTAGTTTTTTTATTGGTTAGGAAAATCATCTCATGACAAATCCCGCTCTTGGGCGGAGCGGGAGATAGTGTCAGACTTTTACTGACTAAAAACTAAAAACCCACTCCTGTTCCTGGTGTTTTCTATGGTCATCATTTCAGCTGAGAGACGTCCACTGTTGGACATAAGACTCCCCCAAGTGTCATCTCAATGAACGGTCCTGTGCTTCTCGCATCCATTGGATTATCGGGTTGTTTCTATCAAAATAAAGTATTTACGTAACCTTTCGAAAAATATTTTAAAATTGTGAGGAAATGAACTATTTAGTTTAATTAAATGCAGAGCTTATTCAAAAGTGAACCACTGATCTTCACTTGACAGTCGAAAGTCATCTTAAAAACAAATATAAATAATAAAAAGACTAACAAAAAATAACAAGCATAACTGGCTAGCTACAAACTGAATCGCACATCGGAGAGCTGAAAACCAGCGCTGCGTTCCCACAAAAAAAAAAAAAAAAGAACAAATCTAGCAAAACAATATAATTTCGCAATTTGTCTGCAGCACACTGCAATATTTTTAATTGAAATTTATTCGAACAAACTCCGTGTTTTTTCTACTCTTTGCACTTTGTGTCTGGCCATTTATTTTTATTTTATGAATAAGTTTTTCATATCGCCCGTGCGTTGTGGATATTATTTTTCCTGCTCGTCGGAAAGTGAGCCATTTAAAACCAGTCATTCATTTAAAAGAGGTAAATATTTGTGTTATGATAAGTTATTTTTAGGGTTCCGGACTTCAAAAGGAAATATGAAACCTGTAATATTTTTAGATATTTTACAATAATAGAATAGAGAAAACTTTATTTCACAAAATATAGGCGCATATTGGTGTCATTGTAGCCGGCATTTATATTGGCAAGAATTTGGTGTACCTAGTAAAGATAAGTTCGGGCATGTTACATTGAGTGCAAAAAAAATGGTCACCTTTAATTTTTCTCATTATTTTATGGTTATTGCCATTATTTATTTTTAAACAAATGCATACAGATTCTTATCATAGACTGGTCAAAAGTATCGATCTCTGCGATCGTTTTTAGGGTTTAGGATATCTCTAAAGGAAAAAAACGGAACCCTTATAGGATGCCCGGAGGACACGGTAGAGCACACGGTGGAAGTGTGCCCCGCTTGGCCAGAGCAGGATCATTTTGTTGTCCATCCGTCTGTCTGTCTGTCAGGACCCTTTATCTCGGGAACGCGTGAAGGTAAAGAGCTGAAATTAAAACAATATACTCAAGTCTGCGGTCCCTTGAAGCTGTGAAAAAAATTAACTTCTAAGATAATAAGAAAAAAAATACGGGTTTTTATGTCGCAAAAAAATGTGTATTTCGACACAGGACTTATAATAAAATAAAATAGGGTTTTTTTTGGCTGAGAAAATCATCTTATGACAAATCTCGCTCTTGGGCGGAGCGGGAGATAGTGTCAGACTTTTACTGACTAAAAACCCACTCCTGTTCCTTCGTTACCTTCGTCCCAGGGCTCCGGGTTTCACTTTCACACTCTCCGTGGCCCCAGTAGGCTTCGACCCTGCTGGGCCCCTACAATTTGCTGACATCTCCTTGAGGCGCGCGTGGAACAGTACGCGCCGTCGACGATTTGGGCTCGGTCCGGATACTGGACGGTCGGAAAGCGAGCCACCCATTGCTCGCCGTCCGCAAGCCCGCACCTACGGTTGCCGGAAATCGTGATCGGAATCCCGGCGGCGATTGAAGCGTAAGGACCGTTGCCTCACGCGATCGGCCGCCTCTTTTGCTAGCATTACTGCTTCGCAGAAGGAGGCGACCGCTTGCCACTCCTCCTCGCTCCGGACCATGGCCTGAACCAAGGCCCGGCGCGAGAGATCGCCGCCGCCGATTGCCCCCACGAGGACATGGCGTTGCTCTTCCCAAGCGGGGCACACCTCTACCGTGTGCTCTACCGTGTCCTCCGGGTGGTCCGCACAGTGGCGACACCCGGGCGTCGTTTCTGCACGAATCCGGTGCAGGAACTTCCCGAACTTACCGTGTCCGGTGAGAACCTGCGTCATGCGGAAGGTGAGGACGCCGTGAGGTATTTCCAACCACGCCTCAAAGAGGGGACTTACCGCCATAATTGTGGCGTGCCCAAAATTTATAGGGTACTTTCCATTGACATAGAATCCTGATATTTGGCATGAAGTAAGGTCCTATAGCACAAGTACAGGAAAAAATCTAAAAACTGAGTTACGTCACAAAAAAAAGAAACTTTTTTTTGCGATTCAGAAAAATCTTTGTAACTCGTTTCGGGAATTGAACTTTTTTCATAGGTAAGTTTATACGGAACCTTCAGCGTGCTAGTCTGACTCTTACTTGTTTCATATGGAAACACTATTATTTTGAATTAAAAACGAAATAAAAGCTCTGATAGTCTATTGCCTGACTATTAAGGACTGATTAAACGCCATTATTTGCGTAAAAAAATTAATAAGCAATATAGTTTTTGTGTGTTTGGGCCCGTCGTGGCGACACTTTAGGGAGGCCTATGTCCAACAGTGGACATCTTTCGGCTGAAATGATGATTTGATGATGATAGTGTTTGTATTGCTTGCTTAGTGCATAAGGCCTGGCGAGTAACGAAGTGAAATGAACATATTGAACATTCTAAACTATCATTACAACCCGTGAGCCCTGGCGCAGTGCACTGTGTGTACCTGGCTCGAATGAATGATGCTAAAAGTAGGCGTGATAAATGTGTGTCATCTTTACGATTGGAACATTTGCATCTGAATCACTTAAATGTTCCGAAACAGTGGAACATTTGGAACATCGGCAAAAGATACAAACGGAACATTTGAAACATCGACTCACAAGATACAAACGGATCATTTGAAACATCGGCTCACAACATCCAAACAGAACATTTGGAACAACGACTCACAAGATACAAACGGAACATTTGTAACAACGGCTCTAAGATACAAACGGAACATTTGAAACATCGACTCACAAGAAACAAACGGAACATTTTTAACAACGGCTCAAAAGATACATACAGATAATGACTGTTATGAATCGTGATCTGTTACGTTGCGTCATATACATTAAAAGTTTTATTTAATTGAATTTTGGTTTGAGAATAATTTAAAACAGATGTTTTAGTTCAGGTCAATTATATTTACACTATTTACGTTATTTTTGAATTTGACTTTTAAAAATACTGCTGGTCACTTAAAGAGTGTTTCAGTTTTCCAAAGGATGCATTTAAAATATTACTGATATTCCAATCTTTCGAAACACCAAAATGTTTCGGAACAGTAAGTCAGTTCAGTAAAGAGTTACACACGCCTAGCTTAAAATATTGAATGTAAAACATTATTCAATTTTGGTTTTACTTTTTTGAATATCAACATTTAATGTGCGCTAAGTAGCTTCTCATTTTAAGATGCTTTAAACGTGACAACACAAACTATTTTCGAGTATTCAATGTGGCAAATGTTTTCAAATCAGGTGCCATGTTAATGCATACGCTAGGTAGCCCAGAGATAGCATCTGTTAATGCATTTGGCGGCTAAAAATAGATACTTATTTCCTAATTATTCAGCGTAAATCGGTGTGTCCTACATACTTATCTAATGAATATTTTTAATTAAAAATACGGGCTGTTTCCGTCCACCATTTACAGAGCTTATAAGTAGAAAAATCATACTATTTCTATAAATTCATCAAACAGTAGGTACATATACCCATCTAACAATATATAAGATACGCGAATCTTCGAAGTCGATTGAGAGAAATAGGTCAACCGTTTTGTAGGTGACAGAGTGACAAGCTGTCGTGTCGTCATGTAGCAATTTATAAATGTAAAGGTGTTTGCAAAATGAAAGTAAGTTAATTATTATTATTTCAACTAAAAAACATGCACTGCAGCTGCGCATAGGCCACCTGCATCCTTCTGATTCCTGCGACCCTCACCAGATCATCGGTCCACCTGGTGGGAAGCCTTCCAAAGCTGTGTTTTTCAGTATACGGTCACCACTCCAGAAACTTTTAGCTGCATCGACATCCAGTTTACATGTTTGTGAACGCATCCACGATACCGTTGGGCGCGCCACAATTATGGCGGTAAGTCCCCTCTTTGAGGAGTAGCTGGAAAGATAACACTGCGTCCTTACCTTCCGCATGCCGCTTCTAACCGGACATGGTAAGTTCGGGAGGTTCCTGCACCGGATTCGTGCGGAAGAAACGCCTGAGTGTCACCATTGTGTGGACCGCCCGGAGGACATGGTGGAGCATACGGTAGAGGTGTGCCCCGCTTGGGCAGAGCACCGTCGTGTCCTCATGGGACCAATCGGGGGCAACGACCTGTCGCGCTGGGCCTTGGTATAGGCCATGGTCCGGAGCGAGGAGGACTGGCAGGCAGTCGCCTCCTTCTGCGAAGCAGTAATGCTAGCAAAGAAGGCGGCCGCACTAGCGAAGGAACGGCCCTCTCGCCCCGATTTCCGGCCACCATAGGCACGGACTTGCGGACGGCGAGCGATGCTTAGCATGCCGTCGGATCACCCGGTAACATTCCAGACCGAGCCCAAGTCGTCGACGGCGCGTAGAGTTCCACGCGCGCCTAAAGAAAATGTCAGCAAATAATGGGGGCCCAGCAGGGTTGAAGCCTACTGGGGCCGTGGGTTAAGTATAAATGAACCCCGGGACTCTGGAACGCAAGGCAAAGACGGAACAAACGAGTGGGTTTTAGTTAGTAAAAGTCTGACACGCCCTCTGGCTCCGCCAAAGGACGACAGAGGTCATTATTATTAGATGATTAACCACAAAAAAACTCACGATACAGTAATAATTATGTTAAAAAAAAAAACAACAATAACGTAAGCCGATAATGACTGGTAGCAATAACATTATCAGTTTGTTACCATTCTGTCAATGAATCAACTAAAAGCCGATGCATGTAAATCCGGATCAAAATGGACATAAAATATTAAATTGCGAGGATTAATATTGCAGTCCAACCGCCACCACATGAAAGTTAGTATGTACAATGCTTGTGCGAATATGTGTATTTTATTTGTTACTTCTTTACATTTAAATGGTATGGATGCAGGTAGACCATGTCCTGGAATTGAATATGCGGCTTTTATGCGATATAAAAGCGGGGTGTATTTCCTTGTGATCACACTATTGTTATAAATTCAACAGTTTGTGAGTGTGTTTGTTACTTCTTTACGCTAAAACACTTAAATGAATTTCGATAAAACTTAGTACACTGATAGACCATTTCCTAGAATATAACATAGGATACTTGTTGTCCCGGGAGTATGTTCCCCGGAATAATTTAGCTATCACGCAAGTGAAGTCTTCCTCGATGAGCGCTCAATCTATTAGTAAAAATTGCATCAAAATCTGCCCTTGATTTCTTTGTTCTGACGTCATCTCAACACTCAGTCACGTGGTCAGAACAAAGGAATAGGAGGCGTGGCCGACTCGAGGTGGTCAATGGAAAGAGAATCCAAACGAGACGGTTGTAACTTCGCTAGGGGAGCTGTTATATGCAAATATCCCACTCCATTTGCTACTGAAATACGGGCATGGATAGTAACTTTAAACAAAGTTACTATCCATAGTAACTTTGTTTTACACTATGTAGAAATAAAAAGTCGATGTCCTAACAAAATCACAAGATTAATTTAAAACTGCAATAAAAATACAGAGAGTGCAAAAATATTGTAAAACAGGTTCAAAAGCGTGTGGCTGAATGAATATAGTTCGCTTTAGGCGCTGCATGCCTAACAAAATCTGTCGCTTTACAACTCAACGCGAATCTGAATAAGCAGAAACAAGTTCAGAACTGACTCCCGGACTATATAAGAGCTAGGGTTGCCCCTACAAAGTTGTGTACTTTTTTTTTCATTATTTTCTTAAAAGTCAATGAAGTTGTGTCAGGAATACTGACCAATGGTTGCACTAACTGGACAGGTCCACACAAACCTGTGTGGTTCTTTCCAGAAAAGACTCGGACTCAAAGGTTTGCTGGGAGAAAACTCATTGCTGAGTTAAGTTCGCTTTTGAACATGAACTGTCTGTATCACCATATCATGTTATGTTTTTGTGTATATTAAAAAATTAAGAAAGTCCATCTGAGACACTAATCTGAATGATTCTCATGTGATTTGACTATTACATGTTTACTGTATGGACTTTAAAACAGACTTTGACCTCTAAATTGCTTTTGGTTTTGCTTTTCAGGGTAGTCAGCTAGGCAACACCGGCCTTATCTAAATTGATGAAAAAATTGATGTGTATTTTTTTTTTTTTTTTTTATTTATTTGCAAAATAAATATCATTTATCATTTAATAGGCAAATAGGATGAGAAAAAAAAACGTACGCCCTTTGAAAAAAAAATGCTGTTATTATTATTAAGCAGATTTCCTCAATAAATAAAATAGTAATCTTCTTGATAAAAAAATTTTTGTTTGTTAAATATATTGGTGTTTGCCATCATCCGTCTGACAGCGTAAACCAAAGCTGTGTCCCAGCAGTGGAAATATTACAAGGCTAATTTTGATTATTATGCTATGTTGTGGGCTGTGCCCTGTAAAACCGGACAAAGCGACGCGGGACTGCGGCAGATCACGAGAGAGATGGCGGGGTGACCTGAATGACTTCCTGGAGAATTGGAATAAGAAAACGAGGAGCCATAATCATTTGAAAAAATGAAAGGAGGCCTTTAACTAACAGTTGCTAGCTATAATAATACTATGTAGTGAGGACAAATATAGATGTCCTGCCTACTTATAAATATTATATAATAATTATAATTAAATATGGATATACACCCATATTTTTTAATTAGTACAAAAAAAAGTAGGGCTCTACCCGTACCCGTTACTAATCATATTTTTGTATTCAAAAGTAAAAAAACACGACTTCCCAAAATTGTCCACGAAAATTTGTCATAATTGGTAAATTCATAATAAAATCAATCATTTATAACAAACGTATTTCAACTATTACAAATCGTAATTTATTCATTCATAATCATACCCTGTACAATATTTTCATATATTGAGTGACATTTTGGGATACAATCAAACGCTAATAACTCTGCTGTTTATGAATATTATTTATTGAAACTTTACTTAAACAATAATAAGGCTTTTTCTAATAAGCCATTCAAGTATTTGTACTAATTAAAAATTAGTGGCATATAAAAGCGAAATACCACTCACTTACTAATCACGAAATCTCAGAAACTATAATACCTACAAACTTAAATTTGGCAGGTAGGTTCCTTAAAGGGTGTAGACATCAGTCGAGAACGGATTTTACAAAACTCCAACTCTAAGGGTGTAAAACGGGGTTTAGAAGTTTGTATAGAGAAATCGTCTTTCAAGCGGGCGAAGCCGCAGGCAGAAGCTACTTATAAATAAATATAATTTAATTAAATCTATCTGTAACTTACAGTTATTGCAGTATAGTTAGACTCGCCAAAAAAACGATAATGTACGCATAGATATTACTTAAATCTAAGCGCAATTAACACAAAGGTAGTTTATTGCCCAAACCAGCCATTACAGGCGCAATAAAAAGCTATTTCCCTTACATTTATTGCTCTCTTGTGCTGATAAGGAGCTAGTTCATTATATTTTTCTATGATATATACCCGTTTTATGTATATAATATCTTCAAGGTCACATCAATATTAGCACCTACGCATTGCCCACGTTTTTAGGTAAAACCTTATTTATACAAATACCTACAACGTACAAAGAGTTGGACTCACGTACTGAAGGTTCCGTACAAACTTACCTATGAAAACAGTTCAATTCCTGAATTGAGTTGCGAAGGTTTTTCGAAACCACAAAAAAAAATTGGTGACGTAACTACAAATTTACAGATTTTAGATTTTTCCTTATACTTGTGTTATAAGACCTTGCTTCATGCCGGCGCGCCGCTAACAGCTGATTGCATGAATTTCAAAGTTTCAAACCGCTGTTTTGTTATTGTGATTAAAATAATTAGTATATAAAAAAGTTTCTTTGGGAAAGTTGTATGTAATCATGAGTACAATCACGTGTTTAAGTATCGGTCACTAATTACCAGTCACTCTATATAAGGTGTTAAAAAATTAACTTTAAGAATTTCGAGGGGACATTGTACTCATTATGAACAACTTTTACTATGGGACCAAACCTGAAATACCGAAAAAAAAATCAGCTGCTCCATACATTTGGACGAGTTATGCAAACATAAACGTTGTGAACAGCCGAATTTTTATTTCGCGATTTCAGGTTTGGTCCATAGTAAAAGTTGTTCATAATAAGGAGTACAATGTCTCCTCGAATTTCTTAAAGTTAATTTTTAACACCTTATATATGAACTAGAAATATGCTTAACAGTGTTAAACAGTTAAGAGGTTTTATAAATATGACAAACTGTGTAAAGAAAGTTTGATTCTATCATAATCTATCTCATTCTGGGTGTAATTTATTTAGAATATGTATGTATTTAGAAATATTTAAGTATGTTTATCGGTTGTCTAGTACTGTTACCGTAAACTCTGTTTGGTTTGGGACTAGATGGCGTCGTGTGAAAGTTGTGCAATATTATTATTATATTATTATTATTATATTCAAGTCAATCTCTAAAAGCATTTGTAGGTACACACGCATACATAAACGGGATACCCTTCCTAAGTGGCACAAATGCGAGAGGGTCGCCAAATTAATGCAGGATATACGAACACGTCAAATTCTCGTTCAAAACCGAAAATATGATTAAAATGGAATTTAATTCGGTTTGACCCTTGTAAAGTTTTCTTATACTTACTGACGTCGACAAACGTTAGGATAGGTTATGCATGCGTACAGACTATTAATTTGTGTGGGCGACTCACATATATTTACACACTTTACACACTACACGTAAACAATAAATATATAAATCGCCTACATCTATCTATTTACATATATTTACACATAAATATTAATTTATATATATATTTCCAAGATGTCAACACACATATACACTGACACTAAACACAACGTGTAAAATGACGTGACGCATTGGACACACGCATTGTCGATGACGCGCCGGCGAGAGTTTTTCTTCTACCGCCGCGTTATTATATTCGTCCAATATATTCGTTTCTCACTAGTCACAACCTAAGCTGCTTGGAAGATATACGTGCACTCGCGCCGATATAAAGTTGTTGACACCTACCCGCGCTAACTCATACCTGACTTGCAAAAGACTATATCCTAGCTGTTCATCATACGTGCTTGTACTTAGCTCGCTTGCGCCTTCTAAATTGCAGTGTTGTAGTGTTGTGTGTGAGAAATATACCTGGAGATTTAGCAAGGACTTTTATTTATTCGCCACTACCCAGTGAGTACCTACACCACACACACACCGTCCATACAACCAAAATTTGTGTATTCAATAGGAAATAAGGCTCGAACAAAAAAATATTTATTACGTAACCAGTTTTTCAATAAATATATAAAAAAAAAGTTATGACTACACTTTTGTATTTAAATTAATAATAATAATATTCCACAACTATCACTCAACGCCCTCTAGTCCCATGCTAAGCAGAGTTTGTTGTATGAGTACTAGACAACTGATAAACATACTTGTATATTTCTTAATTAGTTTTTAAAAGATTTTAGCTAGTTTAGAGTGACGTGTGTAACAAGATCAGCCACGACACTCTAACGCAACACTGTGTGCTAGTGCGATGTAAACCGACGACGGAGGCGCAGTATTGTTGGAGATTTAAAATAGGTAGGTTTTAGTCAATAAAAGTATGACATACTCTCTCGCCACACCCCAAGCGGAAGGAGTAATTTGATGATTTCCTACCTCAAAAAAAGTCTATTCAATTACAGAAGATTTTATGTAAAACTAAACTTTATCTGCGATTTTTCCTCGTTGGATCGCAAGGTCGAAAAATATCCCAGAGGAAAGTTCTGACGTACATTATACTGAACTGAGGCCCTTTTGACACAGTAATGTCGGTAATTTCGGAATAAGCGCATTGTGTGTTGTTTCTTTTTATTACTCAGTTTTCTTTTAATAGTGTTTAATAAACTGACTATACATATGTATGTTTATTTTTAATTTCATTTGAATTTTAATTACAGTTTTCATTTCAGTTTAAATTTTAATGTTGATTTTACCATCAGGTAGGATAGCAGTCAAGCACTGGTTTATATCAATTAAAAAAGAAAACTTACTACTAATTTGTTTTTATTTTAATTTTATATTAAAGTAGATTCTTGTTTCATATACTTGGTTATATTAATGTTTTGGAGCATGCGGAGTCACTAAACTAGTTTTTTTTTTTTTTAAATACGTATCAGTGTATACAGTTAGCGGGTTTACCGTACGTTTTAAGCATATCATCATAATTCTAGTTCGATAAGATAGTTTCATCATCGGACAGAGATTCCAGCCATATATACGCGCAAAAAGTTTGGAAACGCATTCATTGTGCGTGTTTCCTGATAGCTACAACCTCCAGTCTTTAAGTCAAAAGTGAATAGGTTACTTATAGGCAAGCGTATTTCATCTTCAACCACATTGTCGCTGCCTATCAGGCTAGATAGAGGTGAAACATGAGCCTGCCTGAACTTGAAAGTGTAATTACGTAAGAGGTCATTTTACGTGACAACCCTACAACTAGTGCCGTTTACGTCTGACGAGTGAATCAGTCCGTGTTAGGGTACCAGCTCTTTAATTGGAAATTGTCGAACGGTGAGCACAGTGCCACAGCACACTGTTTTGGTTTCAAGTAGTTATAGGTAGTATACTACTAGTTCCACACTGTACTGTTACCTTGTAGAAAGATTTTTAATCACATTAAAAAAGGCGAATGTGCATGTGTTTATTTGTTACTTCTTCATGCTTGAAGGGCTTAACGGCTTTCGGTTAGACCATGTCCTGGACACATTCTTCCTTCCTTGTGGGTCACAAAGTGAACCAATAATCTGGTGAGAGTCATGGGAATTCGGTGGATGCAAGATGCACAGGATCGTTCGTTGTGGCGACCTTACAAGTTGTGGGAGGTCTTCCGACGCTGCGTCTTGCAGTACGCGCTTTTCCAGAACATTTCAGCCCCTTCGACCATATGTTCTGCGAGCAATGTGCCCTGCCCGCTGCTACTTAACTTTAGGCAATGTCGGCTACTCTGGTTCTCCTGTTGATATCTTTTGATATATTCTCATTCCTGATGCGATCACGCAAATAGACTTCAAGCATAGCCCTTTCCACATCCAATCATTAATTATTCTTTACTGCACACCAAGATTAACGATTAACAAAAGGAAACCTTATCGCACTAGGCGATTTCTTTCACCATTATTATAAATGACAGTGAGATACTTTACGCGAAGGACTCCTTCTCAAATGTAACTTTTGACAATTTTAAACGTAATTACACCTGTGATTGCGTTTGTGTCATCTAGAACATGAACGGAGTACTTCCATCCAGCCAAAAACTTCTCATTCGAGCCGCAAAGCTAGTAATTAAATAAAGAGCTTAATTTGTAACAGCCCTGAAACTCGCGACCTGTGTTTGTCGAGAGAATTCAGTCTGGTGACGTCGCAAGTTCTAATTGGTACATGACTGTTGAATTTTCTTAACCACATGAACTAAGTTGTGCGTTAAAGTTTAAGGCTCTTAGTCCCATTTAGTGCCAAAAACATTGACTTTCCGAAGCCTACTTCTCGGTAACGGCTGAGTTAATAGATTTGATAAAAGAAATATATTTATTATAGATTCGTATATCATCATCATCATTTCAGCCGAAAGACGTCTACTGTTGGACATAGGCCTCCCCCAAATGTCTCCATAATGACAGGTTCTCTGCGTCTCGCATCCATTGGATTCCCGTGACCTTCACCAGATTATTGGACCACCTTGTGGGAGGCCTTCCAACGCTGCGTCTTCCGGTACGTGGTCACCATTCCAGAATCTTTCATCCCCATCGACCATCTGTTCTACGAACAGATTCATATATAACAAAAAAAAAACTTTTTTTACAACATGATATTTTTTCACTTATTTTCCCCTACTCCTTTCAAACGGCTTTGATCTTTACAAATTTATTTAATACTTTATGCACAAACGTACAGCGGCGGACTTAATGCCTTAGGCATTTTCTACCAGTCAACCTTAGGGTGATGCAGAGATAAATAGTGGTAGGTGCAATAAAAGAGAGAGAAAAGGCGAATAAGTATAAGAATAGATATACAAAACACACATAGATAGATAGATATACAAATATGTTTACACAAAAAAAATGCTGGTTAAGTGTTTTTCAGAATGTACATAGCATAATATAAATCAATCAATATTTCGTAAAGAAAATGGTTTTAAAGGCCAGCGGGACTCTATGCGGGTGCAGGCGGCAGTACAAGTATGTGTGCATTGAATTCCGGCCAGATATTCAAGGGAGTACACGCCTTAAAGTTTAACGTACTGGAACTATTGGTCTGATGATGATGTGAGTTAAGTGTGTTAAGATGCTCCTGTTCCTGATATGGGTTGGTTTACTTAGACAGTTTTCGTGTCTGTAGTTTGACGTTATCAGTGTATCTCATATGTAAATGTATCCCGTGCCGTGGTGATAAAATTTGCTAGTCGGGAAGTTACTGTTAATAGTTCGGTTAGCACAATATGAAGTCACTGCGGCTCTGGAATGCGAAGGGGAACTGTAAGAACATATTATGTAGGTTTTAACACTACAGTACACGCACCCTAATTTTCTTTTGTTTTACTCGCGGGGGACCAATTCCACACTAACTCTGCGTTTAACGATATGAACGGCTAAATGCAAGATTATTTCATGATATGGCCAAACAATGCTGATCATATCAAAATTGTTACATTATCCACTATTAGAGATTTTTGTTGCCAAACGTTGATTAAAAAATCATGAAACGTTGACGTATAAACGATCTGGCTAGTTTTACTTGGCCATATCATGGCCGGTCACATCATAAAGTGATCAATTCTACGATCTGGCCACGATATATATATGATATAATCTATGATTAAATACTTTAAACAATATAGATGTAAACATTAGTCTGGGGCGATATTCACCCCACGCGTGTAATGTAGTGTTAATCAGTACAAGTCTTACCCTCACTTTCGCTCGATTCAGAGAAGGAGGAGTTTTTTGACGATTTCCAAAAACCTATAAGGCCTACTGTTCTGTTTAAAACAAATTTTAAAAATATCTCATAGTTAAATACTATTACACCATATCATTTTTTTTTTTATATAAATGAATGAAATAGAATAAATAGATTCTAATAATTATGACATTTTCTTAATTCATTTTGACGCGTTGAATAATCATAATAATAACAATTTTACCCCTATATCTATAAAAATAATACGTTTCTTGATTTTTTCTTTCTCCTTTTTTATATGAACGCTAATGATGAATCTATTTAATTAATTAAATAGATTCTTATACTTAGGAGAAGAATTTTTAATTAGCAATAGGATTAAGTTATTAAAGCAGATTAAACTCAGTTGTGGTTCGAGCCAGAAGATTGATCTACTTATTCAAAAAACTTCGAGCGGCTGTTGATTTCCAATGCCTTAGAATGGCCTACTTTGCCCTTGCTCAATCAATTTTCGGTTACTGCATAACCACGTGGGGGGTGGGGGGGAACGCACAAGACAACCATGCTTATAGTTATATATTTTTTTCTTTCGGTTCTAAAAGTACTCGCTAAAAAACCTGTAAGATTTCCGATTACAGAGCTATATGCACTTCGTTGGGTCCTCGGAAATCAAGGTAAGACAGTCATTCGTGCTAACAGTCCTTGGGAAGCGCTTACTTCTCTCTTACGACCCTCAACCCTCACCAAGAAGCGACGTGCCGACAGAATCTGTAAGACTAAACGCTGCAGGTTAGTGTTAGGCAACCATCACTTCACTCATTTCAGCTCTAAGATTTATAATGCCATAAATATAAAAAATAAAATTTAACCGATGACTAGAAATATGCTGAAGAGATCAGTGATCGACTGGCTTAAGTCCTTGACCTATGACGAGACTGAGCAACTTATCGTGTCATAGACGTGGTTGAAACACACACATACACACACCATCACACACCCACAAACACACACCCCACCTCCACTCTACATATATACAAACTGGTAACCACATAGTATTTACTATATTTGGTATTATTTATTTTTCACTTCTGTACCGATAATCTGGAACAATGTTTGGGAGAGTATTTGTTTTAAATTGGGCGTTGATAGCTGCGCTATAGTAGTCCTGTAATCTGTAAACTTATGCTGTTCTAAATAAACTTTATTGTTATTAATATTCTTTTTATATCTCCTTAAAACGTATTAAATACAATTTTAAATATTGCTTCAAAAAAAAAAATCAAAACATTTTTATTATAATTTGTTGAGTAAATTTAAATCTTTTATGCTTTTTATTCTAAATTCAAAATAATATGTTGTTTTTGTAATTCGGATCCAACTGTATTTTTAAGACCTTGCATATATTATTTGATGTATTATATAAACTCATGTTTTACAATAAATTTACGATTGTTCAAACTCACAAAAAATTATTTGAATATAGAACAACTTTTAAACCTGAAATTCTGTAACTCGTACTATGTTTGAAGAATCATTTACGCTTATATTTCACGATTCTAAAAAATACCTTTGCTACTGAGAAATTTCGGCTACCTCAAACAATTTACAACGAAACCAAATTTTTGTTGAATTTGCCAAAAATTGCGCACATTTTTAGTGCAAACCATTGTTCTTTTTAGTACCTATCTAAATAATATAATATAATATTCCACAACTATCACACAACGCCGTCTAGTCCCAAGCTAAGCAGAGCTTGTGTTATGGGTACTAAACAACTGATAAACATACTTATATATTTCTAAATACATACATATATAGATAAATTACACCCAGACACAGAACAAATGATCGTGATCATCACACAAACATTTGTCCTGGGTGGGAATCGAACCCACGACCTCCGGCATAGTAGTCAGGTCCACTGACCGCTAGACCAACAGGCCTGTCAATAAAATTAAATATTTTCTGCAATAACAATCAGTTTTGAGTTTCAGGAAATGGAGCGTTATTCCTATGCCCATTAGGCACGTGACCTGCCCTACCCACCGTCATTCCTTTCCTCGGGCGCTTTTTCTGCTGATATCCATGTACGAGACATTGCGTACGTGTTTCGGTTAAAGATTAACCAATTTTTAAGCGACTCTAAAAACGGAAGATATTACTGTTCTTCGCGTTTCTCGATGTGACATTTTATAGTAGGATGTATGACTGTAATTAATCTATATACATAAAAGGAGAAACTGGCTGACTGACATATCAATGTACAGCCGAAAGTACTGGGACTAGAAACGTGAAATTTTACACAAGGCTTCTTTTTATGACGTAGGTGAGCAAAATTGAGATAGATGAGAAGGTTTTCCAAAATTCATCCCCTAAGAGGATGAAACGGGGTCCAAAGTTTGCATAGAGAAATCCTATTTAAGCATCGGCCTCGCCCATAAATCGCCATCACGACCGAAAGATTATTTATTAGGACATAACAAAAAATATTGACCTAAATATATGCAAAAACCCAACTGACAGCGATGTAGGGGACTACATCGCTGTCATCTAGTCGAAACGTTCCCAAAAGGCTGAAGGTACGTTGAGTGGCGACGCTAATTCTTAGAGAAAAGAACGAGACAGCTCTTCAAAAATTTATTGCTTTAAAATTTTGGAGCCTGAACTTATAACAAATGCTCGCTTGACAATATGCTCGGCCCCTTTTAAATGAGACTTTATTTATATAACAAAAAATATGCCTGCAATTGTATATGATTAATGATAATACACTTTAACTGCTTACTCAGTAAAACATACACAAACAAAAATGCCTTATAATTTTAGCAATGCACAGCACTGTCAAAGAAATTGAACAATTAATCAACATGTTAGGTAAGTATGAATGAACCACTCGTAAGTCGGGATCAACCACCACGCTTAAACTTTGAGGTTCATTTACATAATATTTTTATTAGTTTTCTTTGTATTATTCAAATCCCAGCTAAATTAACGTCGGCATCCACATTCAGTTTTGACCTATGTCAATACAGACCACGTAATATGGTTAGGTTGGTAGTAATAATCCGAGAACTCAAATATCAAGTCTATTTAACTTGTTCGAGGGTTCCTATATGAGAGTACCTACATTCCCCAAACTAGTTAGATTGGTTGAATTTGAATTCATGGTTGAATTGCTCGTCGCTGCCCACTCATTCAGTGAATGTAGAGTAACCCGAAATCTGATTGTTAGTCATCTGTCTGGTGTTTCATGTAACTCATCATTCGAATACTACAATGTAAATAAAAGAAGATATGTTTAAGGACAAGAACACAGACAAATAAAGAGAATAATAATAATATTCCACAACTATCACACAATGCCGTCTAGTCCCAAGCTAAGCAGAGCTTGCGTTATGAGTACTAGACAACTGATAAACATACTTATATATTTCTAAATACAAACATAATAAAAATAAATTACACCCAGACACAGAACAAATGATCGTGCTCATCACACAAATATTTGTCCTGGGGTGGAAATCGAACCCACGACCTCCGGCATAGCAGTCAGGTCCACTAACCACTAGACCAATGGGCCAGTTAAAAAGATTAATTGTAAAGTTTCCAATAACAATAATCTGCATATAATACCCACTATTGATATATAGTGAGCGGGTTCGTCACCATGTTGGTCTCGTAATCACAAACAAAAGAGTTGTTATACAATAGTCAGAAAAAAAAAATGAGTCTGCCTGAATCTACATGAAAAGATGACTAGCTCATGGAAACAGGCAGTGGTGAGAACCTTCCCACTACTTCACATTTCCATGAGCTAACCTTGTAAAGTTCCTAAGGATACAACGAGACACATAACATCAAAAGGAAAGCTAGGAAGAGTTCAATTTAACCAAATTAAGTACACATTTATGTAACTTTATGCAACTGAAACTACACAAGCGGACTTAATGCCACTCAAACTAAGTATAGCCACTCGTAGAGTTTATTTTAAAGCAAATTATTTTGGGCTTAATTAAAATAATTTATTTTTAAAGTGGAAACGTTAAGTATCCATTTAGTAGTTTTTATTTTTGTGAGAAATCATCAAATGATTTCTCTCGCTCTGTACGCAAGAGGGAATGTTAGACTTTTATGGCGTATAGTTCTGTGAACATCTGGCTAGATAGAGCCCCGCTGATCTTTAAATCCATTTTATTAGCGAAATGTTGATTGATTTTCATATGCTATGTACAGTCAGGGAGCAAAAGTGCAGTTGCACTCTACCAATGCTTAAGCAACTAGTTTATTAAATACTTTGGGTATCTGCTATTAATAAAATATTACATCATTGTTTCTCTTTTTTTTAGAAATAGACCTTTATATTGAGATGTAGTTATGTTTGAGAATTTACTACATATTATATTTATATATATACAAAATTATATACAAAAACACTTAACTAATTAAAACTATATATATATATACATTAACGGCTACTCCTAACAAAAATATGGCGTCTTAAAACTCCTCCGCATCGCTGTCGACTGGAAGTGTGCCCAAAAGGCTGGCGGCATTGCTACGTTGTATGGCAATGCTTAATCTCTGACCAAGGTAAAAGCCAGCTCTTGGGTCACGCGAAGTGTCAACTAAGAGTTTGGATAGTTCTTTAAAAAGGATATGAGCACTCGGACCCCACGGCCCAAGAGTTTCAACGCCCAAACGATTAAATATACTTTAGATTAAATTAAATAAATACTTTAGATTCTATGCTACCAATTAAATCAGTCATGAACCTGTAGCGACATCTATGGCGTCACATAAGAACTAATCCTGCATCGCGCAATCAAAGTTCTCCGCGCGATTAGAACATATAGAACAGCCCGAAATCATCAATCGGGCAGTTGTAGCCCACCAGACATACCCGTTACGTAAACCTCCGTTGAAAAGGGAGGATCCTCCGACCAGACGGAGGATCCTCCCTTTTCAACGGAGGTTTGCGGGACTATACTCTCTGTTCCGCCTACCTCTAAAAACCATTAACTCTCTTCTACAAAGAAATTTTAGACATTTTAGCACTGGTAAGGTGGAACTGCACTTATGACCCCTGACTGTACATCCTGAAGAACATATTTCATACATATTTTTGTGTAAACATATTTCTAAAGATCAAAGCCGTTTGAAAGAAGTAAAGAAAACAAGCGAAAAAATATCATGTTGTTATTTTTTTTTTTTTTGGCAACTGTATTAGTCTTTCGTAAAAATCATATGTTGATAATGTTGTAAGTACATGAATCTATAATAAACATATATATTATTCAAGCCTTAGCCATTCCCGAGGAGTAGTTTTCATAAAGTCACTGTTTTATAGCATTGCTCGGGGGTTAAGGCTTTAACCCGTGTTTCTTTAGTTGCCTTGTGCTTTTCAAAGCCGCGGTGACTCCTTCTAACGATATCTTGGCATAGTTATTTTTATCCTAACAGTACAAGTCTATTTCTAAATTGAGTATCTACACTAGTCATGGTAGCCCAGTAATAGTAACGTCCACGATTCACGAGTCGTGGTCGCGCGTTTAAATCCAACCAGGAGCATTACTTTGAGTTATATCGTCACCATTGCTCTCAAAACGGTGATTAAATGTCTTAGAACCAAACATTTTAAGACGTGTGACATCCATTAATCCGCTGGGCTTTCGTGGTGTATTACGGCCCATTTTCTCTCTTAGAGAGGCCTGAGTCCCAGCAGTGGGATCATTATAAAGCTAATTATGCTCTTTATAAAATTATTAAACCACACTTAGTGCATAAGCTTGTAGGGGCCCAGTAAGGTCGAAGCCTACTGGGGCCATGGGTTTAGTGAAAATGAACCCCGGGACCCTGGAACGCAAGGCAAAGAAGGAAAAATCGAGTGGGTTTTAGTCAGTAAAAGTCTGACATGTCCTCGCGCTCCGCCCAAGGGAGATGTCATTAGATGAATTACCACTTAAAAAAAAAGTGCAAAAGCTGAGCAGGTTGTCAGGTTAAAGTACAGTTTGACAAATTTCAAACTCTCTTCTTTGAATTCTCAATAATAAATACTTAATTTAAAAATTGGACCCGAGTAGAAAATTTGAGCATCCACTTAGTATTCTGTGGACAAACTCATGACGACAATTTAGAGCACCCGAGATCCTGTAACTGTCTTTTTCTCTTACCCTACCGTTAATGCAAAGGATGGACTCTAATCTTATTACAATCTAGCCTTGTATATAGATTAATAAGTAGTTTACTGATATCTTAAACCAGTGGTTCCCAAAGTGTGGGTCGTGACCCACTGGTGGGGCGCGAGTGAATTTGACTTCTGACTGGCCTGTTGGTCCAATATGTGAGTCTCGAATTTAGTGCTTTTTAGGGTTCCGTACCTCAAAAGGAAAATACAGAACCCTTATAGGATCACTTTTTTGTCCGTCCGTCTGTCAGTCAAGATCCTTTATCTAAAAAACGAGTGGAGGTATCGATTTGAAATTAAAACCGTATACTCAAGTCTGCAGACTCTTAAAGCAGTGAAAAATTAAACTTCTAAATTTACGAAAAAAAAAAACATACGAACGTTTATGTCGCAAAAAACGTGTATTTCTCAAAGGAATCAAAATTCATAGGGTACTTCCGGTTGACCTAGATATTTAGCAAGAAGCAAGGTTTCATGGCTCAAGTATAGTAAAAATCTGAAAACTGTAAATTCACAAAAAAAATAACTTTTTTTGTTATTCGGATTTTTTTTTAACTCGATTCGGTAATTGAACTGTTTCATAGGTAAGTTTGTACGGAACCCTCAGTGCATGAGTGTGACTCGCACTTTCCCAGTTCTTTTAAGTGACTCGAGTTCCATAAATTTTTGGGAACCACTGTCTTATCAAATGTCTTTTCTAAGAATGTGTCTAATAGCATTTTTTTTTACCGTCTCTATTAAGGCGCATAGACTTCATTCTTATGTTTATTAGGCAGCACCAGGGATCTTCCCATGACGTGTTCAAAAATCAAGCTACGAGCGAGAAAGAGGGATGGAGCTTTTTTTTTATTGATATAAACTTGGCTTGTACTTGGCTGCGATCCCACCTATTGGTAAGCAGTGATGCAATCGATGATGGTGAGGCACACTCGTTTATTAAGACTATACTCCTTAGTATAGCTTCATCTCTTCAACAGTTAAGTTTAAGTCGTAAAATGTATTACGTTGAGAGCTCGTGCTATATTATATATATATATTTACTTCTAACTTCTGCCAGCAGCTTTGCCCGCGTGCGAGAAGGTTTCATACAAACTTTGGACCCTCGTTAGGCAGTAAATTAAAAAAAAAACCCTTTCTTAGTGCTCACCTACATCATAAAAGACAGCCTTCTGCAAAATTTCTCGTTCCTTGTCCCAGTAGTTTTGGCAGTGCGTTGATATGTCAGTCAGTCAGTTTCTCCTTTTGTATATATCATCATTCAGCTGATAGACGTCCACTGCTGGACATAGGCCTTCCTCAAATGTCGCCACAATGAACGGTTCTGAGCATCTCGCATCCATCGGACTCCCGCAATCTTCACCATCATCATTCTATTGTATAGATTAATTCATTAACATATTCTCAAATTGCGTTGCTTTTAAATGCGTTTTCACGTCTGAAATGAAAAAAATGTACTCCTATGTGCAAAATTAAATTTGCACAGACTATGAACATGAATGCATAGTCCCTAGTCCAAAGTTACTCAAGCATAACTAACCATAAACTACAGCAAAATTCTCCGTTTCCGAACAAAGACAAATAAGCTCTTAAAAAATACTTTTTTTTTTCTTTTCAATTCTATAAAGTCTGTGGCCACGATGCTTCATCTGAAGGCTCTTAATTAAAAACCAGAAACAATAGAGTTGCCAACGTGAAAATGGCTGGTTGGTGCATCGCATGAATATTATGCAGTCTGTGGTTAGCTTCCGGCATTTTTTTTTTTTTTGTCTATGAAAGCTTATGTTGTTCCGATGTCTTTTTGTGTAGGGGGTGGTCCCTAGGCTGTTATAGAAAATGAATAGTACCTACCAAATATAAAAATAACTAAAGGTTCAGATTTACCTGAAATATTCTACCTTTTACATTTTCTAAGCAACTTTTATTATAAATCTCGTTGAGGATTGCGATAAGCTGAATATAAAACTCTAAAAGATAACCCAGTTCAGAAATTCTAATCTTGCTTTGGATTTTGTGCGATACGACCACATTTTGATCAAAAAGGATTCTTCAATTTAAGAAACGTAATCCGATCAGTTTTGTGAGATAATACTTATATGTTAGAGATTCGTTTAAAAAAGAAACGATGAGCAGAGGTTGGAATTAGGTAGAGTTATTCATGTACTTGTATCGAAATGTTTATATTAATATGGATCTTCCCGGGATTTTTAATGAAAAATTCCCTGTGTCTTTATATTCATCATCAATACCATCATCATTTCAGCCGAAAAACGTCTACTGCTGGTCATAGGCTTCCCCCAAGTGCCGTCACAATGAACGGTCCTGTGCGTCTCGCATTCATCGGACTCCCGCAACCGTCACCAGGTCATCGGTACACCTTGTAGGAGGCCTTCCAACACTACGTCTTCCGGTACGTGGTCGCCATTTCAGAACCTTTCAGGCTTCTCGGCTTTCTTTATAGTACAAATAAATAATAATAAAAAGCTCAGAGATAGTTAAGACAAATAAAACAAAGATAATTAACATACAATTTTTGTTAGTATTTTTCATTAAAAAAGATCTCTCTACGTCAACTGAGGTGAGGTTAAAACATTTATATACTTCCTCCTCCTCATCAGAAATGATAGAGTCATAAAAGAATATTCTGCTCTTTAAATTAATCTCGGAATTTGAGGCATATCCACTTTTTTCTTTCGCTGTATGAAATCGGTGTAAGTACTTCAATAACTCTACCTATTACTGATCTCTGCTGATGAGGTATACAGGGCCAATGTCTGACAGGGCTGCGAAATTGTTTTAAAAAGTTAACGCGGTTCTGAAACGCAATCGGCAAAATGAAGGTATAATGCTAAGTCTTGCTCAACAAACGTCTGACTCTCATTCCACCCAGAGCTGCAGATATTAATTAATGACTAGCTTATGTCAGCGACTTTGTCTATGTGACTATCAGACGCAAAATTGAAGTCAAAGCCAAATATTAACCTATTCCGACAGCGCGTACTGTACCACGCGCGCCTCAATGAGGTGTCATCTAACCACAGCCTACTGGAGCCAAGGGTCTGCTTCTGGAAGGAAGACTCGGTCCTGGTATGAAAGGCAAAGAAGGAACAGGAGAGGGTTTTTAGTCAATGTCTGGCACGTCCTCTCGCTCCACCCAAGAGCGTGGGATGTAATTGGATGATTTTCTCACCTACAAAACAAAAAAAAAGATAATAACCTATTTTTTTCCTTTCCTCTCTTAGAGAACAAGGCTGATTATGCTATTACTCTTTGAAGTTCAAACATACTCCTCACCAAATTTCATCAAAATGGGTTCAGTAAACGGTTATCACAGTAACAGTATAAAAGACAGACATAGTTACATTCACATTTGTGACTTTAACATGGATTACCCATCCTAAAAAAAGCTCCTGTGATGGTGAAAGGTAGTGCTAAGTTTCTCTTTTCCCTAATGTGTTTTATGTCCGTTTTCATTAACGAAGAGAAAGACAGTAATTAAAGTCTTAAATATTGCACTCTTGACGCTAGGCCTAGAGTTTCAAATTAAGCTGGTAGGCTTTTTACGCTTTAATTTAAGTATCATTTAGTGTTAATGGAAACAGGCATATTACTGGATATTTAACTATTTACGTACGCGTTTGCACTAAGAACCCTTTGGAAGGACTGATGTTAAATTTCTTTGTCGCACTATCCGGTAACGAGACTGGAAGAGCGGGTGCGTGGCGGGTGCGGCGCGGCAATCTCAAATATAAGAACTTCATTTGATTATCCATAGTGGGCACGCGGGACGCGCACGTGCAACTCTCCCCATGGCTCTTTCATACAAGTGGCCACAGTATGTGCACGGGCGACGAGTGGAAACACAGTCCGTAAACCCGCACCGCTCCCGCACCGCGCTGCCAGTCTAGCCAAGCAATACGCGCGCGTTTTGCACCCGCGTCGCTCCCCACACCACGCTGCCAGTGTGGCCGAGCACTCAAAGCTCTACTAATGACAGCGAGAACGAACTCTAAAACTAAACTTAAACATGCTTTTTGAGGCACGCACGGTAGAATCTCAATATGTTAAGACAAGCTGCTGCTAGCGGCTTTGCCAAAGCGAATGTAGAAAATTGTTCCAAAAAAACAGACCTTAGGTATAAAAAGGAAACATAAGTACTTCCGGGATAAAAAATATCTTTTGTGCCATTCCAAGATGTAGACATGTACTTGTGTACCAAATTTCATTGAAATCCGTTCAGCCGTTCGAGCGTGAAGAAGTAACAAGCATACATACACTCACAAACTTTTACTTTCATAATATTAGAATGATGGTCACCGATCCATAAATCGACCTCGACAATGGGTTGCTTAACCTTGGTGATTGAACTGCACGGGTGTTCCTTTGGTCGCAGTGTTATATTTCAATAAATGAGTCAACACTAAAATATTTTTTTAAATCCGAATCTTAGGAAGTATTGGACTTCCTGAGATCACCGCATTCAAACAACAAATATTAGTATTGATTTTATCATGAGCCTTTCCATCAGGTATTAAAGCATAATTAATTATAGAATAGGGTATTACACAAATTTTTGAAAAGTGTCTTAACTTTTTTGCCATTTTTAAATAAATTTTACAAATATCTTACAAAAAAAATAATAATTGAAAAATAAAATAAAAAAAATATATATTATCTGAAAAATATTATTATACAATTACTCAATACCATCACTTTTAAAAGCTTTTTATTACAAACGAGATGTGTTCCCATTTCATTGAATTTACATGAATTAATACCCTTTCCGCAGAGGGTATTTATTAATGCCTTCATGACCCCAGGCCTACATTCGCAGCGTTATATTTTTAACAGAATTTCACTACGCTTTTATTTAATTTTTTGATGGCAGAAAAACTGGATTACCATGAACGTTAAAAGATTTTCGTTAATCAGCCCCGTCTTTTCCTATGTCAGGTGGACCGTTTGTTTACCGAAATGGATTGCTTAAATGTTAGTATTTTGAATTAAATATCTGCTTTAGGGCCTCCCACAAGGTGGACTGATGATCAGGACCTGTACCATGACGTTTAAAGTAAGATTATTTCAATCTTATTTACAGTGTGGGTAAGTGATGGCACTAGACAACCTGTATAGCTCTGTCTCTTACCCACACTGAAATAAGAATGAAGCAATCTTACTTTGAACGTCATGGTAACCCCTCTAGTTGGGTTGCGGGAGTCGGATAGGGAGGTCGATTTGGTCGATTGGGAGGACGATTTTTTTTTTAATTTATATAAATCATGTGCTGTGCATGTGACTGCTATTTCCAACAGTGGACGTCAATCGACTGAAATTATAATAAGGATGACTCTAATACAACCCAGTATCTATACTTATATTCTAACAATTTATTATAAAGCTGAAGAATGAATTTGTTTGTTTGGTTGAAGTTTTTTATCTTAGAAACAGATGTATCGAATTGAAAATTTATTTTACTGTTAGATAGCCCATTTATTGAGGAAGGTTGTATGTTATATAACATCGTGCGTTTTGGAAGGCGAACGCCGAAGCCAACTTGCTGTTGGTACCAAGTTTCATGAAAATTGTCCAAAGGGCCCTTTAGATATTACATTTATTATCTAATTTCAAACTTAATAATGGCTTATAATTGGTAGGTTGTTAATTGTTGTTATATCCTTTTTTTAGGTGGGAAATTATCCAATAGCTTCTCTCGCTCTTGGGTGGAGCGTGACGGCGTTTCAGATTTTACTGACTAAAACACACTCCTGTTCCTTCTTTGCTTTCGTTTTAGGCCCCCGGGGTTCATTTTCGCATAACCCATGGCCTCAGAAGGCTTCTCACCCTGCTCTGGCCCTACGGTTTTGCTAACATCTTCTTAAGGCGCGCTTGAATGACTACGCATTGTCAATGACTTGTGCTCGGTCCGAACGGGTACCATACGGTCAGAAAACGAGCTACCCTTTGCTCGCCATCCGCAAGCCCACGCCTAAGTTAGCTGGAAATCGGGGTCGGGAACCCGGCGGCTGGGGTGGGAGGAAGTCCTCAAGCGTGCAGCCGCCTCCTTCGCTAGCATTACTGCTTCGCAGAAGAAGCCGATCGCCTGCCATTCCTCCTCACTCCGAATCATGGTCTGTAACAGGGCCCGACACGAGAGGTCGTTGCCGCTGTTGCTATATTTTATTGTTAATAAAGATACAGGGTTATAATAAAAATATATTGGCAGTAAAAAAATATACCACCATATTAACAATGCAGTGGTTGCAATTTCAGTAAGCCACAGTTTTCCCTTGTGCATGCCAAAAACCATTTAAGAAAACGCTGACATTTAGGCTTATTGTAGTTTTAAACTTCTATTGTCCAGTCTAGACAATTTGTTTTTCGGTCAAATAAAATTTTATGGATGCATTAAGATCTGCTCTGTTAAATGTTCGTCTGGAATTTGGACTACGATCAAAAGTTGATTGTTTTGGGCCGGATAGCTTTGATTGGGTTGGTAGTGAACTTTATATTCTTTGTAGAAGAAGACAAACAAGTTTTGAAAAGGTAGAGTTAATTGCTATTCGATATTTGTTAATTTTCTTTGCACTGAAATGCCGATAGTAAAACTAATATCGGAACCAATTGTAATAAATCATGAATATGGGGCATTAAAAATGGTAAATATAATATGAGTAACTCTCAACCATTTGCACAATGAAAAGATTTCCTTTTTAAGGTTCCGTAGGTCAGGCGGCAAAAACGGTACCCTTCGTGGTCTGTCTGTTAGTCTATGCATCTGACATACTAACGGACCTTTTTTAGCTCAGCTTTTTTAAACCTTAGATCGGTGAAAAAGTCAACACAATTCAAAGATAAGACTGTTTATATCTTTCTATTTATGGTACATATTTTAACACTTGCAAGGAAATCAAAGTCATTCTATCTATGTATCTGTATGTATCTGTTGGGTACTTTCCGTTGACCTAGAACCTAAAATTTATCAAAAACATGGTCTCAAAGAACATAGAGCAAAGGAAAAATGTTAATACGGTAATTTTGTGTTTACATCATAAAAATAATTAATTCTTTGCGATTCGGAAAATCATCGAGAATTGATTCAGGAATCGAACTACGAGTATATACATACGCATGTTTTGTACGGGACCCGCGGTGTGCTAGTCCGACTCGCACTCGACTGTTTTTCTAGGTTTCCGTACCTCAAAAAGAAAAACGGAACCCATACAGCATCACTTTGTTGTCCGTCTGTCTGTCTGTTTGTCAAGACAGCGTTTCTGAGATAGAGGTATCTCGGGAACGCGTAGAGGTATCGAGTTGAAATTAAAGCCATTCACTCAAGTTAGCGGTCCCATAAAGCTGTGTAAAAATTTGACTTCTAAGTTAACGAAAAAAAAAGATACTACCGTATATGTGAAAAAAAAATTATATTTCGACACTCTCAAGGGAATCAGAATTCATGGGGTACTTCCTGTTGACCCAGAATTCTGAAATTTGGCATAAAGCAAGGTCTTATTTATAGCACAGATATAGGAATAAATCTGAAAACGGTGAATTTGTTGAAACAAAAAAAAAAATGTGATTTGGAAAAATCTTCGAGACTTCATTCGGGAATTGAACTATTTTACATAGGTAAGTTTGTACGAAACCTTCTGCGCGCGAGACCAACTCGCACTTTCCCAGTTTTTTTGTTAATTATGAATGCTGTTTATTAAAAAAAAATTGAATATCATTTTTTGCAACCTCAAAAAAAAAAAACGTAAGGCTAACTTCCATGTTGCGTGTATAATTCTAAAATCTCATTATTGTAAACATATCCACATTTGGAAACTCAGAAACGTGTGTATAGATACTTATCAGCAGACGTGCCGGTACAAAAGCTCGTTTTTCTAAATAAATAATATTTCTGTAAATTCGATAAGTAAGTTGGTATCATTACTTTAACAGAGCGAACATCTGTTGCTATGTTCTCAAATACATCGTTATTTTCTTTAGTTTCTATGTAATATTGAAACTTACAATTGAAGGTTTGCTAGTCGACTCAGTCCATCGTTAAAATGCCTGGCTTCTAGAATGTTCTACATACTTCGACTGAAAATAGAAACGAGAATCCTAAATTGCAGGCAATTTTCTTTATTATAGTACTCAACATAACATCGCACCTGTGCTCTAAGAAGGGGTTGGCATAGATGCATATGTCAGTTACGTTTCAGTTCTTTGTGATAGAGGTGAGATTTTTATCATCAAAGGGCATACAAGTATATCCAGACTGTAGATTGCCAGTCAGATGCCACAAGCTTATCACAGCCTGGATGCGAACTGCAGTGGCCTATATAGAAAGCAATCATTAGACCCAAGGAGACGTTGCAAACACAACGTGATCAAATGGGGGATTATGGACCCATCCGACACCCAGTGTGAATGTGGTGCTCCTGACCAGACGATGACCCAGTTATTAGAGTGCCCAAAATGTCCCTAGAAATATACTCTGCTCGCCGTCCCCAAGCCCGAAAATTCTAAGTAATGTATCGTAGTATTAGAGTTTACCGCGCGATTAAAATATGTACAACAGCACAAATTCAATTATCTGGTAGTTATTCGAAAACACCTGTTTGGTTGGAAGATCCGCCCTTTTTAACAGAGATTTGCGAGACTACACTCTGTTTTTCTTACCTCTAAACTGACACTGACTGGTGATCCTTGACAATGAACACGTAACGGTAAATGAAAGAAAGAAAGAAAAAGAATTTATTTGGTACAGCACAAGGCACAAACACAATATAGGGTAAACACGAAACAAAAAAAAAAAAAATTAAATGACGACGACGATGTTGAGACTTAACCGCATTGTAGTGCGTCAGGTATGTTTACTGATGCACAGACCGACGACTACTTTGCGATAATGTGAAAACAAGTTGCCTCCTTAATAAGTTAAGTGAGGGGGAGCACCAACAGCATCCTGAAGGTATTTGCGGACAGGCTGGAAGGGCCTACAATGGGTAGGTTTATTAAGCTGCATGTATTTTATGGAGCTTGATATAGTATTCTGATTAGATCGCCTGATTGCCTATGTATTTGTTTTTGTGATGAATACCATATTATTTAAGTAAATTTGTCTGTACTAACTCACTATGAGCTTTGATGCCTGATAATAAAAGATTTTTATTTTATTTTTATTAATTAAGTACTATCTCCGAAGAAGATAGATCCGTGAAGATATCCGCAGGAGAACCAAGGTTGCCGACATAGCATGAAGAATCGCCAAACTTAAGTAGCAATGGGCAGGGCACATTGCTCGTAGAACAGATGGCCGTTTGGGACGAAAGGTTCTGGAGTGGCAACCGCGTACCGGAAGACGCAGTGTTTGAAGGCCCCGTATAAGGTGGACCGATGACCTAGTAAAGGTTACGGAATGCGATGGATGCAAGACGCGCGGGACCGTTCTTTGTAGCGACATTTGGGGGAGGCCTATGTCCAGCAGTGGACGTCTATCGGCTGAAACGATAATGATGAATTACTATCTCTTACCTATATTTTCTATTCCTAAGAAT
This sequence comes from Mythimna vitellina, assembly GCA_949316375.1. Classification (NCBI taxonomy): domain Eukaryota; kingdom Metazoa; phylum Arthropoda; class Insecta; order Lepidoptera; family Noctuidae; genus Mythimna; species Mythimna vitellina. Next base: position 3,553,545 of record OX438696.1, read on the forward strand.
ATTGTAACTTAGCTCTTACTAGTAACTACGCCCGCGTAAAAAAAAAAATCGAAGAGGAAAATTTCATTAAGAAAACATACAAACACACTAATCACTTTGCATTATTAGTGTGAAAACTGAATATTGTAATGTTTGATAATAAATGATTTACGCCTCAACGGATGAACGGATTTATACGGATCTTGGATAGACTATGGTCTACCCGTGTTCCGAGGCTAGATTAATCCGACAAATAGAAATACCTAGATATTATTTATTTGCCAATAATACAGGTACAAATATGATGGTTATTTTGAGAAAGGCTTAGATATATTTTGCCAAGCGAAATGCAAAATTACCTACTAAATTTGATATATAAAAGATGACTAAATCTACATATGTAAAAGCGAAATACCTCTCACTGATTAATCACGAAATCTCAGAAACTGTACCACCTACAAACTTAAAATTTGGCAGGTAGGTTCCTTATAGGGTGTAGAATGGATTTTACAAAACTCTATCCCTAAACGAGTAAAACGGGGGTTGAAACCGCTGGCAAAAGATCGTTCCTAATATTATTTTTTGACAGCATTTACAGTTGGCACGGCTGGCGAAGTGGGTCAGTAATTGGCTGTTGAGCTGCATGTCGCGGGTTCTATTTCCGCACGGAACAAATAATTTTTTTTTTGATAAGTTTCTAGGTCTGGGTGTCGTGTGTAAGTGAGTTTACATGAACGAACCCACGATATAGGACTTGTTTCTAATGTGGAGCCAAGTTTAAAATAAAAATACCCGTAACTCAACCATCTATAATAATATAATAAGTGTTTCTTTACTTTTTGATTGCTAGCATTATCGGCTTTCACGTGGGTGTGGTAAAATTATCTACGTATTTAGTAATTTCGATTTCTAGGTACAACAATTATGGTTATATTTCATCCGTGTACTTCAGTAATTACCCTAGACTTCGATAAATTATGTAGCTACCTACGTAAGCCAATTATAATAACAAATGTTGCTTGAATAAACTTGAAATTTATACCCAAAAATATTATGATGCTCACTTAATCTGCTTATTTCGTGTTTTTTCGCCATTATTAAGTCAGCAGGCAGCAGTCGCCATAAATAAAGGTATAGCATAACTAAGGGTGTAGCATAACTAAGGGTATAGCATACTAAGGGTATAAATATTTAAGTATGAGCTGTTCTGTTCTCCACGATTTCAATTGCGTCTTTGGGTGCTGCACCGCTCCCGTGGGTTGAAATATAACGTTATACGAAATTATTTTTAGTATATGTGAAACCTGAATATAGATATATATAATTTGTTGTTTTTTAACCGAATGGTTGACTGGTAGAGAATGCCTCGTGGCATTAAGTCCGCCTATGTACCACCACTGTACATGAAGTTTAAATAAATTAATTAAAAAATAAATATAGTTTGTTCAGAATCAGTAACTGAATTGTTTCCAATAATTTTTAAACCATGTTATATATTTTCTCAAAATTATTTAAAAAAAGGTCGCAAATTGGTCACCACCGACACTAAGTAAAGCACAGGTCATGGTAGGTCATAGCAGGCATTAGGTGCCAGCGCACAGCTGGGTCCGGAAGCAAAAAAAACCCTCAGTCGCCCGGATAGCCCGGTGACCATGTATTTGTAAGGACAACCAGGTAGCATAACAAGCTAACACTGGCAATGTTTGAAAAAATACATTTTAATCGGTTATTATTTAAAAGATATTGTACGGTTAAGGACTATTTAGAAGACAAGTCAATACAATATGCAAGTTATAGTAATTGACAACACTGACTGTGAATATATTTGCACGCCATTTTATGGCAGGATATGCTGAAACAAATGTACATTAAAATATTTATTTGCTAGAATACTAGTAAATAAATATTTTGATTGATTGAAACTTATAACGTCGTGATTTTTCATGATACTGTCACAAAACTTTGTACACAGATTCTTTACATAAAAATACTAGACACGTGTTTCGGGTTATGCATATACTAAGATTAATGTTGTATAGCCTAACTGTGACTAATAACAAATGGCTTCGAAACGTGGTCGCTTACAATGGGTCTCATCAGAATACCTTAAGTCACCCAAAGGGCAATGGAAAGGACTATGCTGGGAGTTTTCTTGCGTGATCGAAACAGAAATGAGGATAACCGCAGGAAAACCAAGGTTACCGACATAGTAAGAAAAATCGCCAAACTTAAGTGGCAATGGGCAGGGCGCATTGCCCTCAGAACGGATGGTCAAGGGGCCGAAAGGTTCTGGAATGACGACCACGTAGTGGAAGCCGTAGATTGGTTCGGATGGTAAGGGTTACGGGGATCGGATGGATGCGAGACGCAGAGGACCGTTCATTATGGCGACACTTGGGGTAGGCCTATGTCCAACAGTGGACGTCTTTCGGCTGAAATGATGATAATAGCCAACTTTAACCTAACACTACAATAATTTTTCAATTTGATCCAGTAGTTCCTGAGATTGTTCCAAAAAAAAGTTAAGTGCGTTCAAAAACAAAGGTTCCTAGCTTTATAATTTACTGGCTGCCAGCAGCTTCACCCGCTTGAAAGTGGTTTCCACAAACCAGCTTCAGAAACCCGTCTCATCCCCCCGCTTACGTAGAGTACCGCGGTGTCCTCGTAGGGGCGCTCGGGGGTAACGATCTCTCGCGCCGGCTCTGGTACCTGCTTTGGTCCGGAGCGAGGATTGGCAGGTGGTTGCATCCTTCTGCAAAGCAGTAATGCTAGCGAAGGAGGCGACTACACGCACGAGGCAATGGCCCTCGCGCCCCAGCCGCCGGGATTCTGATCCCGATTTCCGGCCATCGTAGGCGCGAACCGAACCCAAGTCGTCGACGGCGCGCACCTCGAGGAGATGTCAGCAACCATAGGGGCCCAGCAGTGTCAAAGTTTTTGTTTGAAGGTTTTGTTTCTGAAAGGAAAACTCGGAACTGGTATGAAACGGAAGAACAGGAGTGGGTTTTAGTCATTAAAAGTCTGACACACCCTTACGCTTCGCCCAAGAGCAGGAGGAGTCATTGGATGATTTTAACTTAGACGTCTTTATCGTGTCCTTGCTCATCATAACAATATTTTCTTTCAAGGTAAACAAATAGTTAAAACCTTACTACAGAAAATAAAATTTGTTATAACGAAGAAAATTCTTCTTAGGAGAGCGAAACAGATGAGATAAAAGAAATTGATTCAATATCAAAGATATTTTTTTTAACTTTTTCTTTGCCATAAGCAACGATGGCAGACTACCGAGTATTTCAATAACACGACATGGATCCTCTTTCACAAAGTATAAGGTATCTCTCCACGTTTCCAATAACGTAATGATATCTTTGAAAGGCCCGTCATTGTGTCGATAACGTTAAAATATTTGGTGTATACGTTATCTATTTTATCTTTTTGTAACCTAAAATACTTCACTGTGTTACTTTTGGTAAAATCTTTTGGAGGTCAAATGTTATTGATGGTAATGCAGCAATTTTTTTATGTGATGTAACATTGCTTGGGTCTCAATTGGATCGGATGTGGACGTATTTCTCTCCAATGTGCGTTAGTTTAAAAAAAAATAAACTATTAATATTATTTTGCACCCTGTGGGTCAGTTATACACAGGGCTTGTATGCCACGGGTAGTGTGAAAGTGAAACCAGGGACCCTGGAACGAAGGCAAAGAAGGACCAGGAGTGGATTTTTAGTCAGTAAAAGTCTGACATTATCTCTCGCTCCACCCAAGAGCGCGATTTGTCAATAAATGATTTTGCAGCCACTTTTGAAATCTCGAGACGTTAGTAAGAAAAATGACGCTAATTGCAAATTCTAAAGCGAAGATTTATATGGAGGAGAATGTGCAAAAAACCCCATGGACATTCTTTCTAATCATGTTATGCATTACAAATATCTCTGTCACATGTTTCTTGTCGCTATTATTATGTGAGAATAATGTAAATAAAGTAAAAATGAAAACTACATATAAATATTTAAAAAAAACTACTGGCAGCTAAGAGATGACCAGTCTCAACTGACAGCACCCGTTTCCCAAATGCTAGACTATCCACTATAAAAAAAAAAAACTAAAGATTGCGAATTCAAATGAAGCTTGTAAATTATGAACCTTTATGATATCGCCTAGAAAATGATAAAGGGGCAATACTGTTTCTTGAGAAGTAATTTGACATTCCAAAATGTTTATAGGTTCCAAAATATTATCTCTAGTAGGCAGGTTTACACGTGGAAAAGCTTATTGAACGTTTGTTTAAGAGAAGCCTCACACGAGTGTCATAACAACCCTTCAAGTGTTAATGCTTGTTTTTCGTTGTCATTTCTAAATCCCCAAAATTAAAGTTACATGTGTTTTGACGAACGTAAAAGATTTTAGATGATATTTCAGTCTTTGGCAGCTGTGGGGTAGTATAAGCTAAATATAATAATAATAAAACCCTAAATACCTAAAAGTATTTTGCTTTTTAGGGTTCCGTATCTAAAGGGTGAAACGGAACTCTATTACTAAGTCTACTGTTCGTCTTAGTGATAGCTAGACAGTTGAAATTTTTACAGATTATGTATTTCTGTCGCCACTATAACAACAAATATTAAAAATAAAAAAAGGTTATAAAGTAGTGTCTAATGTTGTACAGATAATGGTACTGAAACCTTTGTGCTCGAGCCTAACTTGCACTTGGTGGTTTTTAGGGTTACATCATCAAAAAGAAAAAACGAAACCCTTATAGGATCACTTTGTTGTCCGTCCGTCTGTCTGTCAAGACCCTTTACCTCAGGAACGCCTAGAGGTATCAAATTGAAATTAAAACCAAATAAAAAAAAAAAACAAACTTCTGAATTAAAGAAAAAAAAAGATACGGCCGTTTATGTCGCAAAAAACGTGTATTTCGACTCAAGGGAATTAAAATTCATGGGGTCCTTTCTGTTGACCTAGAATCCTGAAATTTGGTATTAAGCAAGGTCTCATAACACAAGTATAGGAAAAATCTAAAAACTGAATATTTGTAATTACATCACAAAAAAAAAAAAAAATTTTTACGATTCGGAAAAATCTTCGTAACTCAATTCGGAATCTGAACTGTTTTCATAGATAAGTGTGTGCGGAGCCGTCAGTACGCGAGTCCAACTCCCACTTGCTCGGTTTTTTTTTTAACATTGTACACATTTGTGTATAATGTCCATGTGCTTCTATATAAGTCTCACAGACCGCCAACAACTACGAGCTTTGTACCCTAATTAATGGTTCCTTATCAGACTTTGACTGACTAAGTCCCACCTGTGTTCTTTCAGCTGCTCTTTGCATTACAAAGCTACGGTAACTCTTTTAGCTTATTTTGCACATTTCGAAGATTCAAACAGCCCAATTGACAGCCTCAACAACACTAAGTCGTCCAATAGGTACTGTTAAGAATTTTAAAAAGTTAGGTTTAAAAAAAATTTACGAAAATTTTATGTAAAAGCTACCATTTATCTAAAATGCTATGTGGTGTCGGTAGTAGACCATTACGGGGTACTTACTATTCGGCACACACTTAAGTAGCACTACCTATATAAAATATTGTCCGCGTTTCTTTTATTATTTCTCTTTTTGCAGGCTCTATGTGAAGAAATTTCTTTCAATGTAAGTACCACCTTTGTACTCAAACTTGTGTTTTATTTTTTTTTCTTTTGTTTTCATTTTCATTTGTGCCTTTTACTATTATTATTTTTTGACATTGTAGATTATTTTTAATTTGCAATTTGCCAATTTTTTTTTTCAATTAATTTTTGACATAATTATTTACTCTACTAAGTATTACACTTTGCAAACCATATTATTTATTTATTTTATAATTTAAAAAATAATAATAATAATAACACACACATACACATGTGTGTAGATGTGTATGTGTATGAGTTGTATTAATTTATTGTTATTACTATTATTATTATTTTATTTTTTTCTATATATTTCCTTTCATTATTGTAAACGTGAGGACTATGTTGATTGTTTTTTTTTCCTTTTCAGTCATTTTAATGTATGTCTGGCAATTTGAGTATTTTCTGCGGCCTACCCAAATGTCCTTTCCTTGGTATTGTTCGTCAAGTTGTTGAGCTCACTAGTAGACCTGAGTTGAGCTTTGCGAATACTGACAAATGCTTGCACTGACTGGACAGGTCCACTGAAATCTGTATGGTTCTTTCTTCAAAAGACCATCTCAGACAAATCATCAATCATGGATCTCATTTGATTTGACCTTTACTGTATTATACATACATATTTACTGTATGGAATTTAAAAGAGACTTTGACTCCTGAGTTTGTTTCGGTATTTCTTCTCAGGGTAGTTAGCTAGGAAACACTGGCCTCATCTAGTTTAAAATGACAAAAAAAAAAATTACCTGTAAAAGTGTTTTTTTTATTTACTTATTTGCAAAATAAATATAATTTATTTCGTCAAATTATGTTGTTTATACAGACCTCTGTCTGTATATATAAATTGTAAAAATAAACAAAAGGATTATGTATGGATCGCAGCTGTTAGCTTTTTGTAGTTTTAGCCTGCCCCCATAGGAAATACTGAGTGAAGGGGACTGGGAAGCGGTCAGTCACCTCATGCTGCCAAGTAGTAATGCGAGCGTAAAATAACGAACACCCTCCTTCCGCCACCGCCAATGAAGACTCCCCGGGTATCGAAAGTCGGTAGGCGATTTCCAGCCACAACAGGCCCGGGCTTGCGGACGACGAGCAATGGGTAGCTCGTTGTCTCACCGTCCGTTAAAGACTGAGCTCGAGTCAGCAAAGAGATGTCAGCAAAAGTGAAGAGACCCAGTAGGGTCGATGCTATTAGATTTACTCGATTGCTTCAACATACATTTCAAATTGTATTGAAACTAGATAAACATCATCTGGTACAGATAGCGGCACGAATCTTGAGCGCTCGGCGAAAGAACGGGGATCGCTTTGTGCACCGTACACATTAGCGAGCTAATCACTGTTCAAGGATTGCACTCCCCGCCCTCGCGTCTCTTTTCATACCATTAAAGAGAACGACGATATTTCACTTCTGCGTGCTTCTGCGGAAATAAAACTGTAGAAGTCAGTGCTCAAGATCCGTGGCGGTATCTATAATACAGTAAAACACCGTCATCCCATAGAATTTAAAATGAGCACGTTAACGCTATATTAAAGTAAGCTATCCAAGCTAGCTCAATTGCCATAAAAAAACAATTTGTACTAAAACTGTAAAAGTGCCGTCTGGCGGGAATAACGGAGAAGCAGGGAGCTGCGCGTCACCAGGATCCAAACAGAAAGATTCCGCTTAAAGAGAGGCAAATAATTTACTTTCTTCTCGGTATGAGCTAGACACCCTTCGGGTTTCAGCAGTGGTGGTAGTAAAGGATGGTAGAAGTTCGATTCAACCGACTTTGCCGGGGATCAATGCTTTACTACTTAACTGACTATGAAGCAAGTTTGCTTCCGATTCGGCTAATGTGTTCAAAACGAGACCTTTAATCACCTTCTTGCAGGACGTGGTAGCCATATTGAAGGCTCTCTTCTTCTGTCTTACGTCATTTGCATCACGCATACTAACGTCGTTCTACAAGGTGGGGCGACGACCTGGTGAAGGTTTTTTTTTTAGGTGGAAAAATTATCTAATGACAAATCCCGATCTCGGGTGGAGCGGGAGATAGTGTCAGACTTTTACTGACTAAAAACCCACTCTTGTTCCTTCTTTGCCTTCATCCCGGGGCCCCGACCTGGTGAAGGTTGCTGGAATCCGATGAATGCGAGACGCACAGGAGCGTTCATTGTGGCGACATTTGGGGGAGGCCTATGTCCAGCAGTGGACGTCTATCGGCTGAAATGATGATGATGATGACACTACCGTCGGCCCATGCCTGGTGTGCCGGGCATTTAAGCGCGTTAGCGCAATTACACTCATCGCCAAAGCACTCTTGCTTTGCCAGACATTGTTACGCAAGAAAATGGAATGTAGTACTTCATCCCCCGCCACAACACATCCGACACGGCATCTGCGCACGACGAAACATCATCCTAAGAAAAGTAAGTAGGCTGCCAAGAATAACATGCGAAGAAAGATCTCATGCCATCCCAATCTGCTGACCTATATCGACAAACCCGGGTGTGATTTAACATAAGCAAACGACACCAGATTATGCCCATGACTTCATTATGACCTATCTAGACCATTCGGTATAATCATCATCATGATCATTTCAGCCGAAAGACGTCCACTGCTGGACATAGGCCTCCCCCAAGTGCCGCCACAATGAACGGTCCTGTGCGTCTCGCATCCATCGTACTCCCGCAACCGTTACCAGGTCATCGGTCCACCTTACAGGAGGCCTTCCAACGTTACGTCTTCGGGTACGTGGTCGCCATTCCAGAACCTTTCGGCCCCAACGGCCATCCGTTCTGCGAGCAATGTGCCCTGCCCATTGCCACTTAAGTTTGGCGATTCTTTGTGCTATGTCGGTGACCTTGGTTCTCCTGCGGATATCCTCATTCCTGATTCGATCACGCAAGGAAACTCCGAGCATAGCCCTTTCCACGGTTCGGTATAATATTGTTATACAATCCCTGAACGACACACAGACGACAGACAGATGAGACGTACGGATATCAACCTCAATTTAATCGACTCAGTAACAGGGGACTAAGACTTATAATACCTATACGTGTTTAGTTACTCGTGCTTTGATCAAGATATACTATACTATGACGATAAGATCAAGTGTTTAATAACCAAAGTCTGGAATACTGAGAATACTAACGCGTTATTTTAACAACTAAGTTATATAGATATGCTTGCCAGGACTGCGGGATTATTTGAAAGAGTAAACGCAAAGGGCAACGGAAGGTATAATTTGTGTTCGCATTTAGTCCACAAAATTGGAAAACAGCTTTTTTACCTCTCGCTCTAGGAAGGAGCAAGAGTCAGTAAAAACCTGACGACTATAATAGTCTAGGTTCTAGTTAGTAACTGTAATAATTACAGTTACTAACTAGAACCACACTTGTGTTCCTTTTGCGTTCCAGGACTACGGGTTTCCCATTGAAAAGTAAACCCATGGCAACAGTAGCTTCGGCCCGGCTAGGCCCCTACGGTATGGGGAAACAGTAATTCTTGTTTAATTTTTTTTAATCAAATGTGAAATTACAAAAATGGGGTTTATTTTCATGATATTTTTAGGCCATTATTATACCCGTTGCCTGATAAATTGACATGTGATCAAAAAACACCCTGTATTAACGAGATACCTAACTACTTAAGTATTCCTATAATCTACTAGGTTGTTCAAATTAGGCTACTCTGACCTGAATTTCCTGGACGAGAAACCTGTTTGAGATCCTTGCTTTTTTTGCTTATAGCGGAAGCGTAAACAACTAATTACGTTCATAGAGACATAGACTAATGATAAAGTTAAAAATCTCACTGCAGTAGTTAATTATTATAACACTTCCCGTCCAACTATAATTTAGGTGTCTTCAAGGCTAGAGTGAATAGGCTCTTATTTTACTAGTGCGCCTCACCACCAATGATTGCATCACTGCACCACCACCTTTAGGTGGGATTATATCAATTAAAAAAAAACTGTCGTCACGTCGGGGTCACCAGTTTGGAGGTATGTGGAACAGAGAGTAAAGTCCCGGAAACATCCGTTGAAAAGGGAGGATCTTCCGGCCAGACGGATGTTATGTCTGGTGGGGAACTGCCCGATAAATGATTTTGTGCTATTCTGTATGTTCAAATCGCGCGGCAAACTTCAATTGCGCGATGCAGGATTAGTTCTTATGTGATTCCATAGATGTCGCTACAACACCAACATAGTTTTTACAAGGTCTCTCTCGGCATTTTCGATGACGGCACGGTTGAGTGGTTGGCTGTTGTGTTGCGTGTTGCAGGTTCGATTTCTGCATGGAACAAGTATTTGTTTGACCTACAGATAGGTGTTACGGGTGTATGTTTTTTATTTTATTTTTAGGTAGGAAATCATCTAATGACATCTCCCGCTCTTGGGCTGAGGGAAAGTGCATGTCAGACTTTTACTGACTAAAATCCACTCCTTTTCCTTCTTTGCCTTCGTTCGAGGGTCCCGGGGTTATCTTTCGCATCACCCATGGCGCTAGTAGGCTTCGACTCTGCTGGGTCCCTGCGGTTTGCAGTCATCTCCTTGAGGCGTACGTAGAACATTACGCGCCGTTGACGACTTGAGCTCGATCCGAATGGTTACCGGACGGTCGGACGGCGAGCTACCCATTGCATGCCATCCTCAAGCCTGCGCCTACGGTGGCTGGAAATCGGCATCAGAATCCTGCCGGTTGGGGCTTAAGAGGCATTGCCTCGCGCGTGTGGCCACCTCCTTTGCTAGCATTACTGCTTCGCAGAAGGAAGCGACCGCCTGCCACTCGAGTTTACATGTTTGTATACACAACCCACCCTTTTTTTTAAGTATAATACTACCTACATTATTATTATCACGGACAGAAAATCATGGGTTCCATGATGTATCAATCTGATGAATCCAATCATAGACTCTATTCCATGACATTTTAGAGCTTTAGACGTCTTAGAACGCTTCTAAAAACAATAAATTCAATTTAAAATTAATTGAACGAAACGAGTACTTTGTTTCAAGAATAAATAAATGTTTAATAAATAGTACAATATTTTGTTTCCCAAGCGGTTGTCTCGTTAAAGCGGGTCTTAACATCTAGAATAGTTTAGGTACCTAAAATACCGAAACTTCTGAAAAAATCTACAACACCAAAGACTACTAAAATATTTAGTAGCTACAACAAAAAACTTAATTTATCCGTACTATAGCTTCGAGGTTTGACATGATAGCGACAAAAAAACATGCAACAGAGATATTTGTAATTAAAAAACATGATTGAAAAGAGTGTCCATGGAGTTTCTTGCACATTCTTCTCCATAGAGATTTACGCTTTGGAATGTGCAATTAGCATCATTTTTTTTTTCTGACTGACTGACTTCTTGACATTTCAAAAGTGCCTGTAAATGGTTTATTTGAAATAAAATGCTTTTTGATTTATTTGTTTATACCGCGTAAATCGAGGGACTGGAACAACATGCCTGCTGCGGTCTTCCCGTCCGATTATAATTTAGGTGTCTTCAAAGCTAGAGTGAATAGGCTCTTGATAAACTAGTGCGCCTCACCGTCAACGCTTGTATCACTATCATCAGGTGAGATCGCAGTCAAGCACTAGTTTATAACAATTAAAAAAAAAATATAATGCTAAAGTATTTGTTTGAACACGGTGATCTCAGGAACTACTATGAATTGAAAAATAAATTTAGTGTTGGATAACCCATTTATTGACTGGCCTGTTGGTCTAGTGGTTAGTGGACCTGACTGCTATGCCGGAGGTCGTGGGTTCGATTCCCACCCAGGACAAATGCTTGTGTGATGAGCACGGTCATTTGTTCTGTGTCTGGGTGTAATTTATCTATAATATGTATGTATTTAGAAATATATAAGTATGTTTATCAGTTGTCTAGTACTCATAACACAAGCTCTGCTTAGTTTGGGAATAGACGGCGTTGTGTGATAATTACATTGTGTGAATATTATATAAATATTATTGAGGGATTATTTTACATAGTTTATGGCTTTAAAAAATATGTAAAATTACGCTACTCTTTAAAGGAGCTAGTAACCAAAGACACGGGTGAAACCGCAAAGCTAGCATAAGTATAATCAGCCTTATAAAGTTCCCACTGCTGGGACTCTAAGCTCCCGTCTAGGAGAGGGAATGGGCCATGATCCATTTCGTGGACCCAACGCGTATTAGTGAATGTCACATATCTTTGAATTTTTAGTTCTAAGACATGCCTGTTTCGTCGCGACGTTTTCTTCACTGTTTTGATAGATGAGTAGTGATGATGAAAATAAATTACGCAAAGTAATGCCCCTGGCTGGGTTTGAACCCACGACCTATAAATCGTAAGTGGAGATTCCTGATTTTTTATGCGTATGTGGGTCGTTGTTGTTTTTTTTTTTTTTTAAATTATTTAAACCAGTGCTTGACTGCGATCCCACCTGATGGTAATCGGAGATGCAGTCATTGATGGTAAAGCGCACTAGTTTATTAAGAGCCTATTCACTCTAGCCTTGAAGACACCTAAATTATAGTTGGACGGGAAGGCCGCAGCAGGAAAACTGTTCCAGTCCTTCGATATAAACGACGAAGCGAAACGCTTAGTCCGGACCGTTGAAGTTTCAACAACGTAAGGGTGGATACTCGCCGTTCGTCGGGTTGTCCGATGGTAGAAAGGAGATGGCGGAATCAAGTCATGCAATTCCCGCGCACACTCTCCAAAATGTAACCTGTAAAATACCGATAGGCTGGCTACCCTGCGCCTGTGCTCGAGGCTTTGTAGATCGGACTTACAATTTGGGTATCGCTTCGGGCTAGTGGCCTCTTAACCCTGAAATTCTGACGGGACTTATTGTGATCGCTGAAAGGTGCACTGGAGTGACGCCACTTGCATGTGGAGTTGCCCAGAAGCAATAATGTATAACTATCAAACAAGGGCACGAACGTCATGTCCATGGTTTAAATATAAAACAGGAGTTTGTTTTTAGTCAGTAGGAGTCTGACACTGCCCAGACTAGTTCATCTGTGAGGCAGCCTGGGCATCCATGATTTTTTCCAACTCCTCTAGAAAAAAAAAACTTGTAAGTGGAGGCCATTACTATTTAGCCATCACTGCTCATCGACTAGGCCATCATTGTTCACCCATTAGGTCACTACTGCGGGACCTGTGGGCCAAAACTGCGGGACCGGGGATAGACTAACTATCCCCAACCCAATATTTTAATTCAGTCAATTTTATCTGAATTCTGTTAGTAATATAATCAAAGTGCCCGCCTGTACACTACTACTGTACACTAAGGTTAAATAAATAAAATGTTGGTTAGCTAAAAAACAAAACTTGCCTCCATCGACTCCAAGATGTCGGAATGTACTGCCCGTCTTTTCTATAACAAATTGCATTGAAACTCGAATAGCTTACAAATTGAAAGCATACCTTACATTTGGAAGCATTTGTGTTTCGTAATAGTCTTTAGGACAGGGAGCAGTGATGGCCGAGTGGTAACGGCCCCGACTTACGAGTTGTAGGTCGCGGGTTCAAACCCAGCCAGGCGCATTACTTTGTGTAATTTATTTCATCACCACTGCTCTCAAAACGGTGAAGGAAAACATCGTGAGGAAACCGGCATGTCCTAGAACCAAAAATTCAAAGACATGTGACATCCACCAACCCACACTGGGCCCGCGTGGTGGATTACGGCCCGTTCCCGCTCCTAGAGAGGAAGCCTGAGTCCCAACAGTGGGAACATTATAAGGCCGACTATGCTATGCTAATAGTCTTTAACGTGGGATGCGGATACTTGCCCGATGCGATTCTGAGGCCTTGCAGGACCTGCTGGGGCCACGGGTAGTGTGAAAGTGAAACCCGGGGCCCTGGGACGACGGCAAAGAAGAAACAGGAGTGGGTTTTTAGTCAATAAAAGTCTGACACTATCTCTCGCTCAGTCCAAGAGCGGGGGATGTCATAATGATTTTACGACCGAAAACAAAAGGTATTGCAGGATTGTTCAAAGTTACCGTAGCCCTGGAACGCAAATGGCAACTGAAGGAACACTGGTAGGGTTTAGGCAGTAAAAGGTTGACAGATTGTCAACCTCTCTCCATCCAGAGCGTTAGAAGTTACTCAAAGATTACCCAGCACAAAAGAAGTGGATCCTGAAGCTCTAGTTAAAGTAACATTTAGTAATCCGTAAATCCTCTTACAATTAAATGCAAATACTTCAGGGAACTTTTCATGATGTGTTTAAATGTTAAGCGTGCGAACGAGAATGGGCGATGGAGACGTACGGCGTTGCGCCATCGATACATGGTGGACAACCCACCCATACGTACAAAGCGTTTTGGGAACACATTCATTCTGCGTACAGCTGAGGAGTGGATTTCCTTGACGGAGTCTATGTTTCCTGATAACTACAACCTAGGGGCTCTTTAAGTCAAGAGTGAATAGGTTACTTCTTGACAAGCGTGCTCCATCGTCGGCCACATCATCGCTTACTAACAGGTGAGGTAATAGTCAAACGCGAGCCTATCAATAATAAAAAAAGCTATATACCTTATTCATCTCCATCCCTCTAACAGATCAGTTTAGGTCGTAAAAAGTATCGCGTTAAGAGACAAGCTCGCTAGCACTGCAGAGGTGATTTAAAGTCTGTGTTTTTTTTCTTTTTGTAGTCGTAATAATCGAATAGTTAATAAACGTAAGCTAAATGGTTTAAAATCGATAGAGAGACAAAGCCATACAAGACGTATAGCACTATTTCTTTCTCACGCCGTAATTATGATGATCTTAAGACGTCATAGGACCCCAAAACGCTTGGGCTGCGCGGGTACGTTTCAAAGAGTTATCCAGGCTCTGGAACGCATACAGCTACTGAAGAATCGCAAGTGGGTTTTGGTTATTAAAAATCTGATACACTTTCTCGCTCCACCTAGAGCGGGAGAAGTCATTAGATGATATCACACCTCAAAAACACAGTGCAAGTGCGATTCGAATTCGCGCACTGCCCTGCGTTCAAAAATGAGGGTAGAGTTAACTCTAATGACCTCATCAGGGTAGATACACGACGCTTGCATTTTTGAACGCGGACGTAGAGTTCAACTGTCAATGCCAAGCAACTGTTATTCCTGCCACTTACACCGACCTACCCTGCTCGGAGTTATAGTTGGGTTAACTCTAGAGTAGCTACTCGAGTTTTAAAGAACGACCCTGGGTTGCAACTCGAAGCATTTTTGAACGGTTAGAGTAACGACCCTACCCTAATCTGGTTTTTTTATGAACGCAGGGCAGAGGGTTCCATATAAACTTACCAATGAAAACTGTTTGATTCCCGAATTGAGTTACGAAGATTTTTCCGAATCGCAAAAAAAGTTTTTTTTTGTGTCGTAACTACTCGTTAAAAAATTTACAGTTTTCAGACTTTTTCTTGCACTTGAAGTCAACAGGAGTGACGAAATACACGCTTTTTTTAATTATTTTTTTTTTATTATTATTGATAAGCTCGCGTTTGACCACTTGCGACATAAACAGCTGTATCTTTTCTATTCGTTAACTCAGAAATTTATTTTTTTCGCAGCTTTCAGGGACCGTAGACTTGAGTATAGGTATAATTTTGATTTCAACTCGATACCTCCACGCGTTCCCGAGATAAAGGGTCTTGACAGACAGAAGGACACGTACGGAAGTCAAAAAAAGCTTATTTCATATTTGCGACTTTAAACCGCAAAAGTGTTGCTCACAGCCGTTCCTTCTCGTCATTTTCATTTTTTTCTGCATTCAGAGAGACAATTACAGGATAATATTTCCTTTATCCGTAAACATTATTAAAAAAACATACAAAAAGTCTCTCTCGTTCATCTGTTAATATTCAATTTGCAGAATTGACCACAAAGGACAAAGAAAACAATGGCAATAAATATTTCGGTAGCGTCCGAAGCGACCCGAACGAAGCGAAAGGATCGTTGAAGCGAACTGGCAAATGAAACGTGAAATAATCTGGAAGTCCTGTACATTGTTGTCGATTAACGTAACTGTAGTATTCTGGTTTTCAGCTGAAGTTTATTTTTGCTTATTTAAGACTTGCTATTGCTTGGGACTTCGTCTGCGTCAAATTCGTAAAACTGCACAAAAGTAACTAATAATTGCGTGCTGTTTTTTTCGACTGCGAAAATTATCTCATGACATCCCCCGCTCTTGAGCAGAGTGGGGGATAGTGTCAGACTTTTACTGACTAAAAACCCACTCCTGTTCCTTCTTTACCATTTTTCCAGGGCCCGAGGATGTCTTTCGCATCACCCATGGTCCCAGTAGGTTTCGACCCTGCTTGGCCCCTATGATCGCCCCCACGAGGACACGGTGGTGCTCTGCCCAGGCGAATAATTCTGTGCTTAAGATTCATTCCGAAAACATCTAATTTATTTTATTTTTACATAAAAGGGTTAAAGGCCAAAACGTCAATTACCGTAAATATGTAAAATATATGTTATGTCACCACATTTTTTTCTTCATTAACACAAAATCGACCACTTCTCTACATAAAGTTTATATAAATAAAGTAATTTTCATTTTCTACATTTTATTTTATTTCAGTGAGGTTGCGTCTCACACGTCTCTACAGAATACATGTTTAAGATACAAAGACACATTATTTAAAACATTATACTCACATTTTATGTTAACAGTTCTTCTCAGATGGTTTCACACAATAAAGCCTAAGGCCTTGGTCTCAAAGAAAGCGGGCTGCGATGCGGTGAGTGATGCAGCAACTGAGACTCGCCCCCCTAGCCAAGTTGCAATCGTTTTGTTTGCGTCAAACGCCTCGAGTAAGCCACGCCACCGATTCTTTGTTCTGACGTCGTCTCGACGCTCTGTCACGTGGCGTGAACAAAGGAATCGGGTGGTGAGCTCGAGGCGTTCGACGCAAACGAAACGATCGTAACTTGGTTAGGGGGGCTGGTGTCAAAGTCAGTGGGTAGATTGTCCGGTACTACAACCGTAACGTCGTAGTATTGTATGAATAGAATAGAATTGTATTTATTCGATGCAGGCAATACAATAGGCAACAGCACAAAAAAAGTACAGATTTACAATATAGTTGCGCTGACCGTGCCCGAACCGAAAGGGTCGCAAACTTAGCAATTGCTGGGCGTCAGACACCCAGCGCTGATTTTCAGCTGGCACACCGCAGTGACGCACGGATGATTGAGGACATGCATTATGAGAGATTTGTGGCTGTTTCACGAACGAAATGTCTGAACAACGGCGACAACATCTTTTGCATATTTTCTTCGTAATATTAGATTCATTGTGTAACAATCTTACACTAACATAGCACTACCAAAAATTAGACGCACGAGCACTGTTTGAGTACGGATCGTTGCCTTCGAGGCTGGTTATGAGATCTATGCATTAAAATGCGTCACACTCATCGCCTCACGTCCGCTGACTTCGTGACAGTAGCCTTACGCCTTAACAACAGAACTAAGCCCGTATAACCGCCAATATACACTTCATTATACATTATATAAAGTTCTTAGTATAAACAAAGTCAAACAGAATTCTGTAACTTAATAATCCATTTATGTATATATATACAGTAAGCCAACCATGATGTTCAGTATAATCAACCTTATAATGTTCCCTCTGCTGAGACTCAGAAGAGAATGGGTAGTAATCCAACACGCAGGCCCAGTGCGGGTTAGTAAATTTTTTTAGCCTACTCCTCAGTAGGCTAAAAAAAGGGGCCCAGCAGGGTCGAAGCCTACTTGGGCCAAGGGTCTGGTTCTGAAATGAAGACTCGGTCCTGGTATAAAAAGCAACGAAGGAACAGGAGTGGGTTTTTGGTCAGTTAAAGTGTGACACTATTTCTCGCACCGCTCAGGAGTGGGGGATGTCACTGAATGATTTTCCCACCGAAAAAAAGACATGAATCAATTTGATCAGTAATCTGCCCCGTGACACAAACTTGCGTATAGTAGCCGAAATAATATTAGGTTTTACTTATGTAAATTAATAACGTTTTTCATAACGGAATATGAGACACAAAGAAAAAAAACAAATAAATAATTAAGAAAAAAAAACTTACGTTTAATACAAAGCATATTAAAATTTATAATTCTAAGCCAATTCGAAGATATCGCAGAAAAATTATTTGATAACCGTTTTTCAAAAACTATATTCTATTTTAAAATTGTATACATGAGAGATAGTCCAGTATGGCAGACTTGACTTCGAAAGTATCTAATATAAAAACTTCACGGTTATCAAAGTATCTCAAACCTGAGATGTCCCAATAACTTTTGTTACAGGTAATAAATTAAAAAGGCCGTTTACCATTTTTTTTTCATGAATTATAAAAGGTAGATAGGAAAAATACCTGTGTATTTTTTTTCCGCCGCAAGGCTTCCCAAAATCTGAACCAATGAGCTGATGAAGGTCGCGAGAATCTGCTGGATACGAGTTGTACAGAACCGGAAGATGGGGATACGCTTGGGGGAGCCCTATGACAAACAATGGTCATTTTTCTATTAATATGATGATAAAGTTTTTTTTTTGTCCTACGAATTCGTTTTCAAACAAATAGAAATCTTCTGTCGATCCCACATAATGTAATATACTATTACTTTGTTTCAAGTTTTGAGTAATTTAAATTGCAAGTTGTGTTGTATAACCATTTTTTTTTATCTAACTTATAATAATTTACCTACATCTTCTAATAACAGACACACGGGTTAATTCCCTAGGCTAAGCAACGCTGGCCAAGTTCGACCTATGAATGAGTGACCATCATAACTTGCCGAAATACGTCCGTGCCACGAAAAGCACCATAAAAGCATTCATCCGTTAAAATCACGCAAGTCGACCGCTTGTTCTACAATGTCGTTCTACAATAACAAAGGATGTAGCGTTGACCATTGTAGAAACGATAACAATTCATTGTATCATTTGGAACGATGTGAACTCGGCTACGAATTTTCTATTCGTTTGTTCTGATCACGTGACTTAACGTTGAGATGATGTCATTCCCATACGTTTGATTAGTTTTCGACTAGCGTTAACGATTGCAGATTGTCAACTTGGCTAGGGGTGCTGGTGGTAAGAGATGATGTTGTTAACAATGGAGCACGCTTGCCTAGAAGTAACATATTCACTTTTGACTTAAAGATCCCTAGGTTACAGCCATCAGGAAATACAGACTCCGGCAGAAAATTCCACTCTTAAGCTGTACGCACAATGAATGACACAAAACCGTTTTGTGTGTATGAGTGGGATGCCCTCCATGTATAACATAGCACAATTCAGCCGTTTAATGTTCCCACTGCTGGGACTCAGGACTCTTCTCTCTAGGAGAGGGAATAGACCGTAATCCACTACGCGGACCCAGTGCTGGTTGGTGAATGTCACATGTCTTTGAATTTTTGGTTCTACGACAAGCCGGTGTCCTCACGATATTTTCCTTTACCGTTTTGAGAGCAGTGGTGATGAAATAAATTACACAAAGTAATGCGCCTTTCTGGGTTTGAACCCGCAACCTATAACTCGTATGTCGGTGCCGTTACCACTCGGCCACTACTGCTCTTGTCTGATATCTAAATTCCTAAATTGCTATTGTCAGTATCAAATTAGTAATTACGAGCCTGTCAGCGTAAACTGACATGGCAATACAAAGGAGATGCCTAAATAAATGGATATCAGTAGTTAATGAATTGAAAATGAATTATTCAGTTGCTCCGTAATCTATATATATAAAAGGAGTGACTGACTGACTGACATATCAACGCACAGCCTAAACTATTAGGACTAGGAGCGTGAAATTTTGCACAAGGATTCCTTTTATGACGTAAGCGAGAACCAACAGAACATTTTGCAAAATTTATTTATTTATTTAACACTTTATGCACCAATAAAACATTGTACAAAGGCGGACTTAATGCCTTAGGCATTTTCTACCAGTCGACCTTAGGGTGGTGCAGAGATATAACATGGCAGGTGCAGCTTAAAAGAAGACTGACAGTGAGGAAATAAAAACAATAAGAAATATATACTTAGATACATATATACAAATAAAGAATGATATTGAGAGAAAAACGAATACAACAAATCAAGAGTGTGATGAATCTAGCAACTTCTTGCGAAAGTGTTCTCGTGCTTTCACTTTAAAGGACAACCGACTGGTTGCCGTCAAAATTCACCCTCTAAGGTGATGAAACGGGGGTCCAAAGTTTGTATGGAGAAACGAACTTTCACGCGGGCGAAGCCGCTGGCAGAAGCTACTAATACACAAATTTTAAACATGTATCTTAACTTGGAATTAGACAGGGATTTTAATGCTTATGTAGCCTTTTGGTAACAGCCAGCCTTTTGCTGAATTGACGCCGAGTTGCTAACCTGTCAATTATCTATCATTTACATTTTGGGAAGTGTGCATTGGATGTGCCCAATTAAATTCTGCCAAATCTATTCCATCATCGAACCACTAGACGTACGTACGGCTTTGTGCATACGGTACATGGTAGACATCCCACCCATTCATACAAAATGTTTTGGGAACACATTTATTGTGTTGAGATGTGGAAATCCTCGCCGGAGTCTGTGTTTCCTGATAGCTACAATTTAGTGGTCTTTAAGTCAAGAGTTAATAAGTTAGGTATTTCTAGGCAAGTGTGCTTACCAGTAAATGTTTTTCGTACCACACGATTTTTTTTAACTTTGTTGTCCTTTAGGAAGTTCCAAATCGTAGCTTTGTGAATACTGTACTTGAAGTAGCAACTAGCTCTTAGGCTATTATACTTACTTCGCAAAGGAGTAAAGGCAAACTAACACGGCTTAGTCCCACACATTTTGTTAATCAAAAAATAAGTAATGTCTTGGGCCTCTGGGATATTGCTCTACGAGGAAAAAGGTTACCTAACATAGAACTCACAACTTTGACGTAGGAACAAAAATGTTCCAGTGTCAATTACTTAGCTTTACTGTTACTTCCTTCATTTCCACGAAAAAGATCAAATAGATATCTAGAACATAAGATCCATTTAAGCCAATACACTTACTCTCAAATTACTTAGCGAAAATGACAGCCAATGACGAGTACAGACCCATCACAATACCATTCCAAAAACAAGATAAAGTAAAGAAAAAATAAATAAAACCCCGAAAGAACAAATGACCTACAGAATAATGACGCCGTTTTCCGCCTTTATTTACGGAACCCTAAAGTAAAAGGGACGGACAATGAACCTCGGATCGGTCAGTCATACCGGAGATGCCTGTAGATGACACGGAAAGGAATTCCGCATTTTCTTCCAAAAAGGAAAATATTGGTATGATAAATAAGGACATCTACAGGCTGTTTCTAAAAAATGACTAGCGTTTTAATAGCTAAAAATGCATTGTAGAGAAAAAACCTGAGTCTGGTTTTTTATTTTCTACAACTTGACATGACAGAAAAAAAGAACGCAGTAAGTTGTAAAAATTACTTCAACTTAAATTTTTCATTAATGGCATTTGTGGAAAAGACACCACCATTTTCCCAATGAGACGTGCAAACTATTAATATACCATCAAACGCTGGAGAGTATTTAGTATGAATTAACAGTAAAATAAATATATATATCTCTAAACATTAAAGTTCAAAATAAAAGAATTTCTTCGGAGACGCTGACCGACATTATGACTCATAACCAGACCACAGACTATGACTATGTAAGTATATGACAGAAACATGTAGACTAATGGTCAGGCTTTCTTGGCGTATGACTGCCGTCGTTTTTAAATTAACTTAGAAAACAGACATAATTATAAGTAACACAACTCGCCCGTGAAATGGAAAAAAAACGATCAAGTTAAATTCCAGCCCCCCTAGCCAAGTTACGACCGTTTTGTTTCGATTTTTTTGCGTCGAACGCCTCGAGTAGACCACGCCTCCGATTCTTTTGTTCTAATCACGTGACTGAGCGTTGAGATAAGGTCAGAACAAAGGAATGGGAGACGTGGCGTACTCGAGGCGTTTGACGCAAGAGAATCGAAACAAAACGGTCGTAACTTGACTAGGGGGCAGGATTTTCTGTCTATTCTAACATTAAATTTTTAATCTAATATTATTGTTGCTAAGAGTGAGATCCTAAGACAGTATATATTAAAGAATACAATCTATCTTTTTCTCTTCACGTATTCGATAAGAGCTTTGCCATTTTCAGACAAAGCTTATTGCATTATGCAATAGTAGTAAGCTTTCCATCGGTGATTTTTATTTTTTCATGTGCAATCTTCTTTAGGTGTGCTGATCACTTTATTTTTTGGGTAATGAATGAGACTAAGAGCAGTAGTAGCTATCGCGAGCTTATTTCTCGACCTAAACTGAATTGTTAAAGAGATGGAGCTATATAGGATGTGTATCTCAATTCCTTTTTCTCGCTCGCCCTACTGACATATTAATACGTCATGATAAGGTCTCAAGAAACTTATATGACCTTTGGTTTCTAAATTGAGTATTTTGAAATAAACAATTCTGAAACCTTACTTTAATGGCAAATTTTGACCAGTTTTTAGGCTAGAGTTTGAGAAATAATACTTTAATGAAATATCCGGAGTGAGTCGTCAAGCTCGGCTATATAACGCTTGATCAGGTAAGGTCGGTTCAAGTCGCCCGACCGTACCCGAACAATTACGATTTCCTAATATTAACCGCACCTTAATTAAGTTTTTATTTCTTTTATTGGACGTAAGCACAGACCTATAAACAAATATTTATATTTACCTAAAGAAAGATAAAGAAGAAAGGGTAATCCTTTCGATCATGCATCGATTTGCCGTTGAGGTTACAAAGCAAACGGTAAACCCAAGAAACTCAAATTCAAAATCTTTTTATTTCACATAGGCCTACATTATGGGAACTTTTAAGACGTCAAAAACTATGGCACGGTTCCAATTAGTTGTTTCCTATGGAGAAGATCCCATAAAACACACACATTATTGTTTTCTTTGTTTTATGTGATTTATTGTTTTAGTGTGGATTTTTTTTAAATTACAAATTTTATAATTATTGAGCAGTGGTGGCCGAGTGGTAACGGCTCCGACTTAAAAGTAGTAGTAGTAGGTCGCGGGTTCAAACCCAGCCAGGCGCATTTCTTTGTGTAATTTATTTCATCACCACTGCTCTCAAAACGGTGAAGGAAAACATCGTGAGGAAACCGGCATGTCCTAGAACCAAAAATTCGAAGACATGTGACATTCACCAAGCCGCACTGGGCTCGCGTGGTGGATTACGGCCCATTCCCTCTCCTAGAGAGGAGGCCTGAGTCCCAACAGTGGGAACATTGAAAGATGCTTATATTGTATTGATTTTTTTTGTGTATGGATATGTTATGGTTTTAGAAATTTATAGTTTTGTTGAATGTACATTTTTAGTTTGTAAGTTTCTTCTGTACAATGTCTTGAATCTCCTCCGTAATGTTGTACAAATATTAAAAAACAAAAAAACATCCTGTAGCATGATATTGTAGTTCACTCATAATCATTCAAGAGCAGCATGTTTACTCCACGATCCTTCCACAACTTGAGGGGTTGCTCTCAGCGAAAACATGTCAAAAGGAAAACCGTGATATGTACATACTGCATATAATAAATAAATAATGTTGTGTAGTTGTCTACTAGGTAAGCATATGTTCCACGGAGAAGCTTTTTCCGTAATGAAAATACTGTGAATGTATGTGTGCCTTTATAATCTAGAGGGAACGCAAATATCATAAAATAATGAGTTCGTGTAGTGAGAGTAAGTCGGAGTTATAGTTCATGTAATGTATTTAAACTTTCATGCACCACGTGGGGTTTAATAGACCCCAGTAATACAAGAAATGTTGTAATTGTGTTAAAATTCGCGTAGCTATGTCGACGCTTTTAGTAGCTCGAGTAGCGACGTTGCCAAACTGCTTAGTGACACTGGTTTAGTATTCACGTCACCGACGCAGAAAATATACGCTCTCAAAGCGCGTTCGGGTTACAGAAACCCCACGTATTTCGGGACGTTGTCGTCTAAAAAGTATGTGGTTATTGTAAAATGAAATTTTTCTACTCTGCCCTTACTTGCTGTATTTTTTTCAATTTATTCTGCCTTATTAAATCTTACTTAGGCAGAAAATATTCACATAAAATTTTAGTATATTTAACCTAATGAGTTGTTACGGTGTTTTTAACCCCACTAGTGAAGTGGCTAGTGGGGTAAAGTGAATTTGTAAGATGCAGCATTTCATAAACATTTGTATTTATTTGAACTTATTATTCGTTATTGTTGTATAAACCGGTATCAAAACTAATACAGGAAACGGGAAATACAAAAATTTTAAGACAAAAGTAATAACTATATGAAAAATGACATTATAACTGTATGAGATTCATTATTATTGACATTTAATTTTTTTGACATAACTTTAATTTCTCAATTGAATTGATAGTATTTGACATCATAATTATATTAAATTCATTATTATTAACATGTTTTTTATATTTTTTTGACATAACTGTAATTACTCGAAATAGTTATGAGTTTACATGTGGATGGATGGAGAGGAAGAGGGAGGCCAAAGAAAAGATGGATGGATTGTGTGAAGAGTGATATGAAAGAAAAGGAAGTTAGTGATAGCATGACGAGTAACAGGGTAGAGTGGAAGAAAAAAACGTGTTGCGCCGACCCCAAATAACACGGGATAAGGGCAGGAAGATGATGATGAACTGTAATTACTCGAATAAATTGATAATATAATGATTAAATAATAATGTTTATTGAATGTTAATTAGGATAAATTAAAATTGCAATGCTTGTAAGAGGCTGCTAAGTCAAAAGTACTGACATGATATTATAACAACATTGTAAAGACTTAGTTCGCAATAAACGCTTTGACTTTGGCTTAATTAAAGTGATTCCAGTGATCACTGAAAGTGCCTATTTTTTTTTAAGATGTGAGGAAAGTTCGATACAAGGTCAAAAGATACAAGCGATGATAATTTTTAATTGAAAATATGAATATAGCATGCTCACTTTTACTGTAAAATTTAATTGGAGCTATATAACGGTGATTTTGCAAATTTATGGCATTTGAAACGCTTTTCAGTGCTTTTTTGATCGTGCAAGTTTCTCATGGAGAAATGGCGACAGCGACTCTCGCGACCCAGTGCTGGGCACGCCACAATTATGGCGGTAAGTCCCCTCTTTGAGGCGTGGTTGGAAAGACCTCACGGCGTCCTCATCTTCCGCATGACGCGGGTTCTCACCGGACACAGTAAGTTCGGGAGGTTCCAGCACTGGATTCGTGCGGAAACGACGCCCGGGTTTCGCCACTGTGTGGACCGCCCGGAGGACACGGTAGAGCACACAGTGGAGGTGTGCCCCGCTTGGGCAGAGCAACGCCGTGTCCTCGTGGGGGCAATCGGCGGCGGCGATCTCTCGCGCCGGGCTTTGGTTCAGGCCATGGTCCGGAGCGAGGAGGAGTGGCAGGCAGTCGCCTCCTTCTGCGAAGCCGTAATGCTAGCGAAGGAGACGGCCCATCGCGTGAGGCAACGGTCCTTACGCTCCAACCACCGCCGCCGTAATTCCGATCCCGATTTCCGGCCACCGTAGGCGCGGGCTTGCGGACGGCGAGCAATGGGTGGCTCGCCGTCCGACCGTCCGGTAATCGGACCGAGCCCAAGCCGTCGACGGCGCGTACTATTCCACGCGCGCCTCATAGAGATGTCAGCAAATCGTAGGGGCCCAGCAGGGTCGAAGCCTACTGGGGCCACGGGTAGTGTGAAAGCGAAACCCGGGGCCCTGGGACGAAGGCAACGAAGAAACAGGAGTGAGTTTTTAGTCAGTAAAAGTCTGACACTATCTCTCACTCCGTCCAAGAGCGGGTTTTGTCATAAGATGATTTTCCAACCCAATAAAAAAAAAATCGTGGAAGTTTGGGAAAACAATAGTACAAGTTTTACTTTCTAAACGAAAACTATTTCATGTTATTTTATTTAAAAAACAAGTACAATGTTGATTATTTTGCACGGTTTAGTTGCATTATTATTAAAAAACTAACTTTATAAATAATTAAATGTTCAGATATTTTTATGGGTCTGAGATACCCCACATAGCTTCGTTTGTGATTTTTATACTGGTAGTTCTTGGAAGGTAATTTAATAGTTAACTACTTCATTTAAGGGAGGGACAGAACTGGCAGATTGCCAGCTTTGATGCTAAGAAAACATTTTCCTTCTGACTCGGTCTGCTGTCTCCATTTCTACCTAAATTACTTTCATTTAAGACGATCAGACGATCGATAGTACTCACAAAATTATGAGGTATGTCTCTCAATTGTATTTATTTAAACTTCATGTACAGTGGTGGTACATAGGCGGACTTAATGCCACAAGGCATTCTCTACCAGTCAACCATTGGTTTAAAAAAGACAACAATGTGGTAGGTATGTACAATAAATATATAACAGATATTTGAAATAGAATGTAGTATCGTTAAATTAAGTTGCATTAAATAATGACATAGGTACGTATCTATGCTAATATAATAAACTAATAAATACTATGATAAAACATTATAATATTAAGAGAACTTAAAATATAACAATTATAAAGAATACCGAACTACCAGGTTGAGAGAACTTCAAGTAGTAATTCTGAATTTTACGCTTTATTTTCTAAACGATACAAAGCAAATATTTCATTGCATGTGCGAATTTTCTTATCTTTAAGATTTGTAACTCACTTCACCAAGAACAACCATCTAATTTATCTTCAAGTGTATATTATATGAGCGTGAAAAATTATATCAAAGGGGAGGAAATACGTAAATTACATACAGGTCTTTATAGTCTTAAGGTTAAGGATTCTCGAAGATCAAAAGGTTGTGCGTTTACACTCTTCATTCTACCACAGTTAAATATCAACCATATTGCAATATAACAAGGTATAAAATGGAATACATTATACCAGTTTTCAGGATTTAGAAGGACCATAAACAGATGATGAAAAGTGAATAGAATCAAAAGATGCTTGAAAAGCATAATATAAAAGAGATGCTTATATTGCTTTATTATTCTGCAGGGGATGAAAAAATGCTTCTAAAGGGTGACAAGTACGTTTTATGTTACATTGAGTGATGGCGATTTCATAAAAAAAAATACATATATAATAATAATAATAATCTGTAGAGTTGATTACTAAACGCCAATATTTGGTACCCTTAACAATAGTAATTAATTGGTATGCTGACACGTATCAAGAAACAGAAAAAAGAAAAACTATTTACATCATGAAAGGAGGCCTTGTCCGAAATTTCACGTTCCTAGGTTTAATAGTTTCGGCTGTTTTTTTTTTCGGTCGGAAAATCATCCAATGACATCCCCCGCTCTTGAGCGGAACGGGAGATAGTGGCAGACTTTTACTGACTAAAAACCCACTCCTGTTCCTTCGTTGCCTTTCCTACTAGGGCCGATTCTTCCTTTCAGAATCAGACCTTTGGCACCAATAGGCTTTGACCCGCTGGGCCCAGTTGGTGTACAGTTGCTGACATCCCCATAAGGTGCGCGTGGAACGCTACGCGCCGTCGACGACTTGGGCTCAGTCCGGACGGTTACTGGACGGTCGGACGAAGAGCTACCCATTACTCGCCGTCCGCAAGCTCGCGCCTACGTTGGCCGGAAATCGGGATCGGAATCCCGACGGCTGGGGCGCGGGGACCATTGCCTTGTGCGTGCACGCGTGGCCTCCTCCTTTGCTAGCATTACTGCTTCGCAGAAGCAGGCGACCGCCTGCCACTCCTCCTCGCTGACCATGGCCTGTATCAAGGCCCGGCACGAGAGCCAAGGCCCGGCGCGAGAGAGTTTTGGCTGTGTGTTTAATGTCAGTCAATCAGTTTCTCCCTTCGCATATAGAAGACATAAATCAAGTCTTGCCAACACGAAACAAACAGAAGCTTAATATTTTCCCCAAGACTACACTCTGAACATATAAAAGTACTTTATCCAAATTCAGTCGGTAGGTACGTGCTCGATCTCAATAACTCAACCGCCTTACGGTTACAATAAAATAAACACCAAATAAAATAATGTTCCTGTAAGACCTCAGAAACAATTCGATCTTATTTGCTATATTGTCGTATTGCGTAAAATGGCTGTTAGCGTCCGCCATATTGAATTTAGTGACGTCACGTATTCTATGACACTACGGAACGATAGGACTGTAACGACACCTTGTTTGTTGTTGAAATAAGTTGAGATTGCCAGGAATGGCTATTTTGTTAGATGTGGCGTTTTCGTCCAGAATTTACTTACCTCATTTATTATTTCACGGGCTTGCGGACGGCGAGCAATGGGTGGCTCGCCGTCCGACCATCCGGTAACCGTACGGACCGAAACTCAAGTCGTCGACGGCGCGTACTGTTCCACGCGCGCCTCAGGGAGATGCCAGCAAATCGTAGGGGCCCAGCAGGGTCGAAGCCTACTGGGGCCTAGGGTAGTGTGAAAGAGAAACCCGGGGGTCTGGGATGAAGGCAAAGAAGAAACATGAATGGGTTTTTAGTCAGTAAAAGTCTGACACTATCTCCCGCACCGCCCAAGAGCAGGATATGTCATAAGATGATTTATCCACACATTAAAAAAAAACCTCATTTATTATTTATTTAATACTAGCTGACCCGGCGAACTTCGTACCGCCTAATAGTCAGACCGTTGTGTGACCTTTTAGCTAAACTGTCAAAGAATAACGCTATGTAATGGCATTACTAAAACCAGCATAATTCTTTTTAAAATGACATTTTCATTAGAGATAGTATGGACTGCGGATTTTTTTTTCGCTAACTTCTTCATACACTTTTCTCACCGTTTAAACCTTCCCTGGAGCCTTTATGGCGCGCCGGTGTGGGCGCCGGGGCTGCGGAAGCAGCCGGCGGCCCGGCTGAACGCGTGCCAGAGGGTCATGGCCATACGGATGGTGCGAGGATACCGGACGATTTCCCGCGAAGCGGCGAGCCTCCTTGTTGGCCAGAAACCATGGGACCTGGAGGCAACAGTCCTTGCACTCATGCACGAACGGCGCATGGAGATGCAACGCCGGGGCGAAACTCCGCTGCCGCAACAAGTCGCAGCATGGCGGACAGAGCTCCGGCGAGTTCTCATGGAGAAATGGCGACAGCGACTGTCGCGACCCCGTGCTGGGCACGCCACAATTATGGCGGTAAGTCCCCTCTTTGAGGCGTGGTTGGAAAGACCTCACGGCGTCCTCACATTCCGCATGACGCAGGTTCTCACCGGACACGGTAAGTTCGGGAGGTTCCTGCACCGGATTCGTGCGGAAACGACGCCCGGGTGTCGCCACTGTGTGGCCCACCCGGAGGACACGGTAGAGCACACGGTGGAGGTGTGCCCCGCTTGGGCAGAGCAACGCCGTGTCCTCGTGGGGGCAATCGGCGGCGGCGATCTCTCGCGCCGGGCCTTGGTTCAGGCTATGCTCCGGAGCGAGGAGGAGTGGCAGACGGTCGCCTCCTTCTGCGAAGCAGTAATGCTAGCTAAGGAGGCGGCCGATCGCGTGAGGCAACGGTCCTTACGCTCCAACCGCCGCCGCCGGGATTCTGATCCCGACTTCCGGCCACCGTAGGCGTGGACTTGCGGACGGCGAGCAATGGGTGGCTCGCCGTCCGATCGTCCGGTAATCGGACCGAGCCCAAGTCGTCGACGGCGCGTTTTGTTCCACGCGCGCATCAAGGAGATGTCAGCAAATCGTAGGGGCCCAGCAGGGTCGAAGCCTACTGGGGCCACGGGTAGTGTGAAAGCGGAACCCGGGGCCCTGGGACGAAGGCAACGAAGGAACAGGAGTGGGTTTTTAGTCAGTAAGAGTCTGACACTATCTCCCGTTCCGCCCAAGAGCGGGGATGTCATTAGGATGATTTTCCCACCCAAAAAAAAAAAAACCTTCCCTGGAGTATCACCAATATTACAAGACCAAAATTAGCCTAATCGGTTCAGCCGTTCTTGAGTTTTAGGGAGACGAACTAACAGCTATTCATTTTTATATATATCAGATAGATTTATCTCTTAAATTAATAACAACGATTAGACAACCAATTACAGTAACTAAACAAAAACAATTATAATTTTAAACACCATGTACACCAATCCCCCTCACAGTACTTCTGACATGCCAGTAAAATCATCTTCCATTCATCCGCAAACAGATCTTTTGTTAATAGTTATCCACGAAATGATTTAGTACAGCCAAAGTGCGAAGTATTGGAGACTGAACACGGGTAACAATGCGACACTGAGGCACAGCAAATATGCTTTTTGCAAATAGAAGGCCTTGGCACAAATATAGTTAATGTGCTGATTTAAAATCATATTCAAATACCATGTCATTCCCAGATCTTTAATTTCGTTGACGCTTTCCAGAGGGACACCCGACAAGTGGTGGTTGTACTGAATGGGCACTCAAGATCGAGTAAACTTGAGTCTTGTACTTTGAGACGTTAAATTCTAAGTGACTTACTTCTCTCCATTTTACCACATTATATATATTCCGCTAAGTTTATCAAGGACATTACTGATAACCCGAACTTCGGAAAGAACGTAAAACCGTTGGTCCCGGTTGTCTTTCTTAGGTCTTTGACAGATGGTACATGTAGTCAGGCTTAAAAGTCTAACCATAAGTGAGTCTAAGGAAATCGTGTTGCTTAGTAACTTGGTTGTGGAGGTCTGATATGCAGTCGCTCCATGTAAAACATGGGTATTCAGCCGCATCTGTTTAGACTGGAAGCAAACCCCAAGCTGGTTGGGATGGGTATGCCATAATTATGGCGATAAGTCCGTTCTTTGAGGTGTCTTCACCTTCCGCATGACGCAGGTCCGTGGCAAGTTTGGAAGACAGTGGCATACAAGTGCATAAGATTCAAGCGGAAGAAACGTCCGGTTATCCTCATTGTGTGGATCGCCTGGAGAACACGGTGGAGCATACGGTGGTGGTGTGCCACGATTGGGCAGAGTACCGCCATGTCCTCGTGGGAGAGATCGGCGGCAACGATCTCTTGCACCGTGCCTTGGTACAGGCCATGTTCCAAGGCGGAGAGGAGTGGCAGGTGGATGCCTCTTTCTGTGAAGCAGTAATGCTAACAAAGGAGGAGACTGCACGTACACGCGCACGGGAGCGGCTCTCACGCCCCAGCCACTGGGATCCCAATCCCGGTGGGTGGGCGCGGTCTTGCGGATGGCGAGCAATGGATAGGTCGCCGTCTGTTCGTCCGGTAATCGTCCGGACCGAGCCCAAGTCGTCGACGGCGCGTACTGTTCCACGCGCGCCTTAAAGAAATGTCAGCAAAACCGTAGGGGCCCAGCAGAGTCGAAGCCTACTGGGGCCAAGGATCTACTTCTGAAAGGAAGACTCGGCCCTGATGTGAAAGGCAACGAAGGAACAGGTGTGGATTTTTAGTCGGTAAAAGTCTGACATACCCTCCCACACTGTCTAAGAGCGGGGGATATCATTGGATGATCTTCCCACCTACAAAAAAAAAACTAGTAGGGAGGAAGCAAAAGTTAGGGAGATGATAATAACCTATTATACCCCTCTGCTGCACCACACAGTCTAGTACGCTATGAATACCCAAGAATAACATTAGACAACGTCATCCTGATGACCTTTGGCAGGCCTTTTGCCATTATTGTGAACTGCATTGGCCCGAGGGAACTTACATACTTACATACTAGAGCAATGAACTGAAAAAGTATATGAACCAGATTTATGTTCGAAGCATTGGACGCACTGAAGACGATTAGAGAAAAGTTGATGCAGCTCTACCATCAAACCCGATCAATCACTTTTTTGAAGTCAGAATAGGTCATATCAATCTGCTTATTTTAGTTCATCTCTATGACAGTAAAGTCAATTTAAATGAAGTTTGTAATGATATTTGCCGGGTCTAAAATCATATGGTCATCAGTCGGTTAGTTAGGTTTTGATCTGGCTGGATACGTAATTAAGATTGCTTGGAACTTGCCAAAGCCTGACAAGACCGCAATAGCCTTTAGATGGGGGTAACTCTGATTGGCTAGCTACGTAGTTAAGGCTAAATTGTCAATGAAAAGACTTTTTCTTCCGACCACCTTCTGGACAATTCATGAGAACAAATGTTGGAATTCTGAATATAGTGATGGGACCTACTGGGGCCACGGGTAGTGAGAAAGCGAAACCCGGGGCCCTGGGACGAAGGCAACGAAGGAACAGGAGTGGGTTTTTAGTCAGTAAAAGTCTGACACTATCTCTCGCTCCGCCCAAGAGCGGGATTTGTCATAAGATGATTTTCCCACCCAAAAAAAATTAAAATAGTGATGGGAATGACTTGTACTGGCAACTAACGCGCATTTGACAATTTGCCACGTTAATTTTACAACAGTTTTCATTCCCTAAACTACCTTTTCACGAAAACACATTTAGAAACTAGTTTTCTCTTCAATCACACGGTGAATAAACTTACGAAATATTATCCTAGGGTGCGTAAAATATAGCCGTGAGATATAGAAGTGTATAGCAAAACTGAAAACTACCGCAAACTGTTCGAGACAAGACTCGTAGCAATTACATAAATTATTGCAGCGAATAATTGCTCCTAATTAAACCGTTCTTGCGATATGTTTGCCGTGCCGTACGTTCAGGCTGGAAAATAACTAGTTTGTAAGCTCGGGTTTTATTCATGATACGTCATAGAAAAAGATATACAGTTCAGTATTAAACATTCTTTCGGAGGCATTTAGGCAAAACGAATTTTCCATCGCACTGAAAATATTAAGCGGTTATTTTGAGAGAAATTAAAACATTATTTTTTCTGTCTCTAAAAGATATTGCCGTTAACCTTCAAACGGTCACACAGCGTCGAATCGACCACACTCGATATATTTACGATCATAATTTCAAAATTTCTCGTCAAAAGAACGTATCATCTCTAGTGCTTGTATTGTCATTAGTTCACTACTGACGAAAATAACTCCATTTCCTATTTCTACACTCCTCCTGAAAGATACGAAATGTGTGTGTTTAGGTCGCGGCGCAGGCGTCGAAAAGAGTACACGCGCCTGCCTTGTATTTTTACATTGACGAGAAGACTGATTCTGAAGAAAATTAGACCTAAGTAAATGAAAAACTCTTTGATGCCAATTATTCGACCTCTTGAAGAATATAAAAAAAATACAAATTAATTGGAGACATAATGAAGACTTACTATAGAACTCTTGTTATGTCGGGCAGAATTGATTCCTAATCCGTAGAAACTATTTTAACTTTAATATTTTATTTTGAATTGAAAAAAAAATATTGTTTTATTGAAAATTAGGTAATATCTGAATATTAAAAAAAAATATCATTAAAATTATCAGTTTTCTAAGTTCCTGAAATCTCCCGCCCGCTTGAAGGTTAAAGATGATCCGGCTCGAAGAAACATTTTTTAGTTTGTAAGTTTCTACTGTACGCCTTGGACATCCACTGTAACGTTGTACAAGAGCTTGTAAATAAATAAATGATAGCTAAAACTAACTCAAATAACTTAAGAATAAAATACATAGTAGGCCTGATATAATTCCCAACGATAGTAATTCAGGGAAACATTGTATTCAACATTTCCTAAATTCCTTTCAAATGAGCTGCTTCTTTTAATTAACGAGCTTGCTTGCTTAGTAAATGAATTACAACGCCTTTCATTGTCAAAATTAGATAACTTTTTGTACACAAAATGATCTAGGACATTTGGAGGAGGAGTCAACCGTGATCGTACGAAAATACACATAGCTAGTCCCCCTGCTGGTGGTATGTCACAGCGGTACTCAGAAGACCACCAGATTCATTCAGCATCTTTGTGAGGCAGATGTGGGGTTATCTTTAGGTAGCTCTTCTACTGACCACTGTCTGGTACGGCGCGTACTGTTCCACGCGCGCCTCAAGGAATTGTCAGCAAATCGTAGGGGCCCAGCAGGGTCGAAGCCTACTGGGGCCACGGGTAGTGTGAAAGTGAAACCCGGGGCCCTGGGACGAAAGCAACGAAGGAACAGGAGTTGGTTTTTAGTTAAAAGTCTAACACTAGCTCCCGCCCCCCCTCAGAGCGGGATTTGTCATAAGATGATTTTCCCACTCATTTAAAAAAAAAAACCACTGTCTGGTAAAGTCTATACTCGACTCGACTATTCCCTACTTGATCCCAGCCATGCACTCGGCAGCTTTGGCGACACAAATCAGCAGACTGGGATAGATTACAATCTTTCTTCGCCTGTGGTCCTTTTTAGCCTACTTGCTTTGTTTTTGATGTATGTATTGTGGCAGAGGTTGGAGTTTTGGGCTACGGGATTTTTTTAATGAGTTGCTGGAAAGCTAAGGGCAACTGAAGGAACACAGATGGGTTTTAGTCAGTAAAAATCTGACACTCCCTCTCGCTCTGCATATAGCGAGACGGAGATGGAGTATTACTTTATATTCTTTTACCGTTTATGCTAGTTTTAAGTATGCTTGAGTCTTTTGTGAGTTTCTGAAAGTATCCCATTTCACACCTCAAACGTTCCTCACGTTAGCTTCATTGTATCATAAACTTACAATTAAAGTACCTGTAAAGAGGCTTAACACCAGATTTAATCTTCCACCTGGCAGCATAAAGATACAAACCGCCATTTTAATAGGTCACAAGCTTTCAAACGTGACAAACCACGTCAAAGTTTCTTCAGCGGTTTTTGTTTTACGCCTGCGCAAAAATACACAAAGAAAAAGAAAAGTCTAAACTCTGTTTGAAAAAAAATTAAGAGTTCTTTAATGGGAACAGTCAACAAAAGAGTTGGGTACCAAGGGTACCTACACCGCAATACAAAAGCGAGTTTTCAAGGTGCTGTTAATATTCTGTGTTACTGTTTGTTTAATATACTGGATAGAAACATACACAGAAGTGGTAAGAAAATGAAGTATCGTGGCTTAAAAAAGCGCATTATTATTTCTGTATACTCATGTATAAAAATATTCTACGTACACTTTATGACTTAAAGGCAACAGACATGTGAAGTTCTGTCATCATTTTGGCAATGCGCCACCGGTACATGGTGGATATCCCACCTATACGCACAAAACGTTTTGGGAACACATTCATTGTGCGTACAGCTAAGGAGTGGAATTCTTTGCTGGAATCTGTATTTCCTGATGGCTACAACCCGGGAATCTTTAAGTCAAGACTGAATAGGTTACTTCTAGGTAAGCGCGCTCCATCATCGACCGCATCGTCGCTTTCCATCAGGTGAAATAGCGGTCAAGCGCGAACCTTTCAAGAATTAAAAAAATAGTTTCTTCTAAGTTTATCATCAAATGTAAAATGTGAACACCCCCGAAAAATACTATTTCAAGATATAAGTGTCATCAAAATCGGTGTACAATTATTGGGAATCCTAGAAAAGGTGAGACAGTAGTTCACGCGCAAGTTCAACTTTATGAAGTGCAAGTTCGATCGTGTATGGAGTACTGCTCTCTACTCTTTGGGATTGATCTGCTAGAGTGCTTGAGTCAAATGAAAAACGAGACAAAAGAATCATCGGTAATGACGCACTCGTTGAGTCAATCCTTCTAATTCTTGAACATCGACGCCGACTTACTGGCCAGTCAGTTTCATATCGGTTACATTTGCGGATAGTGTGCTTAAAAATCGCTTATCTTAATTCCACCAAGTCCGTCCATCATCGGACCACTAGATAGTGGGATTTAATTTCGATTATATTTTTTATGTGCCCCGCTTGGGCAGAGCAACACCATGTCCTCGTGGGGTCGACCGGCGGCGGCAAGCTCTCGCGCCGGGCCTTGGTACAGGCCATGTTCCGGAGCGAAGAAGAGTGGCAGGCGCTCGCCTCCTTCTGCAAAGCAGTAATGCTAGCAAAGGACACGGCCAATCGCGTGAGGCAACGGTCCTCACGCCCCAACCGCGGCCGGGATTCCTGTCCCGATTACCGTCCACCGTAGGCGCGTGCTTGCGGACGGCAAGTAATGGGTAGCGGGATTTGTCATAAGACGATTTACACACCTAAAAAAAAATATCAAGGGTGAATACGTCACTTCTGGGCAAACATACTTCATCGTTAACACTTCATATCACTCATCATCACTTATCATCAAACAATTAATAATAATAAAAAACTACTAACAAAGTTATCACTAAACCAGATACAAGAAAAAAAAACAATAATTCAGAATCTCCTACATATAAAATTTGACGAAAAACTATAAAATTTGCAAATATATGTTCACTTTCAACTCACTGTATATGGTTAAAAACTAAGTCGGCAAAGTATGAAACTCTACTTTGTATGAAATTTTGGTCGCCTGTCGTTGGACGCAAATAAAGCCAGAACTTTACAGGCTATAAGAATGCTGAGCTCGCCTTTTCTCAATGTAATAAAATAGAGAATGAGGAAACTTTAGAACCGAATTATAGTGGGTGTATAA
This sequence comes from Mythimna vitellina, assembly GCA_949316375.1. Classification (NCBI taxonomy): domain Eukaryota; kingdom Metazoa; phylum Arthropoda; class Insecta; order Lepidoptera; family Noctuidae; genus Mythimna; species Mythimna vitellina. The sequence goes on from OX438696.1 coordinate 3,589,659, forward strand.
TAACTTAAGTTCGGCACTGAGGCTGACAAGTCCCCCTCCCGGAGGTGGTAGTAATAAATGACTATGGCCAGATTTATACACGATTAATATAAATCGAACGACCTACGAGTACAGTGTCGGTCAATATAACGACTCTTGGGGGACGCTTACGTTAAGTAGTGGACGTATTTTGGCTGAAATGATGACGGTGAACGTGTAGTTGGAGACTCTGATTGGAAACCAACGTTTTAAGAACACATTCACTCATTGTACAGCTAAGGAGTGGAATTCCCTGACGGAATTTGCGTTTCTTAATCTTAGAATCAGTACCATCCCACCCATGCGCACAAAACGTTTTCTTATTTTTTTTTTATTCCGCAACTGTCACACAATGCCGTACATATATATTTCTAAATACATACATATTTTAGATAAATTACACCCAGACACAGAACGAATGATCGTGCTCATCACACAAACATTGTCTTGGGTGGGAATCGAACCCACGACCTCCGGCATAGCAGTCAGGGTCACTAACCACTAGACCAACAGGTCAGTCAAGTCCAACAATCAGTTTTAGGACACATTCATTGTGCGTACAGCTTAAGAGTGGAATTCCCTGACGGAGTCTGTACTTCCTGATAGCTTCAAACTGGAAATTTTTATGTCAACAGTGAATAGGTCTTATTTTTGACCTTAGTAATCAGATTGAATTTATTTAGAAGTGAGCTAACCATGTGGTTGTGTGCCGTCTATTCGTAATATATGAGTAGACGACACGAAACCATTTGGTTTCAGAACATTTGAAAACGACCGAAGCTTAATTTGATTCTAATTTGTTTCACTTTATCTAATGACTGCTTACGGTTTACAACATTACAGTTCTGACGACATAACTTGAGGACCAAATAAATATGACAAACGACTAGCTTTTTCCAGGGACTTTGAACACATTTCGCTACAAACGTGCAAAAAACAGTTTCGAGACTCATTTCATTTATTGTTTCATTTAATTTAATGTCATCATTTTTTAATGTACTGTCATTAATTCCGTTTACGAGCTAGCTTTGCATAAAATGTTTCATCGTTAGTACTGTTTTTTATTATTATTGCTGACACGCGTTTAACCACTCACTCTTCGTCTCTCCTCCTGTCTCACTAGCACCCCTACCCAAGTTTATAATCTGCAATCGTTAACGCTAGTCGAAAACGAATCAAATGTATGGGAATGACATCATCTCAATGTAAATCACGTGATCAGAACAAACGAATAGAAAATTTGTAGTCATGTTCACATCGTTTAAAATGATAGAATGAATTGTTATCGTTTCTACAATATTCATCGCTTCATCCATTGTTATACAAACGCTACATTGTAGAACGAGCGGCCGTCTCAGTCGCGTCAACATAGTTACCAATTTATCGTTTTCTACAATTGCTATACCGAGGCGTTACCGATTGGAGAACAGAATTTGACACGCAACGGTTGTAACTTGGCTAGGGGGGCAGATGGTAAGGGTTAGGTCATCGTCGATAGACCACGCTTGCTTAGAAGTCACGAAAATATCTATTTATTAAATTCTGGAACTAGTGAACTTTGGAACTGGTTATTCTAGTACCTCTCAGTGATAAACTAATTGAATGAGCTTACTCCCAACAAGAAGGATCGATGACTTCGTGAAATCGAGAATCCGTTGGATGCAAGAAGTACAGCACTGGTTAATGTCACGATACTTGGGGTAAACTTACGTCCAGCAATGTACCTCTTCGGCTGAAATTATGTTTTTTTTTTTAATTGAAATAAATAAGCGAAAAATATTCTATTTGGCGAAAAATACGCAAATTTAAGACGGCGACTTTTGCGGTGTTCGCACTCCAGAGTAGAGTGAAAGGGCATGTAGATTTTATTTTTCTGACCAAAAGTCACCTGTGTTCTTTATTTTCCCTTTGCGTTCCGGTAACCCTTTCGGAAATTCCTGCAGGTCTAGTAGACATCAGCCCTACTGGAGTTTTGATGACAACTGAAGGCACGTAACGAATCAGGAAAGAGGATATCCGCAGGAGAACAAAGGTCACCGACATAGCACGTAGAATCGCTAAACTTAAGTGGCAATGGGCAGGCCACAATGCTCGCAGAACGGATGGCCATTGGGGCCGAAAGGTTCTGGAATGGCGACCACGTACCGGAAGACGTAGCATTGGAAGGCCTCCTACAAGGTGGACCGATGGCCTGGTAGCGGTTGCAGGAGTCCGATGGATGCGAGACGCACAGGACCGTTCATTGCGGCACTTGGGAGAGGCCTATGTCCAGCAGTGGACGTCTTTCGGCTGAAATGATGATTATTGATGACTCGGGTTTGATCCTAAACGGACGACCGGACGGCAAGCTAACCATTACTCGTCGTCAACGGGGCGTGAGGATATCCGTTCCCTCACGATTGCAGCCATTTCCTTTACTCACATTACTGCTTCCGAGAAGGATATGACCGTTTCCCATTTTCTCTCGCTCTGAATGATAATGATGATGTGGCCTCGTTTTAAGCTTTCGATGACAAGTTCGAAATAAACACGCGTCTTACTCCAGAAACATTAAAACAGAACAACCTGGTCAAAAATACGTGTAAACACATTCACCTGCTCTATAAACGACTCCTGTGCTATTGTCACAACTTAAACTCCACTTAATACTACATAAAGGGTATATAATCGTGCGCCACTGTGTGAACAGGTGTACGTAATGGCGAACAATGGTCCGTTTAGCGTTACAAACAGCGCTGGACTGACCGCAATGAATAATAGAGGAGAAACAATAGTGTGCACTTAATTGTTTCTGCAGCTTTTTAAAATTGTTTCTTTGATATTATTTGGTGGGGGAAGTGGGGAGGGTTGTGGATTATATCTAACAAAAATGACCTCCTGGTAATGTCCCATCTTCTTGGTCGTGAATTCTTGACAGAGTGGTTGTGGTTACGTCTCGGTCGAGTCCTGCGCTACCGCCTCTTTCGCAATGCGACTCCATGCAGCTCTGTGTTTGGTGGCTTGGGTGTATTCATGTGACGTTATCAGTGTACTTTAAGATGCTTATAAATCATTATCTCCGTAATCTTTTCCCAACTAGCATGATGAGCTTTCAGACTAACCGGATGCGGCACGAGTTTTTACATGACGACTGCCTATCAGACCAAGGGGATCCAAATCGCGTCTGATTAACTGTATAGACTGTCAAAGATCTACGAAGTATGACCGGAATCAACAGCTTCACGCGTTTTCCTAGGCACAGGGTGTCAGTAACGACCTAGATAGACTTAGACAGCTGGGTCATCACTGACACATGCCTGTAAATCTAAAAAGAAATAATAATAATCCTGACTGAATTTCGGCCATGGTAAGTTACCTCAAAAAAATGAAGATATCCGCAGGAGAACTAAGGTCGCCGAGATAGCCCGAAGAATCGCCAAACTAAAGTGGCAGTGGGCAGGGCACATTGCTCGTAGAACGGTTGTGGTAACGCTTGGGGCCTCTCCCAAGCTTTACTATTCTAAGCATTCTATGTCCAACAGTGGACGTCTTTCGACTGAAATGATGAGGTTACCTCAACAGAGCCAAGTACGCAGAAGATATTATAGGGCACAAATATATGCACAAACATACGTAGGTACACCGAAAAAAACAAGGCAAATGCGAGTCGGACTCGCGCACTGAGGGTTCGTACAAACATCTCATCTCATCTCATCACCTATAAGTACAGTTCAATTCCCGAATTGAGTTTCGAAGATTATAGCGAATAGAAAAAAAAATTGTAACGTAGGGGATTGCCCAGCCTCTATGGTGTCCCAGGCCAAATATGGACATCAAATATTACTCAAAAAATTAACTGTCCCTCGAAGGCCGATTGTACATACGTCTGTACAACTTGAATGACCTTGAAAAACGCTTAATTGTCGTTTTGTACACACATTTTTACGTTTTTTTTAGCTCAAATTTTTTTTTTTTAATTGTTATAAACCAGTGCTTCACTGCGATCCCACCTGATGGTAAGCGGAGATGCAATCATTGATGGTCAGGCGCACTAGTTTATTAAGAGCCTATTCACTCTAGCCTTGAAGACACCTAAATTATGTTGGTTTCTATATCTTTATTTTTCCTAGAAACATCCAGAAAAAGTTTTTTTTAGATTTTTTTTTGGTGATTTACGTTAAAACGCGCAGAGTGGAAGAAAAAAACGTGTTGCGCCGACCCCAAATAACACGGGATAAGGGCAGGAAGATGATGATGACGTTAAAACGCGCAATTACGTAATAATAGTACCCCGGGGCGCCCGAGGGGTTGAAATCTTAATAGTATTAGATACCTACCTAAAAAACATATAAATTGATGCCACTATTTTAGAAATATTTAAAATATTTAAATAAAAGTAACGTTTTGAGGTTATTTTCCTAAATAATAAATGTCTCCAGCTATGAGATGCTTAAAAACTTCTCTTTTTTCAACGCTTGATACTTAAATTATCATAATTATGACGGATGTTCCTAATATATTTTTCTTAGCTGCCAGTTGCTATTCTAATATCTATATTATTATTATTTTTTACTTTATTTACATTGTTCTCACATGATAGCGACAAGAAACATGTAACATAGATATTTGTAATTACAAAACATAATACTTACATTAACATTTGGAAAGTATTTATATTGATTACTAAAATAAACATGTAATTTTAATAAACTTAAGATTAAAATAAACTGAATAGATTATTGTATAGCGCAACATTTGTCTAAAACTAAAAAGTCTCACGTCAATATACAATCCGCCCCTGATCGTTCCCGGTGCAAAAGTGCCCATAATAAAACAAAACATAATTGAAAAGAGTGTCCATGGAGTTTCTTGCATATTCTTCTCCTTAGAGATCTACGCTTTGGAATCTGCAATTAGCATAATTTTTTCTGACTGACTGACTTCTTGACATTTTAAAAGTGCCTGTAAATGGTTTATTTGAAATAAAATGCTTTGACCTTTGACTTTGATTTTTATGCAGTTTCAGGTAGTATAGTAGTCTTTCTTCATACACATACGCCATTAAAAAAAAGGTTAATATTTTAAGGAGCAGAGTTTTATAACAAAAACATACACTCGTGTATAAAAAATGTACACTCATTCAATACATTGAAAAACCCACCACTAGCGGCCGATCGCGTGAGGCAACGATCCTCACGTCCCAACTGCCGAAAGAATTCCGATCCCGATTTCCGGTCACCGTAGGCGCAGGCTTGCGGACGGTGAGCGACTGGCTGGCCGTCCAACCGTCCGGTAACCGTTCGGACCGAGCCCAAGTCGTCGACGGCGCGTACTGTTCCACGCGCGCTTTAGGGAGATGTCAGCAAATCGTAGGGGCCCAGCAAGGTCAAAGCCTACTGAGGCCACTTGTAGTGTGAAAATGAAACCCAGGGCCCTAGTACGAGGGCTAAGAAGAAACAGGAGTGGCTTTTAGTCAGTAAAAGTCTGACACTATCTCCCGCTCCGCCCAACGATTGCCGCCGGATTTTATGCTAAAAATCAAATCAGGCATGAACCATTGAACCTCTTTTACAAAAACCACAAAGACATGGTAACCAACCTTGTCTTGGTTGGTTATCTAAACTTGTCTGTAAAAAGTCACCTTTAGCAATAAGATCGCCCATGGTGGCCGCACAAAAAAAAAAATACGATCGTCCGTACGTAGTACGACTAACGCACCGCTTTGCACTGCAGTCTCATTTATTGGTAATTGTAATTATTCATTTTTCTTGATTTTTTTATATAGCCTCTTTTTCTATAGTGTGAATGTGAGAATACTGTAGACTCTGCGAATTCTTAGGTTACTTCCTATTTCGACTCACTTTTTATTGTAGTTTTTAGTACAATATTGACCAGTCTACACTGTCCTTACATAATATCATCTACTTATACTGTAATATGGAAATATTGTAGGAACAACATTTTTTTAAAAGAGTACTAAGGAGTTCCTTGCCGGTTCTCCTCCATAGGAAACGACCAATTTGGAACCGTGCACTAGCTTCTGACTTTTTATAAGTGCCCATGTAGACCTATGTGAAATAAAAAAAACTTTTGACTTTGACTTGACTTTGAGTAGGCCGTCAAAAAACGCATAAATTGAAAGCGCCCTTAAATACCTTTAAAATGGTAGTTAGGTTTTATTCAGTAAGGGTCTGACACTTCCAGAGTGGGAGAAGTCATTTGATGATTCACCAAGTAAAAAAACTGGGCAAGAGGGTGTGTCAGACTTTTACTGACTAAAAACACAATCCTGTTCCTTCATTGCCTTTCATACCAGGGCCGAGTCTTCCTTTCAGAAGCAGACCTCAGCCCCAGTAGACCATAACTGGTTGGTAAATAGGTTTTATCAGAAAATCTTAGGATTCACCATAGTTCAGGATTTTATAGTATCATACATACCTCACAAACACTTCTGCCGCTCTCTTTGGCAAACGCTCGTGTAATATTATGCTACGTTTTAGATTTTTCCTCCCAAAAATTCCACCAGACCTCAAACTGATCGAAGTCAGTATTTATTTACAAGTGATCTTCAACCCAGCGCTTACCCCGAACACATAAGTAAACGCCGATAGTTTGCTAAACCCTCAAGGGAGTACTACCGTAAATATATACACAAGTATTATTCATCCTGTATTTTAACGCCGGCGAACCAGCATCGATGAGGCTCTAGGGTACAACATTTTCTTCAAGAAAAATAAATGCGCAACTTCCTTGTTAGGGTAAATTTTATTTGATGCGTAAAATGTTTTTCTGCATAATACGCAGTTCTGTACTTCAATATATTTTTGTACCTTTCGATAAAGGCTTTTTAGGGTTCCGTAGCCAAATGGCAAAAAACGGAAAAGTCTGTCTGTCACAGCCACTTTTTTCCGAAATTATAAGAACTATACTGTTGAAACTTGGTAAGTAGATGTATTCTGTGAACCGCATTAAGATTTTCACACAAAAATAGAAAAAAAAACAATAAATTTTGGGGGTTCCCCATACTTAGAACTGAACTCAAATAATTTTTTTTCATCATACCCATACGTATGGGTTATCTATAGATAGGTTTTCAAAAATGATATTTAAGTATCTAACATAATTTTTTTCTAAACTGAATAGTTTGCGCGAGAGACACTTCCAAAGTGGTAAAATGGGAGTGTCCTCTCCCTGTAACTTCTAAAATAAAAGAATTATAAAACTAAAAAAAAATATATGATGTAACCTTGCAAACTTCTACTGAAAATTGGTTTGTACGAGATCTAGTAAGTAGTTTTTTTTTAATACGTCATAAATCGTAAACCACAATTTACCTTTCAAGTTTGTACGGAACCCTCAATGCGCGAATCCAACTCGCACTTGCCCAGTTTTTTGAGCCAAACTATCTTTCACAGAATCCTATCAAATAATTATTTGGACATATTCTAACCTTAAATCCATCCAGTGCTCTTGAAAGAAACTGTTTCATCATCATCATCATCTTCCTGCCCTTCTCCCATCTTATTTGGGGTCAGCGCAACACTTATTTTTTCTTCCATTCTATCCTCTCAACCACTTAATATCACTGTTCACACACTCCATCCATCTTTTCTTTGGCCTCCCTCTCCCTCTCCACCCATCCACATGAATACTCATAACCCTTTTAGTAACATGCGTTTCATCTCTCCTCTTTACATGACCATACCAAGACAAACGATTCCCCTTCAACTTTTCAGTTACTGGCACCACTTTCAAACTTCCTCTAATATATTCATTTCTCACTTTATCCAAGAAACTGTTTCATAACGATACGTAAAAAAAACACATATATTAGATCACACTGTCTGAGTAATCTCAGTAGTAAGCACGTAGCAGGGGTGTTGAACCTCCTGTATCGAGTTACCGTCTTTGTTGTGAGCTGATCTCGCCGCGTCTGTTGTTGAGACCCACACAATACGCTAGGATACGTCTCTTGCATTGTTTGAGCAACTGAAATTTGATAGCGTCAACAAATATGTGGTTGAGTGTTGTCCTTTTTGTTCTGATTCCTTTTGTTGCAAGCTATTTAATTAACAAGTTGAATTACATTGTTTGGAAAACAAAAAAAAAATATATATATTTTGGTAATTATTTTTTCTTTTGTAAAGACGCACTTTTCTAAGTTTCTTTAGGACATTAATATTATTAATTCGACTGGTCTGTTGGTCTAGCGGTTAGTGACCCTGACTGCTATGCCGAAGTTCGTGGGTTCGATTCCCACCCAGAGCAAATGTTTGTGGGATGAGCAGGATCATTTGTTGTCTCTGGGTGTAATTTATCTATAATATGTATGTATTTGGAAATATATAAGTATGTTTATCAGGATAGAATGGAAGAAAAAAACGTATTGCGCCGACCCCAAATAAGATGGGACAAGGGCAGGAAGATGATGATAAGTATGTTTATCAGTTGTATAGTACTCATAATACAAGCTCCGCTTAGCTTGGAACTAGACAGCGTTGTGTGATAGTTGTAGAATATTATTATATTAATGGCACCCCATGCCTCAGAAACGCACGTAAAGCCGTTGGCCCCGATTGTCATTCGTAGATCTTTCACAGTCGTCTCAGGAAGTCAGACGTCAGAAATTCTGTCCATCAGTATATCGAAATAGTATCGTGTTGCCCAGTAACTGGATTATGGAGGTCTTATAGGCAGTCGCTCCATGAAAAATATGTGTATTCAGCCGCATCAGGTTAGGCTAAAGTCCAAGCTAGTTGGGGAGGCTAAACAATATAATAAACAATCTATATTTTCATAAATCATACCTGACATGACAGGTAAATTCTTAATACATTATTTATTATCCATTATTTAAGTACCTTATCATAATTTAATATTTATTATGCAAAACCAACTTATAATGGGCACTAAATTCGTATACGCCATTAGCATATCTGTCTGTTTGTTCCTAAGTTTTATTTACGATTAATTTAGCTTTCTTAACTGTTACAAACTAGATTAAATGAGTTATTACATTGAATAATTGGTCCTCTTTTCATTTGGTAATGGTTCTAGCTTGATGTCATGCCATTTTTGGATAGGTTATAAATTCTATGGCAACTAACATAGATTTATGAGTTTATTTTTGCAGGTTGGCAAAAGGCGGACACTAGCGGACAGGTTACATGATGAGAAATTTATAAACGCTATCTAGAATATACAAGACAAAAACATATCTTGTAAAAATAAACTCGTGTTTTACCAACCCAGATATAATAGATATAATGTCAAGTGTCCTTGTTTTCAGCCAACCGAAAGACAGCAGACAGGTTTTTATTTTATTTATTTATAAAGGACCTCAAACAAACGAGTTAAAAATACCCAGGATTCATGACATAAAAAGAACATAATCAGGTATCCACCCAACTGAATATACACACACTAGTTTTTCATAAAAACCTTCCAACAATTAGGTCTTGAATTTTTTATTCACAATCGTTCAATTGTTCAGAAAAGGTCTATAAATATAGGCACTTTATTTTCACAAAGGTGGTCGGTAAGAGTTTTTTATAATCAAACAAGATTACCCGTTTCTATCCAGGGATATAAATAAGACTTCACCGCTAAAGATAAGATTTGTGTTGAGATTAATTAAAAACGGCAAAAGTAAATTTAACAGCGTAGTTTTATTTAAGAGATTCCACAGAATATTACAAAACCATAGACTTCCTAGAGAAGTACTACTAAGTTAGTGTTGTCACTAAACTCAATATTATAGACAACCGGTAAAGTAGAATTTTATTATTACAACAATTTGGTAGCAACTAGCAACAATTCAGAATTATTTTTCTAACCTACTTTTGAGAATATAGCCTTTGAGAATATTGAGTATAGGTATCTTTAGGTTGCCGACATAGCACGAAGAATCGTCAAACTTAAGTGGCAATGAGCAGGGCACATTGCTCGCAGAAAGGATGGCCGTTGGGGCAAAAGGTTCTGGAGTGGCGACCGCGTACCGGAAGACGCAGTGTTGGAAGGCCCCCTATAAGGTGGACCGATGACCTGGTGAAGGTTGCGGGAATCCGATGGATGCGAGACGCACAGGACCGTTCTTTGTCGCGACATTTGGGGGAGGCCTATGTCCAGCAGTGGACGTCTATCGGCTGAAATGATGATGACGAGGTATCTTTAGATGTTTCAATAGAAAATATACAAAATTTATTTTATAAATGAACTAAGTCTATCAAGATTTCATTTCAAGTACTTACTATTTGCCTTCAAGAAAGCGAACACCTCTTCGAACTTCGCTTACTAAAGCTTGGCCCACACGGTTGGAAGCAAGCATCTCAACAGAGGAGACCTTGCTAGTTTCAATCCGTGTAGACAGCAGATGTAATCCATATTTTTATATGACATTGAACGTTTTTGGACGACGGGCGCGTTTTTTCAACCGCAGTTTCGATTGCAGTGATTGATTTGTAAAAGTATTAGTGCGTGAATTAGATCCGTGTAGCCGCAACACAATCCGTTGAGGCAAACCCAGCTCTACCAAGATGAGCTCTGTTGGAACGCTGTACAATCATGTGGCGCATGCTTAACTGGTACGTAAATAATATAGCAAAACTTATTCTATTTTCGAAGGAAATGTGCCAGAAACACTAATTACTCGAACTGGTAGACAGTCTGTCTATCAAGGTTTAAATTTACTAGAGACTTTCGAACGTGAATGTTTGTTAATTGTTTTAGAACATGTTCTAGAATATGCCTATTCGTTTTAAATTTCATCTGGCTTTTTTTTTAGGTGTGAAATCCATCTAATGACATCCCCCGCTCTTGGACAGAGCAAGAGGGCGTATCAGACTTTTACTGACTAAAAACCCACTCTTGTTCCTTCTTTGCCATTTTTCCAGGGCCCCGGGGATCTCATTCGCATAATCCATGGCCCCAGTATGCTGGTAGACACAGGAACTTCATAATAAAACAATGTAACCTAGCAGTGTTTGGGTTAATTTGAATTATCATGAGAAATAGGCACTCTGATTATAAGTGTATCGCAACTAAAAAGTGTTAAATAAGAAACAAATAATACCGAAAACAATGGCTTCCGAAGTTAAATTATTTTAATCCATTTAGTGTTTTTTTTTTTTTGTAAAATGTTTTTATTTTTCCCTATAAAATCTATGGAGACAGACGCGCCCAGATCGGCGTGTGTAGCACACGTGTACACAGTGTAGTTCTAGCATTAAGTAAAGTTAATACTCTATGACGCACTTCGATGAAAAATATGTAAAACTATTTGGTTGTACACTTGACTCCTTTGGCAATTTATTAGTTTAGGTTATATTTAATTACTTATTAGTCTATATTCATAAGGTTAAATTCTTTTAAAAAACTAGGGTACATCCTTTATATGTTCTTAAGGAAAAGGAAAAAAATGCTCCTTATTTAGAATCGGAAAATATTTATGTCAAAAAACCTCGAAAGGCGTATATAGGTTAAATAGGGATAATACCTGCGTATTTCAGGAGTATTTTCCCTTCGAGGGCAGTGATGGCCGAATGGTACCGGCCCCGACTTACGAGTTGTAGGTCGCGGGTTCAAACCCAGTCAGGCGCATTAGGTACTTTGTGTAATTTATTTCATCACCACTGCCGAATACCACAGACTATGTATAAAAACATGTTGCTCAAATTGTGCTACGAGCGCATCGTGGTGTTGTCACTTTATATAAATGTATTTGTCTTCTTATTTATTTAATTATTTTTTTTATATTTAGAATTCATATGTATTTTTTTTTCCTTTTTCTATCCAAATCTTTTTTTTAAAACTGCACCGTACCGTCTTTATGTCGACGCAGCCACCGGCTCATCGCATTATGCGTGAGGCCGCAGCTTTATGCTGAGCGTTCGGCCGTTTTGCGCGGAGGTGACGCATACATTCCCTATCAATTGATTATATTTGTTAGTTAGTTTTAAGATTGCGTCATTTCGCGTGAATAAACTGTTTTTCTTTCTTTCACTGCTCTCAAAACGGTGAAGGAAAACATCGTGAGGAAACCGGCATGTCCTAGAACCAAAAACTCGAAGACATGTGGCATTCACCAATCCGTACTGGGCCCACGTCGTAGATTTCGGCCCATTCCTCTCCTTTTTTGTTTATAGGAGATAATCTCTGGAAGCACTAGTCCGATTGCAAAAATTTTTTCACCGATAGAAACCTGCTTTATTCCTGAGTAACACGGGCTATATTTTATGTACGCGGGTGGAGCCGCGGGTAAAAGCTAGTAATAAATAAGTCGCCTTTGCCAGAAGCTAGATCGATTGATCATAAATGCGGTAGTATTTTACGCTTCACATAATAGCAACTCAAATAGGAATGAAGTACGCTTCCATTGAATTGTAGGTCTGAAACAATATCCGTATGTTAGGCTTATCTATAACAGAATTACGTAGGTACAGATTGGTGTAACTATTGAATAATCTTGTTCATTGAGTTAAGCCTACTAGCCATAAATCTAAAACTGTTAGTATTATGTAGCGTGCCATTTGTATGGTGACCACTAATTGTATCGTGTTAATGGTACTAATTGAGATTTGACGAAAAAAAAAACAGACTGATATAAAAATAGTAGCTCACTGGGATCGGGAAAAGGATTCAAGCTACCAGAGAGCAGTGGTGGCCGAGTAGTAACGGCCCCGATTTACGAGTTCTAGGTCGCCGGTTCAAACCCAGCCAGGCGCATTACTTTGTGTAATTTATTTCATCACCATTACTCTGAAAATGGTGAAGGAAAACATCGTGAGGAAACCGGCATATCCTAGAACCAAAAATTCGAAGACATGTGACATCCACCAACCCGCACTGGGTCTGCGTGGTGGATTTCGGCCCATTCCCTATCCTAAAGAGGAGGCCTGAGTCCCAACAGTGGGAACATTATAAGGCCGACTATGCTATGCTGTGCTACCGGAGGTCAGGCATTTTTATTTTTTCTTTTTGTGAGACACACTAGCAGGTATGTGCATGTATTTTGTATGTCGTAAATAAAATATTTAATACCTCCGGTACACTAATGTGAAAGAATTTTAACACTTTTGGAAGGACACAGGTTTGGTTTTAGTCAGCAAATGTCTGACACGCCTTCTCGCTCCACCGCAGAGCAAGAAAACTTATTCGATGATTTTCCACCCCAAAAAAAAAACCTATCAAAACTTAAAATGCTATATGCTGCTTTATTAACCGCCAATTTTAATGCTGTTTACAGAAAAAGATTTCTCTTTAGCGTATATTCAAGTAAATAACATTATATTACATTTTCACCGAGATTGCTAGCGTTTTCAGATATAAGTTACACATTTTCCTAAGAGTCTGATGCTAGAAAACGAGTATTCCATAGGTAGATACAAAGTTTTAACAACGAGCGAGCGTTTATACGATTGTGTGAGTCACAAATAAACATTTTTTCTTTCTTTCTTTCTTTCTAACGAGTACAATATACTGAAACTCTTTTCAGTTGCAGTCCCGTACATTCCTGCTGTGCATTATCCCTATATACTACTTACTGTTTCAGTGTTCGTTTGTCTGTCCATTTATTGTGAATGGGTGTACTTACACGAAGTGATATTCAGAAATAGTAGGTATATAATTATATTTATTTATGCTATGCTATGCTATATAAAAATCTATATATTTATAAATTATTTGCTGTTCACTACTAGGGGTAGGTAGGGTATGTAGGGCAGGTAGGGCAGGTAGGGCAGGTAGGGCAGGTAGGTAAGGTAGGGCAGGTAGGGCAGGTAGGGCAGGTAGGGCAGGTAGGGCAGGTAGGGCAGGTAGGGCAGGTAGGGCAGGTAGGGCAGGTAGGGCAGGTAGGGCAGGTAGGGCAGGTAGGGCAGGTAGGGCAGGTAGGGCAGGTAGGGCAGGTAGGGCAGGTAGGGCAGTTAGGGCAGGTAGGGCAGGTAGGGCAGGTAGGGCAGGTAGGGCAGGTAGGGCAGGTAGGGCAGATAGGGCAGGTAGGGCAGGTAGGGCAGGTAGGGCAGGTAGGGCAGGTAGGGCAGGTAGGGCAGGTAGGGCAGGTAGTGCAGGTAGGGCAGGTAGGGCAGGTAGGGTAGGTAGGGCAGGTAGGGTAGGTAGGGCAGGTAGGGTAGGTAGGGTAGGTAGGGTAGGTAGGGTTGCTTTTTTAGAAACTAAAAATTTATATAATTACCGTAACACGGGGTGAATAGAAACGCAGGGATGAAGAGAAAAAAAACTTTGGTTTATCACTTTGATACCATATTATCGGCTTCTAACAAAGCATCGACTTTTTAGAATAACAATTCATTAATAAATTGAAATAAGTAAATGCTGCAAAAAATATTCAAACATCGTAAAAATACCCTTTGAAGTTTTGTTTCTATTCACCCCTGAGGTTCTATTCACCCCATTTGACGGTACATCCAAATTCGGTTTATATTACCATTTTACATGTTTATTCTATAGTGAAGCAAAAATTCAGACTAAAGAGCACTTGTATTTACTTTATACATTTGTATTTCAGTGTCTAGCAACATATTGAATTCCATACTCATATGAAATTTTCCGTAACCGTCCGGATGTGGCCATTAATTTGACCTTGAGCAACCCTGAACAATGAGATGGGCGACACGAGTATGAGAATTAAATAACTTTTGACATTACATAATACCATGCCTATATTTCCCTAAAGGTTCAACAGAGTTCTTCAGCCGGCCATTTCCCGGGAAATTCCTGATGGAAAACCTAATAGAATGTATGACCTATGCGTATATATTTAATTTTGATAGTATTGTCGCAACTGTGCGACGGTAGACTTCGGTACGAGATCTTCTACTTGACAAAACTCCTGGGAGGCTATCACGTTTCAATCTTTCGAATACCGTAATTAGAGACACAATAGAAAGACAATGAGACAGCGAACGCCGGCGTTCGCGCGGGGTCTAATTAGAGACACAATCGGACGGACTCGCGCTTGATCACTAACTCACCTGATGTTAAGCAATGATACGGTCGACAGTGTAACACGCTTGCCTGGAAGTAACCTTTTCACTCTTGACTTAAAGACCTCTAGGTTGTAGCTATCAGGTAACACAGACTCCAACAGGGAATTCCACTCCTTAGATGTACGCCCAATGAATGTTTCCCAAAACGTTTTATGCGTATGGGTAGGTGTGATTTGAGAAATCATTTAATATTTTTTCCCATTCTGTATAGAGTAAATGATAAAAGATATTTATTTTGCAAATGGATTTTTAAAAGTATTTTACAAAAAAAAAAAAAATGTGCAAATAACTTTGATTTCAAAAGTTGGTATTTTTGTAATATCTCTTCGTTATTTAACACCGACTTCCGAAATCAAAGTTATTATGTACTTTTTGTACTTTTTAGTGTTTTTTTTTTTACATTGAAGTCATTTGTATTTTTTTTTTCAACTAAAAAGTGTAAAATAAAAGACTAGAACCGTGCAAAATAACTTTAATTTCGGAAGCCGGTGATAAATAACGAAGAGACAAAACTATTATAAAAATACCGACTCCCGAAATTAAAGTTATTAAGCACTTTTTAGCGTTTTTTTTTACATTGAAGTCGGTTCTAGTTTTTTGGTTTTACACTTTTTAGTTGCGGTACCACAACTAAAAAGTACCCCTCAGTCAAACTAAAAGTCATCACGTATACGTATAAATAAGGTAATTTTACTCATTACGACAGTTCTGCTGTGATCCTATGAAGAGTTCCGTTCCATATTTTCGAAGTTCATCATCAGATCATAACAATATTTCTGTGGGACCAACTCGGGCGTAAATCTTTTAGTAAAATATTTTTCAAAATCGGTACTTAAAAAAATACATACTGTGAACATAGAACCTCTTTTATTTTGAAGTCGGTTAAAAACACTTTTACACGTCAATTTTTTCATCAGTTCACGACATCCACCGAATAGCGCTGGACCTGCGTTATAGATTTAAGCCCACTGTCTTTCATAGAGGGAGAACCTATGTCTCTAGATCTGGATTTAACAGACACTAAACTTGAAGACAGGGTAAGTGAAAAATACTTAAAAAGCACAATGTTTTTTATTAAGGTGGGATATCATCCAGTAACTTCTTTCACTATGAGTGGAGCGAGAGAGCGTATCAGACTTTTACAGATTAAAACCACACCTGTGTCCTTCAGTTGCCCTTTGCGGTCTAAGACCACGGCTTTCCTTATCAGAAAATGCCGTGGCGCTAGCAGGCATCTTCCCTGCTAGGCCCCTACGGTTTGTTAACAAAGTGAGCACAATGGTGAATGCGCTCTCCTTTTTCTATTACAAGAGGCTCATCTCACATATTATTTAACAGTATATCTATCTAGGTCTCAGATAAATCTCAGTACATCCACGCTCAATACGCTACGTGTGACGTCAAAAGCTTCGCTTGTCGCACATGCAGGTGTTATTGCGCTTTGTATATGTATAGACTTGAAGCCGGCACAGACTTGCTTATCGCAACGAAACTTCATGTAACAACTTCAAGGTTTCAGTTGAGTTTTGCAGACTTTGTGATGGGATATGTTTCAGTTTATTTTGATAAGAATTGAAATGAATCTGCGTTTCATCGGTACGAGTACATGTCAGCCAATTGTTTCTAAAGGCTATATTAAAAGCGCCTGACCTGAGATACTATTCCCATACAACCAGTCTTCATCATCATTATCATTTCAGCCGATAGACGTTCACTGCTGGACATAGGCCTGCCCCAAATATCGCCACAATGAATGGTCCTGTGCATCTCGCATCTATCAGATTCCCGCAACTTTCACCAGGTCATTGGTCCACCTTGTAGGAGGCTTTTCAACACTGCGTCTTCTGGTACGAGGTCGCCACTCCAGAACCTTTCAGCCCCAAGGCCATCTATTTTGCGAGCAATGTGCTCTGCTCATTGCCTCTTAAGTTTGGCGATTCTTTGTGCTACGTCGGCAACCTTGGTTCTCCTGCGGATATCTTCATTTCTGATTCGATTACGCAAGGAAACTCCGAGCATATCCCTTTGGGTGACTTTAAGCCTTCTGATGAAGCTATTGTGAGCGACTACGTTTCGGAACAATATGTTATCAATGTGGTATGTTGGACGAGAAGATACCGCGCAGCTTCCTGAACGCTGCCCAGCCGAGTCGGATTTGATGGTTGACCTCTTTCTCCAAATTAGATCTACCCAACCAGTCTTACGTAATTATAATGTCATAACACATTTTTCTCTAGATATTGTAGAAACACAGATATCTTATGGTTATAATCTAAGTTTCTATTGAAGTCAAAATATAAATTTATGTGAAGCTAATCTAGTAAATATTTCGAAAAATCTGCTATTTTAGCCCTTATTAAAAGCCCTTTTTAAGACAACGTCAAGATAGACGGATCCTAGAGGGCTCTTTTAACTTTGTTCAACCCTTGTTCTTTTCTGAGAATATGCAATCCTTTAGTTTTGAACATCTATTTCTATCTTTTCAACAAAAAAAAATCTTTACAACAAACTTTAAGATTAACGTTTTCAAGTTTAATTAAAAACTTGTCGAAATAAAAAAAAAATCGCACTGCAAACTAAATAAATTGCAAACTCATAAACTGGATGCAGCCAACAAAAAATCTTACAGCGCCTGATACTTTAGCGTTGCTCATAAAAATTCATTAAACTTTATTCAAAAAAACAACGCTGGGATGGACTGGTCCGAAGTCGGCAACAAAATTTGAAACACCCAATTTTCTTTTCAAGACTTATGTAAAATGGCCGACGGCTCGGCATAATCCTCGGGCCAAAAGCGCTGAGATTATGTATATTGGAACATAATTGGATATAGGACAAAAAGGTAAATGAATGGGCTACATCGTGACATTTGAACTTAATGTTTTTTAATACGTTTTTATTGGATGCTTGGACTGAAGAGATAATTTTATTTGGTCGTTGTTTTAAATGTTTCATTGCATTGCATGATAATTGTTTTTCAATACACTTACTCAAAAATTCTCTCTTATCTCTATCGCGTTTAGGCTTGCAATTAACTGTTTTCGCCCAAGTTTGGAAAAGTGCGCGTGATCGCCTTCACCTCAATTTAGCATAGCAATAACAAAAAAATTGTAACAAACATGCGTTAAAAAATTTCATTTATATTCAGTTTTTAGACAGTAAGTATGAAATTGTGTAAGTACACGAGTAATAATTATTTACAAAGTGTAATTTAAAGGGAGGAGGGAGGTAAATGAACTCAACCCACCACCCAGAAATTGTTTCAGTAGTTGACGTAGAGAATCTAGCTGAAAGCAAGCATCTAGCATATTTTGAAACTATCCTGCGTTTAATACCTAACTATTTGAACTGAATCTAAGAACGTGTAAACCACCGTTACTACAAAATCTTATGCATAACGTATGTCATTTTTAGTTCGTCTTTTTTTATTATACAAAATTTTAAAAAATCTAGAGTATTTTTATTTTATTATTAGTAGGAATACGTTCTACTATTTCACCTGATGGTAAGCGATGATAAAGGTTGACAACTGAGTACGCTTGCTTATAAGTAACCTATTCACTCTTGACTTAATTATATCTAAGGTACAGTTATCAGGATAAGACCCCGGCAGGGAATTCCACTCCTTAGCTGTATGCACAATGAATAAGTTCCCAAAACGTATGTCTGGTGGTCGGATGTTGGAACGTGCTTAGCAGAATTAAGTAATGCAATTCCGACGCACACTCGTCAAAACGTAACCGGTAGAAAATCGACAAGCTATCAATTCGACATCGGTGCTCAAGACTTTGAAGCTTCGACACGACGAGTGCATCATTACCAATAATTCTCTTGGCTCGTTTTTCAATTGATTCGGGCGTATACATTAGAGTAGTTCTCTCGCGCCAGGCTTTGGTTTAGGCCATGGTCCGGAGGAGGAGTGGCAGGCGGTCGCCTCCTTCTGCGAAGCAGTAATGCTAGCAAAAGAGGTGGCCGCTCAAGCGAGGCAATGGCGCTCGCGCTCCAGCCGCCGGGATTCCGATCCTAATTTCCAGCTACGGTAGGCGCGAGCTTGCGGACGACAAGCAATGGGTAGCTCACCGCCCGACCGTCCGGTAACCGTCCGGATCGAGCCCAAGTAGTCGATGGCGCGTAATATTCCACGCACGCTTCAAGTAGATGTCAGCAACCATGGGGGCCCAGTAAGATTGAAGCCTACTGGGGCCATGAATGATGCGAAAGAGATCCCCGGGGCCCAGGAAAAATGGCAAAGAAGGAACAGGAGTGGGTTTTAGTCAGTAACAGTCTGACACGCCCTCTCGCTCTGCCCAAGAGCGCGGTACATTAGAGTACTACTACTCCAAACACGATCGAACTTGTGCTTGATATTAATTCAATTGTTCATATAATCAATTCAACCAAGGTTTCGACTCACTTGTAATGAAGTTATAAGCAAAACTAACTCAGTTTTGCTCCACTACCAATAATACATATATACGTCATGAACAGAAAGGGTCGCATCCACAATGATCAACGCTCAATCATTAATCGCAGTGGCCATCGCATAAACAGAGCGTTAATGACGGTCATAATTAGCCACTTAACCCAGACTGAGCCGTTCGGTATAATATCCGTGTTGATGATAAAATCAGCCGTTAGGACCCCAGCTACATGCTGTTATAGGGTCGATAATTATCGCGAAGAAAGTAGATGCTGTAATGGTGGGCCACCGGTGCCCTTAGGCTCGAGACAGATTTTTTTTTAGGTGGAATTCTTCGAATGACTTTTCTTGCTCTTGGGTGGAGCGAGACCCTCCCGCGGAGGCCTCTCGTTTCAGACTTTTACTGACTTAAACCCACTCGTATGTTCTTTTGCCTTGCGTACCAGGGCTTCGGAGTTCATTTACACTAAACCCATAGCCCCAGTAGGCTAGGCTCAAGACAGTTGCGGGATTATTAGAAAAAGTCACCGTGGCCCTTTGCGTAATGGGCAACTGAAGGAACATAGGCGTGATTTTAGTCAGTAAAAGTCTGATACGCCCTTGCACTCCGCCTTAGAGCAGGAGAACTCATTTGATGACTTCCCTAATCAAAAAAAAAAACTCATACGCTCTAAACGTTTTGGGAACATATTAATTGTGCGTACAGCCCCCTGCCCGAGTTTTCTGATTGCGGAAGAGCGCACCGGTTGTTTACATACTTAGGATTCACTTTTTATCAGGGTAATATGATCCCTTCGGACAATTTTCTAGTTTCAAACGAACGAAACCGCTAGCAATAGCAGTATCGATAATATAATAATGTACCGTAAAACAGGGTGAATAGAAAAGCAGGGGTAAATAGAAACAAAACTTTGATGGTGATTGACACGTTATTGAAAAATTGTTTGCAGTATTTGAGTACTCAAAACTATAGAAATGGTATATAAAAACACATTACTTTATTGAAACTAAAAACATGATCATATACCTATTAAATTAAAAATCTTAATCAAAGTTTTGTTTCCATTCACTCCTGCGTTTCTATTCACCCCGTTTGACTGTATTCCACTACTTTCACACAACGCCGTCTAGTCTCAAACTAAGCAGAGATTGTGCTATACATATATATTTCTAAACACATACATATTATTGATAAATACACCCAGATACAAAACAAATGATCGTGCTCATCACACAAACATTTTTCTTAGGTGGGAATGGAACCCACGACCTCTGGTATAGCAGTCAGGGCCACTAACCACTAGACCAACAGTTCAGTCAGGTAATAATCAGTAAATTACGTTGTAACAATGATGCTTTTAATTTAGTAAGTGCTGAATTGGAACGGATTTCACATCAGTGAGATTACACTTAAAATGCCCGTATTTATTTAACACGGATTTGAATTTTATATTGTTATTATGATCGTGTTGTCACTACATAATAATAATAGCATAATAATAAAAGCATAATTAGCACTACTGGGACTTAGGCCTCCTCTAGGAGAGGGAATGCGCCGTAATCCACCACGCGGGCCCAGTGTGTGTTGGTGAATGTCACATGTCTTCGAATTTTTGGTTCTAAGACATGCCGGTTTCCTCCCGATGTTTTCCTTCACCGTTTTGAGAACAGTGGTGATGAAATAAATTACACAAAGTAATGCGCCTGGCTGGGTTTGAATCCGTGACCTAGAACTCATAAGTTGGGGCCGTTACCACTCGGCCACCACTGCTCCCCATAGTATTTACACAGATGATAAACATCGTAACGATATTGTCGATAATTATTTTGTTATTTACCTTCGTAATTGAAAATTTTGAACAAGTGCCAGAGTTTTGAATTTGTAGCTCAAGTATCTGAAGCTGTTGTGGACAATGAGCGTCAATTATGACACAATTTCAATTATCGTGGAGTATTAAAGAAATAATAATAGCCTTAAATACAATGTTTTTTGCTACTAATTGTTGCAGAATTACGGCCGTTTTTCATTGTGTCCGACAGCGATAATATCAAGTATGAGTAATTAGACGCTAGTCTATATGCATAACGTATTGTTCGCACGCACACAAACACCGTTCCGAACAAAAATAACATTAGACGGTGCGTAAAAGAAGAAGTGTTATTATAGCCTAAATGAGTTTTTAACAAATTAACATTCTGTAATATCAATATTTTAGATTATTTGAAGATTGACGCAAAGTAATAATGTAGAAATTTAATAAAGACATCCAATAATAAATTAATTAATAATGAAATGATGACAATAATAATGTAATAATAAGTATATTTTTAAATAACTTTAGGTAATTATGTATGCAATAATAATTTAATTTATAATTAAGAAACATAATGTTGCGGTGCCCTAGCAGGGTTCAATACGTTACTTATATTTAATTTGTAACACCTTGTAAACGACATGAATGCAATATAAATTAAATAAATAAAATCTGAGAGTAGTGCTTTGAAAAATCGAGTTTTATGAAAAAACACTGCATAAATCAATTCCAAATAAATTTTATAGAACTCTTCAGTAATGAAGCTTTGTGAGTACCGACCTCGTTATGGAGTTTTTATACGATTTTTCTTACTTTTTTACACTTGAAGTTGTGTTAAAATCATCAAAAAACAGACATTTGTTTGGCTCATAATTTTGTAATGGCTTTTTTTTTGTTTTTCTGTTTCCGCACAGACAAAATTAATGATAAGGTAAAACCATATCATGTTTTATTTTAAATGTACTAGATATGTCAAACTGCAGAGTAATACCCCCTCAAAATTTGTATGGAAAAAGTATCGACTATTGTAACCTTAAGAAAAAACGTGGCAAGTGCAAGTTGGACTCGCGCCCTTAGGGTTCCATACAACCCTACCTATGTAAACTGTTTAATTTCTGAATGGAGTTTCAAAGATTTTTCCGAATTGCAAATTGTTTATTTTTTTTGTTACGTTGAATGACGTTGAAAAACGTGAACAAATTTACTGTTTTCAGATTTATTCCTAAGACCTTGCTTTATGCCAAATTCCAGGATTCTGGATCAACGGGAACTGCTCTATGAATTTTGGTTTCCTCGAGAGTGTCAAAATATACGTTTTTTGACAAACGGACGGACAACAAAGTTATCCAACAAGGGATCCGTTTATTCCTTTTCAAAGTCAAAGTCAAAAGTTTTTTTATTTAACATAGACCTACAAGGGCACTTATAAAACGTCAGAAGCTAGTGCACGTTTTGAGGTACAGAGTCCTAAAAATAATAACTAAAATATAAGACGGTACGGTTGGCGCAGTGGTTGAACAATTGGCTGCTGTGCTGCATGTCGTGGGTACGATACTCGCACGGACTAAATATTTTTGTGGCCCACAAGAAATTCCAGTTCTAGATGTCTTGTCTACGATACAAGACTAGTTCTTAGTGTGAGGCATAGTTAAAAAAAACTAGGCAAGTCAGACTCGCTCACAGAGGGTTCCGTAGAAACTTACCTATGTAAATAGTTCAATTCCCGAATGGAGTCTCGAAGATTTTTCCGAATCGCAAAAAAAGTTTTTTTTTTTTGATGCAGCAACATGTTTACAGTTTTCAGATTTATTCTATCTGTGCTATAAGACCTTGCTTTATGCCAAATTTCAGGATCATGTGTCAACGGGAAGTACACTATGAATTTTGATTCCCTTGAGAGTGTCAAAATATACGTTTTTTTGTGACATAAACGGCCGTATCATTTTCTTTCGTTAATTTAGAAGTTTAGCTTTTTTCACAGCTTCAAGGGACCGCAGACACGGTCTTGACAGACAGACAGACGGACGGTCAACAAAGTTATCCTGTAAGGGTTCTGTTTTTTCCTTTTGAGGTACGGAACCCTGAAAATAATAATAAGATGACAATGTCACTTGCTGAAAAACATGGCAGTGCCCATTCATTTTGATATTATGGGTCTCAATGACATCATTTACCATTTTTATAATATTGGTTGACGTTTTAATTAAATCCGCAACATTTAAAAACTTTAGATAAATTATATTTGTATGCTTGCGAGTTGAATGCAGTGCACTAATATTGTTATTTTAACACCTATTGTAAACTAAATACCTGTACTGTGACAAATAAAACGCACACCGCAGACTACCCCCCTTTTTCAGTTTAAGTTGTTAAAGTCCATCCCATGCTTGTGGTATTCAATTCTATTCTAAAACAAATCGATTTGGGAAAAAAATCTAAAATAAAGCTAGCTAGCTAGTAGCTATTTTTGGTGCCCCAACTATAATAGGAAGCTTCAAAGCACGTTTGAAAAAATGACTTATCGAGCAAGCTTTTTATTCTTTTGACGAATTTATGATTTAATTTATTTGTTTTTCTAGTATTTTCATTTATTTGTTTGTCATTTTTTATTATTTGACAATGTGATGTAATCATTAATTTGTTGACTAAGTATAATTTAACATTATGTATATGACTTGTAAGAATCCTTTACCAATAAATTACTATGACTATGACTAAATTATTACTGTTAATGGAATAAATTTTAAAAACAGTAAAAGATAAAACTTCAAGCACCAACAAGGAGAACATGCTACTAAAAATCTAGCATACGTTCATGTCCTTGAAACAAATTTAGTAACAGACACTGCAGTGTAATGCCGACATAAATTTTCCTGAAAGCGTTATTAACGCTAAATATTTTAAGACTCCTTTTGTACTAGTCTAAAAGTTTATTAATAGTGTGAAGTAATTTGCAAGTACTCCGTGGGCTGTGCCAAGTTCCACAGTTTATCTCCCTATTGTAGCAACGGGCGCTCACTACGTTGTTTTCATTTCTTAATTCTCCCAATTCTCCTAGTTATTTAGCCCCTCACTTTCAATACATTTGCGCCAACCACAATAAAAATCTACGCTCATCTCATAACCATCTTCTACTATGTCCTACTCATCGCACTGACTTTCTTCACTGTTCTTTCTTTGTTCAGGCTATTTCTCTGTGGAATGCGCTCCCTCAAGAGGTCAGGATGGCTACAAACCGATTAAGATTCAAGATTGAGGTTCGCGAGAATATTCGTAAGAAGTTGGCAGTAGTATCATCACAACGTTAATGTTTCTCTGTTTGTCGATTTGGACCAATTTTTGTTTTTTTTTTTTGATTATATATATTTTCATTAAATTAAGTATATATTATGTAATATATATTATATTTATTGTATTGTATCAGTGATTAATTTGTATATCTTTTTATATTAACCTTTTTTTTTTCTCTCTCTTTTATTGCACCTACCACTATTCTTCTCTGCATCACCCAAAGGTTGACTGGTAGAAAATGCCTAAGGCATTAAGTCCGCCTCTGTACCTTTATGTGCATGAAGTGTTAAATAAATAAATAAATAGTGCGTATAGTGATATCCTATTTTAGAAGCTTAGTGCTTATAGAACGGATAAGAGTAATTATTATAAATTTATGTAGAAAGATCTGGTGAGGGACCCAGTAATCCGATGGATGCGAGGCACACAGAACCGATTGATTAATACTTACGACATTTCTCTTAATTGTACTTTGATTAATGTTATTCTCATATTATCATAATAATGTAAATGTTGATTTAGTAATTTAAAAATCGTAGTTATGATTACCTGCCCCCCTAGATAAGTTACGATCGTTTCGTTTGCGTCAAATGCCTCGATTAGGCCACGCCTCCGATTCCTTTATTCTGACCACGTGACTGAGCATTGAGTTGACGTCAGAACAAAGGAATCGGAGGCGTGGCCTACTCGAGGCATTCGACGTAAAGGAAACGATCGTAACTTGGCTAGGGGGGCTGACTGTTCAATATTTTTTTTTCAACACTTCGCAGTAAGCCATCTTGTAGAAGTACAATAGTAATGCGTAATGTTAAATAATTTCACGAGGTATAAAGTCCCGCAAATCTCCGTCGAAAACAGAGGATACTACGACCAGAAGGTTGTTGCGTCTGGTATCGGGCAACTGCCCATTAATTGATTTTAGACTGTTGTTTCCTATTCTAATCGCGTGAAGAACAGGATCTTGAAGTTGACTTTCAATGTGACGCCATATTTGTCACAATATTATTAAAAAAGTTTAAAACTTTTTTACAAAAAAAAAGGCAGGGCAGCCTTCTAGTATCATTGAGAACAACCGCGATATAAAAAAAAGCAAGCAATGCTTTTTATAAAAAGGACAAGCACGCCCTCCAGACGAGCCTTTGTCGTCAAATCACTTTGACCTGCAAAGGAAAAGAACATCTTTAATTGTGTACAAACAAAGAAACAAACTGTTTACTTTTTCATATTCGCCACTAGCTTTTACCAACGGCTTTTCTTGTATTGAAATAGAAAATTATCTTGAGAACATACCTACTTTCGAATTAAAAAGTATTCTTTGTGTCAATGGTCAACCCGTGTACCAAATTCCCTCTCAATCCGTTCAGCTGTTAGAGTGTAACGAAGTAGATACAAAGATAAACAAGAAAAAAAATCACCAAATTAATTACGCACATAACAAAATTGGAAAAAGATAATGTACAACTTACTGATGGCTTACAGTTTGTAATATATATAGATTAGGAATTTTTGTATCCGAACTAGGCAGGATTCTATTAGTTATTCTTTTTAGGGTTCCGTACCTCAAAAGGAAAAAGACGGAAACCTTATGGGATCACTTTGTTGTCCGTCCGTCTGTCTGTCTATCAAGACCCTTTATCTCGAAAACGCGTGGAGATATCAAGTTAAAATTAAAATTATATACTTAAGTTTATAGTCCCTTGAAGCTGTGAAAAAATCAAGAACCTGAATTAACGGGAAAAAAGATACGACCGTTTCTGTCGCAAAAAAGGTTTATTCCTTCCTGTTGACCTAGAATCCTGAAATTTTTCATGAAGCAAGGTCTTATAACACAAATATAGGAAAAAATCTGAAAACATAATTCGTGATAACGTCACAAAAAAAACAAACATTTCAACTGAACTCCCGAATTGAGATAACTCAATTCGGGAATTGAACTGTTTTCATAGGTAAGTTTGTACAGAACCCTCAGAACGCGAGGATGTGTCTGACATTTACTGACTAAAACCACACCTATTGTCCTTCAGCTGCCTTTTGCATTCTAGGACCATGCGTATCTCTTTAATTCGTTTTCCCATGGCTCTAGTAGGCATTGGTCCTGCTGAGTCTATTGTTTGCTGACATCTCTTTGGGGCTCGTGTGAAACACTACACGCCATCGCCGACTCTGGCTCGATCCTTATAGGACAAGCGGACGGCGACCTACCAATTGCTCGTCGTCTGCAAGCCCGCACCTATGGTGGCCAGAGATTGCTTGCGGTTTTCGATGGCCGGGGCGTGAGGATGTACGTTTTTTCACTCTTACCGCTGCCTCCTTTGCTAGTATTACTGCTTCGCTGAAGGATGCGACTGCATCCCATTCTCTGTCGCTCCGAACCATGGCCCAGCGCGAGGATAGCCCGAATCTTGGATTACATTTTGACCCCACATACATACCTACAAACTTTCGCATTTATAATATTAGTGTGATGACTGTGATTCTTTATTTATTTGGTAAATTGGAGTACATGTCCCTTGAGTTATATACGTCAGTTAGACGTAACGAGGTACGTCAAGATATTGTAAGGACGAGAAATATAATTGAGTATGAAATTGTACTAGTACTAAGCAAAATGGCATGTATTGTATGAGAAGTTGTTTTTTTTTCGAGGATGGAAATCGTCAAATGATTTATCCTGCTCTAGGGTTGAATGGGTCAGACTTTTACTGACTAAAGCCATCTGTCTCCTTCAACTACAGTTATCTTTAAGTTCCCACATAAGAAGTTAATGCTTTTTTTTTAGTTGGGAAAATCATCTAATGATAATCCCACTCTTGCGCGGGCGGAAAATAGTATCAGACTTTTTACTGACTAGAACCCATTCCTGTTCCTGCTTCTTTGCCTTCTTCACAGGGCACCGGGTTTCAAGAAGTTAATGCTTAGTTTTTAGAACAAAAACAATCGCAAATTGTAACTGTGAAATTAAACTATCGCAAATTATCACAAATTATCGTCGTGCCAAATTATCATCGTGACAAATTATCACAAATTATCGTCGTGGCAAATTATTATCGTAACAAACTTAAAGTATGAAAGTACAATAAAAGGTTATTTTCCTGTTGTCATGGATGAAGAATAAGGTACTTCGTTTGATAAGTTTAAAGTTTTTGAAGTTTACAAAGACAAATATTTTAAACTTCTGACTGATTTGATGTTTAACGTATCGCAGACCTTTATCAAAGTGTAGGTGTACATTTGGGGGTAGGCGGAACAGAGAGTAAAGTCCCGCAAACCTCCGTTGAAAAGGGAGGATCCTCCAACCAGACGGGTGTTATGTCTGGTGGGCTGCAACTGCCCGATAGATGATTTCGGGCTGTTCTATATGTTCTAATCGCGCGGAGAACTTTGATTGCGCGATTCAGGATTAGTTCTTATGTGACGCGATAGATGTCGCTACATCACTCCCCTCCGGAGATCGGAGATCGATGGTTCTTGATGCTTCTTGATGCGTGCCAAGCCTGTGGTAAGTTGGTTCCAGTGGGTCGGAACCGAATGCCGCATAGTTCTCGGTGAGTCGGAACTGTCTGCGGTGTTGCCCCAGTGAGTCGGGGTGGTGCTATCCCAGTGAGTCGGGATGATGCTGCAGGCTCCAGTGAGTCGGAGTAGTGCTGCTAGCTCCAGTGAGTCGGAGCGGTGCTGTGCGACTTAGTGGCTTGACTGCTTGCGTCAACTAGGAGAGGTTCTTCATTGCTCTTCATGTGACTGGCCGAAGGTGCAGTGTGCTTCGCCAAGGTCGCTGATGAGGCTGAGGGTGGTGACCAGGTATGACCAGGTAGGCATGCTGGTGGTCAGGATACCCTTTATAGCCGTGGGTGCTGGCTGTAAGGCTCGCTGCTCGAAAGCTTGAGGAAGTGATGATGACGTCACGAAGTAGTAGCTGCACGAAGGCTGCGCTGACGTTCTTTGTCGAGGGTCACCAGTTTGGAGATAGGCGGAACAGAGAGTATAGTCCCGCAAACCTCCGTTGAAAAGGGAGGATCCTCCAACCAGACGGGATGTTATGTCTGGTGGGCTGCAACTGCCCGATAGATGATTTCGGGCTGTTCTATATGTTCTAATCGCGCGGAGAACTTTGATTGCGCGATTCAGGATTAGTTCTTATGTGACGCGATAGATGTCGCTACATACATATATAATATTGTTTTGTTTGTTTTATTTTTCTTAAGGAAGTTCTTACGTGCACCTACACAGCCTTTTGTAGAGCTAAAATTAGAATGAAATTAAGGTTGAAGCACCCTAATTCTAAATAGTGACAATTTTGTACACACTACCTACGTAACTTTGGTTTAATAAGGTTAAATTTAGCCTAGCATTTACGAAATTATTATGAAGCCTCCTACAAACTATCTATTATCCATCTTACTAGAGGGTAAGAAAAACTTGCCCAATATAATATGCTTGCAATTTATTTTATTTGCAAAATTTTAAAACTTTCTAGCACTGTTAAACAAATATAAAAAAGTTTTTATCAACAATAAGTTATAAAACTTCAAAGCTGCCATTTTGGAAAAAAAGGCCAATGTGGTCTTTGGCGTCAAAGACCATGACACCCTTTTCTATGTGGGAAATCATCCAATGACTTCTCTCACTCTTGGGCGGTGTGAGAGGGCGTGTCATACTAATTATGACTGTAACTCACTCCTGTTCCTTCTTTGCTTTCATTCCAGGGGTACACTTTAGCACAACCAATGGCCTCAGGCTTGCCTTTATTGGCCGGCTTGAGTGGAGATTCCCAAGAACAAAAGTGCTCGAGAGAAGGATGTATAATCCAGTAAGGTGCTGGTACGGAACTTGACCGTACTTCCGGGATTGTCCTGATAGCCGTGGTATACCTCTTCACTCCTCAAGCACTGCAGGATATGTTGCCTTGTTGTTGCTACGTCACTTCGTGCTAGCGTCTGTTTTTGGGGGCCCATTTTTTGAGAGTGAAAGTCACCCCCTTCCTTTTTATCGATGGAAATTAAAAACATTGTTTAGGCATAGTCTTAACATAGTTCCTGCTAACCAGTCCATTTTAGAACCCTAAAACCATAGCCTTATTGTTTTTGTTTTCCATATGTTGCAATAGTTACCCACCAACCGGAGGTTGTCCTTGGATGCACTAGCACAGCGCGTACAGGGATAATTGCCGGTTGATACCACGTTCCATTAAAAGCGTCAAAGGGGCCTCTGTGAGTTAGTTTCTACGCCTTCCAAAGGTCCGGGGTTCTGAGATATAATAACCGACAACTATCACACAACGCCGTCTAGTCCCAAGCTAAGCAGAGCTTGTGTTATGAGTACTAGACAACTGATAAACATACTTATATATTTCTTAATACATACATGTTATAGATAAATTACACCTAAACACTGAACAAATTATCGTGCTCATCACTCAAATATTTGTCCTGGGTGGAAATCGAACCCATGACCTCCGGCATAGTAGTCAGGGCCACTAACCACTAGACCAACAGGTCAGTATGAAAGATACGCGAACTTTTCTGCCTTTTTCTTTTTCCGGTGAATTCTCAACGATCACTCGATCTCCTAAGTTCCGTTGTGATATTGCGCAACGAACTGTGAAATGAAACTTGAAAGTTCCTCTTCGTGATTTTTTTTTTGGATTTTCGTTAAGTTTACCTACTTACTGCCTTACTTATTTTATTGTATTTCTATGTTATCCTCTTAAGGCCCAATGACCTATTTTAATGACAAAAACATTTAGACGCCCAAGATACTTTTTAAAATCATGAAATTACAGCCTGGCGACGCAAAATTATGACATAGTATTAAAACGTAATTTTTGGTTTAAAAATCTGAAAAAAATATGTACGCTATGAGCGGCGTCCCGTGGCGTGCTTCAAACGTTTTCATACTTTGATCTTACCGCTTGCCGCCCCGCGCTTAGCTACCGCCTATAGCGGCAAGGTCGTGAACGGGCTATTTACATTTGAACACTTTTTTACTAAACTAAAGTTCTGAGCCACATTACTTCCAACTATTTTTTGTACATTAGGTCGTAATGTATAATGACCTAAATTTAGGTTGAGGTTTACGAGGATATTACTTAGTCTAATTTAAACATTTTTCTATCACATTCTTCGCTTTAAAAATGGTTGAGCTGAGTGGGGCTGATACACGCGTATTGCTCGTGAACAGGCGCCGTCAGTTAAGAGTGGTTACTTCACTGCCAATGGCTTACTGTTCAATAAATTTAGATTTTTGAATTAATTATTTTTCATTTATTAATTCACAATGTAATCAGGATTTTTTTAACACATAATGGTATGTGTTACAAAAATCCTGTGATTTGAAATAGTGTGCATGAAGTTTGTTTCACGCTTTGGAATATGTAATCAGCTTCATTCTTCTGACTGACCGACTTTTTCACAACTTAAAAGTGACTCTAAGTGGTCTTTTGTCCAGAGTGGGAATCGAACCCGCGACCTCCGGCATAGCAGTCAGGGTCACTAACCACTAGGCCAACAGGCCAGTCAGTAAAGCGCCATAGTTTATTAAGAACCTGTTTATTCACTCTAGCTTTGAAAACACTTAAATTATAACCGGGCGGGTAGGTTACAGCAGAAAAATTGTTCCAATCCTTCGATGTACACAGTATAAATGGCGAGGCGAAACACTTAGTGCCGATTTAATTCACGTAAAAAATAGTAAAACTATTTTTTCCATCGAAACGTCAATTAGACGAGCCTTTTAAAACACATGCTACTTGTTATTTTGGAGAAATTGGCGGCCTGCTCCAGCGGCGATGGCCAACAAAGCGAAGTCGTGGGAAAAAGCTAATATGTATGTGACGCGCTCCATCGTGCTCCATCGCCGACCGCATCGTCGCTTTCCATCAGGTGAGATAGCAGTCAAGCGCGAACCTAACAAGAATTAAAAAAAAATAGTTTGATTCTCAAATCTTCCGAATCGCAAAAATGTAGTGTAACTCCAAAACGGTTTTCAAACTTTTTCGTATACTTATTGCTTTAAAGACCTCACTTCTTGCCAAATTTCGGGATTTCGCTTTGATTTCTTTGAGACAATCAAAATATGCACTAAAAATGGAGCATGGTAGCCAACTTGAGTAGCATAGTCGGCCTTTTAATGTTCCCACTGTTGGGACTCAGGCCTCCTCTCCAGGAGAGGGAATGGGCCGTAATCCACCACGCGGGCCCAGTGCGGGTTGGTGGATGTCACATGTCTTCGAATTTTTGGTTCTAGGACATGCCGGTTTCCTCACGATGTTTTCCTTCACCGTTTTGAGAGCAGTGGTCATGAAATAAATTACACAAAGTAATGCGCCTGGTTGGGTTTGAACCCGCGACCTACAACTCGTAAGTCGGGGCCGTTACCACTCGGCCACCACTGCTCCCTCAACTTGAGTATTCGATATTAATTTTAACTTAATATTTCAGTCCCACAGTCCGTTGAAAAAGGAACTTGACAAACGGACAACAAAGTCCCGAGGGTAAGGGGCTAAGGATTCCGTTTTTGCCGACTGAGGTACAGAACCCTAAGAATAAAAAATGAAAATCAATGCTCGCTTAATGCTAAACATTATGCCTCTCATTGTTGTTCCAACACGGATAACACTCTATTATAACAATAATTCAGTCGCAAACCCCAATTCACTTGCTAATCGCCGTGATTACGACAATATCCGATACAATTTCATTGAAATGGACTGGAAGTCATGATAAACCACTAATGTTACGTTTGTATTTCGCTTACGTAAAGCTTAGCATAAAGCATAATCAGCCTTTTAATGTTCCCACTGTTGGGACTCAGGCATCCTCTCTCTAGGAGAGGGAATGGGCCGTAACACCACGCGGGCCCAGTGCGGATTGGTGAATGTCACATGTCTTCGAATTTTAGATTCTAGGAAATGTCGGTTTCCTCACGATGTTTTCTTTCACCGCTCTCAAAAGCATGGAATAAATTACACAAATTAATGCGCCTGGCTGGGTTTGAACCCGCGACTTACAACTCGTACCTAATATTATACCTACTATTTATCTTAAGATAAAATATTATAGTATCTTAGCCATGTGCAGCGTCCCTTAGTGAACTCCACTGCAGGTGACGTAACCTACGACAAACTTATTATTTGCGGTTGGTATAGTAATCGGGTCTAGGTATCGATCCGCAAAATTAAGTTGGTTTTTTTATTGTATATACTTTTCCGAGATAAAAAGTTCCCAGTGTGGTGCCCAGGATGTTAAAGAATAATTAATTATACCAAGTTTCATCGTAATCGAACCGATAGTTTTTGCGTGATGCCTGAACAGGCAGACAGACAGATAGACAAAAATATTTTTAATCACATTTTTGGGTTCGGTTTCGATCTAGTAACACCACCTACCCTTTATTTTTTTGAAATTTTCAATGTAGATAATTTTCACTTCTACAGATTTATTATAAGTATAGATTAAATTATACGTGTGTGTACCTTGAGTCCCACTCTCAGCTTTGGCCATTTTGGCCACTAGACCAACAAACTACAGCATCACTAAATCACTTTCCAACTAGGCTACCTGTAAGTCTAGATTGTACTCTCCTAAGTATATAAGCTTCACGTATAATGCAGGTGTCGCTTTGATCCCTTGTAGTTAGTTTAAGCCCCCAGTAGCCGCAACCTTTGTGTTCATAATATCCACTCTGAAGGCGGACTTGATGGGCCTAACATAATAGTACTCAGTTTAGGATTAGAGTTGCTCTTGAAGTATATAATAGGGAAATATGTGAGCCGTGCTTCTGTTCGTAATCTATACTAATATTATGAAGTAGAAGAGTTTGTTCTTTGTTTTCGTTTTTTTTTTTTTTTGTAATACGTGCCCCACAGTATTTTTTTTTTAGGTGGGAAAATCGTCTAATGACAAATCCCGTTCTTGGGCGGAGTGGGTGATAGTGTGAGACTTTTACTGACTAAAAACCCATTCCCGTTCCTTCGTTGTCTTTCGTACCAGGGCCGAGCCTTCCTTTCAGAATCAGACCCTTGGCCCGAGTAGGCTTCGACCCTGCTGGGCCCCTACGGTTTGCTGACTTCTCCCTGTGACGCGCGTGGATCAGCACGCGCCATCGACTACTTGGACTCGGTCCGGATGGTTACCGGACGGTCGGAGAGCGAGCTAACCATTGTTCGCCGTCCGCAAGCCCGCGCCTACGGTGGCCGGAAATCGGTATCGGAATCCCGGCGGCGGTTGGGGCGTGAGGACCGTTGCCTCACACGATCGGCCGCCTCCTTTGCTAGCATTACTGCTTCACAGAAGGAGGCGACCGCCTGCCACTCACATACCCCACAGTAGGAAAAACTTCTGTATAGTAGGTAAGTTCACAATCATGTTAACTCACATACACAAGACACACAGACCCGGAACATTTATCTGTGGGCCATACAAATATTTGTTCCTTGCGGGAATCGAAATCGGGACACGCAGCGCAGCAGTCAATCGCTCAACTAATGCGCCAGTCGTGCCATCAAGAACGAAAAAAATTGAACAGCTCGCTATCTCTTGTTCGCGCGTAACCTAATGCAGTGATGTCACATTCAGTGGCGGATTAACCCAGCATGGGGCCTGTAGCAAATTCGACCAAGGGCCCCTGTGTAGACCTATTAAATACTTATCATTCTTATCTCAAACACCAATAGCCCCGTGGATTTTGAGATTGGGTAAGGTACTTGGAAAGTACGTTAATGACTAAGAGATTATCATATTCAATGAAATAATAATCAGCTGTATTCGGATGTCGATATATTTATGTAGTTTGACTACTTTTTCTGTTACTTTACAGTTTACTCATCAATCAGATTTGAAAGGTTTTAAACTTGTTGAACTGATTTAAGAAATCCTTTCAATTTGCAATTTTGGATAAGGTTACTTTTTAATACAAATAATTTTAAAAATTGTGTCAACAACCCAATCACTTAACTTAATTGACGCCTTTTTCTCGAAAATACTCTTAAATATAATCTAGAAAGTGGCGAAGACTCCCATACATACGCCAAACAAACCTGTCTTTTCAAGAAACGGCTCTGGTAACTGCTCGCATAAGCTTTTCTTGATAAATGACTCGCGTTTAATCATAGAAACTCTTGTAATATTAGTATAGATAAGGAATATAATCAACTTTACAAAAGTTAACATTTTGAATACATATAAAAAGCTCTTTTCCTGATACA
Organism: Mythimna vitellina; assembly: GCA_949316375.1. Classification (NCBI taxonomy): domain Eukaryota; kingdom Metazoa; phylum Arthropoda; class Insecta; order Lepidoptera; family Noctuidae; genus Mythimna; species Mythimna vitellina. The sequence continues at coordinate 3,624,381 of OX438696.1, forward strand.
AACATTACAATGGCAGTTGCACAACACAATCCGCCATTTTTATTTTATTTTCAAAATGGAACGCATAAAATTTCTCATGCAAAAACAATAGACAGTCATTGCGCTGACAATTAATAGTACTGGCAACATAACTGCCGGTGACAGCAGTTGAAATGTTTTAGCGGCCCTCAAACCACTTGTGAACGTAAGTGTACACAATGGGGTAACCTCAAAACGTTGATTTTGAAGTAGCAACTAGAATAGAATAACATTTTTTTTTTCACGGCATTATGTTGGTACTTTGACATTTGACGCTCGGTTTTTTTAAATGTGAGAGCGAGCGTCGAGTTAGGGCAAAAGGATTTTTGTTTGTGTTTTAAGGTCAAGATAAACTGAAGTATCAAGGGAATCTCATATTTGAATGGAATCCCGACCCGGATTTTGAGGTTTAATTTTGGATGTCAAATTAAAGGTTAAATTAATGTTTTAATATGGCAGGCGAATGTTGTCTCACAATTTTGAAGACATCTTTATCTATTTGTATCCATACTTGAGAAAAGAAATTATAAAAAGAAAAGATGAGTATTTTTTTGTTTGTATTTGTAATGAATAAATTTAAAAACTACTGGACCGATTTTCAAAATTCTTTCACCAATAGAATGCTGTGTGAAAAGACTATTGTGAGAAGCTAGTGAACTAATATAAGTAATTATTCGGTTTTCGAATTGAGAATATGACATACCCATACCTACCCACCCTCCTCCCTTTTCCCTCCTTACGTATTAGTTTTGTACTAATGTCTATCACATATTGTCTTTTTCTGTTTTTTTTTGTGTACGTCAATAATAGATAAATAAAAACGTACCAAACACCAATTTGATTCCAAGTTTGATAGTTTTCAGGCTAAAATTGAGTTTGATGAAGAGTTAAGTTGTGTAGACGCTCAACTTCAAATACATAATTCAGAAATCTACCAGAATTCAGGAAAATTCATTGTTTAGCACTTTTGACTACAATAAATTCCCAGCAAATTGAAACTTCAGCAAAGTTGATAGTACATAAGTCCTGCTAAGTTTATTGATGAATAGGCTCCGTCGTTTCGAAACGAGGAATCTTAACGGTTACTAAAAATAACTTTTAAATGAGAATAGTAAATCTAAAGAAGATATCCGCTGAAGAACCAGACATAAATAGTACGAAGAATCGCCAAACTTAAGTAACAGTGGGTAGAGCACACTGCTCACAGAACAGATGGTCGATGGGACCGAAAGATTCTAGAGAGGCGACTACGTACTAGAAGCCACAGCGTTGAAAGGCCTGCCACAAGGTGGGCTGATGACCTGGTAACGGTCGCGGAATCCGATGCATGCAAGACGCTTAGGACCGATCATTATGGCCACGCTTGGGAGAGGCCATGTTCAAGAGTGGACGTCTTTCGGCTGAAATGATGAAGAAATCTAAAGAGTAGTTTAACGATAACTAAACTTCTGCAAAGACATGAAATCCCGAAAATAAACTCAACAACGGCCTAGAGAACAGTGGTGGACTTACAAGTTGTAGATAGCGGGCGAAAATCCAGCCAGGCGCATTACAACATCGTGAGGAAACCGGCATGTCCTAGAACCAAAAAATTCGAAGACATGTGACATTCACCAACCCGCTCTGGGCCCGCGTGGTGGATTACGGCCCATTCCCTCTCCTAGAGATGAGGCCCGAGTCCCAGCTGTGGGAACATTAAAAGGCTGATTATGCTAACGGCCTAAAACTTAGTTTTACAATAACATATCCAAATCACACTCCTATCAGGATGATTGACAGAAAAACTATTACATCTCCTTGTAGTTTGGGCATGAATTATTTATCAGCTACGAGCCACAAGGAACAGAGACCAAAACTTGCACAAAGGGAGAATCTCACCCTCGAACATGCAAAAAAGTTTTATTTTATTCTGTTGGCTGAATTGTATTGAAAAAGTTAGTCAAGTTTTGTTGCGTCAGTATCTATTTGTTCGGGAATCAGAATGCTAAAGGGTTTTTGGCGGAATTCCTTCGAGTGAAGTTCAGAGGCTGTTTTAATTATTCGCAAATTGATTCCTAGTGGATATTGTGATGTAAAATTGATGTAGATTTGTATTTCAAATCATTGAAACACGCGCAATCTCGGTAAAAATGAAGCTGATAATTTTATTGTAATGTTGATTACCTAGCGAAGTTTGCCGAGAAGGTTGATTTGTTACATGCCAAATACTATGAACAGTTACATTAGAATGTGTACATTCATTTTCCAATGGTAAACCAATTATCTATTCATACGAAGATCGGCTTAAAGGGCTTAGTATTCAAGCCAAAGATATTTAAAAAAAAGTTAAGAACTTAGCATTCTGATTCAATTATATGGGGGATGTTCTAAATTTAAATACTCAGTTCGTCTTACCCTATGGAATGGCTATTTCATGAGAAAGTCAATCTATAGGGTTGGCTGAACTAAGCGGGTTATATTTATGATTTTAATAATAATCATCATCATTATTTTATTATCAGGCAACTAAGGCCAATAAAATGATAATAATAATAATTAGAAAAAATTAACAATAATTAAAAATATTTTTTTTTTGTGTATTTTTTTATTGTTAATAATTTTTTTTTTAAATGATAATTTAATGATTATAGTTCCATAAATCAATACTACTTACTACTGTTACTATCGTAATGTCGCAGTGGTTAAAAGGACCCTTCCGCACGCGCAGTAATGGAATTATGCTAGGGCTGAGGGATTATTCGAAAGAGTTACCGTGGCCTTGAAACGAAAAGGAAAACTGAAGAAACACAAGTGGCTTTTACTCAGTAAAAATCTCTCTCTCTCTCTCGTTCCACCCAAAGTGGAAAAAGTTATGATATTATTTACCACCTCAAATAAAGGATTTCTCTGAAATCTGTTTTATTCAGTATTTTATTTAAAGTCTTTTTCCAATGAAATTATCTCGTTTGTCAATATCGTATTTCAATTTACATCATATACCTGAAATAAAATACAGACACTTCGATGAAACTTATGTAACAGATTGGAATTGACAGCGATTTTTATTACTGGTAGGTACTTTTCTGAGTAAATGCAAACTTTTGGCGCTGTGTTTTTTTTTCTTTTGTGAAATCATCCAATGACATCCTCCAATCTTGGGCGGAGCGGGAGATAGTGTCAGACTTTTACTGACTAAAAACAGACTCCTTTTCCTTCGTTGCCTTTCATACCAGGGCCGAATCTTCCTTTCAGAAGCAGACCTTTGAGCCCCAGTAGGCTTTAACCCTGCTGGACCCTACGGTTTGCTGACATCTCCTTGAGGCGCGCGTGGAACAGTATACGCCATCGATGACTTGGGCTCGGTCCGGACGGTAACCAAACAGTCGGATGGTGAGCTACCTATTGCTCGCCGTCCTGAAGCCCGCGCCTACGGTGGCCGGAAATTGAGCGATTGGATGCTGCGCTGTGTTTTATGGGTTAACCTATCGCACGGAAAAAATATGTATAGAGCTAAGGGTGCTTTGTGTATGCCAGTTTACATGTTTGAAAATGCAAACACAATGCAAAATTGAAAAACTGGGTAAGTGCGAGTCGGACTCGCACACTGAGGGTTCCGTACAAACTAACTTGTGTAAATAGTTCAATTCCCGAAACTGAGTCTCGAAGATTTTTCCGAATAGAAAAAAGTTTTTTTTTGTTACGTAACTACAAATTTTCAGTTTTCAGATTTATTTTTATGCTTGTGCTATAAGACCTTGCTTCTTCTCAAGGTTCTAAGTCAACTTAGGAGTGTCAAATTTACGATTTTTGCGACATAAACGGCCGTATCTTTTTTTTCGTTAACTCAGAAGTTTAATTTTTTCACAGCTTCAAGGGATCGCAGACTTAAGTATATGGTTTTAATTTTAACTTGATACCTCCACGCGTTCTCGAGATAAAAGATCTGGACAGACAGACAGACAGACAACAAAGTGATCTTATAAGGCTTTCGTTTTTTGTTTTTGATGTACGGAAACCTAAAAAAAGGACAAAACTTGAAGTTCCCATTTTACCTAAATTGAAAATTCATGCATCTGTATTCAAAAATACAATTTTCCTTTTTACCCTAAATAAAAAGTCATTCGTCTCTAAAGAATTCCCTTTTCTAGGCATTTTAAATTCAGTATTTTTAGTGGAAAGTATTGGTTTTTGTTCTAGTGTTAAGTTTGCTGACCTAGTTCCAACTTGGATGTGTTTTTTAATTATAATTCCTAACTTCTGCAGAATGTTAGTCCTGTTAAAAACGGTTGTGGTATTTTAGCTCCAATGTTTTCTGGCTATGTATAAACACTATTTCACATTGAAAATGTCATATTGTTGTTTTATTTTTAGTTGAGAAATCATCCGATGACTTCCTACGTCCAGAGCAAGAGGGCGTAGGTCAGACTTTAGCTAACTACAACACACTCTTATATTCCTTCTTTGCCTTGCGTCCCATAACCCTGGAGTTCCCTTTCGGACGACCCATGGTCCCAGTAGGCTTTGACCCTTCTGAACCTTTTACTGACATCTCTTTACAGCCCGCGTGGATTACCACGCGCCATCAACGACTCGGGCTCAGTCCGGATGGTTACCGGACGGCCGGACGGCGAACTACTCGTTACTCGTCGTCCGTAAGTCCACGATCATAATAGTGTTAGATATGCAATCGAATCAATTCTTAAGAACAAGGTGACGCGCATGAAAGTTGTAACGCGTCAATTTATTTTTCATTAAAAACGTATTTATTACTGTTTCAATGATACAGTCAAAGAAAAAACCAGTAATGTGCTTTTTTAGGGTTCAAAATAAGTACCTGCGTAAGTTGCTGGTTTCCACATTTTTCTTTGAAGTTGTGATGTCATCGAATAACTTCTCTCACTCCCGAGTAAAGCGAGAGCTAGTGTCAGAAATTTACTGACTAAAGCCTACCCCTTGTTCCTTCAGTTAAATTTTGCGTCACCAGAGCCTGAACTAGACGTGAGAGTTTGCCGCTGTCATTATCTTCTACGTGGACATAGCAGTGCATCACCCAACCGGGGCAGACCTTAAATAATTGTTTCACCGTGTCCTCCAGGCGATATCCACAATGGTGACTCCTGGGCGTATTTCTGACCTGCCCCTCTAGCCAAGTTACGATCGTTTCATTTGCGTCGAACGCCCTAAGTAGGCTACACCACCGATTCCTTTGTTCTGACCACGTGACTAATGTCAGAACAAAGGAATCGGAGGCGTGGCCTACTCGAAGCGTTCGATGCAAATGAAACGATCGTAACTTGGCTAGGGGGGCTGAAGTTTCTTCACATAAAATCTTTTACTAGTACTTCTAAAATAATATAGTCTGTTACTATCTCACTGCACGGTTATTATTTCTTTTCATACAGAGCAGACATGAGCGTCAAGCATTTATTCACCAAAGTAGTTCAAGGCATGTCGATTGCACACTGGAAGACGCAGCGTCGGTAGACCTTCTACAAGGTGTGCCGATGACAAAGTGATGGTATCGGGAATCCGATAGGTGGAAAACACACAGGGTCCGTCATTGTGCTGATAGTTGGGGGAAGCATATGCTCAACTGTGGACATCTTTCAACTGAAATGTTGATGATGGTACTCAAGAGTTCTGGGGACATGGCTTAGCTTCCAAAAGTGAAACCTGGGGTACTGGAACCCAAGGAAAGAAGAAACAGGAGTGGGTTTTTAGTAAAAGTCTGGCATACCCTTTCGCTCCACCTTTGAAAGTGAAAAGCCATTCGATGATTTCTTACCCAAAAAAGGCCTGTTTGCAATTTCAAACTTTTTATTCAAATACAGTTATAAGTATAGGTTTCCTAATGATGTTTACCGTCAACGATGTAAAATATACTTGAAAAATACCCATTAAGTGTTCAAAATTCCTACCGCAGCGAAAAAGCTAATGACCTTAAACAACTGGATAGATCTGTATAAATTTTACCTGAGAACCATCTCGATTACGTATCCTTTCAAAAAAAAAAACTGCATTAAAATCGGTCCATTCGTTTAAGAGCTACGATACCACGGACAGACACAACGACACGTCAAACTTATAACACCCTTCTTTTCCGTCGGGGGTTAAAAACACTCTAAATAAAATATTTCTTTAATCTGTATTCTTTCATATCCAATATTTCTTTATTGACAAAATAATGCATCTCCATAAAATAATACGTCAGTTTCGCAAACATTTTGTTGGAAACAACAAATGTTACACGCCATTTACAATTTAAGAAAGAAAGGAAATATTATGTAGCTTTCCACTGACATGAAGAAATAATGCTTTTCTCATATCACGAGCTTTTAGAGCAAGTCTACAGAAACGTACGGTTTGACACAGAACCTGTTATGAATGAAGATAGACTGAGTAATCATATGTTAAGGCTTTTGAAAATATTTGTGAGTTACATTAGACTTCTAAAATATAAGTCTCCAGTAACTCCAAGATCTGGCGATAAGGGTTTTGCGTGTCTTGGTGCCAAAATGATTAAAAGGATTTGAACCAAATAATTCAAGATTCAAAGATTAAAAGCATTTTATTTCAAATAAACCATTTACAGGCTGTTACGGCTCATTTCGCCTCACTTTTTTCATTCCTCATTTCCCAACACTATTTACGTTCATTCGTGTCAAATGCAATGACTTTCCAACTTTGTTGTATATTATATTATATTTTTTCTTATTAGAAATTTAGAATACACGAGTCAAAAAACTACGATCTTGGACTTTTATTAACCACAGTGTATACCCAAATATACACAGGCACTTTTGAAATGTCAAGAAGTCAGTCAGACAGAAAAAAATATGCTAATTGCATAATTCAAAGCGTAGATCTCTATGGAGAAGAATATGCAAGAAACTCCATGGCCACTCTTTTCAATCATGTTTTGTAATTACAAATGCCTCTGTTACAATTGAATAGAAGAACTTGATTTTATACCAAAGAAGTAAGACAACTTATACACAAATATAGGTGTGAACATAAAGTACCTCTAAATAGATCCTGACGTCAATTAACAGGAGAAAATTTATGGGCTCAAGTTTCAAAAGTTTTGTTTTTTAGGAAGTTTTTAAAAAAGAAGTTTCATTCAAACATACAGACTGGCACAAAATACTGCTGGCTGTTTTTGATAGGTTTAGAAGGAGAGAAAAAAGGCCTTTTTGCAGTAATGGGACATATAGTAGACGAAGGAAAAAAATTGACTTAAGGGCGTGCAACTCGACATACATTTTCACTGTTTTCCATACAGCCGCTCTTAAGCGATTATGACGTTATTACACATTTTTCATTAGATGTTTTGGAAACACAGTATCTAGTGGATATTATCTTGGCTTGTATTGAAATCAATTTATAAATTTGTGTAAAACTAATAAAGTAAAGACCTCCGAAAATCTGCTATTTTGTATGAACCCTGATACTTCATAATTTACTCAAAAATTAAAAAAGTAAAACAAGTATTACAATAGAAACCTTGTTAATTTAACCAAGATTCTAAATGACGTAAATTTTTTCATAAAGTTTTAAGGGTTTGAAAAACTCGTATTTCTTGGAAGAAGTTTTATGAAATATTCGAGTAAATCACGGAATTACCGAATGCTAACAGAATTTTCGGGCGTTATCTCTCTTTTTTCGCGTTGCCTTTTCGTCATACATCGTATTGGATTGCGTTAGATATAGTAACAAGCTTTTCGAAACGCTAGTGATAAAGGACCCTCTTAAATATACAACTATTTTTCATGGAGTCTAATTTCTTTTTTTTTAACTTCTTGGATACACTAAAACGGTCGAGTAGCATAGCATAGCATAGTCGGCCTTATAATGTTCCCACTGTTGGGACTCAGGCCTCCTCTCTAGGAGAGGGTATGGGCCGTAATCCACCACGCGGGCCCACTGCGGGTTGGTGGATGTCACATGTCTTCGAATTTTAGGTTCTAGGACATGCCGGTTTCCTCACGATGTTTTCCTTCACCGTTTTGAGAGCAGTGGTGATGAAATAAATTACACAAAGTAATACGCCTGGTCGGGTTTGAACCCGCGACCTGCAACTCGTAAGTCGGGGCCGTTACCACTCGGCCACCACTGCTCCCACTCGGCCACCACTGCTCGGTCGAGTAGGCCCAAAAATCATAAAGCACTGTGTGTTCATTTTGAGCTGCAGTGGGTCCTTCATAAAGTCCGTACATGTATCGTCTAACCTATCTTCAATTGCCTTAAAACATGTTTTTAAGGCATAACGACAGATTTTGTTGAAAATAATAAATAATATATCGCTTAAATTTTCTAAACGAGAAGCATGCGCTTGAGTTTATCAAGAACATAATCTACAACGATAGAATGGTCAAGTCAAAGCTTCAAAGTCTTGAGTTTTTGACGTCGAATTACTGTCTAGCCGGTTTTCTAGCAGTTACATTTCAGTGAGTATGCATCGGGATTCATCAACATCATCATTTCAGCCGAAAGACGTCCACTGTTGGACATAAGCCTCACCCAAGTCTCGCCACAATGAACGGTCCTGTGCGTCTCGCATCCATCGGATTCCCACAAACCTGACCAGGTCATTGGTCCACTTTATAGGAAGCCTTCTAACGCTACGTCTTCCGGTACGTGGTCGCCATTCCAGAACCTTTTGGCCGCAGCGGCCATCCGTTCTTTGAGCAATGTGCCCTGCTTATTGCTACTTAAGCTTGGCGATTTATTCATGCTATGTCTGTAACTTTGATTCTCCTACAGATATTCTCATTCCTAATTCGATCACGCAAGGAAACTCCGAGCATAGCCCTTTCTATTGCCCTTTGGGTGACTTTAAGTCTCCTGATGAGGCCCATTGTAAGCGGCCGCATTTCGGAGCCATATGTCATCACTGGCAACACGCATTGGTCTTGAGACACTGTGGTATATTGGACGAGAAGATACCGCGCAGCTTCCCGAACATCAACACCGGGATTGCGTTGTTTAATTTTGCCAAGCCCGTTTCATCATAGAACTACTAGGCATAGGACAATGCGCTACCGGTACATGATGGACCTCCAAAATCAAAATCAAAAATATGTTTATTTCACATAGGCCTACATGGACACTTATAAAACGTCAGACTCCCAGCCTTAAGTTGGGCAGCTAAGGAGTAGAATTCCCTGCCGAAGTCTGTGTTTCCTGATAGTTACAACTTTCAGACAAGCATGCTCCAGCGTCAACTACATCACTGCTTAACATAATAAAGCTAAAAGCTCCACATTTGTTTGGCAAATATCGTTCAAGTGCGTGTCGGAGGACTTCATACAATTTGTTAAAGTGAATTGCTTTCAACGAAAAAATTCTATAAAAAATAAAACAACACGAGATATTTTTTGAAAAGCAATTTATTTTTCAAAATTGAAGACGTTTATTTCACATTTTCTTTGAAATAATAAAAAGTCACAACAATAGCTCGACTTCTAGATCCAAATGACATCACAATCCCTATACAATACGGCACGCCTTACATCTCTTAGACGAGATTCGAGCAGACGTGACTAAAATTCGCCTGGACCTAACATAGCCCCTCAAAAGCCTTTAAGCACCCCTAAGGGAGTTTCCTATATAGGTTATGTATAAACAAACCTATTTATTTCGCAAGGAAAAGGATGAAAATGAACATTACCATATTGATGTGTAAATAAAAGAAATTGGGCATGTTTACTGTCGTTTCACACAATGAAAGCTTCTTTCTTGATATTATCTGTTACGTTTTTGCCTTTGACGTGGAGTACTTTATTTAGATGAATTTTGTTAGGCTGTGGTCTGAAAAGTTGGAAGCTAACTTTACTCGCCTTGTGAGGCGGTTTTTGCTGTTTCTTTTACTCAAAGTGAGATGAACGATTTTGTATATATGGTAGCTCGTACTGAGTCGTACCTATTTCTTTGTAGGACAAAGCTTAATGGTGATGTACTCCTTAGTAAACTATTTTGAAATAGTTGGACCCAAGTATAACACTAATATTATAAACTAGCTTTTGTCCGCAACTTCGCCCGCGTACATAAAATTCAGCCTACCTGCAACTCAGGAATAAAACAGCTTTCTATCAGTGAAAAAAATTTAGCAATGGGACCGGTATCCTTTCAGAGATTAGATCTACAAACAAGAAGAAGACCTAGAAGCAACTGGCAAAAACTGGTGACTGTTCCAAATCTTTAGCATTGTATTAAAAAATAGCTGCATAGAGCGGAGCATCGTGATTTTTAGCAAAGCTTCTAGTGTTCCATACACTAGAAGCACAAAATAGTTAGGTACAGAAGTCAATTTCATGTATGTACTTCACTTTTCATGCCTACACTCGACGGTTGCGCTAGGGCACCGCTCCGTCCGAGCGCGTTCTGGTGCGGTGATAAATACCTAATATAAATTGTAAAAATATTACATGGCCACAAAGTCATGTTCGCTTTCTTTTTCAGCGCAGGGCTGGTAGCCACTGAGGTATTCACCTACCCTGTTGTAACTGTTCTGTGATACGTTAAAACAAATCATTGTTTTTTTTTTAATTCATCAAGTTATTTTTGTCGAAATACCACTAGTCGTACGGCGTTGCACCATCAGTACATGGTGGACATCCCACCCATACGTGCAAAGCGGTTTTGGGAACACATTCATTATGCGTACAGCTAAGGAGTGGTATTCCATGCCGGAGTATGTGTTTCCTAGAACCTAGAGGTCTTTAAGTCAACAGTGAATAGGTTATTTCTAGGCAAGTATGCTCCATCGTCGGCCACATCATCGCTTAACATCAGGTGAGATAATGATCAAACGCGAGCCTATCAATAATAAAAAAAAAACATCAAAATACAAGCAAATAAAGTTATAATATAGCAAATAAATAAGCTACTTCTACTACCTATTTCTATGAAACAACTGGTGGCTTATAAAAAAGATATTTTACCAATTAATGTTGAATTAAGAAAAAACCGTTTACTGAACATTTATAACTGTTTTTTTGTTGCTCCATTATTGCTCAAAAAAGTTCACAGTCGCGTGTCTCAAACAGATGGCACTCGCGCTCGCACTGGTTCCAATGGGGCTGAGATATCGTGTCCGTGAGCGGTATCTGTGTTCGTTGCTCGAGCGCGCTTTGTATGTAGATTGTGAATTATCGCACAAAGTAACATATTTACAATCGCGTAAACTGCTACGATTTATTAAATAAGCCGTCACATTCATTTTCAGTACAATTTTCAGTTATAATTTAATATGCAGGCGTACCATAAATTTATGGTCATATTTTAGATACTTCTTTTGCCGAAATGTAAATCAAGGAATTACTTTAAGGTAGTAAAAGCTATCCCAAAAATAACTTAGACTTTTTGTACAATGTGACAATTAACTTATCAAAATTAGTACGGAAGGTTTGATTATATGACTTCGAGGAAAGTTGTTTATTTCTATGGGCAAAAGCAGTACTTAAAATATCACTACCCTTTATAGGAATAACACATAATACACCCACTATCGACGCTTTGAAACGTGGTCGTTTACAATGGGCCTCATCAGAAGGCTCAAAGTCAGCCAATGGGCAATAGAAAAAGCTTTGCTCAGAGTTTCCTTGCGTGATTGTACTAGAAATGAAGATATCCATCCAAAGAGCCGAGATTGCCGACATAATCCTAAGAATCGCCAAACTTAATTGGCAGTGGGAAGGGCACATTGCTCACAGATGGTCAATGAGGGCGAGAGGTTCTGGAGCAGCAACCACGTTAAGGAGGTCTCAGGGTCTCAGTGTTTGAAGGCCGCGGGAATTCGATGGATGCGACACATGGAGGAGGCCAATATCCAACAGTAGACGTTTATCGACTGAATTAATAATCCAAGGTGTAGGAAGATCCTATTAAGTGCCGGTCAGTTTCGTGGCTGAATTTTTCAGCATGAACTGCAGTGAGTGTTTTAATTATTTGTAAATTGATTCATAGTGCATGTTGCCAGTGATGACATATCGCTCCGAAACGTGGTCGCTTACAATGGGCCTCATCAGAAGGCTTAAAGTTACTCAAAGGGCAATGGAAAGGACTATGCTCGGAGTTTCCTTGCGTGATCGCGTCAGAAATGAGGATATCCGCAGGAGAACCAAGGTTACGGACATAGCCCGAAGAATCGCCAAACTTAAGTGGCAGTGGGCAGGGCACATTGCTCGCAGAACAGATGGTCGATGGGGACGAAAGGTTCTGGAAATGCGACCACGTACTGGAAGATGCAGCGTTGGAAGGCCTCCCACAAGGTGGACCGATGACCTGGTGAGGGTCGCAGGAATCCGATGGATGCGAGACGCACAGGACCGGTCATTGTGGCGGTATTTGGGGGAGGCCTATGTCCAACAGTGGACGTCTTTCGGCTGAAATAATGATGATGATGATTCATAGTAGATAAAATTGGTATATTCTTGTGTATCGATTGCCTACACAGCGGGATAATATGTGTATTTATTGAAACAAGCGCGTCTTGGTAAAATTAAGCTGAGAATGTTAAACTATAGCCATCACTGAGGTAATTAGTATTAACTACCTCAGTATTAACTACCTCAGTGATGGCTGACAAGGCTGATTTGATACATTTGCTGACAAATACTGCAGAAACGTCTGAATGTGTTATATCCGCATTCAAATGGAAATCAAAGTAACTGTATTTTGTATCAAAAACTAAATACTTTCTAAACTTGACACTAGCTAAATACACAAAAACTTTTACCGTCCGTAATAAAAAACGACAAAACAATCACGTTTACGTTTAACATTTTATTCTGATTTTTGTATTTATTGTTATAGCGCCCCCTGAGTTTGTTTCGGTGTTTCTTCTCAGGGTAGTCAGCTAGGAAACCCCTGCCTCATCTAGTTTAAAATGACGAAAAAAAAAATGACGTATAAAAGTGTTTTTTTAAACCTATTTACAAAATAAATATCATTTATCATTTAGCGGCATCATTTACATCATCTGTGAAAATTTCAACTGTTTAGTTATCACGGTGCATAAGCCTGGTGACAGACAGATGGACAGCTGAGTGACAGCAATAGGGTCCCATTTTTACCTTTTGGTTACGGAACCCCCAAAAAAGATATATGTAAGATATATTTTATAACTTTGTATATTTTTTTTTAGTTCGTAGATTGTTGGCTTGCTACACGCTTTGGTGTATACTTTATGTATAGCAAGCAATTGAGAAGTAAATAAATAAATAAAACATTTAATTTCATCCTTTTGATAAAATAAGTTGTACTTTAAATATACCATCAGATAAATACAATGAAACGCTATTAAAATATAAAATACCTGTTGCAATTATTCGTTCTTGGAAAGCTCTTTTTGGACATCAAACGTCAGTTGCAGCTTTTGCATCGCACAATATTTCATTATTCATGTAATGATTCTCAGAATCTTGTGTGTAATTATATAGCTTTATTATTTCAACGGTCATAATAATTGAGATATAATTATAATTATTTGAAGCTCAATTTTTTATCATTATTATACATATGCGTGGTGGACTCCGAAATGATTTTTTATATAAGAACTAGCTGACTCAGCAAACGTTGTACTATCATATAAATTATTATTAAAGAAAAAAATGGGAGGTGGAAGGAGGGAAACAATAGCATACAATCTATTCTCATACAGTCACACCTACCAAATAAAACAAAATAATTCATACCGGTGCTCAGGGTAGGACCTGCCCTCCTAGCCAAGTTACAATCGTATCGTTCGCGCCGAATGCCTAGAGTAGACCAAGCCTCCGATTCCTTTGTTCTGACGTCATCTCAACGCTCGGTCACGTGGTCAGAACAAAGGAATCGGAGGCGTGGCCTATTCGAGGCGTTCGGCGCGAACGAAACGTTTGAAACTTGGCTAGGGGGGCTGTCCTCTCTCTCTTCGATACATTTTATGAGAAGGTTCAGGAACCTGAACCTGGAACTGCCTTATTTAATTTCTTTTTTATTTCACTTTTCATTTAATTTTGTAGTGTTGTTTGTTTATTTGACTTATTCGATTTCTTTTTGTGTTAAGTTGATTGTATTGTAAGTGAATTAAACGTTAGATTATATTTTTCTAGGCAACAATATTATCATAGTGAGCACTATGTACTCGTACACCTAAATAATAATCATATGCGTTAGTCCTCATATTATTAAGATTGGGCACGCTACAATTATGGCGGTAAGTCCGCTCTTTGAGGCGTGGTTGGAAAGACCTCACGGCGTCCTCACCTTCCGCATGACGCAGGTTCTCACCGAACACGGTAAGTTCGGGAAGTTCCTGCACCGAATTCGTGCGGAAGTGACGCCCGGATGTTGCCTCTGTGTGGACCGCCCGGAGGACACGGTGGAGCACACGGTGGAGGTGTGCCCCGCTTAGGCAGAGCAACGCCGTGTCCTCGTGGCAGCAATCGGCGGCAGCGATCTATCGCGCCGGGCCTTGGTTCAGGCCATGGTCCGGAGCGAGGAGGAGTGGCAGGCGGTAGCCTCCTTCTGCAAAGCAGTAATGCAAAGGAGGCGGCCAATCGCGTGATCGCGCCTCAAGGAGATGTCAGCAAATCGTAGGGGCCCAGCAGGGTCGATGCCTACTGGGGCCATGTGTAGTGTGAAAGTGAAACCCGGGGCCCTGGGACGAAGGCAAAGAAGGAACAGGAGTAGGTTTTTAGTCATTAGTCTGACACTATCTCCCGCTCCGCCCAAGAGCACGATTTGTCATAAGACAATTTTCCCACCCAATAAAAAGAAAAATGTTATTAAGATGGTTGTTGAAATTTATGTTATGTGACTGTACCTAATTTAGTTAAATAAGTGGATCGTTCATCATCATCATCATTTCTACCGAAAGACATCTAATGTTGGACGTAGGCCTCCCGCAACTATCGCCGAACGGTCATGTGCATCTCGCATCCATCGCATTCCCGTGACCCTCACGTGGTCATCGATCCACTTTGTGAGAGGCCTTCCAACGCTGTGTCTTTCGGTACGCGGTTTTCGCCTTAGAACCTTTCGGCCTCATATACCATATGCGAGCAATGTGCCCTGATTCTTCGGGCTATGTTGGTTCTAATGATGATAATTATTCTGATGCGACCACGAAAGAAATTAATCATTATCGACAAATTAAAATGAAAGCTATGGTTTGGGCATAGATTTCTTTTTTCATAAAAGTTCATCCTTTCTGCCAAAACCATGCATACGTTTTAACTTACTTTTTTGTCTCCATTGTACATTTTCAGAGTTTCAATTTTTTGTTAGACAAAGGACTTTTTAATTTAAGACCTTAAAGGGATGAAATTCAACATACATTTTCACTGTTTTTCATACAACCGCTCTTACACGATTATGACGTTGTTACACATTTTGTATAAGATATTTTGGAAACACAGTATCTTGTGGATATTATCTAGGCTTCTATTGAAACCACTTTATAAATTTATGTAAAACTAATCCAGTACAGACCTCTGAAAATCTGCTATTTTGCATGAACGACACTTCATAATTTACTCAAAGATCAAAAAATTCAAAAAGTATAACAATAAAAGCCTTGCAAATTTAAACAAGATTCTGAATAACGACAATTTTTTTCAAAAACTTTTAAGGATTTAAAACACGAACCTGGAACAAGTTTTGTAAAATATACGAGAAAATCACGGAATTACCGAATGTTAACACAGTTTTCAGGCATTATTTCTCTTTTTTCGCGTTGCCTTTTCGTCAAACATCGCGTTAGATTGCGTTTGATGAAGTAACAAGCTTTTAAACCATGCTCGATGTTAACGATAGGCGAGTGAAAAAGAACCCTCTTAAAAATTTTCACTGGGACAGTTTCCAAAGGCCACAGTTTTGTTTTAGTTATCTGATGTTGTATCTAAAGCTTATCAAAAGCATTAAATTACATGACACTAAAGATTAAAGGCTAAAGGATTAAGGTCGTTACCCTTTAAGTTCTAGAACTAGAGTTCCATTTACAAAAATTTGCTGCAGCTCTAGCGGGCATCGACCCTGCTCGACCTCTATGCTTGAAAGCTCATTTGTAAATCAAAATCAAAATGGCGCCCAAAAGGTCTGTCAAAACATACTGTCATCTGAACTTTGTACATCCCACGAGAAGAATTCGGACTTAACAGCTAAGCAACCGACATTAGGACAAATCCGAAGCTTGCCTTCGCATAAAACCTAATCACTAGAGAATCTCAAGTATTTCTTACCACAGAATATGCCAAACTAACTGAACATAAAACAAACAGTGTTGAACTCGTAAAATAGGGCCGCAAAAGGAAGAAAACATCAGACAGTCTAACTTGCACTTAATTATCAAGTGACGAAGCTCCACATTTGTTTGGCAAATGTCGGTCAAGTGCGTGTTGGAGGACTTCATACAATTTGTTACATTGAATTGCTTTCAACGAAATGTTGTATAATGTGGAGGATGTACTGCGCCTGCGGAATCTGTTTTGTTTGTGAAGGAGTTTGAAATATATAAATTTTATCTGGGTGTTGGCAGGCACTTAACTGGTCAAACTATGATGACCTGGATAAAGTTCGGATATATGTATTTGGATTATATTTTTAAAAGCTAATGGCCATTTTTTTTTTTGTGGGTCGCATTAATGCTTGAGGCTTCTCCAGTGGCAGCTGCTTGGGCGTAATAATGTCCGTTTCCTCATGGTTGCAGTCATTTTCGTTGCTAGCAATACAGCTTCGTAGAAGGAAACGGCCGTGTCCTTTTGCCTTTTGCTTCAGGCCATGGCCTGAACCGGGCCCGGTGTGAGAGGTCAGCGCTGCCGATCTCCGCCTGAACGAGGTATACGTCCGCCGTATACTCCACCATTTAAAGCAAGTGCCCGTGAAAAGTGTTTCTTACACGCTTTGAAATATTCGATGTTGTTTGTTGTTGTTGTGTTTGTATCTATGTATGTTAATTTATATGTTTGAAAGTTTGTTGATCAACCAAATCTCAACGGCTGAACGGGTTTGGATTAAGTTTCTAACAAAGGTAGATCATGACATAAATATTGGATATTTTATCCCGGTAGTCCTGCAGGTCCTTTGGGATAATTACCGACTTTCTCGGAGCGAAACCGCTGTCAAAACCTATCCACGCGTTACAAGTTTGGAACTTCTGACGTAGGTCCGAACAGAGGCTCACTGAACCCTGAAAACCACGTGATCCAAATTCTCCATACCTTTACGCTCACATTTCTACAAAACAATAAATTGAACTGCCTTGATGGTAACAAGAAATCGAAAGTAGTGCGCAAGCATTTCTGCTGAAGATGATATCCTAGGTTACTTACCCGGGTCATTCATAGTGTCATTGGGTTTTATACCAACTTAAAAAAAGGTGGTTCTCGACCCAATTGAATGTTTTTTTTTTTAAATCTAGTTCGGCAATATCTTCAACAAATGTACCAGTTTTAATGATTCCCCTTTTTTTCATTGGACCTTGAACTTCGAAGATACATCAGTGTAGTCTTAAAATTCAACTTTTGTGAGGAAATGTATAGTGATTGAGACATGGTTAAGTTTATGCCAATCTCCAACCAACAACCATTCTTATGCCTGATATCGAAACGAAAAGATGAAACAGTGCACTGAATTCAAATTATTTTTACGTTAAGGGCCTGCGCACACTTGAGACAAGACTGTCTTAGACAGACTTTTCTACGATGTCGCAGACTGGTCTACGACACTGCAGACTTGCCTATGACTGTTTTGAGAGTGTTGCCAACAGTTACACTAACTTACCACTATAGTCAACTTTTAAAACCAACAGAAAACCACTAACAAAAAATTATCCCACACACAAAATTGCAAAATTTCTCACTAAAAAAATGTGTGTTGTACGAAATAAAATAAGTAGGCATCTAGAATATTAGTTTCCTTTAATAATAAGTGATATAAATTAACAATCAGTACATCAAAATACCATTTGTGGGTAAATTAAAATTAGTAGGTAATTCAACTTACAAATTATTCAATAACAGCTATGTCTATATGCTATATATTCGTCATTAGACGAATCATTTTTGTCTGCACTATTATCGTTTTCGATTTACACCCGAGTGATCGCATTTTTAGTAAGAAATTGAATTTTACTCAAGCACTAAAAAAATCCACTAGCCACTAAAACCAATATTTCGCATTTAAATGGGGGGTTAAAACCACCAGTTTTAGTGGAAAATCCACTAAGTTGGCAACACTGACTATACGCCACTAGAATTTTTTGTCTTGATAGTGTGCGCCGTGATGTAGACAAAACAGTCTTGTCGCAGACGTCGTAGACAAGTCTGCGACGTCGTAGACAATTCTGTCTAAGACAGTCTTGTCTCAAATTCTTCTTAGCATATCGATGGCAAAACTAGTTAAAATCCTTGCTTGGCCCAGTATTCGCTGATGCTGTCATTAGGTCCCTACGTGAACAGGTAACAGGGCACGTGATGCAGGATCGAAGGTGGGACATGCTCTGCGGAGAGACGCCGCTCAAACACTGAAGATAGGAACCGTCCGAGAACCCCTATCTGTGGAGATAGTCTTTGCTGCGCCCAACTTGGGTGCGGAGTCTGTTTAGAGTTTTCCATTTTTTTGTCTCAAATGTGCGCAGGCCCTTATACAACGGCTTCAAACTAATCTTAATAAGTTAGCTAGATGATAAACACTAGGCACAGACATAATATTGTTTTTCTCTCGCTAAGATAGGGTTGGAAGAAAAACTTTAACTTTAGAATTAAATTGTTCTTCACTGAACTAAATTAAGTTTGTACTCTGTTAGAAACTGATCCGAGAAAGAAAACCTAAAGAGTATTACTTGTTTATCGACTTGAGTTCTTAAGGGAATTGTTCTTAGAAAGATTATATTATTAAAGATCGTGACTATCGGTAGTCACTAGCTTTTTTGCGCAGCTTCGTTTTTGTGGTGTATCCCGCGGGTACTATGCATTTTTATCATTTTATTTGGGGTCGGTGCAACACGTTTTTTCTTCCATTCTATCTGGTCACTCGTCACACTAGGTATCACTAAACCAAAGTACAAGATAGATAAATATTTTTATAATTTAGTTTGTATATTGTATCTATTTATATGTTTTATCTACTGTTCTTGATATATATAATAATATATTGCATGATTTAATTTAGTTAATATAGTATATTTTTAATTTACTAGCTTATTTGTATACACTATGTCTACATCTCACATTAAACTCTTCTGTCGCAGGTCTGCTGGAAGAAATTTCATTTGAAATAAGCTGTACCTTTTTGCTCTTCTATTTGATTTTGTTCTTTTAATTTTTAAGTGTTTGTATGTACATAATAAGTAAATAAAAATAAATAAAACCCATTGTTTTGGCCTCCCTCTCCATCCATTCACATGTATACTCGTAACTCTTTTAGTAAACGGCGTTTAATCCCTCCTCTCCACATGGCCATACTAAGACCAGCGATTCCCTTTCAATTTTTCACTCATTAACACCACTTTCAAAATAACTTATTCTACTTAGTCATAGTACCTAATTATTTAGTTTTCTATTGGTAAAAGAACTTTTTGGAGCTCGGGAGTTCTTCAAATCACCAACACTATTCCCGGAGGAACGAGAGCGAGTATCAGACTTTGACTGAATAGGAAAACTGAAGGAATAGACGGGTTCCTTCAGTTGTCCTTTTCGTTTCAGGGTTACAATGACTCCTTTGAAAAATCAGTAGCCTATCTGCAGGTACCTCTTAATTTGTTAGTACCTTAGCAGAATCAGCTTGACATAATTGCTTGACTTGGCTTCGTTAGAAGACCTCCCACAAGGTGGACCGACGACGACCTGGTGAGAGTCGCAGGAATGCGGTGGATGCAAGACGCACAGGATCGGTCGTTGTGGAGACGCTTGGGGGAGGCCTATGTCCAACAGTGGACGTCTTTCGGCTGAAATGATGATGATGATGAGCTTGACGTAACCAGTAGCAACTGACCCCGATTAATGAATTACTAACTTCTGTCAGTGACTTTGCTCGCGTGAAAGCAAGTTTCTCCATGAATTTTGGAGCGGACGTGAATTTTGAAAAATACTCTCTTAGTGTTCACCTACGTCATAAAAGGATATCTTGTGCTGAATTTCACGCTCCTAAACTCGTTAAAAAATAAAAGCGCCTTTTTGACATTTAAGAAATACCCTAGAATGTAAATTGGAACGAAACTGAAAGAAACAAAAAAATAATAATATTAATTTCATCGTGTTTTAAAAAAATATGTAATCAACCACATGTAATTAACACCTCTGTGCGCTCCTTGGTAAATACAAGCTTTATATAGAGAGCAGTGGTGGGCGAGTAGTAACGGCCCCGATTAAAGAGAGTAGGTCGCGGGTTCAAACCAAGCCATTCGCATTACTTTGTGTAATTTATTTCATCACCACTGCTCTCAAAACTGTGAAGGAAAACATCGTGAGGACACCGGCGTGTCCTAAAACCAAAAATTCAAAGTCATGTGACATTCACCAACACACACTGGGCCCGCGTAGTGGATTACGGCCCATTCGCTCTTCTAGAGAGGAGGCCTGAGTCCCATTAACAGGCTGTGTTGGATAGCCCATTCATTGACGAAGGCTACACGCTACGCGGTTGAAACCGCGGGTTCCAGCTAGTCATTGTGATAAAATCTATGATTATAATGGTAAGGTTACCTTCTACTGAAACTAAATAATATTACAATATACATGTGTTAATTTGGTCCACGATCACCCAAAATGAAACAAAAAAAAATCTAGCCTCGAATATATACCCAATAGCTTCTTCCAGTGGCTAAGCCCACATTGAAGTAATATTTCCACTCATTATAACGTTGAGCCAATATGTTATTCTAATGTGAGAAGCTATTTCTGTTATTTTCATCCAAACCGTTTGAACCGTTTGAGAGTGAAGAAGGAACAAAGTTACACACACACACACACACATACATACATACAAGTTTTGGCCATTATTACAGTGTGATAACATGACAAAGACTGGTAACGAAGTCCGTCACACCCTACAAATCAACACGACAAACGTACATAAAACTATTTCCTAGCCTAAACTCAACGACCGACTTAACCAAAGTAATGCCTAAACACAAATAACTCACAGACATACACACACACAAGTGACCAATGTTACTATCCATACATCTAAACTGGGAATTTCAACATGATATACTGTCAAGAATTATGTTTGTTAGCCCTTCCAGCTTTGCTCGGTAGCCACAACAAGCTTACCGGACCTTGCTTGAACATTGTCCATTTATTTCCTTATAAAGTTGTACCCCACCCGTCTGTCATATGTTTATATGTGTGTGGTCTTAAGTCAAAATGTAAATATTGGTCCGGCTGAAGTATGTTACAGCCTTATACGCTTCTATATCCATAGCATAGCATAGTCGGCCTTATAATGTTCCCACTGCTGGGACTCAGGCCTCCTATCTAGGAGCGGGAATGGGCCGTAATCCACCACGCGGGCCCAGTGCGGATTGGTGGATGTCACATGTCTTCGAATTTTTGGTTCCCTCACGATGTTTTCCTTCACCGTTTTGAGAGCAGTGGTGATGAAATAAATTACACAAAGTAATATGCCTGGCTGGGTTTGAACCCGCGACTTACAACTCGTAAGTCGGGGCCGTTACCACTCGGCCACCACTGCTCAAAATACTGCTTATATATCCCCCTACTAATATAGGACAATTCGCCTTTGCGTAAGACGGATATATATTAGGATTTGGTGTTGATGACCTTTTCTACATGCGAAGCAGTTTGTTTGAATAGGATTTGAGTTCATTTTAAAATATATTTCACAGAAGGTTAATGAACTAGTAGGTAGGTTATTAAGTGAGTAACAAGATTAGTGGGTTTACGTTTTGGCACGTTTTAGCTGTCAAACTGGTGAGCGTTGTAAAACCGATGGATGCGAGACGCACAGGATCTGTCATTATGAAGCAGTGGTAATGATGAGCTGTTTAACTAACTTCAGCTGGTTCATAGTTCATTTTTATTCTGCAGAAAGAAACTATCAGAGCCATATATAATCTTCGCAGGCGCAAATTTCTTAGGGAACTATTTAATGAAAAAAACATCATGACGGTCCCTTGTTTTTGTGTTCGGAAAAATATTCATCTTTTTACTAAGATAAGTGGCAGGCACAATTTTAATACTAGGAATAGGAACAAATTACCGTTATGATTTAACAAAAGAAACTTATTACTGACCATACCAATCAATGAAACTCCTCATCTACTTCGACAAGTCACATCTTTAATAGCTTAAATGGCTCATGTTACCGCATAGGTTCTTAAGAGAAAACGCTCGAAATCTCAGCCAAACATTATAGGTTCATATATAATAGAACACCATTCACTCTAGCCTTGAAGACACCTAAATTATAATCTGACGGGAAGACCGCAGCAGGCAATTTATCCCGCAATATACACGGTATAAACGACGAAGCGAAACGCTTGGTCCGTACCGTAGACGTTTACACTTAGAAACAGAACAAAATTGATCGTGCTCCTTACACAAACATTTGTCTTGGGTGGGAATGGGACCCACTGATGTCGTGGGTCATCAACACAACGCTGTCCAGACCCAAGCTAAGCAGAGCTTTCGTTATGAGTACTAGACAACTGATAAACATACTTATATTTCTAAATACATACATATTATAGATAAATTACACCCAGACCCAGAACAAATGATCGTGCTCATCGCACACACATTTGTCCTGGGTGGGAATTGGACCCACGACATCAGGCATAGCAGTCAGGGTCACTAACCACAAGACCAACAGGTCAGTCAGCTCTAGTCGCTGTCAATACCGTGATTGCATACTCCGTGCGTCAATTAAAGAACGTTACTGATTTTTTCCCAAAACTAATAAATTAAATTCAAAAAGCTGAGAGAAAATTTAAATATGATACTTAATTATAAAAAGCCATCATAAAGTAATTAAGGTTTTGTCGATCGCGAGAAGCGAGAACCTTTGTTAGCGCAGATAAGCAGGAAGTTTATAATTTGCTTTGACCTCATCCATCGTCTACTTATCGATAAAATACATAAGATTACTTTTAAAGCTTGGTAAATAAAGAAAGAAAGAAGACAGAAAACATGTTTATTTGGTAAACGATGAATTAAAAAGTATTATAACTTAAACAACGGATGAACGGATGGTCTATGGGGCCGAAAGGTTCTAGAGTGGCGACTACCGGAAAATGAAACGCTAGAAGGCCTCCCACAAGGTGGACCCTCCTGGGACCTCCTGGACCTGGTGAGGGTCGCGGGAATCCGATGGATGCAAAACGCACAGGACGGTCATTATGGCGACTTTGGGGGAGGCCTTTGTTCAATAGTGGACGTCTTTCGGCTAAAGTGATGATGATGATGATAACTTAAACATAACCACGCGTGACGAAAAGAGATGTCAGCAAAATGGATGGGGCCCACTAAGGCCGACGTCTAAACGTGACCTGGACTTCAAAGGTAACTGAAGGAACACAGGTGAGTTTTAATCAGTAGAAGTCTGACACTTCCTCTATCGGAGGCGACCTAGGTTCTCCTGCGGATATCTTCATTCTTTATGCGATCTCTCAAGGAAACTTGGAACATAGCCCTTTCCATTCCACTTTGGGTGACTGTAAGCCTTCTGATGAGGCCCATTGTAAGCGACTATGTTTCAGTGCTATATGTCATCACTCGCAACACGCAGTGGTCATAGACTTTCGTCTTGAGACACTGGTATGTTGGACGAGAAGATACCGCGCAGCTTCCCAAACGCTGCTCAGCCGAGTCGGATTCGACGATTGACCTCTTTCTCAAAATTAGATCTACCCAACTGGATTGTCTGTCCCAGGTAAACGTAATCGTCTACAACTTCGAGTGTAGAATCTCCGACCTTTATCGGAGGAAATAATATAGGTACATATTACTAAATCATCATTTCAGTCGAAAGACGTCCACTGCCGGGCATAGGCTTCCCCCAAATATCACTACAATTAACCGTCCTGTGCATCTCGCATCCATCGTATTCCTGCGACTCTCACCAGCTAACTTGACGTCAACTCAACGCTCAGTCACGTGATTAGAACAAAGGGATCGGAGGCGTGGCCTACTCGAGGCGTTCGACGCAAGAGAATCGAAACGAAACGGTCGTAACTTGATTACAGGTCACTAAATAACTACTAAATGACTCTATACTATTTTGAGCAACGATAAATTCGATCGGCTGAAAATTAATTTTATTGATATTCGCAAACGAGCATATTCGATTAAAACTAACAATCGACGGGTGTAAACTGAAAAAGAATATTAGCAATTTTGCAATTTTATGATAATAGTTTACTAAAAATATAATGTTCCACAATACGGTAAATCTTTTTTTACGTACGCAAAAACATAAATTACTGCAACTATTAGAAAACTGCGCAATTGTACAAAATTGTTTTCCACTTTGCAACCGTCAAAATTATGCAGTGGAAAAATGATTTGTTGGTAATAACTCCATTGCTCGCAGAACATAATTATGGACGATGGGGGCTGAGAGGTTTTGGAGTACCTAGTCTTATGTAAAAAGTGCAATTAATAGAAAATTACAAAATTGTAGGATTTTTTATCACTTTGCAACCGGAAAAATTGTACAATGAAAAAACGATTTTTAAGAGGTACGAATACATGTTCACAGAACAGATGGAGCCGAAAGGTTCTGGAGTGGCAACCGCGTGATTATGTTGTATTCTTGAAAACAATCATAAAAAAATTTTCATTGATTATTAGACTTACATTATCAGTTTATCACTGAGAATCATAAACATAAATACACAGTTCCCGAGAAAAAGACCATCAAAACTATCGATATCTATAATCGAATCTAGTCACGTTTGTCATATTCGATTAAATATTTAATATAATCAATGAACTCGACAAACAACACCGATAAACAAACATTTATTTCGCTTTACGAAGTCTAATTTACCCCAACAATAAAAAAACAAACACATTTTTTACAATATACGGCACCAAATCGAATGAAACCCTTATTTACTCTGTGGGCAAAATAAATGATTCATGATCAACAAAATAAGAGAAAACAATCCTATCTCTACGGAACAAAATAAAAATTCAGCTACATAAAATAGACATACTCTTCTTCCTCACATTTATTAAAATATTATTCGGAATTTTATGAAACCCATATCAGGGTCACAAATGTAATGGGTACAAAAATATCTCTGTTCATTGGCAGCGGTGTTCAAAGTGTTTTTGTTCGCGGCCCCGCACTTATCGCCCGCTGCGTAGACAAAAAATCCGCGCTGGATAGGCTCAGCTATATAGTTTTACCTAGGAGCGTGACAATTCATGTTATATTTAATAAACACTTACTGTTTAGCTCGGGACACCTAATAACCACTACAGTAAACGTTCAGCGAGGACATGAACATAATCGTTACGCCAGATCATTTGTGATCTCAATTTATTATTACTAGCACATGGGAGGGCAGTATTGTACTTCCTCTTGACGTGAGATCTCGGGTGATTCTGACCCACGAATGAAAAAAGAGTCAATTACCACACAAAAAGACAATCAATAAAATTCCACTTCTCGGCCATTTAAAGATCGTCGACAGACCGTACAGGTATTCACCGACCCGTTTCACTCTCAACAGTTTGAGATCCGCTGACCTAAGGGATAGACGTGTTCGTAAAATTAATGAATAACAACATCAAAAGTCCTGTTAATACTAAAAACCTTCTGTAACCTAAGCAAATTGAATTGGACCATCTACTTAGTGAGAGAACGATTCCAGTCTGTAACGTTTCCATTTTGTTAAAGTATTGCTGACGCAGGATTTCTTGATAGATTTATCTTGGGGAATATTTTTCTGTTATTGATTAAATGTTTTTGTGTACGTTGTCATGGAGTTTTCTTGGTATTTTTCCAAGTAATGACCGATAAAAGGCTCTGTTCTGGTGGCTCTACCTTTGAAGAGGAAACCTCGTTTTTCTAACTATATTTAGTTATACGAACGTAATGTTTATTTAAGGATATTGTATGTGCTTCCGCGAATCCGCGTTTCGAAGGTTACGCAATGTTATTGAACTATTGAAGTATATATTTTCATGAAACAACAAACGAGTAAATTGGTAAGCGTTAACGAACTCGGTGTGGTATGTTTCCTTTAATCTTTAAGTTCTCTTAATAAATCAAATATAACTTTTTGATGAGAAAATAATTTCTGTCGAAATACAAAATTATTTCGTAGAAGATATTTAAGTTTTATCGTAATTATTGCCATAACGTCGATGGCTTCTCTCCTGTTGTTTCAGACTATAAAGGAGAGTAAAGGCACAGAGAGCGCACCTGTGTTTGTACATCATCATCTTCCTGCCCTTATCCCGTGTTATTTGGAGTCGGCGCAACACGTTTTTTTCTTCCACTCTGCCCTGTTAATCTGTTGTGTGTTTGTACACACACTATAATATCTTCTGCGTACTCGGCAAATCTATAAACATAATAAATCTGTAGAAGTTTTTAGTTGTTCGCGTATCACGTAAAATGTACGAAATCGATGTAGAAAACTTTAACATATTAAAATTGTGTGTAGCATAATATAGCATAGTTGGCCTTATAATGTTCTAATGTGTTGGGAATGGGCCATAATCCACTACGCGGGCCGAGTGCGTGTTGGTGAATGTCACATGTCTTCGAATTTTTGGTTCTAGGACATGCCGGTTTCCTCACGGTGTTTTCCTTCACCGTTTTGAGAGCAGTGAAAATTGTGTGTAACTTGATATATTACTTAGGCTTTGTTTCATTGCAATCGGTTGACTATATCGAAAGACACTACATTCATTGACTGCTAAGCGGTACGAAGTTCTTCGGGTCAGTTAGTCTTACCTATGTTTATTTAGGACTTTACTGACACCCCGTGCCTTGGAAAGCACGTAAAGTTGTTGGTCTCGGTTGTCATTCGTAGATATTTGATTGCCGTTACAAGTAGTCAGATGACAGAAACGAATGTTAGTATGATGAACACGATCATTTGTTCTGTATCTGGGTGTAATTTATCTATAAAATGTGTGTATATAATAAAACAGTAAAATTGTGGACCGATGGTATTAATTGGCGCAAAAACTACTGAACCAATCCTGTTTAAATTTTGCATACGTACTCCTTATAGGGCAGGTCAACTTATAGGCTATAAATTATCACGCTATTTGCTATGAGGGGTGAGCAATATTCTAAAATGTCGGTAGTGAACGACATTTGCCTTAAGTTCGATCCCCGGCTATAGAAATAATTTTTGTATGTATTTTATCCCTTTTTTGTCTAGAATATACGACGGTACATCGATTACACTAACAAAAAGACTTTTTGCATATTTTTAACATACCTATTCTAGACATTTTTACTCCATATTTTTGTTAAAAGTAACCAAAACATGTAATAAAATCGAAGCGGTGAAACGAAAAAATACTTTTGTTTTTCATTTAGCTACTAGTTTAATATCTTAGACGAAAATCATCACACTATCATCGACAAAGGGTCAAGCAGTCAATCATGGTGTTTAAATATAAGAACACTAATTTTAGACAAGAAATAGAGAGCATCGTGGCGCTGTGATCTCGTGTCTTTACCTGCACTTAGAATGATTATGGTTCGAACACCGGGTATTTTTTTTTTAATAGTTTTATTTTATTTCACTGTAAACAAGAAATTATTATTAATATTTTTGCTTTCCTACTTCTATTTTATTGACAGTCAGAAAGAGCAATTTTTCAATCCTAGCTTTTATTTTCACTTTTTTACCCTTAAATTGTTCTGTCTTCAGCTAAGCAAAGCCTATCAACCTAAACTAAGGCAAGAAAAATAAATGTTATGTGTATTTTATTTTTGAATCTAAAGTAACACGGCCAAAGGTCATTCACGATTCTTAAAGGCATGTTTTTTACACAAAATATTACGACACGGCAGTCATTCACTCTTCTCACAACAATCAGATAAGATTTTCATCCATTCATCCGTGAACACATCACTCAACCTGATTGAGTGAGAGCATTGAGCGTGGACATCGCGTTAGGAATAGGCCCTTTGCTTGAATGATGGTTTTACTCCTAGATACAAGGAAGTCTGTTCTTCATGGTACGGTTAAAGTTGATCGAAACAAAAAGTTGAAATAATTTGTTGTGTAGTTTAAAAGACTGTTCTTTTATGAAGGATCTTACACGTTTCAATGAGTTGGTTATTATTTCTTCTAACCTCGCAAGAATTGTACCCTAAGCTGCCTTAGAGAAAGTTAGAAGGTAGTGTCCCAACGATTGCTACACTCAGAGACTATTCAAAAACCAAACACACACGTTATACAGCTGAAGATTAGTGTGCCAATTATGCTCCTTTGTAATTTACCTCCGCCAAAGTTGTCAACGGGACCTGGTTAAGACTCTGCTGAGAAATATCATCGAGGCAAAAATTCTTATAGGAGGTAACTTTTTCGAAAAATCTCACACCCCCGCTGGCATTGGCGCTAGAGGTTCCCGTCCATTTCCTAACATCTCCGGACGGCAAGCTACCCGTTGCTCGCCGACTGCAAGCTCACATTAGCGGTGGCCCGGAATCATCCTGCGACTCTCGACACCTGGACGGCGGCTGAGGCATGAGAATGTCCTCTCACTCGTGGTTTCAGCCACCTCCTTTACACCCATTACTGCTTTGCCGAAGGAGGTGGTTGCATGCCATTCCCTATTGCTCCATATTAGGCCTGAATTGGGCCGGGCGCAAGAGTTTACCAGAACCTCAACATGTTTGTTTCTGTTTATTGACGTTCATATATTTATTTGATGTATATCATTTACGTGTATTTTATTATTGGTGAGCCAACAAATAAAATAATTATATCTGGATATAAGAAATATATTGTACTGGAGGTAATTTCCATTTTGACTTTAACCGTTTTGTGTGAAAGTAAAACAAATGAATTATCTAATTAATTTACTGTCGGCATGAATCACAAGATAATTATTAGTTACGTTTATGCATTTTTACGAACTTGACGCGGACGAAGTCGCGGGCAACAGCCAGTCCATAATATGTATGTATTAAGAAATATATAAGTATGTTTATCAGTTGTCTAGTACTCATAGCACAAGCTCTGCTTAGTTTGGGAATAGATGGCGTTGTGTGGAAGCCGTGTTTTTTTTTTTATATATAGATCCTGTCATACTGTATGGATCAGAATGTTGGGCTGTGAAAAAGACGGATGAAAAAAGATTGCATGTAGCGGAGATGAGAATGTTAAGATGGATGTGTGGTGTGACGAGAATGGATAAAGTGAGAAATGAATATATTATGGGAAGTTTGAAAGTGGCGCCAGTGACTGAAAAGTTGAAAGGGAATCGTTTGTCTTGGTATGGTCATGTGAAGAGGAGGGATGAAACGCATGTTACTAAAAGAGTTATGAGTTTACATGTGGATGGATGGAGAGGGAGAGGGAGACCAAAGAAAAGATGAATGGATTGTGTGAAGAGTGATATGAAAGAAAAGGAAGTTAGTGATAGCATGACGAGTGACAGGGCAGATTGGATGAAAAAAACGTGTTGCGCCGACCCCAAATAACACGGGACAAAGACAGGAAGATGATGATGATGATATAGATTCATATTCAAATCTTTCCTCACAGTTACATTCTTGTAATTTTTCAGCATCTCATGCCCATACCAAGAACGAATGAAACGTTGGAAACAAGCTCAATTATTTATTAAGATTGATGTTAGGATGTGAATGAACCAAGCAGTCATATTTCATACTTATTGGTTTAAATTATCTTCCTTTATTACTCGTGTTTGCTACATCGCTCACCTGTTTATTTAATTTTCTTAAACAGTCTTGTAAATGACGTTTGTTTTCTTGTTTTGCATCTGAAACGAGTATTATTTTTGACATAATAAAGGTGTTTTACTAGGTATTAGGTATTTCTAGACTGACAAGACTGACTGAAAAGTTTAAGGGGAATCGTTTGTCTTGGTATGGTCATGTGGAGAGGAGGAATGAAGCGCATGTTGCTGAGGGAGTTGTGAGTATGCGTGTGGATGGGGGGAGAGGGAGAGGGAGGCCAAGGAGGGGATGGATGGATAGAGTGAACAGTGATGTGAGGGAGGAGGAAGTTGGTGATGGTATGACGGTTGACAGGATAGAGTGGAGGAAGGAAGCGTGTTGCGCCGACCCCAGGTGGGATGGGACAAGGGCAGGAAGATGATGAGGTTTTTCTAGACTTTGTATTACATTTTTTAAATGAAAAACGTTACTATTTCTTATGAAATCAGGTCAGGTGGCCTATTGGATAGCCATTTATCTGTATATAGCTACTATCTTCACCGTAGGCGCGGGCTTACGGACGGCGAGCAATGGGTAGCCCGCCGTCCGACCGTCCGGTAAGACCGAGCCCAAGTCGTAGACGGCGCGTATTGTTCCACGCGCGCCTCAGGGAGATGTCAGCAAATCGTAGGAGCCCAGCAGGGTCGAAGCCTACTGGGGCCATGGGCAGTGTGAATACGAAACCCGGGGCCCTGCGACGAAGGCAGCGAAGGAACAGGAGTGGGTTTTTAGTCAGTAAAAGTCTGACACTATCTGCCGCTCTGCCCAAGAGCGGGATTTGTCATAAGATGATTTTCCCAACCAATAAAATAAAAATATAGCTACTTTCTGTACTAGCTTTATGTATTTTATCTATGGGCCTCCGTTCTCTGAAAATAAATTGATTATTATTAGCATAACACTTAACTACGAAGCCCTCTGGACCAATCTATTATAGTTTCTTCAACTGTACGTACACAGACAAGCGCAGTGACTAGCTCAGTAAATAGATAGTAAAATGGTTTCAAAAGACATAGCATAGCATAGCATAGTCGGCCTTATAATGTTCCCACTGTTAGTACTCAGGCCTCCTCTCTAGGAGAGGGAATGGGCCGTGGAAGATACCACGCGGGCCCAGTGCGGGTTGGTGGATGTCATATGTCATCGAATTTTTGGTTCTAGGACATGCCGGTTTCCTCACGATGTTTTCCTTCACCGTTTTGAGAGCAGTGGTGATGAAATAAATTACACAAAGTAATGCGTCTGGCTGGGTTTGAACCCGCAACCTACAACTCGTAAGTCGGGGCCGTTACCACTCGGCCACCACTGCTCCTAAGACTTATTAACGCTCAATTCTTTTTTTATCCTGTGTTAAATGTCTTAAACAACTGTCCACAAAATTAAATAGAATTATTTTTCTTCTAGGTTTGACCTGTAATCCAGTGGCGGTTTACAGGTCCAGAATAATAATAATATAATTAACATTTATTTCAGGTCCGATACCCATAGGTTGATACAAATGTAATAAATAGTTCGAGCGCAGTTTGAATAAAAATGTTAAGTCGAAAGACGAAGCAAATGGCGAGGTGGCAACGAATGGTAAGCACGAATGTGTAAACACGGTATAATAGTTTTTTTTTTATTCTTGATAGGTTTGCGCTTGACCGCTATCTCACCTGATGGAAAGCGCACATGTAGTAAAAGTAGAAGTGTAGTGTTTTTGTGGTGTGTAATGTAGTTTAAGTAGTAGCTTGTAGTGTGTGTGTAGTTCGCGCATGTTTTACAGAAATTGTTTTACGAATCAATCAATGCGCTTTGCTTTGTCTCAGCTATGTTGGAATCAGCTTCCAGTTTATCTGAATGCAGATGTAGTATATAGATTATATATTAAACTGATCTATTTACAAACTGTTGCACACGAAGTGACGGCGTCGTGTTTCGCTGCGAGGTCGGTATCCTTCCACAAAATCGTCGATACACGACACCTTCAGCCAAAACTCTCTACGTACGGGTCTCTCTGTATAGATTTATGTATATCATAAAATGGTTTCCCATTGTTTTGACTGGCTCATTAGCCCCCTTAGCCAAGTTACGATCGTTTCGTTTGCGTCGAACGCCTCGAGTGGGCCACGCCTCCGATTCCTTTGTTCTGAAGTCATCTCAATACTCAGTCACGTGGTCTGAACAAAAGAATCGGAGGCGTGCCCTACTCGGGGCGTTCAACGCTAACGAAACGATCGTAACTTGGCTAGGGAGGCAGCGCCGATACCTGCAAAGGCTGCAAGATAGTTCAAAAAAGTTACTGCATGAATGCAAAGGGCTACTAAAGGAATACAAGTGGGTTATCATTCCACCTAGAGCACGAGACGTTATTTAATTTCCCATGCATAAAAAAAATCACTTCACAAGACTTTTCCTTAACAACCAAAATAATCAGTCTTTGATATTCCGGGTTTCGCTCAATTAATCTCTCGATAACTGAAATAAGAGTGTTTCGGTCGTAAGACGGTAAGACGAGCTTGATTACTAGCATTAATAGTTAAACCGAATTGTGCAAAAAGGAATGGTGGCCTTACCCCATTTAAGACAAAACAGCTTGGAAGATTAGACTCTAGGCTCAAAATGAACGCGGAAATTTTTGGATAGGTATAGTATTACCGTGGGCCTGGATATTCCAGGACAACCTGGATATTCATGGATATTCTATAAGCAACTTAAGGATCGTACCAGAAGACGTAGCGTTGGAAGGCCTCCTGCAAGGTGACTGGTAACGTTTGCGGGAATCCGATGGATGCCAGACGCACAGGACCGTCAATTCTGGCGACACTTGGAGGAGGCCTATGTCCAGCAGTGGACGTCTTTTGGCTGAAATGATGACGATGATGATGAACTGAAGGATACAGGTGGGTTTTAGTCTGTAGACATCTAACACGCCCTCTCCACTTAATAGTGGGGTAATTTTTTAGCTTTCTGATTTTTTATCCATGTATATTTTAAATGCAATATTTTGTTTAATTATATTTGCTAACAACACACTGAAGACTACCCACCCCCTTTTTTAGTTTCCGTTCTTATATTATTCCATCCTAAAGTTGTCTGGTAGATATTGCTGTCAGGGATAAGACTACCATTGTAAGTATACAAAGATGTAAGTTTTTGTAAAAATTTACTTACTAGTTTTGTGTACCTACAATAAAGCTAACCTATTATATTCTATTACCACCTCAATTAGAGAGCAGTAGTGGCCGAGTTGTAACGGCTCCGACTTACAAATTGTAAGCCCGGGTTCAAACCCAGGCAGGCGCAATACTTTGTGTAATTTATTTCGTCACTCTCAAAACGGTGAAGGAAAACATCGTGAGGAAACCGGCATGTCCTAGAACCAAAAATTCGAAGACCTTCACTAACCCGCACTGGGCCTGCGTGGTGGATTACGGCCCATTCCCTCTCCTAGAGAGGAGGCCTGAGTCCCAAGAGTGGGAACATTGAAAGCCTGATTATGATTATGATACCACCTCAATAAAAAAGACTCAAGAAGTTAAATTCTAATGACGAAAAAGATTATCAAAGTGTTCAGAATGCATGAGATTCAGCAGCACTATCTTTCAGATTCGCAATGTTTGTACATTTACCCATAGTCAATCGAATCAGCCTTCTCGGTGAGCTACGCTGAGTTAGTCAATACTACAAAAAATCCTCAATAGTATATTTTACCGACATTGTGTGACCTGTTTCAATTACGCTACATATGCTCCAGCTGTGTTGACACTTTAGATACAAAACTACTCCAATTTTAGATCAGAAAATCAATTAAGAATTAACATGCGAATAATTAAAACAGTCTCTGAACTTCATTCGAAAATGTCCCAACAAAAACCAGACGTGCACTTGAAATTTATTTCTTGTATACTATTTACTTAAGAAATGTTCTTTTACTATGTATGGTTAAAATATGAAAATATTTTGTCAATTTTCAATTTTCATTTGACCCACCAAGCGTACGGCAATGCGCCACCGGTACATAGTGGTCATCCCACCTATGCGCACGAGACGTTTTAGGAACACATTCATTGTGCGCACAGCTAAGGAGTGAAATTCCTTGCCGGAATCTGTGTTTCCTGATGGCTACAACCCGGGAATCTTTAAGTCAAGAGTGAATAGATTACTTCTAGGTAAGCGCGCTCCATCGTCGACCGCATCATCGCTTTCCATCAGGTGAGATAGCGGTCAAGCGCGAACCTATCAAGAATAAAAAAAAAATTGACTTTGCTCGAAATCTTGATACCACTCATGCACAGTGTTCATATACCAAAAAACGCCAATCAAGTATTTTCATATAATTAGTACGTCATCAGTGTAGGGTGAGCAGTGGTGGCCGAGTGGTAACGGCCCCGACTTACGAGTTATAGGTCGCGGGTTCAAACCCAACCAGGCGCATTACTTTGTGTAATTTATTTCATCACCACTGCTCTCAAAACGGTGAAGGAAAACATCGTGAGGAAACCGGCATGTCCTAGAACCAAAAATTCGAAGACATGTGACATCCACCAACCCGCACTGGGCCCGCGTGGTGAATTATGGCCCATTCCCTCCTAGAGAGGAGGCCCGTGTCCCATCAGTGGGAACATTATAAGGCCGACTATGCTATGCGTAGTGTAGGGTAAATTTTTAATAGGCTTCCTTCCAAACAACAACAAAGAAATTTAAAAAAAAACGCTTTCTGAAACCGCTAAATCGACAAGTTTAAGTAAGATTTAAGAATGATATAGATTTAAGATGTAAGATTTGTTTACTTGATAAGATTATCAAGTAAACAAATTCCTCCTTTTTACTAATTTTAAAGTCTAAGTATGCTTAACTGGTTCACTATAACATACTAGTAACACTCACTACCCGCCACTGTTAAAAATCAAAGTAATAAAAAAGGGTACAAAAAACTTTTATGTCGTTTCGCAACCTCTTAATATTAACCGACTTGACTTGATTCCGCCATCTCCTTTCTACCATCGGACAACCCGACGAACGGCGAGTATCCACCCTTACGTTGTTGAAACTTCAACGGTCCGGACTAAGCTTTTCCCTTCGTCGTGGTATAAACCACGTACATCAAAGGACTGAAACAATTTGCCTGCTGCGGTCTTCCCGTCCAACTATAATTTAGGTGTCTTCAAGGCTAGAGTGAATAGGCTCTTA
The DNA here is from genome assembly GCA_949316375.1 of Mythimna vitellina. Classification (NCBI taxonomy): domain Eukaryota; kingdom Metazoa; phylum Arthropoda; class Insecta; order Lepidoptera; family Noctuidae; genus Mythimna; species Mythimna vitellina. Next base: position 3,659,442 of record OX438696.1, read on the forward strand.
ATAAACTAGTGCGCCTCACCATCAATGATTGCATCTCTGCTTACCATCAGGTGGGATCGCAGTCAAGCACTGGTTTATACCAATTTTGATTTTGGTGATTTCTGGTATATGAACACTGTGCATGAGTGGTATCAAGATTTCTATTAAAGTCAAATGAAAATCGAAATTGGACAGAATATGAAACACCCTAATGCACATCTTAATATATAACAAAAAGACATTTTATAAGGACTTTTTGACCATCTCCAAAAACTCCTTAGACCTTTGCCAATCATTTTTGCTGATGAAATGTAATAGACAAAATAAAATTAAAAGTAAAAAAACTTTTTAAAACTAAGCTTTTAATTAAATGCGCTTAAAAGAATAAAATAAAGTCCTTGGTTACCATAAATGATCAAGGAACTCGTCAATACGCATCAAACGACTCCAAACTCGATGGGGTTGTGTCGTTTTATTGCGGAGTTCCTACGGCCACGTTTCAGCTCCATCATCAGATCAGCTCCATGCCATCATAATATTGCATTGTCATGCACTTTACACATGTATACAAAATTTAAGCTCAATCGATTGAAGATATTTCCTTCAAAATGGAGTTGCAAGATTTGAGCCGAACATACATAGTTACTACATACATACATAATAAAAGCTTGTAAAAAATATGACAAGCTTTTGATCTAAAACGATTTAGTTTCAAATCTAAAACAATTGCATTTTGTAATTTTCATTTTAACTTCATGAAGGCAGAGGTTTCCATCATATTACAATTTCAATCTGACAATATTATTATTATTACCAAATTTCAGTTACACATAATCCCCGCCATTCAAGTAATTTCTGCAACGTCAGCTAACTCCACATACCTATTAGAGAAACTAGGGCTGATTATGCCGTCTGCATTTCTGCTCATACCATAAAGGAGAACGAGTGTGTAGATAATTCTGAAGCCGCGACCTGGAATCGGGCTTTCACAAGCTTAATTAGGTTTGCTGCAAGCGTAGGCGTTAGCAGAAATATTAGTTAGGCTTGCTTCAACACGTAGAGATTTCGTTTTAAATCTTTTGCAGCTCACCTAATATTTCACGTTTAGATTTTAATTTAATTAATATTAGTGAAATAAACTGCACAAAGTAATGCGCCTGGTTGGGTTTGAACCTACGACCTACAACTCGTAAGTCGGGGCCGTTACCACTCGGCCACCACTGCTCCACAACAAGGGCAGGAAGATGATGATCTGAAGGTTTGGAAGGTTTTTGCACTCTATGGATGCGCTACTAATTATTTCGGATTATTCGCCAGTTGGGCAGCAGAAACCGTCATGTCTTAGAACCAAAAATTCGAAGACATGTAACATCCACCAACCCGCACTGGACCTGCGTGGTAGATTACGGCCCATTCCTCATAGAGAGGAGGCCTGAGTCCCAGCAGTGGGTACATTATAAGGCCGACTATGCTATGTACATTAGTGAAGTTTTTAAACTTGTTGATAAAAAATTCGCTGTGTTTTTTTTTCTAGAGCTATTGAATTTACTAAAAACTTTTTTTTATTAAAAACTTTTCCCCCCACACTAGAAATTACTCCCGTATCGTGGATGCGTTCACAAACATATAAACTGACATATATATTACACTAAGCCCTTGATGAGCTATCTATATGTCATACTAATATTTGTTCCGTGCTAGAATTGAACCCGCGATGCATAACACGGCAACCAGTCGCGCAACCATCGCACTAACCGTGTCAAAACTAGCTTCTGCCTGGGCTTTGCCCGTGTTACAAATGTTATATTATATTGCCCGGCTAAAAAGTATTTTATATTCTGATTCAGGCCATGGTCCACCCAAGTACTAAATTTAATATGAATTCGTTCAGCCGTTAGTTTTACACTTATTTGATATTATGTTTGTATGTTAGTGATAAACTCAAAAACTACTAAACGGATTTTCATGCGACTTTCATTAATAGACAGAGTGATTCAAGGTCTAAATGTATAATTCAATTGGCTGAAATAATATGATGATAATTGATGAAAATGTCAAAAAAAAGTTAAGCTACATGGGAGCTTTCCTCGAAAACACTGCTTAATAAAAAATTGAGATATGGAAAAACATGTAAGAAAGGAAAGAAAGAAATATGTTTATTTGGCAAACCATGATTCAGTAATCAACAAATAATTGATTTACAAACTAAAATGAAACATTAAAAAAAAATAGCAAAAATTAAGTAAGCACTTTACTACACGTGCCAAGCCAGGACAGATCAGTAGTTAGCATTACATAAACACATTTCATAAATTCGCACTTACTCTCACACAATATTTTCGTATCATGTTTCTGTTTTAAGACTGTGCCTATAAAATATCAAAGTCAAGAACACAATTTTCTATCGATACATTTACGAGTCACTGGAGAGTAAATATATCGATAGTCAAACTCACAACCCCATCCCACTATGTACCCAGGTAGGCGTCTCTAAGCAAAAGCTCAGAGGCGTCTCACACTATTAATAATAATAATTTTAATAGCGTAGATAGTTTTAGCTTAATACCGTCGGCATCAGTTGTTCCCACAGATGAAAACGGGCATATTTAACTTGTCTTATTTACCAACCTTATTTAGGAAGAAAGAAATATATTTTCTAGATAGACAGTCAAATTCACAACCCCATCCCACTATGTATCCAGGTAGGCGCCTCTGAATAAAAGCTCGGAGGCGTCTCACACTAATAATAATAATTTTAATAGCGTAAATACCATGGGCATCAGTTGTTCCCACAGATGAAAACGGGCATATTTAACTTGTCTTATTTACCAACCTTATTTAGGAAGAAAGAAATATATTTTCTAGATAGACAGTCAAATTCACAACCCCATCCCACTATGTATCCAGGTAGGCGCCTCTGAACAAAAGCTCAGAGGCGTCTCACACTAATAATAATAATTTTAATAGCGTAGATGGTTTTAGCTTAATACCGTCGGCATCAGTTGTTCCCACAGATGAAAACGGGCATATTTAACTTGTCTTATTTACCAACCTTATTTAGGAAGAAAGAAATATATTTTCTGGACCTTTTTTAAATCCGGGGGAGCGGACAGGGAAAATAGGTACCTATACGTCACAACGTAGCATTGTTAAAATAAATCTTTTAAGGGTAAAAGAACCCTCACTAATTAGATGGGTACCCGCTTTCGTATATCACTTAACCCGTTTCAGGAAGATGGTAATCTGTACAGCATTGCTGGGTAACCTTTGAGGATTATGTTGGAAAATCCTTTTGTTCGCAATATGGACAAAATCGGACGTCCTTTATTTTATTTTTTTGCAATGCGGTATGTGGCATTTGGTGTTTGGTTGTTTAATGGCAGATTCCTTATATCTTGTGGGCTGTTTTTGGTTAGTCTAAAATTAGACTCGTATTTTCAGTCTGAGGTACAGTTTTAGAGGTCTCAGGAAAAGTATTTTCTAGAGGGTACTATTTAAACGAGTGACTGCAAATTACAGTTTTCAGTGACAAAAATAATTAATTTAAGTTACAGGTAGTAATACTAAGTGAGCGACTGACGGCAAGTGACGAGAAATCAACAGAACAGCAACTTACAAACATTAATTTGAGTTACAAAATGAGAAGCTTCATAATATTTGAGCGACCTAATATTTTTTTGAGTGTCAACATTACGTCCTGCATTTTATTCGATATTTGGTAAATGATTAATTTATGCTGAGCGGCATTTTATCTTAAATTAAGTGTTTCGAGTGTCCTAAAAATTTATATTTCTTTATTATGTATGTCGCAAGGTAATTTGATAATTCAGATAATCCGAAAACTCGGATACTTAGGAAATGGTGAAATAAAATCTGTAAGCAACTTGGACGTAGCGTTCGTCGGCCGCTGCCACGGCACCGCTTGCTTCGCTCGCTCGGCTCACGCTCGTTTGGTCACTAACCTATTTCATTCAGTTCAAAATGATGAATCTGGCTGCGACTATATAATTAGACAATGGTGAAAACACTTCTTAAAAGTGAACTATTTAGTAGTTCGTTATGCAATACCTCAATTGGAAAAATCATCTCTATCTTAATATTGAAGTTGCCCTCTCTGCTTTTCTAGTCGCTCACTTAGTAATTCAGTCGCACGGCTAGAATTTTAATATCTGAAATGGATTAATCAAAACCCACTATTAGTAAGCTCGTTCAGGATTTTATTATTAATCAATATTTGTCGTTAGTTTAGTAATTTTTTTGCTTATTCAAATTCATACCCCTCACGTTTTTAAAACAGTATCTCATCATCAGTCGATTTTTTTTTTTATTCGTTCGTTTTATAATTACCTTTTTCTAAACAGATGTTTTTAGTAAATGTACTCTTATGCACACTGCAAATCTATGTGGGTATATATAAAAGAAGGCTAGTCGTCTGATTTTCTTTTGCATATTGTTCAGAAATATCTTCGCCAAAAAATAGGTCCTCCTTTAAAATTGCCGTTTTTTAAAAGGGTTTTTTTTTGCTGTGATATCTTTGGATTGACTTTATATAAAAATGTATGCCATTTATTGGTTTCCTAATATTTATTGCACAAAAGCTCGTGATATGGTATGCTCTAGTTATACCTACATTTACTCACTACAAACTCACACACACTCTACACTTAAACCTTTACACACTCACCATATAGTTCTAATCCCCACCAACTGTGTTCCCACGTTGTCGTCGTGGTGGGGCTTGCGTGTCTCTGTGATCTTGAGGGCTATGCCGGTAGAGCTACTCATGCCGGAAGGCCTCAAGTGAGAGACCAGACCAAGAGGAACACACACAGGCGGAGTCCAGACGGACCGCCATGGAGGGTGCACTGTCCAGGAGCACTGGCACTAACAGCTGTTGGTGCTTTTGGACAGTGGTTCGGGAGAGTGGGTTCGCCTCGGGTACGCGTCTGCTTATCAGACGTGACCATGATGGCGAACGTGTTATTGGGGACCCCACCCCATTGCAAAAAAAAAGGCAATGCTAGTTAGCAATAAATATGAGCGCGAGTGGTAAAAAAATAACTACCCCAGGAGGGTACCTGCATGCAGGAGAATCCCTCCCCGAGCAGAGCTCGGGCTGCCCCTCGTATTCTGGGGGGGGCAACTACCGCCTCGGGTCTTCGGACCCTGTACCGTCCTCGATGGACGCATTGAGCCAGGGTGGCTCACCTGCCGGCGACGTGGAGTCCCTGGGACCCGTTCCTAGCACGTCCGTGGTGCCCGCAGGTACTGAGCAGGTCGGCAGGAGCTCCGGCCTTAGGGAAGTGAGCGGAGATGCGGTGTCAGATTCCGATACCGCATCTTCGCTCACTTCGGAGAGAATGGAGGTTGAAAAAACCTCGTCCAGGAGGGATCACTTCCTCAGAAAGCGCCCCATGTCAGGAGAAGGCCAGAGGTCGTCTTCCGACGAAGCTTCGGCCCGCAAAATCTCCACCGCCAGGCGGGGGGCGGGCCGCAAAACGGGGAAGGGGAGAGGGCTCACTGCTCTGGAGGCGGCCTGCCGATCCCTAGAAATCACTGGGGAGGGGCGCCATCCCGGGGCGATAAGCGGTAGGGCTGGCCCCTTGGAGCCAGAGCTCTCTGGTAGTGAGTCAGACGGCATGAAGGAGGCAATGGCCAACTTCACAGAGGTCGTGGCAGACGCTTTAACAAGCGTCGCACAGAAAAGGGAAAAGTCCTCCAAGGGAAGGGCCAAAACCCAAGCCACGATCTCAATCGCGAAGGCCCTTGAGACCGTCATAGAGACCCTCAAAAAGTCCCTCAACAAGAAGATTGAGGGGCTCGAGGCGGACCTGGCCGATCTCCGAAGAGCTAGTCCTGAGGTGGTGCCAAAAGGGGGGCGTAAGCAGGGGCAAAGCCAGACCCAGTCCCAACCCCAGCCGGAGAACGAAGTGCTGACCCTGTTGCGGCAAGAGCTGGCTGCCTTCCGGCAGCAACAGCAGCAGCAGCAGCAGCAGTTCCAGCAGCGGGTGCAGCAGCAGTTTTCCGTTCTGGAGGGCATCGTGCTGCGCCCACCGCTCACGGCCTCCGTCCAACGGAAGGCGGCGTCATACGCCGCCGCCGCTGCTGCAGTCACAGCTACTGCGCCTAAGCCGGGCCCGTCGGGGCAAACCAAACGCGGGCCCACGATGTTGTCAGAGCCTGCGAGGCCAGCCCCATTGGCTAAGCAGCAGCAGGGGAATCCTGCCCCCCCTAGAAAAAGCAAGGCGGTGGTGGTTGCTAAGGCAGCAAAATCTCCTGCCATGGCAGCGCGCCGTCCTCCCCCGCTACCCCAGCCTGCAGAATCTTCGGCCGACGCCGAGTGGCAAGTGGTTGGTGAGAAGAAAAGGGTGGGCAAAGCGGCAAGGGCGGCCAAGAAGCGGAAAAGGCAGCGGCAGCGTAGTAAGAGAGCCCTTGCGGCTAGGCTTCGCGCCCCGGCATCCGCAGCTGTAGTTATTACGCTACAGCCGGCTGCGGAAAAGAAGGGCGTGACCTACGGCAAGGTTATCTCAAAAGCGAGGCGGGCGGTGGACCTCATCGAGCTCGGTATCGCCGGGGGCTTCCGGATGCGGCATACCGCGACCGGGGCTCTTATGTTGGAGGTCCCCGGGGCGAACAGCGGCCCCACCGCAGACGCCCTGGCCGACAAAATCAGGGCGTCCTTAGATGCGGAGGAGGCCCGAGTATCCAGGCCCACAAAGTGCGTCGACATGCGCATTATGGGCCTGGACGACTCCGTGACGGTAGATGAGGTTGTGGCCGCCGTCGTCAAGACGGGAGGGTGTTCTACTGACCAGGTCCGGGCAGGTACCATCCGTGCTGACAGCACGGGCATGGGGGCAGTGACGGTAAGTTGCCCCGTATCGGCGGCCAAGAACATCACCGAGGAGGGCCGACGGCTTTTGGTGGGCTGGGTCTCCGCGCGGGTAAAACTGCTGGAGCCCAGACCTCTGCGGTGTTATCGCTGCCACGTGGGACACCACGTGGGGGCCAGTTGCGCAGCAGAGGTGGATCGCAGTGACCGCTGCTTTCAGTGCGGTCAGCTCGGTCACAAGGCCGTCACTTGCAGTGCAGCGCCGCATTGCTACGCATGTGAAGCGGCAGGCAAGCCGGCCGACCACCGGGCTGGGGGCAGGTCCTGCGATCCCCCCACCAAGGTCAAGGGCAAGGTCCTGAGGCCCATTCCAGCGGATGTGCTCACTGCTGCGGCCGCCAAATTAGCCACCGCCGCCATCGCTTCCACAGACGCTGCCGCTGCAACCAACGCAGCAGGGCCCTCACAGGGGGCTCGGGAGGAGACTGTAATGGACTACTAATAACGGCTCCATTACGTCTCCTCCAGGCGAACATCAACCACTGCGCCCCCGCTCAGGATCTGTTGCTCCAGAGCATGGCGCAGTGGTCGATCAATATCGCCGTAGTCTCCGAGCCGTACTATGTCCTGCCCCGGGCTGACTGGGTGCAGGACCTGAACGGCTCGGTGACCTTAATTTCGTCGGCCGCCGCTGGTACCCCGTCCCTCGAAGGTATCACGAGAGGACGGGGTTGCGTGGCAGCACGTTTCGGGGAGATGGCTGTAGTTGGGGTGTACCTCTCCCCGAATAAAACTCTCGCCGAACTCCACAACTCCCTTATGGAGCTGAACGCCGTCGTCGCTGGGTTTGGATCCCTCCCCGTGGTCGTTTGCGGGGACTTCAATGCCAAGAACTTGGCTTGGGGTTCCCGGTTCACGAACCAACGGGGTCGGATGGTGGAGGACTGGGCTCTGGAGACAGGCCTGGTTATCCTAAACCGGGGTTCTGTCCCCACGTGTGTGCGGATGCGGGGTGAGTCAGTGGTGGACATTTCGTTTGCCAGCCCCGCTCTGTCGCCACGCGTCGTCGACTGGCGCGTCATGGAGGGAGTGGAGACGTACTCAGACCACCGGTACATTCGGTTTGACGTCTCCGCCCAGACCTCAACCGCGCCGGTCCAACAGACCCCGTGTGGTCCACGGTGGGCGCTGAAGCAGCTGGACCGGGAGCTTCTCCTAGAAGCCGCGATGGTACAGGCCTGGGTGCAAGCACCGGACAGGCCTGTCGACATCGACATCGAGGCAGAGTGGCTCCGGGAGGCCATGTCGCAAATCTGCGACGTGGCAATGCCCCGAGTCCAGCCAGGACGTGTTCGGCGCCAGGTATACTGGTGGTCGCCGGAGATTGCGGCACTGCGTAGTGCGTGCAATGCCGCGCGGCGCCGGTACGCCAGACATCGCAGGCGCCGCATCCGCCCGCCGGATGCGGAGGCTAGAGAGGCGGAGCTGTACGAGGGATACAGAGCGGCGAAGCGCACCCTCCGAGCGGAGATAAAGCGGGCCAAGCTGGAGGCCCGCAATGTGTGGCTGGGGACACTGAACGGAGACCCGTGGGGACGCCCGTATAAGTTGGTGCGAGACAAGCTCCGCCCCTGGGCTCCCCCGCTGACGCAGAGTCTCCGGCCACAGCTTGTAGAGGGTGTGGTGAGCTCACTGTTCCCCGCGAGAGGGGAACACTCTCCCCCGCCCACGGCTCCGCCACCTGCGGTGTCCGACGTGGACCACGACGGCGACGACGACGACAACGTTCCAGAGGTGACCGAGGTAGAGATGAGTGTGGCGGTACGAAGGCTCAATGCCAAAAATACCGCCCCAGGACCCGACGGCTTGCCTGGAAAAGCCTGGGTCCTGGCCATAGAGGAACTCGGACCTCGACTAAGAGGGCTCTTAAGCGCATGCTTGGAGAGGGGCCAGTTCCCACTTCGCTGGAAGACGGGGAAGCTGGTACTTATCGCGAAGCAGGGGCGCCCCGCGGACTCACCGTCCGCGTACCGCCCCATCGTGCTGCTCGATGAGGTGGGCAAGCTCTTTGAAAGAGTAATTGCAGACCGCCTCGTCGCGCACCTAACACGGGTGGGGCCAGATCTTGCGGACGGTCAGTTCGGCTTTCGCAGGAGGCGCTCCACGGTGGACGCCATCATGCGCGTGAGAGCCCTCACGACGGGGAACGCGGTATCCCAGGGCAGGTGTGTCTTGGCGGTGTCTTTAGACATCGCCAACGCCTTCAATTCCCTGCCCTGGAGCAGCATTAGGAGGGCACTCCAGTATCACCGGGTGCCCGACTACCTCTGTCGTGTGATCGAGGCCTACCTAACGGACAGGTTCATCATCTACCCCGGTTACCAGGGAGAGTGGAAACGGCGAGAGATGTCGTGCGGTGTTCCGCAGGGATCGGTACTAGGACCGCCCTTGTGGAACATCGGGTACGATTACGTGCTACGCGGCGACCTCCCTGACGGGGTCAGCGTGGTGTGTTACGCAGACGACACGCTGGTTCTGGCGCAGGGAGAGTCGTACCAGGCGGCGGTCGAACTAGCGACACGCGGGGTTGCGATAGTCGTGGAGAGGATCCAGCGGTTGGGACTCGAGGTGGCACTGCACAAGTCCGAGGCCATGTGCTTTCACGGCCCTCGGAATGCGCCATCACCGGGTTCCCAAATAACGGTAGGAGGAGTTCATATCGGCGTCGGGTCGACGATGAAGTACCTGGGACTCGTCCTCGACAGCCGATGGAATTTCGAGGAGCACTTCCGACGTCTGGCTCCCAAACTGGATCGGACTGGGGCTGCCCTCAAGCGGCTTCTGCCCAACCTAGGGGGTCCAGACGCCTCCTGCCGGAGGCTCTACGCAGGAATCGTTAGGTCCATGGCCCTTTATGGGGCACCGGTATGGGCGCCGTCGCTGCGAAAGCGACCGGCGGCCAAACTGAATGCATGCCAGAGGGTCATGGCCATCCGGATGGTGCGGGGTTACCGGACGATTTCCCGAGAAGCGGCGAGCCTCCTTGCTGGCCAGCCACCATGGTATCTGGAGGCAACAGTCCTTGCACGCATGCACGATCTGCGCGTGGAGATGCAACGCCGGGGTGAAACTCCGCTGCCGCGCCAAGTCGCGGCATGGCGGGAAGAGCTCCGGCGGGATCTCATGGTGGAATGGCGACAACGACTATCGCAACCCAGTGCTGGGCACGCCATAATCATGGCGGTACTTCCCCTCTTTGAGGAGTGGCTGGAAAGGCAACACGGCGTCCTTACCTTCCGCATGACGCAGGTCCTCACCGGACATGGTAAGTTCGGGAGGTTCCTGCACCGGATTCGTGCGGAAGAAACTCCTGGGTGCCGCCACTGTGTGGACCGTCCGGAGGACACAGTGGAGCATACGGTGGAGGTGTGCCCCGCCTGGGCAGAGCACCGCCGTGTCCTCGTGGGGGCGATCAGCGGCAGTGATCTCTCGCGCCGGGCATTGATACAGGCCATGGTCCAGAGTGAGGAGGAGTGGCAGGCGGTCGCCTCCTTTTGCGAAGCAGTAATGCTAGCAAAGGAGGCGGCCGATCGCGTGAGACAACGGCCCTCACGCCCTAACCGCCGCCGGGATTCTGATCCCGATTTCCGGCCACCGTAGGCGCGGGCTTGCAGACGCCGAGCAATGGGTGGCTCGCCGTCTGACCGTCCGGTAACCGTCCGGACCGAGCCCAAGTCGTCGACGGCGCGTTTTGTTCCACGCGCGCCTCAAGGAGATGTCAGCAAATCGTAGGGGCCCAGCAGGGTCGAAGCCTACTGGGGCCACGGGTAGTGTGAAAGCGGAACCCGGGGCCCTGGGACGAAGGCAACGAAGGAACAGGAGTGGGTTTTTAGTCAGTAAGAGTCTGACACTATCTCCCGCTCCGCCCAAGAGCGGGGATGTCATTAGGATGATTTTCCCACCCAATAAAAAAAAAAAAAAAAAAAAAAAAACCATATAGTTCTAATATTTTGTTCCTAATATTTTGTGTTTTCTATAATAGTTATTGCAGAATTTGTAATCATTTTTGTATGAAATGTCGCGGGGACTTTGTTTTATAATATTTGTTACGATAAAAAGTTTTGTCTGTGTAATTATGGATGAAGTTATAATGAAAAATAACTTCAACTTCAACTTCAACTCTTCATTAATGGCATTTGTGGAAAAGACACCACAATTTTGCCAATAACACGTGCAAACTATTAATAGACCATCAAACGCTGGAGAGTATTTCGCGTGAATTAATAGTAAAATAAATATTTATCTCTAAACATCAAAGTTCAAAATAAAAGAATTTCTTCGCAGACGCAGACAAACATTATGACCAGACCACAGACTATGACTAAGTACATGAAAGAAACTCGTAAGAGTGGTGAAAAAGAGAGAAAAAAAAAAGGAAATAAGTAGTTACAATAGTTACAACTTAATTTTATTAATTTCAATAAATTTGCATAGTTTAAATATAAAACTAGTAAACACAAAAGGAAGAAGACATTTGACCGAGGTTGGACGAGGAATATGAGTAGGAATGATTTCATATGAAAAATAACTACCTGACATTTATTGTGAAGGACGGCGCCATTGACATCTGCCGGGAATGTCACCATACAGGTGAATCAATCTGCCACATTATCTCTGGTTGTTCTCGTTTTTGTTTTTTTTTTTTTTAATTAACATAAACCCGTGCTTTACTGCGATCCCACCTGATGGTAAGCAGAGATGCAATTATTGATGGTGAGGCGCACTAGTTCATTAAGAGCCTATTCACTCTAGCCTTGAAGACACCTAAATTATACGGGAAGACCGCAGCAGACAAATTGTTCCAGTCCTTCGATGTACGCGGTATAAACGACGAAGCGAAACGCTTAGTCCGGACCGTTGAAGTTTCAACAACGTAAGGGTGGATACTCGCCGTCTGTTCGTCGGGTTGTCTGATGGTAGAAAGGAGATGGTGGAATCAAGTCATGCACACTCTCTTTAGCTAACGGGGAGTACTTGAACCTATAGGCACAACCTTGTAGCCAGGATTATCCATCAGCAACTTTCTTTAAAATACTCTCTTGTGAAATTGGAACAGCTGTACTATAGATATGTGTTCGACCCAGTTCTCGATAATGGTCTTGTCAAATTGAACTGGGATCGGTCCATCATTATTGACAGGACTATTTTAGTAGCCAATATATATAGGACTATTATAATAACCTTGATATAGTGGATGTGGACGGAATCTGAAGGTACGCAATGATTGTTGATAGGACCATCCCGCATGACGATGACCTCGTGAAAGCCGAAAAAGATAAGAAAATCAAGTATCTTGTCTTGGCTCGTGAGGTTGTCGACATTTGGGATGTGAACTCAGTGATTATGTGCCAATAATCGTGGCTTATTAGCCAGGATCCTCGACCAATATTTTAGAAGGCTCTTGTTAGGCTGTTGGATCGAAAGCAGTGCTATGTAAATATTAAGAAATAATCAAAATAAAAAAAATGATAATCTAAGACCATAGCAGACTATAAAAGACCTATAAAATATTAAACAATAAATGAATCAGGATAGATGGACCATTAGAAAGAACTAAATACAAAACAAATAAAATGGGTTTGAAAATAAATAATGTTAAAATTAAATTCATGAATTTTATGCTCAAATTTCCGTGTCCCCAGATAAGTGTATACCTATCTAGTATAGATAATTAAGTTTATAGTTTGGTTTTAATATTCTTTAATAAGAAAAAAACATTAAATTAATAAATAAAATTTGATTTTTTATTAAAATAAAAGAAATACAAAAATTCATTTTCATTAAATAAATGACACACGAATTACATTTCAGAGAAAAAATTTCGTACTATCTACTTGTATTAAAAATAATGAAATTTGTACGTGGTTATCACGGTTACTATTTTCCTGAAAGCTGAATTGCAAAAATTGCCAGACTCGAAACACGACATTTTTAGCAAAAATAAATCAAGATTGCCCGGCAAAGAAAATTGCTGAAACAATTTTCATTCCATTGATTATAACGAAGTCACGTAAAGTGTGTCAACGTTTTTATTTACATACATAAAACATACATAATTTATTTATCTTATTATTTTTGCACCACTTATACCCCTGACTTGGCTGATAAAAAGAAAAAGACTAAATGGAACCTTGTTTGTAAAAGAACATAGAAAAGTGTTGTAACAAAAAGTAATTAAGTCTTGCGATGATGTAAAGTTGACTAATATTTTAGTCAACAATTTTGCATCATCGCAAAACATTACTGCGAATTTACATAAAATATATAAGTAACTAAATTATTTAAATTTAAAAAATATATTTATAAATCTGTTATACTTAATTTTATGTAATACAATTCATTTAAAATTAAATCAAATGTTGAAATATTGCAACTATCAAAAGATAAAAAAAAACTTAAAAAATTGTTAGAATATTGTTATTTGAAAAACAAAACAGATTTTTTTGTCATCCTTTTAAGTTATACTTAGCCTGATAAACCATGAGAAAATATATCTCCTCGTAGAGAAACACGACGGCCGGCGTATCTTTGTGGGTATAGTTCATAGATTAGTTGTTATTTTTTTTTTTGTGTCTAATAATATATTTATTATTTTGTAGGATTATAATTTATGTATTTTGTCTAGGGCCTTAGTTGCCTGATAATAAAGAATTATTATTACTATAATATACTAGCTAACTCGGCGAACTTCGTACCGTCTAATAATGTGATAAATAAAGAACGGCTCGACCGATTTTGTGCAAACTTCACATAAATCATCTACTAAATAGTCCGAACAAAGCCTAAACATTTGGTTTGGATAGATGAGTCCGTTCTTGAGTTATAAAATTACAACGAAAAGTGGCATTGATTTTTATATTTATAAATATAACTACTTAAATTCCTATCCCTCTAATGTTGCTAGAAGTTGGTTAAAAACAGCCTATTTCCCTATCACATACAATAATAGTTCCTGTTACAAATAAATCACAAGCAATACGAACATTTTTCTTATTTAGGCAAAAAAGTTTCAGAATGTCGGTAATATATCAAAATTACACTTCGTGTGAAGGCTTACGTTGCTATCTCATAAAAGACGAGTGGAAAAAGAAATATGGCTGTAGTAGACCAATCAGTGCCTGTATGGGAAAAGCGATGGAAGAATCCTAAAATTACAGGCATATACAATACAGTAGGTAGGTATAGATTTTATTTCAAGATGGCTGACTACCTTTCCTCAAAGTAAACTGAAGCAGGCGCCTGCTTTGGACTCACAAATTTTTTCATTTAATTTTTTAATCAAATGTATTTTTAATTTTAATAAATTCTTGTGTGAAGCACTAAAAAACATTTTGTTTTGTTTTGGTTTCGTTCTGTCAAAGTGAGATTCTACCAGTGGTGAAAATTCGAATAGTTAAAAATATTATTATATGTAATTGATAACTTGGATCACAATATGTGAAACACAATTTGTGTATTTAATGATACCACATTCTATTTCAAAATATCTGTTATTTATTTATTGTGCACACCTACCACAGTGTTGTCTTTTTAACCCAATGGTTAACTGGTAGAGAATGCTTTGTGGCATTAAGTCCGCCTATGTACCACCACTGTACATGAAGTTTAAATAAATAAATAAATATGTATTTATTTATTAAACTCTATGCAAAAATGTACAGCGGTGGACTTAATGCCTTAGACATTTTCTACCAGTCAACCTTAGAGTGATGCAGAGATAAATAGTGGTAGGTGCAATAAAAGAGAGATAAAAGGCGAATAGGTACAAGAATAGATATACTAATAAACCATAAATAACATACAACTATATGATACATACACAAATTGATTGTTGCTGGCAGATTTGATTGCCCTTATATCGGACATTGCTGTGGCAGACATGTTGCTAACTATGCCCGATAGTGTAATATGTATTTGCTTATGTGTGTGTGTTCTGTTTTGTGATTGTTGTATGGGTGCTATTAGTTGAATGAAATAAATGGTTTTTTTTTATTAACGCTGTGATAACACTACCGCCAACTTCTAACGAATTAGCTCGCGAACTTTGGTTTTGTATGTTAATCGATTTGGTTTTTTTTTTATAATATGTTCAATCTCAAACACTTTCCGCCTTATTCCAAAACGCGATCTAACTGTAGTTCCGGGATTATTATTTACCAGGTTTAATACCAAGACTATTGAAGTTTAGCCGAAAGAATGTCACTTGTTCACTATTTACGTACCAATCTCCAGGAGTAGTCTAGTAATTTGGCTAAAAATTCATAGAAATATTTATGGGGAAGATTTAAGTATATTATACATGCTTATTATGTTTTTTTTTTTAGTATTTCATATAATATATTGCTTGACTGCGATCCCACCTGATTGTAAGCAGTGATGCAATCGTTGATAGTGAGACGCACTAGTTTATTAAAATCCCATTCACTCTAACCTTGAAGAAACCCAAATTATAATCGGATGGGAAGACCGCGGCTGGCAAATTGTTCCAGTTCTTCGATGTACGTGGTATAAACAACGAAGCGAAACGCTTAGTCCGGACCGTAGAAGTTTCAACAACGTAAGGGTGGATACTCGCCGTACGTATCATAGTAGAGAAAAGCAAAGAATTTCAAAGATTTGCATTACATGTAAGAAACTGGGGCATATCACTAGTACCTATAAAATAAACTTCAACAAAATGAATATTTTATTTTAATTTGCAAAGTAAGCAAAATGCGAGGACATGGAAACTAGTACTTTCTTACTTTTTGTTTGGTTTGTGCGACCCCTTTCTGGCTCAGTTTGAAGTTTTCCAAGGAAGCGAAGACATTGCGACCGTTGATTAAAACTAAAGTTTTCTTTATAACTCTGCTATCATCATTTCAGCCGAAGGACATCCACTTTGGACATAGGCCTCCTCCAAGTATCGCCACAACGAACGGTCCTGTGCGTCTCGCATCCACCGCATTCCCTCGGCTTTCACTAGGTCATCGGTCCACCTTGTGGGAGGCCTTCCAACGCTGCGTTTTCCGGTGTGCGGTCGCCACTCTAGAATTTTTCGACCCCATCGACTACCCGTTCTACGAGCAATGTGCCCTGCCCACTTAGTGATTCTTCGGGCTATGTCGGCAATTTTGGTTTTCCTGTGGATATCTTCATTCCTGATGCGATAACGCAAGGGAACTCCGAGCGTAGCCCTTTCCATTGCCCTTTGGGTAACTGTAAGCCTTCTGATGAGGCCCATTGTAAGCGACCATGTTTCAATGCTATACGAGTATGTCATCACTGGCACACTAAATTAATATTTTATACTTTTTCAGATACAGTAATCCTTTGGGCACGCCATAATTATGGCGGTAAGTCCCCTCTTTCCGAAGTGGCTCAAAAGACGTCACGGCGTCCGGTGTAGATGAAGACCACCCGGAAGACACGGTGGAGCATACGGTGGAGGTGTGCCCTTTTGGGCTGAGTACCATCGTGTCCTCGTGAGGGCGATCGGCGGCAACGATCTCACGCGCTGGGCCCTGGTATAGGCCATGGTCCAGAGTGAGAAGGAATGGCAGGAGGTCGCCTCTTTCTGCGAAGCAGTAATGTTAGCGGAGGAGGCGACCGAATGCGCGAGGGAACGGCCCTTACGCCCCAGCCACCGGGATCCCGATCCCGAATTCCAGCCACCATAGGCGCTGGCTTGCGGACGGAGAACAATGGGTAACTCGTCGTCCGACCGTCCAGTAACTATCCGGACCAAGAAAAAGTCGTCAAGCGCGTAGTGTTCCACGCGCGCCTCAAGAAGATGTCAGCAAAACCGTAACCCAGCAAGGTCAAAGCCTACTGAAGCCATGGGTGATGCGTCAGGGAATCCCGAGGCCATGGAACGAAGGCAAGGAAGGAACAGGACTGGGTTTTAGTCAGTAAAAGTCTGACACACCCTCCTGCTCCGCTCAAGAGCGGGACTAGTCATTAGATTCACCCAAGGGCGGGAAATGTATTTAGATGATTTCCCACCAAAAAAAATCTTTAAATATTATATAGCATATATAGCATAGCATAGTCAGTTCCCGCTGTTCTGCTTCTGACTCAGGACTCCTTTCTAGGAGAGGAAAAATCTTTAAATATAATTTAGCTTATTTCACCATAACTTGTTTATCGATAGATGGCTTTTAGTCTCAGATTTTTACTGACTAATCCTTAATGTCCTTCAATTACCCTTTACATTATATGACTGCGGGTTTTCTTTTCAGAAATTTCCCACGACGTTTTTGATAGAAGCTTAGTTACTGTTCTTTATCCTTAACAAATAAATACATAAAATAAATAATAAAATACGATAACAAGTAGATAGCAATGGAAAATTAATAAATGTACACACACCTGAAAACGTAACTCTTAATATTAATAGGATACTAGTTCCACAGAACCAATAACCTCCAAGCCTAAACATATTAAACTCTCCCTCAAATTGCCATATGCGTAACACCCCCGGGGAATAAGGACTTAATTGCCGTACTTGACAGGCCGTTATAGTTGTTATATCCCACCAAAGCAGTTTGATTTTGCATGCGTGTGTCGGCTCACTTACGCTTTTTTTCTCTGTGCGGAAACTTAGAACTTTCGGTGTTATAGAAAATAGTTCACGCACACAGAGACATCGGATGAATGCGAGACGCACAGGATCGGTCGTTGTGGCAACGCTTGGGGAGGCTTATGTTCAATAGTGGACGTTTGTCGGATGAAATTATGATGATGATGACTCAGAGACAATGTGTAGGTGAAACAGAATATCTATTACCCTTATAGGTTCATACAACATCCGCGAGATAAGTGAGGCTGGGCTTAAAATTGAGTATTCGAGGAAAATTTATTCATAATAATGTTAGAAATGTAGGCAAGTAAACATAATTAGTATAAATAATAATAAAATAATATTCCACAACTTACACGCAACGCCATCTAGTCCCAAAATAAGTAGATCTTAAACTATGAGTACTAGACAACTGATAAACGTACTTATATATTTCTAAAAACATACATATTATCAATAAATTACTCTCAGATACAGAACAAATTATCGTGGTCATCACACAAATCTAATTATCGAAACTACGACTGCCGGTATATCAGTCATGGCCATTAACCAGTAGACCAACATGCCAGACATGATTATTATTTAATAACTTGGTGGGTAACTAAAAGGGATTTTTGTTTAGGTGGAAAATCATCTAATGACATCTCTCGCCCTTAAATGGGGCTCCCGAGGGCGTGTCAGACTTTCACTGACTAAAACCCACTCCTGTTCCTTCTTTGCCTTTGTTCCAGGGCCCCAGGGTTCTCTTTCGCATCACCCATAGCCCCAGTAGGCTCCGACCCTGCTGGGACCCTGCGGGTCTAAAAGAAATGATTCAATATAGATATTATATTTATAATTGACATCTGGCTAAGGTGTTATTATTTATTTATTACATTCTTTATTATACACCACATAAACAAAAATACAGGACGAACATAATTAAAAATAAGTGTACAATGGGCGGTCTTATCGCACAGGGCAATTTCTTACAGACAACCTTTTGATGGACTGAAAGAAAGGAGATAGATTTAGGGCTGTCAGTGTACAACATCAGAAAAATACTAATAAGACATAATAACACAAATACATACATAAAATATAAGAAAAAAATATACCAATAAATGTTAAATATATAATCCACTCCAGTATAGGAGCAGTGGTGGCTAAGTGGTAACGGCTCGACTTACGAGTTGTAGGTCACGGATTCAAACCCAGCCAGGCGCATTACTTTATGTAATTTATTTCATCACCACTGCTCTCAAAACGATGAAGGAAAACATCGTGAGGAAACCGGCATGTCCTAGAACCAAAAATACGAAGACATGTGACATCCACCAACCCGCACTGGGCCCGCGTGGGGGATTACGGCCCATTCTCTCTCCTAGAGAGGAGGCCTGAGTCCCAACAATGGGAACATTATAAAGCCGACTATGCTATGCTATAATTAGTCGTGGATTACCACGACTAATTAAAAAGATATAAACATTCTGCGAATACATAAAAAAGAAAGTAAAAATGTTTATTTAAATTTTAAAGGGCTGTGTAAAAAAGTTGTACCTCCATTTAAAACTTCATTATCACAACTAAAAGCTATTGCCAGTAAAAACCCTCGCATTATTTTTAAGTCTCTTCATTACAAAACCAAGGGTTTTAAACCATTTTTTTCTGAAAAATGTCTCAATTCGATCAATTTTTATTTCATTGACAAGTGCCATAAAATGCATTTAAATTTTACACTTTTATTTTCGCGCGTAATTTGACGAAAACACTCCAAATAAATACGGTGATATTAAAAATTTAAAGTTACTTATAGATTCATCATTTGAATGTTGACACTTTTTAGTTTTTTATTTTATTTTATTTTCTTCGCCCCATTAGTACAGGCTAAGGTCTTAAACCTTACTGCCTCGTCATCAGTAATAAATTAAACGTCTTTTTTGATTTGCAACAATGCAGGTTCAACACATGTTAACGTTTTTTGTAATATTTGACAGCAAATGAATCACGTCAACTTTCTCGGCAAACTTCGCTGAGGTAGTCAACACTGCAATAAAATTCTCAACTCAATTTTACCGAGATCGCGCCAGTTTAAATGATATTACATATACATATCCAGTTACGCAGACACTTAAGATACAAAACTACCCCAATTTTACATCACAATATCTACTAGAAACCTATATTTGAAAATTAAAACTGCCACTGAACTACAATCGAAGAAATTCCGTCAAAAAACTCTAACACTGTTATTGTTTATAAATTTTATGAAGTAAATCACGGAGGCTAATATATCGTTTATTATCACATTTGTGGCCTAAGTCTGATAGAGCTTTTTTTTTTTTTTAATTGATATAAACCAGTGCTTGACTACGATCCCACCTGATGGTAAGCGGAGATGCAATCATTGATGGTCAGGCGCACTAGTTTATTAAGAGCCTATTCACTCTAGCCTTGAAGACACCTATATTATAGCTTGTCTGAGATCAGTTAAATCGGTGGATGTGTGTAGATTTTTGAGGATCACTATGTTTCTTTCTTGTTTAGGCATACATGTATAAAATTCTGTGTTTTTTATTTCAAGCTGTTCTATATCCCTGAATGCTTCTGATATTTAGGTTGAATTTTAACTTAGTCATTTTTTAAAAACAGCTTAAAAAAGTGAAAAGTTTAAGATGATAAATGATATTTATTTTGTAAGTAGGTTTAAAAAAACACTTTTACACGTCAATTTTTTTTGTCATTTTAAACTAGATGAGGCCGGTGTTTCCTAGCTGACTACCCTAAGAAGAAACACCGAAACAAACTCAGGGGTCAAAGTCTCTTTTAAAGTCCATACAGTTAATATGTAATGGTCAAATCACATGAGAACAGTGCAGATTTGTCTGAGATGGTCTTTTGAAGAAAGAACCATACAGATTTGAGTGGACCTGTCCAGTCAGTGCAAGCATTTGTCAATATTCGCAAAGCTCAACCCAGGACTACTAAGGAGCTCAACGTCTTGACGAACCAAGAAAAGGACATTTGGGTAGGCCGCAGAATATACTCAAATTGCCAGACATACGTTAAAATTACTGAAAAAGAAAAAAAAAAAAAGGCAATCAACATTGTTCTCACGTTCACAATAATAATAGTAAATATATAATTTACAAAATGTAATTTACTTAATAAAGTAAATATTGATGAATTACAAATTCAAAGACATTAAATAAATACTATATAAAATGAGAGCAGTGGTGGCCAAGTGGTATCGGCCCCGACTTACGAGTTGTAGGTCGCGGGTTCAAACCCAGCCATGCGCATTACTTTGTGTAATTTATTTCATCACCACTGCTCTCAAAACGGTGAAGGAAAACATCGTGAGGAAACCGGCATGTCCTAGAACTAAAAAATCGAAGACATGTGACATCCACCAACCCGCACTGGGCCCACGTGGTGGATTACGGCCCATTCCCTCTCCTGGAGAGGAGGCCTGACTCCCAACAGTGGGAACATTATAAGGCCGACTATGCTATGCTATGCTATATAAAATGAATTGGGTTATTTTATGAACTGAAATATTTTACCTTGCTTATTTTATTTTGTATTTATACCTTAAAACGACGACGGATGAAAAAAGATTGCATGTAGCGGAGATGAGAATGTTAAGATGGATGTGTGGTGTGACGAGAATGGATAAAGTGAGAAATGAATATATTAGGGGAAGTTTGAAAGTAGTGCCAGTGACTGGAAAGTTGAAAGGGAATCGTTTATCTTGGTATGGTCATATGAAGAGGAGGGATGAAACGCATGTTACTAAAAGAGTTATGAGTTTACATGTGGATGGATGGAGAGGGAGAGGGAGACCAAAGAAAAGATGGATGGATTGTGTGAAGAGTGATATGAAAGAAAAGGAAGTTAGTGATAGCATGACGAGTAACAGGGCAGAGTGGAAGAAAAAAACGTGTTGCGCCGACCCCAAATAACACGCGATAAGGGCAGGAAGATGATGATGACCTTAAAACGGTGAATTTCGACAGTCCCAAAAACATAAGAATCAGTTAATTACGCAAAGGAGCATAACTTTACGTAACTGTTAAGTATTCAAAAGCTGGACAAGCGTGTAAAAATACCGAGTACCCTGAATAATACTCATAAATATTCATTGTAACCGTTACCTGGGCTAAACCTTTTAAAGCGATTTAAATAACCATAATACGGATGGAATTTTGGGTTGAGAAGCGCGAGATAAATAGAGAGAGAAGCTAGTTAAAATTGTATAATTTTTAGATGTTTTTGTTAAATGGGAAAGGGTTTCTTTATTATGGATAGACTTGCGTCTGACCACTATCTCACCTGGCGGTAAGCGATGATGTGGCCGACGAAGGAGCACGCTTGCCTAGAAATAACCTTATTAATCTTTAGAGCATTCATCTGTTAAAACTATACAGAAGCCAAAATCAATTATTTCCGACAGACGCGTTGGCGCTGACGCGCTTCCGCGTCTATAATATAGTGATACTAAATAATTAATTGTAGTGTAAACAAAGAAGTTATTAAAAAAAATATTGTACCATGTCTTATGTCGTAAATGTGTTCAATTAATAAGTCTAAAAAAAAAAAACAGTAATGCCTCATAATTTATCCTAAACTAACACGTTTAATATCTCGAAAAATGGCTAAAAATTTCAGTTTTGAGATTACTTTTCTTGAATGAAAACTTACAGCAATCGTATTTTTTTTTAGTCCATGTACTAGTCAATTTTTTCATTTTTTTAAAAGTAAAATTATTTTAAGTTTATCATATACGGTTTAATTACTATCTCGCATCTGTGTAGACCGTCGACCGCTAGTTTTAAAAACGGCTTGGATAAGAACTGTTCTAATGGGAAAACTATACGACCATTTGAAAATGTTTTTAATTTTATGTGGTCAATATCTTATCTAGAAATTAAACACATTATTGTTATATTATCCGTCGGAAATCATTGATTTTGGCTTCTGCGTGGTTTTAACGGATGAATGCTCTTAACTTAAAGACCCCTAAGTTTTAATTATCAGAAAATACATACTCCAGCAGGGAATTCCACTTTTTAACTGTAGGTACACATAGTGAATGTATTTCCAAAACGCTTTGTACGTACGGGAGAGATGTCCACCACGTACCGGTGACGCAACGCCGTACGTCTAGTGATCCGATGATGGAACGGACTTAGAAGAATTAAATTGTGTAATTCCAAAGCACACTCCCCGAAATCTAAACGATAGAATACTGACAGGCTAGCAACTCGGCGTTGATGCTTAAGATGGTTTTAAGAGGGTTATGTAATTACGTGTGGTTCAGTCATAGGTCTATCTCAGAAGCGTGCCAGAGCTATAGAATTGTTCAACAGAGTTTTTTTTTTAATTTTGATAGGTTCGCGCTTGACCGCTATCTCACCTGATGGAAAGCGACGATGCGGTCGACGATGGAACGCGTTTACCTAGAAGTAACCTATTCACTCTTGACTTAAAGATTCCCGGGTTGTAGACATCAGGAAACACAGATTCCGGCAAGGAATTCCACTCCTTAGCTGTACGCACAATGAATGTGTTCCCAAAACGTTTTGTGCGTATAGGTGGGATATCTACCATGTACCGGTGGCGCAGAGTTACTCCAGCTTTGGTACGCAAAGGGTAACTAAAAAACCAGGGTGAGTTTTAGTCCTTAAACGTCTTTAGAGGTATGTGGAAAAGGTTGTAAAGTACCGTGAACCTCCGTTGATAAGGAAGGGTCATCCAACCAGACGGTTAATTGGTCTGATCCTGGTAACTGTCCAACAGTTGATTTCGGTCTGTTGTATATGCTCTACTTGAGCAGAGAACTCTCTATTGTGATGCAGGATTTAGTAGCTTTAGTTTATATGTCGACATAGATGTCTGATACTTTCTCCAGCTTGACTCACAGCGGCTGAAGTTTTTAGTGATGATTACCCACCTCAAAACATAAAAACTAAAGTCGTGATGGTCAGTACTAGGTCTATAGTAAGACCTAAAAGTAAACGTAATGAAATGTCTCAATTATAACTGTCTTAAAATTAATATTATTTTTTTTTATTTTTTTTATTTAATCATAGGAGAACCAACAGCTATAACAAAAGAATAACAGTAGTATAAGAGACAATGAGCCAATTACAGGTTCTCACGGGTAGAAACAGGTAAAGTAATAGAAAACTTACGATCACTAACAAGCACGATAAAAAGAACATAATTAAACATCCCTTAATTAAAATTAGCGCTATACACTTTTGAAAAAGTCTGCATTCAGCTGAGTGCGTGCCGAATAGGTTTTAATAGTAAACGGATCAAAAGAGAACTCTTTACAAAGAACAGTAAAGTCCTTACACGCTCGCACCATGCAGGACTTTCGCCTGTAATTAGAAGAGGAAGAAGGAATAGATATAGGCGGATTAAATCTAACCGATCTCTGGGGGACATTAAAGCATAATTTATGTAAGAGATCAGGACAGTCAAACTCATTAGAAAAAAAATTTAGTAGGAAAGTGCAATCTGATAATCGACGACGATTTATAAGTGGTTGTAAGTGTAATTTCTTGCAGAGATTTAAGTAATTATCAGAATGATATGGTATACGCAGCCGAAAACAAAGAAAAAGAATAAATCTTTTTTGTACATTCTCAATACGATCAATGTATTTGCCATAACAAGGGTTTCAAATTTGAGACGCATATTCGAGGTGATTTCTAACAAAAGTGCAGAATCTTAAGAGTTTTGGCATTCTTAAAACACCCTGCAAGTCTCATAACAAAACCCATTGATCTTAAAACTTTGGCCACTATTTGCTCAATGTGCACATTAAATAAAAGTTTAGAGTCATGAAACACGCCTAAGCCGCGTACACCGTCGCATCTTTGCAATAGCTGCCCTTTAAGTTTATAAGTTGTAGGGCGAGGGATCCGTTTTCTGTTGAAGGAGACTATTGAGCATTTAACAAGGTTCAAATCTAATTTGTTAGTCAAGCAATAATCATCAAATCACGCCAAGTCACTTTGGAGAGCATCCATGTCTTCCTCCAATGATATTGCAGAGAATATCTTCATGTCGTCAGCAAAACAAAGTAAATTTGAATGGTGGAAACACGAGTCGATGTCGCTGACATAAATGATAAAAAGTAAAGGACCCATCAAGGAACCTTGGGGTACACCACTAGGAGCTGAAACCCAGCTCGACATGTAATTACTGATAACGACTGCTTGAGACCTGTTTTCAAGGTATGAATTAAACCAGCGAAGAAGATCTCCTCTAATACCGTTGTTAAAAAGCTGTGTTTTCAGAATATTATGGTCAATTCTGTCAAAAGCTTTACCTGTGTAAACGACATCGACTTGTGCCCCATTGTCCATTTTATCAGTTAGGAAGTCATTGAGCAGATCCAGGTTAGTTACTGTTGAACGGCCCTTAAGAAATCCGTGCTGAGAAGGGCTAAAAGACTGACTCAGCGCTGCATAAATTTGGTTATAGACTATCCTCTCAAAAATTTTAGCCAATACGCATAAACAATTTCATTTTTGTGCCCTTTTTTATGCACAGGAGTGATAAAGGCAGACTTCCAGATTTGGGGTACAGAACATGATGCGAGTGATTTTTTAAATAATAGTGATACCGGCAGTGATATAGTTTTAGCACACCCAATCAGAAATTTAGGTGATAAGTGATCAGGACCAGCAGACTTAAATGGATCAATTTCACTAATAAGCTTAACTACAACATTAAGATCGATCTCGATTGAGTGAATATCCGAAGTTATATTAGAATTTATAGCAGTTTGGGGAGGGCAAAAATTAGTAGGCATATCATTGATAGGATTAAGAAAAGTAGAATAGAAGTGGGAATAAAATGCATTACAAATAGAAATCGTCACATCACCATATTTGAGGAAGTTGGGCATTGCATTGGACTTATATCGTTGTTTCACAAAGCTCCAAAATCGTTTCGGATTCCTTTCAATAGAGGCCTCAGTTTCAGCTAAGTAGTTAGTATAGCAATCCGCTTCAAGCCTATCAACCCGCTCACGTAAATGTTTAACGGTCGCCTCGTCTGAAAGTCTACCATAAGTCTTAAACTTACGTAGATATTTAAACTTCTCTTTAATTAAGCGTTTGAGTGCCAGTGAGTACCAAATAGGGTATGAGCTAGGAAGAATGGTCTTAGTGGGAACAAACCTATCCTGAATGTCCTTTAAGGTGGCATAAAAATATTTTACAGCCTCGTTAAACGACATGTTAGACAATACGTTAATCCAATCTATGGCTGCTATTTCCCTATTGATGGCCGCAAAGTCAGCTTTACCGTAGATGTAACGAATAAAGGGAGCGGGAGTAAAATAAGTGTACTCGGCAAAGTTAACATCTATACAGAGGGCCGGATGATATTTGTCAACGGGTGTTACAGGTACCAGACATTCACACACTGATACAGTTTCATTACACAAAACTAAATCGAGAATCTTGCCATAATTATTTAAAATTCCATTATATCGCTTTAACCCCAAAACACGTAACTCATCTGGAAGCATAAACTCGTCTCCACTACAAATATTCTCGGGTAAAAATATGTTATTGTTTATTTGCGACAAAATTCCACTCAAGTTAAAATCACCTACAACTAAATAATTGTCAGACGAATTATTTAACAATATGCCATTCAAACTATGGAGAAAATTGGATAATTGTTCAGAAAAAGAATAACCACGGTTTTGCTGACATAGGTAGATGGCACAAATGTTCAGTTTAAGATAATTTCTAGTATTAGGCTGACGTAAACTCAGAGTTACCCACAAGTCTTCGGCCGAAGAGTGAAATAATGGTTGTGGTACCGCAGAAATACACTCACGGACAGCCACCAAAACGCCACCTCCACGAGACTGACCTGTAAGACAATAATCCTGGTCGCGACGCCACACAATAAACTGCTCACCAAATAACTCAGAGTTTGATATGCTATCGACTAACCAAGTTTCCGTTAACACAAATACATCATACGTACATAGGCATAATTGGCGAAAGAAGAATTCAGTTTTGGTGCGGAGCCCACGAACATTCTGATAATATACATGTAGTTTATTACTGTCGTTTAAAGCCATTGATAATTTACACAAGTTTTAACACCAACATCATTAGCACGATAACAACCACTCAATTATAGTAAAACTCTAAATTAATAACGATTGCAGATAATAAATACTCATAGTTAATGTGATATACCAAAATAAAAGCGAATTTTTGTTTGATTCTTTTTTATTGGTCTATCAACAATCGTATACACTGAAACAAATTAAAAAAGAGAATATTAAAAAATAAATTACAATCTAGATTAATGTTGCAATTTCTTATAGGTTAAAATAGCCGTGTAGGTACGTTCAATTCTGTTTAACGCCATGCATAATTTGAAACCTCAAATTGTATGACTTATCTTGAACGGGGAATTTCTGAAAAGGAAACCCGTAGTCCTAGAACGCAAAGGGCAACTGAAAGACACAGGTGTGGTTTTAGTCAGTAAATGGTCTGACACGTTCTCTCACTCCACCCAAACCGAAGTAAAAAAAAAAATATCTTGATAAGTAAGATCGTAAGCCGTAGGACATACAAAAATGGTTAAATAAGAGTATATATCATCATCATTATTTCAGCCGAAAGATGTCCACTGCTGGACATAGGCCTCCCCCAAGTGCCACCACAATGAACGGTCCTGTGCGTCTCGCATCTATCGGACTCCCGCTACCGTCACCAGGTCATCAGTCCACCTTGTAGGAGGCCTTCCAACACTACGTCTTCCGGTACGTGGTTGACATTTCAGAACCTTTCGGCCCCAACGGCCATCCGTTCTGCAAGCAATGTGCCCTGCCCATTGCCACTTAAGTTTGGCGATTCTTCATACTAAGTTGGTATATGTAAGAGTATATATACAGTTATAAAATAAAAAAGTAAAAGTTACTTATATTTCTGAGTCTGTTTTTCAAATAGAAAAACATTTAGACTCAGAAATATAAGGCATTGGACTGGAATAAAGTCTGTTCAAGAGCTTTTAGACTTAGAGAAATACTTAGAAAACTAACTACTGGCCTTCAGTCATTGAAAGGCTTAACCAGAATACAATGCTGTAATCGATATCATTCGTTATCGAATGGACGAAAATCGACTCACAGTATTACTCGTATATTCTGGATTTCGAGTAAATGCAAACATTATCATTGATAGTATTTCACTTACAATGCGTGCATTAGCTGGACAAATCCAGTCAATTCTGTGTGATTCTTTCTTCCAATTCAAAATCTTTTAATAGGCACTTTTGCTTATGACGTTTTCTAAATACCCATCACTTCAAAAGCTAGGGCACGGTTTTAATTGATGGTTTTCTATGGAGAAGAACCAGTAAGAAATTTCACTGGTAGCCGAGGAGTTTAATAAAAAAAAGAAGAGTTTTACAATATATGAAAGGAGAGTGTAGATCAGTCAAAATTTACCTAATCTTCTACTTATATCTCATTATGAACAACTTTTACTATGGGACCAAACCAATAATCGCGAAAAAAAATCAGCTGTTCGTTTATGTTCGCATAACTCGTCAAAATCTATGGAGCAGCTGTTTTTTTTTTCGCGATTTCAGCTTTGTTCCCTTAGTAAAGGTTGTTCATAATAAGGAGAACAAAGTCCTCTCGAAGTTCTTAAAGTTAATTTTTTAACACCTTATACAATAAAAGGAGAAACTGAATGACTGACATATCAACGCAAAGCCAAAACTGCTGGAACTAGGAGCGTGAAATTTTACACAAGGTTTCCTTTTATGACGAAAGCGAGCACTAAGTGAGAAATTCCAAAGATTGTATGGGGCGGGCAAAGCCGCTAGCAGAAGCTAGTCTATGAATAAAAGGAGAATCTGACTGACTGACATAATGTTAACTGACACACTGAAACTACTAAGACTAGGAATGTGAAATTTTGCACAAATCACGACCCTCAGCATTGAGGATAAACGACGCAAGGGGGAAGAGTAAGCTAGTAAGGTATAGAATAGTAATAAAATAAAGTAAATAAAAAATATTATAGATAAATTACACCCAGACACAGAACAAATGGACGTGCTCATCACACAAACATTTGTCCTGGATGAGAATCAAACCTACGACCTCCGGCATAGCAGTCAGGGCCACTAACCACTAGAACAACAGGCAAGTCATAACAATATATACAGTCATGATCACCCCTACGCTAAACCATCTTAAAATTATCATATTTCTGGTGTGAAAGAGACGAAACTATACAGGACGAATAGACTGTCTCTTTCACACTTAGTTTAGTGCAGTGTAAACCTCCCCTATAATAATATTACGACTATTTTAAAGCCAGATCACACATCAGGTATTTTTACGGCAGGTATTTTTTATCGTTATTTCTACGGTACTTTTAATTTCATTATTCGTTTTTATTTGGTGGAAATAGACTATTTATTTTATATAAGTGAGTACACACGAGTTCATAGTGGATATACAAATAGTGCGAAGCATTTTTTTTTTGTTCTGTTTAGCGAATCATTTGATTTGATAGGTAGGATCAGTGTTTAGCTGTTTATTTTTACTAACTAATAGTGTGAATTATTTTATTTTTATGTTCTGTTCATTGAATCATTTTATTTGATATGTAGTGTAAAAGATTTAATTGTTTATTTTTATGAAAGTAGTTTTAGATGCATTTGCCTATGCCTTTGAGCTTGACTGGCCTGTTGGTTTAGTAGTTAGTGGCCCTGATTGCTATGCCAGAGGTCGTGGGTTCGATTCCTACCCAAGACAAATGTTTGTGTGATAAGCACAATCATAATTTGTTTTGTGTCTGGGTGTAATTTATCTATAATATGTAACATGTATTTAGAAATATATAAGTAAGTATGTTTATCAGTTGTCTAGTTCTGCTCTGCTTAGCTTGGGATTAGACGGCGTTGTGTACTAGAGTTACCCCAAAAACTATAGCCTATTGTATAACCTATTATACACCACTAATTTTTAATTTGTGCAAACACTTAAAAGCTTAATTAAAAAAAAAACAATTTAATATAAAAAAGTCTTATTATTATTTAATTAAAGTCTCAATAAAATATTTATAAATAGCAAAGTTATTAGCGTTTATTTATATCCTAAAATATCACTAAATTTTTGGAAATATTGTACAGACTATTGATTATGAACTAATAAATGACGATCAAAAGGAAAAACACTGCGCGTAGTATTTTCTATTAGCAATGCAATGATTTAGTGATTAAATTATGAATTTACCAATTATGACAAATTTTCGTGGACAATTTTGGGATTCCATTTTTTTTAATTTTAACTAAAAAAATATGATCAGTAAAGGGTACGGATAGAGCCCCATTTTTGTGTACTATATAATAAATAGGGGTGTATAAGTTATGTAACAGTAAAACTTTATGAAAATCTGTTCAGCGGTAAGGGCAATAGTGTCAAACATTCACACATTCACGTTTTTAATTTGAGTGTGATGTGTTATAAAGTATCATTATTATACTGTATGTAAGTGATAAACAGTTTAGAGATTTTTATAATAGTGATGATAATGTTCAGGAAGTTCTAAATTAAAGCAATATAGTGGTCAGGAAATTAATAATTGAGACAATATAGTATTCAGGAAATTGTAGTTTATTTACCTAGTTATTTTGCGTGAATCTTTTCATGTCACAATTCGGTTTAAAGACTTTTATTTCTCAAAAAAAGAACATTACGGTTCACTTACATATTGAGGAACGTATAGAATTCATTTTTATACATATAGATTATATATAAAAATGAATAGCTGTTCGTTAGTCTCGCTAAAACTCGAGAACGGCTGGACCGATTTGGCTAATTTTAGTCTTGAAATATTCGACTATTGGACTATCCAAGGAAAGGTTTAAAAGGTGAGAAAAAATTACGGAAAAATATCTGAATACAACGCAATGTCTAATTAAAATGCCATTATAAAATAAATTATGCTGTTCTGGTAATGCCAGTAGATGGCGTTATTCTTACTATTAGGCGGTACGAAGTTCGCCGGGTCAGCTAGTTATTTAATAAAAGTACATACAGTCTCTGTGATCACATGCAGTTATATAAAACAACAGAATTATTAGAAGATTTTAAAGGTGACATTCGGTGTTGGTATTTCGTTTTAACGTATTCTTTTAGGACTTTTTTTGTATGTATGTCAGGTGTTACTATTAAATACATCATTAGGTATTTTTTATTCAATTGGTAAGATTATCCTAAGAAGAAGCTATTCTTGTGAAACATTGCCGCTTATTCATGGTCAAATGGAAATAGAAAGAAAGAAAGAAAGAAATAAAAAGAGGTAAACAGCAGAGTTAACAGTTGAGTGATGACTTACTTACTAGTTTCAGTCCAGGTAGACACTTTATCAAACTAATAGATATATTCCATATTAATACCAAAAACTAATACCACTGGTATTTGTTTGAACTTATATTTATAATTTATTTTGATTAGAATTGAATGTGTTGGCTTGTACCTAATTCAAGTTATCAGTATTTGTTTGGAATGGAAAATAAATATGATTTAAAAAAATACAAGTGGTATTCGTTTTTGGTATTAGAACGGAATAAATCAACTAATATTGTATAGGCGGAAGTTTGTGAGTGTGTGTGTTCCTTCTTTGTCCTTTGCATTCTAGGACCATAGGTTTCTCTTTCTGAAGTTTACCCATGACCCCAGTAGGCTTCGGCCCTGCTGGGCCCCTACGATTTTGCTTAGATCTCTTTGAGGCGCGTGTGAAACACAACGCGCCGTCAACGACTCGGGTTCGATCCGGACGGCTACTAGACGACCGAACGGCAAACTACCCATTGCTCATCATCCACAAGTCATCCATGCCTTTGGTGGACCTACCTTACCTTCTAGAGCTACCAGTGACTCTACTGAGCAATTTCGCAGCTAATTTATTTTACGCTGTGATGAAAACAAGTGAGCTTTTGGTGTTTACCTCTTTACCAGTACAAGGTTAAAAGATACCTCTAGATATAGGTATGTATACTTTAAATTCACAAAATATTAGGTATTCATTATGCATGTCTGGAGGAAGTTTTGTTTAAACAATCGATCTACAACATCAAACTGGCTTGTACTTGCTTTTACTCTGTGGATAATTGGGTGAAGTTTTACATGTTTCAAATTCGAACAAAACGAAGTTTCAAAACTAAAAATAATGTATTAATTAAAGAATTAAAAATTATATCTCTGCGTGGCTTTGACCGACAAATATTTAAAGTCAACTTACGACCAAAAAAAAATTAAATTAAATTATCCAATTAAAACCAACAAACCAAATTCAGATAATTGAGAAAATGAACGACATGGTTGGGATAATGTTTGAACAATAATAATAATAATTATAATAACTTTAAAAAAAATTGCAATTTAATCAAATCAAATTAAAACAAAAAAAAAAAAAAAATCTACCATCAAATCAAATCAAATAAAAAAAAATCAAATCAAATCAAATTATGACAGCAAGGTTTTTTAAATTTCATAAATCTCTGATTGTACCACTGCCACCCAAACTAAGATTAAACTTGTGTTATGGATGCCAGGGCTCTCTATTAATCTATTTTTCACCTTATACAAACCAGTACGGAGTTACACTTTAAGCTGTATGTATTTAATGTAAAATGTAAAACTTGATGCAAATAAACTATTATTATTATTATTTGGAAAGTATCCATTGTTAGGCATAAAAATAAAGTCACTAGATAAAAGAAAAACAAAACAGTTTATATAAATTTAAAGATTAATAAAAAATAAGAGTAAAATAAAACAGCCCCTTACTAGTATTTTGGTTCGTAGTTGCTAAATAAGCTGCTGCACTGCATGTCGCGGGTTTGATTCTCGCACGAAGTAAATATTTATATGGCCATTCAGATTGTTGTATGATTTGGTATTTCTTGTGTCTGTAAATTTGTAATTTTATTTGTGAACGCACAGCGGTATAGGAATAATTCCTATTGCGATGATGTTATAGCTGAATGATTTACCACCAAAACAAATCACAATTCAGGCATTTATTTCCAAAGACATTCACGTTTTGACATCACAATCTTTTCATCATCATTTCAGCTGGAAGACGTCCGCTATTAGATATAACCTCGCCCATAAGTCGGCGCAACGACCAGTCCTGTGCATTTCGCATCCATCGCATTCTCACAACTGTCAACCGGTCATCGGTACACCTTGTGAGTAGATTCCCAATGCTGCATCTTGCAGTCGCATTTCCAGAACTCCTAGCCTTATCGACCATCTGTTCTGCGAGCAATGTGCCCCGCCCAAGCTCGTTAAAAGTTTGGCGATTCTTCGCACTCATTACACGTTTTTTTGCAAATATTGTATTGCTAACTCGGCTTGAGTTGAAAAACGTCTATTGAAATTCGTTCATCTGTTAATTTTCTCAAGATCTAAGGCCCTACCACGAGCACTTAACGCGATCTATTTTACAACCTAAATTGAACTGTTAAAGGGATGGAGCTACATTGGGTGTATAGCTCTATTCCTCTTTCTCGCTCGCAGAACTAATATTTTAACACGTAATGTTTAGGATTCTGTTCATTTCTTAAGGGGGTGCAACTCGACATACATTTTTCATACAACCGCTCTTACGCGGTTATGACGTTATTATACATTTTTCATTAGATATTTTGAAAACACAGTATCTTGTGGATATTATCTATCTCTAATCCAATAAAGACCTCTGAAAATTTGCTGTTTTGCGTGAACTTTGATACTTCATAATTAACTCAAAAATTAAAAAAGTACCAACTGCAATAGAAGCTTTGCAAATTTAATCAGATTCCAAATGACGATATTTTTTTTTTAACTTTTAAGAGTTAAAAAAACACACGTATTTCCTGGAACGAGTTTTGTAAAATATTCGAGTAAATCACGGATATACCGAATGCTAACAGAGTTTTCAGGTGATGTCTTTCTTTTTTCGCGTTGCCTTTTCGTTAAAAATCACGTTAGATTTCGTTAGATGAAGTAACAAGCTTTTAAAAAGGACCTTCATAATTGGTTTAACATTAGGAGTTAAAATAACTTTCTCGATAGTTGATAACAGGGACGCCTGATTAACCTAAAGGTCAATAAACACAACTGGAAGAAACTTTGTCCAACGTTTCAGTAAGCCAGTCGAGGTGAAAGGCTTGATGTAATAATCCGTATTCTAAATGGAGGTACGACAGTGACAAGAACGGACTGAAGGATTAAAATGGTCGAAGGGTATCATCTGCTGATAAGAAAGAATGGGAACGACGTTTCAGGGCACATGATAATATTTAAAGAAGAGTTATTTTACAGGCTGCATTTTACAGGATGCATTTTACAGGATGCATTTTACAGGATGCATTTTACAGGATGCATTTTACAGGCTGCACTTTACAGGCTGCATTTTACAGGCTGCATTTTATAGGCTGCATTTGACAGGGTGCATATTACAGACTGCAGTTTACAGGGTGCATTTTACAGAGTGCATTTTATAGGCTGCATTTTACAGGGTGCAATTTATAGGCTGCATTTTACAGGCTGTATTTTACAGGATGCATTTTACTGGATGCATTTTACAGGATGCATTTTACTGGATGCATTTTACTGGATGCATTTTACAGGCTGCATTTTACAGGCTGTATTTTACAGGATGCATTTTACAGGCTACATTTTACAGGATACATTTTACAGGCTGCATTTTACAGGATGCATTTTACTGGGTGCATTTTACAAGCTGCATTTTAGAGAGTGAGCACAGAAATTACATGACTTGATTCCGCTATAACCTTTCTAGCATCAGATAACCCGACGTATGGCGAGTATCTACCCTTACGTGACACCTCTACGGTCCAGACTAAGCATTTCGACTCGTCGTTTACACCGCAAACATCAAAGGACTGGAACAATATGCCTACTCCGGTCTTTACGTCCGATTATAATTTAAGCGTGAATAGGCTCTCAATAAACTAGTGCGCATCACCATTAACCATTGCATCACTGCTTACCATCAAGTAGGATCGAAGTTGAGCACTAGTTTATTAAAATTAAGATAAAAACCTGGCAAGTGCGAGTCGGACTCGCGCATTGAGGGTTCCGTACAAAGGTACATAATGAAAACAGTTCAATTCCCAAATTGAGTTACGAAGATTTTTCCGAATAGCAAAAAAGTTTATTTTGTGATATAACTGCAAATTTACAGTTTTCAAATTTTGTTTTATACTTGTGCTATGAATCCTTGCTTCATACCAAATTTCAGGATTCTAGGTCAACGGAAAGTACCCTATGAATTTTGATATCCTTGAGAAAAAAAAATAAAAAATAAAGAGAGTGTCGAAATACACGGTTAATCCAGAAGTTTGATTTTTTCACAGATTCAAGGGACTATGGAATATGGTTTTAATTTCAACTCGATACCTCCACGCGTTCCCGAGATAAAAGGTCTTGACAGACAGATGACAGACAGACAACAAAGTGATCCTTTGAGGATCCCATTTTTTCCTTTTGAGGTACGGAACCCTAATAACATGAAAAAAAATATTAACAACTAGCTGACCCAACATGTCCCGTGACTTCGCCCGCGTCTTTAATTACTGCTTTTTCATGCGTCGTACGTGATATAATGTAGCCTACATACTTTACCATCAGTTTTCAACGGTGGGGCTCAATGAAAACTGGTTGGTTGGAACTTTCATGGAGCGTGTATCACAGCAATGCAATATTGCAATCTCTATTGATAAATTCATATTTCGCTTTCATTATACTAGACGTGCTTTTGAACTGTACTAGTATTATTGAATGACTAGGTCCTGTCAGTGACTTTACCTCCATGAAAGTATAAAATAATAATATGTGGTGTCTATATGTCACTTAGCGATAATGTTCTATTGTTGCAAGAATTTTTAAAATCAGTCTAGTAGTTTTGAGATTAAGCATTACAAACGATTGGTTTCGAAACGTGGTCGCTCACAGTGGGCCTCATCAGAAGGCTTACAGTCACCCAAAGGGCAATGACAGATAACCAAATATTTTACGTCACAAAACAAAAAAAAAATTCAAACCAAACTCGAATCTAATTTCGTCTAAGAAGACAATTGAAGGCAAGAAAAAGAATTAGCCCTATCATCCTGAATCCAGTTTGAATAAAAAAACGTTAAACAAAGAAACAGCTCGGCAATTATTTAGATCTGTAACGGAAACACGTCGCCATGTTTGTAGAGTTAGTTACCTGAATAAACGAGTTTAGGGACCGATTCTTTTGTTTTAAAATAGGGCAGGCTGTGTCGTCGACACGGCCTAGTGCGTGACGTAGTCAGGAATTTTTAAAACGAAAACAATGTACATTTAGGGAATCTTAATGTTTAATAGGCTTAATGTTACCCAAAGGGCAATGGAAAGGGCTATGCTGGGAGTTTCCTTGCGTGATCGAATCAGAAATGAAGATATCCGTAGGAGAACCAAGGTTGCCGACATAGCACGAAGAATCACCAAATTTAAGAGCAATGGGCAGGGCACATTGCTCTTTGCGCTTTGCATGTAGATTGACTTCTGTACTATCTGTTTTGTGGTATAGGTGTCAACAATGTAAGGGTTGGATGCTCGCCGTACATCGGGTAAAAAAATGATTTCCCAGCTACCAAAAGAAATGAAAAAATTACGATGATTTTTTGAGCGTAACCTTAGTCATTGTTCTATCAAAGTTTTGCTAAACCTACATAATATGATACACAAGAACTCGTAACAAAAATCATTCCTCACCAACATAAGAAGGAACAATAGAACCTTAAAATTAGACAACAGACCAACTAAAACAGTAAGTACGTAAGTACAAGGAGTTTGAATATAATTTCGAGCAGATTTTCCGAGGATTGCGAAGATCCAGCGGTAGCCACTTCGCGTTGAACTAGAAACTCTACTTAGAGCGTCTATGAATAAATTACTCGAGCATTCGTTTTCTAATGTGCGCTGAAGTGTTGAGAAAAACTTCAAATATTTACCTTTATAAGTTACTTTTCAAAGGAGAGATGACCAAAGTATGCTAAAGTGCGTCTGATGAGATTACTGTCAAGATCTAGAAGTCACTAATGGACGAAGTTCATAAAAATATAATTGAAGTTTCTCCGCTTGTATTTATTTTACTTGGCTCTGCCAGTGATTTTGGCCACGTAATAGTAAAAAATATTTAGACTATGTCATTCAATAAATAAGCATTATACTGGTGAAAGAATTTAAAAAAAATATAGCAGTTTTTGAAATTATACATTATAAAGAAAAATAAAGGGGGCCAGGAGGGTCAAAGCCTACTGGGGCCACGGTTAGTGTGAAAGTGAAACCCGAGGCTCTGGGACAAAGGCAAAGAAGGAACAGGAGTGGGTTTTTAGTCAGTAAAACTCTGTAACTATCTCGCGCTCCGCTCAAGAGCGAGATTTGTCATAAGATGATTATCCCACCAAATAACAAAAAAAAAAGATATATATATATAAAGAAAAATACAAATCCTTCCTCTTTATAATATAACAACTGACCCAGCATACATTTTTCTGCCATATAAATTATTAAATCAGAAAACGGAGCGGGGTATCAAGGAAAAAATAGCCTAAGACCTTTTCTCAGATTAAGACAGATTAAAACATACACAAAAAAAAACCCTTAAAAATCAGTCAAGCCATTTCGGACAAGTTCAATATCAAATACTGTGACACGAAGTTTATATATATTATTAAAAAGATATGATACAATAAACAACTACAATATAAAAGACAGATAACACTGCTGTTCACAAATTAACTGTGGGATACATAAATAAAATCACTAAGATGACGAAACAATAATGAAAAAAAAAAACACATAGATAACTGCCGGGCTAATCAAAAAACAGAAATAATGTTTTCACTTCAACAACTCATTAAACTTTTATTTGAAATCTGTTTCATGCGTGCAATACTCATAAAAAGGAATACAATAGTAACCCTTCCCATATTACAGGATTGATGTTCTGGATATTCTTCTTTCTTTCTTTCTTTAGATACAAATGCAGATTGAACAAACACCACCTTAAAAATGAAAACCGGCCAAATGCGGAATCGCGCACAAGGGATTTTTGCTATATCTATACAACATTAGACACTATATTATAACTTTTATTTACTCGTTAAGGGGTCCTTATTGATTTTTTTTTTGAAATTATTGTAATTTTGAAAAATTGATTTTTTTTTATTTAACATCTAGAAATTTTATATTAATTAGGAAATTTATATTTGTTTAGAAAGTGTTATCTAAATGTTAATTATGAATCATTGATTTGTGAATTCTAATATTTGTTATTTTATACTGCATGGTAATTTATAAATAATCTTATGAAATGTAAAAGTCATTCTCTATGGAAATAAAGAGGCTATATTATTATTACAAATTTGATTAAATTCAAACATAAAAAACAGCATAAAATCAAATTTGTTGTAGGTGAACTTGGATTATAGCGGCAAATTTCAAGTGTCTAGCTATCTCGGTTCATGAGATATACAGCCTGGTGGCAGACAGACGGTCAGTGAAGTCTTAGTAATAGGCTCTCATTTTAACTCTTTTTTATTTAATATCTAGAAATTTTATATTAATTTGGAAATTTATATTTTTTTAGAAATTGTTATTTAAATGTCAATTATGAATCATTGATTTGTGAATTATAATATTTGTTATTTTATACTGCATGGTAATTTATAAATAATCTTATGAAATGTAAAAGTCATTCTCTATGGAAATAAAGAGGCAAAAACAGCAAAAAATCACATTTATTGTAGGGGAATTTGAATTATAGTGGCAAATTTCAACTGTCTAGCTATCACGGTTCATGAGATACAGCCTGGTGGCAAACAGACAGAGAGTGAAGTCTTAGTAATAGGCTCTCGTTTTAACTCTTTGGGTATAGAGCCCAAAAAAACACATCTATTTTTAACTTTTATTTACATTACAAACATACTCACGTTACTAATTAGCCTCATTAATGCCCTCAGGGTCGCTCAACGAACTCTGGAAAGAGCTATGAATACCGGACATTTGGTAAATTGGTCATAAAAATTCCTTTGACAAGTCAGTAACCTGAAATTACGGTACCCAATCCAAACTTAGGGTACCCATATTCCTAGGTTATTGAATTGCAAGGAACAGTCATTTGTTTTGATGATGATCTGATTGCCAGCCACATACGGTCAGGGTATAAGCTGACCCCAGATCGGGACCTAAAAAGGTCTGGCAGAGGGTTTTCATAATAAAATGCTAAAGAAATATAGATTTGCTTCTAAAGCTCACTGTTCACAGCTTGAAAAACTTCCAGTGAAGTTCAATTCAATTCTTTATATTAGTTTTTATTGCTATATTAGCGTTCGACTAGAATTTTAGCTGATATGAATAATAAATAATTTGTTGGTAGATTTCCTGGGACATACACTAGGATTTCTTATGTTGTGAGATCCTAGGCACCTTTGTTACCTTACATCTGTTACTGTCATCTACGCTATTATAAAGCGGTAAAGTTTGTTTTTTTAGAGAGCAGTGGTGGCCAAGTCGTAATGGCTCCGACTTACGAGTTTTAGGTCGCGGGTCAAAACCCTACCAGGCGATTTACTTTGTGTAATTTATTTCATCACCACTGCTCTCAAAACGGTGAAGGAAAACATCGTGAGGAAACCGGCGTGTCCTAGAACCAAAAATTCAAAGACATGACTGTGACATTCACCAACCTGCATTGGGCCCGCGTGGTGGATTACGGTCCAATTCCTCTCCTAGAGAGGAGGCCTGAGTCCCAGCTGTGGGAACAATATAAGGCCGACTATGACTATGACTAAAGTTTGTCTTTATGTTTTTTATTTTGTTTATAGGAGGTAATCTCTGAAAGTACAAGTCCGATTGCGAAAAGAATTTTACCGATAGAAAGCTGTTTTATTCCTGAATGACATAGTCTATATTTTATGTATGCGGGTGAAGCCGCGAGCAAGAGCTAGTTATTTATAATATAAAAAATCTCGAGTCGCAGTGTTTGTAATCGTACTCCTCCGAAATTTTTGTGTATATTTGGTAGTTCTGAGAATAGGTCGTTAAGTGTAATAGTTATGGACGGTAAAACTCTATGAGTTTATGATTTGCATCATCTGTATTGTATCTATTACTTGTATAAACTTAGAAACAAAAATGAAAAAAAAAAGTATTTTTCACCCTCCTACCCCACCACCCATTTTTTTATCGCGATATTTCTTTGATTAATTTATTTATGTAGTAGAACAACGTTTGCCAGGTCAGTTAGTTAATATATTATTACAATTTAGTATCTTGTTGGTAAGCGATAATGTGGTTAATTAAAAACAGAAGATTGAATTTCTCGAATTAATATAACCTTTGATGACCTTTACCCTCATACTTTAACCTTTCCCTAAGTTATTGCTATCAGGAAAACAGACTCCGGCAAAAAATTCCACTCTCGTCTAAACACACTATGTCGAAGGTACGCAACCGAACTTCGGCATGATTACGTCTGCAGTGCTATTTGAATTACTGACGACACATTATGTCTAAATTACGTTGCGGTATATCATACAGCCGAAATTCGGTCCGGCGTGAGTTCAGCAATTTAGCGGCAACGTATTCTGTGCTCATCATACGCGAGAGAAATTCGCTTCAATTGTCGATGAAGATCCGGGGCGTGGAGCAGCTGGAGGCAGGAATAGCCGCGCCCCGCGTTCCCGACCGTTTTGTTTATTAAAATAATAACGAAAACCTAACAGGATCACTTTGTTTTTCATCTAAATGTGCAGCTATTTATACATATAACACGACGCGACACCTCGAAATCGCTTAAGACACTTAACATACACAAAATTGCGCAACTGAATTTCTGCCGCGTGAACTCGGCACTTTTGGTGTGTCATGTCAGCTGAATACGTCAGAACGTACAATCAGCCGTGGAACTTCGTTCACGTACATTCGGCATAGTGTGTTTAGATACTTTACCTTTAGACGCGTAGCTTCAAAGACGCGTATTCGTCATTATACGCTTGGTGTACGCCTGCTCACAGCTTACATACAAAACTAAGAAACTCTGACGAAGCTGCAACAACACGACACGGACAGCAAGACATTACCGTTTCACACACCAAGCGTATACTAACAAATACGCGTCTATAAAGCTACGCGTCCGTAAACAGTAGGTCAAACAGTACGCACAATAAAAGTATTCCCAAAACGTTTTGTGTATACTTAAACTGAGGGTATGTTAAACCCACGTTTCAGTACGAAAAAGGGTTTGTCAAAGTCCAACTCGTATTAAAAACTCGCTCTTGAATAAAACGAATTTTTGAACGACAGGATTACAAAGCCCCAAAAATCTACGGAACCCCTTTCAATTAATTCGCAGTCACGTCTCGGTGCGGGTTACCAGTTGATAAAATTGTATTATTCAGAGAGAGTATTCGGTCTTCATCGTTCTTATTGGTCTGTATATTAGCTGTTCTTCTATTTGATTTATTATTATGCCTTAATAATGAAGATAGTTAGTGTTTCATTTCGGTAGCTTTGTGGTCAGAGACAACAAACAAAAAAAGTGAAGTATTCGAATAACTCAGTTGGGTTTTGTTCAGCAAAAGTTTGACACTCCCTCTCGCTCTCCCCAGAACGGTAGAACAGAAGTCATTTGAGGATTTTTCACCAAAAAATAAACGAAAAGGTACCTTAACTGTTTTAACTGTACCAGGCTTTCACAGGTCCACTCCGGTCAAGGTAACAAGAAAACTAGAAAAAGATCTTATCCCTAACACTATTAGGCACATAATTTAGTGTTTTTCGCACTAGTGCAGAAAAGTGCGCTTACTTCCCTCGTCACAATTTATTGCATTTATCGTATCCGGCTAAGCGTTAAGCGGTCCCCACGAGTCGCACGTCAATCCCCATTAATTAATTTCTCCGTAAGTGTAGTATTGAAAAACGTTCTTTAATGCACGTGAAAATTTTCACTGCAGCACTCGGCTCCATAACAGAGGATTCCGCCTCGATTCCTCTGCAATGACAAACTTTCTCTACTTGTATCAAAATATTAACAACTATTTATTAAATATTAAAGGCAATAAAAAGAAAAAACGTCCGGGAAATTTATTCCATGGTAGGTAATTTCTTATTTTTGTAATCTAAGATTATATTTTATTGGAATAATTTATAAAATATCCCGTATATAATGTCTGGCCCCATAACTATTTGTTTCACAAAATATATACAAAAATCATAAATAAATTTTAATTAAATAATAAAACTCCAAAGTACGTTCTAGGTATATATCTGGTTCTATATATTTTGAACCGCATAACAATTGACCTAATTTTTAAAATTTAATATTAATGATACTAGTTAATTTATTATATTATTTTTTTTTTTGTATTTTAAAATTTTATTTTTTTTCCACCTAATTTGCACAGCCGCCATGTTCAAACATGTTGATCCAAAATTAGTACGTAACACCTTTAATAAGCACCTCATGTATATTATCTACACATATTTTTGCAAATAAATAAATCTGAATCTTCGACGTTTTCAATGTGTGTAAAAAAATCTATCAAGTGAATTTTACTCACAAAATATATATGTAACTTCAGCAATAATCAGTAAGTTTAATATAGTATATAACTTCAAGTGCAATTCCTCTATCGAGAGTTGGGAGTATGCCAATAACCGGTCGTCTTCCGTTCATTCGTTCGTCACATGCAGGTTATGTTACTTATTCACAGTTTTACAGTCTCAAAAATCATTGAGAATAAATATGTAATATATTTCAAAGTTAGCATTATACAGTTTGATAACCACAGAAGTAAGAAACAAGTTAATGTTACTTAAACTTAGTTAACAATTGGAGAAATAAATTCAAATAAATCTTAACTCCTATTAAAAAATCAAATTCAGCTTCAAACTCCCCAAAACATTGTAATCATCTGTCAATTTGCGAAAAAGAAAAGTGTTCGTCTCACATTTTCAAAGACATTTTCAAATAAAAAATAAATTCAC
Source organism: Mythimna vitellina (assembly GCA_949316375.1). Taxonomy (NCBI): domain Eukaryota; kingdom Metazoa; phylum Arthropoda; class Insecta; order Lepidoptera; family Noctuidae; genus Mythimna; species Mythimna vitellina. Next base: position 3,701,961 of record OX438696.1, read on the forward strand.
CCTCCCCCCAGCTTTTACTCCATTAACAGAGATAAAATGGATCGTCAATTCATTAGCTTCAGGAAGAATTCATTTATAAAAGAACGCCGACGTAATTCGATTTCCTTTTTCCACAACAAAATTAATGACATCAAACTGCCAATTTAAAAGGACAAAATTTTATCTTAAATCACAGTTAAATTGGAAACTCACCTCCAAAAAATGTCACTAATAAACATAAAAACTTGATTACTCCTTGTCCCAACATTTTAGCACTCAAAAAAAATCACTGCACTAAATAAAATATTCAAACTTCTAAACCGAAAGGACGTTATATCAACATGATAAAGACGATATCATCAAACGGTCCGAATTCGAATTTGGAATTAGGCGGCAAAAGCGCGCGGGCGACGACTACTCTCCCCCGAGGTTAGTTGGGTACTGAAAGTTGGGATCGCTACCTGACTAGGACGTCAGATTTCAACGTGCCACAGACTAGCGGAGTTGGAAAGAGTGTTTGGTTATACTGTTCGTATTGCAGGTTTTGTGTTGAAGTTTTTCGTGTCTATGGTTAAATGACACCCCCGTAGAGAATAGTACCCGAAACGATTCATTTGGGTGGATTTAAATGACAATTGTCTATCCAAACGCCAGTTATGCCTTACGTATCACGAATCCTCATTTTGCGCTGTTTGTACGTGTACTGCCAGTTCGGGTCCGATTTAACGATTTGCAAGTCAATTGTTTCTAAATTACGACTATTTCAGTTGCTGTTTTAGTACTTTCTGCTTGAATAATTTTGTAAAATGTACCTAATTATGCGTGAAAGGTTTTTATTGTTGGGTCAGATATTTACGATTGAAATTTTGAAATGAGATAATAGAAGATTTTTTAATCACGCCATGTTCTATTGTTTTATAGTTAGACGACACGAGAAAAAATAAGGGGTTTTCGCAACAACTCATTAAAAACTAAAGCTAAACTAGTAATCTTAAAACCACATTTTCTTGTTATGAAAACCGCTATGAGAGATTACATTGATATACAAATGAATATCATATTGCATTAAGTCCTTTTATGAATCACTACCTTTTTTTGGTGGTATATTATCTTAGAATAGAATAGAATAGAATAGAATAGAATAGAATAGAATAGAATAGAATAGAATAGAATAGAATAGAAGTACTTCTAGAGCGTGCCCGCAGCGAAAGGGTGACCACCTCAACATTTGCTGGGCGTTGGACACGCAATGCTGGCTTTCAGTTGGCACCCCAGACATTCTGGCATCTGACTATTCGTAACGACTATCGAAGATCTACGGATGACAATTATTGCCAAATAAGTGTTACTCACAAAAGCTCACCTGTGTTCCACCAGTTGCCCTTTGGTCCCCATTCATGGCCGCGGTAACACTTTCAAACCAACCCACAGACACTTTGAACCACTCATGTAGGTACTACAATTTATATTAATAAACACATGAAACTTAAGAACTTTATCCAAAAACTAAGTGTCGCCGCACACGGGCCACAGCCACAAACGCCGCCAAGAAAAGCTAAAAACGGCCACAAAGGAAACTGAAGTGCGCGACAGCAATTTGTGGCCGGAGGCTGCTACTTTTTTTAACCCATACGCGCAGTATCATAATGGACTCTGATGAAGAAGGTTTGAATGCGCGAGTGGCGTGTGATGGTGTTTAGTGGCCGGTTCGGGCCACAAGAAGCGAGCAGCAGCGTTTTGTAGCGTGTGGCGGCCACCGGCGTCAACCGTGTGCAGCAAATCCGTATAAAGTGTATAAAACCTTCATAAGGCGGCGTTTTATGGTTCTGGACGGTGGCTTGTGTGGGGTGACCCTAAAATACGGAAACTCAGCTTCTATTGCGAAAATTAAGCGGAAAATTAATGTGGGCGATTTGATTCCTTTTTTAAAGTTTGTCCCCAAAAAATTATTCCTGTGTCAAGTCACATAAACAAGACACCCAGACCTAGAACAACTATTTTGGATCAGATCTTTATCAAGCCATACAAATGTTTCATTAGCATAAGCATAATCAGCCTTATAATGTTCCCACTGCTGGGACTCAAGCCTCCTCTCTAGGAGAGGGAATGGGCCGTAATCCACAACGCGGGCCCAGTGCGGGTTGGTGAATGTCACATGTCTTCAAATTTTTGATTCTAGGACATACCGATTTCCTCACGATGTTTTCCTTCACCATTTTGAGAGCGGTGGTGATGAAAATAAATTACATAAAGCAATGCGCCTGGCTGGATTTGAACACGCGACCTACAACTCATAAGTCGGGGCCGTTACTACTCGGCCACCACTGCTCTATATGTTTCATTCTTATTCCATATTACACAAAAAAAAATATCAAGAAAAAGTTGAAACAAAAATAAAAATAAGATAAAAAGAAAAGTTGTTTTTTACAGCTAACCTGAGTGTAAGATAGCTGAGTGTGGTATTTGAACCCGCAACATACAACTCAGCATGCAAGCGTTCAACCCCTGCGCCAACTATGGCGTGAAATGTAACATAGTAAACATAACTTCTGGGATTGTTTGAAAGGTTATAATAATAATAATATAATTCACAACTATCACACAGCGTCGTCTAGTCACAGGCTAAGAAGAGCTTGCGTTATGAGTACTAGACAACTGATAAACATACTTATTTAATTCAAAATACATACATATTATAGATAAATTACACCCAGACACAGAACAAATGATCGTGCTCGTCCTGGGTGGGAATCGAAGCCACGGCCTCGGGCATAGCAGTCAGGGTCACTAACTACTAGACCAACAGGCCAATTAAAATTATAAAGGGTTTCCGGTTATAAAGGGGCTTCCGGAACGGTCAATTGCAATTGACAATGTTTACGTGAATGACGCTAATTGGTGTAAAAATTGATCGTTTACTTTAAACGATGGGATGATGTTGGAAACGATGGGAAAACTTTGCGATGTTTGCTGAAGTTTGCACTAATGGTTTCCAGGCTATCATGCGCAAAATGCAGCTTTCTTGCTAGCCAATATACGGAGTAGCAACAACAGTATTCTGAACGCAAGCTGTACGTTTTGACTGTCCCTATCAAATAGTCATGGCAAATAAAATATAATTTCTATGGGCCTATGTTAAACGAAATAAAGTTGTTATTATTATTAAACAAATGAAGCCACATGAACATGATAATTTCGATTGAAGTAAATACTTGCCTATGTTTTTGTACAATATTTTACTACAATAACAAATTAATAACGCTAAAAAGAAATCTTTTCCTTAAAACAACATCAAAATTGGTTATTAAATGAAGCAGCAATTAATTAGCATTTATAATATTGTTATAAGAAAGAGTGAGAGCGTGTTATAAACACCTAGCTATCTCTTTTGTACACTCCTAACCTAATGGCGGTGACGTCACATTTTAATATTTGCATCCTTATTCTATTATTTGACAGTTTCCCTTTCTACTAGATTTGAAAGATTTCTAACTTACTTAATATTGAATGGATTTTAAAAATTATTTCTATTTGCAATTTTGAACCAATTTACTTTTTGATATAAATAATTTAAAAAAAATGAGTCCGTGCATTATCAAACATTCACGGCAAATGAAAACCGTTTTTTGTTCTTAAAAAATTATAAATATTCATGAGTCAATTAATCGGTTTGCACCATTTCTTGTATCAAAATCTGAGATCACCAAAAATACAACGTCTGCGTTTGAAATCAATTTCATATACCTAAACCAAGAGGACCCTGCCGTATTCCCGTTCAGCAACAACTGAACGTACGTGAATGACGCGCCTTCAATCAAAGCTTCACTCACCCGTCATTAGAAATGGCCAATCATGTAAACATTGTCAATAGCAATTGACCGTTTCCCTAACATCCAACCGCATTATTTGCATTAAGTTTATGATGCGTCGATTGGGCATGCCATAATCATGGTAGTATATCTCCTTTTTGAGGAGCGAGGAGAATGGGTGGCCGTTGCCTCCTTCTGCGAAGCAGTAATGATAGTGAAGGAGGCGGTCACGCGCGTGAGCCACCGAGACCTCGAGCCTAGCTATCAGCCACCGTAGGCGTGAGCTTGCAGAGGACGAACAATGGATAGTTCGGTTTCCGGCATTCCGGGAATCAACCGGACCGAATCCGAGTCATCGACGGCGCTTAGTGTCCCACGCGCGCTTCAAAAAGATGTCAGCAAAACCGTAGGGGCCCAGCAGGGCCAAAGCCTACTGGGGCTATGAGTCGACTTCTGAAAGGAACATATGTGTGGGTTATTCAATAAAAGTCTGACACGTCCTCTCGCTTCGCCCTAGAGCGAGAGAAGTTATTAGATGATATTCTACCTTAAAAAAAAAATATACGTCAACTGTTTTTCCTGAAACCGGGTGTAAATCGTTAGATATTTGACCGAATACTTGGATAGTATGAAGTGCACTTTATCGAACATGCCCTGTCAAAAAGCTGAAGCTTCCTAATGGTCCTACATCTTACTCTTTGTCAGAATGTCAGACTTTCTATTCTGAAACTTACGATAACTCATTTCACGTTCGATCTGCTTTGACGTCGTCCCTTTGTTATTTATTTTTGGGTAACAATAGTAGTATGGATTGTCTAACTAGTTTTATTCTAAAATCAATCAAAAACAGTCCTCTTATTTCGAAATTTATGTCATCGGTTTGGGTAAAGCAATTTTATTAATTACTGGCTGCCTCACCAGCTGCGTCTTTAGTTACTGCTCCGATTTCGTGGGCCTATACCTTTTATTTATCACAAACTTGGCTACCCTGTATAGAAAGATTTTTTCAATTCATTTACCCGTTCTTATCCCTATCACTTTTAGGCAAGCAATTTACAGTTTTCCTTACAATTTACTCTCAATACTAGTGCGAAAAAGTGCGCGACTTTGCCCTGCCACAATTTATTGTATTTATTGTATCAGGCTGGGCGCTAACTGACCCACAGGAGTCGCCCGTCATCCCTCGTTTATTTATTTCTTCATAAGTGTATTGAAAAACGTCGTTTGATACACATGTAAGTTTTTCAATGTAGCACTCGGCTCTATTACACTCCCTTGCTTACAGCTTGGGAGAATTTTGCCTCAGTCGCAATGACCAACTTTCTCCACTTGTATCAAAATGTACTATTTCTAATTCGACCGATGATTCCACTTTAAAAAAAAAATAGCTTTATAATAATATATATATATCTGCGGCAGTATAAAGTCCAATTAACTCAGTTCTTTTGTAAACAATTATCAAGCAGAGGACCGGCTAAAATATTCAGGCTTGAAATGTCACAGTTGACATTTGACTGGACACTTGTAATCTAATCACTCGGCCCACGTCACGTACGTGTGAGTTTCTCGGTCTGAAAGGCTTTCTATATGGCTTGACGTGCAAAAACTGCTGTAGTATGTAATGTAGACCGCTCGGAACTAGGAAACTTACGTGATACTAACCAAGAAGTAGTTCCACTTAGAGCCACTAATACCAACCACCTTCAAGGCTAGAGTGAATAGGTTCTTAATAAACTAGTGCCATTCACCATCAACGATTGCACCACTGCTTACCATCAGGTGGGATTGCAGTCAAGCACTGGTTTATATAATTAAAAAAAAAACCGCAATTTACAAGAGGAGGTGAGGAGTGGTGGCAGAGTGGTAACGGCCCCGACTTACGAGTTGTAGGTAGCAGGTTCAATCCCAGCCAGGCGCATTACTTTGTGCAATTTATTTCATCACCACTGCTCTCAAAACGGTGAAGGAAAACATCGTGAGGAAACCGGCATGTCCTAAAACCAAAAATTCGAAGACATGTGACATCCACCAACCCGCACTGGGCCCGCGTGGTGGATTACGGCCCATTCCTACTCCTTGAGAGGAGGCCTGAGTCCCAACAGTGGGAACATTATAAGGCCGACTATGCTAAATCTACAAAGGAGGACGAAGTAGTACATTCACACATTGACTCACATTGAGTGGTCTGTTGGTCTAGTGGTTAGTGGCCCTGACTGCTATGCTGGAGGTCGTGGGTTCGATTGCCAACCAGGACAAATGTTTGTGTGATGAGCACGATCACTTGTTCTGTGTCTGGGTGTAATTTATCAATAATATGTATGTATTGAAATATTTATGTATGTTTATCAGTTGTCTAGTTCTCATAACACAAGCTATGCTTGGCTTGGGACTAGACGGCGTTGTGTGATAGTTGTGGAATATTATTATATTCAGGTTATTCTTTTTTATTGTCATAGATAGGCTCGCGTTTGATCTCTATATCAACTGATGGTAAGCGATGATGTGGCCGACGATGGAGCCCGCTTACTTAGAAGTATCCTATTAAATTAGGTAAATTAAAAAACTAGTAAAATATTAATAGGTGTCCAACTTTAAGGCATTTGAATAATAATAAACAGTATTTTACTAATAACCTTGAAATAAATAAAAGAGAATTGAGAAACTTAAAAATTTTAATGCAAAAACGATATTACATTATTTTTCGAGGGAACAAACAAACTAGTGAGGAACTTTTGTGTTTGAACTAGATTATAAAATCCGTGTTTTAGACATCAGCTTCCCTTATCATCATCATCATTTCAGCCGATAGACGTCCACTGCTGGACATAGGCCTCCCCCAAATGTCACCACAAAGAACGGTCCTGTGCGTCTTGCATCCATCGGATTCCCGCAACCTTCACCAGGTCATCGATCCACCTTGTAGGGGGCCTTCCAACACTGCGTCTTCCGGTACGCGGTCGCCACTCCAGAAACTTTCGGCCCCAACGGCCATCTGTTCTGCGAGCAATGTGCCCTGCCCATTGCCACTTAAGTTTGGCGATTCTTCGTGCTATGTCGCCAACCTTCATCTTCCACCTCATCTTCAAACTTCAGCTTCCCTAAATCTTTGAAAGCAGGAACGACCCTTTTGATGATTTTACATCACAAAAAAGGCTAGTATAATATGGTTGGGCAATTCTGTAACACCTATATATCCAACTAAGTACTAAAAACCATAAATACCAGTTCCAAAAGTAACCCATCCAGGTATTCACAGTAACATTAGCGATAATGATCAAATGGACGCATAACAATAATCCTGGAAGCCTTAAACTACCGCTCAAAGCCTTAAAAACTTCCTTCGAATGAATCCTGAAACATATTACTGACAAGGGAAGCCGACAGAAACTAATGTTGGTACTAGTTCGTCTAACACTAAGAGAAAAAGACCATAAAAACAAGTAAAAGTGTCTACGGTTCCCGCACTTTTCCAGAATCACTAGTAAAAGTAAATGTGAGAATAAATTCTGTCAGGAAAATTTCTAGGATATTCTCACTTTAAATAATAATTCTAAAGTGCTTGTAATTAAAAGATTAACGTATGTAACTGTAAGTGTAGATTGAGGAACTAGTGATGCAACGGTACAGGTTTGTATAGACAATTTTCTGTTGCTGCAATTGCTAAAGGCATATTTAAATGAATTGTTGCTAGATGCGACAAGGTGTCAGAGAGGATACTCATAACTGTACATAAGAGTTTAGATAGGACGGGCCCTAGTAACCGGTAATCGGGTGCCACCACTGTGTGGACCACCTGGAGGACATGGTTGAGGTGTGCCCCGCTTAGGCAGAGCACCGCCGTGTCCTCGTGGGGGAGATCAGTGGCAACGATCTCTCGCGCTGGGCCTTGGTATAGGACATGGTCCAAAACGAGGAGTGGCAGGCAGCCGCCTCCTTTTGCGAAGCAGTTATGACAGGCAATAAAGGAAGAGGAGTGGGTTTTTAGGCAGTAAAAGTCTGACACGCCCTCGCGCTCCGCCCAAGTGCGGGGAATATCATTGGATGATTTACTTACCTACAAAAAAAAAAGTACCAGATCCTGAACCTGAACCCATCTTCCTGCCCTTGTCTCATATTATTTGGGGTCGGCGCAACACGTTTTTTTCTTCCATTCTATCCTGTCAACCGTCATACTATCACTAACTTCCTTTTCTTTCATATCACTGTTTACACAATCCATCCATCTTTTCTTTGGCCTCCCTCTCCCTCTCCACCCATCCACATGTATACTCATAACTCTTTTAGTAACATGTGTTTCATCTCTCCTCTTTACATGACCATACCAAGACAAACGATTCCCCTTCAACTTTTCAGTCACTGGCGCCACTTTCAAACTTCCTCTAATATATTCATTTCTCACTTTATCCATTCTCGTCACACCACACATCCATCTCAACATTCTCATCTCCGCTACATGCAATCTTTTCATCTGTCTTTTTCACAACCCAACATTCTGATCCATACAGTATGACAGGTCTTATCACGGACTTGTAGATTTTACCCTTCAACTTGAGGGGCATCCGTGGGTCACAAATTGTTCCAGTGACCTGTCGCCATTTCATCCATCCTGTATTGATCCGATGTGATACGTCTCGTTCTACCTCGCCATCTCCTTGGATAAGTGACCCGAGGTACCGAAAGTCGGAACAGATTGGTATAGGCGTTCCAGCGAGAGCTAAGGGCATAGGACCGGAGAGACCACCGAATTCGCAGAACAAGTATTCCGTTTTGGTTCTACTCAATTTCAGGCCAACACTCTCCAGTCTGAAAAAAACACATGTAAAAGATCTATATTTCAATATTCTTGGATTTTTTTACAAGTACAACTATCAAATGACTGGACTAAAACAACTATCACAGGCTCAAAAAGATGCACAAACTTTGTTATTAAAGATTAGTTTTCATTTTAAACCCAAGATTGATGAATAACTAACGTTATGATTGCCCCTTCAGCATGCATGCATTTCGACAGATACAGTCATATTTTCTTTTTCTTTATTGGCACAATAATGATGCAAATTACGAAGCCTCTTAGGCCCCTCGCCCACGACGACTTTTTGTAGCGATGCTGTCGCGCGCTCGCGAAATGTTACTAACGCGCGTTAGTCGCATTTGCAAGCGCTATAGAAAAAATGCCAACGCGCTACAGCTTCGCGACTGTATCGATACAAACGCGCTACAGCATCGCTATAAAAAGTCGCCGTGGGCGAGGGGCCATACTCCCAAACTAGGTAGGCTTGTATGTTAGGAGTCAGGACTCTCCCAATTTTATTTTGATCAGTATTAATTTTATACACATTTTTTTTTATTAATTAATTAAAATACTAATATTAAAATGAACTAGATAATTAAATCATTTCTTCAATATGAAGACTCTTTTACAATATTATTATTATTATGAAAATGAAAACCAATTCTTTACGAGAGAAAATCTCTTAAAGAAATGCCTTTACATTCTACACAGAATCGAGTAGTCAAAAAACCCAAATGCGTTACCATCTTGATTTACTTAAACCCCAATTTATGGGGTTACGAAAGTGAGAAGCTGGCCTTGTGTGAAATACTGCTATTCATTCGCACCGAAACCCTACATACTGGCGAAAGGACTACCTACATAATATAAAAGGTGTGGGCGGAAAAAAAACCTCCACAATTCGATGATCAGGTGAGGGAAACACAATGGTTTGGTTTAAAAATATCTTAGTTTGTCAACACACCTTCGTAAAGTTTTTTGTGAAGAACCAGTGCTTAAAGACCTGTTATAGGGTTGCGCGTTCAAATCTGAGCAAGTTACACTTGTACTCAAAACGCATTTTTAAAGAATTCATTATTTTTTTTTTTTCCACAACAACTTTTTTTTTCAACACAACGCCGTCTAGTCCCAAGCTAAGCAGAGCTTGTGTTATGGGTACTAGACAACTAAAAAACATACTTATTTATTTCTAAATACATACATATATAGATAAATTACACCCAGACACAGAACAAATGATCGTGCTCATCACACAAACATTTGTCCTGGGTGGGAATTGAACCCACGACCTCCGGCATAACAGTCAGGGCCACTAACCACTAGACCAACAGGCCAGTCAAAATTATTACTGAAGTTTTAATTATTGAAGGTTTTTTTTTTGTTTTGGCTTATTTATAATTACTGTATTTAGTTTTTTTTTAATTCGTTTGTAGTGTAGTAACTGTTAGAAAAAAATTTCGTTGTGTAAAAAAAGCACCTAATTCTGAACGGCAAATACTGACATTTGGGTATTGCAGTCATAGGTAGGCAGATCTACTAGTCGGGTTATAGCAAAAAAAAAAAAACTTTTAATTTAATAAATTTTGCATTTATTTTCTTTAAAAACAGTTGACCACGCCTATTATCACGTGATCCTTGTAGTTTACACCTTACGGTACGAGAGTGTTCAAACGCGTGTTCTCCAGGAATTCATCAAAAGTTTTTCTTTTTATTACAAAAACAATTATTTTTTTTAGTTACATAAACTAGTGCTTGACTGTGATCCCACCTGATGGTAAGTTTTACTCTAATCTAACTAGACACACAACTGTTTCAAATAACAGTTGTGTATACTATAGATATACAACTACAAAACATGTCCCAAAAATCAACGATGAACGTAGCGTTGAATTTTGAAAAAAGAAACAAAAAATATCTATGTTTTTTATCCGTGGTTATTTTTCATAAACTGGCTCGACATACGTTGTTCTGACATATAAATTATTCATCATTTCAGCCGAAAGACTTCCATTGTTAGACATATGCCTCCCCCAAGCGTCGCCACAACGACCAGTCCTGTGCGTCTCGTATCGGATTCCCGCGACCAGGTCATCGGTCTACCAACTTGTCTAGAGGCCTTCCAACGCTACGTCTTTCGGTATGCGGTCGCCACTCCAGAACTTTTCTTCCCCATCAATGTGCCCTGCCCATTGCCACTTAAGTTTGGTGATTCTTCGAGCTATGTCGGTAACCTTGGTTCTTATTGGTTATATAAATTATTATCAAAGGAAAATGGAGAATGGGCATAGGAGGGTAAGAAATAGCCAACGACATATTTTCAGACCTTCTACATGAAAAAATTCATAGCTACTCCGGACCGCCGCCGCGCCGGGTCTATTGCTAAGTTACATATATTATTTTTGTAAACACTACAACTGGATTTATTTAGTAGAACCATGTAAAAGGCGATAGGGCTGAAATACCCCGATAAAAGCCCCAAAAATAAAATCAGATAAAAAACAATAAACATGGTCTGAACCAGAACCAGGTGTAGAAGGTCGCTGCCACCGATCGCCTTCACAGAACACGGTGGTGTTCCTCCCAAGCGGGGCAGACTTCCACCGTATGCTCCACCGAATCATACAGGTGATCCGCACAATTAAATAGTGACATCCGGGCGTATCTTCCTCCTAAATCCAAAACATTCCCCTCCCAAACTGGTACCTAGCAGCCCTGAGTTACACGTGGAATATCAAAATACAAATATACCTGGCAGCAGTGAAATTGAGCCAAATAATAACTATTAATACTTTTCCTAACATATGTAATATCCTGTTCTATTTCTGGAGCAAAATCAAACGTTCTATGTGAAAAGAACCTGAAATATCTTGCCGGAATCTGTGTTTCCTGATGGCTACAACCCAAGAATCTTTAAGTCAAGAGTGAATAGGTTACTTCTAGGTAAGCGCGTTCCATGGTCGACCGCATCGTCGCTTTCCATCGGGTGAGATAGCGGTTAAGCGCGAACCTATCAAGAATTAAAAAAAATGTGATAGGTAGGTACTTAACTAAATATTCTCTTCATGAGAAGAGAACAGCGATCCATCCCTTAATTACTTCTAGGTGAGATTCAAAGAATCAAAGCATTTTATTTCAAATAAACCATTTACAGGCAGACTTTTGAAATGTCAAGAAGTCAGTCAATCAGAAAAAATGATGCTAATTGCACATTCCAAAGCGTAGATTTTTATGGATAAGAATGTGCAAGAAACTCTATGGACACTCATGTTTTGTAATAACAAATATCTATGTGAGGCAGACTATTTGATTGCTGGGAAAGAGAGATGTCAGATTTTCTGGCATCTGACTACAGTACTAATGACTTTCAAATTATCTCTAAATGACAGCTGGGACCAACGAAATAGCGTTCTTTTCAAGGCATGGGGATATCTCGATATGTTGTATCTATCGAGATAGTCACCCATACTAAACTTGATAATCGGCCCGCGCATCTGTTTTGTGGAATATTTTCGAAAGACTTTTCATTATTTACAGTTTTTGATCAATCGTTGCCCGTTGTGGTGTAAAAAAATGAAATAGGCCTGAATTAAAAAGTTTTTTTTTGTTTCTTCTTTTTCTTTTAGTTTCGCACTTTGCATCTGACACCAATTTTTTTTTTTTCATTTTTTATAATAATAATTAATAATAAAGTGTTTAATGCTTTTAATTTTTTTATATATTTTAGGTATCTGCAATGAATTTCTTTAAGTTTTGCAAAATACTTTGGAAGATACACTAGCTCTTGATATACAGGTCAGTCAAGAGTCAGATCACTATTTCATACCAGTGTAGAGTCAGTAAAGAATATATAGAATAGGATACAGATAGCGGCACGAATCTTGAGCGCTCGGCAAAAGAGCGGGGTTCGTTTTGCGTATCGTACAATATCGGCAAGCCAATCACTGTACAAGGATTTCACTCCCAGCCCCCGCATCTCTCTATATACCACTAAAGAGACCCGATATTTCACTGCTGCGTGTTTCTGCGCAAGTAGAACTGTATAAGTCAGCGTTCAAGATCCGTGCCGGTATCTATACTTCATATCCCAGAATTATACTCCCTCGAGATATTGTACTTAAACGCAGGCGAGGTCGCTGGCTGTACGGGTCAACCACCGTACAGTAGATTTGCCTTGGTCATCATTATTGCGCCACCCGCTCGGTACATTTCCATCATTTATATTATTGCATTTACACCGCAATAGTTTAGTACGTAATTCGGATACATACCGTGCGCGTGGCTCATAATCCCATATCTTTCACCATTCATCCTAGTATAAATTAATCTTAATCCTATATTTGTGGAAATAGATTATATAGTCAATTTATTGTAATGTCAATGTATTGTAATAATCTTAAACTGTCTTTCATCTTTTATCTCTATCTCAATCCGACCCCGAACATTGGTCCTTCGAGCCGGATCTGAACCAGCGACCTATGGATACACTGGCAGAAGCTAGTAATTTTATGAAAATAGCTTAGTATAAATACATCGTAATACATAGAAACTGTTCGTATATTATATTACTTACACAATCCCGAAAAAGAAAATTGTGTTAAGATATTTCAACAATAAACATAGTCCCTTACACGTGTTTTCTCCCTGGCTCATATCTCAGACATCTGCACAAACAAACCTTGACAGCATCACATAAGGACGAGGTAAATCGCATCGATAAGTTAGCGTACCAAAAGAGCAATTGGGGAAACCAGAAAAATGGTGAAAATGTTTTACTTGGAGGAATACACTACGTCGGAAGTCGAAAGTGGTATCTCAATATTTTGAAAATTCTGTTTTGACGTGAATTGGTGAGTGGGAGGCAATTCAAAAAACGAATGACAACAAAGTCGGGGTATACAGTTTCGTGTTGCAGCTACATTATTTAACATCTCAATTCAAAATTTAATTCATACATCAAAGCTAAAACTTAGCTCAACGAATTGTTAAGCTAAGTAGGGATTGTGACACATCACGCACGGTAAATGGGGAAACGCCGCCATTTTGAGATTTGTGTGTGTGTGGGTGAACATGTGTAAGCTATGTCCTGGAAAAATACATAAGGTAGGTAGGTTTCTATTCTATGTGATAATAGTATTTTGTACACAAATTATAGTTTTAAATTAATCACAATTATATTATAAAAGTAAGAGTTTGCAAGTTTGTTACTTCAGGTTTCTTGATTCAGAACAGATTTGGTCGGGCACAAGGGTAAGCATTAGCATGTTAAATATTTTTTATCCGGAGATTATGTTTCCTTGAAAAAAATTTCCTACTTTCACATGTGCGGTGAAAACACGGGCAGAAGCTATTTTAAATTTATGTCATAATAATTTTTTCGAAACTGGCTATAATTGAGTTACCACTTTTTGGTTTCCGACGGCAGTACAAGTAAATGGTGTAAGTATTTATCTAATCTGTTCCATCTGGGAAGTGATATAAATGCATACTTATAGATAGATAGCTATTCTTTATTGTACACCAAAAATACAAATTATATTAGGAACATAAAAATAATAGGGTGTCACAAAGGGCGGTCTTATTGCTAAAAGCGATTTTTTACAGACAACCTTTGGATGGATTTGACAGAGAAGGAGAAAAAAGATACGCAGGTAGTTCGTGGTGTACTATTTACATATATACAATACATAAACTAATAATTTACATATAATATATATATATATATAAATATATATAATTATGAAAGCAAATAAATGATGTTCAAGTTCAAAGTTCGCTAGTTTATCACAAAATAGTTAAAAAGTTTTAGTTATTAGGATTCCGTACATCCAAATTTGAAAACAGAACCCTTATAGAAGAATAATTGTAGATTGGAACAATTTACTTTCTGCGGCCTTTCCGTGTGATTATAATTGAGGTGTTTAATTTTGAAGCTAGAGTGAATAGGCTCTTAATAAACAAGTGCGCACCATCAACGATAGCATCACTTCTTACCATCAGGTGGGGCCGCAGTCAAGCACTAGTTTATATCATTTAATAAAAAAAACCTGTGAATCATTTTGTCATAGCCAATTTTCTCCGATTTTTTTGTGTTTGTCGTATACGTTTACATATATACGTTTTTTGCGACATAAACGGCCGTATCTATTTTTTTCTTTCACTTAGAAGTTTATTTTTTCAAAGCATTAATGGGCCCACAAACTTAAATATATGGTTTTAATTTCAACTCGATAGCTCCATGCGTTCTTGAGATAGACTGACAGACGGACAACAAAGTGATCGTATAAGGGTGTCGTTGTTTTCCTTTTGAGGTACGGAACCCTAAAATACCTTCGTGAATGACGATTATTGACGATTGAGTTGCCATAGGAACTTATCACCTTTCCAAGTACTAAAAAAAGTCTCTATGGCAAACATTCTCACGTTTATTTTATAGAATACTTTGAAAAGAATTTTAACAAAAAAAAACCACCTCGAAATTTTACTTCTGATTGAACTATCTTCATTTTGCTTTTCTAAGAAATAAGGCCAAGAAATTATGTTACAACTGAAGCAGGGAAGGTTAATTTCCGCTGGTTTTTCTTTAGTGAAATTACCCTTCTGTTAGGATTATGTAACTTGATGTCTTGTTAGGGCATGGATAATGACTAAGTATTTTTTGTTTTTACGTGTAAACGTTTTGGGAACACATTCATTGTACGTACAGCTAAGGAGTGGTATTCCTTGCCGGAATCTGTGTTTCCTGATGGCTACAACCCGGGAATCTTTAAGTCAAGAGTGAATAGGTTACTTCTAGGTAAGCGTGCTCCATCGTCGACCGCATCGTCGCTTTCCATCAAGCGAGATAGCGGTTAAGCGCAAATCTGTAAATAATAAAAAAAAAACGTATAAAAATTATCATACGTACCTTTCTAAGTTTTATCTAGGACATTGCTGACATCCCGTACCTCGAAAATTACGTAAAGTCATTGATTCCCGGTCATTATTAGATCTTCGACAGTCGTTACAGGTAGTCAGGCGCCAGAAAGTCCGACCACCAGTCTATCCAAGAAGTATTGTGTTGCCCAATAACTGATAGGCAGTCGCTCCATGTAAAACACGTGTGTACAGCCGCATCTAGTTAGGCTAGATGGCCAACACCAAGCTAGTTCGGGCTTGCAAACTGCGAGCAATGCGTAACTTGCCGTCCGGCCGTCCGGTTACTGTTCAGACCGAGTCCGAGTCGTCGACGGCGCGTAGTGTTCCACGTGCACCTCAAAGAGATATCAGCAAAACCGTAGAGGGAATTTCTGGGTTCTAGAACGCTAGGCAAAGAAGAAAAATAGGTGTGGTTTAGTCAGTAAAAGTTTGACACGCCCTCCCATCGTCATTTTATGATCTTCCACCTTAAAAAATGGAACAAATAAGCATTTTTATTATCTCCAAACCCTATAACACTTACAGCCTTATTTATTACAAGACGCTTATTTTAAAACAGATTAGCGGATTCTAAATTCAAATTATCCATAGAAAGATTTATAATTTTTAAAATTGTTAAAATTTTTCGGCGCTCGAGATGTTAAGAACTTGCTAACCAATGTAGCGAACACAGTTTTTTTTTTTTTTACCTCGTGTAACGTACGTAAATAATACGTTGCTTTATGTTATCCTCGTGCTAATCCCACGCAAGTAGCCTGCAGCTATTATATTAAGCTCAAGTTACTAGAACGTCACAACAAACGATTTGTTTTTTATTACACTACAATAACAGCTTGTTAATCACAGTTGAAGATCGTCTTACATGTCCATTCTTAGGAGGGGTCGAAACGTCGTATACCTACACTTTTTTTGAAGTGGAAAATTATATAATAAATAAAAATCTATCGGTACGAATAATAAAAAGGATTATATCAAATACTAGCGACCCGCCGCGGCTTCGCACGGGTGCAATGCTGACCATTATAGGTTGCACCTAAAAGATAGACATATACCATTGCAGACTTTTTTGTAGATCTTTTTAAGGTGTACAATACTGTAGTACATTATTTTGATCTATCTCTTAGGGTTCAGCCAGCGTTTGCAATGTAAGCGCAAAAAATGTGTTTATTTACGACATCACATTAGAAACCTCTAAAATCATCAGTGTTTCTCTACTATATTGTGCGTGTATTATACATATAAACCTTCCTCTTGAATCATCTATTAAAAAAAACCGCATCAAAATTCGTTTCGAAGTTTTAAAAATCTAAGCATACATAACATACATGTATAGGGACAGACAGACACGAAAAGCGATTTTGTTTTATACTATGTAGTGATTTAACAACGATCATGGTTACAGGTTATGGTTACATTACTTTGTGTAATTTATTTCATCACCGCTGCTCTCAAAACGGTGAAGGAAAACATCTTGAAGAAACCGGCATTTTTTTTTTTTATTGATATAAACCAGTGCTTGACTGCGATCCCACCTGATGGTAAGCGGAGATGCAATCATTGATGGTCAGGCGCACTAGTTTATTAAGAGCCTATTCACTCTAGCCTTGAAGACACCTATACCTAGTTGGACGGAAAGACCGCAGCAGGCAAATTGTTCCAGTCCTTCGATGTACGCGGCATAAACGACGAAGCGAAACGCTTAGTCCGGACCGTTGAAGTTTCAACAACGTAAGGGTGGATATTCGCCGTTCGTCGGCTTGTCCGAAGGTAGAAAGGAAGGCATGTCTTAGAGCCAAAAATTCGAAGGTATGGCACATTCACCAACCCGCACTGGGCCCGCGTGGTGGATTACGGCCCATTCCCTGTCCTAGAGAAGAGGCCTGAATCCCAGCAGTGAGAACATTAAAAGGCTGATTATGCTATGGTTACAGTGGAAAGACGGCCAGTGCCCGGCGAAGGCTTTCCTAAGCGTCGCTCGCCAGATTGACCGATCTAGTTCTTCTTGCAAATTCCCACTGTTTTGTACTGTTTTGTTTTTGTTTTTGTGGAGGACATTTTTTGACTATAATGGAGGATCCATTTTGACCGTAATGGAGGACTTTTTTGACCATAGTGGAGGACCTTTTTGACCCTACTGGAAGAACTTCTTTTGTCCACAGTGGAGGGCCTTTTTTTTACCATGACGAAGGCAAAGAAGGAATAGAAGTGGGTTTTTAGTCAGTAAAAGCGGGAGATAGTGTCAGAACACTATCTCCCGCTCCGCCCGCTCCGTAATAAATAAGGGAACTAATAAAAACATTGCATTTTACCTTACCTACATCAAGCAGAAGCAAAACAGACAGTAGGGCGTCATCATGATAAACAATTTAGCCCTGTAACCCGCATTTCCAAAAACGGGTCGTCTCGCCCGCCATTTTGAAGAACACAGCCTAAAAGATAAATATTTGTATTCTATTATGGGCTCAAACAAAGTAAAGCTCCTTTATAACAAAGATTCCATAAATAGAATTTCAATAAGAACCTTATAAGTAGGTACCTACATATAGGCTTTTATGAATATTGATAAATGTTTTGAAGGCATCTGTTTATGTGGAGGCCCCTTTTAATAAGATAAGAGAGGTCTACGTAATATTGTGTGAATCAATCAAGCGGATTATACACAGTCACTCTTTTGCGCATAAAACAGTAATCATGCGCTAAAGATAAAGATTGTGAAGATGTTTAAAGGGAGCGTGATAGACGAATCTTTCAGGGCCTAACCATGATGTGACAAAATGTCAAGAGTGCGAGCGAGAAAGAGGATGGAGCTATACACCCTATATAGCTCCATCCCTTTTACAGTTCAGTTTAGAGTGAATCATTGGCAATGATGCACTTATGTGGTCCTAGACTGCACAGGCGTAACTGGAATACGTACACGAAACTTAGGATCTCCGATCTCCCTTACTGATGCCCTGAAAAACCTAAGAGGCCTAATCTGTTTTTGGAGAGAGGTGGGCTGGTTGTAATGAGCCCACCTAAGGTTATGGCCGCCATGGCCAACGTACAATGGTCCACATAGGACTAAGTGCGGAAACCATACCTAAATAGATAGATAGATGATGCATTTGTCGAGTCTAGGCTTCAGTCTTGAGCATCGACGCCAAGTTGCTAGTCTGTCGGTTTTCTACCGGTTGCATTTCGAAGAGTGTGCATCGGAATTGCATAGCCTAACTCCGCCAAGCCCGCTCTATCATCGGACCACCAGGCGTACGGCAATGCACCACCGGTATATGGTGCACCTATACACACAAAACGTTTTGGGAACACATTCATTGTGCATATAGCTAAGGAGTCGAATTCCCTGTCGGAGTCTGTGTTTTCTTATACTCGTAGCTACAACCTGTGGATCTTTAAGTCAAAAGTGAATAGGGTACTTCTATTTTTAATAAATAAGCAAATGTATTTGCACACTGCCACTTCAGCGTGCTAATTACCGCCAACAATTATTAGCGTCAACAAGGTTTTTCCCACAGAGAATGTGTATACTTATTTTTTTTTTTTTTAGTGAAGTCGGTTTTTTTTTTTGTAAAATGTTTTTTATTACAGCTTCAAGAGTCCGTAGACTTGAGTATATAGTTCTAATTTCAAATCGATACCTCCATACGTTTCCTTTTTCCTTTGTTTTTTTCCTTTGTTTCTTGACAGACAGACGGACGGACAACAGAGTGATCCTATAAGGGTTCCGTTTTTTCCTTTTGAGGTACGGAACCCTAAAAATCATATTATCTTTCATTTTCGTGTATAGGCATTCTAATTAATGATCACAACACACAAGCCAAAAACAATTTGGACCCGAAACAAGTGCCATCGCCTTTATGACGGTCTTTCCATCATCCCATAGCCGCAGGAGGTCAATAAACTTTGGAACAACCACGAAAAGCAGGCCCAGGTCATAAAAATGATCTACGATGTATTAAAAATAAAATATTTCTGTCGTTTACACTTTCCCTTATAAGAAAAATAAAGGAATAACGTATTGATAAAAGTTCTTGCATACGTCGCGGGTTGGGCACGCCATCATAATGGCGGTAAGTCCCCTCTTTGAGGAGCGGCTGGAAAGACAACTTGGTGTCTTACCTTCCACATGACGCAATTCCTCACCGAACATGGTAAGTTCGGGAGGTTCTTGCACGGAATTCGTGCGGAAGGAATGCCCATGTCCCACAATTGTGTGAACCGCCCGGAGGACATGTTGGAGCATACGGTAGAGGTGTGCCCCGCCTGGACAGAGCACCACCGTGTTCTCGTTGGGGCGATCGACGGCAGCGATCTCTCGCGCCAGTTCTTGCTCCGGACCATGGCTACAGGCCATGGTCCGGAGCAAGGACTGGCGAGCGAGGAAGAGTCGCATGCGGTCGCCTCCTTCTGCGAAGCAGTAATGCAAGCAAAAGAGGAGGCAATGGCCCTCGCGCTGATTTCTGGCCATCGTAGGCGCGGGCTTGCGGACGGCGAGCAATGGGTAGCTCGCCGTCCGACCGTCCGGTAATCGTCCGGACCGAGCCCAAGTCGTCGACGACGCGTAGTGATCTCTGGGGAGATAGAAAGAGATCCCCTGGAGGCCCTGGAACAATGGCGAAGAAGGAACAGGAGTGGGTTTTTAAAGTAAGTTTCAGTAAAAGTCTGACACGCCCTCGCCCCGCCCAAGGGTGGGGGATGTCATTAGATAATTTTTCCCACCCAAAAAAAAATACGTCTTTGGGTAATAATACAGGTTGCATTTTTGGGAGAGTACGCAGGAATTACATGGCCGTCGCGCATTCCGCCATCACCTTGTACCATCGGACCATCCGACACATGGAGAGTGTCAAACTTTACGTTAACATGATGTTGTTAACACCTCTACGGTTTTTTTTTTTTTTTTTTTTTTATTGGGTGGGAAAATCATCCTAATGACATCCCCGCTCTTGGGCGGAGCGAGAGATAGTGTCAGACTCTTACTGACTAAAAACCCACTCCTGTTCCTTCGTTGCCTTTGTCCCAAGGCCCCGGGTTCCGCTTTCACACTACCCGTGGCCCCAGTAGGCTTCGACCCTGCTGGGCCCCTACGATTTGCTGACATCTCCTTGAGGCGCGCGTGGAACAAAACGCGCCGTCGACGACTTGGGCTTGGTCCGGACGGTTACCGGACGGTCAGACGGCGAGCCACCCATTGCTCGCCGTCTGCAAGCCCGCGCCTACGGTGGCCGGAAATCGGGATTGGAATCCCGGCGGCGGTTGGAGCGTAAGGACCGTTGCCTCACGCGATCGGCCGCCTCCTTAGCTAGCATTACTGCTTCGCAGAAAGAGGCGACCGCCTGCCACTCCTCCTCGCTCCGGAGCATGGCCTGAACCAAGGCCCGGCGCGAGAGATCACCGCCGCCGATTGCCCTCACGAGGTCAAGGCGTTGCTCTGCCCAAGCGGGGCACACCTCCACCGTGTGCTCCACCGTGTCCTCCGGGTGGGCCATACAGTGGCGACACCCGGGCGTCGTTTCCGCACGAATCCGGTGCAGGAACCTCCCGAACTTACCGTGTCCGGTGAGGACCTGCGTCATGCGGAATGTGAGGACGCCGTGAGGTCTTTCCAACCACGCCTCAAAGAGGGGACTTACCGCCATAATTGTGGCGTGCCCAGCACGGGGTCGCGACAATCGCTGTCGCCATTTCTCCATGAGAACTCGCCGGAACTCTGTCCGCCATGCCGCGACTTGTTGCGGCAGCGGAGTTTCGCCCCGGCGTTGCATCTCCATGCGCCGTTCGTGCATGAGTGCAAGGACTGTTGCCTCCAGTTCCCATGGTCGCTGGCAAGCAAGAAGGCTCGCCGCTTCGCGGGGATCGTCCGGTATCCTCGCACCATCCGTATGGCCATGACCCTCTGGCACGCGTTCAGCCGGGCCGCCGGCTGCTTCCGCAGCCCCGGCGCCCACACCGGCGCGCCATAAAGGGCCATGGACCGAACGATCCCCGCGTAGAGCCTCCGGCAGAAGGCGTCTGGACCCCCAAGGTTGGGCAGGAGCCGCGAGAGAGCAGCCCCAGTCCGATTTAGTTTGGGAGCCAGACGTCGGAAATGCTCGTCGAAATCCCATCGGCTGTCGAGAACGAGTCCCAGGTACTTCATCGTTGACCCGACGCCGATGTGGACTCCTCCCACCGTTAGCCGGGAACCCGGTGGTGGCGCGTTCCGAGGGCCGTGAAAGCACATGGCCTCGGACTTGTGCAATGCCACCTCGAGTCCCAGCTCCTGGATCCTGCCAACGACCGTCGCGACCCCGCGTGTCGCTAGTTCGACCGCCGCCTGGTACGACTCTCCCTGCGCCAGGACCAGCGTGTCGTCTGCGTAGCAGACCACGCTGACCCCGTCAGGGAGGTCGCCGCGCAGCACGTAATCGTATCCGATGTTCCACAAGGGCGGCCCTAGTACCGATCCCTGCGGAACACCGCACGACATCTCTCGACGTTCCCACACCCCCTGGTGACCGGGGTAGGTTATGTCTGTTACCTGTCTGACAGGTACGCCTCGACCACACGACAGAGGTAGTCGGGCATCCGGTGATACCGGAGTGCCCTCCCAATGCTACTCCAAGGCAGGGAGTTGAAGGCGTTGGCGATGTCCAGAGACACCGCCACGACACACCTGCCCTGGGCCACTGCATCCCCTGTCGTGAGAGCTCGCACGCACATGATGGCGTCCACCGTGGAGCGCCTCCTGCGAAAGCCGAACTGGCCGTCCGCCAGATCCGGCCCCACCCGTGTTAGGTGTGCGACGAGGCGGTCTGCAATTACTCTTTCAAAGAGCTTGCCTACCTCGTCGAGCAGCACAATGGGCCGGTACGCGGACGGAGAGTCCGCGGGGCGCCCCGGCTTCGCGATGAGGACCAGTTTCCCCGTCTTCCAGCGAAGTGGGAACTGGCCCCTCTCCATGCATGCGCTGAAGAGCCCTCTTAGTCGAGGCCCGAGAGCCTCCATGGCCAGGACCCATGCCTTCCCAGGCAAGCCGTCGGGTCCTGGGGCGGCATTCTTGGCACTCAGCCTTCGTACCGCCACTCTCATCTCTACCTCGGTCACCTCTGGAACGTTGTCGTCGTCGTCGCCATCGTGGTCCGCGTCGGACACCGCTGGTGGCGGAGCCATGGGCGGGGGAGAGTGTTCCCCTCGCGTGGGGAACAGAGTGCTCACCACCCCCTCCACGAGCTGGGGCCGGAGACTCTGCGTCAGCGGGGGAGCCCAGGGGCGGAGTTTGTCCCGTACCAATTTGTACGGGCGTCCCCATGGGTCCCCATTCAGCGTCCCCAGCCACACGTTGCGGGCCTCAAGTTTGGCCCGCCTTATCTCCGCTCGGAGGGTGCGCTTTGCCGCTCTGTATCCCTCGTACAGCTCCGCCTCTCTGGCCTCCGCATCCGCTGGACGGATGCGGCGACTGCGGTATCTGGCATACCGGCGTCGCGCGGCATTGCACGCGTTGCGCAGTGCCGCAATCTCCGGCGACCACCAGTATACCTGGCGCTGAGCACGTCCTGGGGGGACTCGGGGCATTGCCGCGTCGCAAATTTGCGACATGGCCTCCCGGAACCACTCTGCCTCGACGTCTATGTCGACAGGCCTGTCCGGTGCTTGCACCCAGGCCTGTACCGTCGCGGCTTCCAGGAGGAGCTCCCGGTCCATCTGCCTCAGCGCCCACCGCGGACCACAAGGGTTCCGTCGGACCGGCGCAATCGAGGTTTGGGCGGAGACGTCGAACCGGATGTACCGGTGGTCCGAAAACGTCTCCACCCCCTCCATAACGCGCCAGTCGACGACACGCGGCGACAGAGCGGGGCTGGCGAACGAGATGTCCACCACTGAGTCACCCCGCATCCGCACACACGTGGGGACAGAACCCCGGTTTAGGACGACCAGGCCTGTCTCCAGAGCCCAGTCCTCCACCATCCGACCCCGCTGGTTCGTGAGCCGGGAACCCCAAGCCAAGTTCTTGGCATTGAAGTCCCCGCAAACGACCACGGGGAGGGAACCAAACCCAGCGACGACGGCTTTCAGCTCCATTAGGGAGATGTGAAGATCGCCGAGAGATCTGCTCGGGGACAGGTAGACGCCTACCACTGCAATGTCCCCGAACCGTGCTGCCACGCAACCCCGTCCCCTCGTGACGGCCTCGAGGGTCGGGGTACCGGCGGCGGCCGACGAAATTAGGGTCACCGAGCCCTCCAGGTCCCGCACCCAGTCTCCCCTGGGCAGGACATTGTACGGCTCGGAGACCACGGCGATATTGATCGACCACTGCGCCATGCTCTGGAGCAACAGATCCTGAGCGGGGGCGCAGTGGTTGATGTTCGCCTGGAGGAGACGTAATGGGGTCGTTATTGACAGTCCATTACAGTCTCCTCCCGAGCCCCCCGTGAGGGCCCTGCCGCGGCGGGTGCGACGGCGACAGCGGCGGCAGCCAAGGAAGCGGCTGCGGCGGTGAGTACGTCCGGGTGGATGGGCCTCCGTACTTTGCCCTTGGCCTTGGCAGGGGGGTCGCAGGACCTGCCCCCAGCCCGGTGGTCGGCCGGCTTGCCTGCCGCCGCACATGCATAGCAGTGCGGCGTTGCACGGCATTCGACGGCCTTGTGACCGGCCTGACCGCACTGGTAGCAGCGGTCGCTGCGGTCCACCTCCGCGGCGCAATGGGCCCCCACGTGGTGCCCCACGTGGCAGCGGTAACACCGCAGAGGTCTGGGCTCCAGCAGTTTTACCTGCGCGGAGACCCAGCCCACCAAGAGCCTTCGGCCTTCAGCCGTGATGGCTTTGGCCGCTGACACGGGGCAGCTAACCGTAACGGCTCGCATGCCCGTGCTGTCAGCACGGATGGTGCCAGCCCGCACTTGATCGGCCTGGCACCCTCCCGCCCTGACGACGGCGGCCACCACCTCGTCCACCCTGACGGAGTCATCCAGGCCCATGATGCGCATGTCTATGCACTTTGTGGGCCTGGACACTCGGACCTCCTCAGCGTCCATAGACGCCCTGATCCTTGCGGCCAGGGCGTCCGCGGCAGAGCCGCTGTCCGCACCAGGGACCTCCAATATTCGGGCCCCGGTTGCGGTGCGCCTCATTCGGAAGCCCTCAGTGGCTCCGAACTCGCTAAGGTGGCCCACCACCGCCCGCTTCGCCTTTTCCATGACGGCGTTGTACGTCACGCCCTTCTTTTCCGCAGCTGGCTGTAGTGTAATCACTACAGCTGCGGAATTCGGGGCGCGAAGTCTGGCCGCCATGGCCCGCTTCCTGCGCTGCTGTCGCCGCTCGCGCTTTTTTGCCGCTCTAGCCGCCTTGCCCGCCTTCCTGCTGGCGCCGACGACCGTCCATTCGGCGCCAGCCGAGGGTTCTTCGGGCAGGGGAGGCGGCAGGCGCGGTCTAGTTGCCGCCGCCGCGTAAGAAACCGCCTTTTTCAGGCCGGAGGCCGCAAGCGGGGGGCGCAGGACAATGCCCTCCAGGACTGCGAATTGCCGCTGGACTCGCTCCTGGAACTGCTGCTGCTGCTCCTGCTGCTGTTGCCGGAAGGCAGCCAGCTCTTGCCGCAGCAGAGTCAGCACCTCGCTCTCCATCTGGGGCGAGGGCTGGGGCCGACCCTGCCCCTCCCTGCGTCCTCCTTTTGGCGCCACCTCATGGCCAGCGCCCCGGACACTGGCCAATTCTGCCTCGAGCCGCTCAACCCTCTTGTTGAGGGATTTCCTGAACGGCTCCAGGACGATACCCAGTGCCTCGGTGATGGAGGTCATGGCCTGGGAGATGGACCGCCTCTTGGCGACCCTCTCCCTCTTCTTGGCCACGCCCATTATGGCAGCTGCCACGACCGCCGTAAATCGGTTCAGCGCCTCCTCCATGCCTTCCGGCTCGCTGCCAGAAGGCTCCGGCTCTGAAGGGCTGACCTGGGCACTGCTTGCCCCGGGGTGGCGCCCCTCCCTAGCAATCTTTAGGGACCGCTGGGTCGCCTCCTCGGCGGTGGGCTTCCTCCCTTTCGTCGTCATTCGGCCCGCACCTCGTCCAGCAGTGGAGATCTTGCGGGCCGAAGCTCCACGCCCATCGTCGGAGGACGTCCTCCGGCTGTCCCCAGATATGGGGCGCTTTAGGAACAAGTTCCTCCTCTTCTTCCTGGAGGTGGCCTCATCCACCTCCATTCTCTCCGAGTTGGGCGAAGACGCGGCATCTGAGTCCGACGCCGTGTCTCCACTCACCTCCCTGAGGCCAAAACGCCTGCCGGCCTCTGCAGGACCCACCGGCGCAGCGGACGTGCTGGGAACAGGTCCCAGGGACTCCACGCTGCCAGTGGCTGAGCCACCCTGGCTCTTTGCGTCCACGAAGGACGGTAACAGGTCCTTTTGGGACCTGACGCGCTCTTTGCCCCCCCCAGAATACGAGGGGCAGCCCGAGCTCTGCTCGGGGAGGGATTCTCCACCTGCGGTGCAGGCGGTACCCTCCTGGGGTAATATCTTTTTCGGAGTCGCGTCCATGGTGAAGTGCTGAACACAGCTTTGCCTTGTTTGTGGGGTGGGGTCCCCAATAACCACGTTCGCCATCGTGGTCACGTCTGATAAGCAGACGCGTACCCGAGGCGAACCCACTCTCTCAAAACCACTGTCCAAAAACACCAACAGCTGTTGGTGCCGATGCTTCTGGACAGTGCACCCTCCTTGGCGGTCCGTCTGGACTCCGCCTGTGTGTTCCTCTTGGTCTGGTCTCTCGCTTGAGGCCTTCCGGCATGAGTAGCTCTACCGGCATAGCCCTCAAGGTCATAGAGACACGCAAGCCCCACCACGACGACAACGTGGGAACACGGTCGGTGGGGAACACCTCTACGGTCTGGACCAAGCGTTTTGCCTCGTCGTTTATACGGCGCACATCGAAGAAATGGATTTGAGATTTGCCTGCTACAGTCTTCTCGTTGATTATAATTTAGGTATGTTCAAGGCTAGAGTAAATAGGCTCTTAATAAACTAATGCGATTCACTATTAATGACTGCATCACTGCTTATCATCAGGCGGAATCGCAGTCAAGCACTGGTTTATAAATACCATTAAAAAAATATTTCTTCACCACGGGTCTCGAAACGATGAAGAAAAATAACGTGAGGAAACTGGCATGCCCTTGAACCAATAAAAACATGTGACATCCACCAAACCACCAACATTGGCGCCGCGTGGTGGATTACGGTCCATTCTCTTTCATATAGAGGGGGCCTGAGTCCCAGCAGTAGATAAAATATAAGATTTGTATATTATTCTTGTGGACTTGTAGAACGGTGAAACCTCCTAGTAGCACAATACACTATATAGAATATGCATGTCATGACCAGATCATAGAAATCGATCACTTCATGAAATGGCCAAGCAAAATTGGCACAGCACAGCACACTTTAAGTACTTTAAGGCTGGCTACCCTACGCCTGTGCTCAAGGCTTTGTACATTGGACTTAACCAAATCTGGATTAACTTTCAATTATTACATTAAATTATACCCCTTTTATTTGTGAATTGACGTGAAATATGCGGTTTAACGTAATGCAGTCAGCTTTGATGTATACAATTTATTTTTACAATCTGAGGTAAAAATTTTGCAAATGTTTCATATCCAGTTTTAAGAGAGTTTCCACATTCCAGTAAAAGCGGATTTCTGAGTGCAGTTAACGTATATATTAAACCACTATATTTATTCTTTATTTCGAGAAATAGAATTTATTATCGAGCCATTCACAAGAATGACCAAGTTATCTGTAACATTAATTTTTGCCGCGAGGAAATTTAAAATACACTAGGCTACGAGAATAACGGGTCACATAGAAAAGCTGCGATATCTTACAAAGTAATGTAGTAAAAAAAAATAAGTAAGTAAGTAACAGTAGTAGTAGTGTAAGTTATGTATTGTAAAGTTGGGTAGTTATGTAGTGTGTGTGTGTGTGTTGTGTAGTGTGTGTGTGTGTTATTTAGTGCGTTGTGTTATGTGTTGTTGTGTGTGTGGATACATAGATTTGCTAGAAATATAAAAATATTACAACGTTAAAAAAATGGACTTTGTGGGTTTTGAAACTAAATCCCTCTAATTAAGTAGACCAAAAAATGGCAGACCTAGGTGCACAAGTACACAAGAGACCGATTTACTGTGAGCACTTTGCTAGGAAATCGATAGAAGCTCACGTATGTGCAGATGCGAAGCAGCCTTCAAGAAATACACTCCGACAATGTGAGCTCTGACAAGATCCTGTGTCGACTTTACAAAGCTGATGTAAAGCTTTATGGGCCAGCAAATGGTCCAAAACCACTCAGTGAATATCGAGCTGCCAGGTTACGTTTTACTCAAGAACACATCAGATGTACAAATAATAACAATTATTTAGCTCTGGGAGATTAAGAGTACAGAAACGACCAAGAAAACGGTATCCGATTGATTGATTGATATACCTATTTTAGCGCAGCCGCGAGGCGCACACAATTGTATATTTTTTTTTTTAATTCTCTTTCTTTTGGTTTCGTGTTTACATATATTGTTTGTGTGCCTTGCGTTGTGACAAAATAAATTCATTTTCTTTCCTTCTTTCTTTTCTTTCTACTTTTCCTCCTGTTCTTTAATTTTTTCCATTTTATTTTTATTTCCATTTCAAAAAATAAATTTAGAATATGGATTACTTTGAATAAGTAGTAAACAAAATCGATAAAATACTATAAATTCACTAATTCCTCTTACGTACTTAAGAGGACCCTTCTCGAGCCGTCTATCATAAACGTACAAATGGTTTAAAAGATTGTTGTTAAATCTTACGCAATGTTTGATAAAGAGGCAATGCGAAAAAAGAGAGATAACACCTGAATACTCTGTTGGCATTCGGTGATTCCGTCATTTACTCGAATATTTCACAAAACTTATTCCAGGGACGATGTTTTTTAAAACACCTTAAAAGTTTATGAAAAAAAATTATTCATTCAGAATCCCAAAAAATGTGTAAGCTCCTATAAATATATATATTTTTATTTATGAGTACAATTTAAAGGGTCAAAGATCACGTAAAATAGCAGATTTTCAGAGGTCTGTACTGGATTAGTTTTACACAACACACAATTATTATTTTTTTATTATTTTATTTTTACACAATTTTATGATTTAATTTGAATAAAAACCTGCATAATATGCACAAGATAATCTATGTTTCCAAAATATCTAGAGAAAGATGTACAATAACGTCATAAACACGGTTGTATGGAAATGTACATCGGGTTGGCCGCTCTTAAGAAACTATTTCACATTAGCGAGCCCGAATTTTCGCAGCCCAGTTTAGATTCAAATGAATAAAGTTTGAATTATTACAGCTAGAAAACTACTAGCATAACTTATCTCAGTTAAGTTTTAGTTGCAGACAAGTAGCAGCTGGTACATCAGGAGCTTTTTTTTTCTTTGCCACACTTATTTCTAAGCAATTTTAAAGTTTATTACTAAGATAACTGACTTTTACCGTACCTATTGACTTTGAATAAAATCTATTCTTTTCTAGCGGCTGCCAGCGGCTTTATTAGAATAGAATAGAATGTATTTATTTGTCAGAATAGTCATAGTCATAGTAATTTATTGGTAAGGGATTCTTACAAGTCATATACAGAATGTTAATTATACTTAGTCAACAAATTAATGATTACATAACAATGTCAAATAATAAAAAATGTCAAACAAATAAAAGAGAATACAAGAAAAACAAATAAATCGAAGTCAAATCAAATTAAAATAAAAAACAATCCTATAAAAAGTCACAATAATTATTAGTCCAAATTAATATTTGCGTCAAAGTTAAATTAAATTAAATCATAAACTCAAAG
Source organism: Mythimna vitellina (assembly GCA_949316375.1). Classification (NCBI taxonomy): domain Eukaryota; kingdom Metazoa; phylum Arthropoda; class Insecta; order Lepidoptera; family Noctuidae; genus Mythimna; species Mythimna vitellina. Next base: position 3,731,313 of record OX438696.1, read on the forward strand.
GACAGGATCGGTCGTTGTGGCGTCACTTGGGGGAGGCCTATGTCCAGCAGTGGACTTCTTTCGGCTGAAATGATGATGATGATGATGATGAAACTCAAAAAAAAAATTGTACAAAGTTGTTATTTGGTTATATATTATGATCATAATATTCTACCGTTTCCGGCGTACAAATATAGTTTGTAAAATTATGTATATTGGCTTGATTGTAGAAACAAGGGAACATACTCCCGAGATAAAAGGTAACCTATGTGCTATTCCAGGACATAGTCTGCCCCTGTATCAAGTATCATCGAAATCCGTTCAGACGTTCATGCGTGGAGAAATAACAAACATACACATATACCATCACAGGCGCTCACAATTTTTCCCCTATATAATTTACTAACTTCTGGCAGCGGTTTCGTTCGCATGAATATTGGTTATTGCGGACGAGAAATGGAATATCGAAGATGGATAAAAGGTAACCTATGAGTATGTCCATCCTTGGAGTTCAAGCTCATTCTATACCAAATTTCATCACGGGTAGTGTTAAATGAAACCCGAGGATCTGGGACGAAGGCAAGTCTGATACGCTCTCTCGCTCCGCCCAAGAGGGGGATGACATTGGATGATTTTCCAATCTAAAAAAAAATTCCCAAATTTCATCAAAATCAGTTCAGTAGTTTAACCGTGACAGACAGATAGAAACAGCTACTTTCACGTTTATAATATAAGTATGGAGTAAGGTTATACAGTGTGATTATTTTTTTTAATAATTAAAAAGTAAATTTATTAAACATTCATCATCATCTCAGCCGATAGACGTCCACCGCTGGACAAAGGTCTCCCCCAAATATCGCCACAATGAACGGTCATGTGTGTCTCGCATCCAGAGGATTCCCGCAACCTTTACCAGGTCATTGGTCCACCTTGTAGGGGGCCTTCCAACACTGCATCTTCCGGCACGCGGTCGCCACTCCAGCACCTTTCGGCCCCAATAGCCATCTGTTCTGCGAGCAATGTGCCCTGTCCATTGCCACTTAAGTTTGGCGATTCTTCGTGCTATGTCGGCAATCTTGGTTCTCCTACGGATATCTTCATTTCTGATTCTATCACGCAAGGAAACTCCGAGCATTGCTCTTTCCATTGCCCTTTCGGTGAGTTTAAGCCTATTAAATATTATGATTCCGTAAATATACATTGTTTTCGTTGTACAAATTCCTGACTACGTCACGCACTAGGCCGTGTCGACGACACAGCCTGCCCTATTTTAAAACAAAAGAATAGGTCCCTAAACTCGTTTATTCAGGTAACTAACTCTGCAAACATGGCGACGTGTTTCCGTTACAGATCTAAATAATTGCCGAGCTGTTTCTTTGTTTAACGTTTTTTTTATTCAAACTGGATTCAGGATGATAGGGCTAATTCTTTTTCTTGCCTTCAATTGTGTTCTTAGACGAAATTAGATTTGAGTTATATTTTTTTTTTTTTGTTTTGTGACGTAAAATATTTGATTTTCTGTCTTCGATTTTGGATCTAGAAGCGAACCATCCAGAACGACCTAGTAACAATGGTCCTAACACAAGAAATGGCGCAAAATCACTTAGAATGGCGTCACAGTATCAGGAGAGCCTCAAATAGAGGACAAGCCAGGGAATGATTGATTGATTTGGCTGCTTTAGCTGCTACCAGGGGCTTCACCAGCAGTAGCTAAAGCAACCGCTAAATACCGGCCAAGTGCAAGTTGTACTCGCGCATGAAAGGTTCCGTATCGACCGTAGCAAAAACTCTGCAAACAAAATCACGTTTGTTCTGTGGGAGCCATCTTAAATATTTATTTTATTCTGTTTTTTAATATTTGTTGTTGTAGTGGCAACAGAAATACATCATCTGTGAAAATTTCAACTGTCTAACTATTACGGTAACAGCCTTATGACAGACGGACAGACCGACAGACGGACAGTGGAGTCTTAATAATAGGGTCCCGTATTACCATTTTGGGTACGAAACCCTAAAAATGGTCCTGAAAATTGTACTATCGGGATAAAAATGATTCTATGAGTTATTCCAGATCACGGTCCACCCGTGTACCAAAGAACAATGGCGAGGAAATTGTTGATAAAAGTATTGTCTACATATGTCACCATGATATATACCGGCAAAATAATTTACAATGTTTTATCAAATTAAGTTAATGACCAGTCTCAGTATTGCAAATAAATCATCATAATTGGAAACTGAGTTGACTAGATTTTTTTACGATAATAAATAATCATGGCATAGAGTTTATTTTTTGCTAGCTTTACTTCATAACTTTTGGCTAAACTGAACTTTTAATGTTGCCACTAATATAAATTATGGTCAAGTTACATAATATGCCTTGCTTTCTGTATTGCAATAATATACTTAGGAAATACATTTCCGCATTAGATAATAAACATAAAAATAATTAGATAAAAAATAATAAGAATTGACTCATATGACAAATTCGAGTGTAGCAAAATTACCAGAAAAAAACATGGCATTAAAACATTTCAACTTTCATTCAGCCTAATGACTTATAAAAAAAAACATGACACTATGACATGACATCTTGTTGTTCGTTCAAAAATGAGTTTATTGATTTTTTAAATTCATAAGGAGGTACGTAGGTATTATTGACAAAATATACGTAATTTCACCAACTGTCTCTGTAATGTCTAAGACAAAATTTTTTAGAAATATAATCTTTATACTTTTGCACATTTATCATCGCTATACGCTAAAAAAATATGCTAGCAAAATTTTATTAGGAACTTTGCCAGGATCCTTTCAATTTGCCATCCGTTCGAGCGTGACGAAGTAACAAACATACACACAGACACAAACTATGGCCTTATAATTTTAGTGTCACAGTGTAATACGTAAACTGAATTTCCATGCAAAAGCTCCCCAACATTATCAAATAAGCTGCACACATAACTGTGCCATATAGAGAGTTCCTTAGTCCAACACAGAGCAATTTCCTTCATTAATTGAGTCGCCGGACACTACGGAACCCAAGCCTTAATTATTTCTCAGTTAAGCTAGCCTCTTGTTAACTAGTAATTAATTGTTATATTCATGTCATCCTTCTGAGGCTCCGAGAAGCTTTGAAGGAATAATCCTTCTCTAGTTTTGAGATTCTGATTGAATTATTGCTTTTGTGCAGCGGTTTGTTTTGGTTTGGGCCTAAAGCATTGTTTAATATCTTTACAGTGAGGTTATCGCGTAACTCAATCTCTTATTAAGACCAGCAAGGAAGCATTTACGAGCAAGAATTTTCTCGGAATATCTGAAACTTCGAAGGACTCAATATGAGCCCTTCAATGTGTGTATGTGTATGTGTTGTTTGTTTTTTAAGAGTTCGTGTGTGTGTGTGTGTGTATCTATATGAGTTTTACCAATCACACGCACGGGGTTCGATGTAAAAGCGTTCGTGTGGTTTTTGTTTTTTTATTGGGTGTGAAAATCATCCTTATGACATCCCCGCTCTTGGGCGGAACGGGAGATAGTGTCAGACTCTTACTGACTAAAAACCCACTCCTGTTCCTTCGTTGCCTTCGTCCCAGGGCCCCGGGTTCCGCTTTCACACTAACCGTGGCCCCAGTAGGCTTCGACCCTGCTGGGCCCTTACGATTTGCTGACATCTCCTTGAGGCGCGCGTGGAACAGTACGCGCCGTCGACGACTTGGGCTCGGTCCGGACGGTTACCGGACGGTCAGACGGCGAGCCACCCATTGCTCGCCGTCTGCAAGCCCGCGCCTACGGTGGCCTGGATAGGGATCGGAATCCCGGCGGTGGTTGGAGCGTAAGGACCGTTGCCTCACGCGATCGGCTGCCTCCTTTGCTAGCATTACTGCTTCGCAGAAGGGGGCAATCGGCGGTGGCGATCTCTCGCGCCGGGCCTTGGTTCAGGCCATGGTCCGGAGCGAGGAGGAGTGGCAGGCGGTACGAGGACACGGCATTGCTCTGCCCAAGCGGGGCACACCTCCACCGTGTGCTCTACCGTGTCCTCCGGGCGGTCCACACAGTGGCGACACCCGGGCGTCGTTTCCGCACGAATCCGGTGCAGGAACCTCCCGAACTTACCGTGTCCGGTGAGAACCTGCGTCATGCGGAATGTGAGGACGCCGTGAGGTCTTTCCAACCACGCCTCAAAGAGGGGACTTACCGCCATAATTGTGGCGTGCCCAAGCGTTCGTGTGGTAGACCCATTAGTTTTTCTAGCTTCATTTGAGTTCCATTATTTGTTTTCATACACTGATGAGATCGTTTACTTGCCTATTTGCTAAGGCCCTTACCTAATGAAAACAAGTATTTTCTTAGAAATAAGATTAACTAAGGCGTCTTAGAAATTACTTTCTCAAGCGGTGGCTCCACCTCCCGCGTCCGGCCCTGGAAAGGGAAGCGGTCACCTTCCCGAAGAAGATGACCGCAACCTTGTGGAATGGATGTTTGCAGGACCCAGCCACCGCTACAGTAGACGCGGGTGCAAATAGACGCAATTCCCGGCCACCTTAAACTTGCGGACGATGGGCAACGGGTAACTCGCCGTCCGGCCGCCCACTAAAGACAGAGTTCGAGTCGACGGCAAGTAGTGTTCCACGCGCTCTTCAAGTAAATGTCGGCAAAACTGAAGGGTCCCAGTAAGGCCAATGCTTGCTAGGGCTTCGGGAACTTTTGAAATATTTACCGTGACCTTAGAACACAAAGGGCAAATGAAGGCATATAGGTGGATATTAGTCAGTAAAAGTCTGACAAGCCCTCTCGCTCCACCCTAAGTGGTAAAAGTCATTTTATTCCCGCTTATTTTCCGCTACAAATAAGAAAGAAAAAGAAATTACTTCCAGCGGATGACACGTTAATGCACTCTTAGATTCACGATTTTCAAAGAAAATCTAGAATATTATTACATAATGTCAAGAAAAAGCTTTCTTATCATAAAAAGGGTATTTTATCGTCTCGAGTTATAATTCAATCAAGGCTGAGTAAACTTTGATGACAGAGTACACTTAGGAAATACTTCTAACAATATTTATTTAGGATGTTTATCAAACGCGAGCGGTTTTGACGCGCGTTTTAGACGCTGAATCTTTTCGGAGAGTTTGTAATCAGAAGTGTTACTGTGTAAACCTTCTTAATTTAACTAGGTTTGCAATTGATTGAGAGCTTTTTATTCATTATATAGGCTTTATAGTTGATTATCAAATGTTTTTTGAAAAAGTGTTTGTGTTTTTTTTTATCAGAACAATATCTTAATGTTTACGTAGTTTTAATTGATTTGAGAAGTCGCAGCGGAAGAAATTCATCATCGTCATTATGAAGAAGTTATTGATCATGAAGAAAATAAAACAAAAACTTTCAGCGGATGAGACGTTAATACACTCTCGTTTCTCGACTTTCAAACGCGGGCGGGTAGATAGCGAGCTACCCATTACTCGCAGTCCGCTAAGCCGCGCCTACGGTGGCCGGAGATCGCCTTGCGATTCTAGATGCCCGATGCGTCTGCAAGGTGGTTGGTCGGATGTGAAGATGTCCGTTCCCTCACATGTTTGCCTAGATTTTTTGTTTTTATTTTCGGGTGGGAAAATCCCCTAATGACATCCCCCGCTCTTGGGTGGGGCGGGAGAGTGTCAGACTTTTACTGACTAAAAACCATTGGCATTTTTCCAGGGCCCCGGGGATCTCTTTCGCATCACCCATGGCCCCAGTAGGCTTCGGCCCTGCTGGGCTCCTACGGTTGCTAACATCTCCTTGAGGCGCAAGTGGAACACTACGCGCCGTCGACGACTTGGGCTGGATCGGGACGGTTACCGGACGATTGGACGGCGAGCTACCCTTTGTTCGGCGTCCGCAAGCCCGCGCCTAAGTGGCCGGAAATCTAGATCGGAATCCCGGCGGCTGGGGCGCGAGGGCGCGTGCACGTGCGGCCTCCTCCTTTGCTAGCATTACTATTACGCAGAAGGAGGTGACCGCCTGCCACTCCTACTCGCTCCGGACCATGGTCTGTACCAAGGCCTCCAAGAGTACACGGCGGTGCTCTGCCCAGGCCGGGCACACCTCTACCGTATGCTCCACCGTATCCGCGACTTGGCGCGGCAGCGGAGTTTCGCCCCGGTGTTGTATCTCCATTCGCAGATCGTGCATGCGTGCAAAGACTGTTGCCTCCAAATCCCACGGTGGTAGGCCAGCAAGGAGGCTTGCTACTTCGCAGGAAATCGTGCTGTATTCCCGCACCATCTGGATGGCCATGACCCTCTGTCTCGTGTTAAGCTTGGCCGCCGGTCGCTTTTGTAGCGACGGTGCCCATGGCGGCGCCCCATAAAGGGCCTTGGACCGAATGATTCCTGCATAGAGCCACCGGCAGGAGGCGCCGTAGGTGGGATCTTGATCTGTAATAATAGACCTCTGCATAACCCAATATAGATTTTGGAAAAATAGCTCACTACATGAGAAAAACCTATGCCACGTGTCTATCTACCCGCTCCTACTTAGACCATATTGCCATTCGTACGCCGTTTTAATTACCTAACAAAGTACGTTTATTTACTCTTAATTAAACCTATTTAGTGACTCATCTCTCAAGTCTACATTATTGTGTTGGCTTGCAGTGCCGTAACTAGGGCGGCGTCAGCGGTACCCAGGCACAGGGTGCAAACCCTGACGGGGCGCAGAAACGATCGAACTAAGAAGAAATTTTGTATCAATCATTTAATCAGAAGTAGGTTACTGTTTCCCATTCCTTCGTGCTCCAGACATCCTAAACCAAGGCCGAACGCTTAGGTCACCGCCGTTGATCGCCTCAACGGGGACACATCAGGGCTCCACCCAAGCTGGGCAAACTTCCACCATATGCTTCACTGTGTGCTCCGTATGTGGAGTGTAAAGTGCATACTCTATATGCATAGTGACAAACGTTTCTTCTCGCTAGATCCGAAACAGATACCTTCCGAAACACTCAATAACATGTCCGGCAAGAATCTACATCAACTTGATTAAACGTACTCTGCTCGAACTTTTTAGGGGCGCATTTTCAGAAACTGGCACCGGGTGTATAGAAGGCTAGTGACGGCCCTGTTGGCTTGTGAGACGAGTTACTCATATCTCATATTACATTATACCCAAGACCTCATCACAAGAGTAGGTATTCGGTAAACACAGACCTACAAACGTTTCCGAGGTAGTTGTGTGGTTTCTTCATTTCATTGTCACAAAGACGTTTGTTGATTATTGTGTGTTCCAGGAACAACAAATTCGATCACGTTGTTTTAATGTTGATACAACATGTTATATTGTAACTATGTTATCAATGTTATGTATTGTATTGACATAATAATTTGTTTATTATCAAGAACAAGGAAATGGTTTTGGGATGAGGAGTGCGTCAAAGATGATTTTTATTTTATTTGTTGAGAGTTGACAGCTACAACGCAAAACTTATGCACAGAAATAATATTTTTAAGTGCTAATGCCCATTGCATTATCCGTAGATTATGCAGAGTTATAGAATAGTGATTGCCACTAGATGAGCATTATCTATACATATAATAAATCTATAGAAGCTTTTAGTTGTGCGCCCATCGCGTAAAATGTACAAAATTGATGTAGATAACTTTTATACATTAAAATTGTATGTAAATTGATATTTCACTGCTGCTGCCGGGCAGCATTCATTCAGCAGCATAACCAAATTTCAGCTTTCTAGTGCTAACGGTCACTAAGATTATCCACGGATAGACGGACAGACAGACCGACAGACTTGGCAAAACTATAAGGGTTCCAAGTTGACTACGGAACCCTAAAAACGGTGTATAAAACGGTAAGTCCGTACCTATATTGTTGTGAATACTTCACACAAATCGAACGTTACGAAAAGGTCTATTTTTAACCAAAACATTAATAAAGTCTGTATCGTCAACACTCCCACTTAGGAAACATAAAAAATCGCTTTTCCGAACAAAACATTTTAACTTGGAGAAAGCTACAGAGCTAACAGATTATCATTTTTGGCAGTATTATTTTTAAAATATTCCTCGTTATGACGAATCCTCCATTATTCGTAGAAGTTTTTACGAAACAAAGAGGGTAGGAATTAAAAGAATCGTGCCGTGCACTCACTAATGACTGCAGAGCATTTGCGATAAAATCTAAGCGACACATCATTGTCAAGGCACAAACAGAATTGTGGGCATCCATTTTAAGGATTCCTATACAGTGAAATCAAAACCTTAAAGTTCCAGACCGAAGGTTGTATTTTAGTTGATAGTGTAACACAATTTGTTAAATCTTTTTTCTCCTTTCGGGGATGAAATCTAGTATTCTCAGGGCGCGTGGGATGCGTTGTTTCATGTCGTTTGTTGGGTAGATATCGCAACAAAAAATATTACATGTATGAACTGGGTTGAATACAAATTGTATCGGGTATTCATGACGACCAATTATGGGGGTAGATCTGTCTTATATTGTCGTTTACTGTTTTCTTTCTTCTGTTATGAAATGTACAGGATTTGTTTTACTAATGGGGCTAAAGGGAAAATGGAATAAGAAAAGTGTCGTTGTTATTGCTTTGCTGGTCGCAAGCGCTACAACTGCGCGTGAGTTCATCACCAAGGTAGGCAAGTGTTATTAGATTTTTCTTTCTGGATTTCTTCTACCTAAGACTGTAGCTAAGATTCTAGCTCCGGGTTAAGGTTAAGCTCCAGGAATTTCGTGTTGATGTTGATAAACTCAGTTGAGCAGTGGTGGCTCTGTTTTTATTTTTTACTTCTATATTACTATTATCTAGAGAATCCTTTTAGAAGTTCTGCCAGAGTTATGATGTAGGCTACGGCATTTTCGGGACGGTGTCCCTTCTTTAAGACTGGGTACTCTAAAAAGGGTCTTACCATTTTTACCTCTCTTTTTTCATTAGGCTAGAGAGGCGCCCCGGCGACCTCACCTTCCGCCTGAAGCAGATCCTCGATGGACATAGCCCGTTCGGGAGGTTCTTGTTTTGAACTCGAGGACACGGTGGAAGTCATGAACCACCGTGCCTTTATTAGCGCCGGTAATCTGTTGCGCCCGACTCTATTTTAGGCCATGGTCCGGAGTTAGAGGGAGTGTGAAGCGACCACCTCCTTCTTTGAAGCAATAATGCGAACGAAGGAGCTAGCCACAACCGTGAAAGAACGGTCATCCTCAGTTACGTTACAGAATCATCATCATCATATCAGCCGAAAGACGTCCACTGCTGGACATAGGCCTCCCCCAAATGTCGCCACACTGAACGGTCCTATGCATCTCGCATCCATTGGATTCCCGCAACCTTCACCAGGTCATCGGTCCACCTTGTAGGGAGCTTTCTAACACTGCGTCTTCCGGCACGTGGTCCCCACTCCAGAACCTTTCAGTCCCAACGGCCATTTTTTCTGCGAGCAATGTGTCCTGCCCATTGCCACTTAAGTTCGACAATTTTTCGTGCTATGTCGGTGACCTTGGTTCTCCTGCGGATTTCTTCATCCCTCATTCGATCACGCAAGGAAACTCCAAGCATAACCCTTTCCATTGCCCTTTGGGTGACTTTAAGCCTTCTTATGAGATCCCATTGTTAGCGACCACCTTTTGGAGCCATATGTCATCACTGGCAACACGCACTGGTCATACACGCACGCATTGGTTAATGTGGTCATGGAACGCAAAGGGTAACTTAGGACATAGCTGGGGTTTAGTTAGTTAAAACCTGACACGCTCTCTCGCTGCGCCAAAGAGCGAAAGAAGTTTATTGATGATTACCTAGCTCAAAAAAGGGTTATGATGTATTTTATATTTATTTATTTATATTTATGTATACTTTATTGTACACCAAGATAATAAATGATACATATGAGCCTTATATTAAAATAACATACAACTGGCGGCCTTATCGCATTCCGCGATCTCTTCCAGGCAACCTGGTATGCAAAGAGATTGTCTGGACATAAAATGTGTTGCACTTGGTGCATTTCAAAATAAGCTAGACAATTGGTGAGAAAAAAAAGAAACAAGTACATACTTAACACTAAAATACATACATACTAAATATTTTTATAAACAAGGAAACAAGTGACAACTACAATTCGCACGATTAATAAAAAAGAGACCTAACTCACAAAGGAGGGTATTAGAAAATTGGACCTTAACATTGATAAATATGTTTTATGATACAATTAGCCTCTTTTTTAAGTTAGGTCTTTTCACGACGCACTCTTAGTGCGTTAATACAGCTAAAAACGATACAAAATTTCAAAAGCAAGTACTATTCCTTCACAAGTGTTTTAAATACATGTAGTGATTGCGCGCGTTTTATTAATATTGGCAGTGCGTTCCACAGACGAGTGGCCTGGACAGTAAAGGACTTATACAGAAACGTAGTGGAATGCACCGGCATTTTGAGTCTCAAGTTATCTGATGACCTAAGATATTTCGTATGAGAATCACAAAGAAATTCAAACCGTTTATTGAGATAAAGAGGGGTGAAAGAGGAAAATAGCACTTTATACAAAAGGAAAAGAATACGAGCATTCCGGCGAAGGCGAATTGGCAACCACTTGAGCTAATTTTGTTTATACCTACTAGACAGTATTTTATTGCAAAAGCTCTTCGCGTGACCAGAGGGCTGGGCTGTTCTTCAATCAATAAATCATTGCTACCCAACGTGGGAATGCTGCCATAGCGTTCTGGGCACTTTTCTCATTGAAATCGATGTGGATGAATGTATTAACCTTTTGCGTAGCGTAATTAGAGACAGAATGGAAAGACAATGACCTAGGGAACGCCGACGTTCACTCGGGGTTTAATGAATTAATGCCCAATTAATTGTTTTTTAACATATTATTATTTTATTTATTTATTTAAAACTTTATGCACAAATGAAACACTGTGCAAAGGCGGACTTAATGCCTTAGGCATTTTCTACCAGTCGACCTTAGGGTGGTGCATGGCAGGTGCAGCTTAATAGAAGACTGACAGAGAGGAAATGAGAACAATAATAAATATATTATACTTAGATACATACATACAAATAAAGAATGATATTGAGAGAAAAACGAATAAAACAAATCAAGAGTGTGATGAATCTACCAACTTCTTCCGAAAATGTTCTCGTGCTTTCACTTTAAAGGGCAACCGACTGGTTGCCGTCTTGATGTTCAGTTTGTAGATATACAGGCTATTAAAGCTATAATATTTATTAGTTTAGATGTTCATATGAAGTTATATAATTATGATTTTATTGTTTATTAAACTGTTTGAAATAGTTAGTAATCCAAAACCTTAAATTGCTAATATAATCAAAAGTCAGTACTTAAATACAATTTCAATTCATATCTAAATTCAGGTTTCTAAACCGAACCCATTCATTACCATATTCAATGAGTTTCTCTTATCTGTTTACGTATTCAAATACATGTATTGTTTATATTTTTAAGGGGTTCAATTCAGTAAACAATGATATTATCGTAACAGAATTCGAAAATACAAAATTCAGTATCTACCAATAATTTTCATAATTATAATTAACGAGTCCTGTGAACTAGGCCTCCTCAGAAGGGAATGGGCTGTTATCCACCACGCAGATCCAGTAGGGATTGGTGCGGGCTTGCGGACGGCGAGTAATGGGTGGCTCGCCGTCCGACCTTCCGGTAAAGGACCGAGCCCAAGTCGTTGACGGCGCGTGCTGTTCCAGGCGCGCCTCAAGGAGATGTCAGCAACTGTGGGGGCCCAGTAGGGTCGAAGCCTACTGGGGCCACGGGTAGTGTGAAAGCGAAGCCCGGGGCCCGGGATGAAGGCAAAGAAGGAACATGAGTGGGTTTTTAGTCAGTAAAAGTCTGACACTATCTCTCGCTCCGCCCAAGAGCGGGATTTGTCATTGAATGATTTTCCAACCTAGAAAAAAAAATTATTTAGGGATTGGTAGATATCGCAAATGTTTTCGAATGGGCAATTTCTTTAATTTTTTTTTTTTTTAAGTTTGGAAATAATTTAGTGACTTTTCCACTCTAGGGTGGAATGAGAGTGCAAGTCAGACTTACTGACTAACACACATTATCAGAACCACGAGTATCTCTTTCATACTTTTCCCCATGGCCTTAGCTAGCATCGAGATATACTCAAAGGGCAATTAGCATCATCTTCTTGACTGCTTACTTCTTGACAATTCAAAAATACCTGTTTTGTTTGAATTTTTAAATTCTCCATTTTGCTCACGATATTTTTCTTTACTGTTGCGAGAAATTATATGTAGTCTAATTTAAATGTTATTTTCAATAATCTACACTATTATTATAAAGAGGTAAAGTTTGTTTTTTTTATTTATTTAGTTGTTTGTAGGAGGTAATATCTGAAAGTACTGGTACAATTGCTAAATTTTTGTCACCTATAGAAAGATGATTTATTCCTGAGACACATAGGCTACATTTATGTGCGCGAGTGAAGCCGCGGACAAAAGCTGGTAAATTATATGACCCATAAATACAAAATTCTAGTGACAGAAATATAATATAGATTAGCCTCTGCTCCTCGACACAATTTGTATTAAATTATTAACTTTTGATAAGTTCTTGAAAGTTGTAACGCCAAAACGAGCACAACAAATACTTGGTATTTTGGCTACCATAATTAAGAGGGTCCTTTTTCACTCGCATATCGTCAACATCGAGCATGGTTTAAAAGCTTGTTACTTCATCTAACGCAATCCAATGCGATGTTTGACGAAAAGGCAACGCGAAAAAAGAAAGATAACGCCTGAAAACTTTGTTATCATTCAGTAATTCCGTGAATTTACTTGAATATTTTACAAAACTTCTTCCAGGAAATACGTGTTTTCTTTTAAAGCCTTAAAAGTAAAAAAGATACATTTAGAATTTTGATTAAATTTGCAAGGCTTTTATTATTATAATTTCTAGACTTTTTTCATTTTTGAGTAAATTATGAAGTGTCAAAGTTCATGCAAAATAGCAGATTTTCAGAGGTTTACTGGTTTAGTTTATACAAATTTATAAATTGATTTCAATAGAAGCCGAGGGTGCGAGGGGCAAAACAGTGAAAATGTATGTCGAGTTGAATCCCCTTAAGGGCTGTCGGATTTGGAACAATTTCAATCCGTGATAATAAGTCCTAGTAAACAATTATTAAATGAGAACTGAAATTGTGTTCAAAATCTATTGATTCACCAAAAGTTAAAACAGGTTACCTATTTTGTTAATTACCTACAGGAACATGACTGGATTTATCACGAATTTTGGGATAAACAGGCACTAAATATAATCACTGTGATATCGAAGGAGATTGCGTGCTCAATGACTGTACTTATAACCTTTAATCTTTGCATATCATGCCAGCTTGATGCGCTAGAATCGATTGAGAGGCGAGCCAAGAGAATCATCGGCAATGATGCACTTGTTGCGTCGAAGCTCCAAAGCCTTGAGCATCGCCGCCGAGTTGCTAGCCTGTCAGTTTATCATCGTTTACATTTCGAAGAGTGTGCACTGGAATTGCAAAATCTAATTCCGCCAAGTCCGTTCCATTATCGGAACACTAGACGTACGGCGTTGCGCCACCAGTACATGGTGGACATCCGACCCATACACACAAAGCGTTTTGAGAACACATATTATGCGTACAGCCAAGGAGTGGAATTCCTTACCGGAGTCTGTGTTTCCTGATAGCTACAACTTAGGGGTCTTTAAGTCAAGAGTGAATAGATTACTTCTAGGCAAGCGTGCTCCATCGTCGACCACATCATCGCTTACTATCAGGTGAGATGGTGGTCAAACGCGAGCCTATCATTAACAAAAAAAAAGTGCTAATTGCTGTTATCGAACTGAACAGCCTAGCCAAGTTACAAACGTTTCGTTTCGATTCTCTTTTCATTGATCGCCTCGAGTCGGCCACGCCTTCTATTCCTGTGTTCTGACCACGTGACAGAGCGTCGAGACAATGTCAGAAATAAGGGACCGGAGGCGAGGCCTACTGGCCTAGCTAGGGGGCTGAGCTGACAATTGCAGACTTATGTATGATTGTAATAAATCTTTTAGAGATTATAATTTCCCCACATATTACTAAAAAATCGTTTTGTATATGATAAAGTACTTACATCCAAATTCATTAGTTTATTATATAATCGTGTCTTATTTAAAAAATATGTTCAAAATTTCTTACAATATTTTACAGTCTTCCGGCGTTTGCAATTTTCCATATGCGTGTGAACTAAGGGACCACAATGGTATTTTGCTAAATAAAAATCATAGGATTTAGTAGTAGACTCAAAACAATTGTAGAACAAATTTGGGAATTTGTAAACAAATATACTAAAAACTCCAGCCCTTAAAGTGTGGTCCCTCAGTCCTCACAGATCACCAGCCCTAGCCTAGCATCTATACACCTATGAACGTATTTATTACTTTAGTTTAGACAGGTGCTTATAATTTGAGTCAACCTCATTCTGTCTTAGGGTCGATTATTAGAAGGCCTTACCCCTATTAGTGTGGCTTCTCACAAAAAGCCTTTCTAAACATATCACACTAATATTATAAGGGTAACAGCTATGTATGTATGTGTGTGCGTGATGATATATATGTATGTTTGTTACTCTTTTATGCTCAGACGGCCGAATGGATTAGATTTTGGCGAATTTGGCACACTCGTATTCCCTAGGGATATTTTTCTATTTTGACGCAGGCAAAACACTGAACAAAGCTAGTCATTACATAATCCTCATATTATCACTATGTCGCTAGTTATCTGCTAAATTCAACCACTACAAACTCCTTTTGTATGAACGTCAAGGCTCGCTACATCCACTTAAGTGTAAGCGATTAAATTGCTCAAGAGAACACACTTGAACTGAACTGAACTGAGCTGAACTATTGAAGTATACGTTCCTTCACTCCGACGACTTAATAGTTTGGACCAACTCAGCTGGGAGTTGACGGGAAGTGCATAAGGAGTGGTAAAACTGTTGGATTGAAACAGCGCGGCTGTGTTGACTGAAGTTTGCTTAAAGTTGTTTCGATTGGTGCAAAATCATAGCTGAACCAATGGCGTGCATCGATTCAACTTTTACGCAATAACGCCAAGCAAAGCCGATGTCTCCGTTGGCAGAAAGCTGCAAAGATTATTGTGTATTTATTTATTTAATTTATACTTTATGCACATAAAAGCACAGAGGTTATGACAAAGTCATGTCAAACATAGTCGTATAGTACAGTATGGAGTTTCTTGCCGGTTCTTCTCTATAGGAAACGACCAATTTGGAACCGTGCACTAGCTTCTGACGTTTTATGCCATTCTGAAGTTTTATTGCCCATGTAGGCCTATGTGAAATTAAAAACTTTTGACTTTGACTTTGACAGATATAGGATTAAATCTGAAAATAGTAAATTTGTTGTTGCGTCACAAAAAAATACTCCATTTGAGAATTGAACTATGTAACATAGGTAAGTTTGTACGGAATTCAGCGCGCGAGTCCGACTCGCACTAGCCCAATTTAATTTTTAACAATGGTGTAGATGCCAAATAGCCTTGATGTTTTCATCTCTCACACAAAATGTAGAAAACCAGTATTCGTTGTCTACCAACCACCACTCATACTAAACCTTACCTGTTTATAAGCAATCAATCATAGACCAACGTACGAAGCGAGTGCGAGATACGAGATATCGAATGCACACAATATGAAGATTTATGTCTCTGAAACGTTCTCTATAAGCGCCGGAACGCATACAATACAATGTTTAATGTATGCTTCTAGTGTTACGCAAGAATTGCAGTTTGGTCTACTTTTGGAATGTATGTTTTTGGAGTAAAAGGTTATGCGGAAATAATTCAATACTTAAGAAGCTTCAATAAAAAATTGTTATCTAGGTGTCTCTCGCGTATTTTAAACCCAAATAATTTCTAAGCATTACAATGCCGCCCAGTGATTGGACACATTATCACTCGACCGCGATGCGGAGGAATTTGGACGCCATACCTAACAATCGGTTGGTTTTACTGGAGTCACACCGGAACATCAATTTTAAGGCTTTCATGGCGCAAATACCTACCGAACTGAAACTTAGGATCCCGAACTCACCTAGTGATGCCCTGAAAAACCTGAGAGGCCTAATCTGTTTTTGTTGGGAGGTCGGCTGGTTGGAATAACCCACCTAAGATTATGGCCGCCATGGTCCACGTACAATGGTCCACATAGGACTAAGTGCGGAAACCATAGTCGGACATAACATAACATAACATGTACAGTGCTTTTGTGATCTGTGTAAAATATTCTTTAAACACAATGGCACTTTCAATAAAGCTTAACAAAAAAAAAAAAAACTGGCATACACTGATATGAACTTATCAAGTAAACCCACAATTTCCGGGAAACTAGTTTAATTAAAACAATCATATTTCTAACAATGAGCCAGTTAAAGTTTATCCGGTAATAAATTCACTGTAACTAGGTGAAAAGGTTTTCACTGATAACGGGCGGCACATTTACCGGCCAACCCTACTTTGAAACGCGACACCTGATTTATATTGTAAACTTACTGTTTTATGTTTTTAAGTTGCAGACTGTAGTTAAAAAAAACGTATGCCTGACGTATATTAGGTATGTTTTTTATTTTTATATTAGTGGAAAGAAAAACATTTATTTGAGATTCGTACAGCACAAATAACAAAGAAAAAAAAAATGTTAGCTAATGTGTATCGAATAACCTAATATAATAATACAACAATAAAAACTTTAACCTTTTGAGTAGCGTAATTAGAGACACAATAGAAAGACAATGACCGAGCGAACGCCGGCGTTCGCTCGGTCAGTCTTTCTTTTTCATTGGGTTTACTGAGAAAGAAAAACAGACCTGTGCGAGGCCAAAAAGGCTTCGATCTCAGTGTATGTTACGATAATTGCAGTTAACAGATTCTCATATGTGGGGGTCCTTTTTTGTTTTTTTTTCCGATTCGGAAAAATCTTCGAGACTCGATTCGGGAATCTAACTATTTACATAGGTGGCATTTTACGGAACTCTCAGTACGTGAAGGCACTTCACTGGCTATTTTCGTCGTCATGAATTTCCATACAAAGTTCATTTATGTGAGGTACCATTTGAATTTTTTTTTTGTTTTATTGTGTCTCCTCAGGGTACTCCACTTAAAACCTAACCAACCAGTCTGTTGTACTTGTGACCCATATTCCAAAATTACTGAAGTTCACTTCAGATAAGTGCATGCCTTATACGTATGTATTTAGAACCGGTGGTAAAAGTTCGTCTCCAACGCGCCGATTCTAGTTTTTTAGCGAACAGCACAAAAGATCTAGAAGGGTCGAAGTGCTCTGGCCCAGAGCCAGCCCCACAACAAGATAAGATAAGATAAGACAAAGCCTATCAGCTTTCTTCAAACATTAAAAGATTTTTTCTATTTGAACCAGCAGTTCCTCAGATTAGCGCATTCAAACGTACAAACAAACTCTTCAGCTTTATAATAATAATGAAAACATAGATGAAATCAATTATAGAAGAAAAAGTTCCAGAAAAATCTACCTACTATAGGTTTTGTAACTGAAAAATAATCAAGAATATACATACCTACATGTAAATATAACTCGCAGGTACCTACTTAAACTGTTTCAAAGTAAACAGGACCAACGTAACTTGAATCGCATCCTCAAAGCCGCCATCTTGTGAGAGGGTTAAATTCAAAATGGCCACCGCATCAAAAAGCTTTTGCTTTGACGAACAAAGTATAGAAACTAATCAAGCGTGATTCGATTTGCATTTTTCTCGTATTTTTTTCTTTTACGAAATATATATAATATATATGTACCTAAAGGATTGTAAGAAATACAAGTGTAAATATTATGTTATTTGGTTCTAAGAGGTTTTAAGCTGATTACAAATGGAGATGGAATTAGGTCGTTCCTACCTTGTAACTAATGTTGAAACTCCTTTAATACCCGTCTTCACCAACGTTTAGCAAAGCAGCGTTTAGTTGAATAATGCCAAATGTAAGCAATAACGTTGAGTCTGCAACACAACGTTATTGCTATATATGCACCTTGAATGCTTAAAAATTAACAATTTTGAAACCTAAAACTGATTTTCGTAACAAACTTGTTATGAGGCAATGAAAGTTGTCTTAGGCAGGAAACGCACTAACAGAAAAATTAGGCGTCAAAAAAAAATAGGCCTCATCTGACAAGTAGCATAACTATTTGAACGTTCTAAAACTAAATTCCGACTACAAAAAAATCGCGAGCTGAAAAGTATAAGTCAAGAAACATTATAAACATGAGAATAACCGTACTTGTTTACTCCTTTTGACTTCAACGCAGTCGGGCGTATAGGTATGCTGTCAAGTTTACACCCGACTGCGTTGAAGCCAAAAGACGTCAACCTTAGCTGGTTGCCATGACGTGTTTATCATTTACACGCTAGGTGACTCGCAATCATATTTAAGTGTAAAGTAGCGTAAGTAATAACGGGCATAAACATGGTTTTACATCTGTGAATAAAATAAAACTATATTAGACAAAAATAATAAAACTAGGGACTTACCAAAACAAGACCGGTCGCACGGGCAGTTAAAACTGTAATGTCAATAATTTAGTTATCGCATTAATTAACTAAAGGGTGGGGTTAATTGCTTATTATCAAGTATTCCCTATGTCCCAATAGGTGCTCGGTTTGTTTTTAATCGAACATGGGACTATTTTGTGTCTTATTAGTTTTCTATATTAGCTTCTGTTCCCGTAAAAATCAAGAATAATCCGAAGGAAACATAATATTGGGATAAAAATATATCCTACGTTTGAATAGTTTCCAGGATATGGTCTATTCATGTTTTAAATTTCATCCAAATATATTTAGCCGTTTGAGCGTGAAGGAATTACAAACTCACACATACATTCAAACTTCCGTCTTAATAAAATTAGTGAGTTTTTTTTTTCTTTTTTTGAATGATGAAAGGATAGCAATAAGTTTGAATGGAACTAAAATACCATTGAAAAAAAGTGAGTTAACCTACTTTGAAAAAGTACAAATCTGAATAAATAGCACTTAAATACGAATGTGAGAAATGTTTTGATATTGCGAACAAAAACAACGTTGAGTATTATACAATTGAAAACCTTTTTACCCGACTGCAAAAAGGGTTATGTTTTTAATATTTTTTACTAAATTAAATTGACCACTATGTTAATAGAATGATAATCAGCATAATCAGCCTTTTAATGTTCCCACTGCTGGGACTCAGGTCTCCTCTTTCTAGGAGAGGGAACGGGCCGTAATCCACGACGCGGGCCCAGTGCGGGTTGGCGAATGTCCACATGTCTTCGAATTTTTGGTTCTAGGACATTTCATTTTCGTTTCCTCACGATGTTTTCCTTCACCGTTTTGAGAGCAGTGGTGATGAAATAAATAACACAAAGTAATGCGCCTGGCTGGGTTTGAACCCACGACCTACAACTCGTACGTCGGAGCCGTTAACGATCGGCCACCACTGCTCAAATTAGCAAATTCTTTTTCAACACACTTGAAAAACTCGTTCGTACTCCTATCACTTTAAGTTGTTATGTATTTCGTACTACATCGAAAAAAGCGGCGTCTATATATTTGAAGAGTTCCCACGTTTTCTCCAGGATTCCATCTATAAGGTCCTAACTTGATAACAACGGAACCATTTGGGAAACCATGCCCTTTAAAACAAGAAAAGAATTTTCAAAATCGGTCTTCGAGTTATCGGGGAACATAAATAACAAAAAAAAAACATTCCGACAAATTGAGAACCTCCTCCGTTTTTGAAGTCGGTTGAAGAAAGCGAAATTGTTAGCAAAATATGCTATACAGACTGCACTCAATCAAGCGGGAGACAGAATTGAACTCAACTATTAAGTACGAAGGGTAAGGGGACCCTTAACAAACTTACAAATGCAATAATCAAATACCAGAGTTATATTACAGTGGGTTATGGAATTGTTTACAAAGGGCTGCGGGTTTCTTCGAAAGGGCTGTGGCATTGTTCGAAAGAGGTATCGCGGGCCTGAAATCCAAAGGGCAACTGAAGTAACATAGTTTTTTTTTTTTAGAAGGTTATTTATCCAATGACTTCTTCAACTTTAAAGTGGCGCAAGAGGGTGTGTCAGACTTTTACTAACTTAAACCCACCTGTGTCCTTTAGTTACCCTTTGCGTTGGGCTATAGTCAAAATCTGACATTCCCAACCATTTCACATAGAACGGGAGGCTTTATTTGACGATTTACCAACCAAGAAAAAAGTGTGATATTAAAGTCAAATGGGGCATACTGAAAGTCTCTGGATCTGGCCACTTACAATAAAAGAATGAAAAAAAATTTATAGAATTCGAAAATAGAACTCTTTGCGAGCATGTAACTTTTTAATTTGCGAGACTGTCATTTGTCTTTTCATTGTGGCGTCCTTTCGAAGATTGTGTGTCGCTATCAAAATGAATTTAACTCGTGAACATTTTTCTTTAATGATTTTTTATGGTTTTCGTTGTGATTTAAGTCAACCAGAGAGTTGCCAGAGACTTCAATTGGCATTTGCTGATGAAACATCATGTCGCAGCTCCGTGTTTTCGTGGTTTCGAGATTTTTGACGTGGACGTGATAATATGATTTAAAAGAATGTTCATGGAGTTTTTTGCACGTTCTTCTCCATAGAGATCTAGATCACGCTTTGGAACCCACAATTTAGCTTCAATTTTTTTTTGACTGACTGACATTTTGACAATTCAAAAGTGCCTGTAATTGGTCTATTAGAAATAAACGTTTCTGATAGCTCCATCCCTATTTCTCACTCGCACGGCTCACATTTTAATACATCATGGTAAGCCCCCGGTACACACTTATCTGACAGAACCCGTTCCGTGCTCTCTAAGCTCTAATCGCCGGTAACGTCCGCTACATTCTAATCAAGACCAGTGCTAACCGACCTTTAATCTACGATCTTCAGTTCTAGTGTGCATGAAGCTTTGCCATAGGTAAGCTCTCTACACTTTGTATTTAAGTAACTAACAAGATCTGAGAAAAGATTGTTGATATTATGTGAATTGGGAAGAGAATGTGAAAATTCATAATACACATTCATTCGAAGGTCAATTCAAGCAAAAAAAGAAATTAAAATTCAAATCGCTGTATCATTTTAGCGGTATTTTTTTTATTATGTATAGACTTGCGTTTAACCACTATCTCACCTGGTGGTAACTTGCTAGCAAAGGAGGAGGCCGTACGTGCACGCGCAAGGCAATGGCCCCCGCGCCCCAGCCGCCGAGATTCCGATCCCGATTTCCGGCCATCATAGGCGCAGGCTTGTAGACGGCGAGCAATGGGTAGCTCACCGTCCGACCGTCCGGTAACCGTCCGCACCGAACCCAAGTCGTCGACGGCGCGTACTGTTCAACGCGCGCCACAATGAGATGTCAGAAACTGTAGGGGCCCAGCTGAGTCGAAGCCTACTGGAGCCAAGAGACAGATTCTGAAAGGAAGACTCGGCCCTGGTATGACAAGCAACGAAGGAACAAGATTGGGTTTTTAGTCAGTAAAAGTCTGACACTATCTCTCGCTCCGCCCAAGAGCAGGGGATGTCATTGGATGGTTTTCCCACGGAAAAAAAAAAACCTAGTGGTAACCGATGAAGTAGCCGACGATGGAGCACGCTTACCTAGAAGTAATCTATTCACTGTTGACTTAAAGACCCCTAGGCTGTAGCTATCAGGAAACATAGACTCCTGCGGGGAATTCTACTCAATCTGTAGTATTTTATCAGAGTATCAACGGGACTAGGACATATAAAGTACAAGCATGCAATTGGGTTGAAACGATAGCGGTAAGACAACTTATTCAAGGAATAATACACACCTTAAAATAATGCACCTGTTTATTTCTTCAGATAATCACACTGTTTCCTAATAATTATTATTACAAAATGTAGACTGTTAA
Source organism: Mythimna vitellina (assembly GCA_949316375.1). Taxonomy (NCBI): domain Eukaryota; kingdom Metazoa; phylum Arthropoda; class Insecta; order Lepidoptera; family Noctuidae; genus Mythimna; species Mythimna vitellina. The sequence goes on from OX438696.1 coordinate 3,753,272, forward strand.
GTAAGTAAACTTATCGTAGTCGCCGCTAGAATTTACGTCCCAACGCCACCAGGGCTCTGTCCGACCGACAATCCGCTCGACCTAGTGTTTATCGTCTCCCCCTTAAATATTTTAAAGCCGTTCCGGTCTAGCACTCAAATTAATTTAAACTTTGCCATAAAAAATAAACTTGGAAATTAAATCAAATACTAGGCTTTGGGATTCGACGGTTGACCTCTTTCTCGAAATTAGATCTACCCAACTGGACTGTCTATCCAAGGTAAACGTAATCGTCCACAACTTCGAGTATAGAGTCTCCAATCTTGATAGGAATGGGTGCTACATGGTTGGTTATCATGACTTTAGTTTTGTCCATGTTCATTTTAAGACCCACTCTTTCGGAAGCTCTACTGAGGTCACTTAGCATTGTGCTGAGCTCTTCCGCAGTCTCAGCCATGACTACTATGTCGTCGGCAAACCGAAGATGAAACCAACTCAAATCCAACTCGGCTGGGCAGCGTTCAGGAAGCTGCGCAGTATCTTTTCATCCAATATACCAGTGTCTCAAGACGAAAGTCTATGACCAGTGCGTGTTGCCAGTGATGACATATGGTTCCGAAACTTAGTCCTTCACAATGGGCCTCATCAGAAGACTCAAAGTCACCCAAAGGGCAATGGAAAGGGCTATGCTCGGAGTTTCCTTGCGTGATCGAATCAGAAATGAAGATATCCGCAGGAGAACCAAGGTTGCCGACATAGCACGAAGAATCGTCAAACTTAAGTGGCAATGGGCAGGGCACATTGCTCGCAGAACAGATGGCCGTTGGGGCCGAAAGGTTCTGGAGTGGCGACAGCGTACCGGAAGACGCAGTGTTGGAAGGCCCCCTACAAGGTGGACCGATGACCTGGTGAAGGTTGTGGGAATCCGATGGATGCGAGACGCACAGGACCGTTCTTTGTGGCGACATTTGGGGAAGGCCTATATCCAGCAGTGGACGTCTATCGGCTGAAATGATGATGATGATGACGACTAGGCTTTTATTGAAACCTAACAAATCAATTCTTTATTGTACTGCAAAACCAACAATATTGATTGCATACACAGTAAAAAAAAAACCGTCAAAATGTAGGAAAATTAGGCGCACTTTTAACAGGTTGCTGCTGCGATTAGAATGCAGACAACTTCGAAATATAGAACTTACCCTATGTTTTAATTACAACAACATAAATCCTACATTTTGCAATAATTCGATCGTTTAAACTTCAAATTTATAAAAGAGCGAAATTGTTCAGTCTAACAATCACCATAACTGATAAAGCCTTTACATCATTAGGCCTTATGTCTTTGTCGTGATTTTCCACCATGAGAAATGAACTAAAAACGGTTTTTTTTATCATATTTTGTGGCTACATTAATGGGAATTGTCGTGAGTATATTGCTGACAATTAAAACAAGAGCCTAAGTTAGAGCCTGCTAGCGAAATGCTGTTGTAAACTTCACGAATTATAATTGTTAAGAGACAATTTAGCCTTGAGCTTTCAATTAGGCGTAAATACTCAGAATCCGATAAGCCTATACAACGTAAAACTGTAAGTCACTTTGGTAGCGGACGATAAGGCTGAAATTTGAATTTAACAACACTTTCAAAACTCATTCACTTGTAAGAATTATTTCGCTTTTAAATTAGGTCACGGCTTTTTACTCAAATTCAAGAACCATGAGATTACTGGGAATCGTAAAGATCGAGAATCGTACATGCTTGTACAAGTATTTCTTGACGACTATAAAAATTATAAAGAGAAGGCCTGAGTTCGAGTAGCGGGAACATTTAAAGGCTTAATATGCTATAAAAAAGCGAGAATAGGACACTCAATTGACTGGCCTGTTGGTCTAGTGGTTAGTGGCCCTGATTGCTAAGCCGGAAGTTGTGGGTTCGATTCCCACGCAGGACAAATGTTTGTGTGATGAGCACTATCATTTGTTTTATATCCGAGTGTAATTTGCCGATATTATGTATGTGTTTAGAAATCTAGAAGTATGTTTATCAGCTATCTAGTACTCATAGCACAAGCTCTGTTTAGTTTGGGACTAGATGGCGTTGTGTGATAGTAAAAAAAAAAAAATCCTTAGTACTCGGGCGGAGGACCGCTACCACTTTCTTCCTTCCGAACAAGCCTGCAGCTCTGGCAGAGAAATACGCCTTGCACTTAACGCTTGTACCAACACCAACATGAACACGCGAATGGGGTGTGGACAACATACGTACCTACATATATATAATTCTATTTCCATTAGCTAAATTCGTTACACAAGTACATTTGGCTAGAAATATTCCATATTAACTGGACAGCTCAATAAGCTTTTCATAGAATTCGACGTCATGAATCGGAATCTATATTAATATAAGAGAAAAACTGTAATCCTGTGCATGGCCGGATCTACTTAATGGCTAAATGGGCTGCAGCCCAGGGCCCCAGGGATATAAGGGGCCCCCAGTTCTCATTAAAAACAATCTACAATACGGCTTAATCTATTTCACAAAACTTGTTTCAAAACAAATAGTGTACTACTGTTTAATTATGGTAGCAGTCATTGATATCGCTACTAATATGGGCGGGTCAATAGTTTACAACCGCTCAACGTTGGTGTACACGTTCGACCTGTGATCAAAGAATTTATTTATCATTTACTTTATTGTAGACCTCATAATGTGGACAGGATAAACATTTACAAAAACTAAGTATTCAATCGGCAGTCTTCTCGCACAGGGCAATTCTTACAGAAAACCACAAGACGAAGTATATTTAGACTTTTAAGTTAGCTATAGTAACTCATGATCTCTTGTTCTATTAGGACGACATTACTACAGTGATTGGTCGTTGTCGAAAAGGTACACTTTAGGAAAAATATAAACTTATTTTGGTGGGTGGGCCCCCAAGTAGTGTTAGCCCAGAGACCAAGAATTCCAGGATCCGCCTCTGATCCTGTGTAAGCACTAGTTTCTACCAGTGGCATGGCCTATATGAACGTAGGAAATTACCCTAAAAGAGCATAGATAAGGTAAGATAAGATAAGATAATTTTTTTTTGTGTAAACATTATATACATACAATAGCATGCAAGATTGAAATTTATTATTTGAGTCCAGTCATGTTTAGCCGTAAGTGTCGGAGTACAAATTTTTATAACATTGAAAATTTAACTAATAAATAATTAATAAATCGACACACAAAAAAATATACTTAGGATTTCAATTACAAAATTTAAAACTTAAACACCATTCAATGCGAAGTTATTTTTATCTTATCATACTTTCCAAAATGAAAATATGCTATACATATAGTACTATTCGAATGCATGATTTACACGAGTAAATTTCAGCTAAATCCATTAAGCGGTTAACAGCGTGAAGGAGTAACAAATACACGTGTATAAAGTTGTATCCTATTCAATATTAGTAGAATTGTCCCAAAACTTTCAGGCATAAATTTATACTTAGTTATAATTGTAGTTAATAAACATACTTATAAATGCCCATATATGTATAACTTTCCTAGCCTATGTTTTTCTTAATAATACTTAGGTATATTATCTCCCCACCGCCCTCGGTAGACTGGCAGAAAATTAATGCTTAAACCTTTATGTCAGCCTTTGTGTTTTCTTTTTCGTGGTCATTTATATGGATTGGAAAGGAGTAGCGAAGAATCCTAACTGATGAAAGAAATGGAGTATGGTCAGACAGTGGGGCGGTTAAAGCTGGTAATAATAATTGCACTAATTAAGAAATGCTAGGAAACTCGGCGTTTTTGCAAAAGTCTGCACATCAGGACAGCTTTTAATGTTATACAAAGCACAGGTCCGATCGTGTGTGGAGTACTGCAGCCACATATGGGCTGATGCTGCAAAATGCCACCTAACAGCTTTGGACTCGGTGGAAAGGCGTTTTAAGAGGCTAATTGGTAATCCAAATTTGGTTAAATCCAATCTTCAAAGCCTTGAGCACAGTCGTAGGGTAGCCAGCCTTTCAGTGTTTTACAGGTTTGCATTTTAGAGAGTGTGCGCGTAAATTGTGTGAATTGATTCCACCATCTCATTTCTATTCGGACATTCATTCATTTTAATCAGTTAACCCAACGTACTGCGAGTACCTACCCTTACGTTGTTTGGGCACGCCATAATTAACAATAAACATTCAATAGTCTTAACATGAAAAATACTGAGGACTTATGGGGTATATCCGTTAAGGTTCTTGGAGATATTATTGATTCAATTGCTCCTGTCCTAACAGGCATATTTAATCAATGCCTAGACAGCGGCACATTCCCTGATTTGATGAAACATAGTAAAGTAGTACCAATTTTCAAATCAGGTAGTAAGAATGACCCCTCTAATTACAGACCTATATCTGTGCTTCCAGCAATGAGTAAAATATATGAAAAAATCATGCTCGACCAGATGTTGTCTCATTTTAATTCGAATAGGATTTTGCATAGTCATCAGTTTGGCTTCACGAAAGGAAGGTCAACGACAGATGCAGGAGTGAAACTCATCAGTCACATTTTGGAATCCTGGGAGAAGTCCCAGGATGCTATTGGCATATTCTGTGACCTCTCTAAAGCATTTGACTGCGTTGACCATAATACTCTAATCTGTAAATTACATCATTACGGAATTCGTGGTCGAGCTGCTGATCTTGTTTTTTCTTATTTATCTAACAGGCAACAAAAAGTATTCATTAATGGGGCGACGTCCTCGGGGTCTTTAGTAAAGATGGGCGTGCCTCAGGGTTCAATTCTTGGTCCTTTCCTTTTCCTGGTTTATATTAATGACCTTCCTTACATGATGGCTAATTTATCAAATATAATTATATTTGCTGATGACACTTCCCTTATTTTTAAAGTAGATAGGAAAGATGCGGATGTCTTGCATGTCAATGATAGTCTGGCTGTTCTTTCGAAATGGTTCGCTGCTAATAATCTCTTATTAAATGCGAATAAAACTAAATGTATAAAGTTCTCATTACCGAATGTCCCTCAAGTTGGCGTCAATTTAATTCTTGACGGCAACAAACTTGATAGTATTACGGAAACAACATTCTTAGGTTTAACCATCGATTTTAAACTGCAGTGGGGCGCTCATATTAGAGCTCTTTCAGGTAGACTGAGCTCGGCCGCATAAGCAGTAAAAAAAATAAGGCAACTGACCGATGTAGCCACAGCTAAGTTAGTTTATTATGCTTATTTCCACAGTATTATGTCTTATGGCATTTTACTGTGGGGATCTGCAGCTGATGCACAGTCAATTTTCATATTGCAAAAGAGAGCAATCCGGGCTATTTATAAAATGGGTCCTCGCGAGTCCCTTAGAAATAAATTCGAAGAAATCGATATACTGACTTTGCCTTCTCTTTATATCTTAGAAAGTATTATGTATGTTCGTAAAAACCTAGGACTCTTCAAAATTAGAAGCGATTATCATAACATAAATACGCGTAGTAAACACGAAATTGTGTTACCCAAATGGAGATTAGTTAAGACCAGCAAGTCATTTTTAGTAGACAGCATACGCTTTTATAATAAGCTGCCAAAGGTGGTGACTGAACTTAGCGAAGGAAAGTTCAAAACCCATATTAAGCGTGTCCTAACTAAAAAAGCGTATTATAAGGTTAAAGACTATGTCGAAGACACGCTTGTTTGGCAATGACTGCTTCTGCACATGTGGCCCCCTGGTAGCTCATAATATTTTGTAAATTTATCTATTGACTGCTCCACATTTGTTGTAATATATACATTGCTTTTGCAATATTTTTTATTTTTTATTTATTTATTATTATTTATATTGTTGACATATTGTTTATTAATAATTGTAATTATTTGTTTTGCTTGCTTTTGTTTGTATAGCCTCTTTTTTGAAATGTGAATGTGAGAACACTGTAGACTCCGCGAATTGTTAGGTTCCCTTTTATTATGATTATTTTTATTGTACTTTATTGACCAGTCTACACTGTCCTTACATAATAAATCCAATATATTGTAAAGAGAAGGTATTGTATCAACAAATTCTTTTTAAAAGAGTAACCATGGAGTTTCTTGCCGGTTCTTCTCCATAGGAAACGACCAATTTGGAACCGTGCACTAGCTTCTGACGTTTTATAAGTGCCCATGTAGGCCTATATGAAATAAAAATCTTTGACTTTGACTTTGACTTTGAATTATGGCGGTAAGTCCCCTCTTTGAGTAGTGGCTGGAAAGACCACATGGCGTCCTTACCTTCCGTATGACGCAGGTCCTCACCGGACATGGTAAGTTCGGGAGGTTCCTGCACCGGATTCGTGCGGAAGAAACGCCTGGGTGCCGCCATTGTGTGGACCGTCCAGAGGACACGGTGGAGCATACGGTGGAGGTGTAGATGCCTGGGCAGAGCACCACCGTGTCCTCGTGGGGGCGATCGGCGGCAGTGATCTCTCGCGCCGGGCATTGATACAGGCCATGGTCCGGAGTGAGGAGGAGTGGCAGGCGGTCGCCTCTTTCTGCGAAGCAGTAATGCTAGAAAAGGAGGCAGCCGATCGCGTGAGGCAACGGTCCTCACGCCCTAACCACCGCCGGGATTCCGATCCCGATTTCCGGCCACCGTAGGCGCGGGCTTGCGGACGGCGAGTAATGGGTGGCTCGCCGTCCAACCGTCCGGTAACCATCCGGACCGAGCCCAAGTCGTCGACGGCGCGTGCTGTTCCACGCGCGCCTCAAGGAGATGTCAGCAGCTGTAAGGGCCCAGTAGGGTCGAAGCCTACTGGGGCCACGGGTAGTGTGAAAGCGAAGCCCGGAGCCCCGGGATGAAGGCAAAGAAGGAACAGGAGTAGGTTTTTAGTCAGTAAAAGTCTGACACTATCTCCCGCTCCGCCAAAGAGCGGAATTTGTCATAAGATGATTTTCCCACTTAAAAAAAAAAAACCCTTACGTTGTTGAAACCTCTACGGTCCGGATTAAGCGTTCGCCTCGTTGTTTATACCGCATACATCGAAGTACTGGAACAATTTGCCTGTTGAGGTTTTCCCATTCGATTATAATTTGGGTGTCTTCAAAGCTAGAGTGAATAGGCTCTTAATAAACTAGTGCGCCTCACCATCAACGATTGCATCACTGCTTACCACCAGGTGGGACCGCAGTCAAGCACTAGTTTATATCAAATTTAAAAAAAAAAGTAATGAAGGAGAGCTCACGATCATCATGAATCTAGGGTTATTCACTCATTACAGTCCCTGGAAAAAACAATTTGATATTTCAAAATGAATCGGTTAATTAGTAAAAACCAATAGCATTTCGAATTTTGAACATTATTCAACTAGCCAGACTGAAGACATATTAAAAGTTGCATTAAACTGAAAATATTTTAGGTAAATTATCCCAACTATGCAGAGAGCTCTGACTAAACTTTTTTTTTATTTTAATTGATAGGCTCGCGTTTGACCACTATCTCACCTGATAGTAAATATTTTAAAATATGGACAAAAAAATTTGTAAAGAAACCATAAAATATTATTTTTTACAAGATGACATAGTTAGTGATTTTGTATTTTACTTTCCCTGGCCTAATCACACAAGATCTTTGAATTTTATCTTATTATGGTTTCGTATATGCTTTACCGTTCATTATCATCATCATCATCATTTCAGCCGAAAGACGTCCGCTGTTGAACATAGGCCTCCCCCAAGTGTCGCCATAATGACCGGTCTTTTGCGTCTCGCATCAATCGGATTCCCGCGACCCTCACCAGGTCACTGGTCTACCTTGTGGGAGGCCTTCTAACTTTGCGTCTCCCGGTACATGGTCGCCATTCCAGAACCTTTCGTCCCCATCGACCATTTGTTCTGCAAGATATGTGCCCTACCTACTGACACTTAAGTTTGGCGATTCTTTGGGCTATAACTATAACCTCGGTTCTCGGTACACAACATTAGTTAATTTTTTTAATTCTTTCTTAGAAAATATGCTGTCAAATAACAATTTACTGTGGTGGTTACTGTGGTCGCTTAGTGGCTGTTACCACTAGTCCACCACTACTCTGTAATCGAGAGAGGCGTGTTTGTATGTATGGTGGCCCAGTGGTCAGTACAACACTGGGCCAAAACCGCAAACACAATTTTACATTTATTGATCAAATTTTCAGACCGAGCCCAAGTCGTGTGGTGCGTACTGTTCCACGCGCGCTTCATGGAGATGTCAGCAACTGTAGGGGCCCTACAGGGTCGAAGCCAACGGGGGTTAAGGGTCTGACTCTGAAAGGAAAATTCGGCCCTGGTACGAAAAGCAACGAAGGAACAGGAGTGGGTTTTTAGTCAGTAAAAGTCTGACACTATCTCCCACTCCGCCGAAGAGCGAGATTTGTCATTAGATGATATTCACACTGAAAAAAAAAATAAATCGAATTTTCGACTTTTGTAGATTGTGGAGTTATGAATACTGAGGTTCTTTAGACACATCTCTAGAAACGAAAACTCGATGGGAACACTATGGCCATAGTGTTGTCGATCCCCGACTCATTGGGTCAAACTTATCACTAGAGATACGCAGTCAACCTCAGTACAGTGTGCGCGCAATGCCAATTTAAAAACCAGAAATGGAAAGACATCGTTTGACATGCCACAACCTTGCCAGCCAGCCATCAACATCAGCCACGACCACTTTGACTAGAGTGCACTCCAACTAAGAAGAGAAAGAATAAATTATAAATTTTGAAATCGAATTAAAATGAATACAAAGTACCTACAGTTAATTCCTTAGCAACGTCTACTCAAGAAAGATCTTCCAGAATCCTGCTTACTTATGCAACTCGTTTAAAAACTATTGAGCTAACTTTAATGGCTTTTCTTTTGGTACGACACTTAGCCTCGATAACGCTTCCGTTTATCTTGCTACATTCAATCTTTATACCTACTTTGTTGGGATAAACCGAAAGCTAAATGGTCGTAACCATTAGAGTACTGCAGATAGATAGATACATCGCACATAAAACGAGTGCACCTGACGGTAAGCGATGATGTGGCTGACGATGGAGCACGCTTGCCTAGAAGTAACCTATTCACTCTTGACTTAAAGACACCTAGGTTGTAGGTATCAGCAAACACAGACCCCGGCAGGGAATTCCACTCCTTAGCTGTAGGCAATATTAGTTTGCGTCAAGTCATTAGGTCGTCATTTGAGCGCTATAATTATTTACAAGTATTGAGTCACTTTTTGTCGATCGCCTCGAGTCGGCCACGCCTCTGATTCCTTTGTTCTGACGTCATCTCAACGCTCAGTTACGTGGTCAGAACAAAAGAATAGGAGGCGTGGCCGACTCGAGGTGATCGATGAAAAGAGAATCGAAACAAAACGGTTGTAACTTGGCTAGGAGGGCAGATTTTCTCTTGGAATAATTTTCTATTACTTGAGTGAACTCGCTAACAGCAATTAGTTTACTCATAATTTTTTTGATTACATAGTAACACTGTTCCAACAAATTAAATCGTTTGAGTAAATTAGTAAAATCATAATAACATTCTTTACGAAATTTGTTCCTATTCTTTTAATAAAGAACAGACCCTTCAATTACTTTTAAATTACAGAGGAAGATTTAATGAACAAAATTAATAACTCCTCGTAAAATAATTACATACCTATGTTTTATTTTTTTCTAGCAATTGACAATTTTATTCTAATAAAGATATTTATTTACTTATTATATAATTTTTACTGTACACATTATAAACAAAAAATACAGGACTAAACGTTATTAAAAATAAGTGTACAATGAGCGATCTTATCGCAATTTGATGGATGGATGGACTAAAAGACAGGAGATAGAATATGATATGATATAGATATGTAAAGTCACATGCTAAAGTGCATGGATAGTACAGAAAAAAAATCGCGTGAAGCGGGAAATGACTCCATCTAGCGTAAAACCAGATTGAAATGTTGCTATCGACAACGTTACATTATAGTGTTAATAGATGGCGTCGCTGTGCTTCAAATGATTAATGCTTAATTAATGTTTATTTTTATACTTTCTTTTAGTTTCTTCAAACACTGAAATAATTTATAGTTTCTTTTAAAGAGATGAAGATATTAAAATTGAATATCAATTTATAAATATTTAATTATCTATGTGTCAGTTTTCAAACTTGAGAGGGTAGGTTGAATATGGATTTATAAATAATAACTAGTAGGTAGTATAAATAATACTTAGACCAGAGTTATGACATAGCTCAATTGATTGTTCGCTAAGTTAATTTCGATTATCTCGTTCCAGTGCTTTTCGTTGAATTTTATTTTTAACCAGGTGTATTGTCTACTTATTTTACCAAAATGTGTAGATATGCATTGTTGGCTTTACTAAAAAGAGCTCAAATAATTGTTATGCATAATCAAGGTAAAAACTTGTCAGGAATAGCCAGAAAGACCGGTGTAAACGTAAGTAGATTTTTTTTCTTCTTTTATATAACAGAAACCTCCTATATAATAATCATTATTGGGTATTATATATTTCTGTTTTATTGTTGCAGAGAAAAACAGTTGCTCTATGGGTAGGACGATTTGAAGAAGAGGGTTCTTTGAAACACCATAAAAGAGCTGGCAGACTAAAACTAATAAACATGTTGCAGCGTCAAACCATGATAAGGGAGTACGAAGAAAATGGATTTCTGTCGACGAACCACTATGCTGGTTTATTTGACACAGGCGTTGACACTGTTCATCGTGCTCTTCATACTTAGCGAAAAGATGCATTATCGGAGGCATGTTGTGAAATCCTTGCTATATGGATCACATAGACTTTGATTAGAGTAGTGTCATCTTTACTGATGAAAAAACTTTTAAGTCCAGTGAACACGGACAGTTATGTTTGTGGCGTCAAGATGATAAATAATTATAATACTGAATTAATATTATTTACTCAGTACTTATTCTCTGTATTAACTGGAGATCTTGTTATGTGTGTTTAACTTAATACCCGTATATAAAACAACTTAAAAAAGTTATGAACACTTGATATTTTGTTGTGCAATTTTATAGTTTTTAGGCTACATTTAATCCTTTTGATATTTGGGATAAAATTATCTGGTCTATTGTTTGTTTGTTAAGGTTACATAAGCTTCAATCCTCTTTCCAATTTTGGAAACAAATACTTAAGCTATGGCCTCAATAAGAAGTTATATATAATATTATAATCTTATTCGGTGATTAATAAACAATGATAAATAAACGGTGATTAATAAACCGTGATTGATAAATTGTAAGAAATAAACATATTATTTTTTTAATAGTGCCTTTTTGTTTGATGAGCCTGTTTACCTGCATTTTTTTTTTCGTTTTGCTGAGTAACTACCCACTTGAATATTATATTACAAATAAATAAATATACACTTGTTAGCTTTATTAAAAGAAATCGGTAGGAATATTATATCATTCCTACCGATTTCTTTTGTTTGTTATTAATAACTTACAAAAAGTGTGAGTACTACGTGAGATTCGAACTCACGGATTATTGATTTACGCATCTATCTGCACGTGCTAAACCACTAGGTCAACTTGACTCTAATTTAAATGATGAAATTATGAACTACAGTCAGTTGTTGATGACGCATGTGTCTATTTACTGTCGGACTAAAAGTCAAGTTTATACTTTGTGAGATTGCCTTTGGACGCCACTTAGCTGTGAAGAATCCAACGCCATCTAGTTAAATTTTCGAAAACTTGTACTTTAACGTGCAAGGGAAAATAGGCGTTAAGGTATCCAAGCACTTTAGCTGGCCTCTGTACCTTCTGTTAGAATTTCTATCCTACTATTATCCGTTGGTGCGAGGATACTGGACGATTTCCCGCGAAGCCGCGAGCCTTCTAGCTGGCCAGCCGCCATGGGAACTGAAGGCAACAGTCCTTGCATACATGCACGATCTGCGCATGGAGATGCAACACCGGGGCGAAACTCAACAAGTCGACGACGGCGCGTATTGTTCCACGCGCGCCTCAGGGAGTCAGTAAATCGTAAGGGCCCAGCAGGGTCGAAGCCTACTGGGGCCTCGAATAGTGTGAAAGCGAAACCCAGGGATGAAGGCAAAGAAGGAACAGGAGTGGGTTTTTAGTCAATAAAAGTCTGACAATATATCCCGGTCCGCCCAAGAGCGAGATCGGTCATTAGATGATATACCCACCAAAAAAAAAAAACCTACTTTCCGTACTAATATTATAACTGCGAAAATGAATCTGTCTGTTTTTTTTTATCATTTTATACTCCAACGACGAACGAGTTATACAATTCGCCTGCTGCGGTCTTCCCATTCACTTATAATTTTACGTGTCTTCAAGTCTAGAATGAATAGGCTCTTAATAAACTAGTGCGCTTTATCATCAACGACTTACCATCAGGTGGGAGCTTTGGAATGTGCAATTAGCATTTTTTTTCTGACTGACTTCTTGACATTTCATAAGTGCCTGTAATTGGTTTATTTGAAATAAAAGCTTCTTATCTTTTAATCCTCTTTTTCTTATACCTAACTATGTGAGCACATTATCGGCGTCTTTGTCGGACTCACATATTGGGTTGCACCAACGCGTTCTCCTATACAGTCACAGTAATATTAGGAGATGGCGGGAAATGTTACTGAGTGAACATTAAATAAATACATTATTCAGTTCACTTGTGTTTACTCCGTGAGTGGTGGAAAAATACCCTTACATTTGCATTACAAAAAATGACAATTATAAAATTGACAATTGAATTTAAGTTTCCACAGAATATAACGGGAATTCAGGGTACTCGCCAACCGGGGCCATGGTGCTAACCATGTCTAAAAGTATCACTTTCTGAATCTAGTCCTTGATGCAGCTGCCTAAAAAGAGCCTGCTAAGGTGAAAACTACGATTTGCAAAGTAAACTCCTATTTGAAGCCCTCTCAACCTTAGTTGTTATTTTTTAAGTTCTCCTAATTATAATGTATTTATTAGTTTATAATATTAGCATAAATAAGTATTTTATTATTGTAACTTAATTTAATGGTACTACATTCTACTTGATATAGGTATATAGAGACCACAGTGTTGTCTCTTTTAACCCAAAGGTTGACTGGTAGAGAATGCGTTGTTGCATTAAGTCCGCCCATGTACCACTACTGTACATGAAGTTTAAATAAATAAACTTATTTGCGATTAAGCAATAACGTCTTTTAACGCTTAATCTAAATTAGGTAAATATGTATTTTAATATTATTAGTTAAAAATAAAACTTTCTTATTTTCATTGTTGGCAACAACTCGTCTTCTTCGTACGTGACTATCAAACGCCTGGCTGACATGACTATCGGTACGATTATCACCGAATCCACATCCCACATGTCGACAAGCTCGCGTGTTGGCTCATCCTTCTCAGCTTTCACGGGTTCTTGACATACTGAATGGTTATGTCAACAATCATTACACGCTTTTCGATCTAATTCATATCACCAGTACAAAAAATAAATTTCATATTATTCGTACCAATTATATTGTGAGCTTTTGTTTTTTTGTGTAACATATTGTCTACAACGTTGTTATTCTTTTGTTTTGGGAAGTGGCCTTCGTTTTTATTAGAATAAGGTTTCGTTCACACCAAACGTATTGTCCGCCGTCGACGGTGAGTGTGCTCACTTTCAGCCTCAGTCTGAACGTGGACTCAGACTGAAATATGCGTTCTCATCAAGCCGATAGTAAGCTATAGCGTAGAATGCGTTACTTGTGTAAATAAAAGAGTAGACTTGCAAAGCGCAGTACTACAATCGGTAACCGAGAGTCATCAACAACGCACTACGTAATAGCGTATAGTCAGTCGGTTCGGTGTGAAAAAGAAGCTAATACAGAGAAACTTGGTTAAGTGGGACTTGAATAAGTGAGAAAACTCCTTAGCTGGAACTCATACTAAGGTCCTGACACTTTAACACTGAATTACCTCTGTTAGTGAGACAAAGCAAACCTCTGTATCTGGGACTCGTTCCTTCGATTTTATAATTGAGACAGTGAGTGTATTTTACCTCTTTTATTGAGACTTTATTTTAAAGAGTACTTTTTCTAAATTGTTTTCTTTGAATTTTATTGGCATCGATCTCTGTAACTGAGATGACATCAATTTTTCACCTCTCTAACTTGTACTGTTTGTTCAACTCACGTACTATTATTATTTGTTATTTTGTTTAATAATTGGACCTCTTTAACTGAAATAACCTCTATTCTCACTTCTATTAATAAAACCCTCTATAAATGAAACAGATATTTATTTATACCTGGATATCCGAAACACTGGGTAAGTCGAATACCTCTTTAAGTGAGACAAATTTGCAGGTCCCTTGAAGCCCCAGTTATCAAGGTTTCAGTATACGTATGGAAAAGCGATAAACTGTGTTACGCCCGCTCACAGTCAGGGGCCGACAATGCGAAGCAGTAATGCTAGCGAAGGAGGAGGCTGCACGCGTGAGGGAGCGAAGATCCTCACACCCTAGCCGCCGTAATTCCGACCCCGACTACCAGCCACGGTAGACGCGGGCTTGCGGACGTCGAGCAATGGGTGGCTCGCCGTCCGGGTGTTCGGTAATTAACCGGACCGAGCCCAATCGTCAACAGCGCGTAGTGATCTACGCGCTCCTCAAAGAGATGTCAGCAGACCGTAGGGACCCAGTAGGGCCGATGCCCGCTAGCTAAGACTGCGGAGAATTTCTGAAAAGGAAACCCGTAGTCCTAGAACGCAAAGGGTAATTGAAGGACATAGATGTGGTTTTAGTCAGTAAAAGTCTGACATGCCCTCGCGCTCCACCCAGAGCGCGAGAAGTCATTTGGATGATTTCCCACCTTAAAAAAAAGGAAGGCCGACAATAACAATACGTTTAGACTAAACAATGCCTAAGTAAGCACGTATTGTATCAGTTGTAAGTTTTCTAAACAAAATGAAATATAATACTTTTTATCGCTAAAGTTCGTTTCCTTGGAATTATAAAACGCTTTTGACCTGACCAAAGCCAACGGCAGAAGTTGTTTCTTAATAATTAACTTTATCGTATTGATTTTCTCATGATCTGTTTAAAGAACGGCATGCTCCAATTACTTTTTGAAATATAACTGCTGACTTGAAAATCAAGAATTTACTTACTTCGCAAATTATTGCGAGAAAATCTGACGAACTTTCAGACATAATCAACTTTTGTCGCTACAAAGGATATAAAAAGCACTCAAGAAGATGTAAATGTTACTCAGACATCAGACAAAATTTAAGTACTATATAATGTCACAAGTGGACCCTTTTTGTAGATATGCGATCTGAAAGGTCACTTTTACAGTTCAATAAAGTCTGCAATTTTATTTTTAGACTTAATAAAAACTACAACTACTCATACTAATCTAACCCAATTCCCTCAACAACCCAACCCTAGAGCCCAAGTCGTCGACGGCGCGTACTGTTCCACGCGCGCCTCAAGGAGATGTCAGCAAATCGTAGGGGCCCAGCAGGATCGAAGCCTACTGGGGCCACGGGTAGTGTGAATGCGAAACCCGGGGCCCTGGGACGAAGGCAACGAAGGAACAGGAATGGGTTTTTAGTCAGTAAAAGTCTGACACTATCTCCCGTTCCGCCCAAGAGCGGGGGATGTCATAAGATGATTTTCCCAACCAATAAAAAAAAGTCCCCTAGGGTAAAAAAAGGCCAACCCCCAAAGTTAGGGTTTCCTTAACCCTAACCTATTATCCTTGCTAACGCGATATAACATCATCATTATCAACATTTCAGACGAAAGCGTTCCACCGTTGGACATAGACATTTCCAAAGTGTCGCCACAACGGACGGTCCTGTGCGTCTCGCATCCATCGGATTTCCACGACCCACACCGGGTCATCGGTCCACCTTGTGCAAGGCCTTCCAACGCTGAGTCTTGCAGTGCACGGCTGCCACTCCAGAACCTTTCGGCCCCATTGACCATCTGTTCTGCGACCTATGTGCCTTACTCACTGCCACTTAAGTTGGTGATTCTCCGGGCTATGTTGGTAACCTTGGTTCTCCTGCGGATATATTGATTCCTGTTGCGATCACGCAAGGAAACACCGAGCATAGCCCTTTCCATTGCCCTTTGGGTGACGTCCTGAAGAGGCCTATTGTGCAGTATAACAGCCTCATTTGTGTAAGTGTAGTTCATCACCACTGCTCTCAAAACGGTGATAGAAATCATCGAGAGGAAACTGGTATGCCCTGTAAATTTGAAGATTTGTGATATCCAGTAATCCGCACAGGGCCCGCTTGGTTACGGTTGTGGTCCATTCTTAGATTTGACTCTCCTAGAGAGGAGGTTTGAGTCCCAACAGTTGAAACATTATGAGGCTGCTTATGCTTACGTACGCTTATAATAATAATCATTTTATTTTCAGGCATCAGAAGCCCATAGACAAAATACATAAAATAATCTTAAACAATAATAAACTAATACATATTATAAAAACAACGCTTATTTAACTATAATACACGTAATTTAGTCGGCGTCGTGTTGCACTGCGTGGTGTCGCATAATCGTCCTCGGAAACGTCGGTATACGACACCTTTCGGCCAGAGGTCCTCTTTTAAGAAGGTTGGGCTGTTGGGCTGTTGGGTTGGAACTCGTACCGCAAACGACTTGAAGTTGACCTCGTAGCGCGCCTCCACCCTTACGACCCACAGAGTCTAGTTGGTCTTCACCTTCAAATACTCCACGACTTCCTCAACCTTCGTGTAGTGATGCAGGCGCGAAATGTATAGCTTAGTCGTAGGCACAGCAGGACACAGCAACATGTTCGGACCACTCAGTGCGGTACCGCACTGGTTACGGGAACAGGGCTTCTTCTTCTTCTTTTCTCTCTTGCTCTTATGCTGAACCACTAGGATATTACCAACTCCTTTTCCTCGAACAATCGATCTTTAGTATAAGAGTTCGTAAAAATAAGTATGTTAGTTAACAAAAATAAAAGAACAGAAGAAACATAACAGAGTCTTGAAGTTGTCTTACAAATAACGATGATAAAATGGCAGTTTTTATTTGAGAGGCCTACGCGAACTACGCATAAAGCCTATGCTTTCGCTTCGAATCGATTCGATACGCCAGTTGTTTAAGAACGTAGCAAAACAAAAGCACAAAAACTGACTGGCTTATGCTGTCATAAATATAAAATTTGCATACAAAAAACGTCACAAAACGTACATAAATAAATAATGGAGGCACTCATTCGCTTCAGTAATACTTCGAAGCAAACGTGTCTAAGTGTTAGCCAATTTTTCACAAGAAAATAAAAGATATTCATAAAAAGAACGTAAACCACTTCCTGTTCTAATATTCTTGTAAGGCCACGGGCTTAGTACATAAGCTTAAACGATTTTTAAAACCTTGATATAATTTTATTTTATCGGTAAAATCTGCGGGGTAAGTACAGTCTTGTGATCATGTTAAGCCAGAATATAAGGAAATTATGTGTCCAATACAGTCATAACCTTGGGGAATTAGAGATGGATTCTTTCGGCTTTATCAGGGAAATGTAATTTAATCTTATCAGATTTTTTTTAAGGTTTGAAATTATCAAATAAAATCTCCCGATCTGGGTAAAACTGGGGGGTGTGTCAGACTTTTACTGACCCACACCTAAATGTGTTCCTTTAGCTGTCTTTAACTCTTTCAAACATTTCCGCAACCCATGGTTATCAGATCTATGGTCCTATTTTCTAATTCTTTACTAAAGGCAACTTCTGATCACACTTAAGGCTTTGTGATGGCATTTGGCGTTTTTACCTATATAATACAAATATTATTGAAATGTGTGGGTTATTTCTTCACACTCGAGCGGCTGAATGGATTTGGAACAAATTTTTCACGTGGGTAGACCATGTCCTAGAAACTTTCGTCCCAGGAGTATGTTTCCTTCAGACAATTTTCTACTTTCACATTTATAATATTGTTATACCCATTTCAAATGGGTTATTTACCCATTTCTACAAATGTGTGATCAGATTATGAATGAATGTCCAAATTGATTTTTAGGGTTCCGTACCTCAAAAGGGAAAAACGGAACCCTTATAGGATCACTTAGTTGTCCGTCCGTCAGTCTGTCAAGAGCCTTTATATTGGGAACGCGTAGAGGTATAAAGTTAAAAGTAAAACCATAAACTCAGATCTGCGGTTCCTTGAAGCTGTGAAAAATTCAAACTTCTAAGTTAACAAAAAATAAACACACACACACTCTCAAGGGAATCAAAATTCATAGGGTACTTTCAGTTGACCCAGAATCCTGAAATTTAGCATAAAACAAGGTCTTATATAATTGATAAAGGAATATATCTGAAAACAGTAAATTTGTTTTTAAGTCACAAAAAAAATTGCGTTTCGGAAAAATCTTCGAAACTCCATTCGGGAATTGAATTGTTTACAGTTTGTATGGAGCACTCAGTGCGCAAGTCCGATTATTTATTTTTCTCGATCCTAAATGAGTCACAAAATCCCGTATCTTTTTCCCCGCTATATCCTGTCACCATAATCCCACCAGAAGCATCTCACCACAACCCGTTGTTCGTGTGACATTTCACTTGATACCGAAATAATACGATTCTAAACCGAAGCGCATACTGCTGTGGTTCCGACAATCGCCACACAATACGAATTCTACCCGATGTGTCGAATTTCTGCAGCTTGAAAGAATTCGTTCGTACGAAATAGTATTTTATTTGTGGTGGAATGGAACTGCTAAGCAATAATTTGAGAGTTTTTAAAGTCTGTCTGCACTCTGCAGCACAAAGGCTTCTTCTTGAACAAAGAAGGAGGTAATATAAACTCGCTCTAGTTTTTCGGTGGAATAAAGAGCTAAACCCTAACTGTGTTCCTACTGTCACCCTTGGCGTAACTGAGCTGCCGTCTATGCCGCAGCTAGTGAACCATCCTTGGGCTGCAAAAATTGCGATATTCGATCAGTGATATCGATTGATAAAAATGTTCAAAATGCTTACGTGACATTTATAAGTTAAGAGGGTCCTTTTTCACTCGCCTATCGTCAACATCGAGCATGGTTTAAAAGCTTGTTACTTCATCTAACACAATCCAACGCGATGTTTAACGAATAGGCAACGCAAAAAAAGAGAGATAACGTTCGAAAATTTTGTTAGCATTCGGCAATTCCGTGATTTGGTCGAATTTTTTACAAAACTTGTTCCAGGAAATACGTGTTTTTTAAACCCTTAAAAGTTTTGCTCTCCGTACGTCGTCGTTGCTTGCCCAGGTATGTCTGGGTGACATACTGTTACCCCGTCACCCCTCGACAGGC
Source organism: Mythimna vitellina (assembly GCA_949316375.1). Lineage (NCBI taxonomy): Eukaryota > Metazoa > Arthropoda > Insecta > Lepidoptera > Noctuidae > Mythimna > Mythimna vitellina. Next base: position 3,772,573 of record OX438696.1, read on the forward strand.
ACATAAAGCCATTAGACCCGGTTGTCATTCTTAGATCTTAGATAGTCGTTACAGGTAGTTAGACACCAGAAAGTCTGACCATCAGTCTATCCAAGGAGTATCGTGTTGCCCAGTAACTGGGTTGTGGAGGTCTGATAGGCAGTCGCTCCATTTAAAACGAGGATATTCAGCCGCATCCGTGGAGCCTGGAAGCCGAACGCAAGCTAGTTGAGAAAAGGCTAGGGGATACTGACTGTTCCACGCGCGCCTCAAGTGTCAGCAAACCGTAGGGGTCCAGCAAGGTCGAAACCTACTGGGGCCAAGGATTTGCTTCTGAAAGGAATTCTTGGCCCTGGTATAAAAAGCAACGAAGGAACAGGAGTAGGTTTATTATAGTCAGTAAAGTTCTGACATACCCTCGCGCTCCGCCCAAGAGCGGGGGATGTCATTGGATGATTTTTCCAACTACAAAAAAAAATGGGATGATGATGGATATGATATGGATTTGTAATAATTAATAATTTGTAATACGAAAAACGCAGCGTTGGAAGGCCTCCCACAAGGTGGACCGACGACCTGGTGAGAGTCGCGGGAGTGCGGTGGATTCGAGACGCATAGGATCGGTCATTGTGGCGTCGCTTGGGAGGGGCCTATGTCCAACAGTGGACTTCTTTCGGCTGAAATTATGATGATGAAATAAATAAATTGTTATTATTAGTAAAGGCCACATCTGATACAAAAACCGCTGTTATATTGCCACCTATCAAGTTCAATTAAGATTACACCTTACTTGTGATACCATTTCGAAAAAAATAAAATAAAAGAGCTTTGGCTGCCGAGTTTACTAGTAGAAATACGAGAAAATTTATCTTTCATCTCAATTCAAATTAAGTCAAGGAATACCGACGCTTGTATCCTGTATAAACTTTTGATTATTATGTAAATACTGCTAAAGCTGGAAACCTGTCATAAATATATCCTGTATTTTAATTTCTGAATATATTTTTTAAGTATTGCGACTTTGAAGCACTATGTTATGTCCGACGAGAAGATACAGCACAGTTTAAAATCACCCAAATGTGACTTTGAACTGCGAGGATAACCGCATGATCGGAGAAGAAATGAAGATATCCGCAGGAGAATCAAAGTTACAGGACGTAGCCCGAAAAATTGCCAAACTTAAGTAGCAAGAGGCAGGGGTCCATGTGGCCAAAAGATTTTGGAGTAGCGACCACGTATCGGTAGAAGTAGCGTTGTAAGGCCTCCCTCAAGCTGGACCGATAACCTGGTGAAGATCGTGGAAATCCGATTGATGCCTGACGCACAGGACAAGTCATAGTGGCGACACACACAAAAAAGAAATAAATAATTTATTTGGTGCAAGGTACAAAAATAATATTATAAAAACAAACAGTAGCAAAAAATATAGTTGTGTGCCTCACGGCTGCACCAAAATTGGTCCAGTTCAGCATAAATGCCAGGCAACTAATCCCTGACGCTGATTTTCAACTGAACCTGTGGTTGTGACGCAACGGACGCAAAACAGTTTAGTAATATTATAACTTGGGAGAGGCCTATGTCAGTACAAGCAGTGAACGTCTTTCAGTTGAATTGATGATGTTGATTGCAACGTTATGAATTTAACAGAAGGGCCAGTAAAAGTCTGAAACGCCCTTTCGGATCACTCTAGAATAGGCGAAATCATTGAATGATTTATCACTCTGAAAAACAGGGTTCTTCAGTAAAAGAATAAAAAAAACTTGATGAAAAACCAAGTCAAAAGTATGAATTACTAATTTATCTTTGCTTGCAGCCTGCTAAGATACTTTGCAGTTTTCGTTACGGTCAGTATTCACAAGAATTAATCCGATTGCTTTCAAAAGGCATTATACCGAAATAGTAATCCGAAACTTTAAAGTGAGAATAATCTTTAAATCCTGAATAATGTGTTCAGAAAGTGACTTGAAAAGTGTCCGAGACGATACTATGGCACGTTCTAAAATAATAAATTACGTCTAATCTATGCGAACATTCCATTCATTTTGTGAACTTAAATTATTTGTTACTCAAAAGTTTCTCGAGAGGTCAAACGCTTCTTACAAAAATAAGTCACTGTTGTGTTATTTGATAACATTGAAGTTTGTCGACCCAAAAATTTATTTAAGTGTCGACGATAATGGAAGTCAGATCGAAAAATTTTAGGAAAATGAACAAAAATTCCAACTGAAATATGATATTGCAAAAAGGTTGGTAACCAAAGGCTTAAAATATTTTTTATTAAAAATATATCTGTAGGTACAATCGGATAACTGTTCAGGCCAGACTTTATGAGGTCATGGACCAAACATTATACCTTTCATACAAAAATATTTATTCCAAAACCTAGTCCTAATGTCATTTATTCGACCTAACCCTTCGCCCGCTGAACAAATGGCCATTTGGACGTTATGTGGAGGCCGTTTGGCGATATATATTCTACTCTATAGAAATAAATAAAATTGAAGTGTATATTTGTAATGTCAAAATAACAGCTTTTTACCTGATGTTATGTTCAAAGATCGAAATCACTTAATTAAACAAACAAAAAAAGTTTGTTTATACAGCGTTGTAGATTATAACTAACACAAAAGGCGGAAAAATCGCGTGGTGGCACTTAAAAAATGGCCATAACGCGTTGTGGCAATTGCCCCGGGAAGATCTGTCGAAATAGTAACCAAGTGACATTGAAACTGTTTTATGAGTATTGACGCGGACAAATTCGCGTGTGAGACGAGCACAACTAGTGCCATATGTTACTATCATCATTTTGTTCGTCCAATCGTGTCTGATTTACATTTCCATGCCTAAACTCGTTGAGGTCATAGATATTTTGTTCTGAGTCAATTGCGTCGGACAAATAGCTAGCTAATGGGTAAACAATGCGTCGTATATAATTGGCTGGTTCAATGGGGCAGTATTGCCGTGGCAAGTCCATTGAGAGCATTACGTGCTTCATGGAGCGTGCTTGGTTGCGTCGGGCAGCAAACATTAATACCTAATTAAATGCTTGAGCAAGAAGGGTTAAATTGTAATAATACGCACTTAATTGAGGTAATTGAGGTTGTATTTTTAACCGAGTTCAGAAAGGAGGTTTTCTTTTTTCTTCGGAATCTTTTTATTATTTACCTATATTTGTGATTTCTTGTACACTCCTGGACTGATTTGAAAAATTATTTTTTGTTTAATAGAGTATTCTCCCTGGGTCACGTTCCCAAGTTCAGTGATGGGATCCTGGACAAATTGAGGAAAATATTCAAAATTTATAGACATAATTTACTATACTTGTGCTATGAGACCTTGGTTAATGCATAATTTCAAGATTCTAGGTCAAGGACAAGTACTCTATGAGCTTTGATTCTCTAGCGAAAGTTAAATTATGCACCTAAACGGAACATAAACAGCCTTTTCTTTAGATTGTGACTTAGAAGTTTGATTATTTCGGCCTATGCGCAGATATGCAGAAATTAATTTTAGATACTCAGGGTATTTGATACTAATTTTAGCTTCATACCTCTATGCGTTCTTGAGAAAAAGGGTCCTGACCACTGGACAACAAAATGTAACAAGTGTAGCTTAGTTGGCGAAACGAAATCTTTATAGGATAGATTCCGTTTCGCCGACTTAGGTACGGAATCATAAAAACAATAAAAAGTTCAAAATAGTTTACATTTCGGCTGTACAAATTAAATAACGAAGAAACAAAACTAGAAACACAGACTTCCGAAATGTAAAGTTTTTTTTTGCGTTTAAATCAGATGTATTTTTTGTTGTGTAAGCTTTTCATTGGTACAATAAAAACGAAAGAGATATACAAGTCATTTGAAACCCGATCCCGTCAATTGGGGTATTGATAATTTTACGTTTTTTTAAGCCTTTTTCCAATCACCTAAACAAAAAGTCAACATTAAATTCTTTGAACTCAAATCTTTTGTAACAAAAGACTGATGCTAGGTGAAAAAAAATACCCTTGGGTCAAAAATACCCCTCATCTTATCCCGGGTTGACAAACAGTGACGTCACGCCTGCAAATGACGCGAAGAGCCGTCTCATTCATCGAGAAAAATCGAAGAGAATTGCCTTGTCCCTACATAATAGCGAGGCCGTTATGGTTACCACAAAAGATACGAAAATTATAGGTACTGAAGCCATGATGGTACAGTAATTTGGGGTCCTTATATTTTTGGCCTCTCAAACTTGCAAAATACCTATGTTATCTATATAATAAGTACTTATGAAATTGCCGTTTTTAAAAACAGATTGCTTTGAAGGGTTATATCTTTGGATTGACTTGGGATTATAAGTCCAAATAAACTTTATATTAAATTATTTTATTTTCGAAATTATTGCCTTTTTTTTCAGTGGGAAAAACATCACGTGATTTCTACCACTCGTAGTGTCGCACACGTGCGTCAATGAAAGAGATGTTAGCAAACCCGTAGGACCCAGCCGGATCATAGCCTGCTCGGGCCATAGGAAACTTCTGAAAAGGAAACTCGTGGTCCTGGACCACGTGACTGAGCATTGAGATGACGTCAGAACAAAGGAATCGGAGGCGTGGCCTACTCGAGGCGTTCGACCCAAACGAAACGATCGTAACTTAGCTAAGGGGGCTGGTCCAACTGCAAAAATGTTTTCTTCGATAAAAAGCTTTTTAATTCCTGAGTGACATACACTATATTTTATGTACGTGGGTGAAACCGCGAGTAAAATCTAGTTATTTATATTTCTTATGATCTGTTAGATAAAGGTGATGGTTTAATCCGATCTACAGTAAGTATATTTTATTATTAACTAAATCCCATTTCAAACAACCTTCAGAACTAGTTCTTAAGTCTATCGACGGCTTAAAGCCCCGGTTTATTGCCAAGAAATCCTCAAGTTGTCAAGTGCTGAGCAGGTCACTCGGTACATCTTGTTAGTTTTAATTACTTTATTCTCAGAGGGTATCAAATATAAATAGCAGGGTTTATTTTGCGAGATAGGTCTCATAATTGCTTTTGGGAGAGTGTCTAGTTATTTTCAAGATAGGATTTTTAGGGCTCTGTAGTCAACTAGGAACCCTTACAATTTCGCCAAGTCTGTCTGTCTGTCAGTTCGTCCGTCCGCGGATAATCTCAGTGATAATCGCAGTAGAAAGCTGAAATTTGGTACCTAGTATTAGGGTAAAGGTAAAGTTCGGAGTGATTTTCTTTTTCATTTCAACCCTAACTTGTAATATATTGTTGGATAGGTATTTAAAAATGAATAGGGGTTTACTAAAATCATTTTTAATAATGTTAATATTTTCGGAAATAATCGCTCTAAAAGTTAAAATAAATATGTCTCCCCCTCTAACTTTTGAACCATAAGTTTAGAAAATATGAGTAAAAATCTCAAAAGTAGAACTTTATTAAGACTTTCTAGGAATATTATTTTAAACTTGATGGGTTCAACAGTTTTTGAAAAGTTGTACAAAATAATTTCTGAACTAGTTTTTAATTTAACCGTATGTACAAGGGCCTCACTCCGCTCTTTTTGGTTAACCAAGGAGAGAGGTGTGAGGCTCTTGTACATCTTTACCACATCTCGGTGTATAACCACGTTGGTTTCTAGGAAGCATTCCCTGTGACTGCATACCTGCCGGTTGTGCAGGGTCTTAGCATTTAAGAACCCACGACCCCTGCACTTCTGCGTGATATACAGTCTCATCACCGATGACTGTTGAGCAGAGGGATCTAAAGTGAAAACCATTTAAAGTTCTTTTGGAGATAGGCGGAACAGAGTGTAAAGTCCCGCAAACCTCCGTTGAAAAGGAAGGATCCTCCGGCCAGACGGGTGTTATGCCTGGTGGGCAGCTGCCCGATAGATGATTTCGGGTTGTTCTATATGTTCTAAACGCGCGGAGAACTTTGATTGCGCGATTCAGGATTAGTTCTTATGTGACTCGATAGATGTCGCTACATTCTTATTTCCCAATTATTCCTAAGTGCACAAATAATTACACACTCCTTATGTCACAACTCACATACTAAACCCTCACTCACATGGAAAGGATGTCCTCATTTTTAATCCTTTGACTTTTGACCGATATTACTTAGTTACCTTCCGATGTAAAAATGTTGTAAAGCTAGTGTGAGAATCCTGTTACTCATAACACAAAGTTAAATATTTCCTTGGGTACCAGAATTCCTTACAAATCGTCGTTGTGACTGACCTCATAATTATGTGTAAAATTCAACTTTATGAGAAAATCTATAAAAACTGTTAACTGAAAAAAATATTATGAAACTAACTACGACAAAAAGTATAGGTATCAGCTATATGATTTCCTGCTTTTAATTTTGCTATAGTTAGTTGAATTTAAAAGTTATATGATATTAAAAAAAATAAAAACAGTTTGCACGTAAAAGTAATTTAAATAATGTAAAAGTAGTATTTTATTAGAAAGAACATTGTTGATCTTGAAATTGGTAAACAAATGACAATTAAATCGTCGTATACACATAAAAATTTTTGCTTTCGATAGAGCTTCAAAATATTAAAAAGGCTGGCGTAAAAAAGTGATTTTGCCAAAAGTGACACATATGAGGTCTTACAATCGCAACGACGAAATACTACTCATCATCATCATCTTCCTGCCCTTATCCCGTGTTATTTGGGGTCGGCGCAACACGTTTTTTTCTTCCACGAAATACTACTAACATACTATTTTTATTATCTAATATGTCTTTTTTGTGTTATTTGTAAGTGTTTGCTTGTACAAAATGTTGCAGTCCAATAAATTATTATTTATTTATTAGAGCAGTGGTGGCCGAATGGTAGCGGCCCCGACTTACTAGTTGTAGGTCGTGGGTTTAAACCCAGCCAGGCGCATTACTTTGTGTAATTTATTTCATCACCACTGCTCTTAAAACGGTGAAGGAAAATATCGCGAGGAAACCGGCATGTCCTAGAACCAAAAATTCGAAGACATGTGACATCCACCAACCCGCACTGGGCCCGCGTGGTGGATTACGGCCCATTCCCTCTCCTAGAGAGGAGGCCTGCGTCCCAGCAGTGGGAACATTATAAGGCCGACGATGCTATGCTATGCTATTTATTATTATTATTTACCTACAGAAACGAAGTATGATTACCTTATTTTAGTTGCCACCATACGACCTACGTACCTAGGAGCAGTGGCAATCTAATAGTAATGTCTTCGATTTACAATTACTCAAATTAAAGCTGAGGATGCTGGCACGCTTAACACACGACAAGTTTAATAATACATTGGATGCTAGAGTTCGCCGAAAGCCTTTGTGTAATTTATTTAATCACCACTGCTTTCAAAACGATGAAGGAATCAATCGTGAGGAAGACTAGGATGTCCTTAAACCAAAAATTCGATGATATATGACATCTACCAACCCGCACTGGGCTCGTGTTGGATTACGACACCATTCCCTATCCTAGAGACGAGGTCTGAGTTCCAACTATGGGAACATTAAAAAGGCTGATTATGCTATTATATTATGCTAACCGTTCCTATCAATTAAGCTCCACAAAAATATTTCCCCAGCCCAACCCTACACTACGAAGGGGCTTAACCAACTAAAAACTAAAAGCGGCGAACAAATCTGGGTTGATTGTCAAAGTTAATGTAATGTGTGACATGCCTACCGCCATTAATGGCCACTGCGCTGTGACACGCAAATGAACAGTATTTGTGTTACAAATGTGTTTAAATTAATATTTTATTTTTAACATTTTAGGGCAGGGTTTTGTTGCATCATTGTTGTCAGAAATTTGTGTTTCATTCAGTTGCGTTTGGTTTGGTTGAAAGGAATTCTCAAGAGAGGTTAGTGAGGTCATTCTTACTAAACAAATGTATTTGTAGGAGCTTTATTTGAACTATCTGTGGGAACCTAATTCAAGTTTTTTAACGAAAGTTTGTATTCACATCTTAACAATCATTTAAGCTTGCAGACGGCGAGCAATGGGCAACTCGCCATCTGGCCACCCGGTAACCGGCCGGATCGAGCCCGAGTTGTCGACGGCGTGTAGTGTTCCACGCCTCAAGGAGATATCAGCAAAACCGTTGAGGCCCAGAAGAGTCAAAGCTGGTTTGCGAAAGAAACCCCGAGGCCCTGGAACGACAGCAAAGAAGGAAAATAGGCACTGTGCTGGATGATTTCTCATCTAAAAAAAAATCTTAGCAATTATCATCTCAATTATTTCATTTTAAACATAATTGAGGAAGCTTCAAATTCGCACCGATATCCGATAAGATGACAGAAAATCGCCTCCGTTGGTATGGACACGTCCGAAGACGTAGTGAGAACCATGTATTTTAGATCGCTGTAGAACTGTAGGAGTAGACTGACCAGAACAAAAAAGAGGTAGAGGTCGCCCGCTTTCGACCTGATGGTCAAAAATAGATAGGGATCTCAAGAAAGCCCAGTTGCCAAAATTAAAAACCCAAGATAGAACCACTTGGCGTAGGACAGTGAGGAGACTCGTCCCCAAATAATGGAACCAGGGAAGGAAGAAGAGAAGAGTTTTTAATCACTTCACAAACGCTAACTGTCAAAAAAAACCCTAAATTTTCTATTTTTTAAACGAAATAATATTGATCGTCTAAACCGAGATCTAGTTCAAACAACAACCGGTATCATTTAGTTTTTATTTTTTGTACTAGCAATCACCGGACATAACACCCTCTGGTCTGGTCGGAGGATCCTCTCTTTTCAACGGAGGTTTGCGGGACTTTATTCTCTGTTCCGCATCTGACCCTCGACAATGAACGTCAGCGCAGCCTTCGTACAGCTACTACGTCGTGACGTCATCATCACTTCCTCAAGCTTTCGAGCAGCGAGCCTTATAGCCAGCACCCACGGCAATAAAAGTTATCCTGACCACCAGCATGCTTACCTTGTCATCACCCTCAGCCTCATCAGCGACCTTGGCGAAGCACACTGCACCTTCGGCCAGTCACACTTTCTAGGAAATTTTTTTTTTTTCAATTTGAACCGGTAGAAAATTAGCTCGTTCAACCAATCAACCAATTCTTAAGCTTTATATTATGAGTAGATATAGATTATGTGTGGGACTTTTGATTATTATATAATTAAATACTCGTAGTAGTACCATAACTCGAGAAAACTCTCAATTTGTTCAATTCAATTTTGAAAAGTTCTCGATAACCACAGAGGTGATTAAAAAAATGGGGATCAACTTCAAAGCACTCTGCTTAAGATCGCTTATAATAATTCCACTTCACTCCACACCCCTCCATTATATTATGAAACTAACGAACCTTTAAAGTCCACTAAAATATTTAACGTGAAGTAAACGGGTCATGCATGCTAACACCGTGACTTCGCCGAATGACGTCACCCGCCCCGCACAACGTTTTCCCGCGCAACACTTTGACAGTCGACTGATGTGTTGCCACTTTTCAAAACTTCTTCCCTAAGTTGTCCGCCATATTTAATCTGTGGAATATGTCGACGGTTTTAAGTTTTCGTTTTATATTTGATTTATGGTTTTCAGAACGGTAAATGTTATTTGTGTTGTAAACTGAAGTTAAGTAGCTACGAAATAAATAAGAATTCTAAGAATAAGCTTTACTTCTTAGGAATCATTACTAGTATTATATAAAAAAATGTGGTTTCTAGAAAAATGAAAAGTTATTGTCTGTTATTTATCTCTTTTTTTCTCTTGTTTAACTTTATCTTTTTGCCTAATCTGGTTATTCTTTTATACCCCAGATTTTAAGCCCAAAATAATTCCAAAAAATATTTAAAGTTAGATAAAATAGAGTAAAAAATAATAGCTTTTTACCCTTAGGTACGTTCAGAACTTACAACAAAGCTACTCATTTATAAAATACCCACGTAATTGAAGAAGGTCGATATGTAGACGTTCCTAAACGAAGCCTAGGTTTGTCTATGTTCAATCGGATGGAAAATTATCTCAAACGATGGCATATTTGAAAGGTCCTAATTTAGACTGGAAAAGTAAAATATAAATGTGAAGAAGGATAAATATCTCAACTCAAACATCATTATTAGAGGCCCTATGTCTATAAATCCAGCGAAGCGACTCAATATCAAATAATATAAGTACATATATAAAAGTATGTAGGTACCTATAAGCTACTTATAATATATTTTCCTCTATTGTTGTTTTTTTTTTTTTATAGTCTGTAATTATATTTATATATATACAAAAACACTTAACTAATTAAACTACATATATACATTAACGGCTACTCCTAACTAAAATATGGGGTCATAAAACTCCTCCGCATCGCTGTCGACTGGAAGTGAGCCCAAAAGGCTGGCGGCATTGCCACGTTGTATGGCAATGCTTAATCTCTGACCAAGGTAAAAGCCAGCCCTTGGGTCACGCGAAGTGTCAACTAAGCGTTTGGATAGTTCTTTAAAAAGGTTATGAGCACTCGGACCCCACGGCCCAAGAGTTTCAACCCCAAACGGCTCAAAAATATAACTACCGACGAGGTTGTTATATTTTCGACGCTTGAGGTTCTCCGCAGCCGCAGCGGCAGCACCAGCACAGCACGATGAGCTAGGAAGATGGGATGGCGCAAGAGTGTCGACACAGGTAGCTATTTTTATGTGATTCTTAATTCATTTGACATGTCTAATATCCCGCCCCAGTTTTGTACGGATACAAATTATATACACAAACTTCCTAGTTCATGGTTTTTTCCTATAAAAGAAAAACATATCAAAATCCTTTGCGTGGTTTTGAAGGTGTTACCAGACAGAAAGACGTGAAATGCGCCATTATTTTAATCTATATATATATCTTGTCTTGAATTCTGAACAAAAGGCAGTAGACTGTAAAAACTGATAAACATAAGATATCCAAAGTAATTGTGCAGAATCAGAAATATGAGGCGCGTGTGTGTCGTCAATTGTTCTCACTAGTGAAGGGTATGGTGGGATCGCGACCCTTCTTGTACACCTGGTCCCCTAGCCAAGTTACAACCTTTTCGTGTCGATTTCCGTTCTCCAATCGGTAACGCCTTTGTATCAGCAATTTTAGAAAACGATAAGTTGGTAGCCATGTTGACGCGCCTGAGTCAGCCGCTCGTTCTACAATGTAGCGTTTGTATAACAAAGAATGTAGCGTTGAACATTGTAGAAACGATAACAATTCATTCTATCATTTTGAACGATTTGAACTTGGCTACGAATTTTCTATTCGTTTGTTCTGACCACGTGACTTAACGTTAAGATGATGTCATTCCCATAAATTTCGAGTAGCGTTAACGTTTGCAGATTATCAACTTGGCTGGGGGTGCTGCGCCGTAGCCCGCCCAGTAGCCCGATGCTTGACGAAGGTAGCCGATGAGGCACGAACAGATACAATAAATTTCACATGTGGATTGAATAATGTTTGGCATAATACATTCTGTTTCAAATTCAACACCTGAAATACAGATAATTATATCTTGCATCCCCTTTAATTCAATTTCACTCCAAATCAGATGATTCAGCTTGGTGAATATCTCCCTTTTAGTTGTACTCACAATCTAAAAGCACTACAGAATGAGAAATCAATCTATCTAGTTTTTTTTAGGGTTCCGTACCTCAAAAGGAAAAAATGGAACCCTTCTAGGATCACTTTGTTGTTCGTCTGTCTGTCAGTCCCTTTATCTCTGAAACGCGTAGAGGTATCCAGTTGAAATTAAAATCATATACTCAAGTCTGCGGTTCCTTGAAGCTGTGAAAAAATCAAACTTCTAAGTTAATGAAAAACAAGATACGGCCGTTTATGTCGCAAAAAACCTATATTTCTACACTTTAGTATGAAGCAAAGTTTTATAGCACAATGAATATAAAAATAAGTAGGAATAAATCTGAAAACAGTAAATTTGTTGTTAAGTTACAAAAAAAAACTTTTTTGCGATTCGGATAAATCTTCAAAACTCCATTCGGGAATTGAACGGAACCCTCAGTGCGAGTCCGACTCACACTTGCCCAATTTTTATTGATGAACTCACTTTTGACCATTATTTTACCTGATGGTAAGCGACAACACGGTCGAGAATAATAATAATAATTATTATTTTATTTTCACGCATCAGAGGCCCATAGACAAAATACATAAAATAATCTTAAACAATAATAAACTAATACATATTATAAAAACAAAACTTATTTAACTATAATTAAACACGTAATGTGGTCGGCGTCGAGTTGCGCTGCATGGTATCGCATAACCGTCCTCGGAAACGTCGGTATACGACACCTTTCGGCCAGAAGTCCTCTTTTAAGAAGGTCTGTAGCTGTTGGGTTGGAACTCCTACCACGAACGACTTGAAGATGATGTTGTGACGCGCTTCCAACCTTACGACTCTTCACCTTCAAGTAGTTCACGACTTCCTCAACCTTCGTGTAGTGATGCAGGCGCGAAATGTATAGCTGCATAGCAGGCACAGCAGGACGCAGCAGCAATGCTCCATTGGTCCACGCTTGTTTAAAAGTAACCTATTCCACTCTTGACCTAAATACTGCTAGGTTGTAGCTATCAGGAAACACAGACTCCGAAAGTTTAGTTCTAGGAAGGCTTTTTTTTTATTCTTGATAGGTTCGCTCTTGACCGCTATCTCACCAGATGGAAAGCGACGATGCGGTCGACGACGGAACGCGCTTACCTAGAAGTAACCTATTCACTCTTGACTTAAATATTCCCGGATTGTAGCTATCAGGAATCACAGATTCCGGCAAGGAATTCCACTCCTTAGCTGTGCGCACAATGAATGTGTTCCCAAAACGTTTTGTGCGTATAGGTGGGATGTCCACCATGTACTGGTGGTGCTTTGCCGTACGCCTGGTGGTCCGATAATGGGACGGGCTAGGCGGAATTAGGTTATGCAATCCCGACGCAAGGCTTACTTTTCTCAAAGTATTTACACTCAAGATAGTAAAATGTAGTAGTATATACTCTGCTAATCAATATCTTTTGTCAACAGTACATTTATTCTCAGTCTGTTGGGCTTTCCACATGATATTATTTCAATGCGAAGTTCAGTGTAAGTTATTATAACTTCAGAAAGTTGCCTTAGATATAACTTGTTTCTTTGTTGATTTTGAATATTATATTTGTCGATCTGGAGGAGATCGTTGCTAAGTATCAACAGACGCACGAGTCACTTTACAAGGTTATTTCTAGGTAAGCGTGCTCCATCGCCGGCCACATCATCGCTTACTATCAGGAAAAAAGAACACTAAAAGGATACAGAATAACGGAACGTAATAAGTAATCCAGTTAGAATAAAATAGAAAAGAATAGAATAGAATAGAATAGAATAGAATAGAATAGAATAAACTTTGTCGTACACCAAAATAATAACAAAACTTTTACACTAACTTAAATCTATGGGTATAAAGGCGGTCTTATCTCTGACAGCGATATCTACAACATCCAGACAACCTTAGGATGGAATGGAAGAAATTGAAATAGAAAAAGGGGAGTAGTCTGCGATGTACTACAAATTAATAACGTAAATATCATCAGATCCAGTTCTAAGTCTTATAAATATAGACGTATCGATTTTTGCTTGGACATGCTGACTTCTTTCACACTCTAGTGTGGAGAAAAAGGACGTGTTAGACTGTTACGGACTAAAGTTCATATGATTCTTTCAATTGCCTTTTGTGTTCCAGGAAAAGACAATAGTACCCATGGCCCTAGAGGGCATCAGCCCATTAGGGCCTACGGTTCCGCTAACATATTTTTTATACAGTTCCATTTTTTTTTTTTAATTTGTTACTGTCGTTGTATCAATAAATATTATTTTATCCTTATTTTTATAAGTCTTGCCTATATTTACTTGTTTTGTACACATGTGTAGCCAGACACGTGTCTCTGTGACAATTCTCTTCTAAGAATATTTAAAAACACGTGAAAACACAGAACGGCCTATGAAAGCGAAAGGTTTCAAAAAACCTCTACCAGAAAGTTTGACGTTATATAGTTTCATAATTATTACCCAGAAACACTAAAAAAAGTACCAAACAGCTTCATAACGTTTGCACATGTGTGAATATAATGCTCGTATGCAAACTTGGAGGTTCATATGAATAGAGAAATTGCAGCCACGCCACGCGAGGCCAGTGTGCGCGAAATGCAATATTGTGGCAAAATATCAGGACTTGTGTTTATATTTTATTTCAATATCGCCGTCAAAACTGGATTGCGTGAAAATTCATGAAATAGAGATGCAATTTTGTTGAATTATTCGGAACATGTCCCTTTGAGTTCGAAGTTCTAATATAAACTTATGCATGCATCGCATTCAATAAAGGTCTGCAGTCAATCGCATGTTATACTGTACTGTAACTAACATCGCTTTATTATAGTTTTTCAAAAAGCTTAAACCTCTTTGAGCTTTTAGCATATATTTTTTTTTTTGACAATTTAATAGGCAAAATGTGTGTGACATTCATTTTAGTCACCTTCGAGGAATACAAGCGTGAGTTCCAGTTTTATCATCACCTTTTCAGCCGAAAAACTTCCACTGCTGGACTACCTCCCCCAAGTGTTGCCACAACGACTGGAACTGTACGTCTCGCATTCATCGAATCTCCACATGCCTCACTTGGTCGTCGATTCTTCAAACCCTTAGTTTTTTGGTACGCCATCGCCTCTCCACTCCGCGTTTCAGCCCCATCGAATAACTATTTTGCAAGCAATGTTCCATGCCCACTGCCACCTCGGTTTAGTTATGTTCTAGTTTATGTCAATCAGTCTTCGGGCTATATAGTGTTAGTTTATATCAATTTAAAAAAAAAGTCAGCCACCTTAACTCTCCTGCAGGTATTTTAATTCCGGATTTAATCACGCAAGAAAACTCGTGATGATATGCTGAAGTATTTACCTCGTTTGTGCTTTGATTCATGACTGGCCTGTTGGTCTAGTGGTTAGTGGCGCTGACTGCTATGCTGCACAAAAAGTACCTCCAAGCAAAATTATCTCAATCAGCTAAAATGACCATCTATTTGCTTCACTCACGTACTCAGTTTCACAACCCAAAGATCACATTATGACCCAACACGTAACGCTCAGCGCTGTGATTGGTCCAATCCCCTGCATTTATCGCTCAGCTATGCATTTCCAATGTGCTAATTGGTCAAATCATTGCACGATATACGCTCTGTCTATTGCATCACGTTTTGCGTACTCGAGAATAGTAAATTATAGTTACTAAACTGGCAGAGGCTTAGAAAATTATAATGTCAATATTATTTACTATTTTTGAGTATTATTTTATTTTGTACTATCTTTTCCAGGGAATTCAGCCTGTTATAGTATCGTAAACATTACCAAGACCGGAAACAAAAAGTATTTTATATCCTAATCCAGGCTCGACACCAGGATGCAGGCTGGCCAAGGAGGCCCTGCCACATCTCAATAAAGCCCTCACCAAAAAACTTATAAGACTGGACAGAGGTGGCCTAGCGACCATCACCGGACATTGCACACTGAATAAACACCTCCACACAATAGGCATCACAGACAGTGCAGAGCATGTTTGGAGTGGGAGGAGACAATTGCACATGTGCTCCTAGACTGCACAGGTGTCACTGAAATACGCTCACAAACCTTAGGATCCTCGAACTCCCTTATTGATGCCCTGAAAAACCTAAGAGGCCTAATCTGTTTTTGGAGAGAGGTGGGCTGGTTCGAATGAGCCCACCTAAGGTTATGGCCACCATGGCCTACGTACAATGTTCCACATAGGACTAAGTGCGGAAACCATACCTAAATAGATAAATCCTAATCCAGGACGACCTGAATTATTATTAGACCATGAGGTCTATTGTTGTTCCAAGTTACACTCGAATCCAAAGTTGAAAAAAGTGGAAAATTGGTCAATAAACATCAATTTAAATAAATAGATTCTCCTAATGATAATAATACTAGGTTAAGAACCTAACTCCCTTTTGACTTTCTGAAGCCTATTCCTCGGTAACGGGTAAGTCAATAGGTTTGAAAAAAACATATGTGTATTATAGATTCATGACCAACATTATCAACATGACATTTTTTCGCTAATTTTCCCTACTCCTTTCGAATAGCATTGATCTTTAAAAATATGTTTACACAAAAAAATTGCTGGTTAAGTGTTCTTCAGAATGCACATAGCATATGCAAATTAATCAATATTTCGCAAACAAAATAGATTTAAAGGTCAACTCTATACGGACGCTGCTCGTACGAGTATCTGTGCATTTAATTCCAGCCAGTTGTTCAAGGGACTATAAGCCTCAAATAAAATTATTTATTGTCTCATTAATTTTTTTTACAAACGTAGATGAAGCCCTGAACACCACACTAGGATTCCCTGTGATGTGGGATCCAGTTTCTTTCAATCCATATTCAGAAGGTACAATAACAAAGACAATAATAGTTTTAGTTAACTAAACTATATGTTTAACAAAATTTCAAGTAGTTTGGGTAGAGTGTGGTGTAGTGAATGTAGTGTAGGAAGTGTAGTACGGTAGGTGTAGTTTTTTTTTTTGGTGGTGAAATGATCTAATGACAAATCTCGTTTTTGGGTGGAGCGCGAGATAATGTCAGACTTTTACTGATTAAAAGCCACTCCTGTTCCTTCTTTGTCTTCGCCCCAGGGCCCCGGGTTTCACTTTCATACTACCCGTGGCCCCAGTAGGCTTTGACCTCGCTGGGCCCCCACGATTGGCTGACCTCTCTCTGAGGCGCGCGTGGAACAATACGCACCATCGACGACTTGGGCTCGGTCCGGACGGTTATCGGACGGTCGGAAAGTGAGCTACCCATTGCTAGCTGTCCGCAAGCCCGCGCCTACGGTGGCCGGTAATTGGGATCGGTGACCGGTGGCTGGGGCGAGAGGACCGTTGCCTCGCGCGGTCGGCGTTCTCCTTTGCTAGCATTACTGCTTCGTAGAAGGAGGCGACCGCCTGCCACTTCTCTTCGCTCCAGACCATGACCTGTGTGTACCAAGGACCGCCGCCGATCGCCCCCACGAGGACACGGCGATACTCTGCCCAGGCGGGGCCCACCTCTACAACTGGTAGGTGTAGTGAGTGTAGTGGTCTAAGTGGGAGTATCTGAGTGCATGTGAGAAGGGTAAGAGTGGTTGCAAGTGTTAGTGTGATACTTACTCATATACCTGAGGGTTTATTGATGAAATGCAAAGATGTTTCGGAAATTCGAATCCAATTTCGAAAATTCGGAACTTCCGATTGATTTTACACCTTTGATTTCGATTTCGATAAATTTTAATCATAACTTATATCGAATAGAATAAAACTTTATTGTACACCAAAATAGTAACAAAAACTTTTAAATTAACTTAGTCTATGGGTACAACGGCGATCTTATCGCTAAAAGCGATATCTACCAGACAACCTTAGGATGGACTGTAAGAACTTATTATAAAAAGGGGGTAGTCTGCGGTGTACTGCAAATTAAATGTAGAAACAATTTTATATTTATTGCGTGGGGAACCTCCCTTCCCCTATACCTTCTGACGATTACTCTTTCACTTGTTATTTCATTTCGTATTTGGCATGTTGTGAATTCACTCTTCATTTATTTTTCTAAGTTTTTGATAATTTTCAGTAGTATTTTATTTGACATTTCTGACTCAACCTCCGATTTCGGTTTCGATTCCGATAAATCAAATTTAACAAAAAAAAAATTAGGCGAGGGCGAGTCGGACTCGCGCACTGGGGGTTCCATACAAACTTGAAAGGTAAATTGCGGTTTACGATTTATGACGTATTAAAAAAATAAAACTACTTACCAGATCTCGTTCAAACCAATTTTTAGTGGTAGTTTGCATTACCGTGCAAACTACATTATATATTTTTTTAGTTTCATCATTTTCTTATTTTAGAAGTTACAAGGGACACACATACATTTTATCACTTTGGAAGTCTCTCGCGCAAACTATTCAGTTTAGAAAAAAAAATGATATTAGAAACCTCAATATCATTTTTGAAGACCTGACAATAGATACCCCACACGTATGGGATTGATGAAAAACAAAATTTGAGTTTCAGTCCTAAGTATGGGGAACCCCAGAATTTATTGTATTTTTTTTCTATCTTTGTGTGAAAATCCTAATGCGGTTCACAGAATACATCTAAGGATTCCGTTTTTTTGCCATTTGGCTACGGAACCCTAAAAACTACGGTTCCGAATTCGGTTTTGATATAACTACTCCCATTATATACCCCTAGTAAATGTATTAGAAAAAAAACCATTCACTTAAAGAATATTGTAGAATTTGTAGCCATTCTAGTTAAATGTATTAGTTAGGATGTCTACGAATTCTACGATACTCTATAAGTGAATCGTTTTTTTTTATTATTAAAAGTAAAAGTCGACGCCAAAACAGCCTTGAGTTTTTAGTTACTCGGTGGAACTGTTCTTAAGAGAATTTAGTATTGCTTATAAGAATTTCATTTTTTTTTTCAAGAGAGAAAAATCAATAAGTGAGTTTGTTTTTATTTTGTAGTAACCTTCGCGGTATCTTCTCATTCAATATACCACAGTGTCTCAAGGCGAAAGTCCATGACCAGTGCTTGTTGCCAGTGATGACATATGGTTCCGAAACGTGGTCGCTCACAATAGGCCTCATCAGAAGGCTCAAAGTCACCCAAAGGGCAATGGAAAGGGCTATGCTCGGAGTTTCCTTGCGTGATCGAATCAGAAATGAAGATATCCGCAGGAGAACCAAAGTTGCCGACATAGCACAAATAATCGTCAAACTTAAGTGGCAATGGGTATTGCTCGCAAAACAGATGGCCATTGGGGCCGAAAGGTTCTGGGAGTGGCGACCGCGTACCGGAAGACGCAGTGTTGGAAGGCCCCTACAAGTTGGACCGATGACCTGGTGAAGTTTGCGAAAATCCGATGGATGCGAGACGCACAGGACCGTTCGTTGTGGCGACATTTGGAGGCCTATGTCCAGTAGTGGAAGTCTATTAGCTGAAATGATGATGATGATGAACCTTCAAATTACACAAGTAGTTTTTGTACACTAGGAATTACTCCTGGGTATCTTGGGTGTGTACAAACTTCAAACAAAATCACAAGACACTTTAAGTACGATTTTATATTTTCCCTCTACAATGCAATATTACTTGCGTCGTGGTGTTGCCACTTTATATAAATGTATTTGTCACGTTATTTATTTATTTTGTGTTCATTTTTTTTAATTTAATTTAGTTTTCTTATCTTTTTAATCTATAATTCATATGTATTTTTATTTTCTTTTTTCTATACAAATCTTGTTGTACACTGTATCGTACGGGCGTGTTTATGTCGACACCGCCACCAGCCCATGCTGAAAACCAGCGCTGTGAGCTCATCGCATTGTGAGACCGCAGCTTTATGCTGAGCGTTCGGCCGTTTTGCGCGGATGTGACCATATATATCCATGTGAGCATATCAATTGATTATTTTAGCTAGTTCTATAATTTCGTCATTTTGCGAGAATAAACTGTTTTTCTTTCTTCTTTCTCTCTTTCTACTTACCTAATCTGAACTTTATGACACCATTGAAGGACTGAAACAATTTGCCTTCTGCAGTCTTCTCGTCCGATTATAATTTAGGTATCTGCAAGGCTAGAGCGAATTGGCTCTTAATAAACTAGCATGCTTCACAATCAACAATTGCATCATTGCTTACAGGATCGCAGTCAAGTACTAGTTTGAAAACATCATGATACAGCTGTTATTTTTCTGATATCTCATGGAACGGTGGTGGTGGTGACGGTGACTGAGCACACTGACAGCTGAGATAGGTATGAATAGGATAAACAAATGTCCATCCAAAACTAATTTCGTGTGTTTCAGCAACAGTACACGAGCTGAAACGACGGACGATTTTTTTTTTTGTCTGCCATCCCACCTTATGGTAAGCAGTGATGCAATCGTTGATGGTGAGGTACACCAATTTATTACGAGCCTATTAACTCTAGCCTTGAAGACACTTAAATTATAATCGGACGGGAAGACACAGACACAGCAGGGAAATTGTTCCAGTCCCTCGATGTACGTGGTATAGTCGACGAGGCGAAACGCATGGTCCGGACCAAAAACTAAAAAAACTCAAACCAATTATTAAGGAGTGTCTATGTCATTAAAAAAATCTTCTTACTTTAGAAATACCAAAAAAAACAAGATATCTTTCAATGAAAAACAACGCCTTTCGAATACGCTCACAACATAAATGGACTTTTCCCCAAGCTTCTTAGAATTCTCAGTACTAATGATGGAAACAGGATGTAAAAGTGGGAACGTCTTCGGCATACTAAAGCGGAGCTCTAACTTGCACAAAGTGTACCTATTCGCATCTGGGCCAGACACAATAAACTTTGATTGGATGCTCGACGATCGCGGCCTCGGTGTTACCTTCAGCTTTCCTAATGTAAGTAGCTTGTTAATTAGTTTTTTTTTGGGTTCCTTACCTCAAAAGGCAAAAACGGAATCCTTATAGGATCACTTTGTTGTCCGTCTGTCTGTCTGTTGAGTTGAAATTTAAACCATGAACTCAGGTCTGCGGTCCCTTGAAGCTGTAAAAAAATCAAACTTCTGAGTTTTTTCCTTTTGGGGTACGGAACCGTAAAAACAGGCCGTTTTCTATTTTTGTATGCATTATTTGATGAATGGGACCCGCCAGAAAAAAAAGCAAATGATCACCGATTACCCATTTAGAACGCCTTTAATTCTCATTATTATAAATAAAATTCAACCTGTTAAGTAAGATCGCAGCTGGCTTAAAAATATTAGTTTTAAAGTATTAAGAGGGTCCTTTTTCACTCGCATATCGTCAACATCGAGCATGGTTTAAAAGCTTGTTACTTCATCTAACACAATCCAACACGAAGTTTGACGAAAAGGCAACGCGAAAAAAAAGAGAGATAACACCTGAAAACTCTGTTAACATTCGGTAATTCTATGATTTACTAGAATATTCTGTAAAACTTGTTCGAGGACATACATGATTTTTTTAAACCCTTAGTAGTTTTCGAAAAAAATTGTCGTTATTTAGAATCTTGATTAAATTTGCAAGGCTTTTATTGTTATACTTTTTATATTTTTGTTCAAAGTTCAAGCAAAATAGTAGATTTTCAGAGGTCATTACTGGATTAGTTTTACACAAATTTATAAATTGATTTCAATAGAAGCCTAGATAATATCCACAAGATACTAGGTTTCCAAAATATCTAATGAAAATCGCATAAGAGCGGTTGTATGAAAAACAATAAAAATGTATGTCGAGTTGCATCTCCTTAAGACTAGCTTATGTCAACCCAGCACATTTCAAAAAGGCTATAAAGACCAAATTACATTACAATTTTGTTTCTCATCATTCTTCAGTTTTGTAGCAAACATTAATTTAGAAACCGTCTGATAAAAATAACATAACTAAAGAACGACTTTTTGCTAAAATATTAACCACTAATAGTGAAAATGTATGTCGAGTTGCACGCCCTTAAACTAAAAGTTTAAGAAAATAAAAACCTGTTAGTTTGCCACCATGTGTTCGCGGACCACATTATGTCCCATCTAGACTACTTTTACGACCGAAACGGTAAGAAGGCATTCATTAAACAGCTGCTAAAGTTACTTTCATTTTGAAATTAAAATGAATCACTTTTGTGGCTCTTAGGCTCATAATGATTATTGATATAGTTTGTAATGTGACATTTCTACTAACTGAGAACAGAAATTAGAATTATTTAACTGCAAGCCGCTCCACGTTTTGTCTGTTTCATTCAGAGATTCAAGAATCAAAGCATTTATTTCAAATAAACCATTTACAGGCACTGATACAACATTCTGTGATTCAATGATATTATTATTTCTTTATTAATATTAATTTTAATACACATGTTATAAATTACTGACTGACAAATCAACGCGCAGCCGAAACTACTGGGACTAGGAACATGAAATTTTGCACAAGGATTCCTTCTATGTTGTAGGCGAGCACTAAGAGAGGAATTTTCAAAATTCACCCAATATGCAGATGAAACGGGGTCCAAAGTTTGTATGGAGATTCATACTTTCACGCGGGCGAAGTCGCTGACAGAAGCTAGTCTTTTTGAAACTAAATATCAACCTGTAAAAATCTTTCTGTAATTCCTTTTTACGAGCTTTCTCTTACGTTACAATGAAATAAACTAGACTAGTACAACCACTATTTTCCAACTGAAAACGCTACTCTTTTCATTTTTTTTTTATTTAACAAAAGTTAAGTTAGCTTTAATAATTATTATTATTATGAAAGATGTAAAAAAATCGGGTCGTGGGCTCTTTGGACCAGAACCGCGGTCCCAACTTCCACCTGTAAAAATTCGATTCTCCACAATGCGATTCAACTTTTCACAGATGGTCAAATGTCAGCTGTTCCCCACATTTGGTCGAGTAAATAAATAAATGACTTTTTCCGAGTCCTACAGAGTTTTTAATATCTAAAAATAAATTCATACTGTATAACATCCGAGTGATAGTTAAAACTAACTAATGCATGCTCTTGTATGATTTATATTTAGTGTCAGCTGACGTTTTAGAATCACAAACTAGTTTTTAAACCCCGATTAATGCTACAGTTTAATAAACCAAACCTAATACATCCACAATGCGATTGTA
The DNA here is from genome assembly GCA_949316375.1 of Mythimna vitellina. Classification (NCBI taxonomy): domain Eukaryota; kingdom Metazoa; phylum Arthropoda; class Insecta; order Lepidoptera; family Noctuidae; genus Mythimna; species Mythimna vitellina. The sequence goes on from OX438696.1 coordinate 3,795,238, forward strand.
CACCTCACATCTTGAACGTTTGTGATTCCACAATCACAAAGGCTCACAATCGCACCACAATGAATAATGTATCTAGTCTTCATCCTATTCATATCATATTCAAGTGAACTCTTTGATTGAGATTACACCCCGTGATTGCGTTAGATATTTTACTTCAACTTCAACGAAGGTTTATTTTAATTGTAAAGTTGGGTTTGTAGATAAGGAAAGTGGGTATTGTCTGCGTTTGAAACTAGGTTATGTTAGCATGTAGATGGTTTTTCTTTTATCTTGAAAGTTTTTGGCTTGGAAATGTTAGTGGTTAAGATCTCGGAGGGGTTTTGGGTAGCTTATATATATGGATTACTGAAGATAGGCTGTGAGGCTATTATTTATACTAGATTGTAAATCTGTACTTTCTTTTTGTGTGTGTTGTTGCCTATAGTATTGCCTGCATCTAATAAATACGATTCTATTATATTCTATTCTATTCTATTCTATTCTATTCTATTCTATTCTATTCTATTCTATTCTATTCTATTCTATTCTATTCTATTCTATTCTATTCTATTCTATTCCATTCTATTCTATCCTATCCTATTCTATTCTATTCTATGCTATTCTGTTCTATTCTATTTACATGCGAGAGAGGCTTTTGACGGTAATGTTGGCGCAGATACTGAGCATTTGGCTGTGGCGTGGGATCGATTCTCATAAGGAACAAATATTTGCTACAGATCGTTATTTCGGGTCTAGGTGTCAGTTTGGAGTTTAGATACATATTTGTGAAGGCCATTGTGCTGTGCTGATGTACTATTTCTTTACAAGGCTCAACCCACATTACAGGAGTAATTCTTAGTGGGGCAAGTTTTCTACTATCTGTCGAAGCTGTTATTACGCGATTTTATCAAGGTTCTGATAAAGAAGACACTACTCCTCAATGCAGTTCATATTGTGCGAAGGTCTGCCTTTGGAGCCATGTCCACCGGTTCCTTTGCACCTGATTGATTACGTTAAAAAAAAACATAGACTTAACTTTAAAAAGAAGTGCCGGCGTTTTGCTAATAAATCAGTAAATTCCAGGAAAAAAACCATACTTTTTAAATGACCCTAACCACAGCAAAAATAATTGATGAAAAGGATTTTTAACCCTATTACAAAAATATTAAGGTGCCATTTCTTTACAAGGCTCAACAATACTCCACACGCTTCCTAAATCAGCGTATACCCGGACACTTCGCAGCGCAGTGATAAGCTCATGACGTAACACTAGTGTTGGTTTCCGTGATCCGACCGTGCTCCACGTCCGGCCATGTTTGTCCGGCACTCACTTTTATTGGATCCGCTTTCAGCCGCGGATATTACGCGGTTGTAGTAACTAGATTGTGAATCATTCGGATATTGTTCGCCTAGTATTTTATGGGCATAACTTTTGAAGTTTTCGGCTTTCGGCTTTCGCCAGCTCTCTCGCCTAATGTACTGGCTGATTCAGTTATGTACTTTGTTATTGAAGTCTTGAACTCTATGTATGATTTCTATTTGCATTGAAGTTGTAAATAGGTCAGTCGTGTGATGTGAATGTTGGAATGGCGTTGTGTTTCTCGAGTTTGGTCAAGTTTTGTGTTTTATTGCCTTGAGATAAAATTGTATTGTGCTGCATTGTTATTTATTTGAAACATAAAGCATTATTTATAGTATGTGATGATTTTATCTTGAAGTGTAAATCTAGAACATTGACAACGAACGCTATCGTATCTGTAATGGCTAATGCTGTAAAATAAAATAAAAATAAAAACATTTCGGTGGTGCTAGTCGACGGCGATGTGGAAGAGTTTTTTGACGCCATGTTATTTTAGTTTGATTTTAATTAGTTATAATTAGTTGTAAGTAGAGCAGTGGTGGCCGGTGGGCCCGGCCGGGGGGGTAGTAACGGCCCCGACTTACGAGTTGTAGGTCGCGGGTTCAAACCCAGCCAGGCGCATTACTTTGTGTAATTTATTTCTTCACCACTGCTCTCAACCACGGGTAGTGTGAAAGCGAAGCCCGGGGCTCCGGGATGAAGGCAAAGAAGGAACAGGAGTGTGTTTTTAGTCAGTTAAAGTCTGACACTATCTCCCGCTCCGCCCAAGAGCGGGGATGTCATTAGGATGATTTTCCCACCCAATAAAAAAAAAAAAAAAAAAAATCATCTAATGAGAAATCCCGCATTTCTCATTAGATGATTTACCCACCTAAAAAAAAAAGAAAATCACTGCTCTCAAAACGGCGAAGGAAAACATCGTGAGGAAACTGGCATGTCCTAGAAGCAAAAATTTGAAGACATGTGACATTCACCAATCCATACTGGGCCCGCGTGCTGGATAACGGCCCATTCTCTCTCCTAGAGAGAGGAGGCCTGAGTCCCAACAGTAGGAACATTAAAAGGCTGATTAAGCTATATGCTCATTAGTGTAAGAAAAGGTAATTTTATACGTCATATATATAAAAGACTATTACATTTTCTGTTACAGAATATTAAAGGTCTCAAGTACATTTTGATACAAGTGCAGAAAGTTTGCTATTGCGACCGAGGCTGTGTTATGGAGCTGAGGGCTACAGTGAAAAATTCGCACGTCTATAAAACGACTTTTTTCAATACACTTACAAAATGAATAAACGGGGTTTGACCGGCGACTCTTGGGGGACGACGTGCATCCATGCTGATACGATAAATATGATAAAAATATGGCAGGGGGAACACTTTTCTGCACTAGTGTGTAAAAATGTCTATTGCGTGCCTAAAAGCGGTGAAATAAGAGCGGGTTTTCAAGTAAGTGTATTGAAAAGATTTTTGCCATTCGTTATTTACCCTTCAAAAAAGTCATTACTATCAGCCATCATCTTACTATTTTTCATTTTACGGTAAAACTAGCTGCTACCACCGTCCACACGTCCTGTGACAGTAGAATATTATCCCAAGGGAACATGTTCTCAAGATTAAAAGTATCCTATATTCTATCTGCCTCGACTACAAGCAGCTTCAAAGCTCGTTCACATCGAGCAAGCTTTTTATTCCTTTGACGACTTTAAGATGATCTAAACTTTGACCTGAATATTAATTTGAAATGTAATTTATTGAGATTTTTCTTTTGCTTTAATTATTTTTATTTGTTATTTGACTTCTTTTTATTTGTTACTTTTATTTTGTTTGACATCTTTTACTTTTTTAATCATCATCATCTTCCTGCCCTTGTCCCATCTTATTTGGGGTCGGCGCAATACGTTATTTGACTTCTTTTTATTTGTTACTTTTATTTTGTTTGACATCTTTTACTTTTTTAATAATGTACTGTATTTTAGTGACTTGTTGACTTTAATGTAATTTGTATGTGACTTGTGAGAATCCCCAAAAAACTATATGACTATGACTATTTCAGAACATGGCCTCAAATTCCTTCAGCTAACTTCACTCCTGTAGTTTCTTCGTTGAACTTTCATACCAGGGCCGAGTCTTCTTTTCAGAAAGAGACCGTTGGCCCCAGTGGGCTTCGACCCTGCTGGGCCCCTACGGTTTGCTGAAATCTCCTTGAGGTGCGCGTGGAACACTACGCGCCGTCGACGCCTTGGGCTTGGTCCGAACGGTTACCGAATGGTCGGACTGCGAGCTACCTATTGCTCGCCGTCCGCAAGCCCGCGCTTCCGGTGGCTGGAAATCAGAATCAGGGATCCCGGTGGCTGGGGCGTGAGGGTCGCTCCCTCACGCGTGCACGTGCGGCCTCCTCCTTTGCTAGCATTACTGCTTCGCAGAAGGAGGCGACCGCCTGCCACTCCTCTTCGCTTCGTACCATAGCCTGTACCAAGGCCCGGCGCCAGAGGTCGTTGCAGCGTGTAGGAATAACAAACATACACACTCACAAATTTACACCTGTATAAAATAATAGTGTGATAAAAAATGTTTATGAAGATAGAACCTATAGAAATACACATGGTCTGTATGTAATAGACAATGAAATAATTCATTCACACAGTCGAAGAATCTTATAAAACAGCATCCACATTCAACACTCCTTTATTGCTCAAATGAAGGCGATCATCAAACAAGACGGAAGTGTAAAACTACAACTTAATGAGACCTACGTGGTCCTTATGCATGATAGCATAAACGCTCCGTAGCAAATACGCCTCGTAGCACATACAGCTCGTAGCAAATATGCCTCGTAGCAAATTACGGATGGATCTACCGACGGCTGTTTATCTCTGCATCGTGTGAACGCAACGAGATACCTGGCTACAGCGTGGGGGCAAATGTACTTTGGTAATTTATGGCTCTGATTAGGTATTGCTGAAATATTGTTGGACTTTCCTATTCGTATTGCCAGCTTGACCGCCACCTGATACGTGTTTGTTCGGTTAGTATGTTTGAAGAAACTTTTATGGTCGATATTTTGCTGTTTTGTTTTTATTTGCCCGACATTATTACTATTATCATTTATCATAGGTATTGTATCTTATGTGAGAAAGAGAAGGCTATAAATACTATGGACTCGGCGCACTCACCTTAAAGGGTACTCAGCTGGGGCCACGGGTAGTGTGAAAGTGAAACCCGGGTCCCTTGAGACGAAGGCAAAGAAAGAACAGGAGTGGACACGCGCTAACGCGTTCGGTGGTTAGGAAAACACGCCTTCCAAGCTTCCAACCAAGGGCGTTGAAGATCATGGATTACAACTGCTGTCACAAACAGAACAGTGAACAGTGCTCTGCCCAAGCAGGGCAGATCACCCCCTACCGTATACTCCACCGTGTCCTCCGGGCAGTCCACTCAGTGGTGACACCCGGGCGATTCTTCCACATTAATCCGGTGCAGGAACCTCCCGAACCTACCATGTCCGGTGAGAACCTGCGTCATGGGGATGGTGAGGACGCCGTGAGGTCTTTCCAGCCACTCCTCAAAGAGGGTACTTACAGCCATAATATTATGGCGTACCCTGTACATGCCGTACGTGAATTCACATGTTTGTGGGATCGCAGTCAAGCACTAGTTTATATCAAATTAATTATTAAAAAATATATATAAAGATAATACTTTTCAAATGTTTCAATAAAAAAAATATAGAAAAAATAACATTAATAATATACTATAATGTATTCCACAACCAAGCTAAGCAGTGCTTGTGTTATGGGTACCAGACAACTGATAAACATACTTATGTATTTCTAAATATATACATTTATAGATAAATTACACCCAGACACACACATTAAAAATATAAAGGTCACAAATATTATTAAAGTTATCCAAAACAGTATCACAATAAATATTATTATTTTATACCATTCAGAGACCCCACTTTGCATTTACATACTAGGTAGCATCCACGTGTTTCAGATCTGGTTAATTATACGGAACCCTCTTCCAATCTTAATTGGAATCGCAATAATAATAATATTTAGTACCAATATAATTTTACGTCAATATCTACAATGTTACGGAGTTAATTTGTTACTGACGTTACATATCAATTGTTTCTCCTCAAACTATAAACAATTTACTTTAATATTATCTCATGAGCTGTTTTGTTTGTCTATATATATCTTGTTTCAACAACATTACGAAATGAGCTAAAGGTCATGTCTGTTGAAGATCCTTCTAGGCTTACACAATAATATAATAGATCATTATTTTCAATCATATATCTTCTATCTATATACACAACCTTAGTTTCAGTAGGTATATGCGAACCACGAAACACGCGTCTAGTATTTTTATGTAAAGAATATATGTTTCATGATCAAAATTTTGTAACTGTATCATGAATAAAATCACAAAGTTATAAGCTTTTTATGTTACCTGGATGTCCGCAAAAATGCATGGTCACCGGGCCATGCGGGAGACTGGGGGTTTGTTTTACTCCCGCGCCCAGCTGTGCGCTGGCTCCTGATGCCCGCTATGACCTATCGTGACCTGTTGTCGGTGGTGTCCAACTTGTAACCTTTTTAAATATATTTGGGAAAAAATATAAGATAATGTAAAAATTATTGGAATCGATTCAGTTACTGATTCACCAAACTATATTCAGGTTTCGCATATAGTATACTAAAAATGATGTCGTATAAAAGGAGAAACTGACTGACTGACATATCAACGTACAGCCGAATCTACTGGGACTAGGAACATGAAATTTTATAACAATATAGTCCCGGGATTAAAAGTATTCTATGTGTTATACCAGGCGCGGGCTTGCGTACGGCGAGCAATGGGTAGCTCGCCGTCCGACTGTGTGGTAACCGTCCGGACCGAGCCCAAATCTTCGACGGCGCGTACTGTTTCCATGCGCGCCTCAAGGTCAGCAATCCATAGGGGCCCAGCAGGGTCGAAACCTACTGGGGCCAAGGGTCTGCTTTTGAAAGGAGGACTCGGCCCTGGTATGAAAGGCAACGAAGGAACAGGAATGGGTTTTTAGTCAGTAAAAGTCTAACAAACACATCCTCGCGCTGCGCCCAAGGCGAGGGATGACATTGGATGATTTTCCTACCGAAAAAAAAATGTGTTAATCCAGGATATGGTCTATTTATGTGCCTAGTTTCATCCAAATTGATACAGCCGTTTGAGTATGAAGTAACAACAAACATACCCACACATACATATCCGTATAAGCGTAACAATTACATGTTATTTTATTTAGCTTAATATTTTATGGCTTCTAAAGTCGTTACAAAATGTTCACTTAGGGATATCACAGAAGTAGAAAATATAAGTTCTGGTCTATAAAAATAATAATAACTCTTTATTATCAGGCAGCTAAGACCCATAAAAAAGACACAAATAATAATCTTACAAAATAATATACTTTTGATTTTTACTGACTAAAACCCGCTCCTGTTCCTTCTTTGCCTTTTTTCCAGGGCCCTGGGGATCTCTTACGCATCACCTTTTGGTGCTGGTTTGTTTGTTGACATCTCCTTAAGGCGCGCGTGGAATTCTACGCGCCGTCGACGACTTGGACTCGATCCGGACGGTTACCGGACGATCGGACGGCGAGCTACCCATTGTTCGCCGTCCACAAACCCGCGCCTACGGTGGCTGGAAATCGGGATCGTAATCCCAGCGGCTGGGGCGCGCAGGCCAAAGCCTCGCGTGGGCACGTGCGGACTCCTCCTTTGCTAGCATTACTGCTTCGCAGAAGGAAGCGATTGCCTGTCACTCCTTCTCGCTCCGGACTATGGCCTCTACCAAGGCCCGGCGCGAAAGATCGCTACCGCCGATCGCCCCTAAGACACGGCGGAGCTCTGACCAAGCGGGGCATACCTCTACCGTGTGCTCTACCGTGTCCTCCGGGTGGTCCACACAATGGTGGCACCCGCGCGTTTCTTCCGCACGAATCCGGTGCAGGAACTCCCGAACTTACCACATCCAGTGAGAACCTGCGTCATGCGGAAGATAACGATGCCGTGTGGTCTTTCCAGCCACTCATCAAAGAGGAGACTTACCGCCATAACTATAGCGTGCCCAGTGAGATAGATGTCAAACGCGAACCTATCCATAATAAAAAAAAGTTAGTTTCTGTAATTCGCTTTTGTGATCGCATTTATTTTACATTCCGTACTTATAATGCAAGCATTCAACAGTGAAATAAATTAAAACTGTCAACAAGAACTTGTTTCATTCAAACTGTTGAATGGTTATGCTAAGCATTGATTTAAGTTGGGGCTTGTTTTAACAACGTCTGGCAAGACAATAGGAATAAACTTTCAAATTAAAAATGCACCACGACCTAAATATTTCCTTCCATTTCTAGACCTTTTGTGACACAATTACTTTTTCACAAGCCGTTCTTTTCACAGCAAAATGGTAATGGTTCATTATTTTATTCCGCTCCTCAAAAATTCAATAGATACGCAGCTTTGCAAAACTTCGTAGCTTCACTGAGGGAACTTTTAATATTTCTCTTCAACTTTAAAGTGTTCGCGTTCTTGGTCCTAAGTTTAATGTAGATAAAATCGCATTTGACGGTTGCATAAGCGTTGCATCTTAAGACATACGATAGTCGTTCGAGTGGAAGGTCGTTTGATCGTAAAAGGGGTGCATACGATGGGAAGTTAGAGGGTATTGGATTTTTAAATGGTTTTGATGCTAAGGTAAGATCTAAGTAGATAACCATACCTATTGAACAGTCTGCCGGCAGACATAAGGAGTGAAACAAACACAAATAGATTTAGACGCAAATTAAAATTATATTATTTAGAAATATTTTAAGTACATTTGTGTGTGTCTAGAGACTCTCTGACCCCACAGTCAAACCATTGCAACGGTTTTGTGGGGCTTATCTTATAAATTACTTACCTTTTGGAATAAACATAAATAAATAAATAATAAATAAGAAGAGCCATAGATAAGAGCTAAGTTTTTTTTTTAAAGATGAATCATCTAATGACTTTTTCTGCTCTAGTAAGGAGCTGGACGTGTCAGACTTTTACTAAGTAACAACACATTTATGTTCCTTCAGTTGCCCTTTGGAATAATCTTAGTGAGTAGGTACTTACTATACCACAGGATAAAAGTGTATTATTATATAAATATTTGGTGTCGTCTCTCTTCGTCGTCTAAATAAATCCCTTTTTTTGAATTTTTCGACCTTTTTGTTTATTATAGAAATGAAAATGATTTTACTCAAGCGACATAACATTATTTTGACACCTACAGACGCTTACCGTGGAACCAAATGGCAACGCCAATCTTACCAAGTGCCGAACAAAAAACTTTCCCGAATCGTTCCAGAAAAATATATTAGAAATACGAAATAGCGAGATATTCATTTATGATAAAACATTTACTTCTTCGTGTTCCGAAGTAAGGAATTTTCCTTCTATATATACATATATTTGTTGCAAAACAACCGGGCTCCTGGGAATCTCCGCGAAAGCCAATATTTTGTAGCTCATAAATAATTTAATCAGAAACAAAATGGATGGGGATGGGAGGCTACTGATTTTTTTCTAGCTTGCTAGTGTCTCGGTAAGACTCTTTAGGTATAAAAATATTGATCGTCTAATTAGGAAGTTGTTTGAGAATTTTTTTAAATAATTTGCCGAATGGTAATGGTCCCGACTTACGAGTTGTAGGTTGCGGTTTCTAACCCAGCCAGGCGCATTACTTTGTGTAATTTATTTCATCACCACTGCTCTCAAAACGGTGAAGGAAAACATCGTGAGGAAACCGGCATGTCCTAGAACCAAAAATTCGAAGACATGTGACATCCACCAACCCGCACTGGGCCCGCGTGGTGGATTACGGCTCATTCCCTCTCCTAGAGAGGAGGCCTGAGTCCCAACAGTGGGAACATTATAAGGCCAACTATGCTAATTTGCTAGCATATTTTTTTCTTTTTTTTTACAGCTAATAGAGGAACTTAATTTTACATCATGCTGGATTATATTCTCTTGCATCTGACAATTTTTACTGAAAACATTATATCGATTGCTTATAGCGAATATCTCGTAAATGCGAAATATGTTACTTTCCAGAAGATATAAAAAACCAAAATAGACCTTCATTATCATGTAAGTTGAATGTGCACCTACGTGTTTTATTGATATATTTAAAAACATTGACTTATTTCAAACAATTATTTCTCTTGGTTTTCAACTTTTTCGACAATAAGATACCGATATTTTTAGTGCAGTCAACATCTACGTTGAATGCATTACAAATATCAAAAATTTGCGTGATACAAGATTGTGCGTCACAAGCTTTTCTTTCCAGAAATATAATAACATGAAATAACTTAAATTTGCATACGTAACCGGGACTATCACTCTAAGCCATCGCTATCTAGAATTTGTCTTTACTTATAGAAGTCGTTTAAGGCAATCTATACCGTCAACAAAGCAGCCTAATGAGCGATTGTAAGGTAATACCGCCATTAAGCAAGGCAAACGGATAACTGAACACATTATAACGTAGTTATTAACGCTTAAAAGCATTTTGCTTCCACCCTCTTGGCTTAGCAGCAAAGCGTAGGATGACGCCTTTGACTTCTCACCCCACGCGAAAATACAAAAACAAAATACATATGCTGAACAACGAATACCACGTTTTATTTACCTTTAGGGATTTATAACTTAACTAGCTTCTAACACTAGCTTTGCCTGCGTGGAATTAGGTTTTCTAAGCATCATCCATTTTGGACTACCGTTTCATTTCCTTTATCATTTCAGAAGAAAAACATCTACTGTTAGACATTGACTCACCAGGTTATTGGTCTAACAAGGCTGCGTCTTCTAATACCCACCTATGCGGTCGTCACTCCAGAACCTTTTAGCTCTGTAGCGACATCTATGGCGTCACATAAGAACTAATCCTGCATCGTGCAATCAAAGTTCACCGCGCAATTAGAACATATAGAACAGCTCCAAATCATCTATTGGGCAGTTGCCCACCAGACATGACACTTGTCTGCTTGGTGGATCCTCTCTTTTCGAGGTTTGCGGGACTTTACACTCTGTTCCGCCTACCTCCAAAGCTCCATCAACTAGCTGTTCAGTGATCAATGTATCCTCCCCATTGTCACTTAAGTTCATCTCCTTAGTTAATTTTGGAAAACTCTTTCTTATTAATAACCGTCTACGTTAAGTTCCGTCCGCTTAAGTTCTTATAGTCCATGCTAAGGTTGTCTGGCACATATCGCCTATAAGATCACCACTGTACCCATAGATTTAAGTTTCTCTAAAAGTGTTACTATTTTAATTACTAGTTTAAATTGTATTTATTTTACAATAAAGTTTATTCTATTCTATTCTACGCGCCAAATTTCAACGTACATTCAGAGGTTTGAGCTGTGTGTTGATAGATCAGTCAGTAACAATTATTGCCTTTTATATATACAGAAGAACCATATATATTTTACTAGCTCACTAGGTTTATGTTCATGGTTCCTCAGAGAGTAGCAGCCTAGCGATATTTCTAGACCAATATCCATTTTCATCAAAGGTAGGTTGTTTTTTTATTGAAGTGACAGGTTAGAAGAATGTATTTTCTATTGTTTTATGTTGAATATGTTTTACGTTACCTACATAATCTTGAAGACAAGTTGCCTGTATTAGTAGGATGGAGGTAAAGTTACTTATGTTTAAGCAAATATATTGTAGTGATTGAATAATTAAGGAGAGGCGCTTCTTTGATAAATTGTAGGGTTTTATTTCTAGAATACTATTTTTTTGTATTTATTATATAAAGTCAAAACCTATCAGCTTGACAGCCGTCCTAAATTCATCTGACTTAAAAAACAATTAGTTCATTTTTCAATTGAATTCAAATTCTTTTCTAAATTTGCATATTGTTTTATTTTCATTTCGTTTATTCAGAAAGAATTTACACTGTGATGAATATAGGAATTAACAGGCATGAAACTAATATTAATAAAAGAAAAAAACAAGGTACAACTATGTATTATATTTGGTACTTGCTTTTGCTCGCGGCTTCGCCAGTCGAAAAACTTTTCACCAGTACTTTTAGAGATTATCTCCTACAAACAAAATTACTGAATTCCAGATTGAAACAAATTATCATACTTTACAACCCTGCCAAATTTTTAGGTCTGGCAACAATCCCGCAGTACTGGCAATAATTGTGCCACCCTGGCAACAATCCTGCAACCTTGGCAACAACTTCGCGGCCCCGGCAACTATCCTGCAGCTCTGGTAACAATTATGCAGCCTTGGCAATGATCCTTTAATCCTAGTAATAAATCCCGTAGTCTTGACAACGACTCTGCAATCCTGGCAACAAGAATACAGCCCTGGCAACAATCTCGCAGCTCTGGCAACAATCCCATAGCTCCGGCAACAACCTTGCAGTCCTGGCAATAATTCTACAGCCCCGGCAATAATCCTTTAGTCCTTGCAACTATCTCGCGCTTTTCACGGAATTGTTGCCCTATCAACTCTTGTAGCCATGGTACCAGCATTTTTTTTTTGTATGTTGGTCAAAAAACTAAACTCAACAAAGTATTAAAAATCTTACAACTACTGTTTTTAAGACATCATTTCGTAAACTCATTGTTTTTCAAACGATCCATTTTTCTTACTCAAACAGGCTATTGTTATCAATCAAAAACACAGCCTTATTTTTCAGTCTATTTTTAGGCTAGCACTTCTAAGTTTCTCCTAAATAATTGAGGCAAAACACTCTATAAACGTGTTTCCATTACATTAAGTCCCATCCAGTTTCTTGTATTTGTAAATAAACGAAAGTAAATAATGTTAAGTCAATATTTATTTTTAGCTTTTATCATTTCGTGAAAACCTACTTAACTTATCCATTTTCTTAACGCAATTTCTTAGAAATAGTAGGAAGGGAAGTTTCATACGAACAGCGATGATAGTAAATTGAAATATTTCGACACGGTTTGAAAAGATTGGAAGCAGTGGTGCTCATTCTCCTGACCACGTTTTTTGTTTAATAGGCTGCCAGACTAAAATGGGATTGGGCGAGTCACATCAGCCGCATGCACCCTGACCTGACCTGACTGAGAAGGTATCCACAAAGTGGGTACTGACCTGAAGATGGATACCGTCGGTCGCCGATATCGACCTGGTAAGGGGTAGTGAGATGACAGACGGAAGGGCTGGTTCGAGGTAGCTCGAGAAAAGGTAACCGAAATATTTGTTATACATAACAAGATTAGAAAAAGTGTTCATGGTGTTAACTGCACATTCGTCTTCTTTCTAGAGATCTACGATTTGGAATGCGCATCATTTTTTTTTTTTTGATTGACTGACTTCCTGAAAATCCTTGCTTTGATTCTTTACCATTTTTATATGGGTAAAAATCATCCAATGACTTCTTCCGCTCTGGGCGGAGCAAGAGGGCGTGTCAGACTTTTACTGACTAAAACCACACCTATATCCTTCAGTTGCTCTTTGCGTTCTAGAACTACGGGTTTCTTTTACAGAAATTCGCCACGGTCCTGAAAAAAAAAATACCCGAAATAAGAAGTTGATTCAACGTGATTTCGTCACTTCGCCATTTTGAAACCTTCTAATGTGTAAAACAACAACTTAATCAAACATCAAACAGATCAACATCACACGGATCAAACTCGACACCAACTTCAGTTAAGCGGTACACACACTGGAGATAAAACACGGGGGTCGCAATAAACCTGGGTGAACACAGCCCTTAAGAGTAATGGCCTTAAACAATGAATTCGTTGACGGTTCAGATATATGGGCCGTGGGAAAGGGCTTTACAGATAGTGGAGCGGATGAATGGGAATCGGAGACTGAATTGTTTTGTTGTAGGATGATTGAGAGTAGTTTTTTAGTGCTAGATACCAATGAAGACCTAGCTTAATCTTCATTTGCTTAGTTGTGATGTCTTGTCTGTCCTTACATAATATTACTTATGCTGGAATATGGAAATATTGTAACAACAATTTTTTTTTAAAGATTAGCCATGGAGTTTCTTGCCGGTTCTTCTCCATAGGAAACAACCAATTTGGAACCGTACACTAGCTTCTGACGTTTTATAAGTGCCCATGTAGGCCTATGTGAAATAAAAAACTTTTGACTTTGACTTGTTGGCTAGTTTTTAGGGTTTCGTGCCTAAAAGGTAAAAATGGAACCTTTTTACTAAGACTCCACTGTCCGTGTCTCTGTCACCAGGCTATATCTCGTGAACAGTGTTAGCTAGATAATTGAAATTTTTACAGATGATGTATTTTTGTTGCCGCTATAACAACAAATACTAAAAATAAAATAAAATAAATATTTAAGAGGAGGCTCCCATACAACAAACGTGTTTATTACCATTTTATGCTAAAGACGCATGTCAAAAAAAAAAAAAAATGTGTTATGTGCCATGTTTGTCGTTCATAAACTTTCTTTCTTTCTTTCTAGATGTTACGGAATCCTTCATGCATGAGTCCGACTCGCACTTGGTTTTTTTATTTTATCATGCTCCAGATTTTATAAAATCTCAAATTTATTCATTTCGACATTTAATTTAACTACTAATATATCGAATATAATATTGAAGTAACATATAAATAGTCTAAAACTAAAAAGTCACACGTCAATATACAACCCGCCCCTGATCGTTCCCGGTGCAAAAGTGCCCATAATACTGGCCGCATCTCAAATAAAAAAAATCGTTTGACATGACACCATTTGTTTAAAATGATTGGACCTATCCAGAATTGAAGATTGTATTTATTTATTGTATTTATTGTGATAGTTCGCTTTCGTTTGAGCATTTCTTTACTCGTGTGTCAAACTTCGTGTAAATCTATTCAACTATTTAAGCGTGAATGAGTAAAAAACACACACACACGTGCACATACATACAAAATATTAAAACATACACAATACCTTTTTTGACCACACTACCCTTCTCCTTTTTTACTTTTTTTTTGACATCGAATACGTAATTCACACCAGAATATTTAATAATTTTTGCTCATCAGAATAACACGATCTTGTTTGAAGCAATATCGCTTTTCAGTACCTACTTACTTTTCCAAACAAAGTTACGGCTCACTTCCGGGAAAACCAGATGCGGTTGACTATCAATATTTTACGCAGGACGACCGCCATCTGACCTCCTCAACCCAATTATGAGGGGAGGCCAATATCCTGAGGTAGGACCGTTGTCAAAGATTTGTGCGCCTAAATGCAGTAATGAGTTTGTCATAATTATTGAAAATGGAACTGAATTTAAAGCTTTCAAAAACCTGTATTTTTTTAAACGGCAATAATGATGCCAAAACCATCCCATTCACCATTTTTTTGAAGACCAAATGGACTCTGAGTGTTGTAAGGTTGGAAACGCGCCATGATATCAACTTCAAGTCGTTCGTGGTACGAGTTCCAACCCACCAGCTACAGACTTCTTAAAAAAGGACTTTTGGTCGAAATGTGTCGTTTCAGAGGACGGTTACACAACAATACAGAGCGCAACACGACGCCGACTACATTACCTGTATAATTATAGTTCAATAACATTTGTTTTTATAACATGTATTAGGATTATTTTATGTATTTTTTCTATGGGCCTCCGATGCCTGAAAATAAAATGGTTATTATTATTATTTCATATTTGCTAGGTGGACTTTAAAAGAGACTGACCCCTGAGCTTGGTTCGGTGTTTTTTCTCAGGGTAGTCAGCTAGGAAACACCGGCCTCATTTAGTTTAAACTGACGAAAAAATTGACGTGTAAAGTGGGAAC
Source organism: Mythimna vitellina (assembly GCA_949316375.1). NCBI lineage: Eukaryota > Metazoa > Arthropoda > Insecta > Lepidoptera > Noctuidae > Mythimna > Mythimna vitellina. The sequence goes on from OX438696.1 coordinate 3,810,420, forward strand.
TACATTAGAACGACGCACATGGGTGACGCCTGAGTTGTACGTAGCGGCGCGTCGCGTGGCGTGGGTGTAATGTAGCTCTACAAGTCTAGTTGAAGCGTACGTACTTGGGCCCAATGTAGATCTACCTTTAAAATGTTTTTTTAAAACCTATTTGCAAAATAAATATAGGTAATTTATCATTTATGAACATCCGTACTAACAATTATCCTTTCAAAAAGCGAATTTTTAAAAATCTTTGTGCCCATCTTTATTTATTAAGGAACTTATTGCAAAATATCAAGTGGATGGGTGAAGAGGGAGGCCAAAGAAAAGATGGACGGATTGTGTGAAGAGTGATATGAAAAAAAAGGAAGTTAGGGATAGCATGACGGTTGACAGGATAGAATGGAAGAAAAAAACGTGTTGCGCCGATCCCAAATAAGGCGGGACTAAAATGCAAACACAACGAAGACTTTTTGGTTATTTTTCATTTTGTGTTCTTTTTAAATTGACAGTGTTAAAACCAATATTTTTGTGAAACTGCTTATTTTTTTAAAGATTACTGCTGGTGCATCATTTTTCAATAACTGAGTTCCAAAACCATAAAAAAACCCTAATTTAGTACATAAACACATAATATAGTGAAAATTAAATATATTTAAATAGAAATTATCGGCAAGTTATTGGTGGCCAAGTTTCCGTGCCGGTGAGTGTATTTTAAAAATTTCATCAAATAGAAATTATGGGCATTAAAAAAACACATCTTACTCGTAATATGAAACATAAGTTTTTTAGAATTACTGCTGACAGCTAAAAACAAAACGATCCAGAATACGAAAAGTTGTCAAAAACCGTCAGCAACAAAAATTTTAATGAGACCTTAAAGTTGAAAATCTTTTACGCTGACTACAAAAATTGACATTTTTACGATCCCTATAAAAAGTAACACAAAATTTTAGAACTCGCCATCAATATTACTTATGCCTTATTTAACTTGATGAGGGAGCGTGGTTCGGAAAATCGATATACTTAAACTTTCTATGGGATAAGTTCCTGATAAGTTTTCATTTATGTGTAGCAGTATCTTAATGGTTCAACTGTATACGTAGCGGTGAACAAAGACTTGTAATCAATGTGTGAAGTTTCTGTTGAGAAATATTATTAAGTGGCTTTAAAAGAAAGCACCGTTGGCGCAGTGGTTAAACAATAAGCTGATGCGCTACGTGTCGTGGATTCGATTCTATACTAAAACTTGGTCTACCAGTCATTCCAGGTCTGTCGTCTTACCAGGGTTGCAGGGTTGTAGCATAGTCACTTAGCGCAATTACACCAACACCAACAAAAATTACATTATAAACCAGAAATAACAATAAAAAAAATTAAAAATAACTAGCTGACTCGGCGAACTTCGTACCGCCTAATAATGTGATAAATGAAGAACCGATTTTGTGCAAACTTCACATAAACCATCTACTAAATAGTCCGAACAAAGCTTAAACATTTGGTTTGGATAGGTGAGCCCGTTCTTGAGTTATAAAATTACAACGAAAAGTGGCATTGATTTTTGTATATATAGATAGATTAGTACACAATAACAATATATCTGTTAGTCTGACCATCAGTCTATCCAAGGAGTATCGTGTTGTCCAGTAACTGGGTTATGGAGGTCTGATAGGCGGTCGCTCCATGTAAAACACAGGTATACATTATACATTTATCAAACTTGCATGCTTGTCTGAAAAATCTACATGTATAAAAGTGAAATGCCACTCACTGATTAATCGAGAAATCTTAGAAACTATTACACCTATAAACTTAAAATTTGGCAGGTAGGTTCCTTATAGGGTGTAGATATCCGCTAAGAACGGATCTTACGAAACTTTACCCCTAAGGGGGTAAATCTTGGGGGCTTAGTCACCCGCGTCCGTAGGAGAATACCCATAGCTAGGCGTTACATGTGGTCCCTGGGTGGTGCTAATCAGGTGACGTTAACTGGTGGTAGGTTTCGACCGACGGCTTGTGACCACCACTGGGCAAAGACGTACCGCCAAACGGACCAGCCGTGTTCCGGTACGATGCCCAGTGTAGCCAATTTAGAGGAGTTGGGTCGAAGTGGTCCTAATATATATGCAGCAGCATATGCAGACCAGCCGGTCCCGCGCTGGTATTGACGTATAGGGAGACTAGTCGCGGAGGATAGCGGGATCCGAAGCACAGTGCACCGCTGGCCGACCGCAGTTAGTTGGAGGCCCAAATAATATGCTAGCCACAAATGAAAGGGTGCCCATATGCAGAAGGCGAATAACGTAATTCAGAATAAGAGAGCCTTCAACAGAGCTGCCAAGTCTTGCAAGAAGGTGATGCGGAGGTCTCGGTTCGACCACATAAGCCGCATCGGGAACAAACTCGCTTCATACACTGCTGGTAGTAAGGCGTTTTGGTCCCTGGCTAAGTCAGTTGAATTGAACTTCTGCCGTCCCTCACTACCGCCACTGTTGAAACCCGATGGGTCACTGGCCCATACCGCTGAGGAGAAAGCAAATTTGTTTGCCTCACTCTTCGCGAAATCTTCGCGTCTAAATCCTGGTGACGCGCGGCCCCCTGTTAATCCTGATGGTTGCGAGACTAGTATGTCGGATATTCGCATCCATCAGAAGGACGTCCACAGAGTGCTGCGTAACCTTGACGTGAACAAGGCTAGTGGTCCAGACGGGATATCGGCAATTGTTCTGAGAACGTGTGCGCCTGAACTGTCTGTATAACACAGCAGTATGGGCATACCGCTGTATTATATATAATAAATAATAAAGGTTCCGATAAATCGCCAAAACACTCCTTGCACCTGTTTAAAAACAATGGCCCACTGGAGTGGAACATGTCCACACGGAACGTGCCACATCCAGATGCTGTAACCCGTAGTTGAATGGCTGGTTGTTCACAGTTACATCGTTGCTAAAGTTAGACCTGAGACGAGTGTCCATTCCTTAACCTCGATACTGCTACATGACGCGAAGAGCACATAAACTTGTCGTCGACAGCCTTTAAAATGGTTTTAAAGATTTTAACATCTCACAGCCAGTTTCACAACGTAACGGGGTCGACTTGACCTAACCTATATTCGAATTTTGAATTCGAGATAATAGTACGTTTTCATACAGTGGAGAATGTTTGTCATTGCGACCGAAGTGGAATTTGCCCGAGCTGTAGGCGAGGGTCTTACTGAATGAAGTGCTGCAGTGACTTACCACGTGTGTCAAACGATATTTTTCAATACTCTTATGAAGAAATAAATAAACGGGGATTGACGCGCTACTCGTGAGGGTTTGCTTAGCGCGCAGCCTGATACGATAAATGCAATCAATTGTGGCAGGGTAAGCTCGTGCACTTTTCCGCACTAGTGCCAAAAAAGTAAATTGGGTACCTGAAAGCGGTAGGGATTATTTTTTTCGCTTGGAAAATCATCCAATGATGCGCTCTTCGGCGGAGCGCGAGGGTGTATCAGACTTTTACTGACTAAAAATCTACTCCTGTTCCTTCGTTGCCTTTCATACCAGGGCCGAGTCTTCCTTTCAGGAGCAGACCCTTGACCCCAGTAGGCTTCGACCATGCTGGGCCCCTACGGTTTGCTGACATCTCCTTGAGGCGCGCGTGGAACAGTACGCGCCCCGTACGTCGACGACTTGGACTCAGTCAAGTCGTGGCAGCGAAGTTTCGCCAAGGCAAGCGGTAGAGGTAAGAGCGGGTTATCGTAAGATATTGAAAAATAATTATGTCTGGAAACAATAAACTCTAAATCATACAAGGTAAAGAACAAATTCCGTTACGTCGCATAGTTTTTTAGGACCTTTTTACTACTGATTAATGATTTCCCACTGAAAACATATGCGCGCTCAACATTATCTTATTACACAACTTTTATTTATTTATTTATTTAAACTTCATGTACAGTAGTGGTACATAGGCGGACTTAATGCAACAAGGCATTCTCTACCAGTCAACCTTTGGGTTAAAAAGACAACACTGTAGTAGGTTTTAAATTGTTATGTTAACAGTTATGCAGCTAATGCGCTGCGAGTGAGTATCGTTGACGTTTTTTCGTTTATATCGGTCGACACATCGCAGCGATAGTATCGCCATGTTTTAAAAGGAAATCAAGTGGCAGCAAGATAATGTCGCCGCGATACACACGCTCGTAGCGATGACGCCTGACAATTGTGCGAAATTTTAGACATTTATCTTCTATATATACTAGTATAAATCAAGAAATTGACTGACTGACATATCAACGCATAGCGGAAACTACTGGGACTAGAAGCGTGAAATTTTGCTCAAGGTTTCCTTTTATGACGTAAGTGAGCGCTAGGAGAGGGTTTTACAAAATTCGCGCCTTAGGGAACTTCTTTCACACGGGTGAGCCCGATGGCAGAAGCTGAGTCACACATATTACGGAAAACCCAGCAGAGTAACTTGAAGTTATACTTCTACAATAGTTAAGGTAATTAAACACGTCAATATCAAAGTTTTGCTCTCGTATGGAACCACACATAGTTTGATTAAGTGTCGTTAATTATAGGGACACGGTCGTTAACGTGGCCCATTCACGTTGTACCTGTAATTACTAATCAATATCATAGTCTAATGCGTTGAATGGGACGTTCGCGGAGAATAGAAGTTTTGAATCTAGTTGGTCTCTGTTTGGTAACTGTCGTCGCTTTTATCCACGTGCAAAAATGGTCATGTTTTTTTTATTTAATAGAAGCAAGATCAATTTAGCGCCATATTGTGACGTCATATCTGTCAAATTGAATCAGTGAGGAAAGGTGAGCAAACCTGCACCTATCCAATGCTCGTCGTCCGCAAGCCCGCGCCTACGGTGGCCTATATAGTTGTCCTGCGACTCCCAACGCCCGTGAAGTCTTTCGCGGTGGCTGGGGCATGAGAATGCCTGATCTCTCACATAACCGGCCCTACGCTTCGCTAACATTACTGCTTCGCAGAAGAAAGTGGAGGAGTGGGTCGCACACACACGACAGTATACACACAGTATTCTCAAGATCACAACATTATAAAAAACTGGGCAAGTGCGAGTCGGATTCGCGCCCTGAGGGTCCCGTACATTTAAATAGTTCAATTCCTGAATCTGAATGAGTCTCAAAGATTTTTCCGTATCGCAATATTTTTTTTTGTGAACCTAACATTAAATTTACTGTTTTCAAATTTATTAATATGCTTATTACCTTGCTTTATACCAAATTCCGTTATTCTGGGGCAACGGGAAGTACCCTATGAATTTGATTCCATTGAGAGTCTCGAAATATACATTTTTGCGACATAAACGGAAGTATCTTTTTTCATTAACTTAGAACTTTGATTTTTCACAGTTTCAAGGGACTACAGACATAAGGCAGTATAAAGTGGTATAAGGCTTTAATTTCAACTCGATATCTCAACGCGTTCCCGAGATAAAGGGTCTTGACAGACAGACAGACAAACGGACAACAAAGTGAAGGTTCCGTTTTTTCCTTTTAAAGTACGGAACCCTAAAAAGAAATTACATAAATAAACCTATTAATAAATGATAAGATTATAATTATTATAGGACTAATAATATAGTATTTACTACTCGTCATGTATACTACTTACTATTTGGTTTTCCCAGGGGCACAGCTCGTCACAGATATTTATTTAGTAGTAGTTTAAGTAGGCACATAGACATTTTCTCTGAATATACCGTCATAAGAGAGCTTCTTGTAAAAGCATTTTCATAAATATGTTGCATTATCGGCCTCGTAATGTTCCCACTGCTAGGACTTAGGCCTGCTCTCTAGGAGAAGGAACGGGCCATAATAGAATAGAACCAACTTTATTGTAGACCAAAATAGTAACATTAGTAGTCATTTTTACACTTTAAATCTATTAGTACAATGGCGGTATGATGGCTTTTTTATTGCGTAATTCTCCACGCGGGCCCAGCGCAAATTAGTGGATGTCTTCGAATTTTTGGTTTTAGAACATTCCGGTTTGGGACCGTTTTGAGCGCAGTGGTGATGAAATTATTAACACAACGTAATACATACGTCTGGCTGTATTTGAACCCGCGACCTAAAATTGTAAGTCGGGGCAGCTACCACTGCAATATTAAACATACACAATGCACATATTCCAGTTTTTTTATATTTTTTATTCTTCGTTTTCTTCTTTTCGATTCGATGGTAAACTCGTCAAACTTTTTGGGCCCAATAGGTGGCTACATTAATAGCAGCATCGGTAGCACTCATCAAATCCTCCAAAGTGCAGGTATACGGACACTTGGGGCATTCCAACATGTGGCTCATGTTTTGAACAGGAGGAGCTCCTGAGTGCGGAGCGCACTCACATTGAGTATTTTTTTTTTTATTCATGAAACTTTTATTTAATGATTATTTATAATTTGGAATTTAATATTTTTTTACGCTTGCTTTTATTATTTGAATACTTGTTTTTTTTTTAATTTTATAAGTCAACTGTTAATTTTAGTAAATAACGAATTGACGTGGTTATGATTTTAATGTTTTTATTATAGTTTTGTCTTGCGATGTTCTAAATAACTATTAATTCTTGTATTTTCATTTTTTTTTAATGTAATAAATTAATTATAAGATAATATTTAAATAATAATGCTTTTATATTTCGATATACACTGGGGCTAATAAAATTCCAAGATCGTTGTTTTTTCAATCGTGTATTCTAAATTTCTAATAAGAAAAAATGGGCGCGTTGGCACGTAGCGAGCGGTACTAAGTTGAAAAGTTATTGCATTGGACACGAATGAACGTAAATAGTGATGCGACATGAGGAATGAAAGTAGTGAGGCGAAATGAGCCGTAACAATGCTCATTTAGTGGCACTCTTTATCACATGTTTTTGATACTTTGCGGATGATGCAGTGGGCTGCTATATTGTTACAACTCAAATTTTTGATATTTTTATATATTTGTTGGCGCAGGATGCCGATCACCATCGAAGTTCTGTCCAGGGACTCTGTTTTGTGGGCGATGACTAGGTAACGAGCAATAAACAAACTATTCCAGATCACACAACTGATTTATTATGATGCAAGCTTTAGGTATTCACTAAACACAATGAGCCTTGAGACAGTCGCCGAGACAAGACGTTGTTTGCACGGCTGCCGACAGAGCATAGAGCACCGAACCTCTGCGGTCGGCACCTTTTTCTGCTCGGTTCGTGCAAATGTCAGCCCGAATTCTGCCAAAGTAACATGTGTCACTTTTCACCTAGCTCGTTCATTCGTTCTCAAGCTTCCGTACTATTGACTTCACCGACATATTACATAATAAGACTGTTAATTGTCCCTAAATAAATAAAATAAAATAAAATTCTTGTTGATCCGCTATGAGCAGTGATCGGAATAGGGACAGTATTTACTTGAAGTTGGTGGAAGAGGCAGAGGAAGGTATATTTATCTAAAGTCCATGGAAGTAAGTAACTTAGTGTAAAGGCTTCTGACTATCCGAAAGGACTGTTTATAAGTCTGTCTCTAGAAAAAAAACAAATAACTTAATTATTAAATTTCTTAAGAGCGTCCAACCCAAGATACATTTTCATTATTTTTCAAACAACCGCTCTTACATGAATATGAGGTTAATACACATTTGTCTCAAAATATTTTGGAAACAGTTATTTTGTGCATATTATCTAGGTTTCTATTGAACTCAAATTATTTTGTGTAAAACTAATTTAGCAAAGACCTCTAAAAATCTGCTATATTACGTGAAGTTGATCCATCATAATGTACTGGTACGTTAAGAAAATCAAGAAAATAACCTATAGAAACTTTGCACATTTAGTAAACATTCTGAAAGACGAAAATTTCATTCAATCTTATACTTAAAAAATACACGTATTTCCTAGAACTAGTTTTGTGAAATATTCGAGTAAATGACAAAATTACTAAATACTAACAGAGCGTTCAAGTGTTCTCTTTTTTCGCATTGCCTCTTTATCAAACATTGCACTCAATTGCATTCGATGAACCATCAAACTTTTAAACCAAGCTGAGGTTGACATAGACGGGTCGGGAAAGGCCCTTTTAATTGAAGGTTGTCGCAATATTCTAGCGAAATATCCAATTAGCAGATAGTAAAATCTGACTTTAATCTAGATATCCCTCCTGTTAATTACTCGTACATTTAACTGCTACTCCAAAATATAACCTGGAATTAAGTAAATGGATTTCAGATTTCTGCTCTCGAAGTGTAATTACCTTTCTGAGAAATTTCTTCTGAACGAATTCAGGTTTCGAATGTACCTCTACTTAGAAAATTTATTAAGTTCTCACAGATGTAATTATATTTTTTTCTATTTGTTTTATTATGGAAAAACATTGCGTTGAAAAGAAACAAAAAATTAATTGAGAGATGTGTGTCACGGACGCCATATTTTAGGTAGGAGTTATTGTGTATATGTAATTTTAATTAATTAACTGTTTTTATTTTTCTTGTTCTATCTATATTCAAAATAAATTGATAATTCTTACACGAATGTATGAGTACATACTACTTTACCAATAATGGGTAGGAAGAAGTGAAATTAACGGATTATAACTAACTGGCTTTTGCCCACGGTTTCGCCCGCATACATAAAATATAGCCTATTTCACTCAAAAATAAAGCAGTCTTCTATAGATGAAAAAAAATCGCAATTGAACCAGTACTTACTGAGATTACCTCCTACAAACAAAATAACAAACTTTATCTCTTTATAATATTAGTAGATGTAAAAACTTAAACATAATTATTAAATTAAACGTCACCCGTCACGCTATCACTAACTCCCTTTTCTTTCATATCTCCTCACACAATCCATCCATCTTTTTTAGACCTCTTTCTCCCCCTCCATTCATCCACATGTACACTCATAACTATTTTTAACCGACTTCAAAAAAAGGAGAAGTTTATCAATTCGGGTATATTTGCTATGTTTGTTACCTCAGAACTCTGTCGTTCACGGACTGACTTGCAAACACTTTATTTTCCCTTAAAGGATATGCTTCCAGGTTGAACCCATTTTTTTCAAAATCCAGTGTTGATAAGGGGATCCATGAGGAATCGAGGGGACTTCCCAAAAATTTTAAGAAACTATATACTGATTTTGGTATTTTCATCGAGAAGTTAAGCATTTACAGTCAGAGTAACATTTGATGAAATAAAATTGATGAAGAAGACCAGAAATGACCAATGAAACTTCATACTCACATAGATATTATTATCACAATAAAGATTGACAATGCAAATAAATAAATGGTTCTGAATAATTATGTTGCAAATGTTATCATCAAATTGACCTGATAATGATAATGGAGCCGGAACATAGACAATGCAACTCCGTAATTAATCAATATCGTCCCTTAGCTAACAACACCGCATAAGTCATTTTTGCCAACTTTACAGGAAACGAAAAAAACTGTGCGGTGTTGAGAGGCCAGCCAACTTACACGCTGTCACTATTTTTCGAATTATGGGTTCTGATTGGCTGAAATCTATATCATGTGACCAATGGTTAGACGCGCAATGAGCAGCTCTATCTAAAGGCATTCAAATGTGAAAACCACCAATTTTCGACTTGAGCGGTGTTGTAAGCTAAGGGACGATATATCCTAGCCGTGTTTGAGCTTATTAGAATAGTCATGAGGTGCACTTTGGCTATAAGATACTATCAAACTGATCTGATGATAGAGCCGGAACTCGGAAGGTGAAAGGGAGACACAGGAACTTCATAATAAAACAATGTATCCTAGCAGTTATAAGTGTATCGCAATAAAAAAGTGTGAAATCAAAATAAAAAATAACCGACTTCATTAAAAAAAAAAAACGCTAAAAGGATCAAAATAACTTTAATTTTAGTTTAAGTAGTAAGTTAAATGAAAAACAAACAATAACGAGAAATACCAACTTCGGAAATTAAAGTCATTTTGATCCTTTTAGTGTTTTTTTTTAAGGAAATCGGTTATTTTCATTTTCTAATTTATTTAAAAAGTTTTTTGCAGATTTTACTTAAAAAAAAAATTAAAATTAATAATTATGTCATTATTTTTGTTCAGGTTCAAATCAATGCCTGTGTCGCATTCTTGGGACTTACTAGCCCCAGACCATCTCTAACGTAGAGCTGTTGGAGAAATGCCACGAAAGCCCGATCAACCACCAGATCAAACGTCATAAGTGGAGATGGACAGGTCACACGCTTAGGAAGATTTCCAACCATATACCTAAACAGGCATTGGACTGGAATCCTCAATGGAAAAGGGAGCGCGGCCGTCCTCGGCAAACCTAGTGAGGCACCGTGTTAGTAGAAGCGACGGCCATCGGACTGATATGGAGCGAGTTGATGCATAGAGCTCAAAACCAGCCGCGGTGGGTGACTACTGTCGACGCCCTCTACCCCAGCTAGGGGACATAGGATCCTAAGTCCAAATAAGTCATTCATCCACATGTATACTCATAACTCTTTGAGTAATATATATGTCATCCTTCTTATTTATTTATTTAAACTTCATGTACAGCGGTGGTACATAGGCGGACTTAATGCCACAAAGCATTCTCTACCAGTCAACCATTGGGTTAAAAAGACAACACTGTGGTAGGTGTGCACAATAAATAAATAATAGATATTTTTGAAATAGAATGTAGTATCATTAAATTAAGTGGCTTATAATAATAAAATATGTATATATGCTAATATAATAAACTAATAAATACTATGATACATAAGAAATCATTCTAAATAAGAGAACTTATAATATAGCAATTATGACGAAGACCGAACTAAGATTGAAAGAACTTCAAGTAGTAGTTCCGAATTTTACGCTTGAAGGAAAATTTACTTTCAGCTTTTTTGATGTCAAGGGGAAGCACATTCCAGAGTTTTATGGTAGAAACAGTGTAAGAATTAGCAGTAAACCCAGTACGGTGAGAAGGAATCTTCTTCTTCTTCACATGACCATACAAATTCTAGTGAGTTGACCTTTATTTGACCTATATAACTAAAAAAACAAAAGTATCAATTCAGCCAGCTTAATACTGTAAAATTTAAATCCAATAATTTACAGACAATTTGAAATTCGAACTCTGCTTTTGAAGTGAGAGCCGGACTGGGCCGCTTCCATTAAGGACTGTTAATGGTCCAAATAAAATACTATCCTCGGAATCCAAACAACGGTACCCTTAAACTGTAATTTTTTTTTTTTTTAATTTACGTCAGATAGCTGAAAACATTCTGCATCAGATATTAATGCTCTTTAAAACAAATGGTTTCTCCTACCCTGCATTTCCTGATATGTCACTTTATAGCACACCACTGCATAGGGTCTCTAAATTTAAGTATTTGGGTCACTGGGTCACTGAAGACTGAATGACAATTTAGATATTGACAGAGAACGCAAGTCCCTGGCTGTCCGTTGTAGAATGCTGGCCCGCAGGTTTGCACGGTGTACAAAATCAGTAAAGATCACGCTTTTTAAGTCATTTTGTCAATCTTTTTACACCTGCAGCCTGTGGGTCGGATATTCGTAGCAGGCATACGGCGACCTGCGTGTCCAATATAACAATGCACTCAGGGTACTGTTGGGGCTGCCGTGGCGTTGCAGTGCGTGGGGGATGTTTGCTGAGGCGCGGGTTGATGGCTTTGCCGCCATAATCAGGAAGAGATATGCCTCCCTACTCGCTCGCGTTCGTGGCGGCGCCAACACTATACTGAGTGTTTTTGCAGATAGGTGGGAGTCCCCCGTGCTGCAAAGATGGGTGCGGCTTCATGTCAAAGTATAATTATGTTATTTGTTATTAATGCTTACTAATATTAGTTTTTAAGATAATTGTTACTAACAAAATATGGACCTCGTCCGAAATAAATGTTTTATTATTATTATTGTTATTTTAAACAACAGAAACTACCAAACGGTTTCTTCTGCGTAAATGTCGGAAATTATACCTATTTCCAGGAAAAAAGTAGATAGGTACGCATTGTGCTCAGTCTTAATTTAGGATATAGTTTACCACTGTATTAAGTTCCAGCCATATTCATACAGCTGTACAACACGTGAAAAGATAACAAACAGACACAGACTACGTACTTTCACGTTTATGGTATTAACATGGATTAAACAAGAGATGTCGTGCGGTGTTCCGCAGAGATCGGTACTAGAACCGCCCTTGTTGAACATCGAGTACGACTACGTACTGCGCGGCGACCTCAATGATGGGGTCTGCGTGGTCTGTGACGCAGACGACACGCTGGTCCTGGCGCATAGAAAGTCATAACTGGTGGCGGTTGAACTAGCGAAACGTGGGGCTGCGACAATCGTGGAGAGGATCCAGCAGTTAGAACTCGAGTTGGCGCTACACAAGTCCGAGGCTATGTGTTTTCACGACCCTCGGTCCGCGCCACCACCAAGTTCCCAAATAACGGTAGGAGGAGTTCACATCGGCGTCAAGTTGACGATAAAGTCGCCTGATAATCGTCCTCGACAGCCAATGGAATTTCGAGGAGCACTTCCAATGTCTGGTGTTTCTTCAAGTGGCCCCTGCCCAACTTAGGGGGTCCAAACGCCTCCTGCCGAAGGCTCTATGCAGGTATCGTTCGGTCCATGGTAAGTTCGGGAGGTTCCTGCACCGCATTCGTAGAAATTCGTGGAAATTCGCGGAAGAAACGCCCGGGTGTCACCATTGTGTGGGCCGCCCGGAAGACACTGTAGGTGTGCCCCGCTTGGGCAGAGCACTGCCGTGTTCTCGTAGGGGCGATCAGCGGCAACGACCTCTCGCGCCGGTCCCTCGTACATGCCATGGTCCGGAGCGAGGAGAAATGGCAGGCGGTCGGCTCTTTCTGTGAAGCAGTAATGCTAGCGAAGGAGGCGGCCGACGCGTGAGAGAATGGCCGTCACGCTCCAGCCACCGGGATCCTGATTCCGATTCTCAGCCACCGTAGGCCTATGCCTACGACCGAGCTACATATCGACGCCAGTCGACGTCATCTCAACGCTCAGTAACGTCATGGTCAGAACAAAGAAATCAGAGGCGTGGCCTAGTCGAGGCGTTCGACGTAAGAGAATCGAAATGAAACGGTCGTAACTTGGCTAGGACGGTTTCATTTTATTCTACACGGATCGAATCTAAGGATCCGATCTTTTACAAAAATGCTATATTTCAAAGTACGACAAATGGTGGAGGCGCTTATAACTTCAACGTTAACCTTATATTCCAACCGCTACATATGTATCTCACTGTAACGAAACCATAGCGCGATGTAATTCGATCTCAACGCCATCTATCGAGCTAAGAGACAACTCTGACCTCAGTGAGAAATATGAAGCCTTTTGTTGTTACCTTTTTAGGGTTCCGTACCTCAAAAGGAAAAAAACGGATCCCTTATAGGATCACTTTGTGATCCGTATGTCTGTCTATCAAGACCCTTTATCTCCGAAACGCATGGAGGTATCGAGTTAAAATTAAACCCATATACGAGTACTCATGTCTGCAATCCTTTAGAGCTGTGAAAAAATAAAACTTCAAAGTAAACGAAAAAAAAAGGATACAGCCGTTTATGTCGCAAGAAACGTACATTTCGACACTCTCAAAGAAATCAAAATTCATAAGGTACTTTCCGTTGCCCCAGAATCCTGAAATTCAGCATAAAGCAAGGTTTTATAGTGCAGATGTAGAAATAAATCTGAAAACAGAAAATTTTTAGTTACGTCATAAAAAAAAATACTATTTTGCGATTCGAAAAAATCTTTGAGACTCCATTCGGGAATTGAACTATTCACGTAGTATTTGTACCTCAGTGCGCGAGTCTGACTCGCACTTGCACAGTATTTTTTATTTATTTTTTTGTTAACTACTATTATATTTATTTTTATGACTTCCAAAAAAGGAGGAGATTCTGTAGTCTGAAATTTTTTTCTTGTTCAGCGATATCTTTGTTAAGTGTTCATTTTATTTTGCAACGATACCGCACCTCCTTGCCGGCCTGCCGCCTTGAAATCTGGAAGCAACAGTCCTTGCATGCTACTGATCCAACGCTAAACGTCCGGGGCGAAACTCCACTGCCATGACAAGTCGTGGCATGGCGGACAATGTTCCGTCGGGATTTCATGGCGATATGGCGACAGCGACTGTCGCAACCCAGTGCTGGGCACGACGTAACCATGGCATAAATTAGGCTTAGAACTAAATCTGACTTCCACGTGTCAACAACATGTTTTCAACACGACTATTTTTGAGGTCATGCTCATAATAGCGCTCTAAATAATAGAACCATATTCCCATATTTTTAGTAGATCTTTCGAATGAACATGGCTGAATTCAGATTATACTTTTTTTTTATCCTGTTTAAATTTCGTAATCGAGTGGTAAAATTACAATGACCAAATGGTTTATGATTGAGGTTGGCTTAATTGTATTTTTTAATCTATTTTATATCCCGTAGCAGGGCAAAGCCCTCCTCTTTCTCCTTCCAAACCTCTCTGTCTAGGGCGATCTTTGGCCGAGTTTGCCCCGCGAACATGATTAGATTGTCACACTACCTTCGCAGCGGTCGACCTTAACCGCGTCGACCTCCCTCAGGCATCCAGTGAGTGACAATCCTCGCCCATCTGTCCGGGTGTTTTCGTGCAACGTGACCAGTCCACTTCCACTTCAGCCTGGCTATTTTTTTCCCGCCTCAACTCAACTGGAGTAACTCAAGCAGCAGAACAACTAAATGAAAAAAAAAACTGGGCAAGTGTGAGTCGGACTCGCGTAAATAACTGAATTTCCGAATTGAGTTACGAAGATTTTTCCGAATTGCAAAAAAAGTTTTTATTGTGACGTAACTACAAATATACCATTTTTCAGATTTTTCCTATACATGTGCTATAAGATCTTGCGTCATGCCAAATTTCAGGATTCTATATCAGTACCCTATGCATTTTGATTCCCTTGAAGGTGTCGAAATTTAATTTTTTTGCGAAATAAAGGCCGTATTTTTTTTTTTCGTGAACTCAGAAGTTTGATTTTTTCACAGCTTCAAGGGACCGCAGACCTGAGAATATGGTTTTAATTTCAACTCAATACCTCCACGCATTCCCGAGATAAAAGGTCTTGACAGACAGACGACAGACAGACAGCCGTACAACAAAGTGATCCTATGAGGGTTCTGTTTTTTCTTTTGAGGTACGAAACCCTAATTAGTAACCTTCTCTCTAGTCTCTCTAAGTATCTACAATCAAAATAACAATAGGTTTAAAACATCAACAGTGAGTACTTAAACCCTCTTAATTGAATTGCCTGTATTCAAATGGGCGCAAAAGTGAATGCCAATTCTCTAAAGTAACTTCAAACTATAATATTAGTGTACAGGCAAAATTTTGTAAGTATGTGTGTGTAGCGAAAGATGCAACTTCACAATGCCTCCTATAAGGTGCATCGATGACCTGGTGAAGATTGCGGGAATCTGATGGATAAGATACGTATAGGATCGGTCGTTGTGGCGAAACTTGGGGAGGCATTTGGCTATCAGTGAACGTCTTTCGGCTGAAATGATGATGAGTGTATGTTTGTTATTCATTCACGCTCAAACGTCCGATCAAATTTGGATGAAATTTTGAACACGGCCTCTTAAAATCCTGTGACAATCGCTCCCACTCGGTTGCCGTGGTAAATATCTACTTCACTAAATGTTGGCAGACTTAGCACCCAATATCCTGCAAACTCCGGCCACCGTAGGCGCGGGCTTGCGGACATAGTATTACGGATAAAATATTTTTAGAAAACCTATGCAAGTGAAAATAAATCACTTAAATTTAATAAATACTGTATAATCTGTTTTGGCAAAAGCCTCACAAACGACTATGACACCATTATCGTGTATCTAAATTTATAACTTCCTGATTATCCTAAGATTAAGCAGTCCCGTCCCCTTTGTAAACTTGAACTGATTAAAGTAATTAATGAAAACGTCTTCTAAATCCGAATATTTATTTAAATTTATTAAAACTTTATAGACTAGTAAGTTACACTGTACAAAGGCGGACCTTAGGCATTTTATTTATTTATTTAAACTTCATGTACAGTAGTGGTACATAGGCGGACTTCATGCAAAAAGGCATTCTATACCAGTTAACCATTAGGTTAAAAAAGACAACACTGTGGTAGGTGTGCACAATAAATAAATAACAGATATTTGAAATAGAATGCATTATCGTTAAATTAAGTTTCATAAAATAATAAAATACGTATATATGCTAATATAATAAACTTATAAATACTATGATACATATGAAAACATTATAAGTAAGAGAACTTAAAATATAACAATTAATATATTTGTATATTTGGATATACACTGGGGTTAATAAAAATCCAAGATCGTAGTTTTTTTTAATCGTGTATTCTAAATTACTAATAAGAAAATAAGGGCACGTTGGCACGTAGCAAGCGGTACAAAGTTGAAAAGTCATTGCATTTGACACGAATAAACATAAATAGTGATGCGAAATTAGGAATGAAAATAGTGAGGCGAAATGAGCCATAACAATATTAATTACTAAGTTTGAGAGGACTTCAAGAAGTAGTTCCGAATTTTACGCTTGAAGGAAAAGTTTACTTTCAGTCTTTATGATATCAAAGGGAAGCACATTCAAGAGTTTTATGGTAGAGACAGTCTAAGAATTAGCAATTAAACATATTTTCAACCAGTAGAACTTAAGGTGGTGCAGGAACATAACATGGCAAGTGCAACTTAATAAATAGACAAACAGAAAGAAAAAATAGTACAATAATCCCACCATAACCACCACACTATTATTATTATATCCACTTTTCTCTGAATGCTTATAGTAAAAAGTATAAATTATAGAAAACTGTCACAAAGACAGTGTGAAGAAAGATATGCTGTGAATGCCGCGAGTCAGATTTGGATCTCTTCAGGAGATTTTATCAATCATCATCATCATCATGTATCCACCCTTTTTTTTTTTTTTTTTTTTTTTTTTTTATTGGGTGGGAAATTGTATCCACCCTTACGTTGTTGAAACCTCTACGGTCCGGACTAAGCGTTTCGCCTCGTCGTTTATACCGTGTATATCAAAGTACTGGAACAATGTGCCTGCTAAGGTCTTCCCATCCGATTATAATTTGGGTGTCTTCAAGGCTAGAGTGAATAGGCTCTTAATAAACTAGTGCGCCTCACCATCAACGATTGCATCACTGCTTACCATCAGGTGGGATCGCAGTCAAGCACTAGTTTATCATCATCATCATTTTCCTGCCCTTGTCCCGTGTTATTTGGGGTCGGCGCAACACGTTTTTTTCATTCTGCCCTGTCACTCGTCATGCTATCACTAACTTCCTTTTCTTTCATATCACTCTTTACACAATCCAATCAAGCACTAGTTTATATCAAATTGAATAAAAAAATTGTCAAAAGACGTCCATGTTGGACACTGGCCTTCCCCAAGTGTCGCCACAACGAACGATCCCTTGCGTCTCACATCCACTCCTGCATGCATCAATCAATAAATTTCTAATCAATCAATTACCCATCAATCACCCTTCACCAATTTACCCTATTTATATAATATTTCCTGGGGCACAAATTCCTTATTTCTTAAGATACTTGTATTGTAAACGGTTTTACTTGTCTCTAATAGTATACCGGACACAGATCCTTACTCGCACACCTTGTCTGCGACCAACTAACACAAACATTCTTAACAGGCAAGAGGCTAAGCTGCGAAGGTGACATCGATGCAAATAAATTAATCCCGACCAAATATTTGCTGCCAGTATTTGATCAGTTGAGAAAGGTACCTCCTTCAGGAGTTTCACCTCCCCCCTTTATGGAGAGGGTGTAAGTAACATGAAAGATAGCGTAGGATAGGGTTGTAATAGTTCTTCACCTTTGACTGCGCATATGCGAAACTTTCGCAAGGGATTTACCTCCGAATGTTTATAGTGGATTCATAAAACGTCTCTAGAAGGAAAATCTATTGACTGATACATTACTGGGTTCGGGCTTATAGTGAGCAAAGACTCGTTAGTATGATTCTCTACAAAAAGTAAATTGTAGCGTAGCGAGAGGGAACACTAATCACTGTCTATGTCACAGCTACGAATATAAGGTACAACAAGCCGCATTACAAGAAGGCGCGCCGGATTGAATAACGTTACTCTAATTTAAAGCAGTTTTGTTTTAAATTGGGAAATAATCCAATGACTTCTATCGCCTTTGGGCGGAGCGGGAGGGTGTGACAGACTTTTACTACTGACTAAAACCCACTCCTCTTCCTTCTTTGCCTTTGTTTCAGGGCCCCGGGTTTCTCTTTCGAGCTCACAACCCTTGCATGTCTCCAGTAGGCTTCGACCCTGCTGGGCCCCTAAGGTTTTCCCTAAGGAACACTACGCGCCGTCGATGACTTGAATCGGTCCGGACGGTTACAATTGTTATAATTGTTTTGGCTTGTGTGCACATAATTTCGAAGGCACACTGACTTTTAAGAAACAGGTTATTTCTACTTTGGAAGTCAGGGTCTTTTTGCTCTGGCCCACTTAGACATGTTCCTAATAATGTAACATTTATGTTTTTTTTTAATCAAGATTTGTCATTGTCATGTCATATTTGCTGTTAGTATCAGTGCCAAATAGAACCAGTTTATTTTATGTCCCACTGAGAATTTGCGTAGAAGCTTTGCATCAGCTAAATATGGCGTCGATAACATCCCTACAAGTAACATGGAGGATAGTGTAGAAGGGTGGTGTAGTGCGAATTAATACAGACATGGCTGCCTATTTTCCTGACGTGTAATGTTACCACTTGCTCTAGTTTTAGCTGAATATGGAGCCGCTAAAGCAGCGTGAAAATTGTCGCGATACGAATGACTTTATCATTTGGGGGATTTTGCCATAATCGCCACGCTTGGCATGCGGGTTGGCGATCGCAGTTGGTTGTTGCAATTCACAGAGGATGCTGCTGCCCATTCTCTGGTATGTGGATGCGAGACGCACAGGAGCGGTCGTTGTGGCGTCGCTTTTGGGAGGCCTATATCCAGCAGTGGACTTCTTTCGGCTTAAATGATGATGATGATGATGATGAATGACTTTAGCCGGGTAGTGTTGTTAAGTTCAATTTTAGTTTAAATGTGTACTTTTTTCAAGATAAGTACAACTAGTTGTTGTTTAAGTACAACTAGTTGTTGTTTATTGGATCATGATGAAGATAAGTACAACTAGTTGTTGTACTTATCTATCCACTAGAAAAGGTTTTTTAGGAATCTCCGAGGCTCAATATACTTTTTTTTATTGTTATAAACTAGTTCTTGACTGCGATCCCACCTGATGGTAAGTAGTGATGCAATCGTTGATGGTGAGGCTCACTAGTTTATTAAGGGCGTATTCACTCTAGCCTTGAAGACATCTAAATTATAATCGGACCGAAAGACCGCAACAGGCAAGTTGTTCCAGTCCTTCGATATACGCGGTATAAACGACGAGGCGAAACGCGAAACTTCCCAAACACACACACAAATAGTATCAAAAATATATCGTTATTATATATATATATATATATTTTATTAAACCAAAATAGCACAATATAAGCATTATCAGCCTTATTTATTTCCACTGACGGGACTCAGGCCTCCTCTTTTGGAAAGGATATGGGCCGTAATCGACCAGGCGTACATGTAGGTTAGCAGATCGCACAATTCGTCGAATTTTAGCTCAAGGACATGCCGGTTTCCTCACGATATTTTCCTTCACTGTTTTGAGAGCAGTGGTGACTAAATATAGATTGGAGCTAGTACCACTAGACCATCACATACTATTTATTTACTTAAAAACACTTAACTTGTTAAATTGCAAAAGTTGTTTAATTTTGATGAGATGAAAAGAATGAGAAAATAAAGCCGTACAAAATCTATACAAAATTAGACTCAGTCACACCCTGTCACGTTTTTTTGTGCCCCACTTAAATATTTATTTTATTCTATTTTTAGTAGTTGTTGTTATAGTGGTGATAGTTTTCATAGATGATGTATTTACATCATCTGTGAAAATTTCAACTTTTTAGCTATCGCGTTGCATGAGATACAACCTGGTAACAGACAGACCGACAGTCAGCGGAGTCTTAGTAATAGGGCGGGACCCTATTACTAAGACTCCGCCGTATGTCGGTCTTTTTACCCTTTGGTTACAGAACCCTAACAAAAGCGACCGGTCTCATCTAATTTAAAATGACGAAAAAAAATATAACATGTAAAAGTGTATTTTAAACCTATTTTCAAAATAAATATCATTTATATCATTATATCGCATGTTATTAAAAGTTTCGTAAGTTTTTCATCTTTTATTTTGTTTATTTTTATCTCTTCACATTTCTGTTTATTTACGCAGTATAAAAGCCTGCTTCAAAGCCCTCCCACACGAAAACTGATATTTTATCATAAAGTCATTTCGGAAAATTTTCTTTATTCTTTGTGTTGTCGTATGTGATCCTAATATGCGGAATTGAGTTCGTCACACATTTATTGGATCATGACATTATGATAAACGATGGCTCCTTGTCTATCATAATATATGTCGTCATAATATTTTGTTTGTCGATGTGTGGGAGTGAGATAGGATGAAGGTAAAGCTGCTGTATCCTTTGATGGTTAGCGGTGAAGGTTATAAGCATAATCAAAGAGCGTACAGTGCCCTACAGGTACAATACAATAATGCGCTTAGGATGATGTTTTACGGCTGCCCCGCCACTGTAGTGTTACTTCTACGCCATTGTCCCCAAGCGATGTGCGTCAATGTTGAGCAAAACTCGGGCTAGTCACAACATCGTTTTAAGTATGATAGCCAGTAGAGTGGACTGCCTGTATATGAATCGTTGTATTAGTGTTCACATGAGTATTGATGTTTCGATTCATATGTTAGGCAGGGGACGAGTAGATGTTCGGGAGGTTCCTGCATCGGATTCAGGCGGAAGAAACGCCTGGGTGTCACAATTGTGATGACCACCCGTAGGACACGGTGGAGGTAAGCCCCGCTAAGGCGGAGCACCGCCGTGTAATCGTTAAGGCAATCGGCAGCAGCAACCTTTCGCGTCGGGCCCTGGTTCGGACTATGATCCGGAGGGAGGAGAAATGGCAGGCGGTCGCCTCCTCTCTGCGAAGCAGTAATGCTAGCTAAAGAGGACGCTGCACGCGTGAGGGAACAAAGGTCCTCACGCCCCAGATGCCGCAATTGCGACCCCGACTACCAGCCATGGCACATGCGGGCTTATGAACGTCGAGCAATGGGTAGCCCGCCGTCCGGCTGTTCGGTAATTAACCGGACCGAGCCCAGTCAACAACAGCGCGTAGTAATCCACGCGCTCCTCAAAGAGATGTCGGCAAACCACAGGGGTCCTGCAGGGTCGAGGCCCGCTAGCAAGGACCGCGGGGAATTTCTGAAAAGGAAACCCGTAGTCCTGGAACGCAAAGGGTAATTGAAGGACACGGGTGTGATTTTAGTCAGTAAATGTCAGACACGCCCTCACGCACCACCCAGAGCGCGAGAAGTCATTGAATGATATGCCACCGTAAAAAAAGGGGGTGTGAGTATATTAAGGTTGTATTACTAACACTAGTTATAAGTTTTTATACTACTAACAAATTCAATCCTAGTTATCTTAAATAAACATTTATTATCATTTTCTTTATTTGTCCTTAAAACTTATTAAATACATTTTTAAATAATTCTTAAAAAAAGACATTTAAAAATATTAAAAATAGTTACCCGGCGGTATCGAGAACAGGGTCCAAGCTACCTACCGGCGGTCAGGGTTCCAGAGAAAGTAACCTCCTAACAATACGAGCCGTGCCCAGGAGTACCGCTTTCTGAATCAAGCCCTTGATCCAGTCGCGTAACGCTAGCCTCCTAAGGCTTTGGTCGAGGCTCTTGGCTTTTAAAGCATTGCCCGACACGACTATCGGTACAATGATCGCCGAGTCCAGTTAGTATTATTGTTATGTCACGGATATGTCCAACTAGATTTTGTCAGTGACTCCACTTGCATGAAAGAAGAAAGAATGAAGATTGAAATTTGATCAAAAGTATCCTATGAGCTATTCCGGGACGTAGTCTTCTTCTTTTTAATAGGTACACTCTTGCAAGAATGATCGTGGTCGTCATTGTGAATCACGATAACTGATGATCTTGGTGATACGGCACCAGTTGTCGCGGACTGCAGTTTTTTGCATACATTTGTAAATCGAGCAAGACATTGTGTGTATATTTTATCTCAATCTATTCTTCTGATTAACAAACATAAACACATACGTACTCGTATTTAATACATACTGACCTTTGCCTTTATAATATTAGTGTGATACTTCCGCAATAGAATCTAGTCGCAATTTTAAGAGTTAGGAAAGAATAACAACAATTTTGAATGAATTTGGCTCACGTCGGGGTCACCAGTTTGGAAGTAAGCAGAACAAAGAGTAAAGTCACGCCACGTTGAAAAGGGAGGATCCTCCGGTCAGACGGGTGTTATGTCTGGTGGGCAACTGCCTGGCAGATGATTTCGGGCTGTTCTATATATATCCAAATCACGCGGAGAACTTTAATTGCGCGATACAGGATTAGTTCTTATGTGACGCCATAGATGTCGGTACAGTTTGAATGAGTTACCGTGACCCTAGAATACAAAAAGTAAATAAAAGAAAATAACTCGGTTTTATTCAACAAAAGTCTTGCATGGCCACTCGCTCTACCCTAGAATGGAACAAGTCAGTTAATGATTTCCTATCTCAAAAAAAGGATAAAATTATGACAATAATTTATACAAGTATATCGATACCGCATACGCATAAATCCGTAACATATTTTTTGAGTAAAGTTGTACTATGAAAAAATAAAATAAATATTTATTTATTTAAAACTTTATGCATAGTGAAACATTGTACAAAGGCGGACTTAATGCCTTAGGCATTTTCTACCAGTCGACCTTAGGGTAGTGCAGAGACATAACATGGCAGGTGCAACTTAATAGAAGACTGACAGAGAGAATGATATTGAGAGAAAAACGAAAACAACAAATCAAGTGTGATGAATCTACCAACTTCTTGCAAAAGTGTTCTCGTGCTTACATATTATTATTTCTTTTTACATCCATCATCTGGTACTGTGATCTTAAACTAAATATTGATTACATAATGCGGTAACAGCGGTTAAATTTTTTTCACAAATTACTTATATCATTAAGAATTACAAATATGGCTATCCTGAAAAAAAATGCACTCGACCTTATGCATTGGGGGAATCAAATTATGATAGTAGCATTTGTTGCGTCTTGTAGTATGCGGACAAAGTCGCGGGCAAAAATTCGTGCTAAATATAATATGAAAGTTATCATACCAAACTATATTTTCCACGAAAAATGACCACAAATTACAAACAAACTTACTAGTGAGAATGAAAAAAGTTTCGTGAGTATACCAATTACGGCTGGCCCGGATTGAGTCGGTACCGTATTTTCTATCTCTGACTCTTAATTAAATTCGTTGCCGACTCCGGCACAATATAACTTTTCTACTGACTACAAGATTACGGATGCAAGCTTGTTTCTTCCATAGCAGAAGAAAAAGGCTATACTATGAATAATAAGACTTAGGCGGAGAGCTAGCGTCGACTATGCGCATAACATCAAACTTAAGTGGCAGTGGGCAGGGTACATTGCTCGCAGAACAGCCCCCCCTAGCCAAGTTACGATCGTTTCGTTTGCGTCGAACGCCTCGAGTAGGCCACACTTCCGATAGCTGGAGCGTGAACACGTCCGTTCCCTCATGCATGCAGCTGTCTCTTTAGCATTACTGGTTCGCAGAAGGAGGCGACCGCCTGCCATTCTTCCTCGTTCTAAGCCATGGCCTGAACAAGGGCTTGGCGCAAGAAGTCGCCGCCAACGATCGCCTTAAAACACGGCTTAAAATCTAAGTCCAAACTGCTAGAGTAGGCCCCGCCTCCGATTCCTTTGTTCTGACCACGTGACTGAGCGTTGAGATGATGTCAGAACAAAGGAATCGAAGGCGTGGCCTACTCGAGTCGTTCGACACAAACGAAATGATCGTAACTTGGCTAGGGGGGCAGATGGTCGATGGATACGAAAGGTTCTGGAGTGGCGACCATGTACTGGAAGACGCAACGTTAGAAAACCGCCCACAAGATGGACCGATGCGCGGGAATCAGATGGATTCAAGACGCACAGGACCGTTTGTTATAGCAACTATTGGGGGAGGCCTATGTTCAGCAGTGGTCGTCTTGCGGCTGAAATGATGATTTTTGCGCATTATATACAAGGCCGCTTTGTCAGCAATTTCGATAACATTGATAATAAGCTCCGTAACCCTCCGTCCTTGCGTCGTATTCCTCAGTGCTGAAGGTCGTGATCTCCTCGCTTCATCACTTAGGTTCCATATATTACTCTGATAAAGAGTTTCTAGAGAATATTGCCATAATACGCCGGATATCAGATGATCGCTTATCTTAATTCCTTAGCTTCCTTCCTTGAACTTTCACCTATACACGGAAGCGCAAAAGTCAATTTATTGTTATGGCTTTCTAAACTACATTCTGCATCAACAAAAGGTATTTTCGCTTTATTCAGTTTATATTATTATTTACTTATTTCAAGGACCAAAGTTTCATTTTAATTACAAAATCATACACATACACACAATATATATCATAAAATTACATACAATTGAAATATTAAAATTAAATTAATTATCATCATCATTGGTTTAGATTATCATTATTATTGGATTGGATTATCATTATCATTGGATTGAATTATCTTTAAATTGGATTGAATTATCATTAACCAAAATTGAATTTTATAATTATAACGTCAGTCAGCACCATGTGGACCCATCAGTCTAGTTAGCCTTTTTCCAACTAGCTTGGGGTCCGCTTCCAGTCCACCGGTTCCAGCAGACTAACAGTCATCATCTCTCTAGCCTTTTACCAATTAACTTGGGGTCAGCTTCCAATCGAACTGAATGCGGCTGAATACCCTCGTTTTGTATGGAGCGACTGACAACCAGACCTCCACAACCCAGTTACTGGGTAATACGATTCTTCTTGGATAGACCGATGGTCAGGGTTTCTGGCGTCTGACTACTAGTAACGACTGTCAAAAATCTACGAATGAGAACCTTCGGGACCAAAGGTTCAACGTGCTTTCCGAGGCAAGGGGTGTCAGTAATGTCTTAGATAAACTTAGAAAAGTAAAAAGAAAAAAGAAACGAAAGAAAATATGTTTATTTGGCACTACATGATTCATTAATCAACAAGTAATTGATTAAAAAGAATTACGAAAAAAAAAAATTAATGAAGTTTAAAAAAAAAACAAGCTTATGAATTGAACAATTCATATTCTTCGTAGGTACTTGCCCGGTTTAGAACCCACTGAGCCATCATCGCCATCATCAAACTGCCAGTAATATGCTTATTTAGAGTGACTGGTTATTTGACCTCCAGATTCCAGTAACCGGGTAACACAAACCCCTTGGAACGTTTAAAAAAAAAGATTCTCTGGCATAGAGAAATCTTGGTGTGTGAGGATTGGTCATCCATCCAAGGTCCAACCTTGTCAAAACTTTCTTAACTATTAAGTTAAACCCGTGCGGCTGTTATTATTTAACTACAAGCTCTTCCACCTGAATAAAATGCAAAATTATTACGGAAAATGTATCCATTCCCCATGGCACTCTCACAAAATGAAAGTGTGAATATGAAGTATTTGAAAAATGGTACCACTGGGATCATTTCCATGCGTTTCCGGATGAATTAAATTAGGACAAAGTATAGAAAAAGTAATTCCATTTAAAATACGAAATGAAATCAGAATTATGATGCCATTGAAAAACAGTTATATTTTTGTGAGTAATGAATAACACATAACGCTCTCCATGATAACTTAGTTGAAAAATCATTAGTACTTTACAAATAAAGTAAAAATTTTATGCAAAATTCTTTTCCATGTTTTTTTTTTGTATACATTACTACGGTGGATAAAAAATAAAACTCAAGTAAATTGATGTTATCTGCCAATAAAATTCAGAGAAAACAATTTAGAAAAAGTATTCTCAAAAGTTTCTGTAAAAGAGGTTTTTTTTCGGTAGGAAAATCGTCCAATGACATCCCCCGCTCTTGGGTGGACCGAAAGGGTGTGTCAGACTTTTATTGACTAAAAACCCATTCCTGTTCCTTCGTTGCCTTTCATACTACGGCCAAGTCTTCCTTTTAGAAGCAGACTCTTAGCCCCAGTAGGCTTCGACTCTGCTGTGCCCCTACGGTTTGCTGACATCTCCTTGAGACGCACCGACGACGACTTGAGCTGGGTCTGGATAGTTACCGGTCGATCTGAAGGCTAGCTACCCATTGCTCGCCGTTCGCAAGCCCGCGCCTACGGTGGCCGGAAATCGAGATCGGGACCCCGGTGACTGGGGCGTGAAGGCTGCGCTCTCGCACGTGCACGTACGGCCTCCTCCATTGCTAACATTACTGCTTCGCACAAGGAGGCGACCGCCTGCCACTCCTCCAGTAAAAGAGGTAAGATACACTCGCTGTCTGAATTATAAAGGTAAGTATGACGATAGAATCGAAAAAATACGAGTAAATCCAAAAATATAGAGGTTTACTTTGTCACACTAACAGAGGTAATTCAGTGCTAAAGTGTCAGGGCCTCAGCATGAGTTCCAACTATAATAATAATAATAAAATGTCTGTTACACATGTAACTAACATGTGTCTAACTATGGAGGTTTCTCACTTTTCTAGGTCCCACTTAATCGAGTTTCACTGTATTTGTGTGTTGCTAGCTCCCGGCCTATGTCTATTTGTTTATTTTTGCGTCAGTTTGATTTATTTCTGCTGATAAAGGAATAAAGGAAAAACCGAGTGAATAAAATACTTCTCATGACGAATAACTTATACAAATTGTCTTAGGGAAATGTGATTACTAACTGGAATCGCAAACGTTGTCTAGGACTATCTCATTGCTGTACTATTTTTTCGCGTGGTGTCTAATAATAGAAATAGCTTATTCAGCCTTACAATGTTTTCCACTGCTGGGTCTCAGGCCTCCTCTTTTGGAGAGGAAATGGGCCGTATCTACCACGCGGGCCCAGTTTGGGTTGGTGGATGTAACAGAATTTTATAGTTTCAGGATATTTTTTTTTTTTATTATTGATAGGCTCGTGTTTGACCACTATCTCACCTGATAGCAAGCGATGATGTGGCCAACAATGGAGCACGCTTGCCTAGAAGTTCTCTCTCTCATCTATTCACTCTTGACTTAAAGACCCCTAGTTTGTAGCTGTCAGGAAACACAGACTCCGGCAGGAAATTCTACTCCTTAGCTATACGCATAATAAATGTGTTCCCAAAACGCTTTGTACGTATGGGCGGGATATCCACCATGTACCGATGGTGCAAAGCCGTACATCTAGTGGTCCGATGATGGAACGGACTTGGTGGAATTAAATTGTGCAATTCCAACCCACACTCTCCAAAATGTAATGGATAGAAAACCGACAGGCCAGCTACTCGACGCCGATGCTCAAGGCTTTGGAGTTTTGACTCGAAAAGTGCATCATCGCCGATAATCCCCTTGGCTCGCCTCTCAATCGACTCCAGGGCATCAAGCTGATATTTAGCAGACCCATCCTAAAGATGAGAGCAGT
The DNA here is from genome assembly GCA_949316375.1 of Mythimna vitellina. Lineage (NCBI taxonomy): Eukaryota > Metazoa > Arthropoda > Insecta > Lepidoptera > Noctuidae > Mythimna > Mythimna vitellina. Next base: position 3,838,141 of record OX438696.1, read on the forward strand.
TCTTTACATGATCAAACGACATGCTGGTTTCTTCACGATATTTTTCATCACCGTAGAATCTGGGGAATCAACCGGGATTGCGTGGTACAATCTAATAAACATTCATCATCATTTTTTTTATTTTTAGAGAAGCTTTCAGAGGTGAATATTCTGATACATAATAGATTATTGTATCGGTACTAGACAATTGGTCATTTATTGTTAAATAACGCGTTTTACTCAAGAAGCCGTAAGAAAAATGTTTTTTTTTTTTTTTTGAGAAAAATCTTCGTTACTGAATTCGGGAACTGAACAGTTTTCATAGGTAAGTTTTAACGGAACCCTCAAGTGTTCGATTCCAACTCACACTTGCCTGATTTTTTAGGTGGGGATTATCAAATAACTTTTCTCACTTTAGTGTGTTCCTTCAGTTGCCCTTTTTTCGCGGTAACTCTTTCAAATAATCTCGCAGCACTCCTACACACATCCGAACATTTTAGACTGAGTGTTCCACTTTAGACTGAGTGGTTCAAATGCAAATCACGTTAGTGTATTTAAAGCAGCTCTAATGGAACATGAATATGTAAGAATAACATACAAAATATACTCACAAACACGACGATGATTATAAGTTCTGAGAACTCGAGTAGATATTAATAATAATATCCTGATTGTCTTATCTTTACGTTGACTCTAGGTTCCTCATGAATCTTGAGAGCACCGAATTCACTCATAGACGGGATGCATTTTGGAAACTGTGCGCGGGAATTGCATGACTTCATTCCACCATCTTATTTCTACCATCGGACAACCCGACGAACGGCGAGTATCCACCCTTACGTTGTTGAAATCTCTACGGTCCGGACCAAGCGTTTCACCGCGTCGTTTATACCGCGAACGTCAAGGGAAGGGAACAACTTACCTGCTGCGGTCTTCCCGTCCGATTACAATGTATGTGTCTTCAAGGCTAGAGTGAATAGGCTCTTAGCTCTCAATGATTGCATCACTGCTTACCATCAGGTAGGATCGCAGTCAAGCACTGGTTAAAGTGTGGATTCGAATCGACAACCTACAAACTAAAAAAAATCTGGTCTATTACTACCAGAACATCACTACAAACCTAAAATTATAATCTTTGCGAACTCAAAAGGCGCCTAAACAGTCAAAAGTGGAAATGGAAACTTCCACTTTCCACTGCAATTTTCCACATTTCGTCCAATATTTTTTTTAATTAATGAACTTCTTAAACTGAGTGAGGTGCCTTTTTTTTTTAATTGGTATAAACCGGTGCTTGACTGCGATCCCACCTGATGGTAAACGGAGATGCAATCATTGATGGTCAGGCGCACTAGTTTATTAAGAGCCTATTCACTCTAGCCTTGAAGACACCTAAATTGTAGTCGGACGGGAAGACCGCAGCAGGCAAATTGTTCCAGTCCTTCGATGTACGCGGTATGTGCCTCATTTAAAGTTTAGTTATTTTATATGTATTTTAAGTTTATATACGTTTATGTGAGGCACAAATAATCTTTATTCTTTCTTTCTTTTTCTTTGATAAATGGACATAACTTTTATGAAACTCCATATCGATCATCGCATGATATTCAATGAGCTGAGCAATATATTTAGTGCTCATTTCGGCTGGCCGACATATCAACTTGTATATCCATGGGAATGGTAGTTTATGAAGAACTAACTTGTGTTATGAGTTGCGGATTCAATTTGATGGAGAGCTGGGACTGACAGCCTTTCAGGCAGAACTTCTCGTCAAATTGGATCCGGAGATTTTATAAAATATTTCTGAGATCAATGTGGCAAACGTTACGGAAAGAAATGTAGATAGCTATGTAGATTTAGCGTAAATAACTTATATCTTACCAATCACAAGTTATATCATCATCTTCCTGCCCTTGTCCTATCTTATTTAGGGTCGGCGCAACCCGTTTTTTTCTTCCATTCTATCCTGTCAACCGTCATACTATCACTAACTTCCTTTTCTTTCATATCACTGTTCACACAATCCATCCTTATTTTCTTTGGCCTCCCTCTCCACAAATCACAAGTTAATATAGTGAAAATCCAAATCACATCTATAACATAAAAGTGACTTTAGATCTACGGGAACGCAAAATATAGCAACTGAATGACACAAGTGCTAAAGAGGGAGATATCATTAGATGATTTCCCATCTCAAACAGAAAAGCATTTATTGTGTCTGAAGGGCATCCAACTCGACATAAATTTTCACTGTTTTTCATACAGCCGCTCTTACGCGATTATGACGTTATTAAACATTTTTCATTAGATATTTTGGAAACAGAGTATCTTGTGGATATTATCTAGGCTTCTATTGAAATGTGTGTAAAACTAATCCAGTAAAGATCTCTGAAAATCTGCTATTTTGCTTGAACTTTGACACCTCATAATTTACTCAAAAATTAATAAAGTATCACAATAGAAGCCTTGCAAATTTATTCAAGATTTTGAATGATGACAATTTTTTTTCAAAAACTTTTAAGGGTTTAAAGAAAACACGTATTTCCTGGAACAAGTTTTGTAAAATATTCAAGTATGCTAACAGAGCTTTCTGGAGCTATCTCTCTTTTTCGCGTTGCCTTTTCGTCAAACATCGCGTTGAATTGCGTTAGATGAAGTAACAAGCTTTTAAACCATGCTCAATTTTGACGATAGGTGAGTGAAAAAGGACCCACCCTCTTAACTAAAATATCCTGTAAATTCTAATTTTATTAGTATAAACTGACCTTAAAGCCCCAGTCTTGCGGTAAAAAAGAGCCGGAATTATAAGTAAAAACTAAACACGGGAAACACATTAAAGTTTACTGATATGAACATTACACATTTTGAATACTTTCTTGCTCATTTTCCACATATTATAATTTTTGAATTGGATCACTTTCACTGTAAGAGACAGCGCTCACGAGAAACTTTAGTATCTGCAACGAATTTGTTTATCACATAAAGTCTACAGGATTGTATGAAAGTGCGTGCATGTACAGACACACGTCGGTAACGCAACTATTGCCCCGTTTATTGGTAAAAAAATTTCGAATTTTTCAAAATCTCAACGATAAGATGGTGACAGAAATAAAAGAAAAAGTTGCTCGTAGGCGGCTACGAACGAATATCAAATCAGTAAATCTCAAAATCGGACTGAATTTAAGAAAGATTGAAAATAATTTTAATAACCTTACATAAAATAGGTGCGAACGGAACACTTTTCAATGAAAAGATGAATAAGATATTATCTTTGAATCATCTCACAAAATAACAAAAAGCCTGATTATTTCTCATAAAGAAGTGTGCAGAGGTCTTATAGTTTAACACTTCGTTGCATCATATAAAAAGTGCCCGAGCCAAGGCGAGCCTTGAACAGGACACAAAGTCAGACTCCCGATTGCTTAGAAAGCCCGGTATACAAACACTAAAACATTTTTTCAGCAAAGCCCCACCAATCAGCAGTCGATATATACAAGTAAATATGAAAGAAAACAACATGATAGATGACTCAGTAACTTCACAATAAATAAAAATACAAAATAGCAATTTATGTCCAAACTTTGGTGTAGTACATTACTTTGTCTAAATTCTTACTGTAGTACCTAGTTAGAGTATGTCCCTAAGTTAGATGTACCTTTTGGCATAGGCCTCCTCCAACTGCTTCCATTGGATTCTGTCCAATTTCTAGCTAGCTATCCTATTTCGAGATAGCTATCCTTGTCCAGTAAGGACCAACGGTCAAGCGGCTGTCGTCTTCCCATCTTCTCATAGGGCGATCATGTTTTCTGACGCTTTCTCTTGGGTACCCTAGGGTTACCATCTTGTTACATGTGTTGGTCTTGCAACGATTCATGTGACATGTCCAGCTCTTCTATCTCATCTCCAACACAAATATTCAATAAACCATCATATTCATCATCATCATCATCATTTCAGCCAAAAAAAGTCCACTGTTGGACATAGGCCTCTCCCAAGTGTCACCATAATGACCGGTCCTGTGCGCCTCGCATCCGTCGCATTCCCGCGATCCTAGGTCATAGGTCCACCGTGTAGGAGGCCTTCCAACGCTGCGTCTTCCGTTACGTGGTCACCACTCCAAAATCTAAAGTATCTAAATATTATTTTTACAGATCGCTACAATGTCTTGCACAATTCAAATATTATTTACTTTGACGAAGTTGTCGAACCTACCCTTCGTTTGTATAGTCACGGGAAAAATAGTTTCGTCACTTTAAGATTCGCTCTGGTTTAATTTGTTCAGAATAGAATGCGTTGTTTTTACTAAACATTTAATAAGCATGGTAGTAATGAAGTCAATTCCATAAAATGATATTTAGAGTCTTATTTAGTTTATTAAACCCAAGTCATTGTCTTTCTATTGTGTCTCTAATTACGCTACAAAAAAGGTTAAAATGTGAAACATATATCAATTTATTGATTTATTACAGCTTGGAGAACTTACAGATTACAGGCTACACCGTATCCAGGACACACGCACACCACCACCAAGGGACTCAACAGTATCTAAAAAGAAAAACAATCATAAACAACAGCAGATCAATTACAAGTCCTCACGTAGTGTCAGGCCTAAAATTGAGAAGTAAATACAAATATGCAGGTGAAATAGATTTCATTCATGTAGAGGTAGTATTGAAATGGGCATACCACCTTTTTGTTATGGTTGCCATTTTGGCATGGTTGGTCCAATGATTGAGTGAGTGGCTGCTATACTGCATGTCTCGAGTTCGACTCCTTCACGGAGCATATATTTGTATAGCCTATTGATAATCCTTCCAGTTCTGGGTTTCTTGTGTATGTGAATTAACATGTTTTCGAATGCACCCATGATACAGACTTCTGTGTGGGAACTACTTAGTTCCCAGTGAAGTAAAAAGTTTTAAGAAAATAATAAAAGATACATTGGTGAAAGATTTATGCATACTGCATCTTTATTTACAACTAATAAAACACAATTTTCGATTCACAGGTCTGCTCAGTGCTGTAGCTTCAAAAGGTAGGTAGACACTTGATAATGGCATAAATTTAGATCTTAACATTTTAAATTAAAAAATATTGACATTCATATCATTGTATATATTTGAATTAACTTTAGACGTAATAAATAATTTGCATAAATATAGAACACTGAAAAGTACTAGTAAGCAGTAAACTTTGTGCAACAAGCCACAAAACAATTATGTTCGACAAGAGAGCATTTTGTATCGGCCCTAGAATATATAACAAGATACCCAAATCTATAAAAGTAGCAATTGATAATTTAATCATCTTTAAAAATAAATTAAGAGTGTATCTCATAAATAAACCCTCAATTAAAGATTATCTAAATGAAAAATGTAATAAAATAATTCAATTATGCTATAATCAAATTTGTGTGTGTTTTGTGTTTAAATTATTTTTAATATCAATCGTAATAAGTAAATGCATTTATATTATTTATTTATAAAATATTATATTTTAAGGCAGTAATATTTGTACACCTCTAATGGTAGGGTACGGTCCAAAAAACGACTGGTTCATTTTTTTTATTTTTTTTTTTATTATATTTACCCATTCTTACAAAAATAAATGATTTGTATTTGTGTTTTAAAACTGACTAAGGTATAAACGACTCGACTGTACACAGTCTTGTGACGTCATCACTCAGTAGCCATTTGTCGCCGAGAGTAACTTAGCGTGTTTAACCAAGTTTAACGAATTTCAGGTCTCTTCTACGGTACGATGGGTGAGATAGCAACTTTCAAGTATTTTCAGGGAAAATTAGGCTCTGTTGAATGCTCGCAGAATGTATTAAAATATGATTTTCTTTATCTTAGTCGGCTTTAGCTAGAATTTTGACGAAAGTAATATGTCATACCTTCACTATTTGACCTTGACTTTAGTTAAAGGCGCGTTTAATGTTTGGTCTCCTTTTTGCAGTGAGAAAAAATTCAAATGACTTCTACTGCTCTAGGAAGAGCGGGAGTATTAGACTTTTGTTAATTTAACCCACCTTGTACCTCCAGTTGCCCTTTACGTTCCAGGGTCGCGGGTTTCCCTTTCAGAAGTCAACCCAGGCCCTAGTAGTCTTCGGCCCTGCTTGGTCCCTACGGTTCTGCTGACATTTCTTTGATGTACGCGTACACTAGGCGCAGTCGACAACTCGGGCTCAGTTCGGACGGCTACCGGACGGTCGTATGGCGAGCTACCAATTGCTCATCTCTTTTACAGGGTTATAATCATCAAATAACTTCTCTCGCTCTACACAGAGCGTGAAGGAGTGTCAGACTTTTGTTCATTAAAATCGACCTGTGTTCTTTCAGTTGGCTTTTTGAGTTCCAGTTCCATGGCAACGGTAGGTAACTATTTTGAACAATACCTGCTGTATCACTAAATTTTCTGACACCATCTTACTACATTTTTCTTATACCTTACGCTATAGAAACTTAGTACTTTGTTGCCTATTATATAGAAAAGATCCTAAGAAAACATAAAAACGCTTAGTAAAGGCATGTCTGGTTTGAGGCTTTATGCAAACCAAGTCCTTCCTTTCTCTTGACAGAAGGCAAAGAGGGTCAAAAGGAAATGCGGTATGTTGGTATAGTACTCTGTTTAAAATAAATAATTGCCGCACTTTAAGCACATTACATGCTATGTAGAGCAAAAATGAAATTAATGAATTTTTGTGTATGAAATAGACATACAAACAAATTAAAAATAACATTTTGTTATAGGTGTATGAATAAATTTTTGATATTACTAACAGGCACTTTAATTTAATTTAGGTATAGGTAAAGAGTAGAGTAGAGAAGAGCAGTGTTGGCCGAGTGGTAACGGCCCAGACTTACGAGTTGTAGGTCGTGGGTTCAAACCCAGCCAGGCGCATTACTTTGTGTAATTTATTTCATCACCACTGCTCTTAAAACGGTGAAGGAAAACATCGTGAGGAAACCGGCATGTACTAGAATCCAAAATTCGAAGACATGTGACATCCACCAACCCGCACTGGGCCCGCGTGGTGGATTACGGCCCATACCCTCTTCTAGAGTGGAGGCCTGCATCCCAGCAGTGGGAACATTATTAGGCTGACTATGCTATGCTAAAGAGTAGAGAAGCTGTCTAGGTGTACTGTGGCGACCATACAGGTCCCACGAATAATTACTAACTTGCAAATTGGCATGCTCTACTTTTAAGGTTCATGTGATAACTTTGGTTTAATTGATGTTCAAACAATAGATAGGGAGACGTCATACAAAAATCGAGTCGTAATTTTTATTCAAAATGTATTTGAAAGTGCTTAAGTAATAATAGTTTAAAATAATAGTTTAAAACTAACCAGAAGCCTTTCATTGTTTCTCCACTCTCACAGTACCTATAAATTCATAAAAGGCTACAGCACTTCAAAATTATTTTCGCTTCCTTGTATTGGAAACAATATTGAAATTCTTACAAGATCTGCGCTCCACTTATCTGGGTCACCTGTCGCCAAATTCTCCTAAATAAAGTAACTTCGAAATATCTAATAACTCTTGGCAACGTCAAGGGGTACGCGGTCAAACGAAAAGTCTATTTCCATAAAAGAAAAGAAAATTGTACTAAAATATAATCAGGTTGGAGAGTTTGTTTTTTTGTTTCAACGCGCTAATCTGTGAATTTACCAGTCGGATTTGATTTTCTTTTTTAGAATTTGATTGCCCAATTGTTAAGATAGATTATAAATGATATTAGTTTTTCTATTATAAATAAAACACTGGTATGTGTGGAAGTGGAATTCCCTGCCGGAGTCTGTGTTTCCTGATAGCTACAACCTAGGGGTCTTTAAGTCAAGAGTGAATAGGTTACTTCTAGGCAAGCGTGCTCCATCGTCGGCCACATTATCACCGCCGAGTAAGATAGTGGTCAAACGCGAGCCTATCAATAACTAAAAAAAATGTTAATTTGAACTAGTTTTTTTTTTCAGGGAAATCATCCGATGACTTTTTCTTGCTCTCGGGTTAACCTGGAGCGTGTGTTAGACTTTTACTTGTCTATAACCACACCTGTATCTTTCCGTTGCCTTTTGCATTCTAGGACCATTGGTTTCCTTTACAGAAATTCCCCGCGACCCTAACGGATTTCGGCCCTGCTGGGCCCCTACAATTTTTTGCCCTTTGACCCTGAGAAGAAATAGGTATGGAAAAAAATAATAAGGTCAAATTATCTTCGGCAGTTCATACATTGGTAACCATATAATGGTCAAATCATATCAATCGTAGTCGTCGACGGCGCTTAGTGTACCATGCGCGGCTTCAGGAAATGTCAGCAAACCGTAGGCGCCCAGCAGGGTCCGAAGGCTACTGGGGCCATTGGCTATGCAAAATACAATCGCGGGGCCCTGAAACAAAGGAAAAGAAGAAGATTTTCATCATTAAAAGTCTGACACGTCTTCCCGCTCCGCCAAGTAGCAAGAAAAGTCATTGGATGATTTGTTGTTGACCTAAAAAAACTTTTTACAAAAAAAGAATAACCGACTTCACTAAAAAAAAATACTAAAAGGATCAAAATAACTTTAATTTCGGAAGTCGGTGTTACAAGGTAGTATTTGTATCTTATTTAACACCGACTTCCGAAATTAAAGTTATTTTGATCCTTTTAGTATTTTTTTTTAGTGAAGTCGGTTATTCCTTTTTTGTAACAAGTTTTTTATTTCACACTTTTTAGTTGCGATACACTTATAAACAGATGCCTATTTCTCATGATAATTCCAATTAACCCAAACACTGCTAGGTTACATTGTGTTATTATGAAGTTCCTGTGTCTACCTTCCACCTTCCGGCCCCATCATCAGATCAGTTTGATAGTACCTTATAGCCAAAGTGCATCTCATGACAATTTTAACAAGCCCAAACACGGCTAGGTAACATTGATTAATTACGGAGTTCCAGTGCCTACCTTCCGGCTCAATCGTCATCATCAAATCACTTTGATGATACCATTTTCAACGTAGCTATTCAGAACCATTCATTTATTTGTATTGTCATAGTCGCATAACTATCTTCATTGTGATATCTATGCGAGTAAGAAGTTCCGTTGACTATTTCTGGTCTTCTTTATCAGTTCCACTTCATCAAACTTTACTTTTTGACTGTTAATACTTAAGTTCTCGATGAAAATACCAAAATCACTATATGGTTGCCTATAATATTTGAGGAGTTCCCTCGATTTTGCCAAGATTCCATATTCAAATACCAACTTAGTGACTATGAAACCATTTGGGAAGTATATCCTTTCCAACAAACAAAGAATTTTTCAAATCGGTTGGCAAGCAACGAAGTTATGCCCGAACAAACATAAAAAAAAATACAAACATCCGAATTGAGAACCTCCTCCTTTTTTAGAGTCGGTTAAAAAATAAAACATGTAGTTTAAAATCTTGTGATCTGTCTGTTTAACATCACCCTACAATCCTTAAAACCTATAAAAAAATATCAAATAGAACACTAGGCGAAAACGAAGTAGTAAAAATAGCACAGGTAAAACCACGGGGCGCAACTAGTTTTGTACTACAAATATTCTATTGTTCGCAGGCGTTGCTGAACACCTATTTTTTTAAAACCACGACAAACAACGTTGTAAACCAGTATCGATATTAAACTCCGAGTCGATTTTGTTTCTCGATTGTTCATTCTTGGGCAAACAATCGATTAAAGGTGATGATGGATTTATCCTTGGCGCTTGATTTTAGCGTTTTAAGAAAATGTTTCTTTAAGCTTTAAACTTTATGGGTTATTACTAAAAATGGGGTCAGGAACTTCGAAAATTACTTTCGTTCCAGAAAAATAATGGAGAGTAGAATAAATTCTGCGTTAGTATCAGCAAGTTCGATCATCTCTGGAATACTCTTTTCATCTTTGGGGTGGGTCTGCCAATGCACACAGCCTGATGCACTAGAGACTATTGAGAAGCGATCCAAGAAGATCATCGGCAATGATGCACTATCGAGTCAAAACTCCAAAGTCTTGAGCATCGACGCCGAGTTACAAATGTATATTTTTATCGCCACTACAACAACAAATAATAAAATTAAACTTAAGTTTAAAATTAAAGGGGAGCTATACAGAAAGCGTTATTTTGTCGGCAATTTTTTTTTGCTCGATTTTAATATTGTAGTACGGAACCTTTCTTATGCGAGTCCGACTTGAAATTGACCTATTTTTTATTGTTTAGGTATATCATTTTTGAGGTAATAAATCATTATAGAAGAATTTCCGCTCTGGATAAAGCAAGAGAGTGAAACATTTACTGACTAAAACCCACCCATGTTCCTTCACTTGCCCTTATCGTTTCAAAGCTGCGGTAACTCTCTCGAACAATGATGCGGCCGTTTGTAATATAATAATAGTATATAATATAATATTCACACAACTATCACACAACGCCGTCTAGTCCCAAGCTAAGCAGAGCTTGTGTTAAGAATACTAGGCAACTGATACTTAAATATTTCTAAATACATACATATTATAGATAAATTACACCGATACACAGAATTAATGATTGTGCTCATCACAAAAATATTTGTCTTGGGTGGGAATTGAACCCACGACCTCCGAACCACTGGACCAACAGGCCAGTCAATATCTTTTTATTTCTTTCTTTATATTTAAGTTGTAAAATTCATGCAACCAATCACAGCACCCAACATTCATCATCATCATTTCAGTCGAAAGACGTCCACTATCGGACATAGGCTTCCCCCAAGTGTCGCCATAATGACCGGTCCTGTGCGTCTCACATTCATCGGATTCACGTGACCCTCACCAGGTCATTTGTCCTCCTTGTGGGAGGCCTTCTAACGCTGCGTCTTCCAGTACGTGGTCGCCACTTCAGAACCTTTCGTCCCCATCGACCATCTGTTCTGCGAGCAATATGCCCTCGCCCAGCCCAGAACCCAACGCTTCTTGAAAAATTGCCACAATAGTTTGGTAATAATTTTAGTTTCAGAAACTGGGCTTTTTATCTCGCACCCCGTTCGCACAGCAATGGCTCGTGATTTTTAATGGACCATTAATTTCACGATTGACTGACGGTGATATACCGAGATACTATATCGGGTTAAAAACACTCAAATAATTACACAATATGTACGTTATAGTGAAAAATTGGTCTTATTATGTACTGGTACACATTTATTGTGAATGTGTTCTTTTGTGTTATTACAAGCCTACAATATTTGTATCTTTATATATCGACACTTCGACTGCAAATTACTAAATAACTCATAACTGTCGAAGTCAAAAATTTTTAGAAACTGACATAATCTTTTAATGTCATAAAAAGTATAAAAATCGTCATCATCATCATATCAGCCGAAAGAAGCTCCCAAGTGTCGCCACAATGAAACAAAATAGACATCCTATAGAGGCTCACAACCCTTACCAGATCAACGGTCCACCTTGTAGGAGGCCTTCCAACGCTGCGTCTTCCGGTACGCGGTCGCCACTCCAGAAGCTTATGGCCCCAACGGCCATCTGTTCTGCGAGCAATATGCCCTGCCTATTGCCACTTAAGAAAAAAATCGTAATTAATTTATTTATTGAGATTAATAATAACTTCTGTTTTAATTATTACATAGCATTAATATATTTTTTTATTGGTTTAGTTGGGAGGTGTTACCACAATTTAATTTGATGCAGCTGCAACTAAATATCCGCTTCGGAGATGTTATGCTGAGAAAAAAAAACTAACCTGTTTTTTTTAGTGCAGTGACATTTCTTTGAGTTTGTAATATGTTATGAAACACCTAATAAAAATACAACTGGTTTCAATGTAAAAATATATTAAAAAACACATACAGCCGAACATAGAACCTCCTTCTTTTTGAAGTTGATTAAAAATGAGAGTACTTGATACTTTTAGCTCATTCAATCCCAATAACCAAGGTCTTTAACAGCTACCGTACATAACAGCTTCCTAATGATTTGTTAACTATCCTACAGGTCCCTAATACTTTCACAACAAAGATGATCTTCCGCATCAATACCACCTGTTTGAGCACATCAAACGTATCCCAGACGTCGGCAGTCTTGTGGGATAGTGCATTTGTTGCTTCTGCTAAACCCGCCTTAGAGCGGCCTCTAGAGACACAGTTAATAGGCAATTTGTATTGTATGGCAATGATTTAGCTAGTCCGAAGGAAAGCTAAGATTGGAAGGAGAGACTGGACTACAGATTGTTTTGTGTTTCGGAAATGTATTTCATGTGTATGTACACTCATGCATATTTAAACACACCTACATGTATATATACAAACCATTGCATTCCCAATATGTATACATAAAATATAACCTTTGTCATTCAGGAACAAAGGAGCTTTCTATCGGTGAAAACATTTTCGCAATCGGATTAGAATTTTCAGAGATAATCTCCTACATACAAAAAAAAAAAACTTTAACTGCGCAGTGTCACTATTTCAACTTTAACGGCGTGCATGTAGTCGTGTTGATGGAGAACTTTAATGAATTATTACGTAGCAAAACGGGCTCGGGTCGCGGCTGCCCGCGACGGGTGCCCGCGCGGAAAGCCGCGACGGAGCACTTTTGTATGGGACCGCGCGGGCGACTGCTTAACGCGCACGGTCCATCCAGCGTCACGGTAAACCTGTCGAACGATTCCTCAGCCCTAGAGCATCCTATCAATCCCACTGATCTCTATGAGGCACGTCTGGTAAAGACAAAGCCCGAGTTGTTGACGGTGAAAAAAGGAATAAGTAAGTAGTAGTAGTAAGGTAATGTGGCTAGGTTGACTGGTAGAGAAGCTAAGGCATTAAGTCCGCCTTTGTACTTTTGTGTAGTATGAAGTTTTAATAAAAAAAACTGCAGGGACAGACTTATACTCGCCAGCGCCACAGAAATTTTGAAAGAGATACCGTAAAGGGCAATCCGCAAAGGGCAACTGAAGGACACAGATGAGTTTTAGTTAGTAAAAGACTGACATGCCCTTTCGCCCCACTTTAGACCGGGAGAAGTCATTTGATATAATTTTTTCAACTCAAAAAAAAACTTTTTAGGCGAAAATATAATGCCTTTTAGTAAAAAAAGCTATGTATTTTCTATGCTGTTTGCAGTAACAAAGAAAGTGCCATGAATTATTGATATTCTCAGACTAGCGGATATCAATAATTCATAAAATTTTCTGAGAATTTTAGATGTCCTAGCTGCTAATACACCTGAAATTATTTATAAGGAAACACTTCCTCTCTGTTGTTAGCAGGTAATCCCAAATAAATAATCTCCTCTGTTTGTGTTTTTTTATTCACAAATCATTCCCGGGTGGAAAACCAAGCTGAAAAAACATGCAAAGCTTTAGAATTGTTTACTGCCATCAACAACAGTTTTAAAACGTAACAACGTGATGAAAGTGCTCCGATTTTTGGGAACTTGATCAAAATTATTTTTAAACTATCTGCAAAACTGCATGAAAACTCTTTGATATTCAGAATTATAACCAGGTTTTTTAGAGTCTTAGGTTGAGGTAATGTATACTCATAGAATACCGATACAAACATGATATTAGGGTTTTTTTTGGGGTGAATGAATTCTTCCGGTCTAGAGTGTCAAATTCAAAATCAATCAATCATTTATTTGCTATAAATATGGTACATGAGTTGTTATAGTGACAGTTATAGACCGAGACATATTTCACCTAAATTTCAGGTATGAAAACATTAAAAAATAAATTTTATAAAATACACGAGTTAATGAAAATTTATTAAACATATAATTTAAGTTTACATTATTGATTATATTTATCGGCTTAAATTCTGTACACATATCGATGATATATTACAATGACAAAATAAAATAAAAATTAAACATGAAATAACGGCCAATGCAAACTATTGCCATGACTTTATTTTTTTCTTTTCGCCAGAAATGAAACCTAGGTTTAAATATTAGAGGACAATACGAGGAATCAATAGCAAAAAGAACCAGGTCTTTAAACCGTAACCGAACGAAGATACTTATAGAAAATGCTAGTATATTTTTGTCAGGCGTTACCTATTTTCGTTAAATTATAATGAAATGGGAATATTATACGAAATATTTTGAGGTTTCCATTGATAAAATAGATTAAATTGGTTATTACTGTTATAACTGTTAACTGTTATATTTTTTCCACATTCACAGTTTTTCATCAGTATCTAGTAAAAAAAAATTGTGATAAACGAATCGAAAAGATACACTGGTGTTGTAATAGTGGCTGATACAATTTAACGCGTACTGGCCATAAAAACCGAAACTATATGTGGAGGTGTGCCCCGCTTGGGCAGAGCAACGCCGTGTCCTCGTGGGGGTAATCGGCGGCGGTGATCTCTCGCGCCGGGCCTTGGTTCAGGCCATGCTCCAGAGCGAGGAGGAGTGGCAGGCGGTCGCCTCCTTCTGCGAAGCAGTAATGCTAGCTAAGGAAGCGGCCGATCGCGTGAGGCAACGGTCCTTACGCTCCAACCGCCGCCGGGATTCCGATCCAGATTTCCGGCCACCGTAGGCGCGGGCTTGCAGACGCCGAGTAATGGGTGGCTCGCCGTCTGACCGTCCGGTAACCGTCCGGACCGAGCCCAAGTCGTCGACGGCGCGTACTGTTCCACGCGCGCCTCAAGGAGATGTCAGCAAATCGTAGGGGCCCAGCAGGGTCGAAGCCTACTGGGGCCACGGGTAGTGTGAAAGCGGAACCCGGGGCCCTGGGACGAAGGCAACAAAGGAACAGGAGTGGGTTTTAGTCAGTAAGAGTCTGACACTATCTCCCGTTCCGCCCAAGAGCGGGGGTGTCATTAGGATGATTTTCCCACCCAATAAAAAAAAAAAAACTAAAACTATATTTAACAATAGTAAACTTAAAATATCAGGTATAGTATTTTTTTTAAGAAAAATAACGCTTGATAACAAACTATAACAATATACTAAATAGTCTCTATCTCTTTGGTTACGGTTGGTAGACATTATTCTTTTTGCTATTGATTTATCATACAATCCTTTAAGATATAGCCTAAGTTTCACTTTTGGCAAAAAGAAAAATAAATACACGCCAGCATGTACGGAAAAGTTGTATTTCACTTAAAAAATTGTAGCAATATGAACTTTTCTTCAAAAAATCTATTACTGAATAAAAGCTTTCCTCTATCAACCAGTTCCATTTACTGACTAAAGGCACATCTGTGGTCTTTCAGTTGCTCTTTGTGTTCTAGAACCATAGATTTCCTTTTCTAAAACTCCCCATAGCCCTAGCCTATTCTACTAGATTACGTAAAACAGTCAAAAACTTGTAGCATAATAAACAATTTTGCAATCGGATCAGTACATCTAGAGATTAGCTTTAAACAATCGTATGTACATAAACAATAAAAAAATATTTATTTTGACGTAAATGCTAAGACTTTTTTCTTCATAAAGCTTAAATTCACAGAGAAATTACAAGTAAAAGAGTAGTTTAAAAAACAAAATCTTTATCGATTCTAAACAACCCATCGCAAACACCATCGACAAAATGTAACCACGGCCATAAAGTTCAGAACAACGCGATGTTTGACATCAAAAAAAAATGAAAAGCATTCTTTGAATTCCGAACGTAAATGAATTCTTTTTAAATTCACACTATTCGGAGCGCGGCTGACGGTGGTGACACGGTCGGATGTAAAGTTACTGTAATCTTTTGTTGATACACACGGCTGCATCAACATGTTAGTCTGAAAGTGTAAACAGGGCTTAAACAAGAACTGATTACGAAGGCGGACGTGTTTTTCAAAAGCTTTAAAAGGAGAACTCTCTTCAGCTGGAGGTGTTTTCCTTTCTCAACAAATCTTACCTTATACACAGCGTAAAAACATAAGTGATAGCCTTACGATGTGTCCTACTTATGCAATTCAACGTGATTATCGTGAAGCGATGCGGTGTAAATAAAAAAAAAATTAATACTCTATTTCGGTGGCCCACGTGATCTGCCGTACGTGTGTGCGGTGCGGCGATGAGTAAAGCGAAGCGAACGTAAGCAGCTGGTTTAATATTTTCAAGCGAATTCTTACAGTGCGGTGGGTTGTTTTAAATAAATTGTGGTATTTCGAACGCTTGTGATCCCACACACTTGTGACCCACGGAACTCACACACTCAAGTTAAAGGGTAAAATTACAAGTCCGTGATAAGACCTGTCATGCTGTATGGATCCAAATGTTGGGCTGTGAAAAAGATGGATGAAAAAAGATTGTATGTAGCGAACATGAGAATTTAGACATGGATGTGTGGTATGACAAGAATGGATAAAGTGTTATCATCATCTTCATCATTTCAGGCGAAAGACGTCCACTGTTGGATATAGGACACCCCCAAGTGTCAAGGATAAAGTGTGAAATGAGTATATTAGAGTGAGTTTGAAGATGGCGCCAGGGACTGAAAATTTGAAACGCAATCGTTTGTCTTAGTATGGTCATGTAAAGAGAAGGGATGAAAAGCATGTAACCAAAAGAGTTATGAGTATGCATGTGGATGGATGGAGAGGGAAAGAGAGGCCAAGGAAAAGATGGATGGATTGTGTGAAGAGTGATATGAAAGAGAAAAGAATTAGTGACAGCGTGACGGTAACAGGACGTGTATATGGATTTCATTTCAACTCGATACCTCCACGCGCTCTCGAGATAAAGGGTATTGACAGACAGGAGCAAAACAAAGTGATCCTATGAGGGTTCCATTTTTTCCTTTTGAGTTATGGAACCCCAAAAAGAAGGAGACTACAGAAAATAAAAATACAACATAGAGACTTTTCTACAAAAAACAACCCATAACCGTAAAACCTAAAAAACGGAAGCTGTTTCTGTATTTTCATAGCTTGTAGTCACACAGAATTATCATACGCTTGCATATGCATACGAGCAACGTTTGGCTAGCTCACACCTCGTGAAATAGGGACATAATTGTTCGGCTATTGTGAAATGGGACACTAGGTTTATGTTTAATTTTTACGCTTCGACGAGCTTTGCATAATATCATGAGTGGATCGCTTTTGAGGGTTAATTGGTGTTGAAATGTACCTGGTGTTTATGTTTAGTGTTATTCTGAGGTAAGTCTGCTAGTGGCTGGCACAAATGTTTGCGAGTAGCTTGCTTGCTATGGTGTTATACCTAAACCATTGTGCCAATTTTGATGAATTTTAGTATAGCGGTAGAGTGATTCTTGGAGAAGTACATACAATGCCTTTTATCCATGGAATATGTTTCCTTGAGAGCAGTGGTGGCCGAGCGGTAATGGTCCCGACTTACGAGTTGTAGGTCGCGGGTTCAAACCCAACCAGGCGCATTACTTTTTGTAATTTTTTTTCATCACCATTGCTCTCAAAACGGTGAAGGAAAACATCGTGAGGAAACCGGCATGTCCAAGAACCAAAAATTCGAAGACATGTGACATCCACCAACCCGCACTGGGCCTGCGTGGTGGATTATGGCTCGTTCCCTCTCCTAGAGAGGAGGCCTGAGTCCCAACAGTGGGAACATTATAAGGCCGACAGTGCTATGTTTCCTTGCGTGATCAAATCTGGAATGAGGATATCTGCAGGAGAACCAAGGTTACATAGCAAGCAGAATCACCACACTTAAATAGCAATGGGCAGGGCACATTGCTCGCAGAACGGATGGCCGTTGGGGCCGAAAGGTTCTGGAATGGTGACCACATACCAGAAGACGTTCATTGTGGCGACACGTGGGGGAGGCCTATGTCCAACAGCGGAAGTCTTTCGGCTGAAATGATAATGGTGATGATGATGTTTAGTTGGGCAGAAGCTAGTTTACAATATAAGTCTTATTTTTAACCGACTTCTAAAACAGGAGGAGGTTCTCAATTCAGATGTTTGTATTTTTTTAATGTTTGTTCGCGCATAACTTCGTTGTTTGCCTACCGATTTGAAAAAATCTTTGTTTGTTGGAAAAGGTATACTTCCCAAATAGTCCCATAGTCCACCAAATTGGGATCTGATGATGAAATCTTGGCGAAATCGAGGGAACTCCTCAAATATTATAGTGATTTTAACTTTAACACAACATTTGATGAAGTGGAACTGATGAAGAAGACCAGAAATAGTCAACGGAACTTCTTACTCGCATAGATATCACAATGAAGATTGTTAAGCAAATATGACAATACAAATAAATGAATGATTCTGAATAGTAACATTGAAAATGGTATCATCAAAGTGACCTGATGATGATGATGGAGTCGGAAGGTAGGCACTGGAACTCCGTAATTAATCAATGTAACCCAGCCGTGTTTGGGCTTATTAGAATTGTCATGAGATGCACTTTGGCTATAAGGTACTATCAAACTGATCTGATGATGGGGCCGGAAAGTGGCAGGTAGACACAAGAACTTCATAATAACACAATGTAACCTAGCAGTGTTTGGGTTAATTCGAATTATCATGAGAAATAGGCACTCTGTTTATAAGTGTATCGCAACTAAAAAGTGTGAAATAAAATACTTTTTACAAAAAAAGAATAACCGACTTCACTAAAACAAAACACTAAAAGGATCAAAATAACTTTAATTTCGGAAGTCGGTGTTAAATAAGATACAAATAATACCGAGAAACACCGACTTTCGAAATTAAAGTTATTTTGATCCTTTTAGTGTTTTGTTTTAGTGAAGTCGGTTATTCTTTTTTTGTAAAAAGTATTTTTGATTAAAGCAAGAAAATTGTTCACAACAAAAAATACATTGCGAAGGGACTGCATCCACGGCTATGGGAATGTTGGAATGAAAAGGCAACCAAAGGATCACAGGTGGCTCATATGAACCAAAAGTCTGACATGTCCTCGCATTCAATTCTGAGAGGGACAAATTCGTTAATTTTTCAAAATGTCTCGCTGGAAAGTAAAGTATGAATTTTCATTTTTCGTGAACAATAGACTCGTGGATCTTTGGGAACAACCCCTTTAATGATATACCTCAAATAAAAAGTACTATATCCACAATGTCCCGCGGGCCCTAACAGAATACCAGCTCTGCGTTATTTATCGTTTCAAATATCGCAGCATATGCTGAGTTAGGCGCCTTTTTGGCCTTGCACAGATTTTAAAGTTTTTTTTTTCCATACTTAAAATTCTACTGTATGTGTGAGGTACGAATAAACGTTTTTTGTTTCTTTCTTTCTTTCACAATGTGGAAATTGGTTCCTAATTAATGCTGATCTAAATTGCTTGCTAATGCAAGCATAGTGTCCGTTAGCCAGTCCAGTTCAGGCTGCGAATCTATGCTAATCTCTGGCTTGAATAAAATTACTCTCCGTTCAAATGCAGTTAAAGAAGTATCTTGGTTTAATTATAGCATTGAGGTCAGATTGGTTTGTAGGTTAGATATAGGAATTCAATTAGGTTGCTGTTTAGCTGTTTTTATCAGTGGAAATAATAACAAATAATAATAATATTCCACAACTTTCACACAACGCCAAACTAAGCAGAGTTTGTGGAATGAGTACTAGACAACTGATTACCATTATATATTTCGTAAAAAAAAATATTACAGATAAATTATCAGACACAGAACAAATGATCGTACTCATCACACAAACATTTGCCCATGGCGGGAATCGTGCCCACGACCTTCAGCATAGCATTAAGCTGTAACTGCTTTACTGTGGTTGAGCAGCTGCCTTATCTATACTAATACTAGCTTTAGCCCGCGGTTTCGCTTACGTCAACTAACTACTATATTCTACTCTACCCAAACTCTACCCTACTCTACCCTACTCTACCCTACTCTACCCTACTTTACCCTACTCTGACCTACTCTACCTCACTCTACCCCACTCTACCCAACTCTACCCCACTCTACCCTACTCGATAAAAAGTATCCTATGTCCGTTTCCTGGTTCTAAGCTATCTCCCCACCAATTTTCAGCCAAATTGGTTTAGCCGTTCTTGAGTTATAAATAGTGTAAATAACACGACTTTCTTTTATATATATAAGATTTGAAAAACAAAAGTGTCTTTTGGTATTTTTTTTTTATTTGTAATGAATAAACTCAAAAACTACTGTACCGATTTTAAAAATTCTTTCTTCAGTAGGATGCTACTTAATTACTGAGTTACATAGGCTTAATTATACCTTCTACTTTCACACGAAAGCAGTCGCTGGCAAAGGCTGGTTATTAATAAACTAACTTCTACCAGACGCTGAATAATACAAATATTATTAGTATGGATTACTTCACCGGCTCTTGGTACCAAGTGTTTCTATTTAAAATCATGCTGATCTGAGGCTCTATAGTTACAATAACAGAAAAACTGTTAATGAAAAAAAAACAACCAACTTCTCTGCAAACGAAACACTAAAACGTTCAAAATAACTTTAATTTCAACAGTTGGTGTTAAATAACGAAAAAACTAAACCAGAAACACAGCAAAGCAGAAAGGTTTCGAAGTGATGACCACGTCACAAAAGACACATCTTTAACACTAGAAGCACGGACGTCCTAAATTTAACCCATTCCAGCGCGAACGTCCTAAATTTATCCCATCCCTATGTTCTTCCTGCTCTAGTTTTGTTATGTGTAGAATCAAAGTAAATCAAAATATGTGTCATACGTAATAAAAATATTGTATTATCATTTACCAGTTTTATTTATATACCATCTCTCCATATTAGCACAGCATAGCATAGTCGGCCTTATAATGTTCCCACTGCTGGGACGCAGGCCTCCTCTCTAGGAGAGGGAATGGGCTATAATTCAAGATGCGGCCCCAGTGCGTGTTGGTGGATGTCACATGTCTTCGAATTTTTGGTTCTAGGACATGCCGGTTTCCTCACGATGTTTTCCTTCACCGTTTTGAGAGCAGTGGTGATGAAATAAATGACACAAAGTAATGCGCCTGGCTGGGTTTGAACTCACGATCTACAACTCGTAAGTCGGGGGGCCGTTACCACTTGGCCACCACTGCTTTTCTCTCCATATTACTGTAGCAAAAATAAAATGGCCAAAATTGACATATTCCGCGCTTCTAATGTCAAGAGAGGCCTCCTAATCCGGAGACCCACGTCCTGGTAAGTTATAAGAATTAGATGAAACCCGCAGCAGAAGATTATTGTCATTGCAATATTTATTTATTCACACCAAAGTACAGAAGAGAATTTAATTTAACAATTCTACTACAGTCAAAAGCTTTGGTCGGTGCAATATTGAAAATTAAATACTGTAGAGTTTTGCTACATAAGATTCAAAGATTCAAAGCATTTTATTTCAAATAAACGTTTTAGAGGCACTTTTAAAATGTCAAGAAGTCAGTCAGTCAGAAAAAAATATGCTAATTGAACATTTTAAAGCGCAGATCTCTATGGAGAAGAATGTGCAAGAAACTCCAAGGACACTCTTTTCAAACATGTTATGTAATTACAAATATCTCTGTTACATATTTCTTGTCGCTATCATGTGAGAACAGTGTAAGTAAAGTAAAAATAAAAACTAAATACACATATTAAAATAGCAACTGGCAGCTAAGATGACCAGTCTCAACTAACAGCACCCGTTCACGGACATGACGCGAAGCACCACTCAGCTCAACCATTTTGAAGAGAACCGAATGATCCAACACACGCGCCACCATCAGTGAGACATTTGAGTGAGCATGACAAACACTCAACTACCATGAATGCTTATGTCAAACAATTCCAAATAGTATCTAACCTAAAAACCATAAAATAGCTCCATGGTACTCACATTTACAAACTTTGAAAAAAATGCTTCTACTTTGTCAAATATTTTACACCAGCAGTCTGTGGGCTAATCATACCCAAAAAGCAGAAAACGCACTGCACATTCAATATAACAACGCTTTCAGGGCGCTGTTGAGGTTTTCGAGTTGGTGTAGTGCGTCAGGGATGTTCGCTGATGCGCTGCCTCCTTGCGCCCGCTGCGGTGGATTGTAGACGTGTCTTCCATATCACCTGCGTTACCATGTATATTTATATTTATTTTTATGTATTTTTGCAAGGACTGTGCGATCGATTTTACGAATAGTTTGGTGAACCTGTTTTATTCTTAGTATGTGCTTTTTCCGGGTGCATAACATATATTTATCACTAAACAACTTTTATTATTTACTACACACTAATTTATACTATACATATAATTATATATGACGGAGAAGGATCAGGAATGTTATTTTCGGGCAAGCCTTTCTCCCCGTACATCTTCAAAACAGGAAATAATACCACGAACAGATAGCGTTGATCATCCTTTAATTATTTCACAAACTTTAATATCACTATCAAGATGGAAATCCGAGATGGAAATAGATGAAGGTTGTGTGTTTATTTCTTCACGCGCACGTTTTTGCAGAATCCTCACCTCGCTTACTCGTGTCACACAATGACACTTTTTACAATGACATTATTTGACAGTGACAACTGACAGACAGATGGAATGACCTCACTACCGCCATGTTTTAACAGACGTAAGAAGTTTCTTAATCTATGCTGCGACACGGCCGTCCTGCGCCTCACACGTCCTCGTGTGGCGTATCTGGAATAGAAAATTCCGTGTGTACATTACACTGTTTCGGCCATGCCTGACCGAGATAGGTCAGCTTTACTAAAGCATCGCTTAACCAGCGGCATCACTTAACCAGCGGCATCGCTTAACCAGCGGCATCACTTAACCAGCGGCATCGCTTAACCAGCGGCATCGCTTAACCAGCGGCATCGCTTAACCAGCGGCATCGCTTAACCAGCGGCATCGCTTAACCAGCGGCATCGTTTAACCAGCGGCATCGCTTAACCAGCGGCATCGCTTAACCAGCGGCATCGCTTAACCAGCGGCATCGCTTAACCAGCGGCATCGCTTAACCAGCGGCATCGCTTAACCAGCGGCATCGCTTAACCAGCGGCATCGCTTAACCAGCGGCATCGCTTAACCAGCGGCATCGCTTAACCAGCGGCATCGCTTAACCAGCGGCATCGCTTAACCAGCGGCATCGCTTAACCAGCGGCATCGCTTAACCAGCGGCATCGCTTAACCAGCGGCATCGCTTAACCAGCGGCATCGCTTAACCAGCGGCATCGCTTAACCAGCGGCATCGCTTAACCAGCGGCATCGCTTAACCAGCGGCATCGCTTAACCAGCGGCATCCCTTAACCAGCGGCATCGCTTAACCAGCGGCATCGCTTAACCAGCGGCATCGCTATTAGCAAATTACTTGGCAAACTACAGATCGTGCAGACTTTATATTATCCTTTTTTTCTCACGAATTACCTTAATGACATCAAACTACGATAAAATCGAATTAAGTCAGGTTTAGCCATCGGATTCATTACCCTCAGATAAATCTTCAGGAATTTCACTACTAGGCATTTTACGCAACCTGTCATGAGCGTATTTGTACGTCCGGTTACCATAAAGTGCCCTAAGCACATACCTGTCAAAAGTAATGTGAATTTCTAATCCTTGAGTTAACACTTCCTGCCCAATCATAATGTCATGTAACAAAAATTCATCAGGCAAAACGTGAAATAGTATGTTGAAAACAATGTCATTAATACTAACTGACGCCATAATCTGCAAAGTACTGTAAACACTAGTTTGTCCAATACCGGTCATCTTTACTAAATTACTTTGTCGTTTACCATGAAATTTCAATGATATTGTTTCCTTCATAAGTGAGCACTCTGCTCCGAAAGAAAGCGAAATGAAAAGAACTCACCGAAGTTTTCTAGAACCTCATTGGTGCACTGACTGCGCAAACATCGACACGCCGCTCTACCGGCTTGCTAGTTGTGCTAACAGCGGTCGTCTTCGCTTCTGTACTGGCAGCCCGAGGACATCTTGACGCGTAGTGTCCAACGCCCCGACAATTGTAACACGTGATGTCGGTAGTTGTAGGCTTCAAAGTCGTTGCAAGTTTGTTTGCTTCTCCGTGAGTCGCTCCAGTATCACGGTTATCTTTTCTGAAATGACACACCGAAATATGGTGGCCCATTTTCCCACAATGTGAACATTTAGCCGGGGTTGACATCAGCTTGCGTTGCTTTGGATCAGGGTCGTCATTGTTGTAGTCACTAGTTGGCGCCTTTCTTTTCATGTAAGATAGCGCCTTTAACTCCTGCTGCATTTTAGTTCTAGTTTCTATCTCAGTGGTGAAAGCAAGACGGTTGACTCGGGGTTCTATTTGAGCTATGTAAGCGATTACAGAAGAGATGGCGATCTGCTCTGTATTCAGCTTCTTCCAACGTGACATCAGAATATTCAGCTGAGTAGCAGCGTAAGTGGCAAGGGACTCACCTTCCTTAGGCTTGCTGTTATAAAGATTGATAAGCGTTGAAGCAGCAGACTCCGAAATATCATAACGAGCGGTGAAAGCTTGTTGAAAATCCTTCCATGTCATGCCGGGGAAAGATACTTGGGACAGCCAAGCCGACGCCTGACCTCGTAATGCTTTGCTCAGAGCAATCATCAATGGAGCTCCAGATAACGTTTGGCCTGCCATGCACATGTCTGCCGTCGATAACCAAGCACGTGCGTCCACTGATGTTTTCTCGGGGTCGAACGTAGGTAGATAAATCTTATCACTCGTTGTCGGTCCTTTCATAGCTTCGATTAAGGCAAGAAAATTCTGATTTTGTTGTTCTAATAGCAATTTCCATTTTTCCTCACTATTGTTCATCGTGGGCAGCGGTGCAGAACGTGGATCACATCCCAATTCTGATGACGGAGAAGGATCAGGAATGTTATTTTCGGGCAAGCCTTTCTCCCCGTACATCTTCAAAACAGGAAATAATACCACGAACAGATAGCGTTGATCTTCCTTTAATTATTTCACAAACTTTAATATCACTATCAAGATGGAAATCCGAGATGGAAATAGATGAAGGTTGTGTGTTTATTTCTTCACGCGCACGTTTTTGCAGAATCCTCACCTCACTTACTCGTGTCACACAATGACACTTTTTACAATGACATTATTTGACAGTGACAACTGACAGACAGATGGAATGACCTCACTACCGCCATGTTTTAACAGACGTAAGAAGTTTCTTAATCTATGCTGCGACATATACATGTATTTATTAACATCACATCAAAAAAGCTGATTAGCATCCGTGGACTCATAGCAAGGTTCAGTTGAAAACCAGCGTCAGGCAACTGCTACATAGTCGCCTGGCATTATGCTGAACTGGACCTATTTGGCACAGCCGTGAGACACACAATGTTAATGTATTTTTTAAGTTTTTAGTATTTAAGTTTATATATTGTAATTGTTATTTCATTGTGTGTACCTGTGTGTGTGTGTGTGTGTGCCAAATAAACGTGTTTTCTTTCTTCTTTCTTTCTTTCACACTGACGATTATTTCGTGATCATGCGCAAGAAGGTGGCATCAACGATGCGCAGAGTGAGGGGGAGCAGCAACAACGTTCTGAAGGTCTATTCAGAAAGGTTAGATGGGCCTACAATGGATAGGTTTATCAAGCTACATATCAGACATGCCACTTGATAAATCCTCCTCAAATTGAATGCTGTTTTTTTTTATTTTAT
The DNA here is from genome assembly GCA_949316375.1 of Mythimna vitellina. Taxonomy (NCBI): domain Eukaryota; kingdom Metazoa; phylum Arthropoda; class Insecta; order Lepidoptera; family Noctuidae; genus Mythimna; species Mythimna vitellina. Next base: position 3,863,673 of record OX438696.1, read on the forward strand.
TTGTTTTTTTTTTACTTATGTGCGCGTAAGTTGTACTAGATACTAACACAGTTTTTTTAAGTTGTTTTGGTAATACTAACACCCTATGGGCCTTCGATGCCTGGGAATAAAAGCTTTTTTTTATTATACAATACTTATATTTTCCAATTTCAAAAAAAAAAATAATAGTAATAATTTCCAAACGAATTAATTTGTACACCTCAGTGGTAGCGGAGCTGGACCAGCATTGAGCCAATAGTTAGCCATAGTTTCTAATATTAAGTCAACCCAATTTAAAATTAAATGTATGATAAATAAAAGACAAAGTACCACACAACTATCTCATCCACATTGCAAACATTCCTCAAACGTTCGCCAACTTTGACCAACAATCTATTCCAATATGAAATATGAAGCGCTAAATAAATTTCATAGCACTCTAGCCTGTTTGTCTAGTCCAATATTTGGCATTTGCCATAAATGTGACCATGTAGGCCGCAAATCGCGTGCGGTTTTGGCATCGGCTACCAACTCATAATAGGGTACTTACAAAATTGATGCTAAGCATTAAACACTTTATTGGCACTTGGTTTCCAGTATAGCTGGATTTTCTGGGCGTTTTAGCAAATTTTATGACATTGTGAGTTCAAGGCCATTGGTTTGGTGGATTTGTTCTTTAAACGATGATAATTTAGTTTTAAAGAGGGACCTTTTCTACTTGCCTATCGTAAGTATCGAGCATGGTTTAAAAGTTTGTTGCTTTATCGAACGCAATCCAACGCGATGTTTGATGAAGAGGCAATGCAAAAAAAACTCCATCGATACACTATTAAAAAAAAATGTTATTCTTGCAATATTTGCATATAACAGTATTAGTAGATATTGTGTAAGGACAATGTAGACCAGTCAATATTGTCCAATCTAATTTATTTTATTTTTAAATATTTTTTTTATTTTCAATTTAATTTGTGTGACAAATAAAAATGATTTCTTTTTTTTATCACCTGAAACATTTTAAGAGAAAATCTTCTGGCTTTTCAAATGCCAACAAAAAACTTATTTCATATGTCAACTGTTTTAACTTAATTGTAGGTAGAAAGCAATATTGATGTTCTTGTCAGAACATATCAAAGATGAATGTGAATCGAGAATCGTAACCTCCCAGCAAAGCTTTGAATCCAGTGTACTGTGGACTAACTAACATTGCACCCCAGGCTAAATTGTAAGCCTAACGAGTAACTACATACCTCTCCCATTCACTGCAGTACCTGCACTAACTGGCAATTGAAATATCAAGTGGACTCGTTTCATTGGTTTTTCGACACGAAATATTGTGACTAGTTTTTTTCTTTTTCTAATACATACACGTACTTATTTAAATATTACTATTTTTCTATTTATTTATTTCATTTACATTTTAAAATATTTCTTCAAAAAAAAAAACATATAAGTAAAAACATTTTAAAATATAAAAAAAATAGTTGTTCCGCCGGTGTCGGGAACAGGGTCCAAGCTACCGGTGGTTGGGGCTCCAGAGACAGGAATCTCCTCACAATGCGAGCCGTATCGAGGAGTTCTGCCTTCTGTATTAGGCCCTTGATCCAAACGCGCAACGACAGCTTCGACAGATGGTCCTCGAAGCTTTTGTCTATAAGGCCATTAGTGGTCATGACAATCGACACAATGTTAGCAGAGTCTATATTCCACACGTCAACAACCTTGTGTGCTAAGTCGAGATATTTGGTTAGTTTCTCTTTCTTAGCTTTCACGAGATTCTCATCACGTGGCACTGTGACGTCTACTATCATTGCGCGGCTCGCTAATCGGTCTATTGTCACTATATCCGGCTTATTGGCTACAATAGCCCGGTCAGTAATGATAGACCGATCCCAGTACAACGTGACATGGTCATTTTCGAGAACTGGCTCGGGCACATACCTATAGAATGGTACCTCCGAATCCACTAGGTTGTTTTTCAAAGCAAGTTGCTGGTGAATAATCCTGGCTACTTGGTTATGCCTGTGCCAGACATTTTTAGTAAACAGCATACGCTTTTATAATAAACTGCCAAAGGTGGTGACTGAACTTAGCGAGAGAAAGTTCAAAACCCATATTAAGCGTGTCCTAACTAAAAAAGCGTATTACAAGGTATGACTAAGACTATGTCTAAGACACGCTTGTTTGGCAATGACTGCTTCTGCACATTTGGCCCCCTGGTAGCTCATAATATTTTGTAAATGTACCTATTGACTGCTCCACATTTGTTGTAATATATACTTTTTTTCTTTCTAACACATTGCTTTTGCAATATTTTTTTTATTTATTATTATTTATTTTGTTAACTTATCATTTATTAATAATTGTAATTATTTATTTTACTTGCTTTTATTTATATAGCCTCTTTTTTATAATGTGAATTTGAGAACACTGTAGACTCCGCGAATTCTTAGGTTCCTTTTTATTATGATTATTTTTATTGTACTTTATAGTACAATATTGACCAGTCTACAACAGTCTACTGTCCTTACATAAGATCTACATAAGCTGTAATATGGAAATATTGTAACAACAATTTTTTTTTTTTTAAGAGTAACCATGGAGTTTCTTGCCGGTTCTTATCCATAGGAAACGACCGATTTGGAACCGTGCACTAGCTTCTGACGTTTTATAATTGCCCATGTAGGCCTATGTGAAATAAAAAACTTTGACTTTGACTTTGACAGACGAGAACACCAGTGATAATATGTGTGATGGACTCACCCGGACGTTGGCATGCCTGACACACGTCAACCGTCCCGTCCTTCATTATATTTCTCCGGTAGTTGTTCGTTAGATAACTTCGCCCATAATTGCACAGACAATACCTTTAGTTTCGCAAAAGAGATCACTGAAACGTAACCAGGCCACTGACGCCGAGAAATCTACATCAGGCTCATGAAGAGCCCGATAAAAGCGCCCGTGGAGCTCCTTGCCTTTCCATACTTTGCGGTCATCAGTAGTAAGAACCACAGGTTTGCGCCAGTTTTCTTTAGCCATAGATAACGGGGTGGAATCCCTTGTCCATTGCGACCACATCGCGGTGCACTTTCTCGACGTGGGCACGTCGGTTTTGAGAAAGTATCTCTCATGTAAAAAAAAAAGTATGTCTCTGAGGCTGCACACCTTGTGGATGTGTAGAGTCTTTGCGTTTAATAACCCCGACCTCCACACTTCTGCGGGATGTAAAGTCTCATTACCGATGATCGTGGGTGATGCATCCGATTTGCGTTCAACAATATACGGAACCGTCTATCCAGAGCGTCTAGCTCGATCTGAGTCCTTTTGAGTATGCCGAAAGAGTACATTAAAACTAGCATGACCCAACCATTGAAAGTGCGCACCTTATTTCCGCCTGACATAAGGCTGTTTAGAACTCTCTTCAGGCGGCCAAAGAAACGCTTCTTCAACGTTTGATTCATGTCAGCAACGTTAATGCCTAACGCTTCCGACATACACTTGTAAACCTGTAAGTTTCGTTCGAAAAGAAGGTTCTAAGGTATGTGGAATCCAAGAGTTGAATTCCGTCGGATTCCACAATCTCCTCTCACTTTACATGAATATTTTTCCACACCAAATTCCATCCTGCTGGCACCACTAAAAGTTTCCATCAGTACCTTCAGTAGTTCCATCAGTTGCAAATTGTTGTGGGCAAAAAGTTTCAAATCATCCATGTAAAGCAGGTAAGATAGGACCTGACCACCTCTTTTCAACCTATAGCCTAGACCTGAATCCTCCTGCAACGTGCTTAGAGGATTCAGGGCTAAGCAAAACCAAAGTGGACTCAAACTGTCGCCCTGAAATATTCCCCGTTTAATCCATATTGGTTCATCATTCCCCTGGAACGGTTGACATCCTGGATAGCGAAGGACTGTTTTCCATTGCCTCATACATGACTCAAGGTAGGTGCGTAGAGTTGCATCTATTTTATACAACTCCAAATAAGTTGCTGGTTTTTAGTTGGTTTAAGTGAGTGAAAGTTTATCATATACATAATTTTATTACAGTGGTGACCGAGTGGTAACGGCCTCGACTTACGAGTTGTAGGTCGCGGGTTCAAACCCAGCCAGGCGCATTACTTTGTACAATTTATTTCTTCCCAACTGCTCTCAAAACGGTGAAGGAAAACATCGTGAGAAAACCGGCATGTCCTAGAACCAAAAGTTCGAAGACATGTGACATCCACCAACCCGCACTGGGCCCGCGTGGTGGATTACGGCCCATTCCTTCTCCTAGAGAGGAGGCCTGAGTCCCAGCAGTGGGAACATTATAAAGCCGACTATGCTATGCTATAATTTTATTACTCTTATCGTGTACTTTGAGAAATGGACTACCAATGTTTTATTTTCCAAGACGAAAAAACAAAACGTTTTGATGGTTTCGAAAGTCAGTTAATTTGAAACCCTAATTAATTAAGCTAGTGAAACGCTATTCCTAAGAAGGCGACAAAGTACCCACACATTAGTTTAACACCACACAAACTTTGGGTGTCAGAGTTTCGACTAGTCTCTCGAAGTTCACTTCTACCTAATGGTTATAACCACTGTGACTAGTTGTTCTTGCCTAGTAAGTTAGTACTTACCCAAATCAGTTACTAGACGTTTTGTAATAGTTAACCCTTTAGATTAAAACTATTTCAATTCACATTAACCAATGAATGTACTGATGAAACGCCAGAAGTTAGTGGTCCAGCAGGATCGATGCCCGCTAGCTAGGACCGCGGGGAATTCCTGAAGGGGAAACCCGTAGTCCTAGAACGTAAAGGGCAACTGAAGGACATAGGTGTGGTTTTAGTCAGTAAAAGTCTAACACGCCCTCTTGCTCCGCCCAAGGGTAAGAGATGTTATTGGATGATTTCCACCTTTAAAAAAAACGCAACTTTAGCAGTGTCACTTGGATCAGCCAAAATTTTAAAAAGTACCCATATCGATATAAAGATATCGGCAGGAGAACTAAAAGTACTGATATAGCCCACGGCAGGGGACATCGCGCGTAGAACAGATGGTAAATGGGGCTGTCGGAAGGCCTTCAACGAGGTGGACCGACGGCAAAGTGAGGATCTCAAGAATTTGATGAATGTAAAACAAACAAGACCTGTCATTATGGTGAGGAGCTTTTGTCCAACAGTAGACGTTCGTCGACTAAAATAATGATGATGATGTCAATTGAGGTTAAATGTTTGTGTGATGAGCACGATCATTTGTTCTGTGTCTGGGTGTAATTTATCTATAATATGTATTTATTTAGAAATATATAAGTATGTTTATCAGTTGTCTAGTACTCATAGCACAAGCTCTGCTTAGCTTGGGACTAGACGGCGTTGTGTGATAGTTGTGGAATATTATTATTATATTATTATTATTAATTAAATTGATCTTTCACAATCTTAACAACAGTTAAGATTAGTTAGATGTTGTTATATAATTATGTATTATATGATTTAATTTAGATAATATAGTATATTTTTAATTTTTTAACTTATTTGTATACACTTTGTCTACATCTCTCATCCAACTCTCCTGTCGCAGGTCTGCTGGAAGAAATTTCATTTGAAATAAGCAGTCCTTTGTACTCTTCTATCTGCTTTTGTTCTTTTAATTTTTCAAAGTAAAAGTCAAAGTAATTTTTTTTTATTTCACATAGGCCTATATGGGCACTTATAAAACGTCAAAAGCTAGTGCACGGTTCCAAATTGGTCGTTTCTTATGGAGAAGAACCGGCAAGAAACTCCATGGTTACTCTTTTAAAAAAGAATTTGTTGTTACCATATTACCATATTACAGCTTATGTAGATATTATGTAAGGACAGTGTAGACTGGTCAATATTGTACTATAAAATACAATAAAAATAATCATAATAAAAAGAAACCTAAGAATTTGCGGAGTCTACAGCGTTCTCACATTCACATTATAAAAAAGAGGCTATATAAATAAAAGCAAGTAAAATAAATAATCACAATTATTAATAAATGATACGTTAACAAAATAAAAAATATTGCAAAAGTAATGTGATAGAAAGAAAAAAAATATATATTACAACAAATGTGGAGCAGTCAATAGATACATTTATAAAATATTATGAGCTACCGGGGGCCACAAATGTGCAGAAGCAGTCATTGCCAAACAAGCGTGTCTTCGACATAGTCTTTAACCTTGTAATACGCTTTTTTAGTAAGGACACGCTTAATATGGGTTTTGAACTTTCCCTCGCTAAGTTCAGTCACCACCAGTTTTAAGTGTCTGTGTGTACATAAATAAATAAATAGTTCTGAGTTCTTGAAACATTCCACCAAAAGATGTTGGACATCATCGCTAACACACACACACTTTATTTTCGTTGAAGAATTCCGAAACACATGCATGCTTATATATAGGAAACAATCCCAAGGGAAAGTATGACCGATATACAAATTACCTTCACTATTTTCTAATTCAGGTCATGGTCTTTTCCTTGTGTGCTTCCGCACATTGGACTGTAATCTATATAAATAAAAGGAGAAACTGACTGACTGACACATCAACGCACAACCGAAACTACTGGGACTAGGAGTGTGAAATTTTGCACAAGGCTTCCTTTTATGACGTAGGCCCCTTAATGGGATGAAACGGGGGTCCAAAGTTTGTATGGAGAAACCTACATCCACGCGAGCGACGCCGCGGGTAGACGCTAGTATACATATGATTTTCTTAGATAAGGAAAACAGAAACTAGCTGAGGGATTTTTTTTTTAGTTGAGGTTGAAGGTCATCCAATGCCTTTTCTCGTTCGAAGCTAGAGCAAGAGGCTGTGTCAGACTTTTACTAACTAAAACCATACCTGTGTCCTTCAGTTGCCCTTTGCGTTTAAGGACCCGAAAGTGTCGAAATACTCGTCTAATCGATCTGCGACTGCGACATAATCGATCGTACCTTTTTTTTCGCTAACTCAGAAATTTGATTTTTCACAGCTTTAAGGGACCGCAGACTTGAGTATATGGTTTTAATTACAATTCGATAACTCCATTCGTTCCCAAGATAAACGGTCTTGACAGACAGACGGACGGACGGAGGGACAACAAAGTGATCCTAAAAGGGTTTTTTTTTATTTTTTTTTTATTGGGTGGGAAAATCATCCTTATGACATCCCCGCTCTTGGGCGGAACGGGAGATAGTGTCAGACTCTTACTGACTAAAAACCCGCTCCTGTTCCTTCGTTGCCTTCGTCCCAGGGCCCCGGGTTCCGCTTTCACACTACCCGTGGCCCCAGTAGGCTTCGATCCTGCTGGGCCCCTACGATTTGCTGACATCTCCTTGAGGCGCGCGTGGAACAGTACGCGCCGTCGACGACTTGGGCTCGGTCCGGACGGTTACCGGACGTTCGGACGGCGAGCCACCCATTGCTCGCCGTCTGCAAGCCCGCGCCTACGGTGGCCGGAAATCGGGATCGGAATCCCGGCGGCGGTTGGAGCGTAAAGACCGTTGCCTCACGCGATCGGCCGCCTCCTTTGCTAGCATTACTGCTTCGCAGAAGGTGGCGACCGCCTGCCACTCCTCCTCGCTCCGGACCATGGCCTGAACCAAGGCCCGGTGCGAGAGATCGCCGCCGCCGATTGCCCCCACGAGGACACGGCGTTGCTCTGCCCAAGCGGGCACACCTCCACCGTGTGCTCTACCGTGTCCTCCGGGCGGTCCACACAGTGGCGACACCCGGGCGTCGTTTCCGCATGAATCCGGTGCAGGAACCTCCCGAACTTACCGTGTCCGGTGAGGACCTGCGTCATGCGGAATGTGAGGACGCCGTGAGGTCTTTCCAACCACGCCTCAAAGAGGGGACTTACCGATCCTATAAGGGTTCCGATTTTTTCTTTTTAGGTATGGAACATTAAAAAATGGCGACTATGTATCTGTTTCATGTGGGCTTCTCTTCAACGGCTAACCAAATCGTTACTATGTCGTGTTCCATTACTTCGTACAAAGCGCAGTACTGAGGCGCCTTGCAGACACAATCAGAAATGTGATGCATAGCAATGCGAAATAACAAGGTTCGGAGACTTGCACCCACATAGTAACTAGTTCAATAAAGAGACAGAGGACACGATAAAAGCATTATTGTGATGTTATTTTTAGGGTTCCGTATCCAAAGGATAAAACGGGACCCTAACAAGAAGACTCCGCTGTCCGTACGTCTGTCTGTCTGGCTGTTTCTCAGGAATCGTGATAGTTAGACAGAAATTTAAACAGATGATATTTTTGTTTTGCCCATAAAAATAGAAACAAAATAAAATACTAAAAAACCGGGCAAGTGCGAGTCGAACTCGCACAATAATGGTTCCGTAAAAACTTACCTATGAAAACAGTTCAATCCACGAATTGAGTAACGAAGATTTTTCCGAATTGCCATTAGGGGTATTTTTTTTTTTTGATGTAACAACAAATTTACATTTTCAGATTTTTCTATACTTGAGCTGTAAGACCTTATTTCATGGCAAATTTCAGGATTCTAGGTCAACGGGAAGTACCCTATGAATTTTGATTTCCTTGAGAGTGTCGAAAGATACATTTTTTGCGACATAAACGGCTTTTTTTCAGACGTTTTTTACAACGTCAAGGGACCACAGACCTGAGTAAGTGGTTTTAATTTTACCTTGATACCTCCACGCGTTCCCGAAATAAAGGGTCTTGACAGATAGACAGACAGACGGACAACAAAGTGATCCTATAAGGGTTCCGTTTTTCATTTTGAGGTACGTAACCCTAAAAACAGAATAAAATAAATATTTAAGAGGGCTCCCATACAATAAACGTAGAACTAAAAAAAGTTTTATCATATAAGAACCACACAGATTAGTATTCAAAATGAAGTCTTGAGGAAAGAACCACACAAATAATTATGAGTAGGCTGAACATATCCAATCAGTGCACATATATGGATTTGTAATCGTATATCTCAATCGAAACTTAAGAAGCTCATCGGCTCCATAAACAAAGCCGGCGAAAATAACTTTGTTTTATAAGCATTTGGTTGTTTTTTGTTTTGATATATCGAGAACACTCATTAGGTACAATTTGTCAAATATCAGAGATAAACAATAATGTTAATTGATAGGACCGATATGATTTCATATTTTTCTCCAGGCTATGTGATTATTAATAGTAGTCATAACATTGATGTCAGGTTTCATAATTTCGAAAACAAACAGCAATCGAATAATTGTTAAAGGTAGGCTAATAATCACGCGGTCGGCTAATAAGGAGGCGGCCGCACGTGCACGCGCGAGGGCGTGGCCCTCACGTCCCAGCTGCCGAGATCCCGATCCCGATTTCCGGCCATCGTAAGCGTGGGCTTGCGGACGGCGTGCATAACGTGTCACGGCGTGGGTAGCTCGCCGTCAGACCATCTGGTAACCGTTCGGACAAGCCCAAGTCATCGACGGCGCGTACTGTTCCACGCGCGCCTCAAGGAGATGTCAGCAAACGGTAGGGGCCCAGCAGGGTCGAAGTCTACTGGGGCCAAAGGTCTGTTTCTGAAAGGAAGACTCGGCCCTGGTACGAAAGGCAATAAAGAACAGGAGTGGGTTTTTAGTCAGTAAAAATCTGACACGCCCTCGCGCTCCGCCGAAGAGCACATCATTCGATGATTTTCCAAGCGAATTACTCTTTCACGCTCGTCTGAACGGATTTCTATGAATGAATTGGGTTCTCTTTCGGACACCCTTGGGGAATACAGGCTTCAGCCTTGCTTGGCCCGTACGGTTTTGCAGACATCTTTATGAGGCTCTCACACACCGTCGACGATTCGGGCTCGGTCCGAACGGTTACCGAACGGCCAGACGATAAGCTACCCATTGCTCGTCGTCAGCAAGCTCAGGTCTACTACAATCGTGGATCGTGGCGTTTCTTTAGGGATAAAAATAGGATCTAGTACTTAGGTACTAGCTAAATAAATATTCGATTATTTCGGTGCACATAAAGATAACGTTTGAATTTTTGCATCGAAAGTTTTCAGACGCATGATACATATTGACCTACGACCCCATTTTGTATTGCAAATAGACGCAACATCAACCAAAATTGGATTGAAGAAACTACACTGTTAGCTTTAGAGTTAGTTATATTTAATTTTGCTTATGAAGCAAATGCTTTTTTTTCACATTTGTTATTTTTGAATTCATCATCATCATCATCATCATCATTTCAGCCGAAAGACGTCCACTGCTGGACATAGGCCTCCCCCAAGTGCCGCCACAATGAACGGTCCTGTGCGTCTCGCATCCATCGTACTCCCGCAACCGTTACCAGGTCATCGGTCCACCTCGGATTTTTGAATTATCGAATACAATATTTGAATTTAGTTGCACATGGATTGAAAATGTTTTCTCATATACGAAAACCTTACCAAAACAGCGAGTCGGACTCGAGCACTGAGGGTTCCGTACTAACTACAATTCCCGATAGGAGTCTCGTAGATTTTTCCGAAATAAAATACTTTTTTGCAAAAAAAAAAACGTTGCTTGCGTTTTTTTTTTGTGACGTAGGTAACAACAAATTCACTGTTTTCAGATTTATTCCTATACCTGTGCTATAAGACCTTGCTATGTGCCAAATTTCAGGATTCTGGGTCAACGGAAAGTACCCTAGGAATTTTGATTCCTTTGAGAGTATCGAAATATACGTTTTTTGCGACATAAACGGCCGTACCTTTTTTATTAATTAACTTAAAAGTTTACAGCTTCAAGGAAACGCAGACCTGAGTACATATGGCTTTAATTTCAACTCAATACCTCCACGCGTTCCCGAGATAAAGGGTCATAAACAGACAGACAGACAACAAAGTGATCCTATAAGGGTACTGTTTTTTTCCTTTTGAGCTACGGAACCCTAAAAAGTGAACAGTACTCCAGAAGAGAGCTATACGAACTAAAGTCCGGATATCACAAAGAGAACTGTCGGCCACACTTTAAACATTTAAAACATCTTAGTGCCCAGCCTCTATGTTTTAGTATTAATAGTGAATTTAAAAAACTTACATATTTATAAAACAGAGGAGGAAAAACCGTTAAGGGAAAGTAGACCCATGGAGAGCAGTGGCGTGCGACCGATACAAACACATAAGCCCGGCTTGATGTGAAAATAAAACCTCACCACACACCTCATCACACCACCACTTATCAAATGAATTAAATTAAATAAAACTCTATGTTTTAAATTTCGCGCTCCTACGCGGTTACACTAAGTTGCCATTTCGTGCAATGCAAAACTAAAATTCATTGATAAAACATGCGTAGGACATGCAATGTTGCCGCTCTGACTTCTGAGCGCAACCTCTCCGATCTCACTCTAACACATAAGAAAAAAGAGATGGACACTAGTTGTTGCGGCCTCTTTCTACCGCAGAAGTTATCTCTCGCTCCGCCCAAGAGCGGGATTTGTCATAAGATGATTTTCCCACACAGAAAAAAAAACCCGAAATGTAAACGATAGAAAACCGACAGGCTAGCTACTCGACGTCGAAGCTCATGACTTTGAAGCTTCGACTCGAAGAGTGCATCATTACCGATGATCTTCTTGACTCGCTTCTCAATCGACTCAAAACACTAGAATAAAAACAAAATAAACCTAAATTCGAGTTCAACGCCATCTAGCGAGAAGAAGTCCACGCTAAAGCCGCAGCTTTCACTTTAATTAAAAAAGATTCTTCACAAAGTCACGCTTCTAAATCCTTCGCCATCACATTTCAATGAATAATGGCTGACGGCATAATATGCATAATGATGTAAAAACGTCGGTTTTTCCTTAAAACATAATTAATAATGCCCACTGACAAGTATCTCTGGTCAAAATGTTCGTGGCTGTGAGCGATTCATCTTCGACGAGGAGCTCGGAAACGAGAAGGATAAGTCTTGATTGACTTCTTTGTTTTCCCATTAGGAAATTCTTACTACATAGCACGTTCCGATCAGCAACGTCCTATGACGTCTAATTTGTACAATTTGTTGTTAAGAGTGGCCAACCCAAAATACATTCCCATACAATCGCTCTTACGTGATTATGTCGTTATTACACATTTTTCTCTAGATATTTTAAAATAGAGAGCAGTGGTAGCGAAGACATGTGACATTCACCAACCCACACCGGGACTGCGTGGCTGATTACGTATGTATGTTTGTATATTTTAGAAACACAGATATCTTGAGGATATTTTCTAAGCTTCTATTAAAATCACATAATAAATATGTGTAAGAGTAATCCTGTAAAAACCTCTGAAAATCTGCTATTTTGTCCGAACTTTTGCCTTCATAATGTACTCATAGATTTAAAAAAAAATATGACTATAGAAGCCTTGTAGATTTATTCAAGATTCTTAATAATCTTTTTCTTTTTCACAAAAAAATTCTTTCAGGTAGTAAATCAACGAACAACTTTTCCACTCCGGTTGGAACGAGAGAGAGTGTCAGAGTTTTACTAACTTAAAACCCACCAGGATTCGTTCGGTTGCCCTATACGTTCCACGATTTTAAGTACAAAACATTACTTAAACAAACGAGCTAATATTCGCGTCATGTCCGTGAACGGGTGCTGTCACTTGAGACTGGTCATCTCTTAGCTGCCAGTTGCTATTTTAATTTCTATATTTAGTTTTTATTTTTACTTTTTCACATAATAGTGACAAGATACATTTAACCGAGATATTTGTAATACATAACATGATTGAAAAGAGTTTCCATGGGGTTTCTTGCACATTCTTCTCCATAGAGATCTACGCTTTGGAATGTGCAATTAGCATCATTTTTTCTGACTGACTTGTTGACATTTCAAAAGTGCCTGTAAATGGTTTATTTGAAATAACATGCTTCGAATCTTGAATCTTTGAGCCGTCCTTAATTTGAATCGTCGGCACGTCCCCGGATCGGCCCTTGACTTGATAATTAGGGAAATTAATGACTGATTTTCTTCAACAGTACAATAATATTAATAAGGATTTGATTCAGAAAGCTGTACTTCTGAACACGGCTCGTATAGTTAGGAAGTTCCTCTCTCTGGAGCGTAGCTTGGATCCTGTTCCCGATAGCGGTGATAGTAGCCCACCGGTATCGGGAACAGCCAAGCCAAGTTACAATCGTTTCGTTCGCGCCGAACGCCTCGAGTAGGCCACGCCTCCGATTTCTTTGTTCTGACCACGTGACTGAGCGTTGAGATGACGTCAGAACAAAGGAACTTGGCTAGGGGGGCAGGATACAGGCTACGCTCCGTTTTATATTTTTAAATGTTTTGTTTTATTTTTTGTTGAAATATTTGAAAATATAATTTCTATGTATATAAACGGAATACAATAATATTAACACAGAAGGTAGCGCGGTACAGGTAAATCTCTGTCTAAGTACATTTTCGTGGAATGAATACATAATTATTTTAATTATTATATCGATAATTTAAATTTGAATATTCTGCTTAATATAATTAGCTTGTCTTATTAGATCGGTTCCTTGAAATGCTTCTTGACATCAGAATTTGCTTAATTTAGGAATAAGTACCTCCCTACAAGTTATGCTAAGGACTATGAGTATGTTGGTACTATTATCATCACAAAATAAGACGTGTTTGTCTGGGGTTCTGTGAGAGACAGTATGCAAGGGTGTCCACTGTTCCATGTTAATGTGTAGTATTGTATTCAATCTTAAATTATATATTAATTTATAGCCTGTTGGTCTAGTGGTTAGTTGCCCTGACTGCCATGCCAGAGGTCGTGCGTTCGATTCCCACCCATGACAAATGTTTGGGTGATGAGCACGATCATTTGTTCTCTGTCTGGGTGTAATTTATCTATATATGTATGTATTTAGAAATATATAAGTATGTTTATCAGTTGTCCAGTACCCATAACACAAGCTCTGCTTAGCTTGGGACTAGACAGCGTTGTGTGATAGTTGTGGAATATATTATTATTCTATTAATTATATGTTATTGAAATAATCCTATTATAAGAAACAAAATCAGTTAATTTCTAAAATTCCAGACAATGTCGTTGCTATGGATAAATGTTTTTTTTTTATAAGTTTTTAAAATTCTATATTAATTAATGTAAGTGGGCATGTACCGTTTTAATTTTCTATATATAAATAAATAAATAAATCATCATTGTCTTTTTCATCATCAACGACTCGCCTAATTTGCATGGGGAGATGTGGAGTCTTATTTTTCCCTGATTACTAATGCCAAAAAATAATGGCAAGATGGCATAAATTATTTGTAGTGCCACGTTGCCATATGGTTGCACGACGTATGTTACCTATTCCGCGTATATCAATCGCACTCAAAGCTCTCCTTGATTCCAGTCTTAGACTAGATCTATTCGCTGATGAATAGAAGGAGATACTCACTGAATGGCTGGTGATTTGCGAGAAGACTGAGTGAGAGATTTAGTTATATTATTTGTGTTATATTTGGAGATGTGCCCCGCTTATGAAGAGCAATGCCGTGTCCTCGTAGGGAAGATCAGCGGCGGCGATCTCTCGCGCCGTGCCTTGGTACAGGCCATACTCCGGAGCGAGGAGGAGTGGCAGGCGGTCGCTCTCTTCTGCGAAGCAGTAATGCTAGCAAAGGAGGCCGCCGATCGCGCGAGGCAACGGTCCTAACGCCCCAACCGCCGCCTAGCTTCCGATTCCGATTTCCGGCCATCGAAGGCGCGGGCTTGCGGATGGCGAGCAATGGGTAGCTCGCCGTCCGACCGTACGATAACCGTCAAGCCCGAGCCCAGGTCGTCGACGGCGCGTATTGTTTGACGCGCGCCTCAAGGAGGTGTCAGCAACTGTAGGGGCCCAGCGGGGTCGAAGCCTACTGGGGCCAAAGGTCTGATTCTGAAAGGAAGACTCGGCCCTGGTACGTAGTTGCCTACAAAGGAACAGGAGTGGGTTTTTACTCAGCAAAAGTCTAACACTATCTCCCGCCCAAGAGCGGAGAATGTCGTAAGATGATATCCAACCGAAAAAAAAATCTGTGTTGTATTTACTTTAATGTGTTTTACATAACTTGTACCTAATTTAATCAGTGAAATTGACATTTTGTCGTTCTAGTTGAATAAATAAATAAATCATCATAATTCCAGCCAAAAACGTCCACTGTTGGACAAAGGCCTATCCCAAGAGTTGCCGCAGCAAACGGTCCTGTGCGTCTCGCTAATTAGTCAATAAAAGTCCAACACTCCCTCTCACTCCACCTAGAGCGGAGAGAGCATCAGAAAGGAAGTAAATTGATGATTTTCTAACTAATATGAAAAAATAATACTTTTTCGGAATGTCCTAACTTCTACACTCCACGATCATCGTAATATGATTCATTATATTACAGATAATTCTCTTTAAGATATCCCAGTTTCCCTCGTGGCCGCAAATTATTTTCCCGGCGGTTACTTATAATGCTTAGTTTGGTTTCTTTAGTAAGTACAGTATTTACTAGGATTTCCTTGCTGAATTGCGGAATTAATACATATGATCAATGCGAGTAACTTCTTTACTAATATTGTAACGAGGAAAAGTTGTTGGTTTATATTTTTGTTGTGAGAGGAAATCTCAGTATACTTACTGCGAGACCTGTTTTTTGTGGTGGGAAATCATCTCGCTTAAGGATGGAGTGAGAGGGTGTGTCAGACTTTTACTGGCTAAAATTCACCTTTTTTAGGTGGTTTAATCGTACGATGACATACCCTGCTCATGGACGGAGTGAGAGGGCGTGTCAGACTTTTACTGACTAAAAACACATTTCTGTTATCTCTTTGCCTTGAACCCAGAGCACCAGGTTTCACTTTTACACTACCCGTGACCCCAGTAGGCTTCGACCTTGCTGGGCCCCTACGGTTTGCTGACATCTACTTGAGGCGCGCGTGGAACAATACGCGTCGTCGACGACTTGAGCTCGATCCGGTCGGTTACCGAACGATCGAACAACAAGCGAGCGATCGAGCTACAATTCATCTGGATCCATTAGTTTGCCTTTGTATTTCAGAGCCATAGTAACTCTTTGAAAAAATCCTATAGCCTAGCGGGAGTCAGCTCTGCTCGGTCCAAGCTTTTTCTAACACCTCTTATGTGAAACTCTCATTCTCGATAGCAGACGGCAAGCTACCAGTTGCTCGCCGTCTCCAAGCCCATACTAGCTGGGCATCGCCAGGTGACTCCCGATGCCCGTGGCTTCTCCTGTGGCAACGGCTGGGGCGTGAGGATGTCCGTTCCCTTACGGTTGAAGTACTGGAGACCTACCATGTCGTTATAAAATCATCATAATTCTGGTGTGAATGAAAGAGACAGAGGTATGCAAGCTGAATAGCACTATCTCTTTCTCATACCGAATTCATGATACTTTTACGACGTTATAGAATTTCAGATTACCCAGGTCCTTTGAAATTAAAAGATTTTAACGCCGATTAAAGAGACTTGCGTTTTCTTATATCTCGGAACATCTAATTATGATATTGACCAGGGGAGTGAAGTCGCGAGAATGAGCTAGTATTAAATATTATTATAGATGTAGACGGAACACTTCTACTGTATGTTGATGGATGGGCTAATCAGTACTTAGTACGTTTTTGTATATCCTTTATTGTTGTATCTATTCATCAATCAAATAAGCCTATTTTACTGAGTATGTTGATATTATACATATAATATTCTATTAAGAAGAAAAACATTCATTTCTTCATTGAGATACGTCACACACGTCTTTTTTGATAGATTGACTATATTTTTAATTCTTGATAAGATAAATAGCCCGTATTCCTTGGAGATGTAGGTAGAATTAGGAAGCGTTATTGTTCTAGGTACCGTGGTACCGGTGTTGGGTTGGCTCCACCAAAATTTCCAACCTTCAAAATGGTGTACCTATGGTCACCAACCACCAAAAACCAACAAACTCTTCATCATCATCGCTTCAGACGTCCACTGTTGGACATAAGCCTCCCCAAAGTGGCGCCACAATAAACGTTCCTGTGCGTCTTGCATTTATCGTATTCCTGCTACCTTCACCAGGTCATCGGTCCACCTTAAGGGAGGCCTGCCGGTATGCAGTCGCCACTCCAGAATATTTCGGCCTCATCGACCATCTGTTTTGCGAGCAATGTATCCTGCCCACTGACACTTAGTTTACCGATCTTTAGGGCTATGTTGGTCCGCCCGGAGGACACGGTAGAGCATACGGTGGAGGTTTGCCCCGCTTGGGCGGAGCACCGCCGAGTCTTCCGGGTGGACCGGCGGGCTCTGGTTCAGGCTATGGTCCGGCGCGAGCAGTAATGCTAGTGAAGGAGGAGGCCGCACGCGTGAGGAAACGAACGTCCTCACGCGCTAGCCGCCGAGATTCCGACCCCAACTACCAGCCACGCTAGACGCGGGCTTGCAGACGTCGAGCAATGGGTAGCTTTTCATCCGGCCGTCGTCCAGTAATTAACTGGACCGTGCCTCAAAAAGATGTAAGCATACCGTAGGGGCCCAGAAGAGCTGATGCTCGCTAGCTAGGACCGCGGGGAATTCGTCGTCCCGCCATCTCCTTCGTGGTCTACCACGGCCCCGCTTCGCAGTGTCCGCACCAATCATGTGTTTTACAGGCCTACAACTCGTTAGATATACGACAGAAATGTCCTGCCTTTACTATAGGTAGACTTAGGCATCAAAGTACACACACATCGCTGACATCTGATTAGGTACACCAGAAACGTGCTAAAAAGCCTGGCATTATCTTAGGTCAAAATACATAATAAATCTAGGTAACCCAAAAAATAGGAAAACAACAACGTTGGTAAATATTTACTCAACATTGTTATCAGGCTTGGTTTGAAATTAAAACAAATCGGCTCATCCAGTTCGTGTATTTCCTAATATTATAAAAGTAGCTTTTTTCGCCGCGGTTTTGCTGTCGTGGCCAGAAGCAATAGAGAGAAATTATTCTTGCGTGGAAAGTAGCCTATTAAATAATATAATTCCGCTTTATCATGAATACTTACTACAGTGTTTTTTTCTGGATTTCTTTTCTGGATAGATCTTCTTATCCTTTTTATTTGACTTCTCAAATCCAGCTTCTTTGCTCTGGCCATAATAAAAATCTCTGATCTACCAATAATCGTCTTCTACGGTGTCCCACACATCGCTCTGGGTTTATCCAGTCCTCCTTCTTTGTCCAGGCGATCTCTCTTTGGAATGAGCTTCCACTGAACATCAGGGTGGCGTACAGTTGGTTCACTTTTAAGGTGAAGGCACCTGAACACATTCGCAGGAAGTTGTTGTCATCACAGCGTTGATTTGTTGGATTCATTTCTCATAATTAGGTACATTGTTAATTTGTATGTCTTTATTATGGTATTTCTTTTCTATTTCTTTACCATTAAACATGTTATGTTTCTGCATCACTAAGGTCGACTGATAGAAAATGCCTAAGGCATTAAGTCCTCCTTTGTACAGTGTTTATTACTAGTGCATAAAATTTTAATAAATAAAATAAATCAATAAGTGTTGTGTACTGATAAAAATTATATCAAGAAAAGTAAAATTATAAGATCTGAGAATGTTCGAAAGAGGTACAGTGGCCCTGGATTTCAAAGGGCCACTGAAGGAACACAGGTCAGTAAAAATCTGACTCGCCCTCTCGCTCAGCCCAGACTGGGATAAGTTTTTATGTAACCAAAATTTATGTAACTCATAATATGATTTAAAAGTGTGTCTGTGAAGTTTCTTGCACATTCTTCTCCATAGAGATCTACGCTTTGGAACGTGCAATTTAGCTTCACTTTTTTTTTGACTGACCGACATTTTGACAACTCAAAAGTGCCTGTTGTCAAAATTTGTCTATTTGAAATAAACGTTTCGAGTTTTTGATCATTTCCCACCTCAAAAAAAAATGTATAGAGATAAAGTACCGCAATATAGTATACTTTTATCAGAAATACTGTCAGCGGTAAAAAGGTATCGAAAACTAAAGGTATGGAAAAGATAATTGATATTTGTCTACTCTCATTATAAGTATTCTATGTGCGCCTCGAAGAGATGTCAACAAAACGGGCCCAGCAGGGTCAATGCCCGCTAGGGCCATGGCGAATTTCTGAAAAGGTAACCCATGGTCCTAGAAAGCAAATGGCAACTAAAGGAACATAGGTCGGTTTTAGTCAGTAAAAAATTGACACATTTTCTCACTCCACCCAAGAGTGGGAGAAGTTATTAAATGATTTCCCATCTACCAAAAAGAACAGTCGTAACGTAAAGTTACATTATCATTAGACAACTTTACTCTCAAAAAATTATACGGTTATTATAACTGTAAACTGAAATTTATTTTATAGCTATAAAATAATTTTCTCTTCACAATCATAAAGATACGATGAAATTTCTCTGGAAAATTCAAACCATAGGTTTTAAGAGAACTTGATGAAAAAAAAAGTATTTACGCAATTTTATAATGTTTTAATTTATTTTTTATTAGGGCTCCGTACCTCAAAAAGAAAAAGCGGGACCCTTATAGGATCACTTTGTTGTCCGTCTGTCTGTCAAGACCCTTTGTCTCGGAAACGCGTGGAGGTATCACGTTGAAATAAAACCATATACTCAGGTCTGCGATCCTTCGAAAGTGTGAAAAAATCAAACTTCTGAGTTAACGGGAAAAAAAGATACGGCCTCTTATGTCGGAAACCAAAAACGTGTATTTCGACACTCTCAAGGGAATTAACTTCCCGTTGACCTGGAATCTTGAAATTTGGCGTGAAGCAAGGCCTTGTAGCGCAAGTATAGAAAAAAAATCGATTCGGAAAAATGTTCGTAACTCAATTCGGGAATTGAACTGTTTTCATAGATAAGTTTGTAAGGATCCCTCAGTGCGCGAGTCCGACTCCACACTTGCAAGGTTTTTTTTTATTTATTGGGGAAAACAAACAATAACACATAGAATATTACATAAAGAAAGGCTTTGAAATGGTTTTACACATGTGATATCAACAACATTCTCCACATATAAAAACGTGAGACAATTGGGATGATAAGCGCTATATTTTTTTTTTAAACTGGAAAGTGAAAGTTAATATAATAAATTACAAAGTGGTTCGCAACACAAACAATACAGCTGGCTTATTATTAATCATATTGAATGTTGTTTTGATTAAAAAAATAGATAATAATAATGTATATTAAATTAACCTTTTGAGTAGCGTAATGATTAATTAATGAATATGCACAAATAATTTCGGATAAACTCATTTTTTTTGGCAGAGCATCCTATGTAAATTGAAGGGATTATTTTAAGTTCAGTGGCTGTTTCAAGAATTTGCAATCTTGTTCCTAGTGGATATTACTATGTACAAACCTGTGTAGTTTTGTATCTCAAGTGTCAGCGCAATTGAAAAATATGTGTCATCATTCAAACAGGCGCGATCTCGATAAAATGGAGTTGTGAATTTTCTTGTGGTGTTGACCACCTCGGTGAAGCTTGTCGAAAAGGTTAGCTTGATACATTAGCTGCTAAATACTACAAAAATATTAGAATGTGTACATATAAATTCTAATGGTAAACTAATTAACTATTGATACGAAGACATGCCTTAAAGAACTTAGTATCCAGGTCTAAAACATACAAAAAATGTAAATTGGCGGCAAATAATCACAGTCATGGGTGATGCGAAAGAGATCCCCAGGGCCCTGGAAAAATGGCAAAGAAGGAACAGGAGTGGGTTTTAAGTCAGTAAAAATCTGACTCTATCTCCCGCTCCGCCCAAGATCAGGGGATGTCATAAGATAATTTTCCCACCGAAAAAAAAACCCCATCTCATATTTTTACCCTTCTACCCCCATCTCCTTTTTTTTACCTTTCTACCCCGATCTCCTATTTTTGCCCTTCTTTCCCATCTCCTATTTTTACCCTTCACCCCCCATCTCCTATTTTTCCCCTTCTACCCCCATCTTCTATTTTTACCCTTCTACCTCATCTCCTATTTTTACCCTTCTACCCCGATCTCCTATTTTTGCCCTTCTTTCCCATCTCCTATTTTTACCCTTCTCCCCCCATCTCCTACTTTTCCCCTTTTACCCCCATCTTCTATTTTTACCCTTCTACCCCCATCTCCTATTTTTTACCCTTCGCCTATTTTTTATCCATCTAGTATTTTTACCCTTCTCGTATTTTTAATTTTTTTTAATCGTTACTTGGGGACGTCGACTATTCTGCCAATATCGAAAGTTTTTTTTTTTAGATGCGAAATTATCCAATGACTTCTCCCGCCCTTGGGCGGAGGGGACAGCGTGTCAGACTTTTAATGACTAAAGGTCCCCCCCACATATCAGTGCCATGTTTCGTAACGACAAATAAACCATTGGAATTTAAGAAAAAAAACCTGAACAAAATAAAGCCAACAAACTGTCACACTACGATTCCTTGCACCATTATTTTGTTCACTCAAAAGAATAGTTTCAAAATAAATCTTCTGAGAATATAAGTCTTTATGCACTCCAAGGTGCTTTCTACTAGAGCATGAACCGCGACGTCCACCTGGAGTTTTAAGTCCATTAATAAGAACTTGAAATACTGGAGAACTACCACAGAATATAATAAGAACAGAAAGTTTACTCCGAACAATATGCGAAAACTGGTACACGGATAATTGGACGCGTATGTCTTAATCTTAGGTTTATCAAAGCTGATATTTTTTTTTGTTTATCATCATATGCATAAAAGGAGTTTAACTGTTGCTGATTACATAAAAAAAAAGTTAATTTAATTAAAAAGCAATTTTTTCTAATTTACTACGTTTTTTTATTATTTATTTAGGGCCACTGTTGATTCAGGAAGTGTAACTGTTGGAAACTTTCTGGCGTTCTTAATTGTCCCAATATATTTCAAATATAAACTAAAAGCCAGCCCCTCTAGCCAAGTTACGATCGTTTTGTTTGCGTCGAACGCCTCGAGTAGGCCATGCCTTCGATTCCTTTGTTCTGACGTCATCTCAACGCTCAGTCACGTGGTCAGAAGAAAGGAATTGGAGGCGTGGCCTACGCGAGACGTTCGACGCAAACGAAACGATCGTAACTTGGCTAGGGGGGCAGAGCGCTTGGACGCTAAAACCTGTGTGTTTACGTACGATTTTGCTCGATCATTGGAGCTAAACTTCTGAATCCATATCTACAGTGGCCGTAGTTTGTAAACTGGAACAAAGCCATAATTAATCGGCCCACTGTTCTCCCGCCATTCCTATTTCCGACAGCAGAAATTGTTTTTGAAATATTGTTCAACGGACCGACGGGAATAGGTAATTTTGTTTTTAGTAATTACGATTTATCAAATGTCTGATAGGGCGTGGGCTCTTCTTAATTAACTTACTAAAATAAGGAATCTGATTTAAGAGTCCTTGGGGTCTTTGTTTAAATTGGTTGGATTTATAGATATACCTTTTGTTTTGCGATTGTAATTTGAATACGACACACAATCTTTGAACGCCACAAAAAAAAAAAACAAATGACAGTCTCGCAAATCAAAAAGTAACAGGCTCGCAAAAAGTTCCATTTTCGAAGTCGATAATTGGTTTTTTTATTGTGACTAGATCTAGAGAAATTTAGTATGCCCCAAATATAGGATCAATAGACATTACATATTATTATGCATAAGCAGAAGGCTCAAAGTCACCCAAAGGGCAATGGAAAGGGCTATGCTTGGAGTTTCTTGCGTGATCGAATCAGAAATGAAGATATTCGCAGGAGAACCAAGGTTGCCGATATAGCACGAAGAATCGCCAAACTTAAGTAGCAATGGGCAGGACACATTGCTCGCAGAACTAACAAGATAGCCATTGGGGCCGAAAGGTTCTAGAGTGGCGACCGCGTACCGGAAGACGCAGTGTTGGAAGGCCCCCTACAAGGTGGACCGATGACCTAGTGAAGGTTGCGGGAATCCGATAGTTGCGAGACGCACAGGACCGTTCATTGTAGCGACATTTGGGGGAGGCCTATATCCAGTAGTGGACGTCAATCGGCTGAATTGATGATGATGATGATGCATATGCATAGTATTAGTGAATCTTGACGTAGCATAAAACAAAGTCGCCTTCCACATTTGCCTCTTTACCCGCTTAAAAGTTTTTACGTTTTTGTGAATAATTCGACTCGTATGAAGCCAAGGCACATCTATATCCTCCATCCTTTTCAATGTCATCTTCCCTGTCCCAATCCTGCAAAACCTACCTCAATGTTCAGGAAAACAACGTCAACATTTCACTAAACATTCCAAAAGTTGTGACGTGACGTTAAACGGATTACGGTACATCTCAGACTTTTGGGTATTAAAATAACAACGTTAGATGGATTTGAAGCCTTTAAGATCAGCCATCAAAACCAAATTATTTTTGTTAGCTCTATAACACGGATAATATTGTAATTTCAAGGTAAATTAATTGTTTAATAACAGCTGTCAAACGTTTTATACGAACAATAGAGTTATTCCTTCTTCTTTCTTGCACAGGATTATTTATTTATTGTATCCTTTAATATACCCCAAATACAAAAATAAAAGGAAACTAAAAACTAAAACACATACGTACATACAATGGGCGGCCTTATCGTATTCCGCGATCTCTTCCAGGCAACCTGGAATGAACAGTAACTGCCTGGACAAGAAATGGGGTTGTCATTGGTGTAACAAAACCAGCATTAAATAAATTATACTATAATAGATACACAGATATATACATATGCTATATAATAGATACATACATACATACATAATTATTTAAAACTATGACAGAAATATAAGTCACGACTATCGAAACTCACAGCGACAGGTAATGTATGGATCTTCTTAGCGTGTCAATTATAGCAATTATTTTTTTTCAAGTTAAATTAGTCGCCTGGCCCAGTGTTCAGCCAAGGCAATAGCTTCCGCTAACACTGTCATTACATGCCTACGTGAACAGGTAATAGGGCACGTGACGTAGGATGGAAGGTGGACATGTTCTGCGGAAAGTCGCCGCACAAATGTTATCGGAACAGTCCAAGAATCCCCAGCTGTGGAGATTGTCTTTCCAGCGCCAAACCTGTACCCTTCGGGTACAGAGCCCTAAAAATATTTTTTCTTTAATTTATAGTTTTTCGACATAATGTGTCTTAAAATATTTAATTCTGCTATACGATGTTATATGCTGCATCGTAGACACCAACATACATACATAAGCTAAAGCATAATCAGCTTTTTAATGGTCCCACGACTGGGACTCAGGCCTCCTCTCTCTAGCAGAGGGAATGGGCCGTAATCTACCACGCGGGCCCAGTGCAGGTTAGTGAATATCACATGTCTTAGAATTTTTGGTTCTAGGACATCCGGTATTCTCACGATGTTTTCCTTCACCTTTTTAAGAGCAGTGGTGATGAAATAAATTACACAAAGTAATGCGCCTAGCTAGGTTTGAACCTGCGATCTACAATTCGTAAGTCAGGGTCGTTACCACCCGGCCACCACTACTCTCCTAACATACAACAAAAAGGCAAATTGTATTACACAACATCTTGCCCTTAACTATCAATAACAATCCTACTTCCGCTACACAATCAAACAACAAATGTATCCGACATCCGACATAACAGGTTTATCAGAACCGAATTAATTGCCTAGTCCACCGAGCAGCACGGATGTGACAGATCCGACCGACCTACATGATTTACGTCTTATATTATTTGTCCACTTTATGAGGTGGAGCATTGTTCCTAATCCGTTCCCACCCCTGTTTGCTCTGAGTTGACCGTTTTTCTTATTTATTAAAACAAATGGGGTATAACAGTGATTGTGTCTGAGTTATGAGTTATTGGTTTTTGTGGGAGATTTAGGGTGGAAAGTGTTTGGGACGAGGGGTATTTTTTTTTCCGGTGGGAAAATCATCTTATGACATCCATCACATCTTGGGCGGGGCGGGAGATAGTGTCAGACTTTTACTGACTAAAAACCCACTCCTGTTCCTTCGTTTTCTTTCGTACCGAGGCCGAGTCTTCCTTTCAGAATCAAACCGTTGGCCCCAGTAGGCTTCGATCCTGCTGGGGCCCCTACAGTTGCTGACATCTCCTTGAGTAGGGGGACGAGGGGTAATGTCCCCGGCTTCAAGTCCGCTATTACAATAGTGTCAGAATGGTCTATCATTGATTTCATAATTGTTGATTTTGACAAGTTTGGTAATCTACTAATATAATGGCGTCATTATGACTTTTCAATGGTCACCACTCATCTCATAACCGCCTACTTCAATGTCCCATTCATCGTACTGATTTTCTTCACTGTTCTTTCTTTGTTCAAGCTATTTCTTTGTGGAATGCTCTCTCCCAGGAGATTAGGATGGCAACAAATCGATTAACATTCAAAACCAAAGTTCGCGAGCTAATTCGTGAGAAGTTGGCAGTAGTGTCATCACAGCGTTAATGTTTTCAAATTGTCGATTTGAACCAATTGTTTGACTTTATTGGTGTAGATATATATGTAGATAGTTTATTAATTTGTGTATGTATTGTATAATTGTATAATATTTATGGTTTATTAGTATATCTATTCTTGTACCTATTTGCTTTTTCTCTCTCTTTTATTGCACCTACCACTATTTATATCTGCATCACCCTAAGGTTGACTGGTAGAAAATGCCTGAGGCATTAAGTCCAACGCTGTACGTTTGTGCATAAAGTATTAAATAAAATAAATAAATAAATAACCACTGACACTCCATTGAAAGAAGTAGCATAGAATGGTAATCTCGTACATATTGACAAATGTCTGACGTATGCGGTAATCTGCAAAAATTTTAACAGTTCCTTTGATCAGTGATCTACCATTAGAACGTCATTGTGCAGTCATTGCTTTTATAGCTCGATATTTTCATTCTACCACAACTCTATTACGAGACCATTGACCGATCAATGATCGATCATTATGAATTAGCAGATTACGAACTTTTAGCAAAATGAAAATGGGATCGTGTTGGAATGACGAATTTATAAAAATAGCAAACTTTGGCACCTGTATGACCGTGAAATGTTTTTTTTTTAATCTTTAAGTAGGTACACTGGTACATATTATGAAACAAAGGCCCCACCGCGTCAGTCTAGCTGTTTACAATAAAGTCAAAAACTACATCGGACGGATTTTCATGCAGGTTTGACCAATAGACAGATTGATTCATAAGGAAGGTTTAAGTTTTGTATTACTAGCATAGTATTGTAAAGAAAAGCCAAATATTTCAAAGACTTTTAACCTTTTGAGTAGCGTAATTAGAGACACAATAGAAAGACAATGACCAAGCGAACGCTGACGTTCGCTCGGGGTTTAATGAACTAAGACCCGTGCGAAGTTGAGATGGGACGCTGATATATATGTACATATTAACACACATTTACACATACATACATATATTTATATTTTTAAATTATTTTTTATTTTTATGTTTATTTAAATACATAAACTAGTGCTTGATTGCCATCCCACCTGATGGTAAGCAGTGATGCAGTCGTTAATGGTGAATCGCACTAGTTTATTAAGAGCTAATTCAATATCAACAGAAATGCCTACAGTGTTTATTTTTCTTTCGTTTCGAAGCAATTCCTATGAAAATATAGCAATACCTTAAAAATGTTTTCGATTTTCTATTGGGATTGATGAAAATGCTTTTTTTATTCCATACATTAGTTAAGGGTGAAAAAAAAAATAAGTGAAATAATATAATAATAATAATATAATATAATATTCCACAACTATCACACAACGCCGTCTAGTCCCAAGCTAAGCAGAGCTTGTGTTATGTTATAATAATATAATATTTTAGTTATAATAATAATAATAATAGTTTATGCAAAATCCGTACTGTTACTAAGCAGTGGTGGCCGAGTGGTAACGGCCCCGACTTATGAGTAGGTCGCGGGTTCAAACCCAGCCAGGCACATTGCTTTGTGTAACTTATTTCATCACCATTGCTCAAAACGGTGAAGGAAAACATCGTGAGGAAACCGGCATGTCCTAGAACCTGAAATTCAAAGACATGTGACATCCACCAACCCGCACTGGGCCCGCGTCGTGGATTACGGCCCATGCCCTCTCCTAGAGAGGAGGCCTGAGTCCCAGCAGTGGGAACATTGTAAGGCCGACTATGCTATGCAAACTCTGATTGATTATGGAACAAGAACAGCCGCACCGACATCTTCAAATGCTATATTATATTATTAACTAGATTGGTACCCGCATAATGTCATCTGAATACGTACGTGATACAGAATTAAGCTCAATTCACACTGCGACTGAGTCGATGTTTTTCGCCAATAGCATATTTATCTCTATAATCCCATTATTAAGGTACAAATTTGTGTTACGCAAATATTCATGAAGCGCGCCCTCGGGCGACGACGAACGTTACTCGCTTGCAGTGTTGCGCCAGTTGATGAGAACTGGCGTCATTCACAAACCTTCAGTCTTTGAACTGGTCTAACACTGTGTTCGTGCGAGGCGTCGCCACGCGATATACCGTATGTGATGTGACCGTTCGCCTCTGCGGTAGTGTAAGTTGAGCCTCTTGTATTTTTCTGTGTTATTTTTTTTACAATATTGTATACTAACTTCTACCAGCGGATCCACCTGCCTGAAAGAGGATAATATATAGCCTAAGTCCTTCAGTGATAAATTAGCATTCTACTGGTGAAAATTTTTTTAGAATCAGTTTTGTTTCAGAGATTACCTCCTGTATAAAAAAAAAGTAAAAAAAATATTTTTCAGTTAAACTTGAAAAAAAGATGAAAATGGTACTTACTGTACTAAAAGCTACAAAATAATTCGGCAGGTCTTAGGTACCAGATAGGTACCTAAGATTGTTATCACACCACTTTGCTCATCAATCTAGGGAATTGATCAGACAATAAAAAAAAAAAATGAAACATATGAGCAAATATTTTTTGTGTTATTTTTTTCGGTTATTCGTTCATTACCTAGCCTTCTGATAAAGGCTGTTTATTAAGGCGTGATAGAATTTACTATGCCCATATTTTCAAAAAGCAGTAAATCTAAATTCAAATATTTTCTATTCTTATTTAAAAAAATCACCTTCATAGTCACAATCAGATTCAAAATCAAATTTACATTTCAATAGTCGAAATCAAGTGTGGTTTTAAAAGCAGAAGTTTCGAAGAACTTTAAATGAAATCGTAGAATTTCATTTAAGGTTTAAATTCAAATTTCAAAGTCACTGATGACAATTGAGTGAGAAGCAACATTATTTTTAAATCAAATGAAATAAAATAAATATTTTGGGATCTAAAAACTAAACGAGAAAACCAAACCTTGTAATAATTTAAAGTAGGTACCAATATACATTATCGCCATGTATTAAGGGGACTGGGACCCAAAAAGCAGGAGCAGTGTTGCTTGCACAGTTTCAGAGGAATGGAAATTCAAAAGTATGAAGGAAAGTAAATAATACTTAGGCTCAGATTCGGTTTTGATATAAACTAAAACTGCATCAATGGATTTTTGAAAAATCTTTACAAACCCGCAACCCGATTTGCTTCCGGTACGGATGCCGCGTTGACTTTAAAAAAAACACTAATAGTATTATGCCATACGAGTATCACTTTTTGGGATATATTTGTTTTGCTCTTCGAAAAACCTAGAGGTCTTTACGTCAACAATAAAATGTGTTACTCCTAGTAAAAGCATGCTCCATTGGGTATGCCATTATTTTGGCGGTAAGTCCCCTCTTTCAGGAGTGGCTGAAGTAGCAACACGGCGTCCTTACCTTCGCATGGCGCAGGTCCTCACCGGACATGGTAAGTTCAGGAGGTTCCGGATTCGTGCGGAAGAAACGCCCGGGTGTCACCATTATGTGGACCGCCCGGAGGACACGGTGGAGCATACGGTAGAGGTGTGCCCCACCTGGGTAGAGCACCGCCGCGTCCTGGTGGGGGCGATCGGCGGCAGCGATCTCTCGTGCCAGGCCTTGGTACAGGCCATGCTCCGGAGCGAGGACAAGTGGCAGGCGATCGCCTTCTTCTGTAAAGCAGTAATGCTAGCAAAGGAGGAGGCCTCACGTGCACGCGAAAGGCAATGACCCCGCGCCCCAGCCACCGGGATTCCGATCCCGATTTCCGACCACCGTAGGCGCGGGCTTACGGACGGCGAGCAATAGGTAGCTCGCCGTCCGACCATCCAGTAACCGTCCGAACCAAGCCAAAGTCGTCGACAGCGCGCAGTGTTCCATGCGCGCTTTAAGGATATGTCAGCTACTGTACCTGGGCCCCCCCAGCAGGGTCGAAGCCTACTAGGGCCAAGGGTCTGATTCTGAAAGGAAGACTCGGCCCTGGTACGAAAGGTAACATATTTTTAAGTTAAGAGCGGGAGATGTCATTAGATGATTTTACCATAAAAAAAAAAAGTATGCTCCATCGTCGACCACATCATTGCTTACCATAGTGACATAGATTTTATTTATTTTTTTATAAAATACTAGCTTTTGCCCGCGGCTTCGCTCCCGTCAACTGACTGCTATATTTTACTCTATCCAACTCTACCCTACTCTACCCCACTCTACCCTACTCTACCCTACTCTACCCTACTCTACTCTACCCTACTCTACACTACTCTACCCCACTCTACCCCACTCTACCCCACTCTACCCCACTCTACCCCACTCTACCCCACTCTACCCCACTCTACCCCACTCTACCCCACTCTACCCCACTCTACCCCACTCTACCCCACTCTACCCCACTCTACCCCACTCTACCCCACTCTACCCCACTCTACACTACTCGATAAAAACTGGTTCTAAGCTACCTCCTCACAAATTTTCAGCCAAATCGGTTCAGCCGTTCTTGAGTTATAAACTTTTATATACATAGATTTCGCACCAGTGTCGTGCATTCGGCATTTTGGCAGTACATTACCAGTTCTCTTTCTTGACATTTCTTTTTTATTCACTCATATTATCTGAAACTCCAATACCAGATCTTTACGTGGCGACTATTTGTGTACGTCTATGATAGAAAATTAAATAATACCTACCCTCGTTTACTTAGGATTCTTAGTACAAGTTTTGACGTCTACGAAAACGCGATTATATTTCGTTAAAAGGCACAAATGTCATCTGTCTGGCAGCTAATCCGCTTTATTCGAAACTAAAATTCGATAGTGATCTTGAACCTTAATATCTAAGCTGTCCCTAGTTAGAAAGGCGTGCATAGACTTATATAAGCGGGTGGCGATTAAAGGGCTGACTCCGGGTAGGTTTACTAATAAGCCTAAGTAACAACTGGCCTCATGGCTTATGACGTTAACAACTGAGTTTGTAAGGGTGTATTCATACTCTTTAATAATGTATCTCGAGGTAACGTTCACGGTTTATCTACGAGTTGTACGTCGTGAGTTCAAAACTAGGCAGGCGCTTTACTCTGTGTTATTTTATTCATTACTACTGCTTTCAAAATGGTGAAGGAAAATATCAGGAAGAAACTAACTAATAACTTCTCACAATTTGGGAGGGCACGAGAGTGTGTCAGACTTTTACTGACTATTTTTTGAGGTGAAAAATTATCTAATGATTTCTCTCGCTCTTGAGTGGAGAGGGAAGGCGTATCAGATTTTTAGTGACTAAAAACACTCCTATGCTTCAGTTGCCCTTTGCATTCTAGGACTACGGGTAACCTTCGAGGAGGAATGGCAGGCGGTGGCCTCCTTCTGCGAAGCAGTAGGTAATGCTAGCGAAGGAGGAGGCCGCACGCGTGAGAGAACGAATGTTCTTTAAACTTTAAACCTTTTCAGAAGTCAACTCTTCGCCCTTGTAGGCTTCGTTCCTGCTGGGTCACTTTTTTTTTAGGTAGGAAAATCATCTTGTGACAAATCGCGCCTTGGGCGGAGCGGGAGATAGTGTCAGACTTTTACTAACTGAAAACCCTCCTGTTTCCCTTCTTTGCCTTCGTCCCAGGGCCCCGGGTTTCACTTTATTTTATTGGAATAGAAGAAAATTTTAATGGTTTTTGAAGATAATTTAATTTTCATTTATGGGTTAAATTAGATTTCAAGATTATTTTTTTCAAATAAAACGTACAATATTTCGTAGACCTAGTACAATATTTAGTAGACCTAGTACCTAGAAAAAACATGACTGCAAAGGAAAACATTCTTTCAACTTAACCCGATGAAGATAAACTGCATATACAGTGGTTGTACATAGGCGGACTTAATGTTACAAGGCATTCTCTACCAGTCAACCACTATTTAATCAAATTAATGATTAACCATTAATGATTATTTATGTAATCTCGATTACGTTACGACGATTAACATAATTATGAATGGTGATCTATTTAATCACGATTAAAGTTAATCAGTTTAAATATAATCAAATTACAGGTCTCCCAAAGTGATAATGCGCATAGAAATCTTCGTCACTGTTCGGCAACGGTCGTATTCCCCGAGCGTCGGAAGACGATATGTATATAGAGTGGAGAATGCAAAATGCAAGTGAATTGTTTAGGGCTCTTACGATTCAATGACTCGGGTGTTTCCGGGAATGCAACAATTAGCGAAGATCTGCGCATTAATTATTTGGGAATACTGTAATTGATTAAAAAAAATAAACAATTAATGCGAACACTGCTGAGGATAAACCATGGATAAACTGACCTAGATGCGTATCGTCAAGCCTGTTTTAAGGCCTACAGTCCATTGAACACCTGGCTGGAGTTAAATGCACACATTCTCGTACTGCCGAATGCGCCCGCATTGATGCCCGTAGTCCTCCATCCAACCATTTTCTTTGAGAAATATTGATTGATTCACATATGCTATGTACATTCTGAAGAAGACTTAACCAGCATATTTATTGCGTAAACATATTTCTAAAGATCAAAGCCGTTTGAAAGAAGTAGGGAAAACAAGCGAGAAAATATCATGTCATTTTTTTTTTTTTTGGCAGATGTATTAGTGATACGAAAAACTCAAATGTTGATAATGTTGTATATAAATCTATACTAAACATACAATTTTTTCAAACCTATTGGCTTAGCTGTTACCGAGATGTAGGCTTCAGCAAGTTACTGTTTTATGGCACTGGTCGGGACCTATGGCCTTAAGGTTCCTCGGGAAAATGATCAGGAACAGATTAAAATTTTAAAAATGCCTTAGTCCAACGGCGGAACAGTAAAAGGATAATCAAATATAAAAGTTATAGTGTAAGTACTACACTGAAGTTAAAATACCGAGGTTGAAAACAATAGAATTGAAAGGAGGTTTGGAAAACAGATTACAACAGTTCTAAGTGCTGTGTTGAAAGGAATCCCTGATAACTTTCGATTTCGCTTGAGTTCACAGTGGTATGTTCTGTATCATTTTGTATGCGATTGAGGTTGTACCAATCTTTATACCATTTCAAAATTACAAAAGCAGTAAATTAAAAAGGAAAGTGAAACAGAAGTCGATGTTAAATAACGAATATTTTTCAACAGTTTGGGGTGAAACTCTCGGATAGTGGGGTCCGATTGCTCACAAATTGTATAAAAACCACACATCAACCACCTTTTTGCTCTTGAATCTGTATTTGTTATTTTCGTATTTATGTGTTTGTGTGTACTTTTATAACAATAAAAAACTTTACAAACGCCTTGTTGACACTTCATGTGGCTCAAGGGCTTGGGCACGCCATAATCATGGCGGTAAGTCCCCTATTTGAGGAGTGGCTGGAAAGGCAACACGGTGTCCTTAACTTTCGCATGACGCAGGTCCTCACTGGACATGGTAAGTTCGGGAGGTTTCTGCACCGGATCCGTGCGGAAGAAACGCCCGGGTGTCACCATTGCGTAAACCGCCCGGAGGACACTGTGGAGCACACAGTAAAGGTGTGCCCCGCTTGGGCAGAGCAACGCCGTGTCCTCTTGGGGGCAATCGGCAGCAGCGATCTCTCGCGCCGGGCCATGGTACAGGCCATGGTCCGGAGCAAGGAGGAGTGGCAGGCGGTCGCTTCCTTCTGCAAAGCAGTAATGCTAGCAAAGGAGGCGCCCGATAGCGTGAGGCAACGGTCCTCACGCCCCTACCGCTGCCTGGACTCCGATCCCGACTTCCGGCGTGGTAGGCGCGGGCTTGCGGACGGCGAGCAATGGGTGGGTCGCCGTCCGAACGTCCAGTAACCGTCCGGACATACAGAACATACACAAGACATACAGAACATAGAGATGTTCTGTAGACATACAGAAGGCTCGGTTCGATTTTCAAAAACTGAAAAAGAAAATTCTTTTTTGCCAGCCATTGAACAGAACATGACCTATCGAATTTTACTTAAAGTAATACCACTATAATTTTTGGCCGTCCGCCCACCAGCAAACAAGTACGAATACAGTTTCGTAGAAGTTTGTTGAAAATATTCATAAATAATGCGTTTTATTTGCATTTTCCTCAACTATGTTGTACGTCTTGTGTACTCATATGCCGGACATACGTCCTTCTAGTACTCTTGCATAATAAATTCTTTGTTTTGGAATTAACAATAGTTGCTGAGGTCCGAGTAATATTGAAAGATACTCATTCATAAAGAACAACGGCAAGGAAATATTGTTGACGAAATTATTAAGTCACCCTGATATATACCGGCGAAATAATTTACTAAGTTTAATCAAATCATACTAATGACCAGTCTAAGTTTAAAAACAAGTCGTCATAATTGGAAACTGACACTGAATTCACTACATTTTTTTGAATAATAAATAATCATGCAATTACGTAACTCCCTTATGGAGGTACGTAGTTGCATGATGTACGTAAGTATTATTGACGTACGTAATCTTATGAACTTTAAACTGGCATATCTTTAATACGAGGATTCTATTAATAGTAATGCTTCGCCCGCGTGAAAGTCAAAAATTATCCCAAGGGAACAAACGCCTGGGTAAAAGTATCCTGTGTACTATTCCAGAATATTTTTTGTTTTTTACTATATTCATATTAAAAGCTTTCCTCACAACACTTCTAATTTCGTAAATATCTCATCTAAAAAGAATAAAAAATTGTTTGTAGTACACCAATTTGACCGCAGCCTAGCAAACACACGTTAAGTCAATTCCACAATAATTAGTCGGACACTCGTAACTATACTTAAAACTTTTCTGACGACACTTTTCTCATTCCGCAAATATCTCATCTAAAAATAAGTAAAAAAATACTTGTTTGTAGCACAGCACTCTGTCCGCTGCCTAGCAAACACACGTTGGGTCAATTCCACAATAATTAGTCGGACACTCATAACTATACTTAAATTTTTCTGACGACACTTTTCTCATTCCGCAAATATCTCATCAAAAAAAAAGTAAAAAAATACTTGTTTGTAGTACAGCACTTTAACCGCAGCCTAGGAAACACACGTTAAGTCAATCCCACAATAATTAGTCGGACACTCGTAACTATACTTAAATTTTTCTGACGACACTTTTCTCATTCCGCAAATATCTCAACTAAAAAGAAGTAAAAAAAATACTGGTTTGTAGCACAGCACTCTGTCCGCTGCCTAGCAAACACACGTTGGGTCAATTCCACAATAATTAGTCGGACACTCATAACTATACTTAAATTTTTCTGACGACACTTTTCTCATTCCGCAAATATCTCATCAAAAAAAAAGTAAAAAAATACTTGTTTGTAGTACAGCACTTTAACCGCAGCCTAGGAAACACACGATAAGTCAATCCAACAATAATTAGTCGGACACTCGTAACTATATTTTAAACTTTTCTGACGACACTTTTCTCATTCCGCAAATATCTCATTTAAAAAGAAGTAAAGAATACTCGTTTGTAGCACATCACTCTATCCGCAGTCTAGCAAACACACATTGGGTCAATTCCACAATCATTTGTCGGACAATCGTAACTATACTTAAATTTTTCTGACGACACTTTTCTCATTCCGCAAATATCTCATCTAAAAAGAAGTAAAAAATACTTGTTTGTAGAACAGCACTCTGACCGCAGCCTAGCAAACACGTTGGGTCAATTTCACAATAATTACTCGTAACTATACTTAAAACTTTTCTGACGACACTTTTCTTAATCCGCAATTATCTCATCTAAAAAGAAGTAAAAAATACTTTTTGTAGCACATCACTCTGTATGCAGCCTAACAAACACATTGGGTCAATTCCACTATCATTTGTCGGACATACGTAACTATACATAAAACTTTTCTGACGACACTTTTCTCATTCCGCAAATATTTCATCTAAAAAGAAGTAAAAAAATACTGATTTGTAGCACATCACTCTGTCTGCAGCCTAGCAAACACACGTTGGGTCAATTCCACAATCATTAGTCAAACGCTCTTAACTCTCGTTAAACTTATAGTGTGTAGCAGCCCCTTCTAATGGCATTATGTTGTTTGGGTCAACTCCGCAAGACCCACGCTAAGTTGCTGCTTAGCACAAAAGCCTTCCCTTTCTGATTGTGACAAATATAATACGTATGTAGTAAACAAAAGATACTGTATGTATGACTACAGAATGTGAGTAAGACCTTTTTTCATAAGCGGTCAGTTAATTTTTGGATTAAAATAAAAATGCTATAATTATGTAGTATTATTTTTAGTGGAAAACCATCAAGCGAGAGGTAGTGTCAAATTTTTACTGACTAAAACCGCCTGGTGTTCTTTCAGTTGCCCTTTACGTTCCAGGATTGTAAAACGCAAAGAGTAACTGTAGGGTTGATTTTAGTCAGTAATAGGTTCTCTCGCTACACTCAGGGCGGAAGGAGTATGATTTTGTATACTCAAAAAAAAACTGCAAATGCAAGTCGGACTCGCGCCCTGAGTGTTTCGTACAAACTTATCAATGTAAAGAATTCAATTCCTAATTGGAGTCTCAAGTTTTTTTCCAAATCGCAAAAAAAAAAAACATTTTTTTTATGACGTCCCAACTTTGGGTTTTCATATTTATTCCGATATTTGTGTTATAAGGCCTTGCTTTATGAAAAATTTCAGGACTCTGGGTCAGCGGGAAGTACTCTAGAATTTTGCTTCCCTTGAGTGTAGAAATATACGTTTTTTGCGACATAAACGGCCATATCTGTTTTTCCTCCAACTTCGAAGTTTGATTTTTTCACAGCTTTAAGGGACCGCAGACTTGAGTATATGGTTTTAATTTCAGCTTGATACTTTCACGCGTTCCCGAGATAAAGAGTCTTGACAGACAGACAGACAACAAAGTGATCATAAAAGGGTTCTGTGTTTTCCAAAAAAATATTTTCAGAAATAGAGCAACCATAGTTCATGATGAACAATTTGCTGGAAAAATAAATATCACCCACCGTACATAAAAATCGTAGGTTAGTATGTACTGTAAGGCAGCCACGTACTGATAACCAAGTCAACATAACTTACATCCACAAAACTGTGGGCCACATTATGTTTTTATTTATGAACCTCATAGTACAATAGGGCTGTATGAAGCAAAAATGTTACTCAGGTCGTAATGGCGAACATTTTTACAGCAGAATGTCGCTATTCCCAACAGAGGATACACTAAGCTGATATAAGTTAATACACCGACCGACTAAGTGGGGGCATTAAAACTGCGGAGATTAACGCTAGAGAAGAAATAATCAAGTTGTTATTTTATATAGAGGTTTTATTTGATTGTTTAGGATAGAATAGCATAAGCATAATCAGCCTTTTAATGTTCCCACTGCTGAGACTCAGGCCTCCTCTCTAGGACAGGGAATGGGCCATAATCCACCTCGCGGGCCCAGTGCGGGTTGGTGGATGTCACATGTCTTTGAATTTTTTGTTCTAGGACATGCCGGTTTCCTCACGATGTTTTCCGTCACCGTTTTGAGAGCAGTGATGATGAAATAAATTACATAAAGTAATGCGTCTGGTTTGAACCCGCGACCTACAACTTGTAATTCGGGGCCGTTACAACTTGGCCACCACTGCTCTAGAATAGAATAGAATAAACTTTATTGTACACCAAAAAGTAACATAACTTTTTATTAACGATGTATTTTAATAACATTGTTCAGGCAGAGGCCAAAGTCTTTACTTAGTTCCTCTTAACCAGTCCACTGTAGCCCCCAAAACATACCCTATAGGTACTTACATTATTCTTTATTTTTTTCATATCTCGCTGTAGTTTCCATCCAGCCGGGCGTTTTCCTTGGGTGTACTTGTATAGCACGTAACAGGAGAATCGCTGCGTGACATCACTTTTCATTGCAATATCGTGCCTTGTAAGAACATCGTAAGACACATTAACTTTATTCTTCTAAAAATTCAAAAAAAAACAAAATATTATATACATGGGCACTTATAAAACGTCAGAAGCTAGTGCACGGTTCCAAATTGGTCGTTTCCTATTGATGTTTTTTTTTATAACTAACGGACTGGCTTGTAAAATATACTTTTAATGATTTAAGTGTTGTTTTTGGGAGTATTGACGTGACTTTTATAATAAAATGATATAATAGTATTGAACTTGAAGAAAAATATAAAATCAATGAATTAAAGCCGGTTTAGTCAAACAAAGATCCCGAACCCAGTCCTACCGGTGTCGAGGTGCGATAATAATAATGAATTACCAAACAAGCGTGTCTTCGACATAGTCTTTAAACCTTATAAGAAATAGGGACCCTTGCGGTTTTTTGGTAGATTGAGATGTGTTAGATTTTGATTATTCTGTGTTCCTTAAATTGAGCTTTGTAGGACGGTACGGTTGCTTCTTCCGCATTATGGAAAAAGTCGTTTCCATCTGTTCTTTCTTATCCATT
The DNA here is from genome assembly GCA_949316375.1 of Mythimna vitellina. NCBI lineage: Eukaryota > Metazoa > Arthropoda > Insecta > Lepidoptera > Noctuidae > Mythimna > Mythimna vitellina. The sequence continues at coordinate 3,901,423 of OX438696.1, forward strand.
CCTATGATTATGATTGCAACTTTGCACAAGCAGGAAGAAAAGACTCCAACTTCTTTTGAACGAGACCTCGAACTGGATACTGCTTTCTGCATCGCTGATGAACCTACAGCCATTAAATCCGCCGGGAAATACAACAACTCGCTTACATAGCGCCAATCAAGCCAAAACTGTGTTGCTCAAGCTATAAATTCTGACCCAGCCCAACTAATCTTTGATATAGTCGACGAAATTGGAGGTTACTTCACTCCCGATTCAATTCCCTGCCCGCTCATCTCACACCCACAACGCAGGGAAGCAATGCCACGCATGAGCGACGCGACTGGACGGCGAGATAAAGGGATTTGCACTTAATGCCTTGTTGTCCCGAGTGTGCCTAGGAGAGAATGGGCTGGTTGGCCGGCGACTGCCCAGTATCGTGGCATCAAAGCAATTGCTTTTTAAGTTTTTTTTTTTTTTCAATAATCAGATGTGTGAACTTTGTCTTTTGGCTTTGCATTATTTGTGCATTTAACCAATCTTAAGTATGGAAAGTATTTAGTTTTTGATGCAGAATAAAGTCACATTTTATTGTCTATTATAATGCGGATTTTAATGTTTTGTGGTACGTGACAGCAAATGTATTATTAATTCAACCTTCTAGGCAAGCTTCGCTTTATATAAACTTAATCCTCCGAAATGGCTTGACAGAATTTTTTTTTGTTTAAATTTGGTAGGTCTGAGAATATATCGTGGGCTATTTTTACACTCCCAACCCCACCCCCATTTTTTTATTTGATAACAACGTTTGCAAAAGTCAACTATTAGATATTACAATAAAATTCTCAGCTCTATTTTACACATTGTAACCATTTCATTAAGACAGTTTGAGATTCGTATTTAAAAAAAAAACAAAAGAAAAGAGAGAAATATAAATAATACTAGTCGAATTTGGGGTCGGCATAGCATTGCACTATGGAAAATTTTATTGAAAATTATGTATATTGATGAAGTCTTGTTGTCCGAAATATGGCTAAAAGAAAAAAGGCAGGCTGGCCAATATGTAGACTCTCCTTTTGTTTTGATTAAATAGCTTATTTATTTATTTTCAGGTGTTATGTTAGGAATGCCTCACTGTCCCCGTGACTGTGTTTGGAGGAAATATGCCAACCGGAAGATGACTGACGAGTAGGTATCGCATCTCAGAAGGAAACGTCTTTTGTAGTTAAAAAAAACTGTTATTTCAACGAAAGTTCTTTTTTCAAGGTGGGACAATCATTCAATGATTTCTCTCGCTCTAGAGTGGACTGAGAGGGCGTGTCAGAGTTGTACTGATTAAAACCACACCTGTGGCCTTTAATTGAATTGCCTTTTGCATTCTAGGACCACGGGTTCCCTTTTAAGTTTAACATCTGTCTTTTGTTTTTTTTAAAATGCCATGTCATTGTGAAAACATTATGCTATAGAATATATATTTATAAAGTGGAAATAAATAGTTTCAGGTTTCAGGCATAATAGTGTTGTCAGTTGTCATGTTTCAAATTTTATAAATTGTTATGTGACAGCTTTTTAGCGGTGAATAAAAATGGGCTGAAACATTTGCGCCATGTTTTTTTAGTAACCATGTTGTTATAGATTTATTAATCAAGATCGCCACAGTTATAAATAAATTGTATTTCAAAAGCTTCATAAATAAGTTATATGCGCAAAAGTATGTATCTATCTATTGTGGTCTAGTTTCCGCACTTACTCTTTGGCGGACCATTGTGCGTGAGCCATCGCGGCCTTCACTCCAACCAGCCCACCTCACTCCAGAAACAGATGAGTCTTTTCAATTTTCTCACGGCATCTATGAGTGAATTCGGTGCTCCCAAAGTTCGTATTCTTATTTCGTTGACGGCTGTGCACTCGAGGAGCACGTGCGCGACGGTTTCCTCTGACTCCATACAGCCTCTGTACAGAGGACTATCCGTGATATTCATTGCAAAGAAGTGTTTGTTCAGTGAGCAGTGTCCGGTGATAGTCCCGGCCACCAGATGCAGGCTACCTCTGTCCAAACGCAAGAGTTTGCTGGTTAGGGTTTTGTAAAAGTATGTAAATAATAAAGGTATTTTAAATTACTAGCAATTTAAAAAAATATATATTCATAAAGAAAAATCTAAAGAAGGAAGTGTCCATAAAGTCAGTCGGAGTTGAAAATATACCACAATTATTATTGCACCTCTTCAAACTTTTGCCATTTCCGTTGAAATGAAGTTTCTTTTTCATCAGAGATAACCTCCGGTTCGCTAATTATTCTATCTGCAAGAATTCCTGACTAACAATTGTTTCGAAGTTGCATTTTCTAGTGAAAAATGAAAAACCGCTGAGCGGGTGATGATGAAAGAAAAAGTGTAATTAGCCTTTTTCAAATTACCTACGCTTCCGTTTTTTGCATTGTGCAGCTTTTTGTTTAGTTAAGGTTTTTTTTTTAATATTTTATGTAGATTTTACAAAGGTATTTTTAGTAGCTAGAAAACTTTTCAGTAAAAATTTATTATTGTGGAATTTTAATTTCATGTATTTGCTCATTTTTGTTACCTGACATTTCTTGGTTTCGTAATATTTTTAAACAATCTGAAAAATATATGTAATATGGAAGTTAGGTTCCTGAAAAACTGCTTATAGAATAGAATAAACTTTATTATTGAACCCCCCCCCCCCCCCCTCCTCGTCATGTCCTGTCCTGTTGTCTGTTGTCGTTTTTTTTTTTTTTCATTATTTATATTTATTTACAAGCGTTTGAAAGTTTAAAGGGAATCGTTTTGTCTTGGTATGGATTATGTAAAGAGAAGGGATGAAACGCATGTTACCAAGAGAATTACGAGTATTGTGACCTTCTTAGACGCTACATGAGCTACGCCCCTACGAAGAGAAGTGCTGAGGATTGCAAAGGACTTCGGTTCCAAAAAAAAATTTATCATCAATTTTTTTTTTGTTTCTATGTTACTCAATGCTGATAAGGAACACCATTGGTTCAGCTGATAATTGAAGTACCACAGTTCAGTCAAGATAGACTGATGATAGGTTTGACACTTGATTTTTTGTAGTTGTGTCACTAGAGCATAATCAATTTGTAGCGATTATAGAAACTTGCACAGTTCTGTCTTTTTCTTCTCTGACACGATGGTTCCGATGAGGTTAAAGTCATAACCATAAGAATTGTAGTTCATATTTTGTTAGACCCCTTCTGGGTAGATATCAATTATAACAAGGGCGCTTTGCTGTGGCTTTTATCTGGATTTTGCTACAGTGGCGTTTAAACATGACCTCGTTAGTTAATGAGTATGTGACCTTCATAGTCGTCACAGTATACACATGGATAGACGAAGAGGGAGAGGGAGAATAGGTTGTGTGAGGAGTGAAATGAAATAAAAGAGAATCAGTGACTGCGTGATGGTAGACATGACAGAATGGAAGAAAAGAACGCTGACTCAAAGAATCTAACAAGAGACAGAAGCTGGGAGATGATGATGATGATGCGAGCGTTTGTTTGAAATTCTGAAACAGATAAAAAAATCTGGTTTACGAATCAAGAGTACCATTATCATCTTCCTGCCCTTATCCCATCTTATTTGGGGTCGGCGCAATACGTTTTTTTCTTCCATTCTATCCTGTCAACCGTCATACTATCACTAACTTCCTTTTCTTTCATATCACTGTTCACACAATCCATCCATCTTTTCTTTGGCCTCCCTCTCCACCCATCCACATGTATACTCATAACTCTTTTAGTAACATGCGTTTCATCTCTCCTCTTTACATGACCATACCAAGACAAACGATTCCCCTTCAACTTACGAATCAAGAGTACCAAAAAAGGAAAATGGTATTCCATTAAAAAATAACCAGAATCTTATCGTCTGACGTAAAACTTTGAAAGCTTTTTAAAACGAACTCGAACTTTGAAGTAAATCATTCACTACTTCGGATTGAGGAGTGGAGTATTGTTAATCGGGTTTAAAATTCTAAGTATCGGCCTCTGACTTTGAAAATAGGAATACCTTTCGTTTTCATGAAGGTTTAGGATTGGGGAAGGTTTTGTATCATATTTAATCTTTTTTTTTTTTTTGTTCCGTACCTCAAAAAGAAAAATACGGAACCCTTATAGGATCACTTTATCTTAATTAACTGGCTTGCTCTTTTATCGTACGAACAGACAGAGGAAATTTTAAAGTAATACAGAACTACTCCAGTCAAGCAATAAACAACAACAATACGGCAATAGTATTTTGCATATACAAATACCTTACACACATACACTACACACGTACACTGCACACATACACTACACACGTACACTGCACACATACACTACACACGTACGCTGCACACATACACTACACACGTACACTGCACACATACACTACACACGTACACTGCACACATACACTACACACAAAAACCTTAATTATAAGTCAACTTATTTCTTATCCTATTTTTACTTTTTATTATTCATTTTGTTGTTTCATTGTTTACAAAATATAAAAAAAAAAACGAATTTCTACATATCCGCCCGATACAATGTTATTACAAATTAAAATTATCTCAGGTCCCCAAGATCCTGTATCTTGGGGACCTTAGTTGAGTTGATACCTAGTTTGGGGACCACTATCCAAATATATGTACAACTAGCAAACCCGGCGAACTCCGTTTCGCCACCAGATGGCTTCGTTTTAAGTAAAAAAAAAACCTATAAACCTCACGGAGCCCGAGACCTTTCCAACGAATGCAAAACCGTGGAAATCGGTTCATGCGTTCTGGAGTTATAGCGTCAGGAAGGAAAACCCGACTTATTTTTATATAGTAGATTACTAATTAGTTACAGACAATATTAATCATTATGTAATAGTTTTTAAGATGTTCGTTATTTATTGTTACAATGAACAATATACATTATTCTTATTCTTACTTTACTGTCCTCCTCTCCTAGGAAACCGAAAAAAATTTTGGGTGATTGGGTTAGGTTAGGTTAAGTTAGCAAAATAACCTTCAAGTTCGAAATCCAATGTCTAAAAACGAAAAAACAATACCAGAAACACTTAAAAATAACTTTCAAACTTGAAAGCCAAACTTGAAAGTTATTTTGAAAATTATATTACTTTTTTCTGAAATTTAGATGCATTTTTTTGTCTTATGGACAAGTTTTGCATCATCGAGAACGGATAAAGTGAGAAATGAGTATATTAGAGGAAGTTTGAAAGTGGCGCCATTAACTGAAAAGTTGAAAGATTCTTATTAGAAGAGTTATGAGCATACATGTAGATGGAAAGGGAGAGGGAGGCCAAAGAAAAGGTGGATGAATTGTGTGAAGAGTGATATGAAATAAAAGGAAGTTAGTGATAGCTTGACAAGTGACAGGGCAGAATGGAAGAAGAAAACGTATTGCGCCAACCTCAAATAAAACGGGACAAGGGCAGGAAGATGATGATGATGGACAAGTTTTGTATCTAAATGTAAATTGTATACTTACAATAAAGCTATGGGCACGCCACAATTATGGCGGTAAGTCCCCTCTTTGAGGAATGGCAGGCGGTCGCCTCCTTCTGCGCAGCAGTAATACTAGCAAAGGAGGCTGCCGATCGCGTGAGGCAACAGTCCTCATGCCCTAACCGCCGCCGAGATTCCGGTCCCGATTTCCAGCCACCATAGACGCGGGCTTGTGGACGGACACTATCTCCCGTTCCGCCCAAGAGCGGGACATTAGATGATTTTCCCACTTAAAAAAAAAACAATGTAGCTAAACAATACTTTTTTTATTAAAAATTAAATAACACAAAACAAATAAAAAAACAGGCACCTGTATCTAATTGTTTTATAAACCAGTTTCCTCCTCAAATCCCAACACTATTCAGTGTATTTGTGTAAACACTACATTAACACAGACAATAGCCAGCCAGACCTATTTTATTTCACTGCCCGCTTGTAGTTCATTTAAAACCGGATCAGGGTGACCATGATGTATGAAATGTGCAACTGTCCCGGTTATTTCCCGGTTATTAATGGGCGGGATTTAGAAGTGACGTGATATAACGGCTTAGCCCTTTTTGGGTAGGGAAAGAGTAATGGATACGGTTTTGTGTGTTTAGTTTGTACATTTTAAGGAAGGATAGTCTCGTTTTTAAATTTTTATTAAAGCCACCTTTTTTACATATTTAAAATATTTGGCTTCGCTCGTGTGATTGTGGAAAAATAGCCCAAGATAAGATACTCCCGAGGTAAAAGGAATGCTATGTGCTATTCCAGGATATTGCAGTCTTTGCTCTGCGCACAATAAAAATCTTCGATCTACAAATAATCGTCTTCTACGATGTCTGACGCACCGCTCTGGGTTTGCCCATTCCTCTTTCTTCGTTCAGGCGATTTCCCAGCTCAGATCCCAGCGATTGGAATGCCCTCCCTCTGAACATCAGGACGGCAACCAGTCGGTTGTCCTTTAAAGTGAAAGCACGAGAACACTTTTGCAAGAATTTGGTAGATTCATCACACTCTTGATTTGTTGTATTCGTTTTTCTCTCAATATCATTTTTTATTTGTATATATCTAAGTATATATTTATTATTGTTCTTATTTCCTCTCTGTCAGTCTTCTTTTAAGCTGCACCTGCCATGTTATATCTCTGCACCACCCTAAAGTCGAGGCATTAAGTCCGCCTTTGTACAATGTTTCATTAGTGCATAAAGTTTTAAATAAATAAATAAATATTGTATAGGTACTCGAAGTTACAAATATACACATATTATTATACAGTCACAAACAGTAACACCTTTATAATATTAGTATGATTATAGCTTCAACTAATTATTATTATGTAAATTAACGGTATTTGTATTTTGGTTTTTATAATGTTGAGATGTATGCGTGGTGTACACGAGAATGGATAAAATGAGAAATGAGTATATTAGAGGAAGTTTGAAAGTGGCGCCAGTGACTGAAAAATTGAAGGGAAATCGTTTGTCTTGGTATGGTCATGTAAAGAGGAGAGATGAAACGCATGTTACTAAAAGAGTTATTAGTATACATGTGGATGGGTGGAGAGGGAGAGGGAGGCCAAAGAAAAGATGGATGGATTGTGTGAACAGTGATATGAAAGAAAATGAAGTTAGTGATAGCATGACGGTTGACAGGATAGAATGGAAGAAAAAAACATGTTGCACCGACCCCAAATAAGATGGGACAAGGGCAGGAAGATAATGATGAACGGTTTTTTGCATAATATATTCCAAAAACTATAAGGAGAGAAGAAAAATAAAAGTATGTTTATTTGGCACACACAAACAGACAATGTTGCATGCATTGTCATCATCAAATATACTAATTCTTAAATTAAAAATGTATATATATGAAAATGGTTTGATGTGTAGACGTCACTCTGTAATAGTTATATCTACTACATACTTCGTATTAAATAAAACTCTTTAAAATTGGATTATTAGAATAAAAACTAATACTTTGGATATCCATGCAAAGCTGATAAATCATCTAACGATTTAATTGATTTTTTATTTGAGATTCATATTAACAGTGATGTAGTTTTTACCTTCCATAAAGACTAAACGTGAAAAGACCAACTCTTTAACATGAACGAATTACATAAATCGCACTTAATTATTATTATTAAGGTGAAATGTATGTATGTACATTCAGTCAAAAAAGTATCGGGAATGGATGATTTGTTTATGGTTCCAAATTCAAATTTTTGTTTTTTTGTAGTTGTTAGATTGGCACAACTGTTTTCCATTTTGGCGCGGAGTTTGAGTTGCATCTGTTATTTATATTAAATACAGTGCTGGTTTTAGTAATATCATATATATAGTGTGTATTGCGAATTTCATAATGGACAAAAATATCGAACAAAGAGTTTGTCTTAAATTTTGCATCGCCAATGGAATTTCGTGTTCGGAGTCACTGAAAATGTTACAGAAGGCTTACGGTGAATCGACTTTATCAAAAACTCGTGCTTATGAGTGGTTCAAAGTGTTCAAAAGCGGTCGAGATGTGATGGAAGATTTGCCTCGCTCTGGTAGGCCGTCAACGTCTGCAACTGAAGTTAACATCGCAAAACTGAAGAAAATAGTGACTGAAAATCCCCATTCAACTCTGATAGAGATAGCCGCCGAACTTTCTGTATCTCACGAGTCGATCCGTACCATTTTAACTAATCATTTGGGTATGAAACATGTTGCTGCTCGGCTAGTCCCAAAAGATCTGAATATTCTCCAAAAACTCAATCGCATGAAAGTCGCTGAGGACATGCTAGAACGAGTCAGTTCGGACCCAACATTCATGAAACGCATTGTTACTGGTGACGAGACGTGGGTTTACGAGTTTGACATGCAAACTAGTCAACAAGCTTCGGAGTGGCGCCTTCCAACTGAACCGAAACCGAAAAAACCACGCCAAAGTCGATCAAAAGTCAAAGTCATGTTGACTGTTTTCTTTGACTATCGCGGTGTTGTGCACTCTGAATTCTTACCGGAAGGTCTAACGGTAAATAAAGAATATTATTTGAGCGTTATGCGGCGTTTAAGAGAGCGAATTCGACGAAAAAGGCCAGATTTGTGGAAAGAAAATTCTTGGATTTTGCACCACGACAATGCGCCTTCGCACAAGGCTATCATTGTGACCGAATTTTTGACCAAACACTCAACAAATACCATCCAGTAACCACCATATTCACCAGATATGGCTCCTGCTGACTTTTTTATTTTTCTTAAACTCAAATTACCACTTCGTGGCACCCGTACTCCTTTTTACTCAAACAGTTGTGCGGATTTGGATTAAATTCGGCACTCAGATATAATACCACATACTTCTATATATACATATAGTTTTATCCCGGTATTATGTTCCTTAGATATAACTGTGCCGAAAGATTCTGGAGTGGCGACCGCGCACCGGAAAACGCAGCGTTGAAAGGCCTTCCAAAAGGTGGACCGACGACCTGGTGAGAGTCGCGGGAGTGCGGTGGATGCGAGACGCCAGGATCGGTCATTATGGCGTCGCTTGGGGAGGCTTATGTCCAGCAGTGGATGTCTTTCGGTTGAAATGATGATGATGATGATATAATTGTGTACTCTCACGTGGGCAAAGTTTATTTATTTATTTATTATTAGGCTTTTCAACAATAAGTACGCTAATACATTGTAATTCGTAAAATAGTAACTTACGTCTAAGCTCCTCATCACTTACGGAAAAGCACAGCATGCACTACATTATGCGCAGTTAATAACCTAATTGTTTATATATATATGGTTTGGAAATAAGAAAGTATACATTGCTTAAATTACTGCAATTACTGTCCATTCCAGGTTGTCTGGAAGAGATAGCGGAATGCGATACGGCCGCCCATTGTATTTACGTATGTGTTTTAGTTTCCTTTTTATGTTTGTATTGATGTACAATAAAGGATATAATAAATTACTCATTAAATTTAGATTAGATAATAATAATAATAAATATAATTTGAAATTAAATATCAATCATTGGTTTATAATTTAATTATAGTGATTAATTAAAATTGATTAAATTAAATTTGATAACAATAAAATTATATTAAAATTCGAAGTTGCTGGTAGAAGCTAGAAAAATATAATTCATAAATAAAATATATTCATTTTAATAAAATAATCATGGTCAACCTACTCGCGACACAAGTACATACAATCAATTTCGCGTAACAGTGAAATATTTTAAAATTAATTATGAACTTGCTCGAGGGCAAACAGATTGTTAACACTTCAACACAATATCCTTTGTGTTTGCTTACTTATGTACTTTTATACAAGAAGTCTGGATAAACGAGGGACCTATGTTTGGGCCGTAAAATTTCACTGAAAATTAGATGGAATGGGCTGTAACTTAAATTAAGTGAGCTAAAAATTGGATGAAATGGGCTGTATTTGAAGTGGGTTAAAAATAGATAAAACGGGCTGTAAATCTTTAAAACTAAGTAGATAGAGTTCAGTGTAGATAAGATTGGTCATTATCATCATCATTTTGGCTAAAAGACGTCCACTGTTGGACATAGGCCTCCCCAAGTGTCGCCACAACGAACAGTCCTGTGCGTCTCGCATCCTTTGGATTCCCGCGACACCCACCGAATCATCGGTTCACCTTGTGAGAGGCCTTCCAACGCTTCATCTCCCGTACGCGGTCATCACTCCAGAACCTTTCGGCCCCAACGATCATCTGTTCTGCGAGCTAGTGTGCCCTGCCCACTGCCACTTAAGTTTGGCGATTCTTCTGGCTATGTCGGTAACCTTGGTTCTCCTACGGATATCTTCATTCCTGATGTGATCTCGCAAGGAAAATCCGAGTATAGTCCCTTTCCATTGCCCATGGGGTGACTTTAAGCCGTATGGTATTGGTAATTTACAGCATTTTTATATGCGCAATATTATCTTATCTATTTTATGTAATATGGGTTAAAGTATGAAATTGCGGTTTTATTGTACTAGAAAGAAAGACAAGAAAGAAAAAGTGTTTATTCACGTCAAACATGGCGCATACTTTAAAAATAAAAACAACAAATAATAACAAACGACTTAAATAATAGATAGTAGAATATGCGCCACATCCACGCAAAATGGCCAGCGCTCAGCAAAATGCCGATAGATACTTAGAATTGACATAGAACCTTCATGGTTTGCAATTTTTGAGTGAAACTTTTTCCACATGGTACCTATTAAGTTCTTTTTTTAAATGTGCGACATGCTATTATCGACTTTCAGTTGTTTTTTTTTTATACAGCTTGGACAAGAAAGATGGAAACATCGAAAATTCGAGTGATTTTTGGATAGGAGTTCCGACGCGGAACTAACGCGGCAGAAACAGCTCACAATATCAATGTTGCATTTGGAGAATGTGCTTTCATTAAACTGCCAATAAACGCACGGTGTAATTTTAGTTTAAACGCTTTCGTGATAGAATCTTTGATTTGAAGAACGAACCACGTGGAAGACCACCACAGGTGAATAACAATGAATTGACAGAGATGGTGGAAGCCGATCCGAGCCAAACTACCCAGGAATTAGTGACATGGTTTAACGTTACCTTACCAACAATATTGATTCATTTGCGTCAAATCAATAAAATATGAAAAATGGGTGCCTCATGATTTAAGTGATCTGCAGAAGGAAACGCGTGTTAAAACTTGTGTTGCCTTGTTAAATCGATACAAAAAAGAAGGAATATTGGATCGAATTGTAACATGTGATGAAAAGTGGGTTCTATACGATAATCGTAACCAAAAAATGCAATGGCTGACCCCAATTCAAACGCTGTAACAGTGTCCTTAAGCAAAGCTTACCAATAAAAAGGTAATGAATAATAAGGTAAAAAAATAAAGGCACATAAAATCAGACACTTGATATATTAGGGATTAAAGTATGAAATTGCCGTTTTTTAAAACGGGTTGCTTTGAAGTGTTATATCTTTGAATTGACTTGGAATTATAAGATCAAATAAAATTTATATTAAATGTACTTTATTCTTTTTCCGAAATAACGTATTTATTGGATTCTGTTTGTTTTGTATTTTCTGTAATATTGCAGTTCTTATAACCATGAAAGTTAATAAAAAAAAACGTTTTTATTTATTTCAAATTAAGATTTCCAACGTAGAAACTATACATTTCAAATGGCTAGCAATATCAATTACGGATACTTACGACTTTCTTCTAACAAAAGAACTTTGTGATCTTGGTTTGATAGCTTTCGTTTTGAAAATATTGTCTTGTTACCGCATTGAGGAGAAAAGTTATTCGTGAAGTAAAATTTCCCACGTCAAAGTGATTGAAACAAAATAGACATCAATGGGATGTCTATTTTATTAATTAGCAGTTTTAAGTCCATATACATCATCAATATTGCATACCGCTTGAGACACATTGTTTTCACGTTAAAAATCAAACAACGCGAAAAAAAAAAATGCGAGTTTTCTTACATCAATAAATACCTAATTTAAAAAAAGAGAATAACGTACCTTTAATATAAAATTTATTTGAACCTATACTTCCAAGTCAATCCAAAGATATAATACTTTAAAGCAACCCGTTTTAAAAAACAGCAATTTCATACTTTAATCCCTAATATATCAAGTGTCTGATTTTATGTGGGATACAACCGGAAAGTCTACGTCTAACATTCGAACAACCCATTATTGTAACCCTTGGTAACCTTGGTTGTTAGACTTCCGGGCTGCTCAACAACCGTTATGACATCCGAGATTACTGGCTGAACGTGCTTACACTGCGCCTCAATATGTAATGGATGGTCAGCCATTTGCAAACCGATTTCGGAAAGCCATAGATCCCAATGGTTGTTCGATCAATCACAGTAAAATATAAGTTCCTAATATAAGATTCTATTTGTGTTTGTGGTAGGTTATAATCAAATGACTTCTCTCGAGTCGAGACGGATTGCCAAACTTTTAAATTACTAACTTAAACTATTCCTTCAGTGGCACTTTGTGTTCCAGGGTTCCTCTTTCAAACTCTAGCCTATTCTGTATTAAAAAAGGCATTGGCCTGACTTTCTTTCTGACTTATCGATCAATGCCCAGCCCAAACTCTTAGACTAAGAACGCGAAATTCTGCATAGACGTTCCTACTATAATGTGTACAAAAAATTAGAGAACGTTTTACCCCCCCCTAAGGGAATGAAACGGGGGTCCCAAGTTTACATGGAAAAACCTGCTTTCATGCAGGCAAAGTCGCTAGCAGGAGCTAGTCAAGTATAAGATCCTTCCCAGTTTGTCTACTAACAATTTCTAAGGCACTATTATTTTTTCTTGTGGGAAAATCTCTTGGGCGGAGCGAGAAATAGTGTCAGACTTTTACTGACTAAAAACTCACTCCTGTTCTTTCGATGCCTTTCGTACCGGCGCCGAGTCTTCCTTTCAGAATCAGACCCTTGGCCCCAGTAGGCTTCGACCCTGCTGGGCCCCTACAGTTGCCGACATCTCCTTGAGGCGCGCGTGGAACAGTACGCGCCGTCGATAACTTGGGCTCGGTCCGGACGGTTACCGGACGGTCGAACGGCGAGCCACCCATTGCTCGCCGTCCGCAAGCCCGCGCCTACGGTGGCCGGAAATCAGGATCGGAGTCCCGGCGGCGGTTGGGGCGTGAGGACCGTTGCCTCACGCGATCGGTCACCCATAAAAAAAACTCTTGGACCTAGAACGCGAAATTTTGCATAGAGGTTCCTACTATAATGTGTACAAAGAATTAGAGAGCGGTTTTCCAAAATTCACCCCCTAAAGGAATGAAACGGGTGTCCCAAGTTTGTATGGAGAAACCTGCCTTCATGCAAGCAAAGTCGCTAGCAGGAGCTTGTCTAGTATAAGATCCTTCCCAGTTTGCCTACTAACAATTTCTAAGGCACTATTTAAACTTGTATTTCTGCGTACTAGAAGAAAAAGGGCGTAAGTGAGTTAATTAACTTTTTAACTCGCTAGAGAACAGAAATCGTGACCATTTCTTTAATTCGAAGCACGTTTCAACTATTGAACTGAATTAGATTGAGTTTTTATGGCTTGGAGAAAACAAATGCACAGTATAGTCGGTATGTGTCGTTAGAAATTACAGAAACATAAATGTGAATGTACCTACTTATATACATATACGATATATTGTCTCTTGTGAAAAATTCCAAGTTTTTTTAAGGTTCTGTACCTCAAAAGTTAAAAACGGAACTCTTAAGATTGAGTGGCAAGAGCTTCAATGAACAAGAATACTTTTGAAGATTTAAAAAGAAATTTGTTTTATTTAATATTTTTTAATATGCTTAAATTATTTTGTAGGGTAAAAATATATGCATGCTTTTTTACTCTTGTTTTATAAATAATATTTTTTTATGCACCTACTATATTGTCTTTTCATCACCCTAGGTTGAGTGGTAGAGAAAGCCTAAGGCATTAAGTCCGCCTTTGTACTTTATATTGCATGAAGATTAAATAAATAAAAAATAAACAAATAAAAAGAAAAAATGGAACCCTTACAGGATCACTTTGTGGTTCGTCGGTCTGTCTGTTTGTCAAGACCCTTTATCTCAGGAAGAATCGAGTTGAAATCAAAACCATATATTTAGGTCTGCAGTCCCTTGAAGTTGTGAAAAATCAAACTTCTAAGCTAATAAAAAAAAGATACGGCCGTTTATGTCGCAAAAAACGAATATTTCGACACTCTCAAGGGAATCGAAATTCATAAAGTACTCATGGCGTAGGTGTGCCCCGCCTGGGCAGAGCAACGTCGTGACCTCGCGGGGGCAATCGGCGGCGGCGATCTCTCGTGCCGTGCCTTGGTTCAGGCCATGGTCTGGAGCAAGGAGGAGTGGCTGGCGGTCGCCTGCTTCTGCGAAGCAATAATGCTAGCAAAGGAGGCGGCCGATCGAGTGAGACAACGGTCCTCACGCCTTAACCGCCGCCGGGATTCCGATCCCGATTTCCGGCCTCCGCAGGCGCGGGCTTGCGGACGGCGAGCAATGGGTGGCTCGCCGTCCGATCGTCCGGTAACCGTCCGGAACGAGCCCAAGTCGTCGACGGCGCATATTGCTCCGCGCGCGCCTCAAGGAGATGTCAGCAAATTGGCCTAGCAGGATCGAAGCCTACTGGGGCCACGGGTAGTGTGAAAGCGAAACCCAGGGCCCTGGGACGAAGGCAAAGAAGGAACGGGAGTGGGTTTTTAGTCAGTAACAGTCTGACACTATCGCCCAAGAGCGCAATTTGTCATAAGATGATTTTCTAACCCAATAAAAAAAATAGGTACTTACTTCCTGTTGACCCGAATCCTGAAATTTGGCATAAAGCAAGGTACAGGTACAGGAATTAACCTGAAAACAGTAAATTTGTTGTTAAGTCACAAAAAAAAATTGCGATTCGGAAAAATCTTCATGATTTCACTCGAGCATTGAACTATTCACATAAACCTTAGGTGCTAGCCCGACTCGCACTTAGACAGTTAGTATTAGTATAGATTTAAAATGTTTTGCATGATCAACTAACAATAACTTGCCAATAATTCGCCCGAAGCACAGGTTCACCCTAGTTCAGGCATATAAGCAACTGTGTTCTTTTATATATTTAATATACTTTATTGTAAATGTGCCCTATGTTCAATATGCATATAAGTTACATTTTTAAATATTTTTTTAAAACAAAACTCATAAAAAAAAAACATTAAAAAATATAAAAAAATAGTAGCCCACCGGCATCGGGAACAGGGTCCAAGCTACCGGTGGTCAGGGCTCCTGAGAGAGAAATCTCCGAACAATACGCACCTTATTATTTATTAATAACTAAAATTCCAAAAACATTAAATACCTAACAGCCATCCAGTTTTAAGATCAAAACATTTTTATTCCCCATAGGCTTTTAATTAATGTAAAGCAAAGTATTTAGTTGAGCGATCACACGAACCTTCCTTTGGAGAGTAACCGGCAAGAAACTTAATGAATACCTAAAGACCTTATTCCCATTTCGAACATATCATATCAAAAGGCAATTTACTTCTGCAAATAATTTTACGAGTCAAAGTAATTTATTAACAAGTATTGCCCGTGGGTTTACCCGCATCTTTACCGTTGAGCAACGATCGCTAATAAATAACTTTACCGTTGGAGCATTCAAATGCTCATAAAACAAAACAACACCCAAGTGTTGTTGACTGGGTGTTGTTTCTTCGTTGCGGACAATATTTTCGTCACTGATTGTACACAATCAATAGCATAGGAGCAGTGGTGGCCGAGTAGTAACGGCCCCGACTTACGAGTTGTAGGTCGCGGGTTCAAACCCAACCGGGCGCATTACTTTGTGTAATTTATTTCATCACCACTGCTCTCAAAACGGTGAAGGAAAACACCGTGATGAAACCGGCATGTCTTAGAACCAAAAAATTCAAAGACATGTGATATTCACCAACCCGCATTGGGCCCGCGTGTTGGATTACGGCCCATTCCCTCTCCTAGAGAGGAGGCCAGAGTCCCAGCAGTGGGAACATTAAAAAGGCTGATTATGCTTATGCTATGCAGTAGCATAGATCACATCATCGTCATCATCGATCGGTGCTGTTAATGAGTGCGGTGACAGCGGGTGGTAAGCTAGCGGATGGCCGGTCATAGGCCCCCGTACAACACGACAGTCAGCTGTTGCACGCCTCCACGTGTAGCTGCGCTTGCGAGTTCCTTTAACGTAATATTTTCTTGTTTACCTTTTTTTTTTACTCGATATAATCTAGTGCTTGACTGCGATACCAACTGGTATGAAGGGCACTAATTTATTAAGAGCCTATTCACTCTAGCTTTGAAGACACCTAAATTATAATCGGACGGGAAGACCGCAGCAGGCAAATAAATTGTTCCAGTTCCTCGATGTACGCGATATAAACGACGAGGCGAAACGCTTTTATTCAACCGAACGTTGTAATTTTTTTTCTATCTTTATACATGTTATAATATAATATACAGTCCACTACTTTCATTAGCTCCACCACGACCTATCACGATCTATTATTACATAGTGGAGCTTACAGCGTTTGTCTGTTTATCCGCTAACACCTAAACTACGCAACAGATTTTGATGGAATTTTCACTAATTGACAGAATAATAAACGAGAGAGGTTTATGTATATAATTTGCACCCAAGTAAAGCCGGGGTAGGTCATTAGTTCAAGATCAATTACGAGCCCGACACTTATCCCTCATAAGTGTCCAAATAGAGACTAATGTATTGCTATCAAAATCGTTTAGAGATAATTATGATAGAATGAACAGATAAAAAAACATACTGAAAAAAAAATAGTATAAGTATAACCAGTCTTAGAATGTTTCCACTACCAGGACTCTGGCCTCCCTCTCTAGGAAAAACCTCACACTGGCGACGCATCATGTTTTTCACCTAGAATATATGCATCTTTCACCATTTCAGCCGATAGACGACCACTGCTGGACGCCTGCCCCAAATGTCGCCACAATAAACGGTCCTGTGCGTCTCGCATCCATTGGATTCCCGAAACCTTCACCAGGTCATCGGTCCACCTTGTAACCTTACAACGGTACGTACTTCTTCCGGTACGTGGTCGCCATTCCATAACCTTTCGGCTCCAAGGGCCATCCGTTCTGCGAGCAATGTGCCTTGCCCATTGCCACTTATGGCGATTCTTCATGCTATCTCGGCAACCTTAGTTCTCCTGCGGATATCTTCATTTCTGATTTGATCACGCAAGGACTTCCGAGCATAGCCCTTTCCATTGACCTTAGGGTGACTTTGAGCCTTCTGATGAGGCCCATTGTGAGCGACCACGTTTCGTAACCATATGGAAACACGCACTGGACATAGATTTTTGTCTTGAGACACTGTGGTATATTGGATGAGAAGATACCGCACAGCTTCACGAACGCTGCCCAGCCGAGTCGGATTCGACGGTTGACCTCTTTCTCGAAATTAGATCTACCCAACTGGTAGTTTCAGTCAGTTTTCGCCTAGAGTATATTCATCTTTATTTTCCCATTATTAAGATGCTTTATATTAATTAGGAACACACGCAATAAGTATGAATATACACTAGTTGTGCAAATTTTCAAACACGCATCGACGCCTTACAATTCGCACCTTCTTTCGTCGGTGCTTGGTAAGCGTCGAGCGGTATCGCGCGTCGCCGTACGGCACTCGCTTGCCCGTGAGTGAAGAGCACAAGCGTTGATGATGATGATGATGATGAGCTCTTCAAAAGCCTCTGCCCCCCTAGCCAAGTTACAACCGTTTCGTTTGGATTCTCTTTTCGTTGATTGCCTCGAGTCCGCCACATCTCCTATTTCTTGGTTCTGACCACGTGATTGAACGTTGAGAAGACGTCAGATATAAAGGAATCGAAGGCGTGGCCTACTCGAGGCGATCGACGAAAAGAGAATCGAAACGAAAAGGTTGTAACTTAGCTAGGGGGGCTGAACTGTTCCAGCACTATATATATGACCCGGGCGTGCTAATGCACGCGCGTTGTCACGCGAGAGTTCGACGTTGCACCGGTATAAGTTACTCCCTAATTGATCTTACGTCATTGACAGTTGGTGAATGTCACATAATATCTACATACTTTTGGTCCTAGGACACGCCGGTTTTCTCAAGATGTTTTCCTTCGCCGTGTCGAGATTAGTAGTGATTAAATAAATTACACTAAGTGAACCGGCTGGGTTTGAACTCACGGCGTAGAACTCGTAAGTCTTTCTTGCTTTTTTTTATAGAGCCTCTTTTTTATAATGTGAATGTGAGAACACTGTAGACTCCACGAATTCTTAGTTTACTTCCTATTACAACTCACTTTTTATTATGATTATTTTTAGTACAATATTGACCGGTCTACACTGTCCTTACATAATATATACTTATAGTGTCATATGGAAATATTTTAAGAACAACAATTTTTCTAAAAGAGTAACCATGGTGTTTCTTGCCGGTTCTTCTACATAGGAAACGACCAATTTGGAAACACTAGCTTCTGATGTTTTATAAGTGCCCATGTTGGCCTATGTGAAATAAAAAACTTTTGACTTTGACTTACGTTTTTCATTCTTTTTAATATTATATTATTTAACAACTAAGCCTTAAAAAATGAATACATAAAACACTTAACTAATTAAAACTATATATACACTTAAATCAAAAACTACTAGCTAAAATATGGCGTCAAAAAACTCCTCCGCATCGCTGTCGACTGGAAGTGTACCCAAAAGGCTGGCGGCATTGCCACGTTGTATGGCAATGCTTAATCTCTGACCGAGGTAAAAGCCAGCCCTTGGGTCACGTGAAGTGTCTACTAAGCGTTTGGATAGTTTTTTGAACAGCTTATGAGCACTCGGACCCCACGGCCCAAGAGTTTCAACCCCAAACGGCTCAAAAATATAACTGCCGACGAGGTTGTTATATTTCCGCCGCTTGAGGTTCTCCGCAGCAGCAGCGGCAGCACCAGCACAGCACGAAGAGCTAGGAAGATGGGATGGCGCAAGAGTGTCGACACAGGTAGCGTCCCACACTAAAGGCCTACCCATCTTCCAGGGAAATAAAGACATACCGTCCGGTCTCTTACCATCGTCGCGTGCCAGGCCATGAGGTTCCAAAACAGCCGGAACGCCGACGGTGACAAGGGCTCGTCGGATGATGTCGTTAATATTCGCGTGCCGTGCTATCCGTCCCGCGCTTCGACTGCATGACAGGCCGTGGTGACCAAGGCTGTTGACAACTTCACCACAGTGGCAGCGATGAGGAGAATTCTTTCATTCTTTTAAACTAATCAAATATTGAACTTGAATACAAACAGTTAGCTATTAAATATTCACTAAAGTCAAAACATTTTCCACGAATATTGAATGAAAGTTAAACCGACAACCTCGGATTGAGCGAAATTACAGAATTTCAGTGTTACTCGTTCACTTTAGATTCCAAAATCCTGTACTAACGAGTAAGCATTAACACTAGTACCAGGGGATCAGATAATAATTGGCTATTACTTAACCCTCTCGATACAAAGTTGTGGTCGCTAAGCGCCCTGATTCCCAATCACAGGTAGATCTAGCGGGGAAAATTGGACTCGTACTATGTCAGATGCAGGGTTGAACTGTGAACGGGTATTTTTTTTACATTATTAGGAGTACAGTATGTAAAATCCTGAGAGGAGTGTGTTCAGAAAAAATTACTGAATCAATTTCAGCTTTTTTAATTTGGTTATTTTTATCCTAAATTAATCAAAATATATTTTAGCATAAGAAAATAAAATTTTAAGATAAAATTCTTGATAAGTCTTAATTGCATCACTAGCGTGTTTTTGTGCATAATTCCACTTTGTCTATTCCTACTGGGCTTGGTTCGATCAATTACCGGTCGACCGGATGGCAAGCTAATCATTGCTCGACGTCCGCAAGCCCGTGTCTACCGTGGCTGGTAGTCGGGGTCAGAATCTCGGCTACTGGGGTGTGACGCCATTCGTTCCCTCACGTGTGCGGCTTCCTCCTTCGCTAGCATTACTGCTTCGCAGAAGGAGGCCACCGCCTGCTATTCCACCTCGCTTCGGACCATAGCCCGAACCAGGGCCCGACGCGAGAGGTCGCTGCCGCCAATTACCTCCACGAGGACACAAAGGTGCTCCGCCCAAGAGGGGCACACCTCCACCGTATGATCCATCGTGTCCTCCGGGAGATCCACACAATGATGACACCCGGGTGTTTCTTCTGCCTGAATCCGATACAAGAACCTCCCGAACTTGCCGTCCGGTGAGGACCTGCGTCATGCGGAAGGTGAGGACGCACGCAGCTGATTTATTATGATATATTAGATTTTCAATTCACAACGAAGTGGTGGTGAGACGGTTTCTGGACCAGTATTGTCCATGCGACCACCGACAGAACACAAAGGACCAAGTCCATGCTGTTGGAACTTTTATCTTCTCGGCTCGCACGAACTCTGGCCCTAAATCTGGTGATGATACCATACATCGCTTTAATCTAGTCAAGCCTGCTTCCGTACTATTGACTTCACCGAGATAAATATATTTCTTATGTAGTAAGTAATAAATGAATAATAGTCAGTAGTAGTAGACTAAGTAACTCAATCACGATTCCAATATTAAAATATAACATAAAAAAATATAGAGGGAATTTAAAACTATCAATTATGCACACCTAGTTTAATAAAAATACGCACGAATATATGTATGAAATTCAACTGAAATATTAATTACTGCGCATTGCAAACTAAATATTCAAATAGAGCAATAAAAAAGAAATAAATATTAAAAGAATATTTCTTGTCGGTTGTTGTTGGATATTTCAAATGGAATTAAATGCAAATGAAAGGCTATAAATATATGTAGATTAGGTTGTTACCACAAAATAGATAGGTACAGAAGTCAATCTCATATATGTACTTCACTTTTTATACCTACGCTC
The DNA here is from genome assembly GCA_949316375.1 of Mythimna vitellina. Taxonomy (NCBI): domain Eukaryota; kingdom Metazoa; phylum Arthropoda; class Insecta; order Lepidoptera; family Noctuidae; genus Mythimna; species Mythimna vitellina. The sequence continues at coordinate 3,922,371 of OX438696.1, forward strand.
GGCGATCGCGCTAGGGTCAGCGCGTGGCGCCGAACTGTCCGTGTGCGACAGGGCGCGGTGATAAATGCCTACCTAATCTGAATTGTAAAAATATTACATGGCCACAAAATCATCTTCTCTTTCTCGGCGCGGGGCCTGTTCTGTGTTACGTTAAAACAAACCATCAAAATACAAGCAAATATCTACTAAACTCTCCGAAACAACTGATAGCCTAAAAACGTCAATTCACTGTTTCTGTCAATGTTGAATTTAAACAATCGTCTACTGAACAGCTAGAATAAGGTATTTTTGTTGGTCCATTTTTCCACAAAAAAGTTGACAAACGCGTGTCTCAAACGGATAGCACTCGAACTCGCATTGAGCTGAATTGAGCCGAGATATCGTGTCTGTGAGTGGTGTCTATGTATGTGATGCTCGAGCGCGCTTTGTATGTAGATTGACTTCTGTACCTTTCTATTTTGTGTTGATAATATGCATTTATTACAAGGACGAGTGCTATTTTAATCTAATACTACAAATTCAGTTACATACCTAGATAATTTCGTTTCTCAATGCTGTTGGCACTATATCTATTTTGTGTATTTTTTATGCATTTATGTATACTGTTTTACTTATGTGAATCTATATTATATCTCAAACCTCTGAAGGTTTGCTGCAAGAAGATCCAAATTCTGGCATAAAATCAACTATTCATCATTCATTTGATGCAGTATCGGAAAATATTGTGGTTATCTGTAGCAGAAGTTTCCCACATATACAACGCCCCTTCTACGAAGCAGTAATACTAGCGAAGGATCTCCTTGTTGCATATCCAAAGCCCAATTCACCAGGTATCATCTTCATCATCATTTCAGCCGATAGACATCCACTGCTGGACATAGATATATCCATCGGATTCCCGCAACCTTCACCAGGTTATCGGTCCACCTTGTAGGGGGCCATCCAACACTGCGTCTTCCGGTACGCGGTCGCTACTCCATAACCTTTTGGCCCCAGTTATGCGAGCAATGTGCCCTGCCCATTGCCACTACAGTTTGGCGATTCTTCGTGCTATGTAGGCAACCTTGGTTCTCCTGCGAATATCTTCATTTCTGATTCGATCACGCAAGGAAACTCCGAGCATAGCCCTTCCCATTGCACTTTGAGGCTTCTGATGAGGCCCATTGAGAGTTACCACGTTTCGGAACCATATGTCATCAGTGGCAACACGCACTGGACATAGACTTTCGTCTTGAGAAACTGTGGTATATTGGTAACCAGGTATCACTCTAATATAAAATTCTATTATTTTATTTTCTAATTCTTGGTAATTCTACTGTATGTTTAAGGTACGAATAAACGTTTTTTCTTTCTTTCTTTCTTTATTTCTTTTTTTATATAATGCCTACGAAAAAATCTCATCAAATCTATGATTCATAAGGTCACATTATCCATTTACCTACACTCTCATATACTTATCTGATTACAATCCAAATACATAATTAAACAATTTAAAATCCATAGGTACAACCCTAATCTCAGGTCAAATGTTAGTAGTTGAAGTTAAATTGATCAATTAAAAACTTGAGAGAAACGTCTCATAGCTTCGAAGTCGTTTGAAATGGTCGTACTATATGAAGCTATTTTTTTAAGTCGTTATTTTTTGCTGATCATCAAACGTTTTTGATTTTCGAATGAGATGTTGAAAGGGAATCGTTTGTCTTGGTATGGTCATGTGAAGAGGAGGGATGAGACGCATGTTACTAAAAGAGTTATGAGTTTGCATGAGAGGGAGAGGGAGACCAAAGAAAAGATGGATGGATTGTGTGAAGTGATATGAAAGGAAAGGAAGTTAGTGATAGCATGACGAGTGACAGGGCAGAGTGGAAGAAAAAAACGTGTTGCGCCGACCCCAAATAACACGGGACAAGGGCAGGAAGATGATGTTAGTTCGGAATAGAATTTATTATTCGATTTATGCTTTTAGTAGAGGTTTCGTTTTACAAAAGCTTTTTTGTTAACTGAGAAATGAACAAATGAACAAAAGTTTTTTTGTAAACTGAAAAATTTCTGTTGGATTTGATGATTCTGTTTAAAACAAAATACCATTGAAACAATAAAATAATTTTGCAAATTCGTCGATCAACGGTGCAAAGTAAATATTTTCTGATAATCAGTATTAATAAATGAATAATAAGCAGTTGTGTAGTAATTTTTTTTGCAAAAATATTGTTGAAAAAATAACTATCATTTCTGCATTTTGACACTTGAAAGACGATTTTCCATGTCTTAGAATATGAATACTTAGTAAGTTTCTGCAACTATAAAAAAATCGCAACATTGCAGGTAACTTGATTAACTTTGTATTATGACGAAGTTATGCCTGAACATACATAAAAAAATATCCATATTGACAACCTCCATGTTTTTGAAGTAGGTTAAAAAATGGTTACATAATGTTTAAAAACAGATTTCTTATTGGTTATATGTTTGTAAGATAGGCCACGCAAGATAGAACGATTTTTTTTTTGTTTTGAGGTGGTTAACCTCCAATTATTTCTTGCGCCCTAGGGCGGAGCGAGAGGGAGTGTCAGACTTTTACTGACTAAAATCCACCTATATCCTTCAGTTACTCTTTGTATTCCAGGACTACAATATAATTTTAAGAAATTCCCGGGGCCCTAGCGAGCATCGACCCTGCTAGGCACCTCCGGTTTTTCTGACATCTCTATGAGACACGCGTGGACCTGTAAGCACCATCGATGACTCAGGCTCGGTCTTTTCCGGACAGTTGGACGGCGTACTTCCTATTGCTCGTCGTCCACAAGGCCGCGAGCGACTTCCGACGCCCGAGGCATCTCCTGTGGCAGCAGTAAAGTAATAATTTTAACACAAATAAGGGCGACAAAAACAACAAACTTTTCTATCAAAGGACTAACTGTAAAAATAAATAATTCAGTCAATAATACTTAATAATTCAATGTGACATCGCCTAATGAATCTTAGACAGCCAAAGTGAAAACGTCAACAGAAAATAATTGGACGGCAACACCCTGATTTAAAGATAAAACAAATTACGACACAGTATAACGGTACTCGAAATATTCAAGCGATGTCAAAATCGCAGGACACTAGAATAAAAAGAGCAATAAAAAACATTGTAAAATGTCGAATAGCGGTGATGCTTGGAAAAGTGTGGAGTGTTTATAAAGTACATTTCTGATGGGAGTACCATTCCTCAGCTTTTAAATGCGCAAAAATGTTGAGCATTACTTTATTTGTCTTACTATTAAAGGAGTATAGCTGTGCTTATATTTTGCCACAGAACAATGAAAGTTATGTCTTACCACTCGTCAATAGAACTTTTGAAGGAAATCTGTCAATATCCAATAAAGGAATTTCTACGACATGTCTTCGACCTGTGTACTGGGATTGGAGGATTGAGAAAAAGATATCGCCTGTGAAAAATCAGGCGCGATGTGCGGCTTCTTGGGCATTCAGTATTGTTGGTATGAGCTGTGTTTTTTTTTGGGTTCCGTATCTCTGTTGGTAAACACTCTTATAAGGTCCCTTTGTTGCCCGTTATTTTGCGTTAACGCGTGGAGATACTCAATTATTCATCTGAAATTATAAACAAATACCTTAATATTTTATATCAATTTCAGTTTAGAATACCTGAGGCTACCTAAGTTTCTAAGGGCGGAATTCACCAATAAAACTAATCGCGTTTTAACGTTTGGCTCACATAATCGCGTTTATCCGTTGTCGTTAATGTCACTTGTAAAAATACAACAAAAGAAAAATACAGACAAGTGACACTAGTGACAGCTGCTAAACGCGATTATGCGAGCCAAACGTTAAAACGCGATTAGTTTTATTGGTGAATTCCGCCCTAAGTCAACCCAATCTAAAAAAAGTACAATCTAGGTTAGTGTTAAAAATTCTTAAAGGTTCACCGCATGCCCCATAAAAGTAATAACTACATGCTACGAGACTAAAAAACTAAAACTAAAACAAGAGCTAAATATTAGGAACTAAAAGTAAAAAATATTGAAATTAAAATTACAATTGAAATATTAAAATTATAACTAAAAAAATAGAAATTGTAATTAATATGATATTCAAAATTTAATCGAGATTAAAATCACTACAAATTAAACTGGAACAAAATATAATTTTATTATGTTTAAAATATTAATTCACAAATTGCTGTTAATAAATCTGTGGAACTTGCCAAATGAATGAAACTTCCAAAATGCACGTCGACAAGATCGCTGCAGCTGTTTAACAGTTTACAAAGCCGTGGGACGATAGAGCTTGTGCCGAGTACTGTTCTACGAAGCAAATTAGGCAAAAAGCAAAGTCTCATAGCATAAGTAAAAGAAAACATCTAAAATCTGTAAATAAAATTTGTCGTTACTTTTTACGATTCGGAAAAATCTTCGAGATATGTTTCGTGAATTGAACTACTCACACAGGTATGTTTGTTTGAAACCATTGGTGCGCGAGTCTGACACGCAATTGAATAGTTTTTTTTTAAGAAATAGTCAATTGTTTTTGTGACAATCTCGGATAGAAAAACTAAAGTAAATTTGCTAAGGCAACAAGGAAAAAGCAAGGCAGAGAGAAGGAGTAGACAAATGGGTAAGGCGTACAATAATTTGTAGCAATTTGTCAGCAGGATCCACAGTAGAGGCACGCCTCAATAATTTAAGACGTACTATCTAGACCTTGAAACTTATACAAATTTTTTTTTCCCCGAATAATTTGACTGGCTTCTTGGTCTAGCGGTAAGTGGCCCTGACTGCTATGTCGGAGTTCATAGGTTTAATTCCCACCTAAGACAAATATTTGCGTGATGAGCACGATGATTTGTTCTGTGTCTGGGTGTAATTTATCTATACATATAATAAAACAGTAAAATTCTTTTGGGATGGTATTAATAGGCGCAAAAACTACTGAACCGATCCTGTTCAAATTTTGCATACACAATCCTTATATGTCAGGGAAACTGATAGGCTATAAACTATCACGCTATTTGCTATGGGGGGTGAGCAATAATCCAAAATGTAGGTATTGAACGACATTTGCCGCGAGTTCAATTCCCAGCTACAGTTAAAAAAATTGTCATTATTTTGTCTTATTTTTTTTGTATTAAAATAACTTTTACCATTTTTTCAAAATAAAATTGACATTTCTATTCGATATCTTCTAAATATTTTGTACAAACTAATCAAAACACATAATAAAATCAAAGCGACGAATAAAACCACGTACTATAATGTTACATTATTCCATTTAGCTGCAAATTTAACTTCTAAAACGAAAATCATCACGCTATAATCGTTAGGGAGCCAACTAGTCAATTATGACGTTTATATAAGAACGTCTATTTTATAGTTTATTCATCGAAGACCGCAGCGCAGTGGTTTCGCATCTAGACTTTAATGTAATGTGAAGGTGGTTCAAATCCCGTACGGTTCTCTTAGGAGAAATTTTTGTTCTATTTTGTCATCGTGAATAAGATTTTTTTATATATTTTTGCATGCTTACAATTTTTTTTTATAAATTTACGTATATAATATATCTGTAGAAATTTTTAGTGAAGTGCGTATTATTAATTTTAGAAATCGATGTAAATAACTTTTACTATACATTTAAATTGTGTGGAACTTGATAATTATCTTACTTAGGCTTTGTTTCATCGCAATGAAACAAAGCATATGAAAGACAAACGGCATATGAAATCAAAGTTTTCGAGAAGTAAAATATGACACCACACGCAACTCGCAACGCCATCTAAAGACTCAAAGTAGAAATAATGATGACAATGACGGTTGAACTTCATATTAAATTTGATAGATGGCATTGCGTATTTTACGTAATTTTCTGAGTGGCAGAAGAATGGCCATCGCCCACGATTACAGTTATGGTTAAACTGGTGTTAGACGGAGGCATTTTTAACAGCTTATTTTTATTATTTTTTTCGCATTATAGTAACAAGCTAATTGACCGTGATTATTCAAGGGATACCATCCAAAGACGATGAAAGTAAATAGCTATATGTATTTAATTATTCACCTTAAAATAACACGGCCACATTTTCGGAAGGGGTTACAGGGTACCTTGCGTTGGATGGTCCCCAGGTGGACCGATGACCTGGTAAGGGTCGCGGGTATCCGATGGATGAGAGACTCACAGGACCGGTTATTATAGCGACACTTGGGGAGGTCTATGTCCAGCAGTGGACATCGTTCGGCTGAAATAATAATGATGATGATGGCACCTTTTTTTTCTTTTTTTAAGGGTGGAAATCATCCAATGACTTCTCCCGCTCTGGTTGGAGCGGGAGGACGTGTCAATCTTTTACCGACTAAAACTACACCTGTGTCTATCACTACGCGCTGTTGAGGATTGGGCTCGATCTTGTCAACTACAGGACGGCTAGCTACCCATTGCTCGACGTCCGGAAGCCCGCGTCTACCGTGATTGGTAGTCGGGGTCGGAATCTTGGCTCGGCGTGAGGCCGTTCGTTCCCTAACGCGTGCGGCCTTCGCCTTCGCTAGCATTACGGCTTTGCAAAAAGAGGCGACCGCCTGCCACTTCTCCTCGCTCTGGATCAGAGCCCGGCGCGAGAGGTCACTGACGCCGATTGCCTTCACGAGGACACGGCGGTGCTCCGCCCTTGCAGGGCACATCTCCACTGTGTCCTCCGGCATGATGGCACCTTGCGGATTAATAATGGTGTGTTTTATTATTTGCAGTCACCGCTTCATATAAAACGGGATCGAATGTGTTTTTCTGACCACAGTTCGACAACGTATGATGTATCTCAGATTCCTTACAGCCTTACGTCGATATCTGGACGTTACCTCTTTGCAATGAGTGGTGACTAACACTGGAACAACCCTCTAAGGGAGGCCAGTCTCAGGGATAACACTTATCGGCTGCTACATTTGTTAACCATAATTTCATTGTTTTATGGATAAGCTCAGGACTGTTGTGGGTGTTTCGAACGGTTTCTGTTCTGGGTTCGGTTGAAAGTACCCTGATATTACCATTTTGTGAATCACCTGGAGGACTCGGTGTAGCATGCGGTGGAGGTCTATCCATCTTGAGTGAACCGCCGTGTCCTCATAGAGGCAATCGGCGTCAGTAATTTCTCGGTTTGGCCATCAATATGCGAGTTCGATTGAACGGGGATACACGCGCACAAGGTTTCGCCGTAGTTTCATTCATAAGTTGGAGACTCTTCATAAGGTAGTTAGTTCCTACTATGGAAAAAACATTTGTCTTATATACGGGGATGTCAATTAAATACACACCAAAATATCCTAGGTAAATGAACAAGTAATTCTAACGCCTAAAATGATCAAACTGCAACAATCAATGCAAGCATGCTCTCGCCAATTCTTCATAAGTACTGTTGTGGAAGAAGATAGTTGATGATTTATTTATTTATTTATTTAATCCTTTATGCACAAATGTACAGCGGTGGACTTAATGCCTGCCGGATGATGATGGTAGTTTTTTGGATTCACTTAAGGCTTTTCACTATCAGTGCACGTTATCCAGCTGAAGGTCGGTGTCCCGATTATGCTCCTTCGTTTATCTCTACCAAAGCTGTCTAACTGATTAAACTCTTCAGTGAAAAGTTATTGAGGCGAAAATTGTTATGGGAGATAACTCTTTCGATCAATCTTGCAGCCCTAGCAGACATCGGCCCTAGAAGGTCCTATCCATTTGCTGAAATCTTTTTGAGTCGCGCGTAGAATACTACGCGCCGTCGATTCAGGACTGCTTTGACCAGACGGCCGGACAGCACTACCGCAATCCCGTGTTTGCGATGGCTGGGAATTGCCTTGCGGCTTCCAACACCCGGAGCGTCCCTTGCAGCGACCGCTGAGGAGTTAGGATGTCCTATCCCTCATAGTTTCAGCCACCTTCTTTGATCGTAGTGCGTCACTGAAGGAGGCTACTGGTTGTCATTTTCTCCACCAATCGCCCCCATAAGGAGAAGGCGGCGCCGGCGCTCCGACCAAGCGGGACTGACTTCCACCGTATGCTCCATCGTATTCTCCGGGCGTTTCGCAGAATGGTGAGACCCGAGTGTTTCTTCCCGCTGAATCCGACACAGATACCTTCCGAAATACCCACAACCGGTGAGTCCTGCACAAAGAGAGGATGCCGTGACGCCTCTGTAGACACTTCTCAAAGACAGGCATTACCGCTGCGATTTGATTGTGGCGTGCTCACTGTGGCGAGGGGTTAAAATCAAGCAATGATGTTTTACCAGAACATAAACCAGAAACATAGGTACATAATTGCCCATGCATACATATGCCTTTTCCCTTGGGGTAGGCAGAAATGACCACTGCTACGACCCATACATGCTCTTTCTATTCATTGACGGTCATACATCTGGATTTGGACGAGTACATAACATGTTTCCTGAAGGTAATTTGCGTGTTTAACCGACTTCTAAAAAAGGAGGAGGTTCTTAATTTGGATATTTTTACCTTTAAACGTTTTATGTTAAAGTACAATAAATTATTGCAATGCTTTCGGAATGAATTGCAAGCACAGAGTGATTGTACAGTTTTACGAATTTAACGCGGACGAAGTCGCGGGCAACAGCTAGTCTATAATATGTATGTATTTAAAAATATATAAGTATGTCTATCAGTTGTCTAGTACTCATAACACAAGCTCTGCTTAGCTTGAGACTAGACGGCGTTGTGTGATAGTTGTCGATTATTATTATTATTATTTGTTCTGTGTCTATAATAATGTACGCATGAAACATATAAGTATTTTTATTAGTTGTCTAGTACTCATAGCACAAGCTCTGCTTACTTTTTAGACTAGATGGCGAGGTGAAAAAGTTAATTTATTTATGTAATTTAGTTTTTTTTTTTACTTCACAGCTAATATTGAAAGTCAACTGAAGATACATAAAATGAGGGACGAAATTTTATCGGAGCAGTTTCTCATTGATTGTGACGAAGCCCAACTAGGTTGCCAATACGGATCCATCCTCGCCACCTTTGGGTAAGTTTTTTTAACCATCTACCGAAAAGCATCACCTTTATGCTCTAGACCCATTTTACTAGGGGCCGATGCAACATGTTTTTTCGTCCATTCTGTAATCATCACACTATCGCTAGCTCCTTCTGCGAAGCAGTAATGCTAGCAAAAGAGGCAGCCGATCGCGTGAGACAACGGTCTTCACGCCCCAACCGCCGCCGGGATTCCAATCCCGATTTCCGGCCACCCTAGGCGCGGGCCTGCGTATAGGCGGACGTATAGCTCTGTCCCTCTTTCTCACCCGCACAACTGACTTTTTTACACGTTATGATAAGGCCCCTGAACAAAGTAGTGGGTTTTAGAGAGTAAAGTCCGTCAAAACTCTTTTGAAAAGGGAGAATCCTCCGACCAGACGGGTGTTATTTCTGGTTTGGGCAACTGCCCGATAGATGATTTTGAGCTGTTATACTTGTTCAAATCGTGCGGAGAACTTTAATTGCGCGGTGCAGAATTTCGTCGTTTAGTTCTTAAGTGACGCCATAGATGTCGCTACAAGTTGAAGCAACTGCTGCTGATGCTGCTATTTCTTCTGCTCCTGTTATGACGACTATCATCATCATCATTTCAGTCGAAAGACGTTCACTGTTGGACAGAGCCCTCCCCCAAATGTCGCCACCATGAACGGTCCTGTGCGTTTCGCATCTATCGGATTCCCACAACCCTTACCAGGTCATCGGTCCACCTTATAGGAGGCCTTCCAACGCTACGTGTTCCGGTACGTGGTGGCCATTCTAGAACCTTCCGGCCTCAACGGCGATCCATTCTGCAAGCAATGACGACTATAATAAAACCAATCTCCACTCTTCTTTCAGGCATATAGTGGCCACATTTGGTGGAGTTCTTCGAAACATAGATTACTACCCTTATGTCGAAGAAAAAGGGCAGTGCAGATGGCAACGTAGCACCTCAGAGAACTTGAATAAGCACCCTAAGCCTGTACCTGTAACTGGGTTCCAGAGGGTGTTGCCTGATGAAGATGTTATGGCTCAATTCATATATGAACAAGGACCACTGTCTGCTGGTAAGTGAAAGAAATAGTTCTACAGGAGGACAAATTTTCATTTATTACGTCTTCAAGGTTACACAACCAGTAGCGACATCTATGACGCCTCATCATTTCAGCCGAAAGACGTCCACTGTTGGATATAGGCCTCCCTCAAGCGTCTCCACAACGACCGATCCTGTGCGTCTCGCATCCACCGCACTTCCGCGACTCTCACCAGGTCGTCGGTCCACCTTGTGGGAGGCCTTCCAACACTGCATCTTCCGGTACGTGGTCGCCACTCCAGAACCTTTCGGCCCCATCTACCATCCGTTTTACGAGCAATGTGCCCTGCCCACTGCCACTTTAGCGATTCTTCGTGCTATGTCGGTGACCTTAGTTCTCCTGCGGATATCTTCATTTCTGATGTGATCTCGCAAGGAAACTCCGAGCCCAGCCCTTTCCATAGCCCTTGACACCTCATAGGAACTAAAATTCTAAAATCCTGCATTGCAGTATTAGTTATTCATGCGATTAGTACATATACAGCCTGAAATCATCTATCGAGCAGTTGCCCAAACCAGACACAACACCCATTTGGTTGGAACATCCTCCCTTTTCAACGGAGGTCATATCCATCATATATCATACCTCTAAAAACCCTTACCAAAGTCGGTCCAAGATTGGAGAAGGAGCGCTCATGAAATCAACACACGTTCAAATATTTACATTACAATCATAATTATAGAATTGGAAAAATAACAAATCATTCCAAAATAATTAAAACAAATTCAAAAATAATAATTAAAGACATTTTTTACATGTTTATAAAAAACAATGTCTTCTTGCAGCAATAAATTCGGCATCTATGAAAAGATACGAAGGCGGTATAGACGAGCCAACGGTCGAAGACTGTGATCCTAAAAAATTGGACCACGCCGTTTTGATCGTCGGATATAGTGTCTATGGTTAGTATTTAATTAATATTGTTTAAATTGATTGACGCTAAGAGCAATAATTTGACCGGATTTTTTGTTTTTATATTTTGATAGTCTTCAGAGCAATGGTCGCCGAGTGGTAACGGCCCCGACTTACGAGTTGTAGGTCGCGTGTTCAAACCCAGCCAGGCGCATTACTTTATGCAATTTATTTCATCACCATTGCTCTCAAAACGGTGAAGGAAAACATCGTGAGGAAACCGGCATGTGCTAGAACCAAAAGTTCGAAGACATGTTACATCCACCAACCAGCACTGGGCCCACGTGGTGGATTACGGCCCATTCCCTCTCCTAGAGAGGAGGCCTGAGTCCCAGCGGTGGGAACATTATAAAGCCGACTAGGCTGTACTATATTTTCATCAAAACCTCATGAAAAGATTAGTGGTAGGATATAGAAGAAGAAAAAGAGTTTATTTACGACAAACATGGCACATAACTTAAAAAATATGACAATTTCGTCACGATATTTCTCATATTTTTCTTCACCGTACCTAAATCTTTTGATGAATCTAACCATTTACATCATTTGTTGCAGTAAGCGAATCTGGTCAAGAAACCCCGTACTGGATCATCAAAAACTCGTGGGGCGAGGACTGGGGAGACAAGGGATACTACTACCTGGTGTCGGGGCGCAACGCATGTGGTATAGCATCAGACGTGTCAATCGCTTATGTATGAAAAAATGTTACAGATGCAGAAAATAAAAAATTGCTCGTTTTATAATCTCTTTTAATAAAATCATTCATTAACTCCATTTATTTTCATATTTACTCGTACATAGTTAAAAACAAAGTGTTGTTTTTCCATGTTCCAGAACACTGTCTAACGTAGAAAGCTTTGTAAAAGACAATATTAACTATCATTTCAAAGGGCAATGAAACCTGATTTAATGCTCTTATTAAACTGTCAGGTTTTAAACATAAATGAAAGTATATTTCTTGACGACTTGTTTGTTCAATGTGAACTTATTTACAAGTCGTGTTTTTTTATGAGGTGGGAAATATTCAAACAACTTCCCTTACTCTGGGTGAAGCGTTAGCGTTCCAGAGTTTTACTGAGTAAAATCCAACTATAAAATAAAAAATAAAAATAAAAACCATTTATTTCAGGCAACTAATAGCACCCATACAACAATCACAAAACAGAACACACACACATAAGCAAATACATATTACACTATCGGACATAGTTAGCAACATGTCTGCTACAGCAATGTCCGATATAAGGGCAATCAAATCTGCCAGCAATCATCGCCAGAACTGTATTGGAGCTGCCCCGCACCCTGCGCACTAAGGACGCGCACCGCTTGCGCATGGTGGTGTGTAAACAGTCGGCGCTACTATGTTCCTTCTGTTGCCCTTCGCATGTCAGAGCCCGTCAACTTGAATCTAACCTAAATACAAAGATTGGACGTTTTTCTTGCTCATCGACAATCGCTTGTCCCGTCGAAAACTAATGTATCTAAATATCGTATTCACACTTGAATTCTTTACATACACAGGGGCTTCAAATTCGATAATAATATTTTACTTTATTAAAGGGCATTGCGCACAACCGTCCCCACTCACCAACAGATTTGATACAGGTGTCATTCGAAGCGTCTAATTGAATAGTTTTTTTTTATTATGGCGTATGTCGCCATAATAAAAAAAAAAGTATGGGGTTTAGGTAGTATAAAATATATTTTTTAACTTAATCTAACTTGACCTGACCTAACCTAAGTTGTGCGCACATAATATCTATTGTATGGTACATGGGGCTACGGAGACAGATTGATTTTAATGCACCAGCACAAACGCCAGGTCATACTGTAATAGATGACTAAATGATGATAATTTTCAAAAAAAAAAAATTAAATAAAGACCCCATATATTTTAACAACCAAATCAGCTGTTTTGTCTTTTGTGAATAGGAATGAATCAATTGATATGTATCGCATGTCTGTTGGAGGGTGGGGACGGTGGCCAGACAAAATCCTGCATCCTCCTTTGTGTGATAGTATGGACGACATACCCCTTTTTTGAGGTGAAAAATCACTCTGTAGCGACATGTATATCGTCACATAAGAACTAATCATGCATCACGCAATCAAAGTTCTGCGCGCGATTAGAACATATAGAACAGCCCGAAATCATCTATCGGGCAGTTGCCCACCAGACATGACACCCGTCTGGTCGGAGGATCCTCCCTTGTCAACGGAGGTTTGCGGGACTTTACACTCTGTTCCACCTACCTCCAAAACTCAATGACTTCTCTAAGTCTAGAGGAGAGTAGGAAGGCGTATCAAACTTTTTATTGACTAAAACCACACCTGTGTCTTTCAGCGATCCTTTGAGTTCTAGGCCCACGATTTTCCTTCCAAAAAATTATCTGTAAATTCTGTCACACTTTTTGTAAGTACTGAACGGTTGTAGACAGAAAAAAAACGTCCCACTTGCTCAATAAGCCTTAGAAACAAGACTATGACTATAAGAAAAACATTTTAGGGAAAGTTTGGCTGGAATCACCAACTTAGAGAGATCAAACGTGGATAGCGATCAAACACTCGACTTCACGAGAGAAAAGCATTTCAAAATTCAAATTACAAATTAATTAATTCGCTTTGTGCAATGTTACTAATTAAACACTTGCTCAAGTGTAAACACAGTACAAAAGCTTAGAGTCAACATAGCAAAACACAACACTAAGCAAAACTTAAATTAACCGTAACATCAACTCACAAAAACTGAATAAACAACAACTCACCTTATAACTCAAACCAACATTGTGAATAACAAAACAGTTGTAATAAAAACAAAAGAAAGTTAACAAACTTAATGAAGAATTTTATATGAAGCTAACATATTATAATGACGTCTTTGATAGCATGGTTGGCGCAGTGTTTGAGCACTTGACTGGGGCACTGCGTGTCAAAGGTTCGATTCCCGCACGGATCAACCGACACTGAAAGTTCTGATGGCCGAAGTGATAGAATAAGCATTCATGTTAGGAACAATACTAAAATATGACTATGTTTTTTTATAGAAATTTTGCTAATGTTTTAACCCATGGAGCAATCATATAAGAACTTTAATGCAATGAAAAAAAAAGGTACATTTTCAATAAAATACAGCATTTAAAAAAGAAATAATTATTAAACAAGTAATTTTTTGAATGAAACAAAAGCCTTCTAACGTTTTAGCGTGCTACACAGTGCTAGTCAGAGCGCTAGTAGAGTGATATGCAGAGTGCTACACAGAGTGCTACGCAGAGTACTACGCAGAGTACTACGCAAAGTGATATGCAGAATGCTACACAGAGTGATGCTCAGAGTACTACGCAAAGTAATATGCAAAGTGCTACGCAGAGTCACATGCAGAGCGCTACGCGGGTGCGTAGCACGGTCATATGCAACATAAGTTTTGATTGATTTTATTGATTGGTAAAACTTGGTTAATGTCTTAACAAACGCGTATATTCTTGTAGCTCCCATAAGGAAAAAGTCAGAAACATTCATTCGTACTTTACTGAACCTCACGTGTTTTCCCATGAGGGAAGACCAAAGTTGTGCCTTATTTTTGCAGAGTACGTGTTCACAGAAACTGTATATAACTGTACACTACTGGTTGCAAACTAAGTAACCTGAAATCAATAGAGGTTTTTCAATTAAAGGAAAGTCAATTTGAAACAAGTTTGAGTCGGAATCGGACACTGAGAGTTCCGTAAAAACTTACTATGAACAGTTCAATTCCCGAATTGAGTTAAAAAGATTTTTCCGAATCGCAAAAAAGTTTTTTTTTTGTGACGTAACTACAAATTTACCGTTTTCAAACTTTTTTCCAAATTTCAGCTTTCTAGGTCAACGGGTTACTTTCCGTATACTCTATATGAATTTTGATTCCCTTGAGAGTGTCGTAATACACTTTTTTTGCGACATAAACGGCCGTATCTTTTTTTTTTCGATAACTCAGATGTTTGATTTTAATTTCAACTCGATATCTTAACATACAGACATAAAGGGTCTTGACATACAGACGGACAACAAAGCGATCCTATAAGGGTTCCGTTTTTTTCTTTTAAGATACGGAACCCTAAAAAGAAATAAGTTCAAAGTAAAAATAAACCTGCACAAGTTTACATTTCATTACGTTAGTTAAGATTTTATTAATTTTAACTAAATATAAACCTAAAATAATATTTTACTCTGTGCTGTGCTTCACTCATGAGTCGGTGTAGCAGTCAGTTTATTTTGCAATCACGCTACCACATAATTAGAAAAAAAGGAATGAAGAGAAACTTACGTATTTCAATTAAATGTATTTGAAACTTTGAAAGCGTGTGTTCTTGCATCACGGTTGGCGCAGTAGTTGAGTGATTGTCTTTTGCAGTGCGTGTCGTTGGTTCGATTCTCGCACGGAACAAAAATCTGTATGGCCTACATATAGGTTTTCCGGCTCTGGGTGTGATGAGTTTACATGTTTACAGGAGCTATTGCAGGTATTTCAAAAGTTATATTAACATTAATGGGGCAAAGTTTTGTAAAAAAAAAACTAGAGGGTAACTGCGCCGATCGCATTATCACTGGTGTTTTTTAGTTCTTAAATATTACTGCATAGACAATCTAGATACATATGGGATCCGAAGCGAGGACGAGTGGCAGGCGGTCGCCTGCTTCTGCGAAGCAGCAAAGCTAGCAAAGGAGACGGCCGCGTGTGCACTCACGCCCCAGCCGACGGGATCCCGATCCAGATTTGCGGCCACCGTAGGCGCGGGCTAGTGGACGGCGAGCAATGGGTAGCTAGCCGTCCGATCATCCGGTAACCTTCCGGACCGAGCCTATGTCGTTGTCGGCGCGTACTGTTTATCGCGCGCCTCAAGGAGATGTCAGCAAACCGTAGAGGCCGAGCAGGGTCGAAGCCTACTGGGGCCCAGGGTCTGCCTATGAAAGGAAGGAGGAACTGGAGTGGATTTTTAGTCAGAAAAAGTCTGACCCTACCTCTCGCTCCGCCCAAGAGCGGGGGACGTCATTGGATGATATTCACACCGAAAAAAAAAAAACTTGAAAGTTTAGTGTATGTTCATAATCGGCTACTGAATCGATTTCAGCTATTTGTAATTTGGGTTATTTTTTATCCTAAGTAAAGTTAAATTACAACACAGTATGGTACTCGAGATATTCAAGCGATGTTAAAAACTCAGGACACTAGAATAAAATGCGCAATAACTAACGTTGTAAAATATTGAATAGCGGGGATGCTTATGTTAAAGTATTTATATTGTATATTTCTGAAGGGAACACCATTCATCGCCTATTATATCGGTAAAAATGTTGAACAAAGCTATATTTTTATTTCTTTTAAAAGTGTGCAGTTGTTTTCTTGTGCTGCCTCAGAGCAACGGAAGTTTTACCTTGCCTCCTGTTAATGGGACTTTTCAAGAATATATGCCATCTAATAAAGGAATAAATTCTTCTGCGAAGGGTAGTCGTCCTGTTCGCTGGGATTGGAGAGACAAGGATAAAATATCTCCTGTTAAAGATCAGGCGCAATGTGCTGCTTGCTGGGCATTCAGCACCATCGGTATGAGCTGTGGTCTTTCTTATTTATGAACTTTTATTTAGTTTCATTTCATATTCAGTTGTAGGTCGAGGGTTCGAACTCTGACTGGTGCATTTTTTTTTGCTTTACTGCGATCCCCCCTGATGGTAAGCAGAGATGCAATCATTGATGGTGAGGCGCACTAGTTTATTAAGAGCCTGTTCACTCTAGCCTTGGACACACCTAAATTATAGTTGGATAGGAAGACCGCAGCAAGCAAATTGTTCCAGTCCTTCGATGTACGCGGTATAAAACACAAAGCGTAGCTTAGTCCAGACCGCTGAAGTTTCAACAACGTAAGGGTGGATACTCGCCGTACGTCGGGTTGTCCGATGGCAGAAAGGAGATGGCGAGTCCAAATATGCTAGATGGCATTTTGCAGCACCAACCGAGCATTACTTTGTGTAAGTTATTTCATCTCCACTGCTCTCAAAACGGTGAAGGAAAACATCGTGAGGAAACCGTGTAAAATGTAATGTAAACTGAGTAAAATGTCCTAGAACCAAAAATTCCAAAACATGTGACATCCACCAACTCGCACTGGACCCGCGTGGTAGATTACGGTCCATTCCCTCTCCTAGAGAGGAGACCTGAGTCCCAACAGTGGGAACATTAAAAGGCTGGTTAAGCTATTTAGTTTCACCTGTCCCGATGTTTGTATGTCTGTAATCAAATCTTGCTTGATGTAGCTGGAAGGTGGCCATAGGAACTCGGTAGTTAAACGACACGACCCCATCGAGTTTGGAGTCGTTTTATCCGTCTTGATGAGTACTTTGGTGCTAGATGGTAACCAGGGTCTGATGATGATATGGAAGATAGCCATAAGAGCTCGGTAATAAGCACATTAAGATAATCGTGTTTGAACTTTTTTGAAAGGTCTTGATGTATTAATTATATTAAATACTTAGGTATATGCTGCGCTTTAAAAACTTGCCATGAAAAAAATATTTTGTTTAAAAAAAATATTTTTAACAAATAAGTTGTTGTCATTCGTGATAATTTCGAAAAGAAAAGCAATAAACTAATTCTAAATGGGAAAACCATATTGCATTTTTTTTTATTTCTTGTCATCATCATCGTGATTTCAGCCGAAAGACGTCCACTTTTGGATATAGGGCTCCCCCAAGGGTCGCCATAATGATCGGCAACCCTCCAACCCTCACCAGGTCATCGGTCCGCCTTGTGGGAGGTTATTTCGTATATATGATATTAATTAGTGCTTTGTCTCAATCTTGTCTTCATGTTACAGCATCTTGTAATTCATTCTGTGCATATATATTAATCGATCGATAATAATCTATCGTAATAATACTATAAAGAGAAAAAAAAACTATTTTTGTGAGTAAATTCAAAAACTGCTGGACTGATTTTTTGAAATTCTTTCACTAGCAGAATGCTAGTGCTGTGTTGTTCTGTATCATTCAGTGATTTAGGTTTTAATATTTTTTTATTTTACACGGGCAAAGCCACTAGCCAAAGCTAGTTCTGAATATTAAACTTTTATTTATTTTGCAGCTAATATTGAAAGTTATCTAAAGATATACCATAATAGGGAAGAAGTATTATCGGAGCAGTTTCTCATTGATTGTGATGATGCCCAACAGGGTTGTAAAGATGCATCTATTCTCGCTACATTCGGGTAAGTTTTTAGGGTTCCGTACCCCAAAAAAAAGAAAACGGAACACTTATAGGATCACTTTGTTGTCCGTCTGTCTGTCTGTCTGTCAAGACCCTTTATCTCGAAAACGCGTGGAGGTATCTAGTTGAAATTAAAAACATATATTCAAATCTGTGGTGCCTTGAAGCTATTCAAAATTAAACTTCTAAGTTAACGAAAAAAAAAGATACGGCCATTGATATCGAAAAAAACGTATATTTTGACACTCACAAGGGAATCCAAATTCATATTTTTTTTTATGATTGGATTTTTTTTGAGATTACATAGCGTCCCTTAGCTTACAACACCGCTCAAGTCGAAAATTTGCGGTTTTCAAATTTGATTACCTTTAAATAGAGCTGCTCATTGCGCGTCTAACCATTGGTCACATGATATAGATTTCAGCCAATTAGAAGCCATAATTCGGAAAGTAGTGACAGCGTGCAAGTCGGCGGGCCTCTCAACACCGCACAGTTTTTTTCGTTTCCTGTAAAGTCGACAATTGGCGGTTTTCACATTTGAATGCCTTTAGATGGAGCTGCTCATTGCGCGTCTAACCATTGGTCACATGATATAGATTTCACCCAATCAGAAGCCATAATTTGAAAAGTAGTGATAGCGTCCAAGTCGGCTGGCCTCTCAACACCGCACAGTTTTTTTCGTTTCCTGTAAAGTTGGTAAAAATGACTTATGCGGTGTTGTTAGCTAAGGGACGATAGGTAAGTTAGTACGGAACCCTCAGTGCGCGAATCCGACTCGTACTTGCCCAGTTTTTTATTCTAAATATCTCTCTATAAATTTCCTTTTAATCTTCTGGACTCTTTTTTTTGTGGTACTTGTTGATCATCATCATTAATTTAGCCGAAAGACATCCATTGTTGGACACAGACTTCCTGTTGATCTCGCATCCATCGGCATCCCGCGACCCTCACCCGGTCATCAGTTCACCTTGTGCGAGACCTACCAACACTGCGTCTTCCGGTACCCAGTTACTACTCTAGAACCTTTCGGCTCCATCAACCATCTGTTATACGAGCAATGTGCCCTGCCCACTGCCACTTAAGATTGGTGATTCTTCGAACTCTATCGGTAACCTTGGTTCTCCTGCGGATATTCTTGATACGATCATGCAAGGAAACTCTGAGCAAATTCTTTTCCATTACCCTTTGGAAGACTTTAAGCCTGCTGATGAGGCTAATTGTGAGCGGCAACGTTTTAAAGCCATATGTCATCACTAGCAACACACACAGACACTACATGTATTTTGGATGAGAATACCGCGCAGCTTCCTGAACGCTGTCTACGAGTCTTAAACCAATATTGAATATGTTACTTCTAGGTAAGCGTATTCCATCTTCGACCACATTCGAGTACGCCACAATCGTGGTGGTAAGTCCACTCTTTGAAGACGGGTTAGAGAGGTACCATGGCGTCTTAATTTTTCATCTGACGCAGGTCCTCACCGAACATGGCCAGCTAGGGGGATTCCCGTTTCGGATTCAGGTGGAAGAAATGCCCGGGTGACAACCATTATACGAATCGCCCAGAGAATACTGTGGAACATACGGTGGGAGTCTGCCCCATTTGGGCGGAGCACCGCCGTGTCTTCGTGGCGGCGACCTCTCAAGTCCGGCTCTGATTCAGGCTATAGTCTGGAGCGAGCGAATGGGATGCCGTCGCATCCTTCTGTGATGATAGAAAAGGAGATGGCTCTGAGGGAACTTAAATCACCTCACATCCCAAACGCCACCGATGGAGACAACAGTCCAGGGAGTCACAGGACGATTTCCTGCGATCGTAGGCTTGGGTTTACGAACGATTAGCAATGGGTAGCTCGGGGTCCGGCTGTTCGGTAAGGAACACGCCCGAATCCACAGCGCGTAGTATTTTACGTGTATCTCAAAAAGAATCCGGGCAAAACTGAATTTGGCCCAGTGCCTGCCAATTATAATGATGACGATAAAACCAATCAATCTTTTCTTTCTGGCATATAATAGCCTCATTTGGTGGAGTTCTTCGGCATGCAGACTACTATCCATATGTCGAAGAGCAAGGGTGTTGCAGGTGGAAGCGGGGCACACCAGAGAACTTTGATAAGCACCCTGAACCAGTACCAGTGCTTGGGTTTCAGAGGGTGTTTCCCGATGAAGAAGTTATGGCTCAATCAATATTTGAGTATGGACCGCTGTCCGCTGGTAAGTGAAAGAAATAATACAGCAGAACGGTTTGATCTTCAAAGTTAAAGCTTATCAAGGTCGATTCATGGATGGGTGACCGCCCAATACAAAGAAAGATTTCCCTGTACCTCGGTAAATCCGTGAAGCCAGAAGAACCGGCAATAATTAGTTGCATAACTGTTTTTTTGCATTAGCTCTCCTTTCACAAAATTGTTAAATAAGAAACAAATAATATCGAGAAACACCGACTTTCGAAATTAAAGTTGCTTTAATCGTTTTAGTATTATCATTTTTTAGTGAAGTCTGTTATTTTTTTTTTTTTGTAAATGTTTTTTTTTTATTATTATTCTAAAAAGAATGAAAGAAAAGAAGAAAGTTATTCCAAGGGAACATATTCCCGGGATGAAAAGTGTCCTGTGCTGTTCCACGACATGGTCTACCGGTGTACCAAATTTCATAGATATTCGTTCAGCCGTTGGAGTGTGAAGAAATAACAAAAACTCAAATATCCTTAGACTATACAGTGTAAACAGAATCGCGTCCCTGGCACAGACGCGACGTAATGTTGCTACTTTATACATAATATCGTATTTCCTCTTTATTTATTCATTATTTGTATTTTTTCCTAAAATTTATTTTTATATATCTATCTTATTCAAATCTATTTCAGCACAATACCGTTGCCAAATTCAGCGCCGTAAACTCGTCACATTTTGCGTGTAGTCACGGCATTATGTTGAGCGTTCGGTCTTTTTGCCCGGATGTGGCGCATATTTTTCACAAAGTATATTATAATTGGTTAGTCCTAAATTTGCGCCTAATAATACGTTTTTCTGCTTTTCTTCCTTTAAAATTTTCGACTTTGTAATATTACTTGATTTTACACGTTTATAAAAACAATGTCTTGTTGCAGCAATAAATTCGGCATCTATGAAAAGATACAAAGGCGGTGTAGATGAACCGACAGACGAGGAGTGTAGTCCTAAAGAATTGGACCACGCTGTTTTGATAGTCGGATATGACGTCCTTGGTTCGTATTGTATATATATTTAAAGACAATTCTAGACATGAAACCATGAAAATAAGGTCTTTGCTGTTTTTTTTTTAATAATATAAACTAGTGCTTGACTGCGATCCCACCTGATGGTAAGTAGTGATGCAATCGTAGATAGTGAAGCGCGCTGGTTTATTAGGAGCCTATTGGCTCAAACATTGAAGACACCTAAATTATAATCGAATGGAAAGATCACAGCAGACAAATTTATTTCAGTCCTTCTATGTACGTGCGCGATTTGTTTAAAATAAGCGTCCTTATGTTAACGGCATAATTGCTTGGCTCCTTGTCAATAATAGCGTAATGATTTTAGTTTCAAAAGTTAAATTTGTAGCTAAATAGAATTTTAAAAAAAATGTAATGTGTGTGTGTGTAATGTAAAAAAATTGTTTATTTCTTTCTCCGCTTCGATTTTAATATGCATTTTGATAAGTTTTTACAAAACATTTAAAAAAAAAATTCATAGCCTATAATATGTTGACCAAACTTATATGGGTTTTGTATGCAAAATTTGTACAATTGAAAACATGGCTACACATTTTTACTGTTTTATTATATGTAGAGGAATAAGATACAAAAAAACCTTTAATGCCCGTACTGCAGTGACACGAGCCTCCTCTTTTACACGGGGGGGAACCTTAATCCACCACGGGGGCCCAGTGCGGATTTAAAAATGTCACATGAATTCCAATTTTTTCTGTAGGATAATATTTTTTCTTTATTGATATAAACTAGCGCTTGACTTGGATCCCACCTGATGGTAAGCTGTGATGCAATCGTTGAGGGTTTTTTTTTTATTTGTGCATTATCTAATGATATCTCTCGCCCTTGAGAGGTGCGAGAGGGCGTGTCAGACTTTTACTGACTAAACCTACTCCTATGTTTCTTCATTGCCTTGCATACCAGGGCCAGGTTTTCCTTTCAGAAGCAAACCCATGGCCCCAGTAGGCTTCGACCCTGCTGGGCCCCTACGGTTTGCTGACATCTCCTTAAGGTGCGCGTAGAACACTACGCGTTGTCGGCGACTTGTGCTCGTTCCGAAAGGTTACCGGACGGTCGGACAGCAAACTAGCCATTGCTCGCCGTCCACAAGCCCGCGCCTACGGTGGCTGGAAATCGGGATCGGGATCCCGGTAGCTGGGACGTGAGGGCTGTTCCCTCACACGTGCGGCCGCCTCCTTTTCTAGCATTACTGCTTCGCAGAAGGAGGCGACCGCCTGCCACTCCTCCTAGCTTCGGGCCATGGCCTGTACCAAGGCCCGGCGCGAGAGGTCGTTGCCGCCGATCGCTCCACGAGGATACGGCGGTGCTCTGCCCAAGTTGGGCACACCTCTACCGTATGCTCTACCCTCCTCCTCCAGGCGATCCACACAGTGGTGACACCCGGGCGATTCTTTCGAACGAATCCGGTGCAGGAACCTCCCGAACTTACCATGTCTGGTGAGAACTTGCATTATGCGGAAGGTGAGGATACCGTCAAGTCTTTCCAACCACTCCTCAAAGTGGGGACTTACCAATCGTTGAGGGAGAGATGCACTATTAAGATCCTATTCACTTTAGCCTTGAAGACACCTGAATTACAATCAGATGGGAAGAACGCAGCCGGCTAACTGTTTAATATAATATATATTTATGTCGATTTCTTCGCGACAATATTTCCCTTCAACGTGCGCAAATGCTAAAAAAACACATAACATATTCACAGAGGCCTACATAGACGCTTATAAAACGTCAGTAGCTAGTGCACAGTTCCAAATTGGTCTTTTCCTATGGAGAAGAACCGGCAAGAAACTCCATGGTGTGGTCCATGGTGTCTCCATGATGTTACAATATTTCCATTTATAAGAACAGTGTAGACCAATCAATACTGTACCCAAAAGCACAATAAGAATAATCATATTCAAAAAAGTGAGTCGTTATAGGAAGTAATCTAAGAATTCGTGGAGTCTACAGTGTTCTCACATTCACATTATAAAAAAGGGGCTATATAAAAAAAATAAAAAATAATATATAAATGAGATGTTAACAAAATAAATTACTAACAAATTTAAGGTAGTTGAAGTCTAAATAATTTAAAAATATCGCAAAAGCAATGTGTTAAAAAAAATGTAAACGTATATTAAAACAAAGATGAATCAGTTAATAGACACAATATTAATGAATGTTAGATATTGATATGTCTCACTCTTTGCGTAGTTTCAAGTCTGTCTTGCATAAGGCATTATCCCAAGATTAGAAAGGGTTTTGTCTTTTTACTTAATTAAAGTAAGCGAAAAGCACAAAATTATCATAACTTAAAACTTAAAATTTGTAATTGTTTAAGGATTTAATAATTTGTATCCATTTGATTACTTGTTTGGCGAAATCTCCTTCTGTTTAATGCATGTCGTGGCAGCCTTTAATTAAGGCTACACTACAAAATGTAACAATGACCTTGAATCCTTACATGTATAATGATGTATGCAATGTTGGTTGTCCTTAAATAAATAAATAAATGAAAACCAGCTTCAGGCAATTGCTACATAGTGGCCTGGCATTGCTGAACTAGACCTATTTAGCGCAGCCGTGAGACATAAAATGTTGATGTATTTTTTAAGTTTTAGTATTTAAGTTTCCATATTGTAATTGTTATCTCATTGTGTGTACCTGTGAGCCAAATAAACGTGTTTTCTTTTTTTCTTTCCTTCTTTCTTTCTTTCTTTCTTTCTTTCTTTCTTTCTAATGAGTTACCAGGGGCCACATGTGCAGAAGTAAGAAGTCATTGCCAAACAAAAATTGCTTTAGATGTATCTTGACATTTATATTATTTGTTACAGTAAACGAGACTAGTAAACTGAAGAAACCGTACTGGATCATAAAAAACTCGTGGGGCGAGGACTGGGGAGACAAAGGGTACTACTACCTGGTGTCGGGGCGCAACGCGTGTGGTATAGCATCAGACGTGTCTTTTGCTTACGTCTGAAGAATATTGTTGTATCGGTCAGAAAATAAAAATATTTTTCTGCCTTTTTTTTTGTTTTGCCTGTCAGGAAATTTTGTTTTTATATTTTTGTAAGAATTGTGCGTCTATTTAGGCAGAATAAACATGTTTTCTTTCTTTTTTTTATGATTTTTACTATAAAATCTTTTATTGGTTTCTTAGTACTTTATTTACAAACAAATCAGTTAAACCATAATTGATGCAAAGAAACTCTTAATCGTTTTTCTTTGTTTTTATTTATTTATTTTTCTTTGTTCTTTTACACTACGGCACTTCGCCACCGTCTTGTTTTAAATATGTTTAAACTGTAGACTGAGGTTGATCCCTTATAGGATCACTTTATTGTCCGTCTGTCTGTCTGTCAAAACCCTTTATCTCGAGAACGCAAAAAGATATCGTGTTGAAATTACCATATACTCAAGTCTACGGTCTTTTAAAGCTATAAAAAAAAATCAAACTTCTAAGTTAACGACAAAAAAACATATGGCCTTTTAAGTAGCAAAAAAATATATTTCGACACTCTCAAGGGAATCAAAATTCATAGGGTACTTCCCGTTGACCCAGAATCCTGAAATTTGGCATTAAGCAAGGTTATACATAGAGCACAGGTATCGGAAAAATACTGAAAATAGTAATTTTTTTGTTAAGTCACCAAAAAAGTATATTTTTTTGACTTGAAAAATCTTCGAGACTCCATTCGGGAATTGAACTATTTACACTGGTAAGTTTGTACGGAACCCTCAGTGCGCGAGTCCGACTTGCAGTTGATCAGTCTTTTTTCCCTTTGAGGTACAGAACCCTAAAACTGGTTTTTTACTCTTATCTTTACTTATATATAAAATAGTTTTAGCATTCGGATCATTAAGTAGTATTCTTTAATTTGTGTCATTACTTTCAGATATAACCTATTTATTATCTTAAAAAACCAACTACAACTGAGTGTACTATATTACGTTTGATAAAAAATAAGAAATCGCTAAACGCGTAAAACATAACTTATTGCTATAAACCAATAGGTACTTACGGCTTAGAAGACTATCCATGTTCACGACCTCTGCCTAATTCCACGACCAGAGTCCATAAAATATGTACGATACTTTAATATAAGTCCCAATTTAAGAAGAACTTATCAAATAAAAATTATTTTCGTGATAATTTAATACGATTTTAGGGTTCGTCAGTAAGTCCCCGATGTGATCAATATTCGATTGCGTCTGGACAAGGAGCAATAAGTTTATTATTAAGTGAATGTACTGGACAGGTGAGATGAAGGTGGATGGGCTTGGTTGTGATTTTAACAAATTATCCGTTTTTAGTTTCGCCCGTGTGAAAATAGAAAATTATTTCAAGTGGTAAAAGTATCCTATCTGTTATTCTTAGACCATGGTCTCCCCGTGTGCTAAATTTAATTCAAATCCGTTCAGTTGTTTAAGCGTGACACCTGTAAGAAACATAAACACATACATAAAAACTTTCGCATATAAGTTTAGAATATAAGTGTGATAATCTGTGCAAGTGATGAAAAATTAACTGAAACGCATGTGACTAAAAGAGTGATACATAATATTAAACGATGATTGATGAAAGCATACGAAAGGCGAGAGAAAAAGTTAATAAATTGTGTAAGCAACAAGATGAAAGAAAATAAAGTAGGTACGTGAATGTTAACAGTAGAAAATGGAATAGATCAATATTAAAAAAATTAAACTGTGAACAATCTCGTGACAAGCTTTTGTCACACTAACATCACAAAGGTAAAAGTTTGTGAGTGTGTGATGGTGTGTGTGTTTTTGTTAGACAGATTTCGATGACACTTTGTACACGAGCAGACCATGTCTTTTCAATAGTACACAGGATACCTTTTGTCCCGGGAGTATGTTTCCTTGGGATACAGGTGAAGCCACTGGAAGCAGCTAGTATCATGTAAATTGTATAACGTAATAAATTGATGAGTTTGATTTTATTTCGTTTCGCCAAAAGTAAAACTTAGGCCATATCTTAAATGACTTTAAGATAAATCAATAGCAAAAAGAATTATATCTACCAACCTTAACGGCGGCGTTATTTTTCTTAAATAAAAATACTGTATGTCTGATATTTTAAGTTTCCCATTGTTAAATATAGCTTTAGTTTCGGTTTTTATGGTGAATACGTATTAAATAGTGTCCATCACTAGCACAACACTAACGCGTATCTTATCGAGTCTCTCATCTTTAGTTTTTTTACTAGTTTTAGTTATTTAAAACTGCGACAGTGAAAAAATATAACAATAACAATCAATTCAATTTATTTTATCAATGGAAACCTCAAAATATTACATTTTATATTTCCATTTCATTATAATATAACGAAAATAGGTACCGCCTAACAAAAATATACTAGCAATGCTTATCTTCGTTCGGTTACAGTTTAAAGACCTAGTTTTTTTTGGTATTGATTCATGGAATTGGTCTTTAACATATAACCTAGGTTTCATCTCTGGCGAAAAGAAAAAAGTAAATCATGCCAATAGTTTACATTGGCCTTTAGTTGCAAGATTTACCTTCAACAAACTAACATTTCAAGATCAAAACAAGCATGTAAAAAACAGGAAATCTTTTAGGTAATACTCTAAAGTTGCGTATAAGTTTATGCCCAAAAAATTTAGAATGATTTTATTGATTGGTGGAACTTTTTAAGCAGCTAAAAACACACGCATATTGATCCCCATCCCTTCTGATCTTATTTCACTGATCTTCACGCCTTTTCCTATGATGTAAGACTGATTTTTTTGTGGTGGAAAATCGTCCAACTACTCTAGGGCGGAGTGGGAGTGCGTATCAGACTTTTACTGACTAAAACCACACCTATTTCTTCAGTTACGTTTAGCATTCTAGGACCACAGGTTTCTAGCGGGCATCGGCCCTACTGGATTCCTAAGATTTTACTAACATCTTTTGAGGCGCGCGTGGAACACTCCACGCAGTCGACGACTCGAGCTCACTTACTTACCGGACGGGCAGACGGCGAGCTACCCGTCCACAAGCCCGTGCCTTCCTTGGCCGGAAATGGCTCGACTTGCACGACGTACAGGGCATGTCGTGCCGTGGCGGCTGGGGCGTGAGGGCATCCGAATTATGTGTTCGCAAAAACTGTTCATGTAAATAACTATTTGCAAGTAACCTTAAAAATAACTTCAGTTAAAAGCTAAGTTAATGTTTGATACAAAAGTTAAGATACCTGCCCAATCTACACTTCATTTCTGCAACGAAATAAACCTACACATTAATTTAGTTTATGTTGAAATAATATTAACCTGAAATAATATTTTACATTTAACAAGGCTCAACACGTAGATCGGTGTGGGCAGTCAGTTTATTTTCAAATCAATTGCTATTCTGGACACCCTCGGTACCAAAGAATAAGAAACAGTTAAAGACTAGAAATTGTCCTTTCCTTAGTGCGTAGGCAGAGCCCTGAAATAATCACAAAACCTCTACACTGCTTTTTTTTTGTAGGTGTGAAAATCATCCAATGATATCCCCCACTCTTGGGCGGAGCGAGAGGGCGTGTCAGACTTTTACCGACTAAAAATCCACTCCTGTTCCTTCGTTGCCTTTAGTACCAGGGCGAAGTCTTCCTTTCAGAATCAGACCCTTGGCCCCAGTAGCCTTCGACCCTGCTGGGCCGCTATGGTTTGCTTACATCTCCTTGAGGCGCGCTTGGAACTGTACGCGTCGTCGACTACTTGGGCTTGGTTCGGACGGTTATCAGATGGTCGGACGGCGAGCTATCCAATACTCGCCGTCCGCAAGCCTGCGCCTACGGTGGCCGGGTTCTGGGTTCTATTTTTTTTATATGGATAGGCTCACTGTTGACCTCTATCTCACCTGATGGTAAGCGATCATGTGGCCGACGTTGGAGTACGCTTGCCTAGAAGTAACCTATTCATTATTGACTTAAATACCCCTAGATTGTAGCTATCAGGAAAAACAGGCTCCCGCAGGAATTCCACTCCTTAGCTATACCTTATACACAATTAATGTATTCCCATAACGCTTATATACGAGTATGTTCATGATAAGCTTTCTTTGCGAACAGAAATTGGGTAACTCAAACTCGTTCAAAATTAATGAAATTCCCACCAAAAAATCGAAGTATCCTTTCAAATCTGGTGGAAGGTTTCAAGTAAGGGATGGATAAAGGATGCAAAAACTAAAAGGATAATATGCATTTACATGTTTATAAATGCATAAAATGCTATTCTTACAGCGTTCGTATGATTAGTAAATTTTCATTAATAGTGCTTGCAGATTTAACTGCAAACAAACAAGTTTGTGTGTGTTTTACTAAACAAGTTTGTTGTATTTATTCAGGAACGATGGAGACGCGCAGACAGTGACGTTACTATGCGTGCATCTTACGAGCACGAACATCTACGAAATTATTTGATCGTGTCTTGTTGTATTTCAACTGATAAATATTTATAAAATAAATGATCCATATTATAAACAAAATGTCAAAAAGAAAAGTAAAGATTAAAATTAAAATGAAATTCAAAATATTATTAAATTAGAAAACTGTTTTTTAATTAGAGACCATTAAAAAGAAAATTAAAATTAGAATTAAAATCAAAGTTACCATTAAAATTAAAATCATATTAAACGAATTATAAGTATAACAAATATAAATAAATTTTAACTAATTAAAACTAAAATATGGCTTCATAAAACACCTCCGCATCGCTGTCGACTGGAAGTGTGCCCAAGAGGCTGGCGGCATTGCCACGTTGTATGGCAATGCTTAATCTCTGACCGCTGTAAAAGCGTAAGTTAAGTGTTTTATGTATTTCTTTATCTCTTAATTGAATTTAAACTTATAACTCCAAGTCAATAAATTTTATAAAAATAAAAATTATTAAAATAAATAAAATACTACATCACAAAACACTGAATATTTTGAGCACTCACCATCTTTTTAGCGCATATTTACATGCCTATTTTGGCATTTTGATATTACATGTCGTTTCTACACATTCATACTCTTTGCTACGACCCTAAGGGAGTTATCTTGTCTATGATAAGGGTCAGGCTCGTCCCTGTTGGCAGACCGGGACACTGGCTAGATGGAATGGTCACACAATCCAATAAAACCTCATTTCTATTGAAGTGACGTGTTACCCAGTGGGGTATGTTGAACGGTCATCTTTATTGTGATATAAAGGGTATATTACCTTTATCATACTGATGAAGAGGACGATTGAAAAGGTGGATGGAATTACCTGGACCTTGTTTTTTTTAACTAACTAAGTAGTGTAAATGTGGGTAATAAGGTAAAGGTATTGTATACATAAAATTATTTTAAATAGATCTGATTGTTCCATTTTTCTGTATGTGAGTTACTATGGCTCATGATACAGGAGTAATAATTATAATAATATTCTACAAGTATCACACAACGCCGTCTAGTCCCAAGCTAAGCAGAGCTTGTGTTATGAATACTAGACAACTGATAAACATTGCATACATATCTATACTTATAATAAATTTGTAGAAGTGAAAATTTTATACATTGAAAATATGAAAAAATAATAGCAGGGGGTGTTACTAGACCGACACCGAACCCAAAGCAGTGATTAAAAAATTATTGTCTGTCTGTTTGTTCAGGCATCACGCAAAAACTACCGGTTCGATTACGATGAAACTTGGTATAATTATTCTTTAATATCCTGGAAAATTATTTACACTAAAAAACAAACTTAATTTTGCGGTTCGATCCCTAGACCCGATCACTGCACCAACCGAAAATAATAAGTTTGTCGTAGGTTATGTCACCCGCGTTCACTAAGGGGCGCTGCACACGGCTAAGATTATAATATTTTATCTTAAGATACAATATCGCTCGCCATACAATTCAATAGACTATCACACACGACGAAGATAATAAATAATATTTCATATTTTCGTATCTCAAAAAACCTAATAAAACCATTTTCGACCACTACGCGGTCGAAGTCGCGGGCAAAAGCTAGTTTTAAATAAATTACACCCAGACACGTGAAAAAATCGTAAAAATACTGGGGTTAGGGAAAAGTGAAAGTGAAACCCGAGACGAAGGCAAAGAAGGAACAGTAGTGGGTTTTTAAAACATCTCCTTGAGGGCGCGCCTCAAGGAGATGTCAGCAAATCGTAGGGGCCCAGCAGGGTCGAAGCCTACTGGGGCCACGGGTAGTGTGAAAGCGGAACCCGGGGCCCTGGGACGAAGGCAACGAAGGAACAGGAGTGGGTTTTTAGTCAGTAAGAGTCTGACACTATCCCCCGTTCCGCCCAAGAGCGGGGATGTCATAAGGATGATTTTCCCACCCAATAAAAAAAAAGCCACTGTGATTAGACCATCAAAATGAAAACCACATATTGTACCTATGAACAGGGTATGAGCATAACTCCTAATAAACATCACAGGAAAAATAATAAAAAACAAATTACTTCGGAAAATGAGAATTTATAACAAGAAATAACAGGCTAGACACAATATACATATTTCAAGGAAAGGTTTGCGGGTCGCCTATTCTCGACAAAGTATAAAAAAAGTAGATAAAAACTCCGATCTTTAGCACGAAAACGAGCATTCTATCATTTTAATGAGATACTTCAACGTCTTGGGATTTCTTTGATATCTATATATATAAAAGCGAAATACTGCTCACTGATTAATCACGAAATCTCAGAAACTATAACACCTACAAACTTAAAAATTGGCAGGTAGGTTCTTTATAGGGTGTAGACATCCGCTAAGAACAGATTTTACGAAACTCCTCCCTTAGGGGGTAAAACAGGGGGTTAGAATTTAGTATGAAAATCCTATGTTTTTGAAGTAAGAGACTTAAAATTTTGCACAAAGCTTATTTTATGTCGTTCGTGAGCACTAAAAGAGAATTTTCCAAAATTCATCCCCTAAAGGGATAAAACGGGGGTCCAAAGTTTATATGGAAAAACCGACGCGGGCGAAGCCGCTGGCAAAAGCTAGTTCTTAATAATTTTGTTTCAAAAGAACAGTGTTAATTAAATTTTCTGCCTTATCCCATTGAGCCTGATCTTTGCCCAATCCCCTTCAATTGTTAAGGAATTGTGCTACGCAATCTTCTTTTTATCTTTTTTCCGGATTATTTTTAAGACGCTTAAAAATAACGGTTTGTTGAATTTAAACGGTTGTTGCCTGATCCTATGTACAAACGACATTATGGTAATAATTGTGTTGTTTGGGAACGTTTAATGAGTTATTTTTTTACCTTTTGGTGTTAATAGAAGGCAGCGGCTTTATTTGGCTTGAACTGACTGCTTCTACAGCAAATGCTTTGTTCCCAACGGGTTAAAAGAAATTATGTAAGGTGAGCAAAATTAAATGACTGATTATTTATTATTTTTACGTTTAAATAATTCACAAGTATTTTTGCTTATAAATAATTGTCATTTGTATATAAGCAAAAACTGATTTGTGATATCACAGTGGGCAGGGCACATTGCTCGTAGAACGGACGGTCGATGGGTCCGAAAGGTTCTAGAGTGGCGACCGAGAATGCCTCCCACATGGTGGACCGATGACCTGGTGAGTGTCGCGGGAATGCGATGGATGTGAGACGCACAGGATCGGTCGTTGTGGCGACGCTTGGGGGAGGCCTTTATCCAACAGTTGACGTCTTTCTGAAATGATGATATCACATATCTGAATGACTTTTTTCTTTGAAGTTTTATTTAAACTATAGCCTATAGATAATTCATAATTTTGTATACCTACCTAAGCTTTTTATTGTAACCAATATCACACAACACAAACAACAACACCAACAACAACAACATAACTAAACAGATTTGGATGAAATTTGGCACACGGATAGATCATATTCTGAAATAGCATATAGTAATAAATAATACTTTTTATCACGGGAGTAGGTTTTTTATAAGTGTAAAATCATCCGATGACATCTCCCGCTCTTGGGTGGGGCGAGAGGGCGTGTTAGACTTTTACTGACTAAACCACTCGTTTGTTCCTTCTTTGCCTTGTGTTCCAGGGCCCCAGGGTTCATTTTCACTTAACCCATGGCCCCAATAGGCTTCGACCCATCTGGGCCCCTACGATTTGCTGACATCTCCTTGAGGCGCGCGTGAAGTTCCCTTGGGACAATTTTCTTCTTCCAAGTGGACGAAGCCACTGGTAACAACTAGATTTTTATAGAATTAATACAACATAGCAGTCTTGTAATGAATCCAATATTTCAATGCACAAAAGCGTTTCATCATTTTCCGTACCAAATAGTATCCACTTAAGCGTTGTTTTGGGATACCTGGAATTAATTATGAAACATAACATCACTCCTGCAGGCATTTCCCGGAAATATAAACAGAGCCTCACAATAGGTAGACTAACTAGTTATAATAATCATCATAATCAGCCTTTTAATGTTCCCAATGCTGGGACACAGGCCTCCTCTCTAGGAGAGGGAATCCACCACGCGGGACCAGTGTGGATTGGTGAATGTCACATGTCTTCGAATTTTTGGTTCTTGGACATGCCGGTTTCCTCAAGATATTTTCCTTCACCGTTTTGAGAGCAGTGGTGATAAAATAAGTTACACAAAGTAATGCGCCTGGCTGAGTTTTGAACCCGCGACCTACAACTCGTAAGTTGGGGCCGTTACCACTCGGCCACCACTGCTCACTTGGCCAGCACTGCAGCGAATTATAAATATTAATAATTTATTCCAAAATTGGCAAATCGGTGCTCTAACAACAACCTCCTGAACGCATTTGCTGAAAGATATGATGAGAGCTCCATAGTGAGGTATCTTATCAAACAATAGGTCTGTGGTAGTTTATAAGTACTAAAATGGTATTTTTAATAAGCTAAATTATTTCTAACATTCAATAATTTATTTTTACACCTCAGTTTTTTTGGTCTACACTAATATTATTTAGGTAAAGTTTATTTTTTGTTTTTGTTTTTTAGGGTTCCGTACCTCAAAAGGAAAAAACGGAACTCTTATAGAATCACTTTGTTGTCCGTCCGTCTGTCTGTTTGTCTGTCAAGACCCTTTACCTCGGGAACGCGTAGAGGTATCGAGTTGAAATTACCATACCATACACTCAGGCCTGCGCTCCCGTGAAGCTGTGAAAAAATCATACTTCTGAGTTATCGAAAAGCAAGATACTGCTGCTTATGTCGCAAAAAACGTGTATTTCGATACTCTCAAGGGAATCAAAATTCAT
Source organism: Mythimna vitellina (assembly GCA_949316375.1). NCBI lineage: Eukaryota > Metazoa > Arthropoda > Insecta > Lepidoptera > Noctuidae > Mythimna > Mythimna vitellina. The sequence goes on from OX438696.1 coordinate 3,956,103, forward strand.
AAGGTACTTCCCGTTGACCTAGAATCTTGAAATTTCACATGAAGCCTGAGCCAAAAAAAATCGAGCAAGTGCGAGTCGGACTCGCACACTCAAGGTTCCATTATTATTATTCTTCACGCTCGAACGGCTGACCGGATTTCGATGAAACTTGGTAAACTGGTCGACAATGTTATGTAATAGCGTACAGGATGCTTTTTTTTATCCCGGCAGTATGTTCCTATTGGATATTTTTCTACTATGGCGCAGGCGAATCTGATGGCAGCAGTTATCATCATCATCATCATCAGCCGAAAGACGTCCACTGTTGGACATAAGACTCCCCCAAGTGTCGAAACAATGAATAGTCCTGGACAGCAGCTAGTTAAATATTAATTTACAACAATGATCGAGTACTTTTATTAATATTAGCTCATTAAAACCCACACTCAAACAGTATTGTTTATAATTATTTCCGTACGAATAAACTAATTAAACCAGTTTTGTGTATTTGCGGTGCAAAGTGCATGATTAATGAAATTAACGATAATAATCAATGTGGAGTGGGTGGATTCTCGTTAATATCATAATTTTATTATTTGTGTGCGCTTACGAATAATATAATTAGTCATTAGTGATTTTTAGGTCAGAAAAAGGCTTTATTCATTTACCAGCTGACTCGGCCAACGTTCTTCTGCCATATAAATTAGCTTAGCTCGGTTTTGCCCGCGGCTTCACTCGCATACATAAAATATAGTCTATGTTACCCAGGAATAAAGCAGAACAGCCTTCTATTGCTGAAAAAATTTTTGCAATTGGACCAGTACTTCCAGAGATTACTTCCTACAAACGAAAAAAAAAACATAAAAACAAACTTTACATACATACATATTCGGCCTTATAATGTTCCCAATGTTGGGACTCAGGCCTCCTCTCTAGGAGAGGAAATAGGCCGTAATCTACCACGTGGGCCCATTGCGGGTTGGGGGATATCACGTCTTCGAATTTTTGGTTCTAGGACATGCCGATTTCCTCACGATGTTTTCCTTCACCGTTTGTTAGCGGAGAGTGCAGTGGTGATGAAATAAATTACACAAAGTAATGCGCGCCTAGCTGAGTTTGAACCCACAACTTACAACTCGGGGCCGTTACCACTCGGCCACCACTGCTCAAAAACAAACTTTACCTCATTATAATATTACTGTAGATTTCAACCTTTTTTTAAAAAAATCAATTGCCATTATTAACCCAGGTACAAGATAACAGATCCTGTTAGTTAGAGACAGTCAAAACAGCTACATTTACGGTTACTGTTTCCTTACAAAATTTAACCCTTCTTATAAAGACTCCTTTGAAACTTGTTTTAATTACAACAAAAACCACACGCCAATCAAAATTTTCTCTTAGCGAATAACTTCGCACCTTACAAATACGTCTCGAAGAGATATAACGCGCAATAATAAGAAAATAGACTGTTTGAGCTACCTTCGTACATTCCTGGATCCGCAACTTTTCAATCACTAGATACAATATAAAGGATTTTACTCACTATAACGTAACATATCATGACCATGCTTACACCAGGTACGGTGAAACGAGATTGAGGAATCAGACTTTTACTTTTAGAAAGTATTTTGTATGTTAAAAATTTATATAGCTGTCTAACATAACTTATTTTCACATGGATGAAACCTTTTTTTTTCGGTAGGGAAATCATCTTATGACATTCCCCGTTCTTGGGCGGAGCGGGAGATAGTGTCAGACTTTTAGTGACTTATTAGTCAGAAAAAGGAGGAAACGAAGTGGGAGTGGAGTGGGTTTTTACCCACTCCTGTTCCTTCGTTGCCTTTCGTACCGTGGCCGAGTCTTCCTTTCGGAATCAGACCCTTGGCCCCAGTAGGCTTCCAATCTGCTGGCCCCTACAGTTGCTGACATCTTGAGGCGCGCGTGAAAGTCGTGAAACAGTACGCGCCGTCAAAGACTTGGGCTCGATCCGGACGGTTATCGGAAAGTCGAACGGCGAGCTAAGTTCTCAGTAGCGTCTCATGTGCTTTGAATACCTGTGTACTTGTGGAGCTCCCCTGCGCAGGTACCAGGTGAGAAAGGGAACTAAAAATAACGAGTTACTTAACTTAATTTTTTATGGCTGATTTTTATATATGTTTTGTGGAATATTATTCTAAAGTAGTATCATAAGTGTCACACACTCCATGGACCAAAACTTCTGTCAGACACTTTAAAGCTTCACAAAAAAGTAAATAAACTTTACTTATTTTTACATGTCTGATTTTCAAATATGTTATTATGGTAACTATTACAAAGTTATATTTCGTTCAGTCAGACAAATTGTTGTGACCAATGAATGGAATGGAGTTTCTCGCCGGTTCTTCTTCATAGGAAACGACCAATTTGGAACCGTGCACTAGCTTCTGATGTTTTATAAGTGCCCATGTAAAATAAAAATATTTCAATTTTGAATTTTTGAATTTTGAACGGACTAAAATTCACATGTATCCTTCAGTGACCCGTAGCGTTCCATGGCCATGGTAATCCTTTAAAAAAATCTCGTTGCCCTAGCGGGATTTGACCCTACTGGACCTTAATGATTTTGCTGACATCTCTTTAAGGTGCGCGTGGAATGTTTGGAGCCGTTATCGACTCGGGCTCGGACCTTACCACCGTGATTGTGGCGTGCCCAATGGCATGGTACGCTGTAGTGGGCAGACTTCTTTACGCAGTTTGCTGTTTCTCCAACGGGCTTTTCAACTCGACCGCGCACTCTCCCGGTTCGAAATAATTTCACTGACAGAACTTTACAATTACAAAGTGAGTAATTTTAGTTAAGTTCGCTCTGGCACTTGACTAAGTAAAGGCGACTGGATTAAATCAAGTGAAAATTGAATTCTGTTTTATTTAATAGAGTAACTTGAATTTCACTGCTCTTATATGTTTATAGTTTTGAGAATGAACTTTTCCTCACATCCACAATCCCAATTAATTTAAGTTTAAATAGGTTTATATTTGCCTTTTAGAAAGGTGAAACCTGCCAGCTTCAAAGAAAATTATAATTAGCATTTGTTAACAGCCGCTGTTTAAATAGTGCTCTTCTTGCATATTTTACTATTAAATAAACACAATTTAGTACGTTAAAACTCATGAGATGTATCTATTGTAAAGAAAGAAAGAAAAATATTTTATTTAGCACATGTACACAGATACACACAATGTAAAAACAACATGTAAACACTTAAGATAAAAAAAATCTAACATTATGTGTCTCGCGCCTGCATTAAATAGTGGACCTATTTGGTGCAGGCGCGTTCAGCAAAAATGCCAGACGGTCATGGTAGTTGCCTGACGCTGGTTTTCAACTGAACCTTATAGAGAGTGTACGGTAGAAAAGATAGATTATTTATTTAGTTGTTATTGTAATCATCATCATTATCATTTTAGCCTAAAGACGTCCATTGTTGGACATAGACCTCCCCTCCTTCTCCTCCTAACTCCTATCAGGTGGGATCGCAGTCACGCACTAGTTAATAACAATTTAAAAAAAACTGTCGCCATAACAACTGGTTTTGTGTATCTCGCATCCATCCATCCATCAGATTCCCGCGTCATCGGTTCTCGTTTTGGGACCAACACTACGCTGCGTCTTCCGGTATATGGCCACCACAAACTTTCGGCCCTATAGACCATCTGTTCTGCGAACAATGTGGTCTGCCAACTGCCACTTAAGTTTAACGAGTTTTTCGGGCTAAGTCGGTGACCTTGGTTCTCCTGCGGATATCTTTATTTCTTCTGCAATCACGCAAGGAAACTCCGAGCATATCCGTTTCATTACCTTTTCGGTGACAGCCATATTTCTTTGAGGAGTGCGTGAATCACCGTTCGGTCAATTGCCGGACGGCCGAACGGCAAACTACCCATTGCTCGACGTCCGCCAACCCGCATCTACCGTGGCTGGAAGTTGGAGTCAGAATCTCGGCGGATGGGGCGTGACGACATTCGTTCCCTCACGTGTGCGGCTTACTGCTTCGCTAGCATTACTGCTTCGCAGAAGGAGGCTACCGCGTGCCATTCCTCCTCGCTTCGGACCATAGCCCGAACCAGGGCTCGACGCGAGAGGTCGCTGCCGCCGATTTGCTCCACGAGGACACAACGGTGCTCCGGCAAGCGGGGCACACCTCCACCATATGCTACACTATGTCCTTCGGGCGGTCCACACAATGGTGACACCTGAGCGTTTCTTTCGCCTGAATCCGATGCAGGAACCTCCCGAACTTGCCATGTCCGGTGAGGACCTGCGTCATGCGGAAGGTGAGGACGCCGTGTTGCCGCTCCAACCACTCCTCATAGAAGGGACTTACCGCCATAATTGTGGCATGCCCACACAAACCACTTCATTTACTCCCTTATAAATAGTTATGTAAAAGTGGATGTGGAAATAAATAGTTACTTCCACAGTTATTATAACGTTATAACATAGAATCACTGTTTCAGTTGAATTAACTGTGCTGATCCTTTCAAACCATTATTTTTTAGGGTTCCGTTCCTCAAAAAGAAAAAACGGAACCTTTATAGGATCACTTTGTTATCCGACTGTCTGTCTGTCTGGATCCTTTCTCTTGGGAACGCGTGGAGGTATCGAGTTGAAATTAAAACCACATACTCAAACCCCATGAAACCTTGAAAAAATAATAAATCTGAGTTAACGAAAAAAAAAAGATACGGCCGTTTATGTCGCAAAAAGCGTGTATTTATTCGACACTCTCAAGGGAATTAAAATTCATAGGGTATCTACTTCCCGTTGACCTAGAATCCTGTAATTTGGCTCGAAGTAAGGTCTCATAGCACAAATATAGGAAAAAATCAAAAAATTGGTAGTTACGTCACAAAAAAATAACCTTTTTTGCGATTCAGTAAAATCTTCGTAACTCAATACGGGAATTGAACTGTTTTCATAGGTAAGTTTGTACGGAACCCTCAGTTCGCGAGTTTGACTCGCACTTTTTAATTATATAAACTAGTGCTTGACTGCGATCCCACCTGATAAGAAGTTATAGAAGTTAATATGATTTACCATCAAGATGCATTGAAGTTCTCTATTAAGTCCATTAAACTAAAAGCACCAAACAAACACGGCATGAACTGTAGAACTCGAACAGAAATTGAAAGGGAGTTGGTGGAACCGGTAAATGCCAATCAGAAGTAAACTCATTAGCCAAGTTTTTGCGGTGAACCTTGTTGGTGTCAGTGGCTATAAATTATTTTATTACCCCGGTGATTTATTCGTTATTCAACTTTTAAGGACTTAGGAGTCTCACCTGGAGAAATAATGTTGTAACTTAGTCATGGGAGAACATTGAATTTTAAGCGAAGACTACTATGTTAGAGAAAAAAAGAAAGATAAAAAACATGTTTATTTGCCACACTCAGATACAGGAAATGAAGAAACTAAAATTAAAAAAGCAATAATATTGGACCAATAGGCCCAGTTTATTTTGAAGTACAGCCACATCACATACATTTCACATTAACAAAACTATTCATTAGAGTGAATGGGTTACTTCAAGGTACGCGCGCTACTCGTCGACCGCATCGTCGCTTTCCATCAGGTAAGATAGCGGCCAAGCCCGAACCTATCAAGAGTAAAAAAAAAGAAACAACCAATTTTTTATCAACACTTCGACTTCTTTCGTCGGCAAATCTTCAAAAGAAAAGACCCCCACTTTGCCGACTAGCTTTTTCTTTCGAATTCAAAGCAGTACACCCAGGTTTCATCACCTGTCACGATATTATTGACAGCCAAAGACCGTCCTTCATTTAACTTTTTTATCGTTTAATGGCTCCACTAGACACGCTGTTGTTTCTGATCTTACTTCAAGTCATGTGGTAGCCATCGAGTGCAAAGCTTCCGAACCTTCAGATGCAGTTGTAAATGTTTTGCACTTGGCTCATTCCAATGCCTAACAAAGCACGAATTTGCTGGTAAGTACTTTTTTTTGTCAGTTTGAATAAGTTGTCGTACGGTGTCAATATTCGGGTCTGTAATCGCAGTCGCCGGCCGACCTTCACTTACCTCATTGTAGAGATAATCACGTCCACATCTAAATTCTCCAAACCACGAATACACAGAGCTGCGACATGGTAATTCATGATCAAGTGCCATTGCAGTCTCTGGCAACTCTCTTGTTGACTTAAGCCACGACGAAAATCATAAAAAAATCATTGGACGAAAATTTTCACAAGTTAAATTCATTTTAATAGCGACAAACAATCTTCGAAAGGACGCCACAACGAAAAACAAATTACTGTCTCGCAAATTAAACCGCAAAAAGTTCCATTTTCGAATTCTATACTGGTTTTTTCATACAATTATTGTAAGTGGCCAGATCCAGAGACTTTCAGTATGCCCCACGTACCAGAGAACCCTTTTTTGAGGTGGAAAATCATCTTATGACTTCTCCTAAAAAGGGAAAAGTTTGACTAAAACCACACTTATGATCCTTCAGTCGCCTTTTGCTATCCAGGATCGCAAGTACCGATGGAAGCCTTGCTGAGTCCTTACGATTTTCTGACATCTCCTTAAGTCACGCGTGAACACCATCGACGATTCGGACTCGTTTCTTATAGGACGAATGATGGCGAGCTACCCTTTGCTCGTCGTCCAATATCAGGAATCACTTGGAGAGCAATTTTAATTGACATTTTTTTACTATTGATGTCTAGGTCCGTGCTTGATTACTTTTACCAAATTTTGATTAGACGTAGACTTATTACAAAGCTACCCACTTCAACAGGGACCTAAAACAAACCTATGAGCCTTTGGTTACAATTCAATCCGTTACCAGTTTCAATCTAATATTTTACTTCAATTTCAAGATGAAAATAAAGAAACTTGTTCGGTTAATTACATTTACATAATTAGAAAATGTTTTTATTCCTCAGAGAACTTAAAAAACGCTTTAGCACCGTCTCTATCACCATTTTATTCATGTTCTAGAATTTTTAATATCATGATTACAGTACTTTGTAGTTTAATTTGGCAATAAAATAAATTAACAGAATTATTATTGCTGAAATAAATATTTTTTTGAATAAAAAAGTTTTAAAATCATTAATTTACTCTAGAATAAGGTCGTAGGCAATAATTGGTTTTAAGACTTTTTCTTTGATGAATTTTACACAGCTTAAGGTAAGTCCCCTCTTTGAGGAGTGGCTGTAAAGGCAACACGGCGTCCTTACCTTCCGTATGACGCAAGTCTTCACCAGACATAGCAAGTTCGGGAGGTTCCTGCACTGGAGTCGTGGGGAAGAAACGCCTGGGTGTCACCATTGTGTGAACCGCCCGGAGGAAATAGTGGAGCATACGGTAGAGGTGTGCCCCGCCTGGGTAGAGCACCGCAGTGTCCTCGTGGTGGTGGGCGATCGGCGGCAGCGATCTCTCGCACCGGGCCTTGGTACGGGTCCGGAGCGAGGACGAGTGGCAGGAGGACGCCACCTTCTGCGAAGCAGTAATGCTAGCACACGTGCACGTGCGAGGCAATGGCCCCTGCGCCCCAGCCGGGGTTCCGACCCCGATTTCCGGCCACCGTAGGTGCGGGCGTGGGACGGCGAGCAATGGGTAGTTCAGTTAAGGAGGTATCTATTAGGTTTTGCTGTGCAGAAATCCAAAGCACACAGTGGTTTATTGAAATTCAAATGAAACTAGTTCTCAGGACCCAGTTGTTTTCAAACTTATAGCTCTGAAAAACCTCGTCATATTCCAAATCGAATTGTAATTACCCCTAAATACTCAGGTACAGTAAAGTGGGTCTATTTAAAACAACCATTTGTACACCACAATTAGACTCAAACCACGCTAATTGGAATTCGGTAAGTAAATTAGTAATTGGGTTACTATTGTTTTGTTGGTGGATTTTTTATTAATGTTTTTATAAATAGTTATAATACAAATTCATTAATAAGTTGTTTTTTGCTCTATTTATTCATCAACTAGCTGCCCGCCCCGGCTTTGCTCGGGTGCAATTTTTTTTTTCAAATAAGACGTGTTCTGACAAATATGAACACAAAAATGCGTTTATGTACACTTGTATGTATTTAGAAATATTTAAGTATGTTTAACAGTTGTCTAGTACTCTTAACACAAGCTCTGCTTAGCTTGGGACTAGACGGCGTTGTGTGATAGTTGTGTGAATATTATTTAAAAGTTCGAGTTCATAGTTAATTCTTAAATGAAATCATTGATAAACCTTAATCGTTTAAACCTTTTTATTTAGCTTTCATTTAATTTCTTGTTTATATTTTCGTCTGATCGTCCTTGTCACTTTAATTATTGTTTGCAAAATTCATTAACTAATTATTTTTAGAATCCGAAACGTTCTCTCACTTATAATCTAGAGTCTTTTTGTATAATGAATGTTTTTCAGCAAAAAACCAAATTGTTTGAAAAATCATAACGTTAAACTTTCACAAATCGCAGGCCCAGCAAAGCCGATGCCCACTAAGGACCGACGCTGCGTTACGCGGTCGCCCGCGCGATCCCATACAAAAGTGCACCGTCGCGACTCGCCGCGCTGGCACCCGTCGCTGGCAGTCGCGACTCGCCGCGCTGGCACCCGTCGCTGGCAGTCGCGCCTCGCGCTCGTTTTACTACGTAATAATAGATTAAAGTCCTCCATCGACACGACTACATGCACACCGTTAAGGTTGAAATAGCGACACTGCGCAGGTTTCTGCTACGGGGACCGCCGCTCATAACATACATTACAATACAATAATATACAATACACATAATTACTCACTTGGTTTCACTCACGAATATCGATGATTTCACTGTTACATTACTTTGGTTACACTGACAACTACATAATCTGATCGTAATATTTATTTTTTTTACTTCGAACTAGGGCGAGTTGAATCACTTAGGACCGGTTTTTTTTTAAGGACTGTTCGATCGAATTTACGTATGGTTTTGATGTTGACTTTATTTAGTCTTAGTATGTGTTTTTTCCTCTTTCATATATATTTATCACTAAACGCCAATCTCATCATCATCTTCCTGCCCTTGTCCCATCTTATTTGGGGTTGGCGCAACACGTTTTTTTCTTCCATTCTATCCTGTCAACCGTCATACTATCACTAACTTCCTTTTCTTTCATATCACTGTTCACACAATCCATCCATCTTTGCTTTGGCCTCCCTCTCCACCCATCCACATGTATACTCATAACACGTTTTTTTCTTCCATTCTATCCTGTCAACCGTCATATAGTATGACGGTTGACAGGAGAGACACTAACTTCCTTTTCTTTCATATCACTGTTCACACAATCCATCCATCTTTGCTTTGGCCTCCCTCTCCACCCATCCACATGTATACTCATAACTCTTACGCCAATCTATTATTTATAATTTACTATACACTAATTTATACCTACATATAATAATATACATATATTTATTTACCTCACACCAAACAAACTGATTAACATCTGGAACCCTAAAAAAGAGCTGTCACAAATCATCAAAGCAATAATTTAAAACCTCGTTTGTTATAATTACTACTACTATTCATAAATTAAGTTTTACACTAACGACACGGACACTATTTAAATTTAAATGATATTATTTCAAAGAGGACGGTCATTCCTCCCTCTTTCTCTCTTTTCAGGGTCCCTAGACATTATTATAACTACAAGGATAATCAAATATTTTACGAGCTCTAAATAATTATTTTATTTAAGTAATTGTTTTTTTTTTGAGTTGTTTAACTGGAATTCAAAAAGGAGGTTATCAACCCTGTTGTATTTTTTTTTTCTAACCTCAGAACTCTGTCATTTATAATAATAATAATAATATTATTTATGAACCGATTTGGAAAACTCTTTTTTCATTTCAAAGATGTGTACGGAACCTTCAGGTTGGTCCCGTTTCTAACAAAATCTAGTTATGATAATAGGATCTATCAAAGATTGGAGGAGGAATAAATACATTTCGCGTACAGCTATGGAGTGGAATCCTTTAGCGGAGTCTGTATTTCCTGATAGCTACAACTTTGAGATCTTTAACTCAAAAATGAAACGTTACTTTTTGGCAAGCGTGCTTCGATGTCCACCAAATTATTATTGAGATTCTATATTGATGATAAAATTTATAAGTTTTTATATAGGGGGTATTCTCAGAAACTACTGAACCGATTATGAAAATTCTTTAGCCAATAGAATGCTCCTTTATCACTAAGTAACAATGATATATATTTTCTGCTTTCACGTAGGTAAAGCTGCTGGCAGAAGCCAGTAATATTTAAAAAAAAATGCAGTTAATTTTTTTTTTGCAATGCTACGAATTACAGACATTTCTAATATCGAATTCCCTCGAGAGTTACACAAAAACTTCAAAGCTTAGATTCCACTACCAACCCGATACATGACACAAGTGACATCTCCAGAAAAACGTAGTCTCTCAACATTGCCCGGGGAATCCAATAAGCCAACGCCAGACATTAAAATATTGAAAGGCGACGAAACTTTTCTAATAAAAAATGCTCCATTTGTTAAAATGAAAAACGATTTCCACTTTGCTTCCCCTTCTAACTTAACCTAGGAAACTTGCTTCGTGAACTTTCCTATGCTCATCAATTATCGCCCCTATTACGTCGCTATAATGACTAGATTAGAAAGATTAAGTGAGACTGTTGTGTTAACAAAGTAATCATTATGACTGGCTTGATCTTGAAGGAATTATTTTGTTCGTACTCTCGCCGACAGAGTTGAGAGTTGCAGTTCAAATATTAGTTTACTGAGATGTTAGACTTGATTAATTCCAGTTTATTTTTATTAAAACTCTTGTTTTTTGTTTTACTTTCTTTGACGTGGTATTTCTAGTTACCAATCAATCATCTTCTACTGTAGCTTATGTTCTTGAATGTCTTAAAATTCTGTTACAAGAAAAATTAAGATTGAGTGGCAAGAGCTTCAATGAACAAGAATACTTTTGAAGATTTAAAAAGAAATTTGTTTTATTTAATCTTTTTTAATATGCTTAAATTATTTTGTTATTTTTAGGGTTCCGTACCTCAAAAAGTAAATATGCATGTTTATTTTGACTATAATATGTATACTTTTTTACTCTTGTTTTATAAATAACATTATTTTTATGCACCTACCATATTGTCTCTTCATTACCCTAGCTTGACTGGTAGAGAAACCCTAAGACATTAAGTCCGCATTTGTACTTTATATTGCTTGAAGATTAAATATATAAAAAATAAAAAATGAAACTCTTATAGGATCAGTTTAGTGTTCGTCTGTCTGTCTGTCAAGACCCTTTATCTCGGGAACGCGTGGAGATATCAAGTAGACAATGTAGACATTACCATACCATATACTCAGGCCTGCGGTCCCTTGAATCTGTAAAAAAATCAAACTTCTAAGTAAACGACAAAAAAAGTCACCGACGTTTATGTCGCAAAAAACGTATATTTCGACACTCTCAAGGGAATCAAAATTCATAGGGTACTTCCTGTTGACCAGGATCCTGAAACTTAGCATGAAGCAAGGTTTTGTAGCACAGGGATAGAAATAAATCTGAAAACAGTAAATTTTTGGGTAACTACGTCACAAAATAAAAATTGCGATTCAAAAAATCTGCGAGACTCCATTCGGGAATTGAATGCATAGGTAAGTTTGTACGGAACCCTTAGTGCACGAGTCCGACTTGTAATTGCCCAGTTTTTTTATATATTATACTAAGTTACTTGTCATCTCAAAACTCCACAGATTATATTATTATTAATATTATTAAATCGAAGTTTAAGGGCCTTACCATGACGTATTAAATGGTAAAGCGGGCGAGCGAGAAAGAGGGATGGAGCTATACACCCTATAAGAATTCAGTATAGGTCGTCAAATGGATTGCTTTCTGAGCTCTCGGTAGGGCCTGACTTCTCACAGAAACGCCTTTCAAATACAAAGACGCATTGTTCCAAATTTAATTTAAAAGTTTCGAAAATAATCTTTGAAAGAATACCGCAGGTTAATAATAAAGAAAAGTTTAATATTTCTCCAAGGAGGTCTTACTACCTGGCAAGTTTGAGTAACGAAACTACAAAACTAAGTACTGGGTAATACTGAAACTTATACAACTTACTCCGCCTTACAATCCTTTGCTCTTTGCTCTTGACTATTATGCTTAGAGTAGATCAGCAACGCTTTTTTTGGAAGTATGTAGGCTTGGTATAATTATGAGTTAGAAGTAGTATTAGCATGTGAGGAGAAATTGCAGGCGGCCGCCTCCTTCGGCGAAGCAGTAATGCTAGCGAAAGAGGCGGCCGCACTTGTGTGGGAACGGCCTTCCTCACGCCCCAGCTGTTGGAATCGTGACCCCATTATCCAGCCACCGTAGGCGTGGGCTTGCGGACGGCAAACAACGAGTAGCTCGCCGTCCGGTTACCGTCCGGACTGATCACGAGTCGTCAACGGCGCGTCGTGTTCCACGCGCGCCTCAAAGAGATGTCAGCAAAACTGTAAGGGCCCAGCAGGACGAAGCCTACAGGGGTCATGGGTTCGCTTCTGAACGGAAAACCCAAGGTCCTGGAATGCAACGCAAAGAAGGAACATAGGAGTGGGTTTCAGTAAGTAAAAGTCGAGCGAGAGAAATCATTGGACGATTACCGACCTAAAAATAGTAGTAGTAGCATTTTGAATACTGCATCTTCTGAGTGACTGTTTAATGTTTGTTAAAACCAGTCTCGGTCTTCGGCATAAAAACTTTGCCGCTAACAAATTCCGTTCTAAGTGAGCACTAAAGGAGGATGTTTAAAATATTATTCTTCCCTTATTTGAATAGAGTATTTTATTTACTCTATAAGGAAAATCTAAAAATATATTATTAAGATAGTTTAGGCTAAAAGCATTCGGTAAGTGTTAGTTTTAATTCGTAAAATAACAAAGTATTTGTTTTAAATTCAATTCAAAGTATCCAGTTTTTTTTTTATCTGTTCTATAACACCATGAAATAGCCGCCATGTTTTTACGTCATTCGGCTGTGTAAAGTGACAGCTGTCAACTGTCAACTGATCGGCCATACTGAGTGAATATCAGCGCATTTGTTTACACAGCCAACTGACGTCACGACTAAAGAGTAAATATGGCGTCCACTGCGTTCTGGATTTTCGCTAAATTACGCGCGAAAAATGAAAATGTAAATTTTAAATGCATTTTTAGTTTACTTAGCGACTGAATAATTATTTTTGGATTGGTTTATTAGCACTATAGATTCTTATTAAGACACTTTTCAAAAACGAGTTTCAAAAAAACGTATTTTTCATATTAAGAGTTCCAACGTAGAAATTATGCATCTGCAAGGGCAAGTAATATCAATGACGTATGCCTACGACTTTCTTCTAACAAAAGAATTCTGTGCTCTTGGTTTGATAGCCTTTGTTTTGGAAATTTTGTCTTGTAGCCGCCCTGAGAAGAGAATTTATTCATGAGATAAAATTTCTCACGTGAAAGTAATTGAAACAAAAATAGACATCCCATTCATTAACTGTTTTAAGTCCGTATACGTGATCAATATTGCATACCGCTTGAGACACATTGTTTCCACGTTGGAGCTCATATTACAAAATAATGCGTGTTTTTAACCGACTTCTAAAAAAGGAGGAGGTTCTCAATTCGGATGTTTGTATTTTTTTTTTATGTTTGTTCGCGCATAACTTCGCTGCTTGCAAACCGATTTGAAAAATCATTTATTGGTTGGAAAGGGTATACTTCCCAAATGGTCCCATAGTCACCAAGTTGGGATCTGATGATGGAATCTTGGCGAAATCGAGGGAACTCCTCAAATATTAAAGGCAACTATATAGTGATTTTGGTATTTTCATCGAGAACTTAATTATTTACAGTCAAAAAAGAACATATGATGAAGTGGAACTGATGAAGAAGACCAGAAATAGTCAACGGAACTTCTTACGCGCATAGATATCAAAATGAAGATAGTTAAGCGACTATGACAATACAAATAAATGAATGGTTTTGAATAGTTACGTTGAAAATGGTATCATTGAAGTGATCTGATGATGATGATGGAGCCGAAAGGTAGGCACTGGAACTCCACAATTAATCAATGTGACCTAACCGTGTTTGGGCTTATTAGAATTGTCATGAGATGCACTTTGGCTATAAGGTAATATCAAACTGATCTGATGATGGGGCCGGAAGGTGGAAGGTAGACACAGGAACTTCATAATAACACAGTGTAACCTAGCAGTGTTTGGGTTAATTGGAATTATCATGAGAATTAGGCACTCTGTTTATAAGTGTATCGCAACTAAAAAGTGTGAAATAAAAAACTTTTTACAAAAAAAGAATAACCGACTTCACTAAAAAAAAACACTAAAAGGATCAAAATAACTTTAATTTCGGAAGTCGGTGTTAAATAAGATACAAATAATACCGGGAAACACCGACTTTTTTAGTGAAGTCGGTTATTCTTTTTTTGTAAAAAGTTTTTTTAATTTTTTCTTAGTTTTCATACAAAAATGGTTTTAGGTACTGCGATATTACATAAAATACAAAACACAAAGAAACCAATAAATACCTAATTTCAAAAAAAGAACAACCTACCTTTAGTATAAAATTTATTTGAACTTATGATTCCAAGTCAATCCAAAGATATAACACTTCAAAGCAACTTGTTTTAAAAAACGGCAATTTCATAGTTAAAGACCTAATATTAGTGTAGATAAATGGCTTCGACTTAAAGAGCCATTGCAATTGCCTTGCATCCATTACTTTTTATGCAACCACTTGATACTTGACAGAAAATAATGTCTTCAGGCCTCCCATCGTGCAAGTATGCCGCAAATAGGTCGTTCCGAATCTTACTAAATTTTCCATAATTAACAATTAGTGATGTCTGTCTACTGGCCCATTACAATCATTGGTTATTCATCTAGATGGCAATGTCCTCCAAATAACCCGAGTCTAGACTAAATTGCTCGCGAACATTCGTCTGGAGAATATCCCTCTTTTAGAATCACCCTTTATAGATCAAGTGTCCTTATTAGCCCCTTGTGGGTAACCTTTCTTTAAACTGCTGAACGTCAAAATTGGTTACAAATAGTAGGTACATTTTGATACAAGTGGAGTAAGTTTGTCATTGCGACAGTTGCAGTAACAAATTTCCATAAAAATATAGCCCAGTGACCTAAAATTATGACATGATATTTAAACATAATTTTTTGTTTAAAGAATCTCAAAAAAATATTTACCATAGGTATATTATTTCCTTAATATATATTTTGCATGAAATAGTTAACTTTAAGTATCGGAGATACTGCTTTTATAAAAATTAGCCAAGAGACATTTGAATACTTTGTTACTACACTAAAGTTCTGGGCCGCAACTACTTGAAACTATTTTAGTACATTGGATCGTAATGTATATCGACCTAAATTTAGGTTGGGCCGGGTTATAATCAGCCTTCTAATGTTCCCACTACTGGGACTCAGGCCTCCTCTCATTAGGAGAGGGAATAGGCCGTAATCCACCACGCGGGCCCAGTGCGGGTTGGTGAATGTCACATGTCTTCGAATTTTTGGTTCTAAGACATGCCGGTTTCCTCATGATGTTTTACTTCACCGTTTTGAGAGCAGTGGTGATGAAATAAATTACACAAAGTAATGCGCCTGGCTGGGTTTGAACCCGCGACCTACAACTCGTAAGTTGGGGCCGTTACCACTCGGCCACCACTGCTCAAATTGGGCCTTGGGTTAAAGCATGATTAAATATTCTACAGAACGCTGAGTAATTATTATATTTTGAAATGCCTCATTCTAGATATTGCATCCTGTGTCGCATCTTACATATTCATATTTACACGATATTCAAGACCGGAACAATTGTTACAGGAAAAACTATCCCTATAAAAACATGTTAGTTTTACCAAGTCCTTTAGTAGCCCAACACCATTGCTCGTGCAAACCAGCCATAAGGATAAAAATATCTGTCAAAAGATAATATTCATTTACCCAATTCTGGGCGTATTTCTTCTACACGACTTTCCCTACGACGCGGCAAAGGAAATAAAATATAAAGTAATCATACCCTAGTCCACACTGAAAGAGAACATTATTATAAATCTCACTCCCTCTTCCCCGCCTTATATCTTAGTTTCAGTCCCTCGACTTTAACAATTTCTTTAACCTTTCACATTGAAGAATTTTCTAAGAAATGAATAACTGAATTCGACAAAGAATGAAGTCAACCGATCACTATGGAATTCGTCTAGATCGAGAATGTCTGGACACAATATGTCATGAAACGCAGTTTGAAGTTTTGAAGTAAATGTCTTCGTTTTGTTTTATGGTGCAGTGAACTGCAAAAAATGTTTTGTACAATTGTAAAAGTAGAAAACTAATCAATTTCTTTACTTGGCTAAACTTTTGTCTAGGTTTTTAATAACAGGGTTATTTTATTTATGCCTTAGTAGGAAACACTGTACAAAGGCGAACTTAATGCTTTAGGCATTTTCTACCAGTCAATCTTAGGGTGTTTTTTTTTTTGATTGGGAAAATCATCTAATGAC
This sequence comes from Mythimna vitellina, assembly GCA_949316375.1. Taxonomy (NCBI): domain Eukaryota; kingdom Metazoa; phylum Arthropoda; class Insecta; order Lepidoptera; family Noctuidae; genus Mythimna; species Mythimna vitellina. The sequence continues at coordinate 3,972,675 of OX438696.1, forward strand.
ATCCCCCGCTCTTGGGCGGAGCGAGGGATAGTGTCAGACTTTTACTGACTAAAAACCCACTCCGGTTCCTTCTTTGCCATTTTTCCAGGGCCCCGGGGATCTCTTTCGCATCACCCATGGCCCCAGTAGGCTTCGACCCTGTTGGGGCCCTACGGTTGCTAACACCTCTTTGAGTCGCGCGTGGAACAGTACGCGCCGTCGACGACTTGGGCCCGGTCCGGACGGTTACCGGCGGCGGACGGCGAGCCACCCATTGCTCGCCGTCCGCAAGCCCGCGCCTAAGGTGGCCGGAAATCGGGATCGGAATACCGGCGGCTATTGAGGCGTGAGGACCTTTGCCTCACGCGATCGGCCGCCTCCTTTGCTAGCATTACTGCTTTTCAGAAGGAGGCGACTGCTTGCCACTCCTCCTCGCTCCGGACCATGGCCGTTATATAGTATCTACGTTACTAATATTTTCTACATCCGTCTAGTCGGAGGATCCTCCCTTTTCAATGTAGGTTTGAAGAACTTTACACCATATTCCGCATACTTCTAAAAGCCCCTATACATATGTCTAAAATTACACACAAACAATTTCATAAAGTTAGCTTGTATATTTCTATTTATAATATCTATATGTATCAATAAATTTTTGCCGGCAAAGCCATTCGTTGATTGCTCTGTAAATTTGCTATTCGAATTAATTTTTATCCGGACTATTGCGTCTGCATACTATATTTACACAAGCTTATTCAAACAAAACCAAAATTTTAAAAATTTAGTTAACAATTTGTCATAAAATTTTTCATGCAAATATATCGCTGTGCAAAATCCATTTTATGACACAAAATATATTTGTTTTTCTCCGTACGCAGTTAATCATTGAGGCTTTAAATCCATATATCATGGTGCTTTGACAAGCCCGTCGAAACAAATAAAGGTTGACGGGGACTTAGCAAAAAATATTAGTTTATTATGAGTCCTATTTCCAATTTCGTATTTACTTTCGTGAAGTCAAGATACTTTACTTTTAGCAATAAATTAGGGTAGGCAATTAGTAACCTCCGTAATATTTTTTCAGGGTCTTTTTTTATATTGATATAATCTATTGCTAGACTGCGATCCCATCTGATGGTAAGCAGTGATATAATCGTTGATGGTGAGGCGCACTAGAGCCTATTCGGCATTGAAGACACCTAATTTTTTTTCCATGTACGCGGTATAAACGACGAGGCGAAACGATCAGTCCGGACCGTAGAGGTTTCAACAACGTAAAGGAGGATACTTGCCGTACGTTGGGCTGTCCGATGGTAGAAAGAATATGGCGGAATCAAGTCAAGAGACTAAAAAGTCATATTTAATTACGAATTTTTTATGAAACTATATTCAAAAACGTTTTCAAATTTATCGAAGATTAAATCTTTTGATTTCAAATAAATGCCTACTGCCAATAAATTAAATGATTGTCATTTAAACGAGTTTTCCGAAATAACTAAGCGTTTTCAATAACTACTCTGCTGCGAATCCTTAATGAAAATGTTTTAAGGGCCCTTTATTGCAAAGCAGACAGAATTTATAAAATTTAAAAAGACCGTAGATATTTTTCCTATAAAAATCTCATTATCACCTGTGGCTAGAATAATAAGAGCTACACGGTTCGATTTCCCCGAAGGACACGCTGGAGCACACTGTATAGGTGTGCCTACCTTGGGCAGAGCACCGCCATGTCCTCGTGGGGGAGATCGGCGACAGCGATCTCTCGCGCCGGGCCATGGTACAGGCCATAGTCCGGAGCGAGGAGGAGTGGCAAACGGCTGCCTCCTTCTGCGAAGCAGTAATGCTAGCAAAGGAAGCGGCCGATAGCGCGAGGCAACGGTCCTCACGCCCCAACCGCCGCCGGGATTCCCATTCCGATTTCCGGCCACCGTAGGCGCGGGCTTGCTGACGGCGAGCAATGGGTGACTCGCCATCCGACCGTCCGGTAACCGTTTGAACCGAACCCAAGAACGCGCGCCTCAGGGAGATATCAGCAAATCGTAAGGGGCCAGCAGGGTCGAAGCCTACTGGGGCCACGGGTAGTGTGAAAGTGAAACCCAGGGCCCTGGGACGAAGGCAAAGAAGGAAAAGGAGTGGGTTTTTAGTCAGTAAAAGTCTGACACTATCTCCCACTCGCCCAAGAGCGGGATTTGTCATGAGATGATTTTCCCACCCAATAAAAAGAAATGACAAAAATCAATATAGAATAAGGAGTCAAACAGGGCGACCAGTTGTCTCCTAAATTGTTCACCAGTACCCTAGAAGAAATTTTCAGAAGATTGGCATCTGATTGGAGGGAGAGCGGCATCGTTATTGGTGAGACAAGATTAATAAATCTCCGTTTTGCTAATAACATTGTTTTCTGTTCTTCTTCAGCCACTGAGCTAGAACACGTGCTACAAGAGTTAAGTGATGCAAGTATTAAGGTTGGACTGAAGATGAATATGTCGAAAATTAAATTCATGACCAACGAAGCACCAATAATCATAAAAGTATACGGGGAGACAATACAATATGTCCAAGAATACCTTTACCTGGGCGGCCACACGTAACATATCGAATATGTTACGTGTGTGAGATGCTGAGTTCCAGCTCAGTGGCTGTAGAAGAAAAGAGAATAATGTCATCGGCAAAACGAAGATTTGTTAACCTCGTCTCACCAATGACGATGCCTCTCTCCTTCCAATCGGCTGCCAATCTTCTGAAAACCCTGAACCGTATCTTAACTTACCGAGATACCTCCGTGCCTCGGATAGCATCATAAGCCGTAGGTCCCCGCTGTTATTTGTAGGTCTTTGACAGTAGTTACGAATAGAAACCAGGAAATTGTAAGTCTTATCAAGGGGTCGTATCGTAATACTTCGTGGCTTTTAAGTATCAGCACGTCAGGATAATAAGCAAGTATTACACGGAGCAGTGATGGCCGAGTGATAACGGCCCCAACTTACAAGTTGTAGGTCGTGGGTTTAAACCCAGCCAGACGCATTATTTTGTGTAATATATTTCATCACCACTGCTCTCAAAACGGTGAAGGAAAACATCGTGAAGAAACCGGCATGTCCTAGAACCAAAAATTCGAAGACATGCGACATCCACCAACCCGCACTGGGCCCGCGTGGTGGATTACGGCCCATTCCCTCTCCTAGAGAGGAAGCCTGAGTCCCAACAGTGAGGACATTATAAGGTCGACTATCCTATGCTATGCTACATGGTAACATAAAAAAAAAAACTGGTGTATCGAATCACTGTCGTTACGAAAATTCCTTGTTCTGCAATAAGCTCAAATATAGGACACGTTACAACATCTGCCAAGGCATTCATTCATAAAGTACCAGGGCAACATAAACCCTAAGCAAGTATTACACAATAACATTAGGAAATGGAATACCGCGGCGCTGTCGGTACAGCGATTCCTTGTTCTGCGCATAAGCTCAAATAGACGACACGTACACGACACCCACCTGCCAAGGCATTCATTCATAAAGTACCAGAGCAACATAAACCCGACGCAAGTATCACGCAAACTGCCAAGCCCTCACCACGTTTCTTGACACCCGATTAAGCTTACAGCGTACACTCTAAGGAAATATTCTAGGGACACTTTATGGACATAATGCTCTTAGTAGGGGCACAATTCATTCCAATATTATGTATCGTCCATTAATTTTGTGTCCGCAACATAAGAAGCCACAACATATTGCTAGTAAATCTTATTTATTTTTTTATTATTCGTATGTTTTTGTAGCCTTTAGTGTTGTGAGGTCCGTTTGTGATATCTTTTTTTTTTATTCTTGATAGGTTCACGCTTGACCGCTATCTCACCTGATGGAAAGCGACGATGCGGTCGACGATGGAATGCGCTACTATCTAGAAGCAACCTATTCACTCTTGACTTAAAGATTCCCGGGTTGTAGCTATCAGGAAACACAGATTCCCGGCATATTATATTTGGATTTTTTTTTTTTCAGTTCTTAAATACTGGGCAAGTGCAAGTCGGACTGAGGGTTCCGTACAAACTTACCTATGTAAATAATTCAATTCCAGAATGGATCCATTACACACTACACAAGAACTGTTCCAAAAACTTCATTCAATACTATTTTTGCTGCACATCAATTGTGCGGCTTACTTGCAGACGGGCAAAACCCATGCAGGATGGATGGCAGGAAATAAAAGAAAATATATCCATTCTCTATCAGCGGATTGTAACTGACCCAGTTTTATTCCACTGGTTTTTCCTTGGAGCGTCGTTAGCAGTTACCTAATACAATATGTAATTTAACTAAGAAGCTGTTCTTGGAGCTTTCTCGACCCATTTCAAACATGTTATGCTATGTTGCCTGTCCTGCATAACCACTTGTCTGTGTGTAATGTCAATGATAACAGTGGTGACCGAGTGGTAACGGCCCCGACTTACGAGTTGTAGATCGCGGATTCAAATCCAGCCAGGCGCATTACTTTGTGTAATTTATTTCATCACCACTGCTCTCAAAATGGTGAAGGAAAACATCTTGAGGAAATCGGCATGTCCTAGAACCAAAAATTCGGAGACATGTGACATTCACCAACCCGCACTGAGCCCGCGTGGTGGATTACAGCCCATTCCCTCTCCTAGAGAGAGGAGGCCTGAGTCCCCAACAATGAGAACATTATAAGACCGACTATACTATGCTATGACAAAGACACTCCGCTGTTTTTTAGGGTTCCGTACCTCAAAAGGAAAACACGGAATCACTTTGTTGTCCGTCTGTCTGTCTGTTAAGACCCTTTATCTCTGGAATGCGTGGAGGTATCGAGTTGAAATTAAAACCATATACTCAAGTCTGCGGTCCCTTGAAGCTGTGAAAAAAAGATACGGCCATTTAAGTTGCAAAAAACGTGTACATTCGACACTCTTAAGAGAATTAAAATTCATAGGGTACTTTCCGTTGACCTAGAATTTTTAAATTTGGCTTGAAGATCTCATAGCTCAAGTATTAGAAAAAAATCTGAAAACTGTAAATATGTAGTTGCGTCACAAAAAAAAAACTATTTTTGGGATTCGGTAATCTTCGATCAAATCTTCGTAACTCAATTCGGGAATCAAACGGCTTTCATAGATAAGTTTATATGGAATCCTCAGTGCGCGAGTCCAACTCGCACTTCCCCTAGGTTTTTTTTTTCAAAAACCTCACAGTACAATGTATGTAAATTGTAAAAGCAAGAGTAAAACAGATATCTTCTAAGCTCGCTCGATCCATCGCAAACCTCTTTTATCGCTTTCCATAAGGCGAGATTACGATCAAGAGCTGGCTACGGTTTTCTCCTTTTTTACACAATAAATACCGCAGTCACTAATCCTTTTTTGATCCGTGGTTACTGGGGTCTAACGCTTTAACCCAGGGATAAAAAGCTTGTTTTATTTTTATCAGGTTATTTTAAATTCTTTGGTTATTTTTGGCAAGATGGAATTACTCATGAATGTGAACCATAGTAAATATAATAAATAAATAATAAATAAATTGTTTAATTTTTGGACAACAATGGAACCATTTTTGTTAGTAACTTACATGCTAAAACTTAAACACTAAGATTAGTAATTATAATTTCATCAGACAACAAATTACAACTGACAACAAAATTAGTGAGTCATGTACTTACGAGGCATTCAGGCGGACAATGATTCCTCATCAGATGCCTCAGAACAGGAACTCTCGGATCCTTAGCAATGACTTTCAGGATGCTATTGTCACTCCCCCGAATCCTCCTCACAAGCGATGCCACCTTTTTTCTGACGATCGCATGAAAACCCCATCCCCGAGGCACTACAGAAACGAGGGAGTTTCAACATCATCCTGATTTTTATTAATTGATTTTGCCTCCCAAAAATAAATATTGAATTAAAAATAACTGTATATATATATAAGCAGTTATCTAATTTTTTTGGAAATCATCCAATGATTTCTCATGCTCTTAGGAGGAGCGAGAGGGCGTGTCAGACTTTTACTGACTAAAACTCACTTTTGTTCCTTCTTTGCCTTCGTTCCAAGTCCCTCGAGTACATTTTCGCACAACAACTAACGTCACAAACAGACTCTTGGTCTAGACAATTATAGAGGGCCTCGGATATCGGCTAACAATTGTAACTGTAATAATAATATAGAGAAATAATATGTACTTTAAATTGTTATAATAAAACAAAATTAAAAACTGCTTGGCCGATTTTTTAAATTATTTCACTTATAGAATGCTACATTAATAGCATTCTATAAGTGATTGAGTGACACAGGATATACCTATATTTTCTATTTCCAAGGAAGCAAAGCCACAGGCAGAAACTAGTTTTGTATATACTAAAGTGACGATACGAATGACGCAGTGGTTGAGAAATTGGCTGCTGCGCTGAGTGCTGTGAGTTTGATTACCGAACGAAACAAAATTTTTATAGCCTTTTTTGAGGCGTGAAATTATCAAATAATTTCTTCCGCTTTACTTTACTGACTAAAACCCACCCTGGTCCCTTATATATCTATATATATAAAAGGAGAAACTGACTTACTGACATCAACGCACAGCCGAAACTACTGGGACTAAGAGCGTGAAATTTTGCACAAGGTTTCCTTTTATGACGTAGGTGAGCACTAAGAAAGGATTTTCCAAAGTTCACTCCCTAAAGGGATGAAGCGGGGGTCCAACATTTTTATACAGTATAAAATAAAATAAACCTTGTTTTTTTATCTAAAAAAAAAGCCGTCGATAAATTCTTCCACTGATCACTCAGACACACCATGTATAATAAGAAGAAAAAACCATTTACTCAGATTGTTACTGTAGCAAAACTCAGTAAAGCGTTAATTGCATGAAAATTAAAACAAGTAACACACTAACTAGTGCAGTGATTGTTAAAGTTACAACTACTGACTGAACTAAACCGATTAGTAGACTACATTGAACCACTTACGCATTTATAGCCGAGTCGCTGCAAGGAATTTGTTAACTTAGAATTTGACAGCAGCACAGGAATTGGGTACTTGCCTGTGTTTATCTATATATCTATATATATAAAAGGAGAAACTGACTAACTGACACATCAACGCATAACTGAATCTACTGGGACCAAGGGCTATACTTCACTGGGACACCATGACGGCGCGACCAGTCGCTGCTACCAACAAAATGTATACGTCGTTGCCAGATCATAGATATTGATCACTACATATCTATATATATAAAAGGAGAAACTGACTAACTGACAAATCAACGCATGACCGAATCTACTGGGACCAAGGGCTATACTTCACTGGGACACCATGGCGGCGCGACCAGTCGCCGCTACCAACACAATGTATATGTCGTGGCCAGATCATAGAAATGATCACATCATGATATGGCTAACTAAAAATAGCCAGATCATATAAACGTTAACATTTGATGATATGTCGATTCTCTTTTAGCCTTATCATTGATGTAGGATTTCTATGATAGTAAAAAGTCTAAAGAAAGTAGGCCAAACAAGGATTGCAATATCGTCAAACTTTAACGTTTAAAATAAACTGACCAGTTTTAGTTGATCATATATTATCATGAAGTGATCAATTTCTATGATCTATATACAGCTCTGTATGCTCAGTAGTCTCGTGATTCCTGGCACGTGCAAACGTCTTTATGGAAGATGAATTAGCACTAATCGCATTGCTTTTGGCAGTGTCAACTAAAATAATTCATAATCTGATATCAATATGTACGAGTATGTTCCGCTCTATTAAAATGTATGGGAATACGCTCTTTATGAAATCATAATCTTAATATTCCGATCCGGAATTTAGTATCATCAGTCATTCAGTATCGATCTTACAGATCAATGTGAGAACTTAATAAACTAGTGCGCCTGACCATCAATGATTGCATCTCCGCTTACCATCAGGTGGGATCGCAGTCAAGCACTGGTTTATATCAATTAAAAAAAAGAAAAGAGAAATTCATAATCTGAAAAATATGTTTTTATGTGGAGCATACTGATATAGTGTGGTATTCCGGTAATTCTTGCAAAAACGTATATTTCGACAGTAACTTTTCAAAAGTTATCAATTGCTCTAACATTCTAATACTAATTATAAGAAACACAAAAACTATAGAATATATACAAACTAAAAATGATAATATTTACAAACGGGTAGAAAAAGAAATTATTGGGCATCAAAAAATTCATCCACATCGATATCAATAGGAAAAGTGCCCAGAACGCTGGCAACATTGCCACGTTGGATAGCAATGCTGATTCGTTGTCCGAAGAAAAGCCCAGCCCTCTGGTCACGCGAAGAGTCGACCAGTTGTTTGCTGATAACACGAACAACTCGATGAGCGCTCGGACCCCATGGCCCTAGTGTTTCAACCCGAGTGGGTATATCGAATGGTCTGATCAATTTTGTCCAAGAGATGTGGCTGCTTCCATAAAGGGGAAGAGCGAAGAAAATACATGAAATTTGGTTTAATTTCCGGTAATTCTGAATTAATAATTTGAATTCAGATTATGAATCCAGACAGTCTTATGAAGCCAGCCTTAACACAAACCTTTTTCTGAAAACTACATCTGAATTAATTAGAAAATGAAGTAGCAATTAGCGTTTGAAATATTTGTGCGAGGAAGAGTGGGCGGGTAGAGAAAAGCTAATATGCAATTTTAATAAAAACGTTTTTTCACCTCATCTTTAAGTAAGAGAGTTATGAGGATGGTTTTAATGAGTATAGTTGTGTACATGCGTAACATACAATCCGCAAATATAGTTTTTGTTATCATACTATCTGATATTGAGCAGCAATTTGCAAAAAACACTTTAGAAAGGGGAATGCAACTTTTGCCATACATAGCTGGCATGATTGTTTTTTTCTTTTCGCCAATTATAGTGAAACCTAGGCCATATCTTAAAGGAAAAGAAATCAATAGCAAAAATAATTATGTCTACCAACCGTAACCGAACGAAGTTAGAGACTATTTAGTAGATCGCTATTGTTTTTAATCATGTGATATTTTTCTTAAATAAAAATACTCCGTGTAAGTTTCCCATTGTTAAATATACGACACGGTTTCTCTAATGAGACGATAAACTCGGCGTCCCTCGTTTAGATAGTGATCAAACGCGAGCCTATACATAATATAAAACTAGTGCGAAATGTAACTCATTGCGTGCCTAAAAGCGGTGAGGTAAAAGCCTGTTTTGCAAATACGTGTGTTGAAAAAACAATCTTTAGTTTAGTTTTCTTTATGTCGGTGGACCAGAATAATCTCTCCCACAGTTCCATTTAAATAACACGGCAACTCTTTTTCGTTAATTACCTTTCACTAACTCTTTGCGCATGGCTGACCTTTGTCTTCCTTTCTTTTAAAAACAATGAAAAAAGGTTTTATTTCTGAAATAACAATGGTGTCTACGCTTTCCTAATTTGAATGGAGAACGTTTTCAAGGCAATGCTTTAGACTGACAGTCACAAATGTCGGTGGTAGTGAGACAAGCCGCTCGTACCCGGTAATGTACTAGCCTTTTTGAATTTAGATAGCCAGTAGGAAGCTCGTTGAAGGAATTTCCTTAAGATTGGAAGGAATAAGGAAAATTGGAGGAACAGTATCTTTTCAGATATTGTTGACGGAATTTTGAAAACGTTTATCGAAGTTATGTTTTAACGTTCATATATATTCATTGAAATGATTAACGTAGAAAAAAACCGGCCAAGAGCGTGTCGGGCCACGCTCAGTACAGGGTTCTGTAGTTTCCCGTACGTCACAATAAGAGTCCCCACTTAAGAGTTAATGAACGACAGACAACGAGCAAGAACAAATACCACCAATGCCAATGAGAGACCAACCGAACTATTCGATTTTTTACCACTTTTTATTTTACCACTTTGTCGGCGTGATTGATATACATATTGGTACCAAATTTCAGCTTTCTAGTGCTAACGGTCACTGAGATTATCCTTGGACGGACGGACAGATAGACTTGGCGAAACTATAAGGGTTCCTAGTTGACTACGGAACCCTAAAAAGCAGACTTAACACCTACAAACTTAGCAGGCAATACAGTACATCGCAGACGCCGTAGGTGCATGCTTGCGGCCAATGAGCAATGGGTAGCTCACCGTCCAGCTTTCCGTTAAGGACCGAGCCTGAGTCATCGACAGCGGTTAGTGTTCCATACCCGCTTCAAAGTGGTGTCAGCAAAAACCATAAGGGCAAAATAGGGCCGATGCACGCTAGGGCCGCGGGGGAATTTTCGAAAGGTATAAGTACCGTGGTCCTAGAATACAAAGAGCAAATGAAAGACGCTGGTGGGTTTTAGTCTGACATGCTCTCTCGCGTCACTCTAGAGCGGAAGTAGTCATGAAATGATTTCCTACATTTCCATGCGCGTTCCTCTTGCGTGTGATAGACGCGAGCCTGGAGCGGCTCTCGCGTAGCCTTTTGCCCATAGATGTCTGTGGTTTTGCCAATTTGCGACGCGTGCTTCGATCAGTCACAGGGCGGACAGTGTTGTATTAGCTCATAACGCGGCTTGCAGCTGGCCTCTCACAAAACGTGACACAAGCTCAGTGCGAGCGCACACATACCGCTAAGCGACCACGCGCGCGCTCTGCCCCCCTAACCAAGTTACGATCGTTTCGTTCTTTTGTTCTGACCACGTGACTGAGCGTTGGGATGACGTCAGACAAAAGGAATCGGAGGCGTGACCTACTCGAGGCGTTCGACGCAAACGAAACGATCGTAACTTGGCTAGGGGGGGGCTGGGCTCGCATCGTTTATACGCTCGTGGAACGTGCACGCCTTATATAGAGGAGGCCTATAGAGCATTAAATATTACTAGTTATATAAGTTTGAAAAAATTAAAAATATTCATGAACAAATCAGTTTTGATCTATCAAAAACGTAGTAAAACATTCATTATTTATTACTTTACCGAAAGTTTTATACTTTCATACATATTCTTGTGAATTCTAAAGTTTTCTTATTTTATTACCATAGTAAACTCTGTTATTTATGTCATTTCTATTCTCTCACAAAATTATTAAAATGAGTGACGCTGTTTGTTCATTTAAATGTCTTTTTTACGGAAGTTTTACATGGAAAAATCCGACATGGATGATGATGCTATCGTAAATTTTTCAGTTATCAGCAAAAATATCCAAAACCGTTGAAAGAATCCAACATAAAATCGGTTTGAAATAGCGATGTTTTTTTTCCGGTGGGAAAATCATCTTATGACATCCCCCGCTCTTGGGCGGGACAGGAGATAGTGTCAAACTTTTACTGACTAAAAACTCACTCCTGTTCCTTCGTTGCCTTTCGTACCAGGGCCGAGTCTTCCTTTCAGAATCAGACCCGTGGCCCCAGAAGGCTTCGACCCTGCTGGGCCCTACAGTTGCTGACATTTCCTTGAGGCGCGCGTGGAACAATACGCGCCGTCGGTAACTTGGGTTCGGTCCGGACGATTACTGGACGGTCGGACGGCGAATAAAATAGCGATGTAAAACTTGTTATGTTAATAAATAAAAGTTTGTAAGCACTAAAATTCATACAGTATTAGAAACACGAAAAATTAGTTCTGGGCTATATAAATATTGGCCTGATGAAGTAATCAAGCTGGGGAATGTGAACAGAGACGAAATCTATTCCATTAGCTGAAAAGTAATTCCTTTATCAATAATACTTAGGAAAAATAATTGAATAGAACAATATGAAGAACCTTACCCACTCGTTTAAGGCAAACAACGAAAAAATTGATTCATCTGTAGTATATGATATCTATATTATAGATGAGTTGATTATTGACATTGGACCAAGATGAGCGGATTGATTTACCTAAAAGAACATTAAAAACAAGCAGTCAAGTGCGAGTCGGGCTCACGCACCGTGGGTTATATACAAACTTACCTACGATAAATTAGTCTCAAATCAAACCTAGGCAAGTGCATTACTTTCAACAACACTGCTTTCAAAACGGTGAAGGAAAATAGTTTGTGGAAACCGGCATGTCCTAGAACTAAAAATTCGAAGACATGTGACATCCACCAATCCGCACTGGGCTTGCGTGGTGGATTATGCTTATCGCCCATTCCCTCTCCTAGGACTCAAGTTGTTTGTGTTGATTATGCTATGCTATAGCACCTATGCGAGTACACCGATACGAAATTGTACAGTGAATGCACTCAGAACTTCAGAAGCTGTAGTTAATGGAATCTAATAGTAATTTACACGTGTCGGATTTGTAGGAGAAACCTCTGTTGATTTATGAGCCCCTAGTACTCAATTATCAAGTGACGCATTGCATGTCTTAGTTGAGAGTGATAATTAAACTAGATCTGTTAATTACACAGAGTTTAATTAGATATCTATACATATAATAAAACAGTAAAATTCTTTTGGGATGGTATTAATTGGCGCAAAAACTACTGAACCGATCCTGTTCAAATTTTGCATACACAATCCATATAGGTCAGGGCAACTGATAGGCTATAAACTATCACGCTATTTGCTATGGGGGGTGAGCAATAATCCAAAATGTAGGTATTGAACGACATTTGCCGCGAGTTCAATTCCCAGTTACAGTTAAAAACTTTGTCATTATTTTGTCTTATTTTATTTGTATTAAAATAACTTTTACCATTTTTTCAAAATAAATTTGACATTTCTATTCGATATCTTCTAAATATTTTGTACAAACTAATCAAAACACATAATAAAATCAAAGCGACGAATAAAACCACGTACTATAATGTTACATTATTCCATTTAGCTGCAAATTTAACTTCTAAAACGAAAATCATCACGCTATCATCGTTAGGGAGCCAACCAGTCAATTATGACGTTTATATAAGAACGTCTATTTTATGGTTTATTCATCGAAGACCGCAGCGCAGTGGTTTCGCATCTAGACTTTAATGTAATGTGAAGGTGGTTCAAATCCCGTACGGCTCTCTTAGGAGAAATTTTTGTTCTATTTTGTCATCGTTAATAAGATTTTTTTATATATTTTTGCATGCTGACAATTATTTTTAAAAAAATCTACGTATATAATATATCTGTAGAAATTTTTAGTGATGTGCGTATTATTAATTTTAGAAATCGATGTAAATAACTTTTATACATTTAAATTGAGTGGAACTTGATAATTATCTTACTTAGGCTTTGTTTCATCGCAATGAAACAAAGCATATGAAAGACAAACGGTATGAAATCAAAGTTTTCGAGAAGTAAAATATGACACCACACGCAACTCGCAACGCCATCTAAAAACTCAAGGTAGAAATAATGATGACAATGACGGTTGAACTTCATATTAAATTTGATAGATGGCATTGCGTATTTTACGTAATTTTCTGAGTGGCAGAAGAATGGCCATCACCCACGATTACAGTTATGGTTAAACTGGTGTTAGACGGAGGCATTTTTAACAATCCTACAGCTTATTTTTATTATATTTTTCGCATTATAGTAACAAGCTAATTGACCGTGATTATTCAAGGGATACCATCCAAAGACGATAAAAGTAAATAGCTATATGTATTTAATTATTCACTTTAAAATAACACGGCCACATTTTCGGAAGGGGTTACAGGGTACCTTGCGTTGGATGGTTCCCAGGTGGACCGATGACCTGGTAAGGGTCGCGGGTATCCGATGGATGAGAGACTCACAGGACCGGTTATTACAGCGACACTTGGGGAGGTCTATGTCCAGCAGTGGACATCTTTCGGCTAAAATAATAATGATGATGATGGCACCTTTTTTTCTTTTTTTATGGGTGGAAATCATCCAATGACTTCTCCCTTGGAGCGGGAGGACGTGTCAATCTTTTACCGACTAAAACTACACCTGTGTCTATCACTACGCGCTGTTGAGGATTGGGCTCGATCCTGTCAACTACAGGACGGCTAGCTACCCATTGCTCGACGTCCGGAAGCCCGCGTCTACCGTGATTGGTAGTCGGGGTCGGAATCTTGGCTCGGCGTGAGGCCGTTCGTTCCCTAACGCGTGCGGCCTCCGCCTTCGCTAGCATTACGGCTTTGCAGAAGGAGACGACCGCCTGCCACTACTCCTCGCTCTGGATCAGAGCCCGGCGCGAGAGGTCACTGACGCCGATTGCCTTCACGAGGACACGGCGGTGCTCCGCCCTTGCAGGGCACATCTCCACTGTGTCCTCCGGCATGATGGCACCTTGCGGATTAATAATGGTGTGTTTTATTATTTGCAGTCACCGCTTCATATAAAACGGGATCGAATGTGTTTTTCTGACCACAGTTCGACAACGTATGATGTATCTCAGATTCCTTACAGCCGTCGATATCTGGACGTTACCTCTTTGCAATGAGTGGTGACCAACACTGGAACAACCCTCTAAGGGAGGCCAGTCTCAGGGATAACACTTATCGGCTGCTACATTTGTTAACCGTAATTTCATTGTTTTATGGATTAGCTCAGGACTGTTGTGGGTGTTTCGAACGGTTTCTGTTCTGGGTTCGGTTGAAAGTACCCTGATATTACCATTTTGTGAATCACCTGGAGGACTCGGTGTAGCATGCGGTGGAGGTCTATCCATCTTGAGTGAACCGCCGTGTCCTCATAGAGGCAATCGGCGTCAATAATTTCTCGGTTTGGCCATCAATATGCGAGTTCGATTGAACGGGGATACACGCGCACAAGGTTTCGCCGTAGTTTCATTCATAAGTTGGAGACTCTTCATAAGGTAGTTCCTACTATGGAAAAAACATTTGTCTTATATACGGGGATGTCAATTAAATACACACCAAAATATCCTAGGTAAATGAACAAGTAATTCTAACGCCTAAAATGATCAAACTGCAACAATCAATGCAAGCATGCTCTCGCCAATTCTTCATAAGTACTGTTGTGGAAGAAGATAGTTGATGATTTATTTATTTATTTAATCCTTTATGCACAAATGTACATACCGTGATAAGACCTGTCATACTGTATGGATCAGAATGTTGGGCTGTGAAAAAGACGGATGAAAAAAGATTGCATGTAGCGGAGATGAGAATGTTGAGATGGATGTGTGGTGTGACGAGAATGGATAAAGTGAGAAATGAATATATTAGAGGAAGTTTGAAAGTGGCGCCAGTGACTGAAAAGTTGAAGGGGAATCGTTTGTCTTGGTATGGTCATGTAAAGAGGAGAGATGAAACACATGTTACTAAAAGAGTTATGAGTATACATGTGGATGGGTGGAGAGGGAGAGGGAGGCCAAAGAAAAGATGGATGGATTGTGTGAACAGTGATATGAAAGAAAAGGAAGTTAGTGATAGTATGACGGTTGACAGGATAGAATGGAAGAAAAAAACGTATTGCGCCGACCCCAAATAAGATGGGACAAGGGCAGGAAGATGATGATGATGATGCACAAATGTACAGCGGCGGACTTAATGCCTGCCGGATGATGATGGTAGTTTTTGGATTCACTTAAGGCTTTTCACTATCAGTGCACGTTATCCAGCTGGAGGTCGGTGTCCCGATTATGCTCCTTCGTTTATCTCTACCAAAGCTGTTTAACTGCTTAAACTCTTCAGTGAAAAGTTATTGAGGCGAAAATTGTTATGGAAGATAACTCTTTCGATCAATCTTGCAGCCCTAGCAGACATCGGCCCTAGAGGGCCCTATCCATTTGCTGAAATCTTTTTGAGTCGCGCGTAGAATACTACGCGCCGTCGATTCAGGACTGCTTTGACCAGACGGCCGGACAGCACCACCGCAATCCCGTGTTTGCGATGGCTGGGAATTGCCTTGCGGCTTTCAACACTCGGAGCGTCCCTTGCAGCGACCGTTGAGGAGTCAGGATGTCCTATCCCTCATAGTTTCAGCCACCTTCTTTGATCGTAGTGCTTCACTGAAGGAGGCTACTGGTTGTCATTTTCTCCACCAATCGCCCCCATAAGGACAAGGCGGCGCCGGCGCTCCGACCAAGCGGGACTGACTTCCACCGTATGCTCCATCGTATTCTCCGGGCGTTTCGCAGAATGGTGAGACCCGAGTGTTTCTTCCCACTGAATTCGACACAGATACCTTCCGAAATACCCACAACCGGTGAGTCCTGCACAAAGAGAGGATGTCGTGACGCCTCTGTAGACACTTCTCAAAGACAGGCATTACTGCTGCGATTTGATTGTGGCGTGCTCACTGTGGCGAGGGGTTAAAATCATGCAATGATGTTTTACCAGAACATAAACGAGATACATACATAATTGCCCATGCATACATATGCCTTTTCCCTTGGGGTAGGCAGAAATGACCACTGCTACGACCATTATTTCTATTCATTGACGGTCATACATCTGGATCTGGACGAGTACATAACATGTTTCCTGAAGGTAATTTGCGTGTTTAACCGACTTCTAAAAAAGGAGGACGTTCTTAATTTGGATAATTTTACCTTTAACCGTTTTATGTTAAAGTACAATAAATTATTGCGATCCTTTCGGAATGAATTGCAAGCACAGAGTGATTGTACAGTTTTACGAACTTAACGCGGACGAAGTCGCGGGCAACAGCTAGTATTAGATATCTATCAATCCGCACTGGAACCGCGTAGTGAATTACGGCCTATTCCCTCTCCTAGAGAGGAGGCCTGTGTGGGAAAATTATAAGGCTATACTATGCATATGCATAGCCTAGTAATTGTATTAGGATAAGTCCTGCAGACATGTTTAAGATCCCTCACCAACATGAAATATGAAATCACACACTTACAACGAAATCATCAAGTACCGTCACTAACAAATCTAGAACATAATATATAGAGAGTAATAAAATAACTGTGCAAAATATAACGTACCTCGGGGCGTTGTTACTTTTGTTATGAATCCTATAAATTTTATGGTTTTCGTCTGGGCCGCCAATTCTTGTTTTATACCCGTCCCGATATTTCCCGATGATAGCCGAAATACAATAAATCTGATAACTAACTGGCGATATTTCTCGTCCAATAGTAATGCGGTGAGTCCGACCCTTGTTTGCGAACGTTTACATAGTTTTTCTTATATTTTATGGCACACGAGATGTAGATAGCCAATTTGAATTTTGTTGGTTAAGTTTTTTTTTTTTTACTGGGCTTGTATTTTTAAGTGTGCGAAGAAAGGTTACATTTTCCTGTTACTAAAATTACTGAGAACAATTTTCTTGTCGCTGTGTTAAAGAATTTTTTTTGTCCGATCAAAGAGGCAATTAATCTACCTACTTTTTTTTCATACCCTCGTATTGCCCGATTTGTTCGTAAAAATAAGCTAGATCCACACTATAAAGTATCATAATTTATCATTCTGTATCCTAATTAATTAAAGTTAGTGTACCATATCCTTGTAGTCCATACTTCTCTAGTACTCATCATCTCAGCTCTCACCTTCTATCTCGCCAATCATCTTTTACATAGTTCACCAATTTTTGATTTTCCACACACACTATCATCATTTCACATCCAGTGCTAGACATAGATAGGCCTACCTCAAAGCGTCGCCACAACGACCTGTCCTGTGCGTCTCGCATATTTCACATTTTCGCGACCCTCACCAGAAAATCGGTTCACCTTGTGGGAGGCCTTTCAACGCTGCATCTTCCGGTATGCTACCGTCACTCCAAAACTTTTCAGCCCTGTTGACTGTTTTGCGACCAATTTTCCTCGTCCACTGAAACTTTAGTTTGACGACTCTTTGGGCGTGTCTAGCCCTCTCCTTTGGGTGTTTTGTAACCTTCTAAGTGATCAAGACCACATTTCAGAACCAAATGTCATTATTGCCAATACGCACAAGTCATAGACTTTGGTCTTAAGAAACTGCGATGTCGGACGAGAAAATACCGCGCAGATTGCAGAACACCTCTTAGAGTCGAATTCCACGATTGAACTATTTCTCGAAGTTAAACCGTACCTAATTGGACCATCTGTCCCAGGCAAATGTAATATTTAACTGCATGTAAAACTAACTTGACTCAAATTCATATCAGCTTATCTTCCAGCAGCCATATTACAACATCACAATAATCTATACCACAGAGTCTAATTAAATTAAATGCCTTAGTTAAACTTGATCTCATCAAATCAGAAGCGAGATACAACATACACATGACTGATGGTCGGGTATATAAGGGGTGTCTTTGTAGTATTACAGTATGCGTTAGTATACGAGGATCTTATAGAGGTGAAAGACAATAAGCTGTTAGAGGTTTCTCTTTGTTAAATGACAAAACTACAGCTACAAGATATTATTATTATTATTTATCGTTTATTTCAGGCATTAATTAACCCATAGGAATATTATAGAATTAAATAAAAATTTTGTAACATGATAAATAAATTAAATTAAAAACATTTGATTATATATATTATTAAAACATTGATAAAATTATTGATAAATTATACGATTATTATTTTAATATAATATTAGATTAAATTGAAATATATTTTCTTGCGTGATCGAATCAGAAATGAAGATATCCGCAGGAGAACCAAGTTTGCCGACATAGCACGAAGAATTGTCAAACTTCAGTGGCAATGGGCAGGGCACATTGCACGCAGAACTGATGGCCGTTGGGGCCACAAGGTTCCGTTGTGGCGACCGCGTACCGGAAGACGCAGCGTTGGAAGGCCTCCCACAAGATGGACCAATGACCTGATCAGGGTCGCTGGAATCCAATGGATGCAAGACGCACAGAATCGGTAGTTGTGGCGAAGCTTGGTCTATGTCTAGCAGTGGACGTCTTTCGGCTGAAATGATGATAATAAAATTTTCTTTACTTTTTTAATTTATGAATACAAAGGGCTGAAGCTCACACAAAATAGCAGATTTTCAAAGATCATTACTGGATTAGTTTTACACAAAGTTGTGTATTGATTTCAATAGAAACCTAGCTATTGACCTCAAGATATCCGTGTTTCCAAAATATCTAGAGAAAGCTGTGTAATTACGTCAAAACTCACTTAGGGGAACAGTGTCACGGACTGGGCGCTTGTAATAAAATATTTTACTCAATAACCCTAATTTATTTAGGTAATGGGTAAAAAATTAAATGTCTAATAGATATCGCTGGAAACGATAAGACCGCGATTGAACTCGTAGATTTAAATATAAAAAAATATGTTACGACTAGCTTTTGCCAGTGGCTTCGGCCGCGTGATAGTAAAAAATTATCCCAAGGGAACATATAATACATAACCTAGGATAAATAGTAGATTATGAAACTACGGAATAAAACAATATCTTAAAGTCGCGGGCGGCATTTTGAATTCCGAACGCAACGAATATTACTAGTTTTAGGGTTCCGTAGCCAAATGGCATAAAACGGAAATCTTATGGATTCGTCATGTCTGTCTATCTGTCCGTCCGTATGTCACAGTTACTTTTTTCCGAAACTATAAGAACTATACTGTTGAAACTTGTAAAGTAGATCTGTTCTGTGAACCGCATTAACATTTTGGCACAAAAATAGAAAAAAAAAAACAATAAATTTTGTGGGTTACCTATACTTAGAACTGCAACTCAACAATTTTTTTTTTCATCGAACCCCTACGTGTGGGGTATCTGTGGATAGGTCTTAAAAAATTATATTAAGGTTTCTAATATCATTTTTTTCTAAATTGAATAGTTTTCGCGAGAGATACTTCCAAAGCGGTAAAATGTGTGTCCCCCAACCCTGTAACTTCTAAAATAAGAGAATGATAAAATTAAAAAAAATAATTATTGTAAACCGCAATTTACCTTTTAAGTTTGTACGGAACCCTCAGTGCCGAATCCGACTCGCACTTGCCCACTGTTTTTTCATATGGTCTTGATGTTCCAAATTCAAATCATACCATTCCCTAGGAAACGCTTATACTGCATTAGATCTTTAGGGACATAATGACTTACATTAGGTGAAAGTTGTATGATATATAAAAAGCATTATCGAGGAGGTGGTGTAAAAAATCTATTCGATGTGCCAATCCAAAACATGGTCTCGCCGTGTGTCAAATTTCATCCAAGTCTATTCAGCCATTTGAGCGTCAAAGAGTAACAAACGTACACACACATATACGTACAAAATGTCGCCTTTATAATATTAGTTTCCTGTGATTTTGGTATATAATAAAGTTTATTCTATTCTAACGCTGCCCCTAAATAATAATATTCCACAACTATCACACAACGCCGTCTAGTCCCATGCTAAGCACAGCTTGTGTTATGAGTACTAGACAACTGATAAACATACTTATATATTCCTAAATACATACATATTATAGATAAATTACACCCAGACACGGAACAAATGATCGTGTTCATCACACTAACATTTGTCCTGGGTGGGAATCGAAACCACGACCTCCGGCATAGCAGCCAGGGCCACTAACCACTAGACCAGTTACAGGCCAGTCAAAATCAAACAGCGCTTCCAAGATTCATCAACACTTTGTTACTCTACGCAGACACGACTATATAAACCAGTATAAAATCAACACAGAAACCTTGCTTTATTGTGCCGAACGAAATAGCGTTGTTACATCAAGGAACAATGCATAGGAGCCCTGGTTTCCTGACTAATGTTTCGGTACACCGGCCCGGGGTTGCGGCGACTGACCGAAATCTTGAACTATTTGTTAGCCGAAACTAACACGGATTTCAAATGATACATCGTTGCAGCCATGCATTTGTAAATTTAATACTGCCAAGCCCGTTCCATGTACGTACAGCTAAGGAGTGGAATTTCCTGCCGGAGTCTGTGTTTCCTGATAGTTACAACCGAGGGGTCTTCTTTAAGTCAAGAGTAAACAGGTAGGTTCTAGATCATCGTCGCTTTTCATCAGGTGAGACAGTGATCAAGCGTTAAAAAACTGGGCAAGTGCGAGTCGGACTCGTGTACTGAAGGTTCCGTACAAACTTACCTCTGAAAACAGTTCAATTCCCGAATTACGAAGATTTTTTCGAATCGCAAAAAAGTATTTCTGTGACGTAACTTCAAATTTACAGCTTTCAGATTTTTTTCTATTCTTGTGCTATGAGTCCTTGTTTCATGCCAAATTTCAGGATTCTAGGTTAACGGGAAGTACCATATGAATTTAGATTCTCTTGAGAGTGTCGAAATACACGTTTTTTACGACTTATACGGCTTTATCTTTTTTTTTCGTTGACTTAGAAGTTTGATTTTTTCACAAATTCAAGGGACCGCAGACTTGTTACTCAGTTTTAATTTCAACTCAATACCTCCACGCGTTCCCGAGATAAAGGATTTTGATAGACAGACAGACAGACAGAATACAAAGTGATCTTATAAGGGTTCCGTTTTTTCTTATTGAGGTACAGAATCCTAAAAAAAGAAAGAGATGACCATGAAAAGATATGTATAAAAAGTAAAAATCATACCGCACCAACTTCAAATAAATTGGAAATTCGGTAGAAGGATGATAATGGCCGCGCAAGTTATAAACATTTCACAAACTACTTAAAAAGCGATAACACAGAATGTAATACTCATAATCGCTCCCTATGATCGCTGGCTCGCTATTGGTTGAAAACCACAAAGTTGAGGTTCTGTAAATGCCTGTAATTCCACCTGTCCTCGTCCTAACCAGAGTTTGATGACAGTCGGGTTGTTTTCAACGAAATTACGATGAATCTGTGAAGTTTTGGGAGTCGGATCTTGATGTTATACGGGTGGATATTATGAAAAAATTAAATTTTTGTTCAATTTGCAGAACTTCCTATTTTGTTTTATAGTTTAATATGATTTTCATCGCTGTTTACATTATGGTAGGTAGAGAAAAATTTGAAGGTCCCACAGAAATATCAAAATCCGCAGAAATCGCTTATTAAATAAATGAGTTTACCAAAGCGATTTAAAAAAAACAAAATGAGGATCGTTGTGTTCATGTCCATCAAGTGACTTCTACCGCTCGAGATAGGAGTATCAGACGAATACTAACTAAAACTACGATAAATCTTTCGAGCAATCTTGCAGCCCTGGATGATTTGGTTTCCTGCAACGTCTATAAAATCCTGGTCGTCATACATCATCTGGTTACATAATTAGCAAAGCATAATCAGCATTTTCATGTTCCCCCTGTTGGGACTCAAGCCTCCTCTCTATAAGAGGGAATGGGCTACAATCCACCACGCGGGCCCAGTGCGGATTAGTGGATGACACATGTCTTCGAATTTTTGGTTCTAGGACATACCGATTTCATCACGATGTTTCCCTTCACCGTTTTGAGAGCAGTGGTGATGAAATAAATTACACAAAGTAATTCGCCTGGCTGGGTTTGAACCCGCGACCTACGCCTCGTAAGTCGGGGCCGTTACTACTCGGCCACTACTGCTCTACATAATATTATTACATTTATTGATTACTGCCCCCCTAGCCAAGTTACGATCGTTTCGTTTGCGTCGAACGCCTCAATTAGGTCACGCCTCTGATTCCTTTGTTCTGACCACGTGACTGAGCATTGAGATGACGTCAGAACAAAAGAATCGGAGGCGTGGCCTACTCGAGTCGTTCGACGCAAACGAAACGATCGTAACTTGGCTAGGGGGGCTGGTTACATAATATGCCTTTAATGTCGTGTCGTGTACATTAATCTTCCGTGTATTTGCGCATACTTACTACGAATTAGTTCGAGGAGATTTTTAATATTATTTCGTAGAAAAAAAGATCTTTTTTTGTTCTTTAGTGAGAAATTGCTTTTATATTAGACAAGTTTGTTGTAGTCTCTTTGTAAGATAGAGCTTTAAATTTTCATATATCTTTAGTTAAGGATCTTTTTTGTATTAAAACAGTCAGAATGTTAGAAATGTTGTGAAACTTCAAAGTAATCTTGGCCTAAATTGTTAAGATACTATGTTTTATTTAACATCTTTGTAACAAGTGTTTTATTAACTTTTATAATACTAAAAAAAGATTCTCTATTTTCTTTAGTTCAGACGTTTCGTAATATTTTAATGCTCAGCTCCTGGAATTGTTAAATATATTTTCTCTTATTGTCTCGATCTTTTATTTATTTATTTACACATATACATTATATTGTAAGCTTCTGCCAGCGGCTTCATTATTCCAAGGGAACATACTCCGTATGTCGCAGGTTCGATCCCGGGCGGAACAAGTAATTATGTTTTTTTTTTATTTAAACTAGTGCTTGACTGCGATCCCACCTGATTGTAAGCAGTGATTACAATAAATTTATTATATGGTCAATAATAAATAATAATTATAATGAACACTCCCGAGATGAAAAGTAAATAGCTCCTGGGATGCTTTTTCCTGGACTTGGTCTATCGATGTATCAATTTTCAACTAAATCTGTTAGTTCATAAAGGAGTAAGAAACATACATACACATTATATGCACATACAAACTCTCTTCTTTATAATAGTAGGTATTGTGTTGCGGTATGATGTAGGTCCCATGAGTTTGGCCACCATGATCGAAATCCGGTCAGGAAACTACCCTTATAGGATCACTTTGTTGTCCATCTGTCTGTCAAGACCCTTTATCTCGGGAAGTAGGTATCGATTTGCTATATACTCAGGCCTGCAGTCCCTTGAAATTCATAGGGTACTTCCCGTTAACCTAGAATCTTGAAATTTGGCATGAAGCATGGTGACATAACACAAGTATAAAAAATAAAAATCTAAAATCTGTAAATTTTTAGTTACGTCACTAAAAAATACTTTTTTGCGATTCGAAAAAATCTTCGTAACTCAATTCGAGAATTGTACCGTTTTCATAGGTAAATTTGTACGGAACCCTCAGTGCGCGAGTCCAACTTGCAATTGCCCGGTTTTTTTAGTATGTTTCTGTGGGATGACTATGAACCTCTGGCACATTATATGTTAATTAAAAATAGCCTTTGATCCCTGAAGGAGGAAGCACGAGTATATCAATAATTCACGTACTTTTTGCCAGTTATGAGGGGCTGAACACAGCGCAGTGTTCTTATTCTTATTCTTTATTGTACACACAATTTTATATGATCAATAAAAATAGGACAGTTGATGTACATAGGCGAGCTTAACCCACAACTGGGTTTTAAGCAGTGTTGGTACCTATACCGATCAAACTTATGCTGTTCACCAACGATAACAACATGTCTTATTATTTGCGTTCTTATTATTGTAAAACTACATTTAAGGAATATGTAGAGTTATCGTAATCTAGGCCATGGTCTACTTCGCGAGCTTGCGGACGACGAGCAATGGGTAGCTCGCCGTCCACTCGTCCTATAAGGACAGAGCCTGAGTCGTCGACGGCGCTTACTGTTCCATGCGTGCCGAACCGCAACCGAAGACAGCAAACCGTAGGGGCCCAGTAAGTCCGATGCCTGCTAGACCTTGGGAAAAAGTATAATAATAATAATAATAATAATATTGACTATTGTTGCTAATAAACCTGATATAGTGGTGGTAGATCGACTAGAGCGTCGCACAATGATTGTTGATATAGCGGTCCCTCATGACGAGAACCTCGTGAAAGTTGAGAAAGATAAGCAAACTAAGTATCTTGACTTAGCTCGCGAGGTTGTCGACATGTGGGAAGTGGATAGAGCAATCATTGTGCCGATAGTCGTGACGGCCAATGGCTTAATTGCCAAGAGCCTCGACCAACATCTGAAGAGGCTCTCGTTAGGCAGTTGTATCAAGGGCTTGATTCAGAAGGCAGTACTCCTGGACACGGCGCGTATTGTTCGGGGATTCCTCTCTCAGGAGCCCTGACCACCGGTAGCTTGGACCCTGTTCCCGATGCGGGTGGGCTACTATTTTTTATATTTTTAAATGTTTTTTTTAATGTTTTTTTATTTTTAAGAAATATTTAAAAATGTAATTAATATGTGTAAATAATTAAATAAATGGAATAATAATAATAATTCGTTTATTTTCTCACCACAGTATCACAGCAATTACAAAACTAAGACAATGACAATAATTGGGTTCATACTGTGGAAGACTGGTGCCTAAGGTAGGCTTTTGGCCTGTATTTCAGGTCACCAGGTCTTCCCCTCTTTTATTAATGGGAAAAAGTATGAAAAGGATACATGTGGTCCTAGAACACAAAATGGTTATGGTTTTAGTCAGTAAAAGTCTGACACGCCCTCTCGCTTCACTCTAGAGCAAGAGAAGACATTAAATGAATTCCCATCTTTAAAAAAAAGCCTGGTCTACTTATTTGATTAGTTTCATCTAAGTCTATTGAGCTGACTAGAGCAGTGGTAGCCGAGTGGTAATGGTCCTGACTTACTTGCGAATTGTAGATCGCGGGTTCAAACCCAGCCAGGCGCATTACTTTGTATAATTTATTTCATCACCACTGCTCTCAAAACAGTGAATGAAAACATCGTGAGGAAACCGGCATGTCCTAGACCCAAAAAAATCTAATACATGTGACATTCACCAACCCGTACTGGGCACGCGTGTGAATTACGGCCCATTCCCTCTCCTACAGAGGAGGCCTGAGTCCCAGCAGTGGGAACATTGAAAAGGCTGATTATGCTATGT
Organism: Mythimna vitellina; assembly: GCA_949316375.1. Lineage (NCBI taxonomy): Eukaryota > Metazoa > Arthropoda > Insecta > Lepidoptera > Noctuidae > Mythimna > Mythimna vitellina. Next base: position 3,998,184 of record OX438696.1, read on the forward strand.
TATTATGCTATTGAGCCGCTGAGTTGTGATGAAAAATTTTTATAATGTTAAGGATAAAAAAACCTCGGGTCATCCATGACCTCAGATGTGGACAGCCCAAATTCATCAAGAGACGCCGAACATTAATTTTGTAAAGCTCGCAAAGTTTCCATTTTGTTGGAACATGTTCCGCTCAACAAAAACCTTGTGACGCGAACTTAACACGACTTTCTTTTATAAACATGTTCTGGGATGTATTATATCAAGTACTTGGCGACATATAATATGTAATGTATTGTGAATTTTCTTTTGAAAATTAAAGGAGTTTGAAAAGGGGCCATTATTAATTTTGTTTGTACATTTCGGGTTCGTCATCAAAGTAATATTGACATACAGGGTGTTTTGGAAAGTGGGAAAATATCTAATGACTTCTCCCTCTCTAGAGTGTGGCGAGATGGCGTGTCAGACTTTTACTGACTAAAACCACACATATTCCTTCAGTTGTCTTTTTTATTCTAGGACCACGAGTGTTTCTTTTATACTTTTCCATGAAACGTGGTCGCTTACAATGGGCCTCATCAGAAGACTTAAAGTCACCCAAAAGGCAATGGAAAGGGCTATGCTTGGAGTTTCCTAGCGTGATCGAATCAAGAATGAGGATATCCGCAGGAGAACCTAGGTTACCGACATAGTACGATTACAAAGAATCGCCAAACTTAAATGGCAATGAGCAGGGCACATTACTTTTTGACTGTAAATGCTTAAGTTCTCCATGAAAATACCAAAAACACCATATTGTTGCCTATAATATTTGAGGGAGGAGGGAGCGAGGGAACTCCTCGATTCCTCATGGATCCCATCACTAGAACTGGATTCTGCAAAAAATGGGACCAACCGGAAAGCATATCCTCTAAAAGGAAAAAAAAATTGCAAATCGGTCCATAAACGACGGAGTTCTGAGGTAACAAACATAAAAAAAAACATAACCGAATTGATAACCTCCTCCTTTTTTGAAGTCGGCTAAAAAGACAACACTACAGTATGCACAATAAATAAATAATAGATATTACAAATAGAATGAAGTAATTAAAACATTATTCTATTCTATTTCAAAATATCTGTTATTTATTTATTGTGCACAACTACCACAGTGTTGTCTTTTTAACCCAATGGTTGACTGGTAGAGAATGCTTTGTGGCATTAAGTCCGCCTATGTACCACCACTGTACATGAAGTTTAAATAAATAAATTATTGAATGAAAAACAAACACACGATCAATATCACAAACATTTTACTAAAAAATCTATCCAAATTCCAAATACCAGTTAACTTTTATTACACACATAGATCAGAGTAATCCATCAGAGATTCTAGAATAAACCCGGCCTCCGTTAAATATCACGGACTATTTTTTTTATGAGCATACATAGCTGCGTGCCCTCCAAGGCAAAAAATCGTTGTATTCATGGTTTATTATCTACTGATAAAATTAAGTGATTTTTGTCTGTTCGTTCATACAAATGCTTGCATAGACTGGACCACTTAAATATGTGTATCTTTTCTCAAAGACCATCTCAGTATTTGATTATAGTTTGCTGTATGAACTTTAAAAGAGACTTTAACACCTGAGTTTGTTTCGATGTTTCTTCTCAGGGTAGTCAGGTATGAAGCACCAGCCTCATCTAGTTTAAATTGATGAATAAGTTGACGTTTAAAGCGATTTTTAAAAATCTATTTGCAAAATTAATATCATTTATTTATTTATCTTAAAAAAAAAACATTTTTGACGCTTAAGAGGGTCTTTTTTCACTCGCCTATCGTCAACATCGAACATGGTTTAAAAGCTTGTTACTTCATCTAACACAATCCAACGCGATGTTTGACGAAAAGGTAACGCGAAAAAAGAGAGGTAACGCCTGAAAACTCTGTTAGCATTCGGTAGTTATGTGATTAACTGGAATATTTTACAAAACTTGATCCAGGAACTACGTATATTTTTAAACACTTAATTTTGAAAAAATCTGGTTTTAATTTGCAAGGCTCCTATAATTATACTTTTTGACTTTTTATATTTTTGAGTAAATTATGAAGTGTCAAAGTTCATTCAAAACAGCAGATTTTCAGAGGTCTTTACTGGATTAGTTTCACACAAATTTTAAATTGATTTCAATTGAAGCCTAAATAATATCCACAAGATACTGCGTTTCCGAAATATCTAACGAAAAATGTGTAATAACGTCATAATCGCGTAAGAGCGGTTGTATGAAAAACAGTGAAAATGTATGTCGAATTGCATCCACTTAAATAGCGAAATTCTGAGCTATTTTAGATTTGTTTTTGAAGGGAGAAATCATCAAATAATTTCTCGCACTAATGGAGCAAGAGGACGTGTCAGACTGTTACTAACTAAAACTCACCTGTGTTCTTCAAGTTCAAGTTCAAAAATATTTTTATTTCACATAGGCCTACATAGGCACTTATAAACAATCAAATTGGAGAAGAGCCGGCAAGAAACTCCATGGTCACTCTTTTAAAAAATGTAGTTGATTACAATATTACAGTATTAATAGATATTATGTAAGAACAGTGTAGACCAGTCAATATTGTACCCAAAAGGACAATAAAAATAATCATAAAAAAAGTATGTCGTAATAGAAAGTAATCTAAGAATTCGTAGAGTCTACAGTGTTCTCACATTCACATTATTAAAAGAGGCTATATAAAAAAAACCAAGAAAAATATGAATTATTACAACTATCAATAAATGAGATGTTAATAAAATAAATTACTAACAAATTTAAGGTAGTTGAAGTCTAAATAATTTAAAAAATATTGCAAAAGCAATGTGTTAAAAAAAGGTATATATGAAAACAAAGATGGAGCAGTTAATAGACACAATAATAATGAGTTAACAGGGGGCCACATGTGCAGCAGTAGTCATTGCCAAACAAGCGTGTCTTCGACATAGTCTTTGACTTTATAATACGCTTTTTTGGTTAGGACACGCTTATGGTAACTCTATCGAACTTACCATTAACCCAGTATTCAAGTCCTCGCTTCTCGTGCACGAGTAAAATATTAATTAAGGAACAGTACCTAACTAATTTTGAATGCATGCTAGATTGGGATGTAAAGGGCAGGCGGATGATAATAATTGCAATGCTTGGAAAAGGCTAAGTTATAAGCGCTAAAATAATATAATGTCAACATTGTACACTTGGTTCGCAAATGTTTTGACTTTTTGACTTTTGACATGTACCCAAGTCTGAGGCCTTACCACGAGTTCAACACGACCTAAACTGAAAAGTTAAAGAGATAGAGCTATACAGGGTGTATAACTCCATCTTTCTTTCTCGTTCGCATGCTTGACATTTTACGCCGCCCCTCAGCTTCGACCAACTGTTACATTCAGCTTAATCGCTCATCTCTTAGGACACAAAATCGTTCTGATTGAATATATCGATTTTAATACTAATCACTTTCTCTAGGGATTCATAATGATAAAAAGATAGCTCGGCCGTGTAATGACCATTGAAAACCACAGGGAAAAGACCCAGTGTAAGTACTATATAATCAAATTGTAATGACAGTAATATTCATTGAATATTTTTCGAAACGGGTTTACCTTTTCTATCAGAACTTTTTATGTCATAATATTATTTTGTATAACAACGGATAGCATAAACTTCATTCCGCAGAAAATCGTTTCGCGTACACACATTCATTAAAAACTCATATTTTTGTTAGTCAGAATCATCTTTAGGCATAAATGTCATATCTATAGTAATTAAAAAGCAGAAAATTCAGAGTCAGAATCGTCTTCTGGCATATATTTTATATCGATAGTCATTAGTTGCGGTGGAAGTAATATCAAAACAGTAACCTAAAGTTAATTACTGTTGGTTTGCATAGGGTTGACAGAGGCCCCCTGCAGGACATCCTATTTCTGGGTTATAAAAAAAATTGTCACGAAATAATTTCTAATCTAACCTTTCCGTGTCGGGGTGTCCTGCCCCCCTAGCCAAGTTACAATCGTTTCGTTTGCGTCCAACGCCTCGAGTAGGCTCCGCACGACTCCGATTCCTTTGTTCTGACCACGTGACTGAGCGTTGAGATGACGTCAGAACAAAGGAATCGGCTACTCGTGGAGTTCGATGCAAATGAAACGATCGTAACTTGGCTAGGGGGGCTGAAATTCCGAGCTCGCTACGGTTGCATATGACCATGTACATGCAAACAAGAATACACTATGATATTACTATTAATATCAAAACGGTAACTTAATTACAAGACTCAGTCGGCTTGAATAGGATCGACGAAGCTCTTTTGAGGGGCCTCCTATTTCTGGGTGGTTTAATAAAATAACAACGGTGGCTAAGGCGGGAGCGTATGCAGCCATGCAGTAGGCAATCAGGCATGCAGTATGCAATCAGGCATGCAGTATGCAATCAGACAAGCAGCATGGAAGCAGGCATGCAACATGCAAGCAGGCATGCAGTATTCAAGCAAGCTTGCAGCATGGAAGCAAGCATGCAACATGCAGCAGGCATGCAGTATGCAAGCATGCATGCTACATGGAAGCAGGCATGAAGCATGCAAGCAGGCATGCAACATGCAGCAGGCATGCAGCATGCAATATGCAATCAGGCATGCAGCATGGAAGTAGGCATGCAACATGCAATAGGCATGCAGAATACAAGCAAGCACGCAGCATGGAAGCAGGCATGCAGCATGGAAGCAGGGATGCAACATGCAGCAAGCATTGTTTCTGTCACGGTTCCGGCGCTGTGGGGTTTCACGCGAGCTTATCGTCGCAGATGGTTTTAACGCTCACTAGCTGCTACTCAGCTCGCGGGCCGCCCTACCCCTCCGCACCTAGGCGGACTTGAATTACACTCTAGGGGTGGGGCAGATGTAAGACTGTGTAAAGTCAAAAAACACAAAATGAATGCCCTGGAATAGGGAAGTGGGGTTGCGGCAGACTATGAAGGTGATGACGAGACGACTTAGGTGTCTACCCTAGAAAGAAGTGGCCCAAAAACGGGAACAATGAAAGGAATGTAGGGAGGCTTTTAACCAATAGTGGGACAACATGGGCTAGATATAATAATATTTGCAATAGTCCACTTAAGCTTCCCAAAACCATAACCAAATTATTGATTTCCATACATCACAATAGTTTCCCACTGACCGAGAGTTGGCCTTGGTTACCTATGCTTATATCTAAAAGTGCGTACAGAAATAATCGTCGGTTGATACCACGTTCCATGAAGAGTGTCTAAGGTCCTGTACGATTTGGCTTCAGCTTCTCGTACACCTTCTAAAGGTTCTGAGATAAATAGATGTAAAATATTTAGGGACTGCGGAATAATTTAACGCCAAGTTGAAGTTAAAAGTCCTTTTTCTTTGACCTACATACATCTGGCGTCTCAACCTTTTGTTAAAAGGACGGCCAGAGCTAAGATTTTTGTTTGTGATGCTCGCAAAAGAGATTTAAAGTCTGCCAATATTTTCCAGCTACTTCGTAGTTGCTGAAAGATATCATTTTCAGTTTTGTTTACTTAACAATTTTGGCTTAATGAGTGGTCACATCTTTCAAACTTTTATAATTTCTAAACGACCCGTATAGAATGAATGCGCGCTAAAATGCCAAATTGATCAAATACGATCGGAAGGATCGGGCACGCCATAATCATGACGGTAAGTCCCCTCTTTGACGAGTGATAGGAGAGGAGTCAAGGCGTCCTCACCTTCCGCATAACGCAGTTCCAGGGTATCGTCTTTGTGTGAAACTAAAAAAAAAAAGTTTTATTTCACATAGGCCTACATGGGCACTTATAAAACGTCAGAAGCTAGTGCACGGTTCCAAATTGGTCGTTTCCTATGGAGAAGAACTGGGAAGAAACTCCATGGTTACTCTTTAAAAAAAAATTTTGTTCTTACAATATTTCCATATTACAGTATTAGTAGATATTATATAAGGACAGTGAAGACCAGTCAATATAGTACACAAAAGTACAATAAAAATAATCATAATAAAAAGTGAGCCGTAATAGAAAGTATATATTATTATATCTAAGAAATCGCCCGGAGGACATGGTGGAGCATACGTTGGAGGCGGAGCAACGCTGTATCATCGTGGTGATAATCGAAGCTCTCGTGCCGGGTCCTGGTTCAGGCCAAGGTCTGGAGCATACGGGAATGACAGGCGGTCGCCTCCTTCTGCGAAGTGGTAATACTAACAAAGGAGACGGCCGTACAAGTGAGGGAACAGACATCCTCATGCCCAGACGCTACAACCATGACCCCAGCCGACTACCAGCCACGGTAGGCGCGTGCTTGCGAACGAAAATCAATGGGTAGCTCGCCGTCCGGCCGTCCGAAGCGGGAGACGTCAGTAGATGATTTTCCCCCTTAAAAAAAAGAGATTCGCAGTCCTCATCAGTTAAAGAATGATAAATGAGAATAATAAAATATGTTATCCGAAGTAAACCACAGGACGAATATACTCAATGAGTCATAAAACCTTTCGGCAGTATTCGGGCAACATCGGTAATTTCCGTGCGTTCGGCGACTTTACGCGGATGGATACGATTCTACTCTCCTGTGTAATTGGATATTGAACTGATCAATGTGATCGGTTTGGACAACGTTTGCTTTATTATTATTATTTATTAAAGCTTTTCTTTTTATTGATTTGAGTGGTTTTATGTTGTTTTGGGACTTCGAGTTGATTTAGTCTTTGGTTCGTCGACCGAATACGGAATGGAATAAAATTTGTTTTGGGAATTTACAAACTCATTCATAAAATATTATGTTTATCGAGTTCTTGATTGAAATTGAGAAGAGAATTTGAATTTAGAGTCTTTTTAGTGCTCGCCTTAAAATTGAATAACAAATTCAATCGTTACGTCCTGGCCTTTGCAGGAAACCGCCCTGGGTGGGTGCAGGGTGATCCTCGGTCACCGTATGTGAGGACTTGCGGACGGTAAAAAATAGGTAGCTCTCCGTTCGAGAAGGACCAGTGACACGTGAGTCGCACGCACGCCTCATAAATATTTCAACATGATTGACAAGGCCCGCCACCCTGGTGTCGCGTCAAGGTTTTTTTATTTTTTGTGATAGGAAATCACCAATTATCGTCTCTCGCTCTGCGTGGAGGGAGAGGGAGTGTTAGACTTTTACTGACTAAAACCTTCAGTTGGTCTTTATGTGTAACTAACGACCCGCCCCGGCTTCGCACGGGTGCAATAGCATAGCATAGTCGGCCTTATAATGTTCCCACTGTTGGGACTCAGACCTCCTCTCTAGGAGAAGGAATGGGCCGTAATGCACCACGTGGGCCCAGTGTTTGTTGGTGGTGGATGTCACATGTCTTCGAATTTTTGGTTCTAGGACATGCCGATTTCCTCTCGATGACGGGGCCCTGGGACGAAGGCAACGAAGGAACAGGAGTGGGTTTTTAGTCAGTAAAAGTTTGACACTATCTCGCGCTCCGCCCAAGAGCGAGATTTGTCATTAGATGATTTTCCCCACCAATAAAAAAAAAACTCTGATACGTTAAAGTTAAAAGAAGTCTGTAGAAATACCTTACAATAAATTCCAGTAAATTATAATCAATCCTCAAAAACTAGAAACAAACAAAAACAACAAACGGCATCGTATTAATTTTACTAATTAAAGTCTGTGTAATTAACAGAGTTAGTTTAATTATCACTCTCAACTAAGACATGCAATGCGTCACTCGATAATGGAGTACTAGGAGCATATAAATCAAACAGAGGTTTCTCCTACAAATCCGACACGTGTAAATTACTATTAGATTCCATTAACTACAGCTTCTGAAGTTCTGAGTGCATTCACTGTATAATTTCGTATCGGTGTACTCGCATAGGTGTTATAGCATAGCATAAGCAACACAAACAACTTGAGTCCTAGGAGAGGGAATGGGCCATAGGCATAATCCACCGCGCAAGCCCAGTGCGGATTGGTGGATGTCACATGACTTCGAATTTTTAGTGCTAGGACATGCCGTACCAAGGTCGACCGTGACTATAAAAATTTACTCCAAACCTTGTTTAGTAAGTACAAAATGCAGTTTCTTTTTTTAGGTAGGATATCATCTAATGGCTTCTCCCGTACTAGGTTGGGGCGAGAAGGCGTGCCAGATTTTTACTGACTAAAACCACAACTATTGCGTTCAGTTGCCTTTTGCGTCCTAGGACACGGGTTTGCCTTTCAGAAGTCAACCTATCACCCCAGTATGCTTCGCCTTGCTCTCGCCCCCCCCCCTACGGCTCCTACGGTTTTGCTGACATCTTTTTAAAGCGCGTGTGGAACACTACGGACTGTCGATGACTCTGACCGGACGGACGGACAGTGAATTACCTATTTTTCCTCGCCCGCAAGCTCATGCAGTACTAAACGCACTGGTGTGTTTAGAGTACCCCGTCGCAGACAGATTAGGTTAGAAGGGGATTACGGGGGCTAAAGTGAGCGAGCATTCCGTATTATAAGTACATGCTGATATTGTACCAGTAAATGACTAGGTATCGTAAGGCTGTTGAGGCTACTGAGTGGGTAGTGTATAACATAAACGCGGGAAGCAATTTTGTTTAATGCTATGTGTCTACGCATCGTCATCACAGCGAGCCCCTACGGTTAGACGGCACAGAGGAGGAGTGCAGGGTGTAGTTCTAATTTCTGACGCGCGCGCCGCCACTGTGACACCTCAAGTTGAAGGGTAAAATCTACAAGTCTGTGATAAGGCCTGTCATACTGTATGGATCAGAATGTTGGGCTGTGAAAAAATTGGATGAAAAAAGATTGCATGTAGCGGAGATGAGAATGTTAAGATGGATTTGTGGTGTGACGAGAATGGATAAAGTGAGAAATGAATATATTAGGGGAAGTTCGAAAGTGGCGCCAGTGACTGAAAAGTTGAAAGGGAATCGTTTGTCTTGGTATGGTCATGTGAAGAGAAGGGATGAGACGCATGTTACTAAAAGAGTTATGAGTTTACATGTGGATGGATGGAGAGGGAGAGGGAGACTAAAGAAAAGATGGATGGATTGTGTGAAGAGTGATATGAAAGAAAAGGAAGTTAGTGATAGCATGACGAGTGACAGGGCAGAGTGGAAGAAAAAAACGTGTTGCGCCGACCCCAAACAACATGGGACAAGGGCAGGAAGATGATGATGATGAAAAAAAATCCTGATTATATACGCATAAATCTATCGAAGAAGTTCTTTTATTCATCTCAAAAACACTATGTAAATATTTCATGCAACTTTGTTGTGCATCAAATAACACAGGACTATCAGGCGCTTATTAAACAAACAGAGGTCTCTTCTACAAATGCAACAGAATCTAATAGTAATCTACACGTGTATCTACACGTGTAGATTCCATTTGGTACTTGTTAGTTGTGTATGCAGTTTCTGAGTGGATCTACAGTTGCCAGAGTAATTTCAAATACTCGCATAATTTTCGTCACATCTCAAGTGATTTTGTGATGTTATCTCACACTAGCTGACCCGGCAAACGATTTTTTGCCATATAAATAGTCAAAGAAAAAAATGGGGTGTAAGTAGGAGGGTAAAAAATTACCTACGTCTTATTTTTAGACTTACCAAATATACACAAAAAAAAAACACGTAAAAATCAGTCAAGCAGTTTCAGAGGAGTTCGGTGACAAACACTGTGATTATGAAAAACGTCAATGTGGAAATATTCCACAGTGACGTTTGACGGTTTGCTGGTTTCCTTATTTAGAATTTCACATAACAACTATAATTTTGTTGTCTTCAAGGCTAGAGAGAATGTCTTCAAGGCTCTTAATAATAAACTAGTGCGCCTGACCATCAATGATTGCATCCCCGCTTACCATCAGGTGGGATCGCAGTCGAGCACTGGCTTATATCAATTAAAAAAAAAAACTTAACAACGTGTCAAAATCTAACTTAATTTAGGCTAACGTATTTGGTCTGGACGTATTTGATTTGGTCTATATTTGAACTGAGTCCCAAGTCACAGGCTATAAACCTAGTTTGGGAGCCAGTAGTTATTTACTATATCCTCATTTATGTACCAAGAATTATATATCTACTGGTTTTTGTCACTATTTTACTTTGGAAATAAATATATTATTATTATAATTGCATTTATTTATTTTTATATGTATACATATCACTTAAATTTTGAAACATTTCTTTAAAAAAACAAAAAATATAAAAAAATATTATTACTATTATCTTTTTATTTTTGTTATTTACATAGAATTTTAATTTTTAAATATTTCTTAAAAATATAATTTTGATTTAATTAATTATTCAAGAAATAAGTGCATGACAAATGGTTCTTAATTATCTAAGCTTCAAATTGGTACACCGGATTCGTGCGGAATAAACACCCGGTTGTCACCATTGTTCAGACCGCCTGAAGGACACAGTGGAGCTATCCCCGAAAGGGATGGCCGCACGCGTAAGGGAACGGACGTCCTACCAACTACTGTAGGCGTTGGCTTGCTGATGACGAGCAATGAGTAGTTCGCCGTCTGGCCGTCCGGTGGACAACTTAGGCTCGGTCCTGACAACCGCCCGGACCGAGCCTAAGTTGTCGACGCGCACCTCAAAGAGATGTCAGCCTGGCTCAGCAGGGCCGTAGCCTAATGGGGCCATGGGTCGATTTCGGAAAGAGCCTCCCTAGAAGGGAAGGCCACCGTAGGCGCGGGCTTGCGGACGGCGAGCCACCCATTGCTCGCCGTCCGCGACCGTCCAGTAACCGTCCGGACCGAGCCCAAGTTGTCGACGGCGCATATTATTCCACGCACGCCTCAAGGAGATGTTAGCAACTGTAGGGGCCCAGCAGGGTCGAAGCCTACTGGGGCCAAAGGTCTGATTCTGAAAGGATGACTCGGCCCCGGCACGAAAAGCAACGAAGGAACAGGAGTGAGTTTTTAGTCAGTAAAAGTCTGACACTATCTCCTCCCCACCCAAGAGCGGGGGGTGTCATAAGATGATTTTCCAACTGAAAAAAAAAACCCTAGAACGGAAGAAGTCATTAGATGATTTCCTCAAAAAAAAACCATCAAATAGGTAATTTAAAACTAATTATCGTAAACATAATTCTTGAATGACAGAAGTTAGATAAAAAAATGTGACAATATCTATTTTATTGCTCGTTTCTGTACGACTACAAAGTAATTACAAATCAATACTCAATACTCGTCCAATTTCGCTGGGTAACTACATTTAACCTTATATTTGTTTACGATATTTTTATTTAAATCATAAAATCAGTATTATCTGCCCGCATCATAAATCCAATGAACTGAATAATCTGAAGGAATCATTGTTAACAAAATAATCCGCCCTAATGAAAATGATGGGAAATATACAATTCATTAGGTACAAAATAACATATAATTTGACGGTAATTTACCAAAATACTCTAATGATTATATGATTGCTAAAATTGTTCTGAACTGTCTTGTTCGCCGATGGCTACAGTTCCCATGAAAAGGGTCGAGCTTTCATTCTTTGGTCTTTTAGAGAATGTGATTTATATTTTCGTTATGTATTGTCAAATTATTAATTAAAATCTTGAATTAATCTGGGGTAGGAAAAAGGCCTTCTTATATCTTTTTCAGTTGTCTAGTGCTGCATTTTTTTTTAATTTAGAGGTAGTCTATATGGCACCTTCGTTTTTTATTTATAAACACAATTGTCCTAAGGTCCCAAGTTTTCTTCCTAAAAATATTGTGTAACCTATATATATATATTTTTAAATATATATATATATATATATTTTATATATGTATATGTGGGAAAAAAAATGAAACTAAAAATACTAATAAAAATATTGTTAATTTTGTATTACTAACTGTACCAAAAGTTGATAAGGTTTAAAGTTCCTTACAAAAAGAAATGTTGGACGAGTAGAACAATGAAAATATAATTTATTTTTATTTTCTGCAACTCGTATCATATGGGCCGTAGGAATGCGGTCCGAGTCGACGAACAAGCAGTGCGGCATTTCATAGCCGCACTGCTTGAACTGCGAACGACTTTAAACCGTGACAGTAAGACAAGCACAAACTTTAACAATATATTTTTTTAAATATGTTCAAGGATCGCTACCTCTCCTCTTGAATGGCATTAAGCCTGTATGTGCATTTTTATTGGTTATATAGACCGACGAACCACCTCCATATTTTTTCTCCTTCTCTGTCAAATCCCTCCAAAGACCGTCTGTAAAAATCGCTCTTAGTGATAAGATCACCCATTGTTACGACCTATTAATTTCAAGCTCGTACTGTACTTTGATCATTTATGGTGTACGATAAAGAGTATATCTATCTATTAAGCTACTTATAATTCTCAAAGTATAGTCAATATTTATTTCAATTAAACCATTTGTAGTTTCACCTCAAAATTATAGTAAAATCGTTAATGTCTTTAACTAACTCAATAAACTAAAAACTATATATAAAATATTACTAGCTTTTGCCCGCGGCTTCGCTCCCTTCAACTGACTACTCTACTCTGCTCTACCCTGCTCTACCCTAATCTACCCTACTCTACCCTACTATACCCTACTTTACTAGGGTAACTGATACTGTTATAGGGTACTGGTTACTGTACTTTAGTAGGCTCTACCCTACTTTACCCTACTCTACCCTACTCTACCCTACTTTACCCTTCTCTACCCTACTACCACCTTTTTTTTTCTGTCTTATGAACCTTCTCATGAAAATAACAAACACAACAAAAAAATAATTGTGAAATAGGTCCAACCGTTCACGCGTGATAGCGTGACCAAGGGAAATAGGCATTCATTTTTATATATATAGATATACTCATTAAAGGCTCATCTAAGACAACAAAAAGACTCCAAATAGACCTTTTTCAGACGTCTGTAGAATGTCAATACGATAATAAGAGTTCATCATCCATAACATTGTAGAGACAAACTGCCAATGGGTCGGAAAATTCAGCTTTGACCGATTGACTGAGCAGCACGGACTGAGCGATATTGTCAGAAAATTTACTACTCGTAAAGACAGAGCTACTGTGAGGCGTCCCTTTTCTAATGATCAGGTGACACTACAAGGCTGTGACAAATGAACCAATTAAAATTCTGGTTTACGTCTCGACGGTACATCTTAACGTACTGCTCCTAAGCAGTATGGATGGATGTGTGGATGTAGCTACCTACCAGGCCTACATCGTAGGTGGATACATCTACTACAGCGTTGTTCAGGTCATATAGAATGCAGCTGAACATAAACTATAGTACACTCTAGTGAATGGAGACTATGTTAGTCTCGATAGCAGGACCGCACTTGCAATAGGTACCTACTTTGCACTTTGACGTTAACTTTCACTCACACACACCATTCATTACATTACACAGATCACACAGTCACACACCCGCGCCCTATCATTTGCGCACACAAAAATGACCACCATTTTATGTAGTTAATGTGACATATGTTTCTCAAAAATATTTTTCGTTCAATTTTATTATTTTTTAGGTTTTTGAATTATTACATTATAATCTATAAATTTATTTATTCTTTGAATCTTAAATATTTACTATAATGTTATTGTATTAATCGTTTCTGGACTGTTTCAAAGCTAAAGTTATCCTTTATCATGAAATAATTGAAAGTTGCTGGTGCCTGTGATACAATGTTTTTTTTTTAGTACAGGTACCAACGAAACTCCTTTTCTGTATTTACCAATTATTATATGCCCAATTGTTTTTGTCGATTGTATTTTCTGTGTATTTTTCTGAAATAAACTATTAATATTATTATTATTCATGTAGTCTTTTCTTCACAGCCGGATTAGGAATCTCCATCCATTCCTCTAAGTCTATGGCTTCTACAAAGAACGAAGGACAAAGAAATCAATTGACCGTGTCTCCGTGGAATAAGGTGCGCAGCTGCTCATGGAATACGTGTATTTTATTATTTAAAAAAATAAATTATATTACCAATAGACTGGTGGGGAAGGCTGATTACTGATTGCACTGGAAATGGTTTTCTGTATTATGTTGATGAATCGGTGAAACAGGAGATGTATGGAATGATTTGCAATATTTGGATGGCTGTGGCTGGCTGTGGATTTGAGCATCACTCAATTTTTGACGTGACATTTCAGATGATACAATTGATGAATGAAATTAAAATTAATTGTTCGATAACACATCAACCTAAAACAAAAAATGAAACAAAAAACCTAAACGTAATTTAATAGCGTTTAAAAAAAATAATCAAAAATAGGTAGGTAGCTATCTTTTTTTGACAATAACTGAAAGTAAATCTCCTTACAGCTTTAAGTTACCGGTTAACAGAACTTGAACTGACACATATTTATTTATTCAATAAAACTTCATACAACACAAAGGTAAAATGGCGAATTCAATGCCTTAGGCATTATTTACTAGTCAATCAAAGGTGGCAGAGAAAAAAGAGGGCAGGTGCATAAAAAAAAAACTGGGCAAGTACGAGTCTTACTCGCGCACTGAGGGTTCCGTACAAATTTATCTGTGCAAATAGTTCAATTCCCGAATGAAGTCTCGAAGACAAAAAAGAAACGTTTTTTGTGATACGGAAAACTGAATCGCAAAAAAGTTATTTTTTTGTGACGTAACAACTTTTCAGACTTATTGCTATACAGGCTATGCTATAACACCTTGCTTATGCCAAATTTCAAGATTCTGGGTCAACGGGAAGTGCACTATGAATTATGATTCCCTTGAGAGTCGTCTTTTGAGACATAAACGGCCGCATCTTTTTTTTCTATTAACTTAAAAGTTTGATTTTTTCACAGCTTCAAGGGGCAGTAGACTTAATTATGTGGTTTCAATTTCAACTCGATACTTCAATGCGTTCCCAAAATAAAGGGTCTTCACAGACAGACAGACAGACAGATAACAAAGTGATCCGGAACCCTAAAAATGTACAAAAAAGTGAAACACTGTCTGTTTGGACAATAATTACTTTGACTTACTTTTGACTGGCTTGTTGCTCTAGTCGTTAGTGGCCCTGACTGCTGTACTGAAAGTCATGGATTCGATATCTATAACTTCACGCGTTCCCAAGATAAAAGATTTTGACAAACAGATGGAAAACAAAATGATCCTATAAAATTACCTTTTTTCCTTTTAAAGTGAAAAAGGAACCCTAAAAAGAAAAGATTATTAAGAAAAAAAGGGTAGATCAGTCCTACATTTATTCTATATGGCCTATTTAAGTATAGCATAGCATAGTGGCCTCCTCTCTAGGAGAGTGAATGGGCCGTAATCCACCACGCGAGCCCAGTGCGGGTTGATGGATGTCACATATCTTCGATTTTTTGGTTCTAGGACATGCCGGTTTCCTCACGATGTTTTCCTTCACCGTTTTGAGAGCAGTGGTGATGAAATAAATTACACAAAATAATGCGCCTGGCTGGGTTTGAACCTGCAACCTACATCTCGTAATTCGGGGCCGTTACCAGTCGGCCACCACTGCTCATTGCTCATACTATTTAAGTATATATATACTTATCCAAGTTATCCAATTCTAATGAGTTTCATGGCCGTTATCTTCTCGCCATTAATTTTTACGAGGTATAATAATACACAGCTGACGCATAATGTATACCTACGCACACTTACGTACCTACTACGAAAATCGTGTACTCATATATCAATTGTAAAACAAACACATTATGTCACTAGAACAGGGATGGGGAACCAGAGGCACGCTCACACGGCCCGTGGCTAAATAATTTCGGCACACCACTAGAAACTTACTTAGAAACTAGATAATTTGTAACCACAGAAAACACGCTAACTGTTACTTACCTATACTAAGTTGTTTTTTTCTTATTTCTAGGTTCTCGCTTGACTGCTGTCTCATGTGATGGAAAGCGACGATGCGGTCGACGATGGAACGCGCTTACCTAGAAGTAACCTATTCACTCTTGACTTAAAGATTCTCGGGTCAGGAAACACACATTCCGGCAAGGAATTCCACTCTTTAGCTGTACGCACAATTAATGTGTTCCCAAAACATTTTGTGCGTATAGGTGGGATGTCCATCATGTACTGGTGGTGCATCGCCGTACGCCTGGTGGTCCAATGATGGAACGGGCTAGGCGGAATTACGTTATGCAATTCCGACGCACACTCCCCAAAACGCAACCGATAGAAAACCGACCAGCTAGCGACTCTGCGTCGATGCTCAAGACTTTGAAGCCTCCATACACGATTAAACTTGCGCTTGATAAAGTTTCAGCAGTTGTTCCGGCGCGAAGTACTGTCTGACCTTCACGAGGGTTCCCAGCTTTTTTTGCAGTCAGTTGAGCCTTTGCTTCGATGTATGGCCAAAAGTTGTGTGAGCAGTGTGTCTGCAGAGTACGATACAAACGAGAAGTATCTATTTTAAAAATCACCAAGTCAACATTCTTTTGCCACACGTCTTATAATAGCATACGCATGAGCATAATCAACCTTATAATGTTCGCACTGCTGGGATTCAGACCTTCTCTCTAGGAGAAGGAATGTGATTTTTTTTACGACAATGGCACGGACATCAATAAAAGTTCGCCATCCCTGCACTAGAAAAACCTTGTGCGCGTTTTAATTTTTTATTTACGAAATGAAAAATGTCGTCAGCCTGTGTTCTGTAAGATAACGAGAACAGGACGCAATTTATGGCTCGCCGAGTTTGTCTCATGTCCGCCCAAACTACGGAATATAGCTCATCATAATGTACACGGACGGCACGGTTGGCGCAGTGCAGTCCAACATTTGTATGGCCTGTAGATAGTTAGGTATACGGACGGCACGGTTGGCGTAGTGCAGTCCTACATTTGTATGGCCTGCAGATAGTTATCTGTACGGTCGGCCCGGTTGACGCAGTGCAGTCAAACATTTGTATGGCCTGCAGATAGTTATGTATACGGACGGCACAGTTGGCGCAGTGCAGTCCAACATTTGTATGGCCTGCAGATAGTTATTTATACGGACGGCACAGTTGGCGCAGTGCAATCCAACATTTGTATGGCACACAGATAGTTATGTATACGGACGACACAGTTGGCGCAGTGCAGTCCAACATTTGTATGGCCCGCAGATAGTTATGTATACGGACGGCACAGTTGGCGCAGTGCAGTCCGACATTTGTATGGCACGCAGATAGTTATGTATACGGACGGCACAGTTGGCGCAGTGCAGTCCAACATTTGTATGGCCCGCAGATAGTTATGTATACGGACGGCACAGTTGGCGCAGTGCAGTCCAACATTTGTATGGCCTGCAGATAGTTATGTATACGGACAGCACTGTTGGCATAGTGCAGTCCAACATTTGTGTGACCTGCAGATAGCCATTCCGGATCTGGGTGTCTGGTGTACGTGAGTTTACATGTTTGTGGTCGCATCCACGATATAGGACTAATTCCTAGAAAGAGGTTAAAAAAAAACATATCCGTCTAGACAGGATACCTGAGGGAGGACGACGCCATCGAGATCGGCAGCGGCTAAATTTATGTGATGATCTGATCATGTCCGCGGGGCAAACTTGGCCGAAGATCGCCCAAGACAGAGTTTTGGAGGTTATAATAATAATAATAATATTATTATTATTGTGGAATCGGAAGTGCCTTACTACAGGTATGAGCCCGACCCAGTTCTTGATAATGGTCATATCACTTTGTACTGGGATAGGTCCATCATCACTGACAGGACTATTGTAGCCAATAAGCCTGATATAGTGGTGGTGGACCGAAACGAGAGGCGTGCAATGATTGTTGACATTTCCGTTCCACATGACGAGAACCTCGTGAAAGCCGAGAAAAATAAACAAATTAAGTATATTGACTTGGCTCGCGAGGTTGTCGACATGTGGGATGTGGACTCAGCGATCATTGTACCGATAGTCGTGCCGGGCAATGGCTTAATAGCCAAGAGCCTCGACCAACACCTTAGGAGGCTCGCGTTAGGCGGCTGGATCAAGGGCTTGATTCAGAAAGCGGTACTCCTGGACACGGCTCGTATTGTTAGGAGGTTCCTTTCTCTGGAGCCCTGACCGCCGGTAGCTTGGACCCTGTTCCCGATACCGGTGGGGTACTATTTTTTATATTTTTAAATGTTTTTTTTTTTGTATCATTTATGTTAAGAAAAATATTTAAAAATTTAATTAATATGTGTTTAAAGTCAATAAAGAAAATAATAATAATATAACGCAATCTCGCCGCGGTCCAATCATAACAACGATGATGCAGATGATAGGGTTGTCACAGTAAGTAGCCAGTGCAATGATCGACTGAGGAGCGCACTGGAGGATGCGCTTCGCGAGTACAGATCAACTCCGACTGAGCTTAGGCCCCGTTTGCCACGGTTACCCATGCACAAAAAAAATAGGGCGCTGGTGTGTGCTTTGGACTCGCTGCTTAAGAACATCTTCGAGAGTAGCGAGAACCTAGTTGATACGCACTCAATCCTGTATTGTGGGGCTGTTGCGGCATGTCGTTTAGCCAAAATCAAGTTTCCTAATTCTGATGGAACTATTCGACCAAAGCCTGCTGTACCAGCCTGGCAGTGCAGGATCGAGAAGCGTATCGATGGGGCCAGGGTACTCATCGGCAAACTACACTGCTTCAGGGAGGGTAATACACGACCACGAGTGATGCGCTTTGTGAGGCGTGCGTTTTTGGGGACTGGTATCAGCCCTCAAGAATACATGTCTCGTGCCACAGAGCGCATCGACTTCCTGAAGCAGAAGGTTTGTGCATGGGCGAGCCGTATTCGCCGGTATAAGCGGCGGGTTGATCGGTACTCGCAGAATCGCATGTTTCAGAGCGATGAGAGGTGGGTGTATAGAGCTTGGGAACGACCTGATCATAGTGTGATTGACGTGCTCCGCCCGGATGATGCCACCACGAATGCATTCTGGCGCAGCATTTGGTCAGTGCCCGTCTGTCACACTGAGGGTGACTGGATACGTGATGTCGAGCGCGTGTGCGTAGCTGTACCAGAAATGGAAAAAAATATGATTACCCCATTAGACGTAGCCAGTGCAGTTCGTCCGTTACCTAATTGGAAGTCTCCAGGTACGGACGGACTGCACAACTTTTGGTTAAAATGGTACAGTAGCTCACACGCACATCTAGCGTCGCAATTCCAGTCATCTTTAGAATCTGGGTCGCTACCTCAGTTTCTAACAACTGGTATTACCCACCTGCTCCATAAGACAGGTAGTCCCACGGAACCCAAGAATTATAGGCCGATTACATGTTTGTCGACGGTCTATAAACTTCTTACATCCATTATGAGAGCAAAAATTAACGTACATATAGAGAAAAACTTGATTATGTCTGCCTCTCAGAACGGATGTAGGAATGGGTCCCGTGGTACTAAGGAGCTACTCCTCATTGACATGGCCATAAGCCAACAGGTTCGTCGATCCCGCAAGGATCTGTCGACATGCTGGATAGATTATAAGAAGGCCTATGACTCTGTTCCCCATACATGGCTCATGAGGGTGTTGGAGTTGTATAAAATAGATGCAACTCTACGCACCTTCCTTGAGTCATGTATGAGGCAATGGAAAACAGTCCTTCGCTATCCAGGATGTCGACCGATCCAAGAGAATGATGAACCAATATGGATTAAACGGGGAATATTTCAGGGCGACAGTTTGAGTCCACTTTGGTTTTGCTTAGCCCTGGATCCTCTAAGCACGTTGCTGGAGAATTCAGGTCTAGGCTATCGGTTGAGAAGAGGTGGTCAGGTTCTATCTCACCTTCTTTACATGGATGATTTGAAACTTTTTGCCCAAAACATTTTGCAACTGATGGAACTACTGAAGGTAACTGAAACTTTCAGTAGTGCCATCAGGATGGAATTTGGTGTGGATAAATGTGCAGTCATGCATGTAAAGCGAGGGAAGATTATGGAATCTGAGGGGATTCAACTCTCAGATTCCATATACCTTAGATCCCTCTCCTCGACCGAGACCTATAAGTATTTGGGTATGTCGGAAGCGTTAGGCATTAACGTTGCTGACATGAAGCAAACGTTGAAGGAGCGTTTCTTTGGCCGCCTGAAGAAGGTTCTAAACAGCCTTCTGTCAGGTGGAAATAAGGTGCGCGCCTTCAACGGTTGGGTCATGCCGGTTTTAATGTACTCTTTCGGCATACTCAAATGGACTCAGACCGAGCTAGAAGCTCTGGATAGACGGGTCCGTACATTGCTGACGCAAATCGGATGCATCACCCACGATCATCGGTGATGAGACTGTACATCCCGCGGAAGTGTGGAGGTCGAGGTTTTTTGAACGCAAAGACTCTACACAACCGCGAGGTGTGCAGCCTCAGAGAATACTTTCTCAAAACCGACGTGGGTATACACCGGGATGTGGTCGCAATGGACAAGGGACTCACCCCGTTATCCATGGCTAAAGAGAACTGGCGCAAACCTGTGGTACTCACTACTGATGACCGCAAGGAAGTGTGGAAAGGCAAGGAGCTCCACGGGCGCTTCTATCGGGCTCTTCATGAGCCTGATGTAGATTTCTCGGCATCCGTGGCCTGGTTACGTTTCAGCGACCTCTTCGGAGAAACTGAAGGTTTTGTCTGTGCAATTATGGACGAAGTTATCTTAACGAACAACTACCGGAGACATATTATGAAGGACGGGACGGTTGACGTGTGTCGGGCATGCCATCGTCCTGGTGAGTCCATCAGACATATTATCTCTGGTTGTTCTCGTCTGGCTAACGGCGAGTACTTGCACAGACATAATCAAGTAGCCAGGATTATTCACCAGCAACTTGCTTTGAAATACAACCTTGTGGATTCGGAGGTACCATACTACAGGTATGTGCCCGACCCAGTTCTCGAAAATGACCATGTCACGTTGTACTGGGATCGGTCTATCATTACTGACCGGACTATTGTAGCCAATAAGCCGGATATGGTGGTGATAGACCGATTAGCGCGCCGCGCAATGATAGTCGACATCACCATTCCACATGACGACAATCTCGTGAAAGCTGAGAAAGAGAAACAAATCAAATATCTCGACTTAGCACACGAGGTTGTCGACATGTGGAATGTGGACTCGGCTATCATTGTGCTGATTGTCGTGACCGCCAATGGCCTTATAGCCAAAAGCTTCGACGACCATCTGTCGAAGCTGTCGTTGCACGGTTGGATCAAGGGCCTGATACAGAAGGCAGTACTCCTAGATACGGCCCGTATTGTGAGGAGGTTCCTGTCTCTGGAGCCCTAACCACCGGTAGCTTGGACCCTGTTCCCGACACCGGCGGACAACTATTTTTTATATTTTTAAATGTTTTTTTATTTATATGTTTTTTAAAGAAATATTTAAAAATGTAATAAATATGTAAAAGAAAATAAATGAATGGAATAATAATATAATAAAAGCCTTTAAGTTGTCAGCAAAACCGTTAAGGCCCAGCAGTTCCGAAGCCTACTGGGGCCAAGGGTCTGCTTCTGAAAGGAAGACTCGGCCCCAGTATGAAAGGCAACGAAGGAATAGGAGTGGGTTTTTAGTCAGTAAAAGTCTGACACACTCTCTCGCTCCACCCAGGAGTGGGTGATGTCATTGGATGAGTTTCCCATTTAAAAATGGGTAGCCCATAGCGGCATCGTGAATATTGCCCAATTAAAGAAGGAGAAACAGAAAAGTATATACACTTTCACGATCTCGGTGCACGTGAATGATACGCCAGAGGGTATTTTTCCGTATAGTAGACGCGCACAGAGAACCAAAATAAATTAGTACTCACATAAAAGTTTATTCGGAGTAGTATCATTGAGACTTAAAATGAATATGGTTCATGGTGCGCTTGTATCTGGCATAATAACTTAAATGGCAATAACGTCAAAAAAACCGGGTCAGTGCGAGTCGGACTCGCGCGCGGAAAGTTCCGTACAAACTTAACCTATCCTTACCTACAAAACAATTCAATTCCCGAATTTTAAGTTACGAAGATGTTTCCAAATCCCAAAAAAAGTTTTTTTGTTTGTCACGTAACTACAAATGTACAGTTTTCCATTTTTTTCCTATACTTGTGCTATCAGATGCCAAATTTCAGAATTCTAGGTCAACGGGAGTACCCTATGAATTTTGATTGCCTTGAAAGTGTCGAAATACACGCTTTTTGCAACATAAACACCCGCATCTTTTTTTTTTTATTAACTCATTAGTTTAATTTTCACAGCTTCAAGGGACCGCAGACCTGGGTATATGGTTTTAATTTCAACTCGATACCTCAATGCGTTTCCAAGATAAAGGGTCTTGACAGACAGACAAACAGACGGACAACAAAGTGAGTGATGAATCCAGAACCATAAAAAAGTACAAAAAAAGTGAAACACTGTCTGTTTGGACAATAATTACTTTGACTTACTTTATTGACTGGCCTGTTTGTCTAGTAGTTACTGGCCCTGACTGCTGTACCGAAGGTACTGGGTTCGATTCCTACACAGGACAAATATTTATGTCATGAGCACGATCATTTCTGTCTGGTTGTAATTAATCTGTAATAATGTATGTATTTAGAAATATATACATAAATATGTTTTTCAGTTGTCTAGTACTTAAAGCACCAGCTCTGCTTAGTTTGAGATTTGATGGTGTTGTGCGAAAGTTGTGGAAAAAAATATTACGAGTATTTATCAAAATAAATGTCACTGAATAAAAAACATATATCTTTAACTATACAAATGCATTTAAAAATAGTCGGAAACAGAAACTTTTATTTTTTGAGTGGGTGAAGTCCTAATAATACTTCTTATTACCCTCCTCCTTTGTATGTTTATATCTTTGAAAATACTAAACCGATTATGAAAATTCTTTCACCAGAAAAATGTGACTTAAGTACCGAGTAACATAATATGGCTATATATTTTATACTTATACGCAAGTGAACACGCTGGCAAAATAATATAGTAACATATTATAGGAATACTATGGTGTTCCTAACTAATTTAGTAATACCAATAATAAAAGCATTCCTAAGCTTGCTAAACGGATGCCAAAATTAACTATTTTAATAAGAACGATATTTTGAAAGCGATCCTAATTCTAGCTTAGTTTGAAAATTAATTAAAATATTTGCGATCATAACACATGATTAATAATTATACACATGATTGATAAGCATCACCTTTGTACCATTCTTCTGTTTCCTTCTACTTTTCTTTTATTATTGTGTGTACATAAATTGTTAAATAAATAAATGATTTCCTTCTATTTTTTTTATTAAATTTAGGTACGGTTTATTAGCACTTATGATTAATTATGTAACTTGTTTTCATACATTCGGCATCCTACGGGTTTTTTTAAGGTGGGAAATCATCGAATGATCGATCATCATGAAATTTTGCGTTTATGTCGGCAGGGGTACAAAAAAGGTTATGTTGAACCTATCTTTTATCCAGAAAAAAAATATGCCCCCGAGAGAAAGATTTTTTTTTGGAATTTATTAATTAATTTAATTTAATGAAATTGTTTGAATGAATTTTTATTTATAGTTTCATACATGTGGTATTTACCGGTTATTGATTGTGTCGCTAAAGTTTAATTTTATATATGTGTTATATTGCTTTATTCAGTGTTTACAATCGTTGGTGAACCTAATTAAAAAATTAAAAAAAAAATACGAACAATAACTTTTGACGGCCACAACTTACTTTAGGCCGCTAGATGGCACTAGTACTGTATATTTTGGATATTTAAAAAAAAGTCTCCAAACGATCTTTTTCGTTAGATAGGCCTACGAAAGCGAAGATGGGATAAAAAGCTTGTACAAACTAACGAATAAATACCTGCACAGCCGGTTAAATCGCTGCATACTCCAACTTTCGTCCCAAACATTTCCAATAAACATCAAAAACTAAAATCAACTGCATCCGGAGCTCCGCCGAGTTCGCTTGCTTCGAACATTCTTAGTTCCCGAATAGTTGTCGGAAGCATCTCTACTACCTTTGATTTGCTTTCGCGACTTCACTTAAGGCCGTTACAGAAGTTCGTCCAGACTTCTGTCGACTTTCTCCCCAACTGCTTTATTCAGCGCATAAGTTTGTAGAGGACCTATTCTTGCAATTGTGTTAAGATCCTCCTTATGCAAACTGGGTGTGTGAAGAAATGTTTTAAGTAATAAAGCGCTTTACTCGCTGCAAATGTAAGGGGTTTAGCGCTTTGTTGCTTGCTTGCCAGTGACGTTGCTTTGTGTGTTTCATTTGTTTGTGCTGTAGTAGATGGATTGAAACCTATGAGAGAAATTAGTAAATATAGAATAGATAATTATACTTAGTTTATTAGGTTATATTAGTTAGTTAATACATACTGACATACTGAAAGTGCCTGGAGGACACGGTGGAGCACACGGTGGAGGTGTGCCCCGCCTGGGCAGAGCAACGAGGTGTCTTCATGAGGGCGATCGGCGACGGTGATCTCTCGCGCCGGGCCTTGGTACAGGCCATGGTCTGGAACAAGGAGGAGTGGCAAGCGGTCGCCTCCTTCTGCGAAGCAGTAATGCTGGCAAAGGAGGAGGCCGCACGCGTGAGGCAACGGTCCTCTCACCCCAACCGCCGCCAGGATTCCGATCCCGATTTTTGGCCACCGTAGGCGCGGGCTTGCAGACGACGAGCAATGGGTAGCATACCGTCCGACCGTCCGTTAACCGTCCGGACCGAGCCCAAGTTGTCGACGGCGCGTACGCTTCAAGGAGATGTCAGCAAACCGTAGCGGCCCAGCAGGGTCGAAGCCTACTGGGGCCAAGGGCCTCAGTCCTGGTACGAAAGGCAACGAAGGAACAGGAGCGAGTTTTTAGTCAGTAAAAGTCTGACACTATCTCTCGCTCTGCCCAAGAGCGGGGACGTCATTAGATGATTTTCCCACCAAAAAAAAAAAACATACTGAAAATAATTGTTTAAATCAGGTAGATTCATTTTTGTAGCATCATTTTTGAAAGCAATAGAATGTTAAATGAGTTAAATCTGAGAAATTAATTTCTAATTACTTTAATCGTTGTCCCACATGGAATTACTCTTGCCCCCCTAACCAAGTTACGATCGTTTCGTTTGCGTCGAACGCCTTGAGTAGGCCACGCCTCCGATTCCTTTATTCTGACCACGTGATTGAGCGTTGAGATGACGTCAGAACAAAGGAATCGGAGGTGTGGCCTACCCGAGGCGTTTGACAAAAACGAGACTATTGTTACTTGGCTAGGGGGGCTGTATCGTGCGTTCACAACAAACACATAGACGAGACACACGAGACACTGAACAACTATCTGCAGGCTCCATAACCGCTACTCCTAGCATGCCTTCATTATAAGGCTGGTTATACTGTGGCGGATTATATTCATTCCAAGTTACATTCCATTCCACAAGAATACTTCCACAATATCGCCGACAATTTCCTAAAACAATTTTATAAAATCAAATATCAAGTAATAGCCGTCGTAATGCTAGCTTAACTAGCTCGGTTGCCCATCAACCAGCTGTTATCATGTTATTCCCGCAATTGTACCATTAAAAACATAACCAGAGAAATCTTTACATTTATTCTGTTGTATTTGGCAACGCTGTAATAGGATAACAGACAGTATTCCTTAATCGAAAAATCCTGCTACAGGGCTATCAAATATTTGTAGGTATGATATTTACATATTGGCTTTTTGCTTCGACAATGTGAACTTATCATATTGTTGAAGCAAAAAGCCAATAACATTGAAATGGTATAGATTTGTAACTTTACCTTTGTAATTGATATTTTTAAATGATTTTAATTGGTTATAATTTCAGGATAAGTTAAATAAATAATATATTTATAATCGACTATTTCTGTGACAATTGAGTTATTTATGCGAATTTTAAGAAGTCAATGACGATTATTGTTATTTAGCGTAGCCGTGAGACATATTGTTACTGTTAATTTAATTTCTCCTTATTTTTATTTTTTTTGTGATTAATTTTAGTTTGTAAATCAATTATTATTTGTTGATTAATCATGGTGTGCCAAATAAACATATTTTCTTTCTTTTTTCTTTATTGTATTGTAATTTTTTTAATGGTTTTGCATGCAATAAGACAGAATGAAAGCACCCAATTCTGTAACATCTCAAACTTTTACCTACATTGCTGGCAAATAAATAATTCTGATTCTGATTATTATTGTGGGACTTACCACGTTGTCGAAGCAAAAAGGCGATTTATCTTGCCAACATGTAACTGAAATAATTCAGACCCTAATTAGATAATTAAGTTACAATCATAATTCAAGCTCTGATTTTTTTTATTATATGCATTTTATTAAGAAATTATATATCCTAATTGTAGGCAAGTATTTTATCTATCTACTCGTATATATATATATAAATGAATAGCTGTTCGTTAGTATCGCTAAAACTCAAAAACGGCTGGACCGATTTGGCTAATTTTGGTCTTGAAATATTCAAGACAGTCCAGGAAAGGTTTAAACAGTGAGAAAATAGGGAAAAAATAACAAAAAGAAAAACCGAATACAACGCCGTCTCTAATTAAAATGTCAGTATAAAAAGAATTATGCTGTTCTGATATTGCCAGTAGATGGCGTTATCCTTACTATGAGGCGGTACGACGTTTGCCGGGTTAGCTAGTATAAACATAAAATAATTTATTCGATATGTTTTTATTCAGTAACTGTCCCATAGATTCAGATTCCAGCCTAACATTACTTCCTTATCAAAACTTCAGCCTATATAGTCTACGAAATTGTCTAGGTTGGTTTAGAGACCATGTGATTTGGCAAACGAAGACTATAACAGTAGTAATATATGAAAGTGTAGTAGTGCAGAATTTGGGTGGGAAAGGCGATGGTCATATAGGAGACTAAGCGAAAGCTAAAAACCGATGTAATTTATTCCCGGTGAATTGCCTATTACCATTACTGAATAAGAAAGATTTTTAATTATTATCTGGTTTATTGAATATTCGAACTTATTAAATACATTTTTAAATATTTGTTATAAAAAATATAAAAAAAAAACTTTAAAAAATATATAAAAAATAATAGCCCAACGGCATCGTGAACAGGGTCCAAACTACTGGTGGTCAGGGTTCCTGACAGAGGAATTTCCTTACAATGCACGCCGTGTTCAGGAGTACTGCTTTCTGGATCAAGCCCTTGATCCAACTGCCCAATGAAAACCTCCTGAGATGTTGATCGAAGCTCTTTGCTATTAAACCAGTAGCCGTCACGACTATCGGCACAGTGATACGTAACGTAATAAGTGTGTTTGTTTTTTTTAGTATTTAAGGTCGAAAATCTCAAAAATGGTACGTGATATGGACTTTTTAACTACGGAATTACATTTGGTATGCATTAATTAATATAAAAACCTCTAGGGCCACTCTTACATTTTGGCTGTAGACTTGTGATTCATAACTCTTATTTTCTAACAATAAATTACATTTACTTGCAAGAGAATGATGATGAATCGTTCCAAGAAAATCCGCTCCGCTTTCGACAAGACCGGTTCCCAAACCTGTTATCTGTCCGGATTTAACGGGTTTAAAGACTGGACGTAGCCGAGACAGATTGACACCGCAATTCCCGGTGTTCCGGTCGGAACACGAGAACTAGCACATCGGTAACCTGTCCGTGGAAAACTAACTTACTATATGTTCTCTAATTTGTAGTCCGTCGTAGATTTTACTCCTATTTCGATTTTACCTTAAGGTATTGATGGTATTGTTAGAGCTGCGAGATTGGCAGGAGTTGCGTTATTTGCGAAGTTGCCTCTAGTATCATTACAGCGATCATGTTTCGTAATTGTCGATTTGGACCAATTGTTTGAGTACCTAATTCGTTTATTAATTTGACTATGTATTATATTAGGGTATTGTAATTTATTTCGTCACTACTGCTCTCAAAACGGTGAAGGAAAACATCGTGAGAAAACGGGCATGTCCTAAAATGAACCAAATATTCGAAGACGTGTGACATTTACCAACCCGCACTGGGCCCACGTGGTGGATTACAGCCCGTTCCCTCTCGTAGAGAGCAGACCTGAGTCCCAGCACTGGGAAAATTAAAGGCTGATTATGCTATACTATTGTATATGTGGTTTATTTGTATATCTTTTCTTGTATTCGCCTTTTTTATTGCATCTACCACTATTATTCTCTCCATCACCCAAAATGTTGACCGGTAGAAAATGCCAAAGGCATTAAAGTCTACCTTTGTTCTTTTGTGTGCATAAGGTAATAAATAAATAATTGTTCGAGAGTTACCGTGGTTCCGGAAGACAAAGAGCCTCTCTCCTGGAAAAGAGTTGCCATGGCCCACCTGGAAAACTCTAAACAGACTCCAAACCCAAGTTGAGTGCAGCAAAGACAATCTCCACAGATGAGGGTTCTCGGACGGTTCCGATCATCAGTGTTTGTGCAGCGTCTCTCTGCAGACCATGTCCAACCTTCAATCCTGCATCACATGCCCTGTTACCTGTTCACGTAGGGACCTAATGACAGCATCAGCAGACGGCACTGCCGTGGCCGAATACTGGGCCAAGCATAGAATTTGACTAGTTTTGCCATCGATACGCTAAGAAGAATAGAGCAAAATATCTGATTTTAGCTCATACAATTTTCTTGGCGTAATGAGTTCAACGCCATCTAGTGACAGCCACGCTCGGGTTCCTAGCTTTCACCTTAATGATCGTGACTCAAAGTAACTTATGTAATAAATGAAGAAATTCCGCATGACTTTGAACCACCTTAAACTCCTTGAAATTATTTCTAAGAAAACAAGTACTTGTGAAAATTAACAACTTTCACTATTAAACGAGGCAACGATTTCAATTTCTACCTGTATAATAATTCTCCAGAGTTTTGAGCCAAATAAGCATAATTTTCATCTTCTTACTCTCTTGATCTAACAGACTCTAAAATAAACGATCGTCGAAGTAAATAAACATACGACGGCAATTTAGAACACATTTTCACTATATTCGGACCGTAATTAATTAGCCTTTTCACGTCTCTGAGCTTTGGAAGAGAAGTTAATTAGTCTCTTTACTTCTGAAGTTTTGGATACATCGCGCACTTAATGAACATGTAAAATTACTCGCGATTTCGTTAATTACATCGACACTGGCTTCTGCTCGCGACTTTGCATGGACATAAGAATTAGGCATTTAACTATAATTTCGTATCAATATATTATATCACATGGCCTATTGATAACGGCCCCGAATTATGAGTTTATAGGACGCGACTTAAAACCGCGCCAGGTGCATTCGTTGCCCTTCGTACCAGGGCCGAGTCTTCCTTTTAGAAACAGACCCTTGACGCCAGTAGGCTTCGATCCTGCTGGGCCCCTACGGTTTGCTGACATCTCCTTGAGGCGCGCGTGGCAAGGCTAATTATGCTATATGCTATTCTTATGAACTACATGTAACACCAATAAGAAATCTTATTCTGAAAATAGTATCAATATTGATTATTTATTGAAGCGGCAATAAGCATTTTAAATATTGATGAGGAAGAGTGGAAGCGTGGTTTTAATACC
This sequence comes from Mythimna vitellina, assembly GCA_949316375.1. NCBI lineage: Eukaryota > Metazoa > Arthropoda > Insecta > Lepidoptera > Noctuidae > Mythimna > Mythimna vitellina. The sequence goes on from OX438696.1 coordinate 4,027,746, forward strand.
TTGCTATTTCATTTGTATACTCATAACCTAATGATCATGACGTCACATTTCAGTGTGTCCTTATTCTGTCACTTGAGTTTCCCCTTCCACCAGATTTGAAAGATTTCTAGCTTACTTAATACTAAAAAATATGGCGCCAAAAAACTCTTCCACATTGTTGTCAACTGGTAATGTGCCCAAAATACTGGCGGCATTGCCACGCCCTATGGCAATGATTATCCACTGTTCGAGGTAAAAGCCAGCCCTTGGGTCACGCCAAATGACAACTAGACGTTTCGACAGTTCTTTATACAAGTTGTGAACACTCGAACCCCACGATCCGAGAGTCTCAACCCCAAATTGTTCGAAAATATGTCTTCTAACAAGTTTATTATATTTCCGCTGCTCGAGGTTCTCTGTAGCCGCAGCGGCAGCACCAGCACTATTTTGGATAAGATTTCTTTTTGATCACCGACCCGAATTTCAAATAAAAATATATAGGTGGTTATGGTATCCTATGGTTCATGATTCTGCTCTCCAGGGGCCTAAGTCTGCTATTTTTATAAATTCGTCATTCCAACACGATCCCATTGTCATTTTGCTAAAAGTTCGTAATCGGCTAATTCATAATGATCGATCATTGATCGGTCAATGGTCTCGTAAAAGAATTTTGATAGAATGACAATATCGAGCTTATTAAAAGCAATGACTGCACAATGATGTTCTAATGGTTGGTCACTGATCAAAGGAACTGTCAAAATTTAAATAGCAGATTTTAGCAGACTGCACACGTCAGACATTAATTTATCAAAATGTACAAGATTACAATTCTATGCCTCTTCTTTCAATGAAGTGTCAGTGGTTAACCATTGAAAAGTCATAATGCGCCATTATATTAGTAGATTACCAAACTTGTCAAAATCAACAATTAAGAAATCAAGGATAGACCATTCTGACATAATTGTAATAGCAGTCTTGAGGCCCTGGTAATTTGTGAGCCTTTACCGCTTATCCAAGCCGTTTCCGAAATAATGTTTTTTTTATTTATTTATACCTGCGCTTGACTGGAATCCCACCTGATGGAAAGCAGTGACGCAATCATGGATGGTGAAGCACACTAGTTTATTAAGAGCCTATTCACTCTAGCCTTGAAGACACCTAAATTATAGTTGAACGGGAAGACCGCAACAGGCAAATTCACCTATCTTTTTAAAATGTTTTTGATACAAGTAGATAAAAAAACCTCATAGTATAATTATGCTGACGTAACTTTTTAAAATTTGTTATCAACAAAACCACATTCTTATCCACGAAAGAGTAAACAAAACAAACTTTCAAATAGTTCACTTAAAGTTAATCTTACAAAAAGTATGAAAAACACGCCGACTACAGAAAATATGATAATGACTAAGACACCACTTAGAGCTAACTATGCAGCTTACATAAAAGCTAATAGTTCTAGTTAACACTGCTTTTTAAGTTTATCTTTAACATACAGTAATTTTTGTGGTAATCCTAATGACCGATGGGACTAATCTTGTGTAAATTACACAAGCAGATTTAGAGATTCGAAGTTTTTACGATGTGAAAACGGTTTTTGAGAGGATTAAACGTAGAGTATATATGCCAAGGGAATTTTAAGGAAATTTTTGCACCTTCTTTTTCATAGAGAGCTTTGGCTTTTTTTTTCAAGATGCAAAATCATCCAATAGCTTCTCCCGGTCTTGGTGGAGCGAGAGGGCGTGTCAGACTTTTACTGACAGACATTTACGTTCTAGGACTACGGGTTTCCTGTTCAGAAAATCTCCGTGGTCCTAGCGAGCATCGGCCTTTCTGGGCCCCTACGGTTTGCTGATATCTCTTTGAGAAGAGCTTGGTAGTTAACGCTAATTCTGAGTTTATCTCTAACAAACAGTAATCATAAAGTCCAAAGCCAAGGTAGCTGCTAGGAAACTCGGCGTTCTTGCAAAGGTCCGGCGGTACTTCACACTGGGACAGCGTGTATACAAAGTACTGCATGCATGGCGTACTGCAGCCACATACGAGCTGATGTTGCAAAATGCCACTTAGCAGCTTTGGACTCGATTGAAAGGAGTGCGAAGAGGCAAATTGATGATCCAGATCTAGCTAAGCCCAATCTACAAAGCCTTGACCACAGCTGTAGGGTAGCCAGCTTTTCGGTATTTTACAAGATGCGTTTTGGAGAGTGTGTGCGGAAATTGCGTGACTTGATTCCACCATCTCATTTCTACCATCGGACAACCCGACAAACGATGAGTATCCATCCTTAAAACTTCTACGGTCTAGACCAAGCGTTTCACCTCGTCGTTTATACCGCGTACATTGAGGGACTGGAACAATTTGCCTTCTGCGGTCTTCCCGTCCGATTATAATTTAGGTGTCTTCAAGGCTAGAGTGAATAGGCTCTTAATAAACTAGTACGCCTCACCATCAACGATTGCATCACTACTTACCATCAGGTGGAATCGCAGTCGAGCACTAGTTTATATCAATTAAAAAAAACTTTATAGTAATCCTAATATCTGATGGGGCTAATCTTGTGTATTTTACACAAGCAGATTTCGAGATATGAAGTTTTTGATGTGAAAACGGTTATTGAGAGCATTAAACGTAGATATGCCAAGGTAAATTTATGGTGTTTCTTGCTCGTTCTTTTCCATAGAGATCTACGCTTTGACATTTCCAAGCTTCAGCTTTCTGACAGACTAACTTCTTGACAAAATTAAAAAATGCCTGTAAATGGTTTATTTGAAGAAACGCTCTTAGTTTAAGTAATACCAACGTAACGCTAACTCATTTTCAATTAAGGGAATGGTAGAGGCTGCTGCGGATGAGCGCGTAGACAACACTTTTTATAGAAATTGTTAAACGAATTATACATTGTATCGCGTTTGACCCTGAGAGCTATTATAATTTGCCTCGCTGAAAATGAGTTGCTGAAAGTGAGTCGGTGGAATTACGTTGCCTTCAGCTTACAAACAAAATGCCATCACACTTTTAGCAGATTTTTTAATACATTGTTCGTTATAATTATTAGACTGAATGAATGGTGTAGTTTTATCTTATTACTGTCAATTCAAAGTTCCTGTCTATACTACTATCCGACGGTTATTAGATTTTATGTGACATGAACTCAATTTGGTATGAGTTGAATTTGGATGGAATTATTTTTTTTCATGAGAGAATCATTCAAATCGTAAATCGTTTTTTCTTGTGACGACTCAAGCTAACTTTAGCATTTTTTATTAAAATTATTTGCTTATAAAAATTACACATTACCATCTCTAGTGCCACTAATCTACCTTCTATTCTAAACCAATATCTTATTTCAAGAAGATCCTTTGAAACCAGAACAATAAATGATTTCACACGTCTCTTATACGGAAACTACGCCTCCTCACTGAAATCCAATATTACTGTAAAGAGAATTCGTAATCTCTTTAGATCGCGTTCAATCGTTCCTTAGAATAAAGTGGTGTACCGTAATAAGGTAATATCGTTGACGGCAAAGCAAGCTTGTCTAAGGGTCAGCTCACATCAAAACGCAAAGCGACGATAAGCTACACGCACTTTTTAACCGACTTCAAAAAAAGGAGGAGGTTATCAATTCGGTTGTATTTTTTATTTTTAATGTGTGTTATTACCTCAGAACTCCGTCATTTATGAACCGATTTGCAAAATATTAAAAAATAACCGACTTCACTAAAAAATCACTAAAAGGATCCAAATAACTTTAATTTCGGAATTCAGTGTTAAATAAGAAACAAACAATACCGAGAAACACCGACTTCCGAAATTAAAGTTATTTTGATCCTTTTAATGTCTTTGTTTTTAGTGAAGTTGGTTATTTTTTTTGTTTGTAAAACGTTTTTTTTTTAGGTAAAGATACAGTAAAGAACTTTATTTACACTACAATAAAAAAAGAAACGGGATCAAAAACTTGGCATATGATTCTTAATCTTTGATTCGCGAAATTCCAATCGGTTCTCAGATGAAATCTGTCATGTCGAGCTCCTGGGATATGACTATTTAAATAACTGGCCTTTATTTATTTTGACCTCACTTATATGAAGAAATTACATTGTAATTTGACGTGCTAGAGAAATTATGATTACTAATTCATCATGTTCAAATATATTAGGTTCAAATCAACTTTATTTTCGACCCGACCAGAATTTTGTATAAACAACTGCTTCTTTACGATGCGCCTCGCTGCTTTTCAATGTGTTTCACGGAACGGCGCTACACCTAGCTTTTTCAAGCGCCATCGTATCGCATCTAAGTGTGTCCAACCCTAAGGCAGCTTGTCTAAATTTAGCATATTTTCCTCCTGCAATTAAGAAAGCTAGTTGGTCCGCTAATTGTACACAATTTTGTCTCGACTTAGGAGTTACGACCGCTGGTTATTTAGCTCATAAAAATCCGGAGCTGACATTTTTATTTACCGAGACAAGCTGGTGGTCTTAATTTTGTGCGCAATACGAGTTAATTTCAGTCATTTGATGTTGTTGAAGTCTGTTGTACGTACAATGTGTTTTGGTATAGTTTTTCATTATCTATCGTAGTTTTTGTACCCAAATGGAGTTAGTCATTATAATTGGCAAGATGAAAGTAATCGTAATAAATGTTTTTTTTTTTATTGATATAAACTAGTGCTTGACTGCGATCCCACCTGATGGTAAGCAGTGATGCAATCATTGATGGTCAGGCGTACTAGTTTATTAAGAGCCTATTCACTCTAGCTTTGAAGACACCTAAATTATAGTTGGACGGGAAAACCGCAGCAGGCAATATGTTCCAGTCCTTCGATGTACGCGGTATAAACGACGAAGAGAAACGCTTAGTCCGGACCGTTGAAGTTTCAACAATGTAAGGGTGGATACTCGCCGTTCGTCGGATTGATTTGAAGAGGATTAGTTTAAATATATAGAGATACAACTCAAGCAGATACTGACTAAAAAACATGATGAAATTGCAGTTTTTACTCATGATACAACATATAACATAATAAACGCACGTCTTTAAGGTAAGATGGTAAGATGTTCAGAATCGGCTACTGAATCGATTTCAGCTATATTTAAGATAGAATGTATGATAAAATTCTTGATTGCTTCATAAGGGTGTTTGTAAATACATAGATACCAATAACAATGCGTTAATGCCCATATTATTTGCCTTCTACAAAGGTAACTAAATTTAAAAAAAAATTGTATATTTTTTTAATTAATTAACCTATGGATATCTATAGGTATATAGGGAATAACGGAAAGGTTTGATAATTTTCGATGTCTAGTAAATGACTACTTTATGAAGAACTTCTTAATTAGGTACTTGGATAAATACTCTATAAATAAAACGCTCAATATTTTATAATCTATGCGGACGCTAGCGTTTAACCTAAATGGCGCGAAATCACGCGCGAACTGCGTTCGCTTGGGTTTTGAGTGAAAAAATTTCAGAGCTTGAATAATATTTGTAACAAAATTTTCTAATTATGGCGTATATGGGTGAGCAATTATGTAATAGTTTTTCTAGTTTTTACTTTCAAAATTTAACGATTTTTCTTTGGTCTTCTTGTAAATTGAACAAGTCCTTCAAAGTATGCTAAAATGCCGAACAGAAATCCTCATCTACTTGAACATGCACCTACCAGAAACTTCCAAGTCTTTAACCACTTGAAGTACAGACACAACTACGACGGACCAAGTTTCAAATACAAGTCTCCTGTTTAACGGCTATCCGAAACGACAAATTTATTAGTGAGGCAGCCAGTAAAGCATCGGAAGCCACTTGTTCAGTAATGTTAGAACGATGTGTTGGTAACTTGAATTCTATAGCGCTACAAGGGTAGTCTGAGAAAACTTTTGGTATCGTGCAAGGGAGAAGGGATAGCGTTTGTTGGTCCACAAAATCGGTTGGTACTACAGCCACGACCTCGCCGCTATCAGTGAAAACTTAGTGCAGGGTGGCGAGAGGTCAGAACAAATTTACTAAAATTTTGAACTACGCCACGCCACGGTAACGCAAGCGTTTTTTGCCTACAGCCCCCTAGCCAAGTTACAATCGTTTCTTTCGCGCCGAACGCCTCGAGTAGGCCACGCCGCCGATTCCTTTGTTCTGACCACGTGACTGAGCGTTGAGATCACGTCAAAACAAAGGAATCGGAGTCGTGGCCTATTCAAGGCGTTCGACACAAACGAAACGATCGTAACTTGTCTAAGGAGGCTGGATCGGTGCTGCGGCGCGTGGCGTGGAGCGCGGAGGGAAGACGTTACGTGCGACCCAATGCGACGCAATGACACAGAACGGTGCCAGGAGTAGCGCAGCAGTAAAAAACTTTTCTTTTTACTTATTATTGATAGGCTCGCGTTTGACCACTATCTCACCTGATGGTAAACAATGATGTGACGACTCGTGAAACCAAATATTTTAAAAGATTTTGTAACCGAACGCTACTAGACGTGTGTGGACACCGCCGCTCCGCTCGCAGACTCCACCGCCACTTGCCGCTAAAGTCAGAAGTTGTGTGAACATTAAAAAAAAACTTGAGTCATCAAAAGATACGATTTGTTTTGTACCATTTTTCTCCCAAGTACAACTCTTGTAGGTATTTTTATTATAACTAGCCTGTAATATCTCACTGCCAGGTAAAGGCCTCCCTCCATTCCTTATACTTCTCCGGGAAACTTCCTGCCAATTCCAAATGAAGACATCTAAGTCTTCTTTATTCTAGTCTGGCGTGACTCCGTCTCGCAATTTCAGGGCACCAACTTTATGTTTTGCGCGCCCACCGCTCGATCGATATGTGGCGGACATCTCCAGCTCAGTCCCAGTTAAGCTGTGCAGCTTTCTGAGCCTCGACAACTAAACGTTTTGGAGCAGGTTTGGATTGCGTTCCGTTAGTTTAACACCAAGTAACTGGGCTGCATGGCTATCCTCGAGTTTAGACTTTGGTATGTTAGTCTAGGTCAAAATGTGGCCATAAGCTTATGTTTAAGTAACTTAACTACAAACTTTCAAATTTATATAACTACATCTAAAATGTAATACCCTACTCGATCGAATGAAAGCTTCACATTGATAAATATATCTATTGATACATATATATCAATCCGACCCGATATTATATAATTGTATTTACTATTGTACTATTGTATTACTTATCTATTTGATTGTTTACCATTAAGATGTTCTGTTTCTGTACCACCCTAAGGTCGACTGGTAGAAAATACTTAAGGTATTAAGTGTACCTTTGTACAGTGTTTCTTACTAGTGCATGAAATTTTAATAAATAAATATGTCGTTAGAAAGGTAATGTTTAAATTAATTACGTATTTTGACTAAGAGATTCTTCTGTTTCACTAAAAATCGCTTGTCCTCCTCGAAAAATAATTTAAATGTCTTATTTCACTTAGGCTTCCTAAAAGGTAGACCGATGACCTGGTAACGGTTGCGGGAGTACGATGGATGCGAAACGCACAGGACCATTCATTGTAGCGGCACTTGGGGGAGGCCTATGTCCAGCCGTGGGCGTCTTTCGGTTGAAATTATGATGATGATGATTTCACTGGAAGTTTAAATTTTCTCAATTATCTTTAAATTTAAGTTTGTGAGTACAAATACATACAAGGTATTATTCATGGCCTTTAAATTGGATAGTAATATTGTTGTATTGTTTTTTTATAATAAAGCGCCTCCGACACAATTTCTTCTACTGATCGGTTGTCGGTCTAAAAGATGAACGTCCAGACTAACATAATAATAATTATTATTTATTCATAAGCTTAATAGAATAAAAGAAAAATATTCTCGAACAAATACATTTTTATCATTAAAGTTACAATCATTATCGTAGGCTAAAGTTAGAACTACATTAGACCGACGCACACGTGGACCACGCCTGATTTGTACGTAGAACAACGTCGCGTGGCGTGGATCTAGTGTAGCTCTACAAGTCTAGTGTCCATATGAAATGTATGAAGACTGACGCGCCTAGATCGGCGTACGTGGCACAAGTGTCCGCACAGAGTAGTTCTACCTTTAATGTTACGTGCATTAAACTTGATACTTTTGACACCCAAACTCCTGGTTTGGGTGTCAAAAGTGTCTGTGCTTGTGTCCTAATTCTCAGGTGTCAGCGTTCTTTCTTGGCTATTCACAATATACATAGCATAGCATAGTTTCTTATAATGTTCCCACTGTTGGGACTCAGGCCTCCTCTCTAGGAGAGGGAATGGGCCTTAATCCACCACGCGGGCCTAGTGCGGGTTGGTGGATGTCACGTCTTCGAATTTTTTGGTTCTAGGACATGCCGGTTTTCTCACGATGTTTTCCTTCACCGTTTTGAGAGCAGTGGTGATGAAATAAATCACACAAAGTAATGCGACTGGCTGGGTTTGAACCCGTGACCTACAAATCGTAAGTCGGGGCCGTTACCACTCGGCCACCACTGCTCCACAATATACAGCTTAAGTTTATTTCTGTTTTTGATTAAAATTGAGATCAATATTACTTATATTAAATTAAAATCGAAATTAAAATTTATTGACTGACCTGTTATTCTAGTGGTTAGTGGCCCTGACTGCTATGCCAGAGGTAGTGTGTTCGATTCCTACCCAAGACAAATGTTGGTGTGATAAGCATAATCATTTGTTCTGTGTCTGCTTCGCAGAAGGAAACGACCGCCTGCCAGTCCTCTTCGCTTCGGACCATGGCCTATACCGAGGCCCGGCGCGAGAGATCGTTGCCGCCGATCGTCCTCACGAGGACACGGCGGTGCTCTGCCCAAGCGGGACACACCTCCACCGTATGCGCCACCGTGTCCTCCGAGCGCCACCGTGTCCTCCAGGCATTATTAATTGTCTAGTTCTCCTAGCAAAAGCTCTGCTAAGTTTGGGACTAGATGGCATTGTGTGAAAGTTGTAGAATATTATTTTAGTGACTAAACTATAACTTGTCCAAGACAATCAAACCATACAATTTGGTAGTGTTATTCATGTAGTCCGAAGTTTGTTCAGTGACTTAAGAATAACAATATTAGTTATCGAAGCAATCAAACTTGTAGAAACCAATTTGTAGGTTAAAACAGAATGCGTAGCAAGCTACACCTGCCATTGAAACTTCAGATCATACTAGGGTTCGTGATTTCTCGACCTTTTCAATTTCTCGGGTCTCGAGAATTCTCGAGGGTATATTCTCGGGTCTTCTCGGGTTGTCAAGAAATTTACACGTACGTATTGTTTTGCAAATCTTTTAGGTACAAATAATAAAAATACTCAATACTTTATTGCAATCCATATGTATACCTAAATGGTGTTGAAGTGTTGAGTAAAAAATGTCATTACTTAAATTAAAAATATATACCATAGTAAGTATCTTCTTATAAATCAACTAATTAAGTAGTTTTCTCTCTCAAACAAAAGTATCAAAATAATCATAAAAGCTTTATTTACGATTTTTTAACTTTCATATGAACCAGGTAGTTACTAAATTATTTTCTTCTGAAAACAAAATCGAAACCAAAAATAACAAAATTACTTTCTTTAGAACATTAGGAACTAAAATTATTTTGTCTCACAAACAAAATCTAAACTATAAAAAAATACTTAAATTAGCTTCCCTAAAAAAGGAAACTATAAATTGCAGTGCTCTACCGCCCGGCGCCGCGCCAAACGGCAAAGGCAAAATAGTCTTCTTCAACAATATTTTAGACTCAAATATGAATTATCGAGTACTCGACTTTTCTCGAGCTTTATTTCCCGGAAACAGAGGACAACGGTTTCCCGGGAATTCTCGGGTCGATACTTCCCGGGAATGAATTCTAGGTCATACTAATATCTATGATAAAGGCGAAAGTTTGAGAGTGTGTATGTTTGTTACTTCTTCACGCTCGATCGAATTAGGTAGAAATTTTGCACACAGGTTGATCATATCCTAGAATAATACATAATAATACTTTTTACACCAGCTACTCGATAATTCTCTTTTATATGTCATATAACTATCACTTAAAGCAAGTCATTCTGTCTCTAGGGAGTTAATGTCGTATAGGCGATCCCTAGGGAATAATGAGATTTAAATTTGGAACGTCAAAACCATTATATAAAAAAAACACACACTAAATGAATTAAAATGTACGTGCTTCAAAGAAGTTTATTCAAAAATCAAACTGGCCACTAACAAAAAAAAGAGAATAAATTGTGGTGACGGACGAGTCTCTAAAAAAAATCTTAGTGAATTTTGTTTGTTTCAAATCTGAAAACATGTCGAATGATAGTTAAAATTAACTTGTAAATAATATTTATATTTCTCTAATGTATAATTTTATTATTTGTTATAGTTAAATGGTTTTTAAATATATCTCACAGACAGTGTAAAAAGTAGGGTATCCACGGATATACACGGGGATAAAGCTGTTTTTGTCTTGGGCGGCTTGAATTTCTCACTTCACTCAGGTTTTTATATTCATTCCCTCGCGATCGCTCGGGAGTCAATTACCTAAATCCCTCACTAACGTTCGAGATAAAATCTTAACAACCTTCGTTTCGTTCGGAATCCAACATGTTTTTTTATGCACTTACCATGTTTTCTCTTTACTACTCTTGGTTGAATGGTAGAGAATGCCTAAGGCATTAAGTCTGCCTGTGTACCTTCGTGTTGCATGGAGGCTGGAGTTTTAATAAATAAATTCCCTGACCAGGCCTGCGGGGTTAATTGCAGCACATCCCCTCTCCTAGAGAGGGGGCCTAAGTCCCAGCAGTGGGAACATTATAAGGATTGATTATGCTATACTATGCAAACGCCCCGCCCAAGTCCTTTCAAACATTTAGATTGACCATTCCAAGTGTAAATAACAAAGCTTATAATAGCCTCTTAGAATATCTATCGAATGGGAATATGGTATATATTGATCCAGCGCTGAGGGGCATAAAGCAATGTGCTGCCTCCCAATATATTACCAGTTCTGTTTGATCTATGAACATTGAGCTCACAATAATATAGTGATATTCTGAAGACACCTATTTGTATGTAAATACAGTTGAATTGCTTTGAGAAGTTAGTGTCCAGGTTTGGTAAAGGTAATCTTGCGTTAGTGTACGTTATTGTACAATAGCCTTTCTTGATTACACCCGTACACTGAATAAATGATCAAGAGCACTATTCATTTAAACAACACATCAGTGTTTATTGTTAATAATTGTTTATTTATTTTATAATTTATGTACACACACATATACATTGAAAAAGATACAAAGGTACTGCTTTTTTCAAAAAGAAATTTCTTCCAGCAGACCTGCGAAATGAAAGATCAGAAGAAATGTAGACAATAGAAAGAAAGAAAGGAAGAAAAAACATTTATTTGAGACTCGCACAGAACAAACAACAATAAAATAAAAAGTAACTACTTAATCTATAAGTATTTAACTTAAAATTTAAAAAAATAAAAGAAAACAATATTAAACGATAAAAATAAAAGACCTGTGTGAGGTCAAAAAGACTCCCAGCATATGCTGCGATATTTTACAAAAAAGTGTAGAAATAAGAAAAGTTTGAGTATGATTATGTCAAAATTGCTATATAATATATAAGCCGTGTACCTATATATCATAACCGAATAAGGAATAGAAGCTGACATCGGAAGCAGAGGCAGAATCGTCAAATGAAACATTACTGAAACTAGTAAAACACTCGGATAAGATTATATGAAAAGCGAATTCATAACATTCCAAATACGAAACTAAACGAAAAGTGAAAGAGTAATCGACAGAAGGCACGGAGAAAGAAGGTTCCTAACATGACAAGTATAAACAAGTTTTTATTTCCGATATAAGTGCCGAAAATTTGTTAGAACCGAAATCGGAATCGGAGGTGGAAGTTCAGACCTTCGGGATCGGAATCGAACCTCCTTAGCATTTCTAGTCTGTACCACATATAAAGCGTCTCTTTGTAGACTGAAAAATAGCCTAGAATTTTTGTAAACGGATCATTAATGCAAGATATAACTTTTTTTTTATTCTTGATAGGTTCGCGCTTGACCGCTATCTCACCTGATGGAAAGCGACGATGCGGTCGACGATGGAACGCGCTTACCTAGAAGTAACTTATTTACTTTTGACCTAAAGATTTTCGGGTTGTAGCTATCAGAAAACACAGATTCTGGCAAGGAATTCCACTCCTTAGCTGTGCGCACAATGAATGTGTTCCCAAAACGTTTTGTGCGTATAGGTGGGATTTCCACCATGTACCGGTGGCGCGTTGCCGTATGCCTGGTGGTCCGATAATGGAACCTTTCTTAAAAATGTAAGCAAATAAAAAAATCAAGTGTTAACTCAGATAAATCGACACACGAATGCACAGACGGATGATTTGTGCGAGGAGTGATATGAAAGAAAATAGAGTTAGTGATACCGTGCCTGCAGACAGGATACAATGGAAGAAAAAAACGTGTTGGTCGGTGCAACATGTTTTAAGTAACATGGGACAAGGGCAGGAAGACGTTTATGATAAATGCACTAAGTACACAAAAATTAAAGTCTAAGTTAAATGTTTTTGCAAAATTAGTCTGTAACATTCGTTCACAAAGCGTTTAGGTACGTGAAAATTTAAAACGCATTTCTACATAGCAGATGTCGAGTAAAACAAATGACTAACTTTGTTTGACAGTTCAAAAGTGTTGTCTCATCTCATACACATGCTCGTACGATTTGCTGACATCTCTTTGAGGCAAGCGTGGAAAACTACGCGCCGTCAATTTTGGATTCGGCCCTTACCAGACAGGCGGACTGCGAGCTACCCATTGCTCATCATCCCCAAGCTCGTACCTATGGTGGCCGAGAATAGCTCTACGACTCCCTACGTCCGGGACGTCTCCTGTAGTGATGGCTGGGGCGTGAGGATGTACGTTTCTTCACTCACCCTTAGGAATTCGCCCCTACCACCATATACCTGATAAATATCATGTTCATCTTCGGTCTGTCTCAGTATATTAGAAATCCATGTGTTTTTTGAATTTACATAGCCATCAACTATTTTCTGAAAACATAGCCTACTACCTTTCGTCCAAACAAGTTCGTTATAACAAACGCTGCATCATCTCATACGCAGGCGATGACTGGAAACCACAGAGCACGAGACGCCAGGGGGCAGAGGTGGCACTGCTGGACACTGTACTGTCAAAACTTTCCACACAAACCTTATCTAGCGTGTCAGCGAACGACGGCCACTGAAAATAGGGTTTTGTTCTGGATAAACCAGTGCTGAACTAGCCATTTAAACGTCCGGTAGAAACTTCTATAAAAGCCCCCATAAAAATAAATGTTACTCAGCTAAAATAATAAAAAAAAAATGATATGAAAATATGCGAAATAAGCACCTACGCAATCGGCACTGCAGCTACAATCTATGTAGGCGACGGCGTACGAGACGGCGAGCAATGGGTAGCTCACCGTCTGACCATCCGGTAACCGTCCGGACCAAGCCCAAGTTGTCGACCGCGCGTAGTGTTCCACGTGCTTCTCATGGAGATGTCAGCAAACTGTAAGCCCCCTGCAGGGTCGTAACCTACTGGGGATATGGGTTTGCTTCTGAAAGGAAAACCCGGCCCTGGCCCGGCCTTTCATAAGGCAAAGAAAGAACAGGAATGAGTTTTAGTCAGTAAAAATCAGACACACCCTTTTGCTCCGCCGCTGTCATTGAATGATTTAACCACCTAAGAAAAAAAAATCTGCAACCTATGTACACGATAAATAACAAGTTTTATATGTAAGTTACTAACTACGAAGCACTAAGATCCAAAACTTAGGCCTAGTTTGATTATTTCGGCGCCCCTCCAGGGCCTGCACCCTGTGCCTGAGCACTGCTGACACTGCCTTAGTTACGGCACTGGGATAAACCAAAACCATAAGTCTATTCGGTGCAGAAGAACATCGTAAGGAAACCGACAAGTCCAAGAACCAAAAACTTCAAAGACGACATCCACTAATCGGCACTGGGCCCACGTGGTTGATTACGACCCATTCCCTCTAGTAGAGAGGAGGCCTGAGTCCTAGCAATGGGATTTTTTTTATTATAAGGCCGATTATCTATTGTGGTCTGGTTTCCGCACTTACTCCTTGGCGGACCATTCATTGTGCGTGAGCCATCGCGGCCTTCACTCCAACCAGCCCACCTCACTCCAGAAACAGATGAGTCTTTTCTCTTAGGGCATCTATAAGTGAATTCGGTGCTCCCAAAGTTCGTGTTTTTATTTCGTTGACTGCTGTACACTCGAGGAGCACGTGCGCGACAGTTTCCTCTGACTCTATGCAGCCTCTGCACATAGGACTATCCGTGATATTCATTGCAAAAAAGTGTTTGTTCAGTGAGCAGTGTCCGGTGATAGTCCCAGCCACCAGACGCAGGCTACCTCTGTCCAATCGCAAGAGGTTGCTGATTAGGGTTTTATGCTAAGCCTATTTGGTACCAAATCAATAGGAAACGCATCAAAGTTTAGGAGTGGGAGCTAGTTAAGTCGCTTCAAATAAAAAGTATTACCTACACGTTATCTAGGCGTTTCTCTATTCACTGCCGACGAGGTTGCTCCGTGCTCTATGCCAGTAACTAAGGCAACTGGGCTTCGATAAAAAAGAGTGACGTGCGAAAGTTACAAACATCTGTGGCCTGTCTACAATATGGATGGATGTGGACGTTCGGATGTTGCAATATTTGAAGCGGAAATGTATGTTACAGTGAGGAAAAGTGAATGGTAAGCGTGAAGGAATTAGGGTTACGTTACTACAGTTTTAGTAACTTTTTCGCTCACCTTTGCAGTTGTGTAGAAGATGAAAAATCACTTCTATTTGGTTTACCTGTTTTTTTTTAGGTGGGAAATCATCTAATGACATCTCCTGCCCTTTGGCGGAGTGGGAGGGCGTGTCAGACTTTTACTGACTAAAATTTACCTATAAATATAAATTTACCCTTACGATGTTGAAACTTAAACGGTCCGGACTAAGCGTTTCGCTTCGTCGTTTATACCGCGTACATCGTAGGACTGGAACAGTTTGCCTGCTGCGGTCTTCCCGTCCAACTATAATTTAGGTGTCTTCAAGGCTAGAGTAAATAGGCTCTTAATAAACTAGTGCGCCTCACCATCGACGATTGCATCTCTGTTTACCATCAGATGGGATCGCAGTCAACCACTGGTTTATATCAATTAAAAAAAAGAAACCCTGACGCCCATCCTTCGCGATGAGAACCAATTTCCCCGTCTTCCAGCGTGGGAACCAGCCCCTCTCCATGCATTTGGTTAACCTGTATTGTACCTATGTATTTCTCCTCAAGCGTTTTGCCAAAGGAGATCTAAATTATGTTTGTGACGCCAATTAATATCAATTAAGTATATATATGTTAGGTTGTTACTCTTTTATGTTAACCTTATGACTTTAGTCGTAGGATTTTTTATTGATATTACTTGTAGCCTTAATATCTGCTCTATAGTATTCTGGGTTTTGATTCACGTAATATTTAATCAGAGTTTTAATTAATTAGTCCGATCAATATTTCTCCTTGCTAAACCTTCTCTAAACTACTAAAATCAAAGCTTGTAAGAGAAAACACACAATAGAAAATTTCCAACAGTTCTTTTTCCACGAAGTATAATTGAGCTCAAAACCAAAGCCGTCAAGCGTGACCGCCCGAATATGACCTTTAGCAATCCCAATATTCAAATATGAGGACCTAACAAATAAAAAACTTTTCCCCTTTTCATTATCGGATCTCGCTCGAAAAAGTTTGGGGAAGAAATTCTATAGATTTTAATGGTATTTTTTTTTTCATAAAAAGTTGAAAGTCTCAATTGAGGGGTTCTTGGCGCGGAATTAACTTAGAGTTGTATTGTATTCGAGTGGAATAAGCTGGGAATGACCTTTCCTTTTTTTGTTAATGTTTTTGGCTTGGATACTAAGGCCTTTAAGCCATGTCTTCGTATTTAAATAGTTAATTTGTTTACCATTTGAATATGGATGTACACATTCTAACATTTTTTGTTGTATTTGACAACAAATGTATCAAGTCAACCTTCTCCCTTTCAACCCTGTAAACTTTCCTGAGGTAGCCAAAACTACAATAAAATTCTCAGCTCCATTTTACCGAGATCGCGCCTGTTTCAATGATTCCACATATTATACAGTTACGCAGACACTTGCGATACAAAACCAAGTCAATCTTACATCACAATATCCACTAGGAATCAATTTGCAAGCAATTTGAGCAGTGGTGGCCGAGTGGTAACGGCCCCGACTTACAACTTGTAGGTCGCGGGCTGGCGCCTGGCTGGGTTTGACCCAGCCAGGCGCATTACTTTGTGTAATTATTTCATCACCACTGCTCTCAAAACGGTGAAGGAAAACATCGTGAGGAAACCGACATGTCCTAGAACCAAAAATTCGAAGACATGTGACATTCACCAACCCGCACTGGGCCCGCGTGGTGGATTATGGCCTATTCCCTCTCCTAGAGAGGAGGCCTGAGTCCCAACAGTGGGAACATTATAAGGCCGTCTAAGCTAAGCTAAGCTAATCAATTTGCAAATAATTACTGAACTTCACTCGAAAAATCCCGTCAAAAAACTCGCAATGACCTTTCGTGGGTCACTGGGTCGACGAGAGAGGCAGTGTATCCTCCGCTTTGATATCCGCTAAACGGATAAACGAAAATAATTTTATATGAAAAAAAAATAGTAGTTCACTAGTAATAATTCCCAGTAATTGGATTCACCAGACACAATTAAATAGCTCCGAACCACCTCTGCTATTATCTAAATAGAAAAATCCATTAACTCTGGCTGTCACAGATCTCACCAAGATTGCGACCATTGGAGTAATGTGTAAGAATAATGATAAAATTATGGAATTTAATCTCGGCAAAAGCTTTTTTTCAGACTTTTTTTGGACTAGGGTTGTTGCACCATCCCGGGCGGGGGCAACGTAAGAAGCTAGCTCGGGAAATGAGATTGAGGTATCCAAGTTGGAATGTAGGGACAATGACTGGAAGGGCCAGAGAATTAGCGGATGTATTAAAAAGAAGAAGAATAAACGTGGCGTGCTTACAAGAAACAAAATGGAGAGGAACAAAGGCGAGAGAAATTGGTGAGGGATATAAGTTTTATTACTGTGGAAGTGATGGTAAAAGAAATGGTGTAGGAAGTGATGGTAAAAGAAATGGTGTAGGGACATTATAAAGCCGACCATGCTATGCTATATATATAGATGGATGGAGAGGAAGAGAGAGTGGTTCAAGTCCGGTTAAGCAGCCGACAACCTCCTAGGTTGACCTGCGAGAGGCCACTGACAAAAAAAAAAGAGAGAGTGGCCAAAGAAAAGATTGATGTATTTTGTGAGGAGTAATATGAAAGAAAAGAGAATTAGTGATAGCGTCACGGGTGTGAGATTGGAAGAAAAAAATCGTGTTGCACCGTCCCCAAATAACACGGGACAAAGGCAGAAACATGATGACTCAGGTACAAGGCTACACGTTAATCCAATGATCACAGTCCAATTTAGAAGTCAATTGTTCTATTTGTGTAACATACAAACTTTAATTTAACTTTGCAGAGGGTCGAACCGCGTTAAAATTAGTTTCAAAATTCTCATATTACTTGCATACCCTTCCTATTCCAGTAATAATTAAATTAGGTCAGTTAGTTACATATCATCATCTTCCTGCCCTTGTCCCGTGTTATTTGGGGTCGGCGCAACACGTTTTTTTCTTCCATTCTATCCTGTCAACCGTCATACTATCACTAACTTCCTTTTCTTTCATATCACTGTTCACACAATCCATCCATCTTTTCTTTGGCCTCCCTCTCCCTCTCCACCCATCCACATGTATACTCATAACTCTTTTAGTAAAGTGTGTTTCATCTCTCCTCTTTACATGACCATACCAAGACAAACGATTCCCCTTCAACTTTTCAGACACTGGCGTCACTTTCAAACTTCCTCTAATATATTCATTTCTCACTTTATCCATTCTCGTCACACCACACATCCATCTCAACATTCTCATCTCCGCTACATGCTACTTAGTTACATATATATATATATATATATACAAAAATTATCTGCGGATCACTAGCCGCGGTTTCGGATATCCGCGCACCGTATCCGAACCGCCACCACGCGGATACGGGAAACAGCACTGCTATTTGAAACTCGGGCCGGCCGGATTGGAGGAGTGTTGCAAAATTTTAGCTATTAAAGTGTAAATTTTGAGCTCCGTCTCCTAACTTACTTAACATCAGATTAGATGGAAAGCCGCTTCATAATAACTGTTATATTTTAGTACATTATATAGTTTTATAACTGTTTCGGGTGCCGTAAAATCCAAGCTTACAGTGTTAGTACACGTATTTTGCATCCAGTTTCAGTTTTAGTTTAGTAGAAACTGTTGTACCTACAGTTAATCTCTACATATAATAAAACAGTAAAATTATTTTGGGATGGTATTAATTGGCGCAAAAACTACTGAACCGATCCTGTTCAAATTTTGCATACATAATCCTTATAGGTCAGAGCAACTTATAGGCTATAAATTATCACGCTATTTGCTAAGGGGGGTGAGCAATAATCCAAAAAGTCGGTATTGAACGATATTTGCCACGAGTTCAATCCTCAGCTACAGTTAAAAATTTTGTCATTATTTTATCTTACTTTTTTTGTAACAAAATAACTTTTACCATTTTTTCAAAATAAAATTGATACTTCTATTCGATATCTTCTAAATATTTTGTAAAAACTAATCAAAACACATAATAAAATCGAAGCGGCGAGTAAAATCACATACTATAATGTTACATTATTCCATTTAACTGCAAATTTAACTTCTGAAACGAAAATCATCACGCTATCATCGATAAGGAGCCAACCAGTCAATTATGACGTTTATATAAGAACGTCTATTTTAAAATTTAATCATCGAAGACTTTAGCACAGTGGTTTCGTATCTGGACTTGCGTGTAATGTAAAGGTTGTTCGAATCCCACATGGCTTACATTTTTGTTTTATTTTTTCTCTGTAAATAAGATTTTTTGCATTGCTTAAGTAAAAATATTTAAAAATTCTTTAAAAAAAAGCTTACAATTTTTTTGTATATATCTACGCATATAATATATCTGTAGAAGTTTTTAGTTGTATGCGTACCATAGAAAATGTTAGAAATCGATGTAGATAACTTTTATACATTAAAATTGTGTGTAACTTGATATATTACTTACATACAAACAAACATATGCATATGAAATACAAACGGTATGAATTTAAAGTCTTAGAACTAAAATATGACACCACACGCAATTCAGATACTCGCAACGCCATCTAAAGACTCAAAGTAGAAATAATGATGACAATGACAGTTGAACTTCATTGTAAATTTGATAGATGGCATTGAGTATTTTACGTAAGTTTCTATGTGGCGGGAGAATGACCATCGCCCACGTTTGAAGACAGTATTATTTTTTAAAAATTGGACGAAAACAGTTATGGTTAAACTGGTGTTAGACGGAGGCATTTTTAACAATCATACTGCTTATTTTTATTATTTTTCCCCATGGTTAGCAACCAAAGGCGATAAAAGTCCCTACCTATACCTAAAGTATAAAGTACCTTTAAGTATTTAATTATTAACTTTTAAATAACACGGCCAAATTTTTGGAAGCTGTTACATGGTACCTTGCATTTGAAGGTCCCCAGATGGACCGATGACCTGGTGAGGGTCTCGGGAATCCGATGGATAGACCGGTCATTATGGCGACACTTGGGGAGGCCTATGTCCAACTTTGGACGTCTTTCGGTTGAAATGATAATGATGATGATGGCACCTTTTTTTTTCTTTTTTTAAGGGTGAAAATCATTCGCTAGCATTACGGCAGAAGGAGGCGAGCGCCTGTCATTCTTCCTCGCTCTGGATCATACCTCGAACCAAGGCCCGGCGCGAGAGGTCACTGACGCTGATTGCCTCCACGAGGACACGGTGGTGCTCCGCCCTTGCAGAGCACCCCTCACCTGCTTCCACTGTGTCCTTCGGGATGATGGCACCTTGCGGCCTAATAATGGCGCGTTTTATTATTTGCAGTCACTGCTTCATATAAAACGGGGTCGAATGTGTTTTTCTGATCACACTTTGACAACGTATGATGTATCTCAGATTCCTTGCAGCCTTACGTCGACATCTGGACGTTACTTCCTTGCAGTGAGTGGTTACCAATACTCAGGTATAACACTAATCAGCTGCTACATTTGTTTACTGTAATTTCATTGTTTTATGGATACGCAGGCTCAGGACTGCTGTGGTTGTTACGAACGGTTTCTCTTCTGGATTCGGTGAAAGTACCCTGATATTACCATTGTGCGAATCGCCCGGAGGACCCGGTGTAGCATGTGGTGGAGGTCTATCCAGCTTAGGTGAACGAAAGTGTCCTTATAGAGGCAATTGGCGTCAGTAATTTCTCGGTTTGGCCATCAATATGCGAGTTCGATTGGATGGGGATACACGTGCTCAAGATTTCGTCGAAATTTATTTAAACGTTAGTGACTCTTTATAGGGTAGTTCCCACTATGGAAAAAACATTTGTCTAATATACGGGGACGTCAGCCAAATACACACCAAAAAATCCTAGATAAATGAACAAGTAATTCTAACGCCCAAAATGATCACGCTGCCACAATCAATGCAAGCATGCTCTCGCAAATTTTTCGTAAGTACTGTGTGGAGAAAGATAGTTGATAGTGAAGATGGCAGTTTTGGATTCACTTACGGTACTATCAGTGCACGTTATGCAGCTGAAGGTCGGTGTCCTGGTTATGCTCCTTCGTTTACCTCTACCAAAGCTGTCTAACTGCTTAAACTCTTCAGTGAATCATTATTGAGGCGAAAATTCTTATCGGAGGTAACTCTTTCGAACAATCTCGAAGCCCTAGCAGACATCGGCCCTAGAGGGCCCTGTCCTGCTGACATCTCTTTGAGTTACGCGTAGACGGCCGGACGGCACCACCACAGTCCCGTGTTTGCGATGGCTGGGAATCGCCCTGCGGCTTTCAACACCCGGAGCGTCACTTGCAGCTACAGCTGAGGAGTCAAGATGTTCTATACCTCATAGTTTCAGACACCTTCTTTGATCGTAGTGATTCACTGAAGGAGGCTAATGATTATCATTTTCTCCACTAATCACCTCCATGAGGACATGGCGGTGCCGGCGCTCCGACCAAGCGGGACTGACTTGCACCGTATGCTCCATCATATTCTCCAGAAGATCCTCACAATGGTGAGACTAGAGTGTTTCTTCCCGCTTAATTCGACACAAATACCTTCCGAAACACCTATATCCGGTGAGTCCTGCACAAAGTGAGGATACCATGACGGCTCTGTAGCCACTTCTGAAAGACAAGCATTACCGCTGCGATTGTAGCGTGCTCACTATGGCGAGGGGTTACAATCATACAATGGTGTTTTAGCAGAACATAAACCAGAAACATACATAAACTACTGTCTTTTCCCTCGGGGTAGACAGAAATGCCAATTGCTACGGCTCATACATACTCTCTCTATTCATTGACGTTCATACATCTGGATCTGGACGAGTACATAACATGTTTCCTCAAGGTAATTTGCGGTCTTTAACCGTTTTATGTTAAAGTACAATAAATAATTACGATGCTTTCGGACTGAATTGCAAGCACAAAATGATTGTACAGTTTTACAAACTTAACGCGGACGAAGTCGCGGGCAACAGCTAGTTAATACATAAACCTTTTATAACTTTGAACTTGTGTAAAGTTATTAATATTGCGTCGAAAGCTTTTAGCTTTGTGTCTATGTAAGGGCTTTTTTTTTAGGTGGGAAAATCAAATGACAAATCCCGCCCTTGGGCGAAGCGGGAGATAGTGTCAGACTTTTACTGACTAAAAACCCACTCCTGTTCCTTCTTTGCCTTCATCCCGGGGCCCCGGGCTTCGCTTTCACACTACCCGTGGTCCCAGTAGGATTCGACCCTGCTGGGCCCCTACAGTTGCTGACATCTCCATGAGGCGCGCGTGGAACAGCACGCGCCGTTGACGACGTGTCTATGTAAGGGCTATTTTTTGAGTGTATTTTTATACTGGCTTTTTTTTTATTTATTTATCTAATACATATTTAAAAATATTTTAACATATTTTAGCTCGCCAAACTTTATAGTTTGATGGCGAGAAACGCTCGTTATACAATAACTTCTATTACAACATGAAAAAGTAAAACTATGAGTGGCTTTGCTGTCTCAGGATGTGTACAATATATCACATAAACTTTATGTACATATATATACTTAAAAAAAAATATTTTTTTTTGTCTCCTTGAGGAATCTATTTGTCAACAACGGCAGACCCTGGCTGTCCCCCGCGGTGTCATCCGCATCCTTGTTAATGCTTCGCTTCCGTGGATCTTGCATGATGTTTTATGACTTGTGGCTTTCTTCGATAAACGGGCTATCAAACAATAAAATATATTTTCGATTCGAATTCCAACCAACTCTTCAGCTTGATTATATTAATATAGATTATTAACTTCAAGCGTCTGCCAACTGCCAGAGAAACATATTTTTCACGCTCAAACGGTTTAACAAATTTGGATAAAATTTTGCACATGGCTAGACTATGTCCTGGACTAGCACAAAGGATCTTTTTTTATTCTAGAATTAAGTACACACGCGTGCGAACCCGCCTGGCAGCAGTTAGAGTTTAAGTGAAAAAGTATCCCATGCGCTATTCCAATACTGATTGGCCTGTTGGTCTAGTGGTTAGCGGCCCTGACTACTGTTCCGGGTGTCGCGGGTTCGATTCCCACCCAGGACAAATGTTTGTGTGATGAAGACAATCATTTTTTGTGTCTGGGTGTATTTTATTTGTAACTAGCTGACCTGGCGAACTTCGTACCGCCTAATAGTAAGGATAGCGCCATCTACTGGCATTACCAAAACAGCATAATTCATTTTATAATGACATTTTAATTATAGATGGCTTTGCATACGGATTTTAATTCCGTGATTTTTTTTATATTTTCTCACCGCTTAAAAAGGTTTAAGCGGTGAGGAAATATAAAAATTTATTCGTGATAGTCCAAGGAAGGCCTTGGACTATCACGAATATTTCAAGATTAAAATTAACCGAATCGGTCCAGCCGTTCTTGAATTTTAGGGAGACTAACGAACTACTAACTAAAGAAGATATGAAGGATGATATGAAGGTATTTAGAAATATTTAAGTCATTATCAGTTGTCTAGTACTCAAGCTCTGCTTAACTTGGGACTAGACGTCGTTGTGTTAAAGTCAAAGTCAAAAGTTTTTTATTTCACATAGGCCTACATGGGCACTTATAAAACGTCAGAAGCTAGTGCGCACTGTTAGCTATGTGAACATAATATTGTTTTATACATGGTCTAACTGTATGCCAAATTTCAGCAAGATCAAAAGAAAAACCTCTCCACCAAATGGTCTCTAACAGAGCGAGCGTCATAACAACTTGAACCCAAAGAAAACCCCAAAGAACGGCACTCCGTCCATAAGTGAAAAAACCGGATGGAAGGCACCAGCTTTACGACGGATTTTTCACCGGTGAGTGTCGCCTGAAGTTCCAAGGTTACACATTACCATAAACTCAGTGCTTCCACGAATATTCTCTTTTCTCGGCGCAAAGTTCGGACACTTTTTATTATAGCATCTCAATTTCGTTTATGGCTCAATTTGGGTAGAGAGTTATGAATTTATGTTAAATGTTGACTTAATTTGTTGTTCTTTTTTATCTTTGATCTTTTGGTTGGAAAAGATACTGTTTCGCTGATGTTGATGCTCGGGCCTGCTTGGCCAATCAGAGTGAGAATTGAATGTTGACTTTTTAGGGTTCCGTAGTCAATTAGGAACCCTTACAGTTTCGCCAAGTCTGTCTGTCTGTCTGTCCGCCCGTCCGCGGATAATCTCAGTGACCGTTAGCACTAGAAAGCAGAAATTTGGTACCAATATGTATATCAATCACGCCGACAAAGTGGTTAAATAAAAAATGAAAAAAAAATTAGGCCCCTGCTACACGTAAAGTGGGGACTGATTTTTTTTTTTCATTTCTACCCTAACGTGTGATATATTGTTGGATAGGTATTTAAAAATGAATATGGGTTTAGTAAAATCATTTTTTAATAATGTTAATATTTTCGGAAATAATCGCTCCAAAAGTAAAAAAAGGTGTCCTCTAACTTTTCTACCATGAATTTAGAAAATATGAAAAAAATCTCAAAAGTAGAACTTTATAAAGACTTTTTAGTAAAATTATTTTGAACCTGATAGGTTGAATAGTTTTTGAAAAATTGTACAAAATAATTTCTGAACTAAATTTGTTATTAAACCGTATATGCAAGATTTTTTTAACTTAGTTTACATATTTTAGTATCCTGAATGTATCTTCTTTCAAATAAAAAAAGAACGATTAAAATCGGTTCACGCAATCCAAAATTACCACCGAAAACCCAACATACATAACCTGTCTAGTTTGTATAAATTAGTAACCCAATTTCCCGAGAGATGGCGCTGGTACTTTTTTAACTCCTATGTGACATTTGAGTAGTAACACTATTGTGACCGTCGAGAAACTACGGAACCCTACACTAAGCATGGCCCGACACGCTCTTGACCGATCTTTTTTTTATTGATATAAACCAGTGCTTGACTGCGATCCCACCTGATGGTAAGCAGGTTAACTTATTTTTTTAAATTAATTTTAACAAAAATTAACTATCAAAAATAGAAATCAGAAAAAAAACAACTTTTACAAATCCGTCAAAATTCAGTAGGTTAGAAACTTTTCAAATCTAGTGAGTGGAAGGGAAAACTGTCAAGTATCAAGAAAAAAATGCAAAAACTTGAAATGTGACGTCACCGCACTTAGGTTACGCGTGTACAAAAGAGATAGCGAGATATTCCCACCACGCCCCCAATTTTCCACACATCAATATTTGAAATGCTAATTGCTACGTCACTTAAAAACCAATTTTGATTCTATTTTCAGTAAAAGATTTATTTTTAGTATTATTTGTGGTTTAGTATAAAATATTGTACAAAATTAAAAACAGAATAATACCTAATTGAGTTAAAAACACTAATACAGTAAGTTTGATGCAATTAGAAATACTTTGTAATTATAGTTGAAATGGGAATACACGCTCGAACCAAAGGCGAAGTCGTTTTGGAACCGAGAAACTGCAATGAAAATACCCCTTGTTTAACGAACGATGTTTTTCAACACACTTGACAAACACACTAATATTATAAAACTAAAAGTTTATTAGTGTGTATTCGTATGTTTGTTAGACCTTTGCGCTGAAACTATTAAAGGAATTTGGATGACATTTGGGACAAGATTAGACCATGTCTTGGAATAGCACGTTGCGAAAATCCCGGAAATATGTGCTCTTGGGTTAATTTTTGACATTCACTCAGGCGATACCACATAACATAACATAGGATATCATATCATAACATAGCATAACATGTAATAACATAACACGACATAGCATAGCATAACATAGCATAACATAGCATAACATAGCATAACATAGCATAACATAGCATAACATAGCATAACATAGCATAACATAGCATAACATAGCATAACATAGCATAACATAGCATAACATAGCATAACATAACATAACATAGTATAACATAGCATAACATAGCATAACATAGCATAACATAGCATAACATAGCATAACATGTAATAACATAACACAACATAGCATAGCATAACATAGCATAACAGCATAATTAGCCTTATAATGTTTCCACTGCTGAGACTCAGACCTCCTCTCTAGGAGAGGGCATGGGCCGTAATCCACCACGCGGGCCCAGTGCGGATTGGACTGGCACGTTACATGCAGTGCATTAACTAGCATTTTAAAAGCGCGGTGCGAGCTTTTACGATTGCCCCCTTAAGAAAATAATAATCTTGCCCAGCTCGGACCACAAAAATAAAAATGAATAAATATATAAAAATATGCTTGACCCGATGCTTCAAACAAACCACCCATATTTTAACTCTTGTAGGTGCTGAGGCCCAGAGCACCTACAGAATCGGCAATCTTGGTAGGGAGGCGGCTACAACTATATTATGTACCTACACGACCAATTAATAATATAGGCATTTTATAAACTTGACCATGGTTTGATAATTTCAGTTGCTGCTGATTCGGACACAATATATTTATACACAGTGTCCGAATTGACACATTTTTATTTCAGTACTTTTTTCACTGATGATTCCTACACACACTGTTTCGTACAGTCAGATAAAAAAAAAATAAAAAAAAATATATCGACGGTGAAGTGCCAATAACTCCTAACTGTCGAAGTCAAAAATCTTCTGTCTTAAAAACGTCAGGAGGTAATACTATGAATTGACATGCTGGTTTAGTTAAGAGGTGTTTCCACAATTTAATTTAATGCAGTAGCAACGCTTTAAAAGATTTCACAAAAACATGCAGAAACACACATTTGAATTAAGAGCGCTAAAAAGTAATTATCTTGAAAAATGTCAGTTAGAAGGTATTGGCACTTCACCGTCGATATGGGAAAAAGCGTTACCTAAACTAGTTTTAGGCTGGATTTGAGGCGGTAAGTTCGTTCTAAAACATTTTTTCTGACTGACCTTCAATAAATTTGGTGGTGTCCGAATCGTCAGTAAAAAAATATTAAAAATAAAATGTGTCGATTTGAACACAGTGTCCGAATATATTGATTCTGAATATCATAGCGAATCACAGTCTCTACATACTCCAAAAAGCCGTTAATCCCTATAAAAGTGGAAGGAAAACAATAGAGAGTTACACAAAACAGAATTAAATTTCATGAAAACAAAAATCTACTGAACGAAAGCCTATTGTATCCGCACAGAGGATTAATAACTATGCAAATCTGGTACGTACGTGTTACATGGTCAATTCTCTTTACCCTTGTGGCAATCGACATCGCTTTTTTATAAGCTTTTATTCTTATATTATTTATTGTATACAAAATACTTAATATTCATCATCATCTTCCTGCCCTTGTCCCATCTTATTTGGGGATATATACAAAATACTTAATATTACTAATATATATTATATTAGAATAAGTGACTGGGGATAAAGCAGTGTGTAAATTCCGAACGAAATAAATGGCAAAGTTTTAATATAAGTGACGCCTGAGCACTACGAGGGAGTTAATTATATATTTTTCTTATTTTATTTTTTTCGTAAGATAGTCAGTCAATTAGGTAAGACGAACTGGGAGGGTTGTATTGATGATATTTTGATGAGTTTCGGACGAGTTCGAGATTTTTGTATGTTAAAAGACTAGCCGTAGTTTTGACTGTGCGTTGAAGTCAGTCAATCAGATTCTCCTTTTATATTTACAGATTAGTAAGATAAATAAATAACAAAGTAAACCAAATCGTCATACGAAATAACCCTAGCTGACTGTTAAAGGGCATAGTATTACAATAGTTCACTCATTCATTCAGTCATTCAGCACAGACAGGACGCCAACTAATCAGTAGTCCAATCATGCACTCTTACCTTCAACAGTAATTGAAGTTTTTGTGCACTCGCACACAGATTGTAAATTCCAATCCAATTACAATAAATTGAAGTCATCTCGGCATCTAGACTTTAAATGAGAAAATAAATGGTACATGTTTTCGGCAGTTTACGTGATTTGCTTTACGGTTTCTTTTACAATTATTTCTTTAAAGATGAGTTTAAATTGAGAACATTCGATTTGTATAGTTGATACCGTTGTCTGTATGGATAATCGTCGTTCGTAAATTTTTATTTTGGAACATTAAGTTTATTTCAAATCTCAATGCATTTTACTTCTGTTTTGATTTCACACGGTTTCTGTATTTAGCCAGTGTCAAGTTTTGAAAGTATTTAGTTTTTCAGTCTCTTTGGGTAACTTTGAGTTCCATTACAATGTAGATGTAACACATTCTAATATTTTACAGTATTTAGTAGCCTGCAGCAGTTTTGCTAAGGTAATCAAAACTACAATAAAATTGTTAAGGGAATGCAACTTGAAATAAATTTTCACTGTTTTTCATACAATCGCTCACGCGATTATGACGTTATTACACACTAGCTGTTGCCCGCGACTTCGTCCGCGTTAACTTCGTAAAACTGTACAATCACTCTGTGCTTGCAATAATTTATTGTACTTTAACATAAAACGGTTAAAGGTAAAAATATCCGAATTGAGAACCTCCTCCTTTTTTAGAAGTCGGTTAAAAACGCAAATTACCTTCAGGAAACATGTTATGTACTCGTCCAGATCCAGATGTATGACCGTCACTGAATAGAAAGAGCATGTATGGGTCGTAGCAGTTGTCATTTCTGCCTACCCCAAGGGAAAAGGCATATGTATGCATGGGCATATGTATGTTTCTGGTTTATGTTCTGGTAAAACAACATTGTATGATTTTAACCCCTTGCCACAGTGAGCACGCCACAATCAAATCGCAGCGGTAATGCCTGTCTTTGAGAAGTGTCTACAGAGGCGTCACGGCATCCTCTTTTTGTGCAGGACTCACCGGTTGTGGGTGTTTCGGAAGGTATCTGTGTCGAATTCAGCGGGAAGAAACACTCGGGTCTCACCATTGTGCGAATTGCCCGGAGAGTACGATGGAGCATACGGTGGAAGTCAGTCCCGCTTGGTCGGAGAGCCGGCGCCGCCTTGTCTTTATGGGGGCGATTGGTGGAGAAAATGACAACCAGTAGCCTCCTTCAGTGAAGCACTACGATCAAAGAAGGTGGCTGAAACTATGAGGGATAGGACATCCTGACTCCTCAGCGGTCGCTGCAAGGGACGCTCCGGGTGTTGAAAGCCGCAAGGCAATTCCCAGCCATTGCAAACACGGGATTGCGGTGGTGCTGTCCGGCCGTCTGGTCAAAGCAGTCCTGAATCGACGGCGCGTAGTATTCTACGCGCGACTCAAAGAGATTTCAGCAAATGGATAGGGCCCTCTAGGGCCGATGTCTGCTAGGGCTGCAAGATTGATCGAAAGAGTTATCTCCCATAACAATTTTCGCCTCAATAACTTTTCACTGAAGAGTTTAAGCAGTTAGACAGCTTTGATAGAGGTAAACGAAGGAGCATAATCGGGACACCGACCTTTAGCTGGATAACGTGCACTGATAATGAAAAGCCTTAAGTGAATCCCAAAACTACCATCATCATCCGGCAGGAAAAAAGTCCGCCGCTGTACATTTGTGCATAAAGGATTAAATAAATAAATAAATCATCAACTATCTTCTTCCACAACAGTACTTATGAAGAATTTGCGAGAGCATGCTTGCATTGATTATTGCAGTTTGATCATTTTAAGCGTTAGAATTACATGTTCATTTACCTAGGATATTTTGGTGTGTATTTAATTGATATCCCCGTATATAAGACAAATGTTTTTTCCATAGTGGGAACTACCTTATGAAGAGTCTCCAACTTATGAATGAACTACGGCGAAACCTTGTGCGCGTGTATCCCCGTTCAATCGAACTCGCATATTGATGGCCAAACCGAGAAATTACTGACACTGATTGCCTCTATGAGGACACGGCAGTTCACTCAAGATGGATAGACCTCCATCGCATGCTACACCGAGTCCTCCAGGCGATTCACAAAATGGTAATATCAGGGTACTTTCAACCGAACCCAGAACAGAAACCGTTCGAAACACCCACAACAGTCCTGAGCTTATCCATAAAACAATGAAATTACGGTTAACAAATGTAGCAGCCGATAAGTGTTATCCCTGAGACTGGCCTCCCTTAGAGGGTTGTTCCAGTGTTGGTCACCACTCATTGCAAAGAGGTAACGTCCAGATATCGACGTAAGGCTGCAAGGAATCTGAGATACATTATACGTTGTCGAACTGTGATCAGAAAAACACATTCGTTCCCGTTTTATATGAAGCAGTGACTGTAAATAATAATATACACCATTATTAATCCGCAAGGTGCCATCATGCCGGAGGACACAGTGGAGATGTGCCCTGCAAGGGCGGAGCACCGCCGTGTCCTCGTGGAGGTAATCGGCGTCAGTGACCTCTCGCGCCGGGCTCTGATCCAGAGCGAGGAGTAATGGCAGGCGTTTGCCTCCTTCTGCAAAGCCTTAATGCTAGCGAAGGCGGAGGCCGCACGCGTTGGGGAACGAACGGCCTCACGCCGAGCCGAGATTCCGACCCCGACTACCAATCACGGGGGCTTCCGGAGGTCGAGCAATGGGTAGCTAGCCGTTCTGTAGTTGACCGGATCGAGCCCAATCCTCAACAGCGCGTAGTGATAGACACAGGTGTAGTTTTAGTCAGTAAAAGATTGACACGTCCTCCCGCTCCAACCAGAGCGGGAGAAGTCATTGGATGATTTCCACCCTTAAAAAAAGAAAAAAGGTGCCATTATCATCATTATTATTTCAGCCGAAAGACGTCCACTGCTAGACATAAACCTCCCCAAGTGTCGCTATAATGACCGGTCCTGTGAGTCTCTCTTCCATCGGATTCCCGCGACCCTCACCAGGTCATCGGTCCACCTGGGGACCATCCAACGCAAGGTACCCTGTAACCCCTTCCGAAAATGTGGCCGTGTTATTTTAAAGTGAATAATTAAATACATATAGGTATTTACTTTTATCGTCTTTGGATGGTATCCCTAGAATAATCACGGTCAATTAGCTTGCTACAATAATGGGAAAAAAATAATAAAAATAGGCAGTAGGATTGTTAAAAATGCCTCCGTCTTACACCAGTTTAACCATAACTGTAAACGTGGGCGATGGCCATTCTTCTACCACTCAGAAAATTACGTAAAATACGCAATGCCATCTATCAAATTTAATATGAAGTTCAACCGTCATTGTCATCATTATTTCTACTTTGAGTCTTTAGATGGCGTTGCGAGTATCTGAATTGCTTATGGTGTCATATTTTGCTTCTCGAAAACTTTGATTTCATACCGTTTGTCTTTCATATGCTTTGTTTAATTGCGATGAAACAAAGCCTAAGTAAGATAATTATCAAGTTCCACACAATTTAAATGTATAAAAGTTATCTACATCGATTTCTAAAATTAATAATACGCACTTCACTAAAAATTTCTACAGATATATTATATACGTAGATTTATAAAAAAAAAATTGTAAGCATGCAAAAATATATAAAAAAATCTTATTCACGATGACAAAATAGAACAAAAATTTCTCCTAAGAGAGCCGTACGGGATTTGAACCACCTCCACATTACATGAAAGTCTAGTTACGAAACCACTGTGCTGCGGTCTTCGATGAATAAACTATAAAATAGACGTTCTTATATAAACTCGTTCCATTCTTTTTAAATTGTTTCTAATTTCAAATTCTGTTTTACTTCCAACCTGCATGTTGTAAGGTCTCTTCAACAAGGCATCCAACTCGACATACATTTTCACTGTTTTTCATACAACCAACTGCTCTTACGTGATTATGACGATATTACATATTTTTCATTAGATATTTTGGAAACCATTATCTTGTGGATACTATCAAGACTTCTATTGAAATCAAGTTATAAATTTGTGTAAAACTAATCCATTAATGGCCTCTGAAAATCTGCTATTTTGCGTGAACTTCATAATTTACTCAAAAATGAAAAAAGTCAAAAAAGAATAACAGTAGAGGCCATGCAAATTTAATCAAGATTCTGAATGACGCCAAATTCTTTCAAAAACTATTATGGGTTAAAAAAAAACGTGGAAACAGTTTTGTAAAATATTCGAGTAAATCACGGAATTACAGAGTTTTCAGGCGTTATATCTCTTTTTTCGCGCTGCCTTTTCGTCAAACATCGCGTTAGATTGCGCTAAATGAAGTAACAAGCTTTTAAACCATGCTCGATGTTGACGATAGGCGAGTGAAAAAGGACCCTCTTAACTGTACACAGAAATCAATTTTGAATTTCGAACGCAAACAGTATCTAACACAGAAATCAACCAGAATTTCCCACAGAACAAATCCGCCGATTTCATATATCGAACACGGACGTCGAAATCCAATCAACCCAACTATTCTTACTGTTCAAGTTGAGGTCAGTGTTACCAGTAAAAAAAACCGGGACCCATGACATCCTAAATAAACCTAAAAGCGTTACTTTGCAAAATGTGGCCTCATTAATATTCGTACATCAACGCTTGCCGTCTTTGCCTATCTATTGGATATTTGAACAGGACTACTGATGTGACGGTTTGAGTAAGAAGTACCCATGTGCACGTGAGGGTTCGTTATGGTGTTATAGGTTAACCTACCTTGGTTCTTTGTAAAATCAGCACTGCATAATGGCTGCAGTGCTTTATAAACTAAACACACACTCAAACTTATGACGGATTTGGTCCTACCGTACCAAGGTCGAACGTGAGTATATCGAATGGGGTAATTATTATTACAGATGCTTGAACTTGGTATAACGGACTAAATTCACGCGAAGTCACGCTTGTCTCACGATACAGACAGACCAAATCCTTAGTACCAAATTCGAGCGTTTGTCAACATTATACCAGGCCACTCAGAAAGTTTATGCAGATGTAAGACTGTGTGAAGTCGGTTTTGCAGCGATTCATTTCTGTCACTAAATTTTGTAGCACAACATATTGACCTTTTATGACACTATTTTAATTTAATATTGAAAATGCTACCGAGTAACCGTCCATCCCAATTCCGGCAAATGTTGTTTCGGTGTGGTGAAAATATAAAAAAATAAATTGTTTGGCAAATGAAAAAAGTTCAAAAGAGGCTTCGGCCAATAGCAAAAAGTTATTTTGTAAATCGGCGAACAATAGTTCGGTAAAATAATACCTATGACACATGATACTTCGATGATCTAAAAATATATCAAATAATGCATATGGCAAAAAAGACATCGGTCAATAGTTTTCGGTAAAATGAAATTCGAACAAAAAAATTTCGGAAAAGTGATCGGTTCCCGTGTATAAGGCACTGACCACTTGTAATTATTTTGAAAACTTTGGTTATTTATACACACATTTATTTATCACATTTTTTCGAGAGCCAAATCAAATTATCGTGTCTCATTTAAAAATGGATCTGCATCGAGAACTTTTTCGTGTTATAGTTTTCTAAGATTTTAAATGTGGCCTAAAACCTGATGAGTGTTTTGATCGACTTCATATTGCCGCTAGTATAGTGAGTTCAAGCGCGGTCGCCTTACTTTGGGGAATGAACAAAGAAATGGTTATCCTACGACGGCTGTCACGGAAGGAAGTGTGCTGGCAGTAAAAAAAAAAATTCAAGAAAAAAGGCGAATTACATACGAAGAGAGTCAACATACACTGCAGATTGGTTCAAGAAGCGTTCACAAGATTCTACACGAACACCTTCACCACCAGCACCTTCAATAGTTTGCCGCTACACCCAGCGGCACCCTGCACAGCCTCACCGAAGCTCAGAAGCAGACCCGTGAAGAGTGGTGCCGTTATATGATTCAAAAATTTGAAGTTAGCTCCTCTCGGCGCGTTTACGACATTGTGACAGGTGACGAATTCTAGATTTATCATAAAGATAGGATCAAAGCGTCAGTCGACAGTTTCGCTGTTTCGAAACGAACCAACGCCTACGAAAGTGAAGCGATCGAGAAGCGCAGGGAAAATTTTAATCGCTAGTTTCTTCACTTTGACGGGGTATCTGATTTCAATTCTATTACGAGACCATAGTAGCATCAACGCCGAATGGTATACCACAAAATGCCTGCCAGAAGTTTTATCTGCAATGAGCAACAAGCGATCGAACACCGGGATCCACGGGGTACTGTTTCGCCATGACAACGCGCCTGCGCACTCAAAACCAGGGACTTTCTGGATACCACACTGGTCAGAGTCTTGGGGCACCCTCCTTACAGTCCTGATCTGGCACCGGGTGACTTCTTTTTATTCTTTAATTTAAAAAATTAGCTGAAAGTATAGGGTACAGTTTTCTTCGCTGGAAGACGCGCTAGCAGCGTTCGCGACGGCCGTGGAAGAGGTGTCTGCGGCGGACTGGAAAAAATGTTTCGAAAATTGGTTCAGTCGCATGAAACTTTGTATAGAGGCTGGTGGAGAGTTTTTTGAAAAGATTCAATAAAAATATTTTATCTATAGAACTTAGTTTTTTAGTTTCTCTAAATTTTCTGAGTGTCCCACGTAAGTCTATTACCACAACATAGAAAAAAAAACTAATTCGTTTATTTTTTCAAGGTATTCTTTATTTTCTCCGATTCGCAATTTTCTCTCTAAGAAATTTTAATAGAGGTCGTCTCATTCCATTTCCTCTAAAGGAAATGAAACAAAAGCCAATTCTGAGAACTTATCGTTAAAATAATGAATCTAACATTAATAAAATAGTAAAGAATAAAGCTCCCAAACAAATTTTGGTCACTTTGGCCAATCTCTTTACTTATTGCAAAAAGGTTAAAAAAAAAAACACTTTTCACGTCAATTTTTTTTCGTCATTTTATACTAGATGAGGCAGGTTCCTAGGTAACTACCCTAAGAAGAAACACCGAAACAAACTCAGGGGTATTAGGAACTTAGGGCATTAGACAAGTACACAGGAGACACTATGTACCTACCTATAACCCGAGACTGTTTATTATTATTATGATTCACTCTAAGTTCCTTTAATCTCATAGACCGATGAGACGGCCATCCGACAGGTCGCGGGACCAGAGGCTTTAAGTGCTTTCCGAGGCACGGGGGTGTCACGTCACCAACTTGCAAACCCTGGGCAGCTACTCAGAAATTCCTAGTGAAAAAACCCAATACAAAAACTTTATGCGCAGCCTGGGAATCGAAAGACCCCAATCTCGGTAGTCGCGCTGGTGGCCATGAGACCAACGGGGCACCAATTATACAGTCAGTATTGTATAATCGTATAGAGCCCCGCTGACCTTTAAAACCATTTTCTTTGAAAAATATTGATTTTCCTTGTTTTTTTTTCACAACTATCACACGACTAAGCAGGGGCCCAAGTCTGCTATTTTTATAAATTCGTCATTCCAACACGGTTGGGTTAGGATCAAAGGAACTGTTAAAATTTTGACAGTTATCCGCATACGTCAAATATTCATTTGTCATTATATACGAGATTACCATTCTATGCCATTTCTTTCAATGGAGTGTTTGACCATTGGAAAGTCATAATAACGCCATTATATTAGTAAATTACCAAACTTGTCAAAATCAACAATTATGAAGTCAAGGATAGACCATTCTGACACTATTGTAATAGCACACTTGAGGCCCTGAGCTTGTGTTATGAGTACTAGACAACTGATAAACATACTTATATATTTCTAAATACATACATATTTTAGATAAATTACACCCAAACACAGAACTATTGATCGTGCTCATCACACAAACATTTGTCCTGGGTATGAATTGAACCTACGACCTCCGGCATAGCAGTCAGGGCCACACACAACCGGCTATTTTTTTGTGTAAACATATTTCTGAAGATCAAAGCCGTTTGAAAGGAGTTGGAAAAACAAGTGAAAAAATATCATGTTGTTTTTTAGAAAGATATCATATTTATGTTGATAATGTTGTACATTAATTTATTATAAACATATCGCACGTGCGACACTGTCACTTTTGCAAAAAATGCAAAAATGAGTTAAATATCTAAAAATGATCCTGAAGCACCCTTTACTTCGTACGATAACGTAAGTTAAAAGTCTAAGGGAAGTTGACGTTGTAGTAGAAGCTGTTCATCTCATCTATATATTCTTAAGTCATTGTTTTGTGAGGTGTCAAAGTTTTAAATGCTTTTCCTGAAAAACTAAATTTTTGCATAAGTGACAGTGTCCCACCAGGGGTGCGATATATTTTTTTAAACCTATTAAACTATCCGTTACCGAGGAGTAGGCTTCAGAAAGTCACTGTTTTATGGCACTTTTTTTTATTTATATAAACCAGTGCTTGACTGCAATCCCACCTGATGGTAAGCGGAGATGCAATCATTGATGGTCAGGCGCATTAGTTTATTAAGAGCCTATTCACTCTAGCCTTGAAGACACCTAAATTATAGTTGGACGGGAAGACCGCAGCAGGCAAATTGTACCAGTCCTTCGATGTACGCGGTATAAACGACGAAGCGAAACGTTTAGTCCGGACCGTTGAAGTTTCAACAACGTAAGGGTGGATACTCGCTGTTCGTCGGGTTGTCCGATGGTAGAAAGAAGATGGCGGAATCAAGTCATGCAATTCCCGCGCACACTCTCCAAAATGTAACCTGTAAATTACCGATAGGCTGGCTACTCTGCGCCTGTGCTCGAAGCACTGCTCTTAATTTAAATTCAACCAATTTTAAAACTGTTTTGGGTTCGAAACACTAGCTATAAAAAGACAGAAAAAGTAAAGCTGAAAAAGAATATTTGAACAGTGATACTAAAAGTTCTGAATCGATTGTAGGCAAAGAGCTAGTTTTGCTGGAAGCGATATTGGAAAAGAATTCCGGACCTTATTGGCCCTCCTCAAGGTCTAAGGCACGCTCCAAACGTTTCTAGTGGCTATTATCCGAGTTTTGAATGATCAATTTAACTTTACCCGCTGAAAAGTGGTGGGACGTGGAAAGAATTGATGCGGTAACATAAATGACTTTAAATAAAATACACTTACTCGAAAACCCGCTCTTATCCCACCGTTTTTTTTTGCACGTAATTGACTGTTTTTCGCACTAGTGCGGAAAAAAGCACGTGCTCGCCCACGCCACAATTGTATTACATTTACTGTACCAGAGCGCACCGCATCGACCCCCACGTTTGCCGCGTCAACCTCCATTTATTTATGTCTTCGTAAGTGTATTGAAAAACGTCGTTTGATACACGTGGAAATTCGTCGCTGCATCCTTTGGCTCCATAACACCGAATGCCGCCTCGGTCAAAATGACATCTTCATTTGTATCAAAATGTACAATTTTGCTTGATTTTGAACTTATGCTCTGCCACGTCTTACTCAAATGCAAACCATTTGTTTCAATTAAAACATTTACAGACACTTTTGAATTGTCAAAATTAACAAAAAAAAATTGAAGCTATTTGCACGTTCCTAAGCGTAGATCTCTATGGAGAACAACGTGCAAGAAGCTTTGAGGACACTCTTTTAAATCAATTATTAATTACAAAATTTATAGATACACGTTAATATTGAAATATAAATATATCAGAGACAATGATGTAAGTAATGCACGTTAAAAGCATCAATAAGTAAGTAATAAAAAACTGGGCAAGTGCGAGTCAGACTCGCGCACTGAGGGTTCCGTACAAACTTACCTATATAAACAGTTCAATTCCCGAATTGAGTTATGAAGATTTTTCCGAATCGCAAAAATAGTTTTGTTTTTTTGGTGACGTAACTACAAATTAACAGTTTTCAGTTTTTTTCCTATACTTGTGCTATGAGATCTTGCTTCATGCCAAATATTAAGATTCTAGATCAACGGGAATTACCCTTTGAATTTTGATTCCCATGACAGTGTCGAAATATACGTTTTTTTGCAACATAAACGGCCGTATCTTTTTTTTCGTTAACTCAGAAGTTTGTTTTTTCACAACTTCAAGGGACCGCAGACTTAGGTATATAGTTTTATTTTCAATTCGATACCTCCACGTTTTTCCGGTATAAAGGGTCTTGAGCGATAGACAGACACACGGACAACAAAATGATCCTATAAGGGTTCCGTTTTTTCCCGTGGCAGCTGAGAAATGAGCAGGTACGTTACCACGACGTATTAAAATTTCAGTCTTCCGAACGAGAAAGAGAGATGGCCCTATATAGCTCTGACCTTTAACAGTTCGGTTTAGGTCGTAAAACGAAAAGCGTTAAGAGCTTGTGATAGCACTGCAGTCCGAACTGGCGATGCTCGTTCACGAACATAATTCATGCGAGGCGCGCGTGGAACAGTACATGCCGTCGTGACTTGGGCTCGGTTCAGATGGTTACCGAACGATCGAACGAGCTACCCATTGCTCGCCGCCCGCAAGCCCGCGCCTTCGGTGGTCGGAAATCGGCATCGGGATCCGGCGGCTGGGGCGTAAGGGCCGCTCTCTCGCGCGTGTACGTGCGGCCTCCTTTGCTGGCATTACTGCTTCGCAGAAGGAGGCGACCGCCTGCCACTCCTCGTCACTTCGGACCATGGCCTGTATCAAGACCCTGCGCGAGAAATCGTTGTCACAGATCTCCCCCACGATGACATGGCGGTGCTCTGTCCAAGCGGGGCACACCTCTACCGTGTGCTCACCTTTATAACATAATTTTCATATTACTATAATAGATAAATCTAATTATGGAACAAGCCCAGACACACGATCTAGTGAGGCCAGTTTTTTAATTACATAATATTATATTGAAATTGTAATAACTGGACAAAATTCTCAGAATATTTCAACACGATATTGCTCAAATTGGCGAAATATTAATTAAAATCATGCGAGCAATTTGAGAGACGACATTTAATACTGTTGAATATAATGAATACTTGTATATTTATCTATATCTGTATCTATATATAAAAAATGCGTTGTCCTGAATGACTGACTGATGGATCAACACAGCCTAAACCGCTAATCGTAAAGACCTGAAACTTGGAGGGTATATTCTTTGTATGACTTAGGCATCTGATAAGAAAGGATTTTTTCGAAATTCTACCTGTAAGGGGGTGAAAAAAAAGGGGCAAAGTTTGTATGGGACAACGTGATTCCTTGATCCAATCTACTTCAAATTTTTGAATTAAAAATATTTTTAGAACCATTTTCGACTTCTACACGAACGAAGTCGCGGCAAAAAGCTAGTTTTCTGTAAAATTCATTATTGAAAGTCATTCGTAGAGCGACTTCAAACGATGTTATATTAGATATTGTCTACCAAAAGGCTTTACGATTAACTGACTCGTTAAAAGCTCGGCGCATCATTTAAGGATTCGCAGAACCAAGGATTAAAGAACTTTGGATTATGCAAATATTGTTATATTTCGCAGCAGTAATGCTTGGTATGTTTATGTGAAGAGGAGGGATGAAACGCATGATTCTATAATGAATGTTCGTAAATGCGAGAGGCACCAGTCGTTGCGTAGTTTAACTTACCCACATTTATCGTACCTAAATCTAATAATGTTTACGGATCATAAACGCGAAAATCATAATACAGTCATTGCTTACATTGATTGGCTTTCATGCCATCACCTATGGATGATGGCATGAAAGCCCTACCCTGCGCATGATGAAGCATACCCTTTTTTTTTTTTTTATTGGGTGGGAAAATCATCCTAATGACATCCCCGCTCTTGGGCGGAACGGGAGATAGAGTCAGACTCTTACTGACTAAAAACCCACTCCTGTTCCTTCGTTGCCTTCGTCCCAGGGCCCCGGGTTCCGCTTTCACACTACCCGTGGATGAAGCATACCCTGCGCATCACTTATGAGTGATGCGCCTCCATCATGCGCAGGGTACGAGTCAGCCCCAACAACATCCTGAAGACTATAGCGTAGCAGACAAGTGGAATTGCCCTATACTGGAAAATTGGGTACGCCTGCATGCCCCTGTGACGTATAATACATAAAAAATCATTATTGTTTATGGCTAACCTAACCTAATACTAGTTTTTAGGGTTCCGTACCCAAAAGGTAAAACGGGACCCTATTACTAAGACTCCGCTGTCCGTCCGTCTGTTTTTCTGTCCGTCTGCCACCAGGCTGTATCTCATGAACCGTGATAGGTAGATAGTTCAAATTTTCACAGATAATATATTTCTGTTGCCGCTCTAAGAACAAGTACTAAAAACAAAATAAAATTAATATTTAAGTGGGGCTTCTATACAACAAACGTAATTTTTTGCCGTTTTTTGCTTCGGAAGGTACGGAACCCTTCGTGCGCGAGTCCGACTCGCACTTAGCCGGTTTTAAGCTGTGTGTATACTAACCAACTATGGACTTTGCCCGAAATATAAGAATTTTTTTTTATTACACCCCAGGTAAGGGAATATTAAAGGATAGAAAAAGAAAGAAAGAAAAATATTTTATTTGGCACGCATGGATACACACACTGTAAAGACAAAAATTAAGACAACTAAGAAAAAAACACTGACATAATGCGTGTCTCACGGCTGCGCCAAATAGGTCCAGTTCAGCAAAAAATGCCAGACAACTACATGGCAATCAGTGGTAGTTGCCTGACGCTGGTTTTCAACTGAACCTGATTGAGAGTGAACGGCAGTTACTCGGCGGATAGTTTGGATAAATGTAAAAAAAAAACAGTGAATAGTGAATCTTTGCCTTAGAATCTAACTACTTTCCATCGGATGCGTCCAGATGCGGTCTCCAAAGCTTACAACATTCGCACCTCCACGGTCCAGTGCCGCTCTTAGCCCCGCCAGAGTTGCTCCTAACGAACTCATTCATGCGCTCGACGCCCGTATTGTGCCCATAAGATATGCTCTCTTAAATTGAATCAAACTTTGTAATTAAAAAGTTGCACGCACTACAAGGTAGACTAGTGCATTTATTTACTTGGATCTGGATCTCCAGCAAAGGACACACAGTTACAAAACTTGGGGTCCTTTACGGCGAGCAATTGGTAGCTCGCCGCCAAGTTACCGTCCGGACCGAGCCCGAGTCGTCGACAGAGCGTAGTGTTCCACTCGCGCCTCAAGGAGTTGTCAGAAAAACAGTAGGGGTCCAGCAGAGTCAAATTCTACTGGGGCCATGGGTTCACTTCACGCCCTCTTATTCCGCCCTAGAGCGAGAAAAGCCATTGGATTATTTCTCACCAAGAATAAATACATGGGGTCCTTCATTTACAGGAGACCACAGCATGCACGTATATATATACAAGGTGATTATAAAAAAAATAACAAATGATTATTTTTTTGCACTGGTTTATATAATTAAAAAAAAAAAACAAATGAGGTAAAACCATAATTCAACTGCTATCCACTTAATTGCATTGTGTCCTAAAATCCTAATATTGTGGATCATCCTGTTAATTTGTTTGTTTTCGAGTCAACTGGATCTGACATCAGTCAGGCTCCTAAACAAAATTGTTTTGACATAATTCCGTGAGGGCCGCGGTTATTTATCGCAAAGTATAAATGCCGTGTTATAATTACAGATTTTAGGTAAATTTAAGCAAAATCAAACTATTAGTGTTAGTTGACGGATCATAATACAACAAACTACAACAACAACAAACTGGACTTTGAGAGTCGTGCAGTTGGAGCCGCGCCATAACATTAGTTTTAAGTCGTTTGTTGTGCGGGTGCCGACTCATCACTTGAAGACCTTCCTCAAAGGAGAGTTTTGGCCGAAGGGTGTCGTGTATCGACGATTTCGTGGAAGAATACCGACCTCGCAGCGAAACACGACGCCGTCACTTCAAGTGCAAAAGTGCAAAGTAGAAAAATAGAATACTTATAGTATGTTATTAATATGTATTAGTTTATTGTTTTTAAGATTATTCTATGTATTCTGTCTATGGGCCTTAATTGCCAGAAAATAAAGTTAATAGGTTACTTCTAGGTAAGCGCGTTCCATCGTCGACCGGATCATCGCTTTCCATCAGGTGAGATAGCGGTCAAGCGCGAACATATCGAGAATAAAAAAAAAAAGAAAATAAAGAATTATTATTATTGTATTTTATTTTCTAATCTGTAGGTAGGTGGGTAAGTACATCTCTATTTCTTTTAACAGCACGCTTGGCGCAGTGATTTAGCGATCGGCTGCTTGTCGCAGATTTATATTTTTTTACAGCCGTTTTTAATTATTAAGATATAATAAACTAGCACATTACAAATATGGATATTTATGGATAACCTAAAGATATTTTTTTTTCGTCTGGATCTCTTGTATAAAATAAACCCACGACACAGGAGTAATAGGTAAGTTTTATTTCGTCAGAATAGTTTAGTTTAAAAAAAGCCCCCCTTGCCAAGTTACGATCGTTTCGTTTGCGTCAAACGCCTCGAGTAGGCCACACCTCCGATTCTTTTGTTCTGACGTCATCTCAACGCTCAGTCACGTGGTTAGAACAAAGGAATCGGAGGCGTGGCCTACTCGAGGCGTTCGACGCAAACGAAACGATCATAACTTGGCTAAGGGGGCTGAAATGACAATAAAAAGACGCTGTCGTTAATAAAAACCATCTTATTTAACACGGAATAACTAAAGAAATGAATTCTTTAACTCATCACAAGTATGTACTTATTGCACTGCAACTTTTGCAGAAACTTGAAAATAAATAAGCAGCATCCCATTGCACACACTTACTTAGCTCGACGTCAATTGATTGAAGCAGCCCTCGTATGCGACCTGAATTTTGTTCAGCAAAAACTTTTCAGGGCTCTGAAGCTAATGTACTAAGAGATTTACAGTAATTGGAAATAGCAAAAATAGGTAGAGCAATGTTAGAATGGAATAAACTTTATTGTGCACCAAAATAGTAACTAATGGCCTGATAATAATATTCCACAACTATCAGACATCGCCGTCTAGTCCCAAGCTGAGCAATATATAACTCAGGAGCTGGAGCTACGTCTGCCAACAAACTGCTATGCAGTTTGGCAGAAGTATTAACAATTTTAAAACGGTCTAAAATAAAAATTATAAAAAAAAGCAGAGCTTGTGTTATGAGTACTAGACAACTGATAAAGATACTTATATATTTCTAAATACATACTTATTATAGATAAATTACACCCAGATCGCGCTCATCACACAAACATTTGTCCTGGGCGGGAATCGAAACCACAACCTCCGGCAAAGCAGTCAGGGCCACTAACCACTAGACCAACAGGCCAGTCAATGATATCAAAAATTGCACACTACAAATATTTAAAAAGAAATAAAATAAATTGCTACTTGAAAAATGTTATTAAACAATATATGAATTTTTGAATGACAAATCCTTAAGTTAATTTATAAACAATGATTTTTTTTTTGCTTTTAATTATTCATTATTAATTATCATTTTTCAGATTTTGATTCTATTATTGACATAATTACTAACATATTATTGATATTGTTTACCGCTGAATAAATTTACAAATTGAATTTATTGACTATTTATTCATTTGACATTACTCAAGAATTTGATAATTTCATAATTAATTTATTCTACTATAAAAAAATAGCATGCCTCGTGGTAGAATGTACAGGATCCTTCTCTTAATTAACACCATATTTTTGTACACTACATTTATAGCAAATAAATTATGTCATCACATTCATTCACTTCATTTCAACATAACTTTTACACAAAATTCAATTAAATATAAGGATACAATGGATGGACAAGACACGCCACACGCTCTTTGAGGCGTGGCTAGAGAGTCGCCATGACGTCCTTCCTTTTCGCCTGAAGCAAGTCCTCATCGAACATCTCGGGCCAGTTCGGAAAGATCCTGTTTCGAATTCAGGTGGAAGAAACGCCCGGGTTTTACCATTGTGCGGATCGCCCGGAGGACACAGTGGAGTCGTCGAAAGGGTGGAAGTCGGCCGCACTTTGGCGGAGCATTGCCGTGTTCTCGTGGAGGCCTTCGGTGACAGGAACATCTCGCGACCTGCTCTGGTTCAGGTCATGGCCTGAAACGAAATGGAATGGTGGAGGAAGTCACCTCCTCCTGCGAAGCAGTAATGCGAGCGAAGGAAATGGCCGCAACCGTGAGGGTACGAAAATCCTTACGCCGCAGCCACCGCCGAAGGAGGCAGATGGTAGGCCCGGGCCGTCCGGACCAGGCCCTAGTCGACGGCGCGTACTGTTCCATACACGCGTCAAAGAGATGTCAGCAAAACTGAAGGGGAGTAGGGCCAGTAGATCCGATACCTGTTATGGCCTGGTCACGACTTCGGTCTTAGCGGTGCGCAGCGCGCCGAGCAGGGTGGCATCGGTAAGCGCGCGCGTTTTTGCTATGAGTCTCGTGGCATGCTTCAAACATTTGATCTGACCGCTCGCCGCCCCACGGTTAGCTACCGCTCACAGCGGCAAGGTCGTGAACGGGCCGTTAGGGCTGCGGGAACGTTTAAAAGAGTGACAGCGTAGCCCTAAAACGCCAAAAGCAACTGAAGGGCACAGGTGGGTTTTTTTAGTCAGTAAAAGTCTGACACACCTCGTTCCACCCTTGAACGGATTAAGTTATTTGATGATGAAAAAAATGGTACAGTTTCGGTCTCATCGCTGACAGAACGATAAACACAAAATGAATTTAAAGACACATCTCAAGCTCAAGAGCGTGCCAAAATAATATACATAGGGACTTACATTCGTAAAACATAACCCTCCTTTTGGCGCAGTCGGGTGAATATAAAAAGGGTTGTACAGCTGCAGTAGCAAGGTAAGGTTAGGTTTTAAAATTTAACGCTTGAAAACGTTTATTTTGTCCGAAATTGGTAAAGTAAGCGGAATTCCAATATGTAGGTATAGACAAAGAGATAGAAAACCTTTGTTTATGGACTGGATTCGTTTTATTAGTACTGTGCACGATGGAGAAATTTCTCGTACAAATTGAAGTGGATCTGCTATTGCAGTTGAGTTTGGATTCAATCGATAGATATTGTCCGATTAAAGGGTTTTGTAAAGCTATTAATGATCATGACTGCGGAAGACTGCAACAAATACTCATGTGCTTTTAAAACACGAGCCCCGCAGAAAGTTATTCTTTACATTTTCTCCAGGTTTTTAGGGTACCGTACCCAAAGAATAAAACGAGGCCCTATTACTAAGACTTCGCTGTCCGTTTGTCCGTCCGTCCGTCCGTTTGTCTGTCTGTCCGTCTGTCACCAAGCTGTATCTCAAATCAAATCAAAACGTTTATTTGCCAGAAATACATTGTTTACAAGGAAAGATCTTATAACCTAAATGTTACTGTATTCTGCCTGCAAACAAGCGTGCAAATTATTTAT
Source organism: Mythimna vitellina (assembly GCA_949316375.1). Taxonomy (NCBI): domain Eukaryota; kingdom Metazoa; phylum Arthropoda; class Insecta; order Lepidoptera; family Noctuidae; genus Mythimna; species Mythimna vitellina. The sequence continues at coordinate 4,072,740 of OX438696.1, forward strand.
TTGTATGTCATTCTTCATGTACTTAATTAAATTATTATTATCATTTATAGTGAACCGTGATAGCTAAACAGTTGAAATTTTCATAAATGATGTATTTCTGTTGCCGCTACGACAACAAATACTAAAAACATAGTAAAATAAACGTAATTTTTATGCTATTTTTTACGGACGGTACGAAACCCATCGCGCGCATTTTTTTATTTTCTACTCGAAATTTTTCGCTCGAATATTGGCTAAAAGCAATGGAGCTGTAGCACAAACAGTACATCCTCGTATTAGTATTCTTCACAGTCTCGCAGATGTTCCTCTATTCTAAGATGTGCAAGACATGAATTTCAATAAAACACTTTATCCTTACAACACAAACTCGACAGAGTAGACTTATAAAACAAAAATGCAGACATTTCGTTTGTTTGCTAACAATAGCGGGGGATGTTTTAAAATACTTGGTTATTATGTTTTTTTACACAATGGCTGCGAAATGAAAAGAGCGTATCTGTTGCTTTTACTTTCAGACAAATTGTAGTAGTCACGAAGAGATTTTCTGACTTATTCGCGCATTCATAACTGTCTACTCAAGACGTACAAAAGATTTTTAAGAGTCGTGCCATTGACACCAGCCGTAGTCGCTGGTACAGTGTTTAGAGATCAGTTAGATGATTTGAAATAGTACAATACAATATTCCACAACTTTTACACAATGTCATCTAGTCCCCAACTAAGCAGAGCTTGTGGTATGGGTACTAGATGACTGATAAACATACTTATCGTTCCTTAGCTAACAACACCGCATAAGTCATTTTTACCAACTTTACAGGAAACGAAAAAAAATATGCGATGTTGAAAGGCCAGCTGACTTGCACGCTATCACTACTTTTCGAATTATGGCTTCTGATTGGCTGAAATCTATATCATGTGACCAATGGTTAGACGCGCAATGAGCACCTCCCTCTAAAGGCATTCAAATGTGAAAAATGCCAATTTTCGACTTGAGCGGTGTTGTAAGCTAAGGGCATATATTTCTAAATACAAACATATATAATATATATGTTTGTATTTAGAAATATATAGATAAATAACACCCAGACACAGAACCAATGATCATGCTATTCACACAAACATTTGTCCTGGGTGGGAATCGAATCTACGACCTCCGGCATAACAGTCAGGGTCACTGACTGCTAGACCAACAAGCTTGTAAATGTTACTTACTTTAAGAGTTCAACTTTTTATTATGCATACTAGTGCATTGATAGACTATTTTCTATTTATTATGCGCCCGTTGTGTCCCACTGCAGAGCAATGGCCTCTCTTCCATTCTTCCACTCTTCTCTATCCCTATCTAGCATAGCATAGTCGGCCTTATAATGTTCCCACTGTTGGGACTCAGGCCTCCTCTCTAGAAGAGGGAATGGGCCGTAATCCACCACGCGGGCCCAGTGCGGGTTGGTGGATGGTCCCTATCTACTTCTGGCCAATGTCATAAGTAAGAGTCCAACTCGTCACGCTATCTCCTTTTGAGCTTACCGCGTCGCCGACTCTTGCTGTTCGGGATTGAGTCAGTGATTGCCTTCGCCAAATTTTGTTACGACTTGAGGCAGATGTGGCCTGCCCAGCACCCCTAGCCAAGTTGATAATCTGCAATCGTTAAGATTGATAGTCGAAAACTAATCAAATGTATAGGAAGCGTGCTCAGAACAAACGAATAGAAAATTCGTAGTCAAATTCACATCATTCAAAATGATAGAATAAATTGTTACCGTTTCAATTCCGTTCAACGCTACATCCTTTGTTATTGTAGAACGAGCGACCGACTCAGGCGCGTCAACATGGCTACAAACTTATCGGTATCTACAATTGCTGACACCGAGGCGTTACCGATCGGAGAACGGAAATCGACACGAAACGGTGGTAACTAGAGGGGCAGTTCTATTTTAGTTTGGTGGTTAAGCTGCCTACATCTGCGTTTTGCTATTTTGAAACAAAGTATACTATTCCTTATACGTACAAATCACAGACTGATTTTAACTACGTAAATACTTCGTTCTTTTACTCGCTGATGGAGCCCGACTGTGACAGTCGGGGGTCTGACGACCTCAGACTATATTTAAAATTTGTTTACCTATCTTGTACATGGACACGCCTTTGTAGATATTATTTATATCCACAAAGGCGTGTCCATGTACAAGATAGGTAAAACGCAATATTTGCAGGCCTACCACAAGGTGGACCGTAGACTTGGTGTGGGCTGCGGTAATCAGCTGGATTCGAGAAGTACTGGACTGGTGGCTGGCTAGCTAAAGGGTTAGCCGATGACGTCTTTCGGTTGAAAAGATTAGCATAGCATAGTCGGCCTTATAATGTTCCCACTGTTGGGACTCAGGCCTCCTCTCTAGGAGAGGGAATGGGCCGTAATCCACCACGCGGGCCCAGTGCGGGTTGGTGGATGTCACATGTCTTCGAATTTTTGGTTCTAGGACAGACCGGTTTCCTGACGATGTTTTCCTTCAGCGTTTTGAGAGCAGTGGTGATGAAATAAATTACACAAAGTAATGCGCCTGGTTGAGATTGGGACCACTCGTAATTCGGGGCCGTTACCACTGGGCTATCACTGTTCCTCGAAAAGATTAAAAGACTGAAAAGATTATGATGAGTTAATAAATGTTATTGATATTTATTTTGCAAATTGGTTATAAAATTACACGTACACATTAATTTTGAACTACTTAGATAAATGGGCACGCCACAATTATGGCGGTAAGTCCCTTCTTTGAGGCGTGGTTGGAAAGACCTCACGACGTCCTCACCTTCCGCATGACGCAGGTTCTCACCGGACACGGTAAGTTCGGGAAGTTCCTGCACAGGATTCGTGCGAAAACGACGCCCGGGTGTCGCCACTGTGTGGACCACCCGGAGGACACGGTAGAGCACACGGTGGAGATGTGCCCCGCTTGGGCAGAGCAACGCCATGTCCTCGTGGGGGCAATCGGCGGCGGCGATCACTCGCGCCGGGCCTTGGTTCAGGCCATGGTCCGGAGCGAGGAGGAGTGGCAGGCGATCGCCTACTTCTGCGAAGCAGTAATGCTAGCAAAGGAGGCGGCCGATCGCGTGAGGCAACGGTCCTTACGCCCTGTCCGACGCCAGGATTCCGATCCCGATTTCCGGCCACCGTAGGCGCGGGCTTGCGGACGGCGAGCAATAGGTAGCCCGCCGTCCGACCGTCCGGTAACCGTCCGGACCGAGCCTAAGTCGTCGACGGCGCGTATTGTTCCACGCGCGCCTCAGGGAGATGTCAGGAAATCGTAGGGGCCCAGCAGGGTCGAAGCCTACTGGGACCATGGGTAGTGTGAAAACGAAACCCGGTGCCCTGGGACGAAGGCAACGAAGGAACAGGAGTGGGTTTTTAGTTAGTAAAAGTCTGACACTATCTCTCGCTCCGCCCAAGAGCGAGATTTGTCATAAGATGATTTTACCACCCAATATAAATAAAAAAAATAAAAAGAAACTACTTAGATGAAGAAGGTGTTTCCGAAACCAACTCAGAGGATAAAGTCTCTATTTGAAAGTTCAGAAAATAAAATAATACCATGGTCAAATCATATGGCACCTGGCCTTCTTATCTGATAGTCTTTTAAGACGACATTGATATAATTTAATAAATTTATTTAATTTTACTTGGACCGGTCCAAGCAGTGCATCTGAAGACATCATGGTCTATTATTTTCCTGTAACACTCCAGGTGAAAAAATACCGATTTAATATTATTTATGGATTCTCCTTTTAGCTAATATAAGGATATTTTACCTACATTGAAAAAATAAATAGGACGGTCATTTTCCGGGTTTATATCCCTCACACGAATTGGGATCGGCGTGGCGTGAATCACGGCATGTATTGCTGGCTATTAATATGTTAATTAGCGGTGACACGCGAGGGATGAGCTGATAGTGTAGTTGATAGCTCTACTGTTATGACATACACAAGGTATAATATTGTCTGCCAACAAATCGTGGCATAGTGGACAGAGCTACTACTGACAGAGTTCCGGCGGGAACTCAGAGTGGTATGGAGACAGCAACTGTCGCAAACCAGCGCGGGGTACATCACAATTGGGGCGATAACTTTTTTCTTTGAGGAGCGGTTAGAGAGGCACCATGGTATTTCAGTTTTTTACAGATTAATACGGCAAACACCTATCATCATCTTTATCATCTTCCTGCCCTTGTCCCATCTTATTTGGGGTCGGCGCAACACGTTTTTTTCTTCCGTTCTATCCTGTCAACCGTCAGGCTATCACTAACTTCCTTTTCTTTCATATCACTGTTCACACAATTCATCCATCTTTTCTTTGGCCTCCCTGTCCCTCTCCACCCATCCATCACATGTATACTCATAACTCTTTTAGTAACATGCATTTCAACTCTCCTCTTAACATGACCATACCAAATACCTATACGGTACCTTATTGGTATTTACAGTTTTGAGCCATTTGGGGTTGAAAGGCTTGGGTCATGTCATGGGGTCCGAGTGCTTGTTTCTGACTAATCGACACTTTGCGTGACCAGAGCTTGTTCTTTAAAAAAATTATAGAATGCGCTTAGCGTACCCGTGCCGAAAGGCAATTCAAAATGTATTCTTAATTAATTTTGTTCTGTTAATGCAAGCGAAGGAGGTGGTAAAAAGCGTGAAGGAGCAGACCTCCTCACGCCCCAGCCGCCACAGGAGACTCTCTTTTTTTTAGGTGGGAAATCATCCAACGACATCTCTCGCCCTTGGACGGGGCGAGAGGGTGTCAGACTTTTACTGACTAAAACCCATTCCCAGTTCCTTCGTTGCCTTTCATTCCAGGGCCGGGTTTTCCTTTCAGAAGCGAACCCATGGCCTCAGTAGGATTCGACCCTGCTGGTCCCCTAAGGTTTGCTGACATCTTCTTGAGGCGCGCGTAGGGCACTACGCGCCGTCGACGGCTTGGGCTTGGTCCGGACGGTTACCGGACGGTCGGACGGCAAGCTACCTACCTACCTATGCCATTGCTCGCCGTCCGCAAGCCCGCGCCTACGGTGGCCGGAAATCGGAATTGGAATCCCGGCGGCGGTTGGGATGAGGACCGTTGCCTCAAGCGATCGGCCGCCTTCTTTGCTAGCATTACTGCTTCGCAGAAGGAGGCGACCGCCTGCCATTCCTTCTCGCTCCGGACCATGCCCTGTACCAAGGCCCGGCGCGAGAGATCGCCGTCGCCGATCGCCCCCACGAGGACACGGCGTTGCTCTGCCCAAGCACGGCACACCTCTACCGTGTCCTCCGGCTGGTCCACACAGTGGCGACACCCGGGCGTATCTTCCGCACGAATCCGGTACAGGAACTTCCCGAATTTACCGTGTTCGGTGAGAACCTGCGTCATGCGGAAGGTTAGAACGCCGTGAGGTCTTTCCAACCACGCCTCAAAGAGGGGACTTACCGCCATAATTGTGGCGTGAACTTGGCTAGTGGTGCTGTTCCCTCATGCGTGCAAGCCGCCTCCTTCGCTGGAAGGCCTGGAAGTACTGATGATATGTGTCTTCATCGGTACAAACTAAATCTATAGATATCAAATTGAAGGTAAGAGGAATACCATAACATCACTCAACCCTATTCAAAACCTCTCATAATATTTATTATTAAAGGTTTTGTCTTAGAAAATGCGGAAAATGAGGGCTTTAATAATGTTACGGTCGAATAAAACACGATTATTACCATTTATTTCTGAAGGTTGAAGAAAGTCGTTAGGAATCAGAAGTTTTCCTGTATTTTACTCCCAGAGGAAAAATTAAATAGAAAAGTTAAAAGTGAATAAATAACAGTAATATTGAAAAGGTAAATTTTGTATACCCGTTTGTGAAACGATACATTACGTATGGTCTGATTCTGAAAGGAAGACTCGGCCCCGGTACGAAAGGCAACGAAGGAACAGGAGTGGGTTCTTAGTCAGTAAAAGTCTGTTACTATCTCGCGCTCCGCCCAAGAACGGGATTTGTCATTAGATGATTTTCCCACATAAAAAAAAATAAAAAAATACCCGTTGCAAAAAAACAATCTTTTTCCCGTTTTTATCTTGGAACAAAATTTAACACTAAACAACAAATAACACTAAATTTATCTTTTTCAGAAAACTACATCAAAATTGGTCATAAAATGAAGCTGCAATTAGCATTTCAAATATTGATATGAGGAAATGTGGAAGCCTGTTGGTAAAATCTCGCTATTTATTTTCTACCTGACCTAATGGCGGTGACGTCGCATTTCAGTTACTAGTCTAACGTTTTACAAGTGCCCATGTTCGCCTAGATGTGAAAATAAAAATATTTTGAAATTTGAGTTTATGCTTTTTTTATATTTATTGACAGTTTTTTTCTATTCTTGATAGGTTCGCGCTTGACCGCTATCTCACCTGATAGAAGGCAACGATGCGGGCGAAAATTGAGCGCGCTTACCTAGAAGTAACCTATTCACTCTTGTCTTAAAGATTCCCGGGTTGTAGCCATCAGGAAACACAGATTCCGGCAAGGCATTCCACTCCTTAGCTGTACGCACAATAAATGTGTTCCTAAAACGTTTTGTGCGTATAAGTGGTTTCAGTTTCCCCTTCCACCAGATTTTAAAGGTTTCAAATGGTTTTTATTTTAAATGGATTTAAATCATTCTTTCTAATTGTGTTTTTTTTTTCATAGTATTTATTTTCTATTTCAGAATATAAAATATATATTATTACACATCTTAACTATTAAATATGATTACTTAATAAATAATTAAACAAACTGAAAATAATAATATGTACAAACGGGTAGAAAAAGAACTCATAGGGTATCAAAAAATTCGTCCACATCGACGTCAACGGGATTTTTTTTTTTATGATTTTGGATAAAGTGACTTTTTAATACAAATAATTTAAAAAATGAGTCAAGTACCCAAACCTATGTGAGAGAGACGGAGCGATAAAGGCGTGTAACACTGTTTTTCTTTTTCCGATTTTAAAGACATTGTTTCTCTCATGAAAACTACACTATAGTTCAGTACAAAAAGCATTTTTACTCCGACACAGTTCCTCAGACGGAAGCGAATTCGCGGTCAAAAAATAATCATACCATAAACAAATCATTTCTGTACCGTCTGTACGACACAACTTTGTAGTATAGTGTCATCGGGCTTATTTAATATTCGCAACGTTCTTACAAAGTTATCTCATTAGCGGGGCGACGACTCTCGGTGCTCAGCGGTGTCAAAGTCTCGTCAACTAGTAAATTGAAAATTTTAATTATTTTTATCACTTATTTAAGAGTAGTTAAAAAGGTAGTTTTCATGTACGTTTTCTTTCAGAAGAACTTTTTCATTACGCAGTTTAGCGATATGATACATATATAGCGGCCGACCGAAGATACGATTTCGGTTTCGGCCAAAAAGTGGTCGAATATGCGGCTTAACCGAAAGTAGCGTCTTTGAGCTGACGTTGGTGATAGATACTCGTACCTAAAAACTGACTTGTTAGTCTATGTTTGTTAATTTTTTTATGTAATCATCGATTTAATCTATTTTTAGTATTTTATGAAAATTATTTATTAGTTAGGGAGCAGTGGTGGCCCATTGGTAACGGCCCCGACTTACCTACGAGTTATAGGTAACTTATTCAAACCCATCCCGGCGAATTATTTACCATATTTCATCACCACTGCTCCCAAAACGATGAAGGAAAACATCAACATCATGGGGAAACAGTATGGACATAGTACCTACCGAAATTCATCCAAATTCATTCAGAATGCAAATCGTAAATCTCATTCAACGCGAACTCCCATTCATCTAAAATATTTTTGAAACTTCAATCTCTCTCTCTCACTCTTTGCCTAGCCTTATCCCATTTCATCTGGGGTCGGCTTTCCACGTCATTTTTCGCCAAACATTACTGTTTAGGGTCATCGAGCCCTTCAGGCTTTCGTTAGGTCATTGCTCATCACGGGCATCCAAGCCAAGTGAGAAGGGGTCTACCACGCTTTTTTGGACTAGTATTCATGTGTAGGACTTGCCTAGTCATATGTTCTTTAGTCCTTCTCATTAAATGACCTTACCATCAGAGTCGAGTCTCACTAAGTTTTTTTCCAATTGGGTGGATCTTAAAACTTCCACGGATATGTTAATTTCTAACCCTATCGTTGAGAGTGACACCCCCTGCCCATCGCAACATCTTCATCTCAATCGTGTGCATTTTTGTGGCATGGATTTTTTTCAAAGTAAAAATTTTGCTTTTGATAATTTTTGTCATTTTTAATTTAGCATATCTTTTCTTTTTGTAAATCTAAAACTATTGAGATCTGAAATAAATTGTTAGTAGGTACAGTCAGGAGTCAAAAGTGTAGTTGCACTCTACTAATGCTAAAGTGACTAACATTTCTTGAGTGTCTATGGTTTATCAATTATTTCGTTTGTAAAGTAGCATCTAAAGTATTGAACAAACGACTTATGGATCATTAAACGTCTACTATACAGAAATTTTAGCCACTTTAGCATTAGTAAATTGCAACTGCTCTTTTGACCCCTTACTATACCTACACCGCGTAATTTTAAGTTTCGTAAGAGCGAAATGCCCTAACACAGGCAATTTATGTAGCACAAATTTTAAAAAAAATATTTGTATAAATTATTTGTATTTGAAGAACATAATTAAAAAGTAAAGTGAATATATTTTAATGGGAATATTTTGACTTGAGCCATCATGAAAAGTTTACTAGGTAATATAATTTTCGATGCTTTCATGGCCACTTAAAATTATTTATTGCGTTTGCATCATAAAAACGGTCTATAAGCAATTCATCTAGCATAAAAATATCGCAAACAAACATTGCTTGTTACAAATACTTGTAAGAAAATAATAAATGGTTTATTTAAGAGTTTGTGAACTTAGAATGAGTATCATAAAGTTACGAACTATAGGTAAACGCGTAGAATAAAATAGAATGAATTTTATAAGCCACCAAAGTAGTTACTTAATATAATAATACTTTGTTTTCCGTATATCGTAATAGTTTCACTTCAATTACATTTGCGCCAATCACAACAATAGTATACGGTCATCACATAACCGTCTATATCATTGTCCCACTTACCGTACTGACTTCATTTATAATGCTTTCTATGTCCAAGTTACCCTCAGGATATCAGCCCCCCTAGCCAAGTTACGATCGTTTCGTTTGCGTCGAACGCCTCGAGTATGCCACGCCTCCGATTCCTTTGTTCTGACGTCATCTCAAAGCTCAGTCACGTGGTCAGAACAAAGGAATAGGAGGCGTGACCTACTCGAGGCGTTCGACGAAACGAGAATCGAAACGAAACGGTTGTAATTTGGCTAGGGGTAGCTGGGCCTTTGGATGGCGTACGAAGGGCCGAAGCCAACTCGCAGAGGCCCCTTAAACTTTTTCGTGGAATCGTTGACTGGTTGATGTGTTTAAAGGTATATAAAATTTATATACTGTAGAGTAGGGTAGAGTAAGGTAGAGTAGGGTAGAATACGGTAGAGTAAGGTAGAGTAGGGTAGAATACGGTAGAGTAAGGTAGAGTAGGGTAGAATACGGTAGAGTAAGGTAGAGTAGGGTAGAATAAGGTAGAGTAAGGTAGAGTGGATAAAGTGGGGTAGAGTTGGGTAGAGTAGAATAGAGTAGTCAATTGACGGGAGCGAAGCCGTGGGCAAAATCTAGTTATAAATAAACATAAAATACCTTACAAATACTTATAGCTTTTAACTAAATAATAATATAATTACTATTGCGTAGGTTGTCTGTAGTGGGTGCAGGTAGACCTTTGAACCAGCTAAAATTGATTCCCACTTGCTGCTCCGCTTTCGAGCAACATCAATGTAAACCTCCTCAGTTTGTCTTATATAATTTATAAGTCTATGGTGTTACCCCATTGAGTGGTTATTTCATCAAAAAGTCATTCAATAGACTCTGACCTGCAAAACGGAAAACACTGAAGAAAGTTTCAATTTCACGTGTTACCCTGACAACAATTCTTCTCTCCTCCTATTGTCTATAAACCAGACAATATATAGGTATTTATATTAAGACTCCTTTAAAAGCAAAATCGCTAAAATCTATCATAAACCAAAAATAATATCAGATTTAATATGAAATAACTCTATTTATAAGGAGTGGTACATGACTGTCGCGAAAAAAGTACTCTTTTTTTAATTACTTTGCCACGTCCGACCCTATCATGGCCGCCATTTTGGGGATGATCGGGTGCGTTCGTGCATCACGCGAGGCTTGTATTAAACTATTACACGCAGAGTAATTAAAGTCTGACGCAGGTGCGCCTGTGCCAGGGTTTTCTTCCGCAATTTATTGGAGATTTAATATTCTTATTTATTGACGAGCTGATAAAGAACTTATAATTGTACCTAACCTATTTGATTATCTTTATATGCATATATTCTTCTGTTCCTACGTATATTTGTCACTGGATTCCTCTCAAATGCTCAGAAACATCGTCGACCGCATCGTTGGCATTTATAGATTTTAATAAGGCATTTGATTCTCTGGAACACGAATAAATCTGGGACGCACTACAGTCACAGGGAGTGCAAGCAAAATATATAAGAATTTGACAAAATATCTACTCAAGAAACACTGCACAGATAAAGCTGGATAGAACAGGAGAGGAATTTCCCATCAACAGAGGAGTTCGTCAAGGGGATCCAATCTCACCTAAGCTGTTCTCTGCAGTTCTAGATTTTTTTTAAAAAAAACATGGTTAAATTATCTTGTTCTCAGAATATCCAAGTAACTTAGTAATAATGATACAACAACTATCAAATGAAAGTGCTATTGCAGGGCAGTCCATGGACACAACAAATACTAAAGTCATAACCAACTCCAACCAACCAGTGCCCATCACAGTGAACGACGAAGAAATAGAATTCTTAAACGGATATTTATCTAGGACAACTGATATCCCCAGAGTACACAATAATTAAATAGAAAAACCGCCTACACTTGGAAAAGGTTTTGGTCACTACGCGAAATTATGAAAAAATAAGGGCATACCAATCAAGGATAAAGGAAAAGTATACAATACGTGCATCTTAACCTGATTAACATACGGCTGTCAAACATGGGCCTTAACTAAACAACTTTTAACAAGCTAAAGGTTTGTCAGAACAGCATCGAAAGAAGCGTAGTCCGGGTAAAGAGATGAGATAGAGCAAGGCTGGATGACATTAAAGAAAAAAACAAATTTAAAAATGTAGACAAGGTGTTTAAATTTCTGAAATGGAAGTAGACAGGTCACATGTTATTATTATTATTATTTTTTATAGCCCATTTATGTCCCATTGCGAGCAAGAAGCCGCTGGCTAAAGCTACTTAATTTTAATATGTGTAGCCTCGGTTAAGCTTACTCTTAATAACCCTACTAATCATCATCTTTCTGCCCTTATATATCTTATTTGGGGTCGGCGCAACACGTTTTTTTCTTCCATTCTATCCTGTCAACCGTCATACTATCACTAACTTCCTTTTCTTTCATATCACTGTTCACACAATCCATCCATCTTTTCTTTGGCCTCCCTCTCCCTCTCCACCCATCCACATGTATACTCATAACTCTTTTAGTAACATGCGTTTCATCTCTCCTCTTTACATGACCATACCAAGACAAACGATTCCCCTTCAACTTTTCAGTCACTGTCGCCACTTTCAAACTTCCTCTAATATATTCATTTCTCACTTTATCCATTCTCGTCACACCACACATCCATCTCAACATTCTCATTTCGGCTACATGCAATCTTTTTTCATCCGTCTTTTTCATAGCCCAACATTCTGATCCATACAGTATGACAGGTCTTATCACGGACTTGTAGATTTTACCCTTCAACTTGAGGGGCATCCGTGGGTCAAAAATTGTTCTTATTAACTCTTAATAACCCTACTAAGAATAAGCTTAAACAAGGTTTTTAGGGAACAACATATTTTGTGTGTCTATGTGAATATTACATTGCTAGTGCATAGTGACATATGGCTCTGAAACGTGATCGTTCACAATGTGCCTCACCAGATGGTTTTAAGTCACCCAAAGAGCAATTATAGCACTTGAAAAAAACGTGTTGCGCCGACCCCAAGTAACACGGAACAAGGGCAGGAAGATGATGATGACACTTACACACTTACAAACATTGCTGCACATTATATTTACATTTGTAAAACCTACCTAGTAGGATGACTACTCATACTCTACACATACTCCATTTAATATGGGTCCCAACTGTTGCAGTCAATGTTTCGTGGGTGGGTGCGTTCACAAACATGAAAACTCACATACACAAGTCACCGGGACCCGGAACCACTACACCTGTAGGCCATACAAATATTTGTTCCGTTCCAAACCCGAACCCACAACTCACAGCTCAGCAAACAACAAAACAAAAATGCGTCATTGACCTGACATGAAGATCAGAAGCGCAGCGCCAGACCAATAGTAATCTAAGGCCTATGAGAACGCTGCGGGAACATTTGAAAAAGTTGCGGTGGCCCTAGAACGCAAAGAGCAACCAAGAAGGGGTTGCCCTTTGCCCTATCTTGCTCGGTTACATCATAAATGATATTTATTTTGCAAACAGGTTTTAGGAAACACTTTTACACGTCAATTATTTCAATATCAAGCGCAAACCTATCAAGAATAAAAATAAAAAAATTAATGAAATGTATTACAATAAGGAGTAATAAAGAGACATGCGATCGCAGCAATCCCGGAAGACTTGTTATCATTTATTGAGGTGTTCCTTGTTCTATCTCCGAAGTTCATCATCAGATCTTCACCAGGAGGATCACCTGTGGGTAGGTACAGCTCTTCCCTCTTCCAAACAAAAAAGAATCATCAAAATTGATTACTGACATTTGACGATTAAATCACTTAATAAGACGTACACGATACAATAAAAAAAAAACAATCAGACTACTTGAGAACCTCCTCAGTCCGTTTAAAACGTCTACCATTCACTCTTCTGCCCGTCTTAGTTACGGTAACAGGAAAATGTATGAAGCAGTCAAACCACGCCATCTAATCATTGGAGTTTGAACTAAGGTTCCTTGTTAAGTTCGTCGGAATTTAGCCATCTGTCGATACAATTTCGAACTATCTATGCAATCACCACAGATACTAAACGTTACATTCTTATATTTAAACTTAGCTTTGATAAAAAATCTTATATTAAATCCTTGGCTTGTACAAACACTGACAGAAAAAAATCGAAAAACATTAAACCTACTCTATTGAATATAATTTTTTATAGAATTTTGAATTTGGAAAATAAAAAAAAGAAGACTTTTGTAGTGAGAGCTTTCAGAGAGAGACATTTTTCCAAATATCATAAAATATATAGAGATAATTCAGTTCTACATATTTATTGGCTAGTAGTTGTTGAGACAAACTGAAACAATGAAATAATTTGATGCATCCTTTCAATTAATTTTCATTAAACTATTAAGTGCATGCTGCATGCGTCCGCATTTTCATATTAGTCACTCCGTTGGTTCACACAAACACAGATAGGTTTGCTATGAAATTATTAGCAAATAAGAAACAAAAAATATTACAAAACTTTTAATACACAACATTCCACAATATTACAAGTAACGTACAATGGAAAAAACTAAACTTTGTCCATAGAGTTGTGTACAATAGTAAGTGACAAATAATTTATATTTATTTATGGCAATACCGACACAGTGAGCCATCGCCCTGCTAACGGTGTCATGGCGGTTTGACTTGTTAAAGGTTTTTTTGCAATAACTTACTAGTTAATGTGCTTTTTAGCAATTTGATCTTTGATTTAAGTTGATAAAATCACGTGATTAAAAGTAGTTAATAATGCGCGAATACAAAATAGTCGTGTTAGGCAGCGGAGGCGTGGGAAAGTCTGCCCTGACAGTACAGTTCGTACAAGGCATCTTTGTCGAGAAATACGACCCCACCATCGAGGACAGTTATCGGAAACAGGTGGAAGTTGACGGTCAACAATGCATGCTAGAAATACTAGACACTGCTGGTACGGAGCAATTTACAGCGATGAGAGACTTGTACATGAAGAACGGACAAGGATTCGTCTTAGTGTACTCCATCACCGCACAATCAACGTTCAACGACTTGCAAGACCTGCGGGAGCAAATCCTGCGGGTGAAGGACAAAGACGACGTGCCGATGGTGTTGGTTGGCAACAAGACTGACCTGGAAGCGGAGCGCGTGGTGGGTAAGGAGCAAGGAAGCAATCTCGCACGCCACTTCAACTGCTCCTTCATGGAGACCTCGGCAAAAGCCAAAATACACGTGAACGATGTGTTCTTCGACTTAGTACGTCAAATCAACAGGAGAACACCTATCAACAGTGAAAAACCTAAAAAAAGAAATTGTCACATTCTGTAAGAATGTCGCTGGAGCCTCCGAAGCGTCTAGGTATAAAATATTTAATAATTTGAAAGACTTCTGGTACCCGGATTTGGCTCTCGACTGTTCCCAAAGTTATCTAGGTTGGATGTTGAGCATCATTGCTTGGTAATATACCTGTAGCATTTCAAGAATGTGCATTTGTTGAGTTATGTGATGGCGTGCTGCAGCACCGGTGGAAAATCCACAGAGCGGTTTGGATTGTATCCAGATACCTATCCATACAATGTCTCTCAAACCTTCTGGTCTATATTTTGATAGATATAATATTCAAGGATAGATTCAACGATTCTGTGTGTGTTTCACTCTAGAAATTCCAATTGTAATGTGTGGATGCTGTTAGGTTCAGAAGTTGTATATGGTTATAAATTTAAAAACTACTTGATGTAAGTATAAACATATTCATTTATTTAGAGGCTATGAGGAGTGTGTTGTAGAACACCCTGTGACAATACTGACTTCATTAATGTTCATTCCAATAATAATCTAAAACGTGGCACTACTTCACACAAAACGATTTTCTCCGATGCACTCCTCATTGTTTCTCAATTATGATTTTCAAATATATGAAAAGCAACTAAAAATATTTTTGTTTTAATAATAATATTAACAATATTAGGTACAGACAGTGTCCTGAAATTTAATTGAACAGGAAAATGAGTGCATATACTTATTTGCCATGAAATTATCTTTCAAGGTCCCGTCGTAGTGTCACCGTTATGTATACTACACTTCATGGAAATGGTTAACATGACTGCATTTATAGTTATATATAAATAAATAAATATATATTTATCTGTCTGGACCTAATATAGATATAGTTTACCATTTAGTAGTTATTATCTAATCATACTGATAAAGGGAGGGCCTGAAACTTCTGAACAGCTGTGTGAAAGTTGAAGCAGGCTCCGAAAAGACCTGGTGATGTGCCCTGAAGGCCTGACCCAGTATGTAATGTTTAAATATATGAATTAAGGATACATTAAATTTTTTCAGAATATATTATTGTCTTGTTATATAATTCAAATGTATCAAGTGAAAAGTTGATAATGTGAAGCCGTTTAGGACTTGGTAACTTTGAACAAATATTAGAGAGCCTTAGGTGATTGCACCCTGCGACCTTAGAGTCTCCAGTGTAACGATGGTGATGCCCTATGCCTTGTGTTATAATATACACCACAGGCCACCATACTATAGCCCCTAACCTATGAAGAAATTTATCGTTATTGTAAATGGATTAAAGTTTTATGATTACTGGCTCATTTAAATATAAATTATCAACCTATGTTTTGCTGCTAGAACTTTGTTAAACGTAATAATATTATATAGGTGTTCAAATATTGTTACGGAATTAGATGTTTCCTCCATTCTCTTTTCTGTTAACATATAAGATTTACTGCACAAGGATATTGGATATGACTTTGATCTGAGTTGAATTATATTTTTATATATATTGTGAAAATTAAGAACTTGTATATTTTATCTTTTCAATCAATAATGGACATGTACAATAATCTATTAATTTCTTTTTTTGCATCAATAAAACCAATTTTAAATATTATCGTTTTGGGGTATGTTTTGTCCCCCCCGCGGGCGGCGCGCGGCGCTCCCGTGATGTCAGGCGAGGTCGGGTGACTCACATCCCAGGCCCGAGGCCACTCCGCACGCCGCCGGTACCCCACCGACTATCAAATAAACGTCAATTGGCTCGGAATTTTAATGGAATTTAATTAATTGAAACAACCATATACCATCTACAACTATTTTATTGACTTGATGAGTGTAAAAAAGTTACATAACGTGTCTATACTTAATTCTATAGGGACTAAATAGTAGGTACAATCATGATAAAAAATTATGTATGGCAGTGTGACGTGGCGGGCGTATGTCGATATTCTAGTAACATAAGAATTGACACAGTCCAGTGGAAACGAACTCAATACGCCTAACTTAATACCTACTTAAGAACTCGATAACTAAGCAATCTAATCTATGATGCAAATCAAGTGTTGGATTACAGTTGCGTTAGTTTTCTATTGACACACCCCATGGTGTGTAACAAGGTCTCATACATAGATCGAGCCCACTATGGGGCGCGCGCGACGTACGAAATAATATCTTAATAGTAAATACTGTAAAGTCGTTAATTGGAAGTAATAAGCATGTGGAAATGTGAATCTACATACAATAGGGTTGTCTACAGTGTCGCGCCGATAGCCGGCGAAATGATAGTGTAGTGAAATGGTGTTGAACCATTTTTATCAAGGCGCCCCGAGCCTGTCTGCGCGCTTATCTAGCGAGTTGCAACAGGGTCAAATGTTAACGAGGAGCATTGTTTCTACCCCTTTTTACTAACTAATGTAATAATAACCCAATACTAAGTGCACATGTATACACTTATCAGGACAATTAGCTGTTGACAAATACTCATAAAATTAGTTTCATAACGCTTTCCGCGTCATTTTTTCACGCTTAATAAAAATAGTGATAGCTAAACTGCCTCGCCCCCTTTACGATAAAGCGTGAAGTGAAACTTACACGTATTTTATAAACTTGTGTTTAATACAAAACATGTTATAATACAATGGATTGTTACACAGTTCAGTTGACATTGAAATGTTCATGGTATTTTCGGAGAATTCGCATTATTTTCCTGTGTGCTAATGTAACTGTCTATAGATAAATTTAATTAAAGTTATTATAACACTATTTTAAACGATATTTATAAGTCGTTGAGGCGGAAAACGTGTCAAGTATCTAGGTGTCGATACATTTGTTATTACACATAGATTGTAATTAGAACATAGTCCCGGACGGAATCATTTGCCGTTAGCCTTAAAACTATCATGACTAGTACAGGTGGTTGTTATTTATATTTAATATAAAAATTTGCATAATCACACAATAAATATTATATCAAACTAAGAAATCTTCACATTATAATTATGTTTTTATGAACACGTGTATTAATTTATACGAATGACGTATTCTAACAAAAACAATGATGTAAAGGACTCATAGTTGTAAATAACTACGTTTTAATATTTAATTTGGATGCATGAGGAAAATTAAATGACAATAATAAAGTACATAGAGTATAATGTATAGTAGTATGGAGTAAGTATTTATATTTAGACTTTGGGCCGTGAAACAATGACTAGACAAGGTAATGAAACAATGCTTAACACCAATCGGCGCTGAGGCCCGATAATGGCAGGTAATGGTTGCCTCATTCTTCACAGTAAGACAATTCACATAAAAATTCGTCTATAGTTAAACTCCTTGACATAGTTTATGTATTCTTTGTATAGGTAAACATTAATTAGATCATGGCTTTATTATTTTAAATAAATAAAAATATAAAACACATTGACTTTAGAATCACGACCTGTTGAAAAAAATTCTATGCTTATCTGCAGTAATTGTTCAATTCGAATTGACTAGAATAAAAATACTGTCCTCACATTTACACATATTCTCACTATTAAACTAGATTTAACTGAGTCATTGGCTTTAAAAAAATCACTTCCTCAATATTTCCGGTCTTTGAACTGACCTCGGTGTGAATCATCGTTCAAGACGCATTGACTCACGCGTGTTATCAAACAAATCATTGCTAAATGACAAATACACTTGTCTTAAATTATTTGTGAATTCGTGCATTACCCCTACCGAGAAGAATCATTAAAATTCGGTCGTTTGAACTAACTACTAATTTAAAACATCCAACGTTCTAAATAGATTCATCTCAAACTACAGACATGTGGTGTAATTAACTCGAATACAACTCACATGTCGAACAAATGAAATTAGTAAACATGCGTCCGATATGACACAGGCAGTGATGACGTCACAACTGTTCAGATAAGCACAATGGTATTCAGCAATACTCTTGCTGATTAACCATTTCGTAACAACTTTTAACATTTTGGTCCATCATAAATGAGGCCTGTTTTTGACTCGAAGGTTACAGTGAACACAGAATGTATTTGTCATAAATATTCGCCCTCGCGAGTCTGTACCATATTTGTGCTGTCCTTGCTGTCCAATTTACATTTTGGAATTTTCGAACATGACTTAAAATAGTCATCATGGTGGCTTGAAAAAGTGATGACTATCAGTTTTGAGGATAGGAATAGTACTGCGGTCACCTATTGTGTCGAGTTAATTTAACACAGCTCAGCCACAGTTTTCCTATAATAGAAACTTGAAACTACACGGCTGGTTATAAATTACACCATCTGTATTCCTATTGTGTTTTTCCACAATGCTCGAGCGGGCAGCTCGTTATTGGTAAATATCGCTTGTTGCCGCGCCGTGTTTACTTAGATGAGTCGTAGCTGTCGTTGAGCGGCGGCAGGCTGTGGGTGAGCGTGCTGTCCAACTTGCGAGCTTCGTGTTCCAAGGTGTACGAGTCCAGTGCTGGGTCCTGCGAAGAATTTTTTTTTTGTTTATTAATGCCTATGAAACCTATGATCCTGGATTGCGTAAACAAGTCAAGCGTTATCACTGTTGGGAGAAACGCCTGTGCGCCGGTGTAAATGGTTGGCTGTCTGTTTGGTCCGGTTAATCTCCAAAACGGCTGGACCGATTTTTACTTTTTATTTTCTCGCGGGAACAGGACTTAATTCCCGTCCCTCCGACGGGACAGAGGAGACTAATTTATTTATTTTTTTATTATATTCTTAAAATTCACGCCAACGAAGTCGCGATTACCAGCTAGTATAATACACAAGGTTAAAAAAATTAGGCGCTGGAAGGAATTAAAGCGCCTGTCTGTCGGGGGTCGATCCTTGGACCACCACTGTACCCGATCATGGTTATTCTATGTTAAATGCTGTATCACACAAAAATATTGCTTCGAAACATAAGGTATGTACTACTTATTTCCTTAGTGCTATTTTTTGCGTGTAAACTGATACTATCGCAACAAACACTTAGGCCCCAACCATTCCGCTAATTAAATGTAGTACATAGGTATCAGCTACTTGTTATGACCACTTATTTTAATTACGTACTTGAATAACTATTCGCTTATTCGCCATTTTCCTCGCGCGTGATCGAGCAAAAATATCTGCATAGTCCGCGTCATACATAGGTATGAGACATCATCATCTCAGGAATGACTGCAATTAATTCTTCTTATTCAACTGATGAGTCAATTTACGGTGATTAGTTTAGGTTGAGTCTTGACACTCCCCTAGGTAATGGAGACATTTAAACTCAGTACCTAGCTTACACACAGTTGCACCTTTTATCTTCCACTTGCCTAGTTTGTTTGTATACAAAACTAAGTTGGTACATAAGTGTTCGTCCAAAAAAAACATTGTTATACTTATTTCCTCACTAGTCTACAGCAGTTCACAGCTGAGCATAGACTTGTATCAATCGCAGACATGATTAAAAATGAAGATATACCCCTATACTTATGAGTATTTCTCAAACTAGCCTGAAAACCTGTCAAAATTTGACATTTAAGTAAGTAGGTAGGGTCTGAGATGTTCTTAACTCAAAATACAGTCAAACGGGGTGAATAGAAACAAAACTTCAAAGGGTATTTTCACGATATTTGAGTATTTTTTGCAGCATTTAATTATATCGATTTATTAATGAATTGTTATTCTAAAAACTCGATGCTTTGTTAGAAGCCGATAATATGGTATCAAAGTGAAAAACCAAACCAAAGTTTTGTTTCTATTCACCCCTGCGTTTCTATTCACCCCGTTTTACGGTACTCAACTCAGAAACCCGCCCTTTAGGAACTGAGGCTAAGTCTGCAAACTTGTGCTGAAGGAACAGTGCTGAATTAAGCTATCGTGAGGTCTGTAGCAAATTCTAACAAGGGACCCCCTAAAACTTCTTTAATTAATTTTTTAAACAGGTCTGGGGCGATGTAGCGATGGGTCCATGGCTAGTTGCCTACATTGCCTTCGTGGAAAATCCGGAAGTGGTTAGAATTCATGTAGCACAGGTGACTTGTTTTTTATCACTCAAGCGGGGCCCGAAACAGTTGCAACGTGGCTACTTCGCCACTATGACGGATGCAACTTCAACGTGACTAAATAAAGCTAAATTGCAGCTAATTAAAATACTATAATGTAGGTACATTATAAGCAGCCTGGAGAGCCGGAAACTGGAACCCGAATACATAATGCATTCAGATGTCTTGCATTGATTACCATAGCCGACGACATTGCTAGGCTTTATGTAGGAAGACTCCTTAATTGCCTTGTAGTTTCATCTAGGTTATTTCGACACCTGCATGGAATACCATTGTAACTCAGTTTTAAGCACTTTGCATTTAATACAGAAACAATTGGTATGATTGTAACTCGAAAGTTGCCTCAAAACTAAGTTACTATATTCCTTGCAGTTGTCGATTTTACAATAGTCTGTGACATAATAATGTAGATAAGCTTGGTACCTATATTTTAGGGTAGGTACTAACTGCTTCTCAGTTGCACATTTAGACAATAGTTAATATATATAAATAAAAATAACCCTGAATAGTCTATAAACGATTGAAAGAAGTTACAATTTTCTAATGCAGCAAATCTTTCTACCCTGGGAGAAACAAAGTATGAATAAGCATTGGTCTTAGGGGACAGTCGCCGGGATCCCGGCCCCGACTTCCAGCCACCGTAGGCATGGGCTTATGGACGGCGGAGCATTGGGTAACTCGCTGTCCGGACCGAGCTCGAGTCGTCAACGGCGCGTAGTATTCCACGCGCGTCTAAAGATATCAGCAAAACCGTACGGGCCTAGTAGGCGCGAAACCTACTGGGGCCATAGGTTGTGCGAAAGAGAACCCCGAGGTCCTAGAACGAAGGCAAAGAAGGAATATAAGAGTGTTTTAGTCATTAAAAGTCTGACACGCCCTCCCGCTCCGCCCTGGGCCGTAAAAGTCATTGTTTTAAATCGTTTGTGGTGCGGGTGCCAACTCATCACTTGTAGACCTTTCTCAAAGGAGAGTTTTGGCCGAAGGGAGTCGTGTGTCGACAATTTCGTGGAAGGATACCCTATCGACCATATCGTGTGCAATAGTTTGCAAAAAAAAAAGATTAGTTATTGTTTATTGTCATCTTCCTGCCCTTATACAGTTTTATTTGGGGTCGGCAACATGTTTTTTTTTTTTATTCTGTCCTGTCACCCGTCACGCTATCACTAACTTCTTTTTCTTGCATATCACTTCTCACAATCCATCCATCTTTTCTTTGGTCTTCCTCTCCATCCATCCACATGTATACTCATAACTCTTTTAGTAACATGCGTTTCATCCCTCCTCTTTGCATGGCCATACCAAGACATGCGATTCCCTCTCAACTTTTCAGTTACTGGCGCCACTTTCAGACTTCCTCTAATATAATCATTACTCACTTTATCCATTCTCGTCACACTACACATCCATCTCAACGTTCTCATCTTCGCTACATGTAATCTTTTTTTTATCCGTCTTTTTCACAGTCCAACATTCTGATTCATACAATATGGCAGGCCTTATCACGGACTTGTAGATTTTACCCTTCAACTTGAGAGACATCCGTGGGTCACAAATTGTTCCAGTGACCTGTCGCCATTTCATCCATCCTGAGTTGATCCGATGTGTTTCGTCTCGGTCTACACCTCACCATCCACTTGAATAAGCGACCCGAGGTACCTACCGAAAGTCGGAACAGATTGGTATGGGCGTTCCGGCAAAAGCTATATGGGCACAGGACTGGAGAGACCGTCAAAATCGCAGAACAAGTACTTGGTTTGGGTTCTGCTCAATTTTAGGCCAACATTCTCCAGTCTTTGCCACCACACCTACAACCTGCTCTGGACCTCTAGACCACTCTCGGCAACTAGCACAATGTCATCGGCAAACAGCAAACACCAGGGAGACTCTTCCTGGATGTCCGACGTCAGAGCGTTCATTATCATCAGAAAGAGGTAAGGGCTAAGAGCCGACCCTTGATGTAAGCTGACAGCCAGATTGTAGCTGCTAGTGGTAGTGGTACCCACTGTAGACCGGAATTGGGTGCTGCAGCGACTATAAGTCGCTCGGATCAACTGCACATACTTTCCAGGCACAACTTTCTCCTTAAGGGTCCACCACAGAACCTCACGAGGTACCCGATCGTATGCCTTTTTGAGGTCAACGAATACAATATGCAAGTTTTTTGGCGCACTTGTGTATTTTTCGGAAGCTAGCGTATAGCGAAAATGTCCGTTGTATCCGTTGTTGCCATTATATACTCGGCATAAAATTGATTTGGTTCTGTATATTTCACTCTCGTCTCTCAGCCGCCTTTCAATGACTTACTCCCAGGCTGTCACAGTATGTGACATTAGCTTTATTCCTCTATAATTGTTGCACTTAAGCACATCACATTTGTTTTGAAAAAGCTGTTGCACCAATCATCCGGTATGGCTTCTTCCCGCAACAACTTATTGAATAACAAAACTAACCACGCCCATCCATTCACTCGCAATAACTTCCATACTTCAACTGGTATTCCATCTGGTCCAATGGCTTTACCATTTTTCATTCCATTTACTGCTATTCTGACTTCATCCATACTAACCATTCTCACTAACCCCACATTCACTGGTTTAGTCTATAAAACCCCACACCAATTATTTACCTCATTCGTCAGTCTTTCAAAATAGTCTTTCCACCTGTCTTTGATTTATATTATCTCAATTTTCCCTCTCTTAGATTAGCTATAGTATAATTATTTATTATTTTATTCTATATATTCTGTCGATGGGCCTTAGTCGCCTGAAAATAAAGAATTATTATTATTGGATGCCTTCCCACTTTAAAAAAATGGTCTTGGGGGAAAATTATGATTTTATTAAGTTCCTAAAACTATAGTAGGTTTAATACCTACCTGTACCTAAGTTACCTACGTTTAGCTGTGATACCTACAGTAAATAAAGCTTAATTCCATTAACGTCATTGCATTGCTCATTGTTCATAGTCCACTTATTTTCCCTGAAACATGGGAATCTAAGCTTCTAGAATTACAAATATAATTAAATTGCGTACATCTGTACTAAAGGCGTGACGCACCGACTTGATTTTGCCAAGCAAAGTTAATGTTTCCTGCGAATTTGGAATTTACTTCATGCAGATAAGGTCGGTATGCCCATAATAAAAAGTAAACTTTATGAAGTAAAAAAAATATTCGCCCTAATAATCCATTTTTTTTAAATTTTTATTTTTAATTCCTGGTGTTAATTGAATTTGGATGATACTAAGCGTAGGCAGATAGGTATAAAATTAATAAATAAAAAAGCTGAAAGTAATAATATGTATGTATTTAGAAATATTTAAGTATGTTTATCAGTTGTCTAGTACTTTTAGCACAAGCTCTGCTTAGTTTTGGTTTAGATGGCGTTGTGTGAAAGTTGTGTAATATTATTATATTATAAAATTTGACCCTAGTTTGATATTTTTTGGGCCTGCGCCTTGTACTTGATCGCCGCTGGTACTGCCCTAGTTACGGCACTGATTCAGTGTGCTCATAAACCAGTAAATAGGTATGTATTTACATTGATGATTAAATCAGAACATTGTAATTCCGAAACAATACCTATATTTGATACAATTACAGGAATAAAACAGTTCAGTTACAATGACAGTTATCATCCATTATTTTATTCAAATATTTCCTGCATTATCGCAAAACTCAGTGCCTACCTTGGTACATAGGATTATTTTTCCTCTTTGATGGTTTTCAATAACGAAGTATATATTAATGCCTACATAGGCTTAGCTACCGAAGGGCATGGCAGGACAGTGCCCCGGGGCCCTCAACCTCTGGTGGGCCCCAAAACCTGATTAGCAAACCTCTTATTGAACTACCGAAAAAATCTCCCACCTTCTTAATCTAAATAAAATAGGTAGTTAAAAACTTTAATCATCGCAACTTGTTTTGATCAAAAAAATTCTGACTGTCCCTCACGCTCCGCTCAGACACAGGGGCCCCAGTTCTTTTTTGCCCCCAGAGCAGCTGGTCACCTAGCTACGCCACTGAACACCTACCTACACTCTAACGCTCGTCCATGGTAACAATTGTCATTAAAAGCGTCTATAATTAAAGCCGGAGTTCGCGGATCAAGTACTTATTACAACTGACTTGCAGGTCATCGCAGGAATTCTATATAATTACAATTTGGTAATTAATACAATGTCCTTGGTTATATTATTATTTTCATTCGTTTATTTATCTGAGAACCCTAAGGTCCTGGACCTTTGGGAGTCGTACGAGGAGCCGAAGCCAACTCACAGAGGCCCTTTAGATACTTATAATGGAACATGATACCAACCGACGATTGTCCTTGTACGCGTTAAGTTAGTGCACCCAAGGACAGCCCCCGGTTGTTGAAAAACTATTGCGACATCTGAAAAACAAAGATAATAGGGCTATGGTTTGTGGAGTCTCAAGTGGACTGGTAACATGGAACTATGTTAAGACTATAGCCCCTGCCTGAACAACGTTATGAATATCCATCGAAAAAAGCCAGGGGGGTGATTGATCCTCGCACGCTTCCCAAAGGTCCAGGACCTCAGGGTCCTGAGATAAACGAATGAAAATAATAATAATAATAATTTTTTTTTTGTGATTTGGTATAAAAAATATTTAAAAATGAAATTTATATGTTAATGAAATAAATAATAATAATAACATATCTAACACTACAAAAAGCGGCTATTTTAACTACTTGTCGTATAGTTAGAAATTATTTCAACTGGACTTAAATAATAATTTAAATTCAGTAAAATTCTTTTACCATTTTAAACCAATAATTAGGACCTCACCTTGGTTCACACCCGTGAGATTCTAAAAGCACACCAGGTACTAGCCTGAGAAAAATTGCATAAAAAACCATAATAATAATATTCCACAACTATCACACGACGCCGTCTAGTCCCAAGCTAAGCAGAGCTTGTGTTATGAGTACTAGACTACTGATAAGAAACATACTTACATATTTCTAAAAAAATTACACCCAAACACAGAACAAATGATCGTGCTCATCACACAAACATTTGTCCTGGGTGGGAATCGAACCCACGACCATCGGCATAGCAGTCAGGGTCACTAACCACTAGACCAACAGTCCAGTCAAATCATCAAACATATCTTGCTCTGGGGGGGAATGAGAGGGAGTATTCGTCTGACACTCTACTGAGTGTATTGACTAAAACCCGACCGGTGTCAGTTGTTCCTTGCGTTAGGAAGCCGTGGTAACTCTTTCGAACCATCCCGCAGTATAGCTTGTGAACTCAAAAAGAGTACTGTGGTGACCTCTGAGTTTGTTTCGCTGTTTCTTCTTACAGTATTTATTTATTTATTGGCCTATCAACAAGTGTTACACATTGCGTTCAAAACGTACTTGCCCTTATAAAATCCAAGTGTACTATATTATTACGATAGACACACCATGCATGAAGTCGCCGGGATTCCGAACCCGATTTCCGGTCATCGGGCGTAGCGATGGGTAGCCCGCCTTCCGACCGTCGGCTAACCGTCCGGACCGAGCCCAAGTCGTCGACGGCGCGTATTGTTCCACGCGCGCCTCAGGGGGATGTCACCAAATCGTAGGGGCCCAGCAGGGTTGAAGCCTACTGGGGCTATGGGTAGTGTGAAAACGAAACCCGGGGCCCTGGGACAAAGCCAACGAAGGAACAAGAGTGGGTTTTTAGTCAGTAAAAGTCTGAGACTATCTCTCGCTCCGCCCAAAGACCGGGATTTGTCATAAGATGATTTTCCCACCCATTAAAAAAAAATCATGCTTGAACAATATTAAAACAGAAAGATTTTACAAATTATATTAGTACAGATACAACACATTCGGAGTTACTTTGTTACAAAATTAGTCGTTTTAATTCGTTCTTGGCGCTTGAATTTTTGGATAGATGTGAAGAAGTCTACAAAGTCTTGAGACTGGGGAGTTAGACCCTAAAATAGTATGTCGGAATGAGGGACGTAGTAATTTGATTGAATGAGGAGTAGTATAGGTACTCCATTCGAAATAAGAATATATAATTAAACAAACATTTTTTTACTGTCCTTTCAACCGATTTTGACTTCTATTCCGTAGGAATAAAGATGGTATTAAAAGTAAAAAAAATATTACAGCACCAACTGTTTACTGCAGCCGCCATTCATCATGCCACCAACGAAATAAAAGTGAAAATCAGTTGAACGGACAGTAAAAATGGATTGTTTAAATGTCTATCTTATTTCGAATGGAAAATAGCTGGATAGGAAACAGTCTTATTTTTTTAAGGTTCCATACCTCAAAAGGAAATAACGGAACGCTTATGGGATCACTTTGTTGTCCGTCCGTCTGTCTGTCTCTTTTTTTTATTCCTGATAGGGTCGCGCTTGACCGCTATCTCACCCGATGGAAAGCGATGATGCGGTCGACGATGGAACGCGCTTACTTAGAAGTAACCTATTCACTCTTGACTTAAAGATTCCCGGGTTGTAGCCATCAGGAAACACAGATTCCGGCAAAGAATCCCACTCCTTAGCTGTACGCACAATGAATGTATTCCCAAAACGTTTCGTGCGTATAGGTGATCCCACCTATACGCACATCCTACCCACCTATATGGACATCCGTCCACGCCTGGTGGTCCGACGATGGAACGGGCTAGGCGGAATTAAGTTATGCAATTCCGACGCACACTCCCCGAACTGCAACCTTTAGAAAACCGACAGGCTAGCAACTCGGCGTCAATGCTCAAGACGGAAGCCTCGACTCAACGAGTGCATCATTGCCAATGATCCTCCTGGCTCGCCTCTCAATTGCCTCAAGTGCATCAAGCTGGTATCAGTTGACAAAAGTTTGAGCAGCTGTTGCGGCATTGTCTGTTTGTCAAGACCCTTTATCTCGGGAATGCGTGGTGATAGCTAGTCGAAATTAAAACTATATACTCAGGTCTGCGGTCCCTTGAAGCTGTGAAAA
Source organism: Mythimna vitellina (assembly GCA_949316375.1). Classification (NCBI taxonomy): domain Eukaryota; kingdom Metazoa; phylum Arthropoda; class Insecta; order Lepidoptera; family Noctuidae; genus Mythimna; species Mythimna vitellina. The sequence continues at coordinate 4,100,175 of OX438696.1, forward strand.
AATTAAACTTCTAAGTTAACGACAAAGAAAAGATACGGCCGTTTATGTCACAAAAAACGTGTATTTCGACACTCTCAATCAAATCAAAATTCATAGGGTACTTCCCGTTGACCTAGAATCCTGAAATTTGGCATGGAGCAAGGTCTTATAGCATAAGTATAGGAAAAAATCTGAAAACTGTAAATTTGTAGTTATATCACAAAAATAATTTTATTTTGCGATTTAAAAAAATCTTGGTAACTGTTTTCATAAGTAAGTTTGTACGAAACCCTCAGTGCACGAGTACGACTCGTACTTGTCCGGTTTTTTTTTTATTAGACCAACTAAACCAATTCTCGGAAATAAATATAATTTACGTGGGTAGTTGAGTTCCTGTAATTCATATTACGTACTAGGACTTATAGCTACGCATCTAGTAGGAATTTATTATCCTTTAATTGTGAGGTCATATAAGGACCGATACCATTATCTTTCGTAAACATGCTAGTTTTATAGTAGTTATAACATATTTACATGGGTTTTATTCAACCCAAGTCTGAAGTGATTGGGTTTTTACGAAGAATGTGTTATTCAATTGCCTTTATGTTGAAATTGCGACAGCAAGACTAATCAAGAGAAACAATAGAACCTACTTGTAAAGAATTTTAATTTCTCACTAGATTATGTCAGTGGTTTCGCTCGCGTGAGTTTAAAAATTATTTGAAGAAAATGGAGATACTAATAGATTAAAAAGTTTTCCATGGTCTAGGTCATGATCTACCAGTGTTCATTTCATCTAAATTAGTTCAGGCGATGAGGCGTGATGATGTTCATCTAAACATACAGACTTTTACATTATTTGTTTTAAACTAGTGCTTGACTGCGATCCCACCTGATCGTAAGTAGTGATGCAATCGTTTATTAAGAGCCTATTCACTCTAGCCTTGAAAAAAAATATACAAAGACACCTTCAAATAGTACATTTGCTCTTAAAAATCTCATTTAATTTGTTTTAGGTTTATAATAGAAGAGAAACTGCTTTTCAGAAACAGGTTACAAGGGGAGAAAAATCTGAAACAAAATCTTTTTACTAAAAATACGAATGTGTAAGTAACTAAATTTATTTTCGGAAGTCGGTATTTCTTTTTTTTTCTTCGTTAATTAGCACTGACTGTTTTATTACAAAATAAAGGTGCCCACCTTTCGACTTCATCATCAGATCAGTTCTACGATACCATTTTCACCGGTACAAACGCCGATATACATATACACAAACCGAAATAGAGTTTGCTCTTTGTGTCTGTGAAGTTCCGTTGGTCTTCTATGATTTTCTGCTCGCTTTAAATACTTGATGAAATATCAAAATCGCCATTTACAATCGCCCATAATGGTTTAGGGTTCCCTGAATTCCTCATGGATCCTATCATCAGAACTGGATTTTGATAAAAATGGGACCAACCAGTATATCCTTTCTAATAAAAAAGATTTCTCCAAAACAAATTACGGGAGTTCTGAGGCAACAAACTCCTTCTTTTTATGAAATCGGTAAAAATCTGCGATTGTTTTAAATCCTCATAACATCATCATCATCACAATTTCAGCCGAAAGATGTCCACTATTAGACATAGGCCTCCTCCAAGTGTCGCCACAATGAACGATCCTGTACGTCTCGCATCCATCGGATTCACGCAGCCCTTACCAGATCACCGGTCCACCTTGTAAGAGGCCTTCCAACGCTACGTCTTCTGGTACGTGGTCGCCGTTCCAGAATCTTTCGGCCCCAACGGCCATCCGTTCTGCGAGCGATGTGCCCTACCCATTGCCATTGCCCTCATGAAATAATACAATGAAACTATTTCTCTATTTATCTTGCTTACGATGAAATGTTTCCGATTCGTGCCCTATCTAGCATTTTTATGGTTGATAACAAGAACAATATTCTGTTTTGCTACAATAAATTATAGAGTTTGTTGCCCAATTTTATACATAATATTGCTACTGTGATTAGATAAGTTTAGGTACCGGTTGGGCAGCGGGAATATATCTGTATTTATTTTGCGGGATTTGAACCAAATGTTAGAATTTATTAGTGTTGATATATATATATATACAGATAGTGTTTTAATCTCTGTATGTATTATATAATTGTATGATATTTATGATTTATTAGTATATCTATTCTTGTACCTATTCGCCTTTTTCTCTCTCTTTTATTGCACCTACTACTATTTATTTCTGCACCACCGTAAGGTTGACTGGTAAAAAATTCCTAATTCGTTAAGTCCGCCGCTGTACGTTTGTGCATAAAGTGTTAAATAAATATTTGAAAGTGTTACCAAAGTGGAACGCAAAGGGCAACTGACGGAAAACGAGTGTTTTTTAGTTAGTAAGTTTGACAAAGGGAGTATCACTCGCTCTCCCCATCGCGGGAGAAGTTATTTGCTGATTACCTAAAATAAAAGCAGGTGGCCCTCTGTAGTTTCTGTCTTCCCCCATTAGACAAACATGTGAGTCTTCCAGTAAATAAAAATCGGCCAAGTGCAAGTCGAACTCGCGCAAGAAGGGCTAAGTACCGTCGGTAGCAAAAATACGGCAAAAAAATCACGTTTGTTGTATGCCCTTAAATATTTATTTTATACTGTTTTCAGTATTTGTTGTTATAGCGACAACAGAAATACATCATCTTTGAAATTTCAACTTTCTAGCTATCCCAGTACATGAAATACAGCCTAATAACAGACAGACAGACAGCGGAGTCTTAATAATAGGATCACGTTTTACCCTTCCGTTTCGGAACCCTTAAAAATAAATTGAAAAAATAGAAACAGAGTACTTTACCAGTAGCGAACCTTTTTTTTATTTTATGTGGCCAATCATTTATTATAATAATTCCTGCACCGAGTGAAGAGAGGGAGTGTCAGATTGTTACTGACTAAAAGCCACCGGTGTTCCTTCAGCTGCCCTTTGCATTCCAGGGCCGCGTTATCTCTTTCAAACATTCCCGCAGCCCAGAACGTCACCTGCTACAATTTCGACTACAAAAATATTTGTAACTTAATTATCGAGATAACCCACTTCATCAAGTTATTTATTATGTCTGTCTGAAGTTCAAGTCAGATAAGATATTTTGTTATCTTTGTTTGATTTTGACCGATTGTGTTGCGGTATAGTCTGATTTTAACGAGTTTTTTTTCCCGTCAGATAAAAATATAGGGCAGTCCAACGAATTTTTTTTAATTAACGAATGACTTTTCTAGTATCTTTGTTAGATTGACATGTTCATAAATCAGAAATATCACATTTATTTATTTAATTCTTTATGCACACAAAAGTACAGAGGCGGACTTAATGCCTTAACAGGGTCCTTTTTCACTCGCCTGGTTTAAAACTTGTTATTTCATCTAACGCAATCCAATAAAGTTTCTTTATTCTTTATTGTACACACAAAAAAAATACTTAACCTTAATACATTGATTTGATAATTTATGCACAAAGGCGAGCTTGACTCATCAATTGATTTTTCTCCCAGCAAACCTTTGAGTAACAGAGAGAGATCACATTCGAGGGTAGGATCCAGTGTACAACATAAATACCTTATATATATACATATATATATATAACAATATATACTAATAGTATGTCAATTGAGAAAGGAGTGCTCTTTAATTTTCCTCTTAAAGACGTTCAAAGAAGGGCTGTCACTAAGGGAATGTGGGAGAGCGTTCCAGAGACGCACTGTAGTTACAGTAAAGGACTCATCATAGCGGCTGGAAGTGTGACGCGGAGATGAAGAAGAGAATTGATAATGCGACAAGGTTTACCCCTTGACACAAGGTACTCAAAGCGTTCACAAAGGTATTGAGGAGCATTGGGATCGCGCAGGATAGTAAAGAGAAGGGATAGAATGTGGATATCTCGCCGACGCCGAATTGGCAGCCACCTTAACCTGGCTTGTTTCGCGACCAACAACTCGTAAGTCGGGATCGTCACCTTCTAAGCCACCACTGCCTTCTGTTTTCTATTTTACTATAATATAATTAGTCAAGGGGCGTGGCTAAACAGAGTGACAACGATGACTCACTATTTTCTTATAGCAAATATACTACAGACATAGCTTAGTAGTCAAGTGTGTAAGTGTGTAAGTCTCAGCTGACAGGTGTCTCCGAACTTTTGGCTTTTCTGAAAGCAGCTTCAGATTTTTTGTGGGAGCCAATGTAACGACCCCTGAATTAAATGAAATGTTAATCACAGGCATTCTCCCTCCCAAAAAGAAGGGTATTATTATTTTACCTCTTTTTATGGTGGAAAACCATCTAATGACTACTTACGCTCTAGAAAACCACACCTATGTTCCTTCTTTGCCTTAGTGTTTCAGGACCACGGATTTCCCTTCCGGAAGTCAACCCATGGTCCCAAGTACTATTTTTACCTGTGACACAGTCCTCAAAGAGTCACCCAGTGCGGATCGTAAACGCTGCACGTCTCGTGCCGCGCGGCCGCTGCGCGCGATGTACGCTTGACGACGACGGATCTCTGCTGTTAGCTGCGCGCGGAGCTGGGATGCCTGGAGGAGAAGAAGAGGGTAGTTTTAACAAATTATGTTTGTTTTAACTTATGAAGTAATGTAACTTTACAAATATTTGTGTTAAGAGGACCCTTGCGGACCCGTCTATCGTCAATGTGAACAAGCTCCGGTAATTCCGACATTTACTCAAATATTTCCAGAACATGTTCCAGGAAATAAGTTTTTTTTTTTAATCTTTAAATTTTTTGGAAATATTTTCGTCATTAAAAATTCTCGATTAAATATACAAGGTTTTTTTTATACTTTTCTACAGATATATTTTTAATTTGTAAACACATTATGAAGGGTCAAAGTTCACGCAAAATAGTAGTTTTTCAGAGGTTTTACTGGATTCATTTTACACAAAATTAAGTTTTGAATTCAATGAAAACTTAGATAATATCCACAAGATACGTATTTCCTAAATATCTAGGAAAAGAATTGCACATCTTTCGTCATAATCACGTAAGAGCGGTAGTATGAAATGTTTCTCGGATTAGCCGCTCTTAATAACGAGTGGAACAAAAGTAGTGTCATAATTTGAATGTGCCTTAATTTTCGCAAATGTGCTTTAAATGTTGTAGATACAAATATAGAGGATTAGTTATCAACAAGCCATGAAGCGACACCCATCTCAATAAGTGGAATTATTGTTACTATAAAATTTGACATATTTTCAATTTGTTATTTTGAGATTTCAACTGGCCGACCAGATTGCTACATCTATTCGCGACAGATTTTCTCCTTTGAGGCTTTTTGAAATCTCGTGTTTATTACAACAAACCACGAAACATTGGAGAAGTTTGGGGCCAGATGTATTGCAAGTAAAAAATCAGAATGTTGTAAAACGAGTACAATTATGTATCAAATCGGGAGGTATATGAGCGATATGTTTTTTTTTTCGATTAATGTCATATAAACTTTTCATGAAAACAAACAGAATCCATTTTTTTAATTTGAATTGGCTGCCATTTTGGCAGCCAATTCAAATTATGAAATTACTTTTGCGCCTGGCAAACAAAAGCCACTCTACCCGTAAGGATGACAAAATTGACAAAATATATTTAACAATCTACAGTGTTACATCTAAATTATTCTCAAGTCCTACTATTTCTTATTTATTTTACATGTTATGTTTTGAATCCAAATCGTACCAGCCCACTTCTGCGCTTCCCTTCATTCTTTCTAGTCACTAGACAAGTAATTTCCGTGTATTGTCAACGACACCACTATGGTGCCGTTCACCATTTTTTTTTTGTTATCACCACTCCTTAATGAAGGTGTAATACAAAACGTATGCATTTAACTTATACTATTTATATAACATTGGTAAGATCACGACCATCAGATACATTATCTCTTTCTGCAAACTTTATTTTCCCTTAGGAAAACGATGTACGAGTATATTCATTGGCAATGGTGTTGTTACCAAAAAAAATTGTGTTCGACACCTCGGTGCCAACAGTGGTGTAGTTAATCGATATCGTTGATAATACGCGGTGATTTCTTGAGAAAACATTTAATTTTAATAAAGTAGTGCGTAACAGTGAAGCACTACTTTATATTATGTAAAAACAAAAAAAAAACATTCAACAACCATCTCCTTTGTGGTTTGCCTATGTATATAGGAATCCTGTACCTGTGTCTCCAGCCTCATGATCTGTTGCCTGTACGAGGTCTCCTTGCTCTCCAGCAGTCGCTCTGCCTGCAAGGCGGCCTGCCGGTAGTGCTCCACGTCACCGCGCCGGGACGGAGACATGCTGGACAGGTCGGTGAGGTAGCGCGTGCGGGCCATTGCTAATTCTGCATCCTGAAAAGTTTTGAAAGATAAAAAACTGTGTAAGGCTAAGAACTCATGAAGCTGTTTTGACCCGCGCCCGCCGCGGTGGAGGAAATAGCTGTTTTATTACTAAACTCACGAGGACGCAGTTTTGTGCGCTTTTTTGGTTACGCAGCCGACGGGGTGCGATTTTCATCAGGTGAGATAGTGGTCAAACGCGAGCCTATCAATAATAAATTTAAAAAAATGGCCGCAAACCTGGCGAGCGATTATCGCAAGACTCAAATGATCAGTTGAGTTAGTTAAATTATCCAGTTTTGCCAATTACAAAGTTATTTTATTTATTTCCAAATTTTTGTAATAGTTACCTTAATAACATTTTTAAAAATCAGCCATAAAAATTTACGTTGAGTAACTCTTATTTTAGTTCCCTTTCTCACCTGGTACCTGTTCAGGGACCCCAAGGGGGAGCTCTACAAGCACACAGGTATTCAAAGCACATGAGACGCTACTGAGAACCTAAGTTTTCATCCATCTGAAAATAAGTTATGTCAGATCGCTCTGGGATCTTAGTATAAATATATAGAAGCGGTAGGTGCAGTTTGGCCTGTTGGTCTAGTGGTTAGTGGCCCTGACTGCTAAACCGGAGGTCGTGGGTACGATTCCCACCCAGGACAAATGTTTGTGTGATGAGCACGATCATTTGTTGTGTCTGGGTGTAATTTATCTATATATATATGTATTTAGAAATATTAAAGTACGTTTATCAGTCGTCTAGTACTCATAACACAAGCTGCTTAGCTTAGGACTAGACGGCGTTGTGTGATAGTTGTGGAAAGTTTAGCTCGCTCATGACACAGACATCGCACGATGAAGCATACTCAATTGATTCATACCATTTAACGTACGTGCAATTAGCTCAAACGAACAGACTAACTAAACAATTAGGTATATCAAGGTGAATAACTAATACCGAAATGGAATGCAATACCTATATTAACAGGTAAAACAGCTTAGCGTCAATGCAAAATGGTTAGTTAAAATAATAGCCTCATTGTTCCCTAACTAAAAATACCTTCGTTTCTAGGTGAAGGTCGCGTAAACAGTTTGGATGTGAGAAATACAGGACTGGACGTAGTGCCGATGTTAAGGGAAGTCTTTTTTTTTATTCTTGATAGGTTCGCGCTTGACCGCTATCTCACCTGATGGAAAGCGACGATGCGGTCGACGATGGAGCGCGCTTACCTAGAAGTAACCTATTCACTCTTGACTTAAAGATTTCGGCTAAATGATATGATTATGAACTTACTTTATGAGTAAGTTAGAATGAGAGTTGAATGAGTTCTTCTCCAGACCTCTTTTTTTACGTGGGAAATCATCAAATGACTTCGCAAGGTACAATTCCGAGACGGACTGCAGACTGCAACCGCAGGCAGCACTGCGGCTAGCGGCTGCAATTGACTGCAGGGTCGCAGTTGCTTCTGTTCCAAGTGCGGCGGCATGTCGCGGCTGTACAATTCATATAACCATGCTTCAGTCACTCCAATACGTTTGTGCGAGACAGAATATCCAACGCTATCGATACTTTACTTTTGTTAAGAAGACGAAGATGATAACGACTTGTGTGGATAATCAGCAACAAAGATAATAAATTTTTGGAGGTATGCGGAACAGAGTATAAAGTCCCGCAAACCTCCGTTGAAAAGGGAGGATCCTCCGACCAGACGGGTGTTATGTCTGGTAGGCAACTGCCTGGTAGATGATTTCGGGCTGTTCTATATGTTCTAATCGCGCGGAGAACTTTGATTGCGCGATGCAGGATTAGTTCTTATGTGATGCCATAGATGTTGCTACAAATTTCTCTTGATCATCTTCCGAAAAAGTTGACATTTTTGTACGCGTGAACTCTGCGGTTCGCGACACCACTGGTGCTGCAGTCTACGGTCGCGTTATTCTGCAGGCCGCAGTTTCGCCGCGCTCGAAACCAATTTCAAGAGATCAGATAGAAACTAGTAGTGTCGTTTGCAGATTGCGGTCTGCAGTCCATCTCAGAATTGTAACTTTATACTGCAACGACACGACGCTACCGCTTCGTCGACACTATTTCATAGTTTTGTACTTAAGATTCACGCAGGCGTACACCAAGCGTATAATGATCGAATACGCGTCTATAAGAATACGCGTGGTGGCCGAGTCGTAACGGCCCCGACTGACGAGTTGTAGGTCGCGGGTTTAACCCCAGCCAGGCGCATTACTTTATGTAATTTATTCCATCACCACTGCTCTCTAAACGGTGAAGGAAAATATCGCGAGGAAACCGGCATGTCCTAGAACCAAAAATTCGAAGACGTGTGACATCCACCAACCCGCACTGGGCCCGCGTGGTGGACTGCGGCCCATTCCCTCTGCTAGATAGGAAGCCTGAGTCCCAGCAGTGGGAACATTATAAGGACGACTATGCTATGCTATACGCGTCTCTGGATAATAGACCTTAGAGGAACCCTAAGTCCAGTAATAGACATTTTTCGACTACATGATGTTAATGAACTTACTTTATCAGCCAGCTCCTTCTCCAGGCGTCTGATCTTCATCCTAAGCTCTCTGTTCTCCAGTTCGATGAGACTCAGGTCAGTGGTGAAACCTTTGTCCTTGCACGGTATGTGGGCAGAGTCTTTGTAGCCGCGCGTCGTCGACGAGTCTTTCGTTGAGTCTGGACCTGAGATGGGTATATAAGATAAATTTAGACAAAAAGGTCTGTTGTGGATGTGTGCCTATGTAAAACATATTCATTTTGGAACTTAACACAATTATTTCGAATTTTAACAGCTGAGCGGTCGCTAGTTACAGGCGCGCGCGTATACAGCTTCAGATTCAAACAGCTGTTTTGTTATTGTGATAAAACTATTGAGTATATAATAAAAGTTTCTTTGAGAAAGTTGTTTGTGATCATGAGTACAATCACGTGTTTAAATATCGGTCACTAATTACCAGTCACCCTATATAATGTAGGTTTTAATTAGGTTGCGGGAGTCCGATGTATGCGAAACGCACAGGACCGTTCATTGCGGCGACACTTGGGGGACGCCTATGTCCAGCAGTAGACATCTTTCGGCTGAAATGACACCCGCCTCTCATACATGAGGTTGCGGGGTCGAAACCGGGCAAGTATTAAGCGTAGTACTAGCAGTAAGTACTAGTGTTTGTGGCTGTGGCATGTGGCCCATGTGCGGCGATACTAATTACGCTGCTGGCGGTCGGCCAGCTGTATGTATTAAGATTCAGATTTCATTTATTTGCTCAAACATGAGTGTACATACAATTATTATAGAAAAAAATGCATGCAAGGTGTTACAATCAATGGAGTTGTGCTAACATATTTACCGTATTGTCATCATCATCATCATCATCATTTCAGCCGATAGACGTCCACTGCTGGACATAGGCCTCACCCAAATGTCGCCACAAAGAACGGTCCTGTGCGTCTTGCATCCATCGGATTCCCGCAACCTTCACCAGGTCATCGGTCCACCTTGTAGGGGGCTTTCCAACACTGCGTCTACCGGTACGCGGTCGCCACTCTAGAACCTTTCGGCCCCAACGGCCATCTGTTCTGCGAGCAATGTGCCCTGCCCATTGCCACTTAATTTTGGCGATTCTTCGTGCTATGTCGGCAACCTTGGTTCTCCTGCGGATATCTTCATTTCTGATTCGATCACTCAAGGAAACTCCGAGCATAGCCCTTTCCATTGCCCTTTGAGTGACTTTGAGCCTTCTGATGAGGCCTATTGTGAGCGACCACGTTTCGGAATCATATGTCATCACTGGCAACACGCACTGGTCTATTGTATTGGTATGTATGTATGGTATGTATATGGTATATGGTATTGCAACACATTACATAATAATATACGAATACTAAAATCTACAAGTCCGTGATAAGACCTGTCATACTGTATGGATCAGAATGTTGGGCTGTGAAAAAGACGGATGAAAAAAGATTGCATGTAGCGGAGATGAGAATGTTGAGATGGATGTGTGGTGTGACGAGAATGGACAAAGTGAGAAATGAATATATTAGAAGAAGTTTGAAAGTGGCGCCAGTGACTGAAAAGTTGAAGGGGAATCGTTTGTCTTGGTATGGTCATATAAAGAGGAGAGATGAAACACATGTTACTAAAAGAGTTATGAGTATACATGTGGATGGGTGGAGAGGGAGAGGGAGGCCAAAGAAAAGATGGATGGATTGTGTGAACAGTGATATGAAAGAAAAGGAAGTTAGTGATAGTATGACGGTTGACAGGATAGAATGGAAGAAAAAAACGTGTTGCGCCGACCCCAAATAAGATGGGACAAGGGCAGGAAGATGATGTTAAAGAACTTAGATCTATTTTTAATAAGACATTAATTAATGTGTTTATTGTTTTGAAAAAATGGTTCCCAAAGGAAGTAGTATCGCTTGGGATCATTTTACGGATAAAGGCCAACAAATGACTGAGTGTAAAATTTGTAAAATACAATTGAGTTTTAAAAGTTCCGTATCAAATCTACATGACTCAAAAAAAAAAAAAACAAGAAAAAAGGTAAACAAAAAATATTAAGTACTCTGAAAAATGAATTGAAATCTTTTAAATACGCCAACAATCTTCAGTGTAGATAAATCTATACGTTGACAGTCCTAAGCCTGTGTAAAGTATGAAGGGAAGATTACAATTCATTACTGCGTACGTACGTACTACACGTATCGTTGTTACGCAAAGACTAAGCATCTATAAAGTATGCGTTTTTCATGGACTAGATGCACTAGGTGGAACAGGTATTTGGATCGAGTATTTGTACGGACTTGGACTAGGTGCACCTAGTTCAAGATTTGCCTAGTACGACCCATTTCTAATTTTAATATCAAGAGGCCGAATCAAAATAATCGCTCTCTTATCAAAAATTTCAAGTTTTAATAAATATATAAATGACCTCACAATTCAACCATTATCTTAAACATATCACGTTGTAACGAAACCATAGCGCGATCTAATTCGATCTCAACGCCATCTATCGAACTACGAGACAACTCTGACTCCAATGAGCATTATAAAAACGTTTGTTTTTTTGTTTAATATATTTATCTTATTATAGGAACTTAGTGATAGTATGACGGTTGACAGGATAGAATGGAAGAAAAAAACGTGTTGCGCCGACCCCAAATAAGATGGGACAAGGGCAGGAAGATGATGATGATGATGATGAGGATATTTATCTTATTATTTGTAATTGTATTTATTTTCTAGGGTTCCGTAACTCAAAAGGAAAAAACGGAATCCTTATAAAATCACTTTGTTGTCCGTCCGTCTGTTTGTCTGACTGTCTGTCTGTCTGTCTTTCAAGACCCTTTATTTCGAGAACGCGTGGAGGTATCGAGTTGAAATTAAAACCATATACTCTGGTCTGCGGTCTGCTGGCTTTTTGACTAAATCTTTCTTTTCAGTATGTAAAAGCAAGTTACTAGATATTCATGGATTTGAACAACTTTTAGTATAGAATTTAGTTATCTCAAAATGTTTTCTGCGCGTACGGAGTAAGTAATATGTAGCTTTCGCCTCGACTAAGTCGGCTGGGGTAGGGGGGACCAGTAGTTATTTTTATTGACATTATTGGAAGCTGCGCGATATCATTTAGTGGTAAAATATTTTGTACCTAACAAAGTTTTTCCGCATTATACATTTGGTGATTCAAAAATTTTTTATCGAACACAAGTGTCTCCAATTTGCATACAATCAAGAACATGTCAATGTTGACGAATTATCGTTACGATCTTTCTTATAGAACATTCTACAATTTCCACGAGACCGGACGAGACGTGTGGGACGAATAGCTGGTGTGTCTCATAAAATGGTGTTGATTTTATGGTCCACCCTTATCATTAGATACCGCAAAGGTCTAGGCTAGGTCCTGTAGCTGCGATTGTGGCGTGCAAATAGTCTTAGATGGTTTTGACTCATACAAATATATTTTATTTTGTAATTGGCCTAGTTTTGACACTCGTGAGTTAGCACCAAAGCGTATACTTATTATTGCAACACATTACATAATAATATACGAATATTATAATGAAGGCAATTTGAGATAAAACAACACAATGCGATAAGGTTTTTATAGTTTGATCATTAACGGCGACATCATATTGTCATTTTATTATCAAGAGGCCGAATCAAAAGAATCGCTCTCGTACAAAAATTTTAAGTTTAAATAAATATAGAAATGGCCTCACAATTCAACCATTATCTTAAACATATCACGTTGTAACGAAACCATAGCGCGATCTAATTCGATCTTAACGCCATCTATCGAACTACGAGACAACTCTGACTTCAATGAGCATTATAAAAACGTTTTTTTTTGTTTATTATATTTATCTTATTATTTGTAATTGTATTTATTTTCTAGGGTTCCGCCTGTCTGTCTGTCTGTCAAGACCCTTTATTTCCAGAACGCGTGGAGGTATCGAGTTGAAATTAAAACCATATACTCAGGTCTGCAGTCTCTTGAAGCTATGAAAAAATTTAACTTCAAGTTAACGAAAAAAAAAAGATACGGCCGTTTCCGTCGCAAAACTCGTAAATTTGACACTCCTAAGGAAATTAAAATTCATAGGGCATACTTCCCGTTGACCTAGAACCTTGAAATTTGACATGAAGCAAGGTCTTATTGTACAAGTATAGGAATAAATCTGAAAACTGAAAATTCAACTACTAACTACTAATTAAATCAGAAAAAAAAAATACTTTATTCTTTATTGTACACACAATTTTATATTATAAAAATAGGACAGTTGATGTACATAGGCGAGCTTACTAATACTTTTTTCTATTCGGAAAAATCTTCGAGCCTCGATTCGGGAATTGAACTATTTACATAAGTTAGTTTGTACGGAACCCTCAGTGTGCGAGGCCAACTCGCACTTGCCCAGTTTTTTTTTATTATTTTACTGAATTTACATTTGTTGACTGGCTTTTTGACTAAATCTTTCTTTTCAGTATGTAAAAGCAAGTTACTAGATATTCATGGATTTGAACAACTTTTAGTATAGAATTTAGTTATCTCAAAATGTTTTCTGCGCGTACGGTTTTCACGGAGTAAGTATGTAGCTTTCGCCTCGACTAAGTCGGCTGGGTTAGGGACCAATAGTTATTTTATTGACATTATTGGAACCTGCACGATATCATGTAGTGGTAAAATATTTTTACCTAACAAAGTTTTTACGCATTATACATTTGGTGAAACAAAAATTTTTTATCGGACACAAGTCATCTGCTGAACGCCCTGATTGCTCAAGAACCTAAATTTGACATATTTTTTATAGCAGTAATGAAATGATAAATATTTGTATAAATTTATTAGTTCATAGATTGTTGGTCTTTTGGCTTGCTATACGCTTTGGTGCATACTGTGAGTATAGCAAGCAATGGATAAATAAATAAATAAATGTCTCCAACTTGCATACAGTCAAGAACATGTCAATCTTGACGAATTATAGTTACGATCTTTCTTATAGAAGATTCTACAATGTCCAAGAGACCGGACGAGATGTGTGGGACGAATAGCTGGTGTCTCTCATAAAATGGTGTTGATTTTATGGTCCACCCTTATCATTAGGTACCGCAAAGGTCAAGCCCTATTACCCACCGAATAATTTATCTCGAATAGCGTTTTGTCTTCGCATTCATAAATTTTTAATTCAAGACTCACAGCTTTAAAAAAATATTGGATGATGCATAATATTAGCATCAATGGAATGTAGAGAATCCGCAACCTGTGTTGGGTGGTTTTGACTCATACAAATATATTATATTTTGTAATTGGCCTAGTTTTGCCACTCGTGAATTTGCACTAACGCTTATACTTATTATTATCGCAATACAATAAATAATAATATACGAATACTATAATGGAGTCAATTTGAGATAAAACAACACAATTGCATAAAGTTTTTATAGTTAAATCAATAACAATGACATCATATTTAAATACTATATATTACGATCATCTTTTCCCGGTAAACCGCAATAAAAACTATTTTTTATTTCGGGAATATCAAAATACTTTACTTATTTCAAAGTTCTGGGGTACTGAACTGGGGTATCAAAAAGTAACTTTATCCAAAATCGCAATTAGAAACAAATTTTCAAATTCGTTCTATATTAATGAAGTTAGAAACCTTTCTAATCTACTGGGAGGGGAAACTGGCATATAATGGTGGATAGCAAGCTTAAGCTTCACGGCGACGAATACGCGTTTATGAAGCTACGCGTCCGTGAATAGCAGGCCTTACCTGAATCTAGATCCGAGTAGTACACCGACTTCTCTCCCCTGTCATGACTCTTGCTGCGGAGCGCCGGCCGCACGAGGCGCCGCTCAGCTTCCAGCTTGCGCACAGTATCCTGCAGCACGTCCACCTTGGACTTGAGTTCAGCTCGGTCTCGCTGCAGTTGGTGCAGTTCGCGTTCTAGTTCACTGTCGCTGTTGCTTTCCTTGCCGTCCCAAGTCGTCATGCGGAGCTGTGATTCGAAGGTAGACCTGAAAAAATGAAATGAAAAAACTTGAGTGCTCATGGTTCATGGAGGACTGATTAGGCCGGCCATCATCATCTTAATAGTGTAATGCTTCACGTATTTCCACTTTTCTTGCATGCCACTCTGTTCGATTTTCGACCATTCTTATCCATATTGATTTAAAATAACAAATACAGATGAGCGCAAAGGTGCTGCTTATTTCAAAAGATTTTTTTTTCAACATACCTGTGACAGGAGAGTTGCGTTTGAGATGTAGACACAGATATATTGATAGACAGGGTAAATTTTTTAAGTGGGCATAATTATGACGATTTGCGCTCTCCTCTCAAAAACGGCCCTACGTAAACGGGCGTACCGAATCGTGGGCTCTATTCTAGCTTGACCATCCAATTTATTTTTACTGGTTAGTCATCATCCTTAAATTTATTTACTTGTAAAAGTGACTGAATCCCAATAAACTATGCTATTTACCTAAATATTGAAAAAAATTATAAGTTCTTATTTTATTAAAACTACCAATTAAGTAAAACCCATATTAAAACAGGACATACCTCTGCACCTCCAGATTAGCCAGCTGATTGGTGAGTCTGTGCACCTGATCCTCCAGTGAAGAGTTTAGTCTCTTCATTTCACCGAGAGCTGCCTTTGCACTCTCCAGTTTTTCAGTCAGTACCCGCCTTTCATTCTCACAGCTCGCTGGCAAATGAGATTACATCCTAACTTAATAAAGCCTTCAGAAAACCAACGCTTTTTATATTGATTATATCATCTACACCATATTAAAAATGATTCTGGACTCCCAGTGGTGGAATTTTACGTCAGCGTATTCTCAAATTTGGGTGAAAAATCGATATTCTAAGCAACTTCAATGAATTTATAATTAAAAAGTAATTTTCAACTTTTTCAGCTGAGCAGATTGTTTTTTCTAGTCTTATTTACATCGGGTTTTTAGTAAAAAAAAAAACGCGTTTTAATTCAATGGTTTCATTAAAAAGTTATTACACTTTTTCATTAGGGTTGATTAGGATAACGATTTTACAGTTCAAAATAAAAAAAAAATACAAATTTAGTTTTTCAAAATTTTTGTTTGATGAAAAATCACAAAGTTGTTGTGCTTGTTATGTTACCTGGTTTTATGCACAAATACATGGTCACCGCGCCATCTGGGCGACTGAGGGGTTGTTTTACTCCCGCGTCCAGCTGTGCGCTGGCGCAAAATGCCTGCTATGACCTGCCGTGATCTGTATTGTACTTTAGGTCCAACTTGTATTAAATGTTTTTGAGAAAAAATATAACATTGTGTAAAAATTATTGGAATCGATTCAGTTACTAAATCTGAACAAACTATATTGAGATTTCGCATATACTAAAAATAAATCGTGTATATAGAAAAACGCCGGCGAAAAATTCTACCACTTGGGGGTCCAGAATCATACGTATATACTGGACCCATGGTACACATTTGTGCGTCGATGTCTGAGACACAGTGTATTTTATGTATTTATTCATGTAGATACTAGCACTTGGTAAAAACAAATACAGATAGAAGCACATAATGCCGCTGCTTATTTCAATTTTTTTCTTTCAATAGACCTGCAACAGCATTTTGTGATCATTTTATGTGCGGATGCAGCCGATACCCCTCGATCGAAACGTCGAACAATAAGTATTTGAAGTACACAAAAATATTGTCAGGAAGTGTTATCACTAATTCATATTCATATTTTGTGGTTTGATAAATCGTACATGGTTCTGTAGCAATCTGACTCATTCAGAAAATTATTCTACTGATTTGTTTGATGTGAGATACATAATTTCAACTCGATACCTCCACGCGTTCCCGAGATAAAAGGTCTTGACAGATAGACAGACGGACGAACAACAAAGTGATCCTATAAGTTTTTTCCATTTGAGGTACGGAACCATAAAAACCATACGTCACGGTATGGAACCAAACAAAAAAACTGCGATGCATCATCGCATTGTTGAAATCTATGGCTCGAACGATGCATCGCAAGAACTTACGAATTGATTGAAGGTTTGCTGGGAGAAAACTCATTGTTGACTTAAGCTCGCCTTTGTACATAACCTATCAAATCCATGTATTGTAGTTAAGTTTTGTTTTTTTTTTTTGTGTACAATAAAGAATAAAGCAGGTTTGATTCGCATCGCAGGAAGCGATGCGGTATGGTATCGTGCAGTTTTGTTTAGGGAGCCCTAACTTGCAAACGTTCCCGCAGCCCATGATCAATAGGGCCTAACTCTATAAAAACACATAAGTTTGCTTACCAGACAAGCAAGCAACCTACAACGAGCTCTTAAAGCGATCCATTTGACGACCTAATCTGAACTATTAAAGGGATGGAGCTAGTTAGGGTGTAGGGTGTATCAGCCGCATCAATGATATGGGGGCCCCAGGCTACAAGGACCCCAAAGTGTGCAATAATTCGTAATATGTTATCCACAATCGTAAATCCTCTTGTTAAGAGGCCTGGTATTTAATTAGAACTTAATGACTATAAATGATAATGTTCTAGATTTTTCGTCATAAGTTCACAATAAAAATTAACCAACCCTAGTCCAGAATACTGTATTATAATAATAATAATTTATTTCGACAATGTATTAAAAGAGCTTATTTTCAATCGGAACTTGTCAACCAATCCAGTCTCGAAAAAAAAGCATTCAAAAATACATACATGGCACCTCTCGGGATACGCCATATTTGCTTCATCCCTTTATCTCGTTTGCACGCCTGACATTTTAACATTTAAGATTAATAGAAAAACTGAAACTCACAGACACTCTTCTGGATCTGCCTCAACTTATCGACAGCGTTGTGCTCGTTGTTCTTGGCCTCGTTGAGCTGGCGCGACACCTTGCCGAGGTCGGCGCGCAGCTCGCTCTCGGCGGCGGCCGCCTTCTGCAGCGCCGTGGACAGCTGCTCCACCGTGCCCTTCAGCGACGTGCAGCGGTCTTCCAGCTGCGCTATCGTGCGCGTGTAGCCTTCGCAGCGCTCTTGCAGTTTCTACAAGTAATAAATTCGTTTTTAAGGACGCAAGAAGATATTGAGTTGCCTTTGGTTTAGTTGTTCAATCAGTGTTCTTGTTTTCAAATATGTTAGGATGTTATAATGTGTCAGTTTTCATGGAAAAGAGAATTAGTATTCACGCAACACCCGCTTGTACCAGCAGCGGCGAGGACGCGCGGGCGGAGGTGCCTGCAGCTGATCGAGGCGCCGCCCGCGCACTGCTGCGCACTCGCCTAAAGATTCGCTCATTGACGGCGCGATATAATAATAATAATTTATTAGCACACACAAGTTTGAAAAAAAGTATACAAATATGAGGAAAATAAATAAAAAACACAACAGAGATGGCTGTGGGCCCCAAACTAGGCACAGCCTGTACCTTGGTGGCCCAAAACTAAATTAGCAGTAGGTATAGATTGATTAAAAGTTCAGTGTGATACAGTACATTATATGTATTTAAGTTTTCCCAATATTGTAGAAACTGAATTAAACTAATTTCTTATAAACAAGTCATCTATTATTTAACATCTTAAGAATTTGTTTGACCTATAAGCCTGAGTTAAAATAATTAAAATTCTGTTGTTTTTTTTTTGTCTATCAAATAGTTTTATTGACACAAACATTTATATTACACAGTTAAATTTGAAGCCCTGACTTTGGAGCTAGGTAAAAAAACATGGATTACAAATATCAATGTCATCATCATCATCTTCCTGCCCTTGTCCGAATATATTTGGGGTCGGCGCAACACGTTTTTTTCTTCCATTTTATCCTGTCAACCGTCATACTATCACTAACTTCCTTTTCTTTCATATCAATGTCTTCTCGTATTAATGTTGCATAAATACAGTCGAAGTGATTAATTAATTATTAGAGCTACCTCTATCGTTGGCAACATGCCGCTCGTATGCATGAGCTCTTAGAGAATAAATTAAATAATAATACTAAGTATCAGGCCCAATGCACAAATAGAATGTAATTTCACAGATATAACATACCTTGAGAGCCTGATCTCTATCCCTGGCGGCGACGGCGGCGCGCTGCACGTCGCCCTCCAGCTGCGCGCGCCGCACGTCCAGGCGCGCCGCGCGACCTGCACGGGAAAGAAATACATGTGTTTAGTGAAGCCGGTATTAAGGGGACGAAAGGATTCCACGTCAAATCTAACAGCCTCAAGACAGTGAAAATGTTTGATCCAGTTACCAGGGTATCTTCAAGGGAGAATTAGATTTTTCAGCAGTTCAGTTCGTATACACGTATCAAACGTATCGTACGTATCAAAGATTGACATAGAATGTAGCGGGGTAGTGGATAATTAAATTGCAATACACGTTTGCTCGACTTACACCTACTGTCCACAGACGCGTAGCTTTAAAGACGCGTATTCGTTACGAAGCGTCGTGCCGTTGCCGTTTTGTCGACACTGTTTCATAGTTTTTTATATAGCTTCACGCAGGCGTACACCAAGCGTATAGTGACAAAGACGCGTACGTGAAGCTATACGTCCGTGAACAATAGTCCATAGTAGCGGTAATTAGACAGGCAGCACAAACGAGTCTCTCTCGTTTTCTCATTGCCTTAATACTTGAATGGCCGACCAATTTTACCACTTTATTTTTTCAAAGTATATAATTTAATCACTACAGTGTTTATTATTTTAATTATTATTCAGGTATATATAAAGAAATATACTACATGTTTCTATTGTGTGAAAGATTTTAATGATTTTCTGTTAATACCCATAAATTTCCTGAAAAAAAAAATGACTACTATAACATTTTCTCACTGGTCGATTGGCCATTTATATACTAGGGCGGCGTAATGGCTTTCTGCGTAGTATAAAAATACTGTCGAAAACTTGTAGTTGTCTTCCGTAGTCCAAAATGCACCTTGTTACAGTTATTTACTGAAAGTATGTCTAGAGGTATGCTAATATTATTTTTTCAATACACTACACTTGAAAACCCACTCTTATCCCTACCACTTTTAGGTACACAATTTACAAGCGCGCTTATCCCCGCCACAATTTTATTATATGAATCGTATGCGGCGGGGCGCGGCGCGACTCTCGCGAGGCGTGCGGCAACCCCCGTTTATTTACATCTTCGTAAGTGTATTAAAAAATGTCTTTTGATACATGTGGAGATTTGTAACTGCAGCTCTTGGGCTCCGCCTCGGTTGCAATAACAAACTTTATTCACTTGTATGAAAATATACTATTTTAGCTAATATAATGAGTACCTTCAGCTGCTGCAAGCGCTTCACGCAGCTGGCCAACTTCTTGTACCCGTTCCGCTAACTGCACTCGAAGATTATCTCCTTTATTCTATGAATCAAATTTTTGATAACATATTAATTTTAAAAAGCAAATCTAGTTAATTTTTATAAGTAAACAGTGGAATGGTCATACTTAATGACCATTCCACCGTTTACTTCTTGTTATAAAACTTCATTCATTTCATCATTTTAATTTTCTTTTAGTATTTGAAATTGAAATTGGGTGAAATTTTTATACTATTTTTTTTTTATTCATCTTCATCATTTCAGCCAAAATACGTCCACCGTTGGATAAAGACCTCCTCCAAAGTGCCGCCAAAATGAATGGTCTTGTGCGTCTCGCATCTCACGACCCTCATTTTTATTATTTTTATATAAAAGTAACTTTATCCAAAATATTAAATAGAAAGAAATTTTCAAAAGTGTTTAAAATCAAGTAAGTTCGAAACCATTCAAATCTGATATAAGGTGAAACTGTCAAAAAGAAAAAAGGATGCACAAACTCTAATGTGACGTCACCGCTATTGTGTTACGCGCACAGAAAAGAGATAGCGCCACTTTTCTTCATACAAATTTGTAGGAACCGACTTCGATGCGATTTTAAGATAAGGTTTTATTTTTAGTGTTATTTGTTGTTTAGTATAAAAACAAATATAGGCAAGTACATAATTAGATCAGTTACCTCATTCTGCACTTTCTCTTCAGTTATAGACGTCAACGAGGCCTCGAGGCTGGTGATCTTGTCGCGTAAATTACTGATCTCCAGAGTCTTACTTTGCACTGACTCATTCTGAAATAAATATCAAATAACATAAACAACAAAAAGCTTGTCGATTAAGTCAAAAGAATGGAAGTGTCGGCGAAGTCAATAGTACGGAAACCAGCCTGATAACGAGACGTCAGCGTATACCTCACACCGCTTGATAGAATCTGAGCTAGCGTTCGCGCGAGCTGAACAGATAAAAGTTCCGACGGCAGAGACGCAAGGCTCTTTTTTCTATCGACAGTCATGAGAACAACAACTAGCCTATGGACTGTTCCACATCTCATTGTGAAGTGAATACCTAAAGCTTACATCATAATAAATAATTACTTGCGTGTTCTGGAATACTTTGCTTATTTCTCGTTACCCACTCATCGCCCCCAAAATAAGGTATCTGGAAAAAACTTCCTCTGCTATCGGCCTCCTCAGCCGAATTTGTTTTATAATTACTGTGCTAATCGATAACAATAACATAACTGAAAGGTTAACTGAACTATAACTGATTCACGTTAGGAAAATAGTGACTCATCAGTGCAGCTGCCAAATAAAGGTCATTAGAACCAGCCGACATCCGACCAGCACCACGTCGCCTCAAGCGGTTAGTATTATTTGTACTATGGATTCTACTCACTACATCTTCTCCGGAGTGCCTCGCTCGCAGGCACACCACGTGCGGACCACTCGATGGTGAACCGTTGCTCGCATGTTTGCTTTGTGTTGCCCACGCGCTGGTCCCGAATGTACTATACGATGTCTGCGAGTGGTTTATGCGACACACCACACCCTTTCCCGTCATTCCTTGATAACCTACTCATCTATTGGCGGACAACGCAATGTCCACTCATTGTCTCATCATCATCATCATCATCATCGTCATCATTTGTTCGTCTACGTGACGTTAAAGGTTAACAACACGGCATCCAATCATGGACCACTTGTCAACAACGAGTGGACTCCGAGCGATGAGATGGTACTGGTCGGGTGTCGAATGAGTCCAATGATTAATGTATAAATTAGTGTATTGTAATTTTTGCTAGTGTATTGTAATTATTACTAATGTATTGTAATTTTGACTAGTGTATTATAATTTTTGCTTGTGCATTATAATTTTCCTATAGAATATAAACAACAATATCTTACCAGCGCATTAAGCTGCGCATCTTTCTGTCCGAGCGCGCTCTGCAGCCGCGCCTTCTCCTCCTGCATCGTCCTCAGGTTAGAAGTCACAGACTGCAGCTTGTTGTCGCCCTTGCCAGCCTGCTCGCTCGCGTCCTTTAGCTGCTTCTTCAGCATGTTGACTTGCGATTTGTAGTCGTCCTGAACAAATTACAAAAATCGTGGAACAAATTAACTCTCCTCCTTTCCACCTCCTTCCTTTCTTTACTTTCTCCTTTCGAATACCGTAATTAGAGACACAATAGATAGACAATGAGGAAGCGAACGCCGGCGTTCGCTTGGAGTTTAATTAATTATATTATGTCTCTAATTACGGTATTCGAAAGAGATTGGACCAAGGAGTGTTTTCGCGTCCTATTCGCCAGGGTCGTATGTTTACGACTAGGTACTCCATCTCGTTTAGCTTTTAAATCCCCCATAGGTGACAGAAGAGCTGACAAAATGGAGTATTTGGTCGTGGATGTACGACCCTGGCAGAATAAACGCGAGAGTGTTTGTCGGATATATCCGGCGTAGGCGGTTAAAGGATTTATTGTATTGTAGTGTTGTTTAAGATCTGTATTAACTACCTATGTTAAACAAATAATAAATGAATGATTGATTGATTGGTTGGTTGTAAATGGCTGCAGAGTGTAGGAATGCTGAAGCTGATGTATTTAGTGATAAATTACATAATTTGATGATGAAATGTGGTATGGTTATGTGAAGAAGAGGGATAAAACGCATGTTACTAAGAGTTATGTATATACATGTGGATGAATGGAGAGGGAGGCCAAAGAAAAGATGGATCAATTGAGTGAGAAATTATGTAAAAAAACGGAGTCAGAGAGAGAGTCAGAGTAGCGTGACGATTGACAGAAGAAAATAGAAAGGAAGAAAAACGAGTTGCGTCGAACCCAATAACAAGGGCAGGAAGATAATGATGACAATAATATTAACATAATTTATATGAAGATTTGAAAAATGATGACTACTGAGATGATGGCTATAGAAATTCAACTGCGTAGTCACCAAATAAATTCAGACAGGGTCAGGTGGATGATGATGCTAAATAAGACAAACTAATAAATGCAAACCTAAACTCTTTACATAGCTCCATTAGTTCTAAGGCTGACACAAATAATGTTAAATCAGTCCCATGGGCTTTGCCCACGTAAAAGTAGATTTTTCTATACAAACTTTGAACCCCCGTTTTATCCCCTAAAGAAAAGGATTTTGGAAAATCCTTTGTATACATACTAAAAGAACCTCTGTGTAATATTTCAGCGTTCTAGGTCCAAAAGTTTAGGATGTGCTTAATTGAGTACTCGTAAATGTATGACAGTAAGTGAGTCAGGAATTTGTTTTATATAATACAGATACACACACACAGTAGATTAATATTAGATTATTAGTAGGTTTTTTTTTGTAGATTGTTGATTAGTACACCACGTACTAAATGCGTATCTTTTTCTCCTTCTCTGACAAAACCATCCAAAGGTTGTGTATCAACGCCCATTGTGACACCCTATTAATTTTAAGCTCATATTTGTAATTTTGTCATTGGTGTTCAATAAAGAATATATCTACTATGTTAGTTTAATTTTGAGCAATATATTTATTTTATTTGTGTAAAGACTTTTTATGTTGACCGTACCTTCTCGCGTTCAATCTGGCAGACATCGTGCATCAAGTTGCGCATTCCCTTCTTAACGAGCTCCGGATCCACGTCTATGATCTCATTGCGATCCTCAGAATGGTCACGACCTGAAATTAAATCAAGTCGCTTAAAGGAGTCTGTCCACTACTCCATATCATACCATAACCGTACTAGAATGTGTCAAAAATATGAAACAATCTTTTAGTATTATTTCCGATTTCTGATCTAAGCATTGAGCATTTCTCAAACTCTAGCCTGAAAGCCTATCAAAATTTGGCATTTAAGTAGTAGAATACTCAGCAAATATAAAAATTGCATGCATATTCTCTATTGGGTTTGAACTTTGTTTTGAAAACAATGGAGTTTATTCATCCAAAATTGTGTACTGATACCGGCAGGAATCTTGAGCGTGCGGCGAAAGAGCGGGGATCGCTTTGCGCACTGTACACATAGGCAAGCCAATCACTGTACAAGGATCACACTCCCCACTTCCGCGTCTCACATCATACCACTAAAGAGACGCGATATATTTTCACATCTGCGCAAGTGGAAGTCAGCGCTCAAGATCTGTGCCGGTATCTTTAATTACCTTGAATTGTAAGTACAAAATACCGTACCACCTCTATGCGGACTATATCTCCTGGCAGGGCTGGCGAGGCGCTTCCTGGTGGCGGCGTGCACGGTGCCGTCGGGCTGCACGCCGCACACGCGGCGCAGCGCGTGCGCGATGGACGACAGCTTGGCCTCCGCCTCGCGCTTGGCGCTCTCGCACACAGTTAGCGACGCTTCTAACGCGCGGCAACGACCTTCGCTGCCGCCGAGACGAGCCTACCAATATAAAGTTTTTCGGGTATTTAATGTGCCTTTTTGCTCAGATGAGTGAAAGCTAGCTCCAACTCCTCCATCCTTCTGAAAACCATAGCGAGGAGGTACGTTGCTCCTCTGCTAGGTGACATTCTTTATGCATTATGAAATACTACCTATTTCTCGGCTTCGTCCACGTACATAAAATATAACCTATGCCACTCATGAATCAAGCAGCCTTCTATCGGTGAAAACATTTTAGCAATCCGATATCGGAATTTTCATTAAATTCATGAAACTTATAAAGATTGTCTGGGGTTTCGATAATTTCAAATCTGCCTTGTTCCTTTTTAACATGCATATTTCTTTCATCTCTTTTTACTATTGTAAAATTCAAAGGACCCAACTGGGGGGCGTAAATCAGGAAGTCCGGGAATTCCTTAAATCTTAAAACACTGGATAAAATGTGTTTACAGATATAATAGGAAATACAGAAGTCTTTAGTGCACCGACCTTGAGTTCTTGTATCTGCTGCGTGGCATCGGCGAGGCATACTTCCAGGTTGTGTTTGAGTTCTTCAAGACGACGCTCCTTTGACCGACAGTCCTCCAGACGAAGTACCAGCTCCTGAAAAGAAAATTGTTATTCGTGTAATCACAAATGGAGGCGACCACCTACCATTCCTCCTCGCTCCAGACCATGGCCTGTACCAAGTCCCGGCAAAATAGCACTTCTAAGCCTCCTCTGTAGAAGGAACTGGATCGTAATCCAGCACGCGGACCTAGTGCGGGTGCAGGGGGTGTTGTCTTAGAATTTTTGATTCTAGGAGATGCTGGTTTCCTACCGATGTTTCGTTCTGAGAGTAGCAGTGATGAAAAGCCTCTTCACCCAGCATGGCCTCCAGCTCGGCGCCATGTCGCCGCGCCGCGGCCGCGTCGCCTGCGCAACGTGTGAGTGTGTACCTGGTCCCTCGCGCGACAAGCCTCTTCCAGCTCTGCAGCACGTTGCCTGCAGGCGGCCAGGTCGGCCCGCGCGGCGCCCAGCATGGCCTCCAGCTCGGCGCCATGTCGCCGCGCCGCGGCCGCGTCGCCTGCGCAACGTGTGAGTGTGTACCTGGTCCCTCGCGCGACAAGCCTCTTCCAGCTCTGCAGCACGTTGCCTGCAGGCGGCCAGGTCGGCCCGCGCGGCGCCCAGCATGGCCTCCAGCTCGGCGCCATGTCGCCGCGCCGCGGCCGCGTCGCCTGCGCAACGTGTGAGTGTGTACCTGGTCCCTCGCGCGACAAGCCTCTTCCAGCTCTGCAGCACGTTGCCTGCAGGCGGCCAGGTCGGCCCGCGCGGCGCCCAGCATGGCCTCCAGCTCGGCGCCATGTCGCCGCGCCGCGGCCGCGTCGCCTGCGCAACGTGTGAGTGTGTACCTGGTCCCTCGCGCGACAAGCCTCTTCCAGCTCTGCAGCACGTTGCCTGCAGGCGGCCAGGTCGGCCCGCGCGGCGCCCAGCATGGCCTCCAGCTCGGCGCCATGTCGCCGCGCCGCGGCCGCGTCGCCTGCGCAACGTGTGAGTGTGTACCTGGTCCCTCGCGCGACAAGCCTCTTCCAGCTCTGCAGCACGTTGCCTGCAGGCGGCCAGGTCGGCCCGCGCGGCGCCCAGCATGGCCTCCAGCTCGGCGCCATGTCGCCGCGCCGCGGCCGCGTCGCCTGCGCAACGTGTGAGTGTGTACCTGGTCCCTCGCGCGACAAGCCTCTTCCAGCTCTGCAGCACGTTGCCTGCAGGCGGCCAGGTCGGCCCGCGCGGCGCCCAGCATGGCCTCCAGCTCGGCGCCATGTCGCCGCGCCGCGGCCGCGTCGCCTGCGCAACGTGTGAGTGTGTACCTGGTCCCTCGCGCGACAAGCCTCTTCCAGCTCTGCAGCACGTTGCCTGCAGGCGGCCAGGTCGGCCCGCGCGGCGCCCAGCATGGCCTCCAGCTCGGCGCCATGTCGCCGCGCCGCGGCCGCGTCGCCTGCGCAACGTGTGAGTGTGTACCTGGTCCCTCGCGCGACAAGCCTCTTCCAGCTCTGCAGCACGTTGCCTGCAGGCGGCCAGGTCGGCCCGCGCGGCGCCCAGCATGGCCTCCAGCTCGGCGCCATGTCGCCGCGCCGCGGCCGCGTCGCCTGCGCAACGTGTGAGTGTGTACCTGGTCCCTCGCGCGACAAGCCTCTTCCAGCTCTGCAGCACGTTGCCTGCAGGCGGCCAGGTCGGCCCGCGCGGCGCCCAGCATGGCCTCCAGCTCGGCGCCATGTCGCCGCGCCGCGGCCGCGTCGCCTGCGCAACGTGTGAGTGTGTACCTGGTCCCTCGCGCGACAAGCCTCTTCCAGCTCTGCAGCACGTTGCCTGCAGGCGGCCAGGTCGGCCCGCGCGGCGCCCAGCATGGCCTCCAGCTCGGCGCCATGTCGCCGCGCCGCGGCCGCGTCGCCTGCGCAACGTGTGAGTGTGTACCTGGTCCCTCGCGCGACAAGCCTCTTCCAGCTCTGCAGCACGTTGCCTGCAGGCGGCCAGGTCGGCCCGCGCGGCGCCCAGCATGGCCTCCAGCTCGGCGCCATGTCGCCGCGCCGCGGCCGCGTCGCCTGCGCAACGTGTGAGTGTGTACCTGGTCCCTCGCGCGACAAGCCTCTTCCAGCTCTGCAGCACGTTGCCTGCAGGCGGCCAGGTCGGCCCGCGCGGCGCCCAGCATGGCCTCCAGCTCGGCGCCATGTCGCCGCGCCGCGGCCGCGTCGCCTGCGCAACGCTCACGTTCTTCGCATTCATTCTGTAATCTGAAAGGTCAAACTTTACTTTTGTTAAATTTTTCGCCCATCCATTTTCGCCCATTCAACGTGCCCAAGAAAAACCGACAATTCCGACAACTCTGATGTTTCCGACAATTTTAAATTGATCCACTATGCACGTCTATCCTATACGGAAAATTTACACGTTAACGATAGCGGTGCATGCGACGATACGCCAGAGTTAATTTTTCCGTAAAGCACAAACGCTCACATTGAACCACGGTAAATTAGTCATCATCATTTCAGTCGAAACACGTCCACTATTGGACACAGGCCTCCTTCAAGTGTCGCCACAATGAACGATCCGTCTCACACCCACCGGATTCCCGCGACCTTTATAAGGTCATCGGTCCACCTTGTATGAGGCCTAGGGTACGCGGTCGACACTCCAGAATCTTTCGGCCCCAACGGCCATTCGTTCTACGAGTAATGTGCCCTGCCCATTGCTTTAGTTTGGCGATTCTTCGTGCTATGTCGGCAACCTTAGTTCTCCTGCGGATATCCTCATTCCTGATTCGATCACGCAAGGTAACTCCGAGCATAGCCCTTTCCATTACCCTTTGGGTGACTTTAAGCCTTCTGATGAGGCCTATTGTGAGCGGTGAAACGTTCAGAATCATATGTCATCTGGGAACACGCACTGACTTTCGTCTTGAGACACTGATATGTTGGACGAGATTATACCGCGAGTCGGATTCGACGGTTGACCTCTTTCTCGAAATTAGATCTACTGAACTGGACTCCCCAAAAATACCCAAAAACACTCGTATAAAAGATTCTATTATTCCAAAAAGCTGTATAAAAGCAATTTTCTAGAGATTTTAGCAGTCAACGCTTTTTAGCTCTTTAACGACGAATTCATATCGCTTTTATTCGATAATCATATAAAGATATCTTTCGATAAAAAAATAAATAAAAACAAATTAGCCATTCAGCTAATTTGTCGTAAATATAGCATTTATAGCACTATCTTTCGACACTTAATTTTTACAGCATTATTGTAGAGTATGACATCCCCTGCTTTTGGGCGGAGCGGGAGATAGTGTCAGACTTTTACTGACTAAAACCACACCTGTGTTCTTGAATTACCCTTTGCGTTCTAGGACTACGGGTTTCCTTTTCAGAAATTCTCCGCGGTCCTAGCTAGCGGGCATCGGCCCTACTGGGGCCCTACGGTCTGCTGACATCTCTTTGAGGAGCGCGTGGATCACTACGCGCTGTTAACGACTGGGCTCGGTTCGGTTAATTACCGAACAGCCGGACGGCGAGCCACCCATTGCTCGACGTCCGCAAGCCCGCGTCTACCGTGGCTGGTAGTCGGGTTCGAAATTACGGTGGCTAGGGCGTGAGGATCTGCGTTCCCTCACGCGTGCAGCCTCGTCCTTCGCTAGCATTACTGCTCTGCAGAAGGAGGCGACCGCCTGCCATTCTTCCTCGCTCCGGACCATAGCCCGAACCAGGGCCCAACGCGAAAGGTCGCTGCCGCCAATTGCCTCCACGAGGACACGGTGGTGTTTCGCCCAAGCGGGGCACACCGTATGCTCCACCGTGTCCTCCGGGCGGTCCACACAATGGTGACACCCGGGCGTTTCTTCCGCCTGAATCCGATGCAGGAACCTCCCGAACTTGCCATGTCCGGTGAGGACCTGCGTCATGCGGAAGGTCAGGACGCCATGTTGCCGCTCCAGCCACTCCTCAAAGAGGATACTTACCGCCGTGATTATGGCGTGCCCAGCACTGGGTTGCGACAGTCGCTGTCGCCATTCCGCCATGAGATCTCGCTGGAACTCTGTCTGCCATGCCAAGACTTGTCGCGGCAGCGGAGTTTCACCCCGGCGTCGCATCTCCATGCGCAAATCGTGCATGCGTGCAAGGACTGTTGCCTCCAGATCCCACGGTGGCAGGTCAGCAAGAAGGCTCGCCGCTTCGCGGGAGACCGTGCGGTATCCCCGCACCATCCGGATAGCCATGACCCTCTGGCAGGCGTTCAGCATGGCTGCCGGTCGCTTTTGCAGCGACCACGCCCACACTGGCGCCCCGTAAAAGGCCATGGACCGGGGTGTGTTACACCTGTCCTTCAGGTAGGCCTCGAACGCACGACGGAGATAGTCGGGCACCTGGTGGTACCGGAGTGCCCTCCTAATGCTACTCCAGGGCAGATTGTTGAAGGCGTTGGTGATGTCCAAAGACACCACCACGACGACCCTGCCCTGTGACACCGCGTCCCCCGTCGTGAGGGCTCGCACGCGCATGATGGCATCCACCGTGGAGTGCCCTCTGCGGAATCCAAACTGGCTGTCCGCAAGATCCGGCCCCACCCGCGTCAGATGCGCAACGAGGCGGTCTGCAATAACTCTTTCAAAGAGCTTGCCCACCTCGTCGAGCAGCACGATGGGCCGATACGCGGACGGAGAGTCCGCAGGGCGCCCCGGCTTCGCGATGAGAACTAGTTTCCCGGTCTTCCAACGAAGTGGGAACTGGCCTCTCTCCAAACATGCGCTAAACAGCCCTCTTAGTCGAGGCCCGAGTTCCTCCATGGCCAGGACCCAGGCCTTGCCAAGCAAGCCGTCGGGTCCTGGGCCGGTATTTTTGGCGTTCAGCCTTCGTACCGCCACTCTCATTTCTACCTCGGTCACCTCAGGAGTGACGTCGTCGTCGCCGTCGTGGTCCACGTAGGACACCGCGGGGGGCGGAGCCATGGGCGGGAAAGAATGCTCTCCTCTCGAAGGGAACAGAGCGTTCACCACACCCTCCACGAGCTGGGGCCGGAGACTCTGTGTCAGCGGGGGAGCCCAGGCGCGGAGCTTATCCCGCACCATTTTGTAGGGGCGTCCCCACGGGTCTCCGTTCAGAGTCCCCAGCCACACATCGCGGGCCTCTAATTTGGGCCGCCGTATTTCCACTCGGAGGGTGCGCTTCGTCGCCCTGTATCCCTCGTACAGCTCCGCCTCTATGGCCTCCGCATCCGGCGGGCGGATGCGGCGCCTGCGGTGTCTGATGTACCGGCGCCGCGCGGCAACGCATGCCTTGCGCAGTTCCGCGATCTCCGACGACCACCAGTACACCTGGCGCCGGGCACGTCCTGGCCGGACTCAGGGCATTGCCACGTCGCAGATTTCTGACATGGCCTCCTGAAACCACTCCGCCTCGACATCGATGTTGGCCGGCCTGTCTGGTGCTGGCACCCAGGCCTGTACGATCGCGGCTTCCAGGAGGAGCTCCCGGTCCAGCTGCTTCAGTGCCCACCGCGGACCACACTGGTTCTGTCTGACCAGCGCGGTCGAGGTCTGGGCGAGACGTTGAACCGGATGTACCGGTGGTCTGAGTACGTCTCCACCCCCTCCATGACGCGCCAGTCGACGATGCGCGGAGACAGAGCGGGGCTGGCGAATGATATGTCTACCACGGACTCGCCCTGCCTCCGCACGCACGTGGGGACAGATCCCCGATTTAGGACGACTAGGCCTGCCTCCAGAGCCCAGTCCTCCACCATCCGGCCCCGTGTGTGTGTATGCCGGGAACCCCAAGCCAAGTTCTTGGCATTGAAGTCCCCGCAGACAACCACGGGGAGGGATCGAAACCCGGCGACGACGATGTTCAACTCCATAAGGGAGTTGTGGAGATCGGCGAGAGTTCGGTTCGGGGAGAGGTAAACACCTACCACAGCAATGTCCCCGAACCGTGCTGCCACGCAACTCCGTCCTCTCCTGACACCCTCGAGGGGAGGGGTGCCGGCGGCGGCCGACGAAATTAATGTCACCGAGTCGTTCAGGTCCTGCACCCAGCCAGCCCTGGGTGGGACATAATACGGCTCGGTGACCACGACGATATTAATCGACCAGTGCGCCATGCTCTGGAGCAACAGAACTTGAGCGGGGACGCAGTGGTTGATATTCGCCTGGAGGAGACGTAATGGGGCCGTTATTGACAGTCCATTACAGTCTCCTCCCAAACTCTCTGTGAGGGCCCTGTCGCGGCAGTTGCGGCGGTAGCTGTGGTGGCGGCAGCAGCAACAACGGCGGTAGTGGCGGCGTTGATTGGGGAGGGCCTCTTGCCCTTACTCCTGGCCTTGGTGTGGGGAACGCAGTTCCTGCTCCCAGCCCGATGGTCGGCCGGCTTGCCAGCCGCTGCACACACGTAACAGTGTGGCGCGGCATTGCAGGCTACGGCCTTGTGACCGGGCCGACCACACTGGAAGCAGTGGTCGCTTCGATCTACCTCCGAGGTGCAGTGGACCCCCGCATGGTGGCCCACCTGGCAACGGAAGCACCTCAGAGGTTTGGGCTCCAACAGCTTCACCTGCGCTGAAACCCAGCCCACCAAAAGCCTTCGACCCTCCCCAGTTATGGCCTTGGCCGCCGACACGGGGCAGCTTACCGTTACGGTTCGCATGCTCGTGCTGTCAGCACGGATGGTGCCCGCCCGCACCTGGTCGTCAGAACACCTTCCCGCCCTAACAATGGCGACGCTGCACGCTGGAATATAAATCGACTTCTATTGATTGAGTCTCATTTTATTTGTATTTCGGCTTGTTTATTGGTCGCTACATATAAACATCGTGAGGAAACTGGCACGTCCTAGAACTAGAAATTCGAAACCCGCACTGGGCCCGCGTGTTTGATTACGGCCCTAAAACCCAGCAGTGGGAACATTAAGAGATTGATTATACTACGTAATTATGTTATGCATGATCGCTACGATCAGTGTTAGTCACAATTTTTACCGTTTCAAAAGACGCTAACTATTAAAAACCAATTAAAAAGCTAGTAACCTTGACTGCAACTCCTTAATGTCATGGTTGGCCTGCTCCAGAGCAGCCCTCTCCCTCTTGAGTTGTCCTTCAGTGGCCTTCAACTCTCTGGTTACATGCTCACCTCCCGTTTCACTCTCCTTTAACATTGTCTGAACTCGAGACAGTTCTAGATCGAGGGTTGTGCGGTTTTCTTCCAATCCTGAAAAAAATATTACTCAAAACGTCGAATTTTTCTCGCGATTTTGAAATAAATGCTTTAATTTTTTTATAGTTTATACAAAAAATCAAAATAGGTTGAAACTGTCGTCTTTAAGAACACCCGCATAAGATATCATAGCCACATAACTATTCGGTCAGCATTGGTCGTTATTTTTTATTGGCTTAGTGATGAATTTTTTTTCCGACGGTCTTATCATCATCATCATTTCAGCCGAAAGACGTCCACTGTTGGACATAGGCCTCCACCAAGTGTCGCCACAATGAACGGTCCTATGCGTTTCGCATCCATCGAATTCCCGCAACCCTTACTAGGTCATCGGTCCACCTTGTAGGAGGCCTTCCAACGCTACGTCTTCCGGGACGTGGTCGCCATTCCAAAACCTTTCGACTTCACCGGCCATCCGAAGGTAAGGAAAAACCTAAGATATAAGACGACATAGGGGACGTTATATACACGAAGTTCTTAGACACTCGAAGTTTCAAGTTATTCCATATGTTACCAGCTATCTTGTGATAAGCCTCGTCCCTCGCACGTGCAGCCTCTCTCCTCTCGTGTTCGGCTCTCTTCACGTGATCTCGCAGTTCGCGACAGCTGCTGTTGTACTTGTCTCGTTCAGCGATGCAATTGGTCAGTTGACGACGGACGTCGGTTAGCTCTTTGCGTAGACTGTCGGCTTCATTCTCCACTGGGTACAGAATACAATGATATGAATGAAGTACTTTTAAAATATGCACAGTCCAAATAAAGTTCAGTAGAAGGCTTGGTTGTTAGAATGAAATTGAAGAACTGAATGAATTGTTGGAAATAAAAATTCTTTTTTTTTAAGTCTTCTTAATCGAATCTATGGCGGTTTTTTTTTTCGCCGCAACTACTACGACTTTTGCGTAGTTAATAAATTCAACAATTAATAATCCAAGAGTTGAAAATATCATGTATTGTACTTTAGGATTCCTGTCTATTTCAAGCCTAAATACCCGGCTAGACTTTTGTGTCCAAGTCAATTAAGTGAACTACAAGCCTTTCAATCGACTAAAACAGCATTCAACATTAAACATTTATAAACAGAGTAGTCATTCAAAGTAACTCACACTCCTTCAACTTCCTCATAGTCTCCTGTAGCTGCGCGTACGCATTGTCATACTTGTCTTCAGCCAATGACAGCTGCGCGCGGATCTCGGTACATTCTCTCATGACGGCCTCCTTTTCTAAGTGAAGCTCTTTGATTCGGTTTTCGTAGCGAGCGCATTCGTCTTCCGCTGTGGCTCTGTAATTGAAGAAATTATAGAGTTGGTCGATAAGATCATAATCTTCACAGAAGACTTAGTTGGCCTATAAATGGGTCATACTTTTAGTGTCATGTTGGTTTGGAAGCAAATTAACAGATCAGTGGTGGCTCATTGGAGAGCTGGTGGTTGCCTAGTGATAATAGCCCCGAGTTACGAGTAATAAACCTTGGGTTCAAACCTAGACAGCGACTTTTTGAAATTTATTTTAAATGCCTTTGTACAATGTTTCATTAGTGCATAAAGTTTTAAATAAATAAATTTAATCATCACTACTCTCAAAACGGAGTAAAAAAACATCGTGAGGAAACCGGCATATCCTAGAGTCAA
Source organism: Mythimna vitellina (assembly GCA_949316375.1). NCBI lineage: Eukaryota > Metazoa > Arthropoda > Insecta > Lepidoptera > Noctuidae > Mythimna > Mythimna vitellina. The sequence continues at coordinate 4,134,139 of OX438696.1, forward strand.
ATATTAAAGTCATGTGACATTCACCAACTAGTATAATACGGTCGTTTTAATTTGGCGGCCCTGAAGTTTGCGCAGAAGGCTGCGCACGAACGTTTTTTAGGAACAAAATGGTGGCATGAGGCGACGTGCGCTGGGCGGAGATGTAAGCTAGAGATTGACTCTATGTAAACACAATCGACCCTTTATTCAATCAAATATCGCAATCGATTTTTATCGATTTGGAATTTATTGATTTTTGTTTATATGACATATTGAACGAAATAGATTTACAAACATAGTAAATGTTGTCGTTAGTAAACGAGACTTCGACTTTAATAACAAAAAAAAACTAATAATATTATATTTTCTTGGTTGAAAGATATGATTTAGTTAAATATCAGTTAATTATAAACGACTACTACAATAACGACTGTTTGAGAATATTTTAAACCTCCTTATAAAATTTAATAACATATATTTTTATAATTAGATTTCAATCGATTTGAAAAATAATCGATTAAACAACACCCTCAGTCACGCATATTGGACATCCCTTTTTCTTTACTCCGTAAAACTTCGTGCATAATCGGCAATGCTCGGGACGCGGTAATGTGTCTCAGTCACACGTTAGCATTGGTGTCGTGTTCGTGTCGCTGTCTCTGTCTTGAGCACAGGCGGTGACAAATGATTTCGTTGGTTTTTATTAATACATTGTTAAGTTTTTTGTGTAGTGTTAGGTTTGTTTCTTTAATTCATAAGTTATTTTTGTAGCTTTCTGTCTCAAAGTGTTTTAATATTTATTTTATTTGTACTTGGTCCCTGTATTAGTAAAATTTTATTCGTGTTTAGGTTTTAAAAAAATAACGTCAATAACAGTTTTTTTTACGACTGTACATACGCTAAAGTTCGCAGAGCCTATGTTCACGGGCGCCAAGTTAGAACGACCGTATTATAATAAGCGGGTTTATTCCGTTTATCTACCCTAAAACAGCCACCCTAAGGTAAGGTAGGTAAAGTAAGTTAAGTGAATCAAACGCAGACTTGATGCGCAGTAAATATATTGACTATAAAAATAACATACCAAATTTTGACATAAAAGGAAGGAGCGTGCGATTAGCGCGCGGAACTCAAAAATGGCACTAGAAAAAATTACGAATGCGCGGTGTCGCGCGTCCCGCAGCCTTCTCGCGCGCTAAATGATAAATGATATTTACTTTGCAAATAGGTTTTTTAAAAACATTTTTACACGTCAGTTTTTTTTTGTCAATTTAAACTAGATGAATCCGGTGTTTCCTAGCTGACTACCCTGAGAAGAAACACCGAAACAAACTCAAGGGTCAAAGTCTCTTTTAAAGTCCATACAGCAAACATGTAATGGTCAAATCATATGAGTACCTGGCTCTTTGAACACACACATTAATCGCGTCGTTGACAGTAAGAACAGTCAGAGGAGAATCCCAACTATACACTCCGCTCAGGGTGGATGGACACACGTTTCAGAGAATTTTAGGGTCAATAAACGGAATAAGCCACTGGACCCGTGTGGTCGATTTCGGCGCATTATTATCTGTCTCAGAGGAGAAGCCTGAGTTCCAGAAGTGGGAACATTATAAACCGGATTAAGCTCATGAGTACATGTGAAGTTAAATAGGTAGTACTCCCACATAACTTTGAGGAAGAGCCAAAAACAAGAGCAGTACTAAGTCGTACAATCGAAAAACCTGTATAAAACAGAACCTACTTGGCCTCATCCAGCCTAGTCTTCAAGGCAGCCATCTCGTCCTTCAGCTGGTTGACATAAGTCCTGTCCTGCTCAGAGCGCGCGTGCGCATCGCGTCGCACTCGCTCCAACTTGTTCTGTTCCATGTCAAAAGCGCGCTTCGCTTCTTCTAGACGTTCGAGGAGAGCTTGTTGTTCTTGGTGTGCTGTGGATATTCAGGGAATTAGGAAGTAGACTATTTATTTGGAAACAGAAGTCCCGATGAGGTTCATTACAGTATTTAGTTTTCAGTGTTTCGTGACTATGCTATTTTTTATCTATATTATAAAAGCGAAATAGCACTCACTGCTAACTTAAAACTTGGCAGATAAGTTTCTTATAGGATGTAGACATCCGCTAAGAACGGATTTTACGAAACTCCACCCCTAAGGGGATGAAATGGGTGTCCAAAAATTTGTATGGAGATTCATCAGTGTAGACTGATGGTCATACTTTCTAGCATCAGTGTGCAAGAAGTATCGTCTTGCCCAGCAACTGGGTTGTCTGATAGGCAGACGCTCCTTGTAAAACGCAGGTACTCAGCTGCATCCGGTTAGATTGGAAGCCGACCTCAAGAAACTTTCAGTATACCCTAAGTAACAGTTTGTTAGGCCATGATATTTTCATAAATGAGAACCATTTCATTTAAGAATACAAACCACCTAAAGTCACTTTGAACAGCACCAGAAATGTTTTTTGTGATGCATAGGTGTAATGGTTGGTCGCACACAGACCACACAATCCCTCGCCATCCAATGCACAATTACAGCTCGGTCACCCTGAGACTTAAAAAGTCGTAAAAGTTTTGTTGAAAGGGTGAGCCCATGTCAAAGTAACACCACCTCGGAGAGCTGCGACCTGGTGATCTGGCGGGAGAAGTTTAATCCTCCTGATGATTTTATCGAGCCGTCGGAGAGCCTCTCTCCTGAGCACGAGTTGCCATGGCCAATCTGGAAAACTCTAAACAAACTCCGCATCCAGGATTTGCGCAGCAAAGACAATCTCCACAGATGGGGGGTTCTCGGACGATTCCGATCATCAGTGTTTGTGCAGCGTCTCTCCGTAGACCATGTCCAACCTTCCATCCTGCATCACGTGCCCTGTTACCTGTTCACGTAGGGACCTAATGACAACATCAGTGGACGGCATTGCCGTGACCGAATACTGGGCCAGGCAAGGAATCTAACTAGTTTTGGCATCGACACACTAAGATGAAGGAGTTCATAGGCTAGCAAGCTATTTGAATTACAGTCCACCAGAAATTTTCGTCTCAAGACATACCCATAAGCAAAGCCTGCTGCTTATCATTCTCAGCCCTCAGCATCGCCTCGTCATGCTGCAGTATTAGCTGATCTCGTGCTATAAGTAGTTTCTTCTCCCTCTCACGAGCGGACGCCTCGCATGATTCCTTCTCGCTCGTTAAAGATGCTACGGTTTGGCTCAGTTTGTGTTCTAAGGCTTGGCGGAGTTGCTCCTACAAAAAAAAAACGAATAAAATGAAATTATAATAATAATGCAAACATCGTTAAACGCAACATTGTCACATTAATCCTACTGTTGGACAGAGGTCTTTTCCCCCACATTTTTTAAAATTATTTTTATAATAATTAATTATCTTTAGTTTATCACAAAAATATGAATTTAGACTGCTATATTATTTATTTATTTAGTACATGGAGGACTTACAGCTAATAAAACCAGACAAAAATAGAAAACCATAATCATTGGAAAGCCAATTACAAGTCCTCACGTATAGACATTAGAATAAATTAAAATATAGTGTGAGCACAAAAAAAACCTTCGCTTTTTAGTTAAATAGGATACAGCATAAATAACTAATAAACAATCTATTAAACCTAATGCTACTTAAAGAATTTGAGGCTTAAGCACCTTCTGGCCGAGTTCACACTAATTGTGAATGGATCCCAATCATATTCCTTGCATATGTCATTAAAATTACGGCTTGCACGCACGATATAACTGTTCTGCCTATAATTTGAAGACGTATGAGGAACACGTAAGGGGTGGATTAAAACGAAAAAATTTGTTTGGCACATAAAAATAAAATTTGGATAAAAGGTCAGGGCTATCTATATTGTTATTGAATATTGTTATTATAATGACTGTTTAAATAAACGTTGTACATTTTTTTACTGATATTACTAAGCACTGATTCTAACGATCTCTAGGTGTCGACATCACCTTATATTCATGCACCTTTCTTGGTTTCTGTAAACCCAACTTGGCGAAATGGGGTTTTATACACACGTCGCATACCCGAAGTGAATGCGGTGCCCCTGTTCAGTACGAGCCACACATTGGATTGCCCTAAGTGTTCATACACTTGCACTTTGGAGGACTTAATTAATGCTACCGATGCTGCTGCTCAAACAATTGTAGCGACATTTATGGAGCACATAGGAACTAAAATTCAAAATCCTGCGTCGCGATATTAGAGTTCTACGCACGATTGGAACATATACAACAATCCGAAATCAAACATCGGGCAGTTCCCGGACGTGTGCCAGACAACAGTCCGGTCTGGTCGGAGCCACCGCTCTTTTTAAAAGAGTGGTTGCGGGACTTAAAACTTGTTTCAAGGGGTGTACATTGACTCAAAAAGAAGAAAAAGCCTATTCTATATACATACCTTCTCCTCCTTCAACTTGGTGATATTCTCAGTGGTGGTCCTGTTAATATTAGTGATAATCTGCTGGTACTCCGCCTCCTTCTTGCCAGACGCCTGGGACATAGAGTTTCGCGTATCGCGCAGTTTGCGCTCACTGTTCTCCAGGTCTTTTGATAGGCGGGTGATTTGACCTGGAGGGACAAGAATGCTTTTAGTGAACACGGTTTTATCACTATTAAAACTGGGCATTTGCCCGTATATATATTTTGTATTAAATAACAGTAAAAATTGGTCATCAAATTTAGCAATTATGTTTGCATTTCAAATCCTTGTATAAGGAAGAGTGGGCGCGTGGTGAGATCATCCAAATTTATCTCTCTTACACGCGCGTAACTTAGTGGCAGTGACGTCACATATTATTTTGTGCATCCCTTTTATTTTTCTTGACATTTTCCCCTTCCACCTGATTATAAAGGTTTCTAACTTACATAATTTTGAAAAACATTCAAATAAAAATATTTTATTTGCGATACTGAATAAACTTACTTTTTAATACAAATAACAAAAAAAAAAATAAGTTAAGTACCCAATTAGGCCTACGGTTTTTCCATTTGATTTTGATGCAAAGGCAATTGTATAACTTTACAATACTGTAAGGGGACGATGCTCTTGCGCATTGAAGTAACGAGTTACGTTTACTGAACACGCTGAAGTATTCTCATAACTCACCCTTATAATTCTCCTGCTGCACCAACTTCTCCTGCAGCTCTTGTTCAAGTTTGGCGCGCTTGTTGTCCGTGTCTTCCAACATGTTGGCCGTGTCGAACAACACGGCTTCCAACGCGTCCTTCTCAGATCTGACGCCGGCTAACTGCTCTTGTAGGTGATGCTTGTCTTTCTCGAGAGAATCTATTAGAATCTGTGGGGAAATAAAAAAAAAACACTTACTGCTAAAAAAAACTCTATCCTACATCCTCTGTCTGTCTCCTCGCGATAAACTCAAAAACTACTGAACGGATTAACATACGATTTTCATTAATAGACTGAGTGTTAATGAAAGTGTTTAATTATCATGAAGGTTTAAGTGCATGTTATAGTAGAGAAAATCTTGAATTTAAATGATTTATAACACACGTGCAAAGTTGGGGCGTAACCCCAGTTAATAATAAACAATGCCGGTTAAGAATATTTTGCAATTGCAACAATACTCTCCGCAAACTTTAAGGGCTTGCTCAGTAGAGGAAACCGAGAACGAAAAAAAAAATCTCCATACACTGTCCAATCAATTTTATAATTTAGTTTGGGGGGCCTCCCAACTACTACTAGACTATATTTACTTTTCTGAAAAAAATCTTGTAATAGGTTGTTCAGTTTCGTCTACTGAGCAAGCCCTTGAAGTTTGCGCAGACCTGTCCCTTACACCCTATACGTTTCTTTCTACTTTTCAGATTGCAGGTAGTTGTTACTCTAGGTAAAAGTACTACTTTTTCAGAGTGGAGGCGGGCGCGGGTGCTAGCGCGGGCGCGTGTAATTCAAGATGTATGCAGACGCCATTTGCATTCAAAGTGCTCCCGCGAACCGCGCGTCTTCATGACGCGGGCGCGGGCGCGGGTGGCGCGGGAGTTTCTATTGGCTCAGTCCGCCCGTATCGTTCACAGTGATATGGCGTCTGTTATGTGACTACGCTTGTTGTTCTAAACCATTTTGATTGACATTTTGATGACGCCAAGACCCGAGCGCCCGCGCCCGCCCCCGCACCCGCTAGTGCAGTCTGATTGACCACTAGGATATTAGCAGCTGTTTACTCCCGGCATAGTTACCCTTTAACCACCTACGTCGGATATATCGACATACACTCTCGCGTTTATTCCGCAGGGTCACACATCCACGACCAAATACTCCATCTCGTCAGCTCTTCTGTCACCTATGGGGATTGAAGAGCTAAACAAGATGGAGTACCCAGTCGCAAACACAAATAGGACACGAAAGCACTAGGCAGATCAATCCAACGTGGAGGGTAAATGATTAAAGCAAGTACTGGGAACTAACATCGAAATGGCTTCGAATGGATTAGATATTCATAAATCAGAGCCAACATCGATTTGCATTTTCCTTTAGTGTACAGTGCAAGCACATACAAATTTGACATCATTGTATCAGCATTTTTTTTTTATTTGTATAAACCAGTGCTTCAGTGCGATCTCACCGGATGGTAAGCAGCTATACAATCGTCGATGGTGAGACGCACTAATTTTAGAGCCTATTCACTCTAGCCTTAAAGAAACCTAAATTATAGTTGGACGGTAAGACCGCAGCAGGCAAATTGTTCCAGTCCTTCGATGTACGCGGTATAAACGACGAAGAGAAACGCTAACTGAAATACAGCTACGCGTGGTTTATACTTTAGTATACAAATATTTATTATTAAGTACTTTTGCGTATCATTCAAACTATAATTTAGCTAGCATGTTGGTCTAGTGGTTAGTGGCCCTGACTGCTATGCTGGATGTCGTGGGTTCGATTCCCACCCAGGACAAATGTTTGTGTGATGAGCACGATCATTTGTTCTGTGTCTGGGTGTAATTTATCTATAATATGTATGTATTTAGAAATATATAAGTATGTTTATCAATTGTCTAGTACCCATAACACAAGCTCTGCTTAGCTTGGGTCTAGACGGCGTTGTGTGATGAGTTGTGGAGTATCACTATTATTATATCATCATCAAAAGGTGTAAAGACCCTACATTTAGGATTGAAAATAACAAAAGCTGTGTTTTCTTTATAAATACCTATTTATGAAGCGTGACATTTTCTATAAATATAGTATCTATAAGCTAATTACCTGTTTCTCTTCTCCATCCTTAACATGATCTTCCAAGGCCCTGTTGATTCTGCCGATAGTCTCATTGGCTTGCTCCAGTCGTTGTTGCAGACGTATTATCTCTTCGTTTAGAGTATCCTTCTTGCGGACCATGGCTGTGAGTTGGGAGCTCAGTTCTCCGCGTTCCCTAGGTAAAAAGAAATGAGAATGTTCTTTAGTGAACGGAAACTAGACCAATAGTATGTCGTGTCATGACTTCAACTGAAAAAAATGTGTAGGAATAATGTGAAACCGAAAATTGATATTTTATCATGTAACGGTATCGTCTTAATACCTTTTTGAGTTGTTTAAAGTATTACAAATATATATTTCGTAACCAATATATTATAATTTCATTAATTGGTAAAGGTAATAAAATATTCAAGTATTTATTTACACCTTGGATGGATGGATTTTTTGAGAAGTGATATGAAAGAAAAGGGAGTTGGAGGTAGCGTGACAGATGACAGGATAGAATGGAAGAAAAATCGTGTTACGCTGACCCCAAATAAAATGGGACTAGGACAGGAAGACGATGATTTACTTATTTTAACCAAAAGGTTAGTTAGTTGAAAAAAAAAAACTTCTTTGTTCATAACCTGTCACAACTCCAATTGTAACTTCTTTCTCCCTCTAGAACCATGATTTTGTCGCAGAGACACACCATGTATAATTCTAGCTCTATCCTAGTTTGTACCTTATCTGTTCTACATAAAGTTTAGATTCTTTACCTCAGAACCTATCGCAACTTCACCATATCACTCATTCTGGAGGATGTTGACCTGCTTCTTTCTCCATCCTAGTTTGTACCTAAACTCTTCTATACAGAGTTATTTGTAAAACACTAACAACCTTGCAGGACTGTATTACTAACATCATAAACAACAATTTTTGTTCTATGACTTTTGACAGATATCGTTGTCCTATCTAACACAATTCAACTCTGTATTTTGCTACACCTACCTACGTGTATATGACGCGACGCAAGCATCAACTTCCCCCCCCCCCCCCCCCCCGCCGCCCGCTTCCCTCCGCTATTGTACTATCGCTTGCTTCGCACACTTAGTAATATTTAGAACGTTTAATTTAAATATTTTTATTTTTATATGAAAATTTGATGAACTAAAATATGATAATTTTTTTAAAGTCATAGACCAAAAGTTGTTGTTTGTGATGTTAGTAACATAGTCCTGAGAGGTTGCCAGTGTTTTACAAATAACCCTGTATAAGGTTTAGATTCCTTACCTCATAACCTGTCGCAACTCCAACTCCACCTTGTCTCTCTCTCCCTCTAAGAACTTGATCTTCTCACAGAGAGACGCCTTGTCTGCTTCTAACTCCATCCTAGTTTGTTCAGCGGCTAGGAGTTCTTTACGCAATGAGTTGAGATCACCTTGTTGTTCTGATGATTGACTGGACAGGTTTGATTTTTCGTCTTCTAGCTGGTGAAGTATGAAAGTAATCAAGTTTATGAGAGTTGTAAAATCTGTGCTTATTAGTTCACGCTTCAAATCCATGAGCATGTGGACTGACGTCGCCGATGGCTGACGCGCCGGACCGTAAGCGGCGCAACCACTTCTCAATTCGCTAGTTTCAGAGGCACTCAAAATCAAAGTCAAAAGTTTTTTATTTCACATAGGCCTATATACATAAGCACTTATAAAACGTCAGAAGCTAGTGCACGATTCTAATTGGTCCTTTCCTATGTAGAAGAACCGGCAAGAAACTCCCTGGTTATTCTTTTAAAAAGAAAATATTGTTCTTACAATATTTCCATATTACAGCATAAGTAGATATTATGTAAGGACAGTGTAGACTGGTCAATATTGTACTAAAAAGTACAATAAAAATAATCGTAATAAAAAGTAAACTTAAGAATTCGCGGAGTCTACAGTGTTCCCACAACCACATTATAAAAAGAGCCTATTTAAATAAAAGCAAGAAAAATAAATAATTACAATAATTAATAAATGATACATTAACAAAATAAATTACTAACGAATTTATGGTGGTTGGGGTCTAATAATATAAAAAATATTGCAAAAGCAATGTGTTAAAAAGAAAAAAAGTATATATTACAACAAGAGCAGTTAATAGATACATTTGCACAATATTATGAGTTACCCGGGGGCCACATATGCAGAAGCAGTCATTGCCAAACAAGCGTGTCTTCGACATAGTCTTTAACACTTGTATTCTTCAATCGACACCTCTCTGTACCGTTGCTTATTTCTTGCCATTATTCAAATATATAGTATTCAAATTCATTTAAAAAAAAGGTATGGTTTTCTTATTGAATCAAATCCTAGTGATAGTGGTTTTACACTTACATGTTTAACATCCTCATGCAATTTCTTCTTATCACCTTCAAGGTTCCTCACGGCTGCTTCTAACTTCTCTACGAGGTCTTGTAGATCGCTTCTTTCCATTAGGGTTCTTTCCAACTCTATTTCTAGGTCACCTAAATAACAGAAAAGCCAAATGATGAATGAATGAATGAATGAATGAATGAATGATGGATCTTTGAATTTCAGAGACACGAATATAAAATAATCGTATTGTTCTATGAAAGGTCAATTTTAAACAATATTTATTTGTTTAAATTTCGTAACACCTTAACAACAGCTATAATACACCATTGCGATATATTACCTACTACATATTTATATAATACTAGCTTTTGCCCGCGACTTCGTCCGCGTAGAAGTCGAAAATGGTTTTATTAGGTTTTTTGAGATACGAAAATATGAAATATTATTTATTATCTTCAACGTGTGTGATAGTCCATTGAATTGTATAACGAGCGATATTGTATCTTAAGATAAAATATTATAATTTCTTAGCCATGTGCAGCGCCCCTTAGTAAACTCCACTGCGGGTGACGTAACCTACGACAAACTTATTATTTGCGGTTGGTACAGTAATCAGGTCTAGGGATCGAACCGCAAAATTAAGTTTGTTTTTTATTGTATATACTTTTCCGGGATAAAAAGTACCCAGTGTGGTGCCCAGGCTATTAAAGAATAATTATACCAAGTTTCATGGTAATCGAACCGGTAGTTTTTGCGTGATGCCTGAACAAACAGACAGCCAAAAATTTTTTTAATCACATTTTTTGGTTCGGTGTCGGTCTAGTAACACCCCCTGCCATTTATTTTTTTCATATTTTCAATGTACAGAATTTCCACTTCTACAGATTTATTATAAGTATAGATTAAAATAAATTAAAAAAACACAATGATACATCATCATCTTCCTGCCCTTGTCCCATCTTATTTGGGGTCGGCGCAACACGTTTTTTTCTTCCATTCTATCCTGTCAAAAGTCATACTATCACTAACTTCCTTTTCTTTCATATCACTGTTCACACAATCCATCCATCTTTTCTTTGGCCTCCCTCTCCCTCTCCACCCATCCACATGTATACTTATAACTCTTTTAGTAACATGTGTTTCATCTCTCCTCTTTACATGACCATACCAAGACAAACGATTCCCCTTCAACTTTTCAGTCACTGGCGCCACTTTCAAACTTCCTCTAATATATTCATTTCTTACTTTATCCATTCTCGTCACACCACACATCCATCTCAACATTCTCATCTCCGCTACATGCAATCTTTTTTCATGCGTCTTTTTCACAGCCCAACATTCTGATCCATACAGTATGACAGGTCTTATCACGGACTTGTAGATTTTACCCTTCAACTTGAGGGGCATCCGTGGGTCACAAATTGTTCCAGTGACCTGTCGTCATTTCATCCATCCTGTATTGATCCGATGTGATACGTCTCGGTCTACCTCGCCATCTCCTTGGATAAGCGACCCGAGGTACCGAAAGTCGGAGCAGATTGGTATGGGCGTTCCAGTGAGAGCTAAGGGCATAGGACCGGAGAAACCACCGAAATCGCAGAACAAGTATTCCGTTTTGGTTCTACTCAATTTCAGGCCAACACTCTCCAGTCTGTGCCACCACACCTCCAATCTGTTCTGGACCTCTAGGCCACTCTCGGTAACCAACACAATGTCATCGGCAAACAGCATACACCAGGGAGCCTCTTCCTGAATGTCCGACGTCAGAGCGTCCATTATCATCAGGAAGAGGTAAGGGCTGAGAGCCGACCCTTGATGTAGGCCGACAGCCACATTGAAGCTGCCAGTGGTGCCCACTGTAGACCGGACTTGGGTACTGCATCGACTGTACATCGCTCGGATCAACTGCACATACTTCCCAGGCACACCTTTCTCCTTAAGGGCCCACCACAGAACCTCACGAGGTACCCGGTCGTATGCCTTTTCGAGGTCGATGAATACCATGTGCAAGTTTTTATGCGCACCTCTGTATTTCTCGCACAGCTGGCGTATAGAAAAAATGGCATCCGTTGTACCCCGAACAGGCATAAAACCGAATTGGTTCTGTGAAATTTCACTCTCTTCTCTCAGCCTTCTTTCAATAACTTTCTCCCAGGCTTTCATAGTATGTGACATTAGCTTTATTCCTCTATAATTGTTGCATTCAAGCACATCACCCTTGTTTTTAAAGATGGGCACCAGGGAACTGTTGCACCACTCATCAGGTATGGCTTCTTCCCGCAACAACTTATTGAAGAACAAAGCTAACCACATCCATCCATCCACTCGCAGCAACTTCCACAATTCAACTGGTATTCCGTCTGGACCAATTGCCTTACCATTCTTCATTCCATTTACAGCTATCCTGACTTCATCCATACTAATCATTCTCACTAGACCCAAATTCACTGGTTTGCTCTCTAAAATCCCATTCCAGTTATTTTCCTCATTCATCAGTCTTTCAAAATAGTCCTTCCACCTCTCTTTGATTTTTTCATCTTCTGATAGAATCATTCCAGTTTCATCCCTTATACATCTTATCTGACAAACATCTCTCGCATTTCTCTCTCTTGCTCTAGCAAGCCGGTATAGATCTTTCTGGCCTGCCGGACTATCCAGTGTATCGTATAATTGGTCCTGTGCTTTTGCTTTCGCTATTGCCACGGCTTTTTTGGCTTTTTTCTTTAAAGCATCAAAAAAAAACACAATGATACATAAAGTTTTAAATTAACCTACTCAATTTCAATACACCTCCAGTGCTACTTCAGAGAACTTCAGCATGCTGCCGTGAAATAGATTCTATATCTCATTAGCAATTTCATGGCGCATGACAAGGGTGTAAACTGTTGGTTAAATATGATTGGCCGGACAAAATTTAGTCAAATCGATACAAAAGAAGAAGGGGGGTAAACTTATTCAGGTTTGTCCCAGGGAAAGGCAACCGCAAAATACCTATACTTTTCTAAAAATGAGCTAGTAACCGCAATGATGTATGGTACAATTGGTACATCTGTAATACTCACTCCTGTGTTTCTCCATCTGAGACAGTATGGAGTCAGCCTCTAACTTCTGCTGGTCCAGCAAGTCTCTCGCCAAGGCAGTCTTGTTGAGCTCTTCCCTGGTTGTCACCAGCTCCGAGCGTAGGCGCGAAGAACGTTCTTCTTCGGCCCTGCAAATTTTTTTAAAGTATTTTAAACTTCACTCCTTTGAGATTAGCCAACAATTAAAAAAATACCTCAACAATATCTAACTACTAACTTGTGCACTTTCAAGTAAATAAAAGCACAACCCCCCCCCCCTCAAACATTCCCAATGTCCCTCAACGTCCCTTAAACTTAGGACTAGACATCAAATCTTACTTCAATTCTGCCCCGGAACTTACAGCTACTAGAAAACTTTAAAACCATTTTGTCAAGTTAATTTAAACCTTCCCTGTATTAATATAAGATTGAAAATCAAATATTACCTCAACACTGCCTCCCTACTCGACGCCTCTCGATGCAGATGATCCACCTCATCGTTCAAGTTCCTTTTCTCCGTCTCCAGTGCTTCTATGGCTTTCTCTAGACGAGAATTTATCTTCTGTAGTTTCTCGTAGTCTGATGTTAGAGATTCCACCTAAGATAATAACAATAATTATTAGGTTTTCTTTCCTTTGGTTGTTTTTAAGACATAAGAGCTAACAGATTAATTTTGTAGTCATGAAATAGTTTTTTGTTTGTTTGCAACCCTTATTAGACTGTGGTAGCCTTGAAAAGCTTATCGTAACTGATAAAATAAATGGCAGAAGGCCTCGTGGGCGCAGCTCAATACGTTGGTCCGACCAGATCCGCACCGCTCTTGACTTTACGGTATACAATGCTCTTCACACCCCCAGAGACAGAAGCAGATGGAGGAATATCATACAAATGAAAGTGATGAAGCGGCAGGTCACGATCCTCAGCATTAAGAAATACGACATAAGGTGGGATAAGTCTAATTAATGGACAATTTAAAGAATATTGATTTGGAGGTGTGCGGAACAGAGAGTAAAGTCCCACAAACCTCCTTTGAAAAGGGAGAATCTTCCGACCAGATGGGTGTTATGTCTGGTGGGCAGCTGCCCGATAGATGATTTCGGGCTGTTCTATATGTTCTAATCGCGCGGAGAACTTTGATTGCGCGATGCAGGATTATTTCTTATGTGACGCCATAGATGTCGCTACATCACTCCCCTCCGGATTTAACTTATATTTGTATTTTTATTCAAAATAAATTTTTAAATTGTAATTTTATTATTTTTGGGACAAACAGTAAATTACACAGGTTCTTTTTAGTACAGTACGTGGTAAAAATTCATTTAACATAAGTTCATCCACGCCAAACTGTTTACAGTAAAACAGTCAAACTCACCATAGCATTAATTTCGACCCTGTTCCTCTCCAGATTGTTCTTATCGATCCGCAGCGCCTCCAGCGACTTCTGCATGGACTCTTTCTCTTGCAAGAGCTGATGCAGATCTGCGTTGGCTTGATCTAGTTTACCTATTATTTACATCAATTATTTGGTTTGTTTTAATAAATTAAAAAATTGCATTTTGTTTTTGTTAAATATTTTTTAGCTTTTTACAAAAACGGGGACTTTAAAAAATTATGTTTTATTATAATCAAGTAGCGTAATAAATAAGCTTTTTTGTAAGGTATATCACATTAGTGTTCAAATTTCTTCGAAATAAAGGCCCATTTTTTACTTTTCCTTTTCTTAAGTTTTTTGCATTTTACAGGTCAGTGTGACTTTAACCCTATTGAATGGCTATTTCATGAAAAGGTCCTTCAACTAACCCAGTTAAACGGAGATGGTTCTATTGATGATTTTAAACAAATGAAATCATTTTTTAATAAACATAGTATCTGAAACTAACCTGCAAAATGCAAAAAACTTATGAAAATGTGAATGTTGCGCGACTCAGGCGCTTTCAACTTAAATGTCTGGCTGGGTTTGATCCCATGACGTATAACTTATAAGCCGGGGCCCATTACGGTCAAGCGCAAGTATACGGCCATTGACAGCCACTGTTGTAGCTTACTGCTAGCGCAGTTTTCGATATTTAAATGTTACCACAGACCTGCCATTCATCCGTATCATTTAGAGGATTAAACCAGAGAAACGTTGCTTATGACTTCAGCCCATGAGCCACAGCTGCAGGATAATGTGTGAAGGATTAATTAAATACCTTGTAGATCGTGGACCTTGCTTTCCAGAGAGGCGACAGTGAGGTCGGCCGTCTCACCGTGCTTCCTGCAACTTATCAACTGCTCTCGTGTGTTCTGCAGCTTTACCTGACCAATAACAATGCTGGGTGTAATAAACTACCTAAATATTTGAATTTAGTAGGCATGAACCTATTTGCAAAAAAAAAAGATAAATAATACTTTGCATTCGAATCAAGTTACATATGTCACCGGAAAATTGCAAATCACGCTGTAAGATTGTAAAATATTGCGAAAAATTGCCAAATTTTTTCAAGTCAAGATAAGACACGGTGATGTTGAAAACTAATGAATTTGGATGTGATTATAATGTAATAAAGATTTATTAGAACCATACGGAGTCTGTTCTCCGGTGACATACAACGCTGAAACGACAGATGGGCTTTTATTTATTTATTTGGATAGGCACACCAACGACTTCTTTTCAATATGATTTTAATAATATCTGCGAGGTGATCCTGTGTAAAAAATGTCACTTACAGGTATGCACAACATTCACAGTAAGTCTAATTAAATAGATGAAAAACAGTTTTAAATAATAAATATATAAAATACGAGAATCGAAATTAAAAATATGTTCAAACTTACAAAAAAAAAAACTAAAATTACACATTATTATAAAATTTTGCTTTCTTTAAAAAGGGTCATTGTAAGTACTAATCAATATGAGCATTGTGTATATATTGTCGATTTATTGAACTTAAATGTATGGAGCAGCAGAATTTTATTATGATTTCAAAGTTGCTTGTATAGTAAAAGTTGTTCATATTGATGAGTACAATGACCCATTTTAAGGAAAGCCAATCTGTCTTTTCAACTTTAAATAAACTTTAATTAATTTTGTATCTAAAAAATAGGCTTTATAGAGGATAGACTACATTTATTTATTTAAACTTCATGTACAGTGGTGGTACATAGGCGGACTTCATGCCACAAGGCATTCTCTACCAGTTAACCATTGGGTTAAAAAAACAACACTCTGTGGTAGGTGTGCACAACAAATAAATAACAGATATTTGAAATAGAATTTAGTATCGTTAAATTAAGTGGCTAACTAAGTGGTTGACTATAGCACGTAATGAGCTAATAGCTTAATGAGATAATCAGCTTATAACGTTCCAGCACATGCCAAAACACACGTTTTCTGTCGGTAGCAAATTTTTTATTTTTTATTTGTATAAACTAGTGCTAGATTGCGATCTCACTTGATAGTTAGCAGTGATGCAAGTTTATTAAGAGCCTATTCACTCTAGCCTTGAAGACACCTAAATTATAATCGGACTGGAAGACCGCAGCAGGCAAATTGATCCACGGTGTAAGCGGTATTAAACGACTCGATATTTTCTACTTAACATGCAATCAATTGAAAGGCTTACTTGCAACTCATGTATCTGTATTTGATACTTGTGTAGCGCGGCTTGCACGGCCGATATTGTGCTCTCCGCAAAGGCCGTTGCGTTGGCTGACGAAGACACGTTGCGTTTTGGTGACCTACAACAAAATAGAGCAGTTCGTTTTTTATTTTGCGAAATTTAACGTTAGAAAACTAGGGGGTGATTGCGTAACAAACATATTCATTCAATGGAGTGTTTCCTTTTGTCAATACACATTCATAGTGTTTTATATAGATAGACTAGCTTCTACCAGTGGTTTCTCCAGGTTCCATCATACACACTACCCCGTTTCATAACCCGTACGGTGTCCATTTTGAAAAATCCTTTCTTAGTGCATGCCTATAAAAACTATCTGCGTGCCAACAGCGCAATCCCTTCCGTGGTTTGAGTGAAAAATTATCAAATGACTTCTTCCCTCTGGGTGGAGTGAATGGGATTTTTACTAACTAAAACCCATCCGTGTTCCTTCAGTTGTCTTTTGCGGCAGCTATAACAGCATAAATTTATATAAACTAGTGCTTGGCTGCGATCCTACCTGATGGTAAGGAATAATTGACAGGCATAGGCTCTAGCAAGCTCAGTCACATATGCCCCCCTCAGCTCTTTAAGGCACACGTATAACAACGGCGAGCTACCCATTGCTCGCCTTCCGTAAACCCGCGCCTACGTTAACCGGGAATCACCCTCCACTCGCGGCGGATTGCATCTCCCTCACGCTATTTTGCACTTAATCCTTCGGTCGCATTACTGCTTCGTGGCAAGTGACTGCATCCCATGCTCTCTTACTCCTTACCATGACCTGAACTCGGGCCAGATGCTCAAGTATTCGCTGCCTTATGCCTCCCCGAGAAAACTGCGATGCTCCGCCCACGCTGACCAGACCTCTACCGTGTCCTCCGGTCAATCTGTGACGCACGATGTGTGTGGTCACGCACGCCGCCTCTGAAGACTCGCATCGCTCCTCCTACAGCAGCATGTGAGTGCATACCTGTCATGCAGATGTATATGCTGGGCATGCGCGGGCGGCGCGTCGCTGTCGGAGTCGTGTATGAGCGCGCGCGCCACCTCCTCCAGCGCCGCGCGCATCACGCCCGCCTCGCCGCACGCCGCCTCTGCAGACTCGCATCGCTCCTCCTACAAAGGGGAATGAAACTTTGCCATACATTGCTAGCATATAATTTTTTTTCTTTTCGCCAAAAGTGAATCCTAGGCCACATCTTAAAGACCTGTATGAAAAATCAATAGCAAAAAGAATTATGTCTACCAACCATAACAAAACTAAGTTAGAGACTATTTAGTAGATTGCTATAGATTTTTTATTAGGTGTTATTTTTCTTAAATACAAATACTCTATAACTGATATTTTAAGTTTGCCATTGTTAAATATAGTTTTGGTGGTTACGTTTTTTATGGTAGGTACGCATTAAACTCTGTCAATGACTATCGGGACACTAACGCGTATCTTTTCGATTCGTTTATCACTTTATTTTTACTATTTTAGTGATGAAAAACTGTGAATGTGGAAAAAACATAACAATAATAACCAATTTGATCTATTTTATCAATAGAAACCTCAAAATATTATGTATTATATTTCTATTTCATTATAATATAAGGAAAATATGTAACGCCTGACAAAAATATACTAGCAATGCTTCTAGAGGTATCTTCGTTCGGTTACAGTTTAAAAATCTGATTCTTTTTGCTATTCTCCTGTAACATATAACCTTGGTTTCATTTCTGGCGAAAAGAAAAAAATAAATCATGCCAAATAATTTGCATTGGTTTTAATTCATTATAAAATAGTTATGCCAACAGATACTGAACCACGGTTTGCCAAAAATAAAATAAAAAGACTTCTATGACAGGCAGCTTTTTTATAACGTCATTTTCAGATCCAAACCCAAAGTGCAAAAAAAAAAAAAAAAAAAAAAAAAAGGCTCATGCAAAAGTGCATGGGTAGTACAGAAACAAAATCGCGTGAAGCGAGAAATGACGCCATCTAGCGTAAAACCAGATTGAAATGTTCCTATCGACAATATTACATTTTACTGTTAATAGATGGCGTCGCTGTGTTTCAAATGATTAATACTTAATTTATGCTTGTTTTTTTACTTTCTTTTTGTTCCTTTAAACATTGAAATAATTTATAGTTTCTTTTAAAGAGATGAAGATATTAAAATTGAATATCAATTTATAAATATTTGATTATCTATGTGTTAGTTTTCAAACTTGAGAGGGTAGGTTGAATATGGATTTAAAAATAATAACTAGTAGGTAGTATAAATAATACTTAGACCAGAGTTATGACATAGCTCAATTGATTGTTCGCTAAGTTAATTTCGATTATCTCGTTCTAGCACTTTTCGTTGGATTTTATTTTTAACCAAAATGAGTAGATATGAATTGTTGGATTTAGTAAAAAGAGCTCAAATAATTGCTATTCATGATCAAGGTAAAAACTTGTCAGAAATAGCCAGAGAGACCGGTGTAAACGTAAGTAGATTTTTATTCTTCTTATATATAACAAAAGCCTCCTATATAATAATCATTATTGGGTATTATATATTTCTGTTTTATTGTTGCAGAGAAAAATTGTTGTTCTATGGTATGACGATTTGAAGAAGAGGGTTCTTTGAAACACCATAAAAGAGCTGGCAGACTACTTCAAACTAATAAACATGTTGCAGCGTCAAACCATGATAAGGGAGTACGAAGAAAATCGACGTCTGTCGACGAACCACTATGCTGGTGTTTTTTTGACACAAGCGTTGACACTGTTCGTTGTGCTCTTCATACTTAGTGATAAGATGCATTATCGGAGGCATGCTGTGAAATCCTTGCTATATGGATCACATAAACTTTGATTAGAGTAATGTCATCTTTACTGATGAAAAAACTTTTAAGTCCAATGAACACGGACGGTTATGTTTGTGGCGTCAAGATGATAAATAATTATAATACTGAATTAATATTATTTACTCAGTATTTGTTCTCTGTATTAACTGGAGACCTTGTTATGTGTGTTTAACTTAATACCCTAAAACCACTTAAAAAGTTATGAACACTTGATATATTGTTGTGCAATATTATAGTTTTTAGCCTACATTTAATCCTTTTGATTTTTTGATAAAATTATCTGGTATCTCAAAAGTTTGTTTGTTAAGGTTACATAAGCTTCAATCCTCTTTCCAATTTTGGAAACGAATACTTAAGCTATGGCCTCAATAAAAAATCTTATTCGGTGATTAATAAATGGTGATTGTTAAATTTGAATAAGAAATTGTAAGAAATAAAAACATATTATTTTTTAATAGTGCCTTTTTGTTTGATGAGCCTGTTTACCTTCATTTTTTTCATTTTGCTGAGTAACTACCTACTTGAATATTATATTACAAATAAATATCCATTTGTTAGCTTTGATATAATATTCCTACCGATTTCTTTTGTTTGTTTATATTTATTGTACACAACTTACAAAAAGTTGTGAGTACTACGTGAGATTCGAACTCACGGCTCATTGATTTACGCATAGCACATGCTAAACCGCTAGGCCAACTTGACTCTAATTTAAATGATGAAATTATGAACTACAATCAATTGTTGATGACAATGACGACGCATGTGTCTATTTTCTGTCAAACTAAAAGTCAAGTTTATATTTTGTGAGATTGCCTTTGGACGCCACTTAGCTGTGAAGAAGCCAACGCCATCTAGTTTAATTTTCGAAAACTTGAACTTTAACGTGCAAGGGAAAAAAGGCATTAAGGTATCCAAGCACTTTTGCAGGCCTGTGTACATACTTTAACCGAATCCCAGTGTATGTCTCACGGTTGCGACAAAAAAAAAGTATTTGTACAGCAATAACTCCAAAAATATGCCGCGTCTGACACAATTTTAACGAACAAAAAAAGAACGGATTATTTTTCACAAACGAAGATTTTAATCTTTAACCGCTTACGATTTTATCGTTTTTTGCGTGATTCCTGTGACATAGGTGACAGAACAGCTGACGAGATGGAGTATTTGGTTTGATTACCGAATCCGACGTAAGCGGTTAAATGATTAAAGAGGACTAGACAATACATATACGTAGCCAACATAAACTTTGAAACTATAACAAAAATCTAGAAATAAGCTGTTAGTATTCAAATAACAACCAGGACCATAACTTTCTAAGCTAGGAAATAAGAGCTCAACTTCACACTATTCCTATTCAAATAAACTATTAACAATATTATACAGAATTTGACAATAGATATTAAACACGCAAGCAATAGATATTTGTCTAGTTCAGCTAACGCAAAATGCTATTAAAACCCTATTAACCTAGGTCAAAAGTCTGTTATTTAATGAAGCAGTTCTTACGTCATGTTCAGGCCAACGCCAGTCGAAACCGAGCTATACCACTTGAACTCTTATCGCGATTAATTTGACAACCTAAACTGAATTGTTAAAAGGTAAACAGGGAGCCGTGAGATAAAAGGTAAACAAACTACAGTCAAACGGGGTGAATAGGACCGCAGGGGTGAATAGGAACAAAAGTTTGAAGGCGATTTTTGCCTTAATTAACAATTTTTCCCAGCATTTAAGTACTCCTATTTGTTCATGAATTGTAATAAAAACGGATACTTTGATAAAAGTCAATTATATAAATACATACAAATGTAAAAAACTTAACCAAAGTTTTGTTCCTATTCACCCCTGCAGTCCTATTCACCCCGTTTGACGGTATTTATAATACTACTAAATTAAAAGACCACAGATACTACAAACATCTATACTTACAATAAATCTGTAGAAGTGAAAATTCTGTACACTAAAAATATCAAAAAAATAAATGGCAGGGTGTTACTAGACCGATACCGAACCCAAAAAAGTGATTAAAAAAATTTTTGTCTGTCTGTCTGTTTGTTCAGGCATCAAGCAAAAACTACCGGTTCGAATACGATGAAACTTGGTATAATTATTCTTTAATATCTTGGGCACCACATTGGGTACTTTTGTCCCGGAAAAGTATATACAATAAAAAACAAACTTAATTTTGGTGTTCGATCCCTAGACCAGATTACGCACACGGCTAAGATACTATAATATTTTATCTTAAAATACAATATCGCTCGCCATACAATTCAATCGACTATCACACACGACGAAGATAATAAATAATATTTCATATTTTCGTATTAAAAAAGCCTAATAAAACCATTTTCGACTTCTACGCGGACGAAGTCGCGGGCAAAAGTTAGTTTTACATAAAAATGTGACGTTTTGTCACTGTCGATCAACTTGTTGATACGAAATATTTTCGTTGAATTCTTGTTATTCGCCGAAGAATAAACATGCAAAGAAAACGCAAATGCATTCAACAGAAAAGCAGACTGTTACTAATGTGTTCAACCACGTCGAAGAAACTTGGTCGAAGGTACATTATTTTCTTTACATTACATTTACATTTTGTCTCAAGGCCTGATGAATAGGGTATCGTATAGTTACAAAAAATCCACAATGACTAGTTTTGCTGTAGAAGTTGTAGTGAGTTAAATTATTTTTCTAAACAAGCGAGTTCAAAAACGTCGTATCATACACGTGAGTAATGATGATTACGGTCTTCGGGTCTAAATACCGTCTCAGCGGTAATCACCAACATTACACACTTCTTTTTCTATGTACATTTTAACAGTGACTGTGAAGTTTTATATTTTTCACTTTTCAGAGTTCCTTTTAGAAAAAATCGTGCTGTACCGACTCCAAATAACAAGGGACACAGACAGGAAGATGCTGACTATGATGATGACTTTTTAGTGTTTTAATTTTGTTTTTAGTGCATGGGAGCATTGATAGTAAAAAAAAAACTGGGCAAGTGCAAGTTGGACTTGCGCACTGAGGGTTCCGTGGAAACTTACCTATGCGAATAGTTCAATTCCCGAATTGAGTCCCGAAGATTTTTTGGAATCGCAAAAAAGTATTTTATTTTTTTGGGACGTAACAACAAATTTTCTGTTTTCAGATTTATTCTTATAAGACCTTGTTTTATGCTGAATCACAAGATTTTGGGTTAACGGGAAGTACCCTATGAATTTTGATTCCTTTGAGAGTGTCGAAATGTACGTTTTTTGCGACATAAACGGCCGTATTTTTTTTTCGTTAACTTAAAAGTTTTATTTTTTCACAGCTTCAAGGAACCGCAGACCTGAGTATATGGTTTTAGTTTCAACTCGATACCTCCACGCAATTCGAAGATAAAGGGTCTTGACAGATAGACAGTCAGACAGACAGACAAACGGACGGACAACAAAGTGATCCTATAAGGGTTCCGTTTTTCCTTTTGATGTACCGAACCCTAATATGGTATTTGCAAAAGGGATATCCTTCTATATTGAACTTAATCAAATTATTCTCTCAGAATCGACTTTACTCTGTATGTTCATATACCTAAAAGATCTTGATTTTTTAATGAAAATACCAAAATCGGTATGTACATATATGCCTATAACATTTTAAGACTTCTCTCTATTCTTTACGGATTTCATAATAAAAATTGGGGCCTTGTGACGACGTGTTTGACCACTATCTCACCTGATGGCAAGCGATGATGTGGCCGACGAAGCACGCAAATATTTAGGACGTAAAATCGATCGCATTAAGAGCTCGTGGTAGGCCCTCAGGATTTTGATAAAAATGAAACCAATCTAGAAGTATATATTTTCAAATTAAAAAGAATTTTCCAAAACGGTTCTGTACATTATGAAGCTCTGAGCTAACAAACATTATATAAACAACCAAATTCAGGTTCTTGTGAAGTCGATTAAAAAGACTAGTCGCTCTAAAGTATCAATTAAAATATACAAAAAATAAATTACAACATTTAGGTTGTAGGAGTTAGTTATTGATCATGACTTTTTTGCGTCATTCAAACTGTTTAAAGTTAGGTCTCCCAGTACTATATTCCTACTAATATCTCCTTCACTCACCAATCCCTGCAGCTCTCCAAGCAGGCGTTGTATCCTCGCATCTCGTTCGCGCAACTCCGCAAGCGCAGAATCACGTTGCGCAGTCATATCGCGCAGATCTACGCGCATGCCTTCCACACTATACGGCCCTGCTGATGTTCCGCCGCTAGTCTGGTGACCCTGAGGACCTTGGAGACAGGATGGATGGGAGCCAGGATAGCCAGGCTGCTGTTGGCCCTGGTAACCAGGCTGTTGTTGGGTCTGGTAACCACCCTGTTGTGGGGTATGGTAAGCACCCCCATGAGATGTCTGCTGGGACATGGATTGATAATCCGGCTGTGGGTAAAAGCAAAGATAACTTGTTATTATTTGTGTATTTAAAATAAATAAAATAGTTTAACGAGGTATACCTGTCATTTAATGAATAGTGGTAAAAAAAAAATTAAGAAACAGAAAACGTCGTCGAAAGTTAGAAAAACCTAAAACAGTTTTTCAATTACAGGAAACAATAACAACAATATTTGCGCTTGCGCAAGGTCCTACATAGTTATACGAATGCTAGCAGATACCCGGTGTGCAACTATGCTACAAAAGAAATACATTTGTTGGAAAAATAGGAAATTTGCGTTATTTTTTTATGCATTGTATTAATGGTCTAAGACTAGCTTCATATAATTACTTTTCTACTGAAATTGGTTTTGGGGACATCATTTTTTATGTCTATAACGGACATAAGTAGAATAATGTTTTTTATATATAGAAAGATAGAGGTACCTAATACTAAATTCCTGACACATATGGCAAGGCAACTCTGGAAGCTACACAAAAAGTAAGTAAAAATGAGCTAGTTACAAACTTCCTCATAAAGCAGACATGATTATGAATCAATCATAGTTATAATAATAATAATGATTATCAACATAACATAGAAACAAAGAAATCACAAACATATCAGTCACATCTTTTTTCAATACGCAATATCTCTACCGCTTTTAGGCACGCAATTTACTGTTTTCCGCACTAGCGCGAAAAAGTGCCCGAGCCTGCCCCAGCCACAATTGACTTTATTTATCGTATCGAACTGGGCGCTAAGCGACCCCCACAAGTCAAGCGTTAACCCGCTTTATTTATATCTTTCTAAGTTTATTGAAAAACGTCATTTAATACACGTGGAAATTTGTCACTGCAACACTCGGCTCCATAATACCATCGCCTGCGGCTCGGGCGAATTCCACCTCGGTCGCAATGATAAACTTTTTACATTTGTATCAAAATGACCAACCACCCAACTCACCTTTAAGCTCTGAGCAGCAAACGCATTGATTGAATATCCACTCAGCATACCGACAAGCTCCCTAGCATTCGAATCGAACTCGTTCCTCACACGGTACAGGTCGCGCTCCGTGTTGGTCTGCAGCTCGGAGAAGTGGCGCTTCACAGCCACCACCTCGCGCCACAGGCTGAGCAGGCGGTGGTGCTCATTGGAATAGTAGTCGTTAAATGCCTGAATGAGATGAGGTGATGAGTGTCAGATATTTAAATATGCGAAATTATGATTCAGCTTGTTTAGAACTCTTTACCAGCCATAAAACAAAACTATGATAGAGGATGGCACAATTTTTTTAGGAACTTGTATTTTCTACTACTTTAGTAGTTTTGCCAATCTGTAGTTTCAACCTACTGCCAATAACTGGCTTTCAATTAGGTTATATTTATTTGCCAGTAACTGAGCCGGCACACATTATTCTGTGAAAAATTTTTTTTTTTTTTCAAAACAACCTTCCTCCAAGATGTCAGTCAAACAAAAGTTAAAAAAAATATTAAAATATTTCATTTCAATTGGTGCTGTAATTGTGGACTTTTGCGCTCAGCAACACACTTTCACATTTTAAATATTTCAATTTTCACCCTAATATTCCGAGTGGAATGTTATGAAAGACTGTTTAATTTTAAATTTAAAAATGGAACAGGAAAAGTTTTAATTAAATAGATAATTGTTTATGGATTTGTTTTGGCCAAAATTTAGAAAAAGAACACCATTTGCTGGTACTATTATTCATCTGATTTTATTATAAAAAAAGGAAATCATGAAAATGTCATGTACCTGTTCTTCATCCTTCCACTCATCCTCCTTGATAGCCATCTCATCCCGCAAAGCTTCCCAGTCATTGGTCAGTTTCTGCAAGTCATTGGTGAGTGCTTCATTCAGCTGGTGGGATTCCTCAAGCTGGTCACGAAGAAGGTTGTTCTGCTGCACCAGTTTCTCACACCTGGTAGGGTTTCAGGAGCATAGTAGTAAATAATGGTGAAAGACCATTTTATGTTTTGAACACAATTATTGTAATGATAACTGATTTTTTTGCTGTAATAGAAACATAAAAGAATCTAGCATATCATAGCATAGTCGGCCTTACAATGTTCCCACTGCTGGGACTCAGGCCTCCTCTCTAGAAGAAGGCATGGGCCATAATCCACCATGCGTGCCCAGTGCGGGTTGGTGATTGTCACATGTCTTCGAATTTTTGGTTCTTAGACATGCCGTTTCCTCACGATGTTTTCCTTCACCGTTTTGAGAGCAGTGGTGATGAAATAAATTTAACAAAGTAATACGCCTGGTTGGGTTTGAACCCGCAACCTACAACTCGTAAGTTGGGGCCGTTACCACTCGGCCACCACTGCTCTCAAAGAAACTAGCTAGAAGACAAAATTTAAGGATCTTGGCCATTTTATTAGTTTTGGAACCACAAAAACCCTTAATTCTTTACTGTACACCATAACAACTTATAATATTCTTCTTCTTAGATGGTATACTCTTGTCAGAGTGATCATAATGGTCATCACTGTGAATCACTTATAATGTACATAAGTGAATAACAGACTTCCATGTACATACATGAATTTAATTCAAAGTTGAGTTTTCTTCCAGTAAACCCTTCACCCTACACATGGATCTTTGCTGTGGCAATGCAGGTATAAAACATGCAACTTATCAATGCTTTACTATACTACACTATACACTTAAATTTACTTGATATACATTTGAGGACTTGAAATTTAATTTTCCTTATGATAGATACCTACAGCATAAACCAATAAAATAAATATATGAGGGAAATCTTCACTCACTTCTCCCGCTAGGGTGGAGCAAGAGGGTGTGTCACTTTTACTGACACTCACCACCTGATTTATGGCCATAGTAACTCTTTCAAACATTCCCACAAATAAATATGCCACTAAAAGTAAGACTGGAATCTTATACTTGGATTACCAGTTTCAACAATAAACGACCAATCAGAGTCAGAGAAACGTCTCAAGCAATACTTACTTGCGCTTCTCCTCATCCAAACGTCTCAATGCAGTTTCCAAGTCGGTGATCCTCGCGTCCGCGGCGGAGACGGCGGCTGACGCGCAGGTGGTGGCGGCGGGCGGTGGCGGCAGCGAGATGGAATGGCTCTTCACCGCCGGTGCGCGGAACGTCGATGGCTCCCGGTACGAAGTCGGCTCGCGGTAGGTCGTCACCTCGCTGCGTGGTGTGGTCTCCAGCATTTGGGTCTCGAGTTCCGAGCATCGTTGCTTGTATTGCAGGACCTTTGTGTAGAAGAATTTGGGTGTAATGGGTTGAAAAATTACATATTAGTTGTTTTCAATCAAAACTTCTTTTTCAGGTGTTTTTAAATTGGCTGTTGGTAAATAAATTAACTGACAGTGACATTGACATGACAACTGGTATTAGGTATGTCAGTTACAGACGTTTTAAATTACGTTCAGTAACTTAGGAGAAAAAAGAATTTATTAGCAGTTTCCTAACATACATGGGGGAACCCTTTGCTTAGCAGTGGATCAATAATATAAGCTAACAATAGAAAATAATCTGTAAAGTCATTGCAACAACATTGTAATCATT
The DNA here is from genome assembly GCA_949316375.1 of Mythimna vitellina. NCBI lineage: Eukaryota > Metazoa > Arthropoda > Insecta > Lepidoptera > Noctuidae > Mythimna > Mythimna vitellina. Next base: position 4,161,219 of record OX438696.1, read on the forward strand.
ATGACTAACTGTATTTTATTAGGTACCTTGGACTGAAGTCTGGATACCAACGCAGCTTGGCCTTGTTGAGCCTTACGGTAAGCATCGAGTCTACGCTTATGGTCAGCAGCCTCGCCGGCAAGACGAGCGCGTAGCTCTTCGTTCTGCCGCCGGAGATCGCTGCCCACGCTCCCTCCCGGAGAGTCCATCTCCGGAGGACTGTCCAGAGACTTCTAAACAATAAAAGTAGAATAAAACTGGTAATAAATTACTAAACAGTCAGGCTTTATCGCCTAAATGAACAGCTACACCAAACAGTAACATTGCAAAATTGTGACAAAGCTTCTTTTGGATATATTCTATTCCTACCTCCTTCTTGAGCCGTTGGTGAGGAAGCGTGCTCGGAGGTCGCCGACCGATCGGAGCCCGAGCGCTCCGCGGCGTAGTCAGACCTTCCCTGCTCGGCAACTAGGAAAAAAGGTTTATTTACCAATCTTTTTAAAACTACCAAAACCTACAAAATGTTACAATCACACAGGACAACAATACATAGAAAGAAATATCACTAGTTGACTTTTTTAATGAGATTGCAGAATTGTTATCTACTTAATTTTGTTCCCAAAAAAAAAATAGACTAGTCTTAAATTAATTAACAAGAAACAATAGCGACCTGAAATGTAACTTTCTTCTTAACCTTCTTTTGTTTCATTTCTAAATAAAAATGACGTGCCGACTTAAATTCGAAAGACATTTTGCACGAAAGCTTAACTCATTCACTTATCTACGATTTCCACAAAATAAAACGTCCACTAGCTCGAGGAAATAGAAAGGAGGTCGTAATAAAAAGTAAAAAGACAACATTCTGAGGTGTGGCAACGGTGAAATTGCGGTTTGTACTGCAGAAATAGTGTTCGTTAGGGCGCCCGGCGGCAAGAAACACTGGCTATCGGACTAGGCATCTAATTATCACCGCCCACACTGCAGTTACTCAGCGAGACCCCTTCTGAGGTGAATAAACCTGTCCCCTTTTAGCATTAAATAAATGATGTAGGTAAAGTTTGTGTAATTGTTGCAATCAACCCTTATAAAACCACCGTCAATATCTGAGACGATGACTTTTCATTTTGATTACATAGTGCCTACCTAGGTACCTATAAGAAGTGAAAACTCCCCAAAGGCGGACGTAGGTAGCGGTAGGTACCTACATAAACAAACCACTTAGGTTTTAGACTGTTATGTTACTGGCGAAATTCCTATCATCCAAGTTTCTATGTTCCAAACATTATAAATCAATAAAATGGAAAAGATGTCAAGTGACTTGCAAGATGTCACCTATGAGAAAAATCTACGAAAATTTCCGATATTTGGATTTAAGTAGTACCTACCTAATAAAAACTTTCACTAAAACGTCCAGTAGGATTTAGGATTCGAGCATTGTTTAAATTAACGGCCTCCCTGGGCGCCCTGGGTGGAGCACGAGGAAGTGACAGACTTTTACTGACTAAACCCGTGTTCTTTCAATTACCCTTCGCGGTCTAAAGCAGCGGTGACTGTTGCGAAAAAATCGCAGGCATCGGTCCTAGTGGGCCACGTCAAAAGTTAGATAACCTAAAGCGTGTGTTATCTACGCTGAAACCGAAGGTTTGTATTCACAGTTTTGTTACTAAAAATAATAGTCGTAAATCGGTAGGCTGCGAACATCTGCACACTTAAACGTTCCAGCAATAAAATATTTTTTACGTTCGGAAACATGAAAAGTATTTTTACCTTGGTTCACATGCAAGGTACACCATTGTTCTTGGGTACCTAGTAAAGTTCGTAGCTCTATGTAGGTCAGGTCAATTACCTTACCACTATCGTATGCCATTCACCACTAGTAAGTTTAACCTTGCAGAACAAACCATGTAAACAAGCTATATTTTGCCATCGAACCACATTTTTTTCTAGAAAAAAAGTAAGGGAAATATTTGAAAACTCACCTATTCAGACGAAAATGTTACGGCGTCCATGATTCATCGAGTTATTTGATCAAAACTTTGTGAAAAATTGATAATACTGACGTATCCTAGCAACGCAATCAAGGCGTGTTTGTAAGTTATGTCAATTAATTAGTCTTAACGACGAATTACTAAGACGCACTTTAAAAACATTATTCTTAACTAATACGTATAATTTCACTTTTAACTAAAACAATTTATAATTTATACAAAAGAGAATCTATTGAATTTGTCATAAACAGCGACGGAAAAGACGAACTCCATTTTTAAATTTTTATTTTCGCGCCTGCCCCGCCTTCACGCCTGATGAAATATTGATATCAGCCAGTGTTATTTGCACGATTGTGCAGTTGGTATATCTAAACTAAATCATTTTACTAACTTATGTGTTAAATACTATGGTCTTTCCACACGTGTGTTCAGCCAAAGCTGATGGGGTGAACTGTTTAAAAATTTACGAATATTGTTATTTCGAGGGGCGAGCGATTCGCTTGACTGATCGCCGCCCCCTATTAGTTGGTACAGGTGTACCTACCTCAACGATATGATAATGATAACACCTTTTTATTTGGGTTCCACACTTCGAAGACCATCAAAAATCCATGATAACGCCATAATAATGTGTAACGTTGTACGTAGGAGTTAGAGTAGAGTAAGAGGACTCTGGGCAAAAGGATGGTGCTTTCCTTTTATATTATTGTCAATGTTCGAAAAGGATTGTCAAAGGTACGAACCCTTATATGCACTACTATCCTGTAAAATATCATGCGGAACTCTTTGTGTTAAAACGGGGTTCTAGCCTGACCCAATTTTAATTATCGATTCTTGCATGACTGTCCCCAAAATACAGTCTTGATTCAAAGAAGTATGGATACGACGTAGCACTTGGTTATAAAACGATGTATTTACTCTATTTACTTTTTTTTCGATTACCTGGGTAAATTGAGTTTTAAGAAAATGGAGAAAAGGAGAAAATTGTGAAGCATTCACAAAAACTCAAAGTGATTTAGATCTACACCTTAAATTAGTTAATTTATAAACATTTTTTTTAATGGTGGGAAATTATCCAATGACTTCTCCCGTCCTTGGGCGGAGCGCGAGGGTATGTCAGACTTTTACTGACTAAATCCACTCCTGTTCCTTCTTTGCTTTTTGTTCCAGGGCCCCGGGGTTTACTTTCACTTATCCCATAGCCCCAGTTGACCTCGACCCTGCTGCAGAGCCATCTACGATTTGCTGACGTCTCCTTGAAGCTCGTTTGAAACACTACGCGCCGTTGACGAATTGGGCTCGGTCCGGACGGTTACCGTACGACCGGACGGCGTGCTACCCATTGCTTACCGTCCGGAAGCCTGCGCCTACGGTGGCTGGGGCGTGAGAGCCGTTCCCTCGCGCTTGCGGCCGCCTCCTTCGCTAGCATTATTGCTTCGCAGAAGGAGACGACCGCCTGCTAGTCCTCCTCGCTCCTAGTATGGTTACGTAACTTAGTAATAATCATCACAGAATATCTAAATAGTGGGTTTCAAATCATAGTTTAGTTTATTTAGTTAGTGAAACAGTCATCCAGAAAGAGGGATATCTATTATTTACATTCATCTCTTAGCTGCCAGTTGCTTTTTTAATATCTATATTTAGTTTTTATTTTTATTTACATTGTTCTCACATGATAGCGACAAGAAACATGTAACAGAGATATTTGTAACTACAAAATATGATTGAAAAGAGTGTCCATGGAGTTTCTTGCACATTCTTCTCCATAGAGATCTACGCTTTGGAATGTGCAATTAGCATCATTTATTTTTATTTTTCTGACTAACTGACTTCTTGACATTTCAAAAGTGCCTGTAAATGGTTTATTTGGAATAAATGCTATTTTGATTTGATTTGATTTGATTTACATACAACATATGTTATGGCCGAGTGGTAACGGCCCCGACTTACGAGTTGTAGGTCGCGGGTTTAAACCCAACCAGGCGCATTACTTTGTGTAATTTATTTCATCACCACTGCTCTCAAAACGGTGAAGGAAAACATCGTGAGGAAAACGGCATGTCCAAGAACCCAAAATTCGAAGACATGTGACATCCACCAACCCGCACTGGGCCCGCGTGGTGGATTACAGCCCATTCCCTCTCCTAGCGAGAAGGCCTGAGTCCCAACAGTGGGAACATTATAAGGCCGACTATGCTATGCTATATGTGGCTATGATAAAGACCGAGAGCCCAGATTAGAGAAGACAGACAGTGGTCCCTACCATGACTTCTCAAATTGTCATAACTCCATTCTGAAAGAGATATTTTTTATTATTATTATGGATAAGCTCGCGTTAGAACACTATTTACATCACACACACTATCACACTACCAAACATACTCTATATCACTATCTATATGGAACAATAAAGGCCGTATAGCATTATCTTTTTCTCATACTGCTGATGACGTCAAATCAGCAGTATTTGACGTCATGTAGGGCACCTGGCACGGATCCTTCTAGATGACTACTAGTAGGATCCGTGTTGTAGTGTCGTGTTATGTTCTTTTCATCAGATTATACAAGATAAGTACATTATAATGATATAACTGTTGGATTAGAAGTAATCTGACCCGTTGCTGCTGTAGTAATGCTAGCAAAGGAGGCGGCCGATCGCGTGAGGCAACGGTCCTCACGCCCCGACCGCCGTCGGGATTCCGATCCCGATTTCCGGCCATCGTAGGCGCGTGCTTGCGGACGGCAAGTAATGGATAGCTCGCCGTTCGACCGTCCGGTAACCGTCCGAAACGAGCCCAAGTCGTCGACGGCACGTACTGCTCCACGCGCGCCTTAAGAAGATGTCAGCAACTGTAGAGGCCCAGCAGGGTCGAAGTCTACTGGGGCCAAGGGTCTGATTCTGAAAGGAAGACTCGGCCCTGGTACGAAAGGCAACGAAGGAACAAAGTGGATTTTTAGTCAGTAAAATTCTGACACTGACTCCTGCTCCGCCCAGAAGCGGGGGATGTCATAAGATGATTTTTCCACCGAAAAAAGAAAAAAAAACTCTTTGCTACTCTGGCGTTTAATCCAAAGGATATTAATTTAAAATAACCTCCTCCTTTTTGAAGTCGGTTAAAAATACTACGAATCTTAAATGCCTACTATTTAAGACCTAACGATTTATCCAGATGCATGTGAAGAGGAGGGATAAAACAGATGTTACTAAAAGAGTTATGAGTTTACATGTGGATGGATGGAGAGGGAGAGAGAGACCAAAGAAAAGATGGATGGATTGTGTGAAGAGTGATATGAAAGAAAAGGAAGTTAGTGATAGCATGACGAGTGACAGAGCAGAGTGGAAGAAAAAGACGCGTTGCGCCGACCCCAAATAACACGGGACAGGGGCAGGAAGATGATGATGTGATGATTTATCCATTCATAAATTAGGTGAATAAAGAAAGATAACAAACTGTAGCAGTAGATTTCATGTAACATAGGACATAAACATTTTCTTATCTGCAGTAGGGTTTCGTAAACATATTTTGTTACATTTATAACAACGCAGTTTATAAAAATCTTTCCTATCGTCCAATGTACTTTACTAAAGAATAGGATTTTCTAATAACTTATTGTACATTTCTACGAAAGTAGGATGGTATAAGATACAAGGGCGCCGACTCCATGGGTGCTCGGGGGTTCGAACACCAATGAGAAATAAACAGTGGGTACCGAGCACCCCTGAGAATAGACATCGAGAAACAGATCAGTAATCGCCTTTTAGTGATGGGCGGTTTTTCATTACCCGACGACCCGTTTAGCGCAGTGGTTTAGAGCACCGGTTGAGACGCAAGGGTCGCGGGTTCGATTCCCGCACCAACACAAATGTTTGTTGATGAAACCGATATTTGTGTTGGGTCTGGATGTTTGTGGTACCTTCGTTGTTCCTGGTTTCCATAGTACAAGGGAAAACCTTAGTTTGGGACCAGGGCAATGTATGTGATGTGGTCTCAATTATTATTTATTAAAGATGCGGGCAACGGATGCCAGTTACTGACGTATCCGTTATCAAAATGTCGATCAATGTGCATTTCTCTTCTCACACTTCGCCACTTTTTCGAGTCATCAAATGAGCATGAGCACCCATGAGGTTTTTTAAAAGCCGGCGCCCCTGAGGTCATTTCTAACATTTATGTAGTTATTTCTTGTAGCCTTTTTAACACTGGAACGATTGTATGTTGTAGTTGGCAAGGTGGACCGATGACCTGAGTCTTTCTGTCGGATTATAATTTAGGTGTCTTCAAGGCTAGAGTGAATAGACTCTTAATAAACTAGTGCGCCTCACCATCAACGATTGCATCACTGCTTACCAGATCTACGATCTGCGATCCTACCATCAGGTAGGATCGCAGTCAAGCACTAGTTTATACGAATAAAAAAATAAACCTTTTTTCTGGAAACCGAACCAAAATAAGTTAAAAAAAAATGAAGCAGTGATAGCGTTAGCGCACTATTTGAAATGCTATTTCAAATATTTGTATGAGGAAGAGTGGCCACGTAGGAACATTTAGATACCTCTTTTCTACGCGAGTAACTTAATGACGGTGACGTCACATTTTAGTTTGTGCATCCTTTTTCTATTACTTGACATTTTCCCCTTCCACCAGATTTGAAAAGTTTCTAACCTTAATTTTGAACGGATTTGAAAATTTATTTTTACTTGCAATTTTGTCTATAGTTACTTTTTCTTACAAATTATAAAAAAAGTAAAATATACCTAATTATGCGAGCATATAAGAACATTCTAGTAGCTTTAATTACAAACCAAGACATAACTGTGCACAAATCCTTAGTGTGATATACCTACTTATTGTGTGCGTCACTGCTTTACTTATGATGCGTGGGTTCAACGACCGATACCGCAATCCCTGATAAGCTTCAGTCACAGTTTGAGATAGTAACCGATGCAAATTGTAAGAATGTAAGGTTTCTTAGAGATGTTACGTAATTCATTGTTGTTGTTTGTGTGGTTTATAAAACCTTTGAACTTGCTGCTAGAGCTACGAGCTTGCGACTGAAGGCTGTTTTCTGTACTAAGAATTCTACTTTAAGAGAAAATTTTGACAGGTTTTCAAGGTAAAGTAGAGTTTGAGAAATCTTAATTGCAGCGCGGTGCTGTTTTGCAAAGTAGGATACCGCAACTGTTATCCGTGTACAGCTAAGTTATTTATTAGGTATCCTGACTTTTTTGTGCATTGAAGTAATCATCTGTCATCAAAGTGTAATTGAACCTTTTTCTAGTGTTCGATAACTAATCTTCTATATATATGTCGTGGCCAGATCTTAGAATTGATCACTTCATGATATGGCCATCTAAAACTGGCCAGATCCTAGAAACCTATAACATTTGATGATATGTCAATTCTCGTTTGGCCATAAAATTGATAAAGTATTTCTATGATAATAAAAGGTCTAAAGCGAGCATTTCATGAGGTGATCAATTTCTATGATCTGGCCACGACATACTCGTATATATAAATGAATCTGTTCGTTAGTCTCGCTAAAACTCGAAAATGGCTGCACCGTATTGACTAATTTTGGTCTTTAAATAGTCGTTATAGTCCAGGGAAGGTTTAAACGGTTATAAGAATAGGAAAAATTGACGAAAAAAAAAGCTGAATAGCTGGCCAGCCACAGAAATAAAACGAAATAGGCGGGAAAGTGGTAATTCGATCTTCATTATTTTGTTCTTTCGGCTTGTAGAATTTTGACAACTTTTGCGTACAACAGAGAATTGTATTAACACGTGAAATTCATCAGAGATTTCGTAAAAAAAAAAGTTAAAGCAGTAGTGGAAAACTTTTTAACGTTTATATCAGGAGATAGGTACTTCAAATCATACGACGACTTAGGTTTTACAAGCTTTTTATTTTATTTTAACTTTCCTCGTATACGTAATGATAAGCACAGGGTTTACCTTGGGCCAAAGACTTATTTATCCCTCAAACTATTGGCGACCTCGCTACGCACGGACGCCAAACTCCTCGGGACAAAATAAGTTACTTTCACCCCTAGGGTAATAATGTACTATTATTTCACATAGGCCTACCTACATGAGCACTTATAAAACGTCAGAAGCTAGTGCACGGTTCCAATTGGTCGTTTTCTATGGAGAAGAACCGCTAAGAAAGTCCTTGATTAGTTCAAATAAATGTTATTTATAAAATATCTTGTTTTGCTCGCCCTACCCAATTTATTCGATTTGACAGTTATGACGTCACAACATGGCGCTAAATCGATCCTTTTCTTAATTGAAACGCATTGTAACCAATTGATAAAGCTGTCTGTCTGTACCTATAGAAAAGATGGCTTATTTATGAGTACTATTGTTTTATATAGGGATCCTGGGCCATACAATTCAAATCTCCTTGAAGAATAGACGCCACTCATCTGTAAACAATCGATAATACATAATAGTGCCATAATAATTAAAAAAACAGGAGCGACTGCAAAGTTATCTTATCCGAATGTTATTATTGAAAGCAATGCAATAACAATATTATTGTTGGACCGTTATTATTATATTATAGACTAGACGATTTTTCGAATGATAACCCCTGGCCACATAATGGACACCCAATGATTTACAGGATAAGAGATGTCAGCAAAATGAACGGGGATTCAATATGGCCGATCGATGCATGCCAGGCAGGATTGATTGAAAGATTTACCGTAAACCTAGAACGCAAAGGGCAAATGAAGGACATAGGATTTAATTTAGTATAAGTCTGACATTATCTCGGTACACCCAAAGTTTCATGGTTTCCCACCAAAATGACCAGGTAAGTGCGATTCGGTCTTACGCACTGAAGGTTCTGTACAAACTTACCTATTATTAAAATAGTTCAATTCCGAATTGTGTTACGAAGATTTTTCCGAAACCTTTTTTTTGTGATGTAACTACAAATGTACAGTTTTCAAATTTTTTTCTATACTTGTCCTCATGAGACCTTGCTTTCAGGATTCTCGGTCAATATCTTTCAATATCCCTATGAATTATGAATCCCTTGAGACTGTCGTAATAAACGGCTCGAATCTTTTTCCCCCTTAACTCAGAGGCTTGAATTTTTTACAGCTTTAAAGGACCCTAGACCTAATGATATGGTTTTAATTTCAACTCGATACCTTCACGCGTTCACGAAATAAAGGGTCTTGACAGACAGACACACAGACTGACATCAAAGTGATCCTATAAGGGTTCCGTTTTTTCCATTTGAGGTACGGAACCCTAAGAAAGAAGATAGTGTTGCTATGCAGAGTAACTCTAGTTCTTATTTAGAGGTAATTTATTTACGCAACGACTACTTTCTTGTAAATTGATATATCGATAAGCATGTCGATAATATATCTAATATTATCATATGACTCGTGGAAGGGAGATACTACCTACAAATAATGAACTAATAATAATAAATATACTGGCCATAATTTAATTTATTTTTGACTATAATATGCGTATACTATAATATCTTGACATCAATTATTTCTTGTGTATTTTTAATAAAATTTAAAATGACTAAGTAAATGCAATTAAATGTGATTTCTATACCAACAAAATTTGTACGCCGTTATAGGCAAAACATGGACGCTCACAGCATATTAATTTAATACCTTGCATGTCTGACTAGTCAGTTTATGTAAACGCATGTTTGACAAATAAATTATCTTTCTTTCTTACACATTCTTACAATTCAAATTACAAATTGCCTATTGGCTGAAAAGATTCAAAGCATTTTTTAAATAAACCATATATCTACAGGCACTCATTTTGAAATGTCAAGAAGTCAGTCAAAATGATGCTAATAGCACATTCTAAAGCGTAGTAGAGCTCTATGGAGAAGAATGTGCCAGAAACTCCATGGCCGCTCTTTTCAAAGTAAAGACCATGACATGGCAACAACTTCTACAATGCAGAAATTATGTGGTAACCTCCGTAGGATAGTAAGTTGCAGTAGTCGTTTTCCATTGAATCTAAACGAACACAGTAAAATAACTTATATTAATTATTTCAACACTTATTTCTGTTAGCGGAAAATTTATTCCCAGGGAATATATACTGTCGCAACTCAGCTCCGGTAGGCCTCGGTTCGGGCTCTTTATTTGAAGAAATGACTTGGATTTTTTGATTTTTATATTTCCTTACTGTATCTGTTGTGCCAATTATCTCCACGCCTAATGGGAGGCTGGTTGTTGATATGCACAATAGCAGGCAGGATGTAAGCAAGAGTCTTTCCAGATCCTGTCTGGGCAATACCAACCAAGTTTTTCCAGACATAGCAATCTGAGTAATTTCAATTCGATACCTTCACGCGTTCCCGAGATAAAGTGTCTTGACAGACAGACGGACAACAAGGTGATCCTATATGGGTTCCCTTTTTTCCTTTTGAGGTACGGAACCCAAAAAAAATGTCAATGTCCCAACGTCCTGTTTCTGGACATGGTCTACTCGTGTACTTTTTAAATTCTTTTTATTTTTAATTCCCCAATGAAGGAATATAAAACAAACATGATACAAACTGTAGCTTTTAAAATATTAATTTGTAACTTACATATAGGTGGTCAAGGACCAGTCACTGACCTGATTCTATTTGGCTTTAAACTTTGAATTAACAAAAAATAAAGTCTAAAGTCCATTCAGCCAAAAGACAAATGCAATAAAGATAACGAATTTGATACAAAAATTCAAACAGCAATACGTAATCATTGCATACGTCATTGATAATTTTATTTCGGTAAATGTGGTTTTAAATGTTTTAACGATACAATAGCTCAACAATTCGAGATAAAGTAAAAATACATAATACCCCCAGAGACAATTATCGAAATATTAAACAGATTAAGTTGCTCGTCGATTGTTTTTCTGTCTGTACAATCTGTAGGTAAATAAACGTACGTACATCACTAATCTTTATAAATAATCACGCCATTAGGTACATCTATCACGCAGCGAGAATATCCGAAAGAGTATCCGTGTAGCTGTGAAAGAGTAGGCGTGGGCGAAGTGGGCCCTCGCCCACGGCCTCGCACCCAAAGGAGCTATTTAATGACGAGGCTTTTTTTTATAATTTATAGGTTCGCGTTTGACCACTATTGCATCTGATGGTAAGCGACGATGTGGTCGAACAATTGGTTGCGACAATCGTCGTCTCTCGTTTTCGAATTTATAAAAGACTTGCCAGCGGCTTCCCTCGCCTAAAAGTAGGTTTCTCCATACAAACTTTGGACTCCCGTTTCATCCTTTAAGGAGGTGAAATATGGAAAACCCTGTCTTAGGCTCGCTTACGTCATAGGAGAAAACCTTGTGCAACATTTCAGGTTCCTAGTCCCAATAGTTTCGGCTATGCGTTGATATGTCAGTCAGTCAGTTTCTTCTTTTATATAAATATAGAAAAAGGCCTCGCTGATGCGCCTTCGCCCAAGTCTAAATTAGTCCACGCTACGCCTCTGGCTTTCACGCCATTTGGTAGGTAGTGGTACGTATATCACACAGCGGGAATGTTCAAAAGAGGAATTACGGCAAGGCGTGGCACTAAAACGCAAAGGGCAACTGAAGAAACAGGTGGGTTTTAAATTAGTAAAATACTGACACGCCCTCGCGCACGACCCTTGTGCGGGAGAGCTCATTGGATGATTTAGACCCCCAGATAAACCCCGGCTTCGCATGGGTGTTATAAATCTTAGAAATTCTTAGCTTTTCTCTTGATACTATATACATAATGTATCTAAACCTTCCTTTATCTCTATTGGTTTGTTATTCCACCCAGGGAGATAGAAGATATTTGATAATTTTCCCACCTTAAAAATAAAATACATTATAGGATAAAAGTGACTTAGAACTCTAAATTGTCATAACTTCTGATTTTGCAATAAACCGACCTTACTTTGAAAACCCAAAAGTGAAAAAGTCCTCGATTTTTTTGTAGATAAGAACAAAAAACAAAAGATATGATAACCTAATTTTTCCGACATAATATTATGGTAAAATCTAAAATGTATGTTGATTGTGTTTAAACAAGGGAGAAAACTACTTATTTAATTATATTTTAATTCTTATTGAGGGGCAACATTTTTTTAATGCTGTAGGCCAGTAGTTTGAAATTCTGTGTAATTGTGTCTTGACAATTTTTTTTTCAATACACTTACTCGTAAATCCGCTCTTATCCAAGCTTTTAGGCACTCAATAGACTGTTTTTCGCACTAGTGCAGAAAAGTGCGCATGCTCTCTCCCGCCACAATTTTATTACATTCATCGTATAAGGCTGGGCGCGCGTCGACCCCCTCGAATCGCCGGTCAACCCCCGTTTATTCATTTCTTCGTAAGTGTATTAAAAAAAAAGTCGTTTGATACACGTGTAAATTTGTCACTGCCGCCTTCGGCTCCATAGCACCCTCGCCTACGGCTCGTGCGCATTCCGCCTCGGTCGCAATGACAAACTTTCTGCACTTATATTAAAATGTACTTTTTCTGTTTGGATAATTTCAAACCTAGATACTGACTAATAATCAATAAGATTTCTTTATTATAATATATTATATATACATCTTAACTAATAAATATTTAAATAAACTGAAAATAATATTATGTACAAACTGGTAGAAAAAGAACTCATAGGGCATCAAAAAATTCGGCCACATCGATGTCAATGGGAAAAGTGCCCAGAACGCTGGCAGCATTGCCACGCTGGATGGCAATGCTAATTCGTTGACCGAAGAAAAGCCCAGCCCTCTGGTCACGCGAAGAGTCGACCAGTTGTTTGCTGATATACTGACTAAAAAGATACTGACTTGTCTACGTTTTAGAGACAACATCCAAATTGTTGAAAACTTAGCAAAAGCTCAGGAAGCTGTTCCAATGATTGATTGAATGTTCCAGATTGATTTATTTCTAAAGATACAATAGCCGTTAATATTTAATGATCACAGAAGCAATTTAAAAGTATATAAAATGACTACATGACGTAAGTACAGTCGTGGTCCAGTGCACAGAGCCATCATTCGGACATTGACTTACGTATCTTATCGCCCCCTTTGTTATTGATTTCTAACTCAAAATATTATGACTCCAATTCACTGTTTGCTAACAAAAAAAAAACTGCAAAATGTCTGGTTTGCGATGCGAGTCTTTGACTGTTTTATAACAATCAAAGGTTATGAAAATAATAAGAAAGAAATCTTATTTGAGATGTCATCAAATAAACTGTTCTCTGCTAATAAGCTCTGGGTGGAGCGAGAAGAGTCAGACTTGTACTGACTAAAATCTACCGGTGTGCTTTCTGTTGTTTGTGTGCCAGGGTCGGCAAATTTTATAGGGTCTGCTAAGGTCGATGCCTGCCAGGACTGCAGATTGATTGTAAGAGAAAAAGGCAACTAAAGGAACACTATGGCTTTTAGTTAGCAAAAGTGTGAGAAATGTCGTATCATAAGTAAGACTTTGAAAAATTTTTGAGATGGAAAATCATCCAATGACTTCTCTCGCTCTTGGGCGTAGCGCGAGGGCGTTTCATACTTTTACTGACTAAAACCCACTCCTGTTCCTTCTTTGCCTTCGTTCCAAGGCCGGTACACTTTCACAGAACCCTTGGCCCCAGTAGGCTTGGCCTCTGCTAGGCCCCTACGGTTTGCAGACATTTCTAAGGCGCGCGTAGAAACCTTCGCGCTGTCGGCGACTCGAGCTCCGTCGGTCGTCTTACCATCATGTGAGATCGCAGTCAAGCACTAGCTTATATTAAAAAAAAAAAAATGATTTCTGATAAAATCTAATGAGGAAACTGCCAGAGGCAACCTCATCACAAATTCCACAAAACAGCACGTAAAACCTTGAGGAATAAATTAGCAGAAGCTTGTGGTTTCTCGTCTGGAAACGATTGTGTTATTCGAAGGCTGCGTGTCTGATGTCCTGAACTGGGTCACAATAAACGTTTACGACCAAAATGATAATCTCGGCGAATAATCGAACGGCGACGGGACCAGACGGCGAGGCAATATATGCGTAGCTATAGCGTACCCACCCGGGTACTGTTGCTAACTCGTGCTGATTCCGGTTAATGATTACAGAACTAAGACATGTATCACGCGATTGGAAATTACAAACATACTCGTAGATTTTATGGATCCTTCATTACGTCATAAATGACATTCTAGATGCCATTTATGTAGTTAATAAAAAAAAAGGATAAAGGTGAATGCGCCTGGGTAGCCCGTGTAATTCAAATTTTCTTGATTTTTTTTTGCAATTTGCAGGACAGTTTCAAGATAAAGAAAAAAAAAGAAAGAAAAATATTTTATTTGGCACGCATGGATACACATACAGTAAAACAAAATTCAAGACAACTAAGATGATGAAGATGTATGTTTGGATGGAGAAAGATGGCATAATACGATCTATTTATTTACGGAATTATAATATCATCAAAATCATCAACTTATAATGATTTTTCATTTTTTTTTATTCTTGGTAGGTTCGCGCTTGACCTCTATCTCACCTGATGGAAAGTGACGATGCGGTCGACGATGGAACGCGCCTACCGAGAAGTAACCTATTCACTCTTGACTTAAAGGTTCCCGGGTTGTAGCTAGCAAAAATCATCATAAAATAGCCGTATGAATATTATTCCGTAAATAAATTCGTGTTGCGCCCGCCCACCATAATTATTTTAATCAATATTCAATTCGACTCCGATTTGCAAAATGAAAATTTGAATTTCACGGGCTACTTGGGCGTTTCCACCTTAAGACAATTTGGATCTGTCATTGTAACCTACTATATCGAAACTATCACTTTACCTACTCGGATCGGGCCCTAGTACGGAGCGAGAGTAAAGCTAGAACTACATTAGACAGACGCACACGTGTAACACGCCTGATTTGTACGTAGAACGACGTCGCATGACATGGATCAAGTGTAGCTCTACAAGTCTCGTTTCCATATAAAATGTATGGAGACCGACGCGCCCAGATCGGCGTGAGTGAAGTAAGAACTACACTGGACCTACGCACACGTGAACCACGACTGATTTGTACGTAGTGACGCGTTGCGTGGCGTCGCGTGGCGTGGATCTAATGTAGTTCTGCAAGTCTAATTGCCATATAAAATGTATGGAGACCGACGCTCCCAGATCGGCGTGTATGGCACACGTGTGCGCAGTGTAGTTCTAGCTTTATGCGAGTAAAAGTCTGACACACTCGCTCCACACGGAGTAGGAGAAGTCATTCGATGATTTCGCACCGAAAAAACCCCCAGATCTTTTGGTTGCACTAAACAAATTAACCGTACCAGGAATTTTACTTTCAGTTGCCGTATGAGTTTTTAAACGTACGATCATGTTAAAGTCAACGTTCATTTGTATCTACTAAAACCAAATAAGCGCCGTTTGGTATCAAATGTGTCAATAATGGGAAACCTCTTCTTTTACGATTTGAAATAAGCGAACGTTTACCGCGATCGTTTACGTTAACGCAATCGAGTACGCAAAAGCAAAAACTCGCACTAGGTCCCCTAGTTTTTCTTAAAACTGTCTGTTTGCAAAATTAAATGACCTATTGATGTATTTATTTCTTCACATGCATCCCTCACCCTTTTATACGGGGCAATTAAAACATCAAACAAGTTAATCATAAGGGGCGTACGTATCACTTTTATATTTATTGCAAGAGGGTGCAAAATATACCTAATAGGCCAACATTGGAAAACTTGTTTAGTAGTAGCACCTTGTAAGTGCTGACTTCGAGGTTATGGTTAATATGGGTAATATTAACCATAACCTCCTTGACTGGCCTGTTGGTCTAGTAGTTCGATTCCCACCCAGGACAAATGTTTGTGTGATGAGCACAATCATTTGTTTGGTGTCTGGGTGTCATTTGTCTATAATATGTGTGTATTTAGAAATATTTAAGTATATTTATCAGTTGTCTAGTAGTAATACAAGCTCTGCTTAGCTTGGGACTAGACGGCGTCGTGTGATAGTTGTGGAATATTATATTATCATATTCTGCTTCATAGTTTTCACTTAATACAATCAAACGTCTTATTTTGAGTTGAGAAATCATCAAATAACTTCCCCGCTCTGGGTGAAGTGAGAAGGCCTGACAGACTTTTACTGACTGAAACCTACCTAGCTGTGGTCCTTCAGCATCCCGGATTTTGGAAATTGGTGGTGTGACACCCTCGTGCCTCGGAAAGCACGTAAAGCTGTTGGTCCTGCGCCTGCGCCCCTAGCCAAGTTACGATCGTTTCGTTTGCGTCGAACGCCTCGAGTAGGCCACGCCTCTGATTCCTTTGTTCTGACGTCATCTCAACGCTCAGTCACGTGGTCAGAACAAAGGAATCGGAGCCGTGGCCTACTCGAGACGTTCGACGCAAACGAAACGATCGTAACTTAACTAGGGGGATGATCTCTCTCCGGTCGTGTAGGATTACCGTCCCATCGAACTATAAGAGTAAAGGAACAGAGAGTGCAACTGTGTTTGCGCACACACTATGATATCTTCTGCATACTTGTTTTAAATCTCTGTCAAGAGTGGCCACTGTGATCGAAATACAAAGGGAAGATTATATTTAAAAGAAATAAATTACTTTTATTTAGGGAAAAACTTTGAGGCACACAGCATTATATTTAATAGCTAGTTGTACCCGTCCCCCACCATGCATAATCCGCAGTTTTTACTCGATTTCCGCATTTCGCTCCCCATTTTTCGCGTGGCGAAAACTTTTGCTCATTAGTGTCAAACTTTACGATAGCGAACAGCTAACCGGTTATTAACAATACTATCTACAGTTATTGGGTCTAACTGGCTGACTAACTCGAGTTTAAGTTATATTTAGAACTGTAGATTGTTCACTTCAGTGTTCTAGGAGTGAATGAAACCATAGATTCTGTTAATTGCTCGTTAGGTGGCTAAGCCTGGTGGTAGGTAGCCATTTGTCAGTTGTTTAGTTTTGTCGGTTATCGTTATTTTGTTTTACGGTGAGAATATAACACTGAACCGCTTTATTCAAGCACTAACTATGCTATCGTCTGAAATCATTTTAGTGGGCACGCTATAATTATGGCGGTAAGTCTTCTCTTTGAGGCGTGGCTAGAAAGACCTCACGGCGTCCTTACCTTCCGCATGACGCAGTTCCTCACCGGACATGGTAAGTTCGGGAGGTTCCTGCACCGGATTCGTGCAGAAGAAACGCACGGGTGTCACCATTGTGTGGATCGCCCGGAGGACACTGTGGAGCACGCCGTGTCCTTGTAGGGGCGATCGGCGGCAGCGATCTCTCGCGCCGGACCTTGGTACAGGCCATGGTCCGGAGCAAGGAGTGGCAGGTGGTTGCCTCCTTTTGCGAAGCAGTAATGCTAGCAAAGGAGGCAGCCGCACGCGTAAGGCAATGGTCCTCACGCGCCCCCAACCGACGCAGGGATTCCGATCCCGATTTCTGGCCACCGTAGGCGCGGGCTTGCGGACAGCGAGCAATGAGTAGCTTGCCATCCAACCGTCCGGTAACCGTCCAGACCGAGCCCAAGTCGTCGACGGCGCGTACTGTTCCACGCGCGCCTGAAGGAGATGTCAGCAAACCGTAGGGGCGCAGCAGGGTCGAAGCCTAATGGGGCCATGGGCCTGATTTTGAAAGGAAGACTCGGCCCTGGTACGAAAGGCAACGAAGGAACAAGAAGGGGTTTTTAGTCAGTAAAAAACAGACATTATCTCCCGCTCGGCCCAAGAGCGAGGGATGTCATAAGATGATTTACCTAACAAAAAAAAAAAACTTACTAAGTGTTATACCTATATAGGTAACTTCCGAAAGGGAAACGGGGTGCAAGGGACGCAAGGCAAAGAGCGAACGATAGATGTGATTTTGATTTCCCTTCTTAAAAAAATCCTATATGTGTACCTAGACGGGATTGTTCGATAGAGTTACCATAGCCCTGGATCGCAAATGACAACTGAAGGAACACCGGTGAGTTTTAGTCAGTAAAAGTCTGACACTTTTTCACGCTCCACCCAGAGCAAGAGGGTTTAATGGTGATTTCTTAACTTAAAAAAGCTACGATACCTATGTGGCTTATTCACTAATCACTGAACTTATTTAGTTATCATTCAAGCCCACTATTACTACACCTTTTTGATGAAGAATTGAATTTACTATATAATGGAATGTATTATAAGTACAGTTCTATTTTTATACAAGTCTCTGATACTTATAATAGCTTATAGTAAGGCACCTATCTAGTTCCGAGTCATGAAGCCTTAATGCCTTGTAAATCCTCATTACCTCTTTAAACCAAAACAATGTTGTAATTTTACGAGAATCGTAAAAGTTACCACAATTTTCCTGGTTCAACGTCTCGTTACTGAAACTCCATGCAAATTACGTTGACAACTAGTGACTGTTGCCGGCATAAAGCCGAGTCCAAACTGCGGTCCCTACATTAGCATAACTTATACCGTATAAGGAACATTCCTCAGGTTTCGACATGTACCATGCTTCCCTGCTTCACATAAAATCGTCATGAATAGAAATCGTTCATTAAATCCGTATATCCGCGGTTCGTGACGGTCTCGCATGTCGCATCCCGACTCGCGAACTTGCCGCCCATAAATATCGTTTTATGTCACGTGTCAAAGCCGCCATCTTGTTTAACCGGTAAAATGTTACAAACATAACTTTACCGTTACCATACTTCCGCTCCAAAATTGAAAATGCGTTACTTCTTTGACATAGAGTCCAATTTTTGGAGGGGCCTATTTTTTACGTTGGTATTTTTTTATAAAAATGGGAGTGCTCGTCTTCCTATCGATTGTGCCAACTGGTGCTTACCGCCGATCTCGATTCGTTGGCAATCGGCGGGCCATCGAGTAGATAACTCGAATTGTAACATCCAGTGCTGTTACAAGAGGTGTAACTTCAATCAAACACTTAGTTGAGTTGTGTTTCGTTGTTTCGCCAGCTTGAAGCAAGCAAGGGGTAATATTTTTGCAATTTTCTAGGTAATTACGGGCGTCATTTGCAAGTTGCAACCGCCTGTTTTGACTGGAACAGTTGTTTGTTAGACGGCTTGTCGTGAGCTGAGTTAGACAAATGAATGGTAACTTTTAGACATTTTGAACCGTTACAGTAATAGAAACAGAATTAAGTCGCGCGTTCGTCATACTATAATTTATGACAAGCAATAAACTAACTTAGAATTTGCGTTTAAAAATAGTGCTTTTTTTATGGTGTGAAAATCTTCTAATGACAAATCCCGCTCTTGGGCGGAGCGGGAGATAGTTTCAGACTTTAACTGACTAAAAACCCACTCCTGTTCCTTCTTTGCCTTCGTCCCAGGGCCCCGGGTTTTACTTTTACACTGCCCTTTTCTTTAATTGGGTGGGAATAATTATCATCTAATGATATCCCCCGCTCTTGGGCGGAGCGCGAGATAGTGTCAGAATTTAATTGACTAAAAACCCACTCCTGTTCCTTCTTTGCCTTCGTCCTAGGGCCCCGGGTTTCACTTTCACATTATCCTTCATGATTTTTAGGTATATGTGACGTGGTAGTGAATTACGAGATTATCATAGTCGCACGCACACTAGCAACTTTTTCCTGCGTAGTCGTCTCAGCTGTTGCTACGCCGTAGCAGTTCTACGTAGGTGATATCTTATCTACGTAGAAGTCTACGTAGTCACACACAGGCGCCAGTTTATTTTGCCATAAAAATACATTGACCTTTTCATAGTATCTCTGGGTATTGCGTACCAGAAAAATAAACAGTGAAACAATTGTTTTTCATTATTATAAAATGTAAAAGATCACGATAGACGTCGACTCAATACAGCTTTATGTCTTTATTTCCGTTTTTAGGGTTCCGTACCTCAAAAGGAAAAAAAGGATCCCTTATTGAATAAATTTGTTGTCCACTTGCTGTCTGTCTGTCTGTCAAGACCTTTATCTTGGGAACGCGTGGAGGTACCGAATTGAAATTAAAACCATATACTCAAGTCCCTCAAAGCTGTGA
Source organism: Mythimna vitellina (assembly GCA_949316375.1). NCBI lineage: Eukaryota > Metazoa > Arthropoda > Insecta > Lepidoptera > Noctuidae > Mythimna > Mythimna vitellina. The sequence goes on from OX438696.1 coordinate 4,181,209, forward strand.
AAAATTCAAATTTCTGAGTTGATGAAATAAAACGATACGGCCGTTTATGTCGCAAAAAAACTAGTCAAGTGTGAGTCGGAGTCGCGCTGAGTATAGCACAGGTATAGGAATAAATCTGAAAACAATAAATTTTTTGTTACGTCACAAAAAAGTTTTTTTTTTCCCGATTCAGAAACATCTTTGTACTTCAATTCGTTTTGACTGGCCTGTTGGTCTAGTGGTTAATGACCCTGACTGCTATGCCGGAGGTCATGGGTTCGATTCCCACCTAGGACAAATGTTTGTGTGATGAGCATGATCATTTGTTCTGTGTCTGGGTGTAATTTATCTATAATATATATGTATTTAGAATTATTTAAGTATGTTTATCAGTTCTCTAGTACTCATAACACAAGCTCTGCTTAGCTTGAGAAAAGATGGCGCTGTGTGATAGTTGTGTGAATATTATATCATTATAACAACTGTCTGTCGTGGTCACGATAATGGTTTGTGACAATTAAAATCGTTTTTTTAATCTTTAATCAATTCGGGAATTGAACTGTTTTCATAGGTAAGTTTTTACGGAACCCTCAGTGCGCGAGTCTGATTCGTTTAAATTAAGAATGACATTAAATGTAAAAGGGTCAATGTACTTTATGGTAATATATCGGGCACCTACTTTACCCCCCTTTCTGTACGTAGTAGAAAAATATTATGTTGCGTTTTTTTTTATTATAGATATAAACTAGTACTTGACTGCGATCTCGCCTGATGGTAAGCAGTGATGCAGTCTTTGATAGTGAATCGCACTAGTTTATTTAAAGCCTATTCACTCTAGGCTCGAAGACACCTTAATTATAATCGGACGGAAAGACCGCTTCAGGCAAATTGTTTCAATCCTTCGATCTACGCGGTATAAACGACCAGACAAAATGCTTTACGGGTTTCTTCTCTATATATCAAAAAAAATATTTATGAAGTTCATGTTGTAGTTACGACTCTGTCATGATTGGTATCTATAACAAAGTTGTGAAACTTCTAATAAGCTACAAACCAATGTATCTTGCGCCAATTTCCTCAAATTACTAAAAAGCAATATTCCTTCTATGTAGGGTTGCCATCCGTCGGAGTTTCCTCAGATTTGTCCTAGTCCAAAGGGCGTCAGACGGGGTAGTCTAGGTACAAAAAGTCTGAAATTCCTTCTTGTTCTACCCAGAGATAGAAGAGTCATAAGATGATATCCTACGTAACAAAAAAGAATTGTGAAAAAAGAGAGATAACTAAATTTCGTTACAAAAATTGTTTGAAAATAAGTAAAAAGTATATTGTTTTATGACAATTTGAACTATTTTTTTATTATCAGATTCTGAGTAAGTTTAAAACAAAAATGACTATAATAATTATTATTTCCGCGTATTGAGCTTAAAAGTCCGGAATTTTTACGCTTCTGTCCTGATTTTTAGACTATGAAGATGGTAACCCTATTTCTATGAGACATACTTTCCTTATGTAAATTTATTTGCGTTTGGGACCATTCTGCTGAAATTTGATTGTCCTCTGCACGCACAAGAATATTGCATCGTACTACTTAGCAACGATACTTAAAATTGTTTTTCTTTTATGAAGAAACTTTAATAAACAATGTCAAATAATAATTTGGAAAGTTTCTAGATACTGCACGTTATGTTGTTACTTTTATTTATCAAAATAATAACATCGAGGCTTTTGTTTTTATTATAGAGATAGTGGACAGTTTTAACGGATTACAGTTACTGTGGATAAAATAAAAATAATATTTAACTGATAAAAAATATTTATGTATAAAAAAGTTTAGATACCTATTAAAAAAATTAAAGAGCTATGCTCGGAGTTTTCTTGCGTGATCGCATCAGAAATGAAGAAATCCGCAGGAGAAACAAGGTTTCCGACATAGCCCAAAGAATCGCCAAATTTAAGGGACAGTGGGTAGGACACATTGCTCGATGTTGCCGAAAGGTTCTGGAGTGTCGACCTTGTACCGGAAGACGCAGCTCTGTAAGGCCACCCACAAGGGCCACGAGGGTCGCGGGAATCCGATGCCTGTGAGACGCACTAGACTTGTATCTGGACTGGTTATGGCGACACTTGGGGGAGGCCTATGTCCAACCGTGGACGTCTTTCGACTGAAATGATGATGATGATTAAAAATTAGATATCTTCATTTTGAAAACAAAAAATGTTCAACTATTATCTCAGGAACAATTCTGGTTCGAATTGAGTTTCATCAGGTGCTCCTTACGTTCCCCGCGATGATACTTTCGAACGACGCCGTTACCCTAGAACTCCATAAGTATCAACTGGTATAGGTACACAATTTTTTTCTTTTGAATTTAAAACATAAAATCACTGATATCAACCAAAACTCAATACGCAAAATGTTAATGACTTAATTATAAATACAGTAAAGGGCCTCGTTGTGACAAGGCAACAAGCAATTTATTGCATGCTACGATCATTAATTTTATAAAATTTATGGGAATACCTACCGTGCCGATTTCGGTCACCCTATAGATTGTGACGGAGTCAGCATAATACCATTTGTATATATCCAATAGCAGAATGTCATTGCAAAATCAAAAACAAATGTAAAGCATGGCAATATTAAATTAATAAGTTACATTGAGTACACGACGAGAAAATGTATTCTTCCCTCAATTCCGAAGTTTTTCAATTGATCACAGAAAAAGTATATATTTATTCCCCATTTCTTTATAAGGCTCCCGGTCCACTGAAGCGGAGCGAGGCTGCGGAGCGGAGAAATGGTGAAATAGTAACCGATAGGATTGCACAAAATCTCCGCTCCTCTTCAGTGGACAGTGCGAACTAGTTTAAAAATTCATATGAAACTGAGAAGTGGAACGGGACAACAGAGCAGGGAAGCAGAAAAGGGAAGTAGAGTGGAGAAGCGAAGAGGGGAAACGAGTGCGGATGCAATAACACACATATAGATAAAACAGTCTGCAACTCCGCTCCGCATTACTTTCTCACAACACTCTGCTGCCTCGCTCCGCTCCGGTGGACAGGCAGCCTAACACTAATATTTTAAGGGCAAAAGTTTGTATGTATGTGTGTTTGTTACTCCTTCACGCGCAGACGGTTGAACGGAGTTGGATGACATTTAGTTCAAGGGTAGACTATGTCCTGGAGCAGCACACAGAATCCCTTTTATCCTCGGAATATGTGCCCTTGGATTAATACCCTAGCTGGTTTTGAGGGTACCGTACCTCAAAAGGAAAAAACGGAACCCCCATAGGTTCAATTTGTTGTCCGTCTGCCTGTTTGTTGGTCTGTCTTGACTATTACTTTCATGAAGAAAGTTTTTTCCTACTATGTAGAGGTTGACTTATTGAATTTTGTGATTACAATTTATGGAATATTGGGATTTTTATTCTATTTTATGCCTAAAATGATATTAATTTATTTTGTAATAATTTTAATTTATTGAATTTTGTATTTATTTAATCTTTTTAATATGAAAGATTTCTTAAACGGGTTTGTACCTACCTGAAATAAATTTATTTTATTTTATTTTCAAAACCCACTTTAAGTTGAAATATTACATGAGAGATCTGACAGTAAAGCCTAGTTTGTGGAAGTAAATTTGTAATGTAGATGTTTAATTTGTGACACGTCGATAATTTATTTACAGAAACTAAGTTTTAACACTTATAGAGGTGGGAAATCATCACATAGACACTTATAGACTTACTAGCCTCAGCCAGCGACTTCGCTCACGTTAAAGTTGGTTTCTCCATAGAAACTTCCAACCCCCGTTTTACCCCCTTAGAGGTGGATTTTCGTAAATACCGTTCTTAGCGGATGTCTACACCCTAATAAGGAACATATCTGACAAATTTTAAGTTTGTAAGTGTTATAGTTTCTGAGATTTCGTGATTAATCAGTATTTCGCTTTTATATAATAATAATAATATTCCACAACTATCACACAACGCTGGCTAGCCCCAAGCTAAGCAGAGCATATGTTATGAGTACTAGACAACTGATAAACATACTTATATATTTCTAAATAACTACATATTATAGATAAATTACACCAAGACCCAGAACAAATGATCGTGCTCATCACACAAACATTTGTCCTGGGTGGGAATCGAACCCATGACCTCTGGCATATCAGTCAGGGCCACTAACCACTAGAACAACAGGCCAGTCAAAATATGTATATAGATGTCAAATATATGGATATAAGGTGTTAAAAAATTAATTTTAAGAATTTCGAGGGGACATTGTACTCCTCATTATGAACAATTTTTTTTTATGGGACCTAACCTGAAATCGCGAAAAAAAATCAGCGGTTCCATACGTTTATGATCGCATAACTCGTCAAAATGTATGGAACAGCTGATTTTTTTTGTCAGTACAATGTTTAGTACTGACAAAAAAACGTTTAGTTTGTGAGTACAATGTCCCCTCGAAATTCTTAAAGTTAATTTTTTAACACCTTATATAGATGAGAATCTTCATTTAGAGGCGTGGCTTTATAACTATAAACTAAGTTAACAAATCCGGTTAGCCCCAGTGCTCTTAATACAACACAGTGACATATCGTTACAAGTAGATATCCCGCCTTATCAGTCTAGTCTCATAGGTCAGCGTCAGCTCGGAGGTCGCTGATAGCGGCTGACACATGAGTTTCGCGCGTGAGGTGTGGAGGTTCGACGCCGCGTGGATCCTCGTGGTAGCTTCGTGTGGATTAAATATGTTTATCAGCATAATCTGTTCGACTGCTGAACTTAGGCCTCCTGTGACCCTGAAACGTCTTTAAATTCTTGGAACACAGGGGATATTATTTTTATCATTACTCATCTGAACAAAAAAAGAGTTTCTAAGGCGTGTATTAATGGGTCCAGCTCCAGCAGGGCCGTTGCCTGCAAGGGCTGTGGGAAAGTTTGAAACGCAAAGGGCAGTTGTAGGAATGCAGTTGGGTATCAATCAGTAAAAGTTTGACACTCCCTCTCCACCCAGAGCGGGAGATATTATTTGTTGATTTCCTACCTCAACAAAAAAATACTTAGCAACTGCGAGTTGGACTCGCGCACTGAGGGTTCCATACAAACTTAATAGTTCGATTCCCGAATGGAGTCTCGAAGATTTTTCCGAATCACAAAAGTTTTTTTTGCGACCTAACAACAAATTTACTATTTTCAGATTTATTCCTGTATCTGTACTATAAGACCTTGCTTCATGGCAAATTTCAGGATTCTGTGTCAACGGGAAGTACTCGATATCTGTCGGAAGTACCCTATGAATTTTGATTCCCTTGAGAGTGTCGAAATTACGTTTTTTGCGACATAAACGGCCGTATAATGATTTTATTTTCAACTCGATACCTCCACGCGTCCCCGAGATAAAAGGTCTTGACAGACATACAAACAGACGGACGGACTACAAAGTGATCCTATAAGGGTTCCGTTTTTTCCTTTTGAGGTAGGGAACTCTCAAAAATGGGTTTCTAAGGCGTGTACTAAGACTGAGATAGAATAACTGACGTATCGTACAATAAGTACGTGATGAATGGATTAGCTCAACCGTAGGTCATAGCGAGGTTAATTGCTTGGGGAGTGATTTTGTAGTAGCGACACTGTCTTGTAATGGTCGGCTACCCTAGATGGTGGGTTTGTATGGCTTTATGCCACGTCTGCCCAATAAAATAAGGTTAGTGGTTAGAGAGTTTGTTTTGACTTTTGAATGAGAATTCCAACGTAAGATGATGTGCCTGTCGGAGAAGCCACGGGCGTCGTCGAGAGTCGCAGGACGATTTCCGGCGAGCGATGGGTAGCTTGCCGTCCGGCCATCCCGTAAGGACCAAACCCAGAGGCCTCCTACCTCCTCCTACGCGATCCATTTGAATAAGCATGAGCATAATCAGCTTTTGAGGTCACAAGTTGGACACCACCGACACTAAGTACAACACAGGACACGGCAGGTCATAGTAGGCATCAGTTGCCAACGCACAGCTAGGTGCGGGAGCAAAACAACCCACCAGTCACCCGGATGGCCCACAGACCATGTATTTGTGCGGACAATCAGGTAACATAACAAGCTTATAACTTTGTGTTTTCATGATACAGTTATGAAGTTTTGCACATAGATTATTTACATAAAGATACTAGACACGTGTTTCGGGTGTCACATATACTACAACTAAAGTTGTATAACTAGTCATCAAACTTTAACAACTACATAATATAAGGAATTCTTCAGCTATTGTTACTTAACGATGCAATTTTGCGAATTCACAAATAGGTACTTATTTGATAAATAAGCACGTTTCATGATAGCATCGTTACTTTCCAATAACTATGATAAATCGAGCTCCACTTGACGACCGTTTTAAAATTAATCAGTCGTTAAAAATGTATTGTCATTAACGAATTGACGTAATTTAACGATTTTTTTATTGATTAGAAAAAATTATCATAATTGACTTTTGGGAAGTCAATTATGATATTTTTTTAACTTTCACGTGAAAACATTTATAAATCATTTTAAGGATTCTGTATCTCAAAAGGATAGAACGAAACCCTTATAGGATCACTTTGTTGTCCGTCCGTTTGTCTTTCTGTCTCTCTGTCAAGACCCTTTGTCTCGGGAACGCGTGGAGGTATCGAGTTGAAATTAAAACCATATACTCAAGTCTGCGGTCTCTTGAAGCTGTAAAAAAACAGATTTCTAAGTTAACTGAAAAAAAAAGATACGGCTGTTTATGTCATAAAAAACGTATGTTTCGACACTCTCGAGGGAATCAAAATTCAAAATTCAACTACCAGTTGACCCAGAATCCTGAAATTTGATTTAAAGCAAGGTCTTAAAGCACAGATATGGGAATAAATCTGAAAAATGTAAATTTGTTGTTACGTCACAACAAAAAAAATTGCCATTCGGAAAAATCTTCAAGACTCTATTCGGGAATTGAACTGTTTACTTATGTAAGTTTGTACGGAACCGTCAGGACGCGAGTCCGACTTGCACTTGCCCAGTTTTTTTTAAATAATATTATCTTATCATTGTATTTTTAAACACAAAAAAACATTCAACGTCCATTTAAGAAAGTGATCTGCAATATTTTACTTAAGTAGGTACCTACTAATATTAATGAAAGTCAAGAAATAGCTCTTAATCGTCACAAACATCATTAAATAAACATCCAATTACTATAAGTAGTATGTTTACATTCCTAAGTAAAGGTAACATGAACTTGGCCTCAACACGCAGTCTCAGCGTGATCGGTGATACGCTCTAAGTATACGATTAATTGAACTTCTCTAATTGCAATCATTTACTTACTAACTATCTGTATACATTTATCAATACTTAATGGTGTTTACTGCGAAATTATTTTTAGTATTTTTCAATACACATACCTAGTCCACTTTTAGGCACGCAATAGACTCTTTTCCGCACTTATGCAAAAAAGTGTGCGTGCTCTCCCCGTCCCAATTTTATTACATTTATCGTATCTGGCTGGTCGCGCGTCGACCCCGTCGAAAAGTAGTTTAATACACGTGCAAATTTGTCACAGCATCCCTCGGCTCCATAACACACTCGCCTACGGCTAGTGCGAATTCCGCCTCGGTCGCAATGAGAAACTTTCTGCACTTGTATCAAAATGTACTATACTAGCTGCAGTCAGCGGCTTCGCCCGACATAGTAGAAAAAAATCCCACGGGAATATACTCCTGAAAAAAAAATCCTATGTATTGTTATATGTATTCCAGGATATGGTCTAACTGTGTACCAAGTTTCATCGAAATCCATTCAGTAGTTTTTGCGTGAACTAGTAACAAACACCTATACATCCATACATACAAACTTTCGCGTTTATAATATTTGTAGGATTACTGTACTGTCACGGAAAAATGTGCCGTGAACTTCTTGATGAAATATGACTTGACCTTACCACATTTTATTTCGCAAACTTAGGAAAACTCGTCGGTTAAGCTGCGACTTACCGACGGCCGAGTCGGTTGTAGGTTTTAAACTTTTCAGGCTTTACTACAGCTGCTCTCAAAAAGGTGAACGAAAATATCATGAAAAAACTCATCACCAAACGCATCACCAGCACGGAATCGGACTCGAGATCGCAAATTTAAGATTAGAAATTAGAATCATGCGAAATCCCGGTGAATTATCGAGATACTAAAACTAGAAAAAATCGGATGTGTAAAAAGCAATGAAAACTGCTTGGTTGTGATTATGATTTTATAAATAAAATATTAATTAAAATAAAAACGATATACTTAATCTTTATTATAAGTCATTAATTACCCGTATTTTTTTTAAATGAACAAAAACAATAACAGATTATCAACTGAGGGTTATCAATCGAGACTGCAACTATGACTCTCAAGAGTACAGTGCAATACTACACTGGGAGGACTACCTGTGTATGCATGCTTCCTAGATTTATCCTGTGCTTTCGACCTTATCTCATATGACATCCTCTGTAATAAATTGTTGAATGAAGCTAATCTATCGCCAGAATTAATTAATATGTTTAAGTTCTGGTTCGGTAATCAACATAACACTGTGAACTGGGCAGGCGCATACTCAGATGTGTATAGGTCAGAGTACGATTTGAGACTCCTGTCTCAACGCCCAACGCATAAATATTAAATAACTTGGGCGATGTCCTCATCGCCCAAGTTATTTAATATTTATGACAATAAGCAGATCGAGAAACTCAGCAGCACTGGCATCGGATGCACTAAATATTATGTGTCTTTTATCAACATCAGTTATGCTAACGTTATGGTGCCCGATTTCCAGCCACTGTAGGTTCGTTCGATAACCGTCCGGACCGAGCCCAAGCCGTCGACGGCGCGTACTGTTCCACGCGCGCCTCAAGAAGATGACAGCAAAACGTAGGGGCCCAGCAGGGTCGAAGCCTACTGGGGCCAAGGGCCTGCTTCTGAAAGGAAGACTCGGCCCTGTTATGAAAAGCAACGAAGGAACAGGAGTGGGTTTTAGTCAGTAAAAGTCTGATAGACCCTCCCATTCCGCCCAAGAGCGAGCATTGGATGATTTGGCAAACGAAAAAAAAAAAATTGTGGTGCCACCAGTCTCGCTGTGTGGTGCAACTCTAAACAGAGTTAAGCAATTTAAATACTTAGGTCATTGGGTTACAAAGGATGGCACTGATAACTGTGATGTTGAGAGGGAACGCAGGGCATTGGCCGTACGATGCAACATGCTGGCCCACAGATTTGCAAAGAGCAACAATAACGTCAAGTTGACACTATTTAGGGCATATTGCCAGGCTTTTTATACCTGCAGTCTGTGGACCAGATACACGCAGAAGACGTTTAATTCCCTGCGTGTGCAATACTGAGGGTCGGAACTGGAACTCCTACATACAGGTTATACTGCAACCTAGATATGAGATCAGAACTGCATCCACTACAATTGTAGCAAATTTGTAATTTTACCAAGTAAAAATCAAATACCCATGTACTGCAATATTTTTAAACGATTAATAAAGATGATTATTATTATAATACAACAATGCTTTTAGGATGATGATGTCACTGCCACGTTTCTGTAGCGCGTCAGGTATGTTCGCAGCAGCGCGGACTAATGACTTCTTTGCGATCATACGGAAAAGATCCGCTTCACTACCGCGTCGGATGCGGGGCGGCGACAACATTGATTTCATTCATTCACATTTTTTCTCTTGAGCATTGAGCAACAATGCTCAGGAGAAAAAATTGAAACATTGTCAGTCAAATGCGAAAAAATCTAGCTTCTATGCTTCGAAAATGATCATGAAAAATGACACGAGATCTCGCGAGAGTAAGATCCCGTGAGTTCGAGATTACATTTTCTAGTCCTAAGACCAATAATGCGGAAACATGTGACGCCCACAAACCCACACGGGACCCGCGTGGTGAATTACGGCCCAGCGGCCCATTCCTCACCAAGTAGTGGAAGTCACGTGTCCTAGCTGTGGGAACATTACTATCTTAGGCTTATTGATTAGATACCAACGCTATTCCACCGGTCAAAGTTCATATCTAAATGTATGGCAGTATGTTACAGCAACAAAAAATAAAAACCATCTAAAAATATACAACACATCCTCTGATTGTGGACTATAAAGGAAATTCAGTTCATTGCATGCTTTCATGCACACAGTCACATGCAGTTTAGTTGAACTTTATTACTAATGACATAAGAATGTTTTTCTCTGGCTTAGATACAAATTTTATCTTATTTAGGTTGTAAAAGAATATTCCGCTTTCCGGTGCATCGAACTTGAATTTATGTTTGAACTATTTGTATGACTATAATTACGCAGTAATTTATTAGAAACTAGATATTTACTAATTGATAGAGAGGTTATGTATAATTAGAACATGCGGAAATAGTGTTAACGACACTAAATGTTGCATCATTTAATTGATTTAGATTAGAAGTAAAGCTAGGACTGTGGATTTTTACCCTCGCCGGCCACGGTAACACGCAGCGTTCCTTAACACTGCAGGTCTAGTCAGTAAAAGTCTGACATTCTCGCGCTCCTAGAGCGGGAGAAGTCATTTGATGATATTCCATCAAAAAAAATCATTTCACCTCAGAAATATTGTCTGAAAGTTTTTAGAACTGAGCACAAAACCAGAAATCGGACTAGATACTATGTTTGACATCAAATGCAAGTAATAAATTCGTCATTATTTTTCCCATTTGGTCTTCCGTGGGGTGAAACTGACGACCAAGGCCTCGGGACTCCACTTGCTTGTTTGTTGCTTGCTTGCTAAGCTCTGCTTAGTTTGGGACTCGATAGCGTTGCTCGTGATAGTTGTGGAATATTATATTATTATTACTTGATGCGAGAAGCAAAACCAACATTCGATGTGTCAACGCTTACCTACAGCTTGATATGCTTGAGTCGATTGAGAAATGAGCCAAGAAGATCATTGGCCATCATGCACTCGTCGAGTTGAAACTCCATAGCGAGCATCGACATCGAGTTGTTGGCCTTTCTGTTTTCTATCATTTACATAGCACAACATCACACACACTCAGATACACTACGCATATAACATACTAACACTTCCTTTTTACTTAAAATAAAACATATTATTGTCTTCATATAAAGTTGTTGGGTATCTTGCTATATTGACAGCGCGTTAGTACACAACCTAGGTTATGTAAAAGTTAAAGGGTGGGAACCTGGTGTCCTGAAACACAGGCCTAGAGCCTAGCTTAGGCACCAGTCTCCTTCAATATATTGTAACTGATTTTTTCTTTGTATACTCATTAAAATGTTTGTTTGATGATTATTGTATATTGTAGTGAGAAAATAAAAATATTATTATTATTTCGGGGACTGCATTGCAAGCATCAACGCCAAGTTCCTAGCTTGCCCGTTTTCTATTGGTCATATAGATATATTGGAGTATTTAATTCCGCCAAGCTCGTTCCGTCATCAGAACACAAGACATGGTGCATGGTGAATATCCCACCCATTCATTCTGCGTAAAGTGCGTGCAGCTAGTAGAAGTGGAATTCCCTGCCGAAGTCCTATGTTTCGTGATAACTAAAATCTAGAGGTTTTTAAGACATAAGTGAAACTTATTCACTTATGTCTTAACATCTAGGTAAATTTGCTCCATCATCAGTCACAAAAAAGTCCAGTCAGTTTAAACACAAAAAAGTCCAGTTATAGTATTTAATTTTTTTAATCACAACAAAAAAACTACCTGCCTTAGTATTTTATAAAGTTCACCGACCTTTGTTATCCTACGCAAGTAAGCTGTTCTTAATTCTTTAACAATACATAATACATTTAAACCGAATGGAACGATTACAATATTTACGTAAACATGCATAAGTATAATCAGCTTTATAAAAATTCCACTGTTGGGACTCAAGCCTCCAGGGGAGCTCAAGGAGATGTCAGCAAATCGTAGGGGCCCAGCAGGGTCGAAGCCTACTGGGGCCACGGGTAGTGTGAAAGCGGAACCCGGGGCCCTGGGACGAAGGCAACGAAGGAACAGGAGTGGGTTTTTAGTCAGTAAGAGTCTGACACTATCTCCCGCTCCGCCCAAGAGCGGGGATGTCATTAGGATGATTTTCCCACCCAATAAAAAAAAAAAAAAAAAAAAAAAGCCTCCAGGGGAGCGGGTAGTCTGTAATCCACCACGTGGGCCCACCCTGTGCGGATTAGTGGATGTCACATGTCCTCGAATTTTTGGTTCAAAGACATGCCGATTTCCTCACAATGTTTTCCTTCATCATTTGAGAGCAGTGCTGTTGCAATAAATTACACAAAGTTATGCACCTGGCTGGGTTTGAATCTGCAACCAACAACTTGTAAGTCAGGACAGTTACCACTACCACCGCTCTCCTATTATACAATTACTAGCTTCTGTCAGTGGCTTTTTCCGCGTAAATGCAGGTTTCTCCATACAAATTTTGAACCTGTGTTTCATCCCCTTAGGGGGTGAGTTATGAAAAATCCTCTTTTAGTGCTCGCCAACGACATAAAAGCTTGAAAGAGACTTGAAATTTTGCACAGCTTTGTGCAAAATTTCAAATTTTTTTTAAAAACAGGACGTTCATACAAACTTCCAACCCCCGTTTTACCCACGTAGGGGTAGAGTTTCGTAAAATCGGTTCTTAGCGGATGTCTACACTCTATAAGGGACCCACCTGCCAAATTTTAAGTTTGTAGGTGTAATAGTTTCTGAGATTTCGTGATTAATCAGTGAGTGGTATTTCGCTTTTATATATATAGATTACAGCGCATGTTTTTTAAGGTAAAGGTAATTTTTTATGCCTTAACATAATTTTCGTTGAGATGAGTAGGTACTACCGTTATCGAGGAGTAACTGGTAAAGTAATGAGAAAATCCTATTCCTTTCAGGCAAAACTAATTTCGGGAAAACGCCATAAAAAAATAATTAATTTAAAAGAGCTGGTAATTTTTGCGACATCTAAGAAACCCATTCGCGTTATTTATTTAATTATTATAAAAATAAAAAATTAAAAAAAAAACTTATGTAAATCTTATTTGGGTTACCTAGAGCTTTAATAAAACCTTAGAATAATAGATAGATAGATGGATAGACAGATAGATAAATTTTTTTATATATTTTTTTCTTTATTATACACCAAAAATGCAACTTACATTAGAAAATTAAAACTAATAGGGTGTCACAATTGGCGATCTTATCGCTAAAAGCGATTTTTTGTGTAATATGAATGATTTAAATAAAGTTTATCACACGGGCAGAGCCGCGGGAACTCCCTATCAATAATTAAAATAATTTCTAAACATAATGTTATCAACAATGATATTTAAATATTCCTAATCGAATAGTTAATCGTTATTCGATGTAAAAACCTATCATGAAATCATCACGAGTGTCAAAGTCCGAGGGATATCTAAATGTGTTCAAATTTAAATTAGGCGGACGTGTTACTGTGACTAGGTGTTTAGGTACCTTATTTATTTGCTACTTGACCGAACAGACGTTGTCCTGACGCAATGAACTGTCAAACGAGCTAACTGTCAAAGGCACGAGCTGTCAAATGCTCGAAGATTAGATAGTCGTAGTTTTCTCTATTTTTTTTTTGTGCATTGGAATTGCAAAAATTCCTCCAAGTCCGTTCCATCATCGGCCACTAAACGTACGGCGTTTCGCCATCGGCACATGTTGGACATCCCAACCATACGTACAAAGCGTTTTGGGAACACATCGTGAGGAAACCGGCATGTCCTAGAACCAAAAATTCGAAGACATGTGTCATTCACCAACCCGCACTGGGCCCGCGTGGTGGATTACGGCCCATTCCCTCTCCTAAAAAGAGGAGGCCTGAGTCCCTACAGTGGGAACATTAAAAGGCTGAATATGCTATATGGTCAATGTTTTGGTTGAATGCTTGTGTGAGTAGATGCTTAAACTTTAGATGATGATGTTAGGTACCTTTTAAAGATTGTCTAGTACTTAGATATCGCTGTCACGATAAGACCGCTATTGTACGCATAGACTTACGTTTGTGTAAATATATGCCTTTATTTTAGTGTACCTCATCATCATCATCATCATAATCATCATTTCAACCGAAAGACGTCCACTGTTGGACATAGGCCTCCCCCAAATGACGCAATAATGACCGGTCCTGTGCGTCTTGCATCCATCGGATTCCCGCGACCCTCACCAGGTCATCGGTCTACCTTGTGGGAGGCCTTCCAACGCTGCGTTTTCCGGTACGTGGTCGCCATTCCAGAACCTTTTGTCCCCATCAGTGTACCTAATGAAGTTTAAGTATCCTATTCTATTTTAATTAGATACATTTTCGCTACACTGTTATCGCAGAAAAACTGTAAACTCATTACGTAACAATTGACATAGTAACTGAATGCCCAATTAACATTAATTTGATTAGAAACGAACACTTTGATAAATGTCTCCAAGAGTCCAAGCTTCAGCTTTGTTTTTGTTTTTTATTGAAGATTCTGGTGCGTAGTTCCGAAAAATTTATTTTGGTAATCCGTCTCACAACCCAACGATTCATCATCATCATCTTCGTCATTTCAGCCGAAAGATATCCACTGTTGGGCATAGGCCTCTCCCAAGCGTTGCCACAACGAGCGGTCCTATGAATGTCGCATCCATCGGATTTCAGCCCTCCTAGCCAAGTTACGATCGTTTCGTTTGCGTCGAACGCCTTGAGTAGGCCACGCCTCCGATTCCTTTGTTCTGACGTCATCTCAACGCTCAGACACGTAATCAGAAAATAGGAATCGGAGGCGTTCGACGCAAACGAAATGATCATAACTTGGGTAGGGGGGCAGTTCATCGGTTCACCTTGTGGGGAGGCCTTGCAACGCTGCATATTTTGGTACGTAGTCGCCACTAAAGCACAGTTGTATGTACTTTATATGCCTACATAAAAAAACTGCATTCTACTACCACGTGATTTGACTCATATACAGAGCAGACAACACTATAGTTGTTGTCAGCAGTCACGTAGTCAACATACGTATCGTAAACGTTCACGGCCATAACACAAATAGATAAATATTAATTGTTTGCGGATTTGGAAACACTAATTAATGAGAGTCTTCTAATGAGTGTGATTTCTAATCAGATGACACGTGCTTCTGAAATGACCACCAGTTCAAATGACGACATTATTGGCCATTAACAGTCAGCGGGTGATGACATGTTTTGTTACTTATGATGAGTCACCCAAATGGTATGGAGAGGGCCTTTTTTTTCATCCCACATTGACATCCCGCGCTCTTGGGCGGAGTGGGACATAGTGTCAGGCTTTTACTGACTAAAAACCCACTCCTAATGCTTCGTTGCCTTTCGTACCAGGGCCGAGTCTTCTTTTCAGAATCAAACCCTTGGCCCCAGTAGGCTTCGACCCTGTTGGGCTCCTACAGTTGCTGACATCTCCTTGAGGCGTGGAACAGTACGCACCGTTGACGACTTGGGCTCGGTCCGGACGGTTACCGGACGGTCGGACGACGAGCTACCCATTGCTCGCCGTCCGCAAGCCCGCGCCTACGGTGGCCGGAAATCGGGATCGGAATCCCGGCGGTGGTTGGAGCGTGAGGACCGTTGCCTCACGCGACCGGTCGCCTACTTTGCTAGCATTACTGCTTCGCAGAAGAAGGCAAATGGAATCGGAAATGTGATCGAATCAGAAATGAAGATACTCGCAGGAGATTGGCCTTAAGAGGCAAAGAATTAAGAAGCAATCGGCAGGACACTTTGCTCGTTTATCAGATGGTCTATGGAGCCAAAAGGTTCTGGAGTGGCAATCGTGTATTGGAAGACGCAACATTGGAAGGCCTCTCACAAGGCGGAACGTTGACCTGGTTAGGGCCACGAGAATACGATGGATGCGAGACGCACAGGACCGTCGCCGGTCGATGTGGTGACTCATCGGGGAGGCCTATGTCCAACAGTGGACGTCTTTCGGATATTACTTATGATTATTAGGGCTCATGTTAGGATCACAAAATAATCACGCCTTAATTCCCTGAATGGGTCAGACTAGAAAATATGAGGTCTCCTGGTCTACACCTGATTTCCTATCCATTTGTCTGGTCTACAATTATGTAATGAGCCCTGTAAAAGCGGCAAAGCACATTGCTAAGCATTTGGCACAAAGCCAGAAACCAGGCTACACTCCTGCTACAGAAGCAGTTATAATTTCGTCATTCATCTGCAACTATCTGTAGCGTTGGCGAAGTTTTAGTGGGGAAACGATAATTAATCAGATTTGAGATGTTCTGGGGATCAACTCGTAAGTCGGGGCCGTTACCAATCGGCAAAAACTACTACACCAAGTAAGTATTTAACATACTTAATACTTTATTACACTTATTTGGGAACACATTCATTGTGCGTACAGCTAAGGAGTGGAATTCCTTGCCGGAATCTATGTTTCCTGATTGCTACAACTCATCTTTAAGTCAACCCATCTTTAAGTCAACATCTTTAAGTCAAGAGTGAATAGGTTACTTCTACATCAGGTGAGATAGCGGTTAAGCGCGAAACCTATCAAGAATAAAAATAAATAAAAAATCTGCTATCACACGAGCGAACCCACTGGCAGAAACCAGTCAATAATAAGTGAATACAATTTGAATATTTTGACAATGGTTATCCCTACTAGATTATCAGTAAGTCTAGAGTCCAAGCAGACACTAAGGATACGCATAATGCGTATCGCAGTAAACCGTAGTAAAACAATAAAAAAGTTGCGCGTTTCGCCGGTCATAACGTGCTAGCAGAACATTAGTACATTGCGAAACAGATATGAAGCCATTCCAGTCCCTATCGCGTCAACAGTAATCACTGCGTTCTTATACCTGATTGTTTCATTTAAGTTGGAGAACTTGGCCCAGTTTTTTATTATTTTATTGTGTTTATGGGTGCATTAGGGCTGGTTTTATGAGCGGAAAGAATTCTTGTATATCCTTTGCTATTAAAAAATTAATAAGCATGTACATGTTTCTTTTTTTTTTTGAGGTGGGATATTATCTAATGACTTCTTTTGGTCTATCGTGTCAGGATTTACTGACTAAAACCACACCTAGGTTCTTACAGTGGCCCTTTGCTTTCTTGGAACACGGGTTACCATTTCAGAAATCATCCCATAGCCTTAGTAGGCATCGGTCCTGATGAGCCCCTACTGGGCATGTGCTTACCTAATTCAAACATATACTTGCGAATGTTATTTTAGTTTGTATAATTTAAATTGCATGAATAATGTTTTTTTTTTTTTTGATGAGTTCACGGATTTTCTCACAATGTCTTTGTGATCATTAGCCTAATATTTTCCTAAATATGTTGGTATCTTCCAGTCTAACTGAATGCAGCACATAACGTTCAAAACTCAATATCTAATTGTTCTTTCTCTGTTTTAGAACTAAAAACTCCAGGACCAGTGCCGTAACTGGGGCTGTGCCAGCGGTGCTCAGGCACAAAGCCCAAACCCTGGAGGGGCGCAGAAATGATTCAACCAGAGCCAAGCTTTGGATCATACTTGATAGTTAATAGCATATATATAATATCTATTATTTATAGTGTACCTAATACTGTTGTAGACGCACAGGAGGGCTGATTTTGTACCCACGACCGACCACGGACCACGACGAGAACCCTGAGCACCTCAGGGCTCCAATTAGCACAAAAGGTAAACAGCGGGTGGTGACAGTGGTGTGTTTATTGAAGCATCACATCACGCGTAAATTTTTAAATCTACTAATGATGATTCTTTTTATGGTTCGGACCAGGTAACATTAAATTTTTTTAAGGCAATTTTTATCGAGTTCTAGGACAAGACTAGGACAGTTTCGTTTAGTTCGCATTTCAGGCAGTCGGAAACAGAAGATAGGGTTGTAAATAAGGGGTTGAATGGAATAAAGATGCTTAAGAGGGTTCATTTCCACTCGCCTATCGTAAACATCAAGCATGGTTTAAAATCTTGTTGCTTTTCATCTAACGTAATCCAACGTGATATTTGACGTAGAGGCAATGCAAAAAAAAGAGAGATAATGCCTGAAAACTCTGCTGGCTTTCGGTAATTCCATGATTTACTTGATTATTTCACAAAACTTGTTCCAGGAAATACGTGTTTTTTTACTTAAACCCTTAACAGTATTTTAAAAAAATTGACGTCATTCAGAATCTCGATTAAATGTGCAAGGGTTCTATTGATGTACTTTTTTATATTTTTAAT
This sequence comes from Mythimna vitellina, assembly GCA_949316375.1. Taxonomy (NCBI): domain Eukaryota; kingdom Metazoa; phylum Arthropoda; class Insecta; order Lepidoptera; family Noctuidae; genus Mythimna; species Mythimna vitellina. Next base: position 4,199,455 of record OX438696.1, read on the forward strand.
ATTTATGCATGAGTACATTATAGAGGGCCAATGTTCACGTAAAACATTCATCACATTTTCAGAGGTCTTTACTAAATTAGATAATATCCACAAGATAGCTGTGTATCCAAAATATCTAGAGAAAGATGTGTAATAACATCACGTAATCATGTAAGAGCGGTTGTATGAAAATTTACATCGAAAAAGACCCTCCTAAGTTAATGATGGTAAGAGATGATCAAAAAATATTACTTAAAAAAAGCTAAAAAATATCCTTGATTTCTAAAAAAAAAACCTATCTACACCGCTGTCTACTCACGTTTTGATAACACGTCTGATACGCCTCATCTAGACCGAGATAATATTATTAACGATAAGTTTTAATTGAGGCCATCGCCTATCACGCCAGAGGTAAGTAAACAAAATGAAATCACGTTAGTTGCACCTGTCTTGATGATAAGCCACCGTGGCTCGGCTTATGGTAAGTAACCGTAGTACTTTAAATGTGGGTGTGTTAGGAACGTCATATAATAAATGTCATCGTGTCTGGACGATAAACTACCATATCTGTTGAGTTTCTCTTTAATTTGATAGGATGTTTTTTTTTCGGTGGGAAAATCATCTTATGACATCCCCCGCTCTTGGGCGGAGCGGGAGATAGTGCCAGACTTTTACTGACTAAAAACTCACTCCTGTTCCTTCGTTGCCTTTCGTACCGGGGCCGAGTCTTCCTTTCAGAATCAGACCCTTGGCCCCAGTAGGCTTCGACCCTGATGGGCCCCTACAGTTGCTGACATCTCCTTGAGGCGCGCGTGAGACAGTACGCGCCGTCGACGACTTGGGCTTGGTCCGGACGGTTACCGGACGGTCGGATGGCGAGCTACCCAATGCTCGCCGTCCGCAAGCCCGCGCCTACTATGGCCCGCGCCTACTACCGTGTCCTCCGGGTGGTCCACGCAATGGTGACACCCGGGCGTTTCTTCCGTACGAATCTGGTGCAGGACCTGCGTCATGCAGAAAGTAAGGACGCCGTGTTGCCTTTCCAGCCACACCTCAAAGAGGGGACTTGCCGCCATAATTATGGCCTGCCCAAATTAGATAGGATGTGGGACTTAGACAAAGCTGTTAAATTTTGACTACGGCATACAACATAAATCATTGAAGGTTTCATTATTGTTATAAGAATCTTTACATGGACTTTTAGATGAGCCTCTTAAGAAGGCTTAATGTCACCCAAAGGGCAATGGAAAGGTCTATGCTAGGAGTTTCCTTGCGTAATCGCATCAGAAATGAAGATATCCGCAGGAGAACCAAGGTTATCGACATAGCACGAAGAATCGCTAAACGGAACGGACAAAAGGCTCGCGAGTGGCGACCACGTTGAAAGGCCTCTCATAAGGTGGATGACCTGCTGAGGATCGTGGGAATCCGATGGATGCGAGACGCAGGGCCGGTCGTAATGGAGACACATAGGGGAGACCTATGCCCAACAGTGGATATCTTTCGGCTGAAATGATGATGAAGATGAATCTTTAGATAGTATGTAATAAAGTCGCTTTCCAATTCTGTCTGTTTATCCACATACCCCTCCTAAACCACGCAAAGGAGTTTGATGCTGTTTTCACTACTAGAAAGAGCAATAAACAAGAAAGGTTTATGTATACAATTTACGAATGAATTAATTATTTATTTGTTAGAATTCAGGTACATATACACATACAATAGTAACAATTCAGTCTTTTTTTTAGGTGGGAAAATCATTTTATGACATATCCCGCTCTTGGGCGGAGCTGGAGATAGTGTCAGACTTTTACTGACTGAAAACCCACTCCTGTTCCTTCTTTGCCTTCGTCCCAGGGGTTGCCGGTTGCCGTTGCCGGGTTTCCCTTGGCCTGTGGCTCCAGTAGGCTTAGACCCTGCTGGGCCCTTACGATCTGCTAACATCTCCCTGAGGCGCGCGTGGAACAGTACGCGCCGTCGACGACTTGGGCTTGGTCCGGACGGTTACCGGACGATCGGACGACGAACCTTCCATTGCTAGCCGTCCGCAAGCCCGCGCCTACGGTGGCCGGAAATCGGGATCGGAATCTCGGCGGCGGCTGGGGCGTGAGGACCGTTGCCACACGCGATCGGCCGCCTCCTTTACTCGTATTACTGCTTCACAGAAGGACACAGGTAAGAATCTGCGTCATGCGGAAGGTGAGGACGCCGTGAGGTCTTTCCAACCACACCTCAAAGAGGGGGCTTACCGCCATAATTGAGGCGTACTCAGGCTTTTAAGTCGTGCAAATATTTAAATTAGATACATAGTAGGTACAATTTAGCACACTCATATTTTATAATAAAATTAGTATAGGTATAGAATTGATTTCATTCTATTATTACAACAGTGCAAAATCGAGGCAGATTTTTGGATTTTTTTGGATCAGCTTAATTTTTGAGTTGAACTCGGTATTGGTTTTAGGAAAACACACGGTACATTAAAAATAGAGGACTAGCCAATTTGTATATTTAAAGCGTTAATTTTCTACATAAAATACACAACAAAATATAAATCAATCACGACAATTCCACCAACCATTTTCGGCAATCCCATATTCGTTTTTAACCACGATCAATGCCCAAAATGCACATAATCCAAATGCCGTTACTAAAGTCTATAAAATCCATGCATTACCGAAAAGCCATCGTAATAAATCCACACGTAGTCCATACACAGAAAGTCAGGGTAGATTCCGGTCCCCGATTAGTTCGGTAGCATGACTATCGGTTATTCCCTGCATAGTGAGTACTAATGGAAGCAATGTTTACTGTCTTCAATTTCAACTCGATAACATCCTTCACTTTAAAGGAAAACTATAGGAGCTATGTATATGGGAAATGGGAAATTGAGTTCTGTTTATCATGTTGGAATTGCAGTTAAAACTTTAGTCTGAAAACTTAATTAATGTAAAGATTTCCTAAAGATAAGATTCGGGAATAATGAGGAAAATAGGTCAGATTTCTTCGTTGTAAGTTACAGACTTTATTTTAATATGAATCGAGTCTACTGAAAATCACCCAAGTTTGTCTCGAATATCAGAAACCAATCGTACCTATAAATAGTAAATACGTATAGTCTAGGTCAATAGAAATAAGGATAATAGTGCATTAACTTACCGGCATGTCGATCCTGGCAAGCCCGCGTAGTCCGCCGTCCGCGCCCACCGCCCTACTGCCACGAGGAGCAAGCCTCCACTGTGCCAGCTCGCCACCTGGCCCCATCTGAAGCCTGTTCGCGTGACTGACATCCTCAACTCCTGCATTCGCAATTTCAACTTTACTACGAACAAAATTTGAGTCAATTTTCTTCAAACTATCACCGTCACGATTTACATTTGAATTTGATGTTCCTTCGACATTGTCTCCAGTTATAATAATCGTCGGTATTGCTGCAGCACTATCCCCTTTATTAACCTTAACTACAGAGAGCACATTCCTCTGTTGCAGTGGACCACCGAATTTTTCTTTCAGTGAATTAATAACTGCTTGCCTAGCTTGTTCGTACCTTGCTTTCGCTTGGTCTTCCCTCCATTTTTTCAATACTTTACCTTTAGGATCAACATTTTTCACAGTTCTACCAATAAAGTTTGTGTATAGTTTTGAAGTTAATGTTCTTTGTGTTTTTAAGTTATTGGATTCAAATGATTTGTTGTCATCGGTGTCCTTACTTTTATCGTCTCGCGGTTCTTTTGCTTCGTTTTGCACATAGTATTGCGTTGGCTGATCTTGGTCGCCGAATATTTCCCACCATTTTACACCGGCTTCACTGAGAGGAGCTCGTGAGCGCGCCGAATGAGGGCATTTAGCTTCATCGTCCATTTAATTAAATTGTTTAGGACTTCCAATTTTATGCATAAATCTACGCAAGCTTAACGTACTACTTCCAATAAAGTTTAACACCTACTGATCAAATTCAAGATTCATCACTAAAATTCAAAAATTGCAAGTCAGGATACCAATACAACCCTGTACCACGAAATCTTTCCAAAAAAATGTCTATATTATTCGTCTTTATCACAGCATATAGCGTAAAAAGAGACAGCATAAAAACACGAGCTCACATGTCGTGCCTAATTTAGCTTAGTAGAAGTTTGTGAGGCATCAACAATAGCTATTGTTACCCCTATTATTGAAAGTTATTTTCGTGTATGTAGGTCAGTATGTGAAGCATCGATTGCAAATCACTACTATGGTTGTTTCGTTTTAACATGGCAATAGCGAACATTGCCCTGTACCTAATATCTTTTCATAGGAACCGAAACAATGAACTATGTATCGGTTATACCTCGGTAAAAAAATTGAATATAATAAGAATGAAACTCCTACTACTACACTAATGGATATTTGATCAGTCTGTGGGTGGCGTCTCTGAGGGGGGCTATTTTGCGACTACATTTGTTATCTTGGGTATACCTGTTAAAACAATTGTATGTGTTAATAAATAAATAAGAGACGTCGATTTAGGATAGTTTTATTGAAGCACTAGATTATCCCTGAGGCTTCGTTCTCATGAAACCCTTTTTCACCTACTTAAGGGTTGAATTTTGAAAAATCCATGCTTATTCCTCGTCTACGTCTTAAAAACAACATCTGTGAAAAAAAAAAACAGTTTTAATTTTAATATTAAATCCAAGGGTCTAGGCAGGGCGGGATGAGTTAGTGAGTCAAGCCTTCTCTTTTTATTATTATACATGTAGATTTCTGTTTTTGTTGAAATTATGATTATCAAAAAGTACTAGCTCTACTTTTTTTTTATAATCATAATTTATTATTAATTACCACTTTAACCACGCTAAAAATGAAAGGTGTGATGCACAAATTTATTTAGAGCCTATTCACTCTAGCCTTGAAGACACCTAAATTATAGTTGGACGGGAAGACCGCAGCAGGCAAATTATTCCAGTTCTTCGATATACGCGGTATAAGCGATGAAGCGAAACGGTTAGTCCGGACCGTTGAAGTTTTAACAACGTAAGGGTGAATACTCGCCGTACATCGGGTTGTCCGATGGTAGAAAGGAGATGGCGGACTCAAGTCATGCAATTCCCGCGCACACTCCAAAATGCAACCTGTAAAATACCGATAGGCTGGCTACTCTGCGCTTTCCCTGCCCTGGTTCTTCAACAAAACTATGAGAAAGATTGATAAAATGAAACATGCGGATGCTAAACTGGAAGCCGTTAAAAGAGTCAAAGATGTTATTAACAAAATTATATCGCTAATAAAAGTTCTAATAAAAAGGTAAGTATCCATGCTTTTTCACACGCAACGTATAAAATTTTTATCCATTAGGGCATAAAGAAAAAAAAATGTAGTACCCTGAAAAACATCTTATCTCCGCACTCATCACGAATCGGTTTCAGAACATTTGAAGTAAGTGAAATAGTGCGTAATTTCCGAATATTACGAGTATAATAAATCTGTAGAAGTGAAAATTCTGTACATTGAAAATATCAAAAAAATTAATGGCAGTCTAGTAACACCTCCTGTTACTAGACCGACACCGAACCCAAAAATACGATTGTCTGTCTGTCTGTCTGTTTGTTCAGGCATCACGCAAAAACTACCGGTTTGATTACGATGAAACTTGGTATAATTATTCTTTGATATCCTAGGCACCACACTGGGTACTTTTTATCCCGAAAAAGTATACACAATAAAAAACAAACTTAATTTTGCGTTTCGATCCTTAGACCCGATTACTGTACCAACCGAAAATAATGAGTTTGTCGTAGGTTAAGTCACCCGCAGTGGAGTTGACTAAGGGGCGCTGCACACGACTAAGATACTATAATATTTTATCTTAAGATACATTATCGCTCGCCATACAATTCAATGGACTATCACACACGACGAAGATAATAAATAATATTTCATGTTTTTCTATCTCAAAAAACCTAATAAAACCATTTTCGATTTCTACGCGGACGAAGACGCGGGCAAAAGCTAGTATTTAATACAACAGGACAGGTATAAGCCCCTTCTCATATTTATTTCGTATCTTGATTCCACTACAGAGACTGCCTTTCTGCAGTAACTTTTGAATTAGCCCTTAGTACGAGTCGAGATCGCTCCGCCCATTCCTTCACACTGATATGAGATATCCAGTTACATAAATAGACCTAATAACAATCAAAGTAAACAACAACACATATTGCGACATAACCCGTGATCCGTAATTTGTATAATATCACAATATCAGCGATCGAAGTCCGCTGCGAGCATCCCGGATACGAGGCATATCGAATTGAAGTATCTTGCCTTAAGGCGATGCCATTCGGTAAAGACTAAGAAATCTATATATATACTAGCTGTTGCCCGCGACTTTGTCCGCGTCTAGTTCGTAAAAATAAACAAGCGTAACTAATAATTATGTGCTTGTGATTCATGCCGAAAGCATATAATTCATTTTTTTTACTTTCACACAAAAAGGTTAAAGGTCAAAATGGAAATAACCTCCAGTAAATATGTTATGTAAAATGTCTTTCTTATATCCAAATATATTTATTTTAATTATTTGACTCAACATAATAGATAACACGTAAATGATATCCATCAAATAAACCTAAGAACGTCAATAAACAGAAACAGACATGTTGAGGTCGCAGTTTATTTGGTGTTTTAAGGTTCTGCCTATCCCAATAAGCAAAAGGTGTTAGTTTATATATGTTTCTGGTTAATGTTATGATAAAACAACGCCGTCATCATCATCATTTTAGCCGTAAGACGTCTACTGTTGGACATAGGCCTCCCCCAAGCATCGCCATAATGACCGGTCATGTGCGTCTCGCATATATCGAATTCACGCGACCATCACCAGATAATCGGTCGACCTTGCAGGAGGCATTCCAATGCTGCGTCTTCCGGTACGTGGTCGCCACTCCAGCCTTTGACTTTTCTGACGTCATCTCAACGCTCAGTCACGTGGTCAGAACAAAAGAATCGGAGGCGTGGCCTACTCGAGGCGTTCGACGCCAACGAAACGATCGTAACTTGGCTAGGGGGCAGAAACATTCGTCCTATCTATTCTGCGTGCAATATGCCCTGCCCATTGCCATTTAAGTTTGGCGATTTTTCTAGCTATGTCGATAACCTTGGTTTTCCTAAAGATATCTTCATTTCTGATGTGATCAGGATCACGCTAGCAAATTCCGAACATAGCTCTTTCCATTGCCCTTTGGGTGACTTTAAGTTTCTTCTTATAAGGCCCATTGTAAGCGACTACGTTTCGGAGCCATATGTCATCACAACAATATACAAGGCTGTATGATTTTAAAATGATTTCTTCATTAGATTATAATAAAAATATATCAAACCGTAGTTATTTTTTAGTAACACTAAATAAATGTTATTCAACGTAAGCGGTCAAAAAGAGTGGAGGAAGTAGTTTTCAGTTCCCAAAATGTATAAAGAGTGTACGGAGCTGATCCTGAGGTCGATACCGACAGTTTTTAGTGTCTGCACCTTTTGCTTTTAGGTAGGTAATCATCAAATACCTTGCCCCGCTTTGGGTAAAGTGAAAGGTAGTGCCAGACTTTTACTGACTGAAACCCACCTGTGTTCCTTTAGTTGCCGTTTGCGTTCTAGGGCTATGGTAACTTGAGCACGCCAAAATTGCGGAAATAAATCCCTTCTTTAAGGAAAGGCTGAAAAGGCACAACAGCGTCCTCTCTTTCCGCCTGACGCAGGTCTACATCGGTCATAAGTGTTTCGGGAGGTACCTGTTTAGGATTCAGCATGAAGTAATGCTCAGATTTCACCATTGTGCAGATCACCCGGAAGACATGATGCAGCATACAATTGTTGTAACTACACCATGACACTACCTTCTAACTTTCTCCCATTCAGCTTAGGGTACAATTCCTGCGAGATTAGAAGAAATAATAACCAAATCATTAAAACGTATAAGATCCTTCACAGAAGAACAGTTGCTCTTGAACTACACGACAAATTATTTCAACTTGTTGCTTCGACCAACTTTAGCCGTGCCATGAAGAACAGACTTTCCCTTACATCTGGCAGTAAAACCGTCGCTCGAGCACAGGGCCTATGGCTAACGCGATGTCCACACTCAAAGCTCTAACTCAACCTGATGGTGATGTGTTCGCTGATGAAGATCTTATCTGATTGTTGTGAGAAGAGGGAATGACTGCCGTGTCGTAATATTTTGTGTAAAAAAACTTGCCTTTAACAATCGTAAAAGACCTTTCGCCATGTTACTTCATAGTCAATAATTAAATACATATAAAATTTATTTTTCTTGCCTTAGGTGCGGTTGTCAGAGCTTGCTTAGCTAAGTTATAACAATTATATGGGTAAAAAGTGAAAATAAAAAATAGGATTGATAAATTGCAAAAATATGTAATAATTTCTTGTTTACAGTCAAATAAAATAAAACTATCACCAAAAAAAATATGCGGGTCAACCCACAAGACCACTGCGCTACGACGCTCATTGATTCCTGTCTAAAATATTTTTTTTTTGTGTTTATAATTATGTTTTTCCTGCATTTTTGTTTATGTGGTGTACAATAAAGAATATAATAAATAAATAAATTATAAACGCGAAAGTTTAAAGGTATGGATGTTTGTTACTCGTTCACGCAAAAACTACTGAATGGATTTCGATGAAACTTGGTACACAGGTAGACCATGTCCTGGAATAGCACATAGGATACTTTTTATCCTAAGGGAGCATACCTCTCTTAGGATAATTGTGTACTGGCAGAAACTAGTTTTACAATAAATTGTAAAAGTTTGTCGTATGTCGGTCGTCGCGTATCTTTTTCATTTCTACACTATAAGTCTTGTCACCGCCTTAACTCTTGAGTGTTAGTGCGGACTGACCTTTCAACTTGATTACAATAATTAGTAGGTAGCATTGCGTAATATTTTCGTGTTAATTAATAGAGACTTAATCAGATTTGTGTCTCAAGTCTCATCACATGATGTGAGGCGTCGGTAAATATAGGCATGATGTGTACATGAGCAGGTGTATCCAGCATAATTATGTGTTTTTCTTCAAGCCGAGCCTTTTCATGAAGTACAATTACAAATTAGGGATCTTAAGTCAAGAGTGATTAGGTTACTTCTAGGCAAGCGTGCTCTATCGTCTTAAAGATCATCGCTTACCATCAGGTGATATAGTTGTCAAGCGCGAGCATATCTATAAAAAATAAACATTGTTATGTAAGTGACAGTTTCGTTTTTGCAGAACAGGAATTTTACCTTTCCTAATTAAAAAGGATAATCTATATATATGTCGGCGCAAAGGATGTCGATCATCATTGAAGCTCGGTCTAGGGACTCTGTTTTATGGGCGATGGCTGGGTATAGAGCAATAAACAAACTATTCTAGATCACACAACTGATTTATTATGATGCAAGCTTTAGGTATTCACTTCACACAACGAGTCGTGAAACAGTCTCCTAGACTCGCCGCACGGCTGCCGACAGAGGAGCCCCGGACCTCTGCGGTCGGCACTTTTATCTGCTCGGTTCGTGCAAACGTCAGCGCGGATTCTGTCAACGTGACATGTATCACTTTTCACTTAACTCATTCATTCGTTCTCAAGCTTCCGTACTATTGACTTCACCATCATATATATTATATAAACGGAGAAACTGACTGACTGACATATCAACGCACAGTCAAAACTACTGTGACTAGGAGCGTGAAATTTGGCACTAGGCTTCTTTTTATGACGTAAGCGAGCACTAAAAGAGGATTTTCCAAAATTAACCCTCTAAAGGTATGAAAGGAGGTCCAAAGGCCGGCAGAAGCTAGTTATGACAATATGATCACTAGGTATAGGAATAAGGAATCATATATGTATATATATATTTTTTTTAAATTGATTTAAACCAGTGCTTCACCAGTGCTTAGTACAGTCACAATATCTGGCGGCGGCGGCGTACCATCTAAACAATTCTCTTCAAATCTTAAATTCAACATTTTTTTCACAAATAAAAAAATAATATTTAATAGACTTTTCCCCGCGCTTTACCTTTGCAGGTTGAAGATAAAGCAAAGATATCAAACCGTTATACATCCAACATAATTTTAAAAATAGAAATTCAAACATTTTTGAATTTAGAACACAGATAATTGTTAATTTGTTGGTAATACCAAATTATTTTGTAATTAATAATCTTATTTATTTATGATATTCTGTTCATAAACACAATTTAAATTTTCATTAAATATAATCTGATTAAAAAAAAATAAATCGCCGTTGACCGTGACGAAATGGGAAAAAAAGCCCTTATTGTATTAAATTAAAAAAAAACACGAGGGTGATGATAGATGGCATATTGAACCTAATCGTAGTGCGATAAGAGTTAGTTTTCGAAGAAGTGTATTGACAAAAATGTTTCACTCGTATAGAACGACTCATTATTTTGCGACGATTGCTAAACTCACTTTTACTTACCTTCTTCTTCTTCCTGCCCTTATCCCATATTACTTGGGGTCGACGCAATACGTTTTTTTCTTCCATTCAGTCATGTTACCCGTCACACTAACACTGACTACCTTTTCTTTCATATCAAATGTATAATAATGTTATGTACAAATCTATTATGTCCAGATTGTGGCCCAGATGTATGCCAAAAAACAAAAAGAATATGTAAGGGTTGTAGCAGTTTGCTTTCTGAGTTTCTGCCTATCCTAAGGGGAAAGGCGTTGATTTATGTCTGTGTTTCTGGTTTATAAATACGGTAAAACAATATTGTACGATCTTAAATTATTTGTTCGACAGATAATGACTGATTAACACGCAGTAAATTTCAAGAAACACCAAATAAATAACAATCAGTCAATTGCAGAAGTAAATTTTTTTTATAGGCCTTTAAAAAAAATGGAAAAAGTAGCTTTCAGTAGCCAAAATGTATTTAAATAGATAGATAATATACCTACTCTTTCTTGCAACATTTTTCAGACAACCTTTGCATGGATTTGACAGAGGATAAAAGATACGCATGCAGTTCGCCGGTACCACCCACTCCTATGTTCCTTCGTTGCCTTGCATTCCAGGGCCGGGTTTTCCTTTCAGAAGCGAACCCATGGCGAGTAGGCTTTGACCCTGCTGGACCCCTACGGTTTTGCTGACATCTTCTGGAGGCGCACGTGGAACACACTACGCGCCGTCGACGATTTGGGCTTCGTCCGGACGGTTACCAGAGGGTCGGACAGTGAGCTACCCATTACTCGCCGTTCGCAAGCCCGCGGGGTCCCGGCGGCTGGGGCGTGAGGGCCATTCCCTCGCACGTGCGGCCGCTTCCATTGCTAGCATTACTGCTTCGCAGAAGGAGCCGACCGCCTGCCACTCCTTCTCGCTCCGGACCATGGCCTGTACTAAGACCCGGCGCGAGAGATCATTGCCGCCGATCGCCGCCCCCACGAGGATACGGCGGTGCTCTCTCCAGGCGGGGCACAGCTCTATCGTATGCTCCACCATGTCCTTCGGGATGTCCACACAATAGTGACACCCGGGCGTTTCTTCCGCACGAATCAGTTGCGGGTACCTCCCGAATTTCCGTGCCGTATTGTCTTTCCAGCCACTTCTCAGTACCGCCCTAGTTATGGCACTACTTATACCAAGTAAAATACCTACATAATGCCCAGTGTGGCATCGTTCCGCTCACGCTAGAGAAGTGGACATAGGGCTGAACGATACCTGTCGCATCGTAACGGGATGCATAAAACCTACCCCTCTTGCAATGTTGTACCCTCTAGCAATTATAGCTCCTCCAGAAGTTCGCCGCGAGATAGCTAGCCGTATCGAGAAGAGTAAACAGTAACGGGACGGCCGTCACCCCCTGCTTAAACATCTACTTATACCTGCACGTTTAAAGAGTTGTAAAAGCTTTATGCGACTTACGACCTCTTCATAAGACAGTGCAGAGGACGAGAGATGCGCGCTATGGAAGCAGAAGCATCCAACTCCTACACATTTCATCACCCCGTCAGAACATCTCCCCCCTGGATGCGAATTGCAGTGGCCAATCTGGAAATCTCTTAACCGACTGCGGACCCAGGTTGGCCGTTGTAAAAACAATTTGGCCAAATGGGGCTTCCTCGACCCATCTCTAACACAGTGCCAGTGTGGAGCCGCTGCACAGGACATGCGTCATTTGCTATGCTGTCCATCCTGCACAACCACCTGCAGTTTTCAGGATCTATACGAGGCCAATAACAGAGCCGTAGAGGTTCCCAAATACTGGTCAGAAAAAATTTAGTTAGAGTACATCGACACGAAAAGAAGAAGACTGTCTACTTCTTCTTTTTATTTTTTCTTCTTCTTCTTAGCGCGTCGATGGCAAAGCAAGTATAATTCTTTGCCTGCCTGCTTATTTGGCCACGGCAATGCCGCCCACTGATGCAGTCATTAGATCCCTACGTGAACAGGTAACAGGGCACGTTATGGAGGGTGGTTGATGTGACATGTCTACTCACGGCACGCTTGCCTTAAGGCGAGGTTATGCTAATTTTTAACTTTTTTGAACCTCTTGAAATCCACAAATATAAAAGAAAGCACCATGAAAAATTATTTATCAAAATTGGCCATATGACCGACCACTAGGTAAAAATCAAAACATGATATAAATTAGTTGGCTAGATACATAAAATCACAAATCTGACTATAACTTACAATTTCAAACGTGTATATCTACGAGATTAAGTCAAGGAAATAATTGAAAGTGACATAAAATAATACCTAAAGCTTGTTTTTTAAAAGGGTCTGGCAAAAACCAAAATCTTAAATAGTTACTGTTATTTTTTTAATAAAAATAAAATCGCTGTTACGGAACCGCGAAGTCGACTTAGACCCGGACCAGTACCTACAAAATACTCAGTAACTATAACCGGCTCATAAATGCACCTCTGTGATCTAAACGATCGTCTGCAATCTACGTCGTCTCTCAAACCACAAGATAAATGACCCAATAATGATTGAAATAATATCATAATTAATGCCAATCGCGACCTTTTCACACGGCGATATAATTATCAAATGAAGATGCTTAATTAACACACAGACATTAACTTTAATTTGATAAAAATGTTTTATACTGTCCAAAGGTATGCGGAAACATGCAGCGGTTACGTGACACGCATCACATGGCTTCCTCGTGGGGGCGATCGGCGGCAACGACCTCTCGTGCGGGGTCTCGGTACAGGCATCACTGCTTACCATCAGGTGGGATCGCGGCCAAGCGCTTGTTTATAAAAATTTAAAAAAGGCCATGATCCGAAGCGAGGAGGAATGGCAGCGTAGGAGTAGGCTTACTGTAGGCGAGCAATGGGTAGGACGCCGTTCGGTCGCCCAGTAACCGTCCGGATAGAGCCCAAGTCATCGACGCCGGCGCGTTCCACGCGCGCCTCAATGAGATAACTAGAAATCGTAGTGGTCCAGCAGGGTCGAAGCCTACTGGGGTCATGGGTTAAGTGAAAATAAACCTCGGGGCCCTCGAACGCAAGCCAAAGAAGGATAATAGGAGTGAGTTTTAGTCGGTAAGAGTCTGACACTCCCTCTCGCTCCGCCCAAGATCGCGAGAAGTTATAGGATGACCTCCCACCTAAAAAAAACGCCTAATAAAAGGAGGCCGAGTACACTTCCGTGCCAATAAATTAACTCGTGATTTTTAATCCATCGATTTTATTTTTATTATTGGTTATTTTATTAGTGTTTATTATGTCACCAAAAATGGTTTAGCCGAGAACGCATAACAGGCACACAGAGAAAGTTCCTTTCAAAAGTACGTAAAATGTTAGGAATTTCTTCGTAGTGTTACAAATCTTTAAAATTTTCGTTTTTGTTACAACATGCATACCTTCCGGTAGTAATTCTCTAAAAGATAATGAAAACCGTATGAAAATCTGTTGCATGGTTAATAAGTAAACGGAAAAATCGACAGAGGAACACAGCGACTTTGATTTAAACTATTTATGTTTTTTTTTAACTTTTACCTTCAACCAAACTTAAGAAGATAGCAGGTAAAAGAAAAAATAAAATAGGTGTACATTTTCTTTGCTATAAGTGTACGATGCGCAAAGCGATCCCCACTCTTTCGCCGAGCGCTCAATATCCGTGCCGGTAACTATACTTACCTAAATATTTTACAAATGATTACTATTCTTGATTTGACAGCAAAGAAAAGAAGAAACAACGTTTCTTAGAAAACTTTTCTAGCCGTTCAAATGGTCTGCGAAACATTGGATTATTTTTGAGGAGAGGAATCTTCAAATAACTTCGCCCGCTCTGGGCGGAGAGGGAAGAAGTGTTTTACTTTTATTGACTAAGGGGTACTTTGTTATTCCATATAAATAACAAGGTAGCGTGCAGCGCAACTGCAGCGCGGGTATAGCGCAGCAGCCGCGCGTTTTTTATCTAAATCGAATAACAAAGCAGTGCAGCGGCACTTTGCGGCTAATTTGAAGGCGCCCTTTAACCCACCTGCCCCCCTAGCCAAATTACGATCGTTTCGTTCGCGCCAAACGCCTCGAGTAGGCCACGCCTTCGATTCCTTTATTCTGACAACGTGACTGAGCGTTGAGATGACGTCAGAACATAACAATTTCAAAAAAATAAAAGGTTCTGAATAGTTATGTTGAAAATGGTGACATCAAAATAATCTGATGATGATGACGGAGCCGGCAGATAAGCACCGGAACTCTGTAATTAATCAATGTATCCTAGTCGTGTTTGGGCTTATTAGAATTAATTATCATGCACTTTAGCTATAAGGTACTATCGAACTGATCTGATAATGGAGCCGGAAGGTGGAAGGTAGACACAGAAACTTCATAATAAAACAATGTAACCTAGCAGTGTTTGAGTTAATTGGAATTGACATGAGAAATAGACACTCTGATTATAAGTGTATCGCAACTAAAAAGTGTGGCAGGCGAGCATTCTACCACTGAACTCAGCCCCGGTACGAAAGGCGACGAAGGAACAGGAGTGGGTTTTTAGTCAGTAAAAGTCTGACACTATATCCCGCTCCGCCCAAGAGCGGGGGATGTCATAAGATGATTTTCCCACCGAAAAAAAAAAGAAAAAAAAACTAAAACCTGTGAAATAAAAATAAATCAAAAAAGGAATAACCGACTTCACTAAAAAAAACACTAAAAGTATCAAAATAACTTTAATTTCGGAGGACGGTGTTAAATAAGAAACAAACAATACCGAGAAACACCGACTCACGGGCCCTCCCTCACACCACATGCACACTGTTTTTTTAGTAAAGTCGGTTATTTTATTTTTTACCAAAGAAAAGATGGATGGATTGTGTGAAGAGTGATATGAAAGAAAAGGAAGTTAGTGATAGCATGACGAGTTACAGGGCAGAGTGGAAGAAAAAAACGTGTTGCGCCGACCCCAAATAACACGGGACAAGGGCAGGAAGATGATGATGGTTATTTATTTTTTTTGTTAAAAATGTTGGTCTACGGCGCTACGAGGCTACGGCGTAGCGGTACGATGTTTATTAGAATCACCATACGTAGCGTAGACCGAACCCTTTGTTAGCTATTCTGTACATGTAATACTTGTGTTTTGCTAGCAATTACAAAGTACAGAGCTAAAGTCGTCTGTATGCAGTGTAAACTTCGTTGCTGGAAGGGATTTCGTGTCGATAAAATGGTATAAAAACTGTAATAACACTTACAGTACAGCACTTACGTATTTTTATTCACGACATTTTTTAAAAGGTTAAAAAGGTTCGTTTTTTCATTTATTTATAATTCTTGTGTATGTGTGTTTGTTACCTAACTCCTTCTAAAGGGCTTCACGGATTCGGATGAATTTTTTTAAGTGAATTTTTTTTTTGGGTTTGAAAGTCATCTTTTGACAAATCCCGCTCTTGGAAAGTATATAGTGTCAGACTTTTATTGACTAAAAACCCATTCCTGTTCCATTTTTGCCTTCATCCCAGGGCCTCGGGTTTCACTTCCACACTACCCGTGGAAGTGTATTTGATTAGGCCCCTGGATGATTTGAAAATACAATTAGATCGCGGGCAGGTCAATGTTTATCATGGGGCCGCGAGTATTATATAAATGTCTCTCTATTATGTTACACCTACCTTGCTTTTTAAATAACAGTTATATATAACGCTTTCTAATAGACCTATTTTACAATTGATTATCCTCATATTATCAACGAAGGAGTCATCACGTGAATCCAATACAGAGATATCCTTGAATTTGTTTATAATTATCTTTACTTTATGTTTATGTAACGGCAAGTGGGTCGCGTCGTCTGGACGAGCCGCACATTGGACGTCTGGGTGTAATGCACTCCGCAGGAAAATCACCGGTGACCTGTGACGACCCGTCTGGGCTCTCACAGATACTTTTTCTAGTTGTTACTAGTTAAAACTACATAACACAGTACGGATAAACTGGACAGAATCTATATAACTAAATACATACAGAATATTGTAAGCATGTAATTAGTAACGCTTTGCCAACAACTTCGTTGGCGAGAATATTTTCGGGAAAACTTAAACACCACTTAACCCCACCACTTAACTTATTTATTCTCACTCTGTAACTCAAAGGTTTGCTGGGAGAAAACTCATTGTTGAGTTAAGCTCGCCTTTGTACATAAACTGTATTATCTCCGTGTACTATGTATGTTTTTTGTGTACAATAAAGAATTAAAAATTAGGACTTAAGGTTAGTTTTGAAAAACTAATAATTTTTTTTAATTTATTTATATAAACTTGTGCTTGACTGCTATTCCATCTGATGGTAAGCAGTGATGCAATCGTTGATAGTGAGGCGCACTAGTTTATTAAGAGCCTATTCACTCTAGCTTTGAAGACACCTAAATTCTGATCGAACGGGAAGACCGCAGTAGGTAAATTGTTCCAGTCTTTCGATGTAGGCGGTATATACGACGAGGTGAAGCGCTTAGTCACGGCATCATGACATTTTTAATTATTAATTTTGATTACAATTTAAGCCACGTTTCAAGTTTATTAAACCAGTGAAGAATATTCTCCCATACAACCTTTAATACCCCCTAAATATATATATATATATAAAAGGAGAAACTAACTGACTGACATATCAACGCACAGCCGAAACTACAGAGCCTAGGAGCCTGAAATTTTGCACAAGGTTCCTTTTATGTCAGAGGTGAGCACTAAGACATTTTCCAAAATTCACCCTTCAAGGGGATAAAACGGGGTTCCAAAGTTTTTATGGAGAAACCAACTTTCACGTGGGCGACGCCGCTGCTAGAAGCTAGTCGTTTTATAGTTTTGAAAAACGAATACTGAAAACCATTATTATTTACTTGGGTTAGTATTTATGCTAAGTTTCTACTTATATAGTATACTTTATGGACAAGGAATAAAATTTTGCATACAAAAAACTTCCCTCTTTTCACCCCCTTAAAAGTTTAATTTTCAAAACCCCTTCTTATTGCTAGCGTACATTATAAAATAATAATATTCCACAACTATAACACAACGTAAAGTTCCAAGCTAAGCAGAGCTTGTGTTATGAGACAACTGATAAACATACTTATATATTTCTAAATACATAACTACATATTATAGACTAGCTTTTGTCCGTAGCTTCGCTAGCGTACATAATACATAGCCTATGCAACTTAGAAATAAAGCAGCTTTCTATCGCTGAAAAAATTATAGCAACCGGACCAGCACTCTCAGAGATTACTTACTGCAAACAAAAAAAAAAACTTTATCTCTTTATAATATTGGTGTAGATAAATAACACCCAGGCAGAGAACAAATGATCGTGCTTATCACACAAACATTTGTCCTGGGTGAGAATCGAAACCACGACCTCCGGCATAGCAATCAGGGTCACTAACCACTAGACAAACAGGCCAGTCATAGGGAAGTAAGGGAAAAAGGAAGCCTTGTGGAAAATTTCACGTTCTTAAGCCGAATAGTTTCGGCTGTGCGTAGATATGTCAGCCAGTTTCTCTTTTTAAATCGGGACAGGGTGATATATTTCTTGGGAATCTATCGGTGGAGGTTTGTCCAAGCCACTAGGATGAGAACCACAGGGTAGGGCGGCGGTGGGGCCCTACCTTTTCCCCTTAGGGGAAACTGACCTTCATACCTTCATGTAGGAAAATTCGGAAAAAATTAAGAAAAACGAAAATTTTATCAGCCTAGGGTATTTTAGGAACAGTCACACTAACAAAAAAAGGAGAGGCAAGAGAAAGAATGTAGAGTAACCTTACTCTCCATCCATCCACATGAACTTGTACTCTTAATTAAATGAGTTGTGGCTATACATGTAGAGGAATAAAGAAGAAGAGGGAGGCCAAAGAAAAGATGGACGGATTGTGTAAGGAGTCAGGAGTGATATGAAAGAAAAGGGAGTCAGTGATAGCATGACACTTAATAGGAAATAATGGAAGGAAAGGTTCGGCGCAGCACGCACCGAACCCAATTAACACGGAACAATGACAGGAAGACGGTAAGATTATAAATAAGAGGAATGGTAAAAATATACGCGAGGTCAATTACCGAGGCCAACAATATTTGGTACAAACATTAAAAGCCACGATAACTCCTGTACAGTACAAATCCTCGATAGTACTAATTAATTTATTCGGCTATCTTATCGACAACGTTAGGTACAGGACAGATCAGGTAGATAGATAACTATCGCTTTATATCACGTAACACTGGTGTGAACCACCTTACACAAACATATTTAATTTTAGAATAGACATGCAAAAACAAAATCCTTGGAACAAGATTAGCTGGTCTGCTTCGTATCCGCATACCTTCTGATTGTTTTCCATCGATGTTTTGTTATTATATTAAAGACTTGCTTCTTTTAGCGGTTTTACCCGTGTGAAAGTAGAGGAAAAAAAGAACGAAAAGAAAGAAAAAAAAGGAAAAGAATAAAGAGACAGAAAAATAAGGAGATAGAAGAGAAAGAAAAGAAAGAACAGAAGGAAGAGAATGAAGAAAAAGAAGAGAAAGATAAGAAAGAAGAGAAAGAAAGGAGACATTAAGATCTATCTTCCGCTGGTCTTCAAAGGTGCAGCACCCCTAGCCAAGTTGATAATCTGCAATCGTTAACGCTAGTCGAAAACTAATCAAATGTATGGGAATGACATCATCTTAACGTTAAGTCACGTGGTCAGAACAAACGAATAGAAAATTCTTCGAAAATTCTTCTTAGAAAATTCCAAGTTCACATCGTTCAAAATGATAGAATGAAATGTTATTGTTTCTACAATGTTCAACACTACATCCTTTGTTATTGTAGAACGAGCGGCCGACTCAGGCGCGGCAACATGACTACCAACTTATCGTTTTCTACAATTGCTGACACTTAGGCGTTATCGATTGGAGAACGAAATTATAATAATAATTATATTCCACAACTATCACACGACGCCGTCTAGTCCCAAGCTAAGCAGAGCTTGTGTTATGAGTACTAGACAACTGAAACATACTTATATATTTCTAAATATGTATGATATTATAGATAAATTACACCCAGACACCAGAACCCACGACCTCCGGTATAGCAGTCAGGGCCACTAACCACTAGTCCAACAGGCCAGTCAAAATACGACACGAAACGGTTATAACTTGGCTAGGGGGGCAGATATTTGCATAATAACTTTGGGTCGGAGAGCAACACGTTTTCTTCTGCTGATACTGGAACCAAATAGCTAATTAGACTGGGTTTTTCCCATCTGTCACTTTAGACTCTATATATCATTAATGTTAAGTAATTAATAAGCTATCGTTGTAATTATTGACCTACTTAGCAGGAACAGTAGGTTTTTCCATTAGGAATTTTTCAATAGCAACTCAGAGTTTAGAAATTAGTGATGACACCTTCATGCAGCATTTAGCAGCTAAGTATAGCATACTCAGCTGTGTATGCCTGGAGACCCAGGCCTATAGGAGACGGAATGCGCCATAATCCACCCACGCTGGCGTAGTACGGATTGGTGGGTATCGTATGTTTTCGAATTTTTGATCCTACGACATGCCGGTTTCCTTATGATGTTTTCTATTCACCGTTTTGAGAGTAGTGGTGAAGTAAAAAAAATACAATAAATGACAAAGTGATGCGTCTGGCTGGGTTTGAACCCGCGACCTATAAACTCGTAAGTCGGGGCCGCTACTACTGGACCAGAACTTCGTGCTACGCACGTAAAGCCGTAGGTCCTTCACCTGATCTCTCACTTGTATCGGATTTCGAAAGATTAGGAAAGAGAGTGTACTATTATAACACATACGTACCGATTTGGCTGTGTATCCGTGGAGATTATCATAACCATCATCATTTCATTGTAAAGACGTTCATTGTTGGACATAAGCCTCCCCCAAGTGTCGCCACAACGAACGGTCCTGTGCGTATCGCATTCCCGCGACCCTCACCGGGTCAATGGCCCACCTTTTAAGAGGCATTCCAACGCTACCGTAAGGCGTAAGGCGAGGTTCTGGAATGGTGACCGCGTGTCGGAAGATGCGTCTTTTGGGTTGACACGCGGTCACCATTCCAGAACCTTACGGCCCCATCGTTCTGCGAGCAATGTGCCTGCCCACTACCACTTAAGTTTGGCGATTCTTCGGTTTATGTCTGTAACCTTGGTTCTCCTGCGGATATCATCATTCCTAATGCAACCACGAAAGGATACTCCGAGCATAGCCGTTTTTTTGGCCTTTGGGTGGCTTTAAGCCTTCTGATGAGGCCCATTGTGAGCGACTATGTTGAGTGATGAATGATGATGAATCTAATATATTTTTTCTGCATTGCAAGGAATGTTACTTTGACAGATGGAACGATTTCAGATTTAAAATATAAGTTTTGACTCGGTTAGATACGACTTTGAAAATTATCGTAAAATTAGTCGCCATTAGGTTTGTTCAGTACCTTATCTAATATCAAAGTCTGACCTATTATGAAATTATGGGCTAATTAGAAAGGTAGTATTATAGGCAAGGGTCGAAAACTAAGTGCAAATGTTGTTGTTATGAATTGTTCAAGAAGTACCAACACTCGGTAACTCGAAGTACCACATTTTATAAGTCTGTGGCTGTGTGACTGAGCGACTTCTTGCTTGCTGAATCAATATGAAGGGATATTTGCATATACATTTCGTAGCTTAGAATAAGAATAGTTTATGTCGGAAGGCTACAAGGTGGACCGACGACCTATTGTTGAACTGGTCACGTGGCACCGAATTAACTACTAAACTTGTACTATGAACTAAATTGCTTGACATGACATGACCATATATATGTATTAATAACCCAATTTTTCTTTTGAACTCTTTTAAAAAAATTACCACGGCCATATCACGTAGCGTCATGAAAGCCCGGAAAATCTTAACAGCGACTTTTAGAAAGATGACGTCATTACGCAGCGCCATCTATCAATCGAATTAAGAACTAATTTAATATACGCGAAACTGTACGCAAGAAAAGATGGATGGATTGTGTGAACATTGATATGAAAGAAAAGGAAGTTAGTGATAGTATGACGGTTGACAGGATAGAATGGACGAAAAAACGTGTTGCGCCGACCCCAAATAAGATGGGACAAGGGCAGGAAGATGATGATGATAAATGTATTCTTAAAACGTTTTGTGCGTGTGATTAGGATGTCTACTATGTACTAGTCTCGCATCGCCGTACGACTAGTGGTCTGATGATAGAACAGGTTAGGCAAATTCCGAGGAATACTCTGAAAAGTAACTGATAGTAAACCGTCAGACTATACAGCAACTCGGCGTCGATTTTGAAGACTTTGCAGTTTTGACTCGAAGAATGCATAATTACCGATGATTATCTTGACTCGTTTCTCAATTGACTTCTGAATTTTATCCGCAGATACTTTGCATAAAAATCCTCCTTCCTCAAGTTCTCTGTTTTCATAATTCTTCTGCAGCTACAAAGCAAACAGATATCGTTCGTAACACACACTTAAAAGTAGTGATAACGTCTAATCAACGTCTGCGATGCGTCTGCGCTGGAACCTTGGACCGTGGACACTACGCCTTTTTTTATTTATTATCGCAATCTGTTTATAAAGTTACTAATATTGTAGCGGGTTGGGATTAAACATAAAAAAGAAGGCCATTTACTGTATTGATATTTTATTTAATCAGTGGTTTCGAAGAACAATTAGGACAATAAATAAATATTGCATATTCACACACAAATGATATCGCCGTGACTGTTACTAACATAGGCGTTCGCAAGGTATCGGTCATACCTAACTATTCTAACATTTCAGGCAGCCTTTTTTTTGTAGGTGGGAAAATCATCCAATGACATCCCTCGCTCTTGGGCGGAGCGAGAGGGCGTGTCAGACTTTTACTGACTAAAAACCCACTCCTGTTTCTTCGTTTTTCGTACCAGGGCCGAGTCTTCCTTTCAGAAGTAAGCCTAGCCCAGTAGGCTTCGACCCTGCTGGGTCCCTACGGTTTGCTGACATCTCCTTGAGGCGCCCGTGGAACAGTACGGCTCGGTCCGGACAGTTACCGGACGATCAGACTAATCATCCGCAAGTTCGCGCCTACGGTGGCCGGAAATCGGGATCGGGGTCCAGGCGGCTGGGGCGTGAGGGCCGCGCCCTCGCGGGTCCACGTGCGGCCACCTCCTTTGCTACCACCTGCCACTCCTCCTCGCTCCGGGCCATGGCCTGTACCAAGGCCCGGAGCAAGAGACCGCTGCCACCGATCACCCCCACGAGGACACGGCAGTGCTCTGCCCAGTCGGGGCACACCTCTACCATATGCTCCACCGTGTCCTCTGGGCGGTCCACACAGTGGTGGCACCCGGGCGTCACTTAACATTTCAAGTAGCCTGAGACGAGGAAGAGTGATGGAGCTATAAACCCTATGTATCCATCCAATTCAGTTCAGGTCGTAAATTGGATTTCATTAAGTATTCGTGGTAGACTCTGGACGTCTAACTAGTCAGGGTTTTGATGGACATTATCAGTCCGCAAAGGACTTCGCAATTCGGATACTTTTATTCCGAGTAGAGACTTCACTAAATTGATTAATTGACTGAATGTATTTTGAACGAACCGACCGAAGTTGGGTTATTGAACCGACATTGTTTACGAAAATTAAAGAAAATTTTCCCTAATAAGTAATACTTTTATAAATTTTTACAGACGAATAAAGGACAATAAGCTCTTTTTGTATGCAATTGTTAAACGATTTCTCAGTTTTCAGTTCTTTTGTTCATGGCTGAGTAAGATTAAAGAGTGGATCATAAATTCGATATTTTTCTATAGATTTACATATTTTTTAAACACAAACTATCAAAAGTAACGAACATTGAAGGTCTAACAATGGCGACAGATAGCGACGAACCCGGTGGAAAATTTTAACTGTAATGATAGTCAGACATTACAACATGTAATTTTATCTTCAAGTCCTTTGTCCCTTTCGAGGTGAACTCTACACATTTAAACATTGCAAATTAAATAAGTAATAGAGGAGCCTAGTGACAGAAGTCTAGTCAATTTGCAAAGATTGTCCAATAGTTATCTACTTGGTAACCATTACCTACCTCAACAACGTTATTTGTTACGTTGGTACGCTGCGACCTTTAGTTGTAAGTTGAATGATCTAAGAAGGTCATAGCCCGTAGTTAGGTTTAGGTGGGTACCAGAGATGTTCGATTCCGATTCCAAAATTTCGGAACTTCCGATGATTTTGCACCTTCGCTTCCGATAAATTTTGACAGAACTTATATCAGAGGTACATGGTAGCACGGAACAAACATCCCTCCCCCCGTGCCCTCCGTCGTTTACTCTTTCACTTGTTTTTTTTTTCGTATTTGGAATGTTGTGAATTCGATCTGTATTTATACTTATCCGATTTTTAGTAGTGTTTCATTTGACGCTTCTGCCTCCGCCTCTGCCTCCGATTGCAGTTCAGAATCTGTCAAACCAAATTTAAAAAGTCTAGTTCCGAATTCGGTTGCCCTAACCACTTCCGTTGCATCCCTAGCGGGTACCATAAAAAATGTTTCTATAGTCCCATTGATCATAAGCTTCCTCAGCTTAATATATCAAGAAGCTGTCGGATGGAATTTAATTGACTGCTAACTGTAGCGGAACACCCTTTTTGGTTAATGAGGACGGTGCGAAAAGGTTAGATCTTAAAGAAATGAGTCGTTGCAAAAGGCAGGTTTTCTATGATTTGTTGAGAAACTTATTTAACCAAGTATTTATATTTAACCGAACTATGTAGGTATTTATATCTATATATATAAAAGGAGAAACTGACTAACTGACATATCAACGCACAGCCGAAACTACGTGAAATTTTGCACAAGGTATTCCTTTATGAGCACTAAGACAAGATTTTCCAAAATTCGCCTCCTAAAGAGAAGAACCGGGGGTCCAAAGTTTGTATGAAGAAAATTACTTTCACGTGAGCGAAACCGCTAGCAAAAGCAAATATAAAATACACTCAATCACTAAAGTGCTCCTTCCCGTCGTTGTCATCGGAAAATGTGTTCCCACCATTACGCACACGTTTTGGGCCCCACTCCTTAACTGTACACACAGTGCATGTTCACTGTGCGTACAGCTAATGAAATTCCCAGCCGGAGTCTGTGTTTCCTGACATCTACAACCAAGAGATCTTTAAGTCAAAAGTGAATAGATTACTTCTAAGCGTGCTCCACCATCAACCACATCGTCTCTTATCATCAGGCGAGATAGTCATAGTAATCTATCGGTAAAGGATTCTTACAAGTCATATACAGAATGTTACAGTAAAGTCAACTAGATACAATGTCAAATAAAAGAAAGAAAAATACGAGAACATCGACAAATAGAAGACAAATAACAAATTAAAATTAGATAGTGGATAAACGCGCGACTATCAATAATTTAAAAAAAAATGCCCAGAAGACTGGCAGCAATACCACGTTGATTTAATAATATGTGGCATGGTTTTAGCTTGACAAACATACAAAACAGGATGTAAAACACGACAAATCCGTGACACAACCCAACATCGCCGAATCCGTGTCATTGCTGGGTCAACAAAGCGATCACGCACCGGAGTTACCAGAACTGATACCGCGGTACCCAAATATTGTTCCAATATGTTCGATTCGACAATATCTGTATGAATAATATCAATTCGTTGTAAGTCCACACGGAAGTTTTCTTGGGAAATATTCAAAGTAAATAACTGCAGTTATGTTCGAGGCGGATCTGTCTTTGAGGACATACGATAACTGCTGTAGAGGAGACTCCCTCGATACCTAATCAGTATGTACCTACTTAATTAATTAGGAATAGTATGGACGGTGGTGGTTCTCAAAGTTAGATCGTGTCTAATCACAGCTCATAGTACTCAGTAGCAGTCCGTAGTCAGAATCTGAGCTGGAGTCAGGTGATAGAAATAGTCTCGCACCTCATCACATGTTACTGAACAAAAGTGACGACAGATAGAGAGATAAATCATTTATTTACCACAACACAAAACATACATCAAAACACAATTATAAAGAAACTAAGCACATAAACAAAAAACAAAAAACAACAGCAACAAAGCACTGAGGGTTTCGAACTCACCTATGAAAACAGTTCGATTTCCTAATTGAGTTACGAAGATTTTTCCGAATTGCTAAGATGTTTTGTGACGTAACTACAAATTTACAGTTTTCAGATTTTTTCCTATATTTGTGCTATGAAACCTTGCCTCATGCTACTTTTCAGGATTCTAGATCAACGGGAAGTAGACTATGAATTTTGATTCACTTGAGAATGTTGAAATATACGTTTATTACGGCCATATGTTTTTTTCGTTAACTCAAAATTTTAATTTTTTCACAGCTTCGATGGACCGCAGACACCCGCAGACCTGAGTATATGGTTTTAATTTCAACTAGATACCTCCAATCGTTCCCGAGATAAAGGGTCTTGACAGACAGACAACAGAGTGATCCTATAAGTTTTCCTTTTTTTCCTTTTGAGGTTCGGCACCCTAAAAACAATAAACACATGTAGGTACTTAAAAAAAACATAGATGAGAGCTATAGTGTGGTATGAATCTCAGTATTGCACCAAATGGGAGTTCAACTCGGAATGTCTCGTATGTGTCATTCAAATACATTCGGACGCTCAAATAGGTGTGATAATTTAAATGAAGGAACACAGGTAAGTTTTAAGCTGTAAAGTCTGACACTCCCTCTCGCTTCATTCAAAGTGGGAGGTAATTTCACGATTTCCCACCTAAAAAAAGACCCCAGAACGCAGAAGGGCAACTGAAGGAATACAGATTGGTCACACTTGTGCAAATTATACACACGAACCTTCTTTATTTATTGCTGTTTCTATCAGCGAAAAAATAAAATCCGTTGCCTGATTTAGGAGGAGATAGCGGATAAGCAGACAGCCGCGGGAAGCAACTTTGTTGTATGCTATGTACAATTAGGTACATATTGTATTCTGCCACTATAAAATTCCACGCTACTGTGGTATAAAAAACAATTAATTCTGGATTAAACTGGTAGAGCTAAAAGGGCACATTTCCATTGATGCAGAGCCGAGCGGAGTGCAGCGGAGAAGAGCATTGCAAGTGGAAAATGTTTCCATTGAAATGAAGCGGAGCAAGGTGGAGTTGAGCTATCCAGGGGCGCCGACTCCGTAGGTGCTCGGGGGCTCGAGAATAGACATCAAGAAACAGATCAGTAATCGCCTTTTAGGGATGGGCGTTTTTTCACATTATCCGACGACCCGTTTAGCGCAGTGGTTTAAAGCGCCGGTTAAGACGCAAGGGTCGCGGTTTCGAATCTCGCACCAAGATAAATGTTTATTGATGAAACAGATATTTGTGTTTGTCGGGTCTGGGTGTTTATACTATGTATGTATGTATTGGTACCTTCATTGTTCCTGATCTCCATAGTACAAGGGAAAACCTTAGTTTGGTACCAGGACAATGTATGTTGTCTCAATTTATTATTTTCAAACATAATTTGTAACTAAGTACGCAGTATGTAAGTAGGACATTTATTTATTTGTCGGTCGATCAGTGTGCATTTCTTTTCTCACACTTCGCCACTTTTTCGAGTCATATAATGAGCATGAGTACCCATGAGGTTTTCTAAAAGCCGGCGTCCCTGGAGCTACCTAACCTCCGCTCGGCACCCAACTCCTTTCTAGGCGACCCGACGCGACGCCGCGTATTCATTTGTTTTATTTGAAAGTCCGCTCAGCACCACTCCGCTCCACTTATGTACTGTTTCCACTAATGCAGGCACCGTGATTGGCTAAATTACAGTCCGCTTATCTATACTCCATCCAGCTCTACGTGTGTAAACATCCTAATCGATGTACCTAACAGAGATAACGAATGCAAAACACTTGCTATAACACTGTTATCAAGTTAGCACATAATATTGCAAGGCGTCTATCTATCTGCTAAATTAAGCTAACATAAGCCATTTACTTTTTTTTTTGGTTAGCCGGTTCTGTCTTACGCCTACGCGAAGGCCTTCCTCCACTTCTTGCATCTTTTGCAAGCTCACGCTTTCTACTTCCTATTCTACAGAAATCGGTCTAGTTTGTCACCCCATCTTCTTCATGATCTGTCGATTGTCATGACACTGTCTCAGTGCACCAATTTTGTTCTACTTTGGCCCACAGTTGGTCGGGGATGCGGCAGACATGCTCTGCCCAGTCCCCTGACCAACTTCTTGACAATTAAAATAATAGTTCAGAATACATACACATATTTTTAATATTTCGTTTGAAATAAGCAGCACCTTTGTGGTCTTCTATGTGTGTTTGTTCTTATCGTTGTGTTTTAAGATTGATTCCGCTTCAGAACAAAAATATTTATTTCTAAAAATAGGAAAAGTTGTGTAACTTCAGTGTGGTGTGTACAACTTTACCTCTTAACAATATTTGTACAGAAAAACGTTGACAACCACAGCTCTGTCACTATCTGTCTAGACAGGATAAACTGTCGGCATAACAAAATTAACCACCGTCAATTGGACTTCGATCTCTCGAATCACGACGTCGCCTGCTGGTCTGCCCGTGACAGATATATTTATTTACTAATTTACGCATCTGGTGAACTGGGCCGCGCTGATAGGCTACGTGACCATGGGGGCGTAGCCTCGAGAGAGGGAAGTACGAAGTACGAACGATGGTAAGGACATTTTACACCACTTCCTCAGGGGAAACTGCCGCTGTTTGTTTTGTTATACGCAAGAGTTTACCATACCCGTGTTACTTTAAGTAAGTCATCTAAATCTAGAAAAATATTATAAAGAGACTAGCTGGTGCCAGCGGCTTCGCCCACGTGATAGTGGACTTATAACCTAGAGGTATAACATACAGCCTGTATTCTCAGACCTAGAGTTCCATACCTCAAAAGAAAAAAAAACGAAACCCTTATAGGATCTCTTTTTGGTCCGTCTGTCTGTATATCTGTTAAGACCCTTTATCTCGGGACGTATCGAGTTGAAATTAAAATCATATACTCAAATCTGCGGTCCCTTGAAGCTGTGAAAAATCAAACTTCTGAGTTGACGAAAAAAAAAACGACCTATTATGTCGCGTAAAAAACGTATATTTCTCAAGGGAATTAAAAATTCATGGGGGTACTTCCCGTTTACCTAGAATCCTGGCCTTCGTGCCAGTCTCATAGCATAAGTATAGGAAAAAATCTGAAAACTGTAAATTTATAGTTACGTCACAAAAAATAAAAATTTTGCGATTCGGAAAAATGTTCGTAACTTAATTCGAGAAATCAACTGGTTTCATAGGTAAGTCCGACTCGCACTTGCCCAGTTTTTTCTTAAATCGGTCAAGCCATTTCGGAGGAATTCGATAACAAACACTGTGATATGAGATTTTTTATTTAAGATGAATTTTTTTGGTTTTTAATTTATTTTTGTAACAGGTTGCCTCAAAGAATTTCCAGAGTTGGATCAAATACTTCCATATTTGATCCAACTCTGGAAATTCTTTCAGTTCCGGATAAATTCGCGGTTTCTGTGGGAAAAGCCACGGGGAAATACATTGGTAGTATTTATTCTGGCGAGATTGGCAAAGTTACGACAACGGCGTGCATTAAACAAACTCAAAGTCAATAGACAATCGAGCTGTAGAAATAAAGTATTGCCAGGAAAGGGTAGGTATCGTCATTAATGAAAATCAAATGAACCATGATTTTTATTGACGAGTTTATTTTTGGCGGTGGTCGTTTAAGGTGCTTGTGATTTGCATGATGACTAAAGTTTATATGAGCGAGATCGTTTTTCGTTTTTAACCGACTTCCAAAAGTGGTTCGACTTCTTTCATTTCGGAAGTCGGTGTCAAAAAACGAAAACACAAAACTAGAAACACCAACTTCCGAAATTAAAGTTATTTTCCATTTATTAGGTTTTTTTTGTTTAAATTGGTTGAAATAAAAAGTTTTTCTTTTTTATATCCGTGCCCTATATAGTTAACTATGGAGAGTCAGATCTTTTAGTCCACGCCCTCGCGCCCCATCCTAAAGCGGGAGACCATTGGATGACCCTACCATAAAAGAATGGGGGTCAGATCTGGATCTGCAACAAGTCCACGCGCTAAAGAGATTACCCACTCTCAAACATAACGCTCAAAACGTTTTGAAAATATGTACTTTCATCAGTGCACAGTGTACAGCAAGAAATGGAATTTCTTGCTGTACACTGGTGATATGGTTTTGGCCTCCGTAGAAGTATCTACGCAAGCTTACTCCATCCTCGACAGTTACACTTTCATCAGTGCACAGTGTACAGATGGAAAGAGCATTTGAGAATAGCTGTGATGGAGTTAATAAATAAAGAAAATAATGGTTGAGAAAGTATACCGCCTTGTGGAACGCCGGTTTGCAAGTTTGATTTGTTCACAGCTTCAAGGGACCGCAGACCAAGTTTTAATTTTTACTCGATACTCCACACGTTCCTGAGAAAAAGGGTCTTGACAAACAGACAGATGGACGGACAACAAAGTGGTCCTGTAAGGGTTCCGTTTTTTCCTTTTGAGGTACGGAACCCTAAAAATAATCTCTTCGTCGGTTTTCATTGTTGCATCAAAATACTACGTATTAAATAGGTAATCAGGTAAGGTTTTTATCAATTCCACTATTATGTAGCAAGGAGGTAAAGAACTGTTATCAAACCTTCTGTAAGATAACGTCGTACCAACGGGGCCTGCTGGGGCCGATGTCTGGCAGGGGTGAGGGATTGATAAAAAAAATCACCACCGCCCTAGAACGCAAAAGGAACACGGGTGGTTTTAGTTAGTCTGACAGTCTCTCTTACTCCACCCAGAGCGGGAGAATATATTTGACACTTTCGTTCATGATGGTCATTAAGTATCTTTTTTTTCTTCTGTGGTTGCTGAAGAAAATAGAATTACTTTAGCTATCCAGTGGTGACCCTTTATCTCGGGAACGCGTGGAGGTATCGAGTTGAAATTAAAACCATTACTCAAGTCTGCGGTCCCTTGAATCTGCGAAAAAATCATCCTTGTAAGTTAACGAAAAAAAAGATACAGCCGTTTATGTTGCAAAAACAACTCTCGGGAGAATCAAAATTCATAGGGTACTTCCCGTTGTCCCAAAAACATGAAATTTGGCATGAAGCAGCCTCATAGCATAGGTATAGGAAAAAATCTGAAAACTGTAAATTTGTAGTTACGTCACAAAAAAAAACTTTTTTGCGTATCGTAAAAATCTTTGAGACCCGATTCGGAAATTGAACTGTTTTCATAGGTAAGTTTGTACGGAACCCTCAGTGCGCGAGTCCGACTCGCACATGCCTGGTTTTTTTTAATTGCCTTCCTATAGAAGCAATTTCACGTCAAAAAGATGATGACGTATCACCATAAAACATACGATATCACATCAAATGAAAGCAACTATTGATTGCGAGAAAGGCGTGGGACTCACTCCCGGAGTCCATAAGATAAGCATGTCATGATACGGTACTCACGAACTTAGAAAATAATGTTCAGCATGTTTAGTTCACGTGATCGGAGAGGAGTCACGCGACAAACATAGTATAGTATTTATTATTTTCGTTACGCAAGGAGCTGCGTATATATGTATATTTGTCGCTTGATAAATACTGTTTATAATAATTTCCGAATGATATTACGCAAATATTATGATTATTGTGTTTTTGGAATGATTTATTTTTTTTTATTTTTTTTTGTGTTCTAATTGACTAATTTAATGCATTTGAATATTTCGATATCGTAGGTACTTTCAAGTTTCAGTCACTAACATAATATGGACATTGAAAGCGCAAAACGTTTTTTTCTTCCATACTACCCTGTCACTCGTCATGCTATCACTAATTTCCTTTTCTTTCATATCACTCTTCACACAATCCATCCATTTTTTTTGGCCTGCCCGCTCTCCCTCTGCATCCACATGTATGCTCATAACTCTTTTAGTGACATGCGTTTCATCCCTTCTCTTTACATGACCATACCAAGACAAACGATTCCCCTTCAACTTTTCAGTCACTGGCGCCACTTTCAATATACTCATTTCTCTCATTTTATCTATTCTCATCACACCACAGATCCATCTCAACATTCTCATCTCCGCTACATGCAATCTTTTTTTTTTATCAGTTTTTTTCACAGCCCAACATTCTAATCCATACAGTATGACAGGTCTTATTACGGATTTGTAGATTTTACCCTTCAACTTGAAGGGCAACTGTGGGTCACAAGTTGTTCCAGTGACCTGTCGCCATTTCATCACATTAACACGTCATGATTCTCGTCTATTCAGGCCCTGCATGAATGTTAACAATGAATAGCGCACATAGCTCATTATTTTTATTTTTTTTATATTATTGATTGGCTCGCGTTTGACCACTATCTCACCTGATGGTAAGCGATGATGTGGCCGACGATAGAGCACGCTTGCCTACAAGTAACCTATTCACTCTTGACTTAAAGACCTATCAGGAAACACAGACTCCGGCAGGGAATTCCACTCCTCAGCTGTACGCATTATGAATGTGTTCCCAAAATGCTTTGTACGTATGGGTGGGATGTCCACCATGTACCGAAGGCGCAACGCCGTACGTCTAGTGGTCCGATGATGGAACGGATATGGTAGAATTAAATTGTGCAATTCCAACGTATACTCCCCGAAATCGATAGAAAACCGACAGGCCAGCAACTCGGCGTCGATGCTCAAGGCTTTGGAATTTTTACTCGACAAGTGCATCATCACCGATGAACCTCATTCACGGCAGACATTATGCCTATGACGCAATGACGGGATAAGCAATGTGCCGTTCTTTTGTTAGATTAGGTTAGGTTAACCACTTATTTCTTTAACAATTAGTCTAACTATGATAACCATAAACAATTTAAAATGACAAAAAGCCTTGACTACCTAATTAAAACTAAAAAATAAACTATATGGCGTCGAAAAACTCCTATGCATGCAGTTGTGGGTTAAGCTCGCCTATGTACATCAACTGTCCTATTTTTATTGATTGTACAAAATTGTGTGTACAATGAAGAATAAAGAATATATCGGTGTGGTATCGCTGTTGACTGGTAATTTAATTACTTATAACACATTCATAATATTCGAGGTAGTTACGCTAAAAATACCGCTTCTGTTTGCGAATGACTCAGTATATGACCCAGTTTCACTGAAAATAAATATGTTTTCTTTTACTTTTTTAACAAAAAGCTTTGCATCATTTCCGAAATTGGAACTTGCTTTTTTCGCCTTTTTGCAACAAATGAAAAACCACTACGTAATTTTTTTCTTATCTATATCTACGTCAACTGCCTCCTTGGTGTCGCGATCTCAAGCGACTGATGAGCGTAGGTTCAATTCCTCGGTCGGACAAAATGTTCTATAGGGTTTTTCCATTAGGAATTACTTTAGAGCTGCCCGGAGTTTAGAAGTAAGTGAGGTGTTACTCCCAAACTAAACAGAATAAACCCCAAGCATCTATTTGTGGGACTGGTTATCAGTCCACCGATACAGTACTGATGTGATCCCTACATGGATGATATGGGTGACGCTGTTTGACCCCACTAATAATATATCAAGTTCTCGTACCTTCGAAATTTAAATTCCTTACTTCTTAACTCATTTCATTTCTTTCCAATTAATACAGATAAAGAAAGTCATAATTGCACGAAGAAATTCTTATCAGCGACTCAAAGTTCTTTAAAGATTACTTAGTGAACAAACAACTTGCGATATTTTTCTGCTTCTTTTAGATAAGGAGTACTGTGTAAGCCACACACATCACGTAGACACCTATACATTTTGCTAGGATACATATTAATATCTCAGGCTATTCAATATGTATATCTGAGACGGTGAGATGTCCCCGTGCGTGTCTCAGAAGCCGTTGATACTGGGGCCTTACCATGATGTGATAAAACGTCAGTCGAGCGAGCGAGAAGGAGGGATGGAGCTATACACCTTATAGTGATTTTAGTATTTTCATCGAGAACTTAAGCACTTACAGTCGAAAAGCAACATTTGATGAAGTGGAACTGATGAAGAAGACCAGAAATTGCCAACGGAACTTCATACTCACATAGATATCACAATGAAGATGGTTAAGCGACTATGACAATATAAATAAATAAATAGTCAGGGAATAGGTACCTCTATGTTTTCCCGAGATCAAGGGTCTTGACAGACAGACGGACAACAAAGTGATCCTATAAGGTTTCCGTTGCATTCCTTTTGAGGTAAGAACCCTTAAAACGTAAAGACTTTTTTTATTAGGCAAAAACCGACGAAAAATTCGACCACGGGGGGGTACAGAATCATGGATCCATGGTATTCATTTGTGCGTCGATGTCAAAGACACTGTGTATAGCTCAATCCCTTTAAAAGTTCAGTTCAGGTCGTCAACTGGATCGCGTTAAGACTTCGTAGTATGGCTTGTGATCTCTCCGGCATATCTGATTTCCGTCTGATCGAAATAAGAACGACCAAAAAGATAAAGCACCGCGGCAAAGCCTATAGTCTCTCCTGAAATTAGCCGCCATGCCCAACATCAGTCAAGAGGACTTATTCATATTTATATGAAGGTAAATAACCTTCCGAGAATCCAAACATTACAGTGCAAGTTCCGTGCAAATGAATGACGAATTTAAAAATAAGTTTCGATCGTTCGCCGTTGCACGCTATTTTTATTTTAAGATGTCTTTGAAATGAGTAATTTGTCTGATGAGAACGTCAGGCAGAGAAAAAATTTGCTTGGTGAAGAATTATGTTATTTTCGTATAATTTTGCATTGTTTATGTTAGGTATAGTCACCTACGCAAGGCTGCGTGGTTGTTTGAAAGAGTCGCCACCGCCCTTGAACGCAAAGAATAACTGAAAGAACATGGGTAGATTTTATCAGCTTAAAAATCTGACCCCACACGTACGGCCGTCCCCTTCGCTAGCATTACCATTTCGCAGGAGGCGATCGCCGCCCATTTCCCATCGCTCTGAACCATATTATGGACTGTACAGATACCGGCACGGATCTTGAGCGCTGACTTCTACAGTTCTACTCGCGCATAAGCACGCAGAAGTTTTTTTGTGAGTGGTCTCTCGCGGGTCAACTTAGGAGGATGTCGGCTGCTTAACCGGACTTGCCTGTGGCGGCTTCAATTCAAGAATTAAAGCCTCCAGCCAAGGCTTACTTAACTGACTTAAAAACTAAGCGACTACACGCTAAGGGCACCCCCTGTGGGGTACGGACCTCGGCTTAGGGTGTCGCTGGGGGAGGACAGCAAGGGACGGCTCAAGCGGGGCACACATCCATCATATGCTTCAAAGTGTCCTCCAAGCGCACAATAGTGACACGCGGGCATTTCTTTCGCCTGAATTCGATGCAGAAACCTCCCGAAATTACCATGTCCAGTGAGGAACTGCGTTATGCGGAAGGTGAGGACACCGTGACGCCTTTCCAGCCACTCCTCAAAAAAGGGACTTACTGCCATGATTATGGCGTGCCCATTCCTGCCGAAGACTAAGTTTCCTGCTAGCTGCAGCCTAGAGATCTAAATAGGTTAGGTTCTTTTAGGCAAGCGTGCTCCATCGCCGACCTCATCGTCTCTTAATTTCCATCAGATGAGATACTGATCTAGTGCGAGAACATCAATGGTAAAAAAAATAGTAAGACAGAGATGTGGAGATTAGAATAATAATACTTACTTACACTTACCTATTTCATAGTTATATCCTGACCTCAACAAATATACAGTTATTCTTTTATTGAAAATATGTTAAAAAGGAATAAAAAACTGGGCAAGTGCGAGTTCGATTCGCGCACTGCGGGTTCCGTACAAACCAAATACAAACTTACCTATGAAAACAGTTCAATTAAAAAAAAAAAAAAAAAAAAAAAACACCAAAAAGTTTTTTTTTTGTGAAGTAACTACATATTTACAGTTTTCAGATTTTTTCCTATACTTGTGCTATGAGAGCTTGCTTCATGCCAAATTTCATGTCGAAATATACGTTTTTTGTGACATAAACGGCCGTATATATTTTTTTTCAACTCAGAAGTCTAATTTTTCACAGCTTCAAGGGGCCGCAGACTTGAGTATATAGTTTTAATTCAACTCAACTCGATACCTCTAGGAGTTCCTGAGATAGAGGGTCTTGACAGACAGGCAGACGGAAATCAAATTGATCGTATAAAGGTTCCATTTGGCCTTTTGAGGTAAGGAACCCTAAAAAGTAACATTTTCAACGCTGAAATTGTTAGCTAATTAAGAATTTTGCACTAGATGTACAGAGTAGTGATTACTATTCTTAATTAAGTTGATATTTGTCGGGAAACAGGAAAATCAAGAGCATAAGATCAGTTTAGATTAGTTAGTAAACCATTCAAAGTTATTATTAAAATAATTATGTTTGTTAAATTAATACAAAGATCAGGGAGTTCAACATAATAAGTCTGGTTCCGCATTAACAAACAACTACTGTATCGACAGAAACATAAAATATATGTACGAGTAGATCTACACGCGTAGGAGGTCTAAGAGAAAATCAGGACAACAGTAAATCAGTGTTTTTCAAACTTTTTAAATACACAGATCTAGTCTCTCCGAGAGGCTATGGTCGAGCGCTTGAACTTGTCCTTCGAGGCAGTTCGAGTCATGCCAATTTGGCCAAGTTCAATGCTGCTAAAATCCAGACATGTCTATTTTCCGCTAAAAGAAGCTAATTCAGCCTTGCTCCAACTTTCCGTGGTGTAACCATGCCGATAACCGACCGTCTTGATCTTCTTGGTGTTCCGTTGACATCAACACCCAACTTTGGGCCATACTTACGTCGAAGCAAAGGCTCAACTGGCTGCAAAAAAGCTGGGAATCCTCGCGAAGGTTAGACAGCACTTCACGCCGGAACAGCTGCTCAAACTTTATCAAACGCAAGTTCGATGGTGTATGGAGTACTGCTCTCATCTTTGGGACGGATCTGCCCGATACCAGCTTGATGCACTTGAGGCGATTGAGAGACGAGCCAGGAGAATCATTGGCAATGATGCACTCGTCGAGTCGAGGCTTCAAAGTCTTGAGCATCGACGCCGAGTTGCTAGACTCTCGGTTTTCTACCGGTTGCATTTCGAGGAGTGTGCGTCGGAATTGCATAAACTAATTCCGCCTAGCCCGTTGCATCATCGGACCACCGGCGTACGGCGATCCGCCACCAGTACATGGTGGACCTCCCACCTATACAAACGTTTTAGGAACAAAACGTTTTAGGAACACATTCATTGTGCGAATAGCTAAGGATATTTATTATGCAATGAAATACATTTTTATAGGATAAATTTATTATGCAATGAAATACATTTTTGTTTTTACACTAAACCTTTTACCTCATCGCCATTTGTAGGGGACGCAGTTACACAGGAGGTAAACACATTGGCTCGTTACGGCGCCACTAGTTAGGTTTAACACGTCCGTCTCCGTCAACAGACCGTACACAACTGAACTGAATTGAACTGATACTGCTCTGCTTATACACTGGAGACAAGTATACAAACACTACAGACATGATATTTTTTCACTGGTTTTCCCTACACCCCCTTTCAAACGGCTTTGATCTTTAGAAATATATTTACACAAAAAATTGCTCAGAATGTACATAGCCTATTTAATTCAATCAATATTTCGCAAAGAAAATGGATTTAAAGGTTAGCGGGGCTCTATCTGGGCACAACTGGCCGTAATTAAATGCACAGATACTCGTAGGTACTGCCGTCTAGGCGACAGTACGAGACCATTTAAAGGGCCTATTACACTACGCGACATCGACTTAGACTGTCTGAATATCGAGTAGTGTAATAGGCCCTTAACTCCGGCCAGATAACCCCGCCTTAACAATAAACAGATATGCGATCGCAGCAAACCTAGATTTGGTATCACTACATAGTATAAAACAAAGTCGCTTCTCGCTGTCTGTCCCTATGTATGCTTAGATCTTTAAAACTACGCAACGGATTTTTATGCGGGTTTCTAATGTGATGTCGTAAATAAACACATTTTTTGCACTTACATTGCAAATACTGGTTAAACCCTACAAGATAGATCAAAATAATGTACTACAGTATTGTACATTCTTAAAAAATCAATATGATCCTTTGCAGCATGTAATAGAAAAATATTTTCTAAGATATTACAGATTTTAAACGCAGTGACATAGCGTTTGCGCTGGACTCCATCCTCATGAAATAATGTAGAAAGTAGGCTGTCCTGTTATTTTATTAAGAAACCTGAATCCAACTAAACTCATCATACTTACATCAAAGATATCGATGAACAAAATACATAACAAAACACATTCGGACCACTTGAGAACCTTCTCCTTTTCTGAAGTCTGTTAAAGGGTGATTCTTTGAAGCCGAGAGAGTGTCTCATTTATCTGGCCTAGTTTTTATCCCTATCTATTTTGTGTCGTGAGCCACTGGGCGCAAATTAGTGCCTTTGATATATTTAGTGGTTGGGGAAAACTAATATGCGAATAAAAATATAAAATATTTATTATAATTATAGTTTCAAAGAATCACCCTAAAAATAAAAAGATGAATGGTAAAAAAAAACAAAGTTTTCATATTTTTACTGAGGTCAGAGTTGTTTCTTAACTCGATAGATGGCGTTGAGATCGAATTAGATCGCGCTTTGGTTTCGTTACATTGTGATTGATATAGTAGCTGTAACGTAAGCTCAAAAGATGCCTCAAACCAAATTGTGACTATTTTTGTATCAGATCGAATCCTTTGATTCGATCTATTCATCATCATCATCATCATCATTTCAGCCGAAAGACGTCCACTGTTGGACATAGGCCTCCCCCAAATGCCGCCACAATGACTGGTCCTGTGCGTCTCGCATCCATCGGATTCCCGCGACCCTCACCAGGTCATCGGTCCACCTTGTGGGAGACCTTCCAACGCTGCGTCTTCCGGTACGTGGTCGCCATTCCAGAACCTTTCGTCCTCATCGACCATCTGTTCTGCGAGCAATGTGCCCTGCCCACTACCACTTAAGTTTGGCGATTCTTCGGGCTATGTCCGTAACCTTGGTTCTACTGCGGATATCCAACGATCTATTCAGAGATAATAAATCATCAAGATAAAGACACCTTCTCCTACAGCGACTTAATGTTTTCGCTAAGTGCTCTATCCCGCAGCGGCCGCTACTCGACATTATAAACTGCTTACTTCGTAAGGGTCGCAGTTGTCGCAAAATAAAGATTTGTCCGACAAAAAAAATTATGATCTCAACTGTATGTTCTCATGGGTAGTGTGAAAACGAAACCCGGGGCCCTGGGACGAAGGCAACGAAGGAACAGGAGTGGGTTTTAGTCAGTAAAAGTCTGACGCTATCTCTCGCTCCGCCCAAGAGCGTTCCATCGTCGACCGCCTCATCGCTTTCCATCAGGTGAGATGGCGGTCAAGCGCGAACCTGTACAGAATAAAAAAAAAAAATACCTAGTCAAGGGCAAATGAAATGACGACGAAGTGGATTGTAGTCGGTAATAGTCTGAAACTCCCTTTCGCCCCACCTAGAGAGGGAAGAGTCATTTGATGTTTTCCCACGTAAAATATACATAAACATACGTACCTCTTTAATCTGGATCTTTATCAAGAAAAACGTCATAACGGACAGATTGCGTTTTTTGCAGGAAGGGGTACCTATTTTCTTTCCTAATTTAAAAGTTTTCAGCCGAAAGACGTCCACTGTTGGACATAGGCCTCCTCAGCCCCCGGCAAGACCGGTCCTGTGCGTCTTACATCCATCGTATCCCGTGACCCTCACCAGGTCATCAGTCTTTGGAGGTAGGCGGAACAGAGTGTAAAGTCCCGCATACCTCCGTTGAAAAGGGAGGATCCTCCGACCAGACGGGTGTTATGTCTGGTGGGCTACTGCCCGTTAGATGATTTCGGGCTGTCTTATATATTCTAATCGCGCGGAGAACTTTGATTGCGCTGCGCAGGATCAGTTCTTATGTGACGCCATAGATGTCGCTACAGGTTCACCTTGTGGGATTCCTTCCAACGCTGCATCTTCCGATACGTGGTCGCCACTCCAGAACCTTACGTCCCCATCGACCATCTGTTCTGCAAGCAATGTACCCTACCCAATGCCGCTTAAATTTGGCGATTATAGACAACACCAATAGGTATTATTTATTATATTATGTCAATAGGCTTAAATAATATATTATTGACGTAATATAATCATATACTTTTTATTTACAAAAGAAAAAACCACTTCTAGCAAACGAACTGTAGCTTTCGATGTTATTCCTGAAAAGGCTCGATATATATTATGTTCTGTAATTTTGTAGTTACATAAATATTATCCTTCAAATTTTCATATTTTTGCCTTTCCAACAGTGTTTACCTACACAGTAACCAATATCTAAGAATCCAATTAAATGGCTGTGTACGATTCTCAGCCTATAGTGTCTAATTTTGGTGCAATTCAATGTTTTTTAGCGTGAATCGAACCCGCGACACGCATCGCACCAGCCAATCGCTCAACCATTGCGCCAACCGTGTCGTCAAAAATGTGCGTTTGCTTTAGATGCCTAATTTTGTTTTTAGAGATCAATACTTAGCTGGATCAAATGAAGATTGGTGGGACACTGACCCTTCTCAATAAAACCTGTGTTGGAAATTCTTCCTTAACCTAACACCTGCCTTAACATTGCTACTCACTTCTTAGGGCTGATGTTTGTCAGTTTATATGTGGCAAGTATATTATTATAAATTGTAGTGCACTTGAGGAGATAGCGCTTATCTCGTCCGGGTCACTGGGGGCGCCCGGCCATAGATCACACTTTTCTCCGCAGATCTTGTGGAAAAATAACTTCTATCAACATGCCTGCTGATAAACTAGCGGTTGCTTGACTGTTTTTTTTTTAATAATTAAACAATCAAGAAGGTTCGTTTGGAGACAAATTCCTAGATAAAACTCCACTTTGTTATAAATTCAAATGTGTTTGCGTTATTGTGTCCATATTAACTTGTGTAGTAATAAATAAAAGGAACTATTTAAAAATACCGACTTTCTTTTTATTTCTTAAACCTAACAATAATGTAGGCATAATATTACATTTTGTAGGTACACATTTACTTAAAATATATCTACTTAGTAGTTACAACATATCGTATCGTCTCTCGATCATACACTTGCACACAAGCGAGACGAGCAAACAACACACAGAGAGCGCGACTTAACTATGGCACACGCTGAGAGAGCTCCCACTCACGCACTCTTCAGGTACTTGAGTGTCTTTAATAAATAATTCCTACGACGTCACAGCTTTACACTCAAAGAGGAACATTGGGTGGCGTCTTGCACGGCTCAGGGGGCGGCGGCCTCCGATCGTCTGGCGTACGTGATTGGTAGTACGCGCAGTATGGAAGCGGGTCCCAGAAAGTGAACAAAGCCTCGCGGGTGTCCAGCACAGTGTCCAGCAGTTTGCCCACAGTAGCGGCGTGCCCGCAACGTGCCGCTCCTTGGCACAAATACGGCAGAGACACTCCAACTCGGGCTCCAATAGCCACCAGCTTATTAGTATGACCGTTTGTAGTTTGCTCTTCGCGAACTAATCTGAAAGACACGTGTCCAGTCATAGGCCTCGCTGGTGCGAGAAATGACACAAATCGCTGTACCCAAGCGTCAGCTTCTTCATCTCTTTGAGGCACCAGTCCTTTCCTCGCAGAGTCCACCCGGCATGAAACATTGTTGACAGCACGCGACTCTTTCAAAGTAGTACACGTCACAATCCTCTCTCCCTTTGGCTCCCGAACAATTACCCATGGTTTCTCCGCGCTGATTTCCCGTGGGAATCTGAATTGGGCTTTGTCTTCAGGCATGACAAAACGCAGTCGGTCCCTGGCTCCACGTGCGCCAGCACTAGCAATGAAATGTCTTCCCTCCTTAGAAGCTCCGCTATCGTACCAAGCACGAACATCTTCGTCGTTGGCCACCACCCAAAACTGGGGTGTCGCTAGGCCTGCAGCGCGACACACCCTCATTAGCTCCAAAGGGTCATCCAATGTAACAACGTCGCGAGCGCAAGGAACAAAGCACTGACATCCAAGTACTTCTAAATGTGATTTCGCAAGCGCATCGTAATACGCCGGAGTAGTGGAGCTCACCGGCACATAGAACACAACTGATTCTCTTTCCACAATTTCTCTAAGTGCCCGCGCATAAGCTAGAGGATCTGCCGGATTCGGCCGCGGTACTGTATAAAACTTATGCACCGCGGCAGAGTACTTCAACAATGCAAATTGTCCTTCTATTTCAAACGCTACAACTCTTGCACCCGCCGAGTGAAAGTTTCTCGCCAAATGTAAAGCTTGCACCGAGCTTCCTCCACTAATAAGCACGGTACGTGGTTTCTTTTGGTTTTTGGAACTAATGGCACGTCCAATCATCTTGAGAACTCCAATAGGGCACTGTACACACTTCCAGAATAGGAATAACGAAGCGGCGATCCATAACGTAGGCAGAACGACCAAAATTTGTTTCCAGGCCGGATGGGCGACGAGACTTAGTATGGCGAACAGCGGTCGTAGCATGAGCCGTGGGCCCCATGTGACGATTCTGATGAAGCGCGGCAGCGGTGGAGGGCGCTCAGGAGATATGGCGCGCTCCTCGGGGATCAAGGAGAACGTGGAGGAGAAGGATCGCCGCAACGCCGTGAAGGGCGGCGGCTGGTGCGAGCAACGTTTGACTCGCGGAGAGAACACTAGCTCTGTGTTGGAGCGCGCGAGGCGACTGTACTCGGGCGCGCAGGCCGGCATGGCGGGTGCGGCGAGTGCGGCTGGCGGTAAGACTGGCGCGCGCGCGCCCTCGCGCAGCATATAAACAGCCTCGTTATCACCACGGCGGCGGCGCCCCGCACTGTACGATCCATCATCTTTGTACCCAATTAACGCTTACCTAGTTAAAAAGTAAACAAACTGAGAAATACATAATTATATGATAAATTGAGAGTTTTGATTAATTTACTCTAACTAGATTTTTAATGTTTTCGTGTGTGAAAGGATCAAATAATACATAACTATAAAATGAAATAATATTTTAATGATCTCTTCAACAATTCACTACCTAAATAAATAACAATGTTGAATAGATACTAACATTATGAAGTCCTAAACAAGAATATTTAAATTATTCTAATAAAGAATAAGGACTAGCAATATTGAGACATTATGGTACAAACAAATACAGTAATGTCTGGAACTACAAAAATAAATGAGCTGAGACCACCTCACAGCACAATATCATATCAGTTGACTTTACTTGCAAATTAGTTCAAATGCAGGTTATAAATGCATGAAAAATATGTATGCAGTAGATAGGTACAATTTGCATTACACAAAATGTTATTTTGGCAGTATTTGTAGTAGTATTCTTATCTTACTAAAGATATAGTAATACATTACAATAATAATGTGATACATAGATGAATGATACATCCTAATTAGTAATTCTGGTATGGATTATGGAAGACCCAAAAATTATGATATTAGATTAAACATTCCACATAGTTATTACATAAATACACTCCATTAATGTAAGTATATATACTATGTGATAATACTTCATCAAATTAAATTATATGAAATGAATTTAAAAATGAATTTTAAGAATATATTCAAAAATGATTGCTACTAAAATAATTTGTCACCAAAATGATCAACACATCATAATGTTAAAAATACATTTAATAATTATAATGAATGTTTGGTTCATAAAAAAAAAGTAACAAGCACTTTAATGAAGATAGATAATATAAACTCCAATATAACCTAATATACATGTTTCATATCAAATAGATTAGTTCACTACAGAAAAACTGGTAAGTCTGTTTCCTTTAACTCAATTGAGCCATTCTTACAAACTACATGTAACTCGTGACGTGGCTCCTTCTCGTAGCGGAACCTCTTTGGGTGGGAGTCATCCATAAACCGGCCTAGCTTCAGTATCTTGTCATCAACTGTTATCTTTTCTGCTATTAAATTAGTAGCAGGTAAATTTTTCAATATGTCTGGCATAAGAAGCTCAACTTTGCCCTTCTCGTGTATGAATATACTGCTCTTTTCTGTAAATTGTGTAGCATGCATGAAGACATCGCCGCTTTTCAAAGAAGCCTGTAGATTTCCTGAGAAACCTGTGATGTGAAGATTTCCTTGCTGAATAACGTCTATTGTCACTGATCTATGTAGGCTGAATAGTTTCAAATTTCCCATTAATGTAGTAAAATGAGATTTGTCACTATAACAAGACTTTACAATTATTTCACCAGCATGGGTTGTAGCATTAAAGCCATTTGACATTATACTGTGACAGCTAATTCCAGAATTCACTCCTGTTTTTAAATCTATGTTACTCGCTTGTAACCTTCCTTCAGACTTTACTTCCCCTTCGATACTCTCAACCACAATATTCTGCGCTTTCAGGTCAGATACATTTACTGTTCCTTTCTGCGTTTTGACAACAAACTCCTGTCCTTCTAGTCTAGCTAAATGTACTGAAGCATAATCAGTTGTTGTGACCTGCACATTCAAATGATAAGGTACCTGGATCAAGCAGACGTCGTTTCTATCGGATGTAGTATTCTTGTTGAGTAATTCCAAGCGTTTGGATGTCTGTTTTACTTGAAAGTCACTAGTATCTTTGCCCTGGCTGTACAATGTCATGGTCAGTTTATCGTGAGCTTTTAAGTCGTTCACATCGATTGGCTGAATCTTAACGTGTATAGGGCTTTCAATAAAGATGCTTGTGCTTGGATCTATTGTCTTTTCAACTGTTCTAACCGCATTCAATTTCTTGATGTCGGGCAAGTTGCTGAAATCTGCAACGGATAACCTCAAAATGTTGAGGCACTTATGTAAGACCCGCTGTCCCATCAAGGTTAACATTTTGGAGTATTTCTGACACTTTGCAAAATCATAAAAACATGATTAAATCTAGGGTAATTTAATTATATATTCGCATTCTCGTTTCCATTCAATTCAGTTTGACACTTTGACAGAGAGCAATTAACACCTGACTTTGACAATTCCTCGTTTGAAATTTTAACGTTTCATTCCAGTTTTGTAACATTTAAAGAACATGGGGTCAAAAACTGACAGCTTGCTCATGCAGCACGGTGCAGCACTGTTCTGTGTCCTGAAGAATCTTAAATCCTTATCACACTTTTTTATTTGTTTATTCAAAAACTAATGGAGACATATTTTTATAACACGTCACACGATTTGCATACTCTCAATTTTGGGCCAAACTTTCACTCGACTGACTGCAATTCTGTGAATTCCAGCAAATGTAAGACACTACACGCCGGAACAGCTGCTCAAACTTTATTTAGCGCCAGTTTGATCGTGAATGGTTCAATTCAAAGTTTTGAACATCGACGCCGAGGTGCTATC
The DNA here is from genome assembly GCA_949316375.1 of Mythimna vitellina. Lineage (NCBI taxonomy): Eukaryota > Metazoa > Arthropoda > Insecta > Lepidoptera > Noctuidae > Mythimna > Mythimna vitellina. The sequence continues at coordinate 4,244,427 of OX438696.1, forward strand.
TGACGGTTTTCTACAATTTGCATTTGGAGAGTGTGGAATCGGCATCACATAATTTCATTCCGCCAAGCTCTTTCCACCATCGGGCCACCAGAAATATAGTGATGCGCGACTAGTTGACATGCCACCCATTCTTGTACGTTTTGAGAACAAATTGATCATGCAGTTTGCAGTTAAAAGAGTTGTTTTCCGTATCTCCCTGCCAGGGTTGTTTGCCTGACAGCTCTATAACCTGGCCTCTAAATGTTACTTCTATCAGAAATAGAGGTCAAGCGCGAGCCTATTAAAGAAAAATATGTTTGGCTGAATTATGTATTTTTTTAAGTTAAGATGTTTCTGCAACTTTTTGAAAATATAATTAATTTTCGTAATCAGACCCGCGTAAAGGCTAAAATTGACAGACAGATTGGAGCATACAATAGAGACCAAAATATCCCATGGCCTTATTTGAGAACATACCACGAGGATGTACCCTCGGTCTGAGGGCGCATTTAAAATGATATTTAAACGTTCATCATGATTGAGAATGTTAATTGAAATAATAAATATTTGTAATATTTTGTCGAATGTTCTTATTTAAGTTTGCCATTAAACGGCGCAAATACTGTAACCATAATGGTAATTTCAGTTTTGGGGTTGAAACAATTAAGTCATGGGGTCCGAGTGGGCGTCTCCCTTATAAGGAAATTTCACGCCGAATGATCGACACTTTGCGTGACCAGAGGGCTGGCTTGTTCTTCGCCCAAAGAATTAGCATTGCCATTCAACGTGGCAATGCTGGCAGTCTTATGGGCTCATTTCCGGATGACAGCAATGTGAAGTATTTCGATGTACATAGTAAGGTTTTAGTATGGTTTAGTTTACATTAATTTTTTTTATGTTACAGAATGTAGCACCTAAATGATATTCCCGTGAGTTTTCTGTTCCTAGCACCTTTGAACTTTTGATAGCCTTTTCGCAATGAATCTAAAAATTGAGTAACATATGTGGTCTGTGGTCGTGTTGAAATGTCAAATAGGGATGGCAACTCTTCCTGTAGAAGATCAATTTTTGGGTTGATTCTAATCGAGGCCTAAAGAATCGATTTAGATAATAAATTGAGTTCTAATAGATCGATTTCTTAAAGATTGATCCATTATTTACTCTGCAGGTATTGAATCTTAAATAGCACGGTACAGATGATCCTATAGGGCTATAGAGCACATACAAGTATGTTTCATGACTGGTGAGTAAAATAGGTAGATTTGAGGAAAATAGGTGATTTGAACGTTTTTAAATAATAAAATAGTTGCGTTCTACAGGAAAAATAACTAATTCCGATTTCAAGTTTATCAATAGCTCCATTGTAAGAAATCAATTTTATTGACATATTAAATCAATTATTTGATTAATCACTCGCATATCATATCCACATCCCTATTGTCAAATGGAAGGAAGAGATAAAGAAAGAACTTTGTCTATTATTTTCCGTGTTTGATATTTTAATAAATGAAATACCCTAACTAAAGTTTTTCTGATTTTTTGAACAAACCAAATACTTCTTGTGGAACCTTTGTATTGTTTCTACAAACATGGTAAATAGTATTTACCTGCTGTGATAGGCATATAATGCAAACAAAGATGAATGGCGAAGTAAAAGAAACATTTTCGCGCATTAAACCAGTGTGCGATGTTCTTATGGTGTGTCCTACGAAGGATAGCATTGAGGTGTTTCATGATCGCGTGTCAGATTTAAAAGGCGAGGTGGTCCAGGAGTTACAGCAGTACTTACTGTTTCCACTCATCACACATTTGAAGTCAAGTGAAACTGAGTAAGCAAAACCTAAATATATAAATTAATACATCTTTTACCATTTTACAGCCAAAACCAAAGACAAAAAAAACTTCGGTTCCAAGTTCAAATATAACTAAAAAACCAGCCCTCAGTAAGCCCCTCTTAATATCAGGCGATCATTATAGCAAAGAGCAATATTCGCGCATACAAGAAGTGTGCAAGGATCTCATGGTGCGTCCTACGAAGGAATGCATCACTGCTTTTAATGATTGCATATCAGAATTAAAAACCGAAGTGGTTGTGGAGTCACAGCAGTACTTTCTGTTGCCTCTCATCAAGCACTTGAAGTCAAAAGAAACTGAGTAAGCAAAAACTAAATGAATCGGTCATTTCAGAAACAACATGAGTCAAGTTACATTTAAAATTTCATTTCTTGTTGTTGAAAGATACTTTGTTTCTTTTATGTATAATCTAAGTGTTCTTTATTTAATATGATTTCTTTATTATTTAGTGTGGTCATCAATTGTGCAACAATATGACCCTACTATGCTGAATGGATCATAGTAGAGGAATATGAATTAATTCATTAAACCACAAGCGAATGATGAGTCAATTTGCCTGCTGCGGTCTTCCAGTCCAACTATAATTTAGGTGTCTTCAAGGCTAGAGTGAATAGGCTCTTAATAAATTAGTGCGCCTGACCATCAATGATTGCATCTCCGATTACCATCAGGTGGGATGGCAGTCAAGCACTGGCTTCTCAATTAAAAAAAAAAAAAAAGAGTGTTCACTCTCTCATTGTCTTCAATTGTTTCTCTAATTACGGCATTTGCTTGGGGTATAAAATACTTATGAAAATGTTGATTTCTTTGAACTAATTTTCATTTGAGAAACAACATATGTCAAAAGAGTAATATTATTTGTATTGATTACTCATTTTTTTTATTTTATTTTTTATTAATTAGTACTTTTTTATATAAGCTAGATAAATAATTTTCTTCAAAAATTTTGAAACAAACCACTGGGTTTCAGAAAAAATTAAGTTGACTGAGTTATGGTATTTCTTAAATGACCGATTCATTTATTGAAATTAATACAGCTTTTACCATTTTACAGCTTAATCTATGTGTAAAAAATTAAACATTGGTCCGAAGAAATAAATGGCAGCCAGTTATTTTAAAAGAAGCTTTCGCCCAGCTGTGGGACATAATTAGTTAACAACAACAACAACATGTAATGAATGGCAAATATAGGCTACTATAGAAAATCTTAATTTGGAAAAGCCAATATATACTTAAGCAGTGCGCCCAAGTATGGAGACCTGTGCTGAACAACTGAAATTCAACGAAGCTTCAGCCTGAATTTTCTGCCATTTCATCTTTGCAAAACATGAATCTAATATTCAATCTTAATGTGTGTAGTTGTTTATTTCAATTTAAATAATATTCACTTGATTTAAAAGCATGTATGACTTTCAGGAACAAACATGATATACAGCAGATGTTGGTGGACTGCATGCAGGCGCTGCTGAACAGAGTGGTTGTGAACAGCTTTGAAATGTGCATGAAGATAGAAATAGGACTTCTGCAGATTGTGTTTGATCATAAAAGGCCTGGAATGAGTAAGCTATATGTCTACTTCAATTCTAACATTGTAGGACCACCCCACTCCCTTTTTCTGGGCATCATCTTTCACAGATCCCATCAATTGTTTCATAAACTACTGGGAAAAGGTATGTGAAATTTTGCACAAGGCTTTCTATTGTGATTTAGGCAAGCACTAAGAAGGCTTTTTAGGAAATTATTATTTATTTTATTTATTTTATTTTATTTCTTTGGGACAAAAAACAGTTATACAATACAGAAATAATACACAGTAGTTTTATCAGAAAATTAAAAAAGTATAACCCACACCATTGTCCACGGAATAACACGTGAAATAGGATGACGGACGCGCGCTAAATAAGTGTAATATATATAGGTTTAAATACTCTTACAGTTATTATAAGAGAATCAAATACATATGAGTCTATTTTAAGGGCGGCGAGCCAGCAAATGACAAGCCATTTTTCTAAATTTAGATTGAGAAAGCGCGAAAATGTCTAAATCTATAAAATGTGAGTTATAGGTTGCCACTAGTTGGCGGAGAGGCGCCCGCACCCCAGCATTCGTCCTACAGCGTGCTGTATAGAACAATCGAGGTACGCGCACCTCCCGCCGGACAATAGTTCTAGGTACTACATAACAAAGCTCGTTGGAGAGTTCAATACAGTTGAATTTGTTGTTGCATATACCATATAGCATCATAACCATGATCAATGAACGTCTAGAATCCAAGCTCAATATTTTGTAATGCTTTAACAAATCTGTATAGGGTATTTTTGTACGGAAACACTTGTAGTGGGTGGCGCGAAGAAACCTTTTCTGTACCATTTCTATGGCATTCTTATATTTCTCATAAAAGGGACACCATATGGGCACCGCATATTCCAACTGGGAACGAATTAGAGTTTTGTATAGGAAGAGAAAAGTAGAAGGTTTCTTGAATTCTCTACATGACCGCATAACAAATCCATACATCTGTAAGGCTTTGTTAATTCTGTTGTCGACATGGGTATCCAAATGTAATTTGCAGTCTAGTAATACGCCAAGATCACGCGTGCACTCAGTTATTATGTTATTATGGAGATGTAAAGAGGGAATTTTGTTTACAAAATCTTTTTTTCTGTTTTTTTTTCTTTTTTGATAAATGAGCCGGTGTCAACTATTCTGCCAGTGTCAATCGTTCCTATTCTTATTTAGAATTCATTGTATGGAGAATTCTTATTTCTCGGGTTAATGAACGTGAAAGTTGGCATAAATTCTGACATAAATGAATAATAAAAATAAACATTGTTAATTTTTCAAAACTATGGTGAAAAGTCGGTTTAGAGATTGTTAAAGTTTTTATGAAAACATTCTCGCGAACGAAGTCGCGTGCAAAGTACTAGTTTATAGATATTCTGTTTCTATTTCAAGTTAAATTATTTAACAGATTTAAAGTAGTCTCAAAGAACTGAAGTTGAATGAGAAACATACAAATACAAGTGTTTATCATCCCTGGCGATCTTTAAAGTCAACTGAGGTCAACTGATCAATATTATGATACATTGTTATTGATTGCCTATCTATCATATGAGCTGTTGTAATTTTAATAACTAAACATAATACTAGAAGTCAGGAAAATCTATATATATGAAACCGAAATACCACTCACTGATTAATCACGAAATCTCATAAACAATACACATACAAACTTAAAATTTGGCAGGTAGGTTCCTTATAGGGTGTACACATCCGCTAAAAACGGAATTTACGAAACTTCACCCTTGAGGGGTAAAACGGGGGTTGGAAATTTGTATGGCGAATTCGACTTTTACGCGAGCAAAGCCGCTGGCAGAAGCTAGTTATTGATATTATTATGTTTAGCCTATACTGTCCCACTGTTGGGCAAAGGCCTCCTTCCATTCCTTACAGCTCAGGGCCACGTCTTACCAATCCCTAAGGAATACATCTAAGTCGTCCCACCATCTCCTTGGTCTGCCGCAGCTCTGTCGTGCGATTTCAGGACACCAATTTTGTGTGTCACTGGTCCACCACTCGATCGGCATGGGGCAGACTTGTCTAGCCTAGTCCCACTTAAGCTGGACAGCCTACTGAGCCACATCATATCTATATATATAAAAGGAGAAACTGACTGACATATCAACGCACAGCCGAAACTATAGCGTCTAGAAGGGTGAAATTTTGCACTCAAGGCTTCCTTTTATGACGTAGGCGAGCACTAAGAGAAGATTTTTCAAAATTCACCCCCTAATGGGATGAAACGGGGGTCCAAAGTTTGTGTGGAGAAACCTACTTTCACGTGGGCGAAGCCGCGGGTAGAAAGGTAGTTTGCAATAATTAAATAAACATACATAATGTAATTACTACTGCAGAAATGTCACATTATGTGAAGCATGCGGACCGTTCGATTTTTGAAGAGCGAAAGAACAACATTTTGGTAATGCGCCCTTATACATTCCATCAATTTTCAGTTGCAGAAATTCCAGAAGAACTGCAGTACAGTGTGATGACATGCTTGACAACGTTACTGCTGAACGTCAACTCGAAGTTCAGGGAGACGATGATGAAGGCGCATGTACCTCTGATGGGTAAGGCGGTCTATGTGTGCGTGCATATCGCCAAGATCGAGAGGCTGAGGGCACTCAGGTAAGAGCTTGAAACATTCGCCATACTACAACTGTTATAATTAAGGATAGTGCGAGTTTTTAGGGTTCCGTGCCCAAAGGATAAAATAGGACCCTATTACTAAGACCCCGCTGTCCGTCCATCTGTCTGTCTGTTACCAGGCTGTATTTCATGAACCGTGATAGCTAGACCGTTGAAATTTTCACAGATGATGTAATTCTGTTGCCGCTCTAACAAAAAATATTAAAAACAATAAAATAAATATTTAAGTTGGGCTCCCATACAACAAACATGATTTTTTGGCCGTTTTTTGCTTAGGGAGGTACAGAATCCTTCGTGCGCGAGTCCGACTCGCACTTGGCCGGTTTTTCTGTAGAGCTACATATCCCTCAGACACTGGAACAATGGTGGCATAGTACGGCCTCTGCAGTAAAAATTTAGATCATGTTCTCTAACTACACGATTTTCTGTCGTCACGACAAAGTGTCCTGTTTTTTCCTCAGAAGGAAAAAACCTTAAAATGGTGATTTTTTTGGCACCCAAATGTTTTCAAAAATGTTTTTTCGTAACTGTCTTGTATAGTTTCAAAATAGGGTTCGAAGACACGGTTACAAAGTATACTCACTAAAATGTCTGAAGCAGATTTGGTAGTGTCAAATTTATGATTGGACTAAAATGAATTCCACCAACTGCATCAGACTGCTTAAAGGGACTTGTTTCGAACTTTTTAGATTTTTACGGTCAGGTGTTTGACACTGTCAACTTCTTTTTTCCAACGGAAATTGGAGTGCGAATGGTGAAATTAATAATGATGTCGGGAAGTAAGTAGTTTTAGGAAGAAAGGAGTTACAGTCAAACAGGGTGAATAGGAACAAAAGTTTGAAGGGGATCTTCGCGTTAATTAACAATTTTTCCCAGCATTTAAGTATTCTTATTTATTTATTAATTGTGATAAAAATGGATGCTTTGATAGAAATCAATAATATAAATATATACCAATGTGAAAAACCTAAGCAAAGTATTGTTCCTATTCACCCCGTTTGACGGTACACGAATTAAAAAGCACTACTTTATTTATTTATTTAAACTTCATGTACAGTAGTGGTACATAGGCGGACTTAATGCAACAAGGCATTCTCTACCAGTGTCTCGAGTTGAAACCCAGCGCCCGTGTGCACCGCACACCCTAAAGCCGGCCCTGAAAAGGCCCTAACGTTATAGGTTCTATGACGTTATTCGCGTGTGCTAAAGACATGAGTCTGTGAAGTCGCGCAACATATTTTTCTTTACATGTTATAGTTCAAATTACTACAGCACAAGAAAGTATTGGACTTTAGGTAAATATACTCTAGCTATTTCAATCTCTACTGATGAATGAATACAATTCACAGGGATAGGTTAACTTACCTTTGCGGAACCAAACAGTAAATACTCTATATATGTTTATAACACTTTATTTCAAAGCAAAATTATAATATTCGTAGAAGTCTAATCATAGGGAAATCAGGTCAAAATCAAACATTACATTTATGAAAGAGTTTAACGAAAATTACATTTTGATATACTTAGATTTTCTAGAATATTTCATTAATAAATTGAGAATTAAGAAAAAAAATACACTAATAAATAATTTTAAAAGGCAACAGTTACAATTAGGGTAATGCAGTCGTAGTTTCCAAAGCCTTAGATACATTACGGTACAAAATGTCTCCCAACATGACGCGCAACACTCAATCTACGTGACGCTGTAACGTCAACTGACTGACTATGACTGACCTGTTGGTCTAGTGGTTAGTGGCCCTGACTGCTATGTCGGAGGTCGTGGGTTCGATCCCCACCCAGGACAAATGTTTGTGTTATGAGCACGATCATTTGTTCTGTGTCTGAGTGTAATTATCTATATATGTATGTATTTAGAAATATATAAGTATGTTTATCAGTTGTCTAGTACCCATAATACAAGCTCTGCTTAGCTTGGGACTAGACGGCGTTGTGTGATAATTGTGTAATATTATATATTACTAGCTGACCCGGCAAACGTTGTTTTGCTATGTATATAATTCTTTTTTATCTAAAATTGAAAAAAAAAATTTAGGGGTGGATTACCCTTAACATTTAGGGGGATAAAAAATAGATGTGGTCCGATTCTCAGACCTACCCAATATGCACACAAAATTTCATGAGAATCGGGAAAGTGGTTTCCGAGGAGTTTAACCACAAACACCGCGACACGAGAATTTTATATATTAGATATTAACTGCCCAGTGTCCCGCATGTTGCCACTCAACATTTCACAACGCATTCACTTGACGCAGGACATGTCGTTGGACAATTGGACAGCGTTGTGCGTTATATTGGAGGTTATTTTGTCCCCTAGTGTATCTGAGGCTTAAAGTTCCACCGTAATCTCTATCGAGGTTACCAAGCAGCTATAATCCACCTGAAGCGCTCAAACTCATTGTGCACACTTCCATTGTGGCCCCAAAGTAATCTGTCTCCAATACTATCCGTGTTCACATCTAGTTTGAGTCCCTGCCCATACTTATAATTTATTATGAAGAACACCAGAGTACCATTTTTGACCATAGGTTCCAAATAATACCTGTGCCTGTCTTCGTTAGAATTTGACGATCCCCAAGCTTGTCTGTCACCGATATCGTCCACATTTACGTCCAATTTTAAGTACATGTCGCGATGAATATTGTAGAGTTTAAACGTGACGCCGTCACTGCTCCACAAGGGGAGGATCTTCCAGCTCACTCTCACACTACTTATTAAACATTGATTATTGTCACCCCAAGCGAGTCTGTCATTGTAAGAGTCAGTGTTCACATCAAGTTTTAAAGGCTGTAGATATTGCTTATTGACTATCGTAACAGCGTCTTCGTTGAAAATGTGTTGGAAACACTTTGGGAAATTATTGCGAACAATATTTTTAGCGTCAGCTTGCCATAGTTTATACGCAAAAGACATGACTTTTCGTGGTGCAGCGGTGATTAGTCTCATTACAATATTGTTGATGAATTCGCTGTCACTCGCCACTCCGAAGCTTTGGGCCATATTCACTGCAGTGTCATAGTTACCATTAATGACATTGTTGTACAATTCTTCCTCAAAGTTGCGGGTATTCAAAAAAGCCACGTGACTATCATAGTAAGTCAATCCTTGAAGCTCTTGGGGCAGGGTGGCATTTGGATTAGAGGTCAGTCCTTTTTTTCTCAATTCGACTGTGAGCTCAAAGATCTCCTGAGAGTCGCCATGCACTCCGAAAACGACCACCTTGCCGTGGTCGCTGTTTACGATGCGCGCGATGTCCTTAGCACAGCTGCTGCTGATGCGTGATGCATCCGCGACGGTTACAGTAAGGACGGAGTTGTCTTTGATATAGGCGCTGGTGTCGCAGTCGCTGTCACTACGGACAGGGATTCTGTTCGGTATCTTCCTGTCTACGTCCGGGCCGCTGCTGACCAGTTGGTACTGATGGTTGACATTGTAACAATTTGAGAAGCCTCGAACGCCATTTTCTGATATAACCTTACCCTCACCCCAGTAGTCAACATGTTGGATCAGATTGTTGAGGGAGACAGGTATTTTCTCCAAGTTGTACTCTCCTAGGTAAGGAGTCTCGGAGTAAGGATACCGCTTGTCAATATTGGTGTTGAAGTTTGGCCGATCAGCAAGCTTCCAGACAGAAATGGACTGCATGTTGAAGTTCAGTGTGTTGATTAGTCTTTAAAAACAATGAAAAAAATAATTATAATACACAAAAAATGTTGAGAACTACTTTGCTTCCAGCCTAGAAACGACTCTAAGGTGGCACTCAAACTAATAACTAGACGGTAAAAAGCTACTTACCAGCGCAGTGTACAAATGTTTGTTTAAATTTTCAGCGTTTCGCGGGTTCTTTTATACGAAAATTTTGTTTCGGTAGGTTACATAGTAGTTATCACGAGTAACCGCAACTTCCCTACAAAAATCACTATTTCGGGAACCTCAGCCGCAACACGATAAGCTCTATAGTCTATACCTAACCATTAGATAACATGACCGTTTACCAAAAAATACCATTTATCAAAGCTAAAAACAAAATGTCTCCAGTCTACTTATATCTCCATCCTAATTCATATCATTATTAGTAAACAGTTCAATTTTATTTGTAAAAATTTTTCAGCTTTCTCATTTCTGACTTGCGTTTCCACTATTTTCACCTTGTAAAAGTTTTATAAAAAATCTGGAACACTGCAGTAATTATATATTTTTTATTATTGCATTACTTAGTATAATTTATTTCATCACCACTGCTCCCAAAACGATGAAGGAAAACATCGTGAAGAAACTGGGCTAGAATCAAATTTTCCTCTCTTAGAGAGGCCTGAGTCCCAGCAGTGGGAATTAAGACTGATTGTGTTATGGATTTATAATTTTTTACATTATCTCCTGTTATGCCTGTTAGGGAGGATTGTGTATGTTCCCTATACTCACGTACGGACAAATCTTCACTATCCACTTCAGTTCAGGTCCAGACTCGAGGTTTACCAGCAAGCCTTGGAGCGCCGTATTCTGGGCTGGGGCGCCGACTCCGTGGGTGCTCAGGGGCTCGAGCACCTATGAGAAATAAACAGTGGGTGCTGAGCACCCCTGAGAATTTTAGACATCAAGAAACAGATCAGTAATCGCCTGTTATTGATGGGCGTTTTTTTCATTACTCGACGACCCGTTTAGCGCAGTGGTTTAGAGCGCCGGTTGAGACGTAAGAGTCGCGGGTTCGATTCCCGTACCAACCCAAATGTATGTTGATGAAACAGATATTTGGGTTGGGTCTGGGTGTTTGTGGTACCTTCGTTGTTTCGTTGTTCCAAGGGAAAATCTTAATTTGGGACCAGGACAATTTATGTGATGTTGTCTTAATTTATTATTGGTTATTAAATTTATTTATTTGTCGGTTAATCAGTGTGCATTTCTCTTCTCACACTTCGCCACTTTTTCGAGTCATCAAATGAGCATAAGCACCCATGAGGTTTTCTAAAAGCCGGCGCCCCTGACTCTGGGGGTTCGAATTTCGAATGCTCACCACGAAAACTAATTTAAATAACATCGTCAAGCATTCTGCCTGTTCCCAACTATGTTGGGGTCAGCTTCCACTCAAACTGCATGCAGCTGTTCATTAGTATTTTACATGCAGCAACTGTACCTATATCTAACCTCCACAACCCAGTAAGCGGGTAGGCAAGACTGGTCAGATTTCCTGACTTCTGATTACCTATCCGTAAGGACTCCTTTTTATTTATTTACTAGCTTATGTCCGTGGCTTAACCTGCGTGGAAGAAGGTTTCTCCACACAGATTTTGGAACTCCGTTTCATCCCTCATCGGCAATTTCCGTCCACCGTAGGCGCGGGCTTGCGGACGGCGAGCAATGGGTAGCTCGCCGTCCGATCGTCCGGTAACGCTCCGGATCGAGCCCAAGTCGTCGACGACGCGTAGTGTTCCACGCGCGCCTCAAGATGTCAGCAACCGTAGGGGCCCAGCAAAGTCAAAGCCTACTGGGGCAATGGGTGATGCGAAAGAGATCACGGGGCCCTGGAACAATGGCAAAGAAGGAACAGGAGTGGGTTTTTAGTTAGTTAAATTCTGACACTATCTCCCGCTCCGCCCAAGAGCGAGGGATGTCATTAGATGATTTTCTCACCCGAAAAAAAATTCGGTATTAATCGGCCCTTAGAATTCTAGTAAATTTTGGATTTAAGAGCTCGAGTTTTATGTATCATTAGCGCACAAACAATATAACGTTCTACTTGTATAATGTGATCCATGTTTCCAGGTTAGCAGCGCTACAGTGCGTGAGGGCACACACGGCGACCCACCCCATGCTGACCACAGACTACCGCATCAAGGACCCGGTGCTAGAACAGTTAGCTGTGGACATGTTGTCTCTGATTCTGCCTGGGGTAATGTCAGCCTTGCAAGACGTCGCTAACTGTACAGAGAATCCTGGACATGCCGTGATTGTGGTGAGATTGACTCAAGTCCTACATTTTATTATTATCTTTTTACCGAAATTAATAGACCATACATTGATTTTACTTCAGTTTTACGAATATCAACCGTAACTGTATGCGTATAATGTTCGGATTTGTATAAGCGAGAGTAACCAGGCGACACATACTAATAGTATGTGTATATTGTAACGTACGTACATTAATATAATCTTCATATTAGAAGGCTGCATCAAAATGCAGCTCTTGGCGTTTATTCCTTACCTTTATACCACGGACTCACCAGTAAGTTGGATGGTTATCACCACTGAAGAAAACAACGGAGCCGTTCATATAATGTATATCGGATAATTACGGAGCCGACAAATGTCCACCAAAGCGTTTAGCTCGTCGACAAACTTGCTCAGTGGTTCAAGAGTTCACATGGGCAAATTAAACTAAAGCAGGTGCTACATAAGTTTGAAATAGTGGTCACTGCCCTTCCTTCATTTATTGTATTATTTTAAATAAAAAAATTTATTCTTCGTATTCTTAATTCAAAAATCAGAAATAAAGACTTAAAGCTGTCTTGAATCGACATCTATCGTGATCTTTTACATTTTCTAATAATGAAAAACATTTCATTGTTTACTTTTCTGGTACCTGTGCAGTCATATTAGGAAAAAGTCAATGTACTTTATTGCAAATTTATCTGGCACCTACTATAGTAGACGTTTACACGACATGATTGGAAAAGGTCGTACTTACCCGTGCATCTGTGGTCATAAAGTGATAAGTGATAAAACACTCTGCAGTTTATCACTTATTTTGACTGGCCTGTTGGTCTAGTAGTTAGTGGCCCTGATTGCTATGCCGGAGGTCGTGGGTTCGATTCCCATCCAGAACAAATGTTTGTGTGAAGAGCACGATCATTTGTTCTGTGTCTGGGTGTAATTTATCTATAATATGTACGTATTTAGAAATATTTATGTATGTTTATCAGTTGTCTAGTACCCATAACACAAGCTCTGCTTAGCTTGGGACTAGACGGCGTTGTGTGATAGTTGTGGAATATTATATTATTATTATCTTTATTTATTTTTTGTACATATTTTGATATATTTTTTAATATTTCTTAAAACACATATAAAAAAATTTATTTAAAAATATTAAAAATAGTAGCCCACCGGCATCGGGAACAGGGTCCAAGCTGCCGGCGGTCAGGGCTCCTGAGAGAGGAACCTCCTAACGATGCGCGCCGTGTCCAAGAGTACTGCTTTCGGGATCAGGCCCTTGATCCAGCTGCCTAACGAGAGCCTCCTCAGATGTTGTTCGAGGCTCTTGGCTATTAAGCCATTGGCCGTTACTATTATTATATATTATTATTATTATTACTCTGACGTTCTATAAGTATCCATGTAGGCCTATGTGAAATAAAAATGTTTTGATTTTTGCTCAAAGGGGACCCTTTGAGCAAGCTTGAGTTTGAGCGTTTTGTCACTTATCACTGTTATGTACACAGTTTCCCTCGTGAGGATGAACCCGTAACAAGTTTAATGAACCTTATTCTCACACAAATAATTTCTTGGTACAAAAACTAAACAAACAGTAATGTTTTTATTCTAGATAGCAATAGACGCAATGCATCGAATATTATGTCTGGCCATGAACAACAAGTTCATGTGCCAGGCCGAACTCAGCGTGGAAGACTTTGCCAATATGTTCAAAGAGAAGGAAATCATAGAAGTAAGCAGTAAGGGTAATTAGTTATTTTAGAGAATATAATTAGTAAACTCAGCTTCAACTTGAATTGGAATTTTTAACCAATTTTTCGTTTATTTTAATTTGATTTTTTTTTTGTGAAATAGTTGAAAAGTGGTAACGTGTTTTTTGTTCTAAACTATCATGTCAAACACTTGGTCAACTCACAAATTATTTTCATTTTCAAAATTTTTCTTCTCGCTTTTAAAACGAGACGATTTTTTTTAACACATTTCCATTACATTCAGTTATTATTTTCTCGCTATTTTCTCTTTCAGCTGTAGATCCCAAAAACTTGCCAGTCAGAAGTCCGGAATGGTTCAGTGTGGCCAGTAAGAAAATATTAGTGGTCACCCAGCATTTAGTGGCTTTGAGAACACATGAACATTTCAGAGTGAGGAAAGAACTCGCTATTTATTGTTCTAGGCTGATGTTTGAATGTGATATGTAAGTATTGAAAACTGTTTTAATTAACTTAAGATCAGCTCATACCAAGACGCATAAAAACAATGCGTGCACTTTTTAAGACAGCGAGCGATACGATCATACTAGGAATTTATTTACTTCACATTTGAAAGAAAGAAAAAGAGTTTATTTTCGTCAAACATGGCGCATACAATAACATTAACAACTCTATAGCATAATTATATTGGGAAGATATGCGTCACATCCGCGCAAACGGCCAGCGCTCAGCAAAATGCTGGGGCTCGTGTGCAAGACAGATTCACAGCGCTGATTTTCAGCGCCAGACAATTGCTGTAGGAAATGTCGAATACAACCTTTGGAATTGAATTCCTTTTAGTAAAATACTTGCCATTAAGAGGATAGCATTGGATTGTATATTTGGCCCATTGATCGTCTGGTATGCGGCAGATGTGTCCAGCCCAGTTCCGTTTAAGCTTAGCAGCTTTCTGCCAGACTCAATGCTAATAAAAATGTGATTTATTTCCAGTGTCCTAGCGACCACAGTGCCCATAGCACTGGACACGCTCATCTCGCTCGCCAAGGACGAGTACCCTGAAGTGGCCGAGTACGCCACAAACGCCATCAGGACTTACTTCGCCAACTCTAACGACGACGCGCGGACCAGGACGCTGGACTCTCTCTGTGAGAACTTCTTCTCAACCATCAATAGTCTGCCGAGGGTTATGAATAATATTGGTAAGTTTAGCTCCAATACTGTTAAGCGTGACGTTTACTTGTTTATTTCGTAACATACACTAAAAGTTTGCAGCTACTAACTGAGGACAAATAATTTGTTAAAGCTACTCAAAAAGAGGAAATCAAATTTGAATCCTGTCACTACTCATATTATATGAAGTCTGAAGGCAATACGGGCTCTGACAAATCAGTTCACGAGCAAGCGGTATAGATTCTTTTAATAAAATAGAAGCTTTGGGCAGGAAGCGTATGCGGGATCCCATTAACAAATTATTCTTGTAGTCTCATTTTTTAGGGTTCCGTACTTCAAAAGGAAAAAACGGAAACCTTATAGGATCATTTTGTTGTGTTGGTTGTAACCCTGAACTATCAATAGTTTGTTTTCTATTCCAATTCTTTTTTTTTCTCACGATTAAACTGGATCAAAACCGGATGACAAGGCGGACGACACGACTTCAGAGTAGGTACATATATATATGTTCTGTGGACAGCAAAACTGTGAAACTGAGTGATTTTGGTGGGATTATTTCTAGTGAAGTTCTGTTTTCATTATTTGCAAATTAATTCGTAGTGGATGGATATTGTGAAGTAAAATTGGTGTAATTTTGTATCTTAAGTGTCTGCACAATTGGACAATGTGTGAATAATTGAAACAGGCGCGATCTCGGTAAAATGGAGCTAAGAGTTTTATTGGTATTGACTAAGCTATGTTTGCGAGAAGGTTGACTCTATACATTTGCTACCAAATACTGCAAAAAAAAAAAATTAATGTGTTGCACCCGCATTCTAATGAAACTAAAAAAAGATATAAATGAAAATAAAGACTTGACTTAAAAGTCTCAGACTAATTTCGATGTTGGGGACCAGTTTTCTGCACAGTGTGTTTATTTCGATATAAGTATGGCAACTCTAACAATTTCATGAAAATAGAGGTGGCAATAAAGTATTAACCATCACTTCGCGCTTGCCCAAATTCACCATAACTGTATCAACTTGGTTTATTTCCAGACTCCACCCGTAAGCTGTCAACCCTAGACCTGTTGCACGGCTACGTGTCCGTGCTGGGCAGCTCGCGGCAGGCGGCGCGCCTGACGGCGTCGCTGAGCGTGCTGGACAACGTGCAGAACGTGTGCGCCGCGCTCGTGCAGTGCGTGGCCGTGCACGCCGACCTAACTATGCTGACGCAGCACGCTGTCAGAGGTGACAAGTTAAAGAATACGACGCCAGACACAGGCCTTTAAATTAGCCGCAAAGTGCCGTACGCTGTGCTGCAACTGCTAGGTTCGAGCATGATAATGTTTTTAAAACTGATGCGCGACTGCAGCTAGGGTGTAGCGCTGCAATCGCGATGCTGCCGTGCGGCCTGCGTACTGCAAGTTTGAAGGCACCCTAACCGCAAATTTTCAATTTTGGGCAGCGGGATTGTTCAAAAAAGTTACCACAGCCCTACAATGGAAAAGGCAACAGTAGGCCACCCGTGATCCTTATATACCTCTCATCCACCTTTGGCAAGGCCTTACAGGCAGACGATTATCAATTCGCGACGCGTAGCAAGTACGAAAGCGCATCCACATGGCAATTTTAACACGAAAACTTATTCCAGACGTAACATCCCCACCACCAAAAGGCTCGCCTTGGTGCAACTTCCGTCACTTAGACAATGAGGCTTGCGCTGAACGAGTACAGCAGATCTTGTGCCTCCTCGGTGCGTCGGAGTGCGCGTCTCTACTGCTGGACCGACTGCTGGAGCTGTTCCAGCAGGAGCGAAGCTGCGAGCTCGTGTACATCTGTAACTGTATGGCGTCAGGTGAGCTGGTCACAGTGGAGTACAGTAGATTTTGTGTCTCTTCGGTGCGGCGGAGTGCGCGTTTCTCCTGCTGGACCGACTGCTAGAGCTGTTCCAGCAGGAGCGATGTTGCGAGCTCGTGTACATCTGTAACTGTATAGCGTCAGGTGAGCTAGTCACAGTGGAGTACAACAGATCTTGTGCCTCCTCGGTGAGGCGGAGTGCGCGTCTCTACTGCTGGACCGACTGCTGGAGCTGTTCCAGCAGGAGCGAGGCTGCGAGTTCGTCTACATCTGTAACTAAATGGCGTCAAGTGAGCTACTGGTCACAGTGGAGTACAACAGATCTTGTGTCTCCTCGGTGCGGCGGAGTGCGCGTCTCTACTGCTGGACCGACTGCTGGAGCTGTTCCAGCAGGAGCGAGGCTGCGAGTTCGTCTACATCTGTAACTAAATGGCGTCAAGTGAGCTACTGGTCACAGTGGAGTACAACAGATCTTGTGTCTCCTCGGTGCGGCGGAGTGCGCGTCTCTACTGCTGGACCGAATTGACATTGTAAAATGTAATAACCCTTTAAAAAATTTGAATTTCGCGTTGATTTGAACCTTTGAGCATCCCACTTTAAAACAAAAAACCCCTTTTCTATTTAAAAGTAATTGTCTCATCCTAATAAATCCTTTTTTTCTGGCCACAGCACCTAATTCAACAGAAGACTTCGTGAAGCGCATCCTGAACACATACCTAGAAGAAGATGTGTGGTACTTGCCTCTAGAAGTGGCCTCTGAAGAACCCGCATTGACTGACCAGGAGACACTGGACGTTTCTGTGTATAACCCCAGGGCT
Organism: Mythimna vitellina; assembly: GCA_949316375.1. Classification (NCBI taxonomy): domain Eukaryota; kingdom Metazoa; phylum Arthropoda; class Insecta; order Lepidoptera; family Noctuidae; genus Mythimna; species Mythimna vitellina. The sequence goes on from OX438696.1 coordinate 4,261,950, forward strand.
TGGGACAAGGATAGTGTTCCTGGTGAGTATCATTGTCCAGCTATCTCATCATCATTTCAGCCGAAAGGTATCCACTGTTGGACATACGCCTCCATCAAATGTCGCCACAACAAAAGGTCCTTTGCGTCTCGAATCTATCGGATTCCCGTAACGCTCACCAGGTCACCGGTCCACCTTGTCAGTCTTGGTTGGATGGAAGAATACACTCATCGAGTCAAAACTCCTAATTCTTGAACATCGACGCTGAGTTGCTGACTTGTCGGTTATCTGTCGTTTACATATCGGAGAGTATGCATTGGAAATCGTCTAAGGGATGCACCACCGGTACATGGTGGACATCCCACCCATATGTACAAAACCATTTTGGGGACACATTCATTATGCATACAATATATCCTACTGGGTCTATTTCTTGATAAGAATAATAATAAATTTTGTTCAAATGACGTTTACAAAAAATTAACATCAAACCAACAGAGACAAGGTTTCCCATACAATTACAGTGCCTAAAAAAATACTAAAACTAAAATAATATTAAAGGTTCAATTAATCGTGGTTCGGAATTACAATGTTTGATGGTGGACCGCCCGATCTAGGTTTCTTTTTTTAAATTTATATAAACCAGTGCTTGACTGCGATCCCACCTGATGGTAAGCAGAGATGCACTCATTGATGGTGAGGCGCACTAGTTCATTACGAGCCTATTCACTCTAGCCTTGAAGACACCTGAATTATAGTTGGACGGGAATACAGGTTAATTTAAACCTGTGTCGGGCCATCACTTTACAGTCCAGTTAAATTGTAACAGTAAAATTTAAAGATAGAGTAAAACCATTGATAGGATAGGACAAAAATAACTCAGGATTATATATTAGTAGATTATATTTAGTAAAAGAAAATTCAGTACAATAGGTTTGACATTCGAGATGAAAAGGGGTGACATATAATACGACTTTAAATAACGTAATCGCATAGACAGTAGCGCCAACTTAAACATATTATCTATGTACTACTAGATTGGCCTACATAAATTGGTTGGTTTATACATTTCCAACAACTATTATAAAAAATATATTCTATTATAATAAAAAAAAAACGAAAATAAGCATAAAGTACATTAATACATAAAACTATAATAAAAACGCTTAGTAAAGGTATGTCTGGTTTGAGGCTATATGCAAACCAAGTCCTTCCTTCTCTTGTCAGAAGGCAGAGGGTCAAAAGGAAGTGCCAATGCCCAAGTGCCAGTGCCCAAGAAGTTATGCAATATGTAAGAATGGATTGACACAAAGTTAAATAGACTTGTTTAATTAATTTGTAGTCTCTAGCTACAACCTAGGAGTATTTGGGTCAAGTGGTCGAGTGAATAGGTCACTTCTAAGCAAGTGTGCTCCATCGTCGACTACATCATCGTTTATCCTTAGGTGAGATAGTGGTCAAACGCGAGCCTATGCTATTGTGAAATTGAAGCCCGAGGCCCTGGAACGAAGGCAAAGAAGTAACAGGAGTGGGTTTTTAGTTAGTAAAAGTCTGAAACACCCTCGCGCAAGAACGGGAGATATCATTGGATGATTTTCACACCTAAACAAAAATAATCATCATCATCTTCCTGCCCTTGTCCCATCTTATTTGGGGTCGGCACAACACGTTTTTTTTCTCCCATTCTATTCTGTCAACCGTCATACTATCACTAACTTCCTTTTCTTTTCTTTTACCTTAACAAAAATAATATTTGAAAAAAAGAAATAAGATTATCATCCTCTTCAAAGTTTTTGGATGGACTAATACAAAAATTGTTACCCGATTCGTAGTTAATGATGGTGACCGTTTATTATTGAATTGTGTTTCTCCCAGACCTGTACGAAGGCGCAGTGGAAACTCGCTACACCGACATAAGCTACGTAGTGCCGCGCGTGAGGCCGCGCGCGAGCACGGACGCGTGCGCCACGCTGGGCCACGCGCAGCGCAACATGCTGCTGAGCTGCTTGCTTACCGAGGGCGTCGGCGTCATCGCCAAGAGGCTCATGGACAAGTATCAGCCCTATTTGTTGAAGACTCTGTGTCTGGTGTTGGAGAGAGTTGGTAAGTCAATACCGGTATTTATTATTTACAATATCGGTTTTAGGCATCTAGACATATCTACAACCTCATCGTCTGGTTAATATATAATCAACATTTTAATGTTCCCACTGCTGGGACTCAGGCCTCCTCTCTCTGGGAGAGGGAATGGGCCGTAATCCACCACGCGGGCCCAGTGCGGGTTTGTGAATGTCACATGTCTTCGAATTTTTGTTTCTAGGACATGCCGGTTTCCTCACGATGTTTTCCTTCACCGTTTTGAGAGCAGTGGTGATGAAATAAGTTAAGTACACAAAGTAATGCGCCTGGCTGGGTTTGAACTCGCGACCTACAACATCGTCTAGTTATTCTAGTCTTTTTAATCTGCCAAGCTAGAATAGAATAGTTTAAACTTTATTGTACAAAAAAATAGTAACAAAACTTTTACACTAACTTAAATCTACTAAATAACAATAATAAAAGCTAAATATAATATTAGAATTGAGTATTGTAACAGAATAACTTCCTACCCTTCTCCCATGTTATTAGGGGTCGGCGCAACACGTTTTCTCTTCCGTTCTATCTTATTAGCCCTCACGCTTCCACTATCTGCTCCCACTTATCATTAACTCACACTCCCTATTTTCTTTTTTTTTATTAGGGTTCAGTACTTCAAAAGGATAAAACGGAACCCTTATAGAATCACTTTGTTGTCCGTCCGTCTGTCTGTCTGTCAAGACCCTTTATCTCGGGAACGCATGGAGGTATCAAGTTGAAATTAAAACCATATATATACTCAGGTCTGCAAGCCCTTGAAGCTGTGAAAAATTTTCTTAGTTAACAAAAAAAAACATGCGGCCGTTTATGTCGCAAAAAACGTGTATTTCGACACTCACAAGTTAATCAAAATTCATAGGGTACTTTCTATTGACCTAGAATCTTGAAATTTTGCTTGAAGCAAGGTCTCATCGCACAAGTATAGGGAATGTATATGAAAACAGTAAATTTGTAGCTACGCGGGGTGTCGGCTGAGCCTTTAAGGGGTGGCCAGATGGATGCAAAATAGCGTTCCAACCCAGGTCACCTTGGTTGGAACTTGGTGTGTGTGTGTTTGGTTTCTGTTGCGGCTAAATGGATGTAAACGCGCCAACGATGTTGCAAACTAGCGTTTACCTCTTTACTCTGCGGTTGAAACTTTTATTTGTTCGGCTCGCGCGAACGTCTGCCCAGATCCTGTCAAAATGACGTGTGACGTCACCATCAATTCACTCGTTCATTCGTTCTCAAGCTTCCGTACTATTGACTTAGCCGACATATACATACAAATATTGCAGCCAATCACTACAACGCTATTTGCAGGTAGTAAATACGAGATGCTTCACCTAGCGGGTCTCAAGGCTATCCACGACATAGCATATGCATGCGGCCACGCGTCCGTCGCGGATCTCATCAAGCACAACGCCGATTACTTCACCAATCAAGTCACTGTGAGACTAAAGAAGGTATGTCCATTACTCTACCATTGGGGAGGATGTGTAACCACATGCGGGTATGTACTCCCAAGGCTGGTAATCCACCATGCAGGCATCTGCACTGGATTAATCTATATCACATGTTTTCGAAGTCTTGGATAGCTTTACTTTTTTTTCCTATGTATTGCTTAGCCTAAAAATATACAACTTACAACAAATATACAACAACAAAAAAAAATTGTAAAATACTTGTTTTCTTTTTTTTTTGTAAAGTATTCATTGGCGTAATATTTCAGGCTTGGAACTGTCAGTCAGCGTTGCAGATACTGTCGGTGGTGATGGAGTACAGCGACTCCGGTATATTGAACTATCTCTATGGGATCGTTCAAGATGTGAGTATACGAACTTACTTAACTTCTACACTTCAAAATTGAAAGACCAAATACGAGCGAAAACTAAAAAGATCGGTTGATCATCTTTAATTAATGACGGCCTTATTTTTTCCTACAACTTTAGTTTTTTTTAAAGAATTGATTGTCCATAGTGCCTGTTCAGACGAAGCGTTTTACGCGCGATGACTCTCGCCGCTACAGTTTGTATTGCCTCCAGTTGTTGAAGGGACTCTGTCAGTTATTAACATGGAGCTGGATAAAGCGGTTGTTTTGCGCCTTGCATACCATCGATGGAAACGTCGTAAACAAAGCGAAAAAGAGCTTTACAAAATATTTCAACTTTTTCTTCCCAGTTCCTAAGTTTTATTTTTCTAATTAAATAAGCTATACATTACATTTCCCATGTGGGTACTTTTTTTGTAACTTCATCGATAAAAAGTTCTGTATCAACTGTGTCACATTTCATTTCGACCTGGCCCGCGCGAGTATCTCGTTTCGGGCGTAAAACGTGCGAATAAGGAAAAATGCATAAGCGCAAAGACGGGATATAATTATGTAGCTCTAGTGTGTCGGAATCGTGCGACTACGCGCGATTCCAATCGCGCATAAAACGCGTCAATAATTACTGCCGTCGTTATTAAAAAGGGCACAAGTAACATTTTTTTTTTCGAAAATGAGTTAAACACATAATCGGAATATGTACCAAAAAAAAGAATTAGAAAAAATGTTAGTTATGCCCTTTTCAACAACGACTGCAGAATAGATAACCATCTTTCGAGGTAATATCACAAAGATTTTTTCTCTAAATAAGTGAATAATCCCCGTATAATTTCTTTTATTACAGGTTCTAGTCCAAAGTTGTGATAAGTATTACGAAAAAGACCTGTACGCGTACTTACAAGTGTTCCTAACATTCGTGGAATGTATCCGCAAGTGGTATCCCATAGCCGATGCCTTACCAAAGACAAATGAACAACAGCAGACCATAGACGTGATGAAAGAGCTTGCAGTATTCGTAGAGAGTCAGGAGGAAGCAGAGAGGCTGTTGAATGAGCTAGAGTTTGAGAAAGAGAGTGGTAAGAGTGTAGAAGAGATGTACAGAGAAGATATGAAGAAAAAGGAAGATGATGTTTTAGATTATGATGATACGGTTACAGGTAAGAAACGAGAATTTTTTTATTACAAACAACAACATCCTAAGGAAATTGGCATGTCCTAGAACCAAAAAATTCGAGGATGTGACATCCACCAGTCTCCACTGAATCAACGTGGTGGATTACGGCCTATTCTCTCTCCTAAAGAGGATGCCTGAGTCGCAGCAGTGGACACATTTTAGGGCTGATTACGCTTATGTACTTTTGACGTTGTAAAAATGTACAAAGAAGCAGATTACTCTTTTGGTTAAGTAACTAGAGCATAAGCAATCGTGGTATGTGTCGCAGGTTTGAGGCAAGAAATATTTGTATATCCGAGTAAGCCGAGTATGGATAGAATAGAATAAACTTTATTGTACACCATAAAAGTAACACAACTTATACATAAACTTAAATCTATGGGTACAAAATGTTAAATATTGCGCTTTCCCAAATTTATTAATTATCAAATGCTGCAAAATAATTACCATGAATTACCCTTGCGTTTATTTATTTATTTATTATGTACTGTCGCACTCTGCGACGGTTTGCTTCGAGGTCCGGGACTTTATCCCAATGACAATACTTGGGCAGTTTTATAAAGACTTATACTTTTCTTCAAGAATTCAATATTAGTACATCGCGCTACAATCGTAATGTCCGAACTCCCAAAAAACTAGACATTTCTTGGTTCTACTCAATTTTCAAAACTATTCTAGAACAAAATCCTTAAAAGAATATTTTACTTGCCAGTTCGTTAACCTGACTCTAACTCTAGATCTCCTTTCGATATAACAGTACACACAAATATACAGAAGAAATCTTATTATAAAAATTTGTACAAAGGTACTGCTTATTTCAAAAAGAAATTTCTTCCAGCAGACCTGCGAAAGGAGAGATTGTAGATGTAGACTAGTGTGTAGAAATAAGAAGAGTTTGTGAAATCTTAAATTATACCTTATGTCAAAAATATATTTTTGTTTTTTTTTACTTTCCTCTAATTTTAATGCTTTCCATTATTTCTTTTCACAGAAGAAAAGCCCCCACCGCCCCAATACGTAGCAGTAATAGTAACCATACTCAAACGTTGTCTAAATTACGTGACATCATCACAACGAGACAACTCAATACTGGCCCTACAAGTTTTGACCCGTGGCCTGCCCATCCTCCGCCAGTACGAGGACGAGCTGCTGCCGCTGGTACATCGCTGCTGGGGGCCGCTGCTCACCAGGTTCCACCAGGAGCCCGCGGTCATGAAGAGGGCTTTCGAGTTGTTGGTCACAATGGCTGAGCTTGCAAGGGATTTTATTAGGAGTCGAGCTGTTAAGTGAGTTTTGTGAACTTTATTTTTGGTAGCTAGCAGTTGTCCGCAAGTGAAAGGTGTCATAAGCATTTAGGGTCGAGTCACACCGGAATGGCAGCGGTTGGCTAGGCTAGAGCTACCGACAAAACGTGCGCGGCGCGCGACTTTTCATGCTTTTCTAGCGATACTGGTCTTTTTAAGTATGTAGATAAAGTTTAAAATTATTTCACACTGAAAATGCTCGCCGCGTCGCCGCCAATCTCCTACCAGAGCTGCGGATTGTCACCCCAGCTTTCGCAATAAGGGGCAACTGAAGTAACACTATGGGTTTTAGTCAGTAAAAGTCTGACACTCGACTCCACCCAGTTCGGAAGAAGTTCGATATGGTCAATCTGTATGCGGTTTCGTCCACATCTGTTTAGTCCTTTAGGCTTTATTTATTCTCTACTGCACCAGTGTGTGTACGAGTTGTTACCGCTAGTATAACGTTGCCAGGACTCTGCGATGATGAAGAGGTTGTTTGAGTTGTTGGTAACAATGGCGGAACTAGAGAGGGATTTCAATAGAATTCAAGCTCTCAAGTATGTTTTGTTTTTTAACCAGCAGTTGCCTTAGGTTTTTTTTCGAAAATTGGGAAAATTTATTGTTTGTCGTGATAATTAATTCATCCAAATACTTTGTCTTTTATGCATGATTAAGGGTAAGTTCTCACCGAGAAGCAAAGCGACGCTGCACGAAGAGCAACTTAAAATATAACTTTATTTATTTACTACACGAAAAGATACACATTTCAAACCGAGATGCCGCGATGCCGCGGCGCAGCGCTGTGTGGTGCAATGTAATCTAAAGTCTCACATTGGTTATACTTTGAGTTGCTCTTTTCACAGCGTCGCTTCGCGTCTCGGTGTGAACTGACCCTAAGTTCCCTGACCCAATAGTTTGCTCAAAATAAGCTTGTTTGCAGATGAGCAACATGTTTCGAAACGAAGCCAGATTGCAGACCATATTGCTATTGATGGGCTCTCCTTTCATCACGTACCGCCCTCTTGACAATCCTATACTCCATTCACGTTAAGAGTACATATTTATACAAACCTCTTTTACTGTCCGTTTAACTGATTTCGACTTCTATTCTGTAGACATAAGGATGGCATTAAGAGCAAAAAAGTGGTAAAAACAATACCAAGTATTGAGTGCAGCCGCCATTTATCATGCCACCAACGCACTAAAAGTCAAAATCGGTTGAACGAACAGTAAAAAAATGTTTGTTCAAATGTCCAATCTTAACACGTGAGTAACATGTCTTTTACTTTGACCCACAGAGACGTCCTCCCGCACATATACAGCTACCTACACAAGTCGTCAAAGGACAGCTACCTGAAGGACGTCGGGTCCGCGTACCGCAACAGCCAGGCGTACAGCCTGCAGGTGACGGCGCTGGCCGCTCTGCCGCACCTCGCCACTGATCTCATGCTTGAAGATGAAGCGCTGGTAGACGCCATGAACTGTGTGCAGCCGTACTTGTCCAAGAAACAGCCTAAGGCTTTGCAGGTGAGAGAAATAAACTCTTAGACGGAAGTGGGTTAATATAAAGGATTGACGATTTGTCGATAAGAGATGATTCGATGTAACGTGGCTAAAATAATTACAGCCACACAAGTCGATCTCAAAGGTTAAGCAACGTTTGCCCGTGGTCAATCTGTAGACAGGTAACCATCTTGACGTCCTCCGTACCTCGGAAAGCATGCTAAGCCGTTTGTCCCAACTGTCATTTAATGGTCGTTACGAATAATCAGGAGCTTGGAAATCTGACATCAATCTTGCCAAGGGATATAGGATTACCTAATCCTCTATCCCTTGGCCTAGATCCTCTCAAATGTCGAATGACACTCCTTCGGTTCATAAAAAAATGCACTCAAAATGTCAGCCGAACATCTTAGATTCAAAATATCTGTTTTTTTTTATGTTAATTTTCCACTCGAAATAAGATTTTGACTTTTATTGCGTTGGTAACATAATAAGTGGCGGCTGCAGTAAATATTTGTTAACCACTTTTTTGCTTTTCATGCCATCCTTATTTATGCCTCGCGCCGGGCCTTGGTACAGGCCATAGTCCGGAGCGAGGAGGAGTGGTAGGCGGTCGCCTCTTTCTGCGAAGCAGTAGTGCTAGCAAAGGAGGCGGCCGATCATGTGAGGCAACGATCTTCACGCCCCATTCGCCGCTGGGACTCTGATCCCGTTTTCCGGCCACCGGAGTGGCTCGCCGTCCGACCGTCCGGTAACCGTCCGGTCCGAGCCCAAGTTGTCGACGGCGCATATTGTTCCACGCGCGCCTCAAGGAGATGTCAGCATCTGTAGGGGCCCAGCAGGGTCGAAGCCTACTAGGGCCAAGGGTCTGATTCTGAAAAGAAGACTCGGTCCTGGTACGAAAGGCAACGAAGGAACAGGAGTGGGTTTTTAGTCAATAAAAGTCTGACCATATCTCCCGCTCCGCCCAAGAGCGGGGGATGTCATAAGATGATTTTCCCACCGAGAAAAAAAAAACTTATTTAGTAAAAAAGGGTTTGTTTAATCTTATTTCGAATAGAGTTTGGTAAGTGTATGTAGTGAGTGCGGGTGATCGGCAATAAAAGTCACTGCTAGTTATAGTACTCACGGTCTACTTGTACTAACACTTACGAAAAGAAGGAGAACAGACAGAAGAAACAAACAATATTCACAGCACAGTACAACAGTTCTCGTAACAATTATTACTTGGAAAAAGATTCTCGAATTGATAGAAAGATGCACAGCGCTGGCGATAGGCGGCGAGGTCTGTGACCGACTGACCTCAAAACAGCAAAAGTTGCGCCCGGCCGCCCAACCGCTGGCCCGTACGCTTGGGCAAAGAGCCGACACCATCCGACATTATAATGTTAAACATTATAAATGCCGTGAATGTTGAGTAGTGTTATTGATAAACGTAAATTATAACAATACCGTGGCTGTGTTCTAATTGTGTTGTTTTATGTGAGTTTATTATAAACGTAAATAAAGACTGGTAGGGGCGAACCCTAAAGTAGCATAGAAAATGAATAAAGTATTTATTTTTGCTTCCAGTCGTCAGCAGTTGAATTCTTCACAACTATCTTAGAGTACGACTACGGCGCGGCGTGGTACCACCTCCGGGAACTATGCGACAACGACAAAGTGCTCGAGCCCCCCTCAGTCAATCACGTGCATTTAGAACCAATTGTAGGCACCCCCTTCGAACCTAACGATAAGGATTATAAAAATAATATAAAGTTAATATTCAAGTTAATATAAAGTAAATCTTAATTAATAAATGTCTTTTTTAAATTATATGTTGTTTTATTAGGTACCTCCCTAGGCTGATTGTGCTCAGCATGATTACTTTACGTCACGGTGGGGCAAGGGCGTCGCCCCGCTGTGTTAAAATCTTATATTATAACTAGCTTCTGCCCGCGGCTTCACTCACGTGAATGTAGGTTTCTCCATACAAACTTTGAACCCCCGCTTCATCCCCATAGGGAGTGAATTTTGGAAAATCCTTTCTTAGTGCTCGCCTACGTCATAAAAGGAAACCTTGAGCAAAATTTCACGTTCCTAATCCCAGTAGTTTCGGCTACGCGTCGAATGTCAGTCAGCCAATTTCCCTTTTTATTTATATAGATAATAATAATAATATTCCACAACGCTATCTAGTTTCAAACTAAGCAGAGCTTGTGCTATGAGTACTAGACAATTGATAAACATACTTATATATTTCTAAATACATACATAATATAGATAAATTAAACCCAGACACAGAACAAATGATCATGCTCATCACACAAACATTTGTACTGGGTGGGATTCTAACCCACGACCTCCGGCATAGCAGTCAGGACCACTAACCACTAGATCAACAGGCCAGTCAAAACATGCTTGGAATCCACCGAATAATTCAAATATTTTAAAAGAAAATAAGGATACATTTTACAAAAATGATTGAGGGAGCCCGTGTCCACATCAGATGTCGACAGACTCTCCCATATAACGATGCAATACTAATGTAAATCAGACGGTGTAAACGAGGAGATGGTAGATAAGAGTCATAAAACATGTGTAAACCAACCCAAGTTTTACTTTTACCAGTAGCCTTAAGGGGGATGATCGGTATCGAAAAGTAGCCCACTCTTTTTTTTTATTATTTATTTGGAAAAAACAGCTAGGGAATTGTCGCTCATTGGACGCCTGAGGGAAGACTACGTCATCGAGGTCGACCGCGGCGAGTGGCGTGACGACATGCGGGGTTACCATGACGTTCAAAGTAAGAACAAGAACTAACAAAACAAAACAAAACAACAAGACAGAACTATACGGGTTATCTAGCGCCATCTCTTACCCACACTGGAAATAAGAATGAAACAATCTTACTTTAAACGTCATGTTACGGGTCATGCTCATGTTTGCGGGGCAAATTTGGCCAGAGTTCGCCCAAGGCATAAAGGTTTCGGAGAAGAGAGAGGCCTATGCCCATCTGTGGGACCCAACATAGGCTAATAAAAATAAAGTTTAGGCACGTGGCTAGGTAACAAGGGCCGAAACTGCGTTATGCGGCTCTTGGAGCAGGCACCCGTCGCGGGGAGCGCCGTGCCGCTACGTAATATTACATTAAAGTTCTCAATCGACACGACTACATGCACACGGTTAAAGTTGAACTAGCGACATTGCGCAGGTATATATAATATCTATAATATAATAATTCGGTTTCCGTGACGGAGACCCGAGCACACCACACACGCGCATAGTCACGAGGTCTCACAAGCACACGCGACGAGGCCCTAATACAATGGTACGGGGGCTGAGGTTATTCCGTGGATGAGTAACTGCCCTCCATTACATATCGAGACCCTCTCGTCTCTCGGAATGCGTCGACCTTCGAATGGTCTTACGTGTTATCCAGTCATTACGCAGTGGAGCAGTATCTCCATGTAAAATTCTTGTATTTAACTGAATCCAGTTATACTGAAAGCCACCCTAGCATAGTGGGGCTGGGCATATTGATTAATGAAGTATTTTTATCATACAAATTAAACACATAAATGGCAGTAATTACTTCAACTTTATTTTTTACAAAAACACATTGGTCACAGAAAACAAATACCCATTTTAAATTACAGTATATAATATTATAATTATGTATTGCAACCACTCTCACATCTTAAACTCAGTCTAATCGAAGTCACTGCGTTTAGGGACACATCAGTCTAGCGATTGTCCTGCGCACGCGATCGTCAACTTGCTAACGCTGACTGATCAACATTCATTTATAAACGTACGTACCACTGGTACAGTTCGACAATGCTTCTACAATTCATTGTAACGCTGCCTAAAATGATAAATGCAAAAAAAAGTGTTAAGGTAGTGTGTCGTTCAGAAACTATTTATTCTCGACACACTCGTACATTCAACCAATGCCTCTAATCGAACTGTACACTAATCCTATGACTGATGATTTCCAAAGTATCTTATCCAAAGACATGAGTACTAGAACAATAACATAATATTCACGATATGATGATATTTATTTTATCCTCACCACTAAAATTAAATAATGAAATGGTAACATTCCGACGTACTAAGGACATATAGATTTGAAGTAAAGTAATTAAACTACCCAAATAAAGAATAAGTAACATAATTCATAAATAATTTTAAGTAAAATTCAAATATTTTATTCTAGTTTTCAGGCCTTTCAATCGAATCAGGATGATGTAAAATTGGTCTTAGGCTAATCGATACTTACGTTAAATATTTTATAGTGGAATACAAACTCTTTTACTTAGAACAAGTAGGTTATTTTACTCAAATTAAGAATTACACATCTTCGCAAAGTTATTTACAATGTATTTATATTGTGCTTCATCATTATAAGATGAAAACACATGTGTTCCAGTGAGGCCTAGTTCTATGCCATAGAGAATAAAAAAGTTAAACGAGAAGTATTTGTCTATGAGTGTGGTTGCAATGTTTATCTGTCACTGAATAATAAGCCATCATTGCAACACATTGAAATAACAAAAAACATCATAATAAACAAAGAAGAAACGGTAAAACTTTAACCTTACCTGCTAATTAACAACTCGTGTGAGCAAATACTTTTAAACAAAAATCCTCGCTTATATTAATGTATTTATCTTTCTCTTTATTTAAATTAATATTGTATATTGTGACTCATTTCAATTACACAGTAGATCTCGATTCAATTGGCTATCAAATCATTTTAAAATTAGAACAAACAAAAAATTAAGCCTTGATGGTGTCATTGAAAGAAAAATTGTGAAATGAGTTTATATAATACTTTGTCCACAAAAATACAACTTAAAATTAGCTGAGATTATACAGTGTGTACATCTTTCGAGAGAGTTGCATTAAGATTAACAAAAGTTTCTTGCGCAGGATATTATTAACAAAAAAAAAAACTGTAGGAACAAATGCCTAAGATAAGACTTGTTTTAGTCACCTTACATAGACTTTAGATTTCAATAGAAGAAAAATAAGTATATTTTATTAATTTAACAATAAACGTTCAAATTGATGAAACGTAAGGTGACAAATTGTTGGAATGGTTTAAATATAATTAATAAATGAATCGTATAATACAAACCACCCTTAAATAAATAATATATCTAAATTGCACTAGCTAAATTTTACAATAAAATGTCTCAACAGTTTAACATGGTCCTCGAGTAAAATGACGTAATTTCACTATAGATAAGGTACAAGTTAAACTGTATAGACCTACTATTTGAACGAATTTGATCACTGAATTGATTCAGATACACCTGTTTTACTAGATATGACGTGCTTACGTTCCGTTGTAATAGTATGGATATCTATACCCTATTTATTTGGGTTTGAGACAATATGTAAGCAAAGAAAACAATGTTCGACGTGTTTGAATACATTAATAACAGGCTCATTTTCTGTTGAATGCATTGGCGTTTTCTTTACAGGCTTTTTCTTGGGCGAATAACAAGAATTCAACGAAAATATCTGAAAGCGGCACTCTCGTACCAACAAGTTCATGGATAGTGAAAAAGATGGCGGATTTAACCTGCTGATGATTATAACCCGCCCGATGACAAAACGTCACATTTTAATGTAAAATGTTTGCAGTATCTGTGGTCTATAATATATGGTTTGTTTGCTATTTGTCTTACGGCTCACTGAATAGGGTATAGCTCAAAACTTACAAAATACCCAATACTTTTCAAGGATCGCTTGCATAGAGCCTATTCACAAGGCTTTTTTGTACATGCCGTCGAGACGAGTATATGGTACGTGAGCGCAACTAGTATGTTATAACGCGGCATGTACCGTAGTCGGTTCACGAAGCACGACGTTTGATAAACGCCATGTGCATAGGCTCTTATTGTCAAAAGTCTTGTAAAGCCAACTTTATCTAGCCATTAATTTGATCTAAAGTGCGATCCCGGCTACTTTTCAACCAATTTTAAAACGTATTTCCATAATTCTACAACGGAGCGAATGCTTAAAATATATATTAATGTGTATGTATTCATTTACTTAATGTGAACACTCACTATGCACGATCACGAAACTATTTTATTTTATTAATTTATTTAAAAGTCCATTAAAATAAAGGAATTTGGACTGCGCCGGAAAATATGGCAGTGGAATATTGTTTCCGATAAGTAGATTAGATTAATGTTTTCTCCATTATTTTGAACGATGTATTTCGAACCAAATAAAACTTGCTCATAAAAAGAAGCTTGACATACATTAATAAAATGAAACAATGACCATCCTATTGAATTATGTTTAATTTAAATAATATTCACGCTGTATAAGAATTACACGGAACTACAGGAAACATCGAATCTTTTATTTTTATGTTAATAGACTCGAGATTGACCATGGCACGTTTATAGAGATTAGGAGTAATCTAGTTTGATATGAAATTGAGGTTACAGCTTAAATAGATTGAATTTAGGCAAGTAACATTATGTAGAATTTGACGATAAATATTTTACACGAATAATTTCAACAGCTTACTTACATTAATATTACATGTCTTATCTTTGATATTTAGCTTTATTCCGTTCTATCTTCTACATTAATTGTGAAATCAGTATTGTTATTCTACATTGCCCTATTAGGCGGCAGGCAAAATTCACATAGCGAGCGTGCTAAACAAGAATGAACTTTATTTCCGATGGAGAACACAGTCCAAATTCCCTTGTGTAGTACCCTAAATGACGTACTTGCATCACTTCCACGCTTGTTTGAGCATCTTGCGCGAGGCGAAGTACTTGGTGCTGTAGGTGGCGAGGATGAGCCCGGCCAGCACTACGGTGATCAGGTAGTAGTCGAAGTCATCCTTCAGGAGATCGAAGGTTTTTGATGGCGCTACTCGAGTGTAGAATAGATCTGCGTAACGATAATGATTATTTAGATTTTTATTGGACATTAGTATGGTTATAAGAGTAGGGATGGCCAAAATACTGCTGGATAGATTTAATGAACGGGGTTTATTACTAGAAAAGGGTTGTCCACTGAGATAACGACTCATAGAGAATTAAGGCAGAAAGCATGTTGCGTAAAACTCCTCGATGCGACGTGCGCGGGGCGCGCGAGCGTGCGGGTGTAGGTGAGGCGCGCGTCACGCAGCTCGGGCGCGTGCGCCGCGAGGGCAGGGAGATGACAAGTAGTTACCTAGGCCTGTAGTAAGCACAAGACTGGTGGACTCGAGGCCGGCGGGACCGGTGTGTATGTGCGCGGGGCGCGCGAGCGTGCGGGTGTAGGTGAGGTGCGCGTCACGCAGCTCGGGCGCGTGCGCCGCGAGGGCAGGGAGATGACAAGTAGTTACCTAGGCCTGTAGTAAGCACAAGACTGTTGGACTCGAGGCCGGCGGGACCGGTGTGTATGTGCGCGGGGCGCGCGAGCGTGCGGGTGTAGGTGAGGTGCGCGTCACGCAGCTCGGGCGCGTGCGCCGCCGAGGGCAGGGAGATGACAAGTAGTTACCTAGGCCTGTAGTAAGCACAAGACTGGTGGACTCGAGGCCGGCGGGACCGGTGTGTATGTGCGCGGGGCGCGCGAGCGTGCGGGTGTAGGTGAGGTGCGCGTCACGCAGCTCGGGCGCGTGCGCCGCGAGGGCAGGGAGATGACAAGTAGTTACCTAGGCCTGTAGTAAGCACAAGACTGGTGGACTCGAGGCCGGCGGGACCGGTGTGTATGTGCGCGGGGCGCGCGAGCGTGCGGGTGTAGGTGAGGTGCGCGTCACGCAGCTCGGGCGCGTGCGCCGCCGAGGGCAGGGAGATGACAAGTAGTTACCTAGGCCTGTAGTAAGCAC
This sequence comes from Mythimna vitellina, assembly GCA_949316375.1. Classification (NCBI taxonomy): domain Eukaryota; kingdom Metazoa; phylum Arthropoda; class Insecta; order Lepidoptera; family Noctuidae; genus Mythimna; species Mythimna vitellina. The sequence continues at coordinate 4,277,669 of OX438696.1, forward strand.
AAGACTGGTGGACTCGAGGCCGGCGGGCGCGGTGTGTATGTGCGCGGGGCGCGCGAGCGTGCGGGTGTAGGTGAGGTGCGCGTCACGCAGCTCGGGCGCGTGCGCCGCCGAGGGCAGGGAGATGACAAGTAGTTACCTAGGCCTGTAGTAAGCACAAGACTGGTGGACTCGAGGCCGGCGGGCGCGGTGTGTATGTGCGCGGGGCGCGCGAGCGTGCGGGTGTAGGTGAGGTGCGCGTCACGCAGCTCGGGCGCGTGCGCCGCCGAGGGCAGGGAGATGACAAGTAGTTACCTAGGCCTGTAGTAAGCACAAGACTGGTGGACTCGAGGCCGGCGGGCGCGGTGTGTATGTGCGCGGGGCGCGCGAGCGTGCGGGTGTAGGTGAGGTGCGCGTCACGCAGCTCGGGCGCGTGCGCCGCCGAGGGCAGGGAGATGACAAGTAGTTACCTAGGCCTGTAGTAAGCACAAGACTGGTGGACTCGAGGCCGGCGGGCGCGGTGTGTATGTGCGCGGGGCGCGCGAGCGTGCGGGTGTAGGTGAGGTGCGCGTCACGCAGCTCGGGCGCGTGCGCCGCCGAGGGCAGGGAGATGACAAGTAGTTACCTAGGCCTGTAGTAAGCACAAGACTGGTGGACTCGAGGCCGGCGGGCGCGGTGTGTATGTGCGCGGGGCGCGCGAGCGTGCGGGTGTAGGTGAGGTGCGCGTCACGCAGCTCGGGCGCGTGCGCCGCCGAGGGCAGGGAGATGACAAGTAGTTACCTAGGCCTGTAGTAAGCACAAGACTGGTGGACTCGAGGCCGGCAGGCGCGGTGTGTATGTGCGCGGGGCGCGCGAGCGTGCGGTTGTAGTTAAGGCGCGCGTCACCGCCCAGCGGCAGCTCGGGCGCGTGCGCCGGCAGCACGATACCGTCCTCGCCTGATCCACCGCGCCGCGCCTCCAGGTACACCCACGGCACCTCCACCACTGCGCCTGATGATAACGCAACTGAAAAACAAAAAAAAACTTTGTGTGAACAATCATCTGATCCTGAATATTTTGGAGGCAGAGAAGTTGTTCCTAAGATACATTACTATAGCGTGTTCGCGTTAAGGAAATAGTAACTCAACTTTATCACTCAAGTAAGCATGCCCCTTGACCAATTTCAGCATAGGGAATTAGAAAACTCTGTTCACATTTACCAGTTGAACCTTCAGACAGTATGGACACTACTTATTATCAATTTTTCAAAATGAATACCGCACCTGTTAATAAAAATAACTGTGAAAATTATGATGATTCTGATTAAATGTTGAAATAATTACCTAATATAAAAAAATACAATGCAGTAAAAAGTTTGCTTTAATATTACTGGTTTAATTTTTACCCCAGTATAAATAAACCTTCACTCTGCAGATGGAATAATGTGTCACTATTTACTTAACGCGAGTAGACTACATTAACTGCCTAGTTTTCATTGTTTGTGATTTTAACCCCATTTTGTACATCACTTAAAATTGTTTTGTATGTCTCTGATGATGATGAATAAATAATTTATTGATATGTAAACGGTCTTGGTACCGTAAAAGCCTAAAGTTGGTTTTAGGTATTTTATCTGACAGACAGCCTGAATCCACATTTATCCGACACCAACAAGACAAATTTAAAAATTTTATCTAAAATCCTATGAAACCTTGTATAATAAATCGTGTCGACTAATCGCGAGATTAATTCGAATGAAATCATCAGACAAGTACAAATAATGCGGAAAAAGTGCTCCTGGATTTTACAGACAAAACCTATCACTACCACAAATACCTCAAGATTCTGCATTTAGTGCAGCGTAAGTTATTTTCCTTCTTCTTTTTCTTTCGTGTCGATTGGACTCAAATTTTGTCCGACCAGTATGTAGCCACCTGGATGGCTCTGTCGTTGGTTTAAGTCGTGGATGGTGCATGTCGAGCAGGAAAGGAGGCGACGCATATCCTGTAAAGGGGCCCCACACTGGCACTGTGTTTGCGATGGGTCAAGGATACCCTATTTGGCCAGATTGCTTCTGCAGCGGCCAAACTGAGCCTGCAATCGGTTCAGAGACATCCACATTCTGGGTCACTGTAGTTCGTGTTCAAGTGGTAGATGATCTGCCGGGATTATGAAGTTTGGAGGGGTGGGATAGCTATTCTTCCACAATTCGTATCTCTGGTCCGATGCGCTGTTTTCCGAGAAGGTCGTAAGGGGCAGGTCGTACGTTATTTATTGACAGTAATACTCACGCAACACGTGCTTGTCGGTAAGCGATCGTTCGGTGACAGTGGTGGCGGCGGCAGTGGGCGCGGCAGACAGGATAAAGGCCTGGCGCTCCACGCTGGGAGCTCGCTCGGAGGACAGCGAGCTGAAGGCGGCGCCCGCGCCCAACCAACGCGTTTTGCCTTCGTATAGCTCTAGGGTTGCTGTTGAGAGAAACCTTACTGTTAAACTAGCCGTTGTTATTTTTTTTTTAGTGCTTGACTGCGATTCCACCTGATGGTAAGCAGTGATGCAATCGTTGATGGTGAGGCGCACTAGTTTATAAGAATTAATTGATTTCACTCTAACCTTGAAGACACCTAAATTGTAGTTGGGCGGGAAGATCGCAGCAGGCAAATTGTTCCAGTCCTTCGACGTACGCGGTATAAACGACGAAGCGAAACGCTTAGTCCGTACCGTTGAAATTTCAACAACGTTGTTGTTGTCGTCAGTTAAAAGTTTTTTAATTATATAAATTAGTAGTACTTGACTGCGATCTCAGTTCTAGATAATTCACTGAAAATGATTAGGACAATTTTATTTTTCAATGACATTTGATAAGGTTGACTATTACTTGTATTGGAGTTACCCGAAAGAAAGATTAAGGCCAAAGAGTACAATTCCCTGCCAGAGTCTGTTTCCTTATACTACAACCGGAGTCTTTAAGTCAAGCATACTCCACTGTCGACCACATCATTGCTTACAATTAAATGAGATAGTAATAATAGTGATAGCCTATCAATAATAAATAATAAGATTTTCACAAACAGGATTTATTCCACAACTTTGTGCGTTATTAATTATTTAAGACTATGCCAAATTACAGCTTTTTATCACAAAGTCTTGGAATTAGACCGCGTGCAAGACAAATGCACAGATGAACGAGGCGAAACTATAAGATTCTGTTTTGCTATGGAACCCTAAACAGAAGTAGGTAATCTAATTATGATGCAAAAGTGATGTTTTTCCCTATAAATCAGGGTAAAATTGCTTTAATAGTATGATTAGAACTCGTTTTATAATTACTGTGAATTTTTGGAAGTCAAACAGTATAATACGGCCTTATGTGTCATATGGGCTATCAATTCCACTTGCTTTCTTTGACCACTTAGAGCTTCCGTTTCTGAAAGTGGACACCCTCATAACAATTTACAATATGGGGTCGACAATGAATTTGTTTTTTTTTTCTTTCTATTATTTTTTATTCTTGATAGGTTCGCGCTTGACCGCTATCTCACCTGATGGAAAGCGACGATGCGGTCGACGATGGAGCGCGCTTACCTTGCTTTCACTCTTGACTTAAAGATTCCCGGGTTGTAGCCATCAGGAAACACAAATTCCGGCAAAGAATTCCGCTCCTTAGCTGTACGCCCAATGAATGTGTTCCCAAAACGTTTTGTGCGTATAGGTGGGATGTCCACCAAGTACCGGTGGCGCATCGCTGTACGCCTGTATATTGTTCTAATAATTTCTTCCTAAAAAGACAATAGAAAATAAATAGAACAACAACGTTTATTATAAATGAATATTTACCGATCTCAGTCCTTCGATGCTTGTCGTTGTAGTAGAGGTAGGCTAGATAGTGCTCCGTGTGAACCGCGTGAGGCAACGCCCTCGCTCGCCGGTGCGCCTGCGCCGCTACTATGGCGCCCGAGGCTGCATCCACACATGTTGCTACTACCACGTCTGTAACATAAAACATTACGAATAAATTCTGCGTCACCTGCCCTGTCTTCCTAAGAACTTAATGACAGCGTCAGCGGGCAGCATTACCGTGGCCGAATACTGGGCCAGGCAAGAAATTTAAAATAAATAAAAAAAATAGTTTTGTAGCGACACGCTCAGAAGACGAATGAATTCCCCGAAAAGTTCAGCAGATTTGTTCTAGGACTTATTCTACCAGGGCTACGCATTGATCGAGTTACCGCAGCCTGGAACTCAGGGCACCTGAAGGAACACAGGTGCGTCAATTAGAGTTTGTCACTCCCTCTTGCTCCACCCGGGAGAAGTTATTGATAATTTCCCACACATCAAAAGACTTTATTCTACATCCTCATTTCGCCATTTATGTTTTAGTTTGATGTATCAGAAGGCGGGTCTATGGCCGCTAAAAAGGCCCATAACAGACGCAAAATAGCCCCATAACAGCCGGAAAACATTACAGCGGGACTGTAGCTGGTCTACTCAAGCTCAAGTCTCGTCACAAGAGCAGTTGTAGTACTTCTTTATTTCAATGGCTGCGAGATTTTTCGAAAAATAACCTTGGCCAAGGAACGCAAAGTGCAACTTAACGAAGGAACACAGGTATGTAGATTTTAGTCAGTTGAAGCCTGACTAAATAAAATACCTAAATACCAAATACCCGCCCAAATATGATACATATGTGATTCACGGAATTATGATTAACCTATGGAATTGGTTGATTATAATTCTGTGAATTATATTTTAAACAATAAACAACCTGAAACTAACCTTTAAAATGCAAAAAACTTAAATTTGAATTTCGAGGGCTATCTTAAAGCTTAAGCGGGATCCCTTAAGTTTGTAGTTTTTAATGGCGTTCTGTTTGTTTCTTATTCTTAAAATAAGGGGCCGTTCAAGCATTACGTAAGCAGTTTTTTTGCAAATATTATATAATATAATAATTTTTATTTTCAGGCATCAGAGGCCCATAGACAAAATACATAAAATAATCTTAAATAATAATACACTAATACATATTGTAAAAACAATGCTTATTTAACTACAATTAAACACGTAATGTAGTCGGCGTCGTGTTGCGCTGCGTGGTGTCGCATAACCGTCCTCGGAAACGTCGGTATACGACACCTTTCGGCCAGAAGTCCTCTTTTAAAAAGGTCTGTAGCTGTTGGGTTGGAACACGTACCACGAACGACTTGAAGTTGACGTCGTGGCGCGCCTCCAACCTTACGACCCTCAGAGTCCAGTTGGTCTTCACCTTCAAATACTCCACGACTTCCTCAACCTTCGTGTAGTGATGCAGACGCGAAATGTATAGCTGCGTCGTAGGCACAGCAGGACGCAGCAACATGTTCGGACCACTCGGTGCGGTACCGCACTGGTTACGGGAACAGGGTTTCTTCTTCTTTTCTACTCTCTATATTAGCCCCCCTCTTCCTCGACAGCAAAACTCTTCCCCCCAAAGTAAATATTGGTACATGCATCTTTCAATGTGTTCTGGTGTCCGTTACTAATTTATGAGCAGTAGTAGACAAGTTGGGTTACTACACCTTTTGCAAAATCAACAAAAAGTAGAAAATACGAAAAACTAAAAAAATATATACTACTGATGTAATCACCATTCAGACTTGACTGGCCTGTTGGTCTAGTGGTTAGTGGCCCTGACTGCTATGCCGTAGGTCGTGGGTTCGATTCCCACCCAGGACAAATGTTTGTGTGATAAGCACAATCATTTGTTCTGTGTCTGGGTGTAATTTATCTATAATATGTATGTATTTAGAAATATGTTTATCAGTTGTCTAGTACTCATAACACAAGCTCTGCTTAGCTTGGGATTAGACTGTATTGTATGATAGTTGTGTGGATATAAAAAAAAGACTCCCCATCGTCTACGTCATCAAAAATAAGCAAAGCAAAGACCCCCTGTAGTGCTTACGTAAAACTTGAATGACCCCTAATTAGCTTTTCACATGAAATAAAATTGTCATACCTTTATGCACGGGGTCGGGTCCCTCCGTGACGAACAGCACGAGGTTGGGGTTGACGTACTTGTAGAGCACGGAGCGGTCGGGCAGCACGCGGCCCGGAGAGTGCACGCGCTCGCCCAGCGGCTTGCCCAGCGCGCGCACGATGCGGTGCCCCGACTGCGCCGAGCCGCCCAGCTGCACCAGCCACGTGCGGATGGCTTCCACTTGCTGCGGGGGACATACCCTTGTAACATCTGATTGCCAAAAACGTCACTACGTGAAGCTAGAAGCAGCCACAAAAGTCAAACTTGCGACAGAAACTTGTGGCCGGTGGCTGCGACTTTTTTAACCCATGCGGGCAGTATCATAATGGACTCTGAAGAAGGTTTAAATGCGCAAATGTTGTGGCGGCGTTTACTGATCGGTGCGGTTCACAAGTGTGGCGGCCACTGACGTCAACCATGTGCGGTGAGTCCATATAAAAGGTATGAGAAGTGAAACAGGAAATATGTGGCGGCGTTGTGTGGTTGTGGCCGATGGCTCGTGTGAGGCGACCCTAAGTGTAAATGTTCTATTCTTTAAAATGTAATGGCTAGTTCCCTGTTTATGAACACTTATGACAGTACTTTTTTTTATTGATATAAACTAGTGTTTGACTACGATCCCACCTGATGGTAATCCGGCAAGCCTAAATTGTTCCAATTCTTCGATGTAGGCGAACGCTAAATGATTAGTCCGGACCGTAGAGGTGTTAATAATGTAAGTGTGGACACTCACCGTACGTCAGGTTGTCCGATGGTTATACAATATATTATACATTATATATGATTCTGTGCGTGTGTTTGTCACCTAACTGTTCCTAAACGGCTTGACTGTTTTGAATGAAATTTTGTATGTATATTTGAGTGGGTCCCTGGAAAATTTGAAAATACAATTGGAACCAGTAGGTGGCGCTGAAATCGGGCTTCGATTTTTTTCTTTAACTAAGCCAGTTTTTGGGCAGGACAACGTCTGTGGGGCCGCTAGTAAGTTCATAAAAATCTAGTTGTTACCTGTCCATTGAACACGAGTGCGTATCCCTGCACGCGCGCCGTATTCCTTTCCGCAACATACATAAACATGTTCTCCACTAGAGGAGCCGCTGATCGAGGCAGGACCTGCAATGTATGAGAAAACATCATCATCATCATCATCTTCCTGCCCTTGTCCCGTGTTATTTGGGGTCGGCGCAACATGTTTTTTTCTTCCACTCTGCCCTGTCACTTGTCATACTATCACTAACTTCCTTTTCTTTCATATCACTCTTCACACAATCCATCCATCTTTTCTTTGGTCTCCCTCTCCATTCATCCACATGTAAACTCATAACTCTTTTAGTAACATGCGTCTCATCCCTCCTCTTCACATGACCATACCAAGACAAACGATTCCCTTTCAACTTTTCAGACACTGGCGCCACTTTCAAACCTCCCCCTAATATATCGTAGGGGCCAGCAGGGTCGAAGCCTACTGGGGCCACGGGTAGTGTGAAAGCGGAACCCGGGGCCCTGGGACGAAGGCAACGAAGGAACAGGAGTGGGTTTTTAGTCAGTAAGAGTCTGACACTATCTCCCGCCCGCCCAAGAGCGGGGATGTCATTAGGATGATTTTCCAACCCAATAAAAAAAAAAAAACCTCCCCTAATATATTCATTCACTCTTTTTATTTGGTTTATTTGAAATAAAATGCTTTGAATATTTGAATCATCTTTAGGCTGATGAATAAATATAATAATGAATACAACACTTTACCTGGACATTTTCCTCCTTATCAAGCAATATAAGAGCATGTAGTTTCTCGTTATCAGGACGATGTAACAGCGTGCACTGTAGCAGTTGCACGTCCAGCTTGAGGAGCCGCTCGCCGATCAACGTGCCGGTGATTGGGTTCAGGCTGATGATTAGGCCGTTGCCTGTTCCCTGGGAGACAGTAATTAGGTGGTTAGTTTAATTATGTAGTGAAATTAACCCTTTAATCACTCACATGGCATCGAATTATCCGATGAGTGTTTTCATGTCTTATTCGCCAAGGTCGTATATATGCGACTGGGTACTCCATCTCGTTTAGCTCTTCAATTCTCATAGGTGACAGAAGAGTGAGCTGACGAGATGGAGCATTTGGTCGTGGATTCGCGACCCTGGCAGAAAAAAGGCGAGTATTTGTCGGATATATCCGACGTGGGCGGTTAAAAGGTTAAATGTACATAGTTTTTTGGGGCCAAAATGACGTCTTACGTACGTCATTATAGCCGCACTGTTGTTGAGTAAGTCGTAACAAATCATTGAGCGAAAATTTTCTCAGTCGTATCCATTTCAACGCACGACTAATACTTTTTAAATTGCCGTATGAATTCATTACATATCATGATGGCAAAATATGTGATGTTACACTAGGGGGAGGGGGGGGGGGGGCAATCGTCACAAGGACAAGGGTCATAATATTTGTGGGATGTAATTTATGGATAGACCCTTAGAAAAATATAACAAAAATAGGTAACGCCGGACAAAAATATACTAGCAATGCTTCTATACGTATCTTTGTTCGGCTACGGTTTAAAGACCTGGTTCTTTTTGCTATTGATTCCTTATATTGGCCTCTAATATATAACCTAGGTTTCATTTCTGACAAAAAGAAAAAAGTAAATCATGCCAATAGTTTGAATAAACTTTTGGAAATTATAAAATAACTTTTTGCACGATCCAAGATATCTCAAATGTTTCTACAGGCTATGTAGAGCATCTTTTATTCGCCGCTTTCCTGGTTATCGCCACTATTTATTTTAGATATCAGAACATTCATTTATTTAAACAATCTCTTATACCATAAGACTGAAAATAACATTCACAATAAGCGCTTATTGTGATTGTTATTATGCTAGTTAGAATTGTAATACAGTTGCAGTGTTTGGGAAAAAATAGCGTGTTGGGTCCGTCCTAAAAGAGTTCTTACCTCATGTTTACCGACCACAGTGAGGTACGCGTCGTGGGGAGGATGCCGGGCAGTCCTCCGCGTGAACACTACCACGCCTTCAGTGTCCAAGTCAGCTACATAGTACTGCCATAGAATCGCGCCTGATAAGTTGTCCATGCCGAAAATCTATAACAAAATAAACACATTTATAAGGGCCGACGCTGCGTAAAGCGGGCGCCCGCGCGGTCCCATACAAAAGTGCACCATAGCTTCATAGCACATTTGGTTAACTAACCTAACCTAACCTAACATTTTGCACAATCATTAAATAGTTCATGTACAAAAATGAGCACAGATTTTAGATAAATAGTACAGCCTGCTTGAATAAAATGTCAAAAAAAAAAATTGAGAAAAGACGAATTTTCAAAGATTCGCAACACCCGTGCGAAGCTAGGGCGGGTTGTTAATTATTTTAAGGCCAACACTGCATTCAGCGGGCACCTTCGTGGGCGCCCGCGTGGTCACCCGACGCGCGACATCGCGCGTGTGTCGTGTGCGGTGGTCCCCGTAGCGGAAACCGGATTATTACTTGAGCAGTGTCGCTAGTTCAACTTTCGCTATCTTTGCTGCCCATGTGAAACAAAAACTTAAGTTTTTCAGTAACCAGTAGGTATAATAGTTTTTGTAGGTTTTATTGATCTGAGCGCCTAGTGCGAGTTTGTTAATAATAATAATTTATTCATTCAGACATCATTGATCCAATAGTTAGTATAAAACTTATCATCTAGGTTAATCTTGGTTGGTTAATCTGCCTGCTGCGGTCTTTCCGTCCAACTATAATATAGGTGTCTTCAAAGCTAGAGTGAATAGGCTCTTAATAAACTAGTGCGCCTGACCATCAATGATTGCATCTCCGCTTACCATCAGGTGGGATTGCAGTCAAGCACTGGTTTATATCAATTAAAAAAAAAAAATCTAGGTGTTAGTAAATTAAAAGATTAAAAATTTAACATTATAATTAGTTTAACCCTATTCCAACAGCCCCCTAATTTGATGCATCAGTATAGGGCAGCAAAATTTATCAACAACAACCGAACACCGCAACCGTTAATGCGATCAACTCGTTTACGACGTTCGGGGATCTGATTGACCTGCTCCAAGCTCTTAACTATTCACAGAGTTAAACGCAGCTAACATTTCGATCGCATTAACGTAAAAACTATTCGCATTCAACGCACTGGTACTGTACCTTGCCCACATCAGTAACCAGCACAATAATCTTGTGAAGTCCGAAGTAGTCGCGCACGAGGGCGGACGGCGCATCCTCCTCCAGGCCTTCGCCCCTCTGTATGCTCTGTATCAAGGTCTGCAACTGTGTAAACTGTGTCTGCAGGCGCCGGGAGAATGCCGCCCAGATAGAACCTGTGAGGAAAATTTTAATAAAATAAAACCATGGAAAATCATGTAGAGGTATTGAAAAGCCAGCTGCGATAAGTATGATTCGTGCGGAAGAAACGCCTGGGTGCCACCATTATGTGGACCGCCCGGAGGACACCTGGAGCATACGGTAGAGGTGTGCCCTGTCTGGGCAGAGCACCGCCGTGTCCTCGTGGTTTCGATCGACGGCAGTGATCTCTAGCGCCGGGCCTTATAAAAGGCCATAGTCCGGAGCGAGCAGGAGTAGCAGGCGGTTGCCTTCTTCTGCGAAGGAGTAATGCTAGCAAAGGAGAAAGCCAACCGCGCGAGGCAACGGTCCTCTCGCCCCAGCCGCCGGGATTCCGATCCCGATTACCGGCTACCGTAGGCTCGGGCTTGCGGACAGCGAGCAATGGGTAGCTCACTGTCCAACCGACCGGTGACCGTCCGGACCGAGCCGAGAGAGACGTCAGCAATCGTAGGAGCCCATTAGGGTCCAGACCTACTGGGGCCACGGGTAGTATGAAAGTGAAACCCGGGGCCCTGGGACGAAGGCAAAGAAGGAACAGGAGTGAATTTTTAGTCAGTATAAGTCTGACACTGTCTCCCGCTTCGCCCTAGAGCGCGATTTGTCATTAGATGACTATCCCACCTAAAAAAAAGCTGCGATATGTTTAAACTTGTTTGTATGCACTGCTCCTGACTACTGCAGCCACTGTGCATCGATCTCCGATATAACTTCCGATTTAATCGGAACCGAAATCAGAAGTGTCAAATAAATAGTAAGTTCCAAACTTTCGGTATTGGAATCGAACCTCCGTCACATCTCTGGTTTCAAGTTATAGATAACAACTACACATGCATCTAGTTGATGAAAAACAATGATGTGATTCATTTCTAACTCAAAGCTGTAATGAAAGTAAACGCGTGACATTCTTTACAACCTAAAATGCATACCAGGAAGAAAGAAAGAAAGAAAAAACGTTTATTCGTACCTCATACATACAGTAGAATTTTAAGTATGGAAAAAAAAATAACTTTAAAATCTGTGCAAGGCCAAAAAGGAAAAAAAAAGGGGGTGATGGATAATATTAAGCAACTATTGAATAACTAATAACAATAAGTATATCTCATCATCTTCCTGCCCTTGTCCCATCTTATTTGGGGTCGGCGCAACACGTTTTTTTCTTCCATTCTATCCTGTCAACCGTCATACTGTCACTAACTTCCTTTTCTTTCATATCACTGTTCACACAATCCATCCATCTTTTCTTTGGCCTCCCTCTCCCTCTCCACCCATCCACATGTATACTCATAACTCTTTTAGTAACATGTGTTTCATCTCTCCTCTTTACATGACCATACCAAGACAAACGATTCCCCTTCAACTTTTCAGTCACTGGCGCTACTTTCAAACTTCCTCTAATATATTCATTTCTCACTTTATCCATTCTCGTCACAATAAGTATATCTATAGATTGAATTTTCTTATCAGCATTAAGATATTTCCTTTTAACAATACAAACTGCATTCCAATCAACAATAACTAAAATAGCATGCAATGTTTCCTAAATAAAGATAGCAGGACAATCTAGCTGAACTATTTCCGACCGGATGAACGAGTGAAAAAACGAATGGAAAGATGATATTGTCGCACTCTGCGACGGTAGAACTTCGGTATGAGATCTTCTGCTTGAATAAAACTCTTAGGAGGCTATCAGGTTTTACTTATACTTTTTTCAGGATTCTATATCAGCTCATTGCGCTACAATGGTTATGTTCGAACTGAAAAAGCTAGACATTTCTTTGTTCTACTCAATTTTTAACTAGAATAGGTAGAACTGCAAAACTGTTAAGATGGATGTGTGGTGTGACGAGAATGGATAAAGTGAGAAATGAATATATTAGGGGAAGTTTGAAAGTGGCGCCAGTGACTGAAAAGTTGAAGGGGAATCGTTTGTCTTGGTATGGTCATGTGAAGAGGAGGGATGAAACGCATGTTACTAAAAGAGTTATGAGTTTACATGTGGATGGATGGAGAGGGAGAGGGAGACAAAAGAAAAGATGGATGGATTGTGTGAAGAGTGATATGAAAGAAAAGGAAGTTAGTGATAGCATGACGAGTAACAGGGCAGAGTGGAAGACAAAAACGTGTTGCGGCGTACCCAAATAACACGGGATAAGGGCAGGAATATGATGATGATGAGGTAGAACTGCAAAATTCTTAAAAGCATATTTTACAATTCAGTTCGTTAGCTATAAAAAACCTAACTCATGCGACCTCCTTTCGATATCACAATATCTGCAAAGGGATAACAAAAAAGAGGCTAAAAAATAAAAAAAATGTTTCTGTAACCATTTTGATAATTCATGCATGTAGCATTGCCAGTCATTTTGGTTTCTGCTTTCCAGTTAAAGAGCATACAACAAAACATCTAATCAAGGTTTCAATCAGAATAAATTATGAACATTTCAAGCAAACAATAAGAGTTTAAAAATGTTTTTTAATTTAAACTTTTACTAAGCCATAACACACCTGTATCCACACTATTATTTTTGTATAATATGTTTTGATAAATGTAAGGGCTCCTACACAAAACTGCGATGTGAATTGCTGAGATACGATTTCGTGCGGCAAAGCATCGGTTCAGGGGCCCAAGTCTGCTATTTTTATAAATTCGTCATTCCAAAACGATCCCATTGTCATTTTTCTAAAAATTCGTAATCTACTAATTCATAATGATCGATCATTGATCGGTCAATGGTCTCGTAATAGATTTTTGGTAGATTGACAGTATCTGGTTTATTTAAAGCAATGTCTGCAAAATAATGTTCTAATGCTAGATCACTGATCAAAGGAACTGTCAAAATTTTAGGAGATTACCGCATACGTCAGACATTCATTTGTCAATTTATACGAGATTCCTTTGACCAGTGTTCTACCATTAGAACGTCGTTGTGCAGTCATTCCTTTTAATTTGTTACGAGACAGTTCGATATTGTCATTCTACTACAACTCCATTTACCATTGACCGATCAATGATCGATCATTATGAATTAGTAGATTACGAACTTTTAGCAAAATGACAATGGGATCGTGTTGGAATGACGAATTTATAAAAATTGCACTTGAATTGCACAGCAGACTTGAACCCCAGGTGACCATACAATATGCGATGCGAATCAATCCGCTAGTTCTTGCAATGTGTCGTGCGAGCTCGTAGATTTCTACGATGCGATGTCGCACCGCAGTTTTGTGTTGGACCCTTAACTCGTATTTTGTAAACATCACACAATCACACGTCTACAGTACTTACTATACATCTTGGCAGCTAGAAAATAAGAAGATAAATAAATATGATACGTAGGTAGAAAAAGAAATATTTATGTAGTTTTATATTGTACTGATATTTCTCTGTCACTCTAAGGGCGCTTTCAATTTAGACGTTTCATGTTGGACCGCTGCCGCACGTTTACCGTGTCGCAGCCGGCCGGTTGCTGTACGTTAGCAGTCAGACAACAAGCGCCTAAATTGAAAACGAATCTGTCTGCCGTGCGTTTGTATGCCAGTGATGCGCTATACAACACCGAACACGTGGTGCTTGTGACCTTGCCGTCCTGCTGTCGACAATTTGCCGCACCGCGCGCTTTGTATGAAAAATACAATCGTACGTACGCAGTACGACTAACGCACCGCAGCAGGCTGTTAAAAAACGCATAAATTGAAAGCGCCCTAAGGTTGATTGGCAGAAAACTCACTCTGTTAAGCTCGCCATTGTACATGGATTGTCAAATCAATGTGTTAGGCCTACTATGCACGGACGCGTAGCTTCTATAAAGACGCGACGATACAACGCTTCATCGACAGTTTTATAAAAGCGTATAATGACGGATACGCGTCTATGAAGCTACGCGTCCGTGGACAGCCAAACGGCACCGGAAGAAAATTGTTTAGTTGAAATTCAGATATCATAACATTTCAGGTTTAACAAGTAAGATCAAAGACATGAAATCTTAAGTCTCCCTTATTTTTCCCAGTTAAAAGCACAACGTGATATTTTACTAAAGAGATCAAAAACAACAATACGGTACCTTCTTTCTGATCGAACTCAGACTCGATAGCGGCGTCCAGATCCGACACAGGCAGTTCCACGAACTCAACAGCAACGACGTTCGCTAACGCCTCCTCACGTGACCATAGGACACGACCTGGTCAAGAAACATGAAGTATTTTACTTATAGAATATAATGGAATTGTACGACTGGGTTTTTGAATTGATTACTTTGAGTAAAGCATGTCTCAAACCTTAATTGAATGCCAAATTTAGACAGGTTTTCAGATTTAAGAAGTTTAAAGTTTGTGAAATACTCAACTTTAAATGCTTAAATCAAAAATCGGGGAAGGACTAGTCGCGCACTAAGAATTTTTCGTAAACCCGCTCTTATCCCTACCGCTTTTAAGCACGTAATTTACTGTTTTTCGCACTAGTGCGGAAAAGTGTGCGAGCTCGCCACTCGCCATAATTGATTGTATGTATCGTTTTAAGCTGGATGCTAAGCGACCCCCAAGAGTCGCGCGTCAAGTGCGTTTAATTATTTTTTCGTAAGTGTATTGAAAAACGACGTTTGATACACGTAGAAATTTGTCACTGCAGTTCCGCCTCGGTCGCAATATCAAACTTTCTATACTTGTATCAAAATATACTATTTTTCTATTCACCATCACAATCTCACGTGCGCATCTGCTCTGATGCAATAATGGTGAGATAACTATTAAAATAACCAGATTTTTCCATAGCGATAAGCACAAACTACTGATTTTTAGGGTTCCGTACCTCAAAAGGAAAAAAAACGGAACCCTTATAGGATCACTTTGTTGTCCGTCTGTCTGTCAAGACCCTTAATCTCAGGAACGCGTGGAGGTAATAAACAAATTAAAATCATATACTCAAGTCTGCGGTCCCTTGAAGCTGTTAAAATATCAAACTTCTAAGTTAACGAAAAAAAAAATACGGCCGTTTATGTCGCAAAAAACGTATATTTCGACACTCTCAAAGGAATTAAAATTCTTATGGTACTTTCTGATGACCTAGACCTTGAAATATGGCATGAAGCAAGATCTTGTAGCACAAATATAGGAATTAATGTGAAAACTGTAATTTGTAGATACATCACAAAAAAAAAAAGTTTTTTTTCGATTTCAAAATCTTCCGAGACTCGATTTGGGAATTTAACTATTTAAATAAGTTAAACAGTGAACGAGTCCGACTCGCACTTGCTCAGTTTTTTTATATATTTTCAAATAACTTTTCAACATACCTCCTTGCTGCATTAGATGCATGGAGTCATCACCACTACTGAACAGTATCCTGCAGACGAGCTGTTCCCTGTTGGACTTGGTGCAGACAGCTGAAGACACCTCAGGGTCTGGCAACTTCAGATTGCGGTCGGTGACACGTAGTTCGGGCAGTTCTGCGCCTGTTGCTACGCTGTGAGCTGTCATTGTGAAGCCCTGGAGAAGAGGAAGAGAGTAAATACCGTGCCGACGACGGCGACGTCTTTGTGTTGACACTATCACCGGCCCACGCTGAAATCCAGCGCTGTGGACTCCTCGCATTTTGCGTGTAGTCACGGCATTAAGCTGAGTGTTCATGTTCGGCCGTTTTGCGTGGACGTGGCGAATATTTTTTCTAAAGAATATTTACAATTTGTAAGTTAGTCCTAAGATTATGTCTTTTCCGCCAAATAAAATGTTTTTCTTTCTTTCTAGTAAGGCCTAATGTCTACGAACGTGTGGCTTCATAGACGCGTATTTACTACTAGACTAGCCTGTTGATCTAGTGGTTAATAGTCCTGACTGCTATACCGGTTCGATTCCCACCCAGGACAAATGTTTGTGTGATGAACACGATCATTTGTTCTGTGTCTGGGTGTAATTTATCTATAATATATATGTATTTAGAAATTATAAGTATGTTTATCAGTTGTCTAGTACTCATAGCACAAGCTCTGCTTAGCTTGGGACTAGACGGCGTTGTGCGATAGTTGTTTCATATTATATTATTATTATTTTTCGTCATTATGCGCTTGGTGTACGCCTGCTCACAGCTAACATACAAAACTATGAAACTGTGTCGACGTGCGGTAACAACACCACACCACGTCAGTTTCTACAAAGCTACGTGTCCATGGATAGTAGGCCTTAGTTTAGATTCCATTTCTTAGCACTTTGATTGAATTAGTCGGCGATTGTACTGACAGCTGTGTCAAGTGGGTACTCCTCTCAAATTACAATACTTTGAAAATGGGTGTAACAAGTTGATGATGCTATCTGTACATGCAATACCTATCTATATATATAAAAGGAGAAACTGACTGACTGACATATCAACGCACAGCCGAAATTATTGGGACTAGGAGTGTGAAATTTTGCACAAAGCTTCCTTTTATGACGTAGGCGAGCACTAAGAGAGGATTTACCAAAATTCATTCCGTAAGGGGATGAAATAGGGGTCTAAAGTTTGTATGGAGAAATTTTCACGCAGGCGAAGCCGCTGGCAGAAGCTAGTATATTATATATTTGAAGGAAAAAAATAGAAACTAAAACACAATTTTCTTTCAAAGAGTAACCGCGGCCCTGGAACGCAAAGAGTAACTGAGGGAACACAGGTGAGTTTTTTGATGATTTTTGGGACGGGTTATTTGATGATTTCTCAATGAAAAAAAAATAATCGCTCCACCGACATCGGGACTGATTATTCGACAAATTATCATTAAAAAAAAGCTAATGCGTGCATATAGCAAAAACACCTTACCTGATTATCATCCATCCAAGCCTGCAACACAACTGGACCATTCGCAAGATCAATCAACGCGACACTCGCCGACGCATCGCCAACATTCGTCGCCAACATCTCAAACTTGTTATTCTTTATCATAATAATCTTCTTATCTTCAACAGTGAAGGCTGGTATAACACTGCTACCGTCAACAGATCGGATACCACCGTCGTACGTCTCCAGGTTGACGTATTCGGAAAGTGGCCGGGTTATAAGTTGGACGGCTTGGGATGTCACGTCCAGCGAAATCAGCTGTTGACTACCTTTTTCCCCGGAAATGCAAGTGTAGTATGGTGGAGTTACTACGCAGGAGCTGGAATGTTGAGAAATAGTTATAACTAGCGACCCGCCCCGGCTTCGCACGGGTGCAATGCTGATCATTGTGGGTTGCACCTAAAAGATAGACCTATACCATTGCAGACTTTTTTGTAGACCTTTTTAAGGTGTACAATACTGTAGTATATTATTTTGATCTATCTCTTAGGGGTCAGCCAGCGTTTGCAATGTAAGCGCAAAAAATGTGTTTATTTACGACATCACAATAGAAACTTCTAAAATCATCAGTGTTTCTTTACTATATTGTACGTGTATTATACATATAAACCTTCCTCTTGAATCAATCTATCTATTAAAGAAAACCGCATCAAAATTCTTTACGAAGTTTTAAAGATCTAAGCATACATAGGGACAGACAGACACGAAAAGCGACTTTGTTTTATACTATGTAGTGATATGAATTTGGATCGTACTACAAGGGGTGTCAGACCACCGAAACTCGTTTTTACGACCGATAACTAAAGAGAATCTCGGCTTTAGTCTCAGTTTCGCCTAAAACGGGAAGGAAGGAAAAATGTATAATAACGAAGAAAGAAAAAAAGAAGAATAACGAAGAAAGGAAAAAAAAAAAAGTGTGAGTCGGACTCGCGCACGAAGGGTTTCATTATATAAACACCTGTTTTTTACACAATTTTTTTTATTCTGTTTTTAGTGTTTGTTGTTATAGCGGCAACAGAAATACATCACTGTCTGTCTGTGTAAATTTAAACTGTCTAGTTATTACGGTTCATGAAATATATTTGGTGACAGACAGACAGACAGTGGAGTCTTAATAATAAGTTCCCGTTTCTACCTTTTGTGTAAGGAACCTTAAAAAAGAAAGAGGAATAAAGTAATGTTTTCGCGAAATCTCTAGAATTCAGTTTCATTTTCAATGGAAAAGGAAACTGGTTTATTTATCGAAACTGAAAGTTCGATCGGGCATTATATAGCTACCCTGTCTAAAAATGTGAACGAACAATGTGAATGTGATGTGTGTGTGATTGTGTGTTGTGTGTATGTGTGTGTGTGTGTGTGTGATAGCATAATTGAGTGCAGATTCAACTTTGCAGTTGTGATATGCCTATGACCAAAACTAGCTTACAAAATTCATACCTTAAGTTATATAATGAACAAGCAGAAATAAAAGAAAAATAAATATAATAAAGAAGTTTGTTACTTGTAGAGGAGAGTGGGGTCAATTTTGTTCTGTCTAAAGGCAAATAACATTGCATTTCAGCTCCTTAGCATTATTATGTATGAAACAATAAGTGTGCATAAGTGAACACCTAAATTGTTGTTCAATAGTTAGTGACATCTCATATACCAACTCAACATTATTTTTTTCCATTACCCAAAATTCCAGACATGTACTCATAGATAAACTTACCCATCTCTAGCCCATGAGGCAGGTAACTTGGATGTGTATCCCCTGTTCTGTCCACTGGCGAGGTGGTACATGCTGACCTCGAGATGTGAGCCGAACACAGGCAGCATGTGGACTAGCAAGTCATTCTGCACCCACCACTCCGAGAAATCTGCTTGATCGTCGTTTTCGAGGGATAGGGACCATTCCCATTGAAGAACGCCTGTAATAAACAATAGTGTTACACTGCAATTTAAATAAGATTATATAGATAGATATATTCTTTATTGTACACCAGTAACAAAATTACAATAGGAACTTAAAATTAATAGGGTGTTACAATGGGCGGCCTTATCGCTAAAAGCGATTTTTTACAGACAACCTTTGGGTGGATTTGTCAGAGGAGAAAAATATATGCAGGTTGTACATGGTGTACTATTAAGGAACTGAACGTCAATTACCTCTATCTGTGAAATGTTACTTAAAAATGCGGTTTGCAAAGTTTTATTTGCGTATCAGTAAGGGTTGTTTTTTTTTTTTACTTTGTTTTACTGAGTCTTAGTTTAATCTAAGTGATGAAAATTGTTATTGTTTAATCAAAAGTAGCCAATTATTTATTATTTAAATAATAATTAGTTTAAAAAAACTGTTTTCTTTCTTGTTTTCATTGTCTACAATTTGCCTTTTTCTTCCATTCGCCACTACTCAGACACGACATACAGAGATGAACAGATGAGCGGGATTGAGGAACTAGATTCTGTTTAAACTTTTTTCGTTCGATTACTGGACGGCCGGACGGTGAGCCACCCATTGTCCGTCGTCCGCAAACCCGCGCCTGCCGTAGCTAGTAGCCGGTGGTCACGATCGCGGTGGCTGAGGCGTGAGGATGTCCATTCCCTCGAGAGTGAGTCCGTCTCCTTCACTAGCATTAGTGCTTCACAGGAGGAGACCGCCTCCCATTCCCTCTCGCTCCGGACCATGGCCTAAACAAGGGTCGGATCGGTTCTTTTATCCATTAGGTACTATTTAAATAAAAACAAATATTTAAAAAATTCTAATCCGCGGGATTGATGGCTGCAATTGGATTCGTGAGGAAACCGGCATGTCCTAAAATCAAAAATTCAAAGACATGTGACATCCACCAACCCGCAATGGGCCCGCGTAGTGGATTACGGCCCATTCCCTCTCCTAGAGAGGAGGCCTGAGTCCCAACAGTGGGAAAATTATAAGGCTAACCATGCTATGCTATTGGATTCCCTAGTCACGACCCTCATTATAGAGGGCAAACGACGCAAGAAACAAGAGCGGCGACCAGCGACTTCAACTGCGTGAGATTACCCCAACTGAACATTCCTGGGATGAAAGTACCCTATGTGCTATTCCAGGGCAAACTCTACCCAGGGGCTAAATTGTATCTACATCCATTCAGTCATTTGAGTGTGAAGGATTAAAAAATATACACACACACTTAAACTCAGGACTTAAAGAGCCTTCTAAAATAGAACCCTTATCTTATCTTGTGTTGGGCTGGCCTTGGGCCAGAGCACTTCGACCCTTCAGGATCTTTTGTGCTGTTCCCTCCTGTCTACTCAACCCCTAGCCCTCTGTGCACCTTCTTCATGAGTCCCAGTATGGGTTTGATGGGGCTGAGCCTGTAGTCCTCTGGTCTTGGATATGGTTGGCCCAGATACTCTAGTCTTTTGGAGCCTAGTGTAGTAAATAGAACCCAACTAATCACAATTACATACCTGTAGCAGAGTCCCATCCTCGTACCAAGTAAGGGTTGGACCCAGACACCGTGACCACCTTGTCTGTTATAGCCAGGAGTTGAATGTTGCCTGTAGAGGCACTCTCGAACACGTGACGCCATACCACTTGACCTGCAGATGTCAAATAATGGTTTATATGACCAATCTATGCAAAAAAGAGGCACCGATGAATCAATTTTAAGGCGTCCATTACACCGCCGCGCTGGTCATGCAAGCATCAATCAAAACCATCAATCATAAATGATGTTTGAATGACGGACTTTTATCGCCATTATGTTTTCGTCATGCAAACGCCAATCATCGCATTAGACGGTAGGTTTTTCGTCAGTCAAATTATTAGGTAATACAATTTCGTGTTTACTATGCATACATATTTTTGTTATGAAAATCGCTTCTAATTTTAGAGTCCCTAAGTTTTTATGAACATGCAAAATGCTTTCTCAGATATAACTATTTTTAAGACCTTATAAAGCACATGATTTGCAATTAAGATTGAATTGAATAATAAGGAAAACCATAAAAGAAATATGGATTGAATCTGCCTTTGTTCAGTGATTTTAACCTGTGCAAGTTTAAACAAATACGTGAGCTGATAACATTGTCTCTCCTGACTATATTATGCCCCACACTACAATTATTATCATTGAGGAAGATCTTCCAATAAGCAGAATGTCCACACAAAGTATTTTAGACTATTGTTGCCCTATTTATGAGTGTTGTTTTCAATGGTGATACTTCTGGGGTTTATGTACAGTAAAGTCATATACATTTAGCCCTACAGTATAAGTATTAGCTTGTTAATTCATTAAACACGGAGCGAACGCCGGCATTCGCTTGGTCATTGTCTTTCTATTGTGTAATTACGCTACTCAAAAGGTCAATCAATACTAACAGTGTCCTGTTTTCTAATTGGTAAATAATCTTGGGCCAAAATTGTAACCAAGAGCAAAACTCATACGACTTTACAGTACCCATTGCATAAATGACAAATAATTGTCATTCATTGTTCTTTGAGTAAATATGACTATTACAAACTCAATTTTTTTTTAATTAGAAGTTTGGTTATTTGAAGAAACACTGAAAAAACCTAAAAGGTTAGGATCTTCTCAAAGTCCATATAATTACTTGTAGTAGTCAAATCATGTAAAAACCACATACTTAATAGAAGCACACAAAATTGAGTACAACAAATTATTATTTATGCAGTATATTCTCAAGTTCCCATGATTTGGAGTGTGTTACAGGTTTCTTAGAAGAATCATTGTGTGACATACAACTGTAATAATGCTATTGTTTGTCTTTGTTTTTGAAATCTGGACCAATGAGCAACAACTACTACTTATGTGTTGGCATATTCTATGAATGATCTACAACAACTTTATTCTTATTGGACATTTCTTCATAGTTAGTATAAGTTTGTAGTTTTAACACAACATGACTATGCAAATTATGAAGATATGGATAATTTGGTTGCTCAACAACCAAAATTTGATTAATTTGGTAATTGAATTAATTCCCAAATTTACTCAAATGTAACGAGTGTAAACAGATTATCATAGTTACGCCGGCTTCCTACATTTGAAACGGATACACTCAATAAAATTAATTTACCAGTCTTCAAATTCAGTGCAGCCAAAACATTCTCCTCGGTGGCAACAATTATCTTCTTGGCAGTGGATACAGTATCAAATTGGGAAAATTTGATCCTTCCCACGTATGTTTGACGCCTGAAAATCATAATTTCATTAAAAATTCAGTCAACTACGAGCCTACAATGACATAGAAACACTATAACCTAACATATACACTTACCAGTCGAATTTTCCTATCTGGTCCTCGTAAATGCATACCGATAAGTTGATTAAACTAAAGAACACAATAAACCAATTCAATTTGTTTAAACATTTCAATAAACCCAAAAAATTGGATTTGAAATAAATTGACAGCAGCCCCATTTCTGAGTGACTGAAAAACTTAGTGTTACTAGTTTACACTTTGACGATTACATTAAAAATAATACCAGCTGAGAATAAAAAAAACAATTCTAACAATATCGATAATATTGTTTTATTTCTTAATAAGTTTTTTAACTACAAAATAATTAAATACAGTCTCAAACATATGTTTAATATATCAGATAAATAAAACCACGTAAACATTTTTTGGTTATAGCAATATTTATCACTACGTTTCTACTTACGCAGGAATTGCTAAAACTGAAACGATGTTGATTATTTGAGATTCTGCGATAGCCTTGATTGAGCTCGGCCATGCTTCGATGTTATCTTTTCAATCAAGATCTTTATCTATTTAATCATATGAACCCGGTCTCTGGGTACAACTTCATACAAAACCATTGAACATAAATGTGTTCAAAAGTGATTATCGCTACCTACCCCAATAATTTTATTTGAGAATCTAAATAACTTGTTATGTAAAACAAGTGCACCGTGTGTGTATGAATTATTTCTAACATACTCCTTATATTTAGTATGTAGGTACTTATCGCATTAACTGGATAAATTACTTTCCAAGTAAAACACATTAATATGAATAAGATCATAGCGGTTAGCAAGCACTTATGTACCTAAAATAATATTATAGTAGCTTATACAAAGTCGTTTAATGAGGTAGGTAAGTCATAATCAAAGCGTCAAGGGCTGCCTCGGGCTCCGTTAGACTGGGCAGCTTTCACCGGTGCTCATATACCTTTCAAACTTATTCCATGTGCATTTGCCGGCAGGCTGCATCTATAGAAATATGAACTCAGTAGTAAAAGCATGACGCAAACCAGATTTTATAGCAGAAAAATGCTTCAGATTTTTCTTAATTAGTTTGTGAGCGGTACGTACTACCTATGTTAGTAATTAATCGCACTTTAGGTATTTACCTACATGCTATAAACTAGGCTAGATAGCATTACGTACAGTGTGTGCAGATGTCACCTACTATAAAAAAGAGCATTAGATACGATGTGTGTAGATGTCACTTATATTTTAAAAAAGTGAGGTAGTTACGAACTTAAAAAAATCTTGAGGAAAGATTTCATCTGAACTAAAATAGAAAAAAAAATATATAAAGAACGTGGACACCAACGTAGCTGATAATACGTTGAGCAAATAAATCTTATAAAGGAATAAGATCCTGTAGGTATCACTAGGCAACACGCCCGTGGGTATTGATATAGAAACCGGTCAACTGCGCGTGCAATTCACAGAGGGTTCCATCGGACAGACGGTGTCTAAAGTTACAAATAATGCACTACTTGTCTGTAAGTAATCTTCATTTCATAATATAAAGGAACTTTTTTTATTTGAACTTTTACCCTAAGAGCGTACTCTTCCCATGGGGTCGTTTAACAGGATAGACTTAATAAAAATAGGTAGACAAACAAAAAAATACTTTGAAAAGAGTTCCTATAGTGAGTACCTAGCCAGAATCATTATTTACATAGCTGAAAAAAAAAACTTGATACAATATCTATAAAGGATAGCCAGGGAAACGTTTACAATTTCGTTTCATCAACATTTGAGCTTGTTTGAGCTGTAGCCTCGCTTGGGATTTCATATAAAAAACTCAAAATGAACTCTAATTTGATATTACCTTTTAGTTAGAAGAAATGATAGATACGTACAGGCTCCAAATAATGAAACCTGAAGGACTACCCAGCTGTGTTCCTTCAGTTGCCTTTTGTGTTACTAGGCCACAGTGACTCATTCGAAGAATCCTACAGGATTCTCCCTATTATCCTAGCAGGTATCGGCCCTACTGGGCACTGTTCATTTTGCTAACATCTCATTTCATTTCATTTATTTACATACCTTATTGTGATTAAGGATGTTGCAATAGGCCTAAAACTAAGGTACATTTACGGACTCTCTAGGGGCATATCAAACATAGGTAAAAAATATATCATTAAATCAAATCAAACATTAAAACGATGCTTAGTGTAGTCAATTTAGAGGAGTTGGGTCGAAGTGGTGGTTCCATTGCAGGCAGACCGACCAGGCCTACATTGATGTGGAGGTATCGGGAGAATAGTCGCAGAGGGTAGCGGTATCCGAGGCACGGTGCCCCGCTGGCCGACCGAAGGTAGTTAAGGGTAAGTAATATACCAGCCACACATGGAAGGCTGCCCCGCCAACTGTCGAAAAATCCCAGGATGAGCCATCGTGCGGCTTCGCGACCAGAAGAGAGGGCCCGATGGACACTCCCGGGAGGGCTCGGGCATCCCCGCAGTCTCCAGACTAGTACCCCAATGATGCCATCCTATCAGTGCTTGCCTGAAGGATAGCAGCGTGAAATCCCATCTCACATCCTTCTCCTGTCCTTCATTTACTCTTATCACACAAAATGACAAGGTTTAAAATGAGAACAGTTAAGCAGCGGAAGCACTCCCTCTCTCTTAAATTGCACCCCAGTAATATCCAAGGACTGCACCCCAATCTAGTCACAGTCCACTACCTCCTGGAGGCTGAGAAACCTGCTCTTATTTTTCTTTGGGAGACGCAGATCAGTAGTCCGTCAGATGTGTCGTACTTATATTACCCAGGGTTTACGCTGGAGCACAATTATATCCCACGCGCGGGTGTATGTATGTACGCCCGTGACGACATCTGCTATCGGCGTCTCCGCAATCTTGAGGTCTCCAGGAACTCCACGCTTTAGGCTTTGGTGGACACTGGCATAAATCAAATTGTCTATGCATGTGTCTACTGTTCGCACAGCGGTGATCAGGAGACAACCAGGCTCACACAGCACCTTATTGAGGCGGCGGATGTGGCTCAGCAGCAGTATCCTTCTGCCCAATTGGTGATACTGGGGACTTTCAATGCGGTGGGCATTGAAATCCCCCAGTATGATATACTTGTTGAGTAAAAACTCCAAAGCCTTGAGGATCGACTTCATTTCACCAAGTCCGTTCCATCATCGGAACACTAGACGTACGGTGTTGCGCCATCGTTACCTACATGGTGGACATCCCACCCATACGTACAAAGGGTTTTGGGAACACATTCATTATGCATACAGCTAAAGATTGGAATTCCCTGCCGGGGTCTGTGTTTCCTGATAGCTACAACCTAGGGGTCTTTAAGTCAAGTGTAAATAGGTTACTTTTAGGCAAGCGTGCTCAATCATCGGCCACAGCATAGGTTACAATCAGGTGAGATAGTGGTCAAACGTGAGCTAATCAATAATAATAATAAAAAATTCAAATTAAAATAGTCAAACTATACATCAAAATCAAATAAAATATCGAAATCAAATTAAAATAATCAAAATCAAACATTAATCCAATAAAATACTGAAAATCAAACATTAGTCGATTTAATATACATAAAAATAATAAATAATGTCAAACTTATAATTAAATTAAAAATAATCAAATAAAATTCATATGTTATAAAATAATAAACAATGTCAAATCTATACATATATATAAACATGAAAAGCTGTTCGTTAGTCTCGCTAAAACTCAAAAAAGACTAAACCGATTTGGATAATTTTGGACTTAAAATATTAAATTAAAAAAATAGGTAAGGTTTAATTAAACCTTCCCTGGACTGTGAGAAAAAATGGAAAAAATTCAAGAAAAAAAAATCGAATACAACGCCATCAATAATTTAAATGTACCTAATTATAAAATGAGTTATGTTGTTCTGGTAGTGCCAGTAGATGGCGTTATCCTTACTATTAGTCGGTACGGAGTTCGCTGAGTCAGCTAGTTAATAATAAAATTAAAATTGGTAAATTTATTAAATCAAATTAAAATAATACATCAAAATAATAAATAATGTCAATCTTTTATTAAATGTAACAAAATGAAAAATGTCAAAAAAAGAAAAAAAAATTGGTGTAGGTAGAATAATCTCAATTTAAATACTGGTGCTTAAAATTTATTGCAATTCCAGTTTATCATTCATGTATTCATTTATATTGCAGTAGCTTTTGTTTATTACAAATAGCTTTAATTTATTAGTAAACATAATATATTTATTTATATTCTTCAGATGTTCCGGTAGTTTATTATATATCTTTATTGACATTACATATGTACTTGTCGAATGCATTTTAAGTCGTGAAGTTAGAATGTTTAGTCTGTTTTTTTGTCTTTCAGTAAATCAAGCGTCAAGCGCGTCAGCAGTTCACCGCTAAAAGGAGCCCGGTCACCTTGGCTCCTGCTTTTTCTCGAGTCCCTACTCTTGGATCCTGTTCACGACTGTCGCAACCCCGCGTAGTTCGACCGCCGTCTGGTACGACTCTCCCTGCGCCAGGACCAGCGTGTCGTCTGCGTAACAGACTACGCTGACCCCATCAGGGAGGTCGCCACGCAGCACGTAGTCTTACCCGATGTTTCACAAGGGTAATGCCATACTCGCCGTCTAGTAAAGACCAAGCCCGAGTCGACGACACGTTGTGGTCCACGGCGGAACTCAAATAGATGTCGGCAAAATGCCCGTCCATTTAGTCCACTAGAGCTGATGCCTGCTAAAGCTGCGGGAATTTTTAAAAGGGTTTCCGTGGCCGAAAAGCAAAGGGTACCTGAAGGAACACAGGTGAATTTTAGTCAGTAAAACTGAGACACTCTCTCCGCTCACTCGTTCAACTCCGAGCGGGAGAAGTTATTCAATAATTACCCACTTACTTTAAAACTGGTACTAACCCTAACACTTTTAAGCTCGTATTGAAATGTATTTCGCACTTGTACGGAAAATTGTGGTAGCCAGTCCCACTTATTCAATTTATTGTTAATACCTAACATCAGATTGTGTCATAAAGCCTTTTCTTTAATTATTATTATTACTTTATTGTATTCTATTACAGCATACTTTTTCCTTTTACCATTCCTCTATTATTTTTTCACTTAGTTATTTCCTTTTAACTTAACTTCTTCAGCCGTAAACATAATACACCCATTTCACTTGGGGTTACCCATCAGCCTCCAAAACAGTTACTATGTATTATCAAAAATAAATAGAACAAAATAATGCTTTCGATTTAATAAAAGGAAGAAGCAGCTCTCTTCCGTCTCTTTCTAACCCTAACGAATTGAAATAATAATGTCTATACATCAGCTACCGGAACACAAGAACAAATACAAATGAAAAATTAAAATACAAGAACTTCGAAATAATTTCCAAGACGGCTGGTTTCCTTGAGAAAGTAGACCACCACCCGCCACTGGAAACTAATCAACATTATAAGTAACTAGGACCTGTACCATGACGTTCAAAGTAAGATTGTTTCATTCTTATTCCCAGTGTGGGTAAAAGATGGCGCTAGACAACCTGTATAGCTCTGTCTCTTACCCTCACTGAAATAAGAATTAAACAATCTTACTTTGAACGTCATGGTAACCCCGTAGAACTATATATAACAGTACCAAAGATGGAAAGAAAAAAGGCAATAATACCACGATGAATATAGGAACATTCAATGTGAGATCTCTTTCATCAATTATAAAAGCCTGCGAACTAACTGTGCTTTCTATGCTTTAATGGGGAAACAAAAAGTTAAGATACATGGGGCCTTGGTAAAGAAAAAAATAACAACAAAATATCTAATTTTACAAGGATTTCTGAGAAAGTTGCCCTTGTACAACTGTAACTATATGTAAGTATATTTATATCCATAATTCAAACATAATTGCATAATAAACCTAAACCTAGCAGCTTTGGACTCGGTGGAAAGGCGTGCAAAGAGGCTAATAGGTGATCCAGATTTGGTTAAATCCAATTTTCAAAGCCTTGAGCACAGGCGTAGGGTAGCCAGCCTTTCGGTGTTTTACAGGTTGCATTTTTAGAGTATGCGTGGGAATTGCGTGACTTGATTCCGCCATCTCATTGCTACCATCGGACAACCCGACGTACGGCAAATCAAATCAAATCAAAATCAAATCAAATCAAAATAGCATTTATTCCAAATAAACCATTTACAGGCACTTTTGAAACGTCAAGAAGTCAGTCAGTCAGAAAAATAAAAATAAATGATGCTAATTGCACATTCCAAAGCGTAGATCTCTATGGAGAAGAATGTGCAAGAAACTCCATGGACACTCTTTTCAATCATATTTTGTAATTACAAATATCTCTGTTACATGTTTCTTGTCGCTATCATGTGAGAACAATGTAAATAAAAATAAAAACTAAATATAGATATTAAAATAGCAACTGGCAGCTAAGAGATGACCAGCCTCAACTGACAGCGCCCGTTCACGGACATGACGCTAATATTAGCACCACTCAGCTCAACCATTTTGAAGGGAACCGAATGATCCAACATCCGCGCCACCATCAGTGAGACATTTGAGTGAGCATGACAAACTCTCAACTGCCATGCTCATTTATGTCAAATAAGTCCAGTAGCAACATAAAAACTATAAAAAGCTCCATGGTACTCACATTTACAAACTGTGGAAAAAATGCTTCTATACATATAATACAATACTTATATTTTACAATTTCAAGAAAAAAAACATTAGAAAATAATTTCCATACTAATCAATTTGTACACCCCGGTGGTAGTGGAGCTGGACCAGCATTGAGCCAAGCATTTTTATCCTGAATATAATCCTCCAACTTATAATATGCTTGCCTGCATAGTGTGCGTTTAATACAAGATTTAAATTTCGTTTCATTGAGTTCTAATATTTGTGAAGGTATTTTATTGTAACATTTCAAACAGTACCCCATAAAAGAAGAGGCCACTTTTGCTAGCAGGTATCCACCCTTACGTTGTTGAAACCTCTGCGGTCCGGGCTAAGCGTTTCGCCTCGTCGTTTAAACCGCGTACATCGAAGGACTGGAACAATTTGTCTGCTAAGGTTTTCCCATCCGATTATAATTTAGGTGTCTTCAAGGCTAGAGTGAATAGGCTTTTAAGAAACTAGTGCGCCTCACCATCAACGATTGCATCAATGCTTACCATCAGGTAGGATCGCAGTCAAGCACTAGTTTATATTAAATAAAATAATAATAATAATATGCACTAACTTATGCGTCTCAAGAGGTTGAAATCTAGACTTACTACGATGACATGGAAAAAAAGTAAAGTCAAAGTCAAAAGTTTTTATTTTACGTAGGCTTACATGGGACTTATAAAACGTCAGCAGCTAGTGCACGGTTCCAAATTGGTCGTTTCCGAAACACCATGGTTACCTACACTTTTTAATTTTTTTTTGTTTTTACAATATTTCCATATTAAAGTATAAATAGATATTATGTAAGGACAGTGTAGACTGGTCAATATTGTACAAAAAAGTACAGTAAAAATAATCATAATAAAAAGTGAGTCGTATTAGGAAGTAACCTAAGAATTCGCGGAGTCTACAGTGTTCTCACATTAACATAATAAAAAAGAGGCTATATAAATAAAAGCAAGAAAAATAAATAACTACTAATGTAATAATTAATAAATGATACGTTATCAAAATAAATTACTAACGAATTTATGGTGGTTGGGGTGTACAAATATAAAAAATATTGCAAAAGCAATGTATTGGAAAAAAAAATGTATATGTTACAACAAATGTGGAGCAGTTAATAGATACATTTACACAATATTACGAGTTACCAGGGGGCCACATGTGCAGAAGCAGTCATTGCCAAACAAGCATAAGACATGCTTGTCAACATAGTTGACATAGTTTTTAACCTTAGTACGCTTTTTTAGATAGGACACGCTTAATATGGGTTTTTAAATTTTCCTTCGCTAAGTTCAGTCACCACCTTTGGCAGCTTGCTATAAGGTACTATCGAACTGATCTGATGATGGAGCCGGAAGGTGGAAGCTAGACACAGGAACTTCATAATAAAACAATGGAACCTAGCAGTGTTTGGGTTAATTGGAATTGTCATGACAAATAGGCACTCTGGTTACAAATGCAAATCGCAACTAAAAAGTGCGCAATAAAAAACTTTTTACTAAAAATAAATAAGCGACTTCACTAAAAAAAACACTAAACGGATCAAAATAACTTTCATTTCGGAAGTCGGTGTTTCTCGGTCGGTTATTTTTTTTGTAGAACGTTTTTTATAAGTTACCTTTCTCCCCTAGTATCTGCCCAGGGGTCACAAGGAGAGCTCCGCAAACACACAGGTATTCAAAGCACTTGAGACTACTGAGATCCTAAGGTTTCATCCATGTGAAAAAAAGTTATGTCAGATCGCTCTGGCGCTCACCAACTTTCGAAATAAAAAGTTATTTTGAACTTTTCAGATTTTTTAGTGTAGAAGTCGGTTTTATTAAAAAAAAAGTTGTTTTCTAGCACCAACTGCGTAGACAAAGTAAGAAGACATGCTTGCAACTGCGTAGACACTATGGGCGTGCCTCAGGGTTTTTTATTTATTTCTTTATTTGGTGGGAAAATCATATTTATTTTGTTCGTATCATTTATTAATATTGTAATTATTTATTTTTTTGCTTTTATATATATAGCCTCTTGTAAATGTGAGAACACTGTAGACTCCGCAAATTCTTAGGTTACTTCCTATTAAGACACACTTCTTATTATGATTATTTTTATTGTACTTTTTAGTACAATATTGACCAGTCTACACTGTCCTTACATAAAATCTACTTATACTGTAATATGGAAATATTGTAAGTTTAGGTACGACAACAACAATTTTAGTAAAAGAGTAACCATGGAGTTTCCTGTCCGTTCTTCTCAATTGGAAATGACCAATTTGGAACCGTGCACTAGCTTCTGACGTTTTATAAGTGCCCATGCAGGCCTATGTGAAATGAAAACTTTTGACTTGACTTTGACTTTGAAGTTCCGTTAGCGGGGACCGTGTATTTTTAGATTACCTAAATTTGGTACTTTCAATTTCGCCTCAGCCGAATCCTTTCTGACGCCGTATTTATTTATTGATTTACAAAAACATGACAATATATACATACTATACTTTCACATAAAACAATAAAATATCACATAAGTTTTTATAAAAAAAGATTGCCAGAACAATAACTTAAAAAAATGCCTGGCCTTTGTTCATAAACAATTCTCTAACTTCATTTACCATAACTCCCTCATCAGCCCATTTCAATCCGGTTTTAGGCCCGGGCACAGTACCATGACAGCTCTCCTTAAAGTGACTGACGATATTAGGCGGGAAATGGAAGACACTAAAGTAACTACTTTGGTGTTAATAGACTTCTCCAACGCTTTTAATACCGTCAGTCACGATGTCCTCTTGTCTATCCTGTCCTATCTTTTGGTCTCTCCGGAGACACTGGAGTGGTTTTCCTCTTATGTTTAGGGTCGTCAGCAGTCGGTTCGCTCGGGAGACTGTTCATCACAGTGGTGAGACCTTACAGCTGGAGTCCCTCAAGGCGGTATTTTATCTCCTCTTTTGTTTTCTGTTTTTATTAATCTTATAGTATAACTACTGTACTTCAGTTTGCGTATCATCTCTATGCCGACAATTTGCAGCTCTACTATCACTCAGGCATTGACAACGTATCAGATGCGATCGAGAAGCAAAACCAGGATTTAAAAAAAGCTGGTATGACCGTTTTGGGGTGGCAGTTAATCCTTTAAAATGTCAGGCTATCATTGTAGAGAGCCCCCATAGTTTGAGAAAGTTTGATGGCCTAACTGTTCCACCTGCAATATTTGATAACACTGTGTTAAACGTTAAAGATCTGGGTCTGCATGTCGACACCTGTCTCAACTGGCGGAAGCAGGTCGGCAGTGTCAGTCAGAAAGTAACCGGAACGTTACAGTCGCTCTATCGACAAAAAAATCTTCTTCCAGCTCACATAAAGGCGACACCCACCATAGTCCCTAATTTTTCCTATTGTCGATTATGGTGGTGTATGCTACTATGACCTGAATGCAGATCTCCTCAATAAACTTGATCGCCTTCTGAATAACTAAGTTCGATTTGTGTTCAACTGTAAAGTTTGACCATGTATCTGAGCAACGATCACTTTTAAAATGGTTATCCATCCGTCAGCGTAGACCGCTAAGAGCCGTAAGAACGCTGTTTTCTTTTCTGGATAAACCTTCTTCTCCTTCCTATTTGATTTCTCAAGTTCAATTTCTATGCTCTGGTCATAATAAAAATGTCCGATCTACCAATAATCGCCTACGAAATCGTATTTCCGACACATCGCTCTGGGTTAATCCAGTCCTCTTTCTTTGTCCAGGCGATCTCTCTTTGGAATGCGTTCCCTCTGAACATCAGTCCCCCTAGCCAAGTTACGATCGTTTCGTTTGTGTCGAACGCCTCGAGTAGGCCACGCCTCCGATTCCTTTGTTCTGACGTCATCTCAACGTTCAGTCACGTGGTCGTGGTGGGGAAGGATGGCTTCCAGTCGGTTCACTTTCGGTCGGTTCACGTGAATAAATTCGCATTCGCATACAGCGTTGATATTTTGGATTCGTTTTTCATAATAACATTTTTAATGTGTATGTATGTATCTAAGTATATATTTATTATTGCATTTCCAATCTAGTTTATCATTATGTTGCACCTACCATGTTACTAAGGTCGACTGGTAGAAAATGCCTAATGCATTAAGTCCGCCTTTTTACAATGTTTCTTACTAGTGCATAAAGTTTTAATAAATAAATAAATCTAGTTCGACCACATTCATGAATCATCAATTCAATTCATCCTTTTCAATAAGATTCTAAATAGGATTCTGTTTGCTATAATATCGTTTTCTGGACAGATCCTAACTAATTACATAATGTTCTTGCTAATTAGTCATCAAATAAAAAGTTTTATTATCAAAATCATTACGTAAAGAGATCACGAACATTTTAGATTTTCAACTTTATCTATTAGGCTGAAAAACACTAATTAATATGAATAGAATCTTATCAACAAGTAATAACGCAAGATAAATTCGTAGCAATAATGTTTGCTAACATAAAAATTCAACAATTTCTTCAATAAGATCGATTTTTCTTACAAAATCTTATAGGAATCTTATGCATCATCAATCGGAATAACGATTATTCCTGAAAATTTTATTTTTATTAAGTATTATTTGTTTAGATAATTCTGTAATAATTCTATTATATTCTTCTATTCTGTAATAAAGTACCTATCATGAGAACCGATCACTTTTCCGAAATTTTTTTG
The DNA here is from genome assembly GCA_949316375.1 of Mythimna vitellina. Taxonomy (NCBI): domain Eukaryota; kingdom Metazoa; phylum Arthropoda; class Insecta; order Lepidoptera; family Noctuidae; genus Mythimna; species Mythimna vitellina. The sequence goes on from OX438696.1 coordinate 4,311,350, forward strand.
TTCGAATTTCATTTTACCGAAAACTATTGACCGATGTCTTTTTTGCCATATGCATTATTTGATATATTTTTAGATCATCGAAGTATCATGTGTCATAGTTATTATTTTACCGAACTATTTTTTGCCGATTTACAAAATAACTTTTTGCTATTGGCCGAAGCCTCTTTTGAACTTTTTTCATTTGCCAAACAATTTATTTGTTATATTTTCACAAGTTTTTGTAGCACAACATTTGACGGAATTGGGATGGACGGTTACTTGGTAGCATTTTCAATATTAAATTAAAATAGTGTCATAAAAGTTCAATATGTTGTGGTACAAAATTTAGTGACAGAAATGAATCGCTGCAAAACCGACTTCACACAGTCTTACATCTGCCCTACCCCTAGAGTGTAATTTAATTCCGCGTAGGCGCGGAGGGGTAGGGCGGCCCGCGAGCTGAGGAGCAGGTGGTGGTGAGCGTTAAAACCATCTGCGACGATAAGCTTGCGTGGGGCCGCCCAAACCCCGCAGCGCCGGAGCCGTGACAGAAACAATGCTTGCTGCATGCCTGCTTCCATGCTGCATGCCTGCTTGCATGCTGCATGCCTGCTGCATGCCTGCTTGCAGGCTGCATGCCTGCTGCATGTTGCATGCCTGCCACATGTTGCATGTCTGCTGCATGTTCCATGCCTGCTGCATGCTGCTTACCTGCTGCATGTTGCATGCCTGCTGCACGCTGCATGCCTGCTGCATGTTACATGCCTGCTGCATGCTACATACTTGCTGCATGTTGCATGCCCGCTTCCATGCTGCATGCTTAAAGCAAGCATCCTTGTTTGCATGCTTATTACTAGGAACTATTAAAACCACTTTTGTTCATAATCAACTGTATTATTAAGTGCCATTACATATAAATAATTAATTTAAAAAAAACATTAGGTTAAACTGATCTAATATGGTAATTAAAACAGTGTCATAATGAATGTTCGAAAACATAATACTTCGAACAAATGTTATTTCGGCTAAGTGCACCATCGGTGAAAAGTTTTTCGACCAAATGAAACGTCGGAGTAACGAAAAAAATCAAATTGATAATAGGTCAACTGATACAGTGGCAGACGTGACTTCGATGAAATAAAAAAAAACGAAACGATAATAGTTGAAAAGTTTTAGGTGAAATGAAAGTCGGTCAAATATTTTTCGAACTTATGATAGGTAACCACCTATCATAATGTAGTAGTTAATACCTAAGCTGAAAAAAGTGTCTTGTGATTATAATTCACATAAGCCAAAACATAGGTAGTTTTATTACGAAGTTCTTGTATTCGCATCTATATAATTTCCGGTTTCTTCGTCAGACCAGTGAGATGTAGGGCATGCAATGCCGGAATCCCGGATAAATTTGACTGATTTTTCAGTTCCGGAATTACTGGAGTAATTCCGGTATTTCGATATTCATATTTTTTTTTAAATATTTTTAACTGATTTCAAAAAAAGGAGGAGGTTCTAATTCAGTTGTATTTTTTATTATCATTTTTTTATGTTTGTTACTTCAGAACTCCTTCGTTTATGGACCGATTTGCAAATTTTTTTTTGTTCCCTTAGAGGATAATCTTCCACATTGATCTCATTTATTTCAAAATCCAATTCTGGTTATGGGATCCATGAAGGAATCGAAGGAACTCCTGAAATATTCTAGACAACTATATAGTGATTATGGTATTTTCATCGAGAAATTAAGCATTTACAGTCAAAAAGTAACATTTCATGAAGTGGAACTGATGAAGAAGACCAGAAAGGGCCTACGGAACTTCACCCTCACATAGATATCACAATGATGATATCATCATCATCTTCCTGCCCTTGTCCCATCTTATTTGGGGTCGGCGCAACACGTTTTTTTCTTCCATTCTATCCTATCAAAAGTCATACTATCACTAACTTCCTTTTCTTTCATATCACTGTTCACACAATCCATCCATCTTTTCTTTGGCCTCCCTCTTCCTCTCCACCCATCTACATGTATACTCATAACTCTTTTAGTAACATGTGTTTCATCTCTCCTCTTTACATGACCATACCAAGACAAACGATTCCCCTTCAACTTTTCAGTCACTGGCGCCACTTTCAAACTTCCTCTAATATATTCATTTCTTACTTTATCCATTCTCGTCACACCACACATCCATCTCAACATTCTCATCTCCGCTACATGCAATCTTTTTTCATGCGTCTTTTTCACAGCCCAACATTCTGATCCATACAGTATGACAGGTCTTATCACGGACTTGATCACAATGATGATAATACAAATAAATAAATGGTTCTGAATGGTTATGTTGAAAATGGTATCATTGAAGTCATTTGATGTTGATGATGGAGCCGGAAGGTAGGCACTGGAACTCCGTAATTAAACAATGTAACCTAGCCGTGTTCGGGCTTATTAGAATTGTCTTAAGATGCACTTTAGCTATAATATACTATCGAACTGATCTGATGATGGAGCCGGAAGGTAGGCACAGAAACTCAGTAATTAATCAATGTATACTAGCCGTGTTTTGGCTCATTAGAATTGTCATGAGATGCACTTTGGCTATAAGGTACTATCGAACTGACCTGATGTTGGAGCCGGTGCTGGATGGGAACTTCATAATAAAATAATGCTCCCTAGCACTATATGGGTTGATTCGAGGGAAATAGGTACTCTGGCTATAAGTGTATCACATCTAAAAAGTGTCAAATAAAAAATATTTCCAAAAAAAAAATAACCGACTTCACTACAAGAAACAAAACACTAAAACGATCAAAATAATTGTTTTAGTGTTTTGTTTTTTGTGATTAAGTCTGTTATTTTTAGTGTTCCGTACCTCAAAAGGAAAAACGGAACCCTTATAGGATCACTTTGTTGTCCGTCCGTCTGACTGTCTGTCTGTCTGTCAAGACCCTTTATCTCGGGAACGCGTGAAGGTATCGAGTTGAAATTAAAACCATATACTCAGGTCTGCGGTCCCTTGAAGCTGTGAAAAAATCAAAAATCCGAATTAACAGAAAAAAAAATACAGCCATTTGTGACGCAAATTACGTGTATTTCGATACTCTCAAGGGAATCAAAATTCATAGGTTACTTCCCGTTGGCCTAGAATCCTGAAACTTAGCATGAAGCAAGGTCTCATTTTTTTTCTGTTTTGTATCCTGCTGCATTGCAGCAATCTGTTTAATAAACATTTAGCTGCTTCTTTAGCTGACTTATTGTCTGGGTGTGGCAGATTGCATCAAAGAGAAACATCCAAAGAATTTCTCTTCCTACTGGCTGATGATTTGGTCTTTGAGGTAGTTATAGGTTAGGTACACTATTCCTCTTCCAGTTGCGAATTTAATACTTCCAGATCCAGACAGCTCAGAGGGTAGAACATTTACATGCTTTGATATGCGGGCAATGGGTAGCTCACCGACCGACCTTCCGGTAACCGTCCGGACCGAGCCCAAGTCGTCAACGGCCCCCACGAGGACACGGCGTTGCTCTGCCCAAGTGGGGCACACCTCCACCGTGTGCTCTACCGTGTCCTCTGGGCGGTCCACACAGTGGCGACACCCGGGCGTCATTTCCGCACGAATCCGGTGCAGGAACTTTCCGAACTTACCGGGTCCGGTGAGAACCTGCGTCATGCGGAAGGTGAGGACGCCGTGAGGTCTTTCCAACCACGCCTCAAAGAAGGGACTTACCGCCATAATTGTGGCGTACCCAAGGCGTTAGTAGGTACGTCTACAGCAAACAAGAGGTACAAAACAGGCCCCAAGTTGCTGCCCTGAAGAACTCCTGATTGTATTTCGTACATCTCTGATGTTTCAATGTTATATTTAACTTCATAGCATCTCTTGCTTAGGTAACTAACTCTTGGGAAAAAGGAGTGTGGCAAAAACTTCTTGATTTTATGCAGGAGACCGACCTACCAGACTTTATCGAAGGCCTGACTAATATCTAGGAATGCTGCCGAGCAATATTGTTTATTTTCAATCGTATGACTGATAGTATCTGTCAATCTGTGTACTTGCTCGATGGTGCCATGACTATGTCGAAAACCAAATTGATGTTCAGGTAGTACACTATCCAGGTGCGGATCAAGGCGATTGATAATAATCCTTTCAAAGATCGTACTGAGAAGGGGCAGCAGACTGATTGGTCGGTTAGAGACTTCCTCTACAGGTTTACCAGGCTTAGGGATCATGACGACTTGTGCTATCTTCCACTGGCTTGGATAGTGTGAGAGCCTCAGACAAACGTTAAAAATGTTTACTAGGTACATTATTCCCTTTCTTGGCAGGTTTTTCAGCAATGTAGAATCTATAAGGTCATAGCCAGGAGCTTTTTCAGATTTTAGTCCTATGATCATCTTATCTGACTCTTTAGGATTTACTGGTTTTAAAGGCGTACAAAGCTGGTATGGACATTTTAAATAGTCTGCAATATCTTTATCGTGTGGGTTGCTACTGGTGAAAAGTTTAAAAACACTGAAGATATCCAGCGTACACTGTCGCTTTTTATTGGTCTGATTTAGCCCAGTCCCTGCTTGTCCTGCTTTGTTAATGGTGGAACATGGATATTTGACCGCCTGAGTTTTTTTTAATTCTTGATAGGTTCGCGCTTGACCGCTATCTCACTTGATGGAAAGCAACGATGCGGTCGACGATGGAACGCGCTTACCTAGAAGGAACCTATTCACTCTTGACTTAAAGATTCCCGGGTTGTAGCTATCAGGAAACACAAATTCCGGCAAGGAATTCCACTCCTTAGCTGTACGTTCAATGAATGTGTTCCTAAAACGTTTTATGCGTATAGGTGGGATGTCCAGCATGTACCGGTGGCGCGTTGCCGTACGCCTGGTGGTCCGATTATGGGACGGGCTAGGCGGAATTAGGTTATGCAATTCCGACGCACACTCCCCGAAATGTAACCGGTAGAAAACCGACAGGCTAGCAACTCGGCGTCGATGCTCAAGACTTTGGAGCTGTGAAGTTTCTTTGTTGCGCACTAAAGCGAGTAGTTAGTATCTTTATAGGGGATCAAATATGCCAATTTACTTTGCATTGAGCAACTTTAATTCTTTGGTAATTTTATTAAATTTGATTTTATCTGAAGGATGTCTTGTTTATTGCCATTCTTTTCTCAATTTACGTCGTTCTTGGATTTTCTCTTATTAGTTTGAGGTAGTATTTCAGTTTTGCGCTAGGGTTCTTGTGTGTCGGATTAGTTAGGCTGGCGGCAGTAAGAATGGCAGTATTTAATTATTCAATGCTTATTTTTTAGATCTAATTAATGACCTTTTTTTTCATTGCTTCCAGTTGTTTTATCGTTTTATACTCTATTGGTGAAATCATGCAGGATAACTTTTTGATACACATTTAAAATGACTGGAGTATGATCCGAAGACAGATAATCACACGCTTCTATTTTTATATAACCTCCGCCTATATTTTTTTTATATAAAATTCTAATAAGTCAGGTATCTTGTTTAAATTTTAAACCTACTGTAGTTTTATACAGTTGTCTTCCTCTAGGATTGATAAGTCTTGAACCCAATTAGTTTGTTTGGAGTTCCAGTCTCCTCCACAGATGAAACGTGTGCCTAGTTGGCTGAAGAGGATCTTGAAATCAAGGTCTCATAACATAAGAATAGGAAAAAATCTGCAAACTGGAAATTTGTAGTTACGTCACCAAAAAAAAAATTTTTTTTTGATTCTGAAAAATCTTCGTTTAAACTCAATTCGGGAATTGAACTGTTTTCATAGGTAAGTTTGTACGGAACCCTCAGTGCGCGAGTCCGACTCGCACTTGCCCAGTTTTTTTTTTTGTAAAAACTTTTTGATAATTATTTTCTTTTGAACGCACGCAATCTTACGCTAAACTCCGTTTCAGGCCCGTATTAATAAACGTTTCTCAACCCAAGATCTCTTACTTGATGTCAAGCTTGAGTACCTGATCGTATTAATAAAGGAGATTCACATGCTCAAGCTCGAACTCAAGCTTGAGCTCAAGTTTCGGCTTAGGTTTACGTCATCTAAACGAAACTCGACACTTAAGTTTACAACAATTTGCGTACTCGAGATGCCAGACCATGAGTGCAGACCGACCGGGACTTGAGGTCGTGATTAGCGTAATGCGAAATATGGAGTTTGTAAATATTTTAAGTTAAATTAATTATTACGATAAAATAGAGTAGGCACTATGATGCTATTTTATTGATTTAATGCGGGATTGTTTATAAAAAAAATATTTATATGGAATGCCTCAAATTGCCAAGTTGCCTTTTTAATTTGCCAAGTGCAAAAATTCAAAAAATATTCGGATTGGTTCGAGATTCAGTGTTTTACAAATTAGTTTCATTTTTAGTGAAATATAATAAGTAATAAAATAAGTTTCTTTCTTTTCTTTAAGTAAACTAACGTGACGAATTTTGTTTAAACTTCGGTCAATGTGACTTAATCGTACACGTAAGCAGAGCTTGAGTACAGCGCATTGAGGAGCTGATCTTGGTAACTGAGATTCTGTACTCATATGTTGATTAATTAGCAATGATCTTGAGCTTCTGACATCGTATAATCGGGGATCAAATGATATCGCTCTCGAGGACGGAGTTGAGCACCGTTTATTAATACCGGCCTCAGTCTCGTAGCGAGCCCATCGACCCCTTTACAACTGAACAGCCCTCCGCACTATATTCTTCTGATAGTGACGGTACAAATAATCAACAAATCCTAACAAGAGCAGTTTGATAAGGAAATAGACAGTAATAAAACCTGCAACACTTCAACTTATTTCGACTTCAAAGGCTTGGTCAAGTTAGAAAACGCTAGGTATGATAACTAGGGACCGGACTATATAGAAAGTCTAATTAGAGTAATACTAATAAGATAAATAAAATAATGACCAAATTTGTAGCTCAATATGATGAAAAGACTGATTTATTATAACTCGGACTGCGAGATGCACTGGACCGGTTGTTATGGCGCGGCATGAGGGAAAGGCCTATGTCCAACTGTAGACGTCTTTCGGCTGAAATGATGTAGATGATTATAAATTGTTACATTTTCCTAGATAGAAAAGGGACACTGAAACTATTAGAAAGAAAAAAAAAGTTATCAATTCCGGAACCAGTTTCGGAAATCCGGAATTAGCTCTCCAGTATCGGATTTCAGTTCCAGAATTGAGAACCGTCCGATATTGCACGCCCTAGTTAGATAGTACCGTATAGCCAGAGTGCATCTTATGACGATTCTAATAAACCCAAACAAGTTTAGGGTACCTAATATACCTAAGTTGTTTTAATTCGAAATTCTCGTGCTTATTTTTCACCTTGCGGCTCCATTATTAGATCAGATCGATGGTACCTTGTAGCCGAAGTGCATCTCATGGCAATTCTGATGAGCCCAAATACGGTTAGGATACATTCATTTATTACGGAGTTCCATTGCCGACAATACCATTTTCATCATTCAATACCATTTATTTATTTGTGTTATAATCTAGTTGCTTAACTCTTTTGATTGGGAATCTGTGTGTGTTGAACATCCTTTAGCCATCTGTGGTCTTCATTTATTCTACTTCATCAAGAGATACTTTCTGGTTTCTGGACGTGGTGCTTACACTCGAGTTTTTGACTAGTTCTTTCAATCTCTCATGAATCAAATACAGTGAATTTTGACAGAAATGGGACCAATATCTTTTGAAATGAAGAAAGCATTTTGCAGTCGGTTTAAAAATAACGGAGTTCTGAAGTAATAAACATAAACAGGACCTCTTCCTTTTAATAAAGTCGGTTAAAAATGTACAGCGTCTCCGAGGCCTACCCAGAAAGCGATGGTGCGATGGCTTGAACACATCTAGTTGGCTGGTTCGAGTTGTTGCAAAAAAAAAGAAGGTTTCCGGAAAGATATGGGATAGGCCCTCGCCCCAGCAGTGAGACATTTTAGGAAAATTATAATTAGACTTTAGTATAAAGAAGAATATATGAAGTTGCGAACCCTGAATATGGTTGTTCAGAATCAGTAACTGAATGGATTCCAATTGATTTTACACCATGTTAAATTTTTCTCAAAATATTTAAAAAAGTCATAGCGGTCGGGCAGCCGATATAAGGTACTACACAGGTCACGGCAGGTCATAGCAAGTATTAGGCGCCAGCAAACAGCTGGGTGCAAGTGCAAAACAACTTCTCAGTCGCTTGGATGGCCCGGTGACTATGTATTTATGCTGACATAACAAGCTTAAACTTTGTGATTTATTATGATAACTACAGTTATGAAATTTTGTATATAGATACTTTACATAAAAATACTAGACACGTGTTTCGGGTTTCGCATAATTATACTAAAACTAATGTTGTATAATACACTCGCGAGCAAATACATCGACTCAAACTATAATTGCACACTTGCAGACTTTTCTTCCAAGACACGCCATAATTATGGCTGTAAGTCCCCTCTTTGAGGCGTGGCTGGAAAGACCTCACGGCGTTGGCGACCTTCCGTATGACGCAGGTCCTTACAGGCTATGGTTTCGAGAGGTTCCTGCACCGGATTCGTGCGGAAGAAACGCCCGGTTGTCACCATTGTGCGGACCGCCCTGAGGTCACGGTAAAGCACACGGTGGAGGTGTGCCCCGCTTGGGCAGAGCAACACCGTGTCCTCGTAGGGGCGATCACTGGCGGCGATTTCTCGCGCCGGGCCTTGGTACAGATCATGGTCCGGAGTGAGGAGGAGTGGCAGGCGGTCGCCTCTTTCTGCGAAGCAATAATGCTAGCAAAGAAGGCGGCCGATCGCGTGAGACAAAGGTCCTCACGCCCCAAGCGCAGCCTGGATTTCGATCCCGATTTCCAGCCACCGTAGGCGCGGGCTTGCGGTAGCTCGCCGCCCGTTCGTCTGGACCGAGCCCATGTCGTCGACGGCGCGTACTGTTCCACCCGCGCTTCAAGGAGATGTCAGCAAACCGTAGGGGCCCAGCAGGGTCGAAGCCTACTGGGGCCAAGGGTCTGCTTCAGAAAGGAATACTCGGCCCTGGTACGAAAGGCAACGAAGAAACAGGTGTGGGTTTTTGGTCTGTAAAAGTCTGACATATATCGCTCACTCCGCCCAAGAGCGGGGAATGTCATAAGATGATTTTCCCAACGAAAAAAAAAACCATGACATGTTAAAATGTCAGTCGTGCGAGCGAGAAAGAGGGATGGAGCTATACATCCTTTAAAAGCTCTATCCGTTAAACAGTCCAGTTTAGGTCGCGTTAAGAGCTCGTGGTAGGGCCTATGAAATGTTTTTAAAAAACGATATTACCTTTGCAAAGCCTGAAATTTCAGCTTTAAATTGGAATCTATATTACGAAAATTGATTCAGTACTTTTTTAACTCATAACCAATAATTGGGCGCATACTCACTACGGTACCTGTTTAGGATCAGGGGGATGAATAAGCAAGCGGATTGTATAATTTAATGACTAATAGACTTATAGATAATAGAGTAATAGCGAGAAATAAGTAGTGGTACAGTAGGTGTCGGCTGAGGAACGCAAGAGCCTTTGAAGCCGGCGATCTAGAAGTGACTGCGCCGCTTGCCGTTCGCCTCTGAAGCCGATGACGTCAGTCTGGGTTACGCGTTTGATGCGTGAACATCTTCCCGTCTAAGGATGTCTTCGAAAGGAAGAGGGTCATAAGGCAATAGCTGGGGCATAAATTACTTCAATAAAAACCCCACGTTCACCTTATCACTCACTTATCAGAAGTTGACTTGTACACATTTTCGCAAACATTATTTATTTTTTTTGGTGAATTTATGGGTAGGTATGAGACATCAAAAGAAATCACTCAAGTTGTTGCTCTACTACTACACAACAGGGAAAGGAAGAGAAAGCTTTGTTTGAATCTATCTGTTTTCGCAGAATGTTCGCGTCTGGATCCTAATAATCTGTGGGCTCCTGGCGCCAGTATGTCAGATATTCGCATCCATTAGAAGGATGACCGTGGGGTGCTGCGTAATCATGACGTAAACAAGGCTGCAGTCTAGACGGAATACCGGCAATTGTTCTAAGAACTGGCTCTGATCTTGTCACGTCTATTTTGACTTTCGTTTGAGACTGGAAAATACCGATTACTTGGAAGAAAGCTAACGTACAAGAAGGGTTTTTTTTAACAGTGGGAAAATCATCTTATGACATCCCCCGCTCTTGGGCTGAGTGGGAGATAGTGTCAGACTTTTACTGATTAAAAACCTATTCCTGTTCCTTCGTTGCATTTCGTACCGAGGCCGAGTCTTCCTTTCAAAATGAGACCCTGGCCCCTGTAGGCTTCGACCCTGCAGGGCCCCTACAGATTCTGACATCTCATTAAGGCGCGCGTGAAACAGTACGCGCGGTCGACGACTTGGGCTCGGTCCGGACGGTTACCGGACGGTCGGAAGGCGAGCTACACAATGTTCGCCGTCCGCCAGCCCGCGCCTACTATGGCCGGAAATCGGAAACTGAATTCCGGTGGTGGTTGAGGCGTGAGGACCGTTGCCTCACGCGATCGGCCGCCTCCTTTGCTAGCATTACAGAAGGAGGCGACCTCCTGCCACTCCTCCTCGCTCCGGACCATGGCCTGTACTAAAACATCGGCGCGAGAGATCGCCGCCACCGGTCGCCCCCACGAGGACACAGCGTTGCTCTTCCCAAGCGGGGCACACCTCCACCGTGTGCTCTACCATGTCCTCCGGGAATGTACAAAAAGGGTGGGCCAGGCTGACCCGGTTAACTAAATACCTATCTCTAACGTCCGTCCTATGAAAGATTATGGAACCTACTCATATGAACGTTTACGCGTATTTTATCCGCATCTGGAGTGAGGCCAACGAGAAGCATAGGGAAACGCTTGCCATCTCCCTCCACACCTCGGGCTCAAAGTTTCAACAGGACCTGACACGAAGGCCTTATTAGTAAGCTTCCTTCCTTCGGTCTACCTGCTGGCCTATGTGCTTTGATTGCAGACTTCCTGAGTGATCAGTAATGGCGGATTAGCTACGTAGAAAGATTAGTATAGATATCCCCTGAGAGATTATAAAAATATCAAAATAATGGCTGTGCCTTCACAGTTTACGAGAATAATTTGTATGCCAATAAAAATACAAACATGTTTAAAAAAACTGGGCAAGTGCGAGTCGGACTCGCGCTAAGGGTGTACAAACTTATCTATGAAAACAGTTCAATTCCCGAATTGAGTTACGAAGATTTTTGAAAAAAGTTTTTTTTTGTGATGTAATTACAGTTTTCAGATTTTTTCCTATACATGTGCTATGAGATCTTGCTTAATGACAAATTTCAGGATTCTAGGTCAACGGGAAGTAACCTGTGTATTTTGATTTCCTTGAGAGTGTCGAAACATAAACGACCGTATCTTTTTTTTTCCCTTTAACTCAGAATTTTTTATTTTTTCACAGCTTCAAGGGACCACACACCTGAGTATATGGTTTAAGATTCTGCGTAGCAAAACTTTTTTAAACAGCTTTGACAGGATTGGCGATTGGTGATTGGTGGGATGGTAACAAGGTTCCTTCGCTCACATCTTCGGCATGTCAATTTTGTATATCACCAATATTTACAAGACTTTCCATGCCTTGGGAAAATGTACTCTATGGATTGCGTTTAATGGGATGATTATAAGTAGGTACAATTTTTTTTTTAATTTCTTAAGTCAGGTTATTTTTAGGGTTCCGTACCTGAAAAGGAAAAAACGGAACCCTTATTGGATCACTTTGTTGTCCGTCCGTCTGTCTGTCAGTCTGTCGGTCAAGACCCTTTATCTCATGAACCTATGGGGGTATCGAGTTGAAATTGAAACCGTGTTCTCAAATCTACGGTTCCTTGAAGCTGTAAAAAAATTAAACTTCTAAGTTAACGGGAAAAAAAGATACGGCCGTTTGTGTCGCAAAAAACGTACATTTTAACACTCTCAAAGGAATCAAAATTCATAGGGTACTTCCCGTTGATTCAGAATCCTATATTTTGGCATAAAGCAAGGTCTTATAGTATAGTTATAGGAATTAATGTGAAAATTGTAAATTTGTAGTTACGTCACAATTTTTTTTAAAACCTTGCGAAAAATCTTCGTAACTCAATTCGGGAATCGAAATTTTTTCATAGGTAAGTTTGTGCGGAACCCTCAGTAAGCGAGTCCGACTCGCACTTGCCCTGTTTTTTTTGTTTTTCTTCAACTTTCACACGCCATCTAGTCCCAAACTAAGCAGAGCTTTTGCTATGGATACTAGACAACTAATAAACATACATACATATATATTTTTAAATACATACATATTATAGATAAATTACACCCAGGCACAGAACAAATTATCGTACTCATCACACAAACATTGGTGAGAATCGAACCCACGACCTCCAACATAGCAGTTAGGGCCAATAACTGAATATATAGTAGGTACTTACTAATTCGTATATTATACCTACTCTTACATAAATATAAGAGTATATACCAAGAAGGATAACATTCAGCAATCTCTTGCAACTACTAGACCGAGACGGGAAAACTATACGTACATAGATTTAACCAACTCATGATTATCAAGTAAAAACTGTAACTACGTGGAAGCGGAGTACTTGGGTACCTACTTACTTATTTATAACCTATAAGACAAGTGACTTCAGGTAGGCCGCACACAGCCCTCGCACGCATTCTTAGCGCACATTCCTCACACCCGTCCTTGCACATATTTCTCAAGTTACTTGTTTTATATCTTTATCACCAAAGTTCTAAAGACGAGGCTAGGAAAATTATGTAATCCTAGTACTCGGTATCGCACACATCCTTCGCTAGATCGCTTTAGTCGCTACCTTATTAGAAAACTCCCCTCCAGTTTGCAAATAATATTATAATGACCTTAGAACCTGTCACTGACCTGGAATTTGATTTGAATTTAAAGGGCTACCTTAGAGCATTCACCTTAGGATCGCCGCACACGAGCCTTTTGTGGTTGTGGACGGTCACAATTACAAAACTCCGCCACCGATATATTTCTTGCAATTTCGGTACATTGTATGCTCCATTTACACGTGGGCCCAGCCTCGGCCAATCGACTTCGACGATTGTTAAATATGTATGAGATAAATAAATAAATTAAAAAAAAAACATACTCAGCAATTCTATAAACGGGGAAACCCCGTTGAAACAATGGTGATTGGCCGAGGCGGGGCCCACATGTAAACGATGCATTATATGGACTCGCCGAACACGATGGACGCCGGTGGCCGCCATATGCTACATATCGTCGCTGCTCGCTTCTTGTGGCCCGCATCGGCATATTAACGCCGACACACACCACTCGCGCATTTAAACCTTTTCTTAAGATTCCACTAAGATACAACGCGCAATGGTTAAAAAAGTAGCCACCATCGGCCACAAGTAGCAGTTACGCGATACAGTTACCTAGTGGCCGCTCCTAGCTTCTCGTGGCGGTGTTTGTGGCAGTTGCGTGAGCGGTGACCCTTAAAATCTTAAATGGTTCGTCTTTCTATTTACTAATATTTACAGAAACTTTTTGGCAAAATGTTAGTATCTACCTTAGTACCTATAGATATTGATCGCAGCTGTGGATAATCTATTTCTAACTTCAATTACTTTTTAGTAATGTTTTCAGTGAGGGCAGTGGTGGCCGAGTAGTAACGGCCCCGACTTACGAGTTGTAGGTCGCAGGTTCAAACCCAACCAGACGCATTACTTTGTGTAATTTATTTCATCACGACTGCTCTCAAAACGGTGAAGGAAAACATCGTGAGGAAACCGGCATGTCCAAGAACCCAAAATTCGAAGACGTGACATTCACCAACCCGCATTGGGCCCGCGTGGTGGATTACGGCCCGTTCACACTCCTAGAGAAGAGGCCTGAGTCGCAACAGTGGGAACATTATAAGGCCGACTATGCTATGCTATGCTAATGTTTTAAGTAAGCTGAATTCCATCAAAAACATGTGAAGCCATATAATCTCATATGCTTTTCAGTTCTATCTCGGTCACCTCCAGAGTCACTTGATGTTGATATCGCTTTAGGGCGCTCATGGAACACAACGCACCATCGGTGGACTCGGACCTGCAGTGCTATTCTTTAAGAAAACAGCCTTGAACGCAGCGCTGGCCGCAGCGACGAAATCCAAATAGGTACAGTTAGGGTTCAAAAGTGCAGTGCCACTATTAATGCTAAAGTGACTGACATTTCTCTGTAGAAGAGGGTCAATGGTTTATGAATGAAAATAAAAAATTCAATTTGTAGCGTAGTATCTAAGGTATTGAATAAACGACTTTTGGATCATTGAACGTCTACTTTAAAGAAATTTTAGGCTCTTTAGCATTGGTAAAGTGCAACTGCTCTTTTGACCCCTGACTGTACATAGGATGAACAATTCAATGGACATATACATTCCTTAGGTCCTTATCGGCTCTTTAATTACTCGCCGTCCGAAAACCTGCATTTATGGTGGTCGGGCCTAAATTCTTGCTGGGAACTAACAAATCAGATGGGAAAAATGCTTAGGAAAAAAAAATCCCTATCATTTTCATTATAAAAGTTGAAACCTCTACGGTCCGGTCTAAGCATTTCGCCTCGCCTTTTCTACCGCGTACATCGAAGGACAGGAACATTTTGCCTACTGCAGTCTTCTCGTCCGATCATAATTTGGGTGTCATTAAGGCGTAGAGTGAATAGGCTCCTTATAAACTAGTGAGTCTCACCATCATCGAATGCGTCACTGCATAGGCTTACTATCAGGTGGGATCGCAGTCAAGCACTAACTTATATTTCATTTTTTTTTTATGTAAGATTTTATGAGTCAACTAGCTTTTGCCCGCGTAGAAGTCGAAAATGGTTTTATTAGGTTTTTCGAGATACGAAAATATAAAATATTATTTATTATCTTCGTCGTGTGTGTCCATTGAATGGTATGGCGAGCGATATTGTATCTTAAGATAATATATTATAGTATTTTAGGCGGGTGCAGCGCCCCTTAGTGAACTCCACTGCGGGTGACGTAACCTACGACAAACTTATTATTTTCGGTTGGTACAGTAATCGGGTCTACGGATCGAACCGCAAAATTAAGTTTGTTTTTTATTGTATATACTTTTCCGGGATAAAAAGGACCTAGTGTGGTGCCCAGGATATTAAAGAATAATTATACAAAGTTTCATCGTAATCGAACCGGTAGTTTTTGCGTGATACCTGAACAAACAGACAGACAGCACAGACAGACAGACAAAAATGTTTTTAATCACATTTTTGGGTTCGGTGTCGGTCTAGTAACACATTTATTTTTTTGATGTGCAGAATTTTCACTTCTACAGATTTATTATAAGTAAGTATGGACGTTCCTAAAGCATATCTATGCCTTAGGAACGCTCAGACTCTAGCATGCCTGAACCTAGGTATCCACAAGAAAATTCCGGTATGAATTGTTCTTGCATGCGATTTAAATTGCCGTAAACATCATTAAACAGTAAAGTGCTACTAGTATTGTGTAGCAGCAATGTATGAATAACTCAATGAGTTTCAAACACGCACAAAATAATGTACTCCATAGCTCCATCATAGTAGGTGACCGACGCGGCGACGTAAAGGCTTTCGCGCCATTACATACAATGGCGGGAATTTCATTCTAAAACCTCATTACATATGAGTAATTGTGATATTATCATTTAATTTTATGTCTTTTACAAACAGTTATCTTATAATTCCAGATTGCCTGGGGCCTAAGTCTGCTATTTTTATAAATTCGTCATTTCAACACGATCCCATTGTCATTTTGATAAAGGTTTGTAATCTGCTAATTCATAATGGTCGATCATTGATCGGTCAGTGGTCTCATACTAGAGTTATGGTAGAATGACAATATTGAGCTTATTAAAAGCAATAACTGCATTATGACGTTCTAATGGTAGGGCACTGGTCAAAGGAACTATCAAAATTTTAGTAGATTACCGCATACGTCAGATATATTTGTTTGTCAATATGTACGAGATTAGCATTTTATGCCACTTCTTTCAATGGAGTGTCAGTGGTTGACCATTGGAAAGTCATAATGATACCATTATATTAGTAGATTACCAAACTTGGTCAAAATCAACAATTATGAATCAACAATTCTGGCACTATTGTAATATAGATTTGAGGCCCTGGAAGAAATCGCAGAATTCGATAAGGACCCCCATTTTGTATTTTAGTTTTTAATTTCGTTTTTATAAGTTTGTAGCGGAATAGGTACAAACAGTACATGTCTATGTATATATATAATTACAGAAACTACTGGGACTAAGAGTGACAAATTTTGCTCAAGGTTTCCTGTTATGACGTAGTTTCTAATATTCACCCTGTAAGGGAATGAAATGGGGTTCTAAAGTTGGTATGGAGAAACCTACTTTCACGCGAGACAAACCGCTGGCCGAAGCTATTCCTTATGTGCCAGTAACTATTCCTATGTATGTGTATATATATTCATGGATAATATATGTCTATTTGCCAGTAACTATTTCTATATATTTGTATACATATTCATGGGTATGTCATGTGCTAGTAACTATTCCTATGTATGTGTATACATTTTCATGGGTATGTCTATGTGCCAGTAACTATTCCTGTGTATGTGTATACATATTCATGGGTATGTCTATGTGCCAGTAACTATTCCTATGTAGGTGTATACGTATTCATGAGTATGTCTATGAGCCAGTAACTATTCCTATATATGTGTATACATATTCATGGGTATGTATATGTGCCAGTAACTATTCCTATGTATGTGTATATATATTCATGGATAATATATGTCTATTTGCCAGTAACTATTTCTATATATTTGTATACATATTCATGGGTATGTCATGTGCTAGTAACTATTCCTATGTATGTGTATACATTTTCATGGGTATGTCTATGTGCCAGTAACTATTCCTGTGTATGTGTATACATATTCATGGGTATGTCTATGTGCCAGTAACTATTCCTATGTAGGTGTATACGTATTCATGAGTATGTCTATGAGCCAGTAACTATTCCTATATATGTGTATACATATTCATGGGTATGTATATGTGCCAGTAACTATTCCTATATAGGTGTATACATATTTATGGGTATGTATATGGGCCAGTAACTATTCCTATCTATGTGTATATCCTGCCATAGGCTCTACGCAGGCATCGTTCGATCCATGGCCTTTATGAGGCGCCGCTGTGGGCGCCGTCGCGTCGCTGCGAAAGCGACCAGGCGGCCCAGCTGAACGCATGCATGAAGGTCATGGCCATACGTATGGTGCGGGGATACCACACGGTTTCCCGAGATGCAGCGAGCCTCCTTGCTGGCCTGACACCGTGGGATCTTGAGGCAACAGTCTTTGCATGCATGCATGATTTGCGCGTGGAGATCAACGCCGGGAGAAACCCCGCTGCCGCAACAAGTCTCGGCATGGCGGACAGAGTTTCGGCGGGATCTCATGGTGGAATGGCGACAGCGACTATCGCAACCCAGCGCTGGGCACAACATAATTATGGCGGTAAGTCCCCTCTTTGAGGAGTGGCTGGAAAGACCTCACGGCGTTCTCACCTTCCGCATGACGCAGGTTCTCACCGAACATGGTCTGTTCGGGAAGTTCCTGCACCGGACTCGTGCGGAAGTAACGCCCGGGCGTCACCACTGTGTGGATCGCTCAGAGGAGGCGGTGGAGCACATGGTAGAGATGTGCCCCGCTTGGGCAGAGCCGCCGCCGTCTCTCGCGCCGGGCCTTGGTACAGGCAGTCCGAAGCGAGGAGTAGTGGCAGGCAGTCGCCTCTTTCTACGAAGTAGTAATGTTAGCAAAATGAGGAGGCCACACGTGCACGCGCGAGGATGCGCTCTCAAGCCCCAGCCGCGGTCGGAAATCGGGATTCCGATCCCGATTTCCGACCACCGTAGGCGCGGGCTTGCGGACGGCGAGCAATGGGTAGCTCATCGTCCGATCGGATCGAGCCCAAGTCGTCGACGGCGCGTATTGTTCCACGCGCGCCTCAAGGATATGTTAGCAAACTGAGGAAGGGTCGAAGCCAACTGGGGCCAAGGGTCTGCTTCTGAAAGGAAGACTCGGCCCTGATATGAAAGGCAACGAAGGAATAGGAGTGGGTTTTTAGTCAGTAAAAGTCTGACACACCCTCCCGCTCCGCTCAAGAGCGGGATATGTCATTGAATGATTTTCCCACCGAAAAACCCATGAAAATGTATGTGTATACATTTTCATGGGTCTGATGTATATATGGTGGTCACAAATATGTACCTAAGTTTCCTGTAGTTCCTTTACTTTAAAAATAAAATATACTCTTTAATTATAACTAATAATTAAAATAATTTATAAAAAAGTTATAAACTACTAATATTTAGTTTCATGGCTCCTGTGTCAAATGCCGAAAGACAAAAATTATACTGAGAGCGTCCTAAATAAATTCCAGTGAATTATGAAGAAATGCCGAAAAAGCATCTAGAGAGAGTTAAATAAAATAAATGTTAACGGCGCTTTATCCTATGAAAATATAAGGTTAATTCTTTATTATTACTAGTTTAACTTTATTCCGTGTTTAATAGTAAGAGAATATAAGTTTCTTTTATTAAACTAATTTAAATAAGACTCATCTTCCTGAAATTAAGACTGATCAGCCAAATATACTCATGTGTTTTATTCACTTATTCCATGTGCTTTATGACATCAGTTTCGTGGCGCAGATTCTCAGTATCATTACCTATTATTTTAGTGACAAATTTAAAATGTACACTTTTTCTGAGTATGACCCTAATGCAGATCGAAGCCGAAAGCTAATAGCTCAAATTAAATAGATAGTTCAGAATAAAATTATGGACTTTCCGCGTCATTTCTGAAGTTTTAATACAGTCATGGTGCGTGCAAAGCTACAGACAGATGGCGGCGTCCCACATGCATAAGCGGCAGTGCATGTGTTGCGACGGACGGTACCTACGTACATACTTTTAAGGCTTCTATTTTGTAGAAAACAACCCGTCTGCAGGAAGTCTTTATTGATCTAATCAACTTGTCACACTGTTCGAGGTGGAGTTAGTAACTAACTGTGAATTGTTATAAATTTGTGTGGCACTGTTACTATGGCAATGTTTTCAGCTCTGGCATTATTTAGTATCTACACTGCATTAAAACATTTTCAGTTTTCTTTGTGTTTTAACGTTGTAGATATTAGGTACCAACATTAAATAAAGATTTTGATAATTGTCTACACTAATATTTTATAGAAGCAAAGATATTTTTTTTTCTTATTTGTAGGAGGTAATCTCTGAAAGTACTGGTATGATTGCTAAAAGTTTTTCACCGATTGAAAGCTGTTTTATGCCTAAGTGACATAGGCTATATTTTATGTATGCGGGCGAAGCTGCGAGCAAGAGCTAGTATCATGTAAGGTCGTCATATAAGTACGTACGATAACACTTATTTAGTTTTGCTGCGAAAACGATTAATTAGAGATTGATTCTTCACCTACTTAAAGATATTTCCTCAATGATTTTTCAGACTAATTGAATAAACGGGCTGCAAATGCAAATTAATTTTTAATTTCTTAAGCAATAATTAGGTACTTAATGGATAATTTACCACTTTCAAGCCATCATCAAAGTGAAAAAATGTACGATGACGATGTGCATCATGAAATAAATTATTTATTCATAAAAAAACAATCTCATGCGCCGACCTTTGATTAAGTAGGACTTATCACAATCTGGCACTGCTACCAGCCTATTACTGAATAATTACCTTAACATCTTTTATTTCTCAATCATCATCAAATCACTAAGCGGACCTACAGCTGAATAAAGTAAATGAACGGTCTTTAGAGCAGAGATGATGACACATTAATTTCGGTTGTGTATTGCTTCATATCAAAATTACTCGGGTAAGGGCAAATTAAGGGTTCAAATTGACTTGACAGCTGGCTCGTTAAAGTTCCAGTTAATTCTGCGGATATATAAAACATGCCACTGTACTTACTTGGCTGCAGTCAATTCGCAATCCCAACTAGGTCGAAAATCGATCGCGCATGCTATGCATTCCTTCGTAATGTTTGCTAATAGTTTGTACAATATCATTATTTACATGTTTGAATGATGCATACAGGTCTGTATTTAGATTCTTCTGGTATATTGCGTTTATTTTCAAGTTTTCAGACTAAAGAATGCTTGAATCCCGGCTATGATAGCATTTTGGACAGTTTATCATACTTATTTTATTTAGTATTTATTAAGTCAAGAGTGAATAGGTTACTTCTAGGTAAGCGCGTTCCATCGTCGACCGCCTCATCGCTTTCCATCAGGTGAGATGGCGGTCAAGCGCGAACCTATCCAGAATAAAAAAAAAAAAGTACCATGGGCCGTGATCTGTAAGACTGCTCTTTATTTTTGTTTCAAAGTTAATTGAACATGTTATATAGATATCTAAATGGAAGGTTACCTTCCTTAAAGGTCATCCATTAAGATGTCCATGCAAAGGCTCCAGCCAATGATATGATTGCTGATGCTGATGTTTTATGGAGCGTGGAGCACGCTATAATTTTTTTTTTTTTTATAAACTAGTGCTTGATTGCGACCTGATGGTAAGTAGTGATGTAATCGTTGATGGTGAGGCGCACTAGTTTATTAAGAGCCTATTCACTCTAGCCTTGAAGAGACCTAAATTATAATCGGACGGGAACACCGCAGCAGGCAAGTTGTTCCAGTCTCTCGATGTACGCGGTATAATCGACGAGGCGAAACGCTTGGTCCGGACCGTAGAGGTTTCAACAACGTAAGGGTGGATACTCGCCGTTCGACGGGATGTCCGATGGCAGAAATGAGATGGTGGATTCAAGTCATGCAATTCCCGCGCACACTCTCCAAAATACATCCTGTAAAACACCAAAAGGCTGGCTACCCTACGCCTGTGCTCAAGGCTTTGTAGATTGGATTAAACCAGATTTGAATCACCAATTAGCCTCTTCGCACGCCTTTCCACCGCGTCCAAAGCTGCTAGGTGGCATTTTGCAGCACTAGCCCATATGTGGCTGCAGTACACATGAACGGACCTTTGCTTTGTATAACATTAAAGCTGTCCCGGTGTGAAGTACCGCCGGACTTTTGCAAGAACGCCGAGTTTCCTAGCAACTACATTTGGCTTTGGACTCAATGAACCGCCCATAGTTAAGTTCTGAGGAAATTTCAACTCCCAAAAGCTGAAGGCGGTTAGTGTACTCCAGGGATACATTCTGAAAAGCAGGAGCCAAGGTGAACGGGCGCCTTTTAGCGGTGAACAGACACGTTTGTGTTTTGGCGGCGTTGAATCCCACCAGATTGGCTTCACCCCACTTGGAGACTGCTTATAGTGAGACATTCGTACGCTCTACCATAGCTTCTCTCTCGGACCGGATTAGTTCCTTACTAGCCCGAGCACTTGGCAAGTATCTCTCTACAACTGTGCTATCATCTTCATACCCATAGATGCCGGGCATTAGCAGATCGTTGATATGCAGCAGGAAGAGAATTGCAGAGAGAACCGACCCCTGAGGAATTCCGGCATTAGTCGCCATGGGTTCTGTTGAGCATCCATCGGCAACAACTCAGAGAGACCGTTCACTCAGGAAGAACGCCAGTTAATCAGACCAGGGGAAATGCCGTGCGCTGGAAACTTACTCAAAAGACTAGCGTGCCATACCCTGTCGAAGGCCTTCGAGACGTCTAAGGAAATGGCAATCGCTTCCCTAATTCCTGTCGATGGTCTCGCCCCACAAGTGGTTGGGATAATCTAGTTAGTCCCCAGTAGACCAATTGTGGCAAAACCCGTGCTGTCGGTCACTGAGGAGATCGTTACCTTCCAGGTATGCCATGAGGCGCGAGTTCAATACACGCCTCATAATCTTATAAAGTATGGAGGTTATTGTAATCGGCCGATAGTTGGCAGGATCGGTACAACAGCCCTTTTTGAGCACGTGTTGCACGTTGGCAAGCTTCCATGGCTTGGGCATACCAGTCCTAAATGAGAGGCGATACAAGCGCGTCAATACAGGAGACAACATGGGCGCATAGGCCTTGAAAAAAATCGCTGTTATACCATCTGGTCCACTAGCTTTATTTACGTCTAGACAACACAGTGCTCTCAGAACCCCTTTGTTTCTTTTGCGAAACTCGGGCATCGAAGTGTCGCAGTGAGGCAGAGTCGGTGGAGTAGCACTGCTAGTGTCAAGACGAAAATTATGGGCAAAGAGAGATGCAAAAAGACCTGTTTTCTTTCTCGCCGTATGAGCCGGTGTTCCATCAGGTTTAACCAGCGGAGTCAATGAGGGCCGACAGAAGTTCGCTTCGACCGACTTGGCAAGGGACCAGAATGCTCTGCTACTGGACGGCTGTGCAGAGAGCTTTGTGTCAATATGGGTAATGTAATCGAAACGAGCCTTCCTTAGTGCCTTTTTGTAGGACTTGGCAGCATTGTTGAAGGCTTTCTTCTTTGAGCTCAGATCCGGAGCTTTGTGGTCACGAGCGTCAAACCAAGCGAGAAACGCCGAATGCTTACGCTGTTCAGCTTGAACACAATCGGCGTTGAACCATGGGTGAGTTGAGCCACCGATGGGTACGTCGCGATAATGGATGACATACTCCATAGCTAGACGTATCACATCAGATATAGCATGTGCACAGAACTACGGATTTTCAGAAGAGAAGCAGACCTACTGCCAAGGATAAGATGCAAAGAAGTGCCGCATCTCATCTCAATCTGCTGACTTATAACGCCGCATTCGCCGTTCACCGCGTGAGTCGTAGTCAGGTGGGAGAAGGCTGATACAGAGTTCACCAGACAGTGATCTGAAGTCCCAAGTGGTGAGGAAATTGTTACGATACATCTGTCGGGATCGGTGGTCAGCAGAAGGTCCATTATCATGGAACAGGCTGTACAGTTGTTGTTCCATCTATTACCACAAAGTACATATGGAGTTCAAAATTGTCTAAAGTAGGTTTATAATTTTGAACTCATTATGAAATTGCAGCATGTAATAACTACCTAGAACGGTACCAACATTAACTGCTTGGAGTTTAGTTCACCCGGTATGGGTAAATAGCGTAACGATTCATACATGCCGAGCCTTTTAATTACTTGCACATCTTATAGATCTCAACGGTAGAAAGGCTAGATGACATGCTATACGTACGCCATTATTGCCCATCTAACGGCTGTAAGACTTCCAGTACTAATGCAGTAAGTTTTTAGGAATATTGTTCATTCTGTTATGTTAACTTCAAAAGCCTTAACCCGTTGTATGCTGGAATGCAGATGTACGCGGGACACAATGGCTTTTTAATTGTGTCTGTAATTCATACGTAAGGTTAATGTCCAAAATCGTCTTTCCATCAATTGGGCCAGTATAGCAGTATCGCGTGATGCCGTGATTACAGGTCTTCGAAAGTAATTGATTGGCGTGCTAAAATTGATTATATTTGCTCACTGTTTCGATTTTGAAGAAAGATTTTTTATTGTGTTTTAAAAAGTCATTTACTTTTTATGGCTATCAAAAAATAAAACCGTATTTTTAATGGAATCTTATCAGATTCTAAACTCTATCGAGTTTATTGAGTTAACTGTAGTGTAAAGCTTAGGTACTTAACAACAGTTAACGGCGGAGACCGTGTCGGTCTAGGTAGGCAATGCCATGGCAAAGTTGCAAATAATAAAAATGGATCCGTATTTTAGACTTCCCAAATCAGGTAACTATACAATTGGTATGTTTTATGAGAAAAACCTACTCAGTAAAAAACACAGGGTTGTAAAAATTCTAGAAACACAATTTTATGACACGTGTATTAGGTAAAATACAAAGAAATAAATTCTCATACCAAAAGTTACTTATCTACTGTAAACTAGATTATAACAAAACGAGTGAGCTCGATCATGTGTCGCGGCCCGTTATTTATTCTCACAGTTCTAGGCAATGATCATACCTAGGTTGCCTATTGCGACATTATTAGAGTCTAGACAAGACTGGTGTGAAATTCGCACCGGCCATAGCTTTCGCGATTTCAATGGCTGAGATTGATCAAGAGAACCGGTCGCGTCGAGGTGTGTTGCACATTCGACCATATTCCATTTGGGAATTATATTTTTATAAATTTGCTTAATATTTATGTGCCCACTGATTGATCTTGAAATATATATAACGTTATTAAAGTCACTGTATTTTACACCGCATTATCGGTCTTTACGCTTCCCGTATCTCATTAGCCTAGATTTATAATTTTATATTTAGGTATAGCTACCTACTTATTTAGCATATCTTTAATGTATTAAAACTTATTTTCTGGTGACCAACCGCTGATAACTTCGAGATCTACTGAACGTATTTTATAAAACTTACTTAAATGTAGATCCCCTTTCAATATTTCGCGTCTCGAATATTTTTATCAATAAGGTTATTTTTAATAAAAAAATGGTCGCGAACATCATAAGATGATATATCGAAAGGAGCATGAGCCGAGACGACCGACACCGTCAGCCGGCCGCAAGGCGGCGAGGGGGCGCTCAGACCGGATCTCAGACCCTAAAATAAAAACATCTATCGAAATAATAATACGCACTGCTTACCCAGGACAAGTACGCGAAACGAATGGCGTTGACCCCCTGAACATTCCCATGCTAAGTTGCGGCCCAACTGGATTTTTCTTAATGGTAGGGTGGTACTACGCTTATAGAACTGAATAGGCCTTTCAAACGTGTGTTTGGACTTATTAGCTTTTATTTCTAAGACTAGCTTTCATGGGAGCTTCGTTGCGGTTGGTATCGAGCATCTCAGAAATTGATGAATGGCTTTCTAACACAAGTGGTGACACTTGAAATTTCATAATAAGATTAAGTTTGCGCATTGTTTACGTGTTGAAACATTAAGGGAAGGGAAAGGAAGTCATGTCCGCTTACTATGAGGAAACATTAATCAAATAATATAAATAAATTAAAACTTTAGAAGCAGGTACCTGTTGTAATGAATTAATGAGTTGAATGTAATTGAACTTGTATCTAAGGGCAAAAGCATATTTTTTTTAGGTAGTCTATTAACAGGTTTGCACCCTAAAATATAAGTTATAACAGGATTCACTCAAAAGAATCCTTTTCATCTTGTGAGAAAGTTTCTCATCAATTTCATTTTGCAGAAAAAGATTAAGGGCTTGCGAATAATCAAAAGATAGATACCCCCTATCCACATAATAACCTAGACACATAATAGACGGATAGGAGAGGTCAGATGTTACAATGAATTTAGACCTTTCACCCTTCTGTCTGGATAGGTTCCTTTCGAACTTTCCATACATCCGTCCGGACCCGTCTTATGAATTGTATAATTTAACCGTGCCGTCTTTTCATCCATTATGCTTTTGTTCGAAGAGCAGACAAACCCGTTGCCACGGCATAAAGAAATAAAAAAATTAATGGATGTCCGAACAATGGGGAGAAATTGTGATAGGTGAGAGTAATCTTTTACGACCAGCGACAATTCTTGTTCTTTTATTTTCCGCTAAGAAACCCCAATTGTTGAGGTTAAATAGGGTCAGTTCTACCTATGGGACGATCCAATTCCAATTTTGAATTGTAAATTTTGTTTGGTGCAATAACATTTTCTTATTCACAATTTTATTTTAAAGTAGATTGCCAAATGAGAGTGACCAACTAAGGTGGATCCAAGTTAGAATTAAGTTTTTATTTTTGAATGAAATTAAGTTTACAACAGTCTATTGCTTTTTGTTATTTCGTAAAAATAAGTGTTGTTAATAAATTACAAGTGAAACGGTAGTGCAATTTTCAGTGCAGGACTGTAGATATCATACATTTGAAAAGGTGAGTGATTTAAAAGCCAATTAAACGAATTCTTATTTTTTATCGTTCACCTTTAGTTTCTATGTGGACTATAGTAAGAGTAACAGACGACGGAGTTTCTTGGTGAGAGTGGCGCCACTGTCGTGTTTTGTAAACAAACCACTCTGTCTGTCTGGAATGGATAAGCTTGTTGAGAACGAACTTTGGTGGCATTCTGCAAGATTTTTACTGTGAACAAAATTATTGTTAAACCTCTTGGTTTAATTCAGCGTCTGCTTTTTTAACATGTTATTTATTTGTGCTGATATTTATAATGTCCACGAATCCCCCAGGATTCGGTGGGTTTTTGCAGCAGATAATTATAAATAATAATTGGTTCAGCATTAGCTTGTGCTAAATGTTAATTGAAAACACAACCTGCCATTCCATCGCGAAATAGAATGCTACAATTCTGTTTATTCTATTTACGAAAAAACAAGCAGAATTTTATTTTTCATTCATTTATTTTTAATTATTGCCAGAAACGTGTGGCGTCTGAAAAAGTGCAGTCTTGCGCGGGAAACTAACATATTTTACTCCCAGAACTATGTAGATGGAAAAAGAGATACGTACATTCATCTTCACATGCCACATGGCAATGATCAAGTAATTTCGTTAAGGAAATCACAAATTGTGTCGATAATTGTGCACCTGTTGTTAACTACCGACGCGGCGACGTAGTATTCTTCATTTGTAGTCAATGAGATTCGCTTTATACTTGTAAAAATTGTCTCAAACAAGAAGTTGCGGACTTAATAGTGCTGTTTAATCGTTTTAAAATTTAGGACCGGCTTGTTTATGCATAAATGGCGCTTTGTTTGTAAGTCATGACATTTAAAGATCTTATTAGTAAAAAACAAAAAATTGCAATATACCTAACTTTAATTCCTGAAGTCGGTATGTCTGGTTTTGTTTTTCTTTATCTGTCACCGTTAAAGTTATTTGGCTTTTTATTTGGAAGTCGGTTACATTATATTATTTTGTAAAAAAATATTCGTAAGGATTTTGTTGTGGTACCCCACAACTAAATCTAAAAAGTGTGTAAATTCTATACCAAAGAACTTTTAGGAAATCACCATTAAAATCTTATGGCCATTTTTTTTAGATAGAGAAATCATCTTGTGACATCTCCAGTTCTTGGGCGGAGCGGGAGATAGTGTCAGAATTTTACAGACTAAAAACTCACTTCTGTTCCTTCTTTGTCTTCGTCCCAGGGCCCCGGATTTCACTTTCACACTGCCTGTAGCCCCAGTAGGCTTCGACCCTGCTAGGCCCCTACGATTTGCTAACATCTCCTTGAGGCGCGCTTGGAACAATACGCGCCATCAACGACTTGGGCTCGGTCCGGACGGTTACCGTACGGTCGGACGGTGAGCTACCCATTGCTCGCACGTGCACGTGCGGCCTCCTCTTTTAGCAAAGGAATGCTGCAATATTTAACAAAAAAAGTAAAATAACGCATCGCTGGTATTTTGGGTAGGTGTGTCGTGGCGGTGTCTTTGGACGTCGCTAATGCATTCAATTCCCTGCCTTGGAGTAGCATTAGGAGGGCACTCCGGTATCACCGGACGCCCGACTACCTCTGTCGTGTGGTCGAGGCGTACCTGTCGGATAGGTACATTATCTACCCTGGTCACCAGTGAGAGTGGGAACGTCGAGAGATGAAAGAGTGATCGGTACTAGGGCCGCCCTTGTGGAACATCGGATACGACTACGTGCTGCGCAGCGACCTCCCTGACGGGGTCAGCGTGGTCTGCTACGCAGACGACACGCTCGCTCGGTAGACGATTGCGTTAGGCAACGGTCCTTACGCTCCAACCGCCGCCGGGATTCCGATCCCGATTTCCGGCCACCGTAGGCGCGGGCTTGCGGACGGCGAGCAATGGGTGGCCCGCCGTCTGACCGTCCGGACCGAGCCCAAGTCGTCGACGGTGGGTATTGTTCCACGCGCGCCTCAGGGAAATGTCAGCAAATCGTAGGGGCCCAGCAGGATCGAAGCCTACTGGGGCCATGGGTAGTGTGAAAACGAAACCCGGGTCCCTGGGACGAAGGCAACAAAGGAACAGGAGGGAATTTTAGTCAAGTAAAAGTCTGACACTATCTCTCGCTCCGCCCAGGAGTGGGATTTGTCATGAGATGATTTTCGCACCCAATAAAAAAAAACGCTGGTATTTTGATAGAACCTGGTGAGAGTGACGGTAAGGAGGCGACTGCTTGCCACTTCTCTCTTTGGACCATGGCCTGTACCAAGGCCCGGCGCGAGAGATCGTTGCGGCCGATCGCCACCACGAGGACACGGCGGTGCTCTGCCCAAGCGCCCCGCTTACACCGCGGAGTACACCTCTACCGTGTACTCCATCGTGTCCCCAGGGCGGTCCACGCAGTGGTGACACCCGGGCGTTACTTCCGCACGAATCCGGTGCAGGAACTTCCCGAACTGACCATGTTCGGTGAGAACCTGCGTCATGCGGAAGGTAAGGACGCCGTGAGGTCTTTCCAGCTAAGCCAAAAACGGGCTAGGAAACACTGTTTTATTACTGCATTCCGGTTTCTACATTCCAGTTTCATCATCAGATGAGTTTGATAGTACCTATTATTTTCATCCATTACCGGTAGTACCATTTATTTAAATTTGCTTCGTCATTGTCGCTTCACTATCTGAACCGAGATATATCTTATTGTCACTCGTGAAATGCTTACGCACTGTGGAGTTCGTCATGTTGGCCTTCTGTGGTTCTCATCAGTTCCACACCACCAAATTATAATTTCTGAACGCAAATGCTTGATTTGTTGATAAAAAATACTAAAATCGCTATATAATATTTATTACAAGTGCATGCACAACATTACAAATTAGAAAATCCAAGGCGATGTACAGAGCAAACTTACAAACTAAAAATGTACATTTAATATATTAATAATAATCTAAGACCAATTTAAGGGATTCCCTGAAATCTTCACAGAACCCACCATCAGAAATGGATTTTGATGATAATTTTAAAATATCCAGTTCAAACTTTATACCTGAAATTAAACAAATCTGACACAGCTTTTTTTTTTTTTTTTTTGGGTGGGAAAATCATCCTAATGACATCCCCGCTCTTGGGCGGAGCGGGAGATAGTGTCAGACTCTTACTGACTAAAAACCCACTCCTGTTCCTTCGTTGCCTTCGTCCCAGGGCCCCGGGTTCCGCTTTCACACTACCCGTGGCCCCAGTAGGCTTCGACCCTTCTGGGCCCCTACGATTTGCTGACATCTCCTTGAGGCGCGCGTGGAACAAAACGCGCCGTCGACGACTTGGGCTCGGTCCGGACGGTTACCGGACGATCAGACGGCGAGCCACCCATTGCTCGCCGTCTGCAAGCCCGCGCCTACGGTAATCTGACACAGCTTAGAAATTTGAAAAAGGCATTCATATAATTTTGTTATTAAAATTAATCATTTCTAACTTCTCAAAAAGTATGGTAATAACCTTATTCTCGGACCTTAGAAATATAAAGACCCTGCCAGAGCTGCGGGGTTGTTCTATAAAGTTACCGTGACTCTCGCAAAGACCAACTAAAGGAACACTGGGTTTTAGTCGGCAAAAGTCTGACACAGCCTCTCGCCACTCACAAAGAGAGAAAATTGATGATTTCCCGCGTAAATAAAAAGAAGTAGAAATTATGTTCGTTACGCACATGAAAACATTAATATTATTACTGTACCTAAGTATTTAATAGAAATCTACATCGTGTTGTGTATTGACTTATCGACGAATAAATTACCTACCAGAAATACAGCCATACGGCGAGTATTTGATTAAAATGGTTGATATTTCTTCGTAATTCTGGTGGGTACCACAATTACGAAGAAATATCAAACTACCTGCATGAGTTATTAAAATATTGTGGTTTACTGGCGATTTAAGATAGTCGTACCTATTACCTGGAAGGAACCGATTAAGGATTAAGCAAAAACAGGATGTTGACAACTTTCTGCTCTAAGAACTTATCTTACGCAAATTCAATTTTCATTCATCCCTACTTTGTAAACACGTTATGTAAGTAGGTACCTTTTTTTCTAATGCTACTGATACACAAATTCTTCCTGTATCTTAGATACCTTTAATATGCAAATATTCATTGATTCGGCATATATTATAATTATTTAGTCGAATAATAACAAACAAGTCATTTGTTATAGCAGACCGGATAGGTCTCTAGTGGTCTACGGTCATGGATTGAACTGTGGCAATTTTTTAAACAAGAACATTTACCGGTAAAAATGCAAACATCAACTTTACCGTTTCTAACAAATACTTTCAAGAAATGCGCACACTACTATAATATCAGCATGGACTAGCTACGTCACCATTACGTTTAATTGGCAACGCGCTAAACAAACGCCTCCAG
Source organism: Mythimna vitellina (assembly GCA_949316375.1). NCBI lineage: Eukaryota > Metazoa > Arthropoda > Insecta > Lepidoptera > Noctuidae > Mythimna > Mythimna vitellina. The sequence goes on from OX438696.1 coordinate 4,341,651, forward strand.
TTAATGATCTACATTTTCAAGAGGCCGGTCTTCGACGCACTATGTAAACAGAAAATTAGAAATGAGGAACTCAAAATTGATTCACGTTAGTGCATGTGTGCTACAGTGTTATTCGAATTATGTAACTATCATGAAATCCATGGCAGCAACGTGAACTTGGCTGCGTGCTATTGCTGCAGTGATGCTGCACTGAAGTAAAATCAGGAATTTAGGACACCAAGTTCATGCCTTATAAAGTAATGAATTTAAATAGGTAAGTACGTTTATATAATAAAAAAATCTTATCTTTATAGGAACTAGATAAGTACTAACTAATAGACCGGGAACGTCATTAAAATAATAATTAATTCATTAAACCCCGAGCGAACGCCGACGTTCGTTCGGTTATTGTCTTTCTATTGTGTCTCTAATTACGCTACTCAAAAGGTAAAAAAAACTAAACATGCGTTGCGAATTTCAAATAGCGCGCTACTTGCTATAACACAGCATTTTATATTAGGCACACACCACATCTGTGACACCAGGGCCAGCCAGACGTGTCTATAGTAAAAAAAAAAAAATGTGGTCTATTGAATATGCGACGCGCCGCGCATTTTGCAAAGGTCGAAAACCTCAACGACAATAGGCAAGGATCGTCCACGTTTTAATTGCACTTCGCAACTAATGTCCGATCAAATGTTTCGCTATTAGAATCCAGATAAGTAGAAATTCGTACCACGAGGTACACATATAAGATGCAACATTATAAAAACATAATAAAAATATTTGCGACGCGACGCGTCGATGATTACTCGTGCCGGCCGCGAAGGCGCCCTTGAATTAACAAAAAAATAAACAAATAGCAATGACCTCGGCACACATGATAGACACGATTACTTACACTATTATTAAACGGAGTCAGGTCAGATTAGGGCGGCTATTATAATTCGTAGTACTCGTTTTGTGAACACGTTATTATAATAAAATAGAACTAGAATCACCGGCTAGTTTAATTTGATAAGGTGACGTCATCTTCGTCTGGGCCCCCAATTTGACGTCAGCTAGTACAGTGACCCACAAATCTACAGACACAATAAATTCAGCAAGCAACGTACGATGCGAAACCGCGCGGGGGTCAATGAACTGTTGACGTATTTAAAATACGCACAAGTAGGTACCTTATCGCGAAATGTAGTACGCGGCGCGGCAAGCGGAGCGAGCTTGCTGTGCTATGTGTTTGCAAAATGGTTATTTATAGATGTGAGTGTCCGTGACGGATGGTTCGAGCTATTTCTAAGGTCCCGAGAACTGGTGAGTAATATTATTAAAATGATGTAAGTATTCATTAAATTCCCATCAATGAAAATCAAGTCAAACATTACTTACAAGTTGCAATCCTTTCAGGTGTATCCAAAAAGTTTTATATAAGTTGACTGATTGATTTGAAAAGAACTGGTTGACTTTATTCAAAAAACAAAATAATTCACCAGAAAAAGAAAAAATGACACCAAATTCCTAATTTATTTGTCAATATTCAAAAATAGTGATGTCCCTGTTGCATTTAACGGTTTATTCAGCAAAAAATAATGTATCGGTTTTTTAAAATAACAGGCTGATTGTCATGATTAGTTTACCATGAGATATTAATTAAAGTTTTCATGTGGGCATAATCTTTTTCTCAAAACTTAACCAACACACCGGAAACTTGGTGAGAGTTCGTTTTGCTGCTATATTTTAACGCTATTGATATTTAAGAAAATGTGAGAAAGGAAGTGTGTCTGTCGTGGTGCTACAAGACACACTACACCAGAGTTCTTTCTTTGTAAAGAAAGGAAGAGTCTGCATCAAGTGTATGAGCTATATTCGACTTCATATTGCCTGCCTTTAGGATTCATATTTGCAGTAAAAGGACCGCATTGGAACCTTGTCCGTTCAAAACGAGGCACCCGCAGTAGCTGCCCTACCTACCTACCCACATAATGCGACGGATACAGATCCGAGTTTCTTACTTACACATACACGTGAAGTACGAAGGCCAGTTTTAAATATGTGTATGTGTCGCGAATACATACGGCTTCGATGATCAGCAGGTGTAAGCGAACTAAAGGCGAGGGGTTATTGCGATTAACTCTTTTATCCCTTCGTTTCCATATCAAAGAGTAATGAACCTTGTTCTACTATTGGACAACGTCGATTAGTAACCGTGTGATTTTTTTTATTGGATTAAAAACCGAAATATTAAAATTTTGAAATCTTGTTAGAATTGTCGATCTAATAAGTTTAGATAGAATTTATGCTATACATATCGTTAGGTTTATTTGCTTATTCTAATAATCGTAATTTGTCTATAAATGAAAATGTTATAATAGTAAGATTCTAATTAGAAGACTATTTTGTTATTTACCGAGACGTCTTGTTTGATAGCATTAAGTTATTAATGGGTGCTTTCGTTTATTCTGATGTGAACTAATGGTTTAAATTGTTTTAATTGGTGTAAGATTCTAATTAGAAAACCATTTGAATATAAGGCATGCATAAATATGATATTTTGTCAGATGATTATATTATTTTTTGGGATTTTATATGTTTAATTTTAAATGGTCAACGCATAGAGACCAAATCAAAGTACGTAACTAATTGTAACAACAAAGACGAAACTGGCAGTGAATCGATTGCGAGTAACGAAGGTCAAAGGGTTTGCAAGTGTGCGTATGTATGCAAGTATGCAGGCGAGCTCGGTGCGGCGTCGCTGCTGCACGCCTGCACCGGCGGTTGCAACACCCTCCCCCCTTCATTCTCGGCTTCTCGCTCGTCGCCGTCTTGCCGCTAGCCTGTCTCACCTCGCGGCCGGCAGCCTTGCGCGACGCGCCGCGCTCTTTCACATTCAAAATTATTCGCAATCGCAACCATTGCAAAAACTCTCTGTGCAATAAATTACTTAATATTTCGATGCGTTCACAATTAGTTTTAAAACAGAGAGGTAGTTGAAAGTTAACAAAGAAATTAAGTGCCTTTTAAACTTTGAATGCACTCCTCGTTGCATGTCCCGCGCGTCGTTATGAGAACCCCGTACTGGCGGTCACGTTGACGTCGCGCCGCCATATCTGTCTCGGCCACCAACTAGCAAAATTAATAGGTAATTATTTTCGTGTACAGTGCTTTTGATTGATTTTGTCGTTCAGTGATTGTGTATTGAAGTGTTTTCTATCTTCTGGCATCCTTTGTGGTGATTCCAACTGGATTCTTTTTGGAAATTGAGGCGCGCGCCGGCCGGTTCTTATCGGGTGCAATGCAGTTGCACTCTCAACTTATTGCAGTTTTGCATTCACCAAAGTTTAATGCGTGGAAAGTTTCTAGTGTTTATATTCTGCTCCAAGAGGATTGTAAATGTGTTCTAAAGTGATTATTCGTTAAAAGTGATATGTGAAGCGGTTTATAAAGAGCTGTCATAGTTTGCTGTGTTATTTCGGTCATTGACCGCCGGAATTCGCATCTCCTTTATATTAGTGGTGTTGTTAGATTTTTTGACATAATTCCGATTTTCGTTTTTTAGGCTCAAAATTGTGTCACTTCACTAGAAGAATGCAATGACACGCGCATTCGCTTTTTGAAATTTCACCTTCACCCGGATGGAATGAGGAGTGCACAATCCCATTGTTTCACAGTTTCATATGTTTGAACATCATTTGTTTTTTTGTTTTTCGGACGATTAGAGAGTTATCATTTTCTTCCAAAATTACAAAAATTACGAAATAAAGGTAAATATTATTCTTTTCCACATGTAAATATGAAAATATATTGTTATCCAAAAAATATTTGTTGGCATTGCTCACACGCGTGGCTTCCTTGAATCGCTGCTGGGTGACATCATCTGTACTGTAGGCAAGCCATAAGAGATCCCAATTTCTAGTGCACAAACTCAGTAAAGTTTACTCTAAACTTTATCTGATATCACAAAACTGCAGCAGTTGAGTGTAGTGTGTGTAAAATATTGATGAATGTGCAGAATGGCGGAGGGCAATGGAGAAATACCCATTGAAGAGGTACCTGGGAAGGACTCCGATGTTGGCCGGACACCGGATTATCGCAAACTCATTGACTACGGCTTGGATCCTAAGGTAAGCATTAGGTTCTATAGTAGCCAATAAATACTCTTAGTTACATTAGTGCATGGTCTGCTTATTTTAGGGTTATTGAAACATAGTAACTGCTTGAAACAATTTTTTTTATATTTTTTTTTTTTGCCGATGTAAAACTTATACTTACCCAACTTTGGTAGACAACAACATCCTCATATGTTCTTGAGTTGTAGTAGTGTTAATTAGTGCTATTCCTATTATATGGTGTACAAGTACTTGGTATTTGTAGAAATAGTCAGCCTCTTGCAGCATTACCCAACTCGATGAAGCTCCATATTTTTTTCAAATTGAATGAAAACTGCTTTAGTTTTCATAGCAAAGCTATATTGTACTCTATAGTGTTGGAATAGAGCCCAATATCTGATATTTAAAAATTATTTTGTATTAAATAAAATAAAAATATTCTTATTGGAATCTAGTTGAACCCATATCTATATATATACATATATATTTGGATTCTTATTGGAATCTTACAGGACGATACCAACTGTTCATGTTTTTTTTTAATGATACTAATAAGATTCTTATTAGTTATAATAAAAATAAATAGAAATGAGTAATTAGTGGTTTACTAGAACTGTGTTAGGACTGTGTGTGTTCCCTTGTGTGGTAAAGGGAAAATTAAGTTATGCTCTATTCAAATTCCTATACAGTACTTATTCTAGATCAGGCCCTCTAGCTAAGCTTTATGTATTTTTTCCAAGGCAATTATCTATATATCTAAGACAATTTATCTAGAAAAATCAGAAAAAAATCCCAAAGAAATCTAATGTACTTAGTAGCTGTAATAAAGAGTAAGTTAAACATCAATATAGGTAATAAAACAGGTTTACTGCTCACTAGGTACATGTGATTCATAATTCTTATCTCATAGTCTAGCATTATTTCTAAGAAACCCATGTGGGGATTCCAGTTTTCATGTTGCCACAATTGAAAAATTAAATGCTTGAAAGAAAATATTATGTTGGTAGCATTTATTTGCACTTTCTCTCTCTGATAATGTTGACCTTTGCCATTTATTATCTGGGCACCTGCAGTGCAAGCATACAGGCTTGCATGTTTTTAAAAACATATTCCAACCAGAATGCTATTAAATTGTATAACTTGCATGTTTGTGCCTTTGCTCACTTTTTGTTATAATCTATGTAAAACCAGCAGCAGTCTATGCTTTATCAATTACTGTTATTTCATAAATGCTTAAATACAGTTTTTTTTTGTATCAAATAGTAACTATGTAAGCATATCGTCGTATCGATGTAATTTTCGTCAGTATTTCATTGCGACTATATTCCGATGGGTGGTTACAGAAAGGCGGTGTTCACAGTGGTGGCATTTCAATATAGTTTGCCAATTATACCTACCCACGGCCCTGTAGTTAGGTATTACCTACAAGTTCACAAATTTATCATTCGGAAATCCTTATATACCTACACGTGAGGCCAGTGCACACTGGTATGCGTTGAGAAGGCCGAGGGTAGCGGGGGGCGGCACTGAGTAATTTTCCTTGTCACTGTCCTTTGCAAATTATATCCTTTTATTTCACAAGAGACCACTCCGATGCATGCATGTAGATAGCTTCGTATGCTTGCAACCATGGTGGCGTTTCGGCACCCCTTATTTCACAAAATAATACCTAATTATTGAATGACGTGAATTGCGACGGCCCGTGAATGAATCTATGTATATCATCGAGGGACAGTCAAGTGATATAATATCTATTACGATATAATTCATTGCAGTTATCTTCGATAACAGCTAACCAAGAATTGCATTCCCAAGCTTAGAATTCCTTTTTTGAGGACTTTACAGTCATAATAAAACGAATGTGGGACCTTTTATGTGGGAGGACTGTAAGGGTCCCCGAAACGGTCAATTACTACCTGACAATATTTACGTGATAGACGCCAATTGATCCAAAAATTTATTGTTATTCACGTAAATATTTTCAATCGCACTTGACCCTTTCGGCGGGGACCCTTAACGTTCTCCCGTCTCTTGTCCATCACCCTTAAAATAGGCTACAATAGATGCTGCTGAAGGCTACCTCACTAAAATGCATGCAATAGTTATGGATTATTGAATTCTTAAACTAAAAAAGATCCACGAGTCACCTTTACTGGTACCATTACATACACAAGCGTTACTAAAAACTGTATAGACAATGATGTGCCTGCCTACCCACACTCCAATAACCTCCGTGCGAAACATGTACATCGTGATTTCTATATAGGTAGCATCGGTAGAAATTATTTTTAATGGTGAATATAATGTCGTTTCCAGGTAGCAGCCAAGCTCGACGACATTTATAAGACTGGAAAGCTAGCGCACGCCGAACTGGATGAACGTGCGTTAGATGCCTTAAAAGAATTTCCATCCGACGGTGCTTTAAGTGTTCTTGGACAATTTTTAGATTCAAATCTCGAGCATGTATCTAATAAAAGTGCTTATTTATGTGGAGTCATGAAGACCTATAGGTGAGTACCCACGTTGTATTATTTCGCATAGCAACACGATCAAAATATTGGATGATTGCCAAACTGCCCGTTATATCTGGGTCACAATCTTGAAAAATTGATTTGACATATTGAAAGCCGCGTTGCGGACAACCGTTGAATTTAAATCTCGCGGCCCTCTGCCTCAGTAACTAGGAAATGATGCTGTTTTATGTACTGCACGGCCTTGTCTCGGAATGGCAATGTGAAAATCGACGCACAATTTAAAAATACCTTTTTTGCACAACAGCAAGCCTGACAAAGCCAGTCACCGGTTAGGGAGTTTCGAGCCAATCAAAATCATTGTTCCTTTAGTCTGCCGAATTAAATATCTCGTGTCGAACTGTCGACCTTTTTGAGAAGAGGTCACTCCGATACCGACTATTAAAATGCAATAAAAATGATTGCCGCGTCTGAAATGCCCTCATAATGACCCTAGGCAGAGATGTTCCGCAAAGTTTAGCACTCGTATCTAAGTAGCATAATCGTGCCTCCGAGGCTGGCAATTCGAAGCCAGCCAGCATTAACGCGTTAGCTATGATTGGTAGGTTGCAGTGGCCATTGAAATGGGTTTCAAGCTGTTCTGTTAATAGGTATAATTGTTTGTTATGCCGCGTGTACACTGCATAGGTGGCACACGGTATTGTGATACTTTGATTTCTACTGAGTAGAAAGATGCGTTGAGAATGCCTGTCGGTAAGCGCTTTCAAATCGCGAGATTTAGTTTGATCACATGGCAGTCGTTTGTGTTTTAATTCTCTTTTAATAAAGGCAGCGAGAGTAGGTTCATTGTTACCCACTGCGACGGTTCCCTTGGAGTTTAAGATCAAACGGTCGATGAAGCGAGAAAGTGAGTCGTTAATTGATACGCGACTCAGTGGTAGCTGGAATGCTCGCTCCGTGACTGGCTGACGGATCATTTTGCTTGTGTCCTCGTGTTTATTTGCGCCGCCCGTCGTAAGATTAGATTACGGATGGTCATTAGCCCCTGTGCAGTCGTGATGCAGGACCTATTTGTGAGATTTAATAAAATGCTGATTGGAATCACCTTTAGTGGCTGTGCAAGCTTTGGTTTTCAATTTTAATAGCTACAATTATACTTTAAATTGGGTTTGTATCAGAAGTATTCGTGAATCATCCACGAGAATGGCGTCGCGTCTGCCTAGTAACAGGGCTGCTGAAGGTGATGATCTGGGTTCGATTCCTGAAAAGTAATTTACAGTCGCTGCACAATGTTAAAGTTTTGTCACTTTTAATTGGACCGCAAGTCTTGGGAAAGTTTTGTCGCTGAGTAGAATTCTATCGAGAAAACTCGTATTGGTTCATTCATAAAAGATTTCCCGCCTATTCGTAACGGTCTTATGCGATCTGCCGACGGAGTTTGTTCGCCAAGACTTTTTACAAGTTTACATGATGTAGAAGTTTTACAGAACGAACTTTTAGAACTTTTCCCTCAGTTTTTTGGAACGGTGAGCAGCGAAAGTTGCTTATTTCTTCTGCCTGTTTAGTAATTTGTTTTTTTGCTTCTGACTGTACTTATGTGTATTCGACTTTGACATGGCTTCACCCCTTTTATCAAAAACTCGCAGACAGGGCTGATTTTTAAATTTTGAGGTAAATTTTGTCGGCCGAAATGTCTTGACCGCGACCGCTCTGAACTTCGAACGTTTACTTGCGCAGTAATTTTTTTTAAGAATCATAGTTATGGCGAATGCGTATTGCGTATTTTTTCGCAATAGCTTGGAACGCCAACTTCAGAGCGGCCAACATATTTTGACCGTGCTGGGGCCTTACCGTATTAAAATGTCAGGCGTGCGAGAGAGAGGATCTATCAACCCTATATAGCTCCATCCTTTTAACAGTTCTGTTTCGGTCGTCAAATGGATCGCGTTGAGAGCTCGTAGTAGAGGGTCTCTGTAGGTTGAAATAAATTGCGGTTCGACAGTTTTTACATAGAAAATATTTCAAACCGCTATTTATTCTTCAAATACATGTAATTTGACGATAGATAAAGCTAAGTGATCGGCAAAGATGCTTGAAGTGACATTAAAAACTTAGGACGGTAAAGCAAATTCGAGTTCGATACCTCAAGCATACCCTGTATGATCGTTGCAAAGGAATTGATCAGTGATGTGTTGTATTTCAGACAGAAAAGCAGGGCGGGCGTCCAAGGAGCGCCCGCGCTGTCAGCCACTGTCCAGGTTAAGGGGCCCGACGAAGAGAAGATCAAACAAATACTAGCCCGGACCGGGTACACGTTAGATGTTACCACAGGTCAGTGTAGTCACTAGGGAGGCAATGGAGACCTTTGACACAAGATAACTTTGTTCAAACAGAATATTAGCTAAGAGATAGCGTGTGTTGAATCTGTAAATAGATGCATAAAGTTTAATTAGTAATCTAATATCGACGCATTCCAATGGCTTTTCGTAATAGTTTTATGTGATAGATACCGCTTTTACGTAAGGTGAATGCTACAGAATAATAGCTCGTGAAAAAATTTTCGTTCATTTTTTTTGCATTTTGCAAGACAAAAATTGTTTTTAAGGAGGGTTAGCTGAACTGCGAGGGCTGTATTAATAATTTTAATAATTATAAGTCAGCAAAGTAATTTTTGATGAACATAGAATCTGATATTGACCTACAAAATGAAAAAAACTTGAGAAACTATGAATTCCGCGGCGTATCCTGGAGCATTCACTATAAGAACTTTATCTGGGTAGCTAGGATTTTTCAGATTTCGTCTAGAAATTACTTATTGATAATTCGGAAAGTTTGTCGCATTAAATGTGGAGAAACAAGATCTCCAATCTTGTTTTCCGACATTTATCTTCGTAACCTTATAAATGCATTGCGTTCTTAAAATAAAACAATAACATAAAATTGTGAATGCAATACATTGCACACACAGTGTAGGTATATGCGAATAAAGTTCTCAAGTTTTGCGTGCAACGCAGCGCGAAGGACATCGTACTTCATCAGTTTGTCCTTTCATTAATTTGTAGAACTGTGTATATGTGGAAATGTATTTGTGTTGGACTAGCATTCCTTTGTATTCTTCAACAAGAATCAAATTGAAGAACTATACAATTTCATTTTTGGCTATATGGAGATCCTGCAGTTCTAATATTTTTATATATAAAAGAGAAACTAGACTGACCCCCCTCACCACCCCCTTCACCCCCTTTAGGGATGTAACGGGGGTCCAAAGTTTGTATGGAGAAAACTACTTTTACGCTAGTGAAGCCACTGGCAGAAGCTAGTGTTCCAGTATAGCACCTAATAGCGTGGTACCGCGTAAAATATTGTGCGACTTTGCGTAAAAAGTTGCAGGTTTTTTGTACTAAACTCAAGGGAGAGGGTATGACAGACTTTTAGGCTGAAAACTCACGAAGCGTTTATCACCCGCGCCCGCCGTGGTAGAGGAAACAGCTATTTTATTTCAAAACACACTAGACCGCAGATTTACGTGGTAACGCAGCCGACGCGGTTGCGATTTTCGCCCGCTAACCTGGCGATTATCGCATCGGTTGCATGACGGGTGGTGAAATGATCGGTGCCCGGTTGCCCGCCAACCCACAGTCTCACGTGCGGGCGCAAACCTTCCGCGCAATTCTATTAATTACAGCAGGAGCCGCGAACAACCGCGCACACCGCGACCGTAAAAAGCGTCGTGAAATGTGCTTTAAACAGGAGCCGAAACCGCGGCGACCGCGGTTGAAAACCGCTTCGTGACGTATTAGCAAAATTAAAAACCCACATGTTATCCTTCAGTTGCCTTTTGCGATCCAGGGCCACTGTAACTTTCGAACAATGGCGCAGCCCTGACAGTTGGTTGAATTCCTGAACTATTTATTTTTCTTTTTTTTTGCGACATACCTAGTCTTTTTTTGAGGTGGGAAATCATCGAATAACGTCTCGAGCGAGAGGGCCTAACTTTTACTGATTAAAACCCACCTGTTTCTTTAGTTGCCCTTTGTTCCTTTTAGGGCCTCGATACATCCACTCGGCCACCACTGCCTTCAGGGCCACGATATAATTCGAAAATTCCCGCAGTCCTTTCAACTTGGGCTAAGTTATTAATTTTTACTTCAATAACACTATTATTTTAGATTTGAGTCAAGAGTTAATAGGTTGCTTCTGGATTAAGGTGCTCAATCCTCGACCACATCGTCGTTTACCATCGGATGAGATAAACGGTCCAACGTGAGCCTTTCAATAATAAAAAAAACCGGGCAAGTGCGAGTCGGACTCACGCACTGAGGATTCTGTACAAACTTACCTATGAAAACAGTTAAATTCCCGAATTAAGTAAGAGCAAGCAATAGAGAGAGCAATTTTTTTTGTGATATCTACAAATATACAGTTTTTAGATTTTTTCCTATACTTGTGCTATGAGACTGTGCTTCATTCAAAATTTCAGTATTCTAAGTTAACGGGAAGTACCCTATGAATTTTAATTTCCTTAAGAGTGTCGAAATACACGTTTTTTGCGACATAAACTGCCGTATCCTTTTTTTTTCGTCAACACAGAAGTTTGATTTTTTCACAGTTTTAGGGACCGCAGACCTGAGTATATGGGTTTTAATGTCAACTCTATACCTTCACGCGTTTTCGAGATCAAAGGTCTTGACAGACAGATGGACGGACAACAAAGTGATCCTATAAGAGTTCCGTTTATCCTTTTGAGGTATGGAACCCTAAAAAAGATGTAACTAGTGTCCCGCCCTGACTCTGCTCGGGTACTAACTCACTGACTCTTCAACCAGTCCAAATTCCTATACCTAGAACGCTGAAATTTCGCACAGAGGTTCCTTTTATGATGTATACGAAGAATAAGAAACGATATTCCAAAATTGATCCCCTTCGAGGATGAAATGGGGGTCCAAAGTTTGTATGGAAAAACCTACAATTGGCGCGGATAGAGCCGCTGTCAGAAGTTACTTACCTTCTTCGTCTATTGCTCTTTCAACTAGCGAAAGCCGCATAAAAATCTGTTGTGGTTTAGGAGGAACCTGATGAACAGACAGACGGAAAACGACTTTGATTTGTAATAATAATAATAAACGTTTATTTCGGAACTTTCCGTACATAGGTAACACTTACAGCTTTGTATAACACACAATATTAAAAACGACACACAACGTAAAAAAAGGTTTTTTTTTAAACAAAAAGAAATATATACAAAACAAAAAACTACACACATTTATACTGAGAATTTGCTCCTATTAGATATTTGAGACTGCTAACAAAATCTGATTCGACCAAGCAGAATTTGATACCAGACCCATTAGAATCTGATTCAAAATATTTGAATCTGTCAAAACACAATAATACAATCACACTGTTATTTGAAACCGTAATTCAATGATTTGTATCAGACTGGTCTTGGAATTCATTAAATATTATCGAAATAATTAGTGCCATAAGTAAAATGGTCTTCTAGGAATCTGATAATTCTAATCTTTTCGCTAGAAACTTTATTATAATTTTATAGCCCACACACTACACACTGATACGCTAAGGGTAAGAATAACAGTATAGGTGATATTTAGCTGACTGAAGTTTGTTTTATACGAATACTAGCTTGTGCCCGCGGCTTCGCTCGCGTGAATGTAGGTTTTTCCATACAAAATTTGGACCCCGCTTCATCCCCTTAGGGAAAATCCTTTCTTAGTGCTCGCCTACGTCATAAAAGGAAACCTTGTGCAAAATTTCACGCTTCCCAGTAGTTTCGGCTGTGCGTTAATATGTCAGTCAGTCAGTTTCTTTTATATATATAGATGAACCTTATCTGGAAGTAATCAAAAATCCTATTTCGTAAGAAATTATTGCTGAATTTCGTTTACAAAATTTTTTCTTGTCTGTTCTGTCCCATTCCTGGGCTACTTCCACTCCTTCGACCTTTCGCGGGCCCGTACTTCCTTCTTCCAGTTCTTGCGAAGTCTGTCTAGTCCGTCCCGCCATTTTCTTCATGGTCTGCCGCGGCCCCGTCGCTCTGTTTCAGCGCACCAACTTTGTGCTACTTTAAATATTTTACAAAAATAAAGTTTGTTGTTATGAAACGTAACTTAGCAAATAGTCCAGTCAAATTAAGACCAAAAAATATAGGTAAGGTTACAATAATACGAAATTCCAGCTGAAAATTGGTAGGTTTGTTCGAACACCACCATAAATCTGACAGACACCTGAAAAAAAAAATACAAAGATAAAAAAATAAAGAGAAAAACGGTAAGTTTTGTTATAAAATTAGCCCGACAAAATTGTAGATCAAATAATTATCTATAAAAATGTCAGAATTTTTTTTTCCTAAGAAACACCACCGTTTTTGAGATGTAATGATTCAAAAAGTTAAGAGGTAATCGTCATAATATAAGCACACGTGTTCACGCCACCTTTGAGGTAGTGTCCTTAGCGCGTGGCTCTTAGGAAAAAAGTATTAAGACATTTTTGTAATTAATTATCTGATCTACAAATTTTTGTCTGAGCTAATTTATGATAAAACTTAGATTTCCTGAAAATCGCGAAAAACTCGATTTAAACACTTTTTCTGCGTGCGAATTTTCGTAAACTCGGGATGTCTAAATTGACCGGACTACAAAGCAACGCCAAATTACATCCTATGATCGAACACTCTGTCTCTGACGCCCTAAGCATGTGTACTGATTCGTTCCCTTAGCGATTCAAATGTAACGTACACTCTATGCAAACTTTGTGACTACTCTAAACACGGACACAGGCGAGTCGCTGCGCAGTAACAAATTCATTTGTCAGTGGAGGTGAGATTTTAGACGTATGCGGAACAGGATGTAAAGTCCCGAAAACCTCCATTAAAGGGAGGATCGCTTTAATGGAGGTTTTCGGGATCCTCCGACGTCTGATAGATGATTTTCGGTTGTTGTATATGTTATGTTCTAATAGCGCGGAAAACTCTAAAACCGCATTGCAGGATTTTGAGTTTTAGTTCATATGTGGCGTCATAGATGTCGATGGTGACCCCACTGTTGCGGCGGCACTTCACAAATGCCCCATAGCTTTATTATTATTATTATTGATAGGCTCACGTTGACCACTATCTCACCTGATGGTAAATGATGATGTGGTCGACGATGGAGCACGTTTGCCTGGAAGTAACCTATCCACTCTTGACTTGAAAGACCTCCTGGTTGTAATTATTCAGAAAGAAAGAAGAAAGAGAAATATTTTATTTGGCACGCATGGATACACACACTGTAAAAACAAAATTTAAGAAAACTAAGAAAAAAATAAAGAAAAAAACAAAGAAAAAAACTGACACAATGTGTGTCCATGGTAGTCAGTGGTAGTTGCCTGCTGGGAATTCCACTCTTTGGCTATATGCACAATGAAAGTATTCCCGAAAAAATTTGTGCGTATGGCTAGGATGTTCACGGAGAGACCGCGATCGAACAATTTATGCCTTGTGTCACCATCGCTTATCCACTTCTCGTCGCTTCGTTTCGTGCCCGCAGGCCTCTGTAACATGTAATGTAACGTAGGTACGCGCAATCTAGATACGCATTCTAATAAATTGCCATATTGGACGCCCTGTGGCTTAAGCCTGCCACACCCAAACACAAGCGATCCCAGTTTCGACATATACGAATCAGAAAAAGCGTGCAACCAAGCCTGGGTCTTTAAAATTGTTTGAGCCATTCGTAATGGCGTAGCTACCGAAGGACTAGGCGTGGAAGTACCCCTGGGCCCCCAGACTCGGGGGTCCCAAAACCTGTTTAGTTAATCTCCTTTTGAATTAGCGAAAAATTCTCTCCTCAAAATAAATAAAATAGGTTGCAACACTATTTGAATCATAGCAACTCGTTTTAGTCGGTGAAAGTCTAGAAGCTAATTGTGATTTCCCACATAAAATAGGGACCCCAGTGTTTTTTTTGCCCTAGGGCATTTGGCAACTTAGCTACGCCACTGGCCATTCACAATTTTAAAGAGACTTTATTTCTTTATTAAGTTACTTACATCTAAATACTTAAAAGGCGAATTGTGCCATAACTGTACGTGATCAAGTGTCTCTTCATTGTACATGTAACTCTCAATTTTATAGTTTGTTTTACACGATGGTAACTGGTGTGGTCCAGGTCAACGAAAGTACGGCGGGCCGCCGCCCGGGTGGGAAGGCGGCACGCCGGGCGCCGGCTGCGAGGTGTTCTGTGGCAAAATCCCCAAGGACATGTACGAGGACGAACTCATCCCGCTGTTCGAGCGCTGCGGCACCATCTGGGACCTGCGCCTCATGATGGACCCCATGACGGGCACCAACCGCGGCTACGCCTTCGTGACGTTCACGACGCGCGAGGCCACGCAGCGCGCCGTGCAGGAGGTGAGCCAGCCTAGAGTGCGCTGACCTAGCAGTCACGCTGCCGGTACAAAATGGCGTCTTGCGTCTCCCATGCCAGAGACTCGATGTCGTCCGGGGGACTGGTCATTCGCTAAATGTTAGAGTAGCTACTGCATGTCACGTGATGTTCTATGTCTTTTTTTCGTTTCTATTATTTAAAAAAAAGAAAACATTTTATTTTCGATGTTGCTCTTGTCTCTATAGCTGGAACAAACCTAAGTTTCACTCGATCGATGTTTGCTCAAGCAATGATGAATGGAAATTACCACTCCCTCGAACTTTAGTGTAATAAGCCGTAGAGTTGTTGAACAAACATTTGCTACAAAGATTGGTGCCATACATGACCACAAGCGCGGCTTCCCCGCAGCTTTGACGATTTGAAAATAGTTTGATAACAGCGGCCGCCGATAGTGCGGCAGTCGGCACCTATCTTTGTGCGATATATGGATGTTATCGAGCACATCTGTACCAATAGCCAACATTACAGCACACTGTGTTATCGCAAAACTAAAACAATGGTGCAATTGTTCATTATCAGCTATCACGATTGGTAACACAAAATTGTGTCAAAACTCTAAAGCTTTAATAAGGATGATTTTTTATATTGATTAAAATTGGTGTTATTAATTTGAAACAAAATTTATTCTAATTTGACGTCTACTTTCCAGGTGACTCGCCGAAATGTTTAAGTATATTTCCCTTGAAAGATTAACAGTATCACAGCACTTAGTAGCTGCGCGTTTGGTCACTTCCGCCTGCGCGGCCCCTCCTGGCGGAACCATCACGTTCCTTGTGCGTCACACTCGCTGTAGTCTGCCTTGTTACTGTCACGTTAGAATGTCACCGCAGCATCCTGATGGTTTCTCCGTGCGCAGCAGAAGTGACCAAACCGCGGCGTCACTTGCAAGACTACTAGTACTCATCAGCCAGTAATTTTGCAAGGTCCCAATCATTTGCCTGTCGAATATATTCACAGTCACACTTGGGAGATTTAGATTTAAGCTTCTTCTATCATTTAAAAAGCATGTCATTAATATCCCGCTCACGGCGGCCATTTGCACCTCATTCGCACTAAATTGTTCCCTTTTGTAAGCTATCTACTATACAGTAACAATATAAAGTTATGAACTTGTTGAACGCTTCGTGGCAAGCAGCCGCCGTCCAATTAATATGTATAATCACTGAATTTGTGTAAATGTGCAAACATAACACCTATAAACTGATCTAGCCTCGCTTGTCCTGAGATATCATCCCGTTCTTTACTGTTGCACCTCGTTCAATTTTAAGTTGCTTTAATTTTATTTTATTTTTGTTACCATCACACGTACTCGCTTCTTTTATTTTCACTTCATCAAACGGTCCACTTACAGGGTTAACTTTGAATTGGCTTCAAAAAGTTCTCCAACTGAGAATTTAATATATCTCAGGCTCTCCTCTTTGCTCCGTACAACACTGTCGGCTTATCATCCAAATTCAGTTAACTCATTACGATTGGCTCTAACCGTCATCACCCGCGCGTCGCTCGTCGCGCGTCGACGAGGCCAGCCTCGCTGGTCAAGGCCCTCAGGGTCAACAACGACGCCCTTTTTCAAAATTGTTCCCTTGTTATTTTTCCCACAGCTCGATAATCACGAAATAAAACCAGGGAAGACTCTGAGAATTAAGATTAGCGTACCGAATCTGCGACTTTTCGTCGGCAACATTCCCAAGTCTAAAGGCAAAGAGGAGATACTGGAAGAGTTTGGTAAATTAACAGGTAAAGTGTCACTCGAATGAATTAAGGAGTTTATAGAGTTGTCGGGTTGAGTGCGTGGGGCTTGGTGTGGACCGGCTCGGGCTCCCGCTTGCGTCCCGCTTGTCCCCTCCCGCGTCCCTCCTGCGCGTCCCTCCCGCGTCTCTCCAGTCATACGGCCGCCAGCCGGGCGGGCGCACCAGCGACCCGGCCCCGGCCCAGGCTATTCTCCCTCGAATTGTTCTTGCAGCTGAATGATTATGAAATTCGAAAGGGGAAAAAGATTGGCGTAACAGTTTCCTTTAACAATCACCGGTTATTCGTGGGGAATATCCCTAAGAATCGAGATCGGGACGATTTGTTTGAGGAGTTTACTAGGCACGCACGTAAGTCCTTGTCGAATTCATAATAAGTGCTACTCGGTTGTTAACTAAAGCGCGCCGCGGGGCACCGTGACCCGAGCGGCCCGGCCTGGCTCAGCCGGGCGGGCCTGGGGGCCGGTGGCGGCCCGCTCGGGGCCCGGGGCCCTCAGCTCGCGCGTCACCGTGGCCCGCGGCCCCACCGACCGTAAACCTTTTGATTGGCCTTGCCTCGAGAATGCTCACTGGTCATGACTGGAGAACCTTGCTGTTGTTCTCTAGAATAGAATTCTTCAGTACCGTATATGTTCTCCTGGAATATCGTTTGATTTGCTTCATATTCTGTAGCGTTGAATGACTGACTTTTGCGCGTCGGGCTCGAGGGAAGCTTTGTTCATACCGTTAGCGTGCCTGCGCCCCGCTTCGAGATCCTTATCCATATTTTATGATTGCAGCTGGGCTCGTCGAAGTAATAATATATAGTTCGCCCGATGACAAGAAGAAAAATAGAGGATTTTGTTTTTTGGAATACGAGTCTCACAAAGCGGCGTCACTAGCTAAACGTAGACTGGGCACAGGTAGAATAAAGGTAAATGTTTATGCTGACGTGTCACTCTTGTCAATTGTGTTGTCCTGGTCCGAACGGAGTAATAGTGTAATGTTCATTTGTAATTTGAGCAGGTATGGGGCTGTGATATAATAGTGGACTGGGCGGACCCACAAGAGGAACCTGACGAGCAAACAATGAGTAAAGTAAGTTCACTGATTTTTTCTCTCATTTTTGTACATCGCGGATTTTGATCACGAAAATATCTCGCTTTTTTAGGATTCCGCACCCAAAGGGTAAAAACGGCACCCTAGTATTCCGTCTGTCTGTCACCAGGTTCTATCTCATGAACCGTTGAAATTTTCACAGATATATTTCTGTTGCCGCTGTAACAACAGATTCTAAAAACTAAAAAAAAGTTATAATATAGTGTCTATTAGACTATTATCTATATACATTAGACACTGTCTAATGTTATGTAGATGCGCGTCAAGCGTGAGTCCGCGTCGGTTTTTTTTATTACAATTCATAGTACTGCCCAATATTCTACAACAGTAGTATAGATTTTAAACAAGTCTGAAATTAGTCCAAGTTTTCCAAACATTAAAAAAAAACGCCTGAAGTTTTTCTCTAGCACAATATTAATACAGTTCGTCGTTGCTCAGGTGAAGGTATTGTACGCGCGCAACTTGACACAAGAAATAACTGAAGATGCACTGAAAGAAGAATTCGAGCGCTACGGAACTGTGGAACGAGTCAAGAAGATTAAGGATTACGCGTTCGTGCACTTTGAGGACCGGGACTGTGCAGTAAAGGTGAGAAGAAACAGATAGATAGATAGATATTCTTTATTGTACACCAAAAATATAATTTACATCAGGAAATTAACATTAATAGGGTGTCACCATGGGCGGTCTTATCGCTAAAAGCGATTTTTTAAAGACAACCTTTGGATGGATTTGACAGAGGAGAAAAAAAGATACGCAGGTAGTTCGTGGTGTAGATATACATGTTACAAGTGTTCTTCTTCGTCGTTACATTCTTGTCAGAGTGGTCGTGATCATCCTGGGGCCAATGTGAAGCACCCCACGGTCCTTCGCCACTTCACCCTAGTGGCCGACATCCTGATGCACTTGATCGGTCCATTGCAAAGGTGACCCTTCTTCGCCCTCTGGTACCCTCTCCACTTTTCCCAACACTGCATGGTGGGCGATGGATTTTGATGGGAAGTTTGGTATGCGACTTTGTACTATTGATGCCAGACACGTTTAGAAATGATAGTGCGAAATTCTGTATACGACGCTTCTAACATTTTTCTCCAGCACCACGTCTCTAGAACATCAACTTAATTCTTCTTGTCTTGACTTGTCGCAAAGTCCACATCTTAGGAGGCATCATGAGAAGTGTATGTGTCAAAAAGAACTTAGCTTATATGTTTACATACACCAGTAACATATTTACACAATAGATAGCGTGACTACTTTTGAGGTTGTAGTGAATAGCAAGTGCTATGAACTTAGTGTTTGGAATATAATTATCTACCTTTTTATTAAAATCTGGCTCCTGATGTTTTCGGCACCCTAAATCTTTATAAATATACTAGTTTTTGCCCGCGGCTTTGCCCGCATACATAAAATTTAGCCTGTGTCACTCTGTAATAAAGCAGCTTTCTATCTGTGAAAAAAATTTCGTAATCGGACCAGGACTTTCAGAGATTACCTCCTACAAACAAAAAAAAACCTTTATATTATTAGTAATATATATTTTCCACAACTATCAAATATCGCCATCTAGTCCCAAGCTAAGGAGAACTTATATTTCTAAATACATACATATTATAGATAAATTACACCCAGACACAGAACAAATGATCGTGCTCATCACACAAACATATATCCTGGGTGGGAATCAAACCCACGACCTCCGGCATAGCAGTCAGAGCCACCAACCACTAGATCAACAGGCCTGTTCGAAAAGAAAGCAATTAAATCCTCAAACTTACTTCATACAGGCCCCGGGGCCTTTAGGTAGCGATGGGTCCATAATTACTACTATAGTATAGGTATATATTCCATAGGTCCTTATGGATTCTCCCACAGATATTCGACTTTTTTAAGGTCCAAGTTGGGCCCACCCCAATGTCCGCTCAATTGAGGCCCGTAGAATTTGCTACGTGTCTAATCCGGCACTGGCTCTGACCCCAAAAATGTACCGACGAAGGTTCTAAACATCCCCACATCACCATTCCAGGCGATGCAAGAACTAGACGGCAAAGAAATGGGTGGCGCGCGACTCGAAGTGTCGTTAGCCAAACCCCCTTCGGACAAGAAGAAGAAGGAAGAAATATTGCGCGCGCGCGAACGACGTATGATGCAGATGATTCACGGCCGTGGCGGGTGAGTTCTAGCCTTTATGGCCTTTTTTTCTGAGGAGCTGACTGACAAAATTTTACATGTAGATCCATTTCGGCACGAGAGATAGTTTAACAGCAGATAATAGGGAATATACAAGCTATTTTTATTTGCTAAATTAACTAGCAAAACAAATACGAAAGAATTTTAAAAATATATCTTCATTAACAACGAAGTTATAAAGCTTCAAAGCTTTGCTAATAAGAAAGGTCTTACGTGGCTTTTGGCTTCAAAGTTCATCACGCCTTTATAGCCGCCGTAGGAAACAGCGTTTAGACTAGAAAGACAGATATTTATTTAAAGTTAATATAGAAAAGCAAACGAGATATAACTCTCGTTTGGTTTTCTACCAATTTTGATATTATAATAATTAATATTGTTTTCACTGCTAGCTAACATTGTATTTTTGTAGAAGTATTCATTCATAAACTGCTGGTTATATATCAAATATAATATTTTTAATTCCCTATTGTCTTTTTTAAGCATACAATGGCATAGCCTATAATATTTCCACTGGGCTGTAACCACAATACTTAGTTTGAATTGACATCGCGGTCACTAGTAGTAGTTCCCTAGTACTCTTAAATATTACGTTTTAACCTTTCGTGTCCTATTCGCCAGGGTCGTTTGTTTGCGACTGGGTACTCTATTTCGTTTACCTCGTAACAGAAGAGCTGACGAGATTAATTATTTGGTCGTGGATGTGCGACCCTGGCTGAATGAATGCGAGACGGTTTGTCGGATATATCCGATGTGGCAGTTAAAAGGTTGTCCTGAAAAATCTTTGCAAGCTTCGAAATAAAGCCCTGTGTGGAATATTTTTTATTGTTTTTCGAAATGGTTTTACCAAATTTTGTTCGACAGCTCCTCGTCTTATTTGAATTGAAATATTGTTATACTATCCCCGACGTGCATTATTTCTACTCAGAATATCCTATTTTGAGAATAAACGATACTGAGTTGTTTACGTGAACCTACTTGAATATTCATTGCTCAATTTGCAAAGTTAAATTTAATTACTCACTTATGCCTCTGTAAACCATCAAACGAGATGGTTAGAACTTGTATTACTTACGAGATAAATCAAAAATAAGAAAATTCTTGATGAAAAGGCCCACCTTCAATTTTTATATCTATTCAACTACAAGTTTTGTTAAAGTGTCAATTTTTATATCTATTCAACTACAAGTTTTGTTAAAGTTATCTAACTCCATTTTATGTAAAATATAACAAATAAAACCACTTTCATTTGCATCAAAAAGTAATTTCTTACAAAATTTGAAAAAAAAAGATCCCTCTCACTATTTCGTATTATAAATGAATGAAGATTGTCAAAATCCGAATATCGACTCAGAATGAATCAAAATAAAAATCACGTAAATTCTGATATTGTTAGTTTTTTTTTGAATGGCGATAAAAGTTGAAGATTATTTGCGCTTGTACACACATTCAGGTCTACGCAATATACACTAACAACTAAGTGTCAGTGTATATTGAACTGTACCACTAATCGCACATTCTTCAGTACTCGGTCCTGTGACAGTTATTCACAAGCTTGGTACTTACTAGCGAGCTGCAACTGAAAACGAACGCCTACATGTTAATACCGCAAATTGGGAACGGCGTGTGTTGCAGCTCACTGTGGGCCGTTTAGAAAAACTGCTCATGTTACAAGCCACAAAATAGTTTTCCGAATTTTCATTCGTTGAAGAGATTCAATGGTAGTGGCTTCAAGATGAGAATCTGTATTGTCTTCGTGTGTGCGCACTTGAAATATGTACAAGCGCTGGGCTGTTTGAGCGTTTACCGAGGCTTGCTAGGCACGTTCACGATGTATGTAACGTCGGGTGTTAACTGTTAGATTCGATTGGTGCAGCTGCTCGCCGGTGCTGCGCGGCCGCACGCCGCAGCCGCAGCCGCGCCCGCCGCAGGCGCGCGGCGACTACGGTCAGTATGCACGGCTCTACGCCCACCACACGTACCACACCCACACCCACTCGCCACACGCGCGCGGGACACGTCCACACGGAGGGCCACGGGGACGCTCGGCCATGTGATTACGACAAAGCAGTACACGGCAACCTGTCGCTGTTTTCCAATATTGTTACTTATTTAATTTTTAATTTGTTTAAAAAAGGCCGAACAATGGCTAATTGGTTTAAGTTTTGTTACTAAAGTTAAGTTTTAGGTTAATTAAATGTAATACATTTTGAAACATCTACCGAGCCTCCAGCGTACCACTAAACAGTACAACGTGACAGCACACAGAGTTAGGCGAAGGGAACTAGATTTATTGACCGCGTTCATATACGAGTATACCGAAGTATCATTTGAAGGCATTTGTAACATGTTATTCTAAAGTGCCAACAATTGCCCATTTCCCTCCGCCTAGCTCCCACCTCCCTCACACGAACAGAGATGTGAACACGGTGTGGTCTCCACGCGCACACTCGCACAATCCGCTACTGTCCCTTACTAACAAGATGGCCGCTACTATACACTCACACCGGGTCTTCCCGCCAGTGTTGCCACCCTTCAATTATACTACCACATTGGGAGTTTTCTATCTATAGTGTATCGTTAAGGCCTCAATACATGTTTCATTAACGCTACTACCTAGGCTAGTTAATAATGACAGCTAGGAATAGGTTCGATGCATGGTTTCGGAAAAGTTTTGATCTATTGAAGAATCGTGTAGCCCACACATGGTCCATCTAAAGTGTAATAACAATATTAACAGACAGTGCATGCTACAATCTGAATCATTGTGAGTGCTCGGGCGCCGGCCCGTCCGACGCCTGAGCACGTTAACGACGCTTAGGCAGGTCCGGTGATGGGTCGTTACAATCAGCATACAGTCATTATCTAAATCTAAATTGCCATTTACAATTTTATTCATCAGAAAGTGGACATGAACAGTTAGACATATCACGATGCATGTTTTTTGTGTCGGTAACGTGAAGAGCTTCGGTCGGTTCAGGACCCAGGAGGAGCAGAGGTGTTGGATTTAACCCGTGTGCTGTACCATACCATACCTGTACTGTACCCCGTGTAACGTGACAACAGCATGTTATAATCTTTTCCCGGTACGAGTGTCGTGGAGGCTCGCTATCCGCAGCCGACATCGGTAGCTTGTAAGTTAGAGTTAGTTTAGCTTAGCCTCTAAAAGGCCTGTGTTGTGTGTTTATAGATTATGATTACGACTATTACGGGTACGGTGATTACCGAGGTGGCTACAATGAGCCATTTTACCGGTACGATGAGTTCTATTTTGATTACGCGGGGCCACCGCAACCGTCCGCCGTCCGCCAGCCTCCCAACAGACCGCAGCCGGTGGGTCCCACACACACTCACTAATGTATCACTCTTATTTACTAGTCACTAGTCGCTGTACTCATTATTGTTCTATCGATTTTGATTTGCCAAATTTTTATCATCTACTGTTTTATTTTTATTTTTTGTTTAATCCCATCCTCGAACGGAGTTAGTGACTCGGTAAAGACGGTAGTGTGTAGGCCTGACGGTGGTGATTGCACTGGGCGGGCGGGGCCTCCGACTTGTCACTGATTGCCGGGAAAAGTGTTAGTGGGCGCGGGGTGGCCGTCGCCGATCTCACCATCAGGTCTATATGGCTGCGGCCACTCCGACTAACATGCCCGTCTCTCATCTGTACCTGTTGTTTTCAGTTGCCATTTCACATTTGCACCGCTTAACGTCATTCCGCCGCGCTTTTCACCCCCATGTAGAGCTTCGCTTCGCTTATCACTAACCGATAACACGCTCGAGCTTGGCCACCCGCACCCATCCCGTAGGCGAGGACCGTAGTGTGCTCCCAAAGCTTTGGAACGCCCGAGTAATGTTGTAATATTTCTCGTTGTTGTAACGAGGTAGAGAATATGTTGAGAAGACTTACTGACCCGCTTGGTAAATGCCTCACTCAGGACGACGAGCTCGGTCTCGGGCCCAACTCGCTTTACTACGATCTAACCGGAGGCATTCAGGTACCGCCCAAGGGCGCTCACACTATTCCAAATTATTAAATTGATGTTTAGTGGATGTCGGGACGATGTCTCGACTTAGTTTATGTCGTAGAATTTATAGTTTTTTTTTAATATTTTATTTAAGTAATAAATGTCGAGTAGGTAAAGTAAATAGCGACATTCGTTACCCTATCCTAGAATGCATTTATTAAATTAATGTTGATCGAACTTAGAAAGCTTTAGTAGGTACCTGATTGTTTCATTACTCTTATAACGACATTGTATTGGTCGATCTGGTTATTATGTGGCGTTCCATGGTAAAAGTGTTCTTTTTCGTAACAATGCTTGTGACGTTGGCACTAACCATGATTGATGTGAGCTCATCACAGGTACTTTTATCTCGAAAGCCACAATATATGTTGATATCTCATGGATTTGCAGACGTTGTTTAAAACTTTACTCAATTGAAAAACTTTCGATGGAAAAAAAAATAAAACATTTAAACAACGTTTGTAAGTTGTGTATTTACATATATTTTAGTGTAATGATATTTATTTGGTAATTTGACATGGTTACATTGTATTGCAATAGCGAAGTACTTTGCAGCATGATAGTAATTTATTTCAACTATTATTTCAACCATAAACATACCTATTGTAGTAGCAAGACATTCTTAAAAAAAAATTGAAGTAATAATAGCTTTCATGAAGTTTTATAGTTGGAATGATTAGAGTACCTGTTTATTATTTTAATATGTTTTTGACCGAGTTCTGTATTTGAAGTGAACATGATTTAATTTCAATTAAATTCTAAGCACATTAACACAAATGACCTATAATTAAAATAGAAAAATCAGTAAACTTGAAAATGTATGCATGTTAGTATTAGTTCTGCTTATTTCTTAAAGTAAAATAAGAATTTGTCTGTTATGTGCTTAGGTTTTTATTTTAGCTTAATTTAACAAAACTCAATAAGCATTAAGTACATGAGACAGAAATCGGTCGTTGTTTTTTTTTTAATTACTCGCCACTACAACACCCTCTTGCGTGTCATACTCTGGAACGTTCCCTACGAAGATTGTTTAAAAAATTCCTCCCGGAAAATGAGGTTCTCAGTAGTAGCGGGTCGTAGTCGAACAGTTCCCGGGTATGTGCGGGCTAGGGGTGGTGTGGGCCCCTGTGTGACCGTGCGCCCTTAGCAGGCTGGGTCATGTGGGACGGGCGGGCGATGGGCGCGGCGCGCGGCGGCGGCGCCGGGCCCCGCGGCTGGGGCGGCCCGTGGTGGTGCGCGCCGCGTCGCGCGTGGCCGCCGCACGCCCAGCGCCATGCGTGGCAATCCCCGCGCCAAGCCAAGTTTACCAGGTCAGTGCCGAACTACACTATCATACCACACACCTACACTGTACATGTCCACCATCTTCCTCTACGCTAGTTTCTTACAATGTCTCGTTAGGACCAGGAATATAGGTTGATCTTGTTTCTGATTTTATGATCAAGTGATCGCAGCAAAGTCTAGGTTCTCACGGCATTGTACATTTTTTTTTTGGCATTATAGATAACTGGGATCAAACGGCATAATCTGGCAGATGAAAATGTAAAAAAACAGTGAACTCAGCATTAATTATATTGCAAATACAATACCGTGTGAACTTGGACTTAGATACACGTACATCCGGTATCATCCGAATCACGTTGGACTCGTTTGATTTCACGTTTGATTTTTTTATTACGTACCTATATTCTTGGCCTAAGAAAGTAGACCCTGATCCACACGTCCGCACGAGTCGATGCTATCGCTTAGACTGAGGTGTATCTATCTCATCTTGTGTCGGTTGTGCGCTAGAGACCTTAAGAGTTGTGATAATTCTGAACGGAAATTGCACTTGATGCAGAACGATTCAACCAAGTGAAACTGCTACTCGTCATATCTCTCTTTGTCTATCCATTTACTCAACATTAACACATCTCTTACATCACTTATTTTGTTTTATAATATTTTCATTATTCCCTACTCTAACCCATTCCTTTACTATTCCTGTTGCAAAATTCAAAATTATGAATGAATGGCATTGGACTCTCTCTCGGTCGACCTCGTTGCTCATTGAATAATCTCCTGAAACCTTTTCCTTTTATTTCAGCATGTTTGATGGTTTGCGTGTAATCTGGATTTCGATACATTCTATATCGGTAACTATCCACCTCCTATATCGGTCCTTAGTCCTTAGTCCTAGGGCTACCACAAACTTGGCCAAAATTGTAGAGCTCGATCGAGTGACGAGTCCATTGTGTCCTTTCGAAGTTTGTGGAAGACCTTATGTTCCTACCTGTCAATGGAAGTTATTATTGTGGTCACTATTAGGATCCTAATCAGACTATAAGGTCGAGTCCTTATTCCAAATTCGTAATGAATTTCCTATTCCATATCATCCTTTGTATAATATTCCCACTCCTAATTAGGTTGTTTGTGAGTGAGAGCTTCAAATCCGTGACAAGTTTGTTGACGGAGGAAAAGCTCTTGTTGGTTATGATGGGTGGTGTATTGAGGATGTTGTTGTATGTCGCAGGTAAACGTAAACACGACGGGGGCCACCAGAACGTCGGGGGGGAGTGCAAGCGGCGGGTGGGCGCGGGCGGGTGCGGCGCGGGCGCGGGCTGGGGCGGCGGCGCGCTGGCGCAGCAGCCGCTGGCCAGCTAGCGCGGGGGCGCGGGGCGCGGGGGCGCAGGGCGCGGGGCGCGGGCGGGGTAGGCGCGGGCGCGGGCGCCGCGGGCGGCCGGCCCCCGCTTGGGAGGCACTACAAGCTGCGCGGGGGGCACACCGGCCGCCGCATGTGCGCGCTCGCGGCCCGCGGATACGTTCATGTCCGGTCCTCGCTGCGTGCCGAGAGGATCGCTCTACTTTTTTCTATATATGTGTTTTTTTATTTGATTTTCGAGTTTTCGATTTTGTATCGCATCGATCCGAAAAAATCTTAAAGTAGGACGTTATGAAATGTTTCGATTGTAAGTTTCCCGTTATGCTTATGTTTTTCACTGTCGTATTAGCCGTATATATATTTAATATATACTTTATTTGAGGGGAGCGCGCGGCCGCGGTTGCCTGTTTGCGACCGCGCGCTCGGGTCGCGGACCCGTCGACTGTCTGTTTTTTTTTTAATACATGTTATTCGATATATTTTATTCCTGTGAACGCATTTTGCGATGTGATGTGTATTTTAGCAGTAATTATTATATTGTAAGGAGTTTGACTGTTGTTTTTTGACATACTTACAACTTAGGATACTTGAATGAATTTAATCGGATTCTTGAATGAATTGACTCTCCGACGACTAGCGATTACGGCTAAAATAAAAGCACCCCCTGTACTCGAACATTTCCCGACTGTGTTCCTGCTTTAGTTTTTTTGCTTTATTTTTATTACATATGTCCCTTAAAATACATTAGTGTGAGGCAGTAGTATTGTAAAGTTCAGGATTTCTGTAATGTTTATTGCTGTACTAGACGTTTTTTTGTATTCGACCACATAGCATGTCCATACTGTTAGAACTCGACTTGTATCAATCTTGTATCAGTTTAATATGTGGAATAAATTTGCAAAACTGTGTTTGCCTTATTATCTGCTCGTTTCCTTTATCTCTTCACAGCCCTTGAGATTTTGAGTCAGGTTCTTAAAATCCATATAATTGTTTAATATTAAAAAAAAAATAGTTTAAAATTATACTTCAGTGTTAAAATTAGTTTCGAAATTTTAAGAAATACGCAATGGTAGTTTCAAATTATTGGTTTCTAAAATATATTAAGTTAAAGATTGGAAGATTCAATGTTAAGTATAGTCAAACTGGGTGAATAGGATAAAAAATTTGAAGGGGATCTTCGCGGTCAAATCAACAATTTTTCCCAACATTTAAGTACTCCTGTTTATTCATTAATTGTATTAAAAAACTGTTGCTTTGATAGAAATCAATAATATAAATATATAAAAATGTGGAAGAACTTAACCAGAGATTTTTCCTATTCACCCAGTTAGACGGTAATATCAGTTCCAAGAAACGTATCAGATTCACAAAAGTAGGTGCCTACCACCTACCGATTAGCAATTCCCCCTAAATCCCTAACTTGGCCAGAGACAAATTGCTCATTACTATATAGATGCCGTAAAACCAACACGCGACGGACGAGCTTCCGTCTATTAGTTTTTTTAACTGGCAACACTGCGTGCTATCTACAATAAATCAAAAGTACGTAAACACTACATTCATTAGCTGCAACGCATCCATAGCTCAGTATATAGCAAGAAGGCCCATAACGAACATAATAAAAGACCGCCTCGCCACGCAAGTTCTTTAGCTACGAATGTCCTATGAGTGCTACGCGCTACGAAAGTTGAACGCTGCGTGCTACGAAACACTGCTACGTACAAGGGAGC
Source organism: Mythimna vitellina (assembly GCA_949316375.1). Taxonomy (NCBI): domain Eukaryota; kingdom Metazoa; phylum Arthropoda; class Insecta; order Lepidoptera; family Noctuidae; genus Mythimna; species Mythimna vitellina. The sequence goes on from OX438696.1 coordinate 4,370,083, forward strand.
TACGCGCTACGATATCCCTTAGGGATTGAGCGCTACGTGCTACGCGCTACGGTATCCCATTTAAGGTCGAGCCCTACGTGCTAAGCGCTATGTCTACGCCAGCACTTGAACGTTACATAGTACGACTTTCAGAAGCCCTTGAACGCTGTATGTTACGTGGTACGCGAGGCCTTGAACGCTACGTGTTACGAGCTACTGGGGCCTTTGAGCGCTGTATGCTACGCATTATGCAAGCCCTTGAGCGATGCGTACTACGCGCTTCGTATCGCCTTGAAGGCAGGGCTAACGCATATGCTTCCTAGATGCTACGAGTGAATAGTTAACGCCTTATAGTCCAGCCGCATATCAGTGGTAACACGGACCGCCTAATTTTTAAATGATGTATTCGAGTAGGTATAAAGTAAAAACAAAAACTTTATAAACTTCACGTATGAAAACCACCCTTATTACTTCTACCGGTCTTACTACCTGTGATGTACGGTTGACTACTTACCACAAAAGAAAATATTGTCTGATATTTCGGCTAGAGCCCAACTGTTAATAAATTTATTAAATTTCTGTACCTAATACTTTTATTTAAAGTTTTTCTTATTTTCGTCATAATGCATGAAAAGTGCTAATAAAGGAAATAGTGTCAAACATAACATCCGCACCTAAAAATCAAAACCTCAAATATATATCATACTTATATGTAATTCCTATGTATATGTTTTTCACCTATCTCGAATGAAACTTTGTGTTGATATTTGAGTGGGGTCCCTGGGTGGTTTGATAATAAAATTGAAGCCGGTAGGCGGCGCTGCAATCGGGTACTTATTTTTTTCCGACGAAAAACCATATTTTAGGCAGGACAACGTCTGCTAGGACCGCTAGTATAAGACACAAAAATAATTTCTACTTATAGACTTTGAAACCATCCAACCGATCTGCCGAAAATCGGTTCAGCTAGAGTTACAGGTAAAGATGTTAGGAAAGTTATTATTATTTATGCATTTATATAACTCAGGACCCTAAGGTTCTGGACCTTTGGAAGACGTACAAAGGGCCGAAGCCAACTCGCAAAGGCCCTTCAGATAATTTTATTGGAACGTGATACCAACCGATGATTATCCTTTTACGCGCTAAGTTAGTGTATCCAAGGACAACCCCCGGTTGATGAAAAACTATTACGATATATGGAAAAAAAAAAGATAATAGGGCTATGGTTTTTGGAGTCTTAAGTGGACTGGTAATAAGGAACTGTGTTAAGACTGGTCTCTGTCTGAAAAATGTTATTAATATCCATCGATGAAAGGCAGGGGGTGACTTGCACGGCTATCAGGACAATCCCGGAAGTACGGTCCAGATCCCTAGCAGCTCCTTACTGGATTATATATCCTTCTCCCGAGCACGTTTGCTCTTGCGTATCTCCACTCAAGCCAGCCAATAAAGGCAAGAGAGAGGTGGGAACTCTGTTTCTCGTCACTGTTCACTACGGCCGGCCAATAAAGGCAAGCCGGAGATGAAGAACAAGAATTCTCCCGGGAGATCGGGTCCTTGGGGTCGCTAATGCCCAACAGTTCGCCACAATTATTTTTTTGGTGGCAAAATCATTTAATGACAAATCTCGCTCTTGGGTTGACCGAGAGATAGTGTCAGACTTTTACTGACTAAAACCCACTCCTGTTCCTTCGTTGCCTTCGTCCCAGGGCCCCGGGTTTCGTTTTCACACTACCCATGGCCCCAGTAGGCTTCGACCCTGCTGGGCCCCTACGATATGCTGAAATCTCCCTGAGGCGCGCGTGGAACAATACGCGCCGTCGACGAGTTGGGCTCAGTTCGAACGATTACCGGACGGTCGGACGGCGAGCCACCCATTGGTCCGCAAGCCCGCGCCTAAGGTGGCCGGAAATCGGGATCGGAATCCCGGCGGCGGTTGGGGCGTGAGGACCGTTGCCTCACGCCTACGAATTGTATCTCTCTTAGTCTGGCTCCTCATTTTATTATATATCTCCTGGATATTAGCATCAAACATTGAGACACACTGGTGCATACTTGTAGGTACCTGCCTTGAGTGCTCGCTATGTTCTATACCTGAAAGATATCGCCAGGTCAAAAGATCTGTAGGATTCTTATATTTTGAACCTTAACCAGGTCAATGAAGACTGAACAACGAGTCCCTATGGTGCTATAAAGATTTATGGCGTTCGAATAAAATTGTTAGAGGGGCGTTGTTGTTTATAATTTCTAAAATTATCTATGGAAATTGTATAAAAAAACAAAACGGTTGCATTAGTTTCGGTTTCGCCTTCCACAGCTTAATAGTAATCTGTCTTCATTTAGTAAACTCATAGGCCGCTGATTAAAGTGACAGGCACTTCCATAGTTTCACATCATTCATATACGAGTAGGTATTTTTTCCACGATTTTGTAGTTTATAGCATAATCAGCCTTTTAATGTTCCCACTGCTGGAACTCAGGCCTCCTCTTTAGGAGAGGGAATGGGCCGTAATCCTCCACGCGGGCCCAGTGCGGGTTGGTGATTGGCACATGTCTTCGATTTTTTTGTTTCTAGGACATGTCGGTTTCCTCACGATGTTTTCCTTCACCGTTTTGAAAGTAGTGGTGATGAAATAAATTATACAAAGTAATGCGCCTGCCTGGGTTTGAACCCGCGAACACGTAAGTCGGGGCCGTTACTACTCGGCCACCACTGTTTTTTCATAGTATAGCATCGTTTTATCTCTAAGCTTCAATCCGCACCTGACTCGCGTGGTTTATTATGGCCTGACACAGAGGTCTGTCTCTGTGAAGATGTTACGTATTACGATGGCTGATTGAAATTAAGCATGTAATAAGTAGCTGAGTCTGCCCCCATTTGAGAATTGGGTATTGTCTGAGGGCATTAAGAATAAGGGCACTAAAGGAGTGACCAGACGGTTGAAAACTAGCGTTCCAACAAAGGTGTAAGGCTACATGGATGTAAACCACGCGCCAATACGTTCGTGGTTGGGAAAACGCGCCTCCCAACCAAGGGCTTTGAAGGTCATGGATTACAACTGCTGTCTACACAAATTGAAACTAGCAAGGTCACCTTAGTTTGGGACGTTGGTTTGCAATCATCTGGTCCACCCTTTAGAATCGATCCACAATGGGACCACGTGTTGCATATTCACGGAGGGTAGGCCAATGTCTCAGTTGTAGGAACAGCATGGGCCGATTGTTATGTTTATCTCTAAGAAGGTAAGCTAGGTATTTTAAAAAGTAGAGGTGTAAAGAGAACATAATGTATCGCAGTGGGTCTGAGGCAAGTTCTCTTCTTTTAATAAAACAAAAAGTACGTTAAAGTCGTGTAATCAACTATTTAGTGGTGCGTGTGTCGCCGTTGCGGCGCGGGCTCGTCGTCATACGGTGTCGGGGAGGGTTGGGGGCGCGGCCAGGCGTGCGGCGGGGGCGCGACGCGCCAAGGGAGGGGGGCGCGGCGGAGGAGGCGGCCTGCGCACTCGTGCCCCCCGCGCCCTGCGTACGCGCCGCACCCACCACGCGCCCAGGGCCGCCGCGCCGCCGCCGCCGCCGCACACGGCCCACCACCAGGCCAGGCCGCCGGACGCGCCGCTCACTGCGCTCTCACCGCCTACGAATATGTTACGCCTACAACCTCGCTCGGACGCGGTGGATCGACTCTACCAACCTCCCGTGGAACTGACGCTGGATCTTCCTGGCCCGATGCTGTACAAGGGGCTCAAGACAATGTGACATTCTATTGGCGAAAGAGTTTCTCGACATGCCAAAATATTTGATATTGATCGCGTGACATCTCTCTAGCACATCATTGAGATGTGCTAGAGAGATGTCACCCGTACCTATATTTTTTTTAACTTTTCGTCAATCTTATAGCTCGTAGAATGTCACTGCCTAGAGGTTTAGGAGAAGACAGATCGTATAATAAATTGATGATCAAAGAACCTATTTCAACAAACTATACCTATAGTAACAGGGACATTATGTATCTTCCAAGTATGTGAAGATAAAACTGTTGGATGGATACATGCTCCATCATCCTGTGTTCGCCCTCTGCCTCAACTAGGGATCATATATTTAGCAGATTTGGGTTGGTGGTGATGGATATACCTGCAGACTCGTGGATCAGTAGCAACTCTGGAGTATAGTTATAAAATCAGACCCTGAACTGAAAGTAAGCTCGCTTCCTTACACCAGGCCTAGATAGGTAAAGGTGGCCAAATGTGATTTTATTTAGAAATGTGTTTTTTTTACACAAGTATCACAGAACGCCGTCTAGTCCCAAGCTAAGCAGAGCTTGAATATAAACACTTTAGTTAAATAAATAGAATATGGATAATTATACGATCTGGCTTAAAACAGAGACTGGGTGGAGTCGACCTCTCGCTCCGTTTAAGAAAATACAAAGTTTTTCAGGAAGCTTTACAATATTCAATGTTTTGTATGTTTTTTGTCTTGTAACACTGATAAATATTTTTTTTACTGAGCGTGTTATTTTACTAAACTAGGAAAAAAATCATTTCTGTTTCGGTTTTTCAGTAGGTAAGTGTATAAAAGTATGTGGTTTGCCCAGGTGGGTTCTGGTACAGTAACCTAGGCATGAAATGCAGTCTCCCCACATTGTATGTCACATTCGTAGATTCGTCCTTGAATATTGTAAAGCTTATGTTTTAGTTTAGATTTATTTATTTTTTTATTACTTGTTAGTTTAGGTAGACAGTTTTACAACATGCAGACTTGTACGGTTTATAGAAAACATTATAAAGTAGTAAGTTAGATAGGGAAGCAGAGAGTGATGTGTGGTGAAGCGGTCTTGGATGTAATTAATTGCCTTTTATGGAATTCTAACTTGACATACCAAGTTTCCCAAAAAACCTAAACATTCTGATAAAAATTAGTGGGCTGAGACGGGCCTTCATACTGTACATAAAAAGTAGCCACGACCATGGAACGTAAAGGGTAGCTAAGAGAACACGGCAGGGTTAGTTAGTAAAATTCTGACTCTCTCGCTCTGCCCAGAGCAGAAGAAGTTATTCAGTTTCCAAACATCAACAAAAAAACATCCACATCCACAAAAGCCACTGTACGGTCAGCCCCCCTAGCATACTTACGATCGTTTCGTATGCGTCGAACGCCTCGAGCCTCCGATTCCTTTGTTCTGACCACGTGACTGAGGGTTAAGATGACGTCAGAACAAAGGAATCTGAGGCGTGGCCTACTCGAGGCGTTCGACGCAAACGAAACGATCGTAACTTGGCTGGAGGGGCAGCATCCGCACATTGTCAGGATCATGGACCATAAAATTTATATTTTTGGCTCGTAACCCATAAATAGACAGTTTCCAAGTGTTCTTTAGGCCGGTTTGTTGAACAAATAGAGCCTTTTGATGAAATCTTTCACTAACGATACAATATTTCTATCATGTACCTACCTTGATAAAAATATTATTGTAATGTAGGTACCTTATAATTATATGTTTTTATTTGACGTTACACGTGGATAGGAAATATGGCAATTAATTGATCCTGGACCGAAATAGCACATGACAAAGCGATAGCACAGCGGAAGAGACACTAGACTTTCTACAAAACAATCGCGTAGATTACCAAATCAGTGTTTACAGAAGCCGCAACAAAAATACAATAGGACACAAAAATATCAATAAGCTGATTACCTGGCTACAAATTAAAGCTTTTTTTTATCCGTTCCTGCACCTAGGTAGCGGAGAGCATTTTCCTTTTGAACTAAATAAATTGCGACACTGAGTAGAAAACAGACAGACGACGTTATTTTAGGAGTCTTCAATCAACAATATTCATCATAAAATATTATAAATTATAACAATTAAAATACAGTTTCCGAAATATTTTTACGGGTTCTTTATTAAAAACTTATAATCTTGTCTTGACTTTGCAATGAGTGACTTCACGCTCTATCAATATATTAGGCGCTTACATATGTATTTAACGACATCTCTTCAGGTTTTAGTAACTGTTGGAAAGATGACGAAGCTCAAGAGCCTACCGGAATTTGTCGGTAGTGGGGTAGCTGAGTTACTTGACTGTCTGTTTTCCCTCTTCCGAAGCAGCAATGACGATGGAAAGAGAGGAGTCAGGAGCAAGGAGCGACTCGGCGTGAGGGGCTCGTGTAGTATAGACTCACTCAGTGCGGGGCGGCGAGCACAAGCGACAGCGCGACCAGAGCGGCGCGCGCCGCCACCCGCGCCGGCGCCGCGCCGCCTGCGCATGCCGCGCCGTCAGACCCAGGGGCCCGGACCCGACACTCTCTGGTGGAGCACTTGCGACCATTAAACATTCGCAACGCTAACATAACCGATCCCAAAAAATCTCGATCTACATTAAGAACTGACGTCAGTGCTCCACCAGAAAGTGCCCTGTTCAAAAACAGCTGTCGAGGTACCCCAGGCCCCATAGTGCGATGACTCAATGCAAGCTTTGTCCCATTGGAGTAACTACTTTATCAATTTCAACAAGTTATTAATGCGCAAACGATCAAAAACATATAACAAAAATTTAGACTTAGGACAGATCAGAGATGCAACTCTCCTGAGTCATCACAGTATTTGAAGAAAGTAAAATAAAGATAGAGTATTTAAATGGAGTAGAAGTTATGGATGCAAGAATGAGTTAACGTGAAGAACATTTAAATAGTTAAATTTAAATTATACTAAGGGGAGCCTTGGTATGTAAATGAAAAAGTCTGTAATCTTTGCAACATATTCAATATATTCTGCTAATTCACCAACAATTATATGATATTTTATCGTTTGAAAGTGTCTAAACACCTAGCCCTACAGTACAGTAACAACATCCTTAGAGACAAAGATTGCATTGAACCATCAGTATACTGAGAAAGTACAGTGAACATAACATTATTGGTATTTGTTTAGAGTTATTAGTTAACAGTGCTACAGTGTTTAGAATACAATATTTTACAACGATTTAGAAGATAAAAGCAGGAGTAAGCAGCGAATGTACGACAAGCTTCGTGTGGTAACGTACGAGTAGCCGTGGGTAATGTTCATTTACATTATTTTCGGCGTTCCGGGTGCTCAGGGCGTAAATAAGTTACGAGTAGAATATATCGAGGGGAATCTTCTAATGAATATAAAGTAACAAGGACATTTTATTCTTTTGTCACAGTAATTTTGTCACGCATGGTATGTTTATCCGGCTCGAAGGACCAAAAAGTGGAATGATTTTTAATAAAATTTAAATATTAGGCAGGTTCCAGACAGGTACCCAACCAAGTGACTCGATTTATTTTGTTTATATTATCTTCCAAATAATTTGTTTGATATTGACATTCTACTCTCAACCTTTCACCATTTTATACCCATAGGGTGAGCGTGTTAAGCAAACAGAAGCACATAAATTGATTGGTCAGTAGTTCATATACTGCTTACTCCGTAAGTATTCTCAACAAGCTACATTATCATAGTTTTAATTTATATAGACTTGATTAATTTGTAACCCCTAAATGCAACGACAAAATGCAACGGTGTAAATACATTTATCAAGTGGAAATGCAAAGTGCGGTAAAGTGCCAATCGTAATATACAGTGTCTTCAAAATCAATTAAAAATTTGGAAAAAGTTTAGCTTATTCAATTTAGTCTTAGTCGTAATCTAAGTTAAACATATTGAAGACGAGGAGTTTCGTTAAACACCTAGAAGAGAAAGTCATTAGATATGTACGAGATAAAGAGAATAACGTCTACTGTTAACATTCGAATACTTTGTATGTGTATTCGTTGACGTCCGATTTGAATCACTTGGGAGCGGTCTGCGAGGACAGCGCTCGCGCGGGATCATCCGCGTCGGTGGTGGTGGACGCGGTGCTGTGGAAGCGGTGCATACTAACAGTGGGTGGGCTTGGTGTCGGGCATGAGTGCGCAGTGCTGCAGGCCGGAGCACGCGGCGCCGGGCGGCAAGCAGGCGCCGCCGCAGTCGGGCGCGCCGGCCGCGCACGCGCCGCCCTCCGCCACCGTCACCTCCGTCCACACGGCGCGCCAGCCCATCGCGCCCACCGCCTTATCCGCTATAATAAACCTGACCAAGCAAAAATACTGCTCTAACTAACTCTATTAGGATTATGATCATGTCTAAGTTACTCTTTGGAATGTGCAATTAGCATCATTTTTCTGACTGACTGACTTCTTGATAATTCAAAAGTGCCTGTAAACGGTTTATTTGAAACTTTGATTCTTTTTCAGGTTGTCTCATAACCTAAGTTTGTATTAAATCACGTACGTGCTTGTTGTCAAAAATAATGTGCTCTTTTTAATTAGATTGTCTTGAAAGTTTTTTCTTATCATCCCAAAAGAATCAGACTCACAATATGATTTAAAACAGATAGAGATCTACGCTTTGGAACGTGCAATTTACCTTCACTTTTTTTTGGCTGAACTACATTTTGACAATTCAAAAGTGCCTGTAAATGGTCTATTTGAAATAAAAAATTCTGATTTCTGAATAAACGCACAACATTGCGTAAAGTTCTTCTTAATTACCAAATTATAGTGATGTGCTTCTGAAGCACCCGCAACTACAGAAGTGCTAAAAACAAAAGGCTATATTTCACCGGGACATTATGGCGGCTCGACCAGTTGCGCCGCCATGGTATCATGGTATGGTCTGGTACAGACCAGAGTCACTACACCACACTGAGACAGGATCAAAATGGACCTTAAGTGCACGCGTCGGAGTTGATCGCGCCGCCAAATTGGTTGCTCTATAGAGCTGTATACATTTTGTTGGTAGCGGCGACAGTTCGCGCCGCCATGGTTTCTCGGTCAAATATAGCCCTTAGACTTACGACAGTCGTATTGAGTTAGAGGAGGAGAGGTACTGCCAGCGATCGGTCGGTGCCTTCTCCCCGCAGAGCTCGAGCGGCGGGCCCGGGCTCTCGTACCACAGCCTCAGCACTGCCGCTGGACATCCGCGCTCTGGAATATATTACCACACAATTTACTTAATGCACACAGTTCTGTGAGCTGAGTGCGAGTTGTTTTTAGAGTTGATAATGCGTTCGAAACGTTTACCGCGTCTGGCTCTCTGATTGGTTAAGACCGTGGAGCGGGCCAATCGGAGCGCAGAATATCATAAAGGTGTCGATCACGTTAACGTAAAATAAAGTCGCATTAGGTACTCTGATTATGCCAACTACTAGTACTTATTGTATATAATATATAATAAATAGTTAGGGCAAAATCATCATTGCAATTTTGTCTCACATTACAAAATAAAATTTCAATAAAAAGGGTGAATTTTTCAAGTTAACATTGATGGCAAAATCTGAAAGTATGAGATATAGGAAAAGATGCTCAAAGGAGATTCAGGTTCGATTTAACTAAAATGGCATAAGTGTATTTTTGTAAAATCAATAACCCGAGCCTAGATTCTAACAAATTGATTAAAAAAAAAAAACACTGAATTATTACATCTTCCGATAGTGCTGCCTGTATTATCTCCCTGGCATACCTTTTCCTTTCCAGACCAGTCCTGTTTTGCTTTAGATGAAAAACAATTTATGCATTTGAAGAATTGAAAACCTCTGGAATATTCACTAAGTGCCCACTAAAAACTTGATACTTTATAAGACCTTGAGATTTGATAAGATCTTGCCATAACTGAATTAGAGGTCTTAATAAAACTTACCAGTAAGATGTCCCTCGACAGCGAAGTATTCAAAATTGAGCAAGAGTCTCTTTCCGGGGCGCGCCGTGACGAACCAGTTGCAGACCCTGGAGGCAGGCCCGTTCTTGGGCTGCTCGTAGTTCTGCGGGAAGTTCGGCGACGTGATCACGCCCCACTCCGCGCCAGACATGTTGCCGCCGCAGTCGCCGAATATCGACTTAGCCGGCTGGAAAAATGATAATTGGCTAGAAGTTAAACTAGAGGAAAACAATTATAGAATCCTATTTTAATTATCGTGTATTAACCTATAGCGATATCTATGACGCTCCATAGGGATTGAAATTCAAAATCCTTCATCGTTGTATTAGAGTTCTCCAAGCGATTTGAACATATACATCAGTCTGAAATCAATTATAGGGCAAGTTACCTGGACCAGACACTACACCCATTTGGTTGGTGGATCCTGCCTTTTCAACGAAGATTTGCGGGACATTACATCCTGTATCGTATACCTCCAAAATCCCCCCACCCCTATACCACCCCCCCCTTTATCTCCTCTATTCTATTCTATTCTATTCTCCAAAATTACACGGCTCGGTAATAGCCATAACATGGAAACACTCTTTTCATAGAATCAAGACAAGCAATAGATACTAACCTGTTCCTGTCCTGCTGTAGAGTAAAGGCATTTTCTCATACAGAGAAGACATGAGAGCGGAAGATTAAATTGAAATGTTGTTCGTTAATGTGCTGTTAAATTTTTCTTACTCCAAGCCAGAGAAGCCACATGCTTCTATTGACCTCCGGTTGTACCTCAGGGCTCCATTCTGGGACCCATTTTACTTATTTTTGCATTGCGGACTTGTTTAGATCTCAGGCATTCAACACTAGTGTAGTAAGTTTTCGGGATGAAAGTAGAAAATAATCTGGATTTGGTATTATAAAAATCGGGATTTTGTTTTTGTTTGTTGTGTGCGTAGTACATGTATATATGCTTCTATATGTCTGTTTATGCCACAATATTCAATATTCTCTATCTCCTTGCGTGCCGATTGTACATATGTCTGTACAACTTTGAATGTTATTGTTCAACAAAAACGTAATTTTGGGATTTCAGTAAAAAACGCGCGAAGAGCTATTTACATTAATGATCAATCGACTCAACTTCTGACTAACACTTAATTACTTTTTCATCGAAGACTAGTAAAAAAAGGCTTAACCTCACTCAGTAAGCATTTAGTTTGCCAATTACCTCAAAAATATATCGAGCTTTGAAGCCGGAGGCGACGGCCTCACCATCGGTGTGCAACGCGATGACCAGCCCTGTGGCGCCGCGCGGCGAGTGCATGGGGCCTGGTGTAGCCAGCCCGCACCAGCGCCCCAGCGGCACGCGGGCCCCCTCGCGACCCACCCACCACGCTTCCACCCAGTCTTCGCTGCATGTTGCACCACTGAGAACAAGTTATGGTTTTCATTCTGATATCGTCATTTCTTATTACAGCGTGTCCTAAGACTATGGAGTCCAATGCACTGGATCACCATCAACGATTGCATTACTACTTACCATCCACTGGGATCGCAGTGAAGTACTAGATTATATAATAAAAAAAGTTCCATCTTTGAATTGTAATCCATTGGATCAATTCTTTCTGTGGTACAGTAAGCTTCGCTAGAAAATTAAATCAATATAAGCTGGCCTCGTTTTCTATTGAAATTCTGGATTGCGATAAACCAGCGCAAATCAAGCGTTGTCCTTAAAAGTGTTACCAATAACGTGTTGGCGTACATTAACATTTAAACAAGAACCACCTGACATCAGTGTTACCAATGACGTGTTGGCGTACATTAAAATTTAAACAAGAACCACATGACATCAGTGTTACCAATGACGTGTTGGCGTACATTAAAATTTAAACAAGAACCATCAGACATCAGTGTTACCAATGACGTGTTGGCGTACATTAAAATTTAAACAAGAACCATCAGACATCAGTGTTACCAATGACGTGTTGGCGTACATTAAAATTTAAACAAGAATCACCTGACATCAGTGTTACCAATGACGTGTTGGCGTACATTAAAATTTAAATAAGAACCACCTGACATCAGTGTTACCAATGACGTGTTGGCGTACATTAAATTTTAAAACCAGAACCACCTGACATCATTCAGTCACATGACAGACAGGATGAAGACAAGTATTTGAGTACCACACTCACTTTGTCCTAGTATACAGGCAGCCTAGCTAGCTTGTAACCTGTTCGCTAGAGATTGGAAGATTTTTAGGTTACAGATAAGTATAGTTTTACCAAAGCTTCTAACGCAACGATAATAATAATAAGTTTATTCGTAACATGCATTGTATATTGTAGACAGTAACAGGTTCCCTGGCTCCCAAACTAGGTTTATACAGTTTAGCCAATTCCCCCAGAAATACCTTATCATATAAGTATGCTTTGAAATCGATCACATAGTTGGTTGCAATGCGTATGCGTGTCTGTGTGTGGGTACGAATGACCTCAGGAGCGGATCCAGGATTTTTTCTGATGGGCCACAAAGGGTGGATGATATGTATGATACTTGAAGTATCATATTTCAATTTTATTTCTACAAGTATTTATTCATATTTTAACAACACTGATTTGCTTCTAAGTATGTACTGTGATGGAATCTCCACAGTTCACAAAAATACCTTTTGGGGGGCACGTCTCCCCCCCCCCCTTAAATCCGCCCTTGAGTGAACTCACCTATACACGCCCGCAGTAGCATTCCAGGCATCAGCCCTGACTTTAAAGTGGTCAAACACCACGGTGACCTGCTCGCTGGGGGTGGCAGCCAGCGTGTAGGTGCAGTTGGTGTGCGAGGGGTAGTTGGAGGGGTAGCGGGGGCTGTTGAACTCGCCGCGCTTCTTGGCTTCACTCCGATACGTGAACGCGCACTCGCCGCCCGGCGCCGCTGTGCCTGGCACTCGATATTCTGGAACACGGTGGAAGGACGATTGAAAACTTGAAAAGGTCGATCAAGAAAAAGAGCGCGCCATTCATCTACTCTTTTTTTTGTAGCGGAAAATCATCTAATGAGTTCTCCCACTTTTGGATGGAGCGTCAGGTCGTGTCAGATTTTTATTGACTAAAACAACACCTGTGGCCTTTTTTATATTGTTATTCAATACATTTATACTTTACACTCGATATAACAAAACACTTGTCAGAACCCTTAAAAGGTTTATGTGACAAAGTGGAGATAGCAATCTCGGTCACTGCAGCATATTGAAATAAATAAGCATACACTATAAATCTTAAGATGTGATGTCACCAGTAATATAATGTTTTTCAGGGCAAATTTTCATTTTTTATATGCAAGTTCTTATGCCATACATATTTACAATTGTAGGTAGTTTATATATTGGCGGGTAATCAAGATCACGTAACTGTTTTGGTCTACTGTTTAATATTAAACAGCTAACGTTATTACTTCAGTTGCCCTTTGCGTTTTAAGACCAAGGTTGTCTTTCCAGGGGGAGTCCGTTTCTACGCATTAAAGCAGTACTCAGGGTGGGGCTGCCCTAAATTCATCCACATTCGACACAGCCTATCTGGGGGGGGGGGGATGAAAAAGCATCGCGTCGTGAGTGACGTGTACACTGAAACACGTCACTCATGACGCGATGCTTTCTCAGAAATTCCCAGTGGGCCATTCATCTACCCTAATTAATGAAATAAGAATGATGATCACGGGCGAGAAGTTTAATGTGATAATTGGAATCCTAAAATATAGACCAAATCATCTGAATGACATAAATGTTTATTTATTTAAACTTCATGTACAGTGGTGGTACATAGGCGGACTTAATGCCACAAAGCATTCTATACCAGTCAACCATTGGGTTAAAAAGATAATACTGTGGTAGGTGTGCACAATAAATAAATAACAGATATTTTTGAAATAGAATGTAGTATCATTAAATTAAGTGGCTTATAATAATAAAATACGTATATATGCTAATATAATAAACTAATAAATACTATGATACATAAGAAATCATTCTAATTACGAGAAATGCATAATGAATGTTGCCTCATGCTGGTCCTTGGGTACAAAATATTACGATATGTCAGGTTCTCACTCAACGACCTTTGGTTGAGAATGTCTAACGTATTAAGCCCGCCTGTGACTTTGTATTGCATGAAGTTTTTTAATAAATATAAATGAAAAAAACATATAAGGTTTGCTGGAAAAAGAAATCTTTCTAAAATAAGCAGTACCTACCTTTGTACAAATTTTTATAATAATGTATCTTCTTCTATGTACATAAATGATAAAATAAATAAATAAAATCTCCTACAAATATCACTCACCAGTCTCGAAAGTATATTTGGCTTTGAATCCCCTGCCCTGCAGTTCTCCTGAGCTGAAGACCATGACAAGGCGAGGTCCGTCGGAGAGCAGCGGCGGAGGGAAGGCGGGCTGGTCGGGGGTGGCCGGAGAGCTCTCCCCGCATAGCTCCGCGTCGTGCTTGTCGTACGAATCCGTCGCCTCCTGCCCACGCAGGTATACCTTCAGGTAGCCGTCGGGACAGGAGCTGGAAATTGTAGAAGAGTTAACATTATTATTTATACGCTTTTTTTTCCTCTATTGTGACATTGTTTCTGCAATGTTTTTTTTTATGTTATTGAAACCACAGCATTTTTTAATTTTTGTGTATTCGCTTTTTATAATGTGAATATGAATACACTGTAGACTCCGCGGATTCATTGTTTACTATTTTTATTGTGCTTTTCAGTACAAAATTGATTAGTCTACATTGTCCTCTCATAATTATTAATATTGTAATATGGAAATATTGTAGAATTAATAATTTTTTTAAAAGAATAACCATTTAGTTTCTTGTCCTTTCTTCTCCATAGGAAACGACCAATTGAGGTGATAAAATACTGAAACTCTAAAAGGCTTAGTATAATAGTCTAAAAAGTTTCTCTCACTGCCAAGCCTTTTCCCAACTACCTTGAAGTTAGCTTCCAGTGTACCCGGATGTAGAGAGAACCAGTATTCAGAGATCGACTTTCTATTTGACCTTCACAACCTAGTAACTCGATAACCCACGATTCCCCTTGGTGGTAGCCAGATGGTTGCTAGATTTTCTAAGTTATACCTACACATTTTACATAACACATGGATTTTTATGTAAAATTTAACTGTCACCTCAAACATTTTAGGCTTGCTGTAAGAAAACCCGAATTATAAATTATTATTATTTATTATTCTCATCTTGCGCACCAACTATCACATTTTTTATTTTATATTAGTATGTATATATAAAATAAATAATGTTATTTTTGATCTGCCATATAAATTATCAAAGAAAAAAATGCAGTGTGGAGATAGGAGCGAAAAACATAGCCCAAGACCTAAGCTATAAATACGAAATAAAAAAAAAAACATAAAAATCGATCAAGCCGTTTCGGAGGATTTCGAAAACCCTGTGACATGAAATCTTGTATATTAAATTTTTTGCCTGCAATCAAGAATAATAAGAATGTATAGTAGGTGGATCAATCACTTCAGAAATTGGAAAGACGAAAACACAACAATAACAGTTATAAAAGTAAAATAATTTAAAAACTTACTCCGGTTTCGAATTATCGCCCTTCGGTATAGAAAAATTCTGAAACTCTAATCGAACCCTTTCCAAATTCTGTGAATCTTGCATACCATATATAAAATATCTGAAAAAGAAATAACACATAATCTTGTTAATTACTTTTGCACCTGAGAGAAGTCATTTTACACAAATCTCAAATTTTCTCTTGATTATATATTTATATTTTGTATGTATGTATATGTGTATCTATTTTAGTATTAAGTTTTTGTTTAGTTTTATATTTGCACCAAGTGCAACCCCATTTTGTGTCCAGGCAATTTCTATCCATTCTGGGTTGCCTGGAAGAAATCGCCGAGTGCGATAAGGCCGCCAATTGTATGTTTTTTATTGTATTACAATTCAATTTCTTAAATTTGTAACTTGGTATGCAATAAAGTATATATAAATAAATAAATAATAAACAAATAATGCATGAATGCCGAAGGCTGGAAGGATTTACTCACCTACAAACAACTTTTTGTATATAGGGGAATGGATAATTTGGATGGTACACGAAACCCGTCGATTCCTTTTTACTGAGAATCTTCTGGTCGCACTCGGAGCCCCTAATGTGCTCGGCGTCGTGTTTACTTATAAAATCTGTAAGCCAAAAGCACCAAAGTAATAAAAAACTTTCTTCTCCAACTTCTTTGGATAAGGGAAAAAACTCTTTGTACGAAGGATGTAATAAATTACGAAGTTTCGAATGTGCCCGTTCAATGGATTGCTGCAATAACTTAAGTTGGGACAGTAATTTAGTCAAAATGGCAACTGAGTCCCATATTGTACAGCTTTATTTGTAAAATTAATGATACAACAACAAGTAACAACAAGTATATTATTTCGCGGCATCAGTAATACTATTCACAAGTTGATTAGTTGTAGCAGGTGACTTTGACATGGTCTCATTTTAATATGCTAGCTAAACTAGACAAATGCGATAATAACAGAGAAGATAACACAATACTCAACTGCAATAAAATAAAAAAAATCAGCTGCTCCGTACGTTTATGTTCGCATAATTCGTCAAAATGTATGAAGCAGCTGATTTTTTTTTCGCTATTTCAGGTTTGGTCCCATAGTAAAAGTTGTTCATATGAGGAGTACGATGTCCCCTCAAAATTCTTAAAGTTAATTTTTTAACACCATATATAATTTCTAGTACTCGATCAATACTTTTTAGAGACAAAACCGATCATATTTGGTCAGGGGCGCCGACTCCGTGGGTGTTCGGGGCTCGAGCACCCATGACAAATAAATAGTGGGTGCCGAGCACCCCGGAGAATGGACATCAAGAAACAGATCAGTAATCGCATTTTAAGGAATGGGCGTTTTTTCATTACCCGACGACCAGTTTAGCGCAGTGGTTTAGAGCTCCGGTTCAGATGCAAGGGTCGCGGATTCGATTTATATACGAAAGTTATTAATGTTGATTAATCATTTCATTAAACAATCTGTCTGTAGTACCTACCTTCATTAGTTTAGTATCGTACAGTACAAGTACATATTGTTTTGTGTTCATTTAGTAGATACAGGTTGGTGATGTATAAATTATAATATTTCTTGATAATAAAAAGGTTTTCTAAAAGCCGGCGCCCCTTTATTTGGTCCAATTCAACCGTTTACGTCTAGATAGTAACTCCTATGACCATTCAGAAAGTAAGCTTGTTATTAAAATGAACAACAGGGTTACCATGACGTTCAAAGTAAGATTGTTTCATTCTTATTTCAGTGTGGGTAAGAGACAGAGCTATACAGGTTGTCTAGCGCCATCTCTTACCCACACTGGAAATAAGAATGAAACAATCTTACTTTAAACGTCATGGTAACCCCGTTGTTTATTTTTTTCAACTACAGTGTCGCTTGGAAGAGATTGTAATTATTTTTAGTTTATTGAATTTTTGGTATGATTTTTATTTATTTATTAAATTTTGGAATGATAATGTATTAATATTTTAGATTTAAATTTTTTATAATATATTATAATGGGATTTTAATTTATTAAAAGCATTTAATGATTGTAATCTATTTTGTAATAATTTTAATTGAATGAATTTTGTGTTTTGTTTAATATTTTTAATATGGATGTTTGTTTTGCATGGGTTTATACCTATTTTTTTACTTATAAAACACAGTCTCACTTACCTAACTTAACAAAACTCTCTGAAAACTCGAAGATACCCTTAAAGCCACGGTTCTGCGTGCTGGCGGCGCGCGGCAGCGTGGAGAAGGTGACCAGCAGGCGCTCGTCGCTGGAGTACAGCACCAGGTTGCGCTGCTGGCCGCAGTACGTGCCGATCACCGCCGATGTGTTGTCGGGCCCGTCGTACACGCGCACCCAGTCGAACGGACAACTACGAACAAGGATATTACAAGCCACGACAGTGATACATAAACATGGTCTTTTGTCATGTGTTTTGAGACGAAACCAACGAACGTAATGTGGCATACACAGTTACAGAAGTTATAAATCAAAATTTTAAGGCATTACAAGTCAATTAATTGGATCCCTGGATCATTTTAAGGATTCTACTTTTTGGTTACCATCATTTCAGCCGAAAGACATCCACTATTGGATATAAGTCTCCCTCAAGTGTCGCCATAACGACCGATCCTGTGCGTCTCGCATCCATCGGATTCCCGCGACCCTCACCAGGTCATCGTTTCACCTTGTCGGGGAGGCCTTTGGGTTTTTGGTAGCCGAGTAGATAGTATTATTTTGACATAAAATTGAGTGTACTAATAAGTAAGGAAAGTTGGAGTATTTATTGCAAGCATTACAGATGAGGTCGACGATGGAGCGCGCTTACCAAGAAGTAACCTAATCACTCTTGACTTAAAGATTCCAGGGTTGTAGCCATCAAGAAACACAGATTCCGGCAAGGAATTCCACTGTACGCTGTACGCACAATGAATGTGTTCCCAAAACGAAAGCTGAAGCTGAAGATAGTCATCCTATACGATCTTCCTATCCTATAGGAAGATCATATAGGATGACTATCTTAATATACCGAAATTTCTTTGTGCATTGGAAATCAAGTAAAGGGTCCTTTACGCCATAGATATACTATGCGAGGATGTTAAAGCTAAGCTACGATACTATGAAGCCACCACTGATGCTAAGTTATGTAAATGCAATTGCAAGAACAGGAGTGGGTTTTACTCAGTAAAAGTCTGACACTCCTACTCGCTCCAACCAGAGCAAGAGATAAGTTATTTCATGATTTCTTAAAAATATTGCTCACAGCTAGTTACAACTGCTTCGTTTCGATACTCTTTTCGTCAATCGCCTTGAGTAGGCCACGCCTCTGATTCCTATGTTCTGACGTCATCTCAACGCTCAGTCACGTGGTCAGTACAAAAGAATAGGAGGCGAGGCCAACTCGAGGCGATCAACGAAAAGAGAATCGTAACGAAACGGTTGTAACTTTGCTACAACCTGTCTGGGGGCTGGTGTAGGTTTCGTGCTCATTTTTGTATGAGCAGCCAAGCCATGATTTTGTAGATAGGTTACTAGATACCTACTTGCTTGTTATCCTAACATTAACAAATAGCCACGTGTACTCCGAGCCAAAATGCTCAGATGGGTGCAACGATACTTAATTGTTTCTTGAATAAACGAAATAAAATATGCAAAAACAAAATACTGAAAATTATTATTACTCACTGAGGCCCGCCGAAAAACAAATCGAAGTCTCTGAACTCGAGTCGTATCCTTTGACCTGGCTGACCCTGGAACAGGTAGTTGCACACCATGTCCTTGGGGTAGATGCCAGGGTAGGTCGGTGACAGCAGGAACCCCGTCTTGCGCTTGCTGGCCTCTATCACGAATGAGCACAAAGTGTTTGGAACTGGGGTGCCCACTTCGAATTCCGCTGTTGACAAAAAAATAGTTTTTATTTTAAATAAATAACTTTATTTTTCAAAAATACTGATAATCATAATCATAATTATAATCATAATCATAATTATAATTATAATCATAATCATAATCATAATCATAATCATAATCATAATCATAATTATTTATTACCTTATGTTTATAATTTATTTTATCATCTAGATACTGCAGATATCGGTACTCCATAGGTTAAACTCTGTCCCTTAAACTAGGCTATCCTGTGTCTTAAGGGAGAGTGTTTCGCAATGATATTTATAGGGTATGTTTATATGTGGACTGTGTCGTTGTACCTTCAAAGGGGAAAAAAGATTATAGAATAGAATAAACTCTATTAAATGTTAAAAATGCATTTTTTTATTATTCCTATAAACCCACAAAAAGAGAGATACGAGACAGATTTTATCTTATAAGAGTGAGGTAACATTTTTAATAGGTTTTTCAGGTATCATTTAAGCAAAAATATCAAGAATATTAGTCTTATGTGACTCGAATCACAATTCTAGCGAATTCACAAAGTTATAAAAAGATGTTTATGGCATGTTGTACATCACTAGCAAGAGGATAAACTTGAGAATTTTTGAGGGAGTTGGAAGATTCCGGTCACTTTTAGTTTTTTTTTTTTATAGCTATGTAAATAGCTGTAACATGGACAGCTTTAATTTAAATCCAAAACTTTGCAAATAAATAAAAAAAAACTATATAGCTAAGGTCACTAATTTTAAATTTAAAAGTACTCTAATATAATACACATCTAAATAAAATTAAAATTCAGACTCTACGCCTTATATATTTAAAAAAAAAAAATGTATTTGAATGAAAAATTTGGGTCTTATTTTCATAAAACAATAAAAAATGTCGATGAAAATAAACCCACAGGGCATGAGAAGTGTATAGGGGTCTGAAAGGATAGCAGATGACAACTCCCGTCGACCATTTCAATTTGGCACACGATGCACCAAACACCCTGTATATTAATAAAACCGTAGTTTTCGTCGTCTGATGTCAAGAAAGAAAAGCAGGGATGCAAAAGACATCTTGTCATATTGGAAAATAATATGAAACACTTTTTGTTGTCCAGTACAGACATGACTATTAATCTGTACGATTATACAATCTATACTAATATTATAAAGAGGAAAGTTTTGTATTTTTGTTTTGTAAAATGAATGTTACTTTATCACTGAATGACGTAGGCAGATATTTTTCAATTAACTTTCTCGAAAACTCGCTCTTATCCCTACAGTGCACTTTTAGGAACGCAATTTACTGTTTTCCGTACTAGTGCGGAAAAGTGCACGAGCTCGTTCCCGCCAAAATTTATTGTATTTATTGTATCGGCCTGGGCTCTAAGAATCTCCCACGAGACGCGCCCCCGTTTATTTATTTCTCCATTAGTATATTGAAAAACGTTTGATACACGTGGAACTTTTTCACTTCAGCACTCGGCTCCATAACACCTTCGCCTGCGGCTCGTGCGAATTTCACCTCGGTCGCATTGATAAACTTTCTCCACTTGTATCAAAACGTGCTATTCTACTTTCACGTGTGCGAAACCTCTGCATAGCATAGCATAGTCGGCCTTATAATGTTCCCACTGTTAGGACTCAGGCCTCCTCTCTAGGAGAGGGAATGGGCTGTAATCCACCACGCGGGCCCAGTGCGGATTGGTGAATGTCACACGTCTTCGAATTTTTGGTTCTAGAACATGTCGTTTTCCTGACGATGTTTTCCTTCACCGTTTTGAGAGCAGTGGTGATAAAATAAATTACACAAAGTAATGCGCCTGGCTGGGTTCGAACCCGCGACTTACAACTCGTAAGTCGGGGCCGTTACCA
Source organism: Mythimna vitellina (assembly GCA_949316375.1). NCBI lineage: Eukaryota > Metazoa > Arthropoda > Insecta > Lepidoptera > Noctuidae > Mythimna > Mythimna vitellina. Next base: position 4,391,118 of record OX438696.1, read on the forward strand.
CTTGGCCACCACTGCTCAAACCGCTGGGATAAGTGATTTTCTGATAACTCAAAGAGTATGGTCAGTGTAAGTCATTACTTATTTTTAAATGTGTCTACTAGATCAGAAGTGAAGGACTGAACTAGTTCTGACAGTTCCAGTTGCTGGGCATTAGTTATGCGGGCGCGGGACGGCTAACTTTGACAAGCGCTTCAATGTTGTTCTACCAACTAAATATGTTTCATAGATTGCTGCTTCATTGGAGTGGACGTTCTATTTTATATGTTTTTCGTACCACAATCTTGGCATAGTTTAGCCCAGATAAGGTTTAAGACTATATTCTTTTTCTTCCTGCCCTTATCCCATATTACGCTTTTTTCATCCATTCTGTCCTGTCACCCGTCCAGCAGTGGACATCTTTCGGAAATGAAAATGAAATGATGGTGATGATTATGTATAACCAAAAAACGTGCATGTGGCGTTAGCCTATAATTAATTGCAACACTAATCAATGAAGTTGCAAAGCAATATTCAATGTCAAAGTATTGTGTAAGCAGTTGTTTGCTGACAAAAAATAAATTTAAAAATAAACATTTGATTGTTAATATGAAAGTTAGTTTAAGTATTAATTTGGTTCTTAAATGGATTTAATAGTTTAATAATTATTTTTTTAATATCTAGAAGTAAGGTCCGGTTACGAAAATATAAAGCACACTATCGCTGAGCGTGACATGATACTTTTCATCTTTAAAAATGGCACGGTTCCTGTGGTACAGGGATCACGAGAGAGAAAAATCTTTAAAAAAGTTATACTACAATATTGCTTTATACATCATCATCACCATCATCATCAACTATTCACCATCATCATCATCATTATCATCATCGTCGTCATCTATTTATACATCTATAAAGCAATATTGTAGTGTAACGTTTTTTTTTTTCGTTACAGCTGTCAAATTTATACTATTTTTTACTATTACTACTATACCTAAACTTTTCTCTTATCTTAAAGATAATAATAATTCAATTTAATTTAGATGATAATTCTATTCTATTAGCATCTACTCAATGACGATATTCCCTCTCACTAGGAAGGAACAAAGTTTCGAAAATAATATTTTTTCCTTCTGTCATTAGCAAGAGTAGGCTCTTGCTATACAAAAAAGCCCTTAATAGTTTTTTATGTGTAAATTACGATCCTCCCACTCACTTGCATTGATGAACTGGTAGGTTCCTGAGAAGAGCGTGGGCGGCGTGTACGTCTTGTCGGTGAAGAAGGAGAGCGCCACGGCGCGGTGCAGCGACACGCGGCGGCGCGGTGGAATGGGCCCGCAGTACCTTCCGCCGAACGCCGAGTTGACCAGCTCGCCCGCCTCCAGGGACGCCATCTCCGAGTAGATGTCCATTGACTCGTGGTTGCATCTGCATGTGATGGTTTCAAGAAGCGGATAAGAAGTTGAACTGATAATAGGATGAGGATAGCAATGAATATGTCATGACTTCGGAAAGGCTTTATTTTGAAGTAATTTTTGGAGAAAGTGGAACCGTGTAATGTCCCACAAACCTCTATTGACAAGGGAGGATCCTCCGACCAGACAGGTGTTATGTCTGATCTGGGCTACTGTCCGAGATATGATTTCGGGCTGTTGTAGGTATATGTTCAAATCGCGCGGCAAACGCTAATTGTGCGATGTAGTTTTTCGTTCATGTGTGGCAGCATAGACGTCGCTACAGATTTATTGGTTTTATGTAATTAAGATGATATTGATTGACACATTAATAAGCCTCTAGAGATACACCAACAAGTCCCTAGAAGTCTATTTATAGACTCGTTGTTGTATAAGAAATATAACTTTACAAGTAACTCACTGTTAGGTAGTTGGAAGTGTATAATTGGACTAGAAGGTTAACTAGAAAAACATACCAAAAAAAGAAAGAAGGAAACAAAAAACAAAGACTATTGTATATGAAGTTCAAATAAATAAATAAGAACTTGTTAAAACCTTTTCATTGACAAAGGTCTTAGATTTACGTAACTCGAAATACTTGTTTCGAATTAAATTGAGAAGTAAAGAATCCTACAATCAGCCAGCCACAATTTTACAAATGACCTTTTTGCTTGAAAACATTATCAATGAGCTAATATGCTGGTCAACTATTACTTCTACGTAACATCGAAAGTTTGAAACATTTCTATCTGTTTGCACCTGATATTAAATCAGTAACGTCAATATTAAATTTTATATTACATCACAAAGTCATCAACGAAACGAATATTTCGAGTTTAGCGGAATACATCAAGCGAACTTCGTCCAGTCAAGGTTCCCCCTCCCGGGAAAGTTTGACCTAATTCCTAAGTCTATGCTTAAGCACATAAATAATGGCATTGGTAGAAAACATGTTTCTGTCTCAAGTAATGAGGGAAGAGTGAAAGGGATAGATATACTCACGCTGGTATTTCCCCCACTGCGGCACCACTGGAAAACAACAAATTAGTGAACGATAAGGTCGAATAAGTTATAATATATGTTATAAGAAGGTACAGGCATCAAAAGAGTTTGGTACTTATAATTTGTGGCACGTTCTTCTCCATAAAGATATATTTTTTGGATCGGGTAAATAACTTTAACTTTCTGATTGAGAGCTCATAGACACGAGTGGCATGTTAACAAACTCAGAGGTAACTGCAGCCGTCAAACTACAGTGACACTTGACACACATGACGGCTGCTACTGAATTTCAAAGTTGGAATGTCGACGGCCGCCGTCGATGCGTTAACAGCCGCCGACGTGTCGACAGCAGCTGCCGACGTGTCGACGGCCGATGTCAATGGATTGGCCGCACACGGATAACGCCGGTGGCCGCCACACGCTACAAATCACCGCTGCTCGCTTCTTGGGGCCGTACTGGCTACTAAACGCTGATACAAAACGCCGTCACAAGCCACTCGAGCAATTAAATATTCGTCGTCAGAGTCCATTTTTTTTTTTTTTTTTTTTTTTATTGGGTGGGAAAATCATCCTAATGACATCCCCGCTCTTGGGCGGAGCGGGAGATAGTGTCAGACTCTTACTGACTAAAAACCCACTCCTGTTCCTTCGTTGCCTTCGTCCCAGGGCCCCGGGTTCCGCTTTCACACTACCCGTGGCCCCAGTAGGCTTCGACCCTGCTGGGCCATTATGAAACAAGCGGCTTGTGGCCGCTTTGATTTTCTCGTTCCGGGATTTGTGGCTGTGGCATGTGGCCCATGTGTGGCGACACTAACTGATCGAATCCTTGACAATTCAAAAGTGCTTGTATACAGAGAAGAAGAAATTAATATCTTGGCACCATTGATTAATCAACAAATGAACGATGCCAAAACTAAACACGACGCGACGTGTTCATGAAGGAGTTGTAGTTATGTGCCTGGATACTAATCTATTTTGTTGACTGTACTTCTGCACATATGAGAAACGCGGTTTATTTGATTTACTTTGTTGAAGTTGCTGATTGGAAATACTCGAAGTTCAGAACTTCTGTTCCAAAGTAAAGTTATAAATTGATTCGAGGAGGTACCTACTGTAGTTTAATGATTTTACTGGAAACGTTGAACACAGTCGTTTCTTGTTATCTTTCAATGTTTTGACTTTAATTTGTTGTTTAGAAAAGTAAACCTTTCTTTATAATATTTTTTTCTATATATAATTATAATGTATGATGACAATTTACAGGATAATTTACAGTGTTAAAAGGCTACAACAAACTGGTGGATGAGGTGCTGTATTGCAAGCTGGTTTCTATATTATAACCTGTGTTAAGGAGTACAGTGCCGGTTCCCAAGGAAAGAACAATAAAGTCGTACACGGTATGCATTATAGTACAATATGATGTCGTTGTTACAAATAATATCTCCACAACAAGACAACAAAAGTGATTAAGGAATTTCCATTTTTTTTCTTTATACAACTTTATTTTTAGTATATGTGAAACCTGAATACAGTTTTTACAGAATCAGTAACTGAATCGATTGCAATAATTGTTTTTACCATGTTATATATTTTTTCCCAAAAAAATTAAAAAAGGACAAGTTGGACAACACTGGTACAACAACTCTGGTCACGGCAGGTCATAGCGGGTATTAGGAGCCAGCGCACAGCTGGGTGCCGGAGCAAAACAAACCCCTCAGTCGCCTGGAAGGCCCGGTGACTATGTATTTGTGCGAAGAACTAGGCAATATAACAAGCTTACAACTTTGTGATTTTTCATGACACAGTTATGAAATTTTGTTTTAAATAAAAAAAAAATATTTACCTAAAAATACTAGATACGTGTTTCAGGTTTTGCATATACTTGAACTAATGTTGTATATAAAGTGAAAGGTAAACTGGCGATTATGGCTGTATTTAAGTTACAAAGTGTGACATACTCTGGTGGCTTGCCCCGCAGGTCGAAGGTTTGGAACTGGACCTGCACGCGCTGCCCCGGCGCCGCGAGGAAGGTGTACAGGCACTGGCGCGTCTGGTTGTTCGGGTTCAGCAGCTCGGGGGCCTCGAAGCTGCCGTTGCTCGCGCCGCCGCGACTCACGAATGTGCGGTCGCACTCTGTGGAGAAAGAAAGCATTGAACACATTTTTTTTTTGTTATGCTAAAGCAGTGGAGCCCGAGTGGTAACGGTCCCGACTTATGAGTTTGTAGGGGGCGGATTCAAACCCAGCCAGGCGCATTATTTTGTGTAACTTACTTCTATCACCACTGCTCACAAAACGGTGAAGGAAAACATCGTAAGGAAACCGGCATGTCCTAGAACCCAAAATTCGAAGATATGTGACATTCAGCATTCCGCACTGGGCCCGCGTGGTGGATTGCGGCCCATTCCCTCTCCTAGAGAGTGGAGGCCCGAGTTCCAACAGTGGGAAAATTATAAGGCTGATTATGCTATGATATGCTAAAGCACGGCAGGGTTAGCGCAGTAGTTAAGCAATTAGCTGGCGGTTAGATTCTCACACGGAACCATTATTTTCAGTTGATCCGGGTTAGAAAATAGTTAAAAATTAACCACTCTCTCTCCATAAAGGTAAAAGTCTAAAATTTTGAAGTAACTTTACTTACAGAGTACCTAAAAAACCTATAAGAAGTATATGTATATGAGAAAAGTCCTAACTCGCTGACGCATCAACGCCCAGCTCTAGAAAGTTGAAATTTATCACACATCTCTTATGAATTATACAGGGAATAAGGGATGTGTCTTTCGAAACTCAACCCCTAAGAGGGTGTGTTGGGAGTCGGTTTTTTTTTTCCATTGAGATTAATGTTAACAAATTCTTATTCTTTTTTACCCGATCGCAAGAAGGGTTATGTTTTTCGCGCGTATCTTGTATGTATGTAATATTATTTATTACCTCATATCTTCCAAACCACTGAACGGATTTACATTCAGTCAAAAAAGTATCGGGAATGGATGATTTGTTTATGGTTCCAAATTCAAATTTTTGTTTTTTTGTAGTTCTTAGATTAGCACAACTGTTTTCCATTTTGGCGCGGAGTTTGAGTTGCATCTGTTATTTATATTAAATACAGTGCTGGTTTTAGTAATATCATATATAGTGTGTATTGCGAATTTCATAATGGACAAAAATATCGAACAAAGAGTTTGTCTTAAATTTTGCATCGCCAATGGAATTTCGTGTTCGGAGTCACTGAAAATGTTACAGAAGGCTTACGGTGAATCGACTTTATCAAAAACTCGTGCTTATGAGTGGTTCAAAGCGTTCAAAAGCGGTCGAGATGTGATGGAAGATTTGCCTCGCTCTGGTAGGCCGTCAACGTCTGCAACTGAAGTTAACATCGCAAAAGTGAAGAAAATAGTGACTGAAAATCCCCATTCAACTCTGAGAGAGATAGCCGCCGAACTTTCTGTATCTCACGAGTCGATCCGTACCATTTTAACTAATCATTTGGGTATGAAACATGTTGCTGCTCGGCTAGTCCCAAAAGATCTGAATTTTCTCCAAAAACTCAATCGCACGAAAGTCGCTAAGGACATGCTAGAACGAGTCAGTTCGGACCCAACATTCATGAAACGCATTGTTACTGGTGACCAGACGTGGGTTTACGAGTTTGACATGTAAACTAGTCAACAAGCTTCGGAGTGGCGCCTTCCAACTGAACCGAAACCGAAAAAACCACGCCAAAGTCGATCAAAAGTCAAAGTCATGTTGACTGTTTTCTTTGACTATCGCGGTGTTGTGCACTCTGAATTCTTACCGGAAGGTCTAACGGTAAATAAAGAATATTATTTGAGCGTTATGCGGCGTTTAAGAGAGCGAATTCGACGAAAAAGGCCAGATTTGTGGAAAGAAAATTCTTGGATTTTGCACCACGACAATGCGCCTTCGCACAAGGCTATCATTGTGAACGAATTTTTGACCAAACACTCAACAAATACCATCCAGCAACCACCATATTCACCAGATATGGCTCCTGCTGACTTTTTTCTTTTTCCTAAACTCAAATTACCACTTCGTGGCACCCGTTTTCAATCGATAGAAGACATAAAGGAGAATTCGCGGCGAGAACTGAACTCAATTCCGGAAGCAGCGTTTAAAAAATGTTTTGATGAATGGATTATTCGTTGGCGCAAGTGTATCGTTTCTAAAGGAGCATACTTTGAAGGTGATAAAATAAATTTGGATAAATAACAGACATTTTGTGTATTATTGATCTTTTCCCGGTACTTTCTTGACAGAGTAGTATATAATTAACATATTGTTAGATTTGTCTTGATAACCTAAGTGTTTTTAGATTGGTGACGTTAAATAAAAACATAATGACTGTTAAACGCTATACTTTAGAGTAAAAAATAATATTTTTTTTATACTATAATATGTGTATCAAATTAAAGGGCTCATCATGAGGATTCCAAAATAGTATATCATGACCATATTAAAAAAAAAATACAATAGTAAATATGTCAACCTGCCAACTGTTCAATCAATTTAAATGATTTATTGTATTGTATTATGATTTTATTTTATAATTAACACCTACTTGCAATGTCTGTTATAATGTAATTATTGCTGGAGGAACATTGGCTCCTAAAACACAGGCTTTTGGCCTAGTTTAGGAGGCAGCAGTTCGCATTTTAAAATTGCTATCATGTACAAGTAATAAGTAACTGTGTATTGATTTATTTAAATTGTAGTACAAATAAACAATTATTATTATTATTATTCTCTTTATTCTGCTTATTTACATATAATTTACATTTTTAAATATTTCTTAAAAAAATAATTTACAAAAAACATTTAAAAATATAAAAAATAGTAGTCCTCTGGTAACGGGAGCAGGGTCCAAGTTACCGGTGGTTAGGGCTCCAGAGACAGGAACCTCCTCACAATGCGAGCCGTATCTAGGAGTACTGCCTTCTGTATCAGGCCCTTGATCCAGCCGCGCAACGACAGCTTCGACAGATGGTCGTCGAAGCTTATTATTATTATTATTATTGTTACTCGCGACTTCGTTACTCCCTTTTTGAAGCAATCATTTAAAATCTGTTATCCATTTCAGAGATATTTTACATGGAATCTAGGAATTAAGTCCCGTTCCCGGGAAAACGAAAAGTAGCCTAATTTACTCCTTGTAACATCAACTTTCAGTGAGTTTGGCACGTCATAAATTCAAAATGTTTTTATTTCACATAGGCCTACATGGACACTTATAAAACGTTAGAAGCACGGTTCCAAATTGGTCGTTTCCTATGGAGAAGAACCGCCAAAAAATTCCATGGTAGTCACCAAAGAATTTAAAAAAAAAAAAATGTTTGATCTTACAAAAAATGGTAAGTCAGGACCCATTAAAATAATCTAGACTTAATTCATTCTATTTAATATGGGTACCGACAGTTACAGTTAATACAAATTCTAATACGTTCCGTTAAATTAGCAGTTAAATTGGTTTTTATGCTACTGGACTGAACTTGTTTTTTTTTCTTTTCAGTTTTTATTTAAAGTTACTTTTTTACGCAGTTGTGTTATTTTTTTACTAAGACTTCGTTGTCCGTTCGTCTGTCTGTAAGTCCGTCTGTCACTAGGACGTATATCATGAACCGTGATAATTAGACAGTTGAAACTTTCACAGATGACGTATTTCTATTGCCGTTATAAAAACAAATACTAAAAAACAGAATAAAATAAATATTTGCGCGAGTCCGACTCGCAGTTGACCGGTTTTTTATACTTTCATATTAAAATAGTTCACAGTTTTATTTATCTTAGTATTGGTTTCGTTGGTAGACAAATGTTTTCTAACTTGTGAATTAATTTACTTTCATCATACTTTTTTCATTTCTTCATTCCACCACTACTTGGAACTTAGTTCCGTCCTTCCCGTGGAATCCCTACAATCTTTTCGCATATTTTCTTTCCTTTTTAAAGTTCCATTGTAATTCTAAGAAAGATGCAATCAATCCGGCTTCCCTCGCTGGCCTTACAACAGATTGCATAGGGGGATGAAATCTCGAATCTATTATGTGTCGCTTCATAATTCCATACTTTATGTGCAAAAATCTGAGTTTGATCAGTTCGGTAGATTTTTTACATTTTACTTTTTAGCGTCAAGTCAAAAGTTTTTTATTTCACATAGGCCTACATGGGCACTTATAAAAAGTCAGGAGATAGTGCACGGTTCTAAATTGGTCGTTTCCTATGAAGAAGAACCGGCAAGAAACTCCATGGTTACATTTAAAAAAAAAAATGTTGTTACAATATTTTCATATTACAGCGTAATTAGATATTATGTAAGGACAGTGTAGACGAGAGACGAGAGGGTCAATATTGTACTAAAAAGTACAATAAAAATAATCATAATAAAAAGTAACCTAAGAATTCACGGAGTCTACAGTGTTCTCACATTCACATTATAAAAAAAGAGGCTATATAAATAAAAGCAAGTAAAATAAACAATTACAACTATTAATAAATGATACGTTAACAAAAAAATAAATAATAAAACAAAATATAATTTAATATTATTATTATTTAGAAAGAAAATAAGTATATATTACAACAAATGTTGCTAAGACTCCAATGTCCGTCTGGTACCAGGCTGTGTATCTTATGAACCGTGATAGCTAGAAAGTTAAAATTTTCACAAATTATTTATTTAACAATTTATGTTCACACGATAATAAAAGAAAAGAAGAAGGAAACAGACGAATGGTACAAAGGAGATGCTTATTTCTAAAGAAATCTCTTCCAGCATATCTGCGAAAGGAGAGTTGTAGACACTGTGTGTAGAAGTAAAAGGAAAATTGGAACACACAAAATACATAGTTAACAATGAAATAATATAACATGCAAAAAACATAAAAAAGATAAACTATTATAATTATATACATACACATAATAAAATAAATATCACAAAAATACATACTAAATAAAATAATACTTACTAATATGCAACTTTGACGAAATAGAAAAAAAAAATAGTGTTCTTATATTCTTCTTTTAAAAACTGCAATAGTTCTGTATATTATGTATTTGTGTTGCCGCTATTACAATAAAAACTGTAAACAGAATAAAATAAATATGTCAGTAGACCTCCCATAAAACAAACGTAATTTTGTCTTTTTTTTCTAGTCACGGTACAACACCCTTCGTGCACGAGTTCGACTCGCACTTGGCCGGTTTTTTAACTAGAAGTCACTTATATTTTTACTTAAAATGTTGCTGAACGAAAGGTTACATATAAGTACCTACCTATTCATTTAATAATATACCTAATCCTTAGCATATCGCTATGTAGATAATAGTGTCTACTTAGCGATATGCTAATGCTGCTATGTATATATTAGGAATTTAAATAACTTCTCAGGAATCGGATATTACATGCATTTTATTACAACATTACGCAGGCCATGCCGTAGTAGGCTTTCATTTCGAGAGACATTGATTAGTATAAACATACATTCTGAAGTTATTAACCCTATATAACAAGATGGAAAAAAAAACAAATAAAAAAAAAAAAAAACAAAAAAAATAAGATGTGTAATTAAATGATCGTCATATGTCAAGCCTTTCCCAATTGTGTTACGGTTAGCTTCCGCTCTGTACTTTTTGAATCAGAATCAGAACAGCCTTTTGACTTGTCCTCTAGTCACAATAAATTTTATTTTATATAAAATACAAGAATAAATTAGTATATTTTCAACTTTTACAACCCACGTTTCACGGATTTAGCTACCGACAATGGCGGCGCTACGCACGGCTACGCCTGCTACGCTTTCGTAGCAAATATGCTACGAGAAAGTTTATCTAGCTGGTTTGGCAGCATTACAAGACTTGCCTATTTTTTTTTCCTCTTAACTACAACATATTCTGAATTAGCATAAGCGGTATGAGCCTTATAATCTAAATCTTATGACTAGCCTGTTGGTGTAGTGGTGAGTGGCGCTGACTGCTATGCCGGAGGTCATGGGTTCAAAGTCAAAGTCAAAGTTTTTTATTTCACATAGGCCTACATGGGCACTTATAAAACGTCAGAAGCTAGTGCACGGTTCCAAATTGGTCGTTTCCTATGGAGAAGAACCGGCAAGAAACTCCATGGTTACTCTTTTAAAAAAGAATTTGTTGTTACAATATTTTCTGTTTACAATATATTGGATTTATTATGTAAGGACAGTGTAGACTGGTCAATATTGTACTATAAAGTACAATAAAAATAATCATAATAAAAAGGAACCTAAGTATTCGCGGAGTCTACAGTGTTCTCACATTCACATTATAAAAAAGAGGCTATATAAATAAAAGCGAGTAAAATAAATAATTACAATTATTAATTAATAATAAGATAACAATATAAATAATAATAAATAAATAAAATAAAAAAAATATTACAAAAGCAATGTATATATTACAACAATTCGTAGTAAGTTCGATTCAGCACCCAGGACAAATGTTTGTGTGATGAGCATGATCATTCGTTCTGTGTCTGGGTGTAATTTATCTATATGTATGTATTTAGAAATTATGTATTTCTCAGTTGTTTAGTACACATAACACAAGCTCTGCTTAGCTTGGGACTAGACGGCGTTGTGTGATAGATGCGAAATATAAAAAAAAAAACTTGCCACTGCTGGGACTCAGGCCTCTAAGAGATGGAATGGGCCGTAATTTATTTAGTTTTATGCACTACACTAAACTTTATGCACTAGTAAGAAACACTGTACAAAGGCGGACTTAATGCCTAAGGCATTTTCTATCAATCGACCTTAGGGTAGTGCAGAAATATAACATGGTAGGTAAACTAGATTACCAATAATCGTAATCCACCAAGCGTGCCCAGTGGATTTGATGGATATGACAAGTCTTCGAAGTTTTGGTCTGGGACATGCCTGTTTTCTCACGCTGTTTACCTTCACCGTATTGATAGTAGTGGTAAAATCTAAACCAAAAGCTGTTTGTTGAAGGTAATTTATGTAAGTACTGCGATACGAAAATTCTTTCACCGATTGCATCACTGGCGCTGCTAACACTGGATGTAGGCCATTTTCTTATCCGGACAATGCACGGCTCCTGTTAGATAAGCTACAAAAGGAAAACAATGGAAAATACTAGTTTTAAATAATATTTTCGAGAGTGTTTTTTTTTTAAGTTTACAACGTTGATTTGCAACATACCTTCTCGCGCTCTGGGCAGAGCGAGAGAGCGTGTCAGATTTTGAATTCCTTCGGTTGCCCTTTGTGTTTTCGTAGCCCTACATAAAATTATCATAAAATGTTGCTTGTCCAACATTTGTATCATCACAAGTAGCCAGCTAGATCCCCATCTCGTAAACACGTCACTGACAGCCCACATTGCTGAAGGGTCGCGTCCCCAAAATGCCCCCTTTGTTAATCCCAACGTTCCTGAAAAACCGCGATAACGTACGAGGGAAGCAAGCTTTGTTCATTTACAAATGAGCGTGGAATAGCATTGATAAACTTCGGGTACAGTGAGAGATTGCTTTGTCATTTTTAGGGGTCCGTACCTCAAAAGGAAAAAACGGAACCTTTATAGGATCACTTTGTTTTCCGTTTATCGGTCTGTCTGTCAAGATCCTTTATTTCGGGAACGCGTGGAGGTATCGAGTTGAAATTAAAACATTACTCAAGTTCGTAGTCTCTTGAAGCTGTGAAAAAGTCAATCTTCTAAGTTAACGAAAAAAAAGATACGGCCGTTTCAGGTCGCAAAAAACGTATATTTCGACACTCAAAAGGGAATAAAAATTCATAGGGTACTTCATTCGGTTGACTAGAATCTAAAAAAATTGGCATGAAGCAAGGTCTCAAAGCACAAGTAGGTATAGGAAAAAATCTGAAAACTGTAAATTTGTAGTTTCGTCACAAAAAAAAACTTTTTTGCGATTCGGAAAAATATTCGTTTCGATTCGGAAATTTAACTGTTTTCATAGGTAAGTTTGTGCGGTACACTCAGTGCGCGAGTCTGACTCGCACTTGGCCAGTTTTTTATGTGTGTTTTGTTCATAGAGGTTTAGTTGGTTTCCGAGAGACATTTCGTTCCTTATTTATTCTGAAGTTTATTATTAAAAAATGTATTAGAGAAAAAATATATTCTTGTAGTTAACTCAATTTCACATTTCTCATCAAAACCCTTGACGTGCTGTCGCTCTAGATAAATGTTAATAATAATAATAAGTGGTATCGGCGATCATTATACCAATAGTCATGTCAGCCAACGGCTTAATAGCCACAAGCCTCGACCAACATCTTAGGAGGCACTTGTTAGGCCGCTGGATCAAGGACTTCATTTAGAGAACGGTACTTCTGGACATGGCTCGTATTTTTAGGAGGTACCGGTGGAATCCTGTTTTTTTCTTAATATTTTTAATTGTTTTTTAATTTTTATTGAAACATATAAAAATATAATAAGTTATACATGTACCTATTAAGAGAATAAATAGATAATATTAACGAGTGAAACTACATTTTGCTCATGGTTTCCTTTATGACGTAGGCGAGCACTAAGAGAGAATTTTCCAAAATCCACCCCCTAAGAGAATGAAACGGGGGTTCAAAGTTTGTATGGAGAAACCTACTTATATTACATGCGGGCGAATCTGCTGGCAGAAGCTAGTCTTAAATAAAAAAAAGTACTTTCACGCACACGCAGTCGCACTTCGTATCATTACACACATTACCACAACAATATTCATTAAACCAATGTTTTGGAGTGTTTCGTGAAAAGAAACTGTTGTAGAAAAGTACGTACCACTTACATTTTAAGAGTCAACCTTGCTCCATCATATTTAAGCCCTTAAGCGTGTTAAAGAATAGCCGTGCCACCCCTACAGAAAAGCTTTTTACCTTCACGTCTGAAAACCTGTAGAAATTTAGTACCGAAATAGCCGTCTTAAGCGACGCTGCTCGGGGCACTAGGTAAGAACTGCATTCTGGAGGAAATAGCGTGAATTCAAAGGCGTGTTCACGTCTGGGTGGGTAAGGCCCCGGACAGGGTGAGGAGCGTGAGTGTTGATATACGTCGTGTCTCAGACATCGACGCTTAAACGTGTGTACCATAGATCCATTGCATTTGTTGAGCTCCTTAGAAATTCTGTGTCGAGCTATACGAATACTGGCAAATGTCCACTCAGAACTGTATGGTTCCTTCCTCAAAAGATCATATCAGACTACAATCTGCATGGTTCTCATATGTTGTGATCATTACATGTTTGCAGTATGGATTTTAAAAGAGCCTTTGACCCTTGAGTTTGTTTCGGTGTTTTTTCTCAGGGTAGTCAACTAGGTAACACGGTCTCATCCCTGTATGACCATACCAAGACAAAAGATTCCTTTCAACTTTTCAGTCACTGGCGCCACTTTCTAACATTCTCAAATATACTCATTTCTCACTTTATCCATTTTTGTCGGGTAAGTAATATATGGTATAATTACAAAATCTCTAATATTTATAAGATATAAAAACTGAATCTATCATTTTATTTGATATAACGATCTTTTAATATAATAAACGATTGATATAATTTTCAAATAATTTTTTTTTTAAAGTATAATATACTCTGATTATAAAATCTTTACATATACCACTCAAAAGAAATAAAACTTACTTAGTTTAATATTAAAAAAAAATTAAAGCTTTTTATAAATCATAATGGCTTTTAACTTTTTACATTAGAAGGGAATCTTAAATGGTCACTGTTCTAACCTATCCTAACCCACATGATCGCTTCGTTCGCTCGCCATCGCGTTCTAATTGTCACTATTCTAACCTGACCTTAATCCAGGCGCGATTTTCAACTTAACCTAACCCAAATGATTCACTAACATCAGAAGCATGGCCGGATCTACTTAATGGCTAAATGGGCTGCAGCCCAGGGCCCCAGGCATATAAGGGGCCCCCAGTTCTCATTGAAAACAATCTACAATACGGCTGGATAAACATTTACAAAAACTAAGTGTTTTAGTAACTTGTGATCTCTTTTTCCATTAGGACGATATTTCTACAGTAATCGGTAGTTATCGAAAAGGTACACTTTAGGAAAAATATAAACTTATTTTGGTGGGTAGGCCCCCAAGTAGTGTTAGCCCAGAGTCCAACAATTTCACGATCCGTCTCTGATCAGAAGGGTGATCTGACGCTCGGGGGCCGCTGTCGCGGCACGTTCGCTTCGCTCGCTCGCCTTCACGCTTTTATGGTCACTGTACTAACCTAGCCTAATCCACACGATTGCTTCGTTCGTTCGCCATCGCGTTCTAATGGTCACTAGTCTATCCTGACTTAATCCAGCTGCTTAGTATACGTTTCGATTCGATTACGTCGATGTCTGACACATGGTGAAACAAGCCACCATTGGCGTCCATAGTGGAGGGACTGTGTCGGACGTCTACCGCGTTTTAAAGTAAGGAAACACGAAGAGTGATATTATTGACATTTGGGCGACACCATCACGTTCGTCATCGCTCCCACACCCGCACCAGTCTCCGCGCGTTCACTTTGTACCAAGCCTAAAGTGTCGTCAGACGTGCGATGCGATGCAACAGACAATATTCTTTGTTAAATGTTCGCGTACGTGGCATTGTTGTAACACTTTGAGTAAAGTTGACGCGAAGTAGGCTACCTGCCGCAGATTATGTTCTGGTTCTCATTTTTAATGATGTCGTCGTTTAGTGTCCTTATTTGGCAATATTTTTTTGCCGAATAGCTTGTGTATATGTATATCAATCATCTGCAAGACATTACAAGAATGATTTATGAAAATAACCCCATAATGAGACTATTAAAATGAGGTTATTTAATTGTTTCATAACATTAAATAATTACGAAAAGGTACGTTAATTTTAGACCCCTTAAATAATTTAATCCCATTGCTTTTTCTCTCAAACAATGAACAAAACCTTTTACTGAAACTACTAACCCGTTTTACGATCCCATGTTTTATACACACAGCAAACCTTTGTTACAAATAGTGGAGCCAAGTGTAGCGTACAGCGAGTTCGTGTCATGTGGTAAATGTCGCAAACACTCTCCGACTTCGGTCAGTCCCCTGCCAGGGGGTCAGGTCATGCTTCAAGTCGTTTCATTGCGAGCTGTGAGCCTATTAAAAGTTTTCCGGCCGCAACCCCGGTAAAGACTCGATTAAGAACATCATTAGATGCTTTTTCTTTATGCAAATTTTTTTTTAGACAAAGGCGCTAACGCTTTTTTACGATAGATTATGAATAGATAAAGAAAGATCTGCAGCTATCTTAATTACAAGTTTGTTATTAACTTGCAATGTGTGCGCATAAGTACTTTCGGATCAAGTCTTGCAACTTAATTTTGAAGCATATGTTCTTAAACTGATGGAGCTGAAATTATGAATACATGTTTATTGAACTACAATTAACTTTATTGGCAGTCAGTGGTAGATGATAAAGGTTTTGATAATAAGTAGACCGACTGGTAAGCTTAAATACATATATCTGTATTTTTCGATGTTCAGAAGCACTGGCGTAGATACCGAAGGACCAGGCCGGGCAGAGCCCCGGAGCCCCCAAGTTTGGGAGTCCCAAATCTCTTATTGAACTAGTGAAAAAATATCTCTCAACTTCGAAATCTAAATAAAATACAACTTGCAACTTGTTTTAGTCAGTAAAACTCTGCCACTCCCTTGCGCTCCACTCAGAGCAAAAAAACGTTATTTGATGATTTGCTATGTAAAAAAAGGGCCAGTTTTTTTTGCCCCAGGGCCATTGATGATCTAGCTACGCCACTGTAATCGGAAGCCTCAATTTCTTAAAGCAAAATGCCCTTTAAAAATGTAAGTTTAATGAGAAATGCTGAACTCATAACTTGCTCTGAAAATGAAGCTGTTGAACACTGAAATGAACACGACAATGTAGATCACACACAAGAATTATAATTAATATTACGATACTAACAATCACTGTACAGTACATGCTCGGGTTTCACATTAAAATAAAACAAATTTAGGGGACGTTAACATTTCCACATCACTTTCAATAGGAATTGACAGCTGAATGGAGTTATATAAACGTGAAACGTAGGTACTGTATCGAAAATGGGATGTCTGTGATAGGATCTACATTGTGCGAGGGTATTGCACCTAATGAAAACACACCAGTTACAACATTTTTTTCCCAATCTCTCTTTCGTATCAATTTCAATTTTATTCACTGATGTAATTTTTTGAGCCACGAAAATGTAACGTCGAAATTGAATTTGATGAGGACTTTTCGGCTCGCTGGATCAATTTGCGCGGGTAAAACGGTAAAAGGATTTGGTAGTGACTGGATGTGCGGTACTGGACATACATTCGTGCATTGCGAACGGGTGACACAACTATGGGTCGCTAGAATAAGATCTCTTGACAAAAATTTGGTGTTGTATCATGATAGATATAGGGCTCATATGATAATGGAAAAGTGAATGATTGTTATCAGATGTTTTGTTAATTTCCAATGTATTTTTGTGTGTAGTTTAGTTTTTGCTTGAATACTGATTTTTTTTTTTGTAAAATATATTTTTACTCTTATATCTGTTGATATCTCATCAATCAGCAAACATTATTTCATTTAAAAAACCTATTTATAATTAGGATCTTTTCTTCTGACTGAGTTTTACAATATTTTTTTTGCTTCGAGATCTTATTGTAGCGTTTTTTTTTTTGTTAATTTATTATTAGAAGACGTACTTGGAAGTTTAGTAGGCGAGGGTTCTGCGAGCGACGCGCGGCTCGAGAGCTCCGTGGTCTCTCCCGCGAGCACTGCACAGAAATAACACCCAGTTATTCGTAGAGACCAAGCCATTACTGGCAGAGTATATCATCCCACGGCTGGGAAAAGGCCTCTTCATGATTTCCAGCTTACAACTACCATTACAGGTGTACACAGCAGCTGTTTCCGTCTACGGGTTGTGTTCGTGTAGACCATGAACCAAATCATTGATCATATGACCATGGTGATTAATTTGTCTAGTACGTCGCACTTTGAAGTGGGTCTTAATTGGCCATATCCTACACGTGTCTTGTAGTGTGAGCTTTTGCTTTAAATAACTAAAATGTGGAGCCCTTACACAGCCAGAACTCGTTTCTGACTGACTAGCGAGATAAACTCACTTAATAAAAACCTCTACATAAGCTGAATGTCTTAAAATTGTTTTTAATGAAGAAACAGCTTCCGAAAGTTTACCAGGCTTTTCTACTTAAGAACTATTCCCGTTCCCCAGACTGGCACTGTGGACGTGTATAATTAATTCACGCGGCGCCGTATTCCCGACCTTCCGCACTCGACGGTACTTCACATAACTTGATGAAGTATCCTCACACGTTGGAGTTGTGAAGAATGCACAAATACGAAAGACTATATCAACTTGAAGGCGTTTTTACGTTCAAGATTGTACCTACAAAATTTTGTTTATATTTTCAGATTAAAAGTAGACATAATATGTAAACTTAATGAGAGTTAATTCTTATATGTATAGGTATATATCCTGCCACATAGCAATCTGTTTTATTTTAAGCAATAATCTAAGATGTTGTCTGATTTTCACCATGTTTGTCTTTATCATATTATTTTATGCAACCAGTGGTGTAATTTTCATTTTTGTCTGCGAATCTTGTCCCTAGATCTGGTGCTCTTATTTTCTGAAAACGAGAAAATTTTCGACGGCCCACTTTCTCTAAAATTCAGCAGAAAAATCCAGAGTTAATTAGGTCCGTATATTTTACAAAACATAGTTATATCTTTGTTTTATAATCTAGTAAATCTAATGTCGTATCGAAAGCAACGGCAAACAAATCATAAATAATTTTACTTTCCGAGGTATCAGTTCGCAAAGTAATCTTATCTCTTTACATTTAGAAAGGTAATGTGAGTGAATACACATCTTGTTTTAAAACGAGATTGCGTTCGAGTCGCAATATGGTAGGTTGAGCCTTAGCTTTATTTCTCGAAGTATAATATTACTTATAAAAGGAGTGTAAATTTCAGCTGACTTGACTTTTACAGAATCAGAAAGGCAACTCAACTTGACAGTTAAGTAAAACAATCAATCATTCTCAAGTCACAAGTTCTTAAGATGATAGACAGCTATTATTCAGCGACCAGTTCTCGTAAAAATAAATAAGCACCCAAGTTCAAGAGAGTATAGTTGGCTATTAATAAATAGGCTAGATCACAGACTGCTTGGTATATTATCTCTATATTATAAAAGAAAGGACCATGAAATTTTACACAAGGCTTCCTTTTATAACGTAGGCGAGCTAAGAGACGATTTTCCAAAAATCTCACCCTGAAGTGATGAAACAGGGGTCCAAAATTTGTATGGAGAAATCCTACTTTCGTGCGGGCGAAGCTGCTAGAAGCAGCAAACACAACTTGTAAAACACAACTTGAAAGTTGTTTATTTTCGTTTGTAATGAACTATAGTGCATTCACGTTAAGAAAATAGTAACTCATCGTTGTCACTCAGGTTAGCCACGCCCGTTGACCAATTAGATCATAGTAAATTAGTAAACCATGTTCACATTGATCAGTTGAAGTAAGCCTTTATATAGTATGCGCGCGTCTCTTGTCAATTTTAAAAATAAATACCTGACCTATTTGTAAAAATAAAAGTCAAAATTCTGTCGTTTATGATTAAATTTTAAAATAATTATTCAATCATTTGAATATATTGTGTATTAAATGTATAAAATTATACTTTTAATTAATAGTTTAATCTTCACTCCATTATGAATAAGCCTTTACTTTGTACTGATGACTCACAATTTTCTTAATGCGAATAGACTGTAGTGATCCACCCTATAATCCATTAACAATGAGATTAGACACATAAATAAACCTTTTTTTATTTTCCGCTCAACCGATATTGACTTTTATAGCGTTTGTGGCATGATAAATTGTTGGTATGGTAACCACTTTTTTGTTTTTTATGCCCTCCTAGCCTACAGAATTGAAGTCAAAATTGGTTAAAAAAAACCCTAAAAACACCCTGAATGCGTTACTGTACTGTACGCGCAGGTCTCTGTATTCCCGCTGTGTATATTTGGTCCACAGGCTGCACGTGTAAAATGATTGGCAGAAACCCTTAAAAAGCGTTATTTTTACTTTTACAGAGTCAGTACAGCGTACAAACCTGCGGGCCAGCACGTTGTAACGGACAGCCAGCGACCTGCGTTCCCTGTCTATATCAAAATTATCTTTTAAGTCATCAGTGATCCAGTGACCCAAATACTTGAACTTTGATACCCAAGTTAAAGGAGACCCAGAGAGTGAGAGTACATGCAGCTGTTTGTAGGTTCAAGTACCCGATTTAAAACCCAACCATTCACTCTTATCGGTATTGTATTTGAGCCCGTGAGCCACCGCATAACTATCACAAATTTTAAGAAGCCTTCTTATTGCACTGATAGATTAAAGGTCTAAATGCATAAAAGGCTTATTAGAAAAGGTCTTAATAAATAATATTCATAAGCAGCAAAGTTACCAGTGTTTGTTTAAATCCCAAATGGTCACTCAATTTATGGAAATATTGTACAGGCTATGATATGACTGAATAAATAGCGTTCAAAATGAAAAAAACACTGCGCGTAGTATTTTCTAGTAGCAACTGTTATGAATGAGTCAATCATTCATAACAGTAGTCAATTATGAATTTACTAATTACGACTTTTCGTATAAAATTTTGGGTATTCTGTTTTTTTACTTTTGACTACACAAATATGATCAGTATCTACCTAACGGGCACGGATAGAGCCCTTTTTTGGTACTAATTAAAAAATAGTGGTGTATATTTTTAACTATTTACTAGTATATTACATTTGTATCGTAGATCTGGCAAGCGACAAACCAATCCCACTGTGTCCGGCCACAACTCGAGAAACTTCGCTAATTACTGAGCCAGATGTATGGGAGTGACCGCAAATCCTAAACTTTACGAAAAACATGTATAATGAGTACAAATTAAAAGGTTTGTTATAAAATTAAAAGCTAATTAACCAAGGTTACCGACATGGCCCGGAGATGGTCGATAGGCACGAAAGATTCTAGAATTGCGGTCACGTTCCGGAAGACGCAGCTTTGGAAGGCCTCACACAAGGTCGACCGATGACCTGGTGAGGATCGCGGGAATCCGATGGTTGCGAGACGAACATGATTTGCTAATTATGGGCTTAAACACAAAACAGCGATGTGCAAGAACTTGCGAATTGATTGGCATGACACATTGTATGGTCACTTGAACCGATGCTTTGCCGCACGAAATCGCACCGCAGCAATTCGCATCGCTATTTTGTGTGAGAGTTCTACACTCGCACCAAAAACAGGTATGTAAATACAATGAGCATCAATGAGCTGGCTTTTAAACACATCGTTTACACCACGTACATCGAAAGACGGGAACGATGTGTCTGCTGCGGTCTTCCCGTCCGATTATAATTTAGGTGTCTTCAAGGCTAGAGTGTATATGCTCTTGATTAATTAGTGCTATTTACCATCAACGATTGCGTCACTGCTTATCATCAAGTGGGATCGCAGTCAAGCAATATCTTAAAAAAATATATATTCATTGCTTCGATTGATAAGATTGGCATTCAAAACCCATTAACCCCCCCCCCCACACCCCTTCACCTACTCATTTGTCAACTGTGTATTTTGTGTGTACCAATTTTCCTTTTATTTCTACACACAGTGTCTACATCTCTATTTTCTCCAACTCTCCTTTCGCAGGTATGCTGGAATAGATCTATTTAGAAATAAGCATCACCTTTGTACTATTCTACTGTTTCCTTCTTCTTTTCTTTTATTATTGTGTGTACATAAATTGTTAATTAAATAAATAAATAAAGAATCTATTTACATTAATAAGATTATTCTAATACTGTTATAAACAACCCCAAGATAAATTATACAATTAATTAAAGAGTGAATAACCGGTTCCTCTGAATTATTCTGAATAAAACAATTAATGAATATTCAGCCCGCTCTGTTAAAACTGTCGTACAGCGTTTGGGCCGAAATTCAAGATATAATTCATAGTTGTTTTAGTATTCCAACGCTTCAATATTTACATTTCAGTCCATTGATATTTTGTATTCAATTTCATTTTAAACACTAGTTTCCCTATTCCCAATTGGTTAAATAAACAAATGCTGGCAGTTTTCAAACAGAAAAGGATCATGGTAAGCCACTGCGTATTATTTCAAACCATACCTACATATTCATATAGTTTATATAATATGTTCTCCGCAGCCTCAATCTGAATGCAAGTGGCACAAATATATTTTCACAATCTACAATTTGAGTCTACCGATTGTCCTTTATAGTCATGATTAGGTGCAAGAACAATCATTTTTTCTATATATATGTAACTCATTATAAAAAAAAACTGGGCAAGTGCGAGTCGGACTCGCGCACTGAGGGTTCCGTACAAACTTACCTACATACGAGTATGTGAATAGTAGTAGTAGTAGCTATAGTAATTCCCGAATGGAGTCTCGAAGATTTTTCGAATGGCAAAAAAGTTTTTATTTGTGACGTATCAACAAATTTTCGGTTTTCAGATTTATCCCTATATCTATACTATATGATCTTGCTTTATGCCGAATTTCAAGATTCTGGGTCAACTAGAAGTGCCCTATGAATTTTGTTTCCTTTGAGTGTCAAAATGCACGTTTTTTGCGACATAATCGGCCATATCTTTTTTATTTGTTAACTTAAAAGTCTGATTTTTTCACAGCTTCAATGGATTGCAGATTTGAGTAACTATATGGTTTTAATTTCAACTCAATAACTCCACGCGTTCTTGAAATAAAGAGTCTTGACAGAAAGGCAGACAGACGGACTGACAATAAAGTGATCCTATAAACGTTACGTTTTTTTTTCCTTTTGGGGTACGGAACCCTAAAAATCAATAAATATTTGACTTTATTAATCCCTAGCTGTCCCGACAGACGTCGTTCCTATGTAAAAAAATCTCTTCATAAGAACTTTTTTGAAACTTTACTAGATTAACGAAAAGTTCACCCAAATCCGGCCAGTCATTCTTGAGTGCAAAACGCATAATTTGCCATTTATTTTATTTCTTACAGTGGACAGTAAATAAAGCTTTGTAACGCTAGTTACTATTCTGTGTTTTTAATATGGAATTAGCACATTATTTAAATACAGTATCACACAACGAGGTGTTGAGTGTGAGTGACACAAGCAGGCCACATCTACATTACTCACCACAGATTAATAATAATTGCTTGAACCGATATCACCGCAATCCAGACAATTTTAGTGAATACTCGCGTACGTTCAACAATAATGAGATAATAATCCATATACAATATTTTTTAAAGTGGTAAATCATCCAATGACTTCTCTCGCTGTAGGAAGGAGCGCGAGGGTGTATCAGATTTTTACTAACTTAAACTACACCTCATGTGTCTGAAACAGGGCCCAGCGCTAGAGTTCGCCGCCCCCGATCGCCTCCGACACGGCTGAGCTCCTACCTACTCAGCCTCACGGAATGTTCTACCGTGTCCTCCGGGCGGTCCGCACAATGGTGACACCCGAGTGTTTCTTCCACCTGAATTCGAAACAGGGACCTCCTGAACATGGCGGTGAGGAACTGTATTATGGCCTGTTCAAAACTTCGGTCTTAGTGGCGAGCAGAGCGGCATCGTGGGACGCTATGAGCGGCGTCTCGTAGCGTGCTTTTGATCTTACCGCTCGCCACCCCGCGCTTAGGTCCGCTCACAGCGCCAAGGTCGTGAACGGGCCGTTATACGGAAGGTGAGGACGACGTGGCGTCTCTCTACCCATTCCTGAAAGACTCGACTTGCCGCCCTGATCGTGGCGTATCTAATCCATATACTATGAAACTAATCTTAATAAAATCAGTAGTGGATTATAAAGTAGTTGATATTTTACTTGCACTATGATAAACGTGACATTGCTTCGGTGGTCCCAGAATACCAATATAAAGACTGATTTTAGATACCGAATTTATTTTCGCGTTAAAACCCAGTGAGTCACGTTCACTTGGGCCAGTCTGTAGTCATTGCCCGTGTGCTCATACGTTTCGGTCACATAAATTTTACTTTAAATGCACTCATATAAATACGTATTTACATGTGTCCCTTTTTTTTCGGTGGGAAAATCACCTTATGACTCCCCCCGGTCTTGGGCGGAACGGGAAATAGTGTCAGACTTTTACTGACTAAAAACCCACTCCTATTCCTTCGTTGCCTTTCGTACCGGGGCCGAGTCTTCCTTTCAGAATCAGACCCTTAGCCCCAGTAGGCTTCGACCCTGCTGGGCCCCTGCAGTTGCAGACATCACCTTGACGCGCGCGTGAAACAGTACGCGCTGTCGACGACTTGGTCTCGGTCCGGACGGTTACCGGACGAACGGACGGCGAGCTACCCAATGCTCGCCATCCGCAAGCCCGCGCCTACTATGGACGGAAATCGGGATCGGAATCCCGGCGGCGGTTGGGGCGTGAGGACCGTTGCCTCACCTGGTACATGTGTCCCTACAGACATTTTTACAATTGGCAATGTAGATCAGCATTTTTGCAATTTGAGTGTTTACCGTGATATTTTTCAGCAACTACCTTTGTGCGTAACAAATGCTGATAAGCTTTTCATCTTCTGGTATAATCGATAATGTTATCAGCGAACTAAAACGGAACAACAACATATTAAAATCATAAAAGCTCGTATCGTAAAAAAACAAAAACTGTGTAGGTGGGTTGGAAATACCATTTCCATTTTTTTGCTGTTTAGACAGAATATTTCTAATATCCTTTCCTGCTTATCATCATCATTTCAGCCGAAAGAAATCCACACCAGGACGTAGGCCTTCCTTAAGTATCAACCCAATGACCGTGCGTCTCGCATCCATTGGATTCCCGCGACCCTCACCAGGTCGTCAGTCTACCTTGTGGGAGGCTTTCCAACGCAATCGCCGCTTCAGAACCTTTCGGGCCCATCGACCATGTCTTTTGCGAGCACTGCTCTGCCCTGCCCACTGCCACTTAAGTTTGAGGATTTTTCGATATCTGTATGTTGATTAGCAAAACATTCCCTCTAGCCTTTTAATATAAAATGTATATGTTGGGATGCTTAGAAATGTATCAATTTGGTAAACTAGAAGGAGACACCGGATACTTTTATCCTTATAATAAGTTCCCAAGAGATAACTCTCGACTTTTATACCATCAAAGTTCATACACGCTCTACTAAGTATTTGCGTATCAACAAACATCTTGCCATCAAACTAAATCATAGCAGTTTGCATACTCAAGTGTCGTCATTAGAACGCTGTGCAGAACGCTTGCAGAACTTAAGAGCGCCCAACCTGAGATACATTATCTTTCTCTGGATATATATACAGATATCTTGTGATCAAGAAAAAATCTGTTTGTTTGTGTTTGTGAACTTTAGCCCTTCATATTGTACTCATAAATTAATAAAGTAAAGACTTTTAAAGTTTCTAAAATGACACGTATTTCATGGAATAAGTATTAACCGAACGTTCCAACTCGCTGGGCAAACGCCCACTAGAAGGTCCCGTTGATACAAGTGAGTGGAAAATCCCAAAGTTCAGTCTGCCTGCTAAGTACCGACCAAAGCAAACCTGTTCCGGTCAAAACGTCCAATCAATTCGTCCAATCTGACTGACCTGTTGGTCTAGTGGTTAGTGGTCCTGACTGCTATGCCCTGTGGTCGTGGGTTAGTTTTCCACCCAGGACAAATGTTTGTGTGATTAGCATGATCATTTGTTCTGTGTCTGGGTGTAATTTATCAACAATATGTATGTATTTAGAAATATATAAGTATGTTTCACATATCACAAGCCTTGCTTAGCTTGGGACTAGACGGTGTTGTGTGATAGATGTGGAATATTATTATAAAACAACAAGCTTTTAAATCATGCTCACGTTGGCGGCAGATGGATGGAAAAGGGCCGTCTTAAATGAAATCAGAACTACGTATGTTGTTGGGAACCGTAACGTTACTAGACATGTTCATAACGACGACATACTTCATCACGCTGTACCCGTGTGTCATGTGCAATATGTGAGCACAGCGTGCGCATATCTTGGTTACGTTACCTTGTCACAAATACAGGAATTGGTGGCATTATGTACCGTGTGTTTACAACGGTCCTTGCTGATGTCAAATTTGATGTCAGATCACATGTATTTTTTTAAATAAAATTTTGTACTTAAGCTTCAAAATCACCCTCAGAAACCGTGAATGTTCTGGGATATAAAATGGATTACGTTGCTATGATATTTATTACTTTATTATTTTTACATAAACAACATTTAACTGGAATAATCACACCGTTGTAAACCCCCGGAGGGCGAGCAATGGGTAGCTCCCAGTCTGGCCGTCTGGTAACCGTCCGAGCCCATGTCGTCAACGGCAAGTAGTTTTGCACGCGTACCTCAAGTAGATGTCAGCAAAACTGTAGGGGCCCAGTAGGGCCAAAGTCTACTGGGGCTCTGAAAGAAAATCTCGGGGTCCTGGCACGCAAGGCAACGAAGAAAAATAGGAGTGGGTTTTAGTCAGTAAAAGACTGATACGCCCTCCTGTTCCGGCCTAGAAAAGAAGTCATTAGATGATTTCCCACCTAAAAACCCTTATAAACCCTAATTAGAAAACTGAGTTACCAACATAATAATTGAAGCATAAGAAGATACATTAATACAACTAAATAGTAACTGATTTCTGAGCAGACCTACTGGGTACTTTTGGGACCTTCGTTTATTACGTTACATGCACAAGTATCTATTTTATTATTATAAGTACCTAGTCTTAATAATACTTGATTCTATTTTAAATACTATTAATTTAATGGTTATGTTTTTTTTTATTGTTGATAGGTTCGCGCTTGACCGCTATCTCACCTGATGAAAAGCCCGATGCGGTCAACGATGGAGCGCGCTTACCTAGAACTAACCTATTCACTCTTGACTTAAAAATTCCCGGGTTGTAGCCACCAAGAAATACATTCCGGCAAGGAATTCCACTCCTTAGCTGTACGCATAATGAATGTGTTCCAAAAACGTTTTGTGCGTATAAATGGACTATACTGTACAAAACGTTTAAATATATATATTTTTTTTTTAATTGATATAAACTAGTGCTTGGCTGCGATCCCACCTGATGGTAAGCGGAGATGCAATCATTGATGGTCAGGCGCACTAGTTTATTAAGAAAAAAAAGTTAAGTGTTAGTAGTTTGTTAGTAAGTTTAGTTTATAAATAAACTAGCTTTTGCCCGCGGCTTCGCTCCCGTCAACTGACTGCTATATTCTACTCTACCCAACTCTACCCTATTCTACCCTACTCACCCCACTTTTCCCCTACTCTACCCCAGTCTACCCTACTCTACAAATTCAAATTTTTAACCATACTTAACTATAGACAACAATATGTTTAGCTATCAGTTGCGTTTTGTTATTCCATATCAGTTGCGTTTTGTTATACCATGTTTTATGTCACGTTCCAGGGGAACGGGATAAAAAAGTCTTATGTCCGTCTCCTGGTTCTAAGCTACCTCCCCACTAGTTTTCAGCCAAAGCGGTTCAGTCGTTCTTGTGTTATAAATAGTGTAACTAACACGACTTTCTTTTATATATATAGATATAATGTAACATGGAAACGTTCTAGCCCAAAACATAAGCCTCTTTTCTGAAGTTATCTAACGTCTACGTCCACTAATAGTGCCGTTCGATCGGCTCACAAGTGCCGAATGTTAGTTAGTGACAGAAGTAGGGCGCGAGATAACAAGACGACAGTGGCGACATCTAGCGGCCTACATTCTGACACGGATATTAGTTCTAACTTTGTTGTGATTAAACGATAATAAGTTGTTCTTAGTGTCGCTCTAAGTTATTTTTGGGTCGCTCGCTGATTGATTTTTTAGTTAGTATGGTACACGATTTTTTCCAATAACTTGTCACGTCCTAGGGCGGAGTGAGAGGGCGTGTCAGACTTTTACTAACTAAAACCGCACCTAAGTTCCGTCTTTGCCTTGCGATCTAGGACCCTGAGTTTCATTTTCTGAAGTCAACCCATGGCCCACGTAGGCTTCGGCCCTGCTGGGCCCCTATGATTTTGCTGACATATCTTTGAGGCGCACATAGAACACTACGGGCCATCGGCACTCGGGCTCGATCTTGACGATTAACGGACAGCCAAGCAGCGAGCTACCCATTGTTCGTCGTCCGTAAGCCCACATGTATGTTTTAATCTTTGTTTTCCCGCAAACGATATTATGCAAAAAATCCTCTTTTATCAGTGCCTCTTTAGAGGGTTTACATTTAATGTCATGTTGTAAATCGCGCTAATAGTATAAAGACTGTATTGAGACACTGTAAGATATGTATTTATACTTTTTGTGACTGTATATGTCTCTTACTTCTTTACGCTCAAACGGCTGAACAGATTTAAAAGAAATTGAGCACAAATGTAGCCCATGTTCTAGAATAGCACATAGATTCTTTTTATCGTGGGAGTATGTTCCCTCCAGTCAATCTTATTTTTTTATGCAGGCGGCAGCATCTAGTAACACATAAAAATTAATTTATTTGAGTTTTAAAATGAATAAGTTTGACGGTAAAAATTTAGGGTCGACTGTCAGGAGCATGTTTTTTGAAATAAAGTAAAAGAGGAATTTCGTTGAAATAAATCCTATGCCAATATCGTTCCTTAGCTGACAACACCGCATTAGTCATTTACATTACCAACTTTACAGGAAACGAAAAAAACTGTGCGGTGTTGAGAGGCCAGCCGACTTGTACGCTATCACTACTTTTCGAATTATGGCTTCTGATTGGCTGAAATCTATATCATGTGACCAATTGTTAGACGCGCAATGAGCAGCTCCATCTAAAGGCATTCAAATGTAAAAACCGCCAATTTTCGACTTGAGCGGTGCTGTAAGCTAAGGGACGATATGTGAATAAGACTTTATTTTTATCTAGAATCCTTACAATATCTACTAGTAGCCAACTAAACAATGCTTCTAAAAGTATATTACTGTAGTAGGATTTGCTAAAAGCCAGAGCCATACTTCAACCATCTATTAGCGTACAAAAAAAAACAAATTTAAAAAGGAAACAAGCTAAAAAGTATAATACCTTAACACTGGCAGCTCAAACTTTTCCCGCGTTCGACACCAAAGTTTAAAAAGTGAATACAAAGGGCACTAATGGCCTCACACACACTGGAGGTACGCCTCGCCTGTACGATGACGTCACCGTTTCCTGCTTGGGACAGCCGCGCTAACTTTGTTGTCGGACGTGCATCGACGTTTCCGTGGTAAGAGCTGGGTTATAGAAATCGTATGTGGCGTGTATTTGTAACGGTCTATAGTGATTTTAAATTTAATGTTTATTTATTTATTTAAACTTCATGTACAGTAGTGGTACATAGGCGGACTTAATGCAACAAGGCATTCTCTACCAGTCAACCTTTGGGTTAAAAAGACAACACTGTGGTAGGCTTGCATAATAAATAAATAACAGATAATTCAAACAGAAAAAAAATTAAATGAAAAATAAGTTATTTATAATAATAAAATAAATATATATGCTAAAATTATAAATTAATAAATATTATGAAAAATATCAAATCATTAAGAGAACCTAATAATAATTCTAACGAAGACCAAACTAAAGTTGAGAGGACTTCAAGTAGTAGTAGGTTAGTAGTGTTAGGATTTATAAGAGCAGTGGTGGCCCTGGCCCAGTGGTAGATTACGGCCCCGACGTACGAATTGTACGTTGTGGGTTCAAATTCAGGCTGGTGCTCTATGTCGAGTAAATTATTTTATCACTAATGCTATCAAAATGGCAAAGGAAACCATCGTGAGGAAGCCGCATGTCCTTATAACCAAAAATTCGAAGACATGTGACCTCCACAAAACCGCACTGTGGTCGCGTGGGTGGTTACTAGTTACTATCCATTCTTTTTCCGAGAGAGGAAGCCTGAATCCTAGCCGGGGAACATATAAGGTTAATTATTCCGTGCTATTATACTATCAGAATATGTATATGCATTTGTTATAAATAAAATTTGGTATAGAAGATTCAAAATGAAATCATTCTTATGTCAATTTAATTTGGGGTCGACACAACTTGTTTATTAATTTATTTTATTATTTTTGTAAGCACATACACAGAAAAATATACATTATTATAAAAAATTGTATAAAGGTATTGCTTATTCGAAAAAAAAATTTCTTCCAGCAGACCTGCGAACGGAGAAATTAGAAGAAATGTAGACAATAGCGTGTAGAAAAAACAATTAAGAGTTTGTGCATTGTCTTGTTTTTTTTGTTCTTCAATACTCTTACGTTATCTTCATCATCTCAGTTATCTTCTTCATCATCTCGACTACCCAGCCTTTCTTAATGTTTCCACTTTTTAAACCACGTTACGGTACGCATTGGGAACACATTCAATGTGCGTACAGCTAAGGAGTGGAATTCCTTGCCGAAATCTGTGTTTTCTGTTGGCTACAACACGGGAATCTTTAAGTCAAGAGTGAATAGGTTACTTCAAGGGAAACGCGCTCCCTCGTCGACCGCATAGACGCTTTTTATCAGGTGAGATAGTGATCAAGCGCAAACCTATCAAGAATAATAAAAAAATGATTTCAATATGGTTCAATAACTCAATATTTTATGCTACTTTCAAATTTATTTCGTAAAGTGAAATTATAAATTCTAAAATCAACTATTGCGAAATAGGGGCTGATTGGCGACCGGTCAACCCAGCTACCCTGCTGCAATTTACGCATAATAATTATATTTTTTTTCTTTGTAATATGTCTAGACAGGGACACCAGGGGACAAGTGTAAAAAAATACCAGTCTTTCCCCTCGTTTAGTTTGAACAGATGGTTGCAACCAATATCTCAGCTTGCAAAATAGTTCACACGTTCTATTTTATTTTATAAGTCACTGTTTAGCATATAATTGGTACACATTATGTACCTAATTACGTATTTTTCCACTCGAGATTACTTTTACTAGCTTTTAATTTACGTTGTTTACAGGCTGGTTCTGGAGTAGCGACCGCGTACCGGAAGACGCAGTGTTGGAAGGCCCTCTATAAGGTGGACCGATGACCTGGTGAAGGTTGCGGGAATCCGATGGATGCAAGACGCACAGGACCGTTCTTTGTGGCGACATTTGGGGGAGGCCTATGTCCAGAAGTGAACGTCTATCGGCTGAAATGATGATAATGATGATGACAGGCTGGCTTTACAAGTTTTTTTTTGTAGCTTATACATAGGTAATTCATTATAATAATCTATACATATAATAAAACAGTAAAATTATTTTGTTATGGTATTAATAGGCGCAAAAACTACTGGAGCGATCGTGTTCAAATTTTGCATACATAATCCTTATAGGTCAGGGCAACTTATAGGCTATAAATTATCACGCTATTTCCTATGGGGGGTGAGCAATAATCGAAAATGTAGGTATTGAACGACATTTGCCGCGAGATCGATCCCCAGTTACAGTTAAAAATTTTGTCATTATTTTATCCTTTTTTTTGTAATAAAACTAACTTTTACCATTTTTTCGAAACAAAATTGACATTTCTATTCGATATCTTCTTAATATTTTGTAAAAACTAATCAAAACACATAATAAAATCAAAGCGGCGAGTAAAATCACGTACAATAATATTACATTATTCCATTAAGCTGCAAATATCACTTCTTAAACGAAAATCATCACGCTATCATCGATAAGGAGCCAGCCAGTCAATTATGACGTTTATATAAGAACGTCTATTTTAAATTTTCATCATCGAAGACCGTAGCGCAGTGGTTTAGTATCTAGACTTGCGTATAACTTATAGGTTGTTCGAATCACATGTGGCTCTCTTGCGAAATTTTTGGTTTTATTTTTTCACGGTAAATAAGATTTTTTTTATATATTTTTGCATGCTTACATTTTTTTATATATCTACACATAATATATCTGTAGAAGTTTTTAGTTGAGTGCGTATCACGCAAAATGTTAGAATTCGATATAGATGGCTTTTATACATTAAAATTCTGTGTAACTTGATATATTACTTAGGCTTTGTTTCATCGCAATGAAACAAAGCATATGCAAACGGTATGAATTTAAAGTTTTCAAGAAGTTAAATATGACACCACGCGCAACTCGCAACGCCATCTAAAGACTCAAAGTAGAAAAAATGATGACAATGAAAGTTGAACTTCATATTAAATTTGATAGATGGCATTGTGTATTTTAAAACTACTGGTGTTAGACGGAGGCATTTTTAACAACTTTTACTGTAATCAAAGGCGATAAAAGTAAATGCCTATGTGTATTTAATTATTGACTTTAAAATAACACGGCCAAATTTTCGGAAGGGGTTACATGGTACCTTGCATTGGAAGGCCCCCAGGTGGACTGATAACCTGGTGAGGGTCGCGTAATCCAATGGATGGACCGGTCATTATGGCGACACTTGGGGAGACCTATGCCCAACAGTGGACGTCTTTCGGCTGAAATGATAATGATGATGATGGCACCTTTTTCTTTTTTTTTAAGGTTGGAAATCATCCAATGACTTTTCCCGCTCTGGTAGGAGCGGGAAGGCGTGTCAATCTTTACTGACTAAAATCACACCTGTGTCCTTCAGTTGCTCTTTGCAACATCTCTTTGAGGAGTGCGTGGATCACTACGCGCTGTTGACGACTGAGCTCAGTCCGGTCAACTAGGTACTGGACGGCCGGACGGCTAGCTACCCATCGCTCGACGTCCGCAAGCCCGCGTCTACCGTGGCTGGTAGTCGGGGTCGGAATCTCGGTTTGGCGTGAGGACGTTTGTTCCCTTACGCTTGCGGCTTCCTCCTTCGCTAGCATTACGGCTTTGCAGAAGGAGGCGACCGCCTGCCATTACTCCTCGCTCTGAATCTCACCCAAACCAGAGCCCGGCGCGAGAGGTCACTGACGCCGATTGCCTCCACGAGGACAAAGTGCTGCCCTTGCGGGGCACACCTCCACTGTATGCGCCACTGTGTCCTCCGGGATGATGGCACCTTGCGGCCTAATAATGGCGTGTTTTATTATTTGCAGTCACTGTTTCATATAAAACGGGATCGAATGTGTTTTTCTGATCATAGTTCGACAACGTATGATGTATCTCAGATTCCTTGCAGCCCTGCGTCGACATCTAGACGTTACCTTCTTGCAGTGAATGGTGACCAACACTAGAACAACCCCCTGAGGGAGGCCAATCTCAGGAATAATACTAATCGGCTGCTAAATTTGTTTACCGTAATTTCATTGTTTTATGGATGCACAAGCTCAGGATTGTTGTGGGTGTTTCAAACGGTTGCTTTTCCGGATTCGGTTGGAAGTACCCTGATATTACAATTTTGCGAATCGCCCAGAGGACCCGGTGTAGTATGCGGTGGAAGTCTATCCAGCTTGGGTGAACCACCGTGTCCTAATAGAGGCAATCGGCGTCAGTAATTTCTCGGTTTGGCCATCAATATGCGAGTTCGCACAAGATGTCGCCGAAAGTCATTCAAAAGTTGGACTCTTCAAGGGTAGTTCCCACTATCGAAAAAACATTTGTGTGATATACGGGGACGTCAGTTAAATACACGCCGAAAAAATCATAGGTAGATGAACAAGTAACTCCCAAGATGATCAAACTGCAACAATCAATGCAAGCATTCTCTCCCAAATTCTTCATAAGTACTGTTGTGGAGAAAGATAGTTGATTATGATGGTAGTTTTTGGATTCACTTAAGGCTTTACGCTATCAGTGCACGTTACCCAGCTGAAGGTTGGTGTCCCGATTATGATCCTTCGTTTACTAGAGGTAAACGAGTTGCAAAGCTGTGTAACTGCTTAAACTCTTCAGTGACACATTATTGAGGCAAAAATTGTTATGGGAGGTAACACTTTCGAATGATCTTGCAGTCCTAGCAGACATCAGCCCTAGAAGGCCCTATCCATTTACTGACATCTCTTTGAGTCGCGTATAGAATACTACGCGCCGTCGATTCAGGATTGTTTTGACCAGACGGCCGGACGGCACCACCGCAGTCCCGTGTTTGCGATGGCTGGGAACCCACCTTCTTTGATCGTAGTACTTCACTGAAGGAGGCTACTGGTTGTCATTTGCTCCCACGAGGACATGGCGGCGCCGGCATTCTGACCAAGCGGGATTGACTTCCACCGTATACTCCATCGTATTCTCCGGGCGATCCGCACAATGGTGAAACCCGAGTGTTTCTTCCCGCAGAATTCAATACATATACCTTCCGAAACACCCACATCAGGTGAGTCCTGCATAAAGAAAGGATGCCGTGACGTCTCTGTAGTCACTCCTCAAAGACAGGCATTACCGCTGCGATTGTGGCGTGCTCACTGTGGCGAGGGTTTAAAATCATACAATGTTGTTTTACCAGAACATAAACTAGAAACATGCATAAACTAATGCAAAAGGAATTAGTTTATGTATGTTTGTTCCTCGGGGTAGGCAGAAATGCCAACTGCTATGACCCATACATACTCTTTATATTCATTGACGTTCATACATCTGAATCAGGACGAGTACATAACATGTTTCCTGAAGGTAGTTGTGTTTTTACCTTTAACCGTTTTATATTAAAGTACAATAAATAATTGCGATGCTTTCGGAATTAATTGCAAGCACAGAATGATTGTACAGTTTTACGAACTTAACGCGGACGAAGTCGCGGGCAACAGCTAGTCTATATAAATAAAAGGAGAAACTGACTGACTGACATATCAATGCACAGCCGAAATTACTGAGACTAGGAACCTGAAATTTTGCACAATGCTTCCTTTTATGACGTAGGCGAGCATTAAGAAGGGGTTTTTAGAAATTCAGCCTGTAAGGGTATGAAAAGAGTTAATTTCGTTTGTATGCATAATCTCCTTCCGTGTGCCAATATACTTGAACATTAGCACAAATATGTAGTAACTTAAGTAAATAATGTAAATTGTCATTATTTGTTTTCAGAACTACCTCCAATATAACAATTTAGGAGTTTTTAAAGATTGTATGGAGGATTCTTATTTCTTGTGTTACTATAGTTGAAACTTGGCATAAATTCCAATCAAAATGAACAGTAAAGACTGTCGTTATTTCCAGTCAAAATGAATAGTAAAGACTCTCATTATTCGTTTTTTTTTTAAACTACCCTCAAAATAAGATTTCAGGTGTGTTAAAGTTTTTTATAAGAACCGTTCTCAAGAATGATGTCGCTAGCAAAGTGCCAGTTGATTGATAAAATTGATTATCTACAGTTTTAGCTACAACCTAGCTTACTTTTAAGTAAGGGTACTCCATTGTCGACCAAATCGTCACTTAAAGTGTTTGAATCCCCTAATCCGGGGGGATGACCCCCTGTATATTAAGCTTTACTATAGTGCTATATTTAATCACTATAATAATTAGAGACACGGCTGTGTGCCTGTAGTTTTCACTCTCAGTAGACTTAATTTGTGTATAAAATTACAACCTTCAATCAAATGGCTCCATTTCCATCTATCTATTCAACACTTAGAGCAGTAATTAATGAATCTCCAGCTTCCTTGCAATTTGCATTGAAACTGATCATTTATCATGATTAGCACATTGCAGTGTCATCTCACAAATTAATTTATCTCGAGACCATTTTAAAATTAGGATTTGGATTGAGTGCGGTGATTAAATCTTCATACGTATTGGTATACCGATTGTTTGTGGTAAATTAAAGACTTTTTCCATTTATCAATCTTTTTTCGTTCATCCCATCCTTAGGTTGTTTGTAAGAGATTGCTCTGTGCGATAAGACCGCCCATTTTAGTTTTTGCAAATGTTTATCCTGAATTATCTTGTTGTTTATCTTGTCTTATTCCTATCCATTATGAGGTGAACAATAAAGTAAAAAGAGAATCGTAACGAAAAGGTCGTAACTTGGCTAGGCCTCCAAAAGGGTATTTTACCTGAGCTGGATAACAACCCAATAGTTGATTTTGGACTGTTGTATATGTTTTAATCGCGCAGAGAACTCTAATACCGCCTATTTGATTTGCCGATGCGATGAGTATTTTTGTCTTTTAATTCCAGTGTGTGCTCGGTTCAACAAAGAAAATGAAGGGAAAAAGATATGTAGCTACATCTATGGCGTCACATAAGAACTAATCCTGCATCGCGCCGTTAAAGTTCTCCGCGTGATTTGAACATATAGAACACCCCAAAATCATCTACCGGGCAGTTGTCCAATCATAAAATAAGTCTAGTCAGAAGATCTTTTACTAAAGTGATCCAATTCTAAAGTTTTCTGAAGTCTGTTAAATGAGTGTCTTTTAACCACCGACGCAAGAAGAGGGTTGTTAAAATTTCAAATTTCAACGCTGTGTGACTGTCTGTGACATTGACCGATTTTAATGCGGTTTTTTTAAATTTCCTAGCAGTACAAGTTATGAATGACTTGTAAGAAAGAGGTGAAAGCGGTAATGAACAATCGAATGTTTCCAAACATAGCCAAAGGTCACATCCGAACAAGGTTTTAAAATTTTAGTGTTCAATTACGATATCTAAATATACATATGTAGAGTTATTTGCTTACATATTCATATCTACTTGTGATTTTAGCTTCACCATTTTTATTTTTTAGATAGTTTTCAACACTGTTATCTGGTTCTGTTTACTTCTATTGCATATAAACCTTTACCTACATAGAAAGACTGCCTATCTGTTTATCAAAACACAATAACTAAGTGCTTCTGGGTCGAAGGCACCTCTAGGCAAGACCCAGAGTGTCAGGTCCCCAACAGCGTAATAAGTAATAATATTATATTACCTTACTATGCAAACAATCGTACCTTCTATAAATACTGAAACATACAATCTCATCCCTCCATAGACAAATATATAACGACCCCCTTCACTTAGATGATGACAGCGAAATTTTAACAAATATTTACCCCGGGTTGGTGTGATAGAATTAAGGATGATTCGGCAGTCTATGAGAACCGTCGGCCTTATCAGCCTGCTCAAAGGGTTCCGTGGTATCCGGCCACGAAATGACGTCATATCCGTTAGTAAGCAAGTTAGTTTGGAACAAGATAAGAGTTTCAAAAGGTCTCTTATAGTAAATAGATTTTCCGTTGAGCAGGCATTTGTTGTCGATTTATGTATTAACTAGCTGTTGCCCGCGACTTCGTCCGCGTCAAGTTCGTAAAAATGTACAAACGTAACTAATAA
Source organism: Mythimna vitellina (assembly GCA_949316375.1). Classification (NCBI taxonomy): domain Eukaryota; kingdom Metazoa; phylum Arthropoda; class Insecta; order Lepidoptera; family Noctuidae; genus Mythimna; species Mythimna vitellina. The sequence continues at coordinate 4,427,869 of OX438696.1, forward strand.
TTATGTGCTTGTGATTCATGCCGCAAGCATCTACCTAATTCATTTGTTTTACTTTCACACAAAAGGGTTAAAGCTCAAAATGGAAATTACCTCCAGTAAATATGTTATGTAAAATGTAATTCTTATATCCAGATATATTTAGCTCACCAATAATAGAATACACGTAAATGATATTCATAAATAAACATATGAAACGTCGATAAACAAAAACAGATCTGCTGAGGTCACATTTATGTATTTACAATGCTGGTAATAAGAAGATTTGGAGGTATGCGGAACAGAGTGTAAAGTCTCGCAAACCTCCGTTGAAAGTGGAGTATCCTCCGGCCAGAAGGGTGTTATATCTGGTGGGCAACTGCCCAATAGATGATTTCGGGTTGTTCTATATGTTCTAACCGCGCGGAGAACTTTGATTGCGCGATGCAGGATTAGCTCTTATGTGACGCTATAGATGTCGCTACAAAGATAAGTAATTTTTCGTGTTCCCCAAATAGTACTAGAGATGCGACTTAATAATTATACAGTTCAGATGAAACCGAACAATAATAAAATATGAACATTTATGAAATCACTGAGCTTCTGCCAGAGCGACTTCACCGGCGTAAAACTATGAAATCGTCTCAAGGAAACTTACACCCGCGATAAAAATTCTATGTGCTGGTGCAGGACATGTCCCATTCGCTCAAGAAAATCTCCACATGGCTTCAAACACTGGATTATCACCAAACGGAAGATTTAATTCAACAGCAGTACTCATGAATATATAATATCTAATCATAATTTACTTTATGTGTGTGTTTATGTGTGTGTGCGTGTGTACACACACATAAACATACTATCACAAATCACCTACACACACTCACATACGTGCATACCCACACAAACACACACCTAATACGCTAAGACATTAAATACATAGAGCATGTGTGCACTTTCATTTATTTTTATTTTACATTTTTTTTTCTTTTTTTAATCAAATATGTATAAAAATATGTGATCAAATGTACCATATTCAACTAGGTGAAGACACTAGCTCCTGTGACACAGGTTGCTACCTAGCTCATGAGCCAGGGCTTCAAAAAGTTTGTTATGTATATAATTTTTGTGTCAATATTTTTATTTATTATTATTATTCGTGTGCTAAATTTCATCGAAATCAGTTTAGCCGCTTGAGCGTGAAGGAGTAACGAACATACTCGTACATATACAGATACGAAGAAGACAGATTCATAGGTACACCTAAATACTACCAATAGTCAAAACAGACCATGTGTAATCCATGTTTGTACTACAGAATAAACTTGATTGATCATGCCTACAATGTAATAATATATAATCGATAATCGTTATCATGCTTACATCAATGTATTGTGTGTCAGACAGATCAAACATAACATCCGTCATCGTATTCTCGACAGCCGGTGTCCCGCATGCAGATCATAGAATTTATAACAATACGACATATATTGAGATTTCGAGACAATGCAAGCATTTGGTACGCGTGTGCTAGTACTAACGTCAGATTTTTATTTCAATAAGAAAGAAAGAAAGAAAAAAGCCTTTATTCGTACCTCACACATACATTAGAATCAAAATAAAATAAAATTAAGTATGAAAAAATGAATTTTAAAATATGTGCAAGGCCAAAAAAGCGCCTAACTCAGCATGTGCTGCGATATTTAAAACGATAAATAACGCAGCGCTGGTATTCTGTTAGGGCCCTCGGTGATGCCACGGTCACACTCACAGAGGTTAAATAAAACTATATAGGTATCGAAACAAAATAATAAATATTAACATTGATAAAACAAACATTAAAAAAATAATAAAAAGATAACATCAAAAAATAATATTTAACCTATAGAACAGTGGTTCCCAACTTTTTTTTTGACCGGGGACCATTTTGGTTTCTTTGTTGTATTAGCAGGAACCAGAAGTCCACAAGAAAATAAGTATGTTAAAGAAATTCAAAGCTTTTTCTTAACATTCTTTAAAATCAAAAGTTACAAGCATTGTCATAGAAAACAGACTTTCTAAAATAAACTTAAAATCAGTTCGCATCAATGTTACTTTTAAATTAAACATTTCAAACTTTTAAACACTTTGCGGCGAACCTTATTTTAGCTTTTGCAGCCCAAGGATTGGGAACCACTACAGATGGTTATTTATAAAACCTAACCGGCGAGTCTGTGATTCTTACCTCACTAAAACCACCGTTATGATCACCATTAGCACAAACTTAGAAAGTATTTTCAGCAGTAGACCTACTTTGAGTATCAGTACCCACTTGTGTTAGACTTTGGGCTATCAATCTCAACCAATCGAGCTGATCTTTACACCTTTTTTTAGAGTTGACAAATCATTAAATATTTCCTTCCGTTCGGGTTCTTTTTTGATTTCTTAGGTGGGAAAAACATCCAATGACATCTCGCGCTCTTGGGCGGAGTGTGACGGTGTGTCAGGCTTTTACTTCCTAAAAACCCTGTGACAACACCTTGAGGTGCGCGTGGAACGGGTAAACGGCGTAACTCTTTCGGTTAATCCCACAGCCCTAGCAGGCATCGGTCTTAGTGGGCCCCATCTATTATCAGTCACCTCTTTGAGACGCGCGTGAAACGTAACGCGCCGTTGACACAGGCTTGGCCTTTACCGGAAAGTGAGCTACCCATTACTCGCCGTCCGCATGCCCGCGCTTACGGTGGCTGAGAATCGCCTTGTAACTTCTGAAGCTGTTCTTTACGCCATCATCATCATCCTACCCGTGTTATTTGGGGTCGGGGCAACACGTGTTTTTCTTCCATTCTGCCCTGTCACTCGTCATGCTATCACTAATTTCCTTTTCTTTCATATCACTCTTCACACAATCCATGTTCTTTACGCCTTATAACATGAGCTTTTTTCAAGGCGACACGTAAGAAATTCTCGATCATAAAGTAGGAGATACAGAACGCCCTATTTATCTCGAGAGCTTTAGGCTTTATTTACATGTTACCTACAGGCTACATGGCTTATTATATTAAAATAATGTCTATATAGGTACGTGTAATTAATTTGGGTTTGAAACTGGCAAAGTACGGGAGGCCGTAAATATGTAAACATGAGCCAAAGTCCCGCCGTAAAGACATCAAGGGGCTTAGCAGAATTATACGCGTGGAGGTAAGCATTGAATACTCGGCGAATTAATTTACAAGAAGCTTCTTCTGTTTTATAATCTGATATAGGCACTTAAATATTAGGTAAGTAGGAAGTCAGTAGACACAAATGTAAAGAGAGTTCGTGGAATGTTGTGAAAAAAGGAAATGGATTTACTTTTTACCCTACTGCCAAGAAGGATTGTGTTTTTATTTTTGTTAACCTGACCTGCCCTATTCCTTCCATTTTTTTGTTGTGGTGCCAATATTCAAGGAAGTCATAATTTCACTTTATTTTTACTTGAGAAAATCATCTAATGACAAATCTTGCTCTTGGACGGAGCGGGAGATAGTGTCAGACTTTTACTGACTAAAAACCCACTCCTGTTCCTTCGTTGTCTTCGTCCCAGGGACGAAGTCCTGGGACGAAGGTATGGTAGGTAAGGTAAGGTAAGGGTTTCGTTTTCACACTTCTCATGGCCCCAGTAGGCTTCGACCTTGCTAGGCCCCTACGATTTCCTGACATCTCCCTGAGGCGCGCGTGGAACAATACACGCCGTCGACGACTTGGGCTCGGTTCGGACGGTTACCGGACGGTCGGACATAATTTCACTTAAATAAAATAAAAGTAAGTAAGCGATGAATACACAGGCCAACCTACTGTGCGAACGTTACCAAGTTGGTAAGAAATAGGCATATCCCAGTGAGTGGCAGGATTTTCCGATAGAAGTTTATCATTCCGAAAATTGTTCTAAGGTTATTTATGTCACTCACTGTGAAACAGAGTGTAAAGTACCTCCGTTGAAAAGGGCAGTTGCCCGAACCAGATATAATATCCATCTGGTCGGAGGATCCTCCGCATCGAGCGCTTCAAGTCAAAACGTCTTAAAATTATCACAAATACGGCTTTTATAACGCCGTCTCTCTCTCACACCTTAATTATATTATGATGCATCGGGCTCTCACGGCCATTTTCAGTTCAGGAGGCAGATCTTTTATGTAACAGTGTCATTTGTTTGCAAATAAATAAATGGAATAATAATAAATTATTATCTCTTTATTGGTTACTTCAACGTATTAAATACATTTTTAAATATTTCTTAAAAAACAATAAAAAACATTAAAGAATATAAAAAATCCCACCGGCATCGAAAATAGGGTCCAAGCTACTCAGGGCCAGAACTCCAGAGAAAAGAACCGCTAAACAATACGAGCCGTGACCAGAAGCACTTTTTGAATCTATTCCTTCATTCAGCCGCCTAACTAGAGTCTCCTAAGATGTTGGTCGAAGCCCATGGCTATTAAGCCGTTGGTTGACACGACTATCGTTACAATGATAGCCGAGTCCACTTCCCACATGTTAACAAACTCGGAATTATTATTATTGTCCCATTTATTTTATATACTTAGGTATTATTTTTTTATATTTCTTAAAAAGGCATATTAAAAAATAACATTTAAAAAGGGAAGGAAGAAGAAGGCATCGGGAACTAAGTCCACGCTACCAGTGGTAAACATATCGAAAGAAACGACCAGAGGAGATGGTGACATTTTGGGAGTCAAGCACACTTTCTTATACGTAATACAACCCGTACGGAAAACTGTCACACAAGTAATTTATTGCAAAATAAAATTATACGAAGTATCGTTCGCGATGTTTCGAGCAGGCAAACTTAGATAAATTGGCTTCTCTCTAAGAACCCGTAAAAAAAGCCTTAGTAGTTGAGCGATTATCTGTTGAGTTGCGTCTCACGGGTTCGGTACCCGCGTGAGTTGGGTATGGAAGTTTTCGTGTTTAAATATTTGTAAATGCACACGCGATACATTATTAGTATTTCCTAGCGTGGGGAAACGATTAAAAAAAACCAGGCCATTTTTCTTGGCGATATTATTATCCTAGTCCAGGGTTAGCCCAGTTTAGTCCAGGGTTAACCCTTTATTGGCGATTGTGCTATCAAACGTAAAACAATGTGATAAAGTGTTTATTATGTGCCGCCAAAAAATCTTGACTTAACGATTTAGTGAATAGAAAATCAAACTGGTTGCTTATTAACTAACCCTATTATTTGCAACCCAACATTCGTACTGAATCCGTAACAGTAGTTCTGTTAATTCAAATTAAACTTAAAATAAATGTTATTTCTGCAGTTGCAAATTATTTAATGCTAATCTATAAAGCGAAATATCACTCACTGATTAATCATGATGTGAAATCTCAAAAACTATAACACCTACTTACTCAAAATTTGGCAGGTTGGTTCGTTATAGGGTGTAGACATCTGCTAAGAACGGATTTTACGAAACTCTACCTCTAAGGGGGTAAAACGAAGGTTGGAAGTTTGTATGGAGAAACCTATTTACGCGCAGGCGAAGCCGCTGGCAGAAGCTAGTATCTTATATTAGCGTGCCCAAATTATTACATCACGTGCCATCACTACCACGCGTGTCACCATGGGTTCACCATAGGTTCACCATCCCTGGTAATAAGGGATAAATAGCGACTACGACTTAGTCGTCATTTCCTAGTAATATATCATCTTAAGATTTTTTATTTTTTAGTTTAATTCACAACATAACAAACAAGGATATCACGCCAGTATTCTCAGAAGGGATTGGTACAAGTGAGTAGCTCACCGTCAAATAAGGACCAGATTCAGAACGGCAGTACGTTGTGTTCCATGCGCGCCTCAAAGATGGTAGCATAAGTGATAGGGCACCCTAGACCCGATGCTTGACAGGCCTGCGGAATCCTTCGAAAGAGTCACCACGCCCCTAGGATGCTAAGGGCAACTGAAGAGAGACGACTGCGGTTTTAGATGGTAAAAGTCTGACACTATATCTCGCTTTACGCTGAGCGGGGTAAGTTTGTTAAATTCCCACATCGGTTCGGCGGAGGTGGACCTATTAGTACACGAAAACTTAGATTCAATTCATAAAACCGATTATATTTGTCTAGTCCGAACAAGGGAGCAGTGGTGGCCGAGTGGTAATGGCCCCGACTTACGAGTCATAGGTCGCGGGTTCAAACCCAGCCAGGCGCATTCATTACTTTGTGTAATTTATTTCATCACCACTGCTCTAAAAACGGTGAAGGAAAACATCGTGAGGAAACCGGCATGTCCTAGAACCAAAAATTCGAAGACATGTAACATCCACCAACCCGCACTGGGGCCGCGTGGTGGATTACGGCCCATTACCCTCTCCCAGAGAGGAGGCCTGAGTCCCAACAGTGGGAACATTATAAGGCCGACTATGCTATATGCTATGCTAGTCCGAACAACCTAATTGTATTTTCTATTTCCCATTTTCTGTCTTCCTTCCCGTATTGAACAAAAGCGTATTGTATTTTGTACTATTACAGACATTTATTGCTATATACTAATATATACCTAACAATAACTTTATTCGTGAAGCTTCATAAACAGCAGATGTAATCAAAACCTAGATTAGTTTTCTAACAACAATGGGACAGCACAATAGTGATGTCTTCATGAGCCAGTCCCTGCTACTACACTTATATTTTTTTGACAGAAATTCTTTCATGGACTCAATATAACTTAGCACATTAGCAGGTAGGTACATTTATTGCAGGGATTTGTTCGGATGCTTGCCCAAAGTTTCAGTGGAACATATGGCGGATTATCTTTGTTTATCATAAAGTTAGATGTCGATTCGATTAGGTATAACATTATCCAACTCGGTTGGGCACCAGTCGGCGCCGGGATTCCGATCCCGATTTCCGGCCACCGTAGGCGCGGGCTTGCGGACGGCGAGCAATGGGTAGCCCGCTGTCCGACCGTCCGGTAACCGTCCGGACCGAGCCCAAGTCGTCGACGGCGCGTATTGTTCCACGCGCGCTTCAGGGAGATGTCAGCCAATAATAGGGGCCCAGTAGGGTCGAAGCCTACTGGGGCTACAATACCCATGTATTGTGAAAACGAAAACCGGGGCCCTGGGAAGAAGGCAACGAAGGAACAGGAGTGGGTTTTTAGTCAGTAAAAGTTTGACACTATCTCCCGCTCAGCCCAAGAGCGGGATCTGTCATTAGATGATTTTCTCACCTAAAAAAAAAACTCTGTTGGGCAGCGTTCGGGAACGAAAGTCTACGACTAGAGCTGAAATATGGCTCCGAGACGTGATCGCTTAAAATGGGCCTAATAAGAAGACTTAAACTTGGGTGAGCCAAAGAGTATTGGAAAGGGCTATGCTCGGAATTTTCTTGCGTGATCACGTCAGAAATGAAGATATGCCATCCCCATCCATCCACTTGCCATTCCCAAAATGTAAAAAAAAGATATCGGATTAACGTCAAGAAAACTACAACAGCCTTTAAAGTGTTAACAAACAAATCTGAAACCATCTTCTGACCTTACATGAAACCCTTAGAACAAGTTCTTAGAACCCCTTCTCGAACAGTATCTTACAAAACTAGGGGCAACTTTCTACGCGCAGAAATATCGTATTGCCGAGAACCTTGAACAAACTGGAAACCGATGCCGGTCCCGGACAAAACCCAACGTCTTGTCGAGTAAGTCGTGACTTCAAAAAGTACATTTTATATCCCGTATCTATTTACCTATATGGGGACCAGCCCCTCTAGCCAAATTACAACCTTTTCGTTTCGATTCTCTTTTCGTCGATCGCCTCGAGTCGGCCACGCCTCTGATTCCTTCGTTCTGACGTCATCTCAACGCTCAGTCACGTGGTCAAAACAAAGGAATAGGAAGCGTGGCCGACTCGAGGCGATCAACGAAAAGAGAATCGAAACGAAGCGGTTGTAACTTGGCTAGGAGGGTAGAGACCCTGCCACGATCTCTTAACGCGACCCATTTTACGACCTAAACTGAACTGTTGCGTGATGGAGCTATATAAGGTGGATAGCTCCATCCCTCTTTCTCGCTCTCACGACTAACCGTCTTTTAAACGTCACGGTAAGGCCCCTGTTGCCGTAAGCGTTCTTTGAGCCATCACGCCTGTTATGACCTCAAGACACGCCCTATAAACCTTTAACGATATTAATACGAACAGTTTAAATATAGGTTAGTAGCTGGAAGTGTCTTCTACTAAGAACGTCGGTGTTATAACTTTGTGTCGTCATTTAAAATGAATGCTCTTAAAACCAGTGAATAAAAGGAGATATAAAAGTAGTTAAATATTCGTAAGTGTCTACGTAAAAACTTTGGACCACCATTTCGTTCCTTTAGGGGGTGAATTTTAGAAAAAAAAATACTTAGTGCTGGCCCAGACTAGCAGCGCGGTGCGGGTGCGGGAACGCGCGCATTTTGATTGTCCAGAGGGAGGTTGCCATAGCATGGCTCGAACTAGTTTGAGATCCCCGCTACCGTGCGGGTTTCCGCTCGCCGCCCGCGCACTCATTGTGGTCACTTGTATGAACAAGCTCCCGCGTCATGTAGCTCGCACCGCTTCTCGTAGTCACGTGCCTACTATAAACACTCCAAAGAAGTTCTTATGTTTGTGTTTGCGGCGCCACGCCCGCTCCGCGGCTGCGTTTGCAGTCTGGCCGAACACTTAGTCTTTGTGTACATCATAAAAAAACTCTCAGCAAAATTTCATCGTTCTAGGTCCATGGGTTTGCGCTGGACGTCACTGTCTTATACAGTGAGTGAGGTCAGGTCGGAGCTATGCTTTTTATACGTTACCTACAGATAATGTGCGATCTTCTTTTCGTGTCGATACACTCAGATCAATTTTTTTCTGACCAAATATTTGGGAACCTGTACAGCTCTGCTCAGTTCTCTCGTTGAGCTCTATAAATCCTGGAAGGTGCATTTGGTTGTGCTGGACTGAAAGCATAACAGCTAACGCAAGTCCTGTGAAACTACTCTACACTGGCACCATGTCCGAGATTGATTGAAGAAGCCCTATTTGGCCAGATAGCTTTGTGCAGGAGGCAACCTAGGTCCACAGGTGTTTAAGAGGTTACCAGATTGGCCACTACAGTTCGCGTCCTGGGGAAATAAAAAACCTTAAAATTGGTTCACAAAATTGATTAAGTATCCATAAATATGAAAAACTTATTGCTCATGAGTAAGGGGTAAAAATTTTAAATCTACGACAGAAAATTGGAAAACCTTTGGCAGAAAGCCAGATTAACAATGAGGATTTTAATATTCATCCATAACTTATTGTGGATTATTTTACAACAGTTTCCAATTAATTTTCGGTACATAAAATAAAATTCACGCCATATGTTCAATAAAGTTATTTATTGTTTTTAAATATCCCAGCAAATGCTGAATTCGGCTCCTTTTTAACCTCACACAGATTTTTTCTTTCCATTTGTGTATTTTTTAATAAGTTCTTGTGGCAAACAAAAAAAAACTTTCTTTTATTTTTTAGTTTTTATTCCTTTGGTACCTATGGCAAAACATTGGCCACTAGCACCATTAAACATTGTTTTAAACAGTACTAATTCCAATTTGTACCTTACTCTTTACTCTGGTTTTTACAAATAAAATATCTTTTATGTTACTTTTTTTCATTTTTTTTTTAAATGTTTTAAGTAACTGGTGCGTTGTTTTTTATTGTTATTGTTCCAAATAGTGTTCTCTCTATCTATCAATATACCTTTGATGTTAGACATAAGCCAGCCTAGAGCGCGGCGACGTAAACCAATCATATGCTTAAATTAACAAACTAACCCTATTTTAATGACTAAAAACTTCTCATACAGGGTGTAAACAGATTGGTGTATCGGTGTGACGTAGCAACATGGCCGCCGGAAGCCGCGCCATCTTGATTGTGCTCTCCGGATATTGGAGATCGGCGCTCGGCTGTAATTGCCGAGATATTGCATCGACTTGTTTGTTTATCACGTCCGTATTACATGTGTTTATGCCCTGTTCTGTCGCTGGCCGGTATTCGGGGTGACAACGATGTTTGCTAACGATCTGGCCAGAAAAGAGCACCTTATAGGTGATTGTTTTAATTGAAATTGAGTATGGTTCAAATATTTTGTGAGAATAAGAGCTCGGACAAGCAATTTTAACAAAATTGAAATTTGGTTTTTGGCACGCTGAGTAAGGGTTTATAATGATAAAAAGCGCATTTTACATGTTCATTAAGAACGATCGTTGTGTGGGGAAAAGGCTGCTTGACTTTATTATATATATAGGGTGGAAAATTATTAAATTAAATTAAATAACCAGTTTGGGTGGAGAGAAATGAGGGTCAGAACTTTTACTTACCCACGTAAAAATGAAAAAATTTATGCCATGTTACTCAGTAAAAATGTAGCTTTCTAGTGTTGAAAGAATTTTTTTAACCTATGGATATGTATAGGTATATATGGAGATAGGGAATAACGGAAAAGTTTGTTTATTTTCGATATTTACAGACTACTTTATGAATAACTTCTTATTTATGTACTTGGATAAATACCCAATAATCCATTTTATAAATGTATAAAAAGCTCAATATTGTATAATCTATGCAGACGCTATCGTTTATCCTAAATGGCGCGAAATCACGCGCGAACGCCGAAACGCGAACGCGTTCGCGCGGGGTTTGAGTGGTAATCGGTTTTTCAATTAAATCATAACATAGTTAAACAAACAAAAAATCAAATCTTTTCTCTTTTTAATATTAGTTAAGAAAACCTACCCGTGTTCCTTTAGTTGTCTTTTGGTTTCCAAGCCAGTTTCATAGTAAATTATACACAAATTAATTGAATTTACAAACTGACAGATTTTCTTTATAAATAAGTCGCCATAAAAATTAAAAAATCATATATTTTTATTTCACATAGGCCTACATGGGCATGGAATTGGTCTTTTCCTATGAAGAAGAACCGGAAAGAAAATCCATGGTACTTTATAAAATAAAATCGTACTTACAATATTTCCATATTAACAGTATTAGTAGATATTATGTACGAACAGTGTAGGCCAGTCAATATTGTACTCAAAAGTACAATAAAAATAATCATAATAATAATATAATAGGAAGAAATTAACATTCACATTATAAAAAAGAGCCTATCTAAAAAATTAAACAAGAAAAATAAATAATTACAACTATCAATAAATGAAATTACTTACGAATTTATGGCAGTTGGAGAATGAAACTCCGACTAGTATAAAAACTATTGCAAAAGCAATATGTTAGAGTTCCAAGTACTTTAATCTAGGAGCCATAATGACGATACTAGTGTTCAATTTATACGTACGATGTCACAAACAGGATATTAGCAGTACGCAGTAAATTATATTGCAGCGGCAAGTAGCGCCGTCTGGTGCTCTACCATCCGGTTTGAACCTCCCGCCTCCCTAATCAGATTAGGCTCAAGTATGAACAGATCGAATTAGCGCTAATTAGATCCAGTAACCGATTTAACTGGTACGTGCGTTTAATAGGAAATGTCGTAATTATTTGTTGTTTATGATGCCGCTTTTGTGTAAAAAACAAAGAAATAGCAAGCAATTAAAAACAGCTTTTCTATGTTTTTTTTTTATTGGGTCGGAAAATCATCCTAATGACATCCCCGCTCTTGGGCGGAACGGGAGATAGTGTCAAACTCTTACTGACTAAAAACCCACTCCTGTTCCTTCGTTGCCTTCGTCCCAGGGCCCCGGGTTCCGCTTTCACACTACCCGTGGCCCCAGTAGGCTTCGACCCTGCTGGGCCCCTACGATTTGCTGACATCTCCTTGAGGCGCGCGTGGAACAGTACGCGCCGTCGACGACTTGGGCTCGGTCCGGACGGTTACCGGACGGTCGGACGGCGAGCCACCCATTGCTCGCCGTCCGCAAGCCCGCGCCTACGGTGGCCGGAAATCGGGATCGGAATCCCGACGGCGGCGGTTGGAGCGTAAGGACCGTTGCCTCACGCGATCGGCCGCCTCCTTTGCTAGCATTACTGCTTCGCAGAAGGAGGCGACCGCCTGCCACTCCTCCTCGCTCCGGACCATGGCCTGAGCCAAGGCCCGGCGCGAGAGATCGCCGCCGCCGATTGCCCCCACGAGGACACGGCGTTGCTCTGCCCAAGCACACCTCCACCGTGTGCTCTACCGTGTCCTCCGGGTGGGCCACACAGTGGCGACACCCGGGCGTCGTTTCCGCACGAATCCGGTGCAGGAACCTCCCGAACTTACCGTGTCCGGTGAGGACCTACTTCATGCGGAATGTGAGGACGCCGTGAGGTCTTTCCAACCATGCCTCAAAGAGGGGACTTACCGCCATAATTGTGGCGTGCCCAAGCTTTTCTATGTTGACTTTCTCGCCTAGAAATACAATAAAGTTGATTATTATTAAATTTAAAAGAGCCACAAAAATAGAAAAGTGTTGGAATTCAGTGATCACATGTTCACAATTTCTAATGTGGCTTCCGTTTGTATATAAGTTCTGGTTAAGTACATAAACTCTGAAATATGAAACACTCATACAAGTTATTGAAAGTAAAACATTTTCTATCTATTATGTATTACGTCAAGGTTTTTGTTTCATAAATTGACTCTGTATTAACTAAAGTTAGAGAGTTTGGAAACACGCGGTCTGGGCCATAAGAGGATTGAGTGTACTAAATAAACCTTTTTTAAAAACCAAATAAAACGTTAAAATCAATAGAAAATTTCTGAATTAGTTTTCACAAATTCAACACAATTATTCCTCAAACATGTTAAACTTACATACTTACACATATCTAAAAACTATGATATAGGTAGACAGATACGTAACAACTATCTGCCTAACTTTCAAATTAACCAGATGACAGAATAGTTACTGATATTCCAGTATTGTTTGAACCTTTTTTTTAGGTAGGATGTCATAAAATACGAAAGACCTCATCAAATCTGTGACACGCTACAGCAGTACTGACAACTCCCAAGCCGCCAAACGCAAAGCTGCATGGCGTCGCACTAATATTATAAAGAAATGAAGTTTGTTATAATGTTTTTTTGTATGTAAGAGGTAATTTCTGTAACTACTGGTCCGATTGCTAAAATTTTTTCACCGATGTAAAGCTACTTTATTCCTGAGTGACATAGGCATAGAGCATATATTATATACGCAGGTGAAGCCGCGGGAAAAAGCTAGTCTATTATATTTTGAGACATAAGTTTTAGTATTTCTCAGGTTAGCAGATTGAGTGATCCAGTTAATTGACCACTACTTCCCATAAATTTCACAATTGTTTTTATCTTCACCATGAAGTTATCACAATTATTTCCTATATCGTTCCTTGATTTCCTATGAATATAATGAACTTTAAAAAAGAGCAGTCCATTTTATCAATTTTGCCATTGGGCTATGACAGCAATTTTAGGATAAAAATGTTTCCTACTTTGATAACCTACCACAGTGTTGTCTTTTTTACCCAAAGGTTGGCTGATAGAGAATGCCTTGTTGCATTAAGTCCTATGTACCACAACTGTACATGAAGTTTAAATAAATAAATTCTTGACAAATCTTGATTGTGTCACTAGCGTGTTTGTGTGTGCATATCAATGTGTGTCGGTTCTAATATTATTTGTTTACATTTAGATACTAAAATAAATAATCAAAAATTACTACGTTAATGTAAAATTTCAGAGCTTGAATAATGACTGTAAATTAATTTTCTAATTGGGGTGTATAAGGATGTGCATTATTATAATTACATGCTGTATGAATGTGTGAGATGCTGTATAAAGTGGCTATCCTTGGGGGGAAGGCTTATGTCGAACAATGGCCATTTTGATAGTGATATGTCGAACAATGGCCATTTTGATAGTAATGATGTAGGTGTGTTTACCTGTCACACCAAAACGGCTACACGGATAGTAAACGTCATCTTATGTTTGCTACTCTGTTCCCAAAATAAATTGGATTTTTGAGCACAACAAAACGTTTCTCTGAGATGCTAACAACCAGTGCTGGGTGTCTGACGCCCATCAAATGCTCAGTTGGTCAGCCTTTCGATACTGGCGTGGCTTTTTTACTTTGTGTTTCTAACCGTTGCCGTTGTGCTGTGTCTGTCGCGAATAAAAGTAGCGAATATTTCTATTCTTTTCTAACAAGCTGAAGTAAGAAAAAGCAAGCAGAATATGAGGCCCGATGAGAAAAGAATTATCGTCTATAGTTCCATTCACAAGAGGTCTGTTACAGTTGTTAGTAATCGATAAAAGGAGGGCTAGCGGACAATGGGAGAAAAAAGAAAAGAATGGAATATAGATCTTTATGAATCGTTGTCTCTGCTTTCCTGAACCATTCTGAGCAAAATTATAACTTGTTTGCAATGAATATACAGCCTTACTTGTATGGCATGTACATAGAGTTTTTTTTATGGCGCTTGCGTTTTTCTGAGGATCGTTTTAAAAGGAAAAACGAAACCCTTATAGGATCACTTTGTTTTCCGTCCGTATGTCTGTCTGTCAAGACCCTTTAAGTCGGGAACGCGTAAAGGTATCGAGTTAAAATTGAAACCATATACTCAAATCTGCGGTCCCTTGAAGCTGTTAAAATATCAAACCTCTGACTTTACGAAAAAAAAGATACGGCTGTTTATGTCGTAAAAAATGTATATTAAGACACTCTCAAGGGAATCATAATTCATAGGGTACTTCCCGTTGACCTAGAATCCTGAAATTTGGCATGAAGCAAGGTTTCATAGCACAAGTAGGTATAGGAAAAAATCTGAAAACTGTAAATTTGTGGTTAGGACACAAAAACAAAAACTTGTTGCGATTCGGCAAAATCTTCGTTACTCACTTCGGGAATTGAACTGGTTTCATAGGTAAGTTTGTACGGAGTACGGGGTTTTTACGGAGTGCGTGAGACAGACTCGCAATTGCCCGGTTTTTAATTAATAAATTTAAGTAATTTTTAAACCATTTTATTTTATTTGTGTATGCGGCTATGCCGATGTGATAATAGAAAATTACAAAGTATCCTATGTGCTGTTCCAGGCCATGGCAATGGTCTACCCATGTAACTACTAAGTTTCCATAAATCCGTTCAACCATTCGAGCGTGAAGAAGTAACAAACATACTCACATACTAACTTTCAACTTGACAAAATTTTAGTCATTTCACTTGATTTCACTTACTACTAAGTTATTAAACTTACTAGTAAGTGAAATCACACTAATACTATATGTCATTTTTAGTTTTAACTTAGTTTACAATTAAAAGCACACTGACCTCCTATAATTGAGTGCATTCAATAATGAATTTAATTAATACGCCATTTTATTATACCCTTTATTTTTGTGTGTACATCCTGCGTTGGGGAAGCTTAATAAATAAATTAAAAAATAATGGAGTTGTTGTAAAATCCAATTTTCGACGGAATTTCGAAACGTACTTGTAATAATTAGTCCAGTCGGTGAAGTTACAGTACAGCCCTAATATTTTGACCACTCCGAACTTCGTACAATTGGCTGCGCAGTAATTCTTTGTAAGAATAATATATAACGAATGCGTATTGCATATTTTTTCGAGTATACGCATTATTCAGAACGCCTAAGTTCAAAGTAAGTCAACATATTTTGACAGTACTATACAACTTTAAGGCCCTAGCTCCCGAGCAGTGACATAAAAAAATGACTTTCTGAAAGCTGCTCCTCGGTAACAGCTAAGTAAATAAGTTTGAAAAAAAAAATCATTAAAGATTCATAAATAACATTATCAACATAGGATTTTTTCATACGATTAATTCTTTTGCAAAAAGAAAAATGTAACGACATGATATTTTTTCGCTTGATTTCGCTACTCATTTCAAACGGCTTTGATCTTTAGAAAGATGTTTACAAAAATAAAAATACTGATTAATTTTTTTTCAAAATGCTCGTATGTAAATTAGTTAATATTTTGCAAAAGAAAATAATTTTAAAGGGCAGCGGGGCTGTATGCGGACGCAGGTAGCCAGTACGAGTTTGTGTGCATTTAACTCCACCCAGATGTTCAAGGGACTGTAGCGACATCTATGGCATCACATAAGAACTAATCCTGCATCGCGCAATCAAAGTTCTCCGCGCGATTAGAACATATAGAACAGCCCGAAATCATCTATCCGGCAGCTGCCCACCAGACATAACACTCGTCTGGTCAGAGGATCCTCCCTTTTCAACGGAGGTTTGCGGGACTTTACACTCTGTTCCGCATACCTCCAAAGGACTATACGCCTTAAGAGGAGAGAGATTAAGTGAATGCTTTTGTGGAAGGCAGCTCTTCATTTTCAAAAGAGCAAAGCCAGAAAATGGACACAGATAGCAAGTAAAGGTTAAATTGCGTTGACTAAGGTGTAATGTTGCGTGTAATCGTGAGGAAAGCCACTGGCCGTTCCTTTGATGAAAGTAATTCAACCGTAAATTTTAGCGAACTTTATGACACTTCAGGTAGACAAGATAAAAGGCTAACTAGCTATTCAAACCATTAATATTCAGCAAAATTTTCATAGAGTTATCTATCGCCAACAAAATACGACGAAAACAGATAAAAAATCATAATTAAAGTTTTCCGACGCCATTTTTGAGACTGTTTAAAGTTAGATTAAATAAGTTTTTGTTTTTTGTTGACATGATTGGCGCATTGGTTAAACAATTGGATGCTGCACAGTGTGTTGTGGGTTTGATTCCCACACGGAACAAATATGTATGGTCTACACACAGGTATTCTAAGTTTGGGTGTGTTGTGCATGTGAGTTAATGTTTGTGAATGAATTCTGAATATAGGAGTATTTCTTATGTGGTGTGGGGTAAAGTTTAAAAAATAATAATTTGGTTTTAGGGTATAAAGTTATTTAAATATTTTATAAGTATATAATTAGTTAAATAGATATTAGATATAACACCTCCGCAAAGGAAAAATCCTGCAGGTAGTTTGAAGAACGAAAAAAAAGTTATAAAACACCAAAGAAGGTTCCAAGGGCTCGTTTAATAGTTTAATCTTTATCTAGAAGCATTGAAGCGAGATAATTTAGGGTCGGGAGTAAAGATCGGGCCCCGCCACGCCCCTCGATTATGCCGAGAAAAGGATCGCTCCCTATATTTTCAGGAAAGTTTAATTTCCAAGTTCTTTTGTTTTATTTTCGTAAAGGACCGACACCGCGAGAACAGATAAGAATGACGGGTTTTAATATCATTTTGGTTACTTTACAAGTTTTGAGTTATTTATTTAATTGTGAGAATTTTGTTGACAATAGCATCGGAGGGCTTAGCCAAGTTGATAATCTACATTCGTTAATGCTAGCAGAAAACTTCAAATGTATGGGAATGGCATCATCTCAACGCTAAGTCAGACCAATTACAGGCACTTTTAAATTGTCAAAATGTCGGTCAGTCAAAAAAATCAAGTGAAACTAAATTGCACGTTCCAAAGCGTAGATCTCTATAGAGAAGAACTTGCAAGAAACTCCATGGACATTCTTTTAAATCATATTATGAGTTACATCAATCTTGGTTACATATTTTACATAATGTAGATAAGTAATAGTAATTAAAAAGAAATAGAAATTTACTTAAGCCAATGGCAGCTAAGAAATGACCAGTTTCAACTGACGGCACCCGTTCGACGACGAAAGAGATACGAAATGAAACGGTCGTATCTTGGCTAGGCCTGCTGGAGTAATGAATTAATTTTTTATGCAAATATCAAATAATAATTTGAATTCTGTTTAATTTAATTTATTTTGTGATTATTTTAATGTGTCTGTATGTTTATGATGCAAGTACCTAAAATGAGTCTTTGTTACTTGAAATAAATGAATAAAAAATAATAATACAGAAGCTGCGAGAGGCAAACTTGTGGAAATGAGGTAGTTTACTTTAAAATTGCATTTTTCTAAAGATGGCGGAAACGCTGCATATCCTTGAATCTTATAGCCTAAACTGAAGATAGTCAGGAGAAAATCTGCTAGAAAATAGAGTCATACTGAAACATTTATCGATATGGGCCGATTAGAAACCCCATACTATATAATTATATACGCTATACTTGCAGTTAAACTTATCCCAAATGGACTAGTAGTCTTCATCTGACTAAAAGAAGGGCCGACGCCTGCCAAGGTTGCAGCATTGTTAGTCATTGGGCAGATTTTATTGGTTCATTTTTAAAGGTCAGTTTGTCAGTTTTGCTTGGAGAAGTTGAGCCTTTTGAACATTGAATAAAGTAAGATACATTTAGGGTTACTAGGATAGCCGGAATTCTCTGAAAGAGTAACCGTCGTGCTGACACGCAAAGGATAACTGGAGAAACACGAGTCGGTTTCAGTCAATAAAAGTCTGATGCTCCATCTCGCTCCACCAAGAGCGAGAAAAGTGATTTCTTACTCTCAAAAAAGGGTTAAGTACTAGCATTAATTTGCACTGACGGGTAAGGGATGATACCGTTTTCGATCTAAGTACGCAATTCTATTGCGATGAGTTAAATTTTCTTTAACAGGAAATTAAGTTGGTTAAGCAGTATCTACTTATTCCTTTTAAAGTAACTGGTAGGTTGTGATGGTTAATAGCAATTCTGCTAGTTTTATTTAGTAATCCAATGTTGATAGAAAAGTAATTTTTAGTCCACGTATTTCGTATTTGACGTAATATTAATTCGAATACGAAATACGTCGACGTGATTTAAGAGGCTCCTTTTTCACTCGCCTATTTTCAAAATCGAGCATGGTTTCAAAGCTTGTTACTTCATTTAACGCAATCGAACGCAATGTTTGACGAAGAGGCAACGCGAAAAACGAAAGATAACGCCTGAAAACTCTGTTAGCATTCGGTAATCCTGTGATTTCTCGAATATATTTTCACAAAACTTATTTCAGGAAATACGTGTTTTTTTAAAACCCATGAAGGTTTAACAAAAAATGGTTGTCATTCAGAATCTTGATTAAATTTGCAAGGCTTCTATTGTTATGTTTTTTGTGTGTCAAAAGTGTCAAATTTTCATGCAAAATAGCAGATTTTCAGAGGTTTTTACTGGATTAGTTTTACACAAATTTACAAATTGATTTCAATAGAAGCCTAGATAATAACCACAAGATACTGTGTTTCTAAAATATTTAATGAAAAATGTGTAATACCATCATAATCACGTAAGAGCGGTTGTATGAAAAACAGTGAAAATGTATTTACACCACTCGATATTTAGACAGTCTTAGCCTATGTTTATCTATTTATCTCATCGTTCTGTTTCATTCCTTTACACGACATTGGCATAAGTTGCTATTTTTCTTGTGTGATGCTACATAAACTTAGATTGAATTTCGAGTGTTGTAATAGGCACTTTAGTCCGTCTGGTAACCGTCCGGACCGAGGTCGGGTCGTCGACGGCGCGCAGTGTTTCACGCGCGTTTTGAGGAGATGTCAGTATACCATAGGGGCCCGTAAGGCCGAAAACGTCTACTGGGGCCATGAAAAAGTAAAAGCTGGGGTTTTGTAACGCAACACAAAGAAGGAACATAAAACCCACTCAGGTTTTAGTCAGTAAAAGTCTGACACTAACTTCTCCCGCTCCGTCCTAAAGTGGCAGAAGTTACTGGATGATTTCCCACAAAAAAGGTCATTGTTTAATGGATTGTACTTACCTACTAAAGTTAATGGAGATAATTTTAGAAATACAACACACATACGTACATTTTAGAATTTCTTTTAGAAATAAGCAGTACCTTTGTAAAATTTTTATCAGAATGTATCTTCTTTCTTTATTCTTGTGTGTACATAAATTATAAAATAAATAAATAAATAATTTTGAATGAACTCCATATATTTTTAATGCCATTATAAACCCACACACAGTAACAAATGTTTTATGCAATAGAACTAAAAAAAAATCTTGTACCATTTACGGCAAGAAAAAATTATTTTAAAGAAGGGATTAAATCGGTCTATCTTTCTAACTTATCTCATTAAGCGCCAAGCATAAACTGACAGTGTTTTTCTATCATAATCTAACCTAGTAAAAGTAAAAAAAGAGGGCCAATTTAACTTGCGCCTTTCTAAGAGAGCTGTACTCGTTTGAGTACAACAACTTGTTACAGTTGTATTTTAGTCGGGATTTAGTACTTTAATAGTGCTTATGAAACTTTCGATTACTCTTTAGATTACACACAGTGATTCGTTTTGTAGCAATACTTACGATAAATAAATTTCGGACTTCAAAACTCATATTAAATTAAATTTTACTTTTCCAACGCAAAAACTCTTTTTGCCATCAATTTTGAAATTACCTTCACTTTAAGTATTATTTATTTAATAAACTACTAACCTTGATAATAGAATCGCTGAATTATAAACAAAGTTTAAAAAAAAAAATAAGCACCATGAATTATCTTGCCGTGCTCATTTGAGTACAGTGGCGCTAAATGCGTTAAACTCGAAAGATGGGCTAAGGGTCTGCGCACACTTGAGACAAGACTGTCTTAGACAGACTTGTCTACGACGTCGCAGACTTTTCTGCGACAAGACTGTTTTGTCTACGACGCGGCGCACACTATCAAGACAAAACAATCTAGCGGCGTACGGCCAGTGTTGCCAACTTAGTGGATTTTCGACTAAAACTGGTGTTTTTAACCCCCCATTTAGTTGCAAAATATTGGTTTTAGTGGCTAGTGGATTTTTTTAGTGCTATAATAAATTCAATTTCCTACTTAAAATGCGATCACTCGGGTATAAATCAGCACCATAGAATCCATAATTATCAATCTGATACCGACGATGATGGTGAAAACAAATATAATAAATAATAAGAATAATAACCCATTTACCCACAAATGGTATTTTGATCAGCTGATTATTAATTTTTATTACTTATTTACACACATTTTTTTGTGGGAAATTTTGCGATTTCGTGTGTGGGATAATTTTTTGTTTATGGTTTTCTGGTGGTTTTAAAAGTTGATACTAGTGGTCAGTTAGTGTAACTGTTGACAACACTGGACGTCTCAAAGCAGTCTTGTCGCATACAAGTCAGCGTTGTCGTACACAAGTCTGCAACGTCGTAGACGTTGTCTGTCTAAGTCAGTCTTGTCTCAAGTATGCGCAGGCCTTAAGATAGCCCCATCTTCCGAGTTTAACCCATTTAGCGCCACTGTACTTAAATGAGCACGGCAAAGGAAACCAAGTACTTAAATTTTTTTAAAGTCTTAGTTTATAATTCACCCCTTCTGTCTCAAGTGTGCGCAGGCCCTAAAGCCGTCAACATCTAAGTCAAAAACCATTAATATAGTGTTAAGTGAGCACAGTGATTTGTGTACTCTATTCCCCCATCTTCCACCTGAGCACAGCTTATAACAGGATAGCGAGGGACACGAATAAATTATGTATTCATTAATTTTCATTTACGTATTCCTTATTTTGTTCGAGTTTCTGAACCATGCAATATTGGATCTTTGTTATTAAGAAAATTGGAATGTGATTTGCATAACCTACACAGATACGAGTTTAATGACCTTGCTTTGCAGTTGGGTAATAAGGAACATTATTTGGGTTCCGTACCTCAGTCGGCAACTTTGTTATCCGTCTGTCCGTTTGTCTGCCAGTTTATCTGTCTGTCTATCTAGACTATTTCTCAGGAAAGCGTAGACGTATCAAGCTGAAATTAATATTAAATACTCAGGTCTGCGACCGCTTGGAGCAATGACAAAACCAGATTTCTAATCAAAATCTATAGTCGACCGCATCGTCGCTTTCTTTCAGGTGATATAGCGGCCAAGCGTGAACCTATCAACAATAAAAAAATCGAGTGAACGTAAATTTGTAGTTACATTACAAAATAAGTAAGTTTGAACGGAACCCTCAGTCCGGCTCACCTGTAACCGCTTTTTTTAGGTTAGGCAAATTTTAGTGTCAAAAACTAAAACTAAAACATTTTGAAACACATTTTATAGGAAAAACACTGACATTAAAAGTATATATTATAGCTCATAAACGCGACTCGAACCAAACACAGTAAATTACACGAACACCTCTCATTAATCCAAAGGATTACTTACACGTTTAATTGCTATCAACAAAGACGGCCACGATTCAGAGGAAATAAAAGACAATTAAATCGGACTCACAGTGAAATAGTAATTAATTCAATTAAGTCGATCGAATTCGACGGAGTCAGACTATTACGTTGAACGTCTATAATTGACTGTCCTCGTTCTCATCTCCCAGAGATCGACATATATATACTTATTTATTTAATCAGACATCATATTAGTCTATTCAGGGTTCTGAATAACGTTAAAAATTTGGTATGACATCTTCATCGTACGAAGGTAACGTTATTAGTAGAGGTGACGTTATGCTTCGTAACGGTACTTAAGTAAACTTTTACCGGTAATCTGAGTAACTTTATCAATGATGGTATCGGTAAATTGTAACGTTACCATGGCCCAAGGATTGATAACGTAACCAAATGCGTTTCTAAAAGTACCGTTAAATAACGTTATTTTATTAAATCTTTTTGTTTCTTCTAATTAATGTAGTAATTAGTTTAATTAAGAATTCAAAAATACTTGCACCACGCAGAATTTATCATTATAAATATTAATTAGGCATATCTATCTATTAAATTGTCAATACGGATATCAAAGTATAAAAGGATACAACGCGCCGCAACAACTCATGAAACAACGAAAAAAATATCGATACTCATAACGTTAATTGTTAAAAATATTTTAATAGATTCGATACCAAAGTACCGTTACCTGTGTTACCGTTAATATGTAAATTTTATGAAAATATCGTTACTTAACGATACTTATACTGTAAATTTGGTAACGTTAACAAGCCCTGCTCCATTAATTACAAGAAAATTGTTAGTATGATCTTAAAACAATACGCACGCAACACGCAACGCACCCGTGAACGGGTGCTGCCAGTTGAGACTGGTCATCTCTTAGCTGCCAGTTGCTATTTTAATATCTATATTTAGTTTTTATTTTTATTTTATTTAAATTGTTCTCACATGATAGTAGCAACAAAAAACATGTAACCGAGATATTTGTAATACATAACATGATTGAAAAGAGTGTCTATGGAGTCTTTTGCACATTCTTCTCCATAGTAAACGCTTTAGAATGTGCAATTAGCACCAATTTTTTCTGACTTCTTGACATTTCAAAAGTGCTTGTAAATGGTTTGTTTGAAATAAAATGCTATGAATCTCAAAAAAAAAAGTTTGTAATTAATAACTAAAAGCGACTTAGTCCTCTGGGTTCCACACCAGAAGGCTGTCAAACTTACAGGCTTTTATTTTTAGGATGCTGTTGCTGCTGCCACGTAATCTAGTGATGCTATCTTCTTGTGCCACTTGGCATTAAAGCCATCCGCGCGCGCGCAGCGAACATGCTGGAAGCACTGCAGAAGTGTGGTAGACGCAACAACACCCTGTAGGCTTGCCGAGTACAGAGATGTACAGTAAGCTTTGAATAGCTCTTTATCTGTCTGTCTCTTTTAGCATTATTTTTACATAGATGGGTCTCGTTATATTTGATCAGGGTGCTGATGGAGCTGCACCGATTCTGTTACGCATCAGGGATGTTCGCCGAGTCGCGAGTAGACTGTTTCCATTCTTCTATGCGAAAATGGTGCACATCCTTGGTGCGCAGGGTTCGGGCTACCGCCAAAGGCACCCTGAGGGCTTTCGCGCAAAGGTTCGATTATGAGAAACATTATGTGTTTAATTAATTTGTGTATGAGGTCTTTGTAATTGTAATCTACACTAATATTATAAAGAGGTAAAATTTCTTTCTTTGTTTTTTGTTTGTTTGAGGTAATCTCTGAAAATACTGATCTGATTGCTAAAATTTTTTCACCGATAGAAAGCTGCTTTAGTCCTGAGTGACATAGGCTTTATGTACGCGGGCGAAGCTGCGGTCAAAAGCTAGTTGTATATGTTTTTGTTGTTATTTAATTGTTTGTCTGCTCCTTTGATGGACGAAATACATGTCTTATTATTATTTATATATCAGTATATCTCAGACCCCATACTGGACCTTTGGAAGGTGTACGAGGAGCCGAAACCAAGTCGCAGAGCCCCTTGACACTTTTAATGAAACGTGATACTAACCGACGATTATCCATGTACGCGTTATACTAGTGCAGCATAGGACAACCCCGGTTGGTGAAAAACGAGCGTGATAAAGTTAATTTTTTCTGGAAATACGCGAGTGGATGCATAATGGTGGTGTTCTTGGCCGCCATTTTGTAATGCGAGGTGCGAATTAAGATGGCGCGAAGCTCTCATTAGCGCGGCCGTTGCACTAATTGCAACGCTACTCAGAAGAACTTGAGCGTACGAAAATATATTTTTTTCGTTTCATTCATAACACTCTTCACATTTGATGCTTGAAAGACTTACAGTGGAGACTAAAGAGGCCTACATCTGTAATTTTGTGAAAACTTTACTTTGAAATAAAATGATTTTTTCAGTGATTTTTATCATGCTAATTTAGTTTAACTTTCACCTTTATATTAAGTCAAAAGTTTGTATGTATGTGTATATATATGTTAGTTACTCCTTGACGATCAAACGACTTTGGAGGTTTAGCACACGGGTTTATCATGACTTGGAATAGGACATAGCAGAGACGTCAACTTTCAAAAAACCTCATAGGTGCTCATGCTCATTTGATGGACTCGAAAAAGTGGCGAAGTGTGAGAAGAGAAATGCACACTGATCGACCGACGAATAAACAAATGTCCTACTTACATACTGCGTACTTAATTACTAATTATGCTATAAAAATATAAAATGAAATCATCATATAAAAATTAAACTAGTTTTTATTATCAAGAAATAATATAATTTATACGTAACCTAAAAGGCGATTACTGATCTGTTTCTTTATGTCTATTCTCATGTATGCTCGGCACCCACTTTTTATTTCTCATGGGTGCTCGAGCCCCCGGAGTCGGCGCCCCTGGGACATAAAATACTTTTTATCTAAGAAATATGTTCCTTGAGTTAATTTTTGATTTTCACGCGGGCAATACCGTTGGCACAAGTTAGTTAAAAATCCTCCACGATATTCTCTATTATGAAGGTATCTATATATTATTCTACATCTACCTATTGATTTCAAAAGCAATAAAAGACATTGAGTAACAAAAGCCATTGCCTTCCAAACATTATCGAACCCTGCGGCTGTTATTGTCCTGGCTACATTACGACATGACTTTAATAACAATATTCAACCACGAAAATAATATTAAAGGGCCTCTATTTGCATTATTCATTTCGTTAATCGTTTTCGATAATGGCGGCCATCGAATTCTGTGCTATCGTTATGGTAATTCTACGTACTTATTGTTCCGAAGTCTGCATTGTTGACGTGCTTACCTGGGGAAGAGAAAACACATTTATTATTTTGGGATTTATTAGCATTTACATAAAATTACGATTTATTTGAATTTAATTTTACAGAATACGGCTTTTTTTCGAGATAAAAAATGACTTCTCCGTGAAGCGAGAGAGCGTGTCAGACTTTTACTGGCTAAAAGACATCATTGTCCTTCAGCTACCCTTTGCGTTCTAGGACTACGGCCACTGTTTCAAAAGTTTCCGCAGCAGAATACGCCTCTCTACGTATCGGAACGAATATTCTAAATATCTAAAGCGTTCTAGATCACCCAAAGACTATTTTACCTCAAGTCAGACCCTGTCTGATTTATTTTGGGAGAACCTTACTAAACGTGAACGTATTACAAATTCCAGACAGCCCTAAAAACTGAAATATAGTCGAAACCTCTAAAAATAGTATTGAATGGATTTATTCAATGTGCCACCGGTACATGGTGGACATCCCACCTATACGCACAAAACGTTTTGGGAACACATTAATTGTGCGTACAGCTAAGGAGTGGAATTCCTTGCCGGAATCTGTGTTTCCTGATGGCTACAACCCGGGAATCTTTAAGTCTAGATTAAATAGGTTTCTTCTAGGTAGTAGTGATAGGCTTCTTCTTTTTCCATCAGGTCAGATAGCGGTCAAGCGCAAACCTATCAAGAATAATGGTACAAAAATTCGATCCCCAGAAGAAAGAAAAAAAAAATCTAGCCAATGAAATGGCTCCCGTACTGCGACTAGTCACTAGGACTATTTATTGCTTCATTTCTATTTCCTCGTCGACGCACACGGATGAGAAACGCTCTTTTTATTATGAGCGCTCAAATCTTCTTTATTCCTTCCAAACAAGTAAGTATTCGGGTATTGAAATCTTGGAATTTGCGGGAGTTATTGAAATTGAGGTTGAGGTAGTCATATTCAGCTTTGAAGGAAAGCTCTTCGCATTTTTATGCTTTTGACTATTTGCATAAAGCATAAATGAGAGGAATATTACAGTATATTTCGCGGACTGTTACTATGTAGTTGCTGGCGTGCCAAGTTCTTAATAACTCACTTGACGCTTACAGCTTGCGCGGCAATTTTGCTTCCTAAAATGGCATTTTAAACTCCTTTGGTAAGATTAGTAACTTTTTAAGTATTCACAAAGTACGTACGTATTGTGATATCGAAAGAGGTCGCATACTGCTATAGCTGTTATTAGAATATAATAGTATTTATTCGATGCAGGCAATACAATAGGCAACAATACAAAAAAGTATTAACTTGCAAAACTAGCAAGATAATGATATTTTTAAGGTTTATGCTTTATATAGCATCGGCGTTCTTATTTGATAGCAACAAATCTTCGTCGATAAGCCTCTAGGCGGATTAAATAATTTATATATGTAACAAAGTGCTTTTAACTATATAAACAGATAATATATGTACACAGAAACCTCTCATTATATTTCTGCCTCCACAGTACTTACATACATTTTGTAAAGAAATAAATAGAAGAAGAGAGACAAATCATTAGAGCTTTATTTTCAGAAATTGGTACAGACAAGCAATTTTCATCAATAAACGTAACTTTTTTATGACTGTTGCAGCCTCTATAAAACGTCGTATAAGTCCGTGGTTTTACTATGGCCATTCGAGTGTTCAAGTCTATCCGAGTCGATCCGAGTGGTTCCGAGTGCGAGGCAGCGAGTGGCGTGCGTCGAGTGAACGGTAATCACTCGCCTACTCGAGTACCACTCGCGATGTATCGAGTGTCAGCATTCCGATATTATGTACATTTCAGTTTTTATTCAATCAGAGGGAACTATTCAATTGGAGTAAAAAATGCTATACTTTTCAGGGAGTTTTTAATTACGTTGCGATTTTATTTAAAAATGACTGATCTCGCAAAGAAAATTAATGATGCTTTGTGTAGGTAAAATACTATTTATTTATTTATTACATACTTACACACTTACATTTTCTACCAGTCAACCTTTGGGTAATGCAGAGAAGAATAGTGGTAGATGCAATAAAGGAGAAAGAAAAAAAAAGGTTAATATAAAAAAGATATACAAATGAATCACAGATACAATACAATATGATTAAATATAATATATACATAATTTAATGAACTAAATATAAATAATCAAAAAGAAATTGGTCCAAATCGACAAACAGAGACATATTAACGTTGAGATGAGACTAGCCAACTTCTTACAAATATGCTCGCGAACCTCAATCTTGAATCTTAGTCAAAATAAAAACATCCTCTTAATTAATTAATTATTATTGAATTTAAAAAATCTAATCTAATTTAGTTTCCTTTAAAAAAGAAAATAAGCAGCCATAATAGGTACTGGTAGTATTGAAAAAATACAGGGTGACTTTGAAATCATTTGCAATATTTCAAATAACAGAAGAACTCACAAATATGAACAACTTCATTTATGACAATAATGCAATATTTGGGAAAAAAAGATTCTCAAATCTAAATTCCACTTCTCTAAGATATTAAATATTCAACGCAGGCTCACTCATATACATAAGCCAGTGCCTTCAATTTCACCGTTAACAACAGCATTTTTTCCTTTTCAAAGCCGAAAGGAAGTCGTCTCGAAGAGTTCGCGGCGTTTATACAAAATAGGCCTATACCCGGTTGACCTATAAACATTCTGTCACATAATCGCGCGTGTGAGTCGGAACAAAAGACAAGTAACAATGGCCAGGCACGACCTTGGGTCAGCGGGGGTCAAGTCCCGCTGAGCGAAGCCCGGAAAACGGCCGTGTATGTCGAGCCATACTCCATTATGAATGGAATTGCCTCACTTGTTTATACAGACAACTTTTACCACAGGAAAATGGAGCGAGAAATTCTCTCATACGTTTCTCTTTCTCTCAAGTTCAATTTCGTCACCACAAGGAGTTATGGTGACGAAATTGAACGAGGACTTTTTCTTACATAACGTGTTTTTTAGATGGGCAATCATTAAATACTTCGCCCGCTCTGGGTGGAGTGGGAGAGGTTGTGTATGACTCTTACTCACCATAACCCACCTATGTTTCCTAACTTACTATCCACGGACGCGTAGCTTCAGAGACGCGTATTTGTCATTTTACGCTTAGTGTACGCCTACTCAAAGCTTACATACATAAAATTTTTTTACAAAAAAAAATAACCGACTTCACTAAAAAAAAAGAACACTAAATAGATCTAGAATAGATTATTTTGTTTCTTATTTAACACCGACTTCCGAAATCAAAATGATTTTAACCCTTTTAATGCTTTTTTAGTGATGCCTACTGGGGCCATGGGTAGTGTGAAAACAAAACCCGGGGCCCTGGGACGAAGGCAACGAAGGAACAGAAGTGGGTTTTTAGTCAGTAAAAGTCTGACACTATCACCCGCTCCGCCCAAGAGCGTGATTTGTCATAAGATGATTTTTCCACCTAAAAAAAAGTCGGTTATTGTTTTTTTTGTAAAAAGATTATTATTTCACACTTTTTAGTTGCGATACACTTATAACCAGAGCGCCCATTTCTCATGACGATTCCAATTAACCCAAATACTGCTAGGATACACTGTTTTATTATGAAGTCTCCGTGTCTACCTTCCGGCTCCATCATTTGATAATTTCGATAGTACCTTATAGCCAAAGTGCATCTAATAAGCCCAAACACGGCTAGGATACATTGATTAGTTACATAACTACAGAGTTCCAGTTCCTATCTTTCGGCTCCATTATCATCATCAGATCTCTTCGAAGATACCATTTTCAACATAACTATTCAGAATCCTTTATTTTTCTATTTTTTTACTTAAAGTATATTACTCAAGATTAGTCTAGTGTACCTACTGTGAATAAAACCAAACAAACAAAATGTGAAAATTAAAATGATTTTTTTTTCAATGTAACTACAATTCAAAGTGTGTTTTAATCCCTTTGTGGCAGCATCACGTAGGTAAAACACAGCTGACTTCGGTGACTTTAAAAAACGGCACTACGTTCGAAGCCTTGATTAAAATATAAAGCACTAGCTTCTGCCACCGGCTTTGCTTGCATTAAAGTAGAAATAATATGACTATGTTACACCGTGATATTGCAGCATTCTACTGGTGAAAAATTTTTTCTTTTCTGCTTTTCGTGTCGATGTTCTCGAACTTGATTTTTTTTCTGACAAGCATTTGGCAACCTGTACAGCTCTATTGTTTTTAAATTGTTATAAACTTTCTTTTTTTTCGGCGGGAAAATCATCTTATGACATCCCCCGCTCTTGGGAGGAGCGGGAGATAGTGTCAGACTTTTACTGACTAAAAACTCACTGCTACCGGGGCCGAGTCTTCCTTTCAGAATCAGACCCTTGGCCCCAGTAGGCTTCGACTCTGCTGGGCCCTTACAGTTGCTGACATCTCCTTGAGGCGCGCGTGAAACATAATTGTTATAAACTAGTGCTTAAACGCGATCCCACCTGATGGTAAGTAGTGATGCAATCGTTGATGGTGAAGCACACTAGTTTATTAAGAGCCTATTCACTCTAGCCTTGAAGACACCTAAATCATGGGAAGACCGCAGGAGGCAAGTTGTTCCAGTCCCTCGATGTTCGCAGTATAAATGACTAGGCGAAACGCTTTATCCGTACCGTAGACGTTTTAACAACGTAAGGGTGGATATTATTGGCTTCGTATAGATCCTGAAAAGTGCAAGTGGTTGTTCAGGACGGGCAGCATAGCAGGTGATGCATGTCCTATACAGCGGCTCCATACTGGCACTGCGTTAGAGATGGATCGAGGAACCCCAAAAAAATTTTCAAACCCAAAACAATTTTTAGAATTGGTATAGTAGTTTTTGAGTTTATTCATTTCGAAAAAAAAAAAACTACAAATCTTTCCTATTTACAGTATTATTACTAGCAGACAGCGGCTTCGCCTGTGATAAAATAACATTCTACTGATATAAGAATTTCTAAAATGTTAGTTTTTCAGTTTATTCATTACAAAAAAAACCCAAGAACACAAATCTTTCCTCTTTATAATATTAGTAAAGAATTATAGACTCGTACAACAACTCACTCACAACAGTAGGAAGGTACTTACATGAAAAAACTTTTTGTTTGTACCTCCGATTGTTGTCGATGTTGATTTAGATCAATACCTACTGTAATTATGTAATATATACCAACTTTGTTTGGTAGTTTGTTCAAAAGTTACTTTAATACACGTATCTGTAATTTTGGAGTATTGACTAATAATTTAAAGTTAAACTGATATAACTGATTATAGAACCAAACAAACAAATCGCTTTGCCACAAATAAGACGAGTTTAGGAAATCATATTGACTTAGTTTAACTACCAAAATATGGAACCAAGTTCCGAAATGTTTTATTATGTAAAGACGAAGTTTCTTTAGAGTTTATTTTTAGTTGTTTCTGGTTGGCTGAAGGCTGAAAGCACTTAAGGTGAAAAATAATATTTTATATTTTTATATGCTTATATGGCATATATTTAAGTAACTTTTTTTTTAAACTAGCCATATAATTTTCACCTTAAGTGCTTTCAGCCTTCAGCCAACCAGAAACAACTAAAAATAAACTCTAAAGAAACTTCGTCTTTACATAAATGCCAAATATATTTTGGGCACTTTTTTATAGTGAGTGTTCTGTTCCGACTGTCAGATAGCTATTTATATTATCAATTAGACTCTGTGAGCACAAAAACGTAATTAAAAAAAAAAAACATAAGTGAAAAGTCTAGAGTGTCCATCGACACCTCTTAGAACAGCAATGATAGTTAACTATATTATAAATCGAACTGAGCACATTACATCATTTTTCTACCCATCAGTAGTTGACACTTCGCTTGGTCCAAGGGCTGGCTTTTACCTTGGTCAGAGATTAAGCATTGCCATACAACGTGGCAATGCCGCCAGCCTTTTGGGCACACTTCCAGTCGACAGCGATGCGGAGGAGTTCTATGACACCATATTTTAGTTAGGAGTAGCCTTTAGTGTATTTATATAGTTTTAATTAGTTAAGTGTTTTTGTATATAATTTTGTATATATATAAATATAATGTTCGTAAGTAAGGGTTACATTTACATGTTAATTATTTACCATCATCCGTGTGTTACTGCTGGGTGCCAGCTGAAAATCAGCGCTGGGTGTCTGACGCCTAGCAATTGCTGAGTTAGCGACCCATTCGGTTCGGGAACACTCCGCGCAACTATATTGTGTATCTGTGCTTTTTATTTTTTTGTGTTGTTGCCAATTACATTGCCTGCTTCGAATAAATCATATTCTATTCTATTAACCGTTAAATTGAATATGTTACATAAACCTGTACATTATTATAATTTTTATTGTTACCCATACATAACAAAGCATTAAAATAGACTACAAGAACCCTTCACTACCTCTTGTAATTCCACATCACGTTCATACATAACTCACTGAAACGAAGCTCGTCGAAAGAATATCCGAAACATTTTGCCCTCAGCTGAAAAAATCACGAAGAAAGTGGGTCACTGAAAAAATATCGCGGCCACAGCATCTTGAGATGATATCGAAGATGCCACCTTGTACATGAATACCCTCGTTTTGTTTAACACTTGACGCTGAAGCGCCCTCTCGCGGCCGTCAAAGGAACGACCTACTATATGGGTGTAAAATTAGGGATTAGAGAAGTGGGATATTATAAAATGTAGATAAAATCGATATTGAAATTTTGTCGGTTGTTAGTATTGTAGAAATCTTTCATCAGTACCGCTTTCGAAGATCTAGAACAGGCACATCATAAATCAACACAAATTCGAGAATAGAAAATATGAGTTGGCCAGACAAGATTAGGATGCCTATCAAGCCGAGAAGTGGGTTAAATTTTATATCTACACAAATATTATAAAGAGATAAAGATTGTTTTTTTTTTTTGTTTGAGTTAATCTCTGAAAGTACTGATCCGATTGCTAAAATGTTTTCATCGATAAAAAGCTGCTTTATTCCTGAGTGACACAGGCTATATTTTATGTACGCTGGTGAAGCTTTTGGCAAAAGCTAGTAATTAATACAATGAATCAATTCAACTCGTACAAGCCTACTATTATTTTATGGGCCTACGGGTTGTACATGGAACACCGTGTAACACTGTATGAGTTTTACCAACCACACGCATGGTGTTCCGTGTAAACCAGCCTGCGCAGGCAAAACTGTAGTGAAGCTTGTGCGTGTGGTAGGCCCATTACGATTATTACAGCATTAATGTATTCAAATTTAATTGTAGGTTTGTCGTGTTTTGTTGAGTGAGATACTCTGTACATTATACAGTCATAAGTCTTTAATTTTTATAATAATAATAATATATGTATTTGCAAAAAAACATAATAGTAAGACCTGTCATACTGTATGGATCAGAATGTTGGGCTGTGGCGCCAGTGACTGAAAAGTTGAAGAGGAATCGTTTGTCTTGGTATAGTCATGTAAAGAGGAGAGATGAAACACATGTTACTAAAAGAGTTATGAGTATACATGTGGATGGGTGGAGTTAAAAAACGTGTTGCGCCGACCCCAAATAAGATGGGACAAGGGAAGGAAGATGATGATGATGATTTGCAAAAAAACATGGTATGCGAAGTGGTTGAAAATAAGTGGATGGTCCAAAATGTTTTGCTTAGAATCTTAAAAGAACTCATAAGTACTTAAAGAACTTATCCATCTTAAAAGAACTTATAAGTACTTAAAGCAAACTTTATAAATTATACAAACAAGAAGAAAAACTAAAGTCTTTATTCCATAAATTGCTTACTACTATGCTACTATAGAAATGAATATGAGTCAACCAATTATGCAGTTTAACCTTAAACAGCCTACAGTTTAACGTTTTTTAAGGTTTTGGCAATATGTTAAATACACATATTAAATATACAATATTTCGATGTTTTATTAAAATTTTCATAACTTTCAGTCAATTTACATTTGAAAACATTTCCAATACGAAAGCATGTTTCCTGATAATTTCGTACTTTTTGTCTCGACATCGTCGTAAAATTTTACGTCGCTCGCTTTGAATGAAATGGTTTTATTCTCGGGACGTAAAATGTTTTATGAAATGATAAAACTAATTTAATTATTATCTATCTTTTTTATTGAATTGATTAAGGGTTCTTGTTGTATAGTTTTTAGAATTAGAAAAATACAGGCATCCTTTGCTGAGGTTTGAAATTAGTTTTTTTTTTTTCATAAAATTCGAGTATAGTAAAGTCGTGTTACCTTATCCTAGGTTAACCAATAGAAACACAGTAACCCGTCTTCTGTCAGTAATACGACTTTACTAAATATGAAAACTGGTCCTTGTGACAACAAATAACCTAAAATAAATCCTACAAAAGCGGAAAACAAACCGAAAATAACAAAAACAGTTCAAATTAAATGTATAAATACAAAAAGGCAAAAATGATCGCAAACAAAACGAGCCAGACTGACTTATCGGAAAACAATCGGGAAACAGGAGAAATACACAAGCAAGGGAAATGAAATATTTTGTATTGAGTCAAACGAAGAGTGGAGGTAGGAAAGAGTGGAGCCGTGTCGCTAACTGT
This sequence comes from Mythimna vitellina, assembly GCA_949316375.1. Classification (NCBI taxonomy): domain Eukaryota; kingdom Metazoa; phylum Arthropoda; class Insecta; order Lepidoptera; family Noctuidae; genus Mythimna; species Mythimna vitellina. The sequence goes on from OX438696.1 coordinate 4,461,840, forward strand.
CAAAAAGGCGCCATCTTAAATTTGTTTGCTTTCATACTTCAAGTTCTCGCCACTTTCGACTTGTTTGTCAGTGTTATTTACCATGTTATTTACTTGACGATGTATCGTGAACGAATCTTGATTTGAAAACTTCTTGAGTAAAATACGCGTCTGTTTTTGCTTTATTATTATGAAATGTAAAGAGGATTTTTTTTTCTTTTTTATTGCGTTCTAGCTTCCACAGTGAATAGTGCAATCCATTATTTCCCTCGAGTACTGTAGGATACGACTAAGCGCTAACGTAGTTCTTTTTCTGTTTTAATCAAAGCAATACCACTACATTTAATTATATGTTTGCTTTTAAAAGGTACATAAGTTCTTAAAGGTCAAAAGATCAAGGGAACATTAAGCAAATTCCCTTTATTGCCACTAAGAGAACACTGAAAGTAATTGGAAACGGTCGAGCAAACATTAGCTCAATATGAAACAAATAAAGTACAATTGCGCAGTTGTTGTTTTGCCAAACGTGGGAGGTACAATTAAAATCCAATTGCTTTGGAAGTTCGGGCTGGCTAACGATTATGAACCAGACAATACGATGTAAGAACTTACAGAAGTACCACAACGGAACTGACAATATATTCATCACACAGAAAATTACTGTGAAAGCAGAAAAAAATCTTCCACGACTGTTTTAAGCTCGACCTCAAGAAAGCAACCACCTCATTCTGAAATGATCTCGAATTCTTTTTATATATACCTATACTAAAACATAAAAATAATGAAAATTTTAACTACTGAATTATTATTATTGTTTTTTATTTATGTTCAAAATCGGAGTATAAATTATATCTTATGGTAAAAACCAAAAAGCCTTTAATGGCTTATATATATAGCTAGTGAGTTCGGAATAAATAATAATATAAATAGTTTAGACAGTAAGTTTACATTTAATTTAATTTTTTTAAATAAGTATAACAAACTAAACTAACTATAAATAATTTGCAAAAAATTCTTTTTTAATTCACTTTTTGATTTTTTGGAGATGCCGAGGTAGATATTTATTTTTTATATCTTAATTATTAAAACTATCTACGTATATGTATAATCCAACTGCGTACAAAAGTATAAGCAAATCAAATATTTTGATTTCAAAATACTCCTCCACAATGCTGTCTAAAAACATCGATATATCACAACATCGCATAAAACTATATATAATAATAATTATTATTTAATAATAAATTTATTAACCAAAAGGCAGGTACATCTTATCTATCCTAATCAAAATACAATGTATTAAATCAATTATGTTTCCTTTGAAATGATAGAATAAACGACGATGTCTATGCTAGTATTAACTGTGTGACAGACATCGGCGCCTTCCTCCTACAGCTTTTATTATTAGTACAGTATTATAGTAAGAAAAATTAAAAATAAAATAATATATAAAAAACGTCTCGCTAAAACTCAAGAACGCCAAGATTTGGCTAATTTTGGTCTTGAAATATTTGTGATACTCCAGGAAAGGTTTAAACGATGAGAAAATAAGGAAAAATTCACGAAAAAAAATCCGAATACAACGCCATCTCTAATGAAAATGTAATTTTAAAATGAATTATGCTGCTTCATATTCTGCATTAGGTGGTGTAGTCAGTTAGTTTTTAATATTTTTTATATTTGATAATGTTGATGTTTGCTTTGTCTATACTGTCAAATACATTCATTGCAATATACACAATGTTGCGATGAATGAGTAAGAATGAAAATTATAAGAAATTGTAATATTTTAACCCATTAGGTAGACTTGAAATAAAATTCAAATTAATTTAAATTGTTCTGTAAAAATATCTGTTAATTTTACTTTAAATTACTTTCAGTTAAAATTTATTTTTATAGTCTATGTGCCACAGACTACATATATAATAATTATTATTCATTACTTAAACAAATTACAACTCGCGTTTCCAAAAAAATCGATGAAGAAAAAATGGTTTAAAAAAAAAAACATTGATGATTTTTTTTTTGCATCTCTACACGTTGAATTGCGGTAATGCAAATTTAAGTCAACTAATTCTGAAGGAATAATATAATATGATGAACTTATTTGTTTTATTATTGTTCTACTGAAATAATTTTAAGAGGGTCCTTTTCCTCTCGCCTATCGTCAAAATCGAGCATGGTTTAAAAACTTGTAGCTTCATCTAACGCAATCCAACACGATGTTTGATGAAGACGCAATGCAAAAAAAGAGAGATAACGCCTGAAAACTCAGTTGGCATTCGGTAGTTCCGTGATTTTCTCGAATATTTCACAAAACTTTTTCCACGTAGGTAGTGTTTTTTCCCTTAAGTTTTTCAGATAAATTATCGTCATTAAGAATCTCAATTAAATGATTTACATTTTAAATTTTTATATATGATTATATTATAGAGGGCCAAATTTCGCGTAAAATAGTAGATTTTCAGAGGTATTTACTAGATTAGTTTTATACAAATTTATGTTTTCATTTTTATAGAAGCCTATATAATATCCACAAGATAGCTTTGTATCCCAAATATCTAGAAAAAGATGTGTAATAACATCATAATCATGTAAGAGCGGTTGTATGAATATATACCTCGACAAGGACGCTCTTAAGTATGTATTTTGTAATACTGAGACGTTATACGTCTTCGTTGCCGAAGAAGAAAATGTTTTTATTCAACATAAAACTAGAATCGCTTTTTTAGAGGATCTTCTAAACGTTTTAATGCGGTTTTCACTCATAGAAAGGACAATAAACGAAAAGATTTGTATATATGATTTGCAGCCACGTGAAGCATCAACATCATCATAGGCCTCCCCAAGTGTCGCCATAGCTACCGGTCCTATGCGTTTCGCATCCATCGTATTCCCGAAACCCTCACCAGGTCATCGGTCGGCTTTGATCGGGATTTGAGACGTGCTACTAGTTTTTAGTCATTATTACTAACTTATTCTTGATAATTATTTTTCACACGTGATCCGTTAAACTGAAACTTCGGCTCATGTCGATTTCATGTTGACAATGTTTGCTCCTCCGAATGAAATTGTTTTGTCAACACGAATACGAATGATTCCCAGTAATGCGGTTTGTCGCTACGTTCTACGAGCTGCTACGAGCGGCTACGAGCGGCTACGAGCGTGCTACGCCGTAGACCGTTGATAGGTAGTTAACGCCGTGTTAATTAGTTAACGTGTCATAATTGCCATGTTAAACAATGTGCTCAGTTTATTTATTTGGCTTGTATATGTTGTATGTTGTATACTATATATTTCCCAGCTTTGGAAAAATATGGAGAGTGAACCTTTTGTGAATTTATGACATGAATTATTTAAACTTTTGGGTCGACTAATAATAAAAAGGAGGTAAAATTGTTTATTTGTACTTTGTTGAAGGTTATCTCTGGAAGTATTGATATGATTACGAAAATTCATACACTAATAGAAATCAACACTCACCAACAGCTCAGAAGCATCTATTATATAAAAATCTCATGTCACAGTGTTTGTTATCGAACTCCTTCGTAATGGCTTGACCGATTTTTTATGAAATTTTTGTGTATATTTGTATTTGTGTTATGTGTAGGTTTGAGAATAGATCGTAGTCTATTTTTACCCCCCTACCCCCACCACTCAAATTTTTCTTTGATAATTTATATGGCAGAACAGCGTTTGCCGGGTCAGATAGTAATAACATGCTTTTTTAAGAACAAGAAAAAATGCAAGGTTCCAGGAAGCAAAGCTCCAGGAAAAAGCTAACATATTAATTTTAAAAATAGAGCTTATTTTGACTTAGGCTCGTGAATACAGAGCATGAAGTATCAATCACGCAAAACATAAACAAACAATTTCAAGAAAGAAGACTTATCAAAAGAAACCAAACATCTTCCCGATTTATAATTTCTGTTTGAGTTGACGATACCGCACATAGCACTAGTACTCGTCACATAGCCTATATTTAAGGTGAACGCACACTTACCCGAGCCGAACGTTTCGAACGAAACAAAAGAAAAGAATTTTAGAATTCTTTATAAGAAATCCTATGAAATACCGCGTCAAATCGTCAGAATCTGGAAGGACTCCAGAATAAAGAATACTAAAATTCTTTTCTTTCGATTCGTTTGACGCGTTCGGCTCGGATAAATGTGCGTTCACCTTTATTCCTCTCTTTGAATTCTCTCCGTGCCCCTTTGAATACGGCTTGCGTGCCGAGGCGAGGCTTACCGGTACGTGCATGAAACTAGAAATTTTCTACCTCGGCAAGGAGTTATGTAGGAAATGGGAGTATGTATTCAAGGCAGATCTAGTGTGAAAAACTTTAAGAACAACTCATGAATGTAGGTATTGAAAGAAGTGTTTCTTTTGTGTATTCCATAGTATTGCGATATAATGCCCTTCATACCGCCAGAGACAGAAACAGATGGAGGAATATCTTACGAACGAAAATTATGAACCAGGGAGGTCACGACACGACGTCATTGAGAAGTACAACGCCAGGAGGAGTTGTTCTGCGCTAAACCTGTGAACTACTACTATCTATTTATGGGCCTTAGTTGCCTGATAATAAAGGATCATTATTTATATTTTTTTTATGCATTTATATATCTCAGGACCCTGAGATCCTTTCGACCTTCAAAGGCGTACGAGGTGTTTGGCACCTCGTACGCCTTTGAAGGTCTAACTCGCAGAGGCCTCGCAGAGGCCTCTTTAGATATTCTCAGGATTCTACGTCAACGGGAAATACCGTATGAATTTAGATTTCCTCGAGAGTGTCGAAATGTGCATTTTTGCCACATAAACCGAAGTATATTTTTTTCTTGTTAACTTACAAGTTTGATTTTTTTAGTTTCAAGAGTCCGCAAAATTGAGTATATGGTTTTAATTTCAAAGGGTCTTGACACACAGACGGACGGCCAACAAAGTGATCCTATAAGAGTTCCATTTTGTGCTTTTGAGTTTCGGAACCCTAAAAATAAAGTTTGTTAGTGTATATATTTGTAACTTATTCACACTCAAACCGCTAAATAGATTTCGATAGTATATGTATATAATTCTCAGTGATAAATTAGCTTTCTACAAGAAAAATAATTTTTTAATTCAGTCCAGTGGTTTTTGAGTTCATTACAAACAAAAATACAGTTCTTTTCTTTCAAATATTAGTATAGACATATTTCCAGCGATAATAACACACAAATATTGACATTCGGAAAAGTGGCCAAAACAGGAAGGTACGGTACATGGCTCCCCAGACGACCCAATTCCTTAACAAAATATTGATATAAATAAAAGCCAGTCTCACGTGACGTTTGCGGAATAAGTGAAAGGTTTGACCAATATATTCAGAGCTCCGATACTAAAATGACAACCGAAATCCATCTCGTATTGGACGAGTTCTCGTTAAAAGAGAGTTCATGGAAAGAAAAAGGTGGGTCACAACTTTGGGGATAAAAACAAACGTGATGTATGATTGATCACAAAACATTATCTTTATTAGTTCGTAGTTGTCCTACAGCTTGAATTCTAAATCAAAAGTAATGTTATGCTCTGAACGTTATTTACGAAAAGATAACACCAAACCGACATGAACTACCAACCTGGTAAGGGTTGCGGGTATCTGATGGATGCGACACGCAGAGGACTGGTAATTGTAGTCACACGCTGTAGAAGGATCCCAATCATATACCAAAAAACAGACGTTGGATAGGGATCCTCAAAGGAAAAAGAAGCGTGGCTATCCTCGATAAACCTGGCAATGCACCGTGTTGGCAGAAGATACGGCACTCGGATTGACATCGAGCGAGACGAAACGTGAAGTATAGGTACCGGCACGGATCTTGAGCGCTGACTTCTACAGTTCTGCTTGCGCAAAAGGACGCAGAAATTAAATATCAGGTCTCTTTAGTGGTATAAAAAAGAGATTTGGGGACGGGGAATGCAGTCCTTGTGCAGTGATTGGCTCGCCGATGTGTACGATGCGCAAAGCGACCCCAGCTCTTTTGCCGAGCGCTCAAGATTCGTGCCGGTAACTATACAAACCCAGTCGCGATGGATGACTGCTGTGGACTTCCTCTGCCCTGAGGAATGTCTGGGGAATGAAGCTGGTTACCCAAACATAGGATCTTAAATCAAATAAGTCAACCCAAAACAAATCTCCTCGTCCTAACTTATTTTGTTGTACTTACAAGCATTTTTCCGGCTACATTAAAATCACTTTACCTTCTTCGTGGTCTAACGCAAGAGCCAGTCCTGAGATAGCTATACAAGATCTTACAACACCACTTCAAAATATATTAAAATTTATATTACTTCCTTCGTTTATGAAATATATTGTGGGTTGTATAAATTACGAGGCTTATTACATGAAAGTTTGTTGTTTGCGGTGGTGTTACTAAAATTAGACCCCGTCCTTCCTTCCCGTGGGTGTTGTAAAGGCAACTAAGTGATTATATATAAAGTACATGATCCTGTGGGGTATACTGAAGAGATTCCTGCGATTGGAAGCCATAATTAAAAGTGTTGTTAGTAGCGGAAAGTACACAAAAGACTATTGTGTATCAAATTTTTATTATTAGAAGTATTATAGTTGCCTACCTATAGCACTTCTTATATACTTCAATGTATTGTTTATAGAAACACCAGCTGACCTGGCAAACGTTGTTTTGCCATATAGATTACTAGCTTCTGCTAGCGGTTTCGCCCCCCTGAATGTAAGTCTTTCCATATAAACTTTGGACCCCTATCTCCCTTTAGGGGTAGAGTTTCGTAAAAGCCGTTCTTAGTGGATATCTACACCCTATAAGAAACCTACCTGCCAAATTTTAATTTTGTAGGTGTTATAGTTTCTGAGATTTCATGATTAATCAGTGAGTGGTATTTCGTTTTTATATATATGGATTTTGATTAGCCTATTGGTCTAGTGGTTAATGGGCCTAACTGCTATGCCGTGAGTCGTAGGTTTGATTCCCACCCAAGATATGTATCTTGATTGATTGATTAGAACGATGATCGTGCTCATCACAAAAGCATGTGCTTTTGTGATGAGCACGATCATGGAGCCTGGGCGATTGAGTCTGGGTAATATGTATGTTTATCGGTTGTCTAGTACTCACAGTACAGGCTGTACTTAGTTTGGGACTAGATAGCGTCGTGTGAAAGTTGTGGAATATTATAATTATTGTTCTGGGTCACCCCTATCATTGACGTGGGATATATTTTTGGACAATTTGATAGCGTATAATTTTGGAAGACATTTTGTCTCCTAATGTATGTATATGAGGCTTTTCCATAATACATTTTGAATGTTAAAAACCTTCACTAAATAAGCTTACAAAAAAAATATCTCCTCGCAAACCCGAATTGGCCTTCCTAAATAATAAATAAACACACACGGAATCAGCTCAGACACCAGTCGTACACAATAAAACTCACATGACCTCAACGGCGCACATTCGGGCCATTTTAAACCCATAAAATCTGTCTTATTGAGCTGCCTACTTTGTGCCGTGTTGTGGCTTTGTATGCCAAGCGGATTATATGCTACCTCATGCATATTTCACGTGCCTACCCTAAATGTATAACATAATGTACATTATTTTAAAATGTGTTTGTCAGAGAGGTGTGTGTTGGGTCGGGGGTATGCGGAATTTGACCCCAGCATATGGGGTCCGGCAGGTTTTGGACAAAGAGGAATGCAAGCATCATGTAATAAAAAAGTTGTGATGTGAGGTTTTTTTTTTAGTCAAATACTTATCATCCTGACTCTAAATCACTTGGCTGTGTATGGGTTATACTAAAAAAAATGTTATATTCCAAAACAATTGAATTTTTTGTTTTTTAAATTAGAAAGCCTTTCCAGAATCAATCTTACAGACTTTCATGTTTTAAAAACTGTATAAAATTTTATTTGTTGTGCCTAAAGGAACCAGAAATGTTATTATTTTTATATCTTTATTTATTTTTGGTTTTTTAATAGGATTTAAAAATATAAAAATAGTAGTGCATCGGTGTCGGGACCAGGATCCAAATTACCGGTGGTTAGGGCTCCGGAGGCACGAACCTCCTTACAATGCGAGCCTTATCGACCAGTACTGCTTCCTATATCAGGCCCTTAATCTAACAGAGCAAAGACAGCATCGACGATAGTGGTCAAGGCTTTTGGCCATCAGACCATTGGCGGTCACGACATTTTTCTACTAAATTAGATTATCAACTGTCCAACTGTTCTATTCTATAATTAAGAACTTTAATCTCAATATAGATTACTAGCTTCTGCCAGCGACTTCGCTCGCGTGAAAGTACGTTTCTCCGTACAAACTTTGGACCCCCGTTTCATACATTTATCTGGTGAATTTTGGGAAATCCTCTCTTAGTGCTCGCTCACGTCATAAAAGAAAACCTTGTGCAAAATTTCACGCTCTTAGGCCCTGTACTTTTGGCCGTGCGTTGCTATATCAGTCAGTCAGTTTCTCCTTTTATATATACAGAAGAACCTAAACCTACTTCTCGTTGTATTGTAGACTTCTTTATAAAAACAATAACTTTATTTCAAACCAGTGGGTTGCACATTTATTGCGAAAGAACGGATCAAATTCAGCCAAGCATTCGAGTCTGATTCGATTTATTCGACTATTTGCCGAGCTAAGAATCCACTTACTGTGGGTATGATAGTTATTATACTAAACTTCGAAATATAGTAAGTATAAAAATAACTGCTAGTAAACGCGAAACTGTAATAGTAGGTTTTTTTTTTTCCCGGGTGGGAAAATCATCTAATGACATCTCCGCTCTTGGGCGGAGCGGGGGATAGTGTCAGACTTTTACTGACTAAAAACCCACTCCTGTTCCTTCTCTGCCATTTTATTTCCAGGGCCCCGGGGATCTCTTTCGCATCACCCATGACCACAGTAGGCTTCGACCCTGCTGGGCCCCTACGGTTGCTGACATCTCTTTGAGGCACGCGTGGAACAGTACGCGCCGTCGACGACTTGGGCCCGGTCCGGACGGTTACCGGACGATCGGACGGCGAGCCACCCATTGCTCGCCGTCCGCAAGCCCGCGCCTACGGTGGCCGGAAATCGGGATCGGAATCCCGGCGGCGATTGGGACGTGAGGACCTTTGCCTCACGCGATCGGCCGAAACTGTAATAGTAGGTGCCAGATAAAGTAATAGCAGTCATTGACCTACCTACAGTTATTGACAGATTTAATTTCAAATACGGAAATAAAGACACAAGCTGTTCGTAAGCGACATCTATCAAAATCCTTTAAATTTTCTAGTAATGTAAAACGATTCACTATTATTGGTCAGGTACCTACGATATTAGAGAAAAATCAATGTACCTAATTATTCCCGTTTTTTAGGGTTTCATACCTCAAAAGGAAAATATGAAACCTCTATAGGTTCACTTTGTTGTGCGTCTGTCTGTCTGTCTGTCAAGACTCTTTATTTCGGGAACGCGTGGAGATATTGAGTTTAAATTAAAACCATATGCTCAGGTCTGCTGACCCTTGAGATGTGAAAACATCAAACTTCTGAGTTAACTAAAAAAGAGATACGGCCGTTTATGTCGCAAAAAACGTATATTTCGACACTCTCAAGGGAATCGAAATTCATAGGGTACTTTCCATTGCCCTAGATTCCTAAAATTTGCCATGATGCAAGGTCTCATAGCACAAGTATAGGAACTTTTTTTTTGCGATTCGGAAAAATCTTCATTACTCAATTCGGGAATTGAACTGTTTTCATAGGTAAGTTTGCTCGGAACCCTCAGTGCGCGAGTCCGACTCGCACTTGCTCGGTTTTTTTTTTTGGTCGTAAAAATCATCAAATAACTTCTCCCGCTTGGAGTGGAGCGAGATGTGTTTCTTTAGGTGGAAAAATCATCTAATGACAAATCCCGCTTTTGGGCGGAGCGAGAGATACTGTCAGACTTTTACTGACTAAAAACCCAATCCTGTTCCTTCGCTGCCTTTCGTACCAGGGCCGAGTCTTCCTTTCAGGATCAGACCCTTGGCCCCAGTAGGCTTCGACCCTGCTGGGCCTCTATGGTTTGCTGACATCTCCTTGAGGCGCGCGTAGAACAGTACGCCGTCGACAACTTGAGCTCGGTCTGGAAGGACGGCGAGCTACCTATTGTTCGCCGTCCGCAAGCTCGCGCCTACGGTGGCCGGAAATCGGGATCGGAATCCCGGCGGCGGTTGGGGCGTGAGGACGTTGCCTCACACGATCGGCTGCCTCCTTTGCTACATTACTGCTTCGCAGAAGGAGAACGAGAGGTGTTAGAGCTTCATTAAGTAAAATCCATCTATCTTCCGTTTTTTTTTCGGTCGGAAAATCATCTTATGACATTCCCCGCTCTTGGGAGGGGCGGGAGATAGTTTCAAACTTTTACTGACAAAAAACCCACTCCTGTTCCTTCGTTGCCTTTCGTACCAGGGCCGAGTCTTCCTTTCAGAATCAGACCCTTGGTCCCAGTAGCTGGGCCCCTATAGTTGCTGACATCTCCTTGAAACTCGCGTGGAACAGTACGCGCCGTCGACAACTTGGGCTCGGTCCGGACGGTTACCGGACGGTCGGACGGCGAGCCACCCATTGCTCGCCAGTCTGTCTTCCTTGTTTCAGGTAAAACTCAGCCTCAAATTACATCAGCTGAATTTCATTCATTATAAAGACTGATCTCTAAAGGCCGTCTAAAAGTAAACAGCGTATATTTCAGTTCCCAGACAGTCACATTGCCCGGCTGAGAAGAAATCGAAGAGTTGCTGGAGCGATCTGATTTGATTTTATACCGATATTTACGTGACTAGTCAATTGAGAAAACCAGGGATCACTGAGTTGCGGGGAAAAAGGCTGGGGCGACACATACATACGTATAGGTTAGCAGTATATTATTATGGTGGGGCACATGGATTTAATAGTTCTGCATATGCAGGGTGGATGGGATGTCGACACACGCACAACATGTTATATAATTGACTGGCCTTTTGGTCTAGTGGTTAGTAGCCCTGACTGCTATGCTGGAGGTCGTGGATTCGATTTCCACCCAGAACAAATGTTTGTCTGATGAGCACGATCATTTGTTCTGTGTCTGGGTGTAATTTATCTATAATATGTATGTATTTAGAATTATATAAGTATGTTTATCAGGTGTCTAGTACTCATAACACGAGCTCTGCTTAGCTTGGGGCTAGATGGCGTTGTGTGATAAAAAAAATAAAAATGAAAATATGATTCTGAGACCACCTTTTTTGGTATAGAAAATCAAACAACATCCCGCTCTATGTAGAGCGAGAAAGAATTTCAGATTTTTACTGACTAAAACCTACCCAAGTTTCTTAAGTTGAGCTTTCAATTTCAGGGCCACGGTAACTTATTCTGGAACTCCCAATAAAGTTATAGCCCACAACAAATGACTTATTACATTTGTCGCTACGAAATAAACCAATCACAAAACTAAAGTTATATTAAAAAAAAAGTATACTACATCTCGATTATTATTTACAATCATTTACCAAATAGTTTTCAAGACTTATCGCTGACGATGTTTAAAAACATGCTTTCCAATTTATTATTACTTAAAATATTTTATACTATTAATTACTATTTAGAAAACCACTCAATAGAATCTGGAATTTTTAAGTTAGACTAATTGACGTCGTTCATTGTGGATTTGACATTTGCACGCCATGTCATGGCAGAATATGTTAAAACAAATTTAATTTAACACCCTAAGTACCATATTCTAGCAAATAAATAAATTGATTGATAAATAAACCACTCAATCAGATCTGTATTTTTAGCAGTATTTTGAACCCATGTTATACCATGAAGATAGGTTCCTCCTTTTACGAAGCAGTAATGCTAGCGAAGGAGGCGGCCGCACGCGCGAGGGAACGGATTTCCTTACGCCCCAGCCATTGAGATCCCAACCATGATATCCAGCCACTGTAGGCATGGTTTTGCGGACGATGAACAATAATTATCTTGCCGTCCGGCTGTCCGGTAACCGTCTGGTTCGAGCCCGAATCGTCAAACAGGTGTCAGCAAAACCGTCGGGGCCCAGCAGGGCCGAAGAATACAGGCGCCATGGGTTGGTTTACAAAAGGGAAACTGGGGTCCTGGAATGCAAGGCAAAAAAGGAACATAGGAGTGGGTTTTAGTCAGTAAAAGTCTGACATGCCCTCCCACTCCGCCCTAGAGCGAGAAAAGTATTGGATGATTTACCACCTTTAAAAAAAGACCATATCCTACCTTCAAGGTAGGTTTCAAAGGAAACGTTTGCACCGCACCGCCCTTGGCACCGCATAGTAGTGGTCGTTCACCCGATAAAGAATCGGGTAAACGACCACTAATTCAGAGCCAAAAGTATCTATCGTAAAAAGTGACGACCTTAGCCTTTATATATGCTAAGAAGTTACAGTAGGGTAGATCCGTCAGTAAATACATGGTAAATAGAAAAAGCTATTACATACACAAAAAAAATAACAGGTCTGTTTATGTTAAAAATATCTTGTTGTGTGTTAATGAAACTCTGCAGTACAAACCAATACGAAACCAAAGTTTTTGTAATTGTTGACCCATATCTCGATAGATGGCGTTGCATAGCATATCATAGGCAGCCTTTTAATGTTCCCACTGCTGGGACTCAGGCGTCCATACCAAGCCCACTGCTGGGACTCAGGCCTCCTCTCTCTAGGAGAGGGAATCGGCCGTAATCCACCTCGCGGACCCAGTGCGGATTGGTGAATGTCACATGTCTTCGAATTTATGGTTCTAGGACATGCCGGTTTCCTCACGATGTTTTCCTTCACCGTTTTGAGAGCAGTGGTGATGAAATAAATTACATAAAGTGATGCACCTTGACGTATCATTGATACAGTTGATACGGCGATACCTGTACGTGCGCCCATGTCGTGGACGAATTTCTATTAACGAAATCTGAGAGCCAGGTCACCATATTTTTTTTGTGTTCGAACTTTTTAAATCAACATATATTCAATCTCCCGAAAATTTTACGTTTCAAAAACGAGTAAAAGCGTACGACAACACGGACGAACGATGAAGTACTCGAAGATTGCAGCTTCCCCTTCCATTCCACTTCACCGACATTCAACGTCTATACAAATACGAATTAAATACAGCTTTGATTCCCGATGGAGCGAATCCTTCAGTATCTAAATAGGAAAATGTGTAAATATAATAAATTTCAAAGGCTTTCTACCAACCATGTTTCTTTTAAAGGATTATTGTGGTAAAGACACAAGACACAAAGCTTGATCTTTGTAAACACACAGTTTAGGGCATTAATCTCTCTAGCTTCGTAAACATTAATATGATATTCATTCAACTAATTAAGACTGTGGGCTCGCTTTTGATCTTAGGTGTATTTAGCGTTTGTTATTAACGGTATTAAAAGCAGTGCTATGGAGAGATTGTCGGGAAAATGTTATTACAGCATAGAAAATTTCCTCAAAGATTATCTATACTTATAATAAATCTGTAGAAGTGAAAATTCTGTATATTGAAAATAACAAAAAACTAAACTTAATTATATAAATTCCTCACTAACGTTCGGGATTAAAACTTAGAAACCTTTGTTTCGTTCGGATTTCAACACGCCGCCCGCGACTGAAGACACTGTTTTATCTCCTAGTCACATAGTCCGCTCTTCAGTAGGTAAATCGTATTCTTTTTTTTTTTTGTTAGTAGCCAGTTCGATTTTTAAATAAACTTCTTTGAAGCACGTTTATTTTAATCATATTTTAATTCGCAAAATGTGTTTCTTTTTTCAAAGCAATGGTTTTTGACGTTCCAAATTCAAATCTCATTATTCCCTAGGGATCGCCCATACTACATTAACTCCCTAGAGACAGAATGATTTGCTTTAAGCGATGGTTGTATGACATATAAAAGGGCATTATCGAGCAGGTGGTGTAAAAAACATTTTGATTTGAAACGAAATAATAGATACCTCTACAATAATTTTAATTAAAATTAGCAGAGTTATTCAATATGCTTTGATGCCCTACACTCATTTATTTCCTAGTTACCTAGTTATTGCTACTGTAAAATACAATAGTAATAATTTAAGATATACTTCTATCATTTATCATTGGTTCCCATTTTTACATACATAATATCAATCGAATACTAAAGACAGAAAACTGCACGGTAAGTTAGCAACCGATTCAAAAAAGCACGTTCACAGAAAATAAAATGTCATCAATACCAAGATATAGCAAAAAGACAAGAGGACAGAATAAAAGTAGGAAACTGCGCGATGTAGCAATCCGGGGAACCGACTCGCTCCATTTCCGGAGCACAAATGAGGGAAGTTCGCCTTGCTGCCGTGAGCTCACAAAGTGGAAGGAGGGGCCCACATGAGCCGATTTTATTGCGCCATCAACGTGTTTGACAGCCGAATAGATAAAAGTTTAATCATTCGAAAGCAATATGTGAACGTATGACAAAAATGTGCTGACGGAAAAATAAATCGCGTCTTGGATCATATTTTCGCCGGCATTACCTATCGATCAATTTTACGCACCGAACACGGAACCAGGCAAAGTCTGGAGACCCATAATATTCGTCTGTCTTAAAAAGTACCCTTTTTTGGTGAAAAAATCTTAATATACCTAACTCCTCTTTGAGGTAAAGTCAAACTTTTACTGACTGCCCACCTTTGTTTGGTTCCGTCAGTTATCCTTTGCGTTCCCCCGAGCGCCAAGGTAACTCTTTCGAACAATCTCGCAGCCCTGGCAGGCATTTTAAGGTGCGTTTGAAACGCAACGTGCCGTCAACTCTGAACTGGTCCTTTTAGGACGGTGAGCTTACTCACTGCTCGCCTTCCGTAAGCCTGTGCCTACGGTACTCGAGAATCGTCCGGTGACGGTGACGACGACGACCGAGGCATCTCCTTTAGCATGAACACTGAGCACACGTTCCGGCCGTAACAGGTAAAGTCAAACTTGTCGTAGACCACTCATTTCTATGAGTACACAGTGAATCTCAATGCCACGATTTGTTGTATGGAAATTTTGACAATGCCATCTCAAGCATTAGTACCTAAAGGCTGTTTTATCAATAAAACTAAACCAGGTTGTTTTTGTGTCCCAAAACTAAATGAAGTGTAACTTATTTTATACGACTATGTTAAAATCAACGTCAAATAACGATATGTATAATACTAAATAACTCAATGTTTCGTTAAAACTTTTCAGACTGCGTAACTGAAAGCCTTGAGCAAACTCACCGACTTCTTATACACCGTTTTATCGCGAATCATCTAAATTACGCCGTACTTACAAACTTAGAAACTCAATATTTGTATTAAAAGTATGATAATAAGGCAGGGTCTGGATACATTTTCGGATCTACATTTGCCTACCTGAAATTGAAACGTGAAGCCGGGAACACTTTGCTGTATCGTAACATGCAATGTAACACGCAATGAAAGAATTTGCCTTTCGCATTGTCGCAATGTATTATGCAATGTAACAGAATTTCCATATAGTGTACCCTGCGTGCGCGAACCGTGCCTACTACGCGCGCGAACCAATTTCATGGGTTCGGTTCATATGCACGCTGCGTTCACACTTATAACTTATAAGTGTGCACTGGAATTATACAATCTAATTCCGCCAAGTCCCTTCCATCCTCGGACTACTAGACGTACGGCGTTGCGCCACCGGTACATGGTGGACCTCCCACCCATACGCACAAAGCGTTTTGAGAACACATTTATTGTGCGTACAGCCAAGGAGTGGAATTCCTTGCCGGAGTCTGTGTTTCCTGATAGCTACAACTTAGGGGTCTTTAAATCAAGAGTGAATAGATTACTTCTTAGCGAGCGTGCTCCATCGTCGACCACATTACCATCAGGTGAGATGGTGGTCAAACGCGAGTCTATCATTAATAAAAAAAAGCTCCTTTCATGTTACATTGCATCTTACGTTACAGCAGTCTATTCCCAGCTTTACTGTGTAAAATAGGTACAAACTTTAGGTTTAAAACTAATTGCGTAGTTCTAATCATATGTGGTTCCTTCGGGAACACATCTGAGCCCTAATTGCGTAGGTAGATACGCTCCCCACTTCTAGACGCCTCGCTTGGTATTTTGTTTTAGGTAACGTGTTGTTTGTTTAAACTTTGCTCATTGTAACTCCTTTAATGGGTTGAATATTTGTTTTTAGCTTTAAATTAACGGTTTAGGTTCACCTACATGTTAAACAACATCAAGCTTGGCTACTTTTTTTATTTTGAGGTGGGAAATCATCAAATTACTTCTACCGCTCTGGGTGGGACAAACTATCCCCCAACATGACTCGCAATGCTGTTAAATTATCCAACAAGTACAGCGTCACGTGAATGCGTTGTAAAATGTTGGGGGCAAGTTGCGGAACGACACTGGGCGACGTTGTTGTCACGTAGATTGAGCTTTGCTCGTCATGTTGGGAAGCATTTTTTTCCCTAATATACGAGACTTCTTTTAGTTGCCCTTTGCGTTCCAGATGACCGATGACGCTTTCAAACATTTCCGCAGCTCATGACGGCTTCACTACCGTTTAGCTCGAACGAAAGGTCAATGACAGAGGTGCTGTAGCACAATCCCAAAGTAAGAGTCTAAAATACCGTTTAGCTCGGACAAAAGGTCAATTATAAAGGTGCTGTAGCATAATCCCAAAGTTAGAGTCTAAAATACCGTTTCGCTCGGACGAAAGGTCAATTATAGAGGTGCTGTAGCATAATCCCAAAGTTAGAGTCTAAAATACCGTTTCGCTCGGACGAAAGGTCAATTATAAAGGTGCTGTAGCATAATCCCAAAGTTAGAGTCTAAAATACCGTTTCGCTCGGACGAAAGGTCAATTATAGAGGTGCTGTAGCATAATCCCAAAGTTAGAGTCTAAAATACCGTTTCGCTCGGACGAAAGGTCAATTACAGAGGTGCTGTAGCACCATCCCAAAATTAGAGTCTAAAATACCGTTTAGCTCGAGCGAAAGGTCAATGACAGAAGTGCTGTAGCACAATCCCAAAGTTAGAGTCTAAAATACCGTTTAGCTCGAACGAAAGTTCAATGACAGAGGTGCTGTAGCACAGTCCTAAAAGATCAATGGTCCGAAGAAAGTTTGTATGTACAGAAACTACAGAAAGTCGGAGAGTCATCGCACAGTAAAAAATGCAACGCTGCGTCTTCCGGTATGCGGTCGCCACTCTAAAAGCTTTCGGTCCCAAAGGCTATCTGCGAAACTAGTTAATCAAAATCAGACCGCCTCACAAAATCGCAGTCCGAACAATTAAGCAATAACTGCCGCTTACATTCGCAATGAAAGTCTATTATGCACATCAGACATAGTTACGACGTAAAAGCGTACAACGGTACAACTCGAAATTGTACAATCGCGTACATTGCAACTTTGAGTCTTTAGAGACCGGATTAGTTCCGATTGCACGCGTAGACGCAGCGTCTAATTAACGGTGGAGCTATACTCGACTGTACTGCATTGACGGTGATTTTTGGTGACGATATTTCGCGAGGTAGGAATAAAATAGAACATAGAATGACCTACATTGGATACTAAAATAGTAACATAACTTTTCCATAAACTAAAATTAAAAGTCGGGATTAAATATGAAATAGGGGTACCCCAAGGTTGAATATTAGGTCCATATTTGTTTTTAGTTTACATAAATGATTTACCCTATTTGTTGCAAAACAAACTTAATACAGTGTTCTTAACCGACATTATTTCTTTAAGTTTTAAAATAAATAGACGGAATAATAATAATAATCTTGATTTATCGTCAAAATTATTATATAATAGCGCTCTATTGCTGATCCACAATGGTTCACTGCTAATAATTTAGTTCTAAATAGAAAATAAAAAAACTAATTGCATAATATTTTCCTTATCAAATTTCAAAAGAAGTCATTGTAGCATAGTACTGAACAATGAGAAAGAGATTCGGCGATAAAACGGTTTTTCTGGATGGACTGTAAGAATTTAAAACAAAATAAGGGGTAGCGGTACACTACTACCGTGATTAATTTGAGCTTATTTTAATTTTTATTTTGGTTATTAGGTTAAGTTATAACTCCGCGATAATCTCATTACTTATATTTTTTACACTACAAAAAACAAAAAAAAGTTCGGAAGTCAGTGTCAAAAAACGTAAAAACTATTTCAGAAACACCGACTTCCGATCTTAGTTAATTGCAATTTAAAGATATTTTCGAAGTCGTTTGCGTTTATTTAAATCACATATTATCAATTACCTGTTTCGTAATAATGTACATGATGTCTAATTGAGCACTTTCACAATAAAGGTAAAAAAATATTCGGCCTCTCTTTAAATACATCCAACCAAAGCGACGCTAGCATTGTTAGATTAGACTTCAAAAGCTGCAAGCAACAAAACATTGGACCCACAAATTCTAAACTTCCAAGCAAAATATACTTTACATTCCTTTTTATTTCCCAATATAATTGCTCAAGTATCTCTCCGACTCAAGGATAACTTTCCAAATAAACCGAAGTTGCTCGTAATAATTTCAGCATTATTCCATGCTGGCACACTCAGCGCTGATAATAACTATCCCCCTAGCCAAGTTACGATCGTTTCGTTTGCGTCGAACGCCTCGAGTAGACCACGCCTCCGATTTCTTTCTTCTGCATACGTGACTGAGCGTTGAGATGACGTCAGAACAACGGAATCGAAGGCGTAGTCTAATCGAGGCGTTCGACGCAAACGAAACGATCGTAACTCGGCTAGAGGGGGCTGGAAATCAATAAGATCTACCGCGGAAACTTTCCTTGTAGCGCCAACATCATCTATCTAGATCCACTAGAGATTTATGTATACGAAGATATCAGCTAAGCGAATAACTTTTAGAGTAATGACTGAGTAACTTTTATCATTACCATTTTCGTAAGAAAAGCATTCTACCTGCGTACAGCTAAGGAGTGCAATTCCCTGCCGGAGTCTGTGTCTCCTTAAAGCTACAACCCGGGGATCTTTAAGTCAAAATTGAATAGGTTACAGACAGACAGACAGAGTTACATTTACATTTATAATAGTAGAATGGATAAGGATGGATGGAGGGATTGCTTGTCTGACCTCCGTTACTCTATAACCCATGTAACACAAGACACCTTGGGAAGATCGCTGTCAGACTTTCCGGCTTCTGTCTACCCGGTCGCCGACTGTAAAAAGTCTACAAATGACAGCTGCGACTAATATATTTTTTTTATCCATATATACAAAAAGAGAAACTGATTGACTGACCTATTAACGCACAGCCGAAACTACTGGGACTAGGAACGTGAAATTTTGGACACAAGGTTTCCTTTTATGTCGTAGGCGAGCACAAAGAGAGGGTTTTCCAAAATTTATCCCCTAAAGGAATGAAACAGGGGTTCAAAGTTTGTATGTAAAAACCTACTTTCACACAGGCGAAGCCGCAGGCAGAAGCTAGTCTTCATTAAAATAGCAAAAAAATACAGTTTTTCTTACAACTGTCACTCTAACTTATATGTCAAATATTTTTATGATCCTCAATATTTTCTTTTCGACATTTACGTACGCCTCTTCTCGGATATTACATGTGAGTGCGATGTAACCTACAGAAGCATTCAATGATAAAAGAATCCATCGATATACCACACTCTCATACCTGAACGCTTCAACTTTTACGAGACGTACAGAGGGCAGCGAAAGTGCTTGGATACCTTAACGCCTATTTTCCCTTGCACGTTAAAGTTCAAGTTTTCGAAAATTTAACTAGATGGCGTTGGTTTCTTCACAGCTAAGAGGCGTCCAAAGGCAATCTCACAAAGTATAAACTTGACTTTTAGTCTGACAGAAAATAGACACTTGCGTCATCATTGTCTTAAACAACTGACTGTAGTTCTTAATTTCATCATTTAAATTGTAGTCAAGTTGACCTAGCGGTTTAGCATGTGCAGATAGATGCGTAAATCAATAAGCCGTGAGTTCGAATCTCACGTAGTACTTACACTTTTTGTAAGTTATGAATAACAAACCAAAGAAATCGGTAGGAATATTATATCAAAGCTAAAAAGTGGATATTTATTTATTTGTAATATAATATTCAAGTGGGTAGTTACTCAGCAAAACGAAAAAAAATGCAGGTAAACAGGCTCATTAAACAAAAAGGCACTATTAAAAAAATAATATGTTTATTTCTTACAATTTCTTATTCAAATTCAACAATCACCGTTTATTAATCACCGTGTATTAATTACCGTTTATTAATCACTGTTTTTAATCACCGAATAAGATTATAATATTATATATAACTTCTTATTGAGGCCATAGCTTAAGTTTCGTTTCCAAAATTGGAAAGAGGATTGAAGCTTATGTAACCCTAACAAACAAACAAACAAGAGACCAGATAATTTTATCCCAAATGTCAAAACAGATTAAATGTAGGCTAAAAACTATAAAATTGCACAACAATATATCAAGTGTTCATAACTTTTTTAAGTTGTTTTAAATACGGGTAACAAGGTCTCCAGTTAATACAGATAATAAGAACTGAGTAAAAAATATTAATTCAGTATTATAATTATTTATCATCTTGACGCCACAAACATAACCGTCCGTATTCACTGGACTTGAAAGTTTTTTCATCAGTAAAGATGACACTACTCTAATCAAAGTTTATGTGATCCATATAGCAAGGATTTCACAACATGAATCCGATAATGCATCTTTTTTTTTGCTAAGTATGAAGAGCACGACGAACAGTGTCAACGCTTGTGTCAAATAAACCAGCATAGTGGTTCGTCGACAGACGTCCATTTTCTTCGTACTCCCTTATCATGGTTTGACGCTGCAACATGTTTATTAGTTTTAGTCTGCCAGCTCTTTTATGGTGTTTCAAAGAACCCTCTTCTTCAAATCGTCCTACCCATAGAGCAACTGTTTTTCTCTGCAACAATAAAACAGAAATATATAATACCCAATAATGATTATTATATAGGAGGTTTTTGTTCTATAAAAGAAGAAATAAAAATCTACTTACGTTTACACCGGTCTCTCTGGCTATTCCTGACAAGTTTTTGCCTTGATTATACGTAGTAATTATTTGAGCTCTTTTTACTAAATCGAACAATTCATATCTACACATTTGGTAAAATAAGTAGACAATACACCTGGTTAAAAATAAAATTCAACAAAAAGCGCTGGAACGAAATAATCGAAATTAACTTAGCGAACAATCAATTGAGCTATGTCATAACTCTGGTCTAAGTATTATTTATACTACCTACCAGTTATTATTTATAAATCCATATTCAACCTACCCTCTCAAGTTTGAAAATTAACACATAGATAATCAAATATTTATAAATTGATATTCAATTTTAATACCTTCATCTCATTAAAAGAAACTATAAATTATTTCAGTGTTTGAAGAAATAAAAAGAAAGTACAAAAATAAACATTAATTAAGCATTAATCATTTGAAGCGCAGCGACGCCATCTATTAACAGTATCATGTAATGTTGTCGATAACAACATTTCAATCTGAGTTTACGCTAGGTGGCGTTATTTCTCGCTTCACACGATTTTTTTTCTGCACTACCCAGGCACTTTTACAGGACGCCGTACGTCCGAAATATAATTTTTAAAACACTTACTCGAAAACCCGCTCTTATCCCACCACATTATATGTATATTGGAACAAAAATTTGAAGGTAATTTTCCCACTATTTAACTATTTTTTACAGCTTTTAAGTAAGTACTCCTATTTATTCATTAATTGTGATAAAATCATATCTATAAATATAAAAGCAAAATACAACTCACTGATTAATCTCGAAATCTCAGAAAGTATAACACTTAAAACCTTAAATTTTGGCATATAGGTTCTAAGGGTATAGACATCTGCTAAGAACGGATTTTACAAAACTCTACCCCTAAGGGGGTAAAACGGGGGTTGGAAGTTTGTATGAAGAAAGCTACTTTTACGCCAAAAACTTTTAAGGTTTTAAAAAAAAAGTATTTCCTGAAACAAGTTTGTTAAAATATTCGAGTAAATCACGGAATTTCGAGTAAAAACGCTAACAGAGTTTCCTTCTGTAAATAAAAATATACAGAAGATAACAGGAAAAAATTCATTTCCCCCTCTAATATTTTTTCTGACACATAACTAACGCTTTAAGATAAGCTGATGATAAACGAGTAGCAAATTATTTACTTTCTTTCCTGGTGGAATCAGGAACTACATTGTGGCTTTATTAAAGCTGAAACGAAAGAGAAAGATGACACTGTTAATAAATTCTTCTGGAGCATAGTTTCATTGTTATCTAAGCTTAAAAAAGAATAATTGGCCTTGTAATGTTCACACTGTTCAGACTCAGGCCTTCGCTCTAGGAGAGAGGCTGTAATTCACCACGCGGGCCCAGTACGGATTGGTGGGTGTCACATGTCTTCGATTTTTTGGTTCTAGGACAAGCCGGTTTCCTCACGATGTTTTCCTTTACCGTTTTGAGAACGATTATGGTGATGAGATAAATTACTCAAACGGAAAAAATGAGTCTGGCTGAGTTTAAACCCGCGACCTACAAATTGTAAGTCGGAGCAGTTACCACTACGCCACCACTGCTCTTCAAATTATCGACTAAAAACTTGTTATTGTTATTGTAACAACGAAATGAATGGATTTTATAAAATTAAAAATAACAATGGCAGTAATCCCAGCGTGTATAGAATCGAGTTGAGTGTATGGAACAAAATAATTGAAACTTCATTATATTCTACTCTACTATCGATCCTTCATTCGGTGACGATACACAGAGAAACAAAGTGCATCGATATTTATTTAGCTTTGAATCAGGTCTATTTGTAGTAAGTAAAACTTGTAGTAAGTAATACTTGTAGTAAGTACTTGTAGAACTTGTAGTTCTTGTATTTCTTGTAGTACTTGCAAGTAAGATGTTTTACTGGTAACAGGTAAAGCTTTGATAAAGAGTCTGCAGCCGGTGATCATGTAAACCTGGCCGCACCGAACGGCATTTTCTTAGGCTAGAACTACATTAGACCGACGCACACGTATAACACGCCTGATTTGTACGTAGAACGACGTCGCGTGGTGGGGATCAAGTGTAGGTCTACAAGTCTAGTTTCCATATAAAATGTAGGTGTGTGGGCCAGTTGTGTGCGCAGTGTAGTTCTAACTTTATATTTCTATCCTTTTCCGATCCGATTCTCGTCACGGTACGAAAAAGAAAACAATCAACGAGTTGGTCAGCAACACGCACTCAACTCTCGCTCTAGTAAATGACGGTTCTAAGTAATAGGATTGAAGCATATAAAAGTGCAATTCGGTGCGACCAGAATTAGATCAAAATATTTTACTACCTACTTATAATATTTTTAAATTATATTTCATCATCATCATCATCATCATTTCAGCCGAAAGACGTCCACTGTTGGACATAGTCCTCCCCCAAATGCCGCCACAATGACCGGTCCTGTGCGTCTCGCATCCATTGAATTCCCGCGACCCTCACCAGGTCATCGGTCCACCTTGTGGGAGGCCTTCCAACGCTGCGTTTTCCGGTACGTGGTCGCCATTCCAGAACCTTTCGTCCCCATCGACCATCTGTTCTGCGAGCAATGTGCCCTGCCCACTGCCACTTAAGTTTGGCGATTCTTCGGGCTATGTCCGTAACCTTGGTTCTCCTGCGAATATCCTCATTTCTGACGCGATCACGCAAGGAAAATCCGACCATAGCCCTTTCCATTGCCCTTTGAGTAACTTTAAGCCTTCTGATGAGGCCCATTGTAATCGACCACGTTTCGGAGCCATATGTATCACTGGCAACACACACTGGTCATAGACTCTTGTCTTGAGACACTGTGGTATATTGGACGAGAAGACACCGCACAGCTTCCCGAACGCTGCCCAGCCGAGTCGGATTCGACGATTGACCTCTTTCTCGAAGTTAGACCTACCCAACTGGACTATCTGTCCCAGGTAAACGTAGTCGTCCACAACTTCGAGTGTAGAGTCTCCGATCTTGATAGGAGTGGGTGCTACATGGATGTTTACCATGACTTTGGTTTTGTCCATGTTCATTTTAAGTCCCACTCTTTCGGAAGCTCTACCGAGGTCACCGAGCATTGTACTGAGCTCCTCCGTAGTCTCAGCCATGACTACTATGTCGTCGGCAAATCGAAGGTGAGTGATGTACTCGCCATTGACATTGATGCCTAGCCCTCTCCACTCCAGAACCTTGAAGACATCCTCCATTGCGGCCGGGAAGAGTTTCGGAGTAATGACGTCTCCTTGCCTCACACCCCGCTGCAGGAGGATAGGTTTCGAGGTCTGGTCCTGAAGTCGGACTGACATGGTGGCGTTTTTGTATAAACACTTCAGCACTTCGATGTACCGATAGTCAATCTGGCACCGTTGGAGAGACTGCAGTACAGCCCAAGTCTCGATCGAATCAAAGGCTTTCTCATAGTCCACAAACGCTAAGCAGAGAGGCTGATTATACTCCTCGGTCTTTTGTATAACCTGCCGCAGCGTGTGTATGTGGTCTACGGTGCTGAAGCCTTTTCGAAATCCGGCTTGTTCGGGAGGCTGGAAGTCGTCGAACCTGCGCGCGAATGCGAATTATATTTATGTTACATTTATTATTTGTTATAAATGGGCATATACTTAAATCATTTTTTGTAGTTGTTGTTTTATAATGAAAAATCTCAATATTTAATTTTAGTTGGTTTCTGCACACAATATTATAGACTTTTATATGTATTTGTGTTTCCGAGCATATGGTACCCGTAGCTGCAGATGAGGCTCTTTTAGCATTGTTCAGTTTACTTTATTTATTTTGTTTAATTTTAAGAGCTTTCCGTTTCTTCTAATGCCAATGAATGCACTTTTATTTCTTTATTGTGTTTCAACCCTAAGACTTCAAGGCGAGCCCTTTGAGCCACTCGTTACGCACGCTCCATTGAGGCTGAATATTCACTAGGAGGTGCATTCGTCTGGCAGCCCCTTGACGATTCAAATCATACCATATTTATGTAGACGGCCTCTTAATACAAGTTCTGAGAATAAACAGTGCCTGAACTCCCCAAGGTAAGATCGGTATACAGTTTCAAAGGACTTAAACTGTCGTTATTTTGTGCAATTACTTAAGTAAGTCGTAACTTTCGTCGAGGATTGTAATTAAGAGTTCGAAGTTTGTTGCTTCTTAATTTCACTTTCAGAGATCCAGGAAAACCGAAGACGGAGCATACAATTAGTCGTAGGTAAACAGTAAGACGGAAACTATTGTAGTTAAATCAAAGATTAAACAGAAAAGTGGACTGTAAGCAATAGTTAAGCAGTAGCTAAGATAAGAAATTTATTTTGCAATATGGGTACAAAAAAAACGGTGAAATAAAAATATAATAAGCATCAGCCATATTTAACCAGAAGGCATGCAAAAGTAAAAACTACACTGGACATTGTGAGTAGGTACATCAAAAATTTCATAAAAATTACACAACGCAAAAATTAAAAATGTTATAAAATTTATAATCAAATAATACCAAAAATTAAAAATTTGTTAAAAAAATGAATAAATAAAACATGTCATCAAAAATCGAAATAAAATAAAATATGAAATGTCACAAAAATTAAATTAAACAAAACAAAAAAATAAAAATGTCATAAGAATTAAAATAAAATTAAACAACATATCATAGAAATCAAATTAAACTAAATTTAAAAAAAAATGGTTTAATTATTAAATTAAATCACAAAATAACATCACAGAAGTTAAATGTCATAATTATGTCATCATCATCATTTCAGCCGAAAGACGTCCACTGCTGGACATAGGCCTCCCCCAATATGTAATAATAATAATAATTCCATAATTATGTACTTTTTTCTAAATCAAGAAATTGGCTGTGTATGTAATGGGGAAAAGCTGATACTTAAACCACTCTTTGTGTAGAAAGTTTTTTCAAAGTCCTGAACTGATATCCAGTGGATTTGATACTACAACTCTCAAAAACTAAAATACACCCTCCCGCCCCACTAATCAAAGCACTTTGTATTCTTATCCATCTTTAACAACACATTTTCAACATATGGAATTTAAGCAATAGTTGAGCACTAGCTGATAAACCATTCATGGAAAAGCCTTTTCCAAAGTCCCGAACTCCTTACATCTTACCGGATTTCATTGCACAACAGCATCACATCAATTTCCAAAACTAAAATAGCACGCCCACTTTACCAATGAAACTTTAACTTTGTATTTTTTTTCATAAAAACTAGAGCCTAAATCAAAATAAGAGACCAAACAAAAGTATTTCACGCAGTAAGTTTGCAGGAACTATCACACAAAACCTTACCTCGTCGTCGCTAGGAGCCGCCCTTAACTTCCATGTTCTGTCCAACCACGATAATGAGTATGATGAAGACGAGCAGCAGCACAAGGATGCAGCAGATGGCCACGGCGAGCATGGCGGCGTGCTCGCCCAGCTTGGCGGCGCCCCGCGCAGCCTGCGCGCGCGCCGCTGTGAGCGTCGCCGCGGTCACTCGCGCGCTTATCCTGACGGCGGTCGTTGCCGCGGGAA
The DNA here is from genome assembly GCA_949316375.1 of Mythimna vitellina. Classification (NCBI taxonomy): domain Eukaryota; kingdom Metazoa; phylum Arthropoda; class Insecta; order Lepidoptera; family Noctuidae; genus Mythimna; species Mythimna vitellina. The sequence goes on from OX438696.1 coordinate 4,488,449, forward strand.
AATTGAATGTGACGTCACGCGGTAGTGTTGCTAGCGCTCACTGGTTGTGCTGCTTTCGGTAGAATTTTGGCGGTTGCTTTTAGTACGACAATTATTTAATGAATTGGTAGGTTGTATCACTCTAGTGTCGCGAGCGCTAACTGATCGAAGTTTTCGTATGGGAGATGTATTTAATTTTCGCGGTTTTAGTGATCGTAACTTATTGATTAATTTTGTTTTATATGTGGAGTTTACACTATTTGGCACTCAACTATAATAACACTAACGTTTTTAAAACACTCTAATATACATAAACATCAAAAGCACAAAGTTGAATAATATATTTATTCAGAATATATCGTATAGCACAGTTCACCTACAATTTTGAGCACTCTGATACATTGTAGGTTTCATTTCTTCGTTTAGATCGTAAATCAAAATTATTGTCAAATCTGGTAAATTAGAATTTCAGGCACCGACGGCACACTGCCTAACTTTCCGTGAAATATAAATTTCCAAGTTGTTTATAAGTTTATCGCTGACACGATATAAATTAAAATGCGTGGAGCACCAGTTCCTCTCGCCATTACCTCGGGGGCGTCGTGTTTTGTATTCTAACTCCAATTAGAGAGAAAAGCTAAAAAATACACCGCGTACATGAGCCGAGCTGCAGCGAACGAAGAGGAAAATAACAGTGGAACGGTAAATAAATCATTGCAGTAATATTATGAAAAGGAAAGTTTTTATTGTTAGGGATCCGAACAAAACTTCTAGCATAGTCCAGGGCTGTGAGCCTTTCAAATATAAGAATGATATAAATCTTGTATCAAATAGGGTAGAACATTACAGGAAATAAAGTACTTGGGTCGCTCATATTTGTAAGAAACGAACGTAAAAATGCTTAATAGAAAGAGAAGCGAGATCATTATCGACACAGCTAACTAGACACATCGGGTAACTAACGGGAAATAGAAAACTCAGCATCTCCGAGCGCCCGCCATAAATCTCCTCGTACTATTGATTTACCTCCATACGTTCTAATCGAAAGATTTAATATTTACCTGCCACAGAACCTGCCTAATATATTAATATATACCTGCTGTCAAAGACAACAGGTCTTCAATGTTGTCTACGGGAATAGGTACTTTATATCCTGTTACAGAATAAATTGCAAACTTTAAATTCATGAAATTGAAATATATACTCGTAGGTAATGCATAAAAATGTAAAATACGTTTCTTATTTTACGTAAAATGCATTCACATTTTTCAGGTGACAAGGCTCAGGGAGGAGCGCAGAGTGTCAAGCAGATATTTTACAATCTTTTCAATTTGGCTAGCCTGTTGGTCTAGTAGTTAGTGGCCCTGACTGCTATGCCGGAGGTGGTGGCTTTGATTCCCACCCAGGAGAAATGTTTATGATGAGCACGATCTATACTGTATCTGGGTGTAATTTATCTATAATATGTATGTTTTTAGAAATATATAAGTATTTTATCAGTTGTCTAGTACTCATAACACAAGCTCTGCTTAGCTTGGGGCTAAACCGCGTTGTGTGATAGTTATGAAATATATTATAATCTTTAAGAATTATAGTAAACAAATGAAGTTCTAAAGTTCGAAAGCTTTTAAAAGAAAGTCTAAATGTTTGCTTAAACGAATGTGTTATACATGCGCAATAGCTAATTTAATTATCTTAAGATCATACAGTAAACTAATTGTACCCAATGATATTTAGTAGAAAATAAACCTTCATAAAATCAACACGTAAATAAAAACACGTGAATTTAATAAAAAAAAATTATGACATAAAATAGTGCTTGACTGCGATCCCACCTGATGGTAAGCAGCGATGCAATCGTTGATAGTGAAGCGAACTAGTTTATTAACCCAGTCTTGGTCGCCGTACCAATTTGGGAACACCTACCGAAAGGAATATTTACGCTGTTTTATTTTCCATAGTATGAGCAAAAAATGCAAGAAACCCTGAATATAGGAAAACCTTGTAAAAATGATCACTATCAATGCCAATTTGGGTACACCCCTTTAAAATACAGAAAAATACTTTTTTTTTCTTATTCACATACACATATATATATGTTTTTGTATTCCATATTATAATCAATTCTTTTCCTATTCACCCTAGTCTTGAAGACACCATAATTATTATCGAAAATCTTGCAAACCAACATTCAACCTTATCGTTCAACATCGAGAAATCAAAATCGTCCGAAATCGTAAACGAACTCAGAACTTCTAAACGAACAATTGATTAAAAGGCCTTTCCACATAACAAAGGTTGACCTGCCCTACTCGCTACAAGCGGGGCCAGTTCTCGAACACTCATCCCTCTCCGGGTCGACACTGCAATCAGAAACCTGACAATAACAATTGTAACCTTTTTTCTCAACGAGGTCGCGTCCTTATATTTATTGTGAAGGTCGGTCCGTAATGATTTGTGAAATAAAAAACAGAGCGGGCCGTGAAAAATCATCAGTGGCAGCCATCTTTCTTTTTACGGATGACGTCACGCAATCACAAATAATGAACGAGGGCTATTTTAGGATTGTTTGAGGTTTTCTATTCACGTTTGTGTACAATGACCAAAAATTTAAACGTCTTTCGGTACAGATATTTCTGATTAGCTATTGTTAATTAGCCTACAATAATTAATAGTAGATTATGTGACTAGGAGATGAAGCAGCGTCTTTAAGTCACGGGTGGTATGTTGAATTCCGAACGAAAAGAAAGTTGCTAATTTTAATTCTGAACGTTAGTGAGGGACTTATATAATTAACTCCCGAGCATCGCGAGGGAGTTAATAAATAAACCTGTGTGAAGTGAGGTATGCAAGCCGCCCTAGTCAAAGACAGCTTTATCCACGTGTTGGATAATCTACTTTTTACACCATCTGTAAGATAATTAAAAGACAGCTAGGAACTCTTTAATTACAATTTTTTTTGCTAGTGGCCCGTTTGAATTTTGAATAAAACTTGTTTAATGCACGTACATTTTAATTCACTTAATGTTAACGGTTTTTGACATTCCAAATTCAAATCTCATTATTCCCTAGGGATCACCCACACTACATCAACTCCCTGGGGACAGAATGACTTGCTTACGGATTTCGATGAAACTTGGCACACGGGACTTTTTATACCGGGAGTATGTTCTCTTGGGATAACTCTCTACTATCACATAGGCAAAGCCGCTAGCGGCAGCTAGTACTAATTAATTCCTGACCATCAATTATATATGTATACACATGTTTGCATTAATAGGTATGTGATCAGTTTGTGAGATATATGCGTCTCCATATATCTCACAAACTGATCACAAACCTGGCGGCTATTTGGCAATAACATTTCTTAGTTTAGGTCAATACCTATTAAAACAATAATTATATATGTGTTATTAAAATAAATAATAATAGTAAACCTCTATGAAATACCAAATACTTATAGACCTAGAATTATTTCCAGCTTAGAAAAACGAGACAATCCATACAAAAAGGTCTGGGTCTGGTCTCCTTACATTTCCCCAGACAGCGTGACGATAGGAATCAATAAATCGCCAGCTGCTTCTGACAAATGGTTCAAAGACAGTCTTGACTGAATTACAGCGAGGAATCTTTCGGCCGAGGGAAATTCGGTAGTTGAAATGAGCTTCGACAATTTCCTCCTTCATTTATTTAAAAAAGGCTCCTGTTTTAATGAGTATTGACTTAAGGAGTATCAATGTAACGTAGGGAGGGCATTGTGAAAGAATCTGTGCGTCTTATGCTAATTAATTTGATGTAGGAAGTTAATGGTATCGGTGTATTTTGTTACCCATTAAATTGATGTTCAATAATTCTCTTAAATTATTTTGTTCTTAATTAAGTCTTCTCAGTAGCAACCCGGTGTCAGAATTTGTCCCTGATCGATAAAAATAAGCCGATGCTCTGTGTGAAATATGAGTATGAAACAGGTAGGTATTAAACACCCCTGCTTATGCTTACGGGAAAAACTGTTTTGATACTTTGGTTATAATGAAAGGGTTGTACAGAAAAAAAAGGATAGTGTTTTTTTTTTGTATCAATAAAAACTGTGCAATTTTATTCGCGAGAACAGTAATCGATTATTTTAATTTATTTATGCATAAGCGGCTTTAGGCATTTTCTAGCAGCCAACAGGTTTTTCAGGTGATGCAGGGAAAAAGAAGCGCTAGGTGTAATAAAAGAGAAAGAAGGCTAAAACAATGAAAAGTTATACGAATAAACTGTAAAGACTCGGCCCTGGTACGAATGGCAACGAAGGAACAGGAGTGGGTTTTTAGTTAGTAAAAGTCTGACACAATTTCCCGCTCCCACCGAAAAAAAAATTTTATAAAATTATCTTTTACTCGCGACTTTATCCGGGCGAATGTCGGTAATTGCCGACAAGAGGTCGAAGTCAGATAAAAAGTAGCCCATGTCCTTCATTGGGGTTCAAGCTTACTTCGTAAAAAAATAATTCAATATTGGTTCATTAGTCTAATGGTGAAAGCGTAACAGAGTTACATTCGCATTTATAACTAGCTATAGCCAGCGGGTTTGACCGCGTGTTAGTACAAAATTATAACAAAGGGTGTTGCGGATTGATCCACGTATTATTTTAGGGTGAAGAATGAAAAAAAGACTTACTCCAGGGAATGTAAAAGTGTAGGTATTTATTAATAAAAACAATATGTGGGTAAACCCATGTAGAACGACAAAAAAAAAGGTTACTGTAAAATCGCAGTCCGACCGTCTGCTGCAATATGCCTTCGAGTAGGCGATCTTGCAAAAACACAAACAGGTGACATATTGCCGGGATAAAAAGCACTATTCTATAGCAATTTGACGACATGGTCTACCCATGTACAAAGTTTCATCGAAATCCGTTCAGCCGTTTGAGCGTAAAGAAGTAACAAACATACACGCTCACAAACTTTATTTTTTACTTTACTTTACAATATTAGTGTGGTATTAGTATGGATATGTTCAAATGAAAATGAAAGAACGCGTTTCGCCTTGTCATTTATACCACGTACATCGAGATACTGGAACAAATTGCCTGCTGCAGTCTTCTCGTCTGATTATAATTTAGGTGTAATTCATAGTGTCTTCAAGGCTAGAGTGAATAAGCTCTTAAACTAGTGCGCCTCATCGTCAACAATTGCATCACTGCTTACCATGAGGTTTTTTTTTTATTGGGTGGGTAAATCATCTTATGACATATCCCGCTCTTGGGCAGAGCGAGAGATAGTGTCAGACTTTTACTGACTAAAAACCCACTCCTGTTCCTTCGTTGCCTTCGTCCCAGGACCCCGGGTTTCGTTTTCACACTACCCATGGCCCCAGTAGGCTGCTTACTATGAGGTGGGATCGCAGTCAAGCGCTACTTTATATCAATTAGTACGAACAATAGTAAAATGTTTCAAAAACATTACAATTTACCATAAAATGATAGTAAAAGACACATATACATACACATACATACTAGTCTTTAAACTCTCATCGTTTACAAAAAAACCTATCGAGATAAGGTGAGCCCCGAGAATGGATGAGTCTTATCAATGCGGTGCCGGTGAATAGTCGATGATTTACGAGCTCGCGAACAAAAAGCTGTCTGTTCGACATTGTCGGGTTTTTGCTGGGTGTGTACTACATCATACGTCACAGTGTAGGTACACACACGACAGTGTGAAGGCTACATTTTTTCAAATGGCGTTTTGTTTTCAATTTTTTTATTATTTATAGGCTCGCGTTTGAATACTATCTCTCCTTATGGTAAGTGATGATGTGGCCGATGATTTAGTATTTATGGCAAGAGTGAATTGGTTACTTCTAGGTGAGCAAAAAGCTAAATTTAAAATTTCTATTTAATAATGGTAAATTAATTTTTTACCACTAGAGGGCACCACATAAAAAACACATGCTCTAATTTCAAAGAACCTGGATAGAGATTTACAGAGATAAATATCATTATGAAGATGTAAACACGTTTTCGGAAATTTATTTCGTGGTAGGAAAATCTTCTAGCACGGTAGAAGTTGGAACTTTTAGGATTCCATGTCTCAGTCAGCAAAAACGAAAACTCATATAAGATCATTGTGTTGTCCTTCTGTTTGTCTATCAAGACCATTTTTCTCGGGAATGCGTGGAGGTATTAAGCTGAAATTAATATCAAATACTTAAGTCCACTGCTCCTTCAAGCATTGAAATCAAACTTCTAAGTCAACGCCAGTTAGATACAGTATTGTGGAGGTCAGATAGGCAGTCACTAGATGTAAAATACTACTAGTACTTGCGTCCAGTTAAATACTAGTACTTGCATCCAGTTAAATAATAGTAGGTACTTGCATCCAGTTAAATACTAGTACCTACTTGCATCCAGGTAAACACTAGTACTTGCATCCAGTTAAATACTAGTACCTACTTGCATCCAGGTAAATACTAGTACTTGCATCCAGTTAAATACTAGTACTTGCATCCAGTTAAATAATAGTACTTGCATCCAGTTAAATACTAGTACCTACTTGCATCCAGGTAAACACTAGTACTTGCATCCAGTTAAATACTAGTACCTACTTGCATCCAGGTAAACACTAGTACTTGCATCCAGTTAAATACTAGTACTTGCATCCAGTTAAATAATAGTACTTGCATCCAGTTAAATACTAGTACTTGCATCCAGTTAAATACTAGTACTTGCATCCAGTTAATTACTAGTACTTGCATCCAGTTAAACTAGAAAACAACGGAAAAGGCAAGGTATGTTGATTTTGAAAGGCTATTAGTATCTCCTAACATATGACGTATGTATCTGTAATCGGCCTGACTTGTTCACTGACGTGTACCTAAGCACGTAACATACGAGAAAGCACTCAGTACGGTTGAGTAATTGACATTCACAATATGCTTTACATACTGATATAGAATTTGGGGAAATTGCATTAGTGATGTTAATATATTCCACGCATTGTGGCTCACAGGATCTGGGTTTATCATCAAAGCTGAAAGGTTGATTTAGCCCTTTTTAAAATGTATTATAAGAACTGTTAAAATGTACGAGCAAATCACCCTTTTGCTTTTAAATCATCCAATAACTTCTCCCTCTCTAGGGTGGAGGGAAAGAGTGTATCAGATTTTTACTAACTAAAACTCATCTAAGTCCTTCAGTAGCCCTTCAATAATAATCATATACTTTATTTCAGATATAGAAAATCCATAATGTGTTAGTAACAGAAATACTTTAACAACTATGTTAGTAACAAAATTAATTAAAATAAATTAACTTTAAAATATCATCCCCGCTTAATTCACATATTTTCCCTCAGCACCAGGCCCGCAGGCATGCCTGCGAGACCAGTGCATCAGGAAAGGACAGTCCAGTTTCTCAGCAATTACCTTCAGGATGCTATTGGAGCCTCCACGTATCCTATGCATCAAGGATGCCGTTCTCTTGTGCATGATAGCCTCAAAACTGTCCGTGCCTGACTCAGCAAACATGCCTGATGCGCTACAGAACCGCGGAAGCCCCAACAACACCCGGAAAGCATTATTATACTGAACTAGAAGAGCGTTGTAGGCCCTCTGCGTATACGCGTTCTGGGACCACTGTTACCCTTTCAGAAATTTCCCGCGGCCTTAATGTTCATCAGCCCTGCTGAGTCCCTATGGTTTTGCTGATATGGCTTTGAAGCGTGATGCATGGAAAAATGCGCTATCAACTCGACCTTGTTCGATACCGAATGGCCGGACAGCAAGCTACCCATTAATAATAATAAAATAATAAATAATTTACTGACGTAAAGTTTTTACACACATAAATGAAATTCCCTGGCTCCTGAGCTAGTTAGGAACTGTATTGCAGGAGACAGTGTATTTCCCGTATTGTTATTACAGTTTTCGTCATTCGCAAACCCGTGCCTGAGGTGTCTAGGAATCGCCCTACCCTCTAAACTGAGGACTCGCTTAAATTGTTTGAATCTTCAAGCTAGAGTGAGTAGGCTCTTAATAAACTAGTGCGCCTCACCATCAACGATTGCATCACTGCTTGCCATCAGGTGGGATCGTAGTCAAGCACTAGTTTGTGTCAAATTAAAAAAAAAAACTGTCCGAGACTAATATTTCTACCATGGCATTTAATTTTTTTCAGAAGTTTCTACACGGAGCGGGCGTGCGAGAAGAATAGAATTCTTTTAAAATCCCATAAAACAATCTCGCCTAGCTAACGAGAAATTCTTTCATCTTTATTGCAAGCACGTCTTATTATAATGTGGAATGAATTGCGCGTACACAGTTTTCATAACCATTCTCTTTGCCATAAGATGTTATGAGAGCAAATCTATAAATTCCTAACTTTAGCCAGCGGGTTCGCGGTGAATGTCGAAAATTAGTCCACAGAAACTTATTACCTTGATAAAAAAATATTTTTTGTATCCTAATCACATCATTAGTAACCTTTCGACCTAATTTATTGTACTTGTTAACTTGAAGATACAAATAAACATTTTATTTTTAACCGACTTCAAAAAAGGAGGAGGTTCTCATTTCGGTTGTATTTTTTTTATCATTTTTTTTTTAATTTATGGTTGTTACCTCACAACTCCGTCGTTTATGGACCGATTTACATTTTTTTTTCTCTAAAAGGATATGCTAAAGGATATGGTTGACTGGTAGAAAATGCCTAAGGCATTAAGTCTGCCGCTGTACGTTTGTGCATTAAGTATTAAATAAATAAATAAATATGCTTCCAGATTGGTCGGTGTTAAATAACAAGCAAACAATACCAGAAACAACGACTTCCGAAATTAAAGTTATTTTGATCGTTTTAGTGTTTTGTTTTTTTGTAGTGAAGTCGGTTATTTTTCTTTTTATATTTTTATTTTGTTTATCACACTAATATAACGGCAAAAATTTACTTGTGTGCGTATGTATGTTTGTTACTTCTTCCTCTTAGACCCTGGTACAACTACCCATGGGCCATAGGCCATACAAATAAGTATTTGTCTCTCCAGGAATCGAACACGCGACACGCAGCGTAGCAGTCAATCGCTCAACCACTGCACTAACCATGCCATCTAATTATAAAACCATTGCACTATAATAAAATAATATCCCACAAATTTCACACAACACCATCTAGTCCCCAGCAGGGTCGAAACCTACTGGGGCCAAGGGTCTGCTTCTGAAAGGATGACCCGGCCCTGGTACGAAAGGCAACGAAGGAACAGGAGTGGGTCTTTAGTCAGTAAAAGTCTGACACGCCCTCTCGCTCCGCCCAAGAGCGGGGGATGTCATTGGATGTTTTTCCCACCTACAAAAAAAAAATCTAGTCCCAAACTAAGCAGAGCTTGTAGTATGAGTATTAGACAACTGATAAACATACTTATGTATATGTTTCAAAATACATACATATTTAAGATAAATTACACTCAGATACAGAACAAATGATCGTACTTATCATACAAACATTTGTCTTGGGAATCAAACCGACGACCTCCGGCATAGCACTCAGGGCCACTAACTACTAGAGCAATAGACCAGTACAGTCAGCAGAGACACAGAATACAAAGTAATTTTGTTGAAATGTCTGCTAGAATAAACGCAACAGAAAATATGATGCTGGCTAACAAACCAAAACCTAAACTTGAAAGCACATTCAGAGAATAAAACAAGTCTTATAGACATCTACAAGACTTGTTTTAAGGACTACCTCTACTTCGTAATACCGTACCGTATCTTTAGAATAGAAACAGTAATAGGTAAACCAACCCTGCTATAGAAAACTGGCCAACTGGGAAACTGGCTTTTTCAAGTAGCTTTGTTCGCATTGTTAAACATAGTGACGCAGAAACTACGAAGTGTTCCAATTTCACGCAATCTGCTCAAAAGTATCACATCAACTTGGTACGGTGGCTGGTCAAAATAACAGAAACGAGAGTATAATTCTCGATTTATTCGTTGCTTTAAGTAAATTTCCTGTCTGCAGAAATAAAAAAGAAAGTTTTTTATTTTATTCTCGATAGGTTCGCGCTTGACCGCCATCTCACCTGATGGAAAGCGACGATGCGGTCGACGATGGAACGCGCTTACCTAGAACTAACCTATTCACTCTTGACCTAAAGATTTCCGGGTTGTAGCTATCAGGAAACATAGATTCCGGCAAGGAATTCCACTCCTTAGCTGTACGCACAATGAATGTGTTCCCAAGACGTTTTGTGCGTATAGGTGGAATATCCACTTTTTTTTGTTTTTATTTACCACAGAACATAGGATTCTTCATAAAAATAAATATTTGTTTGTATGAAGATTAATCTCTATCAAACCCAACGTTTTGCAGTCATTCATCAGTAAAAAGACTTTTAGCAACAAATTTTAACAAATACTTAAACGAACTTAAATTGTTAAAGACTCGACTTTGGAACTAAACTTAATTATTCTACTTTAGTATTTAAACGTCACTTAAAAGAAATGTTCCCATGAATAGTTAATTACATACTAATTTTATCTGGAACTTGTTCGTGAAGTATGCGAGAAGCGAACTCACTACATTAATTCAACGACGATGAATTTCAAATTGAGCCTCTCAGCTTGATGCAAGTTTAACTTACTAACGAGTTCCCGAGCTTTTTAATCGATAGATACTTGACGACTATAAGTTTATACTTATTTCGCCCCATAAGCATAATCAGCCTTTTAATGTTCCCACAGCTGGGACTCAGGCCTCCTCTCTCTAGGAGAGGAAATGAGCCGTAATCCAGCACGCGGGCCCAGTGCGTGTTGGGGGATGTCACATGCATTCGAATTTTTGGTTCTAAGACATGCCGGTTTCCTCACGATGTTTTCCTTCACCGTTTTGAGAACAGTGGTGATGAATTAAATTACACAAAATAATGCGCCTGGCTGGGTTTGAACCCGCGACCATAACTCGTAAGTCGGGACCGTTACCAATAGTATTTCGCCCCGTTCAGTTAAAAATAAATGCGGAAATTAGCATCAAATGTAGAAATTAGGGGCGAATGAGAAAAAAAAACATTTTGTAAGCGGTAGGTTTCACTTTCAGTTACACATCTGACAACTGTATCCAGTAATGCAAAATGATTAGTAAATGTAGCCCGATAAACAATATTACTTTTTTATTCGATTTGATTTGATATGATTGAAGATATCCGCGGGAGAACCAAGTTTGCCGACATAGCACGAATAATCGCCAAACTTAAGTGGCAATGGGCAGGGCACATTGCTCGCAGAACAGATGACCGTTGGGGCTGAAAGGTTTTGGAATGGCGACCGCGTACTGGAAGACGCAGTGTTGAAAGGCCCTACAAGGTGGAAGGTTGCGGGAATCCGATGGATGCGAGACGCTCAGGACCGTTCTTTGTGGCGACACTTGGGGGAGGCCTATGTCCAGCAGTGGACGTCTATCGGCTGAAATGATGATGATGATGATGAAATGATTGTTAAAAACAAAAACGGAATAATTGTAAAACATTATTTCCCAACTACTAAAATGCATGAAAATACTACAGGAACGAACAGAGAAAATGTTGATACCATTGGTAATAAATCATACCTATCTGGGTAATTCGAGCTGTCACCATGCACAAAGAATGGAGCAGTACTCATTCACTAGAATGAATGAGTACTCTTCGTCGGTATTCGGTATTCACTATGAGTCTCCTAGGAATATTTTATAGACTCCATCTACGTGAAAGATATCTAAAATACCTTACGTATATTAAACGTCTATTAGAAACTTGGTTTTTAACAAACATTTCTGCTACTAGAATAGTTTTAGCAGTTTAGGTTTTGGTCCGATATCATCATCATGATAATGCTTTTAACGGCCGTAACGGCTTTATCGACCGCATCTTAGCAGGATAATCTAATGTGACACAATGTTACTTTGCCCCTACTATGTACATTTAAATCCTAGAGGTTTCCTAGAGACTTTCTAGATACTTCCTGGGGGCTTTCTAGGGGCTTCCTAGAGACTTCCTAGGGGCTTCCTAGAAACTTCCTAGAGACTTTCTAGAAGCTTCCTAAATACTTCCTAGATGCTTTCTAGAGACTATCTAAAGACTTCCTAGAGACTTCCTAGGGACTTCCTAGAGATTTCCAAGAGACTTCCTAGGGACTCCCAAGAGACTTCTTAGAGACCCAAGAAATTTAGGATCCAAAAAAAAATCCAATATAACGCCGAAACAAATTGAATAATTCATACACTATTTAAAGATCTATTCAAACGTCTAGTTAACAGTTCGCCTGACCAATGGTCTGGTTTTTACCTCGGCCAGAGATTACCATAAAGCGTGGCAATACCGCCAGACTTTAGGGCACATTTTCAGTCGATAGCGACTCGGAAGTTTTTTGATGTCAATCAATCAATCAATCAATCATTTTATTTGTATAATATGGGTTTACAAAGATGTTTGCACAGTTACAGTTTCAGCATATTCAGCTTATGTTCGCATACAAATGTATAATAAAATGTCATATGATATTATGGTTAAGTCTTTAAAATAATCGTAATACATTGATAGAAGTCAATCCAAAGAAACATTAAAAATTATTAATAGGAATACAAAAAGTCAAGTGGTACATCATGATTATAATAAATTAAAAGTCAAATTAAATAAAGTTCAAATTAATTACGTCAAAAAAGAAATATATCTATATATATTTGACTTGCTATTATTTAATTAATTATATTAATAACAAAAATTGAGTTACATCTTCTTTCGTCAAAATATAGTTACAGGGTAGGATATATATATCTGGCAGAATGTAGTCTAAGACCCGCGGCTCTGCCCGCTACAAAGCAGGTACATCTATACAAACTTTGAACCTTCATTTCATCCCCTTAGGGGTTGAACTTTAGAAGATTCTTTTTAAGGTTCCGTACCTCAAAAGGAAAAAGCTTAACTCTTTTAGGATCACTTTGTTGTCCATTTATCTGTCTGTCTGTCAAGACCCACGAGGGGGTTAGCCAATGGGCTATCCACATTGCTATAGTCTTCCTCTAAATGTAGAGGAAGGCTATAAGCCATATAACATCACGCTACGACCTACATAAGCAGAGCAGTAACCAAGACGTGAATGAAATTGAGGAGGTCAGCTAGTTTTAAGATGTTTAGTTAGGAGTTTTTGTTTTACTTATACATATAACTAGCGACCCGCCCCGGCTTCGCACGGGTGCAATGCTGATACCGCCGCAACCGCTATGTCCCTGCATTTTAAATCCGTAAAATCTTCGAAAATTTCCCTTAAATTACATGCTGTAATGGGCCATATCGATCTATATTAAATGCATAATGTATTTAAGGTACTCAATTGGATAAAGATTGAAGCTATATTGCTTAAAATCGCTTCGTAAATATGCCATTATTTCTCGTAAAAAGTAAAGGATAAAAAATGGTTATTGTGGTTTTTCCCTAAGAGATAGACATATACCATCGTAGATTGATTGTAGAGCTTTTTAAGGTGTACAATACTGTAGTACATTATTTTGATATATCTCGCAGGGTTCAGCCAGCGTTTGCAATGCAAGGGCAAAAAATTGTGTTTATTTACGACATCACATTAGAAACCTTTAAAATTATCAAAGTTTCTCTACTATATTATGCATGTACACATATAAACTTTCTTCTTGAATCACTCTATCCATTAAATGAAACCGCATCAAAATCCGTTGCGTAGTTTTAAAGATCTAAGCATACATAGGGACAGACAGCGGGAAGCGACTCTGTTTTATACTATGTGGTGATAGTTAATTACGTTTTATAATAATTTTTAGTTCAACATTCTAGAACGCAAAAGTAAATTGGAAGACAACAACGAAAGAAGTCATTTGATAAATTCACACCTCAAAAAAACTAACGTACCAACCATATTGGACTCCAGGAGTGCTATCACGTGCTATTGTGATGACGTGATCCATTTTACGACCTATACTGAACTGTTAAAGAGATGGAGCTATATAGCGTGTTTACTTCTATCCCTCTTTCTCGCTACAACGACTGACATTTTAAAACATCATGGGAAGGCCCCGCTGAGCCCCCCTGCTGCTTTATTAATAACCACAATCAGTTACGACCTTATTATTTAATCTGGATGCATGGTACTGCCCCCACCCTAACTATAACATACTATAACTACGGTAATCGGACCGAGCCCAAGTCGTCGACGGCGCGTACTGTTCCACGCGCGCCTCAAGGAGATGTCAGCAAATCGTAGGGGCCCAGCAGGGTCGAAGCCTACTGGGGCCACGGGTAGTATGAAAGCGAAACCCGAGGCCCTGGGACGAAGACAACGAAGGAACAGGAGTGGGTTTTTAGTCAGTAAAAGTCTGACACTATCTCCCGCTCCGCCCAAGAGCGGGTTTTGTCATAAGATGATTTTCCCACCCAATAAAAAAAAAAACCTACCTTTTCTCGAAGTGTTACTTACTTCAGAAACTAAATATTCGCATTACCTCCACGACGGTAGCGAAACGGCGAAGCCATACATTTTTACTGATATGTAGAATTTGTGAAGTTAGGGTCGGTAGAGTTAGGCCGTGTAGATTCAGAAGCTTGGCTCTACATGAGGTCTGATACCTTTTTCACAGGGCAAATCTTATGTAGTCGTCTTGGCAACATTTTACATGAAATGTTTTTGGTGGGATAATAATATTCCACAACTATCACACAACGCCGTCTAGTCCCAAGCTAAGCAGAGTTTGTGTTATGAGTACTAGACAACTGATAAACATACTTATATATTTCTAAATACATACATATTATAAATAAATTACACCCCGACACAGAACAATGATCGTGCTCATCATACAAACATTTGTTCTCGGTGGACCTCCGGCATAGCAGTCAGGGCCCCTGACCACTAGACCAACTGGCCAGTCAATTTTATCCCCACACTTCCAGAAAAGAAAATAAAACCCACTATTGATCTATCACATACGAATTTAGGTCGAATCCAAAACTGTTCGCGAGTTTCACCAAACCGGATTACGCAAAACCGATAATTGGACTAATTTGGGCTCCTGTCGTCGCATTAATATCATAATTAGATTAAGAACATATTCGGGAAACAATGACTCATTTTACGGTTAACATTGGAAATTATTATAACCTTAATTTTGGGTAATTTTACGCCTGTTAACTTTTTCAGGCGGATCCAATAATTATTTTTGAACATAATTTTAATTTACGTGAAAATTTATCAGAATGTATTGTTATCATAATTTATATTTCGTCGAAAAAATGTTTCAGTAAACTAAACAAAGCCAATCTATTTGTAACCGTCAACTTAATTTACTATAGTTAATTACGGCAAACTTATTGTTTGAGCAACAAAAAATTACTACAATTATTTAAACAATACTTAATGACGGGCATTCATAATTATTTCATCGATTTTTATTCCTTTTTGAAACTTGTGTATTTGCAAGTATGTTGAACTATGTTATCGATCGTTTATAATAATAATTTTGATATTATATTTTTATTTTTATAATATATTTTTATATTAATATTTTTTTTATATATTCTATTTAAATTACAATTATCTTTATTACAGACCATATCCATAGTTGTCACAAATAGAGCTAATATACACTTGAGGTATGAATAAATTTTTTCTGGATATTTGAAAGAAAAAAAAAATACGATTTTTTGGCATAACTTAAATACAATAACATGGTGTATCTCACAGCTGCGCTAAATAGGTCCAATTCAGCATATTGTCAGGCCATTACGTAGCAGTTGCCTGACGCTGGTTTTCACCTGAGGCTTTAGTCCTTTTTATCCGCAATGACTTGTCGGATGTTGTTAGTACTACCCCGGACTCTGCTTAACAACGAAGCTAGCACATACAACATCAATAAATTGTTACTATTGTTATTATAAAACATTTTTTCCCATAACAGTCTACCGATTGGTTACAATGAATGTTTTGGAAGCCAGGCCTCGTCTTCGCTTCAAGATGCATTTTCATAACTAATTCACTCTCATTATTGTGTTACTAACTAACATGGCCTCGTAATGGGTTTAACGTATGAAATAATGGCATCGCATCTCTGTGTTCTACAGTAGAGAGAGGATAGTGGCGTCTCTAGGCGTCTCTATTGTATTACGTAATAAACTGACTATGACATTTAGGTATATATCTAATATTCCACAACTATCACAGCGCCGTCTAGTCCCAAGCTAAACATAGCTTGTGTTATGGGTACTAGACTACTGATGAACATACTTATATATTTCTAAATACATACATATTATGGATAAATTACACCCAGAGACAGAACAAAATTGATCATGCTCATCACACAAACATATGTCCTGGGTGGGAATCGGACCCACGACCTCCTGCATAACGGTCAGGGCCACTATTCACTAGACCAATACAGTCAATAACAACATGAAACATTGTACCGAATCGGAAGAGTTTTTCAGAAAACTTTTTAGTGTCGTCATTCAGAATCTCGATTAAATGTGCAAGGCTTCTATTGGTGTACTTTTTTATATTTTTAATATATAAGTACATTAGGGAGGGCCAAAATTCACATAAAATAGCAGATTTCCAGAGGTTTTACACAAATTTATGTGTTGATTTCTATAGAAGCCTAGATAGCTGTGTATCCAAAATATCTAGAGAAAGATGTGTAATAACATCAACAACACTTTCGCAAGAAGTTGGTAGATTCATCACACTCTTGATTTCTTGTATTCGTTTTTCTCTCAATATCATTCTTTATTTGTATGTATCTAAAGTATATATTTATTATTGTTCTTATTTCCTCTCTGTCAGTTTTCTTTTAAGTTGCATCTGCCATGTTATATCTCTGCACCACCCTAAGGTCGACTGGTAGAAAATGCCTAAGGCATTAAGTCCGCCTTTGTATGTTTCATTAGTGCATAAAGTTTTAAATAAATAAATAAACATTATAATCACATAAGAGCTGTTGTATGAAAACTCGAAAAGGACGCTCTTAAGGGACACAGGTGGGTTTATTCTGTAAAATCTGATACTCCTTAAGTTACCAAAGTGCTGCTCAAAAACACGTGCGCTCACTATTGGAACTCCTCTAAACGTTTCGTCTTTTTTTAAGTCGTAATGCAGGTCAAAACATGGTAGTCGTTGGCCGGTCTCATCAACATAAATCAACCTTAAGTGACCATTACTGAGGAAGAGCCTTTACTGACCATCATAATAAACTTTCCGAGTAGTAATGAAGACACATTCAAAATCAGGTTCAGGAAACATTAACTGAAAAAATCATTACAAAATATATGCCTGGGACGTTTTCTTCAAGAACCTTTGCAGACGATTAAAAATTATTATTTTTCGACGATAAAGAAAAAACGTTTAAAATTACAACATTATTGAAGGAGATGTGTTTCTCTATCAAAGGATATCCTGGCGGTTTTAAAGATTTCTCCGACTTTCAATAATCAAGTCACTATCAAAATAACAAGTTAAAGGATGAAAATACATTTATTTAGAACACAAACAATGAAGAAACAAATATGCAGAAACTTAAGTTAAAAAATATTTAAACAACAACATTGTGTGTCCCATGTCTGCGCCAAACAGGTCCAGTTCAGCATAATGCCAGACAACTACGTAGTAGTTACTTGAAGCTGGTTTTCATTTGAAATGAGTTCCTATCTAAAGTTACAGCGATCGACACCATTGTGACGTTCGGCGCTCCGATTGGCCTGCTCTAAGCTGTTAACGAACCAGAGAGCTAAACGCGGTAAACGTTTCAATCGTGTTAACGTAAAAACAACTCACTCTCAGCGCACTAAAGTTAACACATTGGACATTCGTTGTCTTCAACACAGGGGCGTAGTGTGGACTAATTTAGATGTGGGCGAAGGCACATCATTGAGGCCTTTTTCTTTCATAAATTCGAAAACGAGACAGCGACTGTCACATTCCAGTGTTCGGCCACATCGTCGCTTACCATCAAGTGGCATAGTGTTCAAACGCAAGACCAATTATAAAAAATTCCTCCTTCTTAAAGAGTCCTCGCTTGTGCGAGGCTTCCCCCATTTGAGTGCGAGGCCGTGGGCGAGGGCCCACTTCGCCCATGCCTAGCTACGCTACTGCTTGAATGTTAAAACATTTCACCTTGTTCATGGTTGCACAAAGGATATTGGCATCAAATGAATCCCGGCACGTGACTCAATCTACATTACATACAACACATTAGACAAGACAGAGTGTAGACGTGTCTCGCGTGAGTACGCTCTAATGTTTCCAAATGATCGAGTTTATGTGAAGTGAATCTAACGATTATCGAGTTATGTGAAGTGAACAATCCAATCTGTTCCCCATCGTTTGTGGGTTGTCCGTTGGTACAAGGCACACCAAGGTTAACATAATCAACCCCTTTTTTTAAATAATATTTATAAACTAGTTCTTGACGGCAATCTCACCTGATGGTAAGCAGTGATGCAATCGTCGATGGTGAGGCGCACTAGTTGACCAGCTTACCACCGTACCTTATAATATTTCCACTACTGGGACTCAGGCCTCCTCTCAAGGAGGTCCATCACGTAGGCCCAGTGCGGATTACAGCCTTTGATTTTTTGGTCCTAAGACATGCTAACTCACGGTTACGCCACGGGTAAACTACATGAACACGTACAGACAGCAACATCAATTGGGTACCCCTTTTACATTAAAATACCCTAGAAATTCCATGCGGGAATCGATCCCGCGATACGCAGTGCAACCGCTAATCGCTCAACTACTGTGACAGACGTGCCGTCAAGTCATTTTGTTGGAAAACGAAGACTTGTTGCGCTGTTGAAGTTCTCAAATCGTTTGATTTTTTTTATTTTAACTTTTACAGGAGTGATACATATGCGGACTTAATGCTACAGGGCATTCTCTACCTGTCAACCTTTTTTGTATCTTCTATCTTCTTCAGCGATATCTTCACCAAATGTGTACCGATTTCAATGATTCTTATTTCAAATAAAAGAGTGTTTTTGTCAGATGGTCCCATTTAAATTTGGTGTAGAGCTGATGAAGAACTTCAGAGATAGACCATGGAACTGCATATTCTGCCTTATAATGTTCCCACTGCTGGAACTCAGGCCTCCTTTCTAGGAAAGGGAATGGACCGTAATCTACCAATTTAGCAATTGCTATGTCAAAACGCGTCACTAACCGAAGGGTATCTACGTAATATTTAATAGAGTTTTGAACCAAAACTTTCCAGAACAAGCTTCCACCCTAACTTTAACAATTTCCGTATTCATAAATAAATTGTTGCCATCCGGTACTTAAACCGATTTCCCAATACTCTGGAACATAATTCGGGTAAACTATTCGCGTTGACAACCTTAAAAGCCTTTCAATTGGATTGGGGAGCAATCGGTGCGCCGGCCGCAATTGGGGACGTCTACTTTGTGGCCACTAATGTATGCGCAGACAGACAAAATTAACGTGGACTTGTATAGAACACGTTCACGCTATAATTGACCTTGTTATGATTGCTGTTAGTTTAGGTAAGGAAGCTGAAAGAACTGCCTACCGGCTCCCACTACATGCTATGCATGAACTCCTGCCGAATGGAACTTGAATTCCTACCGATTGTGACTGGCAAAATATAACAGATGAGAGCTGTGATGTAAAAGGAGGGCCTATAAGAGAAAGTGCATGAAAATGAGAAGAGGAGGCCGACAGGGTCCATATTGATCTTGACTATATTTCATACCACCCATGTACATAATATGGAATGCAATAAAATATTGAGTATTGAGGTCATGGGTGGGTACATGGTTGATAATTGATTATCATAGAATTGTAATTAACTCATAGAGGGAACTGATTCCAAAGGTCTTTCTGATAACAATTACATTTTTCGTTGTTCCAATGCGTACATTTACCTACTTATTTTATTCACCAAAGTTGCCAAATGCTCATAAATCAAGATTGAATAGATTACCTTAGGAATAGAGCAGTGGTGGCCGAGTGGTAACGGTCCCGACTTACGCGTTGTAGGTCGCGGGTTCAAACCCAGCCAGGCGCATTACTTTTTGTAATTTATTTCATCACCACTGCTCTCAAAACGGTGAAGGAAAACATCTTGAGGAAACCGGCATGTCCTAGAACCAAAACATTCGAAGACATGTGACAACCACCAACCCGCACTGAGCCCGCGTGGTGGATTACGGCCCATTCCCTCTCCTATAGAGGAGGCCTGAGTCCCAACAGTGAGAACATTATAAGGCCGACCACGCTATGCTAGGTTACTTTCAGGCAAGCGTGCTCCATCGTCGATCACATCGTCGCTTTCCATCTGGTGAGATGGTGATCATGCGCTAGTCTATCAAAATAAAATATTACCAAGAAAATCTTTAAATAGTTTAAGCTCCAAAGGCAAAAAAATACACTTTTAGTCGTATTTTAACGAATTCTTCGAAACGTAAAATAGACCGACGTTATGTTAATCATTCCATCAACATAAAGGCCAATTTAATTACATCTAGTAAGTCTTAAGAGCTTTCTGAAAGCCTATTACTATGCTAAGCAATGGCCGGCTTCAGTTGAGAAAATATACTTCAAATCTACCTTTTGGAAATCCAAGTCGACGTATTATTGTGCCGAACTCGCTTGGCCTGTAAGGTATTAGAATCCAAGAAGCATATTGCGACAACTACGGGCCCGCCTAACTATAAAGGTAGAACTATATTGGGCCCAAGTGGGACACGTACGCCGATCTAGGCGCGTCGGTCTCCATACATTTTATATGGCTACTAGACTTGTAGAGCTACATAAGACCAACGCCACGCGACGCGCCGCTACGTACAAAACCGGCGTGGCCTACGTGTGCGTCGGTCTATTGAAGTTCCCGCTTTATGCTTAAGGACTATAGTTAGAGTTGTGAACAGACATAATTACGTAGATTTTGAGGAAATAATTTAATTAAGTTCAATAAAGTGGAATGTTCACTTTTTTGAAATACCATTTCCTTGACTTAATAATGCTCCTACACACTAAAAAACAAAATAAACAAAAATTTTGAGTTTAGCGCCATCTAGCGAGAACATAGTCACACTTAGAGTCTCCTAAGTTTTAAATTACTAGGTCCCTACTAGCGTTTTGCCAGCGGTTCCGTCCGTGTGAATAACTTTTATTGCGGGGGCGAAGTCGAAGCCAGATGAGAAGTATCCTATATCCTTCCTTAAGGTTCAAGCTTACTCCGTTTCAAATTTCATCAAAATCGGTTGAGCAGTTTAACTGTGAAAGTGTAACAGACAGAGTTACTTCTATATTTATAATAGGTACATACAAGAAATATCTATGGATTTTCCTACCAGAATTTTTAAAGCAGGCTTTCTTTATTTCTAGAAATACCAAAAAAACGAGTGTTCTTCATAAAATCATAATGTAACTAAGATTTTCCTTCAAAAAGACGCAAATATTAATAACATGAAGCGCTAAATTCCCTATGAAATACGCACGCAAAGAAAGGCATGAAGAAAACGACGCTTAACATGTTATACAGCGTGTATATCACAAGAAGGATTATCATAAATACTTTTAAAGCAAAGAAAACGTGTTAAGACGTGTAGTCCCTTGAACCTCTGGCCCCCTAGCCAAGTTACAATCGTTTCGTTCGCGCCGAACATCTCGAGTAGGCCACGCCTCCAATTCCTTTGTCCTGACCACGTGACTGAGCGTTGAGATGACGTCAGAACAAATGAATCGGATGTGCGGCCTACTCGAGGCGTCCGGCGCGAACGATACGATTGTAACTTGGCTAGGGAGGCTGGCCGGAGTTAAATGCACATACTCGCATTGCCATCTGCGCCTGCATAGAGCCCCGCTGACCTTTAAAACGATTTTCTTTGTGAAATATTGTCGGTTTTTTTTATTCTTGGTAGATTCGCGCTTGACCGCTATCTCACCTGATAGAAAGCGACGATACGGTCGACGATGGAGCGCGCTAACCTAGAAGTAACCTATTCACTCTTGACTTAAAGATTCCTGGGATTTACATATGTATGTGCATTCTGAAGGACACTTCACTAGCTATTTTTTGTGTAAATATATTTCTAAAGATCAAAGCCGTTTGAAAGGAACAGGGAAAACAAGCGAAAAAATATCATGCTGTTATTTTTTTTTTGGCACAAGTATTCATATATCATGCAAAAAAATCATATGTTAATAATGTTGTATATGAATCTATACTTATAATAAATCTGTAATTGAAAATATCAAAAGCATAAATAGCTGGGGGCTAGACCGACACCGAACCCAAAATGTGATTAAAAAAATTTTTGCTTTTCTCTCTGTCTGTTCAAGCATCACGCAAAAACTACCGGTTCGATTACGACGAAACTTGGTATAATTATTCTCTAATATCCTGGGCACCACACTGGGTACTTTTTATCGCGGAAAAGTATATACAATAAAAAACAAACTTAATTTTGCGGTTCGATCCCTAGACCAACCGCAAATAATAAGTTTGTCGTAAGTTACGTCACCCGCAGTGGAGTTCACTAAGAGGCGCTGCACACGGCTAAGATACTATAATATTTTATCTTAAGATACAATATCGCTCGCCATACAATTCAATGGACTATCACACACGACGAAGATAATAAATAAATATTTCATATTTAGTGTCTCAAAAAACCTAATAAAACCGTTTTCAATTTCTACGCGGACGAAGTCGCGGGCAAAAGCTAGTCTATAATAAAAATATATTTTTTTCCAACCTATTAAGTTACCGAGGAGTATAAATAGGCTTCAGAAGGTCACTGTTTTATGGCAACGCTCGGGAGCTAGGACCTTAAGATATACTCTCAAAAGCATAAACACACATTTAGTTACGTAAAAAGAACTCGCTTGTTCACATTCAGGTAAGAACCCCGGAGCGAGGAAAAATAAATTAGTACGTTTGTACAAAGGAAAGTAAATATGAACAGTTAATTTAGAGTTAATTAAGGTGGATAGTGTTTAGAAACCATTAATTTTAGACCTTGTCGTGTTCCCCTTCTAGGTTTATTGGAATAAGTACGAGGAGTTTACTAATGGTGTGTCCACACTGCTGTCACTTTTCGGGAAACAAAACGATTTTTTTTTTGTCATAATTTTATTCTAAAATGTTGCTTCGGTGTGGATGCACCATGAGTTTTATATTAGTATGGCGTGTATCTATTAGCATATATTAGTGATGTCCCAAAATCAATGTCTCTTTAAGAATCGGCAATTATAGTAATCGATTTCTTTGACCCTATCTTTCAATCTTTCAGAACTGTCAAACGGTACTTCTGGGCTTTAAATGCGACTAATCGCTGAATTTAAACATGTGTGAAAAGCCTAACTTTCCCGAGCCTGAATAGTCTGTATACCCCTTTTTAGTTAGGGTAATCATCAAATATCTTCTCCCGATCTGGGTGAACCAAAGGAGGTATGAAGGACTTTTACTGACTAAAATCCACCCGTATATCTGCAGTTGCCCTTTGCGTTCCAGAGCCGCGGTCCCTCTTTCAAATCCCGCAGCCCTGCTGTCGGTACATTGTATCCATAGCAGATATGCACCTTTGCATGACTTGAAATATTTTAAGCCATGCAAGTAAATTCTCTAATTTATGTGCTGGATTTAAATAAACAACGATATCAACTACGGTCAACCATCATCTCCCTAGCTTTTTCCTCACTAGCTTGGGGTCGACTTCCAGTCAAAGTGAATACGGCAGAATATCCGTGTTTGACATGAGCGACCGCCTATAAGACCAGTCCACAAACCAGTTACTGGGCAACACGATACTCCTTGGATATACTGATTTTCTGTTTTACTGGCGTCTAACTACCTATAAAATCTATCAAAGATATACTAATGACAACCCGAACCAACGGCTTCACGTGCTTTCCGAGGCACGGAGTGTCAATAATGTCGTAACTTAGAAAAGTAATATAATATATATATAATATAATTTTTCACGACTATCACACAACGCCGTCTAGTCTCAAGCTAAGCAGAGCTTGTGTTATGAGTACTAGACAACTGGTAAACATACTTATATATTTCTAAATACATACATATTATAGATAAATTACACCCCGATACATAACAAATGTTCGAGCTCATCACAGAAACATTTGTCCTAGGTGGGAAGCGAACCCACGAGACCTCCGGCATAGCAGTTAGGGCCACTAACCACTAAGCCAACAGGCCAGTCAGAGTACATATGAAAAAATCAAAGCCCATATGAAATGAAAAATTCACATTTCTACTTGCCTGATTTCGAACCCCCACTAAGTAATCACCTATGGTCAATATCACTGATATAATACTGTGAATCATCATCGATAGTTATTTTATGTTAGGCGTGGTTACATTAGCGAATTAGTATGAGTAATAGGTACCTGGACTTTAATGCCATAATAAAGTATTTCATTGCTGATTTTATATTACATTTACAATAATTAATAACCACCCTCATACTGCGTTTAATAGATAGATATATTCTTTACAGTACAATATAAAAAAAAACTGGGCAAGTGCGAGTCGAACTTGCGCCCTGAGGGTTCCGTACAAACTTACCTACGTAAATAATTCCCGACTGGAGTGTCGAAGACTTGAATATATGGTTTTAAATTCAACTCGATACCGCCACGTGTTTTCGAGATAAAAGGTCTTGACAGACAGACAGACGGACAACAAAGTTATCCTATAAGGGTTCCGTTTTTTGGTTTTGAGGTACGGAACCCTAAAGATACACAGTAAGAACATAAAGTTAACAGGGTGTAACAATGGGCGGTCTTATCGCTAAAAGCGATTTTATACAGACAACCTTTGGATGGATTTGACAGAGAAGGAGAAAAGATACGCAGGTAGTTCGTGATATACTATTTACGCCACTTCTCTCTATAATATAATTTAAATCAATTTCATATATTAAGGTAACCTATGTAGAACTGTAGAGAATATTTCTCAAATAATAACTTCAAAATGCTTGCAGTCTGTTGCGAGATATATAACGAGGACTAGCGCAGCGAAGTCTCAACTACTACCCCCCTAGCCAAGTTACGATCGTTTAGTTTGCGTCGAACACCTCGAGTAGGCCACACCTCCGATTCCTTTGTTCTGATGTCACCTCAACGCTCAGTCACGTGGTCAGAACAAAGAAATCGGAGGCGTGGGCTACTCGACGCGTTCGACGCAAACGAAACGATCGTAACTTGGCTAGGGGGCAGGACCATTACAACATTAAACAGATACTTGAGCCACCATAAAAAAAAAATTAATGTAATTTCAAAGCCGCGACAGAAAAATATAGAAACGAAACCCTTCATAATTAAACTTCGCCTAGTCTTTCATTTTGTTAAAATAGGTACAGTTCCTAGTCTGTGAGCTTCTCCTAAGTTCATTATAGAAAGGTGGAGTTAAAATATATCTTTATTGTGTCAACCTTAAGAACAAACGTGAGCAACTTTGGAGATCGTCTACACTAATATTATAAAGAGGTGAAGTTTGTTTTTTTGTTTATAGGAGGTGGTCTCTGAAAGTACTGGTCTGATTGCTAAAATTTGTTCACCGAAAGAAAGCTGCTTTATTCTTGAGTGACATAGGCTATATTTTATGAACGCGGGCGAAGCTGCGGGCAAAAGCTAATGGGTAATATCTTTGAGATTTTTATTATGGTCTTTAACTTTAAGTACCGGATGCATAACCGTTGAAAAGTTCTAACTCAAACACCTTTTTTTTTTAGTTGAGAAATCACCAAATAACTACTCCCGCTTCGAGAGAGTGTGTCAGACTTTTACTGACTAAAACCCTCCTGTGTTCCTTCAGTTGCCCTTTACGTTCCAGGGCTGCAGTGATTCTTTCGAAAATTCCCGCAGTCTTAACTTGAGTTTGGGCTGCGGGAATCATTTAATTAGAAAGCAATAATAAAAATTTCAAAACTTCAGGTAAATATCGAATGCCACAGCCACGGCTTTAAGAAAAAAAAAACATTTAGATTTCTATTTTTGAACGCATTAGTACTCATAGCTGACGTCATGATACCATGTAAATCGCGAAACACACCAATAACATCTCGGATTGATTATGCTACCGCAACTACATCGCCAGCCAGGTGGACTGCGAAAACATTTATGCTCTCTTACTGTAAAAAGATTGTAAATCAATCGCCATTATCATTGCATCAAAACAATACTGAACTATATTTAAACATTCACAAGATTATTTATCAATACATAACAACTTCCGTTCATATTAAACGTTTGTATGATAACTGTGGGAAAAGGCAGGTGTGCTCACTTTTAAATATTTTATCAGGCAACAGTTATTAATATTTGAAAATCGAAACATAATTATATCAAGTTTTCTGTTACATTGTACACGAAGGACTAAGGTTTACAAAATGGCGCCTTTTGTGGTGGGAATATAAGAATAATAATAAGCGTTTTTTTTAAATTGTTGATAGACTCGTACTTGACCACTATCTCACTTGATAGAAAGCGACAATGTGGTTGGCGATGGAGCGCACTTTCGTAGAAGTAATCTATTCACTCTTGAATTAAGGTTCATAGTCCCTAGAACATCTAGTCGGAATTAAATGCATCATTTTCTTTGCGAAATATTGATTGATTTATATATGCTATGTATATTCTGAAGAACATTTAATCAGCAATTTTTTTGTGTAAACATATTTTTAAAGATCAAAGCCGTTGGAAGGGAGTAGGGAAAACAAGCGAAAAAATGTCAGGCTGTTAATTTTTTTTTTTTTGGCCGAGGTATTAATTAGTCTTATGCCCCGTTTATATGTGGGCCCAGCCTCGGCCAATCGTCATTGTTTAAACGGGGTTTCTCCGTTATCACAATGGCTAGGGAACGCGATTGGCCGAGGCTGGGCCCACGTGTAAACGGGTCATTACGAAAAAATCATATGTTGATAATGTTGTACATGAATCTATAATAATTTTTTTTTTTTTCAAACCTATTGACCTAGCCATTACCGAGGAGTAGGCTTCAAACTCCCGCAGAGAATTCCAGTCCTTAGCCGTACGCACAAAGAATGTGTTCCCAAAACATTTTGTGTGTACAATTCCTAACACATCTAAAGCCAAATATAAGACTAATAGGTTGTGTGAGCTGAATAATATGAAAGTAAAGTGCGACAGTGATAGCGTAACGGTTGACAGAACGGATTGGGCGATGAAGAAGTGTTGCGCCGACGCCGAATAACATGGGACAATTTATGAAGGTAATAATGATTAGTTTCTGCGGGCTTCCCATCCAGCTATAATTTAGGTGTCTTCGAGGCTAGAGTGAATAGGCTCTTAATAAACAAGTGCGCCTCACCATCAATTATTGCATCACTGCTTACCATCAGGTGGGATCGCAGTCAAGCACTGGTTTATAAAAATTAAAAAAAAAGATATGTCACTGCATTCTGTTTAATATGTTTTAATCATACTCGAAGAATGTTTTTTCCTTTTTAAGGTTCCGTACCCAAAGGATGTCAACTTGACTCCGTCCGTCTGACATTGGGCTGTACCTTATAAACGGTAAAATGTATAGAAAGTTCACAGAATGTGTATTTCTATTACCGCTACCACAACAAACAAAAAATTAAAAGGGGTTTCCATACAAGAACCGTTATTTTGCTCAATTTTAATATTGTATACGGAACCCTTCATGTACGAGTCCACTTTCCAATAGGCCAGTTTTTGTTTTTTCTTGTATACGTCTGTTTCTCTCAAAGAAAACCGTATATTAAAAATACCAGAATGTATCTAATAAATACTTAACTACAGACGACTTGGCTCAGACAAATATTTTTCTAAGACAAAGTAGACTTCAAATAGACCGGAAAACTTAACATAATGACAAATAAAGAAAACGTTTTTAGCAACAACCACTTTTGTACTGCCCACATATCTTCAGAACTTTGTAGTTAAACTCTGCGATATCCAAACCTTTTCAGAGCTTATTTGACCAGTATTACTAGGTATTATCACGTTTGGCTTTTAATTCTTCGTTATCTTCTTCTTCATGTCACTGACAAGATACAGGGATATCAAATATATACTACTATACGCACAAAACGTTTTGGGAACACATTCATTGTGCGTACAGCTAAGGAGTGGAATTCCTTGCCTGAATCTGTGTTTCCTGATGGCTACAACCCGGTAATCTTTAAGTCAAGAATGAAGGGCAAGGCTTCTATCGAAGTACCTACTTTTTTATATATGAGTACATTACGGAGGGCCAAAGCCACGTAAAATAACAGATTTTCAGATGTCTTTTACACAAATTGTTTATTTTACACAAATTTGTGTTTTGATTTCTAATAATAGAAGCCTAGATAATATCCACAAGATAGTGTGTATCCAAAATATCTAGAGAAAGATGTGTAATAACATCATAATCACGTAAGAACGGTTGTATGAAAATGTACCTCGAAAAGGAAACTCTTAATACTTTTTATTTAAACTTTCCTGAATAATGCTAACTTTTCTCCAACACTTCTAGCAGAACTCGTCATAAACCGATCAGTGGTTGAAAACAGACAGCGAAGCCACAGTCCACATTCAGGTACTCATACAGTTAAGAAGTCCCTACCGCAGTCTGTTTCCTGATAGCTACAACCAAGGCGTCTTTAAATCAAGAGTAAAATAATAGGTTACTTCTAGACAAGCGTGCCTTCTCGTCGATCACATGCGTAGCGATCAAACACGAATCTTTAAAAAAAAACCTCAGGCAGACACTGGCTTTTCCAGAACTCATACAAAAAGCGAAGCCAAACAGTAGTTTAAAAAAGAAAACCAACAAACAGTGAAGACTCAAGTCCGCATTAAGGTGGCCCTCCATTTACCAAATTATAAACCTAAACTTTAGTTACACAAACAACACAATGCTACCCAAGACAGTTGTAATTTCATGTCAATCAAACTATTATCCAACAAGGGTGTCTTTGTTAAGTAATAGTTTGCCCCAAGTTAATATCAATACTTCCTCACGAGTCTCTACTGGCCAATGAAACAGTTGCTTGTAATTCTGAAACTCTGAACCCCAAACCCCTGATGGGATCAGCAACATTGAAATAAGTGAGGCCGATATATGTTGCTATTTCTGTACTGTGAACACAAAGTTTATAATATTCTACGAGCACTTGGTTGGTTTGTTGTTATTGTTATTTTTATTTTTATGGTATACGCCATGTTTGACGCAAAACTTTTTTCTTTCTTTCACTTTGTCCTCGACTTCGGTCGCGAGAATGTTTCCATAAAAACTTGAACACCCCTTTAACCCTATTTTTAGGGTTGTTTCGAAACACTAATAATGAAAGTCTTTATTATTCATGTCGATTAGACTTTGTGTCAAGTTTCAAGTTCATAAACCCAAGAAATAATATTTTTCCATACAAGCTTTGACAACCCCTAAATTATTTTACAGGGGTAGTTATGAATAGCGAATAATGAAAACCTTTTTATTTATTTTCGTTACTAATTATGCTTTTTTTTTCCGGTGGTAAAATCATCTTATGACATCCCCCGCTCTTGGGCGGTGCGGGAGATAGTGTCAGACTTTTACTGACTAAAAACCCACTCCTGTTCCCTCGTTGCCTTTCGTACTGGGGCCGAGTCTTCCTTTCAGAATCAGACCCTTGGCCAAAGTAGGCTTCGACCCTGCTGGGCCCCTACAGTTGCCGACATCTCCCTGAGGCGCGTTACTAATTATGTTAAGTTTCAAGTATGGAACCCATGGAATATTTCGCATACAAACGAATTCCCCCTTTTCATCTCCTTATTACTTCGATCTTTAAAAACCCCTTCTTCTAGGAAAGAAGAAGGGGTTTCACAAAAGAAAGCCTTGTGCAAAATTTCAAATTCCTAGTCCCAGTAGTTTCAAATGTGCGTTGATATGTCAGTCAGTCAGTCAGTCAGTTTCTCCTTATATATTTTACAAAAGCGGGTTGGTCTTAGATATGTGTGTAGATTCTCTTGCACATTATATCTGTGTGCGTAAGCTCGGATTTTTTTTTCTGTGATTTGCCTTTTACAGGTCAGCCTATGAGATACTCATCTGCTTAAACAGACTTGCTTGTGGCGGCCTTAATAAATTAAACTCTCCAGCTAGGACTTACAAAAACTTAAAACTAAGCGACTACACGCTAAGGGCACCCTGTTGGGTACGGACTCCGGCTTAATGCGTCTGTGGAGAAGGGCAGCAAGGGACAGGCTGAATCAAACACAGATTTACGGACGAATTTAAAACGGATGTAAACAGCGGTAACCTCGGTACGCAAGGTGTCATATAAAATAGTTCACGCAAGCAAAAACAATGTGTACATGAATCTATACATACATTTAAGACCAAAGCGCCGAAAATAAAGTTCACTCGAACATACACACATCGAGTCTTTTCAGTAAGACCATCGTAATTGAAAGTTAGCAATTGTTGCAGGCACAGGTTTTTTCTTTCCTAATTAAAAAATATTTTTCAATACAATGACTCGAAAACTCGATCTTATCTTTACGACTTTTAGGAAAAAAATACTGTTTTCCCCACTAGAGCGGAAAAAAGCTCGTGCTGCATCGAATCAGACTAGGTGACTTAACGAGTCGCGCATCAACCCCCTTTTATTTATATCTTTGTAAATTTATTGAAAAACGTCGTTTGATGGTAATTTCTCACTGCAGCCTTTGCTCTTGCAGCGAGCAAGACAAACTTTCTCCACTTGTATCAAAATGTAAATATGATTATATGCTCATAATTCCAATTCTAATTGATCAGTAGTTTTATGAATAACAAGTCTGAAATATTATCATAAATACTTTTAGATTAGGAAAAAAAATAACCCTTCCTGCTTGATACGCCTCGACCAAAGGGAGTCGGTCTTGCATATGCAAGACTCCCTTTGGTGAGAAAGGATAACTATATAATAATAGACTAACTGTTCCTCGCGGTTTCACCAATGTCTTTAGCTACTGCTCCACTTCCGCGTGTAGTAGCGTGATGATAAATATGTCGTAGCCAGATCTTAGAATTGACCACTTCATGAAATGGCCAACTATAACTGGCCAGATCGTTTAAACGTTAACATTTGATGATATGTCAATCCTCGTTTGGCCATATCATTGATGTAGGATTTCTTAGATAATAAAAGGTCTGAAGAAGAGAAGCCAAACGAGGATTGAAATATCATCAAACTTTAACGTTTAAAACGATTTGGCCAGTTTTAGTTGGTCATTTCATGAAGTGGTCAATTCTAAGATCTGGCCACGACTTATACACTATACTATTCGTAATAAAGCCATACGTAAATATTTTTTTCTCAATCCGGCTGGTAGTACCAAGGACTAGCACGTTTAAACAAACAAATAACTCTTTCGTTTTATTATATTATTATACACTACATATAACATAATAAACGTAAGTACCTACATTCTAAAATTAGTATGTTCAGACTCGGCTACTGAATAGATTTCAGCCATTTTTAAAATAGATTTTTGTTTTCTTAATTTAAAAAAGAAATACCATCGTTCTACCGTTTCGTTATGTTCTTGGTTATTCCTTCACTAACCCACCTCGTTGTTCTTTTTTTTTCAATCTCTTTGTATGAAGTTGTGTAACTTAAAATATTTATATATAATAGCTATAACTATGTATATATATTAATTTGCACTACACCGCAGACTACCCCCCTTTTTTCTTTTTCAAGTTCTTACTGTCCATCCTAAAGTTGTCTAGTAGATATCGCTGTCAGTACCCATAGATTAAAAGCCTTTGTAGGTACCCATAGATTTAAATTAGTGTAAAAGTTTTGTTACTATTTTGATGTACAATAAAGTTTATTCTATTCTACGAATTTGGATAGATACCATTAATACCGATGCGAATTTAAAGTCATTTAATGACTTCTCACGTAAAACAAAACATGCTTTCAAGTTGTGCGTGTTGGAATTATTAAGTAAAACTCAACTCTAAGCAGAAGCAAAAGAACATTGATGTTCTGACATCTTATCTTCAGACAGAACATTCCGACAAAAAGTTTCGTGTTCCACTTATTTTCTCTTCTTCTTTTTTTCTTTCTGTTACTTTCCATACTTTCTTCTATCGTTTTAAATAAATGTTAGGAAGTAAACCTAATAATATCCAGTTTCAGTACTGCTTCAGAATTTTTTTCTACTAAAAGATAAAAAGACTCTTCCAACCCTTGTCCCACGTTACTTGGAGTCAGCGCAGCACATTTTTTTCTTCCATTCTGTCCTGTCATCCGGCACGCTACCACTAATTCCCTTTTCTTTCATTATTCTCCTCACATAATCTATCCATCTTTCCTTTGACCACCCTCTCCTCATCCACACGTAAGAGACAAAAAGCATCGAATGTATAAAAAAGAGACCAAAGGTACGGTTGCCACGATGGTAAAGTAATTGGTTACTGCGCTTCGTGTCTCGGTTTCGAATCCCGCACGGAGCAAAATATTTGTATAGCCTACAGACAGTTATGGGTCTGAATGTGTTTGTAAGTTAAAATGTTTAATAATGAGCCCACAATACAGGAGTAATTCTCTTAATGTAGGGCAATGTTTAAAAAAAAGAGTCATTACTTGCAGTTTTTCTCAAGCACGCTTCAAAAACTAGTGCAAATAAGAATTAAATGCAATGAAGAAAATGTGGAATGGACCAAATCTCGTTCTGAATATAATAGAATCGAAGCGTTCAGTTTTAAACGTTTTATTCGTTTCAAATTCATCGAATAAAATTTTTAGTTTTGTATTGTTTGATTCGCTCCGTGTGTACTGTTCCGAGAGACTGGACTCAATCAATGTTCACGAATATCGTTTTAAATGCCCGAGGTTTTGTTTTTAAATGTTATTTTAACATTCTTAAAATGGCTCCATACGCATTTAAATTTAAATCATTACACATCATAACGATTTTTTTTTAGGATGGCAGTCAAACACATATACGGCACCTTTTTACTAAAATTAGACACCACTTCAAAAACACTAAACTTTCAAAAATTCTAAAACACTAAAACATCGACACTAAAACACGATATACGTATACAACACTACACTTTTTAGGCTAAGACTTGATAAGAAATCACTATTTAATTAAATAGCACTGTTCACTGGGGGAACTTTGGATAAAAATTCGTAATTTAAAATTGGCGGTTGTTTTCTGCGCGAGTGATGTGGGTGCTGCGTCGACGAGGTTCGGACGCCCACTGACGCGTGATGTGGGATGCGGGATGACAGGGCGGGCGGCGCGGCGGCCTCCGTCCCACCGGCACGAACAGATGCTACAGATTAGCAAGAACACCTTCCCCGCCAGACTTTTAATGGATCGGACGTATTAACTCTCACGTGGATGGCCGTAATTAGAAAGTTTTAATCGACACTTTTAAGGCTTTAGACGGATTTTTAGGTAGTTTTTTATAGGTTGCGGCCTACGTGGTAGCTCGGGATTTCGCTAAAAAGATTAAACTAGATAATAGTTTCTTTGATAGTCAGTCTTTTAGCATACTCGACATTAAAAAAGTAAGCCAAATCAGTAGAATTTTCTACTAATTATAAGTTGTACGAGTACCTTTTATAAGTTGTGCAATACGTTTTTAATAGCACGTACAGATTTAAAATGTATAAATATAAAAGGAAAATCATCTCACTTTATTAATTTTAAAAGAGGAAAGATTTGTATTTTTAGAGTTTTATTTGTAACGAATTCAATCAAAAACTACTGAACGGATTTTGAAAATTCTTTCAGCAATTGTATGCTAAACATATCATTGAGTTGCATAGGCATGATTATGTTTTCAATATTTTCAATATTGGAAGTCTCTGGTAGAGACTGGTGGACATTATAGTCAGGAAGTTCACTGTCCTAACACGAAAACCTAAAAGAAGAGATGCGACATATTTTAGTATCTGAGGCATGCTGTTATTATGAGGTTAAGAACACCGTAGGCGCGGGCTTGCAGACGACGAGCAAATGGGCAGCTCGCCGTCTGCTCGTCTGGTAACCGTCCGGACCGAACCCAAGTCGTCGACGGCGCGTACTGTTCCACGCGCGCCTCAAGGAGATGTCAGCAAAACGAAGAGGCCCAGCAGGGTCGAAGCCTACGGCTCTGGTATTAAAGGCAAACGAAGGAACAGGAGTGGGTTTTTAGTCAGTAAAAGTCTGATACACCCTCCAGCTCCGCCCAAGAGTGATTCAATTAAACTAGGTAATTGAATAAATATTGCTTATATGCTGGTCCCAGTACCATAAGCGTAGTAGTTGAAAACACAGTTGTGTAGCGTTCTGCTTTGATTCGATCTCCAAGTCAACTTCAACTCTTCATTAATGGCATTT
Organism: Mythimna vitellina; assembly: GCA_949316375.1. NCBI lineage: Eukaryota > Metazoa > Arthropoda > Insecta > Lepidoptera > Noctuidae > Mythimna > Mythimna vitellina. The sequence goes on from OX438696.1 coordinate 4,522,784, forward strand.
GTGTGAGAGACACCAGAATTTTGCTAATTGCACGTGTGACCTATTAATATACCATCGAATGCTGGAGAATATTTAGCGATTATTAACAGTAACTAAAAAAAAATATTGAAAAATGTCTCCGCAGACGCAGACTATATGAAATCTCTAAGTTACTATTATGTACGTAAATATCAACTCATACAAAATAGGAGAATATATATTTTTTTTATAATGTAAATATAAATCAAGTGTACAATGAGCGGTCTTACCGCACTGAGTGATCTGTTGCAGACAACCTTTGAATGGGCTGAAATAAAGGAGAGAGACCTCGGAGAGATAATTTTACTAGAGAGGAGACAGGTATAGAATTGACTTACTTGATGTCTAGTGGACTAGTTGATCTATTTCAAATCAATATTTTGTTTTTAATAATTATGATCTCATAGTACTAACGAACGCACTGTTCTTGTAAGATTTAATTCTTAGCTAACATTAACGTATTGTCGTTAGGTAATACCTACTGTCGAATTGTTTACATTTTTTCAATTCACTTACTCGAAAATCTGCTCTTATACCTACGGTTTTAAGGCACGCAAATTACTGTAATCCGCACAAGTGCAGAAAAGTGCGTGAACCCGCCCCCTTACAATCATATCAGGCTGGGTGCTAAGCGACCCCCACAAGTCGTGCATCAACCCCTATTTATTTATATATTTTACAGTGTATTTAAAAAAGTCATTTAATTCACGTGGAAATTTGTCACTGCAGCACTCGGCTCCAAAACACCCTCGCCTATGGCTCGGGCAAATTCCGCCTCAGTCGCGATGACAAACTATCTCCACTTGTACCAAATGTACTATTTCAATTTTTCCTTACCTCATTTCCGACTGACAAAATACGTTTCTGACTATAAATCTGGCTTTTACGACTGGTCTCGACTAGTAGTCTCTAAATTTTACTATTCCAAAGGCGTTCGAAATGACGTGACTATATGCGTTGCGATTACCACGAAAGGGGTGAGTAAGTGCAGAATGAAGTTATTAACACTGAGATGAATCATGGCTATGTTACGACCTTCCATTTCATCTTTGACCTGGTTACAAGCTCGTATGGCGTTCAGAATGCAAATGTTCGGAATACTGACGTGACCATCTGAGATGAAAAAAGCATGACGGACACGTATTTCGTACACTCTATCGAGCTAATTAAAAAATAAATCATCATCATCATCATTTCAGCCGAAAGACGTCCACTGTTGTACATCGTCTCGCATCCATCGGATTCCCGCGACCCTCATCAGTTCACCTTGTGGGAGGCCTTACAACGCTTCGTCTTCCGGTACGTGGTCGACATTCCAGAACCTTTCGTCCCCTTCGACCATCTGTTCGGCGAGCAACGAGCCCTGCTCACTGCCACTTAAGTTTGGCCATTCTTCGGGCTATGTCCGTAACCTTGGTTCTCCTGCGGATATCCTCATTTCTGACGCGATCACGCAAGGAAACTCCGAGCGAGAGATATATTCAGCTTTAGGCTCATCCTGTCTGACCCGATATGATAAATCCTATTACATCTGAAACCTCACTCTCACCTAGCAAGGTGACAGTGAAGAAGCATCTTGAAGCGGATAAATTATCACTAAGCATCCCAAGTATAGGTACTCAAAATTTTCCTCAATATAAAAATCGTATGTTAAAAATGTCGAGTCACCAAGGATTATGCGAATACGAAGCCGAATAGCCCCGTCTTCTAATGTGAACCGATACGGAATCGCGGCGGGGGAATTAACATCCTTAAATCGAAATCATGGTTCGATATCTCACTGAACGGATTTTGACTACCCATTTTCGGAAGGACCTCTTCAATAGAAAGTTTAGAAGCGATTGAAGAGGTTGGCTTGAATATTATTTTAAAGTGCGATTATATAATTTTTCTTCTTAGTTTAAGGTAGTACATGTATCTTTCAGTTTTGGTAAATATTCGTGTTAGTCGTATAAAATAATAAATTATGATACAAGTGGAGAAATTTTGTCATTGCGACTGAGGCGTAATTTACCTGAGCCTAAGCCGAGTGCTGCAGTGACAAATTTCCACGTGTATCAAACAACGTTTTCACTTAGGAAGATATAAATAAACTGGGGTTGACGCGCGACTCGTGAGGGTCGCTTAGCGCCCAGCCTGATACGATAAATACAATCAATTGTAGCGGGGGCGTGCGAGCGCATTTTTCCGCACTAGTTCGAAAAAGAGTAAATTGCTTACCTCAAACCGATAGGAATAAGAGCGTTTTTTTCAAGAGTATTGAAAATATAATGACCACTATAATATTATCTCTATTATTTTCGATTTTGACATGGATTTTGAATTTATTTACCTATTCATAGTTGTGTATCTTTACTAACAATAATGGATTATACATATATAATCTAACAAATAAATTAATATTATTATTTATTCTGACTAAGGCCTAGTCTATATCAGTAATATCCTATGTACCTTTACTGCTGGAAATTACTTACATAACCATATATAAGACTGTTCTGAGACTTTCAGATCTATGCGTAAAACCAAATACTTCAACAAGATCCAAGCATTGCTCTCTCTCAACAATAGACTCAACCTTCCAAAAACTCAAATAACTTAATAGTTCTGACGTTGAAAACTAAAAATAAACGGATCACATACTTAATGTTTCACGTCGGGATGTTGAAGATATCTAGGAATTAGGTCGAAGTGGTATCTGCGTTCTATATCAAGCCTCTCTGTCCAATTTGTTGTTCTATACTTAGCTAACAGACGGGACACCTCATGTTTTATCTATACTATATATATTATTGATATTACCTATCCTTTTATCCTTCATCATCATCATTTCAGCCGAAAGACGGCCACTGTTGGACATACTCCTCCCAAAAATATCGCCACAATGACCGGTCTTGTGCGTCTCGCATCCATCGGATTCCCGCGACCCTCACCAAGTCATCGGTCTACCTTGTGGGAGGCCTTCAAACGCTGCGTCTTCCGGTACGTGGTCGCCATTCCAGAACCTTTCGTCCTCTATTCTGCGAGCAATGTGCCCTGCCCACTGCCACTTAAGCAGACTTACTTTTATCCTTAAATATTATTAAACAAAGTCCCCAAACATGTATGTCTACCTTTATGTTCAAGATAAACTTAAAAACTGCTGAACGAATTTTCGTGCAATTTTCACCAAAAGACAAAATGATTCATGAGGAAAGTTTGGGAGTACACATGCATATTATAGTAAAAAAAGCCGTGAATTCCAAAGGTTTCTAAGACCCTTGCAAAGCGGGGGAATAGTAATAGATATTATAAAGAGGAAACATTTTTAGACTCGAAAACTACTAGAAAGATGGGAAAGGCTCAGCAGATTAATGAATTCGAAATAGTCAATCATATTAGCAAAAATTCCTATAATGAATTGCATTAAACACTTTGTGAAATGTTCTACCTAAGAAGAGAGAAAAACCGGCCAAGTGCGATTCGGACTCGCGCACGAAGAGTTCCATACCGTCCGTAGCAAAAAACGGCAAAAAAAATCACGTTTGTTGTATGCTCGGAAGCCCGAGCATACAACAAACGTGATTTTTTTTAAAATATTTATTTTAAATCTTTATTTTATTCTGTTTTTTATTATTATATTTATTTTATTCACAGTTCATGAGATACAGCCTGATGTCAGACGGGCAGCGAAGTCTCAGTAACAGGGTCCCGATTTACCTTTTGGGTATATCCAAAGAAATCATCGACCACAGATTAATAAAACAAAAAAAGTTGTCCGGAAATCGCGGGACTTGCAAAATTCCGTAATCCCGGCAAAGAGTAGGGGGGAGCCGCGCAGTTTTATTAATTGCGGGCGTCGTATTGGGCTTTTACCCGGGATTAAAGATGAGCTGCGCTATCCGGAGCGCAAACAGATTAAGCACTATACAGATACTTCACACATCCGCTTCGCTCAGAGAAGGAATGCACCAGAACGAAAGTTTTTATACGAGGGAGAAAATAAATAAGATTTACTCTTGACTTATAAACATGAGTGCAAATTAGTATTGGATGTGCGGGTTTATGATTAGTCAGATGGCAGGTTTCGTGGCTGAGCTGACTTTGCAGGAGTGCAAGACCCGCTAAATTATCTATATCGACCAGGTCCTCTAATGATGCGGCCCTCAAACGCAAAGGATAGCTGAGGGAACACAAGTAAATTATAGTCAGTAAAAATCTGACACTTCCTTTTATTCCATCCATCGTTAAAAAATGTTTTGATAATTTACCATACAAAAAGGGTACTTTAATGAATACTGTATATAAGTTATTCACGGAAAACTACTATATAAAAGTATTTTCTTTAATTAGTTGTTTTGTTAGTTGAAGTTTAATTTCTTTATGGCAAGAACTGGAGAAGGTCTTTACCCAAAGACGTTGAATAAAACCTTTTATTTACTAATTTATAATAAGCACACCAACAGCAAAGTCACTTACAATTGAAATAAACTTACATCTAAAATTGACTCTTCAGTAACCATGCAAATAACAGGCATGCATTGACAAAATTAATATTAGAGACAAATAGAGAAAATAAAAAGTGTGTCCAGTGCACCTGAATCCAGAAAGCCTAAACACACCGAAATATAAAGACGTACATTATTCGCACTGTTTATATAGCCAGCGTCTGTATAGAGCGAAACTCATGAAGAAGACCTCAACAGGGTAAACCATCAAGTTCGACCTTCCATTATAAAGCCTTGCCTTGTGTAAGAGGACTATTAAAACTGATATTTAAGGTGGATATAGGCAATTGAAAAATGCGATGATGTCGCTTGCTGTGTTGGCTAGCCCTAAACTTAACCTTTTGAATGTCTTATGTTACACAGTTCGACATAAGCAATTGTCGTTCTATTGTGTCTCTAAATAAGGCATTCAAAGAGTTAAAATAGTTAATTAACTTCGCATCTATGGAACCATTTATATTTTTTTGTAATAGAAGTAAGTAAAAAATGGATCCGCCTTTCTTTTAAACTAACCATCATATAGTGCCTTAATCTATCATTGTAATCGGGTATAGCTTTTCAGATCCTATTCTTCATACATAGATACCTATCAAAACGGGCCTAAACAGATTCAACATTATTAGTCTAGGTTGAGTAATAGGGAGACCAAATAGACGAACAATACTCCAAGGAGTTTCTTACCAGTGCGTTATAGAGAAAAATAATGCTGCAAATTATAAAGCCAAGCATTCTCTTAGCCTTGGCAACTATAGTATCTACACGATCACGCAAGGATAGGGAAGTAACAAACAGCACACCTAGATCACGGATGATAGATCCTCTGCACAGAATAGATCCATCTATATGATAATTTAGTTATTAAATATACTTACTCCAAATTTCCCTTTTTCAAATTTTCAAATTTTGCTTAATATTAGGTTATTTACATTACCTGTTATATCACTAAAGATTGATAACACGCTTTCTAGATGTTTAAATGCGGAAACATGTAAATGGTATTCAGTTGTTTATATCTGTTTCTACTCTGTATGAATACACTGTATGTTTTCCTAATAAAATAAAATAATCAAATCTAATGTAATTCACTTTTTTCGTGAGCATTATAGCTTGGCATTTCTTTAAATTTAGCGTCATTTTGTTGTTGAAACATCATTGTTGAAGGACGTCAACATCTCTTTGAAGCTTAATGCAATCACTCAGATAAAATATACTACAGTCAATTTTTAAATCAACAGCATAGGCTAAACAATTGCAATTTATTTAATCTAAAAGATCATTATAAAAGAAGCAATGGACCTAACTTAGAGCCCTGTGGAACACCAGAACCAGGAGAAAAAGGTGCAGATTCATATCCCGCCATGGTAACTATTTGAGGACGATTAATTAGGTAACTCTCAAACCATCGTAGTAGAAAGCTATGAATACCAGCGCAAATCAATTTCAGAGAAAGAATTGAGTGATCAACACGATCAAAGGCTTTTGCAAAATCTTTATCCACAACATCAACTTAATCCCTAGCTTCAAAAGCGTTACCGATGAAAGCAGTGTAAATCAGTAAGTTAGACATAGTAGAACGGATACAAAACCACAACACATAAAACCATGTCGCTTTGAACTAATTATATGGCGGAGATAAGAATAAACTACGTTGTATATAAGACCCATATATTAGATAGATATAATAGAGATTGGTCTATAGTTAGTTACGTCATTCATACAGATTTATGTACGGGTATAACTAAAAAATAGGAGGAAGTCCGTCTGGACCAGCTCCCTTATTAAGGTCCTACTTTTTTATACTGTCTCTAACGTCACTTTCAGTAATGGCAACGGAATACATAATGTAATTAGATGAAAAGCAACCCGGAGACAAGTTACTAGGCTGTTGATTAACACCATAGACATGCAAAATAGTCTGCAAATAAATCCGCCACACCACAACCACTCTCAGCAACACGATCAACTCACGAGACCTGGTTAGGAACATCTCTGAAAGCTTTTTGACTTAGTATAACGCCAAAAAACTTTGAGATTGGTTTTTAATTCACTTTCAATTCTTTCTACGTAATATTTAAAACAGTCATCTTTAGCTCGTCCAGCTCGCATCTGCAGGGAAACAAAAGTATCGTGGTCCAGAGGGATTTATTATTATCATCATCATCATTTCAGCCGAAGGACGTCCACAGTAGGACATAGGCCTCCCCCACCATATTTTAAGTTAAATAACCCAAATAAAATTATAACAGGCTTTTTTAATTCATCTGACTGTATAGCATAGAGAAGAAATAGATACGTGATAACGAAATCCATTCAATTTACCGCAGTATATGATGCATTTTATCGATTTACTCAACAATGAGTTGACTCATCTAAAACTAAACAACTGTTGTGTTGAATTTTGATTTATTATTGTTTGTTTTGATTAATTATTATTAAAAAGACGTAGAGCAGAGAATTATACAATACAATTGCGCTGAGCGTGCTCGAACCGAAACACAACGATCACTTGTATGTCGAGAATTTTTATTGTCGACTGTGTTTCTAAGACAGCCATCATCTTCCTGTCCTTGTCCCATATTACTTAGGGTCAGCGCAACACGTTTTTTTCTTCCATTCTGTCCTGTCACCCGTCACGCTATCACTAACTGCCCTTTCCTTTAATATCACTCCTCACACAATCCGTCCATAACAATCAAATTCTTAAAAAGTTCGTCAAAATTAACATTGATTATTTCCGCAGCTTCAAATTAATCAGTTATATTTTTTAAAATTTTTGTGAATATCATCTACTTAACAGAATTTTGAAAAATTGTTTAAATATGTATTTAAGCATTTACTGGCCGCTCCGAGTGAGTTATTTACTTTCCTTTACAATCGACTTATACACTAAACATAATGATAACAAATGAATAAGAAGACAGAAAAAATGAGATTAATAAATTACAAAGAAAACCAAAAACAAACTAGCAAAAAAATAATATCGTCAGTTAACGCAAGCAAGCGCAGACAAGCCATCAAAACAAATGACATGCATATTTCTTGCTCCACCTAGCATGAAGAGTCAGCAAAATCAATTATTCGTAGAAATTTATCACATCACCGTAGCCCAGTATTATTTTGAACCTTTTTTTCTGCGTCTTCATCCAGTGAGTAATATCCTCACGATTACTCGTGAGCTGCCGACGTTACATTTTGATTAGGCGGATGTGAGCCGTTGTTTACTTAACCTGTCCTCGTAATACCCTCGGATTCAGCATAAAATATAAGGAAAAACTGCCTTTGTTCTCGGTAGATAAATTTTATTTGGAATATATACGGTTCAGTGTAAATATCATGTAATTTGGTTGATCGATATCCCTGTGATCTGCCGAATGATTCGAAAGAGATACCGTGACCCTGGAACGTAAACGGCAACTGAAGGAACACAGAACGGTTTTAATCAGTAAAAGTGAGACACTCCTTCGCGCTCCATCCAGAGCAGGAGGAGTTATTTGACGATTTCCCTTTTTCATAATTCATTAGATCTTTGTATGTGAAGATAAATACATAGCTCGGTAGTATACTGGCAATTACATGTATATGTCGTGTCCAGATTATAGATATGGCCAACTAAAACTGGCCAGACCGTTTAAACGTTAACATTTGATGTTATGTCAATTCTCGTTTTGCCGTATCACTATATAGGATTTCTATGATAATAAAAGGTCTAAAGAAAGTACGCCGAATGAGAATTGAAATATCATCAAACTTTAACGTTTAAAACGATCTGGCCAGTTTCTCTTGGCCATATTATGAAGCGATCAATTCCTGTTATCTGGCCACGATATAATATGCATTTCTCTACTAAACCATTTCTCTATAAAAACACAAAAGATACTAAATTATTGGTTGGTTGTAGAATTAAGGAAGACGGATACACTTTCATACAATCTTGGGCCTGTTTGTTAAATAATTATTTTACAAATGAGTTTATTATATTTCTCTAAAGAGGAAGGCCTCAAACACCTAGCTGTCAAATGTCCAGAAGTACATGATAGTATTGGGACTACACTTACAAGACGTTCGAGATATACATAAAGGTGTCGTATGTTTGGGAAAGCCCGGGGTAGGCTTTCGTAAACGGGTTAAAGGCGAGGCAGAAGAAGAAGTTAGAAGAAGTATTTTTCATATCCTAGACTAGGAATTTCTTAAGTTAGTTATTTTTTTATTAGTAGCTGACCCGGCGAATGGGACCTTTCAGCTAAACTGTCAAAAGATAACGCGATCTACTGACATTAACAGAACCAGCATAATTCATTTTAAAATAACATTTTCATTAGAGGTGACCTGGTTTAAACCTTCCCTGGAGTATTACAAATATTTCAAGACAAAAATAAGCCAAATCGGTCCAGCCGGTTTTTGAGTTTTAGCGAGACTAACAAAGATCTATTCATTTTTATAAATATAGCTATAGAACATAGATATATAGATTTAGATATAGATATATATATATTTAAAAACTAATTAAAAATAAACTATCTATCGATTAATTTAATCGATAACCTATTTTACTCATGACTGTGAGTAAGAATTAGGCTAGTTTTTTTTTAATATTTTGAAATAGAAAAATATAACACATTTTTAACTTTACCTACTTTAACTACAACACATACATACTACAGGTACACTCACGGTACATTCAGGCCCAGAAAACTACCGTCTCCTTTGCCAATTGCTTAGAATCTATTAATTAATAATAATAATAACGTTTATTTCGGACAAATATCCATATTTTGTTAGTAGTACAAATTGCTTAAAAACCTATGTTAGTAATGAAAATAATAAATTAGGTTGCAGGCTCAGTTATACATTTCACACTGTCTAACTAGAACCCGCATGGAAGCCTGCATTACTTTTGAGTCGACTTTGTCAGCGACTACCTTCAGGATGCTATTAGTACTGCCCCGCACTCTGCGTAGCAAGGAGGTGGTTCTCTTGCGTATAATGGCGTGAAAACCACCAACGCGAGTCTCCGCAAACATGCTAGATGCACTACAGAAACGGGGCAGCCCCATCAACAAACTGCGTTATTATATTGAACACGCAGGGCACTGAGCGATCGATTAAGATCGCATTATATTTCTGTAAACAAAATTCGTGTTGTTGTAAACGAAGCCTGTACATTTACAAGAACATGATAAAAGCGTGTCACCTTCACTAACAGGGGTACTGTTACGATCGCTACACGTGGCACACGGGTTAATGATGTAAGGTGATACTAGAACAAAATTAGCGTTTATTTTCCTACCTCAGAATCACATTATCTCACTAATATTTACTACTAGCTTTTGCCCGTGACTTCGTCCGCGTTGAAATAAAAAATGTTATCATTTGATTTTTTTATTGATTTCGTATCATTGTAATTATATAAAATATAACTTAATATAATATATTCCACAACTATCAAACAACGCTATCTAGTCCCAAGCTAAGCAGAGCTTGTGTTATGGGTACTAGACAACTGATAAACATACTTATATATTTCTAAATACATACATATATAGATAAATTACACCCAGACACAGAACAAATGATGGTGCTCATCACACAAACATTTGTCCTTGGTGGGAATCGAACCCACGACCTCCGGCATAACATCGGCCACTAACCACTCGACCAACAGGCCAGTCAATAATTAATAGCTCTTGTCCGTGACTTCGTTCGCGTTAAATTTGGAAATATTTGTGGAGTCTAAGTGTACATTAGAAGGCTGTTTTAGGTACATCACGCCATTATATGAGTAAGTAGGACTTTTTTTTTATTGGGTGTGAAAATCATCTTATTACAAATATCGCTCTTGAGCGGTGCGGGTGATATTGTCAGACTTTTACTGACTAAAAACCCACTCCTGTTCCTTCTTTGCCTTCGCCCCAGGGCCCCGGGTTTCTCTTTCACACTACCCATGGCCCTAGTAGTGAGTAAGTAGGACTGGAACTACAGAACGTTTGGTGAAAGTAGTGGTTCTTATAATAATATTATTATGTAGGTATTTAACTACAATAATTAATACCTAGTCAATATTTTAAAGTACTTGTAGTAGTGTACCAGTTTTCAATTGAAGCGTATGTAGGGGAAGGCCAATCGGAGTTAGTGAATTCAGAAATTCATGAGGGTAATGTACCGCATCCTCTTGATCCATTACATTATCAAAGGAAACGTAGTTAATGTATATCTCCTGGAAGTTTACCCAGTATTATGTTATTGATTTCGTCAACGCTACTATTTCTAGTCGCCAACATTGCCCTTTGACACATCCACAGGTAGTCTTTATTTTCTTTTTTATTAGGACTACATCTGGATAGACTGAAAATTAGGTCTTCAATGCACACCAACAAACATGCAAACTTTTGCACCTAAATCACAATCAATTTTGATTTTGTTTTCCCTATAAAGTACCTACTTTCTCGTCTACTATTAAAAGTAACTTTGAAGATAAATTTGTATGTACAGTCAGGGGACAAAAGTGCAGTTGCACTCTACTAATGTTAAAGTGACTAACATTTCTTTATACAAGAATGTCCATGGTTTATGATTTTTTTAATTTGTACCGTAACATCTAAAGTATTGAATAAACAACTTATGTATCATTGAACGTCTACTATACAGAAATTTCAGGCACTTTAGCATTGGTAAAGTGCAACTGCTTTTTTGACCCCTGACTGCACATTGTACCTACTACCTCTAGTCAAATGTACTCTCATATTTGTAGATAGTTTAAGGAGATGGACGAAATTCCATCACGGGAAAGTTTTTAAGCAATACTTTACAATGTCAGCTCTAGTTCCCCCAACTATGCAATATTTGGCCTAAATCACCAGCAAACTTGAAAGTGATACTACCCATGATTTTATTACACCTTCTTATGTACCTAAGAGTCTTGCCTTTATAGAGCTCTATGAATAAAGTGCAATCATCCCCTTTTTTTAGGTGGAAAAATCATCTAATGACAAATCATGCTCTTGGGCGGAGCGAGAGATAGTGTCAGACTTTTACTGACTGAAAACCCAATCCTGTTCATTCGTAGCCTTAGGGCCCCGGGTTTCGTTTTCACACTACCCATGGCCCCAGTAGGCTTCGACCCTGCTAAGCCCCTACGATTTGCTGACATCTCCCTGAGGCGCGCGTGGAACAATACGCGCCGTCGACGACTTGGCCTCGGTCCGGACTGTTACCGGACGTTCGGACGGCAGGCTACCCATTGCTCGCCGTCCGCAAGCCCGTGCCTACGGTGGCCGGACTTCGGGATCGGAATCCCGGCGGCGGTTTGGGCGTGAGGACCGTTGCCTCACGCGATCGGCCGCCTCCTTTGCTAGCATTACTGCTTCGCAGAAGGAGGCGGTGGCCTGCCACTCCTCCTCGCTCCAATCCATGGCCTGTACCAAGGCCCAGCGCGAGAGATCACCGCTGCCGATCGCCCTAAGATTAAACATCTTGTAAAACTTTTCTCAAACGGCCATTTTTACGGATCGAGCACATGCTATCTTTTTGCAAATAAATAGTCAGAATTTGCGGTGTGTCCACCTGCTAATAGAGTGGCAGCCATACCCGACGACGCGACTCAACGGCCGCGACCACGCAGCGTTATTTTGAAACTATGATATCTTAAATTGTATTTATCAAAATCAAATGATGTAAAGGTCAATCGTGTTTAAAATGAAGCACCTTGAATGAATATTGTATTTATTTCGATAAGGATTAATATTATGGTGATGTGTGGTGTGACGAGAATGGATAAAGTGAGAAATGAATATATTAGGGGAAGTTTGAAAGTGGCTCCAGTGACTGAAAAATTGAGAGGGAATCGTTTGTCTTGGTATGGTCATGTGAAGAGAAGGGATGAAACGCATGTTACTAAAAGAGTTATGAGTTTACATGTGGATGGATGGAGAGGAAGAGGGAGACCAAAGAAAAGATGGATGGATTGTGTGAAGAGTGATATGAAAGAAAAGGAAGTTAATGATAGCATGACGAGTGAAAGAAAAAAACGTGTTGCGCCGACCCCAAATAACACGGGACAAGGGCAGGAAGATGATGATGATGATGATTAATATTATGGTGATGTATCGACTTTTAAGCTTTAGTCTGAGCCTATTAATTTATTTTTTTACATATCTATAACTGTAAATTCTCTGTTATAATTGTTAGTGGAACGGTTATTGTAATAAAATTATTTATAAAATCTTCAAGGACAATCGAATAAAAGAATTCACTCTACAAGCGGCGTGGTCCTGGAGCGTTCACCAGAATAACCGCCAAATATTAAAGAGGAAATGTGACCCAAATAACAAACAAATTCATTCAGGATATTTTGTCGCTACCAAAGCATTTTATTTCGTTACCTTGGCCAAAATTGAATGAACAACGATAAAGTTTGCTCGCGAATTATTCTTCCTTGCAAAAACTTAGTTAAGCTAGTTGACCTTTTTTATTAGGGTTCCGTAGTCAACTTGGAACCCTTATAGTTTCGGCAAGTCTGTCTGTCTGTCAGTCCGTCCGCGGATAATCTCAGTGACCGTTAGCACTAGAAAGCTGAAATTTGGCATATCCAGCGCGCAAGCTTGTGGATCATAGATCCAGTCTCTCCAAGAGGCTATGGTCAAGCGCTTGAACTTGTCCTTGAGTGTCTATTTTCCGCTAAAAGGAGCCAATTCAGCCCTACTCCAACTTTCCGGGGCGTAACCGTGCCGATAACCGTCCATCTTGATCTTCTTGGTGTTACGTGTGCAGAAAAAAGCTGGGAGTCCTCGCGAAGGTCAGATGTACAGCTGCTCAAACTTTATCAAGCGCAAGTTTGATCGTGTATGGAGTACTGCTCTCATCTTTGGGACGGATCTACCCGATACCAGCTTGATGCACTTGAAGCAATTAAGAGGTGAGCAATGCGCCACCGGTACATGGTGGACATCCGACCTATACGCACAAAACGTTTTGGGAAAACATTCATTGTGCGTACAGCTAAGAAGTGAAATTCTTTGCCGGAATCTGTGTTTCCTCATGGCTGTCGCTTTCCATCAGGTAAGATAGCGGTCAAGCGCAAACCTATCAAGAATAAAAAATAAAATAAAAATAAGATAAACATATAAGAAAGAAAAAAAAGAAAAGAAAAACTAATTCCTGATGGCTGCGACCCGGGAATCTTTTAAGTCAAGAGTGAATAGGTTGCTTCTAGGCTTCACCTAGAAAGGTAAACGCGCTCCATCGTGGACCGCATCGTCGCTTGCATTCAGGTGAGATAGCGGTCAAGCGCGAACCTATCAAGAATAAAAAAAGAACCAAGATAGCATTAGAGAGAACGGAAGAGAAAAAATAATGGAACATAACAGTCTGAAAATAAATACTGTGTGTCTCAGAAAAAACTCACTTTGGTAGATGCTCATTAATTTACAAAATCTGAAACTGAAGACTTGGGCAATTACTTTTAGAAAATAATGTTATTCAAATACCCTTCGCAGCTTTGGAACTCTTTTAAGCGATCTCTAACATTCACGATAACGCGCCTCAGAAGATGAATAGATGAGTAGGAATGTTGTCGATTTCTTGTCTAATGTTTTACTTCATGACAGAGGCCAGACTCACATCTCCGGATTTTTTTCTCTAGGGTTATCTGAAGAGTAGGGTGTACAGCAGCAATCCGTTAGCATAGCTAGTCGGCCTTATAATGTTCTACTGTTGGGACTCAGGCCTCCTCACTAGGAGAGGGAATGGGCCGTAATCCACCACGCGGGCCCAGTGCGTGTTGATGGACTGGATGTTACATACTCGTATCTTCGAATTTTTGGTTCTAGGACATGGCGGTTTCCTCACGATATTTTCCTTCACCGTTTTGAGAGCAGTGGTGATGAAATAAATTACACAAAGTAATGCGCCTGGCTGGGTTTGAACCCGGAACCTACAACTAGTAAGTCGGGGCCGTTACCAGTCGGTCACCATTGCCCACACCACCATTAACCATATCTGAATTGAAGGCTGCATCTACAAAGTGAGTTTTTTCTTTGACACACAGTAATGAAGAAACTGTTTTCCTACATTTCAAGTCAAACTCTCATAAACTAGGAATGCATTTCAGTAAGAGTAACAACTCCTCAAACGAGACCTGAAGCGAATCTATTCCTGAACACTCTGATATTCTAGCATAACTTCGCAAACACAACTTTACCTTCCATAAACTACTCAAACAAGCGAACTTCATCTTACTCTCAACGCCATAAAGTCTAAAATTAGTCGGAAGCTACTTTTTCAACGGTAAATACACATTTGTAGGAAAGCATGTGATTTATCTTGCTCGAACTCGAGTAGAATTCCTAATATTTGACGTATGACAAGGATAGAAATATTTACTTTGCTTCATTGCAAACGTTCGAGATGAATACTTGTGATCTTATGGAGTTTGTTCACTGGAATATTGGTTTTGTGATCAATGTCTCTTTTTTTTGCGGGAAAATCATCGAATAAGTTCTCCCGCTGTAGATGACACGGGAGGGAGTATCAGACCCTTTGTAACTGAAACCCACCTGTGTTTGCATTCTAAGGCCGCGGTAACTTTCAAAAGATCCCGCAGCCTTGGGTGATTATGACTCTACCATCTTATCCGATTTCTGTGAAACCTAAAAAGAGGGTACATAAGCTCATAACGCATAATCGGCCTTTTAATATTCCCACTGTTAGGATTCAGGCCTCCTTTCTAGGAAAGGGAACGGGCCGTAATCCACCACGCGGGCCCAGCGCGGGTTGATGGACGTCACACGTTTTCGAATTTTTGATTCTAGGACATGCCGGTTTCCTTACGATGTTTCCCTTCACCGTTTTAAGAGCAGTGGTAATGAAATCAATTACACAAAGTAATGCGCCAGGCTGGGTTTGAAACACGACCTACAACTTTTAAGTCGGGGCAGTTACCACTAAGCCACCACTGATCTCGCGTGGGCCGAAACATTTGATTTACTCACTCGACAACATAACTGAGTAGATTCATTACCCAGAGTTCACGCTTTGAGTGGAAAAAGGCTTCGGTTAAGAAAACAGGAAAAATCCATCTCGAGAGCCACCGCAACTTCGCCGCAGTGACGAATGATGTCCACCCTATTCGAAAACAATCGACTATTCGTTTTAATTTAGTCGTTAGTGTTTGCTCCTCCCTGGTACATCACTATCAAGAACACTTAACACCACAAGTGTTGACAATTGAGTCGTAAAAGATTTTATTACGTTTGGTGTAAAAGTAATTGAGAGATAAGACTGTCCGTAGCAATTAAAGGAAATAACTAGACAGTTTTACGATTGCTTTGAGAAGACATTTTTTATAATTAAAAGAAAGTGGAACACTCAGGTCTCTGTCAGCTCCAAAGGGCTTATATCCAGTTATGCGAGTTGAAATTTCAAGATTAAAGAATGCGCCTGTACTTCAAACAAAAGATACGAGACTGAATTCCGCCTTCATTTTTTCTTTGCCCTTTAAAAATTCGTTCAAACGACGGAGAAATGTTTTAGAGGCGTGTTTATGAGAGCCAACGTAATTATGCTAATGACTTTGCCGTCAGAAATGAAGAAATTCGAGGAAAAAAAATGCAAGAACAGTAAGTATCAACAATAGAAGGCGAGATTTGCATCGAGGCTCTTTGAAATTGAAGTTAATTGAATGAGAGCTCTTACTATGATTGTCGAGCTGTAGACACTTAACAATCTGAAAAACAAGATGTGCAGCTTTGAAGTTTAAAACATTAATTTGAATTTAATTATGCAAAATATTTAAATTCAAATATGTTCCATATTTAAATTTGCATTGGACGTAATAATGTGGAACTAGTTATAATAAAACTCAACAATAGTTCTATTATTTCCAGATCTTTTTAAAACAGAAGTAGTGATTAAAAAAAACATCAGTTGATAAATGTACATCTCCCGCCTGCATTACACCACAAGGGTTGAAGACATCGTGGAGTACGTGCGCCATAAGACGAAGTGCGCACTGAGGGTACAGATGCTGGAGTCGCACCGTAACGTCAATTTCAAGGCGTTTGTGGTGCGAGTCCCGAACACTTTTCTGCCCCTCATGTTGAAGGAAGACTTTTGGCCGCAGGGCGTGGTGTTCCGTCGCTTCCGCGGACAAGTGCCACAGATCAGCACAAAGTGAACAAGTGCAGTGTGAACTAACATAGTCATAAGTCTTATTTATTAACAATAAATTGTATTTCTTTTACTTTATATATGTTAGTCTGTAAGGTATATATCTATGGGCCAAGATGCCTGAAAATAAATGATTTTATTATTATTATTATTATTATAATTCCATCATGGAACTGTTGATGGTACTACTGACAACGAACCGGTACCTTCACTAAATAATATAATATGCATTAATCATTATCTTGTTGTGGGAACGTTTGAAATAGTTACCGTGGCCTTAGAACGCAAAAGGCAAATAAAAGGACACGTGGGTTTTAGTCTGTAAAAGACTGCCACGTCCTTTCGCTCCACTCTAGAGAGAGAGAAGTCATTTGATGATCAGCGTCTTAAGAAAAAAAAAACTCTTCTTTCTGGCTTTTTTTCCAATTCAATAAGCACATAAAGCACAAATATTATGTCGAAATCGATTCAATCTAACTTTTTTTTTCAATTTAACTTTAGAAAAAAGTATTGTATTGCCCTTTATGGTTCCTCTACACTACAAGACACTACTAAAAATTCTCGTCTATTTTAGTGTCATTTAATATAAAACGATATAATAATTACAAAGAGTCTAAGCTGTGGAAACATTATTTTATATAAAAATATTCCTCTCTCCAACTGATATCTTATTCGAATTTAGAATCCGAATCCTTATTGATCGCTTCCCTACGCCTGAAGAAAGGGACGGGTAGCATTTTAACATATGTTAGAAAGGGATGAGTGTATATTCCTCAGTAGTCCCTAAGCCCAAAGAGGATATCTATGGCACGAGAAGGCTGTAACGGGATTTTCGATCCTTGAAGCGGCTTGGGGATACATGATTTTAATAGGTGTGGAGTACAGTTTAGGGATATTTTACTTAGAATTTTATTTTGTGAGAAGCAAAAGTATATAGCAAGGATTGATGCCATTTATTTTTGGAATTATTGATGCTCCCTATTTTAAATGTATTGCTAAACAGTGTCAAACAAAACTACATTACAGATAACCGATTTTTCTCCTTATAAATGACGTGTAGATGATAAGTAATGTTATGAACTTTAAAAGAGACACAGAGAGATTCTGTGATATTGTTGAGAACAACAGAAGCACATGAATAATCTTGTAATGCCCTTGCTTTGTTCAAACAATGTTTGGTAATGCTAATGGCCACTTTGCTTCCTGAAAGAGACTCGATATTAATAACGTCGTATGCATCTGCATACATAACTGTTATTATTAGATATTATATTTCCTAGCTGTTTCCGACCATCTAGCCTGTTTGTTTATGGTTTCAATTTATCCCTATTGTTTTTTTTTATATAAATGTTTTGATTTAAGGGGAAACTCTTTAAGAAAATCCACTTACAGTTTTTAAAATTTCTAAAAATACACAAAAAAATGAAGAACCTAAATAGATGTGCCAACAGTTTCAGAGCGAGATATTTGCAAACTTATGCTTAATTTCGAGAAAAAAAATATTTATATCTCTCAATAAAAGCAAAACCGACCTTTTCTATTTTCAGGATTTACTATATTTTCACTTCCAAAATTAAGGTGTACAAAGTAGAAATATCTTAACATACCTAAATGTGGCAAATACTTAATTCCAGAATACATTAAATTACTAAAAATGACAGTCAAAACATAAATTTATTAAATATGCATGGTACAATAATACATTCGCTGCAATCTTAAAACGTAACAATTTAGATTCGAATTTAGCATCACATGACAACACTGCCTCCATGAAAATAACGAGTTCACTAGAAATATAAGATTTTGAGAAAGTGCCTTTATCTGAAATAGTTGTTTTCATAATACCAGACGAAACGATCGCTGTGCTAAGCGCAGTAAGTAATATTAATTCGTCTTTATTATTTACGTAAAATAAAAACAGTATATATGATGCAATAATGTTGTCACGAATTATTTGTAAATCGGTGAAATAAAGGCGAAAACGCCGTCCGCAACAGGGTCATTTCAGATAGTTAACATTGATGTTACAAGTTGCTTAATTACAGGTAGCAAACTAAAACGCATGTTTGTGAACGCACCCACGATACAGGAGCCTTACATATTAAAATGTCAATCGTGCGAGAGAAGCTATACAGCCTACTTAACTCCACTTTAACAATTGAATCGCCTATCGTCAACATCGAGCATGGTTTAAAAGCTTGTTACTTCATCTAACGCAATCCAACGCGATGTTTAATGAAAAGGTAACGCGAAAAAAGAGAGATAATGCCTGAAAACTCTGTTAGCATTCAGTAATTCCGTGATTTACTCGAATATTTACAAAACTTGTTCCAGGAAATACGTGTTTTTTTTTAACCCTTAAAAGTTTTTTTTTAAAAATTGTCGTCATTCCAAATCTTGATTAAATTTGCAAGGCTTCGATTGTTATACTTTTTGGCTTTTTTAAATTTTTGAGTAAATAAATTATGAAGTGTCAAAGTTCATGCAAAATAACAGATTTTCAGAGGTCTTTACTGGATTAGTTTCACAAAAATTTATAAATTGATTTCAATAGAAGCCTAGATAATATCCACAAGATACTATGTTTCCAAAATTACAAATATCTATATTAAAAACAGTGAAAATATATGTCGAATTGCATTAGTAATGCAGGAAGAATTCCTAGTGTGAAGCAAAATTCAAAGAAAGAATAAGAAAAAAATGCTCGGTCTCTTTCTATCCTCTCACTTTCATATTTGTATTACTTGACTCTGCAAAGCAACAAGTTTTATATTAAAACAATACCTAACGTAAGCACAAGAGCATACTTAGTTTGTTTATTAATCTTCTATATTAACGTTTGGGCCTGTTGTCAGGTTCAATTTTGTTTGAAGCTCGCGCACTTCCAACCTTCCTTCTTTTTAATTAATTTCAACTTTCCTTTACTTAAAAGCGCAATTAGTTTGTATTTACCTTCTGGAAACAATATTTGCTCAAAGGAACAGCCATGTGAACCTGTAGGATGTCGCGTAAAGCAGTGGCGGATTATGCCAGCGTGGGGCCTGGAGCAAATTCTACCACGGAACCCCTAAATTTTTATAAGTAAATGACAACGAATTAGCATTGCCATTCAACGTGGCAATGCTGCCAGTCTTCTGGGCACATTTCCAGATGACAGCTATGTGGAGAAATACTTGTTTTTCTTTCCCCATATTTTTTTTAATCTATCTTATTCAAATCTATTAGTACACAATACCGTGCCGACGTCTTTATGTCGATACCGTTATCGGCCCACGCTGAAAACCAGCGCCGTAGACTCATCGCATTTTGCATGTAGTCACGGCATTATGCTGAGCGTTCGGCCGTTTTGCGCGGATGTGGCGCATATTTTCTTTGTTTTTTTCTCACATAATTTGTTAGTTCAATATACTTATAATTTGTTAGTTCTAAATTTGCGCCTTGTCCCGCCAAATAAAATGTTTTTCTTTCTTTCTTTCTTTTCTTTCTTCGACGTTTGCGCGATAAGTACATGGTTAGATTTAGTATAAATAATTTGTTTAGTTAATATTTAAAATTCTTATTTGCATATACGTGTAGTTCATTAGTCTATATAAACATCGAATTAAAACTCTATTAATTTAATTTTTAAACAGGCCCTTCCGTAGCGAAGGCTCCATAGGTAAATCTTTTAAATTTCAATTCATATGGCACAAATATTTTCACTTGTTTTTTCACGTCCGAGCGGTCGGGGCCCATCCCAATGTTCGGGCCCGTATCATTTCCTATGTGGTTAATCCAGTACTGAAGGCAGGTAGATTATGATTGTAATGTCACTATTTCACTAATGTAGAATAAATGCCATGTCACATGTAACTCCCAATTACCCAGCTGACACATTTCAATTAATTTGTTTCTGAATAGGTGCGGCGGTAAACGAAAATAAGGCGCTGTTGAGTAGTGAGGCGTCATCATTATAATTTTATTTTTGATCAGAATTTATTTATATTTTATATTTAGCCGTCATTTTATTATCTACCAGATGTCCCCGCAATTTCACCCGCGTCTTTGGTTACTGCTCCGCTTTATGCTTAGATCTTTAAAACTGCGCAACGCTTTTTGATGCGGTTTTTTTAATAGATAGAGTGACTCAAGGGGAAGGTTTATGTGTATAATACATGCATGCATAGTAGAGAAACACTGAAAATTTTAGAGGTGAAAATGTGAGGTCGTAAATAATCACATTTTTTGCGCTTACATTGCAAACACTGACTGAACCCTACGAGATAGATCAAATTAATGTACTACAGTATTGTATACTATAAAAAGGTCTCAAAAAAGTCCGCGATGATATGTCTATCTCTTAGGAATAACCCACAATAACCATTTTTTATCCTTTATGTTTTTCGAGAAATAATGGCTTATTTACGAAGAGATTTTAAGCAATACAGCATTAATGCTTATCCAATTAAGTACATTGTGCATTTAATATAGATCAATATGACCCTTTACAGCATGTAATTTAAATGAAAATTTTTCGATACATACCTATATTGTTTACATAGCGGTTGCAGTGGTATCAGAAATGCACCCGTGCGAAGCCGGGGCGGGTCGCTAGTCTTTAATAAAACCAAGATCGCCTTAGCACATGCCGTTTTCAGTTGCTCTTACTTTTCGATTAATTATTTTAACCATGTTAAAACTATTACTGTACGTCACGTCACCAATAATGTTTGTAATTTAGTTTAAATATTTCTCATGTAAATAAATTGTAATTTATATGGGAAATAAAGATATCTCACATCTCAAACCCCCTAGCCAAGTTACGATCGTTTCGTTTGCGTCGAACGCCTCGGGTAGGCCACGCCTCCGATTCCTTTGTTCTGACCACGTGACTTAGCGTTGAGATGACGTCAGAACAAAGGATTCATTCTATCATTTTGAACGATGTGAACTTGGCTACGAATTTTCTATTCGTTTGTTCTGACTACCTGATTACTTTTCGACTAGCGACTTGATAATCTGCAATCGTTAACGATTGCAGATTATCAACTTGGCTAGGGGTTTTTTTTTTTTATTGGGTGGGAAAATCATCCTAATGACATTCCCGCTCTTGGGCGGAGCGGGAGATAGTGTCAGACTCTTACTGGCTAAAAACCCACTCCTGTTCCTTCGTTGCCTTCGTCAGATAGTACATAAGGGATAGGTAAACTTCAACGCTACACGATAAATGCAGGCTAACTAGCGACTATCTTAATCGGTAAAGTAAAATTATCTTGATTTTCCGGCATAATGAACAGTTAATGTTCTATGTTAATTAATTAAGGTACTTACCGCTTGTGACTTGAAGAGTAGTTGCGAAGAGACATAGCAGCGACAGCGACAGGCATCCGAGCGAGTTGAGCCAATATGCCGCGGCCATACTGTACCCTGAAAAAAAAAACGTTATTTCATTTACAGTTCCTCACAGAAAGGACGCCTCTGTTCTCGCAGAACCATATAAACTAATGAATATGTAGGTATACCTCCTACCTTTGCATTTATGCAAAAATTGTCTAAAACTTCCTCATGTAATTATGAAAAAATTCAATATAAAAGTCGGTTATTTGAAAGTAATTTGTATATTAAATGGAAAAAATATGATTTATTTAACTAAATTGCAGTAAGGTAAATAAAACTACATGGAATCGTTGGACGGCCGAATATTTAACTAATCTGGCACGTAACGCCATCTAGTGGCGGCTACTGAAACTAAGTGCTAAGAGATGGTTCTATGTTTAGAAACGCTTCGAACAGCCAGCCAACTGAGTTCGTAATACCGCACCTGGCTACTAGATGGCGCTGGTAAAGGAAAATTAAACATTATCCTGAATGAAATATTGAATTTTTTTGTTAATTTTTCTTTATGTACATAACAACGTTTGTATACGCCAAGGAATTTTTATACTATCACACAATTCGCTAGGTTCTATACTAATATTATGAAGAAAAAGAAAGATTGTATTGTTTGAATGTTGGTGTTTTTGCTTGTAATGAATAAACTCAAAAACTACTAGACCAAATTTTTTAAATATTTCACCAATAGACTGCTACTTTATCACTGAGTGACTTAGGCTATATATTTTCGACTTTTATGCGGGCGAAGCCGCTGACAGAAATTAGTTTAATAATACGAAGGTAGATATAAAAAACTAATTAATATAAGATGAGGCTTTTACGGGTACCTGGCAGCTTAGAAAAGCGAATTTTGGGCTACTATTGTCAAATAGGTTATGAAAAAAACAATTACCGCGACTTGGGGATCGAACCCAGTACTCCTGGTGAAGCAGTTGATATGTTACGGAGGTTCAATACCGATTCCGAAAATTCGGAACTTTCGATTGATTTTGCACCTCCCATTGCGATATCTGTTCCAATTTTAATTGGAATTTATATCGTTGATACAAATACGTTTATATTTATCGCGCGAGGGACCTCCTGCTACAACATGCCTTCTGTTGATTACTCTATCACTTGTTGTTTTTCTTCGTATTTGGAATACTATGATCGCTCTTCATTTAAAGATACTTATTCGAGTTTTTAAATAGGTAGGCTTAGAAGTGTGGCTTGTGCTGTACGAATTTTTTTTTTTCTTTCTCTCTTTCTAGTGTTTCATTTGAGGCTTTTGCTTCCGGTCGTTTAAAATTTCTATTTTAAACGACCGGCATTTTGATACAAGTGGAGAAAGTTTTTCATTGCGACAGAGGTGGAATTCGCACGAGCCGTAGGCGAGGGCGTTATGGAGCCGAAGGCTGCAAGGGAAAATGTCCACGTGTATCAAACGACGTTTTTCAATACACTTACAAAGACATAAATAAACGGGAGTTGACGCGCGACTCTTCAAGGCACCCCGCCTGATAAGATAAATGTAATAAAATTGTGGCGAGGGCACGCGCACTTTTCTGCACTAGTGCGAGAAACAGTCAATGGTGTGCCTAAAAGCGGTGGGATAAGAGCGAGTTTTCGAGTTAGTGTATTGAAAAATATATGTATATTTTTATGGACCTCTTTTATTTATGTCGTTTCGTTGGAGGTTTTTCGAATAAACGCGCATTTGTTGTTCAGTGATTCGAATTCTAGAATTAGAGATTTGGTTATTTGAGATCGCATAGCTACGGTGTTAAGTTTTTCAAGGTAGCGTGCATTCGTTGTTAAGTATTTCTTTTTAGTAAACTTACGGGGACGTGTTATTCGATGTTAAACTTTTCAAGTCATGTAACAAATTCGTTGTAATTGAATTTGAACTTTGTTCTGTGCATCCTAGAGTTTCTTGTTCAAAAACCAAGGTTATGTCATACACATACTATAGTAGTTATCATTTGGGACTTACCATATCGTCAGCATGTGTGTTTGCGACGCGGCCGTCCGCCCAACATAGATCACCTGAAAGAGAAATTAATCTTAAACCTCATGACATAGACATAGGGATTACTAGTCGCACTTTTTTTATTAGTTTTACTGCAGTTGTGAGAATTTGTGAATATTTGATCAGTCTGTGGGTGACGTCTCTGTGGGCGGCTATTTTGCGACTATATTTGTTATCTTGGGTATGCCTGTTAAAACAATTGTATGTGTTAATAAATAAATAAAGTAAAAAAAAAGTAAGGTAAAGATTTCAGAGGGGTAATTCCCGTATTTTTAAGAATAAAAGTTTAAAATAAACAACAATTCGTTCGAAAACCGCTCCATAGCGCGCTGCACAAAATTATTTATAGTTTATCTGATAAACTATAAATAATTTTGAAACATAACCTGTACCTTACCTTGGCTATGAACAAACACCAAGTAAATGGTAAATGAGCTTTCACTATGATTTCACTAGTCTACAGCCAAAATGTATCAGAGAGGCCATAAGGGTTTTTCATATTAATTAATGCATACCAAATGTGATTCCGTATTTAAAAAGTCCATATCACATACCAATTTTGAGATTTTCGATCTTAAAAACCAAAAAAATGCAAAAATACACACTTATTACGTTGTTAAAATTCATAAGCGGACTAATTTTTTGACATTTTTGGCTCGTATTTACCTGAATTACATGTTACAAGCATCCTAAAAAAACTAAATTAGTATATCTTAACTTTTTAAGATATCGTGAGTGAATCAACATCAGAACACTAGCTAGGCTACTGATTTAAAAAATTTACAATACAATTAAAATAGTTGCATATTATAAACATCACTATCTATTCAAAATTTTAATACTATCATTGCCATGTAGAGGTATTTTTCATACAATTTTCGAGAAACTTTACTAAGATGCAACTGAAAATATAGACGTAATGACATTTTCCTACTCTCAAATTCAAACTCAAGAGCCTTCAAATATAACGAAACACCAACGGTCATGCATGTTGCATTTTAAAATAAAAAATTTGTAGACTAGTGATTTTCGGTAACATGATTTTTAATTTCCCGAATTAAATAATAGTTCCGCAAATATATCTTATTTTATTTATTGAGGAAAACAAACAATAACTCATTGAGTATATTACATAAAGAAAGGATTTAAAATATTTTAACAAATATGAGATCAACAACTTTCTCCACAGATAAAAACGTGAGACATTAATTTGGTATGACAAACGCTGTAATTATTATTATTTTAAGAAAAAAGCGAAAAGTGTATATAATCAAATTAATAAAATAATTTAATTAAAAAAACTAAATTACAATTTTGTTCGCAAACAATATAGCTGGCTTATTATTAATCATATTGTTTTTTGACAAGTTGAGTAACATTATTTTGAATTTTCTTTTAATTACATCCTCAATGTAAAATAAAATATGCTGAATATCCAATGATTTTAAGAGTTTCTTAGTTCCTTTCTTATAACTGTATCTACACGATTTATTAATTGCGTGGTACAGCACGTAGCAAGTAGCGCGTAGCTCCGTAGCCTCGTAGCTTCGTAGCTCCTGGCTACGAAGTGGCGTAAATGTCGTGGCTCAAGAATTGATCACTTCATGAAATGGCTAACTAAAACTGGCCAGATCGTTTAAACTTTAACATTTGATAATATGTCAATCCTCGTTTGGCCACATCATTGATGTAGAATTTTTATGACAATAAAAGGTCTAAAGAAAGTAGACCAAACGAGGATTGAAATATCATCAAACTTTAACGTTTAAAACGATCTGGCCAGTTTTACTTGGCCATATTATGAAGTGATCAATTTTTAAGATCTGGCCACGACATATACACAATTTGTTGGCCAAATAGAATTGGCTGCATCGCCAAATTCTCTTGTCTAACAAGAACAGGAAAATTAATCATGACTCAAGTAAATGCGTCTTCTATTTGAGAAATTGCACGGGTGCCGACATTGTTTGGAAATGTAAATAGTAAATGATATTTATTTTGCAGATAGGTTTTAAAAAACACTTTTACACCTCAATTTTTTTGCCAGTTTAATCTATATACATAAAAGCGAAATACCAATCACTGATTAAAATCACGAAATCTCAGAAAATATAACATCTACAAACTTAAAATTTGGCATGTAGGTTCCTTATATGGTGTAGACATTCGTTAAATACAGATTTTCCGAAATTAATCCCCTAAGGGGATGAAACGGGGGTCCAAAGTTTGTATGGAGAAACCTACATACACGCGAGCGAAGGCGCTGCCACAAGTTATTACATAATAATAATAATATTCCACAACTATCACACAACGCCATCTTGTCCCAAACTAAGCAGAACGTGTGCTATGAGTACTAGACAACTGAGAAACAAAAAAAGATTGCCTAAGGCATTAAGTCCGCCTTTGTACCTTTATGCTGCACGTGCATGCAAGTTTTAATAAAAAATTAAAAAATAACATATAAATAATCCGTATCGTTAAAAAAATGCACTTTAGTCCGGATAGGACTTTAAAAAGCTTCTTCTGAAAAATGAACAAAATATTTGTATAATTACACCATTATTCTGTTGGATGAGCAATATGTTTAAATCCAACATTAATGAATCCAACAAAATGTTAGTTTAACACCAACATTATGTTACAACCTTTCATTATTCAAGATAAGAAGTTTCCATGGCTTTGCTTGCCCATTTTTCTCAATAGATCTACGCTATGATATGCAAAAGTATTCTTCATATATCTGACTGATCGTCTCGTTGACATTTCAAAAGATTTGTAACAAATATCTATGTATTTCTTGACCTTCGCATCACGCACGGACGAGGGTAAAAAAATACAGGGTGCCAACTGAAAATCAGCGGTAGGTGTCTGACGTTGTGCTGCGTCTGTCCCGAGTAAAAGTGTATTTCTATTCTATTCTTCTATTCCTTATATAAAATATTCCTTATATATTAATTACTCTAAGCTTTTTATCCTTCACTAGCTGCTGCCCGCGTCTTCGCCCGCATAATAGTAAAAAAATATCCAAAGGGTCAACGTATCCTATATACTATTCCAAGACACGGTCTACACTTGTTTTTTTTTTTCAATTATTATTATTGATAAGCTCGCGTTTGACCACTATTTCTAATGGTAAGCGATAATGTGGCCGACGATGGAGCGCGCTTGCCTAGAAGCAACTTATGCACTCTTGACTTAAAGACCCCTAAGTTGTAGCTATCAGGAAAAACAGACCCCGGCAAGGAATTAACTGAAACTTAACTGTACGCATAATGAGTGCGTTCCCAAAACGCTTTGTACGTATGGGTGGGCTGTCCACCATGGGTGGGATGTGAACCAAGTTTCATTAAAATTTGTTCAGCTGTTCAAGCGTAAAGAAGTAACAAACATACATGTATATTTTTTATTATTATTGGTAGGCTCACGTTTGACTACTATATCACCTGATGGTAAGCGGTGATGTGGCCAACGATGGAGCACGCTTGCCTAGAAGTAACCTATTCATTCTTGACAAGACCCCTAGATTTTATATGTATATACAAAAATTTTGTGATGTATGTGTGTATACACAATCACAAAATGTTACCTTTATAATATTAGTGTAAATAACTTCTGACAGCGGCTTCACCCGCGTGAAAATCGAAACAGATTCTAAAAAAATATACTTTCCGAATAAAAAATATCCTACGTACTATTCCAAGACATAATATGGCCTACCCGTGTGCCTTTCATCAAAATCCGTTCAGTCGATTGCGAGTGAAGGAGTAACATACACACATATAAACTTAATACGCCTATATAATATAAGTGTGATATTTTCGTCGTCATTTTATATTACAAAATCAACAAAAAATAACGCCGTAAACTCTAATACCGTAATATCTACCTACCTTACAAAAACCAATGAATAAAATACAGATGATCTTTATAAAAGACATCTCAAAAACATGTTTCCTTATAGCCTTCCCATATCCGAGCACCTTAAAATGTACCCATAAAACAAGGGTGGGGGTAAACGTGACTCCCCATTTACTCCTATAAAATACTCATGCAAAATTAAAGGGGAGATCCTTCAGCGTAGAAACACGGAATTATTGGATAAAAACGTTTAAAGTAAAGCAAACAGACTTGATTGGCGAGTACTTTGTTAGATTTTTCGTGAAAAGAACGCTGGTATATTCGAATTTAGAGTTCGAAATAATTATCAAATTTTGGTACAGCAACCTCCAGAATATCTATACCCCACCCAATTTCAAACTATAGAAAAAATATCGTCCCAAAATAACAAACTTTGGAAACATGGCATATTTGAATTGGGCGACCAAGTGCGAGTTGGACTCGCGCACGAAGGGTTCCGTACCGTCCATAGTAGCCACGGGTAGTGTGAAAGTGAAACCCGGGGCCCTGGGACGAAGTCAAAGAAGGAACAGGAGTGGGTTTTTAGTCAGTAAAAGTCTGACACTATCTCCCGCTCCGCCCAAAAACGAGATTTGCCATGAGATGATATTCTCACCCAATAAAAAAAAACCGTCCGTAGCAAAAAATGGTAAGAAAATCACGTTTGTTGTATGGGAGCCCCACTTAAATATATTTATTTTTATTCTGTTTTTACTATTTGTTGATATAGCTGTGAGAATGACAACTGTCTAGCTATCACGGGATACTGCCTGCCTGCATTTCATGAGATACTGCCTGGTGACAGGCGTTTTTACCCTTGGGTACCGAACCCTAAAAATGGATCTGTGTACCATTTTTTGTAATTCAAATATTCACTTCATCATTTCGGCCGACGGACGTCCGCCGTTGAACATAGGCCTCCCCCAAGTATCGCCACAACGAACGGTCATAAATATTTACTTACAAATAAATAATCCTAAATTCTTATTTATTTGTAACATTGAATTTATGTCGTAATTATTTAAACCATTTTTCTTTTTAAAACAGGCCTTGCTCACATAAAAGGTAAAATATATCCCAGGGAAACATTATTTCGAGATAAAAACACCAAACAATATCCCCCGATGTTATCATTCGTTTTTTGATTTAAATCTCACTATGGAAGCAATTTTAGGAGTCACCGCACACGGCCACTGGCCACAACCAGAAAACGCCGCCACCGGCATATTTCCAGTAGGTTTCATACATTTTATATGGACTCGCCGCACACGGTTGACGTCGGTGGCCGCCACACTACAAATCACCGCTGCTCGCTTCTGATGGCCAAAACCGGCCACTAAATGCCGATACAATACGCTGTCGCACGCCATTCGTACATTTAAACCTTCCTCGACCGAGTCCAGTACGGTACTGCGCGCATGGCTTAAAAAATGTTGCTGCCAGTGGCTTCAAGTGGCTTGTGGCCGCTTCTAGCTTCTCTTAGCGGCATTTGTGGCTGTGGCATTTGGCCCATGTGCGACGACACTAAAGATGTATTTACGTCAAAATAATCTTGTGCTATTCTAGGACTTTACCTACCCGTATTCTATTCTAGGACTTTACTTAACCGTGTGCTAAATCTCAAACAAACGTGTTTATTCGTTTGAGCGTGAAGACGTAACAAACTTGCACGCACACACACATATATATATACATCCTGCAACATTTTTTTTCAGGATATATATATAAAGGTGAAAGTTTATATATATAATCTTTGGCCTTTATTATTATAATAATAGCGTGATAACCTTCAATAAGTAATAATTACATTTTACGAACATGCAAAATAATGAGTTTTCCCCAAATCCTGTTTTAATTACTTTTGACTTTGGCGTGGAAATATAATTTAAGTATAGCATAAAAATGCCCAGGGCTTGTCTGATTAAAACATCAAATAAAAATGTTACAAAAAATAAAACAATATATTATGTTTCTAGTTAGATAACATATTGTTTTTTTACTACATATGTTTTTTTAGGTGAGAGTCATCAAATAATTTCTCCCGCTCTGGGTTGAGCGAGAGGGCGTGTCAGACTTTCAGTGACTAAAACCCACCTATGTTTCTTTAGTTACCTTTTGTGTTCAAGGGCCACATCAACTAATCGAAAATTCACGCAGCCCTAACAGGCATCGACCCTACTAGACTCCTCAGCCCCCCTAGCCAAGTTACAACCGTTTCGTTTCGATTCTCTTTTCGTCGAACGCCTCGAGTAGGCCACGCCTCCGATTCCTTTTTTCTGACGTCATCTCAACGCTCAGTCACGTGGTCAGAATAAAAGAACCAGAGGCGTGGCCGACTGGCGATCAACGAAAAGAGAATCGAAACGAAACGGTTGTAACTTGGCTACGGGGGCTGTTTTGGTAATATATTAATGCATGTCCTTAGGACCAATGCTGCGTTAAGCGAAACCACAAAATAAATGTATCCTCATAATAAAAGTAACGAATTTCTACGTTCATTTGAGATGAAAGAGAATGAAGCACAAAAGCCATAAGAGTGAATTCAAGTGAATTAAATGAAACTACTGAACAAATTATGTCGGTATTTTATTTAACTTTCCGCGTTTCGTGATGTTTCGAGTACTTTTCGGCGGCTGCGGCTTTTCAGACGCGAAACTGTTGCATCAAAAATGCTTAATTTTTTGTTGCAGTTGTGGTTTTTTAAAATTGGAGTGTTGATGGTATAGTAATGAATAGATCCAGTATTTTTTTTTTGGCTGTGGAACTTCTCCCGTTCTCCGTGGGGAGAGAAGAAGTGTCAGAATTATTATAGCAATTCCGGATCCCTGACAAGCTTTAGTGATTCACACAACTTAATTTAGATAAGCATCATTTGGCAGTAATAATTCACGGAACCAATATCTATTAGATGGCAAAGTAATTAATTAAACCAAATCTTCCAGTAAAAAGCCAATTGCCAATATACTTCCAACTTTCCCAATACGTAATGAACCTAAAACTAAGAAAAACTCATCCTACGAAAGCTCCTTAATCGAAAATCACCAACTCCAGCCGGAAGGGGATGAAAGTCGACCTTCTAAATTGGGTCACTCAACGAACCGCGCAGCCTTTATCGAGTTTATTTCACATGGCGACCCCTAGCGGCGCGCCGTAGAACATAAAGTTATTCGCAACTACGTGGAGTAAACTTTGCCAACGGAACGTCGATGAGTAGGTAAATATTTTAAGGGAGACCCGTCTCAG
This sequence comes from Mythimna vitellina, assembly GCA_949316375.1. Lineage (NCBI taxonomy): Eukaryota > Metazoa > Arthropoda > Insecta > Lepidoptera > Noctuidae > Mythimna > Mythimna vitellina. The sequence goes on from OX438696.1 coordinate 4,553,975, forward strand.
TATATTTTTATGCCATTTTTAAGGCGGTGACAAGCGCGGTATATGGTCGCTCGATGTATTGTGAGGCTTCTTTATGTATTGCTATCTTGTTCAGGCGATTTTTCCCGTCTTATCGCTGAGATAAAGGGATAAAGTGAGCTACTTGGACTGATCTAGAATCAATATTGCCAATAACGGAAAATAATTAAATTCTTGTAATATTTATTACCAAAATCAAACATACAACAGCTGGTGTAATGTACTATACTGAAGGTACGTAAGCATAGCATAATAGACCTTATAACTCGGGCAGCTCGGACCTCAGACCTCCTCTCTAGGAAAGGGAATAGTCCATAATCCACTTATCCAACACGCGAGCCAAGTACGGGTTGATGGTTGATTTTTATTAATATAAACTAGTGCTTGACTGCGATCCCACCTGATGGTAAGCAGTGATGCAATCGTTGATGTCATGTCTTCGATTCTAGGACATGCCGGTTTCCTTAAGATGTTTTCCTTAACCCTTGAAGTGAAGGAAAACATCGAAAGCAGTGGTGAGCAGTGGTGATGAAATAAATTACACAAAGTAAAGCACCAGTTGGGATGAACTGACCTGAATCGTAAGTCGGGGATTTTACCACTGTCCCACCACATCTGCTGACCTGATGAAATACCTTGACCTAATCCAACTAGGAATATAGGGGTAAGCTAATGTAATAAGCATGAAAAATACAAATAACGTTGTGTCTTCGTTGACAATAGTTGTCTGCTTTGTGCTAAGAGTTTTTCATCCAAAGTTGTGTAATATAACAATCAAATGATAACGCATGAAACTGAAGAAAAAAATCTCCCAAGCACCACGTGAAGTCAGGAAGAAATGTGGTCAAAGCTGGCTAAATAATAGCATCATATAGCAGTAATGTCATTTCATAAATTCAATACATGCATGTAAAGGGAGGTATATTGTTCCATTATATCTGCAACACTGCAGACTTCAACACAAAACAATGCGAGAATCTTCAACAAACATAAACACCTCAACTTGGTACTTACACTAACCATGTAGGAGAATAATTGTCTTGTGAAATGAATAAGTATGTCTGCGTTCTAGTTAGTATTTAGTTTGTTGTGTTTCTTAGTAAGCTTTTACACACTGCAGCATTATTGACAACTCCCAAGCCGCCAAACAGAGAGTTGCATGGCGTCCCATCGCGAGAGAGATGCCGCAGGACTCGACCGAGACATGACCACAACCACTCTCTCAAGAGTGCATATGTTTAGAAGAAGTTTCCTAGTAAACTAAAAGCCTTGAGAAATTTTTAATTTATATTATTTATTCTCTAAAAATATATACACATTGAAAAAAGGCATTGACGCTTCACCATATGGTTTGATATGTTCTTAACTTCAAATTGTGTGTGAGGAACAGTTTTTTAATAGAGTCATACACTTGCATAAACAAATGTTTTTGATCCGATATTGAGCTAGACTCAAATATCGGACCAATTGTTGAAACCAAACAATTGTTCAATGTAGATCGCACATAACTTCATACTCTAACATTCAAGTTGGTTTTCAGACACATTCGTTGACAGTATTTACTTTTTCAACAAGTTGACAGTTTTTTCAATACGCAGTTATAAAGCAAAATAATAAAGAGATTAAAAATGTGTGTGTTAGACTATCTAGAACAAATCTCAAAATATTTCGGTAGCGACGATAACAGACTTCAAATACAAAAATGGCATAAAATTGCATTCTGTGTGGCGTGTGTTATGATTACTGCTGTTATATTCACCTTAGCGATGGTGCTAGGCGGACATTCAAGAGGATTTGAAGACCACATGCAGGATGAAACGTCAGTTGAGAAGACAGAGTGATCCAAGGAATCCATTACTGCCCTGGATACTCTTTACAGTTGAAGATAACAGTATAATTGATCAGAGGGAATCAGTTCTACCCATAAAGATTTCTTAATAGCAAGCAGACAAGAACAGATGTGTTGAAAGATTTAAATCCATCGATATTTTGCAGTTTTCACACTAAATAAGAAGAAATTTAAATCAATGTTAATATCAGTTTTAAAATGAATCATATTAAACAATCATCCAGTCTTAACGCCTGATCATATTAAACAGCATAAATGAATTAATTTCCATAAATCAACAACATTTCAATTTAGTTCTGATACCCGATCACGACATTAACGAATAGCATTTTCCGCTTATAACACCCAAAGCAACTTACCTAATAAATGCATAAACTCTGTCTACAAAATCCCAAGTTGGCACAACACATTAGAAAATCAATCATATATTTTACAACTTAAGAGTCAAATTACCATTTTAATCAGACGCTTGAAACTTCTCTATTCTAATGCCTGTACTAATTGAAATCAGCAGTCGGCGTTTACGTGCAAAGTTAGGAGAGGCGCGTTATGTATGCAGCCCACACCTCGGCTGGAGTGCCTCTGAGGCTTCGAGTACCTACTCTATGTTGGTACATAGTCAACATTGCTGAGTAACAAACTATGTCGGGTTTTAGTGTTGTTGTTAACTCATCAATCCACTTACTGCTGATGATGTGAAGTGCTATTGATAGTGTGGAAGTACAATTAGAAAAGTTTCTTGAAGATCGATATGTTGCGAGTTTCTGCGAGAATAGGTTTCTGTATGAGATATTTTATCTCACGAAGGCGGGTGAGCAATACATACCTGTAATTGGGTACTCGAATAATATTTTGATTATATTATTCTTATGAAAAAGTAACTTTACCCAAAATTGTAGTGTACGACCGAAGCCGAAAACAAAACCCGGCAACACTCTCAGTTTCGGCCGAAACCGAAACTTCCTTACAAGGATCGTGTTTTGAGGGAATAATAAAAAACAAGGATCATGTTTTGTGGGAAGAATACAGAAATTTAAAATTAATTTCATTATACTGGTACCTATGTAAGTACCTACTCATTTAATTATAAGTGTGTTAATTTAATTAAAAAAAAAAATATATTCAAAATTTTTGCCTTTTTTTAAATGGGTTGCTTTGAAGTGTTATATCTTTTGATTGACTTGGAATTATAAGTTCACATAAAATTTATATTAAAGGCACGTTATTCTTTTTCCGAAATTAGGTATTTATTGGATTCTTCGTGTGTTGTATTTTCTGTAATATCGCAATACTTGTAACTATTTTTGTATGAAATATAAGAAAACTCGCATTATTTTGTAATGTGAGTTCTACCGTAGAAACAATGTGTCTCAAACGGTATGCAATATTGATGATGTATATGGAGTTAAAACTGCTAATGAATGGGATATCTATTTTTGTTTCAATCACTTTCACGTGCGAAATGAAAGAGGTTTCTTTGAGGCGCGCGTGGAACACTACGCACGGTCAACGACTCGAGCTCGGTCCGGACGGTTACCGAACGGCCGAACAGTGAGCTACTCATTACTCGCCGACAGCAAGCCTGCGCTTACGGTGGCCGATTGCCCCACGAGGATAGGGCGGTGCTTTGCCCAAGTGGGGCACACCTCTACCGCATGCTCCACCGTATCCTCCGGGCGGTCCACACAATGGTGCCACCTGGGCGTTTCTTCCGCACGAATCCGGTGTAGGGAACCTCCGCACTTACCATGTCCGGTGAGGACTTGCGTCACGCGGAAGATGATGGAAGTTATAGTGCTGGGGAAATCCTTTTCTTCTTTGATTATTCTTTGTACGTTTCATGCACCAACACGTTTCGCTGCTGCAGTACGTTGAGTTATATAATAGAAATGCGGATAGTCACAGTTTAGCTCTGGATAATTTAACCAAATTATTAAAAACAATAAACTATGAGCTCTAATGAACCGCTATCGGGATATTGCATTTGTATTCGCTACTAGAGGCGGTAGTATGGAGTGAGGCTTCTTTTTTTAACTGATATAAACTAGTGCTTGACTGTGATCCCACCTGATGGTAAGCAGTGAAGCAATCGTTGATAGTGAGGCGCACTGGTTTATTAAGAACCTTGAAGACACCTAAAGTATAATCGGACGGGAAGACAGATGCGTGAGAACAAGGTTAGGAAATGTCAAACAACATTGTTTGTTTATGTTAAACGCGAGTTATTTTGCTTATTTTAAAAATATTTAGTGTTATATCTTCAAACAATAAGTTGCTAACACTAAGAATAGCTGATCTAACTAGTCGTGTTCAACGAGGCACGCACGTTCATTGTTAACTTTATTCGCATTTGTCTTTATCACAATGCTTTAGAGATGGGATAATATTTGATTATTCTTACATAATATCTATTAATACTGTAATATGGAAATATTGTAACATTAACCACTTTAAAAAAAAAGGAACCATGGAGTTTCTTTTTCGAGTTTTCTCCATAGGAAACCACCAATTTGGAACCGTGCTTAGCTTCTGACGTTTTATAAGTGTCAATGTAGGCCTATGTAAAATTAAAATATTTGAATTTAGAATTTTTTGAATTAAGTTTCGGTTATTTCCAAAAGTTTTATATTGACTATAAAATAAAATAAAAATGAGGTATTTTTTTCTCATTTTCAAAGAAACTTAGAATATTCATAAAAATGAATTGACTAATATTATAACATCATAACCCTTACTCAAGGCGTGACGAATATCAAAAAATTATCAAATTTATCTACATAACTACACTCGATTCGCGTTAAGATCAGACATTTAAAGAAACTTTTTTTTACTATCTGTTCAACCGATTTTAAATTCTATTCCGTAGGCATAAGGATGGCATTAAAAGCAAAAAAGTAGTTACAAAACCAACTGTTTATTGCAGTCTCCATTTGTCATGACAGCATCGTAATAAAAGTCAAAATCGGTTTAACGGTCAGTAAAAAAGTTTCTTTAAATGTCTTATGTTATTTTGTAAGGAGTATAGTTTTATGACCAGCTAGAACTATTAGCTACGTTGCTTGCGCTATTTCTCCCTTAGCGAGTATATCCAAAAGCTAAACCACTGACCAGGGCCTCAAGTCTGCTATTACAATAGTGTCAGAATGGTCTATCATTGACTTCATAATTGTTGATTTTGACAAGTTTGGTAATCTACTAATGTAATAGCGTCATTATGACTTTCCAATGGTCAACCACTGACACTCCATTGAAAGAAATGGCATATTATGGTAATCTCGTGCATAATGACAAATGAATATTTGACGTATGCGGATAACTGCCAAAATTTTGACAGTTTCTTTGATCAGTGACCTACCATTAGAACGTTATTGTGCAGTCATTGCTTTTAATTTGTTGCATTTTGTTTGTTTGCTCGATATTGTCATTCTACCACAAGATCATTGACCGATCAATGATCGACCATTATGAATTATCAGCTTACGAACTTTTAGCAAAATGACAATGGGATCGTGTTGGAAGGACAAACTTATAAAAATAGCAGACTTCGGCCCCAGCTGAGCTGAGTAACCGGTTATCTAGCTGGCTACAGATCTACGAATAGCCGGCTAGCTAAGGGCTGTGTGTGACCACATTATCGCGGTAAGATGTCGTGTTGTACCACGACAACGTATTATTCAGGCGCTGCGTCGCCAAAAATGTCTTGGTTAGTCTTCAATCAAGGGTTTTGCATCATTGACTAGTCGTGTATGTACTCAACCAGTCAAGTTAAGGTCTAGGGTAACGCGCGAAATTAAAATTTTCTTAAGTAATTTAGGCTAAGATAAAACATGTTGTGTATATGTTATTTAATAATTTTGTGTATGTTAATTTAACTTTTACAATTTTTTTTTTTGTGAGTTGACTACCTAATTGTAATTTATTGTGTTTTGTAATGTGTGTAATTTTTTATTTAATATTATAATTTCAATTTAATAATTCATGCACATTTACTGGTTTCCGAAATAAATGAGTTTTATGTAATAAAATAGCTTTCATATTTAGATGGAAGATTGTTTTAGATCTCAAATAAGAAAAATATACGCGGACGTAATCTATACATATAATAAAACAGTAAAATTCTTTTGTGATGGTATTAATTGGCGCAAAAACTACTGAACCGATCCTGTTCAAATTTTGCATACACAATCCTTATAGGTCAGGGCAACTGATAGGCTATAAACTATCACGCTATTTGCTATGGGGGGTGAGCAATAATCCAAAATGTAGGTATTGAACGACATTTGCCGCGAGTTCAATTCCCAGCTACAGTTAAAAATTTTGTCATTATTTTGTCTTATTTTTTTTGTATTAAAATAACTTTTACCATTTTTTCAAAATAAAATTGACATTTCTATTCGATATCTTCTAAATATTTTGTACAAACTAATCAAAACACATAATAAAATCAAAGCGACGAATAAAACCACGTATTATAATGTTACATTATTCCATTTAGCTGCAAATTTAACTTCTAAAACGAAAATCATCACGCTGTCATCGTTAGGGAGCCAACCAGTCAATTATGACGTTTATATAAGAACGTCTATTTTATAGTTTATTCATCGAATACCGCAGCGCAGTGGTTTCGCATCTAGACTTCGATGTAATGTGAAGGTGGTTCAAATCCCGTACGGCTCTCTTAGGAGAAATTGTTGTTCTATTTTGTCATCGTGAATAAGATTTTTTTATATATTTTTGCATGCTTACAATTTTTTTTTATAAATCTACGTATATAATATATCTGTAGAAATTTTTAGTGAAGTGCGTATTATTAATTTTAGAAATCGATGTAAATAACTTTTATACATTTAAATTGTGTGGAACTTGATAATTATCTTACTTAGGCTTTGTTTCATCGCAATGAAACAAAGCATATGAAAGACAAACGGTATGAAATCAAAGTTTTCGAGAAGTAAAATATGACACGCAACTCGCAACGCCATCTAAAGACTCAAAGTAGAAATAATGATGACAATGACGGTTGAACTTCATATTAAATTTGATAGATGGCATTGCGTATTTTACGTAATTTTCTGAGTGGCAGAAGAATGGCCATCGCCCACGATTACAGTTATGGTTAAACTGGTGATAGACGGAGGCATTTTTAACAATCCTACAGCTTATTTTTATTATATTTTTCGCATTATAGTAACAAGCTAATTGACCGTGATTATTCAAGGGATACCATCCAAAGACGATAAAAGTAAATAGCTATATGTATTTAATTATTCACTTTAAAACAACACGGCCACATTTTCGGAAGGGGTTACAGGGTACCTTGCGTTGGATGGTCCCCAGGTGGACCGATGACCTGGTAAGGGTCGCGGGTATCCGATGGATGAGAGACTCACAGGACCGGTTATTATAGCGACACTTGGGGAGGTCTATGTCCAGCAGTGGACATCTTTCGGCTGAAATAATAATGATGATGATGGCACCTTTTTTTTTCTTTTTTTAAGGGTGGAAATCATCCAATGACTTCTCCCGCTCTGGTTGGAGCGGGAGGACGTGTCAATCTTTTACCGACTAAAACTACACCTGTGTCTATCACTACGCGCTGTTGAGGATTGGGCTCGATCCTGTCAACTACAGGACGGCTAGCTACCCATTGCTCGACGTCCGGAAGCCCGCGTCTACCGTGATTGGTAGTCGGGGTCGGAATCTTGGCTCGACGTGAGGCCGTTCGTTCCCTAACGCGTGCGGCCTCCGCCTTCGCTAGCATTACGGCTTTGCAGAAGGAGGCGACCGCCTGCCACTACTCCTCGCTCTGGATCAGAGCCCGGCGCGAGAGGTCACTGACGCCGATTGCCTTCACGAGGACACGGCGGTGCTCCGCCCTTGCAGGGCACATCTCCACTGTGTCCTCCGGCATGATGGCATCTTGCGGATTAATAATGGTGTGTTTTATTATTTGCAGTCACCGCTTCATATAAAACGGGATCGAATGTGTTTTTCTGACCACAGTTCGACAACGTATGATGTATCTCAGATTCCTTACAGCCTTACGTCGATATCTGGACGTTACCTCTTTGCAAGGAGTGGTGACCAACACTGGAACAGCCCTCTAAGGGAGGCCAGTCTCAGGGATAACACTTATCGGCTGCTACATTTGTTAACCATAATTTCATTGTTTTATGGATAAGCTCAGGACTGTTGTGGGTGTTTCGAACGGTTTCTGTTCTGGGTTCGGTTGAAAGTACCCAGATATTACCATTTTGTGAATCACCTGGAGGACTCGGTGTAGCATGCGGTGGAGGTCTATCCATCTTGAGTGAACCGCCGTGTCCTCATAGAGGCAATCGGCGTCAGTAATTTCTCGGTTTGGCTATCAATATGCGATTTCGATTGAACGGGGATACACGCGCACAAGGTTTCGCCGTAGTTTCATTCATAAGTTGGAGACTCTTCATAAGGTAGTTCCTACTATGGAAAAAACATTTGTCTTATATACGGGGATGTCAAATTGATACACACCAAAATATCCTAGGTAAATGAACAAGTAATTCTAACGCCTAAAATGATCAAACTGCAACAATCAATGCAAGCATGCTCTCGCCAATTCTTCATAATTACTGTTGTGGAAGAAGATAGTTGATGATTTATTTATTTATTTATTTAATCCTTTATGCACAAATGTACAGCGGCGGACTTAATGCCTGCCGGATGATGATGGTAGTTTTTGGATTCACTTAAAGCTTTTCACTATCAGTGCACGTTATCCAGCTGAAGGTCGGTGTCCCAATTATGCTCCTTCGTTTATCTCTACCAAAGCTGTCTAACTGCTTAAACTCTTCAGTGAAAAGTTATTGAGGCGAAAATTGTTATGGGAGATAACTCTTTCGATCAATCTTGCAGCCCTAGCAGACATCGGCCCTAGAGGGCCCTATCCATTTGCTGAAATCTTTTTGAGTCGCGCGTAGAATACTACGCGCCGTCGATTCAGGACTGCTTTGACCAGACGGCCGGACAGCACCACCGCAATCCCGTGTTTGCGATGGCTGGGAATTGCCTTGCAGCTTTCAACAGCCGGAGCGTCCCTTGCAGCGACCGCTGAGGAGTCAGGATGTCCTATCCCTCATAGTTTCAGCCACCTTCTTTGATGGTAGTGCTTCACTGAAGGAGGCTACTGGTTGTCATTTTCTCCACCAATCGCTCCCATAAGGACAAGGCGGCGCCGGCGCTCCGACCAAGCGGGACTGACTTCCACCGTATGCTCCATCGTATTCTCCGGGCGTTTCGCAGAATGGTGAGACCCGAGTGTTTCTTCCCGCTGAATTCGACACAGATACCTTCCGAAATACCCACAACCGGTGAGTCCTGCACAAAGAGAGGATACCGTGACGCCTCTGTAGACACTTCTCAAAGAAAGGCATTACCGCTGCGATTTGATTGTGGTGTGCTCACTGTGGCGAGGGGTTAAAATCATGCAATGATGTTTTACCAGAACATAAACCAGAAACATACATAATTGCCCATGCATACATATGCCTTTTCCCTTGGGGTAGGCAGAAATAACCACTGCTACGACCCATACATGCTCTTTCTATTCATTGACGGTCATACATCTGGACCTGGACGAGTACATAACATGTTTCCTGAAGGTAATTTGCGTGTTTAACCGACTTCTACAAAAGGAGGAGGTTCTTAATTTGGATATTTTCACCTTTAACCGTTTTATGTTAAAGTACAATAAATTATTGCGATGCTTTCGGAATGAATTGCAAGCACAGAGTGATTGTACAGTTTTACGAACTTAACGCGGACGAAGTCGCGGGCAACAGCTAGTTTTTATATAATACTGTAATATAAAGAGTATTTTTTGCAATATTATTCAATAATTTAACCATAGGACCGTTCATTAGAGAGAGGCCTATGTCCAGCAGTCGACGTTTTTCGGCTGAAATGATGACGATGATGATGAACCATAGAAGCGTTTGATTGCGTCTCCACATTCCACAATATTATGAATCAGTCAAGAAAACTTTAATTGATAGCTAGTTATTATTCACATTTCAAAGCCCGGTCTTGCAATAAAAATTCATGCATCATCACTTTCATGGCTTAATACAAAACTAACTTCATTTGTTACCCAATAAGGAAATGGTTGAAGCATTTTTCACTCTATTCCCCTCGCCCGGCCATTGCAGGAGGATCATTAATTCTGCCACCGACAGCGCCGGCTACCCTGCTCGGTACATCGCTCTTACGTCACGGTAATCTCTGCTGGACTGAGGAATTGCGATGATAGTTATTTGATGAAGCTGTCGCAATAAAACTGTGCTTAACTTTCTGATAGTCACCTAAGACCGCGTTCCCGGCTTTCGTGACGATAGAAAATCGTGTAAGTATCAAGATTAAAGCGTGACTGTATGTTATGTGTCGTTGTTGCGAAAATATGTCGTGGCCACGACAAACAATTATTATAATGACAACAGCTAGAGACGATAGTCGTCCGACGATAAATTAATTGTTACGACATAGTTGGTACGCGGCCTTAGGTTATTTGTGGTCGGCACAACACGTTTTTTTCTTCCAATCTGTCCTATCAACCGTCACGCTATCACCGAAAACCTTTTCTTTCATTCCACTTCTTAAATTCCCTCTAGTTTTTCTTTGGTCCCTCTATATCCATCTCCTTCCATCAATATGTTTACTCATAACTCTTTTAGTAGCAACGACCTTACAGCCTATAGACGCCTCATGTTTGATCTATGCACCAAAACAATTCTGTCAACTAGCGGAGGTACGGCGAAGCGGGGTACTGCGCTCTGATTGGCCCTACCAAGGTCATCGAAAAAGCGATTCATCTCTCTCCTTCGTATGACCATACCAAGACAAACAATTCACTTTCAACTTTAAAGTCTGGCGCCTCTCTCGAACTTCCTCTAATTTACTCAAACTCATTTCTCACTTTATCCATTCTCGTCACAACGGACATCTAACATTCTCATCAACTAAAGGCAATCTTTTTTTTTCATCAATCTTTTTCACAACCCAACAATCTGATCCATACAGAGTGAGATTTATTGTGGTTTTGATTCCTATATGGAACAATTTATTTACAAAGTAGTTCCGGATGCTAGGTATGTCATTTGTATTCCAAACATATTGTTTATGAATCTGACACACGATACAAGAGACCCGACGTCTGTTCTCACGGAAGTCAAGAGATACAATGTGTATTGTTGGACGCACGAAACAACTGCGTACAATTATGGGTTTTATTACTGGCGCCGGTACACAATTATGTTCGTACTAGCTTTTGCTCACGGTTTTGTTCGCGTTAATTTCTATCAGTCGGGAACAGTATCTATTTTTTCTGGATCAATTCAATTCATTTATTTCAGGTAACTAGGCCTAAGACCATAGAAGTTTCACAGTTTTTTAAACATAATATAAGACAAATAATAATAATGAAATAAAGGTATGCCCGTCCTTTTCTGTACCCTAGACAACGTAAATCCGTCGAGATAGATGAAATTTTCGTACTATCGTAGTACTAAAATGTAATCCATCTCCTTCTCCCAGATCAATTTGCTAAAAAAAAACCGGCCAAGAGCATGTCGGGCTAAGCTCAGTGTAGGGTTCTGTAGTTTCCCGTCCGTCACAATAAGTGTCTCCACTTAAGAGTTAATGAACGACAGACGACGAGCAAGAACAAATACCACCAATGCCCACGAGAGACCAACCGAACAATTTGACAATATACCCGTCCCGACCCCATCAACTCAAGAAAAATTTTAACAGCGCGAAGTAGCCCAAAGTACAGCGCCATCTCTCGGGACATTGGATTACTAATTTATACAAACTGGACGGGTTATGTATGTTAGGTTTTCGTTGGTAATTTTGAATTACGTAAACCGATTTTAATAATTCTGTCTTTTTTAAAAGAAGATACTTTCAGAATGATAAAGTATGTAAACTAAGTTTGAAAAATGCTTACATTTACGGTTAAATTACAAACTTTATTCAGAAATTATTTTGTACAACTTTTCAAAAACTGTTAACCCATCAAGTTACCGCGACAAGTCAAGTTTGAGATATCAGCAAATCGTAGGGTTCCAGCAGGGTGAAAGCGAAACCCGGGGTCCTGGGACGAAAGCAAAGAAGAAACGGGAGTGGATTTGTCATAAGATGATTTTCCCACCCAATAAAAAAAAACCATCAAGTTCAAAATATTTTTTACCAGTTTACGGCGTGATTGATATACATATTGGTATTAAATTTCAGCATTTTAGTGCTAACGGCCACTGAGATTATCCGCGGACGGATGGACAGACAGACAGACCGACTTTACAAAACTATAAGAGATCCTAGTTGACTACGGAACCCTAAAAAACATATTTAAGTGAAGCATATAAAACAATCAGTTTTTATAGTGAAATCGTAAGTACAATTACATTTTATTGAAGTTTAAGGGTGTCTGGCGAGGGGTTGCCACCACACCAATTTTCAGCAATAGATGACCAGGATTACTAATAATTGTACATTAACGCTATAATGATTGTACCAGATTATTGCTTTATATATATGTCCCCACCGTATTTTTAACTTATCTTAGTATATTTTTTAAATAAATGAGTACATAAGAACTCGCAGTCATATCATTATACTGTGATCCCTACGTGATCCTCACGCAGCTACGGATACGGCCCTAGGCTTGCCGGCTGGTGTGATGGCATAGTTATGGCGATCTACGAGTGATCGCTGCCCAGCTACTATCTGCCCGCTTTCGTCATTGTATAAGGTGATTGCACATTTTAGTCGACCTCCCACAAACGGGTCTCGTTACTGTCTACTGATCTATCGACACACAGCTCAAACTACTTGTGGAACAGATTGCGCTATGGTATGCAGTTATAGTGATATAGGCATGCGAAAGTTTCAATATTCACCCCCTGAGGAGATGAAACAGGGTCGAAAGCTTGTATGGAAAAACTTACGTTCATGTAGATAAAGGCGCTGGCAGAAGCTAGCTTCCTGCGACCATACAGCCTATAGATGCTTAATAACAGGCGGCCGATGTCTGTCAACACATCTGACTTATAGATCTGATGCAGGTCGCCACAGAAGAAATTTCAATTAATTTCGACTACTTCTGTGAGCTGTTAATACCTCCACGTTAGTCAATAAATAATAAGAAAATAAATATAATAATTAGTAGAACAAACGCAACACTTGAATCGAAACCATTTTCTATAAAATGTTTGCGGACAAAAACAAAACAGAATCGGATTCCGTACCCAATTGTGTTCTACCTGTACATTACGGCCCTTCCCAGTTAACGAACCGTCTTACGTTGAGATAAGAGAACCAATTTGTGGTACCTATTCGCGATTGCAAATCGACTTTCATTTGAGAAGAACAATAAAAGGGTCTCTGACGATAAATAAAGGACTTATCTTAAATACCTGAGGAGTGTACTTGAGAGGCGTAATTTGGTATGACGCAGTGGAATTTAATATTTCAAAAATGTAGATATACCTACCTATACCTACGTACCGCCATGTCTGTACTCATCATTTCAGCTGAAAGATGTCCACTGCTGGACATAGGCATAACAATCGATCCTATGCGTCTCGCATCCATCGGATACCTGCGACCCTTACCAGGTCATAATCCACCCTGTGGAAGGCCTACCAGCTCTGAATCTTCCGGTACGCGATCGCCACTTCAGAACCATTAGGCTCCATCGACCATCTGCACCCCTAGCCAAGTTGATAATCTGCAATCGTTAACGTTAGTCGAATACTAATCAAATGTATGGGGAATGACATCATCTCAACGTTAAGTAACGTTGTCAGAACAAACGAATAGAAAATTCGTAGCCAAATTCACATCGTTCAAAATGATAGAATGAATTGTTATCGTTTCTACAATGTTCAACGCTACATACTTTGTTATTGTAGAACGACATTGTAGAACAAGCGGCCGACTCAGGCGCGTCAACATGGCTACCAACTTGTCGTTTTCTACAATTGCTGACACCGAGGCGTTACCGATTGGAGAACGGAATTCGACACGAAACGGTTGTAACTTGGCTTGGGGGGCTGTTCTGCGAACAATGTGGTCGTGCAAACGTCACATTAGTTTGGTGATTCTTCAGGCTATATCGGTAATTATGGTTCTCCTGCGGACATCGGTAAAAACCAAAAAGTCAAAGGAAGGTCTGTGCTACTTACTGCGAATTTAATCGATGAAAATAAGTACGTAAGTACTGCATCTAAAAATCGTTCTATAGTTACTAAGTTCCTAATATTATACAGTAATGATAAGTATGACATTTTATTTTTTATCATTACTGATAGGCTTGCATTTGACCTCTATATCACCCGATGGTAAGCTATTAGGGGATCGCCTAGAAGTAACCTATTCACTAATCTTTAATCTAAGAGTTTTTGAGTCTATCAGGAAATACAGACTCCGGCAGAGAATTTCATTCTTAATCTGCACGCATACTGAACGTGTCCAAATCGTTTTGACATCTTTTGAACCTAGTTCAGGGTTAATTTTATCAAAAAAGCAGTCTATAGTTTGTTTCATTCGTTCTCGTGGTTGTCGATATTCGAAAAAATCTTCGCCAACTCCAAATATCGATCTATTTTGACATTTAAAGGTACCAAGTAAATGAATTAGTAACAATACTAATATTATAAATGTGAAAGTAACTCTGTCTGTCTATTACGCTTTCACGATTAAACTTATAAACCGACATTGCTGGATATAGAGTAAGCTTGAATCCCAAGAAAGGACATAGGCTACCTACTTTTAATCTGTCTTCGACTTCGTGTCCACAATAACCGGCAATATGAAGGCGATACGTGGACGAAGTCACAGGTAAAAGTTATTATTATAAATGTGTAAGTAACACTGCATGTCTGTTACACTTTCACAGTCAAACTATTGAACCGATTCTAATGAAATTAGGTGCAGAGTAAGCTTGAATCCCAAGAAAGGACATAGTTTACTTTTTATCTAACTTTACGCCCGCTATAACCGACATTCACGCAGACGAAGCGGCTGGTAGAAGCTAGTATGACCAGGGGCGCCGGCTTTTAGAAAACCTCATGGGTGCTCGTGCTCATTTGATGGACTCGAAAAAGTGGCAAAGTGTGAGAAGAGAAATGCACACTGATCAACCGACAAATAAATAAATGTCCTACTTAAATACTGCGTAATTACTAATTATGTTTGATAAAAACATAAAATGAAACCATTATATAAAAATGAAACAAAAACACTTAACTAATTAAAACTATATATACATTAAAAGCAAAAACTACTAGCTAAAATATGGCGTCATAAAACTCCTCCGCATCGCTGTCGACTGGAAGTGTACCCAAAAGGCTGGCGGCATTGCCACGTTGTATGGCAATACTTAATCTCTGACCGAGGTAAAAGCCAGCCCTTTTGGTTACGCGAAGTGTCTACTAAGCGTTTGGATAATTCTTTGAAAAGCTTATGAGCACTCGGACCCAAACGGCTCAAAAATATAACTGCCGACGAGGTTGTTATATTTCCACCGCTTGAGGTTCTCTGCAGCCGCAGTGGCAGCTACAGCACAGCACGAAAAAATTAAACTAGTTTTTAGCATAGCATAGCATAGTCAGCCTTATAATGTTCCCACTGTTGGGACTCAGGCCTCCTCTCCAGGAGAGGGAACGGGCCGTAATCCACCACGCGGGCCCAGTGCGGGTTGGTGGATGTCATCTGTCTTCGAATTTTTGGTTCTAGGACATGCCGGTTTCCTCACGATGTTTTCCTTCACCGTTTTGAGAGCAGTGGTGATGAAATAAATTACACAAAGTAATGCGCCTGGCTGGGTTTGAACCCGCGACCTACAACTCGTAAGTCGGTGCCGTTACCACTCGGCCACCGCTGCTCAACTAGTTTTTAGTATCAAGAAATATTATAATTTATACGTAACCTAAGAGGCGATTACTGATCTGTTTCTTGATATCTATTCTCAGGGGTGCTCGGCACCTACTGTTTATTTCTCATAGGTGCTCAAGCCTCCGAGCACCCACGGAGTCGACGCCCCTGAGTACGACATAAATATGTAAATACCGATACGGGTGGTACTTATATGCACGTAATCCTATAAACCTTGCGACAACCGTAAACCCTTGTAAGGCGCGTTAGAAAAGTATCATAAGACGGGCCCATCAATATCGTAATGGGAGCCATTTCCTCTCCTTCCTTGTTGGAAGAAGATAAGCGACTGATTAAACGAGCTTCGCTTTTAATTTCAGAGACATTCGCGCGTTTAGGTTCAGTAATCTTTGACTCGAGTAAAAATAATGGAGTGTTGACTATTGTTAGTTATTATTATTATCCATTTTTTTAAAACTACTTTTGGGCATAAATATGTATAAGTTACTACTTTTAACCCCACCATACATTTGTATTCCAGATAGAAATACCAGTGTCAAAAGATATCGTGGGCGCGATCGGCGGCAACAATCTCTCGCGCTGGGTCTTGGTACAGGCCTGACCCGGAGAGAGGAGGAGTGGCAGGTGGCCGCCTCCTTCTACGAAGCAGTAATGCTAGCAAAGGAGGAGGCCGCAAGTGTCGCTAGGGAGCGACACCCACGCCCCTGGCGCCGGGATCCCAATTTCTGGTCACTTGTGACTTGCGGACGGCGAGCAATGGGTAGCTCGCCATCTGACCGTCCAGTAACCGTCAAGACCGAGCCACAGTCGCGTATTGTTCCACACGCACCTCAAGGAGATGAAACGAAGTCCTGGAACGAAGGCAAAGAAGGAACAAGAGTAGGTTTTTAGTCAGTAAAAGTCTGATTCGTCCTCACGCTCCGCCTTAGAGCGAGAGATGTCTTTAGATGATTTTCCCACCTTAAAAAATAAGAATCAAAATATACAACAGACTGCAATATAAAGAACTGGTACTGAAATCGAATGTTTTTTTTTTCAATCGATTAAAAAGGGTTAGTACTTTATACATACACGTATATTAATAGTGATAGGAACCCCTCAGCTAATCCTAAATAATATGTTAACTCTATAGTAAGATACCTAATATAATAATATAACCTATTATGGTACCTATTATGGTTATTATGGTATGGTTGGTGGTAACCTATTATGGCTATTATTATGGTTATATTATTATATCCTAGATATAATAATATAACCATTACAAGTTTGCCTATAAAATTTTAAAAGCTCCCTCGATTTCTCCAGGAACCTAACATCAGATTCTGACTTGTTAACCATGAGCCGTCCGGAAACTATATCCTTTGAAACAAAATAAAAAAATTCCAAATTCGTACAGACGTCTTCGAGGAATCGGGGAACATACATGAAAATAAATTATTCCGCCGAATTGAGAACCTCCTCCTTTTTTGAAGTCGGTTAAAAAGGTCAACCTTGTTAAAAATAAAGAATATGTCTTAAATAACTTAGCACTATCACAGTTCCTGCTGAGACAAACCACAAACATTGAGGTGCCCTGAATTATTGACGTCACACGATGGAAGACCGTCATAAATCAAAAGTTACCAAGTTTCGGCTGTTCCGCCAACGCATCCATTGATGTCCTGACAGTACTGAAATCCACGGTCATATTACGAACTTCAGGGAGTTGTTCTCCAAGAGTAATCTTCAAGTTTACGGATCTAAGTGAAAAGTACGACCACTTTGAAAATGTTACTTTGAAAAGTGAAATTATTATAGTGTCATGGTTACTATCCTACATTGAGTCTGAGTGGTGGAATACGAGCTTACGACCCATTCCGACTTATAGAGAGCCCAGGAGTTCTGAGTCCTATCAGAGTGATTACAGGTTGATTTTGTTCCAAAAATCCAAAACTTTGCAAGTAAATAAAAAAAAAAACTAGATAGCTAATGTCACTAATTTTAGATTTAAAAGTATTCTAATAAAATACATGTCTAAATAAAATTAAAATTCAGAGTCTACGCCTTATATATATTTTTAAATTTGTATTTGAATGAAAAAATTGGGTTTTATTTTCATAAAACGTCGATAAAACTTCGATAAAAAATACCCATAGGGCATGAGAAGTGTTTAGGGGTCTGACAGGATAGCAGATGACCCCTCCCGTCGACCATTACAATTTGGCACACGATGCACCAAACACCCTGTATAATGGCACGGAATGGTCGGGATTAGCACAAGAAAAGAGAGGCTATGCGTTACGGCTTATGCCTATAATAACGGTTTCAGGATGCTGTTGGGGTTGCCCCGTTTCTGCAGTGCAGCTGCTGTGTTCACGAAGACTTGCATTGATGGCTTCGTAGCTATTATTAGACAGAAACCTGAGTTAATACTCTGCAGAGTGCGCCCCATCCTGAAGATCATAGCTGGGAGATACGATTCTCTGATAGTGCATAGCGGTATTAAGAGATGTATCTCACAGAATAATCTTGTCGCTAAGTGATAATACTAACATAGTCATAAGGTTTTATGTTTACTAACCCACTATGGATGTAATTCATCCAAAATAAAGGTTATTTTGTTCAATATTTGCAGTGAGGTAAGTCGAGTTGCTGCTTGCGCATCTGATGGATGCGAGACGCACAGGATCGTTTATTGTGGTGAGTTTAGACCGCTTTCTAAAAATAAATTAAACTATTTTAATAACAATGTTCATAGTAGTCTCTCAAAAGCCAATTTTGATTCACAAGACCCTAATGTAAATTATAGTATATTATTTTCTACTGTATGTCAAGAATTTAATAAGGCGTGTCCAATTAAAAAAGTTCAGATCAATAATAAATCCAAATTTAATGAATGGGCTACTGCTGGAATTAGAAAAAGCAGAGATACTTTATATCAGCTATATCATGAAAAATCATTATCGTCTGATCTTAACTTGCATAACCATGTCAGACTCTATTCAAAAATATTCAAAAGAGTCTGCGCCCTAGCTAAATCTAAGTCAGTAAGTAAACAAATTAGAAATTCTAATAATAAAATTAAAGCTGTCTGGAAGGTGATAAACAAGGAAACTGGAAAGACAAACCAACAAGATCGGAATGAATTGTCCCTTAGAATTGATAATAAAATCATCTCAGATAGGACTGAAGTGGCTGAGACGTTAGAAAACTTCTTCGCCAACATCCCAATAGAAGTTACGAAATCTCTCCCTTCTTCATCTTTGTCAGCTGAATCTTTTTTGAAAGAAAGTTTCACTAAGGATGTACCAACTTTTAAATTTAAGCGCATCTCTGTTGATTTAATTAAAAAAACATTCAATAGTCTTAACATGAAAAATACTGAGGACTTATGGGGTATATCCGTTAAGGTTCTTGGAGATATTATCGATTCAATTGCTCCTGTCCTAACAGGCATATTTAATCAATGCCTAGACAGCGGCACATTCCCTGATTTGATGAAACATAGTAAAGTAGTACCAATTTTCAAATCAGGTAGTAAGAATGACCCTTCTAATTACAGACCTATATCTGTGCTTCCAGCAATGAGTAAAATATATGAAAAAATCATGCTCGACCAGATGTTGTCTCATTTTAATTCGAATAGGATTTTGCATAGTCATCAGTTTGGCTTCACGAAAGGAAGGTCAACGACAGATGCAGGAGTGAAACTCATCAGTCACATTTTGGAATCCTGGGAGAAGTCCCAGGATGCTATTGGCATATTCTGTGACCTCTCTAAAGCATTTGACTGCGTTGACCATAATACTCTAATCTGTAAATTACATCATTACGGAATTCGTGGTCGAGCTGCTGATCTTGTTTTTTCTTATTTATCTAACAGGCAACAAAAAGTATTCATTAATGGGGCGACGTCCTCGGGGTCTTTAGTAAAGATGGGCGTGCCTCAGGGTTCAATTCTTGGTCCTTTCCTTTTCCTGGTTTATATTAATGACCTTCCTTACATGATGGCTAATTTATCAAATATAATTATATTTGCTGATGACACTTCCCTTATTTTTAAAGTAGATAGGAAAGATGCGGATGTCTTGCATGTCAATGATAGTCTGGCTGTTCTTTCGAAATGGTTCGCTGCTAATAATCTCTTATTAAATGCGAATAAAACTAAATGTATAAAGTTCTCATTACCGAATGTCCCTCAAGTTGGCGTCAATCTAATTCTTGACGGCAACAAACTTGATGGTATTACGGAAACAACATTCTTAGGTTTAACCATCGATTTTAAACTGCAGTGGGGCGCTCATATTAGAGCTCTTTCAGGTAGACTGAGCTCGGCCGCATATGCAGTAAGAAAAATAAGGCAACTGACCGATGTAGCCACAGCTAAGTTAGTTTATTATGCTTATTTCCACAGTATTATGTCTTATGGCATTTTACTGTGGGGATCTGCAGCTGATGCACAGTCAATTTTCATATTGCAAAAGAGAGCAATCCGGGCTATTTATAAAATGGGTCCTCGCGAGTCCCTTAGAAATAAATTCGAAGAAATCGATATACTGACTTTGCCTTCTCTTTATATCTTAGAAAGTATTATGTATGTTCGTAAAAACCTAGGACTCTTCAAAATTAGAAGCGATTATCATAACATAAATACGCGTAGTAAACACGAAATTATGTTACCCAAATGGGGATTAGTTAAGACCAGCAAGTCATTTTTAGTAGACAGCATACGCTTTTATAATAAGCTGCCAAAAGTGGTGACTGAACTTAGCGAAGGAAAGTTCAAAACCCATATTAAGCGTGTCCTAACTAAAAAAGCGTATTATAAGGTTAAAGACTATGTCGAAGACACGCTTGTTTGGCAATGACTGCTTCTGCACATGTGACCCCCTGGTAGCTCATAATATTTTGTAAATTTATCTATTGACTGCTCCACATTTGTTGTAATATATACATTGCTTTTGCAATATTTTTTATTTATTTATTATTATTTATATTGTTGACATATTGTTTATTAATAATTGTAATTATTTATTTTGCTTGCTTTTGTTTGTATAGCCTCTTTTTTGAAATGTGAATGTGAGAACACTGTAGACTCCGCGAATTCTTAGGTACCTTTTTATTATGATTATTTTTATTGTACTTTATTGACCAGTCTACACTGTCCTTACATAATAAATTCAATATATTGTAAACAGAAGGTATTGTATCAACAAATTCTTTTTTAAAAGAGTAACCATGGAGTTTCTTGCCGGTTCTTCTCCATAGGAAACGACCAATTTGGAACCGTGCACTAGCTTCTGACGTTTTATAAGTGCCCATGTAGGCCTATGTGAAATAAAAATCTTTGACTTTTGACTTTTTGACTTTTGACATTTGGGGGAGGCCTTTGTCCAGCAGTGGACGTCTATCGGTTGAAATGATGATAATGAAGTCGAGCTGTGGATGTCAATGATGATGAAGTTAAATATAACAATTACGTGAGGGTCGCGTGGAATCGGGATATATGGCCGAAGAAAGGGGAGGCCTATACCAAGCAGACGATGACTAAAGGCTGAATAATGATGAAATATCCATAAGTCAGTGCTTGCTTACTAGCTGATGTAAACCTAATGACTGCCTTTTGCCTAGAGGTCTTTTTAAAACGGTATTTTATTTCACTATGCTCTAAATTCTCCAAATTAAACCTACACTAATATTATAAAGAGGTAAAGTTTATTTTTTTATTTGTTTTTTTGGTGGTCTCTGAAAGTACTGGTCTGATTGCTAAAATTTGTTCACCGAAAGAAAGCTGCTTTATTCCTGAGTGACATAGGCTATATTTTATGTACGCGAGCGAAACCGCGGGCGAAAACTAGTATGAAATAATAAAAACTTTGAACCCCCTTTTATCTCCTTAGGAGGTGAATTTTGAAAAATCCTCTCTTAGTAGGCGAGCGCTTACGTCATATACGGATACTTTGTGCAAAACTCTTCGTACCAGTAATTTCGGCAATAAAATTTTACACTGTACACACTGCATTTGCGATCAATACTTAAATTTTAATAGGAAATGTTATCAGAACAAAATGGTAGAAAACGAAACGACAGCGTCTCGGTAATCTGAATAAATAATATGCACTGGCGGCTTGCAGAATAGATCGAACCTCTATTTAGTTCAATTACCCTCTCGCCCCATTTTCAGTATAAACCACGGAATACAAGAATAGCTTCTAGGTGCCTAGCTATGTGGTGAAAGTTCCATGTTCCTTCCATGCCGCATGCCTGCTTGCATGCTGCATGCCTGTTTGCATGCTGCATGCCTGCTTGCATGCCTGCTTGCATGCTGCATGCTTAAAACAAGCATCCTTTTTTGCATTCTAATAATAATAATCAACAGTATTATTCTTGTGCCATTACGTTTAAATAATTAATTTAACAAAATATTAGGTTAAACTAATCTGAAATTAGCTCCTGTTGGCTTAATCATGCCAGTGTAATAATTACGTTAGTTTTGTAAGCACTTTCAAATATTTAATTTCACTTAAATTGTCTTAAATTTCTGTAAATTTTAAAGTTAAATAATTAATTAATTTTAAAATTGGAGATGAAATAGTGTGCACAAACTTTCTAGGCGATACAGTGGCAGACGTGACTTCGATGAAATAACAAAAAAACAAAACAATAATAGTTGAAAAGTTTTAGGCGAAATGAAACTCGGTCAAATATTTTTGGAACTTATGATTTGTAACCGTCTAGGTTCAATTAGTTTCTAAGCTTAATTTATATAATATACTTCAGCCATGATTCTTCCACTGGGCTAATATCACATAGATATGCGGCATGAAAACTCCAATTCTGTATAAGCAAAAAAAAAACCTTTTCTTACGTAGGAAGACATTTTTTTTTAAGGTGGAAAATCTTCCAATGATATCTCCCGCCCTCTGTTAATTATGTTACAAAAAATAGGGACCAATTAGTTTAACCAGATTTCAGACCGGCTAAATTGGTATCTTCTTTCTCTTTGATTCAAAGCATTTTATTTTAAACTAGCTTCTGCCAGCGGTTTCTAAAATATAATGGAAAATCCTCTCTTAGTGCTCACCTACATCATACAAGGAAGCCTTGTGCAAAATTTCACGCTTCCAGTCCCAGTAGTTTCGACTATGCTTTGATATGTCAGTCAGTTTCTCCTTTTATATAAATAGATAAAATGCTTTGAATCTTTGAATCCTGCTAAGCCACTACGGTTGCTGACATCTCTTGATGCGCGCGTGAAACACTACGCGCGGTCGACAACTTAGGCTCGGTCCGGAAGGTTCGTTGGAAAACATGAAATGACTTCATCCCGTTCTGTATGAAGCGAGAGGGAATGTCAGACTTTTACTGACTTAAACCTACATGTGTTTCATCAGTTGCCATTTGCGAGGTTCATGGTAACTTTTTCGAACGATCCACAGGCATCGGCTCTAACTGGCTCCGTCAATCTTGCGATATCAGCAATGTCTTTGAGGCATTAACAAAAAAAGAACTTTATAAAAATAAATTACTATTCGCTGGGCGCATCAATGGAGAACAGTTAAACGAATTTGTATATTACTTTTTAAATTAAAAATTACCGCGTTTCCTCCCCCAATTATTTTGAAAATTGCGGAAAAAATGTAAGTGGCCTTTTTCTATGCAATTTTTAAATTAACTCAGAAACTTGGTGGTTGGCGTCCGTATTACTATTAAATAATCTGTATGTGTAAAAGACAAAGTCCTGACATAGTTAAAGACTTATAAAGCCTAGCCTAAATCAAATTTTGTAAAGAGGTGCTTTTTATATAATTCACCCCCTAAGGGGTAAAAAATCGGGAATCCGATGGATGCGAGACGCACAGGACCGTTCATTGTGGCGACAATTTGGGGGATGCCTATGTCCAACAGTGGATGTCTTTCGGCTGAAATGATGATGATGAAGGGGTAAAACGGGTCCAAAGTTTGTATGGCGAAACTTACTTTCACACGAGAAAAGCCGATGGCTGGCAGCAGCTAGTGTACTTATAGAAGATCAATCTTAAAACGGTCCTTCTCCACTCGCCTATCGTCAATATCGAGCATAGTTTAAAATCTTGTTGCTTAATCTAACGCAATCCAACGCGATGTTTGATGAAGAGGCAATCCGAAAAAAGAGAGATAACGCCTGAAAACTCTGTTGGCATTCGGTAATTTCGTGATTTACTCGAATATTACACAAAACTTGTTCCAGGAAATACGTGTTTTTTTTAAACCCTTAGAAGTTTTTCAGAAAAATTGACATCTTTCAGAATCTCGATTAAATATGCAAGGCTTCTATTGATGTACTTCTTCATATTTTTAATATACGAGTACATTATGGAGGGCCAAATTTCACGTAAAATAGCAGATTTTCAGAGGTCTTTACTAGATTCGTTTAACACAAATTTATGTTTGGGTTTCTCTACAAGCCTAGATAATATCCACAAGACGTGTATGTAATATAACGTCTATCAAGTGTATCCAAAATATCTAGAGAAAGATGTGTAATAACATCATAATCACGTAACAGCGGTTGTATGAAAACGTTCCTCGAAAAGGACGCTCTTAATACTTCAACAGCAGTGTTGTGGTCGTCCAAGATAGACTGTACAACTTTTCAGCAACACACGGACCCACTGCCACATTAAACTCCCTACCCATGGATACTATAATCCTTTTCTCCGGTTTACGAGACTCATGGGAAACTATGGGGTGATCCTACATCTACCGTACACCGGTACACGGCGCACTAAGTGTGATCGTGGTTTATCTATATTACAACGTGGGCAACCCGACTTGATATATGGGACCATTCGCAGTTCGTTTCCTTGAAATATTTTGCTTCGTCGCTTACGGTTGCGGAGGATATTTTTACGGGATATTGCAGTATTTTCTTGGTAATAATCTTAAAATGTAGCTACAAGGTAGTTGTTTGTAACCATGGAGCAAAATAACCAGGGCTGTGTTTATTTTTATTTCTTACTAGCTGTTGCCCGCGACTTCGTCCGCGTTAAGTTCGTAAAACTGTACAATCACTCTGTGCTTGCAATTCATTCCGAAAGCATCGCGATTATTTATTGTGCTTTAACATAAAACGGTTAAAGGTAAAAATATCCGAATTGAGAACCTCCTCTTTTTTTAGAAGTCGGTTAAATAAGCAAATTACCTTCAGGAAACATGTTGTGTACTCGTCCAGATCCAGATGTATAAACGTCAATGAATAGAAAGAGCCTGTATGGGTCGTAGCAGTTGTCATTTCTGACTATCCCAAGGGAAAAGGCATATGTATGCATGGGCATATGTATGTTTCTGGTTTATGTTCTGATAAAACATCACTACAGTGGCGTCACGGCATCCTCTTTTTGTGCAGGACTCACCGGTTGTGGGTATTTCGGAAGGTATCTTCGTCGAATTCAGCGGGAAGAAACACTCGGGTCTCACCATTGTGCGAATCGCCCGGAGAATACGATGGAGCATACGGTGGAAGTCAGTCCCGCTTTTTCGGAGCGCCGGCGCCGCCTTGTCCTTATGGGGGCGATTGGTGGAGAAACTGACAACCAGTAGCCTCCTTCAGTGAAGCACTACGATCAAAGAAGGTGGCTGAAGCTATGAGGGATAGGACATCCTGACTACTCAGCGGTCGCTGCAAGGGACGCTCCGGGTGTTGAAAGCCGCAAGGCAATTCCTAGCCATCGCAAACACGGGATTGCGGTGGTGCTGTCCGGCCGTCTGGTCAACGCAGTCCTGAATCGACGGTGCGTAGTATTCTACGCGCGACTCAAAGATATTTCAGCAAATGGATAGGGCCCTCTAGGGCCGATGTCTGCTAGGGCTGCATGATTGATCGAAAGAGTTATCTCCCATAACAATTTTCGCCTCAAAAACGTTTCACTAAAGAGTTTAAGCAGTTAGACAGCTTTGGTAGAGGTAAACGAAAGAGCATAATCGGGACACCGACCTTCAGCTGGATAACATGCACTGATAGTGAAAAGCCTTAAATGAATCCAAAAACTACCATCATCATCCGGCAGACATTAAGTCCGCCGCTGTACATTTGTGCATAAAGGATTAAATAAATAAATCATCAACTATGTTCTTCCACAAAGTACTTATTAAGAATTTGCGAGAACATGCTTGCATTGATTGTTGCAGTTTGATCCTTTTGGGCGTTAGAATTACTTGTTCATTTACCAAGGATATTTTGGTGTGTATTTAATTGACGTCCCCGTATATACGACAAATGTTTTTTCCATAGTAGGAACGACCTTATGAAGAGTCTACAACTTATGAATGAACTTCGGTGAAACCTTGTACGCGTGTATCCCCGTTCAATCAAACTCGCATATTGATGGCCAAACCGAGAAATTACTGACACCGATTGCCTCTATGAGGACACGGCGGTTCACTCAAGATGGATGGATAGACCTACACCGCATGCTACACCGGGTCCTTCAGGCGATTCACAAAATGGTAATATCAGGGTACTTTTAACCGAACCCAGAACAGAAAACGTTTGAAACACCCACAACAGTCCTGAGCTTATCCATAAAACAATGATAATTATTACGGTTAACAAATGTAGCAGCCGATTAGTGTTATCCCTGAAACTGGCCTCCCTTAGAAGGTTGTTCCAGTGTTGGTCACCACTCACTGCAAGGAGGTAACGTCCAGATGTCGACGTAAGGCTGCAAGGAATCTGAGATACATCATACGTTGTCGAACTGTGATCAGAAAAACACATTCGATTCCGTTTTATATAAAGCAGTGACTGCAAATAATAAAACACACCATTATTAATCCGCAAGGTGCCATCATGCCGGACGACACAGTGGAGATGTGCCCTGCAATGGCGGAGCACCGCCGTGTCCTCGTGGAGGCAATCGGCGTCAGTGAGCTCTCACGCTGGGCTCTGATCCAGATCGAGGAGTAATGGCAGGGGGTCGCCTCCTTCTGCAAAGCCGTAATGCTAGCGAAGGCGGAGGCCGCACGCGTTAGGGAACGAACGGCCTCACGCAGAGCCGAGATTCCGACCCGACTATCAGCCACGGTAGACGCGGGCTTCCGGACGTCGAGCAATGGGTAGCTAACCGTCCGGTAGTTGACCGAACCGAGCCCAATCCTCAACAGCGCGTAGTGATAGATACAGGTGTAGTTTTAGTCAGTAAAAGATTGACATGTCCTCCCGCTCCAACCAGAGCGGGAAAAGTCATTGGATGATTTCCACCCTTAAAAAAAGAAAAAAAAGGTGCCATCATCATCATTATCATTTCAGACGAAAGACGTCCTCTACTGGACATAGACCTCCCTAGGTGTCGCTATAATGACCGGCCCTGTGAGTCTCTCATCCATCGGATTCCCGCGACCCTTACCAGGTCATCGGTCCACCTGGGGGTCATCCAACGCAAGGTACCCTGTAACTCCTCCCGAAAATGTGGCGGTTATTTTAAAGTGAATAATTAAATACATATAGATATTTACTTTTATCGTCTTTGGATGGTATCCTTTGAATAATCACGGTCAATTAGCTTGTTACAATAATGGGAAAAATATAATAAAAATAAGCAGTAGGATTGTTAAAAATGCCTCCGTGTAACACCAGTTTAACCATAACTGTAAACGTGGGTGATGGCCATTCTTCTGCCACTCAGAAAATTACGTAAAATACGCAATGCCATCTATCAAATTTAATATGAAGTTCAACCGTCATTGTCATCATTATTTCTACTTTGAGTCTTTAGATGGCGTTGCGAGTATCTGACTTGCGTGTGGTGTCATATTTTACTTCTCGAAAACTTTGATTTCATACCGTTTGTCTTTCATATACTTTGTTTCATTGTGATGAAACAAAGCCTAAGTAAGATAATTATCAAGTTACACACAATTTTAATGTATAAAAGTTATCTACATCGATTTCTAAAATTAATAATACGCACTTCACTAAAAATTTCTACAGATATATTATATTCGTAGATTTATAAAAAAGAATTGTAAGCATGCAAAAATATATTAAAAAATCTTATTCACGATGACAAAATAGAAAAAAAAAATCTCCTAAGAGAGCCGCATGGGATTTGAACCACCTTCACATTACATGAAAGTCTAGATACGAAACCCCTGCGCTACGGTCTTCGATGAATAAACTATAAAATAGACGTTCTTATATAAACGTCATAATTGACTGGTTGGCTCCCTAACGATGATAGCGTGATGATTTTCGTTTTAGAAGTTAAATTTGCAGCTAAATGGAATAAAGTAACATTATAGTACGTGATTTTACTCGCCGCTTTGATTTTATTATGTGTTTTGATTAGTTTTTACAAAATATTTAGAAGATATCGAATAGAAATGTCAATTTTATTTTGAAAAAATGGTAAAAGTTATTTTAATACAAAATAAATAAGACAAAATAATGGCAAAATTTTTAACTGTAGCTGGGAATCGAACTCGCGGCAAATGTCGTTCAATACCTACATTTTGGATTATTGCTCACCCCTCATAGCAAATAGCGTGATAATTTATAGCCTATCAGTTGCCCTGACCTATAAGGATTATGTATGCAAAATTTGATCAGGATCGGTTCAGTAGTTTTTGCGCCAATTAATACCATAGCAAAAGAATTTTACTGTTTTATTATATGTATAGATTTGGGTTTTATTAAATGGTTAACCCATTGTTCTCTATGTTTAGAAGATATCGCTTCCTAATCTATCTGCCAAATCAGTTTTAAAACTTCAAAATAACCAATAAAAGAGAACCGTTTCCAAATATATCTAAGCTGACGGTTCACACAATCATTTCGCACTTCCAGCCGTTATGATGGCTCCTTCTCTGTCACTGCAGTTCATCTATGGAACTCTCTTCCACACTCCTTACGTGACAGCCCTTCTCTGGATGTCTTCAAGAGGAAAATTAAAGAGCATTTCTTGTTACAAAGACATAGTACATATATGTATATATATATTATAAGTATGTATTTATGTATGTAAGTATGTTTATGTATTGTTGTTTTTTTTTTCATTGTGCACTGTATCTTACCCTCTACTGTGATTTCTCTCTCAATCACTCAATGGTTTGTTGGATGAAAACTCAACTTTAAGCTTGCCTATGTACACAGGCCTGCAAAAGTGCTTGGATACCTTAATGCCTATTTTCCCTTGCACGTTAAAGTTCAAGTTTTCGAAATTTAAACTAGATGGCGTTGGCTTCTTCACAGCTAAGTGGCGTCCAAAGGCAATCTCACAAAATATAAACTTGACTTTTAGTTTGACAGAAAATAGACACATGCGTCGTCATTGTCATCAACAATTGATTGTAGTTCATAATTTCATCATTTAAATTAGAGTCAAGTTGGCCTAGCGGTTTAGCATGTGCAGATAGATGCGTAAATCAATGAGCCGTGAGTTCGAATCTCACGTAGTACTCACACTTTTTGTAAGTTGTGTATAATAAATATAAACAAACAAAAGAAATCGGTAGGAATATTATATCAAAGCTAACAAATGGATATTTATTTGTAATATAATATTCAAGTAGGTAGTTACTCAGCAAAATGAAAAAAATGAAGGTAAACAGGCTCATCTAACAAAAAGGCACTATTAAAAAAATAATATGTTTTTATTTCTTACAATTTCTTATTCAAATTTAACAATCACCATTTATTAATCACCGATTAAGATTATAATATTATATATAACTTTTTATTGAGGCCATAGCTTAAGTATTCGTTTCCAAAATTGGAAAGAGGATTGAAGCTTATGTAACCTTAACAACCAAACTTTTGAGATACCAGATAATTTTATCAAAAAATCAAAAGGATTAAATGTAGGCTAAAAACTATAATATTGCACAACAATATATCAAGTGTTCATAACTTTTTTAAGTGGTTTTAGGGTATTAAGTTAAACACACATAACAAGGGCTCCTGTTAATACTGAGTAGATACTATTAATTCAGTATTATAATTATTTATCATCTTGACGCCACAAACATAACCGTCCTTGTTCATTGGACTTAAAAGTTTTTTCATCAGTAAAGATGACATTACTCTAATCAAAGTTTATGTGATCCATATAGCAAGGATTTCACAGCATGCCTCCGATAATGCATCTTATCACTAAGTATGAAGAGCACAACGAACAGTGTCAACACTTGTGTCAAAAAAAAAACCAGCATAGTGGTTCGTCGACAGACGTCGATTTTCTTCGTACTCCCTTATCATGGTTTGACGCTGCAACATGTTTATTAGTTTTAAGTAGTCTGCCAGCTCTTTTATGGTGTTTCAAAGAACCCTCTTCTTCAAATCGTCATACCCATAGAACAACAGTTTTTCTCTGCAACAATAAAACAGAAATATATAATACCCAATAATGATTATTATATAGGAGGCTTTTGTTATATAAAAGAAGAAAAAAAATCTACTTACGTTTACACCGGTCTTTCTGGCTATTTCTGACAAGTTTTTACCTTGATCATGCATAGCAATTATTTGAGCTCTTTTTACTAAATCCAACAATTCATATCTACTCATTTTGGTAGAATAAGTAGACCACCTGGTTAAAAATAAAATCCAACGAAAAGTGCTAGAACGAGATAATCGAAATTAACTTAGCGAACAATCAATTGAGCTATGTCATAACTCTGGTCTAAGTATTATTTATACTACCTACTAGTTATTATTTTTAAATCCATATTCAACCTACCCTCTCAAGTTTGAAAACTAACACATAGATAATCAAATATTTATAAATTGATATTCAATTTTAATATCTTCATCTCTATAAAAGAAACTATAAATTATTTCAATGTTTAAAGGAACAAAAAGAAAGTAAAAAAATAAGCATAAATTAAGTATTAATCATTTGAAACACAGCGACGCCATCTATTAACAGTAAAATGTAATATTGTCGATAGCAACATTTCAATCTGGTTTTACGCTAGATGGCGTCATTTCTCGCTTCACGCGATTTTGTTTCTGTACTACCCATGCACTTTTGCATGAGCCTTTACATGAACTCTGATATCCACATTTTTTGTAATTCATCATGGTGTACAATAAAGAATTAAAGATCTAGTTTGATTATATCTGTGGGACTGCGCCAAAAACTAGGTGAGTCGGTCCTCATTACACCGTGTAAACTCAAGGCCTTTCGGATACAATTTACAACTGCAATTTCCCCAGGTATCTAATCTTCGTGTTGTGTTTAAAATTTTAGCTTGCACTCCCCGTCGGTTACGCTCCAAAATGTCCGACCAACGCCGTGTTATTAAAATTTCAAATAATTCTTTGCAATTTATGCGAGTAAACAAACGCGTTTGCATATAGACGTATGTGTTAACATGAATAATATAATACATGTCTTTACAATCTCCACAGTTTCTGTGTAAATAACGTTAAAGGAAATTGTTGAAACAGCTGAATCAAGGAATACTCGTTGTTCAAATTGCTCTTTGAAACATTGTAACTGAAAATTCTTCGAATGGTTTGTGAAAGATATTGCGTACATACAGAGTTGAGTTTTTTACGTTTTCTTAATGTCGTTCTTAAAAAGAAAAAAAATAGGACTTGTTATTTTTTAAACCGGACACGTAGGCAGAATACTATGAAACAAGAGACGTGTGTTGCATCTGACATGACTTGAAAAGCTCTATGGCCGCCACTTTATCGTAGTGAAATCACGTTGCGCTTGTAATTCATGAGCCCCGTGAAATGTGGTTCCTTATCGTTGCTGCTTGGGCGGTACACACCATACGAAAGGCTATAAACAGCTCTATGTAAGCATGTACGAGTTAACATAGCGACAAGAAACATGTAACCGAGATATTTGTAATATTTAACATGATTGAAAAGAGTATCCATGGGGTTTCTTGCACATTCTTTTCCATAGAGATCTACGCTTTGGAATGTGCAATTAGCATCATTTTTCTAACTGTCTTCACTGATTTCTTGATATTTCAAAAGTGCCTGTAAATGATTTATTTGAAATAAAATGCTTTGAATCTTTGAATCTTCATAATGTATATATGTGAAAGGAGAAACTGCCTGACTGACATATCAACGCACAGCCAAAACTATTTTGACTTGGAACGTGAAATTTTGCTCAAGTATTCTTTTTAAAAGGCGATGAAACGGGGGTCCAAAAATTTGTATGAAGAAATCTATTGTTTTTTTTTTATTGGGAAATCATTCAATGACTTTACTGCCCTTAGGTGGAGCAGATTTTTACTGACTAAAATCCACCCCACTCCTATGTTCTTTCGTTGCTTTGCAATCCGGGGCCCTGTTTTCCTTTCTGAAGTGAACCCATGGCCCCGGTAGGCTTCGGCTCTGCTGGGCCCTACGGTTTTGCTGACATCAACCAACAGGAACACTACACGCCGTCAACGACTTGGGCTCGGTCCGGACAGTTACCGGACGGTCGAATGGCGAGCTGCCCATTGCTCGTCATCCGGAAGTCCACTCCTACGATGGCTGGAAATCGGGATCGGGATCCCGCGGCTGGGGTGCGAGGGCAGTTCTTTTACGTATCCGGCCGCCTTCATTGCTAGCTATATTGATTCGTAGAAGGAGGCGTCCACCTGCTATTCCTCCTCGCTCCGGACCATGGCTTGCACCAAGACCCGGTACGAGAAATCGTTGTCCCCGACTATTCCTCCGGGCAGTCCACTAACCTATTTCAATAAATCGGATTCAAACTGTAACGCTAGCTTAAACATCTTTATAATATTTTATCCATGTAGGATGGCCCAAGAAGGAGAATGAGGCCAAAGAAAAGATAGACGGATTGCGTGAGGAGTGACATTAAAGAAAAGGGAGTCAGTGACTGCAGACAGGATAGAATAGTCGTGTTACACCGACCCCAAGAAACATAGGAGAAGGGTAGGATAATGATCGAATGAACAAAACACTGCCGGTTTCAAAGCCATCTGTAGCGCATTTCTATAGATGGGCAGTAATCAACTGGGTGTTAACCAGGTTGAAGACGAAGAAGCTCATCTGTAATATTTATTATCATTGTCACTCTGGATACGAAAGGTGTAAGGAACATGACGAAACGGACATGGTGGCAAGAAAGCAGACATAGAGAAGCCTTTAAGCATCAATAGATTTATTACAAGTAGTTCATTGATTGATTCAACATGATCATTCTTAAAGGAGGCTGCTTATAAATTAAAGGTTCCAAGGGAAATTAAACCTGTAGTGGCCGAGTGGAGACGGCCCCGTCTTACAAGTTGTAAGTTATAGGTTCAAACCCAGCCTAACGCATTACTTTGTATTATTACACGACTGCCCCAAAAAAGGAGTGTTTTTTCAGAGTTCATCTATGTATATATGTGAGTTTCTTTATTCCGCCATAACTTCTAAATAACTGAACTGATTTACATGTGTGAGGTATCGTTTCATCACCGCAGCTCTCAAAACAGTAAAGAAAAAAAAAAGATCGTGAGGAAATTGGCTAGTCCTAGAACCAAAAATTCAAAAACATGTGACATCCACTAACCCGCACTGGACCCGCTTGGTGAATTACGACCCATTCCCTTTCCTAGAGAGGAGGTCTAAGTCCCAGTCATGGGAACATTATAAGGATGCTATAATTATGCTATGTTCGAATAGGGAAATACCCAATTATGAAAAAAGAAAGAAAATACCAATATAACATTAATAAGGAACCATTTCTCACCTACAAGCACACACTACATTTTAACTCCTCGGAGACTCGAGATGACAAACTGAGATGTATCATCCGGTATTTTTCAGTCGAGGATAATTTTCCAGTTATGAATAAAGCGTTTGTAATATTTGAAAATGTCAGGATTAATCTAAAAGTAATATGAACGGGTGTCTTTGAGTTGCGACGATCAGGTGACGCTTGAAGGAACGTTAGGGAAGCAATTATGGGGGAACCTTTCGATTTTCCGTGAACTTTTGGGAGATTTACTGACTTCGTATTAATGGAAGAGCTTTTTTGCTTCTTAGCAAATT
The DNA here is from genome assembly GCA_949316375.1 of Mythimna vitellina. Taxonomy (NCBI): domain Eukaryota; kingdom Metazoa; phylum Arthropoda; class Insecta; order Lepidoptera; family Noctuidae; genus Mythimna; species Mythimna vitellina. The sequence continues at coordinate 4,587,754 of OX438696.1, forward strand.
TTACGTAGTTTAACGTCGGCAGATACAGCACTCTTATAGCTATCAGAGGTAAAAGTACAAAGTGATGTATGCTAATAGAAACTGTACCAAGCCACGTGTCATTATTATTGTAGGTAAAGGGCAACTGAAAGAACACAGGTGGGGGTTTACTCTGACACTTCCTCTCACATTATCCAAAAAGTTATTTAATGATTTCCAAACACAAAAAAAAAGAAAATAAAATACATATCGTATTTAGGAACAACAACAAGGAAGTTGTAGGAGTTACAATCTTTAAAAAGGTATAGAAATCAGAAACGTTTGACTTTTGAATTGTCAAAATATAAAAATGAGTGATGACTGTTGTGTGAGTGTGTGTGTGTTAGTGGTGAGTGATGGTGTATTAGTGGTGTGTGTGAGATGTGTGTGTGTGTGTGTTTGTGTGTGTGTACAACACATGTGTTTTTTAAATAAATAAATAATGTTGGGCAGTCAAAAAAAGAGTGAAACTAAATTGCTTAATTTACTTAGTGCATTATTAAAAATATCAACTAAATTCAAAACATTTGCTACACCATCAAAAACTAAAAACACATTTACTGAAAACCAATAAAAAGGAAACAAACGATTCATATCACCGCAATCGACTCCAATAAACAATACTAAAGAAGGTAACAGCATTCCTTAGATATCTCAGCCAATACCGTTGGTTCGAGCGCCAGTCCATTTAATATCCGGAGACATGGCCCGCTCCCCGGCGTCGCCCGCGAATTATCATATAAATGGAGAAGAAATCGCCGCCTAGTGTACTCGCGGGACCGGCCTTGATAACATGGCCATACTGTGGGCACACAGAGCCACGGATATCTATTCAGTGATTAACGGAGCTATTGGAATGTATTGAACAGGACGCTATATTTTTGGTACGCTTTTTCTCTTGGGAGTTTGAGAAAATGTGTGGTGGATTATTTTTATGAGTTGTTTTTTTTTTGTTGTTATTGAGAACATTGCATTATTAATTTTTGTGACTTTATTTATTAGCTTTATTTAGGTTTTGTCTTTGACTTATACACATCTAGCTGCTGTCAGCACCTTAGCCTGCGTGATAGTTAAAAAAATAAGTATTCTATGTATTATCCTAGGACATGATCTTTTTTTAAAATGGTTTATGTCATTTTGTGCTTGACTGCGATCCAACCCGATGGTAAGTAATGATGCAGTCGTTGATGGTGAAACGCACTAGTTTATTCAGACCCTATTCAGCCTTGAAGACATCTAAATTATAATTGGACGGGCAGACTGCAGCAAGGAAACCTATAAAAACTGGTGTACCAAGTTTCATCACTTCATCATTCACACAAATTATGTTTAGCATAGCATAGCATAGTCGGCCTTATAGTGTTCCCACTGTTGGGACTCAGGCCTCCTCTCTAGGAAGGGAATGGGCCGGAATCCACCATGCGGGCCCAGTGCGGGTTGGTGGATGTCACATGTCTTAGAAGTTTTGGTTCTAAGACATGTCGGTTTCCTCACGATGTTTTCCTTCACCGTTTTGAGAGCAGTGGTGATGAAATAAATTACACAAAGTAATGCGCCTGGCTGGATTTGAGCCCGCGACCTACAACTCGTAAGTCGGGGCCGTTATCACTCGGCCATCACTGCTCTCGTTATTATGTTTAGCATGTAGCAGATATTATACAAGCTTAAAACATTAATTGTAATTTCATTTAATCGATAGAAGTAGCGCAGAGCCGGGGTCGTTAGATTAAATTGATTTTGGTGCAGATGAGTGGATTGTATTTTATCCAGCAGTGGAAGAAGAAAAAGAAGAAGTTAGTTCATAAAAGGGTTAATAAGGACAACTCATTAAAAAAAAAACTTCTATTATTAAGAAAGGAACAATTTGATTAATAAACTACATCTCACACGGATAGTTTTCATCACAAACAGCTAATAATATTACATCCAAGAAATACGTATAAGTAATACAGAATACTGATAGTTCAGAATGCCTTTGTAGATTATACAACATTGCACTACGCTAGACGTTCGGAATTCCTTCTCTAAGCTGAGCTACCTTAAAGCATGTGATACCTTCGACATAGCTTCGTCGACTTCTCTAGACAAGTCGTCGCGTCCCGAATATCAGACATAACTTCAACCAAACAATTCCAAGAATTTCTTTATGAAACCAAAACATTCTCAAATTGTTTTCAAATTTGAATTTGAGACTGGCACTTTGAGATGTTCAATTTATTATTTTATGAGATTCTTTTTTGGTTAAAAAGTTTTGTTTTTTAATTAATTATATTAAGATTAGGTGTACCTTGAAAGTATTTATATTGGTTGTTGAAAGGGAAAGAAACTCACACCACGATGATATTATACGAATGTAGAGAACCTACTTTAAGGATATATAAATATTTAGTTTGCGTGACAGTTTGGATCAACCGTATAAGTAAATATTTATTTATTGTGAAAAAAGATTAGCCAAGATCATACTTCAAAAATGGGAATGTCTTTTTCACATAAATGAGACCACTGTCCTCGACACTACGAATAAATCTTGTATTTTGAAGATCAGTATATAAACTGTTAGTGTACAGTGTTCAACTTTAAATGGAATGCTACATATTTTTATTATTGGACGCAGATAAGTAATAATAAGCAACCCACACAGCTGATTTTGAGAAAATTTCTTTTGAAGTAAAAACTTCAAACGCATTATGTTTCAGGTCCATAGAATATTGAGATGGCAAAAGGATAAGAATACATAAATAACACTACAGGACTAAGATCATATAGAAGGAACAAGCAGTAATCATGCTTACACCCTGCGTATTCCCAATTTCGAATTGTTCTGAATTTTACATGCTATATTTCTAAAACGTAACTTCAGGCTTGAGAAACGGGGTTCTCCAACTAAAACTTCCGATTAACCACAACACGTAGCCAGTAAAACATAGTACCTACCTGAATGTACGATGTGTAACTTAATAAGGTCTTTTAAATATTAATTCTATTGAGGTTTCCCCTTACGTATTTTAATTTGGCACCCGAAACTGGCGTAAACCGCACATTATTCATGCCCACTCGGTCAGGCCATTTTAACTATCCATTTTACTAAAAATATCTACAAAACTATACCTACTATATATAACAGGCAGTTAAAGTAGTTAACAGGCATTCTAAAAAATAATAAATACTAAGATAAATGCCTAAGACCCACTACTTACATCGTCTTACTAAAGCAAGCTCATTTATCTAACCAACTGCCTACATGACTTGAGACTAAAACATGGATAACTAAAGATACATAAGTGCTAGGTAGGTACTTTACAGCCAATTCGCACATGACAGATTTAAGCAGGGCCTAACCGCAAAGTCACCACATGTCAACAAGAGTAATGACTATCGAGTAGCACGTGTATCTCAGTACAAGCTCTCGGGTAACCCTGATTCAGTGGCGGAGCGACAGTTCCGCAGCTGAATGCTAAAGAGGCTGCGACAATATATCTAATTGTGTCTCAGGCAACAGCCGCAGAGTCTCCGGAACGCGAAGCGAAAATCAATAGATACACGTCTTCGAGATGACTCTCCGCTACCACTCGTTTTTACGTTCATTTATAAGAGTCCAATGTTTTATATAATGTAAGGGTTTGTTGACAGTGGGAGGGCTGCAACCTTATCAGGCGGCGCGCTATCGCCAACACGCCGACTCCGTGCCCCCTCCCCAGTCGATGCCCTACCACGCCCTCGGAGATCCTCACGGATGCTGCGTCATGGACCACTTGTCATCTCAAAGACGAATATTATTTTTTTGGTGTGATAATTTGATTATGTAACGGACTTACCCGCGTGAGCGAGGTCCCGGTTTGGGCGCCATTTAGCGCGTGGTGGGAGCGCGAGTCTGTTTTCGCACGTGCGGGCGCGGCGACGGGCGGCGCGCGACTGCCGCGGCGCGGGGCGCGTGCGTGGCGCGCGCGGCGCATGTGCACAGCTACCCGCTATTTGTTTTGCTCTGCGACTCCGTATCGGGCTTTCGTTAAAAGCCGCAGAAAACGAGATTATTCTCTCGTATAGATACGGTACGCGTTGCGGAGCATTCCAATGAACGTCGGCTAAAGTTCTCTGAGATATTGTCAGCTTTTATTCACGTCGCTTGACATGAATTGCAATGGACATCGTGCGGATTTAAAAGCCGGGTAAACGTAAACAACCTCTTTACAGATAATAGAGAAAAAAATGTTTCGCTGGATTTGTGCAAGTTTAGGGGATATCGTTTTTAATGAATTCGTAAGTCACTTTATGTTATTCTTACGAAAGCTTGTGTTAGAAATAAAACCAACTTTCATAGATAGGAATTTCTTGCGCTTACAATGAAGGACGATTTCTTACGATTATGCATGAAAATAGCAAAGCTAAAGCTCTCCAGCAATTTGAATATGTTAAAAACTCACTGTTTTCCAATTATTTTTTTGTAAATTATAAATACATGGGTAAGTACTCCATAACTAAACGGTATTTGGATTATGTATGGATAACATAATATTTTTTACCACCTCATCATAAACGACGAACCTAGGTTCAATTCAAAAGTTGGGCAAACTTAATTGTCATTTGATGACAATTAAGCTTGCCCAACCTGAGAATTGAAGCTGACATAATTTTATGTATCTAATAAAAATAGTAAGATACTCGTGAAAGTAAAAATTGATCTCATATGAAAAAAAAGAATAAAAACTACATTTAAAGAGCTACGCGCCTACTTGTCTACGACAACCGGCGTAGCTCGTAGCAGCCGTAGCAAACTTACTACGGCGTAGCCGTGCGTAGCTCGGTCCTACCGAACGGGAATGGTTTCCACGCGCTTTAAATTTCGTAGACACTTCTTGATCATCAATGAATCATAAAATAACAATTCTAAATAGTGCGTTTGCAAGACTGTGAGGGTAGATACGATTTATTATGTGTTGGACTTTTTAGTATGACAGATTTTCAGTGACTAATTTATTTTCATCAATATATATTTATATTTTGGTGTATAGAATTAGAAACAAGGATTAAACAACACACGTGTCACCAAATGGTGCGGATATTCTGTGCGGATTCAGAAGAGAAGATCCTGAGAATACCAAGGTAAACTCAATTTAGGCCGCGTTTTGTCGTGTCTGCCGCACATCGGATGCCACGTAGCAACGGATGATGCGATCGAGGAAACGTCAAGTTGTGACTCGTGATGACGTAGAGTTCAAACTTTGTAGGTATAAAATTTGAACCAACATATATTATGTAAGGCAGCATTTTCTTAAATGAACTGCATTAAAAGTAAATTTAAACCTTGTCTTACCGATGTCCAACTCCAGGATTAACAATAACTAGCACCGACTCAATTCACAAATTTCAGAAAAAAAAATCTGTGTAAAAAAATAAATTTTTCGCATACCTTGTAATTTTTTTCATTAGATATATCGAATTAACCTTAGGGTGTTTTTGATATCGTGCGGATTCCATCACGCATGCGGGATTGTCCAGCTTGCAGAAAATTTCAAAATGCAAAAAAATCGCGACACGCGTGCGTATTCCACGCATTACAATAAATAGTGGTCTGAAATGGACATAGATGGGGGCTACGCGTGCGGGGTAATAAATCTAAAATCTTAAACTTCTTCTTCTTCATTCTTCTTCTTCTTTTTTCTTCTTCCTTATTCTTTAACTTCTTCTTCTTCTTTCTTAATCTTTTTTCTTTTTATTCTGATTTCTTTTCGTTTTAAATCTATACAAAATGTTTCTAAAGTATTTAATATAAGTCTATACTAATACTAATTATCTTTACCAAATTGACCGCGACAGACTAATATTTATTTTAATCGGACACACTGTGAAACAGATTGCTGATCCCCGGTATAACACAACGATACGCGTGTCAACTCTGGCCTGGGCTGCGGAGTATTTCGAACGAGTCACCGTGACCTTGGAACGCAAAGAGCAACTGAAGGAGCACGGGAGGGTTTTAGTCAGTAAAAGTCTGACACTCCCTTCAGAGCGTGAGAAGTTATTTGATGATAATATTTGTCCTGCAGTTTGTTTAGAAACTCAAATCGGAAGTTTATTTAATTCAATAAAAACACTTAATTAATTAAAACACAATAAAGGCAACTTTTGATTTTGGTATTGACATTTGAATTGTAATAGTAATGACATTTTATATAATCTATGATAATGGTTTATGATTTGTAATTGTAATGACATAATATATAGTCTAACGATAATAATTTATATTTTCCCTTTAATACATACATATTAATTTAATTAAATTGATGATTTAACATTTAATAATAGTGATTTATAAATTGATCAAAAACATTTTTAAGTGTCATAACAATAACATAAATAATTTTAAATGTTTGCATGCCGAATGGTAAAATGTGGCTGAGCTGTAATATAATCTTAAGAACTATGTATTACCCATATTTGCAAAATAAAATTCTATTCTACTCTATTCTATAACTACTAGCCAAAACATGGCGTCATAAAACTCCTCCGTATCGCTGTCGACGGGAAGTATGCACAAAAGGCTGGCGGCATTGCCATGTTGTATGGCAATGTTTAATCTCTGACCGAGGTAAAAGCCAGCCCTTGGGTCACGCAAAGTGTCAACTAAGCGTTTGGAAAATTCTTTGAAAAGCGTGTGAGCTCTCAGACTCCACAGCCCAAGAGTTTCAATCCCTAACAGCTCAAAAATAAAACTGCCGACGAGGTTGTTATATTTCCGCCGCTTGAGGTTCCCCGCAGCCGCAGCGGCAGCACCAGCACAGCACGAAGAGCTAAGAAGATAGGACGGCGCAAGAGTGTCAATACATGTAGCGTCCCACACTAAAGGCCTACCCATCTTCCACTGAAATAAAGACATAGCGTCCGGTTTCTTACCATTATCGCGTGCCAGGCCATAAGGTTTTAAAACAGCCGGAACCCTGACGGTGACAAGGGCTCCTGCAGTTGGTTTAATTCGGCCCACTAAGGTCATTTTGACAAAGCGTATACGGTCCGTCTACGGTTTGTTTAGATGTTCTCACCAACACAAAAAGATATTTATTTTGCAACTAGCTGACCCGGTGAACTTCGTACCGCCTAACAGTCAACGAAAGTAATATACCTTTCGATATAGTCAACCGATTGCGATGAAACTAAGCGTAAGTAATATATCAAGTTAAACACAATTTTAATGTATAAAAGTTATTTACATGGATTTCGTACATTTTACGTGATGCGCGCACAACTAAAAACATCTACAGATTAATTATATGTGTAGAATAAGTTTTTCAAAAGCAATTTTATAAGTGAATTTTTTCGTCAATTTAAACTAGATGAGGCCAGTGTCTCTTAGCTGGCTACCTACCATGAGAAGTAACACCGAAACAAACTCAGGGGTCAAAGTTTCTTTTAAAGTCCATACAGTAAACATGTAAGGGTCAAATCATATGAGAACCATGCAGATTAGTTTCTGTGATGATCTTTTGAGGATATTGATAGAAGATATCCTAAAACCTCAGATACATTAGGGGATAAATTGTCCCCCAACATGACATGCAACACTCTATCTACATGTCGCTGCAACATTGTCCAGCATCCTGCAATTTACCCCTTAATATTTTAAAATGCATTCACGTGACGTACGTAGCGTTGCACATCGTGTTGGGGGACATTCTGTCACCTTATGTGGCTTTAATACTCTATACTAATATTATAAATATGAAAATAAAGCTCTGTCTGTTACGCTTTCGCGGTTAAACTACCGTACCGAGTTCGATGAAAGGTACGGAGTACAGAGCTTGAACCCCAAGGAAGGATGTAGACTACTTTTTATCTGGCTATTACTTCGACGTTTGCGTCCGCAGTAACCAACATTGATACGGAGCATCGACTCCCACTACCGTACGATAGCGTGACGTCACGCCACGAATCAGCTAGGACGCGGCTGTTGGATGGGCGGGTATTCTATTATCAGGGCTTGCACTGAGCGGACGTGTTTGTTTGAATTTTAACTTATTATTTTAATAAATTAAAATATCCAGTAATTTCACTTTCTGGTTATTGTTTGAGGCTATCCATTATGTCGGGACCCTGTGAAGACATATGTGTCCACGAAGCCTCGAGACCCGCCATACAAGGACCTCCTTACATAATATAAAACAAAGTCCCCCCCACCGCGTATTTCTGTTTGTATGAACGCCGTAAAATCAAAAACTACTGCACGGATTTTTATGTTTTCACCAATAGACAGGGTTGATTCAAGGGGAAGGTTTAGATACATGTATATTATAGTAGAGAAAAGCCAATGATTTCTAACACCCGTGCGAAGCTGGGACGGGTCGCTACTATATTATAAATGCCAAAGTATCTGTTTGTCTGTTGTTTGTTGCGTTTTTACGACAAGAACGAAAAATTTGACCTTGGAGTAGGATACAGGATACCTCTTATCCCATGAGTACGTTCTCTTTGGCATGGGCGAAGCACTAGGTTAAAGTTGCACCGGGGCCAGTGGTGTAACAGGTGAGACAAGGGTAGGTTCTCTGTGGTTCGTGACGTAGTCTATCTAGGACTGCGTCAACCGAAATACCATTACGCTGAATGACCCGCACCTGATCCGACTGTTGTTGGCCCAAAATGTTGACAGCTGGATATAATATGGCACATAGAAATATAAAAAACAGGTTTTTTTGCTTTTGACCTCTGCTCAGACAGCGGCTAATAGTACTTACCGTTGTTATAATACACGGGTATAAAATGAAGTGACAGCATACTCAATTAAAGAGTGCGCAGAAGCGGTCGCTAAGACTTTAGTGACGTAGTGAGAAGGGGGCGACTTATCCTGAGACGCTTGAGGAGTAGGGCGGCAATACTAGAACTCGAAAGATGGTCATGTCCTTACCAGCAAAGTTCTTACTGGTATACTTCCTTCCTCCGAGTACCTACGTTTACTCTTGCGAATCTCCACTCAATCGTGCCAATAAAGGCAATGCGAGAGGTGAGAGCTCGGTTTCTCCCAGGTCAATGTTACTCCACCCGGACTTCTCCCGGGAGTTCAGGTCCGAGGCATTCCTCCCTTCTTTCCACTTTATTCTATGTTCTCAATTCGTATCGTCATCACCTTTTAGGACTGCCACGTCGCTGGCTCCTGATGTTTGAGGTCCTATCTGTCATTTTTGCCTAGTTCTCTCGCATGCTTGGCATATGGCAGATATTAATAATTAATTAATTAATATATTCCACAACTGTCACACAACGCTGTCTAGTCCCAAGCTAAGCAGAGCTTGTGTTATGGGTACTAGACAACTGATAAACATACTTATATATTTCTAAATACATACATATATAGATAAATTACACCCAGATACAGAACAAATAATCGTGCTCATCACACAAACATGTCCTGGGTGGGAATTGAACCCACGACCTCCGGCATAGCAGTCAGGGCCACTAACCACTAGACTAACAGGCCAAAAAATATGGCCCGCACAGTCTGTAATATACTATTTCAAATTCTGATCCACTGCAAAAATTTAACTCTCCACGGAACTATAAACCTTCTAGAATTTGACAACAGTTGGACGATAAAAACTAGTTTAAAAAAGAAAACACCATCACGTCGAGAACCATTAATTAACCCGTCCCTTAACGTCTTCTCCTTAATTTACTGATACAGAAAAGTTATTTTAAGCACGAAAAACTTCGTCACGTAGTAACACGAGTGCTTTTCCCAATTCTGGAGGTCGCGCCATATCGCTGGTCACGTAACCATGTACACACGACGAAAAATAAACTTACATATTTCTTTTATAAATCGACCTGTCATAGTAAGAAAACCTAATAAAATGCCAGGTCAACGTATACTGGAAGGACGTAGCTTGCCGAGTTGTTGCCAGTACCTACCCTTATACTGAATCGTACGTGATAAATGTATCAAATGTCAGACCCTACGCCGTATGGACGTATGAAAGTTAACTCATATTTTCTTGCGTCGTAAATCTTAGTCTGTTTTGAGATGTTCGTTGTTGGCGTAATAAAGTTATTGTTACTGTCTAGTTTGCTGTGTAGAAAATAAAAATGTTGATTTAACTTACAATTTAGAAATCGTCACGACTGGCTACTTTGTCCTAGCAGGTAGGTACTTAGTCTTATTAGTGAGTGGGTTTAATACCGCGGGGGGTCGAGTTAGCTTGCAAACTGAATTCGGGTTTATGAAAAAGACCCCAGATTTTTATTTTTAACTAGCCATGTTAGCAATATATTTAAACCTTGTTATAAGTGTAAAATCATCAAATGGCTTCTTCTGCTCTAGGTTGGAACGAGAGGGCGTATCAAACTTTTACTAATTAAAACCCACCTGTGTTCTTCAGTTGTCGTTTGTTTTCTAGGACCACGGTCACTATTTCGAATGTTTCCGCAGCCTGGTAGGCATTGGCCTTACTGTCTGGGTCTCTACAGTTTTGTTCGCATATCTTTTAGGCGCACGTGGAACTGGACTCGGTCCAGGCCCTTAACGAACGGTCGGACGGCGGCCCATTGCTTTTTGGCATTGCTCGGTGGCCAGCAATCGCCATGCGATTCCTCACACCCGAGGCGTCTCCAATACCTACTTTATTTAAACATCTGCCTAAGCCTTCGGGACATGAAAGCGTCATGTTGAAATTTGTGAAGCCACAAAGCACCTACAAAATGGTAGCTATAGATGCCTAAACATACATTCTATTAAAAAAAAATAACTGGCGGGGAGAAGAAGGATATATAGCTTTATGTATTATTAACCCTAATGAACAAGAATTTTGCTGAGAAATATATAGTCATAAGAAAAATTACTGCACTCTCATATCAACATGACCTTGAAACGTGTGTTGCTACGTTAAAGCTTGTTGTTGTTGTAATGTAACTCAGGTCATGGTGTAATAGAAAAAAAATGAACGATTAAATAAAACCATGACGACGACTCGAATGTCTTTTTTTTTCATTAAAAACTCAGTACTTTTTATTCTTATTTAACTACTGGCAATTAACACAGAATTGTCATATTTGTCATTATATTTTGTAGTTTGGCAACATTGAGAGGTTCTTCGAGAATCAAAAAGTGTGACGGACCATTATTTTATGAATTTTGTGTTAAATTTCTATTAAAAATGTCGACACTCGCTCAAGCTTTATCCGTCGCAGGGACCAGAACATCAGGGGCGTCAGTCAGAAGTCAAAATGGTAATGTTCATGCGATATTTCACGTTTATTCACATGAGGTTTCTGTGCTCCGGTAGATCACATGCACCGCGACTTATGGTTACATTTTTGTAAATATCTTGATAGAGAGATGATTATATGTCAAAAACTGTGTGTGATATGCGTTTTAGTCATGTAAACTACTGTTTGAGTGGAACTTAGGGTCCGTTTAGCATTATTTTTATAGCACCAAAATAACCTATGTAGTATTGAGTGGGAGACAATGAAAATTCTGATGATGCTTAAATGATTCACAGTAATGGCAGCGGCGGCTATAGCCAACATTGTAAAGAGCTCGTTGGGTCCTGTTGGACTTGATAAAATGTTGGTTGATGACATTGGAGATGTAACAGTCACAAATGATGGTGCCACCATCCTCAAGTAAGTCCCCCTACTACTTGCTTCAACCATCGTGAGTGTAATGCATAATATAAAAAAAAATCATAAATTTTCAGTAAACAGCTTTCAAACTGATATTATTACTTATTTAACTTTTTATCTAATTATTTTCTCATGGAATACATGTTGAAATGAATCACTCATTTTCCAAGAAATTACATATGAAATTCAATTATTTTATTTTTTCTCATTCAATGTCATATGCTTTTAGGATGTTGGAAGTGGAGCACCCTGCCGCTAAAGTATTGGTAGAGCTGGCTCAGCTTCAAGATGAGGAAGTCGGAGATGGCACCACATCCGTTGTGATCATTGCTGCTGAACTTTTGAAAGTAAGAAGTTTAATTTGTTACCCTGACAACCATGTAAACAATTCAAAATAATTGTGGTTAACACATTAACCTACCATAATAATAGAATATGCAATTTCTAAAAGGGCACATCTGAATATTCAAACTTTTTGAAACATGAAAAAGAACTAAATTTTTTTTAAGAAGTCCCTATAGTATTTATAAAATTTATTTTTCTGGACATTTTGGGATCAATTACCAATCAAGAAAACAGATATACTTTGTTCTGGTCTTATTTCTTTCCATTGGGAATATTGTTTAAGTTGCTATAGAAATTTTTTATTTTATATGAAAATCTTAACACATATTCCAAGACCATAACACATCATATAAAAAAATGAATTTGTTTACAAGTCTAATTACAATATTTTAAGAATATAACCTTTTGAATACCGTAATTAGATACACAATAGAAAGACAATAAGAGAGTGAACACCGCATTTGCTTGGGGTTTATATATAGTTTATTTTAACATATCAATTTTAGATTCCAGAGAAAAAATTATTTTAATTAAAAAATGATTTATATTTTTTTAATGCAAATTGATTTATAAATCCAAGATTTTGCCCAAACTATTGCAGCTCTATATTATCTTAAAATATGAAGAATACAACAAGTGCAAAATATAACTGTATTTTTATATTTGGTCATTTTTAGAATGCAGATGAACTAGTGAAGAACAAGATCCACCCTACAAGTATTATCTCTGGCTACCGTCTAGCATGCAAGGAGGCTGTAAAGTATGTACAAGACAACCTAACCGTCACCGTTGAGTCACTTGGCAAAGCGTCCATTGTCAATGCTGCCAAGACCACCATGTCTTCTAAACTTATTGGAGCGTATCCTTTTTGACAAAAAAAAACTGTATTTTTAGAAAAAAGAAAATATTTCTGCTCAGACTTAATTTCTATGAAGCTGTAAGTAAAAATATTCTACCATTGATAATGAATCTCACAATCTCATTGATATCATTTTTCAAAGTCAAAGTCAAAAGTTTTTATTTCACATAGGCCTATATGGGCATTTATAAAACGTCAGAAGCTAGTGCGCGGTTCCAAATTGATTGTTTCCTATGGATAAGAACCGGCAAGAAACTCAATAGTTATTCTTTTTAAAAAAAATTGTTGTTACAATATTTCCATATTACAGCATATATGTAGATATTATGTAAGGACTGTGTAGACTGGTCAATAATTTCATTTTTTTTTTTAATAGTATTAACTAGTGCTTGACTGTGATCCCACCTGATAGCAATTGTTGATAGTGAGGTGCACTAGTTTATTAGAAGCCTATTCACTCATTTAACAAAATTATCTCTAAACAATAATATAACCTTAACACCTAGCACAGTGATGCAGATTTCTTCTCCGAAATGATTGTGGATGCAGCGCAGGCTATCAAAGTCACAGACTACAAAGGAAACGCGCAATATCCCATTAAGGCAGTAAATATCCTTAAGGCCCATGGTAAGAGCGCCAGGGAGAGTGTGCTGATCAAGGGTTATGCCCTCAATTGCACCGTGGCCTCTCAAGCCATGCCCAAGAAGATTCTAAATGCGAAGATTGCGTGTCTCGATTTCTCACTACAGAAGACAAAGATGAAGATGGGTGTGCAGGTAAGCTAGGATATTCTACTTAGAAAAGCTTTTGGAAAGAACAGAATGACTAATACCTAAAATTATACTGAACTCAAATCTTTATTGCAATCCATAATGTACATGTCAGAAGATAAATAATAAAAAATTGAAAGAAGTATGGATCCTGACACAGCAACATTATAAATGGTAGGAAAGAGGAAGAGCGCTAATATAAGTACCCTCTTTAATTCATTTCAATTAATTACTTTTTATTGCTATGAGTATATACTACAGTTTTATATTTAAATTTAAATAAACAAGTAGCACCTCCTATTTTTTACACTAATGATCCCCTTTAAGAAAAATTCTTGACTTTTCACTACTAATTATACATGTATTAAAACATCTAAACCTACCTCATGAATCATTCTGCGTATTGGCGAAAACTGCATGAAAATCTGTTCAGTAGTTTTTGAGCTTATCACATTTATACAGGCAGACAGACATGATTTCCTGTGCCAGAAAGAGATGGGAGCCATAAATAGTCAATAGTGCCATCATTTGCAAACTGGCATGCTGGAATCATGCAGTATCTCTTCCATAAGGTCCAGTTCTAACTCTTAGCAACTATTACAGATCCTGGTAAGCGATCCCGAAAAGCTGGAAGCTATCCGTGCCCGCGAATTGGACATCACCAAGGAGCGTTTACAGAAGATCCTCTCAACTGGAGTCAACGTGATCTTATGCTCAGGCGGTATTGACGATCTGTGTCTCAAGTACTTCGTCGAAAATGGTGCCATGGGCGTTAGGCGGTGCAAGAAAGCTGACTTAAAGAGGATCGCCAAGGCTACTGGCGCAGCATTCTTGACTTCTCTGACTAACATGGAAGGAGAAGAAGTGTTTGAGGCCAGCATGATTGGAGAGGCTGCTGAAGTCGTACAGGAACAGATCTGTGATGACCAGCTTATTCTTATCAAGGGGTAAGTGTAGCTACTTCACTTTAGTGTTACCACAGTGTACCTCTGCAGGTTGCAGCTTGCAGTGAAGTAAATCTATCTCAATAGCAATCATAAAGCTTCGATCCAAGAGTTTGTCGGATGTTTACGTCTGGGTATCGCAGGCCGAGCAGCTGAACGTCACCATCGACCACCATGCCAATCCCATGACGTCACCCAGCACTCCACCGCCTCTTACCGCCACCATTACCACCGCCATTACCCTTACTCTCGCTTAGAGAGCCCAGCGATCATCAACACGGCCGTCCTCATATAGTATACTTGTTCTAGTTGTCCATTAGTGTTAGAAAAGTGCGTTGAATACTCGTGAAATTGTCCAACATTGTCGAATTTCCCTAGGTTAAAAAGTCTAGGACTATTATCTGTGTTTTGATTTTTATCTTAAAAATGGATGGATTTATGTCCAGTCACCATACAATTTTACCTATACAGAGAATAAACGCATAACACATATGTATATTAACTCAGAAAGGGATCGTCACGGAATCGTCTTGACGCCGCGCTTACGGCTCGCCACCTCACAATACGTGCTGCAGCACTGGAAGAGGAAAAATAAAATAAGAAATAAACGAAAATAAGATATTGGGTATATAATAGCAAGCAACCCACGGGACGAGCGAAACGACAGAGAGGCGTAAGCGTTGGGACACGAATTCTAATTGGTGTGCTTTTAGTAGCGAATTTCATGCAAAGAATACTTAACGGCTCGATTTGATATAGTTACAATCCATTTCAGAGTTGATAATTTAAGCTATGACCTTGAAAGTCGCGATGTTATGTCAATTAATCCTGTATCGTTATTTTCTCCAGCCCTGTAGCCCGTACCGCCGCGTCAATCATCCTCCGCGGCCCCACGGACGCGTACTGTGACGAGATGGAGCGCTCGGCTCACGACGCGCTGTGCGCCGTGCGCCGCGTGCTGGAGTCGGGCCGCCTCGTGCCCGGTGGTGGCGCCGTGGAAGCTGCGCTTTCAATATATTTGGAGAACTTCGCTACCACGCTGGTGAGTTTCAGTTCTCATTAGTATCTTTTTAAGATCTCTAAAGCTTGTTTATTACACTATACACGTATACATATTATATTAATACATATTATAATTGTAAACGTGAAAGTTGAAGTGTGGATGGATGGATGCTTTTAACATGGATTTAGATGATTTATAACAAATTACGCGAACAGATTTAATAACATAATTATCCAAGAGTATCCCAATCTATAAAGTCTGTGCAGATGAACTTACTTGGAAGCTCGTCACAAACAAAGGAGCATTGATCTGTTCATTGTAATTGCTAGGACAGTAACCCAGATTTAAACACAATCACTCTGTCAAAGTGAGCAACTTGAAAGAATAATCTTATCTGATAACAATCATTTTTTGATGGAGGATGGAGGAGGATTACCTATTATTCCAATATTTTTGTGCATATTACAGAGTTCTCGCGAGCAGTTGGCAATCGCCGCATTCGCACAATCGCTGCTGGTCATTCCAAAGACGCTGGCCGTTAACGCTGCGCGGGACGCCACTGACCTTGTCGCCAAGCTCCGTGCCTACCACAACTCATCACAAACCAAGGTAAAGCATTCATGGTTATCATAATTTATATTGCAATCCACTGCAGGCTGCCAGGTTAGAAAGAAAGAAAAACATTTTATTTGGCGGAAAAATCTTGTTGGTCTTTCCAGCTATCTGTGATCCTTTATGGTGCAATCGTATGCAACATCTAACTGTAGATTATAATCGATTACTGTTCGTTTGGAAATCTTAAAAGACATAGAACAGATATGTGGTCACGGAAGACATCAAAATAAGTTAATATCACAGCATATTAATCAGCTAACTTTCTCTTTTTCAGGTTGAACACGCGAACTTGAAGTGGGTAGGCCTAGACCTAACCGAAGGCGTCTTACGCGATAACTTAGCAGCCGGAGTCCTGGAGCCCGCCATCTCCAAGGTGAAGTCTCTCAAGTTCGCTACCGAAGCCGCCATCACGATCCTCCGTATCGACGACATGATTAAGCTGGACCCCGAGCAGAAAGGCAAGAGCTACGAAGACGCCTGCCACGCTGGAGAACTATAATAACCTTAAAAATTAACGCTACACTTGCGACTAACGTAACATTACCAAACAAACTCCTTTATCATGATGTTATGTTAGGTGTAAGCTCAAAGGCGATCTCAGTACTGCACTGGACTGAATTTTAATACACTATAGACATGACGTCGTGTTTGGAGGTCTTTCTGTGTGCGTGCACCCGCCTTCCGCCGCTAAATTCCCTTGTCTTGTGTAAAGTTAGCACTGCGTCCGATATCACTGGCATTGATCCTAAGTGGTGCTAATTATATTGTTCGAATTTGCAGTTAATCACAAAGACAAAGATATTTTTATTATATTAATATTACAAAGAACTAGCTGAAATGTGCTGAGATCAATCTATGAAATAGTAGAGAATGCTTGAGGTGCCTGTATGTCGACGTACTATTGATTTGTATGTTGGAGTGTATACTAACTATAGGTACACTTCACAGAAGTAACACAATATCTCCAACGCCTTTATTATTCAATCGTTTTACTTGTAAGCTATAAAATAGTATTATTATTCATTTGTTTCTTCAATGCGAATAATTGTAGCCGGGAGCTAACTTGATAGGATGCTTTGCTGTCTTTTTCGTCAAGGCATTTTGGTTTATGGGTCAGTGAAAAGTAACCAAAGCTTGGTTGTATAAGTATTCTAGAAGTGATTCTTTTATTGTAAGCCACAGTCATTGTGAGAGATGTACATGGTCAGGAAATTATTTTGTCATCTGTATCTATGCAGGGTTAACCACCGTCACAATATTTTGCATCAATGGAAGATTAATTTATTTTAAGAAACGGTCTTTGCTTTTAACATTTAATGCTAGTTTATTTGCTAGGGCGTGTCGTGCGTCACACTGATAATAAAATTTTAATACTATTGTTTTGTATTATTTGACCTGTCCTCTGTAAGTACATATCGACACAGTTTACGAAGTCGACCCTTTTTTCAAATGGTACCATGGTACACTTCAGTTAATTTTGATACAAGTGAAGAAAGTTGTAAATACCAAGGCGGAAGTCTCCCGAACCCCAGGCGAGGGTCACAGAGTATCTTTGTAGGTATAGGAAGGTGTTATGGGGCCGAGTGTTGCAGAAAAATTCCCATGTGTATCGTTTTTCAATACATTACAAAGAAATAATTAAAAGGGAGTTGACGCGTGTCTCGTGGGGGTCGCTCGGTACGATAAATGTAATAAGTTGCGGCGGAGATGAGCTCGTGCTCTTTTCCGCATAGCATAGCATAGTCGGCCTTATAATGTTCCCACTGTTGGGACTCGGGCCTCCTCTAGGAAAGGAAATAGGCCGTAATCCACCATGCGGGCCCAATGTGGGTTGGTGGATGTCACATGTCTTCGAATTTTTTGTTCTAGAACATGCTGGTTACCTCACGATGTTTTCCTTTACCGTTTTGAGAGCAGTGGTGATGAAATAAATTACCGTAAAACGGGGTGAATAGAAACGCAGGGGTAAATAGAAACAAAACTTTAATGGGGATTGTCACGTTATTGAATTTTTTTTACAGCATTTGATTACTCAAAATTATAGAAATGGTATATTAAAACACATTACTTTATTGAAACCAAAAATATGATCATATATCAAAGTAAAAATCTTAATCAAAGTTTTGTTTCCATTCACCCCTGGGTTTCTATTCACCCCGTTTGACTGTACACAAAGTAATGCGCCTGGCCGAGTTTGAACCCGCAACCTACAACTCGTAAGTCGGGGCCGTTACCACTCTGCCACCACTGGCTCTTTGGTTTTTTCTGCACTAGTGCGAAAAACAGTAAATTGCGGGTCTAAAAGCGCCTACTGCTTTTAGACACGCAATTTACTGTTATAAGCGCGGGTTTTCAAGTAAGTGTATTGAAAATAAACGGGGACTCCACAGCTACTCCTGGGTGTTGCTTAGCGACCAGCTGGAAACGATGAATATAATAAATTGTGGCGGGGATGATCGGGCGTACTTTTCCGAACCAGTGCGAAGACAATAAATTGCGTCCCTAAAAGCGGTAGGAATAGGAGCGGATTTTCGAGCTGTATTGAAAAATCTGCATGAAACGAAATTCAGTGAAACTGAATAAAGTATTAATTGTACAAGTTGAGCATCACGTTCTGCGTCCTTCTCTCTCTTTTGTATATAATCTGTTGCTATCCTGCTGTCACTGTTATCAGTCTGCCTGTTTGCAGGGACCGTACAACCCCGATTAAGAGTTAAGTCTTTGAAAGGGTAAGCCTTTTATGAGGTTACCTTTATCATGATGTAACTCCATGATTGGGTTTTAGGCTTGAACCCATTAAAAGGGTTATCTCTTCGATATGGATAACCCATTGAATGGGTTCTATACTTAAAACCCATTGAAAGGGTTACATCAACATTATGATAACCCATTGAATGGGTTCTATATTTGAAACCCAGTGAGAGGGTTACCCTTATATAAAGATAACCTATATTTAAGGGTTTTGTTCGGGTTATCATATTATTATGGTTATTCAATAACCTTGTGCTAAGTAGGTGCTGGATGAACACACACACTATCGCTAGCGTACTGACTTAATTTCATTAGACGAAACACGTGTTACCTATAATATTTAGATTTTAGATACTCTCATATTAAGGTGTGTGTCTTGAACTCCCGTATTTGCGACAATTGTTGTCTTGTTTGACCTGTTTTAGCAGTGTTATTGTAGTCAATTGAATGAACAATTTTTACGTTTAGTGACCAATATTCTATCTGTGACACAAATCACAAATGATCAATCAGTCAATAATCAAGTGAAGGTATATTACCATACCTACGTAAATTGTTGCGCATTGTACGGAGTATCTATAACCTACCTACTTGCCAATTTAAGGGATGACCGGACGGTTGCAAACTAGCGTTCCAACCAAGGTGACCTTAGTTTATATGTTTGGTTTGTGTTGCGGCTGCATGGATGTAAACCACGCGCCAACACGTTTGGTGGTTGGGAAAACGCGTCTTCTGACCAAGGGCGTTGAAGGTCATGGATTACAAAACTGCTGTTTACACGGATTGAAACTAATACGGTCACCTCAGTTGGAACGTCGGTTTACAACTATCTGGCCACCCCTTAACTAAATTACTACTACTTACCTACTAAAAACCATTATCTGAATGTTCGTTTCGAATTCATAGCTACATTATAGAACTTTCTTATTTATAAGTCTACCATATACCTACCTACCTATTGCTACCTTGGCGAGCTCGGAGCCTCTGGGGGCTTCCGGATGAGGGGCACCGTAACCGGGGCTCGAATGCTCGAGGTTCCTGGTGCGGCCAGTGGCCCTGCCGCGGATGCCTTGGCCGCAAGGATCAGGGCGACCCTGGACGCGGAAGAGGCCCGAGTGTCCAGGCCCACCAAGTGCATTGATATGCCCACCATGGGCTTGGATGACTCCGTCAAGGTGGACGAGGTGGTGGCCGCAATCGTCAAGGTGGGAGGCTGCACTGCCGAACAGCTTCGGGCGGGCACCATCCGCGCTGACAGCACGGGCATGCGAGCCGTGACGGTAAGCTGTCCCGTATCGGCGGCCAAGATCATCACTGGGGAAGGCCGACGGCTCCTAGTAGGCTGGGTCTCCGCGCAGATAAAACTACTGGAGCCCAGACCTCTGCGGCGCTATCGCTGCCACGTGGGGGCCTGTTGCGCCGCGGAGGTGAACCGCAGTGACCGCTGCTTCCAGTACGGTCAGCCCGGTCACAAGGCGGTTGAGTGCCGTGTTACGCATGTGCGGCGGCAGGCAAGCCGGCCGACCACCGGGCTGGGAGCAGATCCTGCGATCCCCCCGCCAAGGCCAAGGGCAAGGTCCGGAGACCCATCCACCCTGATGTCCTCACCACCGCATCCTCGTCTTTAGCTGCCGCCGCTATCGCCGCTGCAACCCTCGCGGCAGGGCCCTCACGTGGCGCTCGGGAGGAGACTGTAATGAACTGTAAATTACGTCTCCTCCAGGCGAATATCAACCACTGCGCCCCCGCTCAGGATCTATTGCTCCAGAGCATGGCGCAGTGGTCGATCAACATCGCCGTGGTGTCCGAGCCGTACTATGTCCTGCCCAGGGGAGACTGGGTGCAGGACCTGAACGGCTTGGTGACCCAAATTTCTTCAGCTGCCGCCGGTATTCCGTCCTTCGATGCCGTCACGAGAGGACGGGGTTGCGTGGCAGCACGATTCGGGGACATTGCAGTGGTAGGCGTCTACCTGTCCCACAACCTAAACAGAACTTTCGCCGATCTCCACATCTCCCTTATGGAGCTAAATGCCGTCGTCGCTGGGTTTGGTTCCCTCCCCGTAGTCGTTTGCGGGAATTTCAATGCCAAGAACTTGGCTTGGGGTTCCCGGTACACGAACCAGTGGGGTCGAATGGTGGAGGACTGGGCTCTGGAGACAGGCCTAAACCGGGGTTCTGTCCCCACATGCGTGCAGATGCAGAGCGAGTCAGTGGTGGACATATTGTTTGCCAGCCCTGCTCTGTCACCGGGTGTCGTCGACTGGCGCGTCATGGAGGGAGTGGAGACATACTCAGACCACCAGTACATCCGGTTTGACATCTCCGCCCAGACCTCGACCGCGCCGGTCCGTGTGGTCCGCGTTGGGCGCTGAAACAGCTAGACCGTGAGCTCCTGGAAGCCGCAATAGTACAGGCCTAGGTGCAAGCACCAGACAGGCCTGTCGACATCGACATCGAGGCAGAGTGGTTCCGGGAGGTTATGTCGCAAATCTGCGACGTAGCAATGCCTCGAGTCCGGCCAGGACTTGCCCAGCGCCAGGTGTACTGGTGGTCGCCGGAAATTGCGGCACTGTGCAATGCGTGCAATGCCTCGCGGCGCCGGTACGCCAAACACTGCAGTCGCCGCATCCGCCCGCCGGATACGGAGGCCAGAGAGGCGGAGCTGTACGAAGGGTACAGAGTGGCGAAGAGCACCCTCCGAGCAGAAATAAAGCGGGCCAAGTTAGAGGCCCGCAACGTGTGGCTGGGGACTCTGAACGGAGACCCGTGGGACTCCCCCACTCACGCAGAGTCTCCGGCCCCAGATTGTGGAGGGTGTGGTGAACACCCTGTTCCCTGCGCGAGGGGAACACTCCCCGCTCATGGCTCCGCCACCAGCGGTGTCTAACGCGGATCACGATGGCGACGACGACGATAATGCTCCAGAGGTGACCGAGGTAGAGTTGAGTGTGGCGGTACGAAGGCTGAGTGCCAAGAATACCGCCCCAGGACCCGACGGCTTGCCTGAGAAAGCCTGGGTCCTGGCCCTGGAGGCTCTCGGGTCTCGATTAAGAGGGCTCTTCAGCGCATGTATGGAGAGGGGCCCGTTCCCACGTTCACGTTCGCTAAAAGACGGGGAAACTGGTCCTTATCGCGAAGCCGGGGCGCCCAGTGGACTCTCCGTCCGCGTATCGGCCCATTGTGCTGCTCGACGAGGTGGGCAAGCTCTTTGAAAGAGTATTTGCAGACCGCCTCGTCGCACACCTAGCACGAACAGGGCCGAACCTTGCGGACGGCTAGTTCGGCTTTCGCAGGGGGCGCTCCACGGTGGACGCCATCATGCTCACGACGGGGCAGGCGGTGTCCCAGGGCAGGTGTGTCGTGGTGGTGTCTTTGGACATCGCCAATGCCTTCAACTCCCTGCCCTGGAGTAGCGCAGTAGGGCACTCCGGTATCGCCGGGTGCCCGACTACCTCTGTCGTGTGGCCTACCTGTCGGATAGGTACATCATCTACCCTGGTCACCAGGGAGAGCGGAAAGGGCGAGAGATGTCGTGCAGTGTTCCGCAGGGATCGGTACTAGGACCGCCCTTGTGAACATCGGGTACAACCACGTGCTGCGCGGCAACCTCCCTGACGGGGTCAGCGTGGTCTGCTACGCAGACGACACACTGGTCCTCGCGCAGGGAGAGTCGTACCAGGCGGCGGTTGAATTAGCGACACGCGAGGTTGCGATAGTTGTTGATAGGATCCAGCAGTTGGGACTCGAGGTGGCGCTGCACAAGTCCGAGGCCATGTGTTTTCACGGCCCTCGGAACGCGTCGCCTCAGCGTTCCCAACTAACGGTAGGAGGAATTCACATCGGCGTCGGGTCGACATTGAAGTACCTGGGACTCGTCCTCGATAGCCGGTGGAATTTCGAAGAGCACTTCCGACGTCTGGTTCCCAAACTGAATCGGATTGGGGCTGCCCTCAAGCGGCTCCTGCACAACCTCGGGGATCCAGACGCCTCCTTCCGGTGTCTCTACGCAGGCATTGTCCAGTCCATGGCCCTTTATGGGGCGCCAGTGTGGGCGCCAACACTGCGAAAGCGACCGGCGGCCCAGCTGAACGCGTGCCAGAGGGTCATGGCCATACGGATGGTACGGGGATACCGCAAGATTTTCCGAGAAGTGGCGAGCCTCCTTGCTGGCCAACCACAATGGGATCTGCAGGCAACAGTCCTTGCACGCATGCACAATTTGCGCGTGGAGATGCAACGCCGGGGCGAAACTCTGCTGCCACAACAAGTCGCGGCATGGCGGAAAGAGTTCTGGCGGGATCTCATGGTGGAATGGCGACAGCGATTATCGCAACCCAGTGCTGGGCACGCCATAATTATGGCGGTAAGTCCTCTCTTTGAGGAGTGGGTGGAAAGGCAACACGGCATCCTTACCTTCCGCATGACGCAGGTCCTCACCGGACATGGTAAGTTTGGGAGGTCCCTTCAACGGATTCGTGCGGAAAAAACGCCCGGGTGTCACCATTGCGTGGACCGCCCGGAGGACACGGTAGAGTACACGGTGGAGGTATGACCCGTTTGGGAAGAATAACGCCGTGTCCTCGTGGGGGCGATCGGCGGCGGCGATCTCTCACGCCAGGCCTTAGTACAGGCCATGGTCCGGAGCGAGGAGGAGTGGCAGGCGGTCGCCTCCTTCTGCGTAGCAGTAATGCTAGCAAAGGAGTCGGCCGATTGCGTGAAGCAACGGTCCTTACGCCCCAACCGCCGCCGGGATTCCGATCCCGATTACCGGCCACCGTAGGCACGGGCTTGCGGACGGCAAGCAATGGGTAGCCCGCCGTCCGACCGTCCGGTGACCGTCCGGACCGAGCTCAAGTCGTCGACGGCGCGCACTCTTCTACGCGCGTCTCAGGGAGATGTCAGTAACTGTAAGTACCAGTACGGTCGAAGCCTACTGGGGCCAAGGGTCTGGATTGAAGGATTCTGAAAGGAAGATTCGGCCCTGATACGAAAGGCAACGAAGGAACAGGAGTGAGTTTTTAGTCAGTAAAAGTCTGACACTATCGTCCGCTCCGCCCAAGAGCGCGATTTGTCATAAGATAATTTTCCCACCGAAAAAATAAAAAAAATCCTACCTATTGCTCTTTTGAGTTTAGATTGATAAATTACGTAACATAAGTACCTAACTATTGTAAGGCTTTACAGTGAAGGCATTAACATATAGCTAAAATAAAATAAATAACAAATAATTAAGTAAGTTGTCAGGATAACTAAGTATTAGCACAGTATAAATATGGAACAGTATAGAAACTAAGCCTAGTTGATAAAATAAATACCTACACTCCATTAAAGCAATAGGGTTGTCACTGTTACTTAATGTTTTTGATATTGTTTATTTTTATGAAAAAAAAAAGTGTTTTGTAGTGATCATTCAATCGAACAGAAATAACTAATTTACAAATAAAATTTAAATACGTAATCTTATTTATTTATTTATTTATTTATTTATTAATTACAACGGTTAAACAACCAATTACAGCAATTAAACAAAAAGTTTAGGTTAAAACAACAAGTACTTACATCAATTCCTCTCACAGTACTTCTGGCATACCAATAAAATCATCTTCCATTCATCCGCAAACAGATCGTTTGTTGGATATGAATCCAAGAGATCATTTAATGCAGCCAAAGTGCGAGGTATTGGAGACTGCGCACGGGCAACAGTGCGACACTGAGGTACAGCAAACATTCTGTGCTTTTTGCCGCGGCAGTAATTGTCCGGGACAAAGAAACGCGCTAGCACAGTAAGTGGATCAGGCGCGTCAATAGTGCCACGGAGCGTCTTGCAGGCTATGGTGAGCTGATCTCGCGCTCTTCTTACCTCTAGTGAGTTGTATCCGAGGCAACCCAATAGAAATTTTGTCGGATAGAGGTATGGGTAATAGCCGTGCTTCCGCTTGTACAGGAACCTAAGGAACGCTTTTTGCACTTTTTCCAGTAAAAGTGCGTAAGAACTTTGGTGCGGGTTCCACACGCAAGAGCTGGATTCTAACTTACTGCGCACGAGCGCATTGAATAAAATTTTAATAACGTGTGCGATGCGAAAATCACGGCAATTGCTTAAAACAAAACCCAACCTTTGGTATGATTGCTTTGCTACCGTAATCATGTGGTCGTGGAATGTGAGTTTCCGGTCGAATGTGACTCCCAGGTCTTTCATAGCAGTTGTTTTTATGATGGCATTATTATCGAGATGGTATTCGAATTCAACTGGGTGCCGCATTCGACCAAAGGTCACAGCGAAGCATTTAGAGGTATTAAAATCCATCTTATTATCTAGACTCCACTTGTAGATGGCGTCAATGTCTTGCTGTAGTGCCGAGCAGTCGGACTCAGAGTTTACTTCGAGGTAAAGTTTCAAGTCGTCGGCATACAATAGACATTTTGCGTGACGCAGAACTTGGGGAAGATCATTTATCATAATTAGGAATAATAAAGGCCCAAGAATTGAGGCTTGACTCACTCCGGAACGCGTGTGATAGGCACCGGATTCGTACATTCCAAGCCTAACAAACTGCTGACGATCACGTAGATAGTCTGCGAAAAAACTTATGACATCAGTTAACCTGAGCAAAAGACGAACATATCACAGCCCGCCATAAAAGCAAATTCAGAAGTATTTCAGTTTTTTTGAAGTAACCAATTATACTGTTTTATTGTTAACTCCTTTTTAACACTCTCGAAAACCGCGAAAACGACACCCATGGCGAAAAAGTTGATAATTTTTTGCAGCCGCCATCTTTGATTCCCATTTTGACATCACTATCGGATTTAACACCCTCGAAAATCATGAAAACGACACCCATGATGAAGAAATTGATAATTTGTTGCATCCGCCATCTTGGATATACATTTTGACAGCACTATCGGTTTCAACACTCTCGAAAACCGCGAAAACGACACCCATGACGAAAAAGTTGATAATTTTTTGCAGCCGCCATTTTGGATTTCCATTTTGACACCACTATCGGATTTAACACCCTCGAAAACCATGAAAACGACACCCATAATGAAAAAGTTGATAATTTGTTGCATCCGCCATCTTGGATATACATTTTGACAGCACTATCGGTTTCAACACTCTCGAAAACCGCGAAAACGACACCCATGACGAAAAAGTTGATAATTTTTTGCAGCAGCCATTTTGGATTTCCATTTTGACACCGCTATCGGATTTAACACCCTCGAAAACCATGAAAACGACACCCATATTGAAAAAGTTGATAATGTGTTGCAGCCGCCATTTTGGATTTCCATTTTGACACGACTATCGGATTTAACACCCTCGAAAACCATGAAAACGACACCCATATTGAAAAAGTTGATAATTTGTTGCAGCCGCCATCTTGGATTTCCATTTTGACATCACTATCGGATTTAAAACCCTCGAAAACCATGAAAACGACGACACCCATGATGAAAGAGTTAAAGTAAAAAAAAGTAAACAAATGTAAAGGACTTATTACACTATGCGTTATCATAGTGTAATAAGTCCCTTAGCACACGATACTGAGAGTCTCTTATTTTTTGTTCCGAGTAAGACAGTCTGACCCTTATTACACTACGCGACATCGACTTAGACTTTCTTAATATCGAGTGGTGTAATAGGCCCCTTAGTAGTAAAAAAAAAGTAGATTTAAGTTTACGAATTTATTGTGATCGATCACACGGACTCGTAATTTTATTCGATACAATATTATAATAATAAATCATTCTTACACAGTCAGCAGGAAGTATGAAAAAAACTTTTTACAAAAAAAAGATAACCGACTTCACTAAAAAAAAGACTAAAAGGATCAAAATAACTTTAATTTCGGAAGTCGGTGTTTCTCGGTATTATTTGTATCTTATTTAACACCGACTAATAACTAAGTTATTTTGATCCTTTTAGTCTTTTTTTTTAGTGAAGTCGGTTATCTTTTTTTTGTAAAAAGTTTTTTATTTCAAACTTTTTAGTTGGGATACATTTATAAACAGAGTGCCTATTTCTCATGACAATTCCAATTAATCCAAACACTACTAGGTTACATTGTTTTATTATGAAGTTCCTGTGTCTACCTTCCACCTTCCGGCTCCATCATCAGATCACTTCGATTGTTCCTTATAGCCAAAGTGCATTTCATGACAATTCTAATAAGCCCAAACACGGCTAGGTTACATTGATTAATGACGGAGTTCCAGTGCCTACTTTCTGGCTCCATCATCATCATCAGATCAATTTGATGATACTATTTATAACGGAACTATTCAGAACCATTAATTTATTTGTATTATCATAGTCGTTTAACTATCTTCATTGTGATATCTATGCGAGTATGAAGTTCCGTTGACCATTTCTGATCTTCTTCATCAGTTCCACTTCATCAAATATTACTTTTTGACTGTAAATGCTTAAGTTCTCGATGAAAATATCATAATCACTATGCAGTTGCCTATAATATTTGAGGAATTCCCTCGATTTCGCCAAGATTCCATCATCAAATCCTGATTTGGTGACTATGGGACCATTTGGGAAGTATACCCTTTCTAACAAAAAAAGAATTTTTCAAATCAGTTGGCAAGCGACGAAGTTATGCGCGAACAATCATAAAAAAAAATACAAACATCCGAATTGAGAACCTCCTCTTTTTTTAGAAGTCGGTTAAAAAACGATAGCTCCGGTTTTGAAGAAGCTGAGTTCAAGCAGCCGTATTCTACGCAATACGCTCGGGGCATTTTTGTAAAGATCGCGCAAACGTTAATAAACGTGACCGCTCGTCTTGACGCGACACGCGTTACTGACAGCACTGCGAGTGATACTTCGGGGTCTCGTAGATGCGTATGTTTGTGTGAGTGCGCCGTTTCGACCGTTTGTAGGCAGTTTTCCAACTGTTCCATTAACTTAACTGCGGTATTAGAACATAACCTGACTTTTAAGAAATTTCTACATAAAGTACATTTACTTGTATTATTAGATGTCATGCATCATATAAATAATAGCGATTTAAAGCGTCTCGTTTCATTTTTGGCAGTTTTCAATATTAATTGTTCAAAATAATAAAAATAAAATCGCAGAAGCAAAAACTCAAACAACAAAAATGACAATAAAATAGTAAACAAGTACAGACATGAAAAAATCACAATAATAAGTCATTTCGATATTCGGCCAGCAATGCTAAAAAGAACTTTATAATACATGCATTATTGATCATAGATCCCTGTTTGCAAGGCTCTCGGAAAGTAACCACAAAGGCGCCGCCGCCGCGCCACCGCTGATGCTTAACGCTTGCTATGCCATTTTGCAACGTATGCCTACCATCGAGAGATCATATTACATTCCTCCGAATTGGAATGTTACGCTGTTATCGTTTTCAAAAGAGTTGAAAACGTAAGGAACCCTTTTCAACGACTTAATTTAAGCCGTTCAAAAGTGTTACCCATATCGTATGGGTTTTTGTTTAAACCAATATGGTCCATTAAGCCATTTAAAAGGTTACCTACATCGTATGGGTTTTAGATTAACTGCTTAGAAAAACCCTATCGAAAACCCTTTCTATAAATAACCAAAATGGTCCTTTAAGCCATTCAAAAGGGTTACCTATATCTTATGGGTTTTTCATTAACTGCTTAGAAAAACCCTGTCGAAAACCCCTTCAATGGGTAACCAAAATGGTCCCTGCCTGTTTGTCATTTCTTATGTTGGTGATAAAAATTGGATTTTCACCTCCAATTTGAACTGATAAGTCTAGAATATAATTCTGTTTTTATTAATTGTAAATAACAACCAAATAACGGGGATAATACATAGGGACCAGTGCTCTTAGTCTAACAATAAAAGTTGCTTTAAATCACAATTTACTTAAAAGAAAAAAAACATGTTGCTAAGAAAAATAACTTCACCGATAAGTAATTTAAGTAAAAATATTTGTCGCGCTCTTTCTACGGCGGTAGATCCAAAGGTAATTTTATTTTTATTATATTTTTCTGTTAACCAGTAGTTTCTGGTATACTTTTTATGTAATAAGTGTTTATCAACGTTTATAATGGCACTCACCTTGCCTGTTTACTGTTGCAATGTCATTAATAGTGATTTAATTGTTTATTTTTGAATCAGAATTTATCAGCCCAATGTTAAATGTATTTGTTGTTTAGAAAGAGCACAATGAATCAGTTATTTCATAGCATTAGTCACATATTTTATTGGACTTTATTTTTATAATATTGCAGGAAGAGAAAATAAAAGTGAATAACTTTGATATAAACTATGTGAAAGTTGGTAATGGAACCCACCATGCCCTATTCTTGCCAGGTGCCTTGGGCACAATATGGACTGAAGGAAAACCTCAAGTTGAGGGATTCAACCGGGAGAAAATCACATTAGTAGCTTGGGATCCTCCAGGCTATGGAAAGAGCAGACCACCTGAAAAGGAATTTACTACAGACTTCTATGAAAAGGATGCAGACACAGCTTATGAGTTCATGAAGGTAGATATAAAATGAGCTTTTGAAAAAATTGTGTCAGTTGCTCAAAAAATATTGTAAGGTGTAGATCAAAGAAAGTCCTTATTACACTAAAATTGCTGTAGGATTGTGTAGATGACAGCTGTCAGATTCACACAATGTAGCTACCTATATTTTATCTCATCTTAAAGATGTATATTTTCATCCTACTGTCATCCTACCCATGCTATGTTGAAAAGACCTTAACACCAAAATAACAGCTAAGTAAAGAGGAGTGGGGACATTACCTAGCAGGGGTAAGGCCAGTAACTAAGAAAATTAGCTGACTTTATTATCATCATCATCTTCCTGCCCTTGTCCCATCTTATTTGGGGTCGGCGCAATACGTTTTTTTCTTCCATTCTATCTGACTATTAGCTGACTTTATTATAATTATCAATAATAAATATTTTTTCTTTAGGCATTAAAAATTCCCAAGTACTCCGTATTGGGATTTAGTGATGGTGGAACAACAAGTTTGATCCTAGCTGCCAAGTACCCAGATGCTGTCAATAAGCTTGTTGTTTGGAGCAGCAACTCTTTTATCTTGCCTCATGAACTGGAAATGTATAAGAGTAAGTTTATTTTACTAAACTCAGTAACCCCCAATTTAAATGGGATTGGTACAGCTTGATCATTTCTTTAATTTTCAAATAGTTAAAAATAAATTATAAGCCAACTTATTCCCAACTCATCATGTCTCTAGGTCTAATTTGAAAAGTGTCTTATCACTAAAATAACTTTGTTTTAATTTTTAAAATTTTATTTTTTTACAGAAATTAGGGATATAAATAAATGGTCAAAAAGGATGAGAGAACCTTTGATTGAGATTTATGGAGAAAAGTTATTTGCCAGATATTGGGCTGAGTGGGTAGATGGAATGGAAGCCATAGTCAAAACTAAAGATGGCAACATTTGTTCTGATCTTTTAAAACATATAAAATGCCCTACATACATACTGTATGGGCAACAGGATCCTTTAGTAGATAGTGTTCATGTTTCCCACTTACATACACATATTGATGATTCAAGGTAAGTCTAAAGATCTAAACAAAGTTTTCTTCTCACTAAAAAGTCTGTGTAAGATTTTTTATCACTGTTTCCTTTTTTGTAGAATACATCTGTACCCAGAAGGCAAACATCACATTCATTTGAAATATGCTGAAGATTTCAATCAAAGAGTACAAGATTTTTTATTAAAACCATAAAGAAAATTAAAAATAGTACTGTATAGTATAGCCTATTGCAATGTAAATTGAACCCTATGCAATGATCATACTGTTACAAAGTTATGTTATTTTGATATTTATAATTGCTATAATGAATTTTCTGAATTTTGTACAAAAGTAAAATTGCGGGTCTGAAGGCGCCAAAACGCTTTTTGACAAGCAGTTTACTGTTCAGTTATAAGTGCGGGTTTCTAAGTAAGTGTATTGAAAATAAATAAACGGGTTCTCCCCAACTACTCGTGGGGTTTGCTTTGCGACCAGCTGGAAACGATAAATATAATAAATTGTGGCGGGGGTAACCGGGCGCACTTTTCCGAACAAGTGCGAAAACAGTAAATTGCGTTCCTAAAAGCGGTAGGAATAGGAACGGATTTTTGAGCTGTATTGAAAAATCTTTTGCATGAAACGAAATTCAGTGAAACTGAATCAAGTACTAATTGTACAAGTTGAACATCACCTTCTGCGTCCTTCTCTCTCTTATGTATATAACCTGTTGCTATCCTGCTGTCACTGTTATCAGTCTGCCTCTGTCATTTCAAGTTGGTAATAAAAATTGGATTTTCACCTCCAATTTGAACTGATAAGATTACAATATAATTCTGTTTTTATTAATTGTAAATAACGGCCAAATAACAGTAGATAATGCATAAGGATCTGTGCTCTTAGTATAACAATAAAAATTGCTTTAAATCACAATTTACTAAATATGTTTCTAAGAAAAATAACGTCACCGATACAAAATATAAGTAAAAATGTTTGTCGCGCTCTTTCTACGGCGGTAGATCCAAAGGTAATTTTATTTTTATTATAATTTTCTGTTAGGTAACCAGTAGTTTCTGGTATACTTTTTATGCAATATGTGTTTATAATGGCACTTACCTTGCCTATTTACTGTTGCAATGTCATTAAAAGTGTTTTAATTGTTTATTCTAAAGCGTAAGCTTTACATACTCTTTGGTTTATTCTTTGAATCAGAATTTGTCAGCCCAACGTTAAATGTATTTGTTGTTTAGAAAGAGCACAATGAATCAGTTATTTCATAGCATTAGTCACATATATTATTGAAATTTATTTTTATAATATTGCAGGAAGAGAAAATAAAAGTGAATAACTTTGATATAAACTATGTGAAAGTTGGTAATGGAACCCACCATGCCCTATTCTTGCCAGGTGCCTTGGGCACAATATGGACTGAAGGAAAACCTCAAGTTGAGGGATTCAACCGGGAGAAAATCACATTAGTAGCTTGGGATCCTCCAGGCTATGGAAAGAGCAGACCACCTGAAAAGGAATTTACTACAGACTTCTATGAAAAGGATGCAGACACAGCTTATGAGTTCATGAAGGTAGATATAAAATGAGCTTTTGAAAAAATTGTGTCAGTTGCTCAAAAAATATTGTAAGGTGTAGATCAAAGGAAGTCCTTATTGCACTACAATTGCTATAGGATTGTGCAGGTGACAGCTGTCAGATTCATACAATGTAGCTACCTATCTTTTATCTCATCTTAAAGATGTATATTTTCATCCTACTGTCATCCTACCCATGCTATGTTGAAAAGACCTTAACACCAAAATAACAGCTAAGTAAAGAGGAGCGGGGACATTACCTA
This sequence comes from Mythimna vitellina, assembly GCA_949316375.1. Classification (NCBI taxonomy): domain Eukaryota; kingdom Metazoa; phylum Arthropoda; class Insecta; order Lepidoptera; family Noctuidae; genus Mythimna; species Mythimna vitellina. The sequence continues at coordinate 4,620,027 of OX438696.1, forward strand.
GCAGGGGTAAGGCCAGTAACTAAGGAAATTAGCTGACTTTATTATAATTATCAATAATAAATATTTTTTCTTTAGGCATTGAAAATTCCCAAGTACTCCCTATTGGGATTTAGTGATGGTGGAATAACAAGTTTGATCCTAGCTGCCAAGTACCCAGATGCTGTCAACAAGCTTGTTGTTTGGGGCAGCAACTCTTTTATCTTGCCTCATGAACTGGAAATGTATAAGAGTAAGTTTATTTTGCTAAACTCGGCAACCCTCATCCCTTCTACCAATTTAATTCATTAAACCCCTATCCATAGAAAGACAATGACCGAGCGAACGCCGGCCTTCGCTCGGTCATTGTCTTTCTATTGTGTCTCTAATTACGCTACTCAAAAGGTTAAATGGGATTGGTACAGCTTGATAATTTCTTTAATTTTCAAATAGATAAAAATAAATAATAAGCCAACTTATTCCCAACTCAACATATTTTTAGGTCTAATTGTATAATTTGAAAAGTCACTAATAATTTTTTTTTTAATGTTTATATCTTTACAGAAATTAGGGATATAAATAAATGGTCAAAAATGATGAGAGAACCTTTGATTGAGATTTATGGAGAAAAGTTATTTGCCAGATATTGGGCTGAGTGGGTAGATGGAATGGAAGCCATAGTCAAAACTAAAGATGGCAACATTTGTTCTGATCTTCTAAAACATATAAAGTGCCCTACGTACATACTGTATGGGCAACAGGATCCTTTAGTAGATAGTGTTCATGTCTCCCACTTACATACACATATTGATGGTTCAAGGTAAGTCTAAAGATCTAAACAAAGTTTTTTCTCACTAAAAAGTCTGTGTAAGATTTTTTATCACTGTTACCTTTTTTGTAGTATACATCTGTACCCAGAAGGCAAACATCACATTCATTTGAAATATGCTGAAGATTTTAATCAAAGAGTACAAGAATTTTTATTGAAACCATAAAGAAAATTAAAAATTGTACTGTGAGCCTGCTGCAATGTAAATTGACCCTTAAGCATACTGTTACAAAATTATATTATTTTGATATTTATAATTGCTAATGAATTTTCAGAATTTTGTACAAAAGTATTTGAAAACAAATCTATATTTTATTTTCATTTACCTAAGCGCTTGAATTATTTCAGAAAATGTCTCATTTGGTAGATTTTACTAGTACAAGTTTGGCAGCAAGTTTATAAATCACAAATAAATTGTTTAAAAACTATGCTTGTTATAGTATGATTAGATTGTTTTAAATGGACCAGTATTTTTAAATTGTATATTGCGACCACAAGGGGTCCTGACGTCTTGCTTGGAGGGCCATGACTATAGGCCAGGTAAAAGCTGTTACTTGGCCTACAATAAAATTACATATAACAGCACACAACAACAGTATTATTGAAAAATTCTGTCCCAGCCTGTTCAATCAATCAATCTGCCTGCTACATATATTGAGATCGGCCTCCAGTCTAACCAGATCCAGCTGATTACCAGTACTTCAACCTATCTGACCTCCAAAACCCAGTAATTACGTAATATCATCCCCTCGGCAAGGCCGGTATCAGATTCCCTAGTTTTCTGACTATCCATAACGACTTGAAGATCGAAAGAATAACAACCGGGACCAATTGCTTAGTGCAGCTTCGAGGCACTGAAGAATTTCGGTATGTTAAGATGGGCACCAATCCGCTGACCGACCTCGGTAAGCGTTGCTTAACCTTAGAGATCGCATAATGTGACTATTACTATTTTCGCCACGAGCTTCTCTGGTTGTGCCTGTTCATTCTCATTATTTTTTCTAATTTTGGTTTTATATGCAGCGATACACATACCTGTAGCAGGGTCATGACATGGGTACAGTGACATAACTAGCCATTTATATGCCCGCTGCCAGTTTCTGAAACTACGTCCCTAAAAAAGTTCGAGCTGGGTACATTTAATCAACCTGAACTGCGTCCTCATCGGATATTATGATTCTGGAAGTACCTCTTTTGGATCTGGCAGGAAGAAACTCGGGTGTCACACACACGCACATGGTGCATATACCATGCACCGAGCACACGGTGGAGCATATGGTGGAAGTTTGCTCCGCTTGGGTGGAGCAGTGCCGTGACTTCATGGAGGCAATCAACGGTGGCGACCGGAGCGTCTGGCCCTGGTTCAAGCCATAGTACGAAGCGAGAGTGAATAGAAAACAGTAACCTACTTCTGATTAAATATATGATACAAAACTTGTTCTTGACTTGATCGTTTCTGCGCCCTGCGCCTAGGCACCGCTGGCAGCGCCCTAATTACGGCACTGCGTAGGTACACCAACCGCAACATGACTATTACTTAACACTTTTGTGCCAGCTACTGGTGTATCGCCACCTTAACTTCGATTCCCGCAATATTTCTATAGCCTACAGGTAGTTGTTACTGGTCATTCGAGTTTGTGAACCTATGCAAACCTGTAAACACACCTACGACTCTGGAGTAATTACTCCCGAGTCGTAGGTGCGTGCACTAGGAAATCCTAGTGTGAGGTAAAACGTTAGCTTTACATACCCTTTGGTGTGAGCCAACATTTTTTAAGAAAGATATATAAAATATTTACCACAGGAACGTTCAAGGTGCCGCTACATTTTTTAATACAACATTAATATTTTTACGTTGCAAGTTTCCAGAATCCTATGAAACGGAAGTCTAAAAAACGTTTCCAAGTCCAGCAACAAATTCTCTTTCCCTATCTTTGCACTGTAGTAGAAAGTAACTCCCATTTTGCTCCGTGGTTATCATTCTAATCATTCTGTTCTTTAATCCTTGGTAATAAAGCTGGATTTATAACTGTCATTACTGATAAAACTGCGTTACCTACTGTATTTTTTATATTCTATTTTTAATAATTGTCATTATTGAACAGATAACAGTGGATAAAAAGTATTAGTCACTATAGCTAGAGAAATATTTATAAAATAAGTGTGTTATTACGTTGCCCCTGTTAAAGAAACAACATGCTGTTAAGGACATTTTTTCAGACTAACACTCATCATCTCCCTGTCCCTACCCTGGGGTCGGCTTCCAGCCTAACCGAATGCGGCTGAATACCCGTGGTTTACAATGGCTAAGGGTGTAAAAAATGCGTTCGCTTGCGTCTTCCACGCATTAAATACTTGTATGAAATGGACATTTTCGGTGGTTACGCGTGCGGTCGGTCGATGGGCCGAAAGGTTGGTGGTTACGCGTGCGGTCGGTCGATGGGCCGAAAGGTTCTAGAGTGGCGACCACGCACCGGAAAACGTAGCGTTGGGAGGCCTTTTAAAGCTGCGTTTTCGACTTCTCGACTTCGACCGATGACCTGGCGAGATTCGTGGGTGCGAGACGCACAGGACCGTTCGCTGTGGCGACACTTGGGGGAGGCCTATGTCCAACAGTGGACGTCCTTCGGCTGAGATGATGATATAAAAAATCTATCTATCTAGGGATTAAAAAATTAACTTCCCAACTTAATTTTATATATTAACTTCCCAAATTAACGTTGGCACTTCTGGAAATTTATTTGAAATCATAATTATATACTTTCCTGTGTTTATTTTTATACAATATTTTATACTAACCAATAAATACCTACCTACCACTGTCTTTTTTTCTGAAAATAGCATTAAAATTGACTAGGTGCTAAGACCACCTTAAAAACCAAAATTAATCAAAATTGGTTACGTTTGAAACAGCAATCAGCATTTCGAATATAGGTATGAGGAAGAGTGGGAGGCTTGGTTGGCTAGTCTGTACGAACCGTCGGTTCAGACCGATCGTAAAGACGAAGCGATAGTGTTTGTCAAGTTAAATCTTGACATACACTATCGATTTGTCGCTTACGATCAGTCGGTATGCGGGCGTGCGCCGCTATGAGCGGCGTCTCATGGCGTGCTTCAAACATTTTCATACTTTTGTTTCTTACTGCTCGTCGCCCCGCGCTTAGCTACCGCTCACATCGGCAAAGTCGTGAATGGGCCGGGGCCTTTAGCAATGAACGAATTTGAAAAATTCTTTCCATTTACGATTTTGGCTAAAATTACTTTTGACACGAATATTTAAAAAAAAAATAGGTACCAAATTAAACAGTAAAACGATCTTTATATATAAAAGGAGAAACTGACAGACTGACATATCAACGCCGAACAGGGAACTTGACTGGATGATGGACATGGGATGTGACAAAATACATGCCATGCACAATCTCAAAAAGGAGTTCAAGATCTACATTCCGAGCAGGGAGGAATGGAAAGGTGGGATAAAACCCCACAAAGGGAATAACCAGGTATGGTACACGGATGGCTCTAAAATGAACACCGGTACAGGAGCGGGGGTGCATAGCGACAACTGCAACCTCAGCATAAGCATGGGCAAACTGGCGACAGTGTTCCAAGCAGAGACCTATGCCATAATCGCATGCGCGCAGGAAATACTAGACAGTGGTACCGAAGGGGACACTATCTACATTTTAAGCGACAGCCAAGCAACACTCAAGGCACTCACGTCCAATAGAGTGGATTCTGGACTGGTACTGAACTGTATCAAAGTACTAAACCGGATAGGAAGGCGCAACCAGGTCAGACTGATCTGGGTGCCAGGTCATACAGGAGTGGCAGGAAATGAAAGAGCCGACACTCTGGCAAGGAAAGGATCCGAGACACCCCTACACGGACCGGAACCCTTCATAGGACTCTCGCCAAGGGTCATCAACCAAGCATTGAAAAAGGCTGCGCTGGAAATACACAGCACACACTGGCGCAACACAACGGGCCAGAAACACGCAAAGCTATTTCTCAATGACATAGACAAGGCCTGGACCCAAAAACTATGGAGGTACAGCAGATCACAGCTCCGAACAATTACAGGAGTCTTCACGGGGCACTATGCCACCAACAAACAGCTCCACAACATGGGACTAGCAAGCGACCCGACTTGTAGGTTCTGTGGAGATGCAGAGGAGAATATGCTACACCTACTGTGCGACTGTGCAGCACTAGGCTCCAAAAGACTAGAGTATCTGGGCCAACCATATCCAAGACCAGAGGACTACAGGCTCAGCCCCATCAAACCCATACTGGGACTCATGAAGAAGGTGCACAGAGGGCTAGGGGTTGAGTAGACAGGAGGGAACAGTACAAAAGATCCTGACGGGTCGAAGTGCTCTGGCCCAGGGCCAGCCCAACACAAGATAAGATAAGATAAGATAAGACATATCAACGCACAGCCGAAACTACTGGGGCTAGGAGCGAGAAATTTGACACAAGGTATCCTTTTATGACGTAGACGAGCACTAAGAGAGGATTTTTCAAAATTTACCTCCTAAGGGGATGAAATAGGTGTCCAAAGTTTGCATGGAGAAACCTACATAGATGCATCAATTTGCTACATACCGTTAGCTAAGTCTAACAAGATATTGTTATTCATGAAGCCTTGGTGTATGCTAGAAATAATATTACAAAATTACTTATTACTACGCTGCTCAATAGATAGATCATATTTTATTTAATGTCATCATTTAAAGGACTTGAAAAAAAAAATTAACAAAAATTCCCATATTTTATTTTCATTCACTTATAAGCATGATTCATTTCAGAATAAAACAATTTACATTCAATAACACATAATTTAAAATTGAACTGACTCGTATATTACTGTACAGGTGAAAAAATGGCGTTTCTCTTATAACGACCACAAACAAGCAGTTTGTTATTGTATGGCGGCTAAAACGCCTTTTGTTCTCATTACTTTATGTTATTTACTTTGCGACTATATTGGATATTGTTAGTTAAATGGTAGTTACAAAATGTTGTATATTTTAAACACGAAAATTCGACTCAAAATGTGCTCAAATAAAATATAAATCGAAGTAAAACTTCAACAACAGCAAATGAAGTATGTATCGACTTTTGTTTCGTTAATAAATATGTATTGCACTCAGTACATATGTCGAGTTCTAACTTTATCTACCACGTCGTAGTCTACAGTCGATCGACCCATCACAATTCTTTAACATACACTTGTAAAAATGTTAATATTGAAATTCTAAGGCACACATTATGAGCTAGTGTCCTGTAGACAAAATGGAAGCACAGTACGTTTTTACTAAATATGCCAATGTTTGTATGACGTTTTGAATCATAAGTAAACGTTTTACACGTATATAAACAAACACACATAAGCGACCTACCTCGATAAATACATAAGAAAATATAGTGACAATCATTCGCTAATTCCAGTAAGCTTGTTCTTATCTCATAAATAATTTCTCTAGTTACAAAAAATAGTATACACTGAATGGACATTAGATATAGCGACGCGGGCCGCTCAGCCGCGCCCGCTCCGCTTACAGCACCATAGTTAGGCTATGCACTACTGTGATCCATCCGTTACATATATTACAGTGAAATAAGATTACTCTTACAAATACATAACGATACAATATTACAACATTATCACCGGGATTATTAACAATACGGCTTTTAATTAATTTTAAATACGTTATATTCGTTACGTTTACAAAAACTAATGTTTTAATAGAGAGAGTCAAAGGCACACACTTTGTAAAAAAATCCTACAAGTTAGTCTCAGTGTCTCTTTTATCACTGTCGCGCTACACGGCTGTCGGCTACACGTACACGGGGCCCTGATTGTCGTTGTCGTCGAGGTTGATCTTGTTCGTGTAGCCATCATCGAAGAACCTCCGGAACGTGAACTCGAAGAAGCCGTGGAAAGTTTTGCCGTTATCCAGCAGCTCGCTGTCGGACTTGTTGGAGTCGGAACTGCCCGAGTTGCGCAGCTTGTCGGGGTCCACCGGGTCGAAGTTGGACGTGTCGGTGGCGTAGTCGATCCGTGGGATGTAAGGCGCCACCTGCCTCCGCAGCCCCTTGTCGAAGTCGATGCCGTGCAGGAACGGGTGATTCTTCACCTCATTGGCATCCTTGCCGAGCCTCGTGTCCTGACCAGAGCACAACTGCAGGATTAGATCCTTGCTCTCGGGGGACAACTTAGCGGCATCCGGAATATGAAGAGTGCTTTCCCAGTTTATAACCTGCGAAACAAAACAAGAGTTGGTATAAATAATAAGCAAGGTAAGGTTACAATTGGAAATGCCACAATTATGACAGTAAGTTCACTTTTTGAGGAATGGTTGGAGTTGTGACCTTTCGCATGACGCAGGTCCTCACTGTACACGGTATATTTGAGAAATTCGGGAATGTTTTTAGCAGAGGGTTTCTATTCTGGGCGTCACCATTGTGCGGGCAGCCCAGAGGATACGATGGAGTATACAGTAGAGATGTGCCCGTTTGGGCGGAGCACCGCCGTATTCAACCTCTCGCGTTGGGTCAGGCCATGGTCAAGTGAGAGGAAATGGGATGCGGTGAGGGAACGGACATCGTCACGCCCCAGCCGCTGCGACAGGGGACATGCCGGGAATCGGGAGTTGCAGGGTTATCCCCGGCCAGCGTAGGCTCGGGCTTGCGGATGACAAGCTTTGGGTAGCCCGCTCTCCGGCCGTCCGAACCGAGCCCGAGTTTTCGACGGCGCGTAATGTTCCATGTGAGCTTCAAGGAGATGTCACTACTCGCTGGGGCACTGAGGATTTTCTGAAAAGGCAACTCATGGCCCTAGAACCGACGAAAAGGGCCAGTGACGGCCACAGATGTGATTTTAGTCAGTAAAGTCTGACACACAGAGCGGGAGGAGTTATTGGATGGTTTCCCACCTCAAAAAAAAAGGTACAATACTTTTTTTTTACAATGAAGTTAACAATAAAATACCTTAAGTTGCGTTTCGGCGGGTGTGGAGGCTAGAAAGGGCGGTGACCCGACGAGCATCTCGTAGAGGATGACGCCGACAGACCACCAATCGCACAGCTGCGTGTAGCCGGTGCGCTGCAGCACCTCGGGCGCGATGTAGTTGGGCGTGCCGACAAGCGAGTGCGCCAGGCACCGCTGATGCTCTCGCTTGCGCCGCCTTTCCAGAGGCTTCAACTGGTGACACCTACACTCGCCCATGGCGCCCCACTCGCCGTCCACTGGATCCATCGAGTCTTGCCGTCCGTGATCTGAAATAGTAAGAAGAGTGTAAACTAAGGCTGGCGAAATCAAAGTCGATAATTAAAACTTTCGAGGACTGCTAATTTTGCTTGAAGAATTAATCTCTATAGTCCAGATAAGTAATGCTACAAGAATTTACGTTTTAATTTATTCAATTAAATACGATTTTAATTTATTGTTGAAAAATATGCTTACCATTTCTCTGATAGTATTTCGAATTATGCGTCCATCTGAATCCCGTACATAAACCGAAATCAGTCAATTTAATATGGCCATCACGATCTATTAGAATATTATCGGGCTTGATGTCCCTGTGGATGAAGCCCATCTTATGGACACTCTCCACAGCGCACGTCAGCTCCGCAATGTAGAACCTGGCGAGGCTCTCCTCGAAGATACCCAGCTTTATTAACAACGACATCAGATCACCACCGGGTATGTAGTCCATCACAAAATATAAGTTGTCTTTATCTTGGAAGCTGTAATAAAGCTTGACGACCCACTCGTTGTCAGCCTCCGCTAATATATCCCGCTCGGCCTTCACGTGCGCCACCTGGTTCCGCTTCAGCACGTCAGCCTTGCGAAGGGTCTTCATGGCATATAGATGACTAGTATCAATCTTCCTTACTAACGTCACTTCCCCAAAGGCACCGACACCGATCGGCTTTATCTTCGTGAACATAGACTTGTCCATTTTCGCTCTCTTTAGTCTAATGTAGTTGGATTCTTTCTGAGATAACATCTTCCTCATTTGGCATTGCGCTTCCGCACTGAGACCTATTTTCGTCATTTCTTTTTCCAACTGCATTCGTCTAAAGGTTCGCTGTTTATACGATTTCAATATGTTCTCAACGTGCTGCTCCATGAAGAATTTAAAAGCTTGAGGCGAATAGTTTCTGACTTTACAGTCTCTTCTTTCGTCTTCTTTTTCTTTGCTAATATTCTTTCTCTCTGGTATAGGTGACTGGTGCCTTATCTTTTCTACACCTTTAGGCCGGCGCTCTGAAGAACCATTCGAACTTTTGTCCGAGCTGGAAGCCACAACACTATCTTTTAGAAGGTTGTTCGTGCAATTTTGGTTCGGACATTTAATTTCTACCTGGGAAGCTTCACCCGTATTAGAGAACTTCTTATGTAAAGGTGAGTGGTGGGAGTTGACAGTAGTCGTGTTGTCGTTTTGATTACCATATGGCGGCGGTGGAATAGGATGCATTCCTCTCTGCACGGCCAGAGCTTGCATGGTGATCGCATAGCTCGGTGGTTCTGTAGTGGGGACGGTGGGAGTAGTCGCGGTCGGGATGACTGGCGGCGTGGACCCGGGCGATGACGGCTTCGGGGCTAACGGGTAGCTCGGCGGTGTCTGCGCCTGCTGCTTTTGCTGAATAGAACTAGCGTATGAAGGTGGTGGCGGCTGCGCGGCCGAGCTCGCGACAGGCGGAGGAGCAACAGGCGCTATGGCAGTCTGCAGGACCGGTTTCTGGACTTGTGTACTTTTCACAGACTGCATTATAATGGGAGGTTGCACCGCTTGTCTCGCAGTCCACGCCTGAATAGGTGTAGGGCGAGTCATCCCCGACGCCGACCCGGTCGATTGCGTCACCGTAATCGGACTCGGCGACCCAGCGGAGGTGCCTCCCGAGTAGATCCCCGACGACGGACTTTTCCTGTAGTCCTGCGACTGCGTGGGACTCTGCCGATTCTGCATAGAGACCGAATACGACGGGGGAGGCGGCACGCCTGAGAGAGGGTATGGAGGCGGGAGTTCTGCGCCGCCGCCTGACGATTGATAAATGTTGAGGGCCTGGATCTGCTGCGTCAACTGCTGCTGCACTTGAGGCCCGTTCTGCACGATCATGGGCTGCCGCGCGGGTGGCGTGGGCGCGCCGGCCGCCACGGGGCTGGTGCCGCGCGCGGGTGGCAGTGGCGGCGCAGGCGACATGCGCTTCATGAGCTGCTGCACGGACGGCATCACTGGCGGCGTGGACGGACATCGTGGCGGCGGAGGGGGTGGCGGCTCGGAAAAACCGGACGGCGAGTACTGCCTGCTCAGTTTCTCGTGAGGAAGGGGAGGTGCATCAGACTGTCGCGGACTATCGGACCGAGAGCTGCCTGCGCCAGAGTCGAGTGCAGGACTGCCTCTATGAAGGTTAATTTCACGCTCTAGACTAGGTTTTCTTATAAGCTTGGAGTTCAGGGCATTTAAATTACTTGTCTTGAGGACTCCATTGATAGCTTCCTGTTGCTTTGACAGGTAATCTAATGCTGCATCAAATCGCCCTCCAGCGTATTTTAATGCTCTTACAGCTGGGTCCTGTAAAAATAAAGCAATTGCTCAAAATGATACCTATTCATATTGTAAAAAAACAAGATTCATGTTTACTATAATACACTTTTTGTTGAACTATCTACTTGTAAGCCAGTAAGATATCATTTTTAGAGATTAAAATTATAATTCCATCATCTGCAAATGAAACCTACCTAGTCACTACAGATTTTAAAGCAAATTTCTTACTATTCTCTTTCTTTCTCATTAACTGCGGCTGAGGAAATCCTTACCTGCCTAATATTGTTAAAAAAAATATTTTAAAGCATCAAAATGCTATTAAGTTAATTGCTGTTAAATCTGGTCACATAAACTCACTATTCTGCCAAAATAGATGTATCAAAATCCCGAATTTTAAAATACCGCTGGACAAAATCCCGATAATTGAAACGCCGAATGTTTGTTCGAAAGTTTAAAATCCCGAAATTGTCACCGTTTCCGAGAAAAACGTTTTTTTGTAAACCTCAAACACTTAAAAGTTGCCTAAAATGCGTAGTCGGTTATTTTCCGGTGGGGGTGCACACGAAGGGTGTGGCGGAGGGTGTTCGCTCGCTCACTAGACTCCGCCACACCCTTCTAACCTAACCTGTCCACGTCGGAGTGCCCTAAGGTCCCGAGCTTCAATAGGTGCAATCACACCACCACCACCACCAGTAACACCAGTCACTGTGTTAGGTTCATCTCAGGGATCAATCTGCGAGCAACTTGGACGTTGCGTTCGCCGGCCGCTGCCGCGGCACCGCTCGCTTCGCTCGATTGGCCCAAGCGCGGTTTGTCACAGTTCTAACCTAATCTATTTCACCCAGTTCAATGAATCATACAATCTGCCTGCGACTAGACAATTAGACAATGGTGAAAACATTTTTACGGGAGATTGTTTGTATGATTCGTTATTTTGAACTGGGTGAAATAGGTTAAGCTAAAACTGTGACAAACCAACTACTTCTCAAAATAAAACAGATCAAAATTTTTTCGATCTACGTCGCCGCTCTTTGGGACTTCATCCTTTCGGGCATTTGAACATCGGTATTTTGTGTTTCGATATAACGACTATCGGCATTTAAAACTTTGGGTATTTTGAATTTCGGTGTCGTGGACGTCGGTATTTCAATCATAGGTAGTATGAACTTTCGGGATTTTGATATGTACCCGCCAAAATAATGTCATTTATCCTTTCACAAGTTTTAATACATTTTTTTTAAATTATTATTTATAGGCTTGTGTCTGAACACTATCTCATTTGGTAAGCAATGATGTAGTTGAAGTTGAAGCATGCTTGCCTAGAAATAGCCTTTTCCATCTTGACAAAGACTCCCAGGCCTAGTTACTTGATTATGTTATTACCCACTTATGTTACCTTACAACAGTCATGTAATCATTTTGTTAGTGTAATTATTAAATGCCTAACCTTGTTTTGGTTGCTGTATCTTTTATAAAAGAATAAGTGGAGATACTTAGATATTATAATAATAATATGTTTATTTCGACCATCACAGGATCATAGCACACATAATAAAATAACAACAAAAATATATACAATTACAAAGATTACATACACAAACTAATCAGACACATAATATGTATTTACAGATTTCGATTGTTCAGTAAGTGAACCATACAGCAATGGATCAGGTACTGACAATAGAACCTCTGCGCAAATGCCCTCAGGATGCCATTGGAGCTAGACCGAACCCTGCGCACTAGGGATGTGCATCGTTTTCGCATGATAGAATAGAAACAGTCGACTCGTAACTCGGCGAACATCCCCGATGCCCTACAGAATTGGGGTAGCCCCATCAGCACCCTGAATGCATTATTATATTGTACACGCAGGGGGCTGTACTGTCCGCGCGTGTATGAGACCCACACGCTGCTCAAGTAGAAAGATGTACAGAATGCCTTGAACAAAATTGTTTTCACTTTGGTGGTACAACAAGCAGACCTGCGAGCAATCATATACGTCCTTACAAACAACACCCTGTTCTCGCTCTATGTCTGCTATAAATTATAAATCAAAGTTCTGCAGTGTGTCTGTCTTTTCACAAACTCAAAAATTTAATTAATTATTTATTTTACATTTTATGTACACACGGAAGAAAATACATTGTTATAAAATTTTGAACAAAGGTACTGCTTATTTCAAAAAGAAATTTCTTCCAGCAGAACTGTGAAAGTGAGATTAGAAGAAATCAAAAAATCTAATTGAATTGAAACTTCATGTTCTCGTAAATCACAAACCTTTCTAGGCTTAAGAGTATATAATACATTCTAATCAAAACCAAGATTCATTGGGTCACTAGTGGTAAAGAATCTTTCAAATGATCTTTGTATAATAATTATAAAAATAAACTGTCAATTATTGACATCATTATATTAATGTAATAAAGTTAGTCTCTTACTATAACAACTCATATGCATAATTAACACTTGGAACTAGAGTTTGGGACTGTGGCAGTCCCAATATAACATGCAAAACCATACAGTAACAAAACCAGCATTTGTTTAATATCTTTTTCTCAGCAACTACATTGAGTCTACAAAATCACTGTTTTGGTCCTACAAAAAGTACATTAATTACATCTTGACAGCTGTATGCTGGGAAACTTATTCAGTTTTAGCAGTCATGATATCTGGCCTAGTGAATCCTACTCTTCTGAGCGCTTAGCAGATGTGGTTTTAGCATTCAGACATGGGTTTTGAAAGCATATTAACCTTCTGTTTATACTTCATTGCTTATAAACATTTTCTCAGTAAAATAAATATCCAATTAATTAGAGTTCAAATGTAAACAATAAAACTGGAACTTACCTCATCAAATCCCAAAGCTATCAGTTGATTTAAAGTCTGGGGAAGTGCAGTTAAATCTTTATCAAGACCATTTCCTGATGACGAGCTGAAGCCAGAGCTAACACCGGAGCTGACGGTGCTGGCTGCTGATGAGCCAGGGGGCTCCGAGTTTCCATTGTTAGCAAATGGTAGTAGTGAGTTGCGGATCTGGGCTAGTGCCTTTTGATGATAGCCGGAGCGAGCGGCCGCCTGGCGGGGCGCCGGCGGGTTCATGGCGCCCGCGCCCGCGCCCGTGCGCCTCACCTCTCACCCGACCCCTCCCATCACACGAGCACACACCACCTTCTGACCACACTCATGTTCACTGCTCACGATTGCATTTATTATACTCTAAAATATTGTCTGTCAACTTGTAGTCCAGATGTGTGCAAATTCGTTTGTTTAACTTCTTTTCAATGCCTGGTTTTTGTCAACATAATATGGACATCCAATGTTTTGAGAACTTGTGTAATAGACTGAAAAAAGAAAACAATATACTTGTATCACAATAAATAAACACTTAAGGACTTCTAATAAGTGGTTATCACACAAAAGTGAACTCTTACTGGATTGTTATGTGCCATTTGACATGGATACAATCCATCAACATGAATAACAATCTATAACAAATACACATAATATCATAACCAAAAATTACGTGTAGTATGAATAAAACGTTATAAAATAACATTCTGAATTAATATTCGTCCAGTCAAAGCTGTTGGTTCGTTACAAGCCAGAAGAATGTTCAACACGAATCAATCATGACATAGTACTGTGGAATGCCAAAATTAGAGTCAGCTTTGTTTCTTATGTTTAACTAATTACAGGCGTTGTTTTAAAATATATAATAGAATAACAATTTACCAGGATATTTTTCACTTTCTGTAAATTTGATTCGGAATCACAAACGTCATAATCTCGTAAAATAAAAATTCTTTCGGAGAGCTCTCACATTACCGATGACATCTTTCTCGTACACCACAATTTATGATAACAATGTCAATGTTCATATCCAAATTTAACAACTGAGAATTTGCATAAACTTTTCCATAAATGTAATAATATCCAATGAATTACGAAAACAAAGAACTCTGAAACACAGACATGCAAGTTGGCAAACCATACAAAGCGACCATTTTGAAGAATTACCACATTCTTTTGTATGTTCATAAAAGCTACGGCATAGTGACGTTTGTCGATGCTCTGTATTTTATTGTGATTCTAACTTTTTTTAATTTAAATGACTACAACTCGTATTCTAAGAATCAGTTTGTTTAATTTGCGTCAATTAATTTTTTTAAATTAATTTAATTCCTATTTACTAATGAAATTAAATTATTTGAAATTGTAATTGTGACGCGAATGGGAAACTTTATTAGAAAGTGGTCAATGAACAGACAGCTTGTGAGTCTTGTCTATGAAATATCAAAGATTGAATGGATTAGTAAAAAATATCGATTTCTTAGTAAAATTATAATATCTGTGGTAAAAAAAATCAATGCATTTGATTTGTTGTTGTGAAGTGTTCGGTGTTCGTGTTCATTACTCTAAAATATTTATATACCAATTTCTTCAATGATCGCATTTTATAATCAGCTAGATAACTTTAAAAACCTTAAATTCTATTTGTAGTACATTTTCCAAAATGCTGAGGAGACTAGTGCTGTTTTACTTTCTATTTTTACCTTACTTTGTTGCACTTGAAGAAAGTTCAGTGTATGAATACAATGCAAACAATTTTAAATTTCAAATAGAAGAAATGGACGGGAATTTTGTAATGTTTTATGCACCCTGGTGAGTAACTAAATACTTTCAATGTGATGCACATGCTTCTAACCATTGTAACCTTAGCCCAAATGAGTGTATGTCATGTACACTCTATATAGTTTGGATTTATATTTGTAAAGATTTTATCCTCGGGTCAAACAAACCGGTGAACAGTATTCAATTGAATAACATTAATCTACTTTCAGGTGCCGCCACTGCACAGAGTTCCATCCAATTTGGTCAGAACTAGCGGAGCTAGTGAATACAAAAGATTCAAAGTTTGCTATTGCCCAGGTTGACTGTACAATACATTACAAATTATGTAACGAGAACGACATCACAGGTACTCGGCGATTTATAATTAGATTAGGTACACAAGTATAAAGAATCTACAGTTCTCTAATATACAATTTATGATGATCAGATGTGACATTTATTCTGAGCTAAACCACAATATTGGCTTTCTTATCTTTTTTTATCCCTTAATTTCTGATTTAAGCATTTGAAATTGAGTATTCCTCAAACACTACTGTGAAAATTTAGCATTAACTTAAAATAATTTTTGTAGAACTGAGATTTAAGGTGGGCTACCTTAAAACTCCACAGTTCTCACAAGTTCCACAAACAAAAAAAAACTGTCTTTGTAAAGTAAAACAACATACTAGCATAATTCTATCTAGCTATCTAATTGCTAGCTTAATTTTTTTGCTGTGCGATAAATCAATCAACCCGTTTAATAGAAACAAGAATATAACATTCCCCCACCAGGACACAGACTTCTGCTAGAGGATGAAATTACATATTATGTTCTCAATCATTTCCAGGATACCCAACTCTACTATACTTCCATAAGAATACTTTTTCACCTGTAGAATATAAGGGAACTAGGGACTTGCCTTCCCTAACATTATTTTTAAGTGAAGTTTTTACTATGAAGTCAGAGGTAAGCAAATGTATCATGATTAAAAGCATAGAATTTAACTTTGGGGCCATAGATTCGCTTCTGAAAGGAAAACCTGGGGCATTGGAGCACAAGGCAAAGAAGGAACATAGGAGTGTTTTAGTCTTTTAAGTCTGACACACCCTCATGCTCCGCCCAAGAGCGAGAGAAGTCATAAGTTGATTTCCCACAACTTATGAATGTTAAGTTTACATTTTTTGATTGTTTATAAAACATAAATCTCTGAAAATACTTATTATGAAAATATAACTGCACTGCGCTGCATAGTGTTTTTTTTTTAAATCTACATCAAACCCTTATGTCTGCTATGAATAAACATCAACAACAACAATTACAACTCAATCAATTTTTCAGGGTTTGGACTATGAGAAGGAATCCAGAGAGGTGAAAACATACAGTGGTATGGCCTATTTAAATGACCAAAATATTGAAAAATTTGTATCAAGAGGACAGCACTTTATCATGTTTTATGCTCCCTGGTGTAAAGCATCACAGGTGAGTGATAAGATTCTTCAAGGCTGTAGTTATATCATGAAATTGCAATTCTTTACAGTAAAATAAATGCTGCTATTAAAGCATATTGCAAGACAATTGAATGCAGCTATAAATATTAGGGTATCATTTAAGCTATCACCAATTTAATTAGTTTTGTGTTTCTTAAATAATAGGGTTTGTCCTCAAAATAGTAGATCTGTCACCAAAATGTAGTCACCAAACAATGCAAAATCAGTTCCACAATAAATCACCTAAAATCCTGAGATATAAGGTCTAGTACCAAATAAATGTTTTTGTATGTATTATAATAGGTGTGTCCTAATAAGTATTTAAGCAAACTAATTTAAAGAGATCACCAATAAATCATATTATGTTACTAGAAAATTGCATTAAGTTCAAATAAAAAATTAGGGTTTTCATCATCGTTTCAACCAAAAGATTCTGCTACTTAACTAGACTCCCAAGGTTTTAAATTTCCACAAGCGAGCGTTTTTGAATCGTGGTCATGATCAGAATCTGTCCGAAACAACAATACTTCATCCGAGAATGAGTACATGAGTAAATACAACTGAGCTGAACACTGTGGTCCCTTCCGCACCACTTTATTACATCTAAAGTACTTTTTTCTCCCTTCCTCTACATCATGCGTTCGCAAAAAAGACCAAATTTTTTCAGCCTTTATATACTCCTTAGCACTGTGTTTGTCTTCAAATTTTGTAAAAGCGCACAAACTTTTTAAAGCGCGCCAATTTGTCTCCGCCCCTTTGATCATTTTTTCATTAAAATTATAAATTGATGTATTAAATTGGTAACGAATATTATTAATTTAATATCTGAACGAAATAAAATGTTACTACTGTATTGGTGACAAAATATCAAATAAAAAGGAGTCGCAGTCAGGGATCGATAATCGATTTATTTGGTGACAGATCTACCATTCTGAGCACAGAGCTATTATTTAAGTAACAAAACTGTTATTATAAGAACGAAGTTTATATTCATGTAATGCAATATAATTTTATTGGTTATCGATCTCTTATTTTACACATATATTAACATTAATTTGATAATTCATACCTGGGAACAATTTTTGTTTATCTGAGAACGAAAATATTTCGTGGCGATAGATCTATTTATTAGGTGATACAACTTGATGACAAATATAAATTTTGGTGATAGAAAATATAGTTCCCTAAATATTATAGATAAAATAACCATAAATAATTATAATGAAACATTCTTTCACAATATTTTTAGCTTTTTTAACAGAGCAGTATACCTAACTAGCTTCTGCCAGTGGCTTAGCTCGCGTGAACAAAGGTTTCTCTATACAAACTTTGAACCCGCGTTTCATCCCCTTAGGGGGTGAATTTTGGAAAATCCTCTCTTAGTGCTCACCTACATCATAAGAGGACACCTTGTTCAAAATTTCACACTCCTATTCTCAGTAGTTCATATGTCATTCAGTCAGTTTCTCCTTATATATATATAGATAACAAAATGTTGCATGTTAAAATTTGTACATTTTCAGAAATTGGCACCAATATGGGCAGATTTAGCAGTTCAGTATGCACATAATGAGTACATCCAGATTGGCAAAGTTAACTGCTTGGACAATGAGATGACTTGCAAGACGTTTGACATCAAACAGTATCCATATCTTATGTGGATTGTCAATGGCAGAATTGTAAGTTTTTTTTTTAATACAAACATATAGCAAGTAAATGTATCAGCATTTATTTTACTTGCTGGTTAGTTGCTAGACCCATTGACGACAAAAATACCAAAATACTCAAATGATTTTGCATTTTGATGATATATTGACAGGAGGTGAAAAGGTGATGAATGATAGTGTGATCATTGACAGAGAAGAATGAAATATGAAAACAGGCATGGCCAGGAAGGTAATGTTGACTTTGAAGATGGTGGAAAATATGATAGACTTTAAAAGTAGATTGATAGACAAACAATTAATCCCTCAATATTATGGCAAACTATATATAGTAATGCATCATCAACATCATCATGTTGAACATACTAGAATGGAGGTGAAGCAGTAACAAGTAAATTAAACTTAAATGGATGACATTCTTTATCAGTATTAACAGATGTGCAAACAAATAATATGTACTTTGTTTTTTTCATTCAACTTTTATTTAATTTACAGATGGGTGTTGCAGAAGCTGAAACAATAGATGATCTAAAAGGATATGTAGAAAAAATGCTGCTAACTGAAAACCATGACCCTGACAAATTCTTGAAGAAAAAGAAAGCCCTGCCAGTTGCTAGGATATCAGAAGAAACTTTCGAGACCTTCCTGGAGAAGGAACTAGTTTTTATTAATTACTTTGCACCATGGTAATCACCATATTACAGTTTCTCATGAGATACAGTTCCCAAGCTCAAATGAAATATCACAAAACATGATTCTTTGACATCTGTTTCTGTAACAATATGATACAATCTAACAGCTCCTAATATTTAACTATTGATAAATGTTTTCAAACAAGATAATTTTGTAGGTACTTTATATAAATGATTACTGGTTGTGATAAGGACAAAGATGAAGAGATAAGGGTATCATGGTTGCATTTTGCATTACATTTTGCATAAGGGTGCATTTCGACTGGCCTGTTGGTTTAGTGGTTAGTGGCCCTGACTGCTATGCCGGAGGTCGTGGGTTCGATTCCCACCCAGGACAAATGTTTGTGTGATGAGCACGATCATTTGTTCTGTGTCTGGGTGTAATTTATCTATATATGTATGTATTTAGAAATATATAAGTATGTTTATCAGTTGTCTAGTACTCATAACACAAGCTCTGCTTAGCTTGGGACTAGACAGCGTTGTGTGATAGTTGTGGAATATTATATTATTATATTATATGGTAAAACCTACAATGACACAAACTTTACCTGGTTCTATATAAAAACCTAGTACCCAAAATTGGAATCCATGTAGTTTTAAAACAATAAATAAACATTCAAAGTAAAGTTAAGAAACTAAGAACTTTGAGTAATAATCTAAGCCAAATAAACTTGGAATAACAGTCTTTAACCTTCCTACATTTGTTGACATTCAGAAGTGAAGACAAAGCTGTCTTTAATCAACGCCTATGGCGATACTTTACATATATTCTAGTAATGAAAAACGGTTCCTTTGTTTTTAGGGTATGCATAGATATTAAGGTCAATGTACCTTCTTTCACGTATATCTGGCGCCTTATATAGTTTTTTCTCTTTTTACAGGTGTGCGCATTGTATGCAGTTAAGTCCACTCTGGTTGAAACTCGGCGAGCGATTTCAAAACGAAACTCGCGTTATAATAGCTGATGTAGACTGTGTGCAGTCAAAGCCAATATGTGAGACCGAAAAGGTAAGATAGAAAAACGCTGCATGTTCTAGTAAACGTTACGCCTCACGAAAACGTTAGTAAAAAAGACGTTTCAATAATCTAATCTAAGCATGGTTGCTTTTTTTTTTGTCTATTGGGGCAAGAACTGCTACATGGTATAGATACTACATCAAATAATTTCTTACTCTAAGGAACCGCATTTCTGACTGCTTGAGTTAGAAATTCGACAAATTACTATGACCTAATGCGTTCTTATGTAAAATCCAACCTTTTTTTAGATCAATGGCCTCCCCACATTAATTTTATACAAGGAAAAGAAGATAGTCAATGTAGAACACGGCGGGCGGCCGCTGGAAAGCCTAATAACTCTAGTCACAGAACACCTTCAGGATACAAACACTAATACTGCATCACAAGAGACCACAACCATCGAGGAGGACATCATGAAAACCAAAGATGAATTATAAATTATGTTAATAGGTAGATTAATAAACAAATTTGATATAACATTCATTTTTTCCTATATTTTATTTATTAGCTACCCTTTGTCTTTAGTTTTAGCATGCATAAAATCAATATACATTTGTGACAACACTGATGATCATGCAAGTTATAATAACCATGCAAGATATGCAACATAAACACCTCAAGTATGTTAAGAACTGTCATTCCACCAACAAGATTAAGTTTATTTTTCTAGTCAAATACTTTGGACAATCTGGCAATCCAAAGATTGTAAGGTGACCCTTCAGAAGACAACCACAAGGATTGCATCTAAACTAGCACTAATAAAGAAAATAACATTTTAAAGCAGAAGTTTCAACTAAAAAGGGGCATTTAATTATTAATTTGAACTTACAAGGATAGGTACATATTCAAGCAGATATCAATATATCTTGGTGCATTTTTAGAAATGCATAAACAATTAATATTAGTAGTAACTGCAAAGCCATGTTGGTCTGGGTGTCAGTGATCCAAATTCTTCTCTAGAGGAGCTTTTTCTCTACAGTCTGCGACTGAAAAAATGCTCCATCAGCCTGCGTAGCCTGTCTATTGATCTGCCTGTGCCTGTCACGAGACACAATTTCTTCTAACACCTCTCCATCACCTTTTATTAACCTGAAAACAAGACTCAACTGAGGGATGGTAATAATGTTAATTTGTAAAGGTAAATATAATGTTACGGGTATGTAGATTTTGTCTTATTAAAAATATAGTTTTAGATGTGGAGTTGCGACTCCAGCCTGACAACATACATTTAGATTTTGAATATGTGTTAAAGAATAACTCTTCTATGAAACAACTAGTTTTTGCCAGTGCCTTTACCCACATAAAAGTAAAAATTATCCCAAGAAAAATGCCTACAAGTATGTCCTTTTCAAGAACATGGTCTGCCATCCATAATCCATTCAGCTGTATGAGTGAAGGAATCACAAACACATACAAACTTTCGCCTTCATTACATTAGTAAGATAAACATAAGATATTAGAGGGATAGGATAACCTGTATCTGCCTGACTCTTCATCTAGTACTTTTCTAACTACACTCTGCCGTTTCTCCCACTCTTCTTTGGTCATTGGGGCCATAGCTTTGGATTTTTCCATCAGTTCTGGAAACAATATTGATATTAAGTTTTAATAATAGGTGCCTAAAGTAATAACAATCACATATTAAAAAACGATATAATGTGACATAATAAACAAGGTTATTTTAAGTTAGCAACAAATCTATTATCAACAGTAAGATGATTTGAAGCATTGCTACAGTTTCCTATCGAAATGCTGCCAAGCGAAAACGAACACCACGTTTCGATCGATACATAACTACAATCAAGTGGGTTCTCTTTCAACATTACAGACATACCGAGAGGTATGTCAGCCGAGGCAGCCGCTTCCTTCGCATTACTTCCGTCGCGACTACGACTTGTACTCTTGCTTCTCTGTTTCTTCTTTAGCCTTTTCTTTTCTTCTTTCAACTTCTTTTTCAGAGCCTTTTCAGTCTTCTTTTGTTCCTTTTTGAGTTTTTTCTTTAATTTGCGAAGTTTCTTCTTCTCTCGGGAGGTATCAGAGCTACTGGAGCTCGAACAACTTGATCTTCTTCGTTTCTTAGATTTTTCCTTGCCCATATTATGGTTTTTCTTGTATTTATCAAAGAAATCTATTTAGAATTTATTTACATTTCGTCTCCAACGCGCCGCATAGCGTCGTGACATTAGTGACATTAAAATGTGACATTGACAAGATACCACTTGGGCATTTTTTTTTTTTCGCGAAGATAAAAAGCTTGAGGAGAACCTATAGGAAATATTTCAAGTTTTTCTGTTCTTTTTCCTAAAGTTTACATTTTCTTCCATGCAAGTTGCGAAGGTCTTTTCATGTAAAAGGTAACACCATTGCTCTAGCTCACATAAGTTTGATGGCAGAAAATGTTTCGTCCGATTTTACGCGGTGTATATTTTTTACCCGACTGTGGTGAAGCCCAGAAGGAGGGTAATGATTTTAATCATAGTTACATTATGCATTGTTATAGTTCGGCAACGCCTATATCCTGCCTTGGTTCTTGGAATTTAATCTCGTTTACTTAATGTCCAAAGTTGTGAGCTCTATTTTTATTTTGTAGTTTTCCCAAAATCATAGTTTCAGAGAAAATCAGTGATCTATACATATAAATAGACCCTAAAATTCTAAAGGAAGGAACGACCTATTTCCATAAGTATTATTTAGTTTAAATTAAAAATTAATTATGGCTAATTATAATAATATAAACTTTTCTACTAATTTTCATATCTTATAATTGCTACCTACTAACAATACAAATAAAACCACAGGCAAATCATTATCATATAATGTAGTAAAAGTAGTAGACAATGAAAAGTGTTGTGATAACGATGCCGCGATGGTGACTGCAAACCCGTGAATAGCTTCATGCTTGGAGCCACCATTATCTACTAGACAAGCAATATATGCATAGGTTGATTCATAATTGAGTGGTGGGTGACACGATATGGGAGTCCCGATGAATAATTGAGGTGCTCGTAGATACACGCATGCGCGAGACGCCGGCTAAGCGAGACGTAGCCCCCGGCGTATCTATTCGAGCTCCGTGCCGATACTAGCACCCCGTATGAAGTTATATTTTTGCTGCGCTCGAATGTTTCGCGTCGCTTTTATATCACAAGCGTTGAAGACTCAGAAATGTGCGTAGTCATTTTATTATAAGTTGTTAAAGATAATATTCGTCCCTGAGTTGTTGAGAGTACGTAGTGCGCACGATGCAAGCCGGGGGGCCGGATAGCGCGGCAGTCTCGGAGGCCCCCAGCAGCGACAGCGAGGACTCCGACTGCGAGCCTGGCCCGGAGGCCGACGCGGATGCCGCGCTCACTGAGGAGTGGGCCCGGGAGCTCTTGGCTGGAGCGGGCGTGGTCGCACCGAACGAGGTTCGTCTCTGTCATACTCATTACTAGCTCGTTATTTACCGTTATTTTCTAATTGAAGTATTTATGAATTGGAAGATGTACACTTAGATTTTAATGTTTTGTGTCTATAAAACTGTAGCAACACGTGACATAAAGATGTACCTACGGTATTTATTTTGTTCTCAGTCGTACATAAAAAAACTACGTAAAGCTATCCACTAGATATCTTATTGTTAACTTTGGGAATATTTTAAATACACGCGGCTATTATTATAATTCTTCTGTAATATTTTTAATCTCATACACTTATTAAAAAATAATAATAATAACTCTTTATTTTCAGGCTACTAAGGCCCATATACACTATACATAAATAACAATCTTAAAAATAATAAACTAATACATAATAATAAAATTTTACTTATTTATTATTAAAACTACGTTGGCTTATTGACCTGAATGTCCTAGGTTCATGTGGAGTCCCGCGCTGGAGTTGCTGGTGCTCTAAGTCGTGTTCTGGCTGTGACAGTCTGCTATGAAAGCAATGGTGAGCGCAGGGCTCTACCACTCGTCGTCAAACTGCCTCCACGTGACCCCTTCGGGAGACTGTTCGTAGCGGAAGCTCAGTTTGACACCAGAGAGATCCTGTTCTACACCGAACTCGCGCCAGCTCTCAACAAACTAGCGGAGGAAGCGCTCGGTCCTGGATCAGGCCTACCTGTACCTAGATGCGTGAAGGCCAGACTACCTGGTCAGTATTCTAACTTACACACGTCTTTCTATGCATCAAACGTAACTCGAATGCGATGTTTAATCTTCATTCATTTGTATGCATCGCACGTATTGAATCTCCAGTCACTGACTCAGGCAATTTATTTTTGTCTTCTCAAGGCCTTGGTGAACTGGTGGAATGTCTCAAATAACTATACCTATACGTACATTATGATAAATTCACATAAGTTTAGCTATATCTCGGTAGATACTTACACTTCGTACTAAAGTGACTAATCATTCTAAACAATTTGTCAAGTTAAATTTTTTATGATCTTGTGTAGTCTCAATTGACTTTTCACCTTTGCGCGTCACATGCGACATTCCCGCCCCTTTCCTCCCGGTGCTTACCTACCCCGTGCTCGCCTGTGTGACCCGTTTCTAGGTTTCATTTTTCATAGGTTCAAAAATTAGGTCAGGCTATTCAGCTGTAGCTAGCTGTAGCTTATAGGCTTTT
This sequence comes from Mythimna vitellina, assembly GCA_949316375.1. Taxonomy (NCBI): domain Eukaryota; kingdom Metazoa; phylum Arthropoda; class Insecta; order Lepidoptera; family Noctuidae; genus Mythimna; species Mythimna vitellina. The sequence goes on from OX438696.1 coordinate 4,644,480, forward strand.
TTAAGAACATGAGTTATTTTAGGAGGTACGTCTATGGTAATCATTCGTATCTTATAATCATGATCTGTCTCGTCTTGATTATACCTAATTAAAAATACACTTTTCTCATATTTTTGAATTTTCTTTTCAGATGAAATTGGAGGAGACAGCGAGCTTGTTTTAGAAGATGTCACGTCAATCGGTTACGAAGCGGCTGACTTTGCTGAAGGGCTGACTGAAGAGCGCGCGAGATCAGCACTCCATGCTGCTGCGAGACTCCACGCGTTATCACTTGCATTGCGCGACAGAGAAGGACCTTTAGACCAAAGATTTGATTTTCTGTTTCCATGCGAAAGAGCGGCGGCAGGATACCTTCGCCTCGTGAGGCGAGGACTTCCACAACTAGAAGCATTCCTACGAGGTCGCCCGGACTGTGTTGAGGAAGCGGCTGCCGTGTCTGCTTTAAGTGCTCGAGCACCTTCCTTACTTGAAACATTATTGAGACCTGCGGAGCCAGCACCGCTCGCACACGCAGATTTTTGGAGTGGAAATCTCCTGTTCCGTGAAAGGGAAGGTGTCAGCGAGTGCATAGCTCTTGATTGGCAAATGGTTTCACTAGGGAGACCGATGGACGATGTTGCATTATTGCTTCTTTCATCTTTGACACCTGAGCTGAGAAGATCAGTGGGCGATTCATTAATAGAGGAGTATGGAGATAGGTTAGAAGCCGAGTGTGCGAGACTGGGTGCTGCTCCTGCTGGAGTCACCGTTAGACGGGGTTTAAGGCCGGACTGGCCCCGGGCAGCGCTCAGAGCACTGTTGCTGTGTGCCGGGAGCGTCGATGTCGCATTGGGAGAGCCTAGAGCAGAGAGACGACTATTGGAAGCGGTCCGAGATCTACATACTCAAGGTGTTCTTGCCTTAAGACCCGACAATGAAGCGTGATAGCTCTCCAAAACGTGTGCCAAGAGAATGCTGAGTATTTGAAATAAACCGTTCATTATTTAACTATGCAGTCCAATTACATAGTGTATCGATAATTATTTATTTGGGCATAATTTGAGCACAAATTAAAATTTACTCGTGTGTGTATAATGTGACATTACTTGTTACTCGTCTTAGTTAACAACGATCGGATTCGACGGAAACGCCCGTGGCCTGAGCCATGCGCCGGCAGCGGTGTGAAGCCTAATCAAAGACTGAATTTACGTATATCTACATCGTGCGTACATGACGTATCGTATATACAGTAGGTGTTAATATCTCATCGTATCAAAAAGCTAGAAATTCATTGCGGTCTTTTGACTATTATTTAAAAACAAAAATAAATTATTGACAGTATAGTCGACATTTAATTTCTTTGTTATACCTTTAACTCCAACCACAGAGTACCTTTTTATGATTCCAACATCTAAAGTACCTCTACGGTGGACGGCGCGGCAGCTCAGTGGCTGACGGAAAATTTGTCCTAGGTAACCGAAAAAATCTGACGATTAAACTTCTTATACATGTAGTTTGTGATAGTTTAATTAGAGGATCAAAAATATGTAATTGGGCATATCCTGTGTTTATTTTTGTATATTGTATATAACAAAAAATACTAAAAAGCAATCTTTTTTAGAAAACAGAATCAAATTGGTTATTAAATGAAACAGCAATCAAATAGTGGGGTGGTAAAAATATCTAGCATCTCTTGTAAACACGTAATATAATGGCGGTGACGTCACATTTTTGTGGGTCCATCTTTATTCTGTTACATAAAAAAGAGATTCAACAGACAACAGATTTGAAAAACTTACATTATATAGAAAGGATTTAAAAATATTTGTATTTATTTAGGGCTGAAGTTTGGATTTTCGTAACAATAATAATTCGAAGGTTTTCTACATTGTCTGGCACGAAAGCCAAAATTATTGCTAAGCTTCCTTCATTCAGACTATCCACTGTTCTGTGTGATTGGATCGCAGACTTCTTGAGGGATCGATCCATCCGAGTGGTTATTGATGCTTGCCCGGTCAAATGGATATTAATGCTGGGGTCCCTCTTGAGTTGGTCCTCCCGGCAACACTATTTTTGTTGCGCATAAATGACCCACTTAAACCCGATACTTTGGTTATACAGATGACAGCACTGTTGCTGAGAAACTCGTGTCCGACGCACGAGCTAGAGGTCAAATATCCAGTCTTTCCGAAAGGATATGGTGGAATGCTTGAACTAATCTCTAGAGGCGGTCTCCGATTGGGGCGATGCCAATCTGGTCAAGTTCAATGCTACTAAAACCCTAGCGTGTATTTTTTCCGCCAAACGGATCCAATTCTACCCGGCTCCATCTTTCCGAGGTGTGACCGTGCCGATAACCAACCACCTTGAGCATCTTGGGGTAACGCTGTCATCACCCTCAATTTCAGTTCTTACATCGAGGCAAAAGCTTAACTGGCTGCCAAAAATTGGGGGTCTTAGCAAAGGTGAGATGGTACTTCACGCGGTCTACTTGTCGAGTCAAAACTCCAAAGTATTAAGCATCGATGCCGAGTTGCTAGCCTGTCGGTTTTCTATCGTTTACATTTCAGGTAGTGTGCATTGGAATTGCACAATTTAATTACACCAAGTCCGTATGAAGTGAGACATACGGCGTTGCACCTCCGTTACATGGTGGTCATCCCACCGATACGTACAAATCTTTTTGGGAACACAACATATTCATTATGCGTACAGCTAAGTAGTGGAATTCCCTGCAAGAGTCTGTTTTTCCTTAGCTATAACCTAGGGGTCTTTAAGTCAAGAGTGAAGTGAGTGTGTGCTCCATCGTCGGTCACATTTTTGCTTACCATCAGGTGAGATAGTCGTCAAACGCAATAATAATATAAAAACGATAAAATGTTGATAGGGGCACAAGCCCCGTGTTACTTCGTCCCCTAATAACAGGCCACATGATCCGATCGATCCAGGTTCAGCGGTGCTTACCGCTGAGGGTACGTGGATACGACTATCCATTTCAAATCGAGACTCTTACGTGCCTCGAAAAATACGTGATAAAGTCGGGTATGGCTGTTAAATACTCGTAGATCATGGTCGTGGTCGTTAGTCAGATGATCAGTCTTATCAAAGGGTATCACTTTGACTAGGTTATGGAGGTCAGAACTTCCAAAAACATTAGAAAAAGACTAGGCATTGTTTTGAGTTTTATAATATTACTATTTGCTGGCAGCGTGAAAGTAGAAAATTGTTCCAAGCACAAAAAGTATCCTCTATGCTATTCCAGGGCATGGTCTACCCGTGTGCCTAAATTCATCTAAATCCGTTCAGCCGTCCAATTGTAAAGAAGTAACTAATATAGAAACACATTCACAAACTTTCGCTCAGAACTAACTCCATGTTGTTAAGAATCCTTCATCCAATATTTAAAACCGTATAAATTGTACTAATTGGGATAGTTTGGGGTAGTTTTGAAAAACAAATAATGTCAATCGTTATGATTTGCTCTAACTTTCAAGCATACCTACTGGCAAACGGAATGAGATTTTGCATACAAGCGAAATTTTCCTTATTACAATATTTTGATATTATAAACAGACACTTCGAATTTATTTATATGTATAAATAGGCCGGTTTAGTGACTGCTGATGTCTAGGGATTAACATTCTGGATATGCCGGGATCGTGGATTCGAGTCCTTCTCAGGACAATCCGTTATAGATTCATACCAAATCATAAGTTTGAAAGTGACTTTGTTTGTTACGTTTTCACGTTTGAATGACTGAACGTATCTTGTCAAATTCATGGGGGTAGAAATAGGCTCATGTGGGAACCATGTGGGCGAAGCCGTAGGCTGAAGCTGGGGTATGGTAAGCGGTATAATATGTATCTTAAAGGTATACCTATTGGTTTGGCGCATTTATTAAGCTCAAGTTTTGTTACTGATTTGGTTTACTCGAGCATCTGCTGAATTGACGGATAATGGTAAAGGCGTGACATTTTGTAAATTATGTGTCACTCCACTCCGTGCTCACAAAACCGATTTAGAAAAGCATATGAATGCAAAAATGCATAAAGACCACGAATTGAGACTATCAAAAAAACAATACAAGCTTGAATCAGAAACAAAAAAAATATTCGCATTATTTATCATCTGGCAGAAGTATCAAAATCCTGTAGGACAGGAAGTCTTCTTGAAAAACTTCAATTACATAGAACGAAGTATTCTGCCATCATAAAGACTGTCCTGGAACCCGCGATGCTCTTAAATTTTAGAAGTAATTAGTTAGTTATTCACCGACGTAGCGACAGAACTGCGCTTCATTTTTTTTATAGCGATTTTTCACTTTTCGGCTACTTTAGACTATTTAGGCGACATGGTGACATCAGGCTCTGCGTTGTTAGCAACACTGAATATTTTACGTTCCTAGTCCTCGTAGTTTCAGCTGTGCCTTAATATTCTAATCTATTTCAAATCAAAATCCAATTAGATGAAAGAAGAAACTAACTAGTTTCCTCTTTTGTCTAATTAGATTTTGTACTACAAGATACTAGATTTAAAAGAAATACAGCATTAGATTATAATTAAACTTAAAAAAATATATACATTTTAAAAAGATAAATTGGGAAAAAGATTCTGAACTAAACCTTTTAATAATTTGCCAGTCAGATGGCGTTTTTGAACGAATTTCAAACCAAACGTCAGTCAAGAAATGTCAAAATAGTTGACCTTCGTACGATATGCTCATAAATATTTGGAAATGATAAATTTTGCTTCAAGATTTTATAACAAGCCACTTTTGTAGTGATTTAGTTTACAGTGATGGCTCAACAAAACCAAGTGACAGTCGATATAGAAGACGACGAGCCTGCGGAGGCGGTGCCGCGTCACAATGCACTTCACAGACTCGATTCAGTTTCCAGGCCTCCAGCTCCTAATAGAAATAACCTAGGACTTGGAGATCGCCTCAACAGTGTGATCAGAGAAATTAGACCACTTGTGGAACAGGCGCGTATGGTACGTAACACGCATATATTAACATTGACTAATTGTTGTGATGCAATAGATACCCACAAAAAATTATAGCCTTGATAATGATTTTTAGATGAATACTCGCCACATTTGAAAATAATCATAAAAAAATGTACTTGTATAATTCACTCTATTTCTTTCTTAACAGCAAAGCAACAATGCTCGGCTGTCGCTTCCAATATGGATGCCGAGAACGCCAGCGGCAACCCATCTTTCAGATATCAGTCAAAGACCTCAGAGCTCCATAGCCCACGTAAACTTGGGGCCAAATGCTCAGACATACATAGTGAATGACCGAGGGACTCCACCGACACAGCGATCACAATCTACTAGTCATGGGATGAGCAACAGTGCATCCAATGACTCCAACTTATCTGAACCAGAACAGGAGCATCCTGAGATCAATGTATCTGTGAATCCAGCCAACAACAACAACATTCATGATAATGCTGATAATGACAGCCAGAGTGATGATGGTCAGCAGGTCAGTTATAACAATTATATACCTTTTCGGACTGAAATCTATTTATAGGGTTGAAATTATAAACTTGTTCACACAAAAAAAATATTTAGCACTAGCTTTCGCCTTTGGCCTCACTCGCGTTAATGTAGAAAATGTATAGTTTATATCACTCAGTGATAAACTAGCATTCTACTGGTGACATAATTTTTTAAACTCGGCTTAGTAGTTTTTGAGTTTTAGAATTACAAACAAAAATTCAAATACACAAATATTTTCTATTTATAATATTAGCATAGAGACAATTATGACAAATAAATTTATGCAAAATTAACTTCAAACCACTGCTAAGTAATAATAGATAATTTTTAATTAAAATTCCTACACACCAAATGTACTCTAAGACAAAGGAACCCATTATCCTCTTATTAACAATCGTCACTACATATTATAACAAAAGTCCAACTACCACATCTATCTGTCTGTATGTGGTAAACACAAAAACTACCAAACTGATTTCCATAGGGATTGCACCTATAGACAGAGTTAACCTTTTGAGTAGTAATTAGAGACACAATAGAAAGACAATGACCGAGCGAATGCCGGCATTCGCTTGGGGTTTAATGAATTAATGATGGAGGTTTAGTTGTATAGCTCATTATGGGTTTGTGTAAATTATGATAGGGAGATGAAATAGTGTGAAAAAATGGTATTAATCCTTAACTAAAAATATCTTTTAGTTTTCTTTGGTGTTTGATTTAGACCATAATTGCCATTTACACCATTTAATTTGGATGAATATCTTTACCCAAAAAAGATTTTATTTGAAGGTTTGTGCCCTTGCAGTCTTCTTATTATTATTATCCTGAAAATGGCAAATCCATGCTCACTCTAGACAATGATTGCACAAATATTGGGCGTGTTAGTGAAAATTTTCTGCTGAGTCCAGAAACAAGATATTAAAACCGTTTTTACCCGATTGCACTGAAAGGAGTTTTTTTTTTTTTATTGGGTGGGAAAATCATCCTTATGACATCCCCGCTTTGGCTTGGGCGGAACGGGAGATAGTGTCAGACTCTTACTGATTAAAAACCCACTCCTGTTCCTTCGTTGCTTTCGTCCCAGGGCCCCGGGTTCCGCTTTCACACTACCCGTGGCCCGAGTAGGCTTCGACCCTGCTGGGCCCCTACGATTTGCTGACATCTCCTTGAGGCGCGCGTGGAACAGTACGCGCCGTCGACGACTTGGGCTCGGACCGGACGGTTACCGGACGGTCGGACGGCGAGCCACCCATTGCTCGCCGTCTGCAAGCCCGCGCCTACGGTGACTGAAAGGAGGTTATGTTTTTGTATAAACATAAGTCTATTAAAAATAGTCAATTCTCCAGTGTGACTTCTTCACAAAATGGTTCTGAATTAGGCTCAAAATCAATGTTGATGTGCTGGTGTTTTTTCTTCAAGTGGGAAGTCATCCCATGACTTCTCCCCCTCTGGGTGGCGCGAGAGGGCGTGTCAGACTTTTACTGACTAAAACCACACCTGTGTCCTTCTGATGCTTTGTGTTTTAAGACCATGCATTTCCATATCGTTTCGTTCCATCGTTTGCTGACATCTGTTTGAGGAGCGCTTAGAACACTACGCGTAGTCGACGAGTTGGGCTCGATCCGGTCGATTACCGGACGGTCAGATGACGAGCTATCCATTGCTCGTCGTCCGCAAGCCCGCGTCTACTGTGGATGATGTTCGGGTTTGGGTCTCGGAGGCTGGGGCGTGACGATATCCGTTCCCTCACGCGTGCGGCCGTCTCCTTTGCTGCTTTGCAGCAGGAGGTGACAGCCTGCCATTCCCCCTCGCTCCGGACCAGGACCCGCCGCAAGAGTTCGCTGCCGCCGATCGCCTTCACGAGGATACGGCGATGCTCCTCAAAGTCACTATATTGCTGTCTTACATGCTTAATTTCGACTACTTGAAATAAATTCTTTATTGACTTTATACATATATGGGGCGGAGACCTCTGCCCAGCTGTGAGACAATATAGGTCGATTATATACATGTAAAATATAAACTACTTCATATTAATCTTTTCATATTATAAAACAAAGTCCCCCACCGCGTCTGTCTGTTCGCGCTAAACTCAAAAATTACTAAACGGATTCTATACGATTGTCACCGATAGAGAGAGTGATTCATGAGGAAGGTTTACATGCAATATACATGTATTATACACCTAAACCTAAGCCGCAATAGTGGAGAAAAGGCGAGAATTTCATAGATTTGTTACCTTGTGAGAAGCTGGGGCAAGTCGCTAGTGTTTTGATAAAACATACACTTTAAATAATACTAGTACCTACCTACATTACTATCGCTTGAAGTTTCGCACTGTTCAAATAACAACGCACTAATATGATTATTTGGGTTAATAGTTTAGCTTATCGTTTTTTGATAAAATCACGCAAATGTCGATTACTGTGTTCTTTTTTACGATTGCAGTATAGTCCGCTCAGTGGCAATGTAAACAACATAAGCTTAGCGGCAGTGTTTGTGTGTGTTCACGCGCGTTTTATATTGACCAATATTAGGAGCAGAGTAAATTAACGAGCGCACGATACATCTTCTTTATGAAATGGTTCTGTGGTTACGAAGACTGTATGAGTGCGGATTGCAGACAGTGTGTGCTGAAAAAGTTATTGTTGCTGATGATGGATAAAATCGAAGTATGACCCTAGAATATGCCGGAGACGACCGGGGTGTCATCTGCGGGGCGTGCGGATGTCCTCTCCCTTACGCTTTCCAACACCTCTTTCGTTAGCAGAAGGAGGTGACTGCTTCCCATTCCTTCTCGCTTCGGAACATGGCCACATGACACGGCTGTACATAAGCTCAAAAACAGGCTTATAGATCGAGTTTAGACGTTCCTGGCTGAGACTTTGATCCGGCCTTAATTTATGCCCGGAATAATTCTGATAGATACTAATAAAAAGCCTTTTGCCTTATTTACGCTTTTCTCAAGAATTCCGAATTGCGTTAAAAATTAAACGTATAAAAATTTTCATAGCTTACGCTGTACATTTTCGCATGCATGGTGCATCAAAACAATGAAAACATTACGATACTATTCAGAAAAGCGATTACTTTTCAAATCATTACCTATAGCAAGAAGGTTTGATTCGTTATTTTCCCTTGTATTAAAAAAAAAATAAGTGCCTACTGACAGGTCCTAGCGACTTGATTTGGCAGAATGGCGGATATCCACAGGGGCTTTGTAAAACGCAGTGCCGAAAATGCTGGCAATGTGCCGATGCCGCGGTAGAATCAATACGCGTTGAGAAGTTTTTGTAACAAGTTCTTTGCAACGGAAAAAATGTGTTCCAGTTCCATCGGTTTTATTGATACAGAGCGAGTTTTACTGAAGTGCGTCTGCGTCCCCATTTGTGGGATCTATCTAGTAATTTACCAACTTCCAACTTCAACTCTTTATTAATAGTAGTCATTTATTTAAAGATCGGGATGCAAAAATAAAAGCTTGGACAGAAATCTGTCAAGTACTTGTACCAAACTTTAACGAGTTTACGGAAAATGAGACAAAACAGATAGGTATGTAAATAACTTTATTATTAAAACTTAGACTTTTGCGTTACATATTTATAAGCCGATTCGTTAAGGAAACGAATCTAAAATGACATAAATCATTCCCTCTCACTCCCACACTATATCTGTCTTTAGTCACACAGCTTAATTAATTGACTACAATTAGGGTGGTTAGTCACCTCTTTGAGGCATGGTTGGAAAGACCTCACGGCGTCCTCACCCTCCGCATGACGCAAGTTCTCATTGAATACGGTCAGTTTGGGAAGATCCTGCTCCGGATTCATGCGGAAGCGACGTCCGGGTGTCGCCAGTGTGTGGACCGCCCGGAGGACACGGTGGAGCACACGTTGGAGGTTTTTTTAGGTGGGAAAATCATCCTAATGACATCCCCGCTCTTGGGCGGAACGGGAGATAGTGTCAGACTCTTACTGACTAAAAACCCACTCCTGATCCTTCGTTGCCTTCGTCCCAGGGCCCCGGGTTTCGCTTTCACACTACCCAGGGCCCCAGTAGGCTTCGACCCTGCTGGGCCCCTACGATTTGCTGACATCTCCTTGAGGCGCGCGTGGAACAAAACGCGCCGTCGACGACTTGGGCTCGGTCCGGACGGTTACCGGACGGTCAGACGGCGAGCCACCCATTGCTCGGCGTCTGCAAGCCCGCGCCTACGGTGGCCGGAAATCGGGATCGGAATCCCGGCGGCGATTGGGGCGTGAGGACCTTTGCCTCACGCGATCGGCCGCCTCCTTTGCTAGCATTACTGCTTCGCAGAAGGAGGCAACCGCCTGCCACTCCTCCTCGCTCCGGACCATGGCCTGTACCAAGGCCCGGCGCGAGAGATCGCTGCCGCCGATCGCCCCCGCGAGGACACGGCGGTGCTCCGCCCAGGCGGGGCACACCTCTACCGTATGCTCCACCGTGTCCTCCGGGCGGTCCACACAATGGCGGCACCCGGGCGTTTCTTCCGCACGAATCCGGTGCAGGAACCTCCCGAACTTGCCATGTCCGGTGAGGACCTGCGTCATGCGGAAGGTGAGGACGCCGTGAGGTCTTTCCAGCCACTCCTCAAAGAGGGGTCTTATCGCCATAATTATGGCGTGCCCAGCACTGGGTTGCGACAGTCGCTGTTGCCATTCCACCATGAGATCCCGCCGGAGGTCTTTCCGCCATGCCGCGACTTGGCGCGGCAGCGGAGTTTCGCCCCGGCGTTGCATCTCCATGCGCAGATCGTGCATGCGTGCAAGGACTGTTGCCTCCAAATCAAGTGGTGGTTGGCCGGCAAGGAGGCTCGCTGCTTCGCGGGAAATTGTGCGGTATCCCCGCACCATCCGGATGGCCATGACCCTCTGGCTTGCATTCAGCCTGGCTGCCGGACGCTTTCGTAGCGACGGCGCCCATACCGGCGCCCCATAAAGGGCCATGGACCGCACAATTCCTGCATAGAGCCTCCGGCAGGAGGCGTCTGGACCCCCTAGGTTGGGAAGGAGCCGCTTGAGGGCAGCCCCAGCACGATCCAGTTTGGGAGCCAGACGTCGGAAATGCTCCTCGAAATTCCATCGGCTGTCGAGGACGAGTCCAAGGTACTTCATCGTCGACTCGACGCCGATGTGAACTCCTCCTACCGTTAGTTGGGACCCCGTTGGTGGCGTGTTCCGGGGGCCGTGGAAGCACATGGCCTCGGACTTGTGCAATGCCACCTCAAGTCCCAACTCTTGGATCCTCTCCACGACTGTCGCAACCCCGCGTGTCACTAGTTCGACCGCCGCCTGGTACGACTCTCCCCGTGCCAGCACCAGCGTATCATCTGCGTAGCAGACTACGCTGACCCCGTCAGGGAGATCGCCGCGCAGCACGTAATCGTACCCGATGTTCCACAGGGGTGGCCCCAGTACCGATCCCTGCGGAACACCGCACGACATCTCTCGCCGTTTCCACTCACCCAGTTGACCAGGGTAAATAATGTACCTGTCCGACAGGTAAGCCTCGACAACACAACAGAGGTAGTCAGGCACCCGGTGATACCGGAGTGCCCTCCTAATGCTACTCCAGGGCAGAGAATTGAAGGCGTTGGCGATGTCCAAAGACACCACCAAGACACACCTGCCCTGGGACACCGCATCCCCCGTCGTGAGGGCTCGCACGCGCATGATGGCGTCCACCGTAGAGCGCGCCCTGCGAAAGCCGAACTGGCCGTCAGAAAGATCCGGCCCCACCCGTTGGAGGTGTGGCCCGCTTGGGCAGAGCAACGCCGTGTCCTCGTGGGGGCGATCGGCGGCGGCGTTCTCTCGCGCCGGGCTTTGGTACAGGCCATAGTCCGGAGCGAGGAGGAGTGGCAGGCGGTGGCCTCCTTCTGCGAAGCAGTAATGCTAGCAAAGGAGGCGGCCGATCGCGTGAGGCAACGGTCCTCACGCCCCAACCACCGCCGGGATTCCGATCCCGATTTCCGGCCATCGTAGGCGCGGGCATGCGGACGGCGAGCAATGGGTGACTCGCCGTCCGACCGTCCGACATGGCACGACGACACGGCTTATAGGTATTAAAAGTAACGGAAATTAACGTCATTCATCCAGAGACCACGGTCGCTGTTACCAGATTGAAAATTATGGAGAATACGTAATAATAAAAATAACGTTAATTCCCGTACATAATTCTAAAAAACTTTACTATTATTAAGTAGGTATTGCCATGACACTACCACAAGGAGAAACGAAATAGTTGGGAAACCTGTCCTTTAACATATCACCTGATCTGATAGTACAGGTCACATTATGGCTAAGATCTTCTCTGTAACCATCCCGTTCCCTAAAGAAGTTATGTAAAAAACAACAAGCCTTTACGATTGTTATTGTATTTGGCAAGGAAGTATTCATCGGTCTATAAAATATTCTGAATTTATTGTTCAATATTCCGAATGTGGATACAATGTTCCTGCTAGCAAGACTTAAGCTAGAACTACATTAGACCGACCCACACGTGTAACACGCCTGATTTGTACGTAGAATGACGTCGCGTGTAGGCGAGGGAAACGTGTGTCATCTTTGCGATTGGAACATTTGCATCTGAATCACTGAAATGTTCCGAAACAGTAATATGTTTCATTTGGAACATCGGCTCAAAGATACAAACGGAACATTTGAAACATCGGCTCACACGATACAAACGGAACATTTGGAACATCGGCTCAAAAGATACAAACGGAACATTTGAAACATCGGCTCACACGATACAAACGGAACATCGGTTTAAAAGATACAAACGGAATATTTGAAACATCGGCTCACACGATACAAACGGAACATCGGTTCAAAAGATACAAACGGAACATTTGAAACATCGGCTCACAAGATACAAAGAACATTTGGAACAACGTCTCAAACGATACAAACACAGACACTGACTGTTACGAATCGTGATCTGTTACGTCGCATCATATATGCAAAAAATTATAACTGATTTGAGAATAATTTAAAGCAGATGTTTTAGTTCAGGTCATTAATTATATTTACACTACGTTTTAATTTAAACTTTAAAAAGACAGCAGGTCACTTAAAGTAAAGAGTGTTTCAGTGTTCCAATTGTTCCAAATGATGCATTTGAAACATTACTGCTGTTCCAATCTTTCGGAACACTAAAATCTTTCGGAACAGTAAGTCGGTTCAGTAAAGAGTTACACACGCCTAGTCGCGTGGCGTGGATCAAGTGTAGCTCTACAAGTCTAGTTTCCATATAAAATGTATGGAGACTGACGCGCCCAGATCGGCGTGTGTGGCACACGTGTGCGCAGTTTAGTTCTAGCTTTAATCGGTAGTTGAATATTTTCTTTTTGCAGGTCAAATATGTATATGGAAGAGGTTCAGTGGTATTAGGTAGTGGTTTGGGCTGTGTTACAATTATTTCTCCACAATGTAATTGGTTATACAAAGTAGAAGTTTTAAATATGGGTATTCGAATTGGAATCTGTTCCACATGAACCTACGTTTATATATGTAAAGCGATATTCGGAATCACACACGGCCAGTAGAACAACAGAGTAATATTTTTTTATAGTTTGAAAAAATAAACTTCCATTATGGTCAGGACGAATTATTCTTATGTGCTACCCGTCTATACTACCGATATAGTTAGGGAAATTAGCATTCTGCTCGAAACCGGCAGCGATTTAAAGCCACTATTCCTGTGACTTCGGAATCGAAAGGCATTCTTCATGAAGAAGTTCCCAAATTTTTGTACACACTTCTTTGACGATACCACTGATGGTTGCCGTTCCTAGACGATAGCTAAAATAAAGATCTTCATAGGTATTTGAAACAAAATAAATATATTATTATTTAACAGAAACACAAATAAAACAACGGTAGAAAACTGCCTGGGATGCCTACACAAGATGTAAAACCGCATCTCCAAATACAAAATCTGGATCTGGAGGCGGAAGCATAAAAAGTTTAGTTTGTCTGCATGCAATTTCTTGAAAAGAAACGTACAGGAAATACAAAAGATTCCATTTCCGCAACCCGGAACACAAATGATGCTTCGCAAATAATTAATGTGCCATCACGTTCCCAAAAAACAACACCTGCTTCTGCTTTATCAATCAACGAAACCGAAACGAACTTCGCTGTGTCAAGTCCATGTTCCGAAACCGCTGGTATTTCCCAAATAATTCTAGCACTGCAGCTGATTTAAGGTGGGGCAGAAAAAAGCGCAAGAGAAATTATAATGAAGATGTAGACTTTCAAAAAATCTTCTCTCTCCCTTACAGTCTTTTCCGTTTGGACAACCTTCCGCCGAACACCTTGTATAAATAAACAAACCACAAATGAAAACGGCAGATGATACCCATCGAAATAAACAACTTTTATCATAAGAATTCCTGACATAATCAAAAAAACTAATGCTGTCCCATAAAATAGTAAAAGTTGTTCATTTTGATGGGTAACTACCACAGATTTAGGAAGGGAGGTAACTACCATCCGACATTTTCAGATTTGCCTACTTAAAAAAAAAACATACATATTGTACTTCTTAAGTACTTCCCTTAAAGTCACTGGCGATTTTTCTACTGGTGCCACTGGAGCTCGATACAATGTTCTGATGGCATCTCCACACGACATGGTATCTCCTGCGTCTTTTATTGCGTATTCGTTTACGTAAATAATTCGGGCGTTTGTAATCGAGTTCATTTTTCTCCGCGATAATACACGTCTTGTTAAATTTCTTGCCAGCGTAACACTAAACACAAATGTTGACCGTCAGGCGCTCATCCTGGGTCGTGCACTAAATCCAGCCTAAAACACATGTTAACGGCTGGACGAATCGTGACGGAATTTGATAGAAATATAGGCCTTACCTTGGTTTAACTCAGAAGATTTAATATGATAAATTCCGCTCTGAAAAACCAACCCAAAATCTAACTGTATTTTTTTTTAAATTATTATATTTTAATACCAACAGAGTTACATATTCGCACTAGCCAAAAACCTCTTAAAATAAAGATTTAAAAAAAATTCAGAAGATATTTTTTCACCGATTCATGAAGTTTCTTTTAAATACAAGGGAAACCATGGACAAGTTATTATTATTCTCTTGTATTTTATTGTGTGACCCAGTGTTCGATAAATAACACAGATATTATTATGTTTGTTTCAGGTGGTGGATGTGAGGGCTACTCTAAACCTTCTCATACGATACGCGCCTTTCTACTTCTTATTATTTATCAAATTAATGTACGACAGTCGGGAAGGCATCTTCACGTTCGTCATACTGTTCAGCACGTTCACGCATAGCAATAGTCTTGTGAGGCGGTAAGTACTTTTTTAGTTATACTTTTGTTTAGTATAACTTGACCGAAGTCTGTCTTTCCTGAAGCCACGACTTAGATTTTAAGTCAATGCTACGGAAATTTTCGAAAGAGTTACCCGTTTTTTTTAAGGTGGGGAAATCATCGTGACTTCTCTCGATCTAGGGCGAACGGAGGGCGCTTTTACTGACTACAACGACACTTATGTTCCTTCTTTGCCTTTGCGTTGCAGGAACAAAGTTACGGTGGCCCGTTACGCAAAAGGCAACTGTAAAAACACAGATGGGAGTTAGTCAGTAAAAGTGTGATATGCCCTTTCGTTTGCAGCGCAGTCTTTGTAGACTAAGACTGCGCTGTCAGTCCGTCCATCTGTATTTCACCAGTTTGTATCTCATGAAACTTGATAGCTAGACAGTTGCGATTTTTTCACAAATGATGTATTTTTGTTACCGTTATAACAAAAAATACTAAAAACAGAATAAAATAAATATTTAAGTGGGGCTTCTCATACAACAAATGTGATTTTTTTTTGCCGTTTTTTGCTACGGACGGTACGGAACCCTTCGTGCGCGAGTCCGACTCGCTCTTGGCCGGTTTTTATTAGTTCAATAACTTATACAGAAAGGACTGGAATAAAAGTAACCTGACTTTTTAACGAAAACTTTCCACTATACATTTTCTAAAACGTGAATCCGCGTTATTGACGATCCTTTTATTTGACCAATTTTTGTATTAACACTTTTCCAGGGAACATGGCAAGCAGATGAACCGCAGTATACTAGCGCTGTTCAGCGAACTGATCTTCACGTCGAGTTGTATCCTTATGGTCCAGTACTTCCTGGGCCATGGCAAGCTGCTACCCAACGTGGTGATGTTCCCTGGGTACACGGAGCTTGATGTGTGGGAGTTACTGTGGCTTGTCGTACTGACTGATCTGATTGTAAAGATTATTACCGTGGATATTAAGATATTGGTCACCATGATGCCTGCTTTTATACTGCCGTTCCAGAAAAGGGTAAGGATTTGACGCGTTTATCTTGTGTTTCATAATTAATTTCCTATATTATTATTCTTTTTTTATTGTTGTATATTCTACGTTCATTGAGCTCCTTAGTAGTCCTGAGTTGAGTTATATGAATACTGACAAATGCTTTTACTGCTTGGACCGGTCCACTCAAATCTGTCTGGTTCTTTCCTCAAAAGATCATTTCTGACACTAACCTGAATGGTTCTCATATGATTTGACTATTACGTGTTTGCAGTATTTTGACTGGCCTGTTGGTCTAGTGAGTAGTGATCCTGACTGCTATGCCGGAGGTCGTGGGTTCGATTCCCACCCAGGACAAATGTTTGTGTGATGAGCACGATAATTTGTTCTGTGTCTGGGTGTAATTTATCTATATATGTATGTATTTAAAAATATATAAGTATGTTTATCACTTGTCTAGTACCCATAACACAAGATCTGCTTAGCTTGGGACTGGACGACGTTGTGTGATAGTTGTGGAATATTATATTATTATAATATTAACTTTAAAAGGGACTGACCCCTGAGTTTGTTTCGGTGTTTCTTCTGAGAGTAATTAACTAGAAAACACCGGCCTCATCTAGTTTAAACTGATGAAATAATTGACGTGTAATAGTGTTTGCACAACTTGAGAACTGCAATTTCCGGCTGTTACTGGACATACAGAATTTTCTTTAAAGTAAACTCATTATTCTTAGACAAATAACATCTGTGAATTAGTCATTTTCTTGTTTTGGCGATCTTTTTAAAAATTACTCACAATACGTAGAAGCCTACCTACCTACCCAAGTTTGACAGCCTTTAGTCGTGTTACCTATTCCGATCCACCGCTTTAACCACAAAATTTATCTTTCCAGGGTAAAGTGTATTTATTCACGGAGGCAGTATCTCAGCTGTACCGGTCATTGCTCACCATCCAGCCATGGATCTTCTTCCTGATGCAGTCATACGAGGGCTCGGAGAAGATGGTGGGCATGTTCCTCACGTCCATCTACGTCATCGCGAAGGTAATCGAGGTGTTAGTCCGGTTGAGGCTGTTCAAGAATGCCACTTGGACCCTCTTGCAGAGTGTGGTGAGTAAGATAGATATGTTTTTATTTATTCTATTAAATATTTTCTTCAAATGTGCATTTTTCGAAATAAAATTTAACCTGCCAACCAATCCATAGAGAAGGTTCCAATCACTGAAATAATTTTTGTATTGTTACATAAACATATATATTCAGTTCCTCTAGAGTTGTAACCTTTCACAATTTTTTCTCATAATTTTATTTAGATATCGTTTTGAATTATGTTGACTAACTCATTGACTAAAAATAATTGACATAGTCAAGAAAAAAAATTAATTGAGCTTCATAGAAAGAAAAGAAAATATGTTTATTTGGCACCATGATTCATGAACCAACAAGTAATCGATTTGCAAACTAAAATTAAATATAAAAAAAATATGGAGAAATAATATTAATAATAACATAGAAATATGGACCACTATTGTATTCTAGAATCAGTCTTTTTTTAGAATAACCACTATGTGGGATTCCGCGCCATTACGGTCGTCTCATTATTTCCAGTTAAACAGATTATAACAGTGTAGTTTTAATGAATAATTAATGTTTCTCTTACCAACAGAACCTCGGCACAAAACCAACTTGCGAGCAACTACTATCAGCGGGCGACTCGTGCCCCATCTGTCACGACGACTACACGACGCCCGTGCGGTTAGGCTGCAGCCACATCTTCTGCGAGCTGTGCATCTCCGCCTGGCTCGACCGCGAGCACACCTGCCCGCTCTGCCGAGCCAAGGTCGCGGACGAACCCACCTGGCGAGATGGATCCACCACGTACGACTTTCAACTCTATTAAAGGAACGCAAGGATCTGTTTGAATGAATGGTGTAGTCGAAGAGCATGACATCACAGATTTCTACAGTGCGATTCCAGTTTGCTTTGTCTGTTAAAATGTTTCCTTGTCAATCCGCTGGTGAACATAAAAAAAGCATTTTACCGACTTTTGTAGGATTTATTCTGGGGGTAATAAAGCATATTTTCGCCAACGGAAAATCGGCTGTTGTTCATCGGTCGTCTACATACTAATTGAGGTATGGGACAAAGTGTTCGGGACATGTTTAGCTCCCTTTTCATACTCGGTACGGTAACAACACCCCTAATATAAGATGCACTAGTATTATTTATACCTGTGTAGATGTAACACTATGGAATGTAAAAGTTTTTTTTTGTCTGAGAAAAGACTCATTGATGAGAGTAACGCGTGCTGTGACAGTAGTCGAAAGAATAAAACAGATCTCATTCCGCATGCTAACTGTTCTTCTTTGTTAATACACCGATTGGTATCAATTGGAGTTGCTTAGTGTGTGTGTAAAGCGATCACTGTTTACTTTTTGCCAGAGAACAGTTAACAGCTGAGCTATTCTTGATTACAATTCATTTTTTATTTACTATAAATTTTTCTTCGAAAAGGAGGGTACGTAAACATTCTAAAATAACCATAGATTTGTTGTAAATATCGTTTCATTGTGTTGAAGTCCAAGACTTAATTTTAAAATGAGATATTTGTCTAGTAACAATTATTCAGGCCTAAAAATTAGACTTGCTCGTAATTTCTTTGAAAACAAGGAATTATGTACATAGTGTAAGTACATGGTAATCAGAAACATGGCCGCCGAATTATTTAATGTTTATTTTATTATTAAAATATGTATTATAGAAAGTGTAAATAGAAAAATTTAAACTAAATCATGATATGATATTAACTGTGTATTTAATGTTTTACAAGACGTTATATAATATTAAGCAGCATACATAAATACATGTAACATCTACTTACACCTTTGGTAGAACTTATTTGTCAAAAATTTAGTTAATTATGCCAAAATGCTTTAGAATTGCCCTTTGACCATGAGGAACTCATATTAAATTTTCTTCAAGCACCAACCAACCAAGGGAAACAGTCTTGTCTTTTTCCTTTTTTATCATCCTGCTCACATTTTGGCGTACTTAAAGCCTGATTTTTCAATAGTTAGACACTTGAGAGCTAAAGAATAATAATGGTGATTTGCTATATAAGCTTCCAAACCGCCATTTATATTCCTGAGTTAAAAAAATATCTGGTTACTGAAAAATCAGCCCTAAGTAATTTTTTTATTCTACCAAAGTGCATACTGACGACTGAACAATATCTTCAGTCTATTCAGTTTATATGAACAGTACGTTCAGTCGTCCACTAAACACTAAAGGATATTCAACTTCGTTGTGTTAACATAAAGACATAAATAAAATATATAGATGTTCAATTTAATTGTTATCTCTAAAATAACGTGCTTTTAGCCAATATTATGCTTTTAATATGTTTAAGTATAAAATAAGCCAAATAGCGTAGCATACTATATATGACTACAACACAACATGACTATTCCATTCTCTGTACATAAACATAACTTTAAGTTATATTTATAAGTGTAATGTGATAAACTTAGAACAGCCGCAAAATTGTGTGTATTAAATGAATTTGGAATTTCTCTGCTTATACACTTATAATAAAAAGAAAATCTTTTTACTAAAATTATCCTAGGGAAATCAAAAGCTAGGTAGGTAAATATTTTAATTTCAATAATAAAAGAAAGCTTAGTTCACCTAATTCCGATTTTAAGTGAATTGACAATATTTGTAAAATGTTTAAAAATTACGTAAAAAATTTAGATGTAATTGTTTCGCTCTCTGTTTCGCCACTGATTAGGTAAATTGGTTATATACAACGTTACTATGAGTACCAGGGCATAAATTGCGCTTTTGCTAGGGGTCAGTTCACACCGAGACGCGACGCTGCGCGAAGTGACTCAAAATATAACTTTATTTACTACACGACAAGATTCACATTTAATTGTGAGAATTCAGAATAGCGTACCATCACGAAGCGTTGCGTCGCGAGACATCTCGATCTGAAATGTGTATCTTTTCGTGCAGTAAGTAAAGTTATATTTTGATTCGCTCTTCGCGTAGCATCGCGTCGCGCCGTGTCTCGATATGAACTGACCCGAATGGAGTATCGGAACAAAGGTATGATACGTAACGAAAGATAATAATAAAATGAAAGTAAATTTCTACAAACAAATTTGCCTAGATAATAAATTTGCACAAAATAAACTTAAAATCTTTTGGATTGCTATTGAAATATAGGTATGGTGAAACAGATGTCCAGCGTCACGACCCTTTAGGAATATTTCGGTAAAAAAAAAATTGTAATTCACGAGCTATTCTTGCGTCCTAGATCATTTCACCTTTTGAAAAAACTACGTATTGACATTCCACACCTTGTTATTGCATTATTTTTAAATAATAAATTGTAATGTATTTTATAATTATATTATTATGATGATGATGATAGACGCGGTCTGTTAAATCTATTTATGTAACTTGAATAAAAGTATTTTAAATAGCAACTCTTTTTAGAAAAAACGTCGTAAGCGACAGTTTGCGTTGTTTTCAGTTAGGGATTTTGTCTTCAGTAATTAAAAACTATTTATGAAATACGATTCTAAAAAAATATAACTTATTATTCATATAACCCCCGAATTAATATTAAGATAATTATTATCATAATTTTTAATTATGGAAGAGAATTCGCATTTGTCCAAAAATGTAAATTGTCGTTTACAATGTTTTTCCTGAAAAGGCTTGATATGTTGCCAGTACAAGTATACTGTTCTTTAGTTGACCGTTTTAGTCAAATCCATAGAGTACCAAAACGCTCCATCGCCTACTGCTAAAGACTTGTCAAAACAGCCCTTACAAAATGAACTTGAGTGTCACAACCAACGGCTTGTGATAATTATTCTGACTAGACCTATGAGAACCGAAATTCGTGCCCACATCGTTTTGGCACGAATATTTTTGAATTGGCGTCACGAGCGCAGCGATTACGTGTTCTGTGGTTTTATAATGATGTCTAATTACCTTAAACATAAGATTTTCTTACCTACTCTCCATGTAAAAGATCGCGCTGATAGACTGGGTTCAAGCGTTCTTAGTTCATCTCCGCGATCAAGCGTTACTATTGACACATTCTCCTAGAACGCTTCAACTTTTTTCTATTTAGACGCGTTCTACAATAAAATATTTGTTAATGTTAAATGTAGTGTAACATAATAGAATAAAAATAATTGTTTCAAACCGCTCTATGGAGCACTTTCTCTATGATCTTGTTTGAAAAATGGAATGATTTTAAATTCGTTGTGTAGTAATGATATTATTAAAGGATGTGTACTGGTTTGTTTATAAGTGTTTTTTCTTTATAATGCGAGTGCCTACAAGTGACCGTAGGCGAGACATTACGTTACAGTAGTTGATGAGTTAATAAAATATTATTATGCATATGAAATAATAACTTTTGTTTTTCTTTTTACCGGTGACTCGCCTTTCTCGTTTATTGCTCTTTTTATTAGTGAAAACCGCATCAAAATCCGTTGCGTGGTTTAGGAGTTAGCGTATTATACAGACAGCCGCGGAAAGCGACTTTGTTTTATATATATATATGTAGACTTGGATTGCATACCTGATTGCACCTGTATTCCTCGGAGGTTAAGGTATAGTACGCTTTATCCCAGTTATGTTAATGTTTCCGAGCTGCTACTGTTAAATACCAGACTGAAGCCCGATCCGGAATTTTAACTTAGGATCTCATGATCAAAAGGAGTTCTTGCAACAACTATACTAAAAACCTATCCGGAGATAAGCCTTCATTTCCGATTAGTAAGGAGTCCTAGTGATGCCGCATATGTTCCACCAAAATAATTACAACATTCACAAATAGTGTATTTACGACACACACTTAAGATTAGCACACGCACACTAAGAATTAAGCAGCTGCACCACAGTATAAATAAGGGGCAGTATAGAAACTAAGGCTGGTTGATAAAATAATTACCTACGCTCCATTGAAGCGATAGGGTTGTAACTTTTAAAGTTTTTGATATCGTTTGTATTTATGAAAAAATAAGTTGAGTTCTGTAGTGATCAATCAATCGAATTGAAGTAATTAGTATATAAATAAAATTTAAATAGGAAATCTCATGGCGTCGTGTCGATTAACCCCAGCAAAAGATATATATAGATAGTTTAAAATACAAAAAACAGTTTAATATTGTCACACCACAACTTGTAGATTTTTACTTGTCATTACGGCGTAACCTTTTACAAGTTTTGGCGAGAAAGTAGGCGAGCCGCGGTTGGACGAAGTCGTTTCGTGCGCTCTACGGAGTGGGCGCGCGGTACTCGCAGCAGGTGGCGTGCGGGCAGACCTACGGTGTTACCATGACGTTCAAAGTAAAAAACACTAAAAGGATCGAAATAACTTTAATTTCGGAAGTCGGTGTTAAATAAGAAACAATACCGAGAAACACCGACTTCCGAAATGAAAGTTATTTCGATCCTTTTAGTGTTTTTTTAGTGAAGTCGGTTATATTTTTTTTGTAAAAACATTTTTTAGTATTAATGTTATTATTTTAGGGAAACAAGATTTAGATGGAAATAATCTGTAATTTATGAGTAATAAAGGTATTTTTTTACCTATCAAGCACATTTTTGGGTTAAAAAGTGTTACGGCTCAAACCGAAAATGCGTTTCAAACACCCGAAAACCACCGATCGCGAGCCTAGGACCTGTACCATGACGTTTAAAGTAAGATTGTTTCATTCTTATTTCCAGTGTAGGTAAGAGATGGCGCCTGCGCGTGCCTGATGCGCCTGCGCCGACAACCTGTATAGCCCTAAAAAAATTACATAAAAAATTACCTTTATTATGTTATAGTTTTGCCGATGTCGACTTCACGAATTGTTTTGATCGACGCTCATCACGGATTTTGTGTGAAGTTTGGTGATGATCCAGTATCGTGGAAGAGCAAGAAGTAACAAACATTTGCTTTGTCTTCCACTGAGGCTGAGTATTTATCGCTTGCGGCTGGTGCGAGACTTAATTTTCTTGCGACGCTTTATCTGTGAATTAGCAGGTATGTGCCAAACTGTGGTAATTTATACCGATAGTCAGAGTGCACGTCAATTGGCACTATTGGTGGACTGGATAGTCCACCATAATCGGATCACACATATTGACGTTAGATTCCATTTTATAAGGGTCATCAATTTGAAGTACATGCCCAGTGAGGACCTACCGGCCTAAGCCTTTAGGCCTTGTAAAGTTTAAAACTTGTATAATAAATATGGGCATTTCCTGATAATTGGTACTTAATTGTTAATTGAAAAAACGTGTTGCGCCGACCCCAAATAACACGGGATAAGGGCAGGAAGATGATGATGATGATGAATTGTTAATTGATGTTTTACGTTTCATATTTAGATTAAGGGGGCATATATAAATATAAGCATTTTCTTTTTTGTATGGCGTTTGAGCCGATTGCGACTATTCTGCCAGTGTCACGTTGATACGGCGACTTATTTTTAATCTAAATTCTGACATTGCCATGGTGCTTTACTTCATCAATAAAATTAACAAACTGGCAACACATATTTTTAATGTTTTGACATTTCCTCCTTTAAAAGGTAATTAAACAACTTTTAAATTAAACAACAATTAAAGGTAAGTAAACAACGGCATTATCATCTAGAACTATCCATGCTTCACGCTGAGCATCCCGACCGTATTATCGAATCTCTTTAAATGTCATTCACAAGGCATCTTGCATTCCATTGATGACAGCGTAAGATACGAGGAGGTAGGTACGAAGAGACTGTCTCGTTTCGGACTGCGCCTACGTGGATATCGCAGATGCATTATCGGAATATGTGCCCGGAAAAAATGTAGCAACTTATTTAGTATCCTCCAGTATAAATCGAATCTTGGTTAAATTCCGTAATGGCGAGACTGCAATATTTTGCTTTTGTGTGACGTTTTGGAATTCGAATACTTGTGACATTCACCAATCCGCACAGGTCCGCGTGGTGGGTTATGGGCAATTCCCTCTTCTAGAGAAGAGGGCCCTAGTCCCAGCAATGGGTACATTATAAGGATGAATATGCTAGTCTTACGTGACATGTGGGCACTTGACCTTTATGTCCACTGTAACACTAATTATTATTTATAAATTTTCTGGCCATTTTCAATTTAATTGATGTGTAATTTTTATTTTTATTCATGTTTTTTATTTTCTATTTTTATTCCATTGTAATTTGTGTCTAGTTATGCAAATACTGTGAATGTCTCTTATTAACATGCACACAAGTATAAGACTTTATAAGATGTAATATTAATGTCCATGTTTGTGTTGTATAAAAGAATAAATAAAGATGAAAATTAATTAAAAAATGGCTTTAGTGTGGTTTTTGTGCTATTTCTTGGACTTGTTTTGTTTTATAATACATATTGTAATCTTATTAGAATAAGTTATTAAAGTTTAAAAAAAACAAATTCATGAAAGTCCATGCAATGTCCCAACAGTAGGTATTTATATGAAATATAAACAACAAATAAATTTAAATCACATTTTAATTATATTTAGTTTACACTTTATAGATTCACATAACATAATTATTATCGCTTAAGATTACTTTTCGCCTACAAACGTGAAAAATTAAATAATTTAGATCATTAATAGTAATTATTATTCAAAGTATCACAAATATTGGATAGAGTAACACTGCTCTGAAAGCGCGAAGCATCTATCGTATATGTAGGACTGTCACCCTCCCAGGTTCGCATACATGGACTCCGGTTATTATTTAACTTCGCTACATTTATCAAATAATTAAATCACAGAGTCGCTTCAAAGTACTAGATAATCACACGCGATTGGCACAAATCGTTAAATCAAAGTCGGGATGAGGACTCACGCCGGACGGACAAGTGCGACTACACAACAATGGCGCGAGATACAATAGGGGCGCTTGCACGTACATGTTGCAAGCTCAGCTTATGGCCGGGGTGGGTCGCCTCTCCTAGTCGGTCTGACACGACACTGTCCTGCGCGCACTTCGCTACGCGGCGCCCGGCGGGCACGGCGGCGACGACGCGGCGCCCGGCGGGCACGGCGGCGACGACGCGGCGCCCGGCGGGCACGGCGGCGGCGACGCGCCCGCCGAGCGCGTCTCGCACGCCGCGCTCAGCTCCAGCACGGCGGCGCTGCCGGGGCCCGGCGCCGAGGGGCCCGCCGAGCGGGTCTCGCACGCTGAGCTCAGCTCTAGTACGGCGGCGCCACCCGGCCCCGGCGCCGACGGGCCAGCCTCGGGGTCCGGCGGCGGCACGGCCGAGCCGTACAGGAACAGGCTGCGCAGGCGCGCCGAGCGCGACGACGTGGATGGCAGCTCGTCGGGCCACGACGCTGCGCTCGTGTTGTCCGACGCCGCCACGTCCGCCGTCACCTCCAGGCGGAGCGCGGCGGGCGACGGCGCTTCGTGGCCGCCCAGCGAGCCCGCCAGCGCCGCCAGCGACGGCGCGCGCACCTCCGCGTGCGCAGATCCCGCCGACAGGGACGCGTCTCCTGCGGAACGACAGATATTATGTCACGAACGGTCAACAGGTATGTTGAATGTAGAATTAATCATGTCAGCGTAAAGGTCAGGTTTAGCGCTCGACTACCAAAACGGCCTGCTTCTCAGTGAGTTTTGACTGTAATATTTAACGGCAAATAGTTTACAAAGAGAAAAACTTACCAATACTGGGTTCAAGTCTTCTGGAAGCGGCGTCCTGATCGGGCGCATGGTCCCTCTCGTCGTCGAAGTGGGTGGCGGCAGGCGGCGGCGGGCCACCCGCGCAGCCGCCTGCGCGGCACAGCGACACCGGCACCACTCCGTACACGTAGAACAGCAGGATGGGCACGCCGATGCCCACGGCCAGGCCGGCCACGAGCGGCGACACCAGCAGCGCGGCGGCCACGGCGGCGGCGACGGCGGCGCGGCGGCGAGCCGGCGTGGCGCGACGCAGACGGCGGTGCGCGCGCCGGCCCGCCCACAGCGGCAGCCCCACCAGCAGCGCCGGCAGCGCCACGCCCGCCACCACGGCGATGCCCAGTGGAGCGCCCGCTAACGTGCCCAGCTGCCATAACAACTTCTTCTTGCGAGACCAGGGCTTTTTGCCCCAGAATGTACATCCGCTAGGGCTGGAAATAAAATCGTACTTCAGAAATAGTTTACAGAAAATATGTTTAATAATAGCGAACCCCTGTATGGGATACAGAGCTAAATAATAGGGGACAAGAATATTGTCAGTAACCGCGCCAATCAGCGACTCTAGACAAAAAATTCTGATGGAAACATCCTTTAACAGAGCCTAAGATCTAAGAATGGCGCAGTAGTCCAACAGCGAAAATCTATTTAGTGACAAATCATGTACATGATTTCGGAAAAATGTTTTTAATTTAAGAATACTTTATAATTAACTTAATTTATTCTCAGTAAAGTCGGAATTTGCTTAATTGAATATTTAAACAATTTAAACAGCCTCTAGTTGCGTCACCTCAAATAATGCAAGTCGGAGACCTCCTTCATGCACAGCCAGCAGAACTCGGCGCCGCACACGCAGCACACCATGTGGTTGCAGGAGCCGTCCTCCACCTTTACGATGAGCACGGAGCAGCGCGGGCACGGCTTCACGTCGCCTGGGAAGGATAAATTGTCTGCTCACATTAAAATTAGATTTGAAGCATTTCTCCATGAAGGAACATTAAAGGTGAACGCACACTTATCCGAGCCGAACGAATCAAGTCAAGAAGGCCTCGCACACATATCCGCTGAAAGAATCGACCGCACCGAAGAAATCGTTTCTATTTCCTCTACACCAGTCGCACTTAAATTACATATGAATTGTGATGGATCTTGACGAGGTTGTTATTGTCAGTGCTTTATTAATGGAAGTGAAATTAATCAATGGAAAACAAGAATGTTTGCTCATAATATTAAATTTAAAAAGGCAGTGCTTTGGTGCATCCAAATTCGTCTAGGATTTCTGGAGTACTTCCAGATTCGGACGATTCGACGCGGTTAGGTGTGCGCGGTTTCATATAAAGCATTCTATAATATAGGTGTCTTCAAGGCTAGAGTGAATAGGCTCTTAATAAACTAGTGCGCCTGACCATCAATGATTGCATCTCCACTTACCATCAGGTGGGATCGCAGTCAAGCACTGGTTTATATCAATTAAAAAAAAAAAAAAAAATTCTAAAATTCTTTTCTTTCAATTCGTTCGGGTCGGATAAATGTGCGTTCACCTTAAAGGATCTAGGTTAAGTACACTATCTTTTGAGGCGGGGTGCTTTGTACCACGTCGCCTTAAAGTGGTATACAGAATAATAGTACAGCAGTACATCACTACATAGTACATACCATGATCGATGTCTGTATGCGAGGGCATGGGCGCGCGCGGCGGCGGGGCTCTGCTGCGTCTGGCCGCGTCGCAGGTCTGCGTGGGGTGCCACGCCGCCTTGCAGTGGTAGCAGAAGGACGCGCCGCAGCCGGGCGCCAGGCACGTCAGCTTGGGACACGACGCGCAGCCCGTTGCTACTACCGCGAAACTGGAAGCGAGAATAGAAATAAAACATGAAAACAGAAATAAAATGCCGAAGAATTAAAAAGTAGGAAGGACGCAGGATCCTCTTCCTGTCATAATTTCTTTTTTTTCTATTATGGATAGGCTCGCGTTAACCACTATCTCACCTGATGGTAAGCGGTGATGTGGCCGATGATGGAGCGCGCAAATCATCAGAAATCTGTTGGTAACAGATTTTTTTGAGGTGGGAAAACATCAAATAACTCGTCCCGCTCTGGGTGGAGCGAGAGGATGTGTCAGACCTTTACTGACTAAAACCCACCTGTGTTCCTTCAGCTGCCCTTTGCAGGCATTGCTAGTTCCAGGGCAGCGATAACTCTTTCGAACAGGGAAGGAAGAGACAAATGATGAACATAAAAACTTGCAGAAAATTCAGTATTTTACATTTCATAGTATGAACTCCAGAATATAGTTTTTATACGTCTGTTTTTACTGAACTTTGCCTATCGCACTGCGTTGATCACACGATCCATCCTGCAAAGTGATCTTCATAGCTTGGGATTCTACTGATCCTTACATCATTCAGAAACTCCAGTTATCTCACCTGCAGTCCGGCGCGGGGCACCATCGGGTATCAGGGTCTGCGGCGAGCGCGCGCCTCACTGAGAACTCCTCGTACTTGTCGTACAGCACCGGATTGTCCACGATGCGACGGACATCTGAAACAAAAGGCATTCCCAATAAGTCATCATCATCGTCATCATTTCAGCTGAAAGACGTCCACTGTTGGCCATAGGCCTCCCCCAAGTGTCGCCACAATGACCGGTCCTATGCGTCTTGCATCCATCGGATTCCCGCGACCCTCATCGGTCTACCTTGTGGGAGGCACCAACCTCCAATAATAAGTATTTTACACGAAATTTGGTATCTGAGGATGAAATATAGTCAAGTTGGAGTTCTGTCAGACTAGAGGCTTTTTTACCACGAACTCTTAAAGCGGTCCATTTGACGACCTAAACTGAACTGTTAAAGGGATGGAGCTAGCGTTGCCAGGCGTCCGGATAAAGCCGTACACGGTCAGGATTTTAGGCTAGGCGAAGTCCGGAAGTCCTATCCGGCTTTGGTTAGGTTTTTTAAATTTGACCATTTTTTTATATTTGTCATTGTGTTCTGCCTTACCTTGTAGCGCTAGCGCAAGCGGAGCAGATTGATTATATCAGACAATTTTATTGTTGCTTCAATAGAATTAATAAGATTTTATGGTCAATAAAAAAGGAGTTCGTGACTAAAAAAAAATTGTCGGTCTTTTTATCCAAAAGTCTGGCTAAACTGGCTGGTCTGTCCGGCTTTTCTGTTTTGAGACCTGGAACCCTATATGGAGCTACAAAGGGTGTTTAGCTCCATCCCTCTTTTTCGCTCGGTATAGGAAAAAATCTATGATATGAGACCTTGCTTCATGCCAAATTTTAGGATTTTAGGTCAACGGGAAGTACCCTATAAAATTTGATTTCCTTGAGAGTGATGAAATACACGTTTTTTGCGACATAAACGGCCGTATCTTTTTTTTCGTTAACTCAGAAGTTTGATTTTTTCACAGCTTCAAGGGACCAGAAACCTGAGAATATAGTTTTAATTACAACTCGATACCTCCACGCGTTCCCGAAATAAAGGATCTTGACTGACAGACAGACGGACGGATAACAAAGTGATCCTATAAGGGTTCCCTTTTTACCTCGGAACCCTAAAAAGGTGGCCGCCCAAAAAGTAACTGTATGACAACAAGTAATTTAGTCAGGATTATATTATACACATAGAAACGTATGGTCTGATTTGAAACGGCCCGATTCACAGAATTTTCAGGAACAAAAACTTACTTATCGATTTCCGTTTATTCTGGGAACTTTGTTATGGGGGTACTTGTCCTTTATATCAGTTATTTACTCGAAATTTATAGTATCTACCATATGTATGTTAGTTGTCATTATGAAGGTGAATCAGTACTAGTGACTCGCCACGGCTTTGCTCGGGTAATGCAAATATTCATAAACTTGCCGAATTCTTTGATCTCTCTTTCTATTAAAGAAAATCGCATTAAAATCCATTGCGTTGCATTGGTTTAGGAGGTGGTACCTAACTGATATTTTATTTTTCACAAAGAAAGGTTTGATGGAACTTTCTATTCGTCCTAATAGAAAAAATGTTCACTAATTTAGTTGATTATCGGGAAAAAAAGCTAAACATTATTTTGAAAAGCTTCAAGCTCGTAACATGATAAGTTTTCTACCTTTTCTATTAACAGAAACCTAATGAACAATTAACTTCATATGAGCAAGCATCTCCTATGATACTTAATTTTAACGTTCAATCGAAGCAATTGAAGCCCTTTAATTAGTTTTAAATCAATTTCTTACTTGAACAAGTCAATACTACTTTTACAGAAAGATCGATAAATTTAATCGGTTAACTTTATATGATGGAGGGAAAATCGTGCTAGGGCTGCTTGAATGTTTGAAAAGTTACGTTACGTTACCGAAGCCCTGGAACGCGAAGGGCAACAGAAGCACAGACTAAAGGATCACAAGTGGATTTTAACCAGTAAAAGTCACAAAGACACGTGCTGCTACTCGGTTGGAGTAGAGCGGGAGCTCAGCAAAACCGTAGGGGCCCAGCAGGGTCGAAGCATATTCGGTTCGCTTCTGAAAGGAAAATCCGCGCCCTGGCACGCAAGGCAAAGAAGGAACATAGGAGTGGGTTTTAAGCAATAAAAATTTGACACACCCTCCTGCCCTGCTCAAAAGCGAGAGAAGTCATTAGTTGATTTCCCACCTAAAAAAAAACCCAGGGCAGGAAAAGTGATTTGATAATTACCCACCTCAAAGTTTTACTTATCCAAATAATTGGGATAAAATCGAAATTAGAATAAAAAAATAGAAGAGCGATAAAATATTACTAATAAAAATTGAAAAATTTCCATGTTAAGGAAAAAGTGTGGGCGTTGCCGTTAACATGTCCTTGTACGAAAATCGTTATTACTTGGTATTTTAGGGTATGATTGATATCCATACTTATGTGCTCCTATCGAACCAAATCACGTATCGCTTTTCCAATTATTTCTAGTACCTACTGTCTTATTTTTGTTATTTGCCCCATATAACCGCAATTCCGAAGTGACGCTCTTATTGCATTTTTAATTTGTTTCGTTTTTTACCATATTCCTTTACTTCGTTCTAACAATATATTAAATATATGACTAGCTGCTGCTGGCGACTTCGCCCGCATCAGTGTAGTAATTTTAATTTGTTATTTGCCTAATATAACCGCAATGCCGAAGTGACGTTCTTATTACAGTTTTAATAATTTGTTTTTACCATATCCTTTACTTCGTTCTAACAATATATTAAATATATGACTAGCTTCTGCTAGCGACTTCGCCCGCATCAGGGTAGGTTTCTCCTAGAATTGCCAACTTTTATTAGAATGCCTGCTTTCAAAGGAGGTAAATAAAGAGTACGGACTTGTTTTTTTTTCGAACTTTTTCCAGCACTAATTTTTTTAAATTGTTTTTAAAAGAATTGTACAACTTCAAATATTGTAACTCTGAGTTTACATAGATCAGGAGCTCATTTTTAATAAATTTTAACAAAGCCCTGTTCCTCTCTTCCCGTCACTTCATCATTATCATCATCATCATTTCAGCCGAAAGACGTCCACTGTTGGACATAGGCCTCTTCATATAACTTGTGTAAGTTCGTAAAGACTCTCTTAGTAGTCGATTCTTTTGGTTATGATAATATAAAAACTCGCATCATATATGCCTGGACTGGAGTGTAGTAAACGATGTATATAAAAGAGTATTTTAGCGTCCTCTATTAGTGTTATAGATGATAGAGATACTATTTTTTAGAGTACGGTTGGCAACCCTAGTTTCTTCATACAAACTTTGGGTCCCCGTTTCATCCCTTTAGGGGGTAAATTTTGAAATCCATTTTTAGTGCTCGCCCACACCATAAAAGAAAACCTTGTGCAAAATTTTACGTTCCTAGTCCCCGTAGTTACGGCTGTGCGTTGATATGTCAGTCAGTCAGTTTCTCCTTTGAAATATTATGTAGATTTTAAAGTGTCCATGGAGTTTCTTGCACATTCAAATCTATGAAGATCTGCGCTTTAGAATGTGCAATTAGCATTATTTTTCCGACGGACCGATTTCTTGAAAATTCTAAAGTGCCTGTAAGTAATTTATTCGAAACTAGCTTCTACCCGCAGCTTCATTCGCGTCAATGTAGGTTTCTCCATACAAACTTCACTCCACCCCGCTTCATCCTCTTAGGGAGTGAATTTTGGAAAATCCTTTCTTAGTGCTCGCCTATGTCATAAAAGGAAGCCCTGTGTAAAATTTCACGCTCCTAATCCTAGTAGTTTCGGCTGTGCGTTGATATGTCAGTCAGTCAGTTTCCCCTTTTATATATATAGATAAATGTTTTTGATTTTGATGTTATTTATTAGAGTAGAAAAAAAACCCGTTTGTTTAAGACTACTAGGGTAGAATCTCAATGAGTTTATAAGGAAAATCCTGCCATATTGTTGATCAGAATGTAATGTGTGAGCGTTAAGTTCAGGCACGATTACACATTGAGCAATTATTGCAATAAACTCTTGCGACACTCACTTGACACAGAAACACTTTTTATGACTCGTCAGCTTTTGCCTTTACAGTTCCTATAATTACAATTTTTTATCGTTCTCAGAACTGTTATTTCACGTAACTGCATTTATATGATAAATGGAAACTGATGTGTCATCCTGACTGCTTAGGCATTTGTAATGGAGGACAAACTGTAAAAAAATCAAGAGGAGTAAAACCGTTCACGTACCATTAGGCACATAATTGATATACTTGCGAATAATGAGAAAGGTATTTCTTTTCAAATATAATATTATTAGCTGTCCCTCGCGGCTTCACCAGCATCTGATTGATAGACGGCCCTACCACGACCTTTTAACGCGTTCAATTTGACGACCTAAACTGAACTGTAAAAGGAATGGAACTATATAGGGTGTATATCTCCATCCCTCTTTCTCGCTCGCAAGCTTGATAATATGTTAACACATCATGGTAAGGCCCCAGTACTCCATTCACGATCGAACTTGTGCTTGATAAACGCGTTCAACCAAACAAACTCTTCAGCTTTATAATATTATTATAGTAGTTTGTTAAGCAAAATTCTCCCGTAGCAAGAGAATTCCCTAATACTGCATCTTAATTTATGTTTCATCAATAGTAGAGTGTCTTGTTGTAAAACTTAATCCTAGAATCCTCTAAAACTTTAGCCTAGTATTTTAATTCATGCGTCTATCCGCTGCATATATCATTGCATCGCCCTTGTTACTTAATTAAGAGCCGGTTGTAGTTATAGAGATTTTATTTTTATTAAAAAAAAACATAGTAACTAATCAAGATTTGTATTTTTGCCAGACCCTTTTAAAAAACAAGCTTAATTTTTTTTATGTAACTTTCAAATATAGCCGTGACGTAATCTCTTAGATAAACACATTTGTAATCATAAGCTAGGGGCAGATTCGCGATTTACATCATGTTTTAATTTTTACCCAGCGGTTGGTCATATGGTCAATTTGAATAAAATATTTTTTGATGGATCTTTTATATTTGTGTATTTCCAGAGGTTCATGTATGGAGAGGGAGAGGGAGACCAAAGAAAAGATGGATGGATTGTGTGAAGAGTGATATGAAAGAAAAGGAAGTTAGTGATAGCATGACGAGTAACAGGGCAGAGTGGAAGAAAAAAACGTGTTGCGCCGACCCCAAATAACACGGGACAAGGGCAGGAAGATGATGATGATGATTTCCAGAGGTTCAAAAAAGTTCAAAATGAGTAAGATTTGGTTAAATCCAAGCTTTAAAGCCTTCAACCAAACAAAACTACTTGAGGTGCAGGATAGCCAGCCAACGCGAGAATTACATGATTTAATTTCGCCGTCTCACACCATCGGACAACCCGACGTACGGCGACTATCCACCCTTACGTTGTAGAAACCTCTACGGTCCGGACTTAGCGTTTCGTTTCGTTTCGTCGTTTATACCGCGTACATCGAAGGACTGGAACAATTTGCCTGCTGAGTCTGCAAGGCTAGAGTGAATAGGGTCTTAATAAACTAGGGTGCCTCACCATTAACGATTGCATCACTGCTTACCATCAGTTGGGATCGCAGTCAAGCACTAGTTTAAATCAAATTAAAAAAAAAAGAACCTGGCCTTAAGTTTTGAGGCCCTACCACGAGTTCTTGACGTGATCGATTCATTCATTAATCCCTATTTCTCGCTCGCGCCTGACATTTTAATGGGTTAAGGGGACCCATGTACTCCGAAATCACTGTAAAGGGAAAACGTAGGACAACATGATAGTGAGTTTAATTTGGACAGACAGCCTTTATAATCAATTTAGAATTCCAAATAACAGATCTTTACCTATGAAATTGCCGTTTTTTAAAACGAGTTGATTTGAAGTGTTATTAAATCTTTGGATTGACTTGGAAATGAAAGTTCAAATAACGTTATTCTTTTTTCGATATTATTGGTTATTATTGGTTTCTTTGTGTTTTGTATTTTCTGTAATATCGCAGTACTTATAACCATTTTTGTATGAAATCTAAGAAAACTCGCATTATTTTGTAATTGCCGTTTTTAAAAAACGGGTTACTATAGGTACAGACCTATTATAAATTGGTAAACGTTACTGATAATGCATCGGCACGTGTATGCCAATTTTTCCTTATAAGTGTTGAAGTAGCACGCTCAATACCCTTAACAAAAGAATTCACACCAGAGGAAATCAAACGTACATTTTACATAGAACCACTACAGTACATAGTAAATATGTTATAAAGTAGAGAATGTGATAACCAAAGTTAGTTCGTACAACTTCGTACGAAATGTTGTCGAAGTACGTCAACCATTCGAATTAGCGGCGCACCAACTTACATTGTGGTGATTTAGAGGAAACCGAGACGGGGGACAATTTTGAGAATGTCGAATATAAATAGCATATGCTAGGAGGAACTTTCTGTCATAATGGGGAGAGTAGATATCTATCTAGATATCAATCTACTTTCCCCGTACATCTGTATCTAATTTAAAAAGTCAAAAAAGTATAACAATAGAAGCCTTGCTTTAACCAAGTTTCTAAATGACGACAACTTTTTTCAAAAACTTTTAAGCGTTTAAAATAACTTATTTCCTGGAACAAGTTTTGTAAAAAGTAAATCACGGAATTACCGAATGCTAACAGAGTTTTCAGGCGATATCTCTTTTTTTTCGCGTTGCCTTTTCGTCAAACATCGCGTTGGATTGCGTTAGATAAAGTAACAAGATTACCATACTGGATGCTGACGATAGGCGAGTGAAAAATTGCTCTCTTATGAGAGTCCAACTCATCTCGAATTGGATATTTTTATACAATTGCTCTTACGTGATTATGTCATTATTTAACATCTTTCTGTATTCTGGAAACACAGAGATCTTATGGTATCTAGGTTTCTGTTGAAGTCAAATCATAAATTTGTGTAAAACTATAACGTTTTTTTTTTTCAAAAACTATTAATCTAAAAAAGTTTTGTGAAATATTCGAGTAAATGTCGTAATTACCGAATAATTATTAAACGCGTTGCCGCGTTGCGTAATATTGCGTTAGATTGCGTTGGTAAAACCAACAAGCTTTTAAACCAAGCTCAGGTTGACGATAGACGGGTCGGGAAGGACCCTCATAAAGCTTGATAATGTATCATTAATACTTTCTGAGTACTGCAATATCAATTATGAATTAGAGAACTACATAACATTTTTTTTTTGGGTAATCATCCAATGACATCTCCCGCCCTTGGGCGGGACAGGAGGACGTATCAGACTTTTACTGACTAAAACCCACTCCTAGTTCCTTCGTTGCCTTTCATTCCAGGGCCGGGTTTTACTTTCAGAAGCGTACCTATGGCCCTGGAAGCTTCGACCCTCATGGGCCCCTACGGTTTGCTGACATCTTGAGGCGCGCGTAGAACACTACGCGCCGTCAACGACTTGGGCTCGGTCCGGTTACCGGACGGTTGAACGGCGAGCCACCCATTGCTCACCGTCCGCAAGCCCGCGCCTACGGTGGCCGGAAATCGGGATCGGGATCTTTGCGGCTGGGGTGTGAGAGCCGATACATCGTGCGTGCGCGTGCGGCCGCCTCCTTTGCTAGCATTACTGCTTCGCAGAAGAAGGCGATCGCCTGCTTCTCCTCCTCGCTTCGGACCATACCTTGTACAAAGGCCCAGCGCGAGAGATCGTTGCCGCCGATCTCCCCCACGAGGACACGGCGGTGCTCATGTGGAAGGTGAAGACGCCATGAGGTCTTTCCAGCTACGTCTCAAAGAGCGGACTTGCCGCCATAATTAAGGCGTGCCCAGCACTTTGTTGCGACAGTCGCTGTCGCCATTCCACCATGAGGTTCCGCCGGAACTCTGCCATGCCGCGGCTTGTCGCGGCAGCGGAGTTTCGTCCCGGCGTTGCATCTCCACGCGCAAATCGTGCATGCTTGCAAGGACTGTAGCCTCCAGATCCCATGGTGGCAGGCCAACAAAGAGGCTCGCCGCGATATCATCCGTATGCATGACCCTCTGGCATGCGTTCAGTTTGGTCGCCGGTCGCTTTCGCAGCAATGCACGGCGCCCATACCGCCGCCCCAAAAAGGGCCATGGACCGCACGATGCCTGCGTAGAGCCTCCGGCAGACCTACATACCAATGACATTCAGATAAATCACTGCTAGTACTTTTTTTAAAGGTGGTAATCTACATTAGATGATGAAAGTCATTTGAATTTTGTAGGTGCCACATATGCAAACTAGTAAAATTCAGGCCATCCGATGAATCTATTACATCAATCAATTGAATTTCGATATCTATAAGTAAGACCAGCTTTCAAACCGGAATGTGAAATCATTATGCAAGAGTTTAATATCGTTGACAATTCCTCACGCATGAAACTTATTAAAATAATTAGCGATCATAAATATTATTCAGGCTGTGCTGTGTGGATGGACGTGTAATTGTATATCCAGCTGTGCTATAGAACAGCTGGGCAATGCAGGCCGCAAACCATCGCAATAAACTATGTATAAGTAACCAAAAATTTTAGCGATCGGAAGGGGTTTTATAGCACTAATTACATGATAAATGTCGATTACAGACGAAGAGGAAGTTTAGCTTTCAGAATTTATGATCAAATATGTTTATACAGTGGACCCCCGGTAATCCGGCCCCTATCTAATCCGGCACCCCCCGTAATCCGACATGGTCTATAATTTATATTGAATACGTTTTTGATAATATTCGCTAATGCATGATTTTTTGATTATTTTAGTATGTACATTTGTTTGTACACAATTATTTCCTAATGTAAAGTTATTGCATATTTTTTTGTAAGTCCTATAGCATTAAGGACGTTAATTTTAAAACGTAAGCTCTTTATTGTGTTGTTTAATTTACTAAATTTGACATACATAATGAAGTATGATTTGTACTTCAGAGTACATATATATAATATAAAGAATCTTATCATTAGATCTGTAATTTGTCGGATTATAAGGTACTCTTTTGTAAAAAATTCCGGACTATAGGGGGTCTTAGGCGGTACTCTATAATCCGACAAATTCGATAGTTCGACACTGCCTGCAAAATGTTTGTCGGACTACCGGGGGTCCACTGTATATAATAGTAGCTATATTATATCTGACAGGCCATGGTCAAGAGCGAGGAGGAGTGACAGGCGGTCGCCTCCTGCGAAGCAGTAATGCTACCAAAGGAGGCGGCCGATCGCGTGAGGCAACGGTCCTCACGCCCCAACCGCCGCCGGGATTCCGATCCCGATTTCAGGTGCAGGCTTGTGGACAGCGAACATTGTGTAGCTCGCCGTCCGACCGTCCGGTAACCGTCCGGACCGAGCCCAAGTCGTCGACGGCGCGTACTATTCCACGCGCGCCTCAGGGAGATGTCAGCAAATCTTCGGGGCCCAGCAGGGTCGAAGCCTACTGGCCTTTACTGTTACGCCGTTACTGTTTTTTTTTTACTGTTATGCCGGAGGTCGTGGGTTCGATTCCCACCAAGGACAAATGTTTGTGTGATGAGCATGATCATTTGTTCTGTGTCTGGGTATAATTTATTTATAATATGTATACATTTAGAAATATATAAATATGTTTATCAGTTGTCTAGTACTCACAACACAAGCTTTGCTTAGCTTGGGACTAGACGGCGTTGTGAGAATTGTGGAATATTATTATACACTTTTTGTCCGTCTGTCTGTCAAGACCCTTTATCTCGAGAACGCGTTTACATATCAAGCTGAAATTAAAACCATATAATCACGTCTGTGGTCCCTTGAAGCTGTAAAAAAATCAAACTTCTAAGTTGACGAAAAAGAAAGATTTGCCGTTTACTATATGTCGCAAAAAACGTATATTTTGACACTCTCAAGGGAATTCAAATTCATAGGGTACTTCCCGTTGACCTAGAATCCTGAAATTTGTCATGAAGCAAGGTCTCATAGCACAAGTATAGGAAAAATTCTGAAAACTGTAAATTTGAAGTTACGTCACAAAAAAAAACTATTTTTGCGATTCAAAAAATCTTCGTAACTCAATTCGGGAATTGAATTATTTTCATATGTAAGTTTGTACGGAACCTGCGCAAGTCTGATTCGCACTTGCCCAGTTTTTAATCTGTAGACAGAAATAAAATGATATCTTACCTGAGGGATGCATGCTCTCATGGCACACAGGGCAATTGACGGGGACCCTCGCCTCGAAGATCTCGATAGCAAGGTACTGTCGTAAGCAAGGCTCGCAGCATCTGTGCGAACACCACGCGAGCCGCACCATCGATGGTGACGCGAACATTGACAGACACAACGGGCACTCCAAGATTTCGCACTGCAAAAGAATGAGAAGCTGGTTAATACAAAGCTGTAAGAACGGGTGAATCTGGTGAGGTAAAAAGGACACTCTCCATGTAAAATACTAGTATTCAGTTTTTTTTTTCCAGCAGGTTTGAGAAATCCTCATGGACGCCCAGGCTGCTTCATAGATGAGCCAGTCTGGGCAGTGTCAGAACACTGCTCAGACTGGCTCATTTGTGACCTGTCTGTCTACTGACTAAAACTACACTCCTGCCTTAAATTTAAACCACAGGCATGACGTCCAATCCTTGTTTGTTGGTTATACGTTTTTTGCTTCTGGGCAACTTCACGTGCAAGTGATGTCCACTCCAGAGCATCTTTCAACGCTAATGATAAATTTAAACAGAAGTCCGGAGTTGAAAAGCCATCAGCCCGAAGCGACAACACTCCGAGCAACAACGACCGATATACTCATCCAAAATCAGGAATCACTCGACCTTTAACACATATACAACCCACTATCACCCAAAATGGCCCCTCAACCCCAGAAACAACTGGTATTCAGTTGTAACTAGTTAGACTGAAAGCCGATTTATTTATTTAATCTTCATACAACACAAAGTACAAAGGCGGACTTAATGTCTTAGGCATTCTCAATCAGCCTAGGGTGGTGAAGAGACAATATGGTAGGTGCATAAAAAAGGAAATGTTATTTAGAGTAAAACCTGAACCAACCCAACCTGAACCCGATTCCAACATAATTAGGAAAAGATGAGTCACTATGTTCTTAACGCGAGGTAATGTTGATGATAGAAGAATATTGCAGTATATTGCCAAAATTTTCAACAAGACAACATTTTTGACGCTAAAATAATTATTTTTAAAGGATCTGTCCATTTCGAAGATCTGAATGCGAATATAAATATATCTTTTAGCGGTATATGGTCCTGTTACACGTGCGACACGAGTCACAACTATTAGCGGGACAATACTTATGGCTCCCTAGTTTCCGCAAGGTCGATTAGCTTTCTGATCATGTAATCTACCGTTATTTTCTGACATATATAGCAACATCCGATCAATAGATGTAAAAACAAATCAAAGTGCCTTGGTAAACGGCTGTTAGTTTTGCCAGTTTTCTGTTCATTAATACTGTAGTTAAAATTAAAGCTTTCTCATCTGCTAATTCGATATTAAAAGGTCTGTCAGTGGCCATGATGCATGGTTGGCATTGCACCCAGCTGCCAGTTGCGT
The DNA here is from genome assembly GCA_949316375.1 of Mythimna vitellina. Classification (NCBI taxonomy): domain Eukaryota; kingdom Metazoa; phylum Arthropoda; class Insecta; order Lepidoptera; family Noctuidae; genus Mythimna; species Mythimna vitellina. Next base: position 4,684,042 of record OX438696.1, read on the forward strand.
CACACTTCATGCCCAGTGACTTATGAAGCAACCCATCACCGTGTTTATCGTCAGAAATTACAACAGAGCGTACAGTTTCAGCTGCTACGATGAAATTGTCTTGTAATTATCGATTTCTCCATTTTTTATTTTGGAATGTTTAAGGGCTTTTTTGTGAAATGGTATAAGGTTGTCCTACGGAGAGTTTAGTGATGAGAACAAAAAGGTTTAAAGCGAATTTGAAAACTGCCTGTTAAACACAAAAACATGTATGTAGATAAGTATAATAGACAAAAATGATGAATGAAGACTAGATTGTAAACATAGTTATTTCAATTCAAGGCTTCTGAAATCTAAAAGTGATGCTGTTTTCAGTTGCTTAGGCAGAACTTTTAAAACGCGTAAGACGATATTTATATCCTCTTCGCTGTCTTAGTCATTGATAGGGGTAACTATAAAGAAAAAACGGGCAAGCATGAGTCGGACTCGCGCACTGAAGGTTCCGTACAAACTTGCCTTTGAAAACAGTTCAATATTTTAATCTATATGAGAAAATATCTAAAAATATATTATTAAGATAGCTTAGGTAAAATCCAGTCGGTAAGTGTTAGTTTCAGTTCATAAAATAAGAAAATAAATTTTAAAATTCAATTTAAAGTTTTCAGTTTTTATTATGTGTTCTTTATCGCCATGAAATAGTAGCCATGTGATTACGTCATTCGGCTGTGTAAACTAAAGTGACAACTGTCAACTGATCGGCCATACTGATTGCATTTGTTTACACAGCCAACTGACGTCACGACCACAGAGTAAATATTGGCGTCTACTGCTTTCTACATTTACGTCAAATTACGCGCACATTTTTAAGGGTACTTAGCGACTGAATAAAAATTTTGTGTTATTTTTAGTGGTTTATTAGCACTATAGAATCTAATTGAGACAATAAGTGCCCTACTCCTAATTGAGTTACGAAAATTTTACCGAATCGATTTTTTTTTTTTTGTGACTGTACCACAAATTTACATTTTTCAGATTTTTTCCTATATTTTTGCTTTGAGATCTTGCTTTATGCCAAATTTCAAGATTCTAGGTCAACGGAGAGTATCCTATGAATTTTGATTCCCTTAAGAGTGTCTTTTTGTCGTAAGACGTTTTTTTGCGACATAAACGGCCGTTCTTTTTTTTTCGTTATATTAGAAGTTTGATTTTTTGACAGTTTCAAGGGACCGCAAACTTGTACTTACATTGTTTTAATTTCAACTCGATACCTTCACGCTTTTTCCGAGATAAAAGATCCTGACCAGACAGACAAATGGACAACAAAGTAATCCTATAAGGGTTCGGATTTTTCCTTTTGAGGTACGGAACCCTAAAAACGCATAAAATAATAAAAATATATTTAGCGTTTGTTACAAAATCTGCATTACGATTTCACAACAACTGTCGGACAGTAATTCATTACTGCGTAATCGTAGGATCCTCCTTTTCTATGGAATAACTTCAACACTTCGTTTGGGGTATCCTGTCCACCTCAATAAACAAGGAAAAGGCTTGTGTTATTCAACACGATTTACATAACTAGATGTATCGCTTATCCAACGACAAAATCTAGAACATCTTGTTATAAAACCGACGCAAGATATCAGAGTTGCTCGACGATGAGAACTGCTTGTACGGTCCGCAACAAAAGTTGCTCCATCGTCAAAATACTTTTACTATACTTTCTCAGTTCTTTATAAAAGTTAATTACTTTTGCAAACAATTCATTGTATGTAAATTTTCTTTACAGCCACTTCTTCAGCTGACTGTACCACATATTCGTCACAAATGATGTTCCAGTTTACCTATCGGCAATCCTCGAAGTAATTATGTAAATAATTCAGAATATTCATGTATTTTTTCTTAGAATCAGTCGATCACAGCAAGAGTTATTGATTGGCGGTATGACAACTCCCTAGTCGTTGATTTGAGTGACGTCATCGAGTGTCAATTATTACTTAACACAGTTTATATAGGTAACATGTATATGTATACGATGAATAGAAAATGCGTCATTGATCAGTTAAACAATGTGTTTGATTCGCCGCTAATACCAATCAATTATCCGATCGAGTTGAGTTTCATTCATCCTTTAAATTTTATATGATTTGGGTAAATGCAAATAAATACTCATTTAACAAATATTCATTTTTGCTCTAAAGGTGATTTCATTATTTTCCTTGTTTTATAATGACGTTGGTATTTCCCAGTTTGTGTAGAATCAAAACAAAACTTATTATTATCCTTATTGCGGCGCGTGCGCAGGTATGTATGTATATAATCTGCCGCAATGTCTGACAACACCAAGTCCAAGAGTGACAGCTTAATAACTGTTAAACGAGTTTATTAAAAAAAAAAAACGCAAATACCGTAAACATTATTACATATGGTAAGGTTCAAATACCAGAAAAAATATACCGTTCACTATAAGTAAATGTAAGTCTACATGATAAATTAATAATAACTACTAATTAATTTAACGGAAAACTAGGGGTTTTTTCAACAAATTACTTGCCATAAACCCGCTATAATATAAACTTGTTTCTTATAAATAGCTGTTCTTATTTTAAGCTTTTTTTTAGGTAATAAAAAAAACATTCAATGACATCCCCCGTTCTTGGGCGGAGCGGGAGGGTGAGTCAGTCTTTGACTGACTAAAAACCCAATCCTGTTCCTTCGTTGCCTTTCATACCATTACTGACATCCCCTTGAGGCGCGCGTGGAACAGTACGCGCCGTCGACGACTTGGACTCGATCCGGACGGTTTCCGTACGTTCACCATAAGAGCTACCCATTGCTCGCCGTCCGCAAGCCCGCGCCTATGGTGGCCGATTTTAAGCTATGTTCTCAATTCTACAAACGTATTCGCATATGAATTTATTAGCAGTTAAAATTGAGAATAATCTTCATGATTAGTTTTAAAAAGAAATTACCGAAACGACAACATTGCTTCACTGCTAACAAACAAGTAAAAGTTATACGGCAGAGGTTTAATTTTTTTTTGTTCCTTGACCTATTTGCCTTAAGCATATAATTTGTTTCACGGTATCTTTTGAAACCTCCCCGTAACTCTCTAGGTGACCTCTGAACGTTACTGTGCTCATTTTCTAAAAGTAGAAACGTCCAACTACTTTTGACTTGCCAAAAATCTTACAAATATTTGTCACAGAAAATGAAAGTAACAAGTAGAAAAATATTTATAATTTCAACACTCAAATCCTGATGAATACGTCTCCTCCGAAAATATTGTGACAAATGGAACATGTCGCAAAAAATCTATACTTAAAAATCAATTGCAGTTCGTTACTATCGTTAAAACTAAATAAATCGGCTTGGCCGAGTGGATTTTTTTTTTGTTCGCTCTATCAATACTATTTTATTTTTGTTTTAAACCAGTCCTGAAAAAAAAACAGTTGAAAAATTAAACAAAAGTAAAATTGCTATTTTGAATTTGGAACCGCCTCTTAAAGGTGGGAAAGGTGGTACTAATTTCACAGGAGCGGAGCCGGTATAATTATAAAACAAAAACCTTGCCCATACTAGGAATAACTCCAGTACGTGGGTGCGTTTACAAACACGTAAACTCGCATACATAAAACACCTACACCCGGAACCTATCTGTAGGCCATACAAATATTTGTTCCGTGCAGGGATCGAATCCGCACACGCAGCGCAGCAGCCAATCGCTCAACTAATGCGAACCGTGCCGTCAAAAGTTGCCAGTATAGAATAAAGTTTACAGTGCGCCAAAACAGTATAGCAATTTTACAATATTACTAAAACAGAGCCACAAGTACTTAGAGGCTGGCATAATGTCAGTCCTAAATGGCGTAGGTCAGTTTCAACGAGTCGTATCTAGTTGACAAGGACCAGCTGCTCTTTTAGTCAATCAGTTAATTTTACGTTTGTCATCATCATCATCATCAGTATGACCAACAATTGCACTCAACTGAAAACACGCGATAGCAACATTATTTGTAGCGATAATGAGCAACAGCACAGCGATAAGCCAAAACAAATTAATTTCTGTCCCTCAAAATACTGAAGGAAATCTTTATTAGTCTTCAACGATGAAAACATCGAAATAATAATGAGAATAGGAAACATACCAAGGTAGCCGGAATGTATAATACCGGCTCTAAAATACCGTAAATCCGACGTTATCTGTCATCCGTATTCGAAGCACTCAATCAGAGTATTTAGGGCCATTCACTATGGCCGCGCCGTTCCACTGTTGTATTATTGTTGTATTATTGAATACGGTCAATGTTTCAATTTATCGTATAGACCTTAATCTAGATTTACGCGATGTTGATTATGTAAATGAAAGGCAAACATAACACCGCCAATGATTATCATTGTTTGGATTTTGGTGCACGATTTGTATGAAAATGTGGCCTTCCAGTTAGGTATGGTTTAATGGTAATATATTGCCCACTGCTCAAATTGTTTCGCCACTCAGAAAGACCCCAAGAAGATTTTTTTTATGTGTGTACTCACAAATAGTTAAATAAATAAACTTTTTTTTTTTAAATTTATATACATTAAACATACTTAATCAAGGTGGTCCACCGTGTCTATCTGTCTGCAAGTTAGCCATAAAGTCAAAAACTCATCATCATCATCATCATCTTCCTGCCCTTATCCCGTGTTATTTGGGGTCGGCGCAACACGTTTTTTTCTTCCACTCTGCCCTGTTACTCGTCATGCTATCACTAACTTCCTTTTCTTTCATATCACTCTTCACACAATCCATCCATCTTTTCTTTGGTCTCCCTCTTCCTCTCCATCCATCCACATGTAAACTCATAACTCTTTTAGTAACATGCGTTTCATCCCTCCTCTTCACATGACCATACCAAGACAAACGATTCCCTTTCAACTTTTCGTTACTGGCGCCACTTTCAAACTTCCCCTAATATATTCATTTCTCACTTTATCCATAAAGTCAAAAACTACTAAACGAATTTTCATGCGGTTTCGACCAATAAACAAAGTGATTCGTGAGGAAGAAAAATGCCAAAATAATCTAAGATTTCTCACACCGGTGCATAGCTAGGGCGGGTCTATTTATATCGGGAATATTTAATAGCACTTCTTTAGACAAAATAACAATATTGTGTTTTCGTTCGTCGTCTAAAATTTTAGACTCGTCTATGTGGCTTGACCTTTGTTTTTAATGACGACCTCACATAGCTTCGGCAACCGAGCCGCTAAATTGTTCAATGTTGTGTTGATTATTTTCTTGCAGTTTTCTTAAATCTTCCTGAGCTGTACCGGTTTTCAGATTTTCACGAGTGGACGAGATGTGTAAATTAAGAAACGGCCTAGAAATTTGCTAGACAAGCGGTCCTGGTCGCAGTGTGTTTGTAATAAAATTCCACAAATTCGCGGCAGGCCGCAGTTCCTTCCAAGCATTTTCCAGTAACACAATACACTTGTAGAGTGTTGTTAGATTAATATCACACTCATTAGCAGTACGAATACAATTACAATACGCTTGGAGCTCGAGGAATTGGATCGAATCAATTGTAACGCGTTGTTGTAATAACAATAATAATTAATGAAACGCGTTTAGTACGCAAGTTCGTTACCCGGTCGATACGATCAATGCACTTTTTATCGACGACGTTTAGCATTTTTTCTCCTTTGAAATTTGGCAAATCATGTTATGAGACAGGTAGTTATAGGTAGGTCTTCTGTGGAATCGTGTGCATTGAATATAAAATAGCACCGTCTAGACGGCTACTTCACACGCGAGGCGATTACACCGAAAGTTTCCCCCGAAACCCCGCTTTAAAAACTCGATTATAATATAAATTTTATGGAAATCCACCAGCAGTTGGCTGGCGAGACTGGACAGAGGGGGAGTCATGTTTTATTGCTAACTACTTCGTGGATTACAAATGAGCATCTTTTGTCCACGTCTCAACACAACATTAACGAGTTGGCAATGACGCAAATTGCAAACGACACAAAAATCTAAACAATATTAATGGAAAGCGCCTTCAGTTTCTATTTAAACCTATTGTAGAAACTTTAGTATCAATTTGCGACAAATAATACGGGGCGTAGCAATTACAGCCTAAATTGAGAGTAATGGAGTCAAACAGGCCCACTTCCAAGTTGTGGGACAGCGCTCGGTAACCGTGGAAGACGTTTAGCGGAGCGGAGAGGCGAGGCTTCGTAACTAATTAGTAATTTACGGGCTGTTGACATCTCTTCGAGTTGGAACGGATGGAACAATGGAGGTCGGTCACCCGGCCGAAGAGACGCGAAAGATGGAACGCCACTCCCTGTAACTGTATTTAGAATTACATGCAAACATGGATACTCAATTTGTATGTATGACGTAAATTCGCACTGCAGTCAGAACTCAGAAGTGAGCGTATCCTTTGAAGTCGCAAACTGGACATGAATAAGAAGTACCAAAACGAAGGAAAGTCTCGATGTAATCTAAGTATGTATATTACTAAAAACTTTCAAATCCTTACTTCCCGAGTTGACCACAACTTCGCTGGTTTGGCACTTGACACCGGGTCTGGAAATTTCTGGTGAATTTAAGTATGGTTATAATTGAAACGATAGAAAATGGGATTTTATTTGCTGATTGCTTTCTATAAAGTTTAAGCAAATTACCGGGACGAAAGTATAGTTATGTAGAATCTTGTTATTTGGAAATGTCAGATCCTGAAGTGACCCTGCAACTGTGAACTTTAAGTATTTCGTTTCATCATAAGCGTTCGAATTCCCTTCCAAGTGTGTCAGTCAGTCACAAATCTGTGCCAATGGTATATAAAGTGTAGTTATGTAAATATGACAGCTTTTTTATAACGTTTCACTGATTACGGCACGAACATTTACATGTTGATATGGAAACGCCAAAGAAACATATTGACTGTCAGTCATTTATCATTGGCAGTTGGAAAAGCTAACGGGAAATGTGTCGTAGTTGCTACGAAAGTCAACAAACGTCGATTTGCTTGTTATTCATGAATTATGGCAATTTCAAAGCCCGATGCACACGAGTTCGTTAAAGCTATGTGACACAAACAGTTCTACGTCAAAGAATGTTTTATTGTATTACATAAAATAATGGAAGCGTAACAGATGATGTTTATAAAATAAAATTGTCATCGGTATTTTTCACGTCAAAGTTCTATTGTAAAACCAATGATTCAGCCAATAAGAATTTTTTAAACTGTCTGGAGTAAAATCGTTACAGCATATAATTATTTGGTTTCGATATTGGTGTTCATTATTGCTTCCTAGTCGGTGATGAAAGTGAAATATCAAGTGATGCATAACGTATTTTCATGCTCTTTTTCCTTAGAAAGGTAAACTGCTGGCCGAGGTAGTACCCTCATTGCGGGAAGCCGTATTTGGCAATAAAGAAAATTTGCCAATTGCTCCCACCACTTTTAGAGAGCTCCTAACTTAATTCGGGTTGTACGTGAGCGTTGGGATTGAGTGAGGTGCTACCGAGGACTAGTTTAGTCGGGTAAGACTACTTCGAAAGTCGGAGCCCGACGCCGGCAGTGGCAATGAGCCTTAGTATAAGAACAAAGTAAGTTTTAAGTTGGAGAACCTGAAAGCTGTAAAGGCTACGAAAGGACAAAGTTAAATTAAATCTTCGACAACACAATTTTCCAAATATAATAAATACATCATGAACACTTACACTGCTTCGCTTGCTCATAGAACTTCATTATTGAAATATGGTGACATCACTGGACTATAAGGATGCCACTGAATTCATATTTCATATCAATCTAGCTTTGCGAATGTTCGAAAGTTACCGGGGCCCTAGAATGCAAAGGGGAACTGTGACCCTGTGTTTGTGTGTGTGTGTGTGTGTGTGTGTGTGCGCGCGCGCGTGTGTGTGTGATGTGATGATTACACGCTACAAAAAAAAATTACAATCTAGCTTCATAACAGTTTTTAGGAATCCTAGCACAATTCTTTTTATACGGAGTAATATGTGTGACAAGTTACACGATAGCGGACAGCGATCCTAACCCATCCACCTAGCAACGATTAATACTAGGATTACATGGTTCAACCGAGCTCGGCGTTGACAGACCAAAGTTACACGTAATTAATTGCACGTTCGCAGATATACATGACCTGCATGGCTTTGTTCAAACCACAATGGATAAAGAAACACGGCCATTTTTGTTTCTAGATAGTTAGTCATTAGTATAGTAAAACGATTCTTTTAAATTATGGTGAAGCCGTGAATATTTTTAGCAGTAAGAGAAAATTGTTCTTTATGCAGTTGACGTTTGACGTACCAAAAAATCAATACTTATTTGACATTGAGTATGTTGCCTTCAATGCTAGTTTTGTAGTAGTAAGTAACGAAGTTTTGCATACGACAATATTTCGCTCATTAAATTTGCGACAAGGATGAAATAACTGAAAAATTGAAGCATAGGACATAAACTATTATATAAACATATTTCGTTATAAATTGCTTTATATACGATTATGAAGATATATTTATTCAAACTTATACATGTTCCCCTGGTTCCCCTGTAACATCATGTTTTTTAAGTTAAGTATATCATCATTGTCAAAAATGAAAGATTTATGGTTATACGATGAGACATCATTTAAATAGTGCCTGTTATTAATGCCTTGCGCGAAATTATATTTTAATATTATTAATTAATTATATTTTAATAGTCTTTTATATTGACCTTTCTTAAGTTCACACAAAGCTTGTTTAATTTTAAAGTGAAAGCTTTAAAATTAAATCAAGGCTTTATTCTACCTAAGCCTTTCCAAATATAAACGCAATATATTATTTGTTTGATGAATAATATAAGGTGTTGGGTCAAAGGGCCACGTGAGGTTTATCAGACCTAATCAAAATTGCAGAAAGCCACAGGCCGTGCCACAGATGTGGGTTGTAATCATAGGATGAAAAAAAAATCTAAACGTGCTTTACCTTGATGTAGGTTTGGAGTGCATTATTAAGTAGATAGTGTTTATTTTAGACTGAACTTTGTTTTGACCATCGAATTAATAAAGAGTTAACATTTTATAATAAGTGTTAACTGAAACATCCGGCTCGAAGGACTGAGTCTAGTAGTATTTTAAGCATAAAAAATATAAATAATGCCAATAATTAAAACAACACTGAAATGTCATGGTCCCAATAAATTGTATTACAGTAATGGAAATTAATGCACTTATGTTTTATCAGAATGCCAAGGAATAAGATTGCACAACATATGGATTCGAATTGCTGCATCAGCATAAACGTAAGGGTTCATTTTAAAGATAAAAGATTCATCTGAGCAAGCAAGAATGCAAGAGAATTTCCCTAGACGAATATCAAAGTAAGCTTTGATCGTAGAAACGCAAAAGACTCGAATGAGGGGAAGGTTTGACGGAACATTTCTTGCAAGAAATCCTCGGGCAGTTTACAGATCGATGTCTTGAGTCTAGACTAGACAAAACGGATAACTAGCCAAGATATCAGCAAAAAGCTTTGAGAATCGTTCGTTGAAATCAACGTTTAACTTGCCATTTTAAAGCTTACTCAACATGAATAGGTCACGGCCATGTTCTAAAAGAGCCGAGTCTCGGACGACTACATAATTTATTTATTGATCGGGAATTAAGAGCTAAGTGGCATTGCCAATATGTATCGATATTTGATCTACCAATTCTCTTTTTCAGTGGTAACTGTCACCACGACTTACGAATTGTACGTCGTAGATTCATACCCAGACAAGCGGATTACTTTGTGTAATTTATTTCATCCCTTCTGCTCTCAGAACGGTGAATGAAAACATCGTGAGGAAACCGGCCTGCTAGGACCTAACATTCGAAGACATCGGTGGTGTATTAGAGCCCTTTCCCTCTCTTAGAGAAGAGGCCTGAGTCCCAGTAGTGGGAACATTATAAGAATAAATAAATGCTATTTCCCAAATCATGACAAACACAAAATAGTCCAACATTTGACAGAGCACGCAATACATATCTGTTTATCGAACAGTTTCTCTCGTTAAGACGTTTTTCATAGTCATAAAACATTTTATTGGCGTGCTTTAATAGAGAGAGTACGGTTTCTAGGAAAAATCTATTATTTACGTAACTAGTGTAGGTTGATTGTACCGTCACGTATTTACGTCACTGTAGAGATATTATTTAGATGGAACGTTTTACATTGATACTTACACTTTTGATACTGTCTTTTACATATAATTATAATTTAATTATTAAACATATTCTATATTCGGACCATTTAGCAAAATGAATTTGTATCAAAATCATTTTTTTACTTAAGTATAATACTCTATACTAATAAAAACTGTAGAAGGGGCCGATGTCTGTCACACAGTTAATACTAGCACAGACATCCTCGTTTAATTTATTTAATACATTGTATTTTGAGTAGGATAGATAAGATGTTCCTGCCTTTATGTTAATAAATTTATTATTATATTACTTTGAAGATATTAAGACTCAGATACATTAAGGGACACCCCAACATGACCTGAAACGCTGTCAAATTGTCTAACATGTTCCGCGTCACGTGAACGCATTGTAAAATATTGGGGGGCAAGTTACAAGTCACTGGGCAAAATTAGAGCTTTACGTAGATTAAGTCCAAATTTTGGGGGTCATTTTGTTCCGTAATATATTTGAGGCTTTAAAATAAGGTATTGAGTTCAAAGGGTTTCGTTCGTGTACTAGACAGGTCGTTACCCTGTCTCTAGGCAGCGGTAAACCTTTGACAAAAGGAGGACGTTGCCCTTTACGTGGACGGACAGAAAGGGGGCTGGTGACCGCGGCTAGTCCCATTGCACCAGGATATTTAGAATATTGTTTAATTAAAACAGCTTACTTATACCTGTCACCGTAAATTGTTTCATTCCTAAATCTATGGACACAAAACGGCTTACTGTAAGACCGACCAATCAGAGAAAGCCCTCAGACAGTTGACAATTTAACGCGCGCCAGGTTGTGATTTAACAGTTTCACATCGATAGAGTATAATTTACCGAAAAACAATGCGTTAAATTGAAAGCAGTATGTTACGGTTCATAATCTTTCGACAGTTTACAATCTCGCGAGGGAGATTACAATCAAACGGTATTTACAATTTTACGGTGACATACCCAATGTTAACTCTGTCATCAGCGCTATAATCGCACGCTGGCACAGGGATATATGCAGCTGTTATTTAGTCTTATTTTAAGGCATCCTTGTTTAGTCTGATGAAAATATTCTTAACAGCATTTTAAAAAACCGACTCCAAGGACCGCTTATTCTTCGCCGAACAAAAGAAGCAAATGCTAACAACAGAAAACTATCAATCTAAAGACTTGGACAAAAAAAAATTAATGTTTAAAGTTCCTAATGCTTTGTTTTCTCATCAAAAGAAAAACTTTAATGGTGGCAGAGATAAAGAACTAATCTTCTATACCTTTAAATAAAAATTGAAGTGTCTGGACTGTAATAACAAAATACCATTTCTTCACTAAATGCTTATGAAAGTAAATTCCATACCTATAATAAAAAAAAACAAGCAATTTTCGTATGTCTGTCAGTTTGTTTCAATTAATTTCCGAAACCACAGGACCGATTTTGACAGGACTTGCACTAGTAGATAGCTGATGTTAAAAGGTGTAACTTTAGACTACTTTTTGTTTGAGAAAAAGAATAAGGAATACGCGCAAAAAAATACAACTTCTCGAAATTGTAACCAAATGGAATTTTGCTGTTTTACGAGTCTGTCGCGGGCACCAACTAGTACATAATAAGGCCGACGACAAATCGGCTAATACAGGCAATGCAGGCCAAGCAGCCGTGCAAGAGAAAGGTGGTTTTGTCTAGATTCGAGATCTTACGACACGGCAGGCTAAGGCTAGCAGCTAGTACAACCTAATAATGTTATGTAGCATCACTAAACATTATAGCAGAATTACACTTACATAACTGTTATAAGATAGTTTTTATGACCTGTTGTACCCCTATTTAGCTCCAGGCTTTATTTTTGGGTGGGTAATCTTAAAGTAACTTTTTCTGCTCTGGGTGGAGCGATAGGGCTTATCAGACTTTTACTGTCTAAAGTCTAGCTATATTTCTACAGTTGCCCTTTGCGTTCCAAGGCTACTGTAACTCTTTCTAACATTTTAGCAGCCCTAGCATCGGCTCTACTGGGCCCTGTCAATTTTGCTGATATCCTTTTGAGACGTGCGTAGAATATTAAACGCCGTCGACTCCAATACCGGGCAGCTGGATGGCTATGGGGATCCAAAGACTCCTGATGCCCGGGGCATCTCCTGCGGCGGCGATTGAGGCGTGAGGATATTCTCTCCATCACGGTCAGCTACGGCCTTCGCTCGCATTAATGCTTTGCGGAAGGAGGTGACAGCTTCTCATTACCTCTCGCCCTATACCATGCCCTGAACCAGGGCCGGACGCGAGCTGTTGCCGCTGCCAATCGCCTCCAGACTCCAACCGCATGCTCCACCGTGTATTCAATTCAGACTAAGGCAGAGCTTTAAATTATGTTGTTCGCAGTTCGATTATATTGTCAATACGTAATGTGGTCGCTTACAATGGGCCTAATAAGAAGACTTAAAGTCACCCAAAGGCAATTGAAAGGGAGCCCGGATTGGGAGGGGGCTCGGAGTTTCCTTGCTTGATTGAATCTGAAATAAAGATATCCACAGGAGAACCAAGGTTGCCGACATAGTACGTAGAATATCAAACTTACTTAAGTGGCAATGGGCAGGGCACATTGCACGCAGAACAGATGGCCGTTGGGGCCGAAAGTTTCTGAAGTGGTGACCGCGTACCGGAAGACGCAGCGCTGGAAGGCTTCCCACAAGGTGGAACGATGACCTGGTCAGGGTCGCTGGAATCCGATGGATGCGAGACGCACAGAACCGGTCGTTGTGGCGGCGCTTGGGAGGAGGCCTATGTCCCACAGTGGACGATGATAGATTCATGTATCAAAAATCATATGTTGATAATGTTATCAACATATGATTTTTTCGTAAGACTACTATTGCCAAAAAATATTTTTAACAACATGTTTTTTTTCCCTTCTCCTTTCAAACGGTATTGATCATTAGAAATATGTTTAAACAAAAAAAAAAATGTTAGTCAAGTTTTCTTCAGAATATACATAGCATATGTAAATCAATCAATATTTCGCAAAGAAAATGGATTTAAAGGTCAGCGGGGCTCTATCCGGCCAGATATTCACGGGACTAAACGCCTTAAATTACAGATTTAAGCGAATTGCGAATTGAAAATACGACTAGCTATAGTGGGGACTAAAATTATCACCTCTTTTTAAAAACCTGTTGTTTTAAAATTATAATATATCCAAATACGATTCAAACGTTGTTTTTAGACGCCTCATTTAGTATGTACCTTATTTGGAAATAATGCATTGAATCTTCGCTGATAGAAACCAAGGGGTTATTCTGAAATCAGGTTTCTCTACATAACAGCTTGTTACATTAAGTTTTATATAGGTGGATCTTCTACACCAGAGGAGCCGCGAATGAGCGAAGCACGAGCAGAGTTCAAAATCGTATAGTGTCGCTCGTGCTCGTTACCTCTAAAGGCTATATTTAACCGGAACACCATGACGACGCGACCAGTTACGCCGCCGTGGTGTCCTTAAGCTACCAAACTAGACACCATACAGACACCAGAGTCGCTACACCACACTAAGACAGTATCAAACTGGACCTTAAGTGCACGCGTCCGAGTTGGTGGCGCCGCCAAATTGGTTGCGCAACCAAACGAACACCAGGTGAGTAACTCTCTATAGAGCTGTATAATTTTGATGGTAGCGGCGATTGGTTGCGCCGCATGGCATAGCATAGCATAGTCGGCTTTATAATTTTTATATGTTGGGACTCAGGCCTCCTCTCTAGGAGAGGGAATGGGCCGTAATCTACCACGCGGGCCCAGTGCGGGTTGGTGGATGTCACATGTCTTCGAATTTTTGGTTCTAGGACATGCCGGTTTCCTCACGATGTTTTCCTTCACCGTTTTGAGAGCAGTGGTGATGAAATAAATTACACAAAGTAATGCGCCTGGCTGGGTTTGAACCCGCGACCTACAACTTGTAAGTCGGGGCCGTTACCTACAGTCATACAAATATTTGTTCCGTAAGGGAATCGAATTCGCAACACGCAACGAAGCCCCCGCCTGGGCAGAGCACCGCCGTGTCCTCGTGGGGGCGTTCGGCGGCAGTGATCTCTCGCGCCGGGCATTGGTACAGGCCATGATCCGGAGTGAGGAGGAGTGGCAGGCGATCGCCTCTTTCTGCGAAGCAGTAATGCTAGCAAAGGAGGCGGCGGATCGCGTGAGGTAACGGTCCTCACGCCCTAACCGCCGCCGGGATTCCGATCCCGATTTCCGGCCACCGTAGGCGCGGGTTTGAGGACGGCGAGTAATGGGTGGCTCGCCGTCCGACCCTCCGGTAACCGTCCAGACTGAGCCTAAGTCGTCGACGGCGCGTATTGTTCCACGCGCGCCTCACAAGGAGATGTCAGCAACGGTAAGGGCCCAGCAGGGTCGAAGCCTACTGGGGCTACGGAAGTGTGTAAGCGAAGCCCGGGGCCCCGGGATGAAGGAACAAGAGTGGGTTTTTAGTCAGTAAAAGTCTGACACTATCTTCCACTACGCCCAAGAGCGAGATTTGTCATCAGATGATTTTCCCACCTAAAAAAAAAACACGCAACAAAACAGCCAATCGCTCAAACATTGCGCCACCTGTGCCGATATACTATAATATAAACACAACTGACCGCAGTTTTCCAACAACAATCTCTGTGAAGCTAATTTGATTTTAGAACAAAGGTAGTTTTTCGAGGAAAACGCCGCACAGAACAATAATAATAGCGGAGTAGGAAGGCATAAACCCTCCTACAGTTACTTGCGAGTCGTCTAGCGCGTATTTACGAGTTTAATTTAATGTTTGACACGTCTTGTCTACACAATATTTACTACCAGTTATTCGACGAATAAATTTTCTACATAAACTTTATTCATTACGCACGCACACAAAATATTAACATTCATCATCATTTCAGCCGAAAGACGTCCACTGTTGGACATAGGTCTCCACCAAGTGTCGCCACAATGACCGGTCCTGTGCGTCTCGCATCCATCGGATTCCCGCGGCCCTCGCTAGATCATCGGTCCACCTTGTGGGAGGCCTTCCAACGCTGCGTCTTCCGATACGTGGTCGCCATTCCAGAACCTTTCGTCCTCATCAACCATCTGTTCTGCGAGCAATGTGTCCTGCCCACCGCCACTTAAGTTTGGAGATTCTTCGGGCTATGACCGTAACCTTGGTTCTCCTGCGAATATCTTCATTTCTGACGCGATCACGCAAGGAAACTACGAACATAGCCCTTTCAGTGCCCTTTGGGTGACTTTAAGTCTTCTGATGAGGCTTATTGTAAGTGACCACGTTTCGGAGCCATATGCCATTACCGGCAACACGCATTGGTCATAGACTTTCGTCTTGAGACACTGTGGTATATTGGACGAGAAGACACCGCACAGCTTCCCGAACGCTGCCCAGCCGAGTCGGACTCGACGATTGATCTCTTTCTCGAAGTTAGACCTACCCAACTGGACCGTCTGTCCCAGGTAATCGTAGTCGTTCACAACTTCCGAGTGTAAAGTCCCCGATCTTGATAGGAGTGGGTGCTACATGGCTGTTTACCATGTCTTTGGTTTTGTCCATGTTTATTTTAAGTCCCACTCTTTCGGAAGCTCTACTGAGGTCATTAATCATTGTACTGAGCTCCTCCGTAGTCTCAGCCATGACTAATATGTCGTCGGCAAATCGAAGGTGAGTGATGTACTCGCCATTGACATTAATGCCTAGCTCTCTCCATTCCAGAAACTTAAAAACCTCCTTTATTGCTGTCGTGAACAGTTTCGGAGAAATAACGTCTCCCTGCCTCTAGCCCCGCAGCAAGAGGATAGGTTTCGAGGTCTGGTCTTGTAGTCGGAATGACATGTATTAACATAAATAAAAATATCATGCCCGGACACAGCGATCCGGGGTCGCGGCAGGGTACGAAGGAGATTGCGGGACGACCGGACCTGGATGGCTTTCTTAAGTATTGAAACGAGAAAGCGAGGAACCGTGATCGTTGGAAAGAATGGAGGGAGGCTTTTGCCCAGCAGTGGGACAATACGGGCTAGATGTAATAAAATAACATAATAATTTGAAGCAGCTTTAATAACAAAATTAACTTTTGCCTCACTCGTCAAACATCAAAACTGTTAAGGATGAATGATCTTAGATGACCGATGTGTAAATAATTATGTTGAAAATGATGTGTAGATATTTCAATAAAGATGTTGAGTACTCACAAGTCAAAGTTTATACCGTAATTTATAGCTGTAAATATGAAATATTATAAATCAAAGAGAACTAGAAATATGACGATGAATCAATCAACTTAGCTCAAGAAAATCCAATGCCTAAACCTTCGCCGGGCCTTGGTAAAGGCCATGATCCTCTAGCCCCAGCAGCCGCCGGGATTCCGATCCCGATTTCCAGCCACCGTAGGCGCGGGCTTGCGGACGGCGAGCAATGGTTAGCTCGCCGTCCGACCGTCCGGTAACCGTCCGGACCGAGCCCAAGTCGTCGACGGCGCGTACTGTTCCAAGGAGATGTCAGCAAACCGTAGGGGCCCAGCAGGATCGAAGCCTGGGGCCAAGGGTCTGCTTCTGAAAGGAAGACTCGGCCCTGGTACGAAAGGCAACGAAGAAACAGGAGTGGGTTATTATCAGTAAAAGTCTGACACTATCTTCCGCCCCGCCCAAGAGCGGCTGATGTCATTGGATGATATTCCCACCGAAAAAAAAATTGCCTAAACCTTGGGCCTTACCATGACGTGTTGAAATGTAAGTTGTGTGAGCGAGAAAGAGGGATGGTGCTATACACCCTCAACTTTGGGAACCACTGGCCTAGACATATGTATAGTTATACACCTTAGGGTCACCGCACACGAGCCACACGCGCCAGCCGTAAACGCCCCGCCACGAGAAGTTAGAAGCGGCCATAAAGACAGATGAAGCGCGCGACAGACACTTGTGTTCGGTAACTGCTACATATTTTTAACTTAAGCGGGCAATATCATATTAGACTGTGACGAAAAAGGTTTAATTGCACGAGTGGCAGGGTTTTGTGTCGACGTTTAGTGGCCGGTGTGAGTCACAACACAAGAAGCGAGCAGCGATGATTTGTAGCGTGTGACGGCCATCGGTGTCAACCTTGTGCGGCGTATCCATATAAAATGTATGAAAACTATAGGAAATATGCCGGTGTCGGCGTTTTGTGTTTGTGGCCGGTGACCCATGTACAGCGACCCTTACTAAAGACATTGAAACAGAATAATAGTTATTCCATTCTCAAAATATGGTCAATTTCCTACACGATGACATCCAAGAAACTTTCTTCCCATTGCGAGTCACCAATATGCTTACTAACACATAACATTATCACCCAGTAACATATTGTAATACTGGGTAACGCTTCAACACCATGTTATGTAAATCGGACGTGTCTGAAATCATAATATAGAAAGTGCTTGTACGTGAATGTTTACACCATCCATTTCTCCTTATAGGGATTGCAGCATTGAATGAGATTACCATGCTGATGTGTGGGGAAAGTAGAAATGTCAGGTATATTATTAGGTAATAATTACAGAGCATTTTAAGGCAATTTAGAAGTATGTTCTTGAATAATAAAACTTCAATTTCGCATTAACAACACCTTGGACAGCTGATGACATTAGCCAGCTCATTCAACATACTTGCCTTTTTTTTGGCTAGGAAATCATCTAACAACTTCTCCCGCTCTGGGAGAAAGAGAGCGAGAGGAAGTGACCTTTACCGACTAAAACCCTCAGAGTTCCTTCTGTTGCACTTTGCGTGCCTTGGATACGGCGAGTCTTCCGAACAATCCTGCAACCTTTCAAACATGCTTACTAAAATGGGGTTGTAACATGAATACTCCAAATCAGGTAGGGCTTCCTTATGGCAGGGGATGATCTAGAATAGGCTTCTTTAAGATCTTTTCTGGTCTCTCCGGCCTCTTTGCATGCACTGATTGAATCAACATATACTAGATATATTCACGATGCGGTAGATCGCCCACCGCGACAGAAGATAATCCAGACGTCGTTTTCTAGACGCCAGCACATGTTCAGAATATATAAACATGTGGATTTCCTCATCATTTTTCAATCGTGCACATATTTGAATAATACGAGGCATGCCTCGGACGCAGGAATGTCGTATCTTACGCGTAGGTAATAATATGCCCGAGCTAAAATCCTTCTTCTAGAAATAGTTTTGGTCATTTGAAGAAGGATGAAACGCATGGCACTAAAAGAGTTATGAGTATACATGTGGATAGAGGTGAGGGAGACCAAAAGAAAGATGGATAGATTGTGTGAGGACTGTTATAAAAGAAAAGAGAGTTAGTGATAATGCGTGACGGGTGACAGGATAGAATGGAAAAACATATAGTGCCGACCCCAAGTAACGCAGGACAAGGACAGGAAGATGATGATTAGTATAAAACAAGGTCGCTTTTCACCTCTGTCTCTTTAAACAACATATCAACTATGTAACATTATGGAAAGAAGCAATAAAGTATTGAGTATTCGCTCACTCCTCCTAAACCACGTAACGGAACCACGCAATAGAAAAAACAATAAACGAGGTAGGTTTACACATATAATTTGCACCCGAGCGAAGGCGGGGCAGATCCCTAGTACAAACTAAGATAAGATCGAAAACCAAGATTAAAACAAATCCAGTACAATGCGATAGCTTTATGTAAAGAGCTGGTACAAGAAAAGAAGAAAACAAAGATTTTTATTTTTCATAAATAAATAATTCGGTATACTCGAATAGTTGGCAGATCGCCGGGTCTCTACTACTTCAGTAGAGTAAATATTTACGAAGTGTATGGCTGTAACGATTACTTTATTTCTTCCTGTATCATAATATTGAGAATGTAACGCACTGTTTCGATCATTTTATTGATGCTACAAACTATTGTCGTTAAAGGTAATGTAGATAAGATAATAAGATTAGAAAATATCTGATAGGGTATAATGAGGAATTGATGAAGATTGCGGGTTACTCCTATAGATATTAAAACACGTTATCAGTACCTCATCTCTGAAAACAGTATTCAAATAAAAACGGCCGAGGAAAGTGAAAATCGAAAGAAATAGCACGCAGCAGGCACAAAATATGATTTGTGTAACTCCAAAAAGAACCAACTAACACTCTAACAGTGGCTTTGGACCGACAAGAGAGATTCATAGCAGAGGACGTAATGAAGATAAATGATACGACCACCATGGGTTAGCCGAGATGCTTACAGCATTAGACTCGTCTCGCGATGATGCAGCTCAATTTGTACGGAACGGAACATGGATGACTCTCTTAAGAGAAACTTTATAGCTTCACACGAATTCAATTTAATAACATAGTTACGCACAATAAACAGGAAATTTCTTAGATCAATGTTTATTATCGTGAAATCTATAATTTTTATTACCCAAGTGTTTTCCTTCATGTTTGAAAAATTACAGGGTCTCATTTCTCTATGATAATGAAAAGTGAGTCAAGTAGCAAAAAGACCAAATGATTCAAAACAATTTTCTTGAAGCAGGAAAATTAGTTCAGGAAAGAAGTAAAAACGTGATCCCCAAAATAAGCTACGCAGACGCTATTGTTTCTAAACGTGCACGTTCACCTACGTCTTTATTCTCAGAGCTTTCGAACAAGAGACCTCCCGCTGAATACTAAAAGGCCGCTTTGTTTCTGCACGTTCAGAAACAGAGGTGTTTATATTGTGCTCGGTCGAGTTTTGAATATGTCAGGTTATGTCGCAATTGAAACGAGTTAAACGCGTCCACTACATGTAGTAGAAAGTGTTTAAGTTCAGGTATATGCAACCAACGGATTAAGGCATCAAACGTGACCCGCGCACCCCGTTCTAGCCTTGACTTGCGCTCACTGCTTGCACAATTTTATTTTGTTGTTCGATGAATATTATGACATTAGCAACGCTATCAAGGTCTTGCTTGGCTACGGTTAAGCCGATTCACCGCGTCACATCAATCGGGCATTTAAAACTTCAGTCGTTAAAACAAATTAAGCGGTCGGCGACTGGAGCCAACAATTTTATCAGTCCCATCTCGGGTCCCAGTAGACTACGTAATCGCCAATTGAATTGAAGTGAGAATAAGACTTACGGCACCGCGCTAGACATATCGATTACTTTCTCGCTACATGTTTTCATTGTCGTGACAAGTGAACACGACGGCTGACTAACCTTTTTCATTGGCCGTAAAATTTACATAAGACTCTCTTATCTTGCCAACGTTGTGCATTTGTTCGGTAAAAAACCAAAAATTTGGAAACAAGAGATTAGCCACTGTTTTACAAAAGGTAGCTTTGAATTAGTTTGTTGTTTCAATTCCTAAATCTTTTTGTCTTCAGTAGAAACAACAGCCTAGCCGTAACCAAACTGGGAACAATGCAAAAAAAAAAGAAGTCTCGGTCTTACCTCTTCATCTTCGGCTATAAATTCTACTGTAGTTTGTCTTTGCTGTTCCACGTTGTTTAATTTCACAGGCCGGCCGTCTGCTTGGTCCAATACTGCAACAAAAGAACGCAAGTGAGTCATGTTACAAGACTTTCTTGGAAAGATCGGTATTACCCGTTGGAGATAATAAATGCTCGGGCGCTTTTGGAAGACATATTTGGTACAAACGCATTCTAGCTTTACGATCGAGTTTTAGATTTTCCCTTTGGGTTTTACGCTAAATATAAAACAGTAGCTGAACCACAAGTTCATTACAACGTGTATGTCATAGCTAAATAAACGTACAAGAACAGATCGACGTGAGTCAGATGTGATCGTGTTTGAGCCTAGGACGCTTGTTGATTGTGATTGTGAAAACATGCGTTAATCATCACACCGGCTATACGTGCTCTGGGACGCCAAATACATAGGTAAACATATCAAACAAGAATTCTTACTGAGAGGAAGATCGTGTCACGATTCCGAACACGCGAAGCTACAAGTATTTATTTAGGTAATCGGCAGTATTTGCTCGAATTAGGTAAAAACAATGCTCTTGAATTTGTAGAACAATAAGTGTTTACTAGAAGTTTCGGATTAAACATTTAATCAAGATACTGCTATCTAGCATACTGGATATTCAAAAGAAGCCAAGGGACCATTCTTTCATAATTTTCTGTCCTTTTGAGCGTTGAATGAAAAGGACCAAACTAAGCAAAAATCTTTAAAATTATGCTGGGTTATCTTCCCATCTAACCGTCCTTCCGGTATCTCTTTCAACTTTATTCTCAGAATTCATGCATTTTTGTCAAAGGGCATAGCAAAGACGGTATGAAGAGAGGAAATCTTCTAGGGACCGCAGATAATGAGAGTAATATTAGGTAAGGGAAAAAAATGTTATGGTGGTAAAGTTCGTTGACATCCTGCATTAATAAACACCTCGTGGTCGTAAAGAGCTGGATAAATCTAATGGTTTTAAATATCATGACTATTGGTAACTTTACACACTATAAAAATATAGAACCGGAAATCTAAGTAAACATATCCATTCAACCGGCAGATTGGCATTTATAAAGTCATTTAAATCCAGTTATTTACGTGTCGCAAAAAAAAAATTTGTTTGTTTTTTTGCGCATAAAATTTTATGCGCGGAGGTATGACGAGCACGCAATGCAATTCATTAGGTCCGTTGCGAGATTAATCAGTAGAGTGATTTACATATTGAAAATGAAGTAAGTGAATGTGCAGAATAGCAGATTCCAATATTCATAACATCCATAGAAAGCGGAACAGTAAACGCAAGTGTTTTATTGAAAACAAATTACTTTCCTATCAATTCTGCATGTAATACTAATTTTCTTGCTTCTCTGAGCAGGAAGCAAGTTGCCACGACAGTTAGACAGGATGTCAGGGCTGGGTTATTTTATTAAAATGTATATTTAAAAAAGAAGAGTGTTTCACCTAAATGAGCGCTTGTGGTTTAGACACATTTCGATTATAGCGATAAGACTAAATCATCATCTCCCTGCCCTTGTCCCGTCTTATTTGGGGTCGACGCAACATTTTTTTTTGTTTCCTTTCTATCCTGTCACCCGTCATGCTATCACTAACTTTCTTTCATGTCATTCTTCACACAATCCATCCATCTTTTCTTTGGCCTCCCTCTCCCTCTCCAACTATCCGCATGTAAACTCATAACTCTTTTAGTAACATGCGTTTCATCCCTCTTTAAATGATCATACCGAGACAAACGATTCCCCTTCAACTTTTCACTCACTGGCGCCACTTTTAAACTTCCTTTAATATACTAATTTCTCACTTTATTCATCTCGTCACACCACACACCCATCTCAACTTTCTCATCTCCGCTACATGCAATCTTTTTTATCCGTATTTTTCACAGCCCAACATTCTGATCCATACAGCATGGCTGGTCTTATCACGGACTTGTAGATATTACCCTTCAACTTGGAGCATCCGTGGGTCAAAAGTTGTTCCAGTGACCGATCGCCATTTCATCCATCCTGAATTGATCCGATGTGTTACGTCTCGATCTACCTCGCCATCTCCTTGGATAAGCGACCCAAAGTACCGAAAGTCGGAGCAGATTGCTATGGGCGTTCCAGCGAGAGCTTAGGGCACACAACCGGAGAGACCGCCGAAATCGCAGAACAAGTATACGGTTTTCGTTCTGCTCAGGCATAAAACCGAATTAGTTCTGTGAAATTTCAATCTTTTCTCTCAGTCTCCTTTCAATAACTTTCTCCCAGGCTTTCATAGTATGTGACATTAGCTTTATTCCTCTATAACTGTTGCATTCAAGGACATCACCCTTGTGTTTAAAGATGGGCCCCAGAGAACTATTGCACCAATCATCAGGTATAGCTTCTTCCCGCAACGACTTATTGAAGAATAAAGCTAACAACGTCCATCCATCCACTCGCAGCAACTTTCACACTTCAGCTGGTATTCCGTCTGGACCAATTGCCTTATCATTCTTCATTCCATTTACAGCTATTCTGACTTCATCCGTATTAATCATTCTCACTAAACCCATAAATAAATAAATATTTACTGGTTTATTCTCTAAAATCCAATTCCAGTTGTTTTCCTCATTCATCAGTCTTTCAAAATAGTTCTTCCACCTCTCTTGGATTTTTTCATTTTCTGATAAAATCATTCCAATTTCATCCCTTATATACATCTTAGTGTAAAATTTCTAAATCCTACTATAATTGCTTAGCGTAGGTACTGACCTAGTAAAATGATCTGAAAGAACCGAGCTTGAATGGAGGTCAAACTTTATGAAGTTAGTTTCAGAAGATCATTAGCGGCCATTGAAGTCGTAAACAATAACTAGGGAAGTCCGCCATGACTAATAAAGGTGACTGTTTACGGTGTGTTGCCTCCCACGCCCAGCTTGCTTCAATGCAGCCATCTCCTATGGTTATCTATATTCCGATAAACTAGATTAGTTTACCGATAAGATAGTTTTAGTTTTCCAGTCAGGCATAGCAGCATAGACATTTTATACTTTATTGTGTTTCACTTCCAGCCTGAGTTAATCAACAGTACGATTTTTTTCCAAGGAGAACTTTGTCAAAAAAAAATAGTCTCAAAGTGGGAAAACCCAACGTGGATACGAACACATACCAGTATTAGCAAACATATTTCTACTGTGATTTCTTTCGATAACACAATATTGTGGTTTTATTTACTTATACGTAGGTATAGATAGGTACCAAAGTTCACTGAGTTTCCCTGTTTTATAATGCAAGCTTATACTGATGTAACCTGTGAATTGCCATACTTAGTCATAACTTATTTCATATAAAATGTTTTAAATAACATAATATTTTTGGGTCACATTGAAGATTTTTTCAATGTGATTCATGTTCTTTGCAAAACATTCACGTAATATTGAATTAGAATTGTATTTAGCACGATCCAAATAAATACCACAGTTTAATCCAAATTATTTACAATTTATATTCGGAAGTTATTTTTTATGGAACCCATTTTGACAAAAACCTCCTCCAAAGTATACCACTTCTCTCTATATTTGGCGGTGTTTAACCAATCTCTGCTTGCTATTTTCGCTATGTCATCTGCACATCGGGCCAGTGGGCGGCTTCTCGCTCGTTTTCCTCGAGGTCCAGGCTATTCTATAGACCCCCGCGTCCATCTCTTATCATTGTATCTAGCCACGTGATCATTAATATTAGACAATAATATCTGCGCATAAAGTTTCATGTAACATAATATCATCAGTTATGAACGAGGAATAAAATAGGCAATGATAGTATGTTTTTAAATTGTCAATAGATTTACTATGTCCAGATACCGTAACGGATTAAAGTACGAACGATGACAGCCAACAATCATTGTGATGTCGAATTCCTTAAACACAGACTCTTCAAGTGCCTACATTAGAGAACCCGTTGCCGCGTTGGAAATTCCCGATGACTTATTGGGGAATATAAAAATGTAGCCCGGGTTTATCCAGATTATGTTAAAAATATAAATAGGACAGCGAGCCGCTGGATAGTGGATACCAGGTCACGCAAATCGAAAAAGAGGCGTAATAAAGTTACGCCTTTACGCAAACGTTGGCAAATTTTTAGATTTTGGCAACTCTGAGAAGGGAAGCATGTTTCCCATAATGTCGATATAAATTGTAATGGAAATGACGTACGTATTCTGATAACAAGGGGTACGTATTACAATTAACATAGCGTAAGATAAACACACGTCCGCTCATTATCATTTACAGTGCGAGCATGTGCACCTCGCCTCATTATACTTTCCACCACCCGTATAAAATTTTCGAGTGGACACAATTATGAAGGTCGTAGCCGTCAGTCACATTCACATGAATGAAATCACATGTTTTATAACATAATAAGTAAATGTTGAACGAAAGGATTATGATGCGATTGTTGAGGAAACGTTTCGAGGTAAAAACAGCTATTCTATTATTATTTGACCATTTTTGACCGTGTTTTTTTTTAAAAAAAAACACAAAACCTATTTGCAAAATAAATATCATTTGTCATTCACTGACACAGTATCCGTACAACTTTTAATTTTTTTCGTTTCATAATCGACTATGACTAATTTTGCAATAAAAAAAAATGAACGATCATTCTGATGAAGAATATTTCTTTTTAACCGACTTCATAAAAAGGAGGAGGTTATCAATTCGGTTGTATTTTTGTGTGTTACCTCAATACTCCGTCGTTTATGGACCGATTTGCAATTTTTTTTTACTTTTAGAGGATATGACTTCCGATTGGTGTCACTTTTTTCAGAATCCAGTTCTGATTGGATCCGTGAGGAATCGAGAGAACTCCTCAAATATTACAGGCAACCATATAGTGATTTTGGTATTTTCATCGAGAACTTAAGCACTTCGAGACAAAAAGTAACATTTGATGAAGTGGAACTGATGAAGAAGACCAGAAATACCACATAGATATCACAATGAAGATAGTTAAGGGACTATACAAATAAATAAATGGTTCTGAATAGTTATGTTGAAAATGGTATCATCGAAGTGATGATGATGGAGCCGGAAGATAGGCTCCCGGAACTCTGTAATTAATTAATATATCCTAGCCGTGTTTGGGCTTATTAGACAATTCTAATAAGCCAAACTGCACTCAGAATGAACATTCATGAAATGCAGTTTGGCTGTAAGGTACTCTCGAACTGATCTGATGATAGAGCCGGAAGGTGGAAGCTAGACATAGGAACTTCATATAAAACCATGTAACCTAGCCGTGTTTGGGTTAATTGGAATTGTCTTGAGAAATATGCACTCTGGTTATATATAAGTGTAACGCAACTAAAAAGAGTGAAACAAAAAACCGATTACACTAAAAAAACACTAAAAGGATCAAAATAACTTTAATTTCGGATGTCGGTGTTAAATAAGAAACAAACAATACCGAGAAACACAAACAAAAGTGCGATCCGTGCTGATAAATGATAATAATAATTTATTTCTCTATAATAAATAATATTGTACAAATTTGAGCAATAAATTGAAGATGACTTAATGCAAATACATAAGAAATAAAAATGTGCAGCTGCGATTGAGCTAGACCAAGCCTGTATTTCAGGACGCAGTTCTCTTCCCAGAAAAAAAGTTATCAATATAACAGCATTTGCGTGTAACGTCTTTATAATTTAACACATAACAAAATATTAATTTGCAATCGAAATTGTGTGTTGTGTGCAAATCAAAGCGGTGACTAATTTCGAAAGTCGGTAAGAAATATTGGAACATGATATTTGATTAAATCATTAGTCTTGCAAGATCCTACAGAGTACAGAGGTATCGTATCCGCTTCGATAACATCTCGTAGTGACCTACAAAGGTTTTTTGTCGAATTAAATGGCGGAACTGTAGACGTAACGGTGACCGAGCATCCACGTACATAGATCAGATGGATAAACCTCAAGGAGTCTTCCGATGATCGTTTAATGCAGGATCTGTGTCATGCCTTGGCACGGTTCGTGAGGAAGCGGGTCATACACACAATATAAGAGAAGGCCCCTCTACATAGCAAACACGAAGACAATTTAAATGATTTCGGTACACCTATCTCGTAGTAAGTTGCAAAATATCCAAAACATACAAATAACAAGAACATTTCAAGTCATTTTGTAGTGAAGGGGATTTTGTAAGTCCTACATCAGGTTATGTTAATGCTTGCTGGGACAATACCGATATTTTATAGTACCCAGCTGACACAAGTATATTGCCAATTAACTCAATTAAATAAAAGTATTCTTAGAGGCAATTAGCCGTAAAGCGTAAATGTGCCGCCAATACATCTATTGAACAATGAGTAAATTGACATATAAGTGCAATAGAATGGCGGCGGGTTTCTTTCGAACTTTTGCTATATTGAAAGGGGAACGAGGACACACCTATCCACACTCTGGTGTATTCTACGTAACTATACGTCATCGAATACATTAAATTAATGCCATCGATAAGAAACAAGCGACTCTACTCAGCTAAATAGCGCCTGATTTATTCTGACTAAACTGGAAATAAATCGGTAACAGGCGCCTGTCAATTGTTAATAGAAGCAATGCCGCCAACAGAATTGGCAATAGGTTGGGTACCTACTACAAATTAAAATATCATTCGAGGAACACCCGCGCCACAAATGTGAACCAATGATTCTTCAATATGACTCCATTTGAAAATAACCAGTGTAATGAAGAATGAAAATATAACGCTATTATACTATTATTGGCCCTCGAAAACAACTGGACTGTGAAATTGATTGTGGCGTCAAGTTTTCTTATTGGAATGAATATTGAATTTGAAACAAAATTAGTGTATCAACCGCTGATTAGCCATGTCGCTAACCTTTGAAACATTGATCCGCACAAGGTTGTGAATTCAGCCGACGTCCCGGCTGACCGCAATCAAATGCACGTCTACAACTCTACAATATAGACTACTAAAGAGAGAACAACGAAACCCACTTCGCTGCAGACGTACTAGTCAGTTTAATGTCAGTGCTACATAGTTGTCATGGATTGCAATGTGAGAGGCGATCTACGTGATTTTATCTCGGGCCAATCTTAAATGTGTTCATTTCACTGGGTGTTGTGTGGTGGCCGCAGGCGATGCTCGCTCTCTATGACATCACGCCACATCCAGTCGACCGAGTGTTTGTGCTTCACATAGCATGGCGTGATGTCAAACAACGGTAAGCGGATTATCTCTAATCAAACCTTCATACTCTGTCATTGACTGCACAGTAGTATCGTTCTGAATTAGCTCTAACGAGTCTAATGCTAATGAATGGATCTTCCAGATGGGTTTGTAATTTCATTCAATTTTATATTATCAGTTTTACTTTTTTGCAGTCTGTAGACAGCTTTAGTTTGTAAAAAGCACGTCATCTGAAAATACGAGTATGCAGCCAGTTTCTTCTTTGCTCAATGTTCAACTTCTTTTACTAAAATTTGATTTACAATAGTAGCTACCTTTTAGTTGTAAGTAGTAGACAAATCAAGGGTAATGAGGAACATCTAATTGCTAATGACAAAGTTTCAATTCCCAAATTATTCAAATAAATTCTGGCAATGACACTGTTTGAAATAAAACGGGGTTATCAAATTATATGCAAATAAAAAAAGCATTTACTTTATTTATATGCGCTTGCGCAGCTGAAGTTTTTTATAACTTATCGATATGCGAAGGATGCAATTATAAATGATGTATAATTATTGTTTATGAAATCTGTCTAACTAGATTTATTGGAAATCGTGAACCAATTAGCATGGCAGTTATTTTTTATTTAAACAAGTTTTATAAATTTACAGACTGTATATATTCATGTAACAAAATATTGAAAATTTGCTCCAAATATAACCCTAGTTAAATTCTGTAATTATACCAGTTTAGTTTTATTATTTATAAACCTACACTCAAGGAAGCAGTAGATAATAATGCATTATAAATAATATGAGTACTTCAAAGAAACTGCTCACTTATTTTATGACACAGAAACATAAAAATCACATCTAATTCATGTTAATAGAAACACTTAATCAGCATACTTAGTATGTACTCGTAACAATAACATTCGATAGGTCACGTAACTGTGGATATCATTATCTCGAATATTCTTGCCCTATCCCACGCTTTAACTGGCCTGAAAACATGGATTGAGACGAATTATATGTTGGAATATAACAAAAACAAATCCATCCTACTTCAACACTATGATTTCTCTTTCTAACCAAGAAATATTGTATTTAATTGGTCTGAGCCCCTCGTCAGCACTTGACTGAAATCTCTAGTATGGTTACAGTTACTGTATTCCTTTAGCCTTGCTAAGAAGCACACGTCTCACGTAATATTACTGAAACACACCTTCCAATATATAGTAAAGGATTAATAAATAGTTATTAATTCAAATCCTTCAAACCGTGTTTGCTTTGGTGTCCACCTATTAACCCCACCCCAACATTATACAAAACATTACCTATTAATAACAATACACAAAGTGATTAATTTTGTTTCCTGAACTGTCTGACACAATATATTAGAGGAAAACAATGTGACGTCATCAAATCATTCAACACTGATGTTTGTTGAACTATCGAGTTGAACAAAGGATTCAAACAGTCGATCCAAACAAAATGGTTTATTAATCATAGAGGTAATTAATAGGATTGATTACATCATTCACCCTCACCGTGACACTACAAAGGTAACCGGGAATAAACATGGAAAAGATTAGAAAATGAAACTGCTAATGTTATCAGTAAGTTTTTAATTTGCTTTGACGGCTAAAAAGACCTGAATTAAATTTGGCACACAATGACCTAAATCAACATATTGGATACTTTTTCTTCAGTTTCATTAAGTAAGACGATCCTCTAGGATCCGAGTGAAACTGCAGGCAATAACTAGTGGTAGAAATATACCTGCCGTATTGAGTGTGTCCTCGATCAGGATACCGAAGTAGTTGGTAGCGACCGGTTCTCTGACACTCCCACACTTTAGTAAAGGTTAGTATTTAGTGCACCATTTGGTACCACGAAATTCTTGCAAGACAGTTACTGACCGTAAAGTTATAGTCCATTTGAGGACAATATAATTTGCGTTGGCAAATCGACCACAATGTGGTCACATGATACATTTTTCAAATATTTTTGTAACATCATACTTAATAATTTAGTTCTTACGCATCTTTCAGCTCAAAACAAAAACAACCTGAGGCAGTTTATTGAAAAAAAAAAAAACTTTTTACAAAAAAAAAAATTAAAAAAAAAATAACTGACTTCACTAAAGAAAAAAGAAGTTTCTCGATATTGTTTGTTTCTTATTTAACACCGACTTCTGAAATTAAAGTTATTTTGATCCTTTTAGTGTTTTTTTTTTTAGTGAAGTCGGTTATTTTCTTTTTTTGTAAAAGGTTTTTATTTTACACTTTTCAGTTGCGATACACTTATAAACAGAGTGCCTATTTCTCATGACAATTCCAATTAACCCAAACACTGCTAGATTACATAGTTTTATTATAAAGCTCCTGTGTCTACCTTCCACCTTCGGGGTCCATCATCAAATCAGTCTGATAGTACCTTATAGCCAAAGTGCATCTCATGACAATTCTAGTAAGTCCAAACACGGCTAGGTTACACTGATTAATTACGGAGTTCCAGTGCCTACCTTCCGGCTCCATCGTCATCATCAGATCACTTTGATGATACCATTCAACAACGTAACTATTCAGTACCATTCATTTATTTGTATTGTCATAGACGCTAACTTTCTTCATTTTGATATCTATGTGACTATGAAGTTCCGTTGACCATTTCTGGTCTTCTTCATCAGTTCCACTCATCAAATGTTACTCTTTGACTGTAAATGCTTAAGTTGTCGATGAAAATACCAAAATCACTTTACTATGGTTGCCTATAATATTTCAGGAGTTCCCTCGATTCCTCATGGATCCCATCATCAAAACTGGATTTTGAAAAAAATGGGACTAATCTGGAAGCATACCTATCCTATAAAGGAAAAAAAATTGCAAATCGGTCCATAAACGACGGAGTTCTGAGATAACAAACATAAAAAAAATAATGATAAAAAAAATACAACCGAGTTGACAACCTCCTCCTTTTTTTGAAGTCGGTTAAAAAGGCATCTGAATAATCGTCGACCGCTAGGGCCCGGCGCCCATTATCAGCATCGGGAAGGAAAAGGATCCTTCGGCATCCCTTAAACGATCCTTCGGCATCCCTTAAAAGATCCTTCGGCATCCCTACATGCAAGCAAATACTATCAAAAACTATGCTTTGGCATGCATGTAGGGATGCCAAAGGATCCTTTTCCTTGCCGATGCTGATAATGTTTGCCGGGCCTAGGTTGTACTTACACTATATCAATAATCAATTTTGAAAAAAATCGAGGTAAACCGTTGTAAATTGTAAGATATGGCTGCCTTGGTTATACGCAAAACGAAATATCAAAACATACCGAAGCCGAAGAATTTAATCATGAGAAGTTTCTCATATCATACGGGCAGATAAACAACCAAGGTAATACCAAAAAAGTATTTGCGCTTTCTTAAATTACTAATTAAAATTCCTGTGAAAGAATGCAGAGGTTGCTTTTTGTTCTTTTGAAAACACTGGGAATGCCTGTTGCATCGCTAATTATGTTGTTTATATTCAACCGACTTGAATATGGCATTAATATAAATTACGACTACTAGTCTGACACGTTAGGTTCCAAAACTTTCACGTCGAGCAACGTAACTCGGTACTCCAAGAAAATAATTCTAGCCATAATTTGTATAAAAAGTTAGAAGCCAAGTTTTTGTGAAATGAGAGGAAGGAATTATGTACTTTAGGAATCGTGAACGTTCGTGGTTTCAAGTAAGTAATAACAATCCATATTGTGTTTGTTGTTTTGAGTATTTTCAACACTTTTCCAACAAAAGTTGCTGTAGCGTTTGATGCAACAGCCTTGGACGAATACAAAAGGGTTGAAGGAAACAGACGAGAGGTTGAGACTGTTACCAATACATTGATCAACACATCTAAGTAGAAGACAATTGAAATTAAATCAGACACGTGACACTCGATTAGCATACTATACAATGCGTAACGCATAGGTCAGTTAAATGCTACACTTTCGAGGCCAAGATACAATGTCCAGTATTTGTCATTTCGAAATGACGTTTCAGATAATTGGTCAAGGGCATGTTTTGAATTCCTTTTGAGATGTCCGGTATAACTCAATCCCATTTTTTCTACCTTCATCTTTATTGAGTCCTCTGCTGTAAATTTTTCTCTTTAACACTCATAAGAAACCAATTTCCAATGATCAATTTATCGACACCTTCCGCTTTATTCAGTCGGCCCTTACACCATAAAGCTTCATCTTCATTTGAAACAATTATTTCAAATTAAAATTCAACAAGGACACACAACAACATATAAATGCTTATCTATTATAGCCTTATGATGTCCATGTTAGCTATCGTTACAGTTATTGAAGTTATTCAAACTTTTGCAATATTTCACCGTTTTCATAATCATCGCATTAACATTCCATGCACACGGATTAACGTTAATACCTACATTTGAAATGCCACAATGTGTGCAAATGATGCTGGTGAGGTAAGGGTCAACGTAACGTTATAATTTGACTCGTATGTGCATAACGCACGCATAGCCTTTATTTTACCATTCATATACAGAAAAAATAGAGATGAGATAAGAGACAGCATAGGGCAAAAACAAACGGATGGACCAATGTCTTGTTAATCACCAAAGAAATCCCTTCCAGACTGTAAACGAAAAGGTGGCAAAAAAAGTAAAATCCGTTGTCTTTGTTATCATAGACGAAAGACATCCATTGCTGGACAAACTCCCCCACATTAACCGGTCTTGTGTGTTTTCCATACAGCTGCCTCATGCGGCTCTCACCATAAGAACACCTTGTGGGAGACCTTCCAACATTACACCTTTAATGGGCGGTCGCTAGTCTAGAACCTTCCAGTTTCATTAGCCATTTGTTATGTTGCAGTTTAATTAATTGATTTATAAATCAGGTGTCAAAAATGTAATTGTAAAATTAACACAGAACGGGTTCATTATAATATCATGTTCTCACGTCTAACAATTCAAAATAGACGTGAATAATATTATTATTACCATCTTTATCTCAGACGACATTTCATTACTATATCTAATTTAATATGGATGTATAGATAAAAAACACGTGGCGTAGAACTTTCCAAAGTTCTAAAAGACATTTCAGCATTTGTGAGTGATATAATGTTTACTGGTCGTGTCCCTTTGTTGTGAACTCAGTCCATTGTCATGTTTGAGTTATTTTGATCCCAAAAGTTGGCATTTGGTCACCTCGAGGACGGATCGTTAACTGCGTCCAACCAACCAATCAAACTAGCCTAGTTAGTAGTAAAGGTAGTAATATTTACACGATGCCACTTGTGATTAGATCGATATTTTCAATTACATTTACAATACCACTTCTAAAGGATAATATAACTCTCTGTTTCTATAAATAGAATGAAGCTTTGAAACTGAACATCAATCACAATTTCAAGGGAGTTGTTTCGACGTCCGTATGATTGCTGTTACAAACTTCAAACTATGGTTGGGTAATGGTCGACGTGATTAGAGTGGGCGTAGATGTTTGTCAACTAACATCATAAGGGAACTCCCACGCTTACACCAGTTTCTCGCATTTGGTTACGTGATTGAAACTCTCAAACTCGTGGCGGGCCAGGCAACTAGTCTGCGAACAATTACTTGAATAACATCAACACAAACATGTTATAATCGTCTTTTAGATCTTAATTAAGATCTGTTCGTTGTTATTCGGTAGCCGTTTGCCCGTGTTAACCATTTGAAACCAATTCAGGCTAACAAACCCTTCATTATTACATTTGTTACGAATTTCTCGCACGTTTTCGTTGGCCGTACACTTAGGATCCTAACTATTAACAATTTCGTCCTAATGATCTTTATTGTTAGTCAAACAGTACACCAATATGCTTTTAATGAAGCAGTAGAATGCGCTAATCAGAATTCACTTCAGTACTTTATAATAATAACAATATTCAAAGAATTTGCATGGCTGGTCACACGCCGAGGTCCATGTAGCCTTGTCGCTGGCCGAACACAGGTATGTTGGTTTATATTAATGCACTATAAATATACTTGTCATTAATATTCTGTACATTGAATTTCCTTGTCTTCTACGTGAGTGCGGTGATCATCTAAGTAAAACGTATGAGTCGTAGGAAACATTAGTTCATTCCAATTTGATTGTACGCCAGAATGTAAATCAGTCACAGTCCACCTACGACCAGGTTAGATTAAAAATCCATAATGAGCCAGATTTTCTTGTTTAACTATTCTCGTCCAACTGTGGGTTGACATTCTTATCTATAAAATGGTGAATTCTGACGATATAAATATACTTACCTAGTCTCGAAATTAGTGAAGTCTAGTTTCATCGTAACATTAATTCCATATCTACATTTCGAATGTTTTATTTAGGTATTTTCAAACATGTATCAGTAACATGTACAACAATACCTGACGTAATAAAAATTGAGGCAAGTAAACAACTCAAGTATCGTATTGCGAAGCACGATGGCAAACTTGACCGATGATATGGAACTGTTATCGGCAGCAGACTTGGTAAAGATTTTGCAATCCGGAACGGTTTGATAACGACGAACGATAGTTCAATCCATACTAGTATTATAAAGCTGAAGAGTTTGAAATACTGGTTCGAATTGAAAAATTCTTTTAGTGTTGGATACCACATTTTATGGAGGAAGGCTAGGCTATGTTATCATTACATAGCATGATGCTACGAGCATTAGGAACGGAGTAGTAACCAAAGACGCAGCAGCTATTAAGTTATTATTATAAACTTATCGATTATGGAACAGTTGGTTAATATACTCGTATCCGTATATATAGTTACCTTGAATAGCTCAAATTTTCTTTATGAATAGACATCGATCGAATATACTCTATTTTAAAACGAAGAACATGAGTCTGTTTGATTTTATTTTTTCGGTGGGAAATCATCAAATGACTCACCCGCGGTGGGCGGAGCGAGAGGGAGTGTCAAACTTTTATTGACTAACTACTCCACCCTACTCTACCCTACGCTAGTTACCTACCTACTTACCCTACAACCTTCCCTGTATGATGGTGAATTTCATAAAACTAAAAAGAATTATTAAAATTGGTCCAGAACAGTCCAGAAGTTCATATTTTTCATGTTTTTATTTAAATATGGTATGATTCGTTAATTTATATATTTTAATGTCTTTGGTTTATTTTATAAACAAAATGTTCTAGTGATTACCATTTCAAATTTTCAAGACATTCTACTTTTAAGTTTTTAAAGAATCAAAATAACTTTAATTTCGGAAGTCGGTGTTTCTCGGTATTGTTTGTAGAAATTAAAGTTATTTTATGATATCAATATTACGTATTAATAGGAATCACGTTGTCCCATACAAACTTTGTCCCCTTTTTCACCCCCTTAGGGGTAGAATTTCAAAAAATCCTTTCTCATCGGATGCCTACGTCATACAAAAAATATACCCTCAAAGTTTCACGTTTTTACGATCAGCAGTTTAGGCTGTGCGTTGATCCGTCAGTCATTCAGGACAAAGCAATATATATGTATAGATAGATAGATATAGGTGCCTGTATTCCTTCAGGTGCCCTTTGCATTTCAATGCTACAACTACTCTTTCGAGCTACCTCACAGTCCTGGCAGACTGCAATTTCTTGCAGCGTAATATCTAAACATTCCCGCGTTTTCACTGGGCTTTGCTTTAATTAGAGGAATGGGTCATGTGCTCATTAGCAAGTGATGTGGCGAGTTCTTTTAGCCTATATACGGCTGCGTTAATACTCAATATATATAGCTCCTTCCATTTGACCTGTTCTTTTACATTGATTTTAACAATAAGATAATATATAATTATATACTTAACCACTTTTGATACAGCTATTCCCAAAAACATCGTAAATCGAATGGTTTATTTTTTTTTAAGATGGAAAATCATCAAATAATCCCGTTCTAAGAAGGAATGAGAGGGCATGTCAGACTTTTACTCAAGACCCACCTGTGTTGCTTCAGTTGCTTTTTACAGGCTAGAGCCACGGTTACTCTTTCGAGGAACTTATAAAAAGAAGGAATATAATTTTAATTGGTCAAGCATATCATAGAAACATTACCTAGTCAGGGAAGGTACTATTGCACAACTTATCAAGTCTGATAATAAAGTCTTGGAGCGTGCACGTCGTTGACAGTGCAAAAATTAATATCCAAACAGCGGAACTTTACGATACAACGTGAAGTTTATCTTGTTTTGTAATGTTCAACACAAAAAACTTAATAACAAAGCGTAAAATTGATTAACCATCTTGTAATTATAAAATGGCTGTGTTACTTTAATTTACAGGTTACATTTTGGAGAGTGTGCGCGGGAACTGCATGACTTGATTCCGCCATCTCCTTTCTACCATCGGACAAGCCGACGAACGGCGAGTATCCACCCTTACGTTGTTGAAACTTCAACGGTCCGGACTAAGTGTTTCGCTTCGTCGTTTATACCGCGTACATCGAAGGACTGGAACAATCTGCCTGCTGCGGTCTTTCCGTCCAACTATAATATAGGTGTCTTCAAGGCTAGAGTGAATAGGCTCTTAATAAACTAGTGCGCCTGACCATCAATGATTGCATCTCCGCTTACCATCAGGTGGGATCGCAGTCAAGCACTGGTTTATATCATCATCTTCCTGCCCTTATTCCGTGTTATTTGGGGTCGGCGCAACACGTTTATACAAACAACACTGGTTTATATCAATAAAAAAAAAAAAATCGCGTGTATAAAGTGATTTCGTGACTACATAATAAAACAAATATCTAGGCTTTATCTTGCTTAGTACTCAATGTATGTATCGTATCTACATTATAATACCCACGGTTATTTTCTTTGCTATCATTAGTATTTGCAATGTTATCTTAGCAATTCGTATTGTTATAATGAGTTATTATTACAGAGGCCATTGTAATGTAAGTTTTTAATAAGTAATAAATCATTTCATTACCTAGATTTTATTAAATGTGTTTATGAACATAAAAGTAGTGATGTTAATATTAAACATCACACAATTCCTTCATGATTGACTTTCACGTCTATTGTTTAATTCATATTCAAGAGATCCATTGTACATCCTCCGTACCATGAATGGAAATGTTACTGAAACCACTTACAAGCCATAATATTTTTCTAACCGGCTACCGCTATCCTCATCGATGTTACGGAGATACTGACAACAAAATGATTCAGATTATAACATTAATGACGTTACACAAATTTGATTCACAAGCTCCTTTTACTCATCCTGACCTTAAACAGTTACTGGCCGGCAGGTAGTTCAAATCGCTAGGATGCTTGAGAATACTACAAAGGAATTCAAGAATGACGTCATACTGAAATAAAACGGGTCGAGATCTTAGCTATTTAGGATAAAGGGCGGGATAACCGCAGGCCGCAATCTTGTTAAAATATCTTGTTTGTAATATGTAGATGACTCAAGATTCTGGAGAGCTTGCAGAGTTTTGCTGTCTTGGAATTTGGAAATACCAAGTTAGTACCTGTTACTAAGAGGCAGAGATTTCAATACTAATTATATCGAACCTTTCCAGGAAGAACATCGTAAGTCACACTTTGCGTTTTTTGGAGGGATCGTTTTCCCTTTCATAATTTAAAAAATATTTATGAAAGTATGTTAATAGCAACTATTCTATTAGATCAGCAGATAAATGAATAATAAGTTATATATTTTTAGAATGCTATCAACATAAATACATTTTAATCATGGCTGAGGATACCCGTTCCTACAATAAGCGCAAACTGTCTCTTACGATGGTACTACAGCACCTAAAGCGCTCTCGGCCTGCATACTAAAGAAAGAGATTCGCAAAGACACAATGCTTGCCAAATATGAAGCATATTAGCGACTTACTAAAAATCTGATTTGATTATAAAATTAAAACACTAGAACGGTAAAAAAACGTTGCTCGTAGAATAATCTTACAAAAACCAGAATGAGTGCATGTATATTAGTCCGGTTTAATTTTTAGAGGTATCCTCGTGTATTTTTCTGTCGTACTAAATTAGCTGTATAATGTTTTGAATAAACTATACACTATCTAGTATTTATCCTGAAGTAGAAAAATACACCTCTTCCAGCTCCTGATTTACACATATTTTTTTATTCTGTTTAATGCAGTGGGACAAATACTTTTGCGCATTATAAAACTCACGATTAATGCCTGTAGTCCTCTTAAAAATCGGGTCGGTAAGGTCGATATGTATATGACTCACGAATCTGGAGAGCTTGCAGAGCTGTTGTATTGCAAATATCGTCGATAGACGATCGAGCATGACTAAAAATCCATGGTCCGGAGCGAGGAGGAGTGGCAGGCGGTCGCCTCCTTCTGCGAAGCAGTAATGCTAGCAAAGGAGGCGGCCGATCGCGTGAGGTAACGGTCCTTAAGTTCCAACCGAGCTCAAGTCGTCGACGGCGCGTACTGTTCCACGCGCGCCTCAAGGAGATGTCAGCAAATCGTAGGGGCCCAGCAGGGTCGAAGCCTACTGGGGCCACGGGTAGTGTGAAAGCGAAACCCGGGGCCCTGGGACGAAGGCAACGAAGGAACAGGAATGGGTAAAAGAAAGCGATTTCAATATTGTTTATATTGCAGGGTGCAAAGGGCAATCGTCGCGAAAAAAGCCCCGTATCAAAGTTATCTAGACTTAAATTCAAAGATCAATTATTATCTATGTAGGTATATACGAGACTTGATCTGATCTCAACTCCAAAGCAGACACATTCTGTGTATTTTACATTATTATCAGTACATTATAGCAGGCAGGAATTTATGTAGCAGACATGGAATTATTGACCTGCAACAACTATGTACACACGTTGTGAACATTAAACTTCATACATTATTGATATAACCAGCGTATCAGTACACTGCGCTTTATGACTTGGAGTTCTGCCTAATCCGTGACAAAAATGAACGGGATAATACGTGGTTGCATGTGCTGCAAACATTTTAATAGAGATTTTAGTATAATGTTAATTTTGTAAACATTTGTGAGATTTAGTAATAGAAGTGGCGAACAGAGGTACCTAATAAACAAACATAAATGACTTCTTATTGGTTTTATTCAGCAATGAAAGCTTAATAATAATTCACACAGATTTTAAACTATAATTATTGGTTATGTTAGTATTTTACTTATTCTAGATTGTTAGTATGAAGTTCTGTTGTAAGAACCGCTCAAACCGCCGCCGGCCGGTAAATGCCTCCATTTTCCTTTATTTCGCTGTATGTCTTGCCTGTTTGTTCCAGGTAAATCCAGCCGTGGCAACTGTGTCATCACTTTTTTGAACGTCCTTCCTTTACGTCTTTTCTTGTCATAATGAAAAATTGATTCACCTTAAATGTAAGACGATATATAAGAAAAATGAGAAAGGTACACCAACCCATAGGATGTAATTGCCAAAGCTTCTAGAGAATTAAAATAAAACTCATCTGCGTAAGGAAAACAATATTCCTAAGGGGCTGGAATTTTATTACCTTATTGCCAACGGAAATATCCGGTTACTGTCTAAAGATAAAAAATTATAATTTGTTAAACAGGTTGAATTAGCCGCAGGCGCATGCGCATTTTCGACAGAACCAGGTCAGTGTTGCCAGCTGATTGATAGCTCATTTGCTTCGTGTCTGGTAGAAAGTATTCTAAATATCTCGCCATTACATTTCGTCGTTAAAGTATCTGTATGTACATTCAAATATATCTTTCGAGTTATGCAGCAACCTGGAAAAGTTGGACAAAACATCCATCTTTTCTCAGGTTGCTGGGGTCGACAACACATTTTAGTAGAACCAGTTGAATACCAGTTATTAATATTCTTAGAGAAGAATTATTTTCTTAGATTACGATATTCAGTTTTTTTGTTTTCATTGCAAGTCGAGACTCGAGACCACATCCACATGATTTTCTATTGTAATGCTGACGTAATTATCATAGCTTATACGGTAAGAAGACACATTCTTCATGCATCGCCTACGGGCCTATAAAAAAAGATCCGTCTGTGTTCTCTAAGTACGTCATAAACGGTATTTATGTAAGAATCGCTAATGATACATAAATAATTTATAATGTACATGATTTCACTAAATTTACAAGTCGGCCTTGTAAAAAGACAGATTGGTGGATGCAGTTGTTATATGAGCATAGTACGCTGTTGTTTATTTGAAGACTTATAAGATGGAAACTTATAACATGACCGACGAGTCATATGAAAGAAGACTCATGGAAAAAATATAATCTGTAAATTCGCTGGAATTGAACTTTCATAGCGCGTACTCATCTTACTATCCAACTCATGAGTGTTTTTTACAATTTCAATATGATAATGGATTATTCCAATTTTACCTTAACCTGGCTGTTTCCAAATGTAAAAAAAATCTGATACGAATTCGCGATATACACTTATATATCTTATCAAATTCAATGACTCATAGCGATAGAAATAAATCCTTCGTACCCAAGTAAATTACATGCTTCTGGGAAAAACAATATGGAAGTGAGTGTCGTGTGCGAAATATGCAACCTTGCGAACTCCCGCCCCGTGCATATTGTTTTCACATTCATATTCAGCAGCAAACGTAAAACAATGAGCACAGCTGTTGGGGCAACGCAAACATTCGCACCGCCCGATATTATGTGGATTACGAGAGAGAGCAAACAGAAGCGTTATCATAGAAATACGGCCGAAAACTAACCGAGTCGTAATAGTTTCTGGTGAACTCCAGAAAACGATTGCAGCGACAAAACACACTGTGTCGAACTCACTGCTCATGACGACTATCCGTAGCTGCCTATTGGAACAGACAGATGCACATTCAGGTCAGTGTGAATCGTTATCCACGATATAAACGGTTTGCACTCAATATTCATACGAGAACACATCTTTATCTCTCACAATTTATTCGATGTTTACATACTGATCTAGGAATTAAGGAAAGTCTTACTTTGTTTTGTGTTTGTTTAGCTCCTCGACCGCCTGTCTCCTTATCCTAAAATGCCTTAAATGTCAAAGTATTTTGAACCTTATGAACCTACAATGTTCGGCTGGCATTTCGTGCGTTTTCACTTATGAACTTATGCGTCATCAAGCGACATTTGAGAAGTTAACTAGTGGAAGAAGGGGCTCGCTAATCATGTAATCATATCGTAGTAGATTATGCTGGTATACTACGACTACTGTCTGTCGTGCTCGTGATATTTTGACTACCACAAGGAGGGTTCCTGCAGGTACTAAGAATAGAATCATTCATATTTATGCTCAGTTGAATTTTTCAAGGTAGAAAGGAACGTGACGACACTTGTCTACAGTGTCCGACCGAAAGTTCGGAAAAGCTTCGGTTTCGGCGGTAAACCTGCCGCAAATACGACCGAAATCGAAACTGCATTCGGGATTTCTCTCGCTGTGATCGGGTCATGTTTGGCGCGTTAAATTCTATCCAAACGAGTAAGCGACGAAGTCATTTTCCGCGTCCACGTGCCTAGTCATGTCGTAGCTGACTTGTGTTCGCAGTTCATTTTGTTTTTAGTTTTCGTGTGATTTATTTTGGATTCGGTAAGTTTTATTACGTGTTATAGCATAAGAGTAGGTTTTGTGTAGGTGAATATCAAAAAAATAATTCATTATAACTAGTGTCCAACCGAAACCGTTTTTTACTGGATATTTGGTAACAACTTAAATAGGTAATTTTATGTTTAATATTAAAAAAAAAACCATGAATAATATTCAAAAAAAGAATCTAACAAAAATCTACTTGCTCAAATAAACACCTTACCTATTTTAAGTATTTTTAAGGCGCAATTGGGCAAGAGTCTCCACAAAGTGGGTACCTGAGGACGGACGACGAGGTCGACCTGTGACTGTGAGGAGGTGGCGGGACGACCTAGACACCTACCGCAAGGGTAGATTCGAGGTGGCTCAAGAGATACCTGGAGGAAGTTGGGGGAGGCCTTTGCCTAGCAGTGGGAAAGTATAGGCTAAATAAAAAAAGGCCCAATTAATATTTGAGAGATTGTTATGTTGATTATCACACCAGTATGTATAAATGTCGAAGACTGAATAGCTATGTGAGTTAAAGAAAAAAAAATAATGACTGACTTTTCTTTATTTTTCCGTCAAAACAAGATATTAGTAAGGAAGTTCCAGTTTCGATTTCGGCCGAAATTGAGATTGTTGCCGAAATTCGGTTTCAGTTTCAGTCGTAAAAACCAGTTGCGGTCGGACACTACGTGTCTAAAAAAATATTAACTTTTTTATCTGACTCCTGAATTATTATTTTTTCGTTTTACTATCATTGTACTCTGATTGTGCTGTACCGAGGTCCGCTTCACTGTAGAATGTGACAGAGAGCGAAATAACGACCAGTTAGCATCTGACGGCGTCCCCGAAGCCCACTTTATTTCTTCCAATATTTGTTTTACGTAAGAAAACATGTTTGGACTCGGCCACTCAATAAACCTAAACAAACTGTCGCCTACACTGTTCAGTTCCTGCTCGATGACGTAAATATGTGTCATATAGGTAAATTATATAGCGGCTCATATAATTACGTGTCATAAAGTGATAAGCCGGCGATTGTGGAGATTGCAGAATGTTGTAAACTTATTACGGCACTTGGCCTGAGCTCCGTATCTCTGTAGTGGACAACTTGTAAACAATACAATTGCTTTTCAAATATTAGCAACTCAAGGCTCTTCAGAGTTGATTCGATCAGTTTTGAATGTCATCACGACTTTGGTACTGCAGTGTTGTTGCAAGGTTGCAACGTCCTTACTTTGGTAGTTATGATTTATCACTGAGATCTCCACGCGTCAAATACCTCTACCGCCGACACACAACCCAACAAAAACCAACCATTTACGTACATTTATTATAATATAGGTAAATTACCGGTGATACAAAAAGTGCTGCTGATGATTTGTCAACAGATAGTCGTATTCACGCTTAAAATTAAAAAAACGGTCCCATTGCAATTGTCGCAGAAGTGTCCAATTTTTTACTCGCTGTATAATGGTATTAATTTCACCTGAGACCACACACGCTATCGGAATGCAAACGAAATGCAATTGGGAGTGTCGATAAAACTAAAAGTCAATTAGTTTTAGTAACAAAGATCTTAAAAACGAGAACTACATTGTAAACCAGTACGGTAGGCAACAAGATGCGCAGATTGCCAAAACTCGAAGCAAATGACCTACATTTATTTGGAAAGCATACACGACGAGTGCTCGCGTATTATCCGACAAGGTGAAAATATTCTGCTAAGTAAGCTATCTATCTATATATTGTAACTGTATTCAATAATTTGCAGGCCAAGTACTACTTTACTTTACTCTAAGTAATAAACTTTCAAGGATTTGCTTGCACTCCCTACAACTTGAAGGACTTGGTGA
Organism: Mythimna vitellina; assembly: GCA_949316375.1. Taxonomy (NCBI): domain Eukaryota; kingdom Metazoa; phylum Arthropoda; class Insecta; order Lepidoptera; family Noctuidae; genus Mythimna; species Mythimna vitellina. The sequence goes on from OX438696.1 coordinate 4,727,302, forward strand.
AGATGAACTTTAGCGAGGTAGACGTGCTCAATTAGTACTATGAAACTCACAGCCTGATTAAATAGACTCTCGGCCCTGTTAAGGCACTCAATAGATGAAGAGCGAGAGCCTCGACCGATGACAAATTACTCATGAAGTCATGACTCAATTGAGGTTACCCAGTTATGAGGCAACGGACAAAATAAGTTTTGAATGGTTCACATCACTTTCACCAGCATCTCACCAACGACATAGCATCTGAGAAGTCATTAATGTGAAACACCGTTGTTGAGCCATCAACACCAATAACGTGTTCACGTAAAATGCAATACAGAACCTGCCTAATCGGAAACTTTTTTAGTCATATTTTTTTGAAAAACCCCGATGGCACTACGTCAAGTTTGTGAAGATATAATTGTACATTTTAACACTGATCTTTAAAATTTATTTAGGCTTAATCACTAGAATAATGGGAATCATACTAATTTTAAAGCCGTTTAAGTATGGTGCAATCAATGGCAGTTCTCTGCAAGCTTTCCTCTCACCCGGAATGGATAACGTCTGACGATATTACATACGTAAACTCGTATTGCAGTTGTAAAAGGCAATTCCAGGAAACGATAATGTACACAGCCGAGATACTCCACAGCAAGAAACCAGTAAATGATACGGCTTGGCCGCAACAAAACACTGTCTATTATTCAGCGTGCAATAACGTTTTCGAGGCCGAAATAATTGGATGGCTCTTTCGAGAAAGCCCCTATCCATCTGATTCAATTGACCCAAAGACGCAATTCCTTTATGCTTGGATACACATAGATCCGAAATAATGAAGCTTTGCTTATTGGTAGAAAGGTAAATATTGTTATCAAAATAGGCACGTAAGATTTTCCTTTTCTCCGAAGTCGTTTTTCCATTAACTTGCCAACATTGGTTAGAATTACATAAAGAGATATCCGAGAACAAGCCTCTGCGCTTCACTTCCCGGTACTAAGATAGGATGTGATGTAAAATGGTATGCGTTCATCGCCTTGCGCGCTTCCTCTACTTACTAACGACATGGCAAACGGCAGGTGCTGCGAAGGTTTCCGAATTGTTTGAGCACATCCTTGAAAGTAAATATTTTCGACGAAGTACCGGTCTACTCACCGTGCTTGATTGTAGGTCATACTCATAATCAAAGGCATTGGCGCTGTCGCTCATTAAGGAGTTTGGAGTCGCCAATGACCTTGACCTAAACGCACTATGCTTATAAGGCGATATTTGTGGCCCTAGTGAAAAAGGGTACAAGTTCGATTTTGTCGAAATTGTATACCAAAGTGTTAAAAAATAAAACACTCTACCGTTTGGTGAAAACGGATCTAAGCTACCTGTAAAAATAAAGTAAGTGATAAAATACTTTGTGTAACTGAAAAAAAAAAACTGGGTCCAACTGAAAAATAAAACCATAAAAGTCGGTTTAAAGTACTTTTCTTTAAAACGGAAAAATATATTTTTTATTTTGTGTTTTTTAATCTAAACTGACATACGTTACTCACTTTTTAATTTGTTTGGTGTTTATCAATACAACAATACTTGGTCTTAAAAATGGTTGAGTTCATTACTAACTCATAAATCCACCAAAATATAGGGGTAAAATCAATATTTATTTATCATAAACATCATTCCAATTGCATATTCTTTTTAACTTATGGGAGAAGGGGTATAATTTATTATACACCGTCAAGAAATTTGTTTCGTGGTAAATATAAGATCTTTATCTTAAAAACTACTAGCTTTACATAAAAAATAACCTAATAAAAAAAAAGCGTAACTCGTTTGCCTAAAAACATCACATGTATTTCATATGACAGTGGTTTAAATGTCACACGAGGTCAAACACGCAATTGGGAGCGTGCTGAGTGTTTTTTGCATGTCCTGTAAAGTTGCATTTTTGGACTTACATTCCTTTTTACTAGTACCACAGACACGGTTCACTCGAAAGGTTAAGTTCGTTTAAAAAAAATGTATTTTTGTCGTCGTTTGCTCTACTTAGTCGATAACATGAGCGGAGGAGCGAGTGACATAACTCCTGCCAGAGCTGCTGGAGAGTTCGAAAGGAACGCAAAGGGTAACTGATGCCTTCCCGACTCAGTGCTCCTAACACAAGAGCGCCGATGACGACTTTGCAGAGCACTGAGCTTTCAAAATATGCTTTCCCAATATTATACATTTTCTTTGCAAAATATTGTAAAAAAGTACATACGTACATTTTACGTTTATGGTACTAAAGGAGAGCAAGGGCCTTAACTTGTATGGTTTTCGCAAGCAAAAGTTAGGGAACCTCTATTATTGCTTAAGCAGCTTATATTTAATTAGTTTGTTACAAAAACTCGGTATTACCAGAATACTTGTTCGTTTTAATCTTAACTATCATCCTAATAATATTTATAAATAGAGTCCACATAAATTAATTTTGCGTTTATTTTTGCCTGTGCTGTGTCTACTGCACAGCTGACTATAATATTATTCGTAAGTTAGATGACACACATTACCTATTCACAAGAAGAATATCGAAAGTGCTGACATTTGGCCTCAACACAGTCTATGAGTTTACACAATACCATCGTTAACGTGTCAAATATGCATACGATATTGGTAAATATTACATTATGTAAATGTTTTATTTCATATTCGGTGGCAATGTGTTTTTCGTATATTATTTTTTTAAATAATCGTTATAAAGTTGAACAGTATAAGTACAGAATTTTTTTTCAAAACAAAATGTGGATGTGCAAGTTTACGACGCAATAAATTAGTAGATATTGCCACTTTTATTGGCTAAACAATGGAGCCTATTTGGCAATGATTCTTTGCAATTGGGACCTTCTGCGGTGAAACTCTATGTCCCAATCCTTCTACATCACAAATATAGTAAGTTCTTAGAATTAAAACATTTTGAATTATGGATCTGCTTGATTTTTCCAATACGGGGCGCAGTGATTTTTGGGAGCTGTTTGTTGAATGTTTCTAAGGTATTGAAAAGGACGAAAATCAGAACAATTTGAATAAGTTATAATTTTGATTGACGTGCCTAAAGTTCATACTCATATTTATTTTGTTAGTTCTTCAAAAGACGACATAATATAAATGAAAATAGGCGAAACATTTACCTTAATAAGCAACTTCGTTAACAAAACATATACCTACGAAGTCAAAGTAGGTTCTACATACACATTTCAACATACAACAAAATTACTACAGTGAAGGCAGTAGCGTTGCTGGCATCCATATGTAGCTGCATTAATCATTGTGCGCAATTAAACAGTGTAATAATCACGATACCTTAATTGTAATTGGGTTGAAGTAACATAAATGTCGGCAAACGAGTACATGCGAGTTCAACCCACATCTGTTATAGCATTATCAGCTGAGGAGAAATAATAAAGTACAACTGTTTATCGATAAGTTTTATAAAAAACTATGCAAAAATACACACCCCATCACTAGAAACTAGTCTGAGTGCTGAATGAGAATTAAAATTATTTCTTTTTTTGGTCCACATTGAGCACAATGCTAATATAACTATTGGTGGTAACTTTTTGTGTATTTTTTTTATGTAAGTGGAATAATTTAGGAGCTTAAAGCATAGGTGCTGAAATAATTAATGCCGAAAGAGGAATATTCAAATTAATCATTAATTGTTGCAATCATTTGCTAATACAAAATTTGCAAATTTATACCAAGGTGATTGAATTGTCACGTTTCATCTGACTTAATTTTCCATAAATATATTCCGAAACATTTCGAGCGCCTGCGATGAAATTGAATATTTTAGGGAATTATGTCAAAGTTACATTTTAATTAATACCTTTGGCTAGACTAAAACCTAGCTGCTAGAAAATGTCGGTGTGCTACGTTCACACGACGAAGAATCTTTGTCAGCGATGGTATGTAATGCAGCTCAGACAGCCATAATTACAGTTTGATTGTAAGTAAGGAATGAGGAAGACACGAAGATTGCAGCGTCACGCCTAGAAGGTTAATCCATATTGAGAAGACACCTCCAATAAAATATATGGTTTCCGCTAGAAAAAACAAGTAGATACTAATTCTTGCTAAACGGAATACAAATCAAACTGGTCAAATATTTCTGTGGGTGTTCTAAACGAGATACACTTGCAGCAAACAGCTTGCGTTTCATACTTCAACAGTTTACTTGTACTGAGTCAGTAATATAATATCGATTTACCTCTCAAGTAGCGTAGGTCTACGATTCACTGCCATGAAAGGAAAACTTACCTCTTAGGTCGCTTTAAAAGCCACTCCGTCTCCTTTCAAATGCGCAAATAAAACAACTTAAGTAGTATCGAAGCAACATTGCCAATGATAGCTAGACTTCACTGAGGTCAGATTTCACCAATTCCGCTAACTCGCGTTTATCTTAAACCATTGAACGAATATGTAAAACAAAACGATTGTTTAAAGACTGACCACTAACTAGAAACATAACACGATGCACTATTCAACTATTTAGTAATTACTATCGACACGTTCCAACTTCGCACGGGTGTTAGAAATTCAAGTCCTTTCCTCATGAATCACTCTATCTATTGGTAAAAACCGTATGAAAATCCGTTCAGTAGTTCTTGATTTTATCAAGAACGAACAGACTGACAAAATAGGCGGCTTTGTTTTGTAATATGTAAGGATATGTATATATGTAATGCCGATATAAACTTCTGGACAGTTAACCGCTACTGCGAGGCAAAATTTAAATCACATTGCTTAGGTTATCGCTCGTATGTATTAATCACGATAACGACTCTGCACCTTGCTTGTGTAGTTTGAGAACGCATACGTAATTTTATAATACAAGCTAATAAATTAATACTGAATAACTGTTTTTTTATGGAGATAAAGCGTTATCGGGTGGTAAACATATCCCGATTATTATTAACTGCCTTATCTCAAGGATAAGGTATGCTTTTTCTTTTTTTTTAATACTCTGATTTTATAAATATCCTACGTACAGAAGAAAGGGGGACTGTGTACGTCCAATTGCGTAGTAGGTATTCTTTTAGAAGCCTTTTCATGTAGTTTCTCGTACATTTCCTTGTAAACTTCATCAAATCAATGAACGATTGTTATTAGTTTATTAAAAGGAAAATGAAACAATCACACTATCACATCACACTAATATCATAAAGGTGAAAGTTTGGATGTGTAATATTCCGTTACGCGTAAATCTCTGAATGGATTTTGATGAAATATAGTACACGAATAGACCATGTCCAGAAATAGCATGTAAGATACTTTTTATTTCAGGAATATGTTCCCTTGGGATAAGTTTCTATTTTCACGCACTTGGCTTACGTGAAAATTATCCCAAGGGCAGAAGCTAGCTAATCATATAAACAATGCCTTCAATGACACTTAGTAATTTTAGTGACTGTCTGACTCTGTCTGACTCATTAGAGAAAAGAAAAATGAATTGGGTGGCAAATTTTTCCAAATCTTAAGGTGTGTGTAGAATAGTAAATCCTTTGAGTTAAAACATGCTATTTTTGTAGACTACAAGCACATGATTCATGCAGGGCGTAGGCGAAAACGGGTTTTGCGTAGCGGGCATGGTTCAAGAAGAGTATATTTTATAGCCTGTCTAGAAAACGATTCAACAAAGCTCTTAACTTTAGAACGAGTTACTTTGGCCACTAAGACGTGCCATCGAATACACACCGTGTGACACGATGTGTCTAAACAAGAGCGTTTAGACTGTCTGTGATGAACGATTCCTTGGGAAATCCACTCCACTTCACATCGATATATATGCTCCCTGTATGGATGGCCAGTTTATTTTTCTGAAAACGGAGTTTCTAACGTGGGAAAAATTCGTAAATCAAGTCACGACGCAACCGTTTCTGCGTAATGCCAGCCACTCACGATCCAGTTTGCCGTCAAGTTTGCAGCCGCCTAACGTCATGCATACTTGACCACTAGACATACAGTAGTCTTGTCAGGCTTACTGATAGCCACACACCGTCTAGTTTACCGGACGCCGCTTCAAGCGCGCTGCAAACTTGACGATAAACTAGATCGTGTGTGGCTGGCGGGTTCTGGTGTCATGTAGCACAGAATCCTTCAGAACTCAACACAACCGCCCTGTGCAGCCATGCTTGACAAAGAATACGCCGTGCATAGATTAGTATGAACAAACATCCTTGGCATGCCAACTCATTAGGGAAAATGGATGAAAAAAATGTGCAGTTGACTGACATTCAAACACTGGGCTCGGTAAAACAAAATATAGAGATAACAGTGGGTGAGTAGTACATGTACTTCAGTACTTTTTCATGAAACAGATAAAAAATTACCTTTACATTTGTCAAGTACGTAGTTGCATTCAGTTCCTTATTGTACCATAATACAATAAGTAGGTACTCATATTATGGTCTGTAAAGTGCCATTTTACATTTCCATCACCCATCATTGTATGTTTTGATTGTTTCGGTACATACATAGTCTGCTTAAAACTATGATTAATGTGAATTTATTTCCTGTTTCAATTTTGTATTTAAATGATTAAAATGCAGCAATATTAATTTTGAACTTATTACCTGGTGTAACCAATTAGCATTGTGTTTTAAACATCATACAATTTTAGATGTGTACTCATTTATTTGTTTTTCAACTACTATAACCAAACAAAAGTGGTGTAGCTAGTCCCAAAGCCCTGTATCAAAAACATACATTATACTTTTTTTACAATATCTGACATACTACTAGAACAGAAACAGTGATATGGAGTCATGAAAGGACACAGAAAGCTTTTATGATTGTGAAAAATGGAAGAAGTGTGCATAGCCTAAATGCTGGGATAGGACAAGTCTTGAAAATTACCTTACCTACCTAGAGCAATTTTGGGAGAATGTAAATTAGGATATCTAACAGAATAATAAAAACTAGTTATTTTTGCATATGGGCCCCATAACTTTAATATGGCGGTACCTACTCTCCTGCCAATCAATATGATTATGGGATCAATATTTCACAGATCAATGAAAACAGAAGGTAGACCAAGAACATTAATCCAATTAACTGCAGGTCAGATAAATCTTTTATGATTGGAAATATGACATTATTAATCAGTCAGTTTAACATAATAAACAAGGTGAAGCATAAACTTTAACATGAAAGTCTTATTCAGAAATAGTAGCATTAATCATTTTATATACAAATAAATTTGACTGGCCTGTTGGTCTAGTGGTAAGTAGCCCTGACTGCTATGAGGTTGTGGGTTCAATTCCCACCCAGGACAAATGTTTGTGTGATTAGCACGATCATTTGTTCTGTGTCTGAGTGTAATTTGTCTATAATATGTATGTATTTTGAAATATATAAGTATGTTTATTAGTTGTTTTCATTCTCCATACTTTTCAAAACATAATATAGAGATAAAGTGATAACAAACATAAGAATTAACCACAGTTCTAAAATCATTGGGCAAATAAACATAATGGGAAAAAGATAATGCATTATCTATCAATCTTACATCATAGATAGGTCAGTTTTATGTTCTAACGATAATACAGATCAACACTTATGCAATAAAGGTCACATTCCTGCCTGCTGGGCCCGTAACATTGACCCATTTGATCAGGACCTTAATATTGAATACCTCAATTAGTCGTGCTCATAAAAGTTTAATGATGTCAATGATTAATGAAATGAATGGTCAAACATTGTGTTTATGCCTATTGTATTTTTTTAAGTTTAAATTTAAATTTACAGCGGATTTATTATTGACGAAATTTGTAAGTTTTGTATGAAAGTAGGATTTCTGTGATTTTATTGCACATTAATAATAATTCTGCAAGAATGGAAGGTGAACATGGTATGAATTCAACGAGAATGATTGCTTATTAAAAAGGTAGGGTAAATTGTAATATTATAATATACATATGCACAATATTTATACCTAAACATAAAAACTACTGCTACTAATCAAAGCCTATCAATAATTAAAAAAAAAACATTACTAAAAATCAACCAATTTTCTTTTAAAGAGTAATCTTGGAGCTTCTTTCCGGTTCTTCTCCATAGGAAACAACCAATTTGGCATGTGCACTAGCTTCTGTCATTTTATAAGTGCCCATGTAGGCCTACATGAAATAAAAAATAATGATTTGTAATTTTAATACAAACTTTGAAAGTTGAATGGATTAGGAAGCACTTTAATATAATATATAATATTACCTCAACAGGTTATATATTTTTTTTATATTAGTTGGCAGATAATATATTATCAGGGCATCAGATTTAATTGCATTTTTTTTTTTATTCCAAAGATTCACCTCTATAAATAGCTTTAACAGCCCATTCAGGTGTTACTATTATTACCAGGCTTCCAACTTTGTAGCTTAGCAGCTCTATTTTATCTAAAGATAAGATATTCAATAAATTCTTAGAAGACAAGCAGGAAGACTTGTTACTTTTACCTTGTTTTTATTGGATATTTGTTTGCGCCTACATTGTTGTAGTTTTTACTTTGAGTAGGTAACTTTTTTTGTTGTCCCAAATGGAAGTTAACTTTTAACCGTGAAAATTTAATATCCTGTTGACTCAGATGTCAACCATACAGCAAAAAAGTTTTCTGATTTTGGAACAAAACAGTCTTCAATGAACCTGTAACTTTTAGTAAATGTATGGAGTATCTTAGGACAAGTACCTGTGTGAGCCAGTCTCCTGCCGACGAGCGGGCTGTCGAGCAGCAGCCGACGGAGCGACCAGCGGCCCAGCACGCCGCCACCCCAGCCGCAGCCGCCGCCGCTGCCGCGCCGCATGCCCTCGCGTTCCACCATCACACCAAACTCATACACATTACACACCAAACACTGACTACTACTCGTTTTCAGCCTCACACGACCGACATCAATCCCCACAAATTAACTACTACCGTTATGAAATATCAACATCGACTTCACGACTCCGACCAGTCTTTGCACAACGCGCATTGAGTAACCGACTCGCAACGCATCAGCGAGAGAAAGTGCCGATAGTCAGCCGAACGTATGTGCTCGCGGACGCGCTACAGATGCAGCTTCAGGTGAGGAACATTCGCTGTTATTGAGTTCCCATTGTGCTAACTGGACTCGCTTACGGTTACAAAACGAGATGAAAAACAATACCGTCACTAACTATTCCTCGAATTCGTTTAGATGATTGTTAACGCGGACGACGAGGACCAAACGCGGTTAAACTAGCAATGCCATTTTATAAAAATAAAATGAACAAAATTAAGTGTCTACGAGTAGGGAACGACAAACATATTCACAACTGTCAAAGCAGACCGGTACTACAAGTGTTCGACGTAGTAACACCTAGTAACTCTTGGTACTCGAACATACGTACAAGTCACATTTTTTTCGAACACCGCGCTTCGAGAAGCTTAACTGAAGGATTGGACTATAACTATGGAATACATAAATACTATATTTGATTATTTGTATCACAAAAGTGATATATTTTCAAAAAGGCACAAAAGTAATATTCGGGTGAAAAAGATGACCGAGTACAAAATTGTACAAAGTAGAAGTAGTTTGAGTTGATATTTTGTTACTTTATTCTAATATAATACTGACATTAAAAAAAACTTACCTGACCTACCTTTCTTTCTACAGTAAATAAACTGAAAATGCTTTCTCTTGCTCTATCAGGCCCAATTTCCATAGTTATATTCTTGTCAGATGTTATAAGTGACAAGATACTGCATGGAATTATTAAGAAATATATAGAAAAACAGATTAAAAAAGAAAACAAAAGTATTGTTTGACAAATATAGAGGTTATTAACGTTCCTATTCTTATTTTGTTTTTTCTAAATCTCCTAATCGAATTGTAGCATTTGTATGTAGGTATCCTAAAAAAAAAAACTACAAAACGGAGGTTTTTGGCGGGATATTTTCGAGTAAAGTTCAGGAGCTGTTTTAATTATTCGTAAAATGATTCCTAGTGAATATTGTGAAAAACATTGGTGTTCAGTTTTGTACATATTTACTATACTCTTTGGTTTTGTATATCAACTGCCTGCACAACATGTGGAATCACTGAAATTGATGGCGTAATCTCGGTAAAATGGAGCTGAGAATTTTATAGGAGTATTGACATCAGCGAAGTTTGCCAAGAAGGCTGATTCGATATATTTGCTGCCAAATACTATAAACACATTAGAATGTGTTATATCCGTATTCTAATGCCTTTCGTAGAATAGTGTGTATATAATAGACGTAAGTCTTTTGACAATATAGTCAAAAGACTACAGCCTTCCTAGGGTAATAAAAAAAAACAAATGTCATGCACGAATGTCAATGCTGTGTTGCCAACTCAAAACTTTCAGTGCTAGATTTGGTACTATTTTAACTAATCTAACATATAGCACCTACCACTGAATCTAGCAATAAATTGCAGTCATGCGAAATTTTCTGATTATTCTACAGAATAAAACGCATTAGTATTGTAACTATTTTTTTTTTAACAAATGCAAGATTTCAAGAGATGTTTGTTCTATAAAAGATAACACGTTCTTTGCCTTACTTTTAGTTGAAAAATGGATATTCCTGTGAGCAGAAAAGGTAATTTTATCTAAAATTATAGAAAAGAGTGGAAGTACGAACGGAAATACAAAAATGGCTCGAACCTGTGCTCGAAATCAATGTATGTTGTATGTTTTAGTATGTAAAACGAAACTGAATGCGAAAATATCTGAAATTAAGCGTCATTCAGAATCGAAAGAACATATTGAAAAAAAAAAAACTATTTATCGGCTCTGGCAAAACTTTATATAGAAAAAGTTTGTAAATTTGGTAAAACTGAAGTTTATTAAGAGGAGGCTTTGCTCCAAAAAAAGTTTTGTTTGTGGAGCAACACCGCAGTCCTGTCGATTGATGATCTAAGCCAATTGTGCATAAAAGCCTTTGTAGACTTAAAAGCTGTTTGTAATATGAAGCTACTTCGCACAAAATGCAGTGAGATTATAAAAAATGTTTTAGAATCACATTTTGGAAAATCATAGCAATCTAGCACTTTTTGAGATGTTATTAGCACCTAGTCGTAGTATAGAGTTGGCAACACTGTGTCTTGTTGTTGTCACTTGTCATTTTAAAATTCCGCTTCGTCGGCAGTGAAAAGCATTGTTTTATGGTTTTATTGATTTAAATAAGCAAAATGAATTTTTATTCACAGACTTTGTTCTGTTTCTTGATTATAGTAACCGGTGCTTTTTGTGAAAATAAATATTCACGTCCCAGCAATGAAAAGAAAAAAAGCGATGTCGACTTCAGAAATTTGGAAAAGCCTTTCAGAATGAATAAACTTAATTTGTTGTGGACTAAAGCTCGACAGGTATTTATTCATACATGTTTTGTAATCTCTTATTTTCATTACTCAGTCCCAGTCAGTGTCTTGCTTTTTCGGTGAATAAGCGCGTTTTTCTTGTACACAGGTGATTTTTTAAGCAATGAAAATGAGTAAGTAGATCGTGCTTATCAAGTTTTTAAATGTTAACACAATTTTCATGTCGCAGCGCCTAACAGAACCAAAACTGAAATCCTTGTACAGTGATTTGATGATCCAAGACAAAGAAGAATTAATATACAAGAAAGTTAAAAGTGAAGGAGGAGATAAGGAGGGTTTAAAAGAGGCTGAACTGAGGCGTAAACTAACCAGCATCATGTCTGCTTATGGTTTGTTGCATCACTTTGATCCAGATGCAGCTAAACAGAAAGACCATCCTGTAAGTAAAGCTAAGTGTAAGAAAAGACTGGTAAAGTGAAAGTTTACCTCTAATTCCATTTGATTTTTATATCAACCTGTTACTATGAATGAGATACAACATGCTGACAGACAGCAAAAGTTTACTAGTAGGGATCCATTAGTTAAAATCCAATTGACATAAAATTACCTGTCTTGTCACATATCAACAAGTTCCATTGCTTAATTTTTATAAACTTATTAGCTGCTCTGCTCATATTGGTTGTAGTGTGATGTTTTATATCCTATGCTGCCTTGATAAATGGGTTAGCCACACTAAAAAAACTTTTCAATTAAAACCTGTAGTTCCTGAGATTAGCACATTCAACCAAACAAAAAAAACTTCAGCTCTATGCTAATAATATAGTTATATCTTAAGCATTGTAAAATATTCCCCAAGATGTATCACCAGAAGGGCACTATGTTTTTTATGACAGAATATTTCTTTGCTTTGTACATTTTTTTTACATTAGTCATTATCTTATGATAAAAATAATAATCTTGTTGAGTTGGTAAAGAAGTCTGAAGCAATAAAAATAAGAATATACAGTCAAACGGGGTGAATAGGAATGCAGGGGTGAATAGGTACAACAGTTTGAAGGGGATCTTCGCGTTAATTAACAATTTTTCCCAGCATTTAAGTACTCCTATTTATTCATTAATTGTGATAAAAACGGATGCTTTGATAGAAATCATTAATATAAATATATACCAATGTGAAAATCCTAAGCAAAGTTTTGTTCCTATTCACCCGTGCGTTCCTATTCACCCCGTTTGACGGTACACTAGTATAAAAAACATTGTCAGATAAACACATTGAGCTAAAATATAACTGCTTTCACAGTCCATTGACACAGCTGTTGTTTTAAAAAAGATAACTGCTGTCGCTTTGTTTAGTGATAAACGAAACAAGAACTTCAGAAGGTTATCAGTACACTGTTCTACAGGTATCAAAGTCTGTTATTCAACTGAATATTGATCTCAAGAAAAGTTGCATGCAATAGAGTTTACTTGAGTTATATATAACATTAGATGACCAAGATTTATGTATGAAAACCCATTAATTCTTTTAAAAAAAGAACTTATTGTTATTGAGGTATTCTGTTTATATTATTACTAGCTTTTGCCCGCGACTTCGCTCCCATCTATATTCTACTACTCTACCCAACTCTACTCTACTCTACCCTAATCTACCCTACTCGATAAAATGTATCCTATGTCTGTCCGTCGGTTCTGAACTACCTCCCCACCAATTTTCAGCAAAATCGGTTGAGCAGTTCTTGAGTTATAAATAGTGTAACTATCACGACTTTCTTTTATATATATAGATATAGCAAGTTTACAAATAACATTTAAAATAATATCTAGGGTTACAACTCTGCTATGGATGACTACATAAACAAGAGCATATTCAAAGATAAAAAGCTGAACTATCTATGGACAAAGGCTGAGGCTTCAGGTTTTACTATGGAAGAACTGCAGGCTTTACGGGAGGAGTTTACTCATCACCAAGAGAAGATAGATCAGTACTATGACTTGTTTGATGATGAATCACCCAAGGATGATGCATTTAAAAGTAAGAAATATCTACCTTATTCTTATAATTTTAAGTAATAATATGGTTCAAGCATGAAATACACCATTCATTACAAAACAGTATGCATATTCTGTGATATAATGTATGTAAGGACCAGCACTGCTTTAAGCGGAAGCTCGCGCGGACACCCGTCGCGTGACGTCGCGCGTGTGTTGTGTGCTGTGGCTGCCCCCATAGTGGAACTAGTTCAACTTTAACCGTGTGCATGTAGTCGTGTCGATGGAGTTTAATGTATTATTACGTAGCAAAAAGGGGGGCGGAGCGCAGCAGCCCGCGCGGCCGGTCCACCGCTACGGAGCACTTTTATATGGGGGGCGCGCTTAACGCAGCGTCGGCCCCTACCGTCATAAAGCTGTGATGACTAATACAGTCACAATATAATTATCACAACTGCTATTACAATTTGAATTTGTTGCTCAATTCTCAGCACACTCCAATCACTGAAATTAATTTGGCCTTCTAGATCAAATTGCATGATGGATAATTGAAGATATATTTTTAAGATAAACTGTTTTAGAATACCATTTGAAGTATTTAGGCATTGCAAAGTTGCTGGCTACCCTCTTGTGCACTCATTACAAGTTTGTATATTCTTTTCAGATGTTATAAATGAAGAAGATTTAGACAAGTTTAATGAAATTAGTGCACACACAAATGAAATGACTAAAGATTTCATTGATAAGGCTAATTTAATCCGCGAAAAACACCTTGATTTGAGGGATGGTTATGACCGGCTACAACGGGTCATTGCCAAAGGTAAACAACATTAACTACATTTTAGTTGAATATCAGTTGCTTACATATTATTATTTGATAATATTTATTGAAGAAACAAAAAACATATTGATTGCAGAGGTTATCAATATCAAACCATGCATTACAACTTAAATAAAATGATTTGAATAAGCACATACACACTACACTATGAAATGGGTCACACACATTCATCAAATGAGTCATTCTCTCTTGTTCAACCAAGGTCTGAGAATACATGCTCATGCAGATACCAGTCAGAAAATATTTATAGTTATTTTCCATTGAAGCATTATGTCATTATTTTAAGAATCTAGGGCAACTGAACTAACTGACTGACTAGTTGAGATACATTGCATATAATTGTGTGTGTGTGGTGTTTGGGCCCATTTGAAACTCAAATAAGTGAGTTATGAACTGTTAAGTTGGGCCCTCAGTTCTCACATAGAGGATTGCGGACCCCACCTGTACTAGATAAACTATGGACACTACAGAAAAACTCTTTCTGCTAAAATCTTAGCTAAAGCAAAACAAAATTTGTGGAAACAAGATTACTATCGCAAAACACTTTCCTACTTTATTTATCCTTGTTTGAAATGGGCCCTCTATTCTCATTGATGTAAATGTTTACTTACGTAAATAAAATGAAATGTTTATTACATTGTATAGTTTTTCTTGAGATTTTTTTTTTTTACTTTGTAGCTCCAAACAACAAAGAGTTCATTGAACCTAAAGTGCAAGGCCTATGGAAGATTGCAGTTAGTGCTAATTTTACTACAGAAGAACTGGCTTCATTAAAGGTAAGTACTACAGCTATGAACTAGTCCAGAAGGGGCGAATTTGCCGCGAAACGTTTAGTGCGAATCCATTCGCGTGTTAGCGGGATACTAGGCATCGGTAAATCGCGTCCACAAGCATCGCGCAAATTCAAAATACGCAAGTAAATAGCGTATTCTTCGCCAGACTTTCGACTCGAGCTTTATACGTGAATATTGCGTGTGAGTCGAGATACTAGATGCCTGGTTAACTGGACGCAAACAGGCGTCTAGCCTAGTGATGGGGAAAAGGAATATTCTCAAGAGAATATTGCCAAAATGAGAATATTCTCATGACTAGAGAACATACGAGAACTGTGAATGAATTAATGACTTTTCATTTTATTTTGCCAAAATTACGATAATAAACATGATTTGGTTATCAAATTATACTGTATTTCATTTCGAAAATCCTCAAATGTAATTTGCTTCACAAAACGTTTCAAAATATAAAATAACATAAGTACATTTCATCTATCATTCAAATTTTAAAAAGGGATTAAATGAAACTTAGGGTTTGTTACTCAGTTTTGTTCTCGTGAATTCTCTGCTCAGAGAACAATCTCGAGAACATATCCGCAAAGTTCTCTTAGTGATTAAATTCGTCCCTGTTGGTATTCTGCTTCTGGACGCAACGGGCGCGCGTGATATGCACAAGAGAATTACGGCGAATTCGGCCTTTCTGGACAAGGCTTAGTAATGAGAAAATATCTGCTTTTATAATTATATATATCGTTTGTATTATATGAAATTTATGTATTGTAAATATGTAAATAGTACACCACGAACTACCTGCGTATCTTTTTTTTCCTCTGTCAAAATCATCCAAAGGTTGTCTGTAAAAAAATCGCTTTTAGCGATAAGACCGCCCATTGTGACACCCTGTTAATTTTAAGTCTTTATTTTCCATATTTATCTATCTATTCATTTGTTCATCCGTTGTTCCTTTTGTCTTGCCTTCTCTGCCCCCATAGCCAAGTTACGATCGTTTCGTTTGCGTCGAACGCCTCGAGTAGACCACGCCTCAGATTCCTTTGTTCTGACCACGCGACTTAGCGTTGAGATGACGTTAGAACTAAGGAATTGGAGACGTGGCCTATTCGAGGCGTTCAACGCAAACGAAACGATCGTAACTTGGCTAGAGGGACTGGTGCCATTCACACCTAAACCTCCAACATAATTAACAGATTGGGCCTTGGTACTTCATATCTTCTTTTATACACAGCTGTGGTGGCCTAGTGGTAAAGGCCCTGACTTACGAGTTGTAGGTCGCGGGTTTAAACCATGCGACAAGATAGTATATAATAAGTGTTTATTTCGTTCTTTCCCAGGTGGAACTGCAGCATTATGAGTCACGACTGCTGAAGCTGCGTCACTTACAAGCAAATAACGTAAGCAATCGCGAGAAACATAAGAGCAAGGTTATTTTTTTTTTTCAGTTTTCTTTATTTACCATTTCGTATTGGAATCATTACTTACCATTTATTTCATTGCATCTGTTTATTTGGATTTTTTAAATTTTATTTAAATTTATTACCAAACCCAGTTGATTGACAATTTTTTTTTATGAATCTTCCTAAGATCTCGTTTTATAGTAAAAATGTTAATCATGTTGTCGTGATGCTCAGGTGGCTGGTGCCGGCGATAAGATGAACCACTTTGAAGAACAGGAGCAGATGATCAAGAAACATTCCAGGAAGGTCGCGAAGCTGCACGCCGACCTCGAGAGCAAAATACTCGAACGTCACACTGAGCTCTAAGTTGCTCAACAGTGCCAAAGATGATAGTATCAAAATTGTTTCGATTCCTTTGAATGTATTGCATTTAAATAGAACAAATGTGATTCTCTTTTTGTGGGTAGCTAGTTAGAGCATTGGTGTAATATTCGTTACATAGTAATGATATCAAATCAAGTTTTCTGTAGGATATTTTACTAGTTTTAAGTTATAATAAAATGTAAATAAGAAAGATGAATCTCAGTGATTGTTTCTAATAAAATGAGTTTTGGTCTTCTGCTGACAAAAACTAGTTTTATTGTATTTCATGGAGCTGACAGGAATGCTGTTTTAAAAGTTAGACCCTATTCAAGAACACACGCAAGTTACTTTGACAACGGTTTATTTGCCTAGAACTTACCGCATATCCTGCTTTTAATCATATTCGAGACAAAGTAAGTCCTCAATAATAATTTACTTATAAATATACACATTCCCCAAATAAACCTATTAAAAAAAGATATTATTGAAAAACAGGTGGTATTATTAAAAACACCAGTGGATACAGTGCATCAATATATCGATATTTAATCTTCATGTACAAGCAAATTTATTAATACATGTTTAATATTCCGTCTCGGTAAACGAGCGTACCAATCATCGAAACTAATATCGCATTATGCCATAATATAGTGTAAAATATGTATAATAGACGGCGGGCGGCGACCGCGCGCAAGGCAACTCAAAACACTCAGCGGCACTTCGGAATCACATTCCAAGCTACCTACTCTTACATTCTTTACGCGTATATCTACATCAGATGAAACGGCGACGCCGACTATAACATAACTATAATTCGTCTAAACGTAACGTCGCGACCGGCGAGCGGCAGTAACAAATAAAACTACATCCGACTCCCCTCACGAGTTTCATTATAATGAATCGTTTAATGCTCACTTCAGTCGATCGTACAGTATAAGTAGTTCTCTTCTCGATAGGACATTCTCTATTATGTATATAGATAATCTGTATAATATAATTCTTTCTCACTAATATCTACACCGTTTCCAAGGGTTACAATTATATATAATCCTGTGGGGCCGTGGCGGCGGGCGGCTGCGTCCGTCCGGCTCTAGTGAGTCCACTTGCTCCAAGCCTGCGACAAGCGAACACGGGTGAGTCAGCGGGGAGAGCTGCCGGACAAGTAGCGGCCCAGCGCGCCACCCACCTGCTTGTCGTGCGGCGCCTCCCACGCCGGCGGCTCGGGCGCCGCGCCCGGCGGCAGGTAGTGCAGCGGCAGCGCGTGCATGAGCGACAGCGCCGCCGCCGTGGCGCCGCCCCCCACCGCGCCGTACGCGCCGCCCTCCAGCCCCACGCCCGGGTGCCCCACGCCGCCCATGCCGCTTACCGTCTGCACCAAAACATCGTTACATTATTCAAACAACCCAACCATCTAATAAATCATCAACTAGACCAATTGGAGACAACGTAAACAGATCTCTATATGAAAATATAGCACATCTTCCTATTATATAGTACTGGGTAACAATGTCCAAATTAATTAGCAGCTGTTAAGACTAGTTTACTCTCTGAAGACCAGGTTTTCCAATGCGCAAGGCACAGCATTGTGACTTGTAACATACGTCAGTACGAGGGTTACGTGACTCACCTGGTATCTGTCATGGTCGGGCATGTGCTGGTGGTGCATGTGCGCGTGCGGCCAGTCGTCGCTGGCGGTGAGCTTCCAGGCGCGCTCGGTGCCGATGGGGCGAGGCTTCCGTTCTTCCTCCTCGCCCCAGCCGCCGCCCGAGCTCACGTTCACGCCCACGCCGCGCTCCAGGAGGGACTGGAAACATTCAAAAGAACCATTAAAATTTTTGAACGGATAAAATCCTTACATATCATTAACACAGCCCATAAGGTTCTGCAGGGAATTTATAAAAATGGAACCGTGATCCTAGAAAGCAAAGGGCAACTGAACAACACAGGTGGATTTTAGTCAGTAAAGTCTGACACACCTTCAGGTTTCACCCCAGAGCGGGAGAAGTTATTAGATGATTTCCTATCTCAAAAAAAGGCCCATAAGTTTCCCATTACAATCAGGTTTACACCTCTTTGAAAAGAAGTGGACTTTATAGTCCATCACTCAGACCCAGTCCAAATTGAAGATCAAAGTTCTTGATCGTGCTGAAAAACTTGATAAGCTAAATGAATTGATCTAATCAACTTCAAGATTAAATTCTTGATAGCTGGATGAAAGTAGCCAAAGATCGAGTAGAAATGGCACGCGATTGAAGAAAACCAAGGGGCTCATTTTCAACAGGAGTAATTGAACATTTTGACATAATTTTTGGTGTTACCTGGTAAGCATGGTGTTGCTGCGGCGTGTGCTGCATAGGTTTGGGTGACTGGTTCATAGGCTGCTGCTGATACGACATCAACAGCGCGCTCAGGTTGCCCGCGTTGCTGGCGCCCGCGAACAACTGTAATAACAAAGATATTGCATGATTAGTCAAACTCAAAAAATGAAACAACAGCACAAAGTAAATATACCATATTAGAGGTATGCCAATCTTAAAGTCAGGATTTTAGAGCAGAATCACCATCAGATCAAGATTGTGATTATTGATATGAAGATAAAATTGGTTGTCGCATTATTTTTGAACTGTTAGAAACCTATGAACAAATTTGATGAAGTTTTTGAATATGTTGTATGATCTTAAACAATGTATTTTGTTAGCCATAGAGCCTAGTTATACTAAACGTGGGTGAAATAAAAATACGATCATATAACTGTGTATATATTACCTGTGCGTTGTGCTTCTGCTGCATGAGCGGGTGTCGCTGTGCGAAGTCAGGTGCGCGTGGGTTGAGACGAGACACGGTTTCCACGCCCACGTAACCTAGCCCCAGCGACGCGCCGCTCATGTTCACGCCGCTCGAGATCGATACCTGTTGCTGAACACAAAGGTAACGAGGTCAGAAATCAATGAGGCTAATGATGGTCGGACATCAATGTGATGTGTGATATGATGCCACTGACTTACTTTTCGGGTATGAATAGGGTCAAAATCGGTCTGGAATCGATGACACAAAAGTCGGTCAGAAATCGATGACACAGAAATCAAGGTAACCAAAGTCTGCCAGACTATAATAAGGCCACAAGAAATGCTTGGTTCAATCAAAAACGAATAACTTCTATGATTTAGTGCATTCACGAAAGTTTTATTCCATTCTGTTCACGGCCGTGAGCAATCAGATCGCGACTACAATCCTCAAGAACACATATTTTTTGGGTATGTATATTGTCAAGACTACAGTGGCTTTCGATCCGAAAATTACGTTACCTAGAATGTATGATTTCAGAAAGGTCAATATGATATGTAAGAAAGGGAATAGGTAGGTAGTAGGTGACTTAATGTGAATTATGTGGTAGCTTTTCACTTTTATATTAGACTTAACATGATGACTTACCATCATGTTGTGTCCGTTCCGTGAGTTATCTTGATAGATAGGTCCATTCCGGGTTAGCCCGCTCATGTCCATCGTGTTAACATTGTTACCTGAAATATAAATTAATAAGTGTTACTAGAATTACACGTTTACATTCGCGCAACTAATAGATACTTATACAAATAAGTTTCTGCCGTTTTACAAAAGATGTGCTCACTAAAAGGTTATGTTGAAATTGTCTGATATAACCAGTCTGACTCGCTTACGAAGGGTTCCATACCGTTAGCAAAAAACGGCAAAAAAAAACACGTTAGTTGTAGGGGAGCCCCCTTAAATATTTATTTTATTCTTATTTTTGGTATTTGTTGTTATAACTGTTGCAAAAGAAATAAATCACCTGTGAAAAAAAAAAATCAACTGTTTAACTATTACGGTTCTTGAGATACAGCCTGGTGTCAACGGACAGATAAACAGACCGACAGACGGACAGTGGAATCTTTAGCGTCCCGTTTTACTCTTTGGATTTGAAACTTTAAAAATTAAACATAACCTTGGAATATTAGTGACTATATCAGCATCAAATAATTTTAGTTTTTACATGATGCGACCGGCTTCATTCTCGAGCTATGTTCTTACGAATCGTTATTTCTTTCCAGCGCTAGTTAATTCTCGCACGCATGTGCTCTTTTAAGCTGTGTTTGGCACTAGACGTTTAGTGACACAGTAATTAAACCTTTTTAAATATTGTTTCACCGTCTGTCGTTTCTTTTCCTTTTGGATTTCGAGTTTGTTTTGAATATTAGTTTTATTATTTCAACATTTCCATGTGGGACAATCTTCCTTTAGAATTCTACGCTTCCCATGGTTAAGATAACTAATTTGTTAGATCCAGCTTCTCTGGTAGGAATATTTTTTTTCTTTAACTTTTTATCATCAATTTAACAGATGCAATAATATTGCCATCTATACTAAATTAAGATTAGATCCTAGGGGGGAGAAATAAAGAAAAGGAGAAAGTTTGTTCCTGGTTTTATTTTCCTCCATAAGCCTACCACTGGCAGATTAAAGGTTCTATCTCTTCCACATCGTTATTTCCGGTTAGTTTATTTGTGATCCTACCGTGGCGCCCGAATTCATCATTCTTTTTCTCCTTTTTTTTATTTTATTCAGTAGATCACATATTAAAAAGTGCACACAAACATACATACACATTTCCTTTTAAATCACCTTTGGCTCTTAAACGAGGGATCATCAACCCCTCATCATTATATTTTTTTATATTACACCTATGAATTTTGATTCCCTTAAGTTTCGAAATATACGGTTTTTTTGCAACATAAACGGCCGTATCTTTATTTTTTGTTAAATTAGAATTTCGATTTTTTCACAGCTTTAAGGGACCGCAGACCTGAGAATATGGTTTTAATTTCAATTCGATACCTCCACGCGTTTCCATGATAAAGAGTCTTGACAGACAGACAGACGGACAACTAAGTTATCCTATAAGCGTTTTTTTTCCTTTTGAGGTACGGAACTCTAAAAATGATGAGTTTAATGTGAGAGATAAAGATCGTAGTAAAAGGCCAAAATCATACGAAAACACGGAATCAGAAGCATTATTGAAGAAAGATTCGCGCCAAATGCACGAACAACTTGCACTTGTTGTATTACAAGAAACTCGATAAGCAATTACACATCTTTTAAAATTGTTGGGAATCCCACGTAAACTGAAGCCGAGCATACGTTCGAGGAGCGATGAATTTCTCAAAAGTGCACAATGCATGTAGTACAAATGTTCATGTAAGGTATTGTATTTACCGATGGGCATGGGCTGGTGGTAGTTCGGCTGCTGGTGTATGGCGGGCGCGTAGGCGGGCGGCGGCGTGCTGCCGTGCGACGACGTGCGCGAGCAGGGGCTGCAGCCGCCGCCGCCGCCGCCGCGGTAGCCGGGCGCCTTGCTGGCGTCCACCTGAGCAATATAGAAACAATCCGTTATATTATGGCGAACAACTGGTTTAAAACCAGTGGTGTAGTAGCTAGTCCCAAAAAGGGGATCCGTATCAAATAGGTAATGAAGGAAACAGCCAGACTATCTGGCTATGTTACATCCGTAATGACCAGAAAACGTGTGGGCTCGCGAAAGATTGAATAAATATCCACCCTTACGTTGTTGAAACCTCTACGGTCCGGACTAAGCGTTTTGCTTCGTCATTTATACAGCGGATATCGAAGGACTGAAACAATTTGCTTGCTAAGATCTTCCCATCCGATTATAATTTGGGTGTATTCAAGGCTAGAATGAATAGGCTCTTAATAAATTAGTACGCCTCACCTTTCAACGATTGCATCACTGCTTACCATCAGATGGGATCGCAGTCAAGCACTGGTTTATATCAAATTAAAAAAAAAATTGTCATCATGTAAGATCGAGCTCGAAAATTGAATTACTCTGATATTACAGGTCTTGATTGAAAATGAGGTATTGGACTATACTCGGTCTTACAAGACATTGTGGATAACATATACTGAACGATATACTGAACATGTCAGGCCCCTGTAGCCCGGGGGCCCCGTATAGTTGATACGACACCTGTTTCAAACATCTATTTATAAAGGAGGAAATTCAACTTTCTCTAGTATAGTCTAGTAGTGTCAGATTCCTAAGTAAGTTTCTTTTACTTTCTGAGTGGTAAAAACACTTGGACGGTAGTTTGATGGGGTAGCTTAGGACAGGTTAGTATACCAAAATGCTAATGCAAGCGATGCTCACCACATTGAAGTGCGTGACCTGCGGCGGCGGCACGTCGTTGTTGTGGTGCGCGTCGCCCGCGGCGCCCCACACGGCGGCGCCCGTCGACAGGTCCTTGAACAGCGAGTACTCCTGCCCGCCGCTCGAGCCCGTGTGAGCCTGACAAGTACACTCCAATCATCCAAAACGAATACGAGATATAGAATTTAATAATATTAGAGATGAACTAGCAAACCCGGCGAACTCCGTTTCGCCACCAGATGGTTACTTTTCTTTGTTTACTTTCTTTGGTTACTTTTTTATAAACCTCACGGAGCCCGAGACCTTTCCAACGAATGCAAAACCGTGGAAATCGGTTCGTGCGTTCTGGAGTTATAGCGTCAGGAAGGAAAACCCGACTTATTTTTATATAGTAGATTAACATCAGCATGATTTGCATCAAAAAGTAACAGGATATTTTAGACAACTCTCTTTTAATACCAATTGTATCTGTCAATAATTGATACACTAGAAAGTGCCTCACTTTGCTATCATTTTATTGGTTTTCTGAGTCTTTATAAGATAATTTTAAATAATATTAATATAACGTACCTGTGGTGTGGTGTTAATATGTAGTGCCGAAGAGGTGTTCGGCGTATTTTCTTCGTTTGCACTCCAGTTACTTGAATTATCAGGGCTTAGCTGAGAACAATATCAGATTTAACGTTAGTTTTGACGTTATATAGCTATTTAGTGAAGGATACATTGATGGAAATCTTTAATCAGTACTTTGCTCATTATTTCCTTAATGTGTAAGCATTCATTATACACGTCACCGTATACTTGTAAATACCGTTATAGATTATAATCTATCTCGTGAGATTGTAAGCTATCGTGAGATTGTAAACGATCGAAAGATTGTAAACTGTACAATTTAACGCATTATTTTTCGATAGATTATAATCTATCAAAGTGATACTGTAATATCATAATCCATCGCGCGTTAAATTGTCAACTGTCCGAAGGCTATCTCTGATTGGTCGGTCGTACAGTAGGCCGTTCTGTGCTGGCTATGTTCTGTGACTATTGACTAACACTAACTTATTTATCATTAAAACTGCACTTCTTTCGTTGATCATAGATTCATTTTATTTCTACAACAATTTCATATGGTTAATTCTAAAGCGATGTGTTATTTTCAACCCGAAATCAATTTACAATCAATAAAACACTGTTTGTTTTACATTTGACAACAAACAAATATGGTGGCTCAGGGCATCTGACGTTTAACCAATCAGCGCTCGAGACGCGTTTCGTTCACAATTTACCAGATTCACTTAGATAGATTACAATCTATCGAAAAATAATGCGTTAAATTGTAAGCAGCGAGTTCATTCGATAGTTTACAATTTCGCGTGATAGATTATAATTTAACGGTATTTACAATTTTACGGTGACTAAGACATGATATCTATCAATTTGTCCCCTTGGATGTGGAATAGCATCACAACAGCTCAGCATCATAGACGATTTCAATATGGAGTATATTGGAATCGTCTATGAATCTCCACAAGAAGAAATTTTCCATGCTTTGTCCAATCCGTGTCCAGAGTTACAAAGATTTCATTGAGACGACTCAAGTTCAGGTAGTAGTCGTAGTAGCCGAGCTGGAGCCCGGGCTGCTGCTCGGGGCCGACTGCTGCCAGGACAACTTGTATTGTGTTACCTGCACAGTGCGGTCAGGCAGTCGGTGCTGCTTGTCGCTGTCGTCCTGCTTGTGCGGCGGCGCCGGCTGCGGCGCGGGTGCAGGGGAGGTCTCCCGCGGCGCCTTGAGCGGCGACGTGGCGCCCGGCGCCGAGCTGGAGCCCGGGCTGCTGCTCGGGGCCGACTGCTGCCAGGGGAACTTGTATTGTGTTACCTGCACAGTGCGGTCAGGCAGTCGGTGCTGCTTGTCGCTGTCGTCCTGCTTGTGCGGCGGCGCCGGCTGCGGCGCGGGTGCAGGGGAGGTCTCCCGCGGCGCCTTGAGCGGCGACGTGGCGCCCGGCGCCGAGCTGGAGCCCGGGCTGCTGCTCGGGGCCGACTGCTGCCAGGGGAACTTGTATTGTGTTACCAAGTATTGTAAAATACGCCCATATAACAATATTCGAGGCAAGAACACGAGCGGTTAGCACTGACGATACACGTTTATCTGTTCTATCATCAAGACTGGAAAGCTGTAATTTACCATCTTACCTAAAATATAAGTAACCTATTTCGTTGCTCCACAATGTCAGTCAAGATCTAAGAATAATAATATTCTATAACTTTCACACAACGCTTTTAATCCTAAACTAAGCAGAGCTTGTGCTATGGGTACTAGACGAACTGATAAACACAACAAGGAGATTCTTTATCACTTTCCAATATTATTATTTTTTTAATTATTTGTCATTCAAATATTATATTTTTATAATAAAAAGGTAGGTAATATTTTCAACAAAAAAATAAAAAAAAAATATCGACTTTCCGTAATTTGAAATTTACGTGGTCACCTAGCGAACAGGGACGTGCGAGCAATACAAGTAAACAAGCCCGGCTTCATGAGAAAATAATATCTCACATCTAAATCATAGAACACAACAAATAAATTAAATAAAAATCTAAGCTTTAAACTTCGCGCGCCTACGCGGTTACGCTAAGTTGCCATTTCCTGTTCAATGCGAAATTAAAATTCAATTATAAGATACGATACGTATGACATGCATTATGCAATGTTGACGCTCCCGATCTCACTCTAACACTTAATAAAAAAAAAGAGATGAACACTAGTGTGTTGCTGTCTTATTCCGTCGCAAAGGTTTTCTTTCGTATTTGGCTTAATCTGCCATCTCACTTTTCCCTTTAAAAACATAAAAATGTGAGTCTGTGTGAGTAAAATTTGATACTGTGTACTCATCGAACATTTTCCTATTAAAATAAACCAAGCTTCCAATATGGAATGAATGAATTTTACTACGAGGCGAACTTTTACTACATAAACTATGAGGCGCCCTCTATGACGCGTAAAACAGTTGTGCAAACTACAAATTAGTTCAAATTTGCTTTGAGCGGTTATAGTGTTGTACATAATTATTTTAATAGTGTTTTTTTTTTGTTTTCTGTCATTTAAAGTTAGTGTTAGGTTTCAATAAAAGCCTAGTATTTGATTTAATTTTCAAGTTTATTTTATGTGGCAACATTCAAATGGATTTGAATGCTAAACCGGAAGACGTTTAAATAACGATTTAAAAATATTAAAGGGGGGATGTCTCCCCCTTGCGCTAGCACTGAGTCGGGGTATTCGGCAGACTGTCGAGAGCACTCGTAGCGTTCAGACGTAAATTCTAGTGGCAACTAAGACAAGTTTACCTATTTAGCAGTCTACGTTTTGTACTAATAATTATTAAGAAACAGTGTGATTATCTGAAGAAATAAACAGGTGCATTATTAAGGTGTGTATTATTCTTTGAATAAGTTGTCTTACTATATTCCTTCAACCAAATAGCTTGCTTGTATTTTATATGTTCTATAGCCCCGTTGTTATTCTGACATAATACTACATTTCAGAAGTGGGATGAGCCCATTTGTCCGATTGTTTTTTTTTTTTTTTGCTTTTGTATCATAATACTCACTGTTGACCGATGCTTAATTTTAAATATTTGGTTATTTTGATTTTATACTTTTGTAAAGCACATGTTTTCCTAACCTTGTTTAATTAATCGAATAAATACATAGTTGTCCTGTGTCTGAGTTCCAGAATGGTTCCGCGTGGTTACAAAACCTTGGTGCGGCGTCAACTATCGCCGTTTGAACGTCAAAAGCAGGTCCAAACAGGATGGTCCCGGCACGGTGTACTCGTTCTCGACATGAGACCCGCGACGAGCGCAGCAGAAGCGGGTTGCGGAGTGATGGTCCAGAGTGTAAGCGTGGTCGGTCGCAAGCTGGAGCGCGAGAGTGCTGTTTCGTGTGTTGGGGAAGAAGTGTAAATGCAGCGTGACCATCATGCCTTCAGTCCGACGGTGCATAACGGACATCGTGGTTAAGATGACACCGGCAATTATAGCAGTTGCCATGAAACCCAGGAAAACAGGTATAATTAAATTACTTGACAATAAAATGATAAGGATTATAAGATGATGTGAAGTCACAACATGTATTTAAGCAATTCAATTGTTTTGTTATTACTTTTACAGCAATGTTGCAAAAATGTCTGTAGTTTCAAAGACTTAAGTGATTTGTGAGAAGGAAAAGTTCACGACCGCTGTAAGATTTGCAATGAGATGATTCTGTCGGTGGTGATTCGTGAGAAGGAAGGGTTCGCGATCACTATCTGATGGATGATTTTATGAGTAGTGTTCGTGAGAAGGAAGGGTTCACTAATAGTACATGATAGAATGCGCTGTGTTGTCTGCGAGAAGGAAGGGTTCGTAGATAACACAGTTGTTGAGTAGTGGGTGAGCTAATGAATTTAAACGAATCCATCGCTTTATATAAAAATAAAATTGTACTTTTTATTTTTGCAACAATGTTGTCTGTATTTGCAGACTTAAAATGAAATGTTGATTTAACTATGTGTAAAATCTAGATTATTTTTATTAGTGATTCGTGAGAAAGAAGGGTTCACGATCACTATGATTTGCAATGAGATGATTCTATCGGTGGTGATTTGTGAGAAGGAAACGTTCGCAGTCACTATCTGATGGATGAGTTTATGAGTAGTGTTCGTGAGAAAGAAGGGTTCACGATCGCTCTCTGATTTGAAGTGTGCTATTGGTGAGAAAGAAGGATTCACTAATAGTACATAATGGACTGCACTTTGTGCAAATTACTCTATTTTGAAAGAAATATTTATATTTGAAATAATAGTTAAAACAAGCATTTCATTTATTTTGAACGAATTGTTAGAAAAGATTCTCTGTATTTGGTAAGAATTGTTAGTAAATATTCTCTGTATTTGGTAAGAATTTTAAGAAAAAAATTCTCTGTATTTGATAAAAATTGTTAGAATAGATTTGTTGATTTTAATGGAAAGATGATTTGACTAACTGCTCTAACATATTTTAATGTATATTCTCTCTTTATAATGTAAATGTGAGAACACTGTAGACTCTGCGGATTCATAGTATACTATTTTTTTTAGTGTTTTGGGTGCAAAGTTGATACATTGTTCTCAAATATCTATTGATATTTTAATATGAAAATACTGTAAAACTAATGGTATTTTTTAAAAAGAGTAACCATGGAGTTTCTTGCCGGTTCTTCTCCATTGGAAACTACCATTTGGAACCGTGCGCTAGCTTCTGTTTTTTTTTTTTTTTTTTTTGATGCGCCTGTTATTATTGTTTTTATTGTAATACTACGAGTCCGCCTTTGTATCTTTGTGTTGCATGAAGTTTAAATAAATAAATAAATACGAGTATAAGTCTGTTATTTTTTTTATTGTAATGTTACTGGTGCTGGCCGAATGTTAGGTTACGTTTTGAAGTCGGTCGTCGTGACTGCGTGCATGAGGACATGCACGAGGTCAGGATGGTCGAATGTTAGGTTTCAATAAAAGCCTAGTATTTGATTTAATTTTCAAGTTTATTTTATGTGGCAACATTCAAATGGATTTGAATGCTAAACCGGAAGACGTTTAAATAACGATTTTAAAATATTAAAGGGGGATGTCTCCCCCTTGCGCTAGCACTGAGTCGGGGTATTAGGCAGACTGTCGAGAGCACTCGTAGCGTTCAGACGTAAATTCTAGTGGCAACTAAGACAAGTTTACCTATTTAGCAGTCTACGTTTTGTACTAATAATTATTAAGAAACAGTGTGATTATCTGAAGAAATAAACAGGTGCATTATTAAGGTGTGTATTATTCTTTGAATAAGTTGTCTTACTATATTCCTTCAACCAAATAGCTTGCTTGTATTTTATATTATGTTCTATAGCCCCATTGTTATTCTGACATAATACTACATTAGTTTTATGATTAGTTATTAATGTAACTTGGTTTTGAAGTAATAAAACTTTATTAACTTTTAATGAATTCGGAAACCATACTTGTGGTTGTGGTGTATGTGTGGAATCGATAATTGGACAGGTAGAGTTTAAGTTTTAGAGATAAATATGATCTCGTAACTTCACAAACATTCTAATCAGGGGTAGGTTTACCTACCCCGCATACTACCGCGAATAGAAACAAATTTCTAAGTTGGTACATTCAATTCTTAAGTTGATCAGAATCTTGTGTGATAAAGAAGCGAAGAACGAAAAGCTATGGCTGTTTAAATTGTAAGTATTTGTTAATTATATTACATATCAATATCGTAAACAAATGATTGATTAATACAATCTTTTGTGCGCCATCTAGTGGATTCCGAAGTAGCCAGATATAATAGAATATTGTGAGCGAGCAAGAGGTGCCAAAAAATATCAACAGATAGCTCTTATATAGTTTACATCATTTTTGATACAGGTATGATTACATCATTTCTATCATAATACTAACAAATGAAAATGTAGCAATTAAAATCAGCATTACAGCAAGAAATTTTGCACTGATGATACGTGATGGCGGATTATAGCGCGAGTGTTTTTTTTTTTTCGGAATATGAAGTAAGTGAGTAGTACTGTAGATAAGTCAAGGTTCCTTGGCTTGCTCCCTATAAAAGTATTTGGCACGCCACTGCTTGCGTAGCGTAGGTATTGAGCGAGGTGGTGCAAGAAGAGATAGGTAGCCAGCACAGCGTGCGAACATCTCTTTCTATCTTTACGTCACGCGATCGCATGCGACGCACGTGGCCGCTTCTTAATTCCTACGTTCCAGTAACCTGTGCCACCCATCGATACGATGTATTCAAATCACAAGTATTGTGTAATTTCTGATATCTATGCAGAGATATCAAGAAAAGGTCAATGTACTTATTTATTCCACGTTCATCTGGCACCTTGTATAATCACATTATGACATACCTTTTGTAAATTGACGACTTGCCCGTGAAAGTATGAAGAAAAAATTTGCAATTTATGTTTTGATTGTGAACGATGTCTGAGGCCAGGGCTAAGCTCGTGAGACCTGTTTGTGCATGTGTGTGTACGCAGCGCGCAGCGTAGTGTCTACAAGCATTTACATCCTTTGGATAATTTTGTGATGCCTTATCTAATTTTTTTTGTATTAAGTGATACTAAACGAAAAAAAACAGAAATTTCGTTACTTTTCTCAAAGATTACAATGTTCAAATTTGGAAGGTGATAAAAAAATCTTGGTGTAGGTATATTTCTTAACATATATCTTACATATTATAGAAAAATTCCACCTAGACACAACAAAAACAAATGATCGTGCCCATCACACAAACGTTTGTTTTGAGTGGGAAACGAACCCGGCCCGAATATCAGTCAAGGCCACAGAGCACTAGACCAACAGGCCTGTCATAACCCTCCTTTGGCTTTGCCATAGTCGGATAAAAATATGGTTTTCTTACCGGTTGCGGCGGTCTAGGTTTGACGTCAGCGAGCGGCGCGGGCGTGGGCACCGGCGTGGGCGGCGCGGCCGACGCGGTCAGCTTGGCCGCGAACGTGTGCGGCCGCGCGCCCACGATGGCGCCCGTGTACGACAGCGCGCCCGACGTCTTCGTGCTCGAACTGCTCGCGCTGACAACGCTCATACTGGAGGTACAACATGTTGGCACTCGCTTTTCTGCTGTGGAAGCTGGAAAGGAATATAAAATGTTACATAAATTATGTAGCTTGATATTGTGCACTGCATCCTACCCTCGAATATGAATAAATAGTCAAACAAAACAATATTCAAACCAAATTGTATATAGGTATATAAGCCGCAGTCAACAACTTGATTGGCCATTCAGTTAGCCTAGCTCGATAACTAAACGGCTCCGTTCAAATCGCGATGTGAATGATATTCAGCCGATGCTTAGAATACAAAATTTAATGAACTGGCTGGCTAATGCTTAGGCCATTAATATAACAGGATGATGATGTTACGAAAAAAGACATCGCACAAACAGATCAGTTTTGAAGAAGACACCAAGAGCGAGTTAAGCAAACGAATGTTCCTTTAGACCCTGTAAACTAGAAACAATAGTCGTTGGTTCATTTAACTTACGACCATTGTTAGCACATTCCCGGTTGAAACGCAAACTTAATTTTACGACTTTCCACATGTTTGGACTAGGCATCAAACCAAACCAAGTTCTTTTAAATGACTGACTATAATTCGACTGGCTAGATAAGTGGCGTCGGCAACATTTAGACATTTGCGTAAAATTAGAAAATAAATAAAATAGGTCACGATAAAATTCAGTGTTCATTTTATTCTCGAAGACATTATTTTATTGACGAAGTCTAACGTGTAACACTGGTCTTACACCAATAATTTTACTAATTTGTAAAGGGAAAATCGGGCGAGGACAGTTAGTTGCAACACTTACTGTGTGTCTGTAGGCGCGGCGGCGCGGGCCGCACGTGTTGCTTGGCAGGCGCGCGCGCAGTCGGCGTGGTGCGACTGCTGGCAGAGCTACTACTGCTGCTGCTTGCTTGCTGCTACAGAAAATAAAGAGACTATATTAGTCAACATGAAAGGCCAAAAATATTTTGTTTAGAAAATAAAAACCATTACAGATTTCATAAAAGTAGTTTTTAGCGCCTGGAGTTTGCAGGAGTTGACGGGTGCGCGCGGCTGCAGCTGCACGATGTGGGCGTCGGGGTCGCAGATCATGATATAGTAGAGTGTACCTTGGGCGGGGGCTGCTTGGGCGTTAAGGGCTCCAGGTGCACGATGTGGGCGTCGGGGTCACAGATCATGATCTAGTAGAATGTACCTTGGGTGGGGGCTGCTTGGGCGTCTTGGGCTGCAGCGGCAACGGCTGCGGCGGTGGCTTGGCGGGTGCGCGCGGCAGCAGCTGCACGATGTCGGCGTCGGGGTCGCGGATCATGGCCGCGATCAGCATGCCCGCCTGCTTCGTGGCTTCCGCTGAGCCCCTGCGCAAAAAACAAACTTAAATGTTAGATCGATTCAAAACCATCATCATTTCAGCCGAAAGACATCCATTGTTGGATATAGACCTCCCCAATTATCGCCACAACGAACGGTCCTGTGCGGCTCGCATCCAACGAATTCCCGCAATTCACCAGATCATCTGCATTTTCTTATAGAATCTATATGTTGTAGCCAGTGCAACAAATTTTACAGTTACTTTCCTAACTTCCATGACTCAGTTCATTGTTTAACGGTTTTACCGCCACAGTCATGTATACACGACAAAGTACAATGTGTCCAGTATGCCACAGTTACAACTACATGATAGAGCAAGTTTTTGCGTTTTTGAAATGGCAGTCAAAAAGGAGTCAATAAGTTAATATTTGTAATGTCTGTTTGCATACATCAATCCATTTCTAGAAATAGATATCTCACGTCGTTTAACTCGATAATCCTCATAACATGAAGTATAAGGATGAGAAAGGATTGCTTATTGTACTTGATCATTTCCAACAACACTTACTTGATAGTGATGATACGTTCGCCCTGTCCCTTGCTCTGCTTGTCAACTTCGATGTGAGCACCAGTAGCAGATCTAATCGCGTTGATGTTGCTACCAGCGCGACCAATCACGCGTGATATCGCATGAGATGCCACTGACACTTTCTTGCAGCTGAAATTACATAACGACATCAGAAATCGAAGTTTAGTATAATTACAAAATATATTTTCAACACGTAATAATTGTTTATGATTGGTACCTACTAGATATTAAGAGCTATGGACGTTATTGTAGGTGCATGTTACTCACCCAGGTTCGACAGTGGAGAGCGTTTGCACGCTAGACTTGCGCACGACCTCCTTCCATCCCTCCTCGCGACGTCCACCCACACAGCCGCCCTTGGGAGACGTGCTCTTGCCTTCTGTCTCCCATCTGTTATGTTGAACACTGGTTAGAAATAATATTCTCAAAGGTTTCAAATTACTATGAATTAACTTGAATTCAGAATTTTAGACTATAGTGAAGATTGGGAACTAAAAACTCTAGTCTTACATGACAGTCTTATCACTACTAGAACTTATTTAGAATCGTTCAACGCCTTGTGCCCTCGCCTGGCGAGCCTAAAATGTAATTCGATGTTAGTCACTATACAAGGTTTTATTCTGGGGTAAGTGTTTTGATACTAGTAAAAGTTTTAATGACATATTTGTTAGCAAATGGAAAAGAGACTGACTTTAGTTATATGGGCTTAAGTTTATTATTATTTGTTTTTGCTTGGAATTTTTGTTATTTATTATATTTCGACGCATTTCAAGTCAAAACTATGGAGCTTATTAATAAGTCAGCATTTTTGGTTAAAATAAATTAGTTCATAAGACGAAAATCGAATTCACATTTGATCAAATTATCCTACAGTATTGGTGAACATAGTAAACAATTCGCAAGTTTAGCGCTAAACAAAAATTACAAACCCTGTATAGATTTCAACTCAAGCCAAAGAGTATAAAAGGGTTGGTTCTCACTACGTTACTATTCGTAATGCTATAACCCCAAACACAAATAAGCAATAAAATGATAAAGTATCCAAAAATCAATGTCATTGTCAGGCCAAGTATTGGAAACAAAGCGAATACCACCGGGGCATGCAAGTACCGCGGGTAACACTGGGGATAAAACAACTTTGACACTGATTTTGTGTGTATCTTTATAATGGTGCCGCGATACGTTTACAGGATGATCGAACTTACTGATGCGTGTTGTGCGTCTTTTTATTTTTGTCGCTTGTGTCAACATCGTCTTTATCCACATTGTGCCTAGTGGATTCGAATACTTGACTCTTTCTAGAGTTATTCCCATATTTGTTAACATTCTGTACTGTAATGCTCTTAGGGTTATCCTCTTCGGGTTTTCTGCAAGAACAATATTTACTACTTTAGCCCCCCTTTTGGTTATTATTTTTTGTAAAAATTCGTTAACTATATTGCTATCTGGGTAACGTGATTTATACTGTTGTTGCTGGTAAATAAATCAAAAGTTATCAGGCATTATTATTCACTCAATCAAACAGTAAAAAGCATGCACCTAAACGTACAGACCACTGAGCTGAATGATGGAGAATATGAGATGGCAGTTTTTTTTTTCTAGGGGTTTATCAACCGACGAGCTATTTTACTAATTACCTATGTATATTTCTTTCAACACTCATCGCGTGGCGGCTAAATAGTTCTAAGCAAGACGTGCCAAATATCGCACTCATTCAGTGTCAGCGTTTGTACAAACAACAAGGTACCGTACCTAAGCATTTATATGACACATCAAGCTTTAAAAAGACACACAGGTATGAAATTAATCAGAAGCGTACAGTTAAGAGGTGATATGAGTCTTCAAGCTTTCCAAAGAGACTGTCAGACATACGGCGCTACAAATGATCAATGTTTATATAACTCGGTATGTGTCATATGAACACAATAAGGGTACTGTAGTGAATACAGCGCATGGCTGGGGTCGTTGTACTAACTTGTCTTTCTTTTCGGCTACTGGTCGTCTTTCAAGCGGCTGCGGCGCGGGCTTGGCCGGCGTGGCGGGAGGAGAACTCGGCGCGACATTTTCTTTCTCCTGTTTCTTGTCGGGCTTGGGGGTGCTTTCCTTCTCAGGTTTTGTCTCTATTTTAGGTTTGCTCTGTGGAAGAGGCTGAAGGTGGTGTTGGTTAATGGTCTGCCGCGTCAGTGTTTAGCAAAACTACGATTTTTAAAAATAGAATATAATTTTTGCTGTCAAAGTTGTCCTGCAGTTGTTATTGGATGTCCAATAATGTGACAATTAAATATAGACCATATCTCATGTTTTACGTGTACAATAAAGTTTATTCTATTCTATTATCTACTTAACCTATTCCTAACTAGCTTGCGGTCGGTTTTCAGTCTAACAGATGCGGCTGAATACCCGTGTTTTACATAGAGTGACTACCTATCAGACCAGAGATAACTTAATTACTGGGCAACACAATACTCGGGATAAAAAATGACAGATGTCTCATGTGTTAATCTAGATGAGCATTTATACTTTCTATTAAGGACCACAATATCGCATGAGAGTAGGTCAGGAACTTTCTTCTCCTTTTTGAAGTTTTCAATCACTAGTTATGGTAATGCATAAAATAATCATGAATCATAAGAGTTCTTACTTTGTCCGGCTGTTTCTTGATAGGTGGCGCGGGGGCGGGAGGCGGTGCTGCTGCCTTCTCTTCTTTCTTTTTCTTTTTAGTCTTGCTGGTCTGCACTGGGGGAGCTTTCACGTCAGACGATGAACACGAACCCTGCGTACAACATAATACCAACTTATGATAGACAGAATGGGTATTAAAATAATAATAATTTATTATTTTTTTGAAAAACCAAAAAATAAAAATTAAGAATACTAATAAAAAGTGTATTCAATCTAAATTGTTTGCTACTAAATTATAGAGAAAACTATGTTCATGGTTTTTTAAAAACCAGAAGACAATGGCAGATTGAAGCGTAGCTGGCCGAAGCTTGAATCCTATTACAAGGGACTGGTCTGCACTAACAGACGACAGAGATTTGAGTGGAAAAGAGTGAGAGAAAATTTATACACCTATACAAATTGAATTGAAGTGTCACGGACACCAGCTAGTAGTAATATATATATATAGACTAGTTAGACTAGAAATATCATACCTGCGAGTTAGCATCGATGCCGGAGTCGCCCTCCTCCTTGGGCACGGGCTCGTCGTCGGGCTCGCCGCCCTCCGAGCACTCCCCGAGCGCCTTGTCGCAGTACAACGAGTTCTTGTCGTTCTCGGCCTGCAGCTTGCGCCGCTCCTCTTGCATGCAAGACTACAAACAATAATGATTTTCTTTATAATACACATAAGACTAAGTATTTATACCAACTTTTTAAATTGAGCTTTTGGGTACTATGTTGACTGGTCTACACCACAGAACACTAATGTACAGAAGTCAATCTATATAGAAAACGCGTTCGAGCAACGCACACTTAAACATCGCTCACGGACACGATATCTTAGCGCGCTCAGACTAGTGCGAGCGTGAGTGCATCCGCTTGAGACCGCCATCCGCCGCCGCGTGCCCGGGCGCGCGCGGCTGTGCAGCAACCCTAGCGCGACCGACGAGCGACGGTATGAAAAGTGAAGCAATCTATTTTTTGTCTACACTGTCTTCTTACACATTAAAATTGTAATATGGAAATATTGTAAAACAAACATATTTTAAAAACAGTAACCATAGAGATTCTAGCTGGTTCTTCTCCACAGAGAAGGACCATTTGGAACCGTGCACTAACTTCTGACGTTTTATAAGTGTCCATGAAGTCTATGTGAACTAATAGGCAACTTATCATACTCACGTTAAGTTGCTTCACTATGATTCTATATAACTTTGGTTAGGGTTCTAGATGGAAGACCTGAGAAACGGCGGCAGAATGGATTGTGTGGACTGCTCTTAATAGACGTACAGAACAAGATATGATATAACCCAATATAGTTGTTGTTGACTAGCCTGTTGGTCTAGTAGTTAGTAGCCCTGATTGCTATGCCGGAGGTCGTGGATTCGATTCCCACCCAGGACAAACGTTTGTGTGATGAGCACAATCATTTGTTCTGTGTCTGGGTGTAATTTATCTACAATATGTTTGTATTTAGAAATATTTCAGTATGTTTATCAGTTGTCTAGTACTCATAATACAAGCTCTGCTTAGCTAGGGACTAGACGGCGTCGTGTGATGGTTTGTATGAATATTATTATATATTATATTAGTTGGGATATTGATGATGATTAGACATCACGGCATTATATTTTTGAAGAGGTCAAGAGGTGATTCAAATAATTGGATCACTCCACCAGAATTATTAAATGATTATTAAGTTAAGATCGTATAGCAGATGGCGTTTCAGTCTAACGACATTAGAAAGAGGTGTGTGTATATTATACGTATGGTCTCGTCTATTGCAGTTCACTTTGAATCAGTTGCTCATGTTATCCTGGAATGCGAATTTGAGGTTTCTATAGGTGTGCAAATCTTCGAAATAGCAAGGTCGCTCCGAGAAACTTGGTAAGCTTTTAATGAGCTTCTGTGCTTCGGGTCGGAGTTAAGCTGACGCACAAAAGATTGAATGGGAGTGTAAGGCGCGTGTTCTAAGGTAGGCGATTTAACGTGACGCGAAGGTTGGTTTGATATTTTCACGCGAACTCTTGCGATGCGGTGGTTTGTTTTAAATAAATTGAGGCTGAAGCAGGTGACTTCGCGCGCATGTAGGACAGAGCTTTGTAATCGCACTCGCGTTGAATCGCCCACGTAGGGCGTTAGTGCGGATAATAGAGTTTGTAGAGTGAATAGAAATGAGTTACCTTCTTCTCGAGTTTCTTCTTCTTCTTGCGCTCGCGGCGGCGCGCGGCGGCCTGGCGGCGCGACTCCTCGCGGCAGCGCTCGGCGTCGAGCTCCTCGAGCAGGATGGTCGCGTTCTGGTTGGCGCGCGCCGCCTGCGTCTCCTTGGCCGCGCGGATCACGCGCACGCACTCCTGGCACTTCTCCAGTAAGTCCTTGTCCGAGATTGTACAAATGTACCTGCAAGAATGCTCTTGCTTAGATAATTATCTACCTCATAAATACATTCTGTAGCGACCTATGACGTCACAAAAATACTAGTAATTAGAAATCCTGCACTTGCATCGCGGTATTATAGTTCTCCGCGCGATTAGAACATATACAATAGCCCGAAATTAACTATTGGGCAGTTGTCCAGATCAGACATGTCACTCGTTTGGTTGGAGAATCCTCCCTTTTCAATGGAGGTATGTAAGACTTAATACCCTGCTCTGCATACCTTCAAAATATTATGAAGAATAATGTGACGGTAACACTGGAGCAATTTAATAATCCTTAAAGTTAGTGATGGAGTATTCCAGTACTTACTTCAGCAATAGTAAAACAATGTCTGATTTTATGCAACTTTAAAATTATTAAAGTACTTACCTTGTCATTTCCTGGTCTGAAGGGAACTGCGTAACTACACCAACCATCCATTTGACCACTTTAGTGTGACCCTTACGGAAGGCAGCCATTAGGCATGATACCTAAAATTAAAATATTTTTGTTACTTAGTGGGTGATCTTCATTTAGTAGGCGCCTGGGCTGCCGACTACTAAAATACGAAGTGTTTTTAATAAATTGGTGACCTTTTAGGACGTAAACTTTGTAATGAACATAAACAATTTTTACGAAGGCATAAATTCCTAAAATAACAAAAGAGAAGCCTTTTCAATTACACTAAAGGCGAAAGTTTGTGAGTGTTTGTTTGTTACTTCTACTCGCTCAAACGGTTGAACGGATTTTGATGAAACTTAGTGTACGGGATGATTTGACTATACTGTAACTACAATGCTGGTGAAGTCGCTAGCAGCAGCTAATACTTTCATATTCGAAAAAAAGTGAAAAACAGTAAATTTTACTTTCATATTACGTCGGAGTTGACTCGACTGTAACTTGTTTATATTCATGAATATATTTTGCTTCAGGAATTATTGACAATGGATTACAATGGAGCCTGTAGTAAGTTAACGAGTAGGTACGTACTTTTCTATTGTCCTGTGAGTCGATGTCGGCGCCGGCCGCGTACAACATCTCGACTACTGCGAGATGTCCGCCGTTAGCGGCCAGCCAGAGGGGGGAGTTGCCTTTCTTATTTTTTACTTCCACTGCCGCTCGTCTATAATAATAATAATAAAAAACATGACAAATCTGTTTAACAATTAGAACCTTTTCCAATACAAATAGTTGTACGTCTGAAGTTATGTTACAGTGCCTGAGACAGCCTTGCGTTGCGGGATCGGATGAACAGTCATTTCTCTATTGTCTGACGATTGCTGTCAACATTTCTCCCGCCCTGCGCCACTACCTCAAGTACCGTGTCAGTGGAATGGTCGGCGTAGGGGTAGCGCGCAAATTAGCCTGTATTCCTGAACCTAGACTCATGATAGGAGTAGGAACCGGGTTTTAGTCGGTAGGCGTTCGACATTGTTTGTCCCCAGATGGAGGGCTTCCAGTACTGACCTCTGCAGCAGCAGCTCCACAAACTTGGTGTGGCCCTTGTCGGCGGCGATGGTGAGCGCCGTGTCGCGCGAGGAGGGCACGGGCGGCGCGTTGACGTCGGCGCCCTTGTCCAGCAGCACGCGGCCCACCTCCACGTAGCCGCCGCTGGCCGCCTCCATGAGCGGCGTCAGCCCGGTCTTCGCTCGGTGTTCTACGTTTGCCTTCCGGTCCAGCAGCAAGCTTACTACTTCGTGTCGACCTGTAAAGGTGTATTATCTTAGTTGAATGTTCAAGATACGGAGATGAAGCCACTAGTAGTTTGTACGAATCAAATCAACTCAGAAATGGATCATCACTACATCAACTCGAACCACTCAGTATTCTTTACATAAAAATCCCTACAACAACACAGACTAATCAATATCATAACAGCATCGCGTAACTTCGAAACGAGTTGGTAAACTTCAAGGTGCGTGTGGTCAGGCCACAACTCTCGCGCTTGCGACCAATTGCCACTCAGTTTACATCTCGCCAGCGCCCCGTACGGCACCTTTCAGAGACACTTAAATATTGTGAAACGCCTACCCGTAAGAGCGGATATGTTGATACAGTAAGATTAAGTGCTTGCGTAAGGTTGACGGCGCTCGAGTGTGCGACCAACTTTATGCAGGATGAATAAAACTTATGAAAGTTATACACATCCTACGTACTCACAAAACTTTGTAACAATCATAGAAAACGGGAGTTTATATCCAACAAAGCCGTTTTTCAGACGAGACCTATAAATCATTTCTGTTTATAACTAGTCACTCGAACTTCTTATTGGATTTACATTTTTATGACCAACTTGTCACAAGAATAAGGAGTATATGAAAGTGTACCGTGAATTATCCGACTGTTTACTCCAACGTATCTACAGGCACAGTAGATATGTATGACAAAAAAACTTGGAGTTTACTAACCAGTCGGACTATGAAAATAAAGGAACAGAGAGTGCATTTGTGTATTCGCACATATTTGCATGT
Organism: Mythimna vitellina; assembly: GCA_949316375.1. Classification (NCBI taxonomy): domain Eukaryota; kingdom Metazoa; phylum Arthropoda; class Insecta; order Lepidoptera; family Noctuidae; genus Mythimna; species Mythimna vitellina. The sequence continues at coordinate 4,767,226 of OX438696.1, forward strand.
TATCATAATTATCTCCTGGGTCTCTCTCAATACTTTTTTTTTGGATAACCGAAATTCGATCGGTAGAATTATATACCCGAAAATCACAGAGCAGAGTGTTTCGTACCTTGGAAGCAGGCGAGGGTGAGTGCGGTGTTGCGGTTGGTCTCGATCTGCGCGTTGATGTCGGAGCCGCAGTCCAGCAGCAGCCGCACGGCCGCCGTGTGACCGTTCATCGCCGCCAGCATCAGGGGAGAGATGCCCAGCTTTGAACCGGTGCGGGAGTTGATTTCAGCCTGAGGAGAACGTTAATGTTATACCGAAAGCATTAAGAATAAGTTACGACCCTCTTCGAGAGTATTGGTCGAGTTAATATACGGCATTGTACTCAGGTGTCGTCTATTGGCTGACAATACTGGTTTTCTTGAGACTAGTCCATCAATTCTTATTAGATTCTAATGACCACTATCTAGAACAGTACCCATGCAATGCTGCTAAGTTGTCTGAAACCGTAGGCAGTCGAACTCGGTAAACATCTTCATCAAGGGTTTTATATGGGTTGATGTTCATTGATAAGACCTAGATTAACCATGACGTGTTTTCATAAAGCACATACCTGATGCGTGAGCAGCAACCTGATGATATTGACGTAGCCGCCGCTGGCAGCTAGCGAGAGGGGGGTGTAGTCGGACACGTTGCGGTGCTCCTTGTTGGCGCCGCGACTGAGGATGAGCTCCACGACCTCGTAGCGGCCGCCCGAGCACGCCAGGGAGAGGGGCGTGTCCTTCGTGCGCTCCGACTGCGCTTCGATGTCCGCGCCGTGGTTCAGGAGGATCTCCACGATCTTCTCGTGGCCAGCAGTCGCCGCTAGAATTAGCGGAGTGAAACCCTGTGAAAAGGATAATGATTAGCTTCGGACTGTAGTTGTAGGAAGGTAATAAATGTCTTCTATTTTTCTTCGTTTCGTTAAAGAATTTCAGCCCTTTACCTTGTATTTGCCTTTTTTGTTTGTATTCCTACGAATACACCTTTTCAGTAGTAGAAAATGTTAAGAATTATGACAGGATTACGTCAATTTAAAATATTAACGGACTCGAAACTATTTCTTACGTTATGTGTACTTAAACATTTTAACAACATTAAATTTTACACTCATCTGTTCTTTGATATTGCGGATCAGTCCTTCTGTTAAAGCAAAGTTAATCTTTTGCCTTCGTCTTGGTCTGCTGCCATGTGAAAAAGGAAGACGAAGACCTATGGCTAAGGACAGGCATAAGGACATTTGAGGTCTGAAGTGTATTATTAGAAGATGGTGGTACCTTCTTATCCCGATGCTCGATGTCGGCGCCGCGGCTGAGCAGCAGCTCCACCAGGTCCTCGTGTCCGCCGGCGCAGGCCAGCGTGAGCGCCGTGTCGTGGTTGGAGTCGGTCTCGCCGTCCACGTCCATGGCGCAGTAGGCGGCGGGCGCGGGCGCGGGCGGCGTGGCCGAGCCGTACGCCTCGCCCGCGCGCGCGCCCCGCCCCGTGCCCGCGAAGCGGCCCTGGGGGGAACGCATCGTCACTCTCACACTTCAAATATACACGTACAGACAACCGACCGTACACCCGACATTTTCGGGAAAACAAAAATCGAACAAAACAAGCTTTTACCTATTTCTAACAATGGCGGTATTTTATTTTATATGTTTCATACAATTTGAATGTGTAATATAATATCATAAAAAAAGTTGATGTAAATTAAATTCAACAGCTTTCATTACCGTTCTTTAATGCAAGGGTTAGTTTGAAAGTCATCTTTTTCGTGTCGATTGTAAAATAAAATTTTGTTACCCAATACTTTGCAACTTCCGTATATACGACAAATACAATTGCAGATTAATTTGCATAATCTAAATAGAATTTACCAACTTTATATTCACCAACTTTGACCACCTTTGCAACTACTGGCTACCTTTGTGGTGATTTTTTTAGGGCTATGAAGCCCTAAAAAAATCACCACAAAGCTCCTATTTCTCTGCCCATGAGGGCTGAGAAATAGGTGGGACAAAGTTTAAGAAGCAGTTCTATATCTGCACCCTTCAACATGTACTTAGTTGGGTTTATCGGTTCAGTCCTATAGTGTTCTGAGGCCTAACTATGAGCTTTTAACGCGATCCTTTTGACGACCTAAACTGAACTGTTAAAGAGATGGAGCTACCTAGGATGTATAGCTCCATTCTTGTTTCTCGCTCGCACGCCTGACATCAGAACACAGTTGCAGTTTGTTACTTACCTTCTTCTTAGCGGCGACGGAGGCGTTGTTGTGATGGTGCGGCGGGTCGCGCTTGGAGTGCGGCTGCGGCGGCGGGCCGTGCTGGGGCACTTGCTGCAGCTGCACGATGGGCGGCCCGTCCGTGTGCGGCGGCGCGAACGTCGCTGACCTGCATACCAATACGTGCTAATAAGTATACGTATCAGCTGATAGTCAAATCATCACTAGTCAACTATTCAACAGCACGGTTGGCGCGCGACGCCGTGTGTCGCGGGTTCGATTTCCATACAGAACAAATCGCATGCTTAATCATAAAGCGACGTAACTAAACAAGAGGGTATTTAAACCTTATTTTTTAAACATATGTTTAAAAAATAAGGTTTAATTTTCAAATAGCCTTTGTTTGAGTTACATCGCTTTTTGATTAAGCGTGCGAAATATTTATATTTCCAATAGAAAATTGCTCCTGGGCTGGGTATCTTGTGTGTATATGAGTTTTCATATTTGTGAACACACCCACAATACATGAGTAATTCCAAACATAGGGCAGAGATTAGAAATATATATATATAAACACTTGATGCGCTAGAAAGAATTATATACATGCCTATTACATATTCGGAAGCAAAGGTTGTACAAGTAAATGTGACCTACCTATAGTCTTCATAGGGCAGCGTGGGTGGTGGCAGTGCGAAGTGCGGCTGGAGATCAGTCTGTGCTGGCTGCGGCGGCTGCTGCGACGACACCGGCAGCGTCACGATGTCGTTTTCGGGGCGTGTTAGGATGATGCCGCTCTGCAGGTTGCCCGAGGGTGAGGATGGACGAACCCGAATATGACATCCGCTGCTGGACTGAGAATGAAAGAACACTTGGATAGTTAGACACAACACTAACACACATCTGACTATCTATTTCAAATCTATCTCCAAGATTGGATCAGCAGAGAACTGTTTCAATTTTCGACGACGTCACGACAATAATATTCAAAATATTTTGTTTCACATAGGCTTACATGGGTATGGGTACTTATAAGTCAAAGTAGCTAGTTCCAATTAGCCGTAATTTACTAGATCGTTATAGTTATGTACTAGAGACCTCAGAAGGTTCCTCTGTCTAAAACTTGCAAAAGGATTTAGAAAGATATATATGGTGTACTACTATACAACAGCTAGGCAAAGGTTCTGCATCCTTTGGGAATAAACGAAAATTGAAATTAGTCTCTTGTAGATAAGATATAAACTATAAGCATTGTATACACAATGTTGTAGCGTAGGTATTCTTACCGTAACATCGACATGGTGATGATGATGGTGGTGATGGTGGTGGTGGTCCTGGCGCGGCCAGTCGGCGGTGAGTGCTTCCTCCAGCAGGCGGCGCGCGTGACGCTCGTGGCCCTCGCCCTCCGCGCCTTCGGCTCCGCCCTCCTCCAAGCACTTCGACGACAGGATCTCGTGCGACTTCTGCTGCATCACCTGCGCCGTGCCCTCATCATTCAGAGAATAAATGGCTTCACAGACGACATTTATTCTACATTATTATGTTCAAACTATATTATTTATAGACTTTTAGAATTTTACCGAAACCGAAAGCTGCTTGTGACTTTCGTGCATTCGTAAATTAGTGATCATCACTGCATCACATGATTACGTTTTTTTTTTGTTGATAATCGCGCTTGACTGCTATGTCACCCGATGGAAAGCGACGATGTGGTCGATGATGGACCGCGCTTACCTAAAATTAATCTATTCACTCTCGATTTAAAGGTATCCCCAGGTCCCCAATTGACAGGTTCGATGGCATGTCTGCTAGCCATGATGTTAGTGTCGTTGGGCGGTACGTTACCTGCAGCACAAGCGAGCGCAGCTCGTTGGGCGGCAGCGCGACGAGCGAGGGCACCTCCCGCTGCAGGTAGGCGAGCACGGCGCCCAGCTCGCGAGCCTCCACGCCGCCGCCCGCGCCCGCGCCGCTCGCCTCATCGCTCGCCTGCGCGTCTACCAACTGCACACAAATACGACCACATTGTAATACGCTGCCTTTGCCGCTACCTTCAGTATATTACTCCATATCTATCTGCCTGTTAAATCGTGAGACGTTTGTCACACGATTCGGCCCGTATAACGTTATTTTGGTCGGGCGTAAAGCCACCTTCCTCTACTCCAAACAAATAAATATCAGCGTTAGAGCCGGGCCAAACGATGCATTACAACACATCGTGTGGTCCGGCCCTTAGGGTACATGAACACAGATATCCGCGAGCCCGTTACTTACAACAGGCATAAAAATAACCAAAGAATACCGTGACGTAGTGCAGACCGACTTTCAAAGACATTTTAAGGTACCACGCCTGCGTTTCGAGCCTGCCTAACGCAATTTCGATGACGGGTTTAAATTCAAAACTGACAGGATACGCAAAAATAACAAACCCTGCTGAGATAGATTATGCGATGCAACCCCTATAATACAACCTCTGAAAGGTAAAGCGAATCTCACCTGCGCCGCAAACGCTTCAGGCCTTTGCTGCAACTCCTGCACATACAGCTGCTGCTGTTGTTGTTGTAGTTGCTGCTTCTTTTGTTGCTGCTGCTGTTGTTGCTGCTGCTGTTGTTGTTGTTGCTGTTGTTGTTGCTGCTGTTGTTGCTGTTGCTGCTGAGCTGCTAGCTGCTGGAATTGCTGTTGTTGCAATTCCTGCAGTTGGTGCTGTAAAGGACAGAGAAATAAGTTTGTGATACAACAGATGATGATGGATTCTACAGGGCGACTTTTAATTCATTGGCCATCTTTCAGGGGGTCAAATTACTCACGACCAGAACTTTTAGTATGGAACCTTTGCAAAAAAGTTGCTCAGTACTTTTATGCACGAATAACGAGACAATATATAGTTAATAGCTTATAATTGTTTCAAATGTGATAAAAGATTGCCAACAAAGTCACCAACAATACACTTTACATGGCGAATTATTGTGATGTTGGTCAACATATTCTAGATGTATACATGGTATCAACAAACTTGGCTATTCGACTCTAACCACAACTCAACAATACACTGATTTACATTGTAAATGGAGCTAGAAGTGCTAGAGTACCGACAGTCACTATAGAAGATACTTCATACAGTATTAAGGAATCTCTAATGGTGTAAACAACTCGCGAAGATTACCGCGACGGCACCCACTTCACTAATGTGCTGGCCGAGCCGTTGTAACGCGTCGAGCAGGAGGAACTTGCAACCAAACTTGGAGCATTTACGTGAGACCTTCGCGCGCGGACGCTCTTGTATCGGGGTGTTCTATAATATTCAACGCGTTTAATACTTTGTTGACTACTTCTACTTTTGACCACATTTACTGAACGGACACGACATAAATCGTTAGATAGAGATCTGAAAATATGAAGTCCAAAATTTAATCTATGTAATAAAAGTATTGTTACTAAGCTATATTTTGGAAACTGTCTTAACACTAGAAGCGTAGGTGTCTCAATTTTGACCCATTGCTCTAGTTTTATAAGTGCCGAATCGCAAAGTACACTAAAATATATATTTTAATACATAATAAAAATATTGTATTATCAGTTTCATTTGCATATCATCTCTACATATTACTGTAGTACAAATAAAATGGTCAAAATTGACATTAATATTCCGCGCTTCTAGTGTCAATGGATATTTACTCTATCTCGCCAAAACGAGTGCACGGATTAGGTACAGGGAACTTTTTACGCACAAACTTACGATTATTTTATTTCACTTACCTATCTAATCTAATTTTAGAATGTCCCTTAGTCTATCAATGTATATCCCAATATATAGTAACGTTTATACACACCTGGTTAAGGTTGGTAGCTAATTGCTGCACTGGGAACAGTTGCTGGGGAGGCGGGTATGGTGGCGTCGTCGGGGGGTGAATGGTCGTCACACCTACATCGTAAAAACTAGTATTACTACACTGCCTAGGAATAACACTGATCATATTTCACAAGGATGTATAACCCACTTACCTGGTTAATGTTTTCTTTAAAGTAAGTTACAAATAGATGGTATGCGAAATAGTGTCCAGCAAGTCCACCTGTCATGACTAAAGGACAAAGTTTACCTGCTGGATACTTTTTCTTTTGATATATTTCTGTTACTGTAGCTGTCATTTAAAGAATATTAGCTGTGTGTTACATCCAATAACAAATGTAATTAATGTTGTTCTCTTGGATGATCATAATAGTTCATAGGTTAAGCAATGCAACCATGACCGTTGAATGACTATCGTTAAGTACAGGTTAACTGTGTTTAGCATTATTTTGTGAATGTTAACACTTATTTTATGGGAATTAGGCAACATCTAAATAGTAAACATAAATAGGATTCATGATAGAACGAAAATAATAAGTGCTTTTTTAACATAAGAAAAAAAACAAAACAAGGATTACATGATTAGCAACGACGCTCTTATTGCAGATGCAGTGAACACGTATTTACATACACAGAAGAAGGTAAGGGGATATTCAATGGCTAACCATAATGAATTAATTTGAAACAGAATCGCAACAGACAGGTTACTCAAGCGTATAGGATATACATATGAGTAACACAGAATATTGAGGATGAAATCATTTTAAAATGGACTAGCATGTCTCTGGTTATTAATTTAAAAGAAGTCTTTCGCTAGAGCGAGAAGTCGCAAGCATCCGTAATCAACATCAACAGCGTTTTTGCGCGTAAATGGACTTCTCGCTCGAAGTGAATTCAGCGTTTGAGTGATAGAAAGAGACAATGAGACATGATAATGCAAATCTGTGCATGCAAATTTAACCCTGAGCCGCCGTGTCTGCTTGCGTCTTAACGTGAAAAAGAATGCGTGAAGCCAAACATAAATACAATGCTGTATGGGTGACGGGTGACGTTCGGACTTGCCTTGAGCGCAGAACTGTAGGTCCAAGGCGTGCAGCGCCGACGTGGCGAGCGTCGGCGGACCTTCACATACAATGTCACCATTTTACTTTGTCGTTACTTATAAGTTGTTAAATCCTCAAGACATTAGTTTTCATCTGTTTTTCATTGAATTCAGCTCAGTACGTAATATTGCTCTTTAGATACTTGATTTATTTTAACCTATCTGGGCTTACACTTAAGGTGTGGCGGAGAATTGTAGTTAGTATTAAAGGGCTTGAGTCATTTAATAAACGGATATATAACATTTCGGTTTTGCCATATTATCATTGCATGTATGAAGCATAATAATATCCTCTAATGTTCTCTCAACGATCCTTGAAACGTAATTCTTGCACTTTTTTGTACTGCGATTTTATCATAACTTAGTCTATAATAAGAGTGTGATAGTTACCTGCGGGGTCGGGCAAATCGAGCAGGCTGCGATCGGCTTCGGGCAGGCAGTCGCGCGGGTCCCGCTGTAACAAACAGACGTCAGTCGTGGTCGCGCGGCGCCGCACTCCGTGCTACGTCTGGCCGCTACTAACGCTACCGAAAGAGTCAACTCACGGCGGGATTCCTTCCTCCATGTGTATACAAAAACTGACAATCAAGTTCACAACTACCGTCACATTTGCATTGAGTAGGTCCAAGAACCGCACTGTGAGCTCCACTCTCTCGCTTAATACGTTAGTCAGGTCTACGTGTGCGACGCCGCTGAACACAATTTACTTGAGTTAGGATAGTGAATGTAATTATAGTGTGACTCACGTTGCATTTATTTTTAATCTGGCATTTAATTTTAACTTTCTTGTTAACATCCTTCCACGTAAACCCCGGCGGGAGAGATACCTTAGCCATGGCGTGGTGGCAAATCTACACCGTGGGAAGCAAGCAAATAGAAATGAAATGATAGAATCGTGATATTAAGCCAACAATATACATATGTATCAATATTAAACATTAGGTGGGGCGCAATGGTTAATTTGGAAAAATTAATACAAATGAGGGGTATATAGGAGGTAAGCTTTACGATGTTAGGTTAACAAACAACATAAATGTACGAACGATTATATCCTTTATTCATAAATTCGTCAGTCAAATGTTATAACATCATAGTATTTAATTGCTTTTTATTTATGAATAAAGAAATAACATCAATCAAATACACTAGCTGCATAGCTCCGGCGGGGTTGCCGCGGTGTTGTTCCCGAAATAATTAGTAATTATAGAAGAAAAAAGTTTTGATATAGTTTCCAAAGAATTAAGCCAGCATCCTGAGATTGAATTAGAAAAGCAAACAGTTCTAAACAAGTCTGGATTAAGAATGTTCTTTTTTTCGTCTTGAGTAAATGCTATCTCTTTCTCTCAAAAAAATACTCTGTAAAAGCGTTGAACATTTGATATAAGTTCGAAAAATAAAATGATAAAAACGTTAGTTATGCAACTAGAGTAGTTTTTGTAAAGTCCCTTACCAAGTATTCGGTAATTTACAGTGACATTTATTGATATCTCAAAATCGAAGTTCGATGAATTGTCGGCTTATTTTTAAGTATATAAACGATTTATTGTATTTTGTTACTTTTACGAAACTATCACAGTAAACTTCCGAACTGTTTTATCATTGTTTGTATTTGTATGAACTGCTGGGGGTTGAAGCTATTTGCCAATATTGTCCCTAATGAATTATTTATCAAGGTAAGTTATGTTTGAACGTTTTGAGCTCTTTACAATGTTTATAGTCACAGTGCGAACCATTTCTAATGTAAATTGATCATGATTTTAAGAGTTTTAAATTTAGGTTTGCAGCAGCTCTCATTGTAAAACAACCAAAACGTTGGGAAATGTTAGTTATGTTATTTAGCAATTGCACTCAAGATTACAAGCAATACAATAATACCATTATGTATATTTCATAATTATTTACAATGTAAGCAATAATTATTTCACGATGAACTGAATAATTAATTCAGATTACCAATATGTATTTGTATGAAAAAGTCGTACAACTTCATACAAATCATAGGCGGCGTTATTCTTGGTACAAACAGTAATAGTCTGTGAGAAAACGGCACATGTGAGTAATGTATGCATGGACGTAGTTAGAAAAGTTGCAATACGCACACGTGCGTTTTCCCACTAACAAATTATCTATTTTTTTTTTAGTGTTTGTTCAACATGAATATATATTTATTTATACTTGTACTTCGACAGTTTGCAGTGTGACAGCTGAAATGGTGGACGTGTTAGTTTATTAATATTCGTGTCGCATTGCAATTTGTCGTGTATACCGGTCGGTTTTTACCAAAACGGAGAGGTAGAGCATCGTAAATAATGCACACGTAATAACAAGCGCGCTTGAACGTAGCCGCGCACTCATACGTGCGTTTACAACTCGTAGCATTGGATAAATCAGTCAGCTCTTACGATATGCACGTGACAAAGACGATCCTTTACGAGCATACAAAAACACAAAAACAACCTTATGCACGTAACAAAAGCGGCCGGTTTGTGAGAGCCAACTGCGGGTCGCCAACTGGCACCAGCAACCAGCTTTTTGTTTAGTTTTGTGAAACAATGTCAACTAATTGGTTGATCAATTCATATGCTCTCCGTTTTGATGAAAACTTAACCTTTTAAAAGAATTTTATAATGACGGTAGTGAGAGTAGTTTCATAAGTGCGTGTTGTTGGTACGTACGTTATCGTCGAGTATGTCGGGCGGCGGCGGCAGGTGGTGGTCGGAGCTGGGCGGCGCCTGGCGCTGCTTGCGCGGGCACTTGTGCTTGTTGGCGTCGGGCGCCGCGCACGCCGCGCCCGCGCCCCCCGCGCCTCCCGCCCCCGCCGCGCCCGCAGGCGCCGCCCCGCTCGCTTTCTTGCGACCTGCCACGCCACGCTCTGCGAATAAAACCAGTGTTAACACGGAGATAGACAATGTACACATCACGCTGCGCTGCGAACCGATCTTGGTGTCAGAATAAAAAAGGGGTTTGTCCATAACACATGAACCAATTAAATGATTGACAAATGATTGAAAACTGTCATGATGGAACAACAATTACATATCCATTTTGATACATAGTGGATTATCTCATACTTTTGCTTTTTTTGCTCGTAATGACATCGAATTGCGTCTTAATATTTGCGTCAAAGTTTTCAAAAAAGGGAACTTGAATAATGCCACTCAAAAGCAGGGACCATTTTGGTTACCCATTGAAAGGGTTTTTGATAGGGTTTTGACAAAGTGTTGTTTTAAAACCCATTTCATATTGGTTACACTTATTTACGAAAACCCTCATCAATGGATAACCTCTTCCAAACCCTTTCGATTTGTTTACCTGTATATTCAAAAACCCATTCTTGGTGGTTTATACTTTTTAACGGTTACAAGTTTTGAACGGGTTACCCCTTCAACGACTGTAACAGAGTTACCCATTCGGACTACAAATATTGTAATTTTATCTCTCGTGCCTTACTTTAAAGTACTAAACTGCATGCATTCGGCAGGTACGCGTCAAGTCGCAACACGCAATCTAGGACCTAGCGACTCCACAGTCCATACACATTCGATTATTTTATGGTTATTATTGCAGTGATTTTAAAGTTAAATGTTTTTTTTTTCTGGAATAGTCGGGATTGTTTCATGTATAATCTCGTCTTTTTTACGGAATCATAAATGTCATTCGATCGTCTCACTCATCATTTAGAGCCCGAAGGGAAGATCAAAATCTATTCTTCCACTCCAACGTAATTTAAAATGATTTTATTTAAAACCCTTTGATTACCCCGACAAACCCTTTCAAAGGGTTATTTGCTTCAATTGGAACCGGTAACATCTTGAACTAGTTAACTTATTGATAGGGTTACCCTAACGTTAGTGTTATGAAAGGGCTAACACTACGAAGAGGTAACATTTTCCATTACTGTAGGCATACAATCTGTAACCCTTTTGAAAGAATTAACTTATATTCGGGGTTGTACGGTCCCTGCTCAAAAGACAGACATGCAGCTTCTTAAAAGTGATCTAATTTATTTTATAAAATCGTTATTAGATAACGAATCCCTTTTATATTATACAGGTAGCTCATATTTTGCATAACAAATATGCTGGTGGACATGGCACGTCAGTGGAACGCAGTCTAAATTTAATAAATTCCTGAAGATAGAAAACGTTAGCGAATCTAGCCAATATAGAGATAGAGAGATAAATTGACGCGTATCGTGTGGATTGGTTTGAGACAAAGTGAGTAAATAATAGCAAAAACAAATTTTGGAAGCTTTTGTATATTGAAATAATAATAATATAATTTTAGCATTTAATACGTGTTTTATTATTATAAATAACTTTCTTTATTTTATTTTTTCGTTTGAAGTATGTGTTGTTTTTTTTTGTTTTGCTTGCTATAATGTTAGGATTGATAATAGATCCAAATACAAGCTCGTATGAAGTGATACTAACTTTATTGTGGATAAATATTGATTATATAGGTTACATCAATCAAACTATAATAATATATAATATAATATAATAATATTATATTCCACAACTATCACACAACGCCGTCTAGTCCGAAGCTAAGCAGAGCTTGTGTTATGGATACTAGACAACTGATAAACTTACTTATATATTTCTAAATACATAATTATATAAATAAATTACACCCAGACACAGAACCAATGATTATGTTCATCACCCAAACATTTGTCCTGAGTGGGAATCGAACCCACGACCTCTGGCATAGTAGTCAGGGCCCCTAACCACTAGACCAACAGGCCAATCACAACACTATAACATGCTGATACACTACAGTGCAAACCTACCATATTTATGTCTTTTTTATTGGTAGGGAATGCCTTGTTGTATTAAGTCTAGGCGGACTTAATCTGTGTCACTACTGTACATGAAGTACAGTAATGTAGCATATATCGAAGGACTGGAACGATTTGCCTGCTAAGGTCTATTTACTTGATTATAATTTAGGTGTCTTCAAGGCTAGAGTGAATAGGCTCTTAATATACTAGTGCGTCACACCATCAACGATTGCATCGCTGCTTACCATCAGATGGGATCGCAGTCTAGCACTAGTTTATATCAAATTAAAAAAAAAAGTATAAAAAAAAAGAGTTTAAATAAATAAAAGGGGCAATAGCAAAAATGTGTACAAGTATTAAAATAGTGGACATACCGTCAAGGTAGACCTTAGAGAATTTGGTGGGTAGGTCCTGAGGAGGATGGTGGTGGGGAGGGTGGTGCAGCGCGGGGTGCTGGTGCGCGTGCGCCGGCAGCAGCGCGCGCGCGCCCGCCGCGCCCGCCGGCGCCGCCGCGTGCGCCAGCCCCAGCGCCGCCGCCTGCGCCGCGCTCAGCCCCAGCGACTCTTCCGCCGCGCAGTTACCTGCCGGGGCACGTTACGACTTGCTCACTACTCACGGATCATACGCCCATGCGTGCAAGATCAAAGAAATATCGATCTGTACTGTACCCTTCACAATTCATTAATCATCATTCTTCAAATAACTACTTCTTACGGCATAAAGAATTTTCTGACAAGAGACTCTTGAAACATAGGATAATCACCTCACTTAAAAATCAAATTCTTATTATGAGCCTGTTATGTTCCACTGCAGCACAAAGGCCTCCCTTCCATTCTTCTCTGTCAGCCACTTCTGGCCGATCATTTATGTAAAAATCCAAATCGTCACGCCATCTCCTGTTGTTCAGGATCCAATCGGTGTTTGCCTCTTCGCCCAATTTCATTGTGAAATGTGGTGGATTAGACCTGCCTAGTTCTATTTTAATTTGAGAGCTGAGTGGCCTACGTCTGCGATTTGTATTTTGGAACAAAGTATACTGTTCCTTACGTGGTTTGTTTTAACCCCAAAAATACTTCAAAACTTCTCTTAAACCTATATATAAGAAAAGATAATTATTGTTACCTCTCGGCAGCATAACGGAGTGCGGGTAGTCGAGGAGCAGTTGCACGACGGCGGTGTGGCCCCCCTTGGCCGCCTCGATGAGCATGGTGGAGTTGTCCTTGAGCTTGCGGAAGGGGTCGGCGTCGCAGGCCAGCAGGAACTTGACGACGTCGACGTGTCCGCCCGCGCACGCCAGCGACAGCGGCGTGTGGTCACCGAGCGCCGTCATGCGGTTCACGTCAGCGCCCTGTGCGTACAAGTACATACTCAATACACTATTCTACGAATAAACGTTCGGGGAATACAAGCGACACAAACCACGGCCACGTCGGTGTGCCCGTTCTCGTGGCGACGTCACATAAGTAAATGTGGTATATGTACCTTGCCCACAAGGAACTGCACGGTGCAGACGTGTCCGGCGCGGCACGCCTTCATGAGCGGCGTGCGGCCGCCCTCGCTCTCGTGCTCCAGCTCGGCGCCGGCGCGCAGCAGCAGGTCGGCCACGTCGGTGTGCCCGTTCTCGTGGCGACGTCACATAAGTAAATGTGGTATATGTACCTTGCCCACAAGGAACTGCACGGTGCAGACGTGTCCGGCGCGGCACGCCTTCATGAGCGGCGTGCGGCCGCCCTCGCTCTCGTGCTCCAGCTCGGCGCCGGCGCGCAGCAGCAGGTCGGCCACGTCGGTGTGCCCGTTCTCGTGGCGACGTCACATAAGTAAATGTGGTATATGTACCTTGCCCACAAGGAACTGCACGGTGCAGACGTGTCCGGCGCGGCACGCCTTCATGAGCGGCGTGCGGCCGCCCTCGCTCTCGTGCTCCAGCTCGGCGCCGGCGCGCAGCAGCAGGTCGGCCACGTCGGTGTGCCCGTTCTCGTGGCGACGTCACATAAGTAAATGTGGTATATGTACCTTGCCCACAAGGAACTGCACGGTGCAGACGTGTCCGGCGCGGCACGCCTTCATGAGCGGCGTGCGGCCGCCCTCGCTCTCGTGCTCCAGCTCGGCGCCGGCGCGCAGCAGCAGGTCGGCCACGTCGGTGTGCCCGTTCTCGTGGCGACGTCACATAAGTAAATGTGGTATATGTACCTTGCCCACAAGGAACTGCACGGTGCAGACGTGTCCGGCGCGGCACGCCTTCATGAGCGGCGTGCGGCCGCCCTCGCTCTCGTGCTCCAGCTCGGCGCCGGCGCGCAGCAGCAGGTCGGCCACGTCGGTGTGCCCGTTCTCGTGGCGACGTCACATAAGTAAATGTGGTATATGTACCTTGCCCACAAGGAACTGCACGGTGCAGACGTGTCCGGCGCGGCACGCCTTCATGAGCGGCGTGCGGCCGCCCTCGCTCTCGTGCTCCAGCTCGGCGCCGGCGCGCAGCAGCAGGTCGGCCACGTCGGTGTGCCCGTTCTCGTGGCGACGTCACATAAGTAAATGTGGTATATGTACCTTGCCCACAAGGAACTGCACGGTGCAGACGTGTCCGGCGCGGCACGCCTTCATGAGCGGCGTGCGGCCGCCCTCGCTCTCGTGCTCCAGCTCGGCGCCGGCGCGCAGCAGCAGGTCGGCCACGTCGGTGTGCCCGTTCTCGTGGCGACGTCACATAAGTAAATGTGGTATATGTACCTTGCCCACAAGGAACTGCACGGTGCAGACGTGTCCGGCGCGGCACGCCTTCATGAGCGGCGTGCGGCCGCCCTCGCTCTCGTGCTCCAGCTCGGCGCCGGCGCGCAGCAGCAGGTCGGCCACGTCGGTGTGCCCGTTCTCACACGCGTACGTAAGCGCTGTGTCGCCCGTTTGCGTCTGGGCGTTCACGTCCGCACCCGCGTTTAGGAGGTACCTAAAGGAGGTTAAAATGCGTGTTAAAATTATCGTAATGATTCTTTACAACTGACTACCCGGTATCTATGACGATATAAATCAAAGAAACCTAGGATTTTTTAATATAATGTATCGCTAAAGATATTTTACATCTTCAAATGAGAGGTACCCTGCATTTCAGCAATGGAAACATTAAATGCTGTTTGTAACCTGAAATGACCCATTTGGTAGACTACTTCATTGATTGCCGCCTATCCCATCCTCCTCCAATATCTAAAGTATCACAAATGCGTTTCTATAAATCGGTATATGGCACATTGAAAACCTAAACCATCCTTAAAACTGTGTCATATAGCAAGGTAAAAATAACCGTCAATTAAACAACCCAAAAGTGATAAAGACAGCTTCTTTGTAACAAAAACATTAATTACTCTTAGGATTTTCACACATAATGTGACAAAAACCTAAAAATAATCAACGTCTCCATAATCCATGTCATTACTAACCGCACAAGTTCAAGATGTCCCTCCTGTGAAGCCTCCATAAGCGGCGTGGAGGCTCCCAACTCGGCATCAGCCCCCGCCTTGATAAGGAAGTCGGCGACCTCGAGGAAGCCCCCGCAGCACGCTAGCGTTAGCGCCGTCTCTTGAGTCTCCTCCGTTTGCGCGTTGATTGAGGCACCCTGACCCAACAGTAGTGCCACCATCTCCTCATGACCTGGGATGGAAAAACGCATTTAATTAGGTCAACTTAATTGTAGGCATTCTCTATCCGAGTCAAGAGTGGTAAAGTGACGGAAGGATGACTGATTGACTAACCTTGAACAAAGATGATGTTCTATGTAACTATGTTTTTTCTTTCTTTCAAAATTTGGGAGCCGGATTATATGATTAGTCATAATTTGGCATTATAAGACTAACACACATAGAAGCACAAGAGAAGCTTTAAAAACGCCCAATCAAACCCATTTCAGTTTATTATATTTTCATTAGGTTTCTAGTCACCCTTCTGAATAAATGAATAAAATAGTGCATACCTTCTCTAGCGGCCTCCATGAGTGGCGTATAACCTTCGTCATTGACCTCTTCGATGTTGGCCCCTCTTTCTAGCAGCAACATTGCTAATTCAACATGGCCGCCACACGCTGCCAATGTTAGCGGTGATTCGAAACTGTCCGTTGGCATGTTCACCTATGAGAGGAATGTTTAGTAAGTAACAAGTTATGAGAGCCCAACTAAATAAAAATAACAGCATTTTGGAAAAGGTTACTAGTTTCATTTAGTCGTGTACTAGTTTCTGAAGTTTTGTAAGTGCCCATGTAGGCCTAAGTGAAATAAATACATTTTTAATTTTTTTGCATCTTGTCGCTGACATCCGTAACGTGAAAATTTCCAGCAAAAAGAAACATATTCAGGTCCCAACTATATGACGCTTGTAACCAGTATTAGAGGTAGACTACAGTTCCGGATGCAACGAGTTGAAGGGTCCTTAAATTGAAATAGCCAATCAGTTAAAACGAGTGTGAACACGACGATTTCAAGGACCTTCATGCGTCACGTAACTGAGGTTGGTTAGATTCTTGTATATCATATGAGCTCTCTTTTTCTTTCCCAAATTGTGTCTCCAAGTAAATAGTGGCTGTTAATAGTTAAAAAGATATTATGTGCGCTTTAGAGCTAACTCCACCCATAAAAGTAGACCGACAGTGTTGTCTTATCTTATGCTTAGAGTAGCACGACAGAGAAGACGATATTGGTGATTTTTAAAGTTAATAATATAAACAAAGTAATGCTCACACTAACCTGCGCCCCAGAATCAAGCAGTAGCCTCGCCACCTCCACGTGCCCATCCATGCTTGCCTCCATGAGCGCAGTATGCATTTCGTCGGTCTTGTGCTCTCTGTCAGCGCCGGCCGCCAGTAGGAACCGCACCATGTCCAGGTGACCTTTGTAGCAGGCGAGGGTGAGGGCTGATTCCTTGAACTCGTTCGAGTGCGTGTTGATACCGGCGCCGTGCTCCAACAGGATCTTTGCTACGCCTACGTGACCAGCTGATGCCGCCTGTTTTGTGGAGAACAATGTTATGTTAGCGATGTTATAAAATTGAAGTTTATTCACGTAGACGTGGCGTGACGCCAGGTTCAAACAATCTCCTTTTGATAGATAGGGTACTGCTTTAAGAATAGCACTTATCTCCGGAAAAAACTTAATATCAAGCAAGCAATCGCTGTTTGTTTACAAATAAATTAAACTATTCTATACTGAGTCTGATAAAGATTAAATAGATATAAAATTCAACACAATACGTGATTGATAACGTCGAAAAATCTTTAGATTGACGGACGATGAAAACTGTCTTTGAAGGTTAATGAATACGAATATTTATTTAAAAAAAAAATACTGGTATTCAAGATCAAGTATTTTCACGGACCGAAAAGGATGCACGTGTAAAATTGCACTTTATCTCACTAATCACTTACAAATTATGTGTAATCTTTAATACAAAATAAGTTTGTGAAAACACAACATGTTATAACTTATGATTCATTGGAGCTAGATTCGCGATAAACACAGAATGTAACTATGCAACGGTTATCTATGTCAATATATCGTTTTGTTCAGATTAGTGTCGAGTAGTGCGTCTATAGTAGAAATCAAACTCGGTGTTATATCTAGTTTAGCTGCAGAGCCTGTACGGACGAGACAGGAGCTCATCTGCTTCAAAGCTGCTTAGTGATTGCTGGACATAGGGCCAAACACTTCGAGATCTCGGTTACCCTCTGCGAAATGGTCAGTAACACCACCTGGTGGCCTTCCTTGAGGAGCTGGGATGGATCGAATGACATTTGCCCCACCCGTACGCGAAATACATACTTCAGACGTGAAGTGACACGAACTTGACATACCAATACAACATTTAGTTTGTCCGAACGCCATTGACAAAGGTATAAAGATAGATGATGGAATAGCAAGCAATAAGTGAATTCTCTTCGAAGCTTCTCTAAACTTCATTTTAGGGCAGTATATCAAGAAATTAGGCGGTGCACCGACGCAAATTAGAGCTACACGATTGTGTCTATGTAAAAACCGTGGACGATACTGTTTACAATTTAGTGCCAGTTTGCTATATCGTTCTGGCACGTGTTTTTCAGACTTATGGAAATAATACCAGCCTATTAATGTACCAAATAAGGGCAGAAGCCTATTCTGATACAGAGAAGACATACAGCACTTTATGGATTGTTCACCACGTTTCCTCAAGGAATTTTTCATTAGTAACGTCACTGACATCTAAGATGCTGACAAAAGCTAGTTAATCATAATTATGAGTCCTGGTTTATCATCAGTGATGTTGAGAAGAAATATATAGGTATAAAATAGGTATAAGTAGTTACCTCCATGAGCGGTGTGTGTCCGTTCTCGTTGTGGTCCTCGACGTTGGCGCCGCTCTCGAGCAGCGCGCGCACGGCGTCCTCGTGGCCGCCGGCGCACGCGTACATGAGCGGCGTGTTGCCCGAGCCCGACACGGCGTTGACGTCGGCGTGGTGCGCGATCAGCAGCCGCACGATGTCCACGTGGCCCGCGCTCGCCGCCTCCATCAGCGGCGTGCAATCGCCCTGCCAGCCCACACAATCGACACAATATAGATACGTCGCGTCACGCACTCCGGAACCACTTACAATATACAAAACTGAAGGGTTAGTTATTCTGGACACTATCTTCTGTAACCTTTGATGTTCAGATAGAATCAATACTTTCTAAGGAGATTATTTCGAATATTGATTGATGAGCTAAACAATAGTTATCACCTTATATACAGCATTAAGCATTAAGGATTACTTATTTTTGATTACTGACTTGTCATCTTTTATACAGCATTAGTATTGCAATAGCGCAATGGTTATGGCATCTGCCTCTCAGGCGTGAAATTCTGGATTCTAAACAGAGTAAGTATCATCTTCCTGCCCTTGTCCCGTGTTATTTGGGGTCGGCGCAATACATTTTTTTCTTCCATTCTGCCCTATCACTCGTCATGCTATCACTAACTTACTTTTCTTTCATATCACTCTTCACACAATCCATCTGTCTTTTCTTTGGCCTGCCTCTCCAACCATCCACATGTATGCTCATAACTCTTAGTAACATGCGTTTCATCCCTCCTCTTCACATGACCATACCAAGACAAACGATTCCCTTTTAACTTTTCAGTCACTGGCGCCACTTTCAAACTTCCCCTAATACATTCATTTCTCACTTTATCTATTCTTGTCACACCACACATCCATCTCAACATTCTCATCTCTGCTACATGAAATCTTTATTCATCTGTCTTTTTCACAGCCCAACATTCTGATCCATACAGTATGACTGGTCTTATCACGGATTTGTAGATTTTATTTACCCTTCAACTTGAGGCGCATCGTGTGTCACAAATTGTTCCAGTGACCTGTCGCCATTTCATCCATTCTAAATTGATCCGATGTTTTACGTCCCGGTTTACCTCGCCATTTCCTTGGATAAGCGACCCGAAGTACCGAAAGTCGGAGTAGATTGGTATAGGTGTTCCGGCGAGAGCTAAGGGCACAAGACCAGAGAGACCGCCGAAATCGCAGAACAAGTAGTCGGTTTTCGTTCTGCTCAATTTTAGGCCAACACTTTCTAGTCTGTGCCACCACAACTATCTACTCTGGACGTCTAGGCCACCCTCGGCCACCAGCACAATGTCATCGGCAAACAGCATACATACAGAGGCTCCCTTGCCTCTTCCTGGATATTCAACGTCAGAGCTTCCATTATCATCAGGAAGAGGTAAGGGCTGAGAGCCGACCCTTGATGTAAGCCGATAGCCACATTGAAGCTACCAGTGTTGCCCACTGTAGACCGCACTTGGGTATACCATTGGTTGTACATAATATGTACTTAGTAAGTAACAATGTGATTTTTTTTAACTTATTAGTACTTTTCTGTGTTTATAAGCAAGCAATTGGTGTTCTGACACCCTGTCACCCGACCATGTTGTTCGGGACCAACAACTTTACAAGCTTTTGTTATTCATAGGTCTTTCTTACAGTCATTTCAGGTAGTCAGAAACCAGAAAGTCAGATCATCAGTCTATATAAGGAGCATCTTGTTGCACAGTAACTGGGTTATGAAGGTCTGGGATATTCAGCAGCATCTGGTTAGACTGGAAGCCAACCTCTAGTTGGGAAAAGGCTAGGAAGTTTATCTTCTATACAGCATAAAAAACTTGATGCAGAGATACATCGCTGGGAATTTTGTCAATACTTCTCTTACTTGAGGTTTTCAAGGGTCTTTTACGTAACTTTTGAGATTCAAAACGTCGTAATTCCAAACTAGCTGATTTGCCA
Organism: Mythimna vitellina; assembly: GCA_949316375.1. NCBI lineage: Eukaryota > Metazoa > Arthropoda > Insecta > Lepidoptera > Noctuidae > Mythimna > Mythimna vitellina. The sequence goes on from OX438696.1 coordinate 4,787,469, forward strand.
TTATGAAAATTAATATAGTATGATAAATGAAATATAATTGCATAGTAACCTTGATGCCTCGGTCTTCTACACTCGCGTGCATGGCCAGCAACACTTGAGCGAGCTCGTAGTAGCCCGCGGAGCAAGCGAGCGAGAGCAGCGATTCGCCCTCCTCCGTGGTCTCGTGCACGGAGCGGCCCTCCGTGAGCAGCTTGCGCACAGTGCCCACGTCGCCGTCCGAGCACGCCTCCGCCAGCGACGGCGCGCCATCCGCGCCCACCGACGACGCCACCGTCGCCGTCGTGCCCGTACCGCTCGACCCGCATTGTTGACTAAAACCATCACAAATAAGATTACAACTCTAGAAAGACAAAAGCGCAGGTAGGACGTTTCAATAGTCTATCAGATAAGATCAAAGCTTCAAAAATCACTGTCACGAAACGGTCTCATCGAGTTGAAGCAGAATACACATGGAAAGCTTCAACTCGAGAGGCTTCCCGCTCGCACATAAGTTACTCAATTCTCGGAATATCATCATTGGAAATTTAGAAGTTAAGCCTACCCTGAAAACGCATTTAAATTTAGAAAATGCGCCACACTTTTAATGGATTTTTTGAGGAAAGAAAATAACATAACACGTGTTTCGCAGACGCGGTGTTCTTCGTTTACGTATACTGTAAATAATAAATGACGGTGCATTATAACCTTCAATCGATCAATACCACACTACAAACTTACTAGAAACGGAACGAGTTAGCAAGGTATCATTAATATTTTACTCTAAAAAAACCGGTAGAAATATACGGCCTGTTTTTGACAACAATGTGCTAGCAATAACGTTATGATAATTATGCATATAACAGTAAATAAATGCGAAGTGTGACGTAATAGGAAAAATGAATATGTTAAACAGGGAAACGGTTTCAATGGATGAAGTGAAAACCTTATGGTGAAAGGAGAAATCGTGACGTAAACTTTGGTATTTGAAGATCGAATTCGTATAAGACCAAATTAGGAGCCTACAAGATGTTAATGCGAAGGTAATCAAAATAATGACGTATTCAAAACTATGACTAATGAACAGGTATAATTTGATATTTATATTCAGAATCGGGATTTTGATATAATCGCTCGGATTTTTTTTTATTACAGCTACCGTGAGACACATTCATGTTTATTTTTGTAAGAAATTACTCACACGAACGTTTCGGGATTGCCCGAATAGATACGAATGACTCGCGTGATTAGTTAGAGGTTGGACAATTCCGAAACGTGCAGATAAATAAAACCGTAAACATTACAAAGAAGTCATAAATATTATCCCTAATCTTAAATATTGTAGACCAAACACAGCTGAAATATCAAGCAAGCTAGAACATAATATTGTCAGATGTTGAAAAACATACTAAATGTGCGTACGCCCGCATCGTCGAGACTCCGAGCATTCTTCAACTGTTTACATGGTAATGCGTGCGAGCCATGTGTAAAACGTGAAAAGCTCTCATATGTGCACATGTCTTAATGCGCTTTTAGCGGCCTTTTGACTGAACTCAAGTGATGTTAACTGTTTAACACACATACATTGTGCAAAGTTTTTTTCTTGAGATAGGAAGTCATCTATTAACTTCTCCTGGTCTAGGGTAGAGCGGGAGGTTGTGTCCGACATTTACTGGCTAAAATCACACCTATGTTCCTTCAGTTACTCTTTGAGTTCTAGGACCACCGGTTTCCTTTTCAGAAAATTTCCCGTAGCCCTAGCAGGCACGGGCCCTGCTCTGAACTCTCACAGTTTTGCTAACATCTTTTAGAGGCGTGAGTGGAACACTACTACGCGCCGTCGATGACTCGGGCTTGGTCCTTAAAGGACAAGTGGGCGGCGAGCTACCCATTACTCGCCGTTTGCAACATATTACGCAAATTTGGAATAGTATTTTGAGTAGAATATATACTGCTTTTCGAAAAGGGTCATCGATTTCGAGAACAATTGCTTGTTCTAACCTTCATTCGTTTCTATTTGCAAAAGCAGTATATAAATATTAATTTTATTTCCCGTATTTCAGGATTAGTCCTGATACTGGTCTCGGTTTTAAAGTGTCATCCCTCTATTCTATTACAGCCTTTACAACTTTACAGTAAATTTATTGCAATAAATTAGAATAAACTGAGGTTATTTTTAGGTGTCCTACTTTCCATAGTTTCACTCTTCACCTTTTAAAGGCAACTAGGTTATACGTATATCTACTACTGCACCAAAATTAGGGCAGGTCGACTAAAAGAATTGTTGAATGTGAATTCCAGACTGATATCACAGACTACGGTCCCTAGACGACTAAGAATAGCCTGTAACAGTTTTAATTTACAACCTTAACAGAGGTTAGATCAATATACTTGATCCTGGGTCATTACTTGGCGAGATTTAGTGTTTGAATCGATTCATCGTATAGAATCTAGATGCAAGGACGGTCTAGAACTATAGACAAGGATTTATGTAACGCATGTGATTAGTCGTCTGCACTCACGGGATGAATCATGTGCAGTGAACTTCGCCAGTCAACGCGTTAGATGAAAACATGCATAGTGATATGGCATTGAAGGGTCTTATATGATTAAGAATGCTGTGTCTTCCCATCAAGAAAGATTCCTCTAATAATTATTATGGCTTATTTAAATTAATAGAACACCGAGTTATGGCGTAACGCAAAATAGATAGGTATTGAAACAATATAATTATGCTCTAGCAAGAATGATTTGGGGCCTTGGGCACTGCATACTGATAGTAAGAATTAATTTCTACATTTTATTCATAATTCAAGCTTTTCTTTTAATTCCATTTAAGCTTTTCTTTTGATTTAAATTGTATGGAAATCTCGTAATGTATTTGATTTTTACTAAATTCTAATGTGTGGGATAGATAACAAAATATTAATTAGGCTGAAGTTGAAAAGTTACGTTCTCTTCTTCTTCTTTTCGATTCGATGGTAAACTCGTCAAACTTTTTGGGCCCAATAGGTGGCTACATTAATAGCAGCATCGGTAGCATTCATCAAATCCTCCAAAGTGCAGGTATACGGACACTTGGGGCATTCCAACATGTGGCTCATGTTTTGAACAGGAGCTCCGCACTCACATTGATTATTCGATGGGTCTATAAAACCCCATTTTGCCAAGTTGAGTTTGCAACGGCCTACCTGGGTTCGCAACCGATTTAGTGCCTTCCATAACGGCCACTGCAAATCTCGTCCAGGCAAAAAGTTACGTTGAGATTGGTAAATGTTACACTAAGCATTGGCTTACATGTTCCCATCTCTATCTCGATTTTCTAGTTTGACAGTAAATTGTAGGACAGTGACAAGGATAAGGCTTAGCCAAATACAGTGCCAGGTATCGTGTATCAATCTTAGTCCAGTCAGTACTATAATATTGGCCCACTGCAAACCATAGACCTTGGTCTTCCGTTTCCACTCAATTCTGTCCCCTGCTAATACGGGTCTGCAGAAACTGTCGAGCTCGTACTGCTATTTACATCTCGGTCTGCCATTATGTCGTCTGGCATTTAATAAAACCCATTACACGCAACGTCGGTGGTTCTTTTAGCACATTTCTCATTTGATATGAAACATATTTAGCCCAATCCCACTGAAGTTATAGCGTCTTTCTGGTAATGTTTGTACACCTCTACTGGGGCCACGGGTAGTGTGAAAGTGAAACCCGGGGCCCTGGGACGAAGGCAAAGAAGGAACAGGAGTGGGTTTTTAGTCAGTAAAAGTCTGACAATATCTCACGCTCCGCCCAAGAGCAGGATTTGTCATAAGATGATTTTACTACCCAATAAAAAAACATCTCTAAGGATTTATTTTACCACCTCATGTTTTACCCATACTCAAACAAATAAATTATTTGTATTTGTAACGTGTTTGGTTTCGGCGCGCAGCGAGAGCAGTGCTAAGTACAGAAGTTAACATACTTTTTGTCCTGATGATGGTGTCGATGATGTGGCGGTGGCTGGTCGCTGCGCATCCGCGTGAGGGCGGCGGCTGCCTCGTCCAGCGCGCAAGACACCGACGACGTCAGGCGCCGCAGCACCTCCGGGTCGGCGAGGTGCTTACCCTCGCCGGATAGCTTGCCGATGCCTGTGGGCAATGGTGAAAAGTTGAAGGTGAAAAGGGATTAATTGTGTGGAGTACAGAGATCTGTTAAATTTTATGGAACAATTTAAATTTTTGTATTTTTAATTATTGAGTACTGCCATTATAAAAGTGGAACTATAAACCATAGCATACAGAAAAATCTCATAGATGGTGCATAGTAATAAGCATAGTTGCAACTGTTTTTGGGCCATGAAACACGAAATAAAACAGTAATTAGAACAAAAAGTTGTAGTATAGTGCGTAATTTTTTCCTAGTTGTTTAGTATGGTAGGTTCATGCCCGCGGGTTAGTTCAAAAGAGGGGAAGGAACACGGATGGGTTTACTGACACTCCTTCCCGCTCTAGGAGGTGCGTGGTTATTAGGCGATTACGAACAAAAAAAAAAAAACAAATTATAGGTAGATAACACATCGAGCTTTAAAAAAGAGACTGCCACTTAGGAATAGTCAGTGCTCAGTATAACCTGACCCATCTTCCTATTATGTTTTATCTAAGGAGGGTTAGCTAATGCAAAGGACTGTACCTATGCGTGCCATAGCCATAGATACACAATACTCCACAAAGTTGTTTATTTTCTAAACCTCACGATGTGCCATTTTTACAGCCGGGTTTATTTCTCTATACATAGTTTTTAAATCAGGATTACTCCACAGATTGTGTAAAACTTCAAACCACTGAATAGGAGTATAAAGTCATGACACTTCAATGATAATAGAAACTATAATCCAACGAAAGAGAAACCCTAAGTGCCTGTGATTACCATTAAAATTACATGATTAGGCCGCAGATTGCATTGCAATCAATGGTTGCGATACGACCACTGCAGATGTTTCTCAGGTACAGTTACATTTAGATTCATTACATGTTAACAAAAAGTACAAAATAAATGATGAACTTATAACGGATAGGAAAATCACAGCGCGATCAGATCTTTAGAAAAAAGTCAACTTTATCCAGCGTCTTCTGATATTGTATGTTCCATTTTAACGCACAAGAACAGTCCTAATTATGACTAATTTTATACGGCTGTAGAAGTGTCCAGTTACTTTACCAATCATTGTCATAACAGTAAATTAACTAAATGAAGGGCAAATACTGTCATAATGATAAAAATCGCATGCTAGAAGAATATGTCACGTTTTAGTGCAGACAAAAGGTTTATTAGGTAAATTGAACAAGTGCGCTGTACAGTACTTAATGAGTCAGATCGGTTCACAAAGGCTCGCAAATGGTAAAGCTTAAGATGTTCTAAACGATTGCGGCGCCAATATGTACACATATAGTATAAGATGCATCAATATTAGATGGATGATCGTCTGCCGAACAGCCTATCATATTAGCTAACAGGAGCCAAATGTTCGCGCAAAAAGCAAGGCCACTTATGTTGGTTTTCTCAGAAGAGGCTCGTGAAATGTAAGTTTGATTAAAGTGTTGCATTGAACCATATCATGGAATGTAATGATGGCAAAACCATTTAATACTATTTCGATCGTGGGAAAGAATCTTATTGTTTGATTTATTGCTATTTAAATTTATTTACATTTCACTTTGTATGAGTGTGTCGGCGTTGTTCCTTAAACAAACAGGAACATTCCATTTCTCCTAATTAGGACTAACGTTTGACGTCACTTGACACTTTTCTCCGATCATTCAACGCATAAACAAAACATCTACCGCAGCTGAATCTGTTATCTCACGCTGTTCAAGTATCTACTTAAGCTAATAAGGCGTCAGAATGTAAAAATATATATCAATTAAGTATTATGGATCGTGGGAGCTTTGATTAATGTTATTACATTACTATCTTTAGGCTAATTGCACAGCAAGCAGAGCATTAGTGTCTCAAAATTAGACGCTATCTATGACTAGCTTTCTCTACAACTGAATTATGATTAGTTTATGAATACGATTTACTATAGCTGAACTTCAAATGATGCAGACCACATGTGGTATTTGAATAGTTTTTTTACCTCCCAATACTTCAACAGATGTTTTTTTTTTCTTAATTCTAATAGAATAAACTTTATCCCCAGTTCAATTCAGTTAAATTACATGGCATGTGGGTATATTGTGCAAGTTCCGAAGATTCCTCAGATACGTAGTGTTAATCCAACTCCTAACGACATGGATACGTAAACTTACTCGTTCGTACTTTTAACATAAAGAAGTCAAAGCCCTGAGGATGCTGTCTGAATAAGTTGGCTCTCGTGTATTTGTAGCAAGAATATTTGTTAAATAATTTGTAATGAAACAACTTGGTAATTAGATAAAACGTATACTTGGGAGTACTAAAGTTGAGGTATCGATCAAAATGTAACATACAAATTAAATATTCGTTTTGTAATTACAACTTGATGAAACTTAATCTAATTACCGCTTGCAAATGATGCTTTTACGTTTACGATCAAACAAGTATTTTTTTCATGTCTACTCTCTCCGCGGCCATCAAAGCATTGGCATAACTGGGTGCATACCGTTACCACGCGGGACGTTATGTGGGATCCCTAATTTAGGACCCAAACAATCAAACAGTTGTCCGCAAATGAATACTGAATGAACTGACAAACGGAAGCAATCATAACTGTTGCCGGTTTAGGCAGATTCCATATTAATAAGCCATATTATGTAACAGTATAATAAAACTATCAATAAGTTCACAAGATGTTGTTTTTGTGCAATTGTTCGTGTTCAAGGAATTCTGTGGAGTACAAGATGGCACAATGGGGGCAAAAGGAATGTTACACATTTCATTCAACACCTATCGCACAAGTTTCTCGGCGATTTCCAACTGATTTCTTACTGTGACTGAATAACTTTAAATGACGATGAGCGCTTCTAGAGCAAACGATTCATCATACATATTCTATAGGTATTTAATAGTTTTAGGAACAGTTATTGTATCTGAGAACATTCTGTTTATTATATATCAATTAATACTAACCTATCATTGACTGATTTTTTTGTAGAGATGTGTGTATAGCGCTATAAATTTATTCGAGATCGGTTGCCGTAAACAATGAAGTTCACACAGAATCTTACCCAAGTCTGCTTTTAAAGCATGCTTTTAATTACAACCCTTCAGAACAGATGCACAATACGATACTCTCCTAAAGAACGGACCATGCACATTAGTTAAGAGTTGCTTAAGCAGCATTCAATAAAGTTATTTTTGCGGTGAACTGTAAATAGCATTTTTTTTTAAATACTTTCAAAGACTATTTCTGTTTTTGGACTTGTCAATAAGGTGTTACGATTCTGCGCCGCAATTTTGTCAATCTTTTGTTGAAATTTGAGAAATCGTTAACTATTAAAAGATCTAACATCTCCAATTTCAGGAAAAGAAAATCATGGTGGGCGTGTTATTACGAGTATCAATTTCCTTCCCACTTACAAAATAATTTCACCAGGAGACATCTTTGTGCGGCAGCCAGACATTAATGAGCTTGTACCGCAGCTATTTATAAAGAACAGGGAAGCCTTACGATTAAATCGATCCATCAAACGAGCCCTAAATTCCTGTGAAGCGTTCCCTTATAAAACGACACATTTGAATAGGCCACGTCCGCGTGTTGCGCTTCCATTTGCGGCCGTTAGGGAGATCTTTTTTCGCGGCCGTTCGTGCACAAGTTACGTCACGAACCGCGGTACTCGGGTGGTGACTGGCGATTGCCCGCCATGCCGATACTATAATGAGATGCGAGTTGAGAAGTCCCCCGCATTTACAGAAGAACAATACCACAGTATTCCTGTTTTAAGTCAAATTCATTTTAGCTAAATAAGAGATCTTGACCTCGATACAATGGGTTTACTAACCACCTATGAGTAATACAACTATAAATTTTATCGACAACAAGGACATTCCAACTATTTCAGAAATTCTGTTTTCTCAAGGGCGGAACCACAAAATGCTATTTATTTGCAAAAAAAATATAACATTTTATCGGTATGAACAGTTTATGTTTAACAAATTCGAATATTTTATGCACTTTTACGGTAGATGACAAGGCATAGAAACTACCGTGTGGGCAGATTAATCATAAAGGTGTGTTCAAAGTTTTTACTTTTAAATTCTTTCTTGGCAACTATGTACACAACAAGGTCGTATGTATCCAAGGCAGATTTTAGTTCGTACTATATGCGGTATCAAAATATTACATGTTCAACGAAAATGGCACTTTATACTATGTGTAATCATCTATTGGAATCTACTATATTCATACAAGTAAAGAGTTCGTGTGTTAAAGTTAGTGTTAAGTTAGCCTTTGTGTTCGTAGCAGACTAACGAAAGTTATCGATTTATTAAATACTTACTCAGACAAATAGTGAATGCAGCTGTGTGCGAAGAGGTCAAGGCGGGTTGTGCTTTATTTTACTAGTCACACTGACGCTCATTATTTGCTAATACATATTTTAGTTACTTCACAAGTAACGTTTTGATTGACACTGGGGTAACTGTAATACCCTAATGTTTCTTTGATTATAAATAACCTAAACAATACCTTTATTTGTTAAGTTAATGTAGTTAAATATCTACTATACATCGTGTATCAAGCGACAACCTTCAAAACAAAGTATATAAATAAATTAAATATCTAAAACCAAAATTAATTAAATGGTAGGTACTGTACATTGTTCTTAAAACAATATGCAAATACTACGTCCTTACAAAACACTGCGCATAAAATGTCGAGCATTCAACATAAAGAGCTCAGAGCATTCTCACATCACTTTCAACTATACTGTTACTAGCAATAACAATTTAAATTCATTGTATCAAAAACTGATTGTTTACGAAACAGATAATGCGTGGATCACGCTACCATCTGGCCGCGGAGTCCCGGCCATGAGTGTAGCGTACGTCGAACAGAATCTAATGCGCGCTCGAAGCTTATCAATTGCTATGGGGCACTGGCCGTGGTGTGAGTAAGCAGAACCCGCGAGAGATGACGTATAGTACCGATTTACTACATATTTTATTAGTTGACGAGGAGTTCGCGCGTATTATAGCGCGATATCATAAAATCAATCGCGTTTAATCTAAACTGGCTTTAAACAAAAATTGTGCATGTTTTGGTTAGTGCAACCAATTCGATAACAAAAATAAGTTCAGTAATGTTGTTATAGAATGAATCGGTAGGAAATAACATGCTTATTTTTTTGTTTTATGTCTAACTGAGTAAAAATTCTAGTGGTCAAAGTCGCTGTCGCTTTCATATTGGAGCACGCCTCTCGTGCGTAGAGTGGCGCGTCTTCTTACAAGTGACGTTGCACATTTCGGATGTCAAGTCTACCAGCACGACGAGGCGGTGCGTTGGAAATCGTGTTCGAGTCCAATTCATGCAAATCTCTTTGTGATTTAGTATAAGCAGGCATGAGAGTGCATTTATGCGTTGTGAATTATTAAAACTCAAAACATTAACATAATTAATGTTGCCCATCACTTGCAAACAATATACAATTCAATAGTTAAGTTGAAACTGTTTGAATATATATCTACTAATTCAAACACATTATTTTGTCTTTTAATTAGGAAATTGTGCTATGCGAAAAAAAGTATGAACCATGACAAGAAAATTTGATCAGTGACACCAGTCATCCATCAAAATTTTATCGCGCACAGTAGTTTCCTATGAGAACGTTTTAATGATTTTTAAGGCATGCAATATTATGTAAAGAGTAGACAGACGCAGGCGCGAACGCAACCTGTACAAGATTGATATGTGGGCTTCATTATAAACGGGTGTGAACATGATTTTGTGAATTTGATTGCTTTTATTATAAAGTTGAAGTTTGTTTGGTTGATCGTGTTAATCTGAGTAACAACTGGTTTGAATTGAAAAATTCTTTTAGTGTTAGATAGCCCATTTATCGAAGAAGGCTACAGGCTATATAAACTCACGGTACAACCAATAGGAGCGGAGCAGTAACCAAAGATGTGGGTGTATCTGCGAGGGACAGCCAGTAAACGTCTTGGGACGCTAATTAGTAGCCGTGGGTCAGCGACGTCACGCGTGTCAACAGTAACAGCTGCTCATAGATAAGTACCGCGCGTTTACTTAAACCGGTAGTGCTAAATGGCCGAACAACCGAACGCTAGCTTCCTGACTACTCGAATATGCATACCATGACCGCAAAGAGGTTCGTTCGTAAGAGGAAAATTCCTTTTCCTTGATAAAACAATCTATACTAGTTCCATAACAGTGAGCCTTTTGTTGACGATGTGAAATTTGATCATCCGTTAGTCATATAATGATGTGAAAATTAAAAGTGACATGATCTCAGTGGAGTAAAACTGTACTATCAAGTATGCAAATATCAAAAATAACTATGCAAAAAATAAAATGCAACATTTACATAATTCTTGTTGATCAACATTAATGTGAGACTAAAGGTAACTGAGATGTTGCACCTCATTTGTTGTGGAATGTATTTTCGGTACAAATTTTTCATTTGCTGTTACTAAAATATTAGGCACTTGAAAAAGAATTTAAAAAATAAAACAAGGGTATATTGTATGAATACTAACAAAATTGTAAATAATATGAAAATGTTAACAGCATTTATAAAGCAAAATGAGCACATCAACACATCTCAATATAAAATAATAATAAGTACTGTTATGTTCCCTGATATTATTGTTTGTTTATATACAGCTAAACTAATATGCAAAGTTCATTCAACTCAGATTGGAACAACTATTAATTTTGATAAATGTACAATATTGGCATGTCCAAAAATTTAATCAAAATAACAATTACTGAAAATGTGTAGCACAGGACACAAGTATCTGTGATATAGTGACTAGTGGCTTTTAAACTTACATTTTGTTGTTTACCCTAAAAAGCTCTATCACAGCCATCATCATTTTCTTGTATAAAGTATTTAAAAATATTTTATACACATTCCATAAATTCTATATGAATTGTTAATACTTTTGACAGGGGGGAAAGTTTATTTTGTCAACAAAACTGACATTATCAAGGTTTAGGACCGAGAAACGTAGACAAATGTGACTAATTTCACACTGTAAGCGAAGCACATGTTTCTGGCAGTAAATTATAGAGGTTACCAATGAAACAAACAAGAAGAACAATGCCACAGAATAATATAACCTTTAAGAATCAGACACATTGTTTTTATAACAGGATAACAAATAAATATGCAAATTAAAGGTTAGGGACATTACACTCACAGTAATTAATGATAATTAAAAGCATTGATTCTTAACTAAGTGATACTGTTTGACAGAACTAACAATATTAACATTAAAACTGAGGTTAGATATCATCTGTTCCTTCTAAACAGGCAGTGAAACATGAACACAAGATTGTCTACAAATTCCAATCAGTACCTATTACTTATTTTGTTAATAGTTTTAATTCATTGTTACTAACTTCACATGATATTAACATAGCATGTGAAGTTAGTAACAAGTAAAAATATATAGTTTTTGTTGTATGTAAGTATATGTATAAAGCAAAGGTCTATTAATAACTGCATTAAGTTTTGTAATGTTAATAGTTATTATAGAAGTATTTAGGTAACATACCAGCTGCTTCGAGCAGAGCTTCAAGGCGTGCCTGCATCTCTGGGTCAACGGCCCGCTCCGGGTCATCGTGGGACAGCAGGAACTTGGACGGCTCTGCACCACCGCCTTCTTCTTCCATCTCCGCCTGATTAACAAACATCAATAAACAACTTATAATAAAAACAATGATTTATTCCAAGTATGTCAAAAAGAGAATTTGAAATTTGAAGTATAATATTTTTGTGTAAACAATGTTATTCTGTGTAATAAAGACTTGATTTTATGTAAATAACATAAAGCTATGCAGGGATATTGTATTTGTTTATTTTTTAAATTCATTTTCAATAAAAATAATTTGATTTAACTGTTAACATTCAGTAAAGCAGTTATTATGATACACTCCAAGTTTCACAACACCAAAAGCATTTTAGGTTAGTTTTAGTGTTTTAGATCATTCAACTTCAGGTTTAGCACAAATACTGAATCATTTCAAGACATGTTTAGGTCACAGATTAGTAATGTTAACATAAATTGGAAATATTGAGCATCAGATAAATAGTATGTTAGAATCACAAGGACCATTCAACATAAAGAAAACAAATATATGTGGTAATTGTCCATAGCACACACATTATGCAGGTTAACGGTAAGAGTCACTCAAACTGCAACAGCTATTGTTGTTGGTGAAGCTGTAGCACTGGGCAGTGGGCACTGGCACTCAGTAATGTTGTCTTCGACTTACCAACAGGTCTGGCCTGCTAAGGCACAAACAAGCCAGCAAGATCTATAACACCAACGAGAAACATGTGAGATGTACTGACAATGTGGTGCATAAGGACGAGTTTACAGGTAATCATTACTGTCAATGGTCCTTGCAATTCACCAGTAACCGTAGTTTTTGCGCGAATATCACTAGACGTTTTGTATGACTTGGTAATTTGTGACGACACAAAACATTCCATTATTGATGATTTTTATGATGAATCCACTAGAAAATTATATAATTCGCACATTCATAGTAAAATAACGTCATGAAAATCCATTATTCAGAGATTTACATCGACTGAATGCATGTGATCCGAGAAACATGGCCACCGCACATCAATCCTTATCCAAAACACAAATAGACAATGAAAACTCTCTTACGGCGGATTAGCCCTAATACATCGTAGAATTACAAAGAATCAATTGAATACTGTCTAGGAGCGGCTGGCATAAATAATTTCATGCATTACTCAGTAGTACGTATGTACTTATGACTTTCTGACGTTTTACGGAATATTTGGCAAGCGACGTACTCTATTCAGAATGTAAAATAGATTAGTCCGTTTCAGCGTGCTACGCACGATTTCAAGCAAATATTGCTGCTAGAAGAGTAGTTTCGGTAATAGAAGAAACTGTACGGATAGAGCAGACATGTACAAGATGTCTCTTGCAGTATTTAGAGCGGTACAGATAATCACATTCCCTCACTGCCACCGCCTCTGTCGAAAACAAAACACGTTTTACCTCGGACACAGAGTCATCCTCGCTTTCCGAAGAGTCCGTCATGTATTTGGCAGGCGCTCCTGAATACGTTTCGGTTTCAGATTTGGCCGGACTCGAAGCCGAACTTTGAGGAGTGGACGATTTTACCACATCAAGTTGCACATTCACCTTATCGATATTTCGGTTTTCAGACTGTCCAACATTCTGCATCTTTGTCCTAATCCAATATAACTTAATTAGTCTTTTAGTATCAACACTTTTTCTACGAAATTAACACGATCTTATATTACCAAACAAAATTTATTTCGTCATTTAGCCAGGTTGATACCCGCCATGTCTACTACTATGGCGAGGTTCCCGGATGCTTCAAGTAGGCTAACCAATTACCTATCTCCCTCTGGTGTAGTAATTTTGAACTTTTCATGATGCCATCTACCAACAAAAATGCGAAATTCTGCTCATAAACAATATTTTTAGTTTTTTTAGTACTGTGCAATTATGTAAACTGCCTCTAAAACATGTTTATTACATTTTTTACTTACTATTCGGGGTAAAAAAGGATTTTCAAAATGTAATTTGTTATCTTGTTCGTAAAGCAAGTAAAACTGAGTATTTGTGTGACCAATTGAACCTATTTTTACTGAGCCCAATTATTTCAGTTCCATAGACAATATTAGAAATGATTCCTTAGAAACTTTTTCAAAATATCTTTGTACATCGAGATAAATAATCAATTTAATACGAAATCAAGCACTATAATAAATAACTGCATTTTAATTTTTATGTACTTAAAAGCTTTCAGTGCATTAATTTTTCTGATATGCTTTTTTATCTAGATTATGGCAACAATTTCGTTACTCACCAATCAACGTCGAGCTAGGTTTGGTTTGATTTGCGTTTCGGCCAATTAAGTGTGATTGACATTTTGACAGTAATTAAATGTTACCATGTCAAACCAAACAACTTTCCGCGTGTTTCGTAACTAAATTATTTATTGTCTGTGAACTTTTATTTAATTTGCAACATAAAATGTTGCCAAGAAGATAAATGTATAAAAATCTTTAAAAACAAGAAAAATGAATGAAAATACTGGTGTGAAAATTGTGAAAAATAATCGTCTCAAAGAATTTGTTACTTCTTTAGTTTACCGGTCGCAATGTTATGATTGAGGCGCTATTAATGAATGTGCGTTCATGTAGTGTTTTATAGATTCATGACTATTAATTGGAAAATGATATACAAATTAATTAAAGAATTTTTGTGAAATCATATTTTTTGAATAAAAAATGGTTGTGATGGATTTGCATTATGTGTACTTGGAAATAAACTAAGCAGGATGGCACGAGACGGTGACCTGCCGACTATTTTCAACCCCAAGAGAGTGCGTGCTCCTTCTGTGATAATAACGAGCGAAGAGGTGGTGGAAAGTGAAAGGGGTGGTGGTGACGCGGACAGGGATCGTCCGAATGGTCCACCGACACCGCTGAGTCCGCGGGCGCCGCTTACTCCGCAGGCATCAGTATGCTCGGCGCCTCCGCTGACCACACAGCCGTCGCTGCAGCAGGCCTACAGCGAGTCTGCTACTAGCAGCCAGGATGAAGAGCGTCAGCTGCGTGACAAGAAATGCCCTCGATCTTGTTGCTCAAAATTCGCCAAAAAGGTAAAGTCTAGCTAGTACTTACTTATATGTTACTGACTGAAGACAGGTACTGATTAGAATCATGATGATCGACAGTTGTTCTGTTCTGGTAGTACTGACTTGATTTGGTAGGTCTACACTACAGTCACCACAGTAACTGGTTGTAGAAGAACTGACTGGAACAAAAAGTGAACTGGAAGAAAAACATAAGTGATGATCAGAACTCCTTGTTTCAGATATACTATGGTATTTGTGTAATGTTATCATTGACTACCAGCTGGGTGACAGCAACCCACTGTATAAAGCACATGTACCTTGAAGAGTACCCACCCATGAGTCATGGCATTGTTTACAGCACCGAGTCTTCTCCCATGTTCAACAACCTCACTAGACAACATACAAATGTAAGAATGATATTCCTATTATGTTAGGAACCTCTTCATCATAGTAGCAATTTCTGTCCCTCTGCCCATCACACCCTCAGGACTAGTCAGAATTGCCTTCAGTTATAGCTGTTGCAGAATCCACCTATATTCCATCAGCCATTCAGGTCTGCAGCACACCACACTAAACATTCTTGGATTGTAATCTTTTTATATACATTTTTATGTTGGAGTTCTTGTAATAATTTTTCTGTACTCCATATTAGCATTATTTTCATAAAATCCCTTTGTTTCAGCAACTCTACAATGCGCCATTCTTTACAGCTTGGTTCTGCACCAACTGGTTGATTTTGTTTTACCCTCTTTATCTCATAGTGATGCTCATACATAACAAGTGTAAGTCTGCCAATGACATAGTGTTTGATGCCTTCAGTGACTTCAAGGAGAAGGGATTCACATTTGGTAAGTAATTATAATTATTTTCAGTACTTATAAGATTGCAAAATGATTAGTCAAATATAAGGATGATCATAAATCTGATGGCCGGCCTTACTAAATTAAGCATGATCTGATGGTTTGTCTGATCAAGGTGGCCTTGGTTGGAAATATATCTTTTCTTATACTGCTTCCTAATCAGTATAAAAAAGATATATTTATTATTATACTACTTTTGAAACTTCTCTTGCTATAAGCTACTGTGACAAGCTAATTCCAGTCTACATTGCGGGCAATGAAGTTTGCCCTCTCTTGCGGGAGGTCCCTTTGGATGCGAGGACGTGGGCGAGGGGTCGCTTCGCCTACGCCTAGCTACGCCACTGATTACATTAGAGCACCAAGTGTTTTTGGGTGCCACCGCTTTTGCTACAGAAGGTGTCGTGTCGCGTTGCCAAATCTTTCCGTAGAAACAGTTACGGTCACTGTTCACTCTTCGAAATTAACAACCCATGATATTTTGATTCGGTAGCTACAGCCAAATCTTGTTACGCCGCCTTGGCGCCTTGATCCGTCTGACCATCAAAGCATAAAGCATGTATTAGTAAAAACAATATTTTTCAAACAGCACGCTTCATAAGCCGATGCGGGCTTTTCTGTCTGCTCTGGACGGTCACAATCTACATGTACACATATGCACTGAAGATCTTACTCTCAACCGATGTGATGGCACTGTTTGCCACCAATGTATCATGCATCTACTTACTGTCATGGGTCATTCTACACGAGCAGTTTGTTGGAGTCAGGGTGAGTGATGAAAATAGCTTTACACAATTCGAATATATTTATTGCTTTTTTTTTTAAACACCAGCTCCAAACGTGTTAAAAATCGCGCTATTACGCACGTGAAATTGTACGGTAATAGTGCGATTTTAATACGTTTGGTGCTGAAGTCCCACTTCTACAGTAAACTTTTTTATAAGTTTTCTTATGGTTTACATTACGGCAGCATATGATACGCCTGGTGTGTCGTTTTATGGCAAAAGCGATTTCGGTTACATATAGCCAATATAAAGCCGCGCTGCACGCTTTCTGTCGTCGCATTTTATAAGCGCAGTTTATGAACTTATGACAAGATTTGGGTAAGGGTAGTCCAATGCCGATTACGTATATTATTCCCCATTCCTTTTTCATAAGACTAGCTCCGACCTATCGACCGCTTGAGGATAAATTTAGAACAGTGGTTTGATAAATTATAGCCTTGCGGGGAAACGGCGTGGCCGTTCGTGGGAACTTCGTACCGTCGGGGTCAAGTAGTTGATCATCTTGATTTAGTTACAAGTAAAAGCCTGATATTAAGTTCTCTTCGTCTTCTCAAGGAGGGTCACTTTGAGTGTCGTAGCCCTAAAGCCAGTCTGGCGTGGTTGCGTGAGCCCGATTCCAATATCGGTTTCCATCGGCCGGAAATAAAGCCATTTGTTCTAAACTCGTACTTTATTTACCATTGTTTACAATCATGAATCGTAGTCACGAATACGCTCTTGGGATCGTGTCGCCCGATTTGAGAGTTAAGCTTTAATTAATGTCAATTAGTACGGTCGATTTCTGAAACCGTTTGCTATTGCTTAACACAACTTGAAGAGATGAACAGAGTTAAATAAAAATAGGCAAAGGGGCAAGCGGTTGTAAGTGGGTTTATCTTGCCCAAAAATTCGAGCATTGAGCCCGCGTGGTGCATTACGGCCCGCCCCTTTTCAGAGAAAGGAGTACGTTATAGGCTGACTGCTAAAAAGGCATCTTTTTGGGAGACGAAGAGAAGTACGTTGACAGACAAACGTACTCATCATTAATTCATAATTAACATTATAAACGTGAAAAACTCCTATCTGTTACGCTTTCACGTACGCTTTTACTTTTTCAACTATTGAACCGACGGTACGGAGTAAACTTGAAACTCAAGAAAGGAGATGGATGCTTTTATCTGGCTTTGACTTCGATATCGCGTTCGTAATTAAAAGACGTCATTCATATGGAAAAAGTCGCAGGCAAATGCTAGTCATCATCTTACTGCCTTTGTCCCTTCTTATTTGGGGTCGGTGCAACACGTTTTGTTCTTTCATTCTATCCTGTCACCCGTCATGCTATCACTAACTTCCTTTTCTTTCACATCACTCTTCACACAATCCATCCATCTTTTCTTTGGCCTCCCTCTCCCTCTCCACCCATCCACATGTGTGTACTCATAACGAATACCATGTGCAGGTTTTTATGCGGACCTCTATGTCTATGTCTGAGTATGGTATCCGCACATAGTCCTATACGGACCACGTACGTGGGCCATGATGGCCATAACCCTATTTGGGCTTGTGGAGGTGTGCCCCGCCTGGGCAGAGAACCGCCGTGTCCTCGTGGGAGCGATCGGCGGCAGTGATTTCTCGCGCCGGGCATTGGTACAGGCCATGGTCCGGAGTGAGGAGGAGTGGCAGGCGGTCGCCTCCTTCTGTGAAGCAGTAATGCTAGCAAAGGAGGCGGCCGATCGTGTGAGACAACGGTTCTCACGCCCTAACCGCGGCCGGGATTCCGATACCGATTTCCGGCTACCGTAGGCGCGGGCTTGCGGACGGCGAGTAATGGGTAGCTCGCCGTCCGACCGTCCGGACCGAGCCTAAGTCGTCGACGGCGCGCCTCATAGAGATGTCAGCAACTTTAGAGGCCCAGCAGGGCCGAAGCCTACTGGGGCCACGGGTAGTGTGAAAGCGAAGCCTGGGGCCCCGGGATGAAGGCAAAGAAGAAACAGGAGTGGGTTTTTAGTCAGTAAAAGTCTGACACTATCTCCCGCTTCGCCCAAGAGCGCGATTTGTCATTAGATGATTTTCCCACTAAATAAAAAAAAGGACTTATTCCAAACAGCCCACCTCTCTCCAAAAATCAGATTAGGCCTCTCAGGTTTTTCAGCCTCAGTTAGGGAGTTAGGGGATCCTAAGGTTCTTGTGCGTATTTCAGTGACACCTGTGCAGTCTAGGAGTACATGCGCAATTGTCTCCTCCCACTCCAAGCATGCTCTGCACAGACTGTCGGTGATCGTTGACGGTCATCCGTTGTACCGCGACCAGGCATAAAACCCAATTGGTTCTGTAAAATTTCACTCTCTTCTCTCAGCCTCCTTTTAATAACTTTCTCCGAGACTTTCATAGTATGTGACTTTAGCTTTATTCCTCTATAATTGTTGCATTCAAGCACATCACCTTTATTTTTTAAAGATAGATTCCAGGGAACTCTTGCACCAATCATTAGGTATGGCTTCTTCCCACAACAACTTATTGAAGAACAAAGCTAACCACGTCCATCCACTCGCAGCAACTTCCACCCTTCAACTGGTATTCCGTCAGGACCAGTCAAAAGCTAATCTTATATATAAATCTATTGCTGTTCGTTAGTTGTTCTAAAACGCAAAAAACGACTATACCAATTTAATTATTTCAGTTCGCTGTTATAAAGGTGCGGTTAAAAAAAAATAGAGTAACTCAATAAAAAAAAATTGACCATATTCTGTGGGAATCGTGTCATAGGTAAAGGTTACTTTTACGGAGCCCCGGGTGGCAGCTAGTATACTATAAATCCAGGCAGTAGTATTGTGCGACTACAGGGCTAAGGACTCTCTTCAATATCCCTATAATTTTGTTCGCTACTAGTACGGGTCAGTCCTGTAGGTCTGCCGCCCTCACAACACATCATATAATATTTTAGATTGTAGCAGCAATACTATGCGACACCGGTATAGCTCTCCTGGCGTATATGGACGGCATCACGGGTAGCTCAACTCTTGGAGGCGTCGTGCTAGCTGCTTGTGCCGCTGCAGGATTCGCCATATTTCAGGTAAGTCGAATTTTCAAAATATACTTAGACAAGGCAGCTACATTCTTCTTTCGTTTTCTTTAAACTTCTATTGTTATTGTATTAACCAGATGCATTTACAGATCTCCATCGAAAACTGAGGCATAAAGATAAGGTGCAATATAATGTCACAAGTATATAATTAGGTCTTGCCGCTACATAAAATAATCCCTTAATCGTATTAAACGTCACACAGTGACATTTTTCTTAGTGGACGCGCAGACGACCTATCGGTCGTACAGTAGACGATCGGAATAGAAAATGTAACATACAATATTCAACGCAATCTCCCAAAAAGGTTACATTACAAGTCCGCAAACCTTGCGCATAGTGTCATCCTTGAGGTAACGAAAGACATAAAAGTATTACCTACCTTCGAAAGTTTAAACACTCACCAAATTGGTAGACAAACAATATAGGCCGTTCACTGTGTATGTCCTTTCTATTGATACAATTGTAGGTGTCATGTGTAGGGCAATCGTTCTAAATTGAAACTATACGTAAGTAAGTACCTAATATAGTGATCGGTAGTCGAATTTCTTAATTAAAGGTATGAAATACGTTTTTAGCCTACACCTCAAACACTTCTATGTATATCTTGGTCCAGGTGTTGTTCAGAAAAGTGATGGGTGATGTGAACCCTGGTCAGCGCGCCCTGTTCTTCTCGATCTTGGGCATAGTGAACGCATCACTGCTGTGGCCACTGTGCCTGGCGCTGTACCTTACTGGCTCCGAGATGCTGCCTTCTCATCGTATGCCCTGGGTATACCTGCTCGTTGCTAGCATTGCGTTGCTCAGTAAGTACCATACAGGTTTCTAGTGCTGCCTTTAAATATTTTTAACACTTGACGAAAATGTTTTTACCTACGTAGGACATCGCGTAAGCTTCCCCTGTCCGCCCATTCGTCCGTCTATCTGTATATCCTTCCGTCTGTCTGCATATCCGTCCGTTTGTCTGTCTATACGTCCGTATGTCAACGGGCTGTATCTCAAAAACGGTAAGAGGTGAGAGTTAAAAAATTTAAGGAATGTGAATTTCTATTGCACTGCTACAATAAATAATAAAATTAAAATAGAGTTAAAAATTAAAGGAGGTCTATGGATACCTTTTTTGTATGGACAAGAGATCTGTCTTTTTAAATGTTGTAGTACGAAACCAGTGTTTTTTTTTAATATGAAAGCAGATATTCTGATCTAAGTCGGTTCAGCCATTTACAAGTTATGAGGGTGAAAGTAGGAATGAACTACTGAATATATGCAAATATGACCAAGTATAAGTAAGTCGGGATTTTAAAAAAATGTAATACTTTAAGTTTTATATTTTAGTGAGGGTAAAGTGTAACATAAATTGAAATGATTGATGTAAGTTGTTCAGTAAATAGATCTTTTGTAACTCCTGAATATCTAACTTTGTGACGATGCCGCTGCCGTCCACATGGGTTAAGATTCGGTTTACAGAGCATCATAGATCAAGTACCCAGCAATTCCTATCGTACGGGTTAACTTTAACGAGGTCAAAAACTTTTTTCGATCCAATAACTAATGATGTGTTTCCTTTTCAGTATTCCACCTGGTATTTCAGTTTGGCAACATCGTAACATACAATATATTTGTTTCGCTCTCTCTTATCACCGCAGTTCCTGTTTCAGCAGGTAAATCTAAAATATGAAACGAAATTGTCTAATACCCGTTTTCTAAGACCGCTCAAATCTTTGTTTTTTCGTAGCATTGGACGCTGTCCTGTATGGAGTACAGTTTGAGGGTATGAACTTGGCTGGGCTGATACTTATCGGGGTCGGTTTCTTCTTAGTCATGTTCCCGGATAATTGGCCCGACTACATCATGAGACTTTTGAGGTAAAATTCTTTAAATGTCGACTTTTTATTTTGACCTTTTGACTATTTACCTATCACTTGGTCGGCTATAAAACTGTTGGGTATTCTGAGTACCCACATTTAAGATAAATATTACTTAAATTTTAGAAATATGAAAAAGTAACGCTAATCTGTCCTTTCATTTTCCTAGCTTGACATTCTTCCGCCCTTCCCTCTGCGGAGTATCGCTAATTAATTTAATTTATCCCTTACGGAAGCAAAGTTACCCCGTTTCAGGATCACCTTGTTCCACACATCCAAAACTAAGCATCACAATCCTCCCACCAGATGGAGCCGCAGTCGCAAGCGGGGCAACAACGGTAATAGTCGCAACCGGGATGCTATGGACTATCGCACCGGGTACATACGCTCGCACCTGCGCTCGCCGTCCGGTCGCGTCAGGTGACCGCCCGAGCCCACCCCGACCCCCTAGCAGCCGCTACTCGTGGTGTCCTGCGCGCCAGGATACTACGAGCATGCTGTCAGGAAGTCTGTGTAGTCACGCTTAGTGTGAACTCTTTTTGCCTGTTTGGCTTGTATCAGTAAATCTCTTTTATTGAAGAACTGCCAAAGTGAGGAAAGTCTGATGAAAAAGAAATCACAACTGTCTGGAAGTCACAGTTGTTTCGATTGGCAATACGCTACCAGAGAGCGCAAGAACCAAACAACCGACGTGCCAAATTTTTGACAATTCATCAAAATCCTAATGAGATGGCAGAATCTCTCAACTGAAAGTGATTTATTCATATACGGGCTAGGTCAGTAACTATATCGGAAAGAAAAGTGAAGGACAACATCGTATGTAAATGTGAACTTTAGTGGTTTGAAATCGTCAACACGCTGTGAGCAAGTGTTGTGATCAATGTTCATTTCTTCTCTGTACGAGAAGAATGCAGTGGGACAATTACAGGCTAGTATTATGTGTGTAATTGTATTGTTGTTGTGATGTAATTGTGTACGGCTTCACTTGTATATTTCGGAAATAGACGTCTTTCTTCGCACTCGGCTGTCGAAATCGCCGCGTCATCAGTCGTCTCTCGGATTACTGACTTTATTTAACTGGCAAGCAGAGCTCAGATTAGGCTCCAAGATTCATCAATCCATATTATCTAACTTTTGCGCTTAGACTAGTGGTTACGTAGATTCGTGCGCGTCTCGTCACGGTAGAAAATCGATTGACGTTCGAAGTTTGCGCGAATTTATTATTCATGTTGAGTTGTTTTTATGATGACGTGTTATTATATTCGGTCTGAGCTGGGCTGCTCCTAACATCTCGTTGCGGTGCTGTGCATCTGTCATAAATTCGGGTATCGATTCGGCCTTCGTGAGTACGGCAGTCGCGACGACTCTTCGCTCGGCTAGGGCCAAAACTTTAGGTTTTATGACAAATAAAATCTAGCAGTAAAATAAAAATGTAAGCAGGTTTTCGTAACTTTAACAAATATGAATTTATAATATTGATTACGATAGCGCAAACTTATAGAATACTCGTTAAATCACATTGCAGCTTATTATTTCCGTTCCGATATGTAATAGGACCAGCTACTGTCCAAAATGTCCATTATCAATGTTCCAATTCAATATCTACAAATCTAAGATATCTTTAAAACAATTCCTACCCCCTCTATGTGACTAACATTCCTAGTTCCCTAGCCAGTTTAAGTTGTAACTAATACATGGCACTCGTAACTGTTCTTATCTAATGGTACTTGCATACTTATCTCGGTGTTGTGATCCACCCGTAGATTTAGAGTAGGTAAAGGCCCATTTAAAAGTGTGAAAGAAGGACAAAAATTAATATTCATAGAAAAAAATATATTAATAGTTTTTTATGCAACATAAACTCTATTATTATTATTTTAATTTTTCGATGACAATAATAATATAGAATCTGATAATATAATTATTTAAAGTGCCCATGCATTGGCGAAATAGACTTTCTTTCATACCTTTAAAGGTCTTCGGGAATGGCTTCCGAATTTATAACTTATTACTCGATCTCAAAGAATCTAGTCAAATATTATAGTCAGGGTAAATTATTTACTTAGAAATAAAAGTAATTATTTATTACTATGAAGGCTACCATGCCGATATGTAGTCGATCGATGCTAAATCGCTTACGAAAGGGTATTTCGCATGCTATGTATATGCAACAGTAGGAATAAAAGTATGGGGAATCGTAAAGAGGAACTTTGAAGCGCAGATATGGAATATGAATGATGTTAGGTAAATATTTATTGGACAGCTAAACTAATGGATATTGCTCATTGAGATTATTTCCGTGTAGCAAACCTTCAAAAAATATTTAAGTCTTAGTACATTCCTTAGTCTTAGGCTGTTCAGTATCTAAATAGAGCGAAGAAAATCTCAATCAACATTGTCATTTTTAAAAAAATCTTAAATCTTATCGATTCGTCTTTATCAAACACTTTAGTTTAATTCTCACGTTTCCCTATACATATAATGTAAGTACTACAACCGCCCCAATGTAGTGTTATTCATAATATATCGTAGCACTTTATGAACTATCGTAATAAAATATGTAAACCTCGTAGAGTAGTGGTTAGTTTCACATTGTCCGTTTTCGGATGTTTTACAGGTGCGTTACAACGTTTTATAAGGATTCAAGATTGTGAGCTTAGATGTCGATCGAAGGAACAGCTGATCATCTGTTGTTATGTCATAGTAAGTACATGTTAGAAATGCTAGCTAATGGACAGTATCGGAGGCTACCTCGCCTGTGAATACGATTCCTTGAACTAACAAGGCTACCTCGTTAAAATCAATAACAAACCAGTACAAAGAAGATTCAAAAGAATCGATAAGTCTAATAATAAAAAGGTTTGTCGTTTAATTTCTTCCATGTACTCACGATTGACGCAGATTGTTGTATTACGACTATGATATCGATTTTTTGGTGTCGTTCACATGTTACTAAATGACGATAACGCGATATGCCGATTGGTTATGCGTTGCATAAGTAAGCATTCCTGACCTAATGACGGAAGCAATAGTCGTCACTATTGCTTCTCGCATTACGCGAATATTATACCTTGAAATTATTTCGCGTTAACACTAATGGAATTAGGTGTTAAGTCAAAAGTCACGGAGATTTAAGTAAATGAGGTACTTACGAGTTCAAGTGGTAAGTAATTGTTTATCGCATTCGCTGGAATGTTGGGTGGGCAGTTGTTACATTTGCTGTCGCCACTTCCAAACTGTCTGGATTAGAAAACTCTTGAAGTAGACATGCCTATGACAGGTTTATATAATAAAAGAGCTAGCAACCTCAAGCGCTGTTAGGCATTGTATCACTGTTTGTCAAGCTGATCAATAATTGCTTGGTCATTGATCTCCATTTATTCATTAATCTGTCTAATTAGCCTGAAAAGCTAACGCTGAGACTCACTGAGAGTTAATCCTGTTCGACTGAGTAACCATAAATTTTACTCGTACATACGTAACATGTAAACGACTACCATTTCTAACTTTGAACTATCACAGAAAGTCAAAAGCGTTATTAAAATTAATGACATAAATACCTTTAAGTTAAAACAATAATGTAACACACATGTTAACCATTGTTTTGAATGGTTTGTTAATATATGTAGTTACGTGCCTTTACGAAGTTGAAGAGTATGTACGTACTTTTGTTAGTTGTTGATATTTGTTAGTGTTCGTCATTGTTTCGTAACAAAGTTATCTCAATCGTCGGTAGTATTATATTGACTATTAGCATTGTGTTCTAATTAATCCTACTTCGATATAAGTTTAATGATACTCACATAGTGTATTCCTACTTCGTACTATCCCATGACTATCCCTTTGCTAACTATTTTTATGTGTTGTTGTATACCTTTGTCGTAAAGTATGTGTTCGTTGTTCTTATGATTGGCGTGTGTGACTGTACTTCGTATCGTCTTAGCTCAATGTCTCTGTTGTGACTGATGTTTTGTACCACGCTTACTGTAGATACCTATATTATTTTTGTACCGTCTCATTATTTTAGATAATTGTAGTTCCGTGATTTGTATTCCAATTATCTAAATAATTATAATACATGATAAAAAAATAAAAAATCTAACTCAAAACTTTTGTAATTTGATGATCTCAAATGACTAATGATGTTAAAAATTTTGTACATTGGTTATTGTTTCTACAGTCTTTAGTGCTCGTTTTAATTGTAAAATTTTAAAGACTGAATTAAATGGAAGTTGACTAAAATTCAATTATGCAGTCATGGATGTTAGTCTAGTGTTAGTTCTTAGGTATTACTGATGATAATGTTTAATTCGGTACGTAGAGTACGTAGGGTCGTGTATCGGTGTCTAGATTTAGGTGATAACGGATTACTTGTATTTAGGACTCACCATGGTTAGGTAGTGCAACCTTGTATGTGTCATTAACTGCGAGTAGTGAACACGAGATAACACCTTGGCCCCTGTGATTCATTTTTGTTAAATAAAGTAGAAGTAATTTGTTGGTCATGAAATAAAAATTTTCATAAAACTTTTTCGTTTCATTCTATACACCCAGTTCTAAAATGATACAAAGCTTACATTGACTAATGCCAGTCTTGTTTTATTGTGATCATCACGTTGTATCAAAATATATTATCATCCTAATACGCAAACAAAAGAACATTCAGTTACAATTCATATTAATCTAGATTATATCTAATTTGATAGTCCATTTACACATACATGCAATTCATTTAGATTCCGTAATCACAGACGTTGCTTGATTACGTGTTTTTGATCAAATATTACTACTGCTGACTCTGTCCCACCGCCAGATGGTGCCGTCATCGCAGCAAGTCAACAGGATCTTGCCGTTGCGTGATAGCGTTACCTGAGCAAAAGTATTGTGATTAGATTGCTTGTGACTTTATTATTAGTTTCTAAATAGACATACGATGCGTTCCAAATAAGAATAGGATCGATTGCCATGTTGTGACGTTACTTCATACTGTCAAATCGCAAGAAATTGGGCAAAATTGAAGAACTTAGAGATGAGCATTTGGAGGTAGGCGGAACAGAGAGTAAAGTCCCGCAAACTACCGTTGAAAAGGGAGGATCCTCCAACCAGACGGGTGTTATGTCTGGTGGGCAATTGCCCGATAGATGATTTCGGGCTGTTCTATGTTCTTATCGCGCGGAGAACTGATTGCGCGATGCAGGATTAGTTCTTATGTGACGTCATAGATGTCGCTACAAGGAAAATTGAAGAACTGGATTCTGATTAAATTTTTTTCGTTCACAGTTCGAAAATGAATCAAATTTTAAAAATTTCTTGTTTTGCTCACCATAATAATTCTATGATTTGATAGTATGACGTGACGTCACAGTATGGCAATCGATCCTATTCTTATTTGGAACGCATTGTATTATGCAAACAGCGTTTACGAAAACGTATGTTTTGAAAAACTTGGAACTTACTAATAAGTTAGTTTATTATTAGGAGTCTGATTAAATTAATAAGTAGGTACTTAATAAAAGCATTCATAACATTTTTTTGATAGCATGTCGTCGGATGACTTCTCCCGCTCTAGGTAAAACGAGAGGGAGTTTCAGGTTTTTACTCCCTTAAACTTATGTGTTCCTTCAGTTCCACTATGTAACTCTTCAAACAATCCCGCAATCCTGGCAGGCATCTACCCTAGCGAGCCGCTGTTTGAGGCACGCAAGAAACGCGACGTGCCGTCGATTTGCTTCTTATTGGACGGCAAAAAAATCATACCTGTCTGACTGCAGCTACGCATCTCGGATGCACCAGTTGCGACACTCGCGAGCCGCCCGCCACGTTGCCAAGCTCCCACACCATCGTCTTACCACATTGATTGCCTAGTGCTATCACCTGTAAGGGAAACAGTTTTCCTATTGAATAAAGAGGGATATGCTAAGGAGAATCAGTCTGGAAAATATTCTTCCTCTCGTGGATAAAAATGTTAATAGAAAAATGCCTAATTATAGGATGATTTCTCTATAGTGTGCTGTTAGGCAACTCGTTTATTCGAAGATTGATGAAGAAACCTTTTTAACAGAAAATCAAAATTACCCCTTACCCTTTGGCTATAGTCCACTGCAAAACGTATGAACCATATCTCACACTCCTTGTAGTCAAACCGATGTACAATGGTGACCGAGTTGTCGCCGGGACGTAGTTCTGGGTCCTCGAGACGACCTGGCTTCCAGCAGATTATTGCATTCTCGCACGACTAAAGAAAAAAATAAATAAAAAGAATAATTTTGTGTATAAAATTCAGTCAATAAATTAGTGGAGATAAAGAAATAATTTACCTTAGATAAAATGAGATCACCCATCCACCTAACACAATCTACATAATTCCTATGAATATCTCTTGTAGAAAAGTCAGGAAAGTGTTCCTTTAATGAATTGAAAGGCCTCAAAGCCCTATGAGGATTAAAGCTGTAGCTCTGCTTGATAGCTTCATGCATGGATGGCTTGTCTAGCCGCCAAAGCTTGAGGGAATGGTCCATGCCACATGACATGATCCTTTCGCCTTTGAGATCGAAATCAGCACTGAGTACTTCGTCCCTATGACCTTCCACACCTCCAAAGATTGCGATGCAGACATCTGTCATGATGTTCCACAATCTTAACGCATGGTCTTTGCTAGCTGACAGGAGTAGGTTTGGATCCCTTGGATGGAACTTGACCTCGTTGATGGCATGACCATGGCCTATGTAGTGCTTGATGCAGGTTTGCGTCGAGGGTTGGAAGATGCGCACGACACCGCGAGATCCTGCCACTGCTAGCAAAGGGAGGTTGGTCTCCTCTTCATATGACCAGGCACATGTGTAGAATGTTTCTTCAACCTGTATGGAGATGTAGTTTATGAGACAAATATCAAAAGTCATTTATTTAAGTTACAAATTAGGCTAATGGTCGAAGGCTTATTAATTTGGAGCAATGTTTCAGAGTAATTGAAATTTTGTTTTTTTGTTTCTGCACAAGATTGATCCAAAGAGATAAAGAGAACTTTTATCAATCATTTTGATTGCATTTGCTGGGGCTATTCTCAATGTCTGTCAATACTGTCAGATATCATAGGGGCCCAGAAGGGTCGAAGCCTACTGGGGCCACAGGTAGTGTGAAAGTGAAACCCGGAGCCCTGGGACAAAGGCAAAGAAGGAACAGGAGTGGGTTTTTAAATAATTCATATTTAGAAAAGTTGAGATCTAGTCTTATAGAAAAGAATTTGTTATAAAAAAATTGTAAATCATATAACCTTATGAATAACATAATTAGAGACACAATAGAAAGAAAATGAGATAGTGAATGCCGGCATTGACTTGTGGTTTAATGAATTTCATGGTGTCCCCCATCTACGTGGTGGAAGACAATCCAAGGATCTATCATCTAGGTACCAAATATTAAATTTGGAATTTAGTTTTTGAATTATTGGGTGTTTAGGGTGTTTTTATTTCAGTTAGGTAGTGAATTAGTAGTTTTTGAATAGCAAATTTTAAGAAAAAATTGTTTTTAAGTTGGAAGAATTGTGGCAAAAAATTCAACAGCAATGTAATAAATAATTTATATACACTGTGGACATGCAATATGTGACATGTTTCATGTGTCATTAATTTCAATTCATTAAACCTCAAGTAAACACCGGCGTTAATTTGCTTATTATCTTTTTATTGTGTCTCTAATTAAGGTACTTGAAAGGTTAATACAGGCCACTTTTTTGGTATTGTCTAATACATGTTCACTTTCAAATATTGGAATATAAACAAATAGAATAGACTGCAAATAACAATAGCAAAGTAAAGTGTTGTCACTGTAAGATCCATAGCCTAAGTCATTATTAACATTTTGTTTCAGGTAGATTGTCAAACACAAAGTTCTTCCACATAACCCTTACATATCCATTAGTAAAATAAAAATTCTGTTTTCTGCTTACATCAGGATCAGCATAGCACTGTAGGAACTTGAAACCTCCCGAGTCAGGACACTCATATATGGATACTCTATTGCTGCCAACCACTGCAAACACTTGTGGTTGTCCTTCTCCCAAGTGGTGGTTAAACTGGCAACCAAATAATGGCTGGCCATGGTCTTCTTTTGCACTGCAGCTGTGGATTTACTCTGGTTAGTACACCATATCACAATGGCTTGTATCATCAT
The DNA here is from genome assembly GCA_949316375.1 of Mythimna vitellina. Classification (NCBI taxonomy): domain Eukaryota; kingdom Metazoa; phylum Arthropoda; class Insecta; order Lepidoptera; family Noctuidae; genus Mythimna; species Mythimna vitellina. The sequence goes on from OX438696.1 coordinate 4,816,985, forward strand.
TGTTTGCCATGGTTTTTAGTTTTACAATGTTTACTTACTTGAATTTATAAGGCGGTTTCACTTGTTTCGTATTCTTTTTCTTGCCTCGTCTTCGTTTCTTCACTCGCGAGTTTGTTGGAGTTTCGCTACGTGAAGTATTATCGGTGTTTGAGGTGCTTTCAACACTTGAAGTATCGTCCTAAAACACACGGTAATTCCAACTATAGTAAGACAATGACCTCTATCATGAAGTCAGTTGTACGTTCAATACTATATAAAGCACATATGTCGCACGGAAAAAATGCAATCAATGTATAATTACAAGTCACATTGTCGAGTTATTTTACAACATGAAAAACAGTTTATACTCACGGCCTCATTGTCTGAAAAGTTCATTTTAGTAGCAATGTTTATTTATTGTAACGTCTTGCAGTTTATTTATACTAATTTCATTCAGATAATGAGAGTAAATTCTAATAAATTCCTATGGAGATCGTTTATCAGCTGACAAAGCGTCTGAAACGTCAAATGTCAAATTTTCGCGGGAGCCGACCCATCGCCTACAGAGTAAGGTGCGTTCATAGGGCACTTTAATAATATTACGGTAGCGTTTCATTTTATTGTGTTATTATCTTTTTTATAAAAAATCTACAGTTTTAATACTTAATCAAGCTTGTCTACCTTTCAATTTAATTAGTTTTACTACTAAACTTGTGATTGTCTCGCATTTATCGTTTTTACAAATACATACACTGATACCAGTGATCGTGTTCTTGTGTTACAGTGTTACCAGTGATGTAAACTTTTGCTTGGACGCTAATCAAAATTATATAGGGGTAAGTAGGAGTATATGGTAAATAAATAGCCAACAAAATAACATAAAACCGATTTTATTAAATACATGCTCTCACTTTTTGTATAAATGACGAAATATTTTTGCACTTTGCTTATTTCATAAATACAGTTAGGTATAATAGTTAAGATCTTAAAGTAATCACAGCCATAATGGTTAATATGTACCTAAAATTAAACCTACAGGCTACATGTTATGTAATATCTACTTATCAAATCTACTTTAATACTGATGTTTGCACAAGTCTGATTAGTTAATCAATCATCGTCGGTATTGTAACAGCTGTCCAAAAAACAAGTACCTATTTTTTATTGATGAACAACGTTTAAGCTTATGCCGTTACTATGTGAAATTAAAATTATAAAAGGAAAACTAAAAACGAAACCATATTTATCTATAAATAACGTTTAAGGCGGCCTTAGTTCCAGAAACAATAAATACATTAATCCCGTAATTAACTATAAAGGTAAGTAAAAATGAAGTGCTCAAATACTGATGATATTGTTAAATCAAATAAAATCTGAATCATCAGAATTCTATCTTGAATTTTGATTGATTTTTTGTCCCTTAACATCTTAGAAATAGCAAAAGTTCATGTAACCTTAGAATACAAAAAAGTATGAGATCTCCACTTATTCCATACTTTCAGCAACCATAATTCTAACGCATTTGAATCCGAAGTCATAATAAACAAGCCATGTTTACAAAGTACTATTTACAGGTTCCGCAAATTACGTCAGTCAGTTTGTCTGGAATCTCAACCATAAGCTGGAGGTTGGCAAGTGCAGGCATGACGAAGAGCTACACGAAGCCATGGCAGGAAGCGGCCTACGCGAGCGTACACGCCGGGGTATCCAGGTCTTGCACATCCTCGTCCCCATGATACGATACCTGTAAAAAGAAAAAGAGCAGTTCAATTGTTATTGTTTTTACGTTGTGTCAACATTAGCTTGTAACGTCAATCAATCTGTATAATCATTTTCGAACTTTTATAGCGGCATCTATGTTACCTCATACGAATTTATTGGCTTGACGTCACACAAATTCTACATATCTACTTACAGTCATCAAAATTCACTGCGCGATTTGAACTCATACAACAGTTCGAAAAAAAAAATCTTTGGGCAGTTGCTCAGACCAGACACGACATCCACCTGGTCGATGGATCCTCCCTTTTCAAAGAAGGTTGCAGGACTTTACACTCTTGCCTTCCATTATTTTTAAAATAGAGAGCAAAAATCGTTTAGCCCTATTATATTATCCGATTATCCTACTATATTATATTACCCGAACACACCAAAGACTGTGGTAGTTAAGTTTGAGGATTTGAAGTAGTCAGAGCTAGTACTACTATCGAAACTAGGAAATAGTCGTTAAGTAGGTATGTGTTGTTTATTTATTTATGTTTTAAACAAACACGGTGGTGGCTACCGATGTCATTGGTGATGGCGGACACTTAAATAGACATCACTTTAATAAACTGTTTCCACAGTTCATGATAACGGGGAGGAGTTCAAACAAAACACATCAGAAGATAATAACTCACCAACAAGAGTGAAGTAGGGTTGCGATACTAGCAGTGGCCCGCCAGAGTCCCCGGTACACGCGTCCCGGTCAGGTGCGTTTGCGCACAGCATGCGTGGCGTCACTTTCCTGCGACCATAGCCGGCTCCCGAACACTCTTCTTGTGCCCAGATGCGCACGCCAGACTGGAAAATCATTAAGAAATTTTCGAGTTAATTATAATTCGTGATAATTTTAATCCATCGCAACTCAAGTAGGTATGAACTTTAGCGTTATATTATTTTTAAGTGTCCGTTTTGTCTTAAAAAAGGCCCTAAGTAAAGTAAATATCATTGTGGGATTTGTCAGTCGAAGCAAAGAGGCGATATGTGTTGCTGCACTATGGAATTTGAACATTGTTTTGTAAGTACGACAACCCCGGTTTCTGATTTAAGCACATACACGATCCTTGTGCATAAATAATGAACTAAAAAAAAATTGTGTAAGTATTTGAAGTTGAGTATTATTCAAACCCGACAGTTCAGTATTTCTTAAGCTCTACTTTTAACTGAAAGCCTGTCAAAATTTAACATTCAAGTAAGTTTTGACATGTTCTTAAAATACTCAATTCCGAAACCCGCCCATAAAGTTTCTTGTGCGAGGAAAGAGATAGCTGCAATCGTGAGGGAACGGACACCTTAACGCCGTTCCCGCCGCCAAAGGAGACGCCCCGGGTGTTAAGAGTCGCAGGGCGATTTCGAGCCACCGTAGGTGCGGGTTTGCGGACGAAGAGCAATGGGTAGCTCGCCTTCCGTCCGCCCGGTAAGGATCAAGCCCTAGTTGACGGCGCGTTGTATTCCAAACGGGCTTCAAAGTGATGTCAACAAAACTGAAGGCACTTTTTCTACTAGTGAAAACGAGTAACTTTGTTTTATACTATGTAATTTTTTTTTTATTGATATAAACTAGTGCTTGACTGCGATCACATCTGAAGGTAAGCAGTGATGTAATCGTTGATGGTGAGGTGCACTATTTTATTAAGAGCCTGTTCATTCTGGCCTTAAAGATACCTAAAAGATGCCTAACCCTTACATGCCGTTTTTTATAAGGTTTTATTTACTTTCACCTGTCCCGATGTGTGTTTGTCTGTAATCAAATCTTGCAAATTAAATTTGATCCACTTCCCGGTTACCGATTGAGCTGAAATTTTGCATGACTGTGTAAATCAGATGACAATGCAAAATTATTATGACATGGAGCTGATCTGATGATGGAACCGGAAGATGGCCATAGGAATTTGGACAACCCTATCGTGTTTGAGCTTTTTGGAATGGTCTTGTTGAGTATTAATTATATAGGTATATACAGCACTATAAAGCTTGCTATGAATGAATATTTTCATTGAAAACTTGTTTATTTTTGCATAAAAAGCAATTTGATAGTTAATTAACATAATTTGCGTCTATCTATGTATAATTCGCCACCGCATATAAATGATAGTAGCCTCTGGTAGCAGTTAGTTGCATATCAAAGCCAAATAAACCTGATTATTTAAAACATCCTAGGTTTATTTTCTTGAGTCCGTGATCTACGAGACTACGCAAGTATTTATTTGAGGCGCGACCACGACAAACGTATGGTCTTCCTTACAATAAAATGGGTAATATTTAACTGCAAAACTGTGTGTACTGCAGCCACATATGGCCTGGTGCTGCAAAATGTCATCTTGCAGTTTTGGACTCGGTAAAAGGCGTGCAAAAAGGCTAATTGGTGATCCAGATCTAGCTAGTCTACAAAGCCTTGAGCACAGGCGTAGGGTAGCCATGCCTTTCAGTGTTTTACATAATGCATTTTGGTGAGTGTGCGCAGGAAATGCGTGCCTTGATTCCACCATCTCATTTCTACCATCAGACAACACGACGAATGGCGAGTATCCACCCTTACGTTGTTGAAACCTCTACGGACCGGACGAAGCGTTTCGCCTCGTCGTATATACCGCGTAAATCGAGGGACTGGAAAAATTTGCCTGCTGCGGTCTTCCCGTTCGATTATAATTTAGGTGTCTTCAAGGCTAGAGTGAATAGGCTCTTAATAAATTAGTGCGCCTCCCCATCAACGATTGTATTACTACTTACCATCAGGTGGGATCGCAGTCAAGCACTATAGTTTACATCAATTAAAAACAAACTTCCTTTTGTATTAAAAAAGAATCCGTATCCTAATAAAAAATACTGGTGAACAAAATAGTGACCTCTCTCAAAATGTTACAATCTTAGCAATTTATGATAGATATATTTTTTATTTGATGAATATAAATTGATGGGCGATAAGTCTTTTGATGTGCATTTAAAATATCCCCAATAAAATTAATATTATACCTACACGCGCAATCTGAATGAGACAGGATCCATTTAAAGTCAGGAAATAATTACAGAATAATTACATTTTTATACGTGCAGTTACATTGTAATGCTGGTTATGACGTCCGTGTCATCGTATCACATTCAGATCACGCACTCACTTCCTTACTTTCATCGGGATATTGGAAGCAGGCCCCTTCTCAACAGTGCTGCCCCAACCGGTAACTATGGCTTCCTCTCCTTCGAGACCATCTAGGTCTTCAGCATCTAGAATTTTGAATGGTTGGAGTGGAAAATTGATTGAAACTCGTAAAAAATGTCGTTGAAGTCTTTTGCAAGTGGAAATCAGTGGAAATACTCCGACATTTTATAATTAAAGTTTTAGTTTTGGGAAGTGTCTATGAAAAGGCTTTAATATTGAGGCAAAATAAAAAATGATACTGGCAATTAAAAAAATCAAAAAATAGATAAATGAAAAAGTAAATTTTTCTTTCTTTTTTATTTAACGACATGCCATTATTTTTTCAAGACGTTTCAACCAGGCTTTTGGTTTTTAAAAAGGTTTTCATATTGAGGCAAAATAAAATTTGATACTGGCAATTAAAAAAATCGAAAAAAAAAAAGAAAAAGTAAATATAACTTTTTTTTATTTAATGGCATGCCATTGTTTCTTCACGTTTCAACCAGGCTTTGTTTTTGAAGTCTAATAAATAAAGTTTATTACAGATTAATTAATATTAGTGTTAAGGCCTCTTTGCTTTAACTTACCGGGTAAACAGGCAGGTCTAAACAGATTATCAGGTAGCGGATCAGCGAGTCTTAGAACTGCGATGTCATAGTCATAAGTGTATCTGTTAAAGTCTGGATGCTGTACCACGTGGATCACTTCGTAGCCGTCAGACCTTGTGTTATTCACGTCATATTCACCCACGAGGACTGAGAGACGGGATGCTTCGATCCTGAAAAAAAGAAAAAAAAAGTGAGTATTTCAATTAAGGTGCTTACTAAATGGGCCTTTTGTTCGAAAGAGTCACCGCGGTTTTGTAACGCAATGACCAAATGACTGGTGGGTTTTAGTCTGTAAAAGTCTGACGGTCCCTTACGTTCCACCCAGAGTGAGTGATGTTCTTCTAAACGGTACTTGCTTGGGCTGTTAGATATAAAATTCATCACAAAGACAACATTTTGACAATAAATTAATCTGGACATGAAGTCATTCAGCAAAGTTCCGCACTCTTATCATTACCGTTATATACTTAAATGAAAGGGCATTGATTTAGATTAGAAGGTAGACAGCATAATTTATGGGACGGACATCAAAATAAAATTACATCCCAACAGCGTATTAAAACAACTGTATTCAAATCCAATAAACGTTTGTTGCTAACTGTACCTACACGCTCGTTATACAGTTATTATAACATTATAAAGGAAATATTTATTTTACCAAAGTAAGTACTTAATTTGACGTTTATTAGTAATAAATGTACGATATTATCTTTATATTTGTACCTACAGCTTCACGCTTGGCTTAACATATATTCATTTATCGATATCTCGTTAATGTATCGATTAAAATTCAGCACACATCGTTAAATGATGCGAAACAATCGATCTGTGACACTACGTGGCTATTGGAGAGGACAAAAGGATCGCGAGCGCATCCAACGCGACCTTCACCTCATTGGAGTGATGTAACCTTACGGCTGTATAGCTCATATTCCGTTGCTTACATGTGAGTTAGTAAAAAAAAAGTATAAATTAGAAAAAAAAAACTACAGCTTCAGTTTTCAATGTTGCTCTCTCTATTAAGATTACGTGTTTCATAAATTAGATGAAGCATTATGCTTAAGGTTATATGTAGCTCATTAGCCACTCGACATTCGACCAGCACCGCCTCGCTTCGAGTGGATAGTATTCTTTGTATGGAGTATTATGGGTTTATGACCACGCGCGAATGGCGAGAGAATCTCCCGGTTGTCACTCGTTGCTTGCTCGCTCGCTTACCTTGCGTCGCCCACTCATAGGTCCCGTATGGATCATGCGTTGTCCGCTAGTGGTTTAATGGTGTCCACCCGTGGACCACTTGACGTCTACTGCTTGACACGCGAGATCCAACTGTGGATCACCTGCCGTCAACGAGTGGACACCGGGCGACGAGGTGGTGCTGGTCGGGTGTCGGGTAGGTTTAATGAGCTACAATCTTTATATCCCTTCTAATTTATCGGCATGACAGTGAAGAATGAAATTCTCGAAAATAAAAATAAAAAGAGTACCAGAAATAAAAGTAGATTGTATATCCAGGCCAAGAAACTAGCTAAGTAATATAATTTTTATGAGCTATGAAATTAACTGTTTTTATTTAATAATCAAGATTTAAAACTGTAGCTTTGGGTTTTTCACTCCATGAAGTTTAGGAAACAAGGAAAATATTTTAAATTAACGTAGTGGCATGACACTGAACTTATTTTCAAAAAACCTAATTAGAAAACCGTTAAATATGAGCAACTTTCGATTACCTATACCTTTTTCTTTACGTTTATTAAAAACTTAAGTATTTTACCCGGTGCGTGTAGCTTGCGGTGATATCTACTTAAAAAAATTGATTCGTATCGTTGTTAATGGGTAAAAAGGCCAGAGGCCACGAGCTCTTAACGCGTACTGTTAAAGGCTACGCCAAATCGAATTCCAAATAATCGAACATCAATTGATCGAACACTTTAAATCGAACATGTAAATACTCAAAAGTTCATAATATCGAATGGTTAATAAATCAAACGTTTAATATGGCAACACTCAATACGTTGACTGTTCAAAATATCGAATGTTTTTTTGATCGAGCGGCCAACGCATCGCACATTCATTCTGTAAAATATGATTATACTGAATACTTTTTGTATATATAGAATACAAAAAAAAAATACAAAATTTACAAATAATTTTAATTATTATCTTTTATAGATACATTCCGAAATATTAATTAAATTTCAATTGCACGGAGAAATTAATAAATCTATGCTTGCTGATGTCACGAACAATTTGATGAGCACTCTGGCCCTTTGGCCCTTGTGACCCGTTGAACTACTACCGGTCTAACGAGTCCCAAACATAAATGTAACTCCCAGTAAAGTTTAGTTTTTTTTTCTAGCAAAGAGTTTGAGACATGTAGGACAAAGGCGTAGAAGAGATACTGCATGTATAAAAGTAATAATGGATATAACAGTAAACACCTCGGTTCAAGGAAAACTATTTACCTAAAAACTGCATACCTAACTAGAACTGGACTTTAGACTTATCAGCGAACATGGAAAGTAGCATGAGAAAAATAGATAAGATCAACCACAGAACAATCTGGAAAACTGCAAAGACCCAAGATGTAGTGTTACAATTAAGAATACTAAAGTGGAAGTGCGCTGGCTATAATAAGAAGAGAAGAGTGGAGTACTGCTGACATCTTTGGGATGAATCTACCAAATATCAGGTTGATGCACTTGAGTCTATTGAGAAACGAGCCAAGAAGATCATCGGCGAAGATGCACTCGTCAAGTCAAAACTCCAAAGTCTTGAGTAACGACGCCGATTTGATGAACTGTCGGGTGTTTCGGTTTTAGCGTTTAAATTTCAGGGAGTCTGGATCAGAATAGCAAAATTTAAATCCGGCCAGCCCGTTCACTCATCGGGCCACCAGATATACAGTGTTGCGCCACTGGTATATCGTGGACAGACACTCATACGCATACATCGTTTTGGGAACACATTTATTGTGTGTATCTACAGCTAAGGGGTAGAATTCCCTGCCGGAGTCTGTGTTTCCTGATAGCTACAACCTATGTGTCTTTAAGTCAAGAGCGAATAGGTTACTTCTAGGCAAGCGTGTTCTATCGTCGACAACATCAGCGCTTACCATTAGGTGAGATAATGTTCAAACGCGAGCCTGTCAATAATAAAAATAAAAGAGAAATGGAAAAAGGTGGATACACTATGGTACGCAAGAAGGGAGAAAGAAAGGAAACACGTTCAGGAGATGAGAAGATGATTGGGCAAGACAGCTGGAAAGCCCAGAGCTAGACTGGCGTGGAAGAGGGAGGATTGGAAAATGTTTGAGGAGGCCTTTGCCAAAAGGCACACTGAATAAGAGTAATATAATTATAATACAACCAATTGTTAAGAAAACTTAAAGCAACACCTTTAGAAGTGTTTTGCACCTGCAGCAGCCGTTCCAGCACACCCCGCTGTATTGGCCTTTTTTGCGGTCAGAAATCAACAAATAATTTTTCCCACTCTGGGTAATCTAAAAAGTGAGAGGTAATTAAACTTTTACTGACTAAATCTTCCCGGCTTGCCTTTATTGGCCGGCCGTAGCGAGAACTGACGAACAACAGCTCCCACCTCTCTCTTGCCTTTATTGGCTGGCCTGAGTAAAGATTCGCAAGAGCAAACGTGCTCGGGAGAAGGATGTATAATCCACTAAGGTGCTGGTAGGGATCTTGAACGTACTTCCGGAATTGTTCTGATAGATAGCTCTCCACTCCTCAAGCACATCAGCATATGTGGTCAACATATGCTGAGGTGCCCTCTTGTTTCTACGTCACTTCCTGCTAGCGACTGTTTTTGGGGGCCCATTTATTGAGTGCGCAAGTCACCCCCTGCCTTTTTATCGATGGAATTTAATAACATTGTTCAGGCAGGGCCTTGACATAGTTCTTGGTAACCAGTCCACTAAAGACATCCAAAAATCATAGCCCTATATCTTAGTTTTCCATATGTCGCAATAGTTTACTAAACTAAATGGGATAATCACCGGTTAGTACCACGTTCCATTAAAAGCGTCTAAAAGGGCTTCTGCGAGTTGGTTTCGATTCCTCGTACGTCTTTCAAAAGTCCAGGACCTTAGCGTCCTGAGATAAATAAATGTTTAAAAATAATAATAAGTTTATTTCAATAAAGGTTCAGTAATGGGATACAATATAATGGGCAAGAAGTATTATCTCCTGGTCCCCAAAACTAGGTTGTCTATGACAAGGGGACCAGAAATGTTAACTTTTAAACAATCATGAAATGTTAACGATTAAACTATCTGGCCATTTTTAGTTGGCCATATCATTTGATATCTTGAAGTGATCATGATGATTAATGATGATAATTAAATGAAGATTAATGTATCTACACTAATATTATAAAGAGGTAAAGTTTGTTTTTTTGTTTGTAAGAGGTTCTGAAAGTACTGGTCCGATTACTAAATTTTTTTCACCAATAGAAGGCTGCTTTATTTCTGAGTGACATATGCTATATTTAATGTACGCGGGCGAAGCCGCGGGCAAAAGCTATTCTATAATATATTAGTTTGTGTGAAGATCCATTTGTTGTTTTTAAGATTTAACCCTGAACCAACTTCGATAAAAGTTTAGTACGGTATTCTTCAAATAATAGACACGACGCGACGGAGAGAAAACCCGTTTCTTTCCATGGAATGTTGAAGTTTTCATGCATCTATCCGACACGGACAAAGTGCTGGTCATAAATCAATGATTCTACAGGCCTATACGTAGGCTATGCAACGTCAAGGTAACTTCGTCATCGTCTAACATTGGCCTCTATACTCTCATACAAATGTTTCAGGTCGTGGCCGGCAGTAAATTACAGATCCTGTGGTATGTTAGGTACATTATGTATATCTCAGTACTCGTATATTTATTTTGATTTAATTACGATTCCATAATCGACCTTATAGTTATAAGTATTTGGATTAGTGTCATGATCTCATGATTGGGATATCTCAGTATCTCTAATATATATTTGGCATTATTACCATTTTTAGCAAACATATCAGTTACATCAGTGCGCAAAGTGCGATTTGCTTTTGCTGCATTTGGTTCTCTGATTGGTTAAGACCTTGGAGCTGGCCTATTGAGCGCTGAACGTTATAAACGTGTGGATCGCGTTAACATAAAATAAACTTGCATTAGGCACTCACAGCTGAACTCCGGTCCACGGAGTAATTAGGCTTTCCTTCATCAACCCCACTAGATACTTAGATATATTCTTTTTTGTACACCAATAATAAAACCACATTATGAACTTAAAATTAATTGTTATTTTATTTATTTTTTCGGACTTTCTTGGGTGATTCTTTGAAACCGAGAAAATGTCTTCATCTGGTCTAGTTTTTTCTGTACAATTTGATATTTAATTTGCATATTAGTTTTCTTTCACTAAATGTGATAGGCAATCATTTGCGCCCAGTGTCTTCATCCAGGGTCTTCCTAACCGTATTTTATTAAAGGTATTTCTTTAAAAGCTTTTAAAACAAACGAGAACATCGAAAACTAGGACGTTCACTACAGACAGATAATCTATCTTCAAGATTATAACGTTATTCCACTTACGATTTGAAGATTCGTACTTCGTATTCGATCTGATAGTACTTAGCTGCAGTCTAATTTTCAAGTGTTTGGATAGTACGAATATATTGGACTGTAATTTATGCGAAATAAAGACATGAGTACTTGGTTTACTTGCACACAGTGACACAGGACTTAATGAATGAATGATATTTATTTGCAAGAACATAGGTAACTAACAAGTTCTTAACATTTAGTGGGGTCACACTATATTCGTCATTTCAGCCGTACCATGTTCTTTCCTAAGTACATCCCAAACCTGTCAAATCAACGTTTTAAGATACCCCCAAAGGGGTGTCCCTTTATTTGTAACCCCAAACCTGTCAAGTCTTTGTTTCGTATAGTAACTTTACTATTTAATTTTGATGAACATACAGTTTTGGATTTAAAAAAAAATCAAAAGGATTAACAGCTGATTTTCGAGCTTCATTTATTCATCTTCGAATTTTATGGCATTTTTGATGGCACCCGCCTCTCATACATGAAGTTGCGGGTTTGAAGCCGGACGAGTACCAATGTGAATTTTTCAATTTATATGTACTTTTCTAAGTTTATTTAGGACATTGCCGACACTCCATACCGCGGAAAGCACTTAAAGACCATTCTTAGATTTTCGACAGTCGTTACAGGTAATCAAATGCCAGAAAGTCTATCCAAGGAGTATCGAGTTGCACAGTAGCTGGATTGTGGAGGTCTGTTAGGCAGTCTTTCCATCCGGAGACTGAAAGCCGTTTCCAAGCTAGTTGGGAAAAGGCTAGGGAAGATGAAGATCTTCGAATCTTATAGATTAATTTCATATTTATGTCAAGCATTTCGATCGCTATTCCATATTTCCCATATAGCCAGCGGTCAATGTCCGTTACTTCTTCATGAAATAAAAAAAGAAGATTTTGCGCTTTTTTAATATTTATTCGAAAAGTAATTCAAAAGTTTTTAAAAGAAAACCGCCTTTCAAACAATTAACATGTTTTTTCTTTTAAACGCCAATCAGGGCCAGCTCAGGATGTATTTACAGCGCAAATATTTTGTAAGTTTGCTAATAAAAGGGTCTTTACGTAACCACAGAAAGTGTGTCGGTAACGTTAAAGGTCATTTTTGTATTGTTTTGGAGTTTTAAAAGCGATGTTTTGTACTCGTCATGTAAATCAATATTCCTTTATGCCGTATTGAACATTACCTATGTTCTTAGTCTGAAATTGGGATTAATGAAGATCAAATTGGAGTACTTAGGTATTGCACATTGCTTTGTGTAATTTATATCATCATCACTGCTCTCAAAATGGTGAAGGATAACATCGTGAGGAAACCGGCTTTCGAAGACCAAAAATTTGAAGACAGGTATTTTTCCCCTTCATTATTAAGAATAAATTTCTTAATAATTGGTTAACATCTAGCCTAAAAGATGTTATTATACGTTATAGGTTTTGTTAAAACCAAGAATCCTCCTTCCTTCCTTCCTCCTCCTCCTCCTTCCTCCTCAAAGCTTCATTCCTTTAGCACTTAATGTTTTTCTTTGATTATGATAGCGTTACCTCCTCTAGCGAAGTGGTCAGGGTGGAGCGAGTGTGAGTGAATTTTTTCGAGAAAATTGCTTTTTAGCGCTTATAATTATTTTAATGTGTTTTCTCATGTTTTAGTTTAATCTCTGAGCGGATATTTAGTTGCAACTGCATCAAATGAAATTGTGGAAACACCTAACTAAACCAACGTGTCAATTTATAGTATAACTTCCTTATGTTTACGAGACAGGAAATTTTTACTTCAACAGTCAGGAGTTATTGGCACTTTGCCGTCGATATCCTCTAAATTTGACAAACGATTATTTAGTGAAGTGCGTTTCGGATATCAAACACACGTCTATATTTTTTGTATCTAGTACCGCCTGTAACTCATTCTGATGTTTGAGGAGCCCATTGGAGTTCCACGCCATTATTGAAGAAGAATCGTAGACATGTGACATCACATTCTCTATCCTAGAGAGGAGGCCTGGGTCCCAGCAATAGGAACATTAAAAGGCTGATTATGCTATAAATAGGTTTGGTGAGTGGCGATCTAGCAAGTGAAAGAAAAAACTTACTAATATGACCATTTGTTTCAGTTGTACAGTGACTAAGTTCTATAAGTCCGATCACCAAGGTTAAGCTACGCTTACCAAGGTTGGTTAGTGGCTGGGTGCCCGTCTTCATATCGAGGCACGGAAGAGCGTGTCTCGGAAGGCACGTCAAGGCGTTGGTCCCATTTGTTTTTGTAACTGTCGTTATGAATAGTCAGAAGCCAGGAAATCTGATACAAGTCTTGCTGGGCACGCCACAATTATGGAGGTAAGACCCCTCTTTGAGGCGTGGCTGGAAAGACCTCACGGCGTCCTCACCTTCCGCATGACGCAGGTCCTCACCGGACATGGTAAGTTCGGGAGGTTCCTGCACCGGATTCGTGCTGAAGAAACGCCCGGGTGACGTACCTGTGTGCACCTCCCTGAGGACACGGTGGAGGTGTATCTCTCTCGCGCCGGGCCTTGGCACAGGCCATGGTCCGCGAGGAGCGATAGCGAGGAGAAGTGGCAGGCGGTTGCCTACTTCTTCGAAGCAGTAATGCTAGTAAAGGAGCCGGCCGATCGCGTAAGACTACGGTCCTCACGCCCCATCCGCCGCCGGGATTCCGATCCCGATGACCGGCCATCGTAGGCGCGTGCTTGCGAACGGCGAGCAATGAGCTCGCTGTTTGACCGTCCGGTAACCGTCCGGACCAAGCCCAAGTTGTCGATGGCGCATACTGTTCCAAGCACGCCTCAAGGAGATGTCAGCAACTGTAGGGGCCCAGTAGGGTCGAAGCCTAGCGGAGCCAAGGGTCTGATTCTGAAAGGAAGACTCGGCCCTGGTACGAAAGGCAACGAAGGAACAGGAATGGGTTTTTAGTCAGTAACAGTCTGACACTATCCCCCGCTCCGCCCAAGAGCGGGATTTGTCATTAGATGACTTTCCAACCTAAAAATAAAAACACCAGTCTTGCTAAAGTATCGTGTTAACCAAATGCTGAGTTTTGGAGGTCAGATAGTCTTTAAGTACACCAAATAAAATTCTGATATCCAGCTGCATCTACATAGTTGAGAAAAGGCTAATAAAGGTAGTGAACAAAATAGTTTCAAACCCTTTCTTTTATAAAAAAAATTACGGTTAACAACACCCACGAGACGGTACCTATAGTGATTTCAGTAATTTTACGATTGTCGAAAATCAAATAAGAAAGTAAGAAGTGGCACTCGCAATAAAAATGCTTAAGGTACAAATTGACATAAATAAAAATATTTTTGCGGTTGCAACAGTACTTTATTGCCCCCTCTTAATGTAAGGAAAGCAGGAACGCATTGAGGGTCAAATGCGAAGCCATAAAACATATCCCAAAAGGAAGCAACGCTCAGACCCATACACACATGCATGGACCATACACGGACATGCACATGCGTCCTGTTATCAGATTTTAAATTTAACAGTTATCTGGATTGCACGGAATTAATTAAAACATAACTAAAACCAAAGCCCGTGAAAAGATTTAACTTAACTAAATGCATTGCCTTCTGTGTGTATAACTGTTTCTTCGACTTTAAAAAAGGGTTCTCAGGGTTCTGTATGGTCTTGGAAGCATCTAATCAGACGCAGATGTGTGATTGGAAAATTGCAAACACCGTAAAATTACAAAATATCTCGAGAAATTTTTATTGTAAACTGTTTTTTTTTCATTTTAGTTCTCCCCCTAATTATATAGATTATGATTGTAAACTAATTTTAAGTTTTTTCCATTTCGCAAAAATAAATTGTTTTTCTTTCTTCTTTCTTACTACTTTTTCTAAATAATACATAGTTATGTTGGAAGGTAATGAATTTAGGTGTGATTTATCGTATACATAACAATTTTTTGATAATATGTCGGGAAACTATAATTTAATAAAGATTTATTACAATTATAGCTAAATTTCCGGTGAAATATGCATAGTATAACAGTAAGACAGATCAGAGCTAATCTGACTATATCTCGAGTTAAAGTTTTCATTCCCAACGTCTAATGTTTCAGTACCAACATACTCATCAATATGAATAATATTGAAAAGAAAAGATGATTAGGGCAAGATGTTTGGCTAAATTAATTGAAATTCACCTGCGAACTGCGGTTCAATAATCACTAATATTATTTCCTCAGCCCTTCGAGGAATACTAAAATTTACTCAAAGCTCGTCATAAAATATGACGAACGGTTCTGAGCCCTGAAACGAATTTATAAACAACCACTTATTTATTTGAGTAACGGAAATATCTTCCTTATGGTCCATGCTTGCACAAGCAATTAGTTTTTATTTGAAATAAACGTTAAACAAGCCCAAATTACGCCATTTGCAAACGGTACTTTACATAATTTTGCACATCCAGGAAGAAACAAGTTCGGTCCTAATTATGTTCCTTGCGGACCCCTTACGGGGCATTCCGTCGCCCATGTACCGGTTTCCAACAAAATCGTTCGTGCTTAACAGTAGAACTTGCTTTACCCTTTGCTTATTAGTAACTGGCAATGCAGTCAATATATGTAATCACTTGCCCCTGTGCAAGAATATCGGTAAACTTAAAAGGATCGAAACTTGATACTTGAACACATTTCTTCCAACTCTTCCAAGCCTTTTTTTCTGCATATAACATTACGCTTTTGGCATCTATCAAAGAGAACCAGGTGAGGTGAGAGGTCAAAATTAAAAATTATAGTACATACTTTCATTCATGATTCATATCAAGATGGCACCAATTAAATTACTTTTTACGGTCAATGAAAGTGACTGTTTCTTTCGGGTTAGTCACGTTAACAGTTAGATTAGAGAAAAGCTTTTGAGGTGCCGTTGGAAGTATAATACAGCATTAGACGAAAATGATCATATTATGCGTACGGTGACAAGACACATCAAATCCCAGCACACAATATTAAGCTTGACCTCATAAAGAATTGAATGGAACTGTTAAGCATCCCAACAACTTCCGACAGGCGACAGGTGCTCGCACGTCTCTCACCATAAATTCTTTGATGACATGACTTGCTGAAGCCTCTATTAAAGTCAATAATACACTTTCACCAATTAGAACTTACCTACATAGACTATTGTTTGCAGATTGTCCAAAGCAACGGAACCATAAAACCATTATTATCTTATGATGAGATATTCATGTCAGTTGTATGACTAATAGTTTGATTTGCACATGTAAATTGTTATTATAGAAAGCCACGAGTCAATAAATCATTTAGTGGGCCATCATCGAGTCTCCCGAGGCAGTAATGATGAGTTTAGACTAGATGCTAGATCGTTGTATGGGTTACCCAATGAATATGACCTCGTTTTTGGTGTCGGAGAAATGGCACAAAAAAACTACTTCGTAGACGAGCGTTCCCGTTACAGGAAACCAGACGAGATATCCTAATTAAAAAATATATTATCAAGACCTATAGTCTTGATACTACATTGGTTTTCGAGACAAACTCAATTCAGAACCGAGTACAATCACAACAAGTAACAAAAACGCAGTATTGTTTTAATAAAAATACACAAATACAGTTGACTTCAACGTTCCTTTCTGTAATGTTTTCTACTTTCGATTTCCACTTTTCGATTACTTTCTCATTTCCAAACATCGTGTGAAAACAACGGTATCACATCAAATCTTTAAATAAAAATTTAGAGAGTATAAAATTTACAAATACAGTGTTATTGTAACACCTTGTAAGGATTTAGCGATGAGAGAGGTCAATGTTGATATCAGATTAAGCTACTGGTTTTAGTAATACGATATTTTAATATCTACATATTGATCTTTAAAAGGTGTTGAGACATCTGATCGTTCCTGTCGCAATTAAGATGTTAATAAATATAAAGCTGCATGTTTAGGGAGTGTTGAGTTGGACAAGGTCAAAACTGTTATTATTGAAACTTTTACTGTTGTATATTTTATACTATACATATTTGGTCGTTGCAAAAGCTTTATATAGCATCTTATCGTCTCATCATACTTCGTAAAGTGTAATGTGAAGGCACGTGGTCAACTTTTTTATTTCGACTTCTATAACAGCTATTTCAAGATGTTGATGTTGTTTTTTCTGATAATTAAAATTATTATCCATTTAATAGTTTCAAAGAGTTCATTTCAACCTTACAGGTTGACCCCGAACTAGCGTTGTTTTGAATGATAAGCTACAATGTTACGCACATTTTGTTACGAGGTCAAAGTCATAGTACCGATCAAGGTGATGGGACCTTTACCTGATAGAACTGAGTATGACTCGCGAGAACTTGCCATGTCAAGTATCGAATTCATTTAGAAGTCAAGCGTTTTAGGTCTCTTTAAGGAAATTTACATTGATAAACTAAATGAAGAGTTTTGTGGTTTTTATGACAAAGTGGTTTCGGAAATAAACAACTGCTTTAATTATACCAGTCTACATTTTTGCAATTGACTCCAGTTTTCGTCACAAGTCTTTCTGACGAAAACTGGAGTGGTGAGAATTTTTCAGCTTGTTATTGAAATACTTGATTAATTTGACGGGAGAAGGTCTACGAAAGTATTTCAAATAAAGAGATAGATACGAACTCTATCCCTGACACTTAAACAACATTACTCTCTCTACTCTTTTATCACAGGTCTGCTAGAAGAAATCTTTTGAAATCAGCATTATATTTATTCTCTTCTTTGTACCTATTCATAATTTTCTTTTCTGATTATTTTGTTTGTGCATAAATAAATGCTTTCTTTAACATGAGTTTTTCTGAGCTCTTGTAACTGACCTCGTAACGTACTTACCCATGCACACAATGAGTAGCGGTAATGAGATGATCTCTGGCAACAATGGTGGCTCCGCAGATGACTTTGCCATCTCTCTTCAGCGCCGCCAGCCAAGGGAACTCACCAGGATTCACAGCTTCTCCACCAACCACTCGGGCACCGCGGGCCACCCCGCAAGCTGGAATACGAGGGAAGAATGTTAAGCTTCGTAGTTGACAACTTGGAGTGCGTTTATTGCAGCGAATCTAGAAGATGTTTAGAGTAATGGGACAAGAGCTGGAAGATGATAATGGAATGGTTGGAACCTGACTAGAATAAATGAAAATTCTGAAGATTTATCTAAGCGAAGAAGAATAGAGCTGAATCAAGATGATGATATCGATTTATTCAAATGGATTCGGAGCTGTACGTAGCCTATTTAATGGTATACTTAGATCCTTAGTTTTACTTCCTTAATTGAAATTTTAAAGAGGTAGAAAAGTTACTGCTGAGCCTACAGGAGGATTAAGGCATCAACTTTAGGCTAAGTAGTGGCATTCGATCTGATTAGATTCAACGGTTTTATAACAGAATACTAATGTGAGCATTGAGGTAGTGCTATTCGGTTAATATATCATCTAATCAGGAGCTCTTGGGGAATTACGCTCGTAACGAATTAGTTATTATTTAACCGAAAATAAGTAATCGTGTTATTGACGCGTTACATAAACCAGCCAAAGATAGATTTCATTTTAATTTTTTTTCCTGTCTAATAATTTAAGTCTGCAAGCAGGTCAAGTCCTGTTTACTAAAGATATGTGATGCAGTAATTGAATAGTTAAGCAATTGTTATGAACGTAAGACCACGCAAACCACGAGTGACACCTTAGACCTGCTTTAACTAACAGATTTTGACCTATGACATTAGGTACCTGCATTATATTTTTGAAATTCTCACTTTTTGTTTTACGTAAAATTTTTTTGATGAATCTTTTGTTTTTGAAACTGATAATTTATTTTCTTTCTTTTCCAGATTTCCACTTCCGTTGAGACCCGTTCCGTTCTTTCTTTTGAAAACTATTAAAAGTTAATGTAAAACTAAGCTTTTACAACAACTTTTGATGTAAAAGCTTAGGAATGCACCATAAGAGTAATTTCACTTTGAATATTAATATAAAACATATTTTAATTCATTAGAAGCCGCCGTACAAATGATGTCGAATTTGCATATTAGAGAACGCAATGTTAGTAAACAAACGTTAGCGCTAAAATGATCGCGTTTTAGTTGCACTAGAATGCATTTATGTTATTCATGTTGTATTTTACTACACTGTATACATTTTTCAAAAGTACAGCATTAACATAATTTACTATGTCGAACTGGGTCGCGAATCGCGATCAAAAATACGATAAAGATAAGGCCTTTTTTCTTGGCACCGATTTCAACGGTATGCTCAAGTATCCGAGGGCTTTTAACACTAAAATCGCGGATGTAAGTAATTGTTAATCGGTAACAGACAATAAATTCAACATTTCGAAGACGTTCTTTACACATCCGGGGTACTTAACATACTTGTGAAAATATCTCAAAGGTTTTATCTGAACAGGCTTATATGCCAATAAGCATCGGCGGTAAGTGTCCACTCTCTAAAAGCACTTCAAACTATTAGCACTTATTTTGTGACATAACCAAAACTGAAGTAATGCCTATTGAATAAGAGATTAGAAATTAAAATTTGTGTAAGAATATTCATTTGTCACAATACAACAAATACTTCTGAATGGAGATGGCCGGTTATGAAACCACTCATTGACTGAAGTTGGAAATTTAATTAATTTTACTTACCGTAAGTGTTCAGGTAGGTAATTAATATTAATTAGAAAATGAGCACTATCCTAATAAGCATACGTGAAAATACTTCAGGAAATATTGGTCAATCTCCAAAATTTTTCAACTGAAAAAGCACTTCACTTAAACACAAAAATAATAATTAAAGCAGCTGAAACAAATCCTGATGTTGAATATAATAGTTGTGACACTCACTGCAGGGCCGGCAAGCAGCGGCTACGGCGACGGCGGCGAGGAAGCAGAGGACGCGAAACATGTCTGTCGGAGTCACAGCCCACTCTATAGTCAGGGGGAGACGCCGGCCCAGCTATTATAGGCCGTGGGCGGCGCCTCCGATAAGGCCTCGGGGCCAGTGTGACAGATCAGATCAGGCCAAGTTCACGGCAACGCGGCGACTGAGCGAGTGACGGCGGCGGCCGCGTCACCCCACCGCGACGAGCCCGCGGGGATTGTGGAAGGACCAGCGGATTAGATAATGACCTTGAAGCGATGAGCTGATTGAGCAACCCGTTGCAGTGGTTGTCATTGATTGTTCTAATCTGTTCTACTTTTGAAGATATATGGCTATGTGCATACTTGCATATTGTGGTTGTGTTTACTCCGCCTCAAGCTGTGCATGATGCAATGCGTTTTGGACGTTACTTAAGTATAGCTGCACTCTTTGAATAAAATTTAATGCAATTGATATAGTTTTTATAGAACAAAGAAAAAGTTCCATTAATCACAGTAGCTAATTTGTTAGCTCTTTTAATTAGTATCATGATTTGTATTGTAACAAATAAGTCGATAGGTTGAATTAACGAATATTTACTTCAAATGAATGTGGTAGCGACTTGGTATTCATCATCCGATCGCCTCTTAAAGGCATGCACGGCCGAGAGACAAGCCCCCTTCTTAAAGATGCATATACAACACAAGGCTTGCCATTCACGTGCGACCGGTAGCGGAAAATCAAGTTCCGTAATTAGTTATGTCATATTATTACTCGGTAAAGCTGTATTTTGTTACTAATTAATAGGGGCACCCTTAAACGAACATGGGTCCTGTTGCATTCCATAAGAGACAAGAGTACATATATATAATAATGAATGGGATCGCTTTCACGTTCAATTAGTTTAATTTATCGCCTCGAATTCTTCTCGGTCTCGGTTATCACGATGCAGCGATGCGTTTTGGCGAAATTGAGTTACTACCGTTTAACTACACATTTCTTTTGCACTCATTATGATTTTTTTGTTTATCCAAAAAAAATCCTAGAGTGCAACTTTATATTTTCTTTTAAAGTTTTAACGGCCTTCGGAGTTCTCATCATACATATGCATGCGTGTGAACTTTGTTATGCTTACGTGTCCAGTTTAGCATATTTTTAAGAAGTGCGTCTCAAAATAACCTGGTATTTGAGTATTGTGTATATAGAAAGGATGTCGCGAAGTCGTCCGTGAGTGGGTCGCGTGTAGTGCGCATATATCCTTGCAGAAAGTCGAGCGTTACGCAACGTGCATTTAATTTCACCCTGTGCCGGATGGCTCGAGTGGTTCAATTTAATTCTTTTATATTTGGACAATCTTACTCAACTTTTTACGTAATGCCAGGATTAAAGCGTTGTATTTTGAACGTTTTGCAATTTTTGATATTTCGGAACAAACATGAATACAGGGGCAGTGCGACTTCGCGGTGGCCGTCGGAATAACATCGCGGCGCCATTTCACTTTCTTGTTTACGTTTTGTGCTATGGAATAATACTGTATGTTATTGATATTATGATTTATCCTGTGCGTAATGCCAGCATTTGTAAATACCGTTGTCATAATTTATTATCGTGGTAATACTAAGCGTCGCAGTCGCGCCCTAGTAAAACGTAGCCTAATGTTGATTGTAAAAGATAATTAAAATCCAAGTAAAAAGAATAATAAATAGTGGAGAAGCAACCTTCTAAAAAATCCAAAGTTGACTTAACATTGATACTTGAACCTCGAATCTCATTATCTAGGTTATTTATTGTTCCTGTTTTAGGAAATGTTTATCAAAGGGTGAGCCTCCAGTTTGTCTAGACAAACATGGGTGACCTTGAGAGATTTTTGAAGGTTAATTTCATGGAAAGAGCCGCGTGGCTGAAGATTGTGTGTAACGGTGCCAAGGCGACGGACCCGTATGTAGCAGATAACGATGCACGCCTACTCACTGCATCAAATCGAATTACTACTGCTAAACAAGTCATTTTCATTTCGAATTAATATTTTCGTTTTGAGACGTAGAATTTCAATAAAAGCGAGAGCTTCTTTAAGATTAGGTAGATTTTAAGGAGTGGTAGTTTAATTTTAGTAGTTTTTTAATGCTGCCTTTCCTATTTTGGGAAGGTAAAAGTTCACTTTCATGTATTTCCTAAAAGCGAATGTAAATAAATAACTGTAGACTTCTTGGGATTTGGGTTCTTAATTTGATTTCTTAATTTTATCAATAAATCCAAGGCCTTTGTCATGTGCAGTTTCAGTAGTCCATTAAGATAAATTAAAATGTCTTCTGCTTTTATATCGGAAGATAGATTGGATTTACTTGAATGTTTTTTTTATTGTATGATGTATTTTTTATTTACTTCTGGTCTTAAGAAAGTATAAATAACTTTCTTGTCTGTTTTCGTAATCAATTTCGTCATGGAGTTATGCTTATCTTTTTGCCGTATTAGTTTGCCTATTATACACTTTCTCTTACATAGCTTTTTATGATGTCCATTTTCTTTTGTATCCGATAAATCATTTTTATTTGATTTTGGTCTTTTTGCCATGCTAGATAAACTTTGACCAAGATTGTAAAAATCCGTGATGGCGAGACGAATAATTGCAAGCATAAATACGAAACGTACTTTTTTTCTAACGACAACCGATCAGTATAATCTACAGGCGATGAATTTCGTCCACACAGTCACTAAATTAAAAAACAAGGAATATTATTATCCAATTTAAAGCCTGAAATAATGTATTTTAATAATAACCTTTAAATAAAATTTAAAAAAAAATCAGGCGTAAATATATCGTAAGTATTTACGGTGTACAATAAATAGTGTATCTATTTATCTATCTATCAATATTAACTACGTTATTTTTCAAGGGGGACGAGTAATATCAAAATAATAAAAAATTAAAAACTTTATTTGAAACTAGAAATAAGTATAACAATTTATATAAGTACGATAATAGCTGAAATAGTTTGAAACTGAGGCGCAGCTATTAACGTCCTCCTCCAGAAAGAGTAGTTCCATAAAAGGATATTTATTTATATCTAAGGAGATATATTATATTTACATAGCTTAACCTAAAGTAGTGCGAGGTGTGTGGTGTGTATGAAGTGAGGCATGACACGAGACATCGCGACAATTAATATGTTGCGAATTCTATTTTGGGTTAGAAAATGGTGATCATCATGATCTGAAGCCTTTATTGAGTTTTAAAGAATGCTCGAAAAAATACCACTAGTGATCACTGGTTATTAATAATAATAAATAATAATTGAGTGTGCAAGTCGCTCCCTGCCTTTTTTATCGATGTTTAGTTCAGGCAGGGGCCATAGTCTTAACATAGTTTTTGGTAACCACTCCACTTACGAGTAAGCCCACCCAAAACTGAAGCCCATATCTTAGTTTTCTATGTGTCGCAATAGTTTCCCACCACTGGGGTTGTCCTTGGGTGCACTAGCATAGCGCGTACAGGGATAATCACCATTTGTTACCACGATTCATGAAAAGTGTTTAAGAGGTCCCTACGAGTTGACTTCGGCTCCTCGTACACCTTCTAAAGGTCCAGGACCCCAAAGTCCTGAGATAAATAAATACATAAATAATATTAAGAAACTCGAACGAAGTTCTCACTGTATAATTTTACAGTTGAATCAAAACCATTGGTAACAACAGCTTTATCATATTTATTGATGCCACCATATCTGAAATAAAGTACACCCTATGCACTGGCACACTTGGCTCAGCATTGGCCCGCTAAAGCCCGGTATCGGCCTGCATACTCTTTGACCATGTAATGTTCCACTTTTTTAATTTCATTGTAACCTCTCTCAATTGCAACAGTTTTAAGGGTGATCAATTTATTTATCTCTTTGTGTATGGAGAAATTCTTTCGTACGGGCAGTTATTGTTTGCTCTCATTTTCATACTTATCTGATGTCGATATTTCAGAATGTTAACTATGGATTACAAGGTTAGAAAGGATAGCAAATAGGAAAAAAGCATTAATTATAATAATTAAAACATTATTTACTATTGCGAAGCCTTAAAAAAAAATTGTTACAATTTATGAGTTGATTGTATGTGTGATACTCATTGTTTTTAAAGTGTGATATTGTTTTTGTATTAAAAATTAATTTGTGTGCTTCTATTGGTAGGACTTTATCATAAGCATATAAATTAATACACAGTTATCGTTTACAGAACATCAAATGTATTATAATACCTATTAGATTATTTTCAGCTAGCAACTAGGCTTTGATTTATATATAGTAATAAAGAATTTAATTAAATTGATTTGACTCAAAACTTGTCAACATTTTTGATACGTTCTTAACTCAAAATGCTCAATTCAGAAACCTTTGTAAGCTTACTGTACTTAGGTACACGCTTCCAAATGAAAATGTAGAGCCAAAAAGACAGATTTCTGTGCATATTAGGAATTTTAGATTCCTAGATAGCTAGTTTAGGTGGCATTCTGGAAAACTTCTGGTGAAGATAGAACATCACATTAGAACTCTTACTTATTTGAGAACACATTTATTGTGCGTACGGCTGAGTGGAATTCCCTGCCGGAGTCTGTGTTTCCTGATAACTACAACCTAGGGGTCTTTAAGTCAATAGTGAATAGATTACTTCTAGCCAAGCGTGCCCATCTTCAGTCACATCATCACTTACCATCAGGTGAAATAGTGGTCAAACGCGAACCTATACATAATAAAAAAAAATGATTTTTACCTCATGACAGTTATCGTGGATCAGTATATTTTGTAATTTTTTTTTTAACAAACGTGTTCGATACGATCGATCACGAAGGAGATGACGGGTGTCGGTTGACGTAAGTAATACAGTTCGTGTTGTTTTTCCATTCGTTTATGAGTTATGACTTATATCCTAAAATTTTCAAATAACAGAAGATAACTATAAAATCGACTTCAGTTTTCATAGATTTGTTGAGGTGTCTCTGAGGGATCTATTCCGAGACCACTGCTAAATACCTAGGTATTTTGTTTATTATATCACATTTATATATACACAGGTTTATTATACTAAAGCAATAGACGTGCTAACTTATGCCCAATCACTAACATTGATGGGCCGGACATATAGTCAGATACGTGGAAGTAGGTGGACCATAAATATCACTAACTGGAAGTGCCCGCCAGGCAAACGTCGAGTCGAGTAGGGAGACCTTATACGAGATGGGATGATGATATAAAGAAAATTGAAGGCTCAAACTGGTTACTGACTGCTAAAACAGAGAGAAATGGAAAACTCTGGAGGAGGCCTTAACCGGAGAGGGGTCCATGTTAAATATAATTTTAATTTAATATAATATGTAGTGAATTACTAGATCGAATGCATCTAAATAATGAATATAATCACTTATACAAAATCTAATTGAAATGTTATGTAAATAAGAAAAATTTACTATATACATACATATAAATTGTAAGTAGTTAACAATTATTTATTGTATAAATGAAATATGGAAACAAATAATAGTATTAAATTATTACTGTATAAATTTGTTGACAATACTGTATTAACAATATGAGGAATACGGAAACTTTGCTTGATCGAATCAGGAATGAGGATATCCGCAGGAGAACCAAGGTCACCGACATAGCACGAAGAATCGCCAAACTTAAGTGGCAATGGGCAGGGCACATTGCTCGCAGAACGGATGGCCGTTGGGGACGAAAGGTTCTGGAATGGCGACCACGTACCGGAAGACGTAGCGTTGGAAGGCCTCCTACAAGGTGGACCGATGACCTGGTAACGGTTGCGGGAGTACGATGGATGCGAGACCGTTCATTGTGGCGGCACTCGGGGTAGGCCTATGTCCAGCAGTGGACGTCTTTCGGCTGAAATGATGATGATGAATATGAGGAATACATTGGCTCCTGTAATACAGTTTCTGAGTAGCTCAGGGACCAGGGAATTTAATTTGTGTGTAAAAACCTTATGTCAATAAATAATTTTACTATTAAAATTTGTTATAATATAAAAATTGCCTGTATAAGAAATCGAACTAAATAATCTATTTCATTTTTTTTTATAATATACTGTTGTAATGTGTGATGCTGCATGGAATATAAGACTTTTTTATTTTATTTTATTTATATCACGACAAAACTTCACTTGTAGGTTAATAGATGGATAGGAAGGAAGATTTATACTTGATGAAACTTTGTATTACCGAGACAGGGTCACGCGATATGCAGAAACATGGCAACAGTTACTGATTCCCGTTGCAGTTGCAAGGAATGTGCCACAGGAAAAAGTTAACTATACAAAACAGCGGAATCTTGTTGGAGCAAGTATTGAATTTATTGTTGTCTCGCCTCGAACTACCTGTATGGCCTACTTACAATCTGCTGCGGTGTGGCGCCTGCTCAGCGGGTAGAAAGGTAAAAGCCACTTTAATTTAACGAAAATATGAAGATAAAGAAACGTTTCAGTAAAAAACATGTGTAAGTAAACTTGATACCCTGAGAACAAAATGGACGGCAATTTGATATATCTCTATAAAATCTCGAAGAATGGTTTACGTTAAGACTGGAAGTCGAAGCAGATTATGAAGTGAATTTTTTGAGAATTTTTTCTGTCTCCTGAGGTACAGCTCCCCTAGCCAAGTTACAATCGTATCGTTCTCGCCGAACGCCTCGAGTAGGTCACGCCTCCGATTCCTTTGTTCTGACCACGTGACTGAGCGTTGAGATGACGTCAGAGCAAAGGTATCGGAGGCGTGGCCTACTCGAGACGTTCGGCGCGAACGTTACGACTGTAACTTGGCTAGGGGGGCAGGTTCACTACCTAGTGCCTAGACTAGTTCAGGAGGCAGAGCATTTATGTAATTATTGACACTTGTTTGCAAATAAAATGATTCTTATTATTGTTATAATTTTCGCCGGCGCCGTTGCACGTGCAAATTGACCTCTTTTTATTACGCTCAAGCAAAAAAAAAAATTGAGGTTGCGTTTAAACGAGATGTTTTAAATAGCTGATTTTGAAATTGATTTATACTTATTCTGATTCCCAAAGTTTTGTGGTACCTATACACTAGAACTAAAGTTGTTGTAAAAGGTTGAATCGAAGTGAGCTGTTATGAATTTAAACTGTCGGTTTAGGCTTGACAATCTAGGATTAATCATAATGGACGGATGACCATATTCGTCATTTCGTCGCTTATACTAACCTGTCTTTGCCTCGTGAAAAGTCAATGATAAAAGATCAGTTTTGTCATATATTATATTTTACCATGTTGACCGATAGATGGCGGTGCTGAACTAGTGAACTCTTCCAAATATTTCATTGATGACGTCTCGTTATGATTAAATTTAAAGATCTGGGGGCAAACTCAAAACTAGTTTCTTGTATGAAAATGAATACATAAATGGTCTAAAAAAATATTATCAAACGCATATTGATTACCTAATTGATTAACGCTCCACAAACCTACTTAGATTTCTGGAGTGGCCTTAGTAAAAGCTTAGTTTTATATAGAACTAAGGAAAAGTTTTTTTTAGAATACGTCATAAGATTTTTGTAATAAGTTCTTAGTTTCAAACGTCTTTTTTAAGGCGAGAAATTATCAAATGACTTCCCTCGCTCTTGGGTGGAGCAAAAGGGCGTGTGAGACTTTTACCTACTGATTAAAAGCATCTGTGTACCTTCAATTATTTTTTGCATTCTAGTTTTATGGTTATTATTTAAAAAATTGCAGCAACTCAGTTTCGAATGCCTGACTTTTTCTTTAAAGCAAGAGAAGTCACAGCAAGTGATTGCGTTACAAAAACTCACGGCACTGACTAGATTGAAAATAAGTCCTCCGTAAGTTTCTTTATAAATCGATCCCCATAGATTTAACCCGTATGCAATTAGAATTTTGTGACCATAATTTTTATCAGAGTTAATTTGCATACTTATCTACATCTGCATAAGCTTCAGTCTTAATTAGTTACTATAGAAATTTAGGTAAAGTACTTAATCGTTGGTACTCACTACGTTCATTTAAAAAGATTTTAAGATTGTTTTATACTTTGTCAAAGAAAATTCTGTCTATTTTTCCTATAAAAAATAATTAATCATTGCTAGAAAATGATATTTGGTACTTTAAACCAAATCCTTATCCAATTTTCGTTTTTATGTGCTAAATGAAGATGTATAATGAACCTGCAGATTCGCAATTAACAAATCTTTCTATCTGCTGATCCTGTGAGGGCAAAAAAGTTCAAAACGTGGAATTTTTTTTCTAGTTATGTTACTACTATGCGTTTCGTTTCGTCGTTTATACCGCGTACATCGAAGGACTGGAACAATGTGCCTGCTGCGGTCTTCCCATCCGATTATAATTTAAGTATCTTCTAGGCAGTGAATAGGCTTTTAATAAACTAAAAAATGTAGTGCCCTGACTATAAAAACCGTATGAATAGCAGCACATAACCGCTGCATCTAAACACAGATATATACAACAATCATAACAAGCAGATCGCTTACTATCGCATGTAGGCATCTATTAGGATCCCTCATGATTCGCTAATGCTTCTAATTACACCATTACAGATAATTATTCCATAAAAATTACTTATGGAATTTGTGACAACGTTACTGGGTTGTTTATAAGTGGTTGTGCGGGTGTAGGACCATCATACTGTGGGCAGGACTAAGTGGAACGTAGTGGAGAAAGTGTTGGCAGCCTGGGCTCTGGCTGTCTCGGATCTGTAGTGCGACCGGCGCGGGCGCAACGTCAGCCGCCATTCGTCCTCCTCCTTACGCACTGCTAACTGTTGCCTCCTCGTGAGTTCCGATTTCATTTTTAACCTTGATTTTTTATTCGTGGTCGTGTTGTGTAGTGCTGTGTTTACAATCGAACGGTTAGTAATTTTGATTTGCTGATATTTTTGTAGGACAGGACCGGAATCGATTGAACTAGGGGGCGCATTTAGCTCAACTAAGGTACGCGAGATTCTTTGATTTTATCCAATAAAATTTCTACAGTTTGTATCCATTCAAATATTTATTTTTAAATTGGGAATATAAAAAAAAATGTCTGCAATTCTCATAGCTAGTTCTAAAAATGTAGCACGTTTTCTCATTCCATCCAAATTGCATACAACTGTTTCGTCTGAGACAACTATTGCATTTTAAATTAACGTCCACGGAAAGACAGTTATTTCCAATTATACGTCTTCCCTTAGTTCCCATTACAGCTAAGATCCTAATGTTTTCGTATTGAAAGAATCTGAATTAGGTACTCTGTAATTTGAAGGTGACTGTAGTAAAGCATGCCAGGATCGTCATCATCCATAACATGCAAAATCGATACAGCAATCTGTGGCTTTCTTATACCATGCAAAATACTAGATATAGGACCTACAAAGGGCATTTCTACAAACACATGACGAAATTACTTTCATTTCCGTGAAATAGTTGGGGAGCAGGAAAACCGACGGCTCTCTAGTTTCTAGAGAGGCCCGGGAACCGCGGAGTCGCACACTGCGCGCATACCAATCGGGAAATTACAATTTTATTCTATCACTTACTATTCAACAGATTATTTATAGCCGTTTCAAGTGTGTTGTAAGACGGTTTCGAGCGAATTACCAAGTAGTTGCTATTGGAATTAAACGAAAATTGGTCGCACGTAAGCAATTTTCATTAACCACCAAAATCAAATTACTTTTCCTAAATCGGTTAAGGTCAAACCGGATAAAACTGGAGACCAGTATTTAACATGGAACGACTGCCTATCTGAACCTCCACAACCCAGTAACTGAGTAACACGGTACCCCTTGCAAGACTGGTGTTAGATTTTCTTAATTCTGAATATCTGTAACAACTGTCAACTACAAATGACACCCGGGACCAACGGCTTAACGTGTTTTCCGAGACAAGGAGGCATCTCGGTATGTTCAGATGGTCAACCATCTACAGATGGATCTTGCCGCTTGCCGATGTGATCAACTCTTTTTTGCACACAAGAAAAGTAATGATAATGTCATGCAGTGACGACGTAGGTAGTCCCAAATAGCAGCTTCTCCAAAAAAACCCTGTATCAAAACTGGAGTTTATTTTTCTTTTTACGTATTAAGAGTAATATGTATAAACACATGATTTTTGGCATAGAATCAGCATTTCAGAAATAGTGAGACGGAATCTCGATAAGCTACGACGGAGATGGCCAGTATCTTTTTTGTTTGTCCTTTATTGGCCAACCAACAATGTTTAGGAACACCATAAATATTTAAAGCATCTATCTACCATAATCTAAGGTTAGCACCGCATACCCTAAAAGATATTTGGTGCTATCTAGTATATCTGTCGTGGTCAGATTTAAAAAATTGATCACTTCATGATATGGCCAAGTGAAACTGGCCAGATCATTTTAAACGTTTAACTTTAATGATATTTCAATCCTCGTTTGGCCTACTTTCTTTAGATCTTTTATTATCATAGAAATTCTACATCAATGATATGGCCAGATTAAAACTGGCTATATCATGAAGTGATTAATTCTAAGATCTGGACCTGTACCATGACGTTTAAAGTATGATTGTTTCATTCTTATTTCCAGCGTGTATAGCTGTATAGCTCTGTCTCTTACCCACACTGGAATAAGAATGAAACAATCTTACTTTGAACGTCATGGTAACCCCGCTGGCCACAACATATCTATATTTTTAAAAGGAGAAACTGACTGACATATCAACGCACAGCTGAATTTACTAGGAATAGGAACATATAATTTTGCACCAGGCATTAATAATAATTTTCATCTATGACGTAGGCAAGCACTAAGACAGGATTTTCCAAAATTCACCCTTTAAAGTGATGAAACGGGGATCCAAAATTTCTATGGAAAAACCAATTTTCACGTGGTCTGCTGGGGCTGCTGGCAGAAGCTAGTTTTTAATAATGTAATTAACTAAATCTATTAATTTTAAATCAACATTACAGTCATGATGGAATATAAAAGTAAGTAAAGTACACATGTTACGAATTATTGCACATGTCGTAGTCTCTGTAGGCCGTAGCTACGCCCCTGATGTCATGGCATATTTACCTAAGTCTTATTATAGTTAAGTAGTTCTTTTTGCTACAATGTGCGGTGATAAATCACCAGGACAAAGGTCGTCACATTATGTTAAGCTGTTCGTAGAAAACAAACCTCTCGCAACACTTTCAACTTAAATAACATATTCAAATTGGAAGAAAAAACTTTCTTTACATCGACCAGATTATATTTCGTGACCTCGACTGTGATACGAAAAATCTCGGTAAACGGTAGATCTTTTGTTTTGTCAATCGAACTTGCAGTTTATAAGAGGGCCCAGTATAGTCCCTTGGGGGTCCCTCAACGAAATGACATAGTCTCCGATTGAAATAAAAAACAAAATAAATGCTAATGGATGGTGATTTGATGAGTTAGCGGTATCTCGGCAACCCGCAGCGGGTTTTTTGACCGGGTCACGACGTGTCCTTGATTCTCCGTTAATGTTATCAGCAGTGCAATCTCGCTGGAAACTTGATTATTATACTTCAAAATAAGAAATGAACTGTAAAGCAGGCAACTGTTTAATTGTGATAAGGATTTAAGTTGTGTGATTGGACTTATTACGGTTTTCGTGACTCGAAGTATGTCTAAAAGTGCACATTTTTTTTAAACAGCTATGCATATAATTATGCTTAATAAGTCATCCATCTTTACTTTTGGGCATGCCATAATCATGGTGGTAAGTCTCCTCTTTGAGGAGTGGCTGGAGAGGCGACACGTCTTTATCACTTTCCCTATGACGCAGGGACATGGTAAGTTCGGGAGGTTCCTACAATGAAACGGCCGCACGCGTGTGGGAACGGACATATTCACACGCCAGTTGCCGTGACCCCAACCCCGTCTCCCAGCCACGGTAGGCGCGGGCTTGCAGACGACGAGCAACGGGTAGCTCTCCGTCCGCTAATCGTCCGGAGCGAGCCCAAATCATAGACACCGCGTAGTGTTCCACGCGCTCTTCAAAGAGATGTTAGCAAACTGAAGGAGCCCAGCAGGGCTGATTCCCCCTAGGGTCGCGGGGATTTTCTAAAAAGGAAACCCGTGGTCCTAGAACGAAAAGGGCAAATGAAGAACACGGGTGTAAAAAGTCTGACTCGCCCTCGCGCTCCACCCTAGAGCGAGAGAAGTGGATGATATCCCAACTTAAAAACCAAAAATTCATCTTTGGTGTGCTCCTGGGAGATCTATATTTAAATTATGATTGTGACATTTTTTTTTTAGAGCTTTACTACAATGAATTGGGCGATCCTGCTGGTATGCCTCGTCGGTGTGACGAGCTGTCGGGCGGCAAGCATCGAGCCTCAGGAGAAAGAGAAGGGCTTTATCGAGTGGGTCAGCAATCTACTGGGCGGCAGCACAACCACAGCAAGCCCTATCATCATCCATGATCCTCCACCCAGCTGCCCTGCTTGCCGTAAGTAACAGCTGTTAATATGCAAGCAATATTTCGTAACCAACTGTCAGATATTGACTAACATTCTCTTCATTATCATTCCCTTCAAAATGGTTGAATTGAGTGGTGCTAATATTCGTGTCATGCCCGTGAACGGGTGCTGTCAGTTGAGACTGATCATCTCTTAGCTGCTAGTTGCTATTTTAATATCTATGTTTAGTTTTAATTTTTACTTTATTTACATTGTTCTCACATGATAGTAGCGACAAGAAACATGTTACCGAGATATTTGTAATAATGACATGATTGAAAAGAGTGTCCATGGGGTTTCTTGCACATTCTTCTCCATAGAGATCTACGCTTTGGAATGTGCAATTAGCATTTTTTTTCTGACTATCTGACTTGGTTAAACTTGGTAACTGAAATGGTTTATTTGAAATAAAATGCTTTGAATCTTACCATTATCCCAATTTCGATGTTTTCGGTTTGGTTGTTCGGTTTGGTTTCGGTGCAAAATATCTTCATGAACTTCGCTATTAGTCGTCATCTCAGTCACAGTATGGATATGGAACTCAGTATATCTAGTTAAGACCAGTAAAACCATGCTGGGCATAATTTTGGAATGATTTATTTTAATTTAATTTGTTTTTGTGAACTAATTGACTAATTTAATGCATTTGAATATTATACTAACGTAGTTTTAATTTTCAGTCAGTAAGCATAATATAGACATTGAAATTAGTCTGAAATAAATTTATTTTATTATTATTATAATTTATATACCTAGTTTAAAGCGACCCAGCTCAGCTTCACACGGGTATTAGGTTAGAAAACCTTTGTACCTTAAACCTTTGAAATTCTGTTTTTTCCCCTCTATAATACTTATATTGTATGTATTTTACATCTAAACCTTCAATAACATGGAATTTGAACTTATTTTACTTTTAAGAAAAAGCAAATAAATTTTATTTCGGAACTCGGTGTTTCTGGTTTTGTTTCTTTGTGTTTCGACACCGACTTCTGAAATGGACTGTACACACACAACATAAAAGACATAAAAGACAAATAATCAATGGTTCCTGACACAAACTTGTCAATTTCCAGAATGCGGCGTGGCTCGGACAAAACGCCGTATAGTGGGTGGTTACGAGACCAAAGAGCGTGAGTATCCCTGGATGGCGATGCTGATGTATAACGGAAGGTTCTTCTGCGGAGGATCCCTCATCAACGACCTGTATGTCCTCACCGCCGCACATTGTACTGGGTAAGTGTCTGGTGCGAAAATCATCTAAAAATTTGAAACAAAGAGCGAAAAAAGAAAGAAAAGAGATAACGTGTGGTAAGCCTTTTAGAAGAACCACTATCCGCTTTTGGAGGAATTGGCAAGAGAACTACGTCTTAACATCACCCTACACAAATAAATACAACTCAATTTCATGTCAATTTCATCCGCTTGATCAGCAACCTTTACGTCGGTACCAGTTGGCAGATCGCATTGGCATCGGTAGCACAGATATAACCTAAATCAAGACTATCTCTGGAAACGAACGGTTGAAAACTACAAGTATTGTTTCAAAAATTCATCCAACTCTTTCAACAAAGTATTGTTTACTAACTCCTGCCAAAGACACAACGGCATGTCGAGATCAAAAACACCATTGAGTGACTAGTGCCAATTTCTATCTACCTTAATATCTAGTTGAAAAGGTGATGGTCGTGCGTTCGTGCACTTGGATGCATGCCACTTGCATTCTACCGTACGCATCTAAATGTTTTTGTTAATATTGAATAGCTGCATATTTTTACGTCGATCTGGTTTTGTAAGACTGCCGATACCGTTGTTACCAGTAAACTGTAACAGTTTGTGGCTTTGGCCTCGATCTTGGAGAACGGGAGTTATCCCTCGTAGGTCTTAAAAAAAACGAGGTGCAAAAAATAACAATTTCGGTAAATTAGTGAACTAAGTACCCAAAATTACACATAAGTAGGGCCTCAAGTCTTCTATTACAATAGTGTCAGAATGGTCAATCATTGATTTCATATTTGTTGATTTTGACAAGTTCGGTAAACTACTAATATAATGGCGTCATTGTGACTTTCCAGTGCTCAACCACTGACACTCCATTGAAAGAAGTGGCATAGAATGGTAATCTCGTAAATATTGACAAATGAATGTCTGATGTATAGGGTAATCTGCTAAAATTTTAAAGTTCCTTTAATCAGTGACCAACAATTAGAACGTTATTGTGCAGTCATTGCTTTTAATAAGCTTTAAACTAACTCTATTACTAGACCATTGACCGATCAATGATCGACCATTATGAATTAGCAGATTACGAGCTTTTAACAAAATTACAATGGGATCGTGTTGGAATGACGAATTTATAAAAATAGCAGACTTGGGCCCCAGTAGATTTGACTTCAAAAAAAAAAAAAACTCAATGTAAAGAGTCGAGTTTTGAAAATTATTCAAAACTCGACTCTTTACAATTCGTCACTACAAGACCAAGGCGGAATTATTCAAAAGAGATACCGACGGTCCGAGGCCCTGGAACGCAAAGAGCAATTGAAGGAACGCAGATGGGTTTTAGTCTATATAATTCTGACACTGC
This sequence comes from Mythimna vitellina, assembly GCA_949316375.1. Lineage (NCBI taxonomy): Eukaryota > Metazoa > Arthropoda > Insecta > Lepidoptera > Noctuidae > Mythimna > Mythimna vitellina. The sequence goes on from OX438696.1 coordinate 4,852,008, forward strand.
CTCTCTCTCCATCCAGAACCGGAGAAGATATTTGATTCCTACCTTAAAAAGGCTAACAGGGTTACCATGAAGTTCAAAGTAAGATTGTTTCATTCTTATTTCAGTGTGGGTAAGAGACAGAGCTATACAGGTTGTCTAGTACCATCTCTTACCCACACTGGAAATAAGAAATAATCTTACTTTAAACGTCATGGTACAGGTCCATGTTATAAGCGTGGTTACTATCAAAAATCTTTGCTGGTGTCTTGTTTTGATCTCACTAACCAACTCATCTTACTTTACAGATACCGAAAGGAACGCATCACTATCCGCTTACTGGAGCACGACACTAAGAACCCCAATGAGACGAAGACTATCGACAGGAAAGTGTCGCAAGTCATACGTCATCAGCGCTACAACCCTGGCACCTATGATAACGACATCGCGTTGATGAGGCTTGATGAAAGGGTAATCTGGCACAGTATTGTATTTAGAAATAGAATCACGTTTCGGGATAAGAACTGTCTTATAGTAATTGGACACTTTCTAACACTTGTAGTTTCTATTACAATCAGACAGTCTCTTTCTAAAAAGAGAACATGTATGCATCCGTCAGTGAAGGCCCTACCGCTACCTGCAGCTTCCTTCAGACCCAAAATTTCTTTCTTATCTATTTCTGCCACAACAGCAATTAACCTACCATGTGCCGGTTTTATCTAATATTTCGTAATGTCTACTAATACTAGCTAACCCCCGTATCGTAGGATACTGTTCCACTCCCATTGGTCGCAGCGTAATGTTAAATAGGCTTCCTCTATTATTGGGCTTTCCCACTACTCAACATTACGAGTTTTTTATTCGAACTAGTAATTTTTTTTCGAAGCAGTTCTTGAGATTAGTGCATTCAATTAAACAAATTCTTCAGCTTTATAATCTTCTTATATATAAAAATCTCGTGTCACAGTGTTTGTTATCGAACTCCTCTGAAACGGCTTGACCGATTCTTATGAAAACTTTTGTGTATATTTGGTAGGTCTAAGAAAAGGTCGTAGACTATTCTTTACCCCCCATTTCTTTCCTTTGAAGAAAATCGTTTGGCTTCTGTTAATACTAGATTAAGTACCAAAGAGAAGACGCCAGACAATAGGCGACCAATTGGAACCTAATAGTTTCACCTGTTGATTTAGTAGAAGACGAATCATTTGGACATGCCAACTCGTCAAGACAAAGTTTATGTCTCTATCAAGTCGTTCCGCTCATTAAAAACTTGAATGTGAACAAAATAATTAATTGGCAAACAGCTACTGTTTTGTTTTAAAGTCGAATTGCGTGACAATGATGATAAATCCGCACTTTCCAACAACGAGATGAAATTCCTCATCGCTAACGAATTCTTTTACTTACACTCTTTTGGTTAGCGACTATCCATTACCATTTGGTTGGCCAAATTGATTATTTATTTAATTAAATAAGTACCTACGTAATAGCAAAGACTCACAACATTTGACGTAATTCTAGCCGTGCCCATCAGAACTACACCACAGGCCTTAGCATGACGTATTAAAATGCCAGGTATTTAAGTGAGAAAAAAGGATTGAGTTAAACACCCTATATAGCTCCATCCCTTTAACAGTACACTTTAGGTCGTCAAATCGATCGCGTTGAGCTCGTGGTAGGACCTCTAATGAGTTTAAATTTCAAGGAGGTCCAGCTGAAACTTGAATGCCGTAGAATATAGATAGATTACATAACTGACTTGATTTGCGCAGTCTCCGAGGTTCGCTTTGGAGACTGCGGAGGTGCGGACATTATAATTGTGAGTCAACTTTTGACTTCTTAGGGAATGTCTTTATGTTGGTCCGTAACATCTCCATCAATATTACATGAATATTAATTTTGTTCCTTAGCTGGACCTAAGCAGCGCAGTAAAGCGTGTACGTAGGGATGATGAAGATGGCACCACGAGCAGTCCCAGTAGCAGTACTACTGAAGAAACCGCCACATCACCTACAGAGCCAGCTGATGATGACCATAGAGTGCGACCAGTCTGCTTGCCAACCCCTGGGCTGTCGTATACTCGCCAGTGCGGCGTTGTAATTGGCTGGGGAGTCACTGATGAAGGTGGATCCGTCTCCAATACGTTGCAGGAGGTATGGAATTGTTCATGATCGAAATAATCTGTGTATCTGTTTGTAAATTTCAAAAGCAATGTCGGAGTGGGTTTTTCTAGATACCTATTTATAATAATGTTTCTAAACCTCTACGTGCAAATAGTACATAGACATAAGGAGGGATAATACAAGAGGTAAACTGCGGTAAACATAAATTACCTTTTAAGTGTTATTGGGGATATCCCAAAGTTTTTCCACATATATTTTTCCTTCCCATATTGAATGAAGCCTGAAATAGATATTGATAACCGCAATACCCTATTATTAACTACCCAATTGGTCTGCTGATAACTCGTATAGCATACCTACGCGCCTAAATTATATTATTTAATAAAACAAAACCATATTTAAAAAAAAAAACTGTGATGATAGAAACACTTATTACTATGTTTCAGTTTCAGTAGTGTCCATATTGATTACGGACATATGGATTTACCCCATTTTAATAAGAGACAGAAAGGCAAGGGATGTTTGTCAGATTAGATGTATAAGGAATGATTCTATCGGATGATGAACGATTATTTCAAGATTGATGATTGACAAAAACAACTGGAATAAGGTTTTATAGAATAAACCAGTGAATGTGTAGTAAGTGAGTGTGATTAGTATGGATGAAGTCAGAATAGCGGTAAATGGAATGAAGAATGGTAATGCAATTATTGTTCCAAACGGAATACCAATTGAAGTGTGTTACCTAGTTATTATGGTTAACTTTGTTCTTCAATAAGTCGTTGCGGGCAGAAGCCATACCTAATAATTGGTGCAACAGTTCTTTGGTGCCCGTCTTTAAAAATAGGTAATGTGCAACAATTATACAGGAATAAAGCTAATGTCACAAACTGTGAAAGCCTAGTAGAAAATAATTGATAGGTAGCTGAGAGAAGAGAGTGAAATTTCACAGAACCAATTCGGTTTTATACCTGGGCTTTGAGTCTGCTATTACAATAGTGACAGAATAGTCTATCATTGACTTCAAAATTGTTGATTGTGGCCAAGTTTGGTAATCTACTAATATAATGGCGTCATTATGACTTTCCGATGGTCAACCACTGACACTCCATTAAAAAAATGGCATAGAATAGTAATCTCGTACGTGACAGTTCCTTTGATCAGTGAGCTACCATTAGAACGTCATTTTGCAGTCAATCCTTAATTTGTTTCGAGACAGCTCGATATTGTCATTATACCACAAGATCATTGACCGATCAATGATCGACCATTATGAATTGTGAGATTTCGAACTTTTAGCAAAATGACAATGGGATCGTGTTGGAAAGATGAATTTATAAAAATAGCAGACTTGGGCCCTTGGTCACGACTACATGCACACCGTTAAACTTGAACTAGCGACACTGCGCAAGTAATAATTCTGTTTCCGCTACGAGGACCGCCGCACACGACACACGCGCGACGTCACGCGACGGGTGTCCGCGCGAGCACCTGCTTAACGTAGCGTTGACTTGTCATGCTGTATGGATGTTAGGCTGTGAAAAAGACGGATGAAAAATGATTGCAAATAGCGGAGATACGAATGATGAGATGGATATGGGATACGACGAGAAAGGATAAAGTGTGAAATGAGTAGGTAAGTATAGTAGAGGAAGTTTGAAAGTGGCGCCGGTGATTGAAAAGTTGAAGGGAAATCGATTGTCTTCGTGTGGTCATGTGAAGAGGACAGATGTAACGCATGTTACTAAAAGAATTATGAGAAAAAATGAGGTTAGATAAACATCGAGAGACATCGATGAGTTGTGTGAGGAGTGATATGAAAGAAAAGGGAGTTAGTGATAGCGTGACGGGTGACAGGATAGAATGATAGAAAAAAAAAAAGTTGTTGCACCGACCCCAAATAACACGAGACAAGGGCAGGAAGATAATGATGACCTCCTTTCACTATTGCGAGCTGTATTAAAAAGAAATATATATCTCTCCAGGTGAAAGTGCCAATAGTATCGAACGCGGAGTGCAAGGACCGCTCATACGGCAGACGTATTACAGACAACATGATGTGTGCTGGAGAGCCTGACGGCGGTCGGGATGCATGTCAGGGCGACTCCGGTGGACCCCTGCATGTGTTCAACGAGACCACTGAGAAGTATCAGGAAGTTGGTAAGTATAGTCCTATGGCCATGCTTTGGTCAAACATTTTGTGACAGAGCTTGATATAGGGAAAGACTTATCTATCATCATCATCGTTGTTTAGGATGATTAGTCACATGTAAAACCAAAGTTCGCGAGCTAATTCGTAAGAAGTTGGCAGTAGTGTCATCACAGCGTTAATGTTTTCAAATTGTCGATTTGAACCAATTGTTTGACGTAGATAGTTTATTAATTTGTGTATGTATTGTATAGTTGTATGATATTTATGGTTTATTAGTATATCCATTCTTGTACCTATTCGCCTTTTCTCTCTCTTTTATTGCACCTACCACTATTTATCTCTGCATCACCCTAAGGTTGACTGGTAGAAAATGCCTAAGGCATTAAAGTCCGCCGCTGTACGTTTGTGCATAAAGTATTTAATAAATTAATAAATGTACTATTCGATCTTATGAAGTAAATCTAATCTACTCCTAATATTTAAAAATTTCGTGTCACAGTGTTTGTTGTCGAACTGCTCCGAAACGGTTTGACCAATTTTTATGTTATTTCGTTGGTCTGAGAATAAGTCGTAGGCTATTTGTCCTCCAACCCCCACGATGGGGCTTGGAGGATAATAGTATCAAAGAAAAAATGGGCGGGGGTGCCCCACCCCCCATGTTTATATTTTAACTTAGGTATATGGCAGAAGAACGTTTGCTGAGTCAGCTAGTAATAACAATATTAAGTTGTCCATTTAGACGTGATTTCTTATAAGAACGTGCTTGTTGTGCAGGCCTAGGTCAACAAACAATAAATATAGGTATGGTCAAGTTCATTACATAACTTACCTAGTTATATGTTTTATTCCTTTTGTGAGATTTAAAAATCTGAAACGAATAGATCCCTATAAAACTTTAGAATATCTAAAACAGAACTTTGTTAACTTTCGGTTGTAATTTCTGTGTCCAGTAATTCAGTCCAGTCCAGACACAGTTTTTCGCACAAAAGGCATTGATGTCGCCTCCCATTATAGAATCTTGTGTTTCCAGGCGTGGTATCTTGGGGTGAAGGTTGCGCGAGACCTGACAAGTACGGCGTGTATTCGAGGGTCAACAGATACCTGACATGGATCAAGAGCAACACGGCCGACGCTTGTTATTGCAACTGAACGCGACGAGTAAAATTACATGCAAAAGTGATGCGATAAAGTTATGACTAAAATGTTTGTACAATGTTAGAGATAGCGCACACAAGCAATTTTGGTCTGCGCGACTAATTTGTTTCTCACATCAAGTCTATGGGATTGTATAAAAGTGCGCGCATGTAGTGACGGGACAGCTGAGAGACTTTTTTGTCTGCGGGATCAGTGACAAGCCGGCGACGCAATTTTGGCCTAGTCAACAGGACAACAGACTAGACCAAAATAAAATAATAATAAAATTTTTACGAAAAAGTCGCGTCGCTGTCGATCCCGAATGTGCAGGAGAGGATATAGCGCCAAAGACAAGAATGTCGCTAGACAGGTTGCTGGTGTGTGCTCCCTCTTATTAGCAAAATTGCGTCGGAATTATAAATGGATGATGGAATTATAATTTTTATTTCGAAAGGTTTTTTAGGTCGATACAAAAAGAAAATATTTAACATTAAAAATATGTATTAAAAAAAAATTCAACTGTTTTTGTAATAAAGAGAGAGTAGACTAGCTGCTTAGGGCGTCTAAATTATGTACAGTTTAAACTGTACTCTTGTAACTTTGTCACTGACTTTTGCATAATAAATTGTAAACTAAGTTCATTTTAATAAAATTATAGTATTTATTTAATAAATTGTGGGATTGATTTTAGTAGGTATTTATTGTTGCCCTAGTTGCTGTCAGCAGCTTCACCCATGTGGAAGTAGACAATAGGGTATTTTACTCTATTTACACTGCCAACTGACGTCATGACCGCAGAGTAAATATGGCGTCCACTGCTTTCTACATTTTCGTCAAATACGCTCAAAATTTGAAAATGTAAATTTTAAATGCATTTTTAGGGCACATATCGACTGAATAAAAATGTTGGTTTTTTTGTGGTTTATTATCAGTTTATCACTATAGAATCTAATTGAGACACTTTTCAAAAATGACTGTAACACCCTATTATCTGGGGAACATACTCCCGGAATAAAAAGTATCCCATGTGCTATTCCAGGACATGGTCTACCCATGTATCAATATTCATTGTCCCATGTATCAATCCGTTCGGGCTGAATGTTCGAATGTGAAGAAGTAACAAACACACACAAACTTTCGCCTTTTTTTTAAATTGATTTAAGTATACTAGTACTTGACTGCGATCCCACCTGCTGGTAAGTCTAAGGAAACAACACTAAACGACGTCTAAGGAAACGGCAATCGCTTCCCCATTCCCCTCAAGGGTCTCACCCCAATAGTGGGTGGCATAAACTAGTAGGTCCCCAGTAGACCGATTGTGGCAAAACTCCTTTTGTCGCTCACTGAGATCATTACCTTCCAGGTAAGCCATGAGGCGCGAGTTCAATACACGCTCCGTAATCTTGCATAGCATGGAAGTTATTGAAATCGGTCGATGGTTGGCAGAATCAGCACGATTACCCTTTTTGGGCACGGGTTGCACGTTGGTAAGCTTCCAGGAATGAAAAATGAGAGGCGATACAAGCGCGTCAATATAGGAGACAACTTGGGTGCACAAGCCTTGAGCACAATCGATGGTATACCATCTGGTCCACTAGCTTTATTCACGTCTAGACCATACATAGCTCTCAGAACTTCTTTGTTCCTTATGAGAACCTCGGGCATCGAAGTGTCGCAGTGAATCAAAGTAGGTGGAGTAGCACTACCAGTGTCAAGACAAGAATTATGGGCGAAGAGAGATGCAAAGAGACCTGCTTTCTCTCGGTATGAGCCAGTGTTCAAACTGCGCATCTGGGTGCCGATGCAGAGCCTTATCGGCGGCCTCACTGAGGTGGCCAAACAGTTGGGTCGTTTCCTGGTCACCGCTGCGCGATCGATAGGCACAGATAAAGACAATTTTGTCCACATCGTTGTCCACCAATAACCACAGCGTTGAGAAATTAGGATCCTCAAGGTGATGGAGACGCTGGCAGTAGATGTCATTGCAGACGTACACACAGACCACGGCACGCTGCAGGAAATGGTGCTCCAATGAGTATCCCGGGTAATCGAGATACGCCGCAACTGACGGACATCTGATCTCCGTCAAATGTAAGTGGGGCTGTCAGTATCAAGGCGAATAAAGGCGTCGAGATTGGAGGGCAGTCTTCGAATTTTCGAGAGGTGCACTTGCGAGTAAGAGGACGTGCATCCGCTGTACACATTTACTTTTCTTTTTAAGAGTACCTTTCATTTTGTTTTTTATAATTTCAAGTGAATAGGGTAGGTGGAACATGGCAGTTGAGCGAGGTGATACGATGTAAATCCAACAACACGACCTTGTGTTGCTGCGCCAATGGAGGTTTGATCTGGAGACTGCGGGGACGCCCGAAACCCTCAGTGATCGCCATCGGGTGTTCTCGTCCGGTCACCAACCGACACGATGGGGCCACCCTGGGATTTTTCGCAGTTGGCGGGGCAGCCTTTTGTTTGGATGGCACACTACTTGGGCCCCCAACTATCTGCGGTCGGCCATCGGAGAACTGTGCTACGGATCCCGCTACTCTTTGCTATCAAACGTCCGACACAACAACAGCACAACTGCTCAGACCCATTTTTCACCATAACGCATCACCAGACATCACACGCCGGAACACGACGAGTCGCTTGGCGGCATGGCTTTGTCTGGTGAGTGGCAACTCTTTAAGCTGGCAGCCAATGATTTGGCCTACCACCACATTTTACAGATCATTTAGCACCACCCAGGGGACATGTGTAGGGCAGTCAAAACTAAGTAGATTCTACATATGCAAGCAGTTCAACCCCAAATTTAGCTTAGCCTATAAAATAATAAGTGTGATGACATTTCAACACAGGGTTATATTTTGTTCAGACATGCAATAATTATCTTTCACCCCATTTACATGTGGGCCCAGCCTCGGACAATTGTCATCCCTAGCCATTGTGTAAACTGGGAAACCCTGTTTAAACAATGGCCATTGACAGTGGCTGGGCCCACATGTAAATGTACCATTTAAATTAAATATTGTTTATTTGTAAAAAAAAAAGTGGAGATAAGAAAAACACTGGTTCTATTATGTACTAGAATATAATTCAAAAGTAAGTTGACATTTATTTGATCATTATTATTAATAACAGTTAGTTAAGAGAATCCTATGCTACCCAGAATCTACAGATTATTGAAAATATATTTCCATTTAAGTCCAACATTATCAATACAACAAGTAAAGGACTATATTATTATGAAATTGTAGTTGACTGTACATTGAGAATCTAGTATGAACTTTAGGTATAATTAAACATCTATATTTCTGCAATATCATATGCAAAAACTATAATATTATAGCTGTAGCTATCAATTTCAATTTACTTCCTCTGCAAGAAAGAGAAAATACAATTGTTATCTTATACTAATATTTTCACAAAATTTTCTACAACATACACAACTACAGAAATGGGAGTTAATATTAGTAAAATTGTTTAAATAAAGAGGAAATCTCAGACATGACATTCTTGTAAATATTGGCGGGACTTGATAATTGATCCAAACCTGGTGTGTGCGGTGGCGGTATTGGCGTCCGGGTGTCCGTTCCTGTGGATGTAGATGTGACAGTCTCTTCAATGACCTCATTGCCATTTTTCACTATTCGCCTGGTTTCAACTGATCCGTCTGGCTTTGTTACACTAGTTGTAATAATAGTTTGACAGAATGATCCACCAGGCACTAATGCTCCATTAAAAGGTGTCAAAGGAGGAGTGTCTTTCTTCTTTTTAAATAGTCCAGATATATCATTAGATGTTATTTTTCCATCTAGATCTTTATCTTCTTTTAGATGAGGCTCCTGTGGATGTTTGTAGCCTGGTTTCAGGTAGTAGTCTCTTATATTGTCTCCATTAAAGTGTTCCTGGTCACCGTGTTCTGGTGGCAGTGTGTGGATGGTCGTGAAGGAATCAAAGGGGCCGGCGTCGTTGATGAAGGTTTTAACGTCTCCAAACATAGAACCGAAAGATCGGAGTATATCGAACATCTGTCTAGAGAACTCTTCATGCATATTCAAGGCATTATTAAAATCTTCCATTTCGTGTCTGGTATAAAGTTCATCACCGTCGTCTTCATCGTCGGAACTCCAAATCGGATTTCTAAAGTCATTTTGAGGCGGATTCTGCCTTAGGCCAAAAAATATCCGTAATTTATCCATGAAATTATTTCTTTCCATTTTGAGCTGAACTTTATGGTTGTTGGTGATGGTTAGCTGCTAATCCGGTTGTTTTTGATGTTATATGTTGATTATTTTCTTTATTGCGCAACAAACAAAAAATATTCGACAGCTGTTTTCTTCTTTTAATCCAGTCCCAGATAATTACACATACGTAGCATAACCGTACATCGATTGTCTCTGTCTGTTTTCATATGATACTAGCGAGAATAGATCCGATTTACAAAAAGTAATGCTAAACATTTTCGTTTCGGAACCCCAACCGGAACGTTTTTTGCTTGGAATCGGTAATGTCAATGTCGGATTTCCATTTCGTTTCTAGAAAGTACTACAATAAATTATAAAGTTAATTTATCATTTTATTTTCTTTTTTAGGTTTTCAGGATCAGTTAGTGCGTTTAGTAAAACATAACGTTAAGACGTATCTAAAATAAAATACTATAACGAGAAGTGGAACACTATTGATTACCACAAGATTACCAAAATAATCGAATTCGTAGTTTCAGAACGTTAAAAAGAATATAAAAGTTCAAGTTTTGATAACGAGTCCTTTTAGTTTTCTATGTTGAAATCTTCTCTACAATATTTACTTGGCATTAATAAAAAATAGAATAGGTATATCACTTGGGCACTTGCTAGCATGCACAAATACACAGCAGTGGAGTGATACATGAGATTTATTTTTATAGTTTTAAAAATAGAATCACGCCTGGAATAATAATTTAATACAGAAATCATTCATTTTAAAGCTTTTTTTGGTTTTATTTAATTAAATTACACATTACATTAATATTTATTATAAAAAAAAATGAGATTTAAAAACATAATACATAATTTTCTATGTGAGTCAGAGACATTAATACCTTTGATGTATTTTTGAATACAAATGATTAAATTTATAAACCAACCCGCACTGGGCCCGCGACCAACCCGCACTGGGCCCGCGTGGTGGATTACGGCCCATTCCCTCTTCTAGATAGGAGGCCTGAGTCCCAGCAGTGGAAACATTGAAAGGCTGATCATGCTCATTTTTGAATAGAAAAGCACAATAGTAGAGGTCAGCGTTAGATTGTTATAAAAATTAAAATACCCTGTTACACGATTTATTTTAATTTGATTTGACAGACTATCTTTTTCTCTCTTATTAGCACAACAATTTCCTTTCCTGCTGTCAGTTATGACATCGATTTATCTGATTAGTTTCTATTGGTGGAACAGAGTGCTGATATAGTTGGCAAGTACCAAGTAGCAGTTGGCAGTGCGTGTGGTGTGTTTGATTGTTATTAGTTATTTATTTATCCAATTTAATAATTCAGAAAGACGATAAATATATCCGGCAGTTCTTATGCAGCACATAAATTGTTTTTCAAATACAATTGGAATATGACACCGACTCTCCGGTCAATCGCTTCATAGAATTTTTTAAAGGTACGTTCTAAATATTTTTATAATTCTTTTTTTAACTGTAGAAGTTCTCTATTTATGTTCTGAAATATTTATTTAATTTATTTATCTCGGTACAGTAATCAGTATTATAAAATAAACTTGTTATTTATTAAGATATAAGTAATATATTACCGTGCGGAAGTACACCTAAGCGAGGCATTCGTTCACACTATAATGCATCAATTCGCATTGCTACACGCTATTTCATTTATTTGATAATATCATTTATTTCGCAAATTGATTTCAAGGTTTGTTTGCTCTGTCAACTGGAATAAATATTTAGATTTGTGTTATTTTTAGCAGTGTGAAGGTTCGGTCGGTGGATGTTTTAAAACCGGTTTTATATCCGCGCGTTAATACTGTGGACCAGTGGTGTTAAAACTGTTGACTACATACAATGCCAAGTGAAAATCACGGATCACTACTTCAGGTCAATGGTTAGAAATTCATTATTTTTACTAATCCCATACATTAAAAAAATACTGTCACAAATTAAAAAAAAACACCTCTTCTGAAGTTTTCTGTAAAATTAAAAAAATAATTAAAGTTTCTGAAGATGGTGAATGTGACCTCTTTTATCTTATTTACCAAACTATCCCTATTATTAGTTGATGTACAGATAATAAAAAAATCTAACTAGTTAAACATAAAAATTATCTTGTGTTTTTTGTTTGACATGATGGTAAATTCCTAATTATGTGTAGTGAGTTGAATCTGCTAAATCATGTTAGCGTCTGGTATTTGAATTGTTTTTGCTAGCAAAGTAATGTTTCTTCTCACGATTTTGTAATTATGTTATTATCTTTGGTTTACCTAAGCACAGGAATTTTTTAACTTCCCGATCTCTAAGGAAACGCCGACGTTCGCAGTGACGTCATCGCGCCATGTTAAAACTTTTTTTTAAAAAGCTGATATTTTTTATTTATTATTTCCAACGCTCCAGACTAAACACTTCTCTTCCCCTGTGGTTTTTTTCATTGACTTTTAATTGTTTTATCAAAATAGACCCAAATTTTTCATTTAAATACAAATTTAAAAAAATATATAAGGCCTAGACTCTGAATTTTAATTATATTTAGATGTGTATTGTATTAGAGTATTTTAAAATTTAAAATTAGTGACATTAGCTATCTAGTGCTTTTTTAATTTACTCGCAAAGTTTTGGACTTAAATTAAAGCTGTATGTTACAGCTAAACATGGCTATAAAAAAAAACCAAAAGCGACCGGAATCTTCCAACTCCCTCAAAAATTCTCTATTTTATCCTTTTGCTAGTGATGTGCCAAATGCCATAAAAATCTTTTTATAACTTTGTGAATTCCCTAGAATTGTGAATCGAGTCACATAAGACTAATAATCAAAATTATGATTAAAAAATATATTTTTGCTTAAATGATACCTGAAACACCTATTAAAAATGTTAAATCACTCTTAAAAGGTAAAATCTGTCCGTATTTCTCTTTTTGTGGGTTTTACTAGAATAAAAAAAAAATTGCATTTTTAACATTCATTTCATAATTTTTACAAACCTTGCTCATATTGTTGGCCTCTGTTGTGATTGCAGGCCTGACATTTGTTTCGTATTTCGACAGTTGATGTACGAAGTAGTATTTCCTCCTTAATTGTATTGAAAGCCGTGGAAAGTCATGAAACATTTTCCTACATTTAATAAATTTAGAGATGGGTGATTTAGCAGACCACTTATCGGCTTCTCTATTTTTTAAAATCTATGTATTTACTACTCTGTCAAGAAAGTACCGGGAAAAGATCAATAATACACAAAATGTCTGTTATTCATCCAAATTTATTTTATCACCTTCAAAGTATGCTCCTTTAGAAACGATACACTTGCGCCAACGAATAATCCATTCATCAAAACATTTTTTAAACGCTGCTTCCAGAATTGAGTTCAGTTCTCGCCGCGAATTCTCCTTTATGTCTTCTATCGATTGAAAACGGGTGCCACGAAGTGGTAATTTGAATTTAGGAAAAAGAAAAAAGTCAGCAGGAGCCATATCTGGTGAATATGGTGGTTGCTGGATGGTATTTGTTGAGTGTTTGGTCAAAAATTCGTTCACAATGATAGCCTTGTGCGAAGGCGCATTATCGTGGTGCAAAATCCAAGAATATTCTTTCCACAAATCTGGCCTTTTTCGTCGAATTCGCTCTCTTAAACGCCGCATAACGCTCAAATAATATTCTTTATTTACCGTTAGACCTTCCGGTAAGAATTCAGAGTCCACAACACCGCGATAGTCAAAGAAAACAGTCAACATGACTTTGACTTTTGATCGACTTTGGCGTGGTTTTTTCGGTTTCGGTTCAGTTGGAAGGCGCCACTCCGAAGCTTGTTGACTAGTTTGCATGTCAAACTCGTAAACCCACGTCTCGTCACCAGTAACAATGCGTTTCATGAATGTTGGGTCCGAACTGACTCGTTCTAGCATGTCCTCAGCGACTTTCATGCGATTGAGTTTTTGGAGAAAATTCAGATCTTTTGGGACTAGCCGAGCAGCAACATGTTTCATACCCAAATGATTAGTTAAAATGGTACGGATCGACTCGTGAGATACAGAAAGTTCGGCGGCTATCTCTCTCAGAGTTGAATGGGGATTTTCTGTCACTATTTTCTTCACTTTTGCGACGTTAACTGCAGTTGCAGACGTTGACGGCCTACCAGAGCGAGGCAAATCTTCCATCACATTTCGACCGCTTTTGAACGCTTTGAACCACTCATAAGCACGAGTTTTTGATAAAGTTGATTCACCGTAAGCCTTCTGTAACATTTTCAGTGACTCCGAACACGAAATTCCATTGGCGATGCAAAATTTAAGACAAACTCTTTGTTCGATATTTTTGTCCATTATGAAATTCGCAATACACACTATATATGATATTACTAAAACCAGCACTGTATTTAATATAAATAACAGATGCAACTCAAACTCCGCGCCAAAATGGAAAACAGTTGTGCCAATCTAACAACTACAAAAAAACAAACATTTGAATTTGGAACCATAAACAAATCATCCATTCCCGATACTTTTTTGACTGAATGTATAAGGAAAAACTGCGTGACTGACTTATCAATGGACAGCTAAATTTACTGGGACCAGAAGCATGAAATTTTGCACAAGGTTTCCTTTTATGACGTAGACGAGCACTTACAGAGGATTTTCCGAAATTCGCCTAAGGGGGCGAAACGGGGGTCCAAAGTTTATATGAAGAAAGCTATTTTCACGTGGGCGAAGCCGCTAGCAGAATTAACATATTGCATAAAAAAAAAAAAATGTTTTTATTTTGTTATCCTAACTTTGCATGATAAAATGATAACTTTGACTCGTTGTCGCTCTGTGCAAGTCATCGCCCTTTTTATTAGGAGTGTTAAGAGAGTCCTTATCGAGGTACATTTTCATACAACCGCTTAGACGTGATTATGATGTTATTACAAATCTTTGGATACACAGCTGTCTTGTGGATATTATCTAGGCTTCAAACATAAATTTGTGTAAAATTAATCTAGTAAAGACCTTTGAAAATCTGCTATTTTAATTGAACTTTGGCCCTCCATAATGTACTCATATATTAAAAATATAAATAGTACATCAATAGAAGCCTTGCACATTTAATTGAGATTCTGAATGACGACAATTTTTTCTGAAAAACTTAAGTGTTTAAAAAAAACTTTCTGTGAAATATTTGAGTAAATCACGGAATTACCGAATGCCAACAGAGTTTTTAGGCGTTATCTCTCTTTTTTTGTATTGCTTCTTCATCAAACATCGCTTTGGATTGCGTTAGATAAAGCAACGAGCTTTTAAACCATGCTCGATGTTGACGATAGGCGATTGGAAAAGGATCCTCTTAGTCTAAAATAGTTCATAAAAAAAAATAGTAAAAACAATTTGGCCAAATGGGGCTTCCTCGACCCATCTCTAACACAGTGCCAGTGTGGAGCCGCTGCATAGGACATGCGTCATTTGCTATGCTGTCCATCCTGCACAACCACCTGCAGTTTTCAGGATCTATACGAGGCCAATAACAGAGCCGTAGAGGTTGCCAAATACTGGTCAGAAAAAATTTTGTTAGAGTACATCGACACGAAAAGAAGAAGAAGAAATAGTTCATGCAGTTAGATTCTTGTGTCTTGAACATACTTACGTCAAAATACACTTTGGTAATTGTTTTATGATGCTAGTAAAATTATTTTAGCTGGCTGTTCCCCCTATATTAACCAACGCAATAAAAACTGGTTTGTCGATTAAAGCAGTGTTTTTGTTTTTTAGATTTGTTAATACAAACACGATAGGTTTAAGTCAGACTTATCCTCACAGTTACTCATTTTCATGTGCAGCGACTTCTGTGGCGTCACATAATAACTAAATTACGAAATTCTGCATCCCACAATTAAAGTTCTCCGCGCCATATGAACATATATAATAACCCGAAATCATCTATCGGGTAGTTGCCCAAACCAGACATAACATCCGTCTGGTCGGAGGATCCTCCCTTTTCAACGGAGGTTTGCGAGACTTTACATTCTGTTCCGCATCCATCTAAACTGGTGGCCCCGACGTGATCGAGCAGCACAATAGAATTGATGAGCTCAAACGTAGATTAATAGATAGTTTCAAAGTCTTCTTGATACCTATCTCGTAAATTGTCATGAATAATGGCAATAGTCCTAACGGGAATCCAGCGATTTTTCGTATAATTTTTGCGCTTGAATCATCTTCAATCTTGACAAACCTATTTTAACTTTCGTTTGAGACTGGAGAAGTGGCGAAATATGAAGCAAAATTACATGCAACCCATTCCCGAAAGGGCTGTGGGGTAGACCCAGCCATCTACAGACCTATATCAGTAACGTCCATTTTATTAAAAGTATTCAACATTAAACTCCTGGCATACCTTGAAGCTAACAACGTCTTTGTTGACTGGAAATATGATTTCCGCGGATACTAACCAAATAGGAATCTACTAGCGAAAGCCATTCACATATGAAGTGAGGCCATCAAGAAGCACTGGGAAACGCTTACCGTGTCCCATAAAATCTCAAAGGTCCGCAATCGACTGTTTGGCGGAGCCTGGCATGACAGTCTTAAATGCCTTCTTACCGTCTAGTATTCCGTTCCGCTGGACTATGTGTATGATTAAACACTTCCCACTTATTCGAGTCTAAGTTCTGTCTTTTCTTGCTGGCGCAATAGATGTAAAACCAAAAAAAGAACCACATCAGACGTGTAAGTAATTCGCGGTTTTAGGTACGGTATACGGTACTAGGTTTTGTTTGCGACTTCGTTGTCGTGAATATCGGTTATTGCAGACGCGAAGTCGAAGTTGAAGCCAGATAAAAAATATCCTGTGTCCTTTCTTGATGTTCAAATTTACTCTGTACCAACTTTTATCAAAATCAGTTTAGTAGTTTAACCGTCTAAGAGTAACAGATATTAAGTATGTATTCTTACAAATTATTCATCGCTTCAGTCATTATTTTGACTTTGGTGGGTGTACGTGACTCATATCATCATACACTCACCATCTGTATTATTGTGGTTAGTCTAAACCACAATAACCTGGACCCTGGAATGATAAAAAGAGGACTATGACACACGGTAGAGGCACGGCAGACAAGGAAAGAATAGGAGTTAATTGAGTGTCCTGTACCAACCCACACTTCAAAGGACCCGATGTGATTTGTTTAATAATGCTAAATGACTCAAATATGTATAAACAAACGCTTCTGTTGTTACCTGGTAAAGTTTTTAAGTCTCCCAAGGCATCACGAAATCACGACAATGTGTCTTCGTGGTTGAGAGTTTGTTTTGATTATAGTGATAACAACAAAACAAAATATTTAAAATATACTAGCCAGTATGCTATCGAAATAATTGCAGTTACTACTAAACGATTTAAAGTTTTTATCAAAATTTGTGAAACCTAATTTACGGTAAACGTTTTTGCCACACCCAAAGGTATCGATCGTTTTTAGAACAAAGTTAATATCGAATAGCAAAATAAGTCTTTGAAGTTTGTTATTTTTGTTTTGAAATTAACTTTTGATTACGGGTAAAATATCAAAGAAAACTTCAAAGTGAATTAAAATTGAGCACTAATTCTTAGGTTACTTGTCAGGCTATTTGTTCTGCCCATCTAATTGTTTGTATATCAAAGGTAAAACTAAAAAGTCGGCTTACAGTACAGTTTACTACATAAGGTGTATTATATCCGTCTATCTACAACGTTCTGGTGGGTACCTATATTGCTGTCTATTGTATATAGTAAAGGCACAATACGCCTCCATAAACAAAATACATAAGTCCGTAAACAATAATTGTCTGGTATACTCAAACATTGTCCTGCTCAAAACGTTGTCCGCTTCTACAAATGACCCTATTGTTGTTGCGGCTATTCATTGTCATTCGTCTTAGCCGTCATTAAAGTTAACCGCCCGTGGAAGTCCACTTCTGGACTTTAGACAGGACTCCCCTCCGACCCCTTCCTAGCTATAACTCATTTAGTAACCCTTTATCTGCATGTGTCGGATTGTCCGACGAGTGTGTTCGTTTCCCATTCGCCAGTCGTGTATTTTCGACTGATTTCTGGGTACTCCATCTTGTTTCGTTCAGTATTTGGTCGTGGATCTGGGACCCTGGCGGAATAAACGCGAGAGTATTTGTCGGATATATCCGAGGCGGTTAAAAGGTTAAAATCTTTACTGATATTCTGTTTCGCGATGGTGGGTTTGGCTTGGATGTTTGTGTAGATACACGTATACTTTGTTTCTATAAGCGTAAGTTATTGTCTAAGACACCGAACGCTCCGAGCTCAAGCATAGAGAAAAAAAATGTGAATCAATGCACATCAGGGCCGATTTTACATATAGTGCTGGGTGTGTGCATACGGGCGCACGGTCTTAGGGGGCGCTGAACATCGCTCGAGACAGTGAAATAAATATGTTGTATTTTCCTAAATAAAAAGTGTGAAATAAAAAACTTTTTACAAAAAAAATATAACCGACTTCACTAAAGAAAACACTAAAAGGATCAAAATAACTTTAATTTCGGAAGTCGGTGTTTCTCGGTATTATTTGTATTTTATTTAACACCGACTTCCGAAATTAAAGTTATTTTGATCCTTTTAGTGTTTTCTTTAGTGAAGTCGGTTATATTATTTTTGTAAAAAGTTTTTTATTTCACACTTTTTAGTTGTGATACACTTATAAACAGACATCAAATGTTACTTTTTGACTGTAAATGCTTAAGTTCTCGATGAAAATACCAAAATCACTATATGGTTGCCTATAATATTTGAGGAGTTCCCTCGATTTCGCCAAGTTTCAATCATCAGATCCCGACGTGGTGACTATGGGACCATTTGGGAAGGATACCCTTTCCAAAAAACAAAGAATTTTTTAAATCGGATGGCAAGCGACGAAGTTATGCACGAACAAACATAAAAAAAAAATACAAACATCCGAATTGAGAACCTCCTCGTTTTTCAGAAGTCGGTTAAAAATACTATTACTTCCCGATTCATTAAAAATTGTACTATTTGCATCCGAATATCCGTTTGAAAAAATAAAGTGCACGCTCTCTTGCTACACCCTAGAATGGGAAAAGTCATTAGATAATTTTCCACCTTAAAAAAAAAACCCTACTTTTCAGGCTAGAGTTGGAGAAACACTCAATTTCAAATCAGAAATGGGGGTTTAGTCTTCATTTGGTTTTATTCTAAACAAGCTATCTTTAGGTAATTCCACTACTTCTAATGCGAGCCTAATAAAAACCTTCTATTGGGTACAATTCCATAAATAAATGTCAGTAGGCTTATGTTGTAGGTCAATCGCTCAGTATTAGGTCCTCAGGTAGTCATTTTATTGTCCTGCCTCACGAAGAATTAGGTCACAGTAGGTAGGTGGGTAGGTAGGTATTGCAGGAATTTATTGGAATTCCACGTCCTACTGGCCGTTATATCGAGTGATTCGTGACTTTTTTCATAAATATGCTTTTCGAGTTAGTGATAAATTAAATAATATAAGAATATTTGTGTTTTTTTCATTTAATAATCCTTCGTACACGTGTGTACGATTTGTTTTTATACTGCAGCCAGATGTTTGGTATCTAAGTCACTTTATTAGTTTTCCCTCTTGCTATCCTGTCTGATTGTGGAAGTGAGCAATAGCCCTTCTGATTTAAATATCCAGGAACATTTAATTAAAGGTTATATCCAATCAACTAGACTCTGCTTGAATATTTTCTGTTATTGCTTCGAAGTTCAAAATCAATTAGACTGAAACATCGCTAATTACTTCTGTGCTATCCATATATTTTATTTCCAATCTCATTTACATACATAATGGTGTTTATATTAATTATACTTATTATATATATTCTTTCATCAACCATTTGCTTACGTCAATGTATAAATGTTAAACAAGCTGTTCTCCGAGACTTACCTCATTTGCATTTTTAATAACACAAGTTCTCAATTCGAATCTTGTTTTCCCACATTTCTTGAAATCTTCTTTCTTTGAAAATTCCTCCAATAATAATAATAAAAAATAATAATTCCTTCCTTTTCCTTGTAAAGATAAGGAAGAAGATAAGGGAAGTAAAATACTGACAGTCATTTTCGTCTATATTTTTATCGTCGTTATTTTTTGAGATTTTGTAAACCATAACAAGACATCGAACTATTTGACATATAACATAATTATTTTTATAATGTTGCCACTGTTGGGACTCAGGCCTCCTCTCTAGGAAAGGAAATGAGCCGTAATCCACCTCGCGGGCCCACTGCGGGTTGGTGGATGTCGCATGTCTTCGAACTTCTGGTTCTAGGATATGCTGGTTTCACCGTTTTGAGAGCAGTGGTGATAAAATAAATTACACAAAGTGATATGCCTGGCTGGGTTTAAACCCGCGATCGCACCACTGTTCATCGAACTATCTATTATTTAAAAAAAAGTTATCAGCACTAAATTCGAAAGGCTCTAAGAAGCGGGAAATGACTTGATAACTATTCTATCAACTGTACTGAAGACTCCATCTCATCAGTATTTTCAATAGTAACTTTTTTAAGACTACGAAGGAAACGGGCTGCTTATTAGAAAAGTAGACAATTTATGTTGCACTAGCTTTTGCCCGCGGCTTCGCCCGCGTGAATGTAGGTTTCTCCATACAAATTTTAGACCCCCGTTTCATCCCGTTAGGGGCTGAATTTTAGAAAATCCTTTCTTAGTGCTCACCTACGTCATAATTATATTTTAGATTTAGTTATTGCAAGGATTATATTGTGCACTGGTTCCTACCCTCGAAGGTATTCTCACTTTTTCACTCATGGTTTGCTGGGAGAAAACTCATTGTTGAGTTAAGCTCGCCTTTGTACATAAACTGTATTATCTCCGTGTACTATGTATGTTTTTTTTGTGTACAATAAAGAATTAAGAATTAAGGAAACCTTGTGCAAAATTTCACATTCCTAGGCTCGGTAGTTTCGGCTGTGCGTTGATATGTCAGTCAGTCAGTATTTCCTTTTATTTATGTAGATTATACTGCCGTCGATGTTAGCAAAAAATAATAATGAAAATCCAATTTCTGTGCAAGCAGACCATAACTTATCTAGTTAGTCTCACCATTATCATACTGGTATTATTCGAAGCACGCCTCGCCCCGGTATGTGACGATTACATCAGTGACGTAAGGACGGCCGCTGCGGCGCTGATCTAGCTTTCTCTAAAGTGTTAGATTGTGTTTACACTTTTACTTACGCTCTGGCTACTTATTTGAATCTGTATCAAATTGCTTTCCGGCCATAAAAGAGTATTGAGAACTATTGTTGATCAAAACTTTCCACGTAAATACGGTAGTCTGTTGGCATTCGAAACTAATTCAATAGTTTTCGTGCGTTTTAATGCGAATAAAAGCTAGTTGCATATGCATAATCAGCCTTTTTTTTAAGGGTGGAAATCCAATGTCTTTTTCCGCTCATCGTCTCAGGCTGTTACTGACTAAAATCACACATGTGTCCTTCAGTTGCCCTTTGCATTCTAGGACTACGGGTTTCCATTTGAGAAATTCCCCGTGGTCTTAGCTAGCGGGCATCGGCCCTGCTGGCACGGTTTGCTAACATCTCATTGAGAAGCGCGTGGTTGACGACTGGGCTTGGTCCGGTCAATTACCGGACGGCAAGCTACCCATTGCTCGATGTTTACCGTGGCTGGTAGTCGGGGTCAGAATCTCGGCGGCTGGGGCGTGAGGACATTCGTTCCCTCACGCGTTCGACCACCGCCTGCCCTTCCTCCTCGCTTCGGACCATAGACCGAACCAGGGCCCGACACGAGAGGTCGCTGCCACCGATTGCCTCCACGAGGACACGAAGATGCTCCGCCTAAGTGGGTCACACCTTCGTCGTATACTCCGTGCGGACCACACAATGGTGACACCCGAGCGTTTCTTCCGCCTGAATCCGATGCAGGAACCTCCCGAACTTGTCATGTGAGGACCTGCTTCTTGAGGAAGGTGAGGACGCCGTATTGCCGCTCCAACCACTCCTCAAGGAGACTTACAGCCAAAATTGTGGCGTGCCCAGCGCTGGGTATGCTTAATAGCCTTGCCATGAATGTTGAAGTAAAAACTTTGCTGAAGTGATAAAATTAAATTTAAAATGATATTACATTAGTAAATTGATATATTATAAAACTAGCTTCTGTCAGCGGCTTCGCCCCCGTTTGTCCATCCAAACTTTGGGCCCCCATTTCATCCCCTTAGGGGGTGAATTTTTGAAAATTCTCTTAGTGCTCGTCTACGTCATAAAAGGACACCTTGTGCAAAATTTTACGCAGTAGTTTTGGCTGTGCGTTGCTATATGAGTCAGTCAGTTTCTCCTTTAATATATATAGATAAAAGGAGAAACTGACTGATATATGGGACTAGAAACATGAAATTTTGCACAAGTTTTCCTTTTATGACGTAGGTGAGCATTAAGAGAGGATTTTCCTAAGGGGACGAAACGGGGGTCCAAAGTTTGTATGGAGAAACCTACTTTCACGCGGGCGAAGCCGCTGGCAGAAGCTACTATATAGATATAGATAAGATCGACGTTAAAATTGGTAACTGTGATAAATTGGCAGATTGTTAAACATAAAAGAAAGATGATTAAATTAATTACAGTGATAAAATTGATACAATTATATATTCATATTACATAGATTTAAATTTGTATTTACGTTGGGTACTTTAATATTCATAGTCTTTTACACTGGGGAATGCTAAATAATAGGGTAACCTTATTGTGTCCGGCTACATAATGATTTTATTACTCACTTAGACTATGGAAAAATATAAGTTTAATCAATTTGACTTGTGTAAACTTGTGTTTTAGGTTAAAATCTTTATTTCGTAAAAGGATCGTTTTTCTTTTTTTAACTAAAATATAGTAAATATCGTATTTATGCTTGTTATTATTGAGTTTGTTTGTATATATATATATGTTAGTCATGGGTTTTAAATTGGATAATAAAAGTTTACCTACTCTTTCTCCGTGACAAACTAGACGAAATACATCTCAATCATACTTTATTGTAGATTTTCCATTAAAAAAAATGACTCCAATATATTCGGGTTTTTTTAACCACATTTCGAACTCTTAGAATGACCAATTCTGACTCAAAATACCGGTAACTTCTGTTATAAACTGACTTTAAAAAACCTACTCCGAAAATCTTCGGTGAAAAAAAAAGCGCCCGAATTTTGATAAATAAAAAATACGGCAAGGATAAATTTCTAAAAAACTCGCATCAACTCTATAAATTCACGCTCATTTCTTACAAAATGCAATTTTTGAGTTAGGACACTTTCATTCTATTTGACTGGCCTGTTGGTCTAGTGGTTAGTGGCCGTGACTGCTATGCCGGAGGTCGTGGGTTCGATTCCCACCCAGGACAAATGTTTGTGTGATGAGCACAATCATTTGTTCTGTGTCTGGGTGTAATTTATCTATAATATGTATATATTTAGAAATATATAAGTATGTTTATCAGTTGTCCTAGTACTCATAACACAAGCTCTGCTTAGCTTGGGACTAGACGGCGTTGTGTGATAGTTGTGGAATATTATATTATATTATTATATATTCTATAGGTTTTTTTTTTTGGTGGGAAAATCATCTTATGACAAATATCTCCCGCTCTTGGGCGGAGCGAGAGATAGTGTCAGACTTTTACTGACTAAAAACCCACTCCTGTTCCTTCTTTGCCTTCATCCCTTCATTCTATAGGTGCGATTTATGATTATCTATCTCTGTATTTATTTTTACCTTCAACATTTATTTCGATTGCGCGTACATTTTAATAATTTCCAGTCATTGTTGGATTTACCTTCCTTATTTCATTGACAAATCATTATCAAGCTAATCGTAAATATTTACATTTACATAGAACCGTTTTGTTAATAAACCGGTTGTTGTTTGTTATACCGAAACTGCTGAGCGGTAAATTAAATAAGTTTTACCTGATAAATTACCTTATCCATATAGTATATTGTGGTGGGAACTGCGGCTTAGCACGCGCGTTGTGGGCTGTGTCGCGGGGTTACAATGGGGAAAACCATGGGAAATGACGTCTTTGCCTCGAGGGTACACTGAGCACATATAAATTACTTAATTATTGATCTTTTGCTACTTACCTAGACCACGTGTATGTGGTGTATACAAAATAAAATAAGTTAGTGCGTACGATAAGTAAGGAAATAAAAGAACGTTATTTGAAGTAAATGATTTCTTATCCTTAGGAGCCTGATTGCTTTTTAACTTTGAAACTCGGTTATTGCGATCATTATCAGAGTCAGCTATGGTATTAGTATGACGAAAGCACGAAGGTAGCTCATTAGGGGTGTGTAACTGTATTTGTTACCATCATCTTTATCCATAGTTTAACTTTGCCTTTTTTTTTGTAGGTGGGACAGTCATCCAATGACATCCCCCGTATTTGGGCGGTGCGAGAGGGCATGTCAGATTTTTACTGACTAAAAACCCACTCCTGTTCCTTTGTTGCCTTTTGTACCTGGGTCGAATCTTCCTTTCAGAAGCAGACACTTGGTTCCAGTAGGCTTCGATCCTGCTGGGCCTCTACGGTTTGCTGACATCTCATTGAGGCGCGCGTTCAGTATGCGCCGTCGACGACTTAGGCTCGGTCCGGGCGGTTACCTGACGGTTGGACGGCGAGCTATCCAATGCACGCCGTCCCCAAGCCCGCGCCTACGGTGACCCGAAATCGGGATCGGGATCCCGGTGGCTAGGGTGTGAGGGCCTGGCCCTCGCGCGTGCACGTGCGGCCGCCTCCTTTGCTAGCATTACTGCTTCACATCCGGTGCAGGAACCTCCCGAACTGACCATGTCCGATGAGGACCTGCGTCATGCGAAGGGTGAGGACTCCGTGAGGTTTTTCCAGCCACGCCTCAAAGAGGGGACCTGCCATAATTATGGCGTGCCCAATGTTGGGCATAGGCCTCTGTTTTGTTGGGCAACAAAACAGAGGCTAAGCATAGAACTATAATTACAAGATGTATTTCCAAACGTTGAGATCTGAAGACATAAATAAGTACGAAACTACGAACCTACGACTTTGCTATCGTAAAACGAGTTATGGAACTAAAATGAAGTTGCGCAGGACACATAGCAAGGTGCGGTGACGATAGGTGGATAGGGCATTCGATGTATTTACATGGTCAAATTATAGATATAGTTTTCAGAGTGCCAGCCTAACGTTACAGAAGTTACACACAGCGTATATTTCTAGAATCCAGAAACAATGCATTTATTTCATTTGACCAATTTACATGAACTTATGAATTGTCAAAAAGTCAGTCAGACAGAAAAATGATGCTAATTGTGCATTCTAAAACGTAGATGTTTATGGAGAAGGAGACTCTTTTAAATCATATTATGTACTCGTATTGCAAATGTCTTGTTTACATATTTCTTGTTGCTGCTATTACGTGAGAACAATGTATGTAAAGTAAAAAAATACTATTCTAAATTAGAAATTAGGTGCGTCGACCACTGGGGGCCTAAGCCACGGACCCATTAAAATAACACACAGGTAGCTAAGAGAGGTGACCAGTCTCAACTGACAGTGTCCTAAAATTAGAATTTTGTTAACCTAGCTTTATACTTATGAGTTATCTATATATATAAAAGGAGTAACTGACTGACTCACATCATCAACGCACAGCCGAAAATACTGAGACTAGGAACGTGAAATTTTGCACAAGGCTTCATTTTATGACGTAGGCGAGCACTAAGAAGGCATTTTTGGAAATTCAACTTTTAAGACGGTGAAACGGGGGTCCAAAGTTTGTATGTAGAAACCTATTTTCACGCGAGCGTAGCCGCTGGCAGAAGCTAGTTGCGAATATATGATTTACTTAGGTAATCATACATTGTACCGCAACGGAACGGATATTACATGCACATTGTTGGTAATTAATATTGTAATGATATTATGATATTATTTTGCGTCCGACGTCTACATTTACATAAACAAGATTATTATTTACATAATATGATTTCGTAAAATTCTGTTGCTGTTTTGTTTACATATTGTAAGTCGACATCGATCTAGCTACTTATTTTCTAAGATTATGTGGGGTATATAAATCACTGTTACACAAACTGCTTTATGATTTCAACCATATAATAATATGTAAATAAAATGTAAGTAGTCATCGATAATATTAGTAACACGAAAGTAAAAGTGTCCGTTTGCTACCTTTTTACGTCTAAATGGTGAAACAGATTTAGATGAAACTTGGCATATAGGTGGACCGTGTCCCTGGAATAGAACATTAGATCTTTTTATCTCGAAGGCTGTTTTGAACCCCAAGGAAGGACAAAGGCTACGTTTTGTCTGGCTTCAATATCGTAATAACCGACATTTAGGCGAACGAAGCTGCTGCCATAAGCTAGTATGGTATTTTTTCCTCCGAGCCACTGAAATGACGACAGTCGAAGAGATAAGTGTTTATTTTCGCAATAAGCCTTCGCGGCGTTAGCTGAGTTGAATGGATGTGATTAGTGTGATTACTGTAATAAAGCCTATTCATACAATTTGATTCAGCGTAGAAAATATACTGTATAGTAGCTCATCTGCGTCATATTTTTCTTGCTTTGATTTTTTTTGTAAGGCATAAAAATTTAACCCCTCCCTTCCTTTCAATATCAGCTGTATCATTGTTCCGGGCCCCTGGGCTCTAGGAGCCCCGACGTGTCTAACAATTCGTAACATGTTAACCACTACCTTAAATATCTTATTGATAAGAGACCAGTAGTAAATAAATAATGACTATGTAATTGGACGTTCCAATTTTTTAGCTCGCATCGCCATGTATTTTATATTTGTATGAAAAAACAAAAACTAGGTTCTCTGGTTAGGTGGGTTGGGTAGGTTGGGTAGCGTTGCTAGATTGTTAGAAATAGTTACCTAGGCCCTAGAACGCAAAAGGTAACTGAAGGAACACAGGTGGGTTTTAGCCCTCTCGCTCTACTCAGAGCGCCCACCGTACATGATTGAAAAGAGTGTCCATGGAGTTTCTTGCACATTCTTCTCCATAGAGATCTACGCTTTGGAATGTGCAATTAGCATCATTTATTTTTATTTTTCTGACTGACTGACTTCTTGACATTTCAAAAGTGCCTGTAAATTGTTTATTTGGAATAAATGCTATTTTGATTTTGATTTGATTTGTATAATTATGCTCGGACAAAAATTAAAAACTAGTTGGCAGAATAAATGACGCAGCTATGCAATCATCAAAGTTTTTAAATAATATAGATTCTTGTCTTGCCAAGGTCGACATGACCGCCTCGATAAATAAGCAAAAAAAAACTTACCAAGAGCATATGTGGCCACACTCAGTGAAGGGTTCCGTAGTTTTTCGTCCGTCACAATAAGTGTCCCCACGAGTTAATGAATGACAGACAACGAGCAAGAAAAAATAACACTAATGCCAACGAGAGACCAACCGATCAATTCGACAAATATAATAGCGGGACGGGTCCCGTCCCAATATACTTCCCCAAATATTTTCGTCAATACTCCGCTCCTATTGGTCATAGCGGGATGTTATATAGCCTATAAACTTCCTCGATAAATGGGCTATCTAACACTGAAAGAATTTTACAAATCGGAACAGCAGTTCTTGAGATGAGCGCGTTCAACCAAACAAACAAACTTTTCAGCTTTATAACACAGCTTTATAATATTACATAGTTCTACTGCATCATTTACTTGTGAGTTTTCTTAGTGTCTAGTCTATGATTTCCTACCTACTTTAATGCCAACGACTTGTGATTTTACGCAGTTTGTATCGGCATAATTTATCTATTTTGAAATTTATATGGAAAACCTGTTTTTTATGATTCTGTTAATGATGATACAAGATATAATTCTTATTCCAAACGTTTAAAAACAATTATCAAATTGACCCAAAAATCGCAAAATAGTCATTTTATTAATAACGCTGTAAATAAAACTAAAGCAACCTGGAGGGTTATAAACTCATCAAAAAATAACATTCCAAGGAACAGTCCTTATAAACTCCTTATTGACAATAAATACGTAACAAATCCAACTGACATTGTAGAACTATTCAATAATCATTTTATTGACCAAATACAGCCAACAAAGAATTCTGACCATAAAATAACAATAACAGAATCAAACATAAATTCATTATTCCTATCACCCACAGCACCAATTGACATTTATAAAATATTTATGACTCTGAAAAATACAAATAGCTCTGGCTTTGACGACATTGAGACTAAGATAATAAAAAGCGTAGCTGTTGAAATTTCACCGGTTTTTAGCTTTATTACTAACTTATGTATAGAACATGGTGTTTTTCCTGAAGACTTAAAACTGTCCGTAATAAAACCACTTCATAAAAAGTATGATCATCAAAATATAAAAAACTACAGACCATTGCTCTTCTTTCAATATTTTCCAAAATAATTGAAAAGGTTATTTATAATAGTATGTACATGTTTCTTGAAAAAAATGGCATTTTAACTAAAGAACAGTATGGTTTTAGAAAGTGTAAAAACATAAACATGGCCATTTATGAATTGATCAGTGAAATAGTTACAAATATGGACCAAAAAATACCTGTAACAGCCTTATTTATGGATATGACTAAGGCTTTCGATTTTGTTGACCATGGAATCCTTCTAAATAAACTGTATAAATATGGCATTAGGGGCAAAGTTTTAGACTTAATAAAATCATACCTTACTGGCAGAAAACAGGTAACTAGTATTACAGCAGTCGATGTTCAAACTAAAACTGAAATTAATTACAAATCGAGAGAGAGACAAATTTACTATGGTGTGCCTCAGGGCAGTGTGCTTGGCCCTTTATTATTTTTATGCCATATAAATGACCTTCCGAAAACCATACCACATCCTATGACCCTATTTGCTGATGACTGTACTATAGTATTTTCTAGTAAAAATAGTGACTCGTATGAAAATGACATAAATAGTAGCTTAAGTCTAATAATTCAATGGCTAAATAATAACAATTTACAAATTAATTTTAATAAAACTCAAATAATGACATTTAAACAAAGAACTAACCCTAAAACTCTTGACATTAATTATGACCAAAATAAGATTATTAAAACGGAACGAACCAAATTCCTAGGTATTTGGCTAGACGAAAAAATGACATGGAATACACACATGGAGACTATGATAAAAAAAATTCATCAATTTTGTTATGCTTTACACAATTTGAATAAGGTTGCAAATCGTAATACTGTCCTTACTGCATATCATGCATATGTCTCCACAACTCTTCGTTACGGCATAATATTTTGGGGCAACTCTACCAATAGAGAAATGGCATTTAAGGCCCAAAAACAATGTCTTCGAGCCATATGTTTGTTAAAAACCACCGAAAGTTGCAAACCATTTTTTGTTAGTTTAAAAATACTTACGCTTCCATCCCTCTATATTTATGAAATTTCAATATTTGTTAAGGAGAATCTGTCTAAATTTGAAAAACTTAATACTAGACGTCACCAAAGCACATTAAAATCAAAAAAACACAATACTGCACTTTTCTCAAAGAGTTGTCTCGGCATGGGTCCAAAGATTTACAATAAACTACCAAAAACTTTAAAAAGCATGACCAACTTAAACCATTTTAAATCGCACCTTAAAAAAATCTTGATCGAAAAGGCTTACTATTCTATCAATGAGTTTTTAGATGATAGAAGCCTAAAATAAAAAATGTCCGATCCACTTGTTATTCTATCTTGTTTGCGACGTTACTTGTTTGAAATAGTTTTGTTTAGTTTGTAGTTTTTTTACGCCTAATTTGTACGCCTTGCAAGGCAAAACATAGTGATACAACGCAAATTTTATACCATGTACCTTATAACCTATGTTTAACAAATAAAATACTTTGACTTTGTTTTTATTTTCTAACCGAAAGAAAAAAAATGATTTTATACCTGTTATACTTACCTAAATGGCACTAGGATCAAGCTTTTTATAATAAAAATCCGATCTTAATAACAAGTTTGATATTAACGTGGTAGTGTGTATGTAAGATAGTGTGTGTATGTCTGTTACTTCTTCACGTTCAAATGGCTGAACGGATTTGAATGAAATTTGGTACACTAGTACCTATACCATATTCACGAATAAGTCATTGAATTTCTCAGAATTTTTCCTTGGGATATAATTAACGTTTTTAAGCGTGATCCTAGAACGCATAGGGCAATTGAAGGAAAGAGGTGGGTTTTGTCAGTAAAAGTTTGACACGTCCTCTCGCTCCACCGTAGAGCGAGAGAAGTTAATTATTGATTTCCCACCCAAGGAAAAAAAAGAGCGTGGCTCATATTCAAAAGTAGACTCCTCATCTTGCTGCCCTTGAAACATGATAATTGGAATTGGCGTAACACGTGATTTTCATCCTTTTAGTACTACTGATGACAATAAGGAAAACCTTAAAACTTAGTACTAGTGTTCCCACAACCGAAGTTTAAATTCTATATGAGGTATATTACCTCATTATTGATACAATAATGAGGTAATATACCTCATTATTGTATCAATGATTGATAATACTATCCACTGTTTATGTTTCAACAAAGAATACTACATTAAAGTAATGATAATAAATAAATAGGTTTATCACTTGTTGATGTTCTATGACCTTGGAATTTATAACAATACCTGGGATGGTTCGTGGGATTTAATGTAAATTATATACTATGTAGTATCTACTGCACCTGGTAATCGTAGTAAATGTACTTTAGAAACGCATAGTTATAAACAATGCATTTAAATTGCAGACTCGTTGTTAGAACAATACATAAATATTGAAGACAAGCTTTTTCTCGCGACTTTGTCGAAGTCGAAGCTAGACAAAAAATTATCTATGTTCTTGGTCCCATAGTCACCAAGTTGGGATCTGATGATGGAATCTTGGCAAAATCGAAGGAACTCCTCAAATATTATAGGCAACCATATAGTGATTTTGGTATTTTCATCGAGAACTTAAGTATTTACAGTCAAAAAGTAAAATTTGATGAAGTGGAACTGATGAAGAAGACCCGAAATAGTCAACGGAACTTCTTACTCGCATAGATATCACAATGAAGATAGACTATGACAATACAAATAAATGAATGGTTCTGAATAGTTACGTTGAAAATAGTATCATCGAAGTGATCTGATGATGATGATGGAGCCGGAAGGTAGGCACTGGAACTCCGTAATTAATCAATGTAACCGTGTTTATTCTTATTAGAATTGTCATGATAAGGTACTATCAAACTGATCTGATGATGGGGCCGGAAGGTGGAAGGTAGACACAGGAACTTCATAATAACACAATGTAACCTAGCAGTGTTGGGTTAATTGGAATTATCATGAGAAATAGGCATCTGTTTATAAGTGTATCGCAACTAAAACAAACTTTAATTTCGGAAGTCGGTGTTATGCGGTAGTATTTGTATCTTCTTCTCTTCTTCTTCTTCTTCTTCTTTGACTTCCGAAATTAAAGTTATTTTGATCCTTTTAGTATTTTTTTTTTTAGTGAAGTCGGTTATTCTTTTTTTTGTAAAAAGTTTTTTTCAATACTTATAATAAATCTGTAGAAGTGAAAATTCTGTACATTGAAAATATCAAAAAAATAAATGGCAGGGGGTGTTACAAGACCGACACCGAACCCAAAAATGTGATTAAAAAATGTTTTGTCTGTCTGTTTGTTCAGGCATCACGCAAAAACTACCGGTTCGATTACGATGAAACTTGGTATAATTATTCTTTAATATCCTGGGCACCACACTGGGTACTTTTTATCCCGGAAAAGTATATACAATAAAAAACAAACTTAATTTTGCGGTTCGTTCCCTAGACCTGATTACTGTACCAACCGAAAATATTAAGTTTGTCGTAGGTTACGTCACCCGCATTGGAGTTCACACGTACTATTCAATGGACTATCACACACGACGAAGATAATAAATAATAATTCATATTTTCGTATCTTAAGATGAATTTGTATGGCGAGCGATATTGTATCTTAAGATAAAATATTATAGTATCTTAGCCGTGTGCAGCGCCCCTAAGTTATGCTGTAAATGTAGTGCTAAAGATTGAATTTGGCTTGCGCCGCTCGCAGCACACGCGTGGCGCGCGGCTGATGCGGATATAAAAGGAAGCGCCTTTTATAAGGACGGAGTCTGAGCGCGCGCATCATAAATTTTTTGAACTTTGATTTGAACGGACGTGTCGAGTGACGAGCGTTCGTTCTTATTAGCAGTCTATAAATTGTATGTTTTAACTGCTACTTGCAATTCTAAACCATGCTTTTCAGTGCGACCGTTTTATTCCTTTATAGTTTTTACTAAGTACATTTTAAGGTAGAGTTATTTAGGTTTATTTTTATAAGTCGTAGGTATAGATTATTTCAAAGTATAGGTGTTATTTTATAATACTGTTAGGTAGAATTAGTAATTCGTATATATATTAGTTTTTAGGGATTTTGCTTATTTAATGAGTTTAGATTAGTTATCATCAGAAATAGGTTTATTTAGGTAGGTAGGTATTTTATTTTCTGATAATGTTTTTTTTTTAATTAGTTAGGTACTTAGGTTTACTTTTATAAGGCGTAGACCGTATAGATTTTAATTTTCTTTGTGAGCATTCGTTGCAATGAACGTCAGCTTCGTGGTCGGTTATCCTGCTAAACAGGTACCAAAGTAGAAATCTAATACAAAAAACCTACAGAACGCGGGCGATGCCTCTAGCAAAAATATCATGTACCCTCTTAATAACCGCTTCTTCTTCTTTTCGTGTCGATGTACTCTAACTACATTTTTTCTGACCTTTATTTGGCAACCTCTACGGCTCTGTTATTGCCCTCGTATAGATCCTGTAAACTACAGGTGGTTGTGCAGGATGGACAGCATAGCAAATGACGCATGTCCTGTGCAGCGGCTCCACACTGGCACTGTGTTAGAGATGGGTCGAGGAAGCCCCATTTGGCCAAATTGTTTTTACAGCGGCCAACCTGGGTCCGCAGTCGGTTAAGAGATTTCCAGATTGGCCACTGCAATTCGCGTCCAGGAGGGAGATGATCTGACGGGGTGACGAAATGTGTAGGAGTTGGATGCTAATGAGACACAATTGGTTTTCTATTGTAATTAGCCACAAAGGGCCCGCGCCGGGACAGAAGTATTAATACCGGTATGCTCGATAGATAACGTTCTACACAAATAGCACTTTACACAAAAAACTCATTAATAAGTTTCGTCATCCACGCGAACGAAGTCGCGGGCACAGCTAGTTAATAATAATAATAATAATAATCTTTATTTTGAACGCTTAACACACACAGTAATAGTATATAAAGACAAGAACAGATATAATAGTTGTACAAACACTGATCAGTGGAAAAAAAAATGAACATTTGACTCCTGATAATATATTATTAGTATGGATAATGTGGCTGAACTTTTTTGGTGATACATTTGCTTCCAGTGTTTTCTTGTTATCGCAATTCAACAATATTTTATAATATTTCAACAACAATAAACACGTTTAATTTACTTTGGTCCCTAAGTACTGAATCTCGTTGACTAGGTCAATAAAGAATTGATTTTCTAAAGCCATTTGGGTCGTTTTCTAATAATTCTTAAGTAATTGTGTCGATTGGGTTCTGCTGCTAGTAAAAAACTCTGTAATTACCTTTAAGGTTATCTTATTCTGCGATTTAGTTTCGTAGTTACTATAAAATATATACCTTCTAATCTAGAAGTATTCTTTTCTATGATTACTCTAATATCTGCCGTCATGGGTTCATAATCATAATCATAATCATTTATTCTGCAAACATGGGTATAGCTAGTACATAGGTGTTTTTTTTGGGTTGTTCAAAAGCAAGCAAAGCTCCATATGCTTCGTACCTATTTATGAGCAGTAGTTATAAGTCTTGAAATAAAGAATAGGCTTGGATATTAATTTAAATTAACAGCCCATGACACACGAATCCATGACTCGTAAGTCTTCAATGACATTGGATGTTTGCTGCTCAGTGATGACCATCTAGACCCCCCCTTCCCCCATGTCATCAAAAATAAACAAAGCGAAGACACCCCCCACCCCCCTGTAGTCCTTACGTAATACTTGAATCGCCCCTTTGTTAAATCATCTAGTCTTTCATCTCAAAGCCTTGTTTTTAATAGAAAACAAGCGTGTCAACATGCCCATTACTTTCCAGTACTAAATAACTATAGTTATTAAATCTACAATGACACATAGATATTAATTTGTCACTGTATCTACATATTTATCTAAGCAATCTACCACGTGGAGCCTTAAGCATGATTTGAATGTCTCAATGCAAGTCGGTTGTAGGTTCAATATGTTCCAAGCTTAAGCTGAGCTGCCGCGTTTTGCACGGCCTTAGCTGCAGTCAGTGTGTTTTGCTCCGTCGCCTTCACTACACTCTTTTTGGCATCAAGAGTGTTAACGTCTGTCTCTATATAATTCGCAGTGTCTATCGTGTCTATACTGTTTTTATCACGGTGTCCGTTTGGGATTCTATCTATTTTGGTGAGTCGTTTCCTGCCATATATTTTTTATGTTGCTTAACAAGCTGTTTTCGAACAGAAAGTGTCTCGTCACCTACTTTTAAAGTCCTTGTATCTCTGTTCAACCTTGTTGGTGTCTTATGATCGCTGATAGTTTTGTTGCCACTAAAAATATTTTAACTTTGTGTCCCATTAAGTTACATTTATATGTGCGATAATATTTTTAAATATAATTTCAATACAATGGAAAGCAAGTTAGTTTTACGCACACTATTAGTCACTTCATTTAGATTCGTCCAGGTGCAAAATATTTGTTCAAGCCACAAAATGTTTGCATACGCTGCGCTGATACAGAGCATAACATTTTAATATTCATCATTCTTCACATAGTTTCGGACAATTTTGCTTGTTTATGTTATCATTTCCATCGTATAATTTCTAATTGCTTGAGGCTGTTTTGTTTTGCCAGAATCCTTTCGGAAAATATTTTCGTAGAACACAAGATAGCATGAATTTTGTATATTTCTATGTTTTGCTATCGCTATTATTAGCTTTTGATGGTTAGGCATCAATCTTAGGGAATCCGGAGAGATGTAAAGTAAAGTATATTGGAGTGTTTTTGTATTAGTTAAGCGGTCTTAAGTACTAGTCTATATCTTAATAATTCTCTATATACTCTCATATCGTAAATTTCGACTTATTAAGTTAAAAGTAATACCTTATTGACAAACTTTATCTATAGATAACTGTAATAAAACTATAAAGTTTTTAAAAACCACACCTTCCTCTTGTTAATTTTATTTCTCCTATTTTTTTTTTTTAAGTTTCATTTTAGTTTGTAAATCGATTATTTGTTGATTAATGAATCATAGTGTGCCAAATAAACATATTTTCTTTCTTTCTTTCAATTTTTAATATAATTTACGATACGAATGAATATTTCCGATATTTTAAATGTTTTAATGTTATTAGATAAAGTAGTATTTAATACTGAATATAGTTAGATGTTAAAACATTTGTGTGAAACTATGATACCTACTACGACTTTCTCTGCAGCTCAGTTTCTAATTTTAAACCTTCATTCATATTTTTATAACTTTTTTTTATGTGTCAATATCATAAACTACTATTTGTACTCTGCATTCCATTATTATACACTCCGTCAAGCACAACGAATGCCTCGTTTAGTTTAGCATTGTCACTTGTTTGTTAGATTTAAGTGTTTCAACATCACACTTTGTCTTGAATATCACCAATTGCTTCAGATCTTTTGCAGATAGTAAAAATGCAATTACTTCGTAAAAACTGATTTCTGTCTGTGTTGCAATTCGTTTTCTTGATTGCAGTAAAGAACGATGAAAATCTAGAACATTGTTATCAGTTTAGCTAACTAATTGGTAAAATACGAGTTTCTTTAAAGTTATAGTTTAAGTTAATAATTTTGCTATTATTAATTTATTGGTTACGATTACCTACTTGTTTCATGTCTATAACAAAACCAATTATCTAGAAATTGTATTTTTTTATACTATGGACATACTAAATTATTATTAAATGAAATGTTAACCGATACTTACATTTAATACAGCACTCCTGTCACGAAAGCAAGCGAACTTAACATTTTGAGTAATTTTCAAACGAAAAAAAAAATATAGGTACCTACAGTAACTCTATCTCAATATTTTGTGACGAGTATTTGATTTTTAAAGGGTCACCTATGAAGCATCTTACAATCGCCGTAACGTTTGCACTGATTAAGTCTGTTATCACTGTAGGGGTGCTGACGCTGCATTTTGCATCCCAGTAGAGTGCGCAGAGCCCGGGCTTCAGTCTGCCCACACAAAATCACTATATTAGCAAGCCATTACAAAAGCTTTTGGCCTGCAAGCGAAGGCAAAGAGAGGGATCTCTTTGTCCTTTTATTTCTGTTTTTTGCTCGGGCTACTTCACTGAAAACATCTTGGAGTGAAGATTATCGGTAGATGTTCTCCAGTATTGTGTCATGGTTACTTCTGATTCAGTCTTTCTTATGCATTAAGCTGGTCTACCAAGGCGAACGAGATAGGTATTTTATTTGCAGGCATTTATGAGGTTAGTTGTATTTCTAGATACGATAAAACTACTCAAAATATTAAGTTATTTAGTACCTTTTGAGTAGCGTAATTAGAGACACAATAGAAATACAATGACCGAGCGAACGCCGGCGTTCGCTGGGGGTTTAATGAATTGATTTTATTTCGGTCAGTCAATTTTATCAGTTTATCCTTTTGACGGAAACTTTTGACGGAAACGGAAACCAATTACTCTAAATATTTATTATAAATAGACAAAAAGAAAGAAAAAAACTAGATACAAAGGCCATGCTTGTAATCAGTCTTATTCATGTTCTCACAGCTGGGACACAGACCTCCTGTCTAGGAGAGGGAAAGGTCGTTATCCACCACTCGGACCCACTGCGGATTGGTGGATGTCACATGTTTTCAAATGTATGGTTCTAGGACATGCCGTTTTCCTCACGATATTTCCTTTACCGTTTTGAGAGCAATGGTGATGAAATAAAATACACAAGTAATGTGCTGACCTAGGTTTGAACCCACAACTTACCACTCGTAAGTCTGGGCCGCTACCGCAGGGTTACTTACGAAGTGGTGCTTATTTATGGTGGAATGTGAAGTTTTTTATGAAGTAATCTCTTACAAGTTTACCAGCAAAAGCAGAGTTGGAAAAAAAGAGATTAAGACAGCGACTTTTTGTCGGACGGAGTTTCTTACTCATTTTTGTTTCAAATAACTTTTTACTATATACCGTAATATTTTTTTCTTAAATCGATCATCCTTAACGTAGGTCTCCTGGTTGCAATAAAGTATGATTATTAATGTCCTATTGTTTTATATGGTGCTATTAGCTTAACAATTTATTGGACATGCTTTAGAAATATTTCCTTAAGCGCGTATGATTTATTTTAACATTGTTTCCGATTATAAAAGAAATGTTGTAAATTTGATAGTATTATATAGTAAGTGAATCCAACGTATAAAACAAAAATATTCTTTTCTGTATTGTAGGAAGTAATTGGGCTAAAAAAATAGCATAAAGCATTATCAGCCTTATAATGTTCCCACTACTAAGATTCAGGCTTCTTTCTCTCCTAAAGGGATGGCATGTTATCCACCACGCGGGACCGGAGCGGGTTGATGGATGTCAGATGTTTTCAAATATTTTCACAACATGTATTCGTTCACCTTTTTTGAGAGCAGTAGTGATTAAATAAATCATACAAAGTAAATTGCCTGCCTGGGTTTGAACACACGACCCGTAAATCGGTGCTGTCATCCCTGGGCCACCACCACGCTCTAAATAAGTGAACAAGTTTATCGGCAAAATAATAACTTAAATAAAGTATCCAAAGCTTTAACTTAGCTCTATTTTAATTAAAAATAATGACATCGTAATATTCCACAACCATCACACAACGCCATCTAGTCACAAGCTAATCAGATCTTGTGTTATGAGTACTAGACAACTGATAAACACACTTATATATTTCTAAATAAATACATATTATAGATAAATTACACCCAGACACAGAACAAATGATCGTGCTCATCACACAAACATTTGTCCTGCGTGGAAATCGAACACACGACCTCTGGCATAGCAGTCAGGGCCACTAACCACTAGATCAACAGGCCAGTCAATGGTGTTTGCAACACTTCGTTAAATAAATAATTTTTGTGTAGATCGTTCATTTGTCAGAAGAAATATTTAGTGTCAGTTATTTGTGTATGTATGTACACAAATAAATCTGGTTGTTTGGCTGTTGGTCAAATTCCAACGGTAAATGGTCAATATTTGTTAGGTTCTACTTGGAACACTATGACATCAGGTTATATTAAATATTGTTAAATGTTTACGTCAGTATTTATAATACACTTTGCTATTGTTGCCTTTCGTCATCCTCTGGTTATTTTGTTCATGTTGTACGATTAAGTTCGAGGTGGAATCGACGAGCCGACTGGCAAGACTTTGACCTTTTGTCAACAATGTTAACTATGTTGTCAAACAACAGATACATTCTATGGAATTTATCCTTGGAATCCTTATGTGTGTCGTCGGTATTCCCAAATCCTTAGTGACAATGCTATCTTGACATCAAAATATGTAGAATAAATATTATTATTTCTAATGGCCGACATCATTTATTTATTTTTTATCTTATGTTATCTCGAACGTAGATCTTATTTCTTATCTTTATTGATTGATAAAGACAATATTTCGGGGACAGAACTATAACTTTTTAGTATTTCTGCTCGATACGACTCCACGTATCCTGCAATGAGCTCTTCCGGTAAGTTGAATTAATTAAATTAACTTCATTAAATAATTGAGTTTTTTTGCAAATAATGTCAAAGTATACAAGTTAAAGAGACATTAGGTACTTCTGTCTAATAGATAGTGTTCAGGGGCAATTGAGCTTAAAAATTGTATGTCATTTTATGAACGAGAAAAAATACAGCGACGCGGAAATTATTAAAATGGTTGTGATTGTTTTGTAAGAAGAATTACTGTGTCCCAGTTTTACGTGAGTTTGAAAAATAATTTGTTAATTTGTACAAATTTTACGTCGCTGTGTTATTTTGTTTTTGTTGGTACCAACAAGAACAAAATATTGTCTTTTGAAACGTGTCTCACTTGTTTTGAGAATGGCATAAATTCCGGAAACTGAGGAATGTAAATTGCAGATAAAGAATGATTCCTTAGTTCTGCAATATATAGTATTTTGAACAAGACTTTGTTTTTGTCGTGCTCAAAAATTACAACACTTTTCATAGAAACTCTACGAATCGGGCGGAGTACAAGTCATGCTTGTTCATTAACTGAGGCAGTCTGTGTGTAACAAACAAACATAAATAAATACCTACCTAAATCGTTGGAAATGTTTACAAATTGCATTCTGTTTCTAATTAAGCTTTTCAAATTACATTAAATATATGCAAGTGTTTCGTCTCGCTCCGGACATATCAGCGTGGTTAATCCTAAATAGGTAGTGTTCTTATTTTTGTTTTAATGTTTGTACACGCTTGTTACAAACATTTGTGAGGAATGTACTCTACTAATACTATTAAATAGATATTATTAAATTGGCACAAATATATCTATATTTTTTATTGTCGAATATGTGAAGGTCGTGTTTTTTTAGATGTGAGTTGAGATGTTCTTTTTTTCAACGTCAATTATAAAAAAAAACTTGACTACAATTTTATTATTCTGCATAATATTATTAAGATTCACATACTGATCGGCATAAATTGTGATAAAACAGGTTTTTCAGAACAATCTAGATAGTATCTAGTAGTTACATAAGAATGCGAATTGTGTTCGATTTACAAGATTGGATGCAATTTTATCTTTTATCACTTCTGCTGCTACTGATTACTTCACACCCCCTGATCTTATAAGATTACATCCGATGTACAGGCACAGATTTCATGATATTTTTTTGTTGCGGTTTCAGAATCTTCAAAATCGAAGATGCCGGAGGGTGGCGTGACGGGCGCGCTGCTGTACGCGGTGAGCGCGGCCGTGTTGGGCATGCTGCAGTTCGGCTTCAACACCGGCGTCATCAACGCGCCGCGCCCCTTCATCGAGAACTTCATCCGTGAACAGTACGATGCCAGCCCCAGCCTCGTATTCAGTATCATCGTCAGCATCTTCGCCGTCGGAGGTATGATCGGATGCCCCTTCGCCAGCTGGATGCTAGAAAAATACGGCCGCAAAAATGCTCTGCTCGTCAACTCTGTGATCGGTGTCCTCGGCGCTGTGTTCATAGGTTTCAGCAAACTGGCTGACTCTGTCGAAATGATCATTATTGGTAGATTCATAATAGGAGTTAACTGTGGCTTTGCGACTACTGCTTCACCCACTTACGTATCAGAAGTAGCGCCTGTTAGGTTGCGAGGAGCGTTTGGAACAGTAAACCAGCTAGCAGTCGCTTTTGGACTGGTCGGTGCACAGATCTTGGGTATCGATATGATACTAGGGAGCAATGAGGGCTGGCCGTGGCTGCTTGGACTCGCGATTATACCGTCAGCCCTTCAGTTCGTGATGATCATTTTCGCGCCTGAGAGTCCTCGATATTTGCTGCTGGTCGCCAGGGATGAAGAGAGATCTAGGGCAGAGCTAGTTAAGATCCGCGGCACGAGCGAAATTGATGATGAGATCAATGACATGCATGTCGAAGATCGTGCGGCCAGACAGGAGGAGAAGTTTACCATCCGCGACTTGTTCGTGATCAAGGCACTCCGAACGCCTCTCATTATTGGAATCGTGATGCATCTGTCGCAGCAGTTGGGTGGTATAAATGCGGTTTTGTATTACTCCACGACGATATTCGAGAGTGCTGGATTAACGCAAGAGAACGCGAGGTTGTCGTCAATCGGTGTCGGCAGTATGTTGTTTATAATGGCTTTAGTGTCGATTCCTTTGATGGATCGTCTGGGCAGGCGCACGCTACAGCTGGGTGGTCTCGCTGGTATGGCGGTGTTCTCTATTCTCATGACCGTGGCCTTCTTCACGTACGAGAACAACACGACGATGAGCATATTCGCCGTTATCTTCACGTTCATGTATGTAGCGTTCTTCGGCGTGGGCCCTAGCTCGATCCCGTGGATGTTGCTGTCGGAGTTGTTCGGGCAGGGCGCCCGCAGCGCCGCCGTCAGTGTGGGCGCGCTCGTTAACTGGTTCGCTAACTTCATCGTCGGCCTAACTTTCATCCCAATGTCCGAAGCGTTCGGCAACTACGTGTTCTTGCCTTACACTGTCCTTCTCATCTTATTCTTTATCTTCACCTATTTCAAGTTGCCAGAAACAAAGAATAGAACGATCGAGGAGGTCACAGCTCTCTTTAAGAAGTAATCAGGACTAGACTTAAGCTACATTCCTTAGACCTAAGAATAATGATTGCATCACTGCATTGACTTTACACAGCATCATTGTGATAGAAATGTATGTAATTCGATTTACTAGAATAATATATGTAGATGAGCGAGTGTTATCTATGTCCTTTCAACCAGATTTGTATAAAAAAATGGAAAGACTGAACACCACACTTATATTAAATGGAGTCGTTTAGAGGATCTTCATACTTGATATACCTTTGAATAAAGTACTTATTTAACAATAAAATTAATATTGTATAAAGATTTTAGAAGACGATTATGCATTAATTTCTATATTATGTATCACTATTTAGATATCACTATCTATATAGTAACCCTAATACATATGTATTAGGGTTTAAAGTATGAAGTTTCCGTTTTTTAAAACGGGTTGCTTTGAAGTGTTATCTTTGGATTGACTTGGAATTATAAGTTCAAATAAACTTTATATTAAAAGTATGTTGTTCTTTTTTCGAAATTAGGTATTTATTGGTTACTTTGTGTTTTGTATTTTCTGTAATATCGCAGTTCTTATAACCATGAAAGCTAATAACGTTTTTTTCGTATTAAAAGTTCCAATAAATTCATATAACTATAAATATTTAAATAACACTTCAAAGCAACCCGTTTTAAAAAACGGCAGTTTCATACTTTAACCCATATTATTACACTTTGTACTAAGATATTATAAAGGTTCATAAACATTCACTTAAGTAGCTATTGTACGAAAAAGAGCCGTAAGTAATATACTATAATATCAAGAACAACATTATACTATTAATTTATTGATAAAGGCATTATACATTGTTTGATATTATTGTTGTATTTCCAAAGGTTTGAGGACCAAAACTTTTTTTTTGTATATTTTATTATTAAGATATCGTTTATAATTATGTTTGTTACGTTTTGGTGACAGCGAATTTAGTTCAACCCACTTATAGTTTAAGTATTTTTGGTGCTTTTTTTTCTATTGTCTATTCTAGTGCCTTAACTTTTGTTTTACAGTGTAATGATTAGAGTTAGAACAGTTTCATATGCCTAATTTTTAATAACCAGTTTAAAAGAGGTCAATCAAAGTAGGTAGTTATGTAAAGTACTAGAGGGCGCTACAGTGCGGGTAGATATACAAGGAAATAATTTTATTTTTACCGCTTTGGCTCGAAAACTAAATATTACATACCTTACTAAAAGAAAAAAAAAATCAGTTCTTCCCGCGCTGTTGCTAACTTTGTGTATGCCAATACTGGCCATACAGATACCATTAAATGTTTTTCAAATCATTATTCTCAGTGAAGCATATTTTTCCATACGATATTATTATAATATAATAAAATAACGTGTTAGTGAATTGTATACAATATTTAAATATTTACACTTTCTATGATATAGTTATGTAAACGCCGCTTCACAGGCGAACAGAAAAGCAGATTTAAAAAAATATCTTCGTACCCATTATTGGACGTTTTTGACACAGGATGTGTCTAAGGGTGCGTTTCCATTGACGAGGAGCTAAGCAGAGTGGAGAAGAGCGGACCGTGAATTGGCCAATCACAGTGCTCGAAATCTCTAATCAAGGAATCAAGCAGGTTGTGGTGCCAAGCGGAGGGTTCTGCTCTCCTCTGCTCCGCTCCGTTCAGCTCCGCTTCAGTAGAAACGCACCCTGAATTCTAAACCTCCGAATCCATTTTACATCAGCTATGGACCAACATCAATAAAATGGGTCAATTTACATCAGAAAGTTTAAAATTCTGCCCATAGAAAATTATCTAGTTAAGTCAAACGTGCTATACCTCAATAGTTGATAATGTATCAAAATGCACTTTTTTCTAATATTCAAAAACATTAGAAGCGTATTTTAAAGTAATCTTCACTCATCAATTTATTCGTTAGGTCGTATATAAATATTAAAAGGTAAAAATAAATAAAAACAAGTCCACTTTGGCACAATAATTTTGTTGAACCACAGACTAACATTTTTGCTACTAAATGGTGCGTTTACCCTACTGTTTTCAATTAGTCAAATTTACGTAAACTTGTAAATGTAGTCCAGGGAAATGTTAAAGATCTAACCGTCCCAATGTACCTTGGTGCCAACTATGTGTTTGTACTAGAAACTCATTTTCCTAATAAGAAAGTAAAATTTTCACCATGTTAAATAATTAAATAATTTGAATATTCAATTAGGAAAACAGCTCAATCTTGACAGCATTTTTAAAATATGTATTCATGTCTAATAAATAATCTTTTTTCTGAGATGGCAACACAACCTGCCTATTGCTCTATGAATGTGTGTGGCGAGCGAGAGAAAACACAAAATTTTGTAGAAATGTAGTGGGGTTGCCATTTCTAATACTTTTTTAAGTTAAATATTTATTTGTTTTGTATGTATTTTTTTGTATTTTTTATAGTAAACCTAAGTGTTAAGTTTGTTTACTTAACAATGATGCTCGAAATCAAAGATGATACAAAATCGAACTATTTAAAAATCAGAGAAAGACAGAGATCTACTAAATCAGAGAAAGTAACGGTTTAATATTAAAATCAATTGTTTATTGAGCTAAGAGAAACAGCTAACTCGTAATTTTAAGTGGTTCCAGTTTAGGAGTTGATTAATGAAAGATAAACAACTTTTCGTTATTACAAATATTATTATCATATATATTAAGATATAAAATCAAAGTCACAATTTTAATACTGAGAAGTCAGAAAAATATGTATAGTACGGTCAAAATATCTTAACCGCTCTGAGCTTCGAATAATTGCTTGCTCAATCATATGACGTATTTTTTAGAGCATGCTCAATTTGACCGTACTATACCTAACTGATTTCAACTTTGTGAGATCAACAATTTAACTACTTGTAATTTTTAATGGAATACGTTATTTATTTACTCTTTAAAAAGTGGATGTAATTTCAAGCTTTGCTTTTCTTATTTAACTATGCTATAACAAATTATCTTACAAGCTTTTAAGGATAATCGGAACTGCGCTGCCGACAGTGTTTCTTTACTATTTTATATTTCAGTACTGTCTAATGCAAGAAAATTTGTTATAATTTTAATTTTTCTATACTACACCTTAGCATACAATCATGCACAATTTTTACAATATTTTCTGGAACATGTAAATAGTTTGTTTTCTACACTTTAATTGTGATTTAAAGAATTCAATTTTATAAATAATTATGATATTATTAGTAAGTATAGCTATCAAGTCAAGACGAAAAAGACAAGACCTTTTGGAAATTATAATTATAGTCATGCAACATTAAAAAAAAAAACATGGGTAGACATTAACTGTCAATCAAATTAGCTACAGAGTAACTTTTTTTTAAAAGTTGAACGTTATCCGCTACTGAATTTAATTGTTCTGTTTTACTGGCTTATCTTGCTATTCAGTTTTAAAATGTTGCATCATAATGTTATTAATACCGGTAGCTGTCATTATTGTAGCCTAGTAATAAAACACTATATTGTACCTAATTAAATCAAATGAGAAAAAAAAACAAAAAAGAATACGAATTTAATTCGTCTGTTGATATTAAATTATTACTATATTAGCAATAATGCTTTGTTTTATTATTCTATAATCATTAATTATACTGCCATTACTAGTACAGTACGGTCAAAACATTTTGGCCGCTTGGAACTTTGCGTTCCGAACCATTGCGCATATTCAAAAAAATACGTAAACGCAATATGATTTTTGAAAAGAATTACTGCACAGCGGTTTGAAGTTTGGTGCGGTCTTGCGGTGCGGGATAAATCTTGGTGAGAATGAACTTAATGGCTCTATATTTTTTAAACTCGAAGACAAG
Organism: Mythimna vitellina; assembly: GCA_949316375.1. Taxonomy (NCBI): domain Eukaryota; kingdom Metazoa; phylum Arthropoda; class Insecta; order Lepidoptera; family Noctuidae; genus Mythimna; species Mythimna vitellina. Next base: position 4,896,921 of record OX438696.1, read on the forward strand.
TTTTACACTAAATATTTTTATGCTCTGCGTATAAAGCTTTATTTATTCAAAAAGTTTGTATTACTTACGCATACCTACACAAGTGGTGAAAATGATCAAGATTAAAAAACTAATACGTTTTTGTCATTTAATCACGTACACGCAATCCATTTTAAATTGATAAATTAAAATAAATTTAATGGGTATTACCAATCAATTGCATTCGAAGCAACCATATAGATAAAGACATTGATTCATTTGATTTGATGACACGTTTTGTCACTCATTTCCGTTCTCATGTAACTGATTTTCTTTGCGAACTTAGGTACCTAAGTTCACGACGAAAATGAGTTTGCGGGTCGGCTAGCGGCGGAATTTAGGTATTTATTTACATACGTCAATATCTACTGTGTTATGCCCTCCTATAGCAGTGTTTTTAAATCTTTTAAAAGAAGGGACCACATTCTTGTAAAATATCATTAACTTAATTTGTGCGACCCCCTAGGATCTTGTGATCAATTTCTGAACATTTATGTCGCATGTTTCAAATCGTTCACTACGATCAGAAAAAGAAAAAACATTGGAAAAAAAAGTTACTGGAATTGAATGATAGATACCTACTTTTATTGTAGTGTAAGTGTAGGACCTTCGCTTTTTACTTTTCAATTTTCAAAAACACCTTAGTAACAGTGTATCTACTTATCGTGTTTTGTTTATCAGTACCTATTTAATCTAGACGCTATAGATAGGGTAACCATGAGGTAATATAAAACTTAGTAGGTAAATTATTCTGCTGTCCAACGTGTGATGTTTAATTATCTCCGCACAATGCTGAAAACAGCTGTAATGCTTCATTTTGCTCTTCTTCCTCCACTTCACCCTCCAACCAGAAGGTTTCCATGGTGCCTTTGCCCTGAGAAATTAAAAAGCAATATATATACTAGCAATTTCTTTTGAAACTTATGCTTTTATAGTGATTAAAAGTTAGGGTTAATCAAGCAAAAAATTGGCCCAAGTCGAAAAAGTTTTGACTTTATAATAAAAACGCAAATGCAGCTAGCTAATGCGTAGGCTTTTGTTTTCTTGACTGGTTGAGATTCGGATCTTACCTTGACTTTGATGAGTCCTCTAGATCTGAGCCGGAACCTCCCAGCTGGTAATTGAGCTGCTGCAACCGCTGATATTTGGACTCGACCAGGCTGGAACAAAACGAAGTATATTTTGAAATGGGGGTAAGTTCTACTAGTACCAAGGCTGCAGAATTGTTCAGGCAAATGAAAGAGCACAGGTGGGATTTAGTCAGTAAAAGCATAGATTAATGGGCAAGTCTCACTCCACCCAGAGTGAAAGAAAGAAAAACAAGTTTATTCGTGCCTCACAATTATTTTTCATATTCGTACATATCTACCAACTATGGGCACGCCATAATTATGGCGGTAATTCCCCGGTTCTTTGAGGACTGAGGAGTGGCTGGAAAGAGAACACGGCGTCGTTTTAACCTGACATGGCAAGTTCGAAAGGTTCTTGCTCCGGATTCGTGCGGAAGAAACGCCCGGGTGTCACCATTGTGTGGACCGCCCGGAGGAAACGGTGGAGAATATGGTAGAGGTGTGCCGATCGGTGGCAAAGACCTCTCGCGCCGGGCCCTGGTACAGGCTATGGTCCGGAACGAGGTGGAATGGCAGGCAGTCGCCTCCTTCTGCGAAGCAGATGCTAGCAAAGGAAGCGGCCGCGCGCGTGAGGGAACGGCCCCCACGCCCCAGCCGGAATCTCACCGCCACAGCCACCGTAGGCGTAGGCTTGCAGACCGCGAGCAATGGGTAGCACGCTGTCTAGTCATCTGGCAACCGTCCGGACCGAGCCCAAGTTCACGTGCGTCTCAAGGAGATATCAGCAAATCGTAGGAGCCCAGCAGGGTCGAAGCCTACTGGGGCCATGGGTTAAGTGAAAATGAACCCCAGGGGCCCTGGAACGCAAGGCAAAGAAGGAACAAACGAGTGGGTTTTAGTCAGCAAAAGTCTGACATGCTCTCCCGCTCCGCCCAAGAACGGAAAAAGTCATTGGATAATATCCCACCTAAAAAAATACATCTACCAACTAAAGTCTCTAGCCACTCGATGTTAATTTCTGGGAGTGTGTATATGCGAAATTATCTTCAGCAAGTAACGGAGGTTATTCGGAATATGGACAAATCTTATGGGTTACCGGGTACTCAACCAGCAGCAGTTACAAAGTCTTAGTTACCTCAGAAGAAGTCTGCATTCTACTAGCAGTGTTGACGGTGTCTCCCACGAGGCAGTACCGAGGTAAGCGCAAGCCGAGCACGCCAGCTACCACTGGACCGGTGTGGATGCCTGTTGAGATACAAAAATAAGATATAGAAGAATAATAAAATTAAAAATCCGGTAAATTGATGTCCATATAACTAAGTCTCTCCTTAGTCCTATAAGACTGCTAAGTGAAAGATCATGAGAACTAGTTTTTTGCGACATAAAATATTTTTCAGGTATTTGTTGATTGGTAAACCTACGTGTACTTAATATTTTCTCAATCCAAAGATTGACTGGAAGGCAATTTAAGTCCTATTTACAGTCAACAAATGAGATAAGTAACCAGGGTCTACAGATATAGTTAAAATCGTTGAAGCAATGGAACCCGATGGATAGATATGAATGAAATTAATTAAATTCAGCAGCAGAAGCGGGAGCAGTGGTGGCATAGTGGTAACGGCCCCAACTTACAAGTTGTAGGCCGCGGGTTCAAACCCAGCCAGGCGCATTTTTTTGTGTAAATTATTTCATCACCATTGCTCTCAAAACGGTGAAGGAAAACATGGTGAGGAAACCGGCTAGTCCTAGAACCAAAAATTCGAAGTCATGTGACATCCACCAACCCGCACTGGGCCCGCGTGGTGGATTACAGCCCATTTCCTCTCCTAGAGAGGAGGCCTGAGTCCCAACAGTGGGAAAATTATAAGGCCGACTAAGCTAAGCTATAATTAAATTCATTGTGTATGTATAAACCACTCATTAATAAAATTAAAATTCATTCATATCCATCGCATAGAGAGATAAAAGCTACCCTGAAACCGCTCTCATAATAAAAAAAAAACATAAACCACTATCTCACTTGACCATAAGCAGTGTGATAGTATCTGTCTTTACCTATGGTGAGTGCAGGGATCGCCCGCGAGATAGCGAGTGCAGCACTAGCCGCGGAGCCCGCGTGCGCACGTCTGCGTTCAGGCGCTCCGGACACCAGCATGTACACTGTTCCCACTGTCTCCACCTGAAGATAAAAAAATGCTTAATTCTTAAGCTAGTCATCATCATTTGTATTCCATATCGAATACCTTATTGGTTCTCTTGACAACAACTACAATTTACAACTACAGTAACATTACAACATACTTATGGCGGCCATTTACTCAGTAACTAACCATGCGTTGACTTCTTATTATCGTCAAGATTCTGGTGTGTGAAAGAGACGGAGGTATACAGGACGAATAGCACTCTCTCTTTTTCCCAACGGTTTTATGCTGGTTTAGAGGTATGCGGGACAGAGTGTAAAGCCCTGCACAATTCCATTGAAAAGGGAGGTTCCTCCGACCAGACGGATGTTTTGTCTAGTTTGTGCAACTGCAAATTGATAATTTTGGGATGTCGTATATGCTCAAATCGCGCGGAGAACTTTAATTGCTCGATGCAGGATTTCGCATATTCTGTAGTTCTTATGTGGCGCCATAGATGGCGCTACACTGTTATTGATAAGGGAGCTGATAGTATAGTCCGACCCTACCTTATAAACGCGATGTGTATCAAGCAACCTGTCGATCCTGGAGTACACGTCGTTCATGTAAGCGACCACCTGCATGACGTCAGCGCGGGTACCAGCCTCCGCCAGTTGTACGGCGCAAAAGATTATTGTTACGTTTTCAAACGCCTGAAACAACATACAAAGTAACGTTAACGAAAGTAAATAATGTTATTTATCAGGCGTCAATACATTGAAAGAACTTGGTAGGAAGATTTTGATCTAAATGTGTGAGGTAGCTTATTAAGATTAGTTAATAAATAGCATAATAATGCCTTTTAATGTTCCCACTGCTGGGACTCAGGCCTCCTCTCTAAGTGAAGGAAGGTAATAGAAGGTAAGTGATTAAGATTAGTTACTTAACGTTTTTCCCTTGATTTCTTTTTCTCGTTTATCTCACTTGTAATTCTTTACTCAAACTAAATTCCACGATCGCTACAGCGTATTGTTTTCGTAGCGTGTCGTAGAACGATCTTCGTAGCGTGTCGTAGCACGATCGCTACAGCGTAGTGTTTTCGTAGCGTGTCGTAGCACGATAGCTACAGCGTAGTGTTTTCGTAGCTTGTCGTAGCACGTTCGCTACAGCGTAGTGTTTTCGTAGCAAGTTGTAGCACAATCGCTACAGCGTAGTGTTTTCGTAGCGCATCGTAGAACGATCTTCGTAGCGTGTCGTAGCACGATCGCTACAGCGTAGTGTTTTCGTAGCAAGTCGTAGCACGATAGCTACAGCGTAGTGTTTTCGTAGCTTGTCGTAGCACGATCGCTTCAGCGTAGTGTTTTCGTAGCAAGTCGTAGCACAATCGCTACAGCGTAGTGTTTTCGTAGCTTGTCGTAGCATGATCGCTACATCGTAGTGTTTTCGTAGCAAGTCGTAGCACAATCGCTACAGCGTAGTGTTTTCGTAGCGTGTCGTAGCACGGTCGCTACAGCGTAGTGTTTTCATAGCGTGTTGTAGCATGATCGCTACGGCGTGTGTTGCATGACCACCTAATGTGTGTGTGTGCAGTATAATATTTTGTAGCAAATTCGTATTGTGTAGTAGCGTTACTGTTGTACAATATAAATCCACGATATATTTATGTCCGTTGTTACAAAAATTAGTCGACAGGAAATTTTAAGAATGTAAACTTAATGTTTAGGCATTAATTTGATTGTCACCAGCATTAGCGAAAACCGATATGAGTCTTTACCTGACATGCAGCCATAGGATCCTTCCCGGCCCTCAAATGATCAGCAATTCCTTTCGGTATCATAGAATACAGCAGCTGATCCCCCCTCTTCTTCCATTGATCTAGAAGTCTGCAAGATTTCTCTAATGAAAGACTCCTGCTTTCTGCCTTCTCAAAGAGCAGTTCTAATCGGGAGAGGTGCTGCCAACCTTGGAGGAGCATTTCTTTGGAGAGACCATGGCAGTTCATGTCGGCTAGAGACAGCCCGGCCTGACGCAGTTCATCCAAGTCATTGAAACTGAAATAAAGTGTTCAACAAACTGAATTATTAATTTATTGAGAAAAAAATAAAAACAAGTTAACGCTGCTTGGTTACTGGCTTTTTTTTTTAATTGTTCATCATCATCACTACAGTTAAAAAGAGGCCACTGCTGAATAGCACTTCACCCCAAGCGACGCCCATGGGTCGTCCGAAAGGGAATTCCGGGGTCCTGGGATACAAGGCAAAGAAGAAACATAGGAGAAGGGTTTTAGTCAGTAAAAGTCTGTCACGCTGGGCACGTTTTCGGATGACAGCAATTTGGTGGAGTAGTTCGACGCCTGAGTGTATTTTATATTTTTGTATGTAATTAATAAATACACTGATTACTTAAAATAAATCTAGAGTTTCGTTTAACCGTATTATAAGAACATGTCAAATGTCACTTACATAGGACTGCAAAGAAATATAAGGGCATCAATTTCCTCCAGGAGATAGATGGGTCCTCTCAGCAGGATGGAGCGAGCTCCTTGAGAGCCTCGCCTGATTTCAGACCCACACTTAGCACCGCGGTACCGCAGCAGTTCCAGATCGAAGATCATGGTCTGCATGCATACAACCTGAACAAGGAAAGATACATTTACATCAACGCCTTTTATCTTTTAGGGGAATGCAGAAACTACATGCCTGCGACGATTTTAAGGATAACCGACAACCTGGGATGATTTCATGGCAAAATATATCAAAACATGTTCAGATCAGGGGATCATCTTCAGTTCGGCCGAGAGACGTCCACTGTTGCACATAGGCCTACCCCAAATGTTGCCATAACAAGCGGTCCTGTACGTCTCGCATCCATCGGATTCCACAAACCTCCCATTATCGGTTATCGGTCTACCTTGGGAAACCTTCCAACGTTGCGTCTCCTGGTACGCGGTCGCCACTCCAAAACCTTTCGTCCCCATTGACCATCAGTTCATCATCTGACCATAGCCACTTAAATTTGACGATTCTTCGGGATATGTTGGTCCTTGGGACCTTGGTTCTTCTGATCTAATGTCATCAAGCAAGGAAACGCTGATCAGGGGGGTAAACAGTGTTTTTGTAAAGTTTTGGAATTTTCAAGCTGATGGCCTAACTGAATTTAAGCAACAGTGACAACTCACCTTGTCCCATGTAAAAGCTACTTTAGGCTTCCTCAGGCGCAATATTTCAGCAATAGCAGATTTTTCTATGCGGTTGAGAGGTCCACCCCATGCAGCTACCAACTGCAAAAACGTACACATTAGTTTGGATGCCAAAACAGTCAAAACCAAAAAGCGGTAACTCAAGGAAAGTAAGTTTCAAGAAAAAAAGGATTTTGTAACATAATGCACGATTGCCATTGCCTACAATATACACGACAACACGATATGATTGCACGGATTGATTGTTTACGCTACAATTGCATTGCTGATTTTGATTGCTTTATACCTATGTTGATAAAATGTATGTCAAGTCCTATTTTCCATGTCCTACTATGTCCAAAATTAAATTCTATTTCGATCGGTTTAGCGGCTTAGGCGTGAAGACATTTCAAACAAAGGCATTTCGATGGTAAAAAAACGAATTTTCGAAAAATTTGAGATACCACTTTTTGGCTTAAGGCAGTAAATGGTTTGGTTTTCGAGACTCGACAAGGCAATTAAAAATATCTGCATGTTTCAAGAAGTCGCAGTTACTAATAATACTTACATTAGATGTGAAAGTCTTATCGCGTAAATTACCGTTTCGTACAGTATTTTTAGGAAAATAGGATTTATTTAGTTCTCTACAAAATACTTGCGTCGTAAAACTTACCCTTTCTCCAGCTTTAAGGATCTTCATTCTCCTGTCGAGCAGCACTCCGAAGGGGAAGAGTTGCAGTAACAAGGAAGCTGGTACTGCTGGCAGAGGACAAGGCAGACTCTTTCGTAACATAAGAGACTGGACCTAAGAAAAAAAAAGCAGATTTTAACATTGTGATGGAACAAGGATTTTTGAAGTTTTTGTAGGTTTTAAATATGCAGATTATTTTCCTAGTACTGTAGCTCTTTATCTGTTAAGACTTGTTTTAACAGATTTATTATATACTCAACTAATAATAATTCGGTAATTTCCCTAATTTTTCATCCTAAATTGGCGCTAATAAATTACCTATATATAAAGTTAAAAAACGCATTGTTGACACTTTGCATGACCCAAGGGCTGGCTTTTATGTTGATCACAGGATAAGCATTGACATACAGCGTGGCAATACTGTCTGTCTTATGGGCGTATTATCAGTCGATGATTCGACAGCCAGGGCCGAGCCGCCCCTATGTGCGAAGAGCGCGGCTCAAACAGGCGCCAAGGCATAATGTGCGCCGGATATGATGGCAGCGCCAATTTTTGAAAACATTTGCAGAGGAGTTTTTAGACGCCATATTTATATTATTTTTGGTTAATTAATGGTTATTATTATTACCTAGTGATAACGGCCCCGACTTACGAGTTGCAGGTCGCGGGTTCAAACCCAATCAGGCGTATTACTTTGTGTAATTTATTTCATCACCACTGCTCTCAAAACGGTGAAGGGAAACATCGTGAGGAAACCGGCATGTTCTAGAACCTAAAATTCGAAGACATGCGACATCCACCAACCCGCACTGGGCCCGCGTGGTGGATTACGGCCCATACCTCTCCTAGAGAGGAGGCCTGAGTCCCAACAGTGGGAACATTATAAGGCTGACTATGCTATGCTATGCTATTGTTACCTCTTAGTGTATATGTGATAATAGTTGGATAAGTGTTTTAAATATGTAAATAATATGTAGTATTTGTTAATAAAGTCTATTTCATTGACGAAGAAAAAAACGTCCTAACCTTATTTCCATCTTCATGGTAGAAAAAAATAATCTACCAAATTATTATTTCCATTCTTACACAACATGTTTTTCAAATACATAACTTCTGCATATATCATGTATTCCAAAGAGAAAACAGCTCATATTTTATTCATGGTTCAACCTTTAATTAAACAAAGTAAACAATCTGTTCAGAGAGAAGATCCATGTAGCTACTTTTATGTGACTCGTTTATGTGTATGCCAGCGGCTGGCGTAGTAAAACTCTCCTAGTGGCTAGGTAAATTGTGTTGGAACGCTATAATCTTAGGGTTTCTAGCTTTAGGATAAAGGTAGCAGATAGGTTTATTGTTAACCTATGTGGTATTTAAATAGATTATTCAATGCTCTGTAAGTATCATCATCTTCCTGCCCTTGTCCCATCTTATTTGGGGTCGGCGCAACACGTTTTTTTCTTCCATTCTATCCTGTCAACCGTCATACTATCACTAACTTCCTTTTCTTTCATATCACTGTTCACACAATCCATCCATCTTTTCTTTGGCTTCCCTCTCCCTCTCCACCCATCCACATGTATACTCATAACTCTTTTAGTAACATGTGTTTCATCTCTCCTCTTTACATGACCATACCATGACAAACGATTCCCCTTCAACTTTGCTCTGTAAGTATAATGAATATAATGGTTGTAAAGTAATTGTACGACTATGACCATAGTCGTGGTGTAATGCGAGAATAAGCCGCCCTCCAACTTCCAATACCTATACAACAATGGTGTTTTAACGTGCCCACACTGTGCACGCACGTTTACTGCAAAGACAGGCTTTATTAGTCACATCAGAGCACATAATCGTAACCCGTAGTTGCACTGTTCAGAATCCAGTCACCGTAGCCGAAATCGGCTTGGGAGTATATATATATAGTGTAATGCGCGTCCGCTAGAGTCGCTGACGTCGCCTAGTGCTATCCGTAACATATGAAGTGCTAGTGTTGTGCGTAACACTCTCTCCCTCGTTATTGTTAGCTTACGTTACATATACACTCTGTGGGCGCATATAGGCTTCGATCCAACTTGATTGAGTTTTAAAACTTTCTTCAATTTGATCCTTTACAACTTACGTGTTGGAATATCGACGATGACGATAAAAAAGAAAATAAAAACCTGTTTAGCTATCTGAATAGGGTACTTAATTTATTTTTGTTTATTATTATTTACTACCTGTACAAAAGTAGCTAAATTTGTAACAGCCGCAAGGGTCGATCAGCAACCTTATGCAGCCTTTGCCGAGGTCGGTCTGTGAATGGTTGATCATCTTAACATACCGAGATTCCTCCGTGCCTCGGAAAACACGCTAACCTACTGGTCCTATTTTTTGAGGTTGGAAATCATCTAATGACTTCTCCCGTTCCGCTTATGTTTCATGAGTTGCACTTAGCATTCTAGGATGACGAGTTAACTTTTCAGAAGTCCTCCAACGATCCTAGTAGGCATCGGACCACTCTCTACATACGCCTATGGTTTCAGTCAGTAAAATTCTGACGCTCTCTCGCTCCACCTTAAACTCCACCTTAAACGGGAGAAACTATAAGAGCTTATCACTTAAAAGATCTCATAATGCTAGGTATATGACCACCATCTCATCTTACCTTCAGATGAGATGGTGGTCAAACGCGAGCCTATCATTAATAAAAAAAAAATTACAGTATGTATAGAGCTGAAGTATAATCAAAATACCCAAGTACCTATTTACTTGATTACTGTAATTAAAAGCTGGAGGACTGAAGGTATCCTATGGTAGACAATGATTACGTAGATATTACTGTAAAGAATTAATATAACAAAAAATTTGCTTTATTTGAAAGAAAATATTAGGTACAGTAGTCCCTAAAGAGGCGCCTAGAAGAAAGGTTTCTTTTTAATTAACGTGAGAAGAATTTCTAATCTGATTAGATGAGAATGAAATGGCTTTGGTATAATTAGAAATTGTAGCTTTCTATTGGTTACCATTCGAGTACCTAGGTTCCTATATCTTGTGTTATTGTAAGTTCAATTACAATAAATAACATAGAAATAGTAAAAAAAAAACTGGGCAATTGCAAGCCGGACTCGCGCACTGAGGGTTCCGTACAAACTTTCCTTTGAAAACATATCAATTCCCGAATCGAGTTACGAAGATTTTTCCGAATCGCAAAAATAGTTTTTTTTTTGTGACAACTACAAATTAAGTTTTCAGATTTTTTCCTATACTTGTGGTATGAGACCTTGCTTCATGCCAAATTTCAAGATTCTAGGTGAATGGGGAAGTACCCTATGAATTTTGATTCCCTTGAGAGTGTCGAAATACACGGCCGTATCTTTTTTTCCCTTTAACTCAGAAGTTTGATTTTCACAGCTTCAAGGAACCGCAGACCTTAGTATATGGCTTTAATTTCAATTCAATTCCATCACGCATTCCCGAGATAAAGGGTCTTGACAGACAGACAGACAGACAACAAAGACGGACAACAAAGTGATCCTATTAGGGTTCCGTTTTTACCTTTTGAGGTACGGAACCCAAAAAAACAGTAAAGTTTTAGCTACATAATTTTGATGGACGTTTGGCATAATGGTTGACCGATTAGCTGCTGCACTGCGTGTCGCGGGTTCGACTCCCGTACTGAACCAATGTTTGTATGACCTACAGATCAGGTTTTCCGAGTCTGGGTTTCGTATACGTTAGTTTACATGTTTGTGACCCTACCCACGATGTAGGATTTCTTTCCTAGCGTGGGGCAACGTTCTTTTTTTTAAAGTAAATTATTTTTTAATATATTTATTTTTATGTAAGTAATTTGCGCTTTTTTTAAAGGTTATATAAGTACACCAGTATTAGTAGCCTTTAAAATATAACAACCAGACAAATGTATCTATCTACCTAACTCTATATTTCACTGTAATAGATAAAGTAATTTGTTTTTTTTTTGTACAATCGTTCCCTTGACCCAGCCGCAGAGATCAACCGATTGGAAAAATAAATATTAAAATTCCAATCCATTGGTCCCGATTCGAGCTGAAATGTCCTTTGGGAACAAAATCAATTTGAGCCGGGGAGGCTGGGTTTATCACAGACATCTCGAATTTTTACTTTGATTCCTTTTTGTTGTGTAACGGAATGAGGGGCTAGTAATTCAGAATGCAGTGCAGCGTAGTGCACGTTTGTTTTAACGTTAATGCGATTGACACTATTATGACGTTCAGTTCAGCTCCAATCGACCCGCTTCAAGCTCTTAAGAGGGCCATTCGCCCATTTTTTCGCCTATCGTCAACTTCGAGCATGGTTTACAAAACGAGAGATAACGCCTGAAAACTTTGTTGGCATTCGGTAAATCCGTGATTTTGCTCGAATATTTCACAAAACTTGTTTCAGGAAATTTGTGTTTTTTTTAAACCCTTTAAGTTTCGGCAACAATGTCGTTTGCTACCGGTATATAAGTATTAAAAGAATACTCTTATGCGACAAAAGCAACTAAATGAGGTAGAATAGATTAGCGTTTAAATAGCTACACAAAACCATACCTCGACTCACCCCATCTAGTTTATAAAGTTATCTAAAAAATTGACGTTTAAAAGTGTTTATAAAACCTATTTGCAAGATATATTATAATATCGTTTATCATTTACTAAAATAATGAAAAATAATAAAAAAAGCGTAAAGTTCAGTGGCTGTTTTAATTATTTTTCGTAATTTATTCGATATTGTGACGTGAAATTGATATAGCTTTATATATCAAATGTCTACATAGTTGGAAAAATGTGGAATCATTGAAGCAGGTGCGATCTTGGTAAAATTAAGATGAGAATTCTGTTATAGAATAAAAAATAAAAACGTTTCAACATGTTTTTCTAAAATATATGTATAGAATCTATGTGTAACAAAGTAGTGCCAGTGTGCAGGGCACATTGCTCGCAGAACAGATGGTCGATGAGGACGAAAGGTTCTGGAATGGCGACCACGTACCGGAAGACGCAGCGTTGGATGGCCTTTTTTTTGTTGCCGGGGTGGAAAATCCTCATAGATGTCCTTCGCCTGGGGCAGGCGAAGGGGTCTGTCAGACTCTTACTGACTAAAAACCACCCCGGTGTTCCCTCCTACACTTGGACCGGGGCTCGTGGGATCTGATACGCCATCCATGATCCCCAGCTAGTGCCGGCCCGCATACGCCTCCGTTGGATGTTGGCGTTGGATGGCCTCCCACAAGGTGCACCGATGACCTGGTGAGGGTTGCGGGAATCCGAAGGATGCGAGACGCCCAGGACCGGGTTTATTTCGACATTTAGGGGGGCCTATGTCCAAGAGTGGATGTCTTTCGGCTGAAATGATGATGATGATGAAAGTAGTGCCAAAATATTTTTCTTTCTTTCTTTACTTCTATAGTTTCTAACTATTTGATTTTCTCTCCTTCCAGTTCAAGGGTTCGGTCTCATAACCATAAAATGTAGGTGTCATAAAGGACAAGGTTCCGAGACAATGGCGAAATCAACAATAGACCGTCAACACGACAGTTTTGGCGCAAATGATTTCGATCAATAATATTGATCCATAAAAGGTGACTTGATTGTTTGTGGGTAAATAAAACTGTGTTTTAGTACCAAGGATGTAGCATGAAGCATGAAGGCGTGTGGTCTTTCAAGTAAGAGATAAGGTGACTAATGTATGATGAAAAGGCAAAGCAAAAAAAAAAATTACCAAAAAAACCCGACTTCACGAAAAGGATCAAAATAACTTTAATTTCGGAAATCGGTTTTTCTCGGTATTGTTTATTTCTTATTCAAATAAGAAATAATTATTTATTTGTAGGGTCATAATCGCTTAACTATCTTCATTGTAATATTGTGACTATGGAGTTGTGTTGCCCATTTCTGGTCTTCTTCATCAGTTCCATTTCATCAAATGTTACTTTTTGACTGTAAATGCTCGATGAAAATACCAAAATCACTATATTGTTGAGGAGTTCCCTCGATTCCTCATGGATCCCATCATCAGAACTGGATTTTGAAAAAAATTAAACCAATCTAGATGCATATCCTTTAAAAAAAAAAAATTTGCAAATCAGTCCATAAACGACGGAGTTCTGAGGACATGTGAAAACATACAAAAAAATTGATAACCTCCTCTTTTTTTTCAAGTCGGTTAAAAAGAGAGATATCACCTGAAAACTCAATTGGCGGAATAATTACGGAATTACCAAATATTCCTTGATTTACTCGAATATTTGATAATATTTGTTCCAGGAATTCTGAATGAAGTTTTTGGAAATTTCTTCATTCAGAATCTCGATTATATGTGCAAGGTGTATATAGATGTATATTTTTTATATTAATACTGAGAGGCAATTTAGGAACCAATAAAGGAAAGCCAGAAAAAATCCTCCCTGGAGGTAATGTAGCATGAAAGTACTGTGGGTACGGTCAGTGCGTGTGAGACAAAACCACTTAATCCAGTCAGTTGAACTAACATCTAATAATAGTACTGGGGCACGGAGCGAGCACTCATCTGTGGACTAATGTCACATGATCAATGCCAAATAAGCGTCTAAAGTCATACCATTATCTATAATCTTTTAGAAGTAACTCAAATAATTATTGAGAAAGGTCTGGACATTAGCATAATCAGCCTTTTTAATGTTCCCACTGCTGGGACTCAGGTCTCCTCTCTCGAGGAGAGGGAATGGGCCGTAATCCACCACGCGGGCCCAGTGCGGACTGGTGAATGTCACATGTATTCGATTTTTTGGTTCTAGGACATGCCGGTTTCCTTACGATGTTTTCCTTCACCGTTTTGAGAGCAGTGGTGGTGAAATAAATTACACAAAGTAATGCGCCTGGCTGGGTTTGAACCCGCGAACTACAAATCGTAAGTCGGGGCCGTTACCACTTGGCCACCACTGCTCTCACTCGGCCACCACGCTGGACATTACATCCTAATCAATTTTATATTATCATATCTATGGACATATTATAATGACTGTTAGTTATAACATCGCCTTGGACTAATCTGTAAAGGTGTTATAATGTAATAAATAAATAAAGCTAACTGTTCACAGTACGAATTGTAAATTACACCGAATCACCGTTACCTAACTCTATCTACATACAGTATCATCTACATATCACGTTCGCACTCTGCATGGAAATATTGCGTGGTCGGTAGAACACAGGTCTGAATTTTGATTACGGTGGCTAATCTCAACGGAGATTATATTTGTTTGCTAGTACACAGGATATATATGCACAATTGTGTGTGCAAACACAGATGTAGACTGTCTGTTCTTTTACTCTTAAAGCCGGATGAGATGGTAATCGACGCGACCACAAAAAGATCTGAGAGAGAGACAATTTCGTCCGGGTACGATTTCCGGGTCCGTCTGTATATAAATATTATTTTTATTTTATGTTAGTTTTTCTGTTACCACGTCGTAGTTTTTTTTTCAAGATTCAAAGCATTTATTTCAAATAAACCATTTACAGACACTTGAATTGTCAAGAAGTCATTCAGTCAGAAAAATGGTGCTAATTGCACATTCCAAAGCGTAGATCTCTATGGAGAAGAATGTGCAAGAAACTCTATGGACAGTCTTTTCAATCATATTGTGCTTTACAAATATCCCGATTACCTACATGTTTCTTGTCGATACTATTATTTGAGAACGATTACGTCCGAAACTGGAAGACGAACCGAACATTCGGTTATGGTTGTAGTCTCGGCTGCACATCATGTTTCGATCGGAAATTATTAATAACTTTTGGAAAAACACTACGATATAGAGGCAAAATAAAAAAAAAATAAGAGCTCCAGTGTAAGCCACAAAATACGGACGAAATTGCGGACTGATGGCAAGTGTACCGCTAGTGGATCACGCTAATAAATTGCCTAGCTTTTACCAAAATCTTACAGAATGTGGATAAATGATGTTTACTTTGTAAGTTGGTATTTAAAAAACACTTTAAAAAAACTTAAACTTAAACGTCAATTTTTTCGTCAATTTAAACTAGGCCGGTATTTCTTAGCTGACTATCCTGAGAAGAAACAACGAAACATACTCAGGGGTCAGTCTCTTTTAAAGTCCTTACAGCAAAAATTTAATGGACAAATCATATGAGAACCATACGAACTGGTATCTGAAATGGTCTTTTGAGAAAAGAATCACACAGATTTGAACAAGGCTTGTGTTGAAGATGCTTGTATTTTATTCATCTTAAACAATGATTTGACACGTCGCACGTTTTATTAAGGACCGTAACACCAGATTTTATGTCTGCATACTGGGAAATTGGGGCAATGTTCCATTACAAGCGCTGTTATTTTAGTACTGCAAGTGGCCATTTTACGATCTATTCGAGTTTCATTTATTTTGTAGGAAATATCTCTTGATTAGTCTCAATTTAGTTTTGTTTCTTTAGTATTTAGCTGATAGTCTGGTAATAAAACTGGGCTGAATGTCGAAAAGGTCACTAACCCGCAGGATTCTCAGCTTCTCGGATTTCTTGTGGTCGGTTTTACAATCAATTAATCAGACAATATGTAGGTATTCTTAAGACATCCAGTTCAATTGGAATGATTCTATAGGGTTCCGTACCGAAAAGGTAAAGACAGAAACCTATTGCTAATTTATTTATTTAGTACAACAAAATAGCCATTAATACTAAAATTCGTTAATTCTTTCACTGTCTTCTAACAGAATCGCAAACTTTCTAATAATATTGTCTTCCATTCATCAGCAAACAGATCCAATCCAGAGTTGGTCTCCACGAGCGCGTTGAGTTGAGCATCGTTAGCATACGCGGTATACGGGAGGTGGATCGAGCTACAGTGCGACAAAATGGGACATAAAATAATTTATGCTTTCTAGAGCGATTGTAATTATTCGGAACAAATAATTGACACAACTCTGAATGTCAGTCGGACGCATCAGTGTAACCATTAATGATTTTATAGGCTGTTGTAATTTGGTCAACAGCCCGCCTAAACTTTAATGAATTGCAATTTAAGCATCCTAAAATAAACATAGTAGGATACATATATGGATAGTATCCAAATAATCGTTTATATGAGTACCTGAGATAATTTTTTTGTACTTTCTCCAGCATGAGTGTATATATAACTTCATGAGGATTCCATACACAAGCGCTGGTTTCAAGTTTGCACCGAACTAGAGTATTAAGTACTAATGTTTTTACACTAGGTACTAAAACTTCAATGTCCGTCTGTCTGTCACCAGGCTTTATTTCATGAGCCGTGATTGCTAGACAGTTGTTTTACAGATGATGTATTTCTGTTGCCGCTAATGGCCGCTATAGCAGCAAAACAGAATAGGGGCTCCCATACAACAAACGTGATTTTTTGCCGTTTTTTACTACGGACGGTACGGAACCGTTCGTGTGTGATTTTTGATTTTGTTTAGCTTCGCATGTTTTGTGCATTTACGGAGAGTCAAGTTTAGACAGTATTTAGTTTTTATAAGCACTTTGAGTTCCATTAGAATATAACACATTCTAAATGTAACGCATTCTAAACTTGGTGAAGTATTTGGCAGCAAATGTTTCGAGTCAGCTTTCTCTGTGAGCTTCGCTGAGGTTGTCAATGCCACTAATACTATAAAGGCGTAAGCTTGTGAGTGTAGGCCTTTTTTTTTTGAGGTGGAAAATCGTCCAATGACTTCTCCTGCTCTGGGGCGGAGCGGGAGGGCCTGTCAGACTTTTATTGACTAAATCCCACATCTGTTCCTTCTTTGCCTTCGTTCCATGTTCATGGCCCGAGATGGCTCCGATTTGCTGACATCTCTGTTATGAGAGTGTGTATGTGTATTTGTATGTTAGTTAATTTGTTACGCTCGAATGGCTGAACAGATTTACATGGAATTTGGCAAAATACCCTGGAATTGCACATAGGTAGGATACTTTTTATCCCGGGGGTATGTTATCTTGGGATAATTTTCTAATTTCACGCGGGCGAAGCTGCTGGCAGAAGCTAGTGTTATACCTAATAACATTCTCAGCTCCCTTTTACAGAGATCGCACCTGTTTCAATGATTTTACAATATTGTTTACTTATGTAGACACTAGACACTTGAATTACAAAACTACTACTCTGTCAAGAAAGTACCGGGAAAAGATCAATAATACACAAAATGTCTGTTATTCATCCAAATTTATTTTATCACCTCCAAAGTATGCTCCTTTAGAAACGATACACTTGCGCCAACGAATAATCCATTCATCAAAACATTTTTTAAGCGCTGATTCCGGAATTGAGTTCAGTTCTCGCCGCGAATTCTCCTTTATGTCTTTTATCAATTGAAAACGGGTGCCACGAAGTGGTAATTTGAGTTTAGGAAATAGAAAAAAGTCAGCAGGAGCCATATCTGGTGAATATGGTGGTTGCTGGATGGTATTTGTTGAGTGTTTGGTCAAAAATTCGTTCACAATGATAGCCTTGTGCGAAGGCGCATTGTCGTGGTGCAAAATCCAAGAATTTTCTTTCCACAAATCTGGCCTTTTTCGTCGAATTCGCTCTCTTAAACGCTGCATAACGCTCAAATAATATTCTTTATTTACCGTTAGACCTTCCGGTAAGAATTCAGAGTGCACAACACCGCGATAGTCAAAGAAAACACTCAACATGACTTTGACTTTTGATCGACTTTAGCGTGGTTTTTTCGGTTTCGGTTCAGTTGGAAGGCGCCACTCCGAAGCTTGTTGACTAGTTTGCATGTCAAACTCTTAAACCCACGTCTCGTCACCAGTAACAATGCGTTTCATGAATGTTGGGTCCGAACTGACTCGTTCTAGCATGTCCTCAGCGACTTTCATGCGATTGAGTTCTTGGAGAAAATTCAGATCTTTTGGGACTAGCCGAGCAGCAACATGTTTCATACCCAAATGATTAGTTAAAATGGTACGAATCGACTCGTGAGACACAGAAAGTTCGGCGGCTATCTCTCAGAGTTGAGTGGGGATTTTCAGTCACTATTTTCTTCACTTTTGCGATGTTAACTTAAGTTGCAGACGTTGACGGCCTACCAGAGCGAGGCAAATCTTCCATCACATCTCGACCGCTTTTAAACGCTTTGAACCACTCATAAGCACGAGTTTTTGATAAAGTCGATTCACCGTAAGCCTTCTGTAACATTTTCAGACTCCGAACACGAAATTACATTGGCGATGCAAAATTTAAGACAAACTCTTTGTTCGATATTTTTGTCCATTATGAAATTCGCAATACACACTATATATGATATTACTAAAACCAGCCCTGTATTTAATATAAATAACAGATGCAACTCAAACTCCGCGCCAAAATGGAAAACAGTTGTGCCAATCTAACAACTACAAAAAAACTAAAATTTGAATTTGGAATCATAAACAAATCATCCATTCCCGATACTTTTTTTGACTGAATGTAAACCAATTTATAGTTTTAGTGTATTTTAGTTAAGTGTTTCTAATATTGATTGGATAGAATATTAAGAGGTGTACCAATAGTAAGAACCTTATTCCGCGAATATTGATTGATTAGTCCTCTGTATAGAAAAAAAAAACAATTTTACATCAAAATATCCACTAAGAATCAATTTTCGAATAATTAAAACAGTCACTGAGGATTACTAGAAAAAATCCCGCCAAAAGCCCCTTGAAATGGATACACGATGTACCAAAGACAATTCAGATCAATCAATGTATAGGCGTATATCTAGCTGTCATTTACCATTTTTTACAAGCTTTTTATATCCTGTTAGACTTATTTGTATGTTATATGAATTCGATACTCTTGGCTGCTTTACAGAAAATGTTCCACCCTTTGAGTTCCACCATATTTACAAACAGACACGGGTTTTAACACCTAGTGCTGATACAATTTACTTGAAACATAGATAGTTTTATTTTATTTTATTTTATTCGGGAAAAATAACAGTTATACATTAAAATCTTATACTAAGTTATATATATGCAGAAATTATAAATGTAAAACCTACGACATTTTCCACAACATACCTATGTATGAGTAATATTTAACAATGCGCTATTCTAAGCTGTTAAAACAGAAAAGTAATTTATGACAAATCCGGCTCTTGGGCGGAGCGGGAGATAGTGTTAGACTTTTACTGACTAAAAACCCACTCCTGTTCCTTCTTTGCCTTTGTCCCCGGGCCCTGGGTTTCGCTTCCACACTACCCGTGGCCCCAGTAGGCTTCGACCCTGCTGGGCCCCTACGATTTTCTGACATCTCCTTGAGGCGCGCGTGGAACAATACGCGCCGTCGCCGACTTGGGCTTGGTTCGGACGGTTGCCGGACGGTCGGACGGTGAGCCACCCATTGCTCGCCGTCCGCAAGCCCGCGCCTACGGTGGCCGGAAATCGGGATCGGATCCCGGCGGCGATCAGGGCGTAAGGACCGTTGCCTTACGCGATCGGCCGCCTCCTTTGCTAGCATTACTGCTTCGCAGAAGGAGGCTACCGCCTGCCTCTCCTCCTCGCTCCAGACCATGGCCTCAACCAAGGCCCGGCGCGAGAGATCGCCGCCGCCGATCGCTCCTACGAGGACACGGCGTTGCTCTGCCCAAGCGGGGCACACCTCCACCGTGTCCTCTGGGCGATCCACGCAGTGGCGACACCCGGGTGTCACTTCCGCAGGAATCCGGTGCAGGAACTTCACGAACTTACCATGTTTGGTGAGAACCTCGTCATGTGAAAGGTGACGACGCCGTGAGGTCTTTTCAACCACGCCTCAAAGAGGGGAATTACCGCCATAATTGTGGCGTGTCCAAAAGTAGTTAATAGTAAACATACTTGCATAACTAAGAAAAAAAAGATGGAGGGAGAGATAATGTGTAAATATTAAGCGAACTATTTTAAATTTGTTACCTAGTTATCTAGTTTTACAGGTCAATAGCAATTTATTCATAAGCTTTGCACCGAAACGAAGGGGGCTTAGTAAAAGAGCAGGTGGCGTAACCGGTAGAAGGACAAATTGGGCCTTCTAATAGTTGTTTACTGCATTACCAATTACCATTCATTCCAACGAGATTGTTTCATTACAGAGAGAGTACTTAAAGGAGATTTATTCTGTACTAGCTTTTGTCCGCGACTTCGTCCGCGTAGAAGTCGTAAATGGTTTTATTAGGTTTTTTGCGATACGAAAATATGAAATATTATTTATTATCTTGGTCGTGTGTGATAGATAGTCCATTGAATTGTATGGCGAGCGATATTGTATCTTAAGATGAAATATTATATAGTATCTTAGCCGTGTGCAGCGTGTAGTGAACTCCACTGCGAGTGACGTAACCTACGACAAACTTATTACCGTCAAACGGGGTGAATAGGACTGCAGGGGTGAATAGGAACAAAACTTTGGTTAAGTTTTTTACATTGGTATGTATTTATATAATTGATTTCTATCAAAGTATCCGTTTTTATTACAATTAATGAACAAATAGGAGTACTTAAATGCTGGGAAAAATTGTTAATTAAGGCGAAAATCCCCTTCAAACTTTTGTTCCTATTCACCCCTGCGGTCCTATTCACCCCGTTTGACTGTATTTGCGGTTGGTACAGTAAGCGGGTCTAGGGATCGAACCGCTAAATTAAGTTCGTTTTTTATTGTATGTACTTTTCCGGGATAAAAAGTACCCAGTGTGATGCCCAGGATATTAAAGAATAATTATTTTACAAAAAATATTTCAATTACATTTTTGGGTTCGGTGTTGGTCTAGTAACACCCCCTGCCATTTATTTTTTTGATATTTTCAATGTACAGAATTTTCACTTCTACAGATTTATTATAAGTATAGATTTCTTTTTCCATTTATCCTTTTATTTAAATCTGCTTGTAGCACTTTTCTTTGAGACTTGAGATCATTGTGCTTGAGAAATATCTCAAAGATGGAAATAAATTGTTTGCTTCTAGTTATATTTCCTCACGTTTCAGTTTTCTTTGCTAAAGGATTGTTTATCGGAAAGATTTTGAGTTGCCAAGGCTCCTATATCTATGTCGGGATGTATGAACTATCATATTCTGTAACCCCTATTAAGACCTGTCGTGCAGGATGGTTTATAATGATGGATCTGTCCGCAACGTTCGCGTTTAATCCTTAATGTTTGTTGGGATTAATGAACTTAAAGATTAGGACGTAAGCGAGGATTTGAGCTCATCAGCATTATCCGGTAAAGTGATCCCAGTTTGCTGAGAAATTGTGATCAAATGGATAAGTGATAGTAATTTTTTATTTGACTTAAACTTTAAACTGCCGTTTGAACCTTATGTTATCAGTTCCTCTACTAGCTATAATACCGGGGTTAATAAACGTTTATTTTATTCTATACTGTTCTTATTATATTTAGCTAACGGTATTTTCAAAGGCCTTTTTAACTTTGTCTCATTAAGTCAAAGTCAAAGTTAAAGTCAAAAGTTTTTTATTTCACGGCCTACATGGGCATAAAACGTCAGAAGCTAGTGCACGGTTCCAAATTGGTCGATCACTATGGAGAAGAACCGGCAAGAAACTCCATGGTCTTTAAAAAAAAAATGTTGTTTTTATAATATTTCCATATTACAGTATAAATAGATATTATGTAAGGACAGTGTAGACTGGTCAATATTGTGCTAAAAAGTACGATAAAAATAATCATAATAAAAAGAACGAGCTTCATAAAGAACGAGGTTCACTTAAAATGAGTTTTCATCATTGTCTTAATCTCATTACAACTTCGTTGTAAAGTTGTCATAAGTTTAATTGTTTGTGTTTCATTGTGCTTGTAAGATATCATAGTAAAACGACGTCTTAATAACTTTATTTTGCGAGGTTTGAAACATGGAAGTTTCCACTGACACTTTTTTTCGGTGGGAAAATCATCCACTCACATCTCTCGCTCTTGGGTGGAGCAACTGCGGTGTGTCAGACTTTTACTGACTAAAAACCTACTTCTGTTCCTTCGTTGCCTTTCACATCAGGGCCGAGTCTTCCTTTCAGAAGCAGACACTTGGCCCCAGTAGGCTTCCACCATGCTGGGCTCCTACGGTTTTGCTAACATCTCCGTGAGGCGCGCGTAGAACAGTACGCGCCGTCGACGACTTGGGCTCGGTCTGGACGGTTACCAGACGGTCGGACGGCGAGCTACCCATTGTTCGCCTTCCGCAAGCCTGCGCCTACGGTGGCCGGAAATCGGAATCGGAATCTCGGAGTGCCGCGCCCTCGCGCGTGCAGGTACTGCCTCTTCCTTTGCTAGCATTACTGCTTCGCAAAAGGAGGTGACCGCCTAACTCTCCTCCTCGCCTCGAACCATGGCCTATACCATGGCCCGGCGCGAGAGATTGTTGCCGCCGATCTCCCCCACGAGGACACGGCGGTGCTCTGCCCTAGCGGGGCATACCTCTACCGTATGCTTCACCGTGTCCTCCGGGCGGTCCACACAGTGGTGGCACCTGGGCGTCACTTGCGCACGAATCCGGTGCAGGAACCTCCCGAACTGACCATGTCCGATGACGACCTGCGTCATGCGGAAGGTGAGGACGCCGTAAGGTCTTTCCGGCCCGCCTCAAAGACGAGACTTACCGCCATAATTATGGCGTGCCCATTCCCACTGACCCTGTGAACCAAATTTAATTAATGGCCGGACGTTACATGTCAATATCATATTTTATTACCGAGTCCTATGTCCTACATAACTGCCCCTAATTATGTGTGAAGCCGGTAACCTTATACAGCGCTTAATTGGAAAACGTATGACAATTGAATAAGCGGCATATAGAAGATTGACTAGACTAGCTACTGTTCATTCAGTTTCAGAATTTTAAGATAATCTGGCCGAATGGGGTTTCCTTGACCCATTGCAAATACAGTGGCAGTGTGAAGTCCCTTCACTGGATATACGTCAACTCCTTTCCTGCTCAGCACCCACGAATACTTGCACCTTCCAGGACTTATATTAGGCCAATGACAGAACTGGCCAGGTGGCAAAATATTGGTCTTAAGAAAATTAGACTCAGATCGACACGAGATGAAGTTTAAGTGATGGAAAACATGATACACTTGCTGAGACATATTGTAGACGTCACAACTAGACTTTCGACAGGAACCTGAAAGATTTTCTGTAAATCAAAATAGTCATTTGGCTCCGAAGGTCAAACACTAATGGAAAAAAATAAAAATAAATAGAATCTGAAATAATTAGTTTTGCTCGAACTTGTTTGAAATTATGAATAGATAAAGCATTTATTTGCCACAACACAAAACATACACCGAAGCACAATTAAATTATAAAAATTAAGCACTTATACAAACACAAACAACAACAAAAAAAACATATATACATACATATATAAGTAAAATCTACTGCGAGAGAATGGATGATGTAAAAATAGATTGATTTACTCAAAAGATAGCCCACTTTATCCGTTCTCTGTACTCTACATCTAAAATAATATTTGTTTGTAATCCCAGGAACTATTGTCAATTATAAAAAAAATATATGCCACTAAAAGACGGCTATATTTTCAATAATTGTCAAAGCTTTTCCCAGAATAATAGACGGGTTCTGTGGCTTAAGCTACATGAGCGAATATTCGAGCAAATAGAGCTAGTGTAAACATAATAAAAAAGAACTTATTTTACGACCGAGTATAGCCTGTGGAAAGCCTTTGGTTTATAGTACACGTCCTTCTTTCATGTTAGTGGTGTTTCTTAAAATATATTTACTTACATAATCACTATTATCAAACTCGAGCCTCAGAACTGCCACGTAGTAATTGCCTTCCATGCTCTCCTTCACCACTGATACCTTTAGCTTCAGCGAGAATATGTCTTCTGCTATCTCATATAGCTGACCTGAAATGTGACGTCATTTTAGTATGTGGATTCCAGAATGTGCAGTCAATATAATACAATATGCCCTAAGGTAGATTAGTTCTTGAACAGTTTTAACAAATTTAAAAATTGTTTGTATACATTGTAATTACGTTAGTGTGATATACAAACTCCTTCATATTACTTCATCTTTACTGTTTCTAATGAAGCATATTGAACTTTGAATGCTGTGTACAGTAATAATTGGACTTCAGATTTATACATTTTATTCTTTAAGTTATGCCACAATATACTTACCCATAAGATAATGCGTAAATCCAGTCCTGCCGCTGCTGTACACGAGTTCAGCTCCATGCCGGTGCGCACGGGTGAGCTGCATGCTCGGTGACCGCATGCGCGGGAACGTGAAGCGCATGCGCTGGTGGATGTTGTCTACGGACTGTAAGAATGTGCAGAAGTACCGGCCGGTCGCTCGGATCATTGTGTCGTAGCTGTGGGCAAAATAAATTGAGTATGATAATTTTGTTTTTGAGCCAAGATTACCGAGTGGGCAGGACACATTGCTTATTTGCATATTCTGATTTCGGACTGCTACTCTATCAGAATTTCTTAAGTAAATACTAAGTACCACTTTGTCCGAGCTTAGTGTTGATCGCCTTTTATATGCTTAGTTTTTTAAGGTTTTTTTGCTGATCCAACGTTCTTGGCATCTGATGTTGAACGTTTTTAATGCCAACCATGAACGGTTTTAACTTTGATTAATGACCATTGTATAATGGACTGTGGGTCCATGACGGGACCGATTTCTTGAATTTAATGATTTAAAACCTCAGCCAAGTTACGATCGTGACTGAACGTTGAGATGAAGTCAGAACAAAGGAATCGGAGGCGTGGCCTACTCGAGGCGTTCGACGCAAACTAAACGATCGTAACAAAACAAACTCAAATACCTATCTAAAACAAAACAAGGCACTAAAGTACTGATGACGACGCTACTCTTAGCATTGTTATCTTTATTTAAGCTAAAGCCAGAAAAACTGTTCATATAAATAGTAGGCCATCTTTTACTTATCAAAATCGGTAACCGTTGGTGATCAGAACTTATTGACTAGACATGATTTGAATCTTTGAGCCTGTAACAGTTTGAATGACAGCTCAATATTGGCGGGGCCTTGTATAAATTTGTTTTGGGACCATAATGTTACTTTATGTTACGAAAAAGATTTGGCGGGACCATTTTGTGATAGGGATATTGCCTGCGATAAGGCCTTACGCGACTATCCTTAAAGTAAAAAACGACGTATATCTTATTACATTATGATTTGGTATAAATTATAAAAAATATTATTTATAATTTATACCAAATCATAATTAATGTTTTAAACTTACCCGTAGTTACTGAAGAATTTCACAAAACATCTGCCAAAGAAGTGCATCACTTTCTCAGGAGTCCCAAACTTCTCCCTCATGATGTTGAGCTTGTCTTCACTGACCACGCTGAGGCTGTTTAAACGTGGCCGAGAAGGAATGAGGGACCCTCGACGCCTGTACACGTCCAGAGCAACCGTGCAACTGGTCTTACGGGGTGCTGGCGGCTTCAGTATAGAGTTCTTTTTAACAGCTTCAGTCTCTGGGGAAACTGGTTCGGAAGCAGGAACCACCTTCTCCGATGCAGCAGTTACTCCTGCGACTTGGTTCTTAGCTGGTATCTCCACGTCATCCACTTGGCTCGTTTCAGGAATAGGCTCTTCAACAGTGTCTTTAATCTTATGATTTTCAAACTTAAAACCCAGACTCCTTCTATGAAACTCTCGAGCGACGATTTCAGCCTCTTCTCTGATTCTGGTTTCATTGATCCTACCAGTAGACGCTGCTACGGATGGCCGTATCTCCTCTGATGAATTATATGCATCAATCTCTTTTTTGGTGACGTTTTTCAAAGCGTTGGTGGCTGTAAAAGGGCATTTGTAGCTTTGGGTCCTGTTGTCTGTGTGGACCGAAGCGCTTCGCCAGCTTGGTTTGACTTTAATTGATGGTTTTTTAGGAGCTGGGCTACTTGGTCTGGATGGTGCTGGGCTGTTTGGGTCTTTGGTGATCAAACGAGCTAGAGCGCTCGCGAGACGCAACATCAGAGCATCTGGATATTGCTGGACAAAAAAGCAGTGTTGACTTATTGTTCTTTAATTAAATCATTTACATTAAGTTTCTTTTGATTGATACCTGTGTGGCACTGAAGACTGTGTTCCTCGCACCCGACTCCCGGAGAATCGTTTCCCATATTTCTTCCCCGCATTCTTCCTGTGAACGTACCAAAATTTCATTAGCTAGACTCAGGAAAATTAATTATTCTATCACTTTTAGGTTGAATCTCATTTTCGCGTCATACGATGAAGTCTATTTGTTTACGAGCGGTGAGATCGTTCAACCTAATTGAAGGTTTAATATTCTGGAAATTACTGTGGAAAGTGGTAGGTAACCAAAATATCCCTGGGTCTACGGTCTAATTATGAGAAAAACCTGACTATAAGTAAAACTTTGGAAGCATAATTTGGAAAATAATTGATTTTCATGAAATAGGTGCACAGAGGTGACGTAAATCTTAGCTTAAAAATAAAATTTTTCATGTCCTGACATATCGACATAGTAAACCAACAAATTCGGCCGCTAAAAAATTAATGTTGCAAGGAGGAAACCTTGTAATGTGCATATATATAAGGATGGATAAGGTTATCATGAAAAATATTGTTTGCAAAATGAGATTTTGAGTGCGACATATTTACAAAAACAAGTGTATATTTGGTCTTATCGCACAGGACAATCTCTTACAGACAACAGTAGCTAACTAAAGTGTCTGTATAAATGTTGAGACTGCAGGCCCTAATTTCTAAGTAGATATTAAAGGCAGTTCAAATCGCTATTGCAATATGTCGTAATAGCCGCACCATCTAATTAAGGTGGGTCCTCAAAATAATAATGATTGCTTAGTATTCCACCTACGTGGTCCTACGGACCGTTAATATTAATTACATATTAGGTCACGTGACGCAACGGATTTGCCATTTTTATTCCTTGTTTGCAACACTGATGGCTGCCCAGTTCCCTGTGTCCAGCTGTAAGTTATGTTTGTTGTTCTTTACTTCGTCTCGTTAGTGGCACATTGTATTTCACACGATATGAAGTGAAATACATCCTGGGTACTTCATTTTTAGGGTTCCGTACCTCAAAAGGGAAAATGGAACCCTTATAGGATCACTTGTTTGATTGTCTGTCTGTCAAGATCCTTTATCTCAGGAACGCATGGAGGCATCGAGTTGAAATTAAAACCATATACTATATATAGGTCTGCCGTCCCTTGAAGCTGTGAAAAAATCAAACTTCTGAGTTAACAAAAAAAAAGATACGGCTGTTTATGTCGCAAAAAACGTATATTTCGACACTCTCGAAGGAATCAAATTTTATAGGGTACTTCCCGTTGACAGAGAATCTTGAAATTTGGCATGGAGCAAGGTCTCATAACATAAATAAGTATAGGAAAAATTCTGAAAACTGTAAATTTGCGTCACAAAAAAACTTTTTTTGTGATTCGGAAAAATCTATATAACTCAATTCGGGAATTGAACTGTTTTCATAAGTAAGTTTGTATGGAACCCCTTAGCGCGCGTGTCCGACTTGCACTTGCCCACAGAATTATATTAATTGAGTTACAAAGAATGATCCGTATGGCAAAAAAAGTTTTTTGTGAGTTACGTCACTAAAAAACTTTTTTTACGCCTACGACATACAGACAGATGGACCGGACAAAGTGATCCTATAAGGGTACCGTTTTTTCCTTTTGAAGTACGAAACCCTAAAATGGTAAAAAATAACTTACGATTCGACCTACGGTCAAGCCGTTTTGGAGGCGATAACACTGTGACACGAGATTTTATATATCTATTAAATTTGCCAAAATCAAAACAAAGATAATGTCAGGATGAAATTGAGGATTTCCTGACAGAAGATTAACTGCGACCTCATAATCCGAGTTTTCGTGAATTTCCGCTATTACCGACAAATTGTTAAGTAAGCCATAAACTTGTTTGTACGAATCACTCGAGTTGTTTAGTGTTCTGTCTTTAGCGCCTTTATATTGAGAGTAAAGATCTTATCTGAGAATCAGATCTGACATTCATCCATGTTTCTTTCTTTTATTAAAAAAAACTTTTCCCCACACCAGGAATTACTTCTGTATTACGTATACAAACATTTAATCTCACCCACAAGACGCTCAGACCCGGAATAACTATCTGTAGACACGCAGTGCAGCAACCAATACAACGCAATACGCCAACCGTTTTGAATCGAATCTTCTTCAAATAACATGCTTTATAAGTACCGTAGTATGCCATCGTTGCGGGATAGTTCAAAAGAGTTACCGTGGCCCAGGAACGTAAAGGGCACTCCTTATGTCTGCCGGCAGACATAAGGAGTGAAACAAACACAAATAGATTTAGAAGCAAATTAAAATTATATTATTTAGAAATGTTTTAAGTACAATTAAGTATGTCTAGAGACTAACCGACCCCACAGTCAAAACATTGCAACGGTTTTGTGGGGCTTATCTTATAAGTTATTTACCTTTTTGGAATAATGATAAATAAATAAATAATAATAAATAAGGAAAATAAGTGGGTTTTAGTCAGTAAAAGTCTGACACTCCCTCTCGCTCCACCTGGAGTGGGACGAGTGCATTGATCATTTGTTACCTCAAAAGAAGTAATGTAGTATGCTTTGAAGAAGTAGGTAATAGTGTGGGGTTCATACAATGGCAAAAGCGACGCTAAAAACTTTATTAAGGTACCTAAATTAAAACTGAATTTTAACCTTAGTTTTCGCCATTAAAAAGCTAAATCCAATTAATAAGGAATCCGAATGAAATCTCAACTCGAAAATGAAGTTGCAAGTAGTTGCGACGAAGGTAAACTTCTGGAAGTATTTCATTTGTCTTAGTTAAACGTGTTCTTGGTATTTTATTTGAGATTTCTACTAAAGTTTTCTATTGCAAAAGAATTTTGGAAAACTTTAACGATTAAGCGTGCTCAGACGTCGTGCCACATCATCGCTTATTAAACTAATAACTAGGGAGCCATTAGATCAGCCTCGCCAAGTTACAACCGTTTCGTTTCGATTCTTTTGTCGTTGACCGCCTTGAGTCGGCCACGCCTCTTATTCCTTTGTTCTGACCACGTGACTGAGCGTTGAAATGACGTCAGAACAAAGGAATCGGAGACGTGGCCGACTCGAGGCGATCGACAAAAGAGAATCGAAACGAAACGGTTGTAACTTGGCTAGGGGGGCAAGTGAGATTGTTGCCATACGCTACGATATTAATAAGAATCTAAATCATTTGGTCTTTATAATTTAAAATAGGTACTCGCTTATCTTTTTGATATTGAAATGAATACTAGCTGCAATAGAAATTGGACATTGAAATGAATAGATTTGACAGCTTTCATCAAAAATTGCTCTAGCTTTGTTGACGAAAAACCTCAAAATCAATCATCTTCAATCACAATGATACTTATGCCAATCAATGAGGTAAGTGGCATTAGCTCAATCCAAGTGGTATATATGGGCACCCCGCAATCTTGGCGGTAAGTTCTTCTTTGAGGAGTGGCTAGGGAGGCGCCACGGTGTCCTCCCTTTCCGTCCTCACCGGACAGTGCACAGTTTGGTTGGTTCCTGTTTTGGGTTCAGGTGGCATACAGTGGAAAACTGCCTCGCCTCCTCAGGAACTTGGCCTTTCGCGTTCAACACTGGTTGAAAGCACGATTCTTGGGCGAGAGGGAATGAGAAGTGGTCGCCTGTTTCTGCGAAGCTGTAATACAAGCGAAGGAAATGGCCACTACCGTGATGGACCGGACATCATCACGTCTGGACTTGCAAGGCGATTTCTAGTCACCGTAGGCGCGGGCTTGCGGACGACGACCAATACGTAGCTCGCCGTCCGGCAGTCCGGTAGAGGCCAAGCCTAAGTCGACGATGCGTACTGTTCCACACGCGCCTCCAAGAGATGTCAGCAAAACTGAAGGGGCTCAGTGGGGCCGATCTCTGCTAGGGTTGCGGGAACTTTTGAAAGAGTGACCATGGCTCTAGAAAGCAGAAGGCAACTATGGACTAAGACCTTTTAAGGTTTTTTTTATCCATCTATTTTATTGTACACCAAAATAGTAAGTTTAAAATTAAAATTGTTATTATTTTGGTGTATAATATATATTTTAGGTTAGATAATTTCACACATAAAAAATATGGTTTTACAAGGTGACCTGGTGAGGGTCGCAAGGATGCGAGACTCTCAGGAGCGGTCCTTGTGGCGACACTTGGAAGAGGTTTATGTTCAGCAGTGTACTTCTTTCGAAATAATGATGATGTGGTATAATTTCGAAATGTTGTTTTCGCTTAAATCTTAACACATTCAATTCTTACATACCTATATCATTATGGCCGTCTCTCCCAATAAGTAAGGCAGAGAGAGAGTAAGAGATGCTCCACCTATTGTATGCAGACCACATTTTGCAAGATATCCAAAAAGATATTAACTCAGACATTTTTGGTAGAATAACATTCTCACTAAGGCAAGTTTTAATACACTCATCTTAGCCTAAATAGAGTCCAAACCGTACAAAAGTATAAAAAATACATCAGCTATGTGAAAGGTCGCATAGCTGATGTATTTGTCATACTTTTAGCTTTAGTAAGAACTAAAGCTCGGGCTGCAACCGGCTTTCATGAAGGAATTATCCACAAACCCTCGATTTGATATTCCACAAACTTATGCGGATGTATGATATATATCGACGGTGAAGTGCCAATACCTTCTAACTGACATTTTTCGATAAAATTACTTTTAAGTGCTTATATTTTAAATGCGTGTTTCCGCATGTTTCGTAAAATATCCGAAGCGGATATTCAGTTGCAACAGCATCAAATTAATTTGTGGAAACAAACACCTAACCAAACCAACGTGTCAATTTATAGTATTACTTCCTAACATTTTTTGGACAGATAATTTTGACTTCCGACAGTTAGGAGTTATTGGTACTTCACCTTCGATATATATGATGTCACTTGTCACGAATACGTGATTTATATTCGTCCCGACATTTTTAACGCACCAACGAAATATGTATATTCTTATTTATCGACTGGTTTCTATCTATGTACTCTTATATCCTGAACACAAACATCCGGAGGTGAGCAAACATCTGTCTTAAAACCGATCAGTTGCGAGTTTGACTCGCATGCGAAGGGTTCCGTACGACTTTTATTATTTGTTGTTATAGCGGTAATAGAAACACACATACAGTGAAAATTTCAACTGTCACCCTGTTACGGCTTATGAGATACTATGTATATACTATGGAGGATATATTTGGCCAAAACCTGCCGAAATTTTTAGAAGCAGCTCAAATAATTATTGAGAAATTATCTTAATTAATTGTAAATTATCATAACTATGTACTTACATACTTGTTATAATAAGTGTTAGTTATAACGTCGCCTTGGACTTATCTGTAAAGGTGTTATAATGTAATAAATAAATGTATGCTCGCTGACAGACATACGAGACATACGTATTACTAGGGTCCCATTGGTTACTGCTCTCTCTCGCTCCATCTAAAGCAGGAGAAGTTCTTTCAGATTCCTATCCCTCAAAAAAGGGTACGGAACCTATAAATAGAGTTTCCTATGAAGATATAAGTCTGAAGTTATAGAGCTGGACGCGGGCTTCTGCACCCTTGCGTTGTTTGTAGGAGTAATTAATTGCCACCCTTACGATAACCACAGCAATAAAGACAATTAATTGGCCCTGTAGACATTCACACGTATTACTTGCCAGTTGAGGAAAAATACAGTATTGCTACTTAGGTATTTTAAAGGGTTCCGTATCCAAAGAGTAAAACTGGAGCTTACTGAGACTCCGCTGTTCGTCCGTCCGTCTGACTGTCCGTCTGTCACAAGACAAAAACAAAGCATTTTATTTCAAATAAACCATTTACAGGCACTTTTGAAATGTCAAGAAGTCAGTCAGTCAGAAAAATGATGCTAATTGCACATTCCTAAGCGTAGATCTCTGTGGAGAAGAATGTGCAACAAACTCCATGGACATACTTATATTGTAGCAGCATGGATGGTAGCAGGGAGAACTTTATCTAATGCAGGTTAATTTTGTAACCAAATAATAGATCCCACCTTCCTGAAATCACATTAAATGCGTTATATTTTTTACTAGTTTACTTTAAAAAGAAAAATATCATTGTTATTTTACTCGGTTGCACAAGAAAAACCAGATTGAATTACTATTTTTAATAAAGTTCTTTACTATATTGATTGCCTAAATGACTAGTGATAAAATATGACTCTTTTTTTATTAGTCTCGAGAGTCTCGTTTTTCTCGGGAATCCCGAGACTGGTCTGAGTCTCTGTATTTTTGTCCCGGGACTCGAAGGTGTATCGAGACTGAAAGCCTTAGTGGATACTCGCTGTACGTCGTCTTCTGGGTTGAGCAAGAGTTACCAAGATCGTTCCGTGGATGACCATCTTTCTCTCCTGGATTTATGATTCCTTGGGACAATTTCCTACTTTTACGCAGACGAAAACTAAATTCAAATAAAGTCTCATATAGATTACAAAAATTCGGCATGTTACCAAGCGTGGGTCATAACGTTCGACTTACAGCTAAAGAAGACGTGTTATGAGAGCTTAGTTCGGAGTTTTAGAGTAAACAGTCCAAAGCCGACGCAACCTCCCTCCGTACAGGAACGTTTATAACTTACTTTTACTGTATACTCCATCTTGTAGGTATTAAATTTCCCACAAAGTACAGAGTTACCGCGTAGCGACCAGAAACGCTATTACCATATTCTTACCCGCATAATGTCTGTTAAGAACAAGCTTCGGCTGTCATAACCAATGTAGTCAGAATTATCACTGGCCATCAATTTTTATGAGTAAACGGATACCCACACTGTGGACAATACCATCTTTAACCTTAGAGAGCTCGCGCGGAGAGAAATTTATAGCCACACGCGACTTGGAGGAAGATATCCTTTCCTATTGCTGTCTTTTGCGAACGGATTGTATTTAAACTTGAAATAAAAGTAGGTGCCTTTCCAGGGCAGCGGGTTGTTTGAAAGAGTTATCGAAGTCCTCGCAAAAAGTCAGTAAAAATCGGACACTCCGGAGAAATCATTTAATAATTTTCCATTTAAGCAAAAAGTAGATGGCTTTTACCTACCTGTATCGCAAGTTAGTGGAAACAAACTACTGGGATACGTTACGTTTGACCATAAATCTTCAATAGTTTGTTTTTTGAGGGCGGTAGAAAGCTCACAGCGCAAATACTCTAGGGCTAACAGTGAGAGGAGCTCGTGGTTAAGTAATAACTGTCACAAAGGCCAATCTCTTTGGTTAAGCAATGATTTCCGAGGTCGGTCTGTGAATGGGTGATCATCCTAACATATCGAGACCATTTCGTGCTTTGAAAAGCATGATATGGTTTTGGTCCCAGCTGTCATTTGTTGATCTTTGACAGTCGGAAGTCAGGAAATCAAATACAAGTCTTTCTAAAGGTTTTAGTAAGAATCCAGCTAGGCAGTCGCTCTGTCGCTCCGTGTAAAATACTGACAAGCAGCTGCAGCTTTGACTAGAAGCTGACCCCAACACTGGTGGGTAAAGGCTAGGCAGGCCGTGTCTAACTGGCAAAAGAGGCGACTCAGCATTCTATGAAACTACCATAACGTCGAAAGGAAAGCTGCTCGGAACTAAATAGTTACTTCATGAAACAATTTTTTAGGTATTCTGAAGCTGTAAAATATTTATGGTAGAAAAGAAATATTTTTGGACTTTTAATATTCTTTTTATGTTCTTTTTGTTTTAGTTGGCTTAGTTCTTTTTATTATTGTTTTGTTTACAGGATCGAAATTGGCTATCGTATTTTAGTTTTTCTTGGACTAGGTGAAATGAGTCAAGAGTGAATAGGTTACTTCTAAGGAACCGTGCTCCATCGTCGACTACATAATTGCTTTCCATCAGATGAGATAGAGATCAAGCGCAAGCCTGTCAATGATAATGAAAAAATGTGACCCTGAAATGCAAAAGGCAACTGAGGGAATACAGGTGCGTTTAAGTTGGTAAAAGTCTGACACACCTTTCGCTGCCACGGGTAGAGTGAACGGGAAACC
This sequence comes from Mythimna vitellina, assembly GCA_949316375.1. NCBI lineage: Eukaryota > Metazoa > Arthropoda > Insecta > Lepidoptera > Noctuidae > Mythimna > Mythimna vitellina. Next base: position 4,931,070 of record OX438696.1, read on the forward strand.
CGGGGCCCCGGGAAAGGGCAAAGAAGAAACAGGACTGTTTTATTCAGTAAAAGTCTGACACTATCTCCCGCTCTGCCCAAGTGCGAGATTTGTCATAAGATGATTTTCCTACCTAAAAAAAAAAACACACCTCTTGCTCCATACTACAGCGGGATTTACGATTTTTTTGTTTATCCTCAAATCGGAACGCCTTACAGTAATTACATCAATGGAGCACAATTAATCTGATCTGATCATCACGTGCGTGGTGGAGAACCCAGTTATCAAAGGAGCTGCTCGGCGGCGGCGGCACACAAACGCTCGCTTACGCACCAGAATTTCACATGTACCTAATTCCTTATCGAAAAGGAATTTGATGATTTCTAACCCTAAAAAAACGGCAGATTTTTTATGCAAGATAGAATCGTTCTTCCTAATCTCTACATAGCATCGCCTGGAGAAAAAGTTCATAAATGACAAAGTAAATTAACAGGAGGAAAAAAATACTGTGCCTTGTAAAATTTTGATCACCACAGCCTATTTATATTTATATCTTGGATCCGTTGCCACATTAAAGTTATATAGGTATTTCAATTTATAACTTGCGACCTTTTTGTAAAGAAACTGCGTATTTTTACCAGGTTCTCATGAGCCGTCAAAAATGGCGTAACAGGTTTCTAAACTTTTTTGTGTGAAATTAAGGGCCTATTACACTACGCGATATTCAGCACACGATATTTAGACTGTCTTTTTTTTTTTGTTCCGAGTAAGACCGGTCTAACCCTTATTACACTAAGCCACATCGACTAAGTCTGTCTGATTATCGAGTAGTGTAATAGGCCCTTTAGAGAGTGCGACCCGCAGTTGTCGTTCTAAAAATTAATTAAAAATTACCTAATTCGCATTCCCGAGCTTTTCATTCTAAAGCGAGGATAAGTATCTAGTATATTAAAACAAAGTTGCTTTTCGTGTTTGTGTTTCTGTAAATCCGCTAACTCCTCTAAAGCCACACCACAGACCTTGTTGCGGCTTTTACGGCACATAAATTATATACGTGCAAAGCCGGGTCGGGTATCTAGTAACATTATTAATATGAAAGACTATATGTTTATTAATCAATCACGCCTCAATGGCTGAACGGATTTAGATGTAGTTAGCATACGGGTAGACCATAGCCTAGTTGAAGATACATATAGTGCAAAAGGGATGATTTGCAATACGAGCTAATGATGTTGACAAAAGATAATAGAAAAATCATCCGTTTTCTCGAAATAATCTGTTAATAAGACTCGAGAAAAACGGGAAATGATTTGACTGATTCAACTTATGCTGCAGAAAAATATTGTAATGAATTTCAAATTCCCCTTAAATAATTACTTTAGTAGGTACTGTTTTGAACTAGGTATTTTAAATTAAAACCCTTAACAACGTTTGCGGTACCTATTGATGGTCACTGACCACAAGGTAACTTCATGGGGCTAGCAGGACCGAAGGTTACAGGGACCATGGGTTGACTTCTGAAAGGAAAACCAGTGGTCCTGGAACGCAAGGACAAAGAAGGAACACAGTTTTAGTTTTAGCCAGTAAAAGTCCTCCCACTTCGCCTTAGAGCAGGACAAGTCTTTGGATGAATTCCCTACTTAAAAAAAGGTAACTTCATATCGTGCAATATATTATTGTGAATCCACATGCAAGTAATGAACTAAAGTATGGATACGTACGCATCTTCATTATGTTAAAGCATCGTGTGAATAATCTAATTACCTAGATAGTATTTTTAATATTAAACTTCCAAAGCTCCAATACGTACATCTAAATATATAGCACCTACTGTAGGTGCTCAGAGACGAACACTAGGTATCAAGCAGGTTCAGAAAGAATATTGCCATAAGCAACGAACGAACGAACGAACGATTAGAACTTACATGAGATATCTATTAGTCGCAGAATAAGCCAATGGGAAACATCAAAGCCTGACAGTGAGAACGTAAATGATTACAAGTATTTACAAAGTAAAAGTACGAAAAAAATGTGGATACAAGACTTACCACTATGAAGTGCTGAACACTCTCCAGTAACCATCCATACATCTTGGAGATTTAGAGTTAATTTGTATTTAGATAAAGAATTTTAGAGTCCTAACATTACAAATTCTACGGTTGAAATAAACCAATAGAAAGAGCTTTCAAATGTCAGTAATACTTAATTATATTAGTGACAATTGAAGATTTAAATTAACGAATTAAGAAGACACATACTTTATCCGTAATTTTTTTTTTAAACCGATTTAAACCTAAAAAAAAAACAAAAAAGAAACTTGAATTTAATTCGTTCGATATTTAAAAAATCTTATCAGTGCACACAGCCTAAATTAAATCCAACTAACGACACTGTCTAAAGCACAGTGTACAAGTTTTGATACATAGAGTTTTGTTGACGTCCTTCGCAACCTTGAGTCGCGTTAACACGGTAAGGCTTTCGCGGGACTACTGAACGGATAAGGGAGTGGAGTGGTCGGAACTTAGTATTCTATAGCCAGCTGCCTTTGATGTGCAAAGTGAAAAGAAATATTTAGAGTTCCTTGACTAATTACACGCGTCTACTGACAAAATGAACAGGGCGACTTATGAAGTTTTGTAGTGAATGAATGCTTGCCTTGCCTTTTACCTTAGTAGGTAACGGAATGTCTAATTAAAGTTCATAATTAGGTACAAGTAGTTTAGACAAAATAAGTAAAAGTAAGTAAAATGAAATTCATAATTAAGTATAAAATAGCTGACCCTGCGAACTTCGTACCGTCTAACAGTCAATGAATGTAGATATATCTTTGGATATAGTCAACCGATTGCGATGAAACAAATTCTAAGTAATATATCAAGTTACATCGATTTCGTATATTTTACGTGATGCGCGCACAACTAAAAACTTCTACAGATTTATTATATTTATAGACAAATAGAGTACCTGATTATGAATTTATGTTTATACATTCCGTTTTCGACATTTTCGATCTTACTCGCGATAAAAATATCTAAAATATGTATTTGAAACATTTGTAGTCATAAGTCGTACTCGTATCTAGGGTTGCCTCCTTTTTTTGGAGATATATTTGTTTATAGTATTATTTCTAATTCATTGTAAATTGTATAGTAGTTCTGAAAAATTTAAGAAAAAATAGTAAGTATCTACTTATACATTTATTTTTAAAGTAGAAATTTTATTTTTCGATATATATTTATTTAAGGCTCGTTCCCTTTTTTCTTTCTTTTTGGGAAATGTGCAAGACTCTGTGCATCACATTCCATTTTTTATTTTTGTGTTACAAACTTAAGAAACATGGCATCTCTTCTTCCCAAACTGCGTTTTATTAATGGACTTTTAATACCATAATTTAAAAAAATTAAATATAAAAGTAATGATGCACAAAAGATATGTATATTATTACATTTTCTATCCAGTTTAACTTCTGGTTTCACGAAATAAGTGTTTAAAAATTGGTTCTTAGTTACCTAACAATCAAACAGATAATTTAGAACATTTTAATAATATAAATTTAAACAAATTGTATAAACAGCACAATATAGATCCATTCCTAACTAGTGTGTCCTCGGCTAGGAGGTACTTGAGCCGAAACTTTCTCATTTAGTCTCTTTTAACGTTAAGATTGATATGCAATGTGAGCAAAATTGTTATTGATTCTGTAGTGTATTAGTTATTTAGCATCTGTTTGTTCTTATCTCTAAACCAAGTGTCCATAGAATTTATATTACTCTGTACTTTATAAGTGAAGACTTGTTATTGGCTATAATTCTAACTTACTGTTCCTTATCTGTTTTTTTTAGCTTAAGTCTTCCATGATATTTAAATAAATAAATATTATCGTACATTTATTTCGTGTATATTATAGAATAGAATAAACTTTATTGTACACCCAAATAGTAACAAAACTTTTACACAAACTTACATCTATGGGTACAAAGGCGGTCTTATCGCTGACAGCAATATCTACCAGAAAACCTTAGGGTGGAATGTAAAAATTTGAAATAGAAAAAGGGGGGTAGTCTGCGGTGTACTACAATTTAATAAAGAAAATATTAGATTTATCTATATTATTATATTATCCTTTTGCTTGTGACTGTATCACCGACTAGATCACTTGACTAGATCATAGTGCGATGTTGAAGAATGTCAGTGGGCTCATTTTTTTTTTAGTTTGGCTAGTATACCCCTCTGCCAGTTACCAAGATTATTAATGAAAAAATCTGCAACACAGTAAATAACAGTTGCATGTACAGGTACCTATGGACTAAATAGTAGTCAACGCTTAGGTAAAGATGTTTATGATTGCGTACCAGATAACCAAATATAAGATACTATAAAGTCTTTTTTAACACTATTTTTATCCAAGGGTTTTATCTTTCGTTATAAATTTTGGTGTACTTACATGTATGATTCGATTTTAATCCCATATCCTTAAAAAATGTCAGAATTAGACTTCTCTTCTCATAGATGGTGTGGATTTTAAGATTCACTTTTTCTATTTTCTATTTTTAAAATTGATAAAAAACAATATCCTAAAATAATTCTAGATTTTATTTTATTAGGATAAAATATTACATATTTTGATAAATTATTGATAAATCTTGATTGCGTCACTAGTGTTTATGTGCGCGTGCCAATACCAATACCGATGCGTTACGAGTGTAGTGCGTTTATTCATGTGGTTGACTCCTAACTATTTGGTATTTGCCTGATTAGGATACTAATTTCTTAAAAAAAAAAATACTTCCCAAGTGCATTAAAGGTCCTTGAATTCTGATTTGTATTTTGAGAAACATTGTAACTTAATTTTCTAATTGGGGTTTTTTTTTTTTTTTTTTATTGGGTGAGAAAATCATCTTATGACAAAACCCGCTCTTGGGCGGAGCGGGAGATAGTGTCAGACTTTTACTGACTAAAAACCCACTCCTGTTCCTTCGTTGCCTTCGTCCCAGGGCCCCGGGTTTCGTTTTCACACTACCCATGGCCCCAGTAGGCTTCGACCCTGCTGGGCCCCTACGATTTGCTGACATCTCCCTGAGGCGCGCGTGGAACAATACGCGCCGTCGACGACTTGGGCTCGGTCCGGACGGTTACCGGACGGTCGGACGGCGGGCTACCCATTGCTCGCCCTCCGCAAGCCCGCGCCTACGGTGGCCGGAAATCGGGATCGGAATCCCGGCGGCGGACAGGGCGTAAGGACCGTTGCCTCACGCGATCGGCCGCCTCCTTTGCTAGCATTACTGCTTCGCAGAAGGAGGCGACCGCCTGCCACTCCTCCTCGCTCCGGACCATGGCCTAAACCAAGGCCCGGCGCGAGAGATCGCCGCCACCGATTGCCCCCACGAGGACACGGCGTTGCTCTGCCCAAGCGGGGCACACCTCCACCGTGTGCTCTACCGTGTCCTCCGGGCGGTCCACACAGTGGCGACACCTGGGTGCTAATTGGGGTGCATAAGGGTACATGTCGTATAGGTATACAAACTGAAAGTAATTGTATGTACAAATGCGTATAGAAAGAATTCATTAGGTATCAAAACAATTAAACCATATCGCTGTCAATGGGAAAAGTGGCCAGAACACTGGCAGCATTGCCACGTTGAATAGCAATGCTGATTCGTTCGCCACGTAAAGATATGGTAAACTAATATTACAAACCTGCACCTAATTTGTAATGTACCAACACATACATATCATGACGTCATGAATACGATTGATCAAATAAGCAAGTTGATAGTGAACTGAATTGGTTCGTTTCGGCGAAGCGCATTGAGGGCAATTGAGTGTTAGGTTGCCCTTTGAAGGACGAATGCCTCGGATCATACATACACCATTTGTCTTTATCAACTATTTGTAATAACTGTTATTATACTCAAACCTTCCTGATACTTCAACAACAAATTTAAAAAAGGTTCATCCAAATTGGTTCAGTCATTCTTGAGTTTTGCTGTCAGCAACACATTTAACCATTCATGTTTTATTTATTAAAAGAAAGAAAACATGTTTATTTGGTACACAATGAATAAACAAGTACATTTAAAACATAAATTATTGTGTATTTTATTTATATAGATTTATATACTAATTTATACTTAATTGTAGGTACACCTTATCTGGAGAAACATTTATCAAAATAACTGTACTTCCGTACAATGGGCGGTCTTATCGCACAGGGCAATCTCTAACAGACAACCTTTATTATCTTATTCTAAAAATGAAATTATCACATATTGTTCTATTCCCGCGGTGTTCTGCTAATGTATAAGAAAATTATCTGATTTTTCCCTGACTTCCCCTGACCATTTTTTCTAATTTCCCAGATCATCTCTAATAATTTTCCGCTCATGGGCGGGGCGAGAGTTCGGAGTTGTTGAGTTGGAGAGGGAGACCAAAGAAGAGATGGATGGATTGTGTGAACAGTGATAGGAAAGAAAAGGAAGTTAGTGATAGTATGACGGTTGACAGTAGAATGGAAGAAAAAAGATGTGTTGCGCCGACCCCAAATAAGATGGGACAAGGGCAAGAAGATGATGATGGGCGGGGCGAGATTTCATGTCAAACTTTTACTGACTAAAAACCCACTCCTCGTCCGTCTTTGCCTTCGTCCCAGAGCCCCGGGTTTCACTTTCACATTACCCGTGGATATCAGTCCATGGATAAGTAACCAATCAAACATACTGAGATTCCTCCATGTCTCGAAAAGCTTGCTAAATCGGTGGTACCCTCTGTCAGATGAAATTTTTGACAGTAGTTACAGGTAGTTAGGGGCTTGAAGTCACGCCAATGGGTATCGTGTTAGGTACCCAGTTACTGGATAAGCAGGTGTCAGATGAAAGTGCTCGAACAGACGTGTACTAGGTTATATGGGTCCCTTGCTGTTTTAATCTAAAGAGCCCTAAATAGGATTAATCTAATTATGACCAAATGCTATGTCATAATAATAGTCACTCCAAACCTGGAACAAATGCTTCAATAGAACGGATGGAGGGTCTGACTAGAGCATAATCATCCTACGCTTGTCCTATGTTACTGGGGGTCGGGTTAACACGTTTTTTTCTTCCATTCTGTTCTATCCCTCTCCATCCATTCATCCACAAGATCAGACTAGAGCATGAATTAAATAAATCTCTCTTTTTACAATCACTGGGTAATTTTGGGACACGAATTTCTTGACTTCCCAGGTGACCCATTTTCTACAACTTTCCATTTTTTAAATATTTTATATATATTGGAAGAGATGATTGTCTTTTTTTATCTTGTTGTTTTCGACATGGTTGTTATTTTCTATTTTAATGGAGCTCGTAATAATTTATTACTTTTTTATCTTTGTTAACAATAGCATTTTATAATGTAGACTCAATTTTTCCATGGAGTTTCTTACACGTTCTTCTTCGTAGAGTTCTACGCTTTGGAACGTACAATTTAGCTTCACTTTTTTGACTGACCGACATTTTGCCAATTCTAAAGTGCCTTTAAATGGTTTTTTGACCACCTTGAGCTGACTTTTCCATGATTGTCCCTGACTTTCCAGAAAATAGACACCCTGATTCTTACTATTTATTATAGACATAATAATAAATTAGGACATAACAAAAGTAAAAAACATTTTTACTGGCAGTTTCGTTCCTTCAAGTCGATTAATTGACGGCACGGTGGGCGCAACAGTTAAGCGATTGACTACTGCGATGCATGTCGCGGGTTCGATTTCCACACGGGACAAATATTTATATGGCCTACAGATGTTTCGAGTCTGGGTGCCTTGTATATATAACTTTACATGTTTGTGAACGCACCCACGATACAGGAGTTGTTCGTATTATAGAACAACGATTAAAAATAAAAAGTTGATTAAATACATTTGTAAATAGGTATGCAAACAAGGGCAAAAACGACTCTTTGCAGAATACTGATCTGATCGCAGTGACCAAGTTCCAGTTTCATTCCTGCATCACCACTTCAAGGTTATCGGGTACTGGCACTGACATGACGAAACATGTATAGAACATGTCTGAAATCCTATAAATAAGAGAAACTCATGCATTAAGACATCCATTTCTATATTTTTTTTATGTTTACCTCATAACTCCATCGTTAATGGACTGATTTGCAAAATTTTTTTTTCCCGTTTTGGAGTATGCTTCCAGACTGGTCCCATTTTTTTCAAAATCCAGTTTGATGATGGGATCTATGTGGAATCGGATGTACTTTGGCTATAAGGTACTATCGAATTGATCTGACGATGGAGCCGGAAGGTGGAAGGTAGACACAGGAACTTTATAATAAAATAATGTAACCTAGCAGTGTTTGGGTTAATTGGAATTGTTATGGGAAATAGACCCTCTGTTTATAAGTGTATCGCAACTAAAAAGTGTGAAATTACCGAATTCTCTAAAAAAAAAAACACTAAAAGGATGATAATAACTTTAATTTCAGAATTCGGTGTTAAATAAGAAACAAACAATACCGAGAAACACCGCCTTTCGAAATTAAAGTTATTTTGATCCTTTTAGTGTTTTTTTTTTAGTGAAGTCGGTAATTTTTTTTTCTTAAGTTTCCAAAAAGTTTTTAACAAAAGCTTTTTTATCTCAACTATTATATTATTATAAAGAGGAAAGATTTGATTTTTTGCTTGTTTGTATGTTACGATTTAACTCAAAAAATACTGGACCGATTTTAAAAATTCTTTCACCATTAGAAAGATACATCTTCACTGAGTAACATAAGCTATGTATTTTCTAATTTCACGCAGGCGAAGCCGCCGACAGAAGCCAGGTTCTCAATCAATTGGCTGTGGTTGTTTTCTGCCACTTTACAAATAACATCCATAAATCATATTTATATAATTGTAGAGCTTTTTCACGAGAACGTCCGGCAACCGTTACCAATCTAATGGCGCTTAGCAATAACAATAGGCGCGTGCGCCGTTGACCTGTGAATTAAAAAGCGGTCGTTTGCTTTAAGTATTGGTGCGTTAGTGATCGCGACAGAATACACCACGCTAAACACATATTACTTCGCGGCCTAGTTATTTACTGAAAATAGGGGTTAGCAACATTTTTATTAGATTTTTAATGGTAAATAAATATAATTTTCAAAAATTCATAAACTGGCCTCTATTGTCTCTCTTTTGGGTCCGCCATGAAGTTTATTTCGCACTAATGCATAAAAACGCAGATTGGTGGGGCTGTCCCACCTATTCATTTTATTATCTTTATGACTGATCCAAAAAAATCAACGAGCTATTTCTGACAAACGATTGTTAAAAAAATTGCCCTAATTTATTGAAAAATGACATTTAATTTAGAAAAATACGTGTGAAATTGTCTCACATCTCAACTAAGTATTCGGTTCGGACGTCAAGTTCTCTACGTGTGGAACAAAGTTTGCACACATGCATGCATGCATGCACAATGTAAATGTGCAGACCTTACAATTCTACTGATGATTTTCTTTTTCTTTATTTGTCTCTATTCTCCTTTGTAGCGACATTTATGTTGTGACACAAGAACTAAAAATAAAAAATCCTGCAAAAGTCATCTAATGACAAATCATGTTCTTTTCCGGAGCGGGAGATAGTGTCAGACTTTTACTGACTAAAGACCCATTGATCCTGTTCCTTCTATTCTATTCGCATTTTTAATTTACTTCTCAATCTATGGTTTCTAACCATGATTGTCACCAGGAGGAAATGGCAACTACATTTTAAAAGCTTTTAATTACTTTTTACAGGTTCCATCAACCAATGGTTGTGGTCCCCTGTGCTCATAGACGGCGGTGCTAGCGGGTCATGCGTAGGCGCATATTTATTGGTATCCCGCCCGGAGGCTGCGCATTCACGCGGCGCGGGCGGGCCGCACAACCCCCTGTCAATCTCAAGAATAATACAGGTATGTGACAATGTGACATTTGTTTTTTTGCATATTATTTTTGTGTGTTTGATTGATCCTGCAGATAGTCGACGTAATATTGCAATTTCTTTGAAAAAGTGCGTATCTATATCTACCCCCCTTTTGTAATGAAATTGTACTTATGTAGAACTACTATATGGAATTGTGTAGAACAATTTCTATGAATATTTTTCGTAGATCGTTGTCATATTGTCGCGTCGGGCCTTTCTGCTTTCAAGTAAATTTTGAATTATTTGTACCAATTGTTTTTAGTTTTTATTTTTGCGATACCGTTTATACTTAATTTTCATCGAATCGGCCGCACGAGAGGCTGTTTTTATTTTATATATATATGTATATTTAGCCATTTGCTGTTTCTGATTATCTGTCTACGCAGACTTGGAAAAATCAGTCTAAGGCTAGTACGAAAATAGGATCTTTCTGTGTCACGAGCTTTTTACTGAAAATTAATATTACCTATAGCTAAAGGGTCGTGCATTTAAATATTCTCTCGTATTAGGGAGCCGTGAACTTTTGACTAGTTAACTAAGTTACTATTAGCATTACGATACTTTGAACAATTCGTACGGCTCAGTGAGAATGACCTTTTTCGATCATCAATGAGTATTTTATTTAAGTCTGGTTACAGCCATGTTTTACAACTATAGGCAATGAAGCCTGAAAGTTTTAAGTTCAGCGTTCAGTAAAATCATGCCTTCATAGAAAAAAAGTTCTTTATCGTTTGTGGCAAAAATTTATAGCGCGGCCGCTAAATATATTTTCAATAAAACTTCAAGTTAATTTTGGAACGGTGTAAAAAATTCGTTGATAGGTAAAACTCCTATGTACTGGATAAGTTAAAAATACTTCCAAATACGAAATATGAAAATTAAGTCCGTATCAAATATTATTGTGTAATCAAACGTACATGTCCTTTAAAAAAAAGCATATTTGCGTGTGCTACACAAGCACACGCTGTGGCATATACGTATAGTTACCACAATACGGACCATTACACGCATGTTGTCCCTCGATAACCAGCAACGCTTGCATCGTAACGTATCTGTTGCCATAAACATACAGTGTTATGTTGCCCGAGCATTTAGTAGTAGTAGTGTAGCTTGTAGGCACATACTCTACATCATACATATAGCTTACACATCTCGTTATGTGGAGCAGTCAATTACATTCATTGCATCACGTTTACTTATAAAAATGAATGCAAAACCCACGTTAAGTTCTCCATCGATTTCACCGTAGAATTTTTAATCTATATAATAAATGTTAGCTAGCTCAGAAACCTTGTTTTGGCACATAAATATCAAAGATAATAATGAACTATTAATATTATAATGCACTAATAATTCTCAGATCTACCAAATATACACAAAAAAAACAAAAATCGGCCAAGCCGTTTCGGATGAGTTCGATATCAAACACTGTGACACGATGTGTTTATATTGTATATTAGATTTAAAAGTTGACTATACCCTATTCATCTGGGCTTGAGACAAAATGTAAACATAGAAAATCATGGTACCTATACCTTCGACCGAGTTTCTTCGACGTGTTTGAATACATTAATAACAGTCTCCTTTTCTGTTGAATGCATTGGCATTTTCTTTGCACGCTTCTTCTTCGGCGAATAACAAGAATTCAACGAAAATATCTCGTATCAGCAAGTTGATCGATAGTGAAAAAGATGGCGGACTATAACCAACCCGATGACAAAACGCCACATTTTTATGTAAAATATTTGCAGTATCTGTGGTCTATAATTTAGTAGTATTTTAAATAAATAAATGGTTTGTTAACCTTTTATCTCACGGCTTCCTGAATAGTGTATAGTAGATAATGTCTTGTTGCATTAAGTCTTCATATATACCTACCACTACTGAAAACCTCAAACGGAACTAAAACTAAACTAAACTTTCGTTTCGATTCAAAATTATGATCATTTGATGCAAACCCTCCATCGTGTTTGATAGATTTTGCAAAAGTTTATAGAAAAGATTGCCAGTTTGAGAGAAAAATTGGGTGTGATATAAAAGATATAGACATTAAAAGAAATTGTAAACTAAATGATATTTAGAACATAAATGTGCCCAAAAGACGGGTGTTGTATAACAATGTTTATCTTCTCTCCAAGATAAAAGCCAACCCTTGAGTGATTCAAGGGTTGGCTTTTCTTAACTCACTTTAGTCAGCAAGGCGTTTGAATATATCTTTAAACGATTTGTGAGCGCTCGGTTGCAACGGACTGAGAGTTTTAATCCTTAACTAAATATAACTATCAACAAGGCTAACACATTCCCGCCTATTGAATTTTTCCATAGCTAAAGCGGCAGTGTCAGCAGCACAACGAGCTAGGAACATGGGATATCGCGCGTCTCACATTAAAGCCTTTAGGCCTACACGTCTTCCATGGAACAAATGACATGTCGTCCGATCTCTAGCCATCGTAGAGTGCCAGGCCATGGGGTTCCAAGACAACTGAAACGCCAACGGTAAAAATAACGTGTGGGTTGATGTCGTTAAGATTCGGGTGCTGGGTACACGGCCATGGTAACCGTGGCTCTAGACTAAAAGATGCGTTATAGCATCGCACCTGCCTGTAACTTCAAGCAGATAAAGGTGCGTTATATGGCTTTTTCAAGGTTCCTATGCTTATGAGTTCATATTCCAAATACAAACTACTTATAAAGAACCCTCAAACCTTCCTGTTGACAACTCTGTTGCCACTGCCTTATTTAATAACAAAGTGTCAACGACACTGACCCCAACAATTCTTTAAAATAATTATAATGCCGAAATCTCAATAAACAAAAGTGGAATTATAGACTATTCTGTTTAACAAACAAATTGCTTGAGTCCCGGAGTTGGTCGCTAAAATTAATTATTATATTTTGTTGCCAATTGGTGATTGTCATCTACATACAGACAGATGTGTTTGTTAGAAAGGTTACTGGAGCGGCCGCTACTTGCTCATGACATCTTTAAAGATGGCTTGATTGAAGAATAGGTCGGCTGGCGAGTCGACGCCCTGGTTCGATAGCCTTGGACGATCCATGACGCTGATGTATCGTAAACATTGATTTACATTGCCGTTTATGAAGATCTATAGTTTGAATATTTTAATGTACGAACTACTTGTTTGGTTTTCAAGATAGCATTGTTGATTGTTAGGAATTTGAGTTAATAGCATCCAATATAAATTTTATTGGGCAATTTTCATCGTGAATGTTGTTTCTAGAATTAAATGGATTGTTGCGTGAAGGTTCAGATGCTTGCAATTGCAGTTAATTTGATATAGATTTAATTTAAATTGTCTTTTTTTGCGATTTGATCAACTTCGTTGCAGTTAAACATTGTCCTGTTGCATAGATCAAGATTGCATGGTTTTCATGAGAGTTCACTTAGACAAACATTGTAACTCCTTAGAATCAGTATAACAAGTAGGCGAACAGTTCACTTCTCTGAAATCTTTAGCTTCTTCTTCTTCGTTATCCAGGTAGCTATGCGGTGGCTGAAGGCTGCCTGGTTGGCGCTGCTGGTGCTACCAGCCTCTTGCAAGGAGCTCTCCGAGGTTCCTCCCCGCGAGGACATCACGCAGGAGCTGCCACAAGCTCAGGACCCGGATCTCATCAACTATGACGACTACAATCCATTTGGAGAAGACGAAAACTGTAACTAAGTTTTAAATTTAATTTAGAATTTGATTAATATTATAAATAGTCTCAGGCGAATATACGTTTCTATTTTATTATTTCTGAAATTACTTGGTAGTAGAACACGTAATTCCTAAATGAGAAGAATTTGTGTTTTTTATATAATACTAGCTGCCCCCGCGGTTTCACCCGTAATGACCGTGATTTTATAGTACCTGCCTCGATAAATGGGTTATCCAACACCAAAATAATTTTTCGATTAGGATCAGTAGTTTCAGAGATTAGCGCGTTCAATCAAACAAACTCTTCACCTTTATAATGTATTAATAATTAGTTTAGTATAGATAATCTCATATATTTTTGAGTTGTTGCGAGAGACTTTCTTGTTTTCTTTTATTAATTCTTATTTCATCAATTTCGTGTGTTTACCTTGTATATTATTTCATGAACATCTTTAATTTATCTTGTTCCAGCAATACCTGAGAGGGATTTTCGTGGATCAACCGACAGTAAGTTTATTATTTAATTTGGGACTTAGGGCCGGCGCTCACTGACGGCGTGGCACGGCATGGCATGGCAAGTTGGGCTGCGGCATGCCGCGGCGTTTCATGGCATCCTGCTGAAAACCCAGCCACTCTGGCATCAATCGGTTTTGCTCGACTGGGTTTTAGTATTAATAGCACTTCTAGCTGAAGATGAAGAGAGACAAATAAGAACTGCTAATTTGACGAAAAGACAATTCTGGGTGCAACTTTTGGAGAACAAAATTTACTGTAGTGAATTTAGCAACCCTCCCTTGCCCCTGCGCACCGACCGGCCTGCACTCTATTAAACGAAATGACCGCTGCACAAGTTTCAACCTTATTTCAACTAGCTCAGCAATCATAATTTCTCGACACAAAGTGACCCGTACGTCTCGCGGGATTCAATGTCGCACCGCGGCAATCCGTGGAATGCAACGGCATGATACGTCATTCCGCAGCATTTCGCGGCGTGTCGCGTCATGCCGCAGCATCCCGCGGCACGTCGCGTCAATTTGCGGCGTCATGGTATTGAAACATATTTAAAGGAATTCTGAACTCATTGAAACAAGATTTAAAATAACTTGATTAGTAATAAAATCCTTTGCCATGACACGCCGTGCCGTGCCTGCAGTGAGCGTCGACTCTTAGCTCTTTGCAACGAAGTTTCTTTATATCCTTAATTAAGTTTGACTGTGTTAAGAGTGGTTTCATGTTATTTTGTGGTAATATTGAGCTTTGTTTTAGATACACCAACCTATCGAAGACCGACGCCTAGAGGTACGTAATTTTCTATAAATATTTGAACTTTTAATACAAATTGGATTTATGATTTTAAGAACTAGTTCAATTTTAAGAATCATTTGCCATCACTTTTGTGTATGATACTAAAAGCAGTAAGTTTCCTTATCTGCTTTAAAGTAACTATTTGTAGATAATTTGTAAATAGAATATAACCTGGCCACTTTGATATTCTATTTGTTATTTCAAACCTGTATGTAATTAGTTAAAATAATAAAGCCGACTATAATTCTGCTTGCAAGAAATTTTCGGTTATGATCAAGGCGAATACTCCAAGGTAGCCAGGAAAATTGGCTAATTTTTGAAAGCTGAAAGAAAGAAAGAAAATCAGTTTATTTACAAGAAATGACGCAATCTTAAAATTAGCTAACAAACAATCAATTGATAGGGAAGATATGCATCACATCCGCGCAAAACGGCCGAACGCTCAGCATAAAGCTGCGGCCTCACGCATAATGCGATGAGCTCACAACGCTGGTTTTCAGCGTGGGCTGGTGGCGACATAAAAACGGTATACAAAAAGATTTGGATAGAAAACGGAAATAAAAATACATATGAATTATAAATTTAAAAAAGAAAATTAAATTAAATTTAAAAAATAAATAAATTCAAATCAAATTGTTTGCGGTCACGATTTGTATGTGTTTAAGCAACTATACTCATTAAAACCATCATCATAACTCAACCATCAACATACATCATACTCACTTAGAGACAAGCTAACATGTTTTTATTAAATTGACACATTTTAGCTCTTCTTTAAATCAAAGAGTTATGATGCCATCATCATAACTCTTTGACTTAAAGAAGAGCTAAAATGTGATAGATGTGATGTGTGTGTGATGTGTGTGTGTGATGTGTGTGTGTGGTGTGTGTGTGTGTGGTAATTGTCCATACAATGGTTATGTTAGTTATGAGTTGGTTTTAATGATGTAAATAATTACTGCAAATATATTATTTTTACCCTACTAACCGATGGAAACAGTTATGCTCGGAGTTTCCTTGGGTAATCGTATCAGGAATGAAAATATCCGCAGGAGAACTAAGTTTGCCGATATAGCCCGAAAACTCGACAAAATTAAGTGGCAGTGAGCAGGGCGCGTTGCTCGTAGAGCGGATGGAATGTGGCCGTGGCCGTAAGGTCCTGGAGTGGTGACCGCGCACCGGAAGACGCAGCGTGAGAATCACGGGAATTATTGCATTCCCATTGCATCCATCGGGATGTGAGATGCACAGGATCGTTAGTTGTGGAGACACTTGGGGGAGACCTATGTTCAACAGTGAACAGATACTGAAGTGCAATTATGACAAAAACGTACAAAAATTTCGCGGTCTACCTTTGAGCATTAAACTTAAGACATTTTTCTATCAACAATTTACAATTAAATGTTTCTATACAGTTCCACCGACACCCAAGTGTGTGGACATCGGTCGCACGTGGTCAGAGGGGGAGAACTGGAAGCCTAACAACTGCACACTCTGCCATTGCCACAATGGGCGAGTTAACTGCACCACTGTTCCTGATTGCTTTACTTCAGGTAAGTTGTCTTTCAATCTTCGTCAAACAATCGCAGATTTATCTGCATTATCCTTTAGTGGAGTGGCGACCACGTACCGGAAGACGCAGCGTTGGAAGACCTCTCACAAGGTGGACCGATGACCTGCTGAAGGTCGCGGGAATCCGATGAATGCAAGACGCCCATTTCGGGTCATTATGGCGACATTTGGGAGAGGCCTATGTTCAATAGTCTTTAGGCTGAAATGAGTGTTTAACTATTTCTTGTTCGTTTTGTGTATTTTCAGAACCTATTTACATAAAGGGCCTTGAAACTTACAGTCAATTTGTTATACAGCGTGATTTTTTTAAGTGAGAGTGGGTGGGCAAAAGTACGAAACTATGAGGAATATGAAATAAATGACCCTGCTAAAAACTGTCGGCTCTAGCAGGTAGGGATGCGTACGTCCAAAGTACATACTAACACTACTCAATGCCACATATTTGTTAATCAGAAAATAATTGAACATGATGATGATGCCATTGAAGATCGCTTATAGGTACAATGCGTTTCAAAAAGAATAGGAAAGTCAATAACCTCGATCTGTCAAATGTTGATTGAAAAGTACGGTTTGCAAAAAAAGAAATTTATTTGGTTATCAAAAACGTTTTTTTTTTTACTTTGTTTTACCGAGTCTTGGTTAAATCTAATTGAAGTAAAAACGTTGTTGTTTAATCTAAATTAGCTAAATATATTGTTTAAGTCGTAATTAGTTTAAAACAATATATTTTAATTCATATTTTCATTATTATCAGCAACAGCTCGCCTTCTGCCATTTGTCGCTACTCAGATACTTAGATGAGAAAAACAAGATTCTAATTAAACTTTTATCGTTCATGACTCGTAAATAAATTTAAATTTTAAAATTTCTTGTGTTGCTTACCTTACCCAATTTCTTCAATTTGACAGCTATGACGTCAAAATATGGCGCAAAATAGATCCTATTCTTATTTGAAACTCATTCTTTTTTTGTAAGTTAGAGGTACGATCGTCTTTGTACTGTACAATTTGAACTTTCTGTCATCTCATGCAGAGCAAGAGCCTGTTTTCAAAACTCGATGTGTCATAACTAACTTTTATTGGCAGCACCAACCCATCCTGTGAACGTCGGCGTATCTGCGCAGCCGCAGACACCAATCCGCGGTATCTCTGGTTTGCCCGGAGATGAGGGCCCGCCCGGCCCGCAAGGGACACCCGGAATCAACGGTGTACCAGGGGCCCCCGGAATGCCTGGACCCACTGGCCAGTTACCTGACGTAAGTGTTTCAAAAAATGTACTTAATAATACACTTGCCATTTTTGTTTTTGAGTTGTGAAATCTTCTAATGACTCCTGCCGCTCTAGGGTGGTGCGCAAGGGCGTGTCAGACTTTTACTGACTAAAACCACTTCTGTGTCCTTCAGTTGCCCTTTGTGTTTGCCACATTGCTATGTGGAATTTGTGTGAGTTAACAGGCAAGGGTAGTGGATACTTTTCGACCATCTTTCATTGCTGAAAGATGCTATTGAAGCTAGCTAGCTATTGAAGCCGGCTTCAGTTGCCAGCTTTCTTTGTAGAAGAGCTGAATCAAATGAAAGACTATGTAGAGGTATCTGTAGTCTTTGATAAAACCTTTTATTTTGTCCTATATACCAAAATTGATCTTGCATAGGTGAACGCATACTTGGCTCAACTGGCAGCTTCAGCTGGAGGTGACAAGGGACCTCCTTTCGATCCGTACCAGTACATGCAAGCTTCGGTCGGCACACCAGGCATCAGAGGAATACCCGGTAAGAGATTACTTCAAAATCTTTTTGATACGCAGCCAATATGAGTGTAGACTGAAGTACATTAACGCAAACATACTTGAATAGACCAAGAACTGTGGTAGTCTAGTGGTAACAGACCCGACTTACGAGTTGTAGAACGTCAAAGGCAACCAGGTGCATTACTAACTGTAGTTTATTCGATCACCACTGCTCTCAAAACGGTGAAGGAAAACATCGTGTGGAAACCGGCCTGTCCTAGAACCAAAACTTCGAAAACATGTGACACCCACCAATCCACACTAGACCAGCGGGTGGATTACGGGCCATTCCTTTTCCTGGAGAGGAGGCCTGAGTCCCAGTTGAAGGAACATTACAAGACTGTTTACGCTAATATACTATAGACCGTAATGGCACTGCCGCGATACTCCGATAGACTCGGTTTAGTCTAATTACCAATGTGTTTGATATTGTTTAATAAAAAACACATTGGGTTTCGTCTACTAGGACCACAAGGGCCGCCTGGTCCGCAAGGCTTCCAAGGACAGAGAGGAGAGCCAGGAGAACCAGGACTGCCCGGACTGCAAGGGCCACCAGGCGAAAGAGGACCCCAAGGATTGCCAGGAAAAGATGTAAGAGAACGTAGCTATCGATCAAATAATGACTCAACAAGAAGATATACTTTGTCATAAAATTCCTTAAATTTCCTTAAATGATATCGTACGGTAGATGTTGCATAATTAAAGGCATACAGAATGGGATATTTTTACTGGGCATCAAAAATCTTATTCTTAACTAAAAATACTAGTTGTACACCAAATATTAATTAACTTTTACAATTATTATAGGACTTGGGGCACTTTGACTCGGAAAGGTTCGATTAGAAGGGGTGGCGGGGTGACATTCGTTTTTTTTTAATCACCTAATAGAGCATATTTTAGTTTACAATTGGTGGTTTTGTTGAGACACATTTTGTAGTAGAAAACAGAAATAAATTGAGGAACAGTCAAATACTCCCCGTAACGAAATCTTAACACTTTGTGAAACTATTTAGGGATCTCCCGGAGAAGATGGCGAACCTGGACCCGCAGGTGCCATAGGCCAGCCAGGACCTCGTGGAACTCCAGGAGTACCTGGTATTCAAGGATTGAAAGGACACCGGGGTTTCGACGGCAGGGATGGCGCTAAGGGAGAACAAGGGCTGGCAGGAGAAAAAGGACCAACTGGAATGCCTGGACCAATGGGACCAACCGGGCCTGCGGTAATATATTAAAAATATTGTAATAGTTTTTGCATGTGATAACTTTTGTAAGTAGAGAAATATTGATCTAAATCTTGATCTAAAATTTCTTTGTGATTTTTAATAGGGTCCGGTAGGTGCTAGAGGTGAGAGAGGGCGGGAGGGTCCTCCTGGTCCTCCAGGTGTACGAGGCGTTGATGGAGCACCAGGACCTCAAGGATTAATGGTAAGAATGCTCTTTACGATAACATTACTGAAGGTGTTGGCTCAACCAAGAAATAACAGTAAACAGTTATTTCAAAAGAGTTAATCGGTTTTAATCAAATAACTTTCACCCTCAGGGTAACGTCGGCAAACCAGGATCACCAGGATTTCCAGGTGCTCCAGGTCTAAAGGGCGAACAGGGTGTTTCTGGACCTAAAGGAAGCCAAGGTATGCAAGGACCACGAGGAGAAGCAGGTCGCCCCGGACAACCTGGTGAAGTAGGCGCCTCTGGTATTCCTGGCCGCGATGGAACTCCTGGAGAGAAAGGTGTGCAGGGACAACCGGGAGCTTCTGGCCCACAAGGGTTCCCTGGACCTAGAGGACTGCCAGGTGTAGCAGGAGATTCAGGCTTGCCTGGTTCTAAAGGAATGCCGGTAAGACAATAACACAAAATTTACTTTATTCGTTCATCAATATCTGAAGTTGTGTAAAAATTATTGTTTTTTTTTAAGGGTCAACCTGGTGAAAGAGGCCAGAAAGGTGATGGTGGAATCAGGGGAGAATCTGGTGCTCCAGGACCACGTGGGTTACCAGGAAATATGGGCCCAGAAGGTAAACGTGGAAAGCGAGGTCTTAGGGGACCTGCTGGCAATGTAGGACCCCAAGGTGAAAGAGGATTAATGGGCATGAGAGGTCTACCTGGCGCTGATGGCCCCATGGGTTCTAAAGGTCAACCTGGAGAGAGAGGAGGCGTTGGGTTACCTGGGTCTAAAGGAAGCTCAGGAGACCCTGGTAGGCCAGGACCGCAAGGTCTGCAAGGACCGCGAGGATCTGTTGGAAGGCCTGGAATGCCTGGAAAGACTGGCCCTCAAGGAGAGAGAGGTATACCAGGAGCAGACGGCAGACCTGGTGAACAAGGATCTCAGGGCATACAAGGACCACCAGGTTTAATGGGAGGCCCTGGTGAAAGAGGATTACAAGTAAGCTATAATAATAATAATAATATTCACACAACAATCACATAACGCCGTCTAGTCTCAAGCTAAGCAGAGCTTGTGTTACGAGTACTAGACAACTGATAAAAATACTTAAATATTTCTAAATACATACATATTATAGATAAATTACATCCAGACACAGAATAAATGATTGTGCTCATCACACAAACATTTGTCCTGGGTAGGAATCGAACCCACGACCTCCGGTATAGCAGTCAAGGCCACTAACCACTAGACCAATAGGCCAGTCAAGCTGTGTTTGATGTTTAATTTTATTTAATTCAATAATTTCTCATTTTCTGCAAATACCATACAACTTTTTATCGTACTCCATAGGGAGAACCAGGAAAAGACGGAGATCCAGGCCAGGCAGGACCACAGGGACCTAAAGGAGATGCCGGACGTGATGGTGCAACTGGTATTCAGGGACCTCAGGGTGTCGCCGGACCAGCGGGTGAAAGAGGACCATCGGGTCCAGCTGGACCCACTGGATTCCCTGTAAGTATTCCCGTCAATCTTTAATATCCTTTTAATGTAAAACGAATTTACAATAATATATTATTAAAATTAAATACCTTTCCTGATCGTCTTAGTTGCACAGAATATCTAAATAGCGTATAGGTACTTTACTTTCTTTACTTGCTATAAAAGTTTACAATTATATTCCTACGCTTTCTATTTGACATCGAATTTTCACCCCAACATAACTAAAGGACTGTGAGTGTACTAGATATGTATAAGTTAAGATAAGTTCATCTTTGCCTAACTAATTGGGAAAATAAAAGGCATATTGATATTATTTTTATTTGCCCCTTTATTCACGTCTCTTAATTTAGCGTGCCTCTTGGCAAACGCCTCGTCTAGCTGTTTCCATTGTATTGTAACGCGAGCCACTATACTCCACTTAGAACTTGCTGTAAGTTTTAATTCGTCCTCTTATCTCCTTTGTGGTTTTTCCCTTGATTCGTTCACAAATTTTTGAGAATCTTTCAATATTTAGCTCCATTTTTCATCTTTTGTTCTCGTCATGTGTTCATATCGCCGCCACTTCAGGCTTAATGTTACCTTCATGTTAATTTTTCACACGTCCACAAGGACAGCAATGACCATTTACATATTTTTAACCAAAGCGTTATCATAATCACGTAATTTTAATCTAGGGAATGCCAGGAGCAGCTGGCTTACCAGGCGCACCAGGAAAGGAAGGAGCGCCAGGTATGGCGGGACCTTCTGGCCCCCCAGGACCAACTGGACCGCGTGGCGAAAGGGGTTTCACTGGCGATCGAGGACAACCTGGCCAGCCTGGAAGCCCAGGAGAGAAGGGAGATTCTGGCGCTCAAGGGCCTGATGGTCCGCCGGTAAGATAAACTATTAATTTTTTAACATTTCTTAATATCTTCTTTCAAACTTTATGTGTCTAGTGACAAGTTTTAAAGCTTCAATTAAAATAAAATAGTTATGTTCAGTTTTTTTTAAACAACAGTACATGCTTCTTTGTTATTATTTCAAAAGGGCCCCGAAGGCCTCCGAGGCGCTAAAGGTCACCCAGGATCACCGGGAGCAATGGGCATGCCTGGACAACGAGGTCTCACTGGAGCCCCTGGAGATAAAGGCGAGAGGGGCGCTGCAGGCCCACCTGGCAATGATGGATCACCTGGTAAGTATGTTTATATTTTGATGTAAATACATCGTAGTGGAAGGTAGTTAAAAAAACAATGATAATAAAATCATGGGGATACACTTTGGTGTTGCAGTTATATATCTATCACCTCCGTTCAAAAAATTACACTATTGGGAAGCTAAAGAATCAAATTTGGTACACTAAGTGAGGAGTGTGATACATAACGCCCGGTAGAGGCATCGCATCGCAACGCTTCCTACGTTACGATTTTGAGGTCTTGGAAGGGACTTTTGACTCGGGAGAAGCTATAATATTCGGTTAAAGTTCAATCGTCAGCTTGTGTCAAAATCTATATTATTATTATTTATTATGTGTATTATGGTGCAAAATAAAATATTAAAAATATGTAAGGCCGACATCTTTTTTATTTCTAATCATTTAAAAAAATAAATATCAGATACAGATACGCAGATAGAAACATTCAACACTGAACAAAGTACTTAATATATGTAGTAAGAAAGTCCTAGTTTATAATTATAACAGATTAATTAGTATTCCGAAATCTTGAATAATAAAGTATTCCCACAGGTCGCCAAGGAGAACAAGGTCTGCAGGGTCCAATTGGACCCGTCGGTCCCGCTGGAGAACCCGCTGAAAGAGGAGAACCTGGAGCACCTGGTATTCCCGGAGAACTAGGAGCCCCTGGTTCCCCTGGAGAACGAGGACAGCCGGGACCACAGGGTTCACCAGGTCTTTCTGGTCCACCTGGCCTTACTGGTATGCCTGGTCTGAAAGGTGAACGAGGATACGCTGGTTCTAAAGGACAACAAGGAAATACGGGAAGCCCAGGTAATAAATTATACTATTCGACAAGCAATTCAAAATTCAGTTTTGCTCTTGATTCATATTATGTATGGCGTCATTTTTATAGTCAACACATTCACGCTAAGTACCAATGATCTTATTCACGATGAAATTACACAAGAAAAAGGAAGTCTAAATATTTTCGTTATTTTTGGTAAGGTGTGCCTGGTGAATCTGGCCCACGTGGTCTGCCAGGCTTGGCTGGAGCCAAAGGTGCTCGCGGCGATCATGGACCAAAAGGTGAAACTGGACACGTTGGTTTACCCGGAAGACCTGGAGATTTGGGACCACCCGTAAGTACTTTAGATACATTTTGAGCATGCTACTTAAATGCATAGTGAAGTATCTTCTAAAATCCTATAACCTTTGTTTAGGGTCCGCAAGGAAGCACTGGCCCAGCAGGTGCTCCTGGTATTCCCGGCGCTAAAGGAGCTACAGGAGACTCTGGCAGGCCAGGTGCCCCTGGTCCTATGGGATTGACTGGTCCTCAAGGATCCGAAGGACCAAAAGGTGAAAGAGGCAGCGAAGGTGAACCAGGCTTGCAAGGTCCGAGCGGTCCACCTGGAGCAGCTGGCGAGAGAGGCCCAGTTGGGTTACCAGGCATTGTAGGTCCACCTGGTCCACAAGGCCTTCGAGGAGCCCAGGTATGTTTCCTGCGCATATTAATAAGATAATGCATTAAAATTTACTGTAAATAAGCATTCAATGAAAAAGATTTTTTCATAACAAACTAATATCGTGCGATACAGTACACAATGAACACATCAAGATCATTCCAAATAGTTCACAAATGATGGAGTTATTTTTTTTTGCACTCAGTAGTTCCTATGGCCATTATCCTACTCCATCATAAGACCAGCTCTGTGGTACCATATTGTCAATGCACTATACTATCCAAGCTAACACAGGTATACCAAATATCAGCTCAAAGGTTAAGGCCGTTACGGCAGTTACTGTTTCAATATAATGTAACTTCACAGCTATGCACTGTTTCTTAAGATACAGGTTATCCTAGTTTAAGAAGTATTACTCACAATAACTGAATACAAACTTCAGCAGCATAGTAAGCATTTTGTTAACCAGTGTACACTAATGTATATTTCTTTGTGACAATAAATTATTATTATTATAATCCATTTGCAAGATTTGTCCGAAACAAACAAACATACAAACATTGCAATTTAAATAAAAACTTGTAAAAAATGTGTCAAGAACGTCTCAAACCCTACTATAACTCCTAATTTTGACAGGTTTTAAGATGAAAGTAGAGTTTGAGAAATGCTCAATTCAGAAATTAGGTGTTTATGACTGCGACTGAAATACTCATAGATTTCTCTAAGGAAACCGCAGAAGATACATAGGTTTTCTTCGTCAAAATAATTTGTTTGCTGGATACAGACGATTTCATTATTTTTTAGGGTGAAAGTGGTGCAACAGGAAAACCAGGAGCAGAAGGTGCCCCAGGGCAATCGGGTACACCGGGTCTACAAGGCCCACCCGGACCGATGGGCGAGCCAGGCCCAGAGGGACGTCCGGGCAAGCAAGGTCAACCGGGTATCTCTGGACGACCCGGTGATAAGGGACCGCTTGGACCTCCGGGCCCATCGGGACCAGGGGGACCGCCAGGATTACAGGTAAAATCGTAGTTTAAAACTGGAAAAAATACGTTAATTTGTAATTAATTTTGTTTTATGCTTGTGTTTAGCTTAGCTTCCCAAGCTCCTTTTTTTTTTTAAGTCGGATTCGAATGACTGGTTTATTTTTCACTCATATATAAAGTAATCTGGTTAACTAGTGTCAGAAATTCAATTGAATAAATGTTATCAGGGACCACCAGGCCCATCCGGACCATCTGGGCCCACTGGTGAACGAGGACCTCGAGGTGAAAGTGGACCACCTGGAGTCGATGGACCACAGGGTCCTACCGGTAAAATGGGACCTCCTGGCTTAGACGGAGCCAAAGGAGAGCGAGGCGAGGCTGGTGCAGACGGAGCTAAGGGACATGCCGGCTTGCCAGGTCTACCTGGAATGCTTGGCGCCCCAGGAAGAACTGGTGAAAGAGGCTTACCTGGACCAATGGGACCGCCAGGGAAGGATGGAGATGTTGGACCACGAGGTTACTATAATTACTTAATATAAAAAAGCACTGATCTCAAAACTTGTAATCAGTACAGGTTGTTTGATCAGTACCATTTTGTTTGTCTGGTTCTTAAAGTGTTTGATAAAAGACAGCAAAAGCTATATACTATGTTTTTTAAAACAGAAGATGACTGCCAGAAAATGCACTATTCACACAGACGAATCTCGATGCAGTTTAACGTTAAGTTTGCAGTACACTTGAAGCAGCGTCTGGTTAACTTGACAGTGTGTGGCTATGAATTTTGGCTTCAAGTAGACTTGGCATTAGGACCACCCTCTGTAGGTACCAGAACTAAATTTTCACTTTCTTCCTAAAGGTTCTCCTGGCCGTGACGGAAATCCTGGCCCGCAAGGACCACAGGGAGTGCCCGGAGGCCGCGGTCCTCCTGGAGAAGCTGGTAGACACGGAAGTCCTGGACCTGCGGGTCCACCTGGACCCCCGGGACCGCCTGGAGAGGGCCTGGCTTATGACGCTGCTGCTTTGGCTGCCATGTTACAACAAGGTTAGTGATCACTCACTCACTCATCTAATAGTTTTTCTTTAACTCATCTTATCTTTACCTATTACAACTGCATGTGAGGTTTTTCCTATGTATTTGCATATACTAATTTTATAAGTACTTTGTGACTGCAAAAACAAAATATTGACAATATTGTCATTTATTTATTTAAGCCTCACATATAGTCGTTGCGACTTAAGGACCTCTTATGTGTAAAATTCAACTTTATGAGAAAATCGATAAAAACCGTCTACTGAAAAAAATATAATGAAACCAACTACAACAAAAAATATAGGTATCAGCCATATGATTTCCTGCTTTTAATTTTGCTATTGTAACTTGAAATATCAGTGCTTGAATGGGCTTCATCAGAAGGCTTACAGTCACCCAAAGGGCAATGGAAAGGGCTATGCTCGGACTATCCTTGCGTGATCGCATAAAGAATGAAGATATCCGCAGGAGAACCAAGGTCGCCGACACAGCCCGAAGAATCGCCAAACTAAAGTGGCAGTGGGCGGGGCACATTGCTCGCAGAACGGACGGTCGATGGGGCCGAAAGGTTCTAGAATGGCGACCGCGCACCGGAAAACGCAGCGTTGGAAGGCCTCCCATAAGGTGGACCGACGACCTGGTGAGAGTCGCGGGAGTGCGGTGGATGCGAGACGCACAGGATCGGTCGTTGTGGCGTCACTTGGGGGAGGCCTATGTCCAGCAGTGGACTTCTTTCGGCTGAAATGATGATGATGATGATGAACTTGAAATAAAAAGTACCTAGTATGTTAGAAAAAAAAACCAGTTTACATGTAAAAGTAGTATTTTTTTAGGAAGCACATTGTTGCTCTTGAAATTGATAAACAAATAACGATTAAATCGTCATATACACATGAGCGTTTTTGCATTCGATAGAGCTTCAAAATGTTAAAAACGGTGGCGTAAAAAAGTGACTTTGCCAAAAGTGACACATAGCA
Organism: Mythimna vitellina; assembly: GCA_949316375.1. NCBI lineage: Eukaryota > Metazoa > Arthropoda > Insecta > Lepidoptera > Noctuidae > Mythimna > Mythimna vitellina. Next base: position 4,957,800 of record OX438696.1, read on the forward strand.
ACGACGATATAGTAGTAATGTGTAGGTAGGCATTTAATTAAATCAATCTGTTATCACTAGATAAATCATCTTTTTTACTCGTCTTTATAAGATCATATCCATTTAACAGGATTTTATAAATTGCAAAAGAAATCACAAGCACATTTTAACTGGACGATATTTTTTCTCTTCTAAGTTTTGAATTTCGGACCTTGAAGTGACGGTCCAGTCCGCTTTGTATGACCCATCTTATAAAAGATCAACCGACATACTTTATAATATTATTTGACTCCTATGCAAACAAATCTCATATTCTTATTGTTTCAATTAGGTTCAGTGAAAGGACCAGATCCATTAGGCGATGACCCCAACAGTCTTCCTCCTCGGTTCTTCAAAGACGACATGACAGCAGCTGAACGAAAGGAGGTTGTGATGAAGGCATACGAAAGACTGAAGGTGTCTCTAGACAAGTTCCTCAAACCGGACGGCTCTAAGGAAGCGCCAGCTAAGACCTGCGGGGATATCAAGTACCATCATCCTGAATTTGAAACCGGTAAGGAATAAAGTAAAACCACCTAATTTTGCCGTTGATTGTGGATTCACAAATTAATCAAATCAAATAATAATATTCCAAAACTATCACACGACCCCATCTAGTCCCAAACTAAGCAGAGCTTGTGCTATGAGTACTAGACAACTGATAGACATACTTATATATTTCTAAATACATATTATAGATAAATTACACCAGACACAGAACAAATTATCGTGCTCATCACACAAACATTTGTCCTGAGTGGGAATAGCAATCAGAGCCACTAACCACTAGACCAACAGGCCAGTCATAGTTTCAAATAGTTTCATTGACACATACAATTATTTTAAGAGTAACCATGGAGTTTCTTGCCGGTTCTTCTCCATAGGAAACGACCAATTTGGAACCGTGCACTAGCTTCTGACGTTTTTTAAATAAGTGCCCAAGGCCTATCTGAAGTAAAAAAACTTTTGACTTTTACTTGACTTTACACAGCATATTTGAAGCCTTGACTTTTGAGCTAGGTAGAAATCTGTAATACAGAACTCATTGTTTTCTCATTGTATGACTCTTCCTTTAATATAATTCAAAAACAGAAGGTGAAAAGAAAAGAAAACATGCTAGATAATAAAAAATAAAATACAAACAATACTGAAAAGAAAAGAAAATAACAAAATTCTTGGTTTCTTTTCTAACAAAAGTATTAGCCCGGGATACCTCAGAATAATTTAATTATTTCTATTGGTGTAGTGAACTACGAGTAAATTCCCAGAAAAGTAACGTGTATTTTATTTTACAGTTACATTCTAATCTCATTTATATTCTAATCATTAGAGCAGTGGTGGCCGAGTGGTAACGGCCCCGACTTACGATTTGTAGGTCGCGGGTTCAAACCCAGCTAAGCGCATTACTTTGTGTAATTTATTTCATCACCACTGCTTTCAAAACGAAGAAGGAAAACATCGTGAGGAAACCGGCATGTCCTAGAAATAAAAATTCGAAGATATGTAACATCCACCAACACGCACTGGGCCCGCGTGATGGATTACGGCCTATTCCCTCTCCTAAAGAGAAGGCCTGAGTTCCAACAGTGGGAACATTATAAGGCCGACTATGCTATGCTTCTATTCTAATCTCCTGCTGCCAAGTCTGACCATCAGTCTATCCAAGTCAGTCTCGTGTTGCACGTGGGACAAGAGTAGAGAAGATGATGATTCTAATCTCTCGAATCTATCGTCTATAAGAGTATAGATTGTCAAAGATAGACCAACTCCCGCTTTTTACCCTTTTTTCGGGTTGGAAAATCACCTAATGATATCCCCCGCTCTTGGGCGGAGCGGGAGATAGTGTCAGATAGTTCCAGGACTCCAGCGATCTCTTTCGCCCCCCGCTTTTTAGCTATTTCTTGATTATTTATTATTTTAATAAAGGTCCGTAAGGGCTATATTTCACCGGGACACCATGGCGGCGCGACCAGTCGCCGCTATGAGAGATAAGAGGGTTACTCACCTGGTGTCCGTTTGGTTACGCCACCAATTTGGCGGAGCGACCTACTCGGATGCGTGCACTTAATGTCCATTTTGGTACTGTCTCAGTGTAGTGTAGCGACTTTGGTGTCTGTATTGTGTCTAGTTTGGTAGCTTACGGCACGTATCCGAGCACGGCGGCGCAACTCGTCGCGCCGCCGTGCCCCGGTGTAACATAGCCTTTAGTGCTTCCATGACATCACTGCGGGGTGGGGGGACTAACAAAACACCCGCGCTGCGTTTTGTCGTTTCAAATATCGCACCATATGCTGAGTTAGGCGCCTTTTTTGTTCTGGCATAGATTATAATTTTTTTTTTCTATTATAAATGTAGTTCACAATAAAATTGTGTGAGGCACGAATAAACGTATTTCTTTCAAATCTAACCCGTTTCCCAGGACAATACTGGATCGACCCTAACGGCGGCGATATCAATGATGCAATCGTGGTGCACTGTGACATGGAGACCGGTGGCAGCTGCGTGTTCCCCAAACCGATGGTGTCGCAGGACATCAAGTATGATGGCAATGAGCACGAGCCCTGGCTGAGCGAGATGGATGATGGATTCACGGTGAGTTTTAAATATTAAAAGCCTGTATGGTAAACCGTTCCTTGCGACGAGACTAGCATTGTAGGTAGTCCTAGAGTTGATTTCTTTGCAATTTGATTACAAATTCCTTATTTTGACAACCTTACTCTATGCACACAGGGACGAGGTCTGACTAATGACTGTAATACGAAGAAAACTGTCCAAGAGCAAGTCGTAATCGCACACGAACGGTTCCGTACTAGAATAATATATAGATAACAACTACAACAGTCTCTAGTAGGACACCCCGTTTAATTTATAACTTTATTTAAATTTTATTATTTGTTCAAAAAATTTCAACTTTCTACCTCTTACGGTTTATGAGACAAACGGACAGACAGACAAACGGATAGACGGACGGACGGACAGCGGAGGCTTAGTAATAAGGTCCCGGTGACACCCTTTGGATACGGAACCCTAAAAATCCCATGTGAAATAAATAAACCTTTTTGTAAGCTTACTTTGCGTCTCACTTCTGGGCAAGGGCTTCCCTCTTCTTTCTCTAAACCTTTCTGTCTTGAGCCATCATCTGGCCAAGATTGCCACGAGAACATAACCAGATTATCACACCACCTGCGCCGCTTCACCTGGTAACCTGGAGAGAGGGAATACAATTGCTTTTTTACCCTTTTCAGTAATTTTAACGTATGTCTGGCAGTTTGAGTATTTTCTGCGGCCTACCCAAATGTTCTTTCCTTGGTATTGTTCGTTAAGTCGTTGAGCTCCTTAGTAGTCCTGATTTGAGCGTTGTGAATACTGACAAATGCTTGCACTGACTGTACAGGTCCACTCAAATCTGTATGGTTCTTTCTTCAAAAGACCATCTCAGACAAATCTGCATAGTTCTCATGTGATTTGACCATTACATATTTACTGCATGGACTTTAAAAGAGACTTTGACCCCTGAGTTTGTTTCGGTGATTGTTCTCATGGTAGTCAGCTAGGAAACACCAACTTCACTTAGTTTAAAATGACGAAAAAAAATTGACGTGTAAAATTGTTTTTTTTTTTTAAACCTATTTGCAAAATAAACATCATTTATCACATTTTTTTATTAGCTCTTCATCGATCGTGGTTGTAAAAATTATGAGTAATGCAGCTGTACTAAAAAGGCTCAAATACACAGATCACATACAAAGCCGATCACACGCAACTGACTCACCTGCAACTGATGTCGACTAAAGCCGTGCAGAACGTGACCTTCCACTGCCGCAACACGATCGGCTACTACGACCCCACCACCAACAACTATCGACGAGGCATCAAGTTGTTGGCCTACAACGACGCCGAGATCCTGCCTAAAGCTAACAACAGGCTGCGTTATCAGGCTTTGTTGGATGAATGTCAGGTGAGTGTGACCTTTCTTTTTATTTAAGGGGGAAATCATTAAATAATTTCTCTCACTTTGCGTGGAGTGTTTTGGACTTTTTAGGAAAAAAAAAATTTGCTTTTATTAGTACTCATTTTCATTTTAATAACTTTTTATCCATTGATATAAATGAATAATGATAATTTAGTCACATTAACAATGCAGTTACACACGCTCTACAGAGTCGATTTTTTTCTTAAACATGATATTTACGATAGTTACCTACATCCGGACCTGTACCATGACGTTTAAAGTAAGATTGTTTCATTCTTATTTCCAGTGTGGGTAAGAGATGGCGCTAGACAACCTGTATAGCTCTGTCTCTTACCCACGCTCAAATAAGCATGAAACAATCTTACTTTGAACGTCATGGTAACCCCGCAAAACCTTGAGCACCGCATTTTCCATATTCATGGAAAACCAACGAACTGTGTTAAACTGATAACACGACACTAAACAAAACTAAAAACGACTTATCTTACAACATCATTAATCAAGTACAGAGTTGATTAATGATATTGTACGCAACAGCCCTAAATTGTATCTAACAATAGGTACCTAATAAAGATATTTTTTTCCACAGTACAAAAAACCAAGCTGGGCGCGCACGATCGTTGAGTACCAAACTGATAAGCCAAATCGTCTCCCACTCCTCGATGTGGCCATCAGGGACGTTGGTAGACCAAACCAAATGTTCAGGGTTGAGCTCGGATTGGCTTGCTTTAGTTAAACGCCAGATAAAACCACGAAGACAACGACATGATTCCGAATAAATGGCAACACTGGATCAAGATTGTTAAAAGTTTAAGAAAAGAACAGTAATTTCCCCATTTCTCAACTGAAAGACTATCAAATATTTGATTAATTTTGGCGTTTAAAACTTTTATTGGCTGTTGACCGAAATAGCAACAGCTATTCAAATAGGTTGACACAAGATTTAACCAGAGATCAAATTGACAACCCTATTTATTAAGGGTTACGTAGCGTCCTACGTGGGCGTGACTACACACGAATACAACGCGTCGCGGTGGCAGTATCCTACGTGCGTGCGAAGTCGCTACTTCAGTCGCCATTTATATAAAACAAGTCACCGCACCGCAAGAGTTCGCTGAAAATATCAAACCATTGTAGTCACCGCACCTACGTTCACTTAGTCACGTGGGCCACCACAATAGAGAATCAATTGTTTGTTCCGTTCGCGCCGCATCGCTTCACGCGTTGTATCGCCTACGTGGGACACCGCGTTAGGGTCTAGTCACATTATCACGGCGCAAGTCGTTAACGTGAAACAGTGCGCCCCTGACTGCGTGACGTTGCCGCGCCGAGCAGATATACGGTGCTGAACTATGTTGAACGGATGCACGGTACGGTACGTCGTGTTAATACACGACAAGGCCACGTCGGTTGAAGACAGATCGTGATATTTTTGAAGAGGCAGCACCTGAACAACACGCACGGCACTGTATATCAGAGTGTCTATTCCGGGTTGGTTTTACGTTAACACGATAGACGCATTTATGACGTTCCGCGCTTCGATTGGTCTGCTCCAAGCTCTTAACCAATCAGAAAGCCAAACGTGTAAAACGTTTCGATTGCGTTAACGTAAAAACAAGTCGCGCTAAGGCACAACTTGCCGAGTCAAAAACCGCACTGTTTAACATTACGATCCCGCGCAGTTTCTTTATAATGTGACTAGGCCCTTTTAACTTTCAGTAGGAGTATGGGGTAGAATAATGTTAGAAACAAAACAGAACTAAGCTTAACAGGTTATGAATTAAAAACCAGAACGTATGTTTACTGCCCCCATGCATTTATAGTCATAATAATTACTTATCCTTCATTACTTTAATCTTTACGTGTAAGATCTCAAAATCATTGCAATTTACTACTTTTAAGAACACGGAAAATTCGCTTTCTATTATTATATTAAAAATTAATTTTGTGCAATTTAGTTAAGAATACTGCCATAATAAGCGTTTATTATAAATATTTACTAGGCAACAATGTACCTTTACATATAGAATAGAAAATAAAACACGTAATATTAGAAAAATAATAAGCACTTTAATAATTATAATCTTTCCTATAAAGTGATTTACTAGTGATAAGAAAAGATTTTATTATATAATTAAGTACCTACTTTAATATAAGTATTATTAGGTCGTCACAACATAGGTAGTATTATAGTATTAATATTTTTTACAATCATTTATATTACAAAGGTCCTCTTAGGCTGTGTACTTGTACATAATGTAAATATCCTTATTTTTAAGTAAATGTCATGTGATTCCTTTATTCGAATTTAAGGTAGATCTAAGTTAATTTAAGTAATACTTTTTACAATACAAATAATATCGTTTCCAATAAGCAATGTATCAAACAATAAAATAAATCTATAATATTTTTTTACGTCACTTGAATTTTTTATAAAATTATTTTTCTCGCTAACCACTTAGAGCATCCAACTAAAACAGTAACTACTTAAGTTGGAAACTATATTAATTTTCGATACAATAAATCTATTTTCCACGAGCTTACATATAATTTTTAAAACATTTTTCTACACTCATACATAAATTACAGTACCTAATATAAAGAATCTCTTCAATAGGGTCAAATCGATTACATTTGATACTCATTTTAAATTGAGGCACACCCTTGTAGAAAGTAAATACCTACATGTAATATTTTCAATAAAAACGACTACCTAACAATATTTTATTTGACAAACACTATTTTTGCAAATATCGACGAACTTTTTTCATTTTTCGTCCAATTTAGGTTTTTCAAACTTCAGCTTATTGAACGGTAGTATCGCAGGAATTCTTCCTCATGCAGGTCACGAAGGGTGGCACACTGCAGGTGCACTTGGTACAATTGTCATCGACAGTGACCTCGTCTCCGACGATCAGCGTTGTGTTTCCGAAGACGCACGAGGCCGTCAGGTTGCGGATGTTAAGACCACGAACTACTTTCGTCTTTGTAGACTCTGCAAACCATAATATTGCTTAATGAAGTCAAGGAAAGGGCTGTCTTTCATCACTTTGACCCTGTGCGAACTTCTATTACGGACCCCTTTTTTAATTTTAACTGATTTGAATAATAAAAAGATAAATAACTTCATATTATTATAAACATTTACTCGTGACATGATGCTTCAACCACACCACCTACTTACACACTACTACCTTTTGTGAGTGCTGAAGCCCTGAGCTCCCACGGAGTAAGGACTTCTGGTAGTATGCATCACAACCGTATTAAGGACACGATAAATAATAAGCATTGTATGTATTCTATTTACTATCAAGCTTTAGACCCTCAAAAGTTGCCCCTTCAGAGTCTGCTTGAACACCGCTGGCTAGTGTCAGTGGTGTCGCGGTATCCCTAGTTACGGTACTGCCATTCAGCAAAAAAAATGTCATAATGTTATATCCTTAAATCTATAGTAAAATATCTTCTCTTCCTGCCCTTATCTCATACCCCACTTGGGGACCCGTCTAACTATCACTTACTCCCTTATCAATGAGATATTACTATTGTAGAGTCGAATTAAAATTCTAATCACTCACATCATACAACTGTAAAAAAAATATAAGCAATTCGAATACGTTTTAGTATTCCCAACCAGTAGTAAATCGGAGAATTGCGTTGAAATAAGAGTACCTATTTGAAAATGAGCGAGCGAGAATATTAAACTTTTACTGACTTCTTTTTTTCTTTTTTTAAATACCTTGTCCCACCCTAGGAATAATTCATGTATCATGGGTGCTTTCACAAACATGTAAACTCACATACAAAATACACCCATCTTCCCTAACCAAGTTACAACCGTTTCGTTTCAATTCTCTTTTCGTTGATCGCCTCAAGTCGGCTACGCCTCCTATTCCTTTATTCTGAACACGTGACTAAGCGTTGAGATGACGTCAGAACAAAGGAATCGGAGGCGTAGTCTATTCGAGGCAATCGACGAAAAGAGAATCGTGCCGTCAATCACTTAACCAATGCGACAACCATGCCGGCAAACCCACCTGTGTTTCTTCAATTGGCCATTGCATTCCAGGACCACGGTAACTCTTTCGAACGTCTTTGGTCTATCACCAGTACAGGGCAGCTCATGTTTATAAATCGTTTGACTTGGTATAGTCATGTGAAGAGGAGGGATGAAACGCATGTTAATAGAAGAGTTATGATGAGTATACATGTGGATGGATGGAGAGGGAGAGGGAGACCAAAGAAAAGATGGATGTGTTGTGTGAGAAGTGATATGAAAGAAAAGGGAGTTAGTGGTAGCGTGACTGGTGACAGGACAGAGTGGAAGAAAACAATGTGTTCCGCCGACCCCAAATAAAAGGGGAGAAGGGCAGGAAGAAGATGATAATGATATAGCTATAACTTACGACACTCGAATCCAATCGGACACCCGCGCATATCCCCCGGGAACACCGGCGCACAGTTTTGCAGCAGGTCGTTCTGATAGTGGATCTCGATGCCGCAGTTGATGTCCCTGCAGTTCGAAGCATTGTCAGTCGCGTTGTAGTCCTTGGTGCAGACGCACGTCTTCCTCGTGTTCTTGGGCTGGTAAGTCTGACCCTCGCGGTATGTCTGGCCATCGACCTCGCAGGTAGCTAGCTGAGCTATTGCGTCTTTACCTGGAATATTTATATTAATATGCTGTTAAGGCCAAATAATTTTCAACAATGAATAAACCACGCGTGGAAAGTTTTTTTTGAGATGGGTTCTCTCGCTCTAGGGTGGAAAGTGAAGGTTTGTCAGATTGACTTAAACCCACCGGTGTCCTTAAGTTGCCCTTTGCGTTCTAAGACCAATCTCACTCTTTTAAACGACCCCGAACCGCATGGAAAGTTGCTACTTCATTCACGGTCGATCAATTACTGCTGATAAGATAAAAAACGAACTATCCAATCAGATCTAATGCCCTCATTGATCGAAGGCTTATTTAAAAAAAAATGCTCAATATCCACGAAAAGTATATAAATCCAAGTTGATGCCAAAAATATTCATAATGTTGGGGTCACAATATCACACATTGGAACGTTGCCAAATAAGTTTATTTCGCAAAGAAAAAATATGTTAAAATAAATATTTATGTAAACAATACATATTTATAAAAACAACACACGACTTTGCAAGTCACGACCAAGTCAAGGTAATCTTCTTGGTAAAGCTGCAATCATTAATAATGATCCATAAAAATATGTTAAAGATTATGCAGTAGATGTTGCAATGAAACAACAAATGATTGAAGAATATTTTTTTTGCGTAATTTAAGACAGTTCCAGTACTACCGCGTAGTAGATCACAGTTCACTTACTCTTGTAACGTGAAGGAATAGAATTCTAGATGTGGTAACGTTATGGGCTGCTTCCTATGTATGAATCAAAAACGAAAACCCCATTCAAAGTGGATCAGTAGTTTCTGAGAAAATCACGGAAAGACAGATCATACTATTTGTAATATTAAACAATTTTTTTACTAAATGCATATCAAAGCATATTCGATAGGTACCTATAACAAAAATGCTTATTAATTTTTTTTGTCTATCGGTCGGTCTGTCTCTCTTTCGATTTTGTCGAGAATTTGACCGATAGATAGCTGATATTATACGAAGTGACATTTATTTTAGATACATTTTTTCTAGGTTTCCGCGCCAAAAAAAAACTGCTGTTTTACGAAGCTAACGGGGACGAAGTCGCGGGGACCAGCTAGTATATATAATTATATCCTCTGAACACAGAACCTCCTTTTTGAACAAAGACATTAAATATTTTTGAACTTGTTTGAAATTGGAATATCTTGACAATGAGCTTACCAAAATTCATGTAAATCGAATAAGTAACTTGAGTTTAACAGTTCAATATATGCATAGAAGGATGAAATATCAATCATATTTGATAAGTTCATCCTTAATATTGTGTTGTGTTTATTAAATAGCACTAGCTACCTGGAAGTGGACTCCATCGTCATTATCAATAGACAATAGGTCGTTGACAGTAATCATACCACAGTGCCGATCTTTACGAGCGCTTATAAGGAGGCCCCCATTGTGTACCATAGTTTTAAAGCCATTAAAGAGTGTGTCATCTCAAAATACGACTGATTAACAAGCAATAGATTTGTTTTGATAGAACATGTGGTATGTTAATGATCATTGAAATCTAATTACATTTGATGAACTCATAAGTTACTCTGTTGATATTTCATGACCGATTTTCTTTGGAACAGGTCATAGATGGAGTAATATGGATGGTTAGCTCCTTGTGGGAGACGAACGTATAAGTTTTTAAGCAAACTTGCATAAATTATTTTCTTTACAATATTTGTACTATTGTGCAATTGTTTATAGGTTAACTTGGTAGATCATGTTATAAAAATGTCAATGTTTTAAATTATTAATTTGTTTTTTTTTTAATATTTAATAATTTAAGAGTGATATGAAAGAAAAGGAAGTTAGTGATAGCATGACGAGTGACAGGGCAGAGTGGAAGAAAAAAACGTGTTGCGCCGACCCCAAATAACATGGGACACGGGCAGGAAGATGATGATGATGATTTAATAATTTAAGCGATCTGTATTATAAACTAAACAGACGAAATTATGACCGAATTAAGTAGCAAAAGTAACTCAACACCTTACCCAATAAGATTCTTGAGCAGAAAAGTCTAAAAATGATTCGTTTGCACTCCTCTTACAATTCCAGTCACACATTCATCCGTTATTTTAAGTACTTCATCATCTAAAACATCAGCGACACTTACCACAAACTGAGCCGGTACTGCAGCACGAGTCCACCTCATAGGTGTTGATACATTGTTGTTCCATATCGTTATCGAAGATCTCGACGCAATCGACGGCCGCGCAATTGAACTGTGGCTCTCCAGAAAATATGGTGCAACTGCAGGCTTGGGAACATGGATTGCTGATCAACGACTGAGGTATCGGGGCTTTGTCACCGTACGATACGCCTCTGGAATAGAAAATTATGTTGGCTCTTTAGATAGGAATGGTAGGAAGGTACGTGATGAAATTTGTTAAGTCTGTACTGGGTTGTCAAGTGGTTTAGTACCCTTTAGGTATTTGGATATTGAAGAACATAAATCTGTTGTTAGCATGGCCACAGAGGCTATAGTAGAAACTTAAGGTTTATTTAGATAGACTTGTTCAGCGCGATATCAAAAAATAACAACAAAAAAAATCGTTTTAGTAAGGCATTGTATTCTGTCTTCGTATATTAGGGAAAGTGGTTATGATAAGCGTGAAGGGATTTTGAATGGTAAGGATTTCCATATATAATAAAATACAATATCACACATATTTCTGTGTGATATTGTTTAATTACTTCAATAAATAACGTGAATTTGATTTGCTATACCAATAAAAACCCAACAACTTTTCTAAAGTTGTTTTAAGAAACCACATGGATTAACTGGAAATTCTAGCATTGTTCATACAGATATTAAAAATATGTTATTTAAAATGACAATAGCCGAATAAAAAATCAGTGACACTTTCATTTTTGTACTTTAAGTATTTACAAATTACAAAATGATATGGATACAGTAAAGAACAGTTACGGATATGTGAGATAACGTTGAATTTAGTGTTAAAAGCAAAAAGATGTTATTCCGGTATCATCGTTAATTTTATCGCAGTCATTACTTTCTCTCAGAGATAGCTTGAAGGATATAATTATCTACCGATTTTTTTCATTGTAAATAATATTTTTTTTTTTTAGTTTATTGTTCAAAAACATTTATAGTTTACATTCATTACAACAAAAACACTTGTCTGAAACCTTTCAAAAGTTTATGTGACAAAAAGGAGGTAGGAAGCTCGCTCACACCATGATAAATTAAAATCAAGTTAAGTTAGCTTAATATTATATAAATCTTAAGATGTGATGTCACCAGTAATATAATGTTTTTTCAGGGTAAATTTACATTTTTTATATGTACTAGTGACAATATTTGATTACACTGTTTTTGGAATTTTTAAATTCAAATTATCGGGTAATATATATTCCCAGTTCTAATGCCATACACATTTACAGTTGTAGGTACTTTATATCTTGGCAGGTAATCAAGATCACGTAACTGTTTTGGTCTACTGTTTAACGTTAAAGAGCTAAAAAAAAAATTATTACATTTGTCGAAGATAGCTTCCGACTTGAATTTATCAAAGACTGTCATAATTTTACAATATTTAAAAAGTCCGTACTCATCATCTTTATAATAATATTCTTTGGTAAAATATTCTTGAGTATGCTTAATTGTAGTATATATATTTTATCTAAATAAGTTTTGTAGGAACGTGCTTAACTAGTAAGCCCTTAGCTGATGACCGAATCTGCCAGGGCATGATACAGCGTGCGTAGCGTGGAGAAGGGAAGTTTGTATTTGAAGATAGCCAACTTGGCACTAACAGATCTAAGTTTGTTACAGACACTTTCATCGGAGGTCTCCCATTAATATGGTAGTGCGGTAATTACATTAAGAAAATTATAGTAGCATCTGTAGCCAAACTAGGCAAAACCTGCATTTTGGCTATCAGCGCAATCCCCCTACTTATATTAAATACCGTAGTCATATTCAATATTTAATTTAACCTAATTAAAAGTTACTTACAATATAAAAATAAAAGCCCTAAAGTACTAAAAAAACAATCTAAAGTACGGCGTCGAAAAACTCCTCCACATCGCTGTCGACTGGCAATGTTCCCAAAAGACTGGCGGCATTTAGGTGTCTTCAAGGCTAGAGTGAATAGGCTCTTAATAAACTAGTGCGCCTGACCATCAATGATTGCATCTCCGCGTACCATCAGGTGGGATCGCAGTCAAGCACTGGTTTAAATCAATTTAAAAAAAGAAAAAAAAATTGCCACGCTGAATGGCAATGTTTATACTTCGAAGTAAAGTAAAGTATCCTTTTTAATTAGGATAAGCATATTAAAATATTAGTAACATGATAAATAAAATATTCCATTTTATACTTTGAAAAAAAAGATGTAACTAAAATTAAATATAGAACAAAACGAAAGTTTATCTCGGGGCTGTAGAAATATTTCTCCTTACACTCGCAAAATTTCTCCCTAATCGTGAAAAACCAGCTAGACTAGAACCTGATCCAATTGATGAAATGTTTTCTGAATGAAAGAAGACCATCCTTAAAAAGTAAGAGCATTTAGAAAGCCTTGACAGAAAACAGTCTTCAATTTAGACGTCAATAAATAAAGCTAAAGTATCCGAAAGTACTCGAAAGTTCCAACAATAAAGTTGTTTAATTAACAGACCCATAAAGTTGTTCCATCGGTTTTACTCGATTAATTAAAATTAAAGAAGTTTAGGCGTCAAATTTGGTTATTCAACATACTAAATTTACTATGAAAATAATACACAATTGGGAGATTTTTATGGACTCGTTAATTGGCTCATCACCTATGTGGCAAATGTCTGATAAACAAAACCTTCCCCAGGGTGAAATGGGCGTAGCCCTGCTGATAATAAAATAATCGTAGTTAAGTTCTAAGGTTGACTTAAATTAGATTGCCATTGACACGAATAGAAGAAGATAAAGCCAAAGGCTGACCTGAAATAATAAGAAATATACGGAATCATCTTTGAAACGATCCAGAATTTTTTTTTAAATATAGCTATTTTTATGGGCACCACGGTGGGGCGTGCCCTGTGTAAAAGTGTATAACCTAGTAAAATTAATTAATATAATATTTCATTATTGATGTAAAAGAAAAGTTCTGGAGTGGCGACCGGGTACCGGAACATACAGCGTTGGAGATCACCACGTGGACCGATGTGACATGGTGTGGGGAAATCGAGGGAATCCGATGGATGCGACACGCACATAACAGATCATTGTGGCGATACTTTGGGGAGGCCTATGTCCAACTGTGGACATCTTTCGGATGAAATGATGATAATGTCGTACAGATTTTCATTGGGTCTACCTTTTATAGCAGAACTTTTTACGTCATAATATTGTTTTGCATAACAACGGATAGCATAAACTTCATTTCGCAGAAAATCATTTCGCATACACTCAGTTGTCATACATTCAAAACTCATAATTTTGTTAGTCAGAATCATCTTTAGGCATAATGTTTATATCCATAATAATTAAAAAGCAGAACCATCATATCGCAGAAAATTCACAGTCAGAATCGTCTTTTGGCATACATTTTATATCGATAGTCATTAAAAGGCAGAACTGATTTTAACGCTAGACTAATATCAAAACGCTAACCTAAATGCTAATTACAAAAATATTGTCGGCTTGGATGCATGTAGCATGCAAACAGGCATACAACATGCAAGCAGGCATGCAACATGCAGCATGCATGCAGCATGCATGAAGCATGCAAGCAGGCATGCAACATGCAGCATGCATGCAGCATGCAAGCAGGCATGCAACATGCAGCAGGCATGCAGCATGCAAGCAGGCATGCAACATGCAGCAAGCATTGTTTCTGTCACGGCTCCGGCGCTGCGGGGTTTGGGCGGCGCCACGCGAGCTTATCGTCACAGATGGTTTTAACGCTCACCACCTGCTCCTCAGCTCGCGGGCCGCCCTACCCCTCCGCGCCTACGCGGGTTTAAATTACACTCTAGGGGTAGGGCAGACACGACTGCGTAAAGTCGGTTTCGCAGCGATTCGTTTCTGTCACAAAATTTTGCAGCACAACGTATTGACTTTTTATGACACAAATTTAATTTAATATTGAAAATGCTACCAATACATGCTATATTTAGAACATTCTATATCACTTTTGCAGACCATTCGATTTTAAATACATTGCACGTTCTAACCATTCGACAGCATAAATTTACTTTATTTAAATTATCAGTTTTATTCCATATATTATAAGTTTTTGATGTTTTGAACACTAATTTTTACAAGAAGATACATCTATTTTAATTTTTGATGTTCAAATATGCACCCATACCAAATAATCGTATCTCTAAATAAATGTTATGCTAAACAAAATTATGCATAATATTAATTATGGCAAAGGTAATTATGCGAAACAAAATTCTGCCAAGATAAAAGTATGCCATTGTAAATTCGGACACGTAAATATTCTGCCAAACAAAAGTTATGCTAAATTATTTTTATGCCTTAAAAATATTCGATTAAATAAGATTATGCCATGTGAGTTATGCCAAATAAAAATCGGAGTATCAAGATTCTGCCAAATAGAAGGAACCCATTTTCATTATGTAGCCCCCCACCCATGGTTGGAACTTCCATGAGAATTTTACTCAAATACATTGGATGTCAAAGACTTCCAAAGGCCGTCCGGAAGGAATTAGGAAAAACCAGTGATACATATAAACATCCTAATAAGTAGGATGTTTGCCTTATTAGGCAGCGAATTATTATATCATTTTATCAGCATTTACTTGATCAAGCGCAAGGTCGCGTTGCTTCCCTGCGCCGGCGCCTCGTGCCGCGGCGACAGACGATGGCCGCGCAAGAGGTCACCGTCTTTTTGTCTATTGTAAGTACTGAGTGCTTCTGAGTATTCCACGAGGTCAGAACTTTGGTGAGTGCCTATTTACTTTTATATTGTTGTCATTTTTAGGGTTCCGTACCCAAAAGGAAAAAACAGAACTCTTATAGGATCACTTTGTTGTCCGTCCGTCTGTCTGTCTGTCAAGATCTCGAGAACGCGTGGAGGTATCGAGTTGAAATTAAAACTTAAGTCTGCGGTCCCTTGAAGCTGTGAAATAAATCAAACTTCTAAGTTAATGAATAAATAAGATACGGCCGTTTATGACGCAAAAACGTATATTTCGATGTTCTCAAAGGAATCAAAATTCATAGGGTACCCGTTGACCCAGAATCCTGAAATTTGGCATAAATAAAGGTCTTATAGCACAGATATAAGAATAAATCTGAAAACAGTAAATTTGTTGTTACCTACGTCAAAAAACTTTTTTGCAATTCGGAAAAATCTTTGAGAACTATTTGGGAACTGTAGTTTGTACGGAACCCTCAGGGCGCAAGGCCGACTCGGACTTGCCCAGTTCTTCTTGTTTATTTTAGGTCTTAAGGCTGTTTGGTCTGATGAGTCAAAAGTAGAGATTGTTGTAATAGGTCTGTGATTTTGTTTAATATTTAAAAACACGGCGGAACAGCGTGTTTTTTAATCTTTTCGTCAAGCAACTGTTATGGATCGTTATTCCACAGGTAACGTGAATGACTACCTCTTCAGAAGATGAAGGGGATGTAACTGTCATTTGAGCCTCTCATATTGTTTTTCAATACACTTAAATATATTATATAGTATATTTTCAAAACATTCTCCTATCCCTACCGCTTTCTGGCACGCAACTTACTGTTTTCTGCATCAATGCGGAAAAGTGCGCGAGTTCGGCCCCACCACAATTTCTTGTATTTATTTCTTTATCGTATCAGGCTGGAAGCTAAGCGACCCCAACGAGTCGCCTATCGACCCCTGTTTATTTATTTCTTCGCAAGTCACTTCAGCACTCAGCTCCATAAATTTCCCGCCTGTAGCTTGAGCGAATTCCGCTTTTGTCACAATGTATAAAATATACAATTGTGATCCTAATGCCTTGATATTTTAACGAATTTTTATTATTATATTCTTCTGGTTGTGCGCTTAAACGACTTAAACGCTTGAATAAATAAATGAAAGAAGAGGCTCTACTAACTTATAGTAACACATAGTAGGATCAGGATGTAGATCAGGACAGGTGAAAGCTTCGGGACACAGGCCGCCGTCTTCCCGAGCCACCGGCGTGCAGCCCAGCTCGGTGTAGAAGCTAGCCATGTCGCACTCGCCCGCCATATCTGTTGACACCGCGCCCAGCACTGGAAGCAAGAAAGATATGGTCATAAGTAAAGTTCTGGAGTGGTGACCGGGAACCGAAAGAGGCAGCATTGGAAGGAGTCTTACAAAGAGGACCGATGACCTGGTGAGGGTCGTGGGAACCTGATGTAGGCGAGACGCACAGAATCGGTCATTGTGGCGAGGGTGAGGGGGAAGGCCTATGTCCAACAGTAGACGTCTTTCGACTAAAATCATCATCATCATCATTTCAGCCGAAAGACGTCCACTACTGGACATAGGCCTCCCCCAAGTGCCGCCATAATAAACGGTCCTGTGCGTCTCGCATCCATCGTACTCCCGCAACCGTTACCAGGTCATCAGTCCACCTTGTCGGAGGCCTTCCAACGCTACGTCTTCCGGTACGTGGTCGCCATTCCAGAACCTTTCGGCCGAAATAATGATGCAAAAAAGACACGATTTTCATTATTTTGCTGCAAGAAATACTGTCATCCTCATTCTAAAATAAAAGATGAAGTCCCGTTTTCGCGGCTTGAATCTACATGTAACAGATACTCGTAGCAGAATTCTACGCTGACCATACTAAGATAGCTATCGATAACGTAAAAAGAACATAATCCTCTGACTGCCATTTCATTTACTGGAAAGTACATTTTTCTTTCATACATTTCAGCCCCCTTGTCAGTCAGCTCCATTCTAGCCATATTTCTTCTTTCACATACTCATCCCATTCTGAGTGACTGTCCTATTTACCTCTTATATCTCTTATATTATTATATACCGCGACTATAGAGGTCACAGTTATTACGAATTTGCAAACTGGCATGTTATACTTTTAAGGTTTATGTTTGAAAAAGTTTAGGTTTGATAGATTTTCAAACAAAATAGATAGGGGATGTCAGTAAAGAAGTAGAGACGTAATTTTTATACAAAATGTATTAGAAAGTGCTTCATGCATGAGAATAATAGTATAATTCAACCAGGAGTCTTTCGATTGCGTTTCCCCTATCACACTATCTACTCCTGCAGGCCTAGCTAAGTTACGAACGTTTCGTTTCGAATCTCTTTCTAGAGTCGGTAACGCCTCCGATGCCTTTGATCTGACCACGTGACTTAACGTTGAGATGGCATTCAACATTTGAAGTTTTCTACTAGCGTTGACGATTGGCTAAGCCCTCTGTTGTCATCCGAAAAGTATCAATTGGTTAATGTACTCGGGACAGCCTATGAAGGTTGAAAAGGCTTTTACAATAATGAGATTATCAGGATGACAACAATTATAATAGTTTATCACAAGCTACGCGTGGCTGTTTGTTTTTCCAATGAAATGAGTTCGGTCTGAGTAATGTTCGACGAAACTAAAAGTAAGCTAAGTAACTTAGCTGAAAGTTGTTCGTTTAGTTCGCAACTCATTTCTTGTGAAAATAATGAATTAATGTAATATCCATTAATCAAACACTAATACAACTTTCTTGGCAGTAAATAAGAAGTCAATCGAGGGCAGAGTCAGCACAATCATTATGTTTGTTGTGAAATAGCACTCTTCACTTATATGGTCGTGCTCAGTAAATCACAGTTGAGTATTTCTCAACTCTAGCCTAAAAATCTGTCATTTAAGTAGAATTTTAAATATTCCTAACTCGAAAACCCGGCTCAAAGGGATTCTGCAGATAGGTTCCCTTACGTTCTTAAATAAATCGAAGAAGTTATCACCAATTTTTGATAATTGAAGCAAATAAAAAAAAAACACATATTTATATTTATAGCCTTATTTTGTATGTCAACATCCTTGGTTAGTTACTTTACTGATGTACACATAGTAAACAAACAACATTTGCCCTAAATTATCTTACGTACATTTATAAGCAACTAGATTTTGCCAGTGGCTTCGCCCGCTTGAAGTCGGTTTCTCCATACAAACTTTGGACCCCCGTTTCATCCCCTTAGGGGGTGAATTTCGGAAAATTCGCTGATGCCTACACCCTATAAGGAACCTACCTGCCAAATTTTAAGTTTGTACGTGTTATAGTTTCTGAGATTTCGTGATTAATCAGTGAGTGGTATTTCGCTTTTATATATGCATATATAGATTTGTTTATTTTCAATCTCATTCGTCTCATCGATATGTGAATTTTTACTCTATTATCAAATAAATGGAACTCTTTCATACGTCACTAATAGTATGATACATAAAACAGACCGTATTTGTTATTAGATCAATTTCATATGTTAGGTAGGCAATGTTCCAGTAAATTAATAATAATATAATATTCCACAACTATCACACAACGCCGTCAAGTCCCAGGCTAAGCAGAGCTTGTGTTATGAGTACTAGACAACTGGTAAACATACTTAAATATTTCTAAATACATAAATATTATGGATAAATTACACCTAGACAGAACAAATGATCATGCTCATCACACAAACATTTGTCCTGGGTGGGAAACGAACCCACGACCTCCGGCATAGCAGTCAGGACCACTAACCACTAGACCATCAGGCCAGTCAAATTACAGTATTGTATGTAATAGAGCGTACTGGAAACATAGAATAGAAAGGCCTCGACCTCAAGCTAACCAGGTGGATTGGCAATGTACAGCTGAAGAAGAATAGTCGCGGAACAAGTAAAAGTATAGTAGAAAGTCTTATGGCGTGAGGAAGACTGGAGATTTCGATCGAAGTCCATTAAAGTCAAAGCAAAGGGCAAAAATTGTCATACAAGCCGAGTTGGAATAAACTCCCGAGCCGAAGGCGAAGCTGTTTTTGAGCCGATAACTGGCATGAAAATTGCCCACGTGTTATCTCACGACTTTTTTCAACACTCTCTCACTCGAAAATAATCAGTCTTCATACACATAATGTATAGTTGCAAGCTTGGTACAATAAATAGAACAAATAGGTACCTAGCCGCTACTCATTTCCGCACTAGCGCGAAAAATTGCATCATTGCTTGCCCAAAAAAACAGTAGCGGTAATGATGGCTTTTTGACTAAGTGCTTTGAAAATTATGTATAATTAGGTTAAATAACACTTTTACACATCAATATTTTTTATCAGTTAAAATACATGAAGCCGTTGATTTCTCTAACTATCCTAAGAAGAAATATCGAAACCAACTCAGAGGTCAGTCTATTTCAATTCCATACAATCCGTACAAGTTAAAATCGTACGAGAATGTATGTTAATGTCTGAGGTGTTTTTAGGGTTCCGTACCTTAAAAGGAAAAAACGGAACCCTTTCAGCAGGGTCGAAACCTACTGGGGCGGATCTGATTCTGAAAGGAAGACTCCGGTACGAAAGGCAACGAAGGAACAGCAGTGGGATTTTAGTCTGACACTATCTCTCGCTCCGCGCAAGAGCGTGGGTTGTCATAAGATGACTTTCCCACCGAGAAAAAAAAAGAATCCTCATAGGATCACTTTGTAGTCCGTCCGTCTGTGTGTCTGTCTGTTCATCTGTCAAGACCCTTTATCTCGGGAATACGTGGAGGTATCGAGTTCAAATTAAAACCATATACTCAAGTCTGCGTTACAAAATGATCCTATAAGGGTTCCGATTCGTTCCTTTTGAGGTAAGAACACAAAAAAATATGAAAATCAAGTTAAAACAAGCAGCATTAACAACTAGTTTCTGCCAGTGGCTTCACCCGCGTGAAGATGAAAAATTATCCCAAGGGGACTTCCCAGATAAAAAGTATCCTATGTGCTATTCCAGAACTTGGTCTACCCATAAAGCGATCATCTAAATCCGTGCAGCCGTTCAAGCGTGAAGTGTGACAAACATACACGACAAATATATTCAGAGAAGGAAATGTGACTATCTGTCACTTACTCCAAATTAATAACAAATAATTTAAGCCTAGTCAGCTGTATAATGTCCCCACTGCTGGGACTCAGGCCTCATCTCTAAGGGAGGGAATCTAGGCAGGCCCAGTGCAGGTTTTTAGATGTCACCGGTTTCCTAACAATGTTTTCATCTTAGAGCAGTGGAGTTGAAATGATTTACACAAAATAATGCGCCTGGCTGGGTTCGAACCCTTGACCTACAACTCATAAGTCGGGGCCGTTATCACGAGGCCACCACTGCCCTCAAAATATTATATTTATCTTTAAACACTACGAAAGACATAAACTGTCCTTTTAATGGCAAATGAAAAAAAAAAAAAACAATTGTCAACCCAAAGAAGTACATGCATACAAGATTTCTCCTTTATTACATTAGTGTGATAATGATAAGGGTTTATGATCAGAACTGGACATAAATAAACAGTTAATTGTACTATAGAAACTGTACATAGGTACGTATCGAAGTTCACAAACCACACTCATATGATTTCATTGTGGTTTCTATATCAGTTTGTGGTCGGATTTAAGAAACGGATAGGACCTTCTGGGATTCCTCAAAATTATCTTTGAAGGTTACATAGTAAGGTAAAAAGTAACACTTTACTACAAGATATTTTATGGTCTTGAGTAATTAAAATTACTGTTTACGGTAGGTATGTAACGAAGGCATTGTTGTGTTTGTTACATACTTTAAATTACTATCTACGATAATCTTTTTATACTTTGAAAATAGCCCTCAAAAAATGCTTCGTAAAGAAGATCTGAAAAGAAGGGAAAAGAACTAGTATTTGAAGACTTAAAAACAGAAGTACCTATTATACCTAACCTAAGGAAGTCAAGACTTGTATAAGAAAAGCAAAAAATTAAAAAAAACAAAACTTACTGAGCATCACAAAGCCGATGACAGCCTTCATAGTTGATTGGTTTTTTGAATAAAAACAACCAGTTAAAAACTACACTTTTTGTTTACAATTTTAACCGAAACAAATCGCTTGGTAAACAAAACACACGCGTGGCTTCGTCGGTGGCTGATGTCGGAATGAGCCGTACTGCGGCAGCATGCAAATCGACCTGCGTTTGCGCATATCGGTTGTCCCACTATTGTGATTCATCGTATCTGTCATTCATGTGATTATGGATATCTCATACTGGGTTACCTTGTAAACCAAATCATTCAAATATCTGAATTATGTTTATTAATTCGCTATTTTTTTAACCACTCTAAGATTGAAAATTAAGAGCTAAGTATAACATGCTCTTATTTAGCTAGGTCATCTTTCGTTTTCGAGAATCGGATGAGGCATTTTTTTAAACGTAGGTACATGATATTGTTTTAATAATACCAGCTATATCTTCATTTAAACCCTGACCGATGTAACAATTGTATATAACGATTGAGTGTGTCAATTGAGATAGGTATCTCAAAAATCAGAGATATCGATTTTATTACATAACGTGCAGTACTTAGTTTGAGTATGAGATTGATCATATAGCATAATAAAAACATTCCTCCAAGTCCGTTCCATCATCGGACCAGAGAGACGTACGGCGTTGCGCCATCGGTACATGGTGGACATCCCACCCATACGTACAAAGTATTTTGGGAACACATTCATTATGCGTACAGCTAAGGAGTGGAATTCCCTGCTGGAGTCTGTGTTTCCTGAAAGCTACAACTTAGGGGTCTTTAAGTCAATCATATAAAAAAAAGACATTATCAGCTTTATAATGATTCTATTGCTCGAACTTAGGTCTCTTAACACTTACATTATCTTTTAAGCTATTTTCTTAGGTAAACTGCCTCTCATAGACTGTTTAGTGTTTACCCTAGATATTTCATAATGCGCACACGTGAGGATTGAAATTCCCTGCCAAAGTAAGTGCATACCTGGTAAAGATATAGCATCAAGAGTAAATTTTACTTCATGTCAAACGTGCTCTGTCGTCGACCGCTTAACATCAGTTAAGATGGTGGTCAAATTCAGTTATTGTGTTATTGGCGTCGTGATTTTTTTTATATGATAATGGCACTGGGTATTTTTCTACCTGAATAAAAATGAGGTCCTGGTCCTTCGGAAGGCGAACAAGGGAGAGAAAATGAGCCATAATTCACCACGCCGGCCCAGTGCGGGTTGGTGAATGCCACGTGTCTTAGAATGGTATTAGGACATGCTGGTTTCCTCACGATTTTTTCCTTCACCGTTTTGAGAACAGTGGTGATGAAATAAATTACACAAAGTAATGCGCCCGGCTGGGTTTGAACCCGGGACAAACAATTTGTAAGTCAGTAGGCGGGGCAGCTATCACTCGGCCACCATTGCTCTCATTTGATTGATGATTATTAAAATTATAAAGGCGACAATTTCTGAGTGTGTGTATGTTTGTTACTTCTTCACGCACGAACGGCTGAACGAATTTGGTCGAAATTTGACACACGGGTAGCCATGTTCTGGAATAGCATATTCATTCTTATCACGGAAGTATTTTCCCATTTTTACTTTTATGCGAGCGAAGCCGCTGGCAGCAACTAGTCAAGAATAAACAAGTGCGAGTCGGACTCGCGCACTGAGGGCTCCGTACAAACTTACTTATGAAAACCTTTCAATTCCCGAATTGAGTTACAAAGATTTTTCTGACTCGCAAACGACGTGACATAAATACAAATTTACAGTTTTCAGATTTTTCCCTATACTTGTGCTTTGAGACCTTGCTTCATGCCAAATTTTAGGATTCTAGATCAACGGGAAGTACCCTATGAATTTTGATTCTCTTGAGAGTGTCAAAATACATGTTTTTCGCGACATAAATGGCCGTATCTTTTTTTCCGTTAACTCAAATGTTTGATTTTTTCATAGCTTCAAGGGACCGCAAACCTAAGTAAGTATATGGTTTTAATTTCAACTCGATACCTCATTCGTTCCTGAGATAAAGGGTCTTGACAGGCAGACCGACAACAAAGTGAGGGCTTATAAGGGCTCCTTTTTTTCCTTTTGAGGTACGAAACCCTAAAAAGATAAATCTGGTTTGCTACGAAATATAGGCATTTAGCGTGTAGTTATTAGAAAATAAATTAATTGATGCAATATTTTGAGTGAGTGCTCACGCGCATTGTTAGGCATGACCTTGGCTAATTTGCTATGGGAATGTATGGTCAAGGTTTTTTTTCAAATGCCAATAATTCACTAATCTTCTATTTGGCAATAAATCAATACAATGTATCGACACTATCTATCATGGTGAAGTGAATCAGTCGCGATAAGATAGTTGTCAATATTCCACTTGGCAAAATGTGTTTGATTCATACAGGTATTACCAAATGTATGTCACAGTCAACTGGTTTCTTCGCTAATGATTCATGAAAATAAAAGTTTCATCTGAAAAATTTTGAGGCCCTAGACAAAGTGCCCCTCAATCAGAAATAACGAGTCATAATTATTATATTTTTTAGACCACCTGTTTGATAATGCCCCTTTTTATATCATGCAACCTTCACCTAAAGCAAGTCATTTTGTCCCTAGGGAGATCATGTAGAATGGGCGATCCCTAGGGAATAATGAGATTTGAATTAGGAACGTCAAAAAAAAAAAATTCAACTGAAATGATGATGATGAACTTTAACGTAATTTTGTAGCTAGGGAGATCATGTAGTATGGGCAATCCCTAGCAAATAATAAGATTTGAATTTGAAACTTCAAAAAAAATCGGCTGAAATAATGATGAATTTTAGCGTACCTAAAATTTGTTTTATTATTATAAGCACCTTATTTCAATGATACTTAATTCTATTTTTAATTAAGCGAATGCCGGTGTCCGTGTAGATTATAAAATATTACGCATACTATTTGTAGGAAATTTATCCAAGAATGTAACTAATCAAATTTCTTCAAGTAGGCTGTAAATATCGAAAATAAGGTCTACAATAAGTGGGTGAAAGCGCGCACGCCGCAAAATAAGTACCTATATAATTATATATCAAAGGGTTAAATAATTAGTTTTTATTTATAGTGCAAACCTTCTACACAGTCTTTTTTAACCCAAAGGTTGACTGGTAGAGAATGCCTTGTTGCATTAAGTCCGACTATGTACCACTACTGTACATGAAGTTTAAATTAATAACTAAGATCGAAATGGGAAAATGTTAGGGGTTGGGCTAAGGCGTAAGTTCGCTAAAAGTCTTATACTAGTTCTTGCTCCGCCCAAAGCAGGAGTTATATTATGACGAGATCCCACCTTAAACAAAAAATAAAGGGATTGATCACAGTCATGACATTGCGATATCGTGTGATCAATCCAATCATATGCGATCATTTTTACCTCCACTACTTATCTAGTACTTTCAATACCTGCCTTTTTAGTTAGGTATATCGTATCAATAACCACATGCAATACAACCAATCAAGACAATTATAAAAGCACAGAAAAATAAAGTAAGTAAAATTAGTAAAAATATCTGACTTACTACAGGGGATACGGATAATGACAAAAGAGACGAGATATTAAAAACCAAATAAATAACCTTGTCATTTAACAGAAAAAGATAACGATTTAGGTACAGAAATTATGTCTTCCATAGACTCTTTATTTACTTAATTCGCTTTACAAAAATGTACACTAGTTTAGTAACCATGAATCTATACGTACAATATACTTACTTATTATTCTATATCTTACTGTATAATAATTGTAAAAAATCTGTTTTTAAAATATCGTTACAAGTAAAATGATTAGATACAAACACTTTGAATATAGAACACGAAGTTACTTATGCAGTTATCGATGTATTTCTTATCAACGATACCAATGTACTACAAGACATTGTTTCAAAAAAAGGTAAAAATATAATGATAGAGGCACCACAATTTTGATTTTCACAGATGTGAAGGAGGTTGAACTTCAAGTTGATATGGTACACAAATATCTTTTTATTATTTTATTGATATGTTAAATATAAATAGGTGATGTTAGTGTGTTCACATGAGAACAAGGACCTCGTATTCGGCTGAGCTTCTCTCTTCACCATCGAAGGGGTAGTAGCATGTGCCGTGGCTAGGCTGGATCTGAAATAGTGAAAATTAAAGATGCTTATCAGGAAGTTGGACATGGATTATCATGGTTTACTATAAAACATGATTATGTTGTATTTATTCTTATTAATAATATTCCACAACTATCACACAACGCTGTCTAGACCCAAGCTAAGCAGAGCTTGAGTTATGAGTACTAGACAACTGATAAACATATCGACTTATATATTTCTAAATACATACATATTATAAATAAATTACTCCCAGACACAGAACAAATAATCGTGCTCATCACACAAGCATTTGTCCTGGGTGGGAATCGAACCGGCATAGCGGTCAGGGCCACTAACCACTAGACCAACAGGCCAGTCTTTGGTATAATCTAGAACTGGTGTGGTATACTGTAATCTATATTTGTGTTCTAGACAAACAGGAATCTATAATGTTGCTAAATCTAAAAAGCCAGAAAATACTCTATAATTCTTTACAAAAAAAAAAACAGCACTTTGTGCCTTCTCCACTTCCTTATAGTTTGTGCTGGTACGAAGAACTGACACAAGAAACTCTACATAAAGCAACACGTTTCTGTCTGTTTTTATACAGAAGCTTGTAAATCTAAAAAGGTATAGCTTCATTGTCTACGTGTTTATTTTAACAATGAGACGTCCGTACCTTTCCGGGAGTAGTGCATCCGTCATGTGTGACTCTTCCGAAGTACAGCTTCTCTCCATCAGCGGTCACGCCAGCGGCTACAGCGCCGGGAGGAACCGCGCCTTCTGTCGAGAACTGCCACGAGAACATCGCGGGGACCAGCACCTGGAAACAGGATTATGCTCGGTTAGTTTACTTAGAATTTTGGCTCAATGAAACCATCAGGAGGTTTAAGCGTCTCCCGCCAAAGGTCCCATGTCTTCGAGGTGGTGTTACCATGAGATGGACTCACGCTTTCAACAATTAGTAGCATTTAGTAGCAGCAACAAAAGTATGCGGATGTGCAAAAAGCATTTGAAGCGCTATTCAAGTGATTTTCCGGCCACTAATCCAAGTGCATGAAAACACTGAAACAAGTTTTTGTTATATATAAAAACATTTCAGTTTAAAATAAATCAGACAGTTACCTCGAACTGGTCCTTGACGATTTCCTCGCCACCCCAGGAGACGTAGCAGGCGTTCTTGTTGGGGATGACCTTAGCGGGAAGGATGTCGCCCTCATGAGGAGCCCTGCCGGCGTAGATCTCATCTCCGTCGACATCGGTGCCCACGCGCAGAGCGCCGGGTGGGATCGAGCGCTGGCTCAAGCATGCTGGGACCCAACGGTATGTACCTGGAGTAGAACAGAAATAATTTAATAATTTATTACTACTTAATATTGCATGTCTAGTGAAGTAGTTATTATTAAGACAACGTCTACTGTAATGGAATGAATTTAATAATGGAGCCAGATGGCGACAGGTAATAATTAACTAAACAGATAGATTATTTAATGGGGCCATTCAAGTATTACGTAAACAAGATTTTAGCCACCCCTCCCCCTTGTCTGCTATAGTAAGCAATGCTCTAACTCTCCCCTCCCCTCGTATGCTTACGTAAACAATGATAATTTGGAACCTATTCAGGTATTTCGTTGTCATTCAAGTCAAGTACAAACAAATAAATCAAGTATATATATTAGTATTTCTGTAATCAAATTTAGGCTAGAGTAGACTTTAGATAGGTAAAGAAACCCAAAGTGCAAAGATTATACAAATGATTGATAAAAATTATGTAATCAATTCGCATACCTTTACAAGATTAAATTATGATGAGAAAATGGTTAGTAAAGAAAAAGACAAGGTGACAGAGAAGACAAGAAGTATTAACTGAGAATAATGTGTAACACATAAGGACAGTGCTAGAATGAAGAACACATAAGAGAAGATGACGGTGAATGTCTTTCCACAAAATATTGACAACACTAAAGCTACGGCCAAAACTCTAAATGGATGAAGACTTCTAATTCCAAACACAACAAGCAAAACAATGACATGGTGAGACGTAAGTCTGGATTGGACAGTCACCATAAAGAGGATTGGCCCAAACATGGCGTACGAGACATTACAACTTCAGAGTTAACACCTTCAGAAAATTTCTACATTTAATGTGTGTGAGTGAGTGTATAAGGAAAATAAATAAGAAATGTTCAAGTAATCCTTATCGATTCGGTTGTAATAATATTTTACACTGTTGGTTTCCACCAACTTATTGCGAAATTATTGTTATCAATCGTTTTTATCGGTAAGACCAAAATGTCCCGGATTAGATTAATGATATTATTGATGCTTTGTAAGAATGATGTGTAAGTATTGATTATTTATATCCATGTCGATACAGTGATTATAACTGCTTTTATTTTAAAGTGTTTCAAAGCATATGTAATTTAAAAATATGTAGTTCTAGGAAATAACATTTTTAGATGCCTAACATTACAAGGAAGAAGGTGCTATCTCCGGGAACCCAATCCAGACTTACTCCACGGCAATTCGACAATTTCCCCGGGCAATTCCGGCTCCGAGTTATCGACCACAGTGACTGCTCCGCCATCAGGAGGGGGCGGAACCTGCCCCCCTGGGTAGGGGTAGAAGTACGCTGGGTGCACCGGGTAGTAGACTACCCCGGGGGGACCGGGATGGTATCCGGGATGACCGGGTGGTGGAGGAGGTAAATGAGGCGGTGGTGCGCCCCAACCATAATACGGCCGATCTGCACAATGATGCTTTGGTAAATTCTCAAGATAAAATAACAAAGTTATAAAAATATAGAACTCATTTTGTTAATGATCAAAGGCGTAGCTTGGACTAATTTAGACGTAGGCGAAGGCGCATTAGCGAGGCTTATTTTCTTCCGTAAATACGAAAACGAGAAAGCGACTGTCGCAACTCAGCGTTTGACCACTTCGTCGCTTGTTAAAGAACCCTCGCTTGAGCGAGGCTCTTAGGATGAGAGGCCGTGGGCGAGGGGCCGCTTCGCCCACGCCTAGCTACGCTACAGTTAATAATCCAGTAGCAACTGTTACTATTGTTGTTGTATTAATGTGAAATGAGTCGCCTAATTAAGTTAATATTTACAGAACTGGAATAAGTAAAATGGAGCAATATACTGTTAGTTTTGGCCACATTGTCATAATTATTACAAAGAACATATTTTGTGAATCATTAAAGAAATATGTTTATCGTATCATTAATTTGGCCGACCTAATAGTCACGGTGTGTACGTGTTCAATAAGAGTGCTATTGATTAGCCACGAGTCATTGCACCTATTGTAGTATTGCACTGCTTTGATAAATTGAGTACCTCACTCAGGCAGTTTTAATCAAGTGCCTTGTAAATAAGAAACATCTTACGAGGAGCCCCAATCACCAATATATATATATATAAATAATAAGACTATTATAAGAATCGATGAATCTAGGAAAATATTATTGTAATTTGTCTATTATTTTTTACGCTTTTTCAATTATATATATTTTTGAGATTCTTATCTTTATAAAAATTCGTTCAATTATTTTTTATATCTGTACCTATCTAGTATATTTCTTTAAACTATAACCCTTTGATTTTGTTGAGGCATTTTCTTCTTATTCAAAAATAAGATTTTCTAGTTGTAGTTTTTCATACGCAGTTGTGGAATCTCTTTTGAAAGGCTTAAACCTACGAATGTCTCAAGAACGGAGTCAAGTATATCATCATCATCTACAGCCTATTATTTAGCTTATATAATGTAATGTTTATTACGTTTACACACGATTTTATTTATTGAAGATACTTTGTCATATTGTGTCAACTATTGTTTATCGATGAAAAGCACCTCAGTCTCATAGATTAGATACAAGTATTGAATAAGCGCTCGATATATCCTGTACACACATTATTTATCTGCTTATGAAGTAATCACGATGTATTAATCACTTTAGTTAGTATTATATGTGACATATATCATAAGTTTTTCTATATTTCAATTTTTTACTGTAAAAATTTTAGGGCTTATCGTTATCCCTTGGGGCATTCCTATTTATATTAGTCGTTAGATATCTTCAAGGCTAAGAAGATTAGATTAGGCCTTTAAGATTATTTATTGTTAATATGTAATTGTTATTATCTTCGTGTTTAAAATCGAAAACTGAAAAGGTAAAAATTACGGTAACTAAATGCATATAGGTCCCAAACGCCTTTTACAAGTCATCAATTTCAAAATTACGATGCATATGCTTTCAGGGCACAGATCTGTGTGCGAACGCTATTTTTATATAAATAATATGGCTAACACGTAAACAAAAATGGATCAGTTTTCGTCTTAGTCTACATCGCAGTCTTCAGTTGCATTGTTTCAGCTAAAACAAATGTAGCGCTGCGCGAGAATTATTTACATGAATTGTCATGTAAATAATTCACACAGCAGTGCGAACACTGCGGGTGCATACCAAATAATATATCTAGAACCTTCTGTTCAAGTAATAGATATTAGGTATATGTTGATATATCGATAAATATTAAAGGATTTTGAATCAAATTTAAAATAGTATATTACCGATGAGTGGTTTGGATACAATTTACAAGAATTAACAATGAATGGATGTTTGTTTTAAAACTACATCTGTTCAAACTAATTTTGATATTATCAAGTGGTTGAATTGAAAATAGACATCTACCTAATTAATTGATGACACAAATCCTAAGCATAGCCCTTTCTAGCGTTTTAAGTGGTTCAAATTCTACGTTTACTAAAATTTATTATGTAAATAATTTAAAACTCATTCCTCCATTATCTCAAATCAAATTTTACAAAAAATAAGTACTAAACGTTTAACAAAATTACAAACGCTGACAATTTGTCACATTACGAAAAACAATGTAATAAATCTGTCACGAGAAATTAGGGAAAACGGTACATAGGTACAATTATTTGAGAACAGTACATTCTAGCAAGTGTTATTATCATGACATCTCTTATCACATGTTATCTTGTAAACTCACCTGCCATGTTTTCAGTGCTCTCGCTCGCAAGTGACTGCCTTGCCTTCGCCGCTTGCTGGTATTTTATTACAAATGTGACTCATTAGGGCATCGCATAGATAACAAGGCGGTCCTTCTTATGGGCTGATAACTACGTCGCGTCGATCAATTAGTAAAAGAAAGTATGATTACCTTGTCGCGTAACTTTTTGTTTTTACAATTTATTACATGCACTTTGTTTCATTACAGCAAAAAATGTCTTTTCAAGTAAAAAAGAAGCAAGAAATCATTGATTGAGGTGTGTCGATTTTTCACCTATTTTTCACCTTTCTCAATGTATGTAGCTAACAATAAACTCTGTTTAGTACAAATTATCATCATTATACCTACATATAATTCTTGTGTACGTGTGTTTGTCACCTAACTAAAATATATATATAAACGGCTTAACTAATTTAGATGAAATTTTGTGTGTATATTGAAGCGGACCTCCGGATGGTTCCCCAGAAGGTGGCTCTGCAATCAGATTCACGCACACTTCGGTCAGGGCAACGTCTGTCGGTACCGCAAGTTTTCATAAAATATATAATTCTTCTGTACTGTATTGGTAACCAAACTCCTCTTAAACGACTTGACCGATTTCGATAAAATGTTGTTTGTATATTTGAGTAGGTCCCTGTACGGTTTGAAAATATATTCGAACCCGGTTGCTTATTACAAGTTCATTACACTATAAATATATGTCTGTAAGATTGTGATGATGTCTAATATCTTATCATTGGGCCTAATTAATAATGTTGATTAATTGAAGTTAGTTAATTTAAATCAATTCATTTTACTTATCTAATTTTAATTCCGAAGGTATTCGATGGAACAGGGTCCAAGCTACCGGCGGTCAGGGCTCCAGAGACAGGAATCTCCTAAAAATGCGAGCCCTGTCCAAAAGTACAGCTTTCTGAATCAACCAAACGAGAGCCTCCCAAGGTGTTGGGGTTCGTGGCTATTAAGCCATTGACTGACACGACATCGGTACAATGATCACCGAGTCCACATCCCACATGTCAACAACCTCGCGAGCTAAGTCAATATACTTGATTTGCTTATCTTTCTCGGCTTTCACGAGGTTCTTGTCATACGAGACGATTATAGAATATCAAGAACTAAACTACTTTACAATGTTATTTACCCATACGTGAAACCAATGAAAATCGGTAGAGTAATTAACCATTAGTTCGATATTGAAGAGAAATAAACTGGGCAAGTGCGATGTGGACTAGCGCACCGAGAGTTCTGTACAAACTTACCTATTTAAATAGTTCAATTCCCGGGTCTAGAAGATTTTTCCGAATCGCAAAAATATTTTTTTTTTTTTGTGGCGTAACAACATATTTACGATTTTCAGATTTATTCCTTTATCTGTGCTATAAGTTTTGTACCCTATGAATTTTGATTCCTTTGAAAGAAATATACGTTTTTTGCGACCAAAACTTTTTTTTTCGTTAACTTAGAAGTTTGATTTTTTCATAACTCTAAGGGACTCCACGCGTTCCCGAAATAAAGGGTCTTGACAGACAGATAGACAGACGGACAACTAAGTGATCCTATAAGGGTTCCGTTTTTTTCCTTTTGAGGCACGAAATCCTAAAACATGAGGACGTCAAATTGTACAAATACCTATACATAATTTATTTTTTCGCTTTTTTTTATTCACTCAAACCCCAAGCGAAAGCCGGCGTTCGCGCGTGATTTCGCGCCGTTTAGGATAAACGCTAGCGTCTGCATAGATTATAAAATATTTAGCGTTTTATTGGCACAAATTTCTTTTTCTATTAGTGTCAGTTTCTCTTGTGGTACTCCAGTAGTACATCAGCTAACATATTTTTATCCCAGAAACCTTGATACCTTTCTTCATAGGACTTTAAATGCTGATAAAAACGTTCACCATGTTTATCATTCACGCTTCCCAGGTTTTCAAGAAAAAAATTCAAATATCAATATAAAAAATAAATTTGCAATTATGTGATAGATTAGATACGATTTCTTCATAATCCTCAGTTTTATTGTTACCCAAGTTAGCAACTAGTTTGAAAGAATACTAAGCATCTTTTGCAACACTGGATAAGTGGCGATAAAAATGTTGTTATGTATGTGTAAAATGTGTTAATCTTCAATATTTTTTTCAATCAAAGAAGGAATCTTTGTAGCTCCCCAACCTACAAAGATTCCTTCGGACGTCAACCGTACCATCCTTGACAATTGAGTTCATAATAAATCTCCGGTAGTTATTCGTCATGATAACTTCGTCCATAATTGCACAGACAAAACCTTCAGTTTTCCCAAAGAGATCGCCGAAACGCAATCACGCTACGGACGTTAACTGGTCTCCATCAGGCCTATTAAGAATTTTAATTTATTATTGGGTACTTAATTATGTTGCTGATGTTGTGTCTGAGTCGAGAAATAAGGAACTTCTGCCATTTAGACGTGAACTGAAGTTACATATATCATATAGGCTACTTGGAAAAAACTCGATCGGTTGTCCACCCAAGGAGACCGCTCCTAACACAACTTGGCAAAATATCATACCCATTTAATACAACAACAACCCGTCATACCCGTTTAATATCAAATGCGAGTGCTTAGTCTTCTGTTGGCCCACTTGTTGAAGTTCCATATGTACCCATACTCCTACACCTTTAAGCACTTAATGAATGTTACTATATCTACCGCAATAAACGTGGACATCTACTCATAATATGCCCAAATCATATATGGTTTCACCATCGATTCGAGAAGAAGTTGATTTATTTTTTCTATTATTTCCTGTAAATTATCATTTATCGATAACTAGTGTAGGTAACTAGGTATTTTTAGTGAAATGTGATTCGTCACCGTCAGTCCACGATACGCTGAATTAAATGATACATCATAGTGATTGTAGGTACAAGGAACTTCATAAAATTCACACTAAATCATCAATAATTTTAATGAGTACAAGACTTTAGCGTTTGCATCACTGTTTTAGCAATGCCTTTAAATTCTTGCAGTGCGTAGTCAGAGTTGGATCTCCTGTAGTCTTCCATGGCAGCGAATGCCACAACGAGGTCTTGAAGGACTCGGTGAACTATCTCAACCATTACTTTGTGAGTAGTCCTTTGGGTAGTCTCCGCGACGATCAAATATGCCGAAACCTGAAATTTGTTATCAAAATATACCTCTGCTGTTATACTATTCACATGTAGTAAGTTTAATGCAAATATACCTTAGCTTTCCAAGTATCAATAACTTCCCCCATAACTGAACTCTTATGCTTCACTCCTACATTTTCAAGATTACGACGTAACATTACCAAGTGGTGTCCTCTGCAAATATCTACAAACGACACGATAGATTTTGTTAAACTGAATGCTAATATTACATTTCTAAGATGTACATTGCTTTTTTTCTTACCCTTTGTACAATTTTTTTCGTCTTCTTCAGTAGGACAATTTTTTATCCCGTTACAAACTGATTCAATAGGAATAGTAAGGTTCTTAAAATCATTGCATGAAAATTTGGTTAGCAACGGTTCCGCTAAACAAGCCTGAATGCAGTGCTTGTTACACCTGCGCAGAGCACAAAGTCCATCTCTACAATAGCACCCTTCTGCCGATATTAAATTTTCGTTGCCGGTGTGAGACCCTTTAAGGGCTGTAACCAACTTTTCGTTAATAGTCAGTAAAATAAGATAATGATCGTCTAACTCATCTAGACTGTCCGTTTCTAACAAATCATCATAAATTGAGACAAGCATCCCAAAAGCTTCATCTCTTAGAGCTTTTATAGTATGACTGTCAGTATTCGTTCTAATGGTGTGCTTTTGCAGAGAGCGAACCAAGCTGTGCAATGCGAGTAACTTATTACGGCTTTTAAAAACTTTTGATTTTGATTTAGTACTCAGTAAATCTAATAAATTGCTGTACGATTTTGCTGCTTCAAATTTAGTGGAAGTACCATCTGGAACAATGAATTATTTATTATATTTTAGTTTTGTTACCACGTCAATGAATAGGTACATCAATTACATACATACCTATCATACAGGAATTTTCATCAGTTTCATCAAAACAGTCTAATTTTCCGTCGCAAATGACATTTAGAGAAACGGAAGTAGTTCCACTAAGCGCCTGACATCCCCAGTGGTTCAAACTGTATCTCTGCCAGCATACGCGTTTACAAGCAGCCTGACATGTTGGTTGTACACAAAACTGTCCTTTACAACGACATAACTTCGGGGACCAACCAATATCTTTAGGTACCTCATCAAGTTCTTCAATTAAATCAACCTCAATGTCGTTAAATTTTCGAAAATCATTGTTTCCGTAATGTTCTGAAGCAGAAGTACGTGCACAAAGCGCCCCATCCAGTGCGTAAGATAACGTACTCAATATCTTAGTTACATCAATAATAGTTCCTTTTACAAACTTCTCATCAAGGACTTCAGATTTGTTTTCTATTCCTTGAGATGATGGTTTAACATGTTTCTTTAAGAAATCCATTTGAGTATTTAATACCTCTCGTAATACTTGATTTTGTGACATAAGGAGGCCCTCTTCAGTTATTGCAAAACATTTACGATTTATAGATGCTTCAACCTCCGACATAACTTTCGTAGCTGTTCGCACCAGTTCCATTGCTGTAATTTTAATAAAAAGGCATAGCTACAAATGTAGGTTAGATAGGCATACCTAGTAGGTATATTTATCTAAGTACATTTGTATTAATTAATTAACATACGTATGTTGATATTGATAAAAGTTTTCCTTACGTTTATTTAAAAAAAAAAAAACGTTTCCTCACGTTAGGAATTATTCCTGAATTGTGGGTGCAAACATGTAAACTCATATACACAAGACACCCCAATCTGGAAGCTGTTCCGGTGTTGTTTGATATATATGTAGATACAGCTATCTAATTATAATAATTAAATAATAATAACTAATAATAAAATAATAATTAATATTATTAATTAAAATAATAATAATTAATTATTATTAATTATTCAAGGAACGGTACTTCACTGTATCAGTCTGCAGTTGCCGCTAATACCTATATTAACGATAGCGCAGCATCTTTAACTATTACATTAAGGGTACATAGCTGCTTAGTTTTAAATACGTTTTTACCTTGGGTAACACAGTTCTCTTCATCAACACCGTTCACACAGTCGGTGACATTGTTACAAAGATTTTCTACGGGTATAACTTTTCCCTCACCACATTGTATTTGATTAATAGATTGTACACTAGCACATGTCTCTTCTACAATTTCATCGCAGCGTTGATCGTCAGAAGTACTTTTAAAGGATTGTGAAATAAGGTCTCTGTATTTATTTATTTCTTCAAGATTTAATATAGTCATCGTTTTCTTTAAAATATCGTTTGCCACTTTCGTTGTGTTTTCTGGTTTAGGTTTCGCTACTGAAATGAATTCTGAATCTAGTTTTGGTAATGCTTGGCTGTCCATACGCCTTCCACCTGCTTCACTCTCTAACATCCTTCGCATGGACACTTCGAGCCCTTGTGCTATGAGACCGCTATAAGTTTTTAGTTCCGAGTGCTTGTTATGAAGTTGAATATGTTTTTGTTTAGTTGAATCCATAATTTTTTTTTTAATTTTTTCCAATATCTGTTGCTTACTTTCAACTGTTTCAGCACGTTTCATGAATCCTTTCGCAAGAGTCTGTATTTTGTTTGCTATATCTTTTATAATTTCTTTTTTTGTTTTAGAATCGATTGTTTTTTTGACCTGACCTTCTTCTTTAGTTCTACGAATTACACTATCATTTTTTTCTTTTACAGTATCTGAACCGGTATCCGTTTTCGGTAAGGCGTTTGAGTCGGCCATCTTCGATTTAAACTCTTTCATAATGAAACTTATATATTTGTCTGCGTCGGGACCAATAGCGTCAGCAGATTGTCTCAATTTATTTTCAATTTTCTTTAAGATCGTTTCTTTAGTTTCATGAGGTGCTTTTGATAAAGCATCCATTGTCAAATTAGATACTTTTTTTATAATTTCCTGGACAAGTTCTGACTTTTTCGAATGACTTTCTGCTGAAATATTATTAATGGTGAGTGTAAACATAAGTACATTATACTGTCGCCCAAATAAGTACTTAACGCTAAACTTCCTAGGATAATGTGAATGTTACCAAATTGTTCATGTTTAGGCATAGATAGTTAACTAAAGCTAGTTTTGACGAGTCTTTGAGCCGTGAATCAGTACCTATATAAGTACCTAGATTGAAAACTGACCGAATCAATTATGAAATACCTGCTTGTGAACTAAACTCGTACCTAGCAGAAAGTACTTACCTATGTATCAACCCATAATATTCAACAAAACAAAATCATTAGAATTTTCAATTGTTACATAATCTTTACGATTGGGTATTTATGGATTAATAAATACAAAATAAGTAAAAGCCTTAAAGTACATTAGGTAAAACCTACTTGAGGTTTTGCTTCCCAAACAAAAGGGTTTTTTTGACGTGGGAAATCATTCGACAAATTGTCCCGCTCTAGGGTGGAACGAGAGGGCGTTCTTGTCAGGCTTTTACTGACTAAAACCCACCTGTGTCCCAGTTGTCCTTTATGTTCTAGTCAATAAAAGTCTGACACGCCCTGGATGATTTTCCACCTAAAAAAAAGGGCCACGGCAGTTACTCTTTCAAATGTCTCAACACTCGGCAGGCCTAAGAAAGCTAAAGTAATAGGCGAGTAATTCGGTACTTTAACCCGGAAATAAAGGAACTTTGAAAATACTTCGACCTCTGTGTCTAACTTTAAAGTAAAGTAGTAGATTTTCCATACGAAATAATCATATGGAAAATCTATGTGCTAATAAACGTGAAAGTAAGATTCCCTGTTACCTCTCCACGTTTTAATAGATTTGGATGAAACTTGGCACCCAGTTAGACCATGTTCTAGAATAGATCATAGAATATTTTCCATCTCGGGAGTACAGTCCCTTGGGATAATAATTGACTTTCACGTGGATAAAGCCGGATAGACGAAGATAATTTACAAAAAAAAAAAAAAAAAAAACATATTTACCATGAATACAGCATGCAAAGGTGAATAAAACCGCAAAAATCAAATAAAGCCTCATGGAGTTTATTATTCCTTTACACAAACCCATTGCCATTTTCTTACTGATTCATTCAAAGAACCATAAAACATCTGTAAAATTGTCGTTAAACAACACGTAATGTAATTGATGAGATATGAAAATAATTACGATTTTTATTAGGAGTATAAGTACAGAAATTTGATAAAGATAATTAGGTAGGTAAAATAAGAAAATGCATGTCAACACGTACTGGGCCCCCGCGAGATGGAAAGATGTCCTGTTTCTCGACTGGGCATCTGTTCCATACGCGATTACGTAATTATAATTATGGATTTTGCAACTTAACGGGATAGATGTTAAGTGGCAAGGCCGCAAAAACCACTAATACCCTAAACACATCAAAGATTTTAATGCTGCCAAGCATCATTGCTGTGTCCCTATTTTATATCCATGATTTAAGCGATAATAATTAAATCTCAAATCTTTATTGCATACAAATAAAGGTGGTAAATCCTTTTAATCATCATCATCATTTCAGTCGAATGACGGCCACTGTTGGTCATAGGCCTCCCGCGAGTAACGCCATAATAACCTGTCTTAAATACTAATAAATAGAAACAATTAGGAATCATGTCGAGCACAGCAAAATATTAAATCATTAATTTAGGAAGAATGGTTTCACGTAAACGTTCCAGGCATTTTAAAAATACATAGGCGTCCGTGGCTAATAACATAAAAAACGACACTTACCATCTACGTTTCTGTGATAAATATAATTTAACGAATAAAAAGCCCATGACTTTGATGCTATTTGTTGCTGTATTACGCTGTAATACGTATTTCTATCCATTTTAGAGAGTAATAACAAAACGTATGATATTCTGTCAATGTCATAGTGACAACAGACTGTCACGACCACAATATAACCTCGATCAATTTGGTTTGTATTGTAGGAAATACTAAATTAAATATTTTGTACTAACCAATTAGAAGTTAATAAAACAAGTATGAATTCTTCAATAATAAAACTGGCCCAGGTAAATTGATTTTTCTTTTATTATTCTTACATAACTTCAAATTGATTGATTTTTAATGTTGATTTTATGTTTGTAGTCAAGTTTTACTTCAACTGGTATTATAGCGCAATGTGCGCCAGTACTAGCGTCTCAACTTCACACGTCTGCTCCGCTATGCAGAGTGGTGTCAGGGAAATACAGGATTACGAAAAAACGGGACAGGCCGCTAACATACGAGATGGCAAACCCTCCCCATTACATCGCTCATCGTAAATCATGGAACTCGTGGAATACCTGTAAGTTGTAAGAAACGCAGGGAAAGCTTTGATGTAGCAAAAACCAATATATCGACAAACATAAAATAAATTCTTGGATCCTTTTAGCCTAAAATACATTGCTTATTACCTCTGCATTGCATCCTAACATTAAATTCCAAACATTTCTGAAATAATTTAATTTTACATCACTGTTATTCTACTTGTAAATACAGATTGAACAAGTTTTTGTTCTTAGAAAATTAAAAAAATAGTTAATTTATTTATTTTGTGTTCCAGCAAATTTAAAAGATGGTCTCAGACGATCTGAGACGGCTTTGGAAGATGAATTCATTAGAAGGTTTATGACTGGCACCTGGCATGGACTTGTTTGCAGCGAGGTTAGCATGCATGCCATGTATTCCTACTCTTTTACAGATCTAGAGTTTTCATCATTATCCGTTCCAAGACAAAGTGTCAGATCCTTAAAAGTTATGACCACCATTATAATATTTATAT
Organism: Mythimna vitellina; assembly: GCA_949316375.1. Classification (NCBI taxonomy): domain Eukaryota; kingdom Metazoa; phylum Arthropoda; class Insecta; order Lepidoptera; family Noctuidae; genus Mythimna; species Mythimna vitellina. Next base: position 4,997,406 of record OX438696.1, read on the forward strand.
ACATTGCCTTTAGTCAGTAACCATCTTGTGCAATATATTTTTTTTTTCAAATTCAGTCTAAGGAGTATGAAGGTCTTTTGTACTGACATGTAATATGCTACAAATCTATACAACACTGGGTACAGAATGTCAGTCATAATTTTTCTCTGCACATATCTGACTGTTGGTGCCATAAAATAAAATTAAGCTACTATTATGACCTTTCAGATGGCATATTGAAACAACTGACTTAATATAAACGTGGCTCCAAGAAAATTCAATTTTGTTTTTGTTTCTAGGTTATTATCAAGCGTCAGTTCAACCACATACGAGTAGCAGCAATTATAAGGCGTGCTGTATCGCCAACAAAAATGTATTTCCTCCTTGGCTACACTGAAGAATTATTGGCAAACTGGCTACAGTGTCCTGTTACACTCGAGTTACAAACCGTTGACAGTTTCAAAGACGTTGTGTTCAAATATATTTAATTTTGTACCTTTACCTGTAGTGAAATAGTGTAATTTATTAGGTTTATTAATAAAATGAAAATGTGTATATAAAATTGACAGCTTTTATTATATTTATGCCCCTACTATGATTTATGAAGACGTCTTGAAAAAGGCTGTAGTGACCAGCACATCCTTTTGACTTTGGAAGAATTTTTTTAATTGAAAGCAACGAAAATTAATGACCACAGCATAAGTACACTTTATAATGCTTTCAATAAAGTATTTATTACCATCTGAAATTCCTCTGCACTATGTTAACCATTTAGAGTGGAAGGTAAACTCAGTTCGCCAACTTTTCTGTTTTTAAAAACAGATTTTAAATGGCATAGGGAGGGGAAATTTGTTTGAACAAACATTAAAATGGTAAAAATAAAAGTCAAGTAATAAAATTCATCTTATAATTTTTGATTCCTTCAAATATACATAATGTATCAACAAACAGAACAGCGAGACGCGGGCCGCGCGGCCGCACTAACAACTGCCGCAGCCGGCACATACAAGCACACTCTTGCGCACGCACTTACCGCTCGAACACTGTGTCGAGCCGCGACCGAACTTCTGCACATACGCTTTGTACTTTTAAAGATCTTTAGTTACACTTATACAAGAAACAAACACCGATTGTTCCTGTGAGTTTGTGTGTATGTTTGTCAAGTGTAAGCATCAAAATAAAAAAAGGTCTAGCCGAGCTGTCCAATGTCAGTGTCGTCATTAAGAGTGTCACAAATCCAAGCGGTGTCCGTTTCTATATCTGAGAGTTTTTTGTTACATTCCATGTCCATATGACAGTTTTCTCTAAATTTCTCATAAAATGCCTATGGTGTCTCTCTCAGGTAAATTTGTATTGTCTATCACAGTGTCGTAAAGCATTTGTCCTTACATACTAGTGAGTTAAACATTGCGATCTTATCATTAAATCACCATAAAACACATTTTGTAAACTCGTTAAGGTGCTTCAGAAAATATTTTTAATTATCATGATATCCTTTTTTAAAGTCTCAAACAGTCTTTCATATTGAGCTAATTCGGTGCCTGTGGAATGTCTGTCGTGCGTCGCGAGACACGTGAGTGAAGCTAAGTGTTCCGTAGCTGAGTGGTTGTGTGCGCAGAAGTCCTAACGGCTGACAATATGCGACGGCTCGCTCGTTGTTTAGCATTAATTGTTATCGAAATTACATATTTACAAATTAAATATACACACAACATGAAGGCTTCTCGTGGTTAATTCGAATAACTATCCAAAACTTAGCATCGTTGAAGCCTCCCGTTGGAACAAGTAACAGGATTGTACAAACACCATGTCTGAATATTTACACGAAAGAAATGAAGATATGATACAAATATGTACAAATAAAAGTAATTCCAAAAGGAACAATCAATAGCACGATATTGAAATATGTAATAAAAAGACGATTCAATAATGATTAAGCGCGGAGAGGTTTCAACGACGCGAACAAAAAGTGCTTTTCACAATTCTGGATGGCATCAGTTTTTGTAAATCAATAAATATACTTACAGTGGAATATAACAAATGTAATGTGTGATATAAATTCCTATTTCAACGCTACACACTGCTACAACTATTAAGTAAAAATGTCCATCAAAATTCTATTAAAAATAAAGAGATCATATATGTTCTACAAATAAGATAAACTTGTTGCAATAAAGCTCTAGATTATTCAAAAGCGATACTTACGCATCGTGGTGTTCTCTTGGTTTGTTTGAATACTGTAAAATGTATGTAAAAGACTAAAACTTGCATTATATTATGATAGATATTCATGTTAATGAGCGTGTCCGGTCACTCATTGTTGCATATTTCTTCATTCAAATGAAAAGTTTATGAGTTCCAGCTCAAAAACTTTTCATGTGAATGTTGGTAAAGTCAGACACGAGACCACCGCCATATGCATACGAGTGCACGCGCCGTCCACACCCACAGACATGATTATGGTTGCTATCATTATTTATTTAGAAGTGCAAGCAAGATGCACTCAACAGTAGGAGCAGCTCTATTATTGTTCTACGTAAGTATAGCTTAGAATTCAGAATCTTGGTAAAGCCAAATATTAGCAGATTAATTGTTGTCCTATTGTATTGCTATTGTTCCGAGGTCGGCTGTACGTAGTCCTATATAGTTATTATTTATTATGCTTCATAAGATATTGTATCGTATAATTACTGACAACACGATAAATGCAAAAATACTCACTACTATTTTAAAAATCTATATGTGGATATTTTAAAAGAGAAAACATTAGATCGTTTCGAATACTCATGTCAACTTAAATTTAACATTTGAAATTGTCGCGTGCGATGAAGGCAAATTGGAAAATCTACGTTGGAACTGTTCCGCCGGCAATGTGGACAGAGAGAGGTAACGGCCCTCTGTTCTTTGTGCTCGTACGCAGCGGAACAGGTCCAGCGTGTACGTCACAAGTCTTACAAACCTACATTAATTTACACGAGTACTAGAACAAGATCATCATGATATGATTTTAAATCTACTGTACTTAGAAAAATGATACAGCGTCAGTAGTAAAATTTGATTCATATAAAACTTCATTTTAACTCCATTTATCCTAAAAGTAATAATTCAATATACCCTTTTTATGATTTGGCTTAATTTTTCTTCACAATACATCAGATAGATTACAAGAGAGACGTATCCCTATCACAATCACATTAGTAACATTAAAAATTAAATACAACAGCACCTGTCGTTTGATATACATAATAATATAATATACTGAATAATAAAAATATTCAAAATCAATTATTCGATATAAATAATTCCGATGGAGATGAAAAAAATAAGCGTAGATACAACTATGCAGTGGTCCAAATAGTTTTTTTGTTTATAATATAAGTGATTTAATTATTTTTTTTGTAAATATCACTACTTATTCCGATGAAACAACTAACGCTTCACAACGAGAACATTACGCAAGAGATCGATCGATCGTAAACGGCTGGCTAGAACGACGCGGTTCTGAAAGATGTTAGAGGACCTGGTTTCAAAATCGTTCGCTCTCGAGCGACGCGATGCGATGCATCAACCTGCGCTGCTGCCCGGCGCACGGACTGCGCCCTCTCCCACTCGCCAGCCTCGCGACACCTGCGGCTCGGGCGCACCCTGAGGAGAACACGGCAACGTCAAAGGCGCATGCCGACCGATCAGAGGCTTCAAGACACGTGACGCACTAACCACGCCTACTAAACTATCGACACTCACACAAACATTTGTACTACGCCAGTATGCTATACCCGCTATTACTAAAAGTGTAGCGGTTCACCGTCGGACGCCTCCGGAACATCAATTGAAAAAACTTACTAAAACTAAAAAATAAAATGCATCTAACATCGTTTCGCAATTTTTGATCGGACCTCTCAGACGACGCGAATACTGAACTGTTTCGAGAAACCAAATGAAACAACTTAACAACTAACGATGATTAATTATTTGTGAATAGTATCTAATAATGATACGTACGTAATTGAAAAATGGGGGAGGGGTCTCGATCGTCACATAACATAACCTACTTAAAACTAAAGGGGGGCGTCCGGTGGCGACATACCGCTGAAGGAGACCATTCATAAAAAACTCAAGACTTACACTAAGCTACACAACTCTCCACTTACATACGCAGACAGAAGTCTATAACTCACGAGGACAGGGAGGGTACGGGGATAAAAAGTACACAAGTCTCGCTGAGTAGTTTGTTGGTACACTCGATGCCACAGTTAACCTAACTCGTCGAAAGCGGCCGCCACTCTACTTTGTTCGACGCCGACACCGCGACTGTACCGCGACAACCGAACCGAACGTCACCGAGCCTACAATACCGATTGAACTGCCGTCTAATACCTAATCCACCTAAAAACACTTACCGATCAGTGAGACAGTCTTCACGACCAACAAGTTTACGCAACACCGCACTTATACGGCGTACACGAGGATAAACTATGTTCCGGGAAGCATGCTTCATTTTCTGGCTAGAGACGAAGGCGTTAACTAAAGTAGTACCTAAATAAACGGATGCAAGTGTGGTGTGGAGACAATGGCTCAGCACCTCACTACGAAAGGCACTCAGCAGATATTACATCTCTACAACGTATTAATATTCATCGCTACTATTATACTATTGCTTCGAATTGCTTCAGTTTAACAACAAAGTTGCTTGTTAAGGGCTATGCATTGAACACGCAACGACCTATTCAAATAAAATAGAATGAACCTAAACACCACTATGTGTACATTGTTCTAAGGTACCTCCATGGAAGCCTGTTATACCTAGTTGTTTGTCCCGACACAGAAATGTTCGCGTCAGATAATATATTTATGAAACAACACTATATCACTTCACATTATCACTTAAGATATTTAAAATTTATTGCACACATGTGATGTCACTTTGTAGGCAGTGTTAGATTTAACAATGGTTTCTATATAAAACTTTATAATAGTTAATTAAGTATCAAAAATAATTCAAATATTCTATTACATTATTAAAGATTTATGATAGCTATATTACAACCCGGCCCTGAAAGTACCAACTATATCGCACTATGTATATGTATAACAAATACGTAAGTACTGCTCTCGTCGCGACGTCGGCCCCTACACAGAGAAACTAACTAATGGAATGCTAAATCACATATTTCTCCTTTCTGGAGATAGTGGAACAATTGAATCGGTTATTGGTTGTCACTTTCACTAGTACATTAGCACTTCATTTTGTTGTTACTCTGTGTTAACGTTCCAATACGTGCTAACAAACTGTAAGGTTGCAATACAAAGCGTGTCTACACTTAGAACACTAGTCTCACTGATCCACGACGAGTAGTGGCGGTCGAGCCTCGAGGGAAGCGTCCCTCGCGACTCCACTGCCCCACAGACACGTACATTGCATTAACATCCCGAAAATATTACCTAAATAATATACAGTGGAGGAATTTAGATCACTAATTGGTAAATGGACGTTTGAAACACTCGCACAAATTAGGACGCAGACGTCAAAATTAATACTATTATTTTTTTATTAGACTGCATTCTGTAACATAATCGTGCGCTTATTGAAAAATAAAAAACCACAACAACGCCTTTGAATTAAATATGCAAATACAAAATGAGAAACATCTAAAATGGCGCCCTAGCTAGGTCTTTTATTTTTCTGCACAGACAAGAATAATGTAGACGTAATGTATTCCTCAACTGTATAATATAATACATCGAAAAACTAAGCGTAAAATTGCTGTCGTAATCGACTGAAAAAATATGTATCTTTACAATTCTTCCATACAATTTTATTGACACAATAAGCGTAGGTCTCATTTAGTTCATTCATATTTTATTGAATCAATATTTAAAATTACAACTACATAATTTTAGTCAGATTCGTTTTAAACAATTGCACTGTCATTCGCCACACACTAAACTAAGTTACGATTACTCGTAAAAATTTGAAAGGCTCCACGTCGAAATCTTCATGCATCTAACTAATATAATACTTAGACTACGGCCCGTTATCTGATCACTGAAACGTAAGAGTTTAACTATGGTAGGCGCCAGATAAATTTGCAATAAAGTACATTGACCTTTTCCTAATATCGTTGCGTAGGTATCTGAAAAATAAACAATGTAGTGATTTTTTTTACTAGAAAATGTAAAGTATCGCGAAAAATGTCGATTCAAAGCAGATTTATGCAATTATTTCTATTTCAAATTAAAAATCTCAATTAAATCAGGAGGGTCAACGACCACTATTGCAAAATCTGGCGCCTACTTTAGTTGTTATGTAACAACACGTTCGAACCACAGAGCGCACACTCTGTACTGAGACTGTACTATGATCTATCAAAGCCAGCATAATCCCATTGTGAAAAAGAGACAGTGCTATTCGTTATGCCCCATCTCTCTCTATCACACTAGAACAATGTCAGCTTCAATGCGTCACAGCCCGGCCTCCGATGTACAGGCGAGCGCACCGCTTCACTTTGTACTCTCCGAGGTTTATCTCACATTGGCAGTGCTACAATATTGCCTACAAGTTACTTTATAAAAATATATCATGTTACGACACCTCTTAAGCACGAAATTCAGCGGTATTGAACAAATGAAATTGATTATAATATATATTTCTCTAAAATATTTCGTTCATTTAACTATAGTAACAATCTAATTCGCTTTAACTAATCAACTTGCCAAGCCGTCTAAACAGGGTAATGTTTATCTACTAAAATATTGAGCAAAATAAAATTTCGAGACACTATTTAAGTAGTAGGAAGTAAAAGTGAAAAGAAAACGACGTTCGGCATCATCTGTGAGGGTTATCAACTAAACTAACGTCGAGTCCGGAGATGTCCAAACAACGCGATATAACAAAAACAACGCAGAGTATACTATGAGATGATTTTAAGTAAGTACTTAAGTCTAAGTTATTTGTACATAAACGATTCATAAGCTAGTTACTGATATTTGTAAAGATTAGTTTTAGAGTGAACTTTGATATTAGTGGTTGTAGTTTGAAATATTCGACCGCGGTACTGTACTACGGACTGAAACAGGAATTAACTAGTTAAATAGCTAAATTCAATCGAAACTATGAACATTGCGTTTAGAGTAACTACCTCGAGTCGTGCGAGAAATGTTTGTTCATTATGAGTGTGAGTTATGAAATAGAAAAATAATGGTGGCAAATGTGCACGCTAGAGGTAACAGTCACTCAAAACTAGAGCAATGTTGAACGTTTCAAAAAGCGTACAAGACAAGACGAGTTGGGAAAAGTAATAATTACTTCTTTCATTTCACTTTTTCCAACACGCATTGACATCCTAACGCCAAATATATAAAGTTACAGTTTTCTATTTTAATTATAATATAGACTAACGCTTCCATAGTGCGCCGAGTATACTTTGACAGAGAACGAAACATAGAATTGAATTGGTCACTTTTTATTGCTGTTCATACGCTATCCAACTGTCAAAGTATACAAGTGCCGTATTTTGACGTTTTAATGGCATCATGATTCCATATACTGAAAAGGGGTAGGTTATATTCTTTCTCTTTAGATCCGTATCTCTTCGAAACAATTTAACAATCAGTCAATGTCATCATGATTCGGTGTGAATAAGGGATAGCACTATTCGTCATGAATAACTCTGTCTCTCTCGTTAACTTTCTGGAACAACAATGGCTTTAAAACGTCAGCTTCGGTAGCAGAAACATCGTCATGTCATTTTAAAAGCTGTAAAGTTCGGTTCCTATTTCAAAACTAGCAATCACTGAGCGTGGTTGCGTTGTGTCGCCGTCGGGTCAGCTTCGGGTGCAGTCGGCGGAGTTCGGGCGAGGCGTTACGTGTGGTGGTGTCGCTTGGCGCGGCGCGGCGCGCGCGGAGACGCGTGCTACCTGCGTCCGATCAGACCGTTGGAGTTCGCGTTGGCGGTCGGAGACATCTCCAGTTCCACTAGCAGCGGGAAGTGGTCTGAAAGATATAACATCAATCATTATTATAAAGTAAGGTATGTTAGTTTAAAATTGTACACTGGATCCTACCCTGTATTTGCCCTTGGGCACACCACAATTATCGCGGTAAGTCCCCTCTTTGAGGAATGGCTGGAGCGGCAACACGGCATCCTCACCTTCCACATGACACAGGTCCTCACAGGACATGGCAAGTTTAGGAGGTTCCTGCGTCGGATTCAGGCGGAAGAAACGCCCGGGTGTCATAATTGTGTGGACCGCCCGGAGTACACGGTGGAGTATACGGTGAAGGTGTGCCCCGCTTGGGTAGTGGCGAAGGCAATCGGCAGTAGTGTCCTCTCGCGTCGGGCCCTGGTTCGGGCTATGGTCCGAAGCAAGGAGGAATGGCAGGCGGTAGCCTCCTTCTGCGAAGCAATAATACTAGCGAAGGAGGAGGCCGCACGCGTGAGATAACGAATGTTCTCACGCCCCAGCCGCCGTGATTCTGACCCTGACTACCAGCTACAGTAGACGCGGGCTTGTAGACGTCGAGAAATGGGTAGCTTGCCGTCCGGCCATCCGGTAATTGACCGGACCGAGCCCAGTTGTCAACAGCGCGTAGTGATCCACGCGCTCGTCAAAGAGATGTTAGCAAACGCAAAGGGCAACTGAAGGAGACAGGTGTGGTTTAAGTCAGTAAAAATCTGACATGCCCACCCGCTCCGTCAGAGCGGGAGAAGTCATCACATGATTTTTACACTTCCCTCTATTTGCCCTTCGCGTTCCAAGACCACGGTAACTCTTTCAAACATTATTGCAGATCAAACGGGTATTTGTCCTACTGGACTTTGGTCTTTTGCTGCGTTTATTTGCATACATCTACCAATCCAGTTACATATGGAAAGCTCTCCCGCAAGATAGCACTAAGTATTACGCACTTACAGTGTCCTATGTAGGCGATTTAACGCAACAAAAAACTGATATTCTATTGCAGTGGCCTACATGAGCAACCGCACGTGGGTGCGGTGCGGCGACGAGCGAAGCGAAGTGACGTGATCTGTCGGTTTGATTTTTTCGCGCGGACTTATTAATATCAAAGCTTCATAATGAAGGCCAACAACCGCATATCATTAGTAAAATTTAGACTATAAAAAATAACCTTAATAAAGGCTCTGTCAAATTTAAAGACATGCGTTAAACTATAAAGACTATTTTCGTTTGTAGCATCTCACCTGAAGGTATGTGCGGATGCGGACATCCAACGACTTTGTGCTCTCGGAACCAATCCTGCGACAGTGGCCCGAGCAGCCCGAGGGGTGTCATTGATTGCTTGCTATAGAATATGTAGTCAATTATGCCCTTAAAGTCAAACCTGGAAAACAAAAAAAATATATTTATTCAGTTTATACGATTTATTTATATTTTAATCTGATAATAGTGACAGGAACTGAAAATTATTCTGACCAAGAGCAAAAGAATTGAAGCTAGATTCTGAATCTCTGAGAGGAGGAACTTACTTGGGTAGACTAACGTCGATTTATATAATGAATTAGTTCATATGTCCAAAATATATACCTGACACAACTGTTCTATATTATTAATAATATCTAAATAAATAAATAAAAAATCTACCTATGTCCATTAAAAACTGAAACCAACCGATGTGCTCCAAAACGATTTCATTATAAAGGTAATAATGCGAAGCCTTAGAGCATTAAGAAAATGCATTTTTTTTCCACCCAATAAACAATTTGTATCTTTTTTAGGGCCAACGCTACGACAAGCGAAAGCACGCGCGGGCGCGCGCGTGTTTTGTGTGCGACGGTCCCTGCGCAGTGTCGCTATTTCAACTTTAACGGTGTGCATATAGTCGTGTCGATGGAGAACTTTAATGTATTGTATTTGTAGCAAAACGGGCGCGGGGTGTGCGAGCTGCAAAGTGTGTCCGCGCGGGTGACCGCGACGCAGCACTTTTGTGGGACCGCGCGGGCGCCCGTTTAACGCAGCGTCGGCCCTTAGCGTATTAGCACACTAGTATTAAATAGTGGCGAACATGTTGTTGATAAAGGAGTTTTGTTGTTTTGTTCATATACTAGTTATAGGGTGAAGCCGAATGCCAACTGTTTTCGTTTCTTATGATGCTTCAGTTTTCCCTCGAAGTATTCCATGCTGGTGACCAACAATATACTCACGTGTAGTTAGTATAGGGCATGATGTCCTCGCTGTAGGCGGAAGCGAGCTTGAAGTTGTGCGTGAACTCGTGCTCCGAGCCGGGCATGCGACGCAGCGAGCCCGCGTAGCCGAGCTCTTTGAAGTCGCGGTGCTCTGAGGACACGCGACCCGACGAAAGGAACTCTACAACACCTGGAAAATTATACAATAATGTATTTAGACTAGAGATGAAACGGATATCCGGCCACTACTTGGTATCCGGCCAGATACCAAATAGTAACCAACCAGAATTAAATAAAAATAGCACGTCTTTTAATAACCTAAAACAATCCTGTTTGCAATCAATTCATTATATGAACATATGCTAACTTAAAATAAAAACTTAATATCCGATATTTTTGGATATCCGGCTGCAAGGTTGGCCAGATATCTGACACCCAGTATTCGGCCAAACAGCTATCCGTTTCGTCTGTAATTAAGACACTCTTGCCTACACTTTGTATCAGACAAATAAGAATGGCAGTATTCTATCTAGAATTAGAGGTTGAGATCGCACCACGAGACAGACGGTTTTGTTTGACCCCAATTGACATCACACTCCTAAATTAAACGTTTGTCGAGTTACCTTGAGAGTCGACATCCGTCATCCAGTGTCTAATTGTTACTTCAATTACATCTGGATGTTTTGAGTTCTTGTCATAGGTAAGCAAGACCCTTAGGGATAAAACCAGTGTTATAGGAATTAGATGGTGCACATGAACCAACCCGTCTATCAAGGGTAGACCCTTATTCCTGTGTTCCCTTATTGTAATAACCTTTTAGATAAAGAATGACTGTTATGCAAATATTTAATCACATAATAGTCACAAGACGGCAACTCAGCTAACATGGAACTGGGCAGGCAATATTTGCCGCATGTCGCAACAAAGGGGCTAGGGAACCACTGACTGGATCCCAAACCGCAGGAGGTGGACCTAAAGTATTGGTCAGATATAACTGACAAAGAACAGTAGAAGAATGGAAGGGGACCTTAACCCGACAATGGAACACAACAGTCTCATAATAATAATAAAAACAAAAAGGTTCTTGACCCATAAAATGCTTTATAAAAATATTAAGTTAAAAAGAACAAAGTAGAAAATTGAGCAATTGATTAGTAGGCCCACAAATCCTATAAATTCGGCCATATATTGTGTCCAATCTAGTAATCGAAGGCTTAGCAAATGTCGTAAACTCCATATCGGGCCGATCTTTGTTTTGGGCACACTCGTAAATGACAAACAGTCGAATAAAGTGGCTAAGTTACTACTAGCGTACTGGGAGAAAACAGATCGATATATCTGTCTACTTTGTTGTGGGATTCTATTCTATCTATAAATCTAAATATTTGCTTCTTTTTTAAATTTATATTCATAATTTCACCGCAAGGAGCAAATTTTTTAAATTTAACTTTGGAATTAAATAGTTGCTTAACATAATTATGGTTCAAACTCGCTTGACACTTCACTTTTTGAAAAAAAATCTTTGCCGGAATCTTGTGTATCCTGATGGCTACAACCCGGGAATCTTTAAGTCAAGAGTGAATAGGTTACTTCTAGATAAGCGCTCCATCGTCCACCGCATCGAGAAAAAAAAAACCGACAGCGGCTTGCCCGCGTGAAAGTATAATTTTGTCCCAAGGGAACATACTCCCAGGATAAAAAATCCTATGCGATATTCCAGAACATGGTCCACCAGTGTGTACCAAATTTCATCTAATTCCGTTGAGCGGATCCAGCGTGACGAATTAACAAACATACACACTCACAAACTTTTGCCTTTACAATGTAAGTGTGATAAGCTCGCTTTTGACTATTATTTGTGAGTTGTACACACACTTAAAAATAAAAGAACAAATACACTATCTCATTTGATGGTAAACGATGCCAGCGACGATGCGATCGAATAGGAAGCACGTTTACGAGTTTACCTAAAAGTAACCTATTCGGCCTTGACTTAAAGACTTCACCTGGGAGTTACAGTTATCAAGAAACACTTGGATTTGGACTTGCGCAGGGACACCTTAGATATATGCACAATAAAGTATTCCCAAAACGTTTTGTGAGTTTGGAGATACGGAACAGAGTGTAAAGTCCCACATACTTCCTTTGAAAAGGGAGGATCCTCTGACCAGATGGGTGTTACGTCTGGTTTGGGCAACTGTCCAATAGATGATTTCGGGCTGTTCAAATCGCTCGGAGAACTCTAATTGCGCGATGCAATGTGGATTTTTTACTTTAATTCTTAAGTGACGCCATAGATTTCGCTACATACGTATGTGCAGGTTTCTAAATCTGTAAAATCACTTACCACTATCAGGCAGCGAGTTAAAGTCTCCGCATAGCAATAACTGGACATTATCCCTCTGGCCCGCCAGACGCAGCGTCCGCGCGGAGTCGTCGAGAATCGTGCGCAGTTCGTTGCTCAGCATCATCGTCTGAATGAGCTTTACATCGCAGAACTCCGGGTCCCAGTGGATGTGAGCGGTGCAGACTAGGATAGGCTGGCCGAGCATTGATGAGTCTGTTGGTAGTCCTGCAGTGGAGACAGAAATAAGGTCAGATTTATATTGGACTCGAAACAACTATAAATAAGTCTACTTATTCCTGTGATGGTTTAAAATAAGATCGTTCTAATATGACATGATGGTTTTATTGCAACCGACATTAATGCATACCTACGTTTGTAACAATTAACCAGATTATATAAATCCTACCTCAAATTCTTGCAACTTGAAATTTTAATTGCAACCCCAGCTTAACAAGAGATCAAAATTACGCAGATGTTGACTAGATAGAGGAGGTACTTAAAAATTCCAAGTAATTTACCTACACGTGTCCACTAGCACACTACCTCACATATAAATAAAATTGAAATGTCTTGTTTTATTTTAATAAGTACAGTGACAGACAAAAACAATTTAGCACAGTTTTAACAAAATAAATAAAATACAAGTGTTGTTATATCAAAATACTTGTATAGGTACCACATTAGTTTTAGTATGCGAAACCCGAAACACGTGTCTAATATTTTTATGTAAAGAATCTGTGTACAAAATTTCTTAACTGTACGATGAAAAATCATGAAGTTATAAGCTAATTAAGTTACCTGGTTGGCCGCACAAATACATGATCACCGGGCCACCCAGGCGACAGAAGGGTTGTTCCCGCATCCAGTTGTGCGCTAGTGTCTAATGTCCGCTATAACAGGCCGCGACCTATGTTGTACTTAATTTCAGTGGTGTCCAACTTGTGACCTTCTTCAAATATTTTTGGAAAAAAATATAACATGGTGTAAAATTTATTGGAATCGATTCAGTTAATGATTCTGAACAAACTATATTCTTGTTTCGCATATACTAAAAATCTGTTGTATATTTAACAATAATACATAATGCAATTTTTACAATTTCTGTCAGTATTTTAGTTCCGGCTATTGGCTCCGAAACGGCTGGACCAATTTTGAGAAGACTTTCACTAGTAAATATCCGATTTTATAAGGAGTAAGTTTTAGGAAAAGAAATTGGTTGAGCTCGTCTTGAAATTGTAACCAAATGGCATGAGGATTTAGGATTCTGACGCGAGCAAAGTAGGCACCTGGTAGTTATTACATAATTCTCGAGATTATTCGCTAAAATATCATAATCAAAATTAAGTGCAGACCAGACAAGATTTTTTTCCATAAAACTGATTTTTGAAGGACGGTACCTTTTTACCTCAATAGCTCTTAAATCGCCAAGAGCTATTGGTTCAAGATGGTAGGTAGGTAAAAGGGCTTCAGAAAGTCAGTACATTCAATTTCTCTCTGTCTGTTGTTTCGAAGTGATAACCGAGTTCCTAAGGGCGGCACCGTTGGCTGTTGAATTGCGTGTCGCGTGTTTGACTCCCGCGCGGAACAAATATTCGAATGACTTTTAAATAGTTGCTATAGGGAGTTAGTGATAGCGTGACGGGTGATAGGAGAGAATGGGAGAAAAAAAATGTGTTGCGCAGAACCCAAATAAAGCAAGACAAGGGCAGGAAGATGATGGTGATAGATAGATAGTGAATTTACATGTTTGTGAACGCATCCAAGAAAAACAGAACCCTTCTTGTAGTCGGGCAAAAAGGAGCAATTCTAAGCGTGGGGGTAAAAAAAAAAGCGGGCAAGAGCGAGTCGGATTCGCGCACTGAGGGTTCCGTACAAATTTACCCATGAAAACAGTTCAATTCCCGAATTGAGTTGGGAAGACTTTTCCGAATAAAAAAAAAGTTTTTTTTTTATGACGTAACTACAAATTTACAGTTTTCATTATATTGGCGCTATGAGACCTTGCTTCATGCTAAATTTCAGGATTCTAGATCAACGGAAAGTACCCAATAAATTTTGATTCCCTTGAGAGTGTCGAAATACACGTTTTTAGCGACATAAACGGCTGCATCTTTTTTTTTTTTCGTTAACTCTGAAGTTTGATTTTTTCACAGCTTCAAGGGACCGCAGACTTGAGTATATGGTTTTAATTTCAACTCGATATCTTCACGCGTTCCCGAGATAAAGGATCCTGACAGACAGATAGACAGACAACAAAGTGATCCTATGAGGGTTCCGTTTTTTCCCTTTTGAGACACGGAACCCTAAAAAACGCCGCCGAGTGCATTCACGAGGCTGACAGCGTCGATAATCATGCACTTTAGAACGCACTTTACTTAATAGCAAATATCTTACTTTCATGTTTAACTGGAAGTAAAAGTAAATGTAATGTGTAATGGTGGGTATAGACTAGTAAAGGTTCTGGTAAATGCATACTATCATGGGAGGACTTTTTTTTTTTTATTGGGTGGGAAAATCATCCTAATGACATCCCCGCTCTTGGGCGGAGCGGGAGATAGTGTCAGACTCTTACTGACTAAAAACCCACTCCTGTTCCTTCGTTGCCTTCGTCCCAGGGCCCCGGGTTCCGCTTTCACACTACCCGTGGCCCCAGTAATCATGGGAGGACTGTGAATAACGCACACCCTTATACACCCTAATTAGAAAATTAAGTTACAATCATAATTTAAGCACTGAGATTTTATTTAAATACAATTTTACTAATACACTTGCCACTTAGGTACTCAATATTATTATTTTTAATAAATTAATGATCCTAATTGTAGGCAAACAATATGGGCATCGACGCACCACATTGGTAGCGCACCAGTATTGGTATCTACCCACGTCCACACGAACACACTCGTGAGAGTTTTGACACAATCAAGCAATGGCAAGAGTTTATCAAAATGGTTTTTTTATTTATCCTAAAATAATTCTTGATCACTTAAAAAATATCTGAATACCTATTTTAAAAATAGCTGAAAATCGAATCATTTGCCGCTGTAGCATGTAGCTCAAACCACTGAACGGAAAGCCCTTAAATTTGGTACTTATGCAGATAGTTATTATAACATAGGCGTGCGCAAAGAAAGCGTTTTCAAAAATCCACCCCTAAGGCCCCTCGCGCCCACGGCGACTTTTTGTAGCGATGCTGTAGCGCGTTAGTAGCGCGTTGGCATCTTTTCTATAGCGCTTGCGAATGCAACTAACGCGCGTGGGGCCAAAGAAAAATAAAACGGGGTCCAAAATTTGTATGATGAAACCTACCTTTTGCTGGCAAAATCCAAATATGAAACACGAGTGACCGAAATATCCAAGACAATTCTGCTGGCAGCGGTTGCTCACACGTAAATAATAAAAAAATACTGGGCAAGTGCGAGTCGGACTAGCGCACTTTTTTCCTATACTTGTGCTGTGAGACTTTGCTTCATGCCAAATTTCAGGATTCTAAGTCTTATGACAAATCGCACTCTTGAGCGGAGCGGGAGGTAGTGTCAGACTTTTACTGACTAAAAACCCACTCCTGTTCCTTCGTTGCCATTCGTACCAGGGCAAAGTCTTCCTTTCAGAATCAGACCATTGGCCCCAGTAGGCTTCGACCCTGCTGGCCCCTACAGTTGCTGACATCTCCTTGAGGCGCGCGTCGAACAGTACGCGCCGTCGACAACTTGGGCTTGGTCCGAATGGTTACCGGATGGTCTGACGGCGGGCTACCTATAGCTCGCCGTCCGCAAGCCCGCGCCTACGGTGGCCGGTAATCGGGATCGGAATCCCGGCGGCGGTAGTAAGTATAAGTGTGCTTCCCCTATTCTGCAAGGATCATGGTATCGCTCAGACTTGAGCGATACCATGATGTACCATGTACCATGGTATCGCTCAAGTCTATAACCCCCGTAATGTTAGCTGCTTATCGACTTGTGTAAGTAATAGTCGATCAAAGGAATGTATAAATGTTGGCAGAGTCGATAGTGACCTGCCTTTACTTAGTGCACTTTTATCTAAACTTACTCTTATAGAAGACGGTATTTGATATATTGACGCAGTTTATTTTTTGTTTTGACTTCGCACGGTTTTTGTATTTAACCAGTGACAAGTTTAGAAAGTATTTCGGTTTTACAGTCACTTTGAGTTCCATTAGAATACGGATGTAATACACTCTAATATTTTTTCAGTCAGCCTTCTCGGTAAGCTTCGTTGAGGCAGTCGATAATACAATAAAATTCTCAGCTCCAATTTACCGAGATCGCGTCTGGTTCAATGATTTCACAGATTGTCCAGATGTGCAGATATACAAAACTACATAACAATATCCACTAGGAATAAATTTGTGAATATAATCAATACAGCCACTGAAGTTTGACTCGAAGAAAATACCACCATAGGCTCATGCACCGCTGGGGCCAAGGGTCTGATTCTGAAAGGAAGACTGGGCCCTGGTTCGAAAGGCAACGAAGGAACAGGAGTGGGTTTTAGTCAGTAAAAGTCTGACACTATCTCTCGCTCCGCCCAAGAGCGCGGGATGTCATAAGATGTAAAAGAGTTTTAATGGACTAAGTGTTTTAAAAAAGTGGATAATTTATATCTTTGACTATCTATTATGGTCTTATGTAGCCAACATCAGAATTTCTGATATTAAATATAAAATGAACTCAAAACTTGGTTTTAAATACTTGTACAATCTTTGATCCTATATCCCTATGAAAATTGTATTTAATTTACTTGAATAATTTTGTTCTTAAATAAATAAAGAGATAAGAATAATAATAATTCCTATGACTGGTGTTTTGAAAGGTAAGTATTTTTATTTTCCGACACTAAAATCTTTATAAACAAATACAACGTGGTATTTTATTCTTATTGGCCAGTGCACGTACGTGTTTCGCGTGCAGAGAAAGTACTAAGAAATCGATTGCAGTTTTTAGGTTAATAGGCACCTGATAATTACGAGACAGAATGACAGAAAAAACCGACACGGTTTTCATCGAATACTTTTAGAAATTCGCGACGGTCGAAGCTTCTACAAATATTTTTTGTAAAAACAAAAAATTTATTTTTTATTAGTCTGATCTGAATTGTGTGCATAGTTTTTGGGCTACGAAACGAGCGATTACTTGACGAGGTCGGACGGAAAAGGAAGTCGGTACCAACATAATGCGATGACGTTGAAATTTCGCCTGTTACTTAAGTTTTTTGTTGGTTCGCTTCCGCAGGGCAGTGCCGCAGTGGCGTTATAAATTTATGAGGATGAGTGGCGAAAGAGGCCTTATAAATTCATATTTAAATTACAACGTTTGCGTCAGCGGCTCAATTAACGGCTAAGAGCGTAAGCGTCCGCTCATACTTTATTTAATGTTAAGAATTTGGGAATTAGGTGGGTGCTTCATCCTTTGAATTTTTAATGGGAACGGTTTGCTATTTTATTTATCGCTTCAAACTTGAACATAAATGAGTTGGTGTTTTTTTTTATTAGGGTTAATATACATTGGAACGTGTAAGTGTAAACATCCAGATGTTTGAAAGTGGTTCCTATAATCACTTTAAAACTTCTGAGTATTCCATTAAAAAGTTCTTTGTAAAACCCTGTCTCAGATAGAAGTCATTTTCTTCCTACCCTTGTAGGTATCATGTGACTCGGGGTCGGCACAACATGTTTTTTTCTTTGCTATTGCTTTCTTTCTTATTACTCCCCACAAAATCCATCCATCTTCTATCGCCTCTTTCTCCTTCTTTAGCTAACCATTTTCAAATAAAAAAGTATTATTTACTCAATACTTTATACATACACTAGCTTTTGCCTGCAGCTTCGCCCGCGTACATAAAAATCAGTGAAAAAATGTTTGCGATCGGACCAGTACTTTCAGAGATTACCTCCTACAAACAACAAAACAAAAAAACAAACTTTACGAAGTACGGAGGCGAACCATCAAGACTTAGCATCAACTTATCACCGCAACTTTTCGAGCCACACGCACAAAAGAGCATGCACTACAATTATGTACTCACCATTTTCCCATGCCGCCTCCTTCGTCTTGATAAGGGCGGCTAGCCCTATATTGTCCTTCGGCATGACACGATTTAACATATTATCTGATCCTTCGCTGTTAGCCATCGCCAGTTGGTTGAACTCAATAAGGTGTTCCTTCACTAAGGCAAACCTGTAAAGTTGACAAAAATCTCTTGAAAAACAACAAATCAGGGAATATATTTGAATACTAAATTATTTTGGAACAAACAACTCTATGTCGTACAAGACAAAGTTAAAATTTCTTTGTAACCTATAATTTTTTACACTTTAAAATCAACTTAAAATACATAACGCTATAATACTCCAATGATTCGAGAAGCCATGCTTCTTTGTGGTCTTCTATTTGTTCTTTTAATTCTTAAGTGTTTGTGTTTACATAAATAAATAACACTTTAGTTGGTGGCGATGAATTAAAAAACCAAATTATAAATTCAAATATAATTGAATGGAATTCTTTTTGTTTTTTTTTTTTTTTCATTTATTTTTTACTGATTAAATATCTATTACAATTTTTCATAAAAACTCAATATGTCTCGCTAAAACAACTTCAATTACATAATGCAACAACAATCTGAATAAACATAATATACCGTCTAAACTTTAAATGCTTTTTTGCAATTACTCAAAATCAGTTCTTTGCCCTTCAATAATTGACAACAACAAAAATTTCTTAATAAGGTTGAAAATACAACCTGACTGTCACAGAAAAATGTACCTTGTCTTTATATGACTTGCAAGTGACATTTAACCAGGTCATAAAATAAATATCTCCGACTGTATTAACACATTTTATAAACGCCACGAAGGAATGAAGTCATAAAAGTTTTTAATACTTTTTTCTTGCTCAGTAAGCGGGTGTTGACTTATAACCTATGGCTAGGGTTGCCTTCCGTCCGCTGTTCCCCGGATTTGTCCTAATTTAAAGGGCGTCCGAGGAGCGTCCGGGCGGAGTCTAAATTGAAGTTTAGGTATAAAAAATCTGGCACTCCCTCTTGCTCGAGATGGAAAAGTCATTTAATGATTTTCCACACAGCAAAAAATGATTCAGATGCTATATTTCGTTTAAATTTGTTTGAATTTATAACAATTTTCATTTTTTTTTTATTATAGAAACCGAAAAAAAAAAACAATAAACAAGACTATGTCCCGGGGTTTTACGCTTTTTATCCTGGTCTGGCAACCAGGATAAAAAGCAATTTTAGAGATGGCAACCCTATATACGCGTATGTCTCGTGGGGGCGTATCGACATCGTCGCTGTTATGAAGATAAATCTAAGAGCTCATGCACATTATTTAGTTTTATATTTAAAGTTTTTTTTACTTCACTTCACTTGACGTAAGCATGTTACAGAAAAAAAACACGCAGAGCTTTTGACATACGTGTTTACCCTAGGATTACAATATAACATGGTTGTAACTTGCTGGAATGTTTTTGATATAGAATCTTAAAATGTTCAGCAGTTGCATTTATCATTTTGCGTGTCTGTTTGGAGTAACTAATTTAACCTCGTAAGGCCGGATGGATTGATTGGATGGATTGTGTGAACAGTGATATGAAAGAAAAGGAAGTTAGTGATAGTATGACTTTTGACAGGATAGAATGGAAGAAAAAAACGTGTTGCGCCGACCCCAAATAAGATGGGACAAGGGCAGGAAGATGATGATGATGATGAAGGCCCAACCTAAGGAACGAGAGCGAGGAAATTGTGGATGAAATTATTAAGTGTCTACATATAATATCACTGTGATATATAAGGTGTTAAAAAATTAACTTAAAGAATTTCGAGGGGACAATGGGACCAAACCTGAAATCGCGAAAAAAAAATCAGCTGCTCCATACATTTTGACGAGTTATGCGAACATAAATGTAGGGAACAGCTGATTTTTCTCTTGTTGGTTGTCTTGTAGTAAAAGTTGTTCATAAGGAGTACAATGTCCCCTCGAAATTCTTAAAGTTAATTTTTTAACACCTTATATACTTGCGAAATGATTTACTAAGTATTATCAAATCACGCTAATAGCCAGTCAGAATAGCGCAAAAAAATCGTCATAATTAGAAACTGAATTGACTAGATTTTTTTATTTATTTATTACAGTTTGGAGGACTACCAGCTTATAAAAAAAAAATGATTAAAAGAAAAACAATTATAGACGACAGCTAGCCAATTACAAGTCCTCATGAGATAAGATAGTAAATAATCATGACATAGTTTCTTTTTGCTGGCTTGACTTCATGGCTTTTGGCTTAACTAAACTCTTAATGTTTCCACTAATATAAGTCTTGGTAAAGTAACATAATATGCTTTGCTTTATGTATTGATAATAAATACTTTGGAGATACATTTCCGCATTAGATAAAAAACATAAAAATAACTGTTTGTGCTTAGAATATAGTGGCTAAAATAACACAACATATGACATTGTCAGTACAATAAATACATTATCGGGAATCACGTCACCAGAAAAAAAGCATGGCATTAAATATCTAATGACATAGACAAAAAACAAACAACGTTTGACATGACATCTTCTCGTTCGTTTTAAAATTTCCTAAGGTGTTTCAGTCTTCCAATTGTTCCAAATGATGCATTTAAAACGTTACTGCTGTTCCAATCTTTTGGAACACTAAAATGTTTCGAACAGTGAGTCGGTTCAGTAAAGAGTTACACACGCCTAACTTGCACTCAGCACACTGACTACGCTGCACTGTGAAACCCAAACGCACCATCGAAATTAAATCGGACGATTGGCCCGCATTTCGGGGTGAAGAAAGAAGATATATCCAAGTTATATCCTTCTTTTGCTGTGCCCGACAGGGTCCATGATTGTTTCTTTTGTCAAATATTTACCACCTAAATCTACATTGTGGAATGCAATAAAGAATTGAGTATTGAGAAAAGAAGATACTCCAAAAGATGTAATGATGAAATGCCTATGGAGCCTCTTTATAAAACCTTTAAAAATGAAAAGACGGTGAACTTACTTAGCAGATCTGAAGAAGATAGCGCACCCGTCGACGTACTTCCTCTCCGACTCGCCCATGGTCTTGGCGCGCGACTTCGGCGAGAAGATGCCGTCGTACCCATCCTGCTTCAGCTCGGGCAGGAAGAAGTTGTAGAACTGGTCTGTTTCCACTTCCTGTACAAAATTGGAAATTCGTTAGCTTCAGGTAGTCGGTTACAAAAATTTACAATATCCAAAGTCAAGACAAGCGGACCGAATGAAAGAAGAAAGAAAGCGGAGTGTTCTCCGCCTTATCGCCGGTATCTATAGATAGGTCTTCAAAAATGATATTGAGGTTTCTAATATCATTTTTTCTAAACTGAATAGTTTGCGCGAAAGACACTTCCAAAGTGGTAAAATGTGTCTCTCCCCCTGACACTTCTAAAATAAGAGAATGATAAAACTAAAAAAATAAATAAATGATGTACATTACTAAATTGGTTTGAACGAGATCTAGTAAGTAGTTTTTTTTAATACGTCATAAATCAAGTTTGTACGGAACGCTCAGTGCGCGAGTCCGACTCGCAATTGCCCATATTTAAAAAAAAAAAGAAAGGAAAAAAGCTAAGTGACGCATAGCCCAGTACTGCTATGCGTCGTCGTATTTCAGCGGGTGTGGAATCGCTTCTTTACTTTGTTACAGTTATATGTGTTGGTACTAACCTGTAAGCTGATGATGTCTGCGGAATAATGTCTGATCTCATCGAGGATGCCCTTCTTCCGGTAGTCCCATTCGAGCGCCCAGCTGGGGCAGTAGCCGTACATCTGCCGCGTGGCGTACTTGTCACATAGCACGTTGTAACACATCACTGTGAATATACCTGTCAACGAAACACACATTATTTTCCATGGTGATTATTATATCTATAATGGTAAAGAAACTTCTCAGTATACTGTCAAAGTGTCAAGTGACTAATCTAGTGTCTTGAAAGGGCCTAATTTGTCTGAGGGCATAAGTGGAGCACTCACCAATTGCACGTTTAAAACATCATACTTATAATCCAAATAATTAAAGTGTTGAATGTGACGACAGCCGCCAAGCGACATGACATGTGTGAAAAGTGAGCAAGCGTTATTATCGAGAGCACAAAATGATGTATAATTTTAAGCAGTAAAGCTACGTCTATAATCTAGGCTGTTGTCTGGAAGAGATTAAAACTAACTTCTTTAGTTACGGTTTTTTACACAGAGCTGCCCTAATTTTGGACTCAACCATATATCGCGTCACCTTGATAATGCTTAGGTACGGCAGCATCTCGACATAAACATGGAACGTGAAGACGCTTCTGAATAAGTTGTAATTCTTTCACCGTCAGTGCTGCCGCGTCGTTTATCTCACGACACCATGTTGGGTGAGCATCACCGCCAATTAGCAGCGTCCGACACTTTGTTACCAGTGTCCACACAACTCGCGTGACAGATAAAAAATGTTCCAATTAAAATGAGACTCGTATTACGCTCCACATGCGGCAGGCACGCGACACAATGGCTTTACTTTTTCTAATCATATCTCACAGGAGGCCGCGGCGGCCGATGCTCCGACCACACTCGGTTATTCTTAACGCTTGTTGTTTTAGGTCGCAGATTGGAAATTCCTAAATTTTTTCGAATATACTTTAGACACTGATCTGAGACGTACAACAAATTGGCTAGAATTCTCATACATATGTAATGAAGCCATTCTACACAATGGAGACATTTATGTAAAACGGAAATGTTCTCATTCAACCTGGTTGGAAGGTTGGAACAAGGAAATTGGGCATCATAAGCGTTCCGCGAGCTAACAGCGACGGATTCATTTCAACGTATCCACTTATTACGTAAACTAAGGTGGCACGACCGTGCTCTCTCACGCTCCACGCCATTATCTCAGATTTATGCGGACGCGGCGCGCTCGCACCCGTCTCATTACGCGAATCAAAAGGCGCGCTGCGCAGGACGATGAGGGCCGCTCGTCTAAATGTCAACTTCGTGGAAGACCTTGGCGATGCAATTATCTAGATTTAATCGGGCCGGTCTCAGTCAATCAACGGACAAAGAACCGGGAGTGGAGGTTGTAAGACAAAGCGGCGGTGACGGGCACACGACAGCTAGAAGGACAAGACAATGCGCCAAGATCGTCTGCGAAGTCGTAGTCAGGACAAATTGATAAGGATCGCGCGCTGCGCTCGCGTTCATGCTAATCGACACAAAGTCAAAGTCACCTGGCGACACTCGGCGGCGATCAATACGGCCGCAGCACGTGCTTTAAATACGTCCATTGTATGCCCGATGCGAACGCGCGAGACGCGGCGCACATGCCAAATGTCGCGAAACAATACACGCATCGATAATCGCTCGTTGTTTAAGGAACTACGGACGAAACGAAAGCTCCACACCAACACAATAATAAATGGTAATGTTGTCGAACATGTGGACGCGTGTCTTCATTTCAAATAAATCGACAACGATGATGAAATAGTACGTGTACGAAGCACAAACAATGGGAGAAGGTGACACTAACTGCGTGTGGTTACAATATTCCTGATAGCTACGACCATTGTGCGCTGTACGTTATGGTTTTAGCGCCTAAGCGTGGGCATATCAAAGATGTCATGTATATGTATTGTAAAGCAAACTTACTAGTGCGTGTAGTAAAAATATAAAAGTAAAAAGGATAAGGCGTGGCGACGGAAGTCGGCCGACTAGTGAGGCATGTCACGACGACCCGCTGGGTATTTGCATCGTTCACGTAGTCCCGCAACACTTCGCTTTTACACGTTTATCCTGAACAACGTAATGTTCATTGTGTACCGCGTTAATGCCTACACGAGCACACAGATCATACATTATTGTAAACGCTCGAGTTCGGAGCAGTCAAATCTTTAGAAGCAATGGGTACCGTTAATGTGGTCGGTTATAGTCACGCACGCGTAATGATTTCTAATATCAATACGATTCGTGAGAAATCAACACATGTTTTTTTTTGCGCAGTGAACACGGGTCATTAAAACCGATTTAAGTATGCAAAGATTTCCATTTGGATTGGCGTTGTAAAGAACTCATTAGATCACGTTCGGTCAGAGCGCGGTGTGATCGACAATATGACGTAAGAAGTTTCAATAGGTGCTAACAAGATGTTGTTAGTGGGAGTTGAGACGTAACATGGGTACTTGTTGCCGGCCGCACCGCTTCATGGATCTCACCTTCAGGTAATGGGAGCGAATCATGCGATTTCGTTCAATTTACTATTTAAGTTCAGCCAATATAGCAATAATGTTTTAATTGTGATTAATTGCTATATCTGTAGTGTGTTTAAAATTATTAACAGAATAATAAATACAGTAACCAATGAAGCAAAGTTAAATAAGGTCAAAGGAATGAGTGAATTCAAAAAGGTGAATCATTACAATCGAGTCTGCATTTATTTGCATATGAAAGTTTACAACTGCGTCGAATCGTTGAATCGAACTTGACAATATTGACATCTGGCAACAATTCCATGGGAACGTCCTTCTGTTGTACCCAGCTCTTTATCTACAAAGCCAATTGTACTTTCTGACAGGTAGCTCGATAATTATTTAATCATTAGTGAATAGACTTCTTTGATTAAAGACATAACAATGAAGGCAGTAAACAAAGCTAATGATGTCTGCACAATGAATGACAGCAGTTATTAGCACTATTTAATGCAATTACTGATATCAATTATTAGAACTTTCTAGAATATTATACTAGTGAAAATGACAAATTGCCTGGAGGTCTCTAGTTGGGTTAGACGCCATGCATCAAATCGAATGTGTTGAGAGTCAGAGATTTCTCTTAGAATTGCTGACAGGTGTAGAGAGCAAAGATGCATTCGCTAAATCAAGAAAACGCATTAATCAAACAAGTAGGGGTAACGGCTGGCTAGCCTCGCAGTCTGAGAAACGAGCATGATTTAAGAACTGGGAGATGGTGTGAACAGTTATTACGTTGCGATGTTGTGTCGATCAGGACATCTCACTTCAGTGTTTATGTCGGCAACAAAAAAACGAAACAAACCAGTTAGCTATCGGGTCTCATCTGAATATAATGGGGGGAGGCGCACAGTCGTCTGTTTATTGGCGATGCCATTACGTGGGTATTCTGTATCACGACAGACATACGAATTATTTATTCAAGTGTTGTACACGTCCATTGTTTCATGAATTTTTACATAAGCTGACTTAGAAAGGTCACCTATCAAGTTTAAGAAAACCAATGTTGAAAACATAAAACTTGGAAGTAAAAAAAGACTCGTGAACAAAAGAGACCTTACTTTGTGTCGATTGTAAACAAGCTTTGTTGGAATTTATTCTGTCACACAATCTTGGAGCAATATACCATCAATTGATTTTTATACGTCGCATTTATAGGAACGAAGGAGTCTCAAGGTTTGTCGGCTGTCGTCTACGAGACTTGTTTACGTCTCCATGTGATTTACTCACTGTCTGAAGAGAGTAAGATATCCATAGTTTTAATACAAAATTCGCGCGATCCACGGGTTCACGGATGCGAGGAGGTCGCAGCCAATGTCTCTCATTGTGCATTGTTTATCCGCGAATGGCGAGACGAAGGGCATTTCCTCTCTTCCCGTGCAATCTGACCATGAGAGCGACTAAGCGCGATCGACTGAATCGGTTTCTAGGTGTATTGCAGATTGCTTCCTATTTACGGTTGATTGATTCTTAAGTAAATACGAGTAATATGCGATAGTCGCCATGTAACAAGAAGGTTGAACGCGTAATGTCGTTGTATAATTGTCCAGCGACATGGATGGCTGGCCTGATTTACGCAATGAGGCAAAAGTCCATAACCACGCAGTTGTTGCAAGTATTTGAACCAATCAGGAATGTGGCATGTGCAACGATATTAATTATTATTTGCCAATAGGTGTAAGGTGTTCGAGCGCCTGCTAGGCTCGAGCGTCCGCTTTGATTTATGTAAATTGGGTACGCGCATCGTGCGTCGGGAACTCGGGAAGCGGCATGAGTGCCGACCAAGAACGCGTGACGGGATCTAAACTCTACCGGCACACTCTTCACGATTACTTGTTTCTTAGAACTGCAAGCTAAAATAAATTTCAGAGAACTCCATAAACTGCTTTGCGAGGAAACGTAAGAAATCTATGCTTTACAGGCGCATTCATTAAAAATTTCTATTATGTGTGTTTATCTCGATCCTCGACAGATCATCTGATATAATCACATTGCATCTTGTTTAGTACATAGGTAATGCATCTTGTTTAGTACATAGGTAATGCAGATGGACCAGTAGAAAAATATATTAATAGAAGAGTAGGTGTAATTTAAACACCAGACTATTTTAATTGAGACATACATATTAGGTATGTATATTCTTGTCAATTTATTACGTTATAACAAGGCTCAATTTATAATCTCCAGTTAGTAGAGATAGCAAGGTTTAGATAGGACATTTCTACAGCAATGTGGAACGCCTAAGGGTCGCACTTGATTAGTGAAATGGTAAGATAAATCTATCGTAGACAAGGAAGCACCTCTCGGAATTATTCAAATGTCATGCAACGTTAACTGTGTAACTGTATTGGATGAAAGACTACAAGTTGGGAACGAACCAGGACCAAACTAGTATCCGTGGGGGTCTCCCACGGGTGGAAACATTACCGTTGCAATGGTAGGGCGGGCTCTGGTTGATTATTTATGAGACGGGCCGCATGCGCCTCGCCCATACGTGCCACTATGACACTTTATTAATGACGAACTTGTTGCTAAGCTTTTTGCTATCGCTATTAAATAATCTCGCGCCGTTCTTGGCTATGAATCGTATTACTACGAAGAATAAAAAGGCACAAGATCGATGGTATCGTTTAAATTAATGTTTGAACAGTAACTGCACACTCATGTTGATATTGTAAATATTTGTTTTAGGAAACTAATTGTGTGGTTAAAATGGTAGAATACTTACAAGTCGGACGAGTTCTGTTCGGTCGGGTCAATGGTATCCAAGGCCTCTGTGGCGGTAGAGTGGCAGAAACTGAAACAAAATAACAAAAATAAGTTAATATCGAGAACAAGGAGGAGAGATCTAGCACCTGCAGTGGACTCGATTTTCGATTTTGATTTGCAAAAACAGATCTGGAACTGATTGTGAAAGGAATAAATCATTTGGATGCATTCGCAAAAAGTTAGCGATATCATTTTAAATTGCAGATCGTGCATGTATATTCATTACCGAAAGCTATCAACAGTGCTAGAAACTTCATAATATTTCACGAAGGCGGGAACAAAACTGCCGTCCTGAAGCTATACAGCCGTTATTTGACAAAATCACTTTTTGAGTTGACCACAAAAAAGCAGTGTTGAATTATTTAAAAATCAAGGGTATTCAACGGTGATGTTATATATTTATCTCGGAATCTATTGCTAGCAGCAAAATACGGTTTAGACCGATTGATAACGAATTTTTGGATATATACCGAGGTATTAAAAATGAAGACCCACCAAATGTCAGAAAATTGCATTTTAGCTTTTAAATTAATGATTGCGACTTTTTTAAGTCTCTTTGATCATAGTTTTATCGTTCGCTGCAAATGTACCATGACAGATATACAGATTCGATTCCGAAAGTTCGGAACTTTCGATTGCGATTACGGTTTCGATCATTTTTAATCGGAAGTTATATCGGAGGTACAAACAAGTTTAGCTTGACGCGCGGGAAACCTCCATCTCCCGTACCTTCAGCCAATTACTCTTTCACTTGTTTGTTTTGTTTCGTATTTATCGATTCATTTATACTTAACCGAGTTTTAGTAGTGTTTCATTTGTAATCTTCATAATGTCATCACATGAACAGGTAACAGAACATGACGAAAGATGGGCTATAGTCTGCGGAAAGACGCTGTGCAAGCACTGAAGTTCAAGGCCATCCAAGAACCCGTACATATGTATGCAGCCTATACTGTGGCTGATCCGAGTACAAATTTTGTTCTATTTAGATTTTACCTCGCCAGCATGTGGCTAGGTGGAAGGCATATAATCCAGTTTATTAAAAAAAAGTAAACAAATATAAATAGCATTTTTTATAAGATGTAAACCCAAAAATTGTACTCTGTGACGATTCTGGTCTCCTGGTAGCTTATGAGTCTTTACAACTCATGATTTCAGCCCTGACAATACAGAAACTACTCAAGCAAGCAGCATTAGCTGATGTCGGAGAGAAAAATAAAAATAATAAAACGTATTCTCGAATACATCCGCGTTAAGTAATTTAGTTTACAGGATGAACGAAAATTGGCGGTTCGAATTAGTTTTACGTGATGTCGCTATATTCGATTTCTTGAACTTTCCGCTTGGAATAATACGGGCAGCATGCGGTGTGCTCGTGTTAAAGCACGCCTTTCAAAGAATCTATTATTTTTAAGAGCATATGATATATAACAGAAAATTAAGAACGGGAGAAAAAGCTCCTACTTCATTTGTATCGTTGGTTAATATCTACTATCTACATAACTGTACGAACAAAGACACCTAAAAAACTTGTTCTATTGTTCTGTTCAGTATACGCAACGAAACATCAATTCGAGCGAAAAATCAACAAGCGTGCGGTGGTCTCTAGCACAACGGTACCGGAACCGCATTTGCAAATACGGCGTCAAGCAAAAACTTAATGACTCGCCTCGGAAAATCTATGAAAATAAAACAAACATACCTGAAACCTATGATATAGAACAAACAACGGAACTTCCTAACGAGATCGAAATGAAATTGCTTTACATAACAAAGAATAACACGCTGAAGTAACACAAAGATTAAACTAAAACCCGACTACAGAGTTCTTGTTCATAATTAAATGGGAAAACTTTATTTATGTTAATAATAAAAAATATTTAACTACTTATAAAATTCTAAACTAATAAATATTATAGCTTAAAAAGTACATATACAAAATTAAAATAATAATATTTTCAAATGATTAAAAAAAGGAACTTATTGGGCATCAAAAAATTAATCTACACCGATATCAAAGGGAAAAGCGCCCAGAACGCTGGCAGCATTGCCATTGCCGTTGGATAGCAATGCTGATTCGTTGACTGAAGTAAAGCCCAGCCCTCTGGTCACGCGAAGAGTCAATCAGCTGTTTGCTGATATCCCGCACAACTCGGTGAGCGCTCGGTCCCCATGACCCTAGTATTTCAACCCCAAACGGCTTAAACATATAACTTCTGATAAGGTATTATATTTACGCCGTTGTTTTCTGCATTTGCAGCAGTCGCCCCAGCTCAGCCTGCCGTACTCAGAAGATGAGATGGCACAAGGGTGTCGACACATGTAGCATCCCACTCCAACCTACCCCACCTTCCAGAGCATTTTGGTCAGAAATCAAGAACTCCATTTCAAATAGACCAATAAACAGGCACTTTTGGATTGTCAAAATGTCGGTCAGTCAAAAAAACGTGAAGCTAAGTTGCACGTTCCTAAGCGTAGATCTCTATGGAAAAGAACGTGCAAAAAATTCCATGGAAACTCTTTTAAATCATGTTATGAATCACAAAAATCTTGGTAAACTATTTTTTGTTGCTTCTATTATGTGAGCAGCTGAGCACAATGTCAAAAAAAAAAAGAAAAAAAAAAGAGTATTTAAAAAATATAAATTGAAATAAGCCACTGGCAGTTAAGAGATGACCAGTCTCAAATGACAGCACCCGTTCACGAGCATGACGCTTGCATCAGCCCCACTCAGCTCAACCACTTTGAAGGGAACTGAATGACCCAACAAAAACGTGCCACCGTCAGCGAGACATTTGCGTGAGCATGACAAACTCTCAACTGCCATGCCCATTCATGTCAAAACAAGTTGTAATCTAATAAAATAAATTACTCCATGGTACTTCAAATTTACAATAAGAGAAATTTGAAATCTATTAAAACGGTTTCTACGTCACCTCCCAGTGTTCCATCATCTAAATACCACACGTTAAATTTTGAATTCAGCTGTTAGATGATTGGATGAATAGCCAAGCTGAAAATTATTGACCCGAGAGGGTCACCTTGTTGGCATCCAACTGCAGATTACAAAATAATTTTAATAATTAAATTAAATTCAAACATGAACTATATATATCCTACCTTAACCTTTTATTCATTTTCTTAATTTAGATATTCTACTAATTAAAACAAATTATAAAGATTACAATTTAGCAAAAAAAAAATCCATCATTTTGGTTTTCTTTTTTTAAGACGAATCTAACGATATCTTAACCGTCGAAATCCATCCAGCCATTTGGAGGATACGAGGTAATAAAGTTTATAAACGTACATACAAGATACGCGCGGAAGATACAAAATACCCTTCCTTAGCATAAAGATATTAATTTTCTTTCCAAATTAAAAACATAAGCTGTCACTGTAACGAGTTCAGTAATTTCATTAACATATTGATACTGTTGAAAGAAATTAATAACAGCCGTCGGGATGTGTCATGTAACTTGTCCAGATGATCGAAGCATTTCATACCATTCAATGGAGATTAATAGAACAGAATTTTGTATGTCCATCACTTACGACGTGACGACATTGGTCACGTAAAAAAGATCGCAATTTACATAACTTGATGTATGATCTTGGCTTGTTCAAATTGCTCCCAGACGGGCGATAGTTATCTTACTTTGTTTTTGATTGATTGTTAAATGGGATATTGATGACAATATAAATTTGCTCGCAGCGTGAACGTTAAAGACTTGAGTGTGCATAAAAAACCGTCCGTAGCGAAAAACGGCAAAAAAATCACGTTTATTGTATGAGAGCTCCCTTAAATATTTATTTTATTCTGTATTTTAGTAGTTGTTGTTGTTATAGCAGCAACAGGAATACATCATCTGTGACAATTTCAACTGTCTACCACGGTTCATGAGATACAGTCTGGTGACAGACGGACGGACGGACAGACAGACAGACGGACGGACAGCGAAGTCTTAGTAATAGGATCCCCTTTTACCCTTTGGATACGGAACCCTATACAGATAGTGCAAAACAAATGGCTGTCGGAAAACAGTTTGTGATTAGTTCGACATTCGGATGCAAAATTAAGTGGAATGGTATTGCAGAGTGTTTTTGCCAAAGTTGAGGCGTAGCAACGGACCGCGGCCAGTCGTGCGTAAATCATAATATGAAAACGCCCGTCGCACTGTAATTATGTAATGGGTTATACACTAATAGCATGCTCGCTTTTTGATGCTCAGATAACTATCTATTGAATGTTGTAATGAAAATATTAATTCAAACATGGCTTTCGTGATCTTGTACCAGGCTGATGTTTGTGATCTGATTCTAGATAAGCTAAGGATAGAAAACTAAGGTGGTTCTTAGCCAAAATTAGACGCAATATTACGTATTTCTTTCTATCGATAAATAGTGCTTAGTGGATTTTTTATACAGTCGTGAAATGTTTACTCCTGCGCTAGAACCTTAATTTGTACAGATTATACGTCCAGGAGTTTTATGCGTGCGTTGTGTTTATTGCGTGTTTTATAGCGTTTATCCTTACATGAAAGTATGAAACAGTTATTTGTTGCGGTGGTTTTGTGACTTTTGACTGTTATGCTTTCAAGTTAATAACTTTAATAATTTATGGACTTCATTTCACAAATATATCATGGAGAAATTAAACGATGTTAAACTAGAAGAGGCGTGCGCGGTATTGTCACCTCAACAAGTTAGTTATTGTCTGTCGGGCGGCGTGAGTGCAGTCGCGGGCGGACGCGAGCGCGGGCGTAGTCGTCGCCTCATTACACTTTGTAATTAGGCCCGTGGGCTGCGTACGCGCCGGCCCTGCACTAAATCACGAAAGGCTCGCTTTAACATGCGCGACCGACGCAACCGGCGCGGCGTCCCCTAACACCCATAATCCATACCGACACAATGGACGTGTATGGATGTGTTATTGAATATTAAACGCTAAAAACGCTGTTCCGTCTGCCGTTGTAGTGACGCACTTTACATATTTTGAGGTAAACAATGTTGTAGGTACTTATCTCGAACTGCGTGCAACTCAGCGGGGTAAAAAATCAGAGATTCGTGCTGAAACACTTTCACGACAAGTCATTGATTGTCGTCAGTTCGTCACAATTTCCGACAACACTAACAAGACAGACGGGCACAAACAAAGTGGTGTTAGGAGCGACACGGCAGCGTGGCGGCGCGGCGGCGCGAGTGAAAGTCGAATGCACTACAGCCAGATAGGCTGGCTGTGATAAGCATCGACACGCTCTTCACATTGTTCGCGCTCCGATACATGAGATAAGGCTTTCTCTGTTCTTCTCTCAAGAGCTACCGTGAGAACGCCCCTTGTATCATACAACTTGACATTTGCAAAACAGGAGCATTCTTTATCTGATCGAATTAGCATAGCAAATAACTATCTGTCATATCAGCAGTTTGGAATATGGAATGTGCTCGTGCGGGTCATGAGCAACCGTATATGGCAAAGTTATTTTTCAAGACAGCAGACAAGGCTGAAAAACTCATAAACTTATCTGGAATAAAATGAGTAAAAAAATTAACCTAAACATGGTAGTAAAACTCCAAGGAAATAAAATATTTTACCATAAAAGTATGCTTAACAAAAAGATAGCAGGAGATATCAAAGGCGCCGAGGCCACAGGGTTAATCAATTCCATGCAAAACATTTTCAGTCCATTGACTATCGTATCTTCGCTAGACGCCGGGGAGCCGACCGAGCAAAAACCGGTATCCCCTGTTGCATCACATTCTGGAGCAAACATTATATTGGAGCTTTTGTATTATTCTGTGAAAATGAAATAGTACATTTTGATACAAGTGCAGAAATTATGTCATTGCAACCGAGGCGGAATTCACACTTGCCGTAGGCGAGTGTGTTATAGAGCCGAGGGCTGCAGTGAAAAATTTGCACGTGTATCAAACGAGTTTTTTCGATACACTTACGAAATGAATTATCGGGGGTTGACCGGCGACTCGTGGGGGTCGACCCGAGCCCAGCCCGATACGATTAATGTAATAAAATTGTGGTGGGGGAGAGCACGCGCACTTTTCTGCACTAGTGGCTGGGCGCGCGTCTACGCCTACGAGTCGCGCGTCAACCTCCGTTTATTTATGTCTTAGTAAGTGTATTGAAAAACGTTGTTTAATACACGTGGAAATTTGTCACCACAGGCCTCGGCTCTATAACATCGCCAAATGCCATCTCGGTCACAATGACAAACTTTCTCCACTATATATTTATTTGTATAATTCAATAAAAACACCTAACTAATTAACACCCTATATTCAATAAAGGCAAAAACGACTAGCTAAAATATGGCGTCACAAAACTCCTCCGCATCGCTGTCGACTGGACGTGCCCAAAAGGCTTACGGCATTGCCACGTTATATGGCAATGTTTAATCTCTGACCGAGGTAAAAGCCAGCCACGCGAAGCGTCAAATATTTTTTTTTTCATTTTCTCCACTTGTATCAAAATGTATTATTGATATGTTCGAAATTATTTTCAATATTTCTCGCACGCCTCGAATAAAGGACCTCTTAATACGTGACCAACCGTTTACTCAACGGCATTGTCTTTCAGCGTTATTTTCTAAGCGAAGATACAGTCTGCGAGCATATCATGTCGTCTGCGTGATCTGACTCCACAACTCCGGTAAGTGCTGTCACTCTGGACATTTATATGATGCTGCTGCATTTATCCATTTTCGTAATGTGACATTAATGAATGATATGTTTTGTGCATTCAATAGGCGCGTACGACATTTTATGCAGGACAAATTCTCCACTAATCCATCGCGCGTCGAACAACTGGAAATATATAGCTATGCATTCTCATACCTTTACGATGCATACATAAGATTTTTTTATTTATATTATGGATAGGCTCGCGTTTGACCACTATCTCACCTGGCGGTAAGCGATGATATGGCCGACGATGGAGAGCGAATAGAAGTAACCCATTCACTCTTGACTTAAAGACCTCTAGGTTATAGCTATCAGGAAACACAGACTCCGGCAAGGAATCCCACCATTAGCTGGACGCATAAATGATGTGTTCCCAAAATGATTTGTACGTGTGGGTGGGATGTCCACTATGTACCGGTGGCGCAATGCCGTTCGTCTTGTGGTCCCCGAAATGTAAACGATAGAAAACCAACAGGCTAGCAACTCGGCGTCGAAAGAAGTTTATTTATTGGGCTTTTTTTTCTAGGTGGGAAAAGCTTCTAATGACATTCTCCGCTCTTGTGCGGAGCGAAAGGGTGTGTCAGACTTTTACTGACTAAAAACCAACTCCTGTTCCTTCGGTGCCTTTCATACCAGGGCCGAGTCTTCCTTTCAGAAGCAGACCCTTGGCCCCTGCAGGCTTCGACCCTGCTGGGCCCCTACGGTTTGCTGACATCTCCTTGAGGCGCACGTGGAACAGTACGCGCCGTCCACAACTTGCGCTCGTTCCGGACCGGACGGTCGGCCGGCGAACTACCCATTGCTCGCTGTCCGCAAGCCCGCGCCTACAGTGGCCGGAAATCGGGATCAGCTGGGGCGTGAAGGCCGCGCCCTCGCGCGTGCACGTGCGTCCTCCTCCTTTGCCAACATTACTGCTTCGCAGAAGGAGGCGACCGCCTGCCACTCCTCCTCGCTTTCTGACCGTGGACTGTACCAAGGCCTGGCGCGAGAGATCGTTGCCGCCGATCGCGGATCACACCCCTACCGTGTCCTCCGGGCGGTCCACACTGTGGTGACAGCCGGGCGAAGTTTATGTATAGGTACTATTTACTTTTAGGCGACGTTACAAACAAATAAAGTGATATAAATAAAGAGCTGCTTCAGCTGAACGAGAATTACATTGGAATAGTGTATTGATTTTGTTGCGAGCTTGGATATGTTCGGACAAAGCTTTCATCAAGTGATTTTACGATTATGTTCACGGACCGTGGTCTGGTCGGAATCGATTAGTTACATGTTTTTGTGTTATAGAACAAGTGCTAAATATTTCTGGGCTTATCGTAAACGAGGAAAAACGCTGTGCTGAAATAATTATGAGCTTACTCTGGAAAATCATTCATCAGTGAGTTTTCACGTAAATTCTGTGTCGTTTTAACGATCGGTGCGATGACCTTGTCGGTGATTTTATCACAATGAGGCGACAACATTGTAAATAGTTAAAATCCATATTTTTATGCACACAAAGTACAGAGTCGGACTTAATGCCTTAAGGCATTATCTACCAGTTAACCTTTGGGTGATGCAGAGACAAATCTTGTTAGGTGCAATATTAACATTACATATTACAAAATTCTTTATACAAATATATACATATAAACTTCTTATACTTCTTACGAATGTACTCGCGAACCTTTACTTTGAAGGTCAATCGGTTGGTTGCCATCCTGATTTCCTGGGGGAGTGTATTCCAAAGAGAAATAGCTTGAAATGGAAAGAATTGTGAATGACCGTAGATTTTTGTTGTGATTGGCGCAAATGTATTGGAAGTGAGGGGCTAGATAACTAGGGAAATTTGGAGAGACTAAAAATGAGAATAAAGGGGTAAGCACTCTTTGCTTTCTGCGCTGGCGTATACGTATACACTGGCCACCAGTTTAAAAGCGACCGATACATAGAGACATGATCATATTTGCGCAGATTGGAAACAAATCGAATGCGAAGACGATCAAGTTTGTTGAGGACCTGAATGCAGATCATGATGAGGCAATGTGTGCTAACACATTGCCATAATCGATGATTGGAAAAATTTGGGTCTGCACAAGCATTGCTGTCGTGATCGAGGGTAAAAAAATATTTTCCGCGAAAAGCGTATGATGTTGAAACTTTGGACAAAGTATGACTTAAACATGACCTTAAGAGGGCCCCTCCCGATCCGTATATCATCAACGTGAGAATGGTTTAAAAGCTTGTTGTTTCATCCAACATGTTTGACAAAAACGCAACGCGAAGAAAAAGAGATAACATCTGAACGCTCTACCCATATTCGGTAATTTGGTAATTTCGTCACTCACTCGAAAATTTCACAAAACTTTTTCCAGGAAAATAAGATATTTTTTTTTAAAGAAAGAATTTTCGTGATTCAGAAGCTCGACTAAGTGTGCAATATATTTTTTTCTTAATTTATGGGCACATTATGAATGGCAAAAGTTCACGCAAAAAAGCAGATTTTCAGAGGTCTTTCCTGGATTAGTTTTACACAAAATTTTTGTCTTGATTTCAATAGAAACCTATATAATATCCACAAGATACATTTTTCCAAAATATCAAGAAAAAGTTGTGTAATAACGTAATAGAGTGGTGTATGGAAATGTATCTTGGGTTGGGCGCTCTTAACATCATTTTAACGCTACAGAATGTATAAAACTCCAACATTCGATGAAGATAAATTCACATGACGACATTTAAAAAGATACTTAACGCAAGGAAATGGAGCTTCCTTACAAAGATGAACAATCTTGAGTGAAGTACACATTAGTATACTTCAAAGGGTATACACTCGTGCAGTGCGTGTAGCAAATAGCTGTTTATTGCGCACATATTGTAAATAATTGCATGTGGGGGGTGTACGGGCGGGTTACGTAACTGAAGGAGTAAGCAAATGTGTGTTTATGAGCACGCCAACGGATGCGCTATCGTCGAATGGGTTGGCTGGCACACGCCGACGACGGTGGGCGGACCTAACGACCTGCCTAACCTACCGATTGTCGCAATTGACCCAAATGAACCCCGTTAAATTGTAGACTGCTAATCTAAAAAACTTTTAATAGACCACGGAAAGTGTTGAAGGTAAATCTAACTTAGGGTGTTTTTAATATCGGCGGTTTTGATCACGCATGCGGGATTGCTCCGCACGCGTAACTCCCGCAAATGTCCATTTCACACAAGTATTTATGCAAACCGCATGCGTGATCAAAACCGCACGATATTAAAAACACCCTGAGAGCCGATGCCTGCCGTCGGTCGGGTTTGCAAAGGATAACTGGAAGAACACAAGTGAAGTAAAATACTGACACTCTATCTCCACAGTGCGGGAGAGGTCATTTGATTATTTCCCATGTCAAAAAAGGTAAATCTGACGTGTATCGTCTTCATGAATATTAAAGAATTGACATATTGTTTTTACCTTGTTAAATATAATATTTAAACTTTTGAAACGTATCCTACACATGAATCATACATGTATGACGTTACTGTTTATTATTGTAGACACAGCCATCACTTAGTTGTAACATGCACAGCGGGGGGTGCCAGCAGACTTATTTTTGTTATACTTCATCCAACACACGTTATTCTAATGCTAAATTAATTTCTTCGAATAACAGCATAAAAACTAAAAGAAACACTCGTATATATTTATTTTTAAATAGGTTTATTATTCTAACTACGTCTAAAGATGTGGTATTTTAATTTAATATGGGTAGTTTTTTGCGCAATGTCAAGTAAAACATTTCGTGGTATGAACACAATAAGTTTTTTGCTGCGTTGATTCAAAATTCTGCGGTACGCTGTGTAGCCACCGTATTTGCCCACGCGCAAGTGTGTCCTCCTGCGCGACCGTTCACGGCCAAGGCCAAACAGATAATAAACGCGTAATGACGAACGATCTGCTACCGAGCAAAAAAAGCAGCGCGCGCGCATGTCCCACGTGGGGAGTCTTTATGAATCTCTCACAAGATTTAATGACTTGGAAAATTACATCGACTAATAAACTTATTACAAATGAAAACTGTTGCGTGACACTAGCTGTTGTAGAGTCATATTGAAAGAAGGAAACGTTTTCAAAATGATTAGTGCGTTCGTGTCATCCACCTAAGAATTCAAATGCCCATCAGATAAATGTTAGTCGTAAGTGGCCGCTGGCTACTGTATGAGTGTTTCATTTCGAGATACAAGGAGCCATCACGGAGGGCGATGGCCGTCGTAAATCACAGCCGCGCTCACCTCTGTCACTAATGGACTGCTGTCAACTAGACAATCGTACAACACAATTATTGTTAAGTAAATTGAACACTAACCAAGAGCACCTGCAACTTTTATTAGTTACAAGAAGAGAACTATTAAATCTCTACGAGATTTCGATCTGATTATTGGGTTACTGTCTATTCTGGGTGAAGTATGTTCTATGTCTAAAACAATCAACTATACCGGCCTGGTATTTGCGCACTTTATTATAGTTTGATGGTCCACTGTGAATACTTTGTTATAAAAGTGATTACACGGCTTTGTTACGGGGAAAATTCAATTTGTCCGCACCGTTTCACGAGGGTGTGGCAGGGTTCTCCGGAGGTTTTAACGTACTGATAAAATCTACACTGGCAAGATAATCGCTAGTGTATTCGTATCACGCGCTCTCATTCCTCCTACCTAGTGCATCGTACTTGGAAATGTGCATAGTAGTGCGTGTGTGGGTCGCCACCGACGCTAAAATAATGCACGCTTGGACCTTGAGAGGCGAGGTGAACGAACCGACTGACTAGTAGGTGAATATTATGTTGATTGATTACCAAATACAACTAATAGTGTTGGTGAAATGAAAAGTCACTTTGTCCAAAGCTTCAAGATCATATTTCATCTGTTGAAGTGATCTGTCAGTTGTACACGCTTCATTTGCTATTCCTTTCGTAGAAACAATACGGAATGGAGTCATGACCGAAACGGTGGGTACTTAAGATGTACACATAGGATAAGTTGTATAAATATACGCAGGTTTCTAGAAGGTGGACGTAGACGTTCGTATGTAAACAGAACAATCTACCATCAAATTGTCACAAAGACGTCAATGTATCCATGTCCGTAGGGCCAGCTCGAAAACGGCTCAGTCATGTCATTCCAGCTGCGATGCTACGGCTGACTGTGTATTACCCACTTTACCGGACCTCCCCAGAGTTAGGAATCTAAACCATATTGTATGTGCCCGGTGAATAATATTCTGAACATTTACAAACGAGGGACATTTAGAACTGCATACATTCACGTGCAGCACGCATGAGCGAATTCTTATCTTCGTATTCGTAACAGCATTTGAATAACAGTTACGGGCAATCTTTTTAAAGATTAGCATAAAGTAAACTTTTAGACCTTACATGAGCTTTACATTAAATTGCTCAAGTATCGTTTACCCTAAAACGATAAAGATTATGAAAGTGGGAGGCCTTCATTATAATAACGAGGTTAACGATGGACAGAACGAAGGGAAATATAAATCGTGTATTATATTAGTCGGAATCGCAGGATTTAAATCGCGTATCATAATATTCTGTGACAGATGGGCGCGCAGTTATCATGATATCGGGTATAATTGCCAGGAGCGATCAGGTGGTGCAGGTGTGGATAAAATAAATCGTCGGCAACAAATTGCCGCCTCCAATCGCGTTGGTATCAACATAGCGTAGTTTGGCTGCGTCTCCGCCCGACAAACAAGGCAATTGCCCGCTCGTTCAGTCAGATCGCTATCGCACACGCCACGGCAAACAGCCGTCGACCAAATATCGCCTGCGTACCTCGCGTTATCTGGGGGCCAATATGTCCACGTTGAAGTCATCCATTCAATTTGTATACTCTTATTTGCATATCGCTACACATTTAAAATGAAACATCTTTGTGTCCTTATGCTCATTTTGCGAGATGTTATCGTTCCTCTAACGTAAGTGCTTTGTCTAGTTGTTTTTGTTGTGTATTTATATTATTTTTAATGTAAATACACAAAATTATCTTACTATGAGTATTTGGGTAAAAACATTTAAAAAGCAATAGAACAGTAATGCCACATAAATATG
Source organism: Mythimna vitellina (assembly GCA_949316375.1). Taxonomy (NCBI): domain Eukaryota; kingdom Metazoa; phylum Arthropoda; class Insecta; order Lepidoptera; family Noctuidae; genus Mythimna; species Mythimna vitellina. Next base: position 5,037,728 of record OX438696.1, read on the forward strand.
CAATAAAACCGTGACCAACTTGAGGAATTAAGATCAGCAGTTGAAACTGAAAACTAGCGCAGTAGTAATAAAGCCTGCATTATAAAGAACATTAACTTCCATACACAAATCGTGTCTAATGCGCCGTTACATTAATGTTTTCTTGTACTCTACAAAAAGTTTGTACTACGAAAGACCCCATGAAATATGAAAGCAAATATTGAAACAATCATCTGTGCGCAAGTTCGAGTTATTTTTACGTTACCGCGATCGAAACGTTCACCGCGTTTGGCTCTCTGATTGGTTAAGAGCTTAGTGTCCAAACACACTATGCCGAAGGTACGCGACCGAAATTCGGTATAATTACGCCTGCAATGCTATTTGAATTACTGACGACATATGATGCCGAAATTACGTTGCGTTATAGCATACAGCCGAACTCCGGTCCAGCGTAAATTCAGCGGCAACGTATTCTGTAGAGCACACATTATACACGACCGAAGTTCGGTTCAATTTCCGATAAAGATCCGCGGCGGGAAGCAGCGGGAGGCAGGCATGCCCGCGCCCCGCGTGTCCGCCCGTTGTATTTATTAAAATAATAACGGGACCCTAACAGGATCACTTTGTTTTGCGTCTGTCTATCCGTCTGTTTATATAACACGTCAAGACGCCACAACCACGCTCGAGACACTGAATACACACAAAGTTACGCAACTGACTTTCTGCCGTGTAAGTTCAGCATTTATGGTGTGTCATGTCAGCTGAATACGTCGGAACGTAAAATCAGCCGCGGAACTTCAGTCGCGTACCTTCGGCATCGTGTGTTAGAGCAGGCCAATCGGAGCATCGAACGTCATAAATGTGTCGATCGTGTCAACGTTAAACAAACTTGCACTAGGCTCTCTGAACGCTTTCCGTTCGCAGTCGAGACCTATTACTGTTTCGACCTCCAATCACATTTTATGTGGGCGATACATTATAACGAGTCGGTAGAAAGTAACAATGGGGCATTAGTATGCATTTGCAACTTTTACTTCATCAAGTCTCGTTAGCTATTGTTGGAATATTGTATGAATGGTAATAAAATGAGTTGTAAATGACAGTTTGAGTAATGATGACGGGTGAAAAGTGGTGTGAACACTTGTATGCTGTTTCGCGAAGTTTGAAATATTGATTTTACTTAGAAGAGGTCGCTGCAATATTTTATCGTGGAATTCAGGTTGGAATTCCATAAATTGCAACTGAACTCATTATTATGTAGATTTGTAAGCTTTACCGACAACACCTAAACTAATATTACAAAGAAGAAAGATTTGATTGTTTTTTTTGTTTGTTTGTATGTATGTTACGATTTAACACAAATACTACTGGACCAATTTTCAAAATTCTTTTACCAGTAGAAAGCTACTTTATCACTGAGTAACATAGGCCTATTTTGTCTATTTTCACGCGAGCGAAATCGCTGGCATAAGCTAGCGGTACATAAATATAGAATAGGTACACAATTGAATTAAATTTGATTACCTAAATGTCTTGTTCTTGAACGCATTTCGACAATGACACCTACAAAATTATTGAAACAATCCATTAAGCTATTTTGCCTTTTTTAGATGCAGAATCATTAAATAACATCTTCCGCTCTGGGTGGAGCGAGAGCGAGTGTTAGACTTTAACTGACTAAAATCCACCTTTGTTCCTTCAGTTGCCCTTTACGTCCTAGGGCCGCAGTAACTCTTTCGAACAATCCCGCAACCCCGGAGTGTTTGTAAATACCTATATGCCAGCATGAGTCAAGACCGCCGCAAACAACTCACACTTGAAGTAATTTAAAGTCACATAAATCGATATACATAAACCATTTTCTCAAGAGTTACAGGTGAAACCACATGACTCATGTTATTGCTAACCAATTTTGCAACAGATCAAAAGATCACCGAAGATAACTCGATATGAAAGTTGTTGCAGTTCTGACGTGCGACTAATCACAACAGTAAATGGTGAAATAGCCGGAGAAAACAGACAGTGTTTTGATGATAAATACCCTTTCGGACTTGTCAGACATTTACTGTCTAAAACACACCGTCTTTTAGTTTTCCTTTGCGTTCCAGGACCATAAAATCCCTTTCAGAAATTCAGAACCTCTGAAAAGCCCTGGTGGACTTCTACAGTTCAGCTAACATCTTGATCATCTATAAATGGAACATTACGCGGTGTCGACGACTCGGACTTGATCCTTACCCGGCAGCCGGACCGCAAGCTACCCATTACTCGTCGTCTGCAAGCCCGCACCTCTCAAGCGGCCACCCAAGGGGGCCGGGGATCACCCAGCGACTCCCGTCATCGTCCGTCCCCCATCATTCAAGAACTGGCAAGGAAATCCCCAGAACGATGAGAAAACTGAATCATCTTCACCACAGGGCAACCGCTGTTAAAGCTGCCAGTAACTTTTACTACCCGTAAAGGTTGCAAGGTAATTAGTATCTAAATAAGCAGTAACGGCCAGCGAGTGGCATGTTTATTCCGCATGGAGACATCGTGCCACTTATACTAACATTACCGTGAATATAATTACTATTTAGTTGCTGGACCATTAACAAGTGTGACATGGCAGAGGCCAACCTATCAAGTGAGAGTAGTACTGGCAGTATATTTATGTAAAGGTCAATTGAAAACTTTCCCGTATCGTTTGAATACCAGTGGCTAAGGAGTCTGTGACGATCGTGAACTATGGCCGGTCGTGACCAAGAAAGGCGAAAGTGAACCGGTGAGGTGTATTGTATCAGTGAGCTAATGTACTCTACGCGAAAGTGCTTGGTGATCGATTTTCCATTCTCGTGCATACAACATAAACATGCGCGTGTCATCGTTCGTGTGTTTATAAATAACACGAAGATGAATGGCAACAGATGCGATCGCATCTACATTTCAAATGACAAACAAACATTAGTTCATGGAAAAATTGATAAATTCGTCTAAAAAATTACACGTGTTCGAATTTAACTTGTAAAACAATTTATATTATTTCTGTGTAGCCTGATATTTCGCAGGGGTGAACTATACTATAAAAAAATATCCGTTACCAATATAAAAGTTCCAAAAAAAGACGGAATCTAAATGACAGGTTACAACAGGTTTTTGTTTGTGTTGCCCGACCAAACAAATAATAATCTAAATAGTCAAATCTTGTATTATATCTTTATGTATATAATTCTTCAGTACATGAGTTTGTCACATAACTTTTCCTAAACGGTTTGATTAATTTGAACGAACCTATGTATATATTTGAGTGTGTCTCTGGATGGTTTGAAAATAAAATTCAACCCGGTAGGTGCCGCTGCCATTGGGTTCTCAATTTTCTTTTATGACAAAAAGCCACTTTTCGGACAGGATAACGTCTAACGGGACCGCTAGTTACTTATAGTAGCATCGGCCTTATAATGTTCCCACTGTTGGGACTCAGGCCTCCTTTCTAGGAGGGGAATGGGCCGTGATCTACCACGCGGCCCAGTGCGGGTTGGTGGATGTCACATGTCTTCGAATTTTTAGTTCTAGGACATGCCGGTTTCCTCACGATGTTTTCCTTCACCGTTTTGAGAGCAGTGGTGATGAAATAAATTACACAAAGTAATGCGCCTGGCTGGGTTAGAATCCGCGACCTAAAACTTGAAAGTCGGGGCCGTTACCACTCGGCCACCACTGCTCCACTGTTACTTATAGTATTTTACTTAAATAGGTTGAAAGTTCTTCTATACTTAACCGAAACTAGCGGATAATCTGAAATAATTTCATATCCTTACGGATATCCGTATCCGAATATGGTTTATTATCCGAATCCGAAATTTCATATGCATAACATCTCAGATACTTTGGCATAGTGGTTACATGTACGAGTTAACAGAAAAACAAACTATTTTCAAACGTATAACGGAAGCTTAGAGAAGCGGGTTGGTTTAGTTTTTACTTCATAAAGCAAATCAACGTGTGTTATCTGGACTTGTTACAAGCGTTGTTGTAAATGTGTCCTGCGACTCTTTTTTCCGCCTAGTTGAGGCGATAATGCGAACGGAAGCCCGCTTAACACATTACTAGGATGTTTATAGGCTGTTGCTTGTTTTTACAAGCTTTTAACTTAATTACAGTTGGGTCGACAAATACGTGCCGGGTCTGTGCTGTCTCGGCAGCGTCTTCCTTATCTGAATTCAATAAAACATCCATAACATCTTTTGCTGGAGTAATTATTGACGTCGAGTCTATACTAATTGTTTGTTTGTGTATTTGTTTGTTTCTTTATTTAAACGCGTTAATCTCAGGAACAATTCTTTCAGGAATTGCGCTAATCTCAGAAAATTAAAAATTATTTTAGTACTTATCGGATATTCTCATTATCGAGGAATGCTATAAATACACCATACGTCATCAGCTCTGCTGGGCCTCTACGGTTTGCTGACATCTCTTCGTTGGAGTGCGTGAAACTGGGTTCGGTCCCTATAAGACGTGCAGTCGGCGAGCTATCCATTGCTCGCCGTCCACGAGCCCATAGAGGTTTATGGTTTTGTATGTGTACTTACCTATCATTTAAAATTGTCCATCAAGTGTTAAGAGAATGGCGTTAGAATTGCAGTGGGGTCTGCTAGAACAGGGATGGATAGGGCACCAGTATAGGTATGCTTAAACATACATCAGCGGAATAATCAAAGACTCGATTGAAACCCGATTGAAGTGTGATGATAGCTAGTCATCACACTATAGGTCATATTATAAAAGCGACAGTTTTAGAGTGTGTATATTTATTACTTCTTAAAGCTCAAACGGCTGAACAGATATCGATGTAATTTGGTAAATGAGTAGACCATGTTCTGGAATAGCACATAGATTCTCATTATGTATTTCGGGAGTACCTAACCCTCAATTGACGACTATCACGCGGGCGAAGCCGCTAGCAACAGCATACCACGTGTAGTTAATTACGCAGAAGTAAAAGTGTAGCCTAAAATCGAAACGCTAAAAATAAGCGTTGCTGAGGCACTTTGATGTCTACCCAAAATAGAAGCCCGTCACACGACGAATCACGGTCTATCTGTGGCATCGCTCGCTAATGAGTATGAAACTTATAAAGCAAGAGGATCATTGGTACATATACTTGTAGAGTAAAAGCTGCCTTTCGGTTTTCTATCGGTTACATTTTGGTGAGTGTGCGTCGGAATTGCAAACTTGGTTCCGCCAAGGCCATTATATCATCAGACCAGTAGACGTAAGGCGTTACGCCATCGGTACATGGTCGACATCCCAAAACGTTTTGGGAAAACATTCATTGTGCGTACAGCTAAGGAGTGAAATTCCCTGACGGAGTTTGTGTTTCCCGATAGCTACAACCTAGGGGGTCTTTACGTTGAGAGTGAATAGGTTACTTTTAGGCAAGCGTGCTTCATCGTCGACCACACCATCGCTTAGCATCAGCTACTGAGATAGTGGTCAAACGCGAACCTATCCACAGGATACTAGTTAGTTAAGAATTTCACAAGCAACGAGGTGATAATAACTAATGAACTTTAATCCTTTAACACTATAACCTTTCACCGCGGGCCGGTCGGGGATAGGCTAAGCTTAATCAACCGAACACGCTACGCTCAGCTTCCGTTACTAATCCTACCTATGTTTAATTATTGTGTTGTACTTCGGCTTGGTCTTGTTTAAATAACACTTTGGCAACTCATTCTGTATCGAATAGTTTTATTTGCCGTGAACAAGCGTGCTTAATTTCCGCTCTAACATTTTTTTTTCGCAGTAGGGCATCGTGTCAGTATTGGAGCAGTTTCCATGGCGACTGTTCTGTTCTGTAGATTGCTTTTGCTAAGTTTATATTGAAAGGAGAAAGTTAATCAAATGGTACGGTTAGCGCAGCGATTAGCTGCTACTTTATGTGTGGCAGGTTCAATTCCTGCACCGAACGTATATTTGTATGGACTACAGGTAGTTGTTCCGGGTCTGGGTGTGTAAGTGTATGTAAGTTTACATGTTGGTGAACGCATCTACAACACTGGAGTTATTCCTAGTGTAGCGACATCTATGGCGTCACATAAGAACTAATCCTGCATCGCGCAATCTAAGTTCTCCGCGCGATTAGAACATATAGAACAGAGCGAAATCATCTATCGGGCAATTGCCCACCAGGTATAACACCCGTCTGGCCGGAGGATCCTCCCTTTTCAACGGAGGTTTGCGGGACTTTACACTCTGTTCCGCATACCTCCAAACTAGGACGAAAACTTTTTTATTTTCAACAAAAAAAAAAAACAGCAGAATTTTGACAACGTGTGGCTAAGAGACTTCAAGTATTCAACATTATTACGTAAACAACAGACTATTTGTCTAGCTTTTTATTCAACAAATAATAAATAAGGATGACCATTGACAGCTGGTTGTTGCATACGTTTTGTTTGCCATATTGCTACATAATCAATACAATTATGTAATGTATGTAACAAATGTGGACGTCAATGTTAAAACCACACTATATAAGTATATGTCTGCTAAATGTTAGTGGACAGTAGTGTCCGACCGAAACATAACAGCTGAAACCGAATATTCTGCTTATTCTGGGATTTTTCATTACAAATCCCAGGAAGATCCATATTAATATCAATATTTTGATGCAAGTACATGAATAATTCTACCTAATTCCGACCTCCGGTTATTACAATATTTTGAAATTCATCTTAATTTTTATAATAGATTAGCTTCTGCCAGCAGTTACGCCCGCGTGAAAGTATATTTCTGCAAACAAACTTTGGACCCGCTTTTTATATACTAAGGGGTGAATTTTGAAAAATTGTCTGTGCTCGCCTAAATCATAAAAGGAAGCCTTGAGCAAAATTTCACGCTCCTAGTCCCAGTAGTTTCGGCTGTGCGTTAATATGTCAGTCAGTTTCTTCTTCCGTATAATTAAAGACTAGACAATAAGCTAAAAGAATATATTTATAAATGTATCGAACAACAGACTTCAAATTGAAAAATAAAACAATAATTTTCAAAGGGCGACTATTCTAACGTGATAATGCATTATTCTAATTATAAGGAAAGCTAGATAGATAGATCACAGTTAATTCTTAGCACATAATGATTACACATAACGTTGCCACATTTAAGCGTTCCAGCTAATAGAATAGGAAAAGCATAACTCCACGGAGTCACAGAGCTATCATAAAAACGTAGCAATTACTTAGTTCGCGTCATAGAGCTCATAGATAACGTTAGTGCGTTGAACCTAATCGAGAAAGGCTGTGGGCCGCGCGGCCGCAGAGGCGTAGAATATTCCGCAGTGAGTGCAATAGTTCAGCACCCCGCGTGCAGAGGTCGCTCCGTGCGCCGAGAAAGTGTCGGATGCGTCAACTGCGTTTATGCAATTTGATTTACGAGCAGTTATATGGCTAATTGGTTGCTTGTATGACTTGTTTTGAAATAGGAAGCACTGTATGCACTATCAAAGTTATGACTTAAGTTACTTGAGAGTTATTCTCATTAACATTTAATTAAAATGAGTGTTGGCTCGTAACTAAGAACTGATTATGAAACATTCACTTGTTTCGTTTAGGGGTTTAATTTTATTAAGTTAATGCTTTAAGCAGTGAAAATCAATGGGAGTGTACGTGATCTGATTATGTGTTACTCTAATTACGTTCAGCTAACTAGTACCATTTAAATGTTAGGAAAGGAAACTAACACTTTACTTCAATTCCAACAGCAATACGGATACGATGTAACGATAAATTATCATTTCTATATCGATTAGGTTCTGTTCTCAAACAGCGAGAAACAAACTAACAACTTATACAAAGTTGGGTAGCTTAACCAAGGCTTATGCTCATAATAAGATGAAATGAGGCAACTTGAGTAGGCAGTAAGAACTGGCTATCTAAAATTCGTAACCTTGTCGCTACGTGGTTACGAATTTCGTAGCAACTTCGTAGCGACAAAATATTTCACGTACTAAAACTTTTTCAAAGCAATTCGTGTAACTGGTACAAATTTGGTATAATTTGGTACTTGTACAAGTACCAAATTGGTACCTTAGCAGTTAATCTTCCTTAAATAAACCCTTAACATGCCTATCCAGTTTTTTTGGTGGGAAATCATCGAATAATTCTTCACGCTTTGAGTGTCAGTCTTTTACTAATACTCACCTGTGATCCTTAACATCAGGAATGAAGATACCCTCAGGAGAACCAAGGTTGCCGACATGGCCCAAAGAATCACCATACTTAAGTGGCAGTGAGCAGGACACATTGCTCCCAGAACAGATAGTCGATGGGGCCGAAAGGTTCGGAAGACGCAGCGTTGGAAGGCCTCCGACAAGGTGGACCGATGACCTGAACAGAGTCGCGGGAATCTGATGGATGCTAGAGATGATGTTCCTTCAGTTGGCCTTAGCGTTCCAGGGCCGCTATTACCCCTTCGGACAATTCTAAAGCCCTGGCAGGTATGCTCAATTTTGCTGACATCTCTTTAAGGCGTGCGTGGAACCACACGCCGTTGACCCAGGCCTAGTTCCTATCGAACGGCGAGTTACCCATTGCTCAACCTTCGCATGCTCGCGCCTACGGTGTAAAGGCATATTCAAAAACCACGTGGAGAAAGTCTGCTAACATTAAACTTACTCCCTAACTTTTTGTACTTTGGTCTTTGAAATGTAAACATAAAATTATGATACTAATAACGCAATAATGATGCCACAAAAGCCTTGATCCAATTACATGATCGAGGGTAGGGTTGCCACCTTTAGGTACTATATTATATAGCATCGTAATGTTTTTGATATGAAAATATACAACACAAAATACAATAAGATCTTATTGTACATATTATGATACTAATAACGCAATAATGATGCCACAAAAGCCTTGATCCAATTACATGATCGAGGGTAGGGTTGCCACCTGTATGTACCTACTATATTATATAGCATCGTACAACGCAAAATACAATAATACCTTAATGTACACGGTTACGCAATAAATATATCTTTATCAATGGTAGAGGCGTACGAATGTCTCATTTCAGGCAGTCACCGAGTGGGGCAAAGCCAATCTGGTGGAATTCAACGCCGCCAAAACACAGGCGTGTCGGTCCACCGCAAAAAGGAGCCCGTTCACCTTGGCTCCTGCTTTCCAGAATATATCGATGGAATGGACCCCACCGACCGTCTTCGGATCTTGGGAGTTGATGTTTCCTCAGACCTTAACTTTGGGCGGTTCATTGAGTTCTAATTCAAGGTAGCTGCTAAGAAACTCGACGTTCTTGAAAAGGTCCGTCAGTACTTCACAACGGAACAGCTAATGTTATACAAAGCACAGGTCCGATCGTGTGTGGAGTACTGCATCCACGTACGGGGCTGGTGCTGCAAAATGCCATCTAGGAGCTTTGAATACAGTGGAAAGGCGCGTGAAAAGGCTAATTGGAGATCCAGATTTGGTTAAGTCCAATCAAAGCTTGAAGCACAGGCGTAGGGTAGCCAGCCTTTCGGTATTTTACAGGATGCATTTTGAGAGCGGGAATTGCATGGCCTGATTCCGCCATTACCTTTTTACCATCGAACAACTCGACGTACGGCAAGTAGATATCCAACCTTATGTTGTTGAAACCTTTACGGTCCGAACTAAGCGTTTCTCCTCGTCATTTATACCGTGTACATCGAAGGACTGGAACAATTTGTCTACTGCAGTCTTCCCGTCCGATTATAATTTAGGTGTCTTCGAGGCTAGAGTGAAAAAGCTCTTAAATAAACTAGTGCGCCTTATCATCAAAGATTGCATCACTTTTCATCAGATGAGATCGCAGTCAAGCGCTAGTTTATATTAATTAAAAACAAAAAATATTATTAAAATATATATAAATACGAAATGAAAAGGGTTATCAGTTAAATTTTAAATTCAAAATTCGTTCGTTAGCGAAACACAGTTTGGTTTCGCTGTGCTCACTCTATCATTCTATATTATAATCTTTCTTAATCTTTTCTGCATTGTGAACCATTCAACTTTTATTTGTAAAAGAAAAGTTAAAAAAAATTGCCTTTCCATTTCGATGCAATGATTTTAAAAAAGTACTTCAAAAAAGGAATACGCCAAAACTAAAATAACAGAATATGTTACTTGGAAAACTGTTATTCTAAAGTGGGATTGGGCCGGACATGATTGTCTGCCGCAATTCAAACGAGCTGTGGGCTAAAAAGCCACTTATTGGGTCCGATTAAACGCAAGGCAACATAGCAGCAGACCAAGCCGAAGATAGTGAGATGAGCTTGAAAACTACTGGAGAAACTGGCCCGAGATTGCTGAGGACAGACGTGTGTGGAAAAGGAAGAGGGAGGTCTTTGGTCACATGTAGTGTGATATAATAAATAATAATAATATTCACACAACGACAACGCCGTCCAGTCTCAAGCTAAGCAGAGCTTGTATTACGAGTACTAAACAACTGATAAATATACTTAAATATTCCTAAATACACTATTATAGATAAATTACACCCAGACACAGAAGAAATGATTGTGCTCATCACACAAACATTTGTCCTGGGTGGGAATTGAACCCACGACCGATACGACACGACGACGATATAATAGGCTAACTACTACTACGTCCAAAAAAAAGGTGGCAACCCTAATCGAGGGGTGGGTTAAACACTCCTCTGATATAAGTGATTGTTCAGTCTGTTAATGGTGCAACGTTCCTAATTAAACGAATATAGGCGCAATATCATCTATTGTGTACCCACGCTCGATTCAATTATTATTTTAACAAGATACGGCAGATAATTGCTTGTAAACAATGGCAGGCCAATAACCTTTTAATATTACCTAGTGTAATTTAGAACATATCATTAAGATTTACACTAAGATAGTTATTATTTTAAAGCAGAAATATTAGCTTGTTATTTTGAACCAAATTGAGTAAACTAGTACAGAAGTAGAATTGTCTTAGCAATTTAGCATCTGTCAATGACAGTAAAATTTTTGTCAGTTCCCGTTTGACATAGAAAAGTGAAACAATGGCACCAGACTGACGGATTATTGTGAAATGTAAGTCTCTCAGTGACCTGCTAATGTTTTGTTCAGACACTTCCAGACCCGACCGACATAGATTTTTATCGTTCGAGTGAAAATAAAGAGGCGTAATTGATGCTCTGCATTCCACAAAACACAGGTTTTATCCGGAGCTATAAACGTCAGACACAAAGCCTATTTCTATTCAGCAGATGTAGATGTAGTGGAGCGAAATGCTTACTTAAACACGTTTCGAATAAATTCTTTAGATAGCGAATATCAGAAAAAAGGAGTAAAATGGAATCCCTTGACACAAAGTAAGTACAAAGTACGCAATGTATTTTTTAAGCGTGACAGTCGAGATTGATAGTTCGCCAGTGAAAGTGAAGTCGTGAGGCGACTGCAAATACGCGATAGGCTTTTGAACAAATCCGGAGTCGGAACTCGCAGCTAAGCCGCTTTTGTTACTACGGTTTATATTTTCGTCGGGACTTTGTTAGTTTGGTAGCCGAATTTGTTATTCAAACGAATGGATATATTTTCTTTTTCTTGTATTCAAAAAAATGTTTATTTACTCGCCTTTTTTCTGTTTCTGAAGAAAGATCGTTGACCGTGTATTTTAATGAATTATGAAGGTTCTGTTCAGTTGTATTTTACTTTGGTGATTCGGTTCGCTCCGAAAGACATTGACAAAGGATAATTTATACTTCTAGACATGTATAGTCCTTTCAATAATACGTAATTTACATGAACAGAGTGATAATGTAAACGCATTTTTAGCAAGGGACAGAAGCTCGCATTTCGAAATCCAATTTCCCCAGCAATCAATCACGATAAACTGGCAAGCCGTATGACGGGCTTTACGGATATCGAACGCACACAAAGCTCACCTTGTACATAAACTTACAGCTGTCTCTTTAGTCATATCATTTTGAAAGCTGCACCGTCGGCAATGCAGCCAAGTCGCAGTTCGTGATAGCTCATGTGTAGGATTCTTGAACTCTGCGTGCGGTGTCCGATAATAAATAACTAAATCATTAATTATTCCTACGCCGCAGCGGCGACGTGAAATATTTAGAAAACGTCCTCCTACGCCCAATTTGCGTGAGAAAGCTGCTAAAGAGCGGCGCTAAATTAACTTTTGCAATTAATGTGGATATTCGAGATTACTCAAAGGTCCTGCACGCATTTGTGCTGTAGGCTGTACACGTTAATTTTGCTTTTAATTAAATCCTTAAGAAAAAGTGTCAGAACCTTTTGAGATATAAGTTAATAGCCTCCGACATTTATATCGCACAGGAGTAACCTTTCACACATTTGTAAAGCTGAATATCTCGTTTCTGCTACATCATTCTCTTGACTGGCAAGTACCAATCATCATTTATTACGACTGTCGTGTGGTTTTCTTGTTTTATAGGTCTAAAATTACCAACACAGTCGTCTGTTAGTATCAGTGGGATCTGAACCACATCATGTCGTAGCAATAAATCTCCTACTTTGAATATTTATACGTTGGAGGGAGCTTGCCAACGAATGTTGCCCTCCTTGCCGTAACTGTTGAGCGTGTATCAACGTTTTCCACTCGTAAATATATCGAAGCGTTCACAGAGCAAGCGTCCGTGAACTGTACCTGTACTTTGTACTTTTTGGCTTTGGCTTTCAAATTAGGCGCAGCGCAGAACGTACTCATTGTATTTTGTCATGCGATGCTCTAACCACAATGAGCCTCGTGAAAGGTGAACAACCTAAAGTTGTCGTTATCTCGACAAGTAGACACACTACATTAGACATGTGACATCATTACAGTGACAGCGCGGTAAACATTTGTCCTGTTTGTTGTGGACTTTGTTTATCAGCTTGGACGTAACAAAATCTTGTCATTGCCCTTTACGTAGCACGTGCAGTATATTAATTGAACTTTGTTTTTTTTTTTGGAGGGATGGAAGAATTCAATAGCTCCTTTTGCCTTGGGCGGAACGAGAGTTAGTGTTAGTGTCAGACTTTACCTGACTAAATCCCACATGTCCTTCAGTTGGCCTTTGCGTTCAAGGGCCGCGGTAACTCTTTTGAACAATTTGCGGATTGTTCATTAACAATGCCCATTAATGTGCCACAAATAAAACGTTTAAAACGCCCACAAATAAACAATTAGCGCCATATTGTTAAATCAATTAGAGCAGAATGTTAATGTTGATAATAAACGATACAAACACGTACATCAAGAAGTCAATAGACCTATCAGTATAAAATATGGATCTCACGAAGTAATTTCTCCACAATGAAACCACCAGTGGGCGTAATGTAACCAACTGTCACGTTTACCGCCCATTAAGAATCTATAAGACAGCCAGCTCGCCAGTGAAACTCACTGGTAGTAATGAAGTTGTTTGAAAGGTTTTGGCGAATGACGTTGGTAGCAGTAAAGACGTCGGTATTACCACTATCTCGTACAGGATTTGACGAGGGTTCAATGTCAGACAAGTCTCCCAAGAAAATACCACAGTGCGTTGACTTGAACAGTCGAGCTTCAGTTCAAACTGATGTCTAGTGTTGACTTGTCTCAGCAACGTGAGCAGTTGGTTGGTAAAGCGATTTGAACTTTGATCTCAACAAAACGTATTTGAAATGAATGGGAGGTAACGTTTTAGCGGGACGTTCACATTTATTTTAGAACTTGTTCATTGTTGTCTCAAGTAACACCAAGTTCAGGGTTTTGATGTTGAAATCATTTACTGGATGCGCTATCCTATAAACAGATAGGCAATTAACAATACTTCAAAGTAAACTACAGCTAATCGTTTACCATCGAACAACAGACATTCACTCAGGACACTACAAATCATTATAAATTAATGGGCATAATAAAATTAAATTACTAACAATTTAGAAAAAGTATACGTATAAAAATCGTACCCGGACCATTTTTCTTAGATCCAAATGCATGTGTTCGAAAATCGACCGAAAGGACATTAGTTCACAAAAAATAATCTATTGAGGAAGCTAAGCCGACGTTTTTGCGGCTTGCTATTAATCGTGAGGCATTGATTGCGGGCGACGACGCGTCGGCTGGCAAGGAATGACCATTGGCGCAGGTGTAGGCAGGAAATAACGCCATTTATGGGCAAGGCAGCCGCTCTAGAAAAAATAACCTGGCGGTACCTACACACTGACTAAACTCGTGATGAGAGAAAAACTGATAGTAATAGTTCAGCGAAAAAAAGAAAAAAATTAAACATGCAAAATCGCTGGCAATTCAAATTGAAAGGCGAGTTGAAAGCTTATGATTAAATAAAATTTTCGGCGAGCACCGTGAACGGTGTATGTTTTTATGAAGTCACAAAAACGTGACGACTTCAATCTATAAACGTAAGCGTTGCACAAAAAACGTACGCGTCGATTCTAGGGAATTGTTTATGGGTTCTGATGAGTTTAATTATTCCTTGGAGCGTTTTTTGGCAGTAAAATTTAATCCAGTAAGCCAGCTAGTCACCGCAATCAGATAGCAGTTAAGTGTGCTTAGCAACAATCTCCTTGTTACTGTGTTACGTTTTTTGTTACTATCAAGATTATACTCTTCTCATATTATATTTTATGAATTCCTTGATTTTTGTACAAATGTCTCTTTAGATATTTACGTGTAATAGTTTTATTTGCGTATAATAAAGCATAGGTATAGCCAGCGGTGTCTTGTATGATCTTAACAGCCGTAAGATGCAACCTGAGATTATAGAAGGAAAAGGCCATACGCAGGTATCACAAATTTCCAGAACCTCTTTGTAGGTTTATGAGAATGTGTCATTATATAAAATTAAATGGACATTCGCAGTCAGCTTATAAAATTAACCCTTTAACGCGTACGTTGGAATCATTCGACAAATATTTTCGTGTTCATTTCGCCAGAGTATTTGGTCGTAAATAAACGACCCTGGTAAAATGGTCACAAAAATATTTGTCGGATTAATCCGACGGAATCGATTTAAGGGTTATGACGAAACTACTGCAGATTTTTACTGCATCACTGCAGACTCCTAAAAGACTATTAAGCGAATATTCAAATAAAATTTAAATCGTGTATGTACCCACTTATCATTGCGCGTTGTAACCTCTTAATTTTGGCAGCCGCACACTTCAGAATGACTATAATCACCGCGAGAGTCGCCTCGTAAATCTTAGTCTAAATTACAGGCTAGCATTTCACGTCACGAACGAGTCGTCGTTACCGATGACTCAGTTCACATCTAAAGCTGCGTTTAGATAAGACGAGAGCCAGTGCTAAGCTAGAACATCAGATACGGAATACACTATCTTTTCCGTATTTAGGTACTGTTTTTAGAATATTATGGTCCTGAGATTTTAGGCAAAGTTAAGCCTTCTTGGCTTCTGTATTTTACTGCTAACGTTCTTAACATTGCGAGAACTGCGGAATTATTTGGAGCGGTAATGGTTCTTAATCTAAACTCGCTTATTCTAAACGCACCTTTAAGTTTTTACGACTTGCCTACTTATACGAATTAATTAAGTCCTAAAGAGTTTATACTGAGAAAATAAAGCAGCAAGTGTAATTTGTTCAAAAATTAGAATGAGTTACGGATCCATATCGCGTTAAAAGTAAGTTAAAGTGCTTAATTGTTTTGTACTTCATACGTTTACGGTCGTATTCTTAAACAAAAAAATTTTCAAGCTTATGACGTGAAGTTATTGTAATGTAAAGGTTATATAGTAGCGACGACAAAGAGTCTTTCGAGAACGTCTTAAATGAAGTAACGTATAGTTTTATTGTTAGATGCTGCACTTACTGACAGATGCGACGTACAGTTACACGATCTATTGGAGAAGTTGAGAATGAACAATTTTGCTTCATACCGACGAATAAGTAGTAATAAATGCCCCAGATACGACGATGTCGATACTGAATAGACTATCAAATATTCCGTAGCAATAATGTAAGTCGGTGGTATCACGACATAGGAACATTGCGGTAGACATGGATGCAAGTAGCAAAGTACAATCTCATGTCTACTTAATAGACTCATCAAGAGAGAATGTTATTTTACAGCGATACAGCGGTATTGTGCCAAATACCAGATAATAAATGTACCTTTCCAGCCGCTTTGCCATCTAGGCCCCAGTAACGGGTGAGGTGAATTCGCTAAAATTGTAATGAATACACAGTTTACCTTTCAACATTGGAAATGTGGACGGTGAGAATTTCAATGAGCGTAATCGTATGCTAACTTGTTATCTGATGTCATAAAATGAGACAACTAACTGGTAGAAAACGTTGAGGATGCAATGACCTGGTAAAAGGGACAATTTTAAGGTAAACAACTACGAATATGGGTACTTACAATACACGGTGATAAACTAGTAAAAGTATCAACCATATTTCACTGGTATGCATATAAAAATTATTTACAATTGACGCTACAACTATCAAACACTCATTAAAAAGTACAGACAGTTTGGGCACCTCTCTCACATTAAAATAGGCACCTTAAAAAAAGGGGTAACCAATTGGAACGCTGTCCGTATTAGTTGTTGATATTTAAATTCCCGACTGCAACTTCGTAAATTCTGATTAAAAGCTGGGGCGAAAAGCGAAAGCTCAACGTTGATATTACTCTTTAGCAATTTCCCAAAGATTGCTTTTGAATAATACTTTATAAATATTCATTTCATTAACGGCCTTTTTGCTATCTAAAGCCGGTTTGACCTTTTCTAACGAGGAAAAGAATCGAAATATAAACTTGGGTTTATAAGTTAATTAGTGAGTGTGTCAAAAAGGCCTCGGATTCGCGGCAGACGTGAGCAGAACGAGGCTGCACCGATTCTATCGTGTTGTCACCGCGAATTCGAAACGGGGTTGTCTTTAGGTCACGTTTGTAATGGAACGTCAAATTCGAATTAAGATTCTGCGTGTAATTTACTGAGGTATACACGTAAATAAAAATGTACTGAAAAGTTGTAAAAACTTGAAAGATATAAAGAAAAGATTGATAAAATGTTATCACAAAGTTCATAAAATTAATCCTGTGAGAAGGGTCTCTAGTGTCATATTCAAAGTCCAACGCTTCTGAGTTAATAAATTATTTCGTGGAACGTCTATTCCAGAAATAGAAGCTAAGTAAACAAAACAACACGGTGGGCACTCCGCAGATAGGTCGTCGACCCACAACAGCTGTGCATCGAAAATACTATCGGAGAGTACCTAGTTGCCGTGCATCGGGCACCACACACTCGTTGCCTACTTTCGAAGCAGCAGTTACAGGCCAGACGTGCCACCAAGCAGCCAGCCACCCGATGGAAGATAATTAACAACGAAATTGTCCGGAGACAGCTAGGCGCCTTACTTCTGTGGCCCGCGTTGCATTACGCTCCGCAATAATAACATACCACACAGCCGACACAAGGCAATTAAAAAAGTTGGAACGCCCATTTCCCACACATTACTGGGTGAATGCTGCGACTGTATTGCAATATGAGCACTTAATGCCGCAGGGTACGGCAGGACCCACGGATTCTGCGCCGGGGGAAATTGTTTGAATTGAGGTGAAAGCGGCCGCGGTGAATCTGACAATTACCGGATAGTAATGACTGTAATGACAACAATATTGCAGAAACCGAGTGCAGCCTGCAAAACGATGAGTCGATTAGGCAGTTTCCAAACAATTTGATAGTGTAGGCGCCGACTGGCTGCCCAGGCTCACGCTCTGATTTGCATATCGTCAACGAAAGTGTAGCGCCGAGTTAGATCGACCTACATATTCGCATCGAAGCACACGCTGCGCCCGCGCCGGTAGCGGCTGTTAATTTTATACATGTATACTTTTAAATATTTCAGGTATCTCACTTTTTGTGAATAAAATATGAATAGTATATTTCAAGGTTAAATTATAAACATACTAGAAAACTAGTAGTACAATCAGAACGGCGTCGGTCCGAGCAACAGGTATTAGATGATCTTAAACCGGTCCATTTTAATATTAGACGCTCTAGTTATAACGTCTCGCTCCCGATTGTCGTGCGAAAAGATCGCAAGAATTCCCGTCGCGAATCGGCAGCTCTCTAATGGACCCTCGAGACGGCGTGGAAATCATCTTTTATTGATAAATGCGTTGCTAATCGGCAGCAAACAAATTATAGATTGGTAAATTCAACAGCGCGCAGCGGGGTAAAGTGGGCCGGTGAAAAAGTGAAGTTTCGTCAAATGCACCACTTACCTAATTTACGAGAGCGGAACCGAAGCCGACGGAAGCATTGTGTCGGCGCGCTCAGCACTGATCCATTGTGGGAAGTGTATTAGATAACGTGCTCGCGAGAGCGCGCACAAAACAATCACAACGATTTCGCGTTCGAATTTGAAGAGTGAGAGCAATTTCTTGCTAGAAAAACAGAGCAACAAACAGATGTATATAGTACGGTACTTATAATACGTATCGTAGTAGACAAGGAATAGGCAAAAGTGTAGTACAACACAATTAGTTGGGCATCAGACACAAATCCAACTCGAAGTTAGAACTGCACGCTCAGCAGACGGTCTTTCAACTACGAGAACAACGAGTCAGTCAGATGTTGTTATATTTTCATGATATTTTCCATTAGACACGTAAAGATCAATGATTAGAGGAGGTCGGAACTCGGAACGCGAAGCCAGATAAAATCAGTTGTGCGTGAGACCGATACATCGCTGGTAGTCTTCTCAGAGCATATCACGGTTCACACGCTCTTGAGATTCGTGTTCTGTCACACACCTACGCAAATCTCATGTTTTGACACCGGTGAATCATAGCCCGGAATGCCTTGAAAACGACTTGTTTTTAAAACAGTTAAACTTTAGCAAACTGGTCATGAGCAAAATTGTTTGTCTATAAATCATCAGTGCATTCAAGTAAACGTTTGATCGTACGGCTCTTAGGTAATCCTGTCAGTGGTCCATTAGGTCCGCGCGCAGGGCCGGCGTGGGTGCCACAATGCCACTAACGAGAGGCCCGATATCATCTGACAGACAGGGGACATTAGTTAATGCTCGAGAACCAACACAAAGCGGGATAGATAAGAAAAACCGTACAAAAAGTTCAACTGAGGTCTACAATGAAAGAATGATGAGTTCTGGCTTGGCATATACAAAAGATTGTGAAACGTCATGCGCTGCACAATAGAGAGAGCGACACGAAGAGCGAGCATCATGCATTACTAATCATGGTAGCATGCGTCTCATAACAATCTCAGCCAGCCTCAATGCACCGGCGGCTGTGCGATAGGCACGACACGACACTAGGAGACGACCGGCCACACATCTTATTATTTGCATAATTTATTCATTTGATACAAGGGACGTTCTCGTTTTCTACCGATAATCGAGTCCCCCTCGAAAAATAATGTAAATATCGTATTTACGCTGGAATTTTTCCATTGTCTTTTATTTTAAAGGTATTAGTAAAACTAGTAGCCCCCCGCGTCTTAAGTAACTGCTCCTATTGACCGTAGCGTCATGTTATATTAATATAGCATATACCTTTCCTCGATAAACGAGTTATCTAACACTGAAAGAATTTTTCGATTGGAATCAGTAGTTCCTGAGATTAGCGCTTTCAACAAACTCTTTAGCTTTATTATATTAAGTATAGATATAAACGTAGATGCGTATACTATTCGATAGATACTATTCGATAAAAAAAGAAGAACGTTCCACAAATCTTTATTCAAGTCATCTATCTATTCAAAAACAATTTAAAATTCTCATGATCAGTTAACATTACTCGCAAACTTCATCAAATGCAAAACTTAATCATGTCAGTTTTAAAGCTGTTACGACATACTTTGAGGCAGCTCAATAGATTGCACTAAATGAGTTTCATTCATTAGCATAGTTATGTGGAACAAGAATTTGGTTTATTGAGAACAGAATCTAGTCTTGTATTACTACGGTCTACGTAGCCTTAGGCGTGGCTAAGCTTTAATTGGAATTGTCGGTGCAGACAAATAACAAAGATGGAATTTACATGACCATCTTTCTTCATAAATTGAAGAGTCACAAGGCGTTATTAAGTTCAAAACTTGCTTCTTCATTCTAACGTGCCGGAGCACTAACTAAATTACTTAGCACGCAGCGGCGATAATCTCATACAAATGGGACATTGTCGCCGAGTACAGTTGACAAAATGCAATTTGTTGCAACATAATCTACATTTAATTCATATTCATGGGGTATTATACAAACAAGTTGAGCGTTTAGCGCACGCGCCTGAAAATGATAGCATTCGTAGAAGCGTTTGTAGCGGCTATTACGACACATTTCATAGTCGCTTTCGACAATACAATGTCTAATGTAAAACAGAGTGATTCTGAATTGTCTCGGAACGTTCTTTCCATCTACGAGATTGCTGTTGTTAGGAAACAAAAATTATTTTGTGTAGAGAAAGGTTTTGAACAAGAATAGCACATAAATGATTTTGGAATACAGCGATTTTTTACTGACACTATATTGGGTGTCCAGTTTACTTTACTCACGTATTAGTCATATAATCCTGACCGTGAATGACCTTACAGAAATTATTTAATTAAGAGGAAGTCATGAAATAGATGAGAAACATTCAAATCAACGTAAACTTAAAAGTTTAACGCGCGGAAATATCAAATTGTGAAACTGTCGTGATTAAAGCGATATGTCTCGAAGCGACCATTAGGGATGCTAAAATATTATCTGTTTCGCCACACTTCATCGGCAAGAAGGATGCTTTACTGTTATGGAGGTCGCATCGCAACGCATCGATTGCGGTACAATTACATGACTCGACACTGCGATAATTTACTATCATTATTCCGCACTGTACATATTTATGTGTCGCATACATTTCGAAAGCCTTGCTGCGAGATGATTTAAAACAAATCTGGGCGTATTTCGATCGGAAACAACGCAATAACAATTAATCGATGTCAGAGCCCGGATACTGAATGTTGCTGGAAAACTAAGATTAATGTAGTAGGTAAACACGAAATATCTTGATACGATTAAGCTAATGACTGACTTCGATATAAATAACGTCTATATAAAATAAATAGTTTTACAAGCCATTAGTGTACTTACTATAAAACGCTTCAGTTGTATAGTAGTGAAGCTTGTCGTAGATAATAAACTTGGTAGCTTTAATGTGGAATCAATTAATTGTAAAAGCAATCAGCTACAAAACGGATAGAAATTAAATATATTCAATCAACCTACCCGTGAGATTCTCGGTTATTAAACTGTTTGAAATGTAAAGAAGCTTAAAAACTAATTTCTTATTAAAAATTCATTAACGGTCACTGTATTAAGTTAACTGCATTCTATTTAGAAGAGCCATGTTCATAAGTGACGTTTCCAGGTTGGTATAATATAGGATATGATATGTAAATATGTGCAGTCGCGTTGAGGTCGGTTGTACGTCGGTGCACAAACAACGGCCTACCACTGCGCTCCAGATACATTATTCGCGAGCCTCGTTTACTTTTTCATCTCCTCTCGTTATAGTTTAAATCGTGACTGTTTTATAATTTAACTGCGACATATACAGAGTTACTACTCTAGCCTAGATTTTATGTGGACTTGAATCTTTAAAGGATAAGAAGTAAATGGATACTTTGCCTGTAATTACTAAGGTCAAATCCGTATACATACAACAATAAATTAGCAGTTGCTAGAAGATAATAATTACTAGAAAGTGGCGTAAATTGAGAATAGTAAGTCTATAAAAGCAAGAACAGTTTAATGACTAAGTAATAAATCTGAAAAGCGCAATACATATATGGTAAGTTTAGTAGACAGTCGTAGTTGCGGTGTGCAAGCGCATTCGCCTCACTTTCACACTTTCACTGGGGCGACGCCCCCGCAGGCCGCACGCGCTCCGCAACAATACGACCGAACGTTGCAAAACTGATTATTCAACAGTAAACACACACTTCAACAAATATCAAAGAAACGGGACTAATCAGACATCAATAAAAAGGACTCGAACCTCGAAAGGCAAAAGGCCTAAACGTTTTTTTTTTAAACTCAGCATGAAATTCTGAAATCGCAGAGTTGAGTCACGACCTTTCTTGTAACAAGAGTAAATAAGACTAATCCAATTTAGATAACTGCGGATTGAATTTTTGGAGATGCTCTTAACGCGAATGCAGGAAATAAATATTGCGACCGAATTGTTGACTTGTTACTAGTTGATATAACAGTACATGCTCGTGATGGCCGAGATAAGTATCATTTGGAATTACACAAAAACAACGACTTCGACAAAAGGTACAAGCACAGAGTAGACAATAAGGTTTTACAGTGAATGGGACCATTGAGCAATCAACGGTAAAAATAAGCGAGTAACGCAAAGAACAGATTGAACAGTAACAGGGGCAAATAAAAATAATTTGAATCCTTTGTCTTGTGCACTGAGAGCGCACATCTTGCGTATGGTAGCAATTACGTTGTAAAACGAACCGTATTTTGATGTAATTAAAATCAGCATTTACACAGCGAAACATCGAGGATACACCGCACAAACAGAAACGCACATGGCGCGCATATTACAGATAATCGCGATGCATCCGAGTGAACGTCGAATCACGGCGTGTCTGAATCATGCCCCCTATCCATATGTAACCTTGTTTAGTTCGAAGGCTTTTTGTGTACCTATTTATTTTTACTGCAAGTCGGCTGCGGTCGACCGGAGCGGCGTTGCTTCAAGGCCCACTTGTCCCTTCAGTTCTGAATACGGACCCGGTTTACCTCCAAAGATACAAGTTTTTCAATGCACTACAGTAGCTCTTTTGAGCATGATTATACAAAAAAGGACCACGCTATGAGGAAGGGCGCGGAATGAGAAGTTCTCAGAGGTATGATTGCATCCAGTTTAAGAGTTCTAGCTAAGATTGATATTTCGAAATGAATTTACTGAAGGCGAGCATTTCATGAACTCAATACTTTGGCGAAAATTTCGTGGTACTTATATAAATTAAATCAATTACTCATCAGCTAATTGTAGTTACAGCCAAAGTAAATAAGAAACGTTTTTAGAAAGTGCAGCTATTATATTATCTAAACTCGTGTTACGCGCAGTAAACGCTTTCGTTGCACCTGAATTGGAATCGACTTTCAATTACTACGTAAATTGCTGTCGCCTCTTAGACTTTCCACTTCTCCATAATGAAGAAGTATTTTTTTTTGTTAAGATGCTTCTGGTCTTTTGTTACGAAATTGTTAGATTTGCTTTCAGTATTTTATTCAGACCGCCCACTGATCTGAACCAGATTTACTTTGTAAGATTTTGTCACTGTTTACTTTATTGCCAAAGTTTTCTTTGAAATCTACATGACCTCTCGATTTTCATCTTCGTATTGTAGGTTTTTTTTTTTTAAGAACAATGACATTGTTTTCTTATGAGTGCGGCTAGTGTTAGTCATGCTAACGTACGCTTTCTGTGAACTATAACCGCCAACCATTTCTTTCTGCTTATCGATCCTTGCAGTTGAGAATTCAGCCACATGCCATTTTCCAGTAATACGTTCTTGTGGTGCAATACATAATTTGCAGTCCGTCTGTGTGTTAGAAAATACACGTACATTTTGATCTTAATTAGATAGTACAAGATAAGTACATTATGCAAACAGGTCTTTTGTATACAGCCGTGGCACAAGGACAATAGTGGTATGAATTGGTTAAATACAGATCATTGTGCTGGCACCGGCATCAAAGGATCTCTTTGTATACGGAAAACAATAACACACGTCTGTTTTCGACCACATGAATGCTAAACAGATGACTTTTATAAATAATCTTAATAGTTCATCGTGTAACAGAATTTCTAGTGTATACTATCGGATCTATCAGTTCCCAATTCGGTTTCTATTACAAGTTTGTTAGCATCAACATCCCGTTCGACATCGGCTACAAAAACTCGATTGTTTTGCAATAGTTTCGATACTTGTGGGAAATCACTTTTGACAATAGTCTCGAGGCATGCAATAACGAGAATTGTAACCGATTTGTCATAGAATATTGATGTTGCAGCGGTGTGGATATTTATCGTTCAAAGTACAACCGTTCCGTTAACCTGTTTATGTGACCTGTCTCTTTAGTTCGTTTTGCAAACACCGGTAAACATTACGAAATGTCTAGTCTCCCTAAGGGTTGCTGGGGTTCAACAACAGCATTATATAAAAACAGAACTACGCGGGCTCATTAGCAAACGCTTGACCTTTTTCCTTAAAACAGGGCGTAATCAGAATGTAACGCGAAGGCGGGTAAGGTCAGGGTTAAGAAGAGTCCTATCTTTACAATTTAACTATGCTTACAGAGTCTGACCGTGTCATTTTGTCAGGACATGTATGATAAACAAAAAGGGACAAAAGCCATTTCAAATCGGATCAGAAGTAAAAACAGTGTTCCATTTCAAAAATTGGACGCGCCTGTTCACTTAATGGTTTAGCCGGACGATGCTAATTGCGTAAGAGGCGTACGTAACGAGGTCTTAATTGGAATGCGCCCCAATTAATGTGGACTACGTTCGTTCCGTGCGAGTCCATTTTGGAAATTGGAACGTATGTTTACGCGCTGGTTCCCGGGTGAATGGCCGCCGGTGAAAGTCGGGACGCGGATATGGGTCAGGTGGTCATTTACCCTCAGGTAACAGCCGATGTCGCGTCTCTTTTATAAATACTCCACTAAAGTCGTGGAATGGTGTCACATTATACCAGCCCTGGGATCGAGGTAAAACTTTTGCCTCGTCACAGTTTATAAGCGTGCCTTTCATATCATACTTAGCAACTTGTAATTTTTGTGGTCAGCTGCCTTTGAACGTTCGAGCATCTCATTTTCATTTTGATAAAGGATGACAACTGGCAGCTAGTAATGTATTTAGCCAGTTACTAAAGGTTGGGTACATGTACATTTATTTGCTGGTTGAAACTAATAAACACTTAACAACACAATAGTAATGTTAGTAGTGTTAGCACTCGCATTACTGCATTTAGTCCGACTTTACGGACCGTATCGCTGGCCGGCACTAAAGCTTTTCGTAACAGTAAACAACAATAACGGTAAATATTACCATTTATTTGATTTTCAGAAATCGACCCCATTAATACGAAATCGTCCTGCTTTAGAGTGACTAATGTGAAAATCCCGATATCCGCATGTGACAACGGAATAAGCTACTTTACTGTTTTATTCTCGTTTGATAACGTTTTTTTAATTTATCAAATAAGACAGCTGTGCATAATTTATCGTTATTTTTAAACCAGTTGTGAAATAACTATTAAATGGGTTGTCTCAAATTTCGAGTGCAGCTCCAACTTTGGCCCCATGCGGCGTCGTTAAAAGAATTGATTAACATAATAGTGATGGTAATTATTCTTTCTGTCCGGTTTTGGATCCCTCGACCATGAAAGTGTATGTATGGTGAGGCCTTGGTGCAAGCTATAAACGTCAAGCAACTAATGTTTTTTTTAATGCTTTAGTCACTGTCCATTATGCTGCTTAATTCTTTACCTAAAAAATCCTAAAATGGAATCTATTCTTTCGATTAACACGCTGGGAAAAAGTGCCATAAAAACTAGATACTGTTCCCGCACCGAGTTTCTAACTTAAGTTTAGGGACTCAAGGACAAGTCCGTCCGACTTTCACCTCCCACGGAGATACAAGAGAAAGCCCGTTTTTTCGGAGCCAGTTTTTTCATCCTCTGACCTCTTTCATAGTGCGGGCTACGTACACGACCCGGTGCGTCAAGGACGCTAACAAAAACGTTACTAAATGATACTGACCAAATTGAGTAATCGCAGTAGGGACATTTTGAACTGAGACACGAAATAAAGCAAATGATAGCCTACCTTTGAATAGCGAGTGATCAAAGGATAGATAAAAAGCGGATTCCGCGTGAAGGATCGAAAGGATTTGAAACCACTCGTGCGTGCGGCGATCGCTGTAGATCTTGGATAAGGATACATTCAATACATCGAATGATTTTTATCGTTAGACGTAGCGTTTTAATGAGCACGATGACTGATAGTAAAAAATCTGGTCTCGTATGTACGCTCTCCTAAGTACAATCGGATCACTGCGGATTTAGTTTATTCAAGGTCGCCAACAAACGGAACCGCATTGAATACGGACGCTTCATTTGACCAGTTGATTTTAGTGCAGATTGCCACCGTATTCGGACGAAACAGCGATTTTATTGTAGACATAACGCCTTCCTTATTGCAGTCACGTATTACTCGTATTACGACTCGAGAACGTAGGGTCACCAATTTATGTACTTATTTTCCTCTATTTTTTTTATTGTTATCGCTTTGTAATTTTGTTTTTACACTAACAGATTTCGTTTATCAGGAAGATCTATAAAACGATTTAATCAGATACTTATCGTTTAATATCAACAAGGAAGTGTAGCGCCATGCAACACCTAAAGTACTCATTTATGACAACATAGAATAAATCGCTAAGCAAACAAAGTAACATAAGAAATATAAAATTCGCCAAGCAAAAAATAGAAAATGAAAATCAGCACTAAATTGAAAGAAGCACCAAAGAGAAGAAAAGGACATGACGGAACGGGGATCACATCGGAAGCTTACTAAAAACAAAAAATGCAAATACAATTGCGTGAACTAAAGCAGGAAATAAATTTCAAAGAAAACCAGAAACACGGTAGGTATGTAATGGAACTTCGGAAAATCGATTCAAAACTCGGTTGAAGCGAAGAAACGACACAATTCGTTGGAAAGTTAATAGTAAATAATCGACTGTTTGGTGCCAAGAGTTAGAAAGCGTGATTTCAACCACAGGCGTTGAGAAATAATTTCTTCTTAGTTTATCAACAGTTCATAAGGTACAAAAGAATTCAGTAATATGATAAGTCAATCCAATACTAAAAGCCAGACTATACAGATAATATGGATGAATACTTAGTATTACGTATGCAACGCACAGGTGCCATTTGTATTCGATGACAAAAACGTAATTACGATGAGGCATAGTAAGACTTGTCTTAGAAGAAATAAACGACAGTAATAAAAATACAATCACTTTCGAACAGCATACCGCTCGAGTTGAATGTCACTTTTTGTATGCAAATGAAAAAAATAAACATACGATAAACAACCAGTTTAAAATACGAAGAATTGATAAAGAGGCAGTTTCATACAATGAAATGAAGACGTTACTTTTATAAATAAATATTCCCCGAATGTCCACCGCAGGTAACTACATAAAAAATAATAACATGAAAAAAAAAGGTCGGACCATAACAATCTATAACGTGGCGCCTTATTTTGTAGTAGATGATAGGTTCGTACGAAGTTGTGCTTACCGAGTCCAAATGCTCGGGTCCCCTGGGCTTACCTGCAACAAAATAAGGATAATGTAATAAAAAATGTTAAATGTATAATCAGATAGGTCGGAATTATGAATGGGTAGAGGATTGTAGAAGCTAAAAGGAAATAAACGAATCAACAGACTGAGTATACAAAGTCACAGCCCTATGTTAGAGGCAGCGTGGGAACTTTTATCAATATCACTATGATAGGTCATTATAATGATACAAATATATTATTTGAACCAGATATATAAGTAAGCAACTCACGCTTCGATTGATTTATGCAATATAAAACTCAGGCGCTTATTGGTTTAGTGTGTCAAGTCACGATGTGGCAACCACTACTAAGGATACGGGCCAATGAGACACAAAAACTAGTGACGTATCTACCAACGAATCATTCATTATAGGATTTGTAAGAATATGAAAAACAAATCTAAATATGTTTTATGCACACTTCAGGTGAACTTGAAGTTGCACACTTCAATGTTTATTAATGTTCTATGTTAATACTTAAAACATTAATACTGCCGTCATAAGAAAGAATGGCGTAACTGACAATTTTATCAGAAATGAGATTAAAATGGCATTTTCTTTGCTGATTCCGAAAGTGTTAATAACTAATTTTTGACAAAAGTGTCAGTTACGGCCTTTTTTCTTATGACGGCAGAATAAGCAACACACCGAAGAGACTAGAAACGGAACACATCCGCAAGAAAAGTTCTTAAAATATTATGGAAGAAATTTTTTGCAACATTAGTTGAAAAAAGAACCAGCTTTTTTACTTTATACGTATAATTTTACAATCCCAGCTTGCATTTATTCCAAGAGGTAGAGTAAACAAAGCAATAATTCATAGTAGCTGTTCGGACATAACAATGACTTGGTCAACAACTCAACAACTCAACACTGCGAACGTCCGCTTTCGGAAGAGTTCGGCTTAAATCAACGTCACAGCGTCCAGCGACAAGAATAATGGTGACCATTAACTTTCATCACTTCACACACACGCGAATATTTCAATAAACCCGGATTTGAGTGGGACAATGGTTGAAGCATTGCTTTATTGCTTTTCGAACATAAGAATAGTAACCTTCACCAGTCAATTTGTGTGTGATACGCTTTGCCCATACTGATGGGTACAAGTACATGCATTTATCATTTGTAGAACAGAGCTAGACAGCTTTGAATTCGTAATATGTTGTTTATCGTTTCTATTTACATGACTTGTGGATTATAAATGATCAAATAAAACCAATTGGTGTCCTTTTCATCAATTTATAAATTCCATAGCTTTAAACGAAAGTCTGTTAACAATGTTTCGAAGAATATAATTGGACAAGCCTTTATTTTAGAAAATTAAGCGAGTAACTGTGGTAATTATAAAGAATAACTTCGTGAGCTAGCTGAATGAATATTCATGGAACGAACCATTTGCATGAGTAATTGATAGAAGTAAAACATTACAGTGACAGGTTAATCGTGCTAATTGAACTGGGCGACATTATCTTGGACCAAGAAAATGTTGTATGCGCGCATAGCGTCAAATGGAATTGTATTAACGGTATTATAATGTTTCACTTATCTCGAAGTGGACACATGAGATTTTTTTTGTAATTAATCGCCAGCTTCGGAGGAGATAAAATGATAAAGAAACGTCGCTACTCGGCCTTTATTTCATTAGGAAATCGATCAACAGTTGGCCGTTATCATAAATTATATACTCCTTATCATTTGATATTGGCTTCTGGTTCTTGAATAGATCACCTCATTTCTTTTCGGCACGTATCTTGCACAAAATACCTATATGTATAAAATTATCATAATCTATTTTGTGATAATTACAGTCACTTACTAAAATATCATATTCCATAACATGGCAAAAAAAATACCGATACCGCCTTATTTTTTTTTTTGCACTTTTAACGTGAGAGTCATGATGTGGAATTGGATATTTTCAATAGTACATAAGGCACTGAAATTATCAGAATATCTACATCATTACTTTCTTCACTTTTCTCCCGTCGAGTTGGTTCAAATAGTGTTGGCGAATTTTTCCAGTTGCAGGTTCTAAAATTAGACTAAAATCGACCGTACTGGAATCGTACATATTCGACTTTTGACCATGACTTTACATAAATTTAAATTCAATCTTACTTTAATTATATGTAAGTACCTACATAGTAACCCTTTGTTTTTGAAGTTAAGACATCTCACTTTGGGTGGAGCGGGAATGTCAGACTTTTACTGATTAAAACCCACCTGTGATCCTTTTGTTGCTCTTTAAGTTTCAGGGCTAATTAACTCTTTTGAACAAGACTGCAAAAGTTCTTAAGCAGTACCCATAGACCAGGGATGGCAAGCCCTTATGGAGAACGTGCTACTAAATACATGAAAAAAAAAAATAATGTGGTCATGACGTGCCGCCAAAGAATTTTGACTTTGTAATTTAAAGGAAAAATACCACAACCTAACTATAAACTCTTAATTTGCATCCCGTAATACGTATAATGTTCACAGTTGTTTACTTAATTAATTAAATAAAAGAGAAAATTAGTGTGATTACAGCAGTATCAAATCACCACCATGTTGTACATCTTGCACGCGCAATTGGTTCGCCATCCCTGCCCTAGACTCATATTATAACCTTAAGAATAGTGTGGTAATTAATATGTTTGTGATACTAAACAAAACTTTTAACATCCGACTTCGCCATGTTACAAGGCGAGGTATTAGAGGGTATTTATTAGTATATACCAGACGTCAATCAATAACATATTTTTTCCTCCATATAACTCGGTATGATTTCAAATTCTTCAAGTTCAGAATGTATGGTAATTTTACGTTTCAATTTAGTTAGTAAGAAAGACATAACTTACGACTAGGGTTGCCAATCATACTTTATAACAACTAAACTAACTAAAAGATAAAGTAAATGACTTTATTTTTGTTAAATATACTTTATACTTTAGAATAAAAATAAAGTACTTATATGAAAAGTGATAGTATGACGGTTGACAGGATAGAATGGAAGAAAAAAACGTATTGCGCCGACCCCAAATAAGATGGAACAAGGGCAGGAAGATGATGATGATATGAAAATACCCTATTTTCAATATTTACTGTGATGTGTAAAATGAATAATTACTGAACTATTAACGATACTTCTAAGTTGAAATACGAATATGTTTAGTTTCAAATCAAATCAAAACAAAGTTGAGTTGGAAATGAGTTGCTTGTTTATTATATTGAAATCATATATACTTAAAAATAGCCTTCATAAATATAAGGATAATGTAAAACTGACTGTGTGCTAGAAGCACATAAAAATATGTCTTCACGAGAAGAAACAAAAAAAAAAAAAATTTTTGAATATACTGTACTTTCTAGCAAATAGGTACTCTTTTTTGCTGCTAAAAAAATGTGATACGTTATTTTCCTTAAAAAACAGTTGGCAACCCTACTCACAACTGTCTTGTTGCGTTGCTAGGTTACATGGAAAACAATGAAGCAAGCAATCTCATGAGTTTACATAATATAAGAGGTTGTGGAGACATAACCACTGCAAGATAGACAACAACGACAGATATAGGATATACCTATCTGTTGTTCTTTCAAGGAAAACTTATATAAAGCCGGTACGTTTATTGTTAACTATTATCTTTCGTACATCTGTGTTCGACGCGTGTGAACGACAACATAGGAGTGCATCGCATGACTAATCTACCCTCTTAGCATTCATACAGCGAACTGAACTTTACCGATAACATGAATCACATGCATCGCGGTACGAATGACAGACAACCGGTACTGCCGCTGCTGCATAACTTGTATTCTCTATCTAAGCTGCAGTTCTAAATATCGAACATCTGGACGCAGCAAGCACGCATTGGCATCCAGAGATACATCCTAATAACAGATAGGTAATGGGACTTTGAATTGCACGTAAATGACGTTTTGAAGGCCTTTCTTGTATTTAGCTCCATGATCTGACCTAGACTAAGCCTCGAAAGTGACATTTTTACGAGTTGTAAAGTACTGACCTCACTCGACTACCAATCCACCTACGCATTGAGCAGGCCGCTAAATTATAACCGAGTACAAACAACATGCAATGCTCTTATTCCAACAATGACTTCCTTACGGGTCTAGGAATTTATCATTTGTATTGTAAGCGGTTCGGATCAACTAAATCTGGTTGTAGCGTAAACAGGAAGTTGCGAAGTCTGAGCTTGATATGCGTTGGATAAATCCTCTTCAAACAGAGCATTACCTACAGATACGGCAAGTTACTTTCTAGTTGCTTGGTCCATAATTTTATTTATAGTCGGCATAAAAAGGTTGGTTTATTGTGTGTAAAGTAAACAACGCACCGGCGCCTACTAAGTTGAAACACCTGAACACTGACCCGTAAATATGTATTTAAATGATCAACTTTAAACCAATAAATCATACCATTTATTATCATCAAGCGTTCGCAATTTCTCAATGATGCGCGTCACGCAAATATTGAGCTGTTCAACGAACAACAATACGAACGAATAATCTCGTTTTGCCCAATACATGCATACCTGTACGCACACTAACCCAGACCCGCTACAGTATCAGTGCGTTGACCGCCCCTAGTAAACATGTGATTAACACAAGCAAGCGATACCCATATCTGTCACGCTCACACTTAAAGCACTGACACGCTGCGTGCGAAAGAGATGGCTGTTATACCGGATATCTGCTGGTTACTGTAACGCGTCTAAGCGACGTCACATCGCACGACCGCGTGTTCAGCCAGCGGCCGCCATTTTGTACCCAGTGTAGCGTTCGCACGAACCAGAAACGACGCGTGTCTTGTTGCAAGTTTTAAAATATGGCGACAGCAATAACGGACGATTGGACTGAAGAAAAATGTCTACAGCTGATACGAGAGTTTAGAGCAAGACCTGTACTGTGGGATCAAAAGGATCCGTACTTTTTCAAAAAGAAAGTGAAACCTATGGCTTGGCAAGAGATCGGAGAAAAAATTGAAATGTCTCCAGACAGATGTAAACACAAGATGATTATATTAATGTCATCTTTTAGAAGAGAAAAAGCAAAAATTATGCACAGCCTTAAGGATACATCAGGTGACTATAATTATAAATAAAACAATGACATTTTATTTTTACAGTAGAATGAATAATAGTTTATAAGTTTAGTTACAATATATGTTTTTTTACAGATCTATCTGAGTGCTATAAGACCACGTGGTTCGCATTTAAAGACATGGCCTTCCTGATGGATAAAGAAAGTGAAAGAAAACGAAGATTGAATGTAAGAATCATTTAGATTTTTTTTAGTTATGAATACAAATGCAGATTTCAACTTTTGTTAACACGTCATCCGTTTAGCTGCATGTTATTTATTTTGTAGGTAGGTACAGTATTTGTCGATGGGTTTAGTATCATTGTATAGGTAAACATTAATTCGGCAAGCGTTTTGTAAGCCGGTATCAGACGTCCAAGTCACATTGTAGACCATACATTTTGAAAAGGAGTAGTTAAGTAACACTTGAGTATGTCGAATTCAATACTTACCTCCTACATGTTTATAAGAATGATCAAATCATTCATCAAACCGACAACAAAATAAACTTTAATTTAGGAAAATCATCAATTGACTTCTCCCATTCTAGGGTGGACTGAGAGGGCGTGTCAGACTTTCACTGACTTAAACTCATCAAGTTAGTTAATTTACCCTTTGCGTTCAAAGGCCCATGATAACTATTTCAAACGTTATACGGTCGACTATAGCTTTGTCCTTATCGGATAACCAGACGAAGAGCTACTTATTGCTCGTCGTCCGTAAGCCCGCGCCTACGTTGGCCGGAAATCGCTCTGCGATTTCAGACTTATGTTTATTTATTTTATTTATTTAAACTTCATGCAACACAAAGTACAAAGGCGGACTTAATGCCTTATGTATTTTTTACTTTATGTTATGAAATAGTTTTAACAATAAACAGACATGCGATTGGGGCAATCCCGGAAAATTTGCCATAATTTATTTAAGTGTTCTATAGTCTATCAGCGAAGTTCTTTACCAAGAAACGGGATAACTTGGCAGACACACTCTTCGAAAAAAAAAAACATCTATATCGGTTCACATTTGGAGAAGATATCGCTGAACACGAAAACAAAAAAAAACAGACTACTAGAGAATTCTTCCTTTTTCGGAAGTCTGTTAAAAATGGGGTTTATTTTTAACCAACCGAATAGAACTTGTAATAAAAAATAAAAAAAAATACATATTGATGTCAAACAATTTATACTTACTGAGATAAAGATTACCGCGGATTTTAACTATTGATTTTAGGTATTCAACCTAAAACAAAGTAGAACTTATACATCCATAATTATATAGTTGATACCTACTAAGAAGGCTTTTTCGCCTGTCTCTTATTGAAATAAATTTTCTTCAACACAATGTTTTTAATTGCTTGTTTTGGGCGATTTTGAAACTGCCTTCTACAGTACTATGACAGTCAATAATATAAATTGATATCATTCCAGGGCATAGAAGACGACGACGATGATGATTCTTTTGACATGATTCAGAAAACACTATTGAGAAACCATATCGGCACAGCAGTACCAATGAAACGATATCGTCGGCGATCATTATCCGTCAACAGAGAATCTATCCAAAAAGTAGTTGAAGAAGCACAAGAAGATGATGTCATCCCTGTTTCTCCTCAAACTCACCCGATGCCGGGTCCTAGCCAAACGGCAGCAGAAAGAGACGAGGAAATCAAATCATTTGCAGCATTCATAGGAAATAAAATGAAGAAATACTCAGACGCAACCAAAAATGCAGTGCAGCAAGCAATTTGCGAGGTAATATTCAAAGCTGATCAGAATGAATACGAACCTCATTGTTTTGAAAAGTTTACTATAATAGACGATGATGACCCTCTAAACAAAGAAATTTATGACTCACAATTCACCACAATGATTAAAGTACAACATGATTCCGATGACAGTTCTTAGTTCTAGATTTAGTATAAAATGCTTAGTCGATAAGTTTTGATACAGCTGTGAATAAAGTACATTGTTTTATAAATACAAATATGTGTTTTTGTGACTAAAGTACAACATGATTCCGATGACAGTTCTTAGTTCTAAAATTATTATAAAATGCTTAGTGATAAGTTTTGATACAGCTGTGAATAAAGTACATTATTTTTAAAACGAGTCTATCTTTTTTTCCCTTTGTTGCTAAGGTTTATAATCTACATAACATACACGCGTGTATATTCTGGTGTCAACGTTAACATGCAACACAGAATGCCTTTAGGCTGTGGTAAATTTGTAGGGCAAGGGACGGGCACATTGCGGCCAAGGATATCACGTATTGAATAGGGGAATCTATTTAGATTTACTTATAGACAGAGCTTTTGCCTTGCTTTACATATTCTAATAGATTTTTTTTTTATTAACTATGTCTTGGATTTAAATATCTAATATATAAAAATAAGTCGGGTTTTCCTTTCTGATGCTATAACTCCAGAACGCACGAACCGATTTCCACGGTTTTGCATTCGTTGGAAAGGTCTCGGGCTCCGTGAGGATTATAGCAAAAAAAATAATTTTTTCTTATTTTAATCACCACACGAAATGTTACATAAAACGAAGCCATCTGGTGGCGAAACGGAGTTCGCCGGGTTTGCTAGTTTTCTGTAAATAAATGATCAGGTATTAATATTATTTAACAATGAACGTTTACATCCTATTCGAGTAATTCAATATTCATTGTAACGGATTTCTCATAAGTAATATATCAATAACAGATTATCTTGTGATCATCAATAATAATGTTAATTGACAATGTTGAATATGCGTTCAGTCAGTTTCAATGGAACTATTAGAATATGACACAATGGTTCTTGTTAATAATAATCGTCATTTGATCTGACGACTTCTATAACTAGCACGTTACCCGTGACTGCGCTCGCGAGGATTTTTTTTTATAAAACTTAAAAACTTGAACATCCTTTAAACCGTATTTTAAGGGTAGTTTTGAAAAAAAATAATGACAGTATTCACTACTTATTTTGATTAGCTTGTGCCAAGTTTCAAGTTAAAAATAAGAAACTTTTATACAATAGTTCTGAAAACAAATAATGACAACTATTTATTATTTACTTAGGTTAGGTAATATTCGTGCTAACTTTCATGTATCCCGCTATTTATTTATTATTACAAATAAAGGGCTTATTAAAAAAGGTCTTGTTACTATTTAAGTAAAATCTCGATAAATAATATTCATATACAGCAAAGTTATCAGCGTTTGTTTATATCCCAAACAGATAATCAATTTATGGAAATATTGTATAGGCTATTGATTATAAATAAATAAATAGCGAATAAAATTAAAAAAAAAACACTGCGCGTCATATTTTCAAAGTCGTATGACAAATTTTCATGGACAATTTTGGAATTTTGTTTTTTTTTTTGCTTTTGACTACACAAATATGATAGTAATGGGTACGGATAGTGCACCATTTTTTTGTACTAATTAAAAAATAGTGGTGTATATTGGCACACGGAATGAGATTTTGAATGCAAACTAAATTCCCCCTCATCACAATCGGAAAAAATTGAATTTCCAACAAAAGAAGGTTATTTACGAATTGTATGATTGATTCAATTATGAATCTACCAATTATGACAAATTTAGGATTTTTCATGGACAATTTTAGGATTTTGTTTTTTTTTTTTACTTTTGACTACACAACTATTATTATGATCAGTAATGGGTACTGACATGGCTCCATTTTTTATACTAATTAAAAAATAGTGGTGTATATTGGCACACGGAATGAGATTTTGAATGCAAACTAAATTCCCCCATCACAACCGGAAAAAAATTAAGAAAAAAATTTCTAATGCCAGTAGCTTCGGTTGTGTATTGATATGACAGTCAATCAGTTTCTCCTTTTATACATAGATTACTAGCTTGGCCCAACGGCTTGGCCCGCAAGAATTTTAAGTTTCAGATATTACCCGTAGATAAAAACTTACAA
Source organism: Mythimna vitellina (assembly GCA_949316375.1). NCBI lineage: Eukaryota > Metazoa > Arthropoda > Insecta > Lepidoptera > Noctuidae > Mythimna > Mythimna vitellina. The sequence goes on from OX438696.1 coordinate 5,074,144, forward strand.
ACACTTCTATAATGGCCGACTGGCCTGTTGGTTTAGCGGTTAGTGGCCCTGACTGCTATGCTGGAGGTCGCGGGTTCGATTCGTACCCAGGACAAATGTTTGTGTGATAAGCACGATCATTTGTTCTGTCTCTGGATGTAATTTATCTATAATACATATGTATGTATTTAGAAATATATAAGTATGTTTATCAGTTGTCTAGTACTCATAACACAAGCTCTGCTTAGCTTGGGACTAGACGGAGTTGTGTGATAGTTGTGGAATATTAGGTATTATTATAATATTATTATAGTAACTATAGATTCTGTGTGTGATAGTGTGAAAACGAAACCCGGGGCCCTGGGACGAAGGCAACGAAGGAACAGGAGTGGGTTTTTAGTCAGTAAAATCGGACACTATCTCTCGCTCCGCCCAAGAGCGGGATATGTCATAAGATGATTCTCCCACCCAAAAAAAAAAACTATAGATTCTGTATATTTTTATATTGCTATAACCACGTAGCTATAGCGTTAGTGAAAAACTGACAAATTAATAGCTTCCTTCATCATGCTTAGTTTATTAGGGACGAGTTTGTTTGTAAAGGCTTCGAGTATTATACATTATACATAGTATACATTTAATCCGATTAATTCTAAGCCAACAGTACTAAGTCTATTATAGATTAGTTAATAGTTTCTTAGTTACATAAAATGAACGCATAGAACATTCTTGTGAAGTGGGTTCCCTGGGGTTCGCAAGTGATTTATATTTATGTAGTGACAGATTCATTTTTTTTTTTTTAGTTATAACTTTAGTATAGATGTAATTATAAATACTTTTGGATATTCTATTTTAGGTATCTCATTATCTACATTAAGATAATAAAGAGGTAAATCTTGTTTTTATTATGTTTTTTTTTTGTTTGTAGGAGGTAATCTCTGTAAGTACTGGTCCAATTGCAACAAATTTTTCACTGTTAGAAAGCTGCTTTATTCCTGAGTGACATAGGCTATATTTTATGTATGCGGGCGAAGCCGTGGGCAAAAGCTAGTATATGATATAGCACATAAAAATACGATTAAAATGAGATTCATAGCGATCATGATAGGCCTTTTTTGGAGGTAGGAAATCTTTAAATAACTTCTCCTGCTCAGGGTATACAGCAAGAGTGTCAGACTTTTTCTGAATAAATTGCACCTATGTTTCTTCAGTAGCACCTCGATCCAGGGCCGCGGTAACTCTCTGGAACAATCCTGATGCCTATCAAGGTTGGATTATGATAAGTCTAGGACCTGTACCATGACGTTTAAAGTAAGATTGTTTCATTCTTATTTTCAGTGTGGGTAAGAGATGGCGCTAGACAACCTGTATAGCTCTGTCTCTTACCCACACTGAAATAAGAATGAAACAATTTTACTTTGAACGTCATGGTAACCCCCGCATGTGTAGTTTTCATCATAAACAAGGCTTGACAGCTTGACGTTTAAAAACTTAGAATAGGTAAAAGCTGCTTCGTTTTCAAGTATTTTTTGTTCTTTTATCAGTATAAAATCTATATATCTATTATCAATATAATGAAAATGTATATATATTTAAATTATATTGCGTATATATATATATAAATGATATATAAATGATATGCTGATTAGATATGGTAATTGAGGGTTTTTAAATAATTGTATTTGAGGTTACAATATGTACACTTTTCGTCACGACTCACCTACAACTTTTTTATAGCACATTGACCTCACTGGATGATTTAAATTTAGTGTTAATCGATTTTTTATTAGCATAAATAGTTTATAAAAGAAAGATGAGAAGAGAAATAGGTTTATATTCTGAACAGATTTTTCGACTTTTGAGGTTTCCTTACCTGAGCCTTTTTAGGGTTCCGTACCTCAAAAGAAAAAAACGGAACCCTTATAGGATCACTTTGTTGTCCGTCCGTCCGTCTGTTTGTTTGTCTGTCTGAATCCTAAAATTTGGCATGAAGCAAGGTCTCATAGCACAAGTATAGGAAAAAATCTGAAAACGGAAAATTTGTAGATACTTACGTCACAAAAAAAAACTTTGCTATTCGTAAAAATCTTCGTAACTCAATTCGAGAATTGAACTTACTGTTTTCATAGGTAAGTTTGTACGGAACCCTCAGTGCGCGAATCCAACGCGCACTTGCCTGTTGCCTGTTTTTAGTTGGGATGATATCCCACCTCAATAAAAAAGGTAGCAGGTAGGTAGGCGTAGGTAGTACGTAATGACTTCTTCCGTTCTAGGGTGGTATGAGGGCGAGTTAGACTTTTACTGACTAATACCAACCTGTGTCCTTCAGTTGCCTCTTTTCATTTCATTCACTACGCACCCTCTGCTTTGGCCTGGTCCTTACCGGACGGGTGGACTTCGAGCTACCCCATTGCTCGTAGTCCGCAAACCAGCGCTTACGGTGACCTAAAAGCAGTAGCGTAGCTAGGCGTGGGCGAAGTGGGTTCTCGCCCACGGCCTCGCACCCAAAGTGGCCTCGCATAAGCGACGGCTCTTTAAGAACGAGGGTTTTTTTTTTAAATTGTTAAGTTTGTTTAAGTGTAAGCGACGATGTGGTCGAACACTGGGCTGCGACAGACGCTGTCTCGTTTTCAAATTTATGAAAGAAAAGGCCTCGCTGATGTGCCTTCGCTCACCTCTGTATTAGTCCACACTACGCCTCTGCCTAAAAGGTAACCTACAAATGGGAATAGGTATTATGGTAGTTAACAGTGGCTATCAGAAAGATGTAAATACTAGCACTCACATAAAGTACACGTCGCTGCAAATTGAATGAATAATATAAGAAAAGTCAACCAAATAAATTTATTCAGGCATAGTCATAATTTAGCTGTTAATTGTAAGAGCAGTAAAGCTATAATTAATTCATAGTCACTTGGTGTTTACGACTGCTAATAAATATCGTATGATGACGTTTCTTTCAACAAACCAGGATCCGTACAAATAATTGATCTTTCGATTGATGCGACGTTAAGTTTAATGTCACAATGAATGACCGTTGAGAAAAAGATGAGTAGGTCGAATTGCAGAGGAATTTATGACTGCACACACCTGCTATATGAAATATTCAATTTCCCACCTAGATTTTACTATTTCTAGTTGCTAGCTTTACTCAGGTTGGATTGTGTAATGAATGATATCAATGAATGAGTTGAATGACTGCTGTTAGCGACAGAGAATGCCGCCGAAACGAAATAAAGTAATAAAAGCGATCAAGTGCGAGTCGGACTCGCACACGAAAGGTTCCGTACCATTGTCTATAAAAAGGGCAAAAAAATCACGTTCGTATGGGAGCCCTTTCGAATATTTATTTTATTCTGTTTTTTTTTAGTATTTGTTGTTATACAACAAAAATACATCATCTGTGAAAATTTCAACTGTCTGTCACGTTTCATGAGAAAGAAGCCTAGTGAAAGATGGACGGACAGCGAAGTCTTAGTAATAGGGTCCCGTTTTACCTTTTGGGTACGGAACCCTAAAAATGACAGATAGAACAAGTCAAAGAAGTGGTTAGTCGAACTGAACCCTTTTTAATTATTTTATTGTGTTTATTGCAAGATTTTATTTTCCATTTACAATGTTTCCTTTTATTGTTCTTTTTTTAGAATTATTTCTTATTAGTGGTTGTCAATTTGTTTTTAAAGTATTTGAGCCTGTAATTTGTATGAGTGGTATCTATAATATAAGTTGGCAATCTATTTTTCTTTATTTTTTATTAATTTCTTCCTACTTATGTAGATTGAAACATTTATATACATTATAGATTTCACTTTTATAGACTTTGAAATCATCCTACAAATGAGCTCCAAACCGGTTTAATTAAAAATGAAAAATAAATTTAGACAATTAAAATTAAAAATATGCAAATTTTATTTTATTTTTTTCAACACATAAACAAAACGTATTTCTTTTCGCACACACCGGATATCCGCTAGTAAATTATTAAAAAAAAATAAAAAGAAAACTGAACGATCTCTTATTACCTAATGATGCTTTGTTAGAACCGTTTTGAAAGTGGAACATCTAATCGAAAGCCAGCCATCCTCGAGTGAGTCAGTTGGGGCATTCTGCCTCCCCTTCATTACTTACTAGTCCCGCATTCAAGTTACGCGGGTCATTAAACAATTTGAATAGGACTTTGAAACGCGGTTTCCCACAGATCTTCTGTTCCTGGATGGTTCATGTTATTATATTTAGATGTTTATTAGGTGTACGTTTAAATTTTAAATAATATAGCTGGACTACACTGCGCACACGTGTGCCATACACGACGATCTGGGCGCGTCGGTCTCCATACATTTTATATGGAAACTAGACTTGTAGAACTACACCTGATCCACGCTACGTAACGTCGTGGTACGTACAAATTAGGCGTGTTACACTTGTACGTCGGTCTAATATAGTTCTGGCTTAAATAGTTTGAATAGTTACTACGTGCGTACACGGTGGTTTAATAGGAGATGAAATACATATATTCATGGTAGCATCTAGCAGGACTAAGTAAAGAAGCCATCGTAAAATTAACAATAGATGTAAATAAACTAACAAAGCTCTAACAAAGAACTAAAGCTATAAAAATTCTTTACTTAATAATATCCATTAAATATATTTCCAAATACACCATTGTCCGATTAAAAGGGTTAATCGAAGCAACATAGCCTTAGGACACGAACGGATACAGGATCAAACTTTTAGTAAACAAAATTTTAAAATATTCAAGGTATTAAACCGGACGCCGTCCAGACACAAAAAGTTCCTAATCCGATTTAGAAATATTCCGAGTTTCCGATACTCCTTCTAGAAAAGTGTAGGTGTTTTATATCTTTTGACGTACCTCCGACATTTTCTCTTATATTGAACCCAATGAAAAGGCATCGGGGGATAAAGACAACGCTCCAGAAGCTGAGATGGTTTCAATTTCAGAATGTGACGGCACGTATTTAAAGGTTATTGATGGTAGGCGTTCCGGTGACTATTGATGTAGGAAAACATTTTCATTGGTTAGTGTTGTTTCGCACAGGACCGGTCATTGTGGCGGCATTTGGGGGAGGCCTATGTCCAACAGTGGACGTCTTTCGGCTGAAATGATGATGATGATGATGAGTGTTGTTCTGTAACTAGTTACCAATGTCGATCCTCTCCAGAGGGATAGGATCAGCACGGGCTTGAGGACTATGAGCAATGGCCAGCTCGCCGTCCGGCCATCCGGTAAGGACCGAGCCCGTGTTCCAAGCGCACCTCAATGAAATTAAACCACAAAACCCATTGGGGTGAGGAGGAGTGGCAGGCGGTCGCCTCCTTCTGCGAAGCAGTAATGCCAGCAAAGGAGGCGGCCGATCGCGCGAGGCAACGGTCCTCACGCCTCAATCGCCGTCGGGATTCCAATGCCGATTTCCGGCCACCATAGGCGCGTGCTTGCGGACGGCGAGCAATGGGTGGCTCGCCGTCTGACCGTCCGGCACCCGTCCGGACCGAGCCCAAGTCGTCGACGGCGCGTACTGTTGCACGCACGCCTCAAGGAGATGTCAGCAATTACTGTAGGGGCCCAACAGGGTCGAAGCCTACTGGGGCCACGGGTAGTGTGAAAATGAAACCTGGGGCCCTGGGAAGAAGGCAAAAAAGGAACAGAAGTGGGTTTTAATTACTGTAAAGCCTCCGCCCAAGAGCGGGATTTGTCATAAGATGATTTTCCAAAAATGGAGCCCATTGGGGTGTTGCCCGATAGGGCTACGAGAATTTTTGAAAGAGATACCATGGGCCTGAAACGCCCTCTTGCTCCACCCTAGAGCCGGAAAAGTTATAATGCCCAACTCAAAAAAAAATGAGTGTTAGGATTGGAACAAAGTTAATTAAAACGGTTATGTATACAGGATATCGACTACGGAAGTAATCGTTTAAGGGCTTGACCTCTATTACCTGATATTGCAAAGGTGTCGTTCACAAATTTTGTACACCTACACACACGTACAGCCCCACCCTTCAAGGCCCACAGGTGTCCGTTATATAACGTCTATGGCCAAAAAAAAACCGGTTATATATTAATAAACTGTATTGAATAAATTAGCCTTTATATGTTCCTATATATGGTAGGTAACATACATTTATTCGACGAGATGAGGACTACGCCCTTCGCCTCAACGAGTGGTCATGCGCTTCTATAGAAACGAGGTTGCATTTATTTTGGTTCAAGACTTCTTGACTATAAACAGATGGTCAGCTTCGTTGACATCAATTACATGTCATTAACACTAGTTTTAATCCCTTGTTTCCATGAACACCAACAAAAACTTTAAATTCATTAGATGTAATTGTATCTAATGATATAATAACAATAACAATGTCCACTAATAAAGATCCACTTTTTATTAGACCAGCCAATTTACTATCATTATTCTTACAACAACAGACTGTATGGGCTCGTAATAGGCTATTACTTTAGCGAAACAAGACCAATTACGAGCTAATAAAGAGAATTACCTCGACACAGAAAAATTCCTTTCTTTAAATGTCAGAACGGTCAGGTCGCCGCATAATATTTCCGCAGGGAGTCGTATCTCGTCAAAAATCTACAACAATCCAGTTGCTAGCAGGCCACGCCCAGTCTCGAATATGAACTGGCGACGTGCACGATCTTCATTACACGCACAAATAACCCCAACTCATAAAGGTCACGAGGTAAACGAGTAATGAAAACAGACTTGAGATCTAACAAATGTAACTTATCGTGACATCGCCCACGCATGATAGCATCGCGCCGACGACAATGGACCCGAGGAATTGGGCCTTCGGGGACACGTATTCTACTCGGAAACAATTTGTGTATGGGTTTTTATCTCAACTCAGATGCAATCTTAAAACCATTTGAATAATGTACCTATTGTTAAAACCGGCTTGCCAGAAAGGTCTAGGTTATGAAGTAAACGTTAAATACTCATACATTTTCATACAAGAAGTGACAAGAACCTGATGGTGAGGTGTTTGATAAATGAAAGTGTTTTATGGGTACAACACTCCCTGTAGAATTAATCGCACCATTACGCTGTGTTCTGATATCCTAGACGTCAAGTTATAATAATGGCATAATTTGTTGTCATTATTTTATGACGCAGTACCAAGGGCGGAGTCGAGTCGGTCATCTATCATAATTTATGAGTCAGCAAAACAATGCGAACTGTTTACATGTTAGACAGTAGGTAATAACGATTGTCTTATTGGTCATAAGCTACGTGTTAGGCGTCTTGACGACGCATTTATTCCTAGTGAATCGAATAAGTCATTCCTGATGAATCAGCTAAACTTGTCATCAGGGGGCGATGGCGAATCTAATCTTTGAGCACGTTTCTAACTTTACCGACAAATTATTCATACGAGAAGATTGTTAGAAAACTCAGTTTAGCCGAGACAGAAGCAGAATTGAGGTCCAAGTGGGATTACGTTAACGAGCTCATAATAGGATTACGTACGTCGATGTGTCCCAGTTTCGACGGCGCACCGTTACCAACCCACACCCGTCGGCAGTCTGTGACAATATAATGATTGTGTGTATACCGGTACAACACATGATAACTGCAATAAGCTATGACTAACAACTTCAGTCAAAGTCTAGAGATCAAACAGATACTGCAATGGCATCAATCGATTTCATCTCAGATGAAACGGGATGTCGATCGTGTTCTAATCATTGTTGCGATCGTCAATATTTTGATAGAAGGTGAAAGCTCGTGAATCTGTTATGAAGCGACGACAAATTTGATGCGAGTACAATAATTTTCAATTCACATCACGCAGCGTAATTGAATGAACGGGCGGCGCGGCGCGATCATGGACCGCGTGCCATTTCACTCGGCCGTGACTCACGAATTAGAGCTAAGTCGAGATCGTAATTATGCTAGAGTTATTTCGTGCACACCCACTCACCCAGACACGGCTAGATAACAAACGCATCATAAAACACGGTATTTTAATCAGAGCTCAAATTAAGGTCAATAATGAAGAGTCCAACGTTGAGTCGAAAGTCCGCAGTAATGCTGACCACGCTTCTATTGCAGCAAAATGCATTTATTTGCTTACTATATGGAATTTGCATGAATCAGTTATAAAATATTGGTAAACAAACACAAGAAATATTTACATGATAAAATCTTAGGTTATTTTTTTTAAATGTGGGATATCGTCAAATGATTTCTCCTGCTCTTGGATGGATCGCCCTCTCGATCCGTGTCAGACTTTGACTTACCATCCTATGTTCCTTCATTTGCCCTTTGCGTTCTAGGGCTACGATAACTTTTCCAAACGGTCCCGCAGTAGGTTAATTATCTATTTGAATTGTAAATAAAATACAAGACAAGGCGGTGAAACGTAAACGTACTGCAATAGTACGACGGCGCGTAGTGTTCCACGCGCACCTCAAGGAGATGTCAGCAAACCGTAGGGGCCCAGCAGGGTCGAAGCCTACTGGGACCAAGGGTCTGCTTCTGAAAAGAAGACTCGGCCCTGGTATGAAAGGCAACGAAGGAACAGTTTTAGTCAGTTTGACACGCCCTCGCGCTCCGCCCAAGAGCGGGGTATGTCATTGGTTGATACTCCCACTTACAAAAAAAATGCTTAGTAAGTAAAATTTAATTCTGAATACGAGTGTGCCAATCAAAAAGTACTTAAGAAACTCATGCAGTACGAGTGTACGACACGGCTTAAGCGTTAGAGGCTTAAAAGCTCAGGCCCTACGTCATTAAAACTAGATATGAAGTAGAGATTAGTTTAGAAAGTGTCGTGTCTCGAACAATGGCCAGAAGTGGAGCAGACAGCGACAGTGTTGCTCTCCAATTAACAAGATAAAGCGAATTGAGAGAAACAGCAGCCGAGCACAAAGATCAAACTAGTAATGAGGTGTTAGAAAGCCAACAATCGCTCGATGCCATCTTTGATATGTGACGCGTAGGATGATCAAGCTTTACCATGAGGTGAGCACTCCAAGTCTTAGTAATATCAGATAAATACCAAAGATTCATAGGTCTCTATGTGGGCGGCAGTAGTTATCTATGACGGAGCATCGACATTTGAAAGAAGAATTGAATTTAGTTTTATGTTCATTGTATTAACCATTTATTCAGATAATGTCAAGACAACATCGAATAAAAACGACCAAATAAGGAAGGAAAGCTATCATTAGCTCAATATAATTCCTTTATCACCGATAAAAAATTATATAATACAAGAGCTTTTATTTATGCTGTTATGGTCACAGTAGAAGCGACAGAGAACTTTCTCGGCTCACAGTTCATCAACTTGAAAAAATTATGAAAAATGTGTGTCGTCATACAACAAAATTTTTCAAAATTTATGTCTGTTCAATGAAATCAATGCAGTCGGTCATTTCACTTTATAAACAGCATATTGTTATATAGTTGGGTGACCGTTGCGCTCGCGCATTTGCTAGAGGTGCGCCGTCACCGCGCGGCGCGTCTGCGCCTCGCTGAACCGCCCTAATTATTTTCGGTGCATGACTGCCTGACTTTGAACGTCCCACCCCGTATTGTCTGAACGGATATTTGTATTGGTATTCACGTACGTCACTAAGCAATACGACATAAGGTACATGACCTGATACAATCCTCAAAACATTGTAAACATTTATGTATGACTTCAATTCATAAAAGATTTTTATGTATCCTGTCCGAAATTGTACTGAGTCTGACACCGAGATGTCTCAAAGTATTACGCAAAATGTTGCCCAATAAACTAAGCTTGTCTAAAGACAAGCTTAGTTTACCAGGGATCATTTTTATTGCTGTAATAAATTACAGCAATAAAAATGATCCCTGGTATTGAGTACTGTCCCATTTCGAAATACATACCTATAAATCGGATTTCGTCTTCCTTGACTGACATTGCAAGTCTTATTCTGACCGGAAATCATATAAAACCAAAGAACATAAAACACAAGCGGTGAATATTCCTTTTTCGGAAGATGCTACCTCATTTAAATAGGTTAGTGAACTAGTTTGACAGGCTATTTTAAAATACGGTTTAAAAAAACTCACACCCACGCTTATTTTAATTTGAAACAACAATTTGGACGAAGTCAAAGAAACGTGTAATCCTAATAAGAAGTCGTAATTAACTGCCTTCAAGAGCATGATCTCCTGGCACCATGCCCGCCCGACGCAAAGTGACATTTTTACATTTTTTACACAAAGAGTTGAACAACTACTTGTCACAGAGAATTTATTGTAATTGTCCGCATATTAAGCAAGCTTTTATTTATATAAGTTTTTACAAAACCTTTCATCTAGAATTCTGTTCATCGTTACGACAATTTAGAAGGAAAAAAAGAACTCAATAATAGCTGTAATTATAACAATATTAGGTAAGATCGGGCCAAGATGATTATACAAAATTGATTTAGACAATCATAATCAGTTAGGGAACATCAAAGTAATTTTAATTTATGGAGAACTTTATCCTCGAAAATGTGTGGATATTTATCACGTCTAACGCAAAACATCGGGGCTGAGGATCAACAAAATGAACATGATGTCACACGCAATTTGTAACGACCTTCCGCTGTGGTCACGCCCTTCTAAAAACCTTCACGTAGCGGACAACATTAAAGTATAATTTGTTTTATGCTCTTAATCAAATTTAAAATTCATTCGACGATGCAGAAAACACAACTTTTTTCATCACAATGTCGGGCGGGACGGCGGCAGGTACGAGAGTAAATTTGTTCGTTGCCGGAGAGTAAACGGAAATTAATCAATCTGCTTTCAGTGCAAGCGCCAGCGTTCGGCCAGACGCGAGGCGAAAATTCATTAGCTTTTAAAACAATGAGTGAAACATGTGATGGGTAACGTGTTAATATGGTAATACTAATAATGGAACATGGCTGCGCCCCTAAATGAGTGGGCGTGTATTTGTCTCTAGACTACAGTTAAAGCGTGCAAATAACGTGAATGCATTTAAGTTATGTGGGCATGTCACAGGATATGCGCTCCGTTGCGCTTGCCTCATCAGATGTCCCCTTTGAAAGTCCAACCAAACGAATACCAATTTCACCGCTGCCAACTGGCGCGTACGATGAAATACTGCGAGTACGATTCAAAGGATGAAATGTTTGATAAAACGTGACATGAGTTGATGACTTCTCGTAGTGCACAGCGCGCTCGGGTGTTTCATAAGCGACGAACACTTTCACTATGCGGCTTCATAAAACCAGCAACCCGAATGGCTACGCAAAAACCTCATGGCGCATCGAGAGACTTAGGAAATCGAGCGCAACTGAAACTGGTTGGGTAATCGTGCCCCTGTGAACAGGCACACGGCTCGGCTCAGCACATCGGGTTGCACAATGTGAACGATGATACAGAGACAGGAGCTTTGTCACGATTCGTGACACAAAGACTGTGAAATATAATACAAGTGGGTTATTTAGAACGTGACCACACCGCGATACATTACCTGCCATGCTGTGTGGCTATGCGCCCATTTTAGGATAGGAATGGACATAAAGACCAAACAGATAGATTCCTATGTCGGCCACCATTTGTATCGTCTATTTATTGATATTCATGCAGAAGAGCTACAGGAAACGCGATGAATGAAATCAATTTATTTCAGAATAATTCGATTAAGTTTGGAATAATTTAATTTGCGTCGTTTAGAGAGTTCCAGTGCGAATTCATGGAATTCCGTTTGAAAGGACAAACCGGATCGGACCTCGTATAAATGGGTATTTAGGTGCTTCTGGTTTTACGCCAGATGTTATCTGCACCCATAAACATTTAAATACCCGTTTTGACGAAAAACGTTAAGCTTAGTATGGATACCATAACAGGTAAAATATTCAGTCAGATGGATCTTTTGTTGAAATGTATTTTGGCAACGAAACTGCAGTTCTTACTACGTATATGGCGCACAAGCCAATGTCAGTAAATAATTTGTTGAGATGTAGTAGATAACCTTATACACAGCCAAAGAAGGAAATAAGTCATCGTGATAGAAGGTAGGATTTACATAATAAGTGCGCTGACATCGGTTTCACCTTGACTGTTCAACGAATAAAAACATCATTTTCATTCACAATTTAGAATTTACGTACAGTCTATTCTAAAGCTGTCATGTATAATTGAGCGATCAACATAATGCGGCGATCGATACCTTTGATGGCACATTTATTAGTGTCTGTATAGTAATTTGTTTAAATGAATAATAAAAATAGGTAAAACAGAAATTTTTAAACGTAGAATTTGAACAGAAACATGAGAATTTTATTCTTTTGAATAACACTTGTGAAGACGCGAACCTTTCATGGTGTTATAAAGCGCTGCAAGTAAAGTAGACTGCGCAAAGGTGCCGCGTTGAGATACAGATCTATTTAAAACAGGACATAGCACAGGTGCCGCGGTCGCACCTCACCTTACAAACAACTCCCGGCTAGCCATACGTTCTCAAATCAATAAAATAACGAAACATCTGTCCACGACTGTACCTTTATATGTCATTACAAGTTTTATTACTTTGTCAACAAGTCCCAGTTGCCGATCATTTGTATTCACATTCAAAGCCCACGAAAAGCTGTGGAATGTTACTCAACGTCCCTTCTCCAGTACGATATCCTTGGCCGGAGCGACCCGGCCCATGTCCTACAGTAATATTAGCATATACCCACCAACTAATGCGCTACTGGTTGCATAACTTAATGCTGTATATTATACAACCTATATTATTGTGCTGGTATTTGTGACATAGAAATATTAGATATGGATGTGTTGAACTAACTGCTGCCGGCGGCTTCGCCAAGGGAACATACTCCAAGGATAAAAAGTATCGTATGTGCTTTTCCAGGGTTTGGTCTACCCGAGTAGGTTTCATCGAAATCCGTTTAACATTCACAAACTTCCACATTTATAATGTTAGTGTGATTGAGTTGTGGTCCTTCAATACGCATGTTTGTGTGAATATATTTCGTGTATGCTCAACGTCTGGGAATGGAAAAACACCTTTCGAACAGACAGACTTGAACTCCAAGTTGGCCACCCCTCAGCACATATAGAAGGGTGTCTAGGACTGGGAAACCTATATGTATGGTGAAACGTACCTTGCGACGAAGAATGACGACATCGTCTGACCGGTATGTGAGTTCATTCAAAACGGTATGTACATCTAACGTTGTCCTTTACCTACCCTTATTATGACATTTGCGACAATTCTTTTCATTTAGAATGTTGGCCAATAAGTATAATAAAATTCATATCGCTTCATACCTATTTACCAAAATAAATATTCATTAGCTAGTTATATAAAAAATAATAAGAATGCCGTTTAACTATTAGATGAGAGGAAGTAGAAAAATGGGGTTGGAATCATCAAGTAACTAACTTCTCCTCTATTCGTGGTACAAAACAATCGAAGGTGGTGGTAAATTGAAAACTAAATTATTAAAGTTTTGTTTTAATACGATTTGCTTCCAAAATTCAACTACATTAATTATTTTAATCAGTATTCTATTATGTAAACAGTCATAATTCGTAGAGTCTACGTAATAAGTGTGCAAGAATTTATTGCGTCACACCATAATGATGGGTATGAGAAATAAGCAAAGCTACTCAATCCCGACGACCAGGCTAATGCAATCATATAAATTGATATTTATTATACTTCAATCTGTTGTTTCATAGCTATTGGCATTTAACTTATCTTATTATGTGATTATAAAGTCATTCTAATACAGCTACCAGTAAGAATAGGCAGGTAAATAAACCAGTGATATTTTGGCACTATAGTGTAAAATTCTTTGGTAAATCGTGATAATGTCCGAGATGAGGATGTTGACATCAGATCGTTCTATGGAGATAAGTATATAAATACACATAGCTATAATTATAAATCAAAACATGAAGCAATTTTGGGTACACTTGCACGATGTTAAAAAGACTTTATGGAAGTTTATTTTTCTTTTGAAGTTTCGAGTTATGTAATTATGTCCGCACACATTACCATCACAACTTGCTAATTTAAATTGCCAAGTCGGCAGCTTTGATTTGTTTTCCTACTTGCCGTAATCTTCCACTAAAGCAGTAAACAGACTAGGTATCTCATCAGACTTCTCAGACACATTTGATTATACTGGCGTCCGTGTTCGTAATCCTGTCGAGTTAGCCAATTTGATATGCCTCCAATAGATCTGTGTGTCGGATTGGGTGTCTCGTCGGTTTGTACCTCGCATTGCGAACGAATGTTCCCTTCCCACTAGAACATCTACGGAGTATCCAGCACGTCTTATATCAGCCTCCCCTAATACAATTAAACTTTACTACTCTAAGCACTTCTTATATTAATTATCCGAGTTCGTCTTAATAGCGGTACCATGTATGTTATAGTTCCACTCGAGTTTGTAATTACCCTAATTGTCATAGAGAACGTTCTTGTTATGGCACTGATCAGCTTAATTTATTGCGTTTCTGTAGTATTTAATGGTGCTCTTGGTGTTTTATTTTCTCTAGCACGACTCGAAGGAAGGTCGTGTCTATTTCTAGGAGTGCTTTCGTCAAGCAGGTTTTATGTGTTGAGATAATGTTTGCCTTGTTGTCGGATTAAGTGAGGTTTCTACCTTCCTGTTGCCCACTTTTGTGCAGACCCCTCCGAGGTCATTCCTATATAATTGACTGCTTGTATGTTAGTTATAAAGGTGTTTATATGTTTTTTTTTTAAAGATTTTATTCTCGCGTAACTGCCGTATGTGTGAACCACCAAGATATGCCTAAGTGCATAAATACTTCTTTGGAAAATAAACTCTAAACATATTCAGTGAGTGCCTTTTATGGGCATTTAGGATAATGCACTCGTTTACGTTGCAATGTTTTGTTACAGTATAACGGTAAAGTCTTGCAAGCGGCAAAGCGTGGGCCCCGCTGAGCGGAATTCGTGAATTTAAGTATACCGACCGATATATAAATGTAGATATGTATATTTATAGAAATAGAATCATGTTCTCAGTAAAGTAAATCGTAAGATTTAGTTATAAAATAAGCAATGTCTTTGAGAATAATCGGTGCATTCACATACGAGCATTCCGAAACAAACGATAACCTTCTAGAGAAAATTGAATCGGTTCGATTCTCGAGGTATAAGTAAGCATTCCCAGTATTGCACAGGACTCTACATGCCGAGGTAATGGAAACTGGAGTTATAAAACTAAACCTATTGCTTACTATTATGGTGACCAGGAAAGGTTAGATTTAAAGCTCGTATAAGCCGACTGTAAAATGAAGTTTAAAATGTTTCCTTGTAACACAACTCCATCCTTCTATGTTTTTATGTGTTTCATCCGTTTAGATAACGAGAAAGTACAGAATCGATTAGATTTGTCGCACATTTTATTGCCAATATATTACGTTTATGAGTGCCCTGTGTAAATCGTGTTGAATACATTTACAAAGCACATGACTTCACCGAACACTGACGGCCATCTTAGCGGAAATCGTAATATCATTCTGTAGGTACAGACAGCTGAATCAATTGGGTATCTCTCACTAGTCTCTCACATTAACATACCTTTGAAAAGGGTGTATTAGTTGATGACGCTGTCCGTACAAATATTTTTTCCAAACTAACAGATTATATCCTAAACTTTGCTTACATGCAAAGTCACACAACTCTTCTGTCTGTCTATTCGCAATAAATTCAAAGACTACGAACGAATTTTGATGCGTTTTTCACAAATAAACAAAGTGATTCATGCAGAAGGTTTAGGGTGTATAAAATATGCATATTATAGAATAAAGCCGATAATTTCGAGATTTCTTATACCCATGCGAAGCTGGAGTTGATCGCTAGTCTATATACAAATGAAAAAAAAAAAAATGTTTGCATTTTTGTTTCTCAAAAACTCACAAACGATTGGACCTATTTTAAAAATTCTTTCACCAATAGAATGTTACTTTATCACTGAGTGACATAGTGTGCCACAGTGGGATGCGGGCGAAGCCGCTAGCAGAAGCGAGTTACATATAAAAAATCATGTTGAGCAATTTAATGCAAGCAAGAAAGTGCATCGTACTAAGATAGTGTTGCAGCCCTAAGGAACAATAACAGCTTGTTAATGCCTTGCTCCTGAGTAATGAGCTTCCTCGTTATAAAGCCACACATTGGTTAAATCGCCACGCAACAACAAAGCAACTACTCATAGTACCAATTTAAAGGCGTGTAAATTATAAGCGTACGATTGTAATTTTCATATAATGATCGCAGATAATAACTGACTTAAGTGAAGTAACCAAAATTGTATCAATGTCAAACGAATCAGATTCTATTTTATTCAATGTTATAATAGCACAATCTTAATCTGTTCGTGAAACAAGGTTAAATGCTACTCAAATAGGGAAGGTCTGTTTGTGTTATTCCTCAATAAACAAACTTTCGCTCCGCAACATAAGAAGATATGATTACACACATAAAGAAAGGGCTGTCTTGTATATCGCAGGTCTGCTAACAAAACAAACAGAGTTGAGAAATGAGGCCACACAAAGGGCCATACAGTCGAGTACGAAAGTGAATTACACGGCCCAAGGCTGACCGGTCTCTCCTCAAACCAAGTGACCTTTACCACTCCAATGATATCCTCGTTCCCGCACCGCCATACTATATTGAAATACCAAATTATGTTGACAACCACTGAAACTAGCTTTAAAGTATCTTCAGCTTTATTGTTAAATGCAATAAAAGTTTGCACAACCGCAATATCAAGTTGGCGGTTTACAAAATTATATTCAGCGTATGAGCATTTTTATAGTTTTTGAATTTTATTATTAATAGATGTTCTGAAGGTCTTCCTCAGATCTCATTAAAATAATCATCAGTTTATTACGGTCCAGCAAACAAGAGGATTTTATTTGAACTTCAAAACAAAAATTCGTTAAGAAGATAAATATGTCATCAACCTAAGACGCTTCATTGCCAGACAATACGCTAAATTAACTAGAGAAGGCAGGAGTAATATATACCTAAACAAAAAAATGACAGATATGAAAATATTAATTATAGTTTTGAAGAAATATGACCGTCACAGTTTGTCAGTCAAGATGTGTAACTTAATAATGATCGTCCACAAAAACTGAATGATCTCGTATGAAAAAATCCGCTTGAAGCTATCAAAATAAATCGACTTTTTATTGCAGAATGATTATTTAAAAAATCTATAGGTAATTCAATTGAACTCTGGTAAAAAACAAGATAAACAGTTTACCATGATTTATTAAATGTTTGACCACAAGATTGGCACACATTCTGCTAGCTATTTGGTTTTTTCGCTGTAAAAGGAAAATACCACAAGAATTTGTTGCTTGCCTAGGAATAAAAGGAATAGGTATTGAAGATATGTTGTGTTGTGAGTTAGGTATTAACTAATGTTTTTTTTTAACTGTTTGCTTAAATTGAAAAAGTAATAAATAGAGTGAGCCCTGGCTGGCACCCATAACACAAGTTTACTCTTAGCTTAGGTGCCAGAGGCCGATAATCTGTGATTATGCAATTTTAAATGAAACGATGCCGCGTCATGATATTCATAATTTGTGTAAAATTGTATTTTTGGAAATAAATTATTATTATAATAGTACATGGCTATTGTCTAAGTAATGGTTTCGAAATACTTAATAAGACCGAAATAGCACTCGATAAGTATGGGAAATAAAGTTCATTAAACTTAAAATGTACACTCCAAAAGTAATTATGTATTGCGATTCAAAAACATGAAAGAAATAACGAAAGAACATTTTCTAAAGAAAACAGAACTTGATAAATAGGTCACAAAACCGCTACGAAAAAGAAAATTGTTCTATGAAAAGCTTATGTTTAAGTTAAAAAGAAATGGTGGCAAGGCAAACACGTCATTCCTACGAAACGGAGTTGAAACGAGCGGTGGGAATTCCGTTGCATTACTAATAAAACGGGCCTACACACGAACAGACACGCAGCACTTTAACGACACAGGTCCCTACGGTATACAAAGCTTTTTGGAACTGTTTCACGTAGAACAATTCGAAATAGTACTCTTCCTACCTTGATTATGCATGAACATAATAATGTAAGTTGACAACAAAGTTTTAGAACATGCCAAGCGAACAATTCCCGTTCTAGATTTCAGGCTGGTTCCATTTAAATTCATATAAAAAATGAGTGTTTTGAGATAGGATATTCTAAAAACGTGCCTTTTTCTGATACCTTGACCTATTTACTACCAGCGTCGATGAAATATTAGTTACTAGAAAAGAGGTCTTTTTTTAGGTGGGAAAATTATCCAATGACGGGGTGTCATTCACGGTCTTGGATGGGGCGAGAGGGCGAGTCAGACTTACTGACTAAAAACCCACTCCTGTTCCTTCTTTGCTTTACTTTCACACTAACCGTGACCCCAGTAGGTTTCGACCCTGCTGGGCGGTTACCGGATGGCCGGACATCGAGCTACCCATTGCTCGCCGTCCGCAAGCACGCGCCTACGTTGGCCGGAAGTCGGGATTGGGATCCCGGCGGCTGAGGCGTGAGGGCCGCTCCCTTGCGCATGCACGTGCGGCCTCCTCCTTTAGAAAAGAAGTCTAGGTAGTTAATGTTTTGTCAAAACAAACTTGATGTTTTGCGTTCAAAGTACTCTTATATCTGCATAGTCATTTAGTAGTATAGTGTTAAATTCTAATATAAATATTATGCTAGAACAATGAAAGGATCATTGACATTCTGCAAGTCGACGGGTACAAATTGAAAAGTTATCTGCAATCTATATTATAACAAAATAAGTTTCTACCTATGCCCAACCTATAATCGTTATTCGGAGGTCGACCAATTCTGCCATATGTCAGACGATCAATGGACTACACTCACGACCCAGTGAGTCCCTCTAAATAGCAAACGACAGCGGCTTGATGGAGACCTAGATGGAGCTGGTACGATGAGTTGGACTTCTTTAACAAAGATTTGACAGGTCTGGACAAAGAGAATAGGAAGGAGAGTAGAGAGGCCTTGTAAAAAGCAAAAGAAAAATTTTAAGAAGTAAGAATATGTGTTTTTTATATAACACGGCGTTTTCCATATTCTGATTTCAGGACCAATAAAAGGGTTTCCACTTTACAAACATAAGACTGTTCAGAAATGTAAACGGCGTGCGTTAGCTATAATAGAAATATTATTTATTCATTGGACGCAGTGATCCCGACGTATCGTTTAACCGAATATGCCTTCAGCAGTCCCGTTTGCTTTGGAGTATAAATGATCTTAATCGAATTTAAAATTACTTTGTGAATGAAGAAATCGTCGAATCGAAAAACGGGCCTTTGCCCAGCAGTGGGATGATGCACAAAACAGTAAGCAGTAATGAATAAATATCCTATCTCATTAGTCACTTTCAATACCTATGTTCTTCACACGCAAGGAATCTGCGCTCTTCTAACAATCTCCTACTGCTCTGTCCTTCTCATACTTCTAATTTTGTCCATTCTTCCTTCTATATACAGTCTATCCTTCTGTGGAATGCGCTTCCTCTCGATATCAGGACGGCCGAAAGTCGATATGCATTTAAGCGGAAGGTGCGGAATCATTTGCTCCATCAATAACAGAATCGTCTCAAAACTTCTTTCGTTACTTTATATAAATATTAAATATATATTATGTGCATTTTAATTATATGTATACTTTTTTTTAACTTTTTTTTTTGATTTTCGTATAAAATTTTCTTTTTATGCACCTACCATAATGTCTCTTCACCACCCTAGGTTGACTGGTAGAGAATGCCTAAGGCATTAAGTCCGCCTTTGTACTTTATGTTGCATGTAGTTTAATAAATAAATTATTTTAATCGTCATTAAGGAAAACTTCGTAGTATACATAATGTATTCTTGTATTGTTACATAAATCAATTACGCTGCCTATATACATAAAGAAGACGCTTACATTTACTATTTATGATTTGTGTATTAAAATAATCGTTTATCTTTATGATTATTGCACGTATTAAATAAATATGAAAAAACATTGATGCTTTTAAATTTTACAGTTTAATAATGGCAATTAAGAAATACTTTGCATGTGATGTAATAGAAAGCCGTCTAATGAGTTTCCTTTCCCAAGAGACCAAGAAAACGTTATCCGATATGTGTAGTCGAGCCAATAAATCGAGAATCGACACGTATCCCCGTTAATGGTACTATGGTTATATATTTTCGAATACTAATAATAATTAGTCAGATAGCTTTCATTTTTAATAGCTTCGTCAAGCATTTCCTCATTAATGGTAGCATTTTTTTTAACTTCTCCCGTTCTAAACCAAACTTATTTTCCGCCATTGCCTTGCGTTCCAGGACCCCGGGTTGCCCTTTCGGAAGCCAACCCATGGTCCCAGTCAATGGTAGCGTGGTAATACATTTCCGAACTCTAATAATGTAATTAGTAAAGCAGAGACACCACTTCATTTGTAACTAAATTCTGCAAGCGGTTCCGCCCGCGTGAAAGCATATAAGCATTATTGCACTGAGTGCCACTGCACTCAGTGCAATAATGATCTTCTGATTTTATCTATGATGATTAATGATCTTTCAATAATAATCTTTATCACTATAAAGAAGCATACTACTGTTGAAAGAAATTTTATCGGTCCAGCAGTTTCCGAGTTTATTAAATACAAAAAAAAAATTACATATCCTTCCTTTCTTCATAATATTAGTACAGAAGTAACAAAAATATTTAAACAAACCTAAACCAGTCAACAATTAAACCGATACGAATCTCAGTAACGGGGCGGCCGAAATACGTCTCTCAGGAAAAACATTGATAAAACAATATTTCCAAAGCATGAAATAATAAGATAACATTTTGGTAAATGCTCCGGAAAACTAGTCACCTAGTTCTATTGAGTGCGTATCAAAACAATTCCGCGTTCTGAATAAATTTATTTGTGTTTTTTTTTCGTTTATTTTTCCTCGTTTTTGCCCGTTGATAATAACGTTAAGTGAAACATGGATAGGCTTCTAATAATAAAACAAACGATACATATTCTATTAGGCAGTTTTGCTTTCCTAACCTATGTCCATATCTTGTTTAGAAGAGAAATGGTAATGCATCTATCATCATAATGGATCGTAACTGTCCGCTTTAGTGGTGAATATTTCCCTTCCAATAGGCCACGATAACATGGTCAACGTCTATATTGGAAAATGTTATTGAAATTTTAAACTGAAATTCTGAACAAAAATTAATTTTATAGCGTTCAAGCAAGCAAGCATGCATGTGGATGTTTCTTCTGCGAAGCAGTAATGCTAGCAAAGGAGGCGGCCGATCGCGTGAGGCAACGTTCCTCACGCCCCAACCGCCGCTTGGACTCCGATCCCGATTTCCGGCCACCGTAGGCGCGGGCTTGCGGACGGCGAGCAATGGGTGGCTCGCCGTCCGACCTCCGGTAACCGTCCGGACCGAGCCCAAGTTGTCGACGGCGCGTATTGTTCCACGCGCGCCTCAAGGAGATGTCAGCATCTGTAGGGGCCCAGCAGGGTCGAAGCCTGCTGGGGCCAGGTCTGGTTCTGAAAGGAAGACTCGGCCCCGGTACGAAAGGCAACGTAGGAACAGGAGTGGGTTTTTAGTCAGTAAAAGTCTGACACTATCTCCCGCCCCGCCCAAGAGCGGGGGATGTCATAAGATGATTTTCCCACCGAAAAAAAAAAAGCATGCAAGTGGATGCTAATGCCTATGCTGTTAGTTTTGTGATCTGTAAAATACACCACCGGATGCGACGGGTGGTCTTTTCTCAGTTAAGATCTCACGGTACATTTATATTTAATCAATTCATCGTAACCCAGTGGCGGGTTACACCCATTACTTATCTACTAACCTGAAATCGATAACGGGAAGGCGTGTACCAGCTCAACATAAACTACTTAGCAAATTATAATCACATAAAATCACGTGTATGATTCAGTTTCGCGGAATAACCGGGTCGTTTCAATAACGTTTATCAGGTAACACGTAAATCTTGATTAGAGCGGACACCATAAGGAAACTGGTATGGCTTACGTGCGTGTTTACCGACTTGGTTGAGCTCGCTAGAAAAACTGCGGCGGGGTAGGTACACAAGCATTTATAGGTAACCTCTATTTAAAGTTGCATTTGGAGGAAGGGTGAATGTGCGAATGTAATCCTGTTTACTGAATATTACATTTTCAGGTATAGTACCACAGAGGTCTATGAAAAAGAACAAGAAAACATCAGCTTTCCGTAGTCCATTAATTTAGGGAAAGCAGGTAAGAATGTTTCTTTTTTTTACCATTGTTAGGGTCGAGCTCGACCACTATTTCACCTGATGGCAAGCGAAGCAACCTGCCTAGAAGCTAACCTATTCACTCTTAATTTAAATACACCTCTAGCTATTAGGAAACATACACTCCGTCAGAGAAGTCCACTGTTTACATGTATGCACAATGAATGTGTTTCCAAAACGTCGGATGGACGTGGGATGTCCACCATGATACCAGCGCCGACCCGCCGCCGCGTCGTACGTGTGGTGGTCCGATGATGGAACGAGCTTGGTTTAATTAAGTTATGAAATTCTCACGCATACTTCCCCAAATTCAATCGGTAGAAAACCAAAAGGTTAGCAACTCGGTATCGGTGCTCAAGACTTTAAAGCTTCGAAGCTTCGAATGTATTTAGTTACCTTCAAAACCACAAATTACTGAAACAGTGAAATGATCGATGCTATAAAAATAACTAAAACGCTTTCAATTTTAAAAAACTGCTCAATAAACCTGTTCTAAGAAAATCTTATCGGGCAGACGGTAACTTAACTAACAACCATTGTTATGTAAGTTTTCTTCAGCTTAGGTAGCGACTTGGATTTTTTGCCATAAAATCGTGCGAAATAAACGTGAACTCATTATTATGCAAGCGAGGCGTGTCTCAGACGGTGAAAATAGTTACGTCATACGCAGTCACGAGAGCATGCGAATGAGTGACGACGTATAAAGAAATTTAACAGCAGACTTGTCAATTTGAAAGCCGTTGTTAACAGACAAGTTGTGTTTACTAATCTAGTCTAGAAATCGAAACCATTACCAAAACCCAACCTCAATTCTTAAGTGGTCCCAGCGGAGACAATTTACATTAAATTGTACTTTGAAACATAAAATTCTGAATAGAAATTAAGATCAAATTAGAAACTAACTAAAGCTCGAAGTTTAATTTTCGACATCGTAGTCCTTGTCCCAAAATTGGAACTAGTTCTGAGACTGAATTTGAAACAAGTTTAACTACACCTTACCGTCCCAATTTGAAATTTTTATCAAGATGAAAGAGAGAATTGGGTTTTAAGATTATTCAGAACACATTGCTCTCGCATTTCGCACCTTTAGAATAAAAGTGACTTAACTTAAATATTGCCATTTGTGGAAAATGAGGTAATCACCAAAATCTGTAGCATTTACTAGCGACCACCCCAGTTTCGCACAGGTTTTACAAATATTTGAAATTCTCGGCTTTTCTTTATCAAAATAGGCATTAACTCTACACCTAAACCTTTCTTATGAATCACGCTGTCTATTGGTAAAATTAACATGAAAATTCAATCAGTAGTTTTTTTTAAATTGGACAGAGATGCGTTGGGGGACTTTCTTTTATAATATGTAAGAATAAGATTTTTTGTTGTTTATTTTTTACTCATATCACAGGCTATTTCTCAATATATGTATATATCAAATATTATTTATTATCTTCGCCGTGTGAGATAGCCTTTGAATTGTATGGCGAGCGATATTGTATCTTAACATAAAATATTATAGTATCTTAGCCGTGTGCAGCGCCCCTTAGTGAACTCCACTGCGAGTGAAGTAACCTACGACAAACTTATTATTTACGTTTGGTACAATTATCGGGTCTAGGGATCGAACCGCAAAATTAAGTTTTTTTTTATTGTATATACTTTTCCGGGATAAAAAGTAACCAGTGTGGTGCCCAGGATATTAAAGAATAATTTTACCAAGTTTCATCGTAATCGAACCGGCAGTTTTTGCGTGATGTCTGAACAAACAGATGACAGACAAAAATTTTTTTAATCACATTTTTGGGTTCAGTGTCGGTCTAGTACCACCCCCTGCCATTTATTTTTTAATATTTTCAATGTACAGAATTTTGACTTCTACAGATCTATTACAAGTACAAACATTATTACATTACCTCTACAACCCTAAAAAATCAAAATGAGAATTAAAAAAGCATTTTTAGCAACAGAGTGAATTAGTTTAGTTATACTTATTTATAAAATCTTTAAAATGTAAAACATACAAGTTCACTTACTATCTAACATATTTATACTTTAATTTATCCGAACTCACTAGCCATGTATAAGCCAGTAAAGGCTTTTGTAGTTTTTAGTATAAAAATTTAATGTATACTGTGATATTGCACAGAAATAAAAAAAAATATACATCCTTTTATAGATCAGTTTATGGAAAAATCCGAATTTATGGCATTTTTCATTCAGAGTCTGATTTGTCGTGACTTACTAATAAGTAAAGTTGTAATTATGAATCAGTCTTTAATATATCTAAACTCGATATTTTATTCTGATATAAGACCACAACTTCGGGCAAATTAACAAGTACCTAGAAGTACACAGCGAAATAATTTTTAAACTGACATTTTAATTACTGGTGAATCCCTTAAATGCTATATGTAATTGAATCTCGATGCGTTAAGACCAGCCATTGAATTATTGCAATGGTAATTAAGCACGTCTGGGGTGTATCTCACAGTTTCAATTTGAAATTGAGCTCATTCATCGTGCGTGTGGTGGGCTCGTAATAAATAGTTAACTAGCACAAGTGCGATAAAAATGGTGGCTGAAATATATAGGATAACTGTCATATCTGTCAGTTTGATTGAATGTTTATATTTTGTTACTGCGGATTTCAATTGAAATCTAGAAATAGGACGACTTTTTCTGGTTTTCTTTGCATACAAATTGCTTTTGAAATACAATATGTTTTTTAGGGTTCCGTACCTCAAAAGGATTTTTTTTTTGTGGTCCGTCTGTCTGCCAAGACCCTTTATCTCGGGAACGCGTGGAGGTATCGAGTTGAAATTAAAATCATATACCTAGTCAGGTATGCGGTTCCTAGAAGTTGCGAAAAATATCTAACTTCTAAGTTAACGAAAAAGAAAAAAAGATACGGCCGTTTATATTGCGAGAATCATTTATTTCAACACTCTCAAGGGAATCAATATTTATAGAGTACTTCTTGTTGACCCAGAATCTAGGTATAGGAATACTCGTAAATCTGAAAACGGTAAAGTTTACTTCACAACAACTTTACGACAGACAAAAAAAAATTTTTTTGTGGTTCGGAAAAATCTTCGAGACTCTTTCGAAATTCGGATATTGAACTATTTACATAGGTAAGTTTGTACGAAACCCTTAGAGCGCGAGGCCAACTTGTTCTTGCCCAGTTTTTTTTTATCTTAAGGATTATTGTAATAATCCATAGGTATTACAATTTCTATATTAATGTAAGACTTTATAAGTACAAGATAGGTATCCTAACAAGCTTGTATAGAAATCCGTATATTTATAAGTCTTGTAGAAAAAAAAGGTACCATGCACAAGATAATCCGTTAAGCTTTTAATGTGAGCAAGTGATACAAGTATTTAAATTACAAATTACACATATCCATTAGCTACTTGGCTGGCTCATAAAAATAAGAACACTAGCCATGAATTCTGTTACATGCGTGAATATACTTTAGTATGTTTTTAGATCGAATGAAGACAGGTTTTTTAAGGAAAACTCCTAATTTCCCAGTTAAAACGAAGATTAAGAGGTAAAAGTATCCTTTTACTTAAAAGTCACCCACTGCGTGTCTGACCCAAAAACTACTACACGGATTTTCATAAGATTTTCACCAACAAACAGGAGTAATTCATGCGGAAGGTTTACATGTATAAAACATGCATATGCAGTAGAGAAAAACAGACAATCTCAAAGATTTCTAATATTCGTGCGAAGCTGGGGCGGGTAGCTAATAAAGAGCATACACTAGTACCAATATTCTTTTGCCAATTGTACAACCGCCGATTATATAACTTTTCTTCGTTGTACGTTATGTACCTATCGAACACAATAAAAGCCGCCCACCTGCGGTAAACTCTTCGGAAAATTTCTATGTTTCAGGCCTTTATATGGTCATGAATAGTAAAGCCAGAACTAATATCTGCCTCTAGTCAATTAAAGACGCGTAATGTTTAGGCAAAAATAAAGAGTGATTAACACTTTGTGTGATAAAGACCTAGCATAATATGAGTCGTATTATAACTGAAAAAATTACAAAAATCTAAGTTTGCCATAAGTCTACTTTTTTTTTTATTGATATAAACCTGTGCTTGACTGCGATCCCACCTGGTGGTAAACAGTGATGCAATCATTGATGGTGAGGCGCACTAGTTTATTAAGAGCCTATTCACTCAAGTCTTGAAGACACCTAAATTATAGTTTGACGGGAAGATCGCAGCAGACAAATTGTTCCAGTCCTTCGATGTACGCGGTATAAACGACGAAGCGAAACGCTTAATCCGGACCGTTCAAGATATGGATGTACTTAGATATAGATTCGTAATAATCAACCTACAGAATTATTGATGGTTGATTCATTTATATTGAAGATTGTAAATAATATATAATTTTGTAAATAAATATAAAGATATATTACGCCCGCCAATCATACTTTAATCAACGAACAACTTGACACTGCAAAACGCAAAAAAAAAAATTAGAAAAAATTGAATTTTACGGGTTACCTTTGTGCTACTCCCACAACGAATCCAGACTTAAATAGGCTTATTGATTAGCAAACTTAGATTTTTAATTTTATTTTCAGCTATTGTACGACCACACAATTTCGGTCCTTAGCACCGAAATTGTTACCAGCAAAATGCAACTTAAGAGAATTTGAATTTCGCGTATTATCCTAGGGCAATTAAACTTAATCGGGTCCTGGGCATGAACATAAGACAACAATAGATACGTAGGCACGTACAACGACGACTCGGTAAGCGGTTTGTGGGCAGTATTCTTTTCACCAAAACTGTTGAAGTAGTTACGAGAAGATTACGAGAATCATCGTCAACCACACATCAAGATCTTTTGACGAATGTTCACAATCAGTTCGCAAGGACATTGCGTGATATCCCAGCGTTGCTTCACGTACCTACTTAGGCGGCTAATATTTAGTTCGCACATCATAACACAAGGCTACTTCGCAGCTTACATGCGAAGTTAACATTAACCTCCAAGGGTAAAATGTCTGTCAATTTAATTTTACCGCTTTGACTGTAATCAAGACATGGTGCCGCAGGTTAGTCAAGTCGCAGGTTATAATTTTATATTTATTAAATGGCATTAAAGATGTCTGATACTTCAGAGCCCACACAGATGGAGTTGTATTTTGTTGCAGAAAAACGACAGAACAGCTTACAGTATTAAAGTAATAAAGTATGGATCCTTCGTATATTCAGTCCAAGTTATTAGTGGATAGTAAATCAATTCGTGGTCTAGGCTGTATAAATACCAAGATTTCTGATTTGAACATTTGAAGTTGAGTATTTTTCAAACTCTAATATGAAAACCTGTTAAAATTTTGCATTAAAGTAGGATTTGAGACGTTCTTAACTTAAAATACACATTTAAAAAACACACTAATAGACTTCTTTTCGAGTCTTTTGTCAAGTCAAAAGTCCATCCTTGAGTAAGTATCGACACCGAGTACTAGCCTGTCGGTTTTCTATCGCTTACATTTCGGCCACAGATAATTACATGGTTACCCTTACCTACGTACAAAATGTTTTTGAAATTTATTTTACGTACAGCTAAAGAGTGGGTTTCTCTGTTGGAGTCTTTGTTTATTAATAGCTACTACCTAGGGGCCTACCCATAAACATATCTATAGGCCTACCTCTTTAAGGTAAGAGTGAATAGGTTACTTCTAGACAAGCATGATCCATCGTCAATTACATCATCGCTTACTATCAGTGCGCCTCACTATCAATAATTGCATCTCTGCTTACCATCAGTTGGGATCGCAGTCAAGCACTGGTTTATATCGATTAAAAAAAAGAGATAGTGTGGTCAAATGCTAGCCAATAATAAAAATATGCCTCCCTGAACTTTCAACACCTTTGTCAAACGGATCATCGCTTACAAGCAAGTATCAAACACTAAGGACAGCGTTTTATTAATAAAACTTGATCATATATCCTCTAAATATTTTCCTTCCTCCTGGATTAAAAAAAATCACTTCTTAAACGATTGACTCATTTTCGAAGTTCGAACCGGACATAGGTATCACGCGTTTCATCAAATAAATATTTTAACAGTTATAGAAAAAACTTCACGTCACGACTGATACCGATAAAAGTCAAATAAGGAAATAATTATATAACAAGGTCCGTGAATAAATAAATGCATACAAATGATAGAGATATCAAAAGAACGAATCTGTAACACCACATGTTATTCATGAAATAATCAATCAAAACTTCTAATATTGAATAAGTAGGTGCATTAGAACATTTCGATTTTATATGTTCAAGTACACGTCATTCAATGAATAATACTTAAAGCTTTGAAACGAAAAAGAAGACGTAAGTGCAAGGAGTGACTGACATTATCAATGAAGATAGACACCCGACAGTAATACGTCGATAAAAATTCAATTTACCATAAACCGAGCGTTCTTAACGCCTATTTCAATTCAGTTTGCGATAATAAAGATTATTATTATTATTATAGTTTACAAAATGTAAATACTTACAAACCAATAAACAAAAAGATGCAGTAAAGTTTTAACGTAACATCAACTTTCTACAATCAAGGGGAAAGGTCGGTCAAACCTTGCTTCAGAAACGAGTAAGCACTGGGTTCTTAGAAAACAATTGCCAATTATCCGGGCGTATATTCCCAAGCGCTAGGTTTTTGCAAGAGCTCATACAACATGTCATTCTTAAGCAACGTGCGGACAAATGAATGGGGTAAACAATAAACAATGTCAATCACAGGCCACAGACGTCCTTGGCTCAGTGGTTGTGACACCGACACTGGTGGATTAGCTGACGAATTCGTTAAGTCATTTTTGGACACTGACAAACTGACGTGCAGTTATTGTTACCAAAAATCACTATCCACTTCTTCAATTGCTAATGAGTTCCTCAAACGAGCACAAGCAAAAAGGATTTCAAAATTTACGTAATTTTGATCTTAGAAATAAAGTCTGTCAACAGCAAAATAATGGTTAGGAGGAGTTTATTCTCAGTGACACAGATGAATTGTACATTTATTCAAAAGACGTTTACTCCAGTGCCATAAGCTTTAGTGGTATTTCGCCTCGAGGCGTGACCTCTAAGCCCTATTTACCTTTGATTAATAGCGTTATTGAAATTCAACGACAACTTTAATTATATTAACACTCAAGTACGGTCTAACTACTCGATTTTGTTCATGAGTGCCGATAAGATCATTAAAAGCCCCATGTGTGTTGAAGTCTGTCAATCTTCAGTAAATTCAACATAACTTGCTGTCGAACCCAAATCAAATAAGAAGGGTCTACATTAGTCGACATTGAGTCTATTCGAAGGAATCGCTACAGGTTTGCAATCAGGGTACAGTCCATTGACTTTCATACCAGCAACGACCATTATTAAAACGGTTAGTGTACATACCCGGGTCCAATTAACCGTACGCAGTTGTCCGATGGTACGTACCTGAAATGAAAAAGAACCAGTTTACTTATCGATTCTCAGTACAATTACAAGGCTTCGATTACAAGTCAATTACAGAATGCATAAAAAAACCATGACAATGTTGATATAATAACGCATCAGAATATTTAATAGCGATCAACAGGAGATTATGTGTTAAGGACATCCAGATTTTCAAGAACGCTGACATTAAGAATTCATGAAAACTGTATTTGTGTCGATATTCGAATTGTGCAATATCGTAATCGTAATATTTCGTTGCGAAATCCCCAGCGAGCGGTACGATACTCTTCGGTGTTGCGGCACAGAATCGCGCCCGACTTCGTGAGAGGTTAGATTGGTTCGAACTTGCTACTCGGCAGATTCAATTATATTTAATCGTCTCGAGATGACAAAACTCTTATTACTACGGCATCGCATTCTAATATTTTATCGATATCGATGACGTTTTCTATTATCGTTTATCTATTCAGACGTGTAATTCGACTGCGTATTAATACAAATTCAATACAAATTATTGGAGTCGCAAGAATGAAATGTTAGGAATAGTATAATGAAGTTTGTAGTTTTGTTATGACGGTTCGTTGTTGTCATTACATTTGCATAAATTAGCTAATAACCGGTATTTTGATGCGGCATCCGACCACTTTAATACTGAGTATCGAGATGTAGAAATCGACAGGTGCGTAGGGACGTCACTACCGGTCGGCGGCTGATAAGCGAATGTATGCCGGCCATTCACCTGCGCCCACTGACACACTGTTTCATCTCTCTCGCTCTCGTTTGGTTCGTTATACAATAAAAAGAGACACAAGTACGCATGCACGTTCCAATGAAGAACAAAGAACTGCATGAAACAATCCAAACAATACGTCATGCTACATTTTCAATTTGTGCAGAAAATGGTTGTATAGTGGTAATTAAAGTGACGTTATCCCACGATATAACAATGTATTCAGTGACATAGTACGACTTTAATTCGGTATTGTACTCAGTGAAATCTAATTTACTGTTTCTAATGGTCATACATTAAAATAATCTGAATATACACAGTGGGTATGCCAAACATATCGAGAAGTATTGTATTGTTCGGCGCTAATTAGAAGCCTCATTGTTTTATTCATAATCAATCGTCTTTAAAGAATTATTAAACGATTTTCAATGTCTAGGTAAGTCTAAAGGAGCTCATAACATTAGTATAACAATGTGCATTAATATTTTATGTTTCAAGGAACGAAACATAATTGAGCCTTTGTTATGCAGTTCTGCTATATAAATTATCATATTACTACGATATACAATACTCTAAAACCTAACAAGCTGCCAGAGAAGCAGTACACGTGCAGTTTACCATAATGGGCTAACAGCCTCATCCATCTTTACGTAAAATTACAATGTTTGAACTCAATATCTGATTGGTGCATGCCAGAGTAAAAACGTGTGAGATAGATAGATAGATATGCAAGTATTATATAAAATATCGTAAGTATTACACGAGGCAAAGAAATCCAATACTAAACCGATGTAAAAAAATACAAAAGACACGATACTAGAACGTGAACGAACGCAGCAAAGTCGCTTATATAAGTTATCTGGCATCTAGACTGAGATATTTATATCGCTGCCGAAATAGGAAGTAAACTAACACTATCAACTAGTTTAATTATCAACGTTTAACGATGAAGTTGATTGTAGCTGATTCACCTCGCAAATTGATTAAATGCATAAAGGAATAATGACCGCTTGAATAATTATGACTCCGATATAATTAGGCAATGGAGAATCAATCGATATCATTAAGTAGGTAATTATGAAGACGCTAACCTCAAATTTTTCACAGTGGTTACTATTCATCTTGTTTATTAATTAGTTTATGATTTATTGATAAAGAAAACTGTTATTTAATGTTTGTATCGATAACATATTTAATTAAGTAATATTGAAATGATCACGAGTTTGCGCCATCGGTTTCATCAAGAAGTAATTACTAAATGGACTATATTGTCATAGGCTATGTGCTTGTCTTTAATCCTACACGCGTTGTAAAGATCCGTGATATACCTACTAGGCTTAAACGTCGCTGTCAGTTCGTCACACTTTCCTAAGCTGCAGAAAGCTCTGAAGCACAGATTACATACTTAGCAATTACTTTGTAGCCCGTGGATTCAACACTCGTTTTTCTTCCTACGATTCAGGACATGAAAAGCTTTAGCTTTTTAATATTATATAATCATATTTGAGTTGAATTTCAGGCTGTGGTTTCGTGTTGAAAGTTGGCCAGATTTCAAAAGTGAGTGAAGCAAGTTGATTTTTTGTATACACATATTTCAAAAACCAGATAAGCCTCTTTAGATCTCCTTGTTTATTTTTTAGGTTAACTACCACTGTATTTATGTTTACAAAAATACTATTTCCTTTTAGGTAAAATAACAGATAGAAACTAGGACTTTAACATCATATTATATGAAGGTGAGTTACTATCGGCAGATTAATGATAATATCATGACCTACATCTTTTAAATTAGTCCAAACATCTTCAATATTCTAACACGCGAATTCTAATTTACTATCAATATTCATGTCAGTTTTATTATTGTGAATAAAATTATGATTCTTTATGATTTTTTGCACAAACTCGGTTTTTTATTAATACTAAATTAATTGTGATACTTTTTATGAAGAAATCAAATTC
Source organism: Mythimna vitellina (assembly GCA_949316375.1). Classification (NCBI taxonomy): domain Eukaryota; kingdom Metazoa; phylum Arthropoda; class Insecta; order Lepidoptera; family Noctuidae; genus Mythimna; species Mythimna vitellina. The sequence continues at coordinate 5,106,627 of OX438696.1, forward strand.
TGAAGTCTTTATTTTTTAGCAAATAAAAAAGGACACGGATTTAAAATAGATTTTATACAATATTTCTTTCTCAATAACCTGGCAAGGCCACTTGTATAGTGAATTATTTGTTTCTTACTGTGCAAGCCACACTTCACACAAGATTGCTTTCATATTCGTCAAAGACGAGGAAACAGGCACAAAAATAAACAGCAAAAGTATATATTCTGTTCAAGTTCAGTGTTAACTACTGTGAAAATGGATCATTCACTATTGAGAGTCGCTCTAACCGTTTAAGATTTCACTTTTACAATAGCCCGAAACAGTTCCAAATTAACGACAATCGAGGGACAGTGAAAAGCGTTTACGGAGGTCGCATTCACTCGTTGTGTTGTTTGTCACCTATTTATGCAAACAATAGTCGAAGTGAGCAACGGAAGCGTTTACAGAGCTGGCTTGCGTTGTTTGTCTTAACAATTTCGTGTGTATAGGCAAATAAAGCTTCTGACGTGCGTAGGTTATGATTTATGAAGCGGACGGAAATGTATAGGGACTTTCTTCTTTTGTACTATAGGTTTATAGGTCAGAAAACAACGCTGTTTGCTCAGCTTAATCAGGTTAATTGCCTGGGCTGTGACTGGGTTTATCTAGGAATGATGGATGATTGTGAGAACTGCGCATAAGTTTGCATGCCATGAATCAAACAACTTCGTTTATTACTACCGTTAGATAGAAAACTCTGGAAATAAACTAAGAGCTAATTTTATAAAGAAAACAATACAATTAACTTTTAGCAATTTTAGCAACAACGTTGCTCTCTACTTATCAAGCGCATTCGTGCAAAATCAAGATAAAATCAGATAAAAGCTATTTCATGATAAATATTAAAACACGATCCCAATTATAACAGGATCTTTTCTTTCTAACGAGCTAACTTAACGGGTTCAAGTGATTCGCTGTACGTTTAATCAGCATCCAACTGACCTGCATTAAGTTGGCTATAACAAGTTTTGGTCTAGGTAGCCTAATTGTTGCGATATATTCAAAATTAACGTTTGCTAAATTGTTTCAATAATTTCTTGTAACTGTACTCGTCTGCCAGCGGAGCATTAACGAGGTGCGCATTCGCAAGCGCAACCGTTTTCGAAACTTCAGTTGGTTGCCGCGCTGCCGCCGCCGACCGGTGCGCTTGCGCAACTTTGGTGCCGCGGGCGCTCGCCGATTCCCACGCGGATTTCGTATAAACAGGTGGTGTTCAAATGCAATCATTATACTCGACAAATGTTGCCAATTACTGATTCCTTTGTAATCTGCTATCGGCTAGAGAATAACAAACTGTTGAGACTACAATAACGTTGATTGTTAACGTTCACAATATGAGTCCAAATGCATTGGAGCTCAGTAGGCACAAAGCTGTTACATTACTGAAGGTCAAATAAGAGAATGCGGTTATTTAAATTATCCAAGGAACAGATAGTCGTTATGTATTGCATATAAATATGCGAAAACAAATAGAGCTTTGCATTCTATTTGTTTTTATTTCCATTGTACGAGTAGACAAAGGAAGAACAGTAGTAAATCCAACAGTGGAACAAGAAAACACGCTGTCTCGCACGTTGACGATGATTTACAGTGCGTGTGTTTGTACGGAGTTACAATAGAAGCCAGAAGAGGATTGGATGCAATAAATATGCAAGCTCACGAACTAAACACCTAAGAGGTCACCTGCTGTGCCTACAGATATATTTACGAGTCCGAAGTACTTAATGCCACGCCTTTGCCCTTTAAGATTTACATTACATCTAAATAGCTTCGTGAATACCACAGATGCAAGGCTACTTTTTGTGTTCAATCAAACGTGTTTAATCTCGAAAGAAATATTGGAGTAACACATCATAAAAACACATCATACATCTTTAGAATTAATTATAATAAGATGTCTTATTTACACGAGAAAAACCTAGGTCTGACGCAGACCGCGACCGTTATTGCCATTAAAGTAATTTAAAGCAGGACAAATTCTTTATACGTAAAAGGTTAATCGAATAACTACGGCATGTAGATTAATGTAGCCGGTGTATTCGATGCTAGTCTAATTATGTCTTACAGTGAGATAGTTAAGGGCTGGAATGCAGCGGCGGCGTAAATTGCACGTCCGCAGCAGCGGTAGGTGAGGTGTGTCGATCGACAACCTTCCATTCTCTAGCGAGCCTGACACCAATGCCGATGGGGCTATTAAATATTAACTAGTAACAATCGCTACCTAGTTTACACTGCAGTTCAAACGAGAGGATACGATTAAATCGAAGACACTTACATATATAAATAACAAGCACTCGCTGAAGCTGATAAAGCAATTTTAATATTTGTCATCCAAGTAAACACGTATAATTTTATGATCTGCAGCTCATCTTTATCTTGAGGCTATTTGAGACTAGCTGATTGAGTTAATAAAATGGTAAGATCGTTTACGAAATGGAATTCTATATTTACTGCTGATAAATAATTTACAAGTCGTAAATCGAATGGCACTCCGAGATTATATGACGCAAAGATGTGCATTTTCCCTTTAAAGTTCTGAGTTGTAATATAGCAGTGCGAGTTTTATGGCAACATAAAACGGTTTCCAAAATCAACAAGCGCAGCAGTCGCGAAGCGTGAGTATTAAGAAGTATTGAGTGAAATCGTAAACCTCATGACCTCAATGAAGACAGTTCGGAGACGATCGTCGCTGAGATTTCGGGCAGATTTTAAAGGGAAGCTAACGGAAACCGCTACATTGCACATATGCTCACATAGTTTTACTTTACTAACAACACTCACGCTCCCTGTGATAACAGTACTACGCAGTAGGAGCAGTGGGAAGACCTCGACCTTGGACCACCAGCGACAACGATCGCACGTCAATCACGTTCTATTAGTTCAAAGCCACATCTATAAAGTTCATTACCTCAATAGAAGGAATGATTTGCGTTCGTTCAACGCGACCTTTTAATCTCGTTCGTTTGGTTCAAGTCGAAAATATAGAGCATGACAAAGGTACTCAAGAAAACGATTGAAAGACAGACTAGAATATTTCCTAAAGTTTATGTTCAGAAATTGGTATAGGAATATCTATTATAAAACCGGCATCTAATATGAAATGCTTCTAAGCTCTGCCTTGACACATATTGCAACATATTGGTAAACGAAAGATTATCAGCTATAGACATAATCTTGGCTTCCGTCCAACACAATATTTCAAGTAACATCATCCAAACGAAGCGATATGGTTTTGAAATAGTTATTGCATTTTGTAGTGTTTTTGTATAGACTAGTAAATAGCATATATTTTGATATTATCATTTTCTGAATAATCATCTAAAACTTGTTTTCACTGCAGCCAGGTGAACCAAAATTCTTACACAACGATAGTTTACAAAACATTCAAAATTCATACTTACGACAGAACGAAGAACAATGGTTAGTCTTGATAAGGTTAAGTGTAAACGAAATCACAAAGAATGTAGAAGAATGGAATGCTTTTAGATGTTGCGTCATTAAATAGTAGCAATCAATTATATTTTCTTTAATTAATTCTGTATTTATATTTTGAGTGATCTTACGCAAGAACCTTTAGGTGTGTGTGTACAAACAGTGTAATGGTCACAAAACACCCACGCTTTTCTCTTATAACTTGTTCGAGTCGTATCGTAGTTCACAATCACCTCGCCCTCGTCTCGATTGATAGAAAAACTAGTTCAATCTTGGACAAGGCTGGTAACAACCCCGCCGATGGAGCCATGGCATCGCCTATTATGCCTGACCTACATACACATCGCTATGGCTAACTGAACGACCTGATATATAATGTATTCTTGGATTATGATTTATGTTGAGATTTAGTAAAAGAAAATTAGTTTCAGACTAGCTTCTGCCAGCGGCTTCGCCCGCGTGAAAGTAGGTTTCTTCATACAAATTGGCCCTCGTATCATCTCAAGGGTTGAATTTTGGAAAATCTTCTCTTAGTGCGCGCCTCCGACCTAAAGGGAAACCTTATGCAAAATTTCACGCTGCTAGTCCCAGTAGTTTCGGCTGTGCGTACAACTGATCTAGTGTTGTTTCATTATTACAGTTCAGATTTAAAACATCTTTGTGTTATTGACCTTCGTAATTAATATCTATCTCAAGCACATATGCAAAGTAATTTCAACCTTCTGCGGTTTTGTAACTCAGATACATATATTATTTTCATATGTTGTAAAGTCTAAGCCGTGCACTAGCTTCTGACGATTTACAAGTGCCCATGTAAGCCTATGTGAAATATATTTTTTTTTAAATTTAATTTTAAAATTTTAATTTAAAAGCATTATGAGGCAAGTCGATGTGAACGGCTTATTTTTTTTTAATGCTAACTCGTTTTATTGTTAATTGATTTCAATGATTAGTATCACAATGGAACCATTGAATGATGGCCCTACAGTAATAGACGTCTATTGTCCATCAAATACAAGGTTGGTAAGTACCTACAAACGGCAAAGAAATGTTGTTAGTCAAACTTTGTGTGGAACTTTGTATATTTGAACGTCTCTGTTCATAACTTGGAAATAATTTGCGACTTCGTGAGACCAACTCTTCAAGGTCTACAATTGAACCATAAAACTTTGAAAAAAAAAAGTAAATTTATAGTTTCTCAAGTTTATGAGTATGAGTATTATATTGCCTTATAAAAAGTAGAATAGTACTGTAAAGTATTGTTTACTTGAGTATTATTGAAAACAGTTACTGTTCTAAAATCTTCTATCTATATTATAAAAGAAGAAACTGACAGACTGACATATCAACGCACAGTTGTACAATGATCAAGATGATTTATTCCGTTCTAATACCAAAAAGTAATACCACTTGTATTTTTTAAATCAAATTTATTATCCATTCCAATCGAATACTAACGACTTGAATTTGGTACAGTCGGCTCAGTTAAACCTAATCAAAAAGGTCTTATGATTACACATAAAACATATTTATTGACTGTACCACCTTATATCTTTAGGGCCTCCGCACACTTGAGACAAGACTATCTTAGATAGATTTGTCTAGGACGTCGCAGACTTGTCTGCACCAAGACTGTTTTGTCTACGACACGGCGTACACCATCAAGACAAAACAGTCTAGCAGCGTACGGGCAGTGTTGCTATCTTAGTGAATTTTCCATTAAAATTAGACGTTTTAACCCCCCATTTAGTTGCGAAATATTGGTTTTAGTGACTAGTGGATTTTTTTAATTGCTTTAGTAAAATAAAATTTTTACTAAAAATGCGATCACTCGGGTGTAAATCTGCACCATAGAATCCATAATTATAAATCTGATACCTACGACGATGGTGCAAACAAAAACGACTCGTCTGAAGACGAATTAATACATAGCTGTTATTCAATAATTTGTTTGTTGATTTACCTACAAATGTTAATTTGGTATTTTGATCAACTGATTGTTAATTTTTCTCACTTATTATTAAAGGAAACTAATAAAATATATGCCTACTTATTTTATTCCGTACAACACACATTATTTTAGTGGAAATTTTTGCGATTTTGTGTGTGGGATAATTTTTTGTTAATGGTTTTCTGGTGGTTTTAAAAGTTGACTCTTGTGGTAAGTTAGTGTAACTATTGGCTACATTGGACGTACCTCCTCTTTAGTAATCTCGTCAGAGCAAAACAATCTTGTCACAGACAAGTCTGCGGTGTCGTAGACAAGTCTGTCTAAGTCATTCTTGTCTCAAGTGTCCGCAGGCCCTTAGGTGTATTTTTAAATACGAGTCCAAACAAATACCAGTGGTATCAGTTGTTGGTATTAAAATAGAATAAATCCGCAGGATCAACTTGGTTTGTTAGTAATCAATAAAATGTTTCGTCATACAGAGGTCACAAACGATCGTATCGCGTGACCGACAAGTTGACATTTGCATTTTGGTGTGACTAATTACGATTGATCATCATTGTAACGGTTATCAAGTCAGTCGGTCATAAATAAAATGATGTTACGTTGTGTTCACAATTAGGATTTGATAACTGGGTATATGTGACCTCTCAAAATGTATAACAGATTATTTTAATGCCGAGGGGCACGAGTTAGCGCCGAGCACAAATTGAGATCAATTTCGGAAGAGAACAGTTTTTTTTTTTAAATATATGTTATAATTCAGTAGCAGCACTTTAAACCTTCGGAATATAATACAGACCATTTTGTTATGTCACACCTTTTTACAAAAGCTAGTTAAAAAAAATATTCTAAGATGCGCTTGCGCAGGTAGCTGTGAAATGGAACAAGTTAGTCGAACAGCACCATAAGCGACTCGCGCGAAGCGGAATATTAATAAAAATTATGCGGTAGGCGTTCAAAAGACAGTTCAATTTTATAATGAAGTAGTTCGTGGTCCGTGTTAATTATATTTTCAATTTCACAACGCGCCCGCTACGCCTGGGGCTACACGTAACTCGAACCAATTATGTAAGAAGGAATATTTGCAGTAGTATTTAATTGTATCGCTTCCAGACAGCCATACGAAATAATAAATCAATGAAAAATATTTATTGCTTGTTGGCTTAAAACTTTTAGTATAATCGCACCATGGTGATATTTATTCATGAATTTCAACGACAAATATCAAATGCAAGTGGAAAGTTTTCTGAAACTTCGTCAACATGCATGTCAGTATAGGAGGTTCACGAACATCAACCTCTTGAAATAGCAGCGACAGACGGGGGCCACAGTAACGAAATCGACTTTCAGTAATACAGTGGGCGGTCGTAAAGTTCCGAATTAATCTTCCATTTTGCAAACGTTACCTACAGTTCACCTGACACATTTCGTTTCCTAACCTCGGAATTATGGTTATTTATAGCTAAACAAATGTCACTGACTTTATTACAAGCGCAGCACATCACGGTCGAAAACGTGACGTAAGAATGGCGTGTATGGAAGCCAGTTAACCGATCAGATCCTTAACTACAGACTATAAGTTTGGTCGTCAACCTGCAGCGCAAAAAGCATAAATTGCATTAAAATTGGTAGCGCTGTTAAAGTAATCGCTGTCAACTCATAACAATGTTTATTATTAGTGAAGATCGGACGGACATATAAAAAAAGAAAGGCTTGGACGTTAGGATGAGCATGAAATTATCGAAGAACAAAAAATCTAAGTAGAAAATAGCCTAAGACCGGTGCGGAGGCGAGGCGACGCTTCGGCTCGTTTTTCTCTTAATTGGAAGAGAAGCATAGCCTGTTTATGCTTGTTAAACCGGGGAATTCGTTAATTGTAATGATAATAATCAGTGATAAATACACATACGTGGGTAAAAACAAATGGAGAGATTCACAAGGTATTTTAATCGAAGAATTTGCGGTCTATAAATTACTGAACGCCATAAATAATAATATTGATCATTAAGGTCGAGCAGATGTGAAAATAACAATTTAACAACTATGTATATATCTACTAGTGTTACTCAAAAGACTTCTTGAAGACGGAGTTAACAGTTATAATCCTTAATGACCCGGAAGCGAAACAATAATGTTGTGCTTAAGGATTGAGATGGTTTGATGTAAAGAAAAAGACTTATAAGGACCGGATACCACTGATCATTATAAACAACGTTTTGTATGCGGTTTCGCTCAAGTGTAATCCCAATAAAAGGCAATGTTTTAACTCTACAGTCTATAAAACGGCTTTAATTTGTGGATCCTCTTTGGAGCAGCGACAGCATAACTGACATTTACATGAAATCGAATCTTAGTAACTGCAGTGGTTTGTGAATGTTTACGGCTTAAACCACTTTCGAATATGCCCGTGTTTACGTTCCAGCTACAGATTTAATACATACATACACACTAAGGGGTCGTAACATTTATAACAAGACCGCAGATCACGCGGCGATCGGCGTGGTTACTTCACCCAATTTCGTCAACTCACGTTCTCATCCAGCTGCTAAGCCACGTGATAGTGTGACGCATTAGAAGGTTAGCTGGTTAGGTTCCCTACCTAAAACACGTTTGAGTTAAATCGGGAACTGTAGAGACAAAGGAAACATGTGATAAACAAACATGTCACATTGCGTACCTACCGTGAGGCCTGCAGAAAGAATAGAAGTGACGTGTTCATAGATAATGTTAATTCAATATCAGTTTTAAATTAAGAAGAAGTCTCGTATTAAGACCGTGATTTGACCTAAATCGAGATCATTGTCGGACTGCACAGAAAAGAAAGAGAAGCACGACGAAGCAATAATTGCAATGCTATTGATTTTGTAAATTTGGTTATAAATATAACACTTCTACAAGTCAATTATTTCGTCAACTTAAACTAGAAGAGGCCGGTGTTTCCCAGAAAAATACCAAAACAAACTCAGAGGTCAAAGTCTATTTTAAGTCCGAACAGTAAACAAGTAATGGTTAAATATGAGAACTATGTAGGTAAAATTGTACATCTATTATTTTATAATAAAAACAGTGCAAATCATAAAGCATTTCCGTATAAATGAGTTGAGACAGTCAAGTTTTACATTAATGCAAGTACTCAATTCATTGTTGTTTTTAATTTTATCGAATTACTTATTAGACACCTTCTATTAACACTTGACGATGCGATCATTTCTATGGAGAATTTTTGGAAACAATCAAGTTTTCAGAACAATAGTCAACATTAACTTACTATATTTTTTCCGCAGCCTCAAACTAAATAGATTAAGATAAAACGTTTTAGAAAACCAGCAATAACTTTTTGCGAATAACAGAGTCTTAATGATGTAACCAGAATTAAACAGTCCTCGCAGTATAATTGTGAAACAGTTGCTTAAGCATGAATTAAGAAAAGTTTAGATGTGCAACTGTTACAAGGTTTAAATCGATCAGCGATTCAGTTGACACTCTCATCTAATGACGTTATGTTAGTAAGTGCTGAGATCACTGCATGCCATTCGAATGCAAAGGAAATGCATTGTCGATTCAATTGTTTGCACCGTGCAGTTCCTAACAACGAATAGGTCAGCTCCTTTATTCTCGTGGGTGTCGCAAAAGGCGAACCATGTCAATCCGTTATGGCGAAATTCTCATGCGACCGTTCATCGTAGCTGACAATTAGGTGGTCCATGTCTCACTGTGGATTACTGAGCTAACATGATAATAATGACAATACTGTTACGTGGCCATCTTTAAAAACAAAATTCCCGTTACCAAGCAGTACAATTGGACAATTTCAGTTTCTGACAAATTGACGCTCGATAACTTCCACTTACGAATCAACGACAATACGTCTATGGGCTTCTGATCGCACGCACATAATGTTAGGATTAGCTGCACTTCTAGTTTCAGGATGAGTAGTTTATAGTCGCAATCAGGGCAGCACGCAAGCTTTACTGATCTAAATTTCCGAGATTTATATGCTAAGCTATCATGAGATGAAGATTTAGATAGACAGTGTCCGATTATAAATAAAGAAACTCCCTATAGCTTAAATAATAAATCCGTTAGAGGATTTATCTGTGAAGGGCATGCTGTAATGTAAAGAGGAGCTTTTGTGTTGTACCGGCAATTCACGACTGTGGGATAACAACTTATTACGTCTATTTCAAGTTGTGTAAATAAACAACAAGGCGTAATTCCGCTATTACTTGCTTCGTATACCCACAAATTGCTGCAAATGTTCACATTCCGAGTAACACTTGCAAATTCTGCTTTAACATTAAATAGCATTAAAGTAACCCGACGCGTGAGAAACAAAGCGTTAAGTTACAAACAAGCCCGAGCATGGGATGGCCTGACTTCTTAACGTTTCGAAGCCCTGCACTTGTTACCGGACACACTTAACGGCGTAAACCCAACACGGGAACGAAATGCGATACGTGTACACGTTATGCAATCACTGACAGTGATTAAAAGCTTGACCCATTAAACACTACGTTATAGAACAAAGTTCGCGGAACTGCCCGCTGGCACGCCGCACAAAGCAATATAAATCCATTCGAAAATGATTTATTTACAAGCAAAAGAAAACTACAAAAAGGATCGTTGAACGGTCGTTCAAAATAAATGTAGGTGCACACATTTATCACGGGCTCGATCGAAGGGTAACATTGTTCATCAGAGGTCAAAAGCTTTACAAATGATCGTCTCCGCGTTAACCTTCAGGATCCCAGCTGTAGAACTGTTGTTACAATGCAGCGAGCGTTTTGAACGGTCACGTCTAAAGCATCGTGTTGTTATCCGTCCAATGCTGGTAAAACAATCGTAAAAGTATTAGCTGGTGAAATTGGACATCGATGGAAATGAGATAGAAGAAAAGCTACAGTGAAAAGTAAGGAATTGACGAGAGAGCATTTTCCGGATGAAGAAGCTGATTTATTGTCTTACGTTAGACGTGTCTCATTTATCACGAACAGTTTTAGCGGTTAAGGCACACAAAGGATAATGCATTACCGATTTAGTAGAATCGTTTATCGAGCTGACATTGACGAATCCGATGGGAGATAATACAACTACAAACATGCCGATCACATGTTGTATCAAAAACAGTTCAATGAGTGTCTCCCTCGTCGATAAAAACGACGATTATAAGGGAGCATACAATTTATTCGTCTGTTGTACCTATCCCTAGTAAAAACTTTTTATTACTTTCCTTTAGTTTCGGTACCAATAGCTTTCTACCCCAGAATAGGGTGTTGCCACTGTAATAACCTCAGTAGTATAAACAGTAAATAAACTTTTTTACTATGTCGTTTCTACCTTGATAATTTGTGGCAGTGATAAATTCAATGGAGGACTTAATGACTACGTTCGTTATTTCGTCGGCGACGTACTAAGAGGTTTTTTAGACGAACAATTTATAAGGTGTGGCAATCAGGACCACTAGCTAGCTATTTTATTAATTCCAGTAAAGCTTCTTGGAACTGTGACGCAATCGAATAACAAAGATTCTGGTTGTTAAAAAATAAAAATTATGATTGTTGTTTATCTCGTCTGGTTATCGGTTCTCTAAATACCTATGTAAATGAAAGAGTTAACGATACAATAAAAATAAAAAAAACAAATAAAACTTACGTATTCATTTTTCGTTCACATTATTTACGTTCTTTTTGTTCTCATAATAATCCGGCAGGCTAGACTTTCGATGGAACGGCAAAGATTCGCGGAAGTAGCAGGATTTATATTACACATCTGCCAATAACTTTTCGTGTTTTGGGGATATTATAAGTTAGAGGAAGATTGGAAAGTTTGGCTAATGGAAGTTTAGCAGTTTGTAAAGGACCGATGTGCAGGTTTTTGCTGAAGGGAAGCTAAAACCGAATGATATGAACGCAATGATTTGCTGCGGCGATAAATCCACGCGGTAGACGGGGACAGACCCGCCCGCGGCCGCCACGATAAGTGTATCCAATTACTAAGATACCCTACACCGATGTTATACCATCGTGATGTATTACACCATAAAATTTATCGTTAAAAATACTATTAAAACTATGAGCCGTTTCCAATAGTATGCACTTTTATTTACTCTATAATAATTATTATTTGGACACGAGACCGTTTTATAATATGAGTTTCGATGATATAGTTAATACCTTAACAGCGTTATTAAAAAAAAAAGGACCCACAGTTGGCTATTTAATCATCATTAATATTATAAAGGCGAAACTTCTTCACTTCTTCTTTTCGAGCGGCTGAACAGATTTCGATGAAAATTGCTGCATGGGTAAATCATGTTTCTTTGGGATAATTTTCTATGAAGACGGTAGCGAAGCAGCTGGCAGCTGCTAGCAAGGTATAAATAAATAAATAATATATCACAAGTTTTGTGTTTTTTATGTCTAAATATCTGAGAATAGCATATTTATAGGACAATTTATATCCTGGGAGTATGTTCCCATGGGATAATTTTCTGCACTCAGGCGGGGAAGCCCCTAGTAGCAAGTAGAACATAATAGCGAGAAAGCACCAACTGAAGTTTGACTACGGAGACCGTAACTTTAATTGAACAGTCTAAGTTTCATCGACCATCCCTATGCGACCAGAAAAGTTAAAAAGACTCGAACATTTGTACAAGACGGAAAATTCACCTTGTCCACAATGTATGCATAATATTATATGCAGTTAACCTTTTTCCCATGGTGCGACTCGTCTCGTTTTACACAAGAAACCGTTGAGCACTTCTACCCGTCGATAATTAATTCTGTCCTGGGCTACTTATGTTACCGACCGAGTAGAAACCGCAGTGCCCTGTAGTGGTCAAAGAACATGTTCGATCGCTCTCGTATCAGTCATTTAACTTTGCTCCAATTCTACCGGCTACTATTTTCCAATACGACCGCAGAACTTCTTGCTAAGATGAAAATTAATGCGTTAATGGCAGGGAGCGGCCTGGATTCCCTCGTTCAGTAAGTACAGGTCTCGAATGGTGTATTTTTCATTGATAGTAGCTACGTATCTCTGGCCAGCCATCAATTTTACAACTGAACACCACGTACAATAATGGCACATAATCAGATCGTAATACCACTCATATCTTATTGTGTGGAACTGTTAATTACGGTACGAATATGCCACCCTCGTTTGACAAGAACATCTATTACTAAGACTGGGCGTCTTGAGATTAAGGTAATGTAACAGGTACAGTGGAAGCCTTACGAAACCGGAAACACGATGCATGAATATACTTAGGTACACAAAATAACCGCAACTCGTACGTCGATAGTATTAAGTAGGGATTTACTGGCGGTTTTAAAGGGCCCATCGAGATCCGTGCGGTTACCGTCAGCGGACACCGCGGAAGGGCTCCGGTATCGAGCACTCATAAATCAAGCAGCACATCGCCCTCGGCACTCTGCCCTGACCCTGCTGCCTTTGTTTACCCACTACGTTACTTTACTGATCACCTTCAGATAATAGATGTTTAAGAGCATACAATTTAAACGATATCCTGCCGAATATTTATGTTCGTCCGTATCTACTTCGACTATCGATAAAAAACGATATACCCTTTTAACACATGAATGGATTCAAAGAATTTTTTTGTGAGAACTGACCTCGGCGCGTTTTCGATAATCGACGTCACAATTGATACAATCGCGACGTAAAAGGCCATAATGGGAGTGCGGCGATGCAGCGTCGCGATCGTAATCGACCGAGGCCGGTCGGCGTGTGTGTTGCTCCAGCGTTGTTGGCTGTGATGTGCGTTTCCAACTTGGTCAGACTGTACTGTTCGCTGAATCGGCCGCGTGCTGATTCAGATCGAGGTCTGCCGGGTCGTTGGGCATCGCAACTCGCTAGTTTGCGATGCTCGTGGATCGATTATCGCGCGTCACGAATTGCTAGCGAATCAGGGTATACACCACACGCAACGACGATTGTCGCAAATGCTATTAATACTGAAGAATTTAAAATCTGTAACGAATATAAATAGCATCATAGTCATCTAATTAGCGGCACACCGATAAAGAGTAAGCCTCAAGGCGATATAATAACATTAACCACTTCGACTTTTCATTAGCAGTAACTTAACTGCTGAGAATACTATAATGAAACATAATTGCAAGCCTGAGCTTTAGATGTTTTCGTCTGAGCAAACCTTCATTAGCTCGCAAACACCAAGGCAGCAACTTGAGAAAGAAATCTCATACGATCAAATCAATCAAGCAGATGGGGCACAGACCTCTATGCACACAGACATTCTCTTCCCAATAGAGGCGATCACGTAACAATATCCATTAACAATCAATCAGGTCCACTGGATAGCAATTACAGCCCACGGCAAATACATCTTTATATTTGTATAGAACCTTGCACCAGATTATATGGCAGGAGAATGAAAATATAGTGCAATCATAGACTGATGTCATTTCAAATTGCTTGGCCTGAGGAGGTGAATATCGTCGATTATTACAGGGCTTCGATCAGTCCCGTGTGTGTCCGGTATCACTGATACGTCAATTCCCCGAGGGCCAACATATCCGTTTATTGTTGTTCGCAAATAAACGGTTTAGTCCATCCATGAGACGCAGAAGTATGGAAGTAATGTTAGCCGTCATGTACGGTGTCAGCTCGGACGGCTCGCCCTGGGGGTTGCGTAACAGCGTAACAATAGTCATTAGCAATCAATCAGGCCGACTCCGGTGGGTGGCTCGGAAGGCTCGGATCTGAAATTGGCCCTTGCGGTAACATGGAGAAACGTTGTTTGCCGTGCTATAACGTGATATAGACATATACTTAGTTACATGCTCGTGATCGATTTGGTACTTTCAATTTTGGTCAGCATAAAACTTGAGCGCCAACCGCACACCTCAACGAGATGATGTGATGAACACAGGGTTTTATCGAAATTGTGGGCAAAGATACGTCGATAGCTGTGGTTGGCGGCACGCGTTTTGAACACGTACGGGCAATTGAAAAGAGCTCCGGTTATTGCGGGAAATTCAGGGGAATCGAGTTGCAATTGATGCTGCCGGCCATACTGCACAATATATTAGACTGGAGTGTCGCTTCTCACGTCACGCCTTTGTGCCGCCCGAGGTGTCAGATGGAATGTGCCGATAACCTGAACGGAATAGCAATTTAGTCTTGTGAATCCAAAAAATTCTAAGAGATGGCAGTGAAGTTTGTACTTGGTGTCTGGCTCTACATTTCACGGAGGATACGTCGACCACATTGCAGACGTAATTAAAGAGGACATGGCGATATAATGACAAGTTTATTATGTTAGGAATCTCCCGGACCTTATGTACTATGTGGGTTATTAACCTGACGCGTTCATTATAAACGTCCGGTGGTCACGCATTGCGTATCGAGGTATATGGGATATTGCGACACAAAACTGTACACTGTACATGTCCACAACTACATTTACCGTAAAAAAACAACCAGTCAACGCTTAAGAAATATGTCAACTCCCAAAAATGGAGGATCGCGCCGTGGAATTTTAATCGATGTCATGCTTCGGATGTGGTCGATTCGAAAAAAGGTTTTGGTCCCTTGGCGCTTGGCGTACGGCATTATCACGCACCAACCAATTCAAAGGATTACCTGTCGAATTGTGATGGTCGAATTAAATAGCTGATTTATTAAATGAAGCGGGTATTGTAAGACTTCTTTATTTGGCGCGACGACGAGCGATTGCCTCACAAGACTTTCTGATTGATTATGCACAATTAATTTATGGCATTTGACGTACCGCTTTTTTGTTGAACACATTCAGCGATTTTCCTCATCATCATTAACAGCATTTATATTTTTATTCATGCTGTGTTTTAAAAGGCTCTAAATGGTTTGTTCTTTTTATAGGAGGGGCTTTAACAAAAAGTCATGAATGATGTATAGCGTGGCACGGTTATCATTGTAATAGATCCATCCTATTAGTATTGTTTTGTTGGTAGTTTCTTTCGATATAATATCAACGAGAAACAATAGGGCGGTTCAAGCCGTCCGTCGCGCGTCGCCCGTGGGAAGATGCGAGATAACGCCACAATCGTACTTTCATCCGATCACGCATGATTTAAGTGCGAACAACACTACAATGGTAACAAACAAGCACGTATGTCACTACGTAGTAATGTTTGATCTTTTTGATAAATGTGGCAATATCACTAAAAGTATTTATTATTTACCGTCGATACGAATGGTATTGCCAGAGTGAAATATCATGTTATTCTAAGTCTAGGATGACACCTTCGTCAAAGACGTCCATCAGTGTTCTTAGAGATACCAACATTATACCGAAAATTGCGTACTTAATAAAAAGAAAATATATAAAATACTAGCTGACCCGACAGACATTGTTCTGTCTTAGCTATGAATAAAACAAGGGTTAAAAATTCGATAATACGCTAAAATTTTCCGTTTCTCTTTGTAATATTCATAATATGTATTTCTTTCCAAAAGAACCTTCTACAAAGTATTAGAAAACTTAAAAAACTGGACAAGTTCGAATCGGACTTGCGCACTGAGGGTTCCGTACAAAATTACCTATGAAAAAAGTTCAATTCCTGAATTGAGTTACAAAGATTTTTCCGAGTCGTAAGAAAAGTTTAGTTTTTGTGACGTTACTACAAATTTAGTTTTCAGATTTTTCTCTACATTCGTGCTATGAGACCTTGTTTCATGGCAAATTTCAGGATTCTAGGTTAACGGGAAGTACCCTATGAATTTTGATTTCCTTAAGAGTGTCGAAATATACGTTTTTTGCGACATAAACGGCCGTATCTTTTTTTCGTTAACTCAAAAGTTTGATTTTTTCACAGATTCAAAGGACTGCAGATATGAGTATATGGGTTTAACTTTAACTCGATACCTCCACGCGTTCCCGAGATAAAGGGTCTTGAGAAACAGACAGACAGACGGACAACAAACTGATTCTTTATGGGTTCCGTTTTTTTCCTTTTGAGATACCGAAACCTAAAAAAAATAGATGTATGAAATTTGTAAAATCGTTTTCAGATTGTGGCGTGATCGAGGGAAATAGGGATTCATCCATACTAATATAATAAATATGAAAGTAACTATCTGTCTGTTACGCATTCACGATTAAAGTACTGAACCGAGTTCAGTGAAGTTTGGTCCAAAGTACAGTTGCACTCCAAGGGAGGACATAGGCTAATATTTATTTGGCTTCAATTTCGACTTCGCATTTACACGAACAAAGTCGCGGGTAAAATCTAGTTTTTACATATAAAGACTATGTAGTACAACTCAGTTGCACAAAACTGCCAAAAACCTTGACACACCTCAGATTTTATTATTCAAGCTGAACCATTTCAGGGACACGAACGCGGCACAGCCCTCAAGTTGGCTTGCCTACACTCCTAAAGTTAAGAAAGTCGTACAAAGTAGACAAAATTCGGTAGAAACACCTACATGACATGGCTGCCGTGTGTTACCGTCGGAGATATCGCCGGGGTCACCAACAACCCCTCAGCAACAACGAAATTGTGACGAGTCACGCCACTGCACGCTCCGATTTGTCACTGTAAAACGGGTATTACATTGATTTTTTGATGGCGTAAGGCGTCAGATGTAATATGATGTAATGCGTTCATTGTTGATCAATAAAAAGGCATAGGATGCGATAGGATGGGGAATACTTTAGGAAATTTTTGTGAGTAAATGTGAAAAGCTCTTAGGCCCGTGCCTCACTTGACGACATAGCCATGCTGCCAGCTTGCGTTTCGAAAACATGCATCTCTATGGTGTGTACCTATCCTGGCAACCATAGGTCACGCAGTCCACCATTCATTTTTTGTTGTCATGGCCTGGCTACGCCATCATGGTGCCTCTGTTTAGACAGTGCCTTAAGAGCAAGGCGAAAACTAATGACGTCATGGCTAGATAAGGGGATGAAAGAAAACATTTATTTGAGTCTCGCACAAGACAAACATCAATAAAAAGTAACTACTTAATCTATTAATGCCCTTGACTAACCTTGTTTTCTTTTCTAAATAAACCTTCCTATCCTTCTTATTTGACTTCTCAAATCCAATTTCTTTGCTCTAGTCATAATAAAAATCTCCGATCTACCAATAATCGTCTTCTACGATGTCCTACAGGTCGCTCTGGGTTTATTCAGTCCTCCTTCTTTGTCCAGGCGATCTCTCTTTGGAATGCGCTCCCGCTGAACATCAGGATGGCGTCCAGTCGGTTCACTTTTAAGGTGATGGCACGTGAGCACATTCGCAGGAAGTTGGTGTAATCATCACAGCGTTGATTTGTTGAATTCGTTTTTCATAATTACATTGTTAATTTGTACGTATGTATCTAAGTATATACTTATTATTGTATTTCTTTACCATTAAGCTGCATCTACCATGTTTTGTTTCTGCACCACTCCAAGGTCGACTGGTAGAAAATGCCTAAGACATTAAGTCCGCCTTTGTACAGTGATTAGTGCATTAAGTTTTAATAAATAATATTTAACATAAAATAAAAAATTAAAGAAAACAATATTTAAAGATTAAAAATAAAAGACCTATGCGAGGCCAAAGAGGCTCCTATCTCAGCATATGCTTCGATATTTTACTTTAAGGATGACTACTAAGTGCGTTTTTAATATCATGCGGTTTTGATCACGCATGCGGGATTGCCCCGCACACGTAACCCCTGTTAATTAAAAACACCCTAACAGTTTTTTTTTTTAAATGATATAAACCAGTGCTTGACTGCGATCCCACATGATGGTAAGCGGAGATGCAATCATTGATGGTCAGGCGCACTAGTTTATTAAGAGCCTATTCACTCTAGCCTTGAAGACACCTAAATTATAGTTGGACGGGAAGACCGCAGCAGGCAAATTGTTCCAGTCCTTCGATGTACGCGGTATAAACGACGAAGCGAAACGCTTAGTCCGGACCGTTGAAGTTTCAACAACGTAAGGGTGGATACTAGGGTGGAGTGTTTTTAATATCGTGCGATTTTCATCACGCATGCGGGATTGTTCCGCATGCAGAAAATTTCATAATGCAAAAAAAAACGCGTTCTCGTTCTCGATAAATACTTGTATGAAATGGACATTTGTGGGGGGGTTAGGCATGCGGGGCACTCCCGCATGCGTGATCAAAACCGCACAATATTAAAAACATCCTAAGTGTACGGATAATAGAGATGCATAGAAGAATGCATGTTGCGCAACGCATTAAGTGATAAGCTAGAGCTGCGGAATTTTTCGTAAAAGTTAAGGCCCTAAACCGCAAAGAGTCACTGAAGGAACAGTGAACGAAGGTGTGTTTCAGTCTTTTAGCTCCACCCAGAGCGGAACAAGTTATTTGCATTTGATGTTTTTCTACCTGAAATAAAAAGAGTTAAGGGATTATAAACTGCAAACTGACTGCAGCGGTGAGACCGGTAAAGAAGACAGTCTCATGATAATTAAAGGCTTTTAGATAAACCGAAACGAAGCGACAGAATCTACTAATAAATATTATAAATAATGCTGTCTCATTAGTCTAGCACCGACATACAGACGAATTGAAAATGTTGTAACAGAGATAAAACTGGAATAAATTGTGAAAGCTGACAAACGTGAGAAACTAACACGGTATCTCCGGTTCATTTAGAAAGAATTTCTGTATTCGTATGAATTCCTCGAGTAATCAGTAGCGCTCTGCTTGATTAAGGATGCTTTTCGATCAGAGATGTGCTATAGCGTTGCTATAAATGCGTTTGATATCCACTATTCATAATCATTGGTCTATATAGCTTAGCTCTGCTGGAAACGGGTTCAACTAAGCTATGTTTTTAAATGGATGGATGCGTTCTATGGATGCCTTTTCTAATGTCGGTACATCACATGCCTCGAGCTGCGCATCTTTTTCGCACAGCAACCTCGCGGCAGCAAATATTCATCATCATCATCATCATCATTTCAGCCGAAAGACGTCCACTGTTGGACATAGGCCTCCCCCAAATGCCGCCACAATGACCGGTCCTGTGCATCTCGCATCCATCGAATTCCCGCGACCCTCACCAGGTCATCGGTCCACCTTGTGGGAGGCCTTCCAACGCTGCGTTTTCCGGTACGTGGTCGCCATTCCAGAACCTTTCGTCCCCATCGACCATCTGTTCTGCGAGCAATGTGCCCTGCCCACTGCCACTTATGTTTGGCGATTCTTCGGGCTATGTCCGTAACCTTGGTTCTCCTGCGGATATCAAATATTCATAGCACATCTTAGCCCCGCTACATAGCTAAGCATCAGTGGGAACGGTTACATAGTAGCTTAGCTTTCACATCCTCGCGGTGGAAAAATACCCAAACACTTAATAAATCAAATTTATAGTGCACATCCTTTTACTAACAGCTATTACGATCACTTACGAGATAAAACCCTTTAATTGAACAAATTAAACTTAATCTACTACTTTCATACATTATCTTTGCTGCGTAAAGAGTGTGATAAATAATCGTTAGTAAGTTAACAACTTCATAAATAAAAAGCAATCGGAAGATCTAGATGAGCGTTTAAATGGTGAAATCATCTAGGGATAAATTAATTATCTTGGTCAATCCCCGGGCATCTGAATGAGCAATTGTCTTTATATATATGACTCTACGTTTAATCTAGTATTTATTGCCATGATTTCGAATACGGTCGTATGAAATGTATTTACAATCCTTTTTATTAGTTTATGCTTGCCTACACTTAATACGCATGATGCATATTAAAAGCTAAGGCAAGCTTGAAAGACGTGAATGCTTATCTGATTCTGTAGCTAAAACAATTAAAAAAGAAAGTCTTAATGGAGTTTTTTAACCTTGTCTGATATTATTTTCTTCTAATTTATGAGTCTGGGGTTAGAATATTTTCTAGAAATTAATTAAATTGACTATTGATGGAAATGAGCGTTTCGCCTCGTCGTTTATATATCATACATCGAAGGACTGGAACAATTTGCTTGCTGCGGTCTTCCCTTCCGATTATAATTTAAGTGTCTTCAAGGCTAGAATGAATAGACTCTTAATTTTTATTAAGATGTTTAATGCGCTTTACTATTAACGATAGCATCACTGCTTACCATCAGGTGGGATGGCAAGCACTATATTAAATCAAACAAAAAAAATCTTTTCATTTTTGGTTTGTGTTTGAGAGTCGTCTAAAAAGTCAAGACGTTTTGAATTTTTACAAGACTCAACTTCGTTATAACTGAGAGGATCGTGAATACAAAAGCTTTAATGAAAATAAGAGATAAGAATCTAAGGAGAGCAAAACTCAAATAACAAATATCTGAGCACGTAATGGAAACTACTATCAACACCCACTTTTATATACCCTTGTTACGCTACAGACTTCAGCCATTAAAGTCTTTTTTCTCTCTCCTTTTCAACCGACATACTGACTCCTTTTATTTTCCTCAATTTGTGAAACTTTTTGCTGATAAATGCTTTCTTTTACTTTAAAAACAAAAATGCTGAACTCAGATATTCCTTCTCCGAATATGAGATGTATTTGGAAATGTGGTTATAAAAGATTGAACATATCACGTATGCAATCATGAATCTGCATGTGGTGCACCAAAATAGATTTTCTGCGCTTTTACTCTATAAATTCCTGAGTATGGAAGCGAGGGTTGGTATTATTTAGTTGTAACTATCATAACAAACATTTTAGTTGCCAGTAACGAGCGGTAAATCTAGTTTTAGTGCGAGGTCGATCAGTACGAAATCGCTACCGGCTGTGGTTTCACTAATGCGTGACACTGCGCAGTAACCCGTTTGACCACAAAGCGCCAATGCTACTCGTATCTAAAAAAAAAAATACCAGACCATGTATTTTTTTTAAACATTGGTCGCCTTTATCGGCAAAATTAAACGAGGCGCCACTTCTGAAGTTTTTTTATTGGTAAAATATATATTTTATGGGTGATAATTCCACATTGTATTGATGAATCGGTTTTCGAAAAGAAACAACAATGTTTTAGTTGAATACGTGACTGCAAGTCGAACTTCCGTCTGAGTTACTTGGAAGAGCTTAAAAGCAACTACTTGCAAAGTATTTTTTTTTTTTTTTCCTAAAAATGTCTCAATTTTGGCTGAGCCAATAAAATCTGACCGAGCTCGGTGTCGTAAAAAATAAGCTATTGCTTTGTTTCGGGAACGAGGTTGTCGTAACAAAAATCTCAATAAAGTTTTGTGACTATCGAGTATTTATAACAGTGGTCCAGATTTGTCTATGGCCAAAGCTCCAAAGTCGTTACTTAGGCAAATGGGACAGCGGTTACTAACCTAGACATAGTGGCTCGACCTGAGCGGCGCGTATCACGACATTACTCACTTACATTGACATTTACGAGCGTGTTTTGATTCTGATCATATAAAAAATTTAGACAGCTATTTTTCAAGCGAAAGAGCCGCTATGTAATGTACCTACATGTTACATAAAATATCTATTCAAAAACAAATAGAATTTAGTAAATAAACATACAAAATTTAGTAACTCATTGACACAACAGCGATAAGATTGTGTGCTCACTTTATTGGTATTACGAAAAGTTTTCACAGCACGCACTTCAATATACCGATGAAATCACCACGAGACAGAGCGATCGAAACTCGTCCCAAAACTGATTATGTTTAGGGTTTGAATTTCCGTTATCTAACTGTAGGCATTGAACTGTTACATAACGTGTATGATATCACGTTGTGGGGTAAACGATCCGACCTTCCACACGCATCGGTGGACTTTCCCGCAACACGGCTACATTGGGTTCCTACTTATGTTCATAACAAATGCTCACTATCTACATTATCACAGATAGCTTTTGCTCATACACCACGAGTATCACTTTTTATTACACACTGTGTACACTAGTTGTATGATAATTTCATACCGTAGTGTTATTGCTAATGTTTACCTACCTGCCATTTCGTAGATAGCTACATCGATTTTCCTATTCAATACTAGATAGTTGTAAAGAAAAATGGAAATGGTTACCTTTTCACTATAATAACTTGCTAAGGGTCAAATTTAAAGGAGACGCATGCGTTTTCATACAATCTTGGGCCAGGAAGTTGAAAATTAAAGTGGTATCAGCTGATAACTTATAGTAGGTATATATGTCTCTGTAGGTAATGATGGACGCATCGAATCAAAACTCCAGTCTTGAACATCGACCGCTAGTCGCTATGCAGTCGGTTTTTTACCGTTTACATTTCGGGGAGTGTACTTAAGATTTCACAATTTAATTCCGCCAAGCCCGTTTTATCATCGGACTACTCAACGTACGTACATGGTGCAAATCCCACTCACAAGTACAATACGTTTTAGGAACACATTAAATGTAGAACTACATTGCGCACACGTACGCCGCGGCATCTGGGCGCGTCGGTCTCCATACAGTTTATACGGCAACTAGACTTGCAGAGCTACATTTGATCTACGCCACGAGACGCCACGCAACGCGCCTATGTACAAATCAGCTCCCCTAGCCAAGTTACGATCGTTTCGTTTGCGTCGAACGCCTGGAGTAGGACACGCCTCCGATTACTTTATTCTGACGTCACCTCAACGCCCAATCACGTGGTCAGAACAAAAGAATCGGAGGCGTGGCCTACTCGAGGTGTTCAACGCAAACGAAACGATCGTAACTTGGCTAGGAGGGCAGGCGTGGTCCACGTGTGCGTCGGTCTAGTGTAGTTCTTGCTTTATTAATATGCCCACAGCTAAGGAGTAAAATTCCCTACCGAAGTCGTGTGTTTATTAATAGCTTAAACCTGGGTGTCTTTAAGTCAAAAGTGAAAAGATTACTTCTAATTCAGCGTGCCCCATCATCGACCGCATCGTCACTTATCATCACGTGAGATAGTCGTTAAACGCGAGTCTATCAATAATATGTGATATATATTTTCAATCCTGTTCTGAAGATTGTGCAGGTTTTTTCAGTTTGAGAGGAGAGTTATAAAATATTTAGTAAAAGTGAGGTTTGGCAAGAAGTCTATTAAACTAAACTGCAGAATTTAAAAAAATGATTAATATTACGTTTTATCGACAGTATTTTATTACAATTGTATCGTGAGTGCGTTGAAAAACATCTAAACGCAAACACAAGACACCCAGACCTGGAGAGCATATTGAGCAACTAACAAGTCATCATATATGTAATTCAATTCATCATAATGTATAGGAAAATACACACCAAATGCAAACGATGGTCATAGATAGTAATAAAAAGGAGTAATGAGCTGTCAGTGTTAACACAAACTAAAAAACTTCTTTAAAACTGTTTATGGATTATAGTGCATACACGATAGCCAATTTTAAATTCATAATAAGTAAAAAACTATTTTTTTTTGTATTCTATATTGAAACTTTATGAGGGGGTTATGATTTTGACAGGCTATGTATGTATGTTCATCAGCTCAAATCACTAAACCCACAGGCCAGTCAAAAATTTGTTCAGGTATAACTAATTAAATTCAGACTCAGAAATCCCAGTCTCCTTTATTAATGAAAACAAAAACGGGATACGTAATTTGATTAATATTACACTAATGAAATTAAAATCTTGTCATTAAATAAGGATATGTATTCGAAGTTAAGTAACTTTCTCTAAATGTCGTATTTATACGGCACTAACATCGCGATACATAATTTTCTATTAAAGATAACTTGCACGAAGGTTCTTCTGCTGAGGCATTTAATTATAATTCGAATAATTCCCGACGATGCGATATTAAATATACATGGAAGCAATTGGATGCAAAGTTTATTATACGTCAAGACATGCGTTTGTAGGTCGCACACGCAACGCTGAAGGCAATTCAATTAAAACATCTCATTCACACTTGTCATATGTTAGAAAGTCGTCAATGTAAGTTGTTGATAGAGCCATTTTGCAGAATGTTAAATTGTCGACTTTTTATTTCTTATTCAAACAACATTTCATCTCCTGTAACAGAAGCTATCAACGCAAACACATTTTGAGCTTGTTTCTATATATGTCTACCGTAATACACGTGTCCTGTTAACATTTTATTTTTTATCTTTAGTAGAGGCGCCCAAGTGAGGATTTTGCGCGTTACTCGAGCGCGTCAGAAAATCATATGGGGAGAAACCTTGCACCCTGTAATGTGGGGTACATTACAGGGTACAACAGATGAACCCTTAATATAGTGGGGTACGTTGAGGGCAGCCCGTCAGATTAGTAAAAAAAAATCCTTCCTCGGAAAAACTTGAGCGCGATTTCAATAATCTGAAAATTTGAGCATGGCATAAAGAAATGAGCGAGTCACAAAGTTGTAAAAAAAAACGTAACCTCGAAATACTCGAGTGCGATTGATTTAATTTTTTTGTTTTGAAGGATATCTTATCAGGATTACGAGAAACATAATCTGACGGTGTTCATGGGGCAATGTATCTAAAACCATCGACAAAGGATGAAACGTATAGATGGTGAGAACTGTGTATACCCCACTCCGCGCCTAGAGTAAGAGATAAAGAAAGAGTGAGAAGGTCTTTCCTTCTCACTTGAAAATTCTTACACACTCCCCCCGTCCCACTAAAATGGAAACTTGTCATAGACTTTTTTCGTTTTAGAACCTAATCTTCACAATCCAATAGGTTCCCATGACGCTTTAGTAACTGCAAATTAGCATCCCGGCCTCCCCTACTATTCTTTCTATCTTCATGATTTATGATTGAACACACAAAAAAGGACAACAACAACAACAGAACAAGAACAACAAGGAAAAAAACAAAATAACAGAAAAAGTTTATTTAATTCAGAAACGAGTAGAAAATAACTGGCGTAGTAGAGAAGTAAAGAGTAAGTAACCCTTCCAGTATTAGGCACGCTCGATGCGATTTTGTTGTATAGATCTGTGTATCAATTTTTTTTTTACTTTCTTGTATTTGTTTACCTTTGTGTTGTGTCTGTGTTAAATAAATTATTTCTAATATAGGTAAGTACCTATTTTATACTTTTCAATTTCTTGGCAGACCTAAAAAAACTTGAATGTCAGTTAAATTGCGAAAAACATAGAATAGAATAGAAAAAAATATTGTATACCAAAATAGTAACAAAAACTTAACTAAACAAAAACATCGATATCTTTCAGACAACCTTAGGATGGCCTGTAAGAACTTAACATAAAAAGAAAAACATGAACACTAAAAAGCACACATTATACACTAGGAGCTGTCAGCGGCTTCAAACGAGTGAAAGTAGACAATTATACCAAGGGAACATACTACCGGGATAAAAAGTTCTATATGCTATTCCAGGACATTGACTATTCTTATGCCAAATTTCATCGAAATCCGTTCAACCATTCGAGCGTGACGAAATAACAAACATAAACACATAAAAACTCTCACAAGCTTTCGCCTTTATAATAAAAGGTAATGTGATCATTTCAAAATAGTCCTGTTTAGAAAACCTCATGACCTTTATATATTAAAGTGAAACGTTCTAAACTTTCCACAAACTGTTCCCAAATAGGAATCACGTGTCGTCGGAGCCCCACGTGTTGGGTATCTCTCCTGCAAAGTCACGTGTGCTCAATTAGGAACCAACAGCCAAACCGAAGCTATTCCTGTACCTAACTCATATTTCTCAATTTGTTACTTGTTGGATAATGACGTCCTTTGGATAAACTATAATGATTCAATCAACTGTTACTTTGCGACGTTGATTTATTTTACTATGTGCAATGAAACAATGAACATAATTGCTCATAGAATGTATTATTAGGATGTTTAATTCATATAATGATAATAAGACATGGTGTATTTTCCATAGACGCATCGCCAGTCTATCTACACGAGCGACCCGCCCCGTCTTCACATGGATGCAAATTACATACACAACAAACGTTTATCGCTCCTTTTTTTTTAGTAAAAACCGTATGAAAATCCGTTGTATGGTTTAAGAGAAGTAAGCTGATAAACAGACAGACACGGAAAGTGACTTTGTTTTATATTATGTAATAAAGGTTGATACGTGTACACTTGTGGTGCTCTTGGCAATCATCATTCAGTTACTATTTACAGCCTGAAGCTAAGAAATTCTGAATATGTCGTCTGCAGAGATGTCATGGATGGGTTTAACATAAAATGTTTAAAGAATACAAAAGCGAACCCAACAGATGTTATACTGTTTTAACGTTTTCGTTTTGTTAGAGAAACATATAATTAATTTCGACGTAACGAATAATGCTATATATGTCCCATCTTGTCCCGTATAGCCTCGCCTTGTCCCATTTAGTCCCGTCTTACCTCTTTTTGTTCCGACTGGCTGAATGACGTCATTTTGGACATAACCCCTTTTTAATTATTCAGTAATTTAAATGGATTTATTACACGCGGTCATAGCGCCATCTACCGGGTTCAATTGTATTTTCTAACCATTCAGAGAGCCACTCAAATAATACACACAAAATTGTATTCAAATCGGTCCAGCCGTTTAGGAGTTAGGTGGAAAACACACCTACAGAATAATTATTTAAATAAAGATAAGTCTGCTAATTCCATTAATGAAATAAGTACTATTTCTATTGACCACATCAGCCATTTTATGGTATCATTTAATCTGTGTTATATTTACGAGAGTCTCGCGTCTAAATCTCAAATGACCTGAAACACTTAACGTCACAAGGGCAATCGTTTTAAAGTGCTTTATCAGGCTCTTACCGGCCTCGTAACGTATGAAAACCGCGCCAGATCAAATAAGGAAGAGGATAACGGTGACCCCTTAGCATCTTTTATCGCGTGTTGTGTCTTACGATGATACCGGCGTAATCTCAGAACAGTTTCATAAAGCTCCGGTCTTATCTGTCCTTGCCTTCCGACTATTTGATATTCGTTTTAGTAAAGCCTTGATAAAATTCTCCTTTTAACACCGATGTAAGAAAGAAAAAAGAATTTATTTGGTACAGCACAAGGCACAAACATAATATTAGGTAACACGAAACACAAAATATATATATATATATATATAAAACAAACAGTAGCAAAAAAATATAGTTGTGTGCCTCACGGCTGCACCAAAATAGGTCCACTTCAGCATAAATGCCAAGCAACTAGTGCCTGACGCTGGTTTTCAACTAAACCTGTGGTTGTGACGCAACGGTTATATCGGTGATGTATACTTAAATTATATAAACCATTAAAATAGTATTGTGTTAATTATAATAAATATGTGTAAGATAGTGTGTTTGTTTAAAGTGTGAAAAATAATTATTAGACGAATAAAACAAAAGTGTGACAAGAGAGAGAAAAAAAATAAAATAAATAAATAAATAAAAAATAATAATAAATGTAGGACTGTTAGTCGTTCTTTAAATTGTTACTTTTCTTATTTCGGAATAGAAATTTCGTCGGACGATCTCGTCAGTCTTAAAAGTTAAAAAAATATAGAGAGCTAGGCGAATTCTAAAGTTTGTCTAAGTCACTCAACTAAAAACTAACAGTCAAGTCAGAAAACACAATTTACATTCCGAATTCAACAAAACTAAACCACTCAACATTCAAATTGAGCATCGATTTTGTATACTTTTGCCCCAAAAAAACTTGTGCCAAAAACTGTTTAAAAGAGATCAGACATGGAAATAAGGCTATGAAATGAATATTTCGATAGTAGGTAGTTGAAGCCGTCTTTGTTCAGACTTATTCTGGATGGTGATAGATTTGGAAAGCTCATTGACTGGTCGGATCGGGGTGACGCAGACGCCGTGGTCCCGGAGGCATCTGCAGTTGTGCGCACGCGAGACAGAATCAATCGCGTCGAGAGAGCAGCTGAACAACTTTCTCAGCGCTGGCGTATCAACGCGAGACCGGTGCGTACGAGTATGGTAGACGACGCATGACGCAAACTAACAGCGTTTAGCGTTACAGCCTAATAGGCCACGCCTCCGATTCGTTTGTTCTAGCGTCATCTCAACGCTCAGTCACGTGGTCAGAACAAAGAAATCGGAGGCGTGGCCTACTCGAGACGTTCGGCGCTAACGAAACGATTGTAACTTGGCTAGGGGGGCAGAAATGCATCCTGGAGGATCGCGCTTGAGTCGGATTCTTGCGGTTCCAAGGACCAAAATGTTCAAAATAGAATAATCTCTCAAATCAAAAGCACTCTTAGACGAAAGTAAAGTGCTCCAGTAGTGGATTCCGATAGGTTAAGTTGATCATGATCCGATAATGTCCAAAAAACTCAGACGTAGAAACGTTATTTTTTAGTTGAGAAATGAACCGTTGCGAACATATCTTTGTACTATACTAGCTTCTGCCTGCGGCTTCATCTGCGTGAATGTGGTATATATTTAAGTTACTCAATAGCAAAATAATATTTTATAAGTGAAAGATATTTTTAAAATCAATCTATTAGTTTTTATTGAGTTTTTTCATTACAAGCAAAAATGCAAAATTTTCTTTAATATTTTATAGATTTAGAGTATAAATGACTACGATAAATGTTCACGCTAGTGTAGCAGTAGAGTAGCTCAATAGAAGCATGAAGGTGTTAAAATAAAACCAGTTGGGAAATTCATTCTTGACTACACTTCCCTTTAATAAAAAATGGTTAAACGTATTAATGTTCGTCGCAATAAAGAGAAAAAGGTATGTTTCCTATTCATTGGTTTTCACGTTTCATATTCATCAAGTGATCAAAGTGGATCGAGGACCCTTTGATCTGTATGCTGAGCTGGACCTATCTTTAAAATGTCTTCTATTTTTAAATGGTATGTCGAATGTTTTTATAGACTATATTTATAGCAATTTAGGAAAATTCTACTTTGAGGGAGGGCAACATCAAAGCTCAGTGTTACGGAAAAAGGTTAATTGAATGTTAATGTCAATAACGTACGGCGAGTGTCCAACCTTACCTTGCATTTTACCGCCTTTACGGTCTGGACTAAGCATTTCGCCTCGTCATTTATTATTATTACTTATTATATCGAACTGGTTTTATGTATTTTTGACCTATCCTTGAAGTTAAACTTTTAACTACAAGGATAGGTCAAAAGTACATTATAGGCCCGAGTTAGTAATAAGTTTGGAGTTAACAATAACTCTGGTTTGTGCCAACGGGCATTAGATACTTAATAGATATTGTTCAAAGTGAAATGATGCGGATCTAAAGACCAAAGCGTAAAAGGACTGAAACAATTTGCCTGCTGCGGTTTTTGCCGTCCGATTACGATTAGGTGTCTCCAAGGCTAGATTGAAAAGGCTCTAAATAAACTTTCTTTTTAGGATTCCGTACCTCAAAAGGAAAGAACGGAACTCTTATAGGATCACTTTGTTGTCCATCCGTCTGTCTGCCTGTCTGAAAATTGGCATGAAGCAAGTTTTCTTAGCACAGGTATAGAAAGAAATCTCAAAATCGAAGTTTTTTTTTTTGTGACTTAACGTCGCAAAAAAAAACTTTTGCGATTCGGAAAAATCTTCGTAACTCCATTCGGGAATTAAACTGTTTTCTTAGGTAAGTTTGTACGGAACCGTCAGTGCGCGAGTCCAAATCGCACTTGTCCGGTTTTTTATAATGGCACAGTTGGCGTTGTGGTTGATCTATCGGTTGAAATATTTATCTGGCCTCAGTAGTTGTTTTCCGGTTGTGGTGTTCCTGGTCTAAGTGCCCGTGTATGTGAGCTTACATATTTGTGAACGCAACCACAACACAGGAGTTTTTCCTAGTGTGGAACAACAATTTTTTTTTTTTAATAAATATACTTGTGCGCTTCACTATCAACCGTTGCATCAATCCTTACTATCAAGTGGGCTCGCAGTTAATAACATTAAAAAAATAAATAATGATTTTCGCTCATCGCTTGGCACACACGAGCCAAGTGCAAGAACATCGGGAAACGCAACACTATATCGGCTTTCTCTTGCGACTCGAACAGCTTTATCGGCTCGCGCCCATAGAAAACTGCCAGGAGAAAATTATGAAATCACACCATCGAGGCGCACCGAGCACCGCGCCCGTCGCAGACTTACACAAATGAAACTTTATTTGCTACGCCCGCTTTATATTGTAACGGTTTACTTTCATATATTTATAGCGATATTATTCGACTCTTCCTTAGCGTGGGCTTGTACAGATAAACTTTCATGAACATGCAGATACATCTCGCGATTCAAGGAAGTGATCATGCTAAAACGAACAAGGCAGATTGTTATTACAGTGTGGTGGCTGAATTTAATTACTTCTTAATTAAAATGGGAACCCAGAGAGCTTTATAAATATATAAAGGAAATATCAATTTATTCATCTTGAACTTACGTAAATGCTTTTATGAATAACGACGAATTCATTGTACATCGGTTTGTATAAGGCAGGTTGAATGTACTGTTAATGTGATGTTTTTGAGATTCAACTACAGAAGACAAGATAAAATCATGTTTGAACGATTTATTTCTTCGTTTGTTATTAGGCTTATTTTCATAGACAATAATAAATATAACTTACTTAATCTAAAGAAATTCAGACAAGAAAATATAAAAATGAGAGCGTCAAGAAATATTACTGTTGTTGTTGTTGTTGTTGTGAGATACAACGAAATGAATAAATCAGAAATTACGATCACGTTGTAACGTTTCGAAATAAAACTACACACGGAGAAATGGTAATGGAAATCGGCGTGTAATTCTCTGTAATCCGTACACAATGGTAAAGATGATTTGTTATTAAAACCGGACCGAGTTGGATGCGCGGAGACCGCACGACGTTCAGCCCTGAATACTTCATTAGATGACTAAACGGAATCGTTAATAAACGGCGGAGAGGTGCAATATATAATCAGACACAATACATTTGCACATCATCCAAGGATCTTGTATGATTTGACGGTCATCCACAATTTGCTCTATAATTATTTGGAGCACTCTGTTCCTTTCAGTTTTTATTGGAACTCAATAAATATGTAGTCTATAAAAGGTTATAAATCAGTGAGTATATTGAAGATATAAAGAAACTATGCAGGCTGCAGTATTAACGACGAATAATGCGGCGTTTTTTATTATTATCCAATTAAATACAACTTAAATTAACATCACCTAATACTTCATATCAGTCATCAAAAGCAATTTATTCAATTACAATTACACACGGCTAAAACGAGCCAGCCTTCCGAACTCGCGTTATGTGGAAGCAAAATGGATTTTAATTTTCACCGTAACATAAATCATTGAACATTTAACATTAATCGCGTGAAGACATGCGATTTAACACTGCGCCGATACAAATCGTTCGTACGTACGGTCATAAGAAAAAATGCCTTTTTTATTCCAAATATAACGATGATTTGCACGATCCTGAGGCAGTACGTCGACCCAACAGCAGCATCTCGTACGTCTTTGAAATTAAATTGTTCATCGGATAGTCGTTTATCTTCAAATATGTCTCGGCGTGTGAACAAATGGGGATCGCTCATTGTTTCTTTTTTGTGCTAAAAAGGTTCATTAGCACTGTATAAAAACAAAGCATTGAAATCATCTTTAATTTTGTTCAGCGGGCTTGATTCATGACACGTTCAGCCTCCCAAATGACTGCAGATAGTTACTGATCTGCGGGAACGTTGGAAATAGTTACCGTGGCCCGAGAACGCAAAGGGAAAATGAAGGAACATACTATAGGTGATTCTTAGTCAGTATAAGTCTGACACGCCCTCTCGCACCACCATAGAGCGTGAGAAGTCATTTGCATATTTCGCAGCTTTAAAAAAGGTAGTTACTTGTCATCAGGAAATCTTGAATCAAAACCTACGAAGTAAAATACATGGAAAGCCCGATCTGAACCGCATTGAGAAAGTATAGGAGTGTGTAATTAGATTCAAGGAGGCAAAATATGGTATGATAAATTATAATTTTGTTTAGACATTTAATTTGAGCTTTTGTTCATAAAATTAATTGTACTGCTCGACATTCTGGCCATCCTACAAAGGAACAGGACATAACAAATCTTTTTAAGTATCTATGTAACCCGTTTATGAATAATAAACATAAACAAATTACTGGCTGCAAATCTCTCACTATCACCAGTAACATAAAGGCTTCGATCTCCTTTCCCATGAAAACGATATTTTCTATGGAAAGGAAGTCAATTTTCTACATAGTACAGATCGAATCTGCTCAAGCATATAACATTAATCCGGTGCGGTAAGGCGTCATATCTCGCCGGGTGGCGAGTGAAAGCGGCGTGAAACTTCCGAACGGAAGCCAGCCGGCTTTCTACCCCGCCTCCTGTCGCTAGCGAAGAAAACTAACCCTGTGCCACTACGTGCCGCATAGATAGGGCGTTGACAGCTATGCGGTTTACGATCCCATTTAAGTGTAAAATGTAATACAACACTAAACTTTCTACGGTACAATGTTGCGAAAAGTGTAGGAACTGGTTCGTAAACTTAATATACGACTGCTGAATTTGCTGCGCTAACTTCCTGGATATATTAAAGTTGGATTACATCTTCTTGAGTACAATTTGTAGTATACAGAAACTAGCTGTCATATTTCAATCAACTTTTTCAATGATAGGAAACAAAATATTATTAGTATTTATTAGTTTATTATATTAGCATATATACGTATTTTATTATTATAGCCACTTAATTTAATGATACCACATTCTATTTCAAAATATCTGTTATTTATTTATTGTGCACACCTACCACAGTGTTGTCTTTTTAACCCAATGGTTGACTGGTAGAGAATGCTTTGTGGCATTAAGTCCGCCTATGTACCACCACTGTACATGAAGTTTAAATAAATAAATATCTACAACGATCATACTACATTCGGCATTTCTAAAATAATTAATGGACACTACGTGGAATTATAATATGTATTGACGGTTACAAATATAATTTTCAATAATCTGGAAATTGAAACAGACATCTAATTGCTGCATAAGATATGAGAAGAGGTATACGGAAACTGACTGCAAGCCTAATGCATATTTAATGGACGAGAACACCGATAGCAATTCGGGCCCGAGCGCCTCATTCAGTTACGAAGACTTCGAGGATGCCAATTATTTCTAGCATATTTCAGAATTGGCAAACCGATGTCATGGATTTCCGATTTGATTTGTTTAGCAAGTCAATTACTTTACAAGTAAAAAATGCATCTCTTAGACTAGAATATCGGTTACATTGCTCTATCATTAATAAGGAAAAATGGAACGGGCTTTGCAACACATCATCCAATGTGTTTTTTCTTCTTCTTATTAATTATATTTTTTATTTATTTAACGATTTACGTACACACACAAAATAAAAGATTAGAAGAAGGAAAGAGAAAAATAGGTACAGAGGTGGTGCTTATTTCTAAAGAAATCTCTTCCAGCACACCTGCGAAAGAAGAGTTGGAATAAAATAGATATGTAGACACCGTGTGTAACAGTAATAGGAAAAAAAGTACATACAAAATAGTTATCAATAAAATAATATAACAAGCAAAAAAAGAGATACTATTAAAATTATATACATACACTTAATAAAATAAATATCACAAAAATACATACTAAATAATATAATGAAACAAATACATACAAACTAATATGCAATTATGACGGAATGGAAAGATAGTGTTCTTTCACTCTACTTTTAAAAACTGCAAGTTTGGCAGCCTCTAATGTCAGGCGGTAGTAAATTCCATAATCGTACTGCGTGCGAAGTGAAAGAGTAGGAGTAGAAATCGCTGGATTGGGGAGGGGATATTTAAATAGATTCTTATCTTTTTATTATCTACAAACTCTTTATCGCGTCTGTCTGTCCGCCTGAACGGATTTTCACGCGGTTCTTCACGAACAGATAGCGTGGTTCATGAGGAACGCCGAGAATTTTATAGATGTCTAACACCCGTGCAAAGCTGGAACGAGTGACTAGTAGGAGAGTCGATAAATCTAAAACAGCATATCTACACATCATATTACATAAATGCACTTTTGTTAGCTAACATATTATCGACTAAGAACCAAACTCGTGCGCGGGCGCAGCACCCTAATAGAAAATAAAGCCATAACATAACATTACAAGCCATAAAGCATTCGCAAATCCCTTACACGACAAGGCAACAGCGCAGAACCAACCATCGTATGTTCCACGGCTATTACGCGTAACATTGTCTACAATTGACTACATGGTGTTATGTTTACCTTACATTGTGGAGACTATAATATACAAGTGGCGATTTCTACAGGCGAGCGAGCAAGGTCATCCGCCACGTGCGATCGGCCATTGTATTGTGTGAACAGAATTGTTTGATTTAAATTATTATACACTCTTCCATGCGTGTTTGATGTCGACAGAAATAATTTTGCTCTACAATTGGCCTTTGAGATAATTATTTTGGTCATGTGAATATGTAATGAAGTGGACTAGCAATTTGTTTGCGAAAGGAAATGTCGTGTTTGATTGAACGTCCATGAACGTTTTTTGTAATCTGTATAATGTGCTTCATTTTGGGTTTTGCAATTTTAATCGTAAGACATTTAGTTAAGGGCAGTTGATCGACCACTTCAATGACGTAAAAGTGAATTCATTTGCATTTACCTGCCAACCCAAATTTCAACATTTGGGGTCAAATATTTCAAGTAAAACTTAGCCAAATTCCTGCAACATTGTCAAAAAGGTCAGAGAGCGGAAACTAAGTTGGCAATAAATATGACTATATCCGCAGTAGCCTCACATAATACAAGTATTACAAAACTGTGCCTTGTCGCAAATGTCGCAACAGGCAATAAAATAATAATAATAATGTCCGCGCAGAAACAGTAATGCGCGGTAATAACGTGTGATACGTGAAGTTGCGTAAACAAATAACTGAATGTACGATAGCACGCCGAGATTTACGAGATGAACTGAAATAATGCTCTAGATTCGTGGATTACGAGATGCGTGAACAATCTGTATTCGATATAGTTCATCACACCGTAGCAATATGGTGAACTATATACACATTCGTACGTTCTTAAAAGTGATCTACGGATTGGAATGCTTTAGTGTTTTCGATAAGTTTGGAATTTCATTTTATAAATTGATTGATTGATGAGTGAGGAAAATTTAGTGAGAAAATTTTTGTATATGAATATTAATGGCACACATAACACTATTGTTATAGCCATTTTTGACCCATAATTTCCTAGGCTTCCTCTATAGGAAACCTAGGAAATTATGGGTAGAATGTACGAATGTTGTTATCGCTAGAAAAGGGGTGGCCCCTGAAGGACAACACTGAGATTACGAATAATAGAGACATATCTATGCATGAAGACATTTAAGACATATTGCACCTACCCCAAATAAATTAGGATGAAAAGAGAATAATGATCAGTACTTAATTTAAATATAATAATTGATCTTGCGACAGGTGCAGCAGGTGTTATAAAGCGGTGGTACCTATATAAAACAGACTTAACGACAAGGCATTCTATAACAGCCAACCTTTGGGTTAAAAAAAGCAACACTGTGGTGGGTGTGCACAATAAATAAATACTAGATAAATATAAATCCACACAAAAAACGTTCCGCCTCTGAATTCAAGAAATCCATCATAAAATCAGTAGGTGTAAGAATTGGTGATATTATACGAGCAGAGCGTGCAACAAAACATCAAATAAAACGTGGAAACTCGTGTTCACACTTCACAAACTGCAATTTAATACGTGCAAAAAATGTAACTTTAGTCATTTTCATAACGAGCGTTAAAGACTATGATTGACAGCGTCTCGAGGATACGTAGAGGTTAAAATTTTAAATAAATAAAGACTGGACAAGAATATGTGAAGCAAGACGACAGTCATACCTGATTAATTGACAATCTTGAAGCAAAAACACTTCCAGTGTGAGAATACTACTGAATTAGGTACGTATCTCTAATATCCACGTATTGCGTTGGATGTGGTTGCCAAATTGATTACCCAAAAAAAGAAGGCGTATGATGTATTGTACAAAAAGTTTCTAAGAATTATCCACAATAGGCGTACAGACAATAGAACATATCAGAATATTACTGTGCAAGACCACGTGTTGCGAATATAATTACTGCAGTTTCATAAAAGAGCAACATATAACCATAGAACTATAAAAGCAAACATTGACATTGAATAAGACGTCCTTGTAAACATTCTATTGAAAACAGAAAATGGTTCTATGTTAAATGCAAATGGACAATGTTTTGGTGACACATCGCAAACAATAAGATCGTTTAACAAGACAGAAATTAAAATTTCATAAGTATTTGGATCATGCTGTATAAACAATACAAAAACTGGTTTAGATTATCTTATATTTCTTGGATTATCCTTTTAAATGGCTAAATATTTTCTAATTGTTTTTATACTTTACTGAAGCGTTAGAGGGCAGTACGATAATTTCGAATAAAATGACTGCAAGTGTAAAATAATTTTCAAATTATGATCTGAACATATCTGTAATATCTATAGGACAGCTTTCTTTCATTTAAATCTACAAGTGATAAGTGTTATCGATTACATAATGTATCTCAGACGTGGCCAATCAGTGTTTTGTTAACGATTTGCACCCAAACCGTGTCCGCTGCAAACGAGAGCACAATGGTACATGCGTAACCGGCTACAGCTGTAGTACCACAATAGAGAGTTGCTGTGAAGAGTTACGCAAACACCTCTCGTTTGTTTACAAACTATGTTTTGAGTTTTCTAACGCCAGCCTTCTTTAAAATCGTCAGTTTCTTATTGTGTTGTTCGTAAATATAATCCAAGGCAATAAAACCTCTATAACGTAACGCGGACTACTTTTTACTTATCTTTTACCTACATTGTGCGTAGAACCTTGTATAACATGAAACACCGTCACTCGAATATTATACAAATATTAACGCATGATATACCGCAGGTATATCGAGAGCCTAGTCTATAATATGGTAGGCAATATCGAGCGTTCAAGAACACGTGTATAACTAACTACTATATCGAAACACATATCAAATTGAAATAAAACAACCACTATTACATCAGGACATGGTAATTTATTGTACAAAAATAGTGTGCGAGCGTGAACTCATGCCTCACAACATACACAAACAAATATTAAACCTAGGTTTTTATGTATAAAATGCATTCACTCAGTATGTTAGACATAGCCTATTTCTTGTTTATAATATAGTGAGGTGTATCGTTGAGTTTTACAACCACGTTTGCCACGCCCCATATAAATCCCAACACAGCAAACAGACTCATGGGCGTATAAGTTTTCGATATACACATCTATCGACGAGTGAGTTACAACACATATAATATTAGATTAGACGTAATAACAACTTCGGCTATCTAATCAGATTACTTATCGTTTATAGTCAAGGCAACATCACTTGACATATCGTCTCGTAATAAAGAAGCTATTACCCCCTTCCCTTTCGATAAAAAGTTTACATTGAATGAAGGAGGCTCAACTTCATAAGATCAGTAACTGCATATTGCACAAATAATAAAGGCAGCGATAAATAAGTCAATCGTAGGGCTTGCGCTAACACGCATTAATCTGAATGTAAAGAAGACAAGGCGTTGTTATAACTCCTCGTATTCGCCCGAGTCTGTCGTAGAGATAAAAAAAGTGAAGCAAAAACCAATTTATCATGTCGTCCCACGCACGCGCCGAGCAATATAAGCAAACACACGTCAAAAAAAAAAAAACGTAAAACATAGAAACAGCCCGTAGAGTGTAAAACCCAACGATAGAGACTGCGAACAACTGTACAGTCCATGAATAACTTAGTTATATTCACATTATCTACATTATTATGGAACTTTATCTGGCATCACTTATACCGCTGGACCCTAGCATAAACATAAACACAACAGGCATACGGAAAAGGGAGATTTTAATTCGCCGTTTAGCAATGGATTTTACGATACTTTTTACAACTTACATATTATATGATAATACTATCACGTTGTTAATTTATTTTATGACGGACAATAAAATGTTCTGTTACTTTTATGTGGACCTTGACAATCTCGTGCCGTGTATAAAATACCTATTGGTAACTAAGTATTGTCGCAAAAACAATCCTTAAAGAATTCTCAGACTAACCTAGAGCACTGTTTTTTATGTGAAAAACGTACAGATCATTTTATACAGTCTGTTTTTTTACATATCTCGTAAAAAAATCTTAAAAGGCCCCTTCTGTATACTGTTTTAACAAATAAAGATAGCGAACTGGTATAAAAAGTAAAGGTATAGCATGGCATTTTGTCTACAGCGCACCTGTTATATAACTATGAGGAACGTAGAATCGCGATATTAACACAGTAAGTTAAGTCACGTAACTGCAGAAAATAATAGTAATTTCAACACTAACAAAGATTTGCGATCGCGGCGATGAAACGTGATGTAAAGTGCAAATAATGATAAAGATGATGAGAGCAGAGTTGACGATAATGACTTCAATGACTATCATAATGATACTTTCGTGAATTTTATGCTCGGACGTGATGGATACAATAGTCAAACGTGCTCATCGCCTTCGATATTATAAAAACTTTAATACCTAACTCTAGTTTGATAGTCCAGTCGTGACGAATGCTTGGTTTATAATAGTTTTTAATTAGAAATACTGATACGCATATGGGATCGATAGATTTTAAGATAAGCGTTCGGTATTACATGCAAGTTTTGATTTCGTTTTGTATGGTGAACTGAATATTCATGTAAAACATAATAGTCGGAGAGAGCCAAGACTTAGTTGGAATGAAAAAAGTCATTAGTGGTATGAACCGGTGTGCGCGCACGAGGCGCCACCCGGAACGGCGCGCGCGGTGAAAACCGCGGGAAACCGCAATAGTGAGCGCGCAGCCACAGCGCGAGAACCGTGTCAGTAGTGTGAAACGCTAATTGCACACGGCGAGTTATGGCGCGCCCGTCCCGCAACATCGCTGCAGCCGCTCGTTTCACTAAATTGCAATTGATTTATAATATATCATACATTGCGATCTTGACTCTACGTGCGCAACTTCGACAGAAACATTTCTGAGCCACGTTCAGTTACTAACTGTACGCGAATCCACCGATCATACATTTACTGCTCGACATCGCTGCCTACTCACAATTCCATAGTAACACATTCGTTATAATTTTGAATAAACTTTCTACGTTGATGAACACATTTGACTTCTCCGCTTAACTACATTATGATAAACGGCGAATAATAAACCTTAACCATTTACCAGATAAAGTCCCCCGTCAGTTTCCTACGCTATTGTTATCAATAAATTAATTATAGAATCTACAGGAAACCGATTCGGAGATCTCAATTTTTAGTGGGCCTTGGTGAGACGCTCCGTGCATGCCTCGTTGAGACAATTTGAGTCCAGCTCAAATGGCGAGCGTAGAGCCACCTGGACTGCTCGACAACACTAAAGTTCCACTTAATATATCGCGCTACTCGACCACGAGTACCTCAGGCAGTAACTAAGGCTAAATCACAAATGTTGCGCGAGGGCTCGCCGGCGATCAATGCCGATAAGCACCCCGTATCAGACACATCCTCACTGTTTTTGCCATCTTGTTTAACACTAGATTCGACTCGGTTGTTATTATTTACCGCACAATTCACTTTTAGATCTTTGCTCGCAATACATCTGTTCACAGCACTTTCACTTTTATCGGCGAAGAAGGAGCGACGGTCGGAGTTCGTAGCCGGGGGCGAGGTCGAAAACAACTTGATTTCCAGGTCACGATGGCCGTTCATCGAGGTGACAATCTCTGAGGATATGTCTAGAGCAAGGGGAGAGCGAGGTTCCGGCGAGCTAGCCCTTCTCGTTGGTGGGAACAATGAGTAAAGATTAGGGGCGGAATATGTTTCGCCAGTATTAATCTCTCGTCGTTCCGGAACCCTCGATGAAGGATCGCTCCAGCTGCGTCGCAACGTCGTGTCTGCTCGCCTTTTACCAAGAGGTCCGACCACTTTCATAGACTCTTCCAATTTAGTCGGCGCGAAATCACCACAAGAATTTTCGTCGAGCAAATCTGCGATGGAATCGGCATCCCAGATTTGTCCCACAGGGTCACAGAGACGACACTGACACGAACTAACCGCGGACTCCGCAGGTGAAGCGGCCTCGGCTAAGCCAAATCGGGTCGCTTCTAACGCTTCCCCTAACGCTGAAACTCGATACGTTTCCGGCACTGGTTCGGGGTACTCTAACACTTTTACATCCAAACGATAAGGCAATGACATTTCTCGACAGTAAGTATCTTCATATACGCCGTGTGATGATGTTAACCCTGAAACCGCACAATGATCGACATCACCGAGGTCTAAAGCACCTGCTGTTAAATCGTGCGGTATGATATTATTAGGTTTTCTATCCTTTTTGCGTCGTTTCCGCGGTTTAATAATCCTGGGCAACATTGTCTCCGAGTTGGTTGAGCCGGAACTTTCATCGCTCGCGACACTGACCGCATCCGTGTTGTTGTTACGTCCGCTTCGCGTGGAGCGCGCTGGCTGCTGTTGGTTGCGCGGCCTGGTTCCCTCGGGTGCATCACACCGGTCTCGCGCGACGTGCTCCGCTTGTGCGAGCGGCCGGTGGTTGCGCTGCTCCGGTGCCGCGCTGTACTTTCTTCGGTCGTGCCTATTTTGTATGATGAGGGGTGCTCCTTGTGCGTGCATAGCTAACTTGGACACCGGTGTGTTCCGGGACTGTGGTGGTGCACGTCCCGCCATTGATATGAGGGGGGCGCCGAGCCATGCATTCGGGTGCGGAACGCCATAGGGCGGGTAGTAGGGCGGCGGGAAACCCGGTGCGGTGGTGGCATACTGAGGGCGAGCGGGTTCGCGACGCCCTAGAGCGGCGCGCTCGCCCGGACTCATCACGCTTAAAGGGGTGTTTAACCCATATTCGTGAAAGTACGTTTCACTGTCACGGTAAAAGTCCGAGTTGCAACGCGATGTCGTAATCGTACACTAACATCTGAGGCGAGTAGCGGGTAGCGCGCGTCGTATCGCCGCGACAGTCGGCAGAAGACTGGAGTGAATGAGTGCGGTGCGAGCCGGCGGCGGGCGCGAGTGTTGAGTGGGAGCGCCGCTGACTCGCCGCCACGCGACTATCGCGGCGTCGATGCACCGGAAAACTTTACAACCCTAATCGCTTTACAATTAAACCGCTCGACATTGTTTACTTTCCTTGTGGTGTACACAAAAAAAAGAAAACAACTTTGTAATTGTTCATTTAAATGGTAACGAAGCAGATAAAACCACAGCTCCGTTTAGTAGGTAAACGGAACCATTTATTTGTTTGTATATTTTGTACTATTCCACGTGCTAAGATAAGAAAATTTTCATGCACATTATGTAGTTTTTATATGATAGTTTGTATCTCGTCTTTACAGTAAATCAAGTTAACGTTATAAAATAAATCTTTGTAGGCGCACTTACCGCTTTCCCCAGGCACTAAAGGGTCTTGCTTGAACTTACCTGTCACAACAAAATAACGAATAGGTATTAAATTGAAACACCATCACACATAAGGAACTTAGGGAGTCTTAAAAGTGACATTATAACTTTAACGCTTTACTAACAAACAACGTTAATAAAATTCATTTTATTGGGCTGTAAATTGTTTTGAAATCTGCTCTACCTGTATGGGTGTTTAATGGCAAACTTTCTTGACATTAAACACACATTCCAATTCATTCATTATTTGTTTTTTTTCCATTTTTGTTTCTGCCCTTTTTTTGGTCTTTTCTTTGTTTTGTTTTCTGAGTATATCTATCTCTCTATCTAGCCAGAGCTGTCGAATAAAAATAAAGTTATAAAAATTGGACATAATATTCATAACTTTTGATTTTTAAGTAACGTTGGCAAATCTCTACTCAAGTCTATCGCATACCGTGAGGGCTGGTAAGGAGGTGACGTGGAGAAAAGATTTCCTGCGAGAACTTGAGGGTAGCTCTTACCCAGCATTGAGACGGTATATAGACTTATATATATATTTATATATATGGATTTGTGAGAAGATGGATAGAAAATAACATTGATCATTTGTTTTGAGGGATAAAGTATATGTATTTTCTTTTTATTTCTAAATTATATGTTAGTTAGTTAATTTTTTTTCTTCTTCAATGTGTATGAATTGTTATTAGGATATTGTTTTTATTAAATTTATTTTTTTAGTTTGTAAATTTCTACTGTACAACGCCTTGAAAATCCTCTGTAACGTTGTATAAGTACATGTAAATAAATTAAATATATAAATATTTCTGTATATTTCGTAAAGCAAAGCATAATCAGACGAGGAAGTATTCTAGGAAAGGGTAGCGTATTGGATTAGCCGTATCTAATCCACCACGCGGGCCTAGTGCAGTTTGGTGGATATCACGTCTTCGAATTTTTGTTTCTAGAACATGCCGGTTTCCTCACGATGTTTTCCTTCACAAATAATATAAATGTAAAAGAATGTACTTAATTAAACCTCTATATGTTAATTATTTTGTGTAACGCCTTTACTTGCTAGTGACATTGGAAAACTGCTCATTAGCCTAATTTTGCAAAAAAATTGCCAAATTATTAACAATTTCGTAACTTTAGCTAGAATCTTCATAGGAATTACAAAAGAAATGTTTGAATTTTTACTTATAAAATAACATAACGATAGGTAAATAGAAACGGGTTTTCTGGTTTGCTGCTTGCTTGAATGCTGTTGCAATCACTACAAATAAACTAAAAAACAATGTTTTTTATTTTTTTGGATGTGTTTATAACAGATATCCTCTAGAAGTATTGATACAATTACGAATATTCATTCCCAGATTGAAAGTTACATTGTCGCTAATTATCGTGCAAGGACAAGTTTTTATTCCAGGAAAAAAAAATTAAAAATAAACATTTAGGCTATTTGAGAACCTCCTTCTTTTTTGGAAGTTGGAAGTAACAAGCTGGTTTGGAATATGAACCTAATTATGATACTATTCCTAATAATGAAAAATAGTGGTAGTTTACTATTTTTCTCTTAATCAAATAAGTAAAACGTTACGCAAGTTACGTGTTTATAGTGAGTGTTAGAGTGAATAGGTTATTTCTGGGTAAGCATACTCCATCGTCGCTTTCCATCAGGTGAGATAGAGGTCAAGCGCGAGCCCAACTACATTAAAAAATTAAAAAAAAATGTTGACTCGTAAAATGAGGCTTAATGACTATATTAAATGACTTGTTGTTTGCTTAAAGCGTAAAGTGAGGCTTAATGACTATATTAAATGACTTGTTGTATGCTTAAAGCGTAAAGTGAGGCTTAATGACTATATTAAATGACTTGTTGTATGCTTAAAGCGTAAAATGAGGCTTAATGACTATATTGAATGACTTGTTTTATGCTTAAAGCGTAAAAATTTTATCCTCCACAAAATTACTAGCTGACCCGGCAAG
Organism: Mythimna vitellina; assembly: GCA_949316375.1. Lineage (NCBI taxonomy): Eukaryota > Metazoa > Arthropoda > Insecta > Lepidoptera > Noctuidae > Mythimna > Mythimna vitellina. The sequence goes on from OX438696.1 coordinate 5,150,448, forward strand.
CGTTGTTCTGCCATATAAATTATTAAAGAAAAATTCGAAATTAAACCCCTTTAATTTTTTTTACAAGAAATACTATTTTTTTTTTTGCTCGCTTTTTATATTGTAGTACGGAACCGTTCGTATGCGAGTCCGACTCGCACTTGGCCAGTTTTTTTTGTTAATATTCGTCGTGTCTTGCCCATCGACCTCTGAAGCAACAAGGCTCATGAGTCAGACCTTTCTCTCGATAAACGTCAGCTTTATGAATATTGTCGTGCGTACGTCTTTCAATTTAACATGTGTAGGTTGGTACTATTGTGTGCTTAAATGATTGTTTTTTAGATGAGGATTGAGTTTTTGACAGCAATGTTTTTGGTTAGTTGATATTTTTATTGTACGTGGATCTTACGGAACGTATTTATGACCAGTTGCCGCCCACGGCTCCCGCCTACGTGGAATTTGTACCAACCACTTTCAGGAATCGTTTTTTTTTTTTCTATTAATCCAATGCAGGTCGTCACCGGACATGACAAGTTCGGGAGGTTCCTGCATCGGATTCAGGCGTAAAAAACGCCCGGATGGAGCATACGGTGGAGGTGTGCCCCGCTTGGCCGAAGCACCGCCGTGTCCTCGTGGAGGCAATCGGCGGTAGCGACCTCCCGCACCGGTCTCTGGTTCAAGCAATGGTCCAGAGCGAAGAGGAATGGCAGGCGGTCGCCTCCTGCGAAGCAGTACTTAATGCTAGCAAAGGAGGAGGCCGCTCGCTTGAGGGAACGAACGTCTTCACGCCCTAGCCGCCGAGATTCCGACCCCGACTACCAGCCACGGTAGTCACGAGCTTGTGGACGTCGAGCAATGGGTAGCTCGCCGTCCGGCCGTCCGATATTTAACTGGACTGAGCCCAGTCGTCAACAGCGCGTAGTGACTCACGCGCTCCTCAAAGAAATGTCAGCAAACCATAGGGGCCCAGCAGGGCCGAGGCCGGCTAGATAGGACCGCGGGGAATTTCTGTAAAGGAAACCTGTAGTCCTAGAACCCAAAGGGCAACTGAAGGACACAAGTGTGGTTTTAGTCAGTAAAAGTCTGACATGCCCCGCTCCACCCAGAGCATGAAAAGTCATTGGATGATTTCCACCCTTAAAAAAAAAGGTATTAATTGGTAGTATTTTACCTCTAGGTAAATGTGACTGGCAGAGTGTTGTGACAATTCAGCCAGATACATTGCGTTTATTAAGTTGTCATGCAGACATATTTTCAAACGTTTAATATAAGAGCAATGGATTAAAAAAGTCCATAATCCTTCGCTTTGTTACAGAAAGTGTGTTACGCTTACGCAACTGTGGAGCCAGTTTCAAAGCCTCATATTTTATCAATATTCAAATTGTAAAACTACGCTTCGACCCTAAAACTAAAACCAAAACTAAAATTCAAATACCCAAACTCAATCAGTTCAGAACAGAAGTCATTAAAACAATTTATATTCACACTTAGCACGCGACAGTACAATACCATATGCAGATACGTATACTATGTTCATTTAGCATATTCATATCATAACAACAAGAACTTTCATCGAGTCGAGGCGAATAATGAAAGTCGATGCGTACACGATACGCCGTGTCATTATCGTAAACATCTGTTTAATATTTTGTATCCTCTTTATACATATTTTATCTGTAACCCTACCGCGTCTGTCTGTCTGTTCGCAATTAACTGTAAAACTACTGAATAGTTTTTCATGAGGTTTTCACTAATAGACAGAGCGATTCATCAAGGTTTAGATGTACAATACATGTATAGTATAATAAAGAAAAATAAAGAATTTCAGAGATTTATGACACCCGTGCGAAGTTGCTGCCAACGGCTTTGCTCGCGTGAAAGTAGAAAATTACCCCAAGGGAACATATTCCCAGGATAAAAAGTAACCTGCAAGCTATTCCAGGACAAGTTTCATCGAAATCCGTTCAGCCGTTCGAGCGTGAACGATTAAAAAACATACACACACTATCAAAATTTCGCCTTTTGTAATATTAATGTGGTATATATATATATAGTGTGATAGTATCTTAAAGTTAGTAAAAGCAAAGGAATTAATTTGTTACTGTTAGCAGATAATAACGCTTCAGGCAATACTAAATTGTTGATACTATGTGTGTTCTTAGACCAAGAAGCCTCGGAGCTCCGAAACATCAATAACTAGAACTTATTTTATTTGTATCTACAACACTGTTGCAGCGGCCATTGAAATAGATTTAATTTTATAACGCCTCGCTCTTGCTTCGATTAAGATATTTATTAATTGCCTGTCTCATAAAAAAGGCGGGTAACAAAGAACTTTTCTCTCTATTCTCTACAAGTGTACGATGTTAGATAAATGTTCTTGTTTTCGTTCTTTTTATGAAAAGAAACCAAAAAGATTTTAAATCTCTATTTTATTTATTTCTGAGAACATACAATAGCTAAGCTGAATGTAACGTAACCAAGTATTTTGTCAGTAATTTGATATTATTTGTTAAAACTCAGTAAAGAGGTCAAAAGTTAAGTCATATATCATTAATATTTTTGTCTGTCATTTTCACAGGAAAAGAGCCTCGTAAAAATGTTTGATATCACGCAAATGACGCGTCGACCCCACCTTACGAGGGTTGAAATGAAATAAAAAATGTATGATTGTTGATTTTTGTATTTTTTACGCGTGTGTATTAAAAGGGGTGGCTCGCCTATCTGTATGGTCTGCGTAAATAATATGATAAAGAATGAATGAGTTGCTTTATGAATGTCAGTTCAAAAGGGTTGATTGAAACGAAAACGAGCCGTGGCAATTAAATTTATTAGATTACTTTCATAATGGGACTTGATATAACTTCAAGAGAGTTTTACAGAAGACTTTGAAAGTTTTAGCCGCACTTAGCTATTTTCGAACCTTCCACGATAATGGCTAAACTTTCCATAAATGACTTTATCCCGGCGCCAATCCGCTGTATGCACAAACAACTTTAGTTCATATTACATGTGGTGAGAGACAATAATAGCGTGCAGTTAGTGTCACGTAACATCGCAGTGCATCGTTGAGATCGTTCACGGCGGATCAGAGAAAGTGTTCAGATTCGTTGACCCTTGCCGTCGCGTGCTTAGACAAAATCAATTTACCATCCGCTCTCGCTCTCGGATAGATGCGTTCACCGACTAACACTGCGGTTATTACGTGTTACGCTTGTTACGAGACCATCGGTGATTATATCTCACTAAGGGAAAGTTATTAGCTGTACCAAACAGGTCTTTGGACTGTGCGCTACCCCGAAGGCGTCATCATAATTTGATCGTGTCAGCTTTCTCTTCAGTGAAGTCTCAAGTTGCAGTAATTATAAATGCTGTTGCGTATTATCTCTTACTGTAATACTAATGACACATACAGTTGGCTGTTTTAATAGCGCTGTTTCTTCATCGTCCTAGCATATTCCTGGGTAATTGTTTTAATAGGGACGTTTACTGATCTCAAACTGTTATAATTAAATAATTATATTGGTCAGCCCTTCACTAACTGTTCTATGGAACATTATTTTATGAGGTACCTACGTCTGTTTTGCCACTGTAATCGCATAGACTTTCTTCATCGGCAATTAAATTTTGCAATAAAGGGAAGGGAAATTGAACGGTCGTTATTTTTTTAGCATGAAAACCACTCTCGGTGCTAATTGCTTCCAATATAAAAACGTCAAATAACATAAAAATATTTACGTACTATTTCTCGGTGGATAAATAAAAACGTCGAAAACATTGTCGTACGCTAAAACGATGACTTTTATAGGTGTTAAATAACCAAACAGCCCGCAATTTAGCGACCGCAAAAGAAAAAAAAATAGTATTACCGACCATTACATTCGAAAGTCACCAAATATTTTACATATTTGCATGTTAATTATCACTATTGCCGGATACACTTTCCATTTCCATGCCTTAAAATTTTTATCAACTGTAGTTATGTATTGGATTACTGATGAGTATAGATATTATCAGTAAGAACTTCAAGTTCAACATTCTAATCGATGACATAGATGTCTAAGTTACGGTATTACCGCATACTTTCATTAGTTCACAGAACAGATAAATAAACTACATATTATATTTTTTTCAGAAGCAGCCTATCAAAAAACTGGACAAGTGCGGGTTGGACTCGCGCACTAAGGGTTCCGTACAAACTTTCCTATGTAAATAGTTCAATTCCCAAGTCTCGAAGATTTTTCCGAATCATGAAAATATTTTTTTTGTGACGTAACAACAAATTTACTGTTTTTGGATCTATTCCTATAACTGTGCTATAAGACCTTGCCTTATGCCAAATTTCAGGATTCTAGGTAAACGGGAAGTACCCTATGAATTTTGATTCCCTTGAGAGTGTCGAAATATACGTTTTTTTGCTAAATAAACGGCCGTATCTTTTTTCGTTAACCTAGAAGTTTGTTTTTTTCACAGCTTCAAGGGACCGTAGATCGACAGACAGACAGACAGGCGGACTACAAAGTGATTCTATAAGGGTTCCGGTTTTTCCTTTTGAAGTACGGAACCCTAAAAACAAGGTTAGTAACATGGAGTACATACACATACGTTAGAAATAATAAACATAATTTAATTTTCTGATCGCGTCCACGCTATATTAACGCTAATTCAAGGTTAACAACACAAAGCAAATAAACTGATGGATGGATTATTTTATAGAGCTGACGTGTCTAGACAAACAGACCAAAGTTCATCTGTCACGTATTATTTGGACAATATGTGGAGCAATTTTCGTATAACCTTTGGAAAGGAAACCGTGTAGCCAAGCAAAAAGGTTAGGTATGTTAGCTAACCTTTTTAATAAATTTCTGCCATCTGTCAACGAAACCTCAAACAACAAACGTTTTATGCGATTTACGACCTCTTTGAAAGACAGTGCAGAGGACGAGAGATGCGCGCTGTGGATGCAGAAACATCCAACTCCTCCACACTTAATCACCCCATCAGAACATCTCCCCCTGGACGTGAACTGCAGTGGCCAATCTGGAAGTCTCTTAACCGACTACGGACCCAGGTTGGCCGCTGTAAAAACAATCTAGCCTAATGGAAGACCCATTAGGCTAGATTTTTTTCCTCGAACCGTCTCTATCACAGTGGCAGTGTGGAGCCGCTGCACAGGACATGCGTCACCTGCTATGCTGCCCATCCTGCACAACCTCCTGCACTTTATTATTTTTGACATGATTTTTATTATCATTATTTTTAACATTATTTTCATTATTATTATTATGTTAATGTTTTTAAAAAAATTGTTGTATAATCCCTATTAATGTGCCTATCACTAATGTTATTAAGAGGTAGTTTGTTTTTTTGTTTGTAGGAGGTAATCCCTGAAAGTACCGGTCCGATTGGTAAAAATTTTTCACCGATAGAATACTCCTTTATTCCTGAGTGACATAGGGCTTATTTTATGTACGCGGGCAAAATCTAGTAATTTGTATGTGTAGTGTAAACTGTAAGTGTAAGTTGGCAATAAATAAATAAACAAACTTTTCAGGACCTATACGAGACCAATAACAGAGCTGTCCAGGTTGCCAAATATCGGTCAGAAAAAAAAAATTGTTTGAGTACATCGAAGCGAAAAGAAGAACAAAACCTCCTTTAATTTAAAAGTAAAACTTGTCTTGTGTTCCATTCTTAACTCAAAAATTTGAATTTACAATCAGCCAGCATTTGCATTTAGCGCTTTTTAGCAGTCATTTGCGCGGGCACAACGTCTTCCGGTGAATGTTCACGTAATTGCGTTTCCGTCAGTTGCAGCTAGCGCCGCCAGCGCAAGTGTTCGGCCGTTTACTCAATAACTACCTATTGTTTACGCTAATCATCGATGTGTTAATTGCTGTTTTAAATGGGCACTCTATATTATGCGACATTTGTTAGTAGAATGCAACACTTAACGTAACTGGTTAATGAAGTGCAACGAAACTATTAAAGTGACAACATTATCATTGTACCAGAACGTTTCTTTATACAGACTATACAATTTTTTTTTAAATACTTATACAATGGAACTTGATGATACAATGCTGGAATAAAGACAAACGGTCTATTTAAATTCCATTTTGCGCAAAAGAAATAAGTGTTCGTGTAAAAACAAAACAATGTTGGGATGTGCCTGCGTTGTATCGAGGCCTAATGCGATTTTGATTGGCGCCGCTCAAAGCCTGCACTTTCACTAACGCGTGAAGCGTTTACGTTATGGTTTCTTGATAGTCTGTATCTGTTACATTCACTAAACCTCGTGTTTTGCGTTTACTGCCATTAGTCTGTAATACGAGTTCTCGATTGAAAATCACGACGCGAATCGCATATATCTGAAACTAGCGCACACTGAATCGATTACACACTTTCTCTACTTTTTATAGTTAACCGACTAAATTCTAAATGTCCTTTTATTTAACTTGGGCAACCATTATTTTATATTGTTGTACTAGCTTTTGCCCGCGGCTTCGCTCCCGTCTATATTCTACTACTCTACCCAACTCTACCCTACTCTATCCTACTCTACCCTACTCTACCCTACTCTACTCTACTCTACCCTAATCTACCCTACTCGATAAAATGTATCCTATGTCCGTCCGTCGGTTCTCAGCTACCTCCCCACCAATTTTCAGCAAAATCGGTTGAGAAGTTCTTGAGTTATAAATAGTGTAACTAACACGACTTTCTTTTATAATTATATATAGATTTATCAAAATTTCAGACGGAAACTGTGCACGTTAAATTTTATAACTGTTTAAGAACAGTTTTAGGGTTTATTGCGAGAGTAGTGTCTAGGCGCACACTGTATAATGGATGATCGCGGCAAAGAAATTGTAACTTAATACAAAGTTATGCGATTTCGCGGCACGAGCTCACTTTACGAGGCTATAAACCATGACGTGTCGAGCCTCTATGACTGAGCAATATTAAGAACTATGCCCAGCCTCATTTGTATTCCACTCAACCATAAATCGGAAGATTGTTGTATCCAAGTATCTGTACAGTTGTCATTACGAACAGATCTATAACTCAAGGTTTGACTATTAAGTATTAAGATCGTTGAATTTCAAAACTAAATTCAAGTCATCACTTCTTATGTGCAATAATGTATGAACATTGAAACCCAATCGGCTGAAATGTGATGTTCGTAATAAAAGATTTTGAGAAAAAAAAAATGTAAGTAAAGAAAGTTATTTCAAATGCTCTGTTTGATTAAACGGATTTATTCAAACAACAATACTAACAAATTACTATATTTTTCGACTTTAACGAACAACTCAAATAAAACAAAGAGTTCTTTCAAGGGTAAACCTTTTAACTATATAATATTTATGATATTCGCTGCCTGCCAACAGCTATGTAAATATATATATGCAAGCATAATTTCTAATGGAAATTATTCACTCAAAAGTTACAATACATTACCTTTTTAAGGTTAGCGGGACAAGTTAATGAGCCTCTGTAAACATTAAATACAACTAAATGACGATTTGTCATTGGTCATTGTAGACTGTTTAAAGCAACAACTCTTAACCTTCTTGGCCTTGTCAATAATTATTCAATCAAAGAAAAAAAAAACAAACAATTGATTACAAAAGGACAATTTCAATGTACTGTCCATTGCGTGCCTTGGCGACGTTGCCTTCTTCGGAAAACGCTGCTATAGGAAAACAAGCGAGGGTCATGACGTCATATATATCAATTTAAATTTACTTAGAGACATAATAGCAACGGGTTTCTAACTTCACGCCAAGCATCACTGCATTTTATATATTTAAATCGACTACTTTTATGTTTCATTTGGCAACTTACCAGAAATGCATGGCAGTCGAGTCCAAAGCTAAATCTTTTAACTTTTTTTTGCTTTTTCACAAATATAACGGGGGTTAGCATCGAAAAAAGTAGCAGAGGAATAAATGGGAGGGACGATACAGTACATATCGACCTTCAGACTTCACGAGGACAAGGGCGTTTCGCCCTTGCACTTCACCCGGCCTCCGCCCCCTGAGAGTAGCGCGCCCCACGGTTAGAGGTTTGATCAGGCGGCTCTATACAGCTTTGTGGCAATAACAAAATTATCAAGTTATCATAGTCCGAGTTTGTGGCAGGAAAGTTAGTGTTTAGGGACGAAGTAAGGGTACATCCGCGACCTCCAGACTGCGTCCCAGTCTCGACAAGGGCGTCTCCGTGCCCTTGCATTGCGCCCAATGTCCGCCCTTAGCCGTGTTACGACAACTAACTCAACGAGTCATTTACTAACAAATTGTATGGGCCAAGGTAGCCAATCTAACTAAACGGACGCTTACAATTTAATTAAGTGATGGAAGAAATTGATTTGAATCGAGAAATAAATTGGAATGAACATGGAAAAGTTTCAGGCTGTCGTTACTTTTATTTTAGTGATAAACAGGGGTGATATTTAGATACACATTATCATCGAAGCTATCTGTGTATATAATAGTGATGCAACGGAAGTTTATTAACGGAAGCAGAAGCGGAAACGGAAGTGTTAATACTAAAAAGAAAAAGCACAATTTTTTTTTTAAAGTACAGATGGTTTACGTCGTAATCATGTCACGAGGCGCGGTGATGCGCTGAATGAACCAAAAAAATATAATAATGAAGAAACTCGTTGCGACACTTTTTCCATGTGTCCAGTCGTCCGCGTGCCCCCCATTCCCGCGCTCCTCGCTGTATTCTTATGTTTGGAGTTCTGTTTTAAATTTTGCGGAAGCAGAAACGAAAACGAAAGTGAAAAAGCTTGCGGAACTTCTGCAGAAGTGACTTACTCACGGATCCATTAACGTTCAGCCTTAAAGCCTTAGACCTAGAACGCTGAAATTTTGCACAGGAGTTTCTTTTATGTTAGATACAAACAATAAGAAAGGATTTCCTAAAATTCACCCCTAAGGGTATGTACAGAGGGTCTAAAGTTTGTACGGAGAAACCTAATTCCAATACAAATGGTCTACATTAAAAACATATATTATAAAAATCTAGTTGACATAAAGAAAACTAGATTATTTCGTGTAGATAGACTAGTTTCAAAGCTAGTTTAGAAGCATGTCTCTTTTTTATGTTTTCTTGTGTGCCTACTTTTTGCAGCAGGCCATAGATTAGTTATGTTATTTTTTTAATATGTATATTATGATTTTTGTATTTTGTCTATGGACCTTAGTTACCTGATAATAAAGAGTAATTATTATTATTATAAACAATCCATGAAGTTATATTGGTCGTATTTTTGTGTTTTAAGAGTACGGTATCTTTTTTACATATCTTTTTTTTCCCCAGGGAATTTTTTTAATACTTAATTAACTTAATACTGCATTATTGGTCTAGGTATTTCTTATAGCAGGGATATAACATTTAATTTTTTATTTTTACTATAGAAAAAAACGAACGTTCAAATGATTTCGAATAACAATTAATATTTAAACGTTAGTTTTAAATTTATTTTCTTAACAACCCAGACGTAAGTTAAAAATTATTGTGTGGAGATAATTGAAACTTTATACTGTTTATTTTAATGAGCAGAAATATTTTAAACCTAACCTAACACACATAATTTTAGTCATCTTACATCTAATCCCTTCGATCTGGTCGAAGCTCGAACAATCCCTCGCGTAGCAACGCGATAAAATTTACAATTTGTCTTCGAGCGCTCGCCCCTTATCCAACCTAATATCAAAATTTATTATCTCTAATAGGTACTTTAACAGGCTTTTTGTTAAAGTTAAAAACCAGACACGTTTAAAATTCAGACTCTCATTTTCATTCAAAAAGTTGGAATTTTTCTCGTAAATTTATATTGTGAAGGGAAAGTTGCCACGTTGCGGATTATCCATTTTAATCCTTGCTTCAATTGAGCACCTGACGCCATTAATATTCAATTGCCTGTTTGACATCATTGGGGTGGTAACAGTTCGTAAACACGTACTTTAATCTTAGTTTATATTGTATCGCACGTTATCAGAAATTGTGTAGTCGTACCCTAACTAATATAGGAGATATGAGTTTTATCAGGAATCAATTTCAACTAGAGAAGGTTACGATACATTACGCTGTTAGTGGTCGCTTTATAGCTTTCAGATATCCAATACAATGTTATATCGAAGGGAAAAAGGCCATGTTTTTTAGGAATAGAATATGATTACCATTTTAATCCCAAATTAATGATGATACCTTTAAAATGGCATATCACTGTAAGGTAAAAAAATATAGATTTAAAAAATAAAAGAGTAAGTAATGGCGACAAAGTCTTATCCATTAGCCTTTCACACAACAAACCTAATCCTAAACTACGACCTAGCATCTACATTAGTTATCTAACAGGTCCTGAAACGTAGTTACAGAACTTTCTCTAATGCCATTTGTTTTTGAAGATGTTCAGGACGAATACAACCGTGTCAGACCTGTGTTCCTTCAGATGCGAATCCCGCTCTTGGGCTGTTCCTTCTTAGCCTTCGTCCCAGGGCCACGGGTTTCACTTTCACACCAACGATAATAACTCTTTCGAACATTCCCGTATCTCAGTTGGCAGCCTTACGAGTAGCTACAAATAAAGCCAACATGTGGCTGTATTAATCTCCAGATGATACAACTTCAACAAAGTTTTAATTAAAACGAATTTATATTTCTGCCCGGTCTCTGTTACGTGAGAAGTTTACTAATGTCTACTCCTGATTACACCCGATCGTCAACGAGCAATAAAGTTTGGGCAAAAATCGTTACGGCAAAGCTCGAACGTCCATAAGTGCGCGACTAACGAGCTATGCTCGTGACTCGTGATGAACATATAGATTTGATAAATTAAGGATGAGGATATCGTATGAAGAGAGGATATTAATTTAAGTGTTAAAATTACTTCCTTTGTAAATAATAAAATAAATGTCTGTGGGAAGTTCGACCAAAGTGTCTAAATTGTTTTAATGAAATTCATAACACATCGTGAGCGAAACACGACGGTATTTAACACAATATTATTTATAGATATATTTTGGACATTTTGAACAAAGAAACAAGTTAATCCGCCCGGCTGTGCTCTGGTACGTGGTAAGTGTTACCTGTCACACACCATGCTTTCTGCGACCTCATTCAAACTGCGCAAAAACCTATTAACGCCAACTACAAATGAAATGTAATGAAAATAATTTTTCAGTTAATGTCGCATTGTCAAACAAAATGTCTCCCACGAAACTGCAATATAATAAGATATAATCGCTACTTGACACTATACTGATGTTCTCAAATAGAATGAAACGATGCGACTGAATCGTCTTTTACTTTTTCTTTCCATTTTTATGATCACATTATTTCTTATTGTTCAGCAGCACGAGTGAGAAATAATTAAAAATATTCTGTGAAAGCCAAAGAATTCTTACGCTTCTCAATTACTTTAGTAGCGGTTGAATTCAGATGTCTCAAGTCGTGATGTGTAGTGTAATATCTCAACATAAAGGCGTTGCATTGAATAGAATTGCTAAGACCTAACAAAAGACCGTCGTGTATAGTCTAACAAATGACTATAAACATTATTCAAGACTCATTACTAGAGCTTGAATAGCCAGAATAGTATTACACAAGCGACGTAATTTAGTTAACAAAGTAACGACACAAAAACAGCATCAGCGAACGTATCCTCAACAATACGGAGGAGGTTGGTAACATTTCGCAACGGCTCACCATAGCCGGGTGCTCTTGCGCAAATCGCTGTGACGTCAGCGCGTTTGGTTCCGGCTTCACTTTCGCGAACACTTTCACCGGTTGGGCGAGGCATGGCCGCATGGCGCCGCCGGACGCGACGTGTGGCGCAGGCGGCGATACCCCGTCCATTGTCATTCTACTCGTGACTATCAATGACCGGTTAAAAATCAACACCATTATTAATTTGAAACACACTATTCACGATGTTACTATGTATCAATTTTTCAGTTCAACTGGATTTACTATGAACATGCGTATTGAAACATCTTTTCATTAATTGAGCGAATTGATAAACAACAGTAATTATTTGTCTCTTGTACGTTTTGCAACAAGCCCCAGGGTTTTAGCTAGTAAAAGTCTGACACTGCCTCTCACTCCACTTGATGATTTCCCACCATCAAAAAAAAAAAGATTGTTATGGCGCCTACATTAAAATAGCGGCTCATTTGAATAAATTCTTGAAAAACATTGTCAAAGCAAAAATTTTCGTTATTTTTAGGTCTTAATTTACGGGATTACCAAGAACAGTTTTTTTGCGGTTCTCGTTTTTCTCGGAACCGCAAAAATGTTTTCTACGCATACTAGTCCTAATAGTGCTTTAAGTTACCTTTTTAAAAAGAAGAAACATAGATATCCGCGAGTAGAACTGACACAAACGATATTTGTGCTCTCTAATTTGGAAGTTCGCGAAAGGCAAATTTCACCTCAGTCGTGCGCGTGAGTAATACATAAGAAACCATTACATAACCGACTAGCCGAATTTGTTTGGCTATTTTGATCACGTAAAGCAATAATAATAGCGAACATTTTTTGTTTCACATTGATTACGTCTAACATAAACAGAGCGTTATTCGTTTACCGCCAATCAGAAAGTTATAGATGCCGAGAATTATAGAAAAGCCACGATTACGAGTCGTTGATTTTTACTACGTGAATATAAAAACAATATAAATTGAGAGAAACGTTCAGAATATGCTAAGCGCTATAAAAAGTAACAACGTGAAACTGCCACAAATGAGGCAATTTCTCTTTACAAAAATCGACACTTTCAATGTCGTTTCAATATGACCCGAACAGACTAAATAAATTCGTGACAAAGCAATCCGTCTCTTAACCGATTTGCCCGATAGACGACCACTTTCATAAATATTTATCTACTTTGACAAGAGTTTTAAAAGCCAAATGTGCCAAAAAATGGCTTGTGTGAAAGAAATATAGAGAATAAAATATCGAATGATTTGCCATCGTAGTGGTAAGCGATGATGTGATTGATATTGGTGCACGCTTGGTTATAGGTAACCTATTCACTATGACTAAGGAACCCCAAGTTGTAGTTATCAGGAAAAATACTCCAGCAGGGAGTTCCACTTCTTAGCTGTACGCACAATGAAAGTGTTCCCAAAACGTTTCGTGCAGATGGGAATCTGTACGAAATCTGTGGAAATAGTCTTGGTGGTACGATGATGGAACGGGTTTGGCAGAATTAAAATGTGCAATTCCGATGCAAAATGTATCGGTTACATTTTGGGGAAAACCGACAGGTTGACGATGCTCAAAACTTCGCAGCTTAGTCTAGACGAGCATATTGCAGATGACCCGCTTGGCTCGTTTCTCAATCGACTCAAGCGCATAAAGCTGCTACTCTGTCTAAGATGAGAGTAGTACTCCATACGATCAAACTTGCGCTTGATTAAGGTTAGGCATCTGTGAAGCTAGCATGAAGTACCGTCTCACCTTTACATGGAATCCAAACTTCTTGGAAGTCAGTCTCTATTGTAACAATTTCTTCTTTTCGTCGAAACTTGGCAAACCACGCAGGAGTGAATAATAGCCAAGTGCAAAGAGGTTGTATTTGATTTATTTAAAATTCATGTACAGTAGTCGTACATAGGCGGACTTAATGCAACAAGGCATTCTCTACTAGTCAACATTTGAGTTAAAAAAGACAACACAGTGGTTGGTTTGCACAATAAACAAATAACAGATTAATAATAAAATACATATGTATGCTAAAAATATAAACTAATAAATACTATGAAAAATTTCAAATCATTAAGAGAACCTAATAACAATTCTGACGAAGACCGTAATTTTTTTTTTCTGTGGGACAAGCAGAATTTAAGTCCGAAAAGACGAAGTACTAAAATGTTTATAGAAGAGAAACCATTCATCAACATCATCATCATTTAAGTCGAAAGACGTCCACTGTTGGACATAGACCTCCCCCAAACGAACGAAACGAAGAGAAACCATTAAGATGATCAATTCAAGCAATCAACTAAATTCGAAAACGCAACATCACGAAATAAAAATAAAATGGTCAGAATTAGAAACTACGCATCACTTTAGTGTCTGCAGCATGACACGGCAGTTACTTCTGCAGTAATCGTTGGAAATAGTGCTATGACATATAAAGGAAATGAAGTGTCATACAATGTAAACACACCCATCTTTCGAGTGCATCTTTCTAGTACACGGACATAAAGTAATATGACCGCCTCACCCCGATAGTTCTAAGTCCGACAATTAATATTATCACAGTCAACGGCTTCTCACACTTTCTAGCTCCATTGTACTTCATAGAAACAATCGCATCTCTTCTATTAATTGTCGTACACTGATGAAATCACGACTGTATTATTTCTTATAGAAATGTGTAATCTAGATATTGCACTTTCTTTTGTGTACGCCAGAAATATATCAACGCCTACTACATTGTCTGATAGCATAAGTGGAGTTATTTTTTATTTGGGTATGTGGTTGTGTCAAAACAAAAAGAGACTTGATGTTTTGTCATTTTGTGACAAAACATCAACTTTCTTTGTTTGTTAAAGTTATTTAGTTGATTCGAGTTGGAAAGATTTTTGATGAACAATGAGCAAACGATTACAATCATCCTTCCCTTGCCACATGTTGTTTGGGCTCAGCCGTCATCACGGTATCACTTCCTTTTCTTTCATATTATTCCTCACACAATCCATCTATCGTTTCTTTGGTCTCCGTCTTTGTCTCCATCCATCCACATGTATATTCTCTTATAGTAGCATACGATTACGGCTAAGCTAAAAGGTGGATTCCACTGTATGGTCTTAGCCTGATGGAATCTGGCATGACCCTTCGCCAGTCAAAAGGAAAGGTATTGTCTGTAAAGTGCTGACTCATCAAAGTGAAGTTATTACGACCTTCTACAAGGTCAGTCTTATTCTTCAATTGATCATAAAGTAAGTAAGTGGTCATTTCGACTGCGATTGTTACCAAGCTAGCCTTTTATTTTCTAACCTGCTTTTTCCTGTTTACTAGACCTGGAATTAAATTGACATCTTAAAAATATTTCTCGTTTAGTTTTTTTTTTGCTATATTTATTTTACGGGCTTTATAGTGTCATCGTGTTCAAAAACACTCGTTTTATTTTTACGTACGAAAAGAAAAGATGCAAATGCAACTACGAAAGGCAACTTTCTGAGTGGTACCGATATCAGGTTTAATGTATGTCGTAGTTATCAGTACCCGTTTCTTTTTATTTGGATGCGTCAATACAGGCTAGCGATGTATTTCATTTTCAAGACGTGTGTAGGTGTATATTGTATTTCGTACCATAATGTAGAGTAAACAAGTTTTTTTTTCTTCTTTTATTATATAGAGTTTAAGGCAAGCGTTATTAGCTCCGTTTTCTATATAGGAATTACGAAATCGCTAGTTTAGTTTCTAACTTTATTATAATGTGAGATTTAGATGACGCGAAGATCAGGTTTTTACTTTTAGAAATTAACACTGCTAGGATATTTTGAGCTAGAACTTGTTTATAGTGACTTCGTATGGTACAGTCATCAAAAGAAATATGTATGCAGGCTGCTGAAGACATCTTTAATTTACATGGCACGACATAAGTATGGATTTGAACAATTTGCCTGCTGCGGTCTTCTCATCAGATTATAATTTAGATGTTTTTAAGGCTAGAGTGAATAGTCTCTTAATAAACTAGTGCGAATAACCATCAACGATTGCATTACTGCTTCCCATCAGGTAGGATAGCAGTCAAGCACTGGTTAATATCATAAAAAAAACCGTGCAAGTGCGAGTCGGACTCGCGCACTGAGGGTTCCTTACAAACTTACTTATGAAAACAGTTCAATTCCCGAATTGAGTTACGAAGATTTTTCCGAATCACAAAAAAAAGTTTTCTTTTTGTGACGCAACTATAAATTTACAGTTTTCAGATTTATTCCTATACTTGTGCTATGAGACCTTGTTTCATACCAAACTTCAGGATTTTAGGTCAACGGGAAGTACCCTATGAATTTTCATGAATGTCTAAATAAACGTTTTTTGCGACATAAACTGCCGTAACTTTTTTTCCCGTTAACTCAGAAGATTGTTTTTTCACAGTTTCAAGAGATCATAGACCTGAGTATATGGTTTTAATTTCAACTCGATACCTACACGTGTTCCCGAGATAAAGGGTCTTGATAGACAGACAGTATGCGTGTTTAAATTAAATCTTGACTAAGCAAGCACTGTTCTTGTCTGTGTATCAAAAATTTGTTGACTGTATGTGCAAATTATATTTTTTCCTGTTAGCTACATATCACCATGTACTATGGCTATGTAGCGTTTGCCCATAAAATTATGACTATTTAACATCAACGTTGATTGCACTTACGTTTGTTATTATAATTTAAACTTGTATTTCCTTAATTAGCAATGTTAACATACTTCCTATTAGCAAATATGAGGAAAGATCTTTTATCATTCGTTATAGTACCTAATAATAAGTATCCACATTGTTTGATATTTTTTGGACTAATTTGCCAATGTTATTTGGGCTTACAAAGTTTTTTTTTTCATGAAAGGAAATGCCAAATAAATTATTTTTCTGTATGATCACGTGTAGATGCTTTGTTTTGTAATCAAAGATCATAAACGTGAGTGTACTAATTGATATTAATGAAGAACATGGCATACTTCTAGGAAAAATCTACTCAGGGTTGTGCGGAATGGGAATTAAGCTTAAGAGGTTATTAATAAGAAATAAAAAACCGGGCAAGTGCGAGTCGGACTCGCGAGGGTTCCGTACAAATTTACCTATGGAAACAGTTCAATCCCGAATTGAGTTACGAAGATTTTTCCGAATCGCACTTTTTTTTGTGACGTAACAACAAATTTACAGTTTTCAGATTTTTCCTATAAAAGGCTGACCTGGCTTCATGCCAAATTTCAGGGTTCTAGGTCAACGGAAAGAACCTACCGATTTTTTTTACGAAATACACATTTTTAGTGACATATGCGGGTGTACCTTTTTTTAGTTAATTCAAAAGTTTGTTATTTCCATAACTTCAAGGGACCGCAGACCTTAGTATATAGTGTTAATTTTAACTCGATACCTCATACCTACCTTTCCTAATGAAGTACGGAAACCTAAAAACTACGGATAAATTGGATGAGAAAAGATTAAAAAATGAACGTCTTAGTACAAAACCTACACAGGTAATCTAATCGGGTATTTGACTCATTTTTTTTTATTGTTTGAATCAATAAGTAACTTTAATCAAAATCGCAAACAGAAAGAAATTTTCAAATTCGTTCAATATTAATCAAGTTAACCATCAAGCTAACTTTTCAAATCTGGTTGGAAGGGGAATCTACCAAATAAGAATACGTATAAGGATGCACATACTGCAATGTGACGTCACTGCCATTAGATTACGTGTGCTCAAAACAAATGGCGAGATATTCCCACCACACCCCCTACTCTTCCTCAAACCAATATTTGGAATGCAAATTGAAATTAAAAAAAAAAAAATGTTAATTATTTTTAAATTTAACACTCATTAATATTTGGAATGCAAATTGCAATTTCTTTTAAAAAATATATTAATTATTTTTAAATTTAACACATCATTAATTTGCAGTACACCACAGACTACCCTCTTTTAATGTTAAGTTCTTACAGTCCATCCTAAGGTTGTCTGGTAGATACCGCTTTTAGCGATAAGACCGTCATTGTACCCATAGATTAAGTAAGTTTAAGTTTTGTTAGTGTTTTGGTATACAATAAAGTTTTATTCTATCCTTTAAAACCAATTTTGATGTTTTTTTCAGAAATTTTTGTTTTTAATTTTTAGTGTTATTCGTTGTTTAGTATAAAATATTACACAAAACAGGCATACACAAGTAACCAATTCTATCAATATATTAGTTGTTAGTGTAATCATCCAAATCTGAAGAAGTTATATTCGTATTCTAAACAATCTAACTACTTAATACGATCATGTCTAAACACGGAGATCGAACAAGAGAATCTATGGACCCGTGAATCATTTTCATGACAGTTCGAACAATATTTTTGTATTGTATATGGGCATATGACAAAAAATAAATAATAGAGGTCATAAATCAACTCATCGGATTCGGTTATTCACGAACGTATTGTGGTATATTTTTATAAATATTTTGATACTCGAACCTGATATAAATTTGCATAATAATTATCATGCTTGCCCAAATGAAACATAGTTAAGAGCTTTGTATTTTATGTTTTTTAGGTTTTCTAGATTCTTTTTAAACAAATATAAAGTTTTCAAATTTAAAAATATTTTATTGCTTAAAGGCCTACATGGGCACTAATAAAACATCAGAAGCGACCAATAGAAGCCATACAATAGTTTCTATTGGTCGTTTTCTATGGAGAAGAACCGACAAGAAACTCCATAGTTAATCTTTTAAAAAAAATATACATATTTATTTTATTTAATAATATGTCCATATTACAATATTAATATGTATGAGAGGACAGTGAATGTGTGGTGTGACGAGAATGTATAGAGTGAGAAATGAGTAGTATATGTATATTAGAGGAAGTTTGAAAGTGGCGCCAGTGACTGAAAAGTTGTAAAGGGAATCGTTTGTTTTGGCATGGCCATGTGAAGAGGAGGAATGAAACGCATGTTACTAAAAGAGTTATGATTATACATGTAGATGGATAGAGAGGGAGAGGTAGGCAAAAAAAAAGATGGATAAATTGTGAGAAATGGTAAAGGTAATATGAAAGAAAAGGGCGTTAGTGATAGCGTGATGGGTGACAGGACAGAATGAAAGAAAAAAACGTGGTGCGCCGACCCCAAATAAAACGGACAGGAAGACAATAATCAGAGGACAGTGTAGACCAGTCAACATTGTACCCAAAAGCACAATAAAAAATAAAAACAATTAATACTTTTCCCCTTCCTTTTTCGAAAGTCAAGCCTTTTTCAGCAGGACCGTTTAAAAATTCATGAAACGTAATATAATCTAGCATCAAATTACCGCTCGGTCTTACATAATTCTATGAATAAATTTCCTGTTTGCATTAGAAAACATTACGCAATCTTAATTTAATCCAACTTTCTCTAAACCAGAATCTTTGCAGTGAAACTTTTAAACGAAATCGTGATTGTCTTAACCTATCCCACTGTTACAATGAGCATACCTTTTTGAAAACTGGAGCATAAAAAAATAGAAACGCAACTAACTTTTCTTCCGTGACAACCTTCATAAAAGATTGTCCAACAAAAGAGTAAATAAATAAAAAAGCGTGAAATAAACGCGGCGTCAAGGTGACATTTTCATTTAAATTAACTTAACCCAGTAAGAATTTATGGCGACTTGAAGTCTCGAGGATGAAATCAAGTTTTAATTTAGTATGTAATTAGCGCTGCGGCTATCCGTGCTAGAACGCTACTCGTAGCGACATCTATCTTCCAACGCGAGCACTAAAATAGTGTTACCTTGCGTGGATAGATGGCGCTGACAGTCACGAAATTGAAACGGAGACTGGTATAAAAATAAACAGATAAGGATTTATTGAACAATGTTTTGTTTACAATAATATCTAATCGCATTTAAATACACTTAACTTAATTATAGTTTCTGTTTATTAATTATATATTTTGAACGGAAGATGTTTTTTTTTTCCATTCTTTGAAATGGGTGTAAGCGTTGTCAGCTATTAGTGTCCCCAAGGGTGCGACCCGGATCACCCCTAACGTGTGGTCTTATCTAATTTAAACAGCGTAAGTTTAGTTTTATCTAGTAGGACTATTTACACGGGACATAAACCCTTATTTGCTCATACCCCTCTTGTCTGACTCGAGGGTAGACTGGGTAATTTATATTTGTTTTTCAATGTATCCTGAGCCTTTTCAGGAAGAACATCGCAACCGTCAGGAACGCGTTTTTTCTTTCCCATATAAAAAGTATTTATGATAAAATCATTCTAAAAAGATGTGCTCTAATAATATTTAGGGCACGAATCGCTACCTGGAGGGAAACACCAGAGCGCGATTGATCTTTCATCTTTCCACCTGTAAGCAGCTTTATGCTGAGCGTACGGCAGTTTTGCGCGGATGTGACGCATATCTTCCCTATCAATTGATTATGTTTGTTAGCTAGTTTTAAGATTGCGACTGTTTTTCTTTCTTTCTTTTCTGTATTTTTTAAGCAAAACTTACCTTGCAAATTGTCGAGCATGTAAGTCAACAGCTTCGCAGTCCCGTTGTTGTCGTTGTATATCGAGAGCATCTCTTTGCTGAGGGGGTTTCCTCCTAGCCCCAGGAGCTGAAGGTGGAACAGCTTGCCCAGCTCGTATGGTAGCACTCGGAGGTAGTTGTTGTGCAGGTGCAGTTCTCTGGAAAGGGAGGCGGTTGTTATTTTAGGGCGAATGAGCTTATTCAAATATTATTATTACATTAGCGACCCGCCCCAACTTTACATGAATGTTAAAAATCTTTAAATTCTTGGCTTTAGTAGAGATACTGTAATATGCATTTTTATTTTAAGTTGGGAAATTACCCAATCACTTCTTTCGCTCTAGGGCAGAGCGTGAGGACGTGTCAGACTTTTACAGACTAACACACCTATGTTCCTTCTTTGCCTCGCGTTCCAGGACCCTGGGATTCCATTTCAGAACTCAACTCATGACCTCAGTAGGCTTCGACCCTACTGGGCCTCTAGCTGATATCTCTTTGAGGCGCGCGTGGAACGCTACGCGCCGTTGACGACTCGGGCTCGGTCCGGACGATTATCGGACGGCCGGGTGGCGATCTACCCATTGCTCGTCTTCTACAAGCCCACGTCACTTCAGAAATCAGGGTCGGGGTTCCGACGGCTGGGGCTTGAGAACGCCCGTTCCCTCACGAGCGCGACCACCTTCTTTGCTAGCATTACTGCTTCGCAGAAGGCGACCGCCTGCCATTCCTCCTCGCTCCAGATCATGGCACGATAATACGCATGGTGAAAACTACATGAAAATCCGTTCAATATTTTTAAGTTTATCGCGTTCATATAGACAGACAGGCGTGTGGGGCGTGGGGGACTTTGTTTTATAATTTGTGAGGATTTTCTATGGCTATGAGATCATGTTTCCACCTGCTAACAGGCTCTCGTGTAAGTTCTATACATTGCGGTCTACCAAGGTGAAGTCATCAATCACTCGATCGTGCAACGCAATGTAATAAAACTGGCATGCGCGTCGCATGCAAATAGAAATTGCGGCCTGAAAGTGTGAAAAGAGAGAGTACCTACACCTATTTTTGCGCACATGCTGGTGCGCTATAGTGGAACCTGGTTAAGTAGGCCCAGGATATTTAAGTGAGAAATGTCTGCTACTAATAATTAAAGCGAGTTCATTAATAAAATCTGACATATAATTATTTATTAGATTTTTTTTTAGGTGGCACAATTATCTAATGACAAATCGATCTTGGGCGGAGCGAGAGATAGTGCATATTTTTACTGACTAAAATCTCTTTGCCTTCGTATCAGGGCTCCGGGTTTCACTTTCACACTACCAGTGGCCCCAGTAGGCTTCGAACCTGTTGGGCCCCTACGATTTGCTGACATCTCCCTGAGGAGCACGTGGAACAGTACACGCCGTCGACAATTTGGGCTCGGTCTGGACGGTTACCGGACGGTCGGACGGCGAGCTACCCATTGCTCGCCGTCCGCAACAGCTCTATATTTAGAACTTTTTTCTGAAACACCCTGTATAAGTGTGATGCCTAACTTAACTGCCCTTGCAAACATGCAGTCATCCTGTATAGTGTAATGCCTAGTTAGGTAATTTCATGATAGTGGTTACTTATTTATGTATTATTTACGTAAGTATGTAAGGTATTGCTTTTTGTCAAATTACATGATTCTCCGAAGTCAACAAAAATCCCCTATCGGTTTCGATTCCCTTGCGAGCGTTAAAGTAATACACCATAAACGACGTATAAACGGCCTTGTGTGAAACATAAGGCCGTTTTGTGTATTCCGTACCTATTTGATAATAATGTCAGTTTAATACCTTTACGCGTTCTTGAAAAAAGGGTCTTGATAGAAGGACAGACGGAAAACGAAATGATCCTATAAGGGTTCCGTAAAGGTTCCATTTTTGCGAATTGAAGTACGGAACCCTAAAAAAAAAACAATTAAAAGGAGTCTTTTATTTTCATAGTTCTGGGAATACTTTCCGGGTAAATTTTAAACAAATTTTGAAGGAAGCGTGATAAAAATAATTAAACCAAGTCAATTTCCGGGCCGATAGCGATATTAATTACTACCATAAATATAATAAATAATTAATAATAAAACTTCGTCATAGGTTCATGTTTGGGTTCAATGACTGGCCAGACGTTAATTATAATTAAATATAATAACAGAAATAATAGTATTACTTGGTCAAGTATTTTACATACAGCCAATCGTGCATTGCTGTACAAAAATCACCCTTATTGTAACGACATAGAAGTGATGTTAATTTCAAACCATTACTACTGTTGTGCTACTATGCTTGCCTAAATATCTATGTCAAATTTTGAGATTCTTACTAATTTAAATTCATTTACATGGCATCCAACTCGACATACATTTTCACTGTTTTTCATACCTTACCCGATTATGACGATATTACCCATTTTTCATTAGATATTTTGGAAACACAGTATCTTGTGGATATTATCTAGGCTTCTATTAAAATCAATTCGTAAATTGACACTTGATAATATACTCAAAAATTTTAAAAGTCAAAAAATAAAACAATAGAGAAGCCTTGCAAATTTAATCAAGATTCTGAAAGACAATTTTTTTCATAAACTTTTAAGGTTTAAACCCTTAAAAGTTTATGAAAAAACACGTATTTCCTGGAATAAGTTTTGTTAAATATTGGAGTAAATCTCGGAATTACCGAATGCTAACAGACTTTTCAGGCGTTATTTCTCTTTTTTTGCGTTGCCTCTTTGTCAAACATCGTGTTAGACTGCGTTAGATGAAGTAACAAGCTTTGAAACCATGCTCGTTGCATTATTATTATGAATTAATTATTTATTTTTCAATTTTACACTTAAACATTAAATATCAGCCATAACAGTTATAATTAACAATTTTTTTTATATTCAATTACATATTTACATTATGAAATTATTTATTTTCCTTGTTCAATGTTACAGTTTATAGTTATTACAATGAATATTTTAGTGATTTATTTTAATTATATTTAATAGCATTCAAACATAATAACATACATAATATATGCATCTTAAAGTCCTCTACTGCTACACAACCTTAATTACGACAATGTTAGTTCTAGTTATTTATTTATAAAAATCACGGAGTCGTTTAAAAATTCTATAATACTGTAATATGCTTTCTGTGGCAAAAATAATTTTATTGTTTGTTTATGTTTAGTTATAGTTTGTATATTATGTTTAGATTATGACATATTGAAACCCTAGAAACATCTGTCGCCTGGACATAAATTACAACGGCCTATTATTTTTTTCGGTGGGAAAGTCATCCAATGACATCCCCCGCTATTGGGCGAAGCGTGAGATAGTGTCAGACTTTTACTGACTAAACACCCAGTCCTGTTACTTCTTTGCTTTTGTTCCAGGGCCCGGGGTTCCCTTTCGCATCACCCATGGCCCCAATAGGCTTCGACTCTGCTGAGCCCCTACGGTTTTGTTGACATCTCCTTGAGACGCACATAGAACACTACGCGCCGTCGACAACTTGGGCTCGGTCCGGACGGTTACCAGACGGTCGGACGGCGAGCTACTCATAGCTCACCGTCCGCAAGCCAGCGCCTACAAATCAGAATCAGGATCCCGGCGGCAGGGGCGTGGGCCGTTCTCTCGGGCGTGCGGCAACGGCCTATATGGACAGCATTAAATCGATTGCACACCCACGTATGCCGCTGCTACCAAAAATTGGCGAAATGGGATTTTCTAGACAGATCGGATACGCATTGTGCCTGCGGTGCCCCTGCTCAGAACATGAGCCACAAGTTGGAGTGGCTTAAGTTAAAGAGTGCCACCGATGCTGAAGTAAACGTAGCCACCTATTGGGCCCAAACAATTTAAGAATTTTACCATCAACTCGAAAAGAAGAAAAATTCATAAATAGCATAGAAGCAGTGATTGAGGATGAATTTGTTGTTACGTCACAATCATTTTTTTTGCGATTCGGAAGAATCTTCCGAGACTCCATTCGGGAACCCTTAGGGCGCGAGTCCGACTCGCACTTGCCCAGTTTTTTATTTTTGAAGCTCGCTTTTGACCACTATCTCACTTGATGATAAGCGATGATGTAGCCGACGATGGTGCACGCTTGCCTAGAAGCAACCTATTCACTCTTGACTTAGACACCTAGGATATAGCTATCAGGAAACACAGACTCGGGCAGGGAATTCAACTCCTTAGCTGTACGCATAATGAATGTGTTCCCAAAACGCTTTGTACGTATGGGTAAGGATGTCCACCATGTACCGGTGGTGCAACGCCGTACGTCTTATGGTCTGATGATGGAACGACCTAATCGTGCAACTCCAATTACTGAACCACTACGCCTACTATTCCATTAATTGTTACAATTCTGCCTAGATCTTCAGGAAAGACATGATGTATGATTTAACGTAAAATCTTTGCGACCAATCGCCGCTCAGCCAGCAAATTTTATATCCTTCGACATTTAAATAAAAATATAAACAGGCCTTCACACTCAGTGTTTACAAATACATATACGTCAATGGCAAACACACGCGAGAGGTCAACAACCTTGGATCTTTACATACGAGCTCCACTAGACATATTAAATTCAACACAAAATAAAGCTAAATGCAAATATACTTGTTTTATATAAACACGATTATTATCGATAGATAAAACTGACTATTAAAATAATATTTATAATTTCTTGATCACAATATGCAAGAAGTATATTGTGATTACATCCACATTACCTATGTTATCAATTTGAACTCTAACATAATAAGAAAAAGAAAGCTAACTTAAGTATTGAAAAATATGAAGCTGTGTAAATATTTTTCATTTCTTATACAATGTGTCTTTTAAACGTTTCAATAAACGTTCATGTTGTTTAATGGGCACATTGCGTAAGAACAGGAAAAAAAAACATATGGACGGCACGGTGAGCGCAGTGATTGTACGAATGGCTTGCTACGTTGCATGTTGCGGGTACGATTGCCGCGCGTAAAAAGTATTCGTATGGCCTTTTTTTTTTTTGTAGGTTGGAAAATCGTCCAATAACATCCCCTGCCCTTGGGCTTTTACTAATTATAACTCACTCCTGTTCCTTTTTTACCTTCGTCCCAGGGCCGAGTCTTATTTTCAGAAACAAACCCTTGGGCCCAGTAGGCTTCCGACGCTGCTAAGTCCCTACGATTCGTATGACCTTCAGATATTTTTTCTGGGTCTGGGTGTCTTGTTTATGTAAGTTTACATAAAAAAATGTATCTAAATCACGTGAATATTAGTATAAATTCATCATCATAATTTTAATTTATAAATCGTTCTAATTGAATTGAGAGTCGAAACATGGTCTTTTTCTATATTATACATTAAAATTTATCAATATCTCAGTAATCACATCTTTTCTCGAAACACCATCTTTCATGCGGTGAATGATCATCATTTTCATTCCTTTTCTCAACTAGCCGACCCCTAGGTCAGCTTCCAGTCTAACTGGATGCGGCTGAATACCCGTGTTTTACATGGAGAGACTGCCTATAAGACCTTCACAACAGTTACTTGGAAACACAATACTCCTTGGATAGACTGATAGAACTGCCCCCCTAGCCAATGTACAACCGTTTCGTTTCTCTTTTAGTTGATCGCCTCGAGTTGGCCACGCCTCCTATTCTTTTGTGCTGACCACGTGACTGAGCGTTGAGATGACGTCAGAACAAAGGAATAGGAGGCTTGGCCGACTCGAGGCGATCGACGAAAAACGAATCGAAACGAAACGGTTATAACTTGGCTAGGAAGTAACGCTAACAACTGTCAAAGACCTATGAATGACAACCGGGACCAACAGCATAACGTGCTTTCCGAGGCACGGGGTGTCAGTAATGTCCTGGACAAACTAAGAAAAGTACATATGAATTTAAAAATTGACATTTCATACGGTGAATATTTGTTTTAAATATTCACAAAGTATAATCGTATTCACAGCGAGTTCTAAGTTAACTGCAAAGTATACTAATAAATCCGAATGTATGTTTGTTACTCAATCATGTCTTAACTGAGCAAGATATGGCCGTGACACGGAGGAAATTTACATTGTGGAATATGAAATAAGATTGTATACTTGGGATACAGTATGCAATCTTTTTACCTATGTAGGTATATGTGATTCTCTAGCAAATAGTTTATCAATCTGCGTTGTCCTGTCGTGCGGTCCAGGACCATTTTATGTACTGTACCATCGGAAAATAATGGTTAAAAAACTGGGCAAGCGCGAGTCGGACTCGCGCACTGTGGGTGCCGTTTAAACTAATAGTTCCCTTATACATTAATAGTTTCCGAATGGAATCTCGACGATTTTTCCAAATCGCATTTTTTTTTGTAACAAATTATGCTATAGACCTTGCTTTGTGTCAAATTTCAGAATTCTGGATCAACGGGAAGTACCCTGTGAATTTTGATTCCTTTGATATCATCGAAATGTACCTTTTTTGCGACATAAACTGCCGTATCTTTTTTTTCGTTAAGTTAGAAGTTTGATTTTACACAGCTTCAAGAGACCGCAGATTTGAGTATATAATTTTCATTTCAACTCCATACCTCCACGCGTTCCCGAGATAAATGGTCTGGACAGATAGACGGACAACAAAGTGATCCTACAAGGGTTCCTTTTTTTTGTTTTGAGGTACAGAACCCTAAAAAGAGAGAAATCAAATCTCTCGCGTCAATGGCTTGTCCTATCTGAGATTGGCCGCCATGACTAGTAAATTAAGTATAAAGTTTATTTACTGTTATGACATAATCGAAAGCAAATCCATTGTTGGCTCATTGATCCACTAATATTATAAATGCGAAAGTTTGAATTAATATGTATATATGTTTGTTACTGGGACCATGGGGAGAAGTACGAAAATTTTTACGCGCATGCGGGATTGCCCCGCACGCGTAACCCCCTACAAGTGTCCACTTCATACAAGTATTTATAGTAATACGTCGAATACGCACGTGGGATGCGTTTTTTGCATTTTGAATTTTCTTCATGCGTAGCAAATCCGCATGCGTGATGAAATCCGCCCGATATTAAAACACCCTTAAGTCTGCCTAATCGTAAAAGAAAACTATTTTCCCTTTTGGGTTTAAAATAATTATTTTAAGGTACAAAACTGGTAGTAGGGGCCCAGCAGGTCGTAGGGGCCCAGCAGGGTCGAAGCCTACTGGGGCCACGGGTAGTGTGAAAGCGAAACCCGGGGCCCTGGGACGAAGGCAACGAAGGAACAGGAGTGGGTTTTTAGTCAGTAAAAGTCTGACACTATCTCCCGTTCCGCCCAAAAGTGGGGGATGTCATAAGATGATTTTCCCAACCAATAAAAAAAAAGGTACAAAACTGGTATTTAAAACCATCACTATGTTGCACCGAATTAGCATAAAGGTCGTCAGTTAGCAACTTAACGAGTACACACGTCGAACGTTTGAGATATCAAACGAGGTCACGATTGCTCACTGATCGGAATTAATTTCTGTACGTACAATCCCCTCTTTGTGACCATGAACGACAATAGGAATGGTTAAGAAACCATAACAGTGTCAAGCTTATCTATACCCCGTTAGTGCGTTATGGCTTTAAATTTTTTAAGTGGAAAATCATCAAAAGATTCTTCCCGCTCTGGGTGGAAGGAAACAATAATAATATAATATTTCACAACTATCACACAACGCCATCTAGTTCCAAACTAGATTGTAGTACGAGAAAACTTATGATTTTTTTTCTAAATACATACATAATATAGATAAATTACACCCAGACAAAAAAAAGTTTTTATTTGTGACATAACTACAAAGTTATGTCACAAATAAAATCTTTTGCGATTCGGAAAAATCTTCGTAACTGAATTCGGGAATCGAAGTGTTTTCATAGGTAAGTTTATACGGAACCCTCAGTGCGCGAGTCCAACTCGCACTTGCCCAGTTTTTTATTTATTATTGATAGGCTTGCATTTGACCACAATCTCACCTAATGGTAAGCGACGATGTGGCCGATGATGGAGCACGCTTGCCTAGAATTAACCTATTCACTCTTGACTTAAAGACTCCCGAGTTGTAGCTATCAGGAAACACAAACTCCTGTAGGGAATTCCATTTCTTAGCTGTACGCACAATAAATGTATTCTCATTGCTTTTTGAATAGCATGCGTTTCATTCCTCCTCTTCACATGATCTTACCAAGACAAACATTTCCCTTTCAACTTTTGAGTCACTAGCCTTATATGATTGTTGAAAACGACAAAAATTCTGGGCCCTTCCATAACGCAAAAACGAAGGTGCAAGAAGTTAACCAATATATTACGAAGAGTTTGTTTGCTCTTGAAATCAAGAAGAGAAACTCGTGATGTAATTGATGAAGAAACTGGTCATGGCGATTACCGAAAGCGACCAATTTACTTTCCGCCTTAAAAACTCCAAACCAAAATTTAAAAACGCAATTGTACGTTAGGATAGTTTTTTTTTAGTTTGGAAAATCATCTAATGACAAATACCGCTCTTCAGCGGAGGCGAGATAGTGTCAGACTTTTACTGACCAAAAACCCACCCCTGTTACTTCTTTGCTTTCGTCCCAGAGCCCCGGGTCTCACTTCCACACTACCCGTGGCCCCAGTAGGCTTCGACCCTGCTGGGCCCCTACGATTTGCTGACATCTCCCTGAGGCGCGCGTGGAACAATACGCGCCATCGGGGACTTGGGCTTGATCCGGACGGTTACCGGACGGTCGAACGGCGGGCTACTCATTGCTCGCCGTCCGCAAGCCCTTATTCAGAAGAGATTAGACCACAATTGTTCTTTTTTACATTGTTAATCTATGTATATAAAAGAAGAAACTGACTGACTGATATATCAACGCACAGCCGAAACTATTGGGACTAGGAGTGTAAAATTTTGCACAAGGTTTCCTTTTATGACGTAGGCGAGCACTAATAGAGGATTTTCCAAAATTCACCCTCTAATATGATGAAACGGGAGTTCAAAGTTTGAATGGAGAAACCTATTTTCATGCGTGCGAAGCCGCTGGCAGAAGCTAGATTATAAATATAAATAAAATTCAAGTGTCTGTTTGTAAGGTAAAAATAACATGTTTTTACTATATAAATATTAGATTCTAAAAGTTTATTTGTTGCCTGTAACAAAAATTCAATTTTTTTGGAGTTTTGGTCTGTCTGTTTGTTCTGGTTAAACTCTGAAACAGATGGACTGATTTTGACTGGTTCACTGGTAGATAAGTGATGTGGTCTAATTTTAGAAACAGGAAAGAGTTCCTTCCAAAAAAAAAACTTATAGAAAAATAAGAAGAAAGAGCAATAAATAAAGGTTTTTGTAGGTATATAATTTGCACCCGAGCAGAACCGGGGGATTTGTGTTAAAAACTCAAAAATAAGACTATTTTTGTGACGCTAATAAAAAGACTAAAAAAAAACATATAGGACCAAAATAGAATTTTATGCATCGGAGCGGAGCTCGCAAGAACCATTAAGGAAGGTAACCGAAAAGGGGTTTACTGAGCTATCTTTAGATGTGACTGAGCAATAAATATCTCCGCATAGATCTGAAGGTCGCAGTACAGAGTAACGGATAACATCGAACAAATAAATACGGTATTTACAAAGACATTTCACGAAGAGTTTCGCTGTCCATGAACATTTTTTTTCCCCCAATAGTAACCGTTTCGAGAAACCTTGATCTTAATTTTTACACTTATTTACAAACTATTACTTAAGTTGCTGAGTTTTTGATACTGAATAAACTCGACATACATTTTTTCTCGCTTTTGGAGAAGTTTATTTCAGAAAGAAAATGGTGGTAAGTAAATAAAGATTTATTGACGGCAGAGTTGACGCAGTGGTTGAGTAATTGACTGTCGCACTGTGTGTCGTGGATTCGATTCCCGCACGGAACAAACATAAAAAATATTTTAAAATGTAATAAATATATATAATAATAAGAATTAATTTCACAAAAACATAGCATTTTGCACTGTATACATTGTTTGAAAATAATATTTACATTATAATGCAATAGTAGACTACCTTTTAGACTAGGACTAGCCTGAATCTTAAAAGATAGGGTTCAGCTAGATGGATTATGTTAATATTCTCAACCAAAAATAAGTGAAGACAATGTCAGTGATTTATATTAACAATTGTACCAAAAATAAACCTTACCTATGAAAACAGTTCAATACCCGAATTGAGTTAGGAAGATTTATCCGAATCACAAATCAATAAGTTTTTTTTGTGATTTAACTACAAATTTACAGTTTTCAGATTTTTTCCTATACCTGTGCTATGAGACCTTGTTTCATGCCAAATTTCAGGATTCTTGGTCAACGGGAAGTACCCTATGAATTTTGATTCCTTTGAGAATGTCGAAATATACGTTTTTTTACGACATAAGCGGTCGTATCTTTTTTTTCGTTAACTCTGAAATTTGGTTTTTTCACAGCTTCAAGGGACCGCAGACCTGAGTATAAGGTATTAATTTCAACTCGATAACTCCAAACGTTCCCGAGATAAAGGGTCTTGACAGACAGATAGTCGGACGGACCACAAAATGATCCTATAAGGGTTCCGTTTTTTTCCTTTACGGAATCCTAAAAAAACATCATCATCATTTCAGACGAAAGACGTCCACTGTTGGACATAGGCCTCCCACAAGTGTCGCCAAAACAAAACAAAATGGTTGAAAAAATCTCAATCCCGTAAATTCGCGGGGTTGATGGGATCGGAATTTTGATGCGAGACTGGAGTCCCTAATGAAGACTAAATCGGTAACTGCATGTTTGATTTGAAAAGTAAACAATTAAGTTCCGATTTATCTGTTGTTTTTATGATAAAACAATTCAATTAATTTAAGGAATATGACATTATCAGCAGCAGTATTTTGCACACACGAGATTTTATAGGTTGCCAACAGAGATAGCTCAAACCACTATCAAATTATTACTCATTCAAAAATCATTGACCTATGGACACTGCAATAAGCTGTACTCTGAGACTTATGCTAGAACTACACTGCGCACACGTGTACCACACACGCCGATCTGGGCGCGTCTGTCTCCATACATTTTATATGGAAACTAGACTTGTTGAGCTACAGTTGATCCACGCTACGCGACGTCGTTCGACGTACAAATCAGGCGTGTTACAAGTCTGCGTTGGTCTAATGTAGTTCTAACTTTAAATTCGTTGGTTATTTAAAAAAACTGGCTAAGCGCGGGTCGGACTCTTGCACGAAGGGATCCGTACCGCCCGTAGCAAAAAAAAAACAGGGCAAGTGTGAGTCGGACTCGCGCACTGAGGGTTTCGTACAAACTTACCTATGAAAACCGTTCAATTCCTGAATTGAGTTACGAAGATTTTTCCGAAACGCATTTTTTTTGTGACGTAACTAGAAATTTACAGTTTTCAGATTTTTTCCTTATATTTGTGCTATGAGACCTTGCTTCATGCCAAATTACCCTATGAATTTTGAAAACGAGAAATACCCTATGAATAGATACGGCTGTTTTTACGACATAAACGGCCGTATCTTTTTGTTTCATAAACTCAGAAGTTTGATTGTTTTACAGCTTCAAGGGCCCGCAGAATTGAGTATATGGATTTAATTTCAACTCGATACCTTCACGCGTTTCTGAGATAAAGAGTCTTGATAGACAACAAAGTGATCCTATAAGGGTTCTGTTTTTTCCTTTTGAGGTACGGAACCCTAAAAACGGCAAAAAAAAGTCACGTTTGTTATATGGGAGCTCTCTTAAATATTTATTCTATACTGTTTTTTAGTATTTGTTGTTATAGCAGCAACAAAAATACATCATCTGTGAACATTTCAACTGTCTAACACTATCACGGTTCATGAGATACAGCCTGGTGACAAACGGACAGACAGACGGACCGAAGGAGTCGTAGTAATAGGGTCCCGTTCCACACTTTGGGTACGGAACCCTAAAAACGTTAATGTCAAACAAATCACAGCGTGTACACCACTAACGTTCATTACGAGAACTTTTCCTTAGAAATCGTTTCTTGAACGAAAGAGAAAGTTGAATAAAAATGGCAATACTTTCAAGTACCAACTGTCAGAGTGAATTTTCTTGGTAGGTAAGAGAAACGCAAATAATTCATGAATGAAACGTTCATTCGTGAATGGTACGTTCATTCGGTATAACTAGTCGCTGCCAGCGGCTTAGCTTGCGAGATAGCCAAAAATTATCCCAAAGGAAATACTCCCGGAATAAAAAGTATCCTATAATAATACTAGTAATATTCCACAACTTTCACACAACGCCGTCTAGTCCCAAGCTAAGCAGAGCTAGTGTTATAAAAATTAAAAAAAATATATATATTTCATGTAAAAACCTCTAATAGAGATCTCTAATTGATCTAATTGATTGATCTCTAATAGAGATCATCCATATAAAATAATTAGCTTAAAATCAATCAATAATAATTCCAAAAAATACAATAAATAAAATCCAATAAAAAATAAATTTAATAAATCAAAATTCAATAAATTAAAATACAATAAATTAAAAGTACCAACTAGACAACTGATAAACATACTTAAATATTTCTAAATACATACATATTATAGATAAATTATACCCAGACACAGAATAAATGATCGTGCTCATCACACAAACATTTGTCCTGGGTGGGAATCGAATTCACGACCTCCGGCCTAGCAGTCAGGGCCATTAACAACTAGACCAACAGGCCAGTTGAAAATGTTAGCCCACGTGCCATTCCAGGACATGATCTACCGGTGTACCAAGTTTCACTGAAATCCGTCCAGTCGTTCGTGTGTACAGAAGTAACAGATATACAAACACACAAAGTTTAAGCTTTATAATATTAGTGTGATAAGTAATACCGATACCATTATCTTGTTAATGATGCCATAAAATCTGAATCAAATAATGTAGCACATTCATAAGTAGAACGGTGCATAAGTACTCGTTACGATATTCAGTGACTAACAAAGACGAGTCATACATATTATTAACATCGTTACATCGATACTTGTTTTTTTAGGTGTGAAAATCTTCTAATGTAATCCCCCGCTCTTGGGCGAAGCGAGACGGCGTGTCAGACTTTTATTGACTATAAATCCACTCCTGTTCCTTCTTTGTCATTGTTCCAGGGCCCCGAGGATCTCTTTCGCAACACCCATGGCCCCATAAGCTTCGACCCTGCTGGGCCCCGACGATTGCTAACATCTCCTTGAGGCGCGCGTGGAACACTACGCTCCGTCGACGGCTTAGGCTCAGTCCGGACGGTTACCGGACGGTTGGACGGCGAGCTACCCATTGCTCGCCGTCCGCAAACTCCTACGGTGGCCGGAAATCGGGATCGGAATTCTAGAGATGGAACGCGAGGACCATTGCCTCGCGCGTGTGGCCACCTCCTTTGCTACCATTACTGCTTCGCAGGCGACTGCCTGCCACTTCTCTACACTCCGTACCATAGCCTGTACCAAGGCCCGGCGCGTGAGATTGCTGCAATATATCAATATTTCAAACTGCGATATATCGACTTTTATATTGATAAATTGTTGCAACCCTAGTAAATTATGACGCTATTACATTTATGACATTTGAATGAGCAACTACGTGGATGGATGGGGAAGTAAAAGAAGGTCAAAGACAGTCCCCGAAACTAGACGTTGTTCGTTGGCTGCTGACAGAGGAAAGGGCCCCGGACCTCTGCGGTCGGCACTTTTATCTGCTCGGTTCGTGCAAACGTCAGCGCGAATTCTGTCAAAGTGGCATGTGTCACTATCCACTTAGCTCATTCATTCGTTATGTATGTCAACTTATACTTAAACTTAAATCTATGGGTACAATGGCGGACTTATCGCTAACAGCGATATCTTCCAGACAACCTTAGGATGGATCGTAAGGACTTAAAATAATACAGGGATAGGAGCATCACATTCTGCACAAGGTTTCCTTTTATGACCTAGGCCAGGGATGGCGAACATATGGCACGCGGTAAAATAATTCGAGCAAGCCAGTGTAAATTGTTTAGCAACTAAGTAATTTGAAACAGTAGTTATCACTCCTTTCTAATGTATTTGTAACTCCAAATTTGAATTTTGGAATTCAAATTTAGAGCATCTAGTTTAATTTATTGTCCATTAAGTAACAAAGTCAAGATTCTCTAGCAGCACGTCATGACCACAATTTTTTTCTTGTTTTTCGTGGCACGTCGTCCAATTAAATTTCGCCATCCCTGACCTAGGCTAAAACTTAGCGGGTTTTCTAAAATTCGGGGTGAATTTTATTCCTAAGGGAATGAAACTGGAGTGTGTTTGTATGGAGAAACCTACTTTCGCGCGGGTGAAGCCGCTGGCCGAAGCTAGTAATAAAAAACGTAAAGAAAAAGGTAAGAAACGCAGACACTGTAAAATATAGTTATAAACACAACAAAAATATTAAAAAAAAAAAAACATATCAGAAATGAAGATATGCGTAGTAGAAACAAGGTTACCAACATAGCCCGAAGAATCGCCAAACTTAAGTGGCTGTTGGCCGGGCACATTGCTCGCAGAACAAATTATGGGCGATGGGGGCGAAAGGTTTTGGAGTGGCGACCACGAAGACGCAGCGTTGGAAGGCCTCCCACAAGGTGGACCGACGACCTTGTGAGGGTCGCGAGGATACGATGGATGCAAGACGCGCAAGACCGGCATTATGACGACACTTGGGGGAGGCCTATGTTCAACAGTGGACGTCTTTCAGCTAAAATGATGATGATGATAACCAAATGACGGCTTAAAAAAAATCTTTATAAATATTCACCTGAGCTGAATAAGGTCTCCAAGCTCAGCGGGCAGCGATCTCAACTTGTTGTTAGATATATCGAGGGTGTGCAAGTTCGCCAGCTGGTTGATGTCGGGCGGGATCCTCTGGAGCGAGTTGTCGTTGAGGTACAGCGCGGTCAGGTGCGTCAGTTGAAACAGTTGAGGCGCTAAGGCGCGCACACCTCCTGTTACCTGGAAATGGTGAATTGGTTGTTAGAATTGACATTACAATGAATACAACCATAATAAATTACAATAATTAATTATCAACTATTCTAGATATTTGTAATTACAAAATATGATTGAAAAGAGTGTCCATGGAGTTTCTTGCACATTCTTCTCCATAGAGATCTACGCTTTGGAATTTGCAATTAGCATTATCTTTTCTGACTGACTGACTTCTTAACATTTCAAAAGTGCCTGTAAATGGTTTATTTGAAATAAAATGCTTTGACTAGCTGACTCGGCGAACTTCGCCTAACAGTCAATTAATGTAGTGATTAACTTTAAGCTAAACTTATTGACCGAATGATTGAGATTAATGTATTTGATAGTTGCTTTCATGTTTCGATGTATTTTGATATTTTTTATACGTGATTTTTTTCGACATTTTAATAGTTATTCTGCTATTCGGGGCCGAGACAAATGTAATAAAGCAAACTTCATTAAAATCGGTTCAGCCGTTTTTGAGTTATACATAGTGTAACTAACACGACTTAGAAGATGAAAGGTATCATCTCGGCCTGGCATCATCCACTGTTAGAATTAGAACTAATATTATAAAGAGTAAAGATTCGTATTTTTGTTTGTAATAAATAAACTCAAAAACTCCTGAACCGATTAAAAAAATGGTAAACTATTAGAATGAAAATTTATCATTGAGTGACAAAGGCATATATTTTCTACATACACGTGAGAGAAGCCGCTGGCAGAAGCTTAGCTTAGCTAGCAGATCAGAATATCATATAGGCGTAATGTGGAGAAGTACTAATTACACGCGGCGGAAGTCATAGTCAGAAGCTAGTATAACATAATGGTCATGGCTCATTATACTGGGATCGGTCCATCATCACTGACAAACTGTTATGGCCAATAAGCCTGATATAGTGGTGTTAGACCGAATCGAAAGGCGTGCAACATTTGTTGCCTGCAGCGTCCCGCATGACGAGAACATGAAGTATCTTGACATCGCTAGCGAGGTTATCGACATATGAGATGTGGACTTATCAATGGTCATTGTACCGATAGTCGTGTCAGCCCAGTGGCTACAGTTTAATAGCTGTAAGCCTCGACCAACACCTTAGTAGGCTCTCGTCTCGATAGGCGGCTGAATCAAGGACTTGATTCAGAAAGCGATACGGCTCGCATTAGTAAATTTCCTTTCTTTGGAGCCCTAACCGAGACGATAGTTTGAACGCCATACCGGTTTTTTTCTAATTATTTCTCTAGCTATAAGGTGGAGCGAGAGAGCATATCAGACTTTACTGATTAAAACAATACCTGTGTCCTTCAGCTGCACCATGCGTTCCAGAACCACGGCTTCCCTTCCAGAATTTCCCACATACGAAGAATTGCCAAACGGTTCTACTATTTTTTTTAAGTGTTTTTATTTAATTCTGTGACATTGTATTTAAGTTAATGCGTTAAAAATGATAGTAAACGGTATATAATAGTAACAATTATTTATTGCAGATAACAACGACGCTCATAATGTTACAAGTCAACAAAAAATCAATGAATGCAACCATATTATTTGGATTTTGTTTGCAGTCGCTCGCGCAATGTTTCTTGACAAGTTAAGGAAAACTTTAAGAAGTAGGTAGGTACGCGTTACGTAGGCGCATCTTGACACTATTACATAAAATACAAGTGTAGGTAAAATAACAGTTAATGTATGTTTACATTGTACTTATGTACAATCAGGGAAATCGATTTGTCATTTTTGTTTACTATTTTGGTATGGCAATGTGAAGAGGAGGGATGAAACGCATGTTACTAAAAGAGTTATGATATAATATATGTGGATGGATGGAGAGGGAGGCCAAAGACAAGATAGATGAATGGTGTGAGAAGTGATATGAAAGAAAAGGGAGTTAGTGAGAGCGTGACGGGAACAGGACAGAATGGAAGAAAAAAATATGTTGCGCCGACCCGAACCCAACTTGGCCGTCATGAAATATAAAAGACTAAAGCCACGCCCTGGCTTCGCAAGATTGCAATAATGTGATAAATGAAGAACCGCTCGACCGATTTTGTGCAAACTTCACATAAACCATTTACTAAATAGTCCGAACAAAGCCTAAACATTTGGTTTGGATAGGTGAGCCCGAGCCCGTTCTTGAGTTATAAAATTACAACGAAAAGTGGCATTGATTTTTATATATATAGATTTGCCTATGTGAGAGTTACATAATTTCACCTTAATGAAGTACAATTTACTGGGAATTGTTATAAAAAATGGTAAACTCATTAATTTCCCTGCATGCGCATGAGATAACCTCCACAAAATGCTAAATTTAGCCTAAATTGATAAATTAATCTTTCAATGAGGTCAGCAAGTAAATAACCACTAATTTACCTTAAATACTTAGTTAATTTTAATCAAATGTAATCTTCAATGCCATGAAAATCTATCCGCTTAATCTAAAATGGTCTATAAATCGAAATCTCAGTGAATTATTAATTCATTAGGATAATTATTGAATTTAAAATAAATTATTAAGACTATGATTAAAAATCGGAATTAAGTCAGACAGAACAAAGTATCGCATATAAATAACTAGTTCCGGCCAACGGCTTCGCCCGCGTGAAAATAGTTTTCTCCATACCAATTCTCCCGTTTCATCCCCTTAGGGGGTGAATTTTAGAAAATTCTCTCTTTCTGCTCGTTTACGTCGTAAAAGGAAACTGTGTGCAAAATTTGACGCTCCTAGTCCCAGTACTTTCGGCTGTGCGTTGATATGTTAGTCAGTCAGTTTCTCCTTTTATATACAGGATGTTTGGTGCATCGTGTGCCAAATTGGAATGGTTGACTGGAGGGGTCATCTGCTATCCTTTCAGACCCCTAAACACTTCTCATGACCTGTTGATTTTTTTTCATCGGTTTTTTTTCGTTTTATTGTTTTTATTCGGTAGCCCTTGAAATTCAAATTATCTTAAGTTTTTGCATTCTGCAGGCCATTGTCAGGTTTGTGACCGCACCACGAATTTATTTACGGAAACATAATAATCATTAAAATCATCAATACAATCCCGTCAATACGTCTAACCCTATTAAGTACATGGTTATTTCATGAAAAAAAAACCATTAAATAGGGTTAGCTGAACTGCGAAATCTTATTTTAAGAGGATACAACTCGACATACAATTTTAAATATTTTCAACCGCTCTTACGCGATTATGACGTTATTACACATGTTTCATTAGATATTTTGGAAACACAGTATCTTGTGGATATTATATTATCTAGGCTTCTATTGAAATCAATTTATAAATTTGTGTAAAACTAATCCAGTAAAGACCTCTGAAAATCTGCTATTTTGCATGAACATTGAAACTTCATACTTTAATCAAAAATTAAAGAAGTCAAAAAAGTATAACAATAAAAACCTTGCAAATTTAATCAAGATTCTGAATGATGAATTTTTTTTTCTAAAACTTGGGTTTAAAAAAAACACGTATTTCCTGGAACAAGTTTTGTAAAATATTGGAGTAAATCACGGAATTACCTAATGAAGTTTTCAAGCGTTATCTCTCTTTTTTCGCGTTGCCTTTTCGTAAGCAACAAGCTTTTAAACCATGCTCGATGTTGACGATAGGCGAGTGAAAAAGGACCCTCTTAATGATCTGTCGTGCAAAATGAAAAAAAAAACAAGAAAATTTGAATGTCGTGGGCTACCCAGGAGCATCTTCAAGTGATACTGCGAACTCAGTATTTTGTAATAAGTGTTTTATATATATATATATATATAACGAGAACCTGTCTCAGTCGATAGGTGAAAAGGGGTTAAGTACTTGGCACACGACGACCTTTGTACCTGAGGTACCAAAAAGGTTCTCTCAAGGGAGGTACAACCGTTCGGGCCTTAGAAAAGGCTATTACATACAGTACATGTTTTTATTTAGTTTTCATGAAAATAAATTGATATTGTACGTAGATATTTATTAAAACTTTATGCATAGTAGTGGTACAGAGGCAGGCTTAATGTAACAGGGCATTCTTTTTAAAGTTGGTTGAAAAGACTACCTACACATTGGCAGGGGGGCAACAATTAATAAATTTATTATAGTGATATCAGCTATTATCAGTAAGCAACAAAATGAGATAACTTCAGGAAATTATGTTTGCTATCTTTTATGATGATTAAGATTGTTATTCATCATTAACCGCATTCATCTATTTTTTTAGTGGGAAATCATCAAATATCCACCGAGTTCTTTCAGTTGCAGTCTAGGGTCACAGAAACTTTCAATGAGAACCACATTTACCTGAAGTCCTATCAAATAGTATGAATGACGTAATGCTTGCGCACAGTACCGGAAGTCTTGGCGACGTTAGGGTGAAAAAGGCCTATATCCAGCAGTGAATATAGGCCTTAGGCCTTGGGATGGTGGTGGAGTGGTTGTGCAGTTTTAAGACTGTTTTTTTTTTTCTTTCTTTCTTTCTTTCTAGTGGACGTCTTTAGGCTGAAAAGGACATAATGCTTGGTAATATTTTTACCCGACTGCAGAAAGGGTTATACATATTAGGTTGTATTCATTAATAGAAGCACCAAAAATCACATTAAGTCCGCCTTTGTAGTGTTTTTATTGGTGCATAAAGTTTTAATAAATAAATTAATGAAGGTTTTATTGAGTGTTATTATGTTGACCACTACTTTTTCCCCATAGATTTCACTTTTTTTTTATCTTCACCATGAAGTTATCACAATTATTTCCTAAATCCTTTGATTTCGTATAAATATAATGAACCTTTAAACCACCCCCACCACCGCAAACTGCCCCCTTTTTTCTATTTCAAATTCTTACATTCCATCCTAAGGTTGTCTGATAGATATCGCTGTCAGCGATAAGACCGCCTTTGTACCCATAGATTTAAATTAGTGTAAAAGTTTTGTTACTATTTTGGTTTACAGTAAAGTTTATTCTATTCTATTAACAAAAAAAAAACACTCAATCCATACGCACAAATAAAACGAGGGTTTAAAGTTTGTATGGAGAAACCTATTGTCACGCGTGCGAAGCCGCTAGCCGAAGCTAGTGAATAAATAAGTGACGATGCTTCTGCAAGTCCATGCAACTCAGACAGTCTCTCCACCTATCTTGCTACTTATATTTACAACGACATGATCTATTTATCATAATAAATCGTGCCGACACGAGAATATAAGCGATTCAATATATCGCGTGAGTGTACGACCAAATTGATTTAAAAAAAGTAAAAGTATCTATCGATTTTTTTGCTTGTTTGTTCTCAATCTTTGATTTCTTTGATTGGTTTCAGATCTTACTAGACCTAAATAATCTTAAGAAAGGCCATCTTTTTAAGGCTGGTAATCATCAAACAACTCCTCTCGCTCTAGGTGGAATGTAAGATTTTAAAGGTAAGCCATAAGGGTATACAAGACAGGTTTACCTACACAGTTATACCTGTCAGGTGAGCCAGTGTGGAAAACTGCACAGTTGTGCAAAATACACGCTCCGATTTACCTGTATAATTCAACTGTACAGGCAAACCTGATATACAGTTACAGATATACCTTAGCGTGTAAGGCTACCTTTGTTGACTAAAATACTTAAGACCTCAGCGTCCTCACCTTCCGCATGACGCAGGTTCTCACCGAACTTGGTAAGTTCGGGAAGTTCCTGCACCGGATTCGTGCGGAAGACACGCCCGGGAATCGCCACTGTGTGGACCGCCCGGAGGACACGGTGGAGCACACGGTGGAGGTGTGCCCCGCTTGGGCAGAGCAACGCCGTGTCCTCGCGAGGGTAAGCGTCGGCGGCAATCTCTCGCGCCGGGCCTTGGTACAGGCCATGGTCCGGAGCGAGGAGGAGTGGCAGGCGGTCGCCTCCTTCTGCGAAGCAGTAATGCTAGCAACGGTCCTCACGCCCCAACCGCCGCCGGGATTCCGATGCCGATTTCCGGCCACCGTAGGCGCGGGCTTGCGGACGGCGAGCAATGGGTGGCTCGCCGTCCGACCGTTCGATAACCGTCCGGACCGAGCCCAAGTCGTCGACGGCGCGTACTGTTCCACGCGCGCCTCAGGGAGATGTCAGCAAATCGTAGAGGCCCAGCAGGGTCGAAGCCTACTGGGGCCACGGGTAGTATGAAAGTGAAACCCGGTGCCCTGGGACGAAGGCAAAGAAGAAACAGGAGTGGGTTTTAGTCAGTAAAAGTCTGACATTATCTCCCGCTCCGCCCAAGAGCGTGATTTGTCATAAAATGATTTTCCCATCCAATAAAAAAAGTACCTTAGTGAAAATACCCACTCTATTAGCTTTTAAACAGAGTTTATGACTGTCATTCAAACACTCTTTTGAAAATTTCACATACACGAACATAGCGAACACGAAAGTGAACATAGTTCGAATCGAGTTCGTCCACAACACAACAGTCGTTAACTTTGTTTTAATAGCTATGGCATGTTTCATTGTGAAGTAGCGGAAAGATTTTTGGTGTTCACCGTGATTCATGAAGAACACCGTCCATACGGAACATACTAACAGGATCGCCGCAAACATGTTTGACGAACAGAGTGTTTGATGTTCGTTAGTGGTACGTACATGCAAACCAAGTGGTTGCGTATCATGCAAACACAACAAATTTGGTCGCACGTGCGTACACGACTTTATAGGAACAGCTGTGTAAACCGGCCCTTAGATAAGTGCCATCGCTTCTGCCGCTTATCCTGCCCCAGTATTAATAAATCCTTCCGATAGAATTTCGATCAAAGTGTATCTTAACAGAGATTAGACGAAAACACAGGAAATATTGTAGTGCAGAAGTGAGTACCAAAAAACAGAAGGACTCTCTGTTCCTTTAATCTCATAGTCCGATGGGACGGCAACAGACACGATCGGAGACAGATTAGGAGCAAGACCAACCGCTTTATGTGCTTTTAAAGGGGATTCACACCACTAGCAACCAAACTCCGGGCTGTTACAGAGTAATTCTTGTTAGAAAAATCCAATAACACTTTTTACCCGAACTGGAAATCGATCCCAGGTCCTCACGCTCGATAGAAACGGTTACGACCATGAAACCAACGAAGTAGTTTCAGGGATATGTGTGTGGCGTAGACACGCTACCACGTACTGGAAGACGTAGCGTTGGAAGGCCTCCTACAAGGTGGACCGATGACCTGGTAACGGTTGCGGGAGTACGATGGATGCGAGACGCACAGGACCGTTCACTGTGGCGGCACTTGAGGGAGGCCTATGTCCAGCAGTACACGTCTTTCGGCTGAAATGATGATGATGATGATGTAGACACGCTGCACTTATGCAGCGTGTATCAAAGACCAACCCACCTTAACGAATGACATAGCCCGCTAGGGCCACGGGGAATTTATAAAAGGGATACCGAGATCCAGGAACCCAACTGAACGACACAGGTGGGTTTTAGTCAGTAAAACCCTGAAACGTTCTGTCGCTCCATCCTAAAGCTGGAGAATTTACTGGTTGATTTCCCAGTGCTAGGAAAAAACAACCTTAGTGACAAAGAACAATTAGATATTAAGCTTACATGAAGCGTAGGTGTTGACGCTAGAGCTCATGTTTTATTGAAGTGATCCTCAAGCGTGGTCTAGCCTCCTACGACAAGATATGAATGTACTTGTATACTTTCAAGCTTCCATTGGTAGAGCCAAGGCAATTTATCGTTTAGCAACTAAATAAGTAAATATGTTGAACTTACACGTCATAAAACGAAGTCTTTAGGACAGTTAGCTGCGATTTTAATCATTTTTTTATTTTTATTGATAGGCTTCGCGTTTGACCACTATCTCACATGATGGATAGCTACGATGTGGTCGACGATAGAGCACGCTTGCCTAGAAGTAACCTAATCGCTCTTGACTTAATGACCCCCTAGTTTTCCTTTTTATATAGTACTACGATAAAAGCTACGTGCATTCGACTTAACTACCATCGATGGCCAAATTGTTAGGGACAGTACTCATAGATATGTAATTTCTGATTGAAACACTTTTTAAACAAACCAAAAGATTTATACTAGGTATTTTTATTTTGTATTGTTACTGGTATCATTATTATTATTATTATTTTTGATAAGTAGCAACACTGTCAGTATGCGATTTTTGTTGAAGTGTTTTTAAAGTATGCATTACTTCTAACTTTGTTGAGTTATGTTAACATTTGTTGAAAATTGGGTTTCTTTTGTTGGTGGAAAAAGAATATTTTTAGTTTGATTTTACTAGTATTTCCTGTGCAAAATAGTCAATACGTAAGTAAAGTTTCTTATTGCGTTGGTTTTTTTTAAGTTTTATATATATTTTTTTAATTGTGGCAACGGTATATGGTGACATTCTCAAAATTGCTTTTTCTTAGTATGGGCAAGGGTTCAGACACAAGACTCCAAGAAAATGTTCACAAATCCAAACATTATTGTGGCTCTGCGAATATTCCCAGAGAGATATAGCAGCTATTGCAGGTGTTTCAAAGTCTATAACAGAATTAAAAGTTAAATTGATCAGAACAAACCCTTGGAATCAAATATTTTTGACGAATTAGGTGGATTTTGAGGCAAAAGTTAAACACAGTAGAATGTGTGATTTTAGCAAAAATGCCCTCCAAATACTAAAAACAAAATAAAGTAAAAGTATTGAGTTCAACGCCATCTAGTGGGAACATGGTCACGCTCAAACCCGCAGCTTATACTTCAATTGGGATGCTCCAAAGCCAGCGAAATGATGCATGAAATAATCATTCAATAGGGTTAGACAAACTGAACTGGCTATTTCATGAAAAAAGTCATTCAATAGGGTTAGACAAAATGAACTGGCTATTTCATGAAAAAGTCATTCATTCGGTGGGAAAACCATCTTATGTCATCCCCCGCTCTTGGGCGGAGCGAGAGTAGTGGCAGACTTTTACTGACTAAAAACCCACTTCTGTTCCTTTATTGCCTTTCGTACCAGGGCCGAGTGTTCTTTTCAGAATCACACCCTTGGCCCCAGTAGGCTTCGACCCTGCTGGGCCCCTACAGTTGCTGACATCTCCCTGAGGCGCGCGTGGAACACTACGCGCGTTAGACGGCTTGGGCTCGGTCCGTACGGTTACCGGACGGTCGGACGGCGAGCTACCCATTGCTCGCCTTCCGC
Organism: Mythimna vitellina; assembly: GCA_949316375.1. Classification (NCBI taxonomy): domain Eukaryota; kingdom Metazoa; phylum Arthropoda; class Insecta; order Lepidoptera; family Noctuidae; genus Mythimna; species Mythimna vitellina. The sequence continues at coordinate 5,194,864 of OX438696.1, forward strand.
AAGCCCGCGCTTTCGGTGTCCGAAAATCGTGATCGGAATTCCGGCGGCGGTTGGGGCGTGAGGGCCGTTGCCTCACGCGATCGGCTGCCTCCTTTGCTAACATTACTGTTTCGCAGAAGGAGGCGTCCGCCTGTCACTCCTCGCTCTGGACCATGGCCTGTACCAAGACCCGGCGCGAGAGATCGCCGCCACGAGGACACGGCGTTGCTCAGCCCAAGCGGGGCAGACCTCCAGCTCTCCAGGGTTAGACAAACTGAACTGGCATCGAAGTGAGAGGGTTGTATTGATGACTTTAATGATTATTCTTATAAATCATATTTTAATCAACATACAATTTTACACTGACCTTCACATGCAAAAAAAATTAAAAATATTTAAATTTCGCGGGTTACCCTGGCGTTTTTACCCCAAAACAATTGATTTAACTATATCTATTAAGTGTAATAAAATAATCACCTCAAGCGTGGTCCAGCCCCCACGGCGGCCGGACGCTCGCTCCGCTTCCGACATGATGTGGTAAGTGCGCCCGCTAGCGCCCTCATGCTTGTCTTTGTTGCGAGACATTCTGTCACCTGCAAGCGAAAAGGATTGTTATTATTCAAGACTTGATGTTGGCAACCAGCTTCTTGTTCTTCTTCTTCTGTTGTCGTTTTATAACAATGGTTAGTCATTAATTAGTAGTATAAACTAAGTAGGTTTATACTATTTGAGCACAGTAAAAGACAGTACAGCTAGTACTAGCTGTCCATTTTTATATTATTAATGCAAAGTGTAGTTGACCGATCTGTTCATTAATATCCTACATCCAAACAAGCTTGTATATATGCAACAAAAGAGGCAAGTAACAAGGCTACTAATTACGACTTCTTTTTTTTTTTTTTTTTTATTCTGGATAGGTTCGCGCTTGACCGCCATCTCACCTGATGGAAAGCGATGAGGCGGTCGACTTCTTTTAAATAGCATCCTTTAATTGGTAAATTAAATGTTATGTTTGTTTATTTTTATGTTACACATAATTGTTTTTTAACTGACTTCAAAAAAAAGGAGGAGGTTATCAATTGGGTGTGTTACCTCAGAACTCCGTCGTTTATGGACCGATTTGCAAATTTTTTTTTCCTCTTTAAGCATATGCTTCCTTCCAGATTTGTCCCATTTTTTTTTTCCATTTCTGATGATGGGATCCATGAGGAATCGAGGGAACCCCTCAAATATTATAGGCAACCATATAGTGATTTTGGTATTTTCATTTGGTGAAGTGGAACTGACAAAGAAGACCAGAAATGGCCAACGAACTTCATACACACATAGATATCACAATGAAGATAGTTAAGCGACTATGATAATACAAATTAATAAATGTTTCTGAATAGTTATGTTGAAAATGGTATAATTGAAGTGAACTGATGATGGTGATATAGCCGGAAGGGCACTGGAACTCCGTAATTAATCCATGTAACCTAGCCGTGTTTGGGCTTATTAGAATTGTCATGAGATGCACTTTCGCTATAAGGTTCAATCGAACTGATCTGTTGATGGAGTTAGAAGGTGGAAGGTAGATACAGGAACTTGATAATAAAACAATGTAACCTAGCAGTGTTTGGGTTAATTGAAATTGTCATGTGAAATAGGCACTCTGGTTATAAGTGTATCGCAACTAAAAAGTGTGAAATAAAAAACATTTTACAAAAAAAAAAAATAATCAACTTCACTAAAAAAAGCACTAAAAGGATTAAAATAACTTTAATTTCGGAAGTCGGTGTTAAATAAGAAACAAAAAATACCGAGAAACACCGACATTGATGGATTGTGTATTATGTTATAATTTTTCAAGTATTTCAGTAAATTTTAGAGTAACTTTGTTTATAACTTGCCTAGTTTTTTGTCTCTTTTGTTATTTGTATATTGATATAAAAACAATTTGAGAGGAAAGTCATTGAATTTCGGTATATTTTAGTTTTATTGGTAACTCTTTTCAAATCTGTGAACAAACAACATTCTTTTTTAAACTACTTTCAAATTAATTACAACTAGCAATATAATATGAATTATAACTTACAACATACAGTACATTTTTACCTAAATGTGAGATTATCAAGCACTAAGATGACTGAGTTTAGTAATCCATTAAAGAAAGTACTATTTAAATGGCATGTATTTCCCATCCATGGTAGGAGTGGTGGCCGAGTAGTAACGGCCCCGACTTACGAGTCGTAGGTCGCGGGTTCAAACCCAGCGATGAAGGAAAACATCGTGAGGAAACCGGCATGTCTTAGAACCAAAAATTCGTAGACATGTTACATTCAACAATCCGCACTGTGCCTGCGTGGTGTATCACGGCCCATTCCATCTCCCAGAGAGAGAAGGCCTGAGTCCCAGCAGTGGGAACAATAAAAGGCTGATTATGCTATGCATTTCCCTCATATCAACTGCATACTTTATGTATGTTGAAAAGAAAATTATTGGAATAAATTAGGATGTTTTAGCATCCAATTTGATTCTGTTAACAAATTCATAGTAAGCCAAGTCATAGTAATTAAAAAAAAAAATATTGTACTAAGTATACTTAGAGTTGGACTCGATAGCTGAGTTCTAAACATAAGCATGCAAGCCAACAATGGCTACACACATATAAAAATGACACCAGAGGCAAGTTGTGGGCACACAAATGAATTATTATATATTCCTGGCATGGAAAGTGTTAATACTATTTTAATGCTTGCCAAGGTGTTATACTGAGAAATATATGAACACGTAAATTTTAAAACAAACCAGTATTTATATTACAAATAGCTGACTCGGCCAACATTGTTCTGCCATGCAAATTATCATAGAAAAGAATGTGCGGTAAGCGTAGGAACGTAAAACATAGCCTACAACTGAATCTCAGACCTACCAAATATATAAAGAAGTTTGTTATTAAACACTGTGACATGAGATTTTTATATATTAGGCCTTCTTTACATTTCACGTTTGTTAGAGATATTTATAAATATTCTTACATCATTATATAATCCCGTTTTTTACGGGGAAATCATCCGATAACTTCTATAGTTTTAGGGCAGAACGGGAAGGCATGTCAGACTTTTACTGACTAAAACCCTGTCCCATGTTCCTTCTTTGCCTTGCATTCCAGAACCCTAGGGATCCCTTTCGTTTAGGCAACTCATGGAAGTAAATGCCATGGATTAGACAAGAAGATTACACTTATCATTCATGAAAATAAAAATCTTTTTCAGCCTATATGTATACAGTAAATCATTGTAACATTTAAACAAGAGAATATGTGTGTTATCAGGACAAACCAAGTTGATTAATTAGCATGTAATAAATAACCCTAGCACTTTTAATAGGATACTTAGAATCTGATTGGACTCAAAAAATATAATGGTAAATCATTGAAATATCCAAAACAGCAACCTAGGCAACAGAATCTTGAACAATGAATATTTTCATGTAACTAGGTCAATTTCTAATCCATTGAAGTTGGATCTAAATTTTCAGTTTTGAATTGAAACTATTTTTGTTTCTTTTGTGTTAAACATGTTTGGCTAGTTTTTATTGCCTATTGAAGTGATAATGAGAAAATGAGTTCCGATATCACTTATTAATTGTAAACTATAGTAATGCCAAATATAAGGCTGCAATATGGTTCAAAAGAATTTCTGTGAACCTGGAACGCATAGGGCAGCTAGAGGAATACTGGTGGATTTTAGTAAGTAAATGGCCGTTACTCCCTCTCGCACAACCCAGAGTGGGACGGGTTAATTGATACTTTACCATCAAAAACAGCATTAGACTATAATTGCATGCACATACTGATACTTAGCATAGCATAGTCGGCCTTATAATGTTCCCACCGTTGGGACTCCGGCCTCCTCTCTAGGAGAGGGAAAAGGCCCTAATCCACCACGCGGGCCCAGTGCGGGTTGGTGGATGTCACATGTCTTCGAATTTTTGATTCTAGGACATGCCGGTTTCCTCACGATGTTTTCCTTCACCGTTTTGAGAGCAGTGGTGATGAAATAAATTACACAAAGTAATGTGTCTGGCTGGGTTTGAACCCGCAACCTACAATTCGTAAGTCGAGGCTGTTACCACTCGGCCACCACTGCTCTACTGATACTTGCTTTATTCAAATACAAACCAAATGGGGGAGGGAGGATCAAGGGAGTACCCAGTTACTGCTAACCCATTCAATAAAAATAATTTGATATTAAGCATAAATATCCATAAAATATATTTTTTAATTATTCTGAAGCTCCACGCAGAATCCAGCTTGTGTTAATGCAAATAAAATTGTTGAGTAGGTATGTCCAGCAAAGTAAGTGGTGTTCTCATTAGTACCATATTTATTGGATTGATATTATTAGAACAGCTATAAATAGATGACTTTCCAAATTGTTTTATTCTTATTAGGTTATTTTAGTTGCTGCTAAGTATTGTTGTTTCCAATAAATAACAATCTACCCATTTTATCAATTTACCCTAATTTGCAATAATAGAATTTTGACAGGAAAAAGATAACTATTGGTATTTATGAAATAACTTAAGATTTAATATTTCTAGTTACTAGTTAGCACAGTTTAAGAATGTAAGATTAGAAATAGCTACTAAACCAAAATACGGGAGTTTGACACTAATTGTAAGAATTATTGTTTTGTGGAAATGACATGTCATGAAGAGTAAGCTATTTTACACTCAAATTACGACAAATATTAGTCAACCAGGTGACTAAACTAAATCTGCAATGATTTTTAAGAAGCGTTGATCAACACTTCTGTTAGAACAATCCATATTTCGTACTTATCTACGTAAACACTGATATGATTGTTTTCATACAATATGGACTCAAATCTATTCGCTATAGGGTTACTTAGTGATAAAAATGTACCTTTATAACACCGCGAGGGGTCATTAGGTGTGATAGAACGACTTTTTTCGATAAATTATCTTCTTTCGAAAAATAAGGACAACACAAGTCCATAACCTCCGTAGTACGGCGGATAAACCTAAAGAATATAATTATTACGCATGCTTAACAGGCTCTTAACAACGAAACAAGGCCTATTTGCTAGAAAAAGTACTGATTTAATTCATTATTTTCACGATTACTACGTAAATGCGTAGCATCTTTGTGTACAGCTGACATGAAAGAGATGAATCGACTCGAACCATTTCAGTCCCCAAGCGCCAATTCATTATTCACACTTCTAACAACTTAACTTACAAAATTACGGTAGAACCAATGAATACACACCTTCATCTACTCCTTAAAACCTTTAACTTCAATTAGGATTAGAGTTATGGGAAATAATTCACTGTAAACAGACAATGGGACACTCTTGACAAACAACCACATCAAACGTCCATTTACCGACTGCAGCGACAATCGACATTAGCGGCGAATTCAAGAACTTTCTGTGGTGTTGTGGCGACCATAGATAAAATAACATTCTCTGTGGCGGAAAGTTTGAATTACACAAATATGGGTTCGAATTATTTACACTTAATTCGCTGGCCCCGGGCAATAAAGCGGTAATATCAAAAATCAGTTTTTACAGGAGAAATAAAAGAAGCTAATTTGTTTATAGTGCAGCGTACAGTGATCCAAAACAGGCGTGCAAAACGTCAAATGAAAACTATTTTTCATTTGACGTTTTGCACGCCTGTTTTGGATCACTGTACGCTGCACTATAAACAAATTAGCTTCTTTTATTTCTCCTGTAAAAACTGATTTTTGATATTACCGCTTTATTGCCCGGGGCCAGCGAATATTAATTTTAAAAAATTGAAAAAAATAAGAGTGATAGACTGATACTCAGAGAAGCCAAAAATCAAATAACATTAAAAAGGGCGTAACCGGCGTTTACCGCTATATTGCCCGGGGCCAGCGAATTATGTAAGTAATATTATTTTTTAAGTAGAGTCATAGTAGTTCTCTTTTTTATACTACTTATTTTATACTCATAGCTCTATCTCGTTAATATCCCGGAAATCATCCAATGACTTCGCGTTATAGACTTTAAATAACTATAATCACACTGTGTCCTTTAGTTGCCCTTTGTTTTCTACGTCTACTGGTTTCCTTTTCAGAAAATCTCCGCGGTCCTAGCGGCCATCGGCCCTGTTGAGCCCCTAGGGTTTCCTGACATCTCTTTGAGACGCGCGTGGATCAATATGCGCTGTTGACGACTGAGCTCGGTCTTGTCGATTGCTGGACGGCCGGACCGTGAGCTACCTCGAAGTCCGCATTTCCGCAAGCCTGCGTCTATCGTAGCTAGTAGTCGGAATGTCGGCGGCTGCCAGCCACTCCTCAAAGAGAGGACTTACCACTGTGTTCCACATTATGGCGTGCCCAGGGTTGCGATAATTATTGTCGCAATTTAAGGTATTCTCTCTTAAGTTATTTTCTGCTATAGGCCTAGTCTGGAAATTATGCGTAGAAAGACAAGGCAATAAGATTACACAGTATTGGTTTTTAATTTTGATATTAGGTTTTTAGTTCTACGTTCTATTTATTTCACATTGCAAGTTTTGAATGACAACATGTATTTATTCATTCATAGACGTCTGGAAGTAGTATGGTATTAACAACAATAGGCCATTGGGTCTCATAAGATTTTTATCGTTTTTTTTTTAAAAGAAAAACTTTGTATTTATTTTTACCATCAGGGTTTTTTAATGTAAAAATTTGAATACTGGAAGTCGCAGCGTTGGAAGGCCTCCCACAAGGTGGACCAATGACTTGGTGAGGGTCGCGGGAATTCGATGGATGCGAGACGCACAGACTGGTCATTATGGAGACACTTGGGGGAGGCCTATGTTCAACAGTGGAGTCTTTCGGCTGAAATGATAATGATGATGATGGCACCTTTTTTTTTCTTTTTTTAAGGGTGGAAATCATCCAATGACTTCTCCCGCTCTGGTTAGAGCGAGAGGGCGTGTCAAAATTTTATTGACTAAAACCACACCTGTGCCCTTCAGTTGCCCTTTGCGTTCTAGGACTACGGGTTTGCTTTTCAGAAATTCCCCGCGGTCCTAACTAGCGAGCATCGACCCGCTGGGCCACTACGGTTTGCTGACTTCTCGTTGAGAAGCGCATGGATTATTACGCGCTGTTGACAACTGGGCTCGGTCTGGTCAATTACTGGATGGCTGGACGGCGAGCTACCCATAGCTCGACGTCCGCAAGCCCACTTCTACCGTGGCTGGTAATCGGGGTTTTTTTTTATTGGGTGGGAAAATCATCTTATGAAATCCCCGCTCTTGGGCAGAACGGGAGATAGTGTCAGACTTTTACTGACTAAAAACCCACTCCTGTTCCTTCGTTGCCTTCGTCCCAGGGCCCCGGGTTTCGCTTTCACACTACCCGTGGCCCCAGTAGGCTTCGACCCTGCTGGGCCCCTACGATTTGCTGACATCTCCTTGAGGCGCGCGTGGAACAGTACGAGCCGTCGACGACTTGGGCTCGGTCCGGACGGTTACCGGACGGTCGGACGGCGAGCCACCCATTGCTCGCCGTCTGCATGCCCGCGCCTACGGTGGCCGGAAATCGGGATCGGAATCCCGGCGGCGGTTGAAGCGTACGGACCGTTGAATCACGCGATCGGCCGCCTCCTTTGCTAGCATTACTGCTTCGCAGAAGGAGACGACCGTCTGCCACTCCTTCTCGCTCCGGACCATGGCCTGAACCAAGGCCCGGCGCGAGAGATCGCCGCCGCCGATTTCCCCCACAAGGACACGGCGTTGCTCTGCCTAAGCGGGGCACACCTCCACAGTGTGCTCTACCGTGTCCTCCGGGCGGTCCACACAGTGGCGACACCCGGGGGTCGTTTCCGCACGAATCCGGTGCAGGAGCCTCCCGAACTTACCGTGTCTGGTGAGAACCTGCGTCATGCGAAAGGTGAGGACACCGTGAGCTCTTTCCAACCACGCCTCAAAGAGGGGACTTGCCGCCATAATTGTGGCGTGCCCATGGTAATCGGGGTCGTAATCTTGGCTCGGCGTGAGGACGTTCGTTACCTTACGCGTGCGGCCTCCTCCTTCGCTAGCATTACGGGTTTGCAGAAAGAGGCGACCGCCTGTCATTCCTCCTCGCTCCGGATCATAGCCCGAACCAAGGCCCGACGATAGAGGTCATTGACGCCGATTGCCTCCACACCTCCACCGTATGCTCCACCGTGTCCTCCAGGATGATGGCACCTTACGGCCTAATAATAGCGTGTTTTATTATTTGCGGTCAATGCTTCATATAATACGGGGTCGAATATGGTTTGCGTCCCTGATTACAGTTTGACAACGTATGATGTATCTCAGCTTCCTTGCAGCCTTACGTCGACATCTGGACGTGAGTGGCCTTGTAGTGAGTGGTGACCAACACTGGAACAACTCTATATGGGAGGCCACTCTCAGGGATATTACTAATCGACTGTTACATTTGTTTACCGTAATTTCATTGTTTTATGGAGACAAGCCCAGGACTGTTGTGGGTGTTTCGAGAGCTTTCTGTTCCGGATTCGTTTGGAAGTACCCTGATATTACTTATTTTGCGAATAGCTCGGAGGACCCAGTGTAGCATGTGGTGGAGGTCTATCCCGCTCGGGTGAACTGCAAGCATGCTCTCGAAATTCTTCATGAGTACTGTTGTGGAGGAAGATAGATGATGATGAATTTTGAATCCGGGCCGGGTCGGTGTCCCGATTATGCTCCTTTGTTTACCTCTACCAAAGCTGTCTAACGGCTTAAACTCTTCAATGAAACATTATTGATGCGAAAATTGTTACGGGAGGTAACTCTTTCGAACATTCTCGCAGCCCTAGCAGACATCGGCCTTAGAGGGCCCTATCCATTTGCTGACATCTCTTTGAGTCGCGCCTAAAATACAAAGCGCCGTCGATACAGGATTGCTTTGACCAGACGGCCGAACGGCACTACCGCAATCCCGTGTTTGCGATGGCTGGGAATCGCCCTACGGCTTTCAACACCCGGAGCGTCATCTGCGGCGACAGCTGAGGCGTGAGGATGTCCTAACCCTCATAGTTTCAGCCACCTTCTTCGATCGTAGTGCTTCTCTGAAGGTGGCTACTGGTTGACATTTTCTCCACCAATCGCCTCCATGAGGACACGGCGACCCTTACATACTCTATCTATTGATTGACGTTCATAAATCTGGATCTGGACGAGTACATAACATGTTTCCTGAAGGTAATTAGCGTTTTTACCTTTAAACGTTTTATGTGAAAGTACAATAAATAATTACGATGCTTTCGAAATGAATTGCAAGCACAAAATGATTGTACAGTTTTACGAACTTAACGCGGACGAAGTCGCGGGCAACAGCTAGTCTAATCTAAAAACAATTAAATCATCTAATTAAAATCGAATTAATTACTAATCTTAAAAACTACGGTGTCAATGACCTCAGACAGTGATAGAAACACTTTTTTTATTTTCCAGCACATCACGGCTATTAAGTTTCGCTAAGTTATATTACGTATTTTGGTTGCACATTTTTTGGGACTTGGGACTTAAAATTAAGTTATTATGTATATTATATTATATTATGATACTTGCATAATATGTAGTGTAACACATTTTAGTATTTTACACAACTACTGAATTTTAATAAAGTTCATTTTAAATTAAAATTTCAAATGAACTTTGTTCCTTCAGCACAATACAAATGTATGTTTAAATAATGGACTACTGAACAATACATTGAAATTGAATAAGTAGTATTACCGAATTCACAGGAGAACACTGTTCAATCCTATCCTTTTCAATTTAATCTTTAGTGAAAATGGTAGAAGTTAGTAAGTTTATGGTGCAAAATAGTGGTTTATCTACATTATCATGTCACCAGCTACTGCATCCGTGGACTAGTAGCTGTAAAGAAGCATTTTTAAACATGACATTATACTGTGGGATAGGATCTGTTATATTTTATACACCCTACTTAGTGTTATTTACAGTAAGTATGTTTATTTATTTTATTATGTAAGTTAAGTACAATACATACACAAGTTCACGCCTTTGTCCCATGGGACCAGGCAAAATAGAGCTGTAAGCGTATGGCGTACGCTACAGCTCATAGTAGCAATGAAGCAAAAGTGTTAACCGAGGATCATAATCATTTCACGTCAGTTTTGCTTCGTTTATGTTCATACATCTCGTCATACACGCATACCGATTATGAGCTCTCTATGCACCAGTTCTTTTTAAATAGAGTAAATACCTGGGTGAGTATTCTCGGTCTTCTAGTATATTCAGAGACGTAACGTTTACTAATTTAGACGTGGGCGAAGGCACCCCAGCGAGGCCTTTTTCTTTCATAAATTGGAAAATGAGACAGCGACTGTCGCAATTGCAACCCAGTGTTCGACCACATCGTCGCTTACCATCAGGTGCATTAGTGATCAAACTTGAGTCCATAAATTATAAAAACCCTCATTCTTAAAGAGTCCTCGCTTGTACAAGTCCGTTGGCGAGGGCCTACGTTACTATACTATACAGTTAATGAGATTTTTATAATATGTGCAAGTTTTTTTTAATTTTTATTCTTGTTAGGTTCGCGTTTGACCGCTATTAAATAAAGTGCTGGGAGAATGCGGGACTTCTGAGAAAGATCTCGATTTTACAACTAATGGGGCGTATGTTAGATAACACTTCATAGTCGTCGTCATTGTTCATTGACCTCGGCTACTGTACAATAGATGCCCATGATTTCAGGGAGGGGCGACCCTGGGCACGGGCGAAATTATTTTCATACTACTCGGGGGATATAGATTAGCGTGTTTTAGCGTGACCTCTTATAGCTATACTAGCTTCTACCAGTGGCTTCACCCGCGTAAAAGTCGGTTTCTCCATACAAACTTTGGACCCCCGTTTCATCTCGTTAGGGGGTGAATTTCGGAAAATCCGAAAATTCTTAGCGGATGTCTACTCCCTATGAGAAAAGTCTGCCAAATTTTAAGTTTGTAAGTAGGTATTATAGTTTCTGAAATTTCGTGATTAATCAGTGAGTGGTATATCGCTTTTATATAAATAGATATACGGGCAATTAAATTAATATTTGAGAAAAACGGTTCTCAAGTCTTTTTTCTGTTTCTTGTTCAGCGATATCTTCGCTAAATGTAAACCAATTTTGATATTTTTTTGATTCAAAGAGTACCCTCCTAGTCAGTCCCTTTTGACGGCACGCTTGATGCAGTGCACAGAATACGTTGTAACACACTGAAACTGCAGTGGTTAAATGATTGACTGCTGCGCTGCGTTTCGGAGGTTCGATTCCTGCACAAAAAAAAAATTGAATAGCCTACAGATAGGTATTTCGTAATACTGTATCCTATCTGTAGGCTATGTGAATTTTTATGTTTCTGAACGCACCCCCGATAAATGAAAAATTGCTAGTAATAAATAAGATAAATTTTATTTTGTCAAAAATATGTGTAGGTTATAAATCAGTTGAAACGATCACTTCCTCAAGTTTTCGGGCAGCGAGCCATACAGCCACTGAGCCGGTGTCGACTATTCTGCCAGTGTCATGTGGTGACGGCAGCGCCGTAAGGTGAGCCGTTGAACTTTGCACTTTGTGGTAGATCTAAGATGTTAGTGGCTGTAAGGACTTCGGCCAGTTACATGAAGAGCAATGAAGAACCTCTACTGGTCGACGCCAGCTGTCAAGCCACTACGTCGCACTTCGAAATAAAAGCCTTACTTTAATCCCCACAGACAGAAATAGGACCTGAGTATCTATTTGTAAGCAAATTAGATCATGTTACTTATAGCAAAAATTATTTTTAAGTTCACTTTAATTTTTAATTTTATTAGTTTTAATGTAACCCTAACCAAACCTGTTCGTGTCAGGATGGCCTAAAATTACATCAATTTATTCCCTGCTCACGTCTTTAACACACATTGATTTTAAGTAATAGAACATTTTTGTTTTGCCCATCATTGTAGGTAGGTTGGCAGGTAGTCGGTAGGAGGCATACTGGTGTTATCCTTATAAGCCGTAGGTGCTGGATATGTGGCTCGCTGCTCGAAAGCTTGAGGAAGTGATGATGACGTCACGAAGTAGTAGCTGCACGAAGGCTGCGCTGACATTAATTGTCGAGGGTCACCAGTTTGGAGGTATGCGGAACAGAGTGTAAAGACCCGCAAATCTCCATTGAAAAGGGAGGATTCTCCGACCAGACGGGTGTTATGTCTGGTGGGCAACTGCCCGGTAAATGATTTCAGGCTGTTCTATATTTTCTAATTGCGTGGATAACTTTAATTGCGCGATGCAGTATTAGTTCATATGCGACGCCATAGAAGTCGTTTCAAAAATATATTTTAATTTCAATAAAACTTGTTTTTTTTTTCAATCTTTCAAACTATTTGAAAAAGTCCTGATTCTTTTCAAACGGTTTCTTCAAAATAAAAAAAAATAAAAAAAATGGTAAATTTTCAATGTAACACGCGAAATAAAAATAAAAGAAACACAATTTGTAAATTCAGTAAAAAAAAAACAAATTGTTATTTTCGCAATTTTCAACGCTAGTCCATCTTGCATGATTGTAAACGTTCCTAAAAAAATACTTTTAATAATAAACATCTAAACCAACCAAATGTATATTTATGTTCTCTTTTAAATTCTTAGGTAATAAATATTAAACAGGGGGGAGGAGGGATCGGCCCATTTTTATTTCTTCTTATTAAAGGGGAGGGGTCGAAAATTAATAAAAATCGTTTGAATTAATAAGTGAATAAATTTCTTGGAATCAATACAAGGTGCGTGAGGATAAGCATATCACTGGCTTTATATAATTATACGGTGACGTTTAAAAGTCAAAAGAAAGTGTTACAAATTGAGCATAGGAAATATAAAAATAACTAAACAACAAATGTAATGTTATCAAGAGTCAAAGACATTCAATATATACTCAAGAGTAAATAAGACAAAATCCAATGGTAAATAAACTGATCTGATGATCTCAGTGATTATAATTGCGTTCCGAGTCATAAAAATGTTGAAATTAGCGACCGTAGTGCCAAAAAACGTGGGCACACGCAATAGTCACAGCGATATTAAAAGAAACACCCGGGTGTCACCATTGTGCGTACCGCTCCAAGAACATAGTGTAGCATACGGTAGAGGTGCGCCACGCTAGAGTAAAGCGCTGCCGTGGTCATGTAGAGGTGATCCGCGACGGCAAACGAGAGAATGGGAAGTGGTTATTGCCTTCTGCGACGCAGTACTTAATGCTGCAAAGGGGATGATCGAATGAACCATTAAAAACCATGGAACGGACATCCTCAGGCCCCAGCCACCGGCGCCGCAACAATAGGCGATTCGGGTATCGGAAGTCACAGGGCGATCTCTGACCACTGTAGTGGGTTTGCAGATGACGCTGTCCAGTAAGGATCAAGCCCGAATTGTCGACAATACGTAATGTTCCAAGCGCGCCTTAAAGAGATGTCAGCAAAATCGTGGGACTAGGCCCCACGATTAGGGGACATTGTGTTCATATCATTGATAGAAATATGATCATTCCACAGAGTACTTTGTAATGTACTGATCGTTCGGAACGGTTGCAACAGGTTTTAGAACATCCAATCAAGATGAACCGTCTTCGATTATTATCGATGAACTTTGACTAAAACTAGTCTTTTATTCGACGTTCCTATATGGAAATAAACTTTAATACTGAATTATGGCAGTTAAGCAATTTAATTGCGACATAAGCTCACCAGAAAAAATGTGAGATGTCGTCATCATCGAATTGTCACATCGATGATGAACACAGAGTATATTATATATATATTATTGATGGCCGCGTTTACGGTTAGTAACCGTAAACGCGGCCCAGTTATTAGAAAGTCGAATGTGATTCGGAACGGAACATGTGTCGTTTTCATTGTCAAATTGACAATTTGTCAAATGTCATTCATAAATGTCAGAGATATTTTATTGTTGTTCAGTACAAAACTCAATGAATATTATTTTCCCAGTTCATTTTCGTTCTTATTCGTGTGAACTCTGTACACTACGTATTGAAAATAACCGTTAGTTTTTATGAGGTTAAATAGCAATATTTTTTATGTGAACTGTTCTACTAATCATCAGTATTAAAAGCAGTGTTTAACATCTGATCTAAAAATGGTTGAAGCTAGTAAACTTTGGTTTGAAGCTGCGTGCCGCGATTGTAAATGCCATGAACTCATACACCCGTGGACGCACCGATGTTCGGATGCTACAAGAACCATGTTGATAAGTTGTATCAGGGGAAGTTACAAATTCTATGCTATGGTCTACTTAGTGAGTATTTATGCACCTAATTAATAATGTTTACAATGCCGTGAAATTTCATACCTTTGATCTGTCAGTTTTTTCTATGAACAACCATTATTTGACAAGATAATGCCCTTTGAACTTTAACTGACTTGATAAAGTTTAAAATGTACTCTTACATGATACTAATTTAATGATATCTGTAAAAAGTATCATTTATCTTTCCCAAAAGTTCAACCTTATTTAAATTAAAATTTACTTACAAATTATGGATGGTAAACCACATAATTTTTATTCGTATAAGCACCTTGCTTCCTTATACCTAGGTGCTCCTTGTTGTTTTTCTCATTGCTGCCACCACTGACTTAACTACCGATAGGCTGGGCCAGGTAGTGCTTCAGAGCCCCTGAGCTTGGGGGAAGCAAACCTGATTAGCAAACCTCTTATTGAACTAGTGAAATATCTACCTATGAAATCTAAATAAAATAGATTGTAACACTACTTTAATTATGGGAACTCATTTTGGTCAGTAAAAGTCTGATACTCCCACCCTCTCCACTTAGAGCAGTAAAAGGTATTTGAAGACTTCTCACATAAAAATAAGAGACCCCAGATTTTTTTTGCCACACTGTTGTGTAGTTGTCAACAACCTGAGTTAACACGGCCTGCCTTGTAGTTGAAGCATGGGTCATAGTGGTGGTGTGGTGTATTAATGACATCATCCAACAAGTTGTGTCTGTCACTCTGACATTGTCTTTTGTTGTCAATGTCAGTACCAAGAGTTTTAATAGGATACCCTATGTCCTGGCCCATGGCTATTGTAATAGACAGCACGGCAAATCTTTATTTCCATGGAAGATTGGGAGGACCTACAATAGCAGGTATCCTACACTAAATGCAGGACAGTTCTTTTATCAATACTCTTGCACCCTCTCATTTTCCTAGCTGATCATGCTGTGCTGGTGCTGCTGCTGCAGCTGTCGGGAACCTTAAGTGTCTAAAGTATAAAATCCTAGTCACCAGTTAAATTTTTAAGCCATTTCATGTTGAGTCTTGGGATATGGTGTCTGAGTGCTTATAAAGTATTTAAAGATTTATCTATATGTACAAACTTGACAAATCAAATTTTAAGAATATTTTGTTTTAAGTATATTTTATGTGGTATAATTAGTAAAGTATTTTTTATTATTATAATAATACAAAAACTTAACAATTAGTTTTTTGTATTAATAATAAATACTTGTTGGATGTCATATTTTATCTTATAGGAAAACAAATGTAAGTAATTCTCCATAATACAAATAGGTTTTATAATATAAACCTTTGCTTCTTGATAGGATAACTCTTCATCTGTTTTTATTACATTGTGGATTTCCTCTTTCTGTTTTATTTGATGTGGGTGAAGGCACTACACCAAGGCCTTTTTCTTTCATAAATTGGAAAACGAAACAGCAACTGTCGTAACCCAGTGTTTGACCAGATCATCGCTTACCATCAGGTGAAATAGTGGTCAAACGCGAGCCTACCAATTATTAAAAAAAACTCTTGTTCTTAAGAGCTCTCGCATGTGCCCCTTTGGGTGCGAGCGCGAGGGCCCACTTCGCCCACGCCTAGCTACGCTACTGTTTAGAGCATACATACACACATCAAAAAAAGTGTAATCATGTGAACCTACACATACATCCAAGACCAACACACCTTTGTAAGATAAAACAACTTACCATATTAAAAAAATGTAATTAATTCACCTCCATGTGGGACTTCAACATAACAGGTGAAATATATCAGAGATACTGGGATAATGTGTGGTATATTGAGCATTATTTAAAATAAAAAGGAATTGTTAGTTTATGGCATTGTTTCAAGGGATCCACCCTTCAGCATTTTTGGCATAGTGGGCACACCCACAACCCTAATTAAGGTCAATAGACTAAATAAAATAAACAGCAGCCAACTCAAATTTGTATATCTTTTGTGGTAAATCATCCTCACTTTGAGTGGGATTGGAATTTGGAATTTCTCCCGCTCGAACCTAGATGGAGTGTCAGAGTTTTATTTACTGAAATCCACAGTGTTCTTTCAGTGGCCCTTCGCTAGGGCCGCGGTAACTCCTTCGAATAATCTGCAACCCTGGTAGACATCGACCCTAAGGCCGCGTTCCCACTATGTCGTAACGGTTAGTTTATCTTCGGACGACTATCGTCTCTAGCTGTTCCCAATATAACAACTGTTTTATGCGGTCATGACAGATAGTCGCAAAAATGACTACACACATGTTTTGCCGTCACGGTTTAGACTAGACAATTTTTTTCGTTTTACGACTTTGCTAGCCGTTCCCACTATTATGATAATAATTAAGTTGTCATCGAAAAAAAAGTCGTATATAACAATTAATCGTGTCTTCCTATATGTGAAAACCTGCATTTAAATATATAAGCCATGACTCTTAAAACTACACGATTATCTGTCGTCACGACAATGTAGGAACGCGGCGTTGATGTCCCCGTCAATCTTGCCGACATCGTGGCGTGCCAAAGTGAAGAAGTCTTTGCAGTGGCATCTCTGTAACCGCTTCTCAAAGAGGGCCCTTACCGCCGCCATAGTGGCTTGCCCAAATCACAATTTGTATCTTGACATAAACTCTTTCTTACGAATGAAAACCTGCTGTACCAGCATAGGTATCACAGAAAGATAGTTTTCTACTCTATGCAGTGTAAAATCTTTGTTGCGTGCCTCAATAGCAAAGGACACATTATCAGAGCGCCGAGCATGCAGCTCTTCTTAATAAAAAAGAAAGAGACGAGCGGGGGGGGCGGACATGTCAGTGGCTAAGTATAACCAAAGATGAACTTCATTAGCATACTTATCAAAAATATACCTACATTATATTTACTCTTGGCCACTCAGACTGCGAGGAGCTGCGTAAGGCGCCCCTAGCTAATTACTTTTTTACCCCGCAGCTGCCGCCCCGACAAAAGAAAGTAACAGATTAGAGCACGGTTGCTTAAATTTCGCTCGCTTTTGCATTCTCAATATTATTACTATCATATTTTTCTCTTGCAGTCCACTAATCTAGATTAACTTAATTTTATAAGATTTTTGTATACCTAAGCCCACTATAAACTTCACGGTGTTAAGATTTTCTAGCTTTGCCAACTCAAGCATGAAATTGTGTTTTTCTTGGAATTTTGGAAAGTCATCGTTACAATAACTATATTTTCTGATTTTGCTAATTATGGGATAATTTGGTCGTGACTAGTGTTGCCAGGCGTCCCGATTTGCGCGGGATGTCCCGATTTTCAGCGGTCTGGGGATGCGTTCCGATTTGCACCAAATCGGGACGCTAAATGTCCCGTTATATCATAAAAAAATATTAAAGCCATTATCAGGCAGAGTTGGGGCTAGCTCTAATGACATCCTGAGGGCATTCGCGCAAAGGTTCGATTGACAGAATCTGAACCATTGCTGTATGGTTCACTTACTGAATAATCGAAATCTGTAAATACATATTACGTGTCTGGTTATTTTGTGTAATGTGGTTTTTGTAATTCTAATTGTATATGTTTTTGTTATTTTATTGTGTGTGTGCTATGATCCTGTGATGGTCGAAATAAACCTATTATTATTATTACTATAAATTAGCATCAGCGGACGGCACTGCCGTGGCCGAATACTGGGCCAAACAAGGAATTTAACTAGTTTTGCCATCGATACGCTAAGAAGAAGAAGCCTGTATCGCATTCACATCACTACGTCAAGTGTGTTCGAAATGTCACACGGCGCGTCACTAGCTAGTTATCTCTCTCTCACAGCCGCGTCTTCCTCGTCCGCCACACGCGACCATAATGTTTTCTTAACTCAATCCACGTAAAAGAAGTAATCTGTTACTTAATTAATCAATCTTCGTTCATTCATTCCATTCGTACGTAACCAACAATACAATTATTTTAATATAAAAATATTTAAACTTTTAAAACAGTAATTATTTACATTGTTTACCTGTAACATTTTATATCCGTTTTTGTCCTTATTGGTACGGTGGAGCTTACGGTGGAACTATGCTTGAGCGGAGCACCACCGCTCCGTGTTCTCGTGGAGGCGTCTGGCGGCGGCGAATTCTCGCGCCGCCGCCGGGTCCTAGTTCTGGCCATGGTCTGGAGCGAGAGGGAATGGGAAGCGGTTGCCTCCTTATGCGAAGCAGTAATGCATGCGAAGGAGTAGACCGCAACCGTGAAGCAACGGACACCCTCAAGCCCTAGTCGCCTCCGAAGGAGATGTCCATGGTGACGGGAGTCGCACTGTGACTTCCGTCCACAGTAGGCATGGGTTTGTAAACAACAAGCAACGGGTAGCTCGTCGTTCGCCCGTCCAATAAGGACTAACCCCAACGCAATGGCGCGTTGTGTTGCACGCGCTCCTCAAAGAGATACCAGAAAAACTGAAGGGGCCCAATAGAGTTAATGTTTGCTAGGGTTATGGAAACGTTTGAAACAATGACCATGGCCCTGGAACGCAAAGGGCAACTGAAGAAAACTGGGTTTTAGTCAGAAAAAGTCTGACAGACCCTCTCGTTACACCCTAGAGCTGGAAGTCATTGCATGATTTCCCACCTCAAAAAAAAAACATTTATTAAAAAAAATGTCCCGATCTAAAACTCTAAATATAGATTTGTTTTACCATCTGTCCCGATTTTTATCAAATCAGATCTGGCAACTCTAGAGACCCCTCTCTAAATACCCAATAGACCACCGGCACTGATGAAATCATCAACGTTTTCATTAAAACAAAGTAAAAATAAAGTACCTGGATTTACTATTTTAGTAAATGAAATGCCTAAATGATTCCAGAACCTTTCGGAAGACGTACCTAAGCCTTCCAACGCAGGCCTCCTAAAAGGTGGACCGATGACCTGGTAAGGGTTGCGGGAATCCGGTGGATGCGAGACGCACGGTACCGTTTAGGTTGGTTCGGTATTGTGGCGACACTTGGGGAGGCTTATGTCCAACAGTGGATGTCTTTTGGCTGAAATGATGATGATGAATGATATCCTAAATGATACTATTCAGTGTAAAATCACCAGCTTTACTTTAATATGGTATTCAGTGAAGTCTATCTAGACGTGCAAACAAACAGATATCATTTTGTGAGCAGAAATGCATTTCTATAGGTTTATTAACGGCTTGTGAAAAGTCCGAGTCCAGCTAAAGTAAAAACTTACCACATGATGTAGCTTTCATCCACCTAATTACGAATGTTAAAATTTTTTTTAAAAATAGTTACTTTTTGTTTCAGATACAAATATTAATGAGAGGAAAGAAGCTAGGGAAAAAGGAAATTCTGGAACAATTCAAACTATATTTAAAATCAGGCATATTTGGGCTGACTGTAGGAAGCTCATTCGTCACGTTAAACTGCATATTCAGGTAAAATTGCACTTTTCTTTAGGGTGTAAAATGTAATATTAAACAGCCTGCTACAGCTTATTGTAAACTTGTCACAGAAAAAACGTATGTGTAAACTCGTCACAAGTTTATTTTATCGTATTAAAATATTTTGGGGTATTGTAAACTTATGGTTCTCGGGTTTCCTTGTGTGATCGAATCAGGAATGAGGATGTCCGCAGGAAAACCCAAAGTTACCGACGTAGCACGTAGAATCGCCAAACTTAAGTGGCAATAGGTAGGGCACTTTGTTCGCAGAACGGATAGCCGTTGGGGCCGAAAGGTTCTAGAATGGCGACCACGTACCGAAAGACGTAGCGTTGGAAAGCCTCCCACAAGATGACTCAGGTCTGCGGTCCCTTGAAGCTGTGAAAAAATCAAACTTCTGAGTTAACGAAAAAAAAAAGTTACGGCAGTTTATGTAGCAAAAAACGTGTATTTCGACATTCTCAAGGGAATCAAAATTCATCTGGTATTTCCCGTTGACCTAGAATCCTGAAATTTGGTATGAAGCAAGGCCTAAGTAATGGCATAAGTATATGAAAAAATCTGAAAACTGTAAATTTGTTGTTACGTCACAAAAAATAAAACTATTTTTGTGATTCGGAAAAAATCTTTGTAACTCAATTCGGGAATTGAACTGTTTTCATTGGTAAGTTTGTACGGAACCCTCAGTGTGCGAGTCAGATTCGCACTTGCCCAGTTTTTTTTAGATTTTTGTTAAACAGATGAATATCTAACTGTAACCAAACAAGTTTCGGCTTTTTTTTTCGAAGAGTTTGTTTGATGTTAAAACTTGTACCCAGAGCTTTGCTTGCTAACGTTACTTTCTTAAAAATAGTAAAAATGAAGATGTGTGGCGAGTTTACAAGTTGTATCTACCTATAACGAATACGCACATTTTTTTTATGGTCGTGATGAGTTTACAATGAATTTATGGAATTTATAAAAGTGTGGCGTATCGACAATGTGGCAAGTTTACAATAACCCTCTGCTACTACGGGAAATAAATTCTTTCCTAGCAAAAATATGTTTGACATTATGAGAATTTTTAGTAACGCGCAGCTATTGTGTCAGGGCATTGCTAAGTTATTTATTTAAAAGAGCCCTTTTCCACTCGTCTATCGTCAACGTAAGCATGGCTTAACTTGTTGTTTGATCGAACGCAATGTTTGCTATAGAGGCTAGGTACTACGCAATAAAGAAATAACGCCTGTACTTCATTCAGCAATTCCGTCATTTATTCGAATATTTCTCAAAACTTGTTCCAGAAAATATGATTATAATATTAGGCGATAAAGTACGAAATTGCCGTTTTTTAAAACTGGTTACTTTGAAGTGATATCTTTGGATTGACTTGGAATTATAAGTTTATAGGTTATTCTTTTTCCGAAATTAGGTATTAATTGGATTCTTTGTGTTTTGTATTTTCTGCAATATCGCAGTTCTTATGAAAGCTAATAAAAAAACTTTTTTTTTCATATTAAGAGTTCTAACGTAGAAATTACGCATTTTAAAGGGCATACAACTTTAAAAAAAAAAAATATCATTCAGAATCTCGATTAAATGTGCAAGATTTCTTTAGATATATATTTTTAATATAACAGTACATTATGAAGGGCCAAAGTTCACACAAAATAGCAGACTAAGAGAAATATGGCATTCTTTACCAGTCAAACTTTGGAGGCGGCCGATCGCGTTAGGCAAAGGTCCCCACGCCCCAACTGACGCCGGGATTCCGATCCCGATTTCCGGCCACCGTAGGCGCGGGATTGCGGACGGCGAGTAATGAGAGCCTCCCGATCGCCGGCCCGACCCCGTCGCCCGTCGAAAGTGAAACTCGGGGCCCTGGGACGAAGGCAAAAGAGTCAGTAAAAGTCTGACACTATCTCCCGCTCCGCCCAAGAGCGAGATTTCTCATAAGATGATTTTCCATACCAATAAAAAAAAAACCCGTCAACCTTTGGGTTATAAGACTACTGTGGTAGGTTTGCAAAATAAATAAATGATTATAGATATTTAAAATAGACTGAAGATAGATGTATACATAAATAAATAGATATACTCTTTATTGTACACCATAAAAATACAGAAGGAGCTTAAAATTAATAGGATGTAACAACGGGCCGTCTTAGCGCTACAAGCGATTTTTTACAGACAACCTTTGGATGGATTTGACAGACAAGGCCACCAAGACAATTAAGATTATGTAATTATAATGTACTTATAATAAAAATACAAATATATGCTTAAATAATAAACTAATAAATGCTAAGGTTAATATTAAATCATTATAATTAAGAAAACTCAAAATAAAAAATAGCTCAACCGAAACTAGCGTCTTTGAATCAACGGCTGGTCGATTTATTCGGTTATATTTGCCCGCGGCTTCGCTCGCATACATAAAATATGCCTAGCCTATGTAACTCAGGAATAAAGCAGCTATCTATCAGTGAAAAAATTTTCGCAATCGGACCAGTACTTTCAGAGATTACCTCCTACAAACAAAAAAACAAATTTTATCTCTTTATAATATTAGTGTAGATTATGGGTCTTAATCATTTGTGAATATTTTTAAGCCGTTTATTGTTTCTTTTGTCAAAATTGGTTTTCTCTCCTTTTTTCCCATCATTATTAATAGCAATAAGAAATTGTAGCAATTATAATTAGGATTTGTCCAGTATACAGAGTGTAGACAATTAAAAAATTATATTTTGTTTTCAGGAAACTATTCTTCAATGAGTTCTCATATTACACGACGGTGCTGTTGCCATGCACAGTCAGTGGATTAGCAGTGTACTTTGAGCCACCATACAGAAGAGTTATGGTTCTTAATCTATTTGTAAATTTGGTGAGTTGAATTTATATTACTTTATTTTTTTTTTAATACACTTACTCGAAAACCCGCAGTTATCCCTATCGAAATTTGTACACTGCAGCCTTGGGCTCCATAACACCCTCGCCTACGGCTCGGGCCCGTCTCAGTCGCTATGACAAACTGTCTCCACTTGTATTAAAATATACTATTACTTAACTGCTCCAGAAGAAGGGTAATGTTTTTCGAGAGTATACACATAATTACTATACCTACTCATAACTCTAAGTAGGTAATAAATATGTGTTTCATCCCTCCTCTTCACATGACCATACCAAGACAAACGATTCCCATTCAACTTTTCGTTGACTGGTGCCACTTTCTTTCCTATAATAAACTCATTTCTTACTTTATCCATTCTCGTTACACCACCCATCCAATGTTCTATTCTAAATTCTCATCTCATCTGCATGCAATCTGCCAAGGTTAATTTATTTTATCTTATTGATTCGTAAGCCAGATTGCATATCTTTTATCAGGTTATTAAGCTAATTGTAGTGCTATATCCTATCTATTGAGATAGACAAAAACCTAGTAGTTTTTCAAAAGTAGTTCAAGGATTTTAGATAAGCCTTGAGTCATTCAATGTTATCTTAAATAAATATGGTTTTTTCATGCATAATGTTTGCAATATGTTAGTTTTAAGTTTGCGCCCTTTCCGGCAAATAAAAAGCTTTTCTTTCTTTTCTTTTTTTTCTTTCTTTTCTTTCTTTTCTTTCTTTTCTTTCTTTTCTTTCTTTTCTTTCTTTTCTTTCTTTTCTTTCTTTTCTTTCTTTTCTTTCTTTTCTTTCTTTTCTTTCTTTTCTTTCTTTTCTTTCTTTTCTTTCTTTTCTTTCTTTTCTTTCTTTTCTTTCTTTTCTTTCTTTTCTTTTTTTCTTTCTTTTCTTTCTTTTCTTTCTTTTCTTTCTTTTCTTTCTTTTCTTTCTTTTCTTTCTTTATTTTCTTTCTTTATTTTCTTTCCTTCTTTTCTTTCTTTCTTTTCTTGCTTTTCTTTCTTTCTTTTCTTTCTTTCTTTTCTTTCTTTCTTTTCTTTCTTTTCTTTCTTTTCTTTCTTTCTTTTCTTTCTTTCTTTTCTTTCTTTCTTTTCTTTCTTTCTTTTCTTTCTTTCTTTTCTTTCTTTCTTTTCTTTCTTTCTTTTCTTTCTTTCTTTACTTTCTATCTTTTTTTCTTTCTTTCTTTTCTTTCTTCTTTTCATTCTTTCTTTTACTAAAAAATCACTAAAACGTTTAAAATTACTTCTTTTTCAGAATTCGGTTTTTCGGGTTTTCTTGTTTATTATTTAAACTGTGATCTAAAAGATTTTTTATATTATATAACACGTATGAAGTATTTTTCTTTTTTATAAAAAGCTGAGCATTTTATTTTCCTCATTGCCAGCAATGTTTTTTCCTCCCTCGCCTCGCCAGTATTTTATTAGGGCAGCCATTTCACACTTAATAAATAAAACCGTTTAAAGGAGGAGGTTTAAAATGTTTATATACCAAATATGCTCATAAATTTTATTACGGACCAGCGTCACTAATGGTTTTAATGATGCTGCATGATGGCCACGCCGCTGGCTAGTTTAAGGGCCTATTACACCACTCGACATTAAGACAGTTTTGGTCTATGATTCGACATATCGCGTAGTGTAATAAGGGTCTGACTTTCTTACTCGGAACAAAAAATAAGACAGTCTGAATATCGTGTGCTGAATATCGCATAGTATAATAGGCCATTTAGAGGCCTCTTTAGAGCTATAAGCATACGCCTGATTATTTTGCTTGTTGTATTGTTTCTCGATCGTGAAAATTTTCTAACTGGTAAAAAGAATATCCCTGTGTTTTTCATCAGCGTAACGCAATCGTCTTGATCTTTCCACTCTCTTTGATTTAAGCGACTCGTCTTGTCGCACAAAGATTCAAGTTGCGTTTGATGATACGCGACAGCGTTCTAGCGGGTATCTTCATTTCATGCGATAAGATTTTGTTTCCTCAAGATACTCGTATTTTGACAAATTCTGGCCTTGACACTGCCTGTTGGGTCCTTACAACAAACATCCTGCCAACAAAAGAAGTATTGGTATCTGTAGCACGATAAGCAAACATACGGCTGATACCAAGCTTCAGCAGAATATTAGAAATTTTTGCAAATTCTATTCCACTCCATTTTACTTTTATTACAAATAGCGGGAAAAACTACCCAGAAATACGTCAAAACTATACATTATTTGAATTGAATGAATTAGCCTCGTTCCAAATTTAAATTCGGAAAGAAAAAAAAATTGATACCGTTTTTTGGTGTAACAAAATTTATGACCGGACTGGGTATTTCATCCTTATCAGAGCTAGTGATTATATTTTGGAATTCCTATTAATCAGTCCATATCTTGTTAAGTTAGTATTTCCAAACCAAATATTACACAGGTATGAGATATTTCTGAGTAGTTACTCAATGACATCATTGTCCACTTTAAAACGTGTCGATTTTACACTAGAGTATCAATATATGTATATCTTATTCATGAATATTACTCAGGTTTAAGTTTTTCATTGACAAATGAGCAAAATAATAAAAATGATAATGAAACTCAAAAATTTACAAACAATTGTTTGGAGTAAAAAACATCAACTAGTCGATAAACGAGTTTTTTTATTTACAAACAAAACATGTTTTTTTTTTTATGACAAATCCTGCTCTTGGGCGGAGCGGGAGATAGTGTTAGACTTTTACTGACTAAAAACCCACTCCAGTTCATTCTTAGCCTTCGTCCCAGGGTTTCACTTTCACACTACCCGTGGCCCCAGTAGGCTTCGACCATGCCGGGCCCCTACGATTTACTGACATCTCCCTGAGGCGCGCGTGGAACAGTACGCGCCGTCGACGACTTGGGCTCGATCCGGACGGTTACCGGACGGTCGGACGGCGAGCCACCCATTGCCCGCCGTCCGCAAGCCCGCGCCTACGGTGGCCGGAAATCGGGATCAGAATCTGTACCAAGGCCCGGCGCGAGAGATCGCCGCCGCCGATCGCCCCCACGAGGACACGGCGTTGCGTTTCCCAAGCGGGGCACACCTCCACCGTGTCCTCCGGGCTGTCCACGCAATGGTGACACCCGGGCGTTTCTTGCGCACGAATCCGGTGCAGGAACCTCCCGAACTTACCATGTCCGGTAAGGACCTGCGTCATGCGGAAGGTAAGGACGCCGTGCCTTTCCAGCCACTCCTCAAAGAGGGGACTTACCGGCATAATTATGGCGTGCCCAACCATAATTTGGTGGAAATATGCTCAATGTAGAGAGCAGTGGTGGCCGAGTGGTAACGGCCCCGACTTACGAGTTGTAGGTCGCGGGTTCAAACCCAGCCAGGCGCATTACTTTGTGTAATTTATTTCATCACCACTGCTCTCAAAACGGTGAAGGAAAACATCGTGAGGAAACCGGCATGTCCTAGAACCAAAAATTCGAAGACATGTGACATCCACCAATCCGCACTGGGCCCGCGTGGTGGATTACGGCCCGTTCCCTCTCCTAGAGAGGAGGCCTGAGTCCCAACAGTGGGAACATTATAAGGCCGACTATGCTATGCTATGCTATGCTCAATGTACGCGTTTGCGACATTGGGTAGGCATACATTCGTATTTGTTGACACCTCTCAAAGCTGATAAACGTACCAATCCTCAGTTTTCTTAAAAATCCTTCATATTTTTTTAGTTTTTCTAAGTGGCTTATTTACTTGAAAAATTTAATTATAATATGACAATATCTTAATCCTTTAATAAATCACTTTGGCTGTGAACAGCTCAAGGTCTGATATTGTCCAGTTGGGCAAAGGCCAGTTGGATATTTTTCTGTGTTTATTTTTATGCAATACTAACTGGTGCACACGACTTCGTCCGCGTAAGACTCGTAAAACAGCACAATGTATTTGGTCACTAGTAAGAAACACTGTACAATAAAGTTATCTGAAATTTTCCCGTTCTTTGAGATTATGTAATAATTACAGCATTTACAACATTTTAGAAAGTGCGTTTTTGTTTTCTTATCGATATCGAATATACTTTCATATGCATTTAGTAAATAGAAATGATTTGATATTACAAACAAACACTTCTATTTTATGTACATGTATAAAATTTTAGCTTCTGCCAGCGGCTTCGCCCGCGTGAAAGTCGGTTTCACCATACAAACTTTGGCCCCCTATTTCATCTTTTTAAAGGGCGAATTTTGGAAAATACTCTCTTAGTGCTCGCCTGCGTTATAAAAGGAAGCTATGTGTAAAATTTCACACCTCTAGAACCGGTTGGGCACGCCACAATTATGGCGGTAAGTCCCCTCTTTGAGGCGTGGTTGGAAAAACCTCACGGCGCCCTCACCTTCCGCATGACGCAGATTCTCATCGAACACGGTAAGTTTGGGAAGTTCCTGCAACGGATTCGTGCGGAAGCGATACCCGGGTGTCGCCCGGAGGACTCGGTGGAGCACACGGTGGAGGTGTGCCCCGCTTGGGCAGAGCAACGATGTGTCCTCGTGGAGGCGATCGGTGGTGGCGATCTCTCGCGCCGGGCCTTGGTGCAGGTCATGGTCCGGAGCGAGGAGTGGCAGGCGGTCGCCTCCTTCTGCGAAGCAGTAATGCTAGCAAAGGAGGCAGCTGATCGCTTGAGGTAACGGTTCTCACGCCCCAACCGCCGCCGGGATTCCGATCTTGATTTCCGGCTACCGTAGGTGCGGGCTTGCGTCCAATCCGTCCGACCGACCGGTAACCTTCCGGACCGAGCCCAAGTCGTCGACGGCGCGTACTGTTCCACGCGCGCCTCAAGGAGATGTCAGCAAAACCGTAGGGGCCCAGCACGGTCAAAGCCTACTGGGACCATGGGTTGTGCGAAAGAGAATCCCGGGGCTTTGGAATGAAGCAAAGATGTCATTGGAACATTTCCGACCTAAAAAAAAAATCCCATCACATTAAATTTCTTTTTAACTAACTTAAATACGAACAGATTTGAAAAAAAAGAACCAGAGTTAAATATATCAAATAGAATACGATCTAAAATTTAGGGTTGGCGCGACACGCTTTTTTCTTCCATTCTGTCCTGTCAATCGTCACGCTATCACTCCCTTTTCTTTCATATCGCTTCTCACACAATCCATCCATCTTTTCTTTGGTCTCCCTCTCCCTCTCCATCCATCCACTTGACAATTGTTCTCTCATAACTCTTTTAGTAACATGCGTTTTATCCCTCCTCTTCACATGACAATTGTTCTACAAATACAGGGTTAATTTTAGAGATGGGGCAAGAGGCAACATTGATTTCAAATATAAATGAAGATCAAAATTGCTAAATAAATCTTGTATAATCTCCTAGGCTATAGGAGCCTCAACACATAATCAACATACAACTTGACGGTGACCTGCAAAATGCAAAAAAAATTGAGGAAATTTGAATATCGGAAGCTATCTCGGAGCATCTCCTCCCTCCTCTCCTCTCCTGCTTCTCTCGGTGAATGCTACACGGTAGCCCGCGAAATAAATGTCGATTAAAAAAAAAAGAGTTCAGCGCCACCTCGTGGAAACATGGCCACACTCGGGCCAGTAGCTTACAACTTAAGTCGTTGCCAATAACAAATTACAAAGGTTAATTGGGTGATTGTTTGAAACCCAATTGAAGGGAATACGACTTATTCATCTGGCCTATATTTTTCGTATATATATTTCTTTTTCGTAAGTCACTTTGTGCAAATGAGTGTCTTTGATATATGTTAATTAGATTTAGTGACCAGGAAAAACTAAAATGCAAATAAAAATATCAAATTGTAAAAAAAAAATAGGCCAGATGAATAAGTCGTATTCCCTCGGTTTCAAAGAATCACTCAGTTAATAGCCAATTGAAAACAAACTTAAAGCTGCTGATTGACCCTGAATGAGCCTATAAATTATCTACACTAATATTATAAAGAGGTAAAGTTTGGTTTATTTGTTTGTAGGAGTTAATAATCTCTGGAAAGTACTAATCCGCTTGCAAAAATTTTTAGCAATCGGACCAGTACCAGCTAGTATATTTTATGTACGCGAGCGAAGCTGCGGGCAAAAGCTAGTATGAAATGAAATTAAAGCATTTTTTCATTTTGTTTCAGACATTTGAATACTGGGTACGGACATTAGAAATGAAAGGATGGCTTCGGCGGTCGCCCGGCAAGGAGACCCTTACCTTCATGATAGGAAGCGCTATCTTTTTCTATCTTATGCGACTAGACAGAGAAAACGATAAACGGACGCCTTTGTTCTGGTATGTATGACTTTAATCGTCATCAGTGTCTTCCTTCTGTTGTTCCGTCGTATTTTGGTCGGCTCAATACGTCTTCTCCTTACATTCTGTCTTGTCAACCATTACGCTATCTGTTTTTCCATTGGCTCTCAGACTAATTTAGATAAATGGGTTTTGATTTTTTCATATCATTCATCACACAATCCATCCATATTCAGGCAGTTGAAGACCTCCTTCTACCTCTTTAAATACACATGTTTTTAAGGTGGAAATCATAAAATTACTTCTTTCGCGTTGAGAAGGCGTTTCATACTTTCACTGACTAAAACCACACCCATGCTCCTTCTTTGCCTTGCGTTTCAGGACCCTGTGTTTCCCTTTCAGGTCAAAGGGTAAAGGTTGACGCCCCAGTCGCAGGGCCGAACCATATTGATACTTCAGCCTTGCGGTTGGGGCCTGAGGATGCCAGTTCCTTCACGGTTGCGGTAATATTACTGCTTCCCATTCCCTCTGGCTCCGGACCATGACCAAGGCCGGACGCGAGAGGTAGCCGCCACTGATCACCTCCACGAAAACATGTCAGGTGGTCCGCCTAGGCGGGGCAGATTTCCACCGTATGCTCAACCGTGTCATGGGTGATTCGCATAATGATTAATGATGACGCCCGGACGTTTCTTCCGTCTGAATCTGAAAAAGGAACCTCCCGAACTGGCCCTGATCGGGGAAGACCGAAAGACGGAAAGTGAGGACACCGTCACTTCTCAAAGGGGAGACTTACCGTCTAGATTGTGGCGTGCCCAATGAGTTTTATCCCTAAAGGCTGATTTTTGTCATTTATCAGACCTGTTTCCACTGCGGAAATTGTACTTTCAGTCCTAAATGATAGCCAATGAATTAAGTCATTCTGTAGATACCTATGGGTAAAGGTATATCACAGCCAAACCTTCAATTAAACAAAACAGCTTTAAAGCCCTAGCTCTCGAGCAGTGCCATAAAACTGTGACTTTCTGAAACCTACTCCTCGGTAACGACTCGGTCAATAAGGTTGAAAAAAATATATGTTTACTATAGATTCATGTACAACATTATCAACATATGATTTTTTCGTATGACTAATATTTTAGCAAAACAAAAAAAAAATAACGGCATGATGTTTTTTCGTTTCTTTTCCCTACTTCTTTCAGACGGCTTTGATCTTTAGAAGTATGTTTACTTAAAAAAAATTGCTGGTTAAGTGTTCTTCAGAGTGTACATGGCATATGTAAATCAATCAATATTACGCTATGAAAATGATTTTAAAGGTCAGCAGAGCTCTATCCGGGCGCAGCTGGCTGGAATTAAATGCACACATACTTGTACTGCCGCTTATGCGGCCATGTGTGCATTTAACTCCAACCAGAAGTTCACAGGGACTATACGCCTTAACTACAAGAATTGGTCGGAAGTACTTTTGACCCATTAAAATGACATGTTTTTATGTGACCCTTTAAAAAAATTGTAGTTATTTTACATATTTATAGATAATTAAACCAATCGTATTTTTTAGAACAATAAAAAAAAGCGTTTGTAATTACAATTAATTAGAGTTTTGATTGAAGCCAACATACGAGTCTTTAGACTTGACCAATTCATAAATAATTATATAGAGTGAATAAATGAAATGATGAATAAATGAATGAATAAATCTTATAAATATCAACTTATTGCATATTAAGTTATCGTTATTTTAATTGGGGGGGCACTTTATATAATATAATAATAATAATGTCTGTTTGTAATATCAAAGTAACATTTTTTTTTTTGGTAGTTGCCTATGAAAGTATATTCGATACCTATAATAAAAAAAGTTAAAATGTAATATCTGTCTGTCTGTTTGTTCCGGTTAATCTCCGAAACGGCTGGACTGATTTTGACAGGACTGTCACTGGTATATAGCTGATGTTATAAAGAGAAGTATAGGCTACGTTTTTTGATGAAAAAGAATTAGGGTTATTTATGCAAAACACTTCATGAAATTGTGACCTGTTTCCTTAGTGTTGTTAATAAATGAAACGAGGCTTTAAACTATGGCAGGTAAAATAATCTTTCCATCTCAGTCGGTCTTAGAGTCCCGTCTTCAGCACATTTCTGCAGATGGGTTTGATTACTCATCTGCAGAAATGTTTTAAATACATCTCTAATCAGGTATAGTTATCGGCACGGATCTTGAGCGCTCGGTGAGAGAGTGGGGATCGCTTTGCGCATCGTACACTTATGGCAAAGAAAATGTACACCTATTTTATTTTATTTTTTCATTTACCTGCTATGTTCTTAATTCTGGTTGAAGGTAAAAGTTAAATAAAACATAAATAGTTTAAATCAAAGTCGCTGTGTTTCTCTGTCTGTTTTTCCGTTTACTTATTAACCATGCAACAGATTTTTATACGGTTTTCATTATCTTTACCGGTATGTATGCATTTTGTAGCAAAGACGAAAATTTAAAAGATCACCCCTACGAAGAAATTCCTAACATTTTACCTACTTTTGAAAGGAAATTTCTCTGTGTGCCAGTTATGCGTTCTCAGCTAGACCAGTTTTGGTGACATAATAACCACTAATAAAAT
This sequence comes from Mythimna vitellina, assembly GCA_949316375.1. Lineage (NCBI taxonomy): Eukaryota > Metazoa > Arthropoda > Insecta > Lepidoptera > Noctuidae > Mythimna > Mythimna vitellina. The sequence goes on from OX438696.1 coordinate 5,226,298, forward strand.
AACCAATAATAAAAATAAAATCGATGGATTAAAAATCACGAGTCAATTTATTGGCACGGAAGTGTACTCGTCGTCGTTAGGTACATGCAGCAAGCGCAGGGAACCAATCACGAGTGACGTCTATGATGCAATGCGCGGCGAGCCAATCACTGACACTCCCCGCCCCCGCGTCCACTTCATACCACCAAAGAGACCTGATATTTTACTTCTGCGCAAGTAACAGTCAGCGCTCAAGATCCGTGCCTTATCGGCTGTACCATAGCTTCTAAAATTTATCGTATCTTGTATGACTTTTTTCATTTTCCACTAGTTTTTAATCGATTTAGCAACATACTTGTAAACTGTTTAGGTTATTTTTAGTTTACTAGCTTTTGCCCGCGACTTCGTCCGCGTAGAAGTTGAAAATGATTTTATTAGGTTTTTTGAGATACGAAAATATGAAATATTATTTATTATCTTCGTCGTGTGGCCATTGAATTTTATGGCGAGCGATATTGTATCTTAAGATAAAATATTATAGTATCTTAGCCGTGTGCAGCGCCCCTTAGTGAACTCTACTGCGGGTGTCCGTAACCTACGACAAACTTATTATTTAAGGTTGGTACAGTAATCAGGTCTGGGGACCGAACCGCAAAATTAAGTTTGTATTTTAGTGTATATACTTTTCCGGGATAAAAAGTACCCAGTGTGGTGCCCAGGATATTAAAAAATAATTATACCAAGTTTCATCGTAATCGAACCATTAGTTTTTGCGTGTTGCCGGAACAAACAGACAGACAGACAAAATTTTTTTAAATCATATTTTTGGGTTCGTTGTCGGTCTAGTAACACGCCTGCCATTTATTTTTTTAATATTTGAATGTACAGAATTTTCACTTCTACAGATTTATTATAAGTATAGATGTGAATATAAATAAACAAATACAAGGTTCAATATTTCTTTAATTATTCATGTACCAACAGTTAAGGAACTTTAAACAATGCAATACAATTATAATTATTGCCGGGGGTCAAGATCGTGTACCCCATATTGTATAACTGCTATAATCATTGCTACGATTCGCGTCCAATTGGAGGAGGTCATTGTTAGGGCCACGAGGATACTCTGAAGTCATTGGATGAATCCCCGCATCAAAAAATAAAATGGGGCAAGATCATGCTCTTTTTTTATTCTTGATAGGTTCGCGCATGACCGCTATCTCACTTGATGGAAAGCGACGATGCGGTCGACGATGGAGCGCGCTTTCCTAGAAGTAACCTATTCACTCTTGACTTAAAGATTCCCGGGTTGTATCCATCAAGAAACACAGATTCCGGCAAGGAATTACACTCCTTAGCTGTACGCATTATGAATTTGTTTCCAAAACATGCTTGTGAATAGAACAAGTTCATACTGACTAGACTCAATCTATCAATCTGTTTATTTTCTAACCTTTATCCAACTGTTGCGGATGGCGAGTAATGAATGGTTGTTCGTCCGGTAAAGAAAAAGCCTGGGTCGACGGCGAGCGTATTCCACGTGCGCCTCATAGAATTTTTCGTAAAGTGGACGGGACCAGTTAGAGCCGATAAGTGCAACTAAAGAAACATTGTGGGTTTTAGTCAGTAAGAGTCTGACTCTTCTTACCGCTCTACACAGAGGGGGAAAAGTCATGGGGGATGATTTCTCACATAAAAAAAACCTTTATTCACATATGTTGGGTTAGCTTCCAATCTCACTAGATGCAGCTGAGTTCAAGAATTTTACATGGAGCAACTGCTGCTCGTGGCCTTTTACTGGCCAGGTTTACTGTCACCCAAAGGGTAATGGAAAGGGCTATACTCTCGAGTTTCCTTGCGTGATCGTCAGGAATGAAAATATCCGCAGGAGAACCTAGGTCACCGACATAGCCCGAAGTATCGCCAAACTTAAATGGCAGTGATCAGGGCACATTGTTCGTAGAACGGATGGTCGATGGGGCCGAAAGGTTCTAGAGGAGCGATCGCGCACCGGAAAACGAAGCGTTGGAAGGCCTTCCACAAGGTGGACCAAAGACCTGATGAGAGTCGCGGGAGTGCGGTGGATGCGAGACGCACAGAATCGGTCGTTGTGATGACGGTTGGGGGAGGACCTATGTCCAACAGTGGAGGTCTTTCGCTGAAATGATGATGATGATAAACTGCTGATCTGAACTCCAGAACCCAGTAATCGGGTATCAATCTCGTTTACAGGTTCTTTACACCTCCACGGGTATCGAAAGAAGTTGGCGAACCAGTGACTGGAATCGAGGGTAGGAGTCCTGCCTGTCCACACAAGGGACCATGCATGAATTATATATTGAAGGTAAGGTATCAAATTTACTTACAAGATTTTTATATAAAATTAGAGTGATAAGTACGCATTTGTTTAAGCATCGTCTCACTACAATCCATCTGTTCAAGTAATTAACTAAATGTAAACAATCTTGACAAGTCTTTTATCTAAAAGTTGTCTAAAAATTTTATCTAAAAATCTTTACAATTTGCTATTTACTTATACCGATGTTTGGTAATTAACTAAATTAAAAAAATCTTTGTATGTCTATTTTAATGATTTTTTTTTTAATAAAAAGACATATTAAGATTGTTTTAGTTAACTACATAAACAAATGGAGTATAGTTCCTTTGATGACTTTTATGAAGCAAACGACAAAGCCTTCCAAGTCACGATGTGTTAGGTTGACAAAATATGATGATAGATGACACGAAATGAAGAAACTTCATCCGTAATAAGACCTGTGATATTTTATGGATTAGAATGTTGGGCTATAAAAAAGGTCGCATGTGGAGGAGATTAGAATGTAGAGATAGATGTGTGGAGTGACGAGAATGAATAAAGTGAGAAATATGTGTGTTAGATTAACTTTGAAAGTGGCGTCAGTGACTGAAAAGTTGAAAGGGAATCATTTGTCTTGGTATGGTCATGTGAAGAGTAGGGATGAAACGGGAGTTACTAGATGAGTTATGAGTACCTATACATATGGATGGATGGAGAGAGAGAGAGAGGCCGAAGAAAAGATGGATGGATTGTGTGAAAAGTGGTATAAAAGAAAAGAGAGTCAGTGATAGCGTGACGGTTGTCAGAATTGAACAAATAATGTGTTGTGCCGACCGCAAATAACAAGGGACGAGGGCAAGAAGATGTCAAGTTGGGTTTGGTGTAATATAAGTACGATTTATTTGAAATTATCAAATAAGGCCTACTGTCCACGGACATATTTGTATATTTTGTTTATTTGATCTTAGAAATTGATCACTTCATGATATGGCCAAGTAAAACTAGCCAGATCATTTGAAACGTTAAAGTTTGATGAAATATCAATCCTCGTTTGGCCATATCATTGATGTAGGATTTCTATGACGATAAAAGGTCTAAAGAAAGTAGGCTAAACGAGGATTGCCATATCATGAAGTGATCAATTCTAAGATTTAGCCACGACACATACAAAACTATAAAACTGAGTCGACGAAGCGGCAACATCCTTCCGTCTAGTCGTTGCCGCTTCGTCGACACAGTTTTATAGTTTTGTATGTAAGCTTTGAGCAGGCGTACACCAAGCGTATAGTGACGAATACGCGTCTGTAGTAGGCGTAGTAGACTTAATACTTTGAGGCTAAAACTCACGAAGCGGTTTTCACCCGCGGACGTCGCGGTTGCGTAACCGCGTAAATCTGCGGTATCATAACCGCGTAAATCTGCGGTATCGTGAGTTTTGAAATAAAACAGCTTCGTGAGTTCTTAGCCTAAAAGAATATCTCTTATAGTTGTACCAATTTTTTTTTTGTTACATTCTAGGGTACAGCTCAACTGTTCGGCGTCGGTTGCGCAATGACAATGCTACGGACGTTAATACCCAAGATATTGACGCCTGCCAAAGCGTTCAAGTCGTTGAGGTTATCACATATGAAGTTAGGATTGTTCTTCGGAGGATATATCGGTATTTATAGGGTAAGTTTAAAGTTGTTATATTTTTTTTATAGGTTTGCTATATCAAGTTAACCTTTGCACAGTGATTTTAAACTGAGTTAAAGGGGTTAAAAGCTCCAGAACTGCAAGATTTCACAAAGGGTCATTGCAGCCCTGGAACGCAAAGGGTAACGGAAGAAACTCAGGTGGTTTCTGTCATGTAAAAGTCTGACACACCCTTTTGCTCCACCCTAGAGCGAAAGAAGTCATTGGATGATTTTGCACCCCAAAAAAGTAGTATCAGTTACTCTCTCATCAACACAAGTTCGTGCCAGTCGACTACTGGCACGTAATAGTTTTGTTGAGACTTATTGTAGCACAATATTAGCCAGCCGAGTATATAGAAGCGGGATAGCTACTATTAGATGGCTGAAAAATTTAAGTATTGGCGTAAAAGTATACTATTTCTATTTATGATTTCAGCATCAGGTAAGTCGGTAATAGCATAATAAGCATGTAATCAACCTTATAATTTTTCCACTGCTGGAACTCAGCCCTCCTCTCTAGGATAGGGAATGGGTCGTAATGCACCACGCAGGTCTAGTGCGGGTTGGTGGTTGTCATGCCTTCGAAATTTTGGTTATAGGATATGGATATGCCGGTTTCCTCACGTTGTTTTGCTTCACCGTTTCGAGAGAAGTGTTAATGAAATAAATTACACAAACTAAAGCCCTTGCCTATCGTACGGATGTAATTCAGCTTCCCGACAGAGGTGACCTTGCTTGTGTCAATCCCTGTAGACAGCAGATGTAATAAAAAAAAACCTTCAACGTCCTTGGATGGCGGGCGCGTTTTTCTAACCACAGTTTCGTCCGCAGTGACTGATTTGCAGACATGTTGGCGCGTGGATTAGATCCGTGTAACCAAGGCAGGGGCGCCGACTCCGTGGGTGCTCGGGAGCTCGAGCACCCATTGTCTAATTCCCCAGAGAATTAGACAATGGGTGCCGAGCAACCCTGAGACAGATAGACATCAAGAAACAGATCAGTAATCGCCTTTTAGAGATGGGCGTTTTTTCATTACCCGACGACCCATGTAGCGCAGTGGTTTATAGCGCCGGTTGACGCAAGGGTTTGAGTCCTGCACCAACACAAATGTTTGTTGATAAAACAGAATTATTTGTGTTAGGTCTGGGTGTTTGTGGTACCTTTGTTGTACCGCAGTATGTAAGTAGCACATTCATTTATTTGTCGGTCGATCACTGTGCATTTCCCTTCTCACACTTCGCCACTTTTTCGAGTCGTCATTCATCAAATGAGCATGAGCACCCATGAGGTTTTCTAAAAGCCGGCGCCCCTGCACCAAGGTGATCTCAGTTGGGACGTTGGATTACATCCGTGTGGCCCATCCTTAAGTCGTTAGTCCTTGGGTCGTTACCAACGGGCTGCCACAACTCACTGTAATAGGTCGAACATAGTTCTGGTTTATCCGCTACCCAGAAAAAAAAATCTATAGGTGACAATGTTTTCATTAATATTTTCCCATTTCAGTTAGTAGTATGCATACTCTGTCGAGCGCACGGCAAGGACAGCGCACTGTACGCGTTACCCGCGGGCTTCCTGTCGGGACTCGCGTTCAGATCGGCGCCCTCGTTACCCATCGCGTTGGCGCCTCTCACTTCTGCCTTACAGGTAACTATTAGGTATCATATTACGGTGAATACTCCAGGGTAGCCTGGTTCGTCGCCCAGTAATTGGCCGTCAAGTCGTCGACAGCGCATGCGAGATGTCAACAAACCGTAGGCGCCTAGCAAGGCCGATGCCCGCTAGGGCTGCGCGCATTTTCTAAAAAGGTAACTCGGTGTCTTAAAACGCAAAGGGCAACTGAAGGAAACAGGTGTGGATTTAGTCAGTAAAAGTCTGATACATCCTCCTGCTCCACCCATGATTTCTCACCTTAAAAATGGTAACCAGCGAAAAAAAAATTTTCGAAAGTTTTTTTCAATTTGCAGTTCAATATTGGATCGTACTCGTAAGATAACAAAAATTAGGTTTGCAGGAACGACATCTATGTATTTACTTGCGTAAACCTATAAACTAACTCATTAAAACTCTAACTTATTTATTTATGTACTCACAAACACTTAAAAATGAAAAGAACAAATACAGATAGATGCACTCAAAGATACTGCTTATTTCAAATAAAATTTCTTCCAGCAGACCTGCGACAGGAGAGTTGGATGAGAGAAGTAGACACAGTATATATAAATGAGTTAGAAAAGTTAAAATACACTATATTAATATCTAAATTCAATCATATAAAGTTAGAGTTATGTTAAAAGCTATCTTAAAAGTTATTCTCGAAAAGTTATCCAAACGAAAAACATGTTCAAAACACACAAATACACAGACAAACGTCTCTTCTCATTCCAGATCCTAGGTTCCTGGGGTTACCAGAAAGGCATGATTCCCGAAAACTGGCCACTGGTCGAGATCCTGTACTGCCTCTGCCAAGGTCTACTGTTTCACGCACGAGTCATGCATGAAGACGTGTGTCCGAGATACATCATCAACTTGATGCATACCGTTACTAGTAACAAGTAAGCTTATGTTTTATTTTTATGCCGTTGAAGAGCAGAATTTTGTTTGAACATTACTGATTCTTTACCCGCTTACGTCGGATATATCCGACAAACATTCTCGCGTTTATTCCGCAAGGGTCACACATCCATGATTAAAAATACTCTATATCGTCAGCTCTTCTGTTTATGGCGATTGAAAAGCTAAACGTATAGAGTACGCAGATTTTCGTTGGCGTTTTCCTAATTAAAAAAAATTATCTGTACCTTTTATTCTAAAGTGTATAAAATTGTTATTCTAATCAACCCCAATTACATTATTAATTAAAAAGTAATTGAAAAGTTCATTACTTTTTAATCAAAAATGTCATTGGGGTTGATTAGGATATCGATTTTATACAGTTTTAAATAAAAAGTATACAATTAAAAAGAAATATAGAAAAACGCCGACGAAAGATGTTACACGTTTGTGTTACGATGTCTAAGACACAGTGTATACTTGCCTTCAAGCTGAGTGACAACGATGACGTCACTATTTTCTTAAACGCGAATACATAATAGGCGTTTATATTCGGACGTCGCACAGACGAGTATTTCATCAAAATATCCGATCAAAAGTCGAAAAGTCGAAATTTATTATATTGCTTTACAACTATTGTATCGTGAGAGCCCGATAGCTATTACGTCACTTAACGGCAAATTTGGCCATGCACCGCCCCTCCACCAACCGTAGCAGCAGTCGGAACCCAGTCGTTGCGTGAATCGTATGTCTTTGTTCTCGGCACTGCAGTTAAAACGTGATCTTTAAATTGCATTTAATCTGTGTTTGGTGAAATTGTGTGATAACCATTATGGATATTTTGGAAGAAGGTATGTCGTTGCTTTATAAAAGCATGTTTATTTTGAAATTACACTTTATTTAAGTGACATTTTGCACCTTAAATGTACTCCATAAAAAATGCAACTTTTATTTTGTAAACTCTGTAATTAAAGGTGTTTTTGTTTATGAGTTAAACCTAGTTAACTTATGATTTTGGATGTAACATATAGTTTCGTTATTCTTGATAAGGATTTTAAAGGAAAATTACCCGCATATACACGCCATTTTTTTTAAATGATTTTTTGCGAAATTAATCGAAATCAGCTTTTATAAAACAGTGTTTTATATTTATTTTTCTATTCCAGAATCTCCAATGACGTCGATGGAGATGACTAGAAAATCACTCTATGAAGTCATAAAAGAATGTTCAGACAGAAAAATTGACCAAAAGTTTGAGTTTTTAGAAAATCGTCTTAAAATAATCACGAAATGCCCTGAAAATAAACAAGGTTCGTTGAGAAGTGCCTTAAAATCATTTAAGTATCAGTTTAAACAAAAATGGACAGCCGTCAGTAACAAGGAAGAACGCTTCTTAACAAAAAATGAACAATGGCTAAATACTTTTATTACACTGCCTGCGTGGACAACAAAAAAGGCCGGCCGACCAACTAAAGAATTCAAGGAATTGAGCGATCAAGCAAAGAGGCGCAGAACAAAGGATTTGAGGGAACAAATACCCTTTGAAGAGTTAACCTATGCAGCCCAAATGAGTCAACGTGCTGCAGGACATAGTGACGCGGCTAAAGTTATGAAAGATATGACTTTAACGCCAACAAGAGCCAAAAAGTACAGAACACGGTATACTTCAACACAAAATGTTGTAGTCAAAAAGCATACACCATCACAAGCATTAGCTATTTTCGTGGAAGCTGATTTGACAAGAAAACAATACGAAGTTATTCATGCTGCAAACAAAAATGTTTATCCGTGTTATTCACTTGTTAAAAAAGCCAAAAAAGACTGTTATCCGCGTGAAGAGTCGATGAGAATTACAGAAACATGTGCTGAGATAAACTTGCAGGATCTTGTGGATCATACATCTGCACGGTTATGTATGTACTTAGATGAAGTACTCGAAAGTATAAATGAAGAAGAAATAAGCTCTTTAGAGCTATTATCAAAATGGGGTTGTGATGGTTCACAACAACAACAATTTAAACAAAAATTTGGTAACAGTACAGACAGTGATTCTTCAATATTTCAGAGTTCATTTGTGCCCTTACGACTGATTTGCCATATTGGTGACCAAAAGAAGATAATTTGGCAAAACCCAGTACCTTCTTCTGCAAGATACTGCCGACCCATACGTATCCGTTTTGTTCACGAAACAAAAGATATCACAAATGAAGAAATCTCTTACATAGAGAATCAAATCAAAAGCTTGAAAAAAAGTGAAATACCGAGGACAAATGGTGGTATATTTAAAATAAAGCACACGTTAGCCTTTACCATGATTGATGCAAAGGTTTGCAATGCTGCAACAAACACGCTATCGACTATGAGGTGTTATATATGTGGGCAAACATTAAAAGACTTCAACAAACTTATTAAAAAAAACATAGAGAATCCTGACAGTTTTAAATTTGGGCTGTCGACACTACACGCCAAAATTCGATTTTTTGAATCACTTCTTCATCTATCATATAAAATACCTATAAAAAAATGGCAGGCAAGAACTAAAGAACATAAAAATATGGTAGCAGAAAGAAAGAAGAAAATTCAAGAGGCTTTTAAAGAGGAAATGGGGCTGCTAGTGGATATTCCGAAGGCAGGGTTTGGGAACACCAATGATGGGAACACTGCAAGGAGGTTTTTCTCAAATCCCGAAACTTCTTCCCGCATTACTGGTATTGACATCAATCTAATAAAAAAATGCAGTGTCATATTGGAGACTTTGTCAAGTGGGCTCAAAATTGATACGCAGAATCACAAATGCCATTAATGAAGAGTTGAAGTTGAAGTTGAAGTTGATACGCAGAAATTTGAAAACTTTGCTGAACAAACTGCAAAGCTATATGTAGATTTGTATGAGTGGCACCCCATGTCGCCTACAATGCACAAAATTTTAAGACATGGCGCCACAGTAATTGATCACGCAATTCTGCCTATTGGCCAGTTGTCGGAAGAGGCGGCTGAGGCCAGAAACAAACACTTCCGCATGTATAGGCAGAATTTTTCCAGAAAGTTTTCGCGCGAAGACTGTAACAAAGATGTGCTAAACAGACTTCTGCTAACTTCGGATCCCTTTTTGAGCAGTACCAGGCAAAGGCAACGAAAAAAAAGTAAGCCATTTTCCGTTGAAGCGTTAGAACTCTTGCTCCCGGAGACATCGTACGTCTCGTCTACAGAGTTTGACAATGAGGAGGACGATGGATCTAGTGAAGGTGATTCTGATTAGAAGATTGGTGATTTAAAAACTTTTTATTTAAACTTCATGTACAGTAATGGTACAAAGGCGGACTTAGTGCAACAAGGAATTCATTACCAGTCAACCATTCTCTACTTAATGTAAAATTGTACATGTGTCTGATGTTTTAAATACAAAATTATCACATTAAACTACTTTTTATTTTATATCCAATCTATAAAAATCACAAAATAATTTTGATCGACTTTTTAAGTCAAATACTCGTCTGTGCGTCGGACGACTTCGGTTGCCTACTAAAGTTGACCTAATGTGTGAGTTAGGTGGTCTAGGCCTTATTGAAGAAAGTGTCGCTAAACGTATGAAAAAATAATAAGTTGGCCATGACGTGCCGCTAAAGAATCTTGACTTAAACTTTGAAATTAATAATGCTATTAACTATTTTTTGCCCCCCGAAATTCGTATAGCCTAATGTTTACAGATGTTTGTTTATTTAATTAAATAAAAGAAAGTTACTGTGGTTGCGGTAGTTACTGAGGTGTACCCGAATTATTTTGCCCCATGTCACCACTGGCATGCGTGCCATAAGTTCGCCATCGCTGTCGTAGTGTTTCTCCATTCAGTCCTCGGTTTTCCTGATTTTTCCTGACATTATTCTTATTTAAAAGTTAATCAAGTATTGTGATTCTAATATCAGGAAAAAAGCATATCGTGCATGGAAATTAAAGAGATCCCCGAGATCCGAGATGGGGGTTGAATATTTTTTTAATATAATAATGACGTTTCTAGGTTTTATTGACACATTGCATTTTTCTTTCAGGGCCGATGAAATCCAGTCAGCATTTATACAGAAAATGTTAAAGTTCGCATCAGTTTAGACTAGAGCTTAATATTTGTATTATAATTTATGAAGCATTATATTTATAAGGCAGGAATACTTAGTTGACGAAAGCAATAAGTTATCGAAATGATAATATATTTTATGGGGGGTTATTTATCATTGTATACAGGTGATAATAGTCGGAATAATGTACAAAACAAGAGACCAGTGTGTGTTTAAGACCACAAAACAGAACTGAAAACTTCATCTAGGCGTGGTTACTAATGCAGATACAACCTTTTTATATCTGTATTATAAAGTAATAACGTTTACAATGAGTGAGTATAGCAGTAACGTGTTGACTCAATCTTTTTAGCTCTATATGTGAACTCGAGCCGAAGAGCGTTACACAGCCGAACGTGACAATCCAGTCTCATTTAATATTTACAAAATAAAGTGCTGAGCTCGCCTAAAAGCAGGGATGTTATGGATATGAAATTTTGAATCTGGATACGGATATAGAAATAATATTAACCAGTTTAGGATACGGTTACGGATATGAAATTATTTTGGATTATCATTTAGTTTCGGATATTTTCGGTTACGGATATTTTTTTTATTTTATTTTTGATAGGCTGGCGTTTGACCACTATCTCCTCACCTGATGTTAAGCGATAATGTGGCCGACGATGGAGCACGCTTGCCTAGAAGTAACCTATTTATTCTTGACTTAAAGACCGGCAGGGATTTCCACTCCTTGGCTGTACGCATTATGAATGTGTTCCCAAAACGCTTTGTACGTATGGGTATTTAAAATTTAAAAATTATAGTATCAAGATAAAAACAGCAAGGTTTGACTTTCATTTCTACTCTAGATTATCATTGCAAACCAATATATAAGTCGGGTAAAACAAACAAAAACCTGTCGTAACCTGTAATTTAGACACCGCCTTTGTCCAAAACTATCCAAAACTTTTATATGGGTTTCGGTTACGCTAACGGATATTTTTTTTTATTTCGGATATCCAATGGTTTCAGTTACGGTTACGGAGCTCCATAACATACCTGCTTAAGAATTTTCACTTTAAAAATCAAATATAAAACGTCAGAATCAAACTTTCTTGCGGTTTTGACATTAAGGTGCTGTCAACGTCAAATTGTTATAGGGGATCGGGTAGTTGTCTATCCGGTGCGCTTTAAGAGGTGACCAGATGGTTGCAAACCAACGTCCCAACCAAGGTGACTTTATTAGTTTCAATCCGTGTAAATAGCAGTTGCAATCCATGACCTTTAACGCCCTTGGTTGGAAGGCGCGTTTTCCCAACCACCGAACGTGTTGACGTATGTTTTACATCCATGTAGCCGCAACACAAACCAAACACATAAACCAAGGTCACATTAGTTTGAACACTAGTTTGCAATCGTCTGATCACCCCTTTACTGTAATTGACTGTCTTATTATTCCAAGCGACTATCTTGCAAAAAAAAAGAAAGTATTTTGAACTTTTTACTTTCATAGACAGTAAGTTCAAAATAACTTGTGTTTTTCAAATAGTTCATACTTAAGGTGTTCGACTCATATTTCGAGCGTTGTCTCTTATGAACCTATCGTGCGTTACTACAATAGAATAGCTTTCATTAAGTATTCCCGCCCACATTTTTATTTAGGCGCAAGTCTGTGATTTATGTTAAACGGATGTTTTGTGGTACAGGGTTTAATTTAAATGGGTATATATTTAAAAGGGTTGGTGTTTACTTTTGTAAAGAATCCAGTGCTTTAGATACCGTATCCTAAATTTATTGTGCAAAATAAAGAGGTAAAAATAAAGCTGAGAAAAACAAACGGAGCCTGGAAGCAGTTTCCTAAAATCCTAACATTATGAGTTCCTATTCTTGGGTCCTAGAGAAAGTAAAACTTCAGCAGCGATAAGTATCGTTAAATTCTAAAATATGTGAGGGTTGATCACGTAACGTTTTTGTAGCTCATGTTAATCTGTTATAAATTTATAACGCTGATAGAATATCACTTTATCTTAGTGTCCGTATTAGCATCATTTATATAAAAGTAGGTAATATTTACTCCCTTCCTCCCAGTGGCGGATTTACCAGAAGGCTGAGTAGGCTTGAGCCTAGGGCGGCAGATTTTGGGGCGGCAAATTTGGGGACCGTTTTTTTTTATGCTTCCTCATAGAAATCAAAAAGATTTTTTTCATGTCGGTTTTCTGATGTCTCAAAGATAGAAGTCTGCAACAAATTTTGCTGATGACTTTCCTCTCTCACTTGTCATTGCACATTCCGAGAGTTTATTTTAAAAAATATTTTACGTGTAATTTCAACGAAATTTTTGGATTGTACAAATAATGCAGGAGATGATAATAGTAGATGCAAGGGTGGCAAAAACTGTATAGCCTATGCATTGAAAATTTGTAAATCCGCCCCTGCTTCCTCCCCCTTGCAACCAAAAGTAAACAAAGCTTTTACCCTCCTGTGCATACATAATCATTTACATTAACATTAATGAGAGTAGATATCACATCGAGAATTGTAAAGAAAAAGGGGGATATACCACCATATAGATCCCCCCTATGTCGCCTATATCAACGAAATGAGAAGCAAAAATATCCCTCCCCTATTTGATGCTTTTGTAATGCTTGAATGGCTCCATATGAGCTGAGGCTATGCATTGCCGCTTCCTATCTATGTATATATAAACGAGAACGGCTGGACCGATTTGGCTAAGTTTGGTCTTGAAATATTTGTGATAGTTCAGGGAAGGTTTAAATGGTGAGAAAAATTGGAAGAATTAAAGAAAAAATAAATCGGAATACAACGCCATCTCTTAATATAATGAATTATGCTGCTTCTGGTATTGTCAGTAGATGGCGTTATCTTTTGACAGTTCAGCTAAAAGGTATCACAACATTCATTGACTATAAAGCAGTATGAAGTTCGCCGGGTCAGTATAAATTCAAAAATATTTATCCAAAACTTTTAAGCAATAAGGTTTAAAATAAAATGTAAGATATTGGTATTTATTCTATTTTTAAATTAGAGAATTCTTATTTCAACTCTTAGAACAATGTTAGTGTACTAACTTAAAATGAGACCACAAAAATATTTGTGGTGATATTTGTCGGGTCGTTTTTGAAGCGCTGTTTGGGAATCTAGTACATTATTGATCGAAGTAATAATAGTATACAGTGGAACTTTTACCTCTTTATTTTGTAGCATTCGTACTACCATAGTGTCACTCCTGCGTCAGTGCCAAGTACCAATGAGCAAGAACGAGACGTAATGTAATAGAAAATCATTTTTTATACTTAGTACATCAGTTCTTGGCCATCAGAGCACAAGCCGAGGTCTAGTTAAGTCCGGTGAGCGTTTCATACGAATATAAAAGTTATTATAATAGGTGAATGGTACATATTCCTTTAAGAGCATGTGTTCAAGTGTTTCATACGAATGTGAATATTAATTTCAAACGTATAAGGTTTACATTCCTATGAAATGCTTATTATTGTAAGCTTAAGTGTAAGACTATAGTTCTCAGCCTCAGTACAGTTGATGCGTGAAAATTTATAGTATTTTATTTTTATTGCGACAAAATAATCCTTTGCAAACTATATCCGATTATCGAATTTAGCGAACTATGTAGTACTACCGGTTCCATGTAGTCCGCAACATTTTAATACTCAATACGAAATAATAAGCCCAGATGGCCGGGAGTTGGAATGACAACCTTATGAGCAAAGACTAAGATAATATTTGCACACTACAAATAGTAGTAGAATGTTGACATCACAGTTAGTTTGAATACAATAATTGTAAGTCGAATCATGATTGTACTGCATCAGGAAATATAATTGAATTGATATTATATATTAACATAATATGTGATCCTGACTAAAGTTTAAGCTATCAAGCAATATTGCTTTTAGACAGAGTCATTTCAAAGCAACATCAATTTTAAATTAATATTTTTAAGGTTGAATATTGATAATGCACCGATTTTATCGAACAAACTAATGCTAGGATATTAACCGGTGAATAAATACTTAGAATGGCAATACCAAGTGTATTAAATAATTGACAGAAGTTTAAATATGTAGAACTTTTGTCTGCCTCGAACAAATCAAAATTGAAGCAACATTTCCTACCAATTGGTATTAACGCATTCCAAAGTGCTCGGTCAGATTGCAGACGCGTGCGCGGCGTGGCTAATTCAAACATAAGAACTCCTTTGGAGTGTTGATAGTGGAAACGCGGGCGCTAGAAACGGTGCGTCCTGCTTGACGCGGGACGCGCGCGGGATACTCTCGCCATAGTGAATTCACACAAGTGTAGCAGTGAGTGCGCGGGTGAGAGCGGGTACCTCAAATTTGTTTGAGCTAACCGTTGCTTTTTTATGAATGTTTTGGCTTGGTTACTAAATCTTTTAAGACTTTTATGTCTTCGTATGGATAGTTAATTTATTTACCATTAGAATATGGATGTACACATACATTCCAATGTTTTTTTTTTTTTGTATTTGGCAGCAGACCTCGGCAAACTTCGCTTAGGTACTCAACACTACAATAAAGTTCTCAGCTCTATTTTACAGAGATCGCGCCTGTTTCAATGATTCCACGTATTGTCCAGTTGCGCAGACACTTGAGATATTATTGAATTTTACATCACATTATTCACAAGGAATCAATTTGTATCATCACGGAACTTTACTCGAAGAAATCTCGCCAAAAAACTCCCCGCGCGCGTTATTATAATGACTCGACTGCGGACAGGCAAAACGCGCGCGTCTCCGCGCCCGCACCGCTCCCCGCAAGGCGCTGCCAGTCTGGCCAAACACTAAAACTCTGTTCTAGGTGAAGCCGCCAGCAGAAGATAATTTGAACTTTAAAACATGTGCATTAAGATGTTAGGTCGCGTAGCAAGGACTAGTGCTTATAAATCAGTGCCTGGGTCTGGGGATAATATTAGTAATCAGTTAAATGAAATGTTACATTAACATCGAATACTAGTAAATGTAAAGATATTTATTTACCTTGCACTTGTGAAAAATTTAATGTTAATATTAATATAATTAGCTGGACTAGACTGACAGCTGCGGACAATGTTCAGCTGTCTATGACCAAAGTCTCGCTGTCATTAAACCATTGTTATAGATGTCACTTTAGTCCGTCTAATTAAGTATGGTATATGTAAAAAATGTGGGAGATTTTACAAGCCTTTATTTAACTTGCATTGTATGTATTTATATGTAACAACTATACTTGTTTGAGTGGAATCTTTCAACTCAATTTTGAAGCTGAAGATTTACCTGTTATATAGTTACTGCAGTCCTAGAACGCATATGACAACTGAAGCAAGACAGGTGGGTTAGTACAGTAAATGACACACCCTCGCGCTCCACCCAGAGCGGGAGAAGTCATTTGATGATTTCCAACCAAAATATTCCGGTAACATGGATGCGTTCTCAAATATGTTAACCATCATACTTAATTGGAATTTGAATATGGGTAAGAGAATTATGGTGATGATGATTTTGTAATAATAATATTTATTTTTCACAAGTGTCAAAAGGTATATTATTAGGCACAAATTATCATAGTTACCTGTAGACTTCTTTATAAACAATTATGTTATATCACTTAGATAATTTTATTATTTATTACTTTATAGAGCTTTATTCAATTATTTAGTTGTTTTGCTGAATATAATTTTGTATGTGTCGCATTTAAGTAAGAGTTCAAAAATTATATAATTATGTAACCTTTCATAATCTATGATGCAGAATGGAAAATAGTGTTTCTCTCAGAAATCAATAGTGGTGTCACCTTTTGTAAAAAAGCTAAGCAGTGCATCGGATCTGAATAAAACAGTTAAAAAAAATAAAGATCGTTTACTTTAAGGTCGATATACACGTGGACTCATAATATTGAAGATTATGATGCTTTGCTTAGCAGGACCGGAGCGCAGAGGATTTTTTTAAGACATTGAATTATCCACTCTATTTTTAGTGCCTTAAAGTGCAAATGCGCTTGTGTAAGCGATTTCAAGGACTCCTGAAGAGCCCATTCATATTAGCGCCGATGTTTATATGACATTGCACCTAATCTCATTGAAAATAAAGTGTATTTTCGTCTCTGCCACATGTTAAAAATAGTCCTTCTGTTTTCTTTATGTTATATGTTATTTTTGGTTTTTTTGGTTATTTTTGTTGATTCCATGTGATTAGAGGGATGATATTATTATTGTTTTTTATTTAAGAAATTTTATTTTGTGTCGTCATTCTGTATGATGGTATGAAGTTTCCATAATAATTAAAACCAATTGATTCGCAAGATTTTGTTTATGACTATGTTTTGCGATGATAATAATCGAACACTTAAAAAATTGTATTTAAAAATTATTTATAGCCTACATTTTCCAAATAAATATAATTACGAATGAAATGCACGACATTATTGTTATATTTTTGTAAAATAAACGGTTTTATAATAACGTATTTATATTATTTTAATAAAACACCGATTACGTGATACCTTATAATACCAAGACAATTATGTGGATTCCTCATAGATTCTTCTATAAAATAACATCAATATTGCTTTAATATAAAATGATAAATCACGTGATATTCAGAGGCACCTGATTACACTTGTCAAGCCAATCATATGGCTTAAAATAATGAGACATTCAAGACGTCGAATCATCTACACGAGGATTTATCATTCGAAATATGAATTCGTTTCTACAATTCAATTATCAACTTTAGTGTTGTGTAAATTAAGATGATTTTTAAATGAGTCCAGTAAATGAATGCACCAGACTATTATTTAACAGATGGAGAGATCGTGAGGCCAGTTAGAATACCAGCGATTGGACCGAACTCCCTAGTGTCCGTGCTCCGCTCTTGACTGATTGAGAGACTGTCAAGAGCGAAGCGAAAAAGAGAAAAAACTATTACAATGAAATTCGAACTTTATCATGTACATCATAGAGTTTGTTGTTCCAAAATTTGATAATTATCTCAAATTCTGAATTCATATATCAAGTCAATCAATGAGATTCTGGAACGCTTTGACTAGGTCCTCCTCCGCCACCGCCGCCGACGCCATGCAATTTCATCATGGAGGGCTGACACACCGACTGGGCGTTCCTCAAACGACTTTCTAGCTCTTCCTTGGACGCGTCACCATGAACCTCAAGCCACAGCAGCTGGTTGTTACATTCGGTACGAACTGAATTCTTTTCCTCTTCTGTTAGCCTGGTACCTGCGTTTTCTACTGCCTGTATAGAAAAATGTGCCTGTATATGTATGATATTGGAATAAAATCAAAATAGAATCGCATAATGATTCGATTTTAAGGTGAAAGCTACGGGCCCGAGCGTGACAATGGTATCGCTAGATGGCGCTGAACTCAAAATTTTTGGTTTATTTAATGGTATTTGATAAAATCGGATATTCCACTTTATTGTGGATGGATGGAGAGGAAGAGAGAGACCAAAGAAAAGATGGATGGAATGTGTGAAGAGTGATATGAAAGAAAAGGAAGTTAGTGACGAGTGACAGGGCAGAGTGGAAGAAAAAAAACGTGTTGCGCCGACCCCAAATAACATGGGGCAAGGGCAGGAAGATGATGATGGACATTCCACTTTATTGAACTCAAACAAATCATTGTCTCAACATACACTTAATTCTGTGTGTGTATAGCATATAGTGCTCAGGTACCTACAGCGCTATACTTAAGCACTGCAGTTAGAGACATCTCTGTTAGTTACCACTACCAAACTACCCAAGCTTAGTATTGCAAGTTGATTATAACATCAAAAGTTAATGTAATAATTTAAGGAAAGCTAAACTTTTTCTATGAATGTTGGCATAGTCACTCCAACGCATTAAATCCCCTCTATATTCACGGCATGATCATTATGTGCTATAACGATCAAAGGAAAATCAAAATGGCGATGGTTGACCGTGCCAATTCGGTTCAATACTGTAATACATGGGCTGCGAGATCCACAGTAAATCTTTTGAGTTATATGCATCTGAAAAGAACAACTAAAAGAACAGCCATAATTATCACAGAAAAATCAGAACGGCGATCGTTAACCAATACAGTATCTATAATACTGTAATACATAGGCTTTGAGATTATTTAAAAAGAGTATACAAAGGTAACAGTGAAAACCTGACACTCCCGGGAGAAGTAATGTGCTAATTTCCCAACTCCAAAAAAAAAAAAAAAACATTGTAATACACACCGCCTTACACCCAAAACAATAGCCCTCCAACTGGTTCCTAGCCTCCACCCGTTTCTTAGAAGCTTCATCTTCTGCTCTAAATTTCTCTGCATCATTCAGCATCTTCTCTATGTCCCTCTTGCTGAGGCGCCCCTTGTCGTTAGAAATCGTGATGTGTTCTGATCTCCCGGTGCTCCTGTCTTGTGCGCTGACGTCCAGAATGCCGTTGGCGTCAATGTCGAACGTCAC
The DNA here is from genome assembly GCA_949316375.1 of Mythimna vitellina. Classification (NCBI taxonomy): domain Eukaryota; kingdom Metazoa; phylum Arthropoda; class Insecta; order Lepidoptera; family Noctuidae; genus Mythimna; species Mythimna vitellina. The sequence goes on from OX438696.1 coordinate 5,245,359, forward strand.
CTGTGAATTTTGGATACATCTCAGTTTGCAAAAATAATATATTTATAATATGAGAACAAGACATTTTCAGACTGGTGATGAGATGGATTTAGTTTTTAGATTTGTTTCGTCATAGTCGACATTTGTGTGTTTGTGAGGTTCAATTGCCCATCTGTGTTCTTCTTTATCAATTCCACTTGAAGTGATACTTTCTGAATGCATAATTGCATATGTTTGACTTCTCGATGAAAATACCAAAATTGATATAATTAAGTAGGTATACTTTGCTTTTTTATTTGAGTAGGTACTCTCTATTCCTTATGAACACCATTTAGAACTAAATTTTGATAAAAATGAAACCAATCTGAAAGTTTTACTATCAAAATAAAAAAAGAAACCAAATTGATTTAGGTACCGGTAAATGCCAGAGTTCTGAGGTAATAAAAAAATGCAACAAATATCGAAAGTCGATTATAAAGCGAAGTGTTTTGAGGCCTGATATTATTCATTGAGACCTTAGTAGGTAATGCGGTCACCTCTACATATTAGGTACTGACTTTATAAAATCTACGGATATTCACTTTTTGTGTATTATAATTTGCACCAAGAACAGTTTGGAAACAACAACTTACTTCGATTTGGGGCACCCCTCTTGGGGCTGGTGGTATACCGGACAAGTTGAAGACGCCCAACAAATTATTGTCTTTAGTCATTGCTCTTTCACCTTCGTATATCTGTATGAGAATGGATTAACATGTTAAAACATATGAAATCGAGCTGTACTTGCTTGTAGTAATTCACTTGTGTTAAGTTCATAATTGGATATTATGTATTGAAAATTCAGTCGATGGGGACATCAATTTTGCTGACATATCTTTGAGGCGCGTGTCGTGTTCCCCACATCGACCAGGGCCTGGGTATTATCGGACGGCGAGCTACCTATTGTTTACCGACTGCAAGCTCGCGCTTACGGCGGTCAGGAGTCGCTTCGTGACTTCAATCGTCCAGGGCGTCTTCGGCGAAGGCCGGTGCGACAGGATGGAACCTCCATCAAGTTTTTTACTACCCCCTTCGCTATTGTTACTGATTTGTAGGAGGTAACCGCTTCCCATTCCCTATCACTCCGTAACATGCCCTGGGCCAGGGCCGGGCCCAGTTGTTGGAACTGTGTTACTGTTGTTTCTATCTAGGTGTCCTATCAAGTCTCGATTATAGTGACGTCACAAACATTCAATGATGACAAATTGCATAGACAGATTCGCAGATGGGTGTTGAACGTTATTGTCGCTAAGTCTTCCACTCACTTGTATGGTGACAGCAGGTTGATTATCTGAATAAGTAGTGAAGGTCTGCTTCTGTGCTATTGGAATACGAGTATTTCTCGCTACCAAGCGGGTCATCACTCCACCAGCGGTCTCAATGCCAAGGGATAGCGGAGTTACGTCGACCAACAAAACGTCGGTAATACGATCGTCTTTATAACCACTGAGTATAGCTGCCTGCACAGCCGCGCCATATGCTATTGCTTCATCAGGATTAATAGATAAATTAAGAGACTTGCCGCCAAAGAATTCCTGCAATCCATAAAAAAGAATTAATGTAATATAAGCACAGGCTTACAAACTATTTTATGTTATATTCGCTACCTGTAACAACCTTTGGATCTTAGGTATTCTTGTGGAGCCACCGACCATGACAACGTCATCTATTTCTCTGGTGTTTAAATTAGCATCCTTTAAAGCTTTTTCAACTGGAATTAAGGTTTGCCGAAATAGATCAGAACACAATTCTTCGAAACGTGCCCTTGAGAGCTTGGAATAGAAGTCAACTCCTTCGAATAGTGCATCTATTTCTATACTGGCTTCCGAGCTCGACGACAACGTTCTTTTCGCTCTTTCACAAGCCGTTCGAAGTCTCCTCATGGCCTTTGCATTCTCTCTGAGATTCTTCTTAAACTTTCTTTCGAACTCTGCACTAAAGTGATCGACCATTCTGCTGTCAAAGTCTTCTCCTCCCAAATGTGTATCGCCTGCTGTAGATAGAACTTCAAACATTGATCCTTCAGAAATTTGTAAAATGGAAACATCGAATGTTCCACCACCTAGATCAAAAATGAGGACGTTCTTTTCGCCAGTAAGGTTTTTATCCAAGCCGTAAGCGAGAGCAGCAGCTGTAGGTTCATTAATGATTCTTAGGACATTGAGCCCGGCTATTGCACCCGCGTCTTTTGTCGCTTGTCGTTGGGAGTCATTAAAGTAAGCCGGTACAGTTATAACAGCGTCTTTTACGGTGCCTCCTAGATATGTTTCTGCAACTTCCCGCATTTTACTAACAATCATAGACGAGATTTCTTCAGGTGAAAAGTGTTTTTTCTCCTTTTTATATTCGACGACAATTTTTGGCCTTCCACCGTCGGAGATAACTTGAAAGGGCCAATGTCGGATGTCTTCTTGCAATTTGGGGTCATCAAATTTTCTTCCAATAAGTCGTTTTGCATCAAATACTGTGTTTGCTGGGTTAATCGCTACCTGAAGTTAAATTAAACTTTAATAAAGTGTAATTTAAGATTCAAAAACGAATCTAATTCATTTAAATATATCTAATAGTAGAAAAAATGTACCAACAATATATCTAATGATCTTTTGTAAAAAATTAATGAACCACACTGTTGAACGCAACGTATATATAGTCTTGTATGATCATCGTGACGATCAATATCCCCCGATTTCTGTTATAATGAACTACACAAACTTTTCTTAGGCCCTGTAAACCTGTCAATCTTTGGTATTAAAGTAGGGTTTAACATCTCTATCTCCCACCCACCTGATTTTTGGCAGCATCCCCGACCAGCCGTTCAGTATCGGTGAATGCGACATACGAGGGCGTTGTTCTATTGCCCTGCTCATTCGCAATGATTTCCACTTTGCCATTCTGGAACACTGCCACGACGGAGAACGTGGTCCCGAGGTCTATGCCCACAGCTGGCACCATGTTCAGGTACTGAGGAAATATCTATTCTCTAGTCACCTATATTACCTATTTCCCTGCACATTTCTTCTGTTGGTACCGCACATAATCTTTCAAATGGCATAAAATATGGACCTAGGACATGATACAGTTCAGGGTTCAAAACGTCCATTCTATTTTATGTTAAAATCACTATATTTTATACCATATCATTAGTTTATGTCATATTATCATTAAAAATATAACGTAACAAAGACTATGTCTCTAAATTATTATGTAAAACATCGTTAAAATTTCATAGCAGTTAGATACGGCCCTTGAGATATAATATCTTTTCCTTTATTTGAGTACTATACATTTAAGGGCGGATTTCCGACAGACAACTAGTTTTCAGAACGATAGTTGAAGTTTATAATAGATCTCGCATAATCTGTTCAATGCTATTAAAAGTTGAGATGGCAAAGTAACTTTGATAAATAGGTAAAACTACTAACGCCTCTCATTAACTTCTTATTTCGATTATCTTATTTCAATTAGAACTATGCCTTTAGAGCAGTGGTGGCCGAAAGGTAACGGCTCCGACTTATGAGTGTATAGCGGGTTCAAACCCAGCTTGGCGCATTGCTTTGTGTAATTTATTTTCACCACCACTGCTCTCAAAACGGTGAAGGAAAACATCGTGAGGAAACCGCTAAAGGACATGCTCTTGAACCAAAAGTTTGAAGACATGTGACATCCACTAATCCGCACTTGGCCCGCGTGGTGGTTTACGGCCGATTCCCACTCCTAGAGAGAAGACCTGAATCCCAGCAGTGGGAACATTAAAAAGGGTGATTATGATTATTATTTATGCGTTTAATGAGGATCGGAATCGAAGCAAGGGTAAGGCAATACTTCAAGTAGGAACAGCTGCTTTAAAATTATCAAGCGCAAGTTCGGATCTGCCAAGACTTGAGCATCGACACTGTTTTCTACCGGTTGCATTTTGAGGACTGTGCATCGGAATTGCTAACTAAATTGCGCCAAGCCTGTTCCATTATCAGACCATCAGATGAACGGCAATGCGCCACCGGTACATCCCACCCATATGCACAAAACGTGGAACACATTAATTGTGCGTACAGCTAAGGAGTAAAATTCTCTGCCGCAGTCTTATGTTTCCTGATAGCTAAGAAAGTAACATAGATAATCTCTTTGCCCTAAACCAAAACTGTGCGTACCTGAAACCTATCACGGAATTTCCGAACACCACAAAACGATCCGTTCTAATGTCCGTATCCGTTCGACTATTTAAGTGAAACTTTCCTGCGGTATTATGCTCAGAGAGGCGGGGCACACTATGCCTATGACTTCAAAATAACGGATTGAAATGAATGACATTCTGGTTATTCTTTGCCGTGACAGTATCCCGAATCTAACGACAGCCAAGAAAATCAAGCTGCCTAGCCGGTACCTATACTGAGTGTACGCTGAAAGCATGCTTAGGCATTTTCAATACACTTGCTCGCAAACCCGCTCTTATTTCCATCGTATTTAGGAACATAACTTATTGTTTTCCACACTAGTGCGGAAAAGTGCGCGAGTATGCCTCCACCACAATTAACTACATTTATCGTATCTGGCTAGACGCTAAGCGACCCCCACGCGTCGCAAGTCAACTCCATTTATTTATTTCTTCGTAAGTGTATTAAAAAACGTTCTTTGCTACACGTGGAAATTTGTCAGCGCAACGAGTCTTCATAACACCTTGAATTCCGCCTCGGTCACAATGACAAATTTTCTCCACTTGTATCAAAATATACGATTTCAATTACCGGTAAAAACTGTGTTGCTACGTTCCAGTAGTAGCTACTTTAAGTATGATAGTTGCATTTCAACTAAGTTGTCCTTCTGTACGAGTACCTATGTTGATAAGTACCTACCTTCATCAGACATCGTTTCGTTTTGCGCGACTGTTCAGCGAGACAGAACGAATGGTTTTAATCTTGCCAGTAAAATTATATTCGCCCTTAAAATGTTCCCAAAGATCTCAAAGCAAATTGTTATCACAGACCTCTTCAACACAAAACCAATAAAAGTAGGCAAATTGTAAATGTCATTAGGGAGAGACGAGTAATAAACTTCAGGGAAAGTTATCGTCAATTTGAGAGCCCCAATGTTTCGAGTAATCAAAGCAGACTGTTCAATTGTGAAATATAAAAACGTTGCTAACGTATTTTCGTTTAAAGCGTATCGTCCCTTGAACATCTGCCCCCTTAGCCAAGTTACAACCGTTTCGTTTCGATTCTCTTTTCGTTGATGCCTCGAGTCGGCCATGCCTCCTATTCCTTTATTCTGACCACGTGACTGAGCGTTGAGATAACATCAGAATAAAGAAATCGGAGGCGTGGCTTACTCGAGGCGGTCGACGAAAAGAGAATCGAACGAAATGGTTGTAACTTGGCTAGGGAAGGGGGGACTTAAATGCACACAAACTCGTACTGCCGCCTGCGCCCTAATAGAGCCCCACTGATCTTTCCATTTTCTTTGCGAAATATTGATTGATTTACATAATTATAATATGTACATTCTGAAGAATACATAACCGGCAATTTTTTTTTGTAAACATTTTTCTAAAGATCTAAGTCGTTTGAAAGGAGTAGGGGAAACAAGCGAAAAAATATCGTGTCGTAAAATTTTTTTTTGGCAAAATTAATTATTAGTCTTACGAAACAATCAATAGTTGATAATGTTGTACATGAATCTAAAATAAACATATTTTTTTCAAACCTTGCGGTTACCGAGGCGTAGGTGCTATAAAAGTCACCATTTTAAAGCACCGCTTGGGTGTTAAAGCCTTAATGTTAACCCATTTTTTTTCTATAATTTGTAACTTGATAATATAAGCTAAGTTTCTACAAAAACAATATTAGGAATATTGTTGTCTGTAATACAGAAAAAACAAAATGAAAATATGCCATTTGTGTTGTAAAAATGCGCGAAATACAATTCGCATAAATTTTGTTGTTTCCCTCTGTCTGACTGTCTGTCAAGACCCCTTATCTCAGGAACGTGTGGAGGTGTCGAGTTGAAATTAAAACCATATACTCAGGTCTGTAGTCCCTTAAAGCTGTGAAAAAATCAAACTTTTACTAAGTTAACGAAAACAAAGGGTACGGCCGGGCCGTTTATGCCGCAAAAAACGAATACTTCGACTAGGGTTGCCAACTGTTTTTTGAGAAAAATATCGTATCATATTTTTTTTTGCAGACAAAAAGTGTGTTTGATAAAGTATTTTTCTTTCAAAATTTTATTTATTTGTTTTTTTCTTCTCGTGAAGATATATTTTTATGTGCTTCTAGCACATAGTAAGTTTTTTCATTATCCTTACATTTTTTAACTCAACTTTGTTTTGATTTGAAACTGAACGTATTCGTGTTTTAACGGAGAAGTATTGTTAGTTCAGTAATTATTCATATTAGTTATACATTTTACTATGATGTCACAGTAAATATTAAAAATAGGGTATTTTCATATACTTACTTCATTTTTATTCAAAAGTATAAAGTATATTTAACAAAAATAAAGTAAGATACGTTATTACAAAGTATGGTTGGCATTGGCAACCCTAACTTCGACACTTTCGAAGAAATCAAAATTCAAAGGGACATTTCCCGGATTCCCGTTGACCTAGAATCCTGAAATTTGGCATAAAGTAAGGTCTAGATACAGGAATAAATCTGAAAACTGTAAATTTGTAGTTACGTCACAAAAAAAATGGCGATCCGGAAATATTTACATAGCTAACTTTGTACGGAACCCTCAGGGCAGGAGTCTCACTCACACTTGCCCAGTTTAAAAAAAAAATATACTTAGGAACCTTATGCAAATGATTTTGGTATTACGTTTGTATGGGTAATTCATTCGTCGCGCGCTCTTAAAAGCCACAGAAACGTTTACTTCAAAAGACAATTTAAATCCAATTTATGTTTGAGTTACTCGATTGAAGCGGCAGAACGGATTTGAGAGGGAAACTTTTGACGATTTAGATGTAGGTTTCGTTTGGGGAAGTTTGAATACAAATAGGGATTGATGCTGATGAGTTTACTGATAAGTTATATGAAGATAGATTAGATACTCTTGACCTTACGTAAGAAATTAAATACAACAAAATCTTTAGTTCAGGAATATTACCAAAGTTAATTTGAAATAGTAAGAGTTTGAGTTTTGTTGCAAGCGTGAGCCCATCTCAAGGTAACAGCCACTTGGAGAGATGCGATCTCTGGCGGGAGAAGTTTAAGCCTCCTGATGATTTTGTTGAGCCGTCGGAGAGCCTCTCTCCTGGACTCGAGTTGCCATGGCCCACCTGGAAAACTCTAAACAGACTCCGCACCCAAGTTGGGCGTAACAAAGACAATCTCCACAGATGGGGGTTCTCGGACCGTTCCGATCTTCAGTGTTTGTGTGGTCTCTCCGCAGACCATGTCCCACCTTCGATCCTGCATTACATGCCCTGTTACCTTTTCACGTAGGGACCTAATGACAGCATCAGCGGACGGCACTGCCGATGCCGTGGCCGAATACTAGGTCAGGCAAGGCATTTAAATAGTTTTGCCATCGATACGCTAAGAAGAAGTAAGAGCTTATAGGATAGAAAAATTTATGATATAATTACAGACTCTCGTTTTAAAGTCGAGGTATTGTCTGATTTAACTACTCAATTATTTTAATGAAATAAAATCAGCGGATCGGAATACCAGACCATCATGATAGGTTCAAACGGCAAAATCGTAAAAACATTAGGTTAGATCGTTAAATCGATGATTGATCGTAAATTGCCAAATAAATGGCAGTAAAAATTACGTGTGGACCTCAAGTGTTGTGTGGGCAGAAATTTCAATGTTAGTGTCGCCGACTTACGATTAAATTATTGTATTAGTGAACACATCCCCGATACAGGAGTAATTCTTCTTACTATTCTTAGTGTGGGGCTACGTTTATTTAAAAAAATAGTTCTTTTTGATACAAATTTCCATGTGTATCAAACGACGCTTTTCAATACATTTACGAAAATAGAAATAAGCGGGAGTTGACGCACGATTCGTGGGGGTAGCTTAGCACCCAGCTTGATACGATAAATGCGGGGGCGAGCTCGCGCACTTTTCCGCGCTAGTGCGAAAAACTGAAAAATTGCGTGCCTAAAAGTGGTAGTGATATGAGTGGGTTTTCAAGTAAGTGTATTAAAAATAAATTGTATGTTCCATTTGTATTCTTTTTTTTTACTTTTAAGTGTTTATGTGAATAAATAAGAAGACACATTTTAAGACCATAGTCAAACCGATATATGGTGACATTTGGGTGTAGGAACGTTCAGTGGCTGTTTTAATTATTTAAAAATTGATTCCTAGTGGATATTTTGATGTAACATTGGCGTAGTTTTTGTATCTCAAGTGTCTGCACTACTGGACAATATGCGACACCCAGTTCTATGGTTATCAAAACTTTCGAAACACGAGAGTCAAAGAGGATCACACAGTTCGCAAATTCTTACCTTATTTACTTGATATCAAACATGTCTCAGTTCAATCATAGCATTTTATTTTCTTGATTTATCAACAGCGAAATATGAAAACGAGATCTCTTTCTAAAAACGGGGTTGGACATTTCTGGTTGTTATCAATCACGTACATTTTTATTTCATTTTAATATATATTTTCCTGAACCAAAATAAGACAGAGATTTTGACATGATGGATGACGTTAAATTCAGGTTTCGTGGAGATAGTATTTGACGTTAAATAATTCAGCCAGTATTTTTATAATCTTTGTACCCTTTTTTTTTAGGTGGGAAAATCATTTAATGACAAATATCGCTCTTGGGCGGAGCGGGAGATAGTGTCAGACTTTTACTGACTAAAAATCCAATCCTGTTCCTTCGTTACCTTAGTCCCAGGGCCCCGGGTTTCGTTTTTACGCTACTTATGGCCCTAGTAGACTTCGACCCTGCTGGGCCCCTACGATTTGCTGACATCTCCCTGAGGTTTGTAGATAGATACCTATGAAATTACCGTTTTTTAAACCAGTTTTTTTTTTAAATACTGCGGTATTACAGAAAATAAAAAGACTAATAATCATATATTCTTTTTTGTTAAATTTGTTAGTTTCTTTGTAGGTCTTTTGTATTTTCTGTAATATCGCAATATTTAAGTAACTTGTTTAAAAAAAACTGGGTCAGACTCACGCCTTGTACGTTCCGTACAAATTTACCTATGTAAAGAGTTCAATTCTTGATTGGAGTCTCGAAGTTTTTTCCAAATCGCAAAATTTTTTTTTTGTGACATCTCAACAAATTTTCTGTTTTCAGATTTATTCCTTTATTTGTGTTATAAGACCTTGCTTTAGTACTCTGGAAGTTTGATTTTTTTACAGCTTCAAGGGACCGCAGACCTAAGAATATGGTTTAAATTTCAACTCGATAAAGTGTATTGACAGACAGAAAGACGGACGGACAACAAAGTGATCTTATAAGGGTTCCGTTTTTTCCTTTTGAAGTACGGAACCCTAAAAAACCGGCCAAGTGCGTTAGTACCTGTTGTTATAGTGACAACAGAAATACGTCATCTGTGAAAATTTTAACAGTTTAACTATCAAAGGACACAAGGACAGACAGATAGACAGACGGACGGACAGCGGAGTCTTTTGAGCTCCCGTTTTACCCCTTGGGTACGGAACCCTATAAACGCTTACTTCATAAGAAAGGACCTAATAATATAAAGTTCGTTCTTCTTCTTCTTCTTCTTCTTTTCGTGTCGATGTACTCTAACTAAATTTTTTCTGACCAGTATTTGGCAACCTCTACGGCTCTGTTATTGGCCTCGTATAGATCCTGAAAACTGCAGGTGGTTGTGCAGGATGGACAGCATAGCAAATGACGCATGTCCTATGCAGCGGCTCCACACTGGCACTGTGTTAGAGATGGGTCGAGAAAGCCCCATTTGGCCAAATTGTTTTTACAACGGCCAACCTGGGTCCGCAGTCGGTTAAGAGATTTCCAGATTGGCCACTGCAATTCGTATCCAGGGGGGAGATGTTCTGACGGGGTGATGAAATGTGTAGGAGTTGGATGCTTCTGCTTCCATAGCGCGCATCTCTCGTCCTCTGCACTGTCTTTTGAAGAGGTCGTAAGTCGCATAAAGCTTTTACGACTCTTTAAACGTGCAGGTATGAGTTGATGTTTATGCAGGGGGTGACGGCCGTCCCGTTCCTGTTTACTCTTCTCGATACGGCTAGCTATCTCGCGGCGAACTTCTGGAGGAGCTATACCTGCTAGAGGGTACAACATTGAAAGAGGGGTAGGTTTTAAGCATCCCGTTACGATGCGACAGGTATCGTTCAGCGCTATGTCCACCTCTCTAGCGTGAGTGGAACGATGCCACACTGGGCATGCAAACTCTCCTGCGGAAAAAGAAAGGCATAGACCTGAAGTGCGAAGAACTTGTGGTGATGCTCCCCAGGTGCTGGATGTGAGGCGGCGAAGGATACTGTTTCTAGTCCCGACTTTTTGTTTGGTTTTTAGGCAGTGAGACTTAAATGTCAGGGACCTATCCAAAGTAATGCCCAAATATCGCGGTTGAGAGCAGTGTTCTATATCAACTCCTTGCCACCTTATACTTAAAACCCTGTTTGACTGACGGTTGCGAAGGTGAAAAACACAGGACTGGAAATGCACTACGACCAAACCCCTCCAAGTTCGTTTACTTTCTTTAAATACCCAAAACATACAGTTGAATCGAGAACCTCCTCCTAATAGGGCAAGCTGATTGCCTGAAGGTGTGTAGTAACATGTTTTTTTTTATTGTAGTGGTTATTATCTCATAACTCCTCTCAGTCTGAAGTTGACGTCTGATTTTTACTGAATAAAATTCACCTGTGTTCCTTCAGTAGCCCTTTGAGTTTCAGGTAACTTATTCGAAGAACTCACAGCTCTAGCAAGTGATTTGGTAGTAACCTACAAGTTACCTACTTGTATAAAACATTAGGTAGGTATATGTACGAATAAAACATGGATAAATATTAACTTATTATTTAATTAACGTGATAGTTGTGAAATATTATATTATTATTATTAACACATACAAATAATCACACAAATTCATCTTTGATCACATTGGAAGACAACACACACATACACAGTACAGTACAGTAGGTACAGTAGAATTTTAAGTATGGGGAAAAAAATAACTTTAATATCTGTGCCAGGGCAAAAAGGCGCCTAACTCAGCCTATGCTGCGATATTTAAAACGATACAGTCCAGTCTTACACCTAGAATCGGTAGTAAGACTGGACTAGGTGGTCATAAAACCAGTATAACCCTTTCGCGTGTATTGACAAAATAATAACCAATCTACTTTTTAAAAGTTGCGTCAAAATGTATGAAGTATATTGGTGAGAACAAGGCATTGGCAACAAAAAAATGACAAATTCAAAAAAGTCACAAACGGGCATTGGCAATGATAATGCCGTAGCCCAAAAAAGGGGGCAAGGGGAGAAGGGGGGGGGGTAAGCAAGGGCGTGAATCTATTAGTACTGTTTTACAATTGTTATTACGTAATGTTTAGAATAAATAAAATCAAAATCGGAGGTGTAAGTAGTATTGCTCGCGAAAGGGATAAGCTAGCTAGCATCATTCTTTTGTTTTTTTTTTTTTTTAATTTGGTATAAACCAGTGCTTGACTGCGATCCCACCTGATGGTAAGCAGTGATGCAATTGTTCTTTTTTGAAACTCTACGCTAGATCAAAGTGCTAAGACTTTACAGCTCGTAGTACATAACAAGTTCAATCACGGATAAACGTCAAAAGCATTAATTTCAATACCTCATAATGATAAGTATCGAAGCAGGATTAACCAGTGATATTTTTGGTTACACCTTGTGGGACGTTTTCAAACACTGCGTCGTCCAGTGGGCGGTCACCATTCCAGAATCTTTTAGCCCCATCGACCATCTGTTCCACGAGCAATGTGCCCTGCCAACAGCCACTTAAGTTTAGCGATTCTTTGGGCTATGTCGAAGACCTTTGTTCTCCTGTGGATATCTTCATTCCTGATGCGATCACGCAAGGAAATTTCGAGCCTTTCCATTGCCTGTTTTGTGATTTTAAACCTTCTTATGAGAACCAATGACCTGGTTAGATTCATAGGAATGCGATGAATACGAGACGCGCAGGACCGTTCGTTGTGGCGACACTTGGGGAGACCTATATCTAGCAGTGGACGTCTTTCGGTTGAAATGATGATGATGATTTTGGTTTGTATGGTTTTGTTAATGACGCTTCTAGCAGAGATTGACGAAGCTCTGTAAATAGTTTTAAGTTATTTATTTTATACACATTTCACACAGTCAGAAACGTCGTAGCTGGTAGTATCACTATAACAATATTTCTTCTTGAAACGCTTAGAACATTTCTTCTTAGATTACCGCTTCTTCTTCTTCTTAACAAAGTCAGGTGGATGGAAGCCTCTCGCCGCCAACAGCTCCTGTACATTATGACACGCGTAGTAAACATTGTCCATCGCCGCATCAGTCAGCATGTCCACGTTACATTTACCCTTGTTTTTCCCTTTCTTCTTAGTTTTCTTTTCTTCTTTTTTGCTGTCACCATCGTCTTCATCTTTTTTCGGTTTTCCAGCCATTTTTTCAGGGGTTTTGTTTCAGCAAGTATACATCTTCGGTAACGTTAGCAACGGTAGGACGAACATATTGATTTAACAAAGGCTTTGGAGGTACTGTTGATAATATTTTATCGCTTTGCTCGTTCTAGCATTCTCTACAAATTTACATAATAATATTACGATATAAACTTAACTTATCGTAGTCCACAAAGCTTCAATATGCAAGCTTATGTTCAATCAAGGTTTATCCTGTTCTAGTTAGAGTAATTACATTATCGAGTCTTAGGGCGATTAGTCGCAAAGCGCCGCAAAACGGTAGTGCGGTTGCAGCGCTGCCGCCGTGTTGCTTTGTTATTCCATGTAAATAACAAAGTAGCGTGCAGCGCGACTGCAGCGCGGGTGTAGCGCAGCAGTCGCGTGTTTTTAATTTATATGAAATAACAAATCAGCGCGGTGGCAGCGCTGCTGCAGAGCTGCTGTCGCGCGCCACTTTTCAGCTAATTTGAAGAAACCCTTACATTTGATAAATTCGCTTCTTCCGTCTTTCGACATAAACACTATTAAAACTCTATTAAAATTTGTTTTACTACTCTACTGTCTCTTCTGCTTGGCTCTGTTTACACCTACGCTGACCCGAGCTAGGAAAACGAGGTAAAAAAATCACCTATATGTTGCTATAAGGAGCTTTCAGGGCTTGAGCAACCTTTCACAATTCTACATCAGAGATGCGCTGTGTAACATTTCACAATTCTACGTAGGGCTTTCCTATAGGCTGTTCCAATAAATGTAAATGCGAGTGCGATAATAGGAAGGTATGTATTTTAAAATTAGGTCAATGTTTTTAGAATTTAGTAAAAATATGTTTTAATAGTTTGCAATCAGGATCCTAAAGGTCGTGCCCTGAAAGATGAAATAGAAATGAGAATCTTATTGTATCTTTTTTGAGGTCGGAAATTATCAAATGACTTTTCTCAAAATTAGGGCGAGAGACGTGAGAGCGAGTCAGAGTTTTACTGACTGACCTGTCCTTCAGTCGCCCTTTGCGTTCAATTGGGATAATATTCTGTTATCACGCGGGCAAAGCCGCTGGGATCAGCTAGTATGTACCTATATAAATTACAGTTTAAAACTTATCTAACAATTCGTGCGTACAAGTAGGTGTACAACATAAACCATCAAACTACAGAAATTCCGAAAACTAATCTAGTTAACCCTGTTTGGAAACTACCTAGAATATTTGAACATTCCTAATTCTGTCCCCCGTTTGTTGAGGGAGGAAGGAAGGCCCTCATGTCCTCACGTCCTACTTTCAGAATGGTTATGGTATGACTCTTGGCTCGTTTCCAGCTAGTCTGTTCACCTCTGCAGATCATAAGACGGGTAATATATTTCATTAGGATGTCCTCGCAGCTAACGGGTTTAGCTTTCGCATACTATGCGAAAAGTCGGGGAAAAGTGTGTCACTGGTTTATTTTTTCTTTTTAGTGCTTACGTACTAGCGACCTGCCTCAGCTTTGCATCGATGTTACAAATCCTTGATATTTAGTCTCAACTGACAGCGCCCGTTCACGGACATGACGCAAATATTAGCACCACTCAGCTCAACCATTTTGAAGGGAACCGAATGATCCAACACACGCGCCACCATCAGTGACAGACATTTGAGTGAGTATGACAAACTCTCAACTGCCATGCTTATTTATGTCAAACAAGGTTACTATTGGATAACCTAAAAATTATAAAATAGCTCCATGGTAGTCACATTTACAAACTTTGAAAAAAAAAAAGATTCTACATTATACAATACTAACTACAATCAGTCAGTCAGTTTCTCCTTTTATATTTATATAGAATATAGATTACACCTACATCGTCCTCATGAACGACTCTGTCTATTGGTGAAAACTGCATGAAAATCTGTTTTTAAGTTTATTGCAAATATACAGATAGACAAACGCTGTGGGGGACGCTGTTTTATAATGTATAAGGATAAGGGGGCAAGCAGAGCGATGAGGATGGCTTCACTAAGGTAGAAAAGAAGAAGAAGAAGCCTACTTGTCAGAGCCAGTGCGGTACCGCGCTGGCAGGACCCAACATGCTGCTGCGTCCAGCAGTACCTACGACGCAGCTGTACGTTTCGAGGTTACATCACACCACGAAGGCTGAGGAGATCGTGGAGTATGTACGCGTGAAGACAAACTGGACTTTGAGAGTCGTGCAGTTGGAGCCGCGCCATAACACTAATTTCAAGTCGTTTGTGGTTTGGGTGCCGACTCACCATTTGGAGACCTTCCTCAAAGGAGAGTTTTGGCCGAAGGGTGTCATGTATCGACGATTTCGTGGAAGGATACCGACCTCGCAGCGGAACACGACGCCGTCACTTCGTGTGCAATAGTACCTAATTATTGTTATAGTTTCTTTTATACATATGTATTAGTTTATTATTTTGTAAGATTATTTGTGTATTTTATCTATGGGCCTTAGTTGCCTGATAATAAATGATTATTATTATTATTATTATTATTATTATTATAAGGATTTTCGTGCGTAGGTTTTTATTGAGTCTTGTTTTTGTTACAGCTTTATTAGAATGGTATATAAATATAAAGCTGTGTATCTTTTTAGTGTACATTGATACGTACCGGAAGACGCAGCGTTGGAAGGCCTCCCACAAGGTGGACCGATGACCTGATGAGAGTCGCGGGAATCCGATGGATACGAGACGCACAGGACCGGTTATTGTGGCGACATTTGGGGGAGGCTTATGTCCAACAGTGGACGTCTTTCGGCTGAAATGGTGGTGGTAGTGGTACCTTGATAAGTGATGTGACATTTTGGTACGTACTAGTAGCTGCTGGGTGTTGGCTGGTAGTAAAAATAAAAGGAAAATACATATTTGTTAAAACGAACACTAGAACGGAATGTGTGGGCACGTGTGTTCACGCGCGTTGAGTGTACGGGAGTTTAGTTTTGAAACTTTCTTTGTTTTTGGGTACCTATTGAAATTCGTATTGTGCGTATACAAGGCTGGTTACACTACTGCTTCGGGCATTTCTGCGGGACACTATAAGGTGAAAGCTGCGGTTCCAAGCGTGGCCATGTTTTCACTAAATGGCGCTGATCACATTTTTTAAAATTTTATTTTGTTTTTAGTGTATGATATGAAAGAAAAGGAAGTTAGTGATAGTATGACGGTTGACAGGATAGAATGGAAGAAAAAAACATATTGCGCCGACCCCAAATAAGATGGGACAAGGGCAGGAAGATGATGAGTGTATGGGAGCATTTTTAAATCAAGAAACTATATGTAGTAATATCTATATTTAGTTTTTATTTTTACTTTATTTACATTGTTCTCACATGATAGCAACAAGAAACATGTAACAGAGATATTTGTAATTACAAAACATGATTGAAAAGAGCGTCCATGGAATTTCTTACACATTCTTCTCCTAGAGATCTACGCTTTGGAATGTGCAATTAGCATTATTTTTTCTGACTGACTGACTTCTTGACATTTCAAAAGTGCCTGTAAATGGTTTATTTGAAATCAAATGATCAAATGATGATGATGATGAAGATCTTAGGAATCTCTTTGAACCATTTCCTTGCAATATCATTATTTGCTAAAACCGGACATTCCACATTATTGAATTTTGTCAGATTACTTGGGTCAGCCTCGATTTATAGTGTTATTTACCTTACCTTAAAACACATTTATTTCAGATTTAACTTGTTTGTAAAAAGGTATAGTACTCTAAGATTTAAAGAAACAAACGTAAGGCAAGAGAACCATTTATTTAATACGTTATTTGAAAAAATAAATACAATTTTTTACAATACCACTTTATTCTATAACATAATTCGGTAATTATTTATTTATTTATAAATGCACAGTGTAAAATGCACTTATAATAATAATGATTGACTTTATTTATTCTTCATATAGTTCTTGGTAATAATCAGTCAAAACCATCATAAGTCAAGAAACTATTGCGACTTATGATAAGTCGCAATAGTTTCCTATCTTGGCTTCTGGCTTCTTACCTACTCATAAAACTACAGATCTATTAGAATACGTAATATTACCATATTATTGTTACGCCGTGAAACTTGAACACGCCATATCTTCGATGAAATTAAGAGTAGCATCAAATAATTAAAACCCATTGCTGTGCGAAACTTCTAGAATGGAAGTACGTACCCAGGGCTGGCAAGTTCTGGAAAAGTCCACCATAAGCACTTATCATGGTGATTGTTAAGGGATTTTGTTCCTTCCGTTTTTATCAATAGAGTCAAATTTCGCGTGAAAGGGGATTATGACATGTTTGTAATAAAAATAATTTATATTGTCCCACGATGCGACTGTATTGTTCTAGAATGGCCTTGGAAAATCTGTTTCTAGAATTTTCCTGGCTCTGCATATAAATACGTGCCCCCGACCGGAAGTGAGTCGGTATGTTTGCGACTGCGAAACAATAGCGATACCTAAGTGGGTAAAGTGATAATTCCTAACGACCTAAGGTATACTAAAACAGAACTCTAGTGTACATTGTGATTTGGATTATTGTTGATTCGACAAATTCGTTATTGTTTGTGGTAAATAAAGTTCTCTGCTAGTAAACCGGCATTATATCACTCACGTTCGTAACATTATCATAAATATTTTAATTGGAAATGAAAAAGTACCTTCCTGAAAAGGCTTGATATATTCGTGTATTTTGCTTATTCAATATATTAAATTTGTAGTTTATGTGTATTAAGTTGTGTTTGGTTTATTTCCATTTAAATAAAGTATTTATTTGTATTGTCAATAATGTACCTAAAGCATCGAGTTCTCTGTACTTTCATGTGCATAAAGAAATAAATAATGGTGCGACCACACGGTACAGGCTTAGTACAGACTTACATACCACCGATTTTATTTCAATACTGCGATATTTGTCTGCACTACTATGTTGCACGGTCAAAATTCTATAGGTAGAAATCTCCGTAAGTCTGAACCACGTACTTGTGTTATTTCTTATTCTGTGACCGTATGGACGCACTATAAAGCTAGAACTACATTAAACCAACGCACACGTGTAACACGCCAGCCCTCCTAGCCAAGTTACGATCGTTTCGTTTGCGTCGAACGGCTCGAGTAGGCCACGCCTTCGATTCCTTTGTTCTGACGTCATCTCAACGCTCAGTCGTGTGGTCAGATCAAAGGAATGGGAGGCGTGGCCTACTCGAGGCGTTCGACGCAAACGAAACGATCGTAACTTGGCTATGGGGGCTGATTTGTACGTAGAACGTCGTCGCGTAGCGTGGATCAAGTGTAGCTCTACAAGTCTAGTTTCCATATAAAATGTATGGAGACCGACTCACTCAGATCGGCGTATGTGGCACACGTGTGCGCAGTGTAGTTCTAGCTTTAGGCCTCTGCCAATTTTAAGTCGTTTAGTCTGTTCCATTCGATAACACAACGGATAAAATCATGTCTTAATGATACAACTTAGTGAGTCGAGTTGAAGAAGTGACTTATATTACAATCATAATGCTCGTGCCTTCTCTGTATGAGAAGAGGCCTTTGTCCACTAGTGGGATATTTACAAGCTGGTATTCTTATTTAATGTTGTAAAGAGGTTCTTTCAGTATGTGTTCGACTTCGGCTCGGTGCAGCACGGAGGCGCCTACAGCAGGTGTCGGTGCCTCGGCCCTTCCAGCGTAAACCAGCTGAAAACAAGAAACACATACTTAGTTAATATTTTGTAGTTCTCTTATCTTGGATAGTAAGGTAAAAAAGACCGGTCAAGTGCGTGTTAGTCTCACATACGAAGGGTTCCGTACCGTCCGTAGCAAAAAAACTGCAGTAAAATTAAGTTTGTTGTATGCAAGCTCACTTAAATATATATTTTGTTCTGTTTTTTTTTTTAGTATTTGTTGTTATAGCGACCACAGAAATACATCGTCTGTGAAAATTTCAACTATCTGACAGATACGGCCTTTAATCATAAGATACAGCCTGGTACACGCGCACAGACAGACAGACGGACCGACGGACGGACAGCGGACTCTTAGTAATAGAGTCCCGTTTCACCCTTTGGGTACGGAACCCAAAAAAAAAAAATGGTCAAGTGTGACTCGGACTCGCACACTGAGGATTCTGTACAAATGTAAAAACATAGTTCGATTCCCGAATCAAGTCTCGAAGATGTTTTCTGAATCGCAAAAAAAGTCATTATCTTGTGATATAACTAGTTTACGGTTTTCAGTATTTTTCCTTTACTTGTGTTATGAAACCTTACTTCTTACCAGGATTTTCGTCAATGAGAAGTACTTTAAAGGTTTTCATTTCCTTATGGGTTGCAAAATGTGTACCAGAAACAGCCTTATCTTATTTGTGTTGATTTAGAAATTTTAGAATTGATTTAGATTTTTTTTTCTCTGCTCCAAGGCAGTATTACTCCAGCCAGCCAGCATTACTTTTTGTAATTTATTTCATCACCACTGCTCTCAAACGGTGAAGGAAAACATCGTGAGGAAACCGGCATGTTCTAGAACCAAAACTTCGAAGATATGTGACGTCCACCAACCCGCACTGGGCCCGCGTGGATTACGGCCCATTCCCTCTCCTATTGAGGAGGCCTGAGTCCTAGCAATGGGAAAATTAAAAAAAGCTGATTATGCTATGCTATTCTGCTCCAAGGGATAGCAGACCTTAGTATTTGATATTAGTTTCAGCTTAATACCTCTACGCGTTTCTGCGAAAAAGCCTCTTGACAGACACACAGATAGATAACAATTTTGATTAAGATTAAGAATAAAACTTGTTATTGTTGTTAGATACAAGTATCTACACTGTGTGTATCTATGTGTGCTAAATAAAATATTTTTCATGCCTTCTAACAAAGTGATTCTATAACGGTTCAATTTTTGCCGATTCAGGTATGGAACCCTAAGAAAAGATTATGTCAGCATTTTGGGACAAAAAAAAAAACAGAAGATAAATTAGTCGAGTCAGGATATAGCCACTTTGCAAGACGAATGGACACAGTTCGGGTCGGCCGTATAGCATGTATGAAATCGTATCCAAATTCGGATCTCATATAACTGTCTCCAATCATAAAAGCTTACGAGGTTAGGATCTAAATGATATCATTTGCTCATACAAATCCGATATTAAGCGCTATCAGAAATCGTTTCAAGATTTGTGCCTGAATATTTGAGTATAAATAGCGAATCTTCCCGGTCCGTGTATTGTTATCTCAATTCAATTCATCTATATTGTGGATCATACGAAACTGTACATAACAGTAATTAATGATAAAGCGTTATAAAATGTTGCTAACAGCGATATCTTTCAGACAACCTTAGGATGGATCGTAAGAACAATACATATTTAAGATAATTCTACCTAATTCCTGAATCCTCGTAGGAACTCAAATGATCAAAATTCGTGTTACCTTTCTTCCCAGAAGGTTCTCAAATCGCAACTTTACAAAACTCCAGGCGCCCATATTCCGATGCTCTTCTTGACTCCATATAAATTCTGAAACAGATTTAGACTTATTACACTCATGTTGGACTTGTTGGTCTAGTGGCTAGTGCCCCTGACTGCTACGTCGGAGGTCGTGGGTTCGATTCCAACCCAAGACAAATGTTTGTGTGATGGGAGCAATCATATTTTGTTCTGCGTCTGGGTGTAATCTATCTATAATTTGTATCTATTTAGAAATATCTAAGTGTGTTTAACAGGGGCTCAAGTCTGCTATTTTTATAACGTTTGTCATTCCAAAACGATCTCATTGTAGTTTTTCTAAAAGTTCGTAATCTGATAATTCATAATGGTCGATCATTGGTCGGTCAATGATCTTGTGGTAGAATGACAATATCGAAAATGACTGCACAATAACGCTCTAATGGTAGGTCACTGATCAAAGGAACTGTCAATATTGTAGCAGATTACCGCATACGTCAGACATTCATTTGTCAATATGTACGAGATTACCATTCTATGCCATTTCTTTCAATGGAGTGTCAATGGTTGACCATTGGAAAGTCATAATGACGCTATTTTATTAGTAGATAACCAAACTTGTCAAAATCAATAATTAATTATGAAATCAATGATAGACCATTCTGACACTTTTGTAATAGCAGCAAAGAGTCTAGTACTCATAGCACAAGCTCTGCTTAGTTTGGAACTAGATGGCTTTTGATAGTTGTGGAATATTATATTATAAGCTAACAACTCGTTACAAATTATGTGGGGGCACATAAATATTCATGATTATTGTCTTAAACTTTGTAACAAACATTTTCAATAACAAACTAATTATTATAATAGCGAACTTATTTGGTTATCAAAGCAATAACAGTACAAGCTTTAGACCTATTTTGTTTAGAACAACATATCCTGTACGATAATATTTTGCAAAAGGTCATTCAAGCGTTTCATACCCGGATCATATTTTGTTTAGAACAACATTTACCATCATCGATCATGACCTGTACCATGACGTTTAAAGTAAGATTGTTTCATTCTTATTTCCAGTATGGGTAAGAGATGACGCTAGACAACCTGTATAGCTCTGTCTCTTACCCACACTGAAATAAGAATGAAACAATCTTACTTTGAACGTCATGGTAACTCCGCATATTACGATCGATGTCTCCCATACGATAATATTTTGGAAAGGTCATTCAAGCGTTCGTATCCGGATCATATTTTGTTTAGAACAACGTCTTCTATCATCGATCATATTAGTGATGGATGTCTCTCATACGATAATATTTCGGAAAAGGTCATTCAAGCGTTTCGTATCCGGACCTTGTACTATTATTTATTTAGTGCCCGGACATAGCCGAGCGTTGCTCATTGAATCGTAGTCTTGAGAACAAAAGACATCATTGAATCGTAGTCTTGAAAACAAAAGACCCAACTATATGTAAACCAAAGTACAATGCGTTCCAAATAAGAATAGGATTGATTGCTATGTTGTGACGTCACGTCATACTGTCAAGTCGAAGAATTATTATGACGAGCTAAACAAGAATTTTTTAAAATTTAATTTATTTACGAACTGGGAACGAAAGTAGTTTAATCACAATTCAGTTCTTAAATTTTGCTCATCTCTGAGTTCTTCAATTTTGCCCAATTTCTTGCGATTTGACAGTATGACGTGACGTCACAACATGGCAATCGATCCTATTCTTATTTGGAACGCATTATATAAATCGAAGTTTATCAAAAAGACTTTTTGGCTTAGCTTTTGTCATTTTAAAACGTTTGTACCAGAACGTTTCTTCCATAGGAACTGGCAAGAAGTGGCTCAAAGCCGGGAACAATGAAAGAAATGGAGGGAGGCCTTTGCCCACCAGTGGGACAGTATAGGCTAGATATAATAATAATGTACCGGCAGGCGGTCGTGAGTCGTGCCCGCATATATTTATTTATTTTCATTACTCATGCTCAGAAAGTAGGTCTGTTACTTGAGGAGCGGGTTGAAAGTAATATTTTTCTGCCCTAGGGAGAATCGCTTTCAACTGACAGCTGTCAAATTATTAAAAAAAATAGTTCTATTTTCACATTTCTATCGAACCATGTCCCAACTTTCTATACAGCCACTCAATTACAACCACGCCATATACAATTGAAATAACATAAAAATAAATATGAATTAAAGAATATATCTTTTTTAAATGACTTTATTATAATTTACTTTCAAGTATTTCTTTAAAATAACATAGATTTGGGAAAAATATTTACCATTTTTTCAATCATGAAAGTATTGGCTGAATAACCTCCGGCGGGAAAGCGGCAATCCGATTATGATTCGTTTTTTCGAGTTGTAGAGTTTTTACTTTACAACAGTTACAACTTTACTAAATCTCTGTTATAAGAGATTTGTATAAACACGATAAGTTCATCAGATTCAGATATGGATTTAACGCGTGATTCATAAGAGAAGAGGCTAAAGCACTAGTGGAAACTTTTAACGCCTAAATCAAAAGAAAGTCACCTAAAATCATACGACGGCTTTAGTCCCTCGAACTATTAACGACTAGTAAGTAACTTTCACCCCTAGGGTAACATTGTACTATTGTTCATTAACTGACTCGGCGAACTTCGTACCGTCTAACAGTCAGTGAATGTGGTATATCTTTTGATATAGAAAACCGATTACGAAAAGCCTAAGTAATATTACAATTTACTCACAATTTTAATGTATAAAAGTTGATGCGCACACAACTAAAAATTTCTACAAATTTATTAGAATAGAATAGAATAAACTTTATTGTACACCAAAATAGTAACAAAAACTTTTACACTTTTTTAAAATAATATATAGGTAATAAAATAATTTCGTCAAGCTGGTGGTAAATTTTCGAAAGAGTTACAGGGCTTAAGAGCGTAAAAGGTAATTGAAAGAATACAGTCGGGTTTTATACAGTCAGATAAAGTATGACACGTCTTTACGCTCCACCCAGAGCGGAGACCTTATTTGATAGAATTTTTCTTATTTGATAGGTATTTTCCTATCTAAAAAAAAAGACTGGTTATAATATCGCAAAATGACCCGATTTAAAAAAATGATTAATGACATTTTGGAGTCGGAAAAAAATATGTTTTTTTTTCTTTACGACTGTCCGTGAACGCCTAAAGATCTACAATCAAAACTTGTAAAGACTTAGTGTTACTTCAAGATTATAAAAAAACCACGCCTCGCCAGTTCAAAAAGATCTTCCTGGTTTACAACACTCGATTCCTCATTAA
This sequence comes from Mythimna vitellina, assembly GCA_949316375.1. Lineage (NCBI taxonomy): Eukaryota > Metazoa > Arthropoda > Insecta > Lepidoptera > Noctuidae > Mythimna > Mythimna vitellina. The sequence goes on from OX438696.1 coordinate 5,268,717, forward strand.
ATGATAATCAACTTACTTCTAGCATTCTTGAATCTCGCAAGCTCCGTTTGCAGATCATGCAGAGGGAAAGGCGCGAGGGCCTCGACCCTCACGATGGCGACGTCATCTATCTTGGCTCGAACCCTCTCCTTGTGGAGCTCGTAGTAATGCTTGCCGCATACCAAAATCACTCGCTTAACCTTTAACGGGTCTACTAGAGTGTCACCTGGGAAGGAATGACGGTATTTTATAAGTTATTTTTATGCTAGCACCCACTCCGCTCCAGCTTTGTACGGGTGTTAGAAATCTTTGAAATTCTTTATTGTACACAGAAACATAACATTATATATAGAAATACTGACAGTTCATGTAAAAAGGTGAGCTTAAAGGGGTGACCAGACGGTTGCAAACTAGAGTTCCAACCAAGGTAACCTTGGTCTAAGTGTTTGGTTTGTGTTGCGGCTACATGAATGTAAACCACGCGCCAACACGTTCGGTGGTTGGGAAAACACGCCTCTCAACCAAGAGCGTTAAAAGTCATGAATTACAACTAATGTCTACACGGATTGAAACTAGCAAGTTCACCTTGGTTGGGGCGTTGGTTTGCAACCATCTGGTCACTCCTTTACTCAGCAATGAGTTTTCTCCCAGCAAACCTTTGAATTACGGAGAAAAAACATATTCGACGGTAGGATCCAGTGCACAATATAAACCTAAATAACGGTCGGGTTTTCAAATTCTTACATTCCACCCTAAGGTTGTCTGATAGATATCGCTGTCAGCGATAAGACCGCCTTTATACCCATAGATTTAAGTAAGTGTAAAAGTTTTGTTACTATTTTGTGTACAATAAAGTTTATTCTGTTCTGTTCTCGGCTTTACTCTACTATAATATGCATGCAATATATACATCTTCAGCGAGAACCACATTAGATCTACGCACACGTGGGCTACTTAATTTGTACGTAGATCAAATGATGAGGTTCTAATGTAACTCTACAAGTCTACTTTTCATACAAATTGAATGGAGACCGACACGCCCAGATCGGCGTACGTGTGCCCAATGTAGTTCTACCTTAAACCTTCCTCAAGAATAGCCTTCGAATTTTATGCAGTTTTCTTTAATAGACAGAGTGATGTGTCTATTGAAGAGAACGGCATGAAATCCGTTCACTAGTTTTTTGTGTTTATAGGAAATTGGAACGTAATAAATGTAATAAAGATAAAAAAAAACTAGCGAACGGATTTACTGATACAGGATACAGATAGACAGACGCGGTGGTGGACTTTGTTTTATAATATGAAAGGAAATGGCTCGAGAGAATTTTGTTTTTTTCTAATCGAGTTGTTGCGCGAGGGCCCGGGTAGTCCTGCTCACAACTCTCTAAGATCACCGTGCATCACCTCACCCACTATCTTCCCACTACTTTTCTTGATTCCCCTACTCTATTTTAGCTTTTTTGCTCCAAACGTTATGGATTTTCATTATGAATTCTAATATTAACATAAATGTTTCATTTCTGCTGGGTGTCCCGTGTCGGTTAAAGTTTATTTCCACGAAAGTCAAAGTCAAAAGTTTTTTATTTCACATAGGCCTACATGGGCACTTATAAAACGTCAGAAGCTAGTGCACGGTTCCAAATTGGTCGTTTCCTATGGAGAAGAACTGGCGAGAAACTCCATGGTTACTCTTTTAGGAAAGGAAATCCAGACACACCCACCCAGACTTTTATTTTTTACGAAAAATCTATTATATGAATTATAATATGATAAATGGGTTCTTCCTTCTTCTTTAGCTTTTGTTTCTTATATTTAGTGGTCGACCGAAGTACGTAACCGAAACTGACGTTGTAACAGAAAAACTGACACAAATTGGGATGATATTTCGTTTTTCCTCGAACTGAATATTCGGCCACTTTTTGACCAAATAGCGCGAGGTTATGAACAAGTAAAAAAAAAAAGAAATCTAAACCTCAGCCGAAACCAGCTTATTTGACCGAAAATGAAACCGAAACCAAATCTTTGGTCGGTCTAACATTTATTCAAACATTTATAAATCAACTTGTTTGTTCGGTTGTAACTGCGAACTGTGAACGTTTAGCAGTAGGGTTATTCCCGACATATTTTCTTAAGAAAATATTTACATACAAAAAGAACACACAAGTAGGTACATTTTCCTACTTTTTCACCAGTTTTCTCGTATTAGCTTTTTTCTTATGTTGTTTATATTTTGTCGCTTTTGTTCAGTTTAATCTTCTATGAACGGATGGCATCATTATTCACGTTATTGAGCCACTGAGTAGGGGTAAAAATGTGAGAGTGCTTAGTAGAATATAGGTACGCTTCTTTGGCTGAATCTTGGTCCTTGTTTTTTGGGTAGGTTCAATTTATCAAATAACTGGTCCTGTTCTGGTTGGAGCGAGAGGGAGTGTCTACCCAAGTTTCTACAGTTGCCTTTTGCGTTCCCGAGCTGCGGTAACTCTTAAAGATCCCTATAGCCTTGGGTTGAATCTAGACGCATGCTGCGGATTGTTCGAAGATTCCCATAGCCCTGGGTTGAATCTAGATGCTTGCTGCGGGTTGTTCGAAGATTCCCATAGCCTTGGGTTGAACCTAGATGCTAAGTGCGGGTTGTTCGAAGATTCCCATAGCCCTGGGTTGAATCTAGATGCTTGCTGCGGGTTGTTCGAAGATTCCCATAGCCTTGGGTTGAACCTAGATGCTAAGTGCGGGTTGTTCGAAGATTCCCATAGCCCTGGGTTGAATCTAGATGCTTGCTGCGGGTTGTTCGAAGATTCCCATAGCCTTGGGTTGAACCTAGATGCTAAGTGCGGGTTGTTCGAAGATTCCCATAGCCCTGGGTTGAATCTAACGAAGGGAATACCGCAGCCCTCGCAAAAAAGAGCAACTGAAGGAACTCTGTGAGTTTTAGTCAGTAAAACTCTGGCTCTTCCTCCCGCGCCACCCAGAGCTGGAGAAGTTAATGTATGAATTCCCACGTAAAAAAGGTTCTTTTGTCCTAAATTCTCCTTGATTATTATCTAAAATGTTATTATTTTATTCATTGGATAAAAACCAATGTTACTTCATACTGGGAACTCAGTATCTTGGATACGTTCACAAACATATATACTCACATAAACAAAACACCCAGACCCGGAATAAATGTCTTTAGGCCATACTAATATTTGTTCCGAGCGGGAATCGAACCCACGACACGCAGCGTAGCAGCCAATCGCTCAACCATTGCCCCAACAGTACCGTCAAATAAGTATGAGTGCCTTATTTCAGAAAAACTTACCAATAATGTTCTTGAAATGTGTTCCTGGCGCGAACTCTGATAATTGCGACACGGCGTCTCCTAATCGCAGCAGCACTTTCGGGGCCACCACTACTAAAGGCTTCCTGTAATTTCTTGCAACCTGAGTAGAAGAGAAAGAAGAATAAAAAATAATATGAAGAGAAGAGTTGAAAGTTTTGCAACCTGATTAGAAGAGAAACAAGAATAAAAAATCGGCCAAGAGCGTGTCGGGCCACGCTCAGTGTAGGGTTCCGTAGTTTCCCGTCCGTCACAATAAGTGTCCCCACTTAAGAATTAATGAACGACAGACTACGAGAAGAGCAAATACCACCAATGCCAACGAGATACCAACCGAACAATTCGACAATATAATAGCTTATATTCGTCCCGACCCCATCAACTTAGAAAAAATCTTATCAGCGCGAAGAAGCCCAAAGTACAGCGCCATCTTTTGGGGAATTGGGTTACTAATTTATACAAACTGGACGTGTGCTGGGTTTTCGTTGGTAATTTTGGATTGCGTGAACCGATTTTAATCATTCTTTTTTATTTGAAAGAAGATATGTTCAGGATAATAAATTATGTAAACTTAGTTCAAAAATGATTTTGTCCAATTTTACAAAAACTGTTCAACTCATCAAGTTCAAAATAATTTTACTAGAAAGTCTTCACAAAGTTCTGCTTTTGAGATTTTTTTCATATTTATAAACTTATGGTTAAAAAGTTGGAGGGGGTCACTTTTTTTTTACTTTTGGAGCGATTATTTCCGAAAATATTAACATTATCAATAATTATTTCAGTAAAACCCCATAATGTATTACATAATAGGGTTGAAATGAAAAAAAAAATCACTCCCCTCTTTACGTGTAGGGGTGTACCTTAATAAAACATTTTTTCCAGTTTCTCGTCGTGATTGATATGCATATTGGTACTAAATTTCAGCTTTCTACTGCTAACGGTCACTGATTTTGAGATTATCCGCGGACGGACGGACAAACAGATAGACAGACTTGGCGAAACTATAAGGGTTCCTAGTTGACTACGGAACCCTAAAAATGATATGAAGAGTAGAGTTGAAAGTTTTGCAACCTGAGTAAAAGAGAAAGAAGAATAAAAAAAAATATAAAGAGTAGAGTTGAAAGTTTACTTGTGGCATCAAATACTGTGTTATTGCATACCATGGTGAGATAGTGGAAAAAACTAGTACAATAGTAAATAACTAAAAATAGGTAAAGTTTCTACGACACAGGATATTTTCAATAATACTTAGGCCAGTAAAATCAGTACTGGCCCAGTGGTAACGGTCCCGACTTACGAGTCGTTGGTTCAAACTCGAACAAATGCTTTACGTTGTGTATTTATTGTATCACGACAGTTCATTAAAGGAAAATATCGTGAGTAAACAGCGTGTCTTATTAACAACTATTTGAAAAAAACTATTTCAATAACAACTCGTAGTGAGTCTGTGAGTTGGCTTATGGCCCATTTCGTCTCCTCTCCTACCCCCTTGCCAAGTTACGATCGTTTCGTTTGCGTCAAACGCCTCGAGCAGGCCACGAATCTGATTCCTTTGTTCTGACCACGTGAGCGTTTGACGCAAACGAAACGATAATATATACGATATTGTCTCTTCACTACCAGGTTGACTGGTAGAGAATGCCTAAGGCATTAAGTCCGCCTTTGTACTTTATGTTGCATGAAGTCTAAATAAATAAATAAATAAATAAACGATCGTAACTTGGCTAAGGGGGCTAAAGAGAACGCCTAAGGCCCAGCGGTGGGAAAATAATATAGTTCTTATCTAGGTGGTATAGTTATACAGGTATAGTTCTTATTTAAGGTGGGAAATCATCCTCCCACTTGTGTCAAACTTTTACTAACAAAACCCCACCTGTGTTCCTTCCTTTGAATTTGCTTTCCGGAGCCACAGTAACACTTTCAAACATTCGCGCAGCTCTAACGACATTCATCTAAATAAAACATCCTGCATGGCAACACTATCCTACTTGTTTAGGCACGCAATAGCTATCTAAAGAAGACGTTCAATTAAGGAGACTCAAGTAAACGAAGTAAATTTAGATTCACTAAGCCGGCCTTGTTTTGTTGTTGTTCCTACTTTGATACTTTCGGAGACTTTCTAAGTTTCTTCTTCAGCTAGTTTACGTATGTGTTTGGTTATTTTGCACAAAAAATTAGTGATTGTATGCTGTTTACGGTCCTATCAGTTAGTGGTTTGGCGAGTCTCGTCAAATATACCACTATTTTTAAACTACTACAATAAAATGGAGCACTATCCGTACCCGTTACTGATCATATATGTGTAGTCAAAAGTAAAAAAAAAACGAAATTCCAAAATTGACCACGAAAATTGTTATAATTGGTACCTAAATTCATCATTGAATCAATATTCATAACAATCGCTACTAGAAAATATTAGGCGCAGTGTTTTTCCATTTTTATCGGCATTCATTCATTTATAATCAACTTATTTAATACTTCCATAAATCGACTGATATTTTGGGATGTAAACAAACGTTAATAATTTTGCTGTTAATGAATATTATTTATTGAGACTTTACTTAAATAATAACAAGACTTTTTAATACGCCCTTTAAGTATTTGTAGTAATTAAAAATTACTGGTGTATATTTAATTAGTTTATACCTTTATGTACACAAAAGTACAAGAAAGGACTTAAACGACTTAGCTTTCTTAACCATTTCAATGCCATAGTCTGAAATATATGGCAAATAAGTTAGAAATAACATCGCGCGACATAGACATAAGATAAGCGGTAGACCACACAAAAAAGCCATATTTCATAAAAGTTTCTTAGGAATGGCTCCACGGGTATACAACAAACTCCCTAAATCTTTGCTAGAATGCAACGATTTTGACGTATTTAAAAAAAATTGCTCAATTTTCTTATAAAAAAAACGTATTATACCGTCAGTGAGTACCTCTCAGGTAGGAATTTATGTGTACAATTATGATAATGGTTACTTCTTTCTAAGTCCGATTTACTTTACTTAATCGATTTCTTGTATTTATTTTAATTTTGTTTTGTTTTTTTTTTTATTTGGTGTTGACATTGTCATTTGTCTCTATAAATTTTGTTTTTGTTTTGAGTTGACACTACCATTTAGTATTAATCTCTGACATATATTATGTATCTTACTCACAAAATGTTTTTTTTAAGTTACTATAATTTTGCATGCCTAATTTGGTAAAACACAATTAACTAGAGCATTCAAAATTCATTCACACGGGATAAGGGCAGGAAGATGATGATGATGATGATTCAAAATGACATCCCGGAAAGTATAATTTATTGTATTGTGATCTGCAATAAAGATTTGACTTTGACTTTGACTTAATAAATTTCTTTTAAGGCAACATTCGCAGTTTACGATATAACTTAAGTGTTGGTTTTCAAAATTTTTCGGTTGTTTGTTAAGCGTTTAGTTGTGGTGTGGTGTTGAAAAAAAAATTAACTACAAATTTCGAAGCGACGAAAGAGTAAAAAAGTACCAAGTCCTAAATAACACTTGAGGGGTTCAAAACCTGTCATATAGGATATATTAGAATGGCGGATCTCAGTAATTATCTTAAGATAATTGTAACTAATAGCTCAGGTGTTAGTAGGCTTCATCTTGGTTTCATATTAATCTACCGAGGCGATAATTGAGTAACGTATAATATAACATCTAATGAACGCTGACAGTAACATTAACTTTATTAAGATTATTTAGTATGAGTATTAAGTGTGCAGAGAGAGAGAAGCCAAAGACAAGATGGGTGGATCGTGTGACGAGTCTTATGAAAGAGATGGGAGTCTGTGACAGCGTAACGGTTGACAGGTCACAATGAAAAGAAAATCAAATGAAATAGGACAAGGACAGAAAGATGAAAATGATTATCAAGTAAATAAAAACAAAAGTGTTATATAAAATAAAAATAAATTCCAACTGTGAGAATAGCTTTAAATAAATAATGGAAGGTTTCATAATCGATAGACACATAAAATAAAATAAATAAAAAAAATCTAATTCTGAACATGTTGACTGTAACAGTCGGGATTTATGTTGAATATAATTTATAATATTAGTGTAGATTATTTAATGGGTTTAATGGTAAATTCCTCTCGGTAGTCGGGTAAAAACGCGGAATGTGCCCAGTAGAATTTGACACGCTGAAATTTTGTTTAACTAGTAGCTGTTTTCCTTTATTTTATTAGAAATGAAGATATTCGCAGGAAAACCAAGGTTACCGGCATAGCTCAAAGAATCATTAACTTAAGTGGCAGTGGGCAAGCCACATAGCCAAAGGTTGTCTGTAAAAAATCGCTTTTAGCGATAAGACCGCTCATTGTGACACCCTATTAATGTTTATTTCCTAATGTAAATTGTATTTTTGGTGTACAATAAAGAATATCTATCTATCATTGCTTGCAGAACAGATGGTCGCTGGGGCTGAAAGGTTCTGAAGTGAAACCGAAACCGAAGTTTCGAAAGACGCAGCGTTAGAAAGCCTCCCACAAGGTGGACCGATGACCTGGTGAGGGTCGCGGGAATTCGATGGATGCGCGACGTACAGGACTGTTCGTTGTGGCGACATTTGAGCGAGGACTAATGTCTAACAATGGACATCTTTCTAGCTATAGCTGGTTTTAAGCCTCTACAAGAACGACTACACATCGTAGGTAATCAGTTCCAATACTCATCTTCGTGACAAGAGAAGTTATCATCAGCATCAGCATACAGCAGTTCATAGCTAGACACAAGCGTCTCATTTAGCTGAGCCATTTAGCCTGATGGCTTTCTATCTCAGCTGTTCCGATTTAAGAACTGTTTTAAAGAAGAAATTATTAAAAAAAAAACTTTTCAAAAAAAAAAATAACAGACTTTACAAAAAAAAAAAGAAACTAATAGGATTAAAATAACTTTAATTTCGAAAGTCGGTGTTTCTCGGTATTATTTAACACCGACTTCCGAAATTAAAGTTATTTTGATCCGTTTAGTATTTTTTTTATTTTTTTTGTAAAAAGTTTTTTATTTCACACTTTTTAGTTGCTATACACTTATAAACAGAGTGCTTATTTCTCATGATAATTCCAATTAACCTAAACACTGCTAGGTTACACTGTTTTATTATGATGTTCCTGTGTCTACCTTCCATCACCATCATCAGATCAGTTTGATACCTTATAGCCAAAGTGGTACCTTATAGCCAAAGTGCATCTCATGACAATTCTAATAAGCCCAAACACGGCTAGGTTACATTGATTAATTACAAGTTCCAGTGCCTACCTTCGACCTCTATCATCATCATCATCAGATCACTTCGATGATACCATTTTCAACGTAACTATTCAGAACCATTCATTTATTTGTATTGTCATAGTCGCTTAACTATCTTCATTGTGATATCTATGCGACTAAGAAGTTCCGTTGACCATTTCTGGTCTTCTTCATCAGTTTCGTTTCATCAAATGTTAATTTTTGACTGTAATTGCCTATAATATTTGAGAAGTTCCCTCGATTTCGCCAAGATTCCATCATCAGATCCCGACTTGGTGACTATGGGACCATTTGGAAAGTATACCCTTTCCAACAAACAAAGAATTCTTCAAATCGGTTGGCAAACGAGGAAGTTATGCGCGAACAAACATAAAAAAAATATAAACATACGAATTGAGAACCTCCTCCTTTTTTAGAAGTCGGTTAAAAATAGAAATTATGTGATCCCACCTGTCTTCTCAATAAATGGAAGTACTGCGCCGGCGTAGTAGGATTAGCCACATGTAGACAGACATTCTCGGAGTCCGGAGCTGCCTCCTTGCTGTCAGTGAGCTGCAGGAACCTCTCCATCCTACAGGAGGAGTGTTCTGACGCGGCTCCGTCGTACCCGTGGGGGAGCAGCATCACCAGACCGTTGCTGCGGACCCATTTGGCTGAGCAGAAAATAAGATGAATGGGATAAGTTAAATTGAATTATGTATACTCAATTCACTTCTGCATTAGACAAAAGAGGTTCTTAGAAGCAGGTGTGCACAACATTTATTTTTCGAGATAAATTCAAACAATTTTAATAAATAATGGTTTCAATATAATTATAACATTACCTATTTAGATAAATTTTATTTATTGTAAGGTAAGAACTAAACACTTAGATAGATAAATGAAATGGTTTTTAAATAAACATAACTTTATTTCAAACAATTTTTTTTTTAAATTGCGTATCAACAAGTTTCCTCCCTAAAAAACATATGAATTGTACATCAACAAGGCAACAAGATAATTATTTAGCATTCATAAAAATAGAAATAACTAATATTATCAAGTATAATGAAAAACGTTCCAGGTACTGACAACCCCTGCTTCTTTTAGGTTTTTAACATGGACACTAGTGGTATAAGTAAGAACTAAATAATTTATTTTATTAAAAGCCTCATAAATTCAGAAGTTGGATAGTTCAAAAGAATTCATTTAAGTATAACAGTTGGTATATAAGATGATTATAATAAATTCAGCATCAATCTCAACTGTAATAAAGCATAATATACATATATTGTACTTTTATTACAAAGTGTACCCTAAAACAACCTTTTTTAACTTCTTTCTAATGTTATCGCGAACAGTATACTCTGTACATACTCGGTACATAATTCTACAAGAACTCTTAAGCCCAATTAAAAAAAAAAACCGATCAAGTGCGAGGCGGACTCGCGCACCGAGGGTTCCATACCAACTTATGAGCTATGTAATTAGTTCGATTCACGAATGTAATTATTTTGTGATCTAACTAAAAACTTACGGTTTTCAGACATTTTATTCTTTAGTTGTGCTATGTGACTTCGCTTCTTGTCAAATTTCAGCCCCTCTAGCCGAGTTACGATCGTTTCGTTTGCGTCAAACGACTCGAGTAGGCCAAGCCTCCGATTCCTTTGTTCAGACCACGTGGCTGAGCGTTGAGATGACGTCGTAACTTAGCTAGGGGGGCTGGATTCTAGGTCAATGTAAGTTTTAATTTCTTTACGAGCGTCAAAATACGCCGAAATTTAAACTCAGTATAAACAACCTTATATATTTTTAGATGGCGTTGCGTTCAAGGGGTAACAGACCCAAATATTTGATATTAATTTCAGCCTAATACCTCCACGCATTCCAGAGAAAGAGGGTCTTGACGCCCGGATAGACGAACAACAAAGTGATTCTACAAGGGTTCCGTTTTTGCCGACTAAATGGAGGAGGTTATGCATTCGACGAGTTGTCGTCTACACTGGCAACAACTAGAAACGCATTACAAAACCGATATGCTATTCGTGCCAGCGCAATGTGCATTGAGCATAAACTTCAGCAGTCATAATATAGTCGGACAGCCAGCAGTAAATTTCTATGATTTACGATGCTTTTCCACTAGACATGGGCTAGGTAGCGAAGCGGCGCGAGGACACGTAGCGAAGCTTTGAAGTGATGTGTAACTAAGGCCTATAGTCCACGGACGTGTATTCTTTTGACTACAACTAGATGGCACGATGTTGCCGCTTCGTCGACACTGTTTCATAGTTTTGTATATAAGCTGCGAGCAGGCGTACACCAAGCGTATAATGACGAATACGCGTCTGTGAAGCTCTGCGTCCGTGGACATTAGGCCTAAGTGGTTCAAGGATGCGTAGTGGACTCTTTTAGAATAGAATATAATAAACATTTTTTTTCTGCTTTTCATTTGTAACAGCACACACTCCGCCCGCGTTCTTTGCACACATTCTTCGCTCGTGTCTTTTCAACATATCTATAGCTTTTTTGGATGAAAAAAAAACCTAACTCTGATAACGCTTTTTCACCACAGCTCTTAAACTTGGCTGGGGAAATGAAGTAATACCATTGGTGGATTTTATCCTTGCACATCACATCGCTAGCTCGCACATCTTCACTCTAGACATAGACCTCCCCCAAGTGCCGCCACAATGAACGGTCCTGTGCGTCTCGCATCCATCGGACTCCCGCAACCGTCACCAGGCCATCGGTCCACCTTGTAGGAGGCCTACTAGGTGGAAGGCCTTCCAACACTACGTCTTCCGGTACGTGGTCGTCATTCCAGAACCTTTCGGCCCCAACGGCCATTCGTTCTGCGAGCAATGTGCCCTGCCCATTGTCACTTAAGTTTGGTGATACTTCGTGCTATGTCGGTGACCTTGGTTCTCCTACGGATATCCTCATTCCTGATACATATTGTATACTTAATTAAACCTTTCTCATGAATCACTTCGTCTATTGGTGAAAACCGCATGAAAAACCGTTCTGTACTTTTACAGTTTATTGCAAACAATTCAGTCAGATAGACGAGGCGAAACTAGGTCATCTTTATATACGGATTTTTTTTTATTTTTGGCGTCGTCAAATTGCACTGGATTACTTTATTTGCGACCATTTTCTTTTAAGTTTGCGGATGTGCAAATAAAAACATTGCAATCTGAGCAAATAGTATCATGTTTTTACGATCAGATTGCGAAAAACGGAGTGGAATTTCTTGTTTGTTTCTTTTGTTTCTTCCTGATAGTTCTAGAAAGTGGTCTTTAAGGTAAGAGTAAATAGATTCTCCTAGGAAAGGCGAGCATTATCGAAGACTATATCGTTCCTTACTATATGAAGATATATATAGGAGAACCAAGGTTGCCGACATAGCACGAAGAATTACCAAACTTAAGTGGCAATGGGCACGGTACATTGCTCGCAGAACAGATGGCCGTTGGGGCCGAAAGGTTCTAGAGTGGCGACCGCCTACCGGAAGACGCAGTGTCGGAAGGCCCCCTACAAGGTGAACCGATGACCTGGTGAAGCTTACGGGAATCCGATGGATGCGAGACGCACAGGACCGTTCTTTGTGGCGACATTTGGGGGAGGCCTATGTCCAGCAGTGGACGTCTATCGGCTGAAATGATGATGATGTGATGATGACTATATGTTGAAGTAGTGGTCAAACGCGAGCCTATGCATAAAAAGTTTGATTTTTTCACTGTTGCTTGGTTTAGAAGACCCGAGTATTTGGTATTAATTCCAGCTTTATACTCCATGCATTCCTAAGAAAAAGGGTCCTGACAGACAAATAAAAAAGTGGTCCTATAAGTGTTCCCTTTTTGCCGAGTTAGGTAAGTACGGAACCTTAAAATATGATAAATCACAAACTGTAACAAGCAGAGAAAGATGTCTATAGATATGAAAATTGTTCAGTCCATGCTCCTATACCTTGACTTTTAAAATTGATATAAAAAGATTTATCGTTCTAAATTCACGTCAAAGCACAACGATATTTTTATGATTTCTCGCAGAATTATAATCCATCATAGACGAGACGACAGCTGAAGAAAACATTAAAATCGATGAATTGAAACTTTATTTTATAACGCTCGAGTTGTGACAACGACTTGCACAAAAGAATTGACTGCTAAAATGATATTCAAAAAAATATTCTGATATTTCATATCGAGAGAATTTTAATGGAAAACTTTTTAATGTTTTGCGAAAATATTTGAGATAGGAACCGCATTTTTTAAACTGGACTGCAAATGATAATTTAGATAGTGATAGGTTTTCAAAGTTGACGGAGAAAAGGTGGCGGGAATCACCACCGGACATTACTCACTGAGTAAACACTTCTTCACAATGAGTATGTCGGATTGTCCTTTGTGCTTGCTTGGAGTTGGAAAAAACTGTCATGCACGTGCTTCTCGAATGCACTTGGGATACTTGAGAGCATCGAATTTACTCATAGATGCCCTGAGCAAACTGAAAGGACTCATCTGCTTTGGAGAGAGGTAGGCTGGTTGGAATAAAGACCGCCATGGCCCCCACAAAATGGTTCAACGAGGACTAAGTGCGGAAACCATTTCACAAAGATAAGATGGAAATATCAAACCTATTGATCCTTGCTGTAATTAGGATATGTGTTAGTGCATGCAATAAACCGTGTGCCTTCTGACACCCAAACTAAAACGCATAAGTCCTGTATCTTAGGTGTCACCGTTTCCTTCTGGCTATTCACAAAATGCCGTTTACATTTAATCTGATTATGATTGCGACCGCTTCACTTGGCTCATCGCTGCACCGCACCCACGTTTGGTTCTTGGGCGGCGGAGCACCACCGTGTCCTCGTGAGAGCATTCGGGCTCTGGTTTTTTTTCGGGCGTTTCCCATTATATGAATTCACACCTAAAAAAAAAACCAGGTGCGTTTGGTCACGTAGGCCACCGCAATAGACTGTCAGTTGTTTGTTTCATACGCGCCAAGTGATAAAAAACATAATCTTTCGTTTAAAAATACTTACATTCACCAGAAGCAATGAAAGCATCCACAATGATCTGTGCCCCGTTATAGAAGTCACCGAACTGGGCCTCCCAAAGGCACAGATTGTCTGGAGAATCGTACGCCATGCCGTACTCGAAGCCGAGCACCGCCTCTTCAGATAAAATCGAATTGGCCACCTGGAACGGGAGGTGCATTTGTATGATAACAAGGTATTGTGATCGGTCTATTTATACTAGCCGACGGGAATAAGTAGGTTCGCATAAAGTATCTAGTTGTTTTTTTGCTTTGATATTGTTCTTTTTACAAAAATAAGTCAAGGAGCGCTTACCATACTAAAGCGTTACTGTTACTATTTTATATTCATTGCAATTAAATTTTTCAATAAAATAAATTGTGACCTTTATTTAATTTTTAGGATTCCGTTCCTCAAAGGGAAAAATGGAACCCTTATAGGATGACTTTGTTGTCCATCCGTCTGAGGAATCTGAAGAAATAAAAATTCATAAGGTACTTTCCCGTTGACCTAGAACCTTGAAATTTAGCATGAAGCAAGATCTTATGGCACAAATATAGGAATAAATCTGAAAACTATAAATTTGTAGTTACGTCACAAAAAAAAATTTTTTTTTTCGGTTCGGAAAAATCGTCGAAAAGTTAATTTGTACGGAACCTTCAGTGAGCGAGTCCGACTCGCACTTGCCTAGTTTTTATTTGAGGGAAAGGTATGAGGTACTAGTGATCATATTATATGAACCTGTGTCCTAATATCATTAACAATTACAAAAAACGGCTCTCCTGAAAAAGTACACTTTTCCTGACATAATGTTGTCAGGAAAAGCGCATAACATTCGTATAATTTTATGCATAGAAAGCAACGAAATATAATCGGATAGATATGGCATCATAGTCGGACAGTCTAGTCGAGTCGGTTTCAGTAAAAGTCTTTCTTCCTTTACATTAAGCATAAATCCAATAATCTATAGCTTGCATTGTTGAACCCAATGCAATGCCTAAGATAGTGAAGACCAATACTGACATGACATGCAGCCTGGGAATACACATTAACTGGTAGAAAATGGCTCAGCGCAGTACTTGTGCCACAGACTTGTACAAAGACGTAAAATCTTTGTAATGTGTTTTTTCACACAAAACCATACAGTTTCCTAACCATAATATGTTACTAGTGTGAAGATATTTATTCTCCTCACGCTCGTAACAACTCACTAGCGCTGTTTCTTGAATGTGCTTGCTTGGAACTGCGTGGTATTCTGTTTAAAAAAAAAACACCACATTACTTATATCACCAATATATCTCCCTTTACTATACATTCAGTCAAAAAAGTATCGGGAATGGATGATTTGTTTATGGTTCCAAATTCAAATTTTTGTTTTTTTTGTAGTTGTTAGATTGGCACAACTGTTTTCCATTTTGGCGCGGAGTTTGAGTTGCATCTGTTATTTATATTAAATACAGTGCTGGTTTTAGTAATATCATATATAGTGTGTATTGCGAATTTCATAATGGACAAAAATATCGAACAAAGAGTTTGTCTTAAATTTTGCATCGCCAATGGAATTTCGTGTTCGGAGTCACTGAAAATGTTACAGAAGGCTTACGGTGAATCGACTTTATCAAAAACTCGTGCTTATGAGTGGTTCAAAGCGTTCAAAAGCGGTCGAGATGTGATGGAAGATTTGCCTCGCTCTGGTAGGCCGTCAACGTCTGCAACTGAAGTTAACATCGCAAAAGTGAAGAAAATAGTGACTGAAAATCCCCATTCAACTCTGAGAGAGATAGCCGTAGAACTTTCTGTATCTCACGAGTCGATCCGTACCATTTTAACTAATCATTTGGGTATGAAACATGTTGCTGCTCGGCTAGTCCCTAAAGATCTGAATTTTCTCCAAAAACTCAATCGCATGAAAGTCGCTGAGGACATGCTAGAACGAGTCAGTTCGGACCCAACATTCATGAAACACATTGTTACTGGTGACGAGACGTGGGTTTACGAGTTTGACATGCAAACTAGTCAACAAGCTTCGGAGTGGCGCCTTCCAACTGAACCGAAACCGAAAAAACCACGCCAAAGTCGATCAAAAGTCAAAGTCATGTTGACTGTTTTCTTTGACTATCGCGGTGTTGTGCACTCTGAATTCTTACCGGAAGGTCTAACGGTAAATAAAGAATATTATTTGAGCGTTATACGGCGTTTAAGAGAACGAATTCGAAGAAAAAGGCCAGATTTGTGGAAAGAAAATTCTTGGATTATGCACCACGACAATGCGCCTTCGCACAAGGCTATCATTGTGAACGAATTTTTGACCAAACACTCAACAAATACCATCCAGCAACCACCATATTCACCAGATATGGCTCCTGCTGACTTTTTCCTTTTTCCTAAACTCAAATTACCTCTTCGTGGCACCCGTTTTCAATCGATAGAAGACATAAAGGAGAATTCGCGGCGAGAACTGAACTCGATTCCGGAAGCAGCGTTTAAAAAATGTTTTGATGAATGGATTATTCGTTGGCGCAAGTGTATCGTTTCTAAAGGAGCATACTTTGAAGGTGATAAAATAAATTTGGATGAATAATAGACATTTTGTGTATTATTGATCTTTTCCCGGTACTTTCTTGACAGAGTAGTACATAAAGTATAAGTAAATAAATAAAAAACCGAAGGCCTGAAAATATTTCATCCAATTTCGTGTATGACCATTATTCTTTAGTGGAAAAAAAACTTCGTACTTGCAAGACAATAAAAACACATTTTCATGGCAAGAACACTTTTAAAATATGTTGTCTAAATTAAATAAGGTAAGTAATAATAATAATTTATTGACCATACACGAGTTTATAAGGGAAACAGAGAAAAAAATCCAATAGATACACATATAGAAGTGACCGTGGGCCCCAAATTAGGCACAGCCTGATTAGATAATAGATTTGACCGATTAAAAGTTTTGTGTGACACAGCACGATTCACAAGAGTCAGTGCAGTAATTAATGAAATGGTAGTAGAAAGCGGAAAGAAATAAAAAAAAGAATTTTGGCTACATACGGGGAGAATAGTAGAGCTTTTACGATGCGTAGCTGCAGCGTTAGCGATAGATAGCATCGGTAGCGGCAAACACAACAAAAACATTGGTAAAGATATACAAATGTGACCATCGCCTCATGGAAAACATCTTTGCCGCGTAGCGTAAGTGGAGTGAATGATTTAAGCGAGAAGATTAGTAGAGAATCGCCATGCCAGGTAGCCTAAGCATAGCAGATGATTATATCTTGAAGATTTGTAGTTTTGCTATGCCCCATAGCAGATAAATAATTTGTCAATACACTTACTCGAAAACCCACTCCAACCTTTAAACCTCTAGTAGTTTCTCGTACTAGTACGGAAAGTGAGTCAGTTCGTCCCCGTCACAATTTATTACATTTACCTTATCAGGCTGGTCGCCCCACTAGTCGCTGTTCAGCTACCGTAAGTGTTTTGAAAAACATTGTTTAATACACGTGGGTCACTGCAGCACTCGGCTCCATACAACCCTCGCCTGCGGCTTGGGTAAATTCTGCCTCGGTCACTATGACAAAGTTTCTCCACATGTATCAAAATGTAATATTTCTTACTTCTAGAAATCCTTTCTGCTTTTCATGTATATGGTTGAGTGGTATATGGATGGCTTCAGTCTCTTGGTCCACCAGCATCACGTGGCGATGTGAGAAGGTGCCTCTGCCAACATCCTCACCACTTAAACGAACGTGGCGACCCTCCATTAGCAGAGAACCTGTTGGGAAACCGTAAAATTACATGTAAATCATGGAACTTTCAGTGGACACTTTTTGAATTTAGTGACACAACCAATACTAAATTCAAATTCATATGCTTTTACAAAAACTAAAATGGGAATTTCAAGATTTGTAATGTAATACTAATAATAAACTTTATTTTCAGACCGGAGATCCATAGCACGAGTAAAACATTAAATTGATACTTACTAACTAAAAGAAAAATACATTAAATACGCCTCTAACACATATCTGAATGATGGTCTGTGTACTGCCATCCAGTGACACACTATGACCCTGCCGGCTATACTAGCAGTATATATAAGTGTACTAGCTTCTGCCAGCGATTTCGCCCGCGTAAAAGTAGGTTTCTGCCTGGGGCCACGGGTAGTGTGAAAGTGAAACCCGGGGCCCTGGGACGAAGGCAAAGAAGGAACAGGAATGGGTTTTTAGTCAGTAAAAGTCTGACACTATCTCCCGCTCCGCCCAAGAGTGGGATTTGTCATTAGATGATTATCCCATCTAAAAAAAAAAACTCCTGTTTTGCCTCCTTAGGGGTAGAGTTTTGTAAAGTCCGTTTCCTTATAGGTTGTACGTATAAGGAACCTAGCAGCCAAATTTTAAGTTTGTAGGTGTTATAGTTTCTGAGATTTCGTGATTAATCAGTGACTGGTATTTCGCTTATATACATATATACAGATAAGAAAATTCACCAAGTCTTTGCTAAAATGCACTTTCTGTTCGCATAAATTCAAGACGAAGACTAGATGTCTGTTTGAGCCTAACTAAGATCAAAACAGTAATTAATTAAACAAAAGAGAGTGACAAAACTAATATTGAAAGATGTAAACTTAACTTTATTTGAAACAGATATCCACATTTCGAACAGATGGGATTTCATTTAACTGAAAGGCTACAAATTTTCAATTAAATGGACTGCGTAACTGTAATCTCTGGAGGTTTATGTTCTACAGTAATGACTTAGTGTCTCAGTTAATTAGAGGAGCTTTTATTCTACAACATTGACACTTTTAATTAGGAAAACATTGGCTTTGGCGGCATTAAGCAATTTCAATCGTTGTTTATTTCACTGTTATGGTCTGTTACATCTGAATTTTACTCTTATAGTTAGCGATGTCATCTAATATGGATTACTAGTCAATAGCTCCACATACGTCGCTCAACATTTGGATACCGGATTATTTGTTAAGAGTTCTTAAAATTATTATTGTATAAATTACCATTGTAACATATCCATAGGGTGGTCAAAGATCGTACAAATATTTAAAACGAAGTTTTGAGTTCATTTTAAATTTTATATCAGAAATTGTGATGTTGGCTACTAGTACCTACAGACCATAATAGATATTTAAAGATATAAACTATCCAATTTAAACACTTAGGCCGTTAAAACTTAATTTCGCATTTACTATAGATGTGCCAATATTTTACTAGGTGAGCGAGGTTTTTTTTTTTTAATTGATATAAACCAGTGCTTGACTGTGATCCCACCTGATGGTAAGCGGAGATGCAATCATTGATGGTCAGGCGCACTAGTTTATTAAGAGCCTCACTCTAGCCTTGAAGACACCTAAATTATAGTTGGACGGGAAGACTGCAGCAGGCAAATTGTTCCAGTCCTTCGATGTACGCGGTATAAACGACGAAGCGAAACGCTTATTTGATTTGTTTTCACCAAAATAGGTAACAATATTGCACGTTCTTAAGAAGCTTTGCCTCTGTTCCGTTTATCTACTCATGTGGTAGCATGCACTAACAGACAGCCTAATCATAGCAAGGATTATATTCACATAACAATGTATTTTGTCCTGTATATTTCTCTCCATATTAGTCTTATGTATGAATAAATTATTACATTATTATAATTCTGCAGCCCCTACGTAAGCCTTTGGGATGTTTATAAACGAAGTAAGTTAATAATCTTACCGAATGCCAACGCTTCAGCGGTCGCCCAATCGATATCTTTCCCTTCCGTCAGCTTGGCTAACCGATTCCTCACATGTGTCTTAGCCAGATGAGGGTGAACGTTCTGCAAACAAGAAGGGAATAATTATACATTGATTGATGGGTTTAGGGTAATTGTTAAGAGATATCTTTGGTAGGTACGGTTAGCAAGATCAGTTGTTTAATGCTGCAGCTTTTAAAAATTTAATTAAAATTATTCATAAAGCATATGTAGGTCATTATTTTTTTAATTAAAAGTTTTATTAAAACATCACAAACTTTTGAAAAGCATCAATTCGGATGAAAAAATAAAATTAAAATTCTTTAAAAACCCGTGTCTCAAAAAGAAATTAAAAAATAAGTTAACAAATTACTCTTTCAGCCTTTTAACTTCATTTAAAGAATCTATAAATATTTTAAAGATGAGCGTCACTGAGTCGGTAGCGGTAGGGATAGGTGTGGTCCTATCCCTACCGCTTATAGGTACACAATTTACTGTTTTCCGCACTAGCGTGAAAAAATGCACTAGCTCGCCCCCGCCACAATTTATTGTATCAGGCTGGTCGCCGCGCAGCCCCCACGCCGGGCAGCTGCCGTTCATTTATTTCTGAGTAAGTGTATTGAAAAACGTCGTTTGATACACGTGACTAGTTACTGTAGCTCTAACGACTCCATAACGAATTCTGCCTCGGTCACAATGACAAACTTTGTCCACTTGTCTCAAAATGTACTATTAAATCGATTTTGACCATATTGGATCGAGACCATTTACAGCTGCAATACAATCAAATATTACTAAAGTAGGAAACATCGACTATTTTTAGTTTTCCGCTTTACGTAGAATGTTCCTAAAACTGAAGAAGCGCGGTCTGACAGTAACGGCCCGTTCACGACTTCGGTCTTAACGGCAAGCCGCGCGGTATGCGAGGCGGCATCGGTAGGCAAGCGCGTGCCGCTATGAGCGGCGTCTCGTGGCGTGCTTCAAACATTTTCATACTTTTGTTCTTACCGCTCGCCGCTGCCGTGCTTAGCTACCGCTCACAGCGGCAAGGTTGTGAACGGGGCGTAAAAGTACTATTTTTCTTTTCATACGTTAAGCAAACAACGTTAAAGCGATACAGTACGTTAAAAATCTCGCATAGGAGTAAATTCTGTCCGTTTTGAATTGAATTCTGTACGCGACAGTGTGACGTTGAATGCTGGAAAACTTGCTTGAATATTGAAAATACCTTTCTGCAACAGATCTGGAATAAGAAAAATCCGAAAGCAAACTGATCTGCCGTTAGGTTTTGTGAATACTCGTCAATATGACATAGGTTTGAATGAAAAAAATATTTGTTAACTGGCCTGTTGATCTAGTGGTTAGTGGCCAGGACTGCTATGCTGGAAGGTCGTGGGTTCGAAATGTTTTTGTGATGAGCACGATCATTTGTTCTGTGTCTGGGTTTAATGTATCTATAATTTTTATGTATTTAGAAATATATAAGTAAGTTTATCAGATGTCTGGTACTCATAACACAAGCTCTGCTTAGCTTGAGACTAGACGGCGTTGCGTGATAGTTGTGGAATATGTAAAAAAAAAGTAACCTTTCAATAAATATACAGAAAAACTGAGCAAGTGCGAGTCGGACTCGCGCACTGAGGGTTCCGTACAAACTTGAAAGGTAAATTGCGGTTTACGATTTATGACTTATTAAGAAAAAAACTACTTACTAGATCTCGTTCAAACCAATTTTCGGTGGAAGTTTGCATGGTAATACATCATATATCTTTTAGTTTTAATTCTCTTATTTTGGAAGCTACAGGGGGGGGGGGGAGCACACATTTTACCACTTTGGAAGTGTCTCTCGCGCAAACTAGTCAGTATAAAAAAAATCATATTAGAAACCTCAATATCATTTTTGAAGACCTATCCATAGATACCCCACACGTATGGGTTTGATAAAAAAAAAAAATTGATTTTCAGTTCTAAGTACGGGGAACCTTCAAAATTTATAGTTTTTTTTCTATTTTTTTTTTGTGTAAATTTTAATGTGGTTCACAGAATACATCTACTTACCAAGTTTCGACAGTATAGTTTCGGAAAAAAGTGGCTGTGACATACGGACGGATAAACAGACAGACATGACTAATCCACAAGGGTTCCGTTTTTTGCCATTTGGCTACGAAACCCTAAAAATAGAATACTAATTGTGAAAACTTTATCAAAATGGGTAGAAAAGCAAATGAGATATAACAATTTTAAATACATAGGTATATCTGTGTCTCTCATCAAGATGCCGTCTTCTATGGCGGTTGTACGGGTGTCATGAATTTTAAAGTCAAAGACCAATTCAAACATCTCTTTCATAATAGCAGCTTTGAAGCTTTATAACTTCGTTTTTTTTTTAAATTTTTTTTTTTTAATGATAGGCTCGCGTTTGACCACCATCTCACCTGATGGTAAGCGATGATGTGGTCGACGATGGAGCTCGCTTGCCTTGGAGTAACCTATTCACTCTTGACTTAAAGACCCTTAAGTTGTAGCTATCAGATAGCACAAACTCCGGCAAGGAATTCCACTCCTTGGCTGTACGCATAATAAATGTGTTCTCAAAAGGCTTTGTGCGTATGGGTGGGACGTCCACCATGTACCGGTGGCGCAACGCCGTACGTCTAGTAGTCTGATGATGGAACGGACTTGGTGGAATTAGATTGGCTTGGTGGAATTCGTTTTTTCATATTTGTTTACAAAAAAGTATTTTATTTAGTAAATAAAAATGCATATGACATGACATATTCGTTCATTTCACGAATACAAAAAAAAGTTAGTCACCTATATGAAAAATCAAACGATTTTGTGGTTGAGTTGTGTGACTGACGCATTTCAATCGTCCGTAACTGGATCACCATAGATTGATATACCGATTCAATAATGGAAATGGCTGCGCGAAGCGGATTGGAATCGAATTGCGTTAGGATTTGGTTTTTGAAATCCCTCGCACATTTTCTCTATCATTTTTCAAAATGACTTATTGTAAAGTAAACTTGAATCGAAGCTGTGCTGTCTCGCTTAGCTTCGTTGGACCTGCTTCAGGGTAATTCGTGACATTAAAAATTGTGAACGTTTTTTGTAACTCAATATCAGATACAATAATAAAAATTATTAATTTTTTATTTATTTATTTAAACTTCATGTACAGTAGTGGTACATAGGCGGACTTAATGCAACAAGGCATTCTCTAACAGTCAACCTTTGGGTTAAAAGAGACAAAACTATGGTAGGTGTGCACAATAAATAATAATAATAAAAAATAAAATAATAATAATAATTGTTGTATAATTATGTTTGCGACATAATTATACAACTATACTTATTTTGACCATCACCATAACTCCCTAACTTAGAGATAAGGTAAAATGTCAAGTTTTTATTAATTACATAAACTCTTCTTTTTTCTCTTTTCCTTTTTTTTTCTTTCATAAGCTCTTCTCATAGTTAGAGAGTTAAGTTAATGGTTTTAATGAGTATAATTTTGTAAATAAAATTGAATTATCTGAAAATATCCGCAGGAGAACTAAGGTTGCCGACATAGCACGAAGAATCGCCAAACTTAAATGGCAATGGGCAAGGCACATTGCTAAATACATACATGTCATTACCGCAAATGTTAATATATATTTTTTTATTTATCTTATTATTCGATACCGAACTGCGAATTGCAACAAACCTACAAAAAAAATGAGTTTCGAAGGCTATTCTTTTTGTTTTTTAGATGGGAATTATCCGATGAATTCTCCCGCTCTAGGGCGAGGCGGGAGGCCGTTGCAGACTTTGACTAAAACCCACTTCTTTGTTCCTTCTTTGCCTTGCGTTCCAGGACCATGGGTTTCCCTTTCGAAAGGTAACCCATGGCCCCAGTAAGCGTCGGTCCTGCTAGGTCCCTACAGTTTTGCGTACTTCTCTTTGAGGCGCGCGCGGTCCAGACAGTTCGCGAGCTATCCTAGAGCATTCACATTAATGATAAATTATTTAGCTTTATTAGCACGTGGCTTTATTAGCCACACCTAGCAAGTTAACAGTTTGAGATAGTATTAAACTTGACCTATTCAGTGGGTCGTAGTTAGTAGGCTAAGTTTAGTCAATAACTTAGTTACTTATATGATAGGAACTTTGAACTAACTTTTCGGTTGACAAAGTTTTGGTGGATTACCTTATTCACAAAATCTCGCCGATGTTGTAACAAGTTAGAAGTTAGTTTGAGACCGATACAATGTTCGTGTGCTTGTCAAAATTGAGATTATTGAGAACTAGGCATTCGATATTTTGACGTCTCGCTGCAATTAGGCTTAGACTGTAGACTGTTTTAGACTTAGAGTTTGTCAGTGTTTCACGCTCAAACGTCTGAACGGATTTGGATGAAACTTGGCACAAGGGTAGATTACGTCCTGTAATAGGACATAGAATATTTTTGTCCTAAGAGTATGTTTCCTTGGTCGAATTTTCTATTTTCTTGCGGACGAAGCCGATGGAGCAAGTTATTTAAAAAAGCGATCGGTGAGACGGAAAAAGTCTTTTCATTATGGATATAATTTCCTAAAAGCGTTTCTCCTCAAACCATTTTTCATTTGTATTTAAAAAAAATAAAACCGGCCAAGTGCGAGTGGGACTCGCGCACGATGGATACCGTACAGTCCGTAGCAAAAAACGAGTAAAAAAAACACGTTTTTTGTATTCCCTTTAAATACTTAGTTTTATTTTGTTTTATAGTATTTGTTGTTATAGCAGCAACAGAAATACATAATCTGTGAAAATTTCAACTATAAAACCATTACAGTTCTTGAGATACAGTCTGGTGACAGAAGTACAGACAGACGAACAGCGGAGATTTAATTATAGGGTCACGTTTTATCCTTTGGGTACGGAACCCTAAAAATGGAGTGGATAAACTGCTTGCTGCCTTGCTTGCTTGCTTATCTTTTATAGTTCCAAATCTCTATTTTGTACAATCTAACTACTTCAGTTTTGAACGTTGACATAATATACCTATATATTATATCTTAGATAATAATCATCCAGTTTCCACTGTTCGCAGCGATTATCTCCAGTTGGGTAGGCAGCAGCGTTGACCTGAATGCTGAAAAGGCCTGCGGCAACCTCTAATCCGTCAAGCGTGACAATTAGTGCATTGTTCCTCTTTGATTGCTTGAGGGATGTAACTTAGGTATAGGATGTTATGGAAACTTGAAGATTAATTATAAACTGTAAGACGTATTCACATGAGCGCGATTTTTTCGGCGCTAAATTGTACCACAATAAAGTAGTCGAGATCGCGACAAATCATGCAGCACAAAAACCTGCCCCCTAGCCAAGTTACGATCGTTTCGTTTGCGTCGAACCCTCGAGTAGGCCACGCCTCCAATTCCTTTGTTCTGACCACGTGACTGAGCGTTGAGATGACGTCAGAACAAAGGAACCGGAGGCGTGGCCTACTCGAGGCGTTCGACGCAAACGAAGCGATCGTAACTTGGCTAGGGCGGTTGGTAGTTGTGGTGCATGCGACACATACGGGTCTCGCGCTCGTGATTCCAATCCTTGACAGAGATTGCATGGAAAATTGATCCTGTTAACTTAAAGCGGGTATGGGCAAGCTAAACATTCAAACTTTTTAATAAGTCTCTAAGAATTTGATGGGTAAAAAAGAATTGAATTGTAGAAGAAGAGAAGGGCGGGGTCGGCCGTGGGCGGCTGGCTGGACGTCTAGCAAGATGCAAGTATGGTATCGGTTCTATTTAATTCTACAAAGTGTAGATAGTGTGTGTAGTGTTTTCTAGGAATACACCCAGTAATGACCAATAGTTTTTACATACCATCTGCTCTCAAATAATATTATGTACGTAAAAAAAGGCATTAAGTAGCAATTTCAAAACCTCTGACGACAGAACGAGCGCGCGATTCAATGTCTGCTCAAATACGATTTGAGCGATTAAATTCATGTCTTATATGAACGCGTCCCAACTTGCTCACTCACTCGAGCAGCAAAGCCCGGTGGACACACAAGGAAAGTGTTGAGAAATGAATTATCACCCTCTGCGCATATTAGTGCTTTTTTTTCGGTATGATAATCATCTTATGACATTCCTCGCTCTTGGGCGGACCGAGAGATAGTGTCAGACTTTTACTGACTCCGAGTCTTCCATTCAGAATCAGACCCTTGACCCCAGTAGGCTTTGACCCTGCTGGGCCCCTACAGTTGCTGACATCTTGAGGCGCGCGTGGAACAGTACGCGCCGTCGACGACTTGGGCCCGGTCCGGACGGTCACCGGACGGTCGGACGGCGAGCTACCCAATGCTCGCCATCCGCAAACCGGCGCCTACGGTGGCCGGAAATCAGGATCGGAATCCCGGCGGCAGTTGGGGCGTAAGGACCGTTGCCTCACGCGACCGGCCGCCTCCTTTGCTAGCATTACTACTTCGCAGAAGGAGGCGACCACCTGCCACTCCTCCTCGTTTCGGACCATGGCCTGTACCGCGCATATTAGTGCTAACCTAACTAGTTTTTCCCTAAATACTTATCGTTTTAGATTTATTTGAAAAAAAATTCTTCAGACATAACTAACGAAATGTGGGTCTACTTGAAGTTCAGTCGTCAATATTAAAAGTATTTATCTACAGATAAAATTCTAGCAAACAGTAAACATTGTTGATCAGAAAGACTGCTGCCAGGGCCTCAAGCCTGCTATTACAATAGTGTCAGAATGGTCTATCATTGACTTCATAATTGTTGATTTTGACCAAGTTTGGTAATCTACTAATATAATGGCGTCATTATGACTTTCGAATGGTCAACCAGTGATACGCCATTTAAAGAAATGGCATAGAATGGTAATCTCGTTTACAATGACAAATAAGTGTTTGACGTATGCGGGAATCTGCTAAAATTTTGACAGTTCCTTTGATCAGTGACCTTTCATTAGAACGTCATTGTGCAGTCATTGCTTTTAATAAGCTTTATATTGTCATTCTACCACAACTCTATTACGAGACCATTGACCGATCAATGATCGATCATTATGAATTAGACGATTACGAACATTTAGCAAAATGACAATAGGGTCGTGTTAGAATGACGAATTTATAAAAATAGCAGATTTGGGCCCCAGTAGTAGTAGTCAGTGTTCAGTATTTAAAACATTTTGTAGAAAATCATCCAATAAATTCTCCCACTTTAGAGTGGAGCGGGAGAGTGTGTCAGACTTTTACTGACTAAAACCATACATGAGTCTTGCAGTTCTCCTTTACGTTCTAAGACCACAGGTTTCCTTTACAAAAATGCGATGCGGGGCCGCGGCAGACCTAGAAGATATCGAGACGACCTGGATGTTTTCCTTAAGAATTTGTAAGAGAAAGCGAGAAACTGTGATCGTTGGAAAGAATAGAGGGCAGGAATAACACTGGTGCAGTACGTAGTAGCTACAAACAACAATTATTTCATTTCTATAGAAGGGATACTTAGCACATTCATTGTGCGTACAGCTAAGGAGTGGAATTCCTTGCCGGAATCTGTGTTTCCTGATGGCTACAACCCGGGAATCTTTAAGTCAGGAGTGAATAGGTTACTTCTAGGTAAGCGCGCTCTATTGTCGATCGCGTCGTCGCTTTCCATTAGCTCTCCTAGCCAAGTTGCAATCGTTTCGTTCGCGCCGAATGCCTCGAGTGTTTTGCTTTAAAATGACGTCAGAATAAAGGAATCGGAGGCGTGGCCTACTCAAGGCGTTCGGCGCGAACGAAACGATTGTAACTTGGCTAGGGGGGCAGGTGAGATAGCGGTCAAGCGCGAACCTATCAAGAATTAAAAAAAAATTGCCATAGGGATTCGGTATAGCTTACCTATCTACAATTAAGCTACGAGAGTCCAAGCTAATAAATAGATAACGAATATAAAAAGAATATTTACCAATCACCAAACGACAGACATGCGGGGTTACCATGACGTTCAAAGTAAGATTGTTTCATTCTTATTTCAGTGTGGGTAAGAGACAGAGCTATACAGGTTGTCTAGCGCCATCTCTTACCCACACTGGAAATAGAATGAAACAATCTTACTTTAAACGTCATGGTACAGGTCTAGGACTATACGAAGAGTATGTTTCGAACAAAAATAACACAGGACTTAAATCCGGAGAATAGTTTGACCTCAATCAGAGGTAATCCTTGGCTTCGATCGTCAGTAAACAAGGAATCCATTGGAATCGTCGCAATTGAGTTTGTATGGCAACGAAGGTCGGTGCAACCTTCGGATTTTGCTGGCGAAAGAATTCTTGGCTATTTAAGGCGAAGGACGGAGTATTAGGATTATGTATGCGGAATATTTGTTTAACAAATTCTTGATTGGGATATTAAGAGCCCTGTTGTAATATCATACCTGTATATGTTATAGGCAATCTGTATAATTCAGGAATTCTATACAATACCTGTGCAATGTATAGGCTGCTTAGGGCGTTCAGGCAATGTATGAAATATTTTGAATATTATTACGTAATTTACCTAGGTTAATGTATACAATTCCTAGGGATTGTATAGAGTACCTGCTGGTCCACAATGTGGCAATGTGTAATAGATTTTGGTCTATGTTTATTATTAACTGACCTACCTATAAAATGACGCGCAAATGAAACATGTTGGTCTAGTGGTCAGTGGTCGTTACTGCTATGCTGGAAGTCGTGGGTTAGATTCCCAGCCAGGACAAATATTTGTGTGATGAGCGTGACCATTTGTTCTATGTCTGGGTTTAATTTATGTATAATACTTATGTATTTAGAAATATACAAGTATGTTTATCAGTTGTCTAGTACTTATTCATATAGCACAGGCTCTGCTTAGTTTGGGATTAGATGGCGTTGTTTGATAGTTGTGGAATATTATTATTAATTATTATCATTTATCCCGGGGATACATTCCATTGGAATTATGTTTTACTGTATTTAACCTAATATAAAAAAAATAACATGTCACAGTGTTTGTTATCGAACTCCTCCTAAACACCTTGACCTTCGTTTTTTGTATATTTAACAGTTCTAAGATTAAGTAGTGGGTTATTTTATACCTTCCTACCCCTAACCTGCAAGATTTCTTTGAAAATGTATATGGCAGAACAGCGTTTACCGGGTCAGCTAGTACCTATACCTATATATAAAAGTTTAATACGTTGAGTATTAAAAAAAAATTGGGTTAGAACTGAAGCTGATACGAATCTATATCAAACTGAAAAGTTAAATCAAGATCATTTTATTTCACATAGGCCTACACGGGCTCTTATAAAACTTCAGAAGCTGGCGCGCGGTCTCTATTGGTCGTTCCATATGTAGAAGAACCGGTTTGAAACTCCATGGTTACTCTTTTATCCATTTAAAGTCCCTTCATCATCTTCCTGCCCTTGTCCCGTGTTATTTGGGGTCGGCGCAACACGTTTTTTTCTTCCATTCTGCCCTGTCACTCGTCATGCTATCACTAACTTACTTTTCTTTCATATCACTGTTCACACAATCCATCCATCTTTTCTTTGGTCTCCCTCTCCCTCTCCATCCATCCACATGTAAACTCATAACTCTTTTAGTAACATGCGTTTCATCTCTCCTCTTCACATGACCATACCAAGACAAACGATTCCCTTTCAACTTTTCACTGGCGCCCCTGTCATTCCAACTTCTCCTAATATATTCTTGTGTTTTTTATTACATTCATTTCGAAAGTCATTTTAACGTTTCAGGTGATAGGTATGCATTTAGCAGAAATTTTAAAAATAAACAAGATTTAGGTACTTACAAATCCATCAGGTAGACTGACTGATGCATTTCCAACTACCTTCAATAGACCAGTGTCTACTCCTGTGTCCCAGGTCTCCACTGCGTTGGGTGCTGTCTGCATACCTGCCCATTGTTCCTGATAGTATGTGACCTGCAAGGTAATACAAAACCACTAGTTTATCTATATATATAAAAGGAAAAACTGACTGACTGACATATAAACGCGCAGCCTAAACTACTAAGACTGGGAACGTGAAATTTTGTGTAAAGCTTCCTTTTATGATGTAGGCGAGCACTAAGAGAGGATTTTTCAAAATTCACACCCCTCAGGGGTTGAAACGGGGCCGCAGGGGTCTAAAGTTTGTATGATTAAAACCTTCTTTCACGCGAGCGAAGCCGTTGGCAGAAGCTAGTATTATTATAAAAGAAGAAGATATAGGTATGATACTATTAAACTGAGTTCCATTCGGTCAGTTTGTGGTTTTCCAAGATACGTTTTTAGAGCTAAACGATTAGAGTACCTAAGTATGGCATCGATTGAAAACGTCGACAGTGCATTAGAGTAGTAATTAATATTTGGGTGACCTATATTAGAAAATCATATTACCTACTGGAATGAGAAATTCGGAACTGGAAATAGTCTGGAGACAGACGGGCGGTAGATAAATCAATCAATTGAGGTCATTACAGAAAAACCCAACAAAAAATACTCGATAAGAAATTCAACACAAGATGTAATTTCAATCCAAGGGCTCTCTTTATCTGTAGAGCAATTTGATTATAAATTCTATCAAAATTTCGCGTTGCAATGTCGCTTCTTGGGTACCTGTCTGCAGGATGGGTACGCCACAATCATGGCGAAAAGTCCCCTATTTGAGTTGTGGCTGAAGAGGTGCCACGGCGTCCTCACCTTCCACCTGATGCATGGTAATTTCGGGAGGTTCCTGATCCGGATTCAGGCGAAAGAAACGCTCGGGTCACCATTGTACGGATCGTATTTAGGACACGGTGGAAGTCTACCCAGCTTAAGCGGTGCACTGCCAGGTCATCGTGGAGGCGATCGGCGGCGGTGACCTCTCGCTTCCAGCCCTGGTTCAAACGGATGCAGTAGCTTCGTTCTGCGTAGCATTAATCTGCAGAAAGGTACATCCTCACGCCCCAGCTGCTACGACAGGAGACACAGGAGAGAGTTGCAGGGCGATTCCTGGCCACTGTAGGCGCGGGCTTGCGGACGACGAGCAATGGGTAGCTCGCCGTCCAGCTGTAAGGATGTTGCCCGAGTTGATAGCGCATACACGGCCGGACGTTGATGGCCGAAGTCTGACACGCCCTGTCACTCCACCCTAAAGCGAGAGAAATCATTTAATGATTTCCCACCTCAAAAAAGAAGCTTTAAATTATTTTCTTACGCAACCAAATTAAACAAAACGTTAGCGGTGCTTATTTTCCTAAATTACAGTTATCTTTGTCACAAAACAAACTTCTTGGAGGCAAACAAACGGTTAATTAAAAGCGAAACCAAAACTACAATAAGACAAAACAGATAAGACAAAGTTGGCAACAATAATGTTTAGATACACGAATAAGGATGGGCTAACAAAAGGCCCGGATAATAAATTAGCTACACTAACTCTTATCTGTGAATTCTGTGATTGCACAAATATAACGAAATGTCTGGGTTTGGGAGTACGTAGCTTTAAGAGGGTCCTTTTGTACTCGTCTATCGTCAACATCGAGCATGGTTTAAAGGCTTGTTACTTCAACTAACGCAATCTAACGCGATGTTTGACGAAAACGGGAGGGAAGCGTCCAATTCCCTCATATGTGCAGCCGTTTCCTTCGCTAGAATTATTGCTTCGCAGAAAGAGGCGACGGCCTGCTATTCCTCCTCGCTATGGACCAATGTCTGCAACAGGGCCAGGTCGGGCCGCCCGGCGCAAGAGGTCGCTGCCGCCGATAACCTCCACGAGGACACGACGGCGGTGGAGCTCCACCCAAGCGAGGCACACCTCCACCTTATACTCCACCGTGTCCTCCGGGCGGTTCACACAATGGTGACATCCGGGCGTTTCTTCTGCCTGAATCCGATGCAAGATCTCCCGAACTTACAATGTCCGGTGAGGACCTGCGTCATGCGTAAGGTGAAGATGCCGTGACGCCAGCCACGGGACTTACCGTCATGATTATAGCATGTCTTTTTTTTATGTGGGAAAATCATCTAATGACAAATCCCGCTCTTGGGCTAAGCGGGAGATAGTGTCAGACTTTTACTGACTGAAAACCCACTCCTGTTCCTTCTTTGCCTTCATCCCGGGGCCCCGGGCTTCGCTTTCACACTACCCGTGGCCCCAGTAGGCTTCAACCCTGCTGGGCCCCTACAATTATAGCATGCCTAAGGTTTTTTTTTATTGGGTGGGAAAATCATCTTATGACAAATCCCGTTCTTGGGTGGAGCAAGAGATAGTGTCAGACTTTTACTGACTAAAAACTCACTCCTGTTCCTTCGTTGCCTTCGTCCCAGGGCAGCATGCCTAAAGTGAGAGCTTATGTATTGCTAGTTTGATAACAGTTGTAAAAAATCCTTAAAGTTCTAAGCCAAGATGAAACAACTGAAAATAACCACAACCGCGGTAATTCATTCACCTTATAAAGTTGCTTATGATAATCAAAAGTTAATGCCTTCCTCCTAAACTTGAGACCGCACATTTACATATTTAATGAGTTTAATCTCAAAGTAAATGAGAACAAATTATTTATGTTGAGGCTGAGAACATAAAATGTCACATTTTGGTAACAAGGGTTCTGGGTTTGATTTTTGGACTAAGATAATTTTGTGTACCTACCTACTCTTATGAAGTTTGTTTGTTTACAGTGAAAACTTAATTGTTATTTGTCTTATAAGGAAAACACATTTGACTTGTGACTGGTCTGTTGGTCTAGTGGTTAGTGGCCTTGACTGCTATGCCAGAGGTCTTGGCTTCGATTCTCACCCAGGACAAATGTTTGTGTGATCAGCATGATCATTTGTTCTTTGTGTAGGTTTTTTTTTTAGGTGGGAAAATCAGCCAATGACAAATCCTGATGATAGTGACAGACTTTTACTGACTAAAAACCTACTCCTGTTCCTTCTTTGCCTTCGTCTCAGGGCCCCGGGTTTCGTTTTCACACTACCCATGGCCCCAGTAGACTTCGACCCTGCTGGGCACCTACGATTTGCTGATAGGCGTGCGTGGAACAATACGCGGCGTCGACGACTTGGGCTCGGTACGGACCGTTACCGGACGGTCGGACGGCGAGTTACCGATTGCTCGCCGTCCGTAAGCCCGCGCCTATCGGATCGGAATGCCAGCGGCGGTTGGGGCGTGAAGACCGTTGCTTCACGCGATCGGCCGCCTCCTTTGCTAGCATTACTGCTTCGCAGAAGGAGGCGACCACCTGCCACTCCACCTCGCTCCGGACCATGGCCTGTACCAAGGCCTGGCGCGAGAGATCGCCGCCACCGATCGCCCCCACGAGGACACGTCGTCTGCCCAAGCGGGGCACACCTCCACCGTGTGCTCCACCGTGGTTCTGTGTGTGGGTGTAATTTATCTATAATATGTATGTATTAGACATATATAAGTATGTTTATCAGTTGTCTTGTATGAGTACTAGACAACTGATTAAAATAGCTTAAGCTAGCATAAGCTCTGCTTAACTTGGGACTGGACGGCGTTGTGTGATAGTTGTGGAATATTATATTAGATTATTTGATTTTATATTTGATTATTGATAACAGGACCTTTGTACAATTTTTATAACAATGTATCTTCTTTTTATTTTAAAAAAACGTGTTGCGCCGACCCCAAATAACACGGGATAAGGGCAGGAAGATTATGATGATGATGTATCTTCTTTTTATTTATGTGTGTACATGAATTATAAAATAAATAAATTATTTGCTGTACTAAAAAAAACATCTCGCAAGTTTTGAAGCGTTGGTGGTTTGCAACTTACTCTTATCCTGTAAAAAGCATCCTGCAGAACCTTAAAAACTTACACACACATTACCTCAGGTTTATAAGTTGGAATAGCTTCATATTGTTTCTGAAGATAGCTGGTGTAAGTCGCTAACACGTCTTTTACTTCTTCTTCTTTCATGACTCCCTCTGACACCAATTTTGCAGCATACACATCTGGGATCGATCTGGAAAAATAGATTCATCAGACAAGAGCACCTTGCGTCACCTGCTACGC
This sequence comes from Mythimna vitellina, assembly GCA_949316375.1. Classification (NCBI taxonomy): domain Eukaryota; kingdom Metazoa; phylum Arthropoda; class Insecta; order Lepidoptera; family Noctuidae; genus Mythimna; species Mythimna vitellina. The sequence continues at coordinate 5,302,079 of OX438696.1, forward strand.
TGCCCATCCTGCACAACCACCAGTACTTTTCAAGATCTATACGAGACTAATAACAGAGCTGTACAGATTGCCAAACATTGGTCAGGAAAAAATTTATTTGTTTACAGCATAGCAGCATAATCAGCCTTTTTAATGTCGCCACTTGCACTGCTGGAACTCAGGCCTCAGGCCGTAATCCACCACGCAAGCAAAGTGCAGGTTGGTGAATGTCACATGTCTCCGAATTTTTTTTCTAGGACATGCCGGTTTACTCACAGCGTAGTTTGAGTATATCAACACGAAAAGAAGATCAGACAAGAATAACTCATTAAAAGTATAATATGAAGTGGATGAAATGCCGATATCTGAAGGAAATTGCTCGTTTTGTATCTAGAAAATTGCCTGAGCGGAAGCTGGGGAAATAAGAACTTTTGTTGAATTCTTAGAAAAGTGAATCTAAGCTATATTTTATAGACTAGCTTTTCCCTGCCACTTCGATCGCGTGAATACCGGTTATAATTGATGCGAAGTCGAAGTTGAAGCCAGGTAAAAAGTACCTTATGTTTTCTTGGTACGAAATTTCAATAAAACCTGTTACAGTAGTTTAACCGTCAAAAGCGTACATCGAAGGACTGGAATAATTTGCCTGCTGCGGTCTTCCCGTCCAACTATAATTTAGGTGTCTTCAAGGCTAGAGTGAATAGGCTCTTAATAAACTAGTGCGCCTCATCATCGATGATTGCATCTCTGCTTACCATCAGGTGGGATTGCAGTCACGCATTGGTATATATCAACAAAAAAAAAACGTAACGGACTGAGTTACTTTCACATTTATAATATTAGTATGGATTTGCGTAATTTATTTCTGTTTGAGATTGTATCGTACGAAAGTAAGTAAATAATTAAAATACTGCTCTCAATATTTTTAAAAAGGTTGACTTACATTTGAAATTACTCCTGCATCATGGATGCAGATTTGGAGATTCACAAAAATGTAAACTCAAATGTACAATACACGCAGAACCGAAATAATGCAAGCCATACAAATATTTTGCCGTGCTGGAATTGGACCCGTGATACGTAGTCCAGAAGCCAGTCGCTTAACCACTATGTTAGCCGTGCCGGATCTTATCTCCAAAAAAAATATCATATGGCTACCTAATCAGAGTGAGGTACTCTTTTTTTAATTAACATAATCCAGTGCTTGACTGCGATCCCACCTGATGGTAAGCAGAGATGCAATAATTGATGGTAAGGCGCACTAGTTTATTAAGAGCCTATTCACATTAGCCTTGAAGACACCTAAACTATAGTTGGACGGGAAGACCGCAGAGGGCAAATTGTTCCAGTCCTTCGATGTACACGGTATAAACGACGAAGCGAAACGCTTAGTCCGGACCGTTGAAGTTTCAACAACGCAAGGGTGGATACTCGCCGTACGTCGGGTTGTCCGATGGCAGAGGGGAGATGGCGGAATCAAGTCATGCAATTACGGCGCACACTCTTCAAAATGTAACCTGTAAAATACCGATAGGCTGGCCACCCTGTACATGAGTTTACATGTTACTTGTACATCTTCATACAGTAGTCCCATATTTGACGGGTGCAAACGGGACGGGGTGGATCTGGAATTTTGCGATTTCCTTTTAAAAATTACGAAAGTTGATTTTATGTTGTAATTTTTCATAACATGGGCAATGTTTTACCACGTTTTAAAAATGCAAAAAATAAGGCAATATCAATCTGTGAATAAAAAATTTGCAATATTTTTAGTAAGTTACTATCGTTATGAGAGCATCGCAAAATTGCAGAACTTTTTTACTTTGTATCCGTAGATATTACTGGGGGACGGCTTAACACACTTACAATAGACGTTTAAAAAAAAAAATACTTACTTCCTACTATGAATAGTTTTATAAAGTAGAGGGTTGGTGAAGGTGGGGTCGTCGACCTCATTGTGACCCCATTTTCTAAAGCAGTTGTAGTCTATGAAGACATCTTTACGAAACTTGCGCTGGTACTCGAAGGCAATGTTCGTCGCCTTGACAACCAACTGTAAAATAAATTAACGGTAACTTGGGTGAGTAATGGTGGATTATGGGGGTACAGTGGCTTTTAGGTGTCAGTAGAGAATGATCCCAATTCCAAATTTTCTACAGTTTAAGTACAGAATTTTAATTGTTTTATCGGTCCGGAGAAGTGTCTTTAAAATCCCTTGATGTATTTGAGGCCATTTTGCGAATACCCATATCTTTTTTGTAAGGTTGGAAATCATTCAATGACTTCTCCCGCCCAGGGTGGAGCAGGAGGGCGTGTCAGACTTTTACTGACTAAAACCACACTACTCTAAGTTCCTTCTTAGCCTTGCGTTTCAGGACCTCGGGGTTCCCTGTCGGACTACCCCTGGAATTCCCATTTCTGAGACGTAGAAAGTCACATTATTAATAATAAAAGGCAAAAGTTTGCAAGTGTGTGTGTAAAGGATAATGAAACTTTTGCCATACATTGCTGACATGGTAATTTTTTTTTTTTTTCGCCAAATGTGAAACTTTGGCCAAATCTTAGAGGATTGTATGATAAATCAATAGCAAAAAGAATTATGTCTACCAAGCGTAACCAAACGAGGTTAGAGACTATTTAGCAAATTGCTGTAGTTTTTCATCAGGCGTTATTTTTCTTAAATAAAAATACTCTCTATGTTTGATATTTTAAGTTTAGTTCAGTATAGTTTTGGTTTTGGTGTTTATGGTGAGTACGCATTAAATAGTGTCAATCACCATTGCAACACTAACGCATATCTTTTCGATTCGTTTATCGCTAATTTTCTTTTACTAGTGTTAGTGATGAAAAATTGCGAGAGTACAAAAAATCTAACAGTAATAATCAACTTAATCTATTTTTTATAATTAAATTTCATTAAAATACAAGGAAATTAGGTAACGCCTGACAAAAAATATACTAGCAATGCTTCTATAGATATCTTCGTTCAGTTACGGTTTGAAGACTTGGTTCTTTTTACTATTGAATCCTCGTATTGTCCACTAACAGTGGTAAAACTATGAGCAGTGAAGGCCGAGTGGTAACGGCCCCGACTTACGAGTTGTAGGTTGCGGGTTTAAACTCAGCTAGGCGCATTACTTTGTGTAATTTATTTCATCACCACTGCTCTTAAAACGGTGAAGGAAAACATCGTGAGGAAACCGGCATGTCCTAGAACCAAAAATTCGAAGTCATGTCCATCCACCAACCCGCACTGGGCCCCGAGTGGTGGATTACGACCCATATCCTCTTCTAAAGAGGAGGCCGAAGTCCCAGCAGTGGGAACATTATAAGGCCGACTATGATATGCCTTCGTTCTCTAACATATAACCTCCGTAGGGGCCCAGCAGGGCCGATGCCCGCTAGCTAGGACCGCGGAGAAATTTTTGAAAAGGAAACCCGTAGTCCTAGAACGCAAAGGGTAATTGAAGGATACAGGTGTGGTTTTAGTCAGTAAAAGTTTGACACGCCCTCTCGCTCCTCCCAGAGCGCGAGAAGTCATTTGGATGATTTCACACCTCAAAAAAAGTTTCATTTCTGGCGAAAAGAAAAAAGTAAATCATGCCAATAGTTTTTTATATATATGTTGATGTATGCGTGTAATTATTGTAATTTTCCCAAGATCGGTTCTTTGACTTTATTTATTCATGTAAAACTGGGCATGTTCTATAAATAACCACTTTCAGAACGACAAAAATTCTATTCAAAATTTTCTAAGATATACAAACATGTAGAAAAGATTCATTCGGAAATTGGATTGTCTAGAACATCGCTGGCAGACAAAGATTTTAATATCAATACTATTGGTTATGACAGGTATAAAAATAGTCAATAAAACGTACTAGTGGCACTAGCTTCTGTAAACGGCTTCGCCCGTGTGAATATTGAAAGAATGAAATAAGTAACATATTTCATCATCATCATTTCAGCCGACAGACGTCCACTGCTGGACATAGGTCTCCCCCAAATGTCGCCACAAAGAACGGTCCTGTGCGTCTCGCATCCATCGGATTCCCGCAACCTTCACCAGGTCATCGGTCCACCTTGTAGGGGGCCTTCCAACACTGCGTCTTCCGGTACGCGGTCGCAACTCCAGAACCTTTCGGCCCCAACGGCCATCCGTTCTGCGAACAATGTGCCCTGCCCATTGCCACTTAAGTTTGGCAATTCTTCGTGCTATGCCGGCAACCTTGGTTCTGCTGCGGATGTCTTCATTTCTGATTCGATCACGCAAGGAAACTCCGAGCATAGCCCTTTCCATTGCCCTTTGGGTGACTTTGAGCCTTCTGATGAGGCCCACTGTGAGCGACCACGTTTAATAACATATTTATTTATTAATAACATTTTTATTTCATTAAAATTAAAAAAAATAACGAATTTCACTTTTTCAGTACAAATCGGCAATTTCCTACTAAATAAATATAATTCATAGGGTACGTCCCGTTAACCTAGAATCCTGAAATTTGGCATGAAGTAAGGTCTCATAGTACAAGTATAGGGAAAAATCTGTAAACTGTTAAATTGTAGTTACGTCACCAAAAAAAAAACATTTTTGCGATTCAAAAAAATCTTCTTAACTCAATTCAGGAATTAAACTGTTTTCATAGGTAAGTTTATACGGAACCCTCAGTTTGTGAGTCCGACTCGCACATGCCCGGTTTTTTATTAATTTTTGTCTGTCTGTCTGCCAGATCATTTCCGAAAGGTACCTCCATCAATTTTACCTCATTAAGTAGTCTACAGTTTCGTTTTAATCTACTCGTACCTATTTATACTTTACCTCTGCAAATTAAGTACAGTCTAATTAAGTTGGGTAGAGTAAACATACTCGTAATTGTCTATCTATTATGTAAACATTTTAATAAAGGGAGGCATTTTCCTCGTTGCGACAATTAAAATTCGTTGAGGCAAATATAATTGCCATTATTTGCCATAATTATTTTCTCAAACCATGAATGGGCGTTGAACAGAAAGATATACAAACAAAAATCTTTGGAAATAATCATATGCTTATGTGTCCAGTGTGTGAGGGTCTGAATCTTTTGTGTTAATGCGATAGCATATCGATCTTTTAGGCTAAAAAGAGCATTACTCCAAATCTATTGGAATATAGAAAAAATGGAATCGGTTTGGGAACAATTATTAGAGAGCTAAGGAAATTTTGTGGGGTAAATATTTTACATTTTGTTACAAAAGGAGAAAGTTTCCCATTGGGACCGAGCTGGGATTCGCCAGAGCCACAGGTGAGGGTGTTATGGAGCTGAGTGCTGCTGTGACAAATTTCCACGATTTTCAATACACTTAGGATGAAATAAATAAACGGGGGTTGACCAGCGACTCATGGGGTCTGGGCGGCTATCAACCTGTTACGATAAATACAATAAATTGTGACTGGGGCGAGCGCCAGCACTTTCTCACATTAGTGTGAAAAACAGCAAATTGTGTGCCTTAAAGTGTTAGGGTATATGTGGTGAACGTTGTTGATATCACATGTTTAAAACTATTTCAAAGCCTTTCTTTATTTAATACTCTATGTGTTATTTGTTTCCTCTAATAAATAAAATGATATAAAATTTAAAAAACTGGGCAAGTGCGATTTGGACTCGCGTACGGAGAGTTCAAACTTGAAAGGTAAATTGCGGTTTACAATTTATGACGTATTAAAAAAAACTGCTTACTAGATCTTTTTCAAACTAATTTCTGGTGGAATTTTACATATTAAAGTACATCATATTATTATTTTTTTTATCACTTAGGAAGTGGTAAAAAAAAAATATGATAAACACATTTTACCACTTTGGAAGCGTCTCTCGCGCAAATTATTTAGTTTAGAAAAAAATGATATTAGAAACCTCAATATTATTTTTGAAGACCTATCCACACACCTACCCCACATGTATGGATTTTATGAAAAAAAAGAGTTTCAGTTCTAAGTATGGGCAACCCTCAAAATGTATTATCTTTTTTTCTATTTTTGTGTGAAAATCTTAATGCGGTTCACAGAATACATCTACTTACCCAGTTTCAACAGTATAGTTCTTATAGTTTCAGAAAAAAGTGGCTGTGACATACGGATGGACAGACAGACAGACATGACGAAATCATAAGGGTTCTGTTATTTGCCATTTGGCTACGGAACCCTAAAAATTAAGGACACAGGTGGGTTTTAGTCACTAAAACTCTGACACTCACTCTCATTTCACACAGAGCGGGAAGGGAAGATTTATTTGATGTTTTTCCATCGCAAAAAAATGGATTCTTTAGTTACGTATGTACTAACAAAAGACTATCTCAAGAATGGGTCACTTACCTCAGGATGATCACCATTCACATGGATGACTGGCACGGATATGGCCTTTGCTAAGTCAGTGACATAGCGACAAGATCGACCCCGTAAAGCTGGTAGTGTGAAACCTACCTGAAATAGAAAATCATTGTTAAGAAGTTACATAGTTAAACACCTATATTTACTTAAGGTACAGGCAGAGACAGTTTCGATGTAATAAAGAAAAATAATAATAATAATCGCTCTGATGTGGGACGCAACTTGTGTCGACACGCATCGCATTGCGCCATTCCATGTTCCAAGTACGGCGGGCTGTGTTGGCGCTGCCGCTGCGGCTGCTAAGACCCTTAAACGGCGCAAATACTGTAACCTTATTGGTAATTACAGCTTTGAGCCGTTTGGGGTCGAAACACTTGGGTCATTGGGTCCGAGTGCGCGTCTCCTTTTTAAGGAAATTTCACGCCGACTGATCGACAATGCGTAACCAGAGGGCTAGCTCGTTCTTCGCCCATAGAATAAGCATTGCCATTCAACCTGGCAATGCTGCCAGTCATCTGGGCACATTTCCGGATGACAGCTATGTGGAGGAGTATTTCGACGCCTGAGTGTACTTTGTGTTTTTTATGTGTATAGTTAGGTTTTAGTATAGTTTATTTAATATTTAAGTTTTTTAAGTAAGATATGTTTACAATTTGTAAAATAAATATTTTATAAATAAAAACAAAACGTTTCTTAAGCTTTACTGTGCGATTTTTCCCTCTTCATAACAACCTTACCAAACCCAGAATGTGCTTCCCCTTGACATAAAAAAAGCAAATTTTCCTGCTAGCGCAAAATTCGGAACTACTACTTGAAGTCCTCATTACCAGAAACAGCATAATTCATTAGAAAATGACAATTTAAATGACATTTTGATCGTTATATTCGAATTTTTATTTCGTGAATTGTTCCATATTTTCTCACCGTTTAAACCTTCTGGACTATCACAAATATTTCAAGACCAAAATTAGCCAAATCGGTCCAGCCGTTCTCGAGTTTTAGCGAGACTAACGAACAGCTATTCATTTTTATATATACAGAGAAGAGATACACATTACGCGGTATCCGAGGGTCTGGTAAAGAGACTCATTTGGCTCCTCTACCTGTGTCCCTGCTTATCATCATCATTTCAGCCGAAAGACGTCCACTGGACATAGGCCTCCCCCAATTGTCGCCACAACGACCGGTCCTTTGCGTTTCGCATCCATCGCACTGACTCACACCAGGTTATCGTAAATTCCCAGAACCTTTCAGCCCCATCGATCGTCTGTTCTGTGAGCAATGCCGCAACGCAATGTACCCTACCCACCGCCACTTAAGTTTAGCGATTCTGTGGGCTATGTCGGTAACCTTGGGTCTCCTGTGATATCTTCATATCTGATCCGATCACGCAAGGAAAGCCCAAGCATAGCCCTCTCTATAGCCCTTTGGGTAACTTTAAGCCTTCTGAGCCCCATTTTGAGTGACTAGGTTTCAGAGCCAACATGCTTTATTTTTCAATTATTGTGAATGAAACAGACTTTTTATCGGTAGCTATTAACAAGGTCACATCTAAATAAATACAAAAACATTAAGAACGACACAGAAAAACTTCCCAAACACAACATAAGTTTGATAGCGGGTGACAAATGGCCAAACCGTGTTCTTACTAAATGATCCTTCATGTAGCTACGTGTTTATATGTTATTTTATGTACTAAATCTATACACATGCGTAGATACAAGGGTTTATAGGATTTGCCTTTTTCTTTGGTTTATTTTTTCCGTGTCGAGGTTTTTCTATTATTGAGTACATATTTTAAGAAAAAGAATGTCTTATTTTTGCAGGTTTTTGTGTGTTTATTCAGGTATTATAGGTAAGGTTATTTTTAGGTAAAATTTAGTGTAAGATCATAACTTTTTTTTTTTTTGGGAACCACTATTGTATTAGTTTCAGCCTGTAAAGATAGCGTGTTTATTTAATACTTAGTTTAGCTTAGTCGGCCTTATAATGTTCCCACTGTTGGGACTCAGGCCTCCTCTCTAGGAGAGGGAATGGGCCGTAATCCACCACGCGGGCACAGTGCGGTTTGTCCTCACGATGTTTTCCTTCACCGTTTTGAGAGCAATGGTGATGTAAATAATTATTTAATAAATAAATAAATTTTAGTCTTAGTCTTTTGGTTCAAGGACTTTAGTCAGTAGGAAACATAGAATTGAAAGAAGCAGTCGTTCGCTTTGGAGTCTGGACGCAACAACGTATCTTTAGTATCTCGACTAGCGCGCAACATGCGCGAATCAAGTGATTTGAGAGTCTGGCGAACTACACGCGATTTAGGTGAATATTTTTCATTCGCACGATGCTTGTGGAATGTGTGTGTCGATATATTGGCGCCTAGTATCTAGCTAACGCCCGAATGAATTCGCGCGAAACTTTTCACGGCGAGTTCACCCATTCTGGACAAACTCTAGCTCTAGTATCTCGGGAACACGCGAGTGACTCCGCGCAAGCCAGTACGAGCGTAAAATACGTCACCTAAACAGCCCCCCTAGCCATGTTACAATCGTATCGTTCGCGCCGAACGCCTCAAGTAGACCACGCCTCCAATTCCTTTGTTTTGACGTCATCTCAACGCTCAGTCACGTGGTCAGAACAAAGGAATCGGAGGCGTGGCCTACTCGAGACGTTCGGCGCGAACGATACAATTGTAACTTGGCTAGGGGGGTTCTAACGGCACAGAGGGTTCATCACGCATCGATTCTAGTATTGGTTTTCTAAAAATTTTTCAGTACACAGTTCCTATATTAGGTATTTAAATTTTGCGAAGTAATGTGTTTTTCTTTAATTTACGTAACTCATTGTTTTGGTATTATAACCGATGCCGACGTACAGACCATCTATTTCAATGAACCTAATCTTTGGCTTTCAATTCATTTAACTTGCCTTTTTTCTATACGGCAACGTGAACTCCGAAGTCATTAGCTTAAGTGATTTATGATCGTTCAGTACTGATAACCAAATATAGGGACTCATAAAAAGTTGCTCAACTTTTTGAGACAAGTTTTCAATTATCTTGATTACTGACATCGCCCCTTATTTCATAAAGACCCTTAGGTCGAAAACGCACTGACAGGCTGTTTGCTTTGTTTGGATGATTGTTCGTAACAGTTACCGCGGCAACCGAAGAAACACAGGTGGGATGAGTTTAGTCAGTGAAAGTCTGAAACTTCTTCTAGCTCCAACCAGAGCGAAAGAAATTATTCGATTTCTCTATTTTCGCGTTGCCTCTCCATCAAACATTGCGTCGGATGAAACAATAAACCATGTTCACGTTGGCGATATACGAGTAGAGAAGGGTCCTCTTAAGCACATTAATAAGTACATAAAACTAAAAATATACTAAACTAGCTTCTGCCAGCGGCTTCGCCCGCGTGAAAGTAGGTTTCTCCTAACACACTTTGGTATATATAAGATCTACAATTAAATAGAACATTTTATGGTTCTATCTTTTATAGTTTAGGCAGCGTACTCAAAATAAGTAACTTTTCTGGTTGACTTTTTACACCTTGTGTCCGAAAAACTCAAATAACTTACGGAACCCTATTTTTTTCCAAAATAAAATATAGCCTATGTTACTCGTGGATAATGTAGCTTTCGAATGGTGAAAGAATTTTTAAAATCGGTCCAGTAGTTTTTGAGCCTATTCATTACAAACAAACAAACAAAGTTTACCTCTTTATAATATTAGTATAGACAAATATGTGTACAGCACCTAATACATAAAAATAGTAGGTATAAACAAACATTAATGGGTAATTTTGGCATGGAAATGTTCCATAATTTTTCTCCTTTTTTTATTACCTCAAGTTGTTAAATGTTACTTACTTGATTATTAACGACAACATGTAGGGATCCTCCAACATTAAAATGAGGTGCTTGTGACAACATCAATGTCTCCTGGTTCACTCCCTGACCAGTGAAGGCTGCGTCACCGTGAATCTGTAAACAATTAAAATGAAGTGAGTAATTAACCCTTAACTGTCTCGTGGTTACGTGCGCGACTGCTGTGTATGGGTTCTTTGATTCCATGGCCGGGTGGAGCAAAAAAGTGTTAGAGTTCATACACACTAGTGGCATGTTGCGGCAGAAGTAACTGTAGCCGTCGACCTATTGTGACACACACGACGGCTGCCGCTGATCTTCAAAAATCATGAAATTATGTTAAGGCCCATGATCCCATTTTGCCATAAAACAGTGACTTTCTGAAGCGTACTCCCCAGTAATGACTAGGTTAATATAACAGATTTCAAGAAAAAAAAAATGCTTTTTATAGATTCATAAGCATAAGCTAGTATAATCAGTTTTTTAATGTTCCCACTGCTCGGACTCAAGTCTCCTCTTTAGGAGAGGGAATGGACCGTTGGCCGCCCGCGTGGTGGATACGCGGGCCCGGCCGAGCATGGCCGGGCATGGCCGATGTCACATGTCTTCGAATTTTTGGTTCTAGGACATGCCGGTTTTATCACGATATTTTCCTTCATCGTTTTGAAAGCTGTGGTTATGAAATAAATTACACAAAGTAATGTGCCTGGTTTGATTTCGTGACCTACCACTCGTAAATCGGGGCCGTTACCACTTGGCCACCACTGCTCTCTAGGATGTATAGATTCATGTATACCAATATTATTATCTAAACGTATTTAACGGCATTGGAACACGCTTTATATCAGTATTATCATCTAAAATTAGATATTCAACAAAAGGTCAAAGTGATTCATAACACATTATTTCTAAAATGAGATTATCCTGGAACTTGTCATCCTGTCGCCTGAAAACATTTATAATTATTTTTAACTTTATATGGAGCTTAGAACTTATTATTTTTTTTCAAGACTTGACAAGAAATATCGTGGAAGTTTTAATAAGATTTTTCTTATTTTGTTTTTTTTTTTTTAAGTCTGCCTGTATCGTGGGTAAAAACATGTAAAATGACATAAACAAGACACCCAGAATTGGAACAACTATGTCTCACGCTTTATCATAAAAAGACCTAAGTCAGAAAAATATGTTTAAAAATTGAACCATAAATTATATAAGTTAAGATTCAATTTTCAACTACCAGTTTTTGACATAGGTCTCTTTATGATCAACCGTGCGATGTGTAAGTCATGCAAATATTTTATTAGTGCGCAGGAATCGGACTGGGGACACAGACCGCAGCAGCCAAAGGCTCAACCACTGCGCTCAACCGATAACCCTTCCTAAACCACGCACCGGATTTTGATGCGGTTTTCACTAATAGAAAGAGCAATGAACTCGTACTAATACAGAAGCTAAACACATTGGCCCGTTACGTCACCAGCAGCTAGGATCTACACGTGCGCCTTCGCCAAAGAATTGCATCCAACTGTTACCTGTCACTACCCGTGCACTGGAGACTATTAGTATGCAAACACTGCATGTACTGTGCTTTCTAAATAAGAATAGGAAAGTCAATAACCTCGATCTGTCAAATGTCGAGTGAAAAGTATGGTTTGCAAAAAAAAACTTATTTGCGTATCAATAAAGGGCTTTTTTACACTAAGTCTTAGTTAAATCTAGGTGAAGTAAAAACGTTATTGTTTAATATAAATTAGCTAACTACATTGTTTTAAATCATAATTAGTAAAAAAACTATTTTCTTTCTTATCTTCATTATTGTTAGCAACAATTCGCCTTCTTCTTCTATTTGCCTACTACAGAGATGAGCAAAATTGAAGAACTGGATTCTGATTAAACTTTTTTCGTTCACAATTCGTAGATAAATTAAGTTTTAAAAATTTACTGCTTTGCTCACTCTACCCAGTTTCTTCGATTTGACAATATGACGTGACGTCACAACATGGCAATCGATCCTATTCTTATTTGGAACACATTGTATATAATTTGCAGAACCAAAACCAGGGTGGCTCACTAGTTAATTAATAAAATTATGTTACCTGAACGTTAAGAACTTTGTCTCCCATCCTCGATGACCCATCGTCTGAGTAGTCTCCTTCTTTCAAACGCAACTGCTTGGATCTTGTCTTACCCATTGATACTGGGTTGGCGGCCTAAAACGAGAAGTACACTTGACAATGATGTAAATTTTGTTATAACTTCAACTATATCTGGATTGCGCGGGCTTGTGGACGGCGAACAAGTCGCCAACGGCGCGTACTGATCCACGCGCGCCTCAAGGAGATGTCAGCAAATCGTAGAGGCCCAGCAGGGTCGAAGCCTACTAGGCCGGGGCCCTGGGACGAAGGCAACAAAGGAACAGGATTGGGTTTTTAGTCCGTAAAAGTCTGACACTATCTCTCGCTCCGCCCAAGAGCGGGATTTGTCATTAGACGATTTTCCCCATGGAAATATAAAAAACAAGAGAAGTGGCAAGGGGGCGTGTGCATGTCCGCGCGACTTGCGCAAAATGCACACGATCGGGCAAACGGCCGTCAGTTATAAAATTGTGAGATACGTGATACGTGATCGTAAACAAATTTAAAATGCCGTGTTGTTCAGTGGTTTCATGCAAGAACCGAAGCGATAAGAGAAGCCTGGTTCATCATGGAATCTCTTACCATATGGAAGTACAAGTTTAATACTATATTTATCTTTAAATATCTTTAGAGGCCCAGCAGGGTCGAAGCCTACTAGGCTGGGGCCCTGGGACGAAGACAACAAAGGAACAGGATTGGGTTTTTAGTCAGTAAAAGTCTGACACTATCTCCTGCTCCGCCCAAGAGCGAGATTTGACATAAGATGATTTTCCCACTCGAAAAAAAAAACTATATTTGGATTACAGGAAAAAGTGTAGATAGGGTCTACACTAGGAACTGTTGATCATCTATTAGCCTTAGATATTATAAAACCTCTCTCATGAAGATTTGTAAGTGGTTTTGTTTGTATGTATACCTAAACGCGATGAACTTAAAAACTGCTGTACGAATTTTCATGAGAAAGGTTTAGGTGTATAATACATGCATATTATATGACGAATACGTGTCTAGGAAGCTACGCGTCCGTTTACAGTAGGCCATAGTTTTGTATATAAGCTTCACGCAAGTTCACACCAAGCGTATAATGACGAATACGCGTCTATGAAGCTACGCGTCCGTGGGCAGTAAGCCGTAGACTTTTTTGAAGCTTCACTGAGGTAGTCAATATCATAATAATATTCAAAGTTCCATTTTACCAAGATCTAGCCTGTTTCAATGATTTCACATGTTTTCTAGTTGTGCAAACACTTGAAACATAAAACTACACCAATTTTATATCACAATATCGACTACAAATCAATTTGCGAATAATTAAAAAAACAACTGAACTTCGCTCGAAGAAATCCCGCCAAAAATTCTTGATGGTAGATTTTTGTTTTTAATATTATTGCCCTGGATACTAAGTCGATTAAGCCATCCTGGCGGTAGATTAAACTGCCTGTATCATGGATAAAAATGGCTACCACAATTAGAAATGCCTGTTCATATTAAGTTCTTTTAAAATTAAAAGGCATTTCTCTTACTGATTTAAAAAAAGAATATCATCCAAAAAAAAAATCGCTCAAAGCAAAAAGAAAAAATTAAATAAAAATAAAAAAAGGATTTTGGCGGGATTTTTTCAATAGAAGTTCAGTGGTTATTTTAATTTTCCGTAAATCGATTCCTAACAGTGGATAGTCACGTAAAATAAGTGTAGTTTTATATCTCAAGTGTTTACACAATTTGATCATTTGTGGAATCATTGAAACAGGCGCGATCTTGGTAAAATTGAGCTGTAAATATTATTGTAGTATTATTGACTACCTCGGAAAAGCTTCCTGAGAAGTTCGGTCGATACATTTGCTGCTAAATACTGTAAAAACATTAGAATGTTTTGCATTCACATTCTAATGCAACTACCTTTCGAATACCGTATTTAGAGATTCTCGTTAGAGACCGGCGTTCGCTCGGTCATTGTCTTTCTATTGTGTCTCTAATTACGCTACTCAAAAGGTTAAACCCCAAGCGAATCTCTAAATTTTTGAATTTGGTTTTTATGGGTTTAATGAATTAAAGGAACTCAAGTGGTTTTAAAAACGAAATAATGTTTAAATTGTTACTGGTTAAATGCACAAACCGTCAGAAGTCAAAACAAAAAAAGGTAATTAATAATAATAAACATGACACATTTTTTTTAATTCGCATTCGTCTTGTCTGATTGAAAGCTATGTATGGGATAAGCAATTTCAGATAAACGTTGGTTAAGGGTAATATGATTGTGTCTCCAAAAAAGCTATTGTATTGTGTGGTTAAAACACTCCTAAAATTAGTGCCTAAAGGCTAGTAAAAGAAATGATTTACCTCTAAATGTGATGGGTTGTTCAACAAAGAGAATCTAACTGATTTGTCGTTAACGTAAATGTCCACTGAAGCACCTGAAAAACGAAGCGAAATAAAATTAAAAGGTGGACGTAAATTTGTGCTAATTGGGAAACGATCTCGGTTTGGTTTTTCATATTTACACAAGCTAAAATTTTGAATCTGCAAAAAAAAAATACAGGAGGCAATAATGTTAGTGATTATGTTGTATTTAAGATATTTTTAAAATTGTATTCTTATTTACGAGTGGAAGAAAAAAACGTGTTGCACCCCAAATAACACGGGACAAGGGCAGGAAGATGATGATGATGATGATTTACGAAAATCGGTAAAAGCGTTCCGTAAAGTGGGCGGAGCCTCATACAGGCTGTTGCACTCACACATACAGTGACATGACGTGCGATAAATCTAACGGTTGATTCTGTTTTTTTTGCTGACTTTAAATAGGAGTTTTTTTTTCCACTACTATCACACAACGCCATCTAGTCTCAAACTAAGCAGAGCTTGTGGTATGAATACTAGACAGCTGATAAACATACTTATATATTTCTAAAAACATAAATATTATAGATAAATTACACCCAGCCACAGAACAAAAATGATCATGCTCATCACACAAACATTTGTCCTGGGTGGGAATCGAACCCACGACCTCCGGCATAGCAGTCAGAGCCACAAACAAATAGACCAACAGGTCTGTCAAAAGTTATTCTGAAAAAAACTTAAAATTAAAAAAAAAACCTAAAATAACAAGTATGATTGATCATTGACCAGGTATCGTATTATTATATGATTATTTACGAGTTTTATAATAACCTCGTGTAAATTCAAACTGCAACTTGTATAAAACCAAACAAACGGATATAAAATTTCAAAGGTAAATGTTCATTCGTATAAGGTGTAACTGAAATACGCAATTTCTGAAAACAGGTCACAGAGTACTCATTATAATTATGAACAACTTTTACCATAGGACCTACTATGAGATCACGAATTCAAAATTAGCTGACTATTGTCGAGTTATAACATTCATATTTATTAAGGCAAAAGCTTGTATTGCCTGTACGTGTCTGTGTGTGAAAGTGTATGTATGTTTATGTTTGTCACTCTTTTGCGCTTAAACGGCTAAACAGATTTGGATGAAATTTGGCAAACAGCTAGACTATGTCCTAGAATAAGACAGGCGGAATTATATTTATTTATTTTATTCTTTATGCACACAAGAGTACAAAAGCGGATTCAATGCCTTACGGCATTTTCTACCAGTCAACCTTTGGGTGATGCAGAGACAAATTGTGGTAGGTGCAATATTACCATAACGTATTATAAAATTCTTTATGGAAATACATACCTATAAAGTACAAATACATTATATTCCCATTGGCTAACTATCGAAACGCGAGGGCGAAGTCGCTGACAGAAGTTAATACAAAAATTGTCGTCATTCAGAATCTCAAGTGCGAGGCTTCTATGGATGTACTTTTTATATTTTTAATATATGAATACATTATGGAGGGCTAAAGTTCACGTAAAATAGCAAATTTTCAAAGGTCCTTTGGGTTGGTTTTAAAATATTAAAAAAATAAATGGCAGGGGGCTGCCATTTATTTTTTTAATATTTTCAATGTACAGAATTTATACTTCTACAGATTTATTATAAGTATAGATTATAAGTAATGAAGAGTATAATGATATCCTTTCAGGAATTGCATTGTTTCAGTTAAAACCAGTACAACAACACCACTTGTTGATGGATTTTTAAAAAGGAGCTTTGTAATACAAATCACAATTTATCAGTAAAACTGTACGGTGTTTTTTAAATACCGACAAACGGGGTTAATAGGAACGCAGGGGTAAATAGGAACAAAGATTTAGTTAGGTTTTTCACATTGGTATATATTTATATAATTTATTTCTATCAAAGCATCCGTTTTTATTATAATTAATGAATAAATAGGAGGACTTATATGCTGGGAAAAATTGTTGATTAACGTGAAAATCCCCTTCAAACTTTTGTTCCTATTAACCTCTGCGTTCTTATTTACCTCGTTTGACTGTAACTTTGTCGTCAGGAAAATATCATACGCGAAATACTCACTAAGATGAGTAGAAATATCACAGGCTGCGTTTGCTTCAAGAGGAAATTCAGGTTGCCCGCTGAATTTATGGAAAACCTTCACCGGTGGGCATTGAAGTACGCCAGTAAGAGCATTCAGTTTGCCTCTGTGAGCCATCGCTAGAATCACTTGTTCGACTCCTTCTGTAATTATAAAGAAAAAAGTAAAAAAGCTAAAGCTGGAAAAGTATAGAACAACATTTTCAGGATACTGAAATAAACAAGGTAACTGGAAAAACAAAAACAGAATAAATCGATAAGTCACGTCACACGTTATTAAAGTTTTCTGGTTGGTACCTAGAACGTGTGACTGCGGCTTTTTATTCTTTTTTTTTTGTCGTAGTCGGGTTTTAGATTTTTTACTTTTTTTTGTGTTTATTAGATATTTTTTCATCAGTACTAGTGAAGACCTTTCAAATGATATCAAACACGGTGTATTTATCTTAACATTTTTTTTTGACACATGACTTTGTCCGCTATCGGGCGTCACTTTCAATTTGAGCAATATTTTGGAAATGTGAAGCCTTTTGAAATTATACCAAACACGGCGTATATATTTCAATATTTATTTTTTAACACATTACTTTTTGAGTTTTTTGACACGTCACTTAGCCAGATTTTCAGCGGACAATTAAGACGGTTCCAACGATACCTCATAATGTCGAGTTCCGATAAGCAGATTAGGATATATGACGGAACAGATGAACATACACACATACATAGCCGGTCAAAATCATAACTCCTTTGGCTTTGCCGTAGTTGGGTAAAAATAAAACTTATTTATTAAAAGAAGATTTAAGAATTACAAAATACGCTAACAACTTTCAGAGTAATTATAGCTTATAGCCAATATTGCCGTCCTTCTGTTAAAACCATTTTGGTCAAAAAACAGTCAAATAATACAGTTTTGAATAAGCGGAGCTACGAAAACTCGTAGTAGCTATGGAAGCTGCTACGCCGCTACGCGACGGGCGTAGCAAAGGACTTAACGTAGCAACACAGTACGCGCGTACTACGAGCTTGGAATGCAGCTAAGCTCTTTTGTTGCGTTGAAGCTGATATAAGCATAGGAAGCAGCCATATAATGCTCCTACTGTTGGGACTCACGACTTTTTTCTAAAGAGAATCGGCCGTAATCAACCACTGGCTCAGTGCTGTGCGCATTCACCAAAATTCAATTTTTTTTTACGTCAGAAGTTAGTGCACGGTTCCAAATTGGTTGTTTCCTATGGAGAAGGACCAGCAAGAAACACCATGGTTACTCTTTAAAAAAATGGTTTCTTATAATATTTCCATATTACAGTATTAGTAGATGTTATGTAAGGACAGTGTAGACCAGCCAATATTGTACTCAAA
The DNA here is from genome assembly GCA_949316375.1 of Mythimna vitellina. NCBI lineage: Eukaryota > Metazoa > Arthropoda > Insecta > Lepidoptera > Noctuidae > Mythimna > Mythimna vitellina. The sequence goes on from OX438696.1 coordinate 5,320,248, forward strand.
ATTATAATAAAAATAATCATAATAAAAAGTGAATCGTAATAAGAAGTAATCTAAGAATTCGCGGAGTCTTCAGTATTCTCACATTCACTATATAAAAAAAGCAAGAAATTAATTACTATCAATGAATGAGACGTTAGCAAAATAAATTACTAACGAATTTATGGTAGTTTTTTTTTTAGGTGGTAAAATCATCTAATGACAAATCTCGCTCTTGGGTGGAGCGTGAGATAGTGTCAGACTTTTACTGACAAAAAACCCACTCCTATTCCTTCTTTGCCTTCATCCCAGGGTTTCACTTTCACACTACCCGTGGCCCCAGTAGGCTTAACCCTGCTGGGCCCCTACGATTTGCTGAAATCTTCCTGAGGCGCGCGTGGAACAGTACGCGCGGTCGACGACTTGGGCTCGGTCCGGATTGTTACCGGACGGTCGGACGGCGAGCCACCCATTACTCGCCGTCCGCAAACTATACATACCTAGAAATAAATATTTCATGCTTTCTTTCTCCTTTAATTCAAAAGGCTTGTCAAATATCTTACCAGCAGTAGTCAACCTAAAAAGGCTGGAGAAGAACGTAAGCAGAGATTCAGCTCCTTCTCCGCAGTACCTCTTGACCGTGGGGTACTTGATGCTCAGGAACTTATCCCACGCCTGGGAGTGAAGCAGCTCCCTCACGATCTCTAGTCGACGGGCATTGTCGATGGAGTCGCGTCCGCCCTCTATGCGTTGGGCAAACCATTCTCTTTCGGCTTCTGTCTGGAAAGAAAAGCGTGGATAACATAGTAATTTTGTTTTTATATATAATTCTGTAAAATTTATTAAAATTCAAGTGATAACTTCACTAAGTTTGTAGAGAAAATGTGATTTAAGCACATAAAGTACCTGATCTAAATAATTTTGTTACATCCAAATTGCCACGAGCTAACGTCATTAGTGACGAATATGAAAATATTCAAATAACATTTTATAAATATCTTTAAATATATTTCTTCTGTGTGTTTGTCACCTAACTTCTCCTAAACGGCTGGACCGATTTGTAGGCGTATATATTTTATTGGGTCTCTAGATGGTTTGGAAATATAATTGGACTCGATATACATCGTCATCATCGTTGTCTGGTAGATATCGCTGTCAGCGATAAAACATGTCATTGTACAGTAAAGAGAGATGATGTGATGTGTGATGATGAATAAAGTTTATTCTATTCTATATGCATGGAGTGTTACTATAGAGTAATTTAACTATGTTTGGACATCTTGATGAAAACCTCCTAAATTAAACCTATTACCGAAGCCCCAATCGCTAAGGCAATATTTGGGAGAGATCTGTGTCCAGAATAGTGTAAAGATACCGGCACGGATCTTGAGCGCTGACTTTTATAGTTCTACTTGCACGCAGAAGTGAAATATCGGGTCTCTTTAGTGGTATGAAAAGAGACGCGGGGGCGGGGAGGGCAACCCTTGTACAGTGCAGTTCGGCGATGTGTACGCTGCGCAAAGCGATCCCAGCTCTTTCGTCGAGCGCTCAAGATTCGTGCCGCTACCTTTACATCTTTTGGTAGGCTAGCAATATAAGGAATTCCTAGCGCTCCATCATTATAAGGGTTTTCCAAACATACTCACTTCTAAATAACTAAACTCATAAGAGATAGGCCCACAGTAGATCCCCTCCAATGTTTCCAGAAGACTCTTCACGGACTGTTTGCCTTCGTGACCGTACAACAGCCCTACGTCAACATTGTCATCAGAACGAAGTCCGTATCTTGATATGCTAAGCTCTTTGACAGTTCTGAAATTATAGAAACAATTTGGTGAATAAGGTTTAATGATGGCGATTACATTCAATGGTTATTGCGGTTAGTAGGAACATCATTTAGATTGGTTGGCGAGATTGTAACAAACCATGGGAGGTTTTTCTTTCAAAAATGTCGTTCATCTAATGATAGACAAGCATGCTCCATCATCGACCACATCATCATAGCATAATCAGCCTTTTAATGTTCCCATTGCTGGGACTCAGGCCTCCTCTCTCTAGGACAGGAAATGGGCCGTAATCCACCACGCGGACCGAGTACGGATCGGTGAATGTCACATGTCTTCGAATTTTTGGTTCTAGGACATGCCGGTTTCCTTACAATGTTTTCCTTCACCGTTTTGAGAACAGGGGTGATGATATAAATAACACAAAGTAATGCGCCTGGCTGGGTTTGAATCCGCGACCTACAACTCGTAAGTCAGGGCTGTTACCACTCGGCCGTTACTGCTCTACACCACCACATCATCGCTACTCAGTCGTACAACACTGGCTAACGAACCTATCAAAAAATTAAAAATAAAATTTAGAAATATAAATAATAATGTCTAACCAGTATCAGGAACAGTGTCCAAACTGCCGGTAGTCAGAACTAAAGGAACCTCCTAACAATACAAGGCATGTTCAGAAGTACCGGTTCCTGAATCAAGGTCATAATCCAGACGCCTAACGTGACCCTTCTAAGGAATTGGTCGAGGCTCCTGGTTATTAAGCCATTCGCTGACACGAGTGTCGGTACAATGATCGCCGAATCCACTTCCCACATGTTGAGAAGCTCGCCAGCTGCTGATCTGCTTATCTTTTGGAGGATTTACAAGGTTCTCGTCATGCTGTACGGTTATATCAACAATCGTTCCACCACCACTATATCAGGTTTATTAGATACAACAGTCAGGTCATCCTTTATTATTTTGCGGCATTTTCCCCCATTTTTTTTTTTGAATCATCGAGGACATACAGCGATAGTGTAAGGCCCGGCGCTTATTATCGGCATCGGCAAGGAAAAGGATCCTTTGGCATCCCTTGAAAGATCCTTCGGCATCCTTATAGGCAAGCGCGTACTGTCGGAAACAATGCCTTGGCATGCATGTACGGATGCTGGAAGATCCTTTTCCTAGCCGATGCCAGTAATGGGCGCCGGGCCTTACAGTGAAATGATTTTCATAATTAGATCGGCACTTCCCGAGATTACGTGTACCTAGGTATGACAAACAATTTTTCGAGCTCGACTACCCGGCATGAGGTCCTAGGTGGGATTCCTATGATTCTGGAGAAAAGTGTTATTAAGTTTTTAAAATTTATCAGTTCCAGCCAGGATACTTACAGTATCTGGTATGGCCCCCACGTTCCTCGGAAAGCACGTATAATCGATGACAAAGAGAGTTCAGCAAAACTATGGTTTATTTTCTGGTTACGGTTACCTGTCTTCGTTTTTATAGTCGACATTGTTAATAGTAGCTCTGAGATGTCCGTGTGTGCGATAGGCTTCCACCAACCGCTGCGCACGACAGTTGTCAATTCTTGTCGCTAGCACTCCTTCGGGGACAGCTAAGAAAGAACAGATTTGATTGTATGTTATAAAATTAAAGGATATCTTAAAGTACATAAATGCTGGCTGGCTCTCAGATAGATTGGTCAAACTATTTTTTTATTAAATAACTTTTCCCGCTCTGAGTAGAGCGAGAAGGAGTATTTTATATTTATTTATATAATTATTTAAACTTCATGTACATTGGTGGTCCATAGGCAGACTTAATGCCAGAAAGTATTCTCTACCAATCAACCACTGGGTTAAAAAAGAGAACGCTGTGGTAGGTGTGCACAATAAATAAATAATAGATATTTGAAATAGAATGTAGTATCGTTAAATTAAGTGGCTTATAATAATAAAATACGTTTAAATGCTAATATAATAAACGAATAAATACTATGATAAATATGAAATCATTGTAATTAAGAGACCTTAAAATATAACAAATTTGACGAAGACCGAACTAAGGTGGAGAGGACTTCAAGTAGTAGTTCCGAATTTTACGCTTGAAGGAAAATTTACTTTCAGCTTTTTTGATGTCAAGGGGAAGCAAATTCCAGAGTTTTATGGTAGAGACAGTGTAAGAATTAGCCATAAACCCAGTACGGGTGCGAAGGAATATGAAGATGTATGTTTTTGGATGCTCGAAGGTTGGGTTAGACAACGGGAATAAAAGGTGGACCGATGACCTGGTGAGGGTCGTGGAAATCCAATGGATGCGAGACGCTTTGGACCGTACGTTGAGGTACTTGGGGTAGGCCTGGGTTTAACAGTGGACGTCTTTTGTCTGAAATGATGATGATGATGATTACTATTCGTACATTTTTCAAACCAATAAAATACTTATATCAACCTTTTTTTTTGTCAACTCAGAATGCTACAGTCCTTAGCTGATCAGTGATCATTGACTTTTTCAAGTTCTCCCACAGCCTACAGTCACTATTTTTATTATCACTTAATTTTCATACAAATTCAGTAGAAATCGAATCATAAATTGCATGAGATGTGCGTATGTGCATGTTTTGAGTGTCAAAAGTCACAGTAGAAGATTGTAGATAAGGATTATTATTGAACTTGTAAATTGCATTGTTATGACTTATTAGTTGTTAGTAGATACGTATAGACCTAGTTTTGAGTTACTTTTTAACGTCGTTTGCAATCCCAAGTACAGTCAACAGACTCTCTGCGCACAGGTAAAAATTTATTATGTCATCACACCATCACACTAGTGCTATAAAAGCGAAATTTTATTATGTCATCACAATAATCGAAACGTTCTCGCTCACAATGGGCCTCATCAAAAGGCTTAAAGTGACCCAAAGGGCAATGGAAAGGGCTATCCTCGGAGTTTCCTTGCGTGATCGAAACAGAAATGAAGATATCCGCAGGAGAACCAAGGTTGCCGATATAGCACGAAGAATCGCCAAACTTAAGTGGCAATGGGCAGGGCACATTGCTCGCAGAACAGATGGCCGTTGTGGCCGACAGGTTCTGGAATGGCGGCCGCGTACCGGAAGATGGACGCGTCGATCTCCATACATTTTATATGGAAACTAGACTTGTAGAGCTACGCTTGATCCACGCCACGCAACGTCGTTCTACGTACAAATCAGGCGTGTTTCACGTATACGTAGGTCTTATGTAGTTCTAGCTTTACCGTAGTTCTAGACCATAAAGAGCAACTTTACGAACACAGGTGGTTTTTGGTAAGTAAAACTCTGAAAATCTCGCTTGACCCAAAGTGGGAGCGGGTCATTTGATGATTTCTCTAGTATTTTCGATAGTAACGTAGCTAGGCGTGGGCGAAGTGGGCCCTCGTCGACGGCCTCGCACTCAAAGGGGCCTCGCACAAGCGAGAGCTCTTTAAGAACGATGTTTTTTTTTTGTAATTGATAGGCTGACGTTTGACCACTATTTACCTAATAGTAAGTGACGATGTGGTCGAACAACGTGTTGCGACAGCCGCTGACTCATTTTCGAATTTATGATAGAAAAATTTCTTGCTGATGTACCTTCGCCTACGTCTAAATTAGTCCACGCTACGCCTATGGTTAGGAACTGAATTGACGAGTATTTTGATTAGGTACTCTAACTAAAGCATTTCGTACTCAAATTCTAATTAGGTACATACGTGCCTAGCAGAAGCATACTGGTCTTTTAATTCATTTTCATCCATGTATTCTATTGGAAATCATCAAATAATCCCTCCCACTCTGGTTGGAGTGAGACGAAGAGTCGAACTTTTACCGATTAAAACCTAGTCGCGTTCCTTCAGTTGCCCTTTGAGATCTATGGCTACGGTAACTCTTTCGAACAATCCCGCAATTCTTATTTTGCCTTTTTTTTAAGTGGGGAAATTATCCAATGACATCTCTCGAACTTGGGCGGGGCAGGAGGGCGTGTCTGATTTTTACTGACTAAAACCCACTCCTGTTCCTTCTTTGCCTTCATTCCAGGGCCCCGCCGGGGTTCTCACCCATGGCCCCTGTAATCTTCGACCTTGCTGGTCCCCTAAAGTTGTTGACATCTCCTTCAGGTGCGTGTGGAACACTTCGCGCCGTTGACGACATGGGGTTACCGGACGGTCGGACGGCGAGCTACTACCATTGCTCAATGTTCGTAAGCCCGCACCTATGGTGGCCGGAAATCGAGATCGGAATCCCGGCGCCTGGGGCGCGAGGGCAGTTGCCTAGCGCGTGCAGCTGCCTCCTTTGTTAACATTACTGCTTCACAGAAGGAGGCGACCGCCTGCCACTCTTCCTCGCTCCGGAGCATGGCTTGTACCAAGGCTTGGCGCGAGAGATCGCTGCCGCCGAGCGTCCCCACGAGTACACGGCGGTGCTCTGCTTAGGCGGGGCACACCTCTACCATATGCTCCATTGTGTCCTCTAAGCGGTCCACACAATGGTGAAACCCGGCGTTTCTTCCGCACGAATCCGGTGCAGGAATCTCAAGAACTGACAGTGTCCGGTGAGGTCCTGCGTCATGCGGAGGGTAAAGACGTGTAGTCTTTCCAGCCACTTCTCGAAGAGGGGACTTACCGCCATAATTGTGGCGTTTCCAGCACTGGGTTGTAAAAGTCGGTGTCGCCATTCCACCATGAGATCCCGTCGGAACTCTGTCCACCATGCCGCGAATTGGCGTGGCAGCGAGGTTTCGCCCCAGAGTTGCAACTCCACGCGTATATCGTGCATGCGTGCAAGGTCTGTTGTCTCCAAATTCCACGGTGGTAGGCCAGCAAGTTATTTTGTCTTAGCATGTCATTAATATGATATAAAAATACAAGATCTGTCCACCCTTACGTTGTTAAAACTTCTACGGTCCGGACTAAGCGTTTCGCTTCGTCGTTTATACCACGTATAGCGAAGGACTGGAACAATTTGCCTGCTGCGGACTTCCCGTCAGATTATAATTAAGGTATCTTCAAAGCTAGAGTGAATAGACTCTAATAAACTAGTGCGCCTCACCATGAACTATTGCATTGCTGCTTACCATGAGGTGTTTGTGTTGTCACTAGTTTATATCAATTAAAATAAAACCTAATTAAGGAAAAGAAAGAAAGAAAAATATTTCATTCGACACACATAGTGTAGAAAAAAAACACATGTAGCAAATTCAGAATAAAAAAAAGAAACAAAACTAACATTGTGCATTTCTTTCTTAGAAATTCCAATTTACTGGGATTTTTTCTCAATAGTGATTAACCAATATAATTAAAATAATAATAAAGCAGCAAATGTATCGAGTTAGCCTTCTCGGTAAGTTTCGTTGAGGTAGTTAATACCAATATAACATTCTCAGCTCTATTTTACCAAACCGTCGCTAATTCAATGATTCCACATATTGTCTACGACACTTGAGATACAAATATAATGACTATTGTCCCCCACGCTCGACTGTTTACGTACCAGCTTCATTCACTTTCATCGGTCGATGACCGAACACTCCCATTCCTGAATGGTACTTCACACGATCGAATTTCAGTTCCTTCCATCTCATCAGCTGTCTCGCTCCCACTTTAAAACTCAACATTATCACTGCACTAAACAACAAAACTAATAAAAATAGAATACCAATTTGGACGAAATAGTTTACACGAACATTGTTCGATTTTTGAATGCGTGTCCCGATTCAAGGTCGGCTATTTTCGGGCATTCGGCGCGGGAGTGGACGAAGCCGCGACTCAGCGCACACTGACAGATAGCGACTGTGTGATAGTGCCGTTGTTTACACACGGTTTAATATTTGACGTAATAATGCGATTCTGTGTTTGATAACTACGATAGCAATGTTTGTAGATGAAATAATTACTCGTATGTTGTTTTTGACATCTATGACTTTGGACTGATAAAAATTATTTGGAGGACAACTTATTTATTGGTTTTCTTTCTCATTTTAAATTATTCATGTATAATTATGTAATTACTATTTGTTTACACTTGATTCATCGCTTTCAGGTGAGCACGAAAAAAAAATGCCCTACAAAATATTGTGTCCTAATAAAATGTAATAAAAAGTTATGCCCAAGGTGTCCCTTTCAGAAACTCCTCGTGGACATTTAGACTAGGAGCAGTCGTATATGAAGTTCGTAAAGAATTTCATAATCAACTTTTCAAGAACCCCACATGGCACGATACAGTAGTTAAAAACAAATAAATGATAACAAAAATAATGTTCCATTATGATAACACTGATAAGCCATGTTTATCTTATCCCTACAACATGGCAACTGTTATGAGAATTATTTATTTCGAATGAGAATACTCCCAATCTTATATTTTTGTTGTGATAACAATTACTTTGTTGAGTAATTCAACACACGAATAGCGTGTTGGAATATGTAGCTATACTAATGTGACTATAATAATACTTCTTTTACTTTCTTGAATCTCAAGCACAAAAAAAGTTAGATACGCGGTCTTTTATTTGGGTTTATTTATTAAAACTTTATGCACTAGTAACAAACACTGTACATTCCTAAGGCATTAAGTCCTTAATGCCTTAGGAATTTTCTACCAGTCGACCTTAGAGTGGTGCAGAAAAAAAAAACATGGTAGGTGCAGCTTATTAGTAAAGAAATACAATAATAAACTATATATATATACTACTTAGATATAACTTAGATAAAATATTTAAAACAAACCCCAACCGATTTTTATTTTATCATACTGTTTTGTAATATGCATCTTAAACCATTTCATTTAACACCCCATTTAGCCATATTTGCAAACAACATCTCCACTTTCACCCCCTCCCCCTAACTTGTAAATGACGGAACCGACTTTAATCAAGCATGTATTCTTAAAGCTGCTAGAAAAACAGCTTTCAAAAAAAAAAACCGCATCCATATCGGTTCACCTGTCTAAGAGCTATCTCTTAGACAGGTGAACCGATATGGATGCGATATGGATGTGGTGCAAAAGACAGACACACACACACACGCGAACACATAACGGTCAAACGTCATACACCCCTTTTTTGCGTCGGGAATTTAAAATACTTATTATAGTGTTTTTATTCTCGGTGTGCTATCGTCTTAATGACATCTTTGCATGCAGAACTTGAAGATAAATGATGATTTCGTATACTTATATAAGATAATATTCAGGGTCAATATAATATCTTTTGGCTTTATTTTTCTTAATACAAAATACCATTTAAGCAGAGCCCTAGCGTGGACTAATCTAGACGTGGGCAAAGCACATCAGTGAGACCTCTTTCTTTCATAAATTTTAAAACGAGACAGCGACTGTTGAAATCCATGGTCCAACCACATCGTCGCTTACCAACAGGTGAAATAGTGGTCAAGCCTAACAATTAAAAAAAAAACCTCGTTCTTAAAAAGCCCTCTCTTGACTGAGTGTCCCTTTGGGTACGAGGCCATGGGCGAGGGCCCACTTCACCCATGCCTAACTACGCCACTGTAGTTAAGCACCTTTTGAGGTCGGATTAATATCTATTGGCCTTATTTTTCTGTTGACTGTATTTAAGCGCCTTTTTGATAACTGATAGCAAGAATTCGCATTTACAATATTATAAGTCAGCGTGAGGAATTTTTGATGATTCTAACCACAAATTAAGTAAGGATATCGTTGATAATGGTCATTTTCACATTTACTCCCTTTTATTTTGCTTAACATAAATTTTAACAATATCCCATTATATGACTCGCGTGCATCCTTAATTGAATTTTACTGTAGCGTACACAATCGGGTAATCAACATGAACATATCAAGCTATTAGCATTGGTAATTATAATACTGACGACCGAACTAAGTTGGTAGTAAACACAATATTGGCATTACACAACATTGATTTGGTTTTCAGTTGTTTATTAGGGCATTCATGTAATTTGTTTTTAACAATAATTTGTATTGTTGAAAGCATTGCGTATTTGGAGGCAATCATTAGCACTATGTTAGCAAGACTAAAAGACAAAGTACAGTATTTAAGTGACAAATGCAGCTTGCAATGGCTTGGTTATGTTTTTACTCCGGACCCAACACCCTTGTTCAAAAGGTACTTCTACAGTAATAATAAAAATAAGTAAAGTTTGTTTTTTTTGTTTTTAGGAGGTAATCTCTGAAACTACAGGTCCGATTGTTAAATTTTTTATAACATTGGAAAGCTGCTTTATTCCTGAGTGATAGGCTATATCTTATATACGCGGACGAAGCCGCGGGCAAAAGCTAGTTACTAATAAAGATAGACGGCAAGAAAGAAAGCTAGCAAAAAGGCAAGAAAAAAAGAAAAAATATTTACCGATAGTCATCAAATCAAATCTATATATATATAATCTACTCGTAAATTTATAAAAGGAGAAACTGCCTGACAGACACATCAACGTACAGCCGAAACTACTGGAACTAGGATCATTAAATTTTGCACCAGGCTTCCTTTTATTCAATAGGCGAGCATAGCATAGCATAGTCGGCCTTATAATGTTCGCACTGTTGGGACTCAGGCCTCCTCTCCAAGAGAGGGAATGGGCCGTAATTCACCACGCGGGCCCAGTGCGGGTTGGTGAATGTCACATGTCTTCGAATTTTTGGCTCTAGAACATGCCGGTTTCCTCACGATGTTTTCCTTCACCGTTTTGAGAGCAGTGGTGATGAAATAAATTACACAAAGTAATGCACCTGGCTGGGTTTGAACCTGCGAACTACAACTCGTAAGTCGGGGCCGATACCACTTGGCCACCACTGCTCTCATAATCTCTAATAGGCGAGCACTAAGAGAGTTTTCCAATATTCACTCGCTAAGGAATGAAATGTGAGTCCAAAGTTTGTATGGAGAAACATACTTTCAAGTGGGTAAAGCCGCGAGCAGAAGCTAGTTATAATATAAAAGCAGAAACTCACTGACTGACATATCAACCCACAGTTGAAATGATATCTTTTCTAGGGAATTGTGATTTCTGGGCTACCTCATACTATGTAGTCTTTTTTTTTCGAGTGGGAAAATTATCTAATGACATCCTCGCTCTTGGGCGGAGCGAGAGATAGTTTCAGACTTTTAGTGACTAAAAACCCACTCCTGTTCCTTCTTTGCTATTGTTCCGGGGCCCCGGGGATCCCTTCCGCATCTCCCTTGGCCCCAGTAGGCTTCGACCCTGCCGGGACCCTATGCTGACTCCATGAGGCGCGTGTAGAATACTACGCGCTATTGACGACATGGGATTGGTCCGGACGGTTACCGACGGCGAGCTACGCAATGCTCGCCGTCTGCAAGCCTGCGCCTACGGTGGCCGGTAATTGGGATCGGAATCCTGGAGCGCGGGCTGGGGCGCGAAGGCCATAGACTCGCGCGGCCTCCTCCTTTGATACTATAGTCTATGTGTTTCCATAAAACATCCGTCTTCTGAAACTATTTCCAGGTTATTCTGGCTAACAACAATACTGGCTTGCTGTGCTTGCTCATACGTAGTGTTACGAGGTGCCCTAACGTTGTACACTTCTGAGGCTGTGTCATACTCTGTGGAGACGGACTACCTTGAGTGGGACACCCCGTTTCCTGCCCTGACTATATGTGAGGAGGCAAACCCTGCATACATTAAGAAGTATCTTGTAGAGTGAGTATAATTTTTCTTCATTCGTTTTGGCTGGCAATATAACCTAAGAACAGTATTAGCAGTAATGAAATGTGGGATTTGGGGATTGGGAAATAAAACAAAGCCCATTTATCAACCTCTTGCATTCCTTTTTGAGCACACGTTAATCGTACCAATGCCATCGTTTTTTTTTAAATTTACATAAACTAGTGCTTGACTGCGATCCCACCTGATGGTAAGCAGAGATGCAATCACGTCGTAATGTGTCACGTCTTTTTCGCGTTATCCTCCTCTCTTTCTCACACTTACCATTTCTCTCTTTCTCAGAAGTGGGAGGGGTCTCTGGTTTTACGCATTACCGTCGTCGAATGTAGGCAATTTGTTCGACGATACTATTTACCACTTCGCTGCTTCCCTACGTCTTGGCGCTTCCGGCTGTTCTCCTCATCGCTACCACTGTGGCAAAGTTGTTAACAGCTTCGGACACCACGACCTATCAATCAGCCGAAGTGCGGGTTGCATAGCGCCGTACGCGAATATTAATGACATCGTCCGACGTGCTCTTGTCACCGACGGCGTTTTAGTCGTATTGGAACCACATGTCCTCCCACGCGACGATGGCATGAGATAGGACCGCATGACTTTATTACTATGGAAGATAGATCTCATCTTCCGATCTCGTTGTGCTGTGCTGGTGCTGCCGCTGCAGCTGCGGAAAACCTCAAGCGGCGGGAATGGCTTGTTGGTGGTTATATTTTTGAGCCCTTTGGGATTCGGAGTGTACAAGGGTCGGAGTGTACAAAAATGGTTATACAACCTTTCTAAACCACTTATTAACACTTCGCGTGACCCAAGGGCTAGCTTTTAGCATGGACAGTGGAGGCATTGCCACACTGTATGCCGCCACTTTTTTGACAGTCGACAGCGATGCGGAGGAGTTTTTGATGCCATACTTTAGTTTACTTGCAGTTACATAGTCCTATAGAATGTGAAAATTCATTCTCTCTAAACTCTTTTAAAAAAGTTACTAAAGTCACTAGCTTCTTAGACCTAGGTGCCTTGAGAATGCATAATTATCACGTTGAATTAAAATGACATCATTCATTTGCATTTCCAAGAATTAGAATAAGCGAGTTCGTATGAAATACCATGGGGAATACACGCTCTTGAACTATACTTATTTATTGTCCGTACGATAAAAATACATACCTACTGTAAGCGACCTGCCCTAGAAAACTAGGGCTAGGGAACTAAATTTTGAAGATTTCCAACACTTGTGCAAAAGCACAAGTGTTGGAAATCTTCAAAATTCTCGGCTTTCTCGAGTATATGCATGCATTATACACTTCTTAGCGTATCGGTGGCAAAACTAGTTAAATTCCTTGCCTGGCCCAGTATTCGGCCACGGCAATGCCGTCCGCTGATGCTGTCATTAGGTCCCTACGTGAACAGGTAACAGGGCACGTGATGCAGGATCAAAGGCGGCACATGGTCTGCGGAGAGACGCCCCACAAACACTGAAGATCGGAACCATCCGAGAACCCCCATCTGTGGAGATTGCCTTTGCTGCGCCCAAATTAGGTGTGGAGTCTGTTTAGAGTTTTCCAGGTGGGCCATGGCAACTCGTATACAGGAGAGAGGCTCTCCGACGACTCAACAAAATCATCAGGATCCCGCCAGAGATCGCATCTCTCCGAGGTGGTGTTACTTTGAGATGGGCTCACGCTCGCAACAAAACTTTTAAGACTTATTATAAACTGAAACCTCCCTCGTGAACCGCTCTGTCTATTGATGAAAACCGTATGAAAATCAGTTCTGTAATTTTTGAGCTTAACGCGAACAGACAGACGCAGTAGGAGCGTTTGTTTTGTGATAATTATGTATGTAAATGAATTGTATTTTTGCAGGCACAACATACCAACAAGTTTGGCCGCGTTTAGTCAAGAAGTTAGCTTTCGCAACGTAAAGTTCTGTAGGTCCTGTACCTCTTGCGTGATGGGAAAGACTTGTGTGCAGGACTTCCTGGAGCTCGTCAATGGAATCAGAAAGAAGTGCCCTGATCTGCTTACTGAGTGCTGGTGGGATGGCAAGCCTTTCCCGTGCTGTGAAAGGTAGGAATTTTCTCTTAATCCACTTAGTTTTCTTCTGATATATACTTAGAATATAGAGAGACTCCGAAGTTTGTGACTTTGCCTTTATGTGGAGTAAAATTTCTGGAACTATTGCATCTATTTTGAGTTAGTGTATTATAATATACGTGGAACGTAATCTCCAGAACCACTGCATCTATTTGTGACTTTGTCACCCCCTGGGTTCTCTTTTGCAGAACCCATGGCCCCAGTAGGCTTCGACCCTGGTGGGTCCTTACGGTTTGCTGACTGTCTTTGAGGCGCGCGTGGAACACTAGGCGCCGTTGTTGACTCGAGCTCGGTCCGGATGGTTACCGGACGGCTAGACAGCGAGCTCGCCGTCTGCAAGCTCACGCCTACGGTGGCTGGATATCAGCTGCGGCGTGAGGGCCGTTCTTTCACGCGTGCGGCCGCCTCCTTCGCTAGCATTACTGCTTCGCAGAAACACCATTGCTCCTTGCTCCGGACCATGGCCTGTACCAAGGCCCGGTGTGAGGGGTCATTGCCGCCGATCGCCCCCACGACGACATGGCGGTGAGTTTGTATAGTATATGTGGAGCGCAATCTCCGGAACCACTGCACCAATTTGAAAAAATTGCACCTTATTCTTAATTAACGTTATTCATTCATTATACTGCTGTTCATAAGAATTCTCATTTTATCCATCTTTGTTTGGATTTAATCTTTCACAGATCTCTTCCACAAGTTAATTATAAGCTTCTTCGGTCAATTACTAGGAGAAAATGTACAGTTTACATAGAAAATATCCTTCTAAAGTTTGGATCATAGAATATCCCCTAGTGTTACGTATCAAATAATTAGAACCCAGTAATAAATCTAGCTTCATTTCAATTTTATTTCCATTTTGAATTTAAAGTCAGAATCATGAGGTTGAGCCCTGTTCACATTAGTCAAGTACTTACTTACCTAACGCAGCGTCCTACGTGGGCGCATACAACGTGACGCAGCGGTACCGTCTTACGTAAAATAAACTAGTGCTTGACTGCGACCCTACTAGCCTACCTAGTGGTGGTAAGCAGTGATGCAATCGTTGATGGTGAGGTGCACTAGTTTATTAAGAGCCTATTTGCTCTAGTCTTGAAGACACCTAAATTATAATCGGACGGGAAGACCGCAGCAGGCAAATTGTTCCAGTCCTGCGATGTACCTGGGGTATAAACGACGAGGCGAAACGTTAGTCCGGACCGTAGAAATGTTAGCAATGTAAGGGTTTTCGTCAAACAATTTTCATTTTTTTTTCAAGTCTATGGTTAACAGTAGTAAGTGTAAAGAGCTGTGTGTCAAATAAAATATAAATTATGATAATGTAATGTAATAATATTTTAATTTCATAATACAATTGAATAATAATAATGTAATTTAATCTATAATTGAAGGTATTAATAATGTTATTTTAATTTATTTTTAATTTAGTCTTAGTATATTAGTTTTTTATTTTGTGTTTTTATATTGTAATGAAAATTTCCAGTTTTAAACCTAATTATAATCATTAATTAATAAGACTTAATGTAAATGCTGTGCATATCTATAAGTGACTTTTTTACACAGGATACCCTCGTATATGTGTTGTAGTTAATGTTTAGTAAATAAGTCGTTGGTATACCTATATAAATAAATGAATAAATAAAATAAACTGGTACTACACTCACTCGATCAGTGTGAACGCAGCTTTGCAATGTCCTAGATACAGTCTTCACGCTACAAAATTAAACGCTACACTTTACGAGTGAAAATGGTAATATTAAAGCCATCATGATCGAGTTTCGTGCCAAATTAAATTCTGAGCTGTATTCAGGAGCTAAACGAATCTGCTTGAAGCCGTTTTAAATAAAATACTTAATAGAAATGGTAAAGTTAGAACAGTTTTAAACAGGAGTGTGGAAGTAATGGATGTCTAAAGATTTTAAAGTTTCAGTGAACTTACCAAATTGCTCTTAGAGCTCATGCATGCTGCCGCCGATGTGTCGACGGCTGCAGTTGGTAACATGCCGCTCGTGTTCTTGAGCTCTTATTTTTCCATTAAAATTAGTTGAATTTTAGAGGTATATAATATAACTAGCTTTTGTCAGCGGCTTCGCCCGCGTGAAATTTGGTTTCTCCACAAAAACTTTGGACTCCCATTTCATTCATTTAGGGGGTGAATTTTGGGCAATCCTTTCTTAGTGCTCGCCTATGCCATATAAGAAAACATGCGAAATTTCACGCTACTAGTCCCAGTAGTTTCGGCTGTGCGTTGATATGTCAGTCAGTCAGTTTTTCCTTTTATATATATAGATAATATAATATTCCACAACTATCACATAACGCCGTCTAGTCTCAAGCTAAGCAGATCTTGTGTTATGAGTACTAGACAACTGATAAACATACATATATATTTCTAAATACATACATATTATAGATAAATTACACCCAAATACAGAACAAATTAATGATCGTGCTCATCACACAAACATTTGTCCTGAGAGGGAATTGAACTATGACCTCCGGCATGGCAGTTAGGGCCACTAACCAAGGAAAAAAATATTGCAAATCGGTTCATAAACGACGCGGTTCTGAGGTAACTAACATTAAAAAAAATAACCGAATTGAAAATCTCCTCCTTATTTTTGAAGTTGGTTAAAAATATAAGAAAATCAGTGGAGTTTTGATAGTTTGCGATTGTTTGCGACTGAGATGCGAATGCGAAAGATCTTTGAAAATACGAAAATATCTATAACTGGTCTGATATTCCTATATACCTTATTATAGTGAATTGTAGCCCTGCCACCTAGCCAAGTTACGACCGTTTCGTTTCGATTTTTTTTTCGTTGATCGCCTCAAGTTGGCCACGCCTATTATTTCTTTGTTCTGACCACGTGACTGAGCGTTGAGATGACGTCAGAACAAAGGAATTGGAGACGTGGCCGACTCGAGGCGATTGACGAAAAGAGAATAGAAACGAAACAGTTGTACCTTGGCTAGGGGGGCAGTTCTGTTTTAGAAAGTAGCGTTCAAATTCTGACACCAGAAGCTCTACTTAAGAGGGTCCCTTTCCTATCGCCTATCGTTAACATCGATGATGGTTTAAAAGCTTGTTCCTTCATCTAATGCAGTCCAACGTGATGTTTGATGAAGAGGCAATGCAAAAAAAGAGAGATAACGCCCGAAAACTCTGTAAACCCGAAAATTACTGATGCCAATCAGTAATTCCGTGATTTAAACGAATATTTCGCAAAACTTGTTCTAGGAAATACGTGTTTTTTTTTAAACCCTTACAAGTATATGAAAAAAAATTGTCGTCATTCAGAATCTTGATTAAATTTGCAAGGCTTCTATTATTCTACTTTTTTAACATTTTTAATTTTTGAGTAAATTATGACTCATGCAAAATATGTAGCAGAATTTTAGAGGACTTTACTGGATTTACTTTTATCCAAATTTATTAATTTAATTCAATGGAAGCCTAGATAATATCCACAAGATACTTACTGTGTTTCCAAAATATTTAATAAAAAATATGTAATAACATCATAATCGCGTAAGAGCAGTGGTATGAAAAACAATGAAAATGTATGTCGAGTTGCAACCCCTGAATACTTAAATCCACACCTTCGTCTCCTATTTTATAAGGTATTTCGTGCTACATCAAATGTAAATAATTCAGACGGTAATTTACCTTTGACAGTTCTTACTCCGTTCTCTCAAACGAGAGTCGTTATTTAGGCCCTAAACCGCATCAGTATTACCAACATTACTCGAGCTAAATTAAAGATAACAACGGTATTGCCACTTTATTGCCTGTTTCGGACCCAAACATTTATTGCTAGGTCATAAAGGAGAACTTACTTTAGTTGTAAAGACTAATTTGGCCAACTAGTTGTAAAATGTGGGGATTTAATAGGTTTGTCTTCTGAATTAAATGATTAATTGAAAAAAAAAAATCCAGCAGGACCAATTTATTGTAATAGACATATACAGATACCGGCACAAATCTTGACCGCTCGGCGAAAAAGTGGGCGAGCCAATTACTGAACAAGGATTGCACTATCCGCCCCCGCGTCTCACTTCATACCACTAAAGAAACCCGATATTTCACTTCTGCGCAAGTGGAAGTCAGCGCTCAAGATCCATGCCGGTATCTTTACGTAGGCTGCGTTTAAAAGAGGGTCCGCTCTAGAGCGCAAAGGGCAACAGAAGGAACTCATTGTGGGATTTATGCAGTAAAAGTCTGACACGCATTTTTGTTCCTTCCTGGAGCGCCAGAAGGCATTTGATGATTTCCCACCTCAAAAAAAACAGTATACATAACTGTGTACATAACTGTATATTTTACATCAATTCTATTTCGGCATGTATGCCTTCGGAAATGCACCTTGGCAAATATCTCAGCAAAATAAGCCTTTTTTGTGGGGTTGGAAATCATGAAATAATTTCTTCCACTCTGGGCGGAGTTAGGAGTGTTAGACTTTTACTGACTGAAACCCACAAGTGTTCCGTCAGTTACCCTTTGCATTCCAGGGGCTTGGTAATTCTTTCGAACAATACTGCAGCTCTAGGCACCTGATCACGGCTGGTTGGAAAGTTACTATTTCAAAGGTTGTTTTTTTTTTCTGGGTACACTATAATTATGGCGGTAAGTCTGCTCTTTAAGGAGTGGCTAGAGAGGCATCCACTGAACAGGTGAACCACCCGGAGGACATAGTGGAGCGTACGGTGGAGCTGTGTCCTCGCGACAGTGATCTCTCGCACCGGGCCTGTGTTCAAGGTAGCTCAAGTCGTTGATAGCGCGTCGTTTACCACGCGCTTCTCTAAGATATGTCAGCAAACCGTAGGGGTCCTGACTTGCAGGGTCGATGGTCGATACCCAAGAGGATGCCAATGAAGGAAACCCGTGGTCTTAGAGTGGGAGATGCTATTGGTCGATTTATCACCTTAAAAAAAGGCATAACATAGCATAGTCGGCCTTATAATGTTCCCACTGTTGGGACTCAGACCTCCTTTCGAGGAGGGGGAATTGGCCCAGTGCGGGTTGATGGATGTCACATGTCTTCGAATTTTTGGTTCTACGACATACCGGTTTTCTCACGATGTTTTCCTTCACCGTTTTGAGAGCAAAAAGGCTTAAGTTTTTATTTAAATATTTATCTCTAAAATAGTCTCGATATAAAGCTGTTGAAAGTTAATATAAAAGTTTACTATAGTAAGTTAGTCGTATAAAATATAGGATTTAGTATTAATTATTAATAAACGTGGTCTTTTTGTAAAATGCTCAGGTTTCGCCCAGTGTCCACAGAGTTTGGAACCTGCTTTGCGTTTAACTCTCATTGGACTGATGAAGAGACTATTATTAGTATTAATAGGAGAACTGGACTTCCAACTTTGGTATTTTCTGCTACACCGTCTGTTATTGTGAGTACAGATGACATGCAATCATTATGATCATCTTCATGCAATTGTTGCATTTTGCTTTGGGTCGGTACAACACGCTTTTTCATGAAATCAATATCACCGTCTACCTGCAATTGTCCCATTTTGCTTGGGATCATTGCTACACGATTTTTTATTCCATTCTGTCCCGTCAACTCTATCACTGACTCCCTTTTCTTTTACATCACTCCTCACACATTTTATGCATTTTTTCTTGGTCCCTTACTGGATCTATGCATGTGTCCTCCTCTTCACTTGGCCATACCAGTACAAACTTTTTAGTCATTTTCAAACTTTTTAAAAAAAAATAAGCTTATTAATTTATATTTCTCATAATAAACTCTTTCATTTTTCAAGTTACCCAGATTATAAGGGTGTTTTGTAAGTTTAGGTGTGGGATCGTTTTTGGGGACTAAGGCGGAGCTATGCTACGTATACCCTTTTGTACGCTTTTGTTACAGATATGGATCCATTCGCCTGATGATTTGATAACAATTGCATCGGAAAACATACTTGGTTTCTGTGGGACTCTGCATCGCATCACTGATTTTGAAGTTACTTTAAAGGTAGTAGTACTCTCTACCTATTTGACTTTTTTATTTTCCTTTTTTATTATGCTCGCCAGTCTCCCTAGCCAAGTTACGATCGTTTCGTTTACGTCGAACGTCTCGAGTAGGTCAGTCCTCCGATTCCTTTATTCTAACGTCATCTCAACGCTCAGTCACGTGGTCAGAACAAAGGAATTGGAGGCGTGGCCTACTCGAGGCGTTCGACGCAAATGAACCGATCGTAACTTGGCTAGGGGGGCAGGTCTGTGAGGTAGTTTGAAAAAGTCACCGCAGCCCTAAAACGCAAAGGGCAACTGAAAAACACGCGTGGATCGTCCGTAAAAGTCTGACACTCTCCTCCATCTCTCGCTCCCCTCAGAGCGGAAGCAGTTATAAGACGATTTCCCACCCTCCAATAAAAAGAAAGGGGATTATGTCGTGCTTATGTTCTGACATTGGGCTCCCACACAAAACTGCGAAGCGATGCGATACGATGCCGCATCACAAAAATCTGCAATGTGAATTACTGCGATGCGATTTCGTGCGAGCCAGCATACAATGTTTGATGCGAATCAATTTGCAAGTTCTTGCGAGGCGTCGTGCGAGCTCACAGATTTTTACGATGCGACGTCGCATCGCAGTTTTGTGTTGGGTCCTTACACCTTAACCCACTTACCTTTTTCATTTCTATAGGCGGAACAAACAATAAGCGATGTGTCCGTGCAGCTCCTTTCTCCGAACAATCGCGATTGTCTCTTCATCGACGAGCGACCAGAGTTCGCGCACTTTTGGCCGTTTCCTCGGTACTCTTACAGTGCTTGCGTCATGTACAGCAGGGCTATCGTACAGGCAGAGGTGTGTAACTGTACGCACCATTTTATGCCGCAACTTGGTGAGTATATTAGATTACACTTTGTTCATAGCCTGAGCTATCGTGTAAGAGTTGTAATAGCAGCTTTATCACTGAGTGATATAAGCTGCACTCAGAGCAGTGGTGGCCGAGTGGTAACGGCCCCGACTTACGAGTTGTTGGTCATGGGTTCAAACCCAGCCAGGCGCATTACTTTGTGTAATTTATTTCATTACCACTGCTCTCAAAACGGTGAAGGAAAACATCGTGAGGAAACCGGCATGTCCTAGAACCAAAAATTCGAAGACATGTGACATCCACCAATCCGCACTGGGCCCGCGTGGTGGATTACGGCCCATTCCCTCTCCTAGAGAGGAGGCCTGAGTCCCAGCAGTGGGAAAATTATAAGGCCGACTATGCTATGCTATACATACGACTATCACGAAATATTAATTATAATTGGTTATGTGAATTTATTTAATTATTTTGTTTAAATGGGCTTGTGTAAATAGGTTACGTTGTGTATTGAGAACGAGGAATACTGTCCCACTGTAATACAGTTCAAACTAGTGCGGGGCTCAGGGTCAATCGGTTTCACAACAACCAAAGTTTTGATTGTGTACCTACGATTTTATTTAAGGTATGTGTATTCGTAGAAAATAAGTAAGCAATAGTTTTATAAACCTGATTAAGGTTGTTGTTACTTTGTGGAAATAAATACATTGAAATTAAAATGGATTGACAGTGTAAAAACAGGGCAAGTGCTAGTTGGACTCGCGGACCGAATTGAGTTAAGATTTTTTCGAATCGCAAAAAAAGTTTTTTTTTATTGTTACGAAACTACAAATTTACAGTCTTCAGATTTTTTCCTTTACTTGTGCTATGAGACCTTGCTTAGTGCCAAATTTCAGGGTTCTAAATCAACGGAAAATACCCTATAAATTTTGATTCCCTTGAGAGTGTCGAAATACACGTTTTTGCGACATAAACGGCCCTGTCTTTTTTTTTTCGTTAACTCATAAGTTTGATTTTTTTACAGCTTCAAGGGACTTGAGTATATGGTTTTAATTTCAAATCGAAACCTACACGCATTCTCGAAATAAAGAGTCTTGACAGACAGACAGATGGACGGAAAACAAAGAGATCCTATAAGGGTTCCGTTTTTTCCTTTTGAGCCCTAAAAACTGCAACAGTTGGGCAATAATCCTAATTGATTGTTTTCTCTGTACGAGAACAGGACTTTGCTCTGCAGTAGAATTTTTGGTAATAGGCTTGTAGCATTGAATGCTCTTGTTTAATTTTCAGGTAATATACCGATGTGTGACTTCGATGGTTTACTTTGCCTTCATAAGGCAAAGAGAGGTAAGTACTGCTTGTTGGATCCGAGGCCATGATATCTCAAAGTCATCATAATTATTATGCGAGAGAGAGACAGAGCTATACAACCCGAATCTATCTCTTTCTCACACTGGATTCATGGTGATTTTACGCCATGACGCCATGGGCTTCTTTTATGTTCTCCATATCATAAACGGCCAATAATGCACATTCCTCTGCCCTTTTATAGCCTGTCTTTTATAACCATGTATCTTGATTAGCCGGATTTGTTATTAATATATATTTATTATATACTTTTTTTTGCATGAAAACCAAAAAATATATGAACTTGCTTACATTTATTGCATGATAAGCATTAATGGATTCTAATTTCTGAGGAGGATAGCGCGTAAGCAGTCTCTCACCTACTAAATATAATGCGTACCAGTTATCAACATTAGGTATCATCGCAAAGATCAACCTATCCACAGTACAATAGTAAGCCTCTGCGTTATTGATCACGGTGTCCCCTTCGCCATGTAAGTATGAATTCAATACAGTTTACGGGAGGACAGTTGAACAGCTTAGAATCTTAACACCACGATTCAGAAAATAAAGTGAATGATACAACGCCATCTATCGAGTTTTTTAAACAACTTTTACGAGCGCAAAGTTGTCCGTAACAAGATGCATAATTTTATTGTTATAAAATCCCAATCAATTTAACGAATTTAGTAGAATACTACAGCTTTTACAATTCAAAAACTGATTTTTGTCACGACGAAATGAGTTCAACGGTAGAATACCCATATTTGTACTTCATATTCTTGTCTTCTCAGTCGTGCACTCTTAACAGAGTGGTCGTCGTGGTCATGTCTCGAGTCTGCTCTCATGATGCGAGACTATGCAGCTCTGTGATAGCGGCTTAGGAGTTGTTACTGATGCTGTTATCACAGATTTGATGACGTCCGTCCACTGTGTTGGAAAGTGCCCACGTTATCTTTTGCCCTCGACTTTTCCTTGCACTAATCGTTCCATCGACCCCTTGTTACGAGCGATATATCCGAAGAATTCGAGGATTCTGATTTGCACAGAAGACGATAATGTCGATTTGATATTAGTATATTATACTTATGTAGTGTACTTCATATTACCCTATTGCTTTTCTACTTTTAGATGATTTGAGCACGGATCACTACCACTGTCCGATGGCCTGCGAAGAAGTTATTTACAAAGACACCCATGTCGCTTGTCCGTAAGTGAAAATCAAAATGGTCATTTTCACACCTCAGCCACCGACGTCGAGCAATCGCAAAGCCGTCTGGAACCCGTCCAGACTGAGCCCAACTCGTCGACGGCGCGTAGTGTTTCCATGCGCGCTTTATAGCGATGTCAGGAAAACCGTAGAGGCCCAGCAGGGCCGAAGCCTATTGGGGCCATGAGCCGACTTCTGAAAGGGTTACTAAGGGGACGCAAAGGGAAATTAAAGGAGCTGTGGTTTTAGTTAATGAAAGTCTGAAGATGAAAGGGAGCGTCCCCTTGCTTCGCTCGAGAGAGGAGAAATGAGTAGATGCATGATTTATTTTCAACGTAAAAAACAAACCAAGCTGACAGCAGAGATTACTTCCTACAAACAAACTCACACACTTACAAACTTTACCTGTTTTTAATATTAGTGTAGATAAGATGAAAATGTAAGACATTTTCATCCGAATAAGCTAGAATAAAAATATCTGTTACTGTAAACAAATTTTTGAGTATTAATGTGATTTTAGAAGTAAATGAATAAGAAAGCAGTGATAGATTCTGAACTCTGAAATTTCCTAGAAAAAGTTCATTGTTGAGCTAACACCGAATTTATATTTACGGAGAAATAAGACATTTATTAAATTTGAATTAGTGAAATATGCCTGTACCTGTATGCGCAGAGTACTAGTTTTTTGGCCACATAGCCAGAAAAAATGGCCTCAACCTTGAAAAACTCATCGTAACTGGCTGATGGCAACCGACCAAGATGCCGCAACCCAAAAAGATGGGCAGATCAAGTCCGCTCCACACTGGACACCCAATTGCACGTCGCACTTCAAGACGCCAAGAACCGTCACAGATGGCAAGACACCATCAATAAGGAGCTAATCCCGCGAGAACATCACGAAGCTTTGTAATGAGGAATACGACTCGAGGAGGAGCAATGAAATAACTCCTCCCACTCTGGTCGAAGTGAGAAAGGGTGTCAGACTTTTACTGACTAAAATCCAATCCAACTGTGCTTATTTAGTTGCCCTTTGCGTTCTAAAGCCACGGTAACTGTCTCAAACAATCCCGCTACCCATCGAAGTAAAAGTCATGTGGAGACGACCCACAATTTACTCCTACAAAGACAGAATGATGAATGAAAAACATTTTAAATTAATATTCTTTTCTTGTAGTCGTCAATCAAGCAACGTGCCAGAGGAACTCTTGCGTCGAGGTACACGAGGCAGTATGCGCCTGGGCAGCCATCCCACCCTGAGGGTGCGTCGCCAGGCCATCAGAGAACTGCTTGGTCTTGTCGGTAAGTTAAAGTTTATTAACAAACTAGAACCAGTTTAATTCATTTTAAAATGTCATTATAATTCGAGATGGCGTTGTATTCGGATATTTTTCGTGAAATTTTCCATATTTTGTCACCGTTTAAACCTCTCCTGGACTATCCCGAATATTTCAGGGTCAAAATTAGACAAATCGGTGTCTCGAATTTTAGCGAGACTAACGAACAGCTATTAATTTTTATATATATAGAGATATAGATTACGCGGATACGAGGGTCTGGTTAGAGACTCAATTGGCGCCTCTACTTTTGTCCTTGCCTATCATCATCATTTCAGCTGAAAGATGTCCACTGGATGGGTTGGGCTGAGCATTGATGAGTCAGTCAGGAATCATCTAATGACATCTCACGCCCTTGGGCGGTGCGAGAGCCCGTGTCAGACTTTTATTGACTAAAACCCACTCCTGTTCCTTCTTTGCCTTCGTTCCATGGCCCCGGGGTTCTCTTTTGCACAACCCATGGCCCCAGTAAGCTTCGACCCTGCTGGCACCCTATATTGATGAGTCAGTGGGGTTTGAAACCGCGACCACAACATGTAAGTCGGGGCCAGGACCACCATTGATTCAATCTCTCTGTCCAGGAATAGGACATCGGACATATTTTTTATTCCGAAAATATGTTTCCTTGGGATAACTTTCTAGTATTTCAGACGGGTGAAGTCGCTGGCAGAAGCTACTAGTGCTATAACTTTACTTCTTTAAGCTTTCTAATTTTTTTTTGTGTTTCAGTTGATGTCGGCGGTGTCATAGGAGTTTTCTTTGGCGCATCCCTCCTCAGCTTCATAGAAATCGTTTACATACTATTCATACGGAGATACACATAACATCTTTTTATTAAAAGTGCGGTAAGTTGGTTCTTACTTGATGCGATAACTACGACTAATGAAAGCGCTACCTCAGAAAATGAGTTTAAAACCAAAAATTTAGAATGTGGTATTATTGAAATAGTTGGAGAAAAATGTTTTGATACTTTTTTTTCGGTGGGAAGTTATCTAATGACATTCCCCGCTCTTGGGCGGATCGGGAGATAGTGTCAGACTTTTACTGACTAAAAACCCATTCCTGTTCCTTCGTTGCCTTTCGTACAGGGGCCGAGTCTTCCTTTCAGAAAAAGATACCTAGCTCAAGTGGGTTTTGGCCGTGCTTGGCCTTTACGGTTTAAATACTACCCGCGATCGACGACTCGGACTCGATCTGAACGGGTACCGGACAGCTGAACGGTGAACTACCAATTGCACGTCATCCGCGAGCCAACGCTTTCCGCAAGCCCACGCCTATGGTGGCTGGTAGCCGGGGTCGGCGTCCCGGTGGCTGAAACGTGAGGACGTCCATACCCTCACGCGTGCGGCCATCTCCTTCGCTAGTATTACTGCTTCGCAGAAGGAGGCGACCGTCGGATATTTGCCTACGCTCCAGATCCTGCCTTGGTTCGGGCCCAGTGCGAGAGGTCGCCGTCGCCGATCGCCCCCTGCACGTGGACACGGCGGTGCTCCGTCCAAGCGGGGCATATTTCCACCGTATGCTCCACCGTGTCCTCTAGCGGTTCGCATAGCGGTGTCACCCGGGCGTTTCTTCTGCCTACATCAGGTGCAGGAACCTCCCGAACTTACTAATTCCGGTGAACCAGACCTGTGTAGTGCGGATGGTGAGTTTGTCGTCCTCACTTAAAAGTGCCTGTAAATTATTAGAGTTAGCAAGCAATAGCAAGTGTTGCACATATGTATACATTTACTAGCTTCTGCCAGCAGCTTCGCCTGCGTTAAAGTAAGTTTCTCGATATAAACTTCTAACCCCCGTTAACCCCCTTAGAAGTGGAGTTTCGTAAAATCCGTTTTTAGCGGATGTCAAAACCTTATAAGGAACCTACCTGCCAAATTTTAAGTTTGTAGGTGTTATAGTTTCTGAGATTTCGTGATTAATCAGTGAGTGGTATTTCGTTTTTATATATATAAACATGTTTCTTTTGAGGTAGGAAATTAATAAATTAAATTCCCCCGCCTTATGTAGAGCGAGTGGTCGTTTCAGACTTTTACTGAATAAAACCCTTCTGTGTTCCATCAACTGCGCCTTGTGCTCCAGAGCCATGGTTCTTCTTCCTAACAATCCCGGAACTCTACACAAATTCTATTTCTATCGGAAACTTCCCATGATGAATACTTTCCGGAGAAATAAGTTTCGATTCCATGAAAAAATCTATGACATGACCTTAATACTGGCTTGATTTTATCTGTGCTTGACAGTTGACAAAGCAAACTTGAAAACCGAAACTCATTTGAAACAGGAGAGGCTGAAAAAGAATGTTATAAAATGACATTTGTAAAACAGCCTTGTTCAAAATTGGTTTTTAATTTTTACCCAATTCTCACGAATAGTCAAATTCAATGGCTATTAAATTATTAGTAGCCGTTTATATAGTGAACGTAGTTATTTTAAATCTTATAAGTGCTCAATTTGCTAAATTCGACCCAAGGGTAGAACAGTTA
Organism: Mythimna vitellina; assembly: GCA_949316375.1. NCBI lineage: Eukaryota > Metazoa > Arthropoda > Insecta > Lepidoptera > Noctuidae > Mythimna > Mythimna vitellina. Next base: position 5,346,984 of record OX438696.1, read on the forward strand.
CTTCGGAACTTAAGTAAACCAGGTACGCGTCTGTTCATGTGTTTGACCAAGCAACTTTTGCATAAGATTTCTTCATCATTCATCATTTCGAATCAGAAATGAAGATATCCACAGGAGAACCGAGGTTGCCGGCATAGCACGAAGAATCTCCAAACTTAAGTGGCAATGGGCAGGGCATATTGCTCGCAGAACAGATGGCCGTTGGAGCCAAAAAGTTCTGGAGTGGCGACCGCGTACCGGAAGACGCAGCGTTGGAAGGCCTCCTACAAGGTGGACCGATGACCCGATAAAGGTTGCGCAAATCCGATGGATGCGAGATCCACAGAACCGTTCATTGTGGCGACGCTTGGGGGAGGCTTATGTTCAACGTCTATCAGCTAAAATGATCATGATGATGATCATCATTTCAGCCGATAGACGTCCATTGTTAGACATAGGCCTCCTCCAAGTGCATTTACAATGAACGGTCCTGTGGGCCTCGCATCCATCGGATTCTAACGACCCTCACCAGGTCATCGGACCACTTGGTGGAAGGCCTTCCAACGCTGCGTCTTTCTGTGCGCGGTTGCCACACCAGACCTTTTTGGCCTCAACGGCCATCTGTTCTACGAAGAATGTATCCTGTCCACTGCCACTTAAGTTTGGCGATTCTTCAAGCTACGTTCACGCTTACCTTGGTTCTCCTGCGGAAATCTCCGTCCCTGATGCAATCACACAAGGAAACTCCGAGCTTAGCCCTTTCCATTGCCCTTAGGGTGACCGAGTCGGATTCCAACGGTTGGCTTCTGGATAAGATTTAGCTATAAATATATTTGAATGAGAAACGTAAATAATTTTATTTAAGTACTTATTTATTCTAAACCTCACTATTTACACTTCAAAGTATTCCTCCACATCGCTACCATCCGCATAAGTGCCCAGATTTAGTTTGAACCGGTAACTCTGTCCCGTCGGTTTTTTATATGTTTACAGTAGAGATACGACAAAATTTTCTTCATTATAAAATAAACCGTTTTTCAACAGCTGAGTTGGAGAACTGCGGCCAAACACTATGCAGTCCTCCATGCCCGGGCGCATACCCACCACTACGCTGCCCCGTCGGAATTCCACCATGCCACTTCGGATGTGCCTGCTACACAGACTGCCGGAAGGGCGAGGTCACCTGCTTCCAGACCAAGCACTGTCTCCAGGGGGGACGGTTCTTCACCGCCAGAAGAAGAGCAAAAATGGGATAATCCGGTTATTTCCAGACGGTAGTGCGTTAAGTATTTCTGTATCTCCATCTGCTTCATTATCCATATCGTCAAACAGAAAGAGCATGTAATTTGTTGAATCTACAACTGTTTTGTCGCGTGGTGTTTAAATCTACTCGTAGTAGCTTAGAAGTCTGTCGATTTCATCTTTACGATTTTGTGTAGTATTTTTTTTTTCTTTATCAAACCAGGAAAATCTATCTTTTGGAAAACTATGGTTTTGAGCTGATTAGTGTATAGAAAATTACTAAAAAAAATCTAAAAAATCAAACAATACATTAGTCAAAATTCTAGTGCCATGAATCTATTTTTTTTTTTTACAGACTGGCCATTTTATTATCGGTAAAGAAGTAAAGCAGATTACGTCATGCATGGAACAAATTAAAATACTTCTTAAGGTGACGACCTATTTTTATTGTGACTGTATGCTGTCGTTGTTCGTATTTCTCATTCCGAAGGCCACGTTTCTATTTGAGAGCAACTGTGGCAGTTGCTTGTAGGCCGCAATGTAATGTAACTTGCATGCAAGTCACTTGTAGGAAATGTGGCCAAAGTCTCTTTATTAATAACCATGTTGGTAACTTGCATGAATTTTTGTCATGTACAAAATGCAAGATCTGCTTTTTGGGCCTCTCTCGAGGACTACGTCATGGTACTTGCTTCGCCATTATGTTGTATACTGTAAAGGCGGTAGTTGGCTGTGGGTTCGTCTTGCTCATGTAAATTGGATGAAGGCATTCTTTATATGTCGTTGGTGTGTCCTAAGAAAATCGACACTTTCATGCCTTATTGTGCTTTGTTTTAAGGCACCTGAAAGGTTAGTCTATTCCTATCGAAGTGCTTTGAGATATCCCCCGAGACTTGTGAGTTTTTTTTAATGTTGAGACTTTAAAATATTTAATCGAAGTTCAAAATTGACTTAGAGCCCATGTGTGTTTTCTTTATTTAATTTGTTCTAACAATTAAAGAAAACTTAAGTTTAAAAAAGTTCAAGTTCAATAGTAAATATGGGTATTAAATAAAGTTTTAATATGAAAAGTCAATAAGCGTTTTTGTTAATCGATTCTTGATTTTTGAATTAAAGGTGTAAGGCGCGAATTTTGGACACCACTTGCGTTAAATTATGCGACTACAGCAAGTGCGTGATTTTCTTCTTCTCATCTTCAGAGTTTTGTGTCTTCACTTAGTCTACGATGGACCATTGCACGTGTATGCTTGATATGCGAGCATTTTCTTATCGATATCCGTGGACGTTTTAATATAACACTATCTTGCACATGCAAGTATGTAATTATAAATACAAGACATAGTTATTTAACGCCATCTAAAGTGTTGGTATATTTTTTTAGTAAGTTGCTGTCTCAAATGAATGTGCGTATGAATATTCTAAAGTATTAAGGCCGCCTTTCTACTTGATGTTACATGAAGATTAAATAACTAATACATATTATATTTATGTATCATATCATACGCATAGCTGTGCGGTGTCTTCTCGTCCAATATACCACAGTGTCTCAAGACAAAAGTCTATGACCAGTGCGTGTTGCCAGTGATGACATATGGCTCCGAAACGTGGTCGCTTACAATGGGCCTCATCAGAAGGCTTAAAGTTACTCAAAGGGCAATGGAAAGGGCTATGCTCGGAGTTTCCTTGCGTGATCGCGTCAGAAATGAGGATATACGCAGGAGAACCAAGGTTACGGACATAGCCCGAAGAATCGCCAAACTTAAGTGGCAGTGGGCAGGGCACATTGCTCGCAGAACAGATGGTCGATAGGGACGAAAGGTTCTGGAATGGCGACCGCGTACCGGAAGACGCAGCGTTGGAAGGCCTCCCACAAGGTGGACCGATGACCTGGTGAGGGTCGCGGGAATCCGATGGATGCGAGACGCACAGGACCGGTCATTGTGGCGGCATTTGGGGGAGGCCTATGTCCAACAGTGGACGTCTTTCGGCTGAAATGATGATGATGATGATGATCATATAATATCATCAATGTTACTTTATTAAAGTTTTTATAATCGCTGTACAGACGAATGTTTAAAATAAATTAATAGTTTTGTGATTTTGTTAAACATAATAATCTCAACTTTGTAAATTGTTTCGTCACTATTTTGTCTAAGGGGTATTTTGTAATAAATACTTGTAAATTGATTTTTTTTCGTTTTATTCACAGTAGGATAACTAATTAGAAATACTTCCAGATACAATGCTTGTTCAACTAGCTGTAATATTAATTATATCCTTCTCACATTATAAAACCATATTGATAAGTCATTCGTATACTGAAGTAACTTTTTCAAAAACAACTAAGTACTTATTATAGGTATTTGGATAAAAAACTTTTACAAAAAAAAAATATATATATACAACCGACTTCAATGTAAAAAAAAACACTGAAAAGTGCAAAATAACTTTATTTTCGGAAGTCGGTGCTTCTATAACACCTACTTCGGAAATTAAAGTTATTTTGAACTTTCCAGTGTTTTTTTTTTTTTTTTTTAAACTTCCGTACATAGATCCTCCTCTTTTGTGAAGTCGGTTAATAAAAAACTGAACGTATCTGCATTTCAGTTCAATCGGATAGGCGTAACTGTTTGAATTTTTTTTGCAAGTTTTGCACTTGACGAACAAACAATGCAAGTGAAATAAAAGCTTTTTAAAAAATAGCGACGCACTTTCCTATTTCTATAAGTATTTCTTGTTTTATAATGTCTTTATTTAGGAGGCCCAAACCGTTACTTGTGATGGTATTCTTTTAAACTTGAGACTTATCCAAGAGTTAGTGGGCGGAATTCACCAATAAATATAATCGCGTTTTAACGTTTGGCTCACTTAATCGCGTTTAGCCGCTGTCACTAGTGTCACCTGTCTGTATTTTTCTTTTGTTGTATTTTTACAAGTGACACTAGTGACAGCGGCTAAACGCGATTATGCGAGCCAAACGTTAAAACGCAATTAGTTTTATTGGTGAATTCTACCCTTACTTCTTATCTTTAAAAACTTTCACTTGAGCATTCAGTAAACTTCCTAGATCGATTGCAATACGTTTTTGGAAGAATATGGAACAGTGTGAAGTCCCGCAAACCTCCGTTGAAAAGGGAGGATCCTCCGACTAGACGGATGTTATGTCAGGTGGGTAACTGCCCGATAGATGATTTCGGGCTGTTCTATATGTTCAAATCACGCGGAGAACTTTGATTGCGCGATGCAGGATTAGTTCTTATGTGACGCCATAGATGTCGCTACACGTCTTTATTTCAACGTTCGCGATCCATTTGATGACCTAAACTTGGTCACGTCTTGATTATTTCGGCACGTCCCCTCTTTGAGGATTGGCTGGAAAGGCAACACGGCGTCCTTATCTTCCGCATGACGCAGGTCTTCACAGGACATGGTAAGTTTGGGAGGTTCCTGCACCGGATTCTTGCGGAAAACACGCCCGGGTGTCAACATTGTGTGGACCATCCGGAGGACATGGTATAGATGTGCCCCGATTGGACAGAGCACTTGCCGTGTCCTCGTGGGGGCGATTGGCGGTAACCACCTCTTGCGCCGGGCTCTTGTTCAGACCATGGTCCGGAGCGAGGAGTGACAGGCGGTCGCCTCCTCCTGCGAAGCAGTAATGCTAACGAAGGATGCTGCCGTACGTGCGAGGGAACGACTCTTACGCCCCAGTGGACGGGATCCCGACCCCTATTTCCAGCCACCATAGGCGTAGGTTTGTGGACAGCGAGCAATTGGTAGCTCGCCGTTCGGATCAAGCCCGAGTCGTCGACGGTGCATAATGTTACTCGTACGCCGCAAGGAGAAGTTAGCCAAACCGTAGTGGACCAACAGGGTCGAAGCCTACTGTAGCCATGTGTTCACTTCAGAAAGAAAAACTTGGGATCCTGAAACGCAAGGCAAAGAAGGAACACAGGAGTGGGTTTTAGTCAGTAAAATCTGGTACGCCCTCTCGCACTGCACTAGAGCGGGAGAAGTCATCGGATGATTCCCCATTAAAAAGTGGATAATGCTGTAATGTTGGAATAAAAATAAATATGGTGCTAAATCCCATAATATCTCGCATGAGATGCTTCATATTTTCAATTCTACTTTTCCCATTATCGCACGGAAATGAAAGCTGCTTCCTTGTCGCGATAAGTTAACTCACTTAATCGTGGTAGCCGTAAATGCTTGTAGTAATCTGTATGATCTTTGCAAAATGAGCTGTTCTCATTTGCAGATGTTTAATTTGGCGTAATATTAATCAGATTGATGAAGCAATGACTCTTTATCCTTTTCAGTTTACAACGTAATGACCAAGGGTGAGTGGCAGGCGGTCGCCTCCTTCTGCGAAGCAGTAATGCTAGCAAAGGAGGCGGCCGATCGCGTGAGGCAGCGGTCCTCACGCCCCAACCGCCGCCGGGACTCCGATCCCGATTACCGGCCACCGTAGGCGCGGGCTTGCGGACGGCGAGTAATGGGTGGCTCGCCGTCCGACCGTCCGGTAACCGTCCGGACCAAGCCCAAGTTACCGACGGCGCGTATTGTTCCACGCGCGCCTCAAGGAGATGTCAGCAACTGTAGGGGCCCAGCAGGGTCGAAGCCTACTGGGGCCAAGGGTCTGATTCTGAAAGGAAGACTCGGCCCTGGTACTAAAATATTACTAAAAACCCACTCCTGTTCCTTCGTTGCCTTTCGCAACGAAGGAACAGGAGTGGGTTTTGATTTTGTGATTTTCAAACCGGAAAAAAAAAATAAAAAAAAAATGACCAGGTTCTTACTATGGTGTATACTGTGGTGAGATAGAGGGATGGAGCAGCTTAGAGCATGTTAAAGGGATAGAGCCATAGCTCTATCCCTTTAACAGACCAGCTAAGGTCGTCAAATGGATCGTGTTAAGGGGATGCAACTCGACATACAATTTCACTGTTTTTCATACAACCGCTCTTACGCGATTATGACGTTATTACACTTTTATTATTAGGTATTTTGGAAACAGTATCTTGTGGATATTATCTATGCTTTTATTGAAATCATTTTTTTAATTTGTGTAAAACTAATCCAGTAAAGACCTCTGAAAATCTGCTATTATAATTTATTCAAAAATTAGTATAAAAAAGTATAGCAATAGAAGCATCGCAAATTTAATCAAGATTCTGAATGACGATATTTTTTTTCAAAAACTCTTAAGGGTTTAAAATAAACACGTTTTTCCTGGAACAAGTTTTGTACAATATTCGAGTAAATCACGGAATTACCGAATGCTAAAAGAGTTTTCAGGCGTGAAAACGCCTGAAAACTCTTTTAAAAAAAGAAAAATTTTTTTTCGTCAAACATCACGTTGGATTGCGTTAGATGAAGTAACAAGCTTTTAAACCATGCTCGATGTTGACTAAAGGACCCCTTAAGAGTTTGGTAGGTCCTCTGGTCGTTAGGCTTCTAGGAGTCTAGGGGGCAGGAGCACAACGAGTAGGAGAGATGACGCAGTATATTTATTTATTTTAAACTTTATGCACCAATAAACATTGTAAAAAGGCTTACGCGGACTTAATGCCTTAGGCATTTTAGAACTAGCTGACCCGGCGAACTTCGTACCGCCTAACAGTCAATAAATGTAGCATATCTTTCGATATAGTCAACCGATTGCGATGAAATAAAGCCTAAGTAATATATAAAGTTATACAAAATTTTAATGTATAAAAGTTACTACATCGACTTCGTACATTTTACGTGATGCACAACTAAAAACTTCTACAGATTTATTACATGTATAGTTTTTGAAGTTTTGATACGCATTCCTCGCTTCGCCACATCGTCTGATCCTGTGTTTCTTACAGACACCTTTCTTACTCAATTTGAAATAAATAACTAACTTTACCGAGTTTCTTACACATCCGCGCAACGTAGATATTTCCATTTGAAATTCTAATTTTGTACAGAATGTACTCGTACGTATCTTGCTGTATGTCGGTCTGAAAGACGGAGAATCCGTTACCTTGCATACATCGAGAAGCGTGGAAATCGGTGTGTCGTCAAGGAATTGAAAGTAATAACTATCTGAGCTGACATGTGAGTAGATCAGATTTTGTTTTTTTTTTTAATTATATAAACTCGTGCTTGACTGCGATGCCACCTGCCCCCTTAGCCAAGTTACGATTGTTTCGTTTGCGTCGAACGCCTTGAGTAGGCCATGCCTCCAATTCCTTTGTTCCGGCGTTATCTCAACGCCCAGTTACGTGGTCAGAACAAAGGAATCGGAGGCATAGTCTACTCGAGGCGTTCGACGCAAACGAAACGATCGTAACTTGGCTAGGGGGGCTGATGGTAAGCAGTGATGTTAATGTTGTTAATGGTGAATCGCACTAGTTGAGCCTATTCACTCCAGCCTTAAAGACACCTATTATAATCGGACAGGAAGACCGCTGTGCAGGCAAATTGTTCCAATTCTTCGAAGTACGCGGTATAAACTACAAGGCGAAACGCTTACGAGTAGTTCGGACCGTAGAGGCTGTTTTCCATTTAAAGTGTCGGCATAACGGCATTATTGTCATCACGACTAATGGGAGGGGGAGCTCGTAGTAGGGTCCCTACTTTCCCTATGAGCTTGTAGCTAAAAGTGACTAAAATAATTAACAACAAAGTACAACAAAAAACAAAGTTTATTCTATTATATTCTATAATAACAGGCGTACGGGTGAAACAACGGTTTCTGAGGTCGTTCTGTGGTGACAAAGCCATACGTGTCCTACACGCCATGGTCACGACTAAATGACAGAAAAATGGATGAAATCTTAGCTTGGCACTGAGAGCACGCACTTACTTTTTGAGCGTGGTGGTCTAACATGCCGAAATTCCTTCGTGCCTCGGAAAGTTAAACTGTTGGTCTCGACTGTCATTTAATTTATAGATCTTTGATAGTCGCAAAGAAATCTGACAACAGTTTTACAAAGGGTTATCGAGTTACCCCAACTTCATTGTATTTGAACCAATTGTTACAAACAAGCACTAATCTCGCCAACAAACTGTTACGCAGTTTGGTGGGTTTATGAAATTTGCAATATTCTTGGTCCAAGTATATATCCCCAGCCGCCGAGATCCCGACCCCGATTACCGGCCACTGTAGGCGCGGGCTTGCAGACGGCGTGCACTGGGTAGCTCGCCGTCCGACCGTCTGGTAACCGTCCGGACCAAGCTCAGGTCATCGACGGCGCGTATTGTTTCACGCGAGCCTCAAGGAGATGTCAGCAAACCGTAGGGGCGGCCCAGCAAGTCGAAGCCTACTCCCCAGTAGGCCAAGGGTCAGATTTTGAATGGAAGACTCGGCCCTGGTATGAAAGGCAACGAAGGAACAAGAGTGGGTTTTAAGTTCGCAAAAGTCTGACACGCCCTCCAGTTCCGCCCAAGAGTAGGGGATGTCATTGGATGATTTTCTAACCTACAAAATATATATAAATATTTTACTGGGTTGTGGAGGCCACGTAGTAAGTTGCTCTATGTTATATACTGGTATTCATTTGCATCCAGATAGACAGGAAGTCGATCCATCAAAAAATGAACACACCTACACTATGATACTACGTATGCCGCCGACTAAAAGTGGCTATTGAGGGACTTGTGGTCCAGGGAAAGGTTGAGGGTACTAGGCCACGAGGAAGATCGCCTATGAGGTGGACTGACCAGAATAAGGCGGCAGCTTAAATGGCTCATCATCACTGCACGAATGCACGAGGAAGGCGGCCATCAGAGAGGAGTGGCTGAAGTGATGACCACGACCACTCCGTCAAGAGTGATACCGACAAGGAAGAGAGACACTATGACACAATCGAATTGAAAACCTCCTTTTATTCTTTCTCACAAAAGCTTTTAATCAGTTCATGCATATTCGAAACTAGCGCATACCTGTCGTGCACACACGATAAAATGTATTCCTTTTTTAGCATAGTAGCACACTACTGCGCTAAAAAAGGAATACATTTTTTGTATTTGTTTGAAGAAAAGGAAAGTATTTATTTTGTATGCATTGAACCATCTGTTAGATGGTTTCAGTGTATCACGGATATAGGTAGAAACTATTTTTATGTTTTCACTAGCTGTTGCCCGCGACTTCGTCCGCGTTATGTTCGTAAAACTGTACAAACATTTTGTGCATGCAATTCATTCCGAAAGCATCGCAATTATTTATTGTACTTTAACATAAAACCGTTAAAGGTAAAAACGCAAATTACCTTCAGGAAACATGTTATGTACTCGTCCAGATCCAGATGTATGAACGTCAATGAATAGAATGAGAATATATGGGTCGTAGCAGTTGGCATTTCTGCCTACCCCAAGGGTAAAGACATTAGTTTATGTATGTTTCTGGTGTATGTTCTGGTAAAACAACATTGTATGATTTTAACCCCTCGTAACAGTGAGCACGCCACAATCGCAGCGGTAATGCCTGTCTTTGAGAAGTGACTACAGAGGCATCACGGCATCCTCTCTTTGTGCAGGACTCTCCGAATGTGGGTGTTTCAGAAGGTATCTATATCGAATTCAGCGGGAAGAAATACTCGGGTCTCACCATTGTGCGGATCGCCCGGAGAATATGATGGAGCATACGATGGAAGTCAGTCCCGCTTGGTCGGAGCGCCGGCACCGCTGTGTCCTCGTGGAGGCGATTGATGGAGAATATGACAACCAGTAGCATCCTTCAGTGAAGCACTACGATCAAAGAAGGTGGCTGAAACTATGCGGGATAGGACATCCCGACCCCTCAGCTGTCGCTGTAAGTGACGCTCTGGGTGTTGAAAGCCGCAGGACAATTCCCAGCCATCGCAAACATGGGATTGCGGTGGTGCCGTTCGGCCGTCTGGTCAAAGCAATCCTGAATCGACGGCGCGTGGTATTCTACGCGCGACTCAAAGAGGTGTCAGCAAATGGATAGGGCCCTCTAGGGCCGATGTTTGCTAGGGCTGAGAGATTGTTCGACAAAGTACCACAGACAAATTACCTCTCATAACAATTTTCTCCTCAATAATGTTTCATTGAAGAGTTTAAAGTTTTGGTAGAGGAAAACAAAGGAGCATAATCGGGACACCGACCTTCAGCTGGATAACGTGCACTGATAGTGCAAAACCTTAAGTGAATCCAAAAACTATCTTCTTCCACAACAGTACTTATGAAGAATTTGCGAGAGCATACTTGCATTGATTGTTGCAGTTTGATTATTTTGGGCGTTAAAATTACTTGCTAATTTACCTAGGATATTTTGGTGTGTATTTAACTGACGTCCCCATATATCAGACAAATGCTTTTTCCATAGTGGGAACTACCCTATGAAGATCGGCGAAATCTTGTGCGCGTGTATACCCGTCCAATCGAACTCTCATATTGATGGCCAAACCGAGAAATTAGTGACGCCGATTGCTTCTATGAGGACACGGTGGTTCACCGAAGCTGTATAAACCTCCACAGCATACTACACCAGGTCCTCCGAGTGATTCACAAAATGGTAATATTGTACTGTCAAACAAATCCGGAACAGAAACTGTTCGAAACACCCACAACAGTCCTGAGCTTGTCTATCCATAAAACAATGAAATTACGGTAAACAAATGTAGCAGCCGATTAGTGTTATCCCTGAAACTGGCCTCCCTCAGACGGTTGTTCCAATGTTATTCACCACTCACTGCAAGGAGGTAAAGTCCAGATGTCGACGTAAGGCTGCAAGGAATCTGAGATACGTCATACGTTGTCGAACTGTGATCAGAAAAACACATTCGATCCCGTTTTATATGAAGCAGTGACTGCAAATAATAAAACACACCATTATTAAGCCGCAAGGTGCCATCATTCCAGAGGACACAGTGGAGCATAGAGTGGAGGTGTGCCCTGCAAGGGCGGAGCACCGCCATGTCCTCATGAAGGCAATCGGCGTGTGTGACCTCTCGCGCCGGGCTCTGGTTCGGGCTATGATCCAGAGCGAGGAGTAATGGCAGGCGGTCGCCTCCCTCTGCAAAACCTTAATGCTAGCGAAGGAGGAGGCCGCACGTGTGAGGGAACGAATGTCCTCACACCGAGCCGAGATTCCGACCCCGACTACCAGCTACGGTAGACGCGGGCTTGCGGACGTCGAGCATTGGGTAGCTAGCCGTCCGGCCACCGGTAGTTGATCGGACCGAGCCCAGTCGTCAACAGCGCGTAGTGATGCACGCGCTCCTCAAAGAGTCGTAAAGGGCAACTGAAGGACACAGGTGTGGTTTTAGTCAGTAAAAGACTGACACGCTCTCGTGCTCCAACCAGAGCGAGAGAAGTCATTGGAAGATTACCACCCTTAAAAAAAGAAAAATAAGTGCCATTATCATCATCATCATTTCAGCCGACAGACGTCCACTGCTGGACATAGGCCTCCCCAAAATGTCGCCACAAAGAACGGTCCTGTGCGTCTCGCATCCATCAGATTCCCGCAACCTTCACCAGGTCATCGGTCCACCCTGTAGTGATCAGTGACCTTCCAACACCGCGTCCTCCGGTACGCGGCCGACTCTCCAGAACCTTTCGGCCCCAACGGCCATCTGTTCTGCGAGCAATGTACCCTGCCCATTGCCACTTAAGTTTGGCGATTCTTCGTGCTATGTCGGCAACCTTGGTTCTCCTGCGGATATCTTCATTTCTGATTCGATCACGCAAGGAACTCCGAGCATGGCCCTTTCCATTATCCTTTGGGTGACTTTGAGCCTTCTGACGAGGCTCATTGTGAGCGACTACGTTTCGGACCCATATGTCTGTGTATGGGAATAGGTTGTGTGTGTAACCATAACTGTTTTCATCTAATTTTAGACCATAGAACTATCTGTAAACGTGGGCGATGGTGATGGCCATACACAATGCCATCTATCAAATTTAATATGAAGTTCAACTGTTATTGTCATCATTATTTTTACTTCGAATCTTTAGATGGCGTTGCGAGTATCTGAATTGCGTGTGGTATTATATTTTACTTTTTGAAAATTGTTTGTATTTCATATGCTATATAATTGTTTCATTGCGATTAAACAAAGCCTAAGTAGTATATCAAGTTACAGACAATTTTAATGTATAAAAGTTATCTACATCAATTTTTTAAATTTTGCGTGATACGCACATAACTAAAAACTTTTACAGATATACATATTATATGCACAGATAGATAAAAAAATTGTAAGCATGCAAAAATATATAAAAAATCTTATTTACGGTGAAAAAATAAAATAAAAAAATCTCCTAAGAGAGCCATTTGGGATTCGAACAACCTTTACATTACATGAAAGTCTAGATACGATACCACTGCGCTACGGTCTTCAGTGATTATATTTTAAAATAGATGTCCTTATATAAACGTCATAATTGACTGGTTGGCTCCATAACGATGATAGCGTGATGATTTTCGTTTCAGAAGTTAAATTTGTAGCTAAATGGAATAATGTAATATTATAGTACGTGATTTTACTCGCCGCTTTGATTTTATTACGTGTTTTGATTAGTTTTTACAAAATATTTAGAAGATATCGAATAAAACCGTCAATTTTATTTGGCAAAAAATGGTAAAAGTTATTTTATTACAAAAAAATAAGATAAAATAATGACAAAATTTTTAACTGTAGCTGGGGATCGAACTGGCAGCAAATGTCGTTCAATGCCTACATTTTGGATTATTGCTCACCCCCCATAGCAAATAGCGTGATAATTTATAGCCTATAAGTTGCCCTGACCTATAAAGATTATGTATACAAAATTTGAACAGGATCGGTTCAGTAGTTTTTGCGCCAATTAATACCATCCCAAAATAATTTTACTGTTTTATTATATGTATAGATCATTTCAGCCGATAGACGTCCACTGCTGGACATAGGCCTCCCCCAAATGTCGCCACAAAGAACGGTCCTGTGCGTCTCGCTTCCATCGGATTCCCGCAACCTTCACCAGGTCATTGGTCCACCTTGTAGGGGGCTTCCAACACTGCGTCTTCCGGTACGCGGTCGCCACTCCAGAACCTTCGGCCCCAACGGCCATCCGTTCTGCAACCAATGTGCCCTGCTCATTGCCACTTAAGTTTGGCGATTCTTCGTGCTATGTCGGCAACCTTGGTTCTCCTGCGGATATCTTCATTTCTGATTCGATCACGCAAGGAAACTCCGAGCATAGCCCTTTCCATTGCCCTTTGAGTGACTTTGAGCCTTCTGATGAGGCCCACTGTGAGCGACCACGTTTCGGTTTTTATGTTTTATATATTAGAATTTAGGTGCCACCGCCATCGCACTGTCCGCCCCGTCCGATTTTACTCGATTACCAACACAATTCGAGGGACAATGCTCTCCACGCATGCTCTACAGTGATCGCATTTTCTGAATAGAACCCATGAATGGGTTCCGTTATTGACTTTGAAAAGTTATAGTTTCATGATCGAATCTGAAAAAAGAGATTGCACAAAAAAGAAACTATTGTGTGTTGTCCTAGTCTTTTCCCATCTTAGTTGGGGGTTTTTTTTCGGTTAAAAAATCATCTTATGACATCCCCCGCTCTTGGGCGGAGCGGGAGATAGTGTCAGACTTTTATTGACTAAAAACCTGTTCCTTCTTTGCCATTTTTCCAGGGCCCCGGGGATCTCTTTCGCATCCCCCAAGGCCCCAGTAGGCTTCGACCTTGCTGGTCCCTACGGTTGCTGACATCTCCATGAGGCGCGCGTGGAACACTACGTGCTGTTGATGACTTGAGCTCGGTCTGGACGGTTTCTGGATGATCGGACGGCGAGCTACCCATTGCTTGCCCTCCGCAAGCTCGCGCCTACGCGCGGATTCTCATTTTAGTTTGGGTCGGTTTCCAGTCTGAGGGGATACAGCTGCGTACAAGTATTTTACATGGAGTGTCAAATCATCAAATTATTTCTCCCACTCAGGGTGGACCGAGAGAACGTGTCTAACTTTTCCTGACTGAAACCTACTTGTATTCCTACAGTAGCTTTTTACGTTCTAAAGCCACGTTATCTCTTTTGAATATTACCGCAGTTCTAGCAAGCATCGGCACTGAGCCACTTCAATTTTGCTAAAATCTCTATATACGCATGGAACATAACACGCCGTCGACGCGGGCTTGCTCCTTACGAGGCGCTATGGAACTTTGGAGGTAGGCGGAAATCAGAAGGTTACGTGTTCAGATCACATCGGGGTCACCAGTTTGGAGGTAGGCGGAACAGAGTGTAAAATCCCGTAAACCTCCGTTGAAAAGGGGGGATCCTCCGGCCAGACGGGTGGTATGTCTGGTGGGCATCTGCCCGATAGATGATTTCGGGCGGTTCTATATTTTCTAATCAGGCAGAGAACTTTAATTGCACGATGCAGGATTAGTTCTTATGTGACGCCATAGATGTCACTACACAACTAGTCATGTACGGGGCGTCTCCTGTGGCGGTGGCAGGGGCGTGAGGAAGTTGCAAGGTGTTTCGCGGTTCCTGTAAACGCGGGCTTGCGGATGGCAAACAAATGGAAAAGAAAGAAAAGAAGAAAGACGACGCTTGGTGTTCCATGTGCAACTGAAAGAGATGTCGGCAAAATGGATGGGGCCTATTAAGACTGATTGCTGGGACTGCAAGATTGTTCGAAAGAGTTACTGTTGCCCTGGAACTGAAGGAACACGGATGTCTGCTACTCAGTTAAAGTTTGATACGCTATCTCGCTCCACCCAGAGCGGGATAAAATTATTTTATTATTCACTTCAACCAGCGGCTTTGCGCGCGTGAAAATAATAATATATGCCAATGTCACTCAGTGATAAAGTAGTATTTTACGGGTGAAAGAATAAAAAAAAAATAGTTTGGTAGTTTTTGAGTTCATTCATTAGCTACAAACAAAAATACAAACTTAAAAAGTAAAGTTAAGTAAAGAAAAAAATATTTGCATAGTTTGTAGGTACATGAAAAAAGATATAACAATATTTTTTGAGTGAGCCTTGTACAATCTACCATATTTTATTTTATTTTATTAATGAGGTTGTTAATTTTAATGAGAATAATGTCAAGTAATAAAAAAAAAAAATATGATTAGCAATAATTATAAAGAACTTTAAAACTCTACTTTATAACTACTACTACTATACTTTTTTTTCTACTTTTTTTTTCTTTTTTTTACAATTAGTAAAAAAAACAGACCACAAAAAAAAACAATAAAATCAGCAGAAAAAAAAATCATTAGGTATGTTAATGAATAAGAAAAAAAAACATTAGGTATGTCAAAGAAAAAATATAAATTAGATATGTCAAGGAATAATAACATTAAATTGCACAATTTACATGTCAGCGTCATTTAAAAGTTCAAATCTTTCTTCTCTAGAATATTAATGTAGATATAGATATTCCACATAAAAAAAAAACTTTTTAAGACATACCTGAACCAGTTGATAAAGTTTTATGTAGCTAAATTACTAAAGGCTGCTTAACAAAATTTTTTGTTTACTTAAACCCAAGAAAGTAATATAGAAAGTAATCTGCGAAAAAAACCTAGTTATGTACTTTCTCGAAAGTGCTTTAGTACTAAGAGTTTTTACAAAGATAATGACTTATTTTCCTGGGCTATATTTTTGACAAAGTAATTGTTAAAGTTTTAATACAATTTGTGAAGTCAAAATAAGTTCAGGTACGGTTTTTTTTGGGAAGTGGGAAATCATCTAAAGGAAAAAGACTAAAGTGCTATACAGGGTGTCTTTGACATCGACGTACAAATGAATACCATGGATTCGGTACATGATTCTGAACTCCAGTGGTGGAATTTTTTGTCGGTTTTTTCCTATTTTTTTTAATCTTTACGATTTTTAATTTAAACTGTATAAAATCGTTATTCTAATATTTTCAGTGAAAAAATGAATGAATTATTTTTTAAATTAAAAATGTCGTCGGGATTGATTAGAATAACGATTTTATCTGCCCTGATGACTTTTTAATTAATTAATTTATAATTAAAAATATTTTTTTTTTCCTACAAATATCATTGAGGTTGGTTAAAATTTACGATTTTACACAGTTAAATTAAAAAAAAAAAAATAATTATGAAAAAGTTGACACTGGAGGGCCCGGAATCAAGTACTAGATCCATGGTATTTATTGGTGCGTCGATGTCAAAAACATCGTGTATATCTAACTAGCTTTCACCAGCGGCTTCGCCGGCGTGAAAGTAGGTTTCTCCATACAAATTTTGGACACCCATTTCATCCCCTTAGGAGGAGGATTTTGTAAAATCCTCTCTTAATGCTCGCCTACGTCATAAAAGGAAGCTTTGTGCATATTTTCACGCTTCTGGTCCTACTAGTTTCGGCTGTGCGTTGATATGTCAGTCAGTCAGTTTCTCCTTATATATATAAGGTCCCATTAAAATAGTGGGTCAAATTTTAACACAGCGTTCAGTACGTCTAACCAAACATATCCAAGAAAAAAAATCAGTAATTAAAGTATTTTTATTTTGACCTATATAAAATAATAAATGGCACTCAAGAATAAACACATCCAATAAGGGTAGGTACTTAAACTCGCGCCTCGCGCCGCGCGTCGCGCGCTTAGTTCATTGAACTCCGAGCGAACGTCTAATTACCTACGCTACTCAATCGTAATAGTTACTTTCAGTTGTCTACACACCGCATTTTTAGGATAGTGTTGCTAGTCTGGATAAGTAGAAGATATTGCAGTATGTAGGTTGTAAATAAACAAGCGCGCAGTGGAAACAGTGTACTGATATGAATCATTTTTGATTATTTTAAAGTTCGATAACAGTAAAACACTGATTCAGGCGTGTTTAAACATTAGAATCAGCCCTATTTACAGTAATTAATTGAAATACTACTCACTCTACGCCGGTAGGTTTAGATTAATTGTTGAACATGCCTACTGTTTTGTTCAATGCACTTGCGGGCGCGTTTAATTATGTGTCTTTTCACTTTTAAAAGAGTGTCTTCACTTTTAGTTCCTGCACACGAGTGTAATGATACGGGTGGAGGCCTTCATCACAAAGGAGTTTCCACACGTAAAAATCACTGACATTGAATACACTACCAGCATCGGCCGTGCTCGCCGTGGGGTGTCGTCTAAAGTCTAAAATGTCTTCTTCAAGATGCACTGCATAGCGCGGTCTTCCTGCGTCAACCGCTGGTGGCATGAAGGTGCCTTAATCACGATGGCGCTGTACTGCTCCCAGGATTGTCGCAAGGCTCGGCCGCCTTCCAAATCTTTCATGGTAAAGGATTTGGGCTTGTCGTATGCTATTTCCAAGTATTCTTGATTGGTGTACGCGTAATAAGGCATTGTTGTCGATTGTGATAACTATCTAGGTACGTAATAACACTCACACACTTACATTCGACGTTCGCGAAACATGTTACCGTCTCGGTTGCACGACGAAAACTGAAATTGCGTCATCATTGTCATTTACGGCAAGCGCGCGACGCGGGCGCCTGCGAAAGGCTATGTTAGAGTGAGAAGGCACGAATTGATCAATGAACGCGGCGGCCGGTGACGTCGCGTAGGTATTTTGTAGTATTAAGAGATGTGTTTATGCATCGGGTAACCAACATTTTTAGTAAATCGTTAGATGTTTTTTTTTCATTGTAAGTAAGTATGTACAGTTTATTTTTTTTTACCATTGTCTTTATTTTGGTGGTCTGAATGATTTCTAAAAGTTTGTCCCACTATTTTAATGGGACCTTATATATATAGATGAATTGTGTAATATAGTCCAAGTACTACATAATACACAAAAGGAAAAGTGTATTCGCCGTAATAGAGACAATAAGAAAGTGCTATTGGACACATTCAGAATAATTACAATTTTGAAACTAGGATGAGATATTTGTTTTACACTTATAAATAAAATATTAGTGAACTAGGGCCCGACAGACGTTCTGCCCTATAGCTGTAATTTTGTCAGAAAAAAAACAAATTAAGAACCAGACGGCGGCGCCACCTATCGGGTCCTATTGTATTTTCCAACTATCCAGAGGCCCCCTCAAATGTGTACACAAAATTACATCCAAATCAGTCAAACCGTTTAGGAGGAGTTAGATGACACACTTACAAAATAATTATGGAAAGATATAGGGTTCAATCTTTAGATGTAGGTACTCTAGGAACAGGAAGTAAAAAAAACACAAATGTTCCATTCGTGCCTAGAATATATATTTGCTTTCAAGAAATATATGGGTTCCAGTCAAATAGCGTTTAAAATATCAGCTCTCTTAATTGGATTTTCTGCCAGTAAGTATGCTATAATGATCGGTTTTACTGCGCTGCTGGTTTTATTTGTAGATAGCTTGTTATAAATAAAGCGCTAGGTATTCCAAATACCGATTATAGAATAAACTAATGTCACCATTTATGATACCTCCCTAACCTTTTAGTAAACAGCATACGCTTTTAAAACAAGCTGCCAAAGGCAGTGGCTGAACTTAGCAAGGGAAAGTTCGAAACCCATATTAAGCGTGTCCTAACCAAAAAAGCATATTACAAGGTTAAAGACTATGTTGAAGACACGCTTGTTTGGCAATGACGGCTTTTGCACATGTGGCCCCCTGGTAACTCATAATATTGTGTAAATGTGTCTATTACCTTCTCCACATTTTTATATATATATACTTTTTTTTTCTAACACATTGCTTTTGCAATATTTTTTATATTGTTCAACTACAACTACCATAAATTCGTTAGTAATTTATTTTGTTAACGTTTCATTTATTGATAGTTGTAATTATTTATTTTTTTAGCTTTTTTATAGCGCCTTTTTTATAATGTTAATGTGCGAACACTTTAGACTCCGTGAATTTTTAGATTATTTCCTATTACGACTCACTTTTTATTATGCTTATTTATTGTATTTTTGAGTACAATACTGACTGGTCTACACTGTCCTTAGATAATATCTACTAATACTGTAATATGGAAATATTGTAAGAACAACGTTATTTAAGAGTAACTACGGAGTTTCTTGCCGGTTCTTCTCCATAGGAAACGATCAATTTGGAACCGTGTACCAGCTTCTGAAATTTTATAAGTGCCCACGTGAAATAAAAACTTTTGAATTTTGTTTTTTTTTTTAACCTAAATAATGTTTCACACTATTTTTTTTTATAAGCCTAGCTACAATTGTTACACTTTACAATCAAAATATACGTGCTATTATAGAATCCAAGTGAACCTACAATATCATATGATAGAAACGGCATGCATAATCAATATTAAAAGTAAAAAGATTTTAAAATTATTACAGTGCAAATCTAAGGCGCGCACGAGCAAATTTAGTTTCACTTGTTTCTCACATCAAGCCTACAGAATCATGTGAAAGTCCGGGTGAATTTTTATCCGCGGGTTTGGTGACAGGTAAAGGGGTGACCAGACGGTTACAAACTAGCGTTCCAACCAAGGTGACCTTTCTAGTTTCAATCCGTGTAGACAACAGTTGTAATCCATGACCTTCTACGCCCTTGGTTGGGAGGCGCGTTTCCTCAACCATCAAACGTGTTGGCGCATGCTATACATATATATAGCCGCAACATAAACCAAGGTCACCTTGGTTGGAACGCTAGTTTGCAACCATCTGGTTACCTCTTTAAAGGGTGATCAGACTGTTGTAAACTAGCGTTCCAACTAAGGTGACCTTGCTAGTTTCAATCCGTGTAGATAGCAGTTGTAATCCATGACCTTTAACGCCCTTGGTTTAAAAGCGCGTTTTCCCAACCACCGAACGTCTTGGCGCGTGGTTTACATCCATTTAGCTTAAACCAAACACACAAACAAGCTCCAATCAAGATCACCTTGGTTGGAGCTTGTTTGCAACCGTCTGGACACCCCTTTAGTGACGCAACCATCGTCCCGTCTATTGATAGTACATTTTTACGAAAAAGTCGCTATCGTGTGCACATTTTCCAAACCTCGGCGAGAGACAGGGCAGAAACAAAAGCTTCCTGTGCAATTAATTTGCAAGCAAATTCCGCCCGCTCTACCTTAGATAACTTATTTATTAGTTAAAAGTTATCAGACTATTGGAAATTCAGTCCTAAATCAAGTTAGGATTAAAATTCCGACTTAATTTGACCTGTCTTTCTCTTAAGCCACTGTAGTTTAAAATACGGTAGGAATTTTGTAGTTCGAAATATATTCAGCGCTGTAGGTTTCACAGAATTTTTGAATTAATTCGTCTAGATCGAAAAAAATGCACTCTATTAGTTTTCGGATTTATTTCTCCCTTTCATTAAGGATCTAAATAACTTTTAAAATAATGTTTGTGTAACATTTTTTTTTGAAACGAATACTGCTGTTCTCGATAAAAATAGAAAAACTTGTTTCCTTTTTAATATCACTTTAACAAAAGTCCATCTAAAATGTGTTTGCTTGCACGTAACCAAATGCGTTAAAATACATTTCAGGATATGAAGACGCATTTAGAATGTAGTATTTCTCGGAAGCAGGAAAAGTACTTAAATAGAGAAAGTAGGTCAGTGTGATGCCGAGAGTAAGCTAAAACTGGAAATAGATTCTTTTGAGTTCAATTTGATAACCTTTGCTTAAAATAACTGTTATGTAAATTCTTTGTCAGTCGATCCTGGAAAAAATATTGTTCCTTGTAGATTTCTAACTGTAAAAAAGTTAAATAGGTAGGTAGTCAATCGTAGTAGTATTATGAATCTGGTACAAAACGTAATCATAATCAAACCAGCTTTTGAATACTGTAACACAAAACGTTAGGTTGATTAATCCGTCAGTATTTGGCTTGTCCATCATTTGTGATTAATTTATCAATTGCTTACTGCAGGTGAGTGCTGGGTGATTAATTTATCAATTGCTTACTGCAGGCGAGTGCTGGGTGATTAATGATCAATTGCTTTGATAATTTCGAACTAATTGGTTATGTACTTCCATTTGTCTTTTTTATGTAGCAAATCATCAAATAACTTCTCCTGCTCAGAGTGGAGCGGGAGGGGGTCAAAAAAAAAAACAAAAATATTTTTATTTCACATGCCTACATGGGCACTTATAAAACGTCAGAAGCTAGCGCACGGTTCCAAATTGGTCGTTTCCTATGGAGAAGAACCGGCAAGAAACTCCATGATTACTCTTTTAAAAAAAGTGTTTGATTACAATATTTCTAGATTACAGGATTAATAGATATTATGTAAGAACAGTGTAGACCAGTCAATATTGTACCCAAAAGCAAGATAAAAATAATCATATTAAAAAAAGAAGTGAGTCGTAATAGGAAGTAATCTACGAATTTGTGAAGTCACAGTGCAGTGTTCTCACATTCACATTATAAAAAGAGGCTATATAAAAAAAAAAAAAAAACAAGAAAAATATGAATTAATACAACTAATAAATGAGATGTTAACAAAATAAATCACTAACGAATTTAAGTTAGTTGAAGTCTAAATAATATAAAAAATATTGCAAAAGCAATGTGTTAAAAAAAGGTATATATTAAAACAAAGTGTCTATTAACTATAGACACAATAATAATGAGTTACCAGGGGGGGGCCACATGTGCAGAAGTAGTCATTGCCAAACAATCGCGTCTTCGACGTAGTCTTTAACCTTATAGTACGCTTTTTTGGTTAGGACACGCTTAATATGAGTTTTGAATTTTCCCTCGCTAAGTTCTGTTGCCGCCTTTGGCAGCTTGTAATAAAAGCGTATGCTGTTTACTAAGAATGGCTTGCTGGTCTTAGCTAATCTCCTTTTGGGTAATACAATTACGTGTTTACTACGCGTATTTTTGTTGTGAAAATCGCTTCTAATTTTAAAGAGTCCTAAGATTTTACGAAAATACAAAATACTTTCTAAGATATAAAGAGAAGGCAGAGTCAGTATATCGATTTCTTTGAATTTATTTCTGATTGTGTCAGTGTAACCCACAGTGTTTCTTCAGTTGCCCTTTTTGTGAAGGCTGCGGTAACTCCTTCGAACAATTTGCAACTTTGGCAAGCTTCGGCCCTAACTGGCTCCGTCAATTTTGCTAACATCTCTTTTTGGAGCCTCCTCTCAGGACGGTCTTTGTCACCTGCCGGGGGCAAAGAGCGTCCATGTGATAACTTCACACATTCTGACCAGTTCAGCTTCATGCTTCACCTAGCTTGAAGTAATTTTTTACTGACTTCAAAATTTTTCGAAGTAATTTTTTACTGACTTCAAAATTTTTTGGAGTCGGTTCTTTGTTCGGCTGAATGTATTTTTTATTTATGTATTTTTTATTTATGTATTTTCACCGATTTCTCGGTCAATTATAAACCGATTTTGATTTATTTTTATTTTTATTGACAGTTTATGCTTCCGAGTTGGTCCCATAGAAATATTACGTATTGTTTAGGGCTGTTATGATCTGATCGTGAACTTCGAAGATATGGAACAAAACTCCTCATAGGAGAACCGTCGTAACAAGTAAAATTGCTTTGTTTATACGTGTAGTCGATGACTGACTGAAAGAGGCGGGGTATATATTGAACTGATTTGATGATGAAACCTGAATTTAGGCACCGGAACTCTGTAATAAATTAATGTAATCTAACCGCGTTTAGGATTATTAGAATTGTCATGAGCATGATGCACTCTGGATATAAGGTATTAAAATTTGGCTGAGGGGTACTTTTTGATGGTGATGTCATAACTAAAACGTGTAAAATAAATAATTTCGGAAGTCGGTGTTAAACAAAAAAGAGACAAAACTATATAAGAAACAACGACTTCCGAAATTAAAGTTATTTTGCACTTTTTAGTGTTTTTTTTTTACATTGAAGTCGGTTGTATTTTTTTTTGTAAAAAGTTTTTTTTTTATGGCCGTCGTAATGCCAAAACGATGCGTCGCCAGGTTTACCGTTGGCGGCCAAGGTATTTTTTCCTTTACTGACCATATTTAACGCGACAAAAAAGGCTGGTGTTACAAGTTTGACTGTCTGTGGCACCGTAGCTCTACAAATATGGCTAAATGAAAAAAAAAGTGGCAAAATGAAAGATATAAAATGATCATTACAAAATTATTATGATAAATAAAAATTGGGGTAATTGTTTATAAGTTATGGAAGGCAAATAAAGGGCATGATTTGTACTTTACATCAAAAATTTAATAGCTTTTTTAACATTTTATTTTAGGATTTTAATCTTAGCAGTGGCGGATTAGGCATATAGCAAGAGTAGCAAATGCTACAGTCTCCGCGCAATCGGGGGCCTCGCGTGTTCGAGGATCCTGCACTTGAACGCAATAAATATAGTCTTTATAAATATATCGAAATCCGAAACAGCTGATTGTTATTTCATTGAATATGATAGTCCATCTCTTATTTATTTATTTATTTAAACTACCTATACAGTAGTGGTACATAGGCGGACGTAATGCAACAAGGCATTCTCTACCAGTCTACCTTTGTCCGTTGTCTTATATTTCCCCCATTACCGTACTTTCCACGTACCTTACCCAATCTTAAAATCCACAGGGTTATTGGTGATTGAGATAAGAATGAGAAGTATTTAATATTTTACACGTCTCCGATTCCTTTGTTCTCACGTCATCTCAACGCTCAGTCACGTGGTCAGAACAAAGGAATAGGAGGCATGGCCTACTCGAGGCGTTCGACGCAAACGAAACGATCGTAACTTGGCTACGGGGGCTGGTCCAGCAGTAGGTAAAGCATATAAAGTGCTGTATTTACCAACAAAATAACACTACCAAATCAAAGGCTTTGGTAACCCGATAAAACGATAAAATAAAAATCGTTTCGCAATATTTTATTCGCTTCCAATTACGCCATTTGAGTTTTTATTCGATTTGAACGTCGCTCGGACCGTTTGAATCGTGATCGCATCGTTGGGTACCTGCAATAAGGGTTTACTGGTATGTTTTTACAGTGGCTATCCTCTTATATTTTTATATCAAACCATGATCTTCCTGTTCTTATTCCAATTTCTATTAATGGTCATCTCACCCTTTAAAAAGATACCTTTCATATAATCCATTCAATGCTTTTTTGGTCGTCATGCTTAAAGCTGAATTGCACTAGTTGTCTTGCATTAATGCTGAATGGGACCTAATTTGATGTAGTCGTAAGGCACACAATTGTGCAATTGCTTCTTTTCAGGGTTCCGTACCTCGAAAGGAAAAAACGGAACCCTTATAGGATCACTTTGTTGTCCGTCTGTCTATCTGTTTGCCTGTTTGTCAAGATCCTTTATCTCGGGAACGCGTGGAGTCACGAGTTGAAATTAAAACCATATACTCGAATCTGCGGTTTCTTGAAGCTGTCAAATTTTTAAGTTAACGAAAAAGGGAGTAAAGGCCGTTTATGTCGCAACAAACGTATATTTCGATACACTGTCAATTAAATCAAAATTAATAGGGTACTTCCCGTTGTCACTCCGCCCCAGAGTGAGAAAAGGCATTGGATTATTTTCCACCTACAAAAAAAACTGGCCATGTGGGAGTCAGACTCACGCTCGGTTCCGTACCGTCCGTAGCAAACAACGCCAATAAAATCACGTTTGTTGTATGAGAGCACCACTTCAATATTTTTATTTTATTCTGATTTTACTATTTGTTGTAGTGTGTTATTATAGTGGCAACAGAAATACATCATCTGTAAAAATTTCAACTGTCACTAGCTATCACAGTTCATGAGGTACAGCCTGTGTCAGACGGACGGTCAACGGGAGGACCCCTATTACTAAACTTCCTAAACGAAGATTGAAATACCATCAAATTTTAACGTTTAAAACGATCTGGCCAGTTTATATAGATTGGCACTTCACCATCGATAAGATGTTTATAAAACATACGTCATCCATGAAGAAATGCGGCATGTAATGCATGATAAATGTTTATTTTGCTGCACTGCTAAACACGTAACCCGAACAAGCCCGTGATCTCAAAACACAACTATTTTCATAACTCACATAACATATTTCTTTTGCAAAAATGCGAGTAGCAATTTCATATGTAAACGATGGAACACTTCTCACGAATTCTATTTGAGAAGCATTCCACCAAAAACCACTGAGGTGGAAATACTATTTCCATTTTGTTTTTATATTTACTCACGTGTAATACGGATGTTTGTTTGAAATATCAAGAACATTGGACATTTTAGTACATACATGATTGACTTGAGCCCGTTAGTTCCAATTAGTAAAAGAGAAGGAATGCAAAAGGCAACATAGATGGATTAAAATCAGTAAAAGTCAGAGTGATTCAAAGCAGGAGAAGGTGTTTGACCCTCACACCCCAGCCGCCAGGATCCCGATCCCGATTTCCAGCCAACGTAGGCGCAGGTTTGCGGACGGTGAGTAATGGCACTCCGTCCGGTCGTCCAGTAACCGTCCGGACTGAGCCCAAGGCGTCGACGGCGCGTAGTATTCGCGGCGACCACGTACCGGAAAACGCTGTGTTGGAAGACCCCAAGGTGGACCGATGACCTGGTGAAGGTTGCGGGAGTACGATGGATGCGAGACGCACAGGACCGTTATTTGTGGCGACATTAGGGGGAGGCCTATGTCCAGCAGTGGACGTCTATCGATGATGATTTATGAAATACTCAAATCTACCCCTTAAATCTAACTTCTAAGTCGACACAATTAAAAAATACAGCCGTTTAGGCGAATATTTTGACACTCGCAAGGAAAAAAAGAAGAAAAAAACGTGTTGCGCCGACCCCAAATAAGATGGGACAAGGGCAGGAAGATGATGATGATGATGATGATGAAGAAAATCTTCCCCAATACCCTGAAGAAGGCAAGAGGCAAGGTCTCATAACACAAGTAAAGGAAAAAGTCTGAAAACCATTCGTTGTTACATAAAAAAATTATTACTTTTTTCGATTCGTTTTCGAGACCTGATTTGGGAATCGACCTATTTTCGGTATGTTTGTAAGTAACCGACTCGCACTTGAATTTTTTTCCAGACGATCAGACGAAAGACAATCCAGACTTCTATAGTATGTAAGAATCATTACAGAAGGTGTTTTAGATTTTATATTTCCATTTTTCTTTGTTCTACCATTCCATCATATTATTATGACACTAGCTTTTGCACGAGACTTCGTCTGCATAGAAGTCGAAAATGGTTTTATTAGGTTTTTTGAGATACGAATATATTAAATATTATTTATTATCTTCGTCGTGTGTGATAGTCCATTGAATTGTATGGCGAGCAGCGATATTGTATCTTAAGATAAAATATTATAGTATCTTAGCCGTGTGCACCGCCCCGTGTAAACTCCACTGCGGGTGACGTAACCTACAACAAACTTATTATTTGCGGTTGGTTCAGTAATCGGATCTAGGGATCGAACCGAAAAATTTAGTTTGTTTTTTATTGTATATACTTTTCCGGGATAAAAGTACCCAGTGTGGTGCCCAGGATATTAAAGAATAATTATACCAAGTTTCATCGTAATCGAACCGGTAGTTTTTACGTGATCCCTGAACAGACAGACAGACCGACAAAAATTTTATTAATCACATTTTTGGGTTCGGTGTAGGTCTAGTAACCCCCTGCCATTTTTTGTTTATATTTTCAATGTACAGAATTTTCACTTCCACAGATTTATTATAAGTATAGATAATATAGTCCGGTCACTCATCCAAGATTTCAATATAAATGTAGATTTGGGGGATAGGTACTAGTTTATTGAATAACACTTAGCTTCCTTGATATACGCGTAAATAAAGAATTTTCGCGAATTATTACTAAAAGCCGAAAGGTTTCGGCTGTCCACTCTATTTTTATTCTCTCACCGGACGTTACAGAGAATTTATATTTTTACACACGCTCGGCTATGTATCGTTGTGGAATAGTGGTGAGTCTGTTTGTTTTAAGTAAAAAGTTGAATTTCTTTTGGAAGAGGCTATAATTTCTATTTGGTTGTTTTTCTTCTTACTTTGGAAGTTGTAGTAGGCAAATTCTGAAAAACTATTAATTATGTGAAATAAATAGGACTTTTTTTTTCGGGTGGGAAAATAATCTAAGGACATCCCCGCTCTTGGGCGGGGCGGGGGATAGTGTCAGACTTTTACTGACTAAAAACCCACTCCTGTTCCTTCTTTGCCATTTTTTTTTCCAGGGCCCCGGGGATCTCTTTCGCATCACCCCCTACTGGGTCTGCCTACTGGCCATCCCAGTAGGCTTCGACCCTGCTGGGCCCCTACGGTTGCTGACATCTCCTTGAGGCACGCTTGGAACAGTACCGAAATAAGTAGGACTGTGTTTAAATTTTACTTTGAAGACTTGTTTTAAAACTGGTATTTCTAAATCTCTATGTACGATTTAATTACATGTATGTCCATTTTTTACCATCTATGATTTTTTATTCTTATTTAAAACTTGGTTAAAGTATGTCCTTAAAGAAAAATAGAAACTGAGAATGGATTGTTCGAAAGACTAACCATGATTCAGGAACGCAACGAACAACTGAAGGAACACAGGTTGGTTGTACTCAGTAAAAATCTGATGATCTTGCTCCAATCAGAGAAGGAGAAGTTACCTGATGACTTTCGATATAAAAAAAAAAAAAATGGAAAATGTATGTAAAAACATCACATATTTATACCATAATTTTTAATTTGATGGACAAATTTGATGGCTATTAACAATAGTTAAATGATAGTGGGGCATTGTTCATCGACAGCTGGGCATTGTTCATCGACAGCTGGGCACTGTTCATAGACGGCTGGGCACTGTTCATAGACGGCTGGGCATTGTTCATGGACGGCTGGGCATTGTTTACTGTTGTCAGTTGGGTTCATCTAATTGAAAATCGTGGTATAAGTAATATTAATATGAACCATTTTTCTCCAGAATTCCATCCGCTACACCGAAAATATAACAGAAGAGTATCAAGAACGGCACTGACCATAATATCCATAAAAATGTCATTTACACTATCTTTTGAGAATATAACATGGTCCTTAATGGACCTATTAACAATGGTTAAATGACAGTGGGGCATTGTTCATCGACAGCTGGGCATTGTTCATAGACGGCTGGGCATTGTTCATCGACAGCTGCGCATTGTTCATAGAAGGCTCGGCATTATTTACTGCTGCCAGTTTGGTTCATCTACTTAATTAAAAATCGTAGTATAAGTAATATTACTTTAAGCCGTTTTTTCTAGAACAAAATCCGCTACACCAAAAATATAACAGAAGAACAATAATAATAATATCAAGAACGACATTGACCATAATGTCCATAAAGATATCACTTACACTATCTTTTGAGAACGTAACATGGTCCATTGAAGGCGACATAAATTATTTACGGTGTGACAAATTTGGTCGTTGCCAAGTCCTTAAGTTTGTTAGAAGTTTTGGCTAACTTGGTTTGGGGTTGTTGTTATACACTTGTAAGCTATGTTTACATGTATTTTGGGGAAGTAGTTTTGCCTTTAGTGATACTAAGAGTAATTTCGTCCCTTGATACTAAGTAAGGTAGATTATTGGGACGTTTTTATGGTTCCGTACCTCAAAAGGAAAAACGGTACCCTTATAGGATCACTTTAATGTCTGTCTGTCTGGCAAGACCCTTTATCTCGGGAACGCGTGGAGGTAACGAGTTGAAATTTAAACCATATATTTAAGACTTGTGGTCTCTTGAAGCTGTGAAACTTCTATGTCAACGAAAAAAAAAAAAAAAATACGGCCGCGACATAAATCGCAATAAAACGTGATTTTGATACTCTCAAGGGAATCAAAATTCATAAGGTACTTCCCGTTGACCCAGAATCCTGAAATTTGGCATAAAGCAAGGTCCTATACCACAGATATAGGAATAAATCTGAAAACAGTATAAATTTGTTATTCGAAAAAATCTTTGAGATTCCATTCGGGAATTGAAATATATAGGTAAGTTCGTACGAAACCCTGAGTGCACGAGCCCGACTCGCACATGCCCAGTTTTTTTTTTTTAATAAATGTGTAAAGGGTTTTTTTTAATACATAATTTATTGACTTTACTACATACAATACATATTATCTTTAAAGATGTCGAACATAAGAAAAGTTTTTATAAAACTAGGACATATTTAACAGACTCCAAAAAAATGTCGGTCGAAAGCACACATTGATTTATTTATTTGTAGATACTCTTCTTATAGCCTTTGTTACTTGTCTATCTGAGCTGTCGTGGCTTTCTCGATCTAGGCATATGAAGGGTTCTGCTCTACAATATTAATAATATCAAGCAAAAAACGCCAAAAAATCACATTTGTTGTATGGGAACCCCTTGAATACTTATTTTGTTTTAATTTGAATTATTTGCTTTTATATAACTAAATATTCTGTGATTATTTCAAGAGTCTACCTGTTGCCGTTATTAATATCGTACAAAAAAACTGGGTAACTGCGAGTCGGACTCGAGTACTGAAAGTTCCGTACAAACTTACCTAAGTAAATAGTTCAATTCTGGAAGATTTTTACAAACCGCAATTTTTTTTATGACGTAACTACAAATTTACAGTTTCAGATTTATTCCTACATTTGTGCTATAGGACCCTGTGGATAAAATTGTAGGAACTTCTTAGGAATTTTGGAAATTAAAAAATCAGGATCGTAGCTTGCAGTGTACCAGTTTAATTTTGCCAGTCATGACATTCAAAATCATGGAGGTCGTTAATAGTTAACGCCTGATAAAAATGTTATAGCTAAAACTTATGAGTAATTTAATTATTGCAAACTTAAATGACTAGTGGTGATTTGAATTGACGTGATGCGTCAACATGCCGCCGGCCGTTGAAAGCTTGCCTTTCAACATCTGTCTTCCAATAACGGACAGATCTTGGAGAATGCTCTTCGGACAGTTCCGTTTGAAGTCCTGATATCAGCAACTCTGCTTATGCCGTCTGTGCCAGGATGAAGAGCAATAATGCGACCCAACTTCCACTTCAAGGGTGGCTGGTTATCCTCCTTGATAACAACGAGCGAATCCAGGTTTAGGCTGTCGTTGCCGGTCCGCCATTTTACACGCTGCTGAAGTTCAGAGACGTACTCCTTGCTCCATCTCGACCAAAAATGCTGCCGCAGCTGCTCGATGCGTTGATGGCGCGTCAAGTGAAGAGTGGAGTGGTCCCGAATGTCCTTTACAGGCAGAGACGTGATAGGTCGGCCGATCAAGAAATGACCAGGAGTGAGAGGCAACAGGTCTTCTGGGTTCGACGATAGCGGTGTGAGCGGTCGAGAATTTAAAATACCTTCAATTTGTATTAAAACGGAGTTAAGCTCCTCGTATGTTAAATTACAATTGCCCAACACTCGGAATAAATGAAATTTGGTCGATTTGACACCCGCCTCCCAAAGACCACCAAAATGTGGAGCGTATGCAGGTATAAAGTGGAAGTTTATACCGTCTTGAGCTGTACTATCAGTTAAGGAGTCACAGTTGCTTTTCAAAAAATCAGATATTTCATTGTAGGCTCCTACAAATGAAGTTCCGTTATCGGAGTAAATGTTGAGAGGTTTTCCTCTCCGTGACATAAACCTGCGTAAAGCCTGTAAATAATTGCTGCTCGTCAAGTCACCAACCAACTCTAAATGAATGGCCTTGGTGGTGAAGCACACAAAAATAACGATGTATACCTTCACCAATCTACATCCACGACCTTGACGACTAGCCGCGGTTATGGGGCCTGCGTAGTCAACCCCTACGCTTTGGAAAGGAAAGTCAGCTGGTGAGAGTCTGTTCAGTGGGAGATTACCCATTTGAGGAGTAATTGTCTGTGGCTTTAATCGCTGACACCGAATGCACTGACGATAACAGGCTCTGGCTAAGTTGCGACCACCGAGTGGCCAGTAGGTCTCTCTAATTGTACTCAATAATAATTGAGGACCTGCATGCATTAACCTAATATGCTCAGATTTAAATAAAAGTTTAACAAAATGATGAGTGGACTGTATTAATATAGGGTGTTTCTTTGTGAATGAGTATTCTGAGTTGTGTAACCTACCCCCTATTCGAATAATTTTATTGTTATCTAAAAACACATTCAAACTTAATAGTCTATTTTTATGAAGTAATTTTTTATTATTTATTAATAAATTATATTCAGGGAAAGACTCCTTTTGCGACTGAATAATAATAAAGTTTAGCGCATCTTGTAATTCCTGAATACTAAAACAAGATGTCTTTTTTGTTGAACGTCCTTTGCAAGTATTAATAAAACGGAAAACATAACAAATGGAACGTTGTAATCGATTAAAATTGGAAAATCGATTTAACTCGATTATTCCGTTAAATCCTCGTAAATCTTCAGTAGCATGATGATCTTGGGCTAAATTAACTAAAATAGAAGATTTAATGTCTGGTAAGGTTTCTGTATTTATAGCAGCGCAAATCTTCATTAGTATGACACTCCGACATATGGCCTAAAGAAATGTATTCAGTCATAAAGTCTTTGTACATTTTATCAAGCAGAGGTTGGCTGAGGTTTCTGCGCTCTATTGACAGAAAGCATCGTTTTGCACGATGATATGAATCGCCTAAACTCTCCGGAGATTCCTTCAACGGAATCTTAACACTAAAACGGCCATCTGACAAACGCGTCGTTTTCTTTATAAAGTGTTCCTCACACATATTCTCTTCAGCCGAATAAGTCGATGCATCATGGCTAACTTCCTCGAGCTGCCAGAAACGCGTCAATTGGTTTCGGATGTCATCTAACTCATTCGAACTGGAAGAACTTTCGTAATAATTGGTAACGAAATTACATTGAATTGAAGAAAGTTGAGAAGAGTTAATATTATAATTATAGCCGCCGTTAATCGGGCCACAAACTAGCCAACCTAGTCTAGTTTGATGAAGTGTTGGTTTCCCATCACCTAATAAAATCTTATCAGATCCTAATAAACTCCAGAATACGTCAGCCCCTATAATCATATCAATAGAAGCCGGTGTGTGGAAATATGGATCAGCTAAACGAATATTTGAGGGTATATTTACATGTACCTGTCTAGCGGGAACATTATCAGTAATTGTAGGTAAGACAAAACAAGTTAAATCATTTGAGTAAGATTCGTGTAACGATCTAATGTGCACACGACACATTTTATTAACATGAGACAGAGAATTGTTTATACCTTTTATTGATCTTTCGGTGTTTAAATAAGGCAACTTTAACTTGTTATATAAATTCTCTGTCATTAGACAAGCCGAACTACCTGAATCGAGAAGCGCTCGAGCGATGTGTTCCTTATTATTTACATCATAACATCTGATTAGTGCAGTTGACAACAAAATGTTACCTGTGCTAGTCGTATGCGAGTGTGCGGAGATATTGGCTGAAAGCGCAACGTGATTGTTTGTGTCGGTAGTGGAGGATGACTCACTGCTAGTCTTATCAGTCGTCCCAGCTGATTTGCTCGAAACGGGTTTTGGTTTATAATCTGCGTTGTGAATAAGCGTATGGTGTTTGCGCTTACATATTTTGCATCCCGATTTCTTGCAATTACTGGGATAGTGACCGTGACGCAAACAGTTATAACATACCTTATAACTAGGTAGTAATGACATTCTTTCGTTGACATTCAGTGATAGAAATTGTGGGCATGAATTGAGGTTATGATCACCTTTACACTTAGGACAGTTTTGTGATGAGGAACTACTGGTGTTGTCTGTCGTTAAAAATGATTTTATTTTTGTGTTGTGTTTTACGTTAGTTGTGGAATGACGTGACTTTTCCAGTGTTTCTATCAACTCAGCGCGATTACGCATGAATTCGATGAACTGATCAAAAGTGATTCTTTTCGATTTATCAATACGCCCTTTGTATTCTTCCCATTCTCGGAATGTTATTGTGTCTAGTTTTTGTCTAATAATGTAAATAAGTAGTGTGTCCCAATTGTGAACAGGTTCACCTAATGTTTTTAATGCTCTGATATTTTTGTTTACATTATCTACGATGCCTTTTAATGCAGTTGAGGACTCCTTGGTGATTGATTCGATATTGAACAACGCTGTAACGTGATTGTCAATCAATATTCTTTCGTTATCGAATCGCTCACAAAGAAGTTCCCATGCCATATTGTAGTTTCGAGCTGAAAACTCGATAGACTGAATGACAATAGCAGCAGACTCTGTTAATGAAGACCTCAAATAATGGAATTTATTTACCTCATCTATATCGTCATTGCCGTGAATGAGACTATTGAAAGTATCTCGAAATTCGAGCCAGTTATCATACGAGCCTGTAAATTTAGGTAACTGTATGGTGGGCAACTTGACGAACTGACGCTTACTACTAGTGGTAGACTTTGCTTCCTCTTGCTCAGATTTTGAGAACTTATTTAGTAACACTTTAGCTTGAGCCATCAAACCATAGTATTGCGATTCAATTGTAGTTCGTTCGAGTACCTCAGAGTCAATGTCACACATACATTCTAACTTTAATTGAACGTCGTTAAATTCGTCATACAGATTATCTAATTTGTTGACTCGCAACTGCAACTCCATTACCTGAGACGGGTTTACCGAAGAATCTTGAAATTTATTTAAATATGTTTCAAAGACGGTTAGTCTTCCCTTATAACTGCTTCGCTTCTTTTTGAGATCTTTAATATCAGTCATTTTGAAAGGAGGATGTCGTAGACCTGCAATTATACGGTTATAATGTTAAATAACAAAACTATATGTAACAAAAATACCTAGCGTAATAAGTGATGAGACTAAGCAACTATTGGTCTAAGTTATTAATTAATTTTACAATGTTGACCTTTGGTCACTGCTTATTATAATGAACTACCGTAGTTAAGTAGGTAGGTAAGGTTTACTATTCTGAGTGAATAATGTAACAAACAAATTAATTACTAATATATATTAAAGGGTTTACAAAGCGACAATTAATTGTAAAGGCAATTAAGAAACAATATTTGTAAAATGAAAAGTTAAATAGCTAACTAATGTAGGTTAACACTAACACTACTGTACTGTATTTTAAGCACTGGTTAACTATAATTTACAAATATAATTTTACCTAACACTTTGTAAATAATACCTTGTAAATAAATTGTATAAAAATATGTAAATAATTTGTAAATATGTATAAATGATGTTACTAACCTTATTTAAGTTCTTATAATCGCTACTTAATACCTGTATTTTATATTACCTGATTTAATAATAATGAGTGTTGGGTGAATTTAATTAATATTATAATGCTTTGGCTTTAACACTTATAGTTTTATTTTACTCAATCTTGATCTTCACTTCACTTTTCTTCCAAAACGTGTTCGTCACCTCGTCACTCCGGTAATTTTCAATATAATTTCCAAAATATCCAATATTCAGCTTATTCCACTTTGCTAGTTATAGATAATATAATATCCGGTTCGTATGGACCGTGGATAAAATTGTAGGAACTTCTTAGGAATTTTGGAAATTAAAAAATCAGGATCGTAGCTTGCAGTGTACCAGTTTAATTTTGCCAGTCATGACATTCAAAATCATGGAGGTCGTTAATAGTTAACGCCTGATAAAAATGTTATAGCTAAAACTTATGAGTAATTTAATTATTGC
Organism: Mythimna vitellina; assembly: GCA_949316375.1. Classification (NCBI taxonomy): domain Eukaryota; kingdom Metazoa; phylum Arthropoda; class Insecta; order Lepidoptera; family Noctuidae; genus Mythimna; species Mythimna vitellina. Next base: position 5,381,753 of record OX438696.1, read on the forward strand.
AAACTTAAATGACTAGTGGTGATTTGAATTGACGTGATGCGTCAACACCCTGCTTTATGCTAAATGTTAGGATTCTGGGTCAACGGGGAGTACCCTATAAATTTTGATTTCCTTGAGAGTATCGAAATGTACGTTTTTTGTGACATAAACTGCGGTATCTTTTTTTTTCGTTAACTTCGAAGTTTGATTTTTTCGCAGCTTCAAGGGTTCGCTGACTTGAACAGAAGGACGGACAACAAAGCCATCTTATAATGGTTCCGTTTTATCTTTTTGAGGTACGGAACCCTAAAAACTGTACAAAAATAACGTTGGTTGTATGGGAGCCCTACTTAAATATGTATTTTACTGTTGTTGTTACAGCGGCAACAGAAATTGTTAGCTAGCTTGGTTCATGATATACCTACAGCCTGGTGACTGACAGACAGACGGACAGTGAAGTCTTAGCAACAGGGTTCCGTTTTTACGCTTTGTGTACGAAATCCTAAAAATATCAGATAAAGAGAAACATATAACGTGTTTACGTCACGTTTTATATATACACTTCGTGCAAAACCACGTATTCACCAAAATATATCCACATTTTTTATCCAATATTCCTGTATACTTTTTCTGGCTATATTCATCCGTAGCTGTTTCATTTCAGTCATATTTCATATTGTTTCAACAAAATTTCCACTGCAGGACGAAACAGACCTCATAACGGTGATAAAACATGGTACAAATTCATTAAAATAAGATTGGATAATTTTATTTTAAGTTGGGAAAATCATTTTGATTGATTTTTGTTGGATTTTTATTCGGCGGAATAAATTTTTTTTTGGTTATGTTACGTAAAAACGCGCAAATATATATACGCGCGAGGGGTTAACTTCATCGGCATGTGATTTAAGCTAGGCTCATGGGTTGTCCGAAAGGGAACTCGGGGGCCCCCACGCCCTCTCGCTCCGCTCTAGAGTGGAAGAAGTTATTGGATAATTTTCTACTTATAAAAAAGCTAGGCAACCTATTCGCAATGAAAGAAATAAATGGAAGAAAGAAGAGAAAGAAAAAAACTGTTTATTCGTGTCTTACACAATCGTATAAACTGAAAATACACAATGAAAAAAGAAAGTTATTATCAGTGCTCATGCGAAGCCAAAAAGGCTCCTAACTCAACATATACCTACACTAGTTTCTGCCAGCGGCTTCGCCCGCGTGAATATAGGTTTCTCCATACAAAGTTTTTACCCCCGTTTCATCCCTTTACGGGGTGAATTTTGGAAAATCCTTTCTTAGTGCTCGCCTATGTCATAAAAGGAAACCTTGTTCAAAATTTGACGCTTCTAGTCCCAGTAGTTTGACTCTGCGTTGATATGTCAGTCAGCCAGTTTCTCCTTTTATATATATCGATTAACAATCAAGATATACATTACTTATCTTATTATCTTTATCATCATTTAATAACGGATTAGGGACTGTTTACCGGATCTCTGATCATTTTGTTTATCAGTGACCTAAATAGAAACCTAATATCGTGCAAGCAACTAAAACCTACGTATCTACTTTCTTTCGCCTACACAATAAAAGTCAGATGTGTTCATTCCAGATGTCATTAGCGTTAGTCATTAGAGGTTCGATTTACGAGTCTCATCAATAAATACTGGGTACTAATGTGGAAATCATCACTCGCTTGCCCTTCAGTTTTTTTATTTATTTAAAACTTTATGCACTAATGAGACATTGTACAAAGGCGGACTTAATGCCTTAGGCATATTCTCCCAGTCGACCTTAGGGTGGTGCCGAGACAACATGGCAGGTGCAGCTTAATAGAAGACTGACAAAGAGGAAATAAAAACAATAATAAATATATTATTAGCTTATATTAGCTTCCATTGTATCCTAATGCGGAGCAAAGCATATTGCTGCCTTTCATTTACTTAGATATGGAGCAACATGACTTCACCTTTTGTCTAAAAAGACGCAGTAATATTGGAAGAACAGTGGTGACCAGTAGTGACCAGTAGTGACCAGTGGTGACCAGTGGTGACCAGTGGTGACCAGAGGTGACCAGTGGTGAACAGTGGTGACCAGTGGTGAACAGTGGTGACCAGTGGTGGCCGTTGGTGACCAGTGGTGACCAGTGGTGACCAGTGGTGACCTGTAGTGACCAGTGGTGACCTTTGGTGAACAGTGGTGACCAGTGGTAAACAGTGGAGACCAGTGGTGAACAGTGGTGACCAGTGGTGACCAGTGGTGAACAGTGTTGACCAGTGGTGGCCGGTGGTGACCAGTGGTGACCAGTGGTGACCAGTGGTGAACAGTGGTGACCAGTGGTGAACAGTGGTGACCAGTGGTGAACAGTAGTGGCCAAGTGGTGAGTAGTAGTGGCCCAGTTGTACTCCGCGGGTTAAAAGCCAGGCAGACGTTTTACTTTGTGAAATTTATTCACCAGTACCGCTATCAAAACGGTGATGGATAACATCGCAAGATGTGTGACGCCCACCAACGCTCTCTGGGACCCCGTGGTGGGTTTTGGCTTATTCCATCTCATAGAGATGACATAGGCCTGAGTCCTAGCAGTAGGATAAGTCTTGTTATGCTTTTTTCATACTGCTATTCCTTAGCTGTGCACACTACTGTAGCAGTGTTGTACTGTGTCTGTCCCGAACAGTGCAGTAAAATTGAAGAGGCTTTCAGCACAACAATACCTACGTATATTGTTCCAGATGAAGTCATTAGAGGTTGGCCTTGCGACCCTAATCAATAAATTCTCTTGAGTCTAATCACTAATGCGGATAAATCACTTGGGGTTAATTGGGCATGTTTTATTATCTACCTCGATGTCGAGCATAATTAGCCGGGATTGATGTAAAGGTCCGGTCGTTATGGCGGCACTTAGGGGAGGCCTATGTATGTCCAAAAGTTTTTTAGGTGGGTAAATCATTCCCCCAATCTTGGGCGGAGCGGAAGGGTGTGTCAGACTTTTACTGACTAAAAACTCACTCCTGTTCCTTCGTTGCTTTTCATACCACGGCCGAGTCTTCCTTTCAGAAGCAGACCCTTAGCTCCAGCAGGCTTCGACCCTGCTGGGCCCCGCTGGCCCTTACGGTCGGACTGCGAGCTACCCATTGCTCGCCGTCCACAAGGGATCGGGATCGGGATCCCGGCGGCTGGGGCGTAAGGGCCGCGCCCTCGCGCGTGCACGTGCGGCTTTCTTCTTTGCTAGCATAACTGCTTAGCAGAAGTAGGCGGAGATATGGCGGTGCTCTACCCAGCGAGGCACACCTCTACCGTGTGCTCCACCGTATCTTCCGGGCGGTCCACAATGTTCAACAGTGGATCGTCAATGATAACGATGATCAGAAACCTGCACTAATGAACCTTATTATTATCATCATGGTCTTTTTGTGTACCTTTCACTGTTCTATTGCTAACTATGGACCTCTTCCAAGTCCTTCTAGGAACTCTTTAACCTCCGCAAATTAGATATAGTAGAGCAAGATCCCAGAGCTCCCTTACTCCCTACTTTTTCTTTTTAGTAACTAAATATGTAGGGAAAAGTAGTGTTAGTATGTAGGCCGACGGTTTAAGTAATTTCTGAGAGCTCTGAGATATCTTGGAATTAATCCACTTAATCTGTTACCAACTATATCTGGTTGGTTTTCAGTCTAAGCCAATTTAGCAGAATACCATTATTCTACATGAAGCGACAGCCATTCTGACCTACATAACCCAGTAACTGGGTCAGATTTCCTGGCTTTTGGCTTTACAAGTGACGGCTGGGACCAAAGACTTAACGTTTCCTTCTAGGAACTAAGGACCCTCGGTGTGTTAATTACCATACAACCATAGAAATCGAACCGTGGCGCTCTTTTTCTTTTAAACACCAGCGCCTCCTTCTGCGTAGATTACAGAAATAAGAAATCTAATTTTAAAGTAAAATGCTTCTACTTTAAAGCGAGAACTACATTAGACCACACTAGACTTACTATATTAATTTGGACTGAAAATTATTGTGACTTTTAATAGGATTTTTTTTATTTTAATTTGTGATTTGACTTCGGTTTATTTGTTTTTCTTGTAAAATACAAGAACACGTCTGATTAGTTCATAGCGGCGCGGTGCGTGGCGTGGATCTAAATTCTAACGTACTCGTAGCTCTGCAAGTCTAGTTGCCATTATAACATGTATGTAGAGATCGGCGTACGTGGCCTACGTATGCGCAATGTAGTTCCACCTTTAAGATCTTTGGTTCAGTATTTGTAAGCACTTGTAAAAGTAGCTATCTAAATATAAATATGTAGGTTTCCTTAAAAATAATGCGACACGCCTATTAACTTGAAGAAATTTCTGACACTGGTTGTAAATTAAGAAAAAATAGTTCAAATATATTCCGATTTTCTTCACAATTGTATTATAGTAAGAAGTAATTCAAGAAAATTGGCTCCACAGCTGGGCAATATACAGGTGGTCGGCGGTGGGCACCAGTCTCGTCCGAAACTGAATCAGGCCATGGTAAGAAGTGAGAGACAATGGGAGGCGGTTGCCTCCTTCTTGCAGTAACAACAAAGAGAACAAAGGAGGCGGCCGGAACTGTGAGTCGGAAACAAGCATCACGCCCCGTTGATTCCAGCCACCGTAGGCGTGAGTTTGCGGACGGAGAGCAATGGGTTGTTTACCTTCCCGCCGTTCGATAAGGATCAATCTTGGGTCGATGGGACCTAGGATGCGCTTCAGGTCTGCGCTTGCTTCAAAGAGATGTCAGCAAAATTTACGGGCCAGTTAGGGCTGACGCAAACTGAGAGAGAAACAGGGTTAAAATAATTGTCATAAAGTATATTTAGGGTTCCGAACCTCAAAAGGAAAAAATGGAACCCTTATAGGATCACTTTTTTGTTCGTTTGTCTGTCGGTCTGTCAAGGTATAGAGTTGAAATTAAAACCATATACTCAGGTCTGCGGTCCCTTGAAGCTGTGAAAAAAAAAAAACAAAATTCTGAGTTAGCGAAAAAAAAATACGACCGTTTATGTCGCAAAAAACGTCTATTTCGACACTCAAGGGAATCAAAATTCATAGGGTACTTCTCGTTAACCCAGAATCCTGAAATTTTGTATAAAGCAAGGCCATATAGCGCAGGTATAGGAATAAATCTGAAAACAGTAAATTTGTAGTTACATCATCATCATCTTCCTGCTTTTGTCCCATCTTATTTGGGGTCGGCGCAACACGTTTTTTTCTTTCATTCTATCCTGTCAACCGTCATACTATCACTAACTTCCTTTTCTTTCATATCACTATTCTTTTCTTTAAATTTGTAGTTACATACGTCACAAAAAAAAACACTTTTCGATTTCGGAAAAGTCTTCGAGACTCTCTTTGGAAATTGAACTATTTAACATAGGTAAGTTTTTACGGAACCCTCAGTTTTTGTCCATTAGCTCTCTTTGCTAAGCTGTTTTCTAATTAGCAAAAGTGACTAAGCAGGGTAAAAGCGCCATAGAAAAACATAATCTGTGTTCCCATCACTAAGTATATTACACAAACCACACCAAGACCTGTACCATGACGTTTAAAGTAAGATTGTTTCATTCTTATTTCCAGTGTGAGTAAGAGATGGCGCTAGACAACCTGTATAGCTCTGTCTCTTACCCACACTGAAATAAGAATAAAACAATTTTACTTCGAACGTCATGGTAACCCTGCAGGTGCCACAGCACACCACTTCTCAGTGGACTAACCTATTTCCCTTCTTTGTGCACCAACTCCAACAACGCGACACGCAGCGTTAAGCACCCTGTTACACTGTTTTGCTTTTATTCTATGGTCAGGAAAATACCCTCATTTTCCTGAATCTCAGTTACCGATTGGGATAACAATACTCGGGTACTTTATTTTTCTATGTGGGGTTTAGTCAGTACAAGTGTGACTCTCCTAGAGAGGAGGTCTAGCAGTGGGAACATTAAAAGGTCGACTATGCTATATGCTATAAGTGTGACTCTCCCTCTCACTCCATCCAGAGCGGGGGGAGTTATTTAATGATTTTCCACCAAAAATACAGCCAATGGCTGGACATATTCATTAAGACTACAGGAGTGTTACTTAAGGCCCTAGCGCCCGAGCAGTGCTATAAAACAGTATCTTTCTGAAGCCTACTCCTCGGTAACAGCTAGGTCAATAGGTTTGAAAAAAATATATGTGTATTAAAAACTCATCCTACAACATTATCAACATAATTATGATTTTTTCGTATGACTAATACTTTTGCCAATATTTTTTTTAACGATATGATATTTTTTCACTTGTTATCCCTACTACTTTTAAACGGCTTTGATCTTTAGAAATATGTTTACACAAAATAATTGCTGGTTAAGTGTTCTTCAGAATGTACATAGCATATTTAAAACAATCAAGGAGTAGAATTCCTTGCCGGAATCTGGTTTCTTGATGGCTACAACCCGAGAATCTTTAAGTCAAGAGTGAATAGGTTACTTATAGGTAAGCGCGCTCCATCGTCGACCGCATCGTCTCTTTCCATCAGATGAGATAGCGGGCAAGCGCGAACTTATCAAGAATTAAAAAAAAAACAATATTTCGGAAAGAAAATGGAGTTAAAGGTCAGCGGGGCTCTTTCCGGGCGCTTTTAAAGGCACACATACTCGCCAACTGCCTAGGCGGCAGAACGAGTACGTGTCCATTTAACTCCGGCCAGATGTCAAGGGACTATACGCCTTAAAAGGATTACAAGAGCTAGTCGCGAGTTTTATAATGCACAAAAGTAAATTATGATTTACTGCGGTAAACAGAATCTTAAAATATATGTTATATTTCAGGATAAATGCTAGATAGATAATATGTTCAAAAAATAATGTAGCTAATTTAGTACAATACAAAAAAAAAAGACAAGCAAGTGCGAGTCGGACTCGCGCGCACTGAGGGTTCCGTACAAACTTACCTATGAGAACAGTTCAATTTCTGAATTGAGTTACTTAGATTTTTCCGATTTGCAATTTTTTTTTGTGACATAACTAAAAATTTAGATTTCAGATTTTTTCCTATACTTGTGCTATGAGACCTTGCTTCATGTCAAATTTAAGGATTCTATTTCAACGGGAAGTATGGTAAAGGGAGATATATTGGTGATATAAGTAATGTGGTGATATTTTTTTTTAAAACAGAATACCACGCAGTTCCAAGCAAGTACATTCATGAAACAGCGCTAGTGAGTTGTTACGAGCGTGAGGAGAATAAATATCTTCACACTAGTAACATATTATGCTCAGGAAACTGTATGGTTTTGTGTTTAAAAAAGTATCACCACATTACTTATATCACCAATATATCTTCCTTTATCATACCTACCCTATGAATTTTGATTTCCTTGAGAGTGTCGAAATATATCTTTTTTGCGACATAAACTGCCGTATCTTTTTTTTCGTTAACTCAGAAGTTTGATTTTTTCACAGCTTTAAGGTCCCGGAGACCTGAGTGTATAGTTTTAATTATAAAGGTAATTATGTAAAATAAAAATATTAATGATTTTGATTTTATGCATGAGTTGTATCAAGGATTCGATCTAAGTCAAAACTAGAAAATTTAAAAAACATGAAATATTTTTCTACATGTCTACAGTATACAATGTTATCATAATCTTATCCTCTCTCCCATAACGGCATAAGGTATCTAACTCATGCGGTGGTGAGAGCATGGCTGTCTGCTGATTGGTTTGCAACGTCACTCGCGCTATGATTGATGTGCTTCCATTAATCATGCTGTGACACTAGCCGCAAGCAAACTAATGTTATTAAGAACATGCCACAGGTTTTTCATACTATGCCGAGTAATATTCATTTATATGTCCATATGTTTTAGAAGCTGAAGTTAGTGATAGCATGACGAGTGACAGGGCAGAATGGAAGAAAAAAATGTGTTGCGCCGACCCCAAATAACACGGGACCAGGGCAGGGAGATGGTGATGATGATTTAGAAGCTGAAATACTAGCAATCCATCTTGATATGCAAAAATCTTTTTCATTAACTGTTTTTCATTTTGGTCAAAATTGAATCAAAATCTGTTTCAGAGTTTACTAGGAGTTAACTAGGATAAATAAACAGACAGACGGAGAAATATATTTTAATATATGTAGAGAAATTGAACTTATGTATATAGGCCTTATATAGACAGGCCTGTTGGTATAGTGGTCAGTGGCCCTGACTGCTAAGGTGGTGGGTTCGATTCCCACCCAGAACAAATGTTTGTGTGATTAGCACGATCATTTGTTCTCTGTCTGGGTGTAATTTATCTATAATATGTATGTATTGAGAGCAGTGGTGGCCGAGTGGTAGCGGCCTCGTAAGTCGTACTTGTAAGTACAAGTTGTAGGTCGCAGGTTAAAAACCCAGCTAGACGCATTACTTTGTGTAATTTATTTCATCATCACCACCGCTCTCAAAACGGTAAAGGAAAACATCGTGAAGAAACCGGCATGTTCTAGAACCAAAAATTCGCAGATATGTGACATCCACCAACCCGCACTGCGCCTGCGTGGTGGATTACAGCCCATTCTCTCTCCTAGAGAGGAGGCCTGAGTCCCAACAGTAGGAATATTATAAGGCCGACTATGCTATGTATGTATTTAAAAATATATAAGTATGTTTATCAGTTGTCCGGTACTCATAGCACAAGCTTTGCTTAGTTTGGGACTGGATGGATTTGTGTGATAGTTGTGGAATATTATTATTGTATAGCCTATCCCACTGGGACTGTACATATGTTCGTGTAAAAAGTTTTTGGACGCTCAGCGACGGACATTCATCAATTGACTCTCAGCAATGGACACTCAGTATTTGACATTCAGCAATTGAAACTCATCTCACATCATCAGACTACGTTATCAAACTTCTCTATATAACCTTTAAATACTTTAATTCGTCTTTTTCACAACGCTAACTACTTAAATACTCTTTTCCGAGCGAGCGGAGCTAGCTCGGAATTTTAAGAGGTTCCTTTTCCACTTGCCTACCGTCAACATCGAGCATGGTTTAAAAGCTTGTTGCTTCATATAACGCAATCCAATGCGATGTTTGACGAAGAGGCAACTCGAAAAAGGAGAGATAACGCCTGAAAACTTTGTTAGCATTCGGTAACTTCGTGATTTACTCGAATATTTCACAAAACTTGTTCCAGGATTTACGTGTTTTTTTTTAGAACCTTTAAATTTTTTGAAAAAAATTGTCGTCATTCATAATCTTGATTGAAGTCTGCAAGGCAGTAGATAAAATGAAAAAGTACATCCATAGAAATGGATGTACTTTTTTATATTTTTAATATAGGAGTTTTCACTAGGGCAAGGGAGGGCTAAAGTTCACGTAAAATAGCAGATTTTCAGTGGTCTTTACTGGATTGGTTTTACACAAATTTATATTTAGATTTCCATAAAAGCCAAGATAATATCCACAAGATATCTTTTTATCCAAAATATCTGGAGATATTTTTATGTGTAAAAACATCATAATTACGTAAGAGCGGTTGTATGAAAATGTACCTCGAGTTGAACGCTCTTAAGGGACTCCAACACGGACTAAGTTTTTTAAAACCTTACTTACTTACATAGAAGATAAAGAGGCTAAGATAGTATCATTCTGACGTTCGTTAATTATGACTGATTTAGTAATTTTGAAGGCAATGTAGATTTTTAGAGGCGCATATTGCTATTAAAAAGAAGTCTGTTTAATTAGCATCCATTTAAATCTGCGAAATATTTTTTTGTAATTTGATCAGCCCCCTGGCCAAGTTACGACCGTTTGGTTTCGATTCTCTTGCGTCGAACGACTCGAGTAGGTAACGTCTCCGATTTCTTTGTTCTGACATCATATCAACGCTTAGTCACGTGGTCAGAACAAAGGAATCGAAGGCCTGGCCTACTCGAGGCGATCGATGCAAGAGAATCGAAACGAAATGGTTGCAACTTAGCTAAAGGGGCAGTAGAAAACTTCTACACATTTTCTACCGTACGTAAATAATTTTATTTCCTAGTTTATTAATTTAACCTTAACATTTTTGATAATGATAATTAAATAACTAAAAACTCATCTTCTCATTATGGAACTCGACGAACTTCAATAACGCTTTAATGATTAGGTACTTACTCTGACATGTTGTTAAGATTCAATTAATAATAATTAATTAGGTATTCTATTTTAACGCAGGAAAATTAGAATACCTAATTATGAGACAATATTGAGACCACTATCTGTCTGTACCTATAATAATAGATATAATTATAGTCTCTGGGTCTTGAACGTAATTACTTTTGATTTGAAGAAGTGTGGTGGCCTGAGGATATCTACACTAATATTATAAAGAGGAAAACTTTGTTTGTTTGTTTGTAATGAATAGGCCCAAAAACTACTGGACCGATTTTAAAAATTCTTTCACCATTCGGAAGCTACATTATCCACGAGTAACATAGGCTATATTTTATTTTGGAAAAAAATAGGGTTCCGAAAGATATTTGAGTTTTTCGGACACAAGATGTAAAAAGTCAACCAGAAAAGTTACTTATTTTGCGTACGCTGCCTAAACTATAAAAGATAGAACCATAAAATGTTCTAATTAATTGTAGATCTTATAAATATCTACCAAAGTTTGTTAGGAGAAACCTACTTTCACGCGGGCGAAGCCGCTGGCAGAAGCTAGTTTTAAATAAAGCTTTAGGATATAAGAACTTGGAAAATAATTTTGAGTGAACGTCTTTAACTTAGTTATTATGAGAACTAAAATTCGCCCAAATTATTAAAAAAAACTAATTTGTTTAGAAAGTTTACTCTATTATGACAAAGAAAACTAAATGTTATGAAAGCTTCCCGTCTTTATTATTGCAAGTACCTAATCTTAATTATAGATAAGTACATATATTATAATATTATTATAATATATATAAAGAATCTGCATTTAATAGAACATTTAATAGAGGCATAGCATAGTCGGCCTTATAATGTTCCCACTGTTGGGACTCAGGCCTCCTCTCTAGGAGAGGGAATGAGCCGTAATCCACCACGCGGGCCCAGTGCGGGTTGGGTTAATAGAAGCACCGATAGTATAATACAATTATTTTACACCATTCACGCCCAAAGTCTCATGGTTATCTGAAGATAACAGTTAAAATTTGAAATAAACACCTTTAAGTTTAAAGTGTAACAGTTATTTGCATATTTTTAGCACATGTATTTAGCAATCATAAACAAAAAAAGAAATAGAAAAATAATGGATTTTTGTTGAAGTTAGAGCCAAATTAGTATCTACAGCAAGGTGTTATTTAAAAAAAATGTGAAGAACAGTGTTTTTATTTTTTTTATTGATATAAACTAGTGCTTGACTGCGATCCCACCTGATGGTAAGCAGAGATGCTATTCATTGATGGTGAGGCGCACTAGTTTATTAAGAGCCTATTAACTCTAGCCTTGAAGACACCCAAATTATAATCGAATGGGAAGACCTCCGCAGGCAAATTGTTCCAGTCCTTCGATGTATGCAGTATAAACGACGAAGCGAAACGCTTAGTACGGACCGTTGGAGTTTCAACAACGTAAGGGTGGATACTCGCCGTACGTCGTGTTGTCCGATGGTAGAAAGGAGATGGCGGAATCAAGTCATGCAATTCAATTATTCTGAAATATACTGTAAAAAATGAACGAACGGTGGAAAATGGTGCAAATTGTGGTAGGTACCTATATGATAGCTATACAGTGTAACGACCCCTTAACGCTATTTACTCCACGATTTTGTTAGTAGAACCAATGTAAAAGGGTACGTTGGGGCTAACATACTTACCCCGATAAAAGGCCCCAAATAAAAGCAGATTAGAAAAAAATGTTTACTAGCTTCTTCCCGTGACTTCGCCCTCGTGAATGACTCGTATTCCGAAGTCAAAGCCAGATAAAGAGTAACTTATGTCTTTCCTTTTTTTTTCGGTAGGAAAATCATTTTATGACATCGTGCGCTCTTGAGTGGAGCGGGAGATAGTGTCAGACTTTTACTGACTAAAAACCCACTCCTGTTCCTTCGTTGCCGTTCGTAGCGAGGCCGATGTCTTTCCTTGAGGCTTGACCTTTCTTCGCATTGAATTAATTTCATCAAATTCGGTTCAGTAGTTTAACTGTAATAGCATAACAGATTGACAGAGTTACTTTCCGTTTTCCGTTTTTTCCGTGGTCTCATCTGGTTCTATAATTATAGCTACTGCTCGGCTCCTATTAGTCATAGCGTGATGTTATATACCCTATAGCAGGGGTGGCGAAACTTTATTGGCAATCGTGCTATGAAACATAAAATAATATAACAAAGCAGTCATGACGTTCCGCCAAAGAACTTGACTTCATTTATTGGATAGAAAACCAAACCAGTTTTTATTTTTATTTTTATTGGGTGGGAAAATCATCTTATGACATCCCCCGCTCTTGGGCGGAACGGGAGGTAGTGTCAGACTCTTACTGACTAAAAACCCACTCCTGTTCCTTCGTTGCCTTCGTCCCAGGGCCCCGGGTTTCGCTTTCACACTACCCGTGGCCCCAGTAGGCTTCGACCCTGCTGGGCCCCTACGATTTGCTGACTAGCATTGCATAGCATAGTCGGCCTTATAATGTTCCCACTATTGGAACTCAGGCCTTCTCTCTAGGAGAGGGAATGGGCCGTAATCCACCACGCAGGTCCAGTGCGAGTTGGCGGTAGTCACATGTCTTCGAATTTTTGGTTCTTGGACATGCCGGTTTCCTCACGATGTTTTTCCTTCACCGTTTTGAGAGCAGTGGTGATGAAATAAATTACACGAAGTAATGCGCCTTTGTAGGTTGGGTTTAAACCCGCGACCTATAACTCGTAAGTCGGGGCCGTTACCACTTGGCCACCACTGCTCTCAAACCAGTTGCTTTTTAAAAAATATCTTTATTTGCAACGCAAAATTTATGAAATAAGTCTAAAAATGAATGTGAATTCTGCTGCTGCATATTGTCCGGATGCTAAATGTCTTACAATGGCGTGTCCGGATTATCCTGTCATGTGCCACCACTGGCACGCGTGCCATAGGATTTCCATCCCTGCTCTATAGCCTTTCTGACTATGATAAAATTATTCAATTTAAATCAGCAGTTCCTAACATTAACGCGTTCAAACAAACTCTTTCAGCTTTATAATATACTAGCGACCCGCCTCTACCACGCAGGCCCAGACTTTTAGGACAAGCCGGTTTCCTCACGATGTTTTCCTTTACCGTTTTGAAAACAGTGGTGACGAAATAAATTACACAAAGTATTGTCTGACTGGGTTTGAACCTGCAACCTACAACTCGTAAGTTGGGGCCGTTACCACTCGGCCACCACTGAAGTAGGTATAGATACTTAATTATATTATTATCTATTTTATTGCGCACACCTATCACAATGTAAGTTTTTTTTAACCCAAAAGTTGATTGGTAGAGAATTCCCTGTTACTTCTTGCACTAGTTTCAATAAATAAATAAACCTGTTTTAGGTGGATAAGTTGCGCGCTACTCATAGCATCCTTTAAGAATATTTTCTCAGAAGAAAACACGATGTTCATACATATGTGAATACGGCTTATGTATATGTATATGTACAAAGAGGGGTCTCAATGTAACCCCTATTCAATATTATGTGTGATTATATTTCCGAGGATCCCAAAGCAAACCTTTTTGATGCAAGAGCGCACTTGAATAGAAATAACACAAGTATCCGTCGACCCGAACGAATATTAATGTTCAGAGATATCTTTTAATAGAGGTAAAGGTGGCAGCTAGGATGTAGATTTTCGCGTGGCGAAATCGCCTTGCGAGTCCCGACATCCGTCGCGTTTCTTTCGTTGGCCGCTGTAGGGGGGGCGTGACGATGTCCGTCACGGTTGCGGACATCTCCTCCTTCGCTTGCATTATTTATTTGAAAGAAAGAAAGAAAAAAGAATTTATTTGGTACAGCACAAGGCACAAACACAATATTAGGTAACACGAAACACAAAAATAAAAAAAAATAAAAATATGTATAAAAAAAACAAAAACAGTAGCAAAAAAAAATATTGTTGTGTGCCTCACGGCTGCACCAAAGTAGGTCCAGTTCAGCATAAATGCTAGGCAACTAGTGCCTGACGCTGGTTTTAAACTGAACCAGTTTTTGAACTGAATTTGCAGGAGGTGGCGACTCATTCCCATTCCTTTTCGCTCCAAGCAATGGTCACATTGTTAGAGGAAAAGGCTGAAAGCTTACGTTGCTAAGATATCTTTCTTTTTGTACTGGAAATTCTCATGGTTGTTCTTCAGGGTAATGCCAAAGTCGTACTGATTAATGTCACAGCCGTTCTCTCGCGCACTTCGGGGGCTGTGGATGCAGTGTATCTTCCCGTACCCCAGATTGCTGCTGGCCTGCCATCTGTGGGCCTCGTCCCTACTGGGGAGTAAGGTGATAACTCCAAACACCAAAGAGAGGTGCGTTAAGGTAAGGTACCTTAACGCACCTCTCTTTGATGTTTGAAGAACATAAATATACTCTAGTAATCTTACACCACTGAGGAGCTTCGCCTGGGGATGCGGGACTGTTTGAAAGAGTTACCGGAACGAAAAAGGCAACTGATGAAACACAGGTGTGTTTTAGTCAGTAAAAGTTGGACAGTCCCTCTCGCTCCACCCAAAACGGGAAAAGTTATTTTTATTTAATGATATCATTCTTCAAAAAAAGAAGTTTCGCCCACATACTCAATGGTGTCACACGGTGTCTCACATGTTAAATAGTCGAAGCGCTGACTGGCAGCGTTTTGACTAACTCCAGGAATGTTCGAAAGAATTACTGTGGCTCTAAAATGCAACTAAAGGAATACATGTGGGTTTTAGTCACTAAGTGCTCGGCCACACTGGCAGCGCGGTGTGAGGAGCGGCGCGGGTGCGGGAACGCGCGAGGTTTGCTTGGCCAGACTGGCAGCGCAGTGCAGGGAGCGGAGCGGGTGCAGGGACAGGGTTTCCGCTCATCACTCGCGCACTCACTTTGGCCACTTGTATAAGGACCGGCAACTCACTTGTATAACGAGATGCCCGCGCGCGTCCTGCATTGAACAACTCGCGCCGCTTCCCGTGCCCGCGTACCCACTATGGATACTCAAATGAAATTCTTATGTTTTAGGTTACCGCACCGCGCCCGCCCGCAGCCACTCTTCCAGTCTGGCTGAGCACTAAAAGTCTGACACGACGCGACGTCCCGCTCCAACCCGAGTGGGAAGATTTAATTGATGATTTCCCACCTCAAAAAAAAGCGTTTCGACTTAAGAGAGAGACAGAGACAATTCTTTTTAGTTCTTCCACTCATGTCCTCCCCTAAATTATCATTCCTTTCTCTAGTTTCCGTTTATGCCATATTTGATTTTCCACCCTTATAAGATTCAGATATGCCTAAAACGTTTTGACCCGTAAAAAAGGTCTTATTAGATTTAAAAACCGGTCAAGTGTGAGTCGGACTCGCTCACTGAGGGTTCCGTACAAACTTACTTATGAAAACAGCTCAATTCCCGAATTGAGTTACGAAGATTTTTCCGAATCGCAAAAATTTTTTTTTTGTGACGTAACGACAAGTTTTCAGATTTCTTCCTATACTTGTGCTGTTAGATCTTGCTCTATGCCAAATGTCATTATTCTAGGTCAACGGAAAGTAAGTTCGAAATACACATTTTTTGCGACTTTATGTCGGCCGTATCTTTTTTTTTCGTAACTCAGGAGTTTGATTTTTTCACACCTTCAAGGGACCGCAGACTTGAGTATATGATTTCAATTTCAACTTGATAACTTTACGCGATCTCGAGAAGGGTCTTGACAGACAGACGGACGGATAGCAAAGTGTCTAGGGGTTCCGTTTTTTCCTTTTGAGTTACAGAACCCTAAACCCGATCACGTTTGCAGTTTTCCGATTCAATAATGGAAAAGTTTTCTGAATACCTTTTAATACACCTACGAGAAAGTAGTGGGGTTTACCAAGTATATAGTTTGCATAGAATGGGGAGAATGCAACATGTAATTAAATATCTCTGGGTAGACAGGCGTTATGATTGGCCCGCTTTAGATTTACAGCCAATTAGAAACGTGAAACCAGTTGAGTCGTTAGTCGTTAACGTTTGAAGTAGCATTATATCATTTAAATTGGCTGTTGGAAAAAAAAATATTTTTTATATTTTAAAAATCTTTTTTTATGATTTATAAAAATAAATAAAAACGTAACTCGTATGTATATAAAATGAATAAAGGAAATAATAAAAATAATAATGTTACACAACGCCATATACATATGTAGTTCCAAACTATGTAGAGGTTGTATTATCAGTACTAGAAAACGGTTAAACAAACTTACATACTTCTAAATACATACATATTTATAGATAAATTACACCCGATCCAGAACAAATGATCGTGCTCATCGCACAAACATTTGTCTTTAGTGGGAATCGAACCCGCGAACTCCGGCATAGCAGTCAGAGCCGCTAACCACTAAACCAACAGGCCAGTTAAAGCAAGAAGGTAAGAATCTTAATCTTAAGAAGAGAGAAAAAATCTTAATCTTTTTAGCAAAAGAGGCGATAGACATAATTATGTTACAAGAAATAGGGACCAATTAGTTCAACCAAGTTTCAGACTAGCAAAAGTGGCCTCTTCTTTTATGGGGTACTGTTTGAAATGTTATAATAAAATACCTTCACAAATATTAGAACTCAATGAAACGAAATTTAAATCTTGTATTAAACGCACACTATGCAGGCAAGCATATTATAAGTTGGAGGATTATATTCAGGATAAAAATGCTTGGCTCAATGCTGGTCCAGCTCCACTACCACCGGGGTGTACAAATTGATTAATTAGTATGGAAATTATTTTTTTAATGTTTTTTTTCTTGCAATTGTAAAATATAAGTATTGTATTATATGTATAGAAGCATTTTTTCCACAGTTTGTAAATGTGAGTACCATGGAGCTTTTTATAGTTTTTATGTTGCTACTGGACTTATTTGACATAAATGATTATGGCAGTTGAGAGTTTGTCATGCTCACTCAAATGTCTCACTGATGGTGGCGCGGGTGTTGGATCATTCGGTTCCCTTCAAAATGGTTGAGCTGAGTGGTGCTAATATTAGCGTCATGTCCGTGAACGGGCGCTGTCAGTTGAGGCTGGTCATCTCTTAGCTGCCAGTTGCTTTTTTAATATCTATATTTAGTTTTTATTTTTATTTACATTGTTCTCACATGATAGCGACAAGAAACATGTAACAGAGATATTTGTAACTACAAAATATGATTGAAAAGAGTGTCCATGGAGTTTCTTGCACATTCTTCTCCATAGAGATCTACGCTTTGGAATGTGCAATTAGCATCATTTATTTTTATTTTTCTGACTAACTGACTTCTTGACATTTCAAAAGTGCCTGTAAATGGTTTATTTGGAATAAATGCTATTTTGATTTTGATTTTGATTTGAATCAAATAAACCGTATTTTCGAGCAAGCTTTATGAAGCTAAACGCTCACAGCCAAAACTCGAATGGTTCCAGATCTTGTTTCTTTTGCTCTTTTTTCATGTTACGTATGCAGTCACCCTAGCCAAGTTACAACCGTTTCGTTTCGATTCTCTTTTTGTTGATCGCCTCGAGTCGGCCACGCCTCCTATTCCTTTGTTCTGACGAAACGGTTGTAACTTGGCTAGGAGGGCAGGTACTTTAGTCAGATGTTTTATGTGTGTTTATTTTTCATGTTTGAAAAAATCTAATATGAAGGGTGAGGGTATTATTTTTTTAAGTTGAGAAATCATCTAATGACTTCTATCTCTCTAGGGCGAAGCGGGAGGGCGTGTTTACTGATTAAACCACACCTATGTTCTTTCTTTACCCTTTGCGTTCCAGGTGCACGGGTTTCCCTTTCGGGAGTCAACCCATGGCCCCAGCAGGCTTCGGCCCAGCTACGCCTCTACGTTCTTGCGACATCTCTTTGAGGCGCGCGTGAGAACACTATGCGCCGTCGATGACTTGGTCTCAATCTTGACGGCTACTGGACGGTCGGACAGCGAGCTACCCATTGCTTGCCACCTGCTAGCCCACTAGGATCACGGCCTTGCGATCCGTAACAAAGGATCTCGCTAGTACGGACTCCACTCTCGCAAAAGAGATTCTTACTCATTTATAAAATAGATTACTTATACCTTTGTGAATGGAAATAGTACATTTTGATAAAAGTGCAGAAAGTTTGTCATTGCGACCGAGGCGGAATTCGCAAGAGCCGTAGGCGAGTGTGTTATGGAGCCGAGGGCTGCAGTGACCAATTTGCACTTGTATCAAACGACAGTTTTCAATACACTTACGAAATGAATAAAGGAGGGTTGACCGGCGACTGGGGGGAAGGGGGTTGAAACACGCCCAGCCTTATATGATAAATGAAATAACATTGTATGTGCGAATAATAGTCTATGGCGTGCCTAAAAGCGGTGAGATAAGAGCGGGTTTTCGAGTAAGTATATTGAAAAATAAAGTTAACAATTATTGCTTCATAGTATTTTTCTTCTTCTTATTAAAACGAGCTAAGAAAAATCTACAATGTGGACTCAAAAAACTCTTCAACAAAGCTGTTGACTGGTAATGTACCAAAAGACTGGCGGCATTGCCAGGCCGTATGGCAATGCTGGCGAAGAATGAATGAATGCGAAGTATTAACAAGGCGTTTAGATATATGTACTGGATATATGTATGGACTGGCCTGTTGGTCTAGTGGTTAGTGCTCCTGACTGCTATGCGGAAGGTCGTGGGTTCGATTCCCACCCAGGACAAATGTTTGTGAGATGAGCACAATCATTTGTTCTGTGTCTGGGTGTTATTTATCTATATATGTATGTATTTAGAAATATATAAGTATGTTTATCAGTTGTCTAATAAGTATAACACAAGCTCTGCTTAGCTTGGGACTGGACGGCGTTGTGTGATAGTTGTGGAATATTATATTATTATATGTCTTTGTACAATTTATGAGCACTCGGATCCCACGACCCGAGAGTTTCAACCCCGAACGGCTATTGCCAGCTATTGCTAAAAATATAAGTTTAAAAAAAATTATTAAGTCAAGTTTTCATAAAGAGTTAATATTCGCTAGGTGCAAGGTGTCATTCTGTAAGTAGAAATGTGAAATATTAATCCTTTTCTCCAACGTTTATCTCACGTCAGCCTTTTAAAGGCTTATAAAAGGTAATTCACCTCATATCAAAGAAATTTTAAAGGCAGGAAAAACCTTCAAAATTACTTAAATATCAACTTGTATGTTTCAGCACGGGTTTTGTAAGAATTCATGTTTTTGTTATTAAAATTTTCATAATCTTTTGTAATCTATACGTAGGACACTCAAAAAGTTTTGAGAAACTAAAAAACTATCTTCTATAGATAAAATATTTTTATTAAATCTTTTCAAAGAACTCTGCATCAGCCTCTATACAAAGTTTTATGGGTCTGAACCAATTTACGAAGCCTTTTTTTCAGTCCGCCGCAGACATGTCTTCCACGGCCTTCTCGAACGCTGCTAGCTTGTTTTCCGGTGACGAAAACTGTGTGTCCCTTTCAGCAAATTTTTGATTTTAGGAAATAAAAAGAAGTCACATGGGGCCTGATCAGGACTGTAAGGAGGGTGCCCCAAGACTGACCGGTGTGGTGTCCGGGAAGTGCCTCGTTTTGAGCACTGAGTGCGCGAGCGAGTTGTCATGGCGAAGCAAAGGTTAAGCAACACTTGCCTAGGCCGATCTGTGGATGGGTGACCATCCATCCGTGCCTCAGAAAGCACGTTAGGCTGTTGATCCCGGCTGTAATTTGAACATCTTTGACAGTCATTACGCATAGTCAAAAGCCAGGGTATCTGGTGTGGCTGTGTGAGTGTGGTGTGTAGGTGTGAGTGTGGTATGTAGGTGTTAGTGTCTGAGATGGGATTCCGAGTGTGAATTAAATGACGTGAGAAGGTTTTCTGAATCAGCATAAGTAAGTCCTAAAAGCCATTTCCTATTACCCCGGCAGGCAGTCACTCCATGTAAAATACTAGTAGTCAGCTAGGTTAGACTGAAAGCCGATACCAACATATAAAAAAGTTGTCCTTTAAAGTGAAAGCACGAGAATACTTTCACAAGAAGTTGGTGAATTCATCACACTCTTGATTTGTTGTATTCATTTTTCTCTCAATATCATTCTTTATTTGTATGTATGAATCTAAGTATATATTTATTATTGTTCTTATTTCCTCTCTGTCAGTCTTCTTTTAAGCTGCACCTGCCATGTTATATCTCTGCACCACCCTAAGGTCAACTGGTAGAAAATGCCTAAGGCATTAAGTCCGCCTTTGTACAATGTTTCATTAGTGCATAAAGTTTTAAATGAATATATTAATAAATAAATAAAAAAGTCGTCATTACCTAAGTTGCCAAAGAAGAAATAAAACCTAAAACTTATACTGAAATACTTCCCATGTTCGTAACGAGGGGTTGAAATCTTGTTTGTCTTAAAACCCCTCTTGAGCCCCGCACGAGGGATTCCTTTCACGAACGCGCTATTTACATATCCTTCACGAATAAGAGCCTCATCTATAAAGATTTATGTTCGGAATAAAAATATAATAAGAGTATGATGACTATGTTTTATAGCTGTCCCTTTTTTTGTGTGGGTACATAATCTGTGGTGCTATAAGATAATATTATTATTTTTTTAAACTTTCACACAACGCCATCTAGTTTGGTATAAAACTATGCAGAGCTTGTCCTATGAGTATTAGACAACTGATAAACTTACTTGTATATTTCTAAATACATACATACTGCCTATAGAGAAATTCACCCAGACACAGAATAAATTTTCGTGCTTATCGCACAAAAATATGTCCTGAGTGGGAATCGAACCCACGACCTCCGATACAACAGTCAGGGCCACTAACCGCTAGATCAACAGGCTAGTGAAACAAATTAAAAACAATATTTTCATAAATTGCCCGCCATATTAAATTTGTTAACCTTTGTTGATCTCATTCCAACCAGCACCTCACTCCAAAAACAGATTAGGCCTCCCAGGTTTTTCATGGCATCTATAGGTGAATATAGATATAATTTTAATATTTTTAATATATGAGTACATTGTGGAGGGCCAAAGTTTACGTAAAAGAGCAAATTTTCAGAGGTCTTTACTAGATTCGTTTTACACATATTTTTATTTCTATAAAAGCCTAGATAATATCCACAAGTTGCTGTGTATCCAAAATATATAGAGAAAGATGTATAAAATATCATAATCACGTAAGAGCGGTTGTATGAAAATGTACCTCGAAAAGGACGCTCTTAAGAATTTCTTCTCAAGAGGAAATGGTGAACAAAAAAAAATATTCTGTTTTATTCGTTTTATTAATATTTAGGATTATTTTCTAATAATATTTACATTTACATACACTTATATTGTTTATATTCTATAATACAAGTTTAATATAAAATAAATCACTCAAAATAAAATGATTGTAGAAAAATAAGTAACTTTAAGCTTAATTTTCAATATTTACATAAGTGTTTGACATTTTAATATTAAATATAGATAGAACAAGAAAAATAAAAACACTTAACTAATTAAAATTAGATACATATACACAATAACTCTTAGCTAAAACATTAAATTGTCCAAACGGCTAGTAGACACTTCGGGTGACCCAAGGGCTGGCTTTTACCTCGGTCAGAGATTAAGCGTTGCCATACAACGTTGCAATGTCGCCAGTATTATGGGCACACTTTGAGTCAACACCGATGCGGAGGATTTTTTTGACGCCATATTTTAGACATAAGTATTTTATTTGAGAAATAATTGCACTCCGGTAATGGTAGTTAATTAAATACACACTAATGATATAAAGGCGCCAGACCTATGGTTGTTACTTCGTAACGCTCGAACGGCTGAACGTATTTCGATGAAATTTAGTACACGGGTAGACAATGTCCTGGAATAGCATATAGGAAACTTTTATCTCGGTAGTGTGTTCTCTTGGGATTATTTTCGAGCGAAGCCGCTGTCAGCAGCTAGTTTTATTATTATGAGCTTAACCGGCGAACTTCATAACGCCTAATAATAAGGATAACGCCATCTACTGCTGTTACCAGAACCAGCATAATTCAATTTAAAATTACATTTTAATTTTTTGTTGTATTCGTTTTTTTTTCGTTTACTTTTCCATATTTTGTCACCGTTTAAACCTTCCCTGGACTATCACGAATATTTTGAGACCAAAATTAGCCAAATTGGTCTAGGCGTTCTTGAGTTTTAGCCTGACTAACTAACAGCTATTCATTTTTATATATATAGATAGAAGATAGATAGATAAGTATAAGGCCGATCACATATGGTTCCATTGCAAAGTGATGACGATTTCGAAAATCTAAGAACCCAGAGGCGATCGTACGAACATCGGAAAACTCATCAACTAATAAATCCATCTCAATGAAAGCTTTGGACCTCAAAGCTCAAAGAACCAATTCCTACAAAAGTACATTTTTACATATATTTGCCGGTTCTCCCACAGGATCATTGAAAATCAGCCAGGGCTGCGGGGTTGTTCGAGAGAGTAAGGGTGTTTTTTTTAATATCGTGCGGATTTCATCACGCATGCGGGATTGCTCCGCATGCGTAGCCCCCGCAAATGCCCTTTTCATACAAGTATTTATTGTAATGCGTGGAATACGCACGCGGGATGTGAGGAGTGATATCGGGCAGCAGGCCTCGCATGCGAAATTGCTCCGCACGCATAATGAAATGCGCACGATATTAAAAACGCTTTCCAGGGTCGCAGTAAGGGTACTGCGACCCTGGAAAGCAAAGTTCAACTAAAGGAAAACAGGTGAGTAATTTCTTTTTATTTTTTTTTCTTGGTAGGTTCGCGCTTGACCGATATCTCACCTGATGGAAAGCGAAGATGCGGTCGACGATGGAGTGTGCTTACCTAGAAGTAACTTATTCACTCTCGACTTAAAGATTCCCGGGTTGTAGCCATCAGGAAATATAGTCAGTAAAAGCAAGACGCCAGTCTTGCTCCGCCTAGAGTGGAAGGAGATATTTAATTATTCCAAACTTCCCCTAATATACTCATTTCTCACTTTATCCATTCTCGTCACACCACAAATCCATCTTAACATTCTCATCTCTGCTACGTGCAATTTTTTTTCGTCCGTCTTTTTCACAGCCCAACATTCTGATCCAAACAGTATGACAGGCCTTATCACGGACTTGTAGATTTTACTCTTTCACTTGAGGGGCATCCGTGGGTCACACGTTGTTCCCGTGACCTGTCACCATTTCATCCATCCTGCGTAGATCCGATGTGTTACGTCCCGGTCTACCTCACCATCCCCTTGGACGAGCGACCCGAGGTAGCGAAGGTCGGAGTAGATCGGTATGGGCGTTCCAGCCCGAGCTAAATGCCCTGCCCCCCTAGCCAAGTTACAACTGTTTCGTTTCGATTCTCTTTTTATTGATCGCCTCGAGTCGGCCACGCCTCCGATTCCTTTGTACTGATGTCATCTCAACGCTCAGTCACGTGGTCAGAACAAAGGAATAGAAGGCGTGGCCGATTCGAGGCGATCAACGAAAAGAGAATCGAAACGAAATGGTTGTAACTTGGCTAGGGCTGGATTGAAGAGACGGCCGAAATCGCAGAACAAGTATTCCGTTTTGGTTCTACTCAATTTCAGGCCAATACTCACTGTACAAACACTGTACAAAACTCAAATAAGATAAAAAATTAAATACAATTAAACACAGATTTCGTTTAAAAATCTCAAAAGCACGCTAAAATTTTCCAGATAACTGGTCACAAATATCTGCACTTTCCAACCGCTACGATCGTTAGGTACGGTTAGCAAATAAAGTTCAGAGCTAACACAATATTGCTCTTTCTTAAGTTGTATAAAGTGTAGTGAAACACACTTTACCGCTTAAAGTTGCGCTTTGCAGAAAATAGATATCATTTGATTTCCTTCCTTTTTTAAAAATATATCTATAATATTAGTGTTTATACTAAATGGAGTAGCAGCCAATGAGGATCAATCAGATTTACTAAATATATCGTATATATTTAATTATTATATTTAATTAATATTAATATTTAATTATTATTATCGTATTTATTTAATTTACTGAGCATTTAATTTTTTAAACTATTAAAAAACGTCAAGAAATTGTGGATTTATTAAAGTTTTTCTGAACGCTGGACTGTTGACGATGACGTCATCTGGCATGATTCGTGCGACAAACGGCTTGATCGTATTCATTTGCCAGTGGAGACCGATCATGACAGATTACGTCACAGCGAGTCGCTTCAAATTAAATAAATGCACTGTGTATACTGATTTTTTTTTACACTATAAGTCTGCATACTCCACAAAAATCATGACTGATCCTCATTTTAGTATATAAGTATACAGTTAAACATCAACATGAACATAAACTTCTAAAGAATAATTGACTAGAATTTTCAATGTCTTACGATAGTTGTCCCGGGCTTGGATTGTTTTTGTATGAGTTTACATGTTTTTGAACGCACAACAACACATGAGTCGTTCCTAGTTTGGGAAAAAGAGAATTTTTCTTTAAAAAAAGAAGTCCATAAATTTTTAAAGAGCATTATTCAACGGCATATATTTGCATACATATTGCAGTTTTACTATTGAGTAATCATTTACTAAGAAAGAGTAATTATCAACGAGTTACTTAAGTTAATAGGACGGCAGCTAGAGGATTGCAATTAATTTAATTAAAATAGAAGTGAAACCACACCTAGCTACAATAATCAAGTTCTTTGCGCAATACATCGTACATATAAAGCAGTCACTTATATAAATTAAAATAGCTTTGAATACAAAACTTGGCAGCAATAAAATAAATTGAAACATAAGTGTTACATACAAATTCCCTTAACGCTAAAATGTTAACAATGATTTGCATAACAATAAAAAAGTCACATAAATGACCTCAAAAAATTAATATAAAAATAGCGATAACAGGACGGCTTTGTAAAGGTGAAATGAAGAGCAAAAGGGTAAGATCACAACATAGATATAAAAATAGAAAATGTCTGTCGTTACTCCTATCTAAAACGTCAAACCTTCATTCGGAGAAGAGATCAATAGAATACATTAAAGACGTGAATAAGAGATGTTTCAGCTAACCAAAGAGTGCCTATAAATCTGGTCTACACAATTCTCAAATAATCTCAATATACACAATAAATATCTTGAGTGAAAATTGACGCAACGCCTGCTCGTGAAGTCAAAATGTAAACTGATGAAAGGTACAATTAACTATGTTGATTTTAATGGTACCGATGAAAAGGAATATTACCATTGTGGATATTTCAAATTTAGAATTGGGAAATTCGATTCTGAAGGCCAATTTCCCCACGATGATTTACCAAGACGCAAAGTATAAAGTAAACCAACAGTAGGAAATTACTTATTTCCTATCGTATGCATGATTGTGGCTGAAATATTGTCAAAAGTAAAAGAAAGTTACGAGAAAAACGAAAAGGTTTTGTCAATACAAAAGATTTACTCAGTAATCTTTTTGTATTAAGAAATACTCCTTTTACCAAAATCTCCTTTTTCTTTTCATTATTTACTAGATTTAAAAGAATATTGTAGACACTTTTTGCCTAAAAAAAGTGAATGTAACCTAAAAAGGGTGAATCCAATTAAAAGTTACCATTTAATTGAGGAAACATTTCCTAAGTTTTTGGGAAAGAATCGGATATTTTTCAATTAGACAAATACTTCCAATTTCTGGACAGACATATTAAAAAAATATCAATCGCAAACAAAATATTTACATATAAAGAAACTTTTAGATCAAACGGCCGACAAAGCTTTCTATCTTGCTTCCCTAGCCAAGTTACGATCGTTTCGTTTGCGTCGAACGACTCGAGTAGGCCACGCCTCCGATTCCTTTGTTCTGACTACGTGACTGAGCGTTGAGATGACGTCACTTTAAACGAAACGATCGTAACTTGGCTAGGGGGGTTGTTGTATATAGATACAGCCATTCTTTCATATGTCTATCTTTATACATCATGGCAATAAAGATCTTACTGTGGCTCTAGTTCTATGTTCATTTGATTTAAAATCATTTTTATACTTTTTAACCACCTACGTCGGATATATCCGACAAACAGTCTCGTGTTTATTCCGCCATTGTCGCACATCCATGACCAAATACTCCATCTTATCATCTCTTTTGTCATCTATAAGGATTAAAGAGCTAAACGAGATGCAGTACCCAGTCGCAAACATACGACCCTGGCGAATAAGATACAAAAAAAATTGTCGGACCAATCCCACACAAGGGTTAATAAGTCATACAAAAATAATTGAAGCTCCACAAATAGCAAAGTCTAGAGAAGATTTTACTACTTATATATATAGTAAGTACGAAAGTCACTCAGTACATTCAAAGTCTGTAAAAACATCAGTCACACAAAACGTCAGTCCATCTGTTCAAGCAGCGTCACTGCATCAGGTGGGGGGTTCTGGGGGAGGTGGCTCCTTCTCCTTGCCCAGGGGACTTCCACCAGAGTCTGCTGCGTCACTGTTACCGCTGTTGATTGCTACTGACGTCAGAGGTACCTGTAAGTTAATTAATTGGTTAGTTTCTAGTTATATAGTTGATTGGGTCCCTTGAGTGATTTTTTAATTAAGACTACATTGGTTTTCTTTTTAAGTACAGACGGTGAAATAGTTTAAGTGTATTGCGATGGACGAGTAAATAATGTTTCATTTTAGGGTTCCGTACCTCGAAAGGAAAAAACGGGACCCTTATAGGATCACTTTTTTATCCGTCAGTCTGTCTGTCTGTCTAGACCCTTTATCTTGGGAACGCGTGGAGGTATCGAGTTGAAATTAAAACCAGTAACTAACTAACTTATTAAATCAAGTCAGTGGTCCCTTGAAGTTGTGAAAAAATCAAACTTGTAAGTTAACGAAAAAAGAAGATATGGCCGTATGTTGCAAAAAACGTATATTTCGTCACTCTCAAGGGAATCAAAATTCATAGGTTACTTCCCGTTCCTAGAATCCTGAAGTTTGGCATTAGGCAAGGTCTAATAGCATAATTTTTTTTTTTAAAGAGTAACCATGGAGTTTCTTGCCGGTTCTTCTCCATAGGAAACGACCAATTTGGAAACGTGCACTAGCTTCTGACGTTTTATAAGTGCCCATGTAGGCCTATGTGAAATAAAAACTTTTGACTTTGACTTGACTTTGACTTTGAAATATAGGAGAAAATCTGAAAACTGTAAATTTGTAGTTACGTCACATGTGTGCTTACATGTTTGTGTATGTTTTAGAAAAAAGAAAAAAAATCCGTACGGGAATCAAATTCACCACCTACAGTAAGCGCTCAACCACTGCACCGACTAAATTATACACATTATTATCAACGTGATCTGGAATAGTTTGTTTATTGCTATCCTAACCAACTCGTCACCCACAGAATCATACAACATGTTCTGTGAAGAAAATCCCCACTTTGATCCTGAACCAATTTTATATTATTATACCGTTAATTATATACATATAAATTATATTTTTAAATATTTCAATAAAAAAAAAAAAACATTTCAAAATACGGGCGATCAGGACTCCAGAGAGAGGAACCTCCTAACTATAACAGCCGTGTCCAGAAGTACAGCTTTCTGAATCAAGCCCTTAATCCTGTCGCCTAACGAGAGCCTCCAAAGGTGTTGGTCGAGGCTTCTGGCTATTAAGCCATTGGCGGACACAAGTATCGGTACAATGGTTGTCGAGTCCACATCCCACAAACTCGCGAGCCAAGTCAATATACTTGATTTGTCTTTCTCGGCTTTCACGAGGCTTTGTTATGCGGAACTATTCATTATGCGGAACGGATATGTCAACAGTCATTGCACACCTCTCGCTTCATTATATTATTATTATACCTAGCTTATAATATCCAACTGCTGGGCAAAAACCTTCCCCCATTTCTTCCTTTTTTTCCGGTTCTAAGCTAGTTCTTGCCAATTCCTAAGGAATACATCCAAGTCGTCCCGCCAATTCCTTCTTGCTCTGATATTTTATGTAGTGTACAATAATAATAATAAGGATATTTCCAGGCTTTATTAGCTTGCTAAATTGACAATTTGGCATTGTATACTGGTTTGTTTCCGTCTCCTGGGAGTCCTAAATTCCTAGTACATTGGTCTCGAGTAGTACAGCTGCTTTCTTAAATTTGAATGTAATGGACTCCGGAGGATTGCTATCTGTTTTATTCACAATACTGATGCTGGTTTCTTTTTATAGTACATATCTTTTTATAGCGTGTCTTGAAAAATCCGTGGTCCTTTTATACAAATTCCAAATTTGGTCCTTTGGGTATATTTATTATTTCGGACAACACTGTTCGTCTATTTTCTTCATAAAAAAAGCTTGGAAATCACAATAAAGCTAGAACTACACTGTTCACACGTGTGCCACACACGCCGATCGGGGCGCATCGGTCTCCATACATTTTATATGGAAAGTAGACTTGTAAAGCTACAATTGATGCACGCCACGCGAAGCCACTTGACGTCGTTCTACGTACAAATCAGGCGGGTTACACGTGTGCGTCGGTCTAATGTCGGTCTAGCTTTAAAGTAAAGACTTGTTGAGACTTGTCTTGTTGCATTGTTGAAATATATACGAGTATTTGTAATACAAATTAGAATCATGATTTAAATTCGGTTACAGTGATAAACTAACACTATTAATACTTAAACATCAAGTACTTCTTTTGCTTTATCTAAATACAGAGTCAAATATTCTATTTCAGTTCTTTTTGGCTTTGCAGTGATTTGTAAAGCTTTGTTACGTGGTGTCACGCTTTTTTTAATAGAAAAAACATACCATGTCTTTTACAGTACAGGACGTAAGAAGTTACTGCAGTAACTGGACGTGTTTCCGATCCCCGGTCTTGATAATGTGAATCACTAGTATTTGCAACAATTAAAAACCCGATTTTGGGAAAAACCAAATTTATAATATGTTGTTAAAGAAAATCCTGTGTTACAGGACTCCAGGCCTCTAAACTACCCAGACTTGTTACAAGCTATATAAATATTTACAAAGAGCGATAATTTTAGCTTGATGGACAATAAATAAAACAGTTGAAAGACTTAGCTACTTAATTAAAAATAAACAAGGGTGTGAAAATGTGTGAATGTGCGTGTATAGTATGTAATTGTTACAGGTATACACTTATATGGTGTAGGTTTGGGACGTAATGTGCTAAGTTTAGTAATTCTAGTCTCATAGTTCTAGGGAACTATCAAAAATCAAATCTAGGGCGTTAAATTTGCAGCGGTTTTGCGGAAATAGGTCACACTAGCACGTCCTGTCGGGAATATTTCGTATCATCAATAACCTTGTGTACCTATCAAGTATAATTTTAGCTTTGTTTGTGTCATGTGGCTTTAGACAAGTGACATTCTATCAACGAAAGAATGGTAATAACTATTGCCAGAAGTAAAAAATGTATGGGATTGTCTAGTGCTATGAAAATAATAAATGTGTATTGTTTATTGAGTGTCAGAAAGTTTAAAATAATTTCTCTCGCTCTGTGTGGAGCGAGAAGGAGAATTTTACTGATTTTTCGAGGCTGCGGTGTATTTTAAACCATTTTGCAGCCTTGGCAGGCATTGGTTAGGATCCAGCCTGCCCTTGGCAGGCCGGATCAATTAAGAGGGTCCTTTTTCACTCGCCTATCGTCAACATCGAGTATGGTTTAAAAGTTTGTTATTTCATGTAACGCAATCCAACGCAATGTTTGACGAAAAGGTAATGTGAAAAAAGAGAGATAACGCCTGTAAAGTCTGTTGACATTCGGTAATTCCGTGATTTATTCGAATATTTTTTTTAAACTTGTTTCAGGAAATACATGTTATTTTTATCATTTAGAATCGTAATTAATTTTGCAAGGCTTCTATTGTTATATTATTTTGACTTTTTGTAATTTTTGAGTAAATGGTGAAGTGTCAAAGTTCATGCTAAATAGTAGATTTTCAGAGGTCTTTATTGGATTAGTTTTACACAAATTTATAAATTGATTTCAATAGAACCCTAGATAATATCCACTGTTACTGTGTTTCCAAAATATCTTATGAAAAATGTGTAATAACGTCATAATCGCGTAAGAGCGGTTGTATGAAAAGCAGTGAATTTTTACTGTTTCATACAACTGCTCTTACGCGAATGTTATACACCAAGTTGGATGCCCTTAAGCTGGAATCTGTGTGTAGGGCGAGTGGAACACAACGCGCCGTCGACCTGGGCTTGGTTCTTTTTGGACGGCAAACTACATGTGATCACTCCGTCATTCTTTCTTTTTTTTTAAATTTGCTCCACACAAGGAATAACTTCTGTATCGTGGGTGCGTTCACAAACATGTAAACTCATCTATAAGAGACACCCAGAACCAGGACATTAACATGTATCTCTAGGCCATATAAATATTTGTCAAGTGCGGTGATCGAACCCGCGATACGCAGCACTGCAACCAATCGCTCAACCACTGCGCAAACCGTGTCGTCGTTATATTTTGGTATTTCAACAATTGGTATCACTGATTCAACGATATTTTATTTAGGACTCATGGTACCAACATATTATTTGCTTTTTATGAAGTCCTGGTACATTCACATGAGTTAGTCAGTGAAGTATCGATATTTCATTACAAAGGAAATCAAATTATATAGTTTGCAAACTAACCACGAAAATTCGCTCAAACTCTGACCCAGTTACTGTAAACTAAATAGGTATTAAACTACACCCCAATAATGTTGTTGAATTTTCACATGAAATGTAATAAGTTAATAACCTTTTCAGTGTTGATAAATAAAATTCCTGTAGAAATGGTTTAAAGCAATGCAAATTATATAAAAAGGAATGAAAGGAAATTTTCTGAATTTACATAAAACTTTAATTTTAAACTTAGAACCGAGATTCATTTCGATGCACAAAAAGAAAAGATTGCACATAGCGGAGATGAGAATGTTAAGTTGGATGTGTAGTGTGACGAGAATGGATAAAATGAGAAATGAGTATAGACTGACAAATTAAAAGGGAATCGTTTGTCTTGGTATAATCATGTGAAGAGGAGGGATGAAACGCATGTTACTAAAAGAGTTATAGATAAAGAGTTAGTTAGAGTTAGAGTTTACATATGTATGGATTGAGAGGGAGAGGGAGACCAAAGAAAAGATGCATAGATTGTGTGAAAAATAATATGAAAGAAAAGGCAGTTTTTTTTTTAATTGATATAAACCAGTGCTTGACTGCGACCCCACCTGATAGTAAGCGGAGATGCAATCATTGATGGTCAGGCGCACTAGCGCCACGATAGCGCTAGTGATAGCGTGACGAGTAAAAGGAAAGAATGGAAGAAAAAAACGTGTTGCGCCGACCCCAAATAAAACGGAACAAGTTCATTTCATTCCAAAAGTGTTCCAATACTATCCCGTAGAACCTTGTGGTTCTTCAGGGATCTTAGTGTGATCAAAATTACTGCTGTGTCATATTTTTTTCATAATTTTAATAGAAACATTTTTGCTTGCCAGAAGGCAAAATTCCGCCCATCCTGTTTGCTTTCGTCGACTTTGATAAATTAGCCGAGCCAAGACACACAAGAGATTTTTAGATAAAAACGCTCCAAAGTTCTCTTTTGTTACTTTCTGTTATATTTTTGTCATAGCCTTCTTCCTTTTTTTTTGTTTGAATTTATTTCTACTAATAGAAAACCTGTAGAAATCAATGTGTAAGTAATCGTTGAAGGAAATGAAAATGCTTGATAGCTGCATATCTAATTGATAGTCTGCATCTCAATGAAAATGAAGCTGTTTGTTGAATGTTGCATTATTTCAGCACAGAAATGTCTAAATTGATTTCAATTTATACATTTTTGTGCTGAAATAATGCAACATTTTTCTCTCTCTTCACATAGTTCATAAAGCGTTGGTTCGTAACATGCCTTTAGTTTTTCAAACTTGACTTCATTTAGTGAATAACGGCTGCACACGGGCCACCGGCTACAACCACAAAACGCCGCCACCGGCATATTTCCTATAGTTCTCATACATTTTATATGGATTCGCTGCACACGGTTGACGCCGACGCTACAAATCGACGCTGCTCGCTTCTCACACTGGCCACTAAACGCCGATACAAAACGCCATCACACGCTACTAGCGCATTCAAACTTTTTTCGACGGAGTCCATTATAATACTGCACGTATGGGTTAAAAAGTAGCAGCCTTCCGGCCACATGTGGCCGCTTCTACCTTCCCGTAGCCGCGGTTGTGGATGTCGCGTGTGGTCCGTGTGCGGCGACCCTTACCGTGTTTTTAATAACTTTTCCAATAAGAGAAGAAAAGATGATTTGATATTGATTTCTATATAGCTCGTTTTTTGTATGTTGGCTTATTTCAGTTTATTTATTCAAACGTTATTTATACAGTAGTGCTAGATAAAATGAAGTATAATTAAAATTAGGTACTTGTAATAATACAATAAATATATTATTTCAGTCCATAGATGTCCATTGTTGAATAGCCATGGGCCTCTCCTAAGTGTCGCCATAAATAAATATGCTAAAGTATAAACAAATCATTATAATTAAGAGAATACGGAAATATAATAATTATGACAAGCACCAAACTAAAGTTGAAGAGACTGTAGTAGTTTCGAATTATATGATTTTATTTCATTCAAATGTGACACATACATACCATAGACACTGCAGTACATATATGTGTATCCGACTGCCTCGGAGGTGGCGAGAGGGACGCATCAAACCGCAAATCCAGCTGGAACATGAAGACTGCTGCTCCCAGGGTTGCGATGGAGAGCGTCAGCTGCGCACTAGCCACGCCTATGCATGTGGTGCTGCCACATCTGGATTAAAAAGAATTTTTGAACTTACCAGGCAAACTTTATGTTAACGTTATGTTTTTTCATTTATATCAACCTTCTAATATGATCCTAATGTTCTTGGAAATTCCTAATCTATTCTATTGCTTCATTTGTTTCAAAATTTGTTTTCTCGAAAGCTTTTTTTTTTGAGGTGAAATATTATCAATGCTTATAGACATGTATGTTAAGGCTATATTTTTGCGTAAGAAATGTCCACTGCTGCGTATATGTTTACTGTAATAAAAAGGCGTGAGTTTTATTTGATGCCAACATCAACAAAAAATCAAAATAATTTATTCAATACTTGCTAAAAAAGCCTTAAACAATCCAAACCAATCCTTGGCTACAACCCGGGAATCTTTAAGTCAATAGTGAATAGGTTACTTCTAGGTAAGCGCGTTCCATCGTCGACCGCATCGTCGCTTTCCATCAGGTGAGATAGCGGTCAAGCGCGAACCTATCAAGAATAAAAAAAAAGTAAAACTGTTTTAATCGAGTACCATTTTTTTTTGTATACGTTGAAGTATTGAGAGGAACTATTTGGAAGCAGTAATAGGTCTGGGCAGCATTTGGTCCAAACTCGGTCAATGTCCTTTAAAGGTAAAATATTAAAACTTAATTTGGATTCCAACAAAGAGGAAAGAAAAAATATTTGAATCGTAGAATTCTCATTACAAATGATTTTTATTAAAATTCAAGCCAGAATCTCAGAGGTAGCAGATGTGCTGTGGTTTGATAACGATTTTATGATTCCCAAATATTATTTGTAGATCTGTTTTGTATAATTGTATATATTTTTGACAGTTCATTCACTGTTCAAGTAAAAGGACTATCTGTTATCTTTTTTTGAGATGGAAATTCATCAAATAACGTTTTCCACTCTCGGAGGAGCGAGAGGAAATGTCGGAATTTTAATGACTGAAATCTATCTGTTCCTTCAGTTTTTTTTTTCGGTGATAAAATCATCTTATGACATTCCCTGCTCTTGGGCGGAGCGGGAGATAGTGTCAGACTTTTACTGACTAAAAACCCCCTCCTTTTTCTTCGTTGCCTTTCGTACCAGGGCCGAGTCTTCCTTTCAGAATAAGACCCTAGACCCCAGTAGGCTTCGACTCTGCTGCTCCCTACAGTTGCTGACATCTCCTTGAGGCGCGCGTGGAACAGTACGCGCCGTCAACGACTTGGTCTCGGTCCGGACGGTAACCGGTCGGTCGGACGGCGAGCTACCCAATGCTCTCCATCCGCAAGCCCGCGCCTGCGGTGGTCGGAAATCAGGATCGAAATCCCGGCGGTCCTTCAATTGCTCTCTGTCTTCTATAACCGCAGTAACTCTTTCAAACAATCCCACAGCCCTCTCCTTTTTTTTTTTTTTTTTTTTTTTTTGGGTGGGAAAATCATCCTAATGACATCCCCGCTCTTGGGCGGAACGGGAGATAGTGTCAGACTCTTACTGACTAAAAACCCACTCCTGTTCCTTCGTTGCCTTCGTCCCAGGGCCCCGGGTTTCGCTTTCACACTACCCAGGG
Source organism: Mythimna vitellina (assembly GCA_949316375.1). Classification (NCBI taxonomy): domain Eukaryota; kingdom Metazoa; phylum Arthropoda; class Insecta; order Lepidoptera; family Noctuidae; genus Mythimna; species Mythimna vitellina. Next base: position 5,416,283 of record OX438696.1, read on the forward strand.
CCCCAGTAGGCTTCGACCCTGCTGGGCCCCTACGATTTGCTGACATCTCCTTGAGGCGCGCGTGGAACAAAACGCGCCGTCGACGACTTGGGCTCGGTCCGGACGGTTACCGGACGGTCAGACGGCGAGCCACCCATTGCTCGGCGTCTGCAAGCCCGCGCCTACGGTGGCCGGAAATCGGGATCGGAATCCCGGCGGCGATTGGGGCGTGAGGACCTTTGCCTCACGCGATCGGCCGCCTCTTTTGCTAGCATTACTGCTTCGCAGAAGGAGGCAACCGCCTGCCACTCCTCCTCGCTCCGGACCATGGCCTGTACCAAGGCCCGGCGCGAGAGATCGCTGCCGCCGATCGCCCCCGCGAGGACACGGCGGTGCTCTGCCCAGGCGGGGCACACCTCTACCGTATGCTCCACCGTGTCCTCCGGGCGGTCCACACAATGGCGGCACCCACAGCCCTCTCCTTAGGTTTCTTTATATGTTTATTAATTGAATTAACTTTCTAACAGTTACGTTTCTAACGTTCCTAATAAACTAGTGCGTGCGCCTCAACATCAACAATTGCATCACTGTTTACCATCAGGTGGGATCGCAGTTAAGTACTAGTTTATAATAATAATAAAAATATATATATTTTGCTGCCACGTATAAATTTCCTTTGTTAGTGTCATAGAGTAGACTGTTTATCATTTCTAAAAGCATTCCAAAGCGATTTGCATTCACTTCGTTGGCAACGATCTCTGAGAAAATTTTTAGGTTGTTAGAGAAAGGAGAATGTACGAGTATGTGATGACTGGAATAAAAACACGAAGCGCAATAAGCGGGTTCCTTTGTTAGGAAATATGCGTTGTACCCTGTCCTTTGAGGCGCGAAAGCGTTGGACAAAAGGACCAACGTACCATACGTTTTTTTGTGAATCAATGGTGCGTGTAGATGCCGGATATAACATAATGTATGACGTAATGAATTGACTCATGCCCAATGTGTTTGTGTTTAATTATAAATATCGTACATAAAGGGTAATTTAAATTGGGTTATTATTTATACTCAATTAAAGAGGTCGTGGGTTCGATTCCCACCCAAGACAAATGTTTATGTGATGAGCACGATTATTTGTTCTGTGTTTGGATGTAATTTATCTACAACATGTATGTATTCGGAAATATACAACATTTTAATTAGTACAAATATTTAAAGAGTTTATTAGAAAAGGTCTTGTTATTATTTAGGTAAAGTCTCAATAAATAATATTCATAAACAGCGAAGTTATGAGTGTTTGTTTATATCCCAAAATGTCACTGAATTTATGGAAATATTGTACAGGCTATTTATTATGTATGCATGAATGGCGATAAAAATGGTAAAAACACTGCGCGTAATATTTTCTAGTAGCAATTGTTATAGTGATTCAATTATGAATTTACCAATTGTGACAAATTTTTGTGGACAATTTTGGGATTTCGTTTTTTTTTTACTTTTGACTACACAAATATGATCAGTAACGGGTACGAATAGAGCCCCATTTTTTGTACTAATTAAAATATAGGGGTGTATGTTTATCAGTTGTCTGGTACCCACACCACAAGCTCTGACTAGATGGCGTTGTGTGAAATTTGTAGAATATTGTTATTATTAATGGGAAAGATCAAATAAATTTAATCTATATATAAAAAAATGTGGTGAAAATAATTAAGTCCGTTACATAAAGTTTAATTTTTATTTGATTTGCCATTTCGTGTATTTCGATATACAAAATATTGACATTAAATTCCTAAGAATACACTACATTACACTACACTATATCATTTCGATAACGTCGAGATAAAAAAATGGACGATATTTTTGGTGCATATTTCATTCGTGGAACACTCAAGCCCAGAAACGGGGTTTCTCCTTTAGCTTTTACAATTAAATAGTATAGAAGCACAGTGATTTAACACCAAAATTTATTAAATAAAAAAAAAATCTGATGCTTTCATTTACCATTTTTATTTCAGCATCCTAAAATCTTGTTTCATACTTTTTCAGCGTCGTTTTTTTTGTCGTAGTCGGGTTTTAGTTTTTTACTTTTTTTTTTTGAGGAACAATTTGTACGTTTGTTTTTTATTATTAAAAAGCTCGCGTTTGATCATTATCTCACCTTTGCAACTATTCACTCTTTATTAAATACCTCCAGGTTATAGCTGTCAGGAAATACAGACTTACGTAGGATATTCCTATAAGCTATACGTAGCCTACTGAAAAAAGACTGTGTTACCAAAGAAGAACGACATTGTGGTAATATATTTATTTATATAAAACTAATAATAATATATTTATTTATTTAAACTTCATGTACAGTGGTGGTACATAGGCGGACTTAATGCCACAAAGCATTCTCTACCAGTCAACCATTGGGTTAAAAAGACAAAACTGTGGTAGGTGTGCACAATAAATAAATAACAGATATTTTTGAAATAGAATGTAGTAACATTAAATTAAGTGGCTTATAATAATAAAATACGTATATATGCTAATATAATAAACTAATAAATACTAGTAGTGATAGTATTATATATCTACTAATTAAATATGTGATTGAGCCATGGAGAGTTCCATGCTCGGTCCACGTTTCATAAACCGTTTTCCAAACTTCGAGTCATTGGGAAACGAAAAAACCGGGCAAGTGCGAGTCGGACTCGCGCACTGAGGGCTCCGTAATAACTAGAGATCGAAGTAGGTAGATTGAATTGGGGTCATTGATCCGAAACATATATATTAATATGGACATTCTACCGAAGAACCGGAACCAACCATGGAACCAGTAGGAATTGTATTAAAACGAGTAATATTATATCCTTCATAATTTTTTTTAACGGCACACAGTCACGATTTGACACAACCCAACGACTAATCAGAATTTTATAGCACCCTTAAAATTTTGAATGGAAATCCGGAAATACCGGAATTACTTTCCGGAAAAATGTCTTATCCATGTTATTCTTTCTGTGTGCATTTATGATACAAGTACCAAAAATCAATCTACCTACTCCGATCACCGGTAATAACGTACCTATGAAAACAGTTCAATTCCCGAATTGAGTTACGAAGATTTTTCCGATACGCAAAAAGTTTTATTTTTTGTGTCGTAACCACAAATTTACAGTTTTTTTATTTTTTTCTGTATTTGTGCTGTGAGGCCTTCATGCCAAATGTAAGGATTCTAGGTCAATGCGAAGTACCCTATGAATTTTGATTCCCTTGAGAGTGTCGAAATACACGTTTTTTGCGACATAAACGGCAGTATGTTTTTTTATCGTTATTTAGAAGTTTGATATTTTCATAACTTTAAGGAACGGCAGACATTATGTGGTTTTAATTTCAAATTGATACCTCCACGCGTTCTCGAGATAAGGGGTCTTGACAGACAGACAGACAGACAGAAGGACGGACAACAAAGTGACCCTATAAGGGTTCTGTTTTTCCGTTTGAGGTATGGAACCCTAAAATGGCACCCAAATAGAGACCTCAATTAATAATTTGCTAATCTGTGTTCAAGCTAATGACATGGTTATTCTTGATAAATAAGGTCTACTATGCATTACATACTTTAAGTTTTTCTAAACAGCAATAATTGTCCGTCGAAAATCAAAATAATTTAGAAACATGTAGCATTTAACAACCAGTGATGGAATTTTTGAGGTTGGTTGTTGGCATAAATGATTTACAAAAAGCCATTAACTTCACGACAGGAGGGCGATGTATCTCTTGAACGTCTTTTAAGGACTTGTCAAAGTCATATTCAACAAAAGCTGTTACCTGCTGATCTGGGTTAGAGATTTTCTTTTGAGAGATGTTTTCTATATGGCCTAAATATAAATAATTGTTCTGGGTCTGGGTGTTGTACTATTATCAGGATAGGATGGCGTGGATGACAGCTGTCAGATTTATACAATGTAGCTACTTGTCCTTTTCTCTCATTTTTAAGATGCAGATTTTCGTCCTGCTGTCATCCTACCTTATGCTTTGTAATAAAGACCTTCATCATTCATCATCATTTCAGCCGATAGACGTCCATTGCCGGACATAGGCCCCCCCCAAATGTCGCCGCAATGAACGGACCTGTGCGTCTCGCTTCCATCGGATTCCCGTAACTTTCACCAGGTCATCGGTCCACCTTGTAGGGGGCCTTCCAACACTGCGTCTTCCAGTACGCGGTTGCCACTCCAGAACCTTTCGGCCCCAACGGCCATCTGTTCTACGAGCAATGTACCCTGCCCATTGCCACTTAAGTTTGGCGATTCTTCATGCTATGTCGGTAACCTTGGTTCTCCTGCGGATATATCTTCATTTCTGATTCGATCACGCAAGGAAACTCCGAGCATAGCCCTTTCCATTGCCCTTTGGGTGACTTTGAGCATTCTGATGAGGCCCATTGTGAGCGACCACGTTTCGGAACTATATGTTGTCACTGACAACACGCACTGGTCACGCTATGACCAGAGCATGTTGCCAGTGATAAAGACCTTACTAAGTTTCAATTTGTGTGCACGCATCCACGACGTAGAAGTAATTCTGAGTTGATGCTATTGGCGCTAACTTGTTTAAATGTTAAATTATTTCATTCAAAAATTATTTGTGTAAAGCTTTTTATTCTTTGTACGGAATTAAAATTCAAATTCACACCGAGATTGAATTTTAATTCCGTTTATATAATTTAGAAGGGATCAAAGCGAGTATGTTAGGTAGGAAAGAAACGTATCACAAAAGAATTTCTAGAATTTGGCACGTATTTTGGTACTATGTTTTTTTTTATTTTTTCGAGGTGAGAAATCGTCAAGTAACTTCTCTCGCTCTGGGTGGATCGACAGGGAGGCGAGGCAGTCGCGCGCCTGTGGTTCACGAATAGGCATCGTGAACCACACCGGGCCGGTGCGTCGGATGTGAGGAAAATTTTCCCTATAAAATGATTAAAATTGTAAGCTATAATATCATCGTCATCGGTCTGGAGCAAATAGTGAACAACGAGCTAGCGTGATCGCATCATCAAAGGAACATAAAGATTATTTTTCCCTTGTAGAAAAGCCAAAGAAAATATCAGAATTCGCACCCGTATAAGAGGTTGCGACTGGTCACTTGCAGGGATGTCACGGAGCTTCGTAACCGTAACTGAAACTAACGCGTATCCGAAATAATAACATATTAACCGAAACCAACATAAAAGCTTCGCACAGTTTCGGAGAAAGCGGAGTCTAAAGGACACATTACGACAGGTTTTTGTTTGTGTAGCCCGGCCAAACAATTGACAATCTAAACTAGAAATAAAACCAAATCTATCCATGTATTTGAAATTTTAAAATTCTTTTATCCATAGCCAAAAATATCCGAAACTATCGGATAATCAAGAAAAATGTCACATCAACCGTATACGAAACCGGTATAATATTATTCCAATATCCGTATTCGTATCTGGATCATAGAAAAGCCAATGCAAATTATTGGCATGATTGACCTTTTTCTTTTCGCCAGATATGAAACCTAAGTTATATCATCATCTTCCTGTCCTTATCCCGTGTTATTTGGGGTCGGCGCAACACGTTTTTTTCTTCCACTCTGCCCTGTTACTCGTCATGCTATCACTAACTTCCTTTTCTTTCATATCACTCTTCACACAATCCATCCATCTTTTCCTTGGTCTTCCTCTCCTTCTCCATCCATCCACATGTAAACTCATAACTCTTTTAGTAACATGCGTTTCATCCCTCCTCTTCACATGACCATACCAAGACAAACGATTCCCTTTCAACTTTTCAGTCACTGGCGCCACTTTCAAACTTCCCCTAATATATTCATTTCTCACTTTATCCATTCTCGTCACACCAGACATCCATCTTAACATTCTCATCTCCGCTACATGCAATCTTTTTTCATCCGTCTTTTTCACAGCCCAACATTCTGATCCATACAGTAAACCATGAAACCTAAGTTATATGTTAGAGGACAATACGAGAAATCAGTAGCAAAAAGAACCAAGTCTTTAAACCATAACCGAACGAAGATACAATAATAGGTATCTTCGTTCGGTTACGGTTCGGGTACCTAGTAGTATTGCTAGTATATTTTTGTCAGGCGTTACCTATTTTAATGTAATGAAAATATAATACGTAATATTTTAAGGTTTCCATTGATACAATAGATTAAGTTGGTTATTACTGTTAATTTTTTTTACTTGAATAACTCATTAGAGTTGCCATGAAGTATATTTAACAATGTGAAACTTAAAATATCAGACATGCAGTATTTTTATTTACGAAAAATAACGTTTGATAAAAAAACGATAGTAACTTACTAAATAGTCTCCAACTTCGTTTGGTTACGGTTGGTGGACATAATTCTTTTTGCTATTGATTTCTCATACAATGCTTAAGGATCTGGCCTAGGTTTCACTTTTGGCGAAAAGAAAAGATCTATATATATAGGGATATGGAACTTTTGCTATGGCAAAAGTTTCATATCCCTTTCATATCCACAAAATCCCATATGTCCTAATGCATTCCTCTTTCTGATATCCACTTATACTTGATATTTTAACATGTCATGATAAAGCCCTTGGTTGCCAGTAGTTATTAGTAATTATTTAAGTATATTTTACTCACCCAATATTCATCAGCGACCTGATACAGAACGCCAGCATCGCCACATGGGCTCCTATAGCGGCAGCCCACAACATGGTCAGAGGCACCGCAGCACAGGGCGATGGCCCGAGGGCTCTCCATGGAGCACCCCAGTTCCTGGTGGCTCTTGACCTGGCGGAGACCCAGCCGCCGAAGCCACGGCTGTAGTATATTGATATAGCTGGAACAAGGGGGGTTTTGTAATGTGTTGTAATCTAAGAATAAAATATTAACTTGTAATAAACTAGTGCGCTTCACCACCAATTATTGCATCACTGTTTATCATCAGGTGGGATCGCAGTCAAGCACTAGTTTACTTTATTTAAAAAAAAAAAAACTTGACGAATTTTAGGGAAATTGGTCTTGGATGCAGAATCCTGTTATTTTGTTGTTGGTAAAAAGAAGAAACATTTTTGCAAATAGGTAAATACGACGTATTACGGTTGCAAATCATATTTTAATCAACATACAACTAGAAAAACATAACATACATAATGCAAAAAGCTAAAAAAACCCGACGTGGTAAGTTCGGGACGTTCCTGCACCAGATTCGTGCGAAAGAAACGCCCGGGGGACACCATTGTATGGACTGCCCAGAGAACATGGTGGAGTATAAGGTAGATGTATGCCTCGCTTGGGCAGAGTCCAGCCGTGTTCTCGTGGGGGCGATCAGCGGCGGCAGGTGTCACATACATAGATACACCATTAGCGTTTATTTATTTATTTATTTATTTATATATACTTTATTGCATACCAAGTTACAGATTTACAAATAGAATTGTAATACAATATAAAACATACAATTGGCGGCCTTATCGCACTCGGCGATTTCTTCCAGGCAACCCAGAATGGATAGAGATTGCCTGGACACAAAATGGGGTTGCACTTGGTGCAAATATAAAAGTAAACAAAACTTAATACTAAAATAGATACACATATACATACATACAAAATATAAATATATAAGCAAGAGAAATAAGTGATGAAACGAACGCGTTTATAATAATCCTCCCGATCGAATTTCAATCACAGTGGCCAATCTTAACAGAGATAGCCAAGTCCCTACGCAGAACATACTACGTTACACAAGTGCGTGCGCAAACACAGATATACTCTCCATTCTTTTACTCTCAAAATCCGATGCAACGGTAATCCGACAAGACCGGAGAGTAAAGCTCCTCTCCAGATGTAAAGCCGTTGGAAGATCACCGGCTTTAAATCCTTTCCGAGGTGCGAGGGTGTCATACAACCAACTTCCAAACTCCGGTCAGCTGAAAATTTTATTAGGTTTTTCACCTAATAATTTTTTTGCCTCACACCCAGCACAAAACCAGCGAGGCAGTAAAGCAACAAGCAGCCTTTATAATATTAGTGTGATAAAGAAATAATAAATGGACCCTAAGAAAGGTTTCGAGTAATGGATGATCTCAAGTTAAACAATAGGGACCACAACAAAAGAGTGGCAAACAAAATTAAAGAACAATAGGAAACAATACTCCTTCGTGAAACGCTACTCCATTCTTGTCACGTTGAAACAGAAATTAACAACTAAAGTAAACGAATCGATTTGTTAACTTGTAGGAGTTAGACAATTTGACAACCAATCAATGAACAAGATTGCCATTGTCTAATTCCGTAAAAATGTACGGGACCGATCAAGGGTCCATTGTATTTGTTTTATTATTTACTTGCAATGCATCTCAGATTTGCACAGGTGATATCAAAGACATTAAATGTATATTACCAATAGACAGGACATAGCGAACAAAATCGTAATATTTATTACCTAGTGGTCATAAGTCGATCAGTCTAGTATGACACTACTACACGTCAAGACGTGTTTGTATTCGTTCTATGCACTAAAAGAAAATCATTTTCTGAGAAAATATGCTGCGCATTACTCTATTGTAAATCTTGTTATGGTACTGTGATTGGACCTAACTTCGGTTTATTTTCGTAAATATTTTTGGTATTTACGCGGTAATTAATTAGAATTCAATAATTATTATAAATAGTTCTAGAACATTTGCTGATTTTGTGATAACGCCATCTATGGCTGAAAAGCTTAACCTTCCTTTATCACACACTGAGTTTCTACCATGAGCTCATAACGTGATCCATTATACGACCTAAATCGAACTGTTATAGGGATGAAGCTACATAGGGTGTATAGCTCCACCACTCTTTTTCACTCGTACGACTGACATTTTAAAATAGCATAGTAAGGCCCCTGACCACCTACCGAACGATAGTTGAATTTATTTATCTATAATATTTTGACAAATTTAATTCGCGTGTTTGCTATTCAAAGCCAAATGTCGTCACCGAGACATAGGATGACAGTTTTTCTCAGAAATTTTCTTCTGATAGCCGCTCTATTGTGTTTTTTTAAATCTCTTTGGGTGATACAAATTCTTTGTAATTCTCGGGTTTTCGCTACTGTCATATGCATGCATTATACTTTTAAGGGTGTCCTTTTCAAGGTACATTTTCATACTACCGCTGTTACGTGATTATGATGTTGTTACACATGCTTCTCTTGACATTTTTTGGAAACACAGCTATCTTGTGGATATTATCTAGGCTTCGATAGAAATCAAAACATAAATTTGTCTAAAACTACTCAAAAAAATCTGCTATTTTGCGTGAACTTTGGCCTTTTATAATTTACCTAATCATAAATCACACTAGTAAAGAAAATATATCTATACAAACCTTGCATAATCAATGAAGATTCTAAGGCCCGTATTACAGAACCTTACTCAAGTACTACTTAAACTGCGTTCAACCAATTACTGCTTGAGCGAAGAATCTCGACTTAAGCGTTCAGTTTATTTTAGAACTATCCTCAAACTAAAATCAAACGAAACTACGCTTGAGTAGAGATTTTGATCTCTGATTACGTGAGTAACCGTGAAAAAAAGTTTGTTTTCTATTGCGATTCTTTTTTTTTCGCACGATTAAACTTGATCAAAACCGGATGACGAGGCTCACAACACGACATTATTGACACTGACAGCCACCCTTAACCCTTCAGAGTAGGTACATATGTTTTGAGGACAGCAAAACTGTGAAACCGAATGTTTTTGGCGGGATTATTTCGAGTGATGTTCAGTGGCTGTTTTGATTATTCGCAAATTGATTCCTAGTGGATATTGTGAAGTAAAATTGGTGTAGTTTTGTATCCCAAGTGTCTGCACAACTGGACAATATGTGGAATCATTGAAAAAGGCGCGATCTCGGTAAAATGGAGCTGAGTGTTTTATTGGTATTGACTACCTCAGCGAAGTTTGCGAGAAGGCTGACTCGATACATTTGCTGCCAAATACTGCAATAAAAAATGTGTGCAACACATTTTTTTTTTCATTCTGATAAAACTCGAAAAAGATATAATTGAAAATAAAGACCTGACTTAAAGGTCTCAGTGATCAAGTCAAAATTTTATTCATCCATTTATAGATTTGTCTCATTATTAAATAAATTATTATAATAATCTACTTTTATATCCATTTTGATTAGGTAGGTATTCGATTTACTCCAAATCCACAAGAATTTTTAATGATAATCTATGCTCAAGCGTGGTCTCAACTACATTTGCGAAAACAAAGATCAAATCTCGCCTCGATCAGTGATTCTGAGCCGATTGTGAGTTTAAAATAAGGACACATTGAATGGAGCTCAGTCAAGCCTCAAGCACTGTTCTATATTACGTAAAAAAATTCATTTTGAAGTGACATTGCTCAGGTGATTATTGATTGTAGTTTCTCTACTCAAGTCAAGTTCTAAAATTAAAACTCCAACTGAGACTAGTTTTAAGTAATGCTTGACTCTTGATTGTAGTTCTATAATACGGGCCTAAAAGATGAAAATCTAGTCCAAAATCTTTTTCAGTTTTTCAGGGCACTCTTAATTCATTACTACATCGTGATATATCGAGTGATTCTCAGGAAATATGTTACTATAGTGAAGTCAAAGAAAATGTTAAGAGGATTCTTTTTCACTCGCCTGTCGTCAACATCGAGCATGGTTTAAAAACGTGTTACTTCATCTAACGCAATCCAACGCTATGTTTGACGAAAAGGCAATGCGAAAAAAGAGAGATAATGCCTGAAAACTCTGTTAACATTCGGTAATTCCGTGATTTACTTGAATATTTTACGAAACTTGTTCCAGGAAATACGGTTTTTTTTAAAGCCTTAAAAGTTTTTGAATTTTTTTTTAATTTAATTATATTCTTCTTGTTTTTTTTTTAAATTTTTGAGTAAATTACGAAGTGTCAAAGTTCATGTAAAGAAGCAGATTTTCAGAGGTCTTTACTGCATTAGTCTTACACAAATTTATAAATTGATTTCAATAGAAGCCTAGATAATATCCGCAAGATACTGTGTTTCCAAGTTTCCAAGGAAAAAATGTGTAATAACGTCATAATCGCTAAAATGTATGTCGAGTTGGATGCCTTTAAAAGCACTTTTCAAGGAAATGAAAATAAAAGACGAGAAACACAATAGAATGTGTGAGTGCAAACTGAATGCTTTCAGACAAAGCCAAGCGTGGCAGTAAATAAAGTAAGAATTTTCTAATGAAACGAACCACTACATCACACTATATTACAGTTCACAGTTATTATAAAGCTGAATGTTTGTGTATGTTTATTACTTCTTAATGCCCTACCGGTTGAACGGTACTGCCGGACGGACTTAAAAAAACTTTCACCAGTATGATGCTACTTTAGCACTGAGTGCCATGTTTTTTTAGGTTGGAAATCCTCCTATGACTTCTGCCGCTCGGGGAGGAGCAGGAGAGCTTGTCAGACTTTTACTGATTAAAAACACACCTGGCTTCTTCAGTTGTCCTTTGCTTTCTAGAACCATAGGTTTCCTTTTAAAAAAATCCCCACAGCCCTAGCGGGCATCGGCCCTGCTGGTCCTCTACGGTTTGCTGACATCTGTTTGATAAGTTCGTGCAATATTGGCGACTTGCGCTCGGTCTGGGTGATCATCGGCGACAGGATGTTCGTTCCCTCACGCGTGCGGCTGTCTCCTTTGCTAGCATTACTGCTTCGCAGAAGAAGCCGACCGCCTGCCATTCCCCCTCGCTCCCGACCATGGCCTGCACCAAGGCCCGGAACGAGAGGTCGCTGCCGCTGATCACCTCCACGAGAACACGGTGGTGCTCCGCCTACCCGGAGCACACCTCCACTGCATACTACATGTTATCCGAGAGTTTCACACAATGATGACACCCGGTCGTTTCTTCCGCTTAGTCGGTGCAGGAACCTTCGTCACGCGGATCTCCTCAAAGATTGAACTTACCGCCAAGATCATAGCGTGCCCAACTGAGTGACATAAGGTTATATATTCTCTAGATGCACGAGCACAAAGCCGCTGGCAGAGTGTAGTATAAGTTAATGAGACTACGAAGGTTTGAACGGCTTCGCTGTACCAGCAGTCTGCTGCACTAACTTTAAGAATCGATGCAAACTGATGGCAAGCTATTAATTTAATTTCAGCTTTCAAAATGAAACTGCTACTAAAATTCACCCCGAGATTATCTAATTCCTTATAATAAATAACATCTGCTACACTTTGAATCTAAATTGATATTATATGTTATTGTAACGTGATCAATATGTTTTTGATATTTACACTTTATGACATTTTTATCTTAATATTATATTAGGGGATTCACATTTTAAAGAAGCATGTGTGTGAATATTTTGAGATACCGACTCATGATTGAAAAATGGATACCCTGAAGTTTTAGTTTGTAGGAGTCTGACTCAACCCAGTATAATCTCTAGAAGGTCATTTTATAACAGAATTTTATTTTATTTTTTTAAACTTTCAAATTAATGACTAATTTTCATTAATTCAAAGAAAATTATTATTATCGTGGATTATTATGATTTGTTTTGTACGAAAGTAATTGAAATATAATGTTAAACTGATCAAAATGAATTAAGAAATGATTTGAATTATATTACGATTATATTTCAATTATTTATAAATAGAAGCAAAATATGTAATGAATAGATAAATATAATTAATAATCGAATATTTCCAATGTTGTGTTTTAAACTAGTCCATGATGATGTATAATTAATGAATTTAAAATGTGTTTACCTATTGTTAGATGTGGTAGTAGAATAAAAGGCTATTTTATTTTATTATTAATAATTTATGCATTTTAATACTGTACTGGGCTTATCAACTTTTTTTGACTAACGAAGTTTTAAGTGGTTGAAACCACTGACATAAGTTACCGTGTCCTCGTGGAGGCGATCAGCGGCGGCGACCTCTCGCTCCGGGCCTTGGTGCAGGCCATGGTCCGGAGCGAAGGGGAATACCAGATGGTGGCGTCCTTCTGCGAAACAGTAATGCTAGCAAAGCAGACGCAAGCCGCACGCGTGAGAGAACGGATACCTTAAATGAAGTTTTTTTTAAATATTCAGTTACCAGAACGACTCGCAAGTATGTTACTTTAATGTTGTTTTGTCACTAATCGTGGTCTTTTTTTCTTAACCACTAAAGCATTAGGCACTAAGAACCAGCCTTTGCTACGGCTGGGCAAAGGCTTGTTCCAAATCCTTTGAAATATTCTTCTCCCGCGCTATTTCGAACCAGTCTTCGTGGTATACGTCTAAACTCAAACCCCTCTGCAGAAACCCACTGCGTGCGGTTGTTGCCCAGCAGTCACTGTGAAGTCTGTGCATGCGGTTGACGATTGGCCCTTACGGTAGGCGTCTATGTCACCTCATCAGCATTTCCTAAGTCGGCCACGGTAGCTTCGTCCACCCGCAGGCACCCATTTTGTGGAGACTCTTGCTCAGCAGTCAATCGGTGAGCCCCACCTAATGCCATTTTACTCTGGCAGCTTTATTCCACCGTTTATGATCCCCGTTGTTAAGCACAGCATGATGAAAAAAAATTCCTGTTACTTAGCTAATGATCTAGGTATTAACAACGTTAAATCCTTTTTATAAAGTGCTTATGTTAAATCAACTTCATGTCATTAACAGAATGATCCTGAAAACTTTTCTCGCATGAAATTACGAGCGAATTTATGTTAACAAAACGGAAGGTTTATTTTATGCCACTTTACGATGTTTGTATTATACGTTATCTACGCCATTTTCTTGGGGGTAATGAAATGTTATGTTGTTAATGTTGGTAAATACTGCTTTTTTCGCAGTATTGGAAGGCCTTCCACAAGGTGGACTGACGACCTGGTGAGAGTCGCGGGGATGCGGTGGTTTCGAGACGCACAGGATCGGTCGTTGTGGAGACGCTTGGGGGACGCTATGTCCAACAGTGGACGTCTTTCGGCTGAAATGATGATGATGACTGCTTTTTTGGGGTGGTGCAGGGGTGGGTAAATCATCATTAAATGACTTCTCCTCCTCTGAATGGACTGTCAGACTTTTACTGATTAAAACCCATCCGCTTTCCGTCAGTTGCCTTTTTTGTTCCAGAGCAGCGGTGACTTTCGATCAATCCGCAGCCCATGGCACAAACATGGCATTGCAACACAACATGGCAATTTAAGTTTGTGCCATGGCATGGCTTTTTGGAGGGATGCGAAACAGAGTGTAAAGTCCCGCAAACCTCCGTTGAAAAGGGAGGATCCTCCGGCCAGACGGGTGTTATGTCTGGTGGGCAGCTGCCCGATAGATGATTTAGGACTGTTCTATATGTTCTAATCGCGCGGAGAACTTTGATTGCGTGATGCAGGATTAGTTCTTATGTGACGCCATAGATGTCGCTATACTTAAATTGTTTATAATTCACTATCAGTCCTCCGCAATTTCACCCGCGTCTTTGGATACTGCTCCGCTCCTTTTCTTTGTGGCGTGAAGCCTTGTAGCCTATATAGCCTATTTCCTGATAAATGGGCTATCCAACACTAAAATAATTTTCCAATAGCGTGTAGTTGCTGAGATTAGCGCGATCAAACAAACAATCTTTTCAACTTTATAAAATTTAATAGTATAGAAGCATAGATTAGAAATGAGGTCGTATATAAATACTAGAAAAAAAATATAATGTCGCATAAGTTCTAAAACCATGTATGTATGTAATTTTTTGACAAAGTAACGTATATGTCATTCGATAGAAAATCGTACATCCTTGACTGGCCTGTTGGTCTAGTGATTAGTGGCCCTGACTGCTATGCCGGAGGTCGTGGGTTCGATTCCCACCCAGGACAAATATTTGTGTGATGAGCACGATCATTTGTTCTGTGTCTGAGTGTAATTTATTTATGTATGTATTTAGAAATATATAAGTATGTTTATAAGTTGTCTGGTACTGATACCACAAGCTCTGCTTAGCTTGGGACTAGAAGAAACGGCGTTGTTCGATTTTGTTTGATAAATGTTGTTGAAGCTTCAACGGTCCGGACTAAGCGTTTCGCTTCGTCGTTTATACCGCGTACATCGTAGGACTGGAACAATTTGCCTGCTGCGGTCTTCCCGTCCAACTATAATTTAGGTGTCTTCAAGGCTAGAGTGAATAGGCTCTTAATAAACTAGTGCGCCTGACCATCAATGATTGCATCTCCGCTTACAATCAGGTGGGACCGCAGTCAAGAAAAAAATGATTCACGAGAATTATACTCCCATAGCAACAGTATGTATGTCAAATTTTTCTCAAAACCCGAGTTATGTCCAAACTAAATAGTTCATTTATAATCCTGAAAATTTCCCGATTTTGACTTACGCGGTGTTAGAATTTAAGTACCTGCAGCCAACACTGTGATAGCACCAGCCGGTACTCCTAGTCCCAGCGCTGGTTTCTGCCTCTCTTCCAACCATCCTACTGCCCCCAGCACCAAGCCACCAATGCCGCAGACAATCTGTAACAACGACATTTACTTAGGAACCTCTTCATCATCATTATATCCGATAGACGTTCACTTTTAGACAAATGCTATTCAGCAAACTCCCGCAGCTTTTACCAGGTAGGTCGCCAGAACCTTAGGTCCCATTGGCCATTCGTTCTGCACTTTCCCCTGGACAACGAGCAATAGCTAGCTTGCCGAGTACGATTCGGCGACGGCACGTAGTGTTCCACGCACAGGGTCCGCTAGGGCTTTGGGGAATTGCTGAAAAGGATACCGTAGTCTCGCAAAGGACAACTGAAAGACAGGAGACAGGTAGGTATATGTCGGTAAAAATCTGACATCTGACATACCGTCCCGCCCACTCTAGAGAGAGAGGAGTCATTGGATGAGTACCTACTAATCTAACAAAAAGCCCATGACTACAAGCAACTGAGTAAATCGCATAACGTCCCTTAGCTTACAATACCTTTAGATGGAGCTGCTCATTGCGCTTCTAACCATTGGTCACATGATATAGATTTCAGCCAATCAGAAGCCATAATTCGAAAAGTAGTAATAGCGTGCAAGACGGCTGGCCTCTCAACACCGCACAGTTTTTTCGTTTCCTGTAAAGTTGTTAAAAATGACTTATGTGGTGTTGTTAGCTAAGGGATGATAAACAACAGTTATTCTATTTCAACTATTAGAATGCTCGTAAACTGTACTTAGGACGTTTTATGAGGATTTCTAGGTATATCCTCTTAAAATGGAAAGAGTGAAACGTTGCATAGTAAACTCGGTTTTCTAGAGAAACCAATTGCAATATGCTAGTCTAGGACAAATGAACATGGACGTACATTTTAATTCGCTGTTACTAATCGTTGGAATGACAGCTCATTTCAAACACTTGGGTTTTCATAGTTTTCATTTCTAGAACGTACATGTTAAAATACAATAGACTCCATTAAATTACTTGTTATACACGGTGTCTTTGACGTCGTGTTTCAAACGAATACCACGGATCTAGTACATGATTTTAATTTTTTCGTCGGCTTTTTTCTAATTACTTAGTAGTTAAAAGGAATTCTTAACTGAATTCTGAAATAACAATAACAAAGCTAAAATTTCTTGGAGAGGCATGTAATTGCTAAAGAATATTATTTATTTTTGCGCACATGTCAAAAAGAGGCCGAAGTCTACTAGGTTAACTGTAGTCCTAGAACACATAGGGCAACTGAAGGAACATGGGTGTCTGACACGCCCTCTCGCTCTGCTCTAGAGCAGGAAAAGTCATTAGATGATTTGGGAACCTTAAAAAAACAAGCAGACCGTATGAAATTAACTGTAGTGGGTTAAAAATTAACTGTGTTTCAGAGGTTTGAACATAAATACTAAATTGGAATGAAACCAGGCACATGATGACATTTGCAAATGCTTTATTTTCCAATACAAAAGCAATTAATTTCCCGACGACACGGATTAAATATCACTGCAGGGTTTAACGTCATATCGCGGTTGAAAAGCATTCATGTTCCCGGCATCGGCGTCCAAGTTTGATAGAAATATCCAGCCAAATTACTTTCTGTCTCAAAAGCTCCAAGGGCAATAATAATGGGTCTATAGGGCAGGTATATGAAATATTTTGTATCGTGACAGTTTCCTTATTTTTTTAGTTGAATACTTTATGGTAAGCTGCGAAATTAAATTAATTTTCTTAAGTTACCAGTGCGTGTTGCCAGTGATGATATATGCTACTGGAACATGATCGCTTAAAATGGTCCTCATCAGAAAGCTTACACACTGAAAGGGCAATGGAAAAGGCTATGCTCGGAGTTTCCTTGGGTGATTGCATAAAGAATGAAGATATCCGCAGGAGAATCAAGATCGCCGACATGGCCCGAAGAATCGCCAAACTAAAGTGGTAGTGGGCAGGGCACATTGCTCGTAGAACGGATGGTCGATGGGGTCGAAAAGTTCTAGAGTGGCGACCACGCACCGGAAAAAGCAGCGTTGGAAGGCCTTCCACAAGGTGGGCCGAATACCTGGTGAGAGTTGCGGGAATGCGGTGGATTCGAGACGCACAGGATCGGTCGATGTGGAGACGCTTGGGGAGGCCTATGTTCAACAGTGGTCGGCTATCGGCTGAAATGATGATGATGATGATGATGACAATAGCTCCTTGAGTTGAGTGTGATCTTATTTACACGTAAAAATTATTGATATTTTAAAATTATTTCTTAATAATTTACTACAAAATAATCTTTTCATCAAATTCGCACAGCTGTAGCGCGATAATCAATTCACAATCAGCACTCTATATGTAAATTATTCAGAAATTTCTTAAGCGTACCAACCCTATCTGTTCCTTACGATATGTCTCGCTAGTATCATCAACTAAACATAAGTGAAAATAATTCGATATAATAAGGCTATAAGAGTGAGTCGTTGCGTTGTTTTTGATTTTTTATAACACAGGTTTGGAAGGAAATAGAGAAGGCCTTTGCCCAGCATTAGTACATAAAGTAGGCTAAAAATAAAACGGGACCAGCTCGTTAAGCTGCTCGTAACCACTGAAGTTCCTGAAAGTAAGAATTAACAGTAGCGAACACCAGGTAAGTGGCGAGTCTATAAAGTTAAATGGGCCCCGTTCATTTTAACCGAATGAATTGTCTTAATTAGTATTGCCTTGTTGAATATAGGTCTCCTTAACGGCCTGGTCACGACTTTGGTTTTAGCGGCAAGCGGCGCGGCGAGCGGGGCGGCATCGGTAAGCGGAGGTGCGGCGATATGAGCGGCGTCTCGTGGCATGCTTCAAACATTTTCACTCACGGGCTGTAATACCCGGTAAATAATGTTGCCGCAATGACCGTATCTGTCGGATTTCCGCAACCCTCAACTCTACTCTGAGAGGCGATCGAACACTGTATTTTCCGGTATGTGGTTGCCACTTTAGAACCTTTCGATCCTTCTACAATGTACCCAGCCTACTGCCACTTAAGTTTAGCGGTTCTTCAAGCTGTGGCGGTAACCTTGGTTTTCCTGCGAATTTCTTCATTACTGATGTGATCACGCAAGGAAACTCCAAACATAGCTCTTTTCATTGCCCTTTAGGTGACTTTAAGTCTTCTGATGAGGTCCATTATGAGCGACCACGTTCCAGAGTTGTTGTCATCACTGGCAACACGTCCAGGTCATAGAGTTTTATCTTGAGACACTGGTATGTTGGACGAGAAAATGCTGTGCACTTACATTGTTAGATCCTGCATTGAAATTAATCAGAAAAGAACTATGGAGGAGTAAGAAAATACTTGTGAAAGACGCTGCGGTTATCTGTACCTAATTACAAAATTAGTATGTAAATTTCGTCACGAAGACGGGATAATGTTTGGTTTATCTCCGTAAGTAAGTCAAAGCCCAGCTTAACTCCTGTATGTGCGGAGTAAGCTGAAAAAGTAGGACCTTCGGGCTTGGCAGAAGTAATTACTCGTAGGTATGCGAAAATCTAATTTGTGATAAGGTTGCTTTGTGGACTTGGGTTTGCGGACCTGCTTACCTTGCACAGGCGAGTGAAAGATAGCTATTCCTAATTTTATGGATGTTCTCTTAAAGGCCATTCATGTGTGGGGTCTACGCATGTATTCTTGTGTAACGTCAGCGGTTACGGGCAGCTCGCTAACCGCCCTGTGTCAGTCGGACAATAATTACAATATAGAGACAGTCATTTTATTTACCAGCCCACGATTACCTAAATATGAATTACGTTCCGTGAATTGGATAGTTGAAAAAATATTTAGGATAGACTAGGGGACAGAATGTCCTCAAACATATCCCGCGTCATGAGAATGCTCCGTAAAATATTGGGAGGCAAGTTGCGGGACAGTGGGCAACGTTGCAGCGTCACGTATATTGAGCGTAGCGCGCCATGTTGAGAGACGTTTTGTCCCCTAATGTTCCTGAGGCTAAATAGTAAATTTTCTTTTCAGGACCCATGGTTAAGCGTGGCAATGCCGCCAGTCTTTTGGGCTCATCACCAATCAAGAATAATGCGGAGGAACTTCTTGACGCTATATTTTGGATCGGTTTTAGTTACATTTAACCACATCAAAATCTGTTATTTGGTTTACGAGGTATTAGCAAATAAATAGACTGATACGGAAACGACTTTGTTTAATACTATATGCCTTCGAAAGAGTGGGACTTAAAATGAACATGGACAAAACCAAAGTCATGGTCAACATCCATGTAGCACCCACTCCTATTAAGATCGGAGACTCTACACTCGAATTTGTGGACGACTACATTTACCTGGGACAGACGGTCCAGTTGGGTAGGTCTAACTTCGAGAAAGAGGTCAATCGTCGAATTCGACACGGTTGGGCGGCGTTCGGGAAGCTGTGCGGTGTCTTCTCGTCCAACATACAGTCTATGATTAGTGCGTGTTGATAGTGATGACTTATGGCTCCGAAACGTGGTTGCTTACAATGGGCCTCATAAGAAGACTTAAAGTCACTCAAAGGGCAACGGAAAGGGCTATGCTCGGAGTTTCCTTGCATGATTGAATCAGAAATGAAGATTTCCGCAAGAGAACCAAGGTTGCTGACATAGCACGAAGTATCGCCAAAGTTAAGTGGCAATTGGCAAGGCACAATGCACGCAGAACAGATGGCCGTTGGGGCCGAAAGGTTCTGCAGTGGCGCCGCGTACTGAAAGACGCAGCGTTAGAAGACCTCCCACAAGGCGGACCGATGACCCTGGTCAGGGTCGCTGAAAACTCATGGATGCGAGACACACAGAACCGGTCATTGTGGCGATGTTTGGAGGAGGCCTATGTCCAACAGTGGACGTCTTTCGGCTGAAATGATGAGAGATATGTTTGACTTGAAGGTGATGTGACTGATGTCAATGTAAGAGTATTTTTTCTTAGATTTATCTTAAACTGCCAGCATAATCTGCACTAAAAGCACACAAAAGATAAAAGGTACAATGTACCAACTTGACAGCCGCACACAGACTACTAATTTATCAAGTGTATGTACGAGTAAATATTTCATTCTCATATTACGCTTACAGTAATGAAAGTCGTTTATCAAGAGTCACGATTAGTTCATTTGTAAAGTTATGAAGCGATTTGTAAAAGCTTCTCATCTGTCATGTGTAAGGTTGCCAACTTTCGAAAGGACAAACCCGGGAGAATTTGATGAAATAGATCGGGATCCCACGTGGTGAAAAAAAAACTTAATCGTATATTATTATTTTTTAACCGACTTCTAAAAAAGGAGGAGGTTCTCAATTCGGATGTTTGTATTTTTTTTTTTATGTTTGTTCGCGCATAACTTCGTCGTTTGCCAACCGATTTGAAAAGTTATTTTTTTGTTAGAAAGGGTATACTTCCCAAATGGTCCCATAGTCACCAAATCAGGATCTGATGATGGAATCTTGGCGAAATCGAGGGAACTCCTCAAATATCATAGGCAACCGCATAGTGATTTTGGTATTTTCATCGAGAAGTGAAGCATTTACAGTCAAAAAGTAACATTTGATGAAGTGGAACTGATGAAGAAGACCAGAAATGGTCAACGAAACTTCATACTCGCATAGATATCACAATGAAGATAGTTAAGCGACTATGATAATACAAATAAATTAATGGTTCTGAATAGTTCCGTTGAAAATGGTATCATCAAATTGATCTGATGATGATGATGGAGCCAGGAGGTAGGCACTGGAACTCCGTCATTTATCAATATAACCTAGCCGTCACTAAAACACAAAATTTTAGTGACGTTTCGGAAAGATTACTCCAAATTAACATGCATTCGGCCATTACCCTAATTCGTTGTTGTTGTTTCGGCCCTAAATTAATATATTTCCTTCGTGCTTCCCACTTATGGAAGCACTTTCACCTTTTGGAAAAAACGGACACGGTGCCGTGCTTCACCGAGGCTATGGATGCCTGGAGACTCGCTTGCCCGAATACTAATCCACCTGACAACCCAACTTCTCAGAGACGGTGGGACGAACCGCTCTGCAAAGTAGTCCAGAAAAACCTAATTCTTACTTCTACTACTACTGCAGAGCGTGCGCGCCTCCTGGCTGTGGGAAATTGGGAGTCAGGTCTTTGGCTTCACGCACTGCCGTCGTCGAATACTGGCACCTTATTCGACGATACTACTTTCCGCCTAGCTGTTGCCCTACGCCTAGGTGCTCCTTGCTGTTCTCCTCATCGCTGCCACTGTGGCGAAGTTGTCAACAGCCTTGGTCACCACGGCCTGTCATGCAGTCGAAGCGCGGGACGGATAGCACGGCACGCGAATATTAAAGACATCATCCGACGAGCCCTTGTCACCGTCGGCGTTCCGGCTGTTTTGGAACCTCATGGCCTGGCACGCGACGATGGTAAGAGACCGGACGGTATGTCTTTATTTCCGTGGAAGATGGGTAGGCCTTTAGTGTGGGACGCTACCTGTGTCGACACTCTTGCGCCATCCCATCTTCCTAGCTCTTCGTGCTGTGCTGGTGCTGCCGCTGCTGCTGCGGAGAACCTCAAGCGGCGGAAATATAACAACCTCGTCGGCAATTATATTTTTGAGCCGTTTGGGGTTGAAACTCTTGGGCCGTGGGGTCCGAGTGCTCATAAGCTGTTCAAAGAATTATCCAAACTTTTAGTAGACACTTTGCGTGACCCAAGGGCTGACTTTTACCTCGGTCAGAGATTAAGCATTGCCATACAACGTGGCAATGCCGCCAGCCTTTTGGGCACACTTCCATTCGACAGCGATGCGGAGGAGTTTTTTGACGCCATATTTTAGCTAGTAGTTTTTGATTTAAGTGTATATATAGTTTTAATTAGTTAAGTGTTTTATGTATTCATTTTTTAAGGCTTAGTTGTTGAATATGACAAATAAATTTTCGACCTAGCCGTGTTTGGGCTTATTAGAATTGTCATGAGATGCACTTTGGCTATAAGGTACTATCGAACTGATCTGATATTCGAGCCGGAAGGTGGAAGGTAGACACAGGAACTTCATAATAAAACAATGTAACCTAATAGTGTTTGGATTAATTGGAATTGTCATGAGAAAGAGGCACTCTACTTATAAGTGTATCCCAACTAAAAAGTGTGAAATAAAAAACTTTTTACAAAAAAAAGATAACCGACTTCACTAAAAAAACACCAAAAGGATCAAAATAACTTTAATTTCGGAAGTCGGTGTTAAATAAGATACAAATAATACCAAGAAACACCGACTTCCGAAGTTAAAGTTATTTTGATCCTTTTGGTGTTTTTTTAGTGAAGTCGGTTATCTTTTTTTTGTAAAAAGTTTTTTTTATATATTTACTGTGTTTACGAACATCTAATATTAGCCAGGTTTTTAAGAGCATTCATCCGTTAAAACCACGCAGAAGCAATAAATGATTTCCGACGGACGCGTTGGCGCTGACGTGATTCCGCGTCTACTATATAGTGATACTAAATAATTAATTGTAGTGTAAACAAATAAGTTATTAAAAAAATATTGTACCATGTCTTATATCATAAATGTGTTCAATTAATAAGTCTAAAAAAAACCACAATAACGAATTAGGGTAATGGCCGAATGCATGTTAATTTGGAGTAATCTTTCCGAAACGTCACTAAAATTTTGTATTTTTTCCTCCACAAAACTGGGAAAGGAATCCTCAAAGATTGGGGACCCAAGGAGACGAAGAGAACTTTTATCTATAATTTTGATTGCAGGGGCTATTGCATTAAATTTTGGAAGAGTCAGATGTCTGTCAGTACTGTCAGAGAGGAATAATTCACATTTAGAGAAGTTGAGATCTAGTCCTATAGAAAAGAGTTGGTTTTTTAAAAATTGTAAATCATTTAAAACGGTGTCTACATCGCTTCCCAAGGTTCCATCATCGAGGTACCACACATTAAATTTAAAATTTAGTTTTCGAATGATTGGGTGTATAGCTAAGCTAAAGATCACTGGCCCGAGGGGGTCACCTTGTTGACAGCCAACAGCGGATTCCAAAAGGTTGTCTTTTTCTTAAACTAAATTGAATTTACGACCTTCACACGACAGAGAAGACTATGGTTTTCTAAGCCGCATCGTATAGTAGTCACGTTCGAGGCGTATTAGACATCGTTTCGCACTGATCGTGCTAAACAAAATATAATAGAAATAAAAAAAGAAAATACAACATGATCTGGAAAATCTTCCCACATGAGCTAGGATTCCCAACTCTCCCGGATTGCCTTGGTACAGGCCATGATCCGGAGCGAGGAAGAGTGTCAGGCGGTCGCCTCCTTCTGCGAAGCAGTAATGCTAGCAAACGAGGCGGCTGATCGCGTGAGGCAACGGCCCTCACGCCCCAACCGCCGCCGGGATTCCGATCCCGATTTCCGGCCACCGTAGGCGCAGGCTTGCGGATGGCGAGCAATGGGTAGCTCGCCGTCCTACCGTCCGGTAACTGTCCGGACCGAACCCAAGTCCTCGACGGCGCGTACTGTTCCACACGTGCCTCAAGCAGATGTCAGCAACTTTAGGGGCCCAGCAGGGTCGAAGCCTACTGGGGCCAGGGGTCTGATTCTGAAAGGAAGACTCGGCCCTGGTGGCAACGAAGGAACAGGAGTGGGTTTTTAGTCAATAAAAGTCTGACACTATCTCCCGCTCCACCCAAGAGCGGGGACTCCTGGCTGTAATAATGGTTAACCTCCCGACTTCCCGGGATGTAATAATTTCTCCCGGTTTTTCTAAAGTTTTAGGGCCTTATCACACTTGTGAGTTACGAGCGTGTTTTCTATATATATATCAACTTGTTACTCGCAAGTGTGTTAAGGGCCTGACGCTTCCGTCAGCCGCACGTAACGCTTCTTCTTTCCATTCCCGTCTCTTAAGCTATTATGGAGCAAGGAAAGAAACCAGATGAATATTTCGTTAGTAAAAGGAAGCAGAGTTAACAGAACTAACCAACTTCGATTTTTCATATAGATAATTTTATGATTTTGTGTTAAGAGCATTCATCCGTTGAAACCGCGTAGAAGCCAAAATCAATGATTTCTGACGGACAATATAACAATAATGTGTTTAATTTTTAGATAAAATATTGACGTCATATTATGGGAAATTTCATAATCTTGTATATGGTTTAAAAACATTTTCAAATGCTCGTATAGTTTTCCCATTAGAATAGTTCTTATTCAAGACGTTTTTAAAACTAGCGGTCGACTGTCTACGCAGATGCGAGATAGTAGTTAAACCGTGTATGACAAACTTACAACAATTTTACTTAAAAAAAAATGATAACATATTGACTAGTTCATGAATTAAAAAAACACGATTTCTGTAAGTTTTCATTCAATAAAATTAATCTCAAAGCTGTCATTTTTAGCCATTTTAAACGTGTTATTTTAGGATAAAATATGAGGCATTTTTGTTTTTTTTTAGACTTATTAATTGAACACATTTATGATATAAGACATGGTACAATATTTTTTTAATAACTTATTTGTTTACACTACAATTAATTATTTAGTATCACTATATAGTAGACGCGGAATCACGTCAGCGCCAACGCGTCCGTCGGAAATCATTTATTGCTTCTGCGTGGTTTTAACGGATGAATGCTCTTAAAAACCTGGCAAATATTAGATGTTCGTAAACACAGTAAATATATAAAAAAAACTTTTTACAAAAAAAAGATAACCGACTTCACTAAAAAAACACCAAAAGGATCAAAATAACTTTAATTTCGGAAGTCGGTGTTCCTTGGTATTATTTGTATCTTATTTAACACCGACTTCCGAAATTAAAGTTATTTTGATCCTTTTGGTGTTTTTTTAGTGAAGTCGGTTATCTTTTTTAGTAACAGCGAGTAACAAGTTGATATATATATAGAAAACACGCTCGTAACTCACAAGTGTGATAAGGCCCTAAAACTTTAGAAAAACCGGGAGAAATTATTACATCCCGGGAAGTCGGGAGGTTAACCATTATTACAGCCAGGAGTCCCCGCTCTTGGGTGGAGCGGGAGATAGTGTCAGACTTTTATTGACTAAAAACCCACTCCTGTTCCTTCGTTGCCACCAGGGCCGAGTCTTCCTTTCAGAATCAGACCCCTGGCCCCAGTAGGCTTCGACCCTGCTGGGCCCCTAAAGTTGCTGACATCTGCTTGAGGCACGTGTGGAACAGTACGCGCCGTCGAGGACTTGGGTTCGGTCCGGACAGTTACCGGACGGTAGGACGGCGAGCTACCCATTGCTCGCCATCCGCAAGCCTGCGCCTACGGTGGCCGGAAATCGGGATCGGAATCCCGGCGGCGGTTGGGGCGTGAGGGCCGTTGCCTCACGCGATCAGCCGCCTCGTTTGCTAGCATTACTGCTTCGCAGAAGGAGGCGACCGCCTGACACTCTTCCTCGCTCCGGATCATGGCCTGTACCAAGGCAATCCGGGAGAGTTGGGAATCCTAGCTCATGTGGGAAGATTTTCCAGATCATGTTGTATTTTCTTTTTTTATTTCTATTATATTTTGTTTAGCACGATCAGTGCGAAACGATGTCTAATACGCCTCGAACGTGACTACTATACGATGCGGCTTAGAAAACCATAGTCTTCTCTGTCGTGTGAAGGTCGTAAATTCAATTTAGTTTAAGAAAAAGACAACCTTTTGGAATCCGCTGTTGGCTGTCAACAAGGTGACCCCCTCGGGCCAGTGATCTTTAGCTTAGCTATACACCCAATCATTCGAAAACTAAATTTTAAATTTAATGTGTGGTACCTCGATGATGGAACCTTGGGAGGCGATGTAGACACCGTTTTAAATGATTTACAATTTTTAAAAAACCAACTCTTTTCTATAGGACTAGATCTCAACTTCTCTAAATGTGAATTATTCCTCTCTGACAGTACTGACAGACATCTGACTCTTCCAAAATTTAATGCAATAGCCCCTGCAATCAAAATTATAGATAAAAGTTCTCTTCGTCTCCTTGGGTCCCCAATCTTTGAGGATTCCTTTC
Source organism: Mythimna vitellina (assembly GCA_949316375.1). NCBI lineage: Eukaryota > Metazoa > Arthropoda > Insecta > Lepidoptera > Noctuidae > Mythimna > Mythimna vitellina. The sequence continues at coordinate 5,442,761 of OX438696.1, forward strand.
CCAGTTTTGTGGAGGAAAAAATACAAAATTTTAGTGACGTTTCGGAAAGATTACTCCAAATTAACATGCATTCGGCCATTACCCTAATTCGTTATTGTTGTTTCGGCCCTAAATTAATATATTTCCTTCGTGCTTCCTACTTATGGAAGCACTTTCACCTTTTGGAAAAAATGGACAAAATTATTCGGCATACACTTACTTTAATTTTAAATATGACCTTGGACGATCGAGCTTGGGATCAAGTTACTCTTCCCATCCGTATGGGAGGCCTCGGCGTCCGCAAAATTACCAGTATTAGTTTACCGGCATTCATATCTTCGGTTCACAGCACTGATAAATTAATCAGGAATATTCTAACTTCCACACTGATTCCTTTTGAAGTGCCGTGCTTCACCGAGGCTATGGATGCCTGGAGACTCGCTTGCCCGAATACTAATCCACCTGACAACCCAACTTCTCAGAGACGGTGGGACGAACCGCTCTGCAAAGTAGTCCAGAAAAACCTAATTCTTACTTCTACTACTACTGCAGAGCGTGCGCGCCTCCTGGCTGTGGGAAATTGGGAGTCAGGTCTTTGGCTTCACGCACTGCCGTCGTCGAATACTGGCACCTTATTCGACGATACTACTTTCCGCCTAGCTGTTGCCCTACGCCTAGGTGCTCCTTGCTGTTCTCCTCATCGCTGCCACTGTGGCGAAGTTGTCAACAGCCTTGGTCACCACGGCCTGTCATGCAGTCGAAGCGCGGGACGGATAGCACGGCACGCGAATATTAAAGACATCATCCGACGAGCCCTTGTCACCGTCGGCGTTCCGGCTGTTTTGGAACCTCATGGCCTGGCACGCGACGATGGTAAGAGACCGGACGGTATGTCTTTATTTCCCTGGAAGATGGGTAGGCCTTTAGTGTGGGACGCTACCTGTGTCGACACTCTTGTGCCATCCCATCTTCCTAGCTCTTCGTGCTGTGCTGGTGCTGCCGCTGCTGCTGCGGAGAACCTCAAGCGGCGGAAATAAAACAACCTCGTCGGCAGTTATATTTTTGAGCCGTTTGGGGTTGAAACTCTTGGGCCGTGGGGTCCGAGTGCTCATAAGCTGTTCAAAGAACTATCCAAACGCTTAGTAGACACTTCACGTGACCCAAGGGCTGGCTTTTACCTCGGTCAGAGATTAAGCATTGCCATACAACGTGGCAATGCCGCCAGCCTTTTGGGTACACTTCCAGTCGACAGCGATGCGGAGGAGTTTTTTGACGCCATATTTTAGCTAGTAGTTTTTGATTTAAGTGTATATATAGTTTTAATTAGTTAAGTGTTTTATGTATTCATTTTTCAAGGCTTAGTTGTTGAATAAATATCCCTATGAGTGTAGATTTAAATCATTATTCAAAATATAATTTAGAAAAAGATGAATATAAAACTAAGATACCTTAAAACAGAATGCAGCGGTGTATCTACTTTTATACGGGATCTCTTTGACCTAGTACCGCATTAGCAAAAAAATCTTTTAGTTCCTTTAAGTTACGGGGTCTAATAAGCCCCATAACGCCATAATGATAGTTTTCAAACAAGGCCTTAAACGCCCGAGATGAAATTCATATTAAAATGAGAGCCGCTGTCAACGCGTTAGACAGCTGTTTAAGTATAGTGCCCTAAGGTTGACTGGTAGAAAATGCCTAAGGCATTAAGTCCGCCGCTGTACGTTTGTGCATGAAGTATTTAATAAATAAATAAACTTTTCCATAACTATTGTAATCATAAATGTAAAAATATGGAAGCCCTTGAGATTTGGTGCTGGGGGCGTTTTTAATGATAAAATGGACCGCGCTGGTCGTTTTGCGCGGAGGTGTCGCAAAACTCACTCTTTTGTATGTTATGTTATATATATTAACATTGCACATAACTTAATATATATATATATATATTAAGTTATGTGCACTGTTTGTCGTGAATAAACTCTTTTTCTATCTTTCTTTCTTTTCTTTCTCTTGGTACTAACGATTCCATCTTTTTTTCTTTTTTTTTTTCGGTGGGAAAATTATCCAATGACAAACTGCGGGGTATGTCACTGGATGATTGTCCCTTGGGTGGAGCGGGAGAAAGTGACAAACTTTTACTGACTAAAAACATACCAGGGCCGATTCTTCCTTTCAGAATCAATCCCTTGGCCCAGTAAGCTTCGACCCTGCTGTGCTCCTACAGTTGCTGACATCTACTTGAGTTGCGCGTGGAACAGTACGCGCAGTCAACGACTTGGGCTCGGTCCGGACGGTTACTGGACGGTCGGCCGTGTGCTCCACCGTGTCCTCCGGGCGGTCCACACGAAGCTGACACTCGGGCGTTTATTTATTTATTATATCCTTTATTGTACACCAATACAAACATAAAAGGAAATTAAATATTTTGAAAGACTAATGAATGAGGAAAATAATTGGAGTGGGGTGTTAGAAAATAAACCAGTGAATGTGGGATTAGTACAAATTGTTAATATGGATGAAGTCAGAATAGCAGTAAATGGAATGAAGAATGGTAAAGCCATTGGTCCAGATGGAATACCAGTGGAAGTGTGGAAGTTATTGCGAGTAGATGGATGGACGTGGTTAGCTTTGTTCTTCAATAAGTTGTTGCTGGAAGAAGCCATACCTGATGAGTGGTGCAATAGCTCTTTGGTGCCGATTTTTAAAAACAAAGGTGATGTGCTTGAGTGCAACAATTATAGAGGAATAAAGCTAATGTCACATACTATGAAAGCCTGGGAGAAAGTTATTGAAAGGAGGCTGAGAGAAGAGAGTGAAATTTCACAGACCCAATTCGGTTTTATGCCTGGTCGGGGTACAACGGATGCCATTTTTGCTATACGCCAGCTGTGCGAGAAATATAGAGGTGCGCATAAAAACTTGCACATGGTATTCATTGACCTCGAAAAGGCATACGACCGGGTACCTCGTGAGGTTCTGTGGTGGGCCCTTAAGGAGAAAGGTGTGCCTGGGAAGTATGTGCAGTTGATCCGAGCGATGTACAGTCGATGCAGTACCCAAGTCCGGTCTACAGTGGGCACCACTGGCAGCTTCAATGTGGCAGTCGGCTTACATCAAGGGTCGGCTCTCAGCCCTTACCTCTTCCTGATGATAATGGACGCTCTGACGTCGGACATTCAGGAAGAGGCTCCCTGGTGTATGTTGTTTGCCGATGATATTGTGTTGGTTGCCGAGAGTGGCCTAGAGGTCCAGAACAGATTGGAGGTGTGGTGGCACAGACTGGAGAGTGTTGGCCTGAAATTGAGTAGAACCAAAACGGAATACTTGTTCTGCGATTTCGGCGGTCTCTCCAATCCAGTGCCTTTAGCTCTAGCTGGAACGCCCATACCGATCTGCTCTGACTTTCGGTACCTCGGGTCACTCATCCAAGGGGATGGTGAGGTAGACCGAGACGTAACACATCGGATCAACGCAGGATGGATGAAATGGAGACAGGTCACGGGAACAACTTGTGACCCACGGATGCCCCTCAAGTTGAAGGGTAAAATCTACAAGTCCGTGATAAGGCCTGTCATACTGTATGGATCAGAATGTTGGGCTGTGAAAAAGACGGATGAAAAAAGATTGCATGTAGCGGAGATGAGAATGTTAAGATGGATGTGTGGTGTGACGAGAATGGATAAAGTGAGAAATGAATATATTAGGGGAAGTTTGAAAGTGGCGCCAGTGACTGAAAAGTTGAAAGAGAATCGTTTATCTTGGTATGGTCATGTGAAGAGGAGGGATGAAACGCATGTTACTAAAAGAGTTATGAGATTACATGTGGATGGATGGAGAGGGAGAGGGAGACCAAAGAAAAGATGGATGGATTGTGTGAAGAGTGATATGAAAGAAAAGGAAGTTAGTGATAGCATGACGAGTAACAGGGCAGAGTGGAAGAAAAAAACGTGTTGTGCCGACCCCAAATAACACGGGATAAGGGCAGGAAGATGATGACAAACATAAAAGGAAACTAAAACTAAAACACATACGTATATACAATGGGCGGCTTTATCGCATTCCGCAATCTCTTCCAGGCAACCTGGAATGGACAGTAATAGCGTTTCTTCCGCACGAATCCGGAGCAGGAACCTCCCGAACTTACCGATGTAGAAGGTAAGGATGCTGTGAGGTCTTTCCAGCCACGCCTCAAAGAGGGCAATTACCGCCATAATTATGGCGAGCCCAAACGATCCCATCTTGAAAAAGCTTCGTATCAAACAAAAGTTTGGTCATTTTTATAGGGATGTTTGGACATATCTTCTGCAACGAAAGACCTATGGAACAATTAGTGGTACAAGGAAGAGAAGAAGGCTAGCGTCTTCGGCCCCTTCTGATCGCCTACCAGATAGCAAGTTTTCATTAAATCGTCTATGAAGTGTTCCGAGTTACCAAATGTTCACGCAGTGCCACGAATAGAGAGAGATGGAGAAGTTTCGCAAAAGCCGCAAGCAATCTATCAGACGATTCTTGTTCAGACCACTCCGTTATGAGTGTAAGACTAAGAAGAATAGTGCCAATAAAGGGTTACAAAATCTAAAGGTTTGGTAAGCCCACCGAAAATTATGGCATTCGTTATTATAGTTTATTTCTGAAGAAAGAAACAAAAAAAAAAACGTCTCAAACCGCGAGCAATCGCTGGCAGAACAGCTTGTTAGACGCGCGTGGCTTTGCGCCGTTTTTGAACTTTTAAAGCAATACACAGGGAGCTATATACGGTGTATAGTTCCCTCCCTCTTTCTTGCTCGCACGAATGACATTTTCACACGTCATAGAAAAACCCTGCTGGTCATTTAAGAGGTAATAATAAGTAATCTTTTATTTGCGTAAATAAGGTACAGAAGGTTGACTTTAATTGCGACGTGCAAATAAAAACATAGTAGTTGAAATTAAATTAATTATTGATTAAAATGATGCACTTATTATATAGGTTTCAATTCCATTAAATTAAAATTGTATTGCTAAATTTAGGACCAATATTTTTATTTTTAGATATAGCTACTGCTCATACATGGCGCCGCAATGAACTTTTCATACAATTTTTTTTAAGATATCTAATCTCGGTGTAAAATCTTCACTTGTGTTTTTCCTAGAAAATATATTATTTTCCAGGACTAGTTATTGAATATCATTTTTAATATATAATAGATACTTTATTAATATTATTTGTATGAGTAAGAATTGTATGAAAGGAGCTGTGTCCTTCATTTATTCAAGGTAGACAAAATAATTTTTTTTTTTACAATTCCTTTAACTATATTATTTATGACATATAACTAACATAATAAATAGCGCTAAATTAATAATTGCTAAATTAAAAAATGACAATATAACAATAAATAATAATCATAAATGTCAATAATAATCCTGTGAATATTAACAGATAAAGTTTAAAATTATTACATACACTAAAAATTTTCCCCGTGTCGCTGCTGGCGTTTGCCATTTATTTCGGTATGAATTGGCCTGGCTTTTGTTGTTTCAAAAATCTATAAAAAGATTCCATTTACGACTTTAATGAAATTTTTTTTTTTTAAATTAAAATGACGCCTTTACTTTGTGCTCAAAAAGGTTTTTAAAAGCGATCTCATCGATTAAATTAATTACAAAATAAATTGCCGTTTCAAGAAATCAATCTGTATCCTTTTCCATTATTAGAATTCTTGAGAAGGTCCTTTTTCTTATTTGTCCAATAGGAAGAGGAACTGTTTGATGTTTATCTTGGATGTCATTACATCGGGCTGGTACGTATTAAAAACAAGGGTTCGGACAGTAACAAATTGATGTCGGTAGAATGTGCGGAGAAAATACGGTTACATTTTTGTATGAAATATTTTATCCGTGACAGTTTCCTTATTCTTCAAATTGAATACTTTATAAATAAAAAATAAAAAAATATTTCAGACTAATTTCAATGTCCATATTATGTTAGTGATTGGAACTTAAAACTACGTTAGTATAATATTCAAAGTCATTAAATTAGTCAATTATTTCTCAAGAAGTTAAATTATATTAAATCATTTCCAAAACACAATAATCATAATATTTGTCAAACGTAATACACAAAAAAATAAATAATAATTTATAAAACATGCAGTTTTATAAACCTATCGCACACTGGTGACATCTTTATGATAACCTGCGAAATTAAATTAATTTTCTTAAGTTTTTTTAAAGTCTATGACCAGTTCGTGTCGCCAGTGATGACATATGGTACTGACACATGGTCGCTTACAATAGGCCTTATTATAAAACTTACAGTCACCCAAAGGGCAATGGAAAGGGCTATGCACGGAGTTTTCGTGCGTGATCGCCTTCGCTAGCATAACTGCTTCGCAGAAGGAGGTGACCGCATCCCATTCCATTTCCCATATAGAAGGAAGGCGCCGATGTCTGTCACACAGTTAATACTCACACAGACTTCGTCGTTTACTCTATCTTTTCAAAGGAAAGATGTACCTGCCTTTCTGTTAATAAATTTATTATTATTATATTATTTCCTCTATCTCCGGACTCTGAGCTGAATAGAGCCTGAGCCGATAGTCATTTATTGAAGGATTTAAAAAATTATGTACCTTTTGATTTATTAGTGTTCGTCTAGATTTAACCCCATTTCATTAAATAGCCTAACAGTAGGCACAACGTAGTCTAAAACAAAAACAAAAAATGATTAGGTGTCACCCAATTTACCCGATGATTTATTGTTTTTGTAAACATCATTTAACTTCGCCTTTCTCTAAAGCGATATTTTATGGTTTAACCACAATTTTAATACAAAATAATAAAGGTTTAACTGTGGTTTGGCCCCACTACGGCTATAAATTACTTTGAATGTAGTAAATGTGAACTCCCATTTAAAAAAGTTACACTGCAAAAAATTTGGTTCGCTAGTATAAAATGTGATAGTTTCTTATATGCATAAGTTAAATTAATCAATTGAATTAAATTGCATCGCTAACAATTCCATGACGACTAGCGTCCCATTATGCATCTTTTTTTTTAGGTGAAGAATCAACAAATAACTTTTCCCGCACTGGGTTTTACCCAGTGTCAGTGAGGTGTGTCAGACTTTAACTGACTAAAACCCACCTGTGGTCTTTTAGTTGTGCTTTGCGTTTCAGGACGGCAGTGACAACATTTCTGACGAACATTTCTGCAACCCTGACTGGAGCTGGTTAGGGTCGAGAGAGCAGTAGTGGGGCGTAGCTAGGCGTGAGCGAAGCGGCCCCTCGCCCACAGCCTCGCATCCGAAAGCACCTCGCGCATACGAGGGCTCTTAAGAATAAGGGTTTTTTTATACTTATTTGATGGGCTCGCGTTTGAGCACTATTTCATCTGATGGTAAGCAACGATGTAGTCGAACACTGGGTTGCAATAGTCACTGTCTGGTTGTCGAATTTATGAAAGAAAAAGGTCTCGCTGATGCGCCTTCAACTATGGACCCCTGTCAGAGAAGTAGCATGGACTAATTTAGACGTGGGTACGTCTAAATTTGTCCATGCTACTTCTCTGATAGGGGGCCATAGTAACCTAAATCCCATGCACGCATGATACTCATACACGCTCAATCACGCGTTCGTTAGGCCACTTAAATTAATTAAATTCGTTTCGTATTCACCGAATTGGCTACACTGATCCGTATCGGCTATTTTGTCCGATCCCTCAATTTCCTCCCTAAAACCTCCCTAAATTAATTTGGAGTCTTGCAGCTCCTGTGAGTACCTAATCGAGTTGACGGAAGGCTGTTCTGAAATTATTAATTTTATTATTCGTTACTATATTATACGCTAATTGTATTGCTGTAAAAACCTATGGTATGTACCTATCGAAACGTTTTTTTCGATGAAAAATCATTAAATGACTTCTCCCGGCTCTCTCTCTGGGTGGAGCAAGAGGGAGTGTTACACTTTTATTGACTGAAATTCACCTGCGTTCCTTGTGTGTTGCCGTTTGCGTTTCAGGGTATCAGTTACACTTTCAAAAACTTACGCGGTCCTAGTGTGCATCGGCCCCTAGTGTGGTTTTTTTTTTTTTTATTCTCGATACTTTCGTGCTTGACCGCCATCTCACCTGATGGAAAGCGATGATGCGGTCGACGATGGAACGCGCTTACCTAGAAGTAACCTATTCACTCTTGACTTAAAGATTACCGGATCGGCCTTACTGGGCACTTAGGCTATTTTTCCACCAGATACGTGCTATGCAGCTATGCTGTAAAGATGTAATAGCTATGCTGTGAAACTATGTGACCGTTTCCACAGATACTAAGCTATGTAGCGGTGCGAGCAAGATGTGCTATGAAGATGCGCCGCCGCAAGTAGCTGCGTGAGGAGGTTGCGCAGCTCGAACTAAGCAATGTATCTATAGTAGGGAAGCGGCACCACTCGCGACCATCCATAGCGCGCATCCATAGCAGTAGGTATAGCACGCAATCTTCCATATAAAAAACATATCTTAGTTGAATCCGTTTCCACTAGTGCTAAGCTATGTGCACCAATGAATATGATTGGTGGATATCAAACGCATTCATAGCAACGTAGCACAGCACATCTCTGGTGGAAATTCACCCATAACGTTTTTGCAGACATCTTTTTGAGGCGCGCGATGAACACTACGCTCCGCCGACGATTTGACCTTTGTCCTTACCGGACCATTTCTTCCAAATCACTTTTAGAACTTTCGACACAGATGACTTGTAGTTAGTAAAAATCTGACACGCCCTCTCACTCCATTAAGGTGGAGGCCTAGGGAGTGGAGAAGTCATACGATAATTTCCCACTTTAACAAAGGTCGTAACAATAAAGTATAATATAATATATAAAAACTTTTTATCAAAAAATAAATAACCGACTTCCCTCGATTTCGCTAAGATTCCATCATCAGATCCCGACTTGGTGACTATGGGACCATTTGGGAAGTATACCCTTTCCAACAAATAAAGAATTCTTCAAATCGGTTGGCAAGCGACGAAGTTATGCGCGAACAAACATTAAAAAAAAAAATACAAACATCCGAATTGAGTACCTCCTCCTTTTTAGAAGTCGGTTAAAAAAAAGAAATAATTAAAAAAAATAAAAACACGACTGCCATGTCAAAAAATATAAACTAAAAATCAAAAAACAAGATATTTGTTAATTTATAGAAAAGTGAAGAAAGACGGAATCTTAGAAACTACTTGATCTACAAAGCTGAAATTTTAATCGCAGTCGGGGGAGCACTCAGTAAAATTCTTTTTTATAGTATAAGAAGTCCCCCGACTGCGATAAAAATTTCAGTTTCAGTTAACACTCCTTTTTTGGGCAGTCGTGTAAAAATGGTCTATTTAGTTATTCATTTATGAGTACATTATAAAGTGCTAAAGTTCACGTAAAATTTGCGCGAAATATCAGATTTGCAAAGGTCTTGGGACCGCTAAGTAAGGAACCTAGGTAAGTTATAGATTGATATACAAAAAAACTAAGTTCATACGTATATAACTAAACTATTAGGTATTTTCTATTCGTTAAAGCTAACCTAACTTCTGCATATTGCGGTCCCCCGACTCAGTGACGGTCATCTTTAAAATATTTATAGATTCTTTTAATGAAGTTAAAAGGCTGAAAGAGTAATTTATAAACTTATTTTTTCATTTCTTTTTGAGTCGGGAGTTTTTTAAAATTGTTAATTTTCTTTTTGCAATTTGTAAACCGTCTCTTACATTAAACTTAAATATTAACTCAACTATTTATACTAAAACCTAACTATGTATATAATAATACAAAAACACTTATTACACTCAGGTGTCGACGTACTCCTCCACATCGCTGTCATCCGGAAATGTGGTCAGAAGGCTGGCAGCATTGCCACGTTAAATGGCAATGCTAATTCTTTGGGCGAAGAACGAGCCATGGTCACGCAAAGTGTCGATCAGACAGCGTGAAATTTCCTTGGAAATGAGACGCGCACTCGGACCCCATGACCCAAGCGTTTCGACCCCAAACGGCTCCAAACTGTAATACGTTACTGTTATTCATTTATATATGGTGTGCAATAAATTAAACCCTCGTGTCGTAATGATCGATTACCTAACTCAATAACGTTCCAACGCTAGCACTACCCGCTATTAACTTGCCTACACGCCAAGTTTAGCTGGACTCCGATCCGCTTGATCACATTAGGTACGTGCTCTGATTGAATGAGCTAATTTTAGAGGCTGTTCCCAAATCGCTTGCTAATCTGATTTTGATAGATAAACCATTTTAGACGTGGCTATTTTAATGATAACTAAATTCTTTGTAGCACAAGTAACTAGAGGGCACGGTGGAGGTGTGCCCCGCTTGGGCGAAGCACTGCCTTGTCTTCGTGGAGGCAATCGGTGGCAGTGACCTCTCACGCCGGGCCCTTTTTTAGGCTATCGTCTGGAGCGAGGAGGAATGGCAGGCGGTCGCCTCCTTCTCCTTCTCCTTCTTTGTTAGTATTGCCAGCGAAAGAGGAAACCACGCGCGTGAGGGAACGAACATCCTCACTCCCCAGCCGCCTAGACTTCTACTCCGACTACCAGCCACGGTAGACGCGGGCTTGCGGACGTCGAGCAATGGGCAGCTCGCCGTCTGGCAGTTCGGTAATCGACCGAACCGAGCCCCATTCGTCGACAGCGCGTATTGATCCACGCACTCCTCAAAGAGATGTCAGCAAACCATAGGGCCGACGCCTTCTAGGGCCGCGATGATTTTCTGGTTTCTAAAACGCAAAGGGCAACTGAAGGACATAGGTGTAGTTTTAGTCAGTAAAATTCTAACACAGGTCGTGTGAGACTTTTACTTTTTAATGAAAACCTCTCCACACAGACTGAGAGAAGTCATTAGATGATTTCACAACTCAAAAAAGGGGCGGTTTCCAAATCGCTGGCTAATCAAATTTTGAGATACACCGTTTTAAACGTTTTAACCGTTTTAAATTGCATTTTAATGACATTTTAACTTATTGCCTTATAGCACAAGTAATGACGATACTAAGAAAAATGTTGTGTCGTTGAGACTCAAACTTACATTTTGTCTAGAAGTAATCTATTCACTCTCTGTACTATTAGGAAACACAGACTTCGTCAAGGAAATTCATTCATCTCTATTTTAATGAGTTTATTTAAGGGGCTGTTTCCGATTCTATTGCTGATCCGGTTTGAAGTAAAAGCTTTAAACGTGATAAATTTTATGAGTCTTAATGGTTTGTAGAACTCGTAAAGCGGCCATTTCCAGTGGCAATAATGGCCGTAGTTACACTCAGAAGGTTGAACAAGTATTTCTGACTGTGCTCAAACCCTGACCTAACTAGTTTAGAGAAAAATACATTTTTGATTGAAACGTTGCCCGATTTAAAAATCAACACCTGCTTCGTCACCCTATTTGCCTGTCTATTTCATGGGACACAAAAATAAGTGCCTACAAGACCTCTTCCGTGAATGAATACGGATTATGCTGATGGAAATGCACTGTCTCGCGTAACTTTTAAGCGCCGTAGTGAAGGGTTACAACTGTACTGGGGTACATTTGTACCCCAGCTGATGATGGGTCATCAGATGGAGAAGCCTATAACAATTACATCTAAAGTAGGAAATCTTAGCTCTCTCACCTGTAACACTCTGACTCTAAGGCCAATAGCGAAGGGGTACAGTTGTACCCCATTGCCAGGTTGGTCGACCTCATCTCCGCGGGACACACCGCTGACTGCGCTGCAAACTGACTGCTTTCGCGACCACATCGCCGCTTTTGCGTGGAGAACTGTGGGCAAAGAAAAATAAGACAATCATTAATTTTGACAGTTTTTGTGATAGGTTTGAATTGAATGTTTTTGATTTCTTGTCTGTTTTCTTTCACCCCACAGAGCCTAGACCTCACACCTTCGGATTTTTTATTCTGACGTGATCCGAAGAGAAGAGTTTACATCAGTAATCCTTCAACCATATCTGAATTTAAGAAAAATATTAGACAAGATATCATCAAAATTTCTATTCAACTTCTGAGGGGCTTTTTCTTTGAATATTGCCAGAGCCGTGAAGGACGATATTTGAATAATATACTTTTGAGAAAGTAATTTTCCCATGTGTGCAGTTTCTGATTTTGTAATTTAATACGTATTTTTTAGGGTTCCGTACCTCAAAAGGATTAATGGAACCCTTATAGGATCACTTTGTTGTTCGTCCGTCTGTCTGTCAAGACTCTTTTTTCTATGGAACGCGTGGAGGTATCAAGTTGAAATTAAAACCATATACTCAAGTCTGCGGTTTCTCGAAGCTGTAAAAAATCAAACTTCTAAGTTAATGAAACAAAAGATACGGCCGTTTATGTTGCAAAAAACGTGTATTTCGATACCCTCAAGGAATCAAAATTCATAGGGTACTTCCCATTGACCTAGAATCCTGAAATTTGGCATGAAGCAAGGTCCTAAAGCACAAGAATAGAAAAAAATCTGAAAACAGTAAATTTGTAGTTACATCACAAATAAAAAACTTTCCATGCGGTTCGGAAAAATCTTCGTAACTCGTTTCGGGAATTGAACTGTTTTTATAGGTAAGTTTGTACGGAACCCTCAGTGTGCGAGTCCGCGTCGCACTTGCCCGGTTTTTTATTTTTTATGTATCTACAATAATTAATTGTTTCTGAGGCAACCGGTCCATAGTAGTGGGGCAACGGTACAAAAAAATGGGTTATTATAAAGCATCTTTAGATCGGCATAGCTAAAATACTAATATTGTGTAGCAGGCGTAGTGACCCAGTATTAACAACTGTTACAAGCTGCTGCATAATGGAACATGGCCATAATGTTATGAAGATATAGTAGAATAGTTTACTAACCATTCCCTTTACCTTACTGGGTAAAGTTTACTACTTATTTTTTTATCATCGGTTACATGATCGACACGAAGGAGCACGTTTGCGTTGAAGTAGATATCTATTTACTTTTAAACTAGGATGTTATCATCATCATCATCATCATTTCAGCTGAAAGACCTCCACTGTTGGACATAGGCCTCCCCCAAATTTCGCCACAATGACCGGTCCTGTGCATCTCGCATCCATAGAATTCCCGCGACCCTCACCAGGTTATCGGTCCACCTTGTCCAACTAGGATATAGCTCAAAAATATTCACAAAATAACGCAAAAAGTTACTAAATGTCATTTTCATCGAAAACGTTATCAGATTTCAGAAACAAAAACATGCATAATATCACATCGGACCTTATCACTACACGGCGGTATATCTGTAAGAGATTATACTACTTATGTATGTAATTTCGCACGTTACTAGAGGCACGTGTGCTCGTGGGTGTTTAATCTGACTTATCCTTGAAAGCTTTCATCACTATGCGATGAATGTGTGAAGTTGGATTTTTTCAGTATATGGACCTTAAAATCTGACATTTGATATCGCGGTGACGCCGCGTAGGCGCTGCGTTTGCGCTAGCTTGGGAATATTGCGAGGTAGGCGTGTGTAACTCTTTAGTGAACCGACTCACTGTTCCGAAACATTTTTGTGTTTCGAAAGAATGGAACATCTTTTTAAATGCATCATTTGGAACAATTTGAACACTGAAATATTCTTTAATTTCAAGTGACCAGCAGTCTTTTTAAAATTCAAATTAAAACGTAAATAGTGTAAATATATTCCGTTTGTATCTTGTGAGCCGATGTTTTAAATGTTCCGTTTGTATCTTTTGAGCCGTTGCTCCGTTTGTATCTTGTGAGCCGATGTTCCAAATGTTCCAAAATGATACATATCACTGTTTTGGAACATTTCAGTGGTTCAGTTGCAAATGTTCCAATCGCAAAGATGACATACTTTTCCCACGCCTATTGCAAGGCGGTTGGCTCTTTTTTTAAAACGTTGCCTTACGCTTAGAATTGATCCTGAATCGTGGGTGCGTTCTCAAACATGTAAACTCCCATACACAAGCTCACAAGCCCACACCTGCCTGCGGCTGGAAATCGGGATCGGGATCCCGGGGGCTGGGGCGTGAACGCCGCTCCCTCGCTCGTGCACGTGTTGCGTCCTTTGCTAGCATTACTACTTCGCAGAAGGAGGCGACCGCCTGCCACTCGTCCTCGCTCCGGACCATGGCCTGTACCAAGGCCTGGCGCGAGAGATCGTTGCCGCCGATCTCCCCATGATCCGCTGGTCAATGGTTTTTTTTGTCAATTTTTAATTGAAGCTATTGATTTTAGAAAAAAAGCACTCGATATTTTTTCGTTTTAGATTTACTTATCAGACTAGTTTTTCGTTTACATGAAATTCAGACGAATGATATTTAATTTTCATTTTTCCACGACCTAAACTTGTAAAATAATTTAAATATTATGTTAAAATTCCTATTTATCATAATTCCTCTTTAGTAGGTCCCTTTTTAGAAATCTATTAGGTATATCAAAAGGGCGGAGGATTTAAATAATCACAGTAGTAATGTAGCGTTATTATTTGAAACAACGATTACAAAAGTTGCGGAGAGAGGCCAGCCAAACGTTAACTGTTTACTGAAATATGTATGTATTATTCAGTCGCACCTGTTACAAGTTGACCAAAGAATAATATTGAACAGTAGATTACCTTTTTAAATATTTGTTTCGGGGAGATACAGTATCTAAGCACTGGTGGTTTACTATTATCCTTATTTATTTATTTTCTTACATTTCATTTAACGGGACAACACTCTAGGAATGAGTCGTCCTTTATCATGTTTTTTTTTGATGCGACAAATCATTTAATGTTAATTAATGGGTGGAGTGGGAGAGTGTGTCAGATTTTTACTGACTAAAATCAGACCTGTTTCCTTCAGTTGTGCTTTGCGTTCGACCACAAGTTTCTATTTCAGAACTTCTGCCCTGCTGCACCTATGGTTTTGCTGAGGCTTCTTCTGGGCGTTTACCAAACAAATGGACGGTCGGACGACGAACTACTCATTGCTCGTCATCCTACCCGTCATTCTCATTCCCTGTCGTTCCAGCCTGAACTGGGCCCTGGTGCAAGAGATCGCCGCCACTGATCGCCTCCACGAAGACACGGTGGTGCTCCGCCCAAGCCTTATCATGGGTGTGCGTTCACAAATATATAAACTCACATACACCATACACTCAGACCCAGGACAGCTATCAAATTGAATGTCACGACACGCTGTGAAGCAGCCAATAGCTCAACCACTGTTTTTTCTGGTTGTCACCTCGCAGCTTCCTTCTATGACTCTTGCGCCCACAGTTTTGCCGACTACTTTATCCATTTTAGGCTTATAAAACTGATGTACTTATATTTTCTCTATGTGAAATAAGTAATCAGCTAGATTTAATCAAATTATTATTTTATAACAGATTAGTGAAATTGTTTTCTGTAGAAAAATCGTACCTACTCGTTTAGCACACGGTGGAGGTGTGCCCCGCTTGGGTAGAGCAACACCCTGTCCTCGTGGGGGTGATCGGCCGCGGCGATCTCTCGCGCCGAGACTTGGTACGGAGCGAGGAGGAGTGGCCGGCGGTCGCCTCTTTCTGCGAAGCAGTAATGCTAGCAAAGGAGGCGACCGCTCGAGGCAACGTTCCTCACGCCCCAACCACCGATTCGATGACGGGATTTCGATCCGGATTTCCGGCCACAATCCGGCGAGCAATGGGTAGCCCGCCGTCCGACCGTCCGGTTACCGTCCGGACCGAGCCCAAGTCGTCGATGGCGCGTATTGTTCCACGCGCGCCTCAGGGAGATGTCAGCAAATCGTAGGAGCCCAGCAGGTTCGAACCCTACTAGGTCTATGGGTAGTGTGAAAACGAAACTCGAGGCCCTGGGACGAAGGCAACGAAGGAACAGGAGGTGGTTTTTAGTCAGTAATAGTCTGACACTATCTCCCGTTCCGCCCAAGGGCGAGATTTGTCATTAGATGATTTTACCACCTAAAAAAAACCTACTCGTTTAAATCTCAATTTTACTATCATTAGCTTCATTTTCTAATCTAGATACCAATAAAGACTTACCAATAAAACTAAAGAGTTTGTTTGTTTGATTATTTGGATGAGCGTGCTAATCTCAGGAGCTACTAGATCAAATTGAAAAAAATGTTTTAATGTTGGATAGTCCATTTATTGAGGAAAGCTAAAGCTATTTAACATCATGCCACGATTAATAAGAGTTTAGCAGTAACCAAAGACGTGGTTGAAACCGCGGGGAATAACTAAAGTATGTATAACAGGCAGACAAACAGACATTAATTAGTAATAGATCTTGATTGAATTTCATTTCTGATCTACCAAACAAGCTGTCCTGTCTGACAAGCGATGCAGTAATTGCTTGTTGACCTACAGACTTCACTTAGTGATAGATTAGGTACCATACACATGGAGAATGAACTGAGCTATACAGTTACAAAATTGATCGCACTGTAGAAAGAGACAGATGTTTCCAATACCTGTCTCTTTCTTGTAGATCGTATTAAGTGTAACAGACAATATCAAGTGTTTTGATTAGCTATGACTATGTCAATATCAAATAATTGAGCTGTTACTGTCGGTCTTTAAGTCAATAGTGAATAGGTCACTTGTAGGCAAGCGTACTCTGTCGTAGACCATATCATCGCTGACTATCAGATGAGATAATAGTCAAATGCGAGCCTATCAATCATCATCATAATCATTTTAGCCGAAATACGTCCACTGTTGGACATAAGCTTACAGTAAGTTTTGCCACAACGAGCGATCATGTACATCTTGCATCCATTAAATACCCACGACCCTCACCAAGTCATCGGTCCACCTCGTAGAAGGCCTACCTACTCTGCATCTTTTGGTGCGTGGTTGCCACTCAAGAACCTTTCGACTCACTGCCACTTAAGTTTGGCGATTCTTAAGGCTATGTCGACAACCTGCTCCGAAAAATCTACATTCCTGAAGTACTATCAGCCCCAGCAGTATCAATATTAATAAATAAAAAAAGACCGTGCCACGATCCAATCAAAATTCTATAAAATCATTATTACTGACTGCACGGTCGCTTTGTCTCTTTCCCACTATTCTATTTATATTCCTCAAAGCCGGATATAAGTCTCAATCCATTCCTCTAAGTCTATGTCAGCTACCGACTTCACAGTACACATCGCTATATTAACTTTGTTTAGACAAATAATATTGTACATTAACTTGACCTCGTTATTGTTACATGACAAGATATACTTGACATTTAAACAATGTTTAAACAATCTTAATGTGAACTTAAACAGAAACACATTACACTAAGTTGACTTTAAGTTTGAAGATGCTTAATGTTACATCCCAACGACAGTACACACACAGTTATTTTGTTTAAAAGTTGTGTTACACTCAGTCAGAGTCTCGAGATATATAACCCCCGACTTGCATTTTTGTAATATACATCTTATACTCTTTCATTTGATACCTCACTTGGCCATATTTGTAAACATTCGGTTGTTCATTCCCACTTTCATCCCCCCCATTTTCCTTTTAAATTCTATCTCAGGGCCAAGAAACAGTAGAAATAGCCCCTGAGACTCATAAATAGCCCTGCTTTGAGACATTCTGCGCCATCCAAGTAATCAACAGAGAGATAGCTCTCTAATTGAGAATCAGACGAACAAAATGTCTCAACACAAGAGCACGCACATCCTCAGCTATGGATTTTTTAAATGAGAGAACTTTAGAAGAACAATGACTAAAAAACATGCTTTCAAATAAAAAACCGCATCTAAATCGGTTCACTCGTTTAAGTGCTATGGTGTCACAGACATACATACACATAGCGGCCAAACTTATAATACCCCTCTTTTTCCAACGATTGATGGAATGTAAATAATGTATGGAATTAACAGGTGCTGCGGATTTTTGGCACAATTCTTTTTTGAGTGAAGTTCACTGGTTGTTTTAATTACACAAATCAGGTTCAGGCTCAGGTCAACCCAGGTTACAAACATAGCCCGAAGAATCGTCAAACTTGAGTGGCAGTGGGCAGGGCACGTTAATGGTGACGAAAGGTTCTGGAATGGCGACCACGTACCGGAAGCCGCAGCGTTGGAAGGCCTCCCACAAGGTGAACCGATGACCTGGTGAGGGTCACGGGAATCCGATGGATGCGAGACGCACAGGACCGTTCATTATGGCGACATTTGGGGGAAGCCTATGTCCAACAGTGGACGTCTTTCGGCTGAAATGATGATGATGATTTTTTCTGGATATTTTGATGTTAAATTGGTGTACTTTTATATCTTAAGTGTCTACAGTACCTGTTAGAAAATATGTTGAATCATTGGAACAGGTGTGATCTCGGTAAAGTGGAGCTAAAAAATATATTTTAGTATTAATTACCTCAGCAAAGCTTTTCGAGAAAGCCGACTCGATATATTTGCTGCCAAACATTGCAAAACTTGAGACTATTACATTCGCATTATAATGGAAACCAAGTGACTGTAATTGAGATAGAGAAAAGTGACTGTATTCTGTATCTTTAATAAAACATAATAAATCTAGCTTCTGCCGGCGGATTCGCCCACGTGAAAGTATAAATTTATCCATACAAACTTTGGACCCCGTTTCATCTTTAGGGAGTGAAATTTGAAAAGTCCTCTCTTAGTGCTTTACAAAAGGAAACCTTGTGCAAAATCTGAAGCTCCTAGTCCTAATATTTTCGGCTGTATGTTTATATCGACACCCGCATCTAACAAGGCTGGAATAACAGTCCATACAAAATTCAATCATGGCACTATCACATTAGGTTCATTTTAAAAAAATACCGAATTAATGTTACAACCTTGTTCGTTGCGAGTGTCGGTATGCCAGTCAGTCAGTTTCTACTTTAATATTAGATGCTTTCTAATCTGAACACTGCCACTGGTTAAATGTACAAACAGTGATGGCCCAAAAGAAAAAAAAAACCATGTGCCACCGAAATGTCAAGTGGCCAAACCCAATCATTTTGACAATATTTATTGTCAATTAAATTTTACTTTATCTAAAGCCCCCAGAGCTTTGTTAGATAAAGGTTCCATGTGAAATTTCCACTACCATCATATTCCTGCCCTTGTCCCATGTTACTTAGGGTCAGCGCAACACGTTTTTTTTTCTTCGATTCTATCCTATCAACCGTCACGCTATTACTGACTTCCGTTTCTTTCGCATCACTCCTCACACAACCCATTCATAGTTCCATCTAGGTACATGTTTATACATAACTCTCTTAGTAACATGCGTCTCATCTCTTGTTTTCTTATGACTATCAAGACAAACGATTCACTTTCAAATTTTCAGTCACTTGCGCCCCTTTCAGACTTCCTCTAATATTTTAATTTCTCACTTTATCTATTCTTGTCACTCTACATTTATCTATGTCAGCATTCTCATCTCAGCCACATGCAATTTTTTTCGAAGGATTTTTTACCATCCCGTATTGAGAGCGGAATTCACTAATAAAACTAATCGCGTTTTAACGTTTGGCTCGTATAATCGCGTTTAGCCGCTATCACTAGGGTCACTTGTCTGTATTTTTCTTTTGTTGTATTTTTACAAGTGACACTAGTGACAGCGGCTAAACGCGATTATGTGAGCCAAACGTTAAAACGCAATTAGTTTTATTGGTGAATTCTACCTTTAGGCATTTCAAACTTCGTTACTGAGATATTTATGCAACAAAATAGAAATGCTTTGTGAATTAAAAAAAAAAAATATATATTTTCCCTTTGCCCTACATGGGCATTTATAAAACATCAGAAGCTGTTACATTGTTCCAATTGGTCGTTACCTACAGAGAAGAACCGGAAAGAAACTCCATGGTTACTCTTTAAAAAAAAGATTTCACAGAAACAGTTTATCCAAGAAGGTACACAACGATCGTAGCAGCCATTTTTGCGCAATGAGGAATTAATATTCCCTTTGAATAAAAACGCTGAAAGTTATTTTTACGTGCCTTCGTTTCTCTTTTGTAGGAGACGTTACGCAGGTATTTTTGTAGACTTAGGTACATAAAATAGACGGTAACAAACCAATTAAATTGAATTTGTTAGCATCCCTGAAAGTCCTGAAAGTGTTCGTTGGATAAACAAAGGATCGCTTGACAAAATGTAAATGGGTTTTTGTAAGTATTTGCAAATTGTAAAAGCTTTTTACGGTGAGTCTACATGATGAGGTGACAGTCTGTTGTCTTTGAAAGCGGTTGAGTAATTTTATATTCACGAACTGTTTCAAATTGTATATAATATATTATTTTGAGCCTATTTTTGAACTGCCAAATAAATTTTAGCTGAGTAAAGAAACATACAAATGGCGTGTGCGCGGGAATTGCATAACTTGATTCCGACGAACGGCGAGTATCCACCCTTACGTTGTTGAAACTTCAACGATCCGGACTAAGCGTTTCGCTTCGTCGTTTATACCGCGTACATCGAAGGACTGGAACAATTTGCCTGCGGCAGTCTTCCCGTCCAACTATAATTTAGGTGTCTTCAAGGCTAGAGTGAATAGGCTCTTAATAAACTAGTGCGCCTCACCATCCATTATTGCATCTCCGCTTACCATCAGGTGGGATCGCAGTCAAGCACTGGTTTATATCAATTACAAAAAAAATATGTATGTCAAACTGCCAAACTGATTTTTCTTTGACTATTGAAAATTCAGCACCAAATTGATTAAATTTTTATCCAAGACTAGCTTCTGCCCGCGGCTTCACATGCGTGAAAGGTTTCTCCATATAAACTTTGGACCCCCGTTTCCTCCACTTAGAGGGTGAATTTTAGAAAATCCTCTCTTAGTGCTCGTCTCATTATGAAAGGAAACTTTGTGCAAAATTTCATGCTTCTAGTCCCAGTAGTTTTGGCTGTGCGTTGATATGTCAGTCAGTCAGTTTCTCCTTTTATATATATAGATTAAAGTTAATATTTTTAATGTCCAGTTAAAGTTGTAGTTAGTCGTCCGCAGTAGAGCAAAGAAGCAAGCTTAACTAGGACATTAGTTAGCAAAGTCCGGAGCTACAGTGATTTTAAGTTTGGCTCAAAGAGAAATTATTTATTGCAGAAAATGAAATCAGTTGATATTTCTAGCCTTTAAGGAAGACCATCTAATGAAGGGGTATTATCTTTGCTAATTAAAAAGTATATTGGTATTTATGATTGTTTTTTAGGGTTCCGTACCTCAAAAGGAAAAAAACGGAACCCTTATAGGATCACTTTGTTGTCCGTCTGTCTGTTTGTTTGTCATCTCGGGAACGCGTGGTTTTATCGAGTTAAAATTAAAACCATATACTTAAATATGCAGTCTCGTGAAGCTGTGAAAAAATAAAACTATTAAGTTAACGAAAAAAAAAGATACGGCTGTTTTTGTTGCAAAAAATATGTATTTCGACACATTCAAAGGAATCAATATTATACTAGTGTCCTGAGTCAACTGGAAGACTCAGGATCTTGAAATTTGGCATAAATTAAGGTTTTATATCACAAATATAGGAAAAAATCAGAAAACAGTAAATTTATTGTTACATCACAAAAAAAAAAAAAACTTTTTGTGATCGGCCTCCCCTAAATCCTTCCAAATATTCTTCTCCCATGTCGTCTCAAACCAGTACCTCATGGTACGCGTCCAGATCATCTCAACATTTTCTTAAAACTGCTGATCTACTTTAATAGGTACTATTGGCATATTATCATAAATATGTCCCCTAGCTGGGGTAGAAGACGTTCACAGTAGTTATCCTTTGCGACTAATTGCGTCCGATCTTGAATATCACACTTCTCTTCGCCCTATCTCAATCCGCTGGCCGTCAACTTTTTAATTAGGAAAGAAAAATCCCTTTATTCTAAATAAGCTCGATGATTTTAAAATTTCTTTGGTCGAGCTGTACTTTATTGTAAAAAGTTATAAGCAACGTTAAAAAAGTTCTACGCAATATTTTGTTAGTGTTATAAATTACAATTAGTGTTATATTTTGATACCGTCAAGTGGAGAAATTTTGTCATTGCAACCGAAATGAAATTCGCCCGACCTACAGGTGAGGGTGTTATGGAGCCGAGTGTTGCAGTGACTATCCGCGTGTATCAAACGAAGTTTTTCAATACACAAACACAAAACTTTTTAATTGGATTAGCGTCATTTGTGGATAAAGACCATAAATTAGGTATTAGTTTTGATTTCATAATTGGAACTTTATAATATGAGAGTAGATATTTTTCTTTAATTGAAAGAAAATCTGTTTACCTTATCGTGTTATTCCTTTTTCTTTGAAGGCCCCATCGTATTATTTTTATGCAAATTTCCGTTTAGGTTAAAATTGACATTGATAAAAGTTTTTTGGAACGTTTAAAACCGTTTGAGACGGACTATTTGGGTCTGTGAATTTATTAACCTTTGGTTTTGAAGGTTTGCAATGTAGAATAGAAATTATAATGAATAAATATTTTATAGAGGTGGTTTTTGCGGGATTATTTCGAGTGAAGTTTTGTGTCTGTTTCAATTATTCGCATATTGGTTCCAGTAAATGTTATGATGTAGTATTGTAGTTTTATGTCAAATGGCACAACTGAATAATAAGTATGGAGTCATTAAAACAGTTGACAGTTGTTGAGCAGTGGTGGCCGATTGGTAACGGCCCCGAATTACAAGTTGTAGGTCGAGGGTTCAAAGCCAGCCAGGCGCATTACTTTGTGTAATTATTTCATCACCACTGCTCTCAAAACGGTGAATGAAAACATCGTGAGGAAACCGGCATATCATAGAACCAAAAATTCGAAGACATGTGACATTCACCAACCCGCACTGGGCCCGCGTAGTGGATTATGGCCTATTCCCTCTTCTAGAGAGGAGGCCCAACAGTGGGAACATTATAAGGCCGACTATGCTTTGCTATGCTATGCATTAAAACAGGCGTGATATCAGTAAAATTTAAGTGAGAATTTTATTACAGTGTTAACATATTTCTATCACGCCGAAGCTTGCCAAAAAGGCTGACTAGATACATTTGCTGTCAAATACTGAAAAATATTAGAATGTGTTTTAAATATCATAAACAAGACACGAAAACTCGGAACAACTCTAGGCCATACAAACATTTGTTTCGGCGGGATTTGGCGCTTGGAATATAATAGAATAGAATAGAATAGAATAGAATAGAATAGAATAGAATAGAATAGAATAGAATAGAATAGAATAGAATAGAATAGAATAGAATAGAATAGAATAGAATAGAATAGAATAGAATAGAATAGAATAGAATAGAATAGAATAGAATAGAATAGAATAGAATAGAATAGAATAGAATAGAATAGAATAGAATATAATAGAATAGAATATAATAGAATAGAAAAGAATAGAATAGAATGCATGCAAACATTGATGTAAGTTCATCATCAAACATTTAACATCATCATCATCTTCCTGCCCTTATCCCGTGTTATTTGGGGTCGGCGCAACACATCATCAAACATAACACTGATACACAATTAAAATTTATCAGGTAGAAAACCTGATACGGAGTAGTAGCATCTGTTTAATAGAAGTTCAGTTAGTTTCTTTTTGAAAAGTGTTACTGGTTCCCTTTTTATAGAATTAGGAATGTGGCTAAAAATAGCCGGTGCCATAACAAAAACACTTTTCCTCAACAGAGCAGTCCTATATCCACTTGTGCGTAACATGTTCTGGTATTGAGATCGCAAAGCTATATCATGGATTTCTATATTGAACCACAGAAAACAATCATCCAAAATGAATGTAATTTTCGGTTGGAAATAACTGGTTTAGTAGTTAAAATGCTTATTACCTGTACTTCCTAATTAACATAGATTGACTTAACTAGTTCCGCTCGCATATCCGACTGTTTGCTCCGTCAAAATGAGCTGCAATCTCAATATTAGCGGAGTATTTCATTAGCGCGGCTTAAACAGCAACCCACACTGGGCCCGAGTGGGGGATTACGGCCCATTCCCTCTCCTAGAGAGGAGGCCTGATTATCAGCAGTGGGTACAGTGAAATAGTGGAAACATTGTAAGGCTAATTACGTTTTAATATATGGTTTAATCACAGAGAAAAGGAGAGGGAGGCCAAATAAAGATGTATTTATTAGTTTATAATATTAGCATACTAGCTTCTGCCCGCGACTTCACTCGCGTAAACATAGGTTTCTCCATACAAACTTTAGACCCCTACTTCATCCGCTTAGGGAGTGAATTTTGGAAAAATCCTTTCTTAGTGTTCGCCTACGTCATAAAAGGAAACCTTGTGGAAAATTTCACGCTCCTAATCCCAGTAGTTTCGGCTGTGCGTTGATATGTCAGTCAGTAAGTTTCCCCTTTTATATAAAAAGAAATAAGATTTTATTATTGTAACTAAATTTTTACATTCTACTTGATATAGCTGTTATATATTTATTTTGCACACCTACTACAGTGTTGTCTCTTTTAACCCAAAGGTTGACTGTGAGAGAATGCCTTGTTGCATTAAGTCCGCCTATGTACCATTACTGTACATGAAGTTTAAATAAATAAATAAAGATAGATAGATTTTGTGAGGAGTGATATGAAAGAAAAGGAAGTCAGTGATAGCGTGACATTTGATTGGGTAGAATGGATGCGAAAATCGTGAAGCGCCGACCTTAAGTAATATGAGACATGGGTAGGAAGATGATTATGATGTGCGAGAACGCTTGAACCTTGGCCTTGAAACGCAAAGGGTAATTTTTTTTTTCGTTTGGAAAATCATCTTATGACATCCCCCGCTCTTGGGCGGGGCGAGAGATAGTGTCAGACTTTTACCGACTAAAAACGCACTCCTGTTCCTTCGTTGACTTTCGTACCGGGGCCGAGTCTTCCTTTCAGAATCAGACCCTTGGCCCCAGTAGGCTTCGACCCTACTGGGCCCCTACAGTTGCTGACATCTCCTTGAGGTGCGCGTGGAACAAACTGAAAGACAGGTGGGTTTTGGTCAATTAAATTCTGACACGCCCTCTCCTCCCTAGAGCGGGAGAAGCCATTAGATGATTTGCTACCTCAAATAAATGGCCTCAAATAAATATCTGAAATTTTTCTATGTACGTGAGGATACTGAATCAGTTGGTTTCCTGTAAGGGGAAGCAATTTGAACACATTTGGAAGAAGTTGGTAGAATTATCTCAGTATTGATTGGTTGGATTTGTTTTTTCACAATAAATTTGTTGATTTATATATTTGTAAGTATGGTTTTGTTATTGTACTCATTTCTTTTCTAGTTGTCTTTGTATTAAGACCTACCAAGTTAGGTTTCTGCACTACCCTAATGTTAAAAAAAAAAACATTTTACAAAAAAAAAAACGACTTCACTAAAAAAAACACTGTTAAATAAGAAACAAACAATACCAAGAAACACCGACTTCCGAAGTTAAAATAATTTTGATCCTTTAGTGTTTTTTTTATTTAGTGTTTTTTTAGTTTAGTGTGTTTTTTAGTGAAGTCGGTTATTTTTTTTTTTCACACTTTTTAGTTGCGATGATACACTTATAAACAGAGTGCCAATTTCTCATGACAATTCCAATTAACCCAAACACTGCTAGGTTACATTATTTTATCATAAAGATCCTGTGTCTACCATCCACCCTCCGGCTCCATCATCAGAACACTTCGATAGTACCTTATAGCCAAAATGCATCTCATGACAATTCTAATAAGTCCAAACACGACTAGGTTACATTGATTAATTACGGAGTTCCAGTGCCTACCTTCCGGCTCCATCATTATCATCAGATTACTCCTAAGGGTCTACCTTTTATAGCAGAACTTTTTATGTCAAAATATTATTTTGCATAACAACGGATAGCATAATAAACTTCATTTCGTAGAAAATCGTTTCGCATACACTCATTTGTCATACATTCAAAACTCATAATTTTGTTAGTCAGAATCATCATTAGGCATAAATTTCATATCCATAATAATTAAAACTTAGAACCATCACATCGCAGAAAAATCACAGTCAGAATCGTCTTTTGACAATCATGCAGTAGGCACGCAGCATGCAAGCAGGCATGCAATATGCAAGCAGGCATGCAGCGCAGCAGCAGGCATGCAACATGCACTAAGCACGCGGTATGCAAGCAGGCATGCAGTATGTAAGCAGGTATGCAGCATGGAAGCAGGCATGTAACATGCACTAAGCACGCAGTATGCAAGCAAGCATGCAGTATGCTAGCAGGCATGCAGTATAGAAGCAGGCATGCAACATGCAGCGAGTATTGTTTCTGTCACGGCTCCGGCGCTGCCTGGTTTGGGCGGTCCCACGCGAGCTTATCGTCGCAGATGAATGCCCGCCGCCGCGGCTGAGGCAGGCCGGCTAAGCCGGCCAGCAAGCCGAAGCCGAGCCTGCCTCCTGCCACCTGCTCCTCAGCTCGCGGGCCGCCCTACGCGCCCTCCACGCCTGCGTGGGCTTAAATTACACTCTAGGGGTAGGACAGATGTAAAACCGTTGTAAAGTCGGTTTTGCATCGATTAATTTCTGTCACTAAATTTTGTAGCACAACATATTGACTTTTTGTGACACTATTTTAATTTAATATTGAAAATGCTACCAAGTAACTGTCTATATATTTGTGGGCAAAATTCCGTAAAATGTCGTTTCAGTGTGGTGAAAATGCAGCAAACTAAATCATTTGAATGAAAAAGGTTTAAAAGAGGCACCGGCTAATAGCAAAAACTTATTTTGTAAATCGACGAAATATAGTTCGGTAAAATAATACGTATGACACGTGATATTTCGATGATCTAAAAATATTTCAAGTAATGCATAAAGCAAAAAAGACCCAACGTATTTTTTGCCCAATAGTTTTCGGTAACATGAAATTCGATTAAAAAAAAAAAATTAAAAAAAAAGCAAAGTTATCGGTTCCCAAAATAATCATCTCTCTAAATAAACGTTATGCTAAACGAAATTATGCGTAATATTAATTATGCCAAATAAAATTCTGCCATGTTAAAAGTGCGCCGTTGCAAATTCGGACACGTGAAAATTCTGCCATACAATAGGTATGCTAAATAATTTTTATGCCTTAAAAATATTTGATAAAAGAAGATTATGCCAAGTGTGTTATGCCAAATAAATTTTTGGAGTATCAAGATTCTGCCAAATAGAAGGAACCCCAATCCTAAAGTAAGGAAGAGAGGTATTTAATTTTGGATTGGACTTAGAATATGAAGAACTAGAAGGGAAGTCCTTTGTGGCAAATATCATCTATGCGTAGATCCACAGAAATGTTTCAATATTTCCCTTTTTGTTTTAACTTAAAAATAACTTAAAAACTTCAAGTTTATAATTTTCCAAAAAAATAAACAACCGACTTCCAAAAAAAACCTGTCTTACCAGTGTTCCTTTTTTTTTGACACGGTGTTTTTTTTTTAAAGTTTTGGTAAAAAAAAAAAACATTAATTCGTCATTCAGTCGTCATCTTGAATTTAATATTTTATTTGCTTTTTTAGTTTGTGAGTACATTATGAATGGCAAACATGCAAAATAGGTACATGCAAAATGGCAGATTTCCAAAGGTCTTTATTGGATTAGTATTACATAGATTTATATTTTGATTTCAACAGAATCCTAGATAAAGAAAAAAGTGTAATAACGTCATAATCACTTAAAAGCGGTTAATTGTAAATGTATTTCTGGTCAAGTGCACTTAAATTGGTTTTGCAATTTTCTGTTTATTTTTAGTCTGTTTTTTTTAAGTAGGTACTTGTGCTCGTGACTGTACCTAATATCTACAGATTTTTGGAAGTATGTGGAACAGAGAGTAAAGTCCCGCAAACCTCCGTTGAAAAGGGAGAATCCTCCGACCAGACGGGTGTTATGTCTGGTGGGCTGCAACTGCCCGATAGATGATTTCGGGCGGTTCTATATGTTCTAATCGCGCGGAGAACTTTGATTGCGCGATGCAGGATTAGTTCTTATGTGACGTCATAGATGTCGCTACAGATTTACAACGATACGAATTACAGAACTTTCAATCTTATGAAGCCAAACACGTGTTCAATCAATTGTTGGGTTATTTCCAATACCTACCGTTTGTTTGTGTTTCCGAGCAGTGGGTAAGATATTATGATATTGAGTTATAGTGTAATTGGCTGAAAATAGGTCGTTACGGAATGTTGTAGAGCTGATTCTATCCAGTAGTACTTCAATAAGTGGTTATAAGGTACTTACAAGTACAGGTTTTACAGTATTGTAAATGTAAGTATATTATATATTTTGAATTATCAAACAGTTGTATATTAGGCATAAACAATTTTATCTATACATTAAACTATAATATAATATTCAGAATGTAAATTGAGGTGATTTGTAACGATGAGGGTGGCATAATTAATCTAGATTAAATCCTCTTAAAATTAATAAAGAAAAAATTTTACAGGTGGATACATTACTCACAACATTGCAAATCTTGCAAAATTGTCCAAAAACCCTACTATAGGGTAAGGTAACAGGGTTCTTTGACAATTTCGCAATTGTTCTTTTGTAATCATAGTTTTGTTTCAATTCCTGGTGATCTCGGTTGTCCATTGGAAAATGCAGCGAATCGGTCGATGTAACTAGTACTATTTATTTATAATTTACTAGCTTCAGCCAGCGGCTCCGCCCGCGTGCTAGTAGGTTCTTCCAAACAAACTTTGGAACCCCGTTTCATCCCCTTAGGGGTGGAGTTTCGTTAAATACGTTCTTAGCAGATGTGACCCTATAAGAAACCTACCTGCCAAATTTAAGTTTGTAGGTGTTATAGTTTTTGAGATTTCGTTATTGATCAGTAAGTGATATTTCGCTTTTATATTTATAGATTTTATAATTGGGTATTTGCCTGTCCTTATTATTGTACAAAATGCTT
Organism: Mythimna vitellina; assembly: GCA_949316375.1. Classification (NCBI taxonomy): domain Eukaryota; kingdom Metazoa; phylum Arthropoda; class Insecta; order Lepidoptera; family Noctuidae; genus Mythimna; species Mythimna vitellina. The sequence goes on from OX438696.1 coordinate 5,471,604, forward strand.
TGAAAATAAACTTAAACGATCTTTTAGTTTTGGTCTTCACGCTAAAATCTCATTTCAAAAACCTCACTCATACAATGAAAAACTTACTGCAACTGACTCTGGGGCCATGGGTTGTGCGAAAGAGAACCCCTAGAACGAAGGTAAAGAAGGAACAGGAGTGGGTTTTAGTCAGTATAAGTCCGACACGCCATCTCGCTCCGCCAAGGGCGTCAGATGTCATTGGATGATTTCCCACCTAAAAATAAAAACTGCAACTGACTCGAACGGCAAACCAATTTAACTGGAAATCCAATTTCTACGAAACCAATTTTATATTTTACATAATGTAATTGGATACTCACTGGCTTGCGACATGTTAACGGGATAAATGATTGCATGTACCATGCTAGTCATTGAAAGTTCACAATTTAATTTTAAGGTATATTCGTATATTCAATAATATTTACATATCTCCAAAGTTTTAGAATAAAAGTGTCTGCACCTCCTCTCTTTTTAGGGTTCCATGGCTCAAAGCAAAAAATGGAACCCTTATAGGATCATCATCTGTCATCCATCTATCACCCTTTATCTTGGAAATGCGCAGAGGTATCGAGTTAAAATAAAAATCATATGCTGAGGTCTGCGGTCCCTTTAAAGTTAACGAAAATAAGATACCTACTCTCTAGGGAATCAAAATTCATAGAGTACTTCCCGTTGACCCAGAATCCCGAAATTTGGCACTAAGTAAGCTCTTATAGCACAGATATAAATCTGAAAACAGTAAATTTGTTGTTATGTCACAAAAAAAACTTTATTTGTTATTCGGAAAAATCTTCGAGACTCCATTCGAAAATTAAACTACATAGGTAAGTTTGTACGGAACCATCTCGGACTCGCACTTTACCAAATTTTTTTAAGGTTGGAAAACACCAAATTATTTCTCCTGCTCTAGGTGAAGGGCGTGTCAAACTTTTAATGACTAAAACCACATCTGTGTCCTACAGTTAGTTGCCTTTTGCGTTCAAAGACCACGGGGATTTTCTGAAAAGGATTCAGAAAATCCCCACGGACTGCACCTCTTCAGCCCCCCTAGCCAAGTTACGACCGTTTCGTTTAGATTTTCTTGCGTCGAACGCCTCGAGTAGGCCATGCCTCTAATTTCTTTGTTCTGACAACATCTCAACGCTCAGTCACATGGTCAGAAGAAGGAATCTGAGGCGTTCGATGCAAGAAAATCGAGACGTAACGGTTGTAACTTGGCTAGGAGGGCTGTTCTACAATTTTGAATGACGGTAATTCTTTTTTAGGATTCCGTAACCGAAGGGTGTCAACGTGACCCTAATACTAAGCCTCCACTGTGCGTCTGTCTATCCTCACAAACTGTAATCGATAGAGAGTTGAATTTTTTACACAATGTTTATTTCTGTTGGTGCTGCATTTTGTCGGCGTTTTTGCTCGATTTTACTTTGGTCGTACGGTGCTTCGTATGCGATTCAATTATTTTCATTGATGCCAAAAACTAAATTTCAGATAAACTTTTTTTTTTTATTGGGTGGGAAAATCATCCTAATGACATCCCCGCTCTTGGGCGGAGCGGGAGATAGTGTCAGACTCTTACTGACTAAAAACCCACTCCTGTTCCTTCGTTGCCTTCGTCCCAGGGCCCCGGGTTCCGCTTTCACACTACCCGTGGCCCCAGTAGGCTTCGACCCTGCTGGGCCCCTACGATTTGCTGACATCTCCTTGAGGCGCGCGTGGAACACTACGCGCCGTCGACGACTTGGGCTCGGTCCGATTACCGGACGATCGGACGGCGAGCCACACATTGATCGCTTCGGCTTCGCAGAAGGAGGCGACCGCCTGCCACTCCTCCTCGCTCCGGAGCATGGCCTGAACCAAGGCCCGGCGCGAGAGATCGCCGCCGCCGATTGCCCCCACGAGGACACGGCGTTGCTCTGCCCAAGCGGGGCACACCTCCACCGTGTGCTCTACCGTGTCCTCCGGGTGGTCCACACAGTGGCGACACCCGGGCGTCGTTTCCGCACGAATCCGGTGCAAGAACCTCCCGAACTTACCGTGTCCGGTGAGAACCTGCGTCATGCGGAATGTGAGGACGCCGTGAGGTCTTTCCAACCACGCCTCAAAGAGGGGACTTACCGCCATAATTGTGGCGTGCCCAGCACTGGGTCGCGACAGTCGCTGTCGCCATTTCTCCATGAGAACTCGCCGGAGCTCCGTCCGCCATGCTGCGACTTGTCGCGGCAGCGGAGTTTCGCCCCGGCGTTGCATCTGCATGCGCAGTTCATGCATGAGTGCAAGGACTGTTGCCTCCAGCTCCCATGGTGACTGGCCAGCAAGGAGGCTCGCCGCTTCGCGGGAAATCGTCCGGTAAAATTAATTTATGTTCAGCTTTCATCCTCATGAACTATACTGTTTTGGACCAAACTTCATATATTTTCTCTGCTCTTCCCTTTTATGGAAGCTGCCACCTCTCTTGGGCAAACAGATCAAATAGTCTGATGTAGTCTGACGTCCATCTTAAATGTGGTGTGGCTACAAGTTACGCTGTTCATTTATTTTAGTGTGCTCGGCATCTACAAAATTTCTAATTTAAACAAACCGGCGTTCCTGTCTTCGGTTCACAGCACTCAACATTTAACCGTAAGAATTTTAACCTCATAAACTGCAAAGAGCCGTGCTTAGGACGGGTTAACCTCATTAACTTTATTTGAGTGTTTTTTTTTAGGTGCGATTGTGTCAGACTTTTACTGACCCACTCCTGTTCCTTCTTTGCCTTCGTCCCAGGGCCCCGGGTTTCACTTTCACACTACCCTTGGCCCCAGTAGGCTTCGACCCTGCTGAGCACCAACGATTTGCTGACATCTCCCTGTGGCGCTCGTGGAACAGTACGCGCCATCGACGACTTGGGTTCGGTCCGTACGGTTACCGGATGGTCGGACGGCGAGCCACCCATTGCTCGCCGTCAACAAGCCCGCGCCTACAGTGGCCGGAAATCGGCATCGGCACACCTCCACCGTGTGCTCCACCGTCTTTTCTAGGCGGTCCACACAGTGGCGACACCCGGGCGTCGCTTCCGAACGAATCAGGTGCAGGAACTTCCGAATTTACCGTGTTCGGTGAGAACCTGCATCATGCGGAAGATGTCGCAAAAAACGTGTACTTCGACACTCAAAAGAATTAAGATTCATAGGGTACTTCTCGTTGCAATTTTTTTTTTTTTGCGATTCAGAAAAATCTTAACTTAATTCGGTTATTAAACTGTCTAACCAACTATACTAGCGGGCGTCTGCCCTACTAGTCCTCTACGGTTGCTGACATCCCTTTGAGGAGCGTGTGGAAATTTGGCTCCTATGTTTTTGTACGTGCACTAATTGAGTAAATTAACTTAAATATTATGTAGGTACTCTTTTGTACCTTCCAATTTTGACAGGCCTGTTGGTCTAGTTGTCAGTGGCCCTGACTGCTATGCCGATCGTTGTTGTGGGTTCGATTCTCACCCAGGACAAATGTTTGTGTGATGAGCACGATCATTTGTTCTGTGTCTGGATGTAATTTATCTATAATAGGTATGTATTTAGAAATATATAAGTATGTTTATCATTTGTCTAGTACTCACAACACAAGCTTTGCTTAGTTTGGGACTAGACGGCATTGTGTGAAAGAAGTGCTTAAAAAAAAATACATTTGTTCTAAAATTACTTGCCATGTTGTAATAGACGGTGTTGATAAATTAGATTGAGCGATGATAAATATTAGCAATCCATTAGTTTTCAGTCAGCGTTCGGTTTACCGTGATCCATGTACATAATGGCTATTACTTTTTAACGACTTTGTATTTAATTTTTTCAATTCCTGGAATGATAAGTAATAAATAATAAATATAATTTATTTCTCTCATAAAGGTACATTGTAACATGTTTATTGTTTATTTTATAAATTTTGCCTGAAAACCAAAACCTTTGTGAGTGCTGGAGTCTGAACTAGGTTCAAGACCTGTATGACAGATCTCCAGTCTCACACCCTTTTAAACATAATCACATTAATAGTACCGAAACCCCAGAGTTAATTATAAAGAACTAGCTTTTATTTATTTCCTACAGTAATAAAAAAGTTATATAAACAACTCAACTTCTGAGTTGATGAGTTGAGAGATGATGGCATCTCTCAACAAGAATCGCCAAACTTAAGTGGCAGTGGGCAGGGCACATTGCTCGCAGAACAGATGGTCGATGGGGACGAAAGGTTCTGGAATGGCGACCACGTACCGGAAAAGGCAGCGTTGGAAGGCCTCCCACAAGGTGGACTGATGACCTGGTGAGGGTCGCGGGAATTCGATGGATGCGAGACGCACAGGACCGGTCATTGTGACGGCATTTGGGGGAGGCCTATGTCCAACAGTGGACGTCTTTCGGCTGAAATGATGATGATGATGATGATGATAAACAATTAGCGGTCCGGTACATACTTCGCTACGTATAAAGTGAAATAACAAAATAAAAAAGTTGGAACATCAAATTCATTTGTAACAAAAAATGTGATAAATGAAGATCTACATGACCGATTTTGTGCAAACTTCACATAAACCATCTACTAAATAGTCCGAACAAAGCCTAAACATTTGGTTTGGATAGGTGAGCCGGTCTTGAGTTATAAAATTACAACGAAAAGTGGCATATATACATAAAAAGAAGATTTACTGTCGCAAAATAACGCAATCTTAAGAAAATTTTTTTTTAGGTGGGTAGTCATGTATTGACGTCTCCCGTTCTATGGTGGGGCGTGACGGTGTGTCAGACTTTTACTGACTAAAACCCACTCCTGTGTTCGTTCTTTACCTTCGTTCCAGTATCCCGGGGTTTTCCTTCGTACAATCCATGGCCTGAGAAGGCTTAGACCCTGCTGAGCCCCTATGGTTTTGCTGACACCTCCTTGAGGCGCACGTGGAAAATTACGCGCCGTCGACAACTCGGCCTCGGTCCAGAAACATTTTTTAGATTTCGATTTTAGGTTTTTTTGGAAGTTAATAATATTCATATGGACTAGTACTATGAGTGTTTTAATTTAATGTCGTGTCGTCAGCGCCACGTTGTATAAGGAAAATATGCGCCACGTGCGCAAAACACGGCCGAACGCTGAGCATAAAGCCGTTGCCTTATGCATAATGCGACGAGACTACTGCTCTGATTTTCAGCATGAGCCGGTGCCAGTGCCGGCAAAAAGACATCGGAATTGTATATTTTTCGGGGATAACATTCAATATTCATGCATGTTCAGCATAGTGTAGTTTAGTTCTTTTTTATCGTAAATCAAAGGAGTCAAATTCTCTGCCTGTGTTTATTCCTACATAAAGGATCCTACATATGAATATCCATGAGTACAATCTAGGGGTCTTTAAGTTAAGAGTGTTTTTTTTTTTAAAAATTATATGTTCACGCTTGACCGCCATCTCACCTGATGGAAAGCAACGATGCGGTCGACGATGGAGCGCGCTTACCTAGAAGTAACCTATTCACTCTTGACTTAAAGATTCCTGGGTTGTAGCCATCAGGAAACACAGATTCCGGCAAAGAATTCCACTCCTTAGCTGCTTCTGCAAGAATAAATTACTTCTGCTTAGAAGTAACCTATTCACGCTTGCCTAAGCGTGCTCAGTCGCCGATCACATGGTCGCTTTCCATCAGGTGAGATAGTAGTCAGGCGTGAGCCTATCAATAATAATTTTAAAAAAATCATTGAGCTATATACCATTTTGTTAGCTTCAGATGGCTCTTCTCTACTCGTCTATCGTCAACATGGTCAACGTCGAGCATGGTTTAAAAGCTTGTTGCTTCATCTAACGCAATTAGGGATTACAGAATCCGTACTTTTTAGAAATCCGAATTTTTGTACTCTCCAGATTATCCAGATTTTTCGAACTTTTGAGTGTTTTAATTTGATTTGATATAACTGAAATAAATAGCATAAATAATTTAAAATATGTATTTATTCGCTCAATTCACAGCACGACAGAATAAAATCAACTAAAATAATCCACAGAACTTTTAGATATCAGTCATTTTTCCCGTTATAAATTCACGTAATCATTTTTAATATAACATTAACATAAACTTTAAATAATTAAGTTATCAACATAAAATAATTTAAAAAATCATTAGGGTTGTGTAAATATTGTAAGGCACCGACAACAGTATAGAGCCGTGTCTCTTTAATTCTCCTTTTCAATGAATTTGCCAATTGGTTTGCAGTTGTCTTGGCTGTCTAATGATTTTATCAAAAATTGAAAAGCTATATCGGCCGTTAGAATAGTGGCATCTCTGTGGCGAGCCAAATTCGCGCAAATATACTACACTACACCTAATCCTCCCAATTCAAATATCTTTTGGACTACTTTTAATGGAAATTTGTGGACTAAAATCTGAAAAAACCGAATTTGAGTCCAAAAAACTGGATTTAAAAAAGTAAAAAAAAACCGGATTATTCAATTATTTCCGAATTTCGAAGAATCCGGATTGCAATCCCTAAACGCAATCCAACGCGATGTTTGATGAAGAGATAATACGAAAAAAGAGAGATTACGCTTGAAAACTCTGTTGGCATTTGGTGATGCCATGATTTATTCGAAAATTTCACAAAAGTTTTTCCAGGAAATACGTGTTTTTTTTAAACCCTTAAAAGTTTTTCAGAAAAATTGTCGTCATTCAGAATCTCGATTAAATGTTCAAGGCTTCTATGGATGTACTTTTTATATTTTTAATATATGAGAACATTATGGACGGCCTAATTTCACGTATAAAAGCAGATTTACAGAGGTCTTTACTAGATTAGTTTTACTCAAATTTATGTTTTGATTTCTTTAAAAGCATAGATAATATCCACAAGATAGCTGTGTATCAAAAATATCTTGAAAAAGATGTGTATTAACAACATTATCACGTAATGAGCGATTGTATGAAAATATATCTCGAGTTGGCCGCTTTTAAGTAGGTTTTATTTTTATTTTATTTATTATTTATTAAAACTTTATGCACTAGTAAGAAACACTGTACAAAGGCGGACTTAATGCCGTAGGCATTTTCTACCAGTCGACCTTAGGGTGGTGCAGAAATGTAACATGGTAGGTGCAACATAATGATAAACTAGATTAAGAAAACAAAAAACAATAATAAATATATACTTAGATACATACATACAAATTAACAAAGTTATTATGAAAGACGTATCCAACAAATCATCGCTGTGATGATTACACCAACTTCTTACGAATGTATTCACGAGCCATCACCTTAAAAGTGAACCGACTGGAAGCCGTCCTGATGTTCAGAGGGAGCGCATTCCAAAGAGAGATCGCCTGGACAATGAAAGAGGACTGGATAAACCCAGAGCGATGTGTGGGACATCGTAGTAGGCGATTATTGGTAGATCGGAGATTTTTATTATGACCAGAGCAAAGATATTGAACTTGAGAAGTCAAATAGGAAGGAGAAGAAGGTTTATCCAGAAAAGAATACAGCGTTGTTAAGGCTCTTAGCGCTCTACGCTTTACGCTCTAGGTTTTGTATTTTAAAAAAAAAACTCCATTTCTTCTAGACCTCGACATTCAAAACTGCCAGTAATATACAACAAGTTTTCTGAAGAAAATCACTTTTTTATACCAAGCTTTTAGCGCGGTATATACCTATATAATTAATACTCATCAAGACTGTAGCGACATCTATCGCGTCACATAAGAACTAATCCTGAATCGCGCAATCAAAGTTCTCCGCGCGATTAGAACATATAGAACAGCCCGAAATCATCTATCGGGCAGTTGCAGCCCACCAGACATAACATCCCGTCTGGTCGGAGGATCCTCCCTTTTCAAAGGAGGTTTGCGGGACTTTACTCTCTGTTCCGCATACCTCCAAACTGGTGACCCTCGACAAAGAACGTCAGCGCAGCCTTCGTGCAGCTACTACCTCGTGACGTCATCATCACTTCCTCAAGCTTTCGAGCAGCGAGCCATACAGCCAGCACCCACGGCATCCTGAAAGGGTATCCTGACCACCAGCATGCCTACATGGTCATACCTGGTCATCACCCTCAGCCTCATCAGCGACCTTGGCGAAGCACACTGCACCTTCGGTCAGTCACATGAAGAGCAATGAAGAACCTCTCCTGGTCGACGCAAGCAGTCAAGCCACTACGTCGCACAGCACCGCTCCGACTCACTGGAGCCAGCAGCACTACTCCGACTCACTGGAGCCTGCAGCATCATCCCGACTCACTGGGATAGCACCACCCCGACTCACTGGGGCATCACCGCAGACAGTTCCGACTCACCGAGAACTATGCGGCATTCGGTTCCGACCCACTGAAACCAACTTACCACAGGCTTGGCACGCATCAAGAACCATCGATCTCCGATCTCCGGAGAGGAGTGATATAGCGACATCTATCGCGTCACATAAGAACTAATCCTGGATCGCGCAATCAAAGTTCTCCGCGCGATTAGAATATATAGAACAGCCCGAAATCATCTATCGGGCAGTTGCAGCCCACCAGACATAACACCCGTCTGGCCGGAGGATCCTCCCTTTTCAACGGAGGTTTGTGGGACTTTACTCTCTGTTCCACATACCTCCAAAAGACCAATCCAAAAAGCATAAACACGGTAGGGTTGTCTGAGTTCCTATGCTCACCTTCCGGTTCCAATCATCAGATCAGCTCCATGTCACAATAATATTGCATTGTCATCTAATTTACACATGCATGCAAAATTTCAGATCACTTGGTAACCGGGAAGTGGATCAAATTTAATTTGCAAGATTTGATTTGACAGACAAACAAACATCGAGACGTGAAACTAAATTTCTGAGAATAGGCTTTGTACACAGCGCGCCAACAATACGTATGGCGAGCGAACTATCGGGTATATTGTACCGAGACTTATTAATAGTCTACCCTCAGAAAAAAAAAAATATTACACACAAAAATTTCAAATGCAAACTTAAGCAATATTACTTAAGTATTATTTAAGAATGTTTTATTTTACTTATTTAAAGACCTAAAGTTTTTATAAATTGTTATCGACAATAACGTACACATATGAAAAATCCTTTTGTATAATCTCGATATTGAGAATAGATTCTTCTTAGTGGTGTTTGGTTGCTATTTAACTTAGAAAATCCTGTATTCTTTTGTATTAATGATAAATCATCATCATCTTCCTGCCCTTGTCCCATCTTATTTAATCGAAATCATCATCATTACCATCATTCATCATTTTCATCTTTTTTTTCTTTTCTTTTATCTTATTTTTTTTCTTTTTTCTTCGTCTTAATGATAAATAAATGAAAAAAAAAGCTTGTAACAAGTATGTGTTTTCAAAAAAGAAAAGGGATACAATTAGAATAATATTCAGATGTTAAACCCGACAGTGGCGGACGACAAGACGTTAATCTCGTTAACGAAGACCATTAAGGGTTGGAAGAAATTAGTGCGGGAAAAACGAGGGTAGGAGAAGCGAGAAAAATATAAGTGTAATTAATTGCGACAGTGTAGGTACTCATGCTCTTTGTAATTTATTAAGAAAAATGGTTGTTTACTAAGGAAGTCTTCTAAAACTGTAGGCCTACCCTAGGTACAATCGTATATAACTTGGTTTTTTGAGTACCGTACCTAAGCATGTTACTAAAAGAGTTATGAGTTTACATGTGGATGGATGGAGAGCGAGAGGGAGACCAAAGAAAAGATGGATGGATTGTGTGAAGAGTGATATGAAAGAAAAGGAAGTTAGTGACAGTATGAAGAGTGACAGGGCAGAGTGGAAGAAAAAAACGTGTTGCGCCGACCCCAAATAACACGGGACAAGGGCAGGAAGATGATGATGACCTAAGTCGGCAAAAACGGAAAAAATTCAGGTATCCTACTCTAAACAGCTGTGAAAAAATCAAAATATATGGTACTTCCCAAATTTGGCATGAAGCATATTATGGCCACTGGGTCACCGAGTCGCTTGTAGATGATATGGATAAAGATAGGGAACGCAGGGCTTTGTCTGTTAGAGCTAACATGCTGGCTCATAGGTTCGCACGTTTTACTGCGGAAGTAAAAGCTATATTGTTTAGGGCCTTCTGCCAATCGTTTTACACGTGCTTATGGGTCAAGCATACGAAAAAAACGTATGACACCCTGCGTATCCTCTATAATAATGCCTTCAGGGCGCTGATGAAGCTGCCTTGCTATTGTAGTGCGTCGTGTGTGTTTGCGGACGCAAACATAGATCATGGTTTTGCGGCGATAATTCGCAAGAGAGTTGTGTCCCTAATGCGCCGCGTACGAGGCAGTTCCAACAGCTACCTTGAATTGTTCGCCTGGAGGATGGATCTGCCCGATAATGCGGTACTGGACCATGCTGCACGTTGAGCACTCCGGAGCCAAACCCAAATTTAGGCTAAGATAAAACATGTGTATGTATATATTTTATTATTTTGTGTATTTAATTGTAATTGAATAATTGTAATTTATTGTGTTTTTAATGACATTATTGTAATTTTGTGTTTTTGTAATGTGTATTTTTTTTAAAATTTAATATTTTTATTTCAAAATTTTGAAACCAATATGGACTGGTTTCCAAAATAAATGAATTTTAATTATGGGAAAAATTTTGAAAACTGTTTTGCAGTTACGTCATAAAAAAAGTTTTCGCGTTTGACGCGGTGGTTGAGTGATTGACTGGCTGCGCTGCGAGTCGTGGGTTTCATTTCCGCACTCAACAAATATTTGTGTGGTCTACAAATTGGTGTTTCGGGTCTGGGAAAGACACCCAGGATGTGAATTTACATGCTTGTAGACGCGATATAAACGTAATTCGTATAAGGAGCAAGGTTTTAAAAAAAAAAATAAAAATAATAACAGAAAATATAGTAAACCGATCCATATCAAACTACCAAGGAATTAGCGGTATAGTTTGATGTAAGCATACCCACAATAATGGGCCAACCCATTTAACGGACTCCGGACCATAGCCTGTTCCAGGCCTCGGCACAAGAGGTCATGATTCATGTATTCCAGTTTTACAATTTGAGCATCACTTTTTGTCACACGCTGACAACATTCAGTAAAGTAATTGGATATATCGGACTACGTGGAAAGCTGTCTTTTGTTCAGTTTTGAGCACCCACCATGTTCGCATTTTGTAAATTGAATTCCAGCCAGTTTTCAGGCACGACACTTATTATTTGTATTTATATTTTAAAAATGAAAATGGTTACCTACTAATTGTGTTGTTTCCGCCAAATTTGCTGAATATAAAGATGCTAGCAATTTATAATATACTAGCTGTTGCCAGTAACTTCGCCGGCGTTAATGTAGAAAATCGGCCCAAGGGAAAATACTTCCGACATAAAATTACACTAATATTATGAAGTTTGCATGTACTTACATAAAATAAATATACAGGGTTACTTGTAAAACACTGGCAACCTTTCACGACTATAGTACTAACATCATAAACAACCACTTTTGTCCTATAACTTTTAAAAACTTATCATATTTTAGTTCACAGATTTTCATAAAAAAAATAAAAATATTTAACTTGAACGTTCTAAATATTACGAAGTCTATGCGAAGCAAGCGTTGTACATACAATAGCGGAGGGGAGCGGGGATCGGGCGCCGGGGTGCTTGATGCGCTTATGACGCGACATACACACGTAAGTAGGTATAGCAAAATACAGAGTTGAAATGTGTCAGATAGAACAACGAAATCTTGAAGGTTTGTTTTTGGTAAATTAAAAAAGTTTATTTTTATTTTATTAGTACACGGTTTCATTTATCATATACAGTTTTGCCCTTATTACTATTTTAACACTAAATCATAATTCTGTATCATGTCATAAGTTCAGCTGTTTGAAGTTTTTAAATCAATAAAATATTCATCGGACGATCTCTTCTGTAAAAATCTCAGTTTGAAAATAAGTACGATGTGAGCTTGTATTTCCTTCTCTGAAAGGAATTTCTTCTCACTTCTTTTGGTAAATTAATTATGTTTTGTAAAAAATCATAGAACACAAGTTGTTGTTAATGATGTCAGTAATACAGTCCTGCAAGGTTGTTAGTGCTACAAATAACCCTGTATAAATAAATAAAATATATACATATATACCGCGTGTATGTTTCCTTAGGATAATAGTCTACCTACTTTCTCGAGGGCGAAGCCATTGGCTGAAGCTAGTGTATTATAATATAAAATGCTGAAAGACGGAATCTACTTTTAGTTTGGTATTAAAAATATTTTTCATTTATTTCATCTTGTTTGTACTAATATTAAAATGAAGTCAAATTGCGTGCTAGTTAATTTTACGTTTGCAAATCTCTGAACGTACTGACAAACTTATCTCGACCTTCACCATCTTATTTCTTTCGGCGTATACTAAAAAAAGTAATCAGCACCTGTGCGACTGACTCCGAGAAAAAACTACAATTAAAAAAGTTAGTCTCACCATCCACCTGCCCTTAACCTCTACCATGACGTTTAAAGTAAGATTGTTTCATTCTTATTTCCAGTGTGCGTAAGAGATGGCGCTAGACAACCTTTATAGCTCTGTCTCTTACCCACACTGAAATAACGTCAGGTATCCTCTCTTGTTCCGTTTAATTTGTATTTAACAATTAATCCATCATCTCTTCTTTGGCCTCCTTCTACTACGAAAGCTTTTTAATAAGGCTAGTCTAAACATTAAAAAAATAAGAGATGACGCTAGACAACCTGTATAGCTTTGTCTCTTACCCACACTGAAATAAGAATGAAACAATCTTACTTTGAACGTCATGGTAACCCCTCTTGTCCCGTTTTATTTGTATTTTACAATTCAACCAACTTTTCTTTGGCCTCCCTCTACTACGAAAGCTTTTTAAAAAAGCTAGTGTAAACATTTAAAAAAATACACTAAATATATTAAACCGAAGAATCAGACACCAACAACACATTGCACTAACGAGCCAAGCAGATATGTATATCACAAAAGCCTTCAGAACAGAAGAGATATACAGCTACTCGTGCGCCCCATTATTTACCAGACCAGTTGATCCCACTAACTACGCTGAAAATAGTTCAGCGTGGTACGAGCTTACCATATTTCAGTGGTTGGATTAAAGTTATTGACAGTTAGTTGAAATCTTTGTGGAATCGCAGCATTGAGTGACTGAAATATTGATTTTAGCTAATAGATCATTTGACTTGCCTGTTGGTCTACTAGTTAGTGGCCCTGACTGCTATGCCGGAGGTCGTGGGTTTGATTCCCACCCAGGACAAATGTTTTTGTGATGAGCACAATCATTTTTCCTGTGTCTGGGTGTAATTTATCTATAATAAATATGTATGTATTTAGAAATATTTAAGTATGTTTATCAGTTGTCTAGTACTCATAACACAAGCTCTGCTTAGCTTGGGACTAGACGGCGTTGTGTGATAGTTGTTTGGATATCTTTATCTATATTTCTAGGTCATTTTAAAATTGGTAGTAGGTTATGTTTTTCTTAGAAAAAAGAGACATTAATTATGTATAATCAAATTTAATGTAATAAATCTCGTGTCAGTTTTTTTTTTTAAGTGGAATATTATCCAATGTCTTCTCCCACTCTACGGCGGAGTCGGAGAGCTAGGCAGACTTTTATTGACTAAAACCCACTCCTATGTTCCTTCTCTGCCTTGCGTTTCACGACCCTGAGTTTTTTTTAGAAGCGAACCTATGACCCCAGTAGGCTTCGGCCCTGAGGTATCGAACTCCTCTATAGAAATATAACCTCCTTTCTTATATCTATGAATTACTCCGATACGGTGTAAGGTGACTGTATCATTATCATTGCAATATTCGTAGACGGCGCGTACTGTTCCACGCGCGCCTCAAGGAGATGTCAGCAAACCGTAAGGGCCCAGCAGGGTCGAAGCCTACAGGGGCCAAGGCTCTGCTTGTGAATGGAAAACTCGGCCCTGGTATGAAAGGCAACGAAGGAACAGGAGTGGGTTTTTAGTCAGTAAAAGTCTGACACATTCTCGCGTTCCGCTCAAGAGCGGGGGATGCTATCGGATGATTTTTCAAAAAAAAAAAAAACATGACACAATTAAATTATATATTATACTAGTTGACTCTATAATATAAATTATCAAAGACAAAAATAGGAGTGGTGGGACTTCCTAAATATGCAAGAAAAAGTTCATAAACATTAATCCAGCCGTTTCGGAGGTGTTTGTCAACAAACACTGTGACATGACATTTTTATATATTGGGAGATTAGGGAATAAAACATTTTTGCTGACTGCCACAGCTTTCACAGCAATAGTTTAGATTTATAGACCACCTGTGAACAAGTGTTGAAATAGGGGTTGTAAAATAAAACGCTTCTAGTTTTCTAAGCCATAAAGTGCAGAAGCATGTTATATATTAAAGGAGTGCTAGAATACGATTGGAACTATATATAAGAGAATAGGTTGTAAAATAATTTCACCCAATTACCTAAAAAATCGAACGTAACTGTAAATACCGCCCGGAGGACACGGTCGAGCACACGGTGGAGGTGTGCCCCGCTTGGGCAAAGCAACGCCGTGTCCTCGTGGGGGCAATCGGCAGCGGCGATCTCTCGCGCCGGGCCTTGGTTCAGGCCATGGTCCGGAGCGAGGAGGAGTGGCAGGCGGTCACCTCCTTCTGCGAAGCAGTAATGCCAGCAAAGGAGGCGGCCAATCGCGTGAGGCAACGGTCCTTACGCTCCAACCGCCGCCGGGATTCCGATCCCGATTTCCGGCCACCGTAGGCGCGGGCTTACGGACGGCGAGCAATGGGTGGCTCAGCAGGGTCGAAGCCTACTGGGGCCACAGGTAGTGTGAAAGCGAAACCCGGGGCCCTGGGACGAAGGCAACGAAGGAACAGCAGTGGGTTTTTAGTCAGTAAAAGTCTGACACTATCTCTCGATCCGCCCAAGAGCAGGCTTTGTCATTAGACGATTTTCCCACCCAATAAAAAAAAAAACGTAAGTGTAAATCAAAACAAAAGGTAGGCTTTTATTCTGATTTACACTTACGTTCGATTTTTTTTGATAACTTATATCGCAGTACAACTGTTGCTGTAAGCCATAACTTATAACGAAGGAAAGTATTGCTTCCGAGCGGGCGATACCGCTATAACATTAATAAATCATAGCCCACTATATTGCACACCACACCATCATCACCTATCCAATATCTTAATGGAGGGAGCTCTTAATTGGAGCACAATAGAAGTAAAAAGCTCGCCCTACCCTACTCAGACTAATTAGGAACTAACAGTTCTGTCTAGGCTAGTCAATAGGAGGGCAGTTGCCGAATGACTACCTAGTCATTCTCCTAGCCTAGTTAGTCTAACTTCGTAAGATAAAAAGAAAGAAAGATCTCGGGAAAGCGTGGAGGTATCGAGTTGAAATTAAAACCATATGCTCAAGTCAGCAGTCAATTGAAGCTGTGAAAAAATCAAATTTATATCGCAAAAAACGTGTATTTCGACCCTCTCAGGGGAATCAAAATTCATCAATTCATATTCCCCTTGACCTTGGATTCTGAAATTTGACGAGGCCTGGTTTCATAGCACAAGTGTAGGAAAAAATTTGAAAACTATATATAATATATTTGTAGATACGTGACAAAAAAAAAAACTTTTTATGCGATTTGGAAAAATCTTCGTAACTCAATTCGGGAATTGAACTGTTTTCATAGGAAAGTTTGTAAGGAACCCTCAGTGCGCGAGACCGCCTTGCATTTGTCCGGTTATTTGTTTTAAGTTCGGTCATCCATTAACTTCTCCAATGTAGGGTAGAGCGAGAGGGCGTGTAATATTTACTGAGTAAAATTCACAAGTGTCCTTTAGTTACCATTTGCGTTCTAGGACCACAATTTCCCTTTCAGAAATTCTCCGTGGCCCTAGCGGGCATCAGCGTGGCCCGAGCTACTCATTGCTCACCGTCCGCAAGCCCGCGCCTACGGTAGCCGGAAATCGAGATCGGAATCCCGGCGGCGGTTGGGGCGTGCGGACCGTTGCCTCACGCAATTGGCAGCCTCCTTTACTAGCATTACTGTTTCGCAGAAGGAGGCGACCGCCTGCCACTCCTTGTCGCTCCGGACCATGGCCTGTACCAAGGCCCAGCTCGAGAGTACGCCGCCATCGATTGCCTCCACGAGGACACGGCGCTCTGCCTAAGTGGGGCACACCTCCACCGTGTGCTCCACCATGTTCTCCGGATGGTTCAAACAGTGGCAACACCTGGGCGTCGCTCCCGCTCGTATCCGGTGCAGCAATTTCCCGAACTTACCGTGTTCGGTGAGAACCTACGTCATGCGAAAGGTGAGGACGTCGTGAGGTCTTTTCAACCTCAAAGAGGGGACTTACCGCTATAATTGTGGCGTGCCCAATCCTATAAGGGTTCTGTTTTTGTCGATTTAAGTAAGGAACCCTAAACTAAGCGTCCACTGCATCATAAGGAGCGAAAGGATTCGTTGCTTTGTATTGATTTGTATGGTGCAGCGTGCACTGGATCGGCATTACTGCGCCAGAGATCGGTATTTCTGCACATGACGTCATCCGCAGTAAACGCGCCATTCAGGTCCTGATCGCCTGACGTGTTTGTTGCGACAATTTACGATGAATGAAAAAGTTTTAATTACTTTAGTTGAAAGCTATGAAGAGCTTTACAATCTCAAACATAAATATTATCATAACCAACAGAGGCGAGACAATATTTGGGAAGAAATTTGGGAAATATTGAATGAAAGTGGTGAGTATTGTGGCTACAGCACTTCACTATTGTATTTGTCGTGATATTAAACAGACGTGCTTTTGATGTATACTAGTGTTTCATTACAATACTCAATAATCCATACATGTACTGCTTAGCACGCGCATCGATATAAGCACAGTATATAACTACGGGACTCCTGCCATAATCAGTATTTTTTAGGAATGCTGGGTAACTTACCCCTGAATAGAATAAATTAGTACTTTTTCGTTTCTCCATAATGTGTATACAAGTACACAGACGACTCGATTGCTTTGAAAATACGCTCGCATATCGGCATTTTGTGAATGCCGACGACTCGTATACTCCGTACAAGAGCGCCGACTTTTAGAAAACCTTATGGGTGCTCATGCTCATTCGATGGACTCGAAAAAGTGGCGAAGTGTGTGAAGAGAAACGCACACTGATCGACCGACAAATAAATAAATGTCCTACTTACATACTGCGTACTTAATTACTAATTATGTTTGATAAAAATATAAAATGAAACCATTATTTAAAAATTAAACTAGTTTTTATTATCAAGAAATATTATAATTTATACGTAACCTAAAAGGCAATTACTGATCTGTTTTTTGATGTCTATTTTCAGGGGTGCTCGGCACCCACTGTTTATTTCTCACGGGTGCTCGAGTCCCCGAGCACCCACGGAGTCGGCGCCTCTGACTCCTTACGTTCCGATTCCGAAACAGTGAACGCTTAGCTTAAAGAATGGTAAAGTACAAGTAATTTGGGTATTAAAATAAAAAGATAAATTAAAAGCCACTTTTTTAAATAAAATTCACTGAACCTAATCTGGAATTCTAGTGGTATAAAACTATGTTTTGTGATGAATCTGGTTGAGTGTTCGTTTGCTAAACTAACAACCGAACTTTCATGTGATGAGCAACAACGCTAAAAGGTTTGTTCAAACTACAGGTAGCTAATACATACTAAATCCGTTCAGCCATTTGAGCGTGAACGAGTAGCAAACATACGTAGATAAATACAAACTTTGACCTTTATAATATTAGGTAGTAGCTACTGCCAGTGGTTTTGCCTGATAGTAGAAAATTGTCCCAAAGGAACATACTCCCAGGTTTAAAAGTATTGTTAATGTGCAGTTCCAGGACATGGTCTTGTCCTGATTAGGTTCTTGAATTGTCCTGAACAGGCCACTGAATTGTCCTGAATAGGTCCCTGAATTGTCTTGAACAGGCTCTGAATTGGTCTTTGTACCCGTATATTAAGTTTCCACGAAAGTTTCCGTTCGACCGTTTGATCGTGAAGAAGTAACAAACATATATAATCGAATAAACTTTATTGTTCACCAAAATAGTACCTAAAAATTTTACAGAATTTAAATCTATGGGTACAACGGCGATCTTATCGCTGACAGCGATATTTATTTATTTATTTAATGCTTTATGCACACAAAACTACAGAGGCGGACTTAATGCCTTAGGAATTTTCTACCAGTCAACCTTTGAATCAAACAAAATTTTACATTTAAAAAATACGATACATAGACAAAAATATTTAGCTATACATAAGATAATAATTACTTATGCTTACAAATACCAGAAAAGAATAAAGGTTGGTTAATGATGGAAGAAATAGCCTTCATATTTTCTTGCTTCCTTTTTTTTTTTTGGTGTTTTTTTTTTTTAATAGGTAGGAAATATATACAATATAATATACAAAAACACTTAACTAATTAAAACTATATATATACATTAACGGCTACTCCTAACTAAAATATGGCGTCATAAAACTCCTCCGCATCGCTGTCGACCGGAAGTGAGCCCAAAAGGCTGGCAGCATTGCCACGTTGTATGGCAATGCTTAATCTCTGACCAAGGTAAAAGCCAGCCCTTGGGTCACGCGAAGTGTCAACTAAGCGTTTGGATATTTCTTTAAAAAGGGTATGAGCACTCGGACCCCACGGCCCAAGAGTTTCAACCCCAAACGGCTCAAAAATATAACTACCGACGAGGTTGTTATATTTTCGACGCTTGAGGTTCTCCGCAGCCGCAGCGGCAGCACCAGCACAGCACGATGAGCTAGGAAGATGGGATGGCGCAAGAGTGTCGACACAGGTAGCGTCCCACACTAAAGGTCTACCCATCTTCCACGGAAATAAAGACATACCGTCCGGTCTCTTACCATCGTCGCGTGCCAGGCCATAAGGTTCCAAAACAGCCGGAACGCCGACGGTGACAAGAGCACGTCGGATAATGTCATTAAGGTTCGCGTGCCGCGCTATGCGTCCCGCGCTTCGACTGCATGACAGGCCGTGGTGACCGAGGCTGTTGACAACTTCGCCACAGTGGCAGCGATGAGGAGAACAGCAAGGAGCGCCAAGGCGTAGGGCAACAGCTAAGCGGAAAGTAGTATCGTCGAACAAGGTGCCAATATTCGACGACGGCAGTGCGTGAAGCCAAAGACCTGACTCCCAATTCCCCACAGCCAACAGGCGCGCACGCTCCGCAGTAGTAGCTGATGTTAGCATTAGGTTCTCCTGGACTACTTTGCAGAGCGGCTCATCCCACCGTCTCTGGGAAGTTGGGTTGTCGGGTGGATTTGCATTCGGGCAAGCGAGTCTCCAGGCATCTATAGCCTCGATGAAGCACGGCACATTGAAATCAATAAGTAAGGGAGAAAGGATATTCCTGATTAATTTCTCAGTGCCGTGAACCGAGGATATAAAAGCTGGTAAACTAATACTAGTAATTTTGCGGACGCCGAGGCCTCCCATACGAATGGGAAGGCTTGCTTGAGCCCAAGCTCGGAAATTAAATTAAATTAGATAGAACAAATATAGTATTAGTGAGAAAGGTAATGTTCTTTGACAAGGTTTTTGAAAGAACTTAGCGACTTGGCTTGACTTACTGACATCAGCCCCCTAGTGAAGTTACAACCGTTTCGTTTCGATTCTCTTTTCGTTGATCGCCTCGAGTCAGCCACGGCTCCTATTCATTTGTTCTGACCACATGACTGAGCGTTGAGATGACGTCAGAACAAAGGAATCGGAGGCGTTGCCGACTCGAGGCGGTCGACGAAAAGAGAATAGAAACGAAATAGTTGTAACTTATCTAGGGGAGCAGCACCGTGTTCCATAATCGCTTCACCCGAACCGTGAACGATTTGTCACAGAATTTATTATATTAGTGTGATAAATTTCAAACCTACAACATGTTAGGTACCTACTGATGTGAAACGTGTCATATCACAGCTGGTAGATCTGTGATAACGTCAAGCCCCAGTGGCGGTCTAAAAGATAACAGACGAAAGAAAACTACAATACTGTCGAATCAAATTATCTAGCTTTATAAGTTCGGTAGTAAAAGATTGGAATAGGTATAGAGTCAGACTTATTGCCCGGAGAACACGGTGGGGCATACGATAGAGGTCTGCCCCGCATAAATGGAGCACTGCCGTGTCCTCGTGCAGGCGATTGCTGGAGGCGACTTCTCGGGTCTGGCCCTAGTCCAAGCCATGGTATGGAAGGGTATGAGAATCAGTTATTCCCGGTCACCATAGGCGTGGGCTTGCGGCAGATATTTGATGATTTCCCAGACAAAAAATGTATGGAGTTAGACGACTCTTTACACCTTTAGCACAAACTAAATTGAGGCAACTTACTGATTGTTCTAGTAAGTTATTATTACCACTTTAGCTTGGAGCTTATGCCACAGGCATCGTGCATTTTTTTCAGAATTGAAGCAGCAGGATTTTTTTTTTTAAATAATACTGATAGGCTCGCCCACAATCTCACCTAATGGTAAGCGTTAACCACATCGACCTTTTTTTTTTCGGTGGGAAAAATCATCCAATGATATCCTCCGCTCTTCGGCGAAGCGACAAGAAGAGAAGAAGACCCTTGGCCCCAGTAGGCTTTGACCCAGAGGTCCGACCGCAAGCCCGCGCCTACAGTGGCCGGAAATCGGGATCGGGATCCCAGCGGCTGGGGCGTGAGGGTCACGCCCTCGCGTGTGGATATGCGGCCTCCTACTTTGCTCACTTCTTTACTACTTTGCAGAAAAAGGCGACCGCCTGCCACATCGACGTTGGAGCACGCTTGCCTAGAAGTAACCTTGGATAGGTTACTTCAATACCCAAATGGTTGAAATCTGGTTTCAACAAACTATCAGAAAACAGCAACTCTGACGGGGAATTCCACTCCTTAGTTATAGCCACAACGAATGTGTTCCCAAATCGATTATGCCATACACACAAAACAAAAAGATGAAAGTAAATTCACTTCTTCAATGATTCTGAATAACAAGATTATCTCATAGAATGTAGTCTAATAAAACCTTCACTACTACTAGAAGAAAATCCTATAATCCATTGCAAATTGAAAAGAGAGCAATTGTCGTCAATTAAGTTTCAAAGTGGCTAAATGGAAAAGTCAAGTAAAGTCGGTGTGCGAAGCTAGTTAAGACGGTTGAGTCAATAAGAAAGCCATTTCCGTTAATCCCGAGACGTCGGGACCAATGCATTGGAAAACTTCGATTACACTGTCTCGTGTACAACTGCGTAAAATCTGGAGATCTAGGCAGTTTACAGTTGATAAAACTTAAGCAGTATTTTGGTTTAAAACTACCTATTTATAGTATAAGCATAATCACCCTTTTAATTTTCCCACTGCTGGGACTCATGCCTTCTGTCTAAAAGAGGGAATAGGCCAGAATCCACCACGCAGGTCCAGTGCGGATTGGTGAATGTCACATGTCTTCGAATTTTTGGTTCTTTCCTCACGATGTTTTCCTTTACCGTTTTGAGAGCAGTGGTGATGAAATAAATTACACAAAGTAATGCACGTGACTGGGTTTGAACCCGCGCTCTATAACTCGTAAGTCGGGGCGGTTTCACTCGGCCACCACTGCTCTATTATAGTATTTTAGTTTAAAAATGAAGTCCTATTAGGACCTCATTAGAAGGCATAAAGTCCATCCCAAGTCCCATTGACTAGCCTGTTGATCTAGTGGTTAGTGGCCCTGACTGCTATGCTGGATTTCGTGGGTCCGATTCCGTCCCAAGACAATTTTTTGAGCGATAAGCACGTTTACATGTTCTGTATCTGTGCGTAATTTATCTATGTATAATATGTAAGCGTTTAAAAATATATAAGTATGTTTTCAGTTGTCTAGTATTCAAAGAACAAGCTTTGTTTATTTTGGGACTAGATGACGTTGTGTGATACTTGTGGAATGTGTGCAAAGTAAAGGGCTATGCTCAGAGTTTCCTTGCGTGATCGAATCAGGGTTGAAGATATTCGCAGAAGAACCAAAGTTACCGACATAGACCGAACAATCATTAAATTCAAGTGGCAGTGGGCAGAGAACATTCCTCGCAGAAAAGATTCTATGGGGCCAAAAAATTCTGGAGTATCGACTGCGTACTGGAAGATACAGCGTTGGCAGGCTTCCTGCGAGGTGGACTGATAACCTGGTGAAGGTCGCAGGAATTCGGTCGATGATGATGAATTTGGTTTAAGAAGCTCGTGGACAGCCACACCGATTGAAGCTATACTTGCCAAGGTCCGGTTTGTTAATAGCTGACCGGCCATAATATATCTGCTACAAAAACTCGCCGTGGGTTTAAGGGAGTTTTTTTGCGGGATTTTTTCGTGTATAATTCAGTGGCTGTTTTAATTATTTGTAAATTGATTCTTAGTGGATATTGTGATGTAAAATTGGTGTAATTTTGTATCTCAACTGTCTACGTAGCTGGACAATATTTGGAATCATTGAAACAGACGCGATTTCGGTAAAGTGGAGCTGAAAATTACTGTAGTATTGACTACCACAGCGAAGCTTACCGAGAAGGCTGACCACGATGATACATTTGCTGCCAAATACTGCAAAAACATTAGAATGTCCGCGTGCTAATGGAACTCAAAGTAACTTAAATTGACTAAAACTTAACATTAAATAATTGCACAAACCATGTGAAATCAAAATAAATGAAAATTAAAAAAAAAATGTGTTTCTAACAAAAATTATGACTAGGTCTAGGTTAGTTATGATCAATGGTGGCCGAGTTGTAACGGAATTGACTTACGAGTTGTAGGTTGCGGCTTCAAACCCAGCCAGGTGCATTACTTTGTTTCATTTATTTCAGCACCACTGCTCTCAAAACGGTGAAGGAAAACATCGTGAGGAAACTGGCATGTCCTAGAACCAAAAATTCGAAGACATGTGACATCCACCAACCCGCACTGAGCCCGCGTGGTAGATTACGGCCCATTCCCCCTCCTAGAGAAGAGGTCTGAGTCCCAGCAGTGGGAACATTATAAAGCCGACTATGTTATGCTATACCTTAAACTTATAATAGTATAGTATTTGAATGAATTACGGCCATGTCTCGCTGGGATACCATGGTGGGATAGCCATGATGTCAAAAAAATGTATAGTTGACTGCGTAACCAACAGTGGCCAGGTGAAGTACATACAGTTTCTTGGCTGTGCAAACTGGCAGCACTGAGTCCGCGTGGTACATTACGGCCCATTCCCTCTCCTAGAGAGGAGGCCTGAGTCCCAACAGCGGGAACATTATAAGACCGACTATGCTATGCTATGCTAGATTACTCGCATAATAATACGACTAGTCCAGGCATATAATCTAAAAATGCACTATTGTACATATTTAGCTATTAAGTTCAAAAGTTATTTACAAACAAAGACTCAAGAATGGATATTTGTAAACCCTTCCCAGATTAGAACAGTTTATTTTCACACTGTAGACTACTGCAGTGTATCTAGCGCTAGTTAGATTGTTAGTTCGAATCGTTTGTTCTAAAAACTTTCTACTGTGTCATATGCGACGTCCGGAACTAGGACACTCCCTGTTACCGAAATTGACATTCAGCGTTCTTTTTTGCGAATTGAATTGGACTCTACGTATAGGCATGTTTTTTTAGTTTCAATGACTATTTGACACGACACTCTTCAGTCTGGTGATATGAATGTATAATATTATTCTACTTTTTTCGGTTTTCGGGAAGAAACCATCACACAGTTAGTTTATTCTGGGGTGGTTTTGAGCCGTTTGGGGTCGAAACGCTTAGGTCATGGGGTCCGAGTGCGCGTTTCTTTTTTAAAGAAATTTCACGCCGAGTGATCGACACTTTGCGTGACCAAAGGGTTAGCAGATTCTTCGCCCAAATAATTAGCATTGCCATTCAACATAACAATGCTGCGAGTCTTCTGGGCGGAATGCTTAGCGATGTGGAGGAGTATTTTGACGCCTAGTGTACTTTGTGTTTTTGTATTATATTTATGTACATAGTTAGGTTTTAGTATAGTTTAGTTGATATTTTAGTTTTTATGTAAATGGTAGGTACATTTATAAATAAAAAACTATTTTTTTTTAAATTATAAAATGGTAATTCTTGACAAAAAAATACTAGAACTGATTCTTTAAGTGTCTTCTGGAGTGTGAGTGATTTTAATACACTATCTCATTACTTCATTTAAGGCCACTCCGGAACCCCCTCTGTGCAATGCCTTTTAGATCAAGCACCTTTTTTTTTTGTGGGAAATGCCATTTTAATTTTGTACGAGATTTATGTTCTATATTCACCGGAAAGCTTTTGAAGCCAAAATTGAACTGTTGAATTATTAAAGTCTTTGTAACATTTACATGACGTAACTACCAAATGTGAGAAACATGATGAATATTCAGAGGAAATAAAAATTAATAACTCCCTTAGGGATTAAAATGGACAGGACGCTATAATCCCTTTTTAGGGTTCCGTACCCCAAAAGGAAAAAATGGAACCCTTATAGGATATATTTGTTGTCCGTTTATCCGTCTGCCTGTCTGTCTGTATGTCAAGACCTTTTATCTCGGGAGTGCATGGAGATATCGAGTTCGAATTTAAACCATATACGGCGGTTTGTGGTCCCTTAAAGCTGAAAAAAAATAAAACTTATAAATTAACGAAAAAAAAAGATAAGGCTGTTTATGCCGCAAAAAACGTGTATTTTGACACTCTCAAGGGAATCAAAATTAACGGGTACTTCCCGTTGACCTAGAATCCTGAAAATTGGCATTAAGTAAGGTCTCATAGCACATGTATAGAAAAAATTCTGAAAACTGTAAATTTGTAGTAACATCACAAAAAAAATCACTTTTTGCGATTCGGAAAAATCTTCGTAACTTAATTCGGGAATTGAACATTTTACATGGGTAAGTTTGTATGGAAACCTCAGTGCGCGAGTCCGACTCGCACTTGTTCGATTTTTTATTATGGGAAATAATCAAATAACTCCTCCCACTCTGACTGGAGCGAGAGGGAGTTATAGACTTCTACTGGCAAAAACCCACCTGTGTTGCCTTTTGCGTTCCGTTTACATCGGTTCTATTGGTCCTTCCCCTCTAGTCAAGTTACAACCGTTTCGTTTCTCTTTTCGTTGATTGCTTCGAGTAGGCCAGATCTCCGATTCCTTTAATCTGACGTAATTTTAACGTTCAGTCACGTGATCAGAACAAAGGAATGGGGGGCGTGGCCGACTCGAGGCGATCAACGAAAAGAGAGTCGAAACGAAACGGTTGTAACTTGACTAGGGGGGCAGGACCGCGGTAATTCTTTCGAACATTCTCGCAGCGCATCATCATTCCATTACACGAATAAATGATTTTATATAAATCTCAGATTTTGTCAGGCGTAAGTTATGTTAAATGTTGTATAAGTAGTTTGGAACCAGGACGCGCGCGTACACGTTACAAACTATACAAGACCAATACGCAGAATTCGTGTGTACATTTTAATTGCAGATTTAAAAATAGCAATACAAAGTATACGCGAGCAGTTTCCTATGGCTGTGTTCAATCCATGTATATAATGGAAATACGCTTCCCCGAAGCCTGTCAAACTTCTGTGGTTCCGGGTGGAACTAGGCTATTTATGTGATTGGTTCCCTTTACGTTGAGTCCCTTTAAGTCGAGCCGAGAACCTTGTCTCGCTTCTATTACCTCTACGTCGAGTCTATGATATCTGTCCCGTTTCTATTTCCTTTACGTCGAGTTTCTTTACTCCGTTTCTATAATATTTACGTCGAGTTGATTAATATCACATTTGAAGTACAGATAGGTGTAAAATGGCATGAGGATAGGTTTATGTTTTTTTTTTTACAACTATCACACGACGCCGTCTAGTCTCAAGCTAAGCAGAGCTTGTGTTATGAGTACTAGACAACTGATAAACATACTTGAATATTTCTAAATACATACATATTATAGATAAATTACACCCAGACACAGAACAAATGATTGTGCTCATCACAAACATTTGTCCTGGGTAGGAATCGAACCAATGACATCCGGCATAGCAGTCAGGGCCACTAACCACTAGACCAACAGGCCAGTCAAGCCAGTATTCAGTAGTTCTACTCCTATTCGAATCTACGGAATTAGGTTGGCCAAGATCCTCATACACAACGGATCGAGTGAGTGTCTAAGAACGAATAAATAAAGTCCAGATACGATAATCTTCTTTATAAAAACTGAAAGAGAAATCACATATTTATTTTTTCAATACCAGTACTATGTTTTCTATAGCAGTTATTATTCTTTGAAGTTTTTTGAACACCAGATAGATGTTTACGATATGTAGGTCAGTGGAATCAATCACTGATCAATTTTCTCTTGTCGAGTAAGTTAGTTTTTGAGGTTAGTTTATTTGATTCTTTATTGTACATCATAACAACTTATAATATATATGGATAACAGATTTCGTGTACATGAGTTTTCTTCCAGAAAACCATTGAATTATAGAGAGAGATCGTAATAAAGGGCCTACCCGCCTTCTCCAGTGGATCCTAATCCAGTGTACAATTTAAAAAAATAAAACTATAAATTACTTATGGGCATACATAAATGCAAACATACATGTATATGTACTACTTCATTGTGAAAGGAAATGCACTTTAATTTTCTTCTTGAATACATTCAAAGAAGGGTCACGTAGGGAGTGTGGGAGAGAGTTCCAGAAACGCACTGCAGCGACTGAAAAGGACCCATAATAACGTCTGGAAGTGTGCAATTGAGTACGAAGAAGAAGAGAAGTGGCAGTACGGCAAGGTTTGCCCCTCGGGACGAAGTACTCAAAGCGTTCACGAGGGTATTGAGGAGAATTAGGATTGTGTAGAATAATTTAAAATCCAATTAATTAGATTTGCAATCCATCTTAGCTTCATGTATCAAACTATCTATATTAAATTTCTTTCCATAAACCAGTGTCTCAAATAATTCTCATTTGAGTAATGTTTGTTCTCATAAGTTGTGATACAATGTCAACAGGCATTGTTTAAAGATGATAATAATTTAATCAATCCCTCCCTTTGTGTACCTAGTCTGTTTTAAGCCTATCGTGCACGCTTGGGGCTTACTTAAAATACAATATATTGATAAAGATTATTCTTAATAGATTTTCGATGTTAGGAATATCTAATCATCGGGCGGGTCATAGATGTACATAAACTATTACGTCATATCCTTACCTGTGTACCACAATAAACAATTTTGAAATTTATGAAACAAAGTTACCCACCGCGTCTATCTGTTCGTATAAACGCGATAAACTCAACAACTACTTACTAAACGGATTTTCACGCAGTTTTTAGGGTTCCGTACCTAAAAAGGAAAAAACGGAACACTTATAGGATCACTTTGTGGTCCGTCCGTGTTGTCTGTCTGTTCTTTCTTTTATTCCAATGAACCACTAATACAGGTCAGTACCTATTAAGCTACTACTAATGTGGAATGTACTTGTGTCCTATATAGTTACCCCTATAGGACACAAAATTTTTTCACATAAGTTGTGTTTCAAAAACAAAATAATAAGAAAGCAAAACAAAAATGCTGAAAAATTCGTAACATATATTTTTTTAATCCTTACCAGGCATTGAACTAGAGAATATATCCAAAATAAATCACATCACACCAACTTTGAAGCACTTTCAAACAAAACACAAGAAATTATTTTTAAAACATTTTCCGTAGAGGAAAAACTTAAATGTTACGAACGTTCGTAATGAGACGAGGCGCGAGCGTCCTCTCCCGCCGAGGTCTGGAGGGCTACTGAAGAAAATAGCTTGAGCATGAGAGTGAACTGAAATTAATATTGTTCACAGTAGGAACGATATGGGAGCGATGATGGCTTATTGATATGTTAGGTGTAATGGAAAACTGACGGGATGCGAATAGATAGGTTAATTTTTTTAGTTTATTTTTGTTGTAGCATAAAAGTACAAAACCTGGGTACTGCTAAATATGAGATATAATTAATTCATCAATATGTGTATATGTCGTAGCCATATCGTGGAATTGGTTAGTTCATGATATGGTTGAGATTTGGTTAGTTTTGAATGTTTTTGTATATATAGTGTTATGGAATTTATGCGATCTAGAAATAAAAGTTAATAATCTAATTAGTTTGAAAATTTAATGTATGAAAAAAAATTGTATATATATAATAATGAATGAGAAGAAACTATATATGATAATAATAATTTAATTACATGAAGAATGAAATACAAATAAATAGATAATTTGCACGCTTGCTTGCAGGCAGAATACAGTAACTTTTAGGTTATAAGACGTTCCTTGTAAACAATGTATTTCTGGCAAATAAACGTTTTGATTTTGATTTTATATGACTTGAGCTACGATTATAACGCCGAATTGAAAATTTCACACAAAGTTGGCCACTTCATGAAATTGTCGAGGGTATGTTTTTTTTTTTTATTGGGTGTGAAAATCATCCTTATGACAGGGGTAGGTTAGATCATTATGTGAAATGGTTAATTCTACGATATGCCTACGACAGATACACAAACATTTAAAAAAGAAAATAACAAATACAGATGGAAAAACACAATCGTGTCGATTATATTATTAAAAAATCTTCCAGCGGACTCGAGGCAGGAGAGTTGGGTGAGAAATATAGACATAATGTGTCTAAATAAATAAAGAAATTTAAAATAGATTCAACTATAATAGAATTACTTTTAAATAATATTTGACGGTTGACAGGACAGAATGGAATAAAAAAACGTGTTGCGCCGACCCCAAATAAGATGGGACAAGGGCAGGAAGATGATGATGATTTAAAATGACAGTTCAAAGGAAAAGAGGTCCTATTGCAGTTACAAAGCTTTTCCAAGGTCTATGTAGTTGCACTTTTCTAAGTTGTTTCGAATGTTAACTGTTAAAAATAAATGTAACTTTTATCTAGCGCTCTACGTTTATGTTTTCAGACTACTCTCTACCTGCGGCTTCGTCAGCATGAAGGTTGATTTGACCCTTTTAGTACCGACATGGTCTACCAGTGTACCATATTTCATCTAAATCCGATCAGCCGTTTATGAGTAAAGGATCAACAAATACACATACTGAAAACTTTATAATATTTTCTAGGGTGGTGCAAGAGGGTAAATGTCAGATTTTTATTGACCTTACTGTGTCCTTCAGTTGCCCTTGGTTTTCTAGGACCACGGTTTCCCTTTCAGAAAATCCGAGTGACCCTAGACATGACAAGACAGCCCTGCTCTGGCTTTAATTTCTTCTTCGTAAACAATATGGAGACAAAAAACCACAAACTAAGGTAAACAAGTATTCATTACGTTTGCAATAACTCAAAGACCTCAAAATAGACACTTTCAAAGAAAAAGATTTTTAAAATTATCCACCTCTTCTCAGTTACCGTAGGCGCGGGCTTGCGGTCGGCGAGCAATGGGTGGCTCGTCGTCCGACCGTCCGGTAACCGTCTGGACTGAGCCCAAGTTGTTGACGGCGCGAACTGTTCCACGCGCGCCTCAAGGAGATGTCAGTAAATCGTAAGGGCCCGGCAGGGTCGAAGCCTACTGGGGCCACGGGTAATGTGAAAGTGAAACCCGGGGCCCTGGGATCAAGGCAAAGAAGGAACAGGAGTGGGTTTTTAGACAGTAAAAGTCTGACACTATCTCCCGCTCCGCCCAAGATCGAGATTTGTCATTGGATAATTTTCTCACCTAAAAAAAAACCTCTTCTCAATTCCGGGCCTTGGTACAGGCCATGGTCCGGAGCGAGGAGGGGTGGCAGGCGGTCGCCTCCTTCTGCGAAGCAGTAATGATCGCAAAGGAGGAAGCAGCACGGGCACGCGCGAGGCAATGTCCCTCACGCCCCGATTGCCGGGATTCTGATCCCGATTTCCGGCCACCGTAGGCGCGGGCTCACGGACGGCGAGCAAAGGGGTAGCTCGCCGTCCGATCGTCCGGTAAACGTCCGGACCGAGCAGGGTCGAGGGCTACTGGGGCCTGATTCTGAAAGGAAGATTCGGCCCTGATATGAAAGGCAAAGAAGGAACAGGAGTGTGTTTTTAGTCAGTAAAAGTCTGACACCATCTCCCGCCCAAGAGTGCGGGATGTCATTAGATGATTTTCCCACCGAAAAAAAAACCTTTTCTCAGTTTCTCGGGCCTAGAAATGTGATAAAAGAAATTACATTACGTCATTTATCTATATCTGTGCATCTAAAGGTAAACTGAGAGAAAAGGGTGTCCTCAGAATTGGGGTCACTAAACCGTAGCAACTTAGAGAATACTTTGCTGAAAATGTTCCAAGGAAATTCACGTCAAAGAGATTTGAAGAAACATTTTCATAATATCTACCTACGTAGACTACCTAAACTCGTTAAAATATAAAAGGACCGTTTTGATATTATTTTGAGAAATACTCTAGAATGTAGCTTGGAACGAAGCTGAAAGAAACAATGAAATAATATTACAAGTCCGTGATAAGACATGTCATACTGTATGGATCAGAAGGTTGGGCTGTGAAAAAGACGGATGAAAAAAGATTGCATGTAGCGGAGATGAGAATGTTGAGATGGATGTGTGGTGTGACGAGAATGGATAAAGTGAGAAATGAATATATTAGAGGAAGTTTGAAAGTGGCGCCAGTGACTGAAAAGTTGAAAGGGAATCGTTTGTCTTGGTATGGTCATGTAAAGAGGAGAGATGAAACACATGTTACTAAAAGAGTTATGAGTATACATGTGGATGGGTGGAGAGGAAGAGGGAGGCCAAAGAAAAGATGGATGGATTGTGTGAACAGTGATATGAAAGAAAAGGAAGTTAGTGATAGCATGACGGTTGACAGGATAGAATGTTAGAAAAAAACGTGTTGCGCCGACCCCAAATAAGATGGGACAAGGGCAGGAAGATGATGATGATGACATTTTTTTGGCGCATTAATTAATATGATGAATATATTGCGAGTATTGTTTTTGCGTATTTAAGTATTCGTTTTGATAGATGTCAAAACGGGCCTTTTATTTTTTGACAACTTACCTAGGCATGCTACATGAAATTCTACGAGGTCGTAAGCATTACGGAATTGGGAAATCACCAAATAACTCCTTCCACTTTGAGTGGAGCTAGAGGGAGTGTCTTTTACTGATTAAACCTTTTATTTCATGATTGATTTCAGAATTTAATACACGAATGTCCTCACGCCCCAGTCGCCGAGATTCTGACCCTGACTACCAGCCACGGTAGACGCGGGCTTGCGGACGTCGAGCAATGGGTAGCTCGCCGTCTGGCCGTCCAGTAATTAACCGGACCGAGCCCAGTCGTCAACAGCGCGAAGTGATTCACGCGCTCCTCAAAGAGATGTCAGCAAACCGTAGGGGCAGGCAGGGCCGATGCTCGCTAGCTAGGACCGTGGGGAATTTCTGAAAAGGAAACCTGTAGTCGTAGAATGCAAAAGGCAACTGAAGGACACAGGTGTGGATGTACCAATATTTTACATAGAGTGACTACCAATCTGACCTCCACAACACAGTAACTGGTTATCACGGCAGCCCTTGGCTAATACTTCTGAAAGATCGCGAAGTTTGCGAACTGGTGGTTAGTAACACGAAGCCGCTATTGGCATTCCTTAAAGAGCTGAGACTCTACCACGAGCTCTTAACGCAATCTATTTGACGACCTAAACTAGGCGGGCACCCCGAGCGCCCGAGCTGATGGTGTGTTGTGTTCAACACGCCCCTCAAAGAGATATTATCGCAAGTGATATTATTATTATTCTCTTTTCGTTGATCACCTCGAGTCGGCCACGCGTACTATTCAAATGTGCAACAATTTCCAAACTAATCAGCACCCTGACGTTTCTTTGTTCACGTGGTCAGAACAAAGGAATCGGAGGCGTGGCCTACTCGAGGCGTTCGACGCAAGTGGATCGAAACGAAACGGTCGTAACTTGGCTAGGGGGGGCTGCAGCTGATTAGTATGGTTTTTTTTATTTATGTTTTTTTTTTTAATTTGAAAATATAATATTGTATAATGTAGAAGCATTTTTTTCAAGGTTTGTAAATGTGTGTACCATGGGGCTATTTATGGTTTTTAGTTTACTAGTAGACTTGTTTGACATAAGCATGGCAGTTGAGAGTTTGTCATGCTCACTCAAATGTGCGTGTGTTGATCATTCGGTTCCATACAAAATGGTTGAACTGAGTGGTGCCAATATTCGCGTCATGTCCGTGAACGGGTGTTGTCAGTTGAGACTTGTCATCACTTAGCTGCCAGTTGCTATTTTAATATCTATATTTAGTTTTTATTTTTACTTTATTTACATTGTTCTCACATGATAGAACAAGAGCGACAAGAAATATGTAACCGATATATTTGTACTACATAACATGATTAAAAAGAGTGTCCATGGAGTTTCTTGCACATTCTTCTCCATAGAGATCTACGCTTTGGAATGTGCAATTAGCATTATTTTTTCTAATTGACTGACTTCTTAACATTTCAAAAGTGCCTGTAAATGGTTTCTTTGAAATAAAATGCTTTGAATCTTTGAACTTTTAAAGGGAGTAATATAGGTGCGTAGCTTCATTCTTTTTCGCTCGTATGCTTGCCATTTTATCACATCATGGTAAAGGCCCTGGGGTTTTATTTGTGTTTTTTTTAGGTGGGAAATCATCCAATGATATCTCCCGCTTTTGGGCGGATCCTGATGGTGTGTAAGACTTTTACTGAC
Organism: Mythimna vitellina; assembly: GCA_949316375.1. Lineage (NCBI taxonomy): Eukaryota > Metazoa > Arthropoda > Insecta > Lepidoptera > Noctuidae > Mythimna > Mythimna vitellina. Next base: position 5,504,416 of record OX438696.1, read on the forward strand.
TAAAAACTCAGTCCTGTTCCTTCTTTTTCTTCCGTGGAAAGCCCCGTGGGTGGATCGAATAACACACTTTTCCCAGGAATGTCGCGGACGCCATCCCAACAGACATAAGATTTTTTTTTACATGGGAAATAAAATGACATCTCCCGCTCTGGGTAGAGCAGGAGGGAGCAGAGAGTGACGCACAGTGTTTCGTTCCTACGGTTCTTGGTTCTTGAAACGGAGTTTCTTCGTATGTAATGAATGGTCACCCATCCACAAACTGACCTCGACCTGCACTGTTTAACCTTGGGCATCGACCCAAGCTTCTGTTATTACTTAGTTACGGGTTTCTAAAGGTTATTGCCGAAATAATGACGTAATTTTAAAAATAAACATGTCTTTATTCCCTGTGAGTTAAACACAGGTGTACTTAAGCTATATATCGGCATTTAGAGGGTAAATGAACCTATGATAACTTTATGACCGAAAAATAATGTTATTATTACGCCTTCGTACGTAGAGGTGGCCTTGGGCACGCCATAATCATGGCGGTAAGTCTCCTCTTTGAGGAGTGGCTGGAAAGACGTCACGGCGGCCTCACCTACCACCCTGAGGACACGGTGGAACACACACGGTGAAGGTATGCCCAGGTTTGGCAGAGCACCGCCGTGTCCTCGTGGGAGCGATTGGTGGCAATGACCTCTTGCGTTGGACCCTGGTATAAGCCATGATCCGGAGCGAGGAGCAATAACAGGCGGTCGTCTAAGTAGGTAAGCACATTAAAATCAAAAAAACACAATACTGCACTTTTCTCAAAGAGTTGTCTCGGCATGGGTCCAAAGATTTACAATAAACTACCAAAAACTTTAAAAAGCATGACCAACTTAAACCATTTTAAATCGCACCTTAAAAAAATCTTGATAGAAAAGGCTTACTATTCTATCAATGAGTTTTTAGATGATAGAAGCCTAAAATAAAAAAAATGTCCGATCCACTTGTTATTGTATCTTGTTTGCGACGTTACTTGTTTGAAATAGTTTTGTTTAGTTTGTAGTTTTTTTACGCCTAATTTGTACGCCTTGCAAGGCAAAACACAGTGATACAACGCAAATTTTATACCATGTACCTTATAACCTATGTTTAACAAATAAAATACTTTGACTTTGACTTTTGTCTCCTTCTTCAAAACTGTAATGCTAGCGAAGGAGGCGGCCGCACACATGAGGGAACAGACTACCTCACGCCAAAGCCTGGGATCCCGACTCCGATTTCCAGCCATCGTAGTCGTGGGCATGCGGATGACGAGCAATGGATAACTCGCTGTCCGGCTCTCCGGTTACCGTCCGGGCCGAGCCCGATTCGTCGACGGCGCGTAGTATTCCACGCGCGCCTCAAGGAGATGTCAGTAAACTGGAGGGGCCCAGCAGGGCCGAAACGTACTTTTGCCTTGCGTTCCAGGATGGAGCATAGTAGTGGTTTTTAGAAGTCTTTCCCAACTCGAAAAAAAAAATCTAATTTCATACTTTTGTTTAATAAGTAATGTAGTAAATCAAGTGATCAAACTAAATTAAGGCATTGCAACTTTTGCCATAAACTATTTCTGTAACAAAGGCATTTCTTGGTTCTAAAGCTGTTTGATCCTACTATTAACTGCGAGACTCTTGTTCATTACTTGTCAGTTGACATAGTTCTAAAGATTCCTTTGTGTAGTGGTCCTTTGACTTCTGGGTACTTGTAGGTGACATAAGATACACTCTTTATTATTACTTTTCTTTATAGTGTACGTTGCGTCAAGAATATAATCCTTCAGCATACCAGGGCATAGTCGGCCTTAAAATGTTCCCATTGTTGGGACTCAGGCCTCCTCTCTAGGAGAGGGAATGGGCCGTAATCCTCCATGCGAGCCCATTGCGGGTTGGTGGATGTCACATGTCTTCGAATTTTTGGTTCTATGAATTTTTGGTTTCCTCACGATGTTTTCCTTCACCGTTTTGAGAGCAGTGGTGATGAAATAAATTACACAAAGTAATGCGCTTGGCTGGGTTTGAACCCGCGACCTACAACTTGTAAGTCGGGGCCGTTATCACTCGGCCACCACTGCTCCCTAATCCTTCAGGCCGAATTTCAATCACGGTGGCCAATCTTAGCAGAGATTAACCAAGTACGTGAGAGATAATAACACACATTGCGGTGTAATATGTAAGCTATGTACTCGTGTTTAGTTTGTAAGTATATAACCTCATGTAACCGCAATTAATTAAGTCGTAATATATCTAGGCATGTGTATATTATTAGTTCCTTTTTATTTAATATAAATGCCTTATCTAGTTGGGGCATATCCTTGTATTGTTTTTCAGGAACACATACAAATTTTACCGAATTTCATGGCTTAAAAGTTGTTTCAACAATCATCGAGTGATCAGTTCGACAATTGTTAGATATATTATTATTAAACAATTATTAGTTACTAGCTGTTGCCCGCGACTTCGTCCGCGTTAAGTTCGTAAATCTGTACAATCATTTTGTGCTTGCAATTCAGTCCGAAAGCATTGTAATTATTTATTGTACTTTAACATAAAACGGTTAAAGACCGCAAATTACCTTGAGGAAACATGTTATGTACTCGTCCAGATCCAGATGTATGAACGTCAATGAATAGAGAGAGTATGTATGAGCCGTAGCAATTGGCATTTCTGTCTACCCCGAGGGAAAAGACAGTAGTTTATGTATGTTTCTGGTTTATGTTCTGCTAAAACAACATTGTATGATTGTAACCCCTCGCCATAGTGAGCACGCTACAATCGCAGCGGTAATGCTTGTCTTTGAGAAGTGGCTACAGAGCCGTCATGGTATCCTCACTTTGTGCAGGACTCACCGGATATAGGTGTTTCGGAAGGTATTTGTATCGAATTCAGCGGGAAGAAACACTCTAGTCTCACCATTGTGAGGATCGTCTGGAGAATATGATGGAGCATACGGTGCAAGTCAGTCCCGCTTGGTCGGAGCGCCGGCACCGCCATGTCCTCATGGAGGTGATTAGTGGAGAAAATGATAATCATTAGCCTCCTTCAGTGAATGACTACGATCAAAGAAGGTGCCATCATCATCATTATCATTTCAACCGAAAGACGTCCAAAGTTGAACATAGGCCTCCCCAAGTGTCGCCATAATGACCGGTCTATCCATCGGATTCCCGAGACCCTCATCAGGTCATCGGTCCATCTGGGGACCTTCAAATGCAAGGTACCGTGTAACAGCTTCCAAAAATTTGGCCGTGTTATTTAAAAGTTAATAATTAAATACTTAAAGGTACTTTATACTTTAGGTATAGGTAGGGACTTTTATCGCCTTTGGTTGGTAACCATGGGAAAAAATAATAAAAATAAGCAGTATGATTGTTAAAAATGCCTCCGTCTAACACCAGTTTAACCATAACTGTTTTCGTCCAATTTTTTAAAAAATAATACTGTCTTCAAACGTGGGCGATGGTCATTCTCCCGCCACATAGAAACTTACGTAAAATACACAATGCCATCTATCAAATTTACAATGAAGTTCAACTGCCATTGTCATCATTATTTCTACTTTGAGTCTTTAGATGGCGTTGCGAGTATCTGAATTGCGTGTGGTGTCATATTTTAGTTCTTGAAGACTTTAAATTCATACCGTTTGTATTTCATATGCATATGTTTGTTTGTATGTAAGTACCTAATATATCAAGTTACACACAATTTTAATGTATAAAAGTTATCTACATCGATTTCTAACATTTTCTGTGGTACGCATACAACTAAAAACTTCTGCAGATATATTATATGCGTAGATATATACAAAAAAATTGTAAGCTTTTTTTAAGAATTTTTAAATATTTTTGCTTAAGCAATGCAAAAAATCTTATTTACAGAGAAAAAATAAAACAAAAATGAAAGCCATGTGAGATTTGAACAACCTTTACATTACACGCAAGTCCAGATACGAAACCACTGCGCTAAAGTCTTCGATGATTAAATTTTAAAATAGACGTTCTTATATAAACGTCATAATTGACTGGTTGGCTCCTTATCGATGATAGCGTGATGATTTTCGTTTCAGAAGTTAAATTTGCAGCTAAATGGAATAATGTAACATTACAGTACGTGATTTTACTCGCCGCTTCGATTTTATTATGTGTTTTGATTAGTTTTTACAAAATATTTAGAAGATATCGAATAGAAGTATCAATTTTATTTTGAAAAAATGGTAAAAGTTATTTTATTACAAAAAAAGTAAGATAAAATAATGACAACATTTTTAACTGTAGCTGAGGATTGAACTCGTGGCAAATGTCGTTCAATACCGGCTTTTTAGATTATTGCTCACCCCCCTTAGCAAATAGCGTGATAATTTATAGCCTATAAGTTGCCCTGACCTATAACGATTATGTATGCAAAATTTGAATAGGATCGGTTCAGTAGTTTTTGCGCCAATTAATACCATCCCAAAATAATTTTGCTGTTTTATTATATGTATAGATTACTTTCTTTTTGGTTTCTAGTCATTACATTTGTTAAACTTTTGTTAATCTTTATAAATTCGTTTGAAGATATTATCACCCTAGAGAACGCGTCTGCAGCCAAATTATCTTTTCCTTTAATATATTATTCTATTTTAAAATCATACTCTTCAAAAACAAATCTAAATTTGGTTAACCGATTTGATGGGTCGTTCATATTAAACAAGTACGGTAATGGTAAGTGTGTGCACAAACACAGGTGCACTCAGATAACTTAGGAGGTACTTTACCTTTGGGTCCATTTGACGACCAAAAGTGAACTGTTAAAGGGATGGAGCTATGCAGGGTGTATAGCTCCATCCCTCTTTCTCGCTCGCATGACTGAAATTTTAACGTGTTAGTACGGCCCTCAGTGCAGCAGTGCTATTCTCTAAGAAAACCGCCTTGAGCGCAGCACTAGCCGCAGCGACGAAATCCAAATAGGTACATTGGATTGTTAATCCCATGTGCAGTCAGGGCAAAAGTGCAGTTGCACTTCATCAATGCTTAAGAGTCTAAAATGTCTTTATAGAACAGGGTCAATGGTTCATGCCTGATTTGATGTGAAGCATAGAATAGCGTAGTATTGATTAAACTAGTTGTGGACTATGAAACTTCTACTTCAAAGAAATTTTGTACACTAGCATTGGTAGAGCTAGAGTGCTACTGCACTTTTGACCTCTGATTGTACGTATGTGGAATGCGTCTTTGCGGCTAGCGCTGCGCTCAAGGCTGTTTTCTAAGAGAATAGTACAATAGGACCAATGGCTTTACGTGCTTTCCGAGGCACAGGGGTATCAGTGTGTCACACCATCAAACAAGAATACAACGTCTATTAACAAGACGATTGCAAAAACCATTTTTAGGGTTCCGTATCTCAAAAGGAAAAAACGGAACCCTTAATAGGATCAGTTTGTTGTCCGTCTGTCTGTCTCGTCTTTCTGTTTGTCTGTCAAGACCCTTTATCTCAGGAACACGTGGAGGTATCGAGTTGAAATTAATACCATATATTTAGTTCTGTGGTCCCTTGAAGCTGTGAAAAAAACACACTTCTAAGTTAACGAAAAAAAAACCTTACCGTTGACTTAAAATCCTGAAATTTGATATGAAGCAAGATCTTATAGTACAAATACAGGGTAAAATCTGAAAACTGTAATTTTGTAGTTGTCACAAAAAAAAAAACATTTTTTTCGATTCGGAAAAATCTTCGTAACTCAATTCGAGAATTGAACTGTTTTCATAGGTTATATAGGATAGGAAGTTTGTACGGAACCCTCAGAGCGCGAGTCCGGCTCGCACTTGTCCGGTTTTTGTGTTTATTTTTTGGAATGGGTAATTATTATTATCAAATAACTTCTCCCACTCTGGATGGAGCGAAATGGATTGTCAGGCTTTTACTGACTTAAACGTCGCCGTTTTCCTTCAGTTTAAGTAGTTGCATTTAATAAATGCGCAATCTTTTCCTATTTTTATTTATTGCTTGCTATACTTACACAGTACACATTACACAAAGTTACAGTATGCACTACTACACATAATAACAAACTATGAACTAAAAAAAATTATACAAACATTTAACATTTCTATAATACTACTTATAAAAAAATATGTCGAATTTTTTTTATGTGTAGTAGATGATATTCATAAATTATAAGGAGTATATTTATGTAGATTATTTAGAAAGTTTTTATAATTAAGTAGTACTGTTATAATAGATATACAATATTAATATGTGTACCAAACCAAATATTGTTCAGTAGCTATTACTATAATTTTAAACACAGAGACACTTACATGTTTTGTTACATCTAAATTGTACTTGTCTGAGTAAATAAACTTCTACTTATTTAATTTAGCTTGATTTGACTGCACAAATGAAATAAAAATCTTTTTTTTTTTGCAACATCAACATCGTCTTTCTTGCAGCTCAACCATCGTTGCTCTCACATCCATATATAAAAGTCTCCCCTTATATATTTAAGTGGGACAATATTGCAAATTGGGACAAAATTTATTTGTTTTTTTTTTACTCAAGCGTATCTTCGATTCAAAACCCGAAGTATACAGAACTCTCTAAAGACAAGATCATCGAATTGGAAATCAGAAAACGTATCTAACCGCTCAGTAAAAATTTTATACCTCCAATATTATTTTAACTCAAACTGAATTACAAGTAAGGTCTTCGCTTTGAAATAATATTTCCAAGTAAGTTAAAAACGAAACGTGCAAAACGTGGTCGCTTACAATGGGCCTCATCAGTAAGATTAAAGTCACCCATAGAGCAATAGAAAAGGCTATGCTCGGAGTTCCTCACATCAGAAATGAAAATACCCGCAGGAGAACCAAGATTACCGATGTAGCCCGAAGAATCAAAATCAAAAATCAAAAATATATTTAATTCACATAGGCCTACATGGGCATTTATTTATAAAACATCAGAAGCTAGTGCACGGTTCCAAATTGGTCGTTTCCTTTGGAGAAGTATCAGCAAGAAACTCCATGGTTACTCTTTTAAAAATAGTTGTTCTCACAATATTTCCAGATTACAGTATTAATAGATATTATGTAAGCACATTGTAGACCAGTCAATTTTGTACCCAAAAGCATAATAAAAATAATCATATTAAAAAAAAAGCGAGTCGTAATGGGAAGTAATCAAGGATTCGTGGAGTCTACAGCGTTCTCACATTGAAATTATAAAAAAGAGGTTATATAAAAAAAGGGAACCGATCACTTTTCCGAAATTTTTTTGTTCGAATTTCATTTTACCGAAAACTATTGACCGATGTCTTTTTTGCCATATGCATTATTTGATATATTTTTAGATCATCGAAGTATCATGTGTCAGGTATTATTTTGCCGAACTATTTTTCGCCGATTTACAAAATAACTTTTTGCTATTGGCCGAAGCCTCTTTTGAACTTTTTTCATTTGCCAAACAATTTATTTGTTATATTTTCACCACACCGAAACAACATTTGACGGAATTGGGACGGACGGTTACTTGGTAGCATTTTCAATATTAAATTAAAATAGTGTCATAAAAGGTCAATATGTTGTGCTACAAAATTTAGTGACAGAAATGAATCGCTGCAAAACCGACTTCACACAGTCTTACATCTGCCCTACCCCTAGAGTGTAATTTAATTCCGCGTAGGCGCGGAGGGGTAGGGCGGCCCGCGAGCTGAGGAGCAGGTGGTTTGAAGGACCGCCGCCGCGGCTGAGGATGGCCGGCTAAGCCGGCCAGCCTCAGCCGCTGCGGTGGTGAGCGTTAAAACCATCTGCGACGATAAGCTTGCGTGGGGCCGCCCAAACCCCGCAGCGCCGGAGCCGTGACAGAAACAATGCTTGCTATGCAGCAAAACAAAGCATGCAAGCAGGCATGCGCCTGCTTGCATGCTGCATGCCTGCTGCATGCTGCATGCCTGCTGGATGCTGCATGCCTGCTGCATGCTGCATGCCTGCTGCATGTTGCATGCCTGCCGCATGTTGCATGTCTGCTGCATGTTGCATGCCTACTGCATGCTGCTTACCTGCTGCATGTTGCATGCCTGCTGCACGCTGCATGCCTGCTGCATGTTACATGCCTGCTGCATGTTACATGCCTGCTGCATGCTACATACTTGCTGCATGTTGCATGCCCGCTGATGAATAGTGTGCACAAACTTTCTAGGCGTTCGGTAAAATGAAAATATGGTAATTAAAACAGTGTCATAATGAATGTTCGAAAACATAATACTTCGAACAAATGTTATTTCGGCTAAGTGCACCATCGGTGAAAAGTTTTTCGACCAAATGAAACGTCGGAGTAACGAAAAAAATCGAATTGATAATAGGTCAACTGATACAGTGGCAGACGTGACTTCGATGAAATAAAAAAAAACGAAACGATAGTTACTAGTTGAAAAGTTTTAGGTGAAATGAAAGTCGGTCAAATATTTTTCGAACTTATGATAGGTAACCATAAAAAAAGCAAGAAAAATATGAATAATTACAACTATCAATAAATTACATGTTACCAAAATAAATTACTAACGAATTTAAGGTAGTTGAAGTCTAAATAATTTAAAAAATATTGCAAAAGCAATGTACTAAAATATATATATATTAAAACAAAGATTAAGCAGTTAATAGACACAATATTAATGAGTTACCAGGGGGTCACATGTTCAGAAGTAGTCATTGCCAAACAAGCATGTCTTCGACATAGTTTTTAATCTTGTAATACGCTTTTTTGGTTAGGACACGCTTAATATGAGTTTTGAATTTTCCCTCGCTAAGTTCAGTTACCACCTTTGGCAACATAAAAACGTGTGCTGTTTACTAAGAATGATTTGCTGGTCTTAGCTAATCTCCATTTAGGTAATACCATTTCGTGTTTACCACGCGTATTTTTGTTGTGAAAATCGCTTGGATCTCCAAACTTAAGTAGCAGCGGGCAGGTCACATTGCTCTCAGAACAGATGGTCGATGGGGACGAAAGGTTCTTTTTTTTTTAGAGCGGTGTCCACATACCGGAAGACCTTGCATTACAAGGCCTCCAACAAGGTGGACCGATGATCTAGTGAGAGTCGTGGGAGTTCGATAGATGCGAGACTCACAGGACCAGCCTTTATGATACTTGGAGAAGGCCTATGACCTACTGTGGAAATATTTCGACTGAAATGACGATGATGAAGTTGAAAATATTCATTTAAATATTGAAAACGTAAGAATAGCACCCGAAATATAATACGAGTACCAAGATGTGCAAAATAAACATTTGTACAACTCCTAACCAAACTAACCTCCTGGTATCCGGCTTCGAATTATATACAGGGTGACCCAAAATGTACACGGATAAAAGCGTTAACATCCGAAGATCCGGGCAGTATCCGGGTCAGTTTGTTGAGCTACCCGAATGGAATCACAAACGAAGGTCCAGTTCGATTTTCCAAATAGTAGAGGCGGAATTCGTAAGTGGATAATGTTATTTGTCCCACCAATCCGCATCGGGCCCGCCTGGTGGATTATAGCCCACTCCCTGTCCTAGACAGGAGGCCTGAGTCCCAGCAGTGGGTACTTATAAGACTATTTATGTTATGTTATTTTTATTTGTACCGTCGAAAACACAACGCCATCTAGTCTCAAGCTAAGCAGAGCTTGTGTTATGAGTACTAGACAACTGATAAACATACTTATATATTTTTAAATAAATACATATTATAGATAAATTACACCCAGACACAAAACAAATGATCGTGCTCATCACACAAACATTTGTCCTGGGTGGGAATCGAACCCACGACCTCTGGCATAGCAGTCAGGGCCACTAACCACTAGACCAACAAGTCAGTCAAGAATAGAATACTATCAATGCTTTTGAATTATTAAAAGCGTGTCATACGTTAGGGTTGCGAATGAATATTCGAACTAATAAAATGTGAGATGTATTTGAATAACTATAAAGTCCGTTGGTAAGCGTTTCAGTTTGTTTGTAATTAGGTATGTTAAAGTGGAAAGTCACAATTGCTTTTGATATATCGTACGATTGAACCTGATCTATATATGAAGAAACAAAGGTGAGTTTATATCAGTAAAAATTTGACACTCTCGCTCGTTCCCCGGAGCTGGAGAAGGTATTTGATGACGTATCGCCTTTTAATGACTTTAAGATGGATGTGACGTGTGACGAGAATGGAGAAATGAATATACTAGGGAAAGTTTGAAAGTGGCGCATGTGACTGAAAAGTTGAAAGGAAATCGTTTGTCTTGGTATGGTCATGTGAAGAGGAGGGATGAGACGCATGTTACTAAAAGAGTTATGAGTTTACGTGTGGATGGATGGAGAGGGAAAGGGAGTCCAAAGAAAAGATGAATGGATTGTGTGAAGAGTGATATGAAAGAAAAGGAAGTTAGTGATAGCATGACGAGTGACAGGGCAGTGGAAGAAAAAAACGTGTTGCGCCGACCATAAATAACACGGGACAAGGGCAGGATGATGATGATGATGATGATCGACTTTTAATGACTCGTACGGCGATGCACCACTGGTACGCGAGCCTATCAATAATAAAAATTATTGGGTACAAGTACACCAGACAAATTTTCAGGGTTCTTGTAGTTGAGTTACTCATACTTTTTCGATGACTACTTATTCACAATTTTTTTGTAGTATTCTTGCTATCCGACTTTGATCGATTTTACGTATAGTTTTGATGATGACTTTTTTCATTCTTAGTATGTGATTTTTCCTGTTTTATAATATGTATTTATCACTAAACACCTATCTATTATTTACTATTCACTAATTTATATCTACATATAATAATATACATATATTTATTTACATCACATCAAATAAACTGATTAACATCCGTAGACTCATAGCAAGGTTCAGTTGAAAACAGCGTCAGGCAACTGCTACGTAGTGGCCTGGCATTATGCTGAACTGGACCTATTTGGCGCTGCCGTGAGACACACAATGTTGATGTATTTTTTAAGTTTTAGTATTCAAGTTTCTATATTGTAATTGTTATTTCATTGTGTGTACCTGTGTGCCAAATAAACGTGATTTCTTTCTTTCTTTTCTTTCTTTTGCCAACAAAAATGGAACGGTATAGAGTAACCGTAACTTGATGATAATTATGTTGACTTTTCTCCAGTTTCATTGAAAGCATTTCGTCTCATTATTTTTATTTTTGCCAGATCTTCTGTATATATATTCTGTACGTATTCTGATTTAGACACAAATTAAAATTATATTATTTAGAAATGTTTTAAGTACATTTAAGTATGAGTATTTAAGTATGTAGTAGAGACTCACCGACCCCACAGTCAAATCATTGCAACGGTTTTGTGGGGCTTATTTTATGATTGACTTACTTTTTTGGAATAAAGACAAATAAATAATAATAATAATAAAAGTCTAAGTCCTGACTCTCACTGACTCATCAACGTCCAATCTAAAATCTTGAACCTAGGACGCTGAAATTTCAAACAAGGGTTGCTTTTATGATGTATATGTCGTGACAAGATCGTAGAAATTGATCACTTCGTGATGTAGTCAACTAAAACTGGCCATTGGATCATTTTAAACGTTAAAGTTTGATGATATTTCAATCCTTTTTTGGCGTACTTTCTTTAGACTTTTTATTATCATAGAAATCCTACGTCAATGATATGGCCAAACGAGGATCGACATATCATCAAATGTTCGAAGGACTGGAACAATTTGCCGTCTGAGGTTTTCCTATCCGATTATAATTTGGGTGGCTAGAGTGAATAGGCTCTTAATAAATAAACTAGTACGCCTCACCATCAACGATTGTATCACTACTGCATCAACGATTGTAGCAAATTAAAAAAAAATGATAAGAATGGATTTTCTAAAATTCAGCGTCTAAAAAGACGACACAGAGGTCCAAAATTTGTATAAAACTTACTTTGACGCGGGCGTCGCCCCTAGCAGAAGCTAGTCTCATATAATTTTACGTTCGACTGCCATAGAGTCATATCTTTAGTAATAAAAGAGTAAAGCCTACTTTGTGCTATTTAAGTACCGAGTATGAATGGGAGGACCCCCAAAGAGGGAATTGGAGGAAGTTAATTGCCATGGAAACCGAGAGGAAATCGTAACCTAGTGCAATAAAATCTATTCATTTACAGTATTTGTATAGACTTTTTTTACAACATAGGTACTTTCATATTGCGATGTTTTTCTGAACATGAGTGAATAAAAAAAGATTTTTTTTATAGTTAACTCGCGATCCGGCTGTAATCTTTGGAAATCTTGGTTACTCTCTACGATAATATGCATGTAATATATACTTAAATCTTTCTCATGAATCATTCTATATATTGAAGAAAACTCCATGAAAATCCGTTCAATAGTTTTTAAGCTTCACACTTACGTCTGTCTGTATGAATATACAGACAGACGCAGTGGGGATTTTGTTTTATAATTTGTAAGGACACTTAATACCTTTTTGGGAAATCATGGAATAACTTCGATCGCTCTAGTAGGACCGAGATGGAGTGTCAGATGTATATTGATTAAAACTCACCTATGATCTGTCAGCTGTCCGTTGCGGTCTAGGGCCGTAGTAACTCTTTCAAATAACCCTGCAGCCCCGGCGAGTAATGGGTAGCTCGCCGTCTGACCGTCCGGTAACCGTCCGGACCGAGCCCAAGTCGTTGACGGCGCGTAGTGTTCCACGCGCGCTTCAAGGAGATGTCAGCAAACCGTAGGGGCTCAGCAGGGTCGAAGCCAAATGGGGCCAAGGGTCTGTTTCTGAAGGGAAGATTCGGCCCTGGTACGGAAGGCAACGACGGAACAGGAGTGGGTTTTTAGTCAGTAAAAGTCTGTCACGCCCTTCCGTCCGCCCAAGAGCGAGAGATGTCATTGGATGATTTTCCAACCTACAAAAAAAAAGGTAAGACAAGGTAAGAGTTACTGCAGCCCTCGCAAAACAGGGTAACTAAAGGAACACTGGGTTTTAGCCAATAAAAGTTTGACACTCCCTCCCACTCCATCCAAAGCGGGAGAAATTATTTGATGAGATCGCACGTAAAAGAAAGTCCAGCTAAGGTAAGAGATTAATCAGAAGTACAAATAAGTACAAGTTGCCTGCTGCGGTCTTTTCGTCCGATTATAATTAGGTTTCATCAATCCTAGAGTGAATAGGCTCTTAAAAAAAAAACGATTCAACATCAACGATTGCATTATTGCTTACCATTAGGTGGGATTGCAGTAAAGCACACACAACAAAGCACAATCAGCCTTTAATGTTCCCACTGCTGGGACTCAGGCCTCCTGTCTAGGAGAGGGAATGGGCTGTAATCCACCACGCGGGCCCAGTGCAGGTTGGTGAAATATCTTCATGTCTTCGAATTTTTTGGTTCTAGGACGTACCGGTTTCTTAACGATGATTTCCTTCACCGTTTTAAGAGCAGTAATAATGAAATAAATTCACAGTCAAGCACTAGTTTATAATTATCATTTTAAAAATCTCTCGCTTTTTATCGCAGAAAGTTTGGGCTAAAAAAGTTGTCTGACTCGAATGAATGCAAGATTCTTGCGAGACAGGCAACAAGACCAAGAACCGTGGAAAAATCTAGTACAAGATAAAAATAAAAACATAAGAAAGGACTTGTAAGTGAATTGAAACTAGAAGAAATCGGAACACAGTTAACCTTGTTATTCTATTCTTAATCTTGTAAATTGAGTCAGTGAGAACTCTTGTTACCTGAACTTTTATAAATGAAAAATATACAACAGAAGACAACTGCTTCATTTAAAAAGATTTTTTTAATACACTTGCTTGAAAACCCGGTCCTATATCCTTACTGTTACGGCCTGGTCACAACTTTGGTCTTAGCAGCGAGCGGCGGCGTGGCAAACGGGGTGGCATCAGTAGGCAGGCGCGAGCCGCTGCGACCGATGCCGGAGTCTCGTGGCGTACTTCAAACATTTTCATACTTTTGTTCATACCGCTCGCCGCTTCGCGCTTAGCTACCGCTCACAGCAGCAGTCGTGATCGGGCCGTTAAGCCCGCAATTTACTGTTTTTCGCACTAGTGCGGAAAACATACCAAGCAGAGCGGGTGTAATTATTTGAAGACTAGCTGATGCCAGCGGCTTCGCCCGCGCGATAATAGAAAATTATCCCAAGTCAACATACTTTTGATATAAAAAGTATTCTATGTGCTACTCCATACACTTCGAATTTTTCGATTATGGGACATGCCGGGTTCCTCTCGATGTTTTCCTTCACCGTTTTGAGAGCAGTGGTGACGAAATAAATTACACAAAGTAATGCGCCTGGTTGTAGTGAGCCTTCGTTCTAATTAATTATAAATGTCTTCAAAAGCAGTTAAACAGGTACTCGTTTCAAACATCTGGGAAGGATAAAACTTTTAGAAGTCGTATAGGAATGCTGCTCCAGTTTTGCATCTTAAATTACTTTGAAATGCAAAGTAAGTCTGGAATTAATTAATTATTTTCAGGATGCATGTACTGGTACATGCACAGCTGAAAATAATGAAAATATGACTGAAAACTCTGAAGAAATATGATGTCTGTACTGATGCTGCTGAAGCGCTTTACTAACATCTGAATTTTTAATTGAATATAGCTGCAGTATTTTATTTTTATTTCTCGCTGGATTTAAGTTGCAATAAATATTATAAAGAAGAAAGTTTTTTTTAGTTTGTTATTAATAAACACGAAAACTACTGGACTGATTTTGAAAATTCTATCACCAATAGACTTTCTCTTGTCTTGTGTTGTCTTCTCTACATATTAACGCACATCCGAAAATAGTGCGATTGAGGAGCGTGAAATTTTGCATAAGACTTCCTTTTATGACAAAGGCGAGCACTAAAAAGTGAAAATAAGGGGGTGAAAAGGGCAAATTACGTTTGTATACAAAAATCTCATTTCGTGTACCAATATACTCGTATAATATTTCGGTATACCAGTACTTGAAAATGAGTGCAAATAACCTAAGTAAATATTAAAGATTGTCATTATTTGTTTCGAGGCTTTAACAACCCCCAATAACAAAAAATAGGGGGTTTTAAATATTGTATGGAAGACTTTTATTTTTTGGGTTATCTAATAAACTTGAAACTTGGCACAAATTCTAATCAAAATAAATAATTAAGACTGTCATTAATAGTTTTTCAAAAATACCCTCAAAATATGTACGTTAGGTAGTGTTAATTTTTTTATGAAAACAGCATCGTTCGCGAGGCTTAGTAATAAATCTTGCGGCTTACTAGTAAATCGTAAAAAGCAAATTTTTTTTTGTTTTTTTTTTTTATGGACCTCCCATGTTTTCTCTTCAACACTCTAGGTTGACTTCTAGAGAATGCCTAAGGCATTAATTCCACCTTTATATCTTTGTGTTGCATAAAGTTTAAATAAATAAATAAAAACCTTGAATTTCAGATACCACATTTATGTCCAATGTCATCCAAAGCATTCGCCACTGGACCGCGAGATCGGATCAAATATGGGACGAGATTCAACGGGTCTCAACGATTTTCCCTAATGTATCATTTCCCTGGGGACCATTTGACAACTGATTTGATATCTTTCCGTTTCCGTAAACCAACCCTATCCAGTTTTATTGCCGTTTTCAACCGTTTACTTGAAAGGGGATTCGGACTGTACGTAATTCTCGGTCCACTTACTCTGAAAACTTACGTTTGTGAAATGTTTTGTAAACTATGATATCTCTAGAATCTCGTAGATTTTTGCCTCGTTCGGGTTTTGATTAATAAGGTCCCAAAGGCATGGTATATTGCAAGTCCATAAAAATCGGTTGCCGACGACATAGTAGTCATGGCTGAGACTACGGAGGAGCTCAGTGCAATGCTTGGTGACCTCAGTAGAGCTTCCGAAAGAGTGGGACTTAGAATGAACATGGACAAAACCAAAGTCATGGTAAACAGCCATGTAGCACCCACTCCTATCAAGATCGGGGAGTCAACACTCGAAGTTGTAGACGACTATGTTTACCTGGGACAGACGGTCCAGTTGGGAAAGTCTAAATTGGAGAAAGAGATCAATCGCCGAAACCGACTGGGCTGGGCAGCGTTCGGGAAGCTGCGCGGTATCTTCTCGTCCAATATACCACAGTGTCTCAAGACGAAAGTCTATGACCAGTGCGTGTTGCCAGTAATGACATATGGCTGTGAAACGTGGTCGCTTACAATGGGCCTCATCAGAAAACTCAAAGTAACCCAAAGGGCAATGGAAAGGGCTATGCTCGGAGTTTCCTTGCGTGATCGAATCAGGAATGAGGATATCCGCAGGAGAACCAAGGTCACCGACATAGCACGAAAAATCGCCAAACTTAAGTGGCAATGGGCAGGGCACATTGCTCGCAGAACGGATGGCCGTTGGGGCCGAAAGGTTCTGGAATGGCGACCACGTACCGGAAGACGTAGCGTTGGAAGGCCTCCTGCAAGGTGGACCGATGACCTGGTAACGGTTGCGGGAGTACGATGGATGCGAGACGCACAGGACCGTTCATTGTGGCGACACTTAGGGGAGGCCTATGTCCAGCAGTGGACGTCTTTCGGCTGAAATGATGATGATGATAAAAATCGGACAGTAAAATAAATTTTGCTGAAACAATGGACTGTTTTCAGATTTTATGACTTACAATTATTTCACCACAATATGTTTATGGTAAGTACGTCAGTAAATTGGAACTAATATTAACACAAAAAGCTGTTTCACAAAACTTTGTGTATGCCACTGCAAAATAACAAACAATGTGACTAAAGCAAGGATCAAAATTTTAAACGCTTCAAAACTAACTAACCACATAACGAGACCCCTCATAACAATTTATGTGCCAGAATATAGGGGTTAGCTTAAACTGGGCGATAAAGTTTATAGTATAGTCGACGTTCGCCCATCGTATCATGTCGTTTTAAAGTCTAACCAGATGACACTGGGCCAGGCATTAGTGTTAAAACAGTGGTTATCTATATATATAAAAGGAGAAACTAACTGACTGATAAAGTCAAAAGTTTTTTATTTCACATAGGCCTACATGGGCACTTAGAAAACGTCAGAAGCTAGTGCACGATTCCAAATTGGTCGTTTCATATGGAGAAGAACCGGCAAGAAATTCCATGGTTACTCTTTAAAAAAAAATTAAAAACGATTATTTTTTTTAAATTTCTATATTATCAACGCACAGCCGAAACCACTGGGACTAGGAGCGTGAAATTTTGCACAAGGTTTCCTTTTATGACGTAGATAAGCACTAAGAAGGGATTTTCCAAAATTCACCCCCTAAGGGGATTAAACGGGGGTCCAAAATTTGTATAGAGTAACGTACTTTCACGCGAGCGAAGCCGCGGGCAGAAGCTAGTTATATGAAATATTAGTTGACTGATCCATGCAAGTGCACTGACTATTGGAATTTGTATAATCCTCGGCGGAGCATTGTGCGTAAGCCATAGCGGCCATCATTGGGCAGGTATATTCCATTGAGCCCACCTTTTTCTAAAAGTAGATTACGCCACCCAGGTTTTCAAGGGCATCTGTGAGAGAGTTCGGTGTTCTTAGGGTTCATGTCCGTGTCTCAGTGACACCTGTGCAGTCAATGAGCATATGCGCAATTGTCTCCATCTTCTCCAAGCAAGCTTTGCACAGAGGACTATCTGTGATGCTTATTGTGTGGAGATGGTTGTTCTGCGAGCAGTGTTCGGTGATGGTCCCTGTAGTGAACACACTGACACAGGAGGTAAACACATTGGCTCGTTACGTCACCAGCAGTTAGGTTCAACACGTCTGTCTCCGTCAACGGCTCGTATGAAACTGAATCGTCCCCACTCGTAGTCCCCGCCACCAGGCGTAGACTATCTCTGTCAAGTCGCATAAGGCTTAAGTGCACTCTCTCTTCCATTTCTCCCACAGCCCAATGAGATGGTAATCCGAAACGATCTGAACAATCCGGCACAGAACCAACCGCTTAACGTGCTTTTTGAGACACGTGCGTATCACTACAGGCTGCCACAAAGAAGATTTGAATTAGGCGCCGGGAATGTTCGAAAGAGCTACCGTGGCCCTAGATCACAAAGGGCTACTGAAGGAACGCATGTGGGTTTTAGTCCGTACAAGTCTGACATACCCTCTCGCTTCACCGCAGAACTAACTTCCCGTTAGTTGAACATTTCCTACTTCAAAAAAAAGAGACGATTTGTAATGAAAAATCTCAGTATCATTTTTCCTTCAAGTTCAGGATTCTTCTAGTTTAAAGGACAGAGCTTTTATTTAACGTGTTATAGCTATACCCATGTTTCACAACAATAAAATAATGTAAAAATATTAACTTATGTAATGACAAATCCCGCTCTTGGGCGGAGCGGGAGATAGCGTCAGACTTTTACTGACTAAAAACCCATCTTCATCGCCTTTCGTACCAGGGTCGAGTGTTCCTTTTAGAATCAAACCCTTGGCCCCAGTAGGCTTCGACCCTGCTGGGCCCCTACGGTTTGCTGACATCCCCTTGAGGCGCGCGTGGAACAGTACGCGCTGTCGACGACTTGGGCTCAGTCCGGACGGTTACCGGACGGTCGGACGGCGAGCTACCCATTGTTCGCCGTCCGAAAGCCCGCGCTGTCGACGACTTGGGCTCAGTCCGGACGGTCGGACGGCGAGCTACCCATTGTTCGCCGTCCGAAAGCCCGCGCCTACGGTGGTCGGAAATCGGGATCGGAATACCGGCGGCGGTTGGGGCGTGAGGACCGTTACCTCACACGATCGGCCGCCTCCTTTGCTTAATATTTTGTCTAAATAAATAATTCCTTACTACTTTTTTGCACCTGGATATACGAAATTAAGAGCTCACACTAGGTAATAACGCTTCTGTAGGATTGTTCAAAACAGTGAAACAGGTGGCTTTTAGTCTATAAAAGTCTGACACTCTCTCCCGCTCTACCCAGAGCGGGATAAGTTATTTGAGGTTTTCCCTCCGAAAAAAAGGAGTGGAGCTAGTGACATCGAAATCTAAGCATACCTACTAAACTTAAGACCCGACTACAAAAAGAGTTCAAGGCTCATGAATAGTTGAAATACGTCACAGGTATGTTTGAGTATACAGTACCCTCCCAGGTAAGCTAACACGTCCGGATATATGTGCTAAGCTGCATAAATACGTTATGAATTCTGTAGGTGCGCTAGTCTTTGGTTACCCAAACGGTCCACTTAAGTTGACTTCTAGTTGTCGGCAACAGAAACTTTTCACTTTGGAACCATGTGGTTATCAAAATGATGATACTGTTATTAGGGTTCCGAACCTCTATCGGAAAAATGGAACCCTTGTAGGATCATTTAGTTGTTCGTCTTATGCTTTTACTCAGGGCGCGGGATACCTTCCCGCTAAGCAAAAATTAATATCAATTGCTCAAATCTCCTACTCCATGGAACGGTGCAAAAATCTAAGTCAACGCAATTAATAATAGTAAGGCCATTTATACTTCTAAAAAAATTGGCCATTTTAAAAACTCCGTAGGATGACCATTGAATATAAAACGTGAAGCTGTAAAGTTAGGTCGGAATGCCATTTGAAGATCTTTGGCATTCAGGTTCAAAAACGCATAATCTCACTACCAGTCTTGCCGAAAAGTATCATGCTATCTGTATCTACCTTATTATTTTTCTCCTTGACATCTTATGCAATGCTAATTAACTAATCTTATGTGTTTTAAAATCAAATGTTTTGTGTTAATATTGTGATTGTCTCTAAGTGTTGCAGCACTTGAATAGAGTTTTATAATTGATCCTGTAAATTCCCAATGCATGTAATGTGTACGATCATAATAATAAGTAAATAAATAAATACCTACCAATGACTCTTTTATGGGTTATGTAGGCCAGATTAGTGGTCACTCTATGTAAAGAACTGGTATTCCCATGTGGTTAAATTGGAAGTTGACCGCAATTATTGGGTATATATAAGCAGGCGATGACTTACACTTTTAACAGCGTGTTGTTTATTCGTGTTTAAAAACATCTAAACGAGGCGACTAACTATAAGTGGACAAGAGTTGCCCGTATGTGGCTACTTTATTGCATTCTACGAGTATATTGATGTTTCGAACTCAAACACTTAACGATATTGTGTAGGTGCAGTAGATATTAATCTTTATACACGTGCGTGTAAATGGCGTAGGTTACAGGTTTTTTTCCGTCAGACACTAGGTCAGTGGCACTCATACAAATTAATTATTAATTAAATTCGCCCTTACGGAATACAGACACTATTTTAAGTAAAACTAAAGGTTAAAAGTACTGGCACCAAGCTTGAAGCCCTTTTTTGACATTTTTTTTTCCGCTGGTTAAACAAAATATTCCTCCCGATCTGGGTGAATCTCGAGGTTGTCAGACTTTTACTCACAAAAATCCACCTTTTTTTTTTAAGGTGGGGATCACCAAATAACTAATCCTCCTCTGGGTGGAGTGAGAGGGCGTGTCAGACTTTTACTGAAAAAAAACCCACCACTGTTTTTGGAGTAGGAAATCATCAAATAACTTCTCCCTCTCTGGGTGAAGCGAGATGAGCGAGCATGTTAGAATTTTACTAATTAAAACCCACCTGTTTTATCCTGGGTGGGAATAAACCACACCACCAGGACAAATGTCACTCTGTCATGTCTGTGCAGTCAGGACTACTAACCACTACATCAACAGGCCAGTCAAATGGACCTCGTCCGAAATATTTTTTTATAATTATTAATTTTATTGTCAAATGGTCGTACGCCTGCTATAATTGATATAAATGAATCTTCAACAGCCAATAACACCTTGCATTTAATTTGTATTATGCCAAGAAAGACATAAACACAATAGACACTTTTTAGTTTCCCCAAGAGGGATTCTCAGAAAAAAACAGGACATCCCTAACAAAGAAAAACTTTAGGCATTCACACTTTTTGCAAACAACTTTTCTCGTAAACAATGAGTTTTTCAAGCTAACTATTGCCCTAACAAACCACCTAACTTGGAAACGGCTATTGAAACTCACGCCAAAGTTTTTTATTACATTGCTCTTGTGCGAAAAGAAATATGTATTTCATTCGCCGAGTTAATGAGGTCCATTTGGAATAAATGGGCGTTGATGACGTTGGTAATAAAAGTAGAGTTTCTTTTTGTGTCGACTGTAGATATTATTGTGGTTTATTAGAAGCTTAAGGCCGGCAATACACGGACCGCTTGAAACAGTCAGGGGCGACAGCTTTAAGCTGCTACTGCACAGTGAACTGCAGAGTTCTATGGACGCACATACACGAACCGTTCGAGCAGTTGCAACTGATTCGGGCGGTCGACAGCACGGTGAATTTTCATCGTGCGGTCAAGCAGTCGCCAGCCATACACTGACTGCTCGAGCTGTCGACAGCTCGAGCGCAGCCTCCATCCGCGCTCTTTGTTCCCCTCCGACAACGCGACCCGGCCGCACGGATATAAATATAAATAATGGAAGACAACATTGATTGTGACGCGCTTTTAAGTGCGCTCCGTCACGTCTTAGTTCCAAAAACAAGTGATTAAATTTTCCATTATAAATTCTTGTTTCTTATATTGGATGAACCCACAGTTTTCTATTTTTACGCCGTCGTCGTCGTCGTATGAACAAAAGCAGCAGAAGTGCTTTCTCTTCAAAATCCATGGTGCTACTGATTTGAAATTGCCGACCGCTCGAGCTGTTGAATCAACTGCTCGAGCAGTTATCACTGGCAGCTTCAAGCTGTTGACTCTTGACTGCAAGAGCGATCCGTGTATGTTGATAACTGGGTAACTGCTCCAGCAAACCGTGTATGGCGGGCCTAAGACTCTAAGTAACGTGAGAACTCTTTCAATTTCTCACAAATAGTAGTATTTGATGGTAAGGTAAACAAATAAATGAATTGAAATCCCAAATTATCGGGGCGTGAAGTTACAACTATATTGCGCCCACGTGAAACACGTACGTCGATCTGGGCGCGTCGGACTCCTTACATTTAATATGGCAACTAGACTTGTAGACCTACATTAGACTCCCGCCACGCGGCGTATTTAGATTCTGTACATGGCCAGAAGGCAATAGTGTGAAACTAGTCGCGTATAGATTGGAAATCACTTTTTAATCAAGGTCTTCGAATGTATACGAGAGTAGTACGCAAATACTCTCGTATACTTCGTAGTGACCTAAACATAATTTTATTCCATAACATACAGTGCCAGTACGAATATGGACTTATCGTGAGCAGATCGGAATAATCGCGCTTGGATTAGGCTAGGTTATAATAGTGACCATTTAGAACACGATGGCGAGCGAACGAAGCGATGATGTGGGTTAGGTTAGAACAGTGACCATTAAACCCCAGCCAGATCCCCTTTTAATGTTAGTGAATCATTTAGGTCAGGTTAAGTTAAAAGTTATTAATAATATTTAAAAAAAAAAACAATACATTATTAAATGATTTTATATATATCACAGATTTTGTCAGGAGTAAGTGATGTTAACTGTAGTATAGTTTGGAACCAGGGCGCGCGTATACGCAACAAACTATACAAGACCAGTATGCAGAATTCGTGTTTACATTGTAATTGCAGATTTAAAAATAGCAATACAAAGTATACGCAAGCAGTTTCTTATGGCTGCGTTCAGGCCATGTATAGAATGGAAATACGCCACCACGCGACGTGCTCTACGTACAACCCAGGTGTCACTCACGTGTGCGTCGATCTGATGTAGTTTCTGCTTAAGTATTCCAAATTATGTAGCTCTAAGCATACTATTTCTAGGAATACATCAAATGACTAGTCACGCTAAAGAACCGCACCTACCGATTAAAAACTTTCACTACCAAACTTATTCTTCACAAAAAGATCAATACCATAACCATAGTGAATATAGAAATTTAAATTGACAGTAATATTCAGTTTTGACAACTATAGATGCGAATTTTTTAAGGCTTAATCTTTAAAAAGTCGCGTCTCCTGGTAATATGGGAGATCAAGACAGTCCGCCGTCACCAACGCAAGCGGGTCCATCACCACCACCACCACCTGGTGGCGGTGGTGGTCCACCTCCGCCACCGCAGCCGCCGCGTCCACCTAAGCCGACACGTCCACCAAAGCCGTCACGTCCACCACCACCGCGTGCGCCACCACCTTCCGCACCTACGACATCCTTCGACCCAGGTACTGGCATACAAGAACCTGAATCTTGTTGGCAGAGCTTTTCAAAAGCCGTATACAATCCGGTATCAGGAGAAATTCTTTATAGAACTCCCCTAAGTTGGGTCCAAATCCTAGCGTATTCGGTTATGTATCTAGTATTTCTCTCCACGTTCACTCTTTTATGTCTTTACATATCTTTGGTAATAATAAAGGCTGTGGTTGACTTTAATAAATATGAAAATTTGAAGCTTCAATTGCTTACGTACCCGGAACGTGGTATTGGACTAACAGCAACACCGACCGCTGAAGGTAATCTCCCATTGATTTGGTACAGGAACGGAGCAAAGGATGACTATGAGAAATACATTCAGGCAATTGACAAGTTCCTTTCAAGCAATAGGCGGAAGAGAGAAGTTAGTAGTTTAGGACCATGTGGAGAGTATCCATATGGTTATGGAGAACAACCTTGTGTGATTGTAAGAATTAATAAGCAATTCAACTGGGCAGGTAAACCCCTGCAATCTAACTCGACGATTGCAAATTCGGCGCCTCCAGAAGTTCAAGCATGGATGAAAGCAGACAGAACGAAACTTTGGTTGCAGTGTAGTGGATACCACTCTTATGATAAAGAACATATTGGCAAGATAAAGTATTACCCTGATCCTCCAGGGTTTGACGCAGGGATGTTTCCGATTGACGCTCACAAGAACTCCCCTTTAGTTGCAGTACAAATATCTGAGTTTACCATGGGTTTGTCATTAGCTATAGAATGTAAGCTGTGGTATGACACTGGACCATCGAAGATTGATTTTATGCTCTACGTCGCCCCAGGAGAGAAGATAGTAATGAATCGTGTTATGGCATAATTTATTGTAGTATGATATTAAAATGTAGGGGAAGCGTACCTTGCGGGTATCAACAAAGAGTAGCCTTATCATTTTTAAAGAGACTGCCATCACTGAATGAGTTGTATCATAAGGAAGCTCTTCATAATTTTGTTGCATGTGAACACTGTTTTAGCTATTGCAAATTTATCTACAGTTTGATTTGAATTAAGATCTTGCAGTCTATATACAAAGCGACTAAATAATTGAAGTAATTATCAATCTATTTGGACGATTACGATAACCATGAAACAGAATTTTGAGTTCATTTGGTTAATGCCAAAGAGAAACAGACCGGAGGAACTTGAAGACATTTGAAAAGAAAAACACAGAGTAGTCATAGTCCATCAAGATCTTTAAACAGACTCTGTACTTAGGTCGTCGGCAGTATAGACAATCTCCACAGGGCCCATCCAAGGACCCCGTTTTTTGGACGGTTACGATCTTTTTTTTGTGTGGCGTCTCTCCGAAGACCTGTCTCCCTTCCATCTTACACCACAAGCCATGTTACCTGTTCACGTAAGAATCTAATGACAACGTGAGCAGACGGCATTGCTGTGGCAAAAAAATGGACCGAGCAAGGGATTCCAAAAGTCTAAGAAAGGATAAACAAGAACGAAACATAGTAGAGATAGATGAGGAATGATAAAACAGAAAAAAAGAAAAATGAAAATGTTGTCTGACGACATAAACCTGGCTTTTGGATCAAATGCGGGATAGAATGGTAAAACAGAGACCCAGCTAAGTGGTAACGGCCCTGACATAAGAGTCGCACGTCATTACTACTGCTCTCAAAACAGTAAAGGAAAACATCATGAGAAATCCGGCCTGTCATTGAACCAGAAATTCGAAAATGTCTGATATCTTCCAACTCGCATTGGGCTCGTGTGGTGGAGTACGGTCTAGTCCCTCTCATAGAGAAAAGGTCTTAGTCCTAGGAGTAGGCATATTATAAGACCTGATGATGAGATGTTTATATGCTATGAGAGATGAAAAAGAATATCTAGTTTTGCGCTGGGTGATGGTGATGATGAGTTCGTCATTGTCAGAGAAATCTAACACCTTTTTCCAGCGAGTGTGGTCTTAGTGAATTGCTTATGAAAGTAAAACAATTTACCATTTATTAAATTATATAATATCATAATTAACTAAGACTATATTTAAGTCTAATTAATATATAGCGTAGAGTAAATGTGTTTTGGAATAAGCTCATACTTTTTCTTATTACAACCACTTTTTAATTTTGTTCTGTACTAGCAGTTCTTTTATCTGTCTGCTCCTGTGTGAAAGTAACTTTCTCCATTCAAATTTTGGAATCCTGGTTCATCCTATTAGAGAGTGAATTTTGAAAATTTATAGCCAATGATATAATAACTACCTGTGGACCAAATTTCATCTCGTTCTGCGTTTAGAGCTGTGTGTTGATGAATCAAGTATTCAGGACCATTGCCTTTTATATACTATATATATATTTTATATAATATATATACCTACAATAGATTAGCATAATACGTCCATTTACAATCAGCATTTTTATATACCTACGAGTACTTCAGCAGCTTCTCTATCTAATCAGTTCGTTTCTTAACAAAAATCGAAGAGAAAGATGTCTAAAAAATCGGTCAAGTGCGAGTCGAAGTCGCGCACCAAGGGTTCGGTGTGAGGGAGTACAAATTTGCCTATGTAAATAGTTTTTCCGAATCAGATCCGAAACGCCAAAATTTCTTGTGATGAATTACAAATTTTTGTTTTCGGATTTTTTCCTTGGCATTATATGAGCATATATTCCACAACCATTACACAATGCTATCTAGTCTCAAGCTAAGCAGAACTTGTGTTATGAGTATTAGACGACTGATAAACATACTTAAATATATAAATATATACATATTATAGATAAATTACACCGACACAGAACAAATGATCGTGCTCATCACACAAACATTTGTTCTGGTTGGGAATCGAACCCACGACCTCCGGCGTAGCCACTAGACCAACAGGCCAGTCAAAAAACATTTGATGGCATTGTTTCTCACCAAGGTTTTCATGATTCTAGGTCAATGGGGTGTACCCTATTGGTTTTGTTTCCCTTGCTAGCGTCAAAATATGCGCCATAAACTGAAAGGTAACGGTGGAGTGTGAGAGCGTGTGAGACTTTTGCCACAAAACAGAGAGCAATGAGAGCAGTGGTGGCCGAGTGGTAACGGCCCTGACTTACGAGTTGCGGGTTCAAACCCAGCCAGGCGCATTACTTTGTGTAATTATTTCATCACCACTGCTCTCAAATCGATGAAGGAAAACATCGTAAGGAAACCGGCATGTCCTAGAACCCCCGCACTGGGCCCTCGTAGTGGATTATGGCCTATCTCCTCTCCCAAAGAGGGAGCCTGAGTCCTAACAGTGGGAACATTATAAGGCCGACTATACTATGCTATGCTAGATAGGTACAGAAGTCAATCTCATGTATATACTTCACTTTTCATACCTACACTCGGCGATCGCGCTAGGGTCAGCGCGTGGCGCAGAACTGTCCGAGTGCGACCGGGCGCGGTGATAAATGCCTACCTAATCTAAATTGTAAAAATATTACATGGCCACAAAATCATCTTCTCTTTCTTGGCACGTGGCCTGATCTGTGTTACTTTAAAACAAATCATCAAAATACAAGCAAATATCTACTTACCTCTCTGAAACAACTGGTAGCCTAAAAACGCCAATTCACTGTTTCATGTTGAATTTAAACAACCATCTACTGAACAGCTAGACTTAGGTTTTTTTTGATGGTCCATTTTTCCACAAAAAAGTTCACAGACGCGTGTCTCAAATGGATAGCACTCGAGCTTGCATTGAGCTGAATCGAGCCGAGATATCAGGTCCGTGAGCGGTGTCTATATGTGCGTTGCTCGAGCGCGCTTTCTAAGTAGATTGCCTTCTGTTCCTATTTTGTGATTTTACTGACTAAAACCTAAACCACACCTATATTCCTTTAGTTACCCTTTGTGTTCTAGGACCATGGGTTTCCCTTTCAGAAGTCGAGCCATGGTTGCTGCAACGGTTGCTGAATCGCGGCTGTGCATTTTTGTAGCACATTTTACTCGCTCCTCTTCATAGCTTAGCTTCAGTGGAAAGTTTTTTCTAGTTTCTCAGCTTAGCTTTTACATCTTTGCAACATAGGGTTATATGATACGAAACGGGGCATTGAGGAAAGCATACTTTTGTTTGGTTGTAATTTATTTTAGTTTTTTTCATAGTAATTTTTTTAAGTGATTTTTCTCAGTGCCCCGTTACGTATAGTCCAACTCAGCTTTAAAAGCTGTATTAGCATTAGCTGTATTAGTTGCCCGCGTATCTATATATGTATGCTCAACAATTTTCTTTTGTCAATTTGATTAGGTATTATCCCACTGCTGGCCAATTTTGATTAGGACACGCAATGATAATCACATGTCCTAATCAAAATGTATTTTTAAGACCATCACAAAAAAGGCCGTACGAATATGTACCTATATCTGCACATCTTTCTAGCCGTTTCCATTCACACAAAAAAATCTGTAGTACTTAAATTTAGCTTAGGATTTTTTTTAACAGTGAGATATTTAGCACAACAAAAGATGAGATCTTCATTTCTATTTTTTTTTCTAATCATTGTCTTCCCACGGCTGGCCAACTGGCCAAGTCTTCCCAAAGTTCCATGCCGTCATCTATATATATAAAAGAAGAAACTGACTCACTGACATATCAACGCACAGCTGAATCTACGGGCATTATGAGTTTGAAATTTTGCACAAGGTTTCCTTTTATGACGTAGGAGGCACTAAGTGAGGATTTCCCAAAATTCACCCCCAAAGGGTATGAAATGGGGGTCCAAAGTTTGTTAGACGAAACTTACTTTTAAGCGAGCGATGCCGCTGGCAGAAGCTAGTTTTCACATAAAAATAAATAATTATTACATCCTCAACAATATAATAAGAAACAACATTACTTTGGACCGTTATCCTATTCGTGTTTCATCTAATATTGTTCGCGGCAGGGAGCTCGATTCAATTACGGACATTGTAGTAGATTACCACAAATAGACTGCCATCAGAGGGCGCGACTTTTTTGTTTTGGCCTTTGTAGTAAGATGATAATATATAGGTTCATTTAGAGTTAGGGGGGCCAGATGGGGATTTTGCGCGATACTCGAGCACGTCAGAAAATTATATGGGGAGAAACCTTGCACCCTGTAGCTGTAAGTTACCCTTATCACATATGAAACTTTGATAAAGTGGGGTGCGTTGTGGGCAGCCCGCTAGAAAAATAAAAAAAAATTGATTCTTGGAATTTTTAAGCCAAGGTACAGGTATCGGCATCGATCTTGAGCGCTCGGTGAAAGTGTGGGGATCGCTTTGAGCATCGTACACTTATGGCAAAGAAAATGTACACCTATTTTATTTTATTTTTTCTTTTACCTGTTATCTTCTTAATTCTGGTTGAAGGTAAAAGTAAAAAAAAAAAAAAACATAAATAGTCTAGAGTCGCTGTGTTTCTGTCTGTTTTTCCGTTTACTTATTAACCATGCAAAAGATTTTCATACGGTTTTTAGTATCTTTTAGAGAATTTCTACCGGAAGGTATGCATATTGTAGCAAAGACGAAAATTTCAAAGATTTGTAACAACCAACAAATTCCTAACATTTTACCTAATTTTGAAAGGAACTTTCTCTGAGAGCCTGTTATGTGTTTTCGGCTAAACCATTTTTGGTGACATAATAACCACTAATAAAATGACCAATTATTTTTTTATTGGGTGGGTGAATCA
Organism: Mythimna vitellina; assembly: GCA_949316375.1. NCBI lineage: Eukaryota > Metazoa > Arthropoda > Insecta > Lepidoptera > Noctuidae > Mythimna > Mythimna vitellina. The sequence goes on from OX438696.1 coordinate 5,533,279, forward strand.
TCTCATGACAAATCCCGCTCTTGAGCGGACGGGAGACAGTGTTAGACTTTTACTGACTAAAAACCCACTCCTTCGTTGCCTTCGTCCCAGGGCCCCGGGTTTCGTTTTTAAACTACGTGGGAAATACCCCGGACATCGGGAGTCACAGTGCGACTCCCGGCCACATAGGCACGGGCTTGCGGTCCGTCCGGCCCTCCGGTAAACAAAGCCTAAATCAAGGGCGCATTGTCTCCATGCGTGCCTCAAACAGATTTTATCAGCGAGATTGACATAGCCAGTTATACCCGATACCTGTCAGGGTTGTGGATTAATCTAAAGTGTTACCGTGGCCCTCGCAAAGACCAACTGAAGGATCACAGGTTTTTTTTAGGTGGGAAAATCATCTTATGACAAATCGCGCTCTTGGGCGGCGTGGGAGATAGTTTCAGACTGACTAAAAACCCACTCCTGTTCCTGCTTTGCCTTCGTCCCAGGGCCCCGGGTTTCGTTTTCACACTACCCATAGAAGGATCACAGGATTTTTTTTTTTTTTTGGTGGGAAAATCATCTTATGACAAATCCCGCTCTTGGGCAGAGCGGGAGATAGTGTCAGACTCTTACTGACTAAAAACCCACTCCTGTTCCTTCTTTGCCTTCATCCCGGGGCCCCGGGCTTCGCTTCCATAGTACCCGAGGCCCCAGTAGGCTTCAACCCTACTGGGCCCTTACAGCTGCTGACATCTCCTTGAGGCGCGCGTGGAACAGCACGCGCCGTCGTCGACTTGGGCTCGGTCCGGATGGTTACCGGACGTTTGGACGGCGGGCCACCCATTACTCGCCGTCCGCAAGCCCGCGCCTACAGTGGCCGGAAATCGGGATCGGAATCCCGGCGGCGGTTAGGGCGTGAGGACCGTTGCCTCACGCGATCGGCCGCCTCCTTTTCTAGCATTACTGCTTCGCAGAAAGAGGCGACCGCCCGCCACTCCTCCTCACTCCGGACCATGGCCTGTATCAATGCCCGGCGCGAGAGATCACTGCCGCCGATTGCCCCCACGAGGACACGGCGGTGCTCTGCCCAGGCAGGGCACACCTCCACCGTATGCTCCACCGTGTCTTCTGGACGGTCCACACGGTGGCGGCACCCAGGCGGTTCTTCCGCACGAATCCGGTGCAGGAACCTCCCGAACTTACCATGTCCGATGAGGACCTGCGTCATACGGAAGGTAAGGACGCCATGTGGTCTTTCCAGCCACTCCTCAAAGAGGGGACTTACCGACATAATAATGGCGTGCCCAGAAGGATCACAGGTGGGTTTTAGTCAACCAAAGTCTGACACTTTCTCTCCCTCCACCCAGAGCGGGAGAAGTCATTTAATGATTTCCCACGTAAATAAGGAGGAGGTAAATAAAACAAAACAATATATATTATTTACGCAATAATTTATTTTAATACGCTAATAATTCAATGATTACTTATTTTTATTTCACACTATTTTTTAAGTAGTGAAGACAAAAACATTCCTTCGTCCAACATTCCTTGAAATTATAACATATAAATCCACTGAAATAGCGATGCATTAGGTTTCTCAATAATCTCAATAGTTTAAATATTTTTAAAACATACTTTATTTACAGCAAATTGGATTTAAAACCGTATTGAGAACTTAATAAAGCAGTTGCTTTTTATAATTTTTATTTTACGATTGGACCATTTATTATTATTTTTAAATAATTTATTTAATATTTTATATCATTATGAATAGGTTACTAGGCAAGCGTGTTTTATCGTCGACCACATTATCAGTTACCATGAGTTAGTGATCAAACGCGAGCCTATCAATAATAAAAATAATAAAATAAAATAAAAAGAAACGTTTTATTGTTAGATTATTTATTTTCTTCTATAGCTAAGCAAACCAAATAATACTGGCAGATTTATCTAAGGGTCATTGCGTACATATCCCACAACTAAATTGTTGAACAATAGTTCGACGAAGAATATGAAAATTCATTACCTTGCTCGATATTCATGCAATATTAAATCGACGAACTACCGCGCAACAATAAAGTCAAGCTGAGTCACACTTATTGCTTAATTTTTTCATCTATTCAACTCAATTCTGCCACTTTACACAAGACTCAACAGAGCATTTGTAATTTCCATCTCATGATTCCAATCGCAAAATAAAAAGTACATTTCAAAAATTTATTTGTATTTTAAACACTATTTTTTTTTTGTTATATTGGCACTAGCTATTTCTATCACAATGGACCTTGCAGAAGAGTTATTAATAAGTAATTTGTAGTGTCTCGTAATATTCGAGTTTTTTTTTGCTACAGATGGCACTAAGAAGCAACAAACTTGAGTCTTAGCAAATATTACATTGAGCCGTTGTAAAACCGGACAAAAGATAATGAAGAAATAACCATATACCTACTTAATTAATATTATGTATCTTCCATTTCGCGTATTTTTAAAATAATAGGGTCATTTTTAGTCACGGTCGTTTTACTGTAGTGAGAATGTTTAAAAAAGGGTCAAAATAACCGACCTCGTATTAATGCTTTTAGCTACCATTGGTCAAAAATCACATAATGCTGGGCCGCTATTTAACTACATCATAAAAGGTAAGCAAGCTATTTTTCGAATAAAATACAAGATTCCATTTAGTACCATCGAAGAAAAATATTTTATGTAATGTAACAATTGACGTCGCGATCTGTTCTACTTTAAAGAGAAGTGGTAAAGTTTTATTTATTTTTATAATGACAATTTTAATCAGCTATACAATTCCCGTTTAGTTCAGCAATATTCATTGTAGGCTTTATCAAAAATAGAAGGATTAGAGTAATATATATCACAAAATATATTCATTGTTTCAACGACATCCCTTTGTTTTCAATACCAAAATGAACGCCAACAGTGTGAGACTAAAGAATTGTTTCGTGAATGATACATTGAAGTTGTGAACAGAATCGAGTGCATCGTGAAATGGCATTGAAAACAAAAGTCAACAAATAGGCCTGACAGCACATACTGGACCACTGAAGAAGAGGTATTCAATTTAACACACTCATTTATAGAAATGTATAAGAAAGCTATGAGAAACATGCATCTCTCAACCGACTAAACTATTGCTAGCGTGCATGTCTAAAGTATTAGTAGATAAATGATAACGTGACCAAAAAGTGAAGCGATGCAATAATAAAAACAAGCCACATTGGACATCATAATCAACATTTCTTACATAATAACCAGCGATATAGCTCCGAAACACTTAAATTCAGTCGATAAAATCCTAGTATATACGTACAATGATGTATATATTACAGCATGCTCCGATACATTAACAGCTAATGACACATTTATTTATACATAATATGTAATAAAATATGTTTATCCAACAATAACAGATAGACTTTGTAAAGAGCTAAACAATGAAAAATATTAAAGAGTAAATAGAACAGGATCAAGCTTTCTTATTGAAGATAGTGACTCTGAATATAGGCGTTATAAGAGATGAGTTTGGAACTTTATTTGTACAAGAATTTGTTACAATTAAAAATCATCGAATCGACGATTCTAAAACAACTACGTATTATGAAAGAAATGACAATGAAGAAAATGTTAAAGACATTTAATATAAGGAAATCTTTATAAATGATCTGATTAGTCTACACCTAAAGTCACCTATTACAAAAATGAATACATCTATAAATAATATTATTACTCTTAATAATGGACGAACACATATACCATTCGAGCGAATGCAGTCTACTTAGACGATCATAATTAAGTCATTGCTTTCGTGTGAACTTATCTTAACCGACGTAAATGCAACTTCTAAAACACATTAAGTGCACTTCCACACGTGGTTCTTAACAATATCGTGTAAGATCAGACGCACTATACAAGTTGGACATAGATTCTGGACAATAATCACAGAAAATTCGTTATGTAAGGCAGTGCACGAAATGCGTGAAATTTTGAAAGCAAACTCTTAAATCTACACACGCAAAACAGGTTTTGGGGGAACGCAAACTGTGATTTACTAAAAAATTCTAAATTTACGGTAACATATCCAACGACTCTGCTGAGATCACACATCTGCTTCCCACTTTTAAAACGATAAATCACATTTTAGTAGGCTTCACTAGAATTATCGCAATCACTTAAGTATACAAAAGTCACTTGTTTTCCATCTCCAGCGTCACGTTCTGACTTCAAGTCTTAAAGCATATACTTCCGTTTCACTAACACTAACTAGGATTTGGCTATTTAGGATCACCCCAGACCAAGACTCAATATGTAGGCCAAATAGGTACAGTATGAAAAAACATCTCAATGCTATCTCACTCGCTTCTGGATATCTTCATGATCGAAGAAGATTCTTATGGTTCTTAACAATTGCATTTGATTTTATTTACATATTTTTTAGATGAACTATAAAAATCATCTTCGGCTTTTAACACTATAATAGTTCTATGTTTCAAAATATCGAAAAGTTGGTAAGCATCAGAATTTAATTCTGTACAAAAATTGTTTTCTTCCTAATAATGATACGAGAATGTCTTGAGTGAGGCCTCAAATGCTAGAATTATACATCCTTGCCAAAATCAGGTTGAATTCCTCGTATACCCCAAGTAGCCAAAACAATCCTCATATCCAGAAGCACATAAGAATGGACATGCCTACGACTATGTAGAAGTTGGGTGATCCTAAGAATCCTTTATTCCATTCACAATCCAAATCTATCGTCAGAACCTGAAAAAAAAAAATAGAATCAATTTTAAGGACTAATGAAACATTAATGGAGACAATAAGGTATTTGCTTGTGCTTATTTTTTTGTATAATATTTTATACGAAACAGCAAATAACACTAAAATGAAATCTGCATTGAAAATTAGTATGAGGAAGAGTGAGGGTGTGGGAGCATTGTGAGAATATTTTGCTATCTCTTTCACACACACGTAACCTAATGGCGATGACGTCAGATTTCAGGATGTGCATCCTTATCCTGTTATTTGACAGTTTCCCCTTCCAACATAATGGAAAGGTGCCAAACTTACTTAATATTGAAAGGATTTGATAACTTACTTTTTGTAAATGTAATGTGTAAAAATAGTTAACTACCGAATTATCAAATTGGTAAATAAGATGGGGGACCGAGTTTGACTCCTACTGAAAACACTACTCCACACTAGCAGAAGATAGATTTGACAACTCATTGAGTTAGATAGAAAAAAAATGGTTCTTAAGATCCAAATACTGATGTCTTTTAAGTGAATGAATATGAAACCAACTCACGTCAGCAAAAGTTCTGTTGTCATACGTAGGGCACGTTGCAAATCTTACATCGTCACGCGTCGAGATGCATTTGGATGGGCTTTCGCAGAGGTACTGCCTTCTTTTGCGATCCCATGCTTTTATCCATCTGTAAACAAAAATCATGTTTGATTATTTTCTATTCTTCTTTCTCTGCTTCCCTTTCTTTCTTTTTGATTTTCCGACCTTGCATATGTTTTAATGCAGTTTTGAAGAGATGCTTATCTTTACGAATATTATGGGCGTTGATGACGCGATTGTATAATAATATAATGATTTTTCTTTCTCAAGTGCCGTAAGGTACTTCATAGATTTTCTTCAGTTTGACAAACGAAAGCTTAACCATAATTAAAACAAAAGCCGATTTTAAAACGAACATAATTATCGTGTCAAGTTATACATTTTGAATTATTTCAAGTTCCCATCAAATGTTTTTCAGACTAGAATCAGATATCACAGACTGCAACAGGAAGTTTCTTGACAGATTTATGTACAATGAACGTTAAAAATACAGGTTCTTACCCAATCCCGCAGTCACAAGCCAGTGGATTGCCAGCAACCAGAATATCTTGCAGGAACACAGTATTCGGGACTCTTGGCCACGCCCTCTGCGAGGGGTTTGGTACCCTCATGATGTAGTTATCCCTCAAGTCCAACGTTAAATTGGTGACACGGCCTGGCTTCCAGAACACTTCGCTTGCTAACTCTTCGACGCTTGTGTTGACGACTGTTAGGCGGAGTACTTTAGATTGGACTCCCTGAAAACGTTTAAAGGTGTTATTTTCAAAGTTTGAACGAATAAGCCTGTGACTGTGCTTTCATAGGCTCAAAGACTTAAATTATGATAATTTTTAGATTGAAAAATTATGCTTTAATGGTTATTGCACAAATAAATGCCTTATTTTTCTGTAATTAATTATCTAATTTGCCAAAAAATACCTTTAAAATACAATAACAAATTGTCATAACAATCGGTGACGTCAGCTCGATGCTCAGTCACGTGGTCAGAATAAAGAAATCGGAGGCGTGGCCTACTTGAGGCTTTTGACGCAAGAGATTCAAAATGAAACGGTCGTAACTTGGCGTTTAGGGGCTGATCATACATAGGCACATGCGCTTAAGTGTGATCTAATTGTTAACCATTATGTTTGCAGATACATTTATTTAAATTGTTTTATAGATGTCCGGCATGTCGATGAATGCATTTCATGCTTGAAAAACTGCGGTTTGACCCACATTGTGGGTTGCAGAGTCGGTGCTCTGACACAGTAAGGCGGGATCGCGGTAAACCACGAAGGAGTTGGAGGAACGAACTGGAAAGATTTTTCCAGAACTGCAATAACTAAGCGCGGGCTCGCGAAAGATGGAATAAGTAGAGGAAGACTTTCTCCAAGAAGTGGGACAGAACATATAGCAAGAACAATACATTTTGATCAAGTGGTGATACTTTGTCATTGCGACCGAGGCGGAATTCACCTGAGCCGCAGGTGAGGGTGTTATAGAGCCGTGTGCTGCAGTGAAATATTTCCACGAGTATCAAACGATGTTTTTCAATACACTTACGAAGAATTAAATAGACGGGAACTAGTCGGCGACTCGGGGGAGATACGCGGCGATCAGCCTGATAAGGTACATGAAAAACATTATGGCGAACTGGCGCACTTTTCAGCACTAGTGCGAAAAACAGTAAATTGCGTGCCTAAAAGTGGTAGAAAAGGGGTAGAAGCGGTTATTTGAAAAATAAAATTAAAAGTTTTACTTACACTCAGCAAATACTGTGTCAGATACCTCAGGTATCTTCCAGTGATAGTGATATTATCAAGTTTAAGAGGCAGTGCACCATACATTTCCTTTCCAAATTCCACTCCATCATAATCAGTTTCTATTAACAGATTTTCTAAGCCAGCGTTGTAAGATAACATCTTTGGTACGTTGAAGTCTCTCACATTTGAATATGCTGTTATTTTTAGTGTTCTCAGTCCATACATTTTGCTGAAGACTCCATGCTGTATGTAAAGAAATGGAACGTTAGATTGAATGGCAAAACTATACTGAAGTGATGGGAATATGCAATGACATAAGAACATTTTTTTTTTTTTTGCAATATTTCATTAAACACATTTGTCGGGAGGCATCAGTCACGAAATTGTACATAGGAACTGAAAGACAAAATTCTACATCGCACTAAATGAGTTCTTCGCGATTAGAACATGTCCGAAATACAGCTATCTGGTAGTTGCCCAGACCAGACACAACACCCGTCTGGTTCGAATATTCTCCTTTTTCAATGGAGTTTTTACTGCACTTTACAGTCTCCACTGCTTGCTTACCTCTATAAATTATGTATTTTATTGTAATTTTAAGACAATCTACGTCATGTATTGTTTTTTTTTTAAATTGGTTACCCTTTTACTTCTATTTCACCTGATGGTAAGCTATGATGTCGTCAACGATGGAGTGCACTTACTTAGAAGCAACCTATTCACTCCAGATTTTAAAAACCCGTTCTAGGCTCTAGGTGGATAGTTTGTTGAATTTTACCAGTGAATTTACTACCAGAACTCGTAACGAAAACTTACCTCAAGTATTCTCAGCCTTAGACGGGTCACATCAAGATATTCAAGGCGAGGCGATACTCCGTATAGACTTGTGTTCATCAAGGCAGTAATAGGATTGCCAGACAAAGACAGCCAGCGAAGATCACTCAGTGAATGTGTTGCCTGAAAGAAATTTAAATTAAAAAAAACTTGAAAAAAGGAACAAAAGAAAAAAAAGTCCACAAATATCATACAACGCCATCTAGTCCCAAACTAAGCAGAGCTTGTGCTATGAATACTAGACAACTGATAAACATATTTATATATTTCCAAAGAAAAAACTAGATGGCACAGATTAAATTAAATTCGAATAGATGAAATTAAGTTTGATTACAATTTTTATTTTTATTTTTTGGCTGGCTTTTACCTCGGTCAGAGATTAAGCATTGCCATACAACGTGGCAATGCCGCCAGCCTTTTGGGCACACTTCCAGTCGACAGCGATGCGGAGGAGTTTTATGGCGCTATATTTTAGCTAGTAGTTTTTTCCTTTAGTTTATATGTATAGTTTTAATTAGTTAAGTGTTTTTTCTAAATTAAAACACCATTTATTAAATTATATATATAGATAAATTACACTCAGACACAAAACAAATGATCGTGCTCATCACACAAAAATTTGTCTTGGGTGGGAATTGAAACCAGGACCTCCGGCTTAGCAGTCAGGGCCGTTAGTGGCCCTGACTACTCTAGACCAACAGACCAGTAAATAGGTGAAAAAGTAGGAAAAAATACATTTTTGGGAGAACTTTGAACATATATAATGCCCTGGTTAGTGACTTACCACAGGCACAGCGGTGAGGTCGTTGTAAGATAAATCTAATGCTCTCAGACGCGTCAGATTGGCCGTTGTGTCAGGAGGTATCGAAGGTAGATTGTTGTATGACAAGTCCAGACTCTTCAGTTTCGATAACGACATCGAAGGCACCTGAAAAGAGTTTTATGGTTTAGAAGAGCCAGTATTTTATTTATTTTTTTGTGTTATTTTGTCTTATCTGACTCAAAAAAATCAAAAGCATTTTATTTTAAATAAACGTTTTACAGGCACTTTTGAATTGTCAAAAAGTCAGTCAGAAAAAATAATGCTAATTGCACATTCCAAAGCGTAGATCTCTATGAAGAAGAATGTGCAAGAAACTCCATGGACGCTCTTTACAATCATGTTTTGTAATTACAAATATCTCTGTTACTATACAGTGAGTTTATGTTAAATGTAAGATTATAGTTTTTAAGGCAACAAAATTATTGTAGTGAGCGCTATATACGCCTTGTCATGTACATAAGTCATTTTGTTTACTTGTGTATTATATGATGTGGCTGTACTTCATTTAAATAAATAAACAAAGGTCCAAAGTTTTCGTAAAATTTGTAGAAGATAGCAGATTCTCAGTCTTTATTAGATTAGTTTTACACAAATTTATGTTTTGGTTACAATAAAAACCTAGATAATAAAAATGAGATATGTGTTTTCAAAATATCTAGAGAAAGATGTGTAATAACTAGAGGTCGGAATTAGGTAGAGTTAAACATGTACTTACACCAATTTCATACAGCGAAAGAATGAAGTGGATATGCCTCAAATCGCGAAATTAATTTTAAAGAGCACATTTTTTTTTACCATATCTGAAATTTTGCAGAAAAAAGTTCTTCCTGCATTAATGGCGAGGAGGAGGAAACGTTTAAATCAGTTAACCTTACCTCAGTTGACGTAGAGACATCTTTTTAAATGAAAAATACTAATAAAAACTGTATGTTAATTATCTTTGTTTTATTTGTCTTTGTCACTGGCTGAAATGATGATGTCTTATCTATTTCTGAGGTTTCTATTATTATTTATTTGTTATATTGTTGGCCACACGGGATTTTTCATTAGAAATCCCGGGAAGATCCATATTAATATCAAAATTTCGATGCAAGTACATGGATAACTACCTAATTCCAACCCTTAGTAATAACATTGTATGGGAAGTGTGCTCTTAAGGTTTTTTTTTATTTTAAGTGTGGAAATCATCTAATGACTTCTCGTGCTCTGGGCAGAGCGGGAGGGCGTGTCAGACTTTTACTGACTAACTGCCCGACTGACTGATTGACTGTTTTTAAGGTGGCAAGGTAAACGATACTATTTAAAGACGCTTAAGACTATACACCCCTAAGCGTCTTTATTTAAAAAACTTACAGAAACCAAGCTGACATTCTTCAGTCCCAAATGAGACAGTCTTCTCTCCAATCCTTTGAAAATTGTGGTTCCTCGGTCACCAGAGTTGAAAGGCGAATTGTTGCTTAGGTCCAACCAGCGAAGTCTAGGCAATGCTGAGAAGGAACCACCTTCTATACGCACAAGATGGTTGTTTGACAAATCCAACCATGCTAAAGACTGAAAAATATATAAAATGGTTTAAAAAATATCCTAAAAATAATGAGAGGGAAAATTCTGATCACATAATTGAAAATGATTTGACTAATGGTGAAAAATCTCAGGCAATAAAGTAAAGTTGGGTTACTCTGGCCCTAGGGTATAACTTTGACCCAAGTTTATCAGCCAATAAGAACACGGGACGCCTTGTTTACTGTGTGTGTTTGTGTGTGTGTGTTGGTTAATAAATTTGGGTCAAAGTTATAGCACAAGGCCAAAGTAATCGACTTTTTTGTAACTGAAAAGTAAAAATTGATAACAAAATAACATGGCGAATATAAATCATGGTTAAAGCTGAAAACAAAATTCAATGAGATACAAACCCCAACTCAATCTTAAGGGGTGACCAGACGGTTGCAAATTAGCGTTCCAATCAAGGTGACTTTGGTTTATGTGTTTGATTTGTGTTGCGGCTACATGGATGTAAACCACGCGCCAAAATGTTCAGTGGTTAGGAAAACGCGCCTCCCAACCAAAGCGTTGAAGGTCATGGATACACGGTTTACACGGATTAAAACTAGCAAAGTCACCTTGGTTGGGACATAGGTTTGCAACCATCTGGTCACCCCTTTTATGACAGAAGAATTACCATGAAAACCAAAACTAAAAGATAGAAAGAAGACACTGTGCAAAAAAATGTTTTAGTACGATAACTACAAGATTAGTAATGGCATGAACATCTAAATTACAATCTACCTTGTACAAAATATTCTGCGGGTATTGTTTTTTTTGGTGGAAAACTCTCGTGTGATCTCGCCTAGCCGTGTGGTACATGTATTCGTCACTGTAGTCGGGTTCCTCGGGCCAGTATTCGCCCGTTTGTTCCTGGTTCTGGCGACACATGCATGATAGGACAACACATTAGCATTTAGCATACACACACACACTGGCGATAACTACGATAAAACTCTGTTAGAAAAAATATATATTTGGAAACATGATCAACCAGTCGTGTTTATCTAGTTTAAATTGGTAGTTGAAATATCATTTATCACTTTTTTTTTAATATTTTCTATTCTCTTCTGTTTTTAAATGACACACCGAGTTAAAGAAGACTAGTTCTTTGACTGGCCTGTTGGTCTTGTGGTCAGTGGCCCTAACAGCTATGTCGGAAGTCATGAATTCGATTCCCACCCAGGATTAATGTCCGGCGGCGTTGTGTGATAGTTGTGTGAATACACTCTTAAGTTGGACACTCTTAAGTAAGTTGATCATGTTCCCCAAATAAATACTGCATTAGTAATAAATTACTCAAGAAATACAAAATTCAAACGTCATATACAACTTTACATGTTGCAGATCAAATGCTTAATTTATTTATCGAGCGGTTAGTTCTCAAAACTTCAAACAGATGCAAAGGGATTTTTAGTAATTCTATTTTAATTGTATATACCCGGAATCTCTGGACCAAGTCTCCTAGAGCGACGGCGGGGATGGTGTTGCCACTTAAGTCGAGTTCTACTAAATTAGCAGATGCTGCTGGTGACAAACTGTTTGTTGGAACTCTTGACAGTAAATTGTTCGACAGGTCTAACCTAAGGATGAAAAAATTTGGTTAATAAGTAATAAAAGAGCTTATTTAAGTGTTAAAATGTGTCTAAGTTATAACTTTGAAGTTGGTTACAAGCCATTTTCACACTAGGTGGCGCTGAGCTTTTTTAGCTTATTTTATTCCAGTGTGTGTGAGGGGGGCGTTATTAAATCAAGGGAATGTTTATAGAAACTATAGTTAACAACATGAACAGTCTATGCTAAGCCTTTCGCGCTTTTAGAGGTATTGTAATTACGTGACTGTGCGTTTTTTACTAAAATCGCCGAAAAAATAAAAGAAAATATCGTTTTGGGCAGACCTTAGGAAAAACCAAAATTTTCGACCAAATAAATTTCGTACACCCGTGTGTACAGTACGACGCAGCATTTTTCAAGGTCATTCAAGTGGTACAAACGTATGTACAATCGGGTGCGAGGAGTTAAGGTAAAATATGGTTTAGTGCTAAACATAAAACGGTGTGCTCAAACCTGCGTATAGTTACGTAAAAAAGGAAGACTTTGTCTTTTTAACTCTCAGAAAAAGAGTTAATATACAGTCAGAATTAGGTGGATTTTGAGGCAGTAATTTGACAAGTTCAATAAAGTGGAATGTCCGACTTTAGCAAATAAATATCTACCATTTCCTTGATTTTATAATGCTCTTTATAACTAAAACATTCAGAGGCATTCTCTATCACTCAATGATTGGGTTAAACTTTTGAAGACAAAACTTTTTACACCTTTTTTAAGGGTAAAATCATCTAATGACTTCCCTTGCTCAAAGTGGAGCGCGAGGGCGTGTCAAACTTTTACTGACTAAAACCACACCTGTGTCCTTCAATTGATTTTTGCATTCTAGGACTATGGGTTTCTGTTTAAAAATTCTCCGCGGCCCTAGCTAGCGGGCATCGGCCCTGCTGGGCCTCTATGGTTTGCTAACATCTCTTGGAGGAGCGCGTGGATCTACGCGCTGTTGATGACTGGGCTCGATCCAGTCAATTACCGGACAGCCGGACGGCGAGCTACACGTTGCTCGCCGTCCACAAGCCCGCAATTTTTTACACCTGAGAATTAATCTTACCTTTCTAGAGCTGGTGATGGAATTAGATTGTCTGCCAGATTCTTGATATGGTTGTTCGATAAATCCACCGACGTTAAAGATGGCATATCGTGGAATATTTCAACTGGGAGGTCAATTAAGTAGTTGTGAGATAAATTGATAATCTGAAATGAAAATAAATTTTAATTGTATAATCGTACTTAGATACACGTGTTGAATTTGTTTTCTAAAAAAGTCAGTTGACGTTGTCCTAATGAACTGTATATAATTCACATTTTATTACAACCTACTATTTTTTATTACTACCTATAATATCACAGAAATCTTAATAATAAAGCAATAAAAATGCTATCTAATGCTATCGAAATGATTCGCAGAGCTACCAACACATAGACAAACAATAAATACATATCGCCTACACTACTGCATTTTGCACTGTAGCATCAAAAATTAAATTTTAGCGACGGCTGCGACCCCTGTAACCAAAAATAAACGAGCGCTCACTCACACTTAGCGCACTTGTGTTCTACGAGACACATACGCGGTGACAAGGTCACGCGTCTTTGCGACTTCTATTGCCTTTTTATTAAGATTTCTGTGCTATATACCTAACTCATTAATTTTTCGAAATAAGTCAGTGTCTAATATAATCATCATATTTATACATATATGAGAAATTATAAGTCAAGCCATATATTTATTTTCATTTCTATATATTGGCCACGTGATCAAACTTTTTATTTTATAACCAAGCCAAGGGCAAATGACTTTTTACATCGCCAATTAAATATACTTGTAGGGCATTCCGATAAGGACAGGTAAGGTTAAGAAAGCTAAGGCGGGAGCGGAACGGAGCGGTGCCCCCGCCTTAACCTTCATGGTTATTTTTTATAACTACCTAGAAAGTAGTTTACTTAGAAGATAACTAGTGACTTAGTAATTTAGAAAGCAATGTAGATTTTTAGAGACGAATAAAGCTATTAAAATGAAGTCTATTTAATTAGCGCTCGATAGATATTATCTGTATATTTTTCCCTTATACGTTAGTAAGATCTACGACAAATCTTGGAAACTCACCTGTAAATTCTTTACTCTCTTGAAGCAGTCGTATTCCATATGGTATATATAGTTATGCGATAGGTCCAAGTACTGCAGCATGTGCATCGAACCAAATACTTCGCGGGTAATGTTCCTTAACAAATTGTGTGACAGATGAAGTTCTGTTAGCGTTAAATCTGCATGCCTGAAATGTATGGAAATATTTTTGTTTAAGTATGTACTATATTATACTTACGTTACTACAATACTTGTAATTACTCCTGTCTCGTGGGTTTTTTATTTCTGTGAAATCATCCAATGATATCCCCCGCTCTTGGGTGGGGCGAGAGGGTGTGTCAGACTTTTACTGAGTAAAAACACTCTCCTGTTTCTTCCTTGCCTTTCATACCTAGACCCTTGGCCCCAGTAGGCTTCGACCCTGTTGGGCCCCTACGGTTTGCTGACATCTGCTTGATGCGCGCGTGGAACAGTACGTGCCGTCGACGATTTGGGCTCGGTCCGGACGGTTACTGGGCGATCGGACGGCGAGCTACCCATTGCTCACCGTCCGCAAGCCCATCGTGGGTGAGTTTACAAACATTTAAACTAACATACACAAAACACTCACACCCAGAACAAATATCTGTAGGCCTTACATATTTATCTGTGTGGGAATCGAACCCGAGATATGCAGCGTACTAGTCAGTTGCATAGCCAACGTACCAACCGTGCCATCAAAATCGTCCTCTGTCGGAAAATATTTTTTAATACACCTACTCGAAAATCTGCTCTTATCCCTACCGCTTTTACGCTTTTACTTTTTACCGCTACTGGGCAACAACCTCCAAATTTATTTCTTCGTAAATTAATTTAAAAATGTCATTTGATACACGTGAAAAATTGTTACTACAGCAGTCGGTTCCATAACATCCTCGCCTGCGGCTGTAGGTACTATTCATTGCTTTTAGTTTTGAAATACGGAAGCAGGTCTTTTGTACTCGTACTTTACACGAAATTTTTCAACAGGTAGCATGTATGCAGTAGAAAAAAATACTTTATGTTGAATATTTCAGTATAAATACAACTTACCTGAAATAGTACGGTGCGATATATGTTATATTATTATGCGAGAAATCCAAAACTCTGATGTTTACCGAGACCGTCCCAAGACCTAAAAAAAATATTTTCATTATAATTCAGTTTTCTTACAATAATAATATTTTATTTCATACAAACATTATATATTATTAAAAGCATTATTTTATGTGTCACCTTGAGTCAATACAAAATCTTCCTCGGTATCAGTGAAACCTGTGCAAAAAGCGAAGAGTAGAAAGCAAAACAAATATTAGTAGAAGCATATATAAAAAGAAAAACAAAATAATATCTCAAGAAATAAACAAACATTACAAAAAAAAAGATCTACAAATAATAAATTATATATTGTAAGTTATAGTAGAAAAATAAAATAGAGCATACTTTCATACATACTGATGTTTGATGAAAAGTCTTGAGATCCGAAATGATATGACAGAGAAGTAGAGGAGATTAATGACAGAGTTAGTAAAGAAAGAAAGAAAGAAAAACTTAAACGGAGTAAAAGAGATGCAAACAACAACACAATAAATATAAAAAAAGATGATTTGTAAACCAGTCCACTATCTTTATTTTCGATGTTCTAACACCACGTAAGTCAAAATTAAGAACCTTTTAGGAGAGCAAATAACCTGTTCAGTTGCATGTACTATGCATTTCGAACAGGAATAGGATCGATTTTGCGTCATGTTGTAGTCATCCGATCCGGCTCGAAGGACCAAAATGAACACTCATTTACTATCCCGCCTGTTTCTGCAGCACTCGCGACCGTAGCAAGGGCGAAGATAAGACAAGTAAAACCACTTCACATGTTGTATTCAGTACTATCAGTATAATTATCGTGTAACCTAGTCACGGCGCGGAAAATCTTTACATCGCGATCTAGAAATAAGCGCTCGTCTAACAGCGTCATCTATTGGTCAAAAAATAAACAATATATCCAACACGTCATAGCTTTTCAAATTGAATAAATTGAGTGGGTGAGCAAAACAAGAAAATTTTAATTTGTTTTATTCGTAAAGAAATTTAATTTTAAAAATTTATGAACGAAAAAAGTTTAATCAGAATCCAGTTTTTCAATTCCGCTCATCTCTGCGTCACTGTGTGTAGTGTCTGAGTAATGGCAAATGGAAGAAGGCGAATTGTTGCTAACAATGAATTTACATTAAAAAAGATTTAACTAAGACTCAGTAAAACAAAGTAAAAAAGCTATTGATAGGCAAATAAGTTTTCTTTGTAAACCGTACTTTTCAATCAACATTTGACAATCGAGGTCATTGGCTTTTTTATTCTTAATTGAAATTGCATTGTAACTCGGTTTTGAGAAAGCACTGAGTTAAGCACTGTTGCTATGGGAGTACAAACTGAGTACCGCAGATTTAATGTAGCTTTTCTGTTCAACACTGACGTACATATTGTTTTTGATGTTAAATGACGCATCACCGCGTTGTTCGATTTCCTATCGAATGACATACGTACCGTATATTGTCAAAAAATTACTTACGTGGTGGTAGAACTTATGTGTCGATGTGTCTCAATAGTTTCCCACCAACCGAGGATTATCCTTGGGGGTACTAAGGTTTTTTTTACATAGCATGGGTAGGATGACAGCAGGACGAAAATATGCATCTTTAAGATGAGAGAAAAGGACAAGTAGCTATATGGTATAAATCCGACAGCTGTCACCCGCACCATCCTATTGCAATTGTAGTGTAGCATAGTGCATACAGATATTATCGTCAGTTGGTACCACGTTCCATGGAAAGCGTCTAAGGGGCCTCTGCGAGTTGGCTTCAGCCCCTCGTATAGATAGCGGCACGAATCTTGAACACTCGGCGAAAGATACGGAGATGCGGGGATCGCCTTGCGCATCGTACAACATCAGCGAGCCAATCACTGTGTAAAGATTGCACTCCCCGCGCCCGCATCTCTCTTCATACCACATAAAGAGACCAAATATTTCACTTCTATGTGCTTCTGCGCAAGTAGAACTGTAGAACTCAGCGCTCAAGATCCGTGCCGGTATCTGTACGCTTTCCAAAGACCCAGGACCCCAGGGTCCTAAGATAAATAAATACAAAAAAAGGAGATGTTAAAAACTTACTTTGAGCTTTGGGAGGTGGGTAGAAGTTCGATGTAAAGAAACTAGGGGCGTTGGAATCTGTCAATGTAATGATTCTGTTGTACGACGCGTTCACTTTCAGAGCAGTGGCCGATCCAACTTGGTCAAATATCGAGAATTTAAACGTGTCGAGTTGGTTGAATGATATGTCCAGCCTGAAAAAAATGGAGGTTCTCATTGGTAGTAATACATTGTACACATACGTAATTATCTTTATAAAGTCCCTCACTGAACAGACAGACGCTGTGCGCGATAAACTCAATAACTACAGAACTAATTTTAGTGCGGTTTTCACCAACAGAATGAGTGGTTCATGAGGAAGGTTCAAAGTTACATGTATCTTTTATTTAAGTTCTTAATAGGTTCGTGCTTGACCGCTATCTCTCCTGATAGAAATTTCATATTATAGTAGAGAAAAGCCGAGAAATTTTAAGATAGAAATCTTTGTTTAGTCGGCATCAGGTAACATGGCAAGCGCAGTTAGATGCGTAAAAGTCGTTTTTTATTTTTAGGTCTCTTAGGTCAGCATGTGGGACGCGGAGAAAGGGGTACCATCGTACCAAACGCACGATTGGTTGGTCAGTCCGTTTGGTCCTATCAAGTAAAGTTGTACTCTTTCACTTTATGATTTCATTTCAATAAAAACCTTGATAATATCCACAGGATTTCTGTGTTTCCGGAATATCTAGAGGAAAATGTGTACTAACGTCATAATCACGTAAGAGCGGTTGTATGTAAATGTATCTGAAGTTAGACGCTCTTAAGAACACGTCGATTTTTTTTTTTGCTTCAGGGATTGTGAGCAGATGAGTTGGAAGAGGATCGAGTATTCCTTATAAGAAGGGTGGCAGCTTAGTAACCGCGATTTGCTGAGTTGCATTCTTGACGATATATAGCACAGTCCAAGTTTTGTAAGAGTCTGCTAGAACTAAAATGAATCATTTCAACGTTTACTTACTCAGTAAGAGCAGGTATATTCTGGAACGCCTCTTCACTAATTTCATTGATCCTGTTTCCTTTCAGGTTGATAATCTTCAAATTGTCAAGGCTCGTGAAAGCCCTCCTCTGTATCAGCTCAATCATGTTGTCCTCTATTAGAACCTCTTGTAGTTCTTTTAGACCTACAAACGCGTGCTGGACTATTTGTCTGATTTGATTGAGGTTTAGGCAGATGCTTTCTAGCTGGCCGTGGATGTCACCCTGAAATCAGAAAATAGTTGATATCAAACGTTTCTTATAACTGCTGGACCTCTATTAAGTTCAACGATTCAGTATCTAGTCGCTGATCAGTTATCTCTAAGTATTTTTTGGTGTGTATATAATAACTGGAATGCATCGGCCGTGATTTAATATATGTAAATCTATATATAAATGAATAGCTGTTCGTTAGTCTCGCTAAAACTCAAAAATGGCTGGACCGATTTTGCTTATTTTGGTCTTTAAATATTCGAGATGGTCCAGGGAAGGTTTAAACGGTGAGAAAAAATGGAAAGAAATCATGAAAAAAAATCCGAATACGACGCCATCTCTAATTAAATGTATTATAAAATGAATTATGCTGTTTTGGTAATGCCAGTAGATAGCGTTATCCTTACTATTAAGTGGTACGAAGTTCGCTGGGACAGCTAGTACTAAATAAATATATTTTTGTGTATGTGTGAGATCATCAAACACCAAAACCCTCCCATTTATTCTTAGGCCTAAGACATTAATTAAGTGAAGTTTAAAAAAAAGACCATTTTGAAAAGTCCCCTTTCGGATTCGGTTTCGATATGACCACTTAAGTTGCATCCCTAGTATTACTATATTTTTAACATGACTGACCATCGACTTGGCAGCCATATAACTAATATTGTCGTGCATTCAATTTATTTAGTTTAAAAATATACCTAACAAGCTTTTGCCCTCGGCTTCGCCCGCATACATAAAATATAGCTCATGTCACTCAAGAATAAAGCTGCTTTCTATCAGTAAAAAAATTTTCGCAATCAGACCAGCCCCCCTAGCCAAGTTACGATCGTTTCGTTTGCGTCGAACACCTTGAGTAGGCCACGCCTCCGATTCCTTTGTTCTGTCGTTATCTCAACGCTCAGTCACGTGTTCAGAACAAAGGAATCGGAGGCGTGGCCTACTTGAGGCGTTCGGCGCGAACGATACGATTGTAACTTGGCTAGGGGTGCATTCCTATCAGAGATTACCACATACATAAAAAAAAAACTTTACACTTTATAATATTAAAGTGTAGATAAACTCACCTGCAAGGTCCCTTTAGAGAAGTGATCAATATAGTTATCCTGTAAATTCAACCGTTTCAACTTGTACAAGAAGTGGAAGGATGTATCGGGCACATTCTTCAGCTTGTTATTGCTGAAGTCTAAGTATTGTAGTTCTATGAGAGCCTTCAGCGGTTCAAATGGTAGAATCTTCACGTTGTCTGCTAGACCGTTGGCCATCTTTAGTGTTGTTAGGCTGTGTAACTGGAATAAAGGAAAAAATAATGTAATAATAATTGTTAAAATACACTTTTTTTTTTTAATCGATGGAAGAAGAGCCCATAGTGGATGTTTTGTAGATTTTCTTTTGATATAAGTATTTTTTCTAGGGTAGCCTGCGAAATTCATTTTTTTTCTGATATAAACTAGTGCTTGAATGCGATCCCACGGTAAATAGTGATGCAATCGTTGATAGTGAAGCTCTCTAGTGTAATTCAAGTATTGGTAAGTTTTTGTAATTTGTAATTCAGTATCAGATATTAAGTTGAAAACAAATATATTTGCGGTAACGACATGTCTGTATTTACACATTGTTACTCATTAAAACCATTAACATTACTCTCCAACTTAAAGAAGAGCTAAAATGTCAATGCCATTTTAATAAAAACTTGACTTTTTACCTTGTCTCTCAGTTACAGAGCTATGATGCTGGTTTCGATGAAGAAAGTGGTGTAAATACATACCTACATGTCGTTACCGCAAATATACTATATTTTTTGTTACTGTACTGTCCGACATTAATTTGTTAGCTATCCGGTTTCCGTGAAACAAAAATAAATAATATATCTATTAAAATAATAATATATTAATTATACTAACCTCAGCAAAAGCAAATGGATCAATAAACTCGATATTATTCTCGGACATATCAAGAGTTTTGATGGTTCTAACATGTTGGAAGGCACTGGACTCGATCCTCGTCACCGTGCTGCCCAAGATCTTCAGGTCTTCAAGTTCTACGCCAAATTCTTGGAAGTCTTCCGTCCTTATGCTTTGTCGGAGGAGCTTGCTCACTGATAAGTAGCGAAGGGATCTCATTCTGGAAACGAGAAGAAATAAGATTACATACTACAATTACTATAGGATGGTGCGGGTGTCAGCTGTTGGATTCATAAAATGTAGCTACCCTGTTCCCTTTTCGTCCTCCTGTCATCCTACCCATGCTATGTAAAAAATACCTTAATCAGCCTGTTCCCACTGCTGGTCTCTGCTCTAGGAGAGGAAAAGGGCTGTAATCCACCAAACGGGTCCAGAACAGGTTGGTAGATGTCACATGACTTTGAACTTTTTTGTTCCGGGACATGCCACATGTAGGTACATGTAGCATGTCCTGGAAAATAATCTGGAAATAGCGTAGAAAAACATTGTGAATAGTCATTCACAATGTTTTTCTACGCTATTTTGAGAATAGGAAGTAAAAATATTGTTATGCCTCAAAATAGCATTTTCACGAAATTTTAATTTTAACAGATTGCGCAGAGCCCTGCCCTATCATCTAAAATTGAGCTATATGAATTTTCCCGCCTTATATTCGTAAGTAAGACTAAAGAACTCAATGTTTTAAAAAACTATAGGTACAAATACAAACAGACGAACCTTCTGAAATCTTGCAAGTTCATCTCAATGGAGCTGGCGCTGCTGATGTCCAGAAAGAACAGCTTGTATTGGAAGTTATTGAACGATGTCTGCACGTAGTCTGACGGTGTGGTCGAGGTTAAGAGGTTTACGTCAACCTGGAATTAAACGAAAAATATTTTTAGGATACGATTTTTAGTCTAGAAGTTAGCAAAAAAAAAAAATGGTGACGCTTTCGACGCGCGCGATGCATCACAGTCCTAACTCAACGTACCGAATTTATTAATTCTTTAGCTATCTAGAGATGTAATTAAATTTTGGATGGAGATGATAGATAGCAACACGAAACTGTATCCTCCAATTTTGTTATCATTCATTTTTTGAACTGCCACCCACTATGGAAGCAATTTTGATATTTTAGAATGATTCAACACAACTTGAGGGTCAATTCCCGTACCTGTTTGTAAGGAGTGTTTGCTATGCATCTTAGAGTCGCTAACTTTCAAACACGCCTCTATTTTATCTCCATATTTACTAATTTTTGATTATGAAGAATTGTCTATTTGATAAAATTTTGAGACAATAAAAAAAAAAAAAACAAAAAAAAATAATAACTATGGACAGACAGTATAAAAATCTATCTTCAAGTAAAAGATAAATATATTAATAATAAATGTAGAAACTGACTGACTGACATATCAGCGCACAGCCGAAACTGCTAGGACTAAGAGTATGAAATTTTGCACAATGTTTCCTTTTATGACGTGGGCGAGCACTAAGAGAGGAATTTCCAAAATTCCCCCCTAAGGGGATGAAAAGGGGTCCAAAGTTTGTATGGAAAAATTTACTGTCGCGGACGAAGCCGTTGGCAGAAGCTAGTAAAATAAATAAATGTAGAACCCACCTTATTCTCTCTAAGGTTCAAGAACCTCAAAGAATCCAGCTTATTCAGCATGAACTTCGATATCATTGTAAGGTTATTCTCAGACAGGTCCAGGCTTTGCAGGCTGTTCTCCAATCCAGCGAAGGAAGCTGGAGACAGTTCTGACAGACTACAGTCACGGAGCGAGAGCGTCTTGATCTTGGCGTTCCTGAAGGCATCTTCCTGAAAAGGCAAAGTTGTAACATTGTTAATTCGTACGCTATCGTGACATTAAAAGTTGTAGTCACTAAAAAAATTATACTGCCATGTTCATTATGGTAACTTAATTTAAAATTACCGTAAAATCTGATTATGATTTGAAATATTTGTAATTATTTAGTATTGTTAATATTTTATGTAGAGGCGTAGTGTGGACTAATTTAGACGTCGGCGAAGGCGCATCATCGAGGCCTTTTTTCTTTTATAAATTGGAAAACACAGCGACTGTCGCAAGCCAGTGTTCGACCACATCGCCGCTTACCATCAGGTGAAATAGTGGTCAAACGCGAGGTAATAAATTATTTAAAAAAAACTTCGTTGTTAAAGAGCCCTCGTACACACGAGGCACCTTTGGTGTGAGGCCGTGGGCTCTGGTTCACTTCGCCCACGCCTAGCTACGCTACTGATTTTAGGGCTGCTGGAATGTTTGAAAAAGTTACCGTGACCCTAGAACGCAAAGGGCAAATGAAGGAACATAGATGGGTCTGACTCGCTCTCTTGCTCTACCCTAGAGTGGAATGCACCAAAAAAAGGATTGTTAATATTTTATGAATGTAAGTTGCTATTTTTATTATTATTGCTAGGCTCGCTTATATGATGTAGGTAAAACCAACTTATTAGCTTTCATTGATGTAGAACTTATTTACCACCCCATTCCAATGCTGTAGCTAGCTTTTTATACACCCGGTGCGAGAGCTTCTATAACTGTGCCCGTAGTCGAAAAGTTCGTGTTGGGTAAGATTTATACCCAGTTTAGACAATACAAATAAAAAAGGTTTAAAATACATTGTAAATGAATACCTGATATAAAAAAAAAATACCAACATAATAATATATAAAACTATAGGTACGTTATTTTTTTGCCAGACTAGACCAACAAACAAGGCACGAACACGACAAAATAATAATATAATAGGTATTCTATGTATGCTACTAACTACCAAGCATGATACATAATTTGGCCCTGATTTGACCATTTTTGCATCCTCCTAGGCCTGCGCGCTGTGCCTGGGCACTGCTGGCACAGCTCTAGCTACGCCACTGCCTCGTTCTACTTTTTTCGATCAAATCCCGGAATCACGCTTGTTTCGACGAAAATCCACGATTTTATGAGCAACAGCTGCGCTTTTAACTTATCCCGTAAGATCAATGATACAGTAAAACATGGGTGTGTATTTTTTACGAGTTCGAACCTCTTTGCGTTATAAAACGTAATGCTGTACTGTTTTATGTGAAAATATACGCGTTTGCCGGTAATGTTCTTGTTTTTATTGAGTGGTACGCTTCGATATCATCCTCAGTAGCTAAAGTAGAAGGTTTTTTTGTTTCAACGAATAAATCGAATAAAATTTAAGTCACCGGTACATGATGGACCTCACACCTCATCCATCCCATCTCTTTATTGTTTTTTTCGTTTCCATTCAAAATTTATTTTTCCTTATTCACCTGAAATCTATTAGCACATAACTCTTTTCCGAGGTCTTTGTGTCGAAGTCGTGGCTGGATCTTAGAATTGATGACTTCATGATATGGCCAACTAAAACTGGCCAGATCGTTTAAACGTTAACATTTCATGATATTTCAATCCTCGTTTGGTCACATCATTGATGTAGGATTTTAATCATAATAAAAGGTCTAAAGAAAGTAGGCCAAAAGATGATTGAAATATCATCAAACTTTAACGTTTAAAACGATCTGGCCAGTTTTACTTAGCCATATCATAAGATGATCATTTTCTAAGATTTGGCCACGACATTGACACCGTCACCGGCGCACGATGAAAACCAGTGCTATGGACTCGTTGCACTATGCGTGTGGCCACGGTATTATGCCGAGCATTCAGCCGTATTGCGTGGACGTGGCACATTATTTTCCTTAAAGAATGTTTATAATTTGTAAGCTAGTCTTAAGCATTATTTCCGCAAATAAATTATTTTTCTTTTTTTATTTGTTTTGGAACACTTTTGTTGTGCATACAGCTAAGGAGTGAATTCCTTGCTGAAGTTTGTATTTCCTGATAGCACTAATCAGGGGATCTTTAAGTCAAGGATGAGTAAGTTACTTCTAGGCAAGCGTGCTCCATGGTTGGCAATATTGTCGCTTACCATTTAGGTGAGATAGTGGTCAGACGCGTCCTTATTATGAATCAGTTTCGGAAGCATCTTTTGCACCAGCTCGTAGATCAATGACATTACATTATATTACTCACCTAATTAGTTTAATTTAGTGTAATTTATTGCCATTTAATGTAATTTAGTGTATTTTAATGTATTCTAATATACTTTAATTAAATCTGACATCAATTAAACAATGGATTCTATTGTAATGTAATTCAATTCAATTTAATCTAATTTGACATAATTAAATAAATTTGATTTGAAAAATTGATTGATTTATAATAATTCCTTTTTATACCTTGTTATTATTTATTAAATGTAAATGAACACTAGATTCAAAATATAAATAATATTAGTTTACTAATTTCTGCAAGTGCTGTGCACACCAGTAAGTGAAGAATTGGCTGTGATAATTGTTTATTGTTAAGATTATTCTTTTGTAAATGTTTTTGCGAACTATTCGTTGGAGTGTCGTAAGAAATAAATAAATAAATAATAAAAAAGAAAACCATTTTTAGCATCTAAAAACCCACTGACAGAAAGTACTAACTCAAAATAAAGATTCTTACTTAACAAGTCCTTAGAACACAAGTTATAACATATTAGGAACTTACTCGCAGCGCGTAAATCGTATTTCCATCCAGCGATGTGGAATTCAAGACATTGAAGTACTTGAAGGACCCAGGGTACAGGATCTTGATGAGATTGTTGTCTAACCTGAAAGAAAAATAAGAGAAGGCATTGTATTTTTATTCAAAATCATTAGTAATCTTGTCTTTTATGAGTGACGTAGGAAAGCAAATTGCATGGTACTATACTTCCGACTGGCCTGTTGGTCTAGTGGTTAGTGGCCATGACTGCTATGTCGGAGGTCGTGGATTCGACTCCAATCCAGGACAAATGTTTGTGTGATTAGCATGATCATTTGTTTTGCGTCTGGGTGTAATTTATCTATAATTATGTATGTATTTACAAATATATTAATATAAGTATGTTTATCAGTTGGCTAGTACTCATAACACAAGCTCTGCTTAGCTTGGGACTAGATGGCGTTGTGTGATTGTTGTGGAATATTATTTATTATTATTATATGGAACGAGGTAACTTGAAGACGATTTTAAATACTAGAACCATTTTTACTAGACTATAGTGTATTCACGCAAAAAATGGAAACTCATCGTTGTCAATCAGCTTAGACACGCCCTGTGAACAATTGGATCATAGTACCTAAATCCGAAACCCGTGTTCACAAAGACCTGTTAAAGTAAGCCCTACATACAGTACAGACGTGTCTTTTGCCAATTTTAAAAATGAAAACCTCACCTATTTGTAAAAATAAAAGTGGAAATACTGACGATTATGATTAAATTTTAAAACAATGACTTATTTGTATTTGAAAATACAGTGTAATAAAAAGTTTGCTTTAATATTATAAAGGATTAATTTAAACCACAATATGCGCCTTGCACTGATGAATCACTATTTTCTTAACGCGAATAGACTATAATAATTTATATAATCAGATAGCTGAGATCCATCTTATAGACAAGTAAAACTAATAAATAATAGTAAGCAGAGACTTTGTCCGCTGTACTATAGAAGTCGTGCAGATGACATTCACCAGACATCAGACTCCATTCGCAATAAGATGACACATTTAAACAACCCTTTTTCAGTGTCCGGTCAACTGATTTTGGCTTCTATTCCGTAGGCATAAGGATGACATTCAAAGCAAAAAAGTGTTTAAAATTCAATTTTTTTTTTGCTTTGATTGCCATCCTTAAGTTTGCGTAATAGTATTGGGTATAATATCAAAATCAAGAGCAGTCAAAAGAAACAGTTGAATCATTAACTCACTTCAAAGAATCCAAAGACAATTTGATTCCGTTCAGATCATGCGCAGGTGGAACTTGTTTGATCAGGTTGTTGGACAGGTCCAGGAACCTCAGCTGACGCAGCGGTGATAGCTCTTCGTAAGGGATGTAGGCCAGTTGATTGTCTCCGAGAAGGAGCTGTAATTGAAGAAGATGAAGAGATTGAAAATTATATTTAAGGTTGGAGAAACAGTTGCAGTTACGTTTGCTCCATGCTTTAAGATTAGACATTAAAAAAAAACTGGGCAAGTGCGAGTCGGACCTGCGCACTGAGAGTTCCGTACAAACTTACCTATGAAAACAGTTCAATTCATGAATCGAGTCTCAAATTTTTTTCCGAACCACAATTTTTTTATTTTTTGTGACGTAACTACAAAATTATAGTTTTCAGATTTTTTCCTATACTTGTGCTATGAAACCTTGCTTCAAGCCAAATTTCAGGATTCTACGTCAACGGGAAGTACCCTATGACTCATTCCCTTGAGAGTGTCGAAATCTACGTTTTTTGCGACATATACCGCCATATCTTTTTCCGGTAAACTTGAAGTTTGATTTTTTCACAGCTTTAAGGGACCGCAGATTTGACTATATGATTTTAATTTCAACTCGATACCTCCACGCGTTCCCGAGATAAAGGGTCTTGAAAGACAGACAGACAGTACAGACGGATGGACGACAAAGTGATCCTATAGGGGTTTCGTTTATTCCTTTTGATATACGGAACCCTAAAAAACCTTTTTCACTGTCCTTTTAATAAATTTTTACTTTTATTCTTTGGTTACAATATCAACTATTAACTGCATCCGCCATTTATCATGCCATCAACGCAAGAGAGAGAGCAGTGGTGGCCGAGTGGTAACGGCCCCGACTTACGAGTTGTAGGCCGCGCGTTCAAACCCAGCAACAAGCGCATTACTTTGTGTAATTTATTTCATCAGCACTTCTCTCAAAACGGTGAAGGAAAACATCGTGAGGAAACCGGCATGTCCTAGAACCAAAAATTCGAAGACATGTGACATTCACCAACCCGCACTAAGCCCGCGTGGTGGATTACGGCCCATTCCCTCTCCTAGAGAAAGGAGACTTGAGTACCAACAGTGGGAACATTAAAAGGCTGATTATGCAACGCAATAAAAGTCAAAATCGGTGGAACAGACAGTAAAAAAGATTTTTTTTTAAATATCGCATCATAATACGAATGGAGTATAGATACTCATTATGACAGCTATTATTTTAAATTAAACCTAAAAAATACGTAATACCTATTTTATAAACATGCGTGACAAGAACGATTACGATATACTAAGCTGTTAACACTAATGTATTTCAGTAATTAGTCTAATTTATATTTTTCACTGAAGTTATAAAAACAAGTACTTATGACCGATATCATCACCCTTAATTACGTCAGGGTTTTAAAGTTAGAAGGCACGTTCTATAACTTTTGAGCTTGTAATTAGGCTAAGGTCAGGCACCAGAGATCTAGATTAGTGGTCAGCGAAAATATTATTATCTTTTTAGCGACCCGCCTCAAATTCGTTCGGGTGTTACAAATTTTAAAATTCTTGGCCATTTAAAAATCTGTTCAGTAGTTTCTGATTTTATTGCGTACATATAGGTAGACAGATGCGGTGGGAAGTTTGTTTTATAATTAAGAATATGTCAAGTGTAAATTGCTTGATATTATTTGATGTTCGAGAAAAAAAAAAATTTTTTAGAAAATTCCTTTTGAAAATATACGTTTTTCAACTTGTTCAAAGTACCTTAAAAGGGCATCATAAAATTAAAAAAAATATATGCAATACTTTGATTCATGGCCTTCAATTTTGTAGAAATATTTTTTTCATTTATTGTTCGACAAACAATAAAAAAAAACTATTTATTTATCGACGACTTGGACTCGGTCTGGACTGTTACTGGACGGTCAGATGGCAGGCTACCCATTGCTCATTAATCCCGGCGGCGGTTGGGGCGTAAGGACCATTGCCTCTTGCGATCGGCCGCTTCCTTTGCTAGCATTACTGCTTCGCAGAAGGAGGCGACCGCCTGCCACTCCTCCTCGCTCCGGATCATGGCCTCCCACGAGGACACGGCGTTGCCCTGCCCAAGCGGGGCACACCTCCACCGTGTGCTCCACCGTGTCCTCCGGGCGGTCCACACAGTGGCGACACCCGGGCGTCGCTTCCACACGAATCCGGTGCAGGAACTTCCCGAACTTACCGTGTTCGGTGAGAACCTGCGTCATGCAGAAGGTCACGTCACGCCACACATTATGGCGGTAAGTGCCCTCCACTTACTGCCATAATTGTGGCGTGCCCACTGGAATAGCGCATAGGATACAATTTACTCCAGGGGTATTGTTCCCTTGGGATAATTAACTTTCTACTATCACAAGGGCGAAGCTACTAATATCTATTAGGTTGTCTACTAACTACAACCAAAGAACACTTATTTATTTCAAGAGAGATCTTCCCACAATCAAATTAGCCCTTTATTTGTCGGAAATGCCTAAAATAAATAAACAGCTGGTGTTGACCCTTTTTTCCATTTAATTGGATCGTGATTCCGAAATTACTAGGTACTGTGATACCTAAACAGATATTCTACTTTTTATTTCGAGTGGGTGGGTAACCTTTTAATTATTTTGGGGTCTGTAATTGGCCACGCAGCGTCAAATAAGTTCATCAGCGTTTAGGTGTACAGGATACTTTATTATGATCTTCAGAAGTCGTAATCGGAAGCGTACCTTTCGCTACTGTGTGGTGAGCATCGTCTTCGAGAGTGTCATCTTGCGGAAGGAGGGTACACTTGGTGCACCGGGTGCCGAAGAAAGACCAATTTCACCTACTTCCGATCCTCTAAAAAGGTCCTGAGTTGACAGATTCGGGGACATCCGTAACCCGATCAATCGGGACCCAAGATAGCAGGGCGTAGTCTTCCACGCGCGCCTCTTTTAGACGTATAGGGAAGTTAATGCCTCACTTCCCATTACGGGACGAAGCCTGACATGATGGAAATAACACTAGTACCGCGCAGTGGAAGTCACACTGCACACGCACCCTCCAACGTCGTTTTTAGGGTTCCGTACCTCAAAAGGAAAAAACGGATCCCTTATAGGATCACTTTGTTGTCTGTCCGTCTGTCTGTCTGTCAAGACTCTTTATCTCGAGAACGCGTGGAGATATCGCGTTGAAATTAAAACCATATACTCAGATCTGCCGTCCCTTAAAACTGTGAAAAAATTTAACATCTGAATTAACGGAAAAAACAGATACGGTCGTTTATGTCGCAAAAAAACGTGTATTTCGACACTCTCAAAGGCATCAAAATTCATAGGGTACTTTCCTTTGACCTAGAATCCTGAAATTTCGCATGGAGCAAGGTCTTATAACACAAGTATAGGAAAAAATCTGAAAACTGGAAATTTGTAGTTACGTCACAAAAAAATTTAAACCTTTTTTTGCGATTCGGAAAAATCTTCGTTCAATTCGGGAATTGGACTGTTTTCATAGGTAAGTTTGTACGGAATTCTCAGTGCGCGAGTCCGACTCGCACTTACCCAAGTTTTATATATAGTCAGTCAAACCTGACAGAACTGAACTTAATGATAAGTAGATACAACATAAGATTTAGCTTACCCTATTCAATCTGCTCATCCCATCTCGAAACACGCCGCTATCGATGACAGATAAATGGTTTCCATGCAGGTCCAAGGTTTCCAACATAGGCAAGCTGGAGAAGGCATCTAAAGGCAGGTTCGCTATGGAGTTGTCAGCGAGAATCAACGTCGCTAACGTATGCTCTAGTCCTCGCCAATTGTCACCCGATATGTCTGTTATTTCATTTCCTGGAATTGTTGGAATGGAAATCATTAGTCTTGGTGATAACAAAGGAAATGTATTGTTCTCACAGGTGGCGAAAATCCGCAGACATCTTGATTTATTTACGTCCATAAAACAAAAAGTAATTTTATTTTTTTACGGTCTAATTTATTCATCAACAATTTTTGAACTATTTTTCACTTTTTAATAAGATTTTTAATTCAATTTCTTTTTTCTCTATAAAAGTACTTGCACACAAGATAATTGAAATTACATTTAGATTTGATGTGTTTTGTCATCCTTCAATATCGATACTTATCACGTCTGCATAGTGATAGTAATTAATTTAATTTTAGTATTTATAGTATAGTATTAAGGTGCAACTCTCTTCGAAGACCTTGTTCATATAATTTTATATATAAATGCAATAATCATAGATAGTTCGATGGTGGTAAAGGATATAAACGTGACCGTACTACATATAATAAACATTTGATTTTTTCTTCTTCGCGAAATATAACAACTTCGTCAGTAGCTATATTTTTGAGCCGTTTAGGGTTGAAACTCTTGGATCGTGGGGTCCGAGAGCTCATACGCTTTTAAAAAAACTATCCAAACGCTTAGTTGACACTTCGCGTGACCCATGGGCGTGCTTTTACCTTGGTCAGAGATTAAGCATTGCCATACAACGTGGCAATGCCGCCAGCCTTTTGGGCACACTTCCAGTCGACAGCGATGCGGAGGAGTTTTATGACGCCATATTTTAGTTTAGCCTTTAGTGTGTATATATTAACCAGTGCTTGACTA
The DNA here is from genome assembly GCA_949316375.1 of Mythimna vitellina. Classification (NCBI taxonomy): domain Eukaryota; kingdom Metazoa; phylum Arthropoda; class Insecta; order Lepidoptera; family Noctuidae; genus Mythimna; species Mythimna vitellina. The sequence goes on from OX438696.1 coordinate 5,564,047, forward strand.
CGATCTCAACTGATAATAAGCAGTGATGCAATCATTGATAGTTTATTAAGAGATATATCCCATAATAGAGGTTTTATTAGATTTTTTATTAGGTTGCTTCATCATTATCTATCTTAACTACAAAGGTCAGTACACCTACTCCAAAGAAGGTTCGCTAAGTAGTAATAAATCACCTGTCTACTTCACAAGGCACTAATCCTTAAAAGACCTTCTGGAGAGCCTTTTTGTAAGTAACTCAATTCATCTCAGTTCATATCGAATAAATCTTTACGTGTGAGCTTCGTTAATTTATCACACAAACCCATTACCGAAAATCTCCCGAACACATTTACAAAATTCGATACACCAATATTTCTTTTACAACCTCCATCCAACATTGGATCAAATTTAGCTCCAGTTTAGAAACTCCAACAAGAATTCGATCATACAAATTCCAGCGTCAGAACTGGTCCAAAATTTACACGAACAACTTAAATTTAACTAGAAATTCTAAGTATAAATCACCTGTCAGATCCAGAAGCCTCAGTTTCTGCAAGTATCTCAGCGACCGGCTGGGCACGGCTGTCAATTTGTCCTGTCGTAGTTCCAATTCCCAGAGTGTATTGTCAAGACCGTAGAACGCCTCTTCATGGATACTCTCTAGCGGGTTCTCGTTGATTGCAAGACGGTACAGGCCTGCAATTAATTACCTTGGTTAGATTATCTTAACTAATACTATTGAACTGTAAGATTGTAGGTTTGTACATGATGGAAATGCGACTCTACTCTACTCTACTCTCGACTGATTAGGATATATACAATTCTGGGCAAATGCAGTTCCTGAGATATCTCCGTGCATTCGACCATTTAGGCATGGAAGTGAAGTGTAAGAACAAAATAGGAGTAATACCATAAAGAAAGAAGATTTTTACAAAAAAAAAATACGGACATCGCAAAAAAAAAAAAAAAAATATCGGAAATTGATTTGAATGTTGAATTGATTGACCTGGGGAAAAATACTTCCAAACAAAAAAATTAAATAAATTGATAACGATAATAGAGCTGAAAAGTAGAAAAAAATAAAAAAATAACATTCACTCGAAATAAGAACCTTCTTTTTTTGAAGTCGGTTTGAAAGGTTCTATATTTGTGCAAGGAAATCTTGCGAATCCCTGACCCCGATAAAAAAAAAAAACAATTCACCACCAGAAAGATACATGTCGAACTAGGAAGAGATTGGCGATATGGACGCCTATGATAAAAGCAAATTCGAGGTGGCTCAAGAAAAGAATACTTAACCGAGAAAATTTGAAGGAGGTCTTTTGTCCAGCCGTGGAAAGGTATAGGCTAAACAATGGATACTTTTCTTCTTAGCGTATCGATGGCTAAACTAGTTAAATTCCTTGCCTGGCCCAGTATTCGGCCACGGCAATGCCGTTCGCTGATGTTGTTGTAAGTCCCTACGTGAACTAGTAAGAGGATTTATTTTTATACTAGAAAAGCTCATGGTTTCTGCGGAAATTTCCATAAAGGAGCTTATCTTGAAGCAAGAGCCAAAATAGCTGCTTCGATCGGAGCTTAAGATTTTAAGGACAATGTAAATTAAATTGCTAATCTTGTTTAACAGGGTATTTTGTTTATTAATATGAATCCTTTGAAGTGTCTTTCCTTAAGATGGGGCTCCTACATTACTGTTTAGTACATCATTAACATTATCGTTAAGGGATAAAAATATCTCTTAGTAACTGTTACGCTTGAGGGCGTAGATAATAAGATGCGTAAAAATAAAATTTAAAGAAAGCAAGATCTTACGGCTGTGTACGTAATTAACATAATTCTTTAATTCAAATATTAAAGTTTATTTTTTTTAATTATTAGCCATTCTACAAAAGGCCAGACTGAAAAATTTAAAGATAATCGTTAGTCTAGGTAAAGTCATTTGAAGAGGAGAGATGAAATGCATGTTACTAAAAGAGTTATGTGTATACATATGGAAGGATAGGGAGGCCAAAGAAAAGATGTAAGAAGTGATATGAAAGAAAAGGGAGTAAGTGTTAGCATAACGGGTGACAGGACAGAATAGAAGAAAAAAAAAACGTTTTGCGCTGACCCTTAATAACACGGGACAAGGGCAGGAAGGTGATGATTCTATTCCTCACTGTATTGTGACTAACGATAAAATAATCAGTTAACTTAATATAGCATCTATGTCTTTGTGAAACACTTTGTTTGAGACTGAACAAATCTTTGAAAGAAATACATAATTACGCTTAGAAAAAAAACTTAGACAAATTGGTCCTTTATTAACTATTATATACTGTGACATATATACGAAACACGCAACTGAACACACACCTACTTCACACACACCCATTTCTTACATAAATTTTAATAAATGCTAAGTACCTACGTACGTAGGTTTTATGTGGTTAAACTAAGTTCCATGCCTACCAAAACTTTACAAAGTGCAGCAAAGTCAATGAACTGTAAGGGGAAGATGCCTGCCCGCTTAGCCAAGTTACAACCATTTCGTTTCAATTTTCTTTTCGTCGATCGCCTCGAGTAGGCCACGCCTCTGATTCCTTTGTTCTGACATCATCTCAATGCTCAGTAACTTGGTCAGAACAAATTAATAGGCGTGGCCGACTCAACGAAAAGAGAATCGAAACGAAACGGTTGTAACTTGGTTAGGGGGGCTGTGTCTTTAACACAGTTCACCCTAGCGCAGACACAAACGTACACTCTGTCTCAAATAATACATAGCATGGTACTTCATTGTTTTTATGTTTGATTGAGATGGAAAAATTGTATTTCGTCATCATCATCATTTCAGCCGAAAGAAATCCACTGGACATAGGCCCCCAAGCGTCGTCACAACGACCAATCCTGTGTGTCTCGCATCCACCAAATAAATTGTATTTCACTTTTTGAAATAAAGATTAAGTATATTATTATTATTCATTATCATCATCATTTCAGCCGAAAGGCGTCCACTGTTGGACACAGGTCGTTAAAGCGACACTTGCGGAAAGTGTCACGTCTCGAATCCATCGGATTCCCGCGACCTTCACGAAGTCACCGGTCCACCTTGTGGGAGACCTTACAACGATGTGTCTTCCGGTACGTGGTCGCCACTTCAGATCTTTTATCTCCATCGAATGGTCGATGGAGATAAAAGATCTGAAGTGGCGACCACGGCTGGTGGCTGGGGCACATTGCTCACAAAACAGATGGCTGTTTTGTGAGCAATGTGCCCCAGCCCACTGCCACTTAAGTTTGTCAATTCTTCAGGCTATATCGGTAACCTTGGTTCTCCTGCGGATATCCTCATTTCTGATGTGTTATGCAAGGAAACTCCGAGTATAGCCCTTTCCATTGCCCTTTGAGTGACTATTATATTATTTATTATTATTAAAAACAAAACTGCTAATCTTTTAACAAAACAAACACTATGAACTCAACTTGTATTATTTAATTTATTCAAAATCTGCTTACTCTTCGCTCATCACAATAGGAGGATATAAGCGTATCAAGCTGAACGTTACCATGTATATAAAGAGACCTAACTCAACAAGAGGGTATTTGAATTTGAAAACAAATTATTCAAATATAAGGTTCAATTTTCAAATTTTCTTTTTTTGTGTTACGTCTCTTTTTGATTAAGCGTGCGACATATTCAAACGGTTTACTTATTCAATATGAAATACTGTGCAGAAGATTAAGACAAACCTTCCCTAATATTTGCCGGTGTTACTCGTAAATACGCTCAGTCAGCTCGACGCGACGGACGTATGAGAATTTATGTCAGTGATGTTAAATATACATGTTTTCGTCGTAATCTAGTAGGCATTTGTACTTGTTTTCGTATTTTCCTTATTTCTAGGGCGGGACTATGAATCTTGGAAGTTATAAAGAAGTAGGATATCCCTTGGGGTTCAATCCAGTTAATAATATTTCCGTACTTTTGTGATTTTTAGGAAACTTCTAAATGAAAATGCCTCTTTCAAAACTGTGATTAAATTTAAAAAATGTAGGGAATTTAATATGTTTGCTTAAAACCAAATCAAAATTTGGTTTAAAGACATTTATTTGAAAGAAAAAAAATACTACAGCTCACATAATTATTGGGAAAAAATTATTGAATATGTAATATTTAAAAGTAGGTATCTGCCTGTCTAAATAGGAAAATAATTATATAAATATTACGGACCAGGGGCGGATTCAGGTTTTTTTTGTCTGGGAGGGGCACAAGGGGCGGACGGGCAAAAATCTCCACAATAACGGTTAGAAATAAACTTGAATTATATTTATATTTTAACAACTGATTTATTTCTAGGTATACACTGTGATGTAATCTCCACGGTACACAAATATATCGTCTGGGGGGGCACGTGCCCTGTGCCCCCCCCCCCCCTTAATCCGCCCTTGCTACGGACATGCGTATTGGATCAATTGCAATAATGGAGAAATGCACATCATACTTATGGTGTGCATTTAACATGAACGAGCTGCGTATCGAGATCCCCTGTCAAATCCATCCAAAAACTGTCTCACTTTTAGCGATAAGACCGCCCATTGTTACACCATATTAATAGTAAGCTCCTACTGTTCTTCAATCTTTTATGGTGTTCAATACAGAGTGAATCTCATATATATGTGTATTCTTACAAAATACCTACTAATTTCTAGATGCTACTATATATTCTGTAGTTAAACTTTAAGCGAAAGTTTTACAGCATAATTTCTATTATGTGAAGCTCTTCTTGGAGGTTGTCTAACAAAGTTAGACTCTAATAATGTAGGTTGTAAAGTATACTATTATCTCTTAAAGCAATGTTATTGTCTGTTTTCTTAGAAACTAGAAGTTATGCGAGCTCTAAATTTTATCTAGTGTTATTTTTGCTGCTATCTTTTTAGGGTTCCCTACCTCAAAAGGAAAAAACGGAACCCTGGAGACAGACGGTCGGACAAGAAAGTAATCCTATCACTTTGTTGTGACCCCTTATCACGGGAACGCATGGAGGTATTGAGTTGAAATTAAAACCATATACTCAGGTCTGCGGTCCCTTAAAGCTGTGTTTAAGCTGTCTTAAAGCGGCCGTTTAAGTTGCGAAAAATATATATTTCGACACTTTCATGGGAATCAAAATTCATAGGGTACTTCCCATTAACCTAGAATCTTGAAATTTGACATGTAGCAAGGTCTCATAGAACAATAATAGGAAAAAATCTGAAAATATTTATAGTTGTGTCATCGATTCGGAAAATTCTTCGTAACTCAATTCGGGAATTGAGCTGTTTTCACAGATACGTTTGTACGGTACCCTCAGTGCGCGAGTCCGACTCGCACTTGTCCGGTTTTTTTGTTATTGATAGGCTCCCGCTTGACTACTATATCACCTGGTGAAAAATTAAGCGACGATATGGTCGACAATATATCACGTTTGCCTAGAAGTAATCTATTCACTTTTGACTTTAAGATCCCGAGGTTGTATCAATGGCAGACCAGCCCCCCTAGCCAAGTTACGACCGTTTCGTTTGCATCGAACGCCTCGAGTAGGCTATGCCTCCGATTCCTTTGTTCTGACCACGAGACTGAGCGTTGAGATGACGTCAGAACAAGGGAATCGGAGACGTGGCCTACTCGAGGCGTTCGATGCAAGAGAATCTAAACGAAACGGTCGTAACTTGGCTAAGGGGGCAGAGTTTGGAAGCGTTAAGCGTTGGTGTGACACGTTAGTGCCTCGGAAAGCATGTCAATAATCTCTGGGGCATTTAGGACTTTAAGTGTTAGTACAGGCACCCATGATACATGGGACTTAAATAAAAAAAAGAAAACGACATGACAAACGCATAATATTCAAGCTCATATCATCCTAAAACGTTATAAACTGATATTAGTCTAACCATATGATATCCGCTATTGCAATGCAATTTATTCATATTCCACTCGTGGTCTTGAGTATAAAATGTTTCAAACGTCGCCTTGGGATATATTTAATATTTGTAGCTGTATGCAATACGATCCTGATGTTAAATATCACTTCATACCAAACGATTCCATTCATTCTCAAATCTTTTCTAGACGTCGCTTTACTTGGAAAGACTTCTTCAAGAAGCTTGACTTTCAATCAATCTCCTTTGCCTTTTCCCAACTATCTTGGGGTACGCTTTCAGTGAAACTGCATGCCATTAATTGGATATAAAGAAAAATATTTTATTCGGAACACGTACATACATTTATTCGATACACACAATGTAGAAACAACATGATAATAAAAATAAAAATAAGTAACATTGTGTCTCGCGCCTGCATCAAATAGGTCCAGTTCATCAAAAATGTCAGACAACTTCGTGGTAGTTGCCTGACGCTGGTTTTCTACTGAACCTCAACCAATGGTTGACTGGTAGAGAATGCTTTGTGGCATTAAGTCCGCCTATGTACCACCACTGTACATGAAGTTTAAATAAATAAATAAATAAATAAAAAACCTTATTGAGAGTATACGGAAAGTTAGATTTTTTATTTAGTTGTTAGTGTTAGGTTATATCAGTACTTTACCAGGAGCACATGCCTGTTTGACTTCCACAACACAGTAAGTAGATTACGTACCGTATCCCTTTCCAAGATTGATTTATTGTAACGACGGTCAAAAGTCTACAAATGACAGCCGAGACCAAAGGCAACGGGCTTAAAAAGCTTTCAAAGGCACGGAAGAGTCTCCGTATGTTAAGATCGTCAATCATATTTTTTTCAATGATACAGACTAGTGTTTGACTGTGATCCCACCTGGTGGTGACTCTCTATTCTAACTTAACTCTAGCCTTGAAGAAACCTAAATTAAAATCGGACAAGAAGACCGCAGCAGGCCAATTGTTCCAGTCCTATATATAAAAGAACAGTATCTACAGAATGACCTCAGCAAGTGTTGCCTAATCTTGGAGATCGACCCGTACTGTACGTCTCTTATTATTCTAGTCATAAACTCCTCAAAATTTTGACTATCATTAACATATTTTCTAAAATATACACGACAAATTTTTTATTAGTACAAAATAATTAAAGGGTTTATTAGGAAACGTGTTGTTATTATTCAAGTAAAGACTCAATAAATAATATTCATAAAAAGCAAAGTTACTAGAGTTTGTTTAAATCCCAAAATGTCACTCAATTTATGGAAATATTGTACAGGCTATTGATTTTGAATGAAAAATAATGGAAAAACAATGTGCGTAGTATTTTCTAGTAGCAATTGTTATGACAAATTTTCGTGGACAATTTTGGATTTCGTTTTTTTTTTACTTTTGACTACACAAATATGATCAGTAAGGGATACGGATAGAACCCCATATTTTTTTGTACTTATTAAAAAACAGGGGTATATTCCCAACTGATCTTTGGAATAAGCTGCTATACTATCATCAATCCTTCAAGAGATTAAGGAAACTAAAATCAAGCGTGATGACTGCCAAAAATGCGCCGAGACAATAAAACTCGACGAATCGCGGAGAAACGATTTAACAATCTTACATCATAAAACAGTGGAGATAGGGAACACACTGACCTGTAGCTTGGAAGAACTGAGGTTCTAGATCCCTGATCCGATTGCCAGTCAGCTGCAGCATGAAGACTTTGGAACTGTTGATGGTACCAGGTACCCTCAGGATCGGTACGTGGTTGCAGGTCACGATGCCCAAGTCTCCAGCCGGCTTCGAACAGGTACATAGTGCTTGAAACAGGCATGGTGGATGCCCTTGGTCTACGTGGAGCTGGAATGAAAGAATTTGAGGGTTAAAATCAAGAATTTTCTTAAGAGATTCTAAACCAAATAAGACTTGACTCTAAACAGGGAGCTTAGTGGAACGTAACCCTTCGTCTTTCTTTTTTTAGGGTTCCGTACCTCATAAGGAAAAAATGGCACCCTTATAGGATCACTTTGTTGTCCGTCGTCTGTCTGTCTGTCAAGACCCTTTATTTCGGGAACGCGTGGAAGTATCGAGTTGAAATTAAAACCATATACTCAGGTCTGCGGTCCCTTGAAGCTGGGAAAAATCAAACTTATGAGTTAACGAACAAAAAAGATACGGCTGTTTATGTCACAAAAACGTATATTTCGACACTCTCAAGGGAATCAAAATTCATAGGGTACTTCCCTAATCCTGAAATTTGGCATAAAGCAAAGTCTTATAGCACAAGTATAGGATAAAATCTGAAAACTGTAAATTCGTAGTTGCGTCACAAAAAAAACACAAAAATCACAAAACTTTTTTTGCGATTCGGAAAAATCTTTGTAACTCAATTTGGGAATTGGACTGTTTTCACCGGTAAGTTTGTAAGGAACTCTCAGTGCGCGAGTCCGACTCGCACTTGCCCGATTTTTTCAAGAGGCAAATCATCAAATAACTTCACTCGAACGGGAGAGCGTGTCAGTTTACTGACTAAAACCACACCTTTAGTTGCCCTTTGCATCTCAGGATCATGGGTTTCCCTGTTAGAAGTCAACCCATGGCCCTAGATCAAGTCAGGGTGCTTTGTGAAACGTAACGCATCGTCTTCCTTTTTTTTTGAGATGGGTAAAGTATCAAATAACGTCTCCCGGTTTAGGTGGAGAGAGAGGGACTGTCAGGCTGGTACTGACTAAACCTATCTGTATTCCTTTAGTAACCATTTGCTTTCCAGGACTACAGTAAATCTTTCAAACAATATCGGAGCCCTAACACTTCATAGCATAGAATAGTCGGCCTTATAATGTTTCCACTGCTGGGACTCAGGCCTCCTCTCTAGGAAAGGGAATAGGCCGTAATCAAGCACGCGGGCCTAGTGCGGGTTGGTGTATGTCACATGTCTACGAATTTTTGGTTCTAGGACATTTTCAGGCCGGTTTTTTCGCGATGTTATCCTTCACCGTTTTGAGAGCAGTGGTGATGAATAAATTACACAAAGTAATGTGCCTGGCTGGATTTGACCCCGTGACCTACAACCTAACGCTTCATCTTCTTTAAAATAAAGTTCTTTTTGGATCTAATTTGATACAATTATGGACACATATTTCTGCATCTTTATGTGACAAGATTTTCTCACATTTTAAAATATACGTACGGAGATGTTTATTGCTCGAATTGAGCTCGTAGACCGCTATAATATACGATAATGTTTTGAATAACGTCACATTCTGTTTAGATTTTTATGTTCTTGATAGCTGTTTTTCGTACGTAAGTGGCTATTAACGCAACACATTTCCTGAGACATTTTTATAAAGCTGTTGTTGAGTATTCTAGACCGAAGGATCTCTAAACAGAAGTATATCGCAAGTGAAGCGATACCGCCCGAAGGGCACGGTGGAGCATACGGTAAAGGTGTGCCCCGCCTGGGCAGAGCACCGCCGTGTCCTCGTGGGGGCGATCGGCGGCAGCGATCTCTCGCTCTAGGCCTTGGTACAGGCCATGGTCAAGGAGCAAGGAGGAATGGCGGTCGTCTCCTTCTGCGAAGCAGTAATGCTAGCAAAGGAGATGGCCGATCGCGTGAGGCAAACGTCCTCACGCCCCAATCGCCGCCGGGATTCCGATCTTGATTTCCATCCACCGTAGGCGCGGGCTTGCGGACGGCGAGCAATGGGTGGCTCGCCGTCCGATCGTCCGGCAACCGTCCGGACCGGGCCCGAGTCGTTGACGGCGCGTACTGTTCCCCGCCTGCCTCAAGGAGATGTCAGCAACCGTAGAGCCACAGCAGGGTCGAAGCCTACTGATGCCACTGACACTATCCCCCGCTCCGGCCAAGAGCGTGGGATGTCATTAGATGGTTTTCCCACCCGAGAGGAAAAAAAAAAGTGAAGCGATACCTATCGTCGTACATCATGGTCGTTTCATTGCTCGTTACCAATTGAAATTGCATGTGTCAGCGACAACAGAAACCATGGTTCAAAAGTTAGTTTAAGTATAGCATAATCAGTCTTATAAAGTTCCCACTGTTGGGATTCAGGCCTCCCCTCTTGGAGAGGGACACGCGGGCCCAATACGAGTTGGTGGATCAGTGGATGTCTTCGAATTTTTGGTTCTAGGAAATACCGGTTTCCTCACATTGTTTTCCTTCACCTTCACACAATATCGCAGCCGTAACACTTCACATAGCATAGTCGGCCTTATAATGTTTCCACTGCTGGGACTCAGGCCTCCTCTCTGAGATATATGTTAGATATGTCGTAATCCACCACGCGGGCCCAGTGCGGGTTGGTGGATGTCACATGTCCACGAATATTTGGTTCTAGGAAATGCCAGTTTTCTCACGATGTTTTCCTTTACCGTTTTGAGAGCAGTGGTGATGAAATAAATTGCATAAAGTATAGCCCGTTCGACTTAACTGTTCACCCGTGCAAGCCTAAACAATATTTTTTACGTCTTTATTTTCATTCTTTATTTCTATCTTTATTTTTATTTCTTTTTACCTATTATTGTAACAATGAATATAAACAAGTACGAATATAAAAAAGTATATTTTATTGTTTAATCACCTATAGAATATTTCTATAATTCTTAATTTGCATTCCAGCGAGGTGCACACGGGTTATAATGCGCCAGGCTGGGTTTGAACCCGCGACCTACATAAGTTGGGACTGTTACCATTGCGCAATGTTAACATTTGATGATATGGCGATTCTCTTTAGGCCATATCATTGATGTAGAATGTCTATGAAAGTGAAAAGTCTAAAGAAAGTAGGCCAAACGAGGATTGACATAGACAAATTATGAAAGTTTAACGTCTAAAAAGATCTGGCCAGTTTACCGATCATGAAGTGATCAATTTCTATGATCTGGCCACGAAATATACTAGGAAAAAGTAGATAATTCAATCCACATTACACTTCAACTAGATATCCGTTGCAGTTTAACCGGCGTCTTTGGTTATTTACTGCTTCGCTCCTATTACCCATAGGGTGATGTTACATAGCCTAGTCTTTCTCAATATAAATAATTAAATATCCCATAATATGGACAATGCTAATTCTTTTTTAAATTTAAATCAGCAGTTCTGGAGATAGATAGTTATAATCAAATTTACTTTAATTATAAAAATCTCGTGTTAGTGTGTTATCAAACTCACCCGAAAATGTTTGACTGATTTTTGTTTTTTTTTTTGGGTACATTTGGTACGTCTGAGAAAAGATCAAAGAATATCGTAGGCTTTTTTTTACTCTCCTACCCGCACTCCATTTTTTTTTTGCAGATCAGCGTTTGCCCTGTCGGCTAGCTATATTATAATAGTAGCTGGTAGAGAATGCCTAACGGCGCTTTCAATTTATGCGTACTGAAACCGGCCGGCTGCCGCACGTTTACCGTGCCGCAGCCGGCCGGTTGCAGTACGTTAGCAGTTTGTCAACAAGCGCCTAAATTGAAAACGTATCTGGCTGCCATGTGTTTGTAAGTCAGTGATGCGCTATTCAACCTCGCACTATTAAACACCGAATTTAACACGTGGTGCTTACGACGTTGCCGTCCTGTTGTCGACCGTTCGCCGCACGGTTGCCGCACTGCGCGTTTTGTATGAAAAATACGATCGTCCGTACTCAGTACGACTAACGCACAGCATCCGCATCTAAGCAGGCCGTCAAAAAACGCATAAATTGAAAGCGCCCTTAGGCATTAAGTCCGCCTTTGTACTTTTGTGTTCCATGAAGTTTTAATAAATAAATAAATTATAATAGTAATATAAATGTTACATATAGATACAGTTACATCGTACCGGTAAAGCCCACAAATAAGTATGGTAGATCAATTTACCGGACAAAAATTACTTTTACAAAAAAATAAGCAGGAAAAACAATTCCCAGACAATCATAAGCGTCCCAAATAAAACCCAATTCCATTAAAACCATCTAAAACGAAACAAACAGATCGCAATCCATCTCTTAAAGAGCCAAGTTAAATGGTCGCCATATCTTAACTTGGAATGAACGTCCATAATTTGTAGAGGCTGTTGTTCGTAGGAATTAAGGCGAACGATGATAACTGAGTTACAAAAGATCCACTTTATTAAATACTTGTCTAGTCATCAATCAAACTTTGTTATTGTTTGAGATAGCTTCGCCTTAAGAGGCGTTTTGTGTGTTCTTGAGTTTACAGTTAAACTTTCAGGCGACAGGTGCATTTTCTTGTTACCCTTCCTTCGTTTTACTTAGGGTCTACGAAGACCGGGATGGCATAGCAAAGGATTTAAATTTTTACTGATGGACATTCAATCATTTCGAAATAAAAATACTTATAACAAAAATTCCTATGATTTAAAGGATCCCGTGACATCGAAGGGGTGGTCATCGGGTCTGCGTATAACATGTCCTCCTGGACTCTGCTAGTTCCTCAGCAATAGGCGTTTCTTTAAAACATACTGGTTATGAATGCTGCAAATATTTGAGATTTTCAATGTACATATTTTTTACATAACTGCCATTGTAGATAACTCAATATGTTTTCAATATGCGGAAACAACATTGAAGTTTTCAATCGGTTGAGGAATATGATTGAAAATGTTAACACTATTTATTTATGTTGTATTCTGTGTCAATATTATGTTTTTTGCCTATTCGTTAACAAAAAAATAATTGTAGTTTATTTTTATTTCACTGAAGGTCCATGATAAAAGGCATGATCGACTGGGAACTTTCCAAGGTCCTAGTAGGCATACCATAAGGCCAGTGCCTTTGTATTTGTGCTACAAGCAAAACATACATTGAATATAAAAATATATGCAAATATATGTTAGGTAGCAACACCAGTTTGTACAAAAAGTTAACAGTTGTACAAAAACAAACCAAATGGATTGGAATACGATCCAAAAGTTTCATGTTTTGGTTTTTATACATATTGCGGTATCCGGTAAGTAATAGCGGGTTTAGGGGCGGGAGGATCCCTAAAAACCCTCCTCTCTGGGAGTTTTCGCATCAATTTAGGGTAACATAACACATGTACATTTAGCGACCGGTTTCGTTCATAATTTGGAGGGATCCACTGAGGATAAAATAGAAAGATTTAAAAGAGTAACCATGGAGTTTCTTGCCGGTTCTTCTCCATAGGAAACGACCAATTTGGAACCGTGCACTACCTTCTGACGTTTTATAAGTGCCCATGTAGGCCTATGTGAAATAAAAATCTTTGACTTTGACTTTGATATATTTGTTTTGTGTCCTACTCTAAAAGTCTGGTTTGAGATGACTGACGTAGGGAGTTCGATTTGCCTACATCCTATTTCTAGAGTACCTAAGCGTTGAGCAATGTAGCTCTCTGGTCCGTTGCTATTAGAATTTTGCAGGCGACATTAAATATTTATGCATTTATGTAAATAAATTGCTATTAAATAAATAAGATTTTATACCTTGTAATAGAATAAACTTTATTGGCTTTAGTTACAAATAAAAAGGGGGATAGTCTGCGCTATGCTACTAGAAATTTATAAATGATTGAGTAGTATTATTATTGAGAATCATCATTTCAGCCAAAGACATCCTCTGTTGGACATAAACCTCCCCCAAGGCAGGAGTAAATCAGGTAGCTACATGGCTAACCTATAATTTGCTGACACTTAATGTTGAGAAAACTAAAGTGATCAACTTTAATGTTAGCAAAAAAAATCCCTGTCCATCCAATCTAGCCATTACATTACATACCTGCAATAACCGTGAAGAGTCTGCTTGCTCATGTCCAGCATTTGAACAGGTACCTCATATGAAGTATCTTGGTATATACATAGATCAATACATTACTTGGACTAAGCAAATCCAGCATGTAAATGGGCGTGTAAGAAAACTGCTGAACATTTTTAAAAGGCTGGGACAAATTGCAAATGATAAGATACTGAGGATGGTCTACTACACATTATGTGAGCCTATTCTAAATTACTGCATTACAACTTGGGGAGTTGCACATAAGAGCCATTTGGTAAAAGTAGAACGCTCGCAGCGGGCCATTCTAAAAGTAGCTTATAGGAAACCTATGAGATTTCCCACTAATCTTCTTTATTCAGAATGCAATGTACTCCGTGTTAGGCAACTTTATATCTTGGCTGTAGCAATCAAGTTCCATAGAAATGCTCACAAGACAACCCAAAGTAGTTGCCGTTCTCGCAGGAAAGCGATATGGCAGAAACCAAGAACCAGACTCGAATTCGGCAAAAGATGCTTTCGATTTATGGGTCCATTTATTTACTCCAACCTTAATAGGGAACTAAACATCCTACAAATGACAAAGCATACATGTAAGACACATATAATAAAATTTCTTAAAAATTTGAATTATGACACCACAGAATCGCTTTTAGAAAATCCAAATAAATAACAAACCACACACTTATCTATTATTACTATTTTTATATAATTATCTATTTCTGTTTACGAACCCACTCATGTACATCACAAATATAGACACACACACCCATACCCGTGTACTCATAATCTCATACAAACTGAAATACACACACACTCACTCTCACACATATGCTTACACTCGCACACACCCCCAATACACACACACCCTCACCTATATACACACACACTCTCAAACTTACTCACACAAACTCATCGCGCATGTACCACTCGCACTTTTTTGTTTTGTTTTATTTTTTACTTTACTTTTTTTTTTATTCCTATTATTGTACAGTGTATGTTATGACGAAAGAGACTAACCTCCACGACACAGGGAATCCTAGTGTGGAGGTTAGTGTATTTTATTGTATTATGTCATGTTTTTTCTGAACAATAAAAGGATTTATTATTATTATTATTATTATAAGTGATAGATAGTTAGATATACTATTTACTGTACACCAATAATAAAATTACCATAGAAACTTCAAATTAATAGGGTGTAGTGGGTGTAGGGTGTAGAGTTTAGAAGGGTGGGTGTAGGATGTGTTGTAGTGTCGCTACAACGAACGGACCTGACGTCTCACATCCATCGCATTCCCGCGACTCTCACCAGATCATCGGTTCACCTTGTGGGAGGACTTTCGACACTGCGTCCAGAACCTTTTAGCCCCATTGACTAGATAGTCACACAGAACAGAAAAGATGCTCTGCAAGTAATATGCCGACTGCCACTTTTTTGCGATTATTTAGGTCATGTCGGCTACCTTGGTTTATCTTCATCCCTGATGCGATCACGCAAGGAAACTCCGAGCATAGCCCTTTCCATTACGCTTTAGGTGACTCCAAGTCTAAAAATGAGTTATTTTAATATCCGTATAACAAAAACAACACTTCATTGTGACTTTTATGTCACGATGCAAGTCAGTCAAGTATTAAGTTATCAAAATTAACTGATGCGAGTTTTATATTTATAACTTCAAAATAACTCACTTAAATATTACAATTTACTTTTTTAAATGTATCTCCATATTCCATTATACAAATAGGGTGGATATTTCCCTATAGAAATTACAATGATTGCTTGCTTAATGTCCATCCGGATCGTTTAGAACCGAGTCCCTGCAGTAATTAAATTATATTGCCTTTCTAATGTTTAATAATAACAAGAAAACATCTTCGAGTGTCGTGTGTGAGAGTACGATATTAAAAATGGCGTAAAAGAGTTGGCTATGAGGCATCGTACAAACACATTGTGGCATTTCTTATTTAATAGTGGCAGTATTACCTTACTTATTATACACTCTTTAGAAGCCAGGCTGATATTGAAAAATGTCTAATGCTAATAACTAGTAAGGTATTGTCTTTTTTGAGGTACTCATCAAATTCTTAGTTGCTTAAAGAAAATCTTAGAAAACTGTCTCTTAAAATACAGGTAACCCTAGTTTGAGAAGTTATAGTTGTTCAAAATATAAATGTATTTGTTTATACCCAAGATAACAAATGTAAGTCGCAAAATAGCTGCACTCAGAGACCTCACGCACAGACTGATCAAATACTCATTAGTGCAGGCAACATACATACATAATAATCGATGGTCAGTCTCAAGCAGCGTCTTGGAGAACCGGCACAAGTTACACAGAGGACAACACACTTAGTGTCACCCTCTCGAATTCCTCCAATGTGCAAGAAAAAATATCTAATCGTAGAGAGACGCTATTAAGTATTTCTACTGCCCGAGACACAGGTGCAAACTTTAACAGATTTGTGCGGGCTACGAGGACTAGTTGTTATATATACCATCATAATGTATAAACCAATGTAACCTCTTTGTGCTAATAAAGTATTTTACACTAAATATATGACTGCTCTTGCTCTTAGTGAAGCGAGAGAATCAGATTGAGACTTTTACTGACTAAAACCCACTTGCGTATCTTCTAAAACTCACTCGCGTACCTTCCAAAACCCACTTGCGTACCTTCCAAAACCCACTTGCGTACCTTCTAAAATGCAATTGCGTACCTTCTAAAACTCACTGACGTACCTTCTAAAATGCAACTGCGTACCTTCTAAAACCCACTTGCGTACCTTCTAAAACTCACTTGCGTATCTTCTAAAATACAATTGCGTACCTTCTAAAACCCACTTGCGTACCTTCTAAAACTCACTCGCATACTTTCTAAAACCACGTACGTACCTTCTAAAAAAATCGTCAAACGGTATACATATATGCAAAGTTTTTAAATCAAAGTCCGTACAAAATTGAAACTGTAACACAGACAGATATATCTCTTTGTGTCTCGACTGAGTAAGAGAATATCTCGGTTCATTGACTTAATTGAACTCTGACATGTAGTCTGGTCATAGATTATGTTATGCGTACTAACGTAATTTTCATTAATTGTACAAATTTTATTTTCAGATATAATAGTATTGGAGGTATGTGGAACAGAGGGTAACACACCCCCACATACCTCCTTTGGAAAGGGAGGATCCTTCGATCAGACGGATGTTATGTCTGGTGGGCAACTGCCAGATAGATGATTTCGGGCTGTTCTAAATGTTCCAATTGCGCGGAGAACTTTAATTGCGCGATGCAGGATTAGTTCTTATGTGACGCCATGTCGTTACAATACTGTCAGTCCCGGCAGAAGGCAGCCCGAAGGCTTTTCGTTAAAAAAAAAAATTAGCATCCAATTGCAGCGAAACCTACCAGGTTCAGTTGTATTTTCAAACCATTCAGGGATCCACTCAAATATACACACAAAGTTTCATGCAAATCAGTCAAGCCGTTTAGAAGGAGTTAGGTGACAAACTAATAAGTTGTTGATTTATCTTTATATACATATAATTATATATAAAGATAAATTAATCAAATTCCAACAAACTACGAATATTGGTATCCTATCTAAGTACTATACACCACTAATTTTTAATTAGTAAAAATACTTAAAGGGCTTATTAGAAAAGGTCTTGTTATTATTTAAGTAAAGTCTCAATAAATAATATTCATAAACAGCAAAGTTAGTAGGTTTGTTTATATCCCAAAGTGTCACTCAATTTATGGAATATTGTACAGACAATTAATTATTTTATGAATGAATAAATGATAATCAAAATGGACAAACACTGCGCCTAGTATTTTCTAGTAACAATTGTTATGAATGATTGATAATATTATGAATTTACTAATTATGACAATATTTTGTGGACATTTTTGAATTTAACTTTTTTTTGTTTTTGATTGCAAAAATATGAGCGGACAGAGCCCCCATTTTTTTGTACTAATTAAAAAATAGGGGTGTATACAATTAAGCATCAAATTAACCCTCCACATTGCTGCTATCTAGGCCCAGACACGTGTCCAGAAGACTGGCATTGCCACGTTAAATGGCAATGGTAATTTATTGATCAAAGAACGAGCAAGCCCCGTGTTCACGTACTAACTACATAATTAAATCCTCCTCGGGGGTCTATGCTCGCGTAAAATATTTTATGGGATGAATGCCATTTACGAGGTAACAATGTAACTGAAGTAAACAGTAATTAAGTAGTACAGCAAAATTTAATCGCAATCAAAAATTTGTACAACAAAAATCTGGCAATTTTTATAATATATCAAAAAAAATATTGAATTTTATTTGATATATTAATTTTATTTTATTCAATGACTGAATGAATTCTTCAACTAAAATATTGGCCTAAAAATACTGGAACGTCTTCATTTCTGGTCGTAAACTGCAAGTAATGGCATAAATTGATGGCAAGTTCTTATTACTCTCACAACATAAAATTAAGTGAAGTTTAATGTACACTAACCAAAATCGAGGTCACGAAAAGACAGTTTCTTCTCTTTTAATCGTACTTCACTACATTTTTGTTGCTATTGCATTTAAACTGTATCTCACTTGATGACAAGCGATGTTTTGGCTGAAGAAATACCCAATTCAATCTTCAACTAAAAACCCCAAAAGTTGCATCAATAAGGAAACGCATAGAGTACTCCGACAGGGATATCCATTCATTAGCTGTATGCTCAATGAAAGTATTTTTAGTGGTTAGTGGCCCTGACTGCTATGCCGGAGATCGTGGGTTCGATTCCCACCCAGGACAAATGTTTGTATGATGAGCACGATCATGTGTTCTGTTTCTGGGTGTAATTTATCTAGAATATGTATGTATTTAGAAATATATAAGTATGTTTATCAATTGTCTAGTACTCATAACACAAGCTCTGCTTAGCTTGGGACTAGACGGCGTTTTGTGATAGTTGTGTGAATATTATTAGTATCTAAGAAAACGTGCAGTTTTTCTTAGCTCTGGGCTAGTTTTTAAGCTACATTAACGGGCAAAGCCAAGTCAATGTTATTATTATTATTTTTAAAACGCACAAAAAAAAATTTTTTTTCTTATTATATAGGTATACAGCTGGATCACATAAGCGTTAATTCACTGCCTAGAACTGTAAATGTGAAAACCAATTAAACAAAAGTCGGAAAAGAATGGTATTGTTTTCTAAGCTGACACTCATTTTCAGCCAGAGGTCATGTCGTAAACATCTTAAACAAAATATTCCTCTTAACTTGTAGAGTTAGGCAATTGAAATTCCAGTGGATTGGTCATGCCTTAAACCTCTTTGAACGGAGGTTGGTGAAAGTGGCGTGAGACTGTGTGCTTGACAAAACTATCTCCAAAAATATCCACACCTCTTCTCAGGGTGGCCACTGTGCGGACCGCCCGAAGGACACGGTGGAGCACACGGTGGAGGTGAGCCCCACTTGAGCAGAGCAACGCCGTGTCCTCATGGGGGCGATCGGCGGCAGCGATCTCTCGCGGCGGGCCTTGGTTCAGGCCATGGTCTAGAACGAGGAGGAGTGGCAGCCGGTAGCCTCCTTCTGCGAAGCAGTAATGCTAGCAAAGGAGGCGGCCGATCGCGTGAGGCAACGGTCCTTACGCCCTGTCCGCCGTCGACGTCGCGTACTGTTCTACGCGCGCCTCAAGGAGATGTCAGCAAATCGTAGAGGCCCAACAGGGTCGACGCCTACTGGGGCCACGGGTAGTGTGAAAGCGAAACCCGTGGCCCGGGAACGAAGGCAACGAAGGAACAGGAGTGGGTTTTTAGTAAGTCTGACACTATCTCCTGCTCCGCCGAAGAGCGCGATTAGTCATAAGATGATTTTCCGACCCAATAAAAAAAAAACACCTCTTCTCAAACACTTAAATTATAAGCACAGCAGTCCCACAATAAGACCATAACCTTGTTATTCTCACGGATTATACCGTACCCAAACGTTCCCGTTGAAAGGACGGAATATAGTCTGAATATTATATGTTATGCTAAATAATAGGCCACTTACTTCCAGGCCTGAAGCCCAATCGTAACTGCTAGTGTATCTGAAGTTCGGGCGAAAATTTTATAAGCCTGTCTGCTGTCTTTATGACTGAAGATTTGTGGAACTTTGTGCTAGATTTTCATAGTATATTTCCTTTTATGGAACATGTTTTTGTACGTTCTTCGTAACTGAATTAATCTGATTTATGCTTTACTGGGAAGCATTATTTGGATCTTTGGTAAAGTTAATCTGCAGCATAAGACGAAAATCCTTTTTTTATTATTGTTAGGTTCGCGCTTGAACGCTATCTCATCTGATGCAAAGCGACGATGCGGTCGACGATGGAGCGCGCTTTCCTAGAAGTAACCTATTCACTCTTGACTTAAAGATTCCCGGATTGTAGCCATCAGGAAACACAGGTTCCGGCAAGGAATGATAAACTAACTTCTGCCAGCGGCTTCGCCCGCGTGCAAATTAGAATATTATCCCAAGGAAACATATTCTTAGAATAAAAAAGTATCCTATGTGCTATTCCAGATTTATACCCTTGTACCAAACATTCAAATTCGTCCAACCAATCGAGAATGAACAAATAACAAACATACAAATATAAACACAAACTCAGTTTCGCCTTTATAATATTAGACCGATTCAACCCGTTTATACTTCAGTGGTTAGAACTGTGATCTAATGCCTGATACAATTAACTCACTTCTTCATCCATTACATTAATTCCGAGAGTCCTTGGTCCAGCTTCAGGATAATTTACACATAAGTCTTATAAAGTCTAGCTTTTAAAAGATTCTGCAGCTAACCACAAATGGTTTTACACTCAGTCGAAATGAAGTATTCAGCATACATCGCATTCCCGGAGTAGTAAAATGAAAAAGGAGGTAAAAGCGAGGTATCTTTTACATATAATGTAGCTATAAGAGAATCTATTGGTACGTGAACTTTTGGAAATTTTACTAAACATATACCTTACCTGCATCATTTGGGTTTTAAGGAATATTTTTTATCTAATTTATTTGCCATCAGTTGTCAGACATTAAACAGATAAGTAAATAGTAAGAGTTTCAACAAATAAAATTATAATTTTAACTTATATGAAATCATTTGTTTGTAAGTTACACTTGAAAATTTAAAAACTAAGGTACCTAGATGTCGCAACCAGCACCCTACTAAGTTATATAATAGCATGTATTAAGGGTAGTGGTAGAAGTCCATACGTAATAGTTCAAACATATAATATGAAACAAGTTCAATGTAACTTCGTAAAAAAGTGTCATTGAAGGAAAAGAGAGTGTCATTCGACTCATTTCTTAAAAAAACGCCCTGGTAAATACGGCTAAAATACCTAATTAAAAAGGCCATCTTACCATCCTTCAAGAACCACACAGAATGAGTATCTAATTTCCTCCACTCGATTCCAGGCTATAACAGAAAAATGGGGAAAAATCAAAAGCTGGTTTGCCAAGCCACTTAAGGCTCCATAGTATGTGTACCGTTGTTCACGTCAAGTGTTTGTGTGGGCACTCCAGTGTCCGTTACAGCGCATATCTCTCTAGATTTCATAGTAGGCTGTGTATACTGAAATTAGTGTTGGGTTTCTGTTTCAATTTGTGTCACTGTGTAATCTGAGGTTATGAATTAGGGGGCACGGCAGTGCCCCCGCCAAGGCGAGCAAGAAAGAGGCACGGCTGTACCATCCTATTCTCGAAACAGTTCAGGCCATTTACCGACCATTTACCGACCCCCAAAAACTTCTTTGTATATAAAATTAGAAGTCTGAATTTTCAGTAATCATGCAGGCATTGAACACGGTATATTAAATTATAAATTTTATTCAATTTGAACCATAATTTTGTCACTCACTGACTCACCGATCATCAAACTCTAAGGCAGTTCTAGCAGACATAGAAGCTTCAAATTTAGAATACAATTAGTGTTTAGTGTATAAATCAATGATAAACATAAATATTTTGCAATTACGGTAAATTTTTCTGGATACAGCAACTGCAAAGTAACTTTGTGATCCCTTATAAATATAAAGCATTACAAAGTTACATGTGCAGTGATTGGATCAGTGTACCTGTATATTTATAATATAAAGGAATCTACAAAAAGAAATGAGATGTCATCAAAAATAGCTTATAAACTAAGGCTCGCAACTTAGTTCTTCTACCATAAAAAGTTGTGAGATCCATGTAATACCAAGTGCTTGAGGAACCTTTAGTAACATCTTATAGTGACCAAATCATTATTACAAATCTTTTATGTTTTAAATAAATAGATTGAGAGCTTGTACTATGCGTACTAGATAACTGATAAACCATCATATATTTCAAAATACGAGTACATCTACACTAATATTATAAAGAGGAAAACTTTGTTTGTTTGTTTGTTTGTAATGAATAGGCTCAAAAACTACTGGACCGATTTTAAAAATCCTTTCACCATTCGAAAGCTACATTTTCCACGAGTAACATAAGCTATATTTTATTTTGGAAAAAATAGGGTTCCGTAAGATATTTGAGTTTTTCGGACACAAGGTGTAAAAAGTCAACCAGAAAAGTTACTTATTTTGCGTACGCTGCCTAAACTATAAAAGATAGAACAATAAAATGTTCTAATTAATTGTAGATCTTATAAATATATACCAAAGTGTGTTAGGAGAAACCTACTTTCACGCGGGCGAAGCCGCTGGCAGAAGCTAGTACATAATATAGATAAATTACACACAGAACAAATGATTGTGCTCATCACACAAAAATTTGTCCTGGGTGGTCACTAACCACTAGACCAACAAGCCAGTCAAATGGTAGTTTTAGTCAAAAGTAAAGTTTTTCTTACTATTTTGTCTATACTAATATTATAAAGAGGAAAACTTTGTTTGTTTGTTTGTAATGAATAGGCTCAAAAACTACTGCACCGATTTAAAAAATTCTTTCACCATTCGAAAGCTACATTATCCACGAGTAACATAGGCTATATTTTATTTTGGATAAAAATAGGGTTCCGTAAGATATTTGAGTTTTCCGGACACAAGGTGTAAAAATTCAACCAGAAAAGTTACTTATTTTGCGTACGCTGCCTAAACTATAAAAGATAGAACTATAAAATCTTCTAATTAATTGTAGATCTTATAAATATCTACCAAAGTTTGTTAAGAGACCTACTTTCACGCGGGCGAAGCCGCTGGCAGAAGCTAGTGTACAATAAAGTTTTATTTTAACACAACCTCCGGCTTAGCAGTCAGGGCCACTAACCGCTAGACCAACAGGCCAGTCTTTGCAACTTAAAATTACTTCCAAGTATTTGCAATTAAAAATTTCGCAAGACACTAAATCCCAAACTATATATTGGATTACAACGGAACGAGCCCTTGTGTCCACTGGGACTCAGGATGTGGCGAGCAAACTTTTCGACACGTGTATCTAACTTCTATTTACTTATTTGGTTTATCAAAGTGTCGTTGTACAGCCACCCCTTAACTTTTCGTGGTTTAAGGTAGGTGTGTTATGGGATTTTATTTTTGTGTCAATAATATTTATTTATATATACTTTATTGCATACCAAATTACAAATTTACAAATCGAAATTGTAATACAACAAAAAACATACAATTGGCAAAAATAATACGACAATTTATTTTTGTTTGATAATCGAATTTGATATATTCAAAATGGTTCTTCGCTGTTGTTTCTACGTTAAGAAAGCCATGATCAAAAACATTATACAGGATACTTTGGAACTCTAGTGCCAATTTTAATCTTGCGGTTAAATTCGCGGCACAGGATCGGTCGTTGTGGAGATGCTTGAGAGAGGCCTATGTCCAACAGTAGACGTCTTTCGGCTGAAATGATGATGGCACTAGAGTTCCAAAGACAACGAAGATGTGCACTAAGAAAGTATTTTAAAAAATCGGTCATAGGTAGTCTGAAAGGAGCCCTGCGGACCTAGAACGCAAGGTAAGGACGGAACGTAGGTCTGGTTTTAGTCTGACACGCCCTCCTTCTCCGCCTAAATGCAGGAGAAGTCATTGGATGATTTCCCACCTTAAAAAGAGGGATGAAAGTTTGTATAAAAATTCGTCATCTTTGCCGGTGGAAATCTCTTGTGGCTAACAGCTTGTACAACTTAATAATGACGATAAAACTCTCCCAAACATCACAAAGATTGACTATATAATATAGAAGAAGTTATCTAATCGCCATAATATTCATAAAGCAAGCGCTCAGACTGCTTCAGACGGATAAAGTAAATTTTCTTTTATGAAATTTTTAGACCGGGATTGAAATTGCGCCGGATAAATACCGATAGCCGAGCCCGGATCACATCGGGTTCTCTTATACCGACATTGGCAAACGATATACGATAGCATCCTTCGCCTTTCCGTTAAAAAGGGTGAATGGCGTCGTATATTATTATCGTCTTTTCTTAAATTTTTGACTTAAATGTATGTTTTTGTAGTAAAAATTTTAGAAGAAGAAGATCTACTCCCCTACCAGGGATAAAGTTTAGGGCTGCAGGATTGTCTAAAAGAGTTAACTCGGCGATGATGGCACGCAAAGAGCCACTCAAGATACAAAGGTGGATTTTAGTCAGTAAAATTCTGAGATTCTTCTCTTACTGCACGTAGATCGAAAAAGGAAAAAGAGAAGAAGAAGAAGAAAGAGGAAGAGGAAGGAGGAGAAGTTATTTGATGAGTTTCTACCAAAAAAGGTGAGGATAAAGACATTAAAGTTGAAAGAAGATTGAGAGAGGCAAAGTGATTTCGGATTTTGTGTTAGTACAGTTTAAATGAATAGAGATAAGTAATACTGATTCCAGTAAATGATAAGGAAATCCAAATCTTTCAGTAAGTGTCGTTATAGTTCTTATAAGTGACAACGCACACGGACCACCGCGTCACCTGCCACAAACACAAACATCGCCATACGGAGCTAGAAGTTTTTTAACCCATACGCGCATAGCATAATGGGCTCTGACAAAGAAGATTTAAATGCGCGAATGGCGTGTATCGGCGACAATCGTGTACAACCATAAAATGTATGAGAACTATAGGAAGTATGCAAGTGGCGGCATTTTGTGGTTGTGGCGGTGGCCCTAAGAAATAACGGGGGACCCTTTTATGTGCTGATGATGATCACCAGGGTGTTTATAGTAAAAATCTCACATTTCCCGGACTTATTCATAAAGACCGCATTTTGAAGATTCGATCTTGGAAAAAAAAGTGCCGTTACAGAGGGTGTTACAGGCGTTAGCTGGTGCACTATTTACCATTTATAGAATCGCAAAGAGAATATAATAGAATAGAAAAATTATTAAAGTAACAACCAAAATTTCGAAGACATGTGACATCCACCAACCGGCACTGGGCCCGCGTGGTGGATTACGGCCCTTTCCCTCTCCTAGAGAGAAGGCCTGAGTAACAACAGTGGGGACATTATAAGGCCGACTATGCTATGCTATACTTTTATTTGACAGCATAACGGTTATAAACACAAAGTAAAAGAGAAGAAAAGTACAGAATTCGTCGAGTGTACCTATACCGAAAGAGTTACTACCTCAGCATTTGCTGAGCGTCCGACAGCTAGTACTTACTGGGTTTTCAAATCAAATTCCAGTTCATTTACATAAGTCTGGGTGCGCCGGCTCGTGCACAAAAGATTTTTAAGAGTTTATGTCCCACTAGCTTCTGATAGCGGCTTCGCCCGTGTGATAGTAACGTTATCCCATGGGAACATACTCCCGGGATAAACCACACACACGTACACACATAATATGTTCTGCTTATGTGTAATTTTTTTTCCAAATCCTTTAAGCCGTTCCAGCGTGAAGAATTAGGTAAAAAACTGGGCAAGTGCAAGCCGGATTCGAGCACTGAGTGTTCCTTGCAAACTTACCTATGACAATAGTTCAATTCCCGAATTGAGTTACGAAGATTTTTCCGAATCGCAAAAAAAAATCACGAATTTACAGTTTTCAGTTTTTTTCCTTTATTTGTGCTATGAGACCTTGTTTCATGCCAAATTTCAGGATTCTTGGTTAACGGGAAGTACCCTATAAATTTTGATTCCCTTGAGCGTGTTGAAATACACGTTTTTTGCGACATAAACGGCCGTTTTTTTTTTTTTTGTTACATCTCTAAAGAGATACAATAGAGCGGCTATCAGGTGAAATGTCTTAGAAAAACTGTCATCCTATGCCTCAGTGACGCCATATAGCTTTGAATAGTAAACACGCAAATTTTTGTCAAAATAAATTATATAAATTTAACTATCACTCGGTAGGTGGCCAGGGGCTTTACCATTATTTGCTAAAATTTCATTCATACACTATATAGCTCCAGCCCTTTTAAAGTTCGGTTTAGGTCGTAAAATGGATCACGTTAGGAGTTCGTGTTAGAGCCTTAGTGTGAGTCTAGGGAAGGTTAAGCTTCAGCAATAGATGGCGTTATCACAAAATCAGCAAATGTTCTAGATCTATTTATGAAAATTGTTCGTATTAATTACTGCGTAAATACCATTAATATTTACGAAAATAAACCGAAGTTAGGTCCAGTCATTTTACCATAACAAGATTTACAATAGCGTAATGCGCAGCACGGCATATTTTCACAGAAAATGATTTTCTTTTGGTGCGTAGAGCGGCTACAAATACGTCTTGACGTATAGGGGTGTCATACTAGACTGAGCGACTTATGACCACTAGGTAATAAGTATCGGATCACGATTTTGTTCGCTATGTCCTGTCTATTGGTATAGTATATATTTAATGTCTTTGGTTACCATAGAAGTTTGATTTTTTTACAGCTTTAAGGTACCGCAGATTTGAGTACATGGTTTTAATTTCAACTCGATACCTCTACGCTATCCCGAGCTAAAGAGTCTTGACAGACAGGCAGACGGATGGACAACAAGTGATCCTGTAAGGGTTCCGTATTTTCCTAAAAACATACAAACTCACTTTCGCCTTCATAATATTACTGTGATAGTATAATATGGTGCAAGTCTAAATTTGGGTCACATATCATTATCCTCTTGCAAAACTCTTATCTTAAAATATTATATACGATAGGAAAATCCATAATATTCTATTAAAGATGGCTTATACCTCAACCTACTAAACTTTAAAGCCTGCGGTATAAGTCCTAACTCATATGTGTAATAAACCACTTTACTAATATCTCCTTCGGCTTTAAAACGCATTTCGGTAACAACTTCATCACAGCTTCCAAACTTACTAACTTTAGCGACTGAACGTGGTGACAAATGTTGGTCCAATATTCCTGGAATATTGGTAGGATGTTGGCCAATATTTTATAATATGGGTCAAACTTTTTGTGGTAGATTTGCCTATTTATCGACCTGCTAAGCCAATAATAACCGAATTCGTCAAATTCAGTCATCTACGATCTATTTCAGCGATAAGACCGCTCATTGTGACACCCTATTAATTTTAAGTTAATTTACTAGTGCAATTTTATTTTTTTATTTTTTATTTAAGTACACAAACACTTAAAAATGAAAAAAATCAAAAGCAAATATAAGAACACAAAGGTACTGCCTATTTGAAATGAAATTACTTTCAGCAGACCTGCGACAGGAGAGTTGGATGAGAGATGTAGACATAGTGTATACAAATAAGTTAGAAATAGTAGTATTAAGTTAGTTTTTTTGCACAATAAAGAGTGTATCTATAATCTATCTGTTTGTCTCCGGCAAGACTTTTGTTTCAGCATAGCATAGCATAGCATAGTCGGCCTCATAATGTTCCCACTGTTGGAACTCAGTCCTCCTCTCTAGGAGAGGGAATGGGCCGTAATCCACCACGCGGGCCCAGTGCGGGTTGGTGGATGTCACATGACTTCGAATTTTTGGGTCTAGGACATGCCGGTTTCCTCACAATGTTTTCCTTCACCGTTTTGAGAGCAGTGGTTTTTTGTGGTGTGGTTTCGTTTCAGACATCACAATTTTCTAAATTGACAATACATGTATATCTAACAAGCACATACACAAATGCAAGTTTATTGCTTTCGTCGGCTTTGGGAATGTAGAACAATAGGATCTCTCTCTTCTGAAACGCTTTACCAACATTTCTCCCAAAGTAAATACCTACCTCTGCAGCTTGAATGTTATTATGCAAAACAGTTTCAATCGTAGCTGCAAACCACAAGAGGCAAGCATCCTTCGGCTCAAATGTTTGCTAACTCTTCCACAAACAACTAGTCTTCTTCGTTGAACTTTACGAAAATAAACTGATTACCATGTTCAACAAAACTGTTTTCGGTAGTGATTTTGAATGTGTTTTGTTTTTAAATGTCACTTTTGAACTTGTATGTTGCAGTCAAGATGACTCAAAAGAATAAGTTTCAACACTACAAAAAAATCACGCTCTAAAAAATATAAAACAAGAAATTAATCTTAGACATAGAGAATAGGAATGGTCGTACTTCATTGGTCAAATTATGACGGTACGAAGAACCAATTTATATACATTCGGGTTATATATTCATCTATATATATAAAAGGAGAAACTGACTGACTGACATATCAACGCACAGCCGAAAGTACACGGACTAGAAACTTTAAATTTTGAACAAGGCTTTCTTTTATTGCGTAGGCGAGCATTAAGAGAGGATTTTTCAAAATTCACTCCCTTAAGGGATGAACGGGGGTCCAAAGTTTGATGGAGAAACCTACTTTAATGCGGGCGAAGCCGCTGGCAGAAGCTAGTAACTAATATTTTATCTTCGTCATAGTCGTTTTAGATTGCTTTTTTTTGTTAATTGCGTGCTTACTAGAGAGAGGTTTGAAGCTAAC
Source organism: Mythimna vitellina (assembly GCA_949316375.1). NCBI lineage: Eukaryota > Metazoa > Arthropoda > Insecta > Lepidoptera > Noctuidae > Mythimna > Mythimna vitellina. The sequence goes on from OX438696.1 coordinate 5,592,535, forward strand.
CCACAAGAGTCACGGCGGAACGCAAAGGACAACTGAAGGAACACGAGTGGGCTTTAGTTAGTAAAAGTCCGTCACTTAACTCTCGCTTCACCCAGAGCTGAAGAAGTCATTTCATGATTTCACACCCAAAAAAAAAAAGATAAATATTCACTACACTAATCTAAGATCGAATTTTATGTTATATATATATGTGTGTGTGTTATTCGAAGACTTGTGACATACATACCAACCCGCACTGGGCCCGCGTTGTGGATTACGGCCCATTCCTTCTCCTAAAGAGGAGGCCTGAGTCCCAGCAGTGGGAACATTAAAAGGCTGATTATGCTATGCTTATGCTTTATGCTATATATGTGTTGCTATCTGGTCCCAAAATTTAATTACTGGTCAGTTGCCAACCACTAATTAAATTTTGATTTATTAAAGCTGCTTGCTATTTCATTTCAGTTTTAGTCAGCTTTATAATTTTAATACGATCGTTCATCCATTTTCCGTGCGGGGTAATTTCGCTGGCATATTGTATACTCCATATTAAACGTTTGTTAAGTATTCAATAGAACCATTCCTTTATACGAAGGGTCTATCAAAGTTGTTATTACTTCATTATTGAAAGGCAAAGTGGATCTTTGTGCGAAGAACCTTGACATTACCCACTTAAGAATGTTGAATTTAGTCAGGGATCAACGTACGTTTTAACAAGCAGAAAATTTATTTTATTTTTCACATTTTAGGAAAGTTTACAGACTAATAACAACATAATGACAACAGTAAATTGCTAATTACAAGTATAATAACAAAAATGTTCAAAGTTAAGGCCTACGCAGACCGGTACGACATGGCAAAGGATTTAGCCGCCATTCAGCGCACACTAGCCACTTAGATACTGCGGCATTCCAGCGCCTTGCCATGGCATGCCGCGTCACGTCGAAGTTTGCCACGGCAGCTTCTACTGCCCGATACATATTGCAGTCATAAGTAGCGTTTGATAGAGTGTTTGCGGGCGCTGGCGTCCTTCAGCATTGCCGTCGCCTACCGCAGCGCGCCACGGCATCCTGCCGCGGGACTTCGTGACGCATCTTTCAATACCGTGCAATAATATCCCTTTCGATGTCACGGGATCATTTTAAAGCATAGGAATTTATGTCGTATTTCTGTTTCGATATGGGTGAATGTCCATTAGTAAAAATTTAAATCCTTTGCCATGCCGTTCCGGTCTGCGTAGGCCTTTACTCCCACAATACATTAAACTGTTAGTAACTTTAAACAAACAATAATAATATATGTTTCAAGTGCAAATAGGTGCTAGTTGCTCAAAAAATGACTTTGCTAAGAGCTTCCTAACTGTATTCGCGTTGGTGCAAAATAGGTCAATGCCGGCTCTCAGAAAAAATGCATTACGCCTATAATTAGTGTTTGCACTAGGTACATGCAGAAGTAGCCGCTATCGCAGCTCCATTTGATTAGTGCGTATTAATAATTGTGAGACAAGTTCAGGACAGTCAATTTAACCATTTGTGATATGAATCAGGTAGCACACATCATTAATATCACGTGTCTGGTCAAGCGGTAGAAAATGTTATGTTTTGGAAATATCGATGTGTTCTGTTAGAACGTCTTCGACAATTTTGTTTTACTAAATTCTGGATATTGGTTTTCATCCCTTAATTCCTTGTATCCCTTCTTTAGGTTCATCACATACAATTTTATTACTCTGACGTCTAGCTGCTGGACTAGCAACGTGACGTAAAGGTTTAATACTATAATATTTTCAAGGGAATGAAAAACAGCATTAGGCCCCAGCAGGCCTCGCCAAGTTACGACCATTTTATTTCGATTCTCTTTCGTCGATCTCCTCGATTCGGCCACGCCTCCTATTCCTTTGTTCTACCCATGTAACCGAGCGTTGAGATGACGTCAGAACAAAGGGATCGGAGGCGTGGCTGACCCGAGGTTATCAACGAGAGAGAAATGAAACGAAACGGTTGTAACTTGGCTAGGCCTGCGGGTGCATAATGCCGTTTTTTATTATCCTGAAAATATTATAGTATTGAATCTTTACGTAACGCTGCTAGTCCAGCAGCTAGACGGCAGAGTAATAGAATTGTGGCTAGGGGGCTGATAATTTAAACCATGTGGTCACCACTTCTACGTTTACGACTTCTCTTTTTCGTGTTTACCCATAAAATAGGAGGATTTATAAGTATTAAAAAGCTACTTACTTCCAACGCTCTCGACAGCGATGCCCATATCATGAGCAACAGCGTCACCACCACAAGCGCATATCCGAACTTAACAAACGCCATCAAATTCTGCAACAATACGGAACATTATTAGAATGATATCAACAGCAGCTCCCCCATCTCGGCTTCGCATGGATGCAAACTATAGGTAGGTATATACACAAACTTTCCTCGTTTATCGCTCTTTTCATTTGTTAAAACCGCATCAAAATCCATTCACACAATGGATCGTTTCGGAGTTATTGGATAAAGGAGGACTCAGAAAGTGATTTTGTTTTACGATTTTATGTATTTAGGTACATATAGAAATGTGTATGTATTATGTTTTGTATTATTTGTTTTTGTATGTATTTTTATCCATATATATGAAAAATTGGATCTTAAAAGCAAAGGACCGACAGATGTGGAGCGAAATGGAGGAAGCCTTTACTCGTTAAGGGTCCATATTGAATTTTTTTTTTTGTAATTTTGTAAAATTTAAATTAATTTATTTAATATCCAGAAAATTAATATTAATATAGAAATTTAAATTTATTTAAAAATTGTTATGTAAATGTTAATTATGAATGATTGATTTGTGAATTCTAATATTTGTTATTTTATGCTGCATGGTAATTTAGAAATAATCTTATGAAATGTAAAAGTCATTCTCTTTGGAAATAAAGAGGCTATATTATTATTATTCTATAAAAGGAGAAACTGACTGACTGACATGTCAACACATAGCCGAAACTACTGGGATTAGGAGTGTGAAATTTTGCACAATCCACCCCCTAAAGGGATGAAACGGAGGCCCAAAGTTTGTATGTAGAAATCTACTTTCACGCGGGCGAAGCAGCGGGCAGAAGCTTGTATAGCCCTGTTTAGTAATAAAGTTATGATCAATGTGTGTATATTTTTTTTTAGATTGTAGATTGTTGGCTTGCTATACGCATCGGTGCATATTTTTTATTAAACAATTCCTTGCTATTTACAGTAAACAATTGTTTAATAAAAAATAATAAACAAAACTTTTTGTATTCGTATCATATACTTAGTGATAGAATTTTAACAACAAATGGAAAGTGCAGTCTACTCTAAAATGTACTAACTAGCGTATAATGAAGTAGTTATTTAAAATACTATTATAGCTTACAAAACCAATAGGAAAAAAACAGATTCTCTAATAATAGAATTAACACAAGATAAAAAGTGTTGGATCATAACTTAATAAACAAAGTAATATCAATAAACACACAGGTACACGAGTAAGTATCACACTAACGCTTGCAACCACTCTTACCCTTCTCACTTGCACTCACACACTCTCATCTACACTCACTACACCTACCGCACTACACTTCCTACACTACATTGACTACACCACACTCTACCCAAACTACTGAAATTTTGTTAAACATATAGTTTAGATACCTAAAACTATTGTCTGTTACTGTAGGTACAGTCAAACGGGGTGAATAGGACCGCAGGGGTGAATAGGAACAAAAGTTTGAAGGGGATTTTGCCTTAATTAACAATTTTTCCCAGCATTTAAGTACTCCTATTTGTTCATTAATTGTAATAAAAACGGATACTTTGATAGAAATCAATTATATAAATATATACCAATGTAAAAACTTAACCAAAGTTTTGTTCCTATTCACCCCGTTTGACGGTACCTTCTGAATATGGATTGAAAGAGACTGGACCTCACAACACAGGGAATCCTAGTGTGGGGGTCACGGCTTCATTTACGTTTGTAAAAAAATTAATGAGACAATAATTTTTTTTTTAAATTTAACTTTGAAGATATAAAGATTGGTAGGTAACCAATATAACATCATCGTAATAATTTCAGCTGAAATACGTCCACTGTTGGACATAAACCTCTCTCAAGTATCAGCACAGCACAACGACCTGTGAGTCTCGCATCCATGGGATTCCCTGTCCACCATTTGGGAGGCCTTCCAAAGCTAGGTTTTCCGGTACGCGGTTACCTCTTCAAAACTTTTCGGTCGGCCCCATCGATCATCTATTATGCGATTTATACCTATGTCTTGTCAACTACCACTTAAGTTTAATGATTTTTCGGGTTATGTATATATATATATATCGGTAACTTTGCATGCAATTTAGCGTGGATATTAATTACTAGCAGTTTTGCCACTTCACTTTCACACAATCCATGGCCCCAGTAGGTTTCGACCGTGCTGGGCCCCTACGTTATGCTGACATCTCCTTGAGGCGCGCGTAAAACATTACGCGCCGTCGACGACTTGGGTTTGGTCCGGACGGTTACCGGACGGTCGGACGGCTAGCTACTCATTGCTCGCCATCTGCGAGCCCGTGCCTAGGGTGGCTGGAAATCGGGATCGGCGGCTGGGGCGTGAGGGGTGTAATCTCGCGCGTGCGGCAGCCTCCATCGCTCAGTGGTAAAGTAAAATTCTATTGGTGAAAGAATTTTTAAAATCGGTCCAGTATTTTTTGAGTTTATTCGTTACAAACAAAAGTACAAATCTGTCCTCTTTATAATATTAAGCATAGCATAGTCAGCCTTATAATGTTCCCACTGCTGGGACTCAGATCTCCTCTCTAGGAGGGGGAATGGGCCGTCATCCACCACGTGGACTCAATGCGGATTGGTGGTAACATGTTTCGAATTTTTGATTCGAGGGTATGTTGGTTTCTTCACGATGTTTTCCTTCACCGTTTTAAAAGCAAGTTAATATTAAGGTGGTGTGTGTAAAATCTTTTTAAAAGTGCTTTAATAAAGATTTTTCCAACAGAAAATCTTACGAAAAATTATATTTTCATTACAGTCACGTCGTCAGATATACCTGTGTAATTGAAACCCATAGCGGACTATACTTGGTACGCACTTAATTAAAATTTTCTCTGAAATTGACGTGGGTAATTCCCGGGAGACGTAATGTATGGGAATTAGATATGATGATGGATTTAGGTTGTTTTATTTGTGTTATGGCTACCAGAATAAAGGATGATTCATTTGATTTTATTTGATTGAATTAGTTGTCTTTGTATATTGGAATAAACTAATTGTCAACTGCCATAAACATAAATAAAGAATGTACAGAAAGATTTAAATATTTAAACAATCACTTCAGCCCCCCTAGCCAAGTTACGATCGTTTTATTTGCGTCAAACGCCTGGAGTAGGCCACGCCTCCGATTCCTTTGTTCTGACGTCATCACAATGCTCAGTTACGTGGTCAGAACAAAGGAATCAGAGGCGCGGCCTACTCGAGGCGTTCGATGCAAACGAAACGATCGTAACTTGGCTAGTGGGGGCAGAGATCTAATAGAGCGAGAAGATTCATCTCATTAGTTACTGTATTAAGGTTGTGCTACTGCCGTATCGAGTAAAGTGTAGCTCACCGTCTGGCCGTCTGGTAAGGTACAAGCTCGAGTCGACGGTGCATTGTACTTCACGCGCGCCTCAATAAAGATGGGGCCCTCCAAGATCAAAGACGAAAGAGTTATGATGACCATGGAACGCAAAGAGCTACTGAAAGAACACAGGTGGGATCAAATTTTGACACTCCCTCTCGCTCCGTCCAGAGAGTTAGACATTTTTGATGAATTGAACCACCTTGAAAAAAAAAAACTGGATAAGGTTTCTTGCTTAACCGTGGAGACAAAGAGATTTTTAAAACGTGGAACAAACACAAATACATAGAAGTGATAGGTATCAAATAATAGCACAACGATTAAAAACAATCGTCGCATTATAGTTAATGAAATAATTTAACGAAACCACAAACGTGTCTGCTGAACTGCTAAAGCGAGAGAATTTAATGGAAATGCAGTCAAATAAAAACCGCCAATAAGCCGGCTGTGCTTAAAATCATTGCATTTTGGATTAAATAAAGTAAACATAGACCAAATTCGTGGCTCAATTTGCCCTCCTTAAAAGCAAACGACATCGTGATAGGCCTAAATAGAGATAGCGTGGTGAGCTAGACTACTTTTAATGGTACAGAGATGAGCTCATCAGGGTGGAAACCTTCGCATTCTCCGCCAAAAAAAGGAAGATATAGGACCTGGCTGTATAGATGTACAATAGAGATTAAGTCTTCAGTTCTGGAGAGAGAGAGAGAGAGGTGGAAAGACAGTCGGTAAGTTTTTACCCAGTAGAGGCACAAAACGAGAGAGGAAAATAAAAAAAAGGAAAAATGTTGAGGCGGTTATCTCAGCAGTGAAATCGATAAAACTTTTTAACTTGTTTCTGGGTGACGAGAGCAATGCAATGGCACGTAAGACACGTGCTAGGTAGACGTGACTTGGGTGAGGTTTTGCAGTTGCAATTAGGTGGGATATATGTAGAAAAAAGAACCGATATCGGTAAATAAAACCTCCTTCTTGTTTAACAGTGATTTCCTAACTTTCAAATCAATTGGGATTCCAAAATTCTCACATAATATTATAATATTGAAAATTTAAACAGATTTTACTGTACCAAACAAAAAATCATATAAAATAACAAATCATATCACGCATGAGAAAAATTATAAACGACGTAACGCGGCGATGTAAAATATCGCAATCGAATTACTTTATTTTGAAAGAGACGACTTTTATTGACGACTAGCTGTTGCCCGCGACTTCGTCCGCGTTAAGTTTGTAAAACTGTACAATCACTCTGTGCTTGCAATTCATTCCGAAAGCATCGAAATAATTTATTGTACTTTAACATAAAACGGTTAAAGATAAAAATATCCAAATTAAGAACCTCCTTCTTTTTTAGAAGTCGGTTAAACACGCAAATTACCTTCAGGAAACATGTTATGTACTCGTCCAGATCCAGATGTATGACCGTCAATGAATAGAAAGAGCATGTATGGGTCGTAGCAGTGGTCATTTCTGCCTACCCCAAGGGAAAAGGCATATGTATGCATGGGCAATTATGTATGTTTCTGGTTTATGTTCTGGTAAAACATCATTGCATGATTTTAACCCCTCGCCACAGTGAGCACGCCACAATCAAATCGCAGCGGTAATGCCTGTCTTTGAGAAGTGTCTACGGAGGCGTCACGGCATCCTCTCTTTGTGCAGGACTCACCGGTTGTGGGTATTTCGGAAGGTATCTGTGTCGAATTCAGCGGGAAGAAACACTCGGGTCTCACCATTCTGCGAAACGCCCGGAGAATACGATGGAGCATACGGTGGAAGTCAGTCCCGCTTGGTCGGAGCGCCGGCGCCGCCTTGTCCTTATGGGGGCGATTGGTGGAGAAAATGACAACCAGTAGCCTCCTTCAGTGAAGCACTACGATCAAAGAAAGTGGCTGAAACTATGGGGATAGGACATCCTGACTCCTCAGCGGTCGCTGCAAGGGACGCTCCGGGTGTTGAAAGCCGCGAGGCAATTCCCAGCCATCGCAAACACGGGATTGCGGTGGTGCTGTCCGGCCGTCTGGTCAAACCAGTCCTGAATCGACGGCGCGTAGTATTCTACGCGCGACTCAAAAGATTTCAGCAAATTGAAAGGGCCCTCTAGGGCCGATGTCTGCGAGGGCTGCAAGATTGATCGAAAGAGTTATCTCCCATAACAATTTTCGCCTCAATAACTTTTCACTGAAGAGTTTAAGCAGTTAGACAGCTTTGGTAGAGATAAACGGAGCATAATCGGGACACCGACCTTCAGCTGGATAACGTGCACTGATAGTGAAAAGCCTTAAGTGAATCCAAAAACTACCATCATCATCCGGCAGGCATTAAGTCCGCCGCTGTACATTTGTGCATAAAGGATTAAATAAATAAATAAATAAATCATCAACTATCTTCTTCCACAACAGTACTTATGAAGAATTGGTGAGAGCATGCTTGCATTGATTGTTGCAGTTTGATCATTTTAGGCGTTAGAATTACTTGTTCATTTACCTAGGATATTTTGGTGAGTATTTAATGGACATCCCCGTAGGTATATAAGACAAATGTTTTTTTCCATAGTAGGAACTACCTTCTGAAGAGTCTCCAACTTATGAATGAAACTACGGCGAAACCTTGTGCGCGTGTATCCCCGTTCAATCGAACTCGCATATTGATGGCCAAACTGAGAAATTACTGACGCCGATTGCCTCTTGCCGCATGCTACACCGAGTCCTCCAGGTGATTCACAAAATGGTAATATCAGGGTACTTTCAACCGAACCCAGAACAGAAACCGTTCGAAACACCCACAACAGTCCTGAGCTTATCCATAAAACAATGAAATTATGGTTAACAAATGTAGCAGCCGATAAGTGTTATCCCTGAGACTGGCCTCCCTTAGAGGGTTGTTCCAGTGTTGGTCACCACTCATTGCAAAGAGGTAACGTCCAGATATCGACGTAAGGCTGTAAGGAATCTGAGATACATCATACGTTGTCGAACTGTGGTCAGAAAAACACATTCGATCCCGTTTTATATGAAGCGGTGACTGCAAATAATAAAACACACCATTACTAATCCGCAAGGTGTCATCATGCCAGAGGACACAGTGGAGATGTGAAGGCAATCGGCGTCAGTGACCTCTCGCGCCGGGCTCTGATCCAGAGCGAGGAGTAGTGGCAGGCGGTCGCCTCCTTCTGCAAAGCCGTAATGCTAGCGAAGGTGGAGGCCGCACGCGTTAGGGAACGAACGGCCTCACGCCAAGCCAAGATTCCGACCCCGACTACCAATCACGGTAGACGCGGGCTTCCGGACGTCGAGCAATGGATAGCTAGCCGTCCTGTAGTTGACAGGATCGAGCCCAATCCGCAACAGCGTGTAGTGATAGACACAGGTGTAGTTTTAGTCGGTAAAATATTGACAGGTCCTCCCGCTCCAACCAGAGCGGGAGAAGTCATTGGATGATTTCCACCCTTAAAAAAAGAAAAAAAAGGTGCCACCATCATCATTATTATTTCAGCCGAAAGATGTCCACTGCTGGACATAGACCTCCCCAAGTGTCGCTATAATAACCGGTCCTGTGAGTCTCTCATCCATCGGATACCCGCGACCCTTACCAAGTCATCGGTCCACCTGGGGACCATCCAACGCAAGGTACCCTGTAACCCCTTCCGAAAATGTGGCCGTGTTATTTTAAAGTGAATAATTAAATACATATAGCTATTTACTTTTATCGTCTTTGGATGGTATCCCTTGAATAATCACGGTAAATTAGCTTGTTACTATAATTCGAAAAATATAATAAAAATAAGCTGTAGGATTGTTAAAAATGCCTCCGTCTAACACCAGTTTAACCATAACTGTAATCGTGGGCGAAGACCATTCTTCTGCCACTCAGAAAATTACATAAAATACGCAATGCCATCTATCAAATTTAATATGAAGTTCAGTCATTGTCATCATTATTTCTACTTTAAGTCTTTAGATGGCGTTGCGAGTTGCGTGTGGTGTCATATTTTACTTCACGAAAACTTTGATTTCATACCGTTTGTCTTTCATATGCTTTGTTTCATTGCGATGAAACAAAGCCTAAGTTAGATAATTATCAAGTTCCACACAATTTAAATGTATAAAAGTTATTTACATCGATTTCAAAAATTAATAATACGCACTTCACTAAAAATTTCTACAGATATATTATATACGTAGATTTATAAAAAAAAATTCTAAGCATGCAAAAATATATAAAAAAATCTTATTCACGATGACAAAATAGAACAAAAAGTTCTTGTAAGAGAGCCGTACGGGATTTGAACCACCTTTACATTACATTAAAGTCTAGATGCGAAACCACTGCGCTGAGGTCTTCGGTGAATAAACTATAAAATAGACGTTCTTATATAAACGTCATAATTGACTGGTTGGCTCCCTAACGATGATAGCGTGATGATTTTCGTTTTAGAAGTTAAATTTGCAGCTAAATGGAATAATGTAACATTATAGTACGTGATTTTATTCGTCGCTTTGATTTTATTATGTGTTTTGATTAGTTTGTACAAAATATTTAGAAGATATCGAATAGAAATGTCAATTTTATTTTGAAAAAATGGTAAAAGTTATTTTAATACAAAAAAAATAAGACAAAATAATGACAAAATTTTTAACTGTAGCTGGGAATTGAACTCGCGGCAAATGTCGTTCAATACCTACATTTTGGATTATTGCTCACCCCCCATAGCAAATAGCGTGATAGTTTATAGCCTATCAGTTGCCCTGACCTATAAGGATTGTGTATGCAAAATTTGAACAGGATCGGTTCAGTAGTTTTTGCGCCAATTAATACCATGCAAAAAGAATTTTACTGTTTTATTATATGTATAGATATTAAAATATTTTCACAAAAATGAGCACCCCAAATTATTTTATCGCCACAATGTCTTCTTCTTAAAATTCGACACTTCTCCCTTGAGAGGGGAGTAACGGTTTGATAAAGCTTAAGTTTAACAATCAAAGCGGTACTTAAATATAAATTAAACCTCTCCGGTATCTACATAATATATTCAGATCTCCGTTAATACCAGATACCAGTGAGTGTGGAGGCAAGCTTGAATGAGACACAGCTGGTATCGATCCACCAGATTTTATGAATAACAAGGTTATACTCGAGATAAGTCTCGATGTTAAACGGTTTCGAGATATTGCTTACGTCTGTGTGGACGAAATTTATTTGACTCATTATGAGAACAGTAACAAGGTTAGACAAATTATATTTATTGTTTGGTTATGACAAATATAAAACGAAAGCCACATAAATTTTGCATTCTGGTCCCATACTCTTCATTAATACACATTAACATCATATGCTGGTATATTATAGAATATGGCTGTATTTAATATATCAAGTCTGACTGTTTTCATATAAAGTATTCTCAAAATTTGGGATTTAAATTGTAATTAAATATGTAGGTATTCTATCAAACATCAAGACATATTAGTAGTTATACAACACACAGAATACACACATACACATAAGGTATATTCATGTTGCCAATACATCAAGCAAACCACAAGATATATGCCTGTACATTAAGCTATAACTATAAATCATAGCCACATGGGACCCAACCGATAATGCATCTCAGAAGACGCCCTTTTCTCACCATCCCCTTTAGACAGACCGAATAATATTTTAATACTTCTTCGGTCCGTTTATTGATCTTATTTTGAGAAACGAGTACCCCTCTCGCCACATTTTCCTTTCTTATTATAACTGAAAAGAACCTCTTTGTTACCAAAAAGGTTTTTACACGACCAAGATAATCTGGGATTTAAAGATTTTTGAGGAGGTTTCAATGTGAAGGAAGGAAGATAATAGAAATTTAAATAATGCCGCTTGTGGCAAAAGTGTGAGAACTTACTTGGTTTTAAAATTAGATGTAATTTTTAAGATTCGTGAAAATACAATGGGATCGCAGTCAAGCACTGGTTTATATCAAATAAAAAAAAAAAAAAAAAAAAAAAAAAAAAATACAAGACTAGATAAACTTCCTATACTTTGGTAGTCAGAATTATTTAGGTAGCTATAATAGAGCGCATAGAATCTTATAATCTTCAAAAATAAAATAACACAACCAGATGTATATATTTTCAATATGAATGATAAAACGTTTGAAGCAGAACACGCCAAAACTCCTCCAAAAATCTGAAATAACAATTTCGCCATCAAATACTAAAACTCCCTTTTACGCCAACACAAATTGGGTTGCAAATATCCAGAGGCACAGTTTGCCCTCCGGGTACCTAACATTGCAACCCCAGTGCCAATGAAATACGGCACATAGAAAATATTTCAATACGATGCTATCTGAATTTTTCGTTGACACGACCGCACTAGCTTTGCACAAACAAATAAAAAAAAACCAGTGGACCTACAAACGTTTGAGAGTAGTTATGATAGCTATTTGGGCGGAACTAAAAATCATATTGATAAATCAAATTATGGATTAAATGATTTAGGTGATTGGAAAGATATTAAAATACATCTTATTCAGATTCTAATTTATTATCTAATGGTAAGCGATGATATGATTGACGATAAAGCATGCTTGCCTAGAAGTACCTATTCACTCTTTGCCTTTACTGAAATGCTGGAAGTGAACTGTATACGTTACTTTACCATCATCAAGTTTAATTGTATCTTCTTGAATTTACAAGCTGAGTGCAAGAGTTTTTGGAATGATACCAACGAAGTACAATTGAGAATCTTCCAAAAGCTAAACTTTTTGCCGTTGGTAAATGAATTGCATAAACTAAGTTCCAACTAAATTGACATCAGATTTAACAGCAAAGGATTTGCATTCAAGTTTATTTTAGATTTAATACATATTCATGAAGCATGCTACAGTTGTGCTAGTATATACATAAAAGCCACTTCATCAATATGTAGCTGCATATTCGATAACCTGTGTGAATAATTTCCTGCGCATTTTCCAAAATAAGCTACTTTCATTTGGAATTCCACGTGCATATGCCTTATTTCCGTCAACAGGCGACCAATTGTACGCCAGGCAAGAAATTTTGTTATGCATGTAGTATAGGAAATATAAAAATCCACTGTATTCCTCCGACATATGGTTGAAAATCGCATGCGAAATTAACATTTTCCAATGCGGCCAACACGATTCAATATAGTTATTTGTTGTAGAAATCGAGGCATGCGCTGCGGTCGCCATATTTCCCATCCCCAATGGAATGGTGGAAAACATTACTCGTGTGTTAAAAATTACCACTGACTTAAGCCAAGTCCAGTTACCATAGACAATATATGGGTCACGTTAGGACCAACTGGGAAATACTTTGTAGAATTTTAATGCTACTGGCTGAGTTATAGGTACTAATGTTCTGGTAGTCGGTTAAAGTGAGGTAGTTTAAAAGTCGTAAGTTAAGTCGTCTATCTTAACTGCCGCTTTTGAAATAGGTGTGGCCCACAGCTTCGTCGGTGAGAAAAATCTTTATAATTTTAAAGTGTGAACTGACTGTGCTAGAATTTGTATAAAGAACAATCCGTCTAATCGGGCATAGCTAACCAAAGCAACTAATAAAATCATGAGAAAATAATAAATCAATTTATTTTATAAAAAATCCGTAACGACCGAAATCATGGATCTAACTCCCATTGGATAGAATCCAACGGGAGTTAGACCCATGATTTCGGTCAATCCTACATTCATAAATCAAATAATAATTACAAGAATTATTGTAGGTACATGAAATGGAGAAAACATCCGATTTATCAACCCATATATTATAACAACTAAACGATATATGTAACGATTTATGTTACAATTTCGATTACAGTCTGATATTTCATCAAATAAAAGCTTCGTTAACAAGGCTGATGTAAATAAATGTAGCCACAATAGCCGAAAATCGACACAAATTCAATAATGATATATGGTGAATGTATAAAATTTGGTAAATAAATATCCTTTATTCTAGTACAGTATTTTGTTTTCTTTTTTGCACACTAGCTAAAAAAAATACTACTGTGAGGTGATTTTTTAAGAGTGTGTGGATGACTAAATTCTAAAATAATGTAATAAGAATCAGTAGGGTTTCAGGGCCGATTTGATTATAACATGTTTCTAAATCAATCCGAACACTAAGCTCCTAATGAAAAAAATTACTGGCCTGTTGGTCTAGTGATTAGTGGCCGTGACTGCTATGCCAGAGGTCGTGGGTTCGATTCCCACCCAGGACAAATATTTGTGTGATAAGCACCATCATTTGTTCTGTGTCTGGGTGTAATTTATCTATAATATGTATGTATTTAGAAATATCATACTCGTAACAAAAGCTCTGCTTAGCTTGGGGCTAGACGGCGTTGTGTGATAGTTGTGGAATATTATTATATTATTATTATATAAGTATTAGTAATTAGGTTACATATTAGTAATTAGTACATTGCAGAACTTGGGAATCTTAAGCGATTATCCATGGGAACTCAAATAGGTATTTGCAGACAAGAACCTTCAACAAAATTAACTACAAAATTACTAGCATACTACGCAACTTTACAACAAAATAAAGGATCAAGGTCGAGCAACACTAAACCGAGCCTAAAACACTAAACCCGTCTTCGTAAGCACTTACCATATTTCTTGGAGTAAGTGCACTCACCCATACATCACATGCATTTGGGTCGCCCAAAGATGGTTGGTATTCACTCAATTATAATAAAACACTTGTGCACTTTCGAGTCAATTTATGTCACAGTTAACACAGTTGGGTTCTGCAATGAAAATTGTTATTGACTTAGTGAGAAATGTTTTAAGAGATGCCTATGGTTTTATTGATGTTAAGAAAGTTTTGGGTTTTGCCCTTTGTAGAATAGTATCTACCTTAACTCGTTTAATTATGAAAGAGTTTCGAATTTAATCTTTTCGTAAATCTAACATTGCCTACGTGACACTATTAAAATGCGAGCAATAATTTATTCCCAGAAATTATAATTTGCAATATTGTTTTCAGTCAGTTTTCAGGTTTAATGAATTTCTGGAATAATATTTCAATTTGCTATTCAATAATTTAAACCTTTTGTATGTATATTTTTAATGTAAAATTTAACACTTCAGTAATTTGCAGTACACTGTAGTCTACCTCCTTTTAATGTTAAGTTCTTACAGTCGATCCTAAGGTTGTCTGGTAGATATCGCTGTTAGCGATAAGACCACTATTGTACTCATAGATTAAGTTCGTTTAAAAGTTTTGTTACTATTTTGGTGTACAATAAAGTTTTATTCTATTCTAACCTACCTACAAGAAATTGTTCTTTTCAAAGAAGAATGGGGAGTAAATGAACTGGACACAGATAATATAGTAAATGATGATTCTTTGTATTTACCATCTTATCTTTTCTTTCAAATAATTCCTCACAGAATCCATCCATATTTTCTTTGGCCTCACTCTTCTTCCATACTCAGTCATATTTTGAACTCCATCAGTCGCATGTTTCTCTCTATCTCACGCCCATGCTACAGCAATCGTTTCGTTTTCAACGTCATTATTTTTATTATTGTCTAGTATTTCAAAAATAGATCTAGATGGTCTTCTATTAAATTTAGATGTCCGAGTGACCCGCATTTATTACCTAGCATTGTGTTTTTTTTTTTTTAATAAACTCGTTTTTGAAGAAGGAATTGTTTCAAAGAAACAATGAATGCTTTTTGCGAGTAGTGCTATTTCGGTACCTACCTACTTGTAATTTTTGGCTCAATTTAAATAACGAACAATTAGTCCTTTTTTAAATTTTCCACTTTTTTTTACACAAAAGTTAAAATATTTTTACAAAAGAAAGCAAACCCTACTCAACAGAAAAATTAAAGGCTATTCGGCGAAATAAACCCAGTGAAGATTTCTTACCGAAGATATAGCGGTGAGAAAAATCATTAAATTTTTAATCGCTTATAGTCAATTTTTTGTGGGTTATAAATCCATTATAGAACTATAATCAGAACCAGTCATTATGGCGACACTTGGGGGAGGCCTATGTCCAACAGTGGATGTCTTTTGTCTGAAATTATGTCTACAATTGTCTAATTGTTACACTGGTAATGACGATTATGTAGTTGTGACAAAGGTAGAAGTACGCTGCGCACACGTGGGCCACGTACGCCAATCTGGGCGCGTCGGTCTCCATACAATTTATATGGCAACTAGACTTGTAGAGCTACATTAGATCCAAGCCACGCGACGTCGTTCTACGTACAAATCAGCAGTGGTCCATGTGTGTGTCGGACTAATGTGGTTCTAGCTTAAAATGTTAAACAAAGAAGGTAGGAGGAAGACTATCACTTGCATCGATTTGATGAAATCCTTTTATAAACTCAACGGGCAAGGAGGTGTGACCTATTCTTTACTGGGAACATGCTGACCCTCACTCTTGGAAATCCAACATCTTATCAATCTTTTGTTTCCAGCGTAAAACACGGAAAGCCGCGCCGAGAGGACTAGAGACACTACAAGTTTTAGTTATGACTGACAGCTAGATTCGAAACAGTCGCAAACAGACGATCAATTTCTAAGAGTAAACTAGCTTCTGCCAGCGGCTTGGCCCGCGTAAAAGAAGGTTTTTCCATACAAACTTTGGACCTACGTTTCATCCCCTTAGGGGGAGAATTTTGGAAAATCCTCTCTTAGTACTCGCCTAGGTCATAAAATGAAACCTTATGCAAAATTTCACGCTGCTAGTCCCAGTATTTTCGGCTGTGCGTTGATATGTCAGACAGTCAGTTTTTCTTTTTATATATATAGATAACGATGATATTCATAGCATAGCATAGTCGGCCTTATAATGTTCCCACTGTTGGGAGTCAGGCCTCCTCTCTAGGAGAGGGTATAGGCCGTAATCCACCACGCTGGCCCAGTGCGTGTTGGTGGATGTCACATGTTTTCGAATTTTTGGTTCTAGGACATGCCGGTTTCCTCACGATGTTTTCCTTCCCCGTTTTGAGAGCAGTGGTGATGAAATAAATTACACAAAGTAATGCGCCTGGCTGGGTTTGAAACCGCAACTTATAACTCGTAAGTCGGAGCCGTTACCACTCGGCCACCACTGCTCATTACTGCGATGATATTCATTAACACGCATTATACTACAAACGGATAGTTATGTCAATGCCGTCTCCAGCAGCCTCTGCACCCCAAGTCGATAGCGATAACAAAACTGAAAGGGCCCATATATTACCGACGCTTGTTAGGGCTGTGAAGTGTTGGAACGCAAAGAGCAACTAAAGGAACACAGGCGGGTCTCGCTCGACCCAGAGCAGGAAGATTTATTTGAAGAAAGAAAGAAGAAAAACGTTTTATTTGCCGGAAAAGGCGCAAACTTAAGACTAACATATTACTAACATTTTCCATGACAAAAAAAAAAATATATGCGCCACATCCGAGTAAAATGGCCGTACGCTCAGCATAATGCCGTGTCCACACAAGTTCACAGTGCTGGTTTTCAGCGTGGACCTGTGACGGTATCGACTAACAGACGTCGGCAACGGTATTGTGTACCAATAGTTTTATATTTGATGATTTCCCACCCCAAAAAAATGCAGTCACTACACAGGCGTCTCTGTGGTCTCAGGTTCCAGTAGTAATAATTCACATTCACGTTAACATAACGAAACAAGCTTGGTGAATGCTACTGCCCACATTTACGAGTCAATAGTTTATTTGTGCTACGGAACCTTTTCAACTACCGGGGTTATTGTGTTCAAAATTTCAATAGCCTGTATTTTTCGTAGCGAGCCGCCACTCATGTGTTGTAGTACAAAAAGGGTGCTTTGGATACAGGAACATGGCGGAAATGTCGGGCTGAACTGTATACATTGTTCTTTTTCATGGACGTAGGTATGTAAATACTGACGAAGCTGTGCTTAAATATTCTTCCTTTTACATTACATTAACAAATAATGTAGCGTTCTAGGATAAAAGGAAAGATGAAGGATTTGTTAATTTTGTTGTGGAAAGATCAGGTGCGTGCGCATGAGCGCAGAATGTAAGGGTGTTTATAATCTTTTTCTTCTTCTTATCGATTCGATGGTAAACTCGTCAAACTGTGTGGGCCCAATAGGTGGCTACATTAATAGCAGCATCGGCAGCACTCATCAAATCCTCCAAAGTGCAGGTATATGGGCACTTGGGGCATTCTAATATGTGGCTCATATTTTGAACAGGAGCACCGCACTCACATTGAGTATCCGATGTGTCTAGAAAACCCCATTTTGCCAAGTTGCGTTTGCAGCAGCCTACCTGGGTTCGCAACCGATTTAGTACTTTCCATACAGGCCAGGCGAGAGATGTTCTTGAGGTTTCAAAAAGTCGGATAGTGGTAGATCATGCTCTTCCTAAAGCTTTTTTCTTGGTGTTTATAATATCGTGCGGAGTTCATCACACATGCGAAATTGCTCCGCATGCGGGTCTTCTGCCCTATATCACGCCCCGCATCCCGCTTGCGCATTAGAACATTTGCGGGGCTACGCGTGCGGAACAATCCTGCATGCGTGATGAATTTCGCACTATATTAAAAACACCCTAAGTTATATTTTTGGTCAAGGCAATCAAAACATTAACCGCGTTTGACTTTCTGAATAGTCAGGAGCTTATGTCGGGCCAATTGAAACGCCGAACGTCAGAAACGTGTCGATCGCGTTAATAAATTCGCACTAGTCACTCGCATATGTGAATATAAACGAATCAAAGCGATCCTTATTCGAGGATGTTAAATCATCAAATCAGAAGTTATTTGCCTCCCTCTCGCATATACATCTCAATATCATATATCCATATATCTATTAATCTCTGTTTGGTGCGAGAAGGAGTGTCAGACTTTTACTGACCAAATCCCACCGCAGGGCCGTTGTGACTCTTTGAGTAAATCCCGCAACCATGGCATGTGAGGAACGGTCCTTACAACTTCGCGGGAGAAAGAGGATGACGGAGCTGAATACTGGATAATACAAAAAAACTCTGTGTCATGATAGAAATGCTTTGAAATAAAAAATTGCCTAGTTTCTGCCTGGTGCGGTGGTGGTGGTGGTGGTGGAGTAGTAACCCCCGACTTACGAGTTGTAGAGCGCGGGTTTAAATCCAGCCAGGTGCATTACTTTGTGAAATTCATTTCATCACCACTGCTCTCAAAATGATGAAGGAAAACACGTGAGGAAACCGGCATGTCCTAGAACCAAAAATTCAAAGACATGTGACATTTACCAACTCGCACTGGGCTCGCGTGGTGGATTACGGCCCAGTCCCTATCCTAGAGAGGAGGCCTGAGTCCCAGCAGTGGGAACATTGAAAGGCGGCGCTGGTTTCTGCCTTATAAGGTAAGGCCACCAGTAGAAAAAGACGTGAGATTCTATAGATACATCTGTATCTATGTGTAGCAGTTGCTCTGTTTCCTGTTTATGAAATAGAAGGAAAATCTTTGCCTTAATTATTAGATAACGGCCAAAGTACATATCGTATGAGAATGCCGCAAAACAAGAATTAACTGCAGTATACAAAGGACAACAATGCAGGCAATTATGACTGTCGAGTCAAGGGCGCAATTATTTAATAAAAATGCAGTGCGGAAAAACACTAATTGCAGGTAGGTAACATGCAGGATCTGGGTATATTCTAGACTAGCTTTTGCCCGCGGCTTCACTCGCGTACATAAAATATAGCCTATGTTACTCAGGAATAAAGTAGCTTTCTATCAATGAAAAATGAGAGATAGAGTACTTTTAGAAATTACTTCTTTATAATATTAGTCTACATTATTTCTAACTGCAGAAAATTATCTCGAGGGAACATGGACATGGTCTACTCGTGTGTCAAATTTCGTCTAATCTGTTCAGGCGTTTGAGCGTGAAGAAGTAACACTTAGAAACATTAACCTATATGATGTTACTGTGATTTGCTGGCGTGGAATAGCATCGTCTGTCGTTGAAAAGAGAGGATCCTCCGACCAGACGGGTGTTATGTTTAGTGGGCAACTGCCCGATAGATGATTTCAGGCTGTGTTCTAATCGCGCGGAGAACTTTAATTGCGCGATGCAGGGTTTGTTCTTATGTGACGCCATAGATGTCGCTACACTTTGTTTTGAGAAAATCTTCCAAATTAATTTTAAAACAGTTAGATTTGATTTACTAACCGATTGATCTAAAATTTTGCAGTGTCAGATTAGATGCCAATGTATGGTTCGTGAAGTGACATTGTAATATCATTCTTAATCTAGTATGGCGAACTCTTAAAGATGATGGACTAGTTTTTTTTAATTAATGAATGTTCTGAAGTGGCGACCGCCCATCGGAAAAGCAGTATTAGAAGGTCAAGGTGGTCCGACCCCCTGGTGAGGGTCGCAGGAATGCGGTAGGAGACACATAGGACCGTTTACTGTGGTGACACTTGGGGGAGGCCTATGTCCAACAGTGGACGTCTTTTGGCTGGAATGATGATGATGATGATGATGACGATAAGTTTTGTTTTGTTTTTTTTTTGTTTGATATAAACTAGTGCTTGACTGCAATCCCACCAGATGTTAAGCAGTGATGCAATCGTTGATGGTGAGGCGTACTAGTTTTTTAAGAGCCTATTCACTTGAGCTTTATAGACACCCAAATTTTAATCGGATGAGAAGACCGCCGCAGGCAAATTTTTCCACTCCTTCGATGTAAACGACGAGGCTAAACGCTTAGTCCGGACCGTAAAAGTTTCAACAACGTAAGGGTGAATACTCGCCGGTAGACCGGTAGGTACTGTCTATAGTAAACTCATGACAAGAACAACAAGGAAATGAACCTATTACGGTTCATTAAGTGCAATAGTAATCACTGACCCAGTTGTGATTGAATATTATGTCATTTGTAGGTAATTGTATTATGTATTCCACATTAATGATGTGATTGCGCAGGAATTGCCATAGATGGGTTCAAGAAATTGAAATCTAATTTATGCTGATTGGGCACTTTTTTCTTTAAAGTAAATTGCATGAATTGTATTTTATAAGAGCAGTTGTGTCCGAGTGGTAACGGCCCTGACTTACGAATTGTAGGTTGTGGGTTCAAACCCAGCCAGGCGCATTAGCGTAGCATAATCAGCCTTTTAATGTTCCCACTACTGGAACTCAGGCCTCCTCTCTAGGAGAGGGAATAGGCCATAATCCACCACGCGGGCTTAGTGCGGGTTGGTGAATGTCACATATCATCGAATTTTTGGTTCTAGGACATGCCGGTTTCCTCAAGATGTTTTCCTTCACCGTGTTAATGGCAGTGGTGATGAAATAAATTACACAAAGTAATGCGCCAAATGTATAAACACATTTAATAAAAACAATAATAACCTAATAACAAATCCATAAATATAAAAAAACTAACATAATTAAGAAAAAAATAAAAATAAAATACATATACTTTACCACTAAAATAATATATCCCTCAAAACAAATGAAACAATGTTAACTCATTTTTTATACATCTTCTAACATTGCAGCAACTAATATAGAAATAAGTGCTTAAGTATTACTAACGTAAATTGTTATTGTTATTTGAGCTACGTTACTCACAATATATATATCTAAATGAATAGCTGTTCGTTAGTCTCGAGTTAACTCGAGAACGGCTGGACCGATTTGGCTAATTTTAGTCTTGAAATATTCGTGATAGTTCAGAGACGGTTTAAACGGTGAGAAAAAATGGAAAAAATAAATATCCTAATACAACGCCATCTTCCCGTCCAACTATAATTTAGGTGTCTTCAAGGCTAGAGTGAATAGGCTATTAATAAACTAGTGCGCCTCACCATCAATGATTGCATCTCTGCTTACCATCAGGTGGGATCGCAGTCAAGCACTGGTTTATATCAATTAAAAAAAAAAACTCTAATTAAAATGTCATTATAAAATGAATTATGCTGTTCTGGTAATGCCAGTAGATGGCGTTATCCTTACTATTAGGCGGTACGAAGCTCGCCGGGTCAGCTAGTTATTTAATAAAATTTATTAATTAATTGATTAAAAGAAATATTAAATAACATTTAAAACAGAGTCACAATTTCATTTTGGCACTTTAAATATACAGATTGTTTTTTAGTGACTATGCATTAATTTATTCCATTTTTCATTTTTAATAAATATTTGGTCGGTAAATGCAGCACTGCTGGCCATTTTTAATGGACCATCAAAATTTTAGACTAGCATATTAAATACTCTTTTGTAATAAAGTTTAATGTACAGGGGAGGGGTGAGCATTTTCTTTGTTGTCTCGCTAGACAAAGAGCTTTCATATTGATTCTTGCAACGAACAAAGCATATTTGCATTTATTTTCGTTGCTTCTTTTACGTTACGTGTTTTTTTTTTCGAATGCATTTAGTTTTTTTTTTTTATTTTGATGTGAAAATTTAATAAAACCTTGCATTAATAATCGTTTGTAGTTCATTAAGAATGCAAAATATTTGATGATCAATTTTAATTAGGTTTAACAAATTTATTACCCATTAAGAACAATATATAGTTCATTTAATAATGAGATTAACTGAAAATAATAAATCCAATATAACATACAGCGATTGAGCAATTCTTAGAATGTTTTATCACATAATTTTTTTGTAAACTCTGCAAGTGGTTTACTATCCTTAATATTATTTAGTAGATTATTATATTATATATTATTATATAATTGTGATCCTTCATATGTGATAGCTTTTTTTTTACTTAGTTTCACGCCTTCGCAATTTAATTATATTCATGAAACATATTATTATAGTTAAACATAAATGAAAGTAGGTAATATCATGTATTCCAGTTATTGTATACAAAATTTTCAATTTACTAGCAATAAAACCTTTGGAAACGTCCATATAACACACGTGGGTTAATTAGTCCCGAAATTCGCAAGACAAACTAAACGAAAACTGTAGTCCATCCGTCGAAATCAATTCAATTAATCCTTAATTAAATTAAACCAGTTAAAACACATAGTTGGCGTGGCCGAGGCCTAAATGAAGCCAATGTGGGCCTCACTAAATCCGGATTAGAAAGTCGCAATCGGAAATTAGGTCGGTCCGAAGACTGCGACATCGATTTTGGTTTAACTTTTGGTATCTATATGTCTATTTTTTTTGGATTAATTTATAGGATCACTTTGTTGTATGTCTTTCAAGACCGTTTATCTCGGGAAAAAATATATTTTCTATGACCGGTGACATATATTTCACCGGGACACCATGGCGGCGTGACCAGTCTCCGCTACCAACAAAATATATACAGCTCTATAAAGAGTTACTCATTTGGTGTCCGTTTGGTTGCGCAACCAATTTGGTGGCGCGACCAACTCGAACGCGTGCACTTAAGGTCCATTTTGATACTGTCTCAGTGTGGTGTAGCGACTTTGTTGCCTAGTTTGGTAGCTTACGGACACCATGGCGGCGCACCTGGTCGCGCCGCCATGGTGTCCCAGTGAAATATAGCCCTAAAGGAGTAACTGACTAACTGAATATCAACGCATAGCCGAAACTAGGTATTGGGACTAGGAATTTGAAATTTGCAAAAAGTTTTCTTTTATGACGTAGGTGTGTAGAGAGGATTTTCGAAAATTCACCCCTTAAGACGATGAAACGGGGGTCCAAAGTTCGTATGGATGAACCTAGTTTCACGCAGGCGAAGCCACTGGAAGAAGCTAGTCAGTTTATAAGTTGTTGGTGAATAAGTAATGAGCAATTATAAACACAACTTCTTACTTATTCAGTAACAACTCAAGAAATCTGATCCAGATAAATTGTCTTTAAACACAAGACGACAAGGATAATTTAATTCCCTGAAACAAAGTAATCTAACTTTAACTTCAAGATCACGAACAAAACCCCATATAATTTACAAAGAAAAAAAAGATTCTAAAAAGGTTGCACATTATGCGCAAACTAGAGCAAAAAAAGAATTAGCTTGGTGTACGCGTGTCACCCTGACCCACAACTTTCAAGGCAACGAAAATTGTTTGCCAAGATTTTTACATCGTGGCTCCGCTTTTTCCAGCTTACGTATGATGCCACAGAGCGCTTGAATCGCTGCAGAATAGCTCACTTTACTCGCCTTGGTGATTAAATTGGGTCACTTTTCTCGAATCGGTGATTTAAAGATGGCCGCGGTTTATTTTAATGCGACGATTTGAGGTTTTTGTTGTGATTATGTTTGCTGAGCGGATTTTGAAAATTGTATTTTTTTTTGCTTTACTTTTTGAGGGATTTAATCCTCACTATACACAGTGGCTGATAGCTAAGTCCCTACTTTATATTCCATTGCTGGGTTTACAGTTTACGACTTACTGTGATGGAATTGTAGCATAAGAATAGTGGGATTGAGGTCGAAAGCTCCAAGTTTCATGCATTGTACGGAGAAGTCATTTCAAATTCAATATTTCATTTTTTAGACGGTCTCTATTCGCCATTGGTCAATTTGAAATAGGAACAGTTGTGTAATAGCCAATAACGTCGCACAATCACATTACATCCCCTTTATCCCGATGTTTCCCGACCTTAATAATGCCTCGATATGATTACGAAATCAGTCACGCGCTTAATTAAACGAACATCCCTTTTTTACGAGTAGTAAAAAAAATTAAGTAAATGAACAATCACGTTTACATTATTAAAAGGGACAAAAATAAAGACAGGGATTGCTGGATATGAATTAATTATTAAGAGTAGAGACTCATTAAGGGCCCTAAACACAAAACTGCGATGCGACGTTACATCGTAAAATCAACGAGCTCGCACCACGCATCGCAAATAGGTAAAATGCGATCCAAATAAGAATAGAATCAATTGCCATATTGTGACGTCACGTTTTACTGTCAAATCGCAAGGAATTGGGCAAAATTGAAGAACTCAGAGATGAGCAAAATTGAAGGACTGGATTCTGATTAAGCTTTTTTCGTTCACAGTTCGTAAATGAATTAAATTTTTAATATTTCTTTTTTTATTCACCATAATAATTCTTCGATTTGACAGTATTACGTGACGTCACAACATTGCAATCGATTCTATTCTTATTTGGGACCTATTGTACTTGCGAGTTGATTCGCATCGCACATTGTATGGCCACCTGAACCGATGCTTTGCTGCACGAAACCGCACCGCATCAATTTGAATCGCAGAATTCTGCAAATGCATTAATTTAAACTATATTTTACTATATTTTTTGGAGAGTGAGAGCAGGAATTGCATGAATTGATTCTGCCATTTCATTTCTACCATCAGACAACCCGACATACGGCGAGTATCCACCTTTACGTTGAAACATCTACGGTCCGGACTAAGCGTTTCGCCTCGTCGTTTATACCGCGTACATACATCGAAGGACTGGAACCATTTGCCTGCGGCGTTCTTCCCATCCGATTATAATTTGGGTGTCTTCAAGGCTAGAGTGAATAGGCTCTTAATAAACAAGTGCGCCTCACCATCAACGATTGAATCATTGCTTACCATCAGGCAGGATCGCAGTCAAGCACTAGTTTATATCAAATAAAAAAGAACTAGATGAGGCCGATGTTTCCTAACTGACTACCCTGAGAAGAAACACCGAAAAAAACTCTGAAAGTAAACATGTAATGGTCAAATTATATGAGAACTATGCAGATTAATGTCTCAGATGACCTTTTGATGAAAGAACCACACAGATTTGAGTGGACCTGTCTAGTTAGTGCAAGCATTTGTCAATATTCGTGTATCTCAACTCAGCACCCCTAGCCAAGTTACGATGGTTTCATTTGCGTCGAACGCCTCGAGTAGGCCACGCCTCTGATTCCCTTGTTCTGACCGCGTGACTGAGCGTTGAGATGACGTCAGAACAAAGGAATCGGAGGCGTGACCTACTCGAGGCGTTCGACGCAAACGAAACGATCGTAACTTGGCTAGGGGGGCAGAAATACCAAGGAGCTCGATTTGATGAACAATCTTCGAGATATAAAATTCGTCTGTACAATTGTAGTGGTAGCGCAAAATCATATTGAAGCAAAATAAATAAAAAACAACAATTTACTTCCACACATGTCAAAGTCTGTTTGACTCCGATGAAAGAAAATTCTCCATCCTCCATTCGATACATCAGCCAGCAATGTTCACGTTAACACAAGTGATTACCCTGGCTTTGTCCATAGCTTCCTCTCTTTTCGCCCTAATCCCCGGTTTACTGCCAAAACCCGATTGATCCTTACTAAATAGGTACCGAGACACAATGTGATAGGTTCCGCATTACGACCACTACGTTACATCAGATTTTATTTGGAGCCAAGAATAAGATGGATTTTTCTTCTGATCTTACAGTAGTATTAGATATGATAATATTTTTGTGGTATTGTATTTCGAGGTTACATTTTTTTTCATGAAATGTAAATGGGTTATCAATTCTGTATGTCTTGATTTATTCTGAAACTTTCAAATATAACGTAGTGTCGCAGAAAAATGAGCCAGCATTAAGGCCCTTACTTCCATTTAATGCCAAAAAAATTGACTTTCTGAAGCCTACTCGGTAACGGCTGGGATAGATTAATTTATATCATTGTCTAATACTTTTGCAAAGTTTTTTTTTTAACTATATATATATCGACGATGAAGTGACAAGAACTCTACTTTTTTTAAGTAGATAGACTTTTCATAATCGTTTGCGTGAGCTGGCAAAAGGAATTAACTTTATATATAATTTAAAAAAATAAGATATTAAGTTAGTTCCTTTTGCCAGCTCACGCAAATGATTATTAAAAGTCTATCTAGGTAAAAAAAGCAAAATCGCAAAAATGTCAGTCAGGAGTTCTTGTCGCTTCATCGTCGATATATATTTTTTATTTTTTTATCTCATACATTTTTAACAACATGATACTTATTCGCTTGTTTCTCAACTCCTTTCAAACAGCTTCGATCTTCAGAAATATGTGTACACAAAACAATAGGCAGTTAAATATTCTTCAAAATGTATATGTAAATTAATCAATATCTTGCAAAGAAAATGTTTTTAAAGGTCATCAGGGCTCTATGCGGGCACAGGCGGCTGTACGAGTATCATCATCATCATCATTTCAGCTGATAGACGTCCACTCCTCGGCATTGGCCTCCCCCAAATGTCGCCACAATGAATGGTCCTGTGCGTCTCGCATCCATCGGACTCCTGCAACCGTTACCAAGTCATCAGTTCACCTTGTAGGAGGCCTTCCAACGCTGCGTTTTCCGGTACGTGGTCGCTATTCCAGAACCTTTCGGCCCCAACGGCCATCCGTTCTGCGAGCAATGTGCCCTGCCCATTGCCACTTAAGTTTGGCGATTCTTCGTGCTATCTCGGTGACTTTGGTTCTCTTGCAGATATCCTCATTCCTGATTCGATCACGCAAGGAAATTCCGAGCATAACCCTTTCCACTGCCTTTTGGGTGAATTTAAGTCCTAGTATGTGTGCATTTAACTCCGGCCAAATGTTCATTGGACTATACGCCTTAACATCAAAAATTTATAGATCCCTACAAAGTGTTACTTTATTCATAAACTCATTGAATTGGAGTTAATTGGCTTGTAAAACGAAAAGGTTAACAAAATAAAGTTCGAATCAAATCATTTCCATCGTTAATTAAGTTTATTGAACGATATAATTAAATAAGTTAGTAGCACTATCAATCAGTATATTGCTCAGGTGTTGTTAAGCTTTTAGTTATCGCACTTTCATTATTCAGTAGTAAACACAGTTTAATTTAATGAATAAACTGTATTATTAAGATAATCAGTCTTATAATTTTATTTCTCTATGAAAGAAAAATGGGCCTTCACAACGCAGGCCCAGTGCAGACTGATAGACACGTCCTCGATTTTTTGTTCCAACGCACTGAGTGCAAGATCGAAACGATAACTGCGTTTGGCTCTCTCATTGGTTAAGAGCTTGGAGCGAGCCAATCCGAGCGCCGAACGGCATAAAAGTGTCGGTTGCGTTAACGTAAAAGGAACTCGCACTAGGCACCCTGAGTTTCTCACGATCAACGATGTTCCTTTACCGTTTTGAGAGCATTAGTGACGAAATAAATTACATAAAATAAAGCACTTTGCTAGGTTAACCCACGACCTAGAACTCATATGTAAGTACAGCATAACTAATGTAAGACAAATAAAATATTATTTTCAGCAGTCGTAAGTAAGTACCTACGTGGTTAAAAATAGTTGCAAAAATGGATTACAATAGCCAAAGGATCCAGTTACGTGGGGCATGATATTGGCCGGTCGGCGATAGCCTAAGTTAATTGAACGTAACGAAATAGTCTTCAGGGAAATAAGATGTAACAAATGAAATAAATGATAAGTTAATAGAGCCACACACTGTACATATGAATTCCATCCTTTGATCGAACTGCGTGCCCAGTTCAACCCATGTCACGCGAATTTACCATTACCATAAATTAAATTTAGAACCTTCAATACCTGACACTAAATCTATTTTAACTGCTGTGTAGATTATAAAAGGTTATATATAGCTCAAACAAAGTGGGTCAAGTTTGACTTTCCCACAAACGCGGAAGGTAATTCTGGTGTTCAATAGATTTTTTCCGTCGTTCTCCACTCGAACGTGAGCCAATTCCAAATCAAAGCTAGCCTCAAACATTGGAAAATGAACTTTATTTTTATCTTTCTTAAGTACTGTATTGTGCGTAGGTAATTATGCTGAAAGTTGGAGTCGGGATTTTATTCCATTAGGATGTTAGTTAACAATCTATTAAATGTTGTTTGGCTAACTTGTAGGGACTTTGAGTTCGGGGTTGGTCGACCAATATGTTTTCGAAGCATGTACACGATTTATCGCTTCGGTAAAGGAATAGGTTGGTTAGCCCAGTTTTCTCGTAACAATATAGCGGGACTATTGTCCAGGGAGTCTAAAGGAAACACACGTAGATTGTCACGGGCTGTGTTTACTTTAACAGCGTTAGGAAAATAAAGCAATATTCCTTTTTTTTTGCAGCCATATTCTCGGTATAACTTTTATTTTATCTAACCGGGACATTATATCATGAGTGAATTGGTTACTTCTTCGACCACATCGTCGCTTACCTTCTGGTTAGGGGTCCCCTTTAAAGCTAGCTCGAAAAACTCAATTTTTCTTAAGTTTTTTCATATTGCGTATCAGTGTCAAGTTGTATGTTGTTCAAAATATGAAAATATCTCAATACAATATTCTCAGTATATTATATCCCTTTTGAATTACTTTTTCGAGAAATAGCCATTAAATAGAGTAAGATAACTAAGAAGGTTGTATTGATTTTTTTTTTAAATTATAAACTAGTGCTTGACTGCGACCCTACTACTACTGCTGATATTCCAGTTGGAATATCAGCAGTAGAACACCACTCACACCTCGCTCCATCCAAAGCTGGAGGATTTATTTGATGGTTCAAAACCTCATAAAAAGTCCGTTCCATCATCGAACCACTAGACGTACGGCGTTGCACTACCGGTACATGGTGGACATCCCATGTCCATGACATGGTTTTGAGAACACATTTATTATGCTTACAGCCAAGGAGTGGAATTCCTTGCCGGAGTCTGTGTTTCCTGATGGCTACAACTTAGGGGTATTTAAGGCAAGAGTGAATAGGTTAATTCTAGGCGAGCGAGCTCCATCGTCGACCACATCATCGCTTACCATCAAGTGAGATGGTGGTCAAACGCGAAAAAAAGGGGTTGATTTCTCACAACACCCAAGTTTGTAGGGCAAGTTTTTTTTTTACAAAATACCTAGATATTTTGTAGGGACATTCTAGTAATCTGCTCAATTTTGCCTCAATAATAGCATGATTCAGGAACACACACATACATACAAACTTCACACTTGTATTCGTAGGATTCTTGCCTCAGCGTAATTTCCGTCAGCTTCAGTTTTAATTAAAGTCAAATTAAACGAGTTGATAATTACTTTTTGTTTATGTTTGACTCTTCTTTGTTGATGCTCTTTAACGCTTCGGATCTCCTGTTGAATGCAAATCATGTGACATTTAATTATACAAGGAGGTTCGTGCTATTGTAAGAACGTTGGGATAATAGATATTGTACGTGATGTTTTTCTATGTCAATAACTAAATTATCATTAAATTATTATTATTATTTATCTATCCCTTTATATGTTACTGGCCAAACTTGATTTTTGGATTTTAGATGAATTATTTTCGTCTAGGCCAAACCAGTTTTCCCTATACGCGTGGAGCCTACTCCACAGGGCTCTTATTTCTGGTTGGTTTAGTAAAAATAACCAGGAAGGCTAAGGCGGGAGCTTCGCTCCACACTGCTTCCGCTTTAGCCTTCTGACCTGACCCGTCTCTGCCGGGGAGCTTTAAAGTTCCAAGCTCACTTCGCTCGCTCTTGGACTAATATCGCGGGTGAGGCCTAGGCGAAACTAGTTCATCCTAAAATTTGGTTGAAACTGAATAATAATATGTTGTTAAGAGCCAAACTCGTGATTGACAGGACCAATTTGGATGATTTTTTAAAACTATTTGTTGAAGCCTCAGGAAAGTTCTTATGAGGAGGGAACTGTTTCTAAGTCTCAATATTAGGACCTACGACAAAACGACGTCTATGGGGGTAGCTAGTTTTAAATAATGAATGATTTGATGCTGGCTCTTAATAATTTATTTTATAGTTATAACAACAAGTCCAACAGTAGTCAATGAGTATATGCACGTTAACTCTGTGAGTCGTTTAACTGCCTGCAGAGACCATATAGAGCTAGATTACGTTTTCCTTTTTTTTTATTTGTACCCCTCTCTTTCTTCCTAACAATTAAATTTAATCAATTTTGTATTTTAACAGCCAGCTATTTTGTATAATTATCTGTGGATAACTAGTATATCGTTAGTAGTGTATATGTTACTTCTATTGACTAAGTGCCGATACTATTGTATTGTATACTGCTGTTTGTTATCCCTATAAAATAAAACAAGCAATTAAAAGCAATTTATTAAATTATTATTAGTTTTCTTGTATTATTCCTACTATGTACTTACCTACCAATAAGGTTTACGGGCTGGTAGGTAAAATCCTTAAATTGAATGCTACAAATAAGGCTGCCAAGTCAAAACACCACTTTTTAATTTATTTCACCGACTGTACAAACTTTCAAACAAACGGGACGAATTATTTCGAACAATTATTATCGCTGTAATTCCTGACATTTCAGATTGGGACCCTCCGTTAACGAATCATTTTAATATGATTACAAATTGTGCGAAATTCGCTGCTAGCCATTGATAAAGTTTGTTTGGACATGAAATTATTATTTGAATTTTGGTTTGTAACTGTCTAAATATCGTGTCATTCCTCGGCAACAAAATGTGTGAAATATTGGTATTTTGACGCTAGCAGTTATATAATATTATCAGGTAGGTAGTTTGTGCTTTAACTAAATCAATTACTGGCTTCTGCTAGCGGCTCCACCCGTAATAAAAGTAGATTTCTCTATAAAAACTTTGGACCCCCGCCTCATCCCCTCAAGGATATTTTTAATATCGTGCGGATTTCATCACGCATGCGGGAATGCTCCACACGCGTAGCCACCGCAAATGTCCTTTTCATACAAGTATTTATTGTAATGTATGGAATACGCACGCGGGATGCGGAGCGTGATATCGGACAGCAGCCCCGCATGCAGAGCAATTCCGCATGCGTACGCATGATATTAATAACACCATAAAAGGTGAATTTTGAAAAATCCTTTCTTATTCCTTGAATGCATTATTATATAAAGTGTTGAGCAAAATTACAGCGTACTGAGGCAGGACTTGGAGACTGCACCCGCAGCCTCCGAGTGTACGAGGGAACACCGAGGTGGTTTTAGTCAGTAAGAGTCTGACGGACCCCTCCATCTACCCCAGGGTGGAGGACATCTATGAGGATTTCCACCCAAGAAAAAAGTTTAGTGTCTGCTTATGGTCACTACGGGTTAGCGAAAGTCACACCCACCGCCCTGACGTTAAATATGCGAAGTAAAATCAAGGTGGTGTTGGACAGTACGAATCTTACACACCCCTCCGCCCACCTCAAGCTGAAAGACATACATGAGGATAACCACCCCCAAAAAAAGTCAACTAATGGTAATGTCATGGCAAACCTAGCTTACCCATTTAAGTGGCCCAGCCTTGCATTCAAAGACTATTATATATCATTACTAGACAAAACAATGCATAACCATATGTTGTACCTACTCCGAAATTATTTTGAGGTATATATAGGTACATTGTAATGACAGCGCATTGTGTGGAAAAACCTTTACCTACAAAAACTCAACAAGCAATATTTAAATTGCTGTCATTTGCAAAGTTAGCAGTGTGCAAATTACGCTAGCGAGTGCTTATTCTGGCGAAAATGACATTATGTTGTTAAGTACCTTTATTTTTACACATAAAATTGTTTTTTTTTTACTGGTTCAAGAGCTAAAAGAGTGGTTGGTACTTTTTAAATCAAAGGTTAATTGGTCAAGAATACCTTGTTGGATTAGGTCTGGCTATGTATCACTACTACAGTAGTACACAGACAGTAGTCAGTCTACTACACAGTCAGGGGTCAAAATTGCAGTTACACTCTACCATTGCTAAAGTGTCATTTTTTGTAGTAAAAGTACAATGGTCTTTTTAACAAGTTCATTCAATATTTTAGTTTTCATACTACAAATTAAATTGAGTCATGAACCGTTTACTATCTTCTACAAAGACATTTTAGACGTCTTGCATTGGTAAACTGCAACTGCACTTTTGACCCTGACTGTACATAAAGTTTAAATAAATAAATTAGAGCTGAATAGGTAAAAAATAAAATAAAAACGACGAAGATAGGTGAGGCAAAAAAACCTGATAACGGTAATAAAACCTGTAGGTACTGGTGTTTTGTAAAGAGAGATAATATCAATGGTGTAGTGATGATTCATTAATTAATGAATAGCTCCACTGTCATATCAGAAGTAACACAAACCACAGGATTTTTGAGTTACCTACCGTGGCCCTACAACGCAAAGGCAACTGGGGGACAGTGGTGGGTTTTAGATAGTTAAAGTCTGATACTCCCTCTCGGACCTCAAAAAAAAGGAACCTTTGCCTCTTAAGGGGAACCAATTCAGGTTGGCAGAAAATTATTTCATAGCTCGAAGTTCTATTTTGCTACTACTACGATATTACAATATCGGTACTACTGTAGAATTGTAGTAGCGATATCTACGAGATCAAACGTGAGTCGACAAATAATCGCTTTAGCGATGTTCATGTCAAAAGTTCAAAACTGCAAATGTACTCGGAGTAGGCAATAAAATTGGTAAAAAGACTTCGAAACTTTAAAAGTCCGCCTACGTACGAGTGCACCGCAAAGCATTCGGAAAATGTAAAATTCTACATTTGAAACACGATATATTCTGTAAAAGTTATTTCATTTCTAGTTCTTAAAGAAAGGTTTTGAAAGGAAAGTAGATATATATGTAGAACATGATTTTTGAAGTAACTTAGTACGTAATACGAACTACAAAACTTTTATTTGTTAGCACTGAATAATCTAAATTATTTTTAAGAACACAAGATGAAATAAGAGGAGATGGTGGTGTATAAAAACCATAAATTTGTTTTATTTACAACAGACCTAATCCCCAATTTTTTAAATGATATAAAGTAGTGCTTGATTGCGAATCTACCTGATGGTAAGCAGTGATGCACACGTTGATGGTGACGCGCGCTAGTTTATTAAGAGCCTATTCACTCTAGCCTTGAAGACACCTAAATTATAATCGGATGGGAAGACTTCAGCAGGCAAATTGTTCCAGTCCTTCGATGTACGCGGTATAAACGACGAAGTCTGGACCGTAGAAGTGTCTCTCGCCGTACATTGGATTGTCCGATGGTAGAAAGGAAATGCCAGAATCAAGTCATGTAATTATTTCCGCAACTGATAAAGTTCTGCGCAGTTTTTCACACCTGTTTCTGCTTTTGTTTCCGCAACTTTTACATAACTTAGCGCTACTTAATTTTAAACATTACTATAATAAAAAAAATCCGCTTGTTCTTGTTCTTATTCTTTATTGAACACACAATTTTATATGATCAATAAAAATAGGACAGTTGATGTACATAGGCGAGCTTAACCCACAACTGGGTTTTCTGCATCTATTTCCGCTAAAATTTACTTTTGACATCTATTTTCATTTCTGCTTCCACTACGAGCACTACTATCAATTAAATAAAACTTTCTCTTTACAGGGGCAACTTTAAAATGTTCCAATTTAAATCATGCTGAAACTTTACGAGCTGAATATACGATTGATGAAGTTCATAACTCTAGTTTCTGTCTAATTCTTGTTTTGCCAGAGTTACTTCTTAAAAGTTTCTATTGTTTCATAATCTGCCAGAAAATTTATTAGATACAATTTCTGATCCATTTTTGAGTTTGTCTGGTAGATTATTGTTAACTGTAGTTTGTGTGGCAGATCTTTAAAATTCATTCGTTGGCTGCAAAGCGGAATGTTTTACTCAATTTACTAGCTTCACTTCATCTATAAATCTTTCATCATCTAATAAGCAGCTGTATTTTATTTTAGCGTCTTATCGATTTTTGCACCACGTTTTAATGTCACAATAATTTACCCTAAATACCAGCCTCTCACTATCTCTCTGTTTTTGTACGTACATCTTTTCTTTTGTTATCCTATACACAAACGATTCTTCATTATTATTTTAAGACTGTATGCCTGATCTTTCTCCTAACTTATTAGTTTTACCTACCTCAATTATAAGTTTCTCATCATCCAATAAGCGGCTGTATTTATAACAAGGTCGGGGAGTGGCACCGATGTGCTCGATTTGTATCCGATCTAATCGGGCCACTGCGCTGCAGTGTCTTCATTTCCGTGACACTGATCTGCAGTGATGTTGCTTTACGAGTGCCAAGATTTTTTTGCAGTGCTGAGTGGTAGAAGTGTTGGGATTTCCTGCTTGGTTCAGTTTTAAGCAGTCACAGCATTTTATTTTGAAATTTTATCGCCAAATTTTATTTTGGCATTCATTTTTTTTTTATTTCGCGCTTAGTACTGGCTTGATAATTTTCACAGACATGTGATAATTGCAATACGTAAGTGTTTTATATTTTATAGAAACAACACAATATCGTAGTTTCAAACTACTGTAAACTCACGAAATTACTTAAATTACGTGATGTGCAGCGAAGGAGTCCAAAAAATCCCAAAATTTCCACTAAATGAATTAATTAAGGTGATTACAATTAATTCTTGATGTTAGGTGAGTAGGTACTAAGAGGTTGTCCTAACGACCGATGTAAGTGACGAAAGGCCCCGTGCCGTGCCCGTGCTCTGCTGCTTAATTTTATTGGATGCATTAAGTTGGGTTTCGCAATCCATTCACAGTAACCGAATGTATGGTGATGACGTATCTTGGAGGCACTCACAGATATAAGACTTAGGTAAACTACAGGTTGATCATGACAAGGGACAACATAAAGAAAAAGTAGTAGTATTTTCTCTAAAAAAATATATCAGTCAAATAGAAAACAATAATTAACAAACGCTTAGAAGACACTTCGCCTGACCCAAGGGCTGGATTTTACCTCGGTCAGAGATTAAGCATTGCCATACAACGTGGCAATGCCGCCAGCCTTTTGGGTACACTTCCAGTCGACAGCGATGCGGAGGAGTTTTATTATGCTATATTTTAGCTAGTAGTTTTTGCTTTTGATGTATATATAGTTTTAATTAGTTAAGTGTTTTTATTGAATAATTTTTTAATAAGTATTGTCAAATAAAGCATTAACTATTTTAATTAGCAAATAATTCTTGTATTTTGTTTTTAAAAGAGTATATTATTATATTCCAAAATGTTTGCGTACATTTCTCTTAGGAAGTCAATGCATAAACACTTAGATTGAAACAGTCAGAAAAAAGAAACACTTAGGAAAACTGAAGAGAATTCCTCTTTCCATTCTTTGCTTATAACCCCTCGTTCAACGTTTACCTTCATGAATATTGTATGTATTATCAGTAGAATATTATGAATAAGTCTTACGTTTGCTTTCCAAAGTGCTTTTTGCTGATTGGGACTGAAGTTTTGACAGTATAGACTTATGATATTTCTGTAGAAAGTAGAAGGATATGGATTTTGATAAGGGGATCTGTCAGTTTTTATTAGTAAGCTGACTTGAAAGTATCTTATACACAAACATATAAAAAAAGAAAAATATTTTATTTGTCACACGTACAATACAATACCATTTTTTTATTTGATTAAATTTTAAAGGCAGGCAGGGCACATTGCTCGTAGAACGGATGGTCGATGGGGCCGAAAGGTTCTAGAGTGGCGACCGTGCACCGGAAAACGCAGCGTTGGAAGGCCTTCCACAAGGTGAACCGACGACTTGGTGAGAGTTGCGGGAGTGCGGTGGATGCGAGACGCAAAGGATCGGTCGTTGTGGCGTCGCTTGGGGAGGCCTATGTCCAACAGTGGACGTCTTTCGGCTGAAATGATGAAATTTGAAAGTACATACTTGCAGAATTCGAAAGACGTTTATGCAGCTCGCAACAAGCGAGAGAATGAATTCCAATTCTATACTAGGAAATTAGTTAATAGTATAGAATTGCAAATACTCAGATCCCCTCACAGGAGAGGGAATGGTCCGTAAACCACCACGCTGCCCCAGTGCGGGTTGATGGATGTCTTATATCTTCAGATTTTTCATTCTAGAACACGACGGTTTCCTCACGATGTTTTTATTCACCGTTTTGAGAGCAGTGGTGATGAAATAAATTACATAAAAAAGGGTCTGCCTAGTTTTGAGCCCACGGTATACCACTCATAATTCAACCCTTTGGTTACTACTGCTCAAGTAGATATATTATGTATATAGGTACTATAAGAACTTATGGACCTTATCAGTACACGAACCGATATCGGTCGATTTTTTCGAAGTATCTCTTAAACCCGTGTCCTTATTAAGGATAGCCAAAGGCTAATAATACGAGAAAACCAACGTAAAATATATCTGATACAGTGCCACAGGGCAGAGCATAATATTTAGTAACAAAGAATTACTTATTTATTACCTTATAATCAAGTTACGTCCGTCACAGAGTGTTTTTCTGGTAGATAATGTTGTGGAATTCCCCGCCGGAGTCTGT
Source organism: Mythimna vitellina (assembly GCA_949316375.1). Lineage (NCBI taxonomy): Eukaryota > Metazoa > Arthropoda > Insecta > Lepidoptera > Noctuidae > Mythimna > Mythimna vitellina. The sequence continues at coordinate 5,629,343 of OX438696.1, forward strand.
GTTTCCTGATATTTACAACTTAGGGGTCTTTTAGTTAAGAGTGAATAAGTTACTTCTAGGTAATCGTGCTCCATCGCAGACCAGATCATCGCTTACCATCAGATGAGATAGTGGCCAAACGCGAGCCTATCAATGATAAAAAAAGAATTGGTGTATGTTTGAACCCCCAACCATCAATTAGTTTTATTAAACACTATCTACCTATATATACCTCTTCCACTCAAGTACAATTGTACTGGTGAAAGAATTATCAAAACTCGGTCCAGTCATTTTTTAGGAAATGGAAGAGGGTGACCTTGACCCTTCAAAAGGACAAAATGAGCTAGTTGGATAGATAGGTGTATAGCATAGCATAGTCGGCCTTATAATGTTCCCACTGTTGGGACTCAGGCCTCCTCTCTAGGAGAGGGAACGGGCCGTAATCCACCACGCGGGCCCAGTGCGGGTTGGTGGATGTCACATGTCTTCGAATTTTTGGTTCTAGGACATGCCGGTTTCCTCACGATGTTTTCCTTCACCGTTTTGAGAGCAGTGGTGATGAAATAAATTACACAAAGTAATGCGCCTGGCTGGGTTTGAACCCGCGACCTACAACTCGTAAGTCGGGGCCGTTACCACTCGGCCACCACTGCTCTCTTATAATAATAGGTGTATAATACTTCTATTATCAGCTAAAATTTTCGTAAAACTATAATACATTACACTAAAAGTAGTTCCAAAGCGATAGTTCATCGGGGTGTAATTTGAATTTGACCTCTCAATAGCGTAGTCACCAATGGCAGGCTATTATCGGTAATAAATTGGTTTTAAGTCTGCCACTTACTTGATTTATCGTTTAAGGTATAGTGGTATGCATTGCAGCAAAATTTGTATGATCTATATCAACAGTAAAATTAGGCGTATAGTGATTTGGATATTATTTATAAAAATCTTCATTTGTGTGGTTAATTTTCGTTGATTTGGCTAGTTTAACTAGGTGTATTAAAGAAGTGAGATAACGTCAAGGGAATATGTTACTTGAAACAAAAAAAAATGGTATTGTTATCATCAATCGTGTTTTTTTTTTGCTACTGTTTATTTATATTTTATATATATATAAATAAACAGTATTTTTATTTTATTTTTGTGTTTCGTGTTACCTAATATTGTGTTTGTGCCTTGTGCTGTATCAAATAAATTCTTTTTTCTTTCTTTCTTTTTTCTTTCAATCTGATATAATACAAGCTTAGATGATTAAAATACTACTTCAAATTCAGATGAAAAAGAAATAGAGACAAAAAGAAGATTAAAAAGGAAGACAACACTAAATTAAAACTAAAACTTACTTATCAACAGTTAAAATAAATTAGTATAAGATAGAACACAGTGCTTAGTACAAATTTTACGTTAGTGAGATCGATACGTTTATGACGTTTCGCTCTTCGATTGGCCCACTCCAAGCTTTTAACCAATCAGAGAGCCAATCGCGGGAAACGTGAAAAGAATAGAGTAACAGTAGAATGACAAACACACAGCATTTGAGTTTCAAATGGGTGGATACATTCATAGATATACTATAGAGAATTATTTGTTTCTTTTTTTGACAAACTTACCTCAGAATAACGATACATTTTTTTTGATGGGAAAACATCAAATAATTTCTCGCATTCTGGATGGAGCGGGACGCCGCGCCGTCTACTTACTAAAACCCAGCGTTGTTCCTTCAGATACCCTTTCCGTTCTATGGCCATGGTAACTCTTTCGAACAAACCCGTAGCGCACCCCAGAATATCGATGCTGTGGTGAGAATATTGCGTTGCTGCCAATCTGCGGTATAACTTCAGGTTTGCGGTGCTCTATTGTGTGGCTTCGGCCTACCTAGCCGCTAATGTACCAACGATTTATCGCTTAAAAACATCACAGTAATGTTAGTATTTTACTGTGTGCTACACTAAATGACGTATGAATACGCGTCAAAAAGTAACACACAAAGTGTTGTTGAGGCCGCTTTTCGATATGATTTGTTTTGAGCAGTCACACTTCGCTTAAAAAGAAAACTGAACGATCTATTATTTCTTAGGTGTTTTTTTTTTTCGGTTGGGAAAATCATCTAATGACATCCCCGCTCTTGGGCGGAGCGGGGGATAGTGTCAGACTTTTACTGACTAAAAACCTACTCCTGTTCCTTCTCTGCCATTTTATTTCCAGGGCCCCGGGGATCTCTTTCGCATCACCCATGGCCCCAGTAGGCTTGGACCCTGCTGGGCCCCTACGGTTGCTGACATCTCTTTGAGGCACGCGTTGAACAGTACGCGCCGTCGACGACTTGGGCTCGGTCCGGACGGTTACCGGACGATCGGACGGCAAGCCACCCATTGCTCGCCGTCCGCAAGCCCGCGCCTACGGGTTTCTTAGGTGATCAGATATTATTTAGACACAATTTTATGTAGGTACTTACATGTTGGCAATTATGACAATTTAGCGATAATAAGACACTCAATTGATTCCTTAGTACCGGAGGGAGTTGAAACGTTGCGACGTTGTGGACGTCACGTGAGTGGAATATTATTATTGGATGATCCGTCAAGTAGTTCGGACGCTCCTAACGAATTTATTGGTTCTCTTGGATTACGATATAACCAAGTATCCAGTCGCCTAATTATATGAAGTGAATTATTATTTTAATTCCACGTCTAGAAACCTCTACCAGAAAACCTTACCAATGTCGGATCACCGTGGGCGCGGGCTTGCGGACGGCGAGCAATGGGTGGCTCGCCGTCCGACCGTCCGGTAACCGTCCGGACCGAGCCCAAGCCGTCGACGGCGCGTACTGTTCCACGCGCCCCTCAAGGAGATGTCAGCAGATCGTAGGGGCCCAGCAGGGTCGAAGCCTACTGGGGCCACGAGTAGTTTGAAAGCGAAACCCGGGGCCCTGGAACGAAGGCAACGAAGGAACAGGAATGGGTTTTTAGTCAGTAAAAGTCTGACACTATCTCACGTTCCGCCCAAGTGATTTGTCATAAGATGATTTTCCCACCCAATAAAAAAAAAACCGTTGACGGATGTCCCGCTAATTTATCCAGTCGCCTTCATACATTTTATTCATTACAATTTATGTTCATGTTATCTTTATAAATAATTCTAAAACCAATCTCTCAGCTACATAAACAGACAGTAATCTGTTCTGATTGTTGTTCGTTAAATGGTGTGAAAATAAAACTGCATCGATGCATCCTGCCGTTCAATTGAGTGCGGCTGCGCCTTGCCCCGCCAATCGCGTCAATTGGCTGTCGGGGACCTTGACATAACAATACCGGCCACTACGTCTACCTATGTATATAAAAAGTTAAATGTCATTATTATAATAATAGGTACCTACGGGTGTACAACTGTAGGTACGGTCTACTGTGATATGCACATAGGTAGGTATAACATCTAAACCTTCCACATGTCCATTGATATAAACCGTTTTGTAATTTTTAAGTTTATCGCTAACAGACAGGCAGACGCTTTGGGGACTTTATCTATTAATAAGTTAGAATAGGGGTCCCCAAAAAAAAGGGTTATTGCCCTAACACTGCGACGCGGGGTCGCGGCTGGCATAAGGAGATGGCGGGACGACCTAGATGACTTCCTTAAGAATTGGTATGAGAAAACGAGGAACTGGAATCGTTGAAAAGAATGGAGGGAGGCCTTTTCCCAGCAGTGGGACTAAAAATAAAATGTAGAATAATAATAAAAAAAGGATAAGACAAGGAAGATAAGTATAAGTAACTCATAAAACTAACAAATTGTAACTTTAAACCGAATAAATTAAGTTTAATTTTGTGTTCGTCGATATTTTTTGTTTTGTCAAAAATAACAGTAACATAATGATACGTTTAATATACACTTAAAAAATAATAAAATCTTGTAGGGGTTTTCTAATATATTTTTGGAAATTTTTCACAATGTGTCAAAATGGAGTCCAATCGAGAACCGAGCGCGTGCGCGAGAGAGAGTCGATTGTTTCTTTTTTAGGAGAGAACGGGGTCGCAGGTGCGGGGTGCGGGTGATAAGACGCTACCATTAGATTGGTGACAACGTGTCGCCAACCTAACAACGATGTTAAGGAATGGCCATACTACAATCTTCTGATTAAAAAAAATAATGCATAACATTTTACGCAAACCTCAGTCAAATCCTACGTATTTCTTAGAGGATAAATTGAATTCAAACAGTAAAGAAGTTATATGTTGAATATGTGACAAGTTTTAGGTTTCTTTGCTTTCGACAAACATAGATCTAACATTAGCCGGCCAAGTATGGTTACCATGTACGTACATAACACATACATACTAAATAATAACATAATTTCCGTTCATGGCAACCATTTGTATGTCGTTGTGCGTCATTATCCATTACAAACACGCCATGTATATATTCTGTAATCGCTCGTTGTAATCGATGTTCATTAACATCTATACAGTATGGATTGTGATAATAATTACCTACTGACACAGTTTAAAAAACATTTTGCCTAGCCCATCCTTCAATTGAAATGGGAGAGCAACTTTTGAAGCTCAGGTCAATACGTGGCCAGAGAACTGTGACGAACAGCGCAAATGTTTAAGCACGCTGGCTCAAAGGTCATAAAAGAATACCGTTTGGTTTTAGTCAGAATCAGCCTGATAGAACCCTTCGCTCGCCTTAGGAATAAGTTAAATTTTCATAGCACATTAAAAGCAAATCTATCAATTTTACAATGAGACAAATACAGGGCGTTTTAATAACAACAGCTCCTTGAAATCATTAAGCTGCTGTTAGGTATAATTTTAGAATGTACAAGTAGATAGATAGTAGGGTTTCTACCGCAAATACCACTAACAATCCAGTGGGCCAGTGCAAAATTGAAATTGATCGCTCGTTGAGGCTAAAGCTCCGCAGGAATTTCTGTCAGAGATATATAGGTACTTGTAATAATTTTGAACTAGTTGGTGGTGGGACAAGGTGGACCGATGACCTGGTGAAGGTTGCGGGAATCCGATGGATACGAGACGCACAGGACCGTTTTTTGTGGCGACATTTGGGGGAGGCCTATGTCCAGCAATGGACGTCTATCGGCTGAAATGATGAAGATGGTGGTAGGAACAGTTTTTACCAAAAGAATGAAACGATGTGCCATTGATGAATATGTAGTAGGTATTTCTTCTAGACTGATATTGATTTTGAACTATAGATATGCAGCCTTTCAGAACAAAGAATACAAACAGAAACTTATTGAAAAATACTCGACATCTGAAATGCCGAGATAACGATATATTTTAATAAACCCAAGTGTTATGATTTTGAAGTTTTCATGTTCATGGCAGATTGACCAAATAATCCAATACGTAGATAGGAGTTCCATGACCAATGTTTGCTAGCAATCCGAAGCTCTACATCGAGAAAATCATGTACACAAAGCTTAGAGGTGCAAACTAGAGACTCTAGTAGGTACTGATTGGTCAGTTCACACAAACAATCTAAAAACCACATCTAATTTAACTGAATTAAGTATAAAATCTTCGTTTTCTTCAATTTCGATTTCTTCTTCGCATGAATATGCAAATCCTATATACAAAGTAACTTAGTTTAGCGATATACCGTTCATAAGCAGAGAGTGTGAAGGTATTTAGCATAAGATTAAAGACATAAAGCGCAGAGTTTAGCTGAGCTGGGAGCTCCTATAGTACTTTATACGCCTAATATTCTGTCTTAAGACTGTATCTTGTCTTTATAATGTTCAGTATTCATTTCAAAATCTTGAAATAAGCAGGCAATTATGTGAATTCTCGATGGCGTTATATTAATTCACAAGATAGTTACATACTAAGTAACATGAAACAGTAGGTCATAAACCCATATTCGATTTCAAATTAAGAACAGTACACTGTCAAGAGCCGACACTACACAAACACGGTCTGAATTGCCTTCCTCAGTGAAATTCAATTTAAACCAAGAAAATAAGGACACTAACTAGGCGTACCAAGTACTCATAACTTGAAGGTGGCTAGAAAATGAACGGCTGCTAACGAAGAAGGTTTCTTTAAGAAAACATTTCTACGTATACACTCATTATTATCTACGGCAAGAACTGAATGGCGGCTCATTTTCCCCGACCGAAATTAACAGGAGTGACGACATGGAGGTAATTTACGAGTATTAGAGCTAGTTCAGCCTTTTGGGATGTTAGGGTTAGGTCCTAATGGCCGAAATGAGGAGGATACTATTTACGGTGCGGTAAGCTCTGTGTACTCAGTTTAAAGGTGGACTTAAGCAAGGTTGAGTTGGTCGTTCGGGTACGTTTTAAGAAAGAAAACGATCTTACCAGTTTTTCTTAACCTATTAGTTCGTTCTTTAGATCAAAAGATTTACTGCATAATGCGGGAGGAATTCTGGACGTTGCGCCTCATGAATACTGTTTTTATTCATAAAATTATTCAGAGGGCTTCCATTATGGAAATTCTTCGTTTTAAAAACAAGATTTAAATGTTTCTGAGTGGTCAATAGTACCAACTGCCAAGCCACACTACTTACTCTACTACTTCACTAGAGATGTAGAATGAACGTATGTACGAGTATGGAACTTTCTATATTTTTTCTGCTTTTTACAAAATGTTCTAAAATTGCAGTAATGTATTAGGCTGTGGCTGGCTGCCAGGACGTCTACGAGCATAACCTCTTATTCCGTTAGGGGGAAAACAAACTGCTAATATTACAGGTAAGATTATTTCATTCCCGAAGCAGGCCAAAAACCTCGCGTTTCCCAAATTACCTCCATCCATCACATCACAGAGGAAATAAAGTACGCAAATCTGTCTGAAAGAAAAGCCTAATTAACATAGCTCATTGTTGGGAGTATTTTAAAACAATTCTTTGAAAGCAAAGAATTTTATACTACCAACCAAAATGTATAATGGTTCAAGGAGTGCGATAAAAATGATTTATAAGATGGTAATTAGGGACAAGTAAACGGTTAACTTTGTCGTTAAAAGGAGATGTCCCCTCGATGGCAGTAAGGTTGTATTATTTTCATGCTTCACTTTTAACGAGCTCAGATTTACGCGCTGTCAAAGATAGGTGCATCGCTTGAAAGCGCGTTTGACATTGTTTATTTTGTCATTATCTTCTGCTTGATATCGCATTGGAAGCGGTTCATCTTCTTTGCCAAGAATGTTGTGTTGTACTGGAGACTCGTTAGCGTTGAGATCAATATCAAATAGATATTTAAGACAATGATTAAAACAATTTATTTTTGATTATTTGAAATACAAGATTTTAAATTATTTTTATCAATAACCAAACCAGTGTCATCAAACACCTGACTTTGCATTAATCCAACTTCTAAGTTATGGCAAGATTTAACCTGTTGATTACCATTTGAAGCAATATACAGCAGCCTGTTACCAGGCTTTTAGCCACATGTTACTTGTTCAACATCTTCGATAAATTCTTAATCATTATTCTCGAGTAGCTAATGTAGCTAATTGCTTAATTATAAGCAAATGTTTGAGGTTAAAATGGTGTATAACTTAGCTTCAATGTTTTAGGTGAGATTATAAGCCGTCTTCTTTATTATAATAAAATTTATGTTCATATGATATTAATGCGTCATAACTACATATATTTTAAAACTAAAAAAAAATAATTTATTGAATATTTGACGATATTTTTTACTATACAAGGTACAGTTTTTAACATCCAAAAAACTACAGGAGGCGTTAGTGATTCTCGAATCAACAATAAAATCGGTAGACAATTAAAAAAAAATAATAATAATGACCTGCTCTGTGCGTCTCTCCTGCAATCCTCACCAGGTCATCGGTCTACCTTGTAGGAGGCCTTCCAACACTGCGTCTTCTCTAGAACCTTTCGTCCCCATCTGTTCTACGAGTAATATGCCCTTTCCACTGCCACTTAAGTTTGGCGATTCTTCGATCTATGTCGGTAACCTTGGTTCTCGCGTGGATATCTTTATTTCTGATGAACTCAAAATAATAAAAAAAAAAAAACTAAAATAAGCATTCTGGATGATTGATTAGGTATTGTATTTTTGTTTATGTAATTTACGAGTTTTATGACAACCTCCTGAAATTTTGTGTAGATCCAAAACTGGACCTTGTATAACAGCTTACTTTGTTTTAGCTTTATCTTCATTCGGATGTAATTTAAGAGCTTACAGCATTTCATTACGAGCATGTATTTAAGTATGATCATCGGTCTCATATTACTGTCAACTGCTCAATCTGGGATAAATATAATCGACCATAAGTCTCCATCATCTAACATCTACTAAATAATTATTCAGCTATTAAAATTCCTATCTCATGATTCATAACAGCAGCTAATTTATTCAGAAAATTCCATATTCTCTGTTACTCATTTATCATTCATATTGATATCTTACATGCTTTAATCATAATTATTTACCTTAGATCAGCATCGAAGGTACTTTGCAACATGTGCTACGGTCACGACAAGGGACTGGTCCATTACATAACATCGAGTATTTTCTTCCTTTGTTCTTATAATTTGTTGTTGATTAACAGCCTGTCTTGTAAATGTTTTTAATTAACTACTAAATTAACGTGGAATTTAATTGTTATTTTTCCTTGTTGAGAGACTCACCAATTCTATGATTAGTATATGCTCCACTATTAATATGGTCTTCTAATTTTATTCACACAGATCCGAAAACAATTCTGTTGCCTTAGGTAAGGGAACTTAAGATTCATCTACTTTTATGACAAACTTATTCCTGCATGGTCAGCAAAAACATTGATTTCACTATAATTTGTCTTTAAAACGAGGAGAAGAGTTTCTTGTTTTTATAAGGTATCTTTAATTAAGATTTCTCTTCTGATAAGTCGGCAAATTAACCATACAGTCGTTGATAAATAAAATCTTTTAAAATACTTGGAACTTTCTTATTAACTTCTCACTCATTGCGAGCTACGCTACCAATGAGCCAACCCCAAAGATGATTTTTCATGAAATTCGAACGCAAAAGTTCTGCATAAATAAATGTTTGTGCAAAGATTTTATTGTTCTTGTTGAAAGCGTTCACGTTGTGTTGTAGTACATATAAATTGTTCGTTATTACACTGCGAGATGTAGAGAGTGCGTGCGGTTCTCAAGGGATTGACTAGAGAAAGAAATGCCTTTTGTGAAAGATACAAATGGCGAATCTTAACTGCTTGAACAAGAAGCTGATGCTAAGGATGAAGAAAATGGAGACACGTTAACGGGTGTGGAGATATTACATAAACTAAAGCAAAGCTAAGAAATTAAAATCAAGCTTAATATTTATTTATCATAATCAGACATCATTGTATTTATTAACTATCTAAGATATTTAATATTTTATTAACGCAATAGCTAGAAAAGAGAATTTAAATATTTCCGCATATAATGATGTACTGGAATATTAAAAATATGCAATAAATCTCAAAGTTTACAATATATTCGAAATAACGATAAAGAAATACGCAGCTTTCAGTAGAAGCGTTTGGCTTCGAAATTAAGAATGCAAAAGGGAATAATGTTTTTTTTTTTAATTATTATTAGCTACAAATACAACAACCATTTGTATTGAAAGCATGAAATAGGGAAAACAATCATATTTTCATAAAAAACAAGATTCAAACAATGTATATCAAATTGATTTGTTACTGAAGATTTTTTAAAAATTGTTTTTTTTTTTGTAAACCACGGAGAACCACGATTCAAGTAGTTTTTAATAGTATATTTCAGAAACCTCTAAAGAAATCTACACCTAAATGGCTCTATTGCAGGTTTACTCACGGTACTATTCTAAACTCTATTATAACTTTATTAACATAAACTCAATCTTTACACTACATTTTGCATTTTCGCCAAATTGAGCAGTTCAGTCGCGCGTAAATTCAGCCAAATCTTCCTATCCCATCAATATTATTTAGTACCGCGATATTTTAGAGAAATTATTACAGGTTATATCCAATAACATTCGCGTCATTAAACATTTCGCGGACACAAATATTATTACCGATACATTACTACAGCTTAATTTAAACTGGCCGTTGGAGAATTAGGGTCAATTTATAGGGGTCGCCGTAACTGTGGGGGAGAGGCAAAGGTTAAACCATCTTAATTTAGATTACTCTAGACTTGACGAGCTTCTACTGAAGTTGACCTTACTAAAAGCGGTAGAAATATCGATCGAGATTAAAACACAGACTTCAATACTTAGGTGTCGATATTTTTACAGTTTAAAGTAAGGTAAAAATAGGTCACTCACAAAAAAAATGAAGCTATTTGCAAGTTCCAAAGTCTACGTCTCTACAGAGAAGAATGTGCTTTAAACTCCATCGACACTATTTAAAATCAATAAATAGTTACAAAATTATGGTTACTCTACTAATGTTGTAATTATGCACATGTGTGAGAACGGTATAGAACACGTGGACGTGCATGTTTTAATTATACAGAGTAAGTTCCTTCATAGTGTTCTATTTAAGCTATAAGCGAAAGTATTACATATCAAACGCCAGTGAGATTAAAATTGTTGGTGGAGTGCCCATATGAGTAGATTTCTATAGTGACTCAAAAGTCATGAATGATGTCGGACAGCCAGACGATATATTAAGTGAAATCGACATGCAGAATACGTTCATAAGATCTTAATTTCAATGGAATATTATTTCTGCAGTATTCTGAGCATCTAGTGTTTATACTCAACGTAGGTAAATAAATCCCAAGTGCATAAGGTTAGGTTAGGTTAACAGTTACAGTTGTGTAACCATCAATCATCTCCCTACTGTTTTTCTATTGTTCCAATGGCACGTGTCTTTCTTGTAAACCATACACTTTGACTCACCTTGCACATCACCAAACTCGCAATTCAGTATTCTGGTGCTTGGATAACGTTTTGATGAGTTCTACTTGGAGCATGCAAGTGGAACCTGTATGAGTCAGTCAAGGTGAATTCAATATCACAATCTCAACTAAGGTCGTGATGACTATAACGCATATTGTATCAGGCGCTTATAGGGCGGCAGATACTCTTTAATTTAGGATTATATCCAGTTCAGTCATTGACTCCGATACTGCTGTGCAAACATAAAAGGGTATCGAGCAATGAAATAGCATCGATTGTGGATATAACAAAAGAATTTAGTAAACCGTGTGCCCAGTGATTCTGTTGAATTAGTACATAGTTTTTTAGTCTGAATACTTTGTTCACATAAAGATGAATATGTAATTTTGAAATACTAATAAATGAAGGAAATGTTGCATTTGGTGTGCTGTCTTCTTACTTAGATAACATTAAAAGAGTATTAGCTTAAAATTGACTTAAATATATTACTGGCTCTTCTTACATTTCTATGGCATTTACAACTAGCTGGTACATTATTATGAAGTGACTTTGGATTCAACAGCATTTTCAAACCTAAATCTATAACAGCAACACGTTTTCCAGTAGCGAAAACTTATTTATTTTTCATAACGATTGAACAATTTTTCGTAACATAAAACGGAGCGTATGTTAGGTTTGTAGAATTTGAAACAGTATATTAGGTTTTATAACTTTTCTGAATAAAACCAATACAAAAACTGGCCTGTTTAACTTGGTGCCAGCAAAACCAAAGTCTGCATATTTTATTGTTGCGTGGATAACCTCACAAAGCCTAGTCTTTCTTTTCTGTCAGATCGTAAAAAATGTATGAAGCGGGCGCAATTTAAACAGCAATACGACCGTTTGAGGTGTTTACCTAGTGGTACCTAATGTGTTAGCTTAGAATACAATACTACTATTGTGAGGCGTACTTACTGGGAGAACAGCACAATTGTTATTTTGGTTGACTTAATTAATTATTCAATTCTGCCTAAGTGGTTTCTTAATTGTAAGTTTGTTTAATAAAATGCAGTCGTAGTCTTTTTCTAGATTGCCCTTAACAATTTGTACATTAAAGTATCTTCCATTGGTTCTGTCCATATTTTTTCCATCTCCAAATGTTCTTTGCTTTTTGATTTATTCATTTTAATTACTTTTTTAGAAGAGTTCTTAAAGTATACTAAAATCCGATTCTAGAGTCGTCAGTTACCTAAGATTTGCATTTGTAAATTGTAAAAAATCTCTTAGCTTAAATGAAAGACTAAGACTGCACCTATTTTGCAGGAAACAAGGAAGCTGATTAATCATCTAATAGTACTAGGATGTCATAGGTAACAGGGTTGACTCACTGTAGGTAGGAAATTTACTAACGCAAGATGACAAACAGCCAACCGACATATAACATGTTTTTCTTTCATTAGCGGCCAAGCGCCAATATTTATATCACCAGTAGCAGAAAATGTTTTTTTTCCATGAAGGTTAGGTAAGGAAACTTAAGTGAAGTTTTCAATTTCTTCTCATATTTTTTTTTTTGTGAAAATAAACGAGATAAGTTTGTAAAAATTGAAAAGATTATTCAATCATGTCAACTGTTTTAGAATTAGTTGAACCTAAGTTTATCTTTGTTTATTTAAATAGATAGCTAAAATATCTTTTATATAATCATTTTATTGTTTTCAGAATCAAAATCATTTATTCATAAAGATAAGTGATAGTTATATACAAGATGTTAAAAAATTTGGTAGTGCACTATATTTTGCCAATTGACATACAAATTATTAAGAAAAAAAAATATGATACTATTAAATTAAAATATAATTATACAAGCAAGTAAAATTTCAATATGCATAATCAATTTCATTTCATGTTTCTGATATTTTAGGTACTTAATGCGATAATGTGGTTACTTTATGCCTACAATACTATTACAAATTATAACAGGAGTAATTAAGTATTTAATAAACCTGTTACAAAAGACGTCGCTTAATGAGTAATGGCCATAATAAAGTTTTGCACAATAACGTCGATAACTACGGTAATACGTCAATTTAGATTTAACAAACAACATCAAGATGACGACTATTGTGGTTTAAAATTACAAATGAATAATAAGTAAATTACGGTGTTTTATCGATAGAATTTATTTTACGTTCCAGAATATCCGTAGTTATATGCTTTTTACTAGTTTATAAAGGTTTGGAGGTATGCGGAACAGAGAGTAAAGTCCCGCAAACCTCCGTTGAAAAGGGAGGATCCTCCGACCAGACGGGTGTTATGTCTGGTGGGCAGCTGCCCGATAGATGATTTCGACCTGTTCTATATGTTGTAATCGCGCGAAGAACTTTGATTGCCGGATGCAGGATTAGTTCTTATGTGACGCCATAGATGTCGCTACAAAGGTATTAAAATGCGTTTCGACGATGAAGTGCCAATACTTTCTAACTGTAATTTTTTCGACAAAATTACTTTTTAGCGCTTATAATTTAAATGTGTGTTTCCGCATGTTTTGGTGAAATCTCCAAAGCAGATATTTAGTCGCAACTGCATCAAACACCTCCTAACTAAACTAACGTAGGTATCCATTTATGATATTATCTCCTAACGTTTTTGGGACAGGAAATTTCTGACTTCGAAAGTTAGGAGTCATTGGCACTTCACCGTCGGTTTATATTTTAAATACTATCGGTTGCATTTTGGGAAGTGTGCGTCGAAATCGCGTAGTTTAAATCCGCCTAGCCCGTTTCATCATCGGACCTCTAGACGTACGGCAAGGCGCCACCATTTTTACATAATGGACAACCCATCTATACGCAAACACGTTTCGGAAACACATTCATTGGGAGTGGATTTTCCTGCTGTAGGTAAAAAATATGACTGGTCATGGAAATATAATCCTGTAAATATCTACACCACTGTCGTGTTATATGGTTAAGGTTTATTAAGGCAAACAATCATGTGGCCACGGGAGTAAGGCCGTGGACATGAGCTAATATGACATATAGTGCCATACACGTATATTTTGTCAACCACAGAACATATTAGATGAGTCACTGTATTACTCGACGTGACGCATTAGTTTCCTCGAAACTTAATTAGTTCGTACAAACTCTTAGGCTTGGATTACCAGAATTCGGCAGCTTTGAATATTAATTGGATAGTCTAAACGTATAGATACAATATGTGCCTTGTTGTTTTAATGTAAACAAGATAGAGAGCAGAGAGAAGAGAGAGAGCAAGAGAGCAGTGGTGGCCGAGTGGTAACGGCCCCGACTTACGAGTTGTAGGTCATGGGTTCAAACCCAGCCAGGCGCATTACTTTGTGTAATTTATTTCATCACCACTGCTCTCAAAACGGTGAAGGAAAACATCGTGAGGAAACCGGCATGTCCTAGAACTAAAAATTCGAAGACATGTGACATCCACCAATCCGCACTGGGCCCACGTGGTGGATTACGGCCCATTCCCTCTCCTAGAGAGGAGGCCTGAGTCCCAGCAGTGGGAACATTATAAGGCCGACTATGCTATGCTATGCTATAAACAAGATAACATTATGACGAAATTAACGCTATGTATCAAATATACTAGACTAGCACTTTGCCAGCATCGCTTGCGAGAAACTATACAAAAAAAAAATTTCACCTCCGTTGAATTTCCAAAAACTCCTTCTTAGTGCACGCCTACGTCATAATAGAAAACTTTAGACAAAATTTTATGTTCCTAGTCCCTGTAGTTTCGGCTGTGCATGTTAGACAGTCAGTCAGTTTCGCCTTTTATATATATATAAGTATCTAAGGTCATTGGAAAACCAATTTTTACGATGAGTATTTCACAGTTCAAGCAGTGCGGCTATGGAATGCTTTGCTCGTCAGTAAAACACCCGCAGCACATAAAACACATTTTTTTAATATGTCAGGGACCTCTCTTCTTATATTTATTTGCTTTCATATATTATAAGTATGTATGTATTTTAATATTTATGTATTGTAAACATGTAAATACACCACGAACTAACTGCGTATCTTTTCTCCCTGTCTGTCATATCCATCAAAAGGTTGTCGGCAAAAAATCGCTATTAGCAATAAGACCGCTCATTGTTACACCCCATTAATTTTAAGCTTCTACTGTATTTCTTTTATGGTGTACAATAAAGAGTATATCTAGCTATGAATTAGGGACAAAGCACTCTGGGCACTTATGCTACAAATATAAGTGCGACAAAGGACCAAACAAAATACTACAAATGGTTGTCACGGGACGCGATATTTAGCCTAAAATTAGGGTTTTATAACACATAGGTAATGTGGCCTCGCACAAGGTGGACCGATGACCTGATGAAGGTCACAGAAATCACCTGAATGAGAGAACCATAGGACCGGTTGTTGTAGCGATGCGTGGGAGAGGCATATTTCTAGCAGTGAACGTCTTTCAGCTAAATTGACGATGATGACATTATAGAGATGTAGTTCCGTCTGATAAGGACCACGCCTAGTACGACAGTGTGTTTTATTCCAAGCACGCCTCAAAGAGCTGTCAGCATCAATGGCGGACTGCGCTAGGGCCGATGCCTTCCAAAGCACGCGATTTTTCGAAAGAATTACTGTGGCTTGGAACGTAAAGAGAAACA
The DNA here is from genome assembly GCA_949316375.1 of Mythimna vitellina. Taxonomy (NCBI): domain Eukaryota; kingdom Metazoa; phylum Arthropoda; class Insecta; order Lepidoptera; family Noctuidae; genus Mythimna; species Mythimna vitellina. Next base: position 5,644,843 of record OX438696.1, read on the forward strand.
CAAATATTTTAGAGTTGTTTTTAAGAGTGAAGAGTACTGTTACTCTCATCGGAGCATAATCTTATTACCTTCGACCTACTGCTGCTGCCTTTTTTTTTTCGGTGGGTAAATCATCTTATGACATCACTCTTGGCGGAGCGGGAGATAGCGTGATACTTTTACTGACTTAAAACCCACTATTGTTCCTGACATTTCCTTGAGGCGCGCGTCGACGGATTTTGACACAATATGACACAATATTTTCTCATAAAAAATGGACATACGTTGATAAACGTTTCGTTCTACAAGCAGCTCTAGATATTTAAAATTTTGCAAGTGTTGCGGTAAAAAGTTAGACTAATAGGATTTACTATGGCTGCTTGGCGCTATGAGTTGTAGTGCAAATAATGACATATTTTCATTGGACGTGATTAGGGCTATTATTCCAAAGAAATTTGAACACCATTGTGTCATACCTTATAAGAAAGCTTATTTATTACTCTACTCGATCATGACTAATTATGAATTTTTCATTCTTCGATTTTTGTAAAAAACTGAAAAATGTTTTAGTAAAAAGTAAACGCAAATTTTTTAGATTATTCGTTCCTACGCAATAGAATTATTTAAAATGTAGCTAAAATTGCCGTATCTATTAAATACTACAATAATATTATTACTTTTATTATGTTTTATGAAATAAAGACAAAACATAAGTATTATCATGATAATGAAATATTAAAACGTGTCGAAAAAATATCAAATCCGTAAATGTCAAATTGTCAATTTGTCAACTTGACGTTTGACGTTGAAATAAACACACAGAGATACACTATACGTCATTGAGATACACACACACTAATACAAAATTATACGGTCACGTCACTTAACACAGAGTTGCTAACCCTATAAAATGGTTAATAGTGACACAAATTTATATCTTTTCCACATAACTTTAAAAAAGAACGGAGAACTGAAAAATATTATTTGAAGCTTACGAAGAATTATGCTCTTTTAGACTGTATAAGTCAAATTGCTGTTCAATTTTTTAATTATTTTTAGCCCAAACTCCATACATTTATTGAACGTCTCCTTTGATGCCATAGGACGTAGCTGGTCCGAACGTGAACCTTTTGAATGTCTTATGTTACACAGTTCGACATAAGCAATTGTCTTTCTATTGTGTCTCTAAATACGGCATTCAAAGAGTTAAAGAAAATGCGTGTTGTTTTCCTAAAGTACGTTCACATTCGCCAAAACAAAATAAAGATGTGTTAGATCGCAGCAAAAAAATTATTAATGCACGAACCGATGCAGCGATGCACCCCAGTAGTGTTCCTGTCCATCAGTCACAAACACTGACGCTCAAGGCCTAGGTTTAATTGAATAACGTGGTTATCGGATTACGACAAATATCAGGCGGTTTGTTTATATGAAGCCAAAAAAAAATATCGCTATAGTCGATTTCAGCAATTAGTGTGTTGTGTCATATTGACGTAAGTAAGTACTGTGAGGACAGTAGTTCTGGCTCGAAGTGTACAAAACAAAATATTTCAATACTTTATATTTTCGGCACTCCTGTCAAAAACTAACTAAAAACAATTCAAATATTTCCTCTCATATTCAAATCCTACACAACCCTTTAAAAATATTATCATTCAATCACTCCGTATTTAAATTTTTTTGATGTCCTTTTTACTGAGTAAAACACATCCTTGTCCCTTCAGTTGCCCTTTGCAGTTTGAAGGGCCACGATAACTCTTTCAAACAATCCCGCCACTCTAGCAGGGTCCGTATGCTAACAAGGTATGTGTCACATGCGATCTCTTTCGATATTATAGCACTAATCGTAAGTAGTAGATGTGTCCTCATATCCTTCTGCCTAAATTCCAATTTAAGGTTGATCTAGCGTGTCTTCTTCTTCCGGACATATCTATTTACCGTCATCTTGATATTCACTTTCTTTTACAACATAGATGTGCATGAATGTGTGTGTGAATTCTTCTCTATGTGGGCAGATATATCGCTTCTCAGGCAGTTAGTCCTGCTAAAAAATTCAACCACCAAGAATTACGCGCGCCTCAAGGAGATATCAGCAAATCGTAGGGGCCCAGCAGGGTCGAAGCCTACTGGGGCCACGGGTAGTGTGAAAGCGAAACCCGGGGCCCTGGGACGAAGGCAACGAAGGAACAGGAGTGGGTTTTTAGTCAGTAAAAGTCTGACACTATCTCCCGTTCCGCCCAAGAGCGGGGGATGTCATAAGATGATTTTCCCACCCAATAAAAAAAAACCACCAATAATTAACTATCAGAATGTACTAGAATGGTATAATAAGTAGGTAGTTCTGTCAAACCACTGATTACATATCGATCGAAATGTTCGTAATTAGAAAGGTTTAAGTTCCTATATGACAACCATAATGTCAACTGAATTGATCAGTCGTTGATATTAATATGTTGACCTAGAACTTAACCTCAGTCGATAATATCCTTGATAAAGGTGTTCTTGTAAAAATAATTGAAGTAACCAACACAAGGGATTCCATAACAATTTATTTTGATGTTGATTCCAACAGCACCGGTAATGGCTTAGGCAATTTGATATGGTTGTCGCACGCAACGTGTCGTAAGGGAACTAAACAATGAAAATAATAATGGTAAACTAGTTATTATAGAGGAACTGAAACTAGTGGTTTAGCACGTAGGTATTAAGTTTGAAGTTGACTCTAATATCAATGCTCAACACATAACACATCAAATACCTATGGGTATTTTTTTACTTTAAATAGGTATTGCTGACATTATATTAATTATAGAAAATTGGTTAGGCACACATCCAGAACCAACTAGCAATTAAACACAATCGCTATAGCAGAGTAGTATCTTAATTATTCATAGATTGAAAAAAATGTTACAAAAAAACATATTTTGTAGCTATTAGAATTTCACTGATGTGTTTGGTTTGGCAAAAAACGCTTAACGATCTAGATTAGAATTCTCTGGATCAGTAAACAAGAATGTTACCATTTTGACCACAGAAACGTCCAAATTAATACCCTTAAACAAAACAATACTAAAAGTTCGAAATAAACATAAATTGAACGAAAAGCTCTCACGGTTTTCAACCCCACACATTACAGAGAATTTATTCAAGAGCGAACAATTCCAACTTTTCTTCGGGATTCGTTTATTTTTTAAAGTTCTTTTTCTTTTTCTCCCCTTATGAACTTCGCGTTTATTGTTTCGTTCTAATTTAGGATCGAAGTATCCGTCGAAAACATTTGAAAATCGAATGTTGGAAACCGGTTTTTCTACTTTTTTGGTTTGCTGTTGTATTTGAGTTGATTAGCTGACATCATAAGGCTTCGTAACTAATGAATTCTAGGTATTATTAGTAGGTTATCCAGACATTGTACTGATCAAATGATCAAAAGGACTTGATGATTATCATCATCATTTCAGCTGAAGGATATCCACAGCAGGACATAGGTCTCCCCAAGTGTCGCCACAAGGAACGGTGGGGTGCGTCTCACATCCATCACATTCCCTTGACTTTCACTAGGTCATCATTTCACCTCGTGGGAGGCCTTCCTACGCTGCGTCTTCCGGTGCGCGGTCACCACTCTAGAACCTTTCGGCCCCATCGACCAACCGTTTTACGAGCAATGTGCCCTGCCCACTGCCACTTATTACCACATCTTCATTCCTGATTCGATCACGCAAGGAAACTCCGAGCATAACTCTTTCCTTCTGATGAGGTTCATTATAAGCGATCACGTTTCAGTGTCATATGTCACTGGCAACATGCACTGCTCATAGACTTTCGTCTTGAGATACTGTGATATGTTTTATATATATGTGTAAGGTAAATTACCTAACACCAACAACTAATTAGATAATCTAACTTTTCCACTCTCATTAAGGTTCAGTTGAATACCAGCGTCAAGCAACTACAACGAAGGTGTATGACATTTTTGTCGAACTGGACCTATTTAGTGCAGGCGCAAGACACACAATGTTAATTACTATTTTTTTTAACCTAAGTGTTTACATGTTGTTTTCTATATTGTGTGTATTTGTGTATGTGTACCAAGTAAAAAAAAAATTTTCTTTCTGTATTTTCTTTCAAAAATGATGAATGAATGATGATTTCAAATAATAAAAAATATCTAAAAGAGAATAGTCATTCAGTTCAAGTTCCTTGCGTCGTCGAGATCTAAGGTAACGAGCATAGAAATAATGAGGTTCTTATATTTGCAATCTATTTTTTTGAGGAAGGAAATCATTAAATGGCTTCTCCTGGTATAGGGTGGAGTGAGAGGGCGTGTTAGGCTTTTACTTACAATAACCCACTTGTGTGCTGCCTTTTGCTTTTCAAAATCAACGTAACTCTTGCATACATAACTCTACGGTCCGGACTATGTTTCGCCGTGTCGTTTATATCGCGTACATCGAGGGACTGGAACAATTTGCATGCTGCGGTCTTCCATCCGATTATAATTTGGGTGCTTTCAAAGCTAGAGTGAATAGGCTTTTAATAAACTGGTGCAGCTCACCTTCAACGATTGCATCACTGCTTACCATCAGGTGGGATCGCAGTCAAGCACGAGATTATATCAAATAAATAAAAAAAAAAAAAATCATCCCCTTAGTAATTAACATATTTTAGAACTTAACAGCCATTACATTCCATTCTACTCATTGGTCATATAAAATATTGTTTTTAACAACCAAGTATGAATTAGTAGTCTTTCTTCTAAAGTGCGATAAGGGTGTTAACGAATAGCGCAGTCAGAATACTCTTATAGTTACATCACAATGACAAGTTTCTTTGTTAATGAACAAAATAATGCTTCTAATGGACACGATTTTACATTTGTTTCAATAAAATGGCGCAGGTGAGCTGTTTCAATGATGCTTTAGGATTAAACGCTTACTGATAGAGCTTTTGTTTTAGTGAGTATCGCTTTTTATGGGCTTTTATTTTTAAATGGACTTTTTAATGGCGGAAAAGTTATATAAAGGCTGTAGATTTTAGCCATTATCCTATAATAATTTATCCTGGATTCAGGGCTGAAACTGACAATTTACCAATGAGAAAATCCAACAACAATCATATTAGGCCCAAAAACCGAACCCTGAGGGAACCGTCAAAGAATTTTGAAGCTAAGCTCGCAAAGGTCAACCTAAATATGGAAACTGGCATGTTCTCCGCTATAATTAAAGTGACGAAATTAGATATTATTATTTTTATCAATCTTTTCGAGAAGTAAGTTGGTATTTTTTTAATTATAAATTTATTTTAAACTTAGATACTTAATAAAAAGAGATGAAACTGTTAGTTTATGCGTTTGTAATCGGGAAATATTTATCTACTGATCCAACTACAGAATATTTCGCTGGTATGAAACTATATGTTACCTAAGGATGTCGATCATTGTGTATACTTTTACTATAGGTAATTCGACTATTTTTATGTACATGCTACGATTTATCTCGATTATGCATGGCTCCCTCAAGGTAGACAGACGACAGGGCCTCAAATCTGCTATTACAATAGTGTCAGAATAGTCTATCATTGACTTCATAATTGGTGATTTTGACCATGTTTGGTAATCTACTAATATAATGGCATCATTATGACTTTCCAATGGTCAACCACTGACACTCCATTGAAAGAAATGGCATAGAATGGTAATCTCGTACATAATGACAAATGAATATTTGACGTGTGCGGATAATTGCCAAAATTTTGACAGTTCCTTTGATCAGTGACTTACCATTAGAACGTTATTGTGCAGGCATTGCTTTTAATTTCTTTCGAGACAGCTCGATATTGCCATTCTACCACAAGCTCATTGACCGATCAATAATCGACCATTATGACTTATCAGATTATGAACTTTTAGCAAAATGACAATGGGATCGTGTTGGCATGACAAATTTATAAAAATAGCAGACTTGAGCCCCTGGTGAGGGACGTGAGAATACGATGGATGTAAGATGCATAAGACCGGTCATCAGTGGAAGGCTTTCGGTTGAAATTATAAATGATGATGCATGGCTCCTGTCCAGACAAAGGGAGCGAAACTGCGAGAAAAAGCTAGTAACCCACAAACAGCTTTTCGCCCTAACACAATAAACATCTAAAATATTGTTGATTACAAACGGCAAGGGTCGCTAGTTGACAATCCCTTTGGGATTGGAGCCTTACGAAATCGGACCCTTCTTCTTACATGGATATTATCAAGGCTTGTATTTATCAATAATATTGGGTAAAACAATGAAGGGTCTTAAATATAGGATTTATCTTAGCGACCGTTATCAATACTCTAGTGACTTAGGCCGTTTCTGGAACAAAATTTATCGCAAAATCAGTATGACGAATCGTAGAACGTAAACTAACTCATTAGTTGTTTTGATTCGTATTTGCTATTGAGATTTGCTTTGTACTTTTGTATAATGTATTAAATAAATATATATACAATATGCAGACAACGATACAAAAATAAATTAAAACACTGACAGTATTAGTTCTTAGGAATATGTTGAAAGTATCAGATAAATTCAAACACAAAAATTAAAATTAAAAAAACTGACTAATAAGTTTCAAACCAGTTACTTTTTAAGTAATGTGATGCGGTTGATGGCTTTTATTTTGGCTGGCCACTACATGTTGACTGGTCTAAACTATCGTCTCATAAATATTAATATCGTAATATGGATATATTTTTAAAATAATCCATTTTATTTAAAGGCAACCGTCGTGTTTCTGTCCGGTTTTTTTTTGTATAAGAAACAACCAGTTAGAACTATGCACTAGATTCTGACATTTTATAAGCGCCCATGTGAAATTAAATATTTTGGATTGACCGACTACATATAAGTCTCTAAAGATGTAGATTTTGCAAGCAGCTCCGAAGTATCAAAGCGTACTTACGACCAATAAATAAATATGTCACTTGGATATTATATACATTATTATACATAATATACTAATGATTATTTCGCAATGACGTCTTTGATACCTACGATACTTGCAAAAATGAATATGTATGAAATGTAACATTATATGATTGTCACTTTATCAAAAGCCTTCGGTACATTTTTTCCAATACAATAAGTGAAACGGTTTTGAGTGATATTTTTTTTCAAAATGGCCGTAATTTTATGATAAATTATTACATTACGTTTTAAAAACAAACATACCTCAAGGAAACAACACGAAATATTTGTTACTTCTTCATTTCGAGTGCATAGAACCTGTTTGCTTAGAACGTACGCTTACGTAAGACCCGTTAAGGTCGACCAGTCTATGGTATTTGTAGAAACTAAGGCTGCAATTGTGACCCTTGTGGCCGTGACCATAAGGTTCATTTTATCTAGGTTTTGATAAGGTAGTATTTTTACGCTGTTTACGTGAGTCAGTGGTGGCTACGCATGGTTATGTATGTCAACCGTATTTAGATGTCTGTATTGGCATGTAGAAGCAGAGAAAGTGACAGTTGCGGATATTGAGTGATTTAATGTATAGATCCATTGGATTGTTAATCCTATGTACGTTTGGACGTAGGCGGAACAGAGAGTAAAGTCCCGCAAACCTTCGTTAAAAAGGGAGGATCCTCCGGCCACACCGGTGTTATGTCTGGTGGACAACTGCCCGTTAGATGATGTCGGGCTGTTTTATATTTTCCAATCGCGCGGAGAACTTTAATTGCGCGATGCAGGATTAATTCTTATGTGACGCCTTAGATGTCGATTTCGTCGCTGCGGCTAGCGCTGCGCTCAAGACTGTTTTCTTAGAGAATAGAACGACAGGATACATATTGTTTCAGCAAAACAAAACATTGAACAACTCTACAAACCACCCAAACTAAGGTATCTAAGGTCATAAGATCTGGATCAAGAAGTAAAGGGGTGGCTTTTTAGCCAGAAGTCGGGACCTCCCAAGGAATTACGACATACTTAACAGATTTAATCTTTCCGCTTATGGAAACTTTCACTCACAAAGATTGAGAAGTTTAAGGGCAACGTGGAATGAGTTTTCCGCAGCGAGTAAGCCGCTACAATCTCTAACATAATGTTATGGGTTATTTTAGGCAAGATTCATTTCAGTTACTAAAAATTCAATAGAAGGAAGAAAAGAGAGAGAAATCTTTTTTTGTCCTTTATTACCGCTCTCATGTTTCGGTCAAGTCTTTGTTCTTTATTTATGAAAAGTTTCAAGTAGTCTTAAGGGGACTGTCGGAAAATTGAAGACAAAAATATAATTAAACTATAGGTACATTTTAAATTAGCAATAGCGGTCATTGCCCTTTTCCAATGAGTCTTGATACTTGTAAATAAATTATTTATTATCATTATAAATCTCTTCGTTCGGGAGTTGAGACGCAGAAACTACTAATTATATTAACTATGTACTTATAATATTCTAAACTAACAATTATTACAGCTAGGCTAGCTTGTACACCACTAATTTTTAATTAGTACAAATACTTAAATTTCTTATTAATAAAGGTCTTGTTATTATTTAAGTAAAGTCTCAATAAATAATATTCATAAACAGCAAAGTTACTAGCGTTTTTTCTACCCAAAATGTCACTCAATTTATGGAAATATTGTACAGGCTATTTAATTATGAATGAGTAAATGACGATCAAAATGAAAAAAAAAACTGGGCGTAGTATTTTCTAGTAGCAATTGTGATGAATGATTAATTTAATTATGAATTTACAAATTATGACAAAATTTCGTGAACAATTTAGGGATTTCGTTTTTTTTACTTTTGTCTACACAAATGTGATCATAGCGGGTACGGATAGAGCCCCATTTTTTTTGTACTAATTAACAAAAAGGGCTGTATATACAAACTGAAAATAATAACATGTACAAACGGGTAGAAAAATAAGTACCTAATTGGGCATCAAAAAAATTCATCCACATCGATGTCAACGAGGAAAGTTGCAGATCAATAAACAAAACATCAATTCAAGATGGTTTGAATGTCATTATTTCCGTTATTCAATTAGGAATTAAAAATAAGAAAGTCAATTAACGCAATAATAATTCTACAACTGCATATAATTTAAAGATAATCGTTCAAAAAAAGTTCTAAACTGATTGGTCAAAGAATTTTTCTTACATTTATACCTGATGATGTCAAAAGAATTTATATCAAAAAGTGTAAGGGTTGGTTATATACAGAAAATTACAGGATACAGCTGTTAGTACATTGTAAGATATGCGTACGCCTTGATGCTTCTACATATTCATAACAAAAGATCCAACAAGGTTTCATTTGTAGATTTTTGCTGGAATACCATCCAGTAACGTCATATTCCGTGTTGAAACAGGATATTGATTTTTCCATATCTGATCTCATTCGCTAGTAACAGCGTGTACTGGGATAAGATAATTGTTTATTTACTCAAACGTGATTCAATTCAATATATTGTATGAATAATTCTTATTTTACTCCCGAACTATTACGATTTTGTACCTAACTAATCCTTACACTAAATTTTTCTGTGATTCAAAGTTACGAACCATTACATTTTTTTTATCCTCTACTTAATGGGTTTACGTTTTTTTTTTTACGTATCTCTTTTGGGGATGAATTTTAAAAAATCCTTTCGTTCACTGTTATACCACGAACTACCTGCGTATCTTTTTTCTCCTTCTTTGTCAAATCCATCCAAAGGGTTTCTGTAAAAAATCGCTTTTAGCGATAAGACCGCCCATTGTGACACCCAATTAATTTTAATTTTCTAATGTAAGTTGTATTTTTGATGTACAATAAAGAATATCTCATCTATATCTAAAAAAGAAAACTCTTGCCATTACTAGAATAATAAAAATTTCTAGTGGTTCAGTCCCTGCATTAGTTTGTCTGCCAGTCAAAAATAGTTTTTATTTTTTGCCTTTGTACAAGATGTTTTGTTAGAATAGAATATAATGACACAGAGGTACAAAAAATACTAGTTTAGTTCCAAAAATAAAGATACCTTCGTCAATCATCAAGACATTCACATATCCCATTCCAAATTTCGGCTCAGTTGAAAGCGTATAGTATATGTGGACCTTACTGTATTGACATTTTATTCCAAGACTGTTATAGGCAGGTAGCTATATCATATAATAGGTTTAGTCCGTCCTTCCGAAAAAGATATTCTGAGAATGTATGACAATAGTTACGGTTAAGATTATGAAGGTTGCTGCTATTTAGATCGTACTTAGATATGTGATAATATCGGATAAGAAATTGTCCCTTTCTCTCTAACTTTCATCTTTTCCTTTCTTTTTATCCTTATTCTATAAATAGCTACTTCTCGACCTGAAAATTATATTAAAGCCGTGACAAAAATAGATACATTCTCGCTATTTTTATTTCTGCCACTCGATATGAAGATTTAATAAATCATTTTCACCTCGCTCTCAGATATTTGCTTGTGAACTTTTCCATTTAGATTTCAATCCGGAATTACAATTAAAGAGCTGAAAATTTCCGGGAAAAATTTTAATTGGAGCTTTCCACTAGCGCTGGCAGGGAATTGACATTTTGCTTATTTTAACAGTCCGTGGTCTTCCTTGTTTTGTGATGTTTTATAAAAGGTACTGGGGTTCAAAATGTTGGAAAATAGGAGATCCGATTGACTGTATAATGAATACAAAATAAAGAACATTATTTACCCACCTAAGTACATTCATATTATATTAGATAGAATGATGTTTAATGTAAATAATTTTTCAGTTGCCAGCGCATACAAATAGATTATCAATAGGGGGACGTACCTTGATATTATGTAATAATTCTTTAAGATATAAGGAAAGGAAATATATCACTGCTTGCTCTGTTGATCGCTTATGTGAGGCAGCATGTGCAAAGGTCGCAAACACTGTCCTGGTGTAGGGCCCCTTCACAGGATATACGTCACCTCCTTTCATGTTTGGCATGCACAAACACCTGCACCTTCTACGACTTAAACATGGCCAACGACAGAACTATTAAGGTGACTACATATTTGTTGAACAAGATTTGATTTATAAAAATAAATTCTAAATTCAAATGTTTTTATTTCACATAGGCCTACATGGGCACTTATAAAACGTCAGAAGCTAGTGCACTAGATTCAAATCGAAACGAAAGAAGAAGAAGGCAAACGTAACTGGCCACATCAAGGTACTCGGTACGTTCGTAACAAAGCCTGAAATACGGGAACATATGAAAAATATTCAAAACCACGTTCTCCCTATTTACATGACGTCTTCATGCGGTTAAAGTAAAAGGTGTAAGCGACAGCTTCAATTCGTATGAAAGGAACTGTCGCTTACGCCTTTTTGCTCTAAATGACAGTGACAGGATGAAATAACACATCACATGAGTAAAAGTCGGAACCTTTATGACGTGAAGTGGGTGTATAAGTCTCTTTATTATACTTTGATTGGCGCAAATCACATACTTTTGATATTTCACCGTCTATTGATATGGTCTTTGTTGCTAAGATTTGCTGGCAATAAACTCGTAAATGATATTATTGTGACCAATAAAACATCACTTTATGTGATCTCTGGAGACAATAAACTATTCGCAGTTCGTTTGTTAGGCGACTCTTCAGAGGGAACTAGTACTGAAGTTTGTCAATGTTTAAAAATATGCATCCTCTATAAAGTACTAAATTAATTACTATTTCTACAGGAAGATAAAGCTGTCTCTTCAGGAAAGGCTTTGCAGAATGGACGAAATCCAACAGCGTTGACTCGATTTTTCAGATATTCTTTAACTAGCTGTCCGTGGTTGGGGTTTCATCCGAGTCTTTGGTAATGGCTCCACTCCTATTGGTCAATAAATGGGCTACCCAGTACTAAAAAAAAAAAACAATTCGAAGCATTAGTTCTTGAGGTTAGCGCGTTCAAATAAAGAAATAAACAAGTTCTTCAACTTTGTAATACTAATGATGATGATATTGATGATAATGTAAAAATATATAGCAATATATAATCCAGCACGGAGTTATCCCACCTTCCCGAAATACAAATACAATAACTGACGCGATGACAGTACGCTCTAAAGTGTTCCATCCCGACAAAATAAAAGTATGAATAATCTTCTCTAATAAATATAAAGCAATGCACTCAACCCGTGCCGGCAGATGGTCTAACCGACCCCCTGCTACTCCAATAAAGAGGCCAGAATAAAGAGGCCAGGCTCGGTTAATTTTTCACACCTGCTCAACTCAGGCATTTTATTAAGATAGTAATTACATTCGGCGCCGTACGCGTTGCTCGAATTACTCGCAAATTGAGTTAAACTCACAACACGTAGTTTCCGTGTCGGGTAATATTAAGTTTTGTTTATTTAACTGTGTGTATGTCGACTTGATTGCTTTTGTTTTGTGTTTTGAGGTGCTGCAGGCTTTGTCTGGTCTTTAGTGAGAGACTTGTCAGTGGTAAATTGAGAGTCTTGGTGTTTCTGGTTTGATAATATCTTTGAATTTAATTTAATTATTTTTTCTTTTGACAACAATTTGAATGAATTTTTTGATGACCTATGAATTGTTTTTACACGCAAACGCGTGTATATAATATTATTTTTAGTTTTTATACATATGTAGCTATTAATTATTTATTTGTTTAATTTTTTAGAATAAAATTAGTGAATTAACAGATTAAGATATTTATCGGTAAAAAATTCTTTTACAAGTCATAATATATTTTAATTTAATAAAGTAGTTAGTTGTGTAAATAATTGATACAATTAATTCATCAAATAAATAATTAATAACATAAAATTCAATTCTCCTGTCACAATTCTTCTTGAAAATATATTTTAAAATAAGCAGCACTTTCGCGCTCTTCTATCTATATTTGTTATCTTTGTTTTTAAGTATTTATGTAATAAATTAACAAATGAATACTTTTATCATAATTGATTATTTAGAAAAAAAATGTTTACAATCTCTCGCGACATTTTACAATCTTACGGCGTTTGCAATTTTCCGGTGACATTTACGTAGTAATCCAACGCGAGCCTTATAAACAACAAGATTTTATGTCAACCTGCATATAAAAGCTAACAACCAAACACATAATTGTCCCATTCATAGGTCCAGAGCACACGATAAGAATGCCAAGCAATGTTAACAATAGATTTTTTTCGCTTTTGCAAACGGTCCAGTGCCTTTATTGTGGCATTGTCAGAACTTTTGTGTTCGTATCACAAAACGTGAGATTTGCATTTTCTTATAGCTTTTGTATTGATAATTGAGAGTATTCTGGTACGGATGTCATTAAAGTTTATCATATACTGTCCGTTGGACATCATCATCATTTCAGCTGAAAGACATCCACTGTTGGAAATAGGCCTCACTCAAACGTCGCAATAACGACGGGTTCTGTGCGGCACGCATCCATCGGATTCCCGCAACCCTCACCAGGGCATAGCATAGCATAATCAGCCTTGTAACGTTTGCACTGATGCTGGAATTCAGGCCTCCTCTCTAGAGGAGAATTGGGCCGTAATCCACCACGCGGGCTAAGTGCAAGTTGGTGAATGTCACATGTCTTCGAATTGTTGGTACCTTTGGGCCCTGTAAAGGAACCGATAGGACCAGCATACCAGCTGTGTTATTTTATTTACGGTCAGGGGTCAAAACTGCAGTTGCACTCTACCAATGCTAAAGTGTCTAAAATTTCATTGTAATAGAAGTTTTATAGTCCACAACTAGTTTAATCAATACTATTGATTTGATTCTATGCTACAAATCAAATGAGGCATGAACCATTGACCCTTTTCTACAAAGACATTCTAGACCCTTTAACATTGATGGAAGTGCAATGTACTTTTAACCCCTAACTGTACATCTCAATACAAAAACTTAGGTAAAGTGAACTCGGACGGAATCTAGTACGGCTGATGCCTCCTAGGGCAGCGGGATTTTTCGAAAAAAATTACCGTTATCCTGGAACGCAAAAGGGCAACTGAAGAAACATAGATTGATTTTAGCCAGTAAGTCTAACACTCCCTCTCGCTCGGCCGAGAGCGAGCGAAGTTATGTGATCATTTCCCACCTCAAAAAAAGGTGAGGTGAACTGTCAAACCGTAGCTACAGGTGCAAAGACAGTTCATTTCCCGCTCACTTTACCTGCATTTTAGCAGGAAAGAGATACGATCATTTTTAGTGCTGTATAAACAAAGTTGGCATGGTATGAGGATATCGTCATATCCTTCCTTACATCTAGTATATAAAAATCCCATGCCACTGTGTTTGTTATCAAACTCCTCCAAAATGGCTTGACTGATTTTTGATATTTTTTGTTGTAGATTTAGTGGGTCTGAGAATAGATCGAAGGCAATTTTTTATCCTTCTACCCACAACCTACATATTTTTTCTTTGATAATATAATTGATACGGCAGAACAACGTCTGCCGGGTCAGCTAGTATTATTATGAAACAATTCATCACCACATCTGTCTATCGGTTTGATCGCGATAAACTCTAAAGCTGCTAAACAGATTTTGATGCGGTGTCACCAATAGACAGAGTTATTCATCAGGAAAGTTTAGGTGAATAAGACATGTATATTATAGTAGAGAAAAGCCGAGAATTTCAAAGATTTATGGCACTCGTGCGAAGATGGAGCGGGTCGCTAGAAGATATTATAAAATATTCAAAAATATGCGTCATCATTTCTTAAGAGGGACCTTCCCGATCCGCCCATCGTCATCGTAGTCATGGTTTAAAAGCTTGTTGTTTCATACAACGCAATCCAATGCAATGTTTAATAAAGATGCAACGTGAAAAAGAGAGATAATGCCTAAAAGCTCTATTGGTATTCGGTAATTCCGTTACTCACTCGAATATTTTACAAAGCTGGTGTTACTCGTGTTTTTTTTAAATCTTAAACGTTTTTTGAAAAAAAATTACTTCATTCAGAATCTCGATTAATTGTGCAACATTTTTATTTATATTTTGTTTTTCTTTTTTAATTAATAAGTACATAAATTATGAAGAGCCAAAGTTCTCACCTAAAATAACAGATTTTCTCTTTTGATTTGATTTCAATAGAAACCTAGATAATAGCCACAAGTAATTTGTGGTTCCAAAATATCCATAGATAGATGTGTAATATCGTCATAATCACATAAGAGCGGTTGTATGGAAATGTATCTCGGGTTGAACGCTCTTAATTAAAACACCTTTTTCTAAACCTACACAAGCTACATATTATTATTGTGAAAACTGGTTACCTATAGTAACAGTTTTTATGTTGATCAGCCGGCCGTTTGCTTTTCTTATAGTATTCTATAATAAGCGATGACGGTTTATTAACGAATTTTTGCTAACGTCTTTTTTAAATTTTTATTTACCTATACTGTCTTTTACCTTGTATACGGTCATCGTTGAAGAAGTCTCATATATAAATAGCCATCAGTTGATTTTTTTTGTTTTATTAATGTGCTTTCTATTCTAATTTAATAATATTATATTAAAGCTATTTTATTTCGATATATTATTTTACATTTTAAATGAAGTTAGTAGTATTTTTAGTTTCTTGAGTTATTTATATATGCACTGGTTCATACCAGTGAGTGAGATTAATGTTTTACTTTGAGTAAAGGCCTCCTCCATCTTTTTCCATATTTCTTTATTTTTGCTTTTGCTTTTCCAGCCTTTTCCTGCATTCTTTATTATACCATAAGCCCACCGTGTAGGTTTTTTTTCACATTACACATTGATCTTTGAAATTTTTGACATTAGTAGACATTTTAATTTTATATAATGGATTGTCGACATAAGAAAAGAAAGATAGTCGTTTCTTTAGCACTGGGCGAAATCAAGATGCGGATGATGACGAAAAAAATTCTCACAACGTTTCCATATTATGAAATGAGTGCAAGTCGTTAAAAAGCCGAGACTTATGTAAGTGCCACTACTACGAGAATAACGCCAGCTTAACGTAACTTAAAAATATAAGTTATCGGTAACTAAATCGGTTCGTTTTGCTGGAACTGGCAGATTTGGGACACTGACTCCCATTATGGAGAGGGAATGAAATTGCTGTATCGGAGTCAATAAAAATATATATTTTTTTATTTAAAAATAGGGACTCATACTGGTTAAGGAGAAGATTATTAGTCGATAGTTTTAAAACATAGGTAGCTAATAGTTCTCTCTCCTAGAGAAAGGTCTGATCCATAACAATATATCTCTTTTACAAGAGAGATATTGTTATGGATCAGACCTTACGGGCTGATTATGCTATTTTATGCGTAATGGTTTTAAACTTATTTGTATAAAAACTTACAGTCAATTAATTTGTAATCTGTAATTTCCAAAAGTTGGACTATAAGTTGCATTTATATAGTCAGGAACTTTGCCAAATTCTTTCTGTTCAGTTTTCAATACAACCCGACTTACGGCGAGTATCCACCCTTATATTGTTAACACCTCTAAGGTTCGCACTAGAGTTACACCTCGTCGTTTATATCGCGTACATCGAAGGACTAGAACAATTTGCCTTCAACGGTCCTCCCGTCCAATTATAATTTAGGTGTCTTCAAGCCTAGAGTGAATAGGCTCCAATAAACTAGTGCGCCTTACAATCACGGATTACATTACTGCTTACCATCAGGTGGGATCGCAGTCAAGCATTAATTTACATTAAAAGAAAGAAAAACACAATTTAAACATAGAACGTCTTTTATTGAACGGTTACCAAAACGCTACCATCTAAATTAAGAGATATCTTTTGGTAATTGATTGACATTTCATTCAAGCAACCAAGATTCTTACAGCGCTGTGCACTGATTAAAACAAAATAAAAACATTAAAGCAGTTACCAATATTCAAATGAGGATTTTAGAATATAAATGAAATGTCGCGAAATTCAGGAATGAAAAAAGTCGGAAGGACAAGTAATGGTATCTGAATTAAATGGAGGAATCGATTTGGACAAATCATTGCGTAAATTCAATATGGCGGCTATAAGAAATATTTGGTTTTGTATTTTGATTCCTTTAGATATATTTGTGTTGAAATATTTTTGCGTTTCAAGCGTATTAAGTATTTCTCAATAGGCTAATTATAAACTATTCAACTACCTAAGTTGTGACTGGGTATTAAACGAATCTCACTTAAAATGTTACGAAAGTATGACCTAAGTCTACTGTTTCACTAATACGAACTCACCTCAGGGATGCGTAACATGGAATACTGATCTAAAAAGTGAAATATAAAAGAACCATTGATTGATTGATTGATGTACTCCTTTGTACACCATAAATAAAATTACAGTAAGAACTTAAAATTAATAGGGTCTTATCGCTGAACGCGATTTTCTACAGACAACCTTAAGATAGATTTGTCCGAGAAAAAGAAAATGATACGCCTACTCACACTTCAATGTTTAGTTACCAAAATAACTATCATGGAGCTTATAACAAGGATATTACATTTATTTTTCTCGAATTCAAAGTCAAAGTCAAAATTTTTTTATTTCACATAGGCCTACATGGGCGCATAAAAAACGTCAGAAGCTAGTGAACGGTTCCAAATTGGTGGTTTCCTATGGAGAAGAACCGGCAAGAACAACACAGACTCCGGAAGAGAATCCCACTTCTTAGAGCAGCTGTCGCAGTGGGCAGGGCACATTGCTCGTAAAACGGATGGTCGATGGGGCCGAAAGGTTCTAGAGTGGCGACCGCGCACCGGAAAACGCAGCGTTGGAAGGCCTCCTAAGGTGGGCCGATGACCAAGTGAGAGTCGCGGGAATGCAGTGGACGCGAGACGCACAAGATCGGTCGTTATGGCGACACTTGGGGGAGGCCTATGTCCAACAGTGAACGTCCTTCGGCTGAAATGATGATGATGATGAGAGCAGCTGTACGCACAATGAATGTATTCCCAAAACGCTATTGAATTGAATTTCTTTTTTCACGTGAGCGAAGCCGCTGGCAGAAACTAGTCAGGAAACCATTTGGTGAATCGTACAAGTTCTGTTGACAAAACCACCCCTATTTCCGTAAACGTCGTGGAAACGATTTAGATTTATCTATCAGATACGCGTGATATTAAAGACATTCCATTATCAACTTGATCACGGTAGTGATAGGGTGAAAGTGGTGAAACCTTGGTGAAACAGACTATGATACATTTTATTTTATGGTGTAAGATGGGCCTTCAAAGATATGGCACCCATTTATTTGCTTTTAGCTATTTATGGCTAATAAATTGATATGCCAAATAATGTGTTTTTTTAAAGATGGAAATCATTTAATTCCTTTTCGACGTATCAGACTTTTACTGACTAAAACGTCGACTCCAAACTCCCAACCGGTAGACGGCTGGACGGCGAGCTACCCATAGCTCGCCGTCCCGTTACTTTTTACAGCCCAAGAATTCACAGCTAAAACGGTAATGTCTAAGGAAGTTCTTTGTCTCATCCTGCACAAAATTAACGTCACTGTGCTCACATTGGGACAGCGCCATTAATTAGTATATGCAGTCTGTAGGTGCGTCCATCTATGCCTTTTAATATTATTGTAATTAATTTCTAAGTAAAACTAACTACGTACAGCAAAATAGCTACTTCAGACATTCTAGCCTTTAAATCCGCATGTGCATTTCTAAACTATTTTCCAGAAACCTTGCATTTTCTATATGTTACAATTTCCTCTTTGTTGTTTCAATCATCTAGCTGTTGTCACTCCCAAAATAGTATAATTACAAGCACAAAGCTTGTCACTACATGAGCTACACGTTAATTTATTAGTTTTAATTACATCGACGCTCGTTAGTGATGATCGGTGACGTGTTTACGACATGCGTCTTCAGCATCGACCTGTCATAATAAATGATCAATAGGAGTAACCGCAAACATTGACGATTTGTTGAATAAGTTTAAAAATTAATAATATTCCAAAAATATCACGCACTGCCATCTAGTCCCAAGCTAAGCAGAGCTTGTGTTATGATTACTAGACAACTGATAAACATACATATATATTTCTAAATACATATATAGATAAATTGCACCCAGACACACAGTAAATAATCATGCTCATCACACAAACATTTGTCCTGGGTGGGAATCGAACCCACGACCTCCGGGATTTATTATTTTAATTATTATTATAATTATAACTTTTTTTTAATTATTATTTTTATTATGGTCCTGTTGTGTCCCTCAGTAGGGCAAAGGGCTGCTTTCCATTCTTCCACTCTTCTCTGCACTTTGGCTTCTTTAGGTAGGAGTCCAAATCGTTACGCCATCTCCTAGGCCTATTTGCTGGCTTCTGCTATTTGGAATCCAGTCAGTGGTTGCCTTCGCTCAATTTCGTTGTGACATGCGACAAATGCTATACGAAATATACTATATGAATAAATTAGGCTTATACTTCCGTATGTTTATTTTTGACTAATATTATTTATTTATTTATTTAAACTTCATGTATAGTGGTGGTACATAGGCGGACTTAATGCCACAAAGCATTCTCTACCAGTCAACCATTGGGTTAAAAAGACAAAAACTGTGATAGGTGTGCACAATAAATAAATAACAGATTTTTTTTTTTATTATATGTGTACATAGCGCAAAAAAAGTAGATTTTGTTTACTTATTGGATTAAAAGGCAATTTTTTTTTTATGCAGTGATCTAGTGGTCCTG
Source organism: Mythimna vitellina (assembly GCA_949316375.1). Lineage (NCBI taxonomy): Eukaryota > Metazoa > Arthropoda > Insecta > Lepidoptera > Noctuidae > Mythimna > Mythimna vitellina. The sequence goes on from OX438696.1 coordinate 5,664,484, forward strand.
CATGGCTTCAAAGTCTATAAAATTCATTTGTAAAAACAAACGTGTTTGTGTTTTATATTTTCACTTAGTTACATCTGTATCCTTAATCAAAAATATTGAGACCAAAAACTCACAGTGTATCTTATGGACACATACAGGTGGTTATAAAAGTAGCCGCTATTTACTTAAGGGTCCATAAAAATAACCCATAACTCAAGTAGCAGACATCTGGGAAAAAACAGGTGGGCGAGGATTGTCACTCACTGGACGTCGTCAAGGTCGACCGCAGCGAAGGTTGTGTGACGATCTGATCATGTTCGCGGGGCAAACTTGGTCAGAGATCGCCCTATATAGATGTTTGAAGGAGAAAGGAGAGGCCTTTGCCCAGCCGTGGGACACAATACAGGCTATTAAAATCCATAATAATATAATCCATAATGAATATAGACTGGCCTGTTGGTCTCGTGGTTAATGGCCCTGACTGCTATGCCGGAAGTCGTGGGTCCGATTCTGATCCAGAACAAATATTTGTGTGATGAGCACGATCATATAACTTGTGTCTGGGTGTAATTTATCTATAATATGTATGTATTTAAAAATATATAAAGATGTTTATCAGTTGTCTAGTACTCATAACACAAGCTCTGCTTAGCTTGGGACTAGACGGCGTTGTGTGATAGTTGTGAAATATTATTATTATCTTTATATATAAAAGGGGAAACTGACTGACTGACATATCAACGCACAACCGAAACTACTGGAACTAGGAGCGCAAAATTTTGCCAAATCTTCCTTTTATGACGTAGGCGAGCACTAAGAAAAGATTTTCCAAAATTCACTTCCTAAAGGGATGAAGTAGGAGTCTAAAGTTTGTATGGAGAAACCTACGTTTACGCGAGCGAAGCCACGGGCAGAAGCTAGTTATAAAAATATTACTGCTCATCACTATTCGATAACAATAACGTAATGCAACTGCATTGTGAATAAATTAATATCTAATGTACAATACAATAAAGACACGTATGACAGTGGTTTATGATAATAAATCCTAAGTAATCGAACAATGGTACGGAATGCGATTTCGTATGAAGATTTTAGGTCAAGGAAAAAGGCCATACATGATGTTAACCTATTTGTCCTTATTCTAATGGGGTTAATGGTGTGACAATCAGTGCCAAAACCCTACTTGAAACAATGTAGCACAAATCCATCTATATAAGCGAAATCTAGCGATTGACTGGGCCAATTGAGATGTATTTTTTTTAAACTACGAGTATCTATTGAACTGAAGATCTATGGAACAGAGAAGTTTTGAGAGCACTGTGTCGTCTAGACGTGAATAAAGCTAGTGGACCAGATGGTATACCAGCAATAGTTCTCAAGGCATGTGCGCCCGAGTTGTCTCCTGTATTGACGCGCTTGTATCGCCTCTCATTTAGGACTGGTATAGTGCCCAAGTCCTGGAAGCTTGCCAACGTGCAACCCGTGCCCAAAAAGGGCAGTCGTGCCGATCCTGCCAACTATCGGCCGATTTCAATAACCTCCATACTCTGCAAGATTATGGAGCGTGTATTGAACTCGCGCCTCCTGGCATACCTGGAAGGTAACGATCTCCTCAGTGACCGACAATACGGGTTTCGCCAAAATCGGTCTACTTGGGACCTACTAGTGTATACCACTCACATGTGGGGCGAGGCCCTCGAGAAGAATGGAGAAGCGATTGCTGTCTCCTTGGACGTCTCGAAGGCCTTCGACAGGGTATGGCACGCCAGCCTTTTGAGTAAGCTTCCAGCGTACGGCATTTCCCCTAGCCTGATTAACTGGGTAAAAGACTTTCTGAGTGAACGGTCTCTCCGAGTTGTTGTCGATGGATGCTCATCAGAGCCCATGACGACTAATGCCGGAGTTCCTCAGGGGTCAGTTCTCTCTGCAACTCTTTTCCTGCTGCATATTAACGATCTGCTGATGCCCGGTATCTATGGGTATGCAGACGATAGCACAGTTGTAGAGAGGTACCTGCCAGGTCCTCGGGCCAGTAAGGAGCAAATTCGGTCCGAACGAGAGGCTATGGTAGAGCGTACGAATGTCTCACTTCAGGCAGTCTCCAAGTGGGGCGAAACCAATCTGGTAAGATTCAACGCCGCCAAAACACAAGCGTGTCTGTTCACCGCTAAGAGGAGCCCGTTCACCTTGGCTCCCGTTTTTCAGAATGTATCCCTGGAGTGCACCGACCGCCTTCAACTCTTAGGAGTTGAAATTTCCTCATATCTCAATTTCGGGCGGTTCATTGAGTCCAAAGCCAAGGTAGCTGCTAGAAAACTAGGCGTTCTTGCAAAGGTCCGACGGTACTTCACACCGGGACAGCTTCTAATGTTATACAAAGCACAGGTCCGATCGTGTGTGGAGTACTGCAGTCACATATGGGCTGGTGCTGCAAAATGCCATCTAGCAGCTTTGGACTCAGTGGAAAGGCGTGCGAAGAGGCTAATTGGGGATCCAGATTTGGTTAAGTCCAATCTACAAAGCCTCGAGCACAGGCGCAGAGTAGCCAGCCTATCGGTATTTTACAGGTTACATTTTGGAGAGTGTGCGCGGGAACTGCATGACTTGATTCCGCCATCTCCTTTCTACCATCGGACAAGCCGACGAACGGCGAGTATCCACCCTTACGTTGTTGAAACTTCAACGGTCCGGACTAAGCGTTTCGCTTCGTCGTTTATACCGCGTACATCGAAGGACTGGAACAATCTGCCTGCTGCGGTCTTTCCGTCCAACTATAATATAGGTGTCTTCAAGGCTAGAGTGAATAGGCTCTTAATAAACTAGTGCGCCTGACCATCAATAATTGCATCTCCGCTTACCATCAGGTGGGAGCGCAGTCAAGCACTGGTTTATATCAAGCAAAAAAAAAAAAAAAAACTTAAAAAAAAAAGTTTTTAGCAAGAAAAAAATACGTGGATAACTGTAAAAAAAAACAATTTTCTTCATTACATTCAGACATTTCTCAGTTGTCACCATTGATAATGACTACATTATGGTCTGTTAGTTCACACGTGTTATTGGCAAAATTGTATACCTTTAATGAATAGTTGAAGTTGAAGGTTTAGCTGTCAATTCAATGGCATTTGACATTATTACGTCTGTCAGCTCAGTTTTTTTATCTATATAATATGTGAAAACGAATAGCTATACGTTAGTCTCGGTAAAACTCAAAAACGGCTGGACCGATTTGGCTAATTTTGGTCTTGAAAAATCACGAAAAAAAATCCAACGCCATCTCTAATTAAAATGTCATAACAAAATGAGTTGTGCTGTTCTGGTAATGCCAGTAGATGGCTTTATCCTTACTATTAGGCGGTACGAAGTTCGCTGGGTCAGCTAGTAAATTATAAAGTTATCTCATACTGTCGACATGAAAAGTATTCTGTGTGTTATTTCAGACCTGTGCCTTTCATTTAAATCCATCCAGCCATTTAAGTGTAAAGGAATAACAAACGTACACACACGTACATAACAAATTCTTGCCTTTGTACCTAATATATATATATACACCTGAGAGCAGTGGTGGCCGAGTGGCAACGGCCCCGACTTAAGAGTTGCAGGTTGCGGGTTTAAACCCAGCCAGGCGCATTACTTTGTGTAATTTATTTCATCACCACTGCTCTCAAAACGGTGAAGGAAAATATTGTGAGGAAACCGGCATGTCCTGAACCAAAAATTCGGAGACATGTGACATCCTCTAACCCGCACTGGGCCCGTGTGGTGGATTACGGCCCATTCCCTCTCCCAGAGAGGAGGCCTGAGTCCCAGCAGTGGGTACATTATAAGGCCGACTATGCTATGCTAAATTTATATAATATGTAGTTACCTGTTCAATGTGGCTATATTCCCAAGTTAAAGGGTACTTTAAAGTTATACGCATAAGTTTAAAAGCAATTATTTCTGTAACTTTGTAGGTACTTATAATAATTGCTTTAATTGTTGAAATACGTGACTTTACGTTACTATGAGCATGTCATGGCTAAGATGGTAATTATCTATAATACCTGTGCCTACAACGAACTGCATAAACACCTATACTGAGATTGTATACCTACTTCGAGAGCTTTGTTACTAGTTGTTTGCCAAAAAGTCTATGAATTTTGAGCTCCTACTGTAATTTGATTTATAGTGTACAACAAAGATCTCATCATCATTTCAGCCGAAAGACGTCCACTGCTGGACATAGGCCTCCCCCAAGTGCCGCCACAATAAACGGTCCTATGCGTCATGCATCCATCGGACTCCCGCAACCGTTACCTGGCCTAACCAAGTTACGATCGTTTCGTTCGCGCCGAACGCCTTGAGTAGGCTACGCCTCTGGTTCCTTTGGTCTGACGTCATCTCTACGCTCAGTCACGTGGTCAGAACAAAGGAATCGGAGGCGTGGCCTACTCGAGGCGTTCGGCGCGAACGAAACGATTGTAACTTGGCTAGGGGGGCAGGTCATCGGTCCACCTTGAAGGAGGCCTTAAAACGCTACGTCTTCCGGTACGTGGTCGCCATTCCAGAACCTTTTGGCCCTAACGGCCATCCGTTCTGCGAGCAATGTGACCTGCCATTGTCACTTAAGTTTGGCGACTTTTCGTGCTATGTCGGTGACCTTGGTTCTCCTGCAAAGATCAACAAATATCTATCTTCCAGAAATATAAATTAAAAAATCTTAAATTGACGGATACAATCACAGATACGAGCAAAAGTTTTTTTTCCTAGCCATTATTTCTGTATCCTAATCCTAATATACATATATCAATATTTGTTCCGTACGGTAATCGAACTTGCGACACGTATTACAACAGCCTTGAACCACTGCGCTAACTGGGTACAGTTAGCGCAGTGGCCCGCGAACTTATGACGGGTACGTCATAAGTTCGCGGGCTTACGAACGGCGAGCAGAGGGTAGCTCACCATCCGACCGTCCGGTAACCGTCCAGACCGAGCCCAAGTCATCGACGGCGCGTATTGTTCTACGCACGCCTCAAGGAGGTGTCAACATACCGTTGGGGCCCAGCATGGTCGAAGCCTAGTGGCCCTGAGCCTACGGCCCTGGTGTGAAAGGCAACGAAGGAACAGGAGTGGGTTTCTAGTCAGTAAAAGTCTATCACATCCTCTCGCTCCGCCCAAGAGCCGGGGATGTCATTGGACGATTGTCCCACCGAAAAAAAAACCGTCATAAGTTCATAACACTCAAAACCATGTATAGAACCGAAAGTAAGTGACTACATCCTAAGAAATAGTACATCAATTGAGAGCGAGATGAATCAATTCATCAGAATCATAATTACCATTAGTCAGGATTGATTAACACAACAGGGACATATGTAGATACCTTACCGTAATTAAGTACGAAATTCCGCTTTGACTCACAGCTAATTAAGAATTTCTACTTACTCCGACTAATTAAGTTATCAGACAATACAATTTATATCTATTTATATAGACCTATTTATAATTTCTCTAGCTAGCATAATTAATTTTTTATATGTACCAAAATACATAACATGCTAAAACGATTTCTATAATTAGCTGTACTGTGTATTTTTAATATTATAATATAATAATATTCCACAACTATCACACAACGTCGTTTAGTCCCAGCTAAGCAGAGCTTGTGTTATGAGTACTAGACAACTGATAAACATGCTTATATATTTCTAAATACATACATATTATAGATAAATTACGGCCAGACACAGAACGAATGATCGAGCTCATCACACAAACATTGTCCTGGGTTCCCACCCATTAAACCCACGACCTCTGGTATAGCAGTAAGGGTCACTAACCAGTAGACCAACAGACCAGTCCATTTAGTCGAATATATTGCTATTAAATCATTGAATTCCATGGTGTTTTACTAACATAAGTTACATATTATGAGCTTCTAGTTTAGTACAGTTATGTACCTTATTAGGACATATATACGTTAATTTTAGCTAATTGTCACACAAGACAGGAACCAACACTGCAGTGCTGGTTAAACGAATTAGGCATGTACCGAAAGACACATCGTATCGTGAATCATCCTTAATTTAGAATTTCTCCGTGCCGTCACTGATTCAATTAACTAGGAAATAAGGCACGTGTAAGATATAGGTCGGTTTAGGGTAGCTACATATTTTCAGTATTTCATTTTTAGTGTTTATTCTTAACGAAACCCTTACTACTTAGCGAGATTTATAATACCTTTATTTCAAGAGTCAGTTTCTTCTGAAATACTAATAAAAAGAAATACTTTTAAAACAAAAATGAACAAAAACAGCAAAATATTTGGATCAAAAATAAATTTATCTATAATTAAATTAAAATATATGTATTAAATAGAAAAAAAAAGATTAAAGAAAATTAAAATGTTTTCAGATTTAAATAAATATATATCGATTGAAGAAATACTTTTTTATACTTATTTATTAATATTCATTTATAAAGAGGGACATATTAGTTGTGCAAGAGCTATAAAGTATGACATCAGTCTTGCTAGGAGTATCGTTTTACACAGTTACTGGGTTGTAGAGATCAGACGACCGCTCAATGTATCGCAGCATATGCTGAGATAGGAACCTTTTTGGTCTCGCACAGGTCTTTTATTTTTATCTTTTAATATTGTTTTTTTTTTTTTTTTACTTTAAATATGTAGTTACTTTTTATTTTATTGTTGCTTGTGCGAGTCTCAAATAAATGTTGTCTTTCTTTCTTTCAATGTAAAATATTGGTTCTACATAGCCTGGAAACCGACTTCAACAAATGGAATCATAGCAATAAGAATATATGAATGGCATTTTTTTTTCCATTTTACAGGTTAGTGATTAAAATATGATTAACGACAGTAAAACGTATTCATTCACGGAATTACAATCATTATCATTTAACTTATTATCAATATAACCTTCTCTGTTCAGTCAATGATATAATTCAGTGAATAAATACGTGATACGGTCCTAAATAATATTTTAATCAACATGCAACTTGATACTATCCTGCAAAATGTAAAAAACTTAAACAATGTCTACATCAATCCTTCCTGGCTAAGAAATAATGGGGTTGACTGCCTGAGGTGACGAGTAATAAAGAAGTATGAAGAGAAGAAGAAGAGAGAGAAGTATGAAGAAGAGATTTTGCACCGACCCTAAATAAATTGGGATCAAAATAAAAGAATATTCCTAATAATTTTCTTCTTTTCTTTGTTTGTTATCGTACCACTCTAAAATCGGCAGGTAAAAATGCCTAATGAAATTTAATGCCTTTGTACAGTATTTTTTTAAAAGTATTAATAAATAAACACACATTTATGAAACAATGACGATAAAGTTACGAACACATTTTCGTTTCATATTTTCAATTTGCAAATTTTCAAGCTGGATACGCAGTAATTATTCAAAAATATACAGCTTTGATCGACGTACATTTTGACGGGTTTCGGTTATCTCATTTGAATTCAGGTCTAGCTTGGCACGTGTATTGGGTTACTCGGAACTACAGGCTTTAACCACTAACTGTGGGTTCTCATTGTTCGGCTGCAGAGTTTTAAATATCGCGAATTAAAAAAAAAATCCCTTTATTACACTCATCATCATTATCATCATCATTTCAGCCGAAAGACTTCCACTGTTGGACATAGGCCTCCCCCAAATGTCGCCACAATGACCGGTCCTGTGCGTCTCGCATCCATCGGATTCCCGCGACCCTCACCAGGTCATCGGTCCACCTTGTGGGAGGCCTTCCAACGCTGCGTCTTCCGGTACGTGGTCGCCATTCCAAAACCTTTCGTCCCCATCGACCATCTGTTCTGCGAGCAATGTGCCCTGCCCACTGCCACTTAAGTTTGGCTAAGATTCTTCGGGCTATGTCCGTAACCTTGGTTCTCCTGCAGATATCCTCATTTCTGACGCGATTTATTACACTAGTGTCTTTAAATTCTATATCACTATTTTTTTTTATATATTACACTATAGTACAAAGCAAAGCCTGCGTATCTTTTCTCCTTCTCTGTTAAATTCATCCGAAGGTTGTTTGTAAAAAATCACTTGTAGCGTTAAGACCGCCCATTGTTACACCCTATAAATTTTAAGCCTCTACTATATATATTTTTAAGTATATCTATCTGTCAAAGATAATTACAATTTAATTGATGAGAAGAAGTAGATTTTGGCCATTGTTTTAAAATAACAACAGAATCCTTTATACATATGTAATCGGTTCATAAGTCCATTCTACAGGAATCCTGAAACTGTATAAAGAATTCCACTGTTCGATTACTTTGACTTTGTGTTGATGTCAGATGTTTTAGCTTTTTATTTCGGTTTCCAAGTGTTATTATCTATTTGTTATGTGTGAATCACGACCTTTGTGAATATTTTAATTAATCAAGTAGGTACCTACACAAAGAAACAAGTACAAACAAGTTATCACTTTGAAATTATTTTAAAGACTTGATATTATTTGTCAAAAGGGAAATATAAATTCTGTATCTAATAAAAGCTGCAAATATCTCATTACATTAATCTCAGCTCAAAAAATCACACTGCATCTTAACTTAAATCTAACTTAACGCAGAACTGTGTTATCTACTCCAGTTCATTTACCGTGAAGCCTACTCGATGAACCGAATAAACTGTGGGTACCACTAGTGCCCCACTCCCATACACAAGCACCATACAATGTCAACATTCATTCATTACGCAACGAGACCTCGCCAAGAAAAATCGCTGCGTTTCTAAAACCGGTTTTTTTGTTACACATTATCTACCCTATTGTTAACGGAATAAGGATGGGAATTGATTGATGACTTAAGTAGGACTGGACGTAAGTTCGCGTTAAGTTATTACGACATTGTGCTAATGGTATATGGGAAACTTACCTGTCTATAGTTTGTATAGTACAATTCTAGAATATATTACTTGAATAAAATATACTTTTTATACTTATATCTAACTTGATTTATGCGTCATTCCAATTAAGTTAGCTCACGTCTTAATAGAAGGATAAAACGTGGTAATATTAAAGGCTTGTTTTTTAAGGAAAATGAAAGTTTTACCTTTGTATAGAAAATAAAATATAATAATATTTCTCAAAAAGATTTATATTCTGATGCATGGAAAAATAAAAATTATAAAAGTTTTATAACTAAAAAATATACGCTCCCACTACCTTTTCAAAATCACAATTTCTGTATTTAATACAATAATTACAGTTGAATACAATTTAATCGATTTAGTAACAAATTGACATTTAATCGAAAACAAATGTTTTCTCTAATTAAAAATCACAAATAGAAAGTAAGAACTTACCTTTATTAGGAGATAGTCTTAAATTAAACTCAGCAATCCCCAAAACTACTCATTATCGAGCGAAAATGCACCAGTCGCCCGTGAACTTGACGTAAATTCGTTGCTATAGCAATGCTCTCCCAGGGAAAACCTCCCCTAGCGAATTCACATCCAAAATACGCAGTAACCGAACAGGTTTAAAAATACGTAGAATAAAAACTGAGCACTGAATAAAAATAAACATAGGCACGTCTCAATTTCGGATAATAAATACACAATTCGGATTATTTTTTGAAATTCGAACGCTGTTTTTTTATTGCGCGGGACGGACGCGCGTCTTCGCGGCGGTACGGAGCGCACTACGTAAATGTCAGCACAATCGGCACATGTGCGGGTCGTAGTAAGGCCGCGTTTACCACGCAAGCGATTTTCTTTGCTATTCTTGATGATTGTGTTTTTAATATTACTTACGTACGATCGTTATGTTAAATCGGTAATACATTTTAAAATAATTGAGGCTTTTGACATTTATTTAGGAAGGTTTATAGTTGCATAAGAATACACACCCGTGTGAATCATTTTTTTAATTTGCCGAACGGTCCTAGAAGGAGGATAGTGTTTTTTATTTTTCTTTTTTTTTAATAATAAAAAAAAAAATTGAGGTGCCCATTTGTAATATCAAAATAACATGTTTTTTAAAGTGCTTATGACATTAAATTCACTGTCGGTCTGTTGGTTTGTCTCTTTGTTTCAGCTAATTTTCTCAGCGGCTGGAGCAATTTTGACGGGACTTTCACTGGTAGATAGTTAATATTTTAGGGAGTCATTTTGGCTACTTTTATTTTAGAAAAAGAATTAATAATATAATAATAATAATAATTTATTCAATAGGTAGTTTGTACAAGGCATACAGAGTAGTCTTAAATACTAGAGAAAAACAGTACATTCATTACAAAGTGGGTCCTAGGACTCCCTTTCCTAAACTAGGCAGAAATTCTGTCTGTATCTTAGGAAAGAGTTTCCAGTTATAGGGGGTCGTATTACGGTTACAAAATAAAATAATGACATTGGTACGTGCAGTGGGTGAACAAAGTACTTAGTTAAATATGTGTAGTGTGTGTGCGTGTATGTGTGTGTGTGAGAGTAAGTATGTGTGTGTTTGAGCGTGAGTATATGTGAGTATGAGATTGAATATGTGTGTGTATGAGAGTGAGTATGTGTGTGTTAGTTTTAAGCGTATTGTATGTGTAAGCCTATCTCGTTTAATGTATTGTAGTTAGAAGCTCCTCGGTATCATTATATGTTAGTGTCTGAAGCCAGGAATGTAGTTTCTTCTTTACCTCGCACTTAGTCAAGACGTATATATTAAATAGTTTGTGGGCTTTATTATATAACCTAGCACATAGACCATTAAACTGTCGTCTTACAAAGGCAGTCCTGCAAGAAACGGTAGGACATAACGGAAACCCACCGCGCCGCTGACTCAAAAGCTGCTTATTGTAAGAGAACATAGAGTGTTTGTAGAGGATGGTTCTAAGGATATACAATTTCCTAACCGATAGGACATTGCATTCTGTATATAGCATAGATGTAGGGTAGTCACGCGGTTTGAAGTTTATTACTTTTAGCACAGCCCTTTGAGCTCTTTCAAGCTTTAATAGCTCAGTTTTATAGGTCCCCCCCCATACAGGGATACAGTACGTCAGAATTGATTGACACAGAGCCAAGTAAACCATACGGAGAGTATCTTTATCCGCCGAAAACCTCAGATTTTTAAAAATGTATATGAGTCTTCTGGTTCGAGATGTTAGTGACTCCAATTGAGTGGTCCAGTCTAGTTTCTCGTCAACGAACACTCCGAGATATTTTATAGATTTGACCATCATCAGCGACAGACAAGTACAAGCTGTATTGTTTTGCGGACAGTTATGGGCTATTAGGTTTCCGGTTTCTTTAGCTGGTTTTGGTACGTTCGGTAAAATAAAGCGTAAAAATTTGGTTTTTGTAACGTTCAAAGTTAATAAATTCCTTGCTAGCCAATCCATTACTCTCCGCAATGCGTTTTCCGAGTGCAATTTAGCGTCTTCCCAACTCTTACCATATGCCACTAGTGCAGTGTCGTCTGCGTATGTGAGTGTTAGGGTTTCGAGCAAAAAAAAAACATCTTGAAAGTGTGACCAAATGATATTGTGCTATTGTACGTGTCTGACACAGACAAAGTCGCGGGCACCAGCTAGAAACTAAATAAATTATACATTTGAATACCATCTAGACTATCAACCTGCCAAACTAAGGAGTCGGTCAGTTAGTCAGAAAGTTGATCGGTATTCGAACAGCGCCGCACGATGAAAGTGAAAGTATGTCGTGTCATTCATAACCTGGGAACGTTAACTTGCAAGTTGTTGGTTTGGTTAAAAGTGAATCTGTATATTTACCTGAGCAGTGGTGGCCGAGTGGTAACGGCCCCGACTTACAAGTTGTAAATCGCGATTTCAAACACAACCAGGCGCATTACTTTGTGTAATTTATTTCATAATCACTGCTCTCAAAACGGTGAAGGAAAACATCGCGAGGAAACCGGCATGTCCTAGAACCAAAAATTCGAAGACATGTGACATCCACCGACTCGCACTGGGCCCGCGTGGTGTATTACGGTCCATTCCCTCTCTTAGAGAGGAGGCCTGAGTTCCAACAGTGGGAACATTATAAAGCCGACTTTACTATGCTATATTTACCAAGTTTTGTATTAAATTTTGTAGACCAACTTTATGAACTTTCTTTAAAAGTAAATATATTGTTATTCATTTATTGCTATATTATAACTAGTACTAGCTTCTACCAGCGGCTCCGCCCGTGTGGAATGTGGTTTCTCCATACAAATTTTGGACCCCTGTTTTACCCCCTTAGGGGCGGTGTTTCGTAAAACCCGTTCTTAGCGGATGTCTTAACTCTATAAGGAACCAACCCGCGTAATTTTAAGTTTGTAGGTGTTATAGTTTCTGTGATTTCGTGATTAATCAGTGAGTGGTATTTCGTTTTTTTTATATATAGATTATTATAAAGGAAAAAGTTTGTGAGCGTGTGTGAGTATGTTTGTTAGTTCGTCACGCTTGAATGGCTGAACTGATTGGACGTAATCTAGCACACGAGTAGACCATGTCCTTGAATAACACATATGATAGTTTTATCGCGGAAGTGTGTTTACTTTTTTTTTTTTTTTTTTTTTTTAATTGATATAAACCAGTGCTTGACTGCGATCCCACCTGATGGTAAGCGGAGATGCAATCATTGATGGTCAGGCGCACCAGTTTATTAAGAGCCTATTCACTCTAGCCTTGAAGACACCTAAATTATAGCTGGATGGGAAGACCGCAGCAGGCAAATTGTTCCAGTCCTTCGATGTACGCGGTATAAACGACGAAGCGAAACGCTTAGTCCGGACCGTTGAAGTTTCAACAACGTAAGGGTGGATACTCGCTGTTCGTCGGGTTGTCCGATGGTAGAAAGGAGATGGCGGAATCAAGTCATGCAATTCCCGCGCACACTCTCCAAAATGTAACCTATAAAATACCGAAAGGCTGGCTACTCTGCGCCTGTGCTCGAGGCTTTGAAGATTGGACTTAACCAAATCTGGATCCCCAATTAGCCTCTTCGCACGCCTTTCCACTGAGTCCAAAGCTGCTAGATGGCATTTTGCAGCACCAGCCCATATGTGACTGCAGTACTCCACACACGATCGGACCTGTGCTTTATATAACATTAGAAGCTGTCCCGGTGTGAAGTACCGTCGGACCTTTGCAAGAACGCCTAGTTTTCTAGCAGCTACCTTAGCTTTGGACTCAATGAACCGCCCAAAATTGAGGTCTGAGGAAATTTCAACTCCTAAGAGCTGAAGGCGGTCGCTGCACTCCAGGGATACATTCTGAAAAGCAGGAGCCAAGGTGAACGGACTCCTCTTAGCGGTGAACAGACACGCTTGTGTTTTGGCGGCGTTGAATTTTACCAGATTGGTTTCGCCCCACTTGGAGACTGCCTGAAGTGAGACATTCGTACGCTCTACCATAGCCTCTCGTTCGGACCGGATTAGCTCCTTACTAGCCCGGGGACCTGGCAGGTATCTCTCTACAACAGTGCTATCGTCTGCATACCCATAGATACCGGGCATCAGCAGATCGTTTATATGCAGCAGGAAAAGAGTTGCAGAGAGAACTGACCCCTGAGGAACTCCGGCATTAGTCGTCATGGGCTCTGATGAGCATCCATCGACAACAACTCGGAGAGACCGTTCACTCAGGAAGTCTTTTACCCAGTTAATCAGACCAGGGGAAATGCCGTACGCTGGAAGCTTACTCAAAAGGCTGGCGTGCCATACCCTGTCGAAGGCCTTCGAGACGTCTAAGGAGACAGCCATCGCTTCTCCATTCTTCTCGAGGGCCTCGCCCCACATGTGAGTGGTATACACTAGTAGGTCCCCAGTAGACCGATTGTGGCGAAACCCGTATTGTCGGTCACTGAGGAGATCGTTACCTTCCAGGTACGCCAGGAGGCGCGAGTTCAATACACGCTCCATAATCTTGCAGAGTATGGAGGTTATTGAAATCGGCCGATAGTTGGCAGGATCGGCACGACTGCCCTTTTTGGGCACGGGCTGCACGTTGGCAAGCTTCCAGGACTTGGGCACTATACCAGTCCTAAATGAGAGGCGATACAAGCACGTCAATACAGGAGACAACTCGGGCGCACATGCCTTGAGGACTATTGCTGGTATACCATCTGGTCCACTAGCTTTATTCACGTCTAGACGACACAGTGCTCTCAAAACTTCTCTGTTCCTTATGCAAATCTCGGGCATTGAGGTGTTGCAGTGTGGTAGAGTAGGTGGAGTAGCACTGCCAGTGTCAAGACGAGAATTGTGGGCGAAGAGAGCTGCAAAGAGACCTGCTTTCTCTCTCGCCGTGTGAGCCAGTGTTCCATCAGGTTTAACCAGCGGAGGCAATGTGGGTCTACAGAAGTTCGCTTCGACCGATTTGGCAAGGGACCAGAATGCTCTGCTACCGGACGGCTGTGCAGAGAGCTTTGCGCCAATATGTGTAATGCGGTCGAACCGAGCCTTCTTCAGTGCCTTTTTATAGGACTTGGCAGCATGGTTGAAAGCTCTCTTCTTTGAGCTCAGATCCGGAGCCTTGCGATCACGAGCGTCAACCCATGCTAGAAACGCCGAATGCTTACGCTCTTCAGCTTGAACGCAATCGGCGTTGAACCATGGTTGAGCTGAGCCTCCGATGGGTACGTCTCTATAAGGGATGAAAAACTCCATAGCTTGACGTATCACATCGGATATGGCATCTGCGCAGCTCGACGGACTTTCAGAAGAGAAGCAGACCCGCTGCCAAGGATAGGACGCAAAAAAGTGCCGCATCTCATCCCAATCTGCTGACCTGTAACGCCATATTCTCCGCTGACCACGTGAGTCGCAGTCAGGTGGGGAGAAGCACGAAACAGACTTCACCAGACAGTGATCTGAAGTACCAAGTGGTGAGGAAACTGTTACAATACATCTGTCCGGATCAGTGGTCAGCAGAAGGTCTAAACAATTGGCAGTATGACCAACTACATCAGGCACCCTAGTCGCTTGCTTAACCAGCTGGGAAAGGCCCATCGATACTGCAAAGTTTCGTGCTTCTCTCCCAGCGTGGTCGGTCTTCTGGTATGGGAAAAGCCAGTCTTGGTGGCAGGCGTTAAAGTCCCCCAGAGCGACGAGCTGCGCATCAGGGTGCCGATGCAGAGCCTTATCGGCGGCCTCACTAAGGTGGTCGAACAACCGAGTCGTCTCCTGATCTCCGCTGTGCGATCGGTAGACACAGGTATAAACAATTTTGTCCACACCAGTGTCCACCAACAGCCATAGGGTAGAAAAATTTGGGTCTTCAAGGTGACGGAGACGCTGGCAGCAGATGTCATTACGGACATACACACAGACCCCGGCACGCTGCAGGAAATGATACTCCAGAGAGTATCCCGGGTAGTTGAGGTACGCCGTATCTGACGGACATCTAATTGGACGGACATCTACTTGGGACAATTTTCTACTTTCACCAGTGAATCATATTGCAAAATAGGTTTATAGGAGAATTATTTGACCACACTAAACCACTAATTTAACGATAGTACATTGTATTTAAAATATCTGTTATTTATTTATTGTGCACAACTACCACAATGTTGTCTTTTTTAACCCAATGGTTGACTGGTAGATAATGCCTTCTGGCATTAGTCCGCCTATGTACCACCACTGTACATGAAGTTTAAATAAATAAATAAATTCACGAGTAACCCATATGATTAATTTTGGCAGTCATTGACGCACGAATGACATGCGTCTGAGTCGATACCTACCGTTTAGTGGCCAGAGGCCAAGTATGCGTCATGTTTGCTTATGACAAATCGTACAGCACTAGAAAGTTTCCAACATTGTCATCAGATGGCGCTTACTTAGTTTAAGTACAAATTAATGTGTATTTTAACGTGATTGGGGATGTTGAAAAAAGTCGCACAAAGACCAGTGGTATATTATTAAGTAGTAGTGTAAGCAATAAATAATGATTACGATGAAAACAATTAATTTACAATTGTACTATGTCTCTATACCTATTAGATAGCATGGCATAGACGGAAATTAGCACACGAGTTGATTCTAAATAGAATAGGGGACATTTTATACACTAAATGTCCATCCATCTTCCTGCATTAAAGAATTCTAGAGCATAATTAATCTATACTAATTTTACAAAGAGGTAAAGTTTGTTTTTTTGTTTGTAGGAGGTAATGTCTGAGATTAGTCCGATTGCGAAATTGTTTTCACCGATAGAAAGCTGTTTTATTCCTGAGTGACATAGGCTATATTTTATGTATGCGGGCGAAGCCGCGGGCAAAAGCTAGTCTAACATATCAAAAAAATTGTTAGCGAACTCTTCCGAAACGGTTTGATTGGTTTTTTTTGTGTATGTTTGGTAGGTCTGAGAATAGGTTGTAGGTTATTTTTCACCCTCCTACTTCCACCCCTATTTTTTTAAATTGATTGTTTATATGATGGAATATCGTTTACCGAGTCAGCTAGTTATATTTTATGGAAACTTTATTGTAAGCACAGCAAAATAAAGTGATACAGTTATTAAAAAATGATCTCAATAGCAATTATTACTTTGTTCACATAACTCTTTGTGAAATTAACTAGTTGCTGTGAGCGGCTTTACTTACGTGAAATTAAAAAGTATCCCAAGGAAACACACCATCGGGATAAAATGTATGAGCAATTTGTGTGTCATGGTCTACTATGTCAAATCTCATCCAAATCCGTTGAGCTGTTTGAGCGGGAAGGAGTAACAAACACACACACCAACTATCACCTTTACTAGTATGTGTGTGATAATTTTAATGTGATCAACTTTCACCTCTTCAACACGCAACTAGCTTAGAACCTAATAGAAAAAAATCGCAACTACATTTCTCACAAAAAATAATCGCATGAAAACCTGCACAACTCTAAACGCCGCTCAATAAAGAGCGAGCGAGACAGCATTCCAGCCAGGGGTTGTACATCCGCTTTTCTCGCGTTATGTAAGCTACGGCCCTGGAGCCGGGCAGCTACACCCCCTGCGCCCCCCCCCCGCCACCCCCCGACCGGGGAGTACAGAGCACATAGCGGGGGTGAAGGCAGCCTTATGAGTGTCAGTTTTGGCTGATGATGGCGTCAGTAATTCTTGATGTTTGGCGTTTTGGGACGTGTAGGGTAGGCTTGTTTAAAGGTGATTTAGGATACGGAGTTTGGTAGTCAAGGTCAATGATATAAATTTTACGGAACTTTTGTATTTAAGTATATAAATCGAAACAACTCGTTTAACAAAAATTGCTTCATGGCAACAGATTGTGGACAGAAAAAGGTGGAAGAAGAATAGGGAGGGCTTTGCCCAGCTGTGGGACAATAGGGGCTACTATGACAATATATGATAAGCCTGTTGGTCTAGTGATCAGTGGCTCTGACTGCTACGCCAGAGGTTGTGGGTTCGATTCCCACCCAAGACAAATGTTTGTGTGATGAGCACGGTCATTTGTTCTGTGTCTGGTTGTAATTTATCTATATTATGTATGTATTTAGAAATATATAAGTATGTTTATCGGTTGTCTAGTATTCATAGCACAAGCTCTGCTTAGTTTGGGACTAGACGGCGTTGTGTGATGGTGGAATATTATTCATCTTCCTGCCCTTGTCCCATCTTATTTGGGGTCGGCGCAATACGTTTTTTTCTTCCATTCTATCCTGTCAACCGTCATACTATCACTAACTTCCTTTTCTTTCATATCACTGTTCACACAATCCATCCATCTTTTCTTTGGCCTCCCTCTCCCTCTCCACCCATCCACATGTATACTCATAACTCTTTTAGTAACATGTGTTTCATCTCTCCTCTTTACATGACCATACCAAGACAAACGATTCCCCTTCAACTTTTCAGTCACTGGCGCCACTTTCAAACTTCCTCTAATATATTCATTTCTCACTTTATCCATTCTCGTCACACCACACATCCATCTCAACATTCTCATCTCCGCTACATGCAATCTTTTTTCATCCGTCTTTTTCACAGCCCAACATTCTGATCCATACAGTATGACAGGTCTTATCACGGACTTGTAGATTTTACCCTTCAACTTAAGGGGCATCCGTGGGTCACAAACTGTTCCAGTGACCTGTCTCCATTTCATCCATCCTGTATTGATCCGATGTGATACGTCTTGGTCTACCTCGCCATCTCCTTGGATAAGCGACCCGAGGTACCGAAAGTCGGAGCAGATTGGTATGGGCGTTCCAGCGAGAGCTAAGGGCATAGGACCGGAGAGACCACCGAAATCGCAGAACAAGTATTCCGTTTTGGTTCTACTCAATTTCAGGCCAACACTCTCCAGTCTGTGCCACCACACCTCCAATCTGTACTGGACCTCTAGGCCACTCTCGGCAACCAATACAATGTCATCAGCAAACAGCATACACCAGGGAGCCTCTTCCTGAATTTCCGACGTCAGAGCGTCCATTATCATCAGGAAGAGGTAAGGGCTGAGAGCCGACCCTTGATGTAAGCCGACAGCCACATTGAAGCTGCCAGTGTTGCCCACTGTAGACCGGACTTGGGTACTGCATCGACTGTACATCGCTCGGATCAACTGCACATACTTCCCAGGCACACTTTTCTCCTTAAGGGCCCACCACAGAACCTCACGAGGTACCCGGTCGTATGCCTTTTCGAGGTCAATGAATACCATGTGCAAGTTTTTATGCGCACTCCTGTATTTCTCGCACAGCTGGCGTATAGCAAAAATGGCATCCGTTGTACCCCGACCAGGCATAAAACCGAATTGGTTCTGTGAAATTTCACTCTCTTCTCTCAGCCTTCTTTCAACAACTTTTTCCCAGGCTTTCATAGTATGTGACATTAGCTTTATTCCTCTATAATTATTGCATTCAAGCACATCCCCCTTGTTTTTAAAGATGGGCACCAGGGAACTGTTGCACCACTCATCAGGTGGTGGAATATTATTATTACTAAAAAAATATACTGCCTGCCTACCTAGCCTTTTCCCAACTATGCTGGGAACGGCTTTCAGACTAACCAGAAGCAACTGATAACCAGAACAGCTATGCCAATTTGACCTCTACAGCCCGGTAATCGGGCAAGTCCATCTTTGCACCTTTGTGTTGCATGAAGTTTTAATAAATAAATAAATAGCACGATACTTCTTAGCAATACTGGTGTCAAAATTCCTGGTTTCTGACTATCCAGAACGATTTTAAATAAATTGCTATTCTCGTTTAGCGCGAAAAATAATGAATGCGCGAGGATTATTCGTTTCTACTGAATTTTTTAAGCATTCAAATACTTTAACATTTTCTGGAGGATCTGGAGGATCAAGGAAATTAAAACATGCTTTCAGGGTTATTTTTCAATTGTTTTCAAAATAATGTTTTGGCCATGCCTTGATGCCCAAAAACGAGTCACGGCTTTTCTTTTAAATATTGCCTCAAAAGCACTCAGATCTGAAATATCTAGTATCCATGGAGTTTCTTGCACATTCTTCTCTATAGTGATCTGATCTACGCTTTGGAATGTGCAATTAGCAACATTTTTTCTGACAGACTGACTTCTTGACCTTGCAAAATTACCTGTAAATGTTTTTTTTTATAAAGATATTTGAATCTTTGAATCTATCTGTAGGCTATACAAATATTTGTTCCGTGCGGGAATCGAACCCGCGACTCGCAGCGCAACAGCCAATTGTTTAACCACTGCGCCAACCGTACCATCGAAAATAAATAAGCTGCATAAATACATGAATCCGTAGAATATTATTATACTCAGAGACTTTATTCTCTTATAACCAGAGGCGTTGTGTGGACTAATTTAGACATGGGCGAAGACACAGCGAGGCCTTTACTTTCATAAAGTCGAAAATGAGACAGCGACTGTTGCAACCCAGAGTTCAAACACATCGTCGCTTACAATCAGGTGAAAAAGTAGTCAAACGCGATCCTATCAATTATAAAAAAAACCCTCGCTTGTACGAGGCCCCTTAGAGTGCCAGGCCGTGGGCGAGGGCCCACTTTGCCCACGCCTAGCTACGCTACTGCTTATAACAGGATACATTATCAAACATAGGTACTTTAACCCCCAACAATGAGCGCACACACACTATAATATACACGTGTAACAAAACCACACGCTGTAAATACTGTAACGTAACGTAAACGTAACGCAAACCACACGGTTCTTGTTGGAAAACGTTTGCAACTCCTGCTAAAGGTACGCTTTCAATTAAGGATGACACAATTTTTTAGTACCCGAAAAACTCGAATAACCGAAAGAATTCAATATTCGAAAATATCCGGACCGTACTAAATCAAAATTGGAATGATTTTTCTCCTTTATGGCTTTTCGTATGGTATGGGTTGCCGATGTTTCCATCTCTGTATTGCTCTGCATTGTAAAAGTTAGGTACTTACTTTTTGATCTGAATAAAAAGGAATGTATACGGATCTGTTGAATTTTAATATATAGAAAGTGTAAATTTTGGAGAATTGTGTATTTTATTGATACTAAATTGTATCAAAAAAACTGGTCAAGTGCAAGTCAGACTCGCGCACGAAGGGATCCGTACCGACTGTAGCAAAAAAATCACCTTTGTTTATGGGAGTCGCATCTAAATATTTATTCTGTTTTAAATATTTGTTATTTATAGAAGCAACAGAAATAAATCTTCTGTAAAAATTTCAATTCTCTAGCTATCACGGTTCATGAGATTCAGCCTGGTGACAGACGGACTGACAGACGGACGGACGGCGGAGACTAAATAATAGGGTCTCGTTTTACCCTTTGGGTAAGGAACCTTAAAAGAGACAAGCCTTATGCAAAAAATAACTATTCCAAATAAAAAAGCTGATTGGAACATCACGCTATCATCACAAAATTGGGTTTCGGTTCGTCAATAATAAAAACCTCTGTCTCTGGTTTTTTTTTTTAATTTTATACCAAAATCAGTCATTATTTTTTTAAGTACTTTGATTATTTTTATTCAAAAATCATCATCATCATCATCATTTCAGCCGAAAGACGTCCACTGTTGGACATAGGCCTCCCCCAAATGTCGCCACAATGACCGGTCCTGAGCGTCTCGCATCCATCGGATGGTATGGTATTCAAAAATACCATTACGGATATATCCGGTATCTACGCACAAGCACAACACTAGCAGTCCGAACTGGGTTACCAGAATTTGGACCTCAGTGCTTACACAAATAAAACTCATTAAGCTGCCAATTTGTTTATCAATTTCACAGGGACATTCTCTTTTATTTTGAGGGTATGTTGACATCCCTTGTTTTTGGAACAATTCATCTTCGTTTGAATTTCATATTGTTAGGTGGGTATGTGCGGAAAAATTTAGGATGATTTTTATTATTACCTACATGAAAAATGACCCCGTAACTTACTTTGTATATAGGATCCGATACACAAGGTAATATATCATATTAGGATTTTTTTTTTTAATATGGGAAATCATCCAATGATTTCTCGAGCTCTGGGTGGAGCTCGCGCGTGTCAGGCTTTTACTGACTAAAACCACACCTGTGTCATTCAATTACCCTTTGCGTTATAGGACTATGGGTTTCCTTTTCATAAATTCCTCGCGGCCATCGGCCCTGCTGGACCTCTATGAAAAGCGCGTGGATCACTACGCGCTGTTGACGACTGGGCTCGGTCCGGTTAATTGCCGAACAGTTTATTTGCTCGACGTACGCAAGCCCGCGTCTACCGAGGCTGGTAGTTCGTTCCCTCACAAGTTTGGCCTCCTCCTTCGCTAACATTACTGCTTCGCAGAAGCAGGCGACCGCCTGCAATTCCTCCTCGCTCCGGACCATAGCCCGAACCAGGGCCCGACACGAAAGGTCACCTCCGCCGATTGCCTCCACGAGAACACGGCGGTGCTCCGCTCAAGCGGGATATCATATTAGGATGGGATGTTATCAGTTAAAAGCTTAAATGGGATATGTGAAAAAGTGGGATCCCTGAGAGACCCCGCAAACTGCAGACTTTCGATCGGCCGACAGTTTGGTTAGTTGCTTAATCAGTATAAAGCAAGTATGGAAGTGCGCACACAAAACGATTCAGAATCGGCCAAAAAAAAGTTTAGCTTCATACTGATCAAGTGGCCGAGTGGTAACGGCTCCGTCTTACAAGTCGCGGGTTAAAACCCAGTCAGGCGCATTACTTTGTGCAATTTATTTCATCACCACTGCTCTCAAAACGGCAAAAAAAAAAACATCGTGATTAAACCGGCATGTTCTAGAACCAAAAGTTCGAAGACATGTGACATCCACCAACCCGCACTGGGCCCGTGTTGTGGATTACGGCCCATTCCCACTCCTAGAGAGGAGGCCTGAGTCCCAGCAGTGGGAACATTATAAGGCCGACTATGACTATGATTAAGCAACCAACTAACCTATCGGCCGACCGAAAGTTTACAGTTTGCGGGGTCTCTTAAACTTGCTGTCGATTTCAGTTCTGTATCCGCAGCATAGAAATTAAAAAAAACAGGAGAATTGGCAAGGAGGCGTGTGCATGTCCGCGCGACTTGCGCAAAATGCACACGATCGGGCAAACGGCCGTCAGTTATAAACTTGTGAGATATGCGATACGTGATCGTAAACAAATTTAAAATGCCGTGTTGTTCAGTGGTTTCATGCAAGAACCGAAGCGATAAGAGAAGCCTGGGTCATCATGGAATCTCTTACCATATGGAACTACAAGTTTAATACTATATTTATCTTTAAAATCAATAAAAACAACAAATCTTATAATATCCCTTGCTGCTACTACGTTATTTTTGTTTTCAAATATCAAGGCGACTGTATTACTCTTACAGTACATACATTGCTCTTTAACCACTACTTAATTTAACGCTCAGTAACGGAACAAGCAATGTAAAAATAACATAACGATACTTTATCCGTGTGGTGTATTTCATAATAAAGCCGCTGTTAGTTGCGGCGAGTTAATGATGTGCCTATATGATCTACTAATATAGACTATCGACCATAATATCGATTGGTTGGATATCCAAAGTAAAATAATGTAAATATTTTTATTTATTTTGATTATTTTACAGAGTTGTAAAGAAAATGCATAATTCAGAATTTAATAACGACTTTTGCTTAAAATAAGGCAACATGTTCTAGCTCTTTATTTGTTCTCTTTATTTAACAAGATAGAATTTTTTTTTCAAAACTTTATTTTGTTAGAAAAAATAGTACAGTATTTTTTTTCTAACAAAAGCCTTACATGGTGAGGTTTAGCAGTAAGTTAGGTAAAATGATAACTACAATGTTATTTTATGTTTTCAGTTTCCCGAAAGACGCAATTTTAATAAAGCAATGGATTGATGGAAGGCCATCTAATAGGTTCCCTAAAAAAATATAGTACTATATGCCCATCCACTTACAACCAGAAATGCTTTAGCCTCTAAAAAAAAACGCAGTCTTTCTGAATGGGCAATCCATAAATTAAGACTAGACCTGAGTTAAAGTTTTTTTAGTAACTGAAAGCTTTTTCATGCAATAATTCATAATACAAGTTATTAAACTTTTCAGGATTTTAGAGGACCAGGACATGTACTTGGCCGATTTTTAGTATTTGATATTGACGTTCTGAAATGACGTATATAATAGCCTTATACGAGTAAATGGTTAGTTTTTGGGTTTTATGAAAACAAATTAATAAATAATTAATTATTATTATTATTAAATTATTATTATTATTATAAACATTTTATGATTTTGTTTTTGGGACCCAAAAGAAATAGCACAACAAAAAAAAATGGAAAAATCGATAACTTTTCTATTTAGTCAATCACTAGCGTAAATGTAAAATAAATTGACATTTAATGTGTGCGTAAGTTGTACGGTGCACGGAAAATACACGCTGTTTTTAGGGAGGTAAGGTTTATAATTGACTGTGTAGTATGGACTGATTTATGATTTGTGGATGTGTGCGCGACTGCGTAAATATTACTGCAAATGTAGTAGTTTCGGCGGTGGTAGGGAAACTGGAGACATCGTGTTCCGGTACAATTTTTACTACTTAACATATCTCCTCCCTTCTTATATCTATGATCCGCAGTTGTCAGAGACAGTTTAAATTCTGTTTTCAATGCGGATACAGTGGTAAGCTCGGCGTTGGCTTTTTGTGGAAAAGCTCTGCACTACACTGCATGTCTTCCATTAGCCGATTGTTTATTTTTAAAGAAACTGTTTGATACTATGGTGTTAGCATTTGTTTTCGTTAAGCTTCGTTTAGACAAGAGGTAGGTATGACATATGCAGTAAAAAGTATTACGAATTTCTATAGATTAAATAAAAGTAAGTATGTATGGTGTGAGCAGTGGTGGCCGGGTGGTAACGGCTCCGACTTACGAGTTGTAGATCGCGGGTTCAAACCCAGCCAGGCGCATTACTTTGTGTAATTTATTTCATCACCACTGCAAAACGGTGAAGAAAACCATTGTGAGGAAACCGAGATGTTCTAGAACCACCAATTCGAAGAAATGTGAAACGGTCTAACCAAGTACCAAGTTTTATTGAAATCCGTTCAACCGTTGGCGTGAAGAAGTAAAAACCAGGCAAGTGCGAGTCAGACTCGCGCACTGAGGGTTCCGTACAAACTTACCTATGAAAACAGTGCAATTCCCGAGTTGAATTACGAAGATTTTTCTATTTTCCATTTTACGAAGAGTCTAGGTTAACGGAAAAACCATATGAATTTTAATTCCCTTGAGAGTGTCAAAATACACGATGTTTGCGACATAAACGGCCGTATTTTCGTTAACTCAAAATTTGATTTTTTTTCCAGCTTCAAGGGACCGCAGACCTGAGTATATAGTTCTAGTAATGTCAACTCGGTACCTTCACGCGTTCCCGAGATAAAAGGTCAGACAGGCAGCCAGACAGACGGATAACAAGGTGTTCCTATAAGGGTTCCGTCTTTTTCCTTCTGAGATACGAAAAAGACAGCCAGACGGACCACAAAGTGATCCTATAAGGGTTCCGTTATTCCTCTTAAACCTTTAAACCCTAAAAAACATACACATACACAAACACTCACCAACTATCGTCTTCATAATAGTGTGATGCAAAATTTTATTTACAATATGGATCCAGGATTAAATGTTGTCTTGTCAGAGATTGGGTTTGATGGCTTTGCCATCGATTCAGGAAATAGTCCCTTCATTTTCCTTAACGTGACATCATTCTACATGCCACCTTATAGTTTCAAATAATATATGAAAATAGGTAAAGTTTTAATTAAATTAAATAAAACTTGTGCAGTGATTTCCTGTAAAGTTGGCAAAGTCGACATCATTAAGAAATTCTCGAAACGAGTGGGATGTATATTTTTTTTTTGTAGTTTGTTACCGTCAAGTGATAAAAAGCGAAGTAGGTCAATTAAAAACGAGCTCAGGGAATTTATTTTCATAACGTAATTGTGATTAACACGTTGGGAATTTTAAAATATTTTATCAGCTCAATTTTGATCCTACGAGATTATTTTCATTTAAAAACAATAATACTAATTTGTGTTCTGTCTTCTATGAACTGATGCAAAATATACCTAAGTTTCCGATTATGTACAAATAATTCTATGCAATTAGGTTATACATTGGCGCAGGGGCGCCGGTTTTTAGAAAACCTCATGGGTGCTCATGCTCATTTGATGACTTGAAAAAGTGGCGAAGTGTGAGAAGAGAAATGCACACTAATCGACAGGCAAATAAATAAATGTCCTACTTACATAATGCGTACTTAATTATTAATTATGATTGATAAAAATATAAAATGAAACCATTATATAAAAATGAAACTAGTTTTTAATATCAAGAAATATTATAATTTATACGTAACCTTAAAGTCGATTACTGATCTGTTTCTTGATGTCTATTCTCAGGGGTGCTCGGCACCTACTGTTTATTTCTCATGGGTGCTCGAGCACCCGAGCGCCCACAGGGTCGGCGCCCCTGCATTTGCATCAATAGATTGACCAAACGGCTCTGGGCACGCATGTGGATTACCGCTTATTCCCAGCTGTGGGAACATTATAACACTTATAATGCTTATACAATAGTTTGAAGGCATTTTTCTAATTTCTGCCTAATGAGATGAGGTCACCATTACCTACATACATGTGTCATTAGGATTTGTAGGATATACCTCTGAGATAGCCACTCGCGGTCTCCACTCCAGAACCTTTCGGCCCCAACGGCCATCTGTTCTGCGAGCAATGTGCCCTGCCTATTGCCACTTAAGTTTGGCGATTCTTCGTGCATGTCGGCAACCTTGGTTCTCTTGCGGCTATCTTCATTCCTAATTCGATCACGCAAGGAAACTCCGAGCATAGCCCTTTTCATAGCCCTTTGGGTGACTTTAAGCCTTCTGATGAGGCCCATTGTGAGCGACCACGTTTCGCAACCATATGTCATCACTGGCAACACGCATTGGTCATAGACTTTCATCTTGAGACACTGTGGTATATTGGACAAAAAGACACCGCGCAGCTTCCCGAACGCTGCCCAGCCGAGTCGGATTCGACGGTTGACGTCTTTCTCGAAATTAGATCTACCCAACTGGATTGTCTGTCCAAGGTAGACGTAATCGTCCACAACTTCGAGTATCGAGTCTCCAATCTTGATAGGAGTCTACCTATAAAGACTTGGACAAATTGCTCTTGTTGCAGCTTTCAATCTCAACTCATCAATCCAATCAGTCAATGGCAAACGATTAGAGATTATTCTTAAGCCCTTTAAACAGTCGATTAGCGGTAGAAGATAATCTTACTCAGTTTAAACTGTAATAAATTCTTCTCAAAACTTCTCCAAGTCACCATGAGTCGACAACGTCATACAAGTTAAATCGATACGATTGAACGTTCTACAGTTTCTTCACAGTACAAGTTGCTTGGTTAAGCGGGCAACTTCAACGGGTTTAGGGATGCCATTTCTTGAGTCGAGATGATGGAAATGCATTTTTATTTTCATGGAAACAAAACATAGAACTTTTTGTTTTGTTCTGTAAAGTAAGATTTTTTGTTTTACCATATAGGGTGTCACTTGAAACAATGTCTGAAATATGGACATAAATGCGTGGGAGAAGTCATTAGATGACTTGCCACGTCAAAAAAAAAGCATCGCAGAATTTGCATATTTTTTTAGGGTTCCGTACCTAAAAGGAAAAAGAGGAACCCTTATAGGATTACTTTGTTGTCCATCTGTCTGCCTGTCCGTCAAGACCCTTTATTTCGGGAACACGTGGAGGTATCGAGTTGAAATTAAAACCAAATACTCAAGTTTGCGGTCCCTTGAAGCTGTGAAAAAATCAAACTTCTGAGATAACAAAAAAAAGATACGATTTATGTCGCAAAAAACGTGTATTTCGACACTCTCAAGAGAATCAAAATTCACAGGGTACTTCCTATTGACCTAGAATCCTGAAATTTGACATGAAGCAAGTTCTAATAGCACAAATATGGGAAAAAATCTGAAAACTGTAAACTATAAGTTTTCATAGGTAAGTTTGTATGGAACCCTCAGTGCGCGAGTCCAACTCGCACTTGCCCGGTTTTTTTTTTTAAACCTCACAGAATTTCGAATTGTTGATAGCCCTAACAGCATCCGTAAAGTTAGTGGCAAAGCGCATAGTATTACATCAACTGTTTTAACTTTGCAATTACGGCTGGAAACTAGATTCGCATTTAAATTTATTTTATTGTATGCGCGAATAATAGGCGATATCAATATTTTCTTCTATTGTTTACCTTATGATTCTTTTAATAGTTAGATTAAAGGATCGTCCCCCTCGTTTACCGAAATAAGAATTTGAAGTAGAGTGTTTGTTGTTTGTTTGAAAGCAGTGGTGGCCGAGTGGTAACAGGGTAGGTCGCAGGGTTCAAACCCAGCGAGGCGCATTACTTTGTGTAATTTATTTCATCACCACTGCTCTCAAAACGATGAAGGAAAACATCGTGAGGCAACCGGCATGTTCTAGAACCAAAAATTCGAAGACATTATGCTATAAGTATTTGTCAAATTATATTTCAGTTTTTTTTTTTTCGCGACATAGCCCGAAGATTCGCCAAACTAAAGTGGCAGTGGGCAGGGCACATTGCTCGTAGAACGGACGGTCGATGGGGCCGAAAGGATCTGGAATGGTTACCGCGCACCGGAAAACGCAGCGTTGGAAGGCCTCCCACAAGGTGGAACGACGACCAGGTGAGAGTCGCGGGAGTGCGGTGGATGCAAGAC
The DNA here is from genome assembly GCA_949316375.1 of Mythimna vitellina. Classification (NCBI taxonomy): domain Eukaryota; kingdom Metazoa; phylum Arthropoda; class Insecta; order Lepidoptera; family Noctuidae; genus Mythimna; species Mythimna vitellina. The sequence goes on from OX438696.1 coordinate 5,692,665, forward strand.
GCACAGGATCGGTCGTTGTGGCGTCGCTTGGGGGAGGCCTATGTCCAGCAGTGGACTTCTTTCGGCTGAAATGATAATGATGATGATCTGACACACTCCGGGTTATTAGGTAGATACTCAGCCCTACAACAAATCTTGCTGACTGAGGGCCGGTTTGAGTGACGCCACAACGACGATCCTGTGCGTCCACCGTACTCCCGCAACTCTCACCATGTCGTCGGTCCACCTTGTGGGAGGCCTTCCAACGCTACGTTTTTCGGTGCACGGTCGCTACTCTAGAACCTTTGAACGAAAACTTTTGAACGAGCAATGCCCACTGCCACTTTAGTTTGGCGATTCTTCGGGCAGATATACCAACAAAAATATGCTTGAGTTATGTAGATATGTAAGATATGTGTTCAGCCTTATTACAATTCTAAAGAGAAAAATCAATTCGGTGCTATACGAGCTAACCAACTCAAGACGATTTTTTTCACTTTCTTGCAATGTTGCAGTTAACCTTTGGCTTCTTGACACCCCAAAAACATCACCCGCCTGGACGTGAAGTGCAGTGCATATGGAGTGCATACGCACTACATCGGTAGCGCACCTAGGTAGGCAGCTGCAAACACAATTTGGCGAAATGGGGGTTTTATAGACCCATCGGATACTCAATGTGAGTGCGGTGCCCCTGTTAAAAACATGAGCCATAGAGTGGCCCAAGTACCCATACGCCTGCACTTTGGAGAATTTAATGAGTGCTACCGATGCTGCAGTTACCGTAGCCACCAACTGGCCCCAAACAGTTTAACGAGTTTGCCGTCGATTCGAAAAAAAAAGGAATTTTGCAGTTTTCATTAGATTTCAGCTCCTAGTATCATTAATTTAAATGTATAAATATTTAAAAGTCGTGGTAGATAGGGCGAATGTTCCAATTTTTGTCTCTGAACCAACATCAGATCAACGTGCTTGAAATGATAAGCCAATGTTAGCTGCAAAAAGTATAAAAAACATTTTGGATACGAAGCACGCTTTTTGAATAAGTATATTATGTCCAACATACTGTTATATGCCATACAAGGTATATTCTGTAATCGTAAGTATATGTCGGAAACGATCGTTACTTTCTGTTCTCTCCCTGCCTTCCATGGAAATGGTAACATTATCCTATGTTCCTGTTTTCATCATACTATAAAGAGCGGGATTTTAATACGGGAAAAGTATAAATGAAGTTTTTTTTTTTTAATACCACATGTCTACGTAAAACAATTTCCACTTGAAAGTAGGGAAACAAATTTACATTTATTTTTTGTTCACATGACTAAATAAAATATTCTTTAAATCGGATTAGTAACATCTATATGAGTTAGTTAATAATTTAGAAAAACTTATAACCTATGTTAGTTACCTTAATATCTATTTTAAAACAAGGCGGTTGTTCCTGATACATCGGTGAACAACATCACATCACAGTTGAAAAACAGAGGAGAATCGTACCTCGCCGCTATGATCTTCAGGATGGAGTTGGAGCTAGCCCGCACTATGCAGAGCAAAGAGGCCGATTTCTGTCTAACGATGGCTTGGAAGCCATCGACGTGCGCCTCTACAAACATACCTGATGCCCTGCAGAAACGGGGCAGCCCATCAACATCCTGAACCCTTTATTATATTGGATCCGCAGGGCTGATAGGTGATAGTCCGCTGTGTATAATTGGTCCACAGACTGCACGTGTAAAATACTTGACTTGGCTTTAAATAGTGTTATTTTAATTTTTTTGGTCTACTACACCGTGCAAACCTGCGAGCCAACACATTACATCGGACTGCCAGCCAGCGCGCTACGTATCATCTCAATATCCTCGAATAAAAACCAAAATAAAAAAATACTTCGTCATAAAATACTTCATCTTGGTCGGTTAAGTTTGTTTCAATTATTTTATAAATATGTTCATTAAAATAAAGATAGAAATGAATAAAATTACAATACATGAAAATTTTTGACAAACGTAACCAGAAATCGGACTAGAGGTTTCCACGGAAAAAGGGCAAATATAACTGATTTGATTGACCTAACATTATTTTCCCGAGTCAATTTGACAATATTCAGTTTTATAGTCGCTTCTTCGCATTAACAAGCTCACAAATGCAAATGTACAGGAGATCCATTTTAATACATTTTCCATTCAAAATGGGTGAATTATATTATTTGCTCTCAAGTTATTCTCCTTTCGTGAATTACATCATCCACGATAGTTATTTTAGGCATTTTATTGTAAGATTTTTTTAAAAGCTTTTTGGCATTTTTTTTTTATAGGTTCGCACTTGTTGGCTATCTCACCTGCCCCCCTAGCCAAGTTACTATCCTTTCGTTTGTGTCGAACGCCTCGAGTAGGTCACGCCTCTAATTCCTTTGTTCTGAGATCATCTCAACGCTCAGTCACGTGGTTAGAACAAAGGAATCAGAGGCATGGCGAGTCGTTCGACGCAAACGAAAAGATCGTTACTTGGCTAGGGGGCTGATGGAAAGCGACGATGCGGTCGACGATGAAGCCCACTTACCTAGAAGTAACCTATTCACTCTTGACTTAAAGACACCCGAGTTGTAGCCATCAGGAAACACAGATTCCGGCAAGTAATTAAGTAATTTTTGACACAAGCCATTGTTCCACCGAAGGTATGAAGCCTTGTCAAGCTTCAAACTGAACTGACTATCGTCAATGAAACTTTAATTCTAAGAGCCAACTTATCACACACGTGTTTATCAAATAATTTATATTTTACCTATAATAACTTTACTTTTAAAGACAGGTATTATATAATAGCTTGCATGTGTACGTCTTACGCTAAAAGCATCCACCAACGCTATCAAGAAACTTTGATTGCTGTCGACTCAATTTTAAGATCAATTTCCTTTAGTTTATAGTTTCCTAGTACCCGAGTTACTTCTTACCTTTCGATTTAGCTCCTGGTGCTCCTGGCTTCGAGAATTTCAATGTAAACAGGTTCCTGAAAGTTATTTTAGAAGTTATTATTGGTAATGATTAAAATTTATTACAGAAAAAAATAGATAGAAATTTTTATCAAGATAAAAAGTTACAATTTAATTTACCAAGAGGAAAAAGTCAAAAGTCACTCAACAGAAGAATGCTTCTGAGTTTCAGTAAAGGAAGGTATTCTTTGTTCAAAAATAAAAAGGTTATATGTACTTACTGATTAAAATTGAGGAAAAAAGGCTTAAAAGAAAAAAGAACTGGGCAAGTGCGATTCGAATTTGGGCACTGAGGGTTCCGTACAAACTTACCTATGAAAACATTTCAATTCCCGAATTGAGTTTCGAAGATTTTTCCGAATCGCAAAAAATGTTTTTTTGTGGCGTAACTACAAATTTACAGTTTTTAGATTTTTTCCTATAATTGTGTTATGAGACCTTGCTTCATGACAAATTTCAGGATTCTAGGTCAAAGGAAGAGTACCCTATGAATTTTGATTCCCTTGAGAGTGTCGAAATATACGTTTTTTGCGACATAAACGGCCGTTCTTTATCTTCGTTAACTTAGAAGTTTGATTTTTTCACAGCATCAAGGGACCGCAGATATATATATATATAGTTTTAATTTCAACTCGATACCTCCACGCCTTCCCGAGATAAAGGATCTCGATAGACAGACCGACAAACGGACGAACAACAAAGTAATCCTATAAGGGTTCCGTTTTCCCTTTTGAGGTACGGAATCCTAAAAATCGGTACCTACAGTGATAAAAATGAAACATTGATTTCCCTATGTGTTCACAAAAACTAGACGGACTGTAACTTTATTTATTCACGACAATATTTACAGCAGGGATAAAAAATATTCTAAACATAGGTCGATATCAAAGCTATATTTTATTTACAGGTGTGACGGGACACAGTTTTCCCATTATATTTCAGATGATTTGTATCCAAATATGCGAAATTGTCCATAACCCAACTGTCACAACTTTGTGCCTACCCAAAATTTATTGTAACTGACACCACTTCTAACAGTGGGGAAAATGACACACCTGTAGTGAATTTAAAATAGAATACATTACGGGGAAATTCAATTTAAGCTGCTGGAGTTTAGACAACAAAATAACAGAGGAAAATAGTTAAATGCCATGCACACATAAAAGCACTTTGTAGCAAAAATTCCGAGCATTTAAAAGGACCCAAAAAACTATGCCCAAAAGGAATGGAAGGCTCGGATTTGGCCTGATTGCAACAGGTCTTAATTCCCCTGAGGGACTTCAAATTACACCACAGAAAGGATCTTGTGTACCTTTAGTTTTACGCTAATATCTTTGTCGTTTGATGTCGACTTCACTCCTGTTTTTACTTTCGTTTAGGGAAAAGACCGAATGCTTTCGTGAAAGGTGAGCTGAGGGAATGTCATTGGTTTGAGCATGACGATCACGTATTAGTATTCTCTTATGAATAAAATAGCACATCCCAATTTCTTTCCGAAGGTACTGACAGATTTTATGCTGTTATTTAGTTCGATTTTTTCTACTTGATTCTGTTGAGTGTTGGAATATTTTGACGAGTTATTTTTGTTGCAAATGTGACAGAAACAGATTTATAACAAGCTTTTTATTAACTTGAAATGTATGTGTGTATGTATTTTTTTTTTTTATTGGGTGGGATAATCATCTTATGACAAATCCCGCTCTTGGGCGGAACGGGAGATAGTGTCAGAATTTTACTGACTAAAAACCCACTTCTGTTCCTTCGTTGTTTTCGTCCCAGGGCCCCGGGTTTCGCTTTCACACTACCCGTGGCCCCAGTAAGGTTCGACCCTGCTGGGCCCCTACGATTTGCTGACATCTCCTTGAGGCGCGCGTGGAACAGTACGCGCCGTCGATGACTTGGGCTCGGTCCGGACGGTTACCGGACGGTCGGACGGCGAGCCATCCATTGCTCGCCGTCCGCAAGCCCGCGCCTACGGTGGCCGGAAATCGGGATCGGAATCCAGGCGTAACTATGTATGTTCGGCTCAAATCTTGCAACTCCATTTTGAAGCAGATATCTTCAATCGATTGAGCTGAAATTTTGTATACATGTGTAAAGTGCATGACAATACAATATTATGATGACATGGAGCTGATCTGATGATGGAGCTGAAAGGTGGCCGTAACTCCGCAATTAAACGACACAACCCCATGGAGTTTGGGGTCGTTTGATGCGTACTGACGAGTACTTTGATTCTTTTTAGCACATTTAATTAAAAGCTGGTTTTTTTTAAAGTTTTTTTACTTTTAATTTTATTTTTAAAATATTTCCCTACACTATGAATTACTCCTGTATTGTGGGTGCGTTCACAGAGATGTAAACTCACATACACAAGATACCCAGCCGGAACAACTATATATAAGTCATACAAATATTTCTTCCGTACGGGAATCAAACCCACATCACTCAGTGTAGCAGCCAATAGCTCAACCACTGCTCCAACCGTGCCATCAGTTTAATTGATTTTGTTGAGTTTTGGAATATTTTGATGAGTTAGTTTTAGTTGCAAATTTGACAGAAACAGATTGCTTTATCAGACCTTACCTGTAAACAAACGCGTATAGGTATTTTTTACTTCTCACTTCTAGAAATAAGAGCCTATGTGTTAATCCAAGATATAAGCTATCCTACTTTTTTTTTAATCCGAACTTCAGTCGTTAGAGCTTGAAGTAGTAACAAACAAACAGATCGAGTACAAATTATTATTATAATTTCTCGTAAATAAACTGTTTTTCTTTCTTTTTCTTTTTTTATATAAACTAGTGCTTGACTGGGATCGCACCTGATGGTAAGCAGAGACGCAATCATTGATGGTGAGGCGCACTAGTTTATTAAGAGCCTATTCACTCTAGCCTTGAAGAAACCTAAATTATAATTGAACGGGAAGACCGCAGCAGGCAAATTGTTCCAGTCCTTCGATGTACGCGGTATAAACGACGAAGCGAAACGCTTAGTCCGGACCGTTGAAGTACGTCGCCGTACGTCGGGTTTTCCGATGGTAGAAAGGAGATGGCGGAATCAAATCATGCAATTTCCGCGCACACTCTTGCTTTCTAAACTATCGCCTTTAAAATATTAGTTTGAGATTACCTAATCGGCTCAACATTTTTACAAGTCTAAGAGGCTTAACGTCGAACGAAATGTTAATTAGATTAGATACGTTAGTTCTTAACTCCTTTTGTGTCTGATGCATACCGTGGCAGCCTTTGATTAAGGCTACACTATAAGCATAATCAGCTTTTTAATGTTCTCACTGCTGGGACTCAGGCCTCCTCTCTAGGAGAGGGTATGGGCTGTAATCCACCACGCGGGCCCAATGCGGGTTGGTGAATGTCACATGTCTTCGAATTTTTGGTTCTAGGACATGCCGGTTTTCTCACTATGTTTTTCTTTATCGTTTTGAGAGCAGTGGTGATGAAATAAATTACACAAAGTAATGCGCCTGGCTGGGTTTGGACCCGTGACCTACAATTCGTAAGTCGGGGCCGTTACCACTCGGCCACCACTGCTCTACTATAAAAAAACATGGCTACACTATAAAATGTATAAAATACTGAATCTTTAGCATGTATACGTAATGGTGTATGCTTTTTTGGCTGTCCTTAAATAAATAAATAAAAAACAAATAGCGGAGTAGTCTCAAAAATCCTTTCATTTTTCCTTACATAAATAATATATATTTGTATATTTATGTTTATATTATATTAAATATGAATACATAAATATTGACACTTCAATAATAATAATAATTTTGGCCTATGTCCAACAGTGGACGTCTTTCGGCTGAAATGATGATGATGATGATAATTATATTAAATATTTATGTATGTTTATCTAATATATAAAATTCTCGTGTCGCGGTGTTTGTGGTTAAACTCCTCCGAAACGGCTTTCCCGATTCTCATGAAATTTTGTGTGCATATTGGGTAGGTCTGAGAATCGGACAACATCTATTTTTTATCCCCCTAAATGTTAAGGGTAATCCACCCCTAAATTTTTTTTGTCAATTTTATATAAAAAAAAAATTATATACATAGCAAATCAACGTTTGCCGGGTCACCTTGTTTTTATATATATTTTTTTATATATATATTCATATGACCCTTTGTTTTCCTATTAATATTTTTTTTTTATGCACCTACCATGTTTTCTTCAATACCCTTGGTTGACTGGTAGAGAATGCCTAATGCATTAAGTCCGCCTTTGTACCTTTGTGTTGCATGAAGTTAGTAGTAACTACAAACCCGGCGAACTCCGTTTCGCCACCAGATGGCTCGTTTTATGTAACATTTCGTTTGGTGATTAAAAGAAGAAGAAAAAATTTTTTTTTTGCTATAAACCTCACGGAGCCCGAGACCTTTCTAACGAATGCAAAACCGTGGAAATCGGTTCGTGCGTTCTGGAGTTATAGCGTCAGGAAGGAAAACCCGACTTATTTTTATATAGTAGAATACATAATAGACTTTCTACCGAATTGAGTGCAATTCAAACATACCAGTAAAGACCACTAGGTAGTTCTTTACATAGAAACCTATCCGCAATTGCAAGTCATCGACTCTTCAATCCTCTTACACAAGTATGCGATGACACGAGTGGACTAAACCAGAAACCATATCAATTGGTATCCGCAGGAAACAGCGTGCAAATCGAGTTAGTCGGAAGCCACACTTATGTCGGAAGTACCCTCCTTTAAGTGTATAGAGAATATTGAAGTGTCCGCCACTGTTATACTTTCAGACTTTCATGTTGAAAGAAATGTCAATGGTTCTACAAAAATGTGAAAGGAATTTTATTTTTGAGTCAGAATGAGTTTAGAATGGTACATTTTGTTACAAGTGGAGAAAGTTTCTCATTGCGACCGAGGCGGCATTCGCCCGAGTCTTAAGGGCCCCTTTTTCGAAATTTACGTTTCTAGATCGAGTTGTTTTCAGAGAAATCATCATATTTAAATCCGGAAAAAAATATATAGTACAGATACATCTTTAATCTAGTGACTTTTTTGGTTAAAAACACATTATTTAACATTCCACTCGATAAAAAAAAATCTGAAATAAAGTCGATTTTGAAAGTATTTTAAGTTTTATGAGACTTGGGGGAACGCAACTTTTATGGAAATTTTACATTTCATTTACTAATCGGGTTTGACAGGGATATTTTTGGATAAATTTATAATATGGCACTTATTTTTTTTAATATAAAATAAATACGTGAAAACGGCACGCGCGCACCGCGCCATTGTCCTGCCGGACGTCATCGAGGGAGGACCTATGCAAGTTTTGCTCGCGACCATACATTTTCGTTGCCGCGCGCGTAAATAAACGTGTTTTATTATAAGTAATTGCAATCGCAAATAGAAAAAACAAAATTAAGAAAAAAAGGGTATCTGAAGTGAAGAAAATCCGAAAGTGTATTGCGTAAGTATTTATTCTATAAATACGTCACAATATAATTACTCCTCTACACAGACCAGCGAAGTCAGTATGACTAGAATTTTAAATCTATCATGGAAACATTCTTAAACCTTTAAAAAGTGCAGTTTTGCATCCTGATCAAATTCAAGGAGATGTAAGTACCTAGGTTTGTTGTTTTTTGTTTTTAACCGACTTCTAAAAAAGGAGGAGGTTCTCAATTCGGATGTTTGTATGATTTTTTTAATGTTTGTTCGCGCATAACTTCGTCGCTGCCAACCAATTTGAAAAATTCTTTTTTTGTTGGAAAGGGTATATTTCCCAAATGGTCCCATAGTCACCAAATCGGGATCTGATGATGGAATCTTGGTGAAATCGAGGGAACTCCTCAAATATTATAGCCAACTGTAATATGATTTTGGTATTTTTATCGAGAAATTAAGCATTTACAGTCGAAAAGTAACATTTGATGAAATGGAACTGATGAAAAAGACCAGAAATGGTCAACGGAACTTCATACTCGCATAGATATCACTATGGAGATAGTTAAGCGACTATGATAATACAAATAAATTAATGGCTCTGAATAGTGTTGAAAATGGTATCATCAAAGTGATCTGATGATGATGATGAAGCCGGAATGTAGGCACTGGAACTCCGTAATAAATCAATGTAGCCTAGCCGTGTTTGGACTTATCAGAATTGTAATAAGATGCACTTTAGAAACTTTTTACAAAAAAATATTTTTTTGTAAAAAGTTTTTTATTTCACACTTTTTAGTTGCGATACACTTATAAAAAGTAAAGTAAAAAGTTTATTATTATTATTACATTCTTTTATTATGTTTATGAAGATTTGAAAGATATTGAACAATGGCTATCGGTCACTACTTGTACTCACTAGGTAAGTACCTAGAGCACGGTTTATGGTCGCGTTGCGTTTAGTAGGTAGAAATCGGCCGGCCGCTATAGAAATAGCCTATGACCTATTCTCAAACCTACCAAATATATACAAAAAACTGGTCAAGACACGAGATTTTTATATATGTATCAGGTTTTATTTAAACTCTAGTAATTAGTGTTTGTTAATTTGATTTTTTTGAAAATATGTAATGAAATTTATTCCATTCCAGTGCTCTGAGACCACGTACCGGAAAAGGTACTTTGATGTCCAAAAAAAGTACCGATGGGCACTCTAAAGAGGGACAGTATACGTAAGTACATTATGTACATATTACATTATATACTGTGGCGGAGCAGTTTTATTCATCCGCTACAAGTTTGACGTTATCTCCCGTCGCGCTTTAGTTTTCTTACTTATCACATGTCTTATGTATCCTATTATGGGATGTAACATGGCAGTAAATGATTTTTTGTTAAAGTTTATTTCGGTGACTTTGAAACTTCCGTTTCATAACGTTAATGACATTCCATTGTTGCAGAAAAACTAGGGATGACGAAGATAATTCCATTATTGTTGAAGCTAAAAATGAAGAAGACAAATTTCAAAGGACAACTAGAAAAGACAAAGATGATTCCATTAAAGCTGAAAATCAAGAAGAGGAAGATGATTACTATAACGTTGAACCTATATATAATGCTATATAATGCCTACTTCCTGAAATCGTGAACCCCTGACATACGCGTGGTATGGGCATAAGAAATCTGACACTTGAAGAGAACAAATAATCCGAAAATAAGGAAAATGAGGAATCTCTAACGCAAAACAATCCTGATTTGCTATCAGGTCCTAGTTCCCAACGCGGAGGGGAGTGCCATGAGGACTGTGGCTTTGACCCTCTTAGAGGAGACTCGCGCCCAGCATTGAGGAATATATCGGTCGATGAAAATGAACCTGGACCTAGCACACGACCACTAAATTTTTATGAATTTTATTTTTTATGAATATTAATTTTTATGCTGGTACTATATATTTTATTTTATTATATTATAACACTGGTCGACAAGGTTTTTCCCACAGAGATTGTGTTTACTTATTTTTACTAAAGTATCTACCCTCATCATAAAACACTACATACTTTGTTTTTATTAGCCTCAGATTTTTTGTGACTGCCACTCTTAAATTTTACCGAACTTTCCACTAAATGCGCTCGAATTGCAACAAATGTAGTGCTCAATTGTGAGTTTGTCATGCATAAGCTACTCGTTGTTGGTTTCTCAACACATAAAGAAGATGTGGGTTTCATTTACCCTCACAGTTTCTGCCGAGTAGGTATGTGGTGAACCAAATTCTAAAAGTGAACGAAGAAATTTTGCTGACTTGGGTAAAATGGTGTTATCGTGATAATTTTGGTTTTTCCGTGGCTCCTCAAAGTAAAGTGAGTGCTTCATATGAGATCTACAACAAGAGTAAAGATTTTTACAAATTCGACAAAAGGAGTGCGCTTAATGGCTTCGGAAACCCTATGTTTTGAACAGGATCCTAAAGACCACAGACACTACGTGTCTGTGGTCGTTTTGCCAGACTTATATGGCAAAAGTGATAAATATAACGCATACACTGTAAAATATGTAAGTGTGCGATCTGCAATACAAACGCTTTCTGATAGTGTTGCTATAGCAATACCTGCAATGCCAAATAAAACATTGCGCAGGAACTAATACCATGATTTACTAACTACGTGTATTGTAACTGCAAATAAAATTCATGATTTAGCTTTTATACCCAAGTTATTAGTGTTCCTCAATCATCTTTTTGGTGATTTATAACAAACTTAAAAAAATCATCTATTTTTTATATATTACGAAACAAATGACTACACAAATCTCATAGAGGACCTAATTAAAACATATCAAGCATAGAGTTATAATTTGTCTCTCTAAATACACTTACAATCACATTTTGGCTTCCGTACCAAAAATCTGGGATCCAATGCCCAACACAAAGGAGAAAGGTTGCGGCAGGTCATTTTCATCATGAAAAACCCGTACCAGTGCAAATGGAGTCCTTGAATATTAGCAATTTTTGGTTGGATACTTGTGGTAGACCAGCCTCAAGCTAAATATTCCAGAAAATCATAATATATGGTTTAAAAAGACGTATTTTTTAATTTAATTGTAAGTAAAGTATCAATATTTTTCATGACAAATACAAGTGACTGTCACAAAAAAACGATGGCTAACAATTTTATTCTATATCTATTTCCTACAAAAGGGAGTCAAAATAAAACCATATATAGCAAAAAAAACTCTTGTGGCAAAAAAAAAGTAAATTTTTGTAGACCAGTGTAATTAATCATATTTGTCTTTCATTATATTACTCACCAAATCTTCTACAACCATTCTTTAAGTTCAACAGAATGATCATCGCCTGCCTTTTCATTCACGAGACTGTCTTATCAGAATACCGTGGCCCTGGAATGCAAAGGGCAACCGAAGGAACAGGGTGGATTTTAGTCAGTACAAGTCTGACAGTCCGCTCCATCCAGAGCGGCAGGACTCATTTGATGATTTTACCAAGCAATAAAAAAAAGTTATACATTTATAACAATATACCTAAGTGTATTAGTGTTTACAGTCAATAGTGCAGTGGACAGCACATCAAGCTATACGTTTTTGTTGCAAAACAAGCTATTATTACTAGCACGCCAATAATATTTGAAATACTGATTTATTTATCTATACTGTGGCGTGCTCGCCCGCCGCCATAGGTCACCGGAGTTCATATCGCGACGGCTCCTGAGCAACGCGGACGCAAGCCGTCTCGGTGCGTAAAATGCCTAAACTTTCGGAAGAAGGGCCCCTTAAACGAGGGTGTTATAGAGCCTTGGGCTGCAGTGACTTTCCATGTGTATCAAACGAAATTTTTCAATAAACGAAGACATGAACGGGGGTGGACCCGCGACTCGTGGGGCCCAGTCTGATACGACAAATGTAAAAAAATTGTGGCGGGGAGAGCACGCGCACTTTTCCGCACTAGGGCGAAAAACAATAAATTGCGTGCCTAAAAACGGTAGAAATAAGAGCGGGTTTTTGAGTAAGTGTATTGAAAAAAATAAGTAAAGCATTAGTCTTACTGAATTGGTTCTCCAGTTTTGGCTCAGCAATTTAGTATATTGAGCAACTTGTGGCCAGATCATACAAATTGATCACTTCATGATGTAGCCAAGTAAAATTAGCCAGATCGTTTTAAACGTTAAAGTTTGATGATATTTCAATCCTCATTTGGCCTACTTTAGACTTTTTGTTATCATAGAAATCCTACATCAATGATAAGGCGTAACGAGGATTGACATATTATCAAATGTTAACGTTTAAATGATCTGATCAGTTTTAGTTGGCCATATCATGAAGTGATCAATTTCTGTGATCTGGCCGCGACAGCTACACATCTAATAGACCGCCCATTGTGACACCCTATTAATGTTAATTTCCTAATGTAAATTGTTTTTTTGGTGTACAATAAAGAATATCTATCTATCTAATAGAAGCCGCCCGTGTCGATCTTCAAGGTCAATGCTTACCGAGGACCATCCATAGGATGACCATCTAATAATGTGAGACCACTGTAGACTCCACGAATTGTTAGGTTACTTCCTACTACGACTCACTTTTTATTATGATTATTTTTATTGTACTTTTTTAGTACAATATTGACCAGCCTACACTGTCCTTGCATGGTATCTACTTATACTGTAATATGGAAATATTGTAATAACAATTTTTTTTTAAAAGAGTAACCATGGAGTTTCTTGTTGGTTCTTCTCCATAGGAAAAATACAAATTTGGAACCGTGCACTAACTTCTGACGTTTTATAAGTGCCCATGTAGGCCTATGTGAAATAAAAAACTTTTGACTTTGTGTTGACGACCACAGCGCCATCTATGATCAACACACAAACATCTCGGTTACAGCAGCGCGATGACATCAGCAGCACGGGAAGCGGGGACCAAAACTACGCGATAAAAACCACCGCGCGCGATCCGAATCCTCACTTTTTGATTTTGTAACACGTCGACGAATTATCTCTTTTCACTATTGTAAAAATTAATTAAATAATACACGAAGTACAGAATCAGCCTTGGGTCTCATTTCCACTCCAAAGACAAGGACCTGATAAAGAAAAAGCCCCAACACTTTGAGTACACATTGAGACTCATCTGTGCCTGATAGCACATTAAGCCGTTGGTCCCAGCTGTCATCTGTCATCTGGTTAGTCTGAATGCCGAACTCAACAGAGTTGACAAAAGTCTATGCAGACAGAACTAAGTACACTGGCCTCTGATTAACCAATAAACCAATTATCGCTATGACCATAGTCGTAAAACACTTCTCCAAATAGGCATCATCCATTTTGATCTCGACCATGTTTTAACATTGTCAATTCATCTAGGTAGGTTCAAATGTTGAGCTTTACGGCATTAATCAGTCAAATGTCATGTTGTTTTTTCCGTAAGCAAAGCCACATCACCTATGACCGCAAATAAGTAGGCACGTCTTTGAAGAACCTAACATGCTTTAAGGTGACCTTGATCAGTAAAGCGATTAGGGAAAACCAACATTGCAAGTTATATATGTCACCATTTACCAATTTGTTATGAATAATATGTTTAATTTTTATAACTGCTTTTTTGTCGTTATTATTTGCAATTCAATTAAAAATAATATATACAACATGGAACCATGTTGTATATATTATTTTAAGTATATGTGAAACCTGAATATAGTTTGTTTAGAATCAGTAACCAAATCGATTTCAATAATTTTTACACCATGTTACATTTTGCTCAAAAGTATTTAAAAAAGGTCAAAAGTTGGACACCACCGACATTAAGTACAAAAAAGGTCACGGCAGGTCACAGCAGGCATTAGGAGCCAGCGCACAGCTGGGTGCGAAAGCAAAACAATCCCTCAGTCGGCCTGGTGGCTCGGTGATCATGTATTTATGTCGCCAATCAGATACCATGACTGGCTCATAACTTTGTGATTATTCATATTTCATAATACAGTTTTAAAATTTAGTACATAGATTCTTTACATAAAAATACTAGACAGGTGTTTCAGGGTTCGCACATACAAAAAATAAGGTTATTGATTTGTAGGATTTACTTGCAAGTCAGAATTTTTCTTTTGCTTAATTTTTTTCACACCTGAAATATGTTCGCATATACTTGCCATCCCGGAGACCGAACTGAAATATCACATGTACATTAATAACAGTCATATTGAAAAACCTTTCAGCATAAATTTTACTGAATTTAACATTTGATTTAAAGCACCTCTGAAACATTTTCCTCTATAGATCATTTAGGCACCGACCCCCTTTCAATCGTATTTCAAACGTCCGGATCACAAAAGATTCACGTCGCCTACAATTTGAAATTAAAATGTGCCAACCTTTCTTCAGGCGCGAAACTTTAACGGCATAGTTAGTCGTAATTTTTTTTTTCACTGTCTCTTCCACCATATCTTTTATGCCCGTGTTCGTGCTAAGCTCCTAGACGAGCTAGGTACAGTTTGCTATGTATAGGATCGACCGATTATAAGTTCACCACATTCAATCCATTTACGGTATAGTCAGTCTAGTTTTTCTTTGTTCTCATTGTACTCGAGATTTTAGGCTACGGATTGAGACACGTTACTATTCCAAGTATGAAGATTTTTATGGCGGTAAGTCCCCTCTTTGAAGAGTGTCTGGAAAGGCAACACGGCGTCCTATGGTATCAGACGCACGTTTTTTTTTTTTGTCAGATGCAATAAGTGGTCGTACGGTGTCAATTTTCGAGTTTTTAACGCGACCTTTACGTACCTTCTCATAGAGATGGTCACGTCCACGTCTAAATTCTCCAAACCACGAACACACAGAGCTGCGACATGGTGCTTCATCACCAAAAACCAATTGAAGTCCCTGGCAACTCTGTTGTTGACTTAAGCCACAACAAAAATCATAAAAAATCATTGAACGAAAATATTCACGACTTAAATTCATTATGATAGCGACACACAATCTTCGAAAGGACGCAACAATTAAAAACAGATGACAGCTTCGCAAATTAAAACGAAACATGCTCGCAAATAGTTCCATTTTCGAATTTTATCATTGTTTTTTCATTCTTTTATTGTAAGTGGCCAGATCCAAAAACTTTCAGTATGCCCCACGTACATGACGTATATCATTAATGTAACAGTGAAATTGTTTTTTGTAAAAATTTAACACGAAAGAAAAAGTAAATTAGGCACATTCTAGACATATTTCTACACATTCATATTATGTAGGTAAAGATCATTATAACAAGTAATTTGGCGGCACACTCTGCAACAAAACATATTTAAAATATAATTACATAGAACTCATAAACTCTACCAATATTTTAAATGGCAACAGACAGAACAAATCTCAAGAGTCTCATCACTTATTCAATAAACAAAAGAGTCCTACTCAAGAGGCACTTCACGTGCAACAATCCCCAATGACTAAGTAATTAATAGGTCCATTTAAAAACAGCTGATCGTTCCCTTGTACCGAAGTCCGTGTTCCTTCCTGTGCTATTATCTTATTACACTATTATCCACTTGGGTCGCAATTAAGAGAGGTCAAAGGTCCAATCGGGCGCGGACACCCATCGGATACTGAGAAAATGTACTATTTAGTTCACTTGTGTGTTTAAGATGGGAGATTAGATTTCTATTTTTAAAATATTGTTCAGAAAACAATTTATTCATTCATTCATTAAGGTTTTGGGAATCAAATAATTGAATAGATATGTATGTCAATAGTATTGTATTGGTAGCAATCTATTCCAAAATAATAAAACGGAAGAGATTTTTTTATTGTTTAAACGCTAATGTCTAGAACTACCAGTACCAGTCCAGTCTCGCATCCATCGGATTCCCGCGACCTTCACCAGGTCATCGGTCCACCTTGTGGGAGGCCTTCCAACGCTGCGTCTGCGACCTGCGACGTCTGCGACCACGTACCGGAGTACGTGGTCGCCATTCCAGAACCTTTCGTCCCCATCTATAGTAGAATAAATAATCTATAGTAGAATATATACTCTTTGTTCGTACACCATAAAAAATACAGTAGGAGCTTACCGCTAAAAGCGATTTTTACTTAGGTCTTATCGCTGAAAGCTTTTTTTAACCGATTTCAAAAAGGAGGAGGTTCTACGTTCGGCTGAATGTTTTTTTTTTAGATATGTTTACCCATTTTTCGGTCAATTGTGAACCAATATTGAAAATTTTGTGTTTTTTTGATTGACTGGTTATGCTTCCGAGTTGGTCCCATAGAAATATTGCAATGATCTGATCATGATCTTCGAAGATAGGGAACAGAACTCCTCATAGGATCACAGCAGAACCGTCGTAACAAGTAAAATTGCTTAGTTTGTAAGTGTAGTCGACGACTAACTAAAAGAAGAGGGGGAATTTATCGAACTGATTTGATAATGAAGCCTGAAGTTAGGCACCGGAACTCATAAATAAATAAATGTAATCTAACCGTATTTTGAATTATTAGAATTGTCATGAGATGCACTTTGGCTATAAGGTATTTAAGTTTCGCTGAGGAGTAATTAAAAGGTGGTACCATAACTAAAAAGTGTAAAATAAAAAACTTTTCACAAAAAAAATACAACCGACTTCAATGTAAAAAATAAAACACTGAAATTATAATTTCGGAAGTCGGTGTTAAATAAAGAAGAGAAAATCTATTATAGAAACACCGACTTCCGAAATTAAAGTTATTTTGCATTTTTCAGTTTTTTTTTTACATTGTAGTCGGTTGTATATTTTTATGAAAAATTTTTTTTACTGTGATAGAATCAACTATTATAATATTACGCTAATACGCACAATGAATGTGTTCCCAAAATGTTCCTTGTGTGTGGATGGGTTGTCCACCAACCATGTACCGGTGGCACATCGCCGTAAGTCAGTCGTCCAATAATGAAATGGGCATGGCGAAATGCATACTCCCCGAAATGCCACCGGTAAAAAACCGACAAGCTAACAACTCGGCGTCGATGCTCAAGACTTCGAAGCTTCGAATCGATGAGTGCATTATTACCAATGATCCTCTTGGTTCGCTTCCCAATCAAGCATTTACCTAAATAGACAATAATATATAGACACACACACCTGTATTCCAACGAATAAAATTAAATATCTCCACCGTAAAGGCCAATGAGGAAAACTAGAAGGAATCGACATTCGCAAAGGCAGTCCTTTTGGTGTCGATATGTCAAAGTTCAAGGCTGCTCGCTTTGTTGACTTACAAGCTAGCAAATGTTTATACAACTTGATTGAACGATTTTATCAATATAGATTTGTTAGAAAACGGTTGGGTAAATTCTATATTATATGCCTACCTACGTATGGATAAAGTTAGAAATGAGTATATTTGAAAGGCCACTTTCAAACTTCCTCTATTATAAACCCTAATGTTTTTATGAATGTACGAGTATGTTTGTAGATATGTTTGTTACTCCTTCACGCCCAAACATCTGAACATCGGGGTTACCATGACGTTCAAAGTAAGATTGTTTCATTCTTATTTCAGTGTCACACTGCAAATAAGAATGAAACAATCTTACTTCAAACGTCATGGTACAGGTCTAGATTTCAATGAATTTTGCCACACGGGAAGACCATATCCTGAAATAATAGCATATAGAATACTTTTATGTTCCCTTGGGATGATTTTATATTTTTATGCGGGTGAATCTGCTGACAGATGCTATAATAGTAGACGTGTACCTAGAATTCTGTATGAATGAAGTATAGAAGAAGTGGACTTTTTGTTCCAACCTAAAGTATAAGGGGTAAGTAAAAGTAAATGTACCAAATTATTAACTAAATTGGCATGTTGATGCCATTAATCATCATCACCGTTTATAAAAATCAGTGGATTTAAGTATAGGTACTTACCTATGTATATAAAAACTGACCAAGTGTGACAGCCGGAGGACACATAAGGACCACTGGCCAAGCGTCGAACGCAATGGGTTCCTGTAGAAGGAAACCGTCGGTCGCATCGTTGAGGCCAGCCTAGAAAGAGATGACGGGACGATGGACACGTACCGCGAGGACTGGTCGAGATGGCGCGGGAGAAGAATGTCTGGAAGGATTTGGGGAAGGCCTTCGCCCAGCAGCGGAACAGTAAGGGCTAGAAAAAAAATCATTTGTACAAACCTTGTCCTAACAATTACGAAAACAAGAAAAAAGAATTGTCCAATTTGGTGCAGTCGTTTGAAAGGCGCGTACTTACACACACGTTGCTTACATTTTGGCGATTCATTATTTTATTTATGTCGATAAATTATATTATAATAATACGCCGTGAAACTTGAACTCGCCATATCTTCGATGAAATCAAGAGTAGCATCAAATACGCATTTACGAAACGTCTAGAATAGAAGTACTACCCAGGCCTGGCAAGTTCTAGAAAATTCCGACATAAATTACCTACCACTATTATTATTAAATAAGGTTGAATAGGTAGATAAATAGGTAGATAAGGGAATTCGTACCTTCCGATATTTACAATAGAGTCGAAATCCGCGTGAAAGGAGGGAGTTACATCTTTGTATAAAAACAATTTATTACTCCACGATTCGACGACAATGTTCTGGAAAGGCCTTGAGACGTCGGTATCTAGAATGTTCCTGTCTTCGCATATAAATACGAGCTCCCGAACGGAAGTGAGTCACTTGTGTTTGCGACTGCGAATCAAGAGCGATACCTAAGTGTGTGAAGTGATACAAAACAGATCTCTAATGTTCATTGTGATTTGGATTATTGTTGATTGGACAAATTTGTTATTGTTTGTAGTGAATAAAGTTCTCTGACAATAAACCGGCATTTATTACTCACGTTCGTGACAAACATTTACCGAAACATAATGCGTTAAATTGTAAGCAGTATGTTACGGTTCACAATCTTTCGACACTTTACAATTTCACGAGATAGAATATAATCTAACGGTATTTATAATTTTACGGTGGCATATAGATGCCTCAATGGAAATAATTAATACCTGCTGTATTCCTATTCTTAGCTAACAATAGTATGTCATTATTATTCTGTTTAACACATAGCGTATACAGTTTATTGAAGACTTGACGTTCTTTGACTAAAACTAATAATAACAGTTCTCCATGTTGTCGCAGCATGTATCCAGGAAGCGAAACTTCGTGAAACTCGTACTAGAAGTTTATGTAAAGCTCAGAGTGTCTAGGAATAAAGCCAGCCTTCCCAGCCACCTATATTTTGAATTCAGTCAATAAATCTCGATTTGAAACTTGGTTTCAGTGATAGTCGCAGAAAACTTAATTTTATTAACATCAGTCATATTTGAGCTTCTTTCTAAACAAGGCATATTTTAGTGAGTATCATTCAACATTAAAGCCGTTTGTTACTCCAAACGTATTTCAACTAATCAAATCGCCTAAAATGGATTAATTCTTGAGTCTTTTCTGTATTGAGGTTTTTGAGTTAACACGCATTTTTTCGGTGGGCAATCATTAACCAACCCATCACCCTATGGAGGGGAGTGAGAGTGTTTCAGATTTTTATTGCCTAAAACCCACCAGTATTCTTCTAGTTGTCCTTTGTGTTCCAAGGCCACGGTAACTCTTTCGAACAATCCCGTATTTCTGGAATAAAACAGGTTAAGTCAGGCTTACAACCTAAACAATACATAGATATAACAAAATCTACCGAATGCGTCTATATATGAGAACGATTCCTTAATATTTTGTGAGGTCATATGAGTCACATAATCCGGCTGGTGACGCGACCGATAGGTCACTCGGTCATATGTCTACTGGCTTCTGCCGAGATGTCAAACTGATTAGATCTGTGACGTCAGACCAGTTGGTTTTTAAACTAATACGGAGTAACACACTCAAGACTCAACTATGTTTCTACGCGATAGCATTGCAAAATAGAGTTTCAAGGAAAATGACGAATTGAAATCAAGTAGCAGTACAAAAGCTAGAATAACTCAATAAAATTTTTGCAAATGTTTGAAGTTCAGGGGGCGCACCTCGAGAAACTGGTTCGAGACCTCACGTGAGAAGTTTCTAGAAGATCTTGGCTGACTTTTAACCAGCAGTGCATGGGACAGAAACGGTTAAAAAAAATAAGACATAAGACACAGGATAACCTAGTTTAAGGGACAAAGTTTAAATTATTGTGTACAGATTTCTGCAACATCTAAATGTTTTATGTATTAATTTTTCTTTTCCTATACCATAAAAGTATAAACTGTTAACATAGATTTAATTATCTGTAACTTTTGGAAAATAAAGATATTTATTATTATTATTTTAATGAAATCACATGCAAGGCATTTGAATGGGTTTCTGTGATCCTGGAACGCAAAGGGAAACTAAAGGACACAGGTGACTTTTACTCAGTAAAAATCTGACACGCCCTCTCGCCCCACTTTAGAACGGGAGAAATTATTTAAAGATGGACCAAAACAAAAGAAAAAATTGACGAAATTCATCTTTTCTAGCTGTCTGCTTTGCATTTAAACAGCGTGTCTTTGTATAGTCGAACTGGTAGCTGATTAGAACTGGCATTAGCCAGCTATAAACAGCTTCACATAGATATTTTTAACAGACATATATTGCTCTAGAATGTCAAGGAGCTATTTCTGTAAATGGAAGTGTTATTTTAGGAATTGTAATTGATTTAATTGAAAGTGAAGGACATACTCTTGTATAGAGTTTTTTTCTGGTATGTCTTAGTCAATCTGCCAAATATCTGAGATGAAATCCGTCACATTAGAATAAGAAGGCGACTGTGAGGTGTGGATGAGGAGCTGAATCGCAAACTTTGCTCCAATTTTCTGTCTGGATGTCTTATCTAAATGAGTTTACACATTTGTGAACTGTACAGGAGTAGTTCCTAGTGTTGGGAAATGTTATGAAAATAATAATAACAATAATAGCTAGACATCGGATTACATAGGATGGATGAAATGGCGACAGGTCACTGGAACAACTTGTGACCCACGGATGCCCTAAGTTGAAGGGTAAAATCTATAAGTCCGTGATAAGACTTATCATACTGTAAGGATCAGAATGTTGGGTTGTGAAAAGGATGGCTGAAAAAAGATTACGTGTGGAGGGACTGGAACAATTGGCTTGCTGAGGTCTCATCACATCGCAGTCAAGTACTAATTTATAAAAATTTGAAAAAAAGATGTAGCACAGATAAAAATGTTGAGATGGATGTGTGGTGAATGGGTAAAGTGAGAAATGAGTAAAAGAGAGAAAGTCTGAAAGTGGCGTCAGTGACTGAAAAGTTGAAAGGAAATCGTTTATCTTGGTATGGTCATATGAAGAGAAGGGATGAAATGCATGTTACTACAAGAGTTCTGAGTATACAGATGGAGAGCAGTGATATGACTATGACTTATTTTTATTTTATTTTTTCTGTTTGAATTATCTGTTATTTGTTTATTGTGCAAGCCTACCACAGTGTTGTCTTTTTAACCCAAAGGTTGACTGGTAGAGAATGCCTTGTTGCATTAAGTCCGCCTATGTACCACTACTGTACATGAAGTTTAAATAAATAAATATGAAGGAAAAGAGAGTTAGTGATAGCATGACAGGTAACAGAACCGAATGGAAGAAAAAAAACGTGTTGCACCGACCCGAAATATCACTGGACTAAGACAGGAAGATGATGATGACATCGGATTACATAATGTGGAATTTTGGGTGAGCCAAGACTGATAAAACGTAGCTCGTGCTAGCAACACGAAGAAAAAGAGTAAGATAATTCAATGATCAATTCAAAGATAATTAAATTATCAATTGAAGAAACTGATCTTTCTAAAAACTGACACAATACAAAGGATGTGCATTGTGTAATGATATTTCCAATGCAACGATATGTCAGCGTGTATAGTGATCCGGAAGGCATGAATTGATCAAGCTAATTAGAGATCAACGCCCTTGCGGTCAAAGGTCTGAGCAGCTGGCAGTTCGTTATTCATGCGTGCTAAGTTTGAAGATATTTTGTAGTGCATATGTGAAAAATTAAGTGATTAAATGGACTTATGTGTAATCTTATAAACTTGTGAAGAAATTTAGCTCCCGTGGTTGTTGAAAGACCCCAGAAAAATAACTGTATTTTTTAGAAGTCAATCTGCTAAAAAAATGGCATGACCTTAAACTTCGCAAGAGTTGTGTTTATGATTGTTATAATTGTGTGAAAAGTGCGTAATGATAATTTCTTACTGTCATTTTATGTGCAATAAAAAGACATTGACTATCAAAGGTTCCGAAAATCAGGTTTATGTTTGACTTTCGAAAACTTGTGGTTATTTATGCTAGGGCATAATTCTTACTAAATTATGCACAAGGTTTTTATGAATTTTTCACTCGGCATTGTTTTTATTTTGGAGGTGGAAAGTCATTTAATTTCTTCATATAACATCTGATTTCTTCGGCTGTAGGGTGGGGCGGGAAAGTGTGTCAGACTTTTAATGATTAAAACCGTAACTGTGTCCTTAATTTAGTTGCCTTTTGCGTTCTAGGACCGCCTTTTCACAAATTCCCCGCGGCTCATACAGCATGGTTAGGTACTATTATAATCTAAACCTCAAAGTTGTGAAAGTACGTAACTAAGAGAAAAGATCTTATTTTCCAGGGCTAAAATACCAAAATTGTGGAAAAATACTTCATTTAAAAGACGCAAATTCCTACAAAAGAGCTGTTCTACACCGTCTATACAGCGCGTTCTCTTTTTGTGTATTTTCGGTTTCCATTCACCTTTGATCAACTTCATCCGCACATCACTTCCACACTTTTGAACGCTGTGTGTTCAAAAGAACGCCAAAGGTTAGTCAAAAGATATAGAAAAACGTCTTTTATCTTTGGATTAAATTGCTCGCGTTTGCGTTTAAGTTCACAATCTTCTGTCTGTGTACGTAAACATTTTAAAATAATAACTTTTCACAAGTAAAACAAACATGTTGAAAATATTTTTTTTTTCTTGCTAGCTGATTGATACCCAATTCATATTTCCTTTTCTAAGTTTATCTAAGACTTTACTGACAACCCCGCGTGCCTCGGAAAGCACGTAAAGCCGTGGGTCCCGGTAGTCCCATGGAGAGCCCATAAAGTCTGGCCATCAGGTTATCCGAGAAGTATCGCATTGCCCAGTAAGTGGGTTATGTGGGTCTACGCTCCATGTAAAACACCGGTATTCAGGCGGATCCGTTTAGACTGCAAGCTGACTCCAAGCTAGTTGGGAAAAGGCTAGGGAGTTATGATGACGCTGGTTATTTGTTGGTAAAAAAGTAAATATGCATTTTTGTAATGTCTTGTTTTAATGTTCTAAAACTATCTTCATGTATATCCGTGTACGCACGTACGAACACAAACACCAAACTTGAACATTTGGTTTGTTCGTATGGACGGCATATACGAACACGAACGCAAACATATTTCGAATCGAGTTCGCGTATACGAGAACTCTCTTACCTAATAGCCAAAGCGGCGTGTCGTTGGGAATGGTCGATTTTGAATTAGCGAAAAGTGTTTTGGTGTTCACATTGATTCATGAAGAATACCTTCCATAAAGAACATACTAATAAGATCTTGAGTAGTAGAGTGAGTAGAGTTTGACAAACAGAGTGTTCGATGTTCGTTAGTGGTACACACGTGCGAACCACTTTATTGCATATCATGCAACGCAACAAATTTGTTCTTACGTGCGTACACGGCTTTTGGGACAAATCAGTAGAATGGTTTCAAAGTCCATAACAAACATAGGTAGAAACAATTTTGTATGTTTTGTATAAGGACTTATCCTTGTGTGCAGACCATGTCACACCTTCCATCTTGTAACACTGCCTGTTATCTGTTTACGTAAGGCTTTAATGACACCGGCAGCGGACGCCATTGCCATGGCTGAATACTGGGCCAGGCATCAGATTTAATTACAAAAATACTTTGAAATTTTTTGCAATCGAGACGTTGAGAATATACCATGTAATCTACACTAATATTATATAGAGGTAGAGTTTGTTTTTTTGTTTGTAGGATATCTCTGAAACTACTGGTCCGATTACTCAATTTTTTCACCCATAGAATGCTGCTTTATTCCTGAGTAGCATAGGTTATATTTTACGTACGCTAGTGAAGCCGCGAGCAAAAGCTAGTGAATCACACCAGCAGTCTGTGGGCTTAACACACCCAAGAAGCAAACAACGCTTTACGGATTCAATATGACAATACCTACAGGACGCTGTTGAGGCTTTCATGTTACTCTAGTGCGCCAGGGATGCAGAGGTTAGTTGATGCGCACACTGATGCCATCACACGCAAGAAAGTGGCATCAGGGGAAGCACAAGAAATTACAACTCCTTGCAATAAAATGTTCAGTACAGTGGTCACACTTTAGCTTACGACAAAAAAAAAAATAGTTAGTTACATACTATGTATTTATTCACTTTGTCGTTACACTTGGCAACTTATCCATGTTAAAATGGGTTTGCCCCATTTCCGTCAAGAAAAAGCTTTTACAAGGCTTCATTCGCGTTCAAAGTTGATTAATTTTAATTCTGCGAAGTTAATTAATATAGTGCCAAGTGTGGTTCCCTTTGGAAGTGAATCTTCATTCTTAATTAAGTCTCATTTAATTCCTTTCAATACTTTTTGCTGTACGTTTTGCAGAGAAAATTCTGCTTTTCAGCTAGTGTCTATATATTTTAACCTTTTGAACGCCACAGTCAATGTATACGTGATAAATCAAAATAGGTCCAACACGCCCATGTCATGACCACATGACAGACGTTCATCATCATCATCATTTCAGCCGAAAGACGTCTACTGCTGGATAAGTTGGGCACGCCATAATCACGGCGGTCTCTCCTTTTTGAGGAGTGGCTGGAGCGTCAACACGGCGTCCTCACCTTCCGCATGACGCAAGTCCTCACGGACATGGCAAGTTCGGGAGGTTCTTGATTGGTTGTAGGCGGAAGAAACGACCAGGTGTCTCCATACCGGGTGTGACCGGGTGTCAATATTGTAAAATTAATAATTTTTTTAAAAGAGTAATCATGAAGTTTCTTTTCGGTTCTTCTCCATAGAAAACGACCAACCGAACCATGCACTAGCTTCTGACGTTTTATAAGTGCCATGTCAAATTAGAAATTTTGAACGCAGCTACATGAATGAGATGGTACCATCCCAAGTGTAAGAAAGAGAGGAAGAATGACGGGAAGAAGATGACACATGGCTACTACGGCGTTGGTACGATGAACGTGTGTTTTATAAGTAATATAAGACGTAGAAAAAAATCCTTTGTTTTATTTCCCAATCCCTAAATCCCACATTTCTACGTATATGAAATAAAAAACCTTTTGATTTTGATTATTGAGTCTCGGTGTCTTGTTTGTAAAGGCATTCACGATACAGGAGTAATGCTCAGTGTAGGACAAAGCTAAAAAAATAATAGGATAAGACTAAGGCAGACAAATACTGATATTGGAACTGGATGCCTTTTATTTTACAAGCGACATGTTCAAATGAGTCATGTCTGTATTATCAAATTTTGATTAGAGCGCAGGTGCTCAGCGTGACTCACATTTGTGACCGAATTGGAAATATTGGCACGTACGTTCTTAAGTACTATTTTTGTATTGTACATACAATACTTATAACATAGCTAATTAGGTATGTAGTTTTCACCTGATATTTGCAAACACCGTAATTTTGTATTAAATTATATATATATATATATATAAATATTATTTTTTTATTTTTTTTTTTTATTCTCGATAGGTTCGCGCTTGACCGCCATCTCACCTGATGAAAAGTGATAATGCGGTCGACGATGGAACGCGCTTACCTAGAAGTAACCTATTCACTCTTGACTTAAAGATTACCGGGCTGTAGCTATCAGGAAACACACATTCCGGCAAGGAATTCCACTCCTTAGCTGTACGCACAATGAATGTGTTCCCAAAACGTTTTGTGCGTATAGGTGGAATGTCCACCATGTACCGGTGGCGCGTTGCCGTACGCCTGGTGGTCCGATGATGGAACGGGCTAGGCGGAATTAGGTTATGCAATTCCGACGCACACTCCCCGAAATGCAAATGTGTCTTTATAAATTGGCTGCTCTATGTAAGTATATAGAATGCATGTAACTATATTTTTATACATCTTTATGTACATACCGATATTAGGTACAGAAAAAACAAACCTAAAGAAACAAACGTAGCTAATTTTGAAAGGAAATGGAATATGCCTGAAAATATAATTTTAGAACTTGTAATTCCCAGCAAATCGATATATTATCACAGTTTATAATTTCACAAAACGAAAATTTCATAGGTCTTTTTATGCGGTCGCGGTTACGAATATGTATGTCGTGACCTAATCTTAGAATTAATCACTACATGATATGGCCAGCTAAAACTGGCCAGACCCCCTAGCCAAGTTACAATCGTTTCGTTCGCGCCGAACGCCTCGAGTAGGTCACGCCTCTGATTCCTTTGTTCTGACCACGTGACTGAGCTTTGAGATGACGTCAGAACAAAGGAATCGGAGGCGTGGCCAACTCGAGGTGTTTGGCGCGAACGATACGATTGTAACTTGGCTAGGGGGGCTGGCCAGTTTAATGGTTTCGAAGTTGGAAACTTTTTTACAAACAAATTGTATTTGTTTGTAAAAACGTTGTTATTCACCTATTCATTAGATATTTAGGTTAGGTTGTACCTGAGAACTCAACAGAACGCGTTATGTAGCTGTAGAGTAGGAATGTAAACATAAAGTCAGTTCATATCATAGAGCTAATAAATGAATCACCTCATTCATGCATTGTTATCTAATTGCCAAATATACACTGATAAATCAATGTTAATGAGACGAATATACAGACAATTCGTGACTCAAGTGTGTTAATGAATAATCTAATTAAAATAAGGTAGTTAAGGTGACTAAAAGATCGATTAGGTCCGTCAGTTATATTTATCTTATCACAATTTTGCGTGACGTCAGAACCTGCGCAAAAAATTTTGGTACTACTTTTTGTCTAGAAATGACATAACACGAACCCCTACGAATGTTATTACTGATTTCACAAAATAAAAAAAAAAATCTATAATTTTTGGTAATTTAATGTACGGCGAGTATCATCCCTTACGTTGTTAAAACTTCAACGGTCCGGACTAAGCGTTTCGCTTCGTCGTTTATACCGCGTACATCGAAGGACTGGAACAATTTGCCTGCTGCGGTCTTCCCGTCCAACTATAATTTAGGTGTCTTCAAGGCTAGAGTGAATAGGCTCTTAATGAACTAGTGCACCTCACCATCAATGATTGCATCTCTGCTTATCATCAGGTGGGATCGCAGTGAAGCACTGGTTTATATCAATTAAAAAAAAAAAATAATGTAATTGGGCAAAAAAAGGAAAATGAAGGAACACGAGTGGGTTTTAGTCAATGAGTCTCAAAATCCCTCGCGCTCCACTTCAGCGTGGGAGAAGTCATTGGATGATTTTCGCCTCAAAAAATAAATAAATAAGAAAACCATGCACCACCTTCTAACATTTAAAAAGTCCTTAGCTCTATGAAAAATAAAATATTTTGACTTGCATTATTGAAAGAAAGTCCTTCACAAAGAGCTCTATCATTTCAGCAATAGTGGCTGTTTCAATTTTCACAATTACAAACTTTAAACTAGACAAGCTCACGCTCAGTGCTCATTAGTCCTTTTCATCTCCACGATGTAACTAGTCGCATAAACTACATACACTATAACGAGCATCCTTTGATGACTTGCTCTTTGTTCAACTTACTTGAAATAGGATATCAAGTTAGGTATCTACCTACTCAAGAAGGGAAAACTGATGAGCATCTCAAGTTTAAGTAACTGAGTTTATGCGACTTTACTGAGAGCCGTGAAAATGTTATGTCATTGGTAGAGTGTTCACCATAGGTGTGGGCTTGTGGACGACGAGCAATGGGTAGCTCGCCGTCCGGCCGTTTGGTGACCGTCCGGCGCGAGAGATGTCAGCAAAACTGTAGGAGCCCAGCAGGGTTAAAGCCTACAAGGGCCATGGGTTGTTTTCGAAAGGGAGCCCGGGACTCCTGAAACGCAAGGCATAGAAGGAACATAGGAGTGGGTTTTAGTCAGTAAAAGTCTGACATGGCCTAGCTCCGCCCTAGAGCGGGAGAAGTCATTGAATGATTTCTTAACTTAAAAATAAATAAATTAGTAGTGTTATATTTTTAATATCACTTTCAACAACTCGCTTACTTCAATAGTAGGTAGGGTGATGCTGCCTTTTATTTTAAAGTAACTAGCTGTTGCCCGCGACTTCGTCCGCGTTAAGTTCGTAAAACTGTACAATCATTCTGTGCTTGCAATTAATTCCGAAAGCATCGCAATTATTTATTGTACTTTAATATAAAACGGTTAAAGGTAAAAACACAACTACCTTCAGGAAACATGTTATGTACTCGTCCAGATTCAGATGTATGAACGTCAATGAATATAAAGAGTATGTATGGGTCATAGCAGTTGGCATTTCTGCCTACCCCAAGGAACAAACATACATAAACTAATTCCTTTTGCATTAGTTTATGCATGTTTCTAGTTTATGTTCTGGTAAAACAACATTGTATGACTTTAAACCCTCGCCACAGTGAGCACGCCACAATCGCAGCGGTAATGCCTGTCTTTGAGGAGTGACTACAGAGACGTCACGGCATCCTTTCTTTATGCAGGACTCACCTGATGTGGGTGTTCCGGAAGGTATATGTATTGAATTCTGCGGGAAGAAACACTCGGGTTTCACCATTGTGCGGATCGCCCGGAGAATACGATGGAGTATACGGTGGAAGTCAGTTCCGCTTGGTCAGAATGCCGGCGCCGCCATGTCCTCGTGGGAGCAAATGACAACCAGTAGCCTCCTTCAGTGAAGTACTACGATCAAAGAAGGTGGGTTCCCAGCCATCGCAAACACGGGACTGCGGTGGTGCCGTCCGGCCGTCTGGTCAAAACAATCCTGAATCAACGGCGCGTAGTATTCTATACGCGACTCAATGAGATGTCAGTAAATGGATAGGGCCTTCTAGGGCTGATGTCTGCTAGGACTGCAAGATCATTCGAAAGAGTTACCTCCCATAACAATTTTTGCCTCAATAATGTGTCACTGAAGAGTTTAAGCAGTTAGACAGCTTTGCAACTCGTTTACCTCTAGTAAACGAAGGAGCATAATCGGGACACCAACCTTCAGCTGGGTAACGTGCACTGATAGCGTAAAGCCTTAAGTGAATCCAAAAACTACCATCATAATCAACTATCTTTCTCCACAACAGTACTTATGAAGAATTTGGGAGAGAATGCTTGCATTGATTGTTGCAGTTTGATCATCTTGGGAGTTACTTGTTCATCTACCTATGATTTTTTCGGCGTGTATTTAACTGACGTCCCCGTATATCACACAAATGTTTTTTCGATAGTGGGAACTGCCCTTGAAGATTCCAACTTTTGAATGACTTTCAGCGACATCTTGTGCGAACTCGCATATTGATGGCCAAACCGAGAAATTACTGACGCCGATTGCCTCTATTAGGACACGGTGGTTCACCCAAGCTGGATAGACTTCCACCGCATACTACACCGGGTCCTCTGGGCGATTCGCAAAATTATAATATCAGGGTACTTCCAACCGAATCCGGAAAAGCAACCGTTTGAAACACCCACAACAATCCTGAGCTTGTGCATCCATAAAACAATGAAATTACGGTAAACAAATTTAGCAGCCGATTAGTATTATTCCTGAGATTGGCCTCCCTCAGGGGGTTGTTCTAGTGTTGGTCACCATTCATTGCAAGAAGGTAACGTGCAGATGTCGACGCAAGGCTGCAAGGAATCTGAGATACATCATACGTTGTCGAACTATGATCAGAAAAACACATTCGATCCCGTTTTATATGAAACAGTGACTGCAAATAATAAAACACGGCATTATTAGGCCGCAAGGTGCCATCATCCCGGAGGACACAGTGGCGCATACAGTGGAGGTGTGCCCCGCAAGGGCAGCACTTTGTCCTCGTGGAGGCAATCGGCGTCAGTGACCTCTCGCGCCGGGCTCTGGTTTGGGTGAGATTCAGAGCGAGGAGTAATGGCAGGCGGTCGCCTCCTTCTGCAAAGCCGTAATGCTAGCGAAGGAGGAAGCCGCAAGCGTAAGGGAACGAACGTCCTCACGCCAAACCGAGATTCCGACCCCGACTACCAGCCACGGTAGACGCGGGCTTGCGGACGTCGAGCGATGGGTAGCTAGCCGTCCGGCCGTCCAGTACCTAGTTGACCGGACTGAGCTCAGCCGTCAACAGCGCGTAGTGATCCACGCACTCCTCAAAGAGATGTTGCAAAGAGCAACTGAAGGACACAGGTGTGATTTTAGTCAGTAAAGATTGACACGCCTTCCCGCTCCTACCAGAGCGGGAAAAGTCATTGGATGATTTCCAACCTTAAAAAAAAAGAAAAAGGTGCCATCATCATCATTATCATTTCAGCCGAAAGACGTCCACTGTTGGGCATAGGTCTCCCCAAGTGTCGCCATAATGACCGGTCCATCCATTGGATTACGCGACCCTCACCAGGTTATCAGTCCACCTGGGGGCCTTCCAATGCAAGGTACCATGTAACCCCTTCCGAAAATTTGGCCGTGTTATTTTAAAGTCAATAATTAAATACACATAGGCATTTACTTTTATCGCCTTTGGTTACAGTAAAAGTTGTTAAAAATGCCTCCGTCTAACACCAGTAGTTTTAAAATACACAATGCCATCTATCAAATTTAATATGAAGTTCAACTTTCATTGTCATCATTTTTTCTACTTTGAGTCTTTAGATGGCGTTGCGAGTTGCGCGTGGTGTCATATTTAACTTCTTGAAAACTTTAAATTCATACCGTTTGCATATGCTTTGTTTCATTGCGATGAAACAAAGCCTAAGTAATATATCAAGTTACACAGAATTTTAATGTATAAAAGCTATCTATATCGAATTCTAACATTTTGCGTGATACGCACACAACTAAAAACTTCTACAGATATATTATGTGTAGATATATAAAAAAAATGTAAGCATGCAAAAATATATAAAAAAATCTTATTTACCGTGAAAAAATAAAACCAAAAATTTCGCAAGAGAGCCACATGTGATTCGAACAACCTATAAGTTATACGCAAGTCTAGATACGAAACCACTGCGCTACGGTCTTCGATGATGAAAATTTAAAATAGACGTTCTTATATAAACGTCATAATTGACTGGCTGGCTCCTTATCGATCATAGCGTGATGATTTTCGTTTAAGAAGTGATATTTGCAGCTAAATGGAATAATGTAATATTATTGTACGTGATTTTACTCGCCGCTTTGATTTTATTATGTGTTTTGATTAGTTTTTACAAAATATTAAGAAGATATCGACTAGAAATGTCAATTTTGTTTCGAAAAAATGGTAAAAGTTAGTTTTATTACAAAAAAAAAGGATAAAATAATGACAAAAATTTTAACTGTAACTGGGGATCGAACTCGCGGCAATTGTCGTTCAATACCTACATTTTCGATTATTGCTCACCCCCCATAGGAAATAGCGTGATAATTTATAGCCTATAAGTTGCCCTGACCTATAAGGATTATGTATGCAAAATTTGAACACGATCGCTCCAGTAGTTTTTGCGCCTATTAATACCATAACAAAATAATTTTACTGTTTTATTATATGTATAGATTAACGTCATGTTTACAATTATATATTTATTTATCTAAATTAATTTTAATTTTACAATGGCAAGATTAAAATTTTCTTTCAGTAATAAATACATAATTTGTTTAGAGATAAAAATCATTAGGCATTATAATTCACGTGAAAAACATCCAATGACTTCTCTCGTTCTAAGGTAGAGCGATAGGGCGTATGACGTAGGTATCAGACTTTTACGAACTAAAATCACACTTGTGCCCTTCAGTCAGCCCTTTGCGTTCAAGGACCACGGGTACCCTTTCAGTAACTTCTCGTGACCCTAGCGGGCATTGACCCTACTGGCCCCTAACGGTACACTAATTTGGTGAGAGTTTGGTGATCCGTCACTTAGGGTATCCTAGTATGGATTTCAGTCTCTGACAATGGATTATATCGTGTGCATTATTTATTATTTAACTTGTTTTGGTATCTTATGTGACTATGTAAGTAGGTACCTTTGTTAAGAGTGAAATAAAATATTTCTTACCAGCTTTTGCCCACGGCTTCGCCCGCCTACATAAAAATATAGCCTATGTCACTCAGGAATAAATGCCGATGACACAGTATATTCAGGTGAAACGGTGAAAAATTTTTAGCAATTGAACCAGTACTTCCAGAGATTACCTCCTAAAAACAAAAAAAAAACAAACTTTACCTCTTTATAATACTAGTGTAGACTATTATTAAGGAAACGAAAACGCAGCGGTCGAAGGCCTCCCACAAGGTGGACCGACGACCTGGTGAGAGTCGCGGGACTACAGGGGATGCGAGACGCACAGGATCGGTCGTTGTGGAGACGCTTGGGGGAGGCCTATGTCCAACAGTGGACGTTTTTCGGCTGAAATGATGATGATGATAAAACTAGTGCTTGACTGCAATCCCACCAGATGGTAAGCAGCCATGCAATCGTTGATGGTGAGGCGCACTAGTTTATTAGGAGCCCTCACTCTAGCCTTGAAGACACCTAAATTATAATCGGACGGGAAGACCGCAGCAGGCAAATTGTTCCAGTCCTTTGTTGTACGCGGACATGATCAACAAGGTAATATCTGCCAGTCATTCTTTGAGTTACCTTGGATTTGGCTAAACAGCTGGCAAAACCTACCAAAAATTATATCTCTCCGAACAAAATCAGTCATTTTCGCCTTCACCAACCCTCCGAAGATAAGAATCTGAACAATAAAGAATGTATAAGTAAAACGAACTGATTCACTCCATTTCATTTCAACCCTCAGTAATTACCGGCGCCTTTATAAAACCAAATCCACACAGTGCCTTTAGAGGCAACTCTTAATTTACTGAAACTCAAAGGTCCCTAAAATTAGAAACGGCAAGAGCAGCCTCAGCTTCCATAAAGTAAAATTTCGCTTGAAAAAATTCTAAGTACTCATTTTATTACTCCTGAGACTACCAAGAGAAATAATATTCCTTGAAAAAACGTAAAATAGGACGTGGCAAATGTTCAAAGTTGTCCGGGGCCTTACAGTTTCAGTCTAGCAACATTTTAAGGCATTTTGCATATAATTCGTGCCTGCGACGTCGCTTGTTATAAAGTAGAATGCTAAACAAATTAAATCTGAAGAGGTAAGCCCGGGTAGGTGGAGTATTTTAAATTAATTTGTAAGTGTTTGAACTTTGTCGGGTCGTTTGTGTAGTTAGTAATATTGTAGCTACAACCTGATTTTAAACTTTCATCGCTTTGCAAATAGACCAATATCGTTTACTACTTTAGCTCTAACTTTTTTATGGTGAATTTTTTTTTTTTGGGTGAGCAAATCATCTTATGACGCTCTTGGGCGGCGAGTGGGTTTTTAGTCAGTAAAATCTGACACTATCTGTCCGACTTTTACTGACTAAAAACCCACTCCTGTTCCTTCGTCGCCTTTCGTACCGGGGCCGAGTCTTCCTTTCAGAATCAGACCCTTGGCCCCAGTAGGTTTCGACCCTGCTGGGCCCCTACAGTTGCTGACATCTCCTTGAGGCGCGCGTGGAACAGTACGCGCCGTCGACGATTTGGGCTCGGTCCGGAGGGTTACCGGACGGTCGGACGGCGAGCTACCCAATGCTCGCCGTCCGCAAGCCCGCGCCTACTATGGCCGGAAATTTTATGGTGAAGTGGCAATGAATTGAGGGTCTGTTGAGAACAATTAATTGATACATCTATGACGCAATATTAGAATTAAAATTGCAAATTCACTCCGCGATTTAAAAATATATGACTGACCTGTTGGTCTAGTGGTTAGTGACCCTGACTGCTATGCCGGAGGTTGTGGGTTCGATTCCCACCCAGGACAAATGTTTATGTGATGAGCACGATCATTTGTTCTGTGTCTGGGTGTAATTTATCTATGATATGTATGTATTTAAAAATATATAAGTATGTTTATCAGTTGTCTAGTACTCATAACACAAGCTCTGCTTAGCTTGAGACCAGACAGCGTTGTGTGATAGTTGTGGAATATTATTATTATTATTATATAACAGTTGCCTGAACCAGATACAACACCCGTCTGGACAGAGGACCTTTTTCTATGGAGGTTTGCGTGACTATAAATCCTGTACTATATTCCTCTAAAGCTGTACCATAGCGTCTCAAAATCAAGAGTTGAATTATTTGCAATTGATATTAATTTTGTAAGTTGGTTTTAAAAAGACACTTTTACACTTAAAGTTTTTTTTTTTCGTCATTTTAAACTAGACTAGGCCGGTGTTTCCTAGCTGACTTCCCTGAGAAGAAACACCGAAACAAACTCAGGGGTCAAAGTCTATTTAAAAGTCCATACAGTTAATATGTAATGGTCAAATCACACACAATTGAAGAACTCAATGTGGAGTAGTAGATGAAAATATTTCGTAAAGTTTTCACTACTACATTCAGATATAGTTGGCACATAATGCTTCATTCCCTTTCTACAAAATAGTAGACAGGCTTTTAAAGTCGTCCCAGCATTCATTACATTTGAGATTTAAAAAGTCTATCTTTTATTTACCCGCACATTCTCTGACGATTGAGGACAGTAGGGCATAGTATGTAATGGACTGCGAAGCCTTTCTGTGCCAATATTTTAAATTGTTACACAGAAAAGTGAATACGGTTGCTCGCTTTTTTAAATGCTCTAAAAACCTTGTGATTTTAAAGCATAATTATTACATTGCTTACTAAGAAGGCATGAAATGATATAGTTTTTGTAACTATCGTCTGAAAAAGTGTGTCTTCGGATCATAAAATTTGTAAGATTCTAACACAAGGTGGACCGATGACCTGGTGAGGGTCGCGGGAATTCGATGGATGCGAGACGCACAGGACCGGTCATTTTGGCGGCATTTGGGGGAGGCCTATGTCTAACAGTGGACGTCTTTCGGCTGAAATGATGATGATGATGATGAAGATTCTAACTAGATTATTTTTTTTTTATTTCATAATGGCACTTACAAATATCAAAAGCAAGTGCATGGTTCCAATCGAATGCACAAGAAACGAAAAGAAATTCCACGGATATTAAAAAAAAAGCTTTTTTTTTAATTTTTTGTAGTACAATAGGTACTAACCTAATAAAAAATAATAATAGAAATAATAGAGTGGCGACCGCGCACCGGAAAACGCAGCATCGGAAGGCCTCCCACAAGATGGACCGACGACCTGGTGAGAGTCGCAGGAATGCAGTGGGTGCGAAACGCACAGAATCGGTCGTTGTAGAGACGCTTGGGGGAGGCCTATGTCCAACAGTGGACGTCTTTTGGCTGAAATGATGATGATGATGATGAACCTAATTAATAAATCTTATCTCTCAACATGGCACTCTCGACATTTTTTGTGAATACGTAATTTCGAATATTTTAAACATCATCAAAATTCCATGCTATATAATCTACATTACACGGTGGCATACGTACAACTAAAACAGTCCCTTTTAGAAACCAGTGCATACCAAATAATGGGAAACAAAGTGTTTACGCATTTAGAAATAAGACATAGAGAGCAACAAATCCATTTACAACGTTATTTACTCCAAAAAGCGCGTGAAATATTTTATTCACGCGATAGTGAAGATTCAATACAAACAATACCACATACCAATAATTCTACTATCAAAGACTTGATCTCTACAGAACCGTGAGTCAAACCGTACACATAGAGAATGGACTGAGAACCGCTTTGTAGAAAAAGATAAAGCGACTGTGTGGTTGATATCAAAGTCTTTTCTGTAGTAAGTAATGTCAAAGGTAACACCGATGCCTGCAATCTACTTCGAGCCGAATCGTAAAAAAACTTTTTACAAAAAAAAAATAACCGACAAAGTAACTTTAGGTTTCGGAAGTTAAATAAGAAACAAATAAAATCGAGAAACACCGACTTCCGAAATTAAAGTTATTTTGATCCTTTTAGTGTTTTTTTTTAGTGAAATCGTTTTTTTTTTTGTTTTATTTCGCACTTTTTAGTTGCGGTACACTTATAACCAGAGTACCTATTTCTCATGACAATTCCAATTAATCCAAACACTGCTAATATACCTACATTGTTTTATTATGCAGTTCCCGTGTCTAACTTCCACCTTCTGGCTCCATCATCTGATCATTTCGATAATACCTCATAGCAAAAGTGCAGCTCATGACAATTCTAATAAACCCAAATACAGCTAGGATATATTGATCAATTACAGAGTTCCGGTGCCTTGTTAAACGTAATAACCGTGCCACGTTACTTCGATGATACCATTTTCAACACAACTATTCAGAACCATTTATTTATTTGTATTGTCATAGTCGCTTAACTATGCGAGTTTGAAGTTCCGTTAGCCATTTCTGGCCTTCTTCATCAGTTCCACTTCATCAAATGTTAGTGTATATCGCACAGAATTTGTATAAAGAAGATTTTCTCCGCTAAAATGGCCTCCGTTCAACCCTAGTCTATAGTATCAAATGTTACCCGTAACAAAAGAAAGTTCTTTTAATTTGATAAATACTATCTCGATTCCCATCTTTATTTACGATTTTAAAATTATTTTTATTATTTTTTGATGACAGGTAAATGCTTCACCTTAGAGTATGATACGACCACTGATCACAAAATAAGTAGTGACAGTGTATGTGTGTGTGTGTGTGTATGTTGTTTTCTATCACGATTATGTTTGGAGACGCGGTAATATTTAAATGAAAGGATAATATATTGTTCTTTACATGAATGATATACTAAATACTGGGTTAGAGAAAGTTCAGTCCATTATCTATGTTTGCGAGTCAAACGCTTCTGGAATATATCAACGCCAAACATTTTCTATAGACAAGCAGAGTTTGCTGCTGTCAATTTATAGCTAATGCCACGCTTTGTGTTAGCTTACTTCAGTATAGCATTGAGCTTTTAGTGTTAGTCATGATTGAGTCATGAAATTAGTAGGTCTGTTACCCAAGTCATCATCATCAACTTTCAGTTTTTTTTTTTATTCTGAGTACAAAAAGGGGTGGAGTATCAAGATTTCTAACCTGCCAGTCACAAAAACTGTTTTGAAATTGTTGCTAATCATTTGCTTAACTAGTGCCAAATAGATAATTTTTTTTAGCCCTACTGGGCCCCTACGATTTGCTGACATCGAGGCGCGCGTGGAACAATACGCGCCGTCGAAGACTTGGGCTCAGTCCGGACGGTCGGACGGCGGGCTACCCATTGCTCGCCATCTGCACGCCTTCGGTGGCCGGAAATCGGGATCGGAATCCCGGCGGCGAATAGGGCGTGAGGACCGTTGCCTCACGCGATCGGCCACCTCCTTTGCTAGCATTACTGCTTCGCAGAAGGAGGCGACCGTTTGCCACTCCTCCTCGCTCCGGACCATGGACTGTACCAAGGCCCGGCGCGAGAGATCGCCGCCGCCGATCGCCCCCACGAGGACACGGCGTTGCTCTACCCAAGCGGGGCACACCTCCACCGTAAGCTCCACCGTGGCCTCCGGGCGGTCCACACAGTGGCGACACCCGGGCGTCGCTTCCGCACGAATCCGTTGCAGGAACTTCCTGAACTTACCGTGTTCCGTGAGAAGCTGCGTCATGCGGAAGGTGAGGACAACATGAGGTCTTTCCAACCACGCTTCAAAGTGGGGACTTACCGCCATAATTGTGGCGTTCCCAGTGCCAAATAGATGAGTTTTTTATGAATGATACTTTTAGTACACACTTCTACACATCGTGGTAAGCTAATTGTGGTGCCCAAAAACAATTTGAGATTGGGATATTGTACATGAAAACAAAATGAAGCATCGGTCTTTAAAATCTCTTAGCTCTAGTAGCGTGTACCATAAAATTTAAAATTTCGGTCATAACTCTTCATTAATTACACATTTTGTCAACTGCCAAACTTCCGGGCAAAAACTTTGGCAGAAAATTACCCTTCATTATCAAGAACAATGTTTCCTGCTCTTGGTTGACTTACAAGAACCAGTGTTATGAAGTATACAATCTTTTCTACCCTAAAAGTAAAAATAAATATTCTACATATAATCATGGACTCGTAGCAACAGTTTTCCTCATCATTAAAATTTCAACCCACAATTTATTACCGGTGACGCGGTGTGGGCGTCTGATTTCTGAAATATGTATTTCCGTACGCGACGAATAAATAATTCATTTCCAACTAAATTATTTCGATATAGATTTTCAATTTGCTTTAACATCTACATCAAACCTGGGAAATATTTGAGAATTTTTGTATTGGTAAATGCTTTATGAGTGTCTTGTAGATCAAAGGACTTACCGAAAAGGAACTTAGAGTTTCAAAGTTCTTAAATTTTTGATGCGTGCTTACCGCAACAGCTGGGCTAGAACGGTCTGGCTTTGAGCAGTATAGATCAGGAAAAAAATGTCTTCTCAATAATGATTGACGATGAAGGCTCGTAACTAAATGAATAAATCATCAGGACACGATGCAGTGAACTGGAAGCGTGATTAATTCTCTTGTCATATTTACATATCAGATGAAACTTCTCTCCAGCATTTCCAAAATTAAAGGCCCAAAATATAATTTTTGAGCATTTCTTTCCCAAAGCTATAATTTACGAAACCGCAACCATCCAAAATTAATATTTTCCGCACTGCAAAAACAGAAGTGCGGATTAACTTTTTCCCAGAAATGCGCTGTTGCATGGTAGCCGGTAGGGTCGTAACACAATCTGTTGAAATGAGGTCGTCGAGACGAGAGCCGGGATGTATTCAACCTGCCCGTTAATTAGTTTGTATTCTTAACCACGGCCATGCGTTTGGGGCAACTGTTTGTGCTCCGGATTAGGTACTGGCTCAACTGTCTGATGCTGTTTTGTTTTTAAGATTTCGCGTAATATGTGTAGACTAATTTGGCGGCTATAATGTTGTATAGCAGCAATAGATAGCACTAAAAAGAAGAAATATAAAGACCTAGCGCACGATTCGACCCACGACAAGTTAATAAACAGTAGTGTTTATTAACTAGACTCTGTGAGATCTATCAATTACAAAATCAATTAAACAATTTAAATAAAAGAGCGACCTAGCTTAAAAATAGCATAACGCTTTGAAGAGGTTCAATATGATAAACTTTCATATCAAAAAATATAAAATAATATTGTAAAATTATGCTGAAAATTACCACTCGAGTGGTAACGGTCCCAACTCACAAGTTGTAGGTCGCGCGTTTAAACCCAGCCAGACGCATTACTTTGTGTAATTTATTTCATCACCACTGCTCTCAAAACGGTGAAGGAAAACATCGTGAGGAAACATGCAACAGGCATGTCCTAGAACCAAAAATTCGAAGACATGTGACATCCACCAACCCGCACTGGGCCCGCGTGGTGGGTTATGGCCCATTCCCTCTCCTAGAGAGGAGCCCTGAGTCCCAGCTGTAGGAACATTACAAGGCCGACTATGCTATATGCTGAAAAACCGGGTAATAAAAAAATTAAAGAATTAGCAAAGAGAGCTCAAAAGTTTGAGCTCGGATACATTCGATTTTGTTTTGACTGATTTTGACAAACAAGAACTTACGTTGTGACATGGTAATACAAAGTAACAGGGCCGATAAAAGTTAGCTATATGTCACTTCGGGCCACAGTCCTCCTAAAGTAAATACGCTACTGCTTGCCAAGACCGTCTGAATTAACAATCGATATCGACTGGTCGACCACGATCCATCGGTTGGTCACCAAAGGTAGCTTTATCACAATCTGTTCAAATGACATTAGACACTAAGATTATCGACGTACTGAAATATGTCAAAGATTAACAAATAAAGGCAGAACTTCAGATAAATTTAGTCTGACATATCATGACGCTTGGCAGAGCGAAATAATGATAAAAGAAAATTAGGTGGTAATGATGACTTGGACTGAGTTATGAAGAAATTGAAATTAAGGTAAATTCTACATTTTTATCAGGATTAGGTTTATAAAAGAGAATAATTGCCACCAGAAAGCAAAATTAATTTTGCATTAAAGGAGACCAGGTGTGATTCGTGTACGTACTGGCTATTATAAAAATAACTCTCTTTTAACATTAAAAAAATATGAGAAGATAAATCAAATCTCCATAATGGAGGCTCTGTGAAGACTGAATAGACAAAATTGTATCAAAAAGATGATTGTGAACGAGTTTCAAAGATTTCTAAGAAAAAGAATTTCCAAACGTACTTATCGGAAAGAATAAATAACAATGGCAATAAAAGTGTTTCAATT
The DNA here is from genome assembly GCA_949316375.1 of Mythimna vitellina. Classification (NCBI taxonomy): domain Eukaryota; kingdom Metazoa; phylum Arthropoda; class Insecta; order Lepidoptera; family Noctuidae; genus Mythimna; species Mythimna vitellina. Next base: position 5,733,528 of record OX438696.1, read on the forward strand.
GTTCGTTAGGTATTGAATCAAAGGCCAAATGTCAACTTCCGATACCAATAAAAATATCAAATTGACCTTTGAATTTCTCGAGGCAAATTATTGAGTAAAATTCAATAAAAATTGTTTGCAACCCACCTGAATTTTGCAACGGTCGATCCTAAACGGTCCTAAACAAAGTCCAACAATCCCGGGACGAAAGGACATTGTTAAACAGACCGTCGAAATTATAGACTCCGTTAAAAGTTAGAAAAAAAAAGCTAACTTCCTTCAGCTGAAATGAGGATTCGAAGGCAAAAAGGCAGATATAAGTAGGTAGTTTGCGTCAATACTAAAATTAAAGTTCGTTATTGATGTAGTATAAAAAACGAAGAGTTGTTTTTCAATACGTTAGGTAGCACGGTCATAATAATAAAGTATTGGAATCCATATAATAAGTCCTCTACAATTATTCTTAGCGTGCCAATGGCAATATGAATAGTCTTTGACCCCGAATCCGGCCCAATCAGTAGTGTTTATCAGTTCCTGAAACGAGTAGACAACAGAACACGCAGGATACTGTAGTAGACAAGTAAATGTAGTATAATTTCGAACAACACTACATTTACCTTCATTCTTAGGCTTAACTCACACTGGGTCACACAGAGTCAAAGCGTCACGTCGCGTTCCTTATGCCTTAGGGTGTTTTTCCACCAGAGATGTGCTATGCTAGGCTGCGTTGCTATGGATGCGTTTGATATATCCACCAATCATATTCTTTGGTGCACATAGCTTAGCACTGGTGGAAACGGATTCAACTAAAATACCGTCAAACGGGGTGAATAGGACTGCAGGGGTGAATAGGAACAAAACTTTGGCTAAGTTTTTTACATTGGTATGTATTTATATAATTGATTTCTATCAAAGTATCCGTTTTTATTACAATTAATGAACAAACAGGAGTACTTAAATGCTGGGAAAAATTGTTAATTAACGCGAAAATCCCCTTCAAACTTTTGTTCCTATTCACCCCTGCGGTCCTATTCACCCCGTTTGACTGTATGTCTTTTATATGGAAGGATGCGTGATATACTTACCTACTGCTATGATATGATGTGTGCTATGGATGCATGCTATGAATGGTCGCGAGTGGTGTAGCTATGTATCGCTTCGATACTATAGATGCATTGCTTTGTTCGAGCTGCGCATCTTCCTCGCGCAGCTACTTGCGGCGGCGCATCTTCATAGCACATCTTGCTCGCAACGCTACATAGCTTAGTATCAGTGGAATGGGTCACATAGTTTCACAGCATACCTATTACATCCTTGCAGCGTAACTGCATAGCACATTTCTGGTAGATAAGCTGCGTTAACATGACGTGTTAATAATAATAATAGTAACGGCCAATGAATAGCCACGAGCCTCGAACAACATCTGAGGAGGCTCTCGTTAGGCAGCTGGATCAAGGGCCTGATCCAGAAAGCAGTACTCTTGGACACGAAGCGCATCATTAGGAGATTCCTCTCTCAGGAGCCCTGACCAGCTGGACCCAGCAGCTTGGACCCTGTTCCCGATGCCGGTGGACTACTATTTTTTATATTTTAAAATGTTTTTTTATATGTGTTTTAAGAAATATTTAAAAATATATAAAATACGTATAAAAAATAAATAAAGATAATAATAATAAGTAAATTATTTATTTCAGATTGCGATTACATCCATATTTGTTAGTAAAAAAAATAAAAATAATTATTAATGACTTAACAATTAGCAGCCAGTCCGGGTGGACTTCCCGATGATGGTGGAAAATCACTATACGACTGCATGCAGCTGTATCCAGCGAGCCAGCATCTGAGAGTCCCACCGGTCCGCCAGCGCGCGCAGGATTATTATTATATTAGTAATAGGACATTAGGTATGAATATCCTATAGGCGAAATACATGATACATCGCAAGGCTTCCACTCAGCACCAGTATGAGTTGACCCTTAAAATCAATCGTGTAGAATAGAGGCAACCTGTCAGTGCCTTTGTAAAGGTCGTCCTAAGGCGAAACGAAACCAATGCCTTTGTTCAGTCTAGTACCAATTACCTTTGTCAGGTAACCACCTAAGTACGTCGACCTTGAAGTGAATGCCCTAAAAAGCAGTGATCCGGTAAATCGGCTATGTTGAAACCGTATAGCTGTGTCTGACAACAATGATATTATGTACCTTCCTAATTGGCGAAGGTGACTTAGGTACTTTTGTTAAGAACATTAAAATCAAGGCCTTGTGAGAAGAGGATTTGCGATCGAAGGAACGAAAAAAGACTTAAGTGCAGAACAAGTCTAGGTGATTGGTTACAAAATCGAGTAGCTTTTTGCGTAGTACTGGATGACCAGTTATATCTAATAGGTAGGTAAGTACCTAATAGAGTTTGGTAATCTCTCTGTAATGAGAAAAAAGTCCTTAGCTATGTAGTTAAAGCACTTAAACAGTGTGCTGGATAAAAAAACTTTTCTTCCTTTAGTCTTACATGGTAACTCATCAATTAATGACTACTCTGGGTAGAGCGCGAAGACCAGACCTTATCAGACCTTTACTGTCTAAAGCTCACCTGTGACCTTCAATTGCCCTTTGAGTTTAAGGACCACAATATATTCTTAAAAATTTCCGTGGTCCTAGCGGGCATAGACCCCAGTGGGCATTGGCCCTACTTGGCCTTTACGGTTTTGCTGACATCTCTTTGAGGCGCGCGTGGAAAACTACGCGCTGTCGACGGGCTTGATCCTTAGCGGACGGCCGCATGCTAGGTCCCTTGATTGATTCGGGTTTCACAATAACACCTCATCATCATCATTTCAGCTAAAAGACGTCCTCTGTTGGACATAGGCCTCCCCTAAGCGTCTCCACAATGACCAATCCTGTGTGTCTCGCATCCACCGCATTCCTGCGACCACCCAATACCTCCTGCAGTGCAACAATTAATATTCTAACATGCATGAATACCATCTATGCTGAAATCAATGATTTTACGAGTGACTAATATGGAGTTAGTACCTAGAAATAAAGAAGCATAACAGAACATATAAGTACTCGAATCAGAAGTAGGTATATCTATCCATTGTCTAGACCTAAGATAGTTTGACATAACGAAGATAATTAATGCATTACCTAATTAACATTTGATATGTTGGCATGTAAGTCTTTGACGACTGTATATGGCGCAAAATGATTAGCTATAAGGAGAATGCTATTGAATAGGGAGTATGTCGTAGTAGGACAATAGTAACTAAAACAGATCTAAAATAAAATAGAATCGAATTTCAGAGGCCACTGAACTAAAGACCATGTTGAACTTAGTAACATAAAAAACTAGATGCAAGTAGATATATATATACCTACTCCAATTTATTTAGAACATAGATAGAACAAGAAAAATAAAAACACAAATTACATAAGTAATATATACACAATAACTCCTACCTAAAATATGGCGTCAAAAAATTCCTCCGCATCGCTGTTGACTGGAAGTGTGCCCAAAAGACTGGTGGCATGCCACGTTGTATGGCAATGCTTAATCTCTGACCGAGGTAAAAGCCAGCCCTTGGGTCACGCGAAGTGTTTACTAGCCGTTTGGATAATTCTTTAAAAAGCGCATGAGCACTCAGACCCCACGACCCAAGAGTCTCAAACCCAAACGGCTCAAAAATATACTTAAACAAAGACTACAAAGTAGGTAATTACTTGTTGTGACGTCTACATAGATCCCTAATCAAACTAGCAGTTATGAATATCAGGTAGGTTTTGGCGGCGAGCAATCATCAAATAACTTCTCCTGGTCTGGTTGGAGAGACAGGGAGTAACAGGCTTATACAAACTAGAAATTAGGTAGGTTCGCTTCTCAAAAAGGGCCTTTTTATCGGGATTATTGCGATGAAACTCTCAGAACAAACTGAAAATTGACAATATATTTTAATGAACTAGCTAAAATTGCGCTATAAATTACCCTGACAAGCCACTTTAATTCAAATTCAAATATTTATATCATAGCCTTTCAATGTTCCCACTGCTGGGCCTCAGGTCTTCTCTCTAGTAGAGGGAACGGGCCGTAATCCACCACGCAAGCCCAGTGCGGGTTGGTAAATGTCACATGTCTTCGATTTTTTGGTTCTAGGACATGACATACCGATTTCCTTACAATGTTTTCCTTCACCGTTTTGAGACCTGTGGTGATGAAATAAATTACACAAAGTAATGTGCCTGGCTGGATTTAAAACCGCGACCTACAACTCGTAACTCGGGGCCGTTATCACTCGGCCACCACTACTCCTGAAATCTCCAAATATTTATACCTACATGGTATTAAAAATTCAATTATTTCATGTAAGTATCTGTCGATACCAAAAACACGTGATTTTTTTTTTTGTTTTCCAACTCTCAGTCAGACCATTGTTATTCCCATGTCGAAGCTACAATAGAAACGAATCCATTAATACACCGTGATACTGACCGGCGTCGACCTAATAAATCCGAGCGGGATTGTCCAAACATTCCCCGAATAGCTTCACAATATGATTGAGTAATAAGGAGATAATTATTGCACGTGGCCCCGGTGGTAAACAAAATGGCCGACGTGTAAACAATGTTCGATGGTGGTACACTTGTGCACGAAATTCTCGGCTTATTATTATAGCAAATGCATTCATTATGCAGTGTTCTTTTATAATGGTTAGTAATTTGGGTTGTAAATCGCGAACTGATAGGTAGATTGATTGGAAATATTTATAACTATAACTATAACTATATATATATTTTCGTTGAATTCTTGCTATTTGCCGAAGAAAAAGCGTGCAAAGAAAACGCCAATGCACTCAACAGAAAAGGAGACTTTTATTAACGTATTCAAACACGTCGAAGAAACTCGGTCAAAGGTTGTTTTCTTTGTTTACATTTTGTCTCAAGCCCAGATGAATAGAGTATCTGTTCTTCTAAGGTACTTTCTTACTACTTGTAAATTTTCTAGGTAGGTATAGCTATAAATAATTTTATTAAATGATTACCTGTCTACTAGCTAGACTCTGTGGTCTATGTCCGATATTACCTAGGGATGTATGGACATAGGTACATGCAAGAGGTCAGGTAAGGCGTATTTGACTGTTAGATGGTACCTAATGGGAATTGATGAAGCAGCTAATCCCATAGTTCCTAGCTTACTCCCTATTTCACATATCTATGCTATAACGTCTACTTCCTTATATATACCACAGCATACATCTACATAATATACTTATATATAGGGACTATTTATTGTCTTATAATAGGCCAGCTTAAATTTATTAACTGTTGCAACACTACGGTCTGATATTTGTGACAAATCAATTTTGTGCCCGCGCCGCTACGAGCTGTCATATGAGACAAATTAATAATGGTTTGAAGATTATGATGGTTTATGATCAGGATAATTAAAATGTGTAAATATTCTTCAACAATCATGGTCATAGGATAGTAAGTAATTATAGCCTTAGTTTGACACAGGTGCTATTCCAGGACGTGGTCTGCAATTTCATCAAAATCCATTCAGCCGTTTGAGCGTGAAGGTGTAACAAACACCAGCTTCTGCCAGCGGCTTTGCTCGTGTGAAAGTAAATTTCTCCATACAAACTTTAGACCCCCGTTTCACCGCCTTAAAATTTGAATTTCCAAAAATCTCTTCTTAGTGCTCGCCTGCGTCATAACAGAAAGCTTTGTGCAAAATTTCACGTTCCTAGTCTTAGTAGTTTCGGCTGTGCGTTGATGTGTCAATCTATGTTGACATATCAACATAGATTTACCTACAATATGGATTTACCTTCATATTAGTTTGATTAAAAACTCTGTGATCGACTGTACTTTCAGTTAATTTATCATCCTGTCAATGATCCATCATAATTTAAAAGAATGGGATCAAGAGGGCAAAGGAAACACCAGATAATTATGTGCAATTTTTGTAATGATTTAACACTACGTCTGGTTTACAAGCGTAACATGAACGGGAGTACTACGAAATTTGTTTAACCTGGTAATGACGGGTTACGGTTATTTTTGTAAGTACCCACTTAAATGTGGAGTATGCCAAACAATGTCGGTTACGAATTTTTATAATAATATATGATGTAACTACTGAAAAATAAAATGTGTGATGTCATAACTACATCACACATTTTATTTTTCAGTAGTTGAAGGTGCGGCCTTAAACACGGCGAGCAATGGTTAGCTCACCGTCAGTTTGGAAGTTGACGGCGCATTGCGTTCCACGCTTCAGTCAAAAAGATGTCACCATATTTGGCGGGGCTTAGGCACACTACAATCGCGAGTAAGTCACATGTTTGAGGAGTGGCTGAAGAGGTGCCACAGCACCTTCATCTTCCGCCTAACGCCTCACCGGACATGGCAACTTCGGGAAATTCATGTTTCAAATTCAGGATGAATCGCCCGGCCGTCACTATTGTACGGACCGCCCGAAGGACACGTTGAAACAAATGGAGATGGCCTCAACTGTGAATGAATGGATATCTTCACGCTTTAGCCACTGCTACAAGAGACGCCCGCGACCTGTGCATTGAGATCCACAGGGCGATCCCCAGCCACCGTAGGTGCGATTTTAAGATAACGAGCAAGTCGTCGATGGCGATGTCAGCAAAACCGTAGAGGCCCAAAAGGGTCGATGCCCGCTAGGGCCGCGAGAATTTTTGAAAGAGTCACCGTGGGCCTGAAACTCAAAGGGGAAGAACACATGTGGGTTTTAGTCAGTTAATGTCTGATACGCACGCAAGTCATTTTTTATTTTATTTTATATAAACTTGTGCTTGACTGCGATCCCACCTGATGGTAAGCGGAAATGCAATCATTGATGGTCAGGCACACTAGTTTAAAGAGACTATTCACTCTAGCCTTGAAGACACCCAAATTATAACCGGATGGGAAGACCTCAGCAGGCAAATTGTTCCAGTCCTTCGATGTATGCGGTAAAAACAACGGGCGAAACACTTAGTTTTAGTATTTAAGTTTCTATATTGTACCTAATTGTTATCTCATTGTGTATACCTGTGTGCCAAATAAACGTGTTTTCTTTCTTTCTTTTTTCTTAGTCCGGACCGTAGAGGTTTCAACAACGTAAGGGTGGATAGTCGCCGTACGTCGGGTTTTCCGATGGTAAAAAATGCTCCAAAATGCAACCTGTGAAACACCGAAAGGCTGGCTTTGAAGCCAGTCGTTGAAGATTGGATTTAACCAAATCTGGATCACCAATTAGCCTCTTCGCACGCCTTTCCACCGAGTCCAAAGCTGCCAGGCATTTGATGATTTCCGACTCAAAAAAAAAAGGTCGACAAGTATTAAAGCAATTAATTTCATATTTTTACACCTACCTACACGACCAAACACCACTACCCACCTAACTAACAACAACTTACATATTGCATTCGGCTAGTGTGTCAATATTGACCCACGTACTAAATTGCAATTCAAAGCTTCGTATTCATGTTTCGTGTATGTTCTATATACCTACTTACCTATAGGTACATTTACATATAGGCTGTACATACATGTATGTATAGTAGGTAGATAGTAACGTAGCGTCGCTTGCTCACACAATGGGCTGCGGAAACGGCAGAAAAACTCATTAGTGAGTCCCGAAGTACCGGGTGTATAACAAAACTTGAGATAAAATGACGGACGACAAAGTCTTGACAATGATCGTCCGTTGATATTTGATACTGAAGATACAATGCTTTGATATTTTCTTGTGTTGGCTATGATTTTTTCTTTTGAACTTTTTTCTTTGAGGTAGAAAATCATAAAATGACTTTTCTCGCTCTTGTGAGGAGAGGTCATGGATGGGCGTGTCAGGCTTTTACCGAAAACCACACCTGTATCCTTCAGTTGCTTTTTGCGTTCTAGGACTACGGGTTTCTTTTTCTGAATTTCCCTGTGACCCTAGCGGGCTCGACTGGCCAGACGCCCAAGTCTGCTATTTTTATAAATTCGTCATTCTAACACGATCCCATTGTCTTTTTGCTAAAAGTTCGTAATCTGCTAATTCATAATGGACGATCATTGATCGGTTATTGGTGGGTGGTAGAACAACAATATCGAGCTGTCTCGTAACAAATTAAAAGCAATAAATGCACAAAGACGTTCTAATGGTAGGTCACTGATCAAAGGAACGGACAACATTTTAGCAGATTACCGCATACGTCAGACATTCATTTCTCATTATGTAGGAGATTACCATTCTGTGCCATTTCTTAAAATGGAGTATCAGTGGTTGATCATTGGAATATCATAATGACGCCATTATATTAGTAGATTACCAAACTTGTCAAAATCAACAATTATGAAATCAATGATAGACCATTCTGACACTACTGTAATAGCAGACTTGAGGCCCTGGGCTTATACAATTTTGCAGACATCTCTGAGAGACGCGCGTGGTGTTGCGAGACTGCGGTCCATTGACAACTCGGGCTCGGTCTTTCCTTACGGGACGGGCAGACAGCGAGCTACCCATTGCTCATCATCCGCAAGCCCGTGCCTACGGTGACCGACGAAAGTGTTTTTGTTGAGAATTGTTTTTTTTTTTCTATATATATATACCACCATATATACCAAGTTTACATTTCGTAAATTGCCTAAGCATAAACTAACTAAGTAGGTAGGTATCTACCAAAATGTGAATGTATAAATAGCAAGGACAAAGCGGTCGCAATCCACTTAGATCTTTGTACGAATTCAGCTCATCCTTGATTTTTTTAGGATTCCGTAACTCAAAAAGAAAAAACGGAAACCCTTTTAGGATCACTTTGTTGTCCATCTGTCTGTCAAGACCCTTCATCTCGGGAACGCGTGGAGGTATCGAGTTGAAATTACTGATATCAAATAAATAGGTCGGTAAGTAACAAAATTGAAAAAGTAATCGTAAAACATATTTGTAACTTAATTGACTCCAGTAGAACTTTGAAATTCCAAATTCCTTGAAAAATTGTTAAAAAACCTGTGAAAATGTTCATTCTGTGAATAAAAATAGTTGTGCGGGTGTCAACACGTTGCACCTGTATTCACTCTACATAGGTACGCAAAATACAATAAGAGCAACAAAAGGGGACGTTGATCGGAATTTGTTCACAGCTTCCACTTCCAGCGTTTTCCATGAATTTCAGTGTTCGAAGAATTTTTGTTTACCGATCCACTAGTCCAATATTGACTAAGAGGCATTGTTAAAATCGTATGCATTTTTTTTGTCATCAACGCTCTGGAGTTTTATGGAAAAATGTGATTGAAGTTCTGAATTTTTAGCTACCCTACATAGCTAAGAAAAGTATGTACCTACTTAAGTAGGTATATATACCGATTTAATTAGCAAACTAGTAGGATGTAAGTAGGCACCTGCTAAAAAAAACGTTGGACAGAAACGAACCTACGAACGATCTTATCGAAAGAACCCCCAATAGCAGAATAATAGAGGACTAAAGTGTAGGTACAAAAAAGGAGCAGCAGAACCGGATATCTATGAGCAGAACAATATTCTTTATTGATAGAGTTCTTTATACTACCTTAATAGTGTTGCAACAGAACTCTGCTTCCGCTTCTGCAGAAGTTCCGCAAGCTTTTTCAATGCCGTTTCCGCTTCTGCTTCCGCAAAATTTATAACAGAACTCTAAACGGAATTATACAGCTAGGAGTACGAGGGTTGGGGGCGCGTGGACGACTATAAACCTTGTTGTTTAAAAAAAAAAACTGGTATTTCTTCATAGTATTAACACCGTTTCCGCTTCCGCATCCACAAAGATTTAATTTTGACATCAGTTTCCGTTTCTGCTTCCATTGCATCACTATACTAAAGTTGTCAAAAAATAAAAGGCCCGTATTGATATTTGTATTTTGACTACCTAGCAGCTTATCCGGTTAGTGTAGCTACTACTAAAATGGCTACTACTACACGTACACGGGACCCCTAATTATTATTTTAAAGTTTCTTTCATTTTCGTACTAAGTTAAATTCTAGGGTCTTTCTCAAATGTAACGGGCCTTTTATATGGGCTGGGCGGGCTTTTTATTTTTTAACGATTTTATGCGATCCAATTATGAGTAGGATCGACTTAGCGCCATTAGTGACGTCATAGCTGTCAAATCGAATCGGGTAGATCATAAACGAAAAAAGATCAATCAGAATCTAGCTCTTCGATTCCGCTCGTCTCTACATCACTGTCTGAAATGTCTGAGTAGTGGTTAATAGAAGAAGAAGGTAAATTGCTCATGACAACATGACAAAATAAGAAAGAAAACACTTTTTTAAAGTAAAACTGAATTAAGTAAAAATTTTGCAAGCTAATTTAGATAAACAATAACGTATTTTCTTCATTTAGAGATTCAACTCCGACTCAGTTAAACAAAGTAAAAAAAGTTATTGATACGCATACATATAAATTTTCTTTGCAAGCCTTAAAATGACCATGGAAGTAACCAACTATCTAAGTAACATTTGACAAATAAAGGTCATTGACGTTCCCATTCTTAATTTATTCGCACTGTAGCTTAATTATCAGTAAGTAAAGTTGGGGTTTGAGAGCAGTGGTGGCCGTGGGTGGCCGAGTGGTAACGGCCCCGACTTACGAGTTGTAGGTCGCGGGTTCAAACCCAGCCAGGCGCATTACTTTGTGTAATTTATTTAATCACCACTGCTCTCAAAACGGTGAAGGAAAACATCGTGAGGAAACCGGCATGTCCTAGAACCAAAAATTCGAAGACATGACATCCACCAACCCGCACTGGGCCCGCGTGGTGGATTACGGCCCATTCCCTCTTCTAGAGAGGAGGCCTGAGTCCCAGCAGTGGGAATATTATGAGGCCGACTATGCTAATGTTGGGGTCAGTTTATAACTAAGCATGAAGATGTCTCCGTACAACATATCTAAGGAAAGATCACCAATTCATAGACCCGTTTCAAAAAAGTTAATAGGTATCTAGATATATCTACAATTCTATATACTTTATATATAAAAATGAATTCCTATTTCTCCTATAGTAGTAGAGAAGGGTAATATCATCATCATCATCAGCCGAATGACGTCCACTGCTGGACATAGGCCTCCCACAAGCGTCGCCACAATGACCCCGGTCCTGTGCGTCTCGCATCTTTCGGATTCCAGCGACCCTGACCAGGTCATCGGTCCATCTTGTGGGAGGCCTTCCAATACGTCTTCCGGTACGCGATCGCCACTCCAGAACCTTTCGACCCCAATGGCCATCAGTTCTGCGTGCAATATGCCCTGCCCATTGCCACTTAAGTTTGGCGATTCTTCGTGCTATGTCGGCAACCTTGGTTCTGCGGATATCTTCATTTTTGATGATTGAAGAGGGTAGAATAGGTTAGATTAGGGTAGAATAGGTTAGATTAGGGTAGACTAGGGTAGACTAGAGTGGAGTAGAATAATCAGGTGACAGGAGCGAAGGCGCGGGCAAAACTTAGTGATAGTTTTCAGTTAATGTAAACCGAAAGAACAGATTAAAGAAAACGCAGCCACAATGAACCCTGGAATAACCTAGAATCTGCATATTTACGGCAGACCGTAAAACAATTTGTAAACTCGATCGATCAATAACTTCGTAAATAACCGCACTCGGTTTATTAACCTCACATCAAAGAGATACCGATTCAACGGTTTATTTATTTATTTAAAACCTCGTTGCTTAGTTATCTTTTTTTCCTTCTGATCTTTTAATTTATATGCTTAGCTTGGTTAGAAAAGATGTTGCTATCAAGCTAATTATGTTAAACACATAATGACCTTGATGAGAGAGCTACTTACGCTTCAGAATTTTTAATGCCTTTTTGTCATTTAATGCAGTGGCCCTGGGAAGCATGTGCAGTTGATCCGAGCGATGTACGACTTCAATGCAGTACCCAAGTTGAAAGTCCGGTCTAAAGTGGGCAACACTGGCAGCTTTAATGCGGCTGTCGGCTTACATCAAGGGTCGGCTCTCAGCCCTTACCTCTTCCTGATGATAATGGACGCTCTGACGTCGGACTTCCAGGAAGAGGCTCCCTGGTGTATGCTGTTTGCCGATGATATTGTGCTGGTTGCCGAGAGTGGCCTAGAGGGCCAGAGCAAATTGGAGGTGGCACAGACTGGAGAATGTTGGCTTAAAATTGAGCAGAACGAAAACCGTACACTTGTTCTCCGATTTCGGCGGTTTCTCCGGTTCTATTCCCTTAGCTCTCGTTGAAATGTCCATACTAATCTGCTCCGACTTTCAGTACCTCGGGTCACTTATCCAAGGAGATGGCGAAGTAGGCCGAGACGCATCACATCGGATTAATTCAGGATGGATGAAATAGACCGGAACAACTTGTGACCCACGGATGCCAACCCCCCCCCCCCCCCCCCCTAAGTTGAAGGGTAAAACATACAAGTACGTATCTAATACCTGTCATACTGTATGGATGAAAAAAGATTGCATGTAGCGGAGATGAGAATATTGAGATGGATGTGTGTAACTTTTTTTAGACGTTTCCATAAAACAATACTAATAGGTACAGTCAGGGGTCAAAAGTGCAGTTGCACTCTACTAATGCTATATTCACTTTAGCATTGGTAAAGTGCAACTGCTCTTTTGACCCCTGACTGTATATATTATGTAAGCACAGTGTATAACAATTAAAAAAGAGAAGGCGACGTCGGGGAGGCAAGGCAGGTGGGATTCCGGGGCTGCGGGTGCTCAGAGTGGGAACTGTCCGCTCATCGCGTGACAAGCTTGAAAAGACGGGGGCCTAGTGATCACGTGCTGCCGTGCTAAGTAAGACAGTCTCCTTAAGGATGTCCTTATAATAAATTGTTCTATGTTCAAGCTTTTACATAAATAAGTAAAACGGCGCTTGTCCTGCCATCTTTCGGTAGGACCTATAACTACAGCTTCCGTGAAACTCCGCGGCAGCTCAACAAAAATAACAATTTTGGCATTAAAATAACTTTTATTATGGCTAAACAACGTTATGGGACGAGAATATTATGTACAATACAATGTTATCAATTAGAAAGGCAGTTTATTTACAAGTTTATTGCTAATATAAACGTATTTTGTGACGTGATATTTTAGTTCTTCCCCTAGCGTTGTTACTTCAGCAACTTCTTCGGTAGGTGGCTCTGAAAACAAATATTAACAATTAAAAAAAGAGGGAAATTGCAGGAATATTTTAAAACAATAAAAAATAAAATACAATCTACGTAATTTCTGCAGTCTTGCGCATAGTAATTCGCGAGCTGGAACGGTTAGTTTAATTCGTAGCTCCACAGCGAACTATACTTCATTCGAAATAAGATCAGACATTTTAAACCTTTTTTTACCTGACTACGGCAAAGCCAAAGGAGGGTTATGATTTTGACAGGCTATGTATGTATGTGAGTTTGTGATCATCTGTTCCCTCATAGCTCCTAATCTACTTATCGGAACTCAATGTATGAGGTATCGTTAAAACCGTCTTAATTGTCCGCTGAACATAGCTTACGTGATGTGTCACAAAACTCGATATGGCGCCCTATATCGGACAAAAAGTAATGAGTTAAAAAATAAAAATGGAGATAAATACGCCGTGTTTGGTATCATTTGAAAGGACTTATTTTACACATTACCAAAATATTGCTCAAATTGAAATTGCCCTCGAGTGGTCAAAAAGTAATGTGTTAAAAAAAAATGATAAATACGTCGTATTTGGTATCATTTGAAAGGGCTTCATTTGTACATACCAAAAATATCGCTAATATTCAATATGGCACTTTCTAGCAGGTAAAACATCGTGCGCAAATATAAATAATAACATAACCTGAGAATACCTCCACGCGGTGAAGGCGGAAACAGTTAAATTAACACCAAAATTGTAGAAATAAAAAAAGGTAAAAGACTAAGACTTATTAAAGTGTTTCGGTTGGTACCTATAACGTGTGACTGCGGCTTTTCTTTTTGTCCTGAAATGAAAATCTTGTTTCATACTTTTTCAGCATCGTTCTTTTTTTTCGCTTCGCTCGCTCGCCTTCAAGCTTTCATGGTTACCTGTTCTAACCTAACCTAACCCACATGATCGCTTCGTTCGTTCGCCTTTACGGCTCTGCAGCTGCATTATATTACAGTAACGTTTTTCAATACGCCGAGCTAACTTGTAATACTAACAGTTTGTTATACGATACAGCTGCGACAAATAGATATTTTTTAAACGATAAACCTAATGATTTTCGATGAAATAAACTTTATATCCAATAACGTTATACAAAATAAGTTTTAGAGTATATAAATTTTATATGTAAAGAAATTATATCTACAGGTGGTATTTCCACGTTTATTATATATTGTGAATGTAATGAAAATATACCAAATAACTTTATATGATATGAAACGCACCCGTTATTTATAAGCGAAGCGGGAACCAAAGACGTGTGTGAAACCGCAGGGGACAGCTAGCTAGAAACGTATGTCTTATTCTTGATTTAGTTATGAGATTGAAGACATCCCATTTACCAACTCAATTGAAATTAATAGAATTTTTGCTGTTTTTTTTTTTTATTTGATATAAACCAGTGCTTGACTACGAACCTACCTCACGGTAAGCTCGTTGATGGTGAAGCGCACTAGTTTATTAAGAGCCTATTCACCCCAGCCTTGAAGACACCTAAATTACAATCGGACGGGAAGACCGCAGCAGCAAATTGTCCCAGTTCTTTAACGTACGTGGTATAAACGATGAAGCGAAACGCTTAGGGCGGAATTCACCAATAAAACTAATCGCGTTTTAACGTTTGGCTCGCATAATCGAGTATAACCGCTGTCACTAGTGTCACGTGTCTGTATTTTTACAAGTGACACTAGTGACAGCGGCTAAACGCGCTTATGTGAGCCAAACGTTAAAACGAGATTAGTTTTATTAGTGAATTCTGCCCTTAGTCTTTTGTAGTTTGTTAGACTTACCTATGTTCTGCCACACAGCCGGCGGAAAAACAGATTGCTGCGAGAAAACGTACACCATCTTGGAATCTCTTTGAATGCCTTTGTTAGCTGCGTTCGGTTTTCTTGTCATTTCTACACGATACCAGAAGGCCGGCTTCCTAGGGTAACACGAAAAAGGTTATTATAAGCAAAATAGACAAACTGAAGGGACTATGTCAGCACTACGACGGTTGTGTTTCTTCAGGTGTCCTTTGTGTTCCAGGGCCACGTTCCGCAGTACAAATAATCCCGCAGCCTTAGTAGGTGCCGGCTGCTGGTCCACGAGCATACATCAATCATTGAAATTTCACCCTTATTCCAATGAACATAAAAGTCATACAATGCGCATTTGTGACTTGTAGAATCGGTTACTTTACCATATACGTTAAGACTACTTACAAAAATAAATAGGTACAGAGTCAATCTACATACAAAGTGCCCTCGAGCAACGCACACATAGACACCGCTCACGGCCACGATATCTCGGCTCAATTCAGCTCAATGCGAGCTCGAGTACTATCCGTTTGACACACGCGTCTGTGAACTTTTTTGTGGAAAAATAGACCAACAAAAAAACCTTATTCTAACTGTTCAGTAGACGGTTGTTTAAATTCAACAATAAACAGTGAATTGACGTTTTTTAGGCTACCAGTTGTTTCAGATAGGTAAGTAGTAGATACTTACTTGTATTTTAAAGGTTTGTTTTAACGTAACACAGAACAGGCCCCGCGCCGAGAAAGATCAGATGATTTTGTGGCCATGTAATATTTTTACAATTCAGATTAGATAGGCATTTATCACCGCGCCCGGTCGCACTCGGACAGTTCGGTGCCACGCGCTGACCCCAGCGCGATCGCCGAGCGTAGGTATGAAAAGTGAAGTACATACATGAGATTGACTTCTGTACCTAGGTTCAGTTGAAAACCAGTGTCAGGCAACTACCACTGATTGCCATGTAATTTGTCTGGCATTTTTGCTGAACTGGACCTATTTGGCGCAGCAGTGAGACACGCATTGTGTCAGTGTTTTTCTTAGTTGTCTTGAATTTTGTTTTACTGTGTGTTTATCCATATGTGCCAAATAAAATATTTTTCTTTCTTTTTTTACCTATCTATTTGTGCTACTTACTTTAAATGATCCTGTACGATATTATTAGCGATGGGCATGCAGATCTTCTGTACAGGGTCACTCATCAGTTGTCCCACCGTTCTTATAGGTGACTTTTCCGATACATAGTGTTCTAGTAGGCGAGATGCTATCGGTTTGAGACTAGCTGAAATATATCATAATATTTTCAGATATTTTACTAGAATAGAATAGAGAAACTTTAGATTTATTTGCCAAAATATAGGCGCATATTGGTGTCATTGTAGCCGGCACGTATGTTGGCAAGGATTTGGTGTAGTAAATATAAGTTCGCACATGTTACACTGAGTGCAAAAAAAAAAATGGTCACCTTTATGTTTTGTCATTATTTTATGGTTATTGCCATCATTTTTTTTTTTTTTTTAATGCAAACAGGTTATTATCACAGACTGGTCAAAAGTATTGATCTCTGTGATCGTTCTTAGGGTTTAGGATACCTCAAAAGGAAAAAATGGAACCATAAGTATATTAATGTGCTGGATAATGAGAAATGCTGCAGTGGTGGTCAATACAGCTTTGTTTCGAGACATGTCGTATAATGGCTGGCCGACTCGCAACTTATAACCACGTGTTCATAATCACGCAATGCAATGTATAGATTACGTGTACATAGGAACGCTTAGTCTCAATATAGAGTTTTCTAAACTTACCAGACCAGAACCAGCATTTTAAAGCTGCCAATACGACTATTATTGATATTTTGCAAATGGTTCAGGTACAATGACTCGTGATAATAAAATGATTATTGTTATTATTAATATATTTACCAAAGTCTACTCTCAAGCAGCTCTCGGCGCGATATAGATGTTCTAAACACACGTGAACTTGCGCGAACTTCATCAGCAGACTCTTCCACGGACTTATATCAATCTCATCTGTTATTAGCGGGACCTGCAAAAATAACACTAAATAATAAAACTGGTTCGTCATCCGAAGGAACATGAGTGGATATTGCGGCGACGCTTTGAATAAATTCAATAAAACGTTTGTTCTACACCATCTTACCACAGATTAAAGAATAATAATATTCCACAACTTTCACATAGTCCCAAACTAAGCAGAGCTGGTGAAATGAGTGCTAGAAAACTGATAAACATACTAATATATTACTAAGTAGATAAATACACAGAACAAATGATCATACTCATCACATATAAATTTGTCTTGGGAATCAAACCCACAACCTTCGACATAATTGTCAGGGCCGCTAACCATGCATACGCCAACCAACTGCGGGCACTTCAAATTAGTAATTGCATGTACCTAATTACCATTTTCAACTGGGATAAGAGGGATACTACAAACCGTAGATGCAAATCTAATATGTATATAAAAATCTTGTGTCACTGTGTTCCATATTGAACTCCTCCAAAATGGCTTGATCGATTTTTATGATTTTTTTTATGTATATTTGGTAAGTCTGTAGACCGTAGGCTATTTTTTACCCTCTTACCCTCACACCCCATTTTTATTCTTTGAAAATTTAAATGGCAGAAAAACGTTTGCAGAGTTAGCTATTATTGCCATTAAAAACAACATATTCTTCCATAGCGAGTTAGGGTTGACCGATCCATCACGTCGGCGTAGTACAGCTAGCTGATCACAAACGAGCTTGATGCACTTGAATCAATTGAGAAACGAGCCAAGGCGACAATGAGGATCAGTCATGATTTTGTGGAGTACGCAGACTTATAGCGTCAAAAAAACCAGTAAATACTGTGAAGAAATTGTTAAAATCGAACCAAGAATGACGAAGATAAAGCTATTTTAGTGTATTAGTTACAGAAACGCGCTCGAGAGTGAAGCGACTCGCTGTTACGTCATCTGTCATGATCGGTCTTATAGGCGAATGAAAACGATCAAGCCGTTCGTCGCACGGATCATGACAGATGACGTCATCGTAAGCAGTCCAGCGAGAGCGCGCATTTCTTTTCAGAAAAACTTGAATAAATCCACCATTTCTTGACGGATTTAAATAATTAAAAAAAAAACTCAGTAAATTATCACCTAAACGTACGATTTAGTAAAAATCGGATTTGCTATTATGTGATTGATCCTCATTGGGAATGATGCACTCGTCGAGTCGAAGCTCCAGTCTTGAGCACCGAAGCCGAGTTGCTAGCTTTTCTACCGATTGTATTTCGAGTAGTATACGTCGAAGTCCGCCAAACCCGTTTCATCATCGGACCACCAGACGTACGGCGTTGCGCCATCGATACATGGTGGACATCCCACCTATACGCACAAAATGTTATTGGAACACATTCATTGTGTGTGCAGCTAAGGAGTACAATTCCCTCCCGGGGTCTGTTTCCTGATAGCTACAACCTAGGGGTCTTTTAATCAAGAATAGGTTACTTCTAGGCAAACGTGTTCTATCGTCGACCACATGAGAAAGAGTGGCAGGCGGTCGTCTCCTTCTGCGAAGCAGTAATGTCAGCAAAGAAAGAAGCCGCACGTGCACGCGCATGGGAACGGCCCTCACGCTCCAGCCGCCGGGAAACCCGATCCCGATTTCCAGCCGCCGTAGGTGGCGAGCAATGGATAGCTCGCCGGCCGACCGTCCTGATAACAGTCCGGACCGAGCCCAAGTCGTCGACGGCGCCATGGTATGAAAGGCAACGAAGGAACAGGAGTGGGTTTTTAGTCAGTAAAAGTCTGACACCCCCTGCCGCTCCGCCCAAGAGCGAGGGATGCCATGGGATGATTCTCCCACCGAAAAAAAAAATCGTCGACCACATCATCACTTACCATCAGGGGAGATAGTGATCAACAAAAAAAACCAGGTCGTACAGATTCTTTCACGACGCATTCACACTCACTGCATAGGGAGATGACAGCAAATAGTAGGGGCCCAGCAGGGTCGAAGGCTACTGGGGCCACGGCTAGTGTGAAAACGAAACCCAGGGCCCTGGGACGAAGGTAACGAAGGAATAGGAGTAGGTTTTTAGTTAGTAAAAGTCTGACACTATCTCTCGCTCCGCCCATGAGCGCAATTTGTTATTACATGATATTCCCACCAAAAACAAAAATTAGTAACACTCACCTCATTAACATCTTTCTTCTCACTAACAAGTCCATGTTTCTTCAAGGACGCAAAGTCATCAACAGTCAACTCATTCGGATCTTCCTCATAGAAAGACTCGCAGTCCAATCGTATGGAATGTTCGGCTGACGTGAGACTCTCGAAGGGATTCAGCTGGAAGTCTCCGCCGCTCATTGTCATGTCTTGAATGGTCTGGTTTATTTGTTCTATTGACTCGTGTGTTCTGAAACAAGTTTGTGTTTATTTATTTTGTAATTTTCGTCCTACTTATAATCAATGAATGACACAAGACAACAACAAACAATAACAAAAATCTTCGTCAGTGACCATTTACCACCTTTGGATGGTAATTAACAGTAGATTTTAGCACGCTTTACGGCCGAAACTGAGGGCAAACCCCGCAACCGGGCAACCGTCGCGTGACTATACGCGTGCGTCATTCGGGTCCCTGTCACGGAAACCGAATTATTACTTGTGCAGTGTCGCTAGTTCAACTTTAACGGTGTGCATGTAGTCGTGTCGATGGAGCACCTAATATTTATTACGTAGCAAAAAGGAGGCACGGGGCACGCGACCCGTAAGGGAAGCCCGCGCGGGTCCTCGCTACGGAGCACTTTTCTATGGGACCGTAAGGGCGTCCGCTTAACACAGTTTCGGCCTAAGTCGTGGAGTTGCGGACACCAGCCCGAAATACAATACAATACACCTATTTCTTCCAACAAGCAGCGCGCTGCGTTCGGGTTTCAAGGGAAAGAGAGGTAGTAACATTATAATCTCATGAGGTAGTACAGTTTCGTCTCTCGGGGTGATGGCGACACACATGCGATACAGTAGATATTCGTAGACAATGATGGACCAGTGGCACCAGGTGGGCCGCCTGTTGCTTGTTAGTTATACGATAATGTACAAAATGAATCATAAATACCTTGCGTCGTTGTTCCAAATCCCAGCAATAAAGAATGAATGCTCCAATAGGGACATGACTCTGGTATACTCCCACATGGTCTTCTCAGTACCCACTTGAGCGACCAGCGACAAGGCTTGCGGAGGACTGCCGCGCAGGTTCTTCAGCACTTTGGATGCTTGGGAGTGGCCTCGGGATAGTTTGAGAACTAATTTCGAAAGGTAAGTTTTGTTGTTGGCGTCTATCTGTAAAAAAAAGTAGTATTTTTAGGGTTCCACAAATCAAAAGAAAAAAATCGGAACCCTTTTAGGATCACTTTGTTGTCCGTCCGTCCGTCTGTCTATCTGTATATCAAGACCCTTTATCTCGAGAATGCGTGGAGGTATATGTCAATGGGAAGTACCCTATGAATTTTGATTCTCTTGAGAGTGTCGAAATATACATGTTTTGCGACATAAACCGGCCGTATCTTTTTTTTCGTTAACTCAGAAGTTTGATTTTTTACGCTTCAAACGACTGCATATGGTTTTAATTTCAACTCGATACCTCCACGCGTTCCCGAGATAAAGGGTCTTGACGGACAGACAGACGAACGGACAACAAAGTGATCCTATAAGGGTTCCGCTTTTTCCTTTTAAGGTACGGAACCCTATAAAGGATTCTATGTGCTATTTCAGGACATGGTCTACTCGTGCCAGATTTTAACCAAATCCGTTCAGTCGTAATAAGAATAAAGATCTTACAAATGGTCTTATTTTTCCTGATGATATGAATTTTAAGGCTTGAATCAACAATGCGATCAGTTCCTCTGCTGTTTCACAATCTGAAACAAAGGGGATTTTACTAAGGACCAGATGCAAATATCTGTGGGGTACTGAAAAGAAGACATTCTAAATTAGTGTCTAGTATTTTAATTTCAGCTCATATCCATAAATACACTAACAAGAATGCAGAATAAGGATTAGTGTAGAGGAGATATTTTGGAGTAGTTTAGTAGAGTTCACTTTTGAACTTTGAACTATACCAACCACTGACCTCTAGGTCAGTGATATCAATTGAGTGGTCAACTATTTGGTATCTGTCCTATTCAGCTTTTGGAGATGTGTGGAACTGAGAGTAAAGTCCCGCAAACCTCCGTTGAAAAGGGAGGATCCTCCGACCAGACGGGATATTATGTCTGGTAGGCAACTGCCCGATAGATGATTTCGGGTTGTTCTATATGTTCTAATCGCGCGGAGAACTTTGATTGCGCGATGCAGTATTAGTTCTTATGTGACGCCATAGATGTCGCTACAAGCTCATATTTTCTATCTGGAATCTTTTCATATCTAAAAGATATGAAAATGATGAAATGAAAGAAAATGGATAAAGTGAGAAATGAGTATATTAGAGGAAGTTTGAAAGTGGCACCAGTGACTGAAAATTTGAAAGGGAATTGTTTGTCTTGGTGTGGTCATGTGAAGTGGAGGGATGAAACGTACATATTTTACTAAAAGAGTTATAAGTATACATGTAGATGGATGGAATGAGAGAGGGAGGCCAAAGAAAAGATGAATGGATTGTGTGAGAAGTGATATGAAAGAAAAGGGAGTTAGTGAAGTAAAAAAACATGTTGCGCCGACCCCAAAAAACCCGGGACAAGGGCTGGACAAGAGCAGAAAGATGATGATTCATGAACGAAAAGACCCGAATTCACCCGAACCCTCCCGATCGTTCGAACCGTAATGTTTGGCCAGATATACTTTAGTGGTGAATAGAATATCCAGGACAGTAGTAGCTCTGGTCTTTACTTAGTTGGTAGGTTTTTACCATGTTATGAGCTATTCTCATAATTGTTAAGAGTCAAAATCACACTATCTTACACATATTTATTATAATTAACGTAATACTATTTTAATGGTTTATATTATTTAAGTATACATCACCGACACATATATATTACAATCCAAAACTGTTTTGCGTCCGTTGCGTCACAACCACAGGTTCAGTTGAAAACCAGCGTCAGGCACTAGCTGCCTGGCATTTATGCTGAACTGGACCTATTTTGGTGCAGCCGTGAGGCATGTAACTATATTTTATTGCTACTGTTTGTTTTTTTATATATTTTTATTTTATTTTATCTTTTAGTGTTATCTAATATTATTTTTGTGCCTTGTGTTGTACCAAATAAATTATATTTCTTTTTTTTTTTTCTTTCTTTCTAAAATGAGAGGAAAAGAAAAACTTACCTCTCAAGATATCCCAGAGCTTATACGTAAAGTCGTTACTAGATCCAATAGTGTTCATATCTTTAAGACACTGTCCTAACGTAGTGGTATCTTCAGTAACACAAATGCACCCGCCAGCCGGACATTCCGCTGTGTACGCGTATGTTTCAGTTTCGTTTAGCAAATCGTTAACGCGTTTCGAGTTGTTTGGACGCTTTGAGCCTGGAATGTTGTTTCTGGAAAATGTTACGACAAATAATTTAGTAGAATAAACTTCGAATCATATAATAAGCGTGAAATGAAGGCAGAAGGAATAACAGCCTCCAGGTTTAGGTTAATGTAGAGCCGTCTCTCGGAAATCTGCCAACCAGCAATTTTTTTTTGTAGTTGGATTTCATCTACCTCTCCCGCTTCGAGACTCTTACTAACTTAAACCCACCTTTCCTTGTTTCTTCAGTTGCCCTTAGCGTTCCAGGGCTGCGGTAACCTTTTCATTGGCATCAACTATAACAGGGCCAACCAATCTTGCTGACATCTTAATGAGGTAGAACACAACCCGGACCTCCCTTATCGAACAGCGAGCTACCCATGGCTCGCCGTTTGCATGTCCTCGATTACGGTGGCCGGCATCAGGCCTAGCGGACTCCGTCAAGCCAACTTATCCACGTACGTTTTATTAAGACAAGTGTTGGGAGCTGCGAGATGCGGGACACCCTGCGTTAACAGCCCTTTTGACGCCTGTCAGCACCTCACGCGCGTACAGCCATACGCGATAGGCCTCTTGTTGACTTATTAATTTAGAGCAACTTCTTTAAACACCTAACTTTGTCCAACAGGAATTTCATTACCTAAGTCTAGTCCAACAAGGCAGTAATTGGGTTTGTTGGAATGTAGCTTGTTTTGGTCCATAGGTCCACTAAGGACTCAGTGTGGAAACCAGACCACAACGATAGAAGATAGATAGAAGGCACTAATCTACACTATCTACACTAATAATATTAGGGGTTAAGAACTGCAATATTACAGAAAATACAAAACACAAAGAATCCAATAAATACCTAATTTCGAAAAAAGAATAACCTACCTATAATATAAAGTTTATTTGAATTTATAATTCCAAGTCAATCCAAAGATATAACACTTCAAAGCAACCAGTTTTAAAAAACAGCAATTTTATACTTTAACCCCTATATTATAAAGACGTAAAGTTTGATTTTTTTCTTTTTTCTTTTGTAGGAGGTAATCTCTAAAAGTACTAGTCCAATTGCTAAATTTTTCACCAATAGAAAGCTGCTTTATTCCTGAGTGAGATAGGCTATATTATATGTACGCGGGCGAAGCTGCGGGCAAAAGCTAGTTTATCATAATCTTGTGCTAATATACCCTTACCTGATTACAGCTGTTTCCAGGTTGACAGAGGCAAAACCTGCTGCAGTCATATCTACTAGTAGCTGGTTCATATTGTGCAATGCACACACAGACCTCCATATTGCGTTACACGGACTTGCTAGATGACCCACTATGATCTCTTGTTCCTGCAAAATGTAATGAATATAAAAAAGAGTGCCCTTTGATGTTAGTTAGTATGGTGTCGCAGTTTTTTTTTTTATTAATAATAAACCGCGCAAGTGTATGTCGGATTCGCGCACTGAAGGTTCCGTACAGACATACATATGAAAACAGTTCAATTTCCGAATCGAGTCACAAAGATTTTACGAATCGCAAAAGTTTTTTTTTTGTGGCGTAACTATAAATTTAGTTTCCATACTTTTTCCTATACTTATGCTTCATGCCAAATTTCAGGATTCTAGGACAACGGGAAGTACCCTATGAATTTTGATTCCCTTGTAAGTGTCGAACTATACGTTTTTTGCAACATAAACGGCCGTATCTTTTTTTTGTCAACTTACAAGTTTAATTTTTTCACAGCTTCAAGGGATCGCAGACCTAGTATATGGTTTTAATTTCAACTCGATATCTGCACGCGTTCCTGAGATAAAGGGACAGACAGACAGATGGACAACAAAAAAACAAAAGTGATCCTATAAGGGTTTTTTTTTTAGGTGGAAAAATAATCTTATGACAAATCTCGCCCTTGGGCGGAGCGAGAGATAGTGTCAGACTTTTACTGACTAAAAACCCACTCCTGTTCCTTCTTTTCCTTCGTCCCAGGGCCCCGGGTTTCGCTGTCACACTACCCGTGGCCCCAGTAGGCTTTGACCCTGCTGGGCCCCTACAGTTTGCTGACATCTCCTTAAGGCGCGCGTGGAACAGTACGCGCCGTCGACGACTTGGGCTCGGTCCGGACGGCTACCGAACGGTCGGACGGCTACCGAACGGTCGGACGGCAAGCCACTCATTGCTCGCTGTCCGCAAGCCCGCGCCTACGGTGGCCGGAAATCGGGATCGGAATCCCGGCAGCGGTTGGGGCACGAGGACCGTTGCCTCACGCGATCGGCCGCCTCCTTTGCTAGCATTACTGCTTCGCAGAAGTAGGCGACCGCGTGCCATTCCTCCTCGCTCCGGACCATAGCCCGAACCAGGGCCCGACGCGAAAGGTCGCTGCCGCCGATTGCCTCCAGGAGGACACGGCGGTGCTCCGCCCAAGCGGGACACACCCAGTAACTGGGTAGCAAATACCTGTTGGAAAAACTGGATTCATAACAAAATAATATACTCACAAAATTGACTTTACAGCTTATAAACGGTGTATGCAGGGTCTTTCCCGTCCATTCACAACGCAACTCTGTGATACCTCCGTGCGGAGCGTTGACTAACTCATCAGTATTGTGGGAGCCGTACGAAATGCCTGAGATTAGGTACTTGCAGTCCACTAGGGTTGTGATCTGAAAAATAAAGCTCTTCAAATGAGGTCTTAGGAGTAGCCATGTGTGCTTACACTTAGGTTGAATAAGATATGAGGAAGGTATCAAAAATTACGTAATTCCTTTATTGGAATTTTTTTATTTTATTTTTTAATATAGATAGGCTCGCGTTTATATTAAGCGACGATGTGGTCGAAGATGGAGAATGCTTGCCTAGAAGTAACCTTGACCTTAACTCTTGACTTAAAGGACCTTAGGTATAACCTATGGAATTCACTGCTGAAGTCTGTGTTAGATATATGTAACACAGACTTGAGCAGGGAATTCCATTCCTGTTCCAACTGTGCAAATGATGTTTTTTACGTATGGGTGGGATATCTACCATGAACCAGTGTCGTATAGCCATACATCTGGAAAGAAGTGTGAAGATGGAACGGGCTTGGCGGAATTAAATTATGCTATATAAACTAGAGCTAGATTTTTATAAAAACTTAATATGCTGAACTAGACACAAGTACAATGTTGTTGCATATTATACCACAGGCAGGAAAACAGCTAGGCCAGAGGTCTCCAGGATTGCGGGATTGTTCAAGAGTTAAAAAGTCCTAGCCATAAAGAGCAAAAGGAGGAACACAGGTGGGTTTTAGTCAGCAAAAGTCTGAGAGTCCTTCTCAGACTTTTGCTGAGCTCCAATCAGAGGTGTAGAAGTCAGATGATGATTTGCCATCTAATAAAAAAGGTCAGAGACTATTTCCTAGCATTACTACTAAGATCTGTTCTATGCTTATCACCTTCAGCAGGTCATTGATCAACTACCTAAAGGAAAGTAATGCAGTAATATGTAAAGCTGCAAAGATAAACCTTACTGTTGTATACTTGATGTGGGTACTTGTTAAATTTTATTGACATAATAATATTGACTAAGTGGGTAGAAGTTTTCTAAGTTCATATTTGTACTGGTTCTGCTATACTTAGCACAATAAACCCGTTTACTAAAATAGGGTGTCTTAATGGGCTTACTTACCAAATCAGCAGTCAATCCTTCCTGCTTAGCATAATCTTCAACTAATAAATCCAAATCAACATCATCCTGGTTCATACTGCCTTCATACATAACTAAACCTCTAGCCAAGTGTGTACTATCAGATTGCACCGTGAGCAGTAAAGGCTTATTATCTTCAAGCGGGTTGGTTAGTATCCACAGTGGTATGGCATCCTCTGCTGTTACTTGGGCACGGTTCTTGTTGTACAAGTTGGCTATTTCTCTGGAATATGTGAACATGATTGATTGTTGAATTTATTAAGATACTTGTTTTTGCCTGTGGCTTCGCTCACTATAAAGCAGATTTCTAGGGATAAGTATTTTTACAGAAATAGACACCATGGCGGCGTGTTCAGTTGCGCCGCTATGGTGTCCCGGTGAAATATAGCCCTAAGATACTCTTTGGTGGGGGCGTCACTGCCGGCCGGACGCGTCCGAGCTGGTCGCACTACCAAATTGGTTACGCAATCAAACGGACACCACTCTCTACAGGGCTGTATACATTTTGCTGGTAGCGGCGACTGGTCGCGCCGCCATGGTGTCCCGGTGAAATACAGCCCTTATACATCCCAATTACGTAGCATTTTTTTATGAAAAATCTTATCCTCATTATAGGTGAATAATATGAGAATTGAAGTACTACACTAGTAGCACTAAGATATTGGTATCAAAGTGTACACACACATATAAAGTGTTCCAAATAAGAATAGGATCGATTGCCATGTTGTGACGTCACGTCATACTGTCAAATCGAAGAAATTGGGTATGGCAAGCAAAAAAAAATTTTAAAATTTTATTTATTTACGAATAGTGAACAAAAAACAATTTAATCAGAATCCAGTTCTACAATTTTGTTTATTTCTAAATCACTGTGCAACATTTTTTAAAATTAATTATGACTTAAAAAATATATTTAGCTAATTTATAATAAACAATAACGTTTTTACTTCACCTAGATTTAACTAAGACTTAGTAATACAAAGCAAAAAAAAAACCTTTATTGATATGCAAATAATTCTTTGCAAACCATACTTTTCACTCAACATTTAACAGCTCGAGGCTATTGACTTTCCTATTCTTATTTGGAATGCATAGTAGACTCTAGTGAAACTGTCAAGATTTATCAAGAATTAAGAATTATTAACCTTTTGAGTAGCGTAATTAGAAACACAATAGAAGGACAATGACCAAGCGAATTCACTCGAGGTTTAATGAATTAATCATCATCATCTTCCTGCCCTTGTCCCTTCTTATTTGGGGTCGGCGCAACACACTTTTTTCTTCCATTCTATCCTGTCAACTGTCATAATATCACTAACTTCCTTTTCTTTCATATCACTGTTCACACAATCCATCCATCTTTTCTTTGGCCTCCCTCTCCCCTCTCCATCCATCCACATGTATACTAATAACTCTTAAATGGTTTAATGAATTAATAAAGAATTAATAATATTTAAGATAAAAAAATCCTACTATAAAAATAGCTGAAATTGATTCATGTTATGTATTTATGATTAACATGTTGTATATTCATAAAATTTAGAGCTTAACAGAATAAAATATTAAGTATAAGCTGTGAGAATTCTAAATTCAATGCTTCACAATTAGTTTATACTGTCACACAATAATAAGTATCAATTATAAACATTGTATTTACCTTGCCATATCCAGAGAAATGGGGACATGTGTAGCTTCCTCCTTGGTCCATAGCTGAGGCTCATCTGTGATCATTGTATCATCTAATATTGTGTGCAGACTTAAATCCAGTTTAAGTGGAGAACCCGTAAGTTCCAGTTCTTCTGTAAAATTAATATTTAAGTTATGAAGAATCTGTAGCAAAAAGCATTAAATACTAGTAATTAATAAATTTATATACTAGGTATTTGAGAGAAAAAAACTGTAAATATTAAAATATAATAAATTCTTTCTAATGTTAATAGCATTAGAAAGAATTTATTATAAATTAATAGGAAGGGATGAGGAATATACTTAATTTTATTAGTTAAGTATATTTACAGACAACTTTATGTACTAATAACACATAGATTATAAAATATTAATTTATTTATAGAGTATTTATCCAAGAATGTAAATAAAAAGATCTTCATAAAGTAGTCTGTAAATATCGAAAATAAGCAAACCTTTCCGTTATTCCCTATATATATCCAATACCGAGAGGTTAATGGCTTTTGTAGAAGAGACATCGCAAATTGCCAATATTTTGTGCGAAACTATTAATAAATAGACCATCAAAGACTGAAGAACATTTAGAGAGTATTATCAGAAAAAAATTAAAGCTAAAAATAGAAGAACTTCATAGATGCAGACTACAAATATGATTTCATGATAGAAAATAGTAAGAGTAAGAAGAGAGAAAAAAAGAAGCAAAAAAGACCTGGTTGAAACAGAACTTAATTTTATTAATTTCCATGAATTTGCAGTTTAAATATAAAACAAGTAAACACAAAAGAAAGAAGACATTTGACAGAAGTTGAACAAGGGATATGAAGAGGAACGATTTTATGAAAAGAAAGCGCAATTTGGGGCAGGTGCAAAATAAATGGTCCAAGTTTACTTCATCCAAACCACAATTACATATAGAGTTATCCCTAATCTTAAGTTTGGCAAAGATTAAGGAGTGCGACAAAGATTTAAACGTAAATGATAAATAGTACAAAATATTCAAGAAAATCTTATTAGATCATTATCAAAATAATGGCGTTACTTACCAGCCTCATTTCTATTGTCTTTTCCAATCGTTTCCGTGACATACGAAGATGGTTTAGTCTGAAAGCAAAAACACTTTCTATTTACACTTAAATTAATATTTAAATACATATAATTATTTAAATAAATTAATGTTTACCTTGTTACAAACTAACAATATATCCCTGTTACTTTTTGTGTACATTTCTATGTAAGTCGGACTCTTTTGTTTTTCAACATAGTGTTTTGGATATTTCTCTAAGAGAGGCTTAATCAGATTATCCATAGTTTGTATTTGAAGTAAATTATTTAAATTCGAAAATTAAGAACAAAATTCATAGAATCCGTTGAGTTCTTTTTTCAATTTGAATTTGAAGAACAACTTGACGTTTTTTCGACATTGACATATGTGTTACCCCGCGTTCCGAATTACGATATCAGCCCTGTTAGCGCGTCAACAAATCGCTAGCCTGATATATGCAATTCCGTAATTGAATTATTATATTATACAGATTTCTCATATAATTCACCATTTTCGTCAGTCCCTGCAACTTGAGAGCTGTTTTCATACATTTCTTAATGCTTAATATGATTTTTCATCCTGTTTAATACGCCAACGTATTATTTCTTTCGTGGTAGAGAGTCAACTGAACCGAGCACTCCGAACGAAAGCCTCACGCAAGTCTTCCATAAGATGCTATGTGATAAGATGCTACGAGTCCTTGCTTTGAATCAATGCGAAGGCTTACTGCAAAAGATAATTATGTTGAAAATCTTGTAACTGCTAATGCATCAAATTCATCAAAATCTTTCTGTCAAACAAAAATAAGTGATTACTTTAAATAACAAATATTTACATTGTCTTGAACGTAATTTATAATTGATGTATAATTTAATATCTACATAATTATACACAATTAAAACACAATTATTACTTAATAATGGTACGTTTTATTTCCAATATCCCGCATAATATACTTTCTCGCTTAAGACGCGTTTTTGGTTGGGTCCCTGTGAAATCGTGTTTAACAGGTTTTACTGTAAGTATTTGGAACGAATACTCTATTATCGCGATAACATGAGACAAAAGTTAAAAAAGGTTGTTTTAGGGTACACTTTGACTATACAGTTGAGATTGATGCTGAATTTATTATAATCAACTTTTAAACCAACTGTTATACTTAAATGAATTCATTTGAACTATCCATCTTCTGAATTTATGAGCATAGCATAACATAGTCGGCCTTATAATGTTCCCACTGTTGGGACTCGGGCCTCTTCTTTAGGAGAGGGAATGGGCCGTAATCCACCACGCGGGCGCAGTGCGGGTCATAGAACATGCCGGTTTCCTCACGACGTTTTCTTTCACCGTTTTGCGGGCAGTAGTGATGAAATAAATTACACAAAGTAATGCGCCTGGCTGAGTCTGAACCCGCGACCTAAAACTCGTAAGTCGGGGCTATTACCCCTCGGCCACCACTGCTTCGTAAAATTATGAGGCTTATAATTAAATAAATTATTTAGTTCTTACTTATACTACTAGTGTCCATGTTAAATATCTAAAAGAAGCAGGGGTTGTCAGTACCTGGAACGTTTTTCATTAGGCTGTAAAATATTAGTTATTTCTATTTGGATGAATGTTAAACAATTAACATGTTGCCTTGTATTGTGTACAATTCATATGTTTTGTTAGGAGGAACTTCGTTGATACGCCATTTAAAAAAAAATAATATAAAATTGATTGAAATAAAGTTATGTTTATTAAAAAAAAAACCATTTCATTTACCTATCTAAGTGTTTAGTACTTACCGTACAATGATCAAAATAGGTAATGTTAAAATTTTATATTAAAGCCATTATTTATTCAAATTGTTTGAATTTATCTCGAAAAATAAATGTTGTGCACACCTGCTTGTGTGAACATCTTTAGTCTAATGTCACAGACTACAGAATACCTAGTATCTCTACTACGTATTCTATCGTGAATGGAGTATAGACTGTCTATTGGCGCGCTAGAATCAAAAATATCCTATTTCGGAACGCGGATTGTTAGTGTTGCCAAAGTGTGATTTGGAATTGTTTGAATTATTATTAGGATTATGTTACAATGTACCTATAAAATGTTTTCACCCCGTTCAACTTAACTGACGAAATACTTAAACTTAGTATATCTGAGATATTACTACAGTTCTCTAAAAATAAGAAAACGAATAACATAGTAAACCTTTCCTAGGTTTTTTAATTGGAGAATTAAGCTACATCATTAAGCTTTCAAGAGTTGAACCTAGATGGCGTTAGCGGTTAAGTTTTCTGCGAAGAATGACAATGTTTAAATTGAAATTGTATGAATCCGCTTACCCGGTGAACAGATTTTTTCCTGCAAGTTGATAGTTGTTTCTCAACTACCTATTTTACCTACATCCACTGACAGAATCGCAACAAGCTTAATAGCTTGTTTCCACGCCACCTTTGAGGTAGCGTACTTAGCGCGTTTTTTACCCGACTACGGCAAAGCCAAAGGAGGGTTATGATGTTGTCAGGCTATGTATATATGTATCTATGTGAGTATGTTTATCTGTTCCCTCATAGCTCCTAATCTATCGGATAATAAACAAGGTAACTGGAAAAACAAGAAAAGCTGTAGTCACACGTTCTTATAGTGTTTCAGTGGGTACCTATAACGTTACCCTGTTTATTTCAGCATCCTGAAAACCTTGTTTCATGCTGCTTCTATACTATTTATTTTGGTATGTACAAGTGAAGCCCTTTCAAATGATAGCAAGCACGACGTATAATAATATATCTTTTTTTTTAACACATAACTTTTTGTCCACTAGAGGACGACACATTAAATTTTGATGATATTCTTTGATAAGTACCAGTGAAGCCCTTTCAAATGATATCAAACACGGTGTATTTATCTATTTATCTTAACATTTTTTTAACACATAGCCTTTTGTCCGCTTGAGGGCGTCACTTTAAATTTGAGCAATATTTTGGAAATGTACAAGTGAAGCCCTTTCAAATGAACTTCTGATACCAAACACGGCGTATTTGTCTCCATTTTTATTTTTAACACATTAATTTTCGTCCGCTAGAGGGCGCCATATCGAGTTTTGTGACACTTCACGTAGCCTATATTCAGCGGACAATTAAGACATTTCTAACGATACCTCATACGTCGAGTTCCGATAAATAGATTAGGAGCTATGAGGGAACAGATGAACATACTCACATACATACATATATACATACATACATAGCCTGTCAACATCATAACCCTCCTTTGGCTTTGCCGTAGTCGGGTAAAAAAGAGAATGCTCTCTTTAAATTGCTGTGCGAATAATGCTATTCGGACATCAATTTATTAAATGAATTGAAATTAGCACCTTAGGACCTGTTTTTTTAAGTGGGAAAATCATCCAATGACATCTCTCACCCTTTTGTGTCAGACTTTTATTGACTAAAAAGTCACTCCTGTTCCTTCGTTGCCTTTCAAACCATGGCCGAGTTTTCCTTTCAGAAGCAAACCCTTGGCCCTAGTAGGCTTAGACCCTGCTGGGCTCCATCAGTTTGCTGACATCTCCTTGAGGCGCACGAACAATACGCGCCGTCGACGACTTGGGCTTGGTCCAGACGGTTACGCGTCGGACGGCAAGCTACCCATTGCTTGCCGACCGCAAGCCCGCGACTACGGAAATCAGAATAGGGATCCCGCGGCTGGGGCGTGAGAGTCACTCTCTCACGCGTGCACATATGGCCTCCTGCTTTGCTAGCATTACTACTTCACAGCAGGAGGCGACCGCCTGCCACGTCCACCGGGCGGTCCACACAGTGGTGGCACCCGGGAGTTACTTCTGCACGAATCCGGTGCAGGAACTTCCCAAACTGACCATGTTCGGTGAGAACCAGAGGTCTTTCCAGCCACTCCTTAAAGAGGGGACTTACCGCCGTAATTATGGCGTGCCCAGCACTAGGTTGCGACAGTCGCTGTCGCCATTTCACCATGAGATCCCGCCGGAACTCTGTCCGCCATGCCGCGAATTGTCGCGCCAGCGGAGTTTCGTCCCGGCGTTGCATCTTCACACGCAAATCGTGCCTGCGGGCAAGGACTGTTGCCTCCAGATCCCATCGTGGCAGGCCAGCAAGAAAGCTCGCCGCTTCGCGGGAAACCGTGCTGTATCTCTCCCGCACCTTCCGTATGTCCATGACCTTGTGGCATGCGTTCAGCTGGGCCACCTTACGCTTTCGCAGCGTCGGCGTCCATATTGGCGCTCCATAATGGGCTATGGACCAAGCGATGCCTGCGTAGAGCCTCCGGTAGGATGTGTCTGGACCCCTTGGTTGGGCAGGAGCCACTCGAGGGCAGCCCCAGTCCGATTCAGATTGGGAGCCAGACGTCGGAAGTGCTCCTCGAAATAGCATCGGCTGTCTAGGACGAGTCCCAGGTATTTCATTGTCGACCCGATGCCTAATAAATATAGAAAAAAGACGACAAAATACTAACAAAAAACATTATTATATCTGGGTATCGAAAAGGAAAATGTTGTTCAATACCGACATTTCGGAATATTGCTCACCCCCCATAGCAAATAGTGTGAAAATTTATAGCCTAGTTAACCTGATCTATAAGGATTACGTTTGCAAAATTTGAACAGAATCGGTTCAGTAGTTTTTGCGCCAATTAATACCATTGGTCCACAATTTTACTGTTTTATCATGATATGTACTATATAGATTATCTGATCTACAATTTTTGTCTGGGCTAATTTTATGAAAAAAAAAACGCATTAAGTACACCTCAAAGGTGGCGTGGAAAAGTGTGCATATTATGACAATTACAACTCTTTCAATTCTTTGAATCATATACTTATCTCAAAAGCGGTGGCTCTTAGGAAAAAAATATTTGGTCATTTTTATAGAAAATTATCTGATCTACAATTTTTGTCTAAGTTAATTTTATGATAAAACTTACCGTTTTGCTAAAAATCGTGAAAACCCCGTTTTTGTGACCTTTGACCCCGAGCAATTTTTTTTCCAGGTATCGGATCGATAAGGACTTTTTAGATTTCATTTAAACTGGCGTTTTGAACAATCTTACCAATTTTCAGCTGAGTGCGAATTATTGTAACTTCACTTCTATTTTTTCGTCTAATTTGACCAGACTAGTATGGGTAACAGAAAAATAGGATCAAATGTAAACTTTGTCACCTTATTTTTATTTTGGGGAAAAATAAGTGATGGTTTTCGAACAGTTGCCGATTCTCGATGTAGAAAGTGTCTGTCTATTTTTCCTCCTACTTAGGGCGGAATTCGCTGTGACTAGTGTAACTTGTCTTTATTTTTGTTGTGTTTTTACAAGTGACACTAGTGACAGCGTCTAAACGCGATTATGCGATCCAAACTTTAAAATGCGATTAGTTTTATTGGTGAATTCCGCCCTTATACTGAAACTAACAAACGATGTTTTACCTTTTTCTATTGGAAGCTTAATGAAAAAACAGCGTGTAGGTAATTGCCCACGCTATTCTGTGTAAAACCCCTTCTGACCAGCTACACTTACCTGTATTGTTTTTCGATACCCTTTCAAGTAGCTACCCACACATATAACATAATAACTTTGACACGACTTTAAAATGAAACCACTTACCTATGTGAAGAGTGTAGTGTAGGTTAGGTACATAGAGCTCGAAACGAGAGATAGTGGCGTTCCAAACTCCTGTCTTTCAATGATAGGGATACTTGACTCTAACTAGCAGGTTTACGCCGTATTTTTATTTTAGCAAGTCTTTTGACAGTTTCCCACGGGGTACTCATTCAAAAGCTTAAACGTGAAAAAGTGTTCTCAAATAACATTTACACGGAAGCCGATTTTGATTAACTTCAATTATTATATAAATGGTACTTGACTAAGTAAAGTTGATGTGAACAGAGACTTAGGGGTGCTTCTTGATCGTAAGTTTACATGTAGTACGGAATTTCATACAAAATGTTTTCTCGAACCTCAAACCAAAATTTATCTCATTAATTGCTTCGTTCGTACCGTACAGGGCCAAGTCTCCTATTACAATAGTGTCAGAATGGTCTATCATTGACTCCATAATTGTTGATTTTGACCAGGTTTTAATATACTTATATAATATCGTCATTATGACTTTCTAATGGTCAATCACTGACACTCCATTGAAAGAAATGGTATAGAATGGTAATCTCGTACATATGTTTTTTTTTTATGGCATTTGACATAGGTATGAATATTATTTTAACGTATGCGGATAACTGCCATTTTGATAGTTCCTTTGATCAGTGACTTACTATTAGAACGTCATTGTGCAGTCAATGCTTTTAATTTGTTTCGAGCCAGCTCGATATAGTCATTCTATCACAAGATCATTGACCGATCAATGGTCGACCATTATGAATTATCAGATTACGAACTTTTGCAAAATGGCAATGGGATCGTATTGGAATGACGAATTTATAAAAATAGCAGACTTGGGCCCCTGGAGTATTGCTCAGTTGTGTGGCATATCACTACTATATGTGTATGTTTGTCCCATCACTACTAAAAACACTTTCTATTGCGGTTCATGTCGATATCGGCCTGCCGCTTTTCCTGGTTTATTTTTTTATTTCTCATTTTCTGTTTGGTAGATCCTGGGGCGAAGCGAACCTAAGGAAGTTGGGTTAAGCATTTACAAAAAAAAGTATACATTATGTTTTCGCAAAGTTATAGCATTTAATTTACCCTAGTGCAGGTGGGTCGAGGAAGACCTGCCACACACTGGTGGAAATATAGTTGGGGGTGCATTTCGACCCTCCACCGCACCAGATGAAGGTTTATGATTTACTTTGAAGGTGTTAAGTACAAAAATGGCATCTTTCATTAAATAATAACTCAATGCCACCTCTAGCAGTGACTGTCGTCTTGTCGAATCGTCTCCTGCTCTGTGGAAAATTGTTGGTACCCAATCGAGTGCTGATAGCAATAGATTTAAAATCGCTAATCTCTGAAGTGGTGATCCATTAGTTATTCTAGATCGGTGATCAACCGCAGGATGGATTAATTGATCGTAGAACCATTTGAGTGGACGGCTTTGAAAGAGTATCTATGCGTGACTTTGTAACATTATATTTTAGGGTTCTTTATGAGTTTAAGGTGTGGAAAATAAATAGTTTTTATTTTTGTGTGTTTTCTATTATAGTGTACAGGGGCTATGGGCTTATTAGCAAGTTCGTCGATTGCTATACCTATAGGTACCTCTTATCGTACCCGGAAGAAACAAAGGTATGATCTACCAGGGCCATATGATTTCTGATGGCAACATAGTTGCTTAATTACACTGGTCGGTATTAAAATAAAAGTATAAGAATGTTAATGTGGGCTCACAGACTTATAATGGGCCTCATATATTTGAACACGGTGAAATATGAAGTCTGAATTTCAGATTTAATTCTCACGTATAAGTCAGGCAAAGTAAAGAAAAGATATATTTTTTGACCCTCAATTGGAGCGAGAGCACGTGTTTGACTCTTACTGACTTAAATCCATCTATCATCTATAACCTAGGCTTGCGTTTGACCACTATCTCACCTGATGGTAAGCGATGATGTGGCCGACGATGGAGCACGCTTGCCTGGAAATAACCTATTCATTCTTGACTGAAAGACCCCCTAAGTTGTAGCTATCAGGAAACACAGAATCCGGCAGGGAATTCCACTCCATAGCAGTACACATTATGAATGTGTTCCCAAAACGCTTTGTACGTATAGGTGAGATGTCCACCATGTACAGATCCCGCAACGCCGTACGTCTAATGGTCCGATGATGGACCTTCAATTGCCCTGTGTGTTCCAGGGTCACGGTAAAAGTTCCTGCGGCCTTATAAAGGGGCATAGATTATACTAGGCCCTGACGGTTTAACTGACATCCCTTTGAGGCGCGCGTTGAACACTACACGCCGTTGATACGGGCTTGGTTCTTACTTGGTCCTTGTACGGCCGGACGGCGAACTACTCATTACCCTTAAGTGCGCGCCTACGGTGACCGGGAATCACTCTGCGATTCCAGACACTAGGGGTTTGTTCTGTGGCGGCTGGAGCGTGAGGATGTCCGTTTCCTCACGATTGCGGCCATTTCCTTTACTCGAATAGAAATTCGAGTAGCAGAAGCTTCGAGCTGTTCGTTTTTGCTCTGGACCATGGCCTGAACCAGGGTCTTGCGTGAGAGGTCGCTGCCACGAGGAAATGGTGGTGGTCTACCCAAGCGAGGTACACTTCCACCGTATGCTCCACCGTGTGTTCTAGCGGTTCGCACAATGGTGCATTCAGGCATTTCTTCCGCCTGAATCGATCGTGAAGTCACCGTGGCGTCTCTCTAGATACTTCTCAAAGAGGAGACTTACCACCACAATTGTGACGTGCCCAGGGGCTCTAACATGACGTCTTAAAATCATCATGGATCCGGTGTGGGAACGGAATAGTGTCATACAGCCTGTATAGCTCCGTCTCTCTCTCTCTCTCTGCAGATACCAGTTCAACATTCTTTCACAAAAGTATGACAAGTAATGCCTTCACTACCCACTAACTATGAAATATCAATATTGACGTCAGCAAATGTTCCAGGAACCGTGCCTGAAAAAATATATGGTTTGACGAGTAAATAATAAATATAGCAAGTTTTTTGTTTCTAACTGTAGGATTAGATATAAATACCTAACGGAACTTCGCATTAAAGGATTAGCTCCGATTTTTTTTTTATCTAAAGACAAATGTGTAATAACTGTGGTACTGATAATTGATATGACGTTTTTATTATAACATTAGGTTCGGTCTTAACGTTAGAAGTCGCAGGAGGATTATTTCCGGCCACTGAAAGCGCAAGCTTGCGGTCGGCAAGCAACGGGTAGCTCGCCGTCCGGCTGTCTTTTGAGGACTAAGCCACGATTTACCTCTCTTATATTTAAAACAAAAACATATATATATATATATATATATATATATATATATATATATATATATATATATATATATTGTAATTATTACTTATGAGAGCTAGCGCTGTAAGCTTCAAATATTTTTGTTTCACATACGTGATATTTTCATCTAATGCGGAAAATAATACATAGTTCTCGCGCTATTGGGCGGTGCGTGAGGGCCTATCAGACTTTTACTGACTAAAACCCACTCCTCTGTTCCTTCTTTGTCTTCGTTCTAGGGCCCCGGGGTTCTCTTTCGCACAACCCATGGCCCAGTAGGCTTCGATCCTGCTGGGCCCTTACAGTTTTGCTGACATCTCCTTGAGTGGAACACTATGTGCCTTCGAACACTCGGGCTCGCTCCGGACGGTTACCGGTAGGCTGGACGGCGTATTACCCGTTGTCTGCCGTCCGCAAGTCTACGCCTACGGTGGAGGCTACCCTGTAGCATTCACCATAAGGGCAATCTCGTCGCTACATTGGTAAAGGTACCTACTGTCCTTGCCCTCCTTCAAAAATTCTGTCTCTATAATATCAATAGCTGCGGCCAGTGACTTTACTCGAATGATTGAATATTGAGTTCTCAGAAGAGGAAAAGATAAATCTGTTTAAGTCTTACTTCGAATCGTATAATCGTATTACAATTATCCTAATCAAGTTGATAAGGTTTTCAGTTCCGGTGATTCGTGACGGGCGGTTTTTGAGATGGAATGTTATTTTTAATTTGTTGAAAAGTAATCCGCTTTATTACCAGTAGGTAGATATTATACCACTGCTTTGTAGCACCTACACATTGTAGGTACCTAGATGAAATGGGAAATGTAGATACATTTCAAAGTCAAAGTCAAAAGTTTTTTATTTTACATAGGCATACATGTGCACTTATAAAACGTCAGAAGCTAGTGCGCTGTTCCAAATTGGTTGTTTCCTATGACGAAGAATCGGCAAGAAACATGGTAACTCTTTAAAAAAAAAAATTGTGTTTACAATATTTTCATATTACAGCATATGTAGATATTATGTAAGGACAGTGTAGACTGGTCAATATTGTACTAAAAAGTACAATAAAAATGATCATAATAAAAAGTAACCTAAGGATTCGCGAAGTCTACAGTGTTCTCACATTCACATTATAAAAAAAGAGGCTATATAAATAAAAGCAAGAAAAATAAATAATTACAATAAATGATACGTTAACAAAATAAATAATAATAAAAAAAATATTGCAAAAGCAATGTGTTAGAAAGAAAAAAAGTATATATTACAACAGATGTGGAGCAGTTAATAGATCCATTTACACAATATTATGAGCTACCAGGAGGCCACATGTGCAAAAGCAGTTATTGCCAAACAAGCGTGTCTTCGACATAGTCTTTAACCTTATAATACGCTTTCCACAAAAGGGTTCTAAAATTTTCGGGAACATTTGAAAGAGTTATTTACCGTGGCCCTGGAACACAAAGGGCTATTAAAGGAAACAAGTGGGTTTTAGTCAGTAAAAGTCTGACACGGTTTCTCACTCCACCCTAGAGCGAAAGAAGTGCTCCTCACCATCAACAATTGCATCACTGCTTACCATCAGGTGGGATCGCAGTCAAGCACTAGTTTATATCTTCATTAAGCCCCAAGCAAACCGGTGTTCGTTCTCTCATTGTCTTTCTATTGTGTCTTTAATTACGGTATTCGAAAGGTTAACCCCCCCCCCCAAGCGAACGCCGGCGTTCGCTTGCGGTTTAATGAATTAAAGAGCTTTTTTTGCTAGTGCCAATATGAATATACCTATAGGTATACAAAACATTAGAATTATTTGACAATTTCCCACTTCAAAAAAAAGCTCTTTAATTAAACCCTGTCCTTATGTATATAAGTATAACAAAATATGACTCACTCATCCCACTCAGCAAATTACCACAATCAATGAACTAATATGTAAACTAAACATAGATTTCTAATTAAAACAAAATTAGCATTAATTAATACCTATATATTTGTATCCTGACAACCACGCTCCGATGCTTGCTAAGCCAGGTAAATATTTTGCTTTACCTACCGCGGTAGTTTCTACCCACATTAACTACATGAGCGATATATTAATAAAATGTACTTGGTACTGACATTTGATTTATTACAAGAAATATAAATATTCGAATTCGCCTAACACATAAGTGGCAGTAGGCAGGACTTATTGCTCGCAGAACAGATAGATGGTCGATGGGACCGAAGAGTTGTGTAGTGGTAGATAGACGCAGCATTGGAAGGCCTCCCACAAGGTGGACCGATGAGCTGGTGAGGGTTGCGGGAATCCGTTGGATGCTTAAAGGAGGCAAATGTTCAGCCGTGGACATCTTTCCCCAGAAATGAAGATGATGACTCTAAATATAGGTGAAATAGTTGAGACATTTTCTGAAACTGTTTGAATTAAAAGACTCTGGACTAGACTGGACTGCACTGGATGGGAGATCTAGGAGGCAGAAGGGCCCATGGAGTTAGTTATGTATACCAAGTGCAGTTTGAAAGGTCATATACATCGATATTATAAGTATCATTTATGTATTAAGAGCTTCATGCCCAAATTCGTCATCACGATCAGTGTCATCGATATTGGGAGCCATGTTCTGGCCACTTCTGAATTAAGGCCTTCTCTCTTTTGTACTATGCTTCCCTAGTCTGTGTCCAGGTTATAGGCATCGGTGGTGGAAAGCGCGAGGGAGAAGACATCCTCATGATCAAACCGCGTCGGGAGTCGCAGGGCGATTCTGGTCTACCACAGGCGTGTGCTAGCAGACGGCGAGCAATGAGTAGTAGTACTGACCGATAAGAACCAGGACTATCAGAAAAGGAACAAGAGCTGTTACGAAAATTGATGGCAATGCCTGCTAGAGTTGCGGAAATCTTCGAAAGTTTTAACATGGCCCTGAAACACAAAGAGAAAAGGTGGGTTTAAGTGAGTAAAAGTCTGACACACCCTCTGGCTCAACTGCCTACAGCGGGAGAAGTCATTTGAAGATTAGCCACCGAAAAACAAAGGTATTATAGGTACCGAATTATTATCAGTTAACTATCAAAAGTATTATTCTAACCCAAATGGCTCTACATTACTTTTTTTGCGATGCGAGGGTACATGTTTACAATAACCCTATGTACCTTCTATTTCGTATTTTCCATCCCAAAAAATTTGCATACACATTATTTTAACCATTTTCATGCAAATCTTCGCCAACATCTTGACCTCTTGATGGTTTACCTTTAATTATGCTAACAGAATATGCGGTGTAAGCAGCACGTAAGATACGGTGAATCCTTTTACTCTGATTAAACAGAACACCGTCAGATTTTATTGTATTCGGAGCAGGTAACGATTGCCCTGTGGGATTGGGCGGCTCTCTTGTTATTCTTAATAAGAAAATATCGGCAATTCGATGTAGCACGTAGGTTTTAGTTAATAGATGTACCATCTTTGGTTAGCTTGCTGCAAATAAATGGTTTTCCTTATTGCTTAGAATGTCTCCTCTGGTTTCAAAGTGTTTGTCTAAATCTTTTGTAACTGTTCGTCGAAGATTGAAGGTAACGATGGTGTTCCATTTCAAAAAATCTACTCAAATGAGTTCAATGAAAGCATAATGATGTCCCTAGTAAACCTATGTTTCTAAACTATAAAATACTCTACCTATTGTCAAATTGTGTGCTTTGATTGATATTTTGATATGAAAAAAGTATTTTTTTTTCTTTAGGCTTCACATGGTTTGTGCATTTAGCCAGTTTTAAGTTTTGTAAGAGAGTTTGAATACAAAATTGCTATGTTAACCTACTGGCCACTTAGAATCAAAATTGAAACTTTTTCACACGAAAACAATTACATTATTTGTTCGATTTACATTATTTTTTAAAATTTAATAGCTTTTAACGTAAAGATGGATACAGCAAAAATCAGAGTAATATTTACGAATATGAGCTCCAATTTAGGACTAACCTAGCAGAAACTAATCGTAATGTTAATGTTGTTTTTGGAGACGATACAACTAACAAACGCATCATGCGGTTTTGGGTTAACCGTTTTCATAGTGGAAACTACGGCTTGAAGAAGACGACTAAGACCAGCTACTAAGGTGTATGATAATGAATTGAAAGTGATCCATGATTTGACTGCAGCGAGTGTACAGCATCGCGTGGAAGCTTGCATTTCCTTGTTAAACCTATACAGAAATGGAATTGGGCCGGACTGTAACGTGTGATGAAAAGTGGATTCTATTCGACAATATTGTAAGCGCAAACGCAATGGCTGACCCCAGGTCTCGTCACAACAATCCTAGCGAAGGAGGAGGCTGCACGCATGTGGGAACGAAGGCCCTCACACCCCAGCCGCCGTAATTCCAACCCTGACTACCAGCCACGATAGACGCGGGCTTGCGGACGTCGAGTAATGAGTAGCCCGCCGTCCGGCCGGTACGGAACCCTCAAAAGGTTTTAGGACACAAAAAATTGGTCAGTAACGTCTTTAATACATAATTCGATACTTGATTACATTCCAACAGCTACATATATTATAATAAGATCTGAATGTAGGTGTCTGCGTACTTTTTCATAAAATTAACCTTTTCTCCGCACTAATTACACCACCTAACCTGGACCTACCACGTAACCTGTATATTTTTAATTGTGTTACCTGCGTGGACACAAAATAAAATTAATTGTCAGTGTAAGGACCAAAAGAGTGATCCGTGTCTTTTGTTTAATGCGAAACTCGTATTTATAAGGTTGTCATTATGTAAATTAGAAACGTGGTGTACAGTAGGTACTGAATTTAGAGAAGACTTTCATGACAAGGAAGTGGATTGAATATATGTAGGTAAACAGATTTATATACATACCTTTAATTTTGTAGAAGTATTGTATTGTATTGTATGTCGGTCTGGTGTCCGTAACTCCACGTCTTAAG
Source organism: Mythimna vitellina (assembly GCA_949316375.1). Classification (NCBI taxonomy): domain Eukaryota; kingdom Metazoa; phylum Arthropoda; class Insecta; order Lepidoptera; family Noctuidae; genus Mythimna; species Mythimna vitellina. The sequence goes on from OX438696.1 coordinate 5,776,281, forward strand.
CGTGTATTTTGCGCACGTATGGGACAATTGTGTCATTCAAACCACCCCAGCTCCTCAATAATATGGCCATTTGGGGGATACCTTGGGTTTTCGAAATAGGATATACAGGATTGTTTTAGACTAAAAGCTTTTAAGGACAGACTAGGTACTCGTGCAATTCTTTGCTGGTGGTGATACCTTTTTTGTTTTGGGATGGGAAATTCCTCCATTAGGGAATTCCTAAATTGTTGCTCTCAGAACCAGTTCTTGGGTTAGGAAATCATTAAATAACTTATCCAGATCTGAGTGGAGAGTAAGGGAATGTGAGGCGTTTAGCGCCTTCAAATTGGCCGCAAAGTGCCGTACGGTTGCAGTGCGGCTGCAGCGCTGCCACCGCGTTGCAACTGCAAGGTTCAAGCATGATAATGTTATTGAACTGATGCACAGCTGCAGTGCGGGTGTAACGCTGCAGCCAAGCGTCTTTTATTTATAAGAAATACAAAAGCAGCACGGCGGTAGCTCTGCAATCGCTCTGCCACCGTGCGGCCCTTTGTTGCAAATTTGAAGGCGCCCTTACTTATAAAAACCAGCCCAAGAAGCGGAAGCGAAATCTAGTCTTATTAGTAGACGTTATTAGAATGTAGTGTCATACTGTTTTTATTACCTTTTCGATTGCGAACTAGTACTCGTATATTGAGAACCAGGGTTACAGACATAGCCCGAAGATTCGCCAAACTTAAGTAGCAGTGGGCAGGGCACATTGCTTGCAGAATAGATGGTTGATGGGGACGAACGTTTCTGGAATGGCAACCACGTACCGGAAGATGCAGTGTTGGAAGGCCTTCCATAAGGTGGGCCGATGACCTGGTAAGGGAAATCCGATGGATGCGGGACGCACAGGACCGGTCATTATGGCGCCACTTGGGGGAGGCCTATATCCAACAGCGGACGTCTTTCGGCTGAAATGATGATGCTGATGATGACTCGTATATTACGCAAAAGATTGTTCGAACTATTATCAAAACAACATTAAAAAAGTGTATGTTTGTGTACGCTGCCTCGGAAAGGCGAAAGCAAAAAGGTCTAGTCTTCGGCCGACTGATGGAGAACAAGGTCCAAGGTCAAGGTCGTATGATTTCCTATCCAATTTTCCTTTACCTTACCACATAATTTCGTCATCCAATTTGTGTCGCATTTGCAAGGTCACGTACATTTACGCACATTTCGATTCTGCATTAATACAGTCCACTTTTCATTTTTGAACCAGCCTACCGTTATTTCTTAGACTCCCACGTCTAAACCAAGTTCGTTTAAGCATAGATCTACTATATAGGGACCCTAATAGGATCACTTTATTGTCCTTTTATCGGTCTACAAAGATTACAATAAGTCGTGGAGGTATTAAGCTGACATTAATATCAAATACTTCGATCTGCTACTCCCTGGAGCAACGAAAAAATCAAAGTTCTAAGTCAATTCAATCTAAAAATAAGTTTTCTACTCCATTTATGGCGCAAAATTTAACACTTGCATGAGAATCAATACCTATAGGGTACTTCTCATTGTCCTAGAATCCTGAAATTTGGCAAGAAGGTATCATAGCACAAGTAAAGGAAAAATCAAATTTGAAAATCGTAAAATAGTTATATAACAAAATAATTACTCATTAGCGATTATAGACTTAATGGCCCGACTTACGGGTTGTAGGTCGTGAGTTCAAACCCTGCCAGGCGCATTACCACAGTATAGATATATTTATACTGTGGCATTACTTTGTGTAATTTATTTCATCACTACTACTCTCAAAAACGGTGAAGGAAAACATCGTGAGGAAACCGGCATGTCTTAGAACCAAAAATTCGAATACATGTGACATTCACCAACCCACACTGGGCCCGCGTGGTGGATTACGGCGGAATGGGCACCTAGAGGAGGCCTGAGTTCCAGCAGTGGGAACATTAATAAAGCTGATTATGCTATGCTTATGATTATAGACTACCATCAGGTGTGATAGTGGTCTAACGCGAGCCTAACAATAAAAAAAAAATTGCATTTGCAAACTAACCGCGACTTATAACGATGTACATGGGACAAGAGAGTTTTACAACGACAAATTTGAGTTTATCCCTCAGTACAGTTTACAGGTAAGTTTGTACGAATCACGAAAAAACGTGTTTGTGAATGCACCCACGATACGGGAGGAATTTCTACCGTGGAGTAACAACGTCTTTCAAAAAATGGTAAGGAATTGCTCTTAGAGGCAGGAGACGGGAAGAAACTCTTTTGTCAAGCGTTATGAAGAAAACTAAATTGTTTGCAAAACAGGGTGCCCTTATTATTTTAAATATGATCAGTTTGAAGTAGATAGATAAAACGATGGATAAGTGCGATCAATTGGAAAAAAAAGATCAAGAAGAAAATCTTTTACACCTGCGCCGTACATTATATGCATTTACATATATTCAAACAGTCACCATAATATCAAATAAACTCGTCAATGAAATCTATTCTGGGAAATTTAACTTTCTAGACGGGTGAATACTTAGAACTGAAACTGAGAGTAGTTACCTAGATAACAAACATTGATTCTGTTTGTCTGCAGGCAAAACTTTGACGGCCTGGTGATGCAAGACGTCTGACAGGATAGAATGAAAGTGAAACGTGTTGCACCTACCCCAAATAAAATACGAAAATAATTCTGATTGCCTGCAGATAAAGTTTTAACGGTAGAACAGAGTCATTACTCCAACCATTGATAACATGACGTCTGACAGGATAGAATGGAAGAAAAAACGTGTTGCGTCGACCCCAAGTAAAATGGGACAAGGACAGGAAGATAATGATGATACAGAAAAAGTTTCACATCAGAGGCTTACCACGAGCTCCATTTGACCACCTAAACTGAACTGTTAAAGGGATGAAGCTATATAACATTATTTTTTAGTATATGCGAAACCTGAAACACGTGTCTAGTATTTTTGTGTAAAAAATCTATGTACAAAATTTCATAACTGTATCATAAAAAATCACGGAGTTATAAGCTCGTTAAATTACCTGGTTGACCGCACAAATACATAGTCACCGGGCCATCCAGGCGACTAAGGGGTTGTTTTGCTCCCGCGTCCAGCTGTGCGGTGACACTTAATGCTCGCAATGACCTGCCGTGATCTGTGCTGTACTTAGTGTCGGTGGTGTCCAACTTTTAAAATATTTTTTGGGATAAAATATAACATGGTGTAAAAATTATTGGAATCGATTTAGTTACTGATTCTGAACAAACTGTATTTAGGTTTCGCATATACTAAAAATAATGTTGTATAATAGATACATACTCTATCCCTCTTTCTCGCTGGCACGACTGACATTTAATATGTCATGGTGAGGCCCCAAAACAGAATCATTAATCCAGTAATTTACAAACATATATGTGGTCTCCCGATTTTTGGGGTTAATAGGGTTGCAAATGGGTATTATACATTAAAATACATAAAAAAAATATTTTATGTGACGAAATTTGTTTTTATATATGGTTTACGTATTTCATCTGTCAAAAACATGACATCAGGTTACCACTGACACGATTATAGCTTAGAGGATGCTATTAGGGCCCTATTAAAATAGGACAGGGACAGGAAGATGATGATGATGATACAGATAAAGCTTCACATCAGAAGCTTACCACAAGCTCCATTTGACCACCTAAACTGAACTGTTAAAGGGATGGAGCTATACAACATTATTTTTAGTATATGCGAAAGTATTTTTATCTATGTACAAATCACAAAGTCATAAGCTTGTTAAGTTACCTGGTTGATCGCACAAATACATAGTCACCGGGCCATCCAGGCGACTGAGGGGTTGTTTTGCTCCCGCGTATAATATATATATATATATAGAGTCAGTACAGTCCATAGAGGGGCGCATAAATGTTATATCTAGTCCTTTTTGTTTGCATTGTAATTTTTAAGGTTCAGGACCTCAAAAGGAAGAAACGGAACCCTTATATCATCACTTTGTTGTTCGTACGTCCGTCTGTCTGTCTGTCAAGAACCTTTATCTCGGGAATGCGTGGAGGTATCGAGTTGAAATTAAAACTATATACTCAAGTCTGTGGTCCCTTGAAGCTGTGAAAAAAAACCAACTTGTAATTTAACGAAAAAAAAGGCCGTTTATGTTGCAAAAAACGTATATTTTGACACTCAAGGGAATCAAAATTCATAAAATTCCCGTTGTCCTAGAATCCGGAAATTTGGCACGAAGCAAGCATCTCATAGCATAAATATAGGAAAAATGAGAAAACTGTAAATTTGTAGATACGCCACAAAACATTATTTTTTTACTATTCGTAAAAATCTTTGAGACTTGATTCGGAAATTTAACTGTTTTCTTAAGTTTGTACAGAACTCTCAGTGCGCGAGTTCGACTCGAACTTGCCCGGTTTTTTTTCTAGGGGCGCAGTTGCAGAAGCTCGAACCGGGTACTAAAGACTCTAACAGAAGCCTTATTCTATATAAATACCAAGGTTTATCACTTATCTCACTGTAAGGAATAACAAAGCCATCAAAAACAACTATCTATGGGAATTTCACTTCACAACTCGGACAAAGTCATGAAACTTAGTTAAGATAAATATACAGGATTTCTCCAAAAGCGTAGGCAGATCCCTCAGTTACTTGCCCACTTTAACTGAATAACTGAGTTATTATATTAATTATTAACCGTATCAGTTAATTGTTTGCAAGGTTTGTGTACATCAAGTATTCATTTTAATTGGGGTATTCCCGAAGCGTTTATGGCAATGGTACTTAACCCTATCTAAATAACTTTTCAGGAAGCGAGTTGAGGAGTGTAAGTAGTTCAAGAGGTTACTCCCGAAACCAGTAGTACACTATTACTATAGGAAGGAGAATAACAACAAAGGATATTGAAATATTTGAATATCTTTTTAACATCTCACACAACCCGTCTTATCCCTCCTACTTACGTGAACGTTTTTCTTACGTTCGTCCTAGTGACGCACCGTGCAGATCTCACCTAAAAACTCATCTTCATAAATCCAGTTATTTCTCCTATTCTTTCTCAGTCCATGCAGTAAGGTTGTGGAACTCACTTCCGCCTAGCATTCGAGATTTAAAATCGATCTCACTCTTTAAAAATAGAGTAAAAGAGCACTATCTCTCCTCTCAACTGTGATTGTTATGTATATGTATGTTATGTATGATATTTATTTGTAGTAAAGGTATTATTAGTTATATAAGTATTTCATTTTTATATTTAACTACATTTATGTATTATTTGATAGTTTAGACACATTCTTCTTCTTTTGCTCCCTACACACTATTGTCTACATTTCTTTTGATTTCTCATTTTGCAGGTCTGCTGGAAGAAATAAGCAGTACCTTTGTACTCTTGTTTACTTTGTATTGTCTTCTTCTGTTTTTGTGAGTGCATAAATAGTAAAATAAATAAATATTCATAGTGTGTAAAAATATATTCAAAATTCAAATATCCTATCTCACATCTTATGACACAACAAATAACCCTTCTTGCAGTCGGGTAAAAAGCAATGTGCCGAAAACTGTACAAGAAAACACGTATATAGGTAACACCACACTAATAATAGATAGTGAATAGGTTGCTTTTAGGCAAGCGTGCTCCATCGTCGGCCATAGCATCGGTTACCATCAGTTGAGATAGTGGTCTAACGCAAGTCAAAGCTATTTATTTGCATTAAATGCTATACGAGAGATGGTAACTTACAATTTCTTAACGCAAATACACATTTTGCCATGAGTTGGCATGCAAATATGTTGTGTGGTGCTCATAGAATTTATTTATTTATTTATTTCCTTATTGCATACCTTAACTTATTACAGGATTTATAAAAAATAAGTCCTACAATAGGCGGTCTTATTGCACAGGGCAATTTCTACCAGACAACCTTTGGATGGACTGAAATGAAAGGAAAAGATTTGGAGCTGTCAGTGTACAACAACATAAATAATGTACAAAAAAAGAGAAAAGATAATAAAAATACAATAAAATATATATACATAAATAGGTACATTACCAAATAATAAACTAAAAAATATTAAAATATACGATAGAGAAAGGAGAAGAAAAATGAATAGTAAGCAAAACTCTACAAAATTTATCGCAAAATTTCCTTCTGAACTCAGGACAACAAAATAAAACATATATACAACACATTGTATAACAAGCATATCTATACATATAATAAAACAGTAAAATTCTTTTGGGATGGTATTAATTGGCGCAAAAACTACTGAAACGATCCTGTTCAAATTTTGCATACACAATCCTTATAGGTCAGGGCAACTGATAGGCTATAAACTATCACGCTATTTGCTATGGGGGGTGAGCAATAATCCAAAATGTAGGTATTGAACGACATTTGCCGCGAGTTCAATTCCCAGCTACAGTTAAAAATTTTGTCATTATTTATTCTTATTTTTTTTTGTATTAAAATAACTTTTACCATTTTTTCAAAATAAAATTGACATTTCTATTCGATATCTTCTAAATATTTTGTACAAACTAATCAAAACACATAATAAAATCAAAGCGACGAATAAAATCACGTACTATAATGTTACATTATTCCATTTAGCTGTAAATTTAACTTCTAAAACGAAAATCATCACGCTATCATCGTTAGGGAACCAACCAGTAAATTATGACGTTTATATAAGAACGTCTATTTTATAGTTTATTCATCGAAGACCGCAGCGCAGTGGTTTCGCATCTAGACTTTAACGTAATGTGAAGGTAGTTCAAATCCCGTACGGCTCTCTTTGGAGAAATTTTTGTCTTATTTTGTCATCGTGAATAAGATTTTTTTATATATTTTTGCATGCTTACAATTTTTTTTATAAATCTACGTATACAATATATCTGTAGAAATTTTTAGTGAAGTGCGTATTATTAATTTTAGAAATTGATGTAGATAACTTTTATACATTTAAATTGTGTGGAACTTGATAATTATCTTACTTAGGCTTTGTTTCATCGCAATGAAACAAAGCATATGAAAGACAAACGTTATGAAATCAAAGTTTTCGAGAAGTAAAATATGACACCACACGCAACTCGCAACGTCATCTAAAGACTCAAAGTAGAAATAATGATGACAATGACGGTTGAACTTCATATTAAATTTGATAGATGGCATTGCGTATTTTACGTAATTTTCTGAGTGGCAGAAGAATGGCCATCGCCCACGATTACAGTTATGGTTAAACTGGTGTTAGACGGAGGCATTTTTAACAATCCTACAGCTTCATCATCATCATCATCATCATTTCAGCCGATAGACGTCCACTGCTGGACATAGGCCTCCCCCAAATGTCAGCTTATTTTTATTATATTTTTCGCATTATAGTAACAAGCTAATTGACCGTGATTATTCAAGGGATGCCATCCAAAGACGATAAAAGTAAATAGCTATATGTATTTAATTATTCACTTTAAAATAACATGGCCATATTTTCGGAAGGGGTTACAGGGTACCTTGCATTGGATGGTCCCCAGGTGGACCGATGACCTGGTAAGGGTCGCGGGTATCCGATGGATGAGAGACTCACAGGATCGGTTATTATAGCGACACTTGGGGAGGTCTATGTCCAGAAGTGGACATCTTTCGGCTGAAATAATAATGATGATGATGGCACCTTTTTTTTCTTTTTTTAAGGGTGGAAATCATCCAATGATTTCTCCCGCTCTGGTTGGACCGGGAGGACGTGTCAATCTTTTACCGACTAAAACTACACCTTTGTCTATCACTACGCGCTGTTGAGGATTGGGCTCGATCCTGTCAACTACAGGACGGCTAGCTACCCATTGCTCGACGTCCGGAAGCCCGCGTCTACCGTGATTGGTAGTCGGGGTCGGAATCTTGGCTCGGCGTGAGGCCATTCGTTCCCTAACGCGTGCGGCCTCCGCCTTCGCTAGCATTACGGCTTTGCAGAAGGAGGCGACCGCCTGCCACTACTCCTCGCTCTGGATCAGAGCCCGGCGCGAGAGGTCACTGACGCCGATTGCCTTCACGAGGACACGGCGGTGCTCCGCCCTTGCAGAGCACATCTCCACTGTGTCCTCCGGCATGATGGCACGTTGCCGATTAATAATGGTGTGTTTTATTATTTGCAGTCACCGCTTCATATAAAACGGGATCGAATGTGTTTTTCTGACCACAGTTCGACAACGTATGATGTATCTCAGATTCCTTACAACCTTACGTCGATATCTGGCCGTTACCTCTTTGCAATGAGTGGTGACCAACACTGGAACAACCCTCTAAGGGAGGCCAGTCTCAGGGATAACACTTATCGGCTGCTACATTTGTTAACCATAATTTCATTGTTTTATGGATAAGCTCAGGACTGTTGTGGGTGTTTCGAACGGTTTCTGTTCTGGGTTCGGTTGAAAGTACCCTGATATTACCATTTTGTGAATCACTCGGTGTAGCATGCGGTGGAGGTCTATCCATCTTGAGTGAACCGCCGTGTCCTCATAGAGGCAATCGGCGTCAGTAATTTCTCGGTTTGGCCATCAATATGCGAGTTCGATTGAACGGGGATACACGCGCACAAGGTTTCGCCGTAGTTCCATTCATAAGTTGGAGACTCTTCATAAGGTAGTTCCTACTATGGAAAAAACATTTGTCTTATATACGGGGATGTCAATTAAATACACACCAAAATATCCTAGGTAAATGAACAAGTAATTCTAACGCCTAAAATGATCAAACTGCAAAAATCAATGCAAGCATGCTCTCGCCAATTCTTCATAAGTACTGTTGTGGAAGAAGATAGTTGATGATTTATTTAATCCTTTATGCACAAATGTACAGCGGTGGACTTAATGCGTGCAGGATGATGATGGTAGTTTTTGGATTCACTTAAGGCTTTTCACTATCAGTGCACGTTATCCAGCTGAAGGTCGGTGTCCCGATTATGCTCCTTCGTTTATCTCTACCAAAGCTGTCTAACTGCTTAAACTCTTCAGTGTAAAGTTATTGAGGCGAAAATTGTTATGGGAGATAACTCTTTCGATCAATCTTGCAGCCCTAGCAGACATCGGCCCTAGAGGGCCCTATCCATTTCCTGAAATCATTTTGAGTCGCGCGTAGAATACTACGCGCCGTCGATTCAGGACTGCTTTGACCAGACGGCTGGACAGCACCACCGCAATCCCGTGTTTGCGATGGCTGGGAATTGCCTTGCGGCTTTCAACACCCGGAGCGTCCCTTGCAGCGACCGCTGAGGAGTCAGGATGTCCTATCCCTCATAGTTTCAGCCACCTTCTTTGATCGTAGTGCTTCACTGAAGGAGGCTACTGGTTGTCATTTTCTCCACCAATCGCCCCCATAAGGACAAGGCGGCGCCGGCGCTCCGACCAAGCGGGACTGACTTCCATCGTATTCTCCGGGCGTTTCGCAGAATGGTGAGAACCGAGTGTTTCTTCCCGCTGAATTCGACACAGGTACCTTCCGAAATACCCACAACCGGTGAGTCCTGCACAAAGAGAGGATGCCGTGACGCCTCTGTAGACACTTCTCAAAGACAGCCATTACCGCTGCGATTTGATTGTGGCGTGCTCACTGTGGCGAGGGGTTAAAATCATGCAATGATGTTTTACCAGAACATAAACTAGAAACATACATAATTGCCCATGCATACATATGCCTTTTCCCTTGGGGTAGGCAGAAATGACCACTGCTACGACCCATACATGCTCTTTCTATTCATTGACGGTCATACATCTGGATCTGGACGAGTATATAACATGTTTCCTGAAGGTAATTTGCGTGTTTAACCGACTTCTAAAAAAGGAGGAGGTTCTTTATTTGGATATTTTTACCTTTAACCGTTTTATGTTAAAGTACAATAAATTATTGCGATGCTTTCGGAATGAATTGCAAGCACAGAGTGATTGTACAGTTTTACGAACTTAACGCGGACGAAGTCGCGGGCAACAGCTAGTTCGTAATAAAAAAATAGGCAAAAGTTTGTTAGTCTGTTTAGTGTGTTACTTCTTGACGCTCGAATTGTAGAACGGATTTGGGTGAAATTAGGTAGATGAGGTAGGTCTTGTAAAAGCAAATATGATACTTTTTATCCTGGGAGTAATAATTTTTTTTTTTTTCCAAAAATTATATGTATATATATATTAGACGTATTTATGTATGTTTATGTTGTACACTGGATCCTACCCTCGATTGTGATCTCTCTCTGTCACTCAAAGGTTTGCTGGGAGAAAACTCATTGTTGAGTTAAGCTCGCCTTTGTACATAAATTATCAAATCCATGTATAGTAGTTAAGTTTTGTTTTCTTTTGTGTGTACAATAAAGAATAAAAAAATTCAAAAATTATGAATACACTTGGGACAATTTTTTTAATTTTTTGTTTCTACATTACGCTGATACGCGCTAATTTACAAAATCATACACTAAAGACATGAGAAAATTACTTTTTGAAAATAGCATTATTCAAATGTCGAACCGCGAAGACACTATATGGGGATGAAGGAAAACATTAGACAAGAAATCAACTACATTCCTACTCAATTTCTGAGGCGCATTTTTATGAATGTAAGAGATTGCTTTGAAGAGTGCCAGATTCGCGAAAGACGACCTTTAGCATAGCAAAGCATAATCAGCCTTTTAATGTTCCCACTGCTGGAACTCAGGACTCTTCTCTAAGAGTGGGAATGGACCATAATCCACTACGCGGGCGCAGTGTGGATTGGAGAATAAGGACGACCTTCGAATAAAGTTATTTTCAAAAAGTAATTTTCCCATGTCTACAGTTTATGATTTTGTAATTTAACGCGTATATATCTATAAATATATTTGTTAATTTTTTATGCATCTAGAAAAGCAAGTTTTTTCTGAGAAATTCTGTATTTACAAGAAACAGGCGTGATTAAAGTCTGTCTGCATGGCAGTTCCTACTCCATTTCTCTGCACATATGCGCATAATTGTTGTTTGCATGGCTTCAACCATACATAATAACTTACCCAAAAGTTGGAGGGAGCTTAATAATGTTCAATTGATGAAAGTACATGCTAAAGTTGTTTCTGAGTAATAATGCTTACTATACTTATGTAGGTATAGTAAATTTAATAATAATAAGTAATATTAGTGAATTTTTGACTGAATCATTCATGTAGACCTTAATTTTGATATTTTTTTGTTATTTTAACAATTTTTTATTTTATTTTATGTATCTCAGGATCTTGGGGGCCTGGGTCAACTCACGGAGCCCCCTTAGGCACCTTTCATAGCAGGTGGTACTAACCGACGGTTATATCAAGACGCGCCATGTTTGGGCACCCAAGGACAACCCTCGGCAGGTGAAAAACTATTGCGATATTATGAAAAAACAAAGATACTAATAGACTTAGTATACCCATAAAAGTAATAAGACTTATAAGGCTATGGTTTTGAGAGGTTTAAGTGGACTGGTTACCAAATACTAAGTTAAGACTACGGGCCCCTGCCTGAACAATATTATTAATACCCCTATAAGCCTCGAGCACAGGCGCAGGGTAGCCAGCCTTTCGGTATTTTACAGGTTACATTTTGGAGAGTGTGCGCGGGAATTGCATGACTTGATTCCGCCATCTCCTTTCTACCATCGGACAACCCGACGAACAGCGAGTATCCACCCTTACGTTGTTGAAACTTCAACGGTCCGGACTAAGCGTTTCGCTTCGTCGTTTATACCGCGTACATCGAGGGACTGGAACAATTTGCCTGCTGCGGTCTTCCCGTTCAGCTATAATTTGGGTGTCTTCAAGGCTAGAGTGAATAGGCTCTTAATAAACTGGTGCGCTTGACCATCAATGATTGCATCTCCGCTTACCATCAGGTGGGATCGCAGTCAAGCACTGGTTTATAACAACTAGAAAAAAATAAAATAAAATACATCGATGAAAAAAGCAGGGGATGATCTGTACTGAGCACGAAATAATTAATAGAAATTTTATTTGTAAACATAATTTATGGGAAACATATTTGAACCTTTTTACGTTATTCTGCAGGCACATTTTTTATTCTTGTAGGTATGTGATGGGCCCCCAAAATGGTCACTAGCACGAAGTAATTAGTACAAATATTCATATTATTTGCAAAGCATAATTTATGGGAAACATATTTGATCCTTTTTTATGTTATTCTGCAGGCACGTTTTTTATTTTTGTAGGTATGTGATGGGCCCCCAAAATGGTCACTAGCACGAAGTAATTAGTACAAATATTCATATTATTTGCAAAGCATAATTTATGGGAAACATATTTGAACCTTTTTTATGTTATTCTGCAGGCACGTTTTTTATTCCTATAGGTATGTGAACATTCGTTTTTTTTTTCACAATTAATTTATCTTAGATATCTTATCTACAGAGTTATCAACAAAAGATGTGGGAGGTAGCGGGAAATATCAACCAATATTGCAACCAATTTTGCCATCACACTAAGTATCTGGCAATGGGTGACCATGATTACTAATACCATCCAGAAAAACATATACAAAAAAAAAGGCCAAGTGCGAGTCGGACTCACGCACGAATGGTTCCGTACCGTCCGTAGCAAAAAACGGCAAAAAAATCACGTTTCTTGTATTGTTGTTATAGCGCCAATAGAAATACATCATCTTTGAAAATTCAAACTGTCACGGTTCATGAGATATAGCCTAGTGTGACAGACGGACAGACAGACAAACCCTAAAAATATAGCTTTATAATTAAAAGAATTTAAGTTGCTATCTCACACGCTTTTGTTACCTGTTACCTGCTAAAGCTACCGTAACTTCATAGTAGGGCATCGTTCCTACTTGTGTTGGGGACATGCTCTGATAAACTATCAGGTTTTATAAATTGACGACAGTCTGACAGCCACGGGCTCTCATTCTAAATGAGATCACTTTATTTTCTTAGCCTGACTAAACTCAGCTTTGGCAAAGCTACACGTATTTTTATTTAAAAAAAACTGGACAAGTGCGAGTCGGACTCGCACACTGAGGGTTCTGTACAAACTTACTGATGTAAATAGTTCAATTCACGAAAGATTGATTGTGTAAATCCCGCCAATGTATCTTCTTTGAAAATACCGTTTTTAGATCATCGCTACGAAATCCTACTCTCGCGTAGTATTTCGTAGCAAACTGCTACGCATTTCGAAAAGTATCAGGTACTAATGCGGTTCCCAGCCAAGCCGAAATTATCGGTAATGTATCTAATAGAAACAAGGCTCAATTTTTTTTCACTGCGTTACGGTTAGCTTTTATTTTTTTTTGTTAAATATCACTTTTCTACTGGCGATGATATCGTTTAAAGCCACATTGTATTAAACTTTTCAAATAAATGATTTAATATGCAGTAAATGTTGCTTAACTACTTCAAACTTATTCATTTTACTGTGAAAGCTATAATAAAAATGCATGTCAGTTAAATGTATTTTAATAAAGCATTGAAGTTTTTAAAGTAGCGCTCATTTAGTTTTTTTTTTCTAAAAGACTTTCCTCTTAGTACGTGCTTCAAAAGAAGCATTCATTCCTTATTAATTTCCATGCAAAAGCATGGAAATTAATAAGGATGTAACCTACGTTTATCGAGGTATAAATTAATATTTTATTTCTATCTTTTTGGTATATTTATTATATATGTAAGTGTTATTGCTGAACATTCGGTCCATCAATCAATTCCCAGGTTAGACTAAGTATAAGTCAGTTTTTCCATTATGGATTTTACTGTAGAATTCTGTGAGGGTTTTGGCGTCGTTATTTGACATTTTACTCAATTTATTTTTTATTTTTTTATAAACTTAAGTTATCCGTCTCCAGTGTCAAACATAAACACGCTACATAGTGAAGAAATCAAGATTCATCACGATTTTAATTTTTAATATATTTAATAATATAATTCTTGATAATATCATAGCATAGTACAATCAGCATAATTTTCCCACTGCTGAGACTCAGGTCTCCACACTAAGAGACTATTTTTTAAACGTTGCCCCACGTTGTATCTTGAGTGCGCTCTCAAGTATGGAAACTCATATATATAAAACACCCAGACCAGGAAAAACTATCTGTAGACCATACAAATATTTGTTCCGCGCGAGAATCAAACCCACAACACGCAGCGCAGCAGTCAATGAACCAACAGTGTCGTCGAGTTTGTGGCAGGTTAATGACAATAGGCTTGACACATTACAGGCCAAAAGTGGGTGAATTTACCCACACCCACTCTGCCTCCCCCTTTAGGGAATACATGCCAAATTTTGTGTTATTATTATTTTATATTTTTTTATTATTGATAGGCTAGTGTTAATTCTGAGTGACTCACGCCTATATACCCATGGGGTAAGTGAAAACTACCGAATGCCACCTGCAATGATTCTAACATACACTCTCATTTTCTTTATGTTATAAAGAAAACCCTCCAATTCTCTTTATGTTGCTGTTAAAGAGAAATGAGCAGTAGTGGCCGAGTGGTAACGGCTCCGACTTACGAGTTGTAGGTTGCGGGTTCAAACCCCGCCAGGCGCATTACTTTGTGTAATTTATTCCATCACCACTGCTCTCAAAACAGTGAAGGAAAACATCGTGAGGAAACCGGCATGTCCTAGAACCAAAAATTCGAAGACATGTGACATCCACCAATCCGCACTGGGCCCGCGTGGTGTATTATGACGCTAGAGAGGAGGCTAGAGTCCCAACAGTGGGAACATTATAAGGCCGCCTATGCTAAAGTGAAATGAAGACGGTAAAAGTATGAAAAAAGAAAAAAAACTATAAAGTACGCAATTTTTGACTGACCTGTTGGTCTAGTGGTTAGTGGCTCTGACTGCTATGCTAGAGGTCGTGGGTTCGATTTCCAACAGGACAAATGTTTGTGTGATGAGCACAATCATTTGTTTTGTGTCTAGGTGTAATTTACCTATAATATGTATGTATTTAGAAATATTTAAGTATGTTTATCAGTTGTCTAGTACTCATAAGACAAGCTCTGCTTAGCTTGGGACTAGACGGCTTTGTGTGATAGTTGTGTGAATATATATATATATATAATCGAATATGACATAGAAGGTATCCTTCATGTAGTGTCCTAATTACCTTTGTACAGGGTATTTTTGATAATAAAATTTATTCAAATTATACAGTAATTCAGTGAATACAGTTTCTCTTAAATCTATAACAAGTTCTCAACGTATTGTATACCTGAACTAGGTCGTCCTCATTAATCTCCACAAATGTTAAAAATAGTTAATGTTTTTTTTTTTTTAGGTGTTAATCTCTGAAAGTACTGGTCCGATTGCTAAACGTTTTTCACCGATAGAAAGCTGCTATATTCTTGAGTAACATAGGCTATAATTTATATACACGGGCGAAGCTGAGGGCAAAAGCTAGTTTTAAATAATGTTGAAAGAAATACATTTAAAGAACCCATCTGACACAAATTTGTAATATTTTGAAGTCATTTTAAATGAACCTTGTACTTTATAAGTTAATTAAAATACTTTAAATACCTATATATCACTGAATTGAAAACGAAATAAGCAATTGAGAATCCCAATGATGACGTATTTCAATATCTATTATTAGTTTATCAGTACCTATAACCCATAATTACTGTCGCACACTCACAATTAAATAAATATTGAACATATACTCGTACAATACTATCTATAAAATTTAATTATATATTAATGACTTCTAAAATCATCACTTTTTTTCTGTCAAAATAGTATTTATATATATTTTTTATTATTTTTAAATTAAAATGATTAAAATTCTTTTTAATATAAATTTAATTTAAATATTTAATCCTTTCGTACTAAAATATTTTATATTATAAAAGATAGAAAACGTGTTGCGCCGACCCCAAATAATACGGGATAAGGGCAGGAAGATGATGATGATGATGATAAAAGATAGAAACCAACCTGGCTTACACCGGTTTAAACTCAGATCATGTAAGATTTTAATGATCGAACAGATCAAAAATTTTAAACTTCTGCATTTAAATTTTATCTTAATCCAAAATCGAGGTCGCAAACTCTCTTTTTTATATGAACTTAAAAAAAAAATACGTTGTTATCCATAAGGTATTTTTTTCTTATAATCAATCAATCCCCGAAACAACGCAGATAAATTACTGAAAGACAATTATAAACTACACGTTTATATAATTCATAAAACAACTTGTCTGATTCTGTAATGTTTAAAATTGTAGAAAACACTTAGAAGAAAAACTATAGTTTATTTTTCCGCATTCTAACAAGACCTGGCTATCCTTATTAGTGACAGTTTTCTTTTTTAATATTTCCAGGAAGGCACACGTCACAGCGGTGGCTGAATGCTGCTTACGCGTGCGTGGCCCCGCCTACATCCCGCCCAACAGCTGCCTATAAATGGTGGTGCCAGCGACTTCATGTTTCACTTCTAACTTGGTGCACTTTCGCGCGCTCCGGCCCTTCGAAGTTCGAAAAGTTTCCGCTGCCGTCACTTCGCTGAAAAGCTAAGGTAAGAGCGGTTTACGATTTTCTAAATTCGGTTTTTCGTTTCAATATTTTTTTTATAAAGTGATTGATAATTTATTTTGTAACTTTCACGGGGGTTTTAGGTTATTTTGTAGGGCTAGATAACATTCTTTTTTTATGGAAATATTACATGTGATTTTTCTTCGGAATATTTTTATTAAATAGGTATTTGTGTATCTAGACTGGGTGGTTATATTTTTTAGTGTTGGGAGCATTTGCATAAAATACGCAATATTATGGTATATTTTAACTTAAAAAACCTTTAGCCTTTAACCCTAAAAAAAGGTTTGGTGTTAAAGAGATGATTTTTTTAATTCTAAGGAAAATAGGGGGTTTATGCATTTCACGATTTCATTTGTTTCTGAAACGAAAATAACAAAGTACGCAAAACGTTTTAATTATGGGAAGTAAACTTCATCACAAAAACTTTATATATAAGGAGTTTCTTACCATTTCTCAAAAGTGTTACATTATTTGAGTAGAGAGAGATACGATGGTATAAAATGCGAATAACGTAGTAAGATGATTTATCACAAAGCTTTATTTTTTAAAATTAAATATAAGTAAAATAAAATTAATTTATTTCAGACTAATTTCAATATCCATATCATGTTAGTGACCGAAACTTAAAATTAAATAAATTTTGCATTTAAAATTACGATAAGTACGTCTTTTTCGTTACGTATAAATATATACAAACAAAAATGTTAATATTTTCTTAATGTGGAAAATTAACATAGGTATTACAGAGTAGGTGCTCAAATAAGACAGCTATATTTTGAAATAATGTATACCTACAGTACTTTGGCATAAAAGTGTTTTAAAAGAGTTTTATAAGCTAGACCGTGGGCTTTGTGAATTTTTAATGTAGGATATAAACATGCGAAATGATCTCACAAAAAATAAAGAAAATATTAAATATTCTGAATACTTAACTGGAAAACCTATAATAAATGTAACGCTAAGAAGAATGTAATGTTAGTTATTTTTATTTTTTAAAATATTTTTCTTCCTGATTTTTCTTTATAAATTGTATTATTAAGAGTATACCACACTGTTGCAGCTTTTTCCGACAAGAAAGTTTTACGAGTTAGTTTAAAATTCAAAATGCCTTATCAAAGTGATATATTTTTTTTAAATTGTGCTTATCAACTTAAAAATAATTAAATAAAAGGCCGACTGGTAGAAAATGCCTAAGGCATTAAGTCCGCCTTTGTACAGTGTTTATTACTAGTGCATTAAGTTTTAATAAATAAAAAAATACTACTTTGATAAGGCATTTTGAAGCTTTTACTTTATAGTTATTGAACAAAGATTTTAAAACCCGAAACTTTCGTAACGTTTTGGAAAATTATACGAAGATAAAAATGGCAAAACTAAAATTAAATAATCAGTTATTTAATGCTTAATTACAATTACCAACCCAAATAACAGATCTAAAACAAAAAAATTGCATTACATTTTTAATGAAAATTGATTACTTTATTTTCGTTCAAAATAATCGATATATATATAAAAGGGGAAACTGACTGACTGACATATCAACGTACAGCCGAAACTACTGGGATTAGGAGCATGAAATTTTGCACAAGGGTTCCTTTTATGATGTAGGCGAGTATTAAGAAAGGATTTTCCAAAATTCACTCCCTAATGGGATGAAGCGGGGCTCCAAAGTTTTTATGGAGAAACCTACATTCACGCGAGTGAAGCCGCGGGTAGAAGCTAGTCTTTAATTTGCAAAATATTAATTATAAACACGTACATCCTTTCACGTTCATAGAATTCGGTTCATTCTCTACAAGGACCAAATAGGTTATCTCTACCATACAAACATAATTATTTAGAGTGAAAAAATAAAACCTATAGACCGTATCAATCACATTCACTTTATTACGATTGACTAATGAATTTAGTTTACTAACTAAAACTATGTAACTACACTAATTAACAAGGCGATAGATAATTATTTTGAATGTGTGTATCTGTTGGTTTGGCCTGTTGGTCTAGTTGTCAGTGGCCCTGACTGCTAAGCCGGAGGTCGTGGTTTCGATTCCCACCCAGGACCAATGTTTGTGTGATGTGCACGATCAGGTGTAATATATCTATAATATGTATGTATTTAAGTATGTTTATTAGTTGTCTAGTACTCATAGGAGAAGCTCTGCTTAGTTTGGAACAAGATGGCGTTGACTAAAAGTTATAGAATATTATTATTGTTTGTATACATTGTTTTTTACTCCTTCACACTCAAACGCCTGAACAAATTTAGATTACATTTAGCACACGTGTTGATCAATGTCTAAAGTAGCATATGTATACTTTGCAGCTTAGGAGTATGTTTTCTTAGGATAATATGCCACTTTCACGATAGTGAAGCCACTGTTTCCTTTATGATTGGTCAACGCCGTCCCATCACTGGGCAAAGGCCTTCCCAAAAATCTTCTTAATAACTTACTTCTGTGCCACTCAGTTGACATTTACCTGGGCTAAGGCCTACCCAAAAATGTTCTTAGTACCTTACTCCTGAGCCACTCAGTTGACATTTTCCTGAGCTAAGGCCTACCCAAAAATCTTCTTAGTACCTTACTCCTGAGCCACTCAGTTGACATTTTCCTGAACTAAGGCCTACCCAAAAATCTTTTTAGTACCTTACTCCTGAGCCACTCAGTTGACATTTTCCTGAACTAAGGCCTACCCAAAAATCTTTTTAGTACCTTACTCCTGAGCCACTCAGTTGACATTTTCCTGAACTAAGGCCTACCCAAAAATCTTCTTAGTACCTTACTCCTGAGCTAATCAGTTGACATTTTCCCGGGCTAAGGCCTACCCAAAAATCTTCTTAGTACCTTACTCCTGAGCCACTCAGTTGACATTTTCCTGAACTAAGGCCTACCCAAAAATCTTTTTAGTACCTTACTCCTGAGCCACTCAGTTGACATTTTCCTGAACTAAGGCCTACCCAAAAATCTTCTTAGTACCTTACTCCTGAGCTAATCAGTTGACATTTTCCCGGGCTAAGGCCTACCCAAAAATCTTTTTAGTACCTTACTCCTGAGTCACTCAGTTGATATTTGTCTGGGCTCAAGCCTTCCCAAAAATCTTCTTAGTACCTTACTCCTAAGCCACTCAGTTAACATTTTCCTGGGCTAAGGCCTTCCCAAAAATCTTCTTAGTACCTTACTCCTGAGCCACTCAGTTGACATTTTCCTTCGTCTTCTTAAAACTATGATTTTAAGGAATACTTAGGTACCTACATTAGGATATCTAGGACATAGCACATACCGATTATGTTATTAGAAACTCCCACTAAGCCACCATATAGTCTTGTGATTAAGACTACTCAGAGTTGCTCTAGTCTTTGTGGGTCTCAAAAGACTTAAGCTTGGAGCATTTGTTTCAATTAAAACATTTACAGGTTACATCGACAAGGTTAGTTACTTACAAACAAGAAAAAATGCCGACTAAGTGTGAGTCGGAGTCGCGCACGAAGGGTTCCGCACCGCAAAAAGCGACAAAAAAAACACAGTTATTGTATGGGAGCGCCATTTAAATAAGCACTTCATTGTATACCTAATAATGAAGAACTCATTATTACGTTCTTGGTTAAATATCCTACAAATAGAACGCTCAATATTTTTATAATCTATGCGGATGCCGGCGTCCGCTTGATGTTTAACAGAATGGCGCGAAATCACGCGCGAACGCTAGCGTTCGCTTGGTGTATTATTTATGGCATGACATCAGGCCAGAAGTAGTCATTCAAATATTTTTTCTTTGGCAAACTGTCATTTAACTTTCTACATTGACTTTATTAAAAGAAAACTTGTGACAGACGGAAAAAATGGACCTTTTATAGAATCAGATTTTATTTTCAAGAATCGAAACCCCGAAAATCCAAGTTTCCTGTTATACTTAATCTTTCTCCTTCAATCCATTATCTGCTAAGCCCAGTGGGCCCAGTTCGCCCACGTGGCACGTTACGGCCCATTCCCTCTTCTAAAGAGGAGGTCTGAATCATTTTAGGAGCTGAAATAATTTATAAGGGTGGTTATGTTTATAATTGTTTCTAAGGCCCGTGTTTATTGTAATCAATCAAATACGTTCATATTTAAACAGTGGTTTGACTTGTATACAAATCGGTTGATTAATTGTTGGTTGACACGAAAATTTATAGAAAACAATTCTCCTCCTCGAGTCGTATTCCTCATTATTAAAGGTCGTGAAGTCTCGGGACGCTGGATTAACTTCTCACTGATGGTGTCTCGCCATCTGTGATGGTTCTCTGCGTCATGAAGTGCTTGCTACGTGCTATTGGGTATCCAGTATGGAGCGGACCTGATTTGCTATCTTTTTGGTTGCGGCCTCTTGGTCGTTTGCTATCAACCATACCCCCTAGCCAAGTTACAATCATATCGTTCGCGCCGAACGCCTCGAGTAGGCCACGTCTCCGATTCCCTTGTTCTGACGTCACCTCAACGCTCAGTCACGTGGTCAGAACAAAGAAATCGGAGGCGTAGCCTACTCGAGGCGTTCGGCGTGAACGAAACGATTGTAACTTGGCTAGGGAGGCATGTCAGTTACGATTAGCTGTTCAAGGTTGTGGCCATTTTTCCTGGCAATGTGACCAAAAAACTCTGGTACTCTGCGCATAAAGGCAGTCGACAATCTTATCTTAATGTTCAGTTGACGTAAGATTGAGATGGTTGTACGGAAAGCAATCCAGGAAATTTGAAACGTTTTCCTCCAGCACCTAATCCCAAAGGCATCAATAAGGTCGCGGTCCGCCTTTTTGAAGTTCAAGTCTCAGCTCCGTAGCTAAATATGGAGAAGATTATGTGCATTATTTCATAACCTGTCTAATGGCTCTTCTTTAATATCGATACCAAAAAATCGTTCAAATAAAATCATTCACAAATAATAATTTGAAAATATTAATACCACAGATTCTCTTTGAAAGATTATAAATTAAAAAATACGTATTTGATTGATAAACCCTTACAAAGAATCAATTAATAGCTATATGTAGATTTTAATGTTAATTACAAAAATTACCTTGTGATCGCTTCACTCTTTTGTGTATTTATTTGCTCTGGAAAGAGTTTTATTTCATTAATTTTATTTCGTTCAGTTCAAAGCAATGTAGAAAGTTAATTTGTATCTTCAGTATATGTGATTGTAATTTATTAAGCTAATTCTACTTAATTATTACACATATTGATATAAACCAGTGCTTGACTGCGATCCCACCTGATGGTAAGCAGTGATGCAATTGTTGATGGTGTGGCGCACTAGTTTATTAAGAGCCTATTCACTCTAGCCTTGAAGACACCTAAATTATATTTGGACGGGAAAATATACAACAACGGTCCGGACTAAGCGTTTCATTTCGTCGTTTATATCGCGTACATCGATGGAATGGAACAAGTTGCTTGCTGAGGTCTTCCCATCCGATTATAATTTGGGTGTCTTCAAGGCTAGAGTGAATAGGCTCTTAATAAAATAGTACGCCCCAGCATCAACGATTGCATCACTACTTACCATCAGGTGGGATCGCAGTCAAGCACTAGTTTATATCATATTAAAAAAAAATACAGAGAAAAACATAATCCTGTTTTTAAAGCCACGCAGTCGGCTAAAAATAGGGTGTTGATTTATAGAACGAAAATAAAGGTAATAATGGTCGATTCTCATTTATTGGCTTTATACTTTTAACAATCAAATTAAAAGTTCGGGGTCCTCATCGAGTATTTGCTCACAAAATTCGCTATCATACCACAGAGCACATAAAATGCTTGTTGTTTTCACTCGAACAACACGGTTGTTTTTGTCGATGTCCAATTAATTGCAGTTTGGTTCGAGTTCTACGTATATTTTTATAACAATGGGAAACGAATAAAGTCATGTCGAGCGTAAACGTTCTAGCATATAGGAAATCTTTTTAGGTATGTATGTATGTAATCTATAGAAAATGTAAGATAAAAAAAACTCAACTTGAAAGTAGTATGTTCAGAATCGACAACTGAATCGATTTTAGTATTTTAAAAATAGTAAATTTTTTAATACTAAAATAATCAAGAATTATTTTAGCAAAAAAAATAATGAATAAATAACCGAGTTTGATAAATCTTGATTGCGTCACTAGCGTGTTTAGAATAGAATAGAATAGAATAGAATAGAATAAACTTTATTGTACACCAAAATAGAAACAAAAACTTTTACATTAACTTAAATCTATGGGTACAAAGGCGGTCTTATCGCTGACAGCTTGTGGTCAGCAGTTTGTAGTCGATGGGCCGAAAGGTTCTGGAGTGGTGATCGCGTTTGTCAAAAAAATAGCATTAGTAGTTATTTGCAATTGGCATTCGGCTCTTTAGTTCAAAGCAGGGGCCTTATCATGAAGTGACGTCAAATGTCTAGCATGCTATACACTTATAGGTCCCTATAAACATTACATTATAGGAGTATAGCGGTTAAAGGGATGGGGCTATAGTTTCAGTTCAGTTTAATTCATTAAAAACTTGTGCTAGGTCCTCAAAACTGTACTCAAAGCTTTATTCCTACACAGATAAAATAAAGAATTTTCTGGAAAATTCAAGGATAAAAAGTGAAATGATCGAAGTAAAAATTGAACTTTGAGTTTCTAATTTTATGCTTTTGCCCACGTGCCCTTTTGCTTTATAGGTCGCTTTTCAAGTAAGTAGGTATCTTCTAATCACATTAAGCGAGCATATTCTTCCTTAATATCATAATGGAACCTCATAAATTTTTCATTTTTCGGATGTGAAAATAACAGATGGGTGTAATCCCTTTGAGGTCAAAATTCTTTATAATTATTTTCTTTGAAAAGGTGAATTGAACTATAAATTAAAAGTGTTTTTAAATTGTAGAAACTAACGAAGTCTGCTATAGTTATATTTAATTATTTTGTTTTTAATTTGTAACTCATTAGTTCTTATTTTGTAACATAATACATCTTACCTATCTGTAAGTGAAAGTGCTGTCAAAACTGATTATTGATTTCAGAGATGTCACCCTTCCCGGTATTAAAGTCCTGTTTCCGCGAGAAAATAATAAGTAGCTTAAGTTACTCAAAACAACATCAGCTATATCTCAGTAAAACTCCTCGTAGTTTGAAATTTCGTTCCCGCGGGAAAATAAAAGTAGCCTATGTAAATGTTTTTTTTTTTTTTTTTTTTTTTAAATTGTGTTACGGGCGCGTCGTGGTGTTGCCACTTTATATAAATATATTTGTCACCTTATTTATGTACTTATTTAATTTTCTTATTTTTTAAATTTAGAATTCATATGTTCCTATTTTTTATGTCGACACCGACACCGGCCCACGCTGAAAACCAGCGCTGTGAGCTCATCGCATTATGCGTGAGGCCGCAGCTTTATGCTGAGCGTTCGGCCGTTTTGCGCGGATGTGACGCACATCTTTCCTATTAATTGAGTATGTTTGTTACCTAGTTTTAAGATTGCGTCATTTCGCGCGAATAAACTGTTTTTCTTTCTTTCTTTCTTTTCTAAATCCTTGTAATATCAGCTATTCGCCAGTGAAACTCTCGTCAAAATAGTGTTAGTCGTTTCCGAGATTAGCTGGAACAAACAGACATACAAACATAAAAAAATACATATTTTCCTGTGTATTTAATAAAAAATGATATTTTGATATTACACGCAGACACTTAAATTTTATTTATATGTATAGAAGATATTAATATTTTACAATCGCTCGTCCAAAATGAGTTGATACAATAATCCCATAAAGTAAAAAAGCATTGTTCACTTTTCCCGAATCTTATAAAATTTTCGGTGTCATTTAAATTTTTTCTTTCCGTACCTATGGTATAGGCCATAAGTACGGCGTGTGGTTAGTAAAACTCATACAGTTTTACACGGTGTTTCGTGTACAAACCGACCTTTGCAGATAAAACTGTGGTTAAGCTTGTAGGTGTGGTGAGCCCATTAGTTTACTATGGATCATCATCATCATCATCATTTCAGCCGATAGACGTCCACTGCTGGGTATAGGCCTCCCCCAAATGTCGCCACAAACAACGGTCCTGTGCGTCTTGCATCCATCGGATTCCCGCAACCTTCACCAGATCATCGGTCCACCTTGTAGGGGGCCTTCCAACACTGCGTCTTCCGGTACGCGGTCGCCACTCCAGAACCTTTCGGCCTTTGGATATATGTACTAAAAAAATACCAAACCAGTCCAAACGTTCTCAAGTAGATATTTACCTACAAAAGAAGGTAAATTAAACTATACATATTTAATTGTCATAGTTATCAAATCAATTATTCATTACGTTTTAAAACTACCAACCAAATCTATTTTAATTTTCTTTTTATGAAAATGTACGAATAAGTATTAGTTCCGTGCTTTTCTTTAGTTTATATATATTACGAGGAAGATTGTGGATTAATGCTGTGTATTTCGCCTATAAATACCCACACACATACACACTAGTATTATAAAGTACGAAATATGTGTGTATGTTTGTTGTTCCTACACGCTCAAACGGGTAAACGGGTTCGGATAAAATAGACAAACGGATAGACCATGCATACCATGACCATGAAAAAACACATAGGATACTTTTTATCTCAGGGCTATGTTCTATTGGGATAATTTTCTGCTTTTACGAGTTCGAAGCCGCTCTCAAAGACTAGTGATAAATAAACTATACATTTCTGCTTTAAATTTGTGACGAAGTACATTTAAACGTTGAGCTCCTTAGTAGTCCTGAGTTGAGCTACACGAATACTGACAAATTCTTGCACTGACTGGACAGGTCCATTCAAAACTGTGTGGTTCTATCTTCAGAAGACCATTTTAGACGTTTGATTCGACCATTACATATTTGCTGTATAGACTTTAAAAGAGACTTTGACCCCTGAGTTTGTTTCGGTGTTTCTTCTCAGAGTAGTCAGCTAGGAAACACCGGCTTCATCTAGTTTAAATTGACGAAAAAATTGACGTACTTACTGAAGTGTTTTTTAAAACCTATTTACAAAATAAATATCATTTATCATTTAAGAAACATTCTATTTATACGAGTATATCTAAAATATTAGACCTAGATTACAATCTAAAACATGATTGATTACAGTGTTGACATTGTGAATAGCAATAGAAAAAAAAAAACATGAAGAAAAACAGCACACATATTGTAGTGAAACTTTCCATGATCGGAAAATCAACAAACCAATCAGATAATGCGAAGCACAAAAACAGATTACATCCCACGACTAACTCAATCGAAGCAAGGAAATTCAAGTAGCCATGTTAGGGCACGCTTACACGAGTAACTTAAGTTGGGTAACACTTAATATTTGGTCAATACTGCCCTATTGCCTCTTTACCTATCTAGATACAAAGTAAGTCTTATAGTGTATTAATTTCGGAGGTTTCTCTTTCACAAGGTTCTCGTCATAAGGTACCGCTATATCAACAATCATTGTGCGACACTCCAGTCGATCAATTACTACTCTCTTCTTCTCGATTCGATGGTAAACTCGTCAAACTGTTTGGGTAACAGCATCGGTAGCAGTCATCAAATCCTCCAAAGTGCAGGTACGGACACTTGGGGCATTCCAACATGAGGCTCATGTTTTGAACAGGAGCACCGCACTCACATTGAGTATCCGATGGGTCTATAAAACCCCATTTTGCCAAGTTGTGTTTGCAGCGGCCACCACCACCACCACCACCACCACTGTTTCAGGTTTATTGGGAACAATACTCCTGTCAGTGATGATGCATCGCTAAAAATTAAATTACTATTATTATTGACTCTTCTCCACGAATCGATGGATTGATGGATTGAAAAGATTTTTCTTCCCTCAAAGTTTTTGGGCCCAGTAGGTTGCCACGTTTATAGCGACGTCAGTGACGTTTTTTAGGTCCTCCAAAGTGCAGATATAGGGACACTTTGGGCACTCTAATAACGGCCCATCGTTTGGTTAGAAGCACCACAATTGCATTGGGTGTCGGAGGGGTCTATAATCCTCCATTCTGCCAAGTTGTATTTGCAACGGCCCTATTGATTGAAGTAGCTAGTAACAGCTGGATGAGAGTTGCCGAGATGGATGGCATGCGATGAAGAAGTCAAACCCAGCAGTGGGTTTCTGCAAGGCATTTCACTGCGATGTGAAAACATATTTTGCCACAATTGTTCCCAGATATACCGCTGCTGATTTCCGCCATATCCAATTTTTATAAAAAAATATTCGGCCATTTGTTGCTAGGCAGTACTACAGAAAAAGTTTCTCGTCTATGCACAGCTTTAGGCAATAGATATGACAAAATATTTTTATAGGACACTCGATAAGGCATTGTGACTTTGTTTTTATTTCATAAAGTAATCCTTGTTACTTGGACGTACGGGACGTATGTTATGTTATGTATGGCTACTTGACTTTTCGTACATAAAGAGGATTAAAGTTATTTTGGTACTTGGTTTTAAACCTTTTTGTGAAAGGTTGCCTTGGGCATTTGGCCAAAATCATATAAGCCAGTGCCGTAACTAGTCCCAATATGCTTTTATAAAAAAACGAAATGCAAAAGACAAAAAATACAAAAATAGAAATAAAATAGGCTCTATTAGTACAGATCTATCGCGGTAGGCCATGAAGGAGATTACAGGACTAAATTAATCATTTTCACCCATACTGGGCATATTTTGACGTATTTGATTTAGCGCCCGTAGTCAAATATAAATGGCCGGCCCTTTACTGAGGTAAAATACGAAAACTCCGCCCTATCATCATCATCATCACTTCAGCCGAAAGTCCTCCACTGTTGGACATAGGCCTCCCCCAAGTGTCGCCATAACTTACAACTCTGCCCTATAATTGAAAAAAATTAATCGAAGAGAGCACGAAGAGTCCAAAAATGTGAGTATTTCAAATAGAATAGGTGATTGATTTGTACAGTGTACATCATCATCATTATCATTAGCCAAAAGACGTCAACTGCTGGATATAGCCCTCCCCTGAGTATTGCCACTACGACCGGTCCTGTGAGTCTCGCATCCATCGGACTCCCGCGACCTTTACCAGGTCGCCTTTCCATCATGTATGAGGCCTTCCAGCCGAGCTTCATACGCGAGTTCGACAATTTCAGATTCCCGTATCGGATGGCTTTAGCTTCTTTATGATACACAATTACTAGGTTGTTTTTCAGTGTCGAGCCATATTTTTTCCAAGGTATCAATTAAAGACATGACATTGTTGTCTAAAAATACAATCCCAAAAACGTTCCATGCAATATTCTGGATTAGGATAAATTACGTTTTAACGGTGATTGTACTTAGAGAGTGTACCAATAAGCGAAACGAGCTAGAAAATTGGAGTATCCTATCACATCAGCATTGACAGCCTTTAAGATTTTTTTTTCTTTCACACGACGGGACTTTCGTAGCCCGCGGACCACTTACCTACCGCATATACGGCGATAGATACGCCCCTGATATGAATTAACAAACCTGTTGAACAGGGTTTGAAAATGTAGTCGCAGTCTATGGTCAATTAAATGCTGATAGATAAGTTATTAAAAAACCTTTTTTTTTAAGTTTGTTCGGTATCACAAGTAACATTTTTTTAAATGTTAAGTCACTGATACATAACACACATACATACATACATATTACATACACGTGACACACATGTGACACGTGTTACATACATGTGACATATTTATTTTTACACATAGTTTTCTTTATTTGTATAACTCAGCAAAAACTACTAGCTAAAATATGGCGTCATATAACTCCTCCCCATCGCTGTCGACTGGAAGAGTGCCCAAAAGGCTGACGGCATTGCCACGTTGTATGGCAATGCTTAATCTCTGACCGAGGTAAAAGCCAGCCCTTGGGTCACGCGAAGTGTCAACTAAGCCTTTGGATAATTCTTTGAAAAGCCACTAGAACAAGCGATCTTCATCACTAAAACGGAATAGAAGCTTTTTGGTAGACCTCTATCACTAAGAGCACTTGAACAAACCCGTTTTGTCCTTTACCTACAGGAACTGGGTTTTGTAAAATTAATTAAGTTCCTTTGTTCTTTCATACCCACATGCGGTCACGCATTGGAAAACAATTCAGGGGCCAATGAAGTGCTCTTCGAAGCTTCCGCACCAGTTGCATTGTTTATATCGTTACGAAGTCAAAGAGAATTTTAGGCCATTACTTTTTGACCATTGAACTATGGAATGAATGTCGATGGAACTTTCAATCGTGTTCGCTGTTCCATTGTGATTTGAAGTGGTGGAGTTGGGTCGGTTCTCGGGCTTCTATTTCACTACTTTGAAGTTGTACTTTTTTTTCGAGATTTAAAGTAATTTTTGACTCATTAAACTTTTGTCATATACTCGGTTGTGTTAATGTTCATTACGTACTATTATTTTTTAATGTTATTGACTATCATCAGAATTATAAACGTCAGACATTTGTATGCTTTCGGGCATAATATAGCACACTTTTTTTTTAGGTATATTTAAAAATTACTATGAAAATTAATAAATGATTATGAGGGACAGCCCTTCTCTGGACGTCTTTAAGAGGAAAATTATTAAAGAGCTCTTCCTTTCTCAATTGACATAATATTAGTATATATTGTCATATATATATATTATATCTGTATATATATATTGGACGTATTTATGTAGGTTTATGTTGTAAAATGGATCCTACCCTCGAATGTGATCTCTCTCTGTCACTCAAAGGTTTGCTGGGAGAAAACGCTTTGTTAAGCTCGCCTTTTTACATAAATTATCAAATCAATGTATTAAAGTTAAGTTTTTTTTTGTGTACAATAAAGAATAAAGAAGGAATTAACACTGATCTTTAAAAAAGGGTGAAATATTTATAAGAAAGTACAGATAAAAAGTAATTAGTGAAAAATTTTACAATGAAATATGAAACCGTTCATAATCAAAATTTTAGTGATCATCAGAACAGTTGGTATTTGAAGAATTTATATTTTTTAGTTTAGAAACTTGCAACAAAAATGATTGAAAATTATATTTGAAGTTATTGAAAAACATCGGATACAAGTTGAAAATTGGATATCAAATCAATTTAAATTTGCTGGTGTAATTTAATTCCTATGGTTAGCCGCGGAATGAATTGGTTATTTGAACAATTGATAAAAATATTTGTTTTCAGTTTTAGGATATATATTTATTTTCTAATGAAAGTATCAATTCTTTTTAGAAGAGACAAGTTATTTCTAGGGCGTTTCATCACATAATAATGGGATTTTAGTCTGAACTTTGTAAAATGATTACCTATATTGGATTTCTTTTTGTGGGCAATCATTAATTACTCTTCCCACTCTGAGTGGGAAGAGTAATTCGCTCATAGTGGGCCTCATCAGAAGGCTCAAAGTCACCCAAAGGGCAATGGAAAGGGCTATGCTCGGAGTTTCCTTGCGTGATCGAATCAGAAATGAAGATATCCGCAGGAGAACCAAGGTTGCCGACATAGCACGAAGAATCGCCAAACTTAAGTGGTAATGGGCAGGGCACATTGCTCGCAGAACAGATGGCCGTTGGGGCCAAAAGGTTCTGGAGTAGCGACCACGTACCGGAAGACGCAGTGTTGGAAGGCCCCCTTCAAGGTGGACCGATGACTTGGTGAAGGTTGCGGGAATCCGATGGATGCGAGAAGCACTGGACCGTTCATTGTGGCGACATTTAGGGGAAGCCTATATCCAGCAGTGGACGTCTATCGGCTGAAATGATGACTCTGAGTGGAGCGGGAGGGGGTGTCGGATCGTTACTGACTAAAACCCACCTGTGTTCCTTTGTGTTTTTTTGTATTCCAGAGCCACAAACTCTTTCAAACAATGCTAATTACCCTGACATAGTAAACAATCTAGTACTACCTATAATTCAAATTGTACGTGTACATTAACTTTTATCTTTATTACATAAATTGTGCAATAAAAAGTCGAAATCTAAACAAATTCTCAAACATCATAATAATAAGTTGTTTCGGAAATTGCTTCGATAAGATAATTATGATAACTGATGACAAAATTTGTAATAAAGTATATACATGAGTGATTTGTATTACCATTTAAGCACTTTAAAGAATATGTCAGTAGTACAAATAGGTTTTTAAAAAACACTTTAACACGTCAAATTTTTCGTCAATTTAAACTAGACGAGGCCGGTATTCCCTAGCTGACTCTCTTCCTCTGACCCTCAGAAGAAACACCAGAACAAAGTCAGGGGTCAAAGTCTCTTTTAAAGTCCATACAGTAAACATGTAATGGTCAAATTCATATAAAAACCATGCAGATTAGTGTCTGATATGGTCTTTTGAGGAAAGAACGATACAGATTTGAATGGACCTGTCCAGGTAGTGTAAGTATTTGTGAATATTCGTGTAGCTCAACTCAGGACTATTAAGGAGTTCAAAGTAAGAAAATTTTAAGGTGTTTATTTTAATAAAAATGTAAGTGGTTATGACAGAAGT
Source organism: Mythimna vitellina (assembly GCA_949316375.1). Classification (NCBI taxonomy): domain Eukaryota; kingdom Metazoa; phylum Arthropoda; class Insecta; order Lepidoptera; family Noctuidae; genus Mythimna; species Mythimna vitellina. The sequence continues at coordinate 5,807,320 of OX438696.1, forward strand.
AAAATTAAAACTAAATTTAGGTTAGTAAAGCAAAGTATCATTCAGTATTAAGAAAAGATTAAGCTGATGATGAGATTTCAAAAGAAACAATTCTGAGGAAAATCGTTTAATGAATCCTCCCGCTCTTTTACTAATAAAAACTCACCTGTGTCGCTTCAGTTACCCTTTGCGGTCTCTTTTTTTTTCGGCCGGAAAATCATCTTATGATATCCCCCGCTCTTGGGCGGAGCGAGAGATAGTGTCAGACTTTTACTGACTAAAAACCCACTCCTGTTCCTTCGTTGCTTTTCGTATCGGGCACGAGTCTTCCTTTCAGAATCAGACCCTTGGCCACAGTTGGCTTTGAACTACGGTAACTGTTTCAAACAATCCCGCTGCCCTATTAGATTTTATTTTGTATGAATAAAATTATGTTAAGCGAAATATACCTCTACTTACTATTTGATCAAAAATTTAAGGTTATAAGATTTGTCTCCAGACGAGATAATTCCATCAATTTTACACTAAGCTTCCCAATATGATAACCAAGTTTTCTTTGGATTAATATCTTGAAATGAACAAGAAATATTAATCCCCAAAAGCCTTTGCGCGAATACCTTGTTAAGTCTTTAATGTTTGATTTCATGGAGAAAGTCTAAAGTTTCTAAATCAAGGTTGATTTGATCCGTTCCAACCCATCTCCTACCCATAACGTTAACCACAAAACGCCTCCCCTTGTATTTTAAGACATTTCCTCCACTTGACTCAATCTAATCGAAGGTATCAGCTGGAATGGTGACTCACACCCGTATTCACAAACAATACTTTTCTCAGTAAAGTAGCAACGCTATGCGAAGTAAGGCGTTTCTCACTGCGTTGCGTATGGCAAGCCTTTTAATTCATAAACCAGCAACCCTTGACTAAGCAAACGAACAGCGTTGAATAGAGCTCTGTGATTGGTTCGTTTGTGTTACGTAGTTCACTTCGCTGTTTGACGTTCATTTCATTTGTCATAATATAACCTCAAAACATAAATGCATTAAAACACCTAGCAGGCTACCTTAGCTGTGCGTTCATTCTAAGGGACGCATAGTGCTAGCCGCCACTCAAGTATTGTCTATGAATAAGTTTTAGGGGTCCTGTGCGCTCTCGCGCACTGTGAGACTACATAGTAACGTTTGTGAATACGGGTGTTAGTCGATTTGAGTGGAGGAAGGTCTTTGTGAGGGCTTAAAATAGAAAAGCTTAATCTTGCGAAAGATGTTTATTGCTCGTTAGTGTGATTAATATTTGCAGTTATGACGGTAGGAGAAGAATAATATAATATTTCACAACTATCACACAACGCCGTCTAGTCCCAAGCTAAGCAGAGCTTGTGTTATGGGTACTAGACAACTGATAGACATACTTATATATTTTTAAATAGATACATATATAGATAAATTACACCCAGACACAGAAAAAATGATCGTGCTCATCACACAAACATTTGTCCTGGGTGGGAATCGAATCCATGACCTCCGGCATACCAGTCAGGGCCGGCCACTAACCACTAGACCAACAGTCAGATTACCTACATGATTTAAGATCGTCCTTGATCTTATCATTACCTGCACATGCATGACTTTAGGTCGTTTTATATCAGGTCAATCTAGCTCTTGGGCCGTTTGCTAAATTCGCAATAGGTTTTGTGATTGACCACCCTCTCAAGCCTCAAGCATGATAGCCCAACCCCAAAGAGATTGGGATATTTGTAAGAGGATGATGAGAAGCAAATCACTACACACACAATACTTATAATAAAGCTGTAGAAGTGAAAATTCTGTACATTGAAAATATCAAAAAAATAAATGGCAGGGGATGTTACTAGACCGACACCAAACCCAAAAAAGTGATTAAAAAATTTTTTGTCGGTCTGTCTGTATGTTCAGGCATCACGCAAAAACTACCTGTTCGATTACTATGAAACTTGGTATAATTATTCTTTAATATCCTGGGCAACACACAGGGTACTTTTATTCCGGAAAAGTATATACAATAAAAAACAAACTTAATTTTGCGGCTCGATCCCTAGACCCGATTACTGTACCAACCGTAAATAATAAGTTTGTCGTAGGTTACGTCACCCGCAGTGGAGTTCACTAAGGGGCGCTGCAGACGGCTAAGATACTATAATATTTTATCTTAAGATACAATATCGCTCGCCATACAATTCAATTGACTATCACACACGACGAAGATAATAAATAATATTTCATATTTTCGTATCTCAAAAAACCTAATAAAACCATTTTCGACTTCTACGCGGACGAAGTCGCGGGCAAAAGCTAGTTTTAAATATAACAATGTCCAATTTTACTGAGCGTATAACAATAAACTTGAAAACGCGATTCCATTTTCATCGTTTCCGAATTATTCCAGAATTGATTTGGCAACCTCTTCTCTATAAATTACAAACTCGCCGATTGAAGATTTGCGAGACTACATCTACATCCTGTTACGCATACCTTTTAATATCAGTTATAGTAATAATCAATTGATAATTCAAACTGCAAAGATTTCAGTCGCTTAATAAAAATCAATCAACAAATGCGATGAACTACCTGTTTCAAATAAGTACCATCCCCGAAGGATATCAGTGAAATTGGGGGGAAGAATTCACATAGCGTAAATAATAAGGGGATTATCTGAAATTTTCCTGTTCTATCTGCTTCATTAGAGCTCTTATAAAATAAATTTAACCGATTGACTGATAGTTCGATATTTTTATGATGTAGCATTTTATTTTGATGCAGATTCTAGACTCAGAATTAGCATTGCTATTGAAAGTGGCAATACTGCCAGTCTTCTGGACAAGTTGCCAGAAGACAGCCATGCGGAGAGGTAATTTGATGTCTGAGTGTACCATCGACTTGTACATATATCGATGGAGTGTACCTGCATAATAATATATTGATTTTGTGTAAGTATAAGCAAGTATATATGTAGTTAGATTTAGTATAAATTGTCAGTACATTTAAGTTTCATATGTAGATAAATACATTGTTATTTAAAAATATATGTACCAAATGACTTAACTCAAATTATATGTTGTCATTTTTAAGACTACTCTTTCAAAAGTTTGAAAACATATAAAATATTTCAAGTCGACCAGGACCTGTATCATGACGTTTAAAGTAAGATTGTTTCATTCTTAATTCCAGTGTGGGTAAGAGATGGCGCTAGACAGCCTGTGTAGCTCTGTCTCTTACCCACACTGAAATAAGAATGAAACAATCTTACTTTGAACGTCATGGTAACTCTGCAGAACGCTTTCATAATAACTCAAGTGATGACATTAAGCAGTATTTCGCATCAAAAAATCATGAATTTGCATATTTAAAGATAGAAAAAACGACAAGTTCAGTTTCTTATAAATGTCAAGGAACCGTCAAAAAATATTTAATTTGATTGCTTCTGCTCAACGCTCAGAAATTTTATAAAAACAATATAACTGTATCAAGTTTATTGAACACGTAAAATACATTAAATTCTAAATGTTTAGCTCAAATTGTTCTAAATAACGTACCTTAACAGAAGGCAACGTCATTCAAACATTTTTCATGCTTCAAATATTTAATAGTTATTTTATTTCTTGGCCTTCATTGTCTGTCTGTTTACTTGGAATTTCCAGATGTTGATTTAAAATGTCAATGTTTTTTCTACTTCTTAGAAATAACCTAGAAGAATACTTCTAAAATTGTATGCTTATGTAAATTTTTACTAGCAAATTATCAAGGATAATATTTTCGTTAATTTAATACAATAATGATTAATTACTTTAACACAAAAAAAAAGGTAAATCATCCAAATGACTTCTCGCGCTCTGGGCGTGGGGCATGTCAGACTTTTACTGACTAAAACCACACCTGTGTCCTTCAATTTCCCTTTGCTGGGCCCCTACGGTCTGCTGACATATTTTTGAGGAGCGCGTGGATCACTACGCGCTGTTGACGACTGGACTCGGTCCGGTTAATTACCGAACTGTCGGACAGCGAGCTACCCATTGCTCGACGTCCGCAAGCCCGCGTCTACCGTGGCTGGTAGTCGAGGTCGGTATTACGGCGGCTAGGGCGTGAGGACCTTGGTTCCCTCACGCGTGCAGCCTCCTTCGTCGCTAGCATTACTGCTTCACAGAAGGAGGCGGCCGTGTGCCACTCCTCCTCGCTCCAGACCATAGCCCGAACCCCGGCCCCGACTCGACGATTCGAATCGATTCGATTCGACTCGATTCGGGCCCGACGCGAAAGGTCGCTGCAGCCAATTGCCTCCACGAGGACAAGGCGGTGCTCCGCCCAAGCGGGGCACACCTCCACCGTATGCTCCACCGTGTCCTCCGGGCGGTCCACACAATGGTGACACCCGGGCGTTTTCTTCCGCCTGAATCCGATGCAGGAACCTCCCGAACTTACTATGTCTGGTGAGGACCTGCGTCATGCGGAAGGTCAAGACGCCGTGTTGCCGCTCCAGCCACTCCTCAAAAAGGAAACTTACCGCCCTGATTATGGCGTGCCCAGCACTGGGTTGCGACAGTCACTGTCGTCATTCTGCATTGAGATCTCGCCGGAACTCTGTCCGCCATGCCACGACTTGTCGCGGCAGCGGAGTTTCACCCCGGTGTAGCATCTCCATGCGCAAATCGTGCATGCGTGCATGGACTGTTGCCTCCAGATCCCACGGTGGCAGGCCAGCAAGTAGGCTCGCTTCGCGGGAGACCGTGCGGTATCCACGCAACATCCGGATATCCATGACCCTTTGGCAGGCGTTCAGCATGGCCAACGGTCGCTTTTGCAGCGACGGCGTCCACACCGGCGCCCCGTAAAGGGCCATGGATACGATTCCCGCGTAGAGCCTCCGGTAGGAGGCGTCTGGACCTCCAAGGTTGGGCAGGAGCCGCTTGAGGGCAGCTCCGGATTGTTCCAATTTGGGAGTCAGACGTCGAATAATTACTTTAACACTAGGGCCGTGGGGGTCCGAGTGCTCATCGAGTTGTCCGAGATATTAGCATATGCAGTTAGCTAGCAGTTAGTCGACTCTTCACGTGACCAGAGGGCTGGGCTTTGTTTTTGGCAAACGAATCAGCATTACCATTCAACGTGGTAATGCTGCCAGCGTTCTGGGCACTGTTCCCGTTGAAATCGACGTGTATAATTTTTTTGATGCCGAGTAAATTCTTTTTATACACGTTCGTACATACTTTTCTTTTTAATTGTGTATATATACCTATTAAGTTGTTTATTAGTTTAGTTGTTTATATAGTATAATTATTAGTTAAATATTTGTAAAAATGTGAGTAGTACTTTACACTACCTTACAATAGTTACAAGAGTTACACGATATAAAAACCTCATAAACCACCTCAGATATCAGATACATGATTCTTATAATATTTGAGCGTTACATGTATAAATAGTCTATAAAAGAGATTTTGACCTCAAAATTTTATTTGAATCCTTTTTCAGGAGTAATAACTAGGAAACACGAGCATACCCTCGTTTAAATTAACGAAAAAAAAAAATGTATAAAACTGCTAATTATATTTAATTTGCAAATTTAATTTAATCTATTAATCCATTTCTAAAGTTCCAAATAGGATTTAATGAGTTAAAAATATATAATACGACTAAAACGTGCTAATAAAAAAACATCACAGTTACTCGTATAGATAGAAAAATATGTTTTAAATTTCACACAAACTGCCAGTTTTGTAAAAACAAACCCTTTAGAATGTTGTTTCAAAATATGTAGAGACCTTTCATTTAATTTAAATACGAAAACTAACAAATAGAGAGTAGTTTGCAAATGACATGTTAATAAAATTCAATAGCTGTAAAGCATGCATGTGGGAGTTATTAATTTTTCTTTTAATTCATAAAACTCCTTATATGCAAATTTTATTAGAGTTTCTAGTACCTACGTAATCCTTTGAAAATCTCTGACATGCTAATTAGTTTCATTGACTTATAAATGTCAGTATTTTAGAATTTTAATGGTAAATAAAGCATTGCATGTGCTATATATATATTGTTTATATATGTTCATTGCAAATATTCTTACCACGCCATTAAGTATCTGCTGTACAACCCTCAAGAAATATACCTTCGCAGCAAAATATAACAATAGTATTGATTAAAAAACTTTTCACCAAATCTCTAAGTAGATAAGTCCTCCATCAAATTTAAATTATGAGCTTTTTATCATTGAAAAAAGTGAAAAACTTGTCTACCAATAGCTCGAACATATGGGAATATAAGCCCAGATCAAACTGGCCCAAGCTTCAAGTCAAACACAACGGACATTGTCGAACGTCCCACGGACTCGAACAATTTAATCCTTTTTACAAAGAATTCTCAATTAAATAAGGGTATTAAACGTTTACTTTACAAATACTTACTTTGGTTTCCTTCACCAGTACTTAGCATTTTCCGTAATTGTAAATAGCCTTTTTACATTGTGACTTGACACGTTTATGTTTGCGTTATGCGTTTGTTTCGACCAAATAAAATGTTTTTCTTTGTTTTAGTTCTTTTCTTTTTTTTCTTTCTTTTCTATCTTTTCTTTCTTTTTTCTCTTTTCTTTCTTTTTTCTATTTTCTTTTCTTTCATTTCTTTCCCCTTTTTCTTTTTTTTCTTTCTTTAAGAGGTTCATTAAACCGGTCATTGTCTTTCTATTGTGTCTCTAATTACGCTATTCCAAAGGTTAAGAGGGCCCTTCCTGATCCGTTTGACGTCAACCTGATCATGGTTTAAAAGCTTGATGGTTCATCCAACGCAATGTTTGATACAAAGGCAACGTGAAAAAAGAGAGATAACATTTGAACGCTCTGTTGGTATTCGGTAATTTAGTTATTTAATCGAACATTTCACTACGTGTTTTTTTAAACATTAAAAGTTTTTAAAAAACGTTTTTGTCGTTCAAAATTTTTATTAAATGTGCAAGGTTTCTATAAATATCGTACCAGCGAGCAATAGTTATATGCTTTACGGTAACCTATGTGGGTTTTAGTCAGTAAAAGTCTGAAGTATGACACTGACGACTTTATAGTCTTATTATTTTTTAGGTTTTTACCTAAAAATAAGAAGCGTATAAAAAGTTGTGAAAATGTTTAGATCTCTTTTTCTAAATCCTACTTATTATAAAAAAAAGTTGAACGAATTTTTATGTAAACTTAGTGAACAGATAAACCATAAGATTGGTAAACTACTACTTATTTTTTATCCCAATACGATCCGGTGGGATTATACGGTTTTCGAAATGATGTCACTTGCCAACATCAATGTGGGTGAAGCCAGGGTCAAAAGTTAGGACGATATATTTCTTACTTACCTACCCTCGTAAAGGATTGTCCTTTTATCCCAGACAAACCGAGTACCTTTTGAAGTCATGTGTCCAGTAATAATTTTAAACATTAAGACTGACATATTTGGTGAAATTTTGATAAGGACAAACAACAGGGAAGGCTTTTGTTTATTTTGCCATTTCTTAATTAGGAGATGCTTTGCTTGCTGAAGACTACTGGTACTAGTTACATAGCCTTTTATTTTATAGTAGTTAGTAATAAGGTAAGCTAAAATTCAAGTGTACATACTTATATTAATTTTGAAGATGTTGGTTTCAAATATTTCGTAATAGACTTAATGATTGTAAATACATATTTTGATAATGAATTTCTGCCTATCTGGCAATATCATAATGTTAATAAACGTTAACAATACCTAATTATAATAAATTGATCAACACTATGATTGTTGATGGATATGTATTTAGCCTCTATCTTTACAGTGCTATATTTTTTTTTACAGAATTAATATTAAATATATCTAGGTTCACATTAGAGACAATAACATTATTTATTTATTAAAACTGTATGCACTAATAAATACAATGAATATAGGCAGACTTAATGTCTTAGGTAAATACATTATGTCATTTTAATATATTTTTGTTTTCACTGATTGACAGCTCTACCGCTGAGTGTGTAGTCATATTTAAAGAGAGTGAATTAACCAAAAATAGTTTATTGCAAATACTTGGATAAGTCTGTACAAAAAAAAACAAGATCTTATCGAAATTCGGACATAATTAATTTTACAATATGATTGTTGAGTGTTCAGCAAAAAATAATTTTACATATCCAATAATGTCATACCTAGTGTACTACTGGGACCATGGGTGATGCGAAAGAGATCCCCGGGAAAAATGGCAAAGAAGGAACAGGAGTGGGTTTTTAGTCAGTAAAAGCCTGACACTATCCCCCGCTCCGCTCAAGAGCGGGATGTAATTAGAAGATTTTCCAACCCGAAAAAAAAAACCTAGTGTGGACATGGTCTTCTCAAAGAAGTACAACAGCCTCTAGGTAACGGTGAAGTTTTTCCTAAGCCTTCTTAGGAAAAACTTCACCGTATTTAAAATGATTGACCCAAAGTCCCCTTACCTGTAATTCTGTTTGCTCAAGCACTTCGACAATCAAGAAGGCAAACCGGCCAACGGTATTTTCAAAGGGTTTTAGATGCTAAAGCAGAAATATTTCATTGTTTTTGCTACTCTTCCTAGATTATATATAGATATTCTGGTATAGCCCGTGTTTGTTTAACTTAAGTAATAGAGAGATAGTATAATGTATATTTCATACCACAACAAATAAAAATGAAGAGTTCTTGAGCCTACTAATAGGCTGTAATAGAAGAAGTCTTAAGCAATATTACAAAAAAGTTTGGGATGTTTTTTTATTATTTATTTAAACTTCATGTACAGAAGTGGTACATAGGCGGACTTAATGCAAAAAGGCATTCTCTACCAGTCAACCTTAGGGTTAAAAAGACAATACTGTTAGGTTTGCACAATAAACAAGTAACAGATACTACTACAAGAAAAAGAGAAAAGATATCGCTGTTACTTTCAAAAAATATTTGCTAATCAAGGCGAGTAGATAAAAAATTTGACACCTACAAAGATTTTTTTTAAAACCTTGCCAAACACTAATAATTCACTCTCAACTCCTGAATCTCGTCAGTCACTGTTTGGGTGCTAAAAAGACTATTCGAATCCAAGCACCCAATCTATTAATTACACTGATTGTTGCACTATAATACGGGGTAATGACTACAAGTACTTTATAAAAAGGCATTAATGGAGAGTAAAAATGGCGTCGAGTAACCGACTTTGGGTAACGAAGACTAAGAAATTGGGTTACATTGCCCATGAAGGTAAGAAACATATCTATACCGAAAGTTTCAATTAACGTAAGGAACTCATGCAATACTGACGTAAGGAACTGCTTCAATCTCATAGCAAGTCAGTTGCTTTGCTTTCCAAATGTTAGCTTCAAAACTTAGTGTGTAGTGAACTCCTTATAATTCTGCTATACACCTCTGGGATTATAGCAGTAATATTATGTATGCAAGTTAGGTTCCCCATTGTTTATAATGTTCAAGAAAATCAACATTTCTAATATGAAGAGGCGTTCATATTTTGACGAGCAAATTTTCCTATTAGCTTTATTATAAGCTTACGAAAATGTTTGGCCCGAACAACCTTCAAAAAGGTAGAAAAACCAAATTGTATTATTTTATCTAGTTCGATTTTTCCATTGAAGTTTTGGAAACTTAGAGTTTATAATGTTTTGTTTACGTTAAAAGTTTGTGAAATAAGCTGATTTTTGTTTAGAAAAATGGCGTTTTTGGGTAGGATTAGTAAGCGCGAATGTGTGACAGGATAAGTACCCTAATTTCATTGATGTAAAACTGTTTAAAAAATAATTTATTAAATAATAGTTTATTTTATGTAAACACTAGCATCTGTCAGCGGCTTCGACCGCGTGAATGTAGGTTTCTCAGTACTGATTTTGGACCCCCGTTTCATCACTATAGGGGGTAAATTTGGGAAAATCCTCTTTTGGTACTCGCCTGCGTCACAAAAGCAAGCCTTGTGCAAAATTTCACACTGCTAGTCCCAGTATTATTGGCTGTGTGTTGATATGTCAGTCAGTTTCTCCTTTTATATATCTTGTTTTGGCTGTTTTATTGAAATTCACAAGAATAAAACATTTAGTTGGTTAATTAACTGAAAAACAGGTTTTGTTTCACAGTTTTTAATGTTACAGCAATTTAACAAAACTACAAAAACGTTGTCATTAAATACTGGTAGCGAGATTGCTTCCCGATTCTCGAATATTTCAACGAAGACTGAAAAAGACAAATACGAGGGTAATCCAATATTCCTTTTCCATTTTTTAACCGGACAAATATTGCTTATGCCCGTCAGCCGGGTAATTGAATATTATAGTGCCCCTTGAAATGAAAGCTTGGCAGACGGGAATATTTTAGCATAAAGTATATAGCATACTCAGAAGAAAAATAATGTATCTTTAGGAAAATTAAATAATAGTTTCGTTCCGGTATTTTTATAATTAACAGTTTTTTTTCCAATATCTGATAATACAAAAAAAAAAAAAACTATAGTCGTTGCTACTAAAGTGGTCACAAAAATGATTTAGATAAGGGTAACTTCTTATATTCATTTACAACAATAGAAATTTGTACCAAGGAAACATACTCCAGAGATAAAAAGAATTTGTGCTATTTTTTTTTTTATTGATATAAACCAGTGCTTGACTGCGATCCCACCTGATGGTTAGCAGAGATGCAATCATTGATGGCGAGGCGCACTAGTTTATTAAGAGCCTATTCACTCTAGCCTTGAAGAAACCTAAATTATAGTTGGACGGGAAGACCGCAGCAGACAAATTGTTTCAGTCCTTCGATGTACGCGGTATAAACGAAGAAGCGAAACGCTTAGTCCGGATCGTTGAAGTGGTAGTGGTGGACGTTAGGGTGGATACTCGCCGTACGTCGAGTTTAATCTATTTCAGGACCTTGTCTATTCGTGTGCCAAACGAACAAATCCGATCAGTTGTGAAACATACAAAAACTTATACAAAACTTTGGTCTTTATAATTTTAGTGTAATTACTGTGATCGTTGCCTTTTCTAAAATGCTTAGAAGAAAGAAAATTTATTGTCAATATGTTTAGTTAAAAAAATATTTTAAATAGTGTGCCTTCCTACTTAAAATAACACAGCTTTAACCAAAATAAAAATGTATTGTGGATTTATATACTTGTGAATTATTTTGTAGAGTCAATATTATTATTAGAATTTAAACCCATGAGTTGGAAATATATATACTAATACATTATAATACTCAGAAAGTATAATAATAAATGACAATTGATTCTTATTTGTCTGACACTCGGCCTCCGGAGACCAAAGTGCGAAACTCTAATGTGAAATATATGCTCACATCATTTGAAAACTTGAAGGGACAATAATAAATTTATAGTCAAAACTTTCTCATAGGATTTTGCCTCCAATAAGATGTGTCAGAACAACTCTATGTCCCTTGCCTATTACGATGGAAAACAAACTAGATGAGATTCCTTCCTCTATATGTTAGGGGTTTTGGATAGAATATAATAGAATAAACTTTACTGTACAACAAAATAGTAATTTTTTTACAAAAACGGGTTGGCACGGGTTTAATGAATCATAATACCTACCCATAATAACAATACGGGTCGGAACGGGTTTATAAGATTTAAATATACGCTCACATCATCAAGAGTGAACAGGTTACTTCTAGGCAAGTGTACTTCATCGTTTGCCACATCATCGCTTACATTCAGGTGAGATAGTGGTCAAACACGAGCTTATGCATGATAAACAGGTTTATTAGGTTTAAAGAATTATAATACACATACAATACGGGTCGAAACGGGTTCATAAGGTTTAAATATATGCTCACATCATCAAGAGTGAACAGGTTACTTCTAGGCAAGTGTACTTCATCGTTTGCCACATCATCGCTTACATTCAGGTGAGATAGTGGTCAAGCACGAGCTTATGCATGATAAACAGGTTTATTAGGTTTAAAGAATTATAATACTCATACAATACGGGTCGGAACGGGTTCATAAGGTTTAAATATATGCTCACATCATCAACAGAAAAAAGGTTACTTCTAGGCAAGCGTGCTCCATCGTTGGCAACATCATTGCTTACCTTTAGGTGATATAGTGGTTAAACGCGTGCCTATGCATGATTAACGGTTTTATAATACAAATAAGAACAATACGGGTCAGAAAGGGTTTATAAGGTTTAAAAAAATATATTTCTCATAAGAACAATAACAATAACAATTGACTTAAAATGAGATATAGAGAGCTTATAAGTACCTATCTTAATATTTGCATTTGGTGTGTTAGCGATGTCATAGGGTATAATTATATATATTTTTTATTATTATTTAGATTTAAACATATTAATATTATCGTATTTCTTAAATTCTTTCAGTAAATCGTTAAACAATAGTGCTCCTTCAACCAGTATTGTTTTTTTTAATTTGTAAATTTTACTGCTCACATGGATATTTCATATTTCGATTGACATGACCTGTTGTTATCTACCTCCCTAGCCTATTCCGACTACCTTGAGGTCAGCCTTCAGTCTAACCAGATGTAGCTGGCTACTTGTATTTTACATGGCCTGCCAATCTGAGTTCCACAACCTAATCATTGCGTAATGCTGTACCCTCGGGTAAGACTAGTGTTACATTTCCTGGCTTCTACCCGTATCGACTGTCAAATGACTGTAAACGATAGATGGGATCAACCACTTAACGTACGGAGGAATTTAGATGTGTTAAGATGGTCATCCATCCTTAGACTGACCTCGGCAAGCATTGCTTAACTTTAAAAATTGATGCCGTGCGGCTGCTATGATTTTAGTCATGAGTTTTTCTATGAGATTTCTTTTATTTATTGACATAAATAGTAGTCTGCATAACTGTGTTATGTATTTTTGCTACTGAGTTTATTCGTTGTTGTTTTTTTATGTTTATAGTGTTTTTTGTTTTATGTGACATTTTTTTTTAATACCAGGATGATCAACACGTTTTTATTTCACTCCGTTAATTAATTTTTCATTACAATTTCACCATAAATTGAATGTCTAATTTTCGAGAAGAGTACATAAATATATCCAAAACTTATACTTCGTATCTATAAACGAAATATAATTTACGATAAAATATATTACCATTAATATGGGGAAACTTCATCGTTCTTGTTTCTGATTAGTCAAGTCAGTAGGGACTTGATCCTAATACAATTTATTATAGGAAAGATTTACGATGTATTAAGGTAATTGAGATCACAAGTTCATTTTTCTGTTTTATGGAAGTAAATAGGCTAAAAATTTAAGAAAATTTTTAAATGACATAAATATTCACATTTATGTTATTTACAATAAGTGGTGGTTTGTTAACTTAAAGTCGTAAAAAAATTTGAAGAATAACTAACTCACGCTTGACACGGAAACTCCTAACTAAAAATCTTGAAATATGGCGTAAATATATGTAAAGTGTGCTTAAAAAACTAGCGATATTGCTACGTTGAAAGGTAATCTTTAATCTCTGGCCAAGGTGCTAGACGTTGGGTCACGCGAAAGAATCAGCTAGGTGGTTGATAAATCTTTGAATAGTGTACATTTGAAGGGCAATAATCTTGTATAGATTGGCTTCAATCATTATAATTATTTATTAGAAAACCAAGTCAATATATATATCTACACTCAGTAGAGGTAAAACATAACTTTCTAATCATGTAATACGGAGCATGCTTTTAATTTTGTTGTCGGAAATCATTTTTAAGCCCTTTGTATTCTAGAACCGCAGGTTTCCTCTTCAGAAAAATTTCTTCGGGTGTTGTCCCTGTTAGGCCTCAACGGTTTTGGTGACATATCTTTGAAGCGTGCGTGGAAACCTACGTGCCATCGTTGCTTCGGGTTGGTCCTTACCGGACGGCCAGCCTTGAGCTACCTATTGCTCGTCGTATGCAAGTCCGCATCAACGGTAGCCAGGAGTTCACCCGATGACTGCCAATGCTCGGGGCGTCTTCTGTCACGGTGGCTGGAACGTCCAGATGTCATTTCCTTCATGGCTGTTGAAATTTTCTGCGCTAACGTTACTGCTTCGCAGAAGGAGGCGAACGCGACCCATTCGCCGTCACCTCCACGAGGACTAGGTGGTGCTTTGCTCAAGCTCGGTACAGCTCCATCGTATGCTCTACCGTTACCTCCGGATTGTACGCACGATGGTCACAGCCAGACGCTTCTTCTACCTGAATTCAGAACATGAACCTCCGGATCTTACCATGACCAGTGAAGACCTGCTATTGTTTTGAAATAGGAACAAATCTAGACTTTTGGCTGTTACAAAGAATACTGAAGATTAAACTGAAAACTAGCACATAAGTTTCTGATCAATAAGACCATCTTCCTAAATAACCTTTTCATATTTATTGTACTTAGATACCAAAATGCTGAACAAGAACATTGCTATCGCCGTTGCTGTGGTGCTGGCCATCGTCTGCCTGGCTGAAGCCAGAGATGAAGGTCCTCACGACATGGCTGATGCACTTCGCATGCTTCAGGAACTGGACCGCTATTACACCCAGGCTGCTAGACCAAGGTATGATGGTTTATGCTTTAACATTTTGAGTATAAAGCGGTAAATAGAAAAGAAATAAGTGAAAACGATCAGGATGATAATGAAATTGATGTTGGTAAAGGTCTCCGCTTTATAGTTGAAATGGTTTTAATAGTAGATGTAGGTTTTGATAGAGACAATAGGTGGACTGGTCTGTTACAAATATTATCCAGAGAGGTTTCTGAACAACAACACTTGGAAATGGGACGACTCCAAACTTGGCATCTCAGAGGGTGGCAACAGGTAACGATCAAATCTATAAATTAACTGTTAATATATCTGTGTAAGAAAAAAAATATCTTCCGTCAAATCCCCAATAATTTCTTCGTAACGCTATAACGTTTCTAGAAATTGTATAACGTAGTTAAAACTCTAACTGCCATCTAAAAGATTTAGATTTTAAGAAATTATTTAAGTATTTTGCAGTAAAAGTTAAACACAGCAAAACGTTGGCTTTTATGGACTCGTAAAACTTCAATTCGCTTTAAACAAAATAAGTTTTACTTAGTTTAACTTCACCTTGAACAGTGCCTATGTTGTTACGGCGAGAGTGAAATCGAAAAAGTTTCAGCTTAGCACAAACTTTCTGGGTAAAGTCAGTTTCCTACAACTGTATCTTTATTCTAGTTTAATCCTTCGGACAAACTCATTAATTTCCATTAATTATACGTAACTTTAATCAATCATTGGATAGCTTAAAACTTTATCGTTGTCATTCATTAATTTTAAATGGAAAGTTTTCAAATCAAAAAGGAAATTATGTAGTAAAATAAGTTCTAATGTTTTAGACAAAATTAGAAAGGTAAAACTAGTCAAAATTTATTTATTAAGATTGCTTATACCATAACTGTTATATTAGGTACTAAAAAATCTATAAAAAAAAACATAAAAGATACAAAAAATTGCAATTTATTTTGTAATTACAATATAAAATGTAGATATTATAATAACCCTCCCAAAGAATCATCTTGTTACACGTAACGCTTTTTAAAAGCGTATAAGATCAAAAGACAAAATATAAACTTACATTTCCTCACAAAATTGAATGTAAAACTTAGTCATTTATTGACTTACAGTTTCGACTTTGTATCACTTTTAATTTTAGATCTGCCCAATAGGTGTTTCGAAAAAAATCTCATTAAATACTTGAGATTAATATCAGCCTACTAAACGTTGTTTGGCTGGGTTGCTCACTTTTATGGTCGAATAATCTTTTTTTCAATATACTACAAATCTGCGTCATAGGCGTTAGAAGTTTTCTAAATATAACTACTTAACATATTATTGAAGAAAAGAGAGTGTGTTCTATCACATTTTGTCATCGGTGGGGAGATTTTTTAAGTTGATAATATTTTAATGTCACGTATCGGAAAGTTCTTGTACCTAATCCACCGCAGAAATCGATCTCAGTTGTTTGTCTATTATTGTGTTACACAATTTTATAAACAGATGTATTAGTTGATTGGATTATGCCACAGAAGTCTTTAGTTTTTTACATAATCGTAAAAAATATCACAACTTTGAAGTAGTTTTTATTATTTTTAACTGTTTCCGAATCTAAAGTCTTTGTTGTATCATCTGCATCATTGATAGTATTACAATCATTTTCCTGTTCTATTTTAGCTCTATTATCAAAGTTACTCGTCATCATTACCGTTACTAAAGGATCGGTTTCATAGTTAACATTTTAATTAGTAAGTAAATAACTGAAAGACAATGAAAGGGTCTGAACAATAAAAGTACTCAAGCAAAACAATTTGATTTCACGGAAGGAAGAAACCGAGCGAACTCAAAGTTGACGTGACAATAAATACGCCCCAAATGTCTATTTAAGAAGTCTTTTAAAATGACTATCAATTACAACAATTAACCTAACATCCATCAGTATCACTTTCAACCATCACTAATCAGGATTCAAGACAGTCGAAATTCAATCTTACTCCTTTGAAACACAAGTAATTTTGACCGCAAGACCAATTTTGTCGTTGGACAATTTCCCTTTGTTGCGTGTATTTTGTGGTCATTTTGAGCGGGAAGGGCGTGTCATTGCACAAAGATGCAATTGGGACAAGATGAGGCCTGATGTCAGGGGGAAAATTACTACGTAGCCTGAAGCCTCAACCGGGCAGGATAATTTAAAACCTTTGTGGCAAAATTGCAGTTCGCCTATGCGAAGTACATTAGTTTGATGAAAAGTTTGAATTCTGTTTGACTCTCTGATCTATAGAAGGGCAGGGCAGGGAAATAATTTATTAACGCAAAGAGAAAGTTGGCCCATTGTGTAAGTGAAATGGCGCATTAGTATTCCCTGCGGTTTAAAGTTGGATTGTAATTGTTTATCTTTAGCATAATAAAAATTTAATTCTATTTTAAATTGCGGCGGTTTGGCCAAGGAAGATAAATCAAAGAAGGTATTACAGGAATACAATACGAATATAATTTGAAATTAATTTAAAATAAGAATATTGAAGTATTTTTAATTTAAATGTAGAATTCTCTATTCTACATTTAAATTAAAAATACTTCACACATAGTACTCTTATTTTAAATTTAGAATAGAGAGTATTGTTGTTTTAATTTTATTTAATGTGTTTTTTTTTTTTTTTGTTAGTTGCAATAAAATAAGAATTATTGCAGAACTGAATCTGCAACATGCAGCTTTTCAATAGTGCTAACAAGCAAGTGTCTAGAAGATATTGTCACAAAGCAATGTGTTAGTGACAAATTTACAAACTTGCAACATCGTTGACCAAGTTACAGCTAGTTTCCTTATTACTTCTCAGTGTGGGCACACAATCGCAGAAGTTTACCAGTACAGACTATGTTTGAAGTTAATGTAAAACGTCTTTGTGGGAGACAACCCTGTTAACACATTCCCAGGATTCTGGTAGTTTGCCACTTAGTTGAATGGATTTAGTTTTTTAATTAGATTTTGCTTCTGTTTTAAGTTTTAGTCAAATATGGATGTACTGTATGTTTGTGTACACCTATACACACTTCAGAGAAAAAGGGTCGAAATATATCATTTGAGTTAGTTTAATTTCTATTTATTAGTACTAAGATAGTAAAAATATGGTTTGGACTACATGCTGCATAATTTATTTAAATAACAAATACATCCACCAACCCGCAATGGGCCCGCGTGGTGGATTACGGCCCATTCCCTAGAGGGAAGGCCTAAGTCCCAGCAGTGGGAAGGTTATAAGGCTGATTATGCTATGCTATATATTAGGTAGAGTTATTCATGTAATTGCATCGAAATGTTGATATCAATATGCTACATATATCTCTATGCCTTATATATAACTTAGATTTTTTTTTACCTTCAACTTGTTTGTACTTTCAATATGAACTTTCTGATTAAAATTTATCGGAACCGAAATCGGAGGTGCAAAATCAATTGTAAGTTCAAATGTGGCGTCATAAAACTCCTCCGCATCGCTGTCGACTGGAAGTGTACTCAAAAGACTGGCGGCATTGCCACGTTGTATGGCGATGCCTAATCTGTGACCGAGGTAAACCATATTTTGTCATATTATAAGCAATAACGTTCCACATTCGGATTATCATGATGTGGATAATGTGAGAACCTTTTAATCAGAGGCATATTTTTTACAGCAATATACGTCTAAAAATAGGCTCACCAACTCCTTATTCATCATCGTACTCTCAATTTCGTCCTATTTATAGGACACCGTTGTCATGATTCTACGATTTAATATAATATCTATCATTTTTTTTTCGGAAGTTTAATAAAACAAATATAATATATTGTAAATAGATAGAAAATATTTATTGAAGATGTTTTTTTTTAATCCCTAAGGGTGGTTCATGCATGCTCTGACAATTTTTATTAAGTTCATGGGTGACTATTCATTGAGAAGTACTATATCAATTTATAACAGACAAAAATTACCTAATTCGGGCCATAAAAATAAATGTAGATAATTTCTCATTCATGAGTTCTGACATTACCAACGAGCTACAGAGAAAAATAAATTGATACATTAGTATCATGGCAATACTAATGAAGAGTAATGGATATACTGTATACACATGTTTTTCAGGAAAAAAATGAAGTATATGTAATTTATCTGAAAACATGATTAAACATATTCTTGAACGGTATAATTTTTTCTGACAAATGTCAAGTACCTTGGGAAATGTTTCTGCCAACTGTGCTATGTAAATGTGATCCCGCTAATATAATAAATGAAAATGTCTGTATGTACATTTAGATGTTAAGATCTTTGTTAGTTAATCACGCCTTACCGGCTGAACTGATTTGCGTAAAATTTGGAACACAGGTAGATACTACCTGGAGTTAGGAAGGTAATTTATTCTGTGGGATATGTTTAGGGTTTCGTATCCGAAAGGTAACAACATGACCTTTTTACTAAGCCTCCGCTGTCCGTCCGTCTGTCAGTGGGCTGTATCTCGTAAACCATTACAGGTGTAACAAAATGTGTACTTCTATTGCCGCTACAACAACAAACAATAAAAAAAAAATAACAAAAATTAAAGGAAATTCTCATCCAAAAAAAAAAATTTAATCGGGGTTTTTTTTTTTGCTCGATTTTAATATTTTTTTACGGAACTCCTAGTGTGCAAGTCCGACTCGCACTTGACCAGTTTTTTACGTTCATGCGGTCAAAGCCGCTGTCTAACGGCAGACTTAAAAAAAAGAAAAATAAACTGCCTCTAGCTACTTCATTCAAATTCAGATCGTCTTAGTTGAGGCTAGCAGGTTCATGCGTAGTGAGCAAGATACGCATGCGTCATTACCACATTTATGCTGACGCCGTAGTTTCTAAAGCATCTACACAACTAGACATAAGTTCTCGTTGTGTCGACGAAATTAAGTCCTGTATTACTCCCACGGAAATTGTCTTGTGAGTGTGACATGTGGCTTAGGGTTTCGCCCGACTGTACATTAATTTTAGCAACACCCACTTGATAGTTTTCAAAGTATAAGCATAGCTTAAGCATAATCAGCCTTTTAATGTTCCCACTGCTGGGACTCAGGCCTCCTCTCTCTAGGAGAGAGAATGGGCCGTAAACCACTACGAGGGCCCAGTACGGGTAGGTGACTATCACATGTCTTCGAATTTTTTGGTTCTAGGACATGCCAGTTTCCTCACGATGTTTTCTTGTACCGTTTTGAGAGCAGCGGTGATGAAATAAATTACACAAAGTAATGCGCCTGGCTGGGTTTGAACATACGACCTACAACTCGTAGGTCGGGGCTGTTACCACTCGGCCACAACTGCTCTATGTTTTGTTAACTTATTTTGAAGTCTTTAGTTAATAGTCATAGGTAGAGAGAAGTGAATGGCAATTGAGACGTTTGCCCTGAAGTGAGAAAATACGGGGAATTAAAAGTTCCTGTGACTATCAAAATGTAAAGTAGTTTAGACTGATATAATGAAGTATTAATAAACCAAAAGGCGTTTTCTTTGGTAGGTAGGTACATTTAGAAAAAAATATTGATTTATTGTATCGTTTATTTATTTTACTAAACATACATTCATTACATTCTCAAATATTTAAAAAATCTTAGAAAAAAGTACATTTATAAATGTAAAAAATAATAGTCCACCGATGTCAGGAAAAAGGTCCAAGATATCAGTGTAATATCGAGGAGTACTGTCTACTGCGTCCAGCTCTTGATTTAACTTGGATAGGGAGTCTTAGAGGCGGTCGGCCATCATGACGGTGACTAGAAAGCTTCACTATTAACGATTGCGTCACTGCTTACGATGGCAAGTGGGGTGGTAGGTGGGATCGCAATCAAGCACTAGTTTATATATATTCTAAAAAACTTTTTACAAAAAAAAAAAATAACCAACTTCACTAAAAAACACTAAAACGATCAAAATAACTTTAATTTCAGAAGTCGGTGTTTCTCGGTAGGTATTGGTTGTTTCTTTTTTAACACCGACTTCCGAAATTAAAGCTATTTTGATCGTTTTAGTGGTTTTTAGTGAAGTCGGTTGTTTTTTTGTAAACATTTTTATTTTATACCCTTTTTAGTTGCGATACACTTATAAACAGAGTGCCTATTTCTCATAACAATTCTATTTAACCCAAACACTGCTAAGTTACATTGTTTTATTATGAAGTTGCTGTGTCTACCTTCCGGCTCCATCATCATCATCAGATCACTTCGATGTTAACATTTTCAACGTAACTATTCAGAACCATTCATTTATTTGTATTACCATATCGCTTAACTATCTTCATTGTGATATCTATGTGAGTATAAAGTTCCGTTGACCATTTCTGGTCTTCTTCATCAGTTCCACTTCATCAAATGTTACTTTTTGACTGTAAATGCTTAAGTTCTCGATGAAAATACTAAAATCACCATACGGTTGCCTATAATACTTGAGGATTGCCCTAGATCTCGCCAAGATTCCATGATCAGATCCCAACTTGGTGACTATGGGACCATTTAGGTAGTATACCCTTTCTGACAAAAAAAGAATTTTTCAAATCGGTTGGCAAGCGTCGAAGTTATGCGCGAACAAACATAAAAAAAAATACAAACATCCGAATTGAGAACCTCCTCCTTTTTTAGAAGTCGGTTAAAAGAGACGACATTTCACATCTCGATAACCATATTAGCAAAATCTCAGCTTTCACGACATTCTCGACATGTGGAAAAGTGATATCGATTATTATTGTGCCATGGTCATTTCCGAGATCCTCAGAATCCACAAGTATGTGTTTGAAAGCAAGTTCATCATCATCATCATCATTTCAGCCGAAAGACGTCCACTGTTGGACATAGGCCTCCCCCAAATGTCGCTACAATGACCGGTCTTGTGCGTCTCGCATCCATCTGATTCCCGCGACCCTCACCAGGTCATCGGTCCACCTTGTGGGAGGCCTTCCAACGCTGCGTCTTTCTGCGAGCAATGTGCCCTCCCCACAGTCACTTAAGTTTGTCGATGAAAAAGCAAGTTGCTGGTGAATAATCCTGGCCACTTGGTTAAGCTTGCGCAAGTACTCACCATTGGCCAGACGAGAACAACCAGAGATAATTTGGATTCCATTAATAGTATCAGTTGAATCAGTTTTAATGGGGATGGGGACCTAGTTAAAAAAGAAGTAGATTAATTTCCAACGTATTTTACAAAATTAATTTCCAAAACGATACTACGATACTCAGCCTACGCCCGGTTTAACGTAATAAAAGTATTCAAAAGCTTTTGAAACGCCTTCAGTTGCCTGCATAACAATCAAGTATTTCTTTGTTAAAATACTTAGTTACTCCTCGTCGCAGAGAATTTCAATTAGGCGTTGTGTATCCTTTACAATGAAATTTAAAAATAATCTTTCGTAAAGTAGGTTGGTACTAATGCAATTTGCAGTTCCTGTTTTAGACGTGTTCTTTTTTATAGTCGAGTTTCAGACGCTTTGTTATGCATATGTTATACTCCATGTATTTGTTATACTCCATGTAACTCATGGAGTATTCTCCGTATTAAAAGAGTAAAAGTTTTGAAACATATAGCCCTACTTTCTAACAGTTACCTTACTTATTAGTTACAAATATTCGTACTAAATTTTTGCCTAGCTTTTTTGTGTCTCCCGAGACCTATCCCATTGGAAAGTACTTATATTTTTCCGGAATAAAAAGCCTTCTGCTAATAAAAAAGAGAAGATAACAGAAAAAAAAAGTGTCAGCTTAACTTCTTAACAGTGGAAAAAGAAACGAAAATGAACGAGTAGTACTCGTAAAGTATATGCTGGGGCCACGGGTAGTGTGAAAGTGAAACCCTGGGACGAAGGCAAAGAAGAGTTTTGGAAAATAACCTTAAATATAAGTCATTCAATACAAAATCTGTATAAAGAACAAACTAGTCGAAACAAAACATTGATGTTTATTTTTAACCGGAGTTCCGTACGGATCAAATAAAACTCTATGAATACATATCGACTTATTTACCCGAAAACTTCAAAGCTCTGCGGAATGACATATGTCATAAAAATGTCCTGTACAACAGCTTTGACCTATATTAATATTTAAGAATGAAACAAATTGTTTGAGTGTTATGAAGTTAGAATAAAAAATTTCTACTAGGTGATGCAATAAATATAGTATATTAGAACGTATTTTAGAAAACGAACTTCTAAATTATCCGTTACATCTATATATATATATATATATATAAGCGTCTATATATATAAAAGCGAAACACCACTCACTGATAGATCACGAAATCTCAAAAACTATAACGCGACAAAAAAAAATTAAACCTAAAAACATATAGGTTCCATAATAGTGTATTTACATATGGTTCCATAATATAGAGTAACTATGGAGTTTCTTGCCGGTTCTTCTCCATAGGAAACGACCAATTTGGAACCGTGCACTAGCTTCTGACGTTTTATAAGTGCCCATGTAGGCCTATGTGAAATAAAAAACTTTTGACTTGACTTTGACTTTGAGTGTATATTTTTTATTTGTTTTTTAATACTTTAATTTCAAAATGTTGTAATCAATATGGACTGGTTTCCAAAATAAATGAATTTTAATTTCATAGGGTATAAACGTCCGCTAAGAACGGATTTTACGAAACTCCACCCCTAAGGGGGTTAAACAGGGGTTGGAAGTTTTTATGAAGAAACTAGAAGAGAAGCTAATTTACAATTTTTTTAGACCCAGTTATTCTCACGAGCTATTTTTAAAACATTGATTAAAATAATGAATTAAGAATATAAGCATCTACAATCTAGAAGAAAGAATGTAAATGCTCAATCAATAAGTTAATTACATCCCCTATCTGCATGCTTTAAATCCCAAATTGCAATAAAATCACAGCTGATAGCCCTTCGAAGTTCCATCCCCGTAGGAACACCTAAAACCGACAGTAATCCAAAGAAATCACTTATTCGCGTGCCAAATAATGGGGATACAATCTCTTTGTGCTTAGTTCAAGAGTCGCATGTCTAATTTTGACGATTACGTACTTAAAATGTTTACGATGCATTAGGAAAAGAGATTCGGGCTTTCAGCAATGCGTTAGTAAGATTATGTTTCCATAGACATGTACAGGGAACACATGTAGTATATCTACATAATTATCTCAATAGAGTGTAAGTTTTTTTTTTTATTTGTTGGGAAAATCATCTTATGACAAATCTCGCTCTTGGGCGGAGCGGGAGATAGTGTCAGACTTTTACTGACTAAAAACCCACTCCTGTTCCTTCGTTGCCTTCGTTCCAGGGCCGGGTTTCGTTTTCACACTACCCATTGTATCGTTTTCACACTACCCATGGGTTTTCACACTACCCATGGAATAGAGTGTAAGTTGATATTTCATTGAATAACTGAAAATTGTTGGTAAAATGGTCTATATTATCTGTCTATCATTTTCATCAGGCATTAAAATGGCAAAACCCAGAGGTCTAGAATTCAGAAATAAAAAGATGTCAATTCAAATTTTCATCAAAAACATTCTCATGTATCAGGTAATATATACTATATTAATGTATTCGGTTTTGATCGGTTTTTCTTACCAATTTAGGTGATGGTCTCAAAAGTAATCAATTTTGATGTTAAAATTTAATATTATGTATTTCGATCGGTACTCAGAAAGTAACTGAAGTCGTTTTAACTGAAGAGTAAATTAATTTTGTAATTAAAGTTGTCAGATAGTGTAAGAAATGTTTTACTTTGAAATTAATTTACTGTATGTTTTACAGGTTAATGTAAAATTTAGAAACCGTGAGAGGAAATATAATGTATTGCTCGAGATTTCTTGGTGACCTCTTATTCTCTTTGGTTTTATGAAGGTGCCTCTCATTAGGTCAATAATTGATCGCTGTTTTTTTTTTATCTTCTTCTTACTTACTTAGCAATCGATTTAAAAAATATATTATTATTTGATATTTAGAGATTGTTTTTTGATTATTAGTGTATTGATATTTAGTGTTGGAAAACCTCCCACAAGGTGGACCGATGACCTGGTGAGGGTCGCGGGAATCCGATGGATGCGCGAGACGCACAGGACCAGTCATTATGGCGACACTTGGAAAGGCCTATGACCAACAGTGGACGTCTTTCGGTTCAAATGATGATGATGATGATTGATATTTAATGCTGCATACGGATATTTTAAACCGAATCCAAAAACAATTGCGTTTCTAAACGTGTGTTCCTAAGTAGAAGAATTACTGTTTGAATTTGTTCCACAATCAGCAGTGATCACCCAAAATGAATAATTCAAAGAGCTTTTAGTTAAAATCCATATCTATCTTCAGCATATTAACAAATTAATAATTCAATAATTTTAAGTGCATAGTTAGTTAATATTTCCTTAATTTATTCTTGTCACCTGTCAGTAACATCGTTTAGACATATTGGGTCTAACAAGGGATTGTTTTGATTGAAGTAATCTGGTTAAAGTTACAGTTTTGGCTCATATTGACGAATATTGATTTTGGATACTTGTGACGCATATAAACCACGGCTTGTTAAGATGCGTAGGTAGGTCGAGTTTGGCCTGCTCACTAAAACGTCTTGCTTATGCTTTTTATTCCTGAAGCCGGGCCTCAGTACCAGAAAAGAGGTTACAAAAAGTCAAGCTTTATTTACAACTCGTTGTATTATTTGTACATAGAAGATATCATCTGGTAAGTTTCGAAAAATAACGTGAACGGTTATAATGAGACCAAAAATACGATATGTTGAAAACATTATAATTTTTTGACTAAAACAAGGTGGCTGTCAAGATGGCGGAAAACAGAGACATACGTTCAAATGATATGTAACGTTGTACCAAACCTAAGAAAATTATGATGGCAGCAGAATGTAATTTGTAGTCTGTTGTTTTTTGTGTCAAGTTTTTGGCCTTCTCTATGTATGGAGGCATAAATAATATTTAAATCAATAATGTTCTGTGTAGGAGTGTTTATTGGTACAAATATTACTTACTATAACTTAATTTATAACTTTTTCTCCTTCTCTGTCAAATCCATCCAAAGGTTGTCTGTAAAAAATCGCTTTTAGCGATAAGAGCGCCCATTGTGATACCCTATTAATTTTAATTTCCTAATATAAGTTGTATTATTGGTGTACAATAAAGAATATCTATCTATCTATAATATGTTAACTGGGCTGCTAAAACTACAAAATAACAGGTTGTCCTGTGTAATGCGCGAAATGTTACGTAGGTTTCAGTTATTTTCATAAATGTTGCATTACTACGCGATTTTGGTAAATCGACGAGCGAAATGTTTGTAATTACATTAATTTCAACTTAATGAGGATTTATTAACAGATCTGTTAATACGGTCACAGACTGTAATTAGACCGATGACGGATATTCCAGCTGACGTATTAGTCTTAGTTCATGCACCTGACCACTCGATCGATATATTGGAAGGTTTTGTTGCATTCAAATATATAGCGTAGCATAACATAATCAGACTTTTAATGTTTCCACTGCTTGAACCAGCCTCCTCTCTAGAAGAGAGAATGAGCCATAATCCATAACGCGTCCCCAGTGCGGGTTTGTGGATGCCACATATTTTTGAATTTTTAGTTCTAGGACATGCCGGTTTCCCCATTATGTTTTTTTTCACCGTTTTTAAAACCGTGGTCATAAAATAAATTACACAAAGTACTGCGCCTAGCTAGATTTGAATTCAATACTTACACTTCGTAAGTCGGAGTACGAGAGAGACTACCACTGCTCTTCCATTATAATACACTGTACACTAATTATATTACCGTCAATTATCAAAAAAAAATAAACAAATTTCTGCTGTTCCCTATATTTTGAGCATGCTAAAAGTGTGCTGAACAGATTTTTTTTGTATTTTTTTAACCGATTTTAACAAAAGGAGGAAGTTTTCAATTCGGTTGTTCCGTACCTCAAAAGGAAAAAACAGAACCCTTATAGGATCACTTTGTTGTCCGTCTGTCTGTTTGTCAGTCTGTTAAGATCCTTTACCTCGGGAACGCATGAAGGTATCGTATTGAAATTAAAACCAAATACGTCTGCGGTCCCTTGAAGCTGTGAAAAAATCAAAACTCTCAAGGAAATCAAAATTCATAGGGTACTTCCTGTTGTCCTAGAATCTTGAAATTGGGCGTGAAGCAAGGTCTTATAACCAAATTATAGGAAAAAATCTAAAAACTGTAAAATTTATAGTTACGTCACAAAAAAAAACTTTTTGTGATTCGTAAACATCTTTGAGACTGGATTGGGAAATTAAACTGTTTTCATAGGTAAGTTTGTACGGAACCCTTAGTGCGCGAGTCCGACTCGCATATGTTTAAATTTGTACATTATTACTCCGTCAATTAAAAAAACAACTTTTTTATGAGAAAGGATACCAACCAAATCATGCCAGGTCCCATTTCTATCAAAATCCATGTCTGATGAAACCGCGAAACCCATAAAGAGTTGAAGGAAATCCTCAAATACAAGAGGCAGGTTATGAAAAAACAACACCGAACACATCTTTATTTTCTGTACCTTCTTTTACAAATAAATAATTTCACTCTTTATAATATAAATTAAAATTTTTGGAAATGGTTTTAAAAACCGAGTAACATAATTGGACGACACATGGACAATACAACATCTATACTTATAATAAATCTATAGAAGTGATAATTCTGTACATTGAAAATATCAAAAAAATAAATGGCAGTGGGTGCTACTAGACCGACACCGAACCCAGAAATTATTTAATAAAATTTTTGTCTGTCTGTTTGTTCAGGCATCACGCAAAAACTTTTGGTTCAATTACGATGAAACTTGGTATAATTAATCTTTAATATCCTTGGCACCACACTGGGTACTTTTTATCCCGGAAAAGTATAAACAATAAAAAACAAACTTAATTTCGCGGTTCGATCCCTAGACCCGATTACTGTACCAACCGCAAATAATAAGTTTGTCGTAGGTTACGTCACCCGCAGTGGAGTTCACTAAGGGGCGCTGCACACGGCTAAGATACTGTGATATTTTATCTTAAGATACAATATCGCTCGCCATACGATTCAATGGACTATCTATCACACGCGACGAAGATAATAAATAATATTTCTTATTTTCGTATTTTTTTCCATTTTCAACTTCTACGCGTACGAAGTCGCGGGCAAAAGCTAGTTAATTAATATTACAGTAACATCATCATATCACACGATAAAGTGTAATGCCAGTTTTAGTGCTAATAAATCCTAGAGGCGTGTAAAACTGATTCCCACATAGTTAAAATTATAATTACACAAGACCGACAGTCAGTCAGAGTAAGCACCTTCTTCTGCGAACTGGTATTCCGATCAAAGGAGGTGGAGGAAAGCGTGAGGGAGAGAAACCTCACGTTTCAGCCGCCGCTGTAGATGCCCTGGATGTTGGAAGTCGCAGAATGGCCACCAAAGGCGCTAGCATGCAGACGGCGAGCATCGGGTAACTTGCTCTTTGATAAGAACCAGGTCAAGTCGATGACGCGTTGTGTTTCATGCGCAAATCAAAAAGCATGCCACAAGATAATTGATTGGCTCACTAATGCTAAAATGTGTTCGATAGAATTTTCGTAGTCTTGAAATGCAAAAAGCAACTGAAAAAAACACCGGTTTTTGTTAGCAAATGTCTGACACTCTCTCTCGGTTGCAGGAGAAGATATTTGCTGATTCCACACTCCAAAAGAGAAAAAAACTGATGCAAACTAAGTTTGACCTTTTGTAACATTGTTGCCATACGACGGCTGATGGCACCATTGCTGTGAAGTGTGTGATTACGATAAACTATCGTTAGTTAACCTAATACGTTTATATTAACGGTTGGTTGCACCATTTAATGAACGCTTCGAGTGTCACGCTAATTACACGATTTGTTGAACTGTTAAGGATATTATCGGTTTATCACAACTTATCGCTAGCGATTGTGGTGCCATCCCGTGATGCGGAATATATTAGCACTCGCGTTTATTTTCATATGAAAATATTATTATATCTCGAAAAGGAGTGGTGTTTAATATTGCAGACTTTGTTGATTGTTTCAACCCTATATCATCAAATAATTGTCTATAATGGCTAAGTTTCTTATGCTAACTTTCAGCGATTCATTTGAATAAAAGTTATTTCTTTGCCATTTGAGCAACTGTAGTTAATACGATAATCTTTCTCTTTTGTTTTTATAAGGTAGATCCCTCTCACATTTCAGGTGGTTTGACCTTTCAATGAATATTTACAAACCCAATTTGATATTTACTGGTAACCAATTATTTATTTAGCGACTCAATCCTTTTAACTTTATTTGCCCTGTCGACAACTGTCAGTCACAGAGTGTTGTCACTTTTGGGGCCAAATATTTTGTCTGTACGAGTAGGTTGCCTAACCTATTTATTTTTAATTGAAAGTTACTTAACGGATGATTAGGTCATCGGACTTTTAGGATATTTGTTTTCTTTTGACAGTTGTTTTTGTCATCAGTTAATAAATGGAAAATTTTAGCTGCTTCATGATAACGGCAGGCGGACGGCGGTTTATACAATATTCAATGGCAACTAGTACCTATAGTCGGGTGATCCAATGGTTTTTTTTTAAATTGAACAGACAGGAATTAAAATTTTGCATGGGGTGACTTAGGGTCTGACTTTTGTGACCATGATGTTTCGTAAAATAACATTAAATCAACGATTTTGACTTTGAAATATACCATTTTCATTGTTCGTGTAGCTGTAGTACTTACTTAGAGTCCTTTTCTTTGCTGTTTTCAATTGAATAACGTGTCCCTGTTCCCTCTTTGTGATAACTTAGAGTATGACGTTGTTTTATTCATAAGACTTTATGCTTTTTGATAACCCTGAAAACACTCGTAACTATAACCTCAGTTTATGAAAGAAAGTATAAAAAACTTTGTAGACAACAGTTTATTGAAGTTTTCTGAAACATAATCTGGAACACTTTAATTTCATGATCTTCAACTGTAGTTACATATGTCATAAAACCTGAAAGCCTAAATAATATACCCGATTTATTAGAATTTTCTTACCTGCCTTCCTCCGGTTCTACAAGAATCTAAGCAATGCAAAAAGATATAAAGTTCAATTCTTCAAAAAGAATCATTCCAAATTAAAACATTCGAACAATTTCAACAATTAAATTTTCGAAACACCACTTTGATACGGAACGAAAGTCGATCGTATCTTGGCCGTGTTGAGTAGTGTTGTTAGCACGATTGTTATATCGATATCGATATATTGGCAGGATCGACCGCCGCGACGTTGCGGATGGAGACCGCGTCGATCCAGACTTGTTAAATCGCGCTGTGCGGCTCCTCGTGCTGCAGAAATTAGACAACATTTACTCCTACCACACCCGACCAAGGTACGATAATCGATGTTTCCCTCCCATCATCGATAATTCAGCGCACGTTCGTATTTGATGTATTTCCTGCATGCTTTATCCTCCTTGATTGTTAGTTTGTTAGAGGGAATCGAATCTCTATTTTCGGTCGAAAAACAAATAATAGTTTCGTCAATAAATGTTACTATGAATATTGATGGCGTGTTCCCGAAAATAATACTTCTTTAGGCCGGCCAATATAACTGATCGGTAAACGATTATTTGGGCAGAAAAAAATAACGAGTTATTTAGGATTATAATCATATTCCGGTAAAGAGATCTAAAAATGTAATAGAAAATAATACAAATAACTATGTTATTGATGTATTGTTCCAATGTATGTATTTTGTGGATAGGTTTTTTTACTTAAATATTTGATTTGAACCTCTAAGAAGCAATTTATTTTGGTTGTACCGAAGTACCTAGTCAATATAAAGAATATACTATACTTATCTATAAACAAACACTTGCGATAGATTCACTTTACGTTAAGGGCATCACTACAACCTTTATGAATATTTTGATATTTTTCTTGTGCACTTGTGTATGTATTTGATCACATTGTTTCTTAATTATTGTGTTTTGTTCGTTATTAGCATAACATAGTCGGCCTTATAATGTTCCCACTGTTGGGATTCAGGCCTCCTCTCTAGGAGAGGGAATGGGCCGTAATCTACCACGCGTGCCCTGTGCGGGTTGGGGTCACATGTCTTCGAATTTTTGGTTCTAGGACATGCCGGTTTCCATCCATGTTCGTTATTAATTTTTCAGAATTTAAATAAAAAATACTGTGTTTAAAAAGATCGTATGAAAATTGGAGACACTGGTTTTCGCTAGTTAAACACATTGTATTTGCTGCAGTTACTAGTTCTGTATATTTTTTTGTCCTGTGTCAAAAAATATTTAGAGAATAAGTATGAAACCAGAAAACAGCCCTAAAATGGAACTAGAAGCATTATCGTAAAAGCACGGGATACACATAATAATTTAGGAACATAATATATATATAATTCACTAAGAGTTGTAAAAAGAAAATCTTTTTCATGTTTCAGTATGAGACGAGTACACAAAATAGAATCATATGAACATGGCTCCTTCTAGAGACAAAATTTAATGCAATATAATATGTGGTCACAATTTCTAAGACAAGAGTTATGAGTATACATGTGGATGGGTGGAGAGGGAGGCCAAACAAGATATGGATGGATTGTGTGAACAGTGATGTGAAAGAAAAGGAAGTTATTGCTAGCATGACGGTTGACAGGATATAATGGAAGAAAAAAACGTGTTGCGCCGACCCCAAATAAGATAGGACAAGGGCAAGAAGATGATGAATTTCTTAGACAAATACGTGATCAAACCTAGCTAGTAATTTCTTAGAACCATATATATGGAGGTAGCAACCTAAAATATTAAAATGACTAACTTGCAATAGAACTAAAAGTTAGAAATAAAATTAACTAAGAAAGTTTAAAAAGTTTTACAATGTTCGAAATATTTACAACATGTTGGGTTTAGCCAGAAGAAAATACTTTTCAGCTCGTTAACGAAATTTGTTGATATTGTAAAAAAGGTTTGTTTTGAATGTATTTTTATGACTTTTTAAAAAAATAAATACGATCGTTAGAGCTTAAGGCTTAAGAACCACGTTCGCGTTGTCTTACAGTGAACAGAGCAAAATAAAAATTGACAAATTGGTGAAACCCGTTTTATAGTTTCGGCGAGACTAACGTACAGCAATAAAATTGATTTTTATATATACATACTATATATATATATATATAACAATTCCGTAGAAGACGAAAATATAAGTGATAATGATAAATAGTAATCTAACTATATACCCAATTTCATTAGCAAGGCAATAAATGCGAACATGATTTTAGACCACTTCAAAAATCCATTAAAAAAAAATGCAAATTTAATTTTTTTCTGACAAATAAACAAAATATTTTCCTGTTTTTTTTTTTAGCGTTTAAATGCAGGGTATCCGCTAGTGGCTGATACAATTTTAAATAGTGTAGAGCCTCGCATATTTTGTTGTATATTATACTAGGATATGCTAGAAGTTTCGCCTTCGTAAAGGTATAACATATAGCTTATGTCACTCAGTGATAAAGTAGCATAAAACTAGTGAAAGATTGTTTTAAATCTGTCCAATAGTTTTTGAAAGAAGAAAGAAAGAAAGAAAAACATTTTATTTGGTAAAACAAGGCGCAAATCTAGAACTAACAAATTATAAGTATACTTTGTGAAAAATCGCCACATCCGCGCAAAACGGCCGAACGGTCAGCATAATGCTGTGACCACACGCAAAATGCGACGAATCTAAAGTGCTGGTTTTTAGCGTGGGCCGGTAACGAAGTTAATTCATTACAAACAAAAATTACAAATATTTTCTCTTTATAATATTGGAGAAGTATAGATTAGTACTTAGAGATAAATTTAAAATAAAATCATTTAGACTATAATTTGCAAAGTTTGGATTTACGCGAATAGTACACATTTTATACGTCACATAAGTTAGGTTCCTGCTGCTAAACATAATTACAGTCAATATCACCATTGAAACTGTCCCCGATCAGCACGTCTACACTGCGTTCACGAGCTGCCAGTGTCAATATTCCTCACAAATGTTGACACTTTAGATCGCACTAAATGGAAAATTACACCAATTGAACTGTCATTGATGTAATTTTCCCTTAACCGTTTGTCCTAAATGGAGAAATCAAATATAAAGAGGATCATTGGCAATGATGAACTCGTTGAAAAGTTTTGAGCGTCGACTCCGAGTTGCTAGCCTGTCGGTTTTTTATCGATCGCATTTTGGGGAGTATGAATTTAAAATAAGATAATTTATATTGAACGTTTTTCTATCGCATTTCTCCTATATTATAACAGCGATAAATCTACGTAAATACAGGAGCATTTTGGCGAGAAAAATGACGTATTTCCACCAATCCAAGGGCTAGGCATCTAGACGTCGTGATTTACAAAATTTGTTACCGGGGATTGAAAACAAATGCTAATATCTCAAAAAAAAAATGTACTGAATATTTACAATCATTATATTCTCTATAGATAGGCATAAATTTCGTGTTGGTAATTGCTTAGCTAAAAAAGTTGAAACACAAACAATAAACGCAATTTTTTTTTTTGTTGTTTGTCGAACAATGAATGAAAAATATATTAGTACAAAATTGAAGACCATGAATCAAAGTATTGCTTATATTTTTTTTTAATTTTATGATGCACTTTTATGGTATTTTATACATGTTGAATAACGTGTATTTTAAAAAGGGAGCTACTTAATTCCGCCCCTTCTATCATAGGCGTTTTCACCATGTGCGTCGGAAATGTCAACAAGACGTACAGCGACGCGCTACTTATACTTGGTAGCTATCCCACACGTATGCAAAAAACGTTTTGGAAACACATTCATTTATGCTAACAGCTAAAGAGTAGAATTGGGTATTATTCTGTATTTATTTATTTTTCTAAAATATTTTATGTTAATCAACAAATAGGAACAAAAGAAATCTTATTTTGAAAACAGCATCAAAATTGGTTATTAAATGAAGCAGCAATTAGTATATATCAAACGTTGGCATGAGGAAGAGTAGACGCTTCGTAGGATTATCTCGCTATCTCTTTTGTACTCACGTAATCTAATGGCGGTGACGTCACATTTCTATATATAATGTTACTTTAAGGTTACCTTATAATGTTACTTGACAGTTTCTTGCTCCACCAGACTAAAATTATACAAGACTTAATATTGATCGGATTTATAAAGATATTTTCATTTCTAATTTTTGATAAGGTTACTTTAGATAAAAAATGAAAAAAAAAGGAAGTACCTACCCAATTCTTTGTCGGAAACAAAATCTTGAGGACTTTGTTCAGGCAAAAGTGTAAATCAAATTACTAAAATCTGGATAAGTAATTGCGTGTAGGTGTTCCCGAATCTAATTTTCAATTTCCAATATAAAAAAAAAAACAAACAAAAACCTGCCAAGTATGAGTTGGACTCGCGCACGAAGAGTCCGCAGCAAAAAAACGTCAAAAACGTTTGTTGTATGGGAGCCCCCTTAAATATATATTTTATTTGGTTTTTAGTATTTGTTGTTATAGCGGCAACAGAAATATATCATCTGTGATTAATTCTAATGTCTAATTATCACGGTTCATGAGATACAGCTTGGTGACAGACGGAAAGATAGACAGACAGACGGACGAACAACGGAATCTTAGTAGTAGGGTCCAGTTTTGTCTTTTGGGTACTAAAAAACATGCCGCGTTTGAACGCGCAGTGTGCTTATCAAAGAGAGTCAAAATTCGCTGCAGTATAGTAAAGTTTATTCTGTTTTAGACAGAAATTTTACACGACGTGTTTTTCAAAGGCTGCTTCAATAAACTATACGACAGTAAACGGACCGGTTTCAACATAAATCTGACAGAATTTTTGGTCATTTTACGCAAGTCGTTTAAGTCTGTAGGTGTATAAATAAAATACAAACGTGTAGGTTGTATTTTATTTTTAAATCCACAACTATCAATTTTCTTTTGTGTCAAGCAAAGCTCGTTTTTAGAGAACGTTTACTCCGGATTAATTCTTTTTGAGAAATTTTTGATTGAAACCAGCAGTAAAAGCTTTTAAAAGGACTGGAACAATTTGCCTGCTGCGGTCTCCCCGTCCTACTATAATATAAGTGTTTTCCAGGCTAGAGTCAAATCAACAATCATTGAGTTAGATCAATCGTCGAATCCGACTTGGTTGGGCAGCGTTCGGGAAGCTGCGCGGTATCTTCTCGTCCAATATAGACGCAGAGTCTCAAGACGAAAGTCTGTGACCAGTGCGTGTTGCCAGTAATGACATATGGCTCTGCAACGTGGTCGCTTACAATAGGCCTCATCAGAAGACTTAAAATCACCTAAAGGGCGATGGAAAGGGCTATGCTCAGAGTTTCCTTGCGTGATCGAATCAGGTATGAGGATATCCGCAGGGGAACCAAGGTTACCGACATAGCACGAAGAATCGCCAAACTTAAGTGGCAATGGGCAGGGCACATTGCTCGCAGAACGGATGGCCGTTGGGGCTGAAAGGTTCTAGAATGGCGACCTCGTACTGGAAGATGTAGCGTTGGAAGGCCTCCTACAAGGTGGACCGATGACCTGGTAACGGTTGCGGGAGTACGATGGATGCGAGACGCACAGGACCATTCATGGTGGCGGCACTTGGGGAGGCCTATTTCCAGCAGTGGACGTCTTTCGGCTGAAATTATGATGATGAGGCTAGAGTGAATAGGCTCTTAACTAGTGCGCCTCACCATCAATGATTGCATCACTGTTTGCCGAGTGGGATCGCAGTCAAGCACTGGTTTATATCAATTTAAAAAAAAGCCCCTGCAGACAGGCACGACGTAATAATGTGACAACAATGATGCTCGTTATTTCAAAGAAATTGTTCTTCAGGTAATATTATCAGTGAGCAAATTCCATAAAAAATTGGGTTAACCTTTCGTAAAAGTATAAAATATTTTAAAATTTAGTAAAGTACCTACGTGTAGGAAAACATCGTGAGGAAACCGGCATGTCCTAGAACCAAAAATTCGAAGACATGGGACATCAACCAACCCGCACTGGGCCCGCATGGTGGATTACGGCCCATTCCCTCTCCTAGGGAGGAGGCCTGCGTCCCAGCAGTGGGAACATTATAAGGCCGACATTGCTAGGCTAAAATATCTACGATGGGAATAGTGATATTTTTATGAATACCTTTAAAATAAAAATGCTGCGAATATTTGTTTCATTTTAACAGTTTGGTAGATCAAAGAAAATGTCGTTTAGTACCAGTACCAACCTATTCATACATGACTGACATTTTCTAAAATACTGAAATGTTGGAATTTTAGGCTACGTAACGTACCATGAAAATATGAATATAAGACACTGACTGATATAGACTACTTTCTTTTAGCTTTTATCAAATTTCAGAGAAAATATGTGAAGTATAAAATTATTTTTTTATGGTATATATTCGTATATCTGTCCGTATATTTCATGAACACAAAATAAGAGGTTAGTCTTTAGAACGCACTTTAGCACTTAAAGGTTGAGGACGGTGGAGCATACGGTAAACTTGTGCCCCGCTTAGGTAGAGTTCCGCCGTATCCTCGTGGGGGCGATCGGCGGCAACGGCCTCTCGCGCCGGGTCCTGGTACAGGCCGTGGTCCGGAGCGAGGAGGAATGGCAAGCAACCGCCTCCTTCTGCGAAGCAGTATTGCTAGCGAAGGAGGCAGCCGCATGCGTGAGGGAATGGCTCACACCCCAGATGCCGGGATCCCGATCTCGATTTCCAGCCACCGTGGGCCTACGCCCACGCCTACGCCTGTGCCTAGCCTACGCTTGTGGACTGTGTAACTGTCTGGACGGAGCTTGAGTCGTCAACGGCATGTAGTGTTCTACGCGCGCTTCAAGGAGATGTCAGCAAATCGTAGGGGCCCAGCAGGGTCGAACCCTACTGGGGCCACGGGTTAAGTGAAAGTGAACCCCGGAGCCCTGGAATGAAGGAAAAGAAGGAATAGGAGTGGGTTTTAGTCAGTAAAATTCGGATACGCCTTCCCACTAAGGGCGGGAGAAGTCATTGGATGTTTCCCATCTTCTTAGATTTAATACAAAAATGGTTAGAAATACTGCGATATTACAGAAAATACAAAACACAAAGAAACCAATGAATACCTAATTTCGAATAAAGAGTAACGTACCTTTAACATAAAGTTTATTTGAACTTATAATTCCAAGTCAATCCAAAGATATATAATATTCCACTTTAAAGCAACCCGTTTTAATAAACGACAATGTCATAGGTATTATATGTGAGGGAAATTGAAAATGTTCTAAGATTGTAAAATATCGAAATAAATTGTAAACTATATTTTTTTCTAAATAAGACACGGTTATGTTGAAAGCTGCATTTGAATGTGATTTATCGTATAAAAAACGATTTTTTCATAATATTTTGAGAAGTTATAATTTAATAAAGATTTATTACAATCACACAGAGTCTGCAATTTTCCGGCGACATATAAACATTAAAGGCAGATTGACGATTTTAGTCACGACGATTTTAGGCAGATTTTAGATTGTAGTTTATTATTTATTTACAACAGAATTTAATTACATTATACTTAAAAGCAAACAAACTACTGCATGACACAAAAGGTATGTGTACAAACATAAAATAGGAGAATGTAACAGCGCGTGTATATAATTCATTGGATATCAAAAGAAACATCCACATCATTGTCCATGGAAAATGTGCCCAAAACGTTGATAGGTTGATTTGTAGATAAAAAAAATATTCAGGCCTTTGGTCACAAATTAAGAGAAGAGGTGAGAGGTGTTTGATCTCAAACATCATCTTCTCCCCAGCCTTTACCCAACTAGATAATGGTCGGCTTCCAGCCTATCCAGATGCGGCTGAATACCCGTAGTTTACATCAGATTTCTACCACCCAGTTACTGGGCAACACGATACTCCTTGGATAGACTGATGGTCGGACTTTCTAGCGTCTAACTACCAACGGCTTTACGTGCTAACCGAGACACAAGGTGTCAGTAATATCCTATACAAACTTAGAAAAATACATATGAATTGAAAAATTGACAATGGTGCATGAGAGACAGGTGACTTAACCATTGGGCCATCACGACACAATATCCTGAACAAATCGATGTATATTAATTTAATTGTTAGTAGGTAAAAAGGCATGTCTATCCACAGCAGATGAAGACCCGGGTCTCCATCCTAAACAAACTTAGAAAAGTACATATGAATTGAAAAATTGACAATGGTGCATGAGAGACAGGTGACTTAACCATTAGGCCATCACGACACGATATCCTGAACAAATCGATGTATAATAATTTAATTATTCGTAGGTAAAAAGGCATGTCTATCCACAGCAGATGGAGCCCCGGGCTTTATTCAACAGTTGTCTTATAGTACTGAAGTATAATTATGTAGTTTATTGCTAAGGCAGTACTTTAATTGTTTTTGTTTTTGTTCACAGGTTCGGCAAACGCTCTGATGCCTACACGAACTGGGCCAAGGATCTTGAAGTAAGTAAAGCCTTTTACTCAAATACTTAAAACATCACACTAATATTACAAAAGCGGAAATTTATATGTATGTCTGTAACGCCTTTTAGCTTAAACGGTTGGATAGTAATAATTTATTTTCAATCAAATAAAATTACAATGTTAATATAGGTACATAAATGAAATCATTTGTTTGTTGGTTACACTTAAACAGAAGCAGGTAGGTGATCCAACCAGCACCCTTACTAAGTTATATAATAACTTGTATTAAGGGTGGTGGTACAAGCCTATACATAATTTTTTAAACATTCAACACACTGACAGAGTTAGTTTTTGTCATAGCACCTAACATTAATATAAGGCTTAATCCAAATTTCCCGATTATAAATTACAATTCATTAATTAATTAATTAAATTAATGAATGGATTGAAGATTGCCACATGGGAAAACCATATTCAGGAACTGAACATAGGATACTATTTTCCGGGAGTACGTTCCTTTAGGACAAATTTTGACTTTCACGCCGGTTGGAACCGTTGGTTTATCAGCGGTTTTTTTATAGGTTTAAAAAAAAATAGCTTTAAAGTTGAAAGCTTTAGTTGGCTTAGCTATTTATTGGTGCAAACACAAAACTGAATCCCAAAAATATTGGCATATTTCCATCAATTCGTTTCCAACTATTAATGTCTGTACATGTACACGATGACCTCTTTATTTAGAAATATCAAATGTAACATAGTCTGGTAAGAGACAAAATTTAAGGAAATTTATTTCGGGAAAATCATACCGTTTGTATTCATATTTATGTACCGTACGGTATCCGAATGTAAAGAATAGCATCCATGCCATATTTCCATCCCATCTCTTCCTGTGAGGCGACTAAGGGATACACTAGAGAATGGCAGCAGCATTCTCTGCGAATTATGACAACTACACTGCGATCTCCAACCCGCTTACCAAGCGTGGTGATTATGGAAAATCTAGGGGGGTTTTTCACGAAAAACACAACCAAGGAATGGTCCCTAGTGTTCGGCAGCCCGTGTTTACCCTTGACTCCGGTAACGGTCAAAGTTTCGGAAGACCTCCCACAAGGTGGACCTGGTGAAGGTGGCAGGAACATGATGGATATGAGACGTTGTGGCGTCGGTGTGCAGGTCAGGGGGAGGTCTATGTCTAACAGTGGACGTCTTTCAGCTGAAATAATGACGATGATGACATATTAATCTGTAAAACAGGACGAAACCATTTAAAAAATATCATAGAGCTAATTTCATATAAAGAGTGCCTATTCTGTATAAAAATAAATTCTAAGATACAAGATCATCATGGCCTAAAATACGTTAACAAGCTTTGTAAATTAATTCTAAGACAAGGTATGTAATTTGATAACTGTATGTCCCTAATTATGGGAATAAAAAATACGAATACAACTACAAATTATAATATAGATCAAAGATGTTGGCAAGCAACTAAATGAGTAAGATGTTCTTAAAGATAAATTAATTTCGGGAAAATGTTAAAATTGTAGATATGTGGACTCAAGATTAATGATATATAAACATAACCTATTTAATATAAGTTATGAGTATACAAGTAGATAGATGGAGAGGAAGGCCAAAGAAAATATGGATGGATTGTGTGAGGAGTGATATGAAAAAAAAGGGAGTATTATCGTGATGGGTGACAGGATAGAATGAAAAACAAAACGTGTTGTGCCGACCCAAGTATTATGGGACAAAGACAGAAAGATAATGACTTAATATTAGTTAAACATAACTTTTGAAATTTAACTTTGACATGTAGCCAAAAACCATATAGTGTTATTTTAGTTTTATGTAGTACCGTTAGATATCTTTATATAATACATTCTACATCTTTTAATAATGTCACAATTTTTAGGGTTCCGTACCTCAAAAGGAGAAACGGAACCCTTATAAAATCACTTTGTTGTCCGTCTGTCTGTCAAGACCCTTTATTTCGGGAACGCGTAGAGGTATCGAGTTAAAATTAAAACCATATACTTGAATCTGCGGTCCCTTGAAGCTGTGAAAAAATCAAACGTCTGAGTTAACGAAAAAAAAAGATAAGGACGCTTATGTCGCAAAAAACGTTTATTTCGACACTCTCAAAGGAATCAAAATTCAGGGGGTACTTTCTATCGACCTAGAATCCTGAAATTTGTTTGGCATGAAGCAAGGTCTCATAACACAAATATATAAAAAAAAAAAACTGAAAACTAGATTTATAGTCACGTCACTAAAAAAAAAATCTTCGTAACTCAATTCGGGAATTGAACTGTTTATAGGTAAGTTTGTACGGAACCTTCAGTATACGAGTCCGACTCACACTTGCCCAGTTTTTTCTCCCAGCCCATCATCTACAGTAGATTACGGCTAGCACTCTTGTACATCTTTAATTGACTGTTAGCGGTACGAGGTTCACCTGGTCAGCTAGTAGGTACATATATCCCCTTAGGACAATACCTACTCCATTTACAACGTACGTCATTGGTCAGTAATTCCTAAAATAAAATGATAGCTTTAAACATAAAAAGAAAAAAAAAGAGCTTGTTTATCACGTCCATATTGCCTCCAGGCTAACAACCTAATTGTTCTGAATTCTATTTATGTAGGTTAACAATCATAAATACGCCTGAATCTTAACACAATAAACGTGTTTGTCGCAAAAATAGAACCTCCCTTTTAAATAAAGTACTTACTGAATTCCTATTAAATCCCTTAAAATCGACCGT
Organism: Mythimna vitellina; assembly: GCA_949316375.1. Taxonomy (NCBI): domain Eukaryota; kingdom Metazoa; phylum Arthropoda; class Insecta; order Lepidoptera; family Noctuidae; genus Mythimna; species Mythimna vitellina. The sequence continues at coordinate 5,848,110 of OX438696.1, forward strand.
TACGTTGTTTTAATTGTCTCAAATTCGACTGTTTCCAATATATTAACTTGATCCAAGCCTAGTTGTTTTTTTTTTCGGTGGGTAAATCATCTTATGACATCCTCCACTCTTAGGCGGAGCGGTAGATAGTGTCAGACTTTTACTGACTAAAAACCCACTCTTGTTCCTTCGTCGCCTTTCGTACCGGGGCCGAGTCTTCCTTTCAGAATCAGACCCTTGGCCCCAGTAGGCTTCGACCCTGCTGGGCCCCTACAGTTGCTGACATCTCCTATGCCAAGCTTATTAGGACGGGATGTGGAAAGTAAGGGAATTTCAGATTTTTACTGACTGTAATCCACCTGTTTTCCTTTAGTAGTAGCCCTTTGTGGTCCAGTGCCGCGTTGATTCTTTCGAAAAATCTGACAACCCAAGCACAGGAAGTTAGACTGGAGATTATATTTATTTTACTATTTAAATTCACGCAGATAGTGATAGAATGACGGGTGACCGGATAGAATGGAAGAAAAAAACGTGTTGCGCCGACCCCAAATAAGACGGGACAAGGGCTGGAAGATGATGATGACATGCACGCAAAAAAAAATAATAGAAAAAGATAATACATAATAGACATTAGTACATAGGTACCAAACAAATTTCTTCCAGCAGACCTGCGAAAGGAGAGATCAAAAGAAATGTAGACAATAGTGTGTCAGAAGCTAGAGAAGAATGAATGAAATAATAATTTAAAGTACAAATAATACACATGTAGTTAAATATAAAAAAAAAAACTTCTATAGGCAAGTATTATATAGACCACTAAGTAAGGAGCCTAGGCAGGCTATAGATTGATATACAAAAAACTAAGTTCATACGTACATTTGCTTTAACAAATAGAAAATACATGCACATTGTGGTCTCCCGACTCAGTGACGTTCATCTTTAAAATATTTCTAGATTCTTTTAATGAAGTTAAAAGGCTGAGAGCGTAATTTATTAATTAATTTTTTTACTTTCTTTTTGTGTCGGGGGTTTTTTTAATTTTATTTTTTTTATCATCCTACAAAAAAAAAAAAAGACAAAAAAGTCAAGTTTGCAATTTTCGGTTATGTCGAAAAGAATAAAGGGTAAACTAAATGGGTACCTAATTGGCTTTCAAGGTAGGGTGTGCACTGTATAGATGTCGATGTCACCTTTTTTCAGCATTCGTAGGACGGAAATGTCATTTATTTATTGCCCATCGTTTTGAAATACTACACAGAAAATCTTACTACTACGTATACTTTTATATATATATATATATATATATATATATATATATATATTCATATAATACCAGGAATGGGTAATTGGTTTTTTACATGAAAATTCTAAGCCACGCAATGTTACCGCTGATTAAGGAAACGGTTTTCAATGAGGACTTTAATTAGCTTTCGTTGTACGATGTTGAGTTCATCAGGGCGGGTTTTATGTTAGAGGTGTATGCAAATAAAATCAGATTCGAGTAAGGAAATTGTATTGTCCTATTTTCAATCGATAGCACGAAATGCGACTTGCTGAAGCCCAATAAACCCGACCCTGGTCTAGAACGAGAAGTAATGGCAGACGGTCGCCTCCTTTTGCGAAGCAGGAATGCTAGCGAAGGAGGCGGCCGTACGAATGAGGGAAAAGACTTTCTCACGCCATCCGCTGGGATCGCGACCCTGATTTCCAGCCACCGTAGGCGTGAGCAAAGGGTAGTTCACCGTCCGGCCGCCCGGTAACCGTCCGAACTGAGCCCGATTTGTAGATGGCGCGTTGTGTTCCACACACGCCTAAAAGAGATGTCAGCAAAACTGAAGAGACCATGACTGAGACCATGGGTCGGGATCTGAAAGCGAAACCCGGGTTCTTGGAACGTTAAAAGTCTGACACGGCTTCTCGCTTCGCCCTAGAGCGGGAGGAGTCTCATAACATGCAAATTTGCAGTATCTACATTGCAAATTTGCATGCTTTGAGTCTGTGTGTTCCTACACATATTTTAATTTTAAAATAGCTCTTTTCAGTTATTAAGTCAGTTGAAATGTAATTTAGATCAAATTTGGAAGTAATAAAGTATTTAATACCTTTTAGGTATTATCACAGTTGTGCTTAAGTGTACCCCGGGGCCCGGGGAAGAAGGCAAAGAAGGAACAGGAGTGGGTTTTAGTCAGTAAAAGTCTGGTGCCTCCCGCTCCGCCCAAGGCGCAAGTACCTAGTGCAGCTGAAACACACTCACCATAAATGTGTGACGCCTGCAAGTGTCGTGTACATAATTCAATGTTGATAATTTACTCAAAACAATAAAAAAACATATATTTTATAAAGAAAGAAACATTCGCCTTCTATAAATAACTCAAAATCACCGAACAATAGGATTACAGTTTCGCTTACAAATCAAATTAAAATTTATTTTAAATATTACATCTTCAAGATTGTAACCTAGCTTCGTAAAGATTGAAATTCCGACAAACAAAATGATTAACGATAAAAATCTTATTTTCAATCACGCAATAAATTTTAATGTTTTTTATGAATAAATTGTTTAGCAATTTGCAAGGGAACCCAGCAATTTTGCTAGATGAATTAATGGAAAATAGATTTTATTTTGTGAAATCTGATTTTCTTCAGAATAATAATGTCAAAATTATTTTTCCTAAATACTTTTTATTCCACACCTATCACACAACGCCGTCTAGTCTCAAGCTAAGCAGAACTTGTGTTATGAGTACTAGACCACTGATAAACATACTTATATATTTCTAAATACATACATATTATAAATAAATTACACCCAGACACAGAACAAATGATCGTGCTCATCACACAAACATTTGTCCTGGGTGGGAATCGAACCCACGACCTCCGGCATAGCAGTCAGGGCCACTAACCACTAGACCAACAGGCCTGTAAATATATGTATACTGAATATGTAAAAGGAAGGCTGTCGTTATTTCAGTGTCAATTAATCTTATGACCTTTTCAAAATCAGTTTTCGATAAAAGATTAGGTGTTCATTGACCTTAGGTATTTATTGACATTTTAGTAACCTACATTGATGGATAAATAACGTCTCGAAAAAGTCATTTATTTATTTAATAACACCATTACCACAAATAGACAGAAAAACAATACTCATTTTGTTTATATCTCTCAAATCATATTTACAAATATGGCTATCTTGGATAGTATCAGAATACCCGCCTACATCATCTACTCGTATATAATTGGTCTTTACCTATGAAATTGCCGTTTTTTAAAACGTAAGTTTTTTTTTCGAAATTAGGTATTTATTGGTTTCTTTGTCTTATGTATTTTCTGTAATAACGCAGTACTTCTAACCATTTTTGTATGAAATCTAAGAAAACTTACTTTGTTTTGTAATAATCTACCGTGGAAACAATGTGTCTTAAGCGGTATGCAATATTGTTTTTTTTTTTTTTTCATTTATTGAATTCGGGGTTTTTATCCAACCCCATCGTAACCTCTTAGTTCTAGTAACACAAACCAGATAAATACTTAGGGTGAGAGAGAATCATCAATTATTTATCTTTGCTAGACTACTTAGTCTTTTTGCCAACAACGATTTAGTACTTGCCAAAATAGTTTGTACTAATCCAACATCTAGTAAATTCAGTTTGAACTCTTTGATTAATAGCAAAATTGGATAGACTCCAAAATCAAGCTCTTAGAGTGATAGGGGGCTTCATTAAAAGTTCACCGATCCACGTAATGGAAAGTGAATTACATATAGTTCCATTATTTTTAAGACGACAATATCTCGCATATAAATATATGTTGAAAACACTATCCTGGTCTAATAATCCAAGTAAACATATACTCTCAGAATTGAGCTCGCATATTCACGAGCACTATTGGGCAAATAAGAAGAAACCCTTTCTCGCTACTATTTTTAATGGTTTGAGTCAACTTCAGTTAGCGTCCTCAGATGTCTTTAAAATGTTCACCCTTGATACTCATATATGGGTATCGGCTATTCAAACTGAAAAAAAATATTGACGATGTATACGAACTTAAAACTGCTAATGAAAGGAATGTCTATTTTGGTTTCGATCACTTTCACGTGGGAATTTTTTTCTCACAAATAACTTTTCTTCTCAGGGCGGCTACAAGACAAAATTTCCAAAACGAAAACTATTAAACCAAGAACATAGAGTTCTTTTATTATAAGAAAGTCGTAGGTATACGTCATTGATATTGCTTGCCATTTGGAATGCACAGTTTCTACGTTGGAACTCTAAATATGAAAAAAAAAGGGTATGAATACCAAACAGAGATTGTAGATTACCTGATTAATTTAATTTATTTTTGTTTAATTTGAATTTTATAGTTACTGACATAATTTTAAGTAAATATTGTTGCTAACCCATACATGAGTGCAAACTTAAAATAAATGATATATTATTATTATTTTTTCAAAACTACCCTCAAAATTCAGTTTAAGGGGTGTTAAAGTTTTAACGAAAATATTCACGCGAACGGTTTCGCGGACAAGGTACTAGTTGCCATGTTAGATATAAACAATGTCCAAACATTTCCAAGCCATATTGTATTACAATACAAGGGGACAAAATACTGAAGCAAAAGTGTTTCCTCGATCACTTATAGAACGTGTAACCCAATAACGAGTTTAATCAGTTGAAGCACCCTTAACTAGATAAAGCTCACCACTCGATAGCACCCATTCCCACCAAATATCTATGTAGGTAGTTCCGCTATTCCAACTTGAGAGTCCTATCCATAGACGAAGGAAAAGCTTGCTGGCAGAGGCGTCATTGCCAATATTTTTAGCCATGTGATTGCTTGATTAACCTCTTTCTTGAATAACCTCTTTCTTCTTGCGTCGTATTCCTCAATGATGAGGGTCGTAACCTCGGGATGCTTCATCACTTTCACTTATAGAATAGAATAAGACTTTATTGTACACAAAAATAGTAACAAAAACTTTACTTTTAACTAATATTTGACTGGCCTGTTGGTCTAGTGGGTTCGATTCCCACCCAGGACAAATGATCGTGATCAAAAATGACAATGTTATCATAACTTTTTGTTGGAGGTAAACTGATTTTTTTTTAAATTTTGTATAAACTAGTGCTTGACTGCGATCCCACCTGATGGTAAACAGTGATGCACTCGTTGATGGTGAGGCGCACTAGTTAATTAAGAGCCTATTCACTTTGGCCTTGAAGACACCAAAATTAACCACCGAAACGCTTAGTCTGGACAGTAGAGGTTTCAACAACGTAAGGGTGGATACTCGCCGTACGCACGCTCGATTAGTGTTACAGCGTCGAGATCTGCTGCCGGGGCCATGGCTCCAACTAAGAGTTTATACAGGTTTATCGCTACGTGTATGTCCTCTATAATACTTTTACTGACTAAGGCAGCTTTTCCACCAGAGCTGTGCTATGCAGCTATGCTGCGAGGATTTAATAGATAACCTGTGAAACTATGTGACCGGTTCCACTAATACTAAGGTTATGTGGCGGTGCGAGTAAGATGTGCTATGAAGATGCGCTGCCGCAAAGTACATAGTTGTGCGGAGACGATGCGCAGCTCGAGCTATGCGATGTATCGATAGTAGGGAAGCGGCACATAGCTACACCACTCGCGATTATCCATAGCACGCATCCATACCACGCATCCATAGCACGCATTCTTCCATATAAAAATCATATCTTAGTTGAATCCGTGTCCACCATTGCTAAGCTATATGCACCAATGAATATGATTGGTAGATATCAAACGCATCCATAGCAATGTAGCATAGCACTTCTCTGGTGGAAAAGCTCCCTGAAACCCACCTGTAATCCTTCAGTTGCTTTTTGCGTTCCTTAGAGTATTTAGACACTTAGTCTAAATGCTCTGTGGTCATACGGGATCTATCCCAAAACTAGAGGTGGTATTTTGAAAACACTATTCCACACTATAAATTGAATAATTTAAATGTCGAACCTTCAGTAAGAGGGGCGACTAAATGAAATTAACTTTATCTCAATGAAATACGGCTACGAGTATTATTATTTGAAACCTTATAACTTAGACTTTAGAAATGAAATTTAAACGACACTGCTTATTACCAAATATAATTTACCAATTAAGCCCCGGTTCCTTCATTTTCTTTTGATGTTTTTACCTTTGCTGTTGCTTTCGTGAATTGATAAAGGGGCCTATACAAACAGGCCAGCGTGTCGTGTAAATATTGTGTAGTTAGACATAATACAATTAGGTGTTGGAATTTAGTGCTTTGAGAGAAATGTGTGTGATTTTATTTTTGCCAAAAAATTAGACTAAAAAATCTAAATATTTGCGACGCGTTTCGTCTACGTTTTCAGACCATTTTCTCTCGGTAATAATAGCGCCATTATACTGGCGGATTTAAAGTCTAAATATGGCCTCCATAACAGCATTTTTATACTCAAGAATAGAATAAATTTTATTACACCAAAATAGTTACACAATTTTAAACTCTGGGTACAATGGCGGTCTTATCGCTCAAAGTGATATATAGACAACCTTTGGATGGACTGAAATAACTGAAATATTAAATAGGTAGGTGTTAGGTTATCAGTAATATAAAGAAGTAGAAAGACTGAAAATATTTTAATTTAGTTACAGGAACCACATTTTTTATCTGTGCAATGTTTTTGGTGGTAAAAATGGATGAATTATAAGAATTCGATTAACATTAATTCGGTAACATTACGTGTTTGAGTTTGAGACATCGTGGTGAAAGGATTTTTCAGGTAGACTCTGCGTTACCGAGTGCTAGCTGTCCAGGGTGCGCCGGGCGTTTAGAATCGCTGTACGATATTTTTATCGCCGCTCGGGGAGGATCTCATGCACCCCTGCAGTTTTCAGGATCTATACGAGGCCAATAACAGAGCCGTAGAGGTTGCCAAATAATGGTCAGAAAAAATTTAGTTAGAGTACATCGACACGAGTTATGAATTTACATGTGGATGGATGGAGAGGGAGAGGGAGACCTAAGAAAAGATGGATGGATTGTGTAAAGAGTGATATGAAAGAAAAGGAAGTTAGCGATAGCATAACGAGTGACAGGGCAGAGTGGAAGAAAAAAAACGTGCTGCGCCGACCCCAAATAAAACGGGACAAGGGCAGGAAGATGATGATGACATCGACACGAAAAGAAGAAGAAGATAACATTACAGACAAAACCGTGATCGCAACGTTTATCGTATGTGTACATGCGTAGGTAGCTTAAAGGTTAATCTGAACTTAATACCCACATTTCCTTAATAAATTAATTTCCCGTATGCTCTAAAGAGCAAAAAAATTTACAAATTCCAATAATGGATATCAAAGCACTTCTCGATATGAATGCTTCATTTTAAATTCCTATGCAATCCTTTTATAGTGAAATCGTTTCATGTGGGATCTTATGCGGTTATTTCTTCGAAGTAAAATATGGAAAATAAACTTCAATATTGCATCTCAATGTAGCTTTCAATATAAGGGTTTATTCGCGTCGTTATATTAGATTATTGAAAGTTTGGTTAGCTTTCTATGAGATTTAGATTGTGGTAGGTCGTGGTTATTGAGTTGCATGACGAGACAACCAAAGAGTTTTACGACAAATTAGTCTGTTAGGTAGCAGTTTTGTAATAATAGGTCTTATACCTATGAAATTGCCGTTTTTCATGAAATAAGTTAACGCCTTTTTGTCTCAATATTTTTTGTTAATCAAAGTAATTCCCCATGAGATCAATGCATTTTTGCCAACGTAGTGGTAAAGAAAGAAAGAAAAAGAGTTTATTTACAACAAACATGGCGCATACCTTAAAAAATAAAACAATAACAAACTCTGTACAATGGTGTGAGTTTTGCGAGACATCCGCGCAAAACTGCCAGCGCTGAGCAACATGCTGAGGCTCATGTATTGAACTGAGCCACAGCGCTGATTTTCAGTGCCAGCCATCGTTGACAAGACGTTGTACGGCTAGCAAGGATTACAAGGAACTAATAACCACTGAATAAATAAACCAAAGAAAGATAATAATAATAAACCATTATACGTAAAGGGATACAAACGTAATAATAAATAGAAACAAAACATATTGACAAATAAGCATTAAAGTAGTCGATTGTTGTAGTCGATAGATATAAATTTAACTTCATCAACTCGACGGGTCCCCTTTTTTTTTTAGGTGGGAATATTATCTAATGACAAATCTCGCTCTTGGGCGGAGTGGGAGATAGTGTCAGACTTTTACGGGTCCTCTTCCGTTTTGCTGATATGTGCTGCGCTACACCCGCTCTCCAGTCGCGTGGCACGCTACTTTGTTATTTACATGGGATAATAAACGCGGCCCTTACTTTTTTGCAAAAAGAAACGATCGCTTTCCATCCCCTTTCGGACAATTATAGTCTAGTTTTAAGGTTTGATTTTTCAAGTAAATTGATCTTAACTGATTGTTTTCTTCTATACTAATTTTATAAAGAGGAAAAAAATTGCTAAGACTCAGGTAGGTCTGTCACCAGGTTGTACATCATGAACCGTGATAGCTAAAAGTAGAAATTTTCACAGATGATGTATTTTTGTTGTCGCTATTACAACAAATACTGATTAAAATAAATACTTAAGTGGGGTGCCCATACAATATACGTATTTTTTTCGCGCGAAGCGACGCGCACTTGGCCGGTTTTTTTGTTTTTTGACCTTGCAATCGTCATTTTTCTTCTTTGATTTCCTGTTGCGCCTCCATCCATGCAACATATGTTTCTTAATATAAATTCAAACCCATATTATTAAACGGCATTAACTTTATTGGTACGTAAACTCCAATAATAAAGTTCAATAAACAAATTAAATTATTGAATTTTAAACATTTCACGTCCCTTTGGTAAAACTAATTTATTGCAAAACAATGGTAGGGGTTAGTACGTGTTTGAATTTATTGAATTTCAATAAAACTTGTGGTGTTGGTCGTTAAATCTAAATTGTTTTGCGCCAATATTATTATAGGGTTTATGGAATTCATTTTGATTACTGCAGCTTGAATTATTAATTAATGAAACTAAAATAAACAAATATAACAGTTTAATATGAATCGTTTGTTTGCAATTGGACTAAACATTTGGTCATAAGTTTTCGTGACTTATAACATCCTTGATAATTTATTTAAAAGTAGAGTTGAATATATATGCATTATACAACATTATTTTTAGTATATGCAAACCTGAATATAGTTAACTGCAACTATCACAAAAGTAACTGATCAGTACATGCATAGAAAGCCTAAGTGTAACAGAGCTTTATGCAAACTTGAATTCGGCAATATAGCTTTCTCATGTATAGGACCATACTTGTACGAAAAGATTAACAAAAAGCTAAAAATCTTCCCCCTGACGAAGTTTGGGTGCAAAAAACAGGTTCAAGATTGGCTGGTCGGGCATAGTTATACTGATACGGGAAACCTGCTATCAATTTTTGCTTTGCTTTTGATTGACCTGTTGGTCTAGTGGTTAGTGGCCCTGGTTCGATTTCCACCAAGTACAAATGTTTGTGTGATGAGCACAATCATTTGTTCTGTGTCTGGGTGTAATTTATCTATATATGTATGTATTTAGAAATATATGAGTATGTTTATCAGTTGTCTAGTACCCATAACACGAGCTCAGCTTAGCATGGGACTAGACGACGTTGTGTGATAGTATGAAATAGTAAAACAAAATAAATTTATTAATTAATTAATTAAACCGTTCGTAAACACATACACACCTACACTTATCATAACTTGTAATATAGGCACACTTATTTTTCTGTTAGTGTTTAGCATGGCTTAGTGAATTGTGCTGAAACTCATACTTTACTTACTTATCCCTAAGTTTTATTTATTTTTGTCGAGAGAGACTGGATCCTGCGAAACAGTGTATCCTAGTGCAGGGTCTAGTGTCCCATATTAATGTAAAACTAGACTTAGAACAATAAAGTATTATTATTATTAGTTTGTTCAAGATGACTGAATCCATTCTAATATTTTTTGCACCATTTTATATTTTTTCCCAAAAAGAATTAAAAATGTTTTGTCGGACAAGTTGGATACCACAGACAGTATACAGCAGGGTGCGGGAGCAAAACAACGCCTCAATCGCCCGGATAGCCAGGTTACCATGTATTTATGTGGAAAACTAGGTAACATAACAAGCTTATAACATTGCCATTTTTCATGATACAGTTATGAAATTTTGTGCATAGATTCTTTACATAAAAATACTATACATGTGTTTTGGGTTTCGTATATACTTAAGCTAATGTTGTATATACATTACCTATGTATATAATTTTATTCAGACTTATGGAATTATTATTAGTAAAAGTAGCTAATTACCCCAATGGCACATACTACAGTGTTAAAAGTATTATTTGTACTATTACAGGATATAGTCTACCTTTTTAACAAAATGTCATCCATCCAAGTCATCGACGGCGCGCGTGAAACACTACGCGCCGTCGACGACTTGGGCTCGGTACGGACGGTTAGGTCGGACGGCGAACTACCCTTTGCTCGCCGTCCGCTAGCCCGCGACTACGGTGGCCGGAAATCGGGATCGAAATCGGGTGGCTGGGGCGCGAGGGCCATTGCCTCGCGCGTGCGGCCACCTCCTTTGCTAGCATTATTGCTTCGCAGAAGAAGGCGATCGCGTGAAACTTCACTGAAATGACTGATAAGCATCTAATTGCAAATTGCAATGTAGTAATTACAATGTCTATTGTTTCTAATCACTGGTATTTTTTTTATTTATACTGAAAGATTCTATTTTAACTTTGCCTCACTCTAAGAATTACTCCTGTATCATTGATGCGTTCACTAACATGTAATCTCATATACACAAGACACCCAGACACGATACAACTATTTGAAGGCATACAAATATTTGTTCCGTACGCGAATTGAACCTACGACATGCAACGCTCAATCACAGCGTCAATCGCACTGTCTGGACCTATTCCATTAATCAGCATATGCTGAGATAGGAACCTTTTTGGCCTCGCACAGGTCTTTTATTTTTATCTTTTAATATTGTTTACTTTTTTTTTTTTTTTTTAAGCGAATTATTTATAGATTAATTAGTTACTTTTTTATTTTATTGTTGTTTGTTCTGTGCGAGTCTCAGATAAACGTTTTCTTTCTTTCTTTTAATGATTATAATCTATGTATCTGTTGGTTTTTGTGCAGCTTAGAGCAACTACCTATCCTTGCAATAACCACGTTAATATCCTAGCTAGCAAGGTTTAAAATTCCATGCTAACCACTATTATTCTTTTTCAGAAGCCGGACTTACCCGCCTGGCTGTCGTACGCCAGAAGGAGATGAGGAGTGCAACAGTCTCGGGATCCATATTAATAACCATGTCATTTAAATCAATGTTCGTGATTACTGTTACAACTTTTAAACATTTAAGTACCACATTCCCAGTACATCCCATCCTTTAACGTACATTAACCCATTAACTTGGAGACTCGCGAGTTTGCGTCTTGACTGATTCGATTTTTATTTCTGGATTTATTTATTTTTATTGAATGGATTATTTTATTCAATAAATAATTTATTTATTTGTTTATTTATACATTTCAAATTTTAAGTAAACGTATTGTCAACAGTATTGTATCTTATTCTATTTAGATATTTAAAGGATTCCCATTTTACATTCTACCTAAAAATCATTAACTCATAGAAATTCAAAATAACAATGTACCTTTACGGATCAAATATCATTGTAATGTTATAAATAAAAGCAATTGATAAAATGTAATATTAATTTGTTTGTTTTATTGTTGTCGGTTCCTTGTACCTAGAATTTGATAACTCATAGTTGAATTCAACCACTTGTTTTCATAAAGAAATTAGGACTAATGATAGAAAATCAACTGATAGTGAAAACTAATAAATTCGAAACATAATAATTGCTCCTTTCTATAACTGAAATCCTGGAGATATATGAGAATAAGATTTTTGATGCTCAAAAATCCTATATCAATGATATGGCCAAACGTGAATTGACATATCATCAAACGCTAACATTTAAACAATCTGGCCAGTTTTATTTGGCCATATCCTGAAGTGACCAATTTCTAAGATCTGGCCACGACATAATATATACATATGATACGTGGCCATATACTAGGATTTAATTCTGTAGCTGTATAGTGAAGGATCTGTAAGCAAATATTTCTTTCGTATAAATACCTACTTAATTTTTTGAAGGTACTAAAACACGTGTACTATAAGACTAGAGATGGCAAACTTTGTACACACCTGTTATCTTTTTTTTTAATTATTGATAGGCTCGCGTTTGACCACAATCTCATTAATATTATGAGGAATAATTATTGTGAGGACTCATATGTGAGAGTCTCGCGAGGAGCTTACTATAAAAATGATAAAAAAAAACTATTTAAAGGTACCTTGCCAATTTCAAATAAGCGTAAGCTAATGGACATGTCTATTCTTCCCGTCCTGCCCTATGGTGCAGACTTGGTCTTTGACTAACATCCAGAGGTCCAAACTTAAAGTTTGCCAACGTGCTATGGAGCGCAGCATACTAGGTGTTAACATTCAGTTAATCCAACGATCGTCTGTAAGAGACTACCCTGTGCGATAAGACTGCCTTTTGTACTGCATTTTTGTAAATATTTGTTCTGTTCATACTATGGGGTTTACATTGAAGTACAAAATAAACAAATACCCTCCTACTATTAAACTTTTTTTTTATTTGATATAAACTAGTGCTTGACTGCGATCCCACCTGATGGTAAGCAGTGATGCAATCGTTGACGGTGAGGCGCACTAGCTTATTAAGAGCCTATTCACTCTAGCCTTGAAGAGATGCAAATTATAATCGGATAGGAAGACCTCAGCAGGCAAACTCTAATGACTGTTCAATAATATATAGTCAAGGAATCCAGTCAAACGAAAAAATACCAAAGGTAACATTGATTGGTTATAGGCGAATACCTTAATAGGCTTAGAAGCCCGGCCAATATCTTATTGAAGAGTCAGAGGCTTTTGTTGATAACTTATTGAACGTATTATTTCAAGAACAAGTTACGCCATTCACTGGTGAGAAGATTCCGCTCCCCAAGTCTTTAATCACGTGCCTTAGGATAAATTCCAGAATTGAATGCTTTTGATGTGGTTAATAATCTTAAATCTCTATTTTCGCTTCTCAAACTATTTTGATCAGCAAATTCTACGGTATTATTCGCGAAATGTCAATTGATGGTATTTCGAGATGTTTAGTAGACTGATAAATGTGTAGGTTTTCCTTTGCCTTTGAGCACTGAACATCTGGATGGTCGGCTTTTGTCCTTTTGCTCCACGAAAGGTTTCTGTCCTCACTTCTTTTGAGTTAGGAAATCATCTAATGAATTTTGAGTGGGCATGAGAGGCAGGCCGTTGGGGCCTAGCAGGGCAGAAGCCTATTGGCGCCATGGGTTTGTTTCGCGAAGGCGAAGAAGGAACATAGGAGTGGGTTTAAATCAGTAAAAGTCGACACGCCCTCTCACTCCGAATTAAGTGGGAGAAGTCATTAGATGATTTCCAACCTAAAAACTTCAATACTCCTAACGCTTCATCTGTTTTGGTCATTTGATACCATTTCAATTGATACCAATCTATGTATATAAAAGCGAAATACCACTCACTGATTAATCAGGAAATCTCTAGAAACTATAACACCTAAGAACTTAAAATTTGGCAGGTAGGTTCCTTATAGAGTGTAAACATCCGTTAAGAACGGATTTTATAAAAAATCACCCCTGAGGGGGTAAAACGTGGGTCCAAAGTTTGTACGAAGAAACCACATTTCACGCGGGCGAAGCTGCTGGCCGGCCGTCAACGACTGTCGGCCAGACGGCGAGTTAACTATTGCTTGTTGTCTGCAAGTACGCGCTTGTGGTGTCCGAAGATCACTCTGCGATTCTCCATACTCTATTACTTCATGGTGGGACGAAGTTTTATAGAATAGCTCTGCAAGTGACGTGTAAAAACCTTAAACTACTATTTATTTTCAGTATCTACTTTCAGCTAACACAGTTTAATATAACATAGCATAGTCGGCCTTATAATATTCCTACTGTTGGGACTTAGGCCTCCTCTCTAGGAGAGGCAACGAACCGTAATCCACCACGCGGGCTCAGTGCGGGTTGTTGGATGTCACATGTCTTCGAATTTCTGGTTCTAGGTGCCGGTTTCCTCGCGATATTTTCCTTCACCGTTTATGGGAGCAGTGGTGATAAAATAAATTACACAAAGTAATGCGCCTGGCTGGGTTTGAACCCTCGACCTACAACTCGTAAGTCAGGGCCGTTACCATTAGGCCGCCACTGATCTCAAACACATATATACACAGTTCAATAAATCAAAAGAATAAAACAAATCGATAAATAAGCATTACGCGCTCAACGAATCAAAGAATCGTTTATGTAATTTAGGTTATTTGTCAAGAACAAATAAAATTTTGTTCGGCAATAGAACAGTAATTCGATTCGAGGAAGAAACAATTGTATAGAAGCATGTTTTCTTCGACGAGACTGACTTTTTTAGGGGTGGTCTCTAAATTAAGAAATAGTAGAGATAATTTTTCAACAGCATGTATAATAAAATAATATTCGTGATTTAAAAACTATTTCGCTCCTCGAAGCTAAAGTAAAAAAAGTACTATCTTTCCTTTCTAGCGTGATAATTATATCCATACTAATATTATATATGTGAAAGTAACTGTCTGATCTCTCTGTCTGAGCAATGGTGGCCAAGTGGTAACGGCCCTGACTTACGAGTTGTAGGTCGCGGGTTCAAACCCAGCCAGGCGCATTAAGTACTTTGTGTAATTTATTTCATCACCACTATTCTCAAAACGGTGATGGAAAACATCGTGAGGAAATCGGCATGTCCTAGAACCAAAAAATTCGAAGACATGACTGTGACATTCACCAATCTGCACTGGGCAAGCGAGGTGGATTACGGCTCTTTCCCTCTCCTAGAGAGGAGGCCTGAGTCCCAGCAGTGGGAACATTAAAAAGGCTGATTATGCTAATTCTGTCTGTCACTTTCACGCTTAAGTAGCGGAACCGATTTTGATAAAATTTTGTACAAAGATAGACTAGAGCTTGAGAAAGGGCATGGCTATAAATTATCACGCTATTTGCTATGGGAGACGAGTAATATTGCTTTTTTTCGGTATTGAACGACTTTTGTATGTATATATTATGTATTTTTAGTAAAGGATATATGATTTTACAAACACTTCTTTTCTTATTTATACACACTATTGTCTACATTTCTTCTTATCTTTCCTTTAGGGTGTGTGAAAGTGATTTCTTTCAGAAATAAGCATTATCTTTGTACATTTTTTAATAATACTGTATCTCCTTCCTGTTTATACGTGTGTAGAAAAATTATGAAATAAATAAATATGAAGTTTTAGTATAGCAAAGAATTCGTGCTTGTAAATAAGCTACAGTCTACTGCTACACTTTGAAATACACTGGGCCACAAAACAACCGGGTTGCAAAAAAGTATTGTTAATTTAAAAAAAAATATATGTATATGACGCGGTCGGCGCAAGGATGCCAATCATCATTGTAGCTCTGTTCAGGGACTCTGTTTTGTGGGCGATGGCTGGGTATCAAACAATAACCAAACTATTCCAGATCACACAACTGATTTACTACGATGCAAGCTTTAGGTATTAACTTCACACAACGAGCCGTGAAACAGTCTCCGAGACTCGACGTTGTTCGCACGGCTACGGGCAGAGGAAAGAGCAGCGCACCTCTGCTATCGGCACCTTTATCAGCTCGGTTCGTGCAAACGTCAGCGCGGATTCTGTTAAAGTGACATGTGTCACTTTTCACTTAGCTCGTTCATTCGTTCTTAAGCTTCCGTAATATTCCGTAATCCGTATTATATGACTTCTCCGACATATTATTATATAATTATGAAATACTAAAATACACATCGCTGTTAATTTAAAAAAAAAATATTTTCTTATCGGTTCATCTCCTCTACAAGCCCGTACCACTTCATTACGATGATGTACTGTAAACGAATTTATTTTTTACGACGTTGGTCTATTTTGACTTTTCTTTCACTAGCGCACGTCAAGTCGTGTAAAGTAGCTGGAGCTCTCTAGCGTTGTCTAACAAGTCTCCCAAACTCGTTCCATGCACGTAATACTAACGTCTTTAATATGTGCATTGATCAAATTATAGCAATTAAATTTATGTCTTTATTTGCTAAGAAAGGACCAGTGTGATCATTTAATAAATCTACGTATCTGATATCAGTTAAATAACTATTTTCTATCTCAGCTAATATCATTACTACACACGTGATGATATCGTTCTACTAGTCTCTACACTTAGTCTCCGCCCAAGTTGGGCAGACGGCTACCGTATACTCCACCGTATCTTTCAGACGATTCACCCAACGGTAATAACCGAGCGTGTCTTCTCACTGATTCCGAATACAGGAACCTACCGCAACAACAGAATCCGGTGAGAAGCTGCATCAGGCAGAAGGTAAGGATGCTCCTCTAACAAGTCCTCTGAGAGGGGGTTTACTGGCGAGATTGTGACCTACCCTACGAAGGGTTGTGACAGTTTCTCTCATCATGTTCCCCATAAGATCAGATCGGAGCTCTTAATTTGTCGTGGCAGTAGAGTTACGTCTCGGCATTGCACCACTTGTACAATGTTGCTTCCAGATCCCACGGTAATAATCAGGCAAGGAGGCGCTTCACCTCGACTCGATGACACAGCACATTCCTCAAAACTGTGCATCTTAGGAATACCTAGCTTGGCAGGGCAGAGCCGTTAACTTGTCGAGACAAAATTTAAACTGTAAATAAAAAAGTCAAATACTTAGAAAAAAAAATAAACACCTACATTTCGGCAATTATGTTTATATTCCATGTAACAATGAATATTATTTGATTAGGACTTCGATTTATTGATTATAGTCATCAGAACGTCTTTCAAAACGGTGAACAAAAAAAATCCCGTCTGGATGTCCATAATTCAAAGAGTTGTGACATCTTTTAAGTTAGACTGGGTCTGCTTAGTGGATTACAGCCCACTTCTTTTAGAAGTGTGTGGTCCAGTAATGGTAATAGTATAGCATAGCATAATTCATCTTAGAGGCAGGCTTAATGCTAGTAAAGGAGGTGGCCGCATGCGTTGGGGAACGGACTCCCTTACGTCCCAGCTGCCGTAGGCGTGGGCTTGCAGATGGCGGGAAATTGCCAGGTCGGTGACCGTCCGGACCGACCCCGGTCATCGACGGCGCGTAGTGTTCCATGCGCCTCAAGGAGATGTCAGCAAAACCGTAGGGGCCCAGCAGGGCCGAAGCTTACTTGGGCTATGGGTACGCTTCTGAAAGGAAAACTCGGGGCCCTGGAACGCAAGACAGAGAAGGAACATAGGAGTGGGTTTTAGTCAGTAACAGTCTCCCGCTAAGCTCTAGAGCGCGAGAAGTCATTAGATGATTTCCCTCCTAAAAAAAGGCCTCCTCGGCTTTTGCTTGCAGTATCGATGCAGAGCTATTCTATTATTTGTGACGCAATAGGGTATGATGAAGATAGCTTTGATTTTATAATAAACATGGAAGGGCAAATAAAAACATAAAATAATGTATTATTATTTATTCCTTCCTATAACTAAACCGTTTCAGTACATCGAGATATTACTTAATGAATGACTAGCTTAATCTTTAAGCACAAACATTTAAAACTATACCTTATACAATCGAAATGAGATCTTTTTTTTTACATAATATCGAAAAATTGACGTGTATCCACCGCGCAAGCACCTATTTATCATACAACCTTACATTTATACATTTAAATCGTGCTTAATTTAATATTTAGCTTCCCCTTATTTATAAGAATTTGGATGTAAGTATTCTATCAATAACGTGAAAAACGCACGCTCTTATGGAGCTCACCAAGTTCGTCTGAATTATCGTCATTTGGATGTCCAATTTCAAGAACAGTGGTCTATTTTTATGGATAATAAATCTATACTCCGGTTTGAGGATAATTAATCAATTAAATTCATCTTAACTATGCAGCAACCTGCAATCTTGATATAAACATTGTGAGATTTGACGTAGATTCGATTCTAGGTTCAATAAGTAAGCCTCAAGAATGGTTATGAATTATCAAAATTTACAAAAAAGAGAATAGAACAGAATGAACTTTATTGTACACCAAAACAATAACATAACAAAGAGAGAACGAGGACCATAAGAGCAACGATTTATAAGGTAGACTATCCAATAATGGATATAGAAACTACGGACTTAGTTCCATTTTCGAACGGGATGAGACCTCTTATGAATAAGGGGATGACACTATACATTTGATTGTAATTCTAATAAGAGACACCAGGGTCACTTTTAGGGACGCATCGACGCAACGCCTAAAATATTTTTCTTACGAGATACAATAAAAAAAGCTATACGAGAAATTTTATCTTATATTTACAATAAAAATGTAATTTTGTTAGTGTTTAAAAAATGAGACAAGATGATTTTGTCATTCTTAGTAATACAGATTAGGGATACAGAGAGTTAACAAGAATCATAAGTCAGAAAGGGCTGACTGACAGAAAATAAGAAATGGATCAAATATTAATGTTACAAAAAGATGACTAGGAGAAGGACTACGGGGAGTACGATTATATTGTTCTGCTGGCTGTTAAGTCAAATAGCCTTATTAGTAACTTTAATGTTTTAGGAATAGGAGGTAAGTTCTACGTAAATTCTCAGGTAAGATCAGTTCATGCATACAGTCATACAAAATTGAAATCTAAAGAACTACGGGAACATGGTATTGTGAATCTTTAACTTGTTGAATATTGGAAACTAAGTTACGCAATAAAGACTCGATGAAACTGTTGAAATGAGACCGAATCATTTTATCAGCGCCATCTACCTACTGTAGTTAAAAGCGACTGGAATATGGAAAACGACAATACTACCGTGCTTGTAAATGATATAAAGGGGGCGCTTCAATCGTAGATTTTAGTCCCGCTGAGACCGTCAACTTACGAGAGATGTCGCTAATAGAGGAAGCACAAATGACACCAAAAGTGAACAATAAGATAGAAATAGTGAACAAAGAAATTTAACAAGTCATCGATTCACAATCCCTAGACACAACAAAAACAGCTAGACAGCTACTAGAACTACGATTTACATATAATAGATACAGAAGACGATAGACGGATGGAAATTCTGGGGCTTTAGCATTACAATTACATTTCTAAAACACTAGTACACTATACTAGGGGGTAAACGATTATTTTGGCAATTAGAGATCCTATTTACATTAGAGAAATTAAGATTTGCTATACTAATAATAAAAGGGCTACCTTTATAACGTTTAGAATGTCCAAAAATTTAAACGAAAAGTAGATCTTCTTCAAGTGCAGTGTACTTCAGTAAATAAACAAAAATAATAAACATAGTGACGGGTATTTTGAGCATAAGTTTTTTTAAAATACGTACACCATATGAGATATCAAGCTGTAGTTGATTTATTGAAGTAGTTATACCTAGATCATCTAACAAGATATTATAAAAAATAAAATAAATGTTATAAGCAGCCCGAAAAGTACACTAAATACAGCATATCTAGCTCTCCTAAAGTTATAGTAGCATCTAAATTGAAGCAAAAATCCAACTAATAAAGATTGACTCAGAATAACTTACTCTAAACTATTGTTTACATTCCATTTGAGACTACGAAGCCGGTAAATACTTCGGCTAAATTTCTAAGGTCAGATAACAAAAAAACTTTGCTTTTGAGCAAAGACGTCTCACATATAATAGAAGTCATAGGTCACAGCGCTTTCCTTAGTCAATAGTTAGCTTACATTTAATATTTACAGCTCACACAATCGTTCACTCTGATCATTCAGATGAGTGCAATACATTCTAACAATCAACAATAAAAAGTGCTTTAGGAATCGTGTTCGAGATATCGACCATTTAATTGTGGATGAACATGGGTGATTCGGAATGTGCGCCATATTGAATGCGAAACACAATCTCAAACACAAATATCCTTATTTACGAAACATATGCTAAAAGAATTCTGTTTCAAGAAATCCAAGCTGCGAGTTTAGATAATAATTATTTATGCACTTAAAATCCAACGTCTCTTTTTCAAAATCATGCACTTTCCGAAAATCCCATTTTCCAAGACTAATTTGTTACAGGTTTCAAGTGGCATACTGTGTTACAAAAATATTTATACTGAAGTCTTTGTATCTTATACATTATATAACAATAAAGTTTATAATGATCGGTTATCATCTACATTAGACATGTTATTTCCTAACATATTTAGTCTATTATGAACATGTAGTTTCTCCTCTAGTTTTGAAGGATCGTTATCAGACCCTTCTTTAAGTAATTCCCACAAATTGTTCTTGTCTAATATTTCGAAACCACCCTTATTTTCCGGGGCGATATCATATTTGAGTGCTTCCGACAACGTCTTTGAAGTTTCGGAAATTGGAGTTGGCGGTATTTTATGTATCTCTTTGTTTATCGACTTCATTGTTTTTGCACTGTACTTTTGAGGCATCATTGTTTTCTTTTTCGTTTTGTTAATTATATCAGAATCGTTGTCTTCGCTTTTGTTGTATTTTGTGGCATTGTGAATAGAGTTAACTAGAGGTTTCTTGATTTGAGTGATAGCTTTAGGTTTCTTTGTTCTGTAGTGTATCGATTTTATGTTATAATTGGTGATTGCTGTTATTGTATGTGGAACGGCAGTTTCTGGATGAAGAAAAGCAACAGGTATCATCGTTTTTTCTGGACTTACCGTTGTGATATCATTATGTTTGATTGGAATAGTTGTTACTGCAGTTTTATTTTCTGTTGTATTATTTTTATTTGCTTTTGTGACATTCGACTCTGAATTTTTGTAATGTATTTCACTTTGATTTTGTGTTACATTTAAAAATGGATTTGGTGATAGAAGAGGCGTAGCAACATCTATTTTTTCGAGTACGATTTTGTGCAGTGATTTATCAACTTCTACGGGAGTAGGCGTTGGGTTTTCAACTTTTTCTTTACTAAGTATTACTTGAATCTTTTCCGAATTTGTCGTTGCACTGTTTGTAGTTGTAAAAGAAGCAGTTGTAGTAGTGGTAATGTTTTCAATTTCCTTCAACTTTAAGAAGAATTTTTCATGTTTGTCTCCATAAGTTGCCTTGAGAGTACCCTTCCTTCTGGGTAGAGGCTTTTTCTTATTTTCTTCTTTCTTTGGTAATACTGACTTTGGAACTATTAATTCTCCATTTATCTTGGGCAGTATTAGTCTTATATCATTATTTACATCTTGGGACTCAGTTGTATTCATGTAAGTTACGGTTGGAATTATTATTGGATCGTCAATACTTTCAATCTTGATCATCGTAGAGCTATCTGTAGATGATTGAACAATCATGGTAGTTTCATGCGTAGTAACAGATTCGGTTGAACTTGTTGAAGTACTGGCTTCAGTGGTTGTAGTTTCTTCGGTCGTCGAAGGTTCTGTCGTTATAACTGTAGTACTTTCTGTTGTCTTGTCTGTCGTAGTGGAGGAAGTATCTCCACTTTCCGTAGTACCCTCAGTAAGGTCATCATAATTCTTCCTAAATTCATAGTCTCTGCTGCAAATACGTCCGCACTCGCAAATGTTATCGATACTAACACTTGTTTTTAGGCTAGCCAATTCAGTTTTATCAAACCATGTAATAAAATCATCGTCAGTGATTCCTCGAAGAAGCGGGCTGCCAGGTCTGGCATGGAAGAATGTTTCGACAGCTAGATCCGGTCGAGTTGAAGGGTAAATCTTTGCGAATGCGGGTCTTAGACTGGTGATGACAAATTTGGAGCGTACCTCGTAAGTTACGCAGACAGGGCAGGTAGAACTGATCTGAAAAGAGAATATAAACAGAATGAGATAGTTCTGAAGAAAACTGTAGTAAATTTATAATCTGTATAAGAGATACTTACATTAGCAAACACGAACCATACAGATTCTCCTCGAGATCCATAGTGTAGATCAGCAAAAGTGGCTCCATCTAATACAACCGGATTTACAGAATGCAGCTCATAGCCAGAGAACAGTGATGATTCTAGCCGAAGAATACCCGAACGCTCCTTGCCTTTCCATCTGAAAAAATATAAATTACATTTTAATTAAATCTACCTAAAAATATCGTTCTAAAACCAAGCTAAATACGGAAAAAAAAATAATAAGTATGGTCGATTAAAAAGACATGGTATGGTTAACTAATGAATAGGTACTTACTTGAAACAAGTCTTTATAATCAACGTAGGTAGATTTCCTTGCAAGTCTTCAATACTACTCCTCTCAGGACGAATCTCTTCAATAATTGCAGCTTGGATGTTCAACAAAGCATTTTCGGGTTTTGGAGTATATGTGGAATATGTTATTGTTCCCTGTAAAAAAACAAAGATTGGAGATTCTAGCAGGTTTTTTTCGATAGAGATCTATGCTTTGAAATGTACAATAAGCTTCATCTTTATTTATTTATTATATCCTTTATTGTACACCAATACAAACATAAAAGGAAACCAAAACTTAAACACACAATCAGCGACCTTATCGTATTCCGTGATCTCTCATCTTTCTGACTGACCAACTTCTTTTACCATTTAAAAGTGCCTGCTTTGAGTTTATATTAGTTACAACAAAATAAAACGAAGATGTCCACAAATGAAGATATCTGCAGTAAAACCAAGGTAGCCGACATAGCCCGAAGAATAGCCAAACATAAGCGGCAGTGGAAAGAGCACATTACTCGCAGAACAGGTGTACATGGACCCAAAAGGTTCTGGAGTGTCAATCGCTCACCGAAAGATGCAGCGTTGGTAGGCCTCTCACAAGGTAACCCGATGACATGGTGAGAGTCGCAGGGGACCGTTCGTTGTTGTGACACCTGTGGGAGGCCTATGTCCTATGCAAACGATGATGATAATGACAACAGATTACGTAATACTTGATGGATGACAGCATGTGTGTTAAAGCTACGATGAAACCCGTTGATTAGTACAGCACTAACTACCTACTAATCAAAATTCTAATATCACAATTAAATAGATAAAGTTATTACCTGAACAGTAGCACATCCAGCGCCTGTGGCATATACGAACACCTTAGTAGGTAGGCCGGGCAGCTGTAGTGGCCGTGGTGGAGTGCGGGCTCTCAGTTCTAACGTGTCAGTTAGCTCCATACCTGCTGTGGCGAGAGACACTGTCAGTGCTCGGTGCCTGAAAAACAGAACGAACAATATATTTGCCGATATACTATCTACGAATAAGAAGATAGGAAAAACGAGATAGATTTTGCCAAAACTGAACGAAGAAAGCCAGTGTCCGCGAAAGATGGAGGTATGCACTTCTGGAAGTGGAAGCGAACAGGCAGGCAAAAAAAAATATGCTGACCACCATCAGAGAATTTCGTTTATTTGTATGTGTTTTTAGCTACGCACGTCTTAGTGACGAACCTAACAGGATCATTGCTGGCAAAGAATATTTTAAACATTTATTGAAACAGTCCACATTTGTAATGGAACTGTGAAAGAGCTAATTTAATCATAAAATCACCTAACCGATGCCAGCTTTAGATATATTATCTACAGAACACGACCAATAACGTGAGTAAAACCTTATCTATTGTTAGTTATTTTTGTATCAACTTTTGTTCTAAAATTTTGTTGAAGTACACACCAAGTATTAAAAAGATCGCGAATGAAAATATTAGAAGAGATATCAAAAACATTACTACTCAACTTCTGAGGCATGTTTTTATGAATGTTAGATAGCTTTGAAGAAGCCAGAGTCCCAAAGGATTTTTAAAAAGGAAGTTTTTTATGTTTTCAAATTTTGTCAATTAATGTTTATAATTAAATGTATTTGTTTATTTTTTATCCATCTACAAAAGCGAGTTATTTCTGGTGTATTTAAGAAGTACAGAAGTATTTGAGAAACTATCATACTTTTAGTAGTGACCCGAATTTTTGTGGCTCAGCGTAGCTATATGTAACTGGCTAATGTAGACTTAGACTATATTACTTTATTTTACACTAATAATTATATGGATTAACTTCTACCGTGCAATTTTAGTAAAAGAAGTAGGACTTACCTATCATGAGCCAAAGCAGCATATTGCGCGGCTGCCTTCGTAGCACTATATGCGAGACTGGGGTGTCGCTGCAGCGTAGACGCGCGGTAATACAAGAAGCGGGCGGCGGCTTCTCCTTCAGCGAGTGCGCCGCGTGCGCATGCTGCGAGTAGAACTCGTACTCCGGCCACGTATTGTTCCATCGTTACTGCTTCTGTAAAATCAGATTAATATATAATAATAATAAAGAGGCAAAAATTTGTGAGTACGTTTGTTACTACTTCACTTGATACATGAATAGACCATGTCCTGGAATGGTATATAGGATATTTTTTATCCCAGGAATATGTTCCTTTGGAATAATGATGTACTAGTACGCGGGCAAAGCCGCTGGGAGCAAGTAGTTTAAAATATTTTTGTCATTTTTTTATAATTAGTTAACTAACATTCATATAAATGTTTAAATTGATTTAGAGATGTTGATTTAAATGTTGTTGTCACAGTTGTCACAAAAAATTATCGTTTCGGATTCCGATTCTCAGTGAAATGTGAATTACTCTAAATTTCAGTAGGTATTTAATTCTTAAAGCAGTCATCCTGACCTTTATCTAGTAAAAATAATAAGCCGACCACTCAAACACTAGCAAATCTTTCTAGTTGCGAATTGACATATGTATTTTGCTGCCTAATATTTTCTTTTTTTACTTCTGTTTTTTCAAATTCCCTTAAAATGTATTTGATAAAATCTACTGAGTAAGTACTACATCGTCAAATTCTGTTTCTCCCTATTACCGTATGACGTAGTCTTAATATTCCTTGACGTTTCTTCAAGTAGCCAATCAGCGGCATCTTTTCTCGGCGCTGGCCATCCGAATTCACCTTCTTCAGTAGTTGATGCATTTCTAAGGATGATTAGAGCTTCTGGTACTATTGGACTCCTGAAATATTTCAAAATGGTGACTTAGCTCTGGGTCTTTGTAAATCTATACTTTTCTAATATTATAAAGAGGTAAAGTTTGTTTTTTCGTTTGTTTGTAGGAGGTAATCTCTGAAAGTACTGGTCCGTTTGCTAAAAATGTTTTCACCTATAGAAAGCTGCCTTATTCTTGAGTGACATAGGCTATATTTTATGTATACGGGGGAAGCCACGGGCAAAAGCTAGTTACTTATGTATTGCCAATCAACACGTTTCGTTTACGTTGAAATTATATAGAACATGTACCATAATAAACACACATCCTGAAAGTAGTATGTTCAGAATCAGCTACTGAATTAATTTGATCTATTTTGGAGATAGGTAATTTTTTATCGTAAAATTATAATTAGGAATTATTTTAGTCTAAAAATACCTATTTAAAAAAATTCTTAATGAACTTCTTAATGAACGTCACTAGTGTATTTGTGCATACGTCAGTAGATGCCGTAGATTAGTCAATAGATGATGTAGTAATTTTCTAATTTGTGTGAGAAGAGTATATATAAGAATATTTATCAAAATTTTGTATTCAATATTTATTGTATTTAAAAAAATATATAGTGGTTATAAAAGTACCTTGCAAGAACCAATGCTAGGACAGTCGCAGCAAGAGCGGCCGGTGATGTCAAATTGTGAAGGTTATGTTCCAAATAGTTTTGAGATTTCTTCGCCACATCTGCATCAACCTGGTTCTCCACACCAACTTCAAGCAATGCAACCAAAGTCTCTGCAGTAACTTCAACTCTTCTCTCCCAATCAATTTCTTCCTGAGTCATGTTCCCATCTTTATCGTAATAATAATATTCATTAACATCAACCTCCTTTGCTGTACCGTTAGATTTTGTTATATCTACGGGATAGTAATCTACTTCTTTATCTGCAGCTAAAGGCGTAAAGGATCCGTCTGGACTCTGTCGTGTTTGTATCCATTTTTTGATGTTTTGCAGTAATTCTGGGTCTACTGGGTAGTAAGATTGGATTTTTGTTAAGATTTCCAGTATTTTTATAGTTGATAGATGGCTGCTCATTCCGGGGTGATCACTGAAGGAGTTGTCGCTTTTACGGAAGGACAGTAAAACTTGCACCTGAAAAGTGTAAAAATGTAAAAAAAAATAATCCTAATAGAATAGTGCAGTTTTGAATTGCAATTTTCAATCTCTTTCATTGTGTTCAATAGAATAGGAGACTAGAAACAGATGGACGAATTGAATGAGAGATTTATAGATGAAATATATTAACGTTAATATAATTTAATGATAATCTAACGGCTGATAGAAGATTGAACACATAGGACAGTAACACACAGAGGAACAGTAAAATATAAATGCAAGTAAGAATACAATGATTTATTCGAATTACCTGTTCAGGTAACTTCCGCAAAATTCTTTCCCTCTCAGCATCATCAACTAAATGCGGTATATGTTCCAACGCCAACAATGGAGCCAAGCTGGCCGAAGCTGCTGACAACTGCGAGTCCCTCCAAACTTCAGCCCACTGGTCGGTAGAGTCTGTCTGAAGACTGTACAGAGGAAGATGTAGACCACCAGATACTAGAAGAGTTCCACTTGCAGAACCAGGGACCACGCCGTGAGGTAGACCAAGTTCGAGTACTTGAGAAAATCCTGCTTCTTCGTTGAAGTTCCAGATTCTGAAATAGTGATACATATTAGTGAAATAAAGTGATACAAGAAAAACAGCAAAACAACATAACTTTATCATGTTCATGGATTATTATATCATAAAGACATGTTGTCTTTACCTAATTATAAAGTGAATTCGTGAAAAACGGGAATGTATACCTACCCTGCATTACAAGTTGATTATACAGACAGTATTAGAGAGCTTTGACTATTTTACGTATAGATTTATTTAATATTTACTTAGAGGAAAAGATTGTTGTCTAAATATTTGAAAAGGTGAAAGTCTCCTGTAAGTGACAGCATGGATTGAGCAATTGTCTGTTGTGCTGTTTGACAGTTTCAATTCCCGCATGAAACCAGTATTTTTTATGGCCGGCAGGTAGTTATTCTGGATTTGAGTGTATTGTACATGTGAGTTAAATGTTCATAAACACACCCACGATACTGCAATAATTCCTACTATGGGACAAAGTAAAAAAAAAATGAAGTTCTACTCCGTCTGCGAAAATTCTATCAATGATAGATCTTCTATTCAACATTTTGTTGAGTACCATATGCTACTTTTTGTTCTAGTGATTTGCCAAAGAAACTGAGCTACAGGAAAAAACTAAATATTTAAAGCCTGTATTACTTACCTAAAATCTGCCTTGTTACCCCAAAAAGCGCTGAAACCCACAAACTTTATCCTCATATCGGGAGCTAGCGGCCAAACCAGGAGTCTTCTCTCTGATGGAGCAGCACCCCTGCCCACAGACAGCCGACCTCCTTCCCACCACACCCACCAGGCACACCAGGAGTCTAAGCCCGTGCAGTCCTCATCGGTCTCCGTTTGTTCTGCACTTGCTAGATGGACGTCGTAACCTGTAAATAAAATTGTCGTTTTGTAAGTGTGCATTGCTTTTTAGGTCTATTCGCACATAATGCGAAAATCTGTGCGCTTATTACGCAACATAGCTTGATTATGATTTTATCCTGTAGTCATTATTTCAGCCGAAAAAGTCCCCTGTTGGACATAAGCCTCCCCATGTGTCACCACAACAATCGGTCCACCTTGTAGAAGGCCTACCAATGCTGCAATTTCTGTTACGCGGTCGCCACTCTAGAATGTTTCGGTCCCATTGACCATTTGTTCTGCGTGCAATGTGCCCTGCTCACTACCACTTAAGTTTGGCGATTTTTCGAGCTGTCTGTAACTTTGTTTTTCCTGCGGATCAAATCATTTCTGATTCGATCATACAAGGAAACTCAGAACATAACCCTTTCCATTGCCATTTGGGTGACTGTCAGCCTTCTGGTGAGGCCCATTTTCACGTTTCAGAGCCATATGTCTTCACTGGCAACACGCATTGGTGGTATATCGAGCAAAAAAATACCGCGCAGCTTTCCGAACGCTACCCAGCCAAGTCAAATTCGACTATTGACCTCTTTCTCGAAGTCAGACCTACCTAACTGAATTGTCCGCACCAGGTAAAATTAATCATCTACAACTTCGAGAGAAGTGTACTTTTCTACCCATTCTTATCAAGGTTGGACCCTTGATAAGAATGGGTAGAAAAGTACATATGAATTGAAAAATTTGCATTGATACTTGCCCGGTTTCGAATCAGCAACTTCATGCGTGAGAGGCACTGAGCCATCGCGATACGTCTATATTCATCTATTAAATATCTAATATTGTCATTGTACATTATGTGTGTAGTCTACCAATTAGGTGCGCTCACCATGTTTTCCTTTAGCGATCCAAACCCTGGTTCTCTCGAACACAACTCGATACATGTCGTCAGAAGGTTCTCGTATAGCAGACAATGCTACGTGCGCTGCTCCCTGTGCCTTCAGTTCTAACACTAATCCGGCTCGGTTCCTTGGTGCTGCCACCCACTGCCACTCCCAGGAACGTCGGGATGATACAGCCAGGTGTTCTAAGAAATAAAATATGGTTCAAATCAGTCGATTTACTGGCCATAAGTTTAACTTACTTACTTACAGAATACTTTAGTGACATTGTATTTTATAGAGATATACCTAATTATTATGTAAGTGGAAAATTGAAATGCAAGATCGTAAGATTGTTGATGGGCATAAAAACTTGAATTAGTACAAAAAAAAAATGGGGCTCCATCCGTACCCATTACTGATCATATTTTTTAGTCAAAAGTAAAAAAAAAAACGAAATCCCAAAATTATCCACGAAAATTTGTCATAATTGGTAAATTCATAATAGAATCAATCATTCATAACAATCGTTAGTAGAAAATATTAGGCACAGTGTTTTTCCATTTTGATCGTCATTTATTTATTCATAATAATCAAGGGCCTGTACAATATTTCCATAAATTAAGTGACATTTTGGGATATAAACAAACGATAATAACTTTGCTGTCTATTAATAATATATAATGAGATCCGTTTTGGAGATTAACTGGAATAAATCGATAGACAAAAATTTTAAACATTGAAATTTGAAATTTTAAACATTTTGTTTTTATCGAATTACTCAACTTTCATATGCATTTGGAAAAATAAATATATTCTGCTATTTCAAACAGACATTTCAATACTATTTATGAAATGATGATTTATTTGCAAGAATATAGGTACAAAAATATGGTGTTAAGTAAAAGAAGGATCCAGTACATTCTACCGTCAGGCATGCAAAAATAGATTTTTTTTTTCGTAGAATAATTATCATGAAACAGTTATATAATCAATAATTTGTCAATATTACAATGTTAAAAAGAAGCAATAAATTACCCAATAATCAATATAACGTCAATAATAGTAAGTTAATAATTAGTCAATAAAACAAAGAAAATTATTTAAAATTAAAAACATTGTAGATGATTAAAAATCATATAGATTTGTCATTTAAAAATTCATTAATTGTGTAATAACATTTTTCAAGTAGCAATCTATATAATTTCTTTTTAAATATCTGTAATGTGCAATTTTTTATATCATCAGGTATTTTATTGAAAATCATCGGTCCCATAAGCATAATACTTTTTTTCAGCAGTGCTGTTTTAAATTTGCCAGTATGTAAAAGATTTTTATATTGCGATCTTATTAATGTTGGCCTTGTTGAGTGATCAATATTTGAACACAATAAATTTCGATTACTTTTAACAAACAGTCCCATTTCCAAAATATAGAGCGATGGAAACGTTGGTATGTTAAGGGATTTAAACATAGGAACGCAGCTCTCAGTTGTATTGATTCCAGTCATTGATCTAATGCAATATTTTTGGGCCTTTTTAAGTATGTATTTATATAAATATAGATGAAAAAAAACTGACATAGTTATACGACCTACCGTTAGCACAGAAGTAAGCACTCTGCGTATCAGTTCTGTGCAGACCTTCAGGCAGAACCAGTACACTGGCTGACCTGATCACAGACCCGACCAGGGTTTCATTGTTGAACGATGTGTAGGAGACTGAGCAGTTGTCGGCACTGTAGCCGGTTACTTCCACTGGAATGAGAGAAAATGTGATGTGAGATTATGTAGATACAAATTGGTGTGACTTCGCCCGCGTCACACTTTTGTTCACGATTCCAAAAAGTAACGAGCTTTCCATTGCTCGTCGTCCGTAAGCCCGCGCCTACGGTGGCCGGAAATCGGGATCGGAATCCCTGCGGCCGGGGCGTGAGGGCCATTGCCTCGCGCGTGCGGCCTCCTCCTTTGCTAGCATTACTGCTTCGCAGAAGGAAGCGATCGCCTGCCACTCCTTCTCGCTCCAGATCGTGGCCTGTACCAAGGCCCGGCGCGAAAGATCACTGTCGCCGAGCGCCCCCCTGAGGAGACGGCGGTGCTCTGCCCAGGCGGGCACACCTCTACTATGCATGCTCCACCGAGTCCTCTGGGAAGCAAATAACACCCCTAACAACACAAACATAACGTTACAATCACTCAAAGATAATGCTCATCATTGTGAGCACTAAGATTTACGTCATCGACGTGTCATCATAAATCAGAGTAATAATAATTTAGGATAACATAAAATAACTTTATATCCTAAAGTCCCATTGAACCCCATCCACGGCACAGCATTTTTATATCTATTTTTTATGACTATGACCGTAGAGGAATTGCGATGGTCTAAAACAACAAGTTGAAGCGGGATTTGAGTAGGTCTAGATTGAAGTTTTTGCACGTGGTTAACATAGCATATCATAGTCGGCCTTGTAATTTTCCCACTGCTGGGGCTCAGGCCTCCTCTGTAGGAGAGGGAATGGGCCGTAATCCACCACGCTGGCCCAGTGTGGGTTAACGAATGTCACATGTCTTCAAAGTTTTTGGTTCTAGGACATGCCGGTTTCCTCACGATGTTTTCCTTCACCGTTTTAAGAGCAGTGTTGACGAAATAAATTACATAAAGTAATGCGCCTGGCTGGATTTGAACCCACGACTTATAACTTGTAAGTCGGGGCCGTTACCACTCGACCACCACTGCTCTTACGTACTTAGTTCGATTATGCTTAATATAGTCCTCAAAAAATAGAGTGATATGAAAGAAAAGGAAGTTAGTGATAGCACGACGAGTGATAGGGCAGAATGGAAGAAAAAAACATATTGTGCC
Organism: Mythimna vitellina; assembly: GCA_949316375.1. Taxonomy (NCBI): domain Eukaryota; kingdom Metazoa; phylum Arthropoda; class Insecta; order Lepidoptera; family Noctuidae; genus Mythimna; species Mythimna vitellina. The sequence continues at coordinate 5,879,489 of OX438696.1, forward strand.
AACCCCAAATAACACAGGACAAGGGCAGGAAGATGATGATAGTCCTCAAAAATAGCGAAACAAATTTTTTTTTGAGATAAAGTTTTACTGAAACAGTGTTGCGCGGTCGAAGCAGACCACGAAGGAGATGGAAGGACAAACTAGACAGATTTTTTAAGGACTGATAAGAAGGAATACCGGTGTGGATGCAAGGAACGGAGGCCTTTTTTCGGAAACGGGATATAACGGGCAAGCAAAAAAAGTATAGTAGACATTTTAACCGTTTCTAGTGAGTAATAAGAAGAATAAGAAGAAAATTAGACCTCGCAATAAGAATTTGAAGATGGATAAGAGCCTCTAGGGAACAAAGGGACTTTCTATCAGAAGTAACGGTTGTCACAAACTCTGGTAATGAATTGCATGATAATGGCATGCGTTCCTAAAACGCCACGTGATAAATCCCACGTGGCGTTCCACGTGATTCGGGTTTTTCATAGTTGTTCGTAATGTTAGAATATCAATTTGTTGATATCCTACAAAAAGAGCATTAGAAAGATTTTTATAGGTTTTTTTTTTAGGTGGGAAATAGGTTTTTTTGTGTGAGACTTTTCTGAGTGCAATTCATTGGCTGTATTAATAATTTGCTAATTGATTCCTAATGGATACTACAAGGTAAAATTGATGTAGTTTTGTATATCGAATGCCTTCTTGTGATCTTCGTTGTGGCGATACTTGGGGGAGGCCCATGTCCAACAGTGTCGCTTTTTGGCTGAAATGATGATGAAACCAAGTGATTGTATTCTGTATCAAAATGATTTTTTTTTTAAACTTGACACTGATTATGAGTGAGCTGAACTCGCACATTGAGGGTTCCGTACAAATTTACCTATGAAAACAGTGAAATTTCCGAATTGAGTTATAAAGATTTTTCCGAATCGCAGATAGTTTTTTTTGTGACGTAACTACAAATTTATAGTTTTCAGAGATTTTCCTATACCTACTTGTGCTATGAGACCATGCTTCCAGCCAAATTTCAGAATTCTAGGTCACCGGGAAGTACTCTATGTATTTTGATATACGTTTTTAATGACATAAACGGTCGTATCTTGTTTTTCGTTTACTCAGAAGTTTGATTTTTTCACAGCTTCAAGGGACCGCAGATCTGAGTATATGGTTTTAATTTAAACTCGATACCTCCACGCGTTCCCGAGATAAAGGGTCTTGACAGACAGACGGACGGACAACAAAGTGATTTTATAAGGGTTCCGTTTTTCCTTTTCAGTTACGGAACCCTAAAAATTGTGACACTATTGAAATATGTAGAAGTAATATACAAAGATATCTAATGGTAAGTACTACATAAAACTAAAATAACTCTCAAAAGAAAAAAATAAAATCAATTCTAAATAAAACATCCTCCATTAACTTTCATCTCCTAACTTACACCATACTCACGAGGATCACACGTTTCCCGTACCATACAATCGTATTGCAAAGGTAATAGAATCTGCTACGTTTATTGCTAGCACAGCCGTAGAAAACACTCGGAAAGCAATTGAAATACAATGAGTGTCATTTTATAGAGGCAGGATTGAAGCTAAACGCGGTAGGAATGGTGCTTCAGGATAGTTAAATATGGGAAGTTTTGATTTTCGCAATGTAGAATGGATGCCGGAGAGTAAATTGGTTGTAGAATAAGTTGTTTGGAAAATTGGAATGCAAACAGGAGTTGGGTCGAATGTGACAGATTTTGTGTAATTAAATTTACACAGTTGAAATTCAATGAGTGTCAATTTTTTAGAGGCAGGATTGAAGGTCAACGTAGCAGAAAAAAAGACGGGTTGCACTCCGGGAGTGCCGGCAGAAGTGAAAACTTGATTATTAACGTTGAGCATGTTTGATATTTTGGAATGGTTAGGGAATAATTTTGCACCAATTGCTTTATCAGTATAAAAGTACTATCATTTATGTGGTAGAATACAATATTCATTTATTGCGCTATCGTACACAAACATGACAATTTCGATATTACACACATAAGTTTAGACTGCGGATTGTTGTGATACCGCAAGTTTAATTCATTCATTTAAAAACTAAAGTCTTAACTTCTTGCAGATTCAATTAAAAATGTCAATTTATTTTTGTAATCCCAGTGATTACAAAAATAAATGAAGTAAATAAATGAATAAAAAGACTTAAAACATAACTTGCGAAATGTGGGTGTACTATTCGGTGCACCCCTGCCTGAGCCTTCGGGGATTACAGGATGTTATGTTATCATTGAATCCTGCCTAAAGAATTTATAATTAAAAGTGTGGAAGTAATCTGTCGCACATAAAAATGTTTGCGATACATCTTTTCACAGGCGCTTAGTAAGCACGTAAGCAGGAACGTCACATTCGATCTTACTACAGAATTAGCTGAGAATTTATCGGTTTCCTATACCAATAACACTCGTGCTTTTTAACTTACTTGTAAATACTTGTAATCAAATTATTTTTAAAGCAGATTTAAATAAACTGAACTTAATTTTACCAAACAACAAACGCCTTAGTGAAAATGTTTAGCAATTTAATACTCGGAAGGTCTTTATTGCGATTGAACGATTTCCTTTTTTATTTTATTATCATGATTGTGCTTGCATCTTAAAAGCCTTCACAAGTACTTTTAATACCTACTAGATACTAAGAAAGCTGCAAACTCAAAGACAACACTGTCTTATTGATTTTAGAATCTCTTGTAATGACAATTTCCTTGCAATTTTATTGATTGACGCATAATGATGCGTCAATCAATAAAATTGCAAGGAAATACGGAATTTTAGCTACACTAACATACCTATAGGTACGTAACGTTTGTAAATAGCACGTAAATTGCCTTCGTAGTTAGCACGGTGCGAATCCCCCAAAGACCACGGTTCTATCACAATCTTAAGGACGATGAAGATAGCCAGAGGACTAGGTTTCGCGGCGCTGCGCCGGCGCGCGGCGGGTGGCAATTTATTTAATAGATTTGTCAGCTTTATCCCTAAAGCATTAGGTTCAAAGTTGATTGGAAACATTTAAAAATTTCTTTAAATGATTTTAAACCATAAAATGTTGAAGGTTAAGTTCAAAATCGAATGAGAAAATTTGACTGGTGGCCGTCTTACGCTTTTTCGATCAGGTCACGTGTCCTGACGCGAGTTTAAGATTTTATACCCATTACAGAAAAAGTGCTCAACGCCGCTAAAGAAGTTTTCACTTCAAAAATGCTACAGGATATTTAAGTATGGTAAATTTTGATTTCCGCAATGTAGAATGGATGCCGGAGAGTAAATTGGTTGTAGAATAAGTTGTTTGGAAAATTGGTATGCAAACAGGAGTTTGGTCGAAAGTGACAGATTTTGTGTAATTAAATTTACACAATTGAAAAACAATGAGTGTCATTTTATAGAGGCAGGATTGAATCTAAACGTGGTAGGAATGGTATTTCAGGATAGTTAAGTATGGGAAGTTTTGGATTTTGCAATGTACAATGGATGCTAGAGAGTAAATTGATTGTAAGATACGTTGTTTGGAAAATTGGAATGCAAACAAGAGTTAGGTCGAAAGTGACAGATATTGTGTAATGAAATTTACACATTTCCGGCCTGCCCAAACAGCCATCTAGAGGAGTACTTCGATATCTATTTAAGTGTATTTGATTTTGTATATTTATACATATATACGTGCTTAGGTTATAAATACTCGTAATTGGTGCGTAATAATCTTTATGTATAATTTTTTTTTATTTCACTGTAATTGTAATTAGTTAAGTATTTTTTAAATATAAATTATAGAATTATCTGTATAAAGAAAATAAATAAACTGTATAATTTATAAGGTAAAAAAAAGACAAAATATTAAATGTTATCTAATACTGAAACAGGAACATCTTGTACCCTGATTTCAGATGTATGAGCATTTTCTTTTACTGTGTATACATGACAAAAAAATTAATATGGTCTCGGTGGTAGCTAAATGACTGCAGTTTTCTTATTACATCATTTTTATTTTGCAATTCTTAACTTATTTTAACATTCTAGAAAATTATCGGCTTTAATATAAATTCGACTTTCAATTTTCAATCAATCTAAGTAACCTTTCCAAAACTTCAGCTTCCTGTGTAATTGAATGCTGTTGAACTAGCATTTATACGGAGCGGCTGTCTATCTGAACTCCAGAATCCAGTAACTAGGCAATACAAAACCTGTTGGCAAGACTGGTGTCAGTTTTTCTAGCTTCAAAGTACCCGTAACTCCTTCAAATCAAAGTTCTGAATATTCCACATACTATCTTCAAATCCATATCTACCCTCATTTACCCCTCGAGATACAAATGCAAAATTGCCATAATTTATTAACACATCTATTGTCTCAATTTCTTATTTGCTTCAGCATTTAAGGCATTGTTGCTTCAAATTCTGTTATATAGTTACTTTCACATTTATAATATCAAATAAGTACAGATTAGTTTTGATGTTCATTCTCATTTACGATAGTATTAAAGTACAGCTCTTAAGTCAATCGAAAAAAGTTCCTGAAAGTACATGGAACAAACCCCGTAGACAAAAGCAGTACACTCAACTACACGAAAATTGGCATAGATCTCTTAAATGTTAAATTACCAGATATTTTTGTGGGGGTTTTCATAGTTTAAGTGTTACCAATTAAGAGGCGGTTGATCGCACTATTTACAGTTGGTTGAGTTGGTATGCTCGATGGCTAATGAAACTTGTTGTATCTCCTGCCCTTAGCAATACAGCAATCCACCAAAACACCAAACAAATAACACTCTTAACAACACATACGATTGTGTAAGATTTTCAAGCTTCAAAGTATCCGTAACTCCTTCAAATCAGCTTGCGGACGGCGAACAGTGGGCAGCCCGCCGTCCGACCGTCCGGTAACCGTCCGGACCGAGCCCAAGTCGTCGACGGCGCGTATTGTTCCACGCGCGCCTCAGGGAGATGTCAGCAAATCGTAGGGGCCCAGCAGGGTCGAAGCCAGAAAAAGAAACCCGGGGCCCTGGGACGAAGGCAACGAAGGAACAGGAGTGGGTTTTTAGTCAGTAAAAGTCTAACACTATCTGGCGCTCCGCCCATTAGCGGGATTTGTCATTAGATGATTTTCCCACCTAAAAAAAAAACTCCTTCAAATCAAAGTTCTGAATATTCCACATACTATCTATCTTCAAACCCACATCCACCCTCATTTGCCCCTCGAGATACAAATGCAACATTACCATAACTTATTACCACGTCTATTGTCTCAATTGCTAATTCGCCTCGGCATACACGGCTTTGTTGCTTCGAGTCCAATTTAAATGTTTATTGAAACTGCTCCGTGAATTGGACTAGACAATGAGAATGTCTCACTAATCGTGCAATTTGAATACACTATTCATGTATGATCAGTGGAAAGGGACTTAGATTGTGTTAGAGTAAGGCTGTTTCACCACCGGTGACGTGCGAAACTTAGAAGCAACGCACTTGAAATAAGTAAATAAAGGGTGATATCGATTGCTATATTTACAGTTTGCACCAAGCTTAATGCAGTCATTTAGTTTGGGCTTCGCCCGCGTGATAGGTAGTAGAAAATGATCCCATGGAAACATATTCCTGGGTTAAAAGGTATCCTATGTGCTATTCCAGGATATAGTCTTTTTTTTGTAGGTGGGAAAATCATCCAATGACATCCCCCACTCCGGGCGGAGCGCGAGGGCATGTCAGACTTTTACTGACTAAAAATCCACTCCTGTTCCTTGGTTGCCTTTCGTACCAGGGCCGAGTCTTCCTTTCAGAATCAGATTCTTGGCCCCAGTAGGCTCCGACCCTGCTGGGCCCCTACGGTTTGCTGACATCTCCTTGAGGCGCGTGGAATAGTACGTGCCGTCGACGACTTGAGCCTGGACGGTTACCAGACGGTCGGACGGCGAGCTACCCAATGCACGCCGTCCGCAAGCCGCGCCTAAGGTGGCTGGAAATCGGGGTCTCGGCGGCTGAGGCGTGAGGGCTCGTGCGTGCACGTGCGGCCTCCTCCTTTACCAGCATTACTGTTTTGCAGAAGGAAGCGACCGCCTGCCACTCCTCGCTTCGGATCATGGCCTGTGTGGTCTACCGGTGTACCAAATTTCATCGAAATCCGTTCAGCTATTCGAGCGTGAAGAAGTAACAAACATACAATACATACACACTCTCAAACTTAATTCCTTTCTCCTTTATAATATTAGTGTGATATGTCAACTTTCAGATCCTGAGCAATCAAGGCGTTCAGCAGATTGAGTGCTTGGAATGTTGGGGCATATATTCATGCATATATTCATATATAGCTATTTTGGTAAACAATAAAGTTTATGTTATACTATGTAAAACTCCAGTAGAGGTAAACTAAGCTAAGCGATGAAGGTCAAACTATAAGGGGCTCAGCAGGGCCAAATCCTACTGGGGCCATGGGTTGACTTCCGAAAACCTGGGGTCCTGAAAAGCTCTTTAAAAAACGAACATAGGTGTGGTTTAAGTCAGTAAAAGGTTGACATAAAAGAGCGGGAGAAGTCATAATATGATTTCCCACATTAAAAATAGTCACAGCTTGGCACATAACCAGTGGAATAACAGCCTTAGATCGTGTTCTAGAATTAGTTCTAACAGGAGCTCAGCCTGGATTGTGGCTGAATAACTCTGACCTGGGTAAGTGCTTGAATAAATTGCCTGCGATGTTGAGAGGTGTTTTAATTAGTAAATGAAAGGATTCAGATTACCTATTCAAATCTTTTGATTGAAGTAATGGATGGGTTAGTCGACGGATCGTATTATGTACCAAAAAATTCCGGGCAAGTGCGAGTCGGACTCGCGCAGTGGGGTTCCGTACAAATTTACCTATGAAAATAGTTCAATTCCCAAATTGAGTTATAAAGATTTTGCCGAACCGCAGTAAGAGTTTTTTTTTTTGTGACATAACTACATATTTACAGTTTTCAGATTTATTCCTATATCTGTTCTTTAAGACCTTACTTTATGCCAAATTTCAGGATCCTGGGTCAATGGGAAGTACCCTATGAATTTTGATTCCCTTGAGACATAAACGGTATCTATTTTTATGTTTGATTTTTTCACAGCTTAAAGGGACCGCAGATTTGAGTATATGGTTTTAATTTCAACTTGATATCTCCATGCATTAATGAAATAAAGGGTCGTGACAGACAGACGGACAGGCAACAAAGTGATAATGGTTCCGTTTTTTCCTTTTGAGGTACGGAACCCTAAAAATACCTATAACAGTTACGGCATAATGAATCTCTTATCCTCGATTTCTGAAATTAAATTATGAAGCCTTATAAATCAAATGTCAAGTCATGTGACAAGGTTGAAAATTTATTCCAACAATCACAGGCTGCCAGTGCTTGACTGCGATCCCATCTGATGGTAAGCAGTGATGCAATAAATGATGGTGAAGCGCACTTGTTTATTAAGAGCCTATTCACTCTAGCCTTGAAGACACCTAAATTATAGTTAGACGGGAAGACTGCAGGAGGCAAATTGTTCCAGTCCTTCGATTTCGACTAAAAGACGTCCACCGTTGGATATAGCCCTCCCCAAGTGTCGCCACAAGGACCGGTCCTATGCGTCTCGCATCCATCGGATTCCTGCAACCTTCACCAGGTCATGGGTCCACCTTGTATGAAGTCTACCAACGCTGCATATTCTGGTACGCGGTTGTCACTCCAGAACCTTTCGGCCCCATCGATTATTTCTCTACTAGCAATGTGCTTAAAGTCTTTGTTATGTTAGGTTATTAGTGCTAAAGTACATCTGGTGCAGAATTGGAATGACAAAACGATTATATTTCTACAATCCCAAAAAAGCAGCATATTTATCAATATATATAAAAATCAATGCCACTTTTCGTTGTAATTTTATAACTCAAGAACGGGCTGACCAATCCAAACCAAATGTTTAGGCTTTGTTTGGACTATTTAGTAGATAGTTTATGTGAAGTTTGCACAAAATCGGTCGAGCGGTTCTTCATTTATCACATTATTAGGCGGTACGAAGTTCGCCGAGTCAGCTAGTTAGATATATTTTTTTGTTTGTAACAACATTTCGTTTCCCTAAAATGCTGACGTTCTCGAATCCCCTAAATCCAAAGAGCCACAGATTCAAACTACGAAGTCGGATTCACTTGAAACAGCTAATTTTGCGAAAGAAAAATCCCATAACGATATCTAATAGTGATCCTCGAAGTTATTTCTCGCTGCAATGAAGAAAAATAATTCCACTTTGCTGATCTGAACTTTGTACGCAGAAACTTAATTTAAATTAAAGATATGTATCTTGAAAAAACTCACTTATTTGAAACCTTATGAGGCTAGGCAGGTTTTTGCCAAAATGAAAGCAATTTTTAAGGGCGTTATCATAAAATTTTATTTCTTATTTATTTATTTAAACTTCATGTACAGTGGTGGTACATAGGCGGACTTAATACCACAAGGCATTCTCTACCGGTCCACCTTTGGGTTAAGAAGGACAACACTATGGTAGGTGTACACAATAAATAAATAACAAATATTTGAAATAGAATGTTAATTAAGTGGCTTATAATAATAAAATACGTATATATGCTATTATAATAAACTAATAAATACACAAATCACAATTTCTAATAAATAACATCATCATCATCGTCATTGTAATTGAGAGAACTTAAAATATAACAATTATGACGAACACCGAACTAAGGTGGAGAAGACTTCAAGTAGTAGTTCTGATTTTTCCTAGGTTCGAAGTTTGAATAGCCGATACATTGCATAATGTAGCGCTTTTGCAGTTGTAATTATATTTCTTCTAGGATTATATTCCGGGAGTATGTTCCCTTAGAATCGAATAAAAAAATAAATAAAAAAGCAACTTAAACTAACTTCAACTTCTTTAACTGCAACTACTACTTTTTCAACTTTAACTTCTTGTATCTTTAGAAATAAACATTACCTTTGTACCTATTTTTCGCTTTCTTTCTTGTTTTATTTTTATGTGTGTACATAAATAGTTAAATAAATAAATAAAAGTTTATTTATCTCTACAAATGACTTTTTAAACAAGCAGTATGTTATTTTGCAGAAAAAAACATCAGTGAAAAATAGATGAATTTGTAAATTCCAGGCAACATCATCAAAGATTTAACTATTTGTCCATGTTTAATATAAATTTGAATAGAATAGAATAGAATAGAAAAGAATAGAATAGAATAGAATAGAATAGAATAGAATAGAATAGAATAGAATAGAATAGAATAGAATAGAATAGAATAGAATAGAATAGAATAGAATAGAATAGAATAGAATAGAATAGAATAGAATAGAATAGAATAGAATTGAATAGAATATAATAGAATAGAATAAAACTTAATTGTACACCAAAATAGTTAAAATGTTGGAGGAATAATTTTCTACTATCACGCAGGTTCTAGTTCTTAAAATCAAAAAACCTAACTAAAGATATCACTCAACAACCGTATTAACTCCACCAAACTGAAAGTTGGCCCAAACTTTGCGATCAGCGCTCGCAAAATTCGGGTGTCTTTAATTTCACAATTAGGTAAGATTCCGGTTTAAGAATTCTCCTCCATAACTTCATTAAAATATTTTGCTCTACAGATTTCTTCGGCGAAGGTCCGGAATAAATTTCTGGTAGAATCTTCGCGTTCTTCGTCATTAATTAAGTATTCGTGTAGCTATTAATAAATCTTAAAATTGACAGGACTGACGCTGATGAGGTTTAAGGCTTTAATTTTCGAGGAATGGGGGTTGTGGCGGATTAATCAATTACTTTTAACGAGACGAATGATACAAGGGAGCTGAGAACACATTTATTATGATTTAGTAGTACGGTTTTATTACTTTGTGGTTGATGGAATTTGGAATCAGATCATTTTTAGGGTTCCGTACCTCAAAAGGAAAAAACGGAACCCTTATAGGATAACTTTGTTGTCCATCTGTCTGTCAAGACCCTTTATCTCGGGAAAACGTGGAGGTATTGAGTTGAAATTAAAGCCATATACTCAAGTCTACCGTTTCTTGATACTGTGAAAAAATCAAACTTCTAAGTTAGCGAAAAAAAAAGATACGGTAGTTTATGTCGCAAAGACGTGTTTTTCAACACTCTCAAGGGAATTAAATTTCATAGGGCAGTTCCCGTTGACCCAGAATCATGAAATTTGGCATAAAGCAAGGTATTTTAGAAAAGATGTAGGAATAAATCTGTCACCAGAAAATTTCTTTTAACGTTAAAAAAAAAATGATTAGGAATTATCTTGGAAACTCTATTCAGGAATTTAACTATTTACTTAGGTAGGTTGGTACGGAACCCTCAATGCGCGAGTCTAACTCGCACATGCCCAGTTTTTTTTTTAAATGATAATATCTAGTGCTTGATTGCGATCCCACCTGATGGTAAGCAAATTATAATCGGACGGGAAGACCACTTCATGCAAATTGTTCCAGTTCTTCGATGCACGCGTTGTAAACACCCTCACCCTTCAGTTATCACTCATTCTCTTTTCTTTCATATTACTCTTCATAAAATCCATCCATCTTATCTTTGGCTTCCCTATTCCTCTCCATATGTATACTCATAACAACATCTCATCTCTCTCTCTACTCAATTCTCTTCACAAGGGTGGAATACATCGTGGAGTACGTGCATCAAAAGACGAAGTTCGCACTGAGGGTACAGCTGTTGGAGTCGCACCGAAACGTCAATTTCAAGGCGTTCGTTGTGCGAGTCCCGAACACTTTCCTGCCCCTCATGCTGAAGGAAGACTTTTGGCCGCAGGGCGTGGTGTTCCGTCGCTTCCGCAGACAGGTGCCACAGAACAGCACGAAGTGAACATAGTGTGATGTCGTGTATGTGTAAGTGTTACTAACATAGTCCTAAGTCTTATTTACTAACGACAAATTGTATTTACTCTATATATGTTAGTCTGTAAGGTATGTATCTATGGGCCAAGATGCCTGATAATAAATAATGTATTATTATTATTATAACTCTTTTAGTAACATACGTTTCATCTTTCCTCTTTATATGGAATTAGAATCAGATGATAATCGAAAATCAATGAAGCAGACGCGAACCTAGACTAACTAGGGAGAACCATCTAGAGAAATCAGAGCAGAGACATCAGGCACTATCTCCAAAACTAAACTCAAAAGGTTACAGTTATATGCCTTTAATTACACCCCCAGTAGTTCAGTCCCCGTACCTTCTAAACCAAAACAGAACTGATTCTGTTTGGATATAGAAAAAGTTATGGTGGAAGTATTTTCTTGGGCTAAGTCCTAAACTCAAGAAACCTATCTATATAAAAATAATACATACCAGTGATATTCTTCCTGCCGGGGGTATTGACGGCCACTCTGACCACCAACTGTGTTCCTCCGCGAGGTCCGAGCCGCAATCTCTCTGTGACATAGAGAGCTCCTGTGCTAGCGAACGCTGCGCCCGCGCTTAGGGCTAGCAGTGCTGTTACCTGGGAAGTAAGGAAAAGAGTGGACAAATGAGATACTAGCAGTTACTTTTTAAATTAAATTGAGATATTTGTAATAGGTATGTAATATGATTTACAAGAGTGACCATGGAGTTTCTTGAACATTCTTCTTCATAGAGATCTACGCTTTGGAATGTGCAAGAATCATTTCTGATTAATTGTTTTCTTGAGAATTCAAAATTGCCTCTAAATGTTTTATTTAAAATAAATGTTCAATGCAATCAATCAATGACTGAATGAAAGATATTACTAAGGAGTCCATCATATCCCTGATAACTTTTGGTGTTTGATAGAAGATCTTTTCTCTTAATAATTCTCCTGACTGGCTTCGTGGACGTAAAGAGTGTAAAATGAATCATTATTATAAAGAATGCAACCGCTGATGCAGCTTTATTAAAAAAAAAAAAACTGTTCAAGTGCGAGTCGAAATCGCGCCCTGAGGGTTCCATACAAACTTACCTATATAATCAGTTCAATTTCCGAATGGAGTCTCGAAGATTATTCCGAATCGCAAAAAAAATTTTTGTTGTGACGTAACAACACAGTTTTACAGACCTTGCTTTATGCAAAGTTTCAGGATTCTGGGTCAACGGGATGAATAAAAAATAAATAAAATACCCTATGAAATTCTATTTCCTCGAGAGCGTCGAAATATACGTTTTTTGAGACATAAACTAAATTTATTTTTTTCACAGCTTCAAGAGACCGCAGACTTGAGTATATGGTTTTAATTTTAACTTGGTACCTCGGATCTTGACAGACAGACATACAGACGGACAACAATTCGTTTTTTCCTTATAAGGTACGAAACCCTAAAAACAATCTTCTTTAGTGTTCAGAGTCTTCATTGATTGCGGAAGTGTTCGAAAGTCTCCATATTCCTGGAACGCAAAAGGAAACTGAAGGAATATGGGTGGATTTTAGTCAGTAAAAGTCTGATACGAGAAGAATCTCGCTCCACTCAGAGTGAGAGAAGTTATCAGACAATTTTCCACCCAAAAAATGATCTTCTTTGTAGACTACGTAGTAACGCAAAAACCAATAACTATACACAAGTTATTTGAAGAAATAACATTGCCACTATTCAAACTTTTAATACCACGCAATAATACTAAAGAAAACATAGCAAAAAGCAATAACTTCATGTTTTGCTTTCCCTTAGAGGCAGAGGAGTGTTATATTTTCGATATAATCGATATCATATTAGCTGAAATGGAATTTCTCGAAGTGTCGCCTCCTAGAGTTGTCCCGGAGGTGCAAAGTCAATAGCGACTGGAGCTTTGTTATTAAAGCGGTAGCCACGCGTTTGAAACTTAGAGGATTTTCTTAAACATTTTTTTGTCATTTTGAAATGGTATTTATATTGTGTTGTAAGAAAAACATAGGTTGTGGCGGCAACATCGCCATAACTTGAAGACTTGATTGTAAATTTTCTTGATTCAAATGCGAAATTGTTGCGAAATTTCCTTATTATTAAAAAAATTAATGTGACATTCAAGTTTTTTATTTTCGAAAATTCCGTACCTTTAATGACAATTTACCTACAAATTATTGTACAAGTATTCATTAATGGCTAGATTACTTTACTAAGCTTACACTATTCCATTCCCGCTCCTAAAAATACTATACTATATTCAGTAGTAAATAGTGAGACATTCTAACGATGAGACAGTTTTCGTGATCACGACTATCAAAAATTATCCCTTTCAAAATATATTCAAAATAAATAAGTAAACAATACATGTACCTATTAACTCAGTAATGTATCGAGTTCGATTATTATTAATCAAACAATTTATTTACTTCATTAACATAAAGTCATTTATTTACATTAAAAATTACATTCAGAATCAAAATCGCAGTATAAAATCGATTCGCTCGTGAATATTTTCTAGAAACATTAATAAAGTATTATTAAACGTAATCAAAACTTGATATAATTGCGGTTTCAGTAATTAAGTCATAATTCAATTCGTTACAGCGCGAAACTGGGTCATATTTTATTAAAAACCAGAAATGAAATACAGTCAAAGAGAATATTGAAGATAAATATGCAAAAATTGAGTCTCTCTTACACAACTAACGAGCAAGTAAAAGACAAATAACAGTAATTGTTTATGAAAAAGTGGGCTATCAAAAAATGTGTCCTGATTCATTAATGATTGATATAATGCTATTTATGAGAGAAACTGACTAACTGCCACATACACACAACGCACAGCTGAAACTACCGGGATTAGGAACGCGAAATATTGCACAAAGCTTTCTTTTATGACGTAGGTGAGCACTAAGAGAGGATTTTCCAAAATTCACCTCTAAGGTGATGAAACGGGGGTCCAAAGTTAGTATGGAAAAACCGACTTCCACTCGGGCCAAGCCGCTGGCTGAAGCTAGTATTGAATAAAAAATATTACAATTTCAACTAAAACTTAAGTATAGTTATGAAATTCAATACCAAGATATGTCCTAAAAAATAACGAAATCTTGGACACAAAGAATATCAGTCTCAAAGTGTGATTTGTAGTGTTGATTCGTCAGATATTTGGGCCAATAGAGGTGGGATAAAGGGGTGACAAGGGGTCGTAGTGGGGTGCACAATTATCCCCAAACGGATATCCCCCAGATAGTACCTACAAGGTATTTACCTTATCTTGTACCGTGAATATTTTAATTTAAGAGTCTCGTCCGGGATTTATCGTTCAATTTACGCTTTTTGAGAGTACCTTTGAATGTTGCTTCGTTTGTTATAATTGTATGAATTGTAATGATTTTGTTTACGTTATGATACAAAGGGGTTTTTCGATGAGCGTTGCTGCTTAATTGCGACTGTTTTTGTGTTTCATCGTTTGATTTTCTGTGTTCACAACTGTTTTGTATTTAATTTTATCAAGATGGCGGTTTTCAATTTAATGACAGACATTGAATATGTTAAGAGTTTTATGTACCGCATATGTTTATGTAATTTAGAGGGAGAGGGAGGCCAAAGAAAAGATGGATGGATTGTGTGAACAGTGATATGAAAGAAAAGGAAGTTAGTGATAGTATGACGGTTGACAGGATAGAATGGAAGAAAAAAACGTATTGCGCCGACCCCAAATAAGATGGGACAAGGGCAGGAAGATGATGATGATATGTTTATGTAATGTAACAAATATATCTGTAGGATTATTCAGACGAGTTATAACGGCCCTAGAACACAAAGGAACAAAGGTGGGTTTTAATCGAACCTAATTCGTGCTAAAGAAACATGTACTATTGTGTGGACCGCCTGGAGGACACGGTGGAGCATACAGTGGAGGTACTTTACTTGGGAGAAGCAGCGCCGTATCCTTGTGGGGGCAATCAGCAGCAGCGACTTCTTGCACCGGAGCATGGTACAGGCTATGGTCCGGAATGAGGAGAAATGGTAGATGAACGCCTCCTTCTTGCGAGGGTCCACCCAGATTGAGAGAAATCATTGGCTGAGTTCCCACCTTAAAAAAGGTGTGTTATATTCAATAAAATACTGACACTTTTTCTCGTTCCACCCTGGGACAGACAAAAGATAGCAAATACATGACGATTCAGGTACTCGTATATTACAAGGTCATTATAGTACTCTTAAGTGTTGATGATCTAGGCCTATTTTCTACCAGCGTCACTAAGTTTAAAAAAATTATGTGTACTAGATTTTTCGAAACTCAATAATATATTATCTAAGTACTTGCTCCGAGCGTCTTTAATTCTTTCTTTTTTTTATCTGTCTACTGTCTTTTGTCTTGCTCTAATACTATCTGTGAAAACTTGTAATTGGCCTTCTTTTAATATTTTTCAACTATCTGTATCCTAGCTGTAAGTTTTCCGAAAATAATAAAATAAAATAAAATAATTTAATCTTTCCGATGAAACTAAAACAACCAATTATATAAGTATCCACACCCATTTAGATAACATCGTCCCATAAAAACCATAGCTCACTCGATAAACCTAACTGAACCCTAAACTTGCGATAGCCACACGTGATAGCGATTTGTTTGCGATCGGCGTCGCTCATCGAATCCCGATTAGGGATTCTGGGGATGATCCCGACGATTCAGACGCGAATCCCGGGAAATGGAGCGATTAGGCAATCTACCCGCTTTAAGCGCTTCAAACTCAAATCAGCGTGTGGAAGCGGCAATGTATGGTGGCGCTGTTTGATATGTGCAGATTGAACGGAGTTCGAATTGAGGTGGAGTTACCTAATAGTAAGTTTCCTATTAGGTTTTAAGTTTTCTTTAGATATTTTTGCTTTGAGCAGAATTTTTTTATCAGAAATATAGCAGAGAAAAAACAATCTCCCTGCATTCCCTCATTGATCCAATCAATGATGTCTGAATGAATACAATTATTATTATTCCATTTATTTATTTTTTATACATATTGTTTACATTCTTAAATATTTCTAAAAAAAAAATACATAAAAAAACATTTAAAAATATAAAAAATAGTTGTCCGCCGGTGTCGGGAACAGGGTCCAAGCTACCGGTGGTTAGGGCTCCAGAGACAGGAACCTCCTCACAATGCGAGCCGTATCGAGGAGTACTGCCTTCTGTATCAGGCCCTTGATCCAACCGAGCGACGACAGCTTCGACAGATGGTCGTCGAAGCTTTTGGCTATAAGGCCATTGGCGGTCACGACAGTTATTATTATTATTTTTGACAAAGAGGAGGAAGTGTATAAATTTGTTAAACTCTCCCCAGTTGACATAAAGATCTCTTTATGTCAACTGTACACGTTTTATATAAAAAATACTAATAAAATTATCTTTAATTTATTTGTCGTATCTATCTCTGAGGTTTATATTATTATTTATTTGAAATATTGTTGGCCACACGGGATTTTTCATTAAAAATCGTGGAAAGATCCATATTTATATCAACATTTCGATGCAAGTACATGAATGAATGAAATGAACTCTGCCTAATTCCGACCTCTGGTTATTTGTACATCGATTATTTTTTATTTCGCATTGATAATTCTTCTTTGTTACGGAAATTTTATCGTATCAAAACCATTCGCCAGTTTCTCAGCACCATCTATAGCAGAGCATAGACAGCTTTGACTATTTTAATAATTGAAGATTTTAAGGAATGTGTCATTATCATTTCAGCTAAAAACATCCAATTAGTTTCCCCGAGCCTTTTACTGGCCAAAACCACACCTATAATTCTTCTTTGCCCTTGTGTTCCGGGACCACGGGTTTTCCTTTTAGCAGTCAATCTATGGCTCTACAATCAATGGTGGCCGAGTGGTAACGGCCCCGACTTATAAGGTATAGGTCGTGGTTTAAAAACCAGCCAGACACATTACTTTGTGTAATTTATATTTATCAAAACTGATCTCAAAACGGTGAAGGAAAACATCGTGAGGAAACCGGTATGTCCTAGAACCAAAAATTCGAAGACATATAACATTCACCATGTGGATTACGGCCCATTTCCTCTCCTAGAAAGAGAAGGCCAGAGTCCCAGCAGTGGGAACATTAAAAGGATGTTTATATTATATATAATTTTTATTTCGCATTGAGAATAGTATTCTTTCTTCTTCTTCTTTGTGTCGAAAATTTTATCTTATCAATGATATTCGCCAGTTTCTCAGCACGACTCCAACTTTCGTCGAGTATCCAACCTTACGTTGTTGAAACTTCAACGGTCTAGACTAAGCGTTTCGCTTCGGCGTTTTTACCGCGTACATCGAAGGACTGGAACAATTTGCCTGCTGCGGTCTTCCCGTCCAACTATAATTTAGGTGTTTTCAAGGCTAGAGTGAATAGGCTCTTAATAAACTAGTGCGCCTCATCATCAATGATTGCATCTTTGCTTATCATCAGGTGGGATCACAGTCAAGCAATGGTTTACACAAATTAATAAAAAAAACCATCTGTAGCAGAGCACCGATCATCTCATAAGTCGAGTTCCGATAAGTAGATTAGGAGCTATGAGGGAACAGATGAACATACTCACATACATACATACATACATAGCCTGTAGCTCTAGCCTTCTTTGGTTTTGCCGTAGTCGGGTAAAAACGATTCTAGTTCATAAAGACCACAAAATTTATCATTATTGTTATTAAAATCTCATTAAGTACCTTTACCGCCTTCATTAACACACTAATTAACCACAAGCTAGTTAACTGAACAGTCTGTATGTATTCGATTTAGAATGGAATTAATTCCAAAGCTTCTCGGGTTGTTTCTATCGATAGGCTAGAATAGAAAGCTTACACAGACTTAGCCTTAGCTAAGTAGGTAAGTAGGTAGGTATTACCTTAGTAATACCTACAATATCGTATAGAACTAAATTCCAGGTTATTTACTACGGGTTCCTCAAAGGATCGGGTTTCCTGCTTTTAAGCGGTTTGTATGTATTCTAATACCATCTTATGTATGTAAAGATACGGAAATAAGATATTTATTTCGATAGATATAATCTTTATTATATAATTTTTTTTCGGTGGTAAAATCATCTTATGACATCCCCCTTATTGCGGAAACAGTATTTTTGGAGGTATTCGCAGGAGAACCATGTCAACCTTAAGTGGCAGTGAGCAGGGCACATTGCTCGCAGAACAGATGGTCGATGGAGACGAAAGGTTCTGGAATGGCGACCACGTATCGGAAGACGCAGCGTTGAAAGGCTTCCCAAAAGGTGAACCAATGACCTAGTGAGGGTCACGGGAATCCGATGGATGCGAGACGCACAGGACTGGTCATTGTTGCGACACTTAGAGGAAGGCTATGTCCAACTGTGGACGTCTTATTTTTAGGAATAAATTCGATTGAAGATAGCAGCAGTGAGGCGCTCATATTAGAACACTCACATGTATATTAAGCTCAGCTGCATAACATGCAGTAAGAAAAATAAGGGAACTGACATATATAGCCACAGATAGGTTTTTTTTTTTAATTGTGTGGGAAAATCATTTTATGACAAATCCCGCTCTTGGGCGGAACGGGAGATAGTGTCAGACTTTTAATGACTAAAAACCCACTCCTGTTCCTTCGTTGCCTTCGTCCCAGAGCCCCGGGTTTCGCTTTCACACTACCCGTGGCCCCAGTAGGCTTCGACCCTGCTGGGCCCCTACGATTTGCTGACATCTCCTTGAGGCGCGCGTGGAACAGTACGCGCCGTCGACGACTTGGGCTCGGTCCGGACGGTTACCGGACGGTCGGACGGCGAGCCACCCATCGCTCGCCGTCTGCAAGCCCGCGCCTGCGGTGGAGCCACAGATAGGTAAGTTTGCTATGCTTATTTTCACACCATAATAGTTTATGGTATATTGTCTTAGGAATCTGCAGCTGATGTAGAATCAATTTTCATATCGCCAAAGAGAGTAACAAAGGTTATTTATAAAATGGGTACTTTCGAGTCCTTTAGAAATAAATTTAAAGAAATAAATAGGTACACTGATTTTGCCTCCACATAACATTTTATAAAGTATTTTGTATGTTCGCAAAAGCTTAAGACTTTTCAAATAGAAGCCATTTTCATAATATAAAAACATTTAGGAAAATGTAATATCCAAATGGAGATTAACTGAGACAAGCAAGTCATTTCTCAAAAGCAGAACTTAGCGAAGGTAAGTTCAAACCCATATCAAGCGTGTTATTACCAAGAAAGTGTACACGCTTGCTTGGCAATGATTGCTTATTTACAAGCCTATTGGGGCTGTGGCCCCTTGGGTTCTCTTTCGAGGGGTTCTTTTTTTTAGGAACGAAGGCAAAGAAGGAACATAGGAGTGGGTTTTTGACAGTAAAAGTCTGACACGCCCTCCTACTGCTCCTTAGAGCGAGAGAAGTCAGTGGATGATTTCCCAATTAGCGTGTTTTCCGAGGCACGATGGAATCTCGATGTGTTAAAATGTTTCATATTCATATTAATTTATTTATTTGTAAACATAGGTAACTTTAAGGTTAACTCTCTCTAGCTAATCATCATCACTGCTGGATATAGGCTTCCTCCAAGTGTCGCCACAGAGAACGGTCCTAATATTAGCATACAAATTTGTAACATATTAGATAAATAAATTGGATAATTTAGATTAATTAATTATTATTACCAAATGTCAATAGAATTATTACATCACATGAAATTATAAATTTGAATGTCACAATATTAAATGAGTACATTGTCAAATACTCCAATATACATCTCATTAGATTTCCAATGCCTATAGGCCCCTAGGCCTTAGTATGGCCTTATAATAGGTTTTTTAGTAAAAAAATAATTGTTTTTATTTAAGATATTTGCGTGCGTTTTATCAAAATATAGAGTTTTTTTAAAATAAATATTAGCAAAATTTTTTTATGGTTTAGAAACGGGATATTTGTTCCAATATTTCAAATCATTTAATAAAAATAGAAGTTAAGATAGATAGGCATATGCCATATCAGGTAGTTGATTTCTTAACCACAAAACAAGGCACTTCATCTAGTGGCAACTAGAAGAACTAGGATTGGCGCGCTTCTGCCAGAGTCAGACGTTTCCGTTTTGTTACGAAGCGCCAGGACGGCGGACACTCTCAACTAGACCGTTGCAGCGTGAAGCCGCACTGGAACCTACCTAATAATAGTGCACTGTATCAAATTGTATTTTAAAGAAAAGTGATTCAGTTCGTAGTCATTCTTATTTATTACACGATACCCACATATAACCACCTGGCGGCTGATCGTAGCTCGAAACATCCTTACCATCCGTCGTATACATATTATTGCTGACTGATTGTCATCATCATCTTCCTGCCCTTGTCCCATCTTTCATCACACGTTTTTTTCTTCCATTCTATCCTGTCAACCGTCATACTATCTTCCTTTTCTTTCATATCACTGTTCACACAATCCATCCATCTTTTCTTTGGCCTCCCTCTCCACCCATCCACATGTATACTCATAACTCTTTTAGTAACATACGTTTCATCTCTCCTCTTTACATGACCATACCAAGACAAACGATTCCCCTTCAACTTTTCAGTCACTGGCGCCACTTTCAAACTTCTTCTAGCATATTCATTTCTCACTTTATCCATTCTCGTCACAACACACTTCCATCTCAACATTCTCATCTCCGCTACATGCAATCTTTTTTCATCCATTTTATTGCTGACTGATTGTACACTCCTCAAAGTTTTCCAAAGTATTTAAAATCACTCCGAATAGTACTTATTATTTTGTTAATGATTCGGACCTAAACAAATATTTGGATTTTGTAACTGATTCGCTGTTATAGGTTTCGTTTGTTCTGAGGATTTTAAATAATTATATATTTGTTGTTTGCTGATGTTTGGTTGGACTTTATTCGGAAAATTTATTGATGATCGATCAGTCAATATTTGCGGTTGTTTTAAAAAGTGTAGAGCTCTATATCATTTTGAATTGGAAAGGTAAGCTGATTCAGAATTATGTTTTTTTTTTGTGATCTGTGCAGAAAATGTAAAATATGATATATATATATATATCATATTTATATATATATATGATATATATATATGATGATGAAAAATATGTATAACTATTTCTCACCAGCGTCTTCGCTTGCGTGATAGTAGAAAATGTTCGCTAGAAGATTATAGAGTAAGTTTTTTACTTTATGATAAAATCTGAATTTACAGTGAGTTAGATCATTTTTATTTTAAGGGTGCGATATATAAATAAGCTGTGTTATATAGTTTAGCAGAGCGTAGTTATTTCTTCTAGTAAAGTAATCTCATTCGCATTGTAAGGTTTGTAGCGACATTTGTGGCGTCACATAAAAAGCAATCCTGCATCGCGAAATTAAAGTTCTCCGCGTGATTGGAACATATAGAACAGCCCGAAATCATCTATCGGACAGTTGCCCACCAGACATAAAACCCGTCTGGCCGAAGGATCGTCCCTATTCAACGGAGGTTTGTGGGACTTTACTCTCTGTTCCGCCTACTTCCTAAGGTTTTTATTCTATGACGACGATATTGTTTACAATAAACTTAAACTAATTTATCTAAATGTAGTGAATCTGATGAACCTAATCCAACTTAACAATCCTGGCTTAACTGAATACGGCCCTTTCCATGTGAATGCTCCTTACGATCGATTTAGCTAGAACTGCCCATTGGAATTAGAATCAATTGACTATAGCAATTGTATTTTAGCTAGTAAACGTTACGTAGAGTTGGCTGCTCTTAAACTTTAATATTTATTTATGATTGTGTAAAAAAATAGTCAAACTTAAACTTCACTCGAAGCATATTTTATTTTAATTAAACTGTGGCGACATCTATGACGTCACATATGAACAAAACTACGAAATCCTGCATTACGCAATTAGAGTTTTCCGAGCCATTTGAACACAACAGCCCGAAATCATCTTTCGGGCAGTTGCCCAGATCAGACAAAACACCCATATAGTTGGAGGATCCTCCCTGTATAACGGAGGTATGTTGGACTTTAAATTTATATTCACTTTTGACTTTTCATAGTCGGTCTGTCACAAAAAAATAGAATAGTAGATCTTTATGAAGAAGAACGCGCAGAAACACCATATAAACTCAAAAACTGAGGTAAAAGCCCCTTTTCTTGCGTTTTCACTGCCAAAGCAAACTATAGAAAATATTTATTTTCATTTGATTTCACCGTTTCCGGCTTCTTATCGATATGGTTCGTTCCCCATTAATTAGAAAGGAGGATATGGATCCTGGGCTTACCTTCCAGTAGCTACGTGTGTCACATCGTTGAGTAGGTATTTTTGAAGTGAATGGCGCCATATTCCAAATCTTAGTCCCATCCAAATTATTGGAATCACAGGCCTCCTCTCTAGGAGAAGGAATGGGCCGTAATCCACCATGCGGGCCTAGTGCGGGTTAGTGAATGTCACATGTCTTCGAATTTTTGGTTCTAGGACATGCCGGTTTCCTCACGATGTTTTCCTTCACCGTTTTGAGAGCAGTGGTCATGAAATAAATTACACAAAGTAATGCGTGCCTATTTGGGTTTGTACCCGCGATCTTCAATCAACAAAGCATCCTCCAATTAACTCAAAAATACCATCCAACGATGTAACATACATAGGTATTGGAAGGTGGGCCCAGATTTCATAGAAATCTCTGTTTCCATGTGTATGCATCTTTCTTTGTTTCCAAGAATACTGTAAAAAAAGTCATTTTATAAAAACATTCAATACTTACATCCATACAATTATTGATATTGTTGGTTATCTTGACATCCACCTCCACGGTCTCTCCAACCTTTAGAGCTGGTGGTAGAGAGAAGTCCAGTTGTATAGGGCGGAATACATTGATGGTGCGCGGCGCTGAGAACCGGAGTCCGTGGTTAGATAGGGATAAGGCCCAGAGAGACCAGCGTCCAGCTTCGGATGGTGCTGAGATGGTCACACCGTCGGTTGAGAGTTGGCTCCTGTGGAAGATAAATATTTTTGAGTATATTTTGTTGTTGTTAAATTTTCTGAAATGAATTTTGCAATTCCGTGCGGAATTGCAAAATTTAATTCTGCGCAGCCCGGTCCATCTTCGGACCACCAGACGTGCCGCGTTGTGTTACCGGTATATGGTGGACATACCACACATATGCAAAAAACGTTTTGAGAACACATTTATTATGAGTACAGCAAAGTAAGCGGATTTCCTGTCGAAGTCTGTGTTGCCTGGTAGCTACAACCTAGGGGTCTTTATATCAAGCGTGAATAGGTTATTTCTAGGCAAACGTGCTTCATTGTCCACCACATCATCGCTTAACATCAGGAAAGATGGTGGTCAATCGCAAGTTTATCAATAATAAAAAAACCTTTTAGGTGGGAAAATCATCTAATGACAAATTTCGCTCTTAGGCGGAGCGGGAGAGAGTGTCAGACTTTTACTGACTAAAACCCTCTCCTGTTTCTTCTTTGCTTTCGTCTCAGAGCCCCGGTTTCACTTACACACTACCCGTGGCCCCAGTAGGCTTCGACCCTGCTAGACCCCTACGATTTGCTGACATCTCCCAGAGGCGCGCGTGGAAAAATACGCGCCATCGACGACTTGGGCTCGGTCCGGACGGTTACCGGACGGTCGGACGGCGGGCTACGCATTGCTCGATGTCCGCAACTCCGCGCCTACGGTGGCCAGAAATCGGGATCGGAATCCCGGCGGCGGTTGGGGCGTGAGGACCGTTGCTTCACGCGGACTAATGTCAGTTTTTCTGGCTTCTGACTATCCGTAACGGCTGTCAAAGGTTCACAAATGACAACTATAACCAACAGCTTATGCTTTTCGAAGCAAGGAAGAATTTCAGTATGTCAAGATGGTTTTCCATCAACAGACCGACCTCAGCTAGTGCCGCTTAACTTCGGAGATTTATTCCATTTTAATACCAACAACGAATACCACTAGTGTTTGTTTCGACTCAAAAACACGTCTAAAGATACAAGGTATACTCAGTAAAAATGGTTTATGTGTATAAGACCACTAGTTAAAAAAAAAAACAGTACAATTCGAAAAAAATTAAATGTAGTTAAAAATATAAGGAAACCAATTTATTTTGATTAAGTTTGATTGAGCTGACAGTACCACATTCAAGTTATTGGTATTTGTTCGGAATGAAAAATACATATGATTTCACACAAATACAAGTGGTATTCGTTTTTGGTATCAGAACAGAATAAATCACTTCAGAGATCGATCAGTAGGCTAATATTATTTTAGCCAAGACATCTTGTATTTTGAGGAGTACAAAATACAAATCTATTTCAGTAAAGTGATGTGATTAATAAATTAAGTTTATTTTATCAATCGTGTTTTCCGTATCAAATCATAGCAAACTAGTTTCTGCCAGCGACTTTACACGCGTGAAAATAGGTTTTTTCTAAAGGCTTGCGTTTGAACAATATCTCACCTGATGGTAAGCGATTAGTTATGTGGTTTCTCCATACAAATTTTGGACTCCCGATTCATCCCTTTAGGGAGTGAATTTTGGAAAATCCTCTCTTAGTGCTCATCTACGTCATAAAAAGGAACAAAGTGCAAAATTTCACGCTCCTAGTCTCAGTAATTTTGGCTGTGCGTTATGCCAGTCAGTCAGTTTCTCCTTTTATGTAAATAGACTAGCTTTTACCAGCGACTTCGTCCGCGAGAACGTTGGTTTTTACGGACGTAAAGTCGGAGTTATTGATCCTTAGTGATCAAGCTTCTTCTGTACCAAATTTTATAACAATCGGTTCGTTAGTGTAACCGTAACAGCGTAACAGACAGACAGACAAATAGAGTCACTTTCACATTTATAGTAATAAATAATAATTAATCATTAATTTTAAAAAATATATTAATAATATGAATAATAGGTTTATAACACAACCCTAGTAATCAATTTTGTTATACTTCCATACTTCCCAATTTCATATAGAATTTTAGTTCACGAAAATCGTTAATTATTTCATGGTAGAACCCTGTTTACACGATGGAACACAAAAGCTTTCCAATTTCGTTACACCGATTTTATAACACACTGCATGCAACCGGGTTGTGTATGTTAATTAAACTGAATAATGAAATGCTTTATCGGGAAACAATGTTGGTAACTAATTTAATATCAAAAACAAAACTGTGATTAATGACTGGACATACTTTTGGGCAGTGATGGGTTCGGGTGTTTACTTTTATTGTGGTATTATTAACCGACTACAGTAAAGTCAAAAGGACTGTAATGATTTTGACAGACTATGTATGTATGTATGTTAGTATAGATAGATCGATATATTCTTTATTGTGACATTAGGAACTAAAAATTAATAGGGTGACACAATGGGCTGTGTTAAGCGATTTTTTACAGACAACCTTTGGATGGATTTGACAGAGATAAAAAAAAAAGATACACAGGTAGTTCGTGATGTACTATTTATATATATACAATATATAAACTAATAAATTGTTTATAATACAAACAATATATAATATATGTACGTTCATTTGTTCCCTCATAGCTCCTAATCTACTTATTGGAACTCGACATATGAGGTATTGTTAGAACCGTCTTAATTGTCCGCTGAACATGGGCTACGTGACGTGTCACAAAACTCGATATGGCGTCCTCTAGTGGACAAAAAGTAATGTGTTAAAAAAATAAAAAATGGAAATAAATACGCCGTGTTTGGTATCATTTGAAAGGGCTTCACTGGTACTTTTCAAAAATATCACCAAAATTCAAGCACAGTGATTTAACACCAAAATTATTGAAATAAAAAAAAAGTTAAAAACTAAAACCTTGAAAAACTTGTTTCATACTTTTCAGCGTCGTTTTTTTTCTTGTAGATAGTCCGTTATGATTTGTTAGGTTAGTTACAATGAGAGTGTATTAGATGATTATTATGATCAGCATATATTATTCTGTATTTTTGGGGTTCTGCACCTAAGTTGGCAAAAACAGAACCATTATAGGATCACTTCGTTGTGCGTCTTTCCAATCTGTCCGTCTGTCAAGATTCTTTTTCTCAGGAACGCGTAAATACTTGGCTCTGTTACTCCAAGTAGCAGTGAAAAAATGAAACTTTTAAGTAAATGCAATCTAAAGACAAGGCCGTTTATGCTTCGTTTAGGCGCATATTTTGACACTCGTTAAGAAATCAAAATAAAGTTTTGATTTCTTAACGAGTGTCAAAATATACGCCTAAGGCCTGGCGCCCATTATCAGCATCGGTAAGGAAAAACATCTTTCGGCATCCCGGCATCCGGAAGCGCAAACTATGACTTGGCTTGCATGTAGAGATGCCGAAGGACGCTTTTCCTTGCCGATGCTGATAATGGGCGCCGGGCCTAAAGTGTGTCTTGCTGACTTAAAATATTGAAATTTGGCATGAAGTAACGTCTCAAAGCACATGTATAATAATAAATCTGAAAACAGTAAAGTAGTATCGACACAAAGAAAACAATTTTACTATTCCGATAAATCTTCGAGACTCGATTCGGAAATTTAACTATCTACATAGATGAGTTTGTACGGAACCCTTTGTGCGCGAGTCCAATTCGCACTTGACCGGTTCATTTTTGCAAATTTTTTTGTCCACCATGTACCGATGGCGCATTGCCGTACGCCTGGTGGTCCGATGATGGAACGGAAATAGATAGAGAAACGAACACTAAGCTAAATCTATACGACTTCTTTAAAAAAACGTAGGTACCAGAAAATATTAACTACAGTTGTAAAACTACTCAAAAAAATTCGATTAACCAATTCATCATAACTTGTCTCGTTGATCCTCAAACAAATCATTTATTTTATCGCATGGCTTTAGGGTAACGCAAATCTCGGAGGTATAAAGTTAAAATATTATAAGAGACATCGCTTTGTCTCCGTCGTATGGCCGGACAGCGCCCGGAGAGCGGCCGGACGCCGGACAAGACGGCCGTTTGTCTTGCTGTCCACTCATGACTTATAATAGTCCGATATGATCCATTTGACAGGCTCTATTAGATAGTAAATTATGTAAGCATTATATATTTCGTGATGTGCATAAGCAAGTTTCCTGATTATACTGATGTGTTTCGTTTGGGTCCCCTTTATTTAAGTGGGATTCATAAACTCGCTCTGAGCAAAAGGGAGTCTTAGACTATTAATGACTCAAACCCACCTGAGTTTTTTCATTTACCGTTTGCGTTTCCGGGCCACGGTAACTTTCAAATAATCCCACAGTAGTTTGGGCCCCTAAGGATCAGAATGCAATGTGTTTTTAGCAATGATTGGATCTAAGACTTTTTGTTTTTGGTTGATCAAGTCAGAATTTGAGTATCAAGTATTTTGTTGATCTTGCCATTAAGTGCTTAATTTTTTACCGACTTAAAAAAGAAGGAGGTTCTATGTTCGGCTGAAAGTATATTTTTCTTTTTATATATATTGAGTACCATCAGCTTACCATCAGGTGGGATCGCAGTCAAGCACTGGTTCATATCAATTAAAAAAAAAAAAAAAAGAGTGATTTCTCGGTCAATTGTGAACCGATTTTGAAAGTAATTTTTTTGATTGTAAGGTTATGCTTTCGAGTCCCTTAGAAATATTGTTATGATCTGATGAGGAAATTCGAAGATATGGGACGGAACTCCATATAAGATCATAGCAGAACTGACATAACATGTAAAATGGCTTTGTTTATACGTGTAGTCGATGACTGACTGAAAGAAGGGGGTCATCCCCTTGATGATGAAGCTAGAAGGTAGACACCGGAACTCTATAATAAATCAATGTAACCTAACCGTGTTTAGGATTATTACAATTGTCATGAGATCCACTCTGACTATAAGATACCATCGAGCTAATCTGATGATGATTAGCTGAGGGGTACTTTTAAGTTATGCTACCACAACTAAGAGGTGTAACCTTGTGTTTATGGCGGTAAGTCCCCTCTTTGAGGCGTGGTTGGAAAGACCTCACGGCGTCCTCACATTCCGCATGACGCAGGTCCTCACCGGACACGGTAAGTTCGGGAGGTTCCTGCACCGGATTCGTGCGGAAACGACGCCCGGGTGTCGCCACTGTGTGGCCCACCCGGAGGACACGGTGGAGCACACGGTGGAGGTGTGCCCCGCTTGGGCAGAGCAACGCCGTGACCTCGTGAGGGCAATCGGCGGCGGTGATCTCTCGCGTCGGGCCTTGGTTCAGGCCATGCTCCGGAGCGAGGAGGAGTGGCAGGCGGTCGCCTCCTTCTGCGAAGCAGTAATGCTAGCTAAGGAGGCGGCCGATCGCGTGAGGCAACGGTCCTTACGCCCCAACCGCCGCCGGGATTCCGATCCCGATTTCCGGCCACCGTAGGCGCGGGCTTGTAGACGGCGAGCAATGGGTGGCTCGCCGTCTGACCGTCCGGTAACCGTCCGGACGGAGCCCAAGTCGTCGACGGCGCGTTTTGTTCCACGCGCGCCTCAAGGAGATGTCAGCAAATCGTAGGGGCCCAGCAGGGTCGAAGCCTACTGGGGCCACGGGTAGTGTGAAAGCGGAGCCCGGGGCCCTGGGACGAAGGCAACGAAGGAACAGGAGTGGGTTTTTAGTCAGTAAGAGTCTGACACTATCTCCCGCTCCGCCCAAGAGCGGGGATGTCATTAGGATGATTTTCCCACCCAATAAAAAAAAAAAAAAAAAAAAAAGGTGTAACCTTGTGTAAGTATTTTTTTCATTATGTTTTTATTGGGTATCGTCTCTAGAGTCATTAAGGTGAACAAAAATAACGCCAAAATCTTACATAAATATAGTTTTGTAATATCCAAACATTTCATACAGTTTCTACAAGCAGTGTTGAAAACAACATGTTTAAAGTGAATCAGAACATTAATGCCGATTAAATATTATTTGTTTCAGCAGTTTTACTTTCGCAAATCTTAGCAAAAACCATTCACTGCCATAAATCCTTACATTTCTGTCCAGCTACATCAGCAATTCGTCATTGGTTGCTCGCATAACTTTTGCTGGGCAATAGATGAATCGGCGAATTCGATTTATGGGAGTTGATTTATTTATTACTACTAAGACTTCGTTGTTGGAGGTTTTCACGCGATTTTTCCTCCTCGGAATTCGGATAAAACTAAGTTTGTGGGTTGTGGCCCTCCTCCCATATTGAACAGGCTGAGAATGGGAATATTTGCTTAGGTGTTTCTTGTTTTCTGTGGATCCCTTGAGGGATGTAGGTAAATTAGTTAATAGTACACAGAGAGTTTGTCTTTGTAAGTACTGGTTTTTGGTATTATGTATATATCGTGATGTTATGTAGATAGCTATGAGTTACTTCTATGTAGTTTTATAGACACTGTATTTCAATAGCGGTTAATAATGTGAACTATTTTAGGTCAAAACGCAAGAAGTATGTGAGGATTGTAGCAGATGTGTTGAAGATAATGTTTTGAACGCGACCATTAATACTAAAATTTAATGTATGGCATGTCGTGAACTTTCTCTCGTATCTTAGGACTGATGTTGATTTGTTGTATTTTGTAATGTTATAGCATAAGCATAGCATAACATAATCAGCCTTTTAATGTTCCCACTGTTGGAATTCAGGCCTCCTCTCTCTAGGAAAGGGAATGGACCGTACTCCATCACGCCGGCCCAGAGCGGGTTGCTGAATGTCACATGTCTTCGAATTTTTGGTTCTAGGACATACCGGTTTCCTCACGATGTTTTCCTTTACCGTTTTGAGAGCAGTGGTGATGAAATAAATTACACAAAGTAATGTGCCTGGCTGGATTTGAACCCGTGATTTACAACTCGTAAGCCGGAGCCGTCGGCCACCACTGCTCTCCTACAACTCAACTCAACTTTAAATGTAACAAAATTTTGAAACATTACTCCACCTAATTGAATAACTCGTAAAAGTTCAAACCTTTTAGTATTTTCTTAGAAGGATTACCTATTCAAGAGATTTAAGGATTATGGAACAAGCTTATTATAATAAAAGTGCCTAATATTTCAGTAGCAAAAGAAAATGTATTACGAGAAAATTCTCAAAAGATTTACTAAAAGTTGTTTTGAAATGGAATTCTATTGAAGCTTAATTAGTTGTTAAAGTTACTAATTTTAATTAAATAATTTGGAAGCTAATCGAACTGGAGGTATTTATAATAAAAGTTCTTACAAAGTTGGAATTTCAATGGTTTTCAACTGAGGTAAAAATGTATCGTGGATCAAATTTCAGTTCCATATTTTTGGGATTAACAGAACATTCTTTAAATAACGGGCGATTGCCCATCTTTTAATAAAGTATGGATACAGAGTGTTGCAAAAATGTAATTGGCTAATGATAAGTAAACACTAAAATAGACTATCATTATCATCATCAACATCATTATTTCAGCATTTCATTTCAACTGCTTATAGTTCCTGTGAACTAGTTAATATTTACTGGTGTCTCGCTTTTTTTTGGTGGGAAAATCATTCAATGACATCCTCCGCTCTTGGGCGAAGCGAAAGGGTGTGTCAGACTTTTACTGACTAAAAACCCACTCCTGTTCCTTCGTTGCGTTTCATAACAGGGCCGAGTCTTCCTTTCAGAAGCAGACCCTTGGCCCCAGTAGGCTTCGACGCTGCTGGGCCCCTACGGTTTGCTGACATCTCCTTGAGGCGCGTGTGGAACAGTACATGCTGTCGACGACTTGGGCTCGGCCCGGACGGTTACGGAACGGTCAGACCGCGAGCTACCCATTGCTCACCGTCTGAAAGCCTGCGCCTATAGTGGCCAGAAATCGGGGTCGGGATCCCGGCGGCTGGGGCGTGAGAGCTTTACCCTCGCGCGTGCACGTGTGGCCTCCTCCTTTGAGGTATCCCGCTTATCTCCAATGAAAAAGGAGGATCCACCGGCCAGATGGATGTTGTGTCTGGTCTGGGCAACTACCCAATATTTTTTTTCGGACTGTTGTATGTTATGGTCTAATTGCGAGGTGAACTCTGATAGCACACTGTGGGGTTTTATCTTTTATTTTCTATATGCCATTTGCTAAAAAATAACTTACGTATAATTGAAGCACTTCCACATCCACAGTCGGTCATGCGTCGCTGGAGGTACCAGGTGTGCAGGGGCGTGGGGAGCTGGTGCGGTTCTCTGCCGATAAAGTACTCCACCACCGCAAGCACCGCCGCCAACGAAAAGAGAGACGCCTGCAGAGACGAACTCTGGTCCTGGTGCTTCTTCGTGTTCTGGGGTCCTGGTAGATAGATGAAACAGGATTTTTATTACGAAAAAAAAATTAAGAGGTAACTAATTATCTATTGTCCCTAGTTTATACACCTTTAGTTTTTAATTAGTACAAAAAATAATTAGGCTCTATTCGTACCCGTTACTGATCATATTTGTGTAGTCAAAAGTAAAAAGATAAAATAATTTTCATAACTGGTAAATTCATAATAGAATCAATATTCATAACAACTGCTACTAGAAAATAAAGTCATTTATTCATTCAAAAATCAATAGCCTGTACAATATTTTTATAAGTTCAGTTACATTTAGGGATATAAAAAAACGTTAGATAATAACTTTGCTGTTTATGAAAATAATTTTTAAGACTTTTCTTAAATAATAACAAGACCTTTTCTAATAAGCCCTTAAAGTATTTGTACTAATTACTGGGGGTGTATATGTTTTGGTCGAGACTCAAAACAACTCACTCTAAGTTTTAAAGAATTAAACTTTATCGAAAGTAGTCTCAGCAGGATTGTATAATACGAGCTCTTAACGTTACCATTGGACAACCTAAACTTGATTCTTAAAGGGATCGAGCTATATAGGGTATCCATCGCTCAATCGCACGACTGACATTTGAACACGTCGTGATGAGGCCCCTTATGTACATGACATACTTAATTATTCTCTAAATGTTAATAAAATAAAGGGCAAACTCACGCATTATTTCCGCGAAAAACATAATTAATAGGTAACAAATCACTCCCAAAATATTACACACGTTACTCTTAACAAAAACGCCAAAAAAAAATAACAACATTACAAAGCAAAAAAGATACACGAATAACATTTGTAGTGGAAACGAATGTCTATCTCAACGTCTCAATAACAACGGAAACTGCTCGTACGCGTACATTTAGCCAGATGAAAAGGCAGAAGATATTTCCTTCGTCGAACCGGGTGAAAGATGAATCGTGTGACGTAATCCTCGGCTCAGCTGTGAAAACGGGAAGTTGGAAATACGGAGGAAAGTTTCAAACGCACTCGAAGGGGAAACAGCAATGAAATTGTAGGATTGCTAAAGAAAACTGAAAGCTGCAATTCTTTATAGGTACTGTTGATTATTATCAGAATTAAAGGGAAGTGAAGTAGATTGTATCTCAATTTGGACTAGCTGTTTAAGAGCATTTATTCGTTAAAACCACGCAGAAGCCAAAATCAATGATTTCCGACAGACGCTGACGCGATTCCGCGTCTATTATATAGTGATACTAAATAATTAATTGTAGTGTAAACAAATAAGTTATTAAAAAAATATTGTACCATGTCTTATATCGTAAATGTGTTCAATGAAAAAGTCTAAAAAAAAAAACAAAAATGCCTCATATTTTATCCTAAACTAACACGTTTCCATATCTCTAAAATGGAAAATGACAGTTTTGAGATTACTTTTCTTCAATGAAAACTTACAGCAATCGTGTTTTTTTTGTCTGTGCACTAACTAGTCAATGTCATAATTTTTTTAAAAGTAAAATTGTTGTAAGTTTATCATACACGGTTTAACTACTATCTCGTATCTACGTAGACCGCCGACCGCTAGTTTTAAAAATGGCTTGGATAATAACTGTTCTAATGGGAAAACTATGGGACTATATAATTTTAAGAGCTGTACTTCCACCTGTGACAAACAATAAATATATCTGAATCTGACTATTTGAAAATGTTTTGAAACCATACACTAGATTATGAAATTCCTAATAATATGGCGTCAATATCTTACCTAGAAATTAAACACATTATTGTTATATTATCCGTCGAAAATCATTGATTTTGAATTCTGCGTGGTTTTAACGGATAAATGCTCTTAACTAAAATAGACATCATAGGATAGATCCTATATGGTTTATGATTTATTTTCAGAAATTATAAAGATGAAAACAAAAAATATATAACGATATAAAAAAAAAAATCATATAAAATTTATATATCATAATTTATATCTGAGGTGTCCAGAAAGAAACCCAGAAACTGGAACTAGAAACTCCAGAATGTATTATGCATCAATAATCAGGATATTGCTGATTTCATCAACAAAACAAAACTAAATGATAATAGTGCATAGTGTCAAGATCACGCGAACGATATCCTTCAGTGTGTTTTCATACAGGAAGATGAATCGTGTGACGATAAATGATGTATTTCGCTTTGAGCACGTTTGGTATTGTCACGATGGTTGATTGACGTCCCCGAACAAGTACCGCGAATTGTTTGAACGTTAGCAGCATATTTTGGGTGAAATTCTGCCTCACATGAGCATGTAAGGCAATGACAAGGGTAATTTATTTCCATGATGTATGCATTCGTATTTGGTTTAGAATTCCACTGTGTGTAATTTGTGGTGATGTCTGCCAGAATGGTACGGCTGCCAATGAATGTAGGGGTTAGAAAATGATAATACCTACCAGAGGCATGAAAAATTCCCTATTTTGTAAGTTATTCAATGTAAGTTATTACTTACGATATTAATTTAAAAAAAATATAACATTAAACAAGAAGTTAATATACACAACTCTAACACCTATAAATATTACAAAAAAAATTGCATTTTTAAATTACCCCTAATTAATCTACCTATAACGTTATATATAACAATTTTAATTTTATTTGCGTTTGCGTGGGCAAAAGCTATTATTTTTTTCATTGGTTATATTTTATGTCACTCAGGAATAAAACAGTTTTCTATCGGTGAAAAAATTTTGGCAATCAGGCCACTACTTTCAGAGATTACCTCCTACAAACAAAAACAAATTTTACGTCTTTATAATATTAGTGTAGATAACATGTTTATGCCTATACTTGTTGCTCAAAGTTATAATGATCGGCTTCATGTTTACTAACAATATTGTGCTATAACTTTGTTTTGTATTGAAGACAGAAGTTTGTATAGTAACAACGATGTTGCTTAATTGTTAAACAATAAGCTCCTGCAAAATGAGTTCCCGCTATCAAAGTCCGATGCTTCCTTCTTTGTTCGTTGTAGGGCTTGGTGTAAGTAAAAGGACTCGAGCTACTAATATTTTAAAAAATAAATCATGAAGAAAAGTCACAGTTAAAGTAATGCCAAATACAAATTCAGTGGAACGTAAAGAACATAAAATAAATAATAAAAGATATTTAGAAGATGAGAAGATGACAAAAATAGTAAAGGTGGTTGAGACTTAAGACAAACTTGATACTTGCAATAAAACACTTTTGGTAAAGTCAACTTTTAGGACTATTAAAAAAAAACAAATAAAGAGTGATCAAATTCATATTTCAATTATTTGTGTACGACCACATAACACCATTTGTCAGTAGAATACACGAAAAAATATAACAATAAGGAAGTTAGTGATAGCATGACGAGTGACAGGGCAGAATGGAAGAAAAAAACGTGTTGCGCCGACTCCAAATAACACAACCACCCATTGTATGTACGTATGTGTTTTAGTTTTTAGTTTCCTTTTATTTTTGTATTGGTGTACAATAAAGGATACATCATCATCTTCCTGCCCTTATCCCGTGTTATTTGGGGTCGGCGCAACACTTTTTTTTCTTCCACTCTGCCCTGTTACTCGTCATACTATCACTAACTTCCTTTTCTTTCATATCACTCTTCACACAATCCATCCATCTTTTCTTTGGTCTACCTCTCCCTCTCCATCCATCCACATGTAAAAACATAACTCTTTTAGTAACATGCGTTTCATCCCTCCTCTTCACATGACCATACCAAGATAAACGATTCCCTTTCAACTTTTCAGTCACTGGCGCCACTTTCAATATTTCAATACAATAAAGGATACAATAAATAAAAATAAATAAATAAACACAGGACAAGGGCAAGAAGATGATGATGTCAGTAGATTACTCAAAGCAGAGTGAAAATATCCCATAGTGATGTTCTAAGGCTAAATTATTATAAAAATACCCCCGTCCATATTTCATCCGTTAAACCCTAGAGATTCTACCAAATTAAATTGTCAGACAATTTTCTCTCATTCAATTTTATAAAATTAAATTGTCGGATTATTTCATTTTAGAAGATTCGTCTGACGGCTGCGTCTACATCGAGACTGATGTGACGTATAAAAATGAAGTTAGACGATGTTGCAGTTGAAATTCAATTTGGTTTTCTTAAATGCTGTCACGTCTGGACGTAGAGTATAGCAACTTCAAGCTTATGTGCCTCTTTTTTGTGTCCAGATGATGTATTACTTTAAAACTTCAGTATCAGATATTCCATTTAGTCACAGCATCATTATTTTTCACTCTCACGTCACGTTCTCAACTGTTAAATGAAATTCATTCACACAAAGCTTTTCCTAGCAATAGTCCGAGAAAACCTCAGAAGAAAATACAGTAACTATTTACAGTGGAAATCCAATTTCAAATATTTCACCGTCCGCTTGCTATGACGTCACTCCCTTGGCGCAACACAGAATCCGCTGCATCGCTTAACTCGCTTTCCCAGAACACAGTTATTATACCGCTGTGGTACTGTTATTCGATATCTCGACCAATAACGAGTTTCTATTCGCATCACTACAAGCTGTCGGTGGCAAGGACTGGGAAATTATAAGTTTTTCCGCATAACTTCATAAGACTATCAGCGGGGATGCGGAAATTATTTTTTTTTCTTCTTAGTTAAAAGCAAATGATGGCGCTGACAGGTGACGGTGAAGTTTATTAACCAACATTATTGATGTTTTTCTTCCTTCTTTTGCCTTAATTATTATATTCATTGGCCATGAAAGCCGTTGATAAGATTACGAAGTGGAAGAAAATGTTATAAGATTTGTAACGAATCTATACGTATCAGTATTGTATACGAAAATAACTCTTGATTTGATTTATTGGCTAGATGGATTCATCTATATTTTGGCATACGGATGGACCATGACCTGGATTAGAACATAATTTATGATACTTTTTATTCTAACAGTATGTTCCAGTGAGATTAACATTATTTATTACATTTTTTTTTTATTGGGTGGGAAAATAATCTTATGACAAAACCTGCTCTTGGGCGGAGCGGGAGATAGTGTTAGACTTTTACTGACTAAAAACCCACTCCTGTTCCTTCGTTGCCTTCGTCCCAGGGCCCCGGGTTTCGCTTTCACACTACCCGTGGCCCCAGTAGGCTTCGACCCTGCTGGGCCCCTACGATTTGCTGACATCTCTTTGAGGCGCGCGTGGAACAGTACGCGCCGTTGACGACTTGGGCTCGGTTGGATTACCGGACGATCGGACGGCGAGCCACCCATTGCTCGCCGTCCTCAAGCCCGCGCCTACGGTGGCCAGAAATCGGGATCGGAATCCCGGCGGCGGCGGTTGGAGCGTAAGGACCGTTGCCTCACGCGATCGGCTGCCTCCTTCGCTAGCATTACGGCTTCGCAGAAGGAGGCGTCCGCCTGCCACTCCTCCTCGCTTCGGAGCATGGCCTGAACCAAGGCCCGGCGAGAGAGATCGCCGCCGCCAATTGCCTCCACGAGGACACGGCGTTGCTCTGCCCAAGCGGGGCACACCTCTACCGTGTGCTCTACCGTGTCCTCCGGGCGGTCCACACAGTGGCGACACCCGGGCGTCGTTTCCGCACGAATCCAGTACAGGAACCTCCCGAACTTACCGTGTCCGGTGAGAACCTGCGTCATTCGGAAGGTGAGGACGCCGCGAGGTCTTTCCAACTACACCTCAAAGAGGGTACTTACCGCCATAATTGTGGCGTGCCCAACATTATTTATTACATGGGAAAACCGTGGGCCGGAACTAGTATGAAATAATATCTTGAGTCACATAGCTCTGTCAAATTAATTAGTCTTGCTTGTATCATTATAGTCGTTAATCTATGTTAATATGACCATTATAGCATTGAAAAGGATCTCAGTCAATTAAGGTTCCCGACAATCAATTATGTACCTAATATTAGTACTTAATTAAGCTTTTATTACGTACATTAAGATAAAAGTAATTTCGGAAAATATAATTATAAGCGAAGTAACTAAATACTCGTACATAACGTTTGTGTGACTAATGACTATTACTGAGTAATTAGTAACTTTAATGAAGTAGTTATATTATCTCTAAAAAAGGTAAATTAATTTATAGATACCGAAGGGAATATTAATGTCTACAGGGATCGTTAGTTTATTGACAAGATTATAAATTTTGTTTTTTTGTTTGTTTTGATCAAGATTTGATAACCTGTACAGCTATATCATTGGCCTCATAATCCTGAAATGCAGGTGGTTGTGCAGGACGAGTAACCAAGGAGGTAGCACATGTCCTGCAAAGGAGTACCACACTGGCACTGTTTTGAGATGGATCGAGAAAGACTAATTAAGCCAGTTTTTCGTGCATTGGTCAATTCTTATCTAAAGTTGTAGAGAGACCATTTACTTAGCATGTAAGCATAAGCATTATCCTTATAATGTTCCCACTGTTGAAACTCAGGCCTCCTCTCTAGGAGATGGAATGGGCCATAATCCACTATGCGGGCCTAGTGCGGATTGATGAATGTCGTCTTCGAATTTTGGATTCTAGGACATGCCCGTTTCCTAACAATATTTTTCTTCATCGTTTTGTTAGCGGTAGTGATAAAATAAATTACAGAAAGTAAAGACCCTGGCTGGGTTTGAATCCGCGACCAACAACTTGTAAGTCGGAACCATTTAGCATTCACTTATACAAATCTATTTCTTTTGCTTACCGGTCTAATTCTGAATATATAAAATAGAAATGCCACTTACGTTTGGTGAGGATCAAATTTCGCATCAGGCGGTGCTCTAGCTCCGATCAAACACATTGTGGAGTCCGGTGGAGCGAGGACTCGCAGCTGCAACGCTGCTCTGGGATACCACCACCGGCGTTCTTCTATAGCTACAGCAACCTGGTAACAATTTAGATATAATGATTTATTGGTCCTGTAATTGGAATAAGCATCTTACAGATAAAGGGGGTAGATATACCACATATAAAAATGAATTCGCTGTGTTACTCCATGGAACAGATAGCGGCACGAATCTTGAGCGCTCCGCGAAAGAACGGGGATCGCTTTGCGCATCGTGCAATATCGGCGAGCCAATTTATGTTCGAGGATTGCACTTTCCGCCCCCGCATCTCTCTTCATACCACTAAAGATACCCGAAATTTCAGTTCTGCGTGTTTCTACGCAAGTAGAACTGTAGAAGTCAGCGCTAGAGATCAGTGCCGGTATCTATATATGATATAAAAGTATGATGTCTAAAACTGTTGGAAAAGAATAGAATAGATAATTACTGCCAATTAACACTTCTGCAGTAATATTATAAAGAGGTAAAGTTTATAAGTTTATTTATAGAAAGTAATCTCTGGAGCTAATTAATATTATATTTTACGCTAAAATATTTGACGCCCAACGACCAACAGATCGGCAGATGCTACACAAAAATTTGGGCAGTGAATATGTTAGAAGAAAACTAATTAAAAAAATAGTGAAGCTTTCTAACCCTTAGAACAAAACAACAAGAGCTTAAAACGTATATTGTGTGTAAGGCCTCACACGCACAAACCTATTGCCGAAAGTTACTGTAGCAATAAATTTAATGTCCAGGACCCAGTTAACACTACCCAATACGTATATACGTACGCATTCGAGCGATATCGGGGTACACAGAAAATTACAGGCGTTCTTGATTGCGTCCTTTAACAGAAAACGAATTGCTTTTCATTAGGGGTCGTTGATTAAACGCTGTGTTATTATTACTGGACGTTATAAATGTGATCAGGGAAAATAATATATGAAAAGAAAATTATAGATTTTTAAATTGGATAGTGATGCACCCTAGCTTTGGATGGGTGTTACAAATCTATAGAACTCTTGGTTTTTCTTTACTATGACATGCATTGTAATATATATCTAAACCGTTCTCATTAATCACTGTATATCGATGAAAAGTGCATGAAAATCCATTTTGTAGTTTTTGAGTTTATCGAGAATGGATAAAGTGAGAAATGAGTATATTAGAGGAAGTTTGAAAGTAGTGCCAGTAATTGAAAAGCCGGAAGGGATAAAATGCATGTTACTAAAAGAATTATGAGTATACACGTGGACGGATGTAGATGGAGGCCAAATAAAAGATGTATTGAATAAGAAGTGATATGAAAGAATAGGGAGTTAGTTACAGCGTGACGGGTGACAGGACAGAAAGGATAAAAAAAACGTATTGGGCCGACCCCAAATAAAACGGGACCAGTCTAAGATGGACAAGATGGTGATGAGTATTTGATTTTAAGCCTTTTTCAACATTAACACAAACTCACTCTGTTTGTGTTCCTTCATATTTAGTTCGAAATGCTGCCAAAATGTAGTAGCATCAGCTATTTATCATTCAGAATAAAACTTATCATTCTGTACTTATCCTTGGCGTATATATGTGTCGCTATTTATGGGAAATTTGCAGTTAATTTAAAAAAGACTAGTTTTTTCTAATAGGTTACAAATGTAAAATTACAGGCTCCATACTACATTCAAAAATAAGATTAGACATTTAAAATAAACCTTTATTGGTGTCCGTTCAACCGATTTCGACTTCTATAACGTTGATGGCATAACAAATGGTAGTATAATAAATGGTTCCCTTCAAAATGGTTGAGCTAAGTGGTGCTAATATTCGCGCCATGTCCGTGAACGGTTGCTATCAGTTGAAACTGGTCATCTCTTAGCTGGCAGTTGCTATTTTAATATCTAATAAAAAAAAAAAAACTATATATAGTTTTTATTTTTACTTTATTTACGTTGTTCTCACATGATAGCGACAAGAAACATGTAACAGAGATATTTTTAATTACATAACATAATTGAAAAGAGTGTCCATGGAGTTTCTTGCACATTTTTCTCCATAGAGATCTACACTTTGGGATGTGCAATTACCTTATTTTTTCCTGACTGACTGACTTCTTGACTTTTCAAAAGTGCCTGTAAATGGGTTATTTGAAATAAAATGCTTTGAATTTTTAAATCTGCAATAAAGAATCGGGTACAACACCACTTTTTTGCTATTAGTGCCATCCTTGTGTTTACGCAATAGGAATCAAAATCGGTTGAACGGACAGTAAAAAGGGACTTCGTCTACATAAAAGCGCTAAATCATCCCATGAGTACCCACTTTCTAGGTGAAAAGTATATTCTGGCCTACGTGTGTGCCTCATTCATGTACGTTCAGACATTTGAACGTGAAGGAGTAAAAACATACACACGTACTTAAATTAACCTTTATAACATCGGTGTGATTATGCGTTCCCATTATTTTTAATTCCATTAAGTGTCCTATAAAAATAATTGGTTCCATTAAAGAATTTCGCCACGAGGACATCTTAAATAAGTGCACCGAAGGGGACTATTTATGGTAATTAAAGTTGAGAGAGTGTTTCGTCTTAAGGACTTTTCATATAGTCAGTCTGTTCCTATGGTGTAAAATATTTGTCATCTTAAAGTATACTAGCATTTTGCCCGCGACTTTGTTTACAATAATATTATTTATTTAGATTAGAATCTGTGTTAATTTCAAAGTTTATTATTATTAATCTAAGAAATGGGAATTATCCCCAGTGATCCCACCTGATGGTAAGCCGTGATGCAATCGTTGATGGTGAGGCGCACTAGTTTATTAAGAGCCTATTCACTCTAGCCTTGAAGACACCCAAATTATAATCGGATGGGAAGACCGCAGCGGTTTTATAGGGGTAGTTTTGAAAAATAAATAATGACAACCTTTATTACATATTTCTGTTATTTTTTCTGCTAAGTTTCATACATGTTTCAACTTGCCTACGGTCTTCCCGTCCAATTATAATTTAGGTATCTTCAAGGCTATAGTGAATAGGCTCTTAATAAACTAGTGCGCTTCACTATCAACGATTGCATCACTGCTTACAATCAGATGGGATCGCAGTCTAGCACTGGTTTATATCAAATAAAAGAAAAGAAAAATATCCGTGGGTATTTTTCTATATATATAATAATAAGATTTTGCATATACACAAAATCCTTTTTCACTTCAAAGAAAGTTCTCGTGCAAAATTTCACGGTCCTAGTCCCAGTAGTTTGGTTGTGAATTGATTTGTCAGTCATTCAGTTCTCCTATACATATTTATATATATAAATATATAGTAGGTTTTTATTTAACTTCTTTCTGGTTTCTATAAGCAATCAACGTCTAACATCTAACACTTAATACCCGCAATTCATCGTCATAATCTCTTCGTGTTCTGTTGTTTTCCTTCCAGTGGTTCTGAGATAAAATACGATAAAACTTACCTAGATCGTTCATATCTTACCGAATTATCCAATCCCATTGATTTAAAATTACTTCTACATCAACACAAACTACATGAGTAACACCAAAAAAAGTAATTAAAGTCCAATAACTTTCATTTTACCACATAATATCGTACATCCGTTGATTCTTTGTATCGCATTGTACGAAAAGCTCAATTTAATTAAATTTGCCACCAAACAAAGGGTGTTGAGCACAAAAAGGGCTGTCACACGCACAACAGGATGTGACGTCCATGTCGGTGCAAACTACGAGCGTCTACGCTTGTGCAAATTAAAATATTTCACTGTTGTGTGTGCTGTTTCTGTTTACACCAGGAAAGTGATAGTGGAAATAGGTAAATGAAATACAGTTATCAGAATATAATGCCTGTATTTCTCGAAGATTTATAAAGCTAGGCGTCCGTGGACGGCCTACTGTCGCGTAGCTTTATAGACGCGTATTATTATTATTATTATTTATTTATCAGGAACAATTTACATTGTATTTGATACATTATTAATATACAAACATGCGATGAAGGAAAAAAATAAAATTAAAACATGAATACGTAATTAAAACGAAAATAAAAATATTTACAAAATAGGAAATTGGATATTATAATATTAAATTATAATTCGTCTAAGGAGTACAAGACTCTTTCCAACAGAAATGCTTTGAGCTTTGTCTTAAAAGAGCTAGTGTACAACAAATCCTTCAAATCCGTTATTATACGCTTGGTATACTTCTGTGTTGTGTATATCTCGCTATCTCTTTTGTACTCGAGTAACTTAATGGCGTTGACGTAACATTTTAGTTTGTGCATCCTTTTTCTGTTGTTTGACAGTTTTCCCTTCCAACACTTTTGAAAGATTTCTAACTCAGATGCAAGATGCTTAATTTTGCTTTGCTTTTACGATTTTGATCCATACAAAATAAATGCCTCAAATACCCAATTTAATTTGAGTACCATCAGAAGCATCGCATCGCAGCGTTAGAAGGCCTGCCACAAGGTGGACCGACGACCTGGTGAGAGTCGCGGGATTGCGATGCATGCGAGACACACAGTCGTTGTGACGTCGCTTGGGGGAGGCCTATGTCCAACAGTGGACGTCTTTCGGCTGAAATGATGATGATGGTCATCCCATAAGCTTCTGATAGCTTAATAGAATGCTTGAATGATTAAATTATAGAAGTGTTTCACTTCAAAACCATGTTTAAATGCTTACGTATTTACAAGTTAGGTATAATTAAAAGCATATAAAAGACCCTTTATATTTTTTTTTTGGGTGGGAAAATCATCTTATGACAAGTCCCACTCTTGGGCGGAGCGGGAGATAATGTCAAACTTTTATTGACTAAAAACCCACTCCTGTTCCTTCTTTGCCTACCCGTGGTCACTTTAGAAGTGGGTATGTTGCAGAATTGGCTAGGGCTTGTATACGGGGGTACCCAAAATCAACAAATTACTAATTAAGCTTGGCAAACGGTATTTCAATTTCACGCCAATTGACTGATCAAAGAGTCATATACCCTGATTAATCATTATTATGAACCGTACACGTTTGTTGGGTAGTAATAATTGAGTGGCTACGCGGCAATGTGGCCTGGATGTGAAAGATTAATAAAATTTGTCGTCGTTTACGTCGCTAGTAGTGTATTGTTATTTCTATTGACTAAGTGGCGATATTATTGTATTGTATACTGCTTTTTGTTATCCCTATAAAATAACATAAAATAAATTGGGCAAGTAGTCTGTGTTTTTGTACGATATTTTATACTGATCAAAAATTTTCCTGAAAACAGCATCAAAATTGGTTAATAACTACAGCTGCAATTAAGATGCTTACAGACGTCACACGTCCACATCTTACTATGGACGTGTTAGGTAAGACTAACAAGTCAAAGTAAGAAACAAACTCTTGACCCCAGTAGGCTTCGGCCCTGCTGAGCCCCTACGGTTTGCTGACATCTCCTTGAGACGCGCGTGGAACAGTACGCGCCGTCAAGGACTTGGGCTCGGTCCGGACAGTTACCGCAAGCCCGCGCCTATGGTGGCCGGAAATCGGGATCGGGGTCACTCCCTCGCACGTGCACGTGCGGCCTCCTCCTTTGCTAGCATTACTGAAGAAGCATCGCAGAAGGAGGCAACCGCCTGCCACTTCTCCTCGCTTCAGGCCATGGCCTGTACCAAGGCCCGGCGCGAAAGATCGTTTTCGCCGATTTCCCCCACGAGGACACGGCGATGCTCTGCCCAAGCGAGGCACTGTGTGCTCAACCGTATCCTTAGGGCGGTCCACACAATGGTGGCAGCCGGGCGTTAATTCTGCACGGATCCGGTGCAGGAACTTCCCGAACTGACCATGTTCAGTGAGAACCTGCGTCATGCGGAAGGTGAGGACGCCATGAGCCCCACGTCTATCGTAGTATTGGCGCGAGGACGACATTTTAATAAAATGTCCCATACTAGAGATAACTCTGTGTGGTGGGTTCCTTCACAAACCTTTTGTATCTGATGCCCATTTTTATAGTATATTTATGGAGAAATTTAACCCGCCATATGCAGCGTAACAGCTAATAGCTCTACCAATGTCTCAACCAATATTTAATTTTAAGAACTAGCACAGTCCAACAATTTGTCGAATAAACATACGAATCCTAAAGTTTTTATCCCCTGTTTTGTATGTACTTTTACTTAACTAAATAAAGCTTAAAGTAGTACAAAC
This sequence comes from Mythimna vitellina, assembly GCA_949316375.1. Classification (NCBI taxonomy): domain Eukaryota; kingdom Metazoa; phylum Arthropoda; class Insecta; order Lepidoptera; family Noctuidae; genus Mythimna; species Mythimna vitellina. The sequence continues at coordinate 5,923,726 of OX438696.1, forward strand.
AAAGTATGTTAATTCGGCTTAACACGACGTGGAACTGAATCTATTAACCAGACACGTTTGTTTATCCGGAGTAGGAATTGAAAATATTTTGAGGTATGTACAAAGTATTTTTTTTTCTGTTCTTGTTTGATACTAGTTTTTGGTCATGAGTTCGCATATATTTGTGAAGATTTGAGCCACATAGAAAATATTAAAATATGTCAAGTTATAGTATTGAAAAAGATTTTCAAAATTAGACGAATATTAATTTTGAAAATCTTTTTCAATACACTAACTTGAAAACCCGCTCTTATCCCTACCGCTTTTAGGCACGCAATTTACTCTTTTTCACACTAGTGCGGAAAAGTTCCCGCGCTCGCCCTTGCCACAATTTATTACATTTATCGTATCAGCCTTGGTTTTAAGTCCCGTTTATGTATATTTTCGTACTTGTATTGAAAAATGTCGTGTGGTACACATAGAAATTGGTCATTCTGCTCCGTAATATCTTCGCCTACGGCTCGTGCGAATTCCGCGTCGGTCACAATGACAAACTTTCTCCTTTTATTCTTGTATCTAAATGTACTATTCTTTGAGAACTCGTAAGATATTTAACTATTTATATTAACTGCAACCTTGCGCAGTATCCCACGTAGGTGATTCAACTCAAAGCGGTAGTTTTGTCCTATGTGCATGCGAAGTCGCCGCTTTAGCCGCCATTTATTTGAAAATATCAAACCAGCAGATCGTAACCACTTCGCTTCGCTCATCTCCGCACCGCACCCACGTGTGATTGGACACGTAGGCTATTGCAATAGTTTCAATTGTTTATTCCATTCGCGTCACATTGCGTCACTATCGCGATTTTGTTGAATCAACTACAGCGGACACCGTGTTGTCTTGGTTTCATTTAGTGTATTTTCAATAATAGTGTAGGTAATGTTATTCTAAAAAAAAAACATTTTTCAAAAAATATCCGTGACATGGCTTGTGTATTTACAAAGAAAGCTAAAAAAAGATTAGAACAATAAAAGTATTCGTCAAGTGCATGCTTTTCGAAGACAGAAAGAGAGAAATAGAAGAGAATGGCATTTAAAAATAAACGCGCTCCATTGGAAAACCGACATTTCTAGATTTTCCAGGTTAAAAACTGCTCAAATCAGTCAAAAAATAAAAAAAAAATGCAAAATCAGTACCTCTTTATGCAGCAGTCGTACGTGGAAACTGGCAACGTCACTAACAGGCTCCCCGTTCTCTGTGACGTAGTAGACGAGCAGCGAGCTGACGGGCGCCATGTCAGCTGTCACCGGGAACCTGGAAAAAAGACAGCTTTTTTAGAACTAGGTAATATGTATATAGACAAGTCGATGATATGACCATTTTTATGTAGATAATATATGGTAAAAATACCGCTTCCTAGGACAATAAAAACTGGGCAAGTGCGAGTCGGACTCGCGCCCTGAGGGTTCCGTACAAACTTACCTATATGAAGAGTTCAATTCCTGATTGGAGCCTCGAAGTTTTCACCAAATCAAAAAAAAATTGCGACGTAACAACAAATTTTATGTTTTAAGATTATTTCCTATACCTACTTGTGTTGTAAGACCTTGCTTTGTGAAAAATTTCTGGATTCTGAGTCAACGGGAAGTACTTTATGAATTTTGGTTACCTTGAGTGTCGAAATATACGTCTTTTTGTTCGTTAATTCAGAAGTTTGATTTTTTCAGAGCTTCAAGAGACCGTAGAATTGGATTATATGGCTTAAATTTCAACTCGACACCTTCACGACTTCCCGAGATAAAGGGTATTGACAGACAGACGGACAACAAAGTGATCCTAAAAGGGTTCCGTTTTTTTCCTTTTGAGTTACGGGACCCTAAAAATTTATTTTAAAATATACTGTGTTAATAAGAACTAGAATTAAATTAAGCCAAAATAAAATTGTAGTTACATTACAATAGTGTCGAAATGGTTTATCATTGATTTCATAATTGTTGATTTTGACAAGTTTGGTAATCTACTAATATAATGGCGCCATTATGACTTTCCAATGATCAACCACTGACACTCCATTGAAAGAAGTGGCATAGAATGCTAATCTTGTACATATTGACAAATGAATGTCTGACGTATGCGGTAATCTGCTAAAATTTTGACAGTTCTTTTGACCATTTTGCCAATATTGTAATAGCAGACTTGAGGCCCTGGTAGTGAAAAAGTAATCATTTGTATGAGGACAATAAATATCAAGAAAAGAAATAAAAAAAGATTGATTTGTTTAGACAGCCTTAGAAACACTTGTGAAATAAGATCACACATTTAAAAATTTAAGAATCCAGAAATCTCTTTAAAAATTAAATAATTTGACGGCTATACCGAAAGCCGTGTTCGATTACCACCCAGGACAAATGTTTGCGTGATGAGCACGATCATTTGTTCTGTTTTAATATGTTATTTATCAGTTGTCTAGTACTCATAACACAAACTCTGCTTAGTTTGGCACTAGACGGCGTTGTATGATAGTTATGAAATATTATTTTATTATTATAAATTTTATTTTGTAAGAAATGATGACATATGGCACTGAAACATGGTCGCTTACAATAGGCCTCTTCAGAAGGCTTAAAGTCACCTAAAGGGCAATGGTAAGGGTTATGCTCGGAGTTTCCTTGCGTGATTGCATAAAGAATGAAGATTTCCGCAGAAGAACCAAGGTTGCCGACGTAGCCCGAAGAATCGCCAAACCAAATTGGCAGTGGGCAGGGCACATTGCTCGAAGAACGGATGTTTGATGGGGCCGAAAGGTTCTAGAGTGGCGACCGCGCACCGGAAAACGCAGCGTTGAAAGGCCTCCCACAAGGTGGACCGACGACCTGGTGAGATTCGCGGGAATGCGGTGGATGCGAGATGCACAGGATCGGTCGTTAAGGAGACGCTTGGAGGAAGCCTATGTCCAACAATAGACGTCTTTCGGCTGAAATGATGATGATGATGATGAAGAAAAGATGAATGGAGTCTGTGAGAAGTGATATGAAAGAAAAGGGATTTAGTGATAGCGTGATGGGTGTCAGGACAGAATGGAAGAAAAAATGTATTGCACCGACTCCAAATAGTGTGAGACAAGACTAGGAAGATGATGTTTTTGTATGGTATTTAATAAAGATACCTGTAGAAATAAAATTTTAAAACGTTTCAACTTAAGAACCTGTTATGAAAAATATTTAATGAGCAATTAAAGTTATAACCACACACTGAATGCTACTGAAGCAACTTCTCAAGTTCCCTGCAAAGTAGACACTAAATCACACTTGCCACAATGTGTTGAAGTAAAAAACATTCAAAATTTAACATTAAAGCAGTTCCTGGGTCAATAAAGTACACCTGCGAGCAATATATCACTGCTCCTACGGCTATACGATTCCGGGAAATTCTTATGATTGTTTTTGCACGGGCATTTTTCGAGGAAAAGCTGTTATTGCGATTTTTATACGTAATTCAGCTTCTACCTTAGGCTAAGTTTTACCTCAATAACTGTTGGTTTGCGTTTTCAATTCTTATAGCTTTTTAGAGTTCATTTGTTTGGCTTCTGACCCGAAAAACCTGTTTTTTTTTTGTTGCTGTCTAACTTTTTTTTTACTATTGGTAGGCTCACCCTTGACCACTATCTTACTGATGGAAATCAACGAAGTAGTTGACGATAGAACGCGCTTTCTTAGAAGTAATCTATTCACTTTTGACTAACATGATTAATTTATTCCAGACAAATGAGCGATCTCATCTTTTGTTTTAGGTGGGTAATCATCCAGTGACATCTCCCTCCCTTAGGCGGTGAGGGAGGACGTTTCAGACTTTAACTAAAACCCACTCCTATGTTTCTTCGTTGCCTTGCATTCCAGGGCCCCGGGTTTTCCTTTCAGAAGCTAACCCATGGCCCCAGTAGGCTTCGATCCTTTTTTTTACGTTGGAAATCACCTAATGACATCTCCCGCCCTTGGGCTGGGTGGGAGGCTGTATCGGACTTTAACTGACTAAAACCCACTCCTGTTTCTGCTTTGCCTTCTTTTCAGGGCCCCGGGGCTCTCTTTCTCAGCACCCATGGTCCCAGTAGGCTTGACTCTGCTGGGCCCCTACGGTTTGCTGACATACATCTTCTTGAGCGCCGTCAACGACTTTGGCTCGGTCCGGATGGTTACCGGACAGTCGAACGGTGCTCACCGTCCGCAAGTCCGCGCCTACAGTTGCCGGAAATCGGTATCGGGATCCCGGCGGCTGGAGCGTTAGGGCCGTTCTCTCGCGCGTGCGGCCGCCTTCTTTGCTAGCATTACTGCCTCGCAGAAGAAGGCGACCGCCTGCTACTCCTCCTTCACACAGCACATTCGTGAGGAAGAGTTGCCCGGGTGTCACCAACTCGGGCGATTCTTCCGAATGAATCCGGTACAGGAACCTCCTGAACTTATCATGTCCACCAGGTGAGAACCTACGTGAGGACACCGTGAGGTCTTTCCAGCCACTCCTCAAAGAGGGGGCTTACCGCCATAAGGCGTGCCCAAGCGATTTCAACCTCTTACTCAACTAGTACTATACGCAACAGAAGCGGAACCGCAAGAAAAAAATAGTTTTGCTAAAAAAAAATACTAGTTTTATATTTTAATAAAACATTGGCGTTGCTATGATGATTAAAACATTTTGAAAGGATGTTACATAAATTGTGGTTTGAAAACCAATAAAATATTGTACGCGTTATTGGCGCAGATAGGATTTTAAAAATTTGGTACACAAATATTTGTGCTAAAATGGTAATATTTAAAAGGTGCGTGTGTTATATTTTGAAAATGCAGTTAAAATACTTGTGGATAGGTATAAAATGGGTGTACATATTTATGGAATGGAATGCTCATTCCCTTAATATCAAGACGGCCATCAGTCAGTGAGCATTTAAGCGGAAGTCGCGATACTATTTTCTTAATAAATAGAATAATAGTCTGAAAGAGGTATGGCTTTTTTTAAATATATGTTGGCACAAGGATGCCGATCGTCGTTGAAGCTCTATCTAGGGGCTCTGTTTTGTGGGCGATGGCTGGGTATCGAGCAATAAACAAACTATTCCAGATCACACAACGGATTTATTATGATGCAAGCTTTAGGTATTCACTTCACACAACGAGCCGTGAAACAGTCTCCGAGACTCGACGTTGTTCGCACGGCTGCCGACACAGGAAAAAGCTCCGGACCTCTGCGGTCGGCACTTTTATCCGCTCGGTTTATGCAAACGTCATTGCGAATTCTGTTAAAGTGACATGTGTCACTTTTCACTTAGCTCGTTCATTCGTTCTCAAGCTTCCGTACTATTGACTTCACCGACATATAAATATATTTATGTAGGTATTTAAATATTATATATGTCGTTGCCTGATCTTAGAAATGGATAACTTCATGATATGGCCAAGTAAAACTGGCCAGATTAATTTAAACGTTAAAGTTTGATGATATTTCATCCTTGTTTTGGCTTCTCTTCTTTAGACCTTATATTGTCATAGAAATCCTACATCAATGATATGGGGAAACGAGAATTGACATAACATCAAATTTTAACGTTTAAACGATCTGGCCAGATTTAGTTGGCCATATCATGAAAAAAAGTGATCAATTCTAAGATCTTGCCACGACATATACATAATGTATGTTTATTTTAATTATTTTTCAATATATACTTTCGAACCCGTGTTTTTAATTATAGTTATTTTATGTTCCTGCCATGTTGTCTCCAATGCCCTTAGTTGACCGATAGAGAATGCCCAAGGCATCAACTCCATCTTTGTATGTTTATGTTTATTTTTGTATGCAAGAAGTTTTAATAAGCAATGTTTATGAAATTTTAAAGATAGAAATAAAAATTATTTGTTTGGCGACTGTCAGCTTAATATAATCGTCGTTATGTCGTGGAATACATAAAGATGAAGACCAGGTTCATCCTGAGAGTTGAAAGGTTGGAGTCACGTCACAAGATCAACTTAAAATCTTTTGTTGTACTCAAGATCTGGAGACTCATGAAGGAAGAATTTTGGCCGACGGGTGTCTTGTATCGACGCTTTCGCGGAAGGCTACATGACACCACGACTCAGCGCAATACTTCACCGATCCAACGTAGTTTGAATAACAGATATAAATAAATGTTGCTATTATGTATTAGTTCATTATTTTAAGATTATTATTTATGTATAGTTTCTGTGGGCCTTAGTCGCCTGAAATAAAGAGTTATTATTATAATAGAAAGATAATAAAAAGTGACAATTTTTTTACTCATTGTCGCTTAACAGATATCCTTTTTTATTATAAAAAATATTATTGTATACATATTATTTGTATTTTACGAAAAAATACTATTTAGTAAAAAAAAAACAAATTTGATAAAATATTGACTTAATCAAAAGTCACGGTCAAATAAAGGCGAACGCGCGAATAGCAAAAATATAAATTCTCGTGACGTTTTTATCGACTTCGAAGCGGTTATGTAAACGAAACAAATGCCGGCTACGTGTACTCGGGCCGCTGTAAACGAAAGGCCTTTGTTTTCCCGATCTTACTTGTCAGACCCAACACACACAAATCAAAAATTTTCTGCCGACAATACCAATATTTGTCGCGATAAATCTTAACCTGTTTTTCCCAACACTAGAACATTCCAGAGTTCCAGTATTGGAGTTATTTGGTCCACGGGATGTTTATTGGGCGATTGGTTTTATGCGATGTCCATTTATAACATTGGTAGTTGACCTAAAAGCATTTAGTGCTAAGACTAACGAATTTATGGGTTGATGTTGATGTCTAGACCCATAGTGGGTTACGTTTATTACCCTTTGTCTGTACTTGGTCTTTGTATTGGATTAGGACGATATTTTTTGTATACTGAATATCGTTGACTGAACAGTAATATTATATTAATAAAAAGGGAAAAAAATGGTGTGAATATATTCGTTGAACAATTGAAGTACTTAAATATAGTTGTAGCACCGACTTTTAATGTGTGGCTGGAAAGACAACACGGCGTCCTCACTTTCCGCATGACGCAGGTTCTAACCGGACAATATTTTCTTCTGAAATAGCACATAGGATACTTCTTACCCCGGGAGTATCTTCCGTCAGGATAATTTTCTACGATCATGCGGGCGAAAACACTAGCAACAGCAGTTGCCAGTGTGTCTGAGTGGCATAGTATGGTAACCAGCAGGTAACCATACCATGCCACTCAGAAAGTTTTGCGAAAAAAAGTTTTTATGATTAAGGCACTTGGAATTATTTTGAAAACTTTGATTATTTAAAAGTAAAAATACCATTGTTCGAATTTTGAATTTCCCTCCAAATTTTTTCGAGAGCAAAATCGAATTATCGAGTCCCACGTATGCACCTATAATTTTCATGATAGTTGCAGGTGTCATTCTCTGATTTTTTGAAATTTTAATATCGGATTGATTAATTTTGCAATATCCAGGCTTTAAAAGGGTGGTATGTAGCCAGAGATGGACCATTTTATTAATAAACAGCACACGTACAGTATTTTATTGAATTTTTTTCATTGATGAAAAAAAGGAAAGTTATATGAATTCTGACCATTCTGATATTATTTTTGAATTGGAAGATCTCCACAACGGTGCATGATTGTTTCAAAGAGTCACCAGGACCCTAAAACGCATAGGGCAACTGAAAAAACACAGCTAGTACTAGTAAATAGAAGTCTGAAACTCCTCGCTCCATAAATAGTGGGAGATATTATTTGATGATTTTCTGAATAAAAATAATCATAATAAAAAGTGAGTCGTAATAGGAAGTAACCTAAGAATTCGCGGAGTCTACAGTGTGCTCACATTCACATTATAAAAAAGAGGCTATATAAAAAGAAAAACAAGAAAAAAAAATTACAATTATCAATAAATGAGACGTTAGCAAGATAAATTACTAACGAATTTATGGTGGTTGAGGTCTAGTAATATAAAAAATATTGTAAAAGCAATGTGTTAGAAAAAAAAAAAAGGTATATATTACAACAAATGTGGAGCAGTCAATAGACACATTGTCAAAGACAGTTTTATTAGCAATATGCAAGAAGCATGAGACCGGTCAAAGTGGCAATGCTTAAGAGAGACCTAGACCCAGAGACGTCTTTCTACTGTAATAATTATGATCATAGTTAAATATTTGATTTAATTCTTTTTACCCGACTGCAAGAAGGGTTATTTTTTTCGCGTGTATCTTATATGTATTTTTTTTTAATTGATATAAACTAGTTCTTTACTGAGATTCCACCTGATAGTAAGCAGTGATGCAATCAATGATGGTGAGGCGCACTAGTTTATTAAGAGCCTATTCACTCTAGCTTTGAAGACACCTAAATTATAGTTGGACGAGAAGACCGCAGCAGTCAAATGGTTCCAGGCCTTCGATGTACGCGGTATAAACGACGAAGCGAAACGCTTAGTCCGGACCGTTGAAGTTTTAACAACGTAAGGGTTGATATTCGTCAAACGTCAGGATGTCCGATGGTAGAAAGGAGATGGCGGAATCAAGTCAAGCAATTCCTGCACACACTCTCCAAAATGCAACCTGTAAAATACCGATAGGCTGGCTACCCTGCGCCTGTATGTATTTATGTACCTAATATTCTTTATGACCTCATATCTTCCAAACGGCTAAATGGATTTATATAATAAATATATCGTTAGGTTCGTCTTAATAACCCGAGTGTTCTTAGATATGTGACGTTAAAACAACCCAACCTAACGACTGTGAGACGCTATAATTTAGGGTAAAATTTGCTGTTATATGGATATCAGATTAAAGGGCTTATCATGAGGATTTCAAAATGGTACATCATGACCATATTAAAAATAAATATAATAGGAAATATGTTATTTATTTTTTACTAACTGTTACTCGCAACTTTGTTACTCTCTTTTTTATATCCCCCTGGGAATTAAGCCCCGTTCCCACGGGAAAATGAAAAGTACCCCAAGTTACTTCTTGTAACATCAACGACGAATTTCGGATGACTTGCAATGTGTAGGTCGCAGTTCGACCGTACGGCTATTGTTCGGGACGAGCCCAAATCATCGACAGCGCATCATGTACTACGCGTTCCTCAAAGAGATGTCAGCAAAACCGTAGGGGCCAGTAGGGCCGATGCCTACTAAGGCCATGGGAAGACTTCTGAAAAGGTGGTACCAGTGGTCCTGGAACGCAAAGGGCAACTGAAGAAACCTAGGTGTTTTAATCAGTAAAAGTAAAATTCTGGCACGCTCTCGTTCTCCGCCCTAAAGCGGGAGAATTTATTAGATGAAGAATTCAGTAGAGACCTACATAAATAAAGCTTCCTGTCAGTGAAAGTCCCGAAAATAAAACAAATAATAAATCCTAATACGGAACATATTGACTGCAACAGTCGGGACCCATTAAAATAATCTAAACTAAAATCATTCCATCTCATATCGGTCCCGACTGTTGCAATTTATATGTATATAGGATTCGTATATATATAATATTAGGATGTTGTTGTGTGTTTAAATAATACAATTAAATTGGTTTCTACACTACTGGACTGAACTTGTTGTCTTTTCTTTTCAGTTTTTTTTTTTTTTTCGTAGTTGTGTTTTCATATTTTTTTATTATTCGCGCCGAGAGCTATTTTATTCATTTATTTTCGTACAAAAGTGCATAACGAAAGGAATTTGTTTCGATATACATGCCCAAATGGACATTTAAAACCGTTGTTTTTCCAATAAGTGAACAATTGAACAATTTGCCGGCATAAATTGCTTTTGATCCTACATATAGCCTTTGATCCGAACATTTTCTTTCCATTTATTTGGAAACAAGCCACCGTCTCGTCCATGTACCTATTAAATTTAAAATTGAGAGGAAATTGACTGTAAATCAATTCTTGATATGAAGTGTGTTTTATTTCATTGTGGGTACTTTCAGACTGTTCAGTATCTTCGTAATTACACTCAAATGGGTTGAATAGAAATAAAACTTCAAAGGGTATTTTTACGATATTTGAATATTTTTTGCAGCATTTAACTATATCAATTTATTAATGTATTGTTATTTTAAAAAATGCTTTGTTAGAAGCCGATAATATGGTATCAAAGTGAAAAAACAAACCAAAGTTTTGTTTCAATTCACCCCAGTGTTTCTATTCGCCTCGTTTCACAGTATTGCACGCTTTCAATTGGATCTTCTTTTTTTGGAATCAATCGTAAACTCCTTAAACTGTTAGACCTACTAGCTGGCTACGTCAACTGTAGCATTGGTGGCACTCATTAAGTCTTCCAAAGTGCAGGTGTATGGATACTAAGGCCAATTGGATCAGTTTATTGCCTTTTCATTAATCCTGACATAATTACTATTAACAACACATATACATTTCCTTGTTTTATCACATATTTTCCACTAACGTTATCACTTTTATGGCGGTAAGTCCCCTCTTTGAGGCGTGGTTAGAATGACCTCACGGCGTCGTCACCTTCCGCATGACGCAGGTTCTCACCGGACACGGTAAGTTCGGGAAGTTCCTGCACCAGATTCGTGCGGAAACGACGCCCGGGTGTCGCCACTGTGTGGATCGCCCGGAGGACACGGTAGAGCACACGGTGGAGGTGTGCCCCGCTTGGATAGAGCAACACCGTGTCCTCGTGGGGGCAATCGGCGGCGGCGATCTCTCGCGCCGAGCCTTGGTTCAGGGCATGGTCCAGAGCGAGGAGGAGTGGCAGGCGGTCGCCTCCTTCTGCGAAGCAGTAATGCTAGCAAAGGAGGCGGCCGATCGCGTGAAGCAACGGTCCTTACGCTCCTCCCGCCGCCGCCGGGATTCCGATCCTGATTTCTGGCCACCGTAGGCGCGGGCTTTCGGACGGCGAGCAATGGGTGGCTCATCATCCGACCGTCCGGTAACCGGACCGAGCCCAAATTGTCGACGGCGCATACTGTTCCACGCGCGCCTAAAGAAGATGTCAGCAAATCGTAGGGGCCCAGCAGGGTCGAAGCCTACTGAGGCCCTTTTCTTTTTTTTTTGATCTAAACAAAATTCTGTCTCAGGCTCTCTAGGACAACCATGCCCAGAACCCAGCTCAATCTATAAACGGATAAGGGCTTTAAGTAACGTCATGTTCCTGACTATAGTAAAATCTTTAGTAATGCCTTACATTGTTACGACGTCAAGATCCCGTTTATAGCCGGTACCTCCTATAAATGTCGTAACTTCATCATATCTGAATTATAAAGACAGATAACGTCAGAGCAAAGTGACCCTATTAATTTTACTGGGTGATATAAATCATGCAATAAATCTTACAGGAATTCTTGTTCTTGGATTAGAAGATTTTTTTTTTTGGTATTTTATCTATACATCGTCGTCCTATTTTCTTACTACTTACGAGTAATACTTCAAATTTTTGAGAAAAGTGAAAATACTTAGGAAAAAAAATAGCATTTAGGATGGTTTTATGTTGTAAAGAAAAAAATCTTAATTATAGGATCAAAAATAGATTTAGTTTCTGAATTGGTCAGGACTAGATCAATTATTCTGATCCCTGCTTTTGACTATGTAAGACATTAGAAATAAACATAGCAGTTGATAAACAGGACAGTAAGAAAGAGTTGGTCCCAGAAATGACCCTTGCAGAAAACCTTTATAAATGTGGTACAGAGAACAAATAGTAATTATTTGTTCTCTGTACCAGAATCCCAATGACAAATACTCACCAAGATCAAATACCAAATAACATCAATCAAGAAACCACTTCAATGTAAAACTTAAACAATGAAGCTTGTCACAGCAAGGTGACATTATTCAATGTACCGAACCCATCGGAACTTACGCTATTACCGCCCGGGTACGGTCCACCGCGTCCGTTTAAGTTAAATTAATTTTAAACTTCCAACCCTTTATCAGCTCGTAAACAAATATTGATGTTGTAGGTATATGAATTTGATGATGTATTCACATTTATTTTTTAGTACTTTGGTATTCCAGGTATCCTATGTGAGATTGTCATTTACACAAGGGTTTTGTTGGCACGTGAACGGCCACTTTCAGTTGAGACTGGTTGTCTCTTAGCACTGGCAGAGCTAAGAAACGACCTGTCTTAACTTACTTTAATTTCGATATTTAGAATGTGATTTTAATTTATTTACATTGTTTTCATATAATAGCAGTGACAAGAAATAATTAAACCGAATTGTTTGTAATATCTACATAACATTAATTTAAATTGTGTTCAGTGGAGTTTCTTGCATACTTTTCTCCATTGAGATCTACGCTTTGGAATGTCTAAAGTGCCTGTAAAAGGTTTATTTGAAATAAATGCTTCTTGATTCATAAAAATGGAATTGGATCGAAAATTCAATTTCCTTACCAGTATGCAAAAAAAAAAACGCGCGTGAACGTGGATGCGGACACCAACCCGATTTACAATAAAATATTGTCTTTTCAAAAACCAATTCTGTATTTGCATAAATAATAATAACCAACGCTTACGTTCTTTAATAAAACAGACGTAATTCAAGACATATGTGCTACGGGGTCCCATATATCACCTAAAGTGTCACGCAGCTGGTTTATTACTGCATTTTTATCTGATCCACTCTGTAGGATTGGAATTTTTGGGTCAAAAACATACGTAATGTTTTGGTGTAATTGAGTCGGAAAACGAAATTTTATGAGTGTTTTGAAATTTAAGGTATATGTGATAATCTATATATTATTATACACTAGACCATCGGTCCACCTTGTGGGAGGCCTTCTATCGCTCCGTCTTCCGGTACGTATTTTTATGTATTACTCTAATATTATAAAGGCGAAAGTTTAGATCCCGATCCCGATTTCCGGCCACCGTAAGCGTGGGCTTGCGGACGGCGAGCAATGGGAAGCTCGCCATCCGACCGTACGGTAATCGTCCGGACTGAGCCCAAGTCATCGACGGTGCGTTTTATTCCACGCGCGCTTCAAGGTCAGTTGAAGTTGTCAGCAAAACTGTAGGGTTCCAGCAGGATCGAAGACTACTGAAGCCATGGGTTCGCTTCTGAAAGGAAAACCCGGCTCTGGTATAAAAGGCCAAGATGGAACTAGGAAAGGGTTTTCGTCAGGAAAGTCAGACACAAAAGGGCGGGAGATGTCATTGGATGATTTCCCACCTAAAAAAAATGTCTCAACGGCTGAACTGATTTGGATGTAATTTGGTACACGGGTAGACCATGGCCTTGAATAGAACAGAAAACCTGGAAGTATGTTTCCTTGATATATCATAATGACATACTATTTTCTATTTTTTAGAAATAAACTCGTGGAAAATTCCGAAAGCGAAAAAGAGGCCAAAATTTAAGCTTCGACTATGAATTTCTAGCAGTAGTAAATAAAACTAGGTTGTAGTAAAGAATTCCACATATCTACGAAATAATTTAGACATCAATCTGGAAATCGCAGTTTCTGAATCCAGCCCAAGCTTTTAAACTGATTGGTGCTTCCTAAAAGCATCGTAGAGGAAATATGTATTTTTTGCTGGTGTAGTTTTACGATGGTTTTCTACGTCTACGGTAAGTAGATCTAGAAAGTATGTATTATAACAACTTGAATATCGGATTTGATCTACCATATGGTCCACATAATTATTTTCAATCATATTAAATGTTTCTTCTTTATTAATTTAATGATTCCTAAGGGTATTCTAAGAGAACACCGTATAAAATTATACAGCCGTGTGCGCACGTACGAACGCGTACGCAACAAAATTTGTTGCGTTGCATGATACGCACGTGTGTGCCACTAACGAACATCCTATTAGTATGTTCTGTGTGGAAGGTGTTCTTCATGAAACAATGCGAACATCTACTAATTTTTCGCTACTTCACAATTGACCACTTCCAACGACAAGAGAGTTAACGACTGTTGTGCGCAAACTCGTTTCGAACTACATATATTCTGCTTTCGTGTTCGAAAATGCCATCCATACAAACCGGCCTGCACAGCCAAAACTGTGGTGAAGCTTGTCCATTTGGGGCCTACCATTAGTGTAAAGATATATATTTTTGTCCGGAGTTTACTGTATTTAGTTTTTACCAATGCACTAGAGAAAGTTTCTTAACATTTTCCCCATAACCTTAAATTTTTTTAAATTACTTCTACATCGTAAAATATAATAGAATATACAGTGTAGTTTATACACAACTGAACTACTTAGATAGGTTTAAGAGGACTACATGAACTAATAGCGAGTTTTATAATGCGCAAAATTATATTTACTAACTATTTAATTTTTCTTTCGTATTTTTTTTTGTATTTTAAGTATGGTTCACTGCAGTAAACACAATTAGAAAAAAATAAATTATATGGATTTGAGATTTTTTTTCTTTATTGATTTAGGCTAGTGCTTGACTGCGATCCCACCTGATGTTAAGCAGTGATGCAATCGTTGATGGTGAGGCACACTAGTTTATTAAGAGCCTGTTCATTCTAGCCTTGAAGATACCCAATTTATAATCGGACGGGAAGACCGCAGCAGGCAAATTGTTCATTCGATGTACGCGGTATAAACGACGAGGCGAAATACTTAGTCCGAACCGTAGAGGTTTCAAAACGTAAGGGTAGTTACCGCCGGATGTCGGGTTAGAAATGAGATGGCGTAATCAAGTCATGCAATTCCCGCGTACACTCTCAAAAATGCAACCTGTAAAACACCGAAAGGCTGGCTACCTTACTTAGAATAGAGAAAAACAGGATAAGATAGTGTATTTAAAACAATACAGCTAATTTTGTACGATAGAAAAAAAAATACGAAGGTGTCTCTAAAAATTACTTTTATCGATTGAAAACCGGACTAATAATGCATGCAATTGTTCTGATTGTTTGTTAGATTACGCATCTCTTTCTAGTATGTAATCAAAGAGTGACTACGATTCAGGTCCTGTAGTCCTTTTAACCTTTCGAATATCGTAATAGGGTATTAAACTCATTTTTGAAAAGTGTCTCAATTAGATTCTATAGTGCTAATAAACTACTAAAAAATACACAAAATTTTTATTCAGTCGCTAAGTGCCCTAAA
This sequence comes from Mythimna vitellina, assembly GCA_949316375.1. Taxonomy (NCBI): domain Eukaryota; kingdom Metazoa; phylum Arthropoda; class Insecta; order Lepidoptera; family Noctuidae; genus Mythimna; species Mythimna vitellina. Next base: position 5,938,791 of record OX438696.1, read on the forward strand.
AATGCATTTCAATTTTACATTTTCAAATTTCGCGCGTATTTGACGAAAATGTAGAAAGCAGTGGACGCCATATTTTCTCTGCGATCGTGACGTCAATTGGCTGTGTAAACAAATGCGCTCAGTATGGTCGATCAGTTGATAGAGTAGAAAGCTGTCACTTTTCTTGTCACCATGGTGGCTACTATTCCAAGGTGATAAAGAACAGATAATAAAAACAGAAAACTTTGAATTGAATTTTTAAATTTATTTTGTCATTTTATGAATTAAAACTAACACTTACCGACTGCATTTTACCTAATCTATCGTAATAATATATTTTTAGTTTTTTTCCCATATAGAGTAAAACACCCTATTAGAGACACAATAGAAAGACAATGAGAGAGCGTTCACTTGGGGTTTAATGAATTAATATATTTAAAAAATGGGTTTGAATAATATGTACCTATATACGCATATAAAAATAACTCATTGACAATCAAAAAATGCTGATAGCCACTTTGAATAGAAATGCTGATTCGTTGACCAAAGAAAAGTCCAGCACTCTGCTAACGAGAAAAGTTAGTAGTAGCAGTACTCGATTAGCTGTATGGCAGCTGATATCCCGAAAATGGCTCTAGTGTTTCATCCACAAATAGTTCAAACATACAACTCTTAACTAACCTAATACATCAGTCATGCATAGAGTATAGATTTTCAATTAATAAAGCTCAGTGTTGTGGCATGACAAGCCAACAATCAATGTCATGTCGCCGGTATTCGCTCGGATACGCAACGTGTCGCCTATAAGGGTTCCGTCACAATTTGTTGTGTTGGCGACAAAATGATCTATTCATTGTGTAAATTTTTAATAAATAAATTTAAATTATTATGATACGGTAATAGAATGACATATTGCTAGTGATAAGATTTTAGAAAGCAGTGGTGGCCGAGTGGTAACAGCCCCGACTTACTAGTTATAGGTCGCGGGTTCAAACCCAACCAGGCGCATTACTTTGTGTAATTTATTTCATCACCACTGCTCTCAAAACGGTGAAGGAAAACATCGTGAGGAAACCGGCATGTCCAAGAAACAAAAATTCGAAGACATGTGACATCCACCAATCCTCTCTAGGAGAGGGAATGGGCCATAATCCGCCCGCGTGGTGGATTATGGCCCATTCCCTCTCCTAGAGAGGAGGTCTGAGTCCCAACAGTGGGAACATTATAAGGCCGACTATGAAAAGATTTTAAAACACTGGGTAATCGAAGATTAACAACTCTTATAATAATAGTTATATTTGTATAATCCGGGAAACGTTGGTCTGCCATATAAATTTATAAAGAAAAATATGGCAAGTTGAATTAGGAAAGTTGAAATAGCCTACGATCTATTCTCAGACCTACCAAATATACACAAAACATTTCGTAAAAATTGGTCAAGCCGTTTCGGAGGAGGACACTATGACCCGCAATTTAAAAGAGTATCCATGGAGTTTCTTGCTCATTCTTCACCATAGAGATATTATATACGTTTTGAAGTTTGCATTCACCTTCATTTTTTCCGATCGATCGGATTCTTGATAACTCAAAAGTGCTAGTAAATAGTTTATTGGAAATAAATGCTTTGATTTGATTTTATAAGATTACAGCTAACGGAATAGGTTACAACAAGGCCGGGTGTCGCATATGATCGATAGTTTTAAAAGTTGGTAGGGTGTCCCCTACCAAATTTCCCAGAAGTGGACCCAGCATTAGGACATAATGGTAGCTAACAAAAAAAAAAATAAGATTCTTTTTGTTTTAGCAATACAAAATGGTAACTCTTAACGAACATACTGTCATAAGAATGTTTATTTAAATTAATGACATGAAACAGGTTTTCCCGTAGAGAATTCTCATTGCTGGTTACATAACTGGCAAGATAAGGAGATTGCCTTCAGGCTTGATGTGTTCAATATTTTCATAACAAGGTACTTGTAAACGAATAATGATTCCCGACTTTGCATGACCTTCGTAAACTTATTTGTAATAAATAAATCCCTGGAATTACGAAAGTTTCGCGAGTTGTTTTCTCATATTTATTTTTAAAATTCTACGTTCATCATTTGTAATTCCTTGATTTGTAGTACAGCTACAAATCATTGAATTACTTGTAGCTGATTTGTAGCTGTAATATTAATGGCATCTAATTGATGAGAGCTAAGTACCATAAAAATCCATTTGGTTTCATGGTAACTAAAGCGGATCGATGCGCAAACGTGTCTGCATTCGAATCTTAGATCACACTCACCCTTTTTTTTTTAAACTTTACCCCACATTAGGAATTACTCTTGTATCGTGGGCGCGTTCACAAACATGTGTGTTCACACTCACATACACAAGACACCCAGATCTAGAACAACTTTCTGTATACCATAAAAATATTTTTTTTCGAATCCGCGATACGTAGCGCAGCAGACAATCGCTTAACCACTGCGCCAACTATACCATTGGCATTGACCATTGGGCTGAAGAAGAATCATCCTAGCATTTTCTTAACTGTGGCGAAATCGACTTCCAGCCAAACCAGATGCTGCTGGTTACCAGTATTTTACGTAAAACTACTGCCTATGTGATCTCCATAATGGCCCGTTTACGTCCTTGCCGCTGTGAGCGGTAGCTAAGCGCGGGGCGGCGAGCGGTACGATCTAAAGTATGAAAATGTTTGAAGCATGCCACAAGACGTCGCTCATTGCGATAATGCTTCACTTACTGATGCCGCCCCGCTCGCCGCGCCGCGCGCCTTAAAGACCGAAGTCCGTGACCAGGCCGTAACCCAGTAGTTAGGCGAAATAGGTATCATGTAGGTAAGACTGGTGTCAGGTTTCCTGGCATCTGACAATTCCTAACGTCTGTCAAAGATCTACAGATAACAGCCGGGACAGACTTTCTTATTTTTGGGTGGGAATTTATCAAATAAATTCTCCTGTAATGGTTGGAATGGGAGGGAGTGTCAGACTTTGACAGAATAAAACTCACCATATCCCTTTAGTAACCTTTTGCGCTGCCTGGGCTACACTATCGATTTTATTGAATGCTGTAGGCTATAGTATCAAATCATTGATATATTATAAGGAGAAGATACGTTACGCGCTAACATCGCAATCAGAAATCCTGGACTCTGTGCACGACAACATGCACCAAAACTCATAAAGCATCCATGATCAGTGTCATCACAGTCGCAAACCTACAGTCATTGATAGACAAGGACAGAGATAAGAGCCGGCGCTGTCGTGCGAGCGAAATCGCGTTAGCCACCGAATGTTTACGAAAAACAGCTCTATCTATCTAGCTTCGCAAAATGGTGACCAAAACAATAGTTGAAATTAGAAATACCATAAAAAAAATTATGTCTTCATGTATTTACGAATGAAATGTGTTTCCACGTGATTTGCTTTTTTCTTTTTGAATTATTTGTACAATGCATAAAGCGCACGAAGGCATTTTGATAAGTTTTATCCCATCTAAATCAAAAAAATAATATTTTTGCGTAACACAACTTACACACACTTTAAGTCAATATGAGTGAAATTAAAAAAGGCCTTACAGACGAGTCACTTATTTATTTATTTATTTATTAAAACTTCATGCAACACAAAGGTACAAACTTATCTTTCGCTGTTTTGATTTAAATTTAATCTAAGTATCAAATCAACTTTTTTGACTGACCTGCGTAGGTCGGACTACCAAATGTATCTCATATTAAATACAGGGTTAATTTTATTTTTGTTTATTTAGATACCAAAAATGCTACATATTTTTGTCTTTATTTTGCCCAAAAAGGATGATAGCATCTAAATAGAGCCAGACTAATTTAAATACATATTTCAGTACAGGGCAATCAGGCTTAATTTTTATGTAAATTTTAATACGTCCTAAAAGCGTAGGTCCATAGGAAAATTGGTACAATGTCGGTGTGACCCCAGAGGCTCATTCATCAAAACAGCCATAATCTTGTTTCCATCCCAACACGGACACATTGAACGATATTTTTATTCATTCATTCATTCGTTCGTTCCCTTTTATTTTGCAGATCACCAAAACATTCATTTATTTTCGCGCGCTTTGAGTGAATTGTTGGAAAAGCTTCAATTGTATATATTTATATTATGACGTATTAAGTTATTAAGCAGGTATTGTTATCGGGAAATGTTTTTAACAGCATGAATTTTATTACTGTACGTGAATATTTTACTGCTGGTGTTCTTTTATGATGTATCACCTATTTTTATTTGAGTGTATGAGTTGACAGGTGTTAGTGTTTATTCATATTGGCAGCATTTACTTTCAACGTGTACCAACGTTCAGTCCTGAATATTTTTTTTAATTTAGAGTTTGTGAAATTGAGCATCCTGACTACCCAGCTCTTCCCCAATTGGCATTATAAATATATTGTGTTCAAAAAAGGTACCCTAAGATCGCTTAACTGATCATAAAGAAGGGGGTGGCGGAACGACTTTGGTGTCTCCTTTAAGAATTGGCATAAAGTGGCCCAAAGTAAGGAAAAATGGAAGGAGTGAAAGCAAAGCCCAGTAGCGGGACATTAAGGCTAGATATAATTAAAAAAAAAATAACGTTAAATCAGGAGTCGAATCAGGAATGAAGATATCTGCAGAAAAACCGATGTTATAGGTATATAGGCCGAAGAATTGCCATAATTAAGTGGCAGCAGATGGAGCAATGGGACCGAAAGATTCTGTAGTTGCAGTCGCTTACTGGAAGACACAGTGTTCGTCGGCCTCCATCAAGGTAGACAAATGACCAGGTGAGGGTCACTCCGATGGATACGAGACGCATAGATCACGTCGTTGTGGCGACGCTTGGGGAAGGCTTTTTTTTTTTTTTTATTGTGTGGGAGAATCATCCTAATGACATCCCCGCTCTTGGGCGGAACGGGAGATAGTGTCAGACTCTTACTGACTAAAAACCCACTCCTGTTCCTTCGTTGCCTTCGTCCCAAGGCCCCGGGTTCCGCTTTCACACTACCCGTGGCCCCAGTAGGCTTCGACCCTGCTGGGCCCCTACGATTTGCTGACATCTCCTTGAGGCGCGCGTGGAACACTACGCGCCGTCGACGACTTCAAAAATCGGAAATCGGAATGTTTATTGTTGGGGGAGGCTTGTGTCCAACAATAAACATATTTCAGCTAAAATGACAGTGACAGTTGAGACAGTGGTAGCCGAGTGGTAACGCTCCCGACTTACGAATTGTAGGTCGCGGGTTCAAACCCAGCCAGGCGCATTACTTTGTGTAATTTATTTCATCACCACTGCTCTCAAAACGGTGAAGGAAAACATCGTGAGGAAACCGGCATGTCCTAGAACCAAAAATTCTAAGACATGTGACATCCACCAACCCGCACTGGGCCCGCGTGGTGGATTACGGCCCATTCCCTCTCCTAGAGAGGAGGTCTGAATCCCAGCAGTGGGAACATTATAAGGCCGGCTATGCTTTGCTATGCAGCTAAAATGGTGATGATTCCAAACCTAACTGACAAGTTTCTTGAAAAGAAAATGACATTGGTGGACTGTGACTAACTGAGTAGGTATTGCTCTTTTATGTGTTTAAAGTCATCATTTAAACAAAAAATACCATTCTCTTTAAAGAATTGCAAGAACTGGCACAAAAGACCCGTATTCAAATAAAACCTTATTTCGCTTTTAGCTACTTAAAAAAATGGGGTCAGCATTTAAATATCCTGCTCGGGCGATTCCCAAAATGCATATAAATCACGGAAAATAACCGTCTCCTCTCTCAGACGCCGTTTTTATTGTATTTCTAATTCCATTACACGGAAAACACTGTGTTTAATTCTGGAGACGGTCTGTTTTATAATGTTTAAATCAATTGGACACGGTGCTTGCACAGTGTGATAGATGGAAAATGAGGCTTTATTTCATGAAGACGTTGAGAGTACTTTAAAAGAAAAATGAGCTGATAATATTTTGCTATAAGATACTGTGAGATTTGCAATTTTTAGAAAGATAATGAACAATTTTCATCAGTTACGGTCTGTTACTAATGAAAATTCTTCATTAAAATCAAAATGGTTGTCGTTATACATATTATAAAGCAAAGTACCTTATTGTCTGCCTGTCTGTTTACTCAAACTCAAAAACTTATTAACTTACTGAAAGAATTTCATGCAGTTTACACCAATAGACAAAGCGATTCATGAAGAACATTCAGATGTGGGTTAATAATATCTGGGTGGGATGGTGGGATATGGTAAGGGGGCGTGGTGCTTGCGAACGCATCAAGCCGGATATGTGCTTGATGTCATTTTCGCTCATTAGTCAAATGTCAACTAGCGACGTCTTCTTTGCTTATGATTTTTTACATAATGCCGCGTTGTTCAGTAGTTGTTTGCAAAAATAACAGCTGTATTGAACATTACACGAAAGATGGTATCTCATTTTACATGTAAATACTGATATATTAACGTTTTTCTTAGTAAATTCATTAAAAAATTACTTCTTGATACCAAAAAACGCGATAATGTGTCAAATCAATTATTTGAATTGAGAACAAATATCAATGCTTGCTTAGAGCAATTAATCAGCTTACCTAGTTGCGCAATGGATAAGTATTTAACACTCTCATTCACACGATAGTTTCGTGATGCGGGTACTGCTGGCTTTTGTTTGTTAGAGATGTGAACTGATGTTTTTATTTCGATGCTTTTTTTTTTCTTCCGTTGCTCTTTGTGTTCTAAGACTACGGGTAACCTTTTCAGAAGTCGACCCCATGGCCCTAGCAGGCATCGGCCCGGCTGAGCCTCTACGGTTTTGCTGACATGTCTTTGAGGCGCGCGTGGCAGACTACGCGCCGTCGACGACTCGGGCTCGGTCCGGACGGTTACTGGACTGCCGGACGGCGAGCTACCCATTGCTAATCATCCGCAAGCCCACGCCTACGGTGGCTGGTAGTCGGGGTCAGGGTCTCGGCGGCTGGGGCGTGAGGATGTCCGTTCCCTCACGCGTGCGGCCATCTCCTTTGCTAGCAATACTGCTTGCAGAAGAAGGTCACCACCGCCTAATGCACAACGGCCTGAACCAGGAACCAGCGCGAGAGATTGCCACCGCCGATACTTCGAAGCACGAGTCTACTATTTTTTGTATAGGTTAACTACGCAGTTGGTTTAAGTATATATGTATAGAAACTGATTGTTGTTTAATGATCTTATATACTTCTACTTATTGAAATTAATTCAAAACTAGTCGAATTAAAGTTCGAGCTAAATACTGACCTCAGGAAATACTTAACCTATTTCTCTTGCATAATTAAGCTCATCGAGAAAACACTTCATCTCTTTAATTGTCGGAACTTTATCAGTCCTTTTTAACGATGCCGCCATAAAGGTTTTAATGGATTTTTCTGTGGCTAATTATCGAATGCCACGCGAATTAAATGTTTATAGGTAAATTATTACAGTACTCTCTTAATTATGGATACTGGATTTAATGTTATGGTAATGGATTTTTTGTCCAAATAAACTTTTGTAAGGATTGAAGACAATGCGTTTGATTTGTTAGTCTATGCAAATGAATGTGTCTTCAAAAGAGATCTTTACGAGTTTACAGTTTACGTTTTCGTAAAGCAAATAAATTTTCATAATTGATCCCAAAATGAATGATTTCCTTTCGTGCTCTTTTGTTTTGAGTTACTTCTATTTTAATGATAAATTTATTGAACTCACTTTAAAAACAAACAATCGTATTGCTCTGACTCTTGTACTAGGAGATCCTGTATCACAAGGACTAGATCTCTCACTGTACAGGAATTATATTGATACAGTAGAGACAAGATAGACCAAAAAAAATAATAATTATACAACAGAAAGAAAAGAATCATTAACGTCTTGGATTTTCATAATATTATTTAGTTTATCATAAATAGGAATAATTAGGTAGGTACATTTTTTATTTTTTTGCGGGTGGGAAAATCATCTAATGACATCCCCCGCTCTTGGGCGGGGCGGGAGATAGTGGCAGACTTTTACTGACTAAGAACCCACTCCTGTTCCTTTTTCGCCATTTTTTCAGGGCCCCGGGGATCTCTTTTTATCACCCATGGCCTTCGACCCTGCTGAGCCCCTACGATTGCTGACATCTTAATTCTTTTTTTGTAAGTAGGTACGAGTATAATAACTTCTAATTTCAAATAAGATATTATAAATATGTTTTGTGAAGCCGTTTTTTTTTGTGCATGTGGTGTTAACCTTTGATTAATTGTTTAGCCTAGTCATTAAGTTTGAAATGTATATGTGTAAACAATTGTTGTTTAACCTAAATAAATAAATAAATATCTGGTTAGCCATTTGAGTGTGAAAAAGTAACAAACTTACATAGGACATAGATAGTTATGATTATAATGTTAGAGTAGAAAGTGTGATGGCGCATTTTATCGTAATTTATTTTATTTAGATTTGTGTAACAAACCCTTTGAAGAGAAAACCTTATCAAATTCCTTTAGAAACACATCTAGACTATTTCCAAAGAGACAAGACCAGTTGTATGCAAGGACGTCTCGAAGATCTTGAAGCGATATTCAAAAGATCTTCGATGAACCAGCCAAATTAGTTTTCCGATGAACAACGAGGGACCAAGATTGGAAGCGGATTGTGAATTTAATGAGTGCAGTAGAAACAAAACTGAGTTTATATGTCATTCCTTTTTTATAGGGACGTTGTAAGTGATTTCAAATGCAGTCAAATTGAAAGTTAAAACTCAAAATAATAGGGAATTTAATTTCGTTTAGTATCAAGTAAATATGCGGTCAGTAAAATGTGGTTTGATTTTATTATTTCCGTATCGAATGAGTCGGAGTTTCCTTTTTTCCGTTTTTGCATCAGGAATGACAATATCTGCAGGAAAAACAGGTTACCGACATAGCCCGAAGAGTCGCCAAACTCACTTGGAAGTGGGCAGAGCACATTGCTCAATAGAATAGTTTTTCGATAGGGCCGAAAAATTCTAAAGTGGCATCACATACCGAAAGATGCAGCGTTGGAAGGCCTCCCACAAGATGGACCGATGATCTGGTGACGGTTGCTGGAGTGCGATGGATACAAAACGCACAGGACTGGTCGCTGTGGTGGCACTTAGGGGTGGTCTATATTTAATAGTGGCGCGTTTTATTAATGCATTCCACAGACGAGTGGTCTGGATTGTAAATGAAGTAAGGAAAATCTATACTTATGTTCAAAAGTAATAAGCGATAATAAATGAATAATGGGATATGTTTTTGGAGGTATGCGGAACAGAGAGTAAAGTCCAGCAAACCTCCATTGAAAACGGAGGATCCTCCGACCAGACGGGTGTTATGTCTGGTGGGCTGCAACCGCCCGATAGATGATTTTGGGCTGTTCTATATGTTCTAATCGCGCGGAGAACTTTGATTGCGCGATGTAGGATTAGTTCTTATGTGACGCCATAGATGTCGCTACATGTTTTAGTCTTTATTGTCTCTATGATGATTTTCGAAATACGAACGTTGAGTTACATTGCAATAATCTTAGAAGACAAACAAAAATCACATTGAGGCTAAATTTCTCATCACGTCCACTTTCTGCATAATGAAGAAGTGAGCTAAAGCCAGTTGGTTGATACGCCATTCATTAACATTCAGTAAAATAACTCAAAATTACTCACGTGTAATTAAACCGGCAGAGATCGGAGTCGTTCGCCGGCGGCGCGGGCACCGCGGCCCAATGCACGGCCCGGCCGCCACTGGTCACCGCTGCCAGCAACCGCTGCCGACAACCACATGAAGACCACACGCTTGCACTCGCTATGCCACCAGCCTGTGAAAGTAATGGTTAGTTTGGTGACTAATGACATTTTGACTTGACTTTTTACACCTATTGTGCGACAAACTCAAATATCTTACGGAACCCTACTTTTTTCAAAATAAAATATAGCCTATGTTACTCGTGGATAATGTAGCTTTCGAATGGTGAAAGAATTTTTAAAATCGGTCGGATTTTGAGCCTATTCATTACAAACAAACAAACAAAGTTTTCCTCTTTATAATATTAGTGTAGATGACTGTAGTGTCTCAAACATAGACCATGTTGGGGCGCAGAAACATTCAAGTATTGCAAGCATTATAAAGTAAATTACATAAATTAATACAATTGCATGTGTTGTATGCCACTGTTCAAGGTAAACACGAGTATGTATTTTTTATTTCTATTTTAACATCTCTTTTATGCTGACAGTTTGTAATGTACTCGTATGCAAGTTTTGTACTGCTAAATATGTGAGCAAATAATCTATTATCTATCTTATAGTCTTCAAAACGCAAACTCCAAACTTTGTAGTCTACTCAGAAAACTTGTTCCAGAAACGTAGTGCTTATGTACATAAACTATTTAACAAACAACTAAACAAGTTAGTGCAACTATTAATAACTACCTGCAGAGGTGTCGGCAAGTTCTCCACGAGGAGATAGCATTTGGACGTAGAGTTCCATCGACGTATCCTTTCGCGAGCTAAGACGTAGTGGGTCTCGATTTCCTTGCCTTCGACGGCTACTAACTCCGCCTGAAACAAGTGAAAGAGCAATGTAATGATGGTTGTTGATATTTTTAACCGAGTTTAAAAAGGAAGAGAGCGTTCTCAATTTGATTGGATTTTAATGATACAAAATAGTACTTGACTGCGATTACATCACTGCTTACCATGGGGGTAAGCAGTGATGTAATCGTTAATGGTGCACTAGTTTATTAAATTTAAATATTAGTTCTGACGTAAAAATATTTTTACTTCAGAACTCTTTAATTTACCTATGAACTGATTTGGATTTTTGTTTTATTTGGCAGAATATGTTTGTAGCTTAACCATAGCCATAACCAGCCTTTTAATGTTCCCACCGCTGGGACTCAGGTCTTCTCTCTAGGAGAGGGAATGGGCCGCAAAATCACCACGCGGGCCCAGTGCAGGTTGGTGAATGATGTCACATGTCTTCGAATTTTTTTTCTAGGACATACCGGTTTCCTCTGATGTTTTCCTTCACCGTTTTGAGAGCAGTGGTGATGAAATAAATTACACAAAGTAATGCGCCTGGATGGGTTTGAACCCGTGACTAAAAGCATTTTACATTGAAATACAATCTTCTTCCATACAAAAATTATAAAAAACATATAAAGTAATTAATTTTGGAAGTCCGTGCCAAAAGAACAAAACCAAAAATATTTTCGCATATTCCCTTGGGATAATTTTCTATTAACACGCAGGTTAAGCCGGTGGCAGCAGTACCTAGTAGGAACAGTGCTTAATCAAATTGATAATCTTAGCCAAGTTAATAATCTTAGCCAAGTTGATAATCTTAGCCAAGTTGATAATCTTAGCCAAGTTGATAATCTTAGCTAAGTGGATAATCTACAATCGTTAATAGAAAACTTCAAATGTATGGGAACGAGGTCATCCCAACGCTCAGTCACGTGGTCAGAACAATGGATTCGGAGACGTTACCGACTCGAGGCGATCGACGAAGGAGAATCAAAACGGTCGTAACTTGGCTAAGTCTGCAGGTGAGATAGTGGTCAAGCGCGACCCTATCAACAATTTTAAAAAAAGCTAAGTGTAATTGAGAATAAGTAGATATGAAAAAAATAAGTGCTCTGTCGCATTAGGATACATTGTAATTGTAATGGAGATTGAACATATTTTTTTTTTTTTACATTGGTATAAACCAGTGCTTGATTGCGATCTCACCTGATGGTAAGCGGAGATGTAATCATTGATGGTACATCTACAAATAAATTAAAAAAATGTATATGTCGACGTCACGCAGCGTAGATAAAATAAACGCAGAAATACAATCATGGATTTAATGATTAAGACCTTGATGGTACCAACAGTTCTATTTAATGTTATTCTTGGATTTTGCATTTTGATCGCATGTTTTCTTACATAGGCTGCCTTAAAGACTATGTTTGTATTTCATTTTTTTAGTCTCAAGCTAAGCAGAGCTTGTGTTATGAGTACTAGACGACTGATAAACATACTTATATATTTCTAAATACATATATAGATAAATTACATCCAGACACAGATCAAATGATTGTGCTCATCACACAAACATTTGTCCTAGGTGGGAAACGAACCCACGACTTCCGGCATAGCGGTCAGGGCCACTAACCACTACAGGCCAGTCAATATTGAAATAAAAATCATTTGGGATGTCTGAGGTTTTGCGCATTTGCACGATGTATAGATAGTACGATTGTTAGACCAATTCAGTTATGCAATAGTTTTGATGTGTTTATTTAGTACCGTGTTGTTTTATCTTATCTGTAGATACAAGTACACGCTGCTTGTTTATCCTATCTAGTACAGCATTGATTGTTCATAATGTTAATAATATTAACCCATATAGGTATTTATAACTTATTTATATATAAAAGCCTATGTAGGCTCCTTTTTATTTTCTATTTCTTCTAACTTTGGTTAATGGTGGACCAATTCTGTCGATAATTCACTATACTTCAAGCTCGTCTCACCTATGTTTGTGTTTTAATCATACCTATTTTTATTTCCTGTATTACCCATAGTTGGACACAGGCCTCCCACAAGTCCTTCCAGACATTTAAACAGTAATCGTAGTACGCTTATGGAGTTTTTTCTTAGGGTTCCGTACCTTGAAAGGAAAAAACGGAACCCATATAGGATCATTTTGTTGTCCGTCTGTCTGTCAGTCTGTCTGTCTGTCGGTTTGTCTGTCTGTCGGTCTGTCTATCTGTATATCAAGACCATTTATCTCAGGAACGCGCGAAGGTATCAAGTTGAAATTAAAACCATATAGTAAAGTCTGCGGTTCCTTGAAGCTGTGAAAAAATCGAACTTCTAAGTTACGGAAAAAAAGATATGGCCGTTTATGTAGCAAGAAACGTATATTTCGACACTCTCAATGGAATTATAGTACAAGCATAGGAATAAATCTGAAAACAGTATTTTTTTTATATACTGTGATTCGAAAAAATCTTCGAGAATTAATTCGAGAATTGAACTATTTCCATAGGAAACTTTGTACGGAATCCACAATGCTCGAGTCCGACTCACACTTGCCCAGTTTTTATAGATATGGAGACTATAAGATTCATATTTACTTACTACAACTGCATTAACAGTTTTAAATGTGTTATTTATTTGTTCGTTTACTATTGCATGGCAAGGTACATTATCTACTGATGTAATGTAGGTACCTTGCAATGCTCACAATAGGTATTTACATTTCACTAGTTATATTATGTTTAGTTGTAGGTACTATATTATAGTGATCTCATTTGACAATAATGTTTTCAAGATATCTTATCAAAATGTTGTTCTCTATTATTTAGAGTTGCATGCTTAGGTCTGTTCAAATTTTTTTCTTCTTTTATAAAACATTCCTTTTTCTTTTTTTTTCTTTTCGGTGGGAAAATCATCCACTGACATCCCGCGCTCTCTTTGTGTCAGACTTTTACTGACTAAAAACCCACCCCTGTTCCTTCGTTGCTTTTCAGACCAGGGTCGAGTCTTCCTTTCAGAAGCAGATCATTCGCCCCAGTAGGCTTTGACCCTAGGTCTCTACTATCTCAAACACTCATAAAGATCAAACATATATTTTTCTGTAGAAGGTTCCTGAAAAAGGTTGATATAAAAATAATATGAAATTAAACTCCAAATTATCAGTAACATAACATTTATTAGGACAATAATATTTTGTATTTACCTTACTTGATATTTCAAGTAAAGAAATACTTGAAACGCCAAATATCTATGGTATTTCACATTTTAACTACTTACGTTTTAGTCGTTATTGGTATTTCAACTTCATATTAATCCATTGAAATTATTATTTATTATTATAACTTTTGATGATACCATAATGCATTTTATTTCCACCGGTTAATGACTTTACTCGTACGTATTTTGCTTCCCTTTGTAATCATTTTATTTCTATTTTCGTTTTTTTTGCAAAGCATTTATTTTTGCATCACATGTCATCTTTATAAATTGATTAATATAAGTGCGCTAAAAATAAAAATAAACAAAATGGTTAAACACATTCACAAATTGCTTAGCAAACCAAAAGCTAAAAATACCTATAAGCTTTTGCGTGTTGTTACTACTTAATTAACAAAAGTATTTCCTAAATTAAAATGTGTGAAAGTTAAAAGTTTATAATCATTGTTAATTGTTTTTTGGCTTATGCTGGTTATGAAACAACGTAACAAGTAGATATGTATGTATAGGACCTATTTTGACTAAGTGATATTATTTTTATTAATAACAGTTATAACTGATAAGTATATTTCTTGTAATTATAATTGAAATACTGAGTATGGACCGTAATATGCATTAATTTTAAAATAATAATTATTATATTATTAACATCAAAATAAAAAAAAAATGCTAAAAGTTAAAATAATTATAAACGATATTAAAAAAAAATACGAAAACTAATATTAAAAATTAAAATGCCATCCATCAATAAAATTAAGATAAATAAAGGATTATCTTAACAGGCGCTGAAGGGTCATTCATCACTTGATTGTAATATAAAAAAGAAATTTAAAAAATACCTACACCATAAAATAGCATCTTTATCTTAAGGGAAAAATTTTGGCGTCACTAATTTTGGAAGAGGTTTGTTTCCACCGTTTTATTCTGTATTTTCAATGTTGACATTTTCCACCGTTTCTGTCAAATTATCCTGTACTTGTTCCATTTGGTCATCAGTCTGGCTGGAATTTTCAGCAACTTGGTTCCTTTTTTGAAATTGTTTTCGTCCAAAGCGTCCACCATATCTTCCAAATCGGGAGCATTTGCAACTATTTTTGTTAGTTTCAGCTTGTTTTTCTTGATTTGTGGTCTCTGCCTCATTTGCAGGCGGTGAAGGATTGCGGTCAGACTCGATAGCAGTGTCGGAACTGTCACTAGAGTCCTCACAGGTTAGGTCAATGATCCATTGTGTCCAGAGTTTTTCATTGTCGGAACCATGGAAACCGTGGCGTCCTCTGTGGCAGTGTGGCCCACGACGGCCGTGTTGTCCGTGATGGTCATGTGGCCCATGATGACCATGTGGTCCATGATGGCCATGCGGTCCATGATGGCCATGCGGCCCATGATGTCCGCGATGCATTCCATGACCCCGTGCAATGTGATGTTTCCCATGACCGTGATGATGCTTGCCGAACCCATGTCTTCCAAAACTTCGTTCAAACTTTGCACAATGTCCATGTCCATGTTTATTACGTGAAGGTTTATCCGTTAGTAAATACTCGACAAACTGCCTTACCATATTTTCTTTTTCACTACTTGAAGCGCCTATTACCGGCCTAAATCTCTGGCAAGTAACTCGCATATTGAAGGAATAAATGTAAGATTAACAACAAACACCGACAACTAGTTTATGGCACCTAACAGCCGCTCGATGGCTTTATATACCTTTATTCAATGTGAGTCATCGCCAGCGTGTCGACTTCCATCGGTACTGGTAGTAAGTACGGCTACAAGTGTTATGCAAGTTTGAACTCTGTGTCTGAAGCGTTAAGTAATAAATTGATAAATGAATGTAGGATTATTTGATTACTAACTTTTGTGAGACTTCACTATTAATGAAAACTGTTTTCCTGAGTTAATTGAGTTTATGCTGTCTTGTATACAATTTTAATATCCGATAAATGTTTGATGGTTAGTACATGAAAAAAAAAAAACAGAGTTTCATTACAATGCAGGCAGAATTAAGTTCAATCAAAGACTAAATATTCATACAGAAGAGGAAAAAATCTTAATAAAGTCAACTATTACAAAAATAGGAGAAGAATTACACCCATGTCTTTCACCATAATATATTGGACAAAGAACGTAGTATTGCGCAACAATTACACAATTTGTCGCAATAATTACACAATTATCGCAACACTAACACAATATTGTGAAATATAGGCAAAAAAAACCTGGCCAAGTGCGAGTCGTACTCACAAATGAAGGATTCCGTACTACAATATTAATATCGGACAAAAATGCCAAAAAATCACATTTATTGTATGAGAGCCCCCTTAAATATTTTTTAAGTATTTTATTTTATTATAAGATTTATTTTTAAAATGAATATAAAACTAAATATTCTGTGAATATTTCAAGCGACTACCTGTTGCCGTTATTAATATCGAGCAAAAAACAGCAAAAATATCACGTTTTTTAATGTAACTGTGGGTCCCAGTTAAATATTTATTTTATTCTGTTTTAGTATTTATTGCTATAGTGGCAATAGAAAGACATTATCTTGGGAAAATTTCAACTGTCTAGCTACCACGGTTCATGAGATACAGCCTGTTGACTGGTCCCGTTTTAAGCCTTTGAGTACAGAACCCTAAAAATATAATATTGCGCAACTATACATCATAAGAGTTCAAATACCCAGTTCCCCTGTAATGTTTTTGTAAAATATGGGTTCATATGCGATGCATCCGCCCTATTTTGCGAAACATGATTCATACAAAAATTGTGCCAAGATCTTGTAGTTTCTCTTACACCAGAATATAAATGTACTTATTTGGAATGATTGCTCCTTTTATTTTTGTGAACGTCGGCCAAAGTTCTGTCTAGTTTAAGTTTATTGTTTAGGTAGCTGTTTTGTTATTGAATTAAATTCTTGTACAACAAAACTAGATACATACCTACTAGAGACAGTGTTTATTTACTTGTCATATTTGTATAAATTTAGTTTCTATTATTTATTTATTTCGAGTATCGAAGACTAATTTTAGTTACATACAGACAATATATATCATAAAATTACATACAATGAAATATTAAAATTAAATTGCATTGGATTATCATTAAATTGCATTAGATTGTCATTGGATTATCATTAAATTAAATTGAATTATATTACAACGTCAGTCAGTCAAAATAATTGTATTAAATATTAAAATAAATTGTATAAAAATTAAAATTAAAATATATGAGTTTCTGCCAGCGACTTCGCTCGGATGATAGTTGGAAAGTGTCCCAGCGGAACTTGCCTGCTCCAAGGACAATAAGCCTACCTATATCCTTTTCTAAGGTGAAATCTACTTATATTTGATTTAGCAATTAAAGCGTGGAAATGTAACAAAAAGAGTAGTTCCAATGCGTTCCAGAAATATATTTCACTACGCTCCAAACTAAAATAAGTAGAGTCAACATAAAAGGTAAACCATAAGTTGTTTGTTATACGCAAATAGAAATATCGGTAGATTTTTTTTTGCAGGGATTCATCTCGTGTGTCAGAAGTGTTCAAGGTTATTGCACACTTACAGCTTTTTATTTTGGTTTTATTTATTTTTAAATTTTTTAAATATATTTATTATGACGTGTAATGATTGGTATGCTAGTTAAAAAAATCTTATTTCAAGCTGTGTTGCTTGTGTGTGGTATTTCAATTTTAAGAATAAAGTACAATTAGCTGATAAATAATAATAATGAACATAATTATTGATTCGTTCATAATATGCGCTTTTTTCTTTCTTTAAGATATTTAATAATAAATAAAATTTTTAGAGCGTGATTTTTTTGCTAACTCTGCTCACCTAATATAACAATATATAAAGAATCATGTATGAACATAAACATTATGAAAACAATGGGTTTTGGAGCACAGTGGAACTGCCAAATATAGACAGACAGTATTACCTACTTTGACATAAATATTGTTTAATATTATACTTTAGTAATTAGAGTAGATGTATAGTTTAAATAAAACGCTCTTCATAACTATACTTATCAATAAAAGTATCAGTTCTATCAAGTAATAATAGATGGCTCTGTCATAAAACTCAAAGGGCCTGGCAAAAATAATTTTATTAAGCCCAAATAAAAAATCATGATAATGTCCTCGAAGAGTAGACCCCTCATAAAAATAATATTACAATTTACTACAGTACGTGTGAAATAAGAAACGTTAGGCTTTCACAGACAGGCGCAACGCGACATGAGTTTGTAATAGATACCTATTCTTAGAACTTAAAGGCGTTTAAATATAAGATTGGCTAGAAAATAAAAGGCCCAGCCTACTTATTGTCCCGCAATTAGTAGGTTGAAAATAGAAAGTATATTTTGATACAAGTGGAGAAACTTTGTCATTGCGACCAAGGCGGAATTCGCCGAAGCCATAGCGAGATTTTTATGGAGCCGAGTACAGTGACAAATTGCCACGTGTATCAAACGGCGTTTTTTGATACACTTATTATGATATAAATAAAAGTGGGTTGATGTGCGACTCGTGGTAACGTTTGGCGCCCAGCAGTTCGCACGCTTTTCCGCACTAGTGCGAAAAATAGTCAATTAAAGGATTAGAGTAGATTTTTCGAGTAAGTGTATTGAAATAAATTTTCCGTAAAACATTTTTTATGGAAACGAGCGTGACATAACGTGTCGTACCTATTGTTACGTCGCGGCCCTGTTAGGTACCCTTAATATGAAAATCTATAAAAATATAGGCATACTCCGTTTATTGGTATTGAGAACCCTTTTTAGAAGCAATGTCATAAAATATTGATCCCCTTGAGTCGCGTGGTAGCCGCCGATACAGAATTTTATTGCGTTTTATTTTTATTTTATATATTGATATTGGATTTCATTTATTTTGTGTGCCATTTAGACGTTGCTAAGTTAATGTTGAAGTTAAGTAAACTCTTGCCGATAATGTTTTTATAGGATAACATTTCGACTTGATAAATAAATAAATTTACTTTTTCATCGAATCAAAGTGTTTATTTGTTTTTTTTTTTTGTTCTATTTAATCATTATATTGAATTTTTAACACTGTTGTGTCCTCCGTCAGGAATCGCAGAGTAATCTTCAGCCACCCGAAGGCACGGGTTTGCGGATGACGAGCAATGTCAATGCTCGCCGTCCTATAAGGACCGAGCCCAAGTGGTCGACGGCGCGTAGTGTTCCACGCGCATTTCAAATAAATGTTAATAAACCGTAGGGACCCACTAGGGCCGATGCCTGCTAGATCCATGGGATAACGTATGAAAGGGATACTCGTGCCCCTAGAAAATAAAAGGTAACAACAGATTTTAGTCAGTAGAAGTCTGACACACTCTGTCATTAGATAATTACCGAGCTAAAAAAAAAACCCAAAAAAAGTAAAATCGGACACAACATACAATTTTCCTTTTTGTGGACACTACACCAAAAAATCCTTGAAATGAAGACACTTATGTTCCCTACACTGAAGTTTCATACAACTTTATCTGATCGTAGAATATTCCAGAATATTTCCTGTAATAACTTCCACCAGACTGGCTATTATTATTATTGAATAGAAAAAAAGCTTTCAAGTCTCCTGACTTAATGCTTTTGATGCAAGTACAAGTAATACGCTTGAGCGGTAATAAGCTTAATATTTTATTTTAGTATGTTGTTTATAGTAAACTAGCTTTAACCGGCGGTTTTGCCTGCATTAAAGCAGACAGTATACACTGCTACTTTTTAATTAGTACAAATACTTATAGGGCTTATTAGAAAAGGGCTTGTTAGTATTTAAGTAAAGTCTTAATACATAATATTCATAAACAGCAAAGTTATTAGCGTTTGTTTATGTCCCAAAATGTCACTCAATTTATGGCAATATTGTTATGTCATTGATCATGTATGTAAAACAATGGAAAAACACTGCGCGTAGTATTTTCTTGGAGCAATTGTTATGAATGATTGATTCAATTATGAATTTACCATTAATGACAATCTTTTGTGGACAATTTTGGCATTTCGTTTTTTATTTTACTTTGATTTCACAAATGTGATCAGTAACGGGTACGGACAGAGCACCATTTTTTTTTGTACTGATTAAAAATAGTGGTGTATACATGTAGCTTAAATCAGTCAGTGATAAAGTAGTAGGTATTCTTATGATAAAGGAAATTTTGAAATCGTTTCATTTTTAAACTTTAAGTTTATTTAACAAAAACCAAAATACGAGTAACTATAGATGACTGATTTTATTATTTCAACAGAATTTTGATATTTATAGTCATAATTATAGAATTTATTTTCGATTGAAAAAATATCCCCGATTTTTTTTTCATTAGTAATAAGTATGATATATTTTCCTTATTTAACTAAAGACTGGTTCCAAATAGCCACAAACCGAGGTGGAAGGAAAGTATAGAGACACTTATGACACTAGAACCTAGGAAATCATTTTAGTCAGACTCTTTTAACTTTGTGATAGCATTAACTAACCGGTTCTCTAATTAAAATTGAGTATCTACCCATATGAGAGCAGTGCTGGCCGAGTGGTAACGGTCCCGACTTACGAGTTGTAGGTTGCGGGTTTTATCCTAGCCAGGCGCATTACTTTGTGTAATTTATTTCATCACCACTGCTCTCAAAACGGTGAAGGAAAACATCTTGAGGAAACCGGCATGTCCTTACACCAAAAAATCGTAGACATGTGACATCCACCAACATGCACTGGGCCCACGTGGTGGATTACGGCCCATACCCCTCCTAGAGAGGAGGCCTGAGTCCCAATAGTGGGAACATTATAAGGCCGACTATGCTATGCTATCTCCTACCTATACTAAACGTTCTAATATTATAAATTTGAATGTAACTCTGTTTGTCTTTTAGACTTCCATGGTTAAATTGCTTAACTTATTTTGATGAAATTTGGTACGCAGTAAGCTTAAACCCCAAGAAAGGACATAGGCTACTTTTATTTAAATCTTTTATGTACTCGTATATTCACGCGGAAGAATCTGTTGGCACGAAAAAAGTTTTTGAAAGAGCGAAAAAATAAAAACTAAATTCTTAATTTTTCTAGTGAAATATAAAATAAATTATCTCTCCAGACTTGCACCAGAACGCAAGTTTAAAGGGTCTGTGCCAAATTTACTGGAAACCGACTTCAAAAGAAATCTGTTTGGCGCGGGGATGTCTGAGTCACAATGGTCAGTCTGCACTAATTGAAAAAACTGGCCAAATGCAAGTTGGACCATACATATTGGGTTCCGTACCCGGGATAAAGCCAAAGCATTATTTTTTGAAACTGGAAAATTGAAGATAAAGATAAAAGATAATGATAGTTTATTTGTCAGAACATGAGTAAGCAGTACAAAAACAGGGTTTGAAAAGCATGGTGTTATACATAAAAAACATCTTAACATATAGAAGCACAAATTTTTAAACTTTGACTTATTTTACATAAATCTTTCATAATTTTATCACATGAATTATTAATGGAATGTCTAAATTTTAGTTGACTTTAAGTTCAATCCTTACAGAGGCCATCACTACAAAGTTAGTAGGTATTTCCAGTTTATTAAGCTAAGATGCGCATTATCTTACCTATACGACTTTGATATAGTAAAAAATTTCTTAGGAATATCATAGTTATTCATTTTAATTATATGTTCCAACAATACCTCTTTTTTTCAGCCGTCAATTACATGAGTGCCACTCCTAATTTATTTTTTCATAATTTGGCTACACCATTTTTTAGATGTAAGTACAAAGAACCTACCTAAGTACAAAGAAACCCTCATCTAAATTTCTTAAATTATGTGCCAATACATAATCTTTGATTAAGTAACTATGAAACGTTCGAACAGACGAACAAAAGGAAATTATAACGTTCCGTTTTTGGCAATTGGCTACGGAACCCTAAAATACCCTGCAACCCTGTACATAAAACTTATTGTTGCGCAGGGGAGCCGATGTGCTTTTCTATGAAGGAAGGAAACTAAATGGGGTGAAAACTCCGTTGGTTTTTTGGGAATTGGACATGGGAAAGCCACATCGAGATACTGACCCTTGGATTGAAGACTCATAGCGCGATGAAATGGAACCCATATGGCAGCATTGAATTTTTATTTATGTAGAAAGTAGTATAACTTATTTTTTTATTAAGGGAAAGGGCACTCTTTTCTAATCCGTCTATCGTCAACGTGAGCATGGTTCAAATATTTTCTATGTCATCCGAAGCAATGTTTGATAAAAGCAACGCAAAAAAAGATAGATAGCGCCTGAACGCTCTATTCGCATTCAGTGATTCCGTCACTCGCACGAATATTTCAAAAAACTTGTTCTAGAAAATACGTGTCTTTTTAAAGACATTCCGCAGGTGAAACAAGGTTACTGACATAACCATCGTCAATCGGTTATCCTCAAACCTACTGAAGTTTGCCGATTCTACGGGTTCAGCCACTTGGCTGGGGGCAGAACATTGCTCGCAAAACGGTAGTATTAGAAGACGCAGCGTTAGAAGTCTCTTCACAATGTGGACCGATGAACTGGTGAAGGTCGCGGGAATCCGATGAACACGAGTCACATAAGACTGATCGTAGTGGTGACACTTGAGGGAGGTCTATATCCAGCAGTGGACATCTTTGGGCTAGAATGATGATAATGACTTAACTTTATCTACATTTATCTCTTAACTAATATATTTTAAACTTAAAATTATTCCTAATTAAAACCTTGCTAACAAAATATCTTGTTAAACTCTTAACTCATAATACAAACCAGCTATTCCTCTCCTCGTTTCATTGCATAGGTAATCTCCCGCCCAAGTTAAAGTAACTCAAACTTCAATTTAAGTTGCAAAATAATCGAGCGGGACAAAACCAAGTACGTTTGAGACGACTGGTTTAACTGAGATATGAAATCTCTCTCAGTTCAGATGCTTCTTTCAGTTATTTCATGTCTCTTTTAAGTAAAGTAGGTACTTAAGTTTCTTGATAAGTTTTAATTTATTTGATGAGATAAAATCTACCATTAACCCCTCGGGCGTCCCGGGGTACTATTATTACGTAATTGCGCGTTTTTACGTAAATTACCAAAAAATAAACTTTTTCGGGATTATTCTAGGAAAAACAAAGATATAAAAAACAAAATTTTCGGCTAAAAAAATTCGTACAAACGTGTGTACAAAACGACAATTAAGCGTTTTTCAAGATCATTCAAGTTGTACAGACGTACGTACAATGGGCGTTACCGGTGGCAACGTTTCCAACTGACTAGTTGTAGATTACGGGTTCAAACCCAGCCAGGTGCATTACTTTGTGTAATTTATTTTATCACTACTGCTCTCAAAATGGTAAAGAAAAACATCGTTAAGAAACCGGCATGTCCTAGAACCAAAAATCCAAAGACATGTGACATCCACCAATCCTCACTGGGCCCGCGTGGTTTATTACTCAGTTTGACCTCAGTCCCAGCAGTGGGAAAATTTTAAGGCTGATTATGCTATGTAAGTATATAAAAGTAAGATAAGTAAGATAAGTATATAAAGCATAAGTATGCTAATTTACATTTCTCTGAAATCAGTGCATTCAAATAAACAAAAAAGCCGAGTTGCTGACCTATCGGTTTTCTATCGATTACAATTCAGGGTGTGTGCGTTGGAATTGCACAATTTAATTTCACCAAGTCCGTTTCATCATCGGACCACTAGACGTACGGCGTTGTGCCATCGGTACATGTTGGATATCCCACCCATACGTACAAAGCGTATTAGGAACACATTCATGATGCGTACAGCTAAGGAGTGGAATCACCTGCCGGTGTCTGTGTTTTCTGATAGCTACAACCCAGGGGTCTTAAAGTCAGAGTGAATAGCTTACTTCTAGGCAAGCGTGTTCTATCGTCGGCCACATCATCGTTTAACATAAGGTGAGATTGTGAAAAAAAAGCTCTTGAGCTTTATATGTTGTCGTTGATAAAGATATGTCTAAAATTCTGTCATATTATTTTGTTGTGTAAATACACGTCTGTTACTAATTGAGGTTATTTTGAGTTTGCTTCCATCCACAGTATCTTTTCCTCCTTCATAAAATATAATTCTCATAATTTTATTTACCTATTTTCCCTCGGAATGTATAAATTTAGATTACAAGGCGTATATCCCTTCCTTTCGCTGATCGGACTCACCCCGGCCCATTACGCAGTGAGCAGTGAATAACTCACACCTCATTTGTTTTCTATTGTTCCTTGATCGTGTCCCTTGAAACATGCTTAGATACTGTAGTAAAGGGAACTTTTTAAATAATAACATTCACAATTCAGTGGATCAGCGATTAGTTTGCGCTCCAATGAATATCGTATTCGGGTATTCTTAGGTTCTGTAAGTAGGTATGTTGTATGTATTTTTGTGTTCTTTTTAGTTATAGCATTACCGGATTTTATAAGAATAGATTATACTTGAGTAACTTTTGCTGTCAGTGTATCATATGTTTATGAAATATTGATTTGCAAATCAGAATTATTACATAAATGAAAAAGAAAGGCATTTTTTTTTTGTTGATATGATGTCGTGCTTGACTGCGATCCCACCTGATGGTAAGCAGTGATGCAATCGTTGATGGTGAGGCGCACTAGTTTATTAAGAGCCTATTCACTCTAGTCACATGGAGAAACTTTAATGTCTTCTAAAATTATGTAAATAGAGCGTATAAATTATTTTGTTATAAGATTACTAATGCTTATGACAAGTAAAATTTATAGATTTTTTGGGAAAAACAGAATAAATGGACATAAATTATTTCAATGTATAACGTTCATATTATATACAAAAACAAATATACTTAGGCATCGAAATACTCCTACACAGAGCTGTCATCAAGACTGGTGAAACTGGTACGTTGAATGGAAGTGCTGATTCTTTGGGCAAAGAACAAACCAGCAGTGCTGTGGTCAAGTTACAGCTTTTAAAACAAATTATCTGAATTGAGCAAAATATCTAAATTAAAAGTAAGGTAAAGAACATGTTTTTCACTTTTTTTCATACCTAGTTGTCATTACAAACAATTAGTTGGATTGATGGCAGTATTCAGTGCAACGTCCTGTCGTTACCACCTAAAGAATTTCTACGAGTCGACAAAGTCCTGCTAGAAAAGTAGAAGAACCTTTTTCTACGGCTCAAAAACTATTTCAGGAACTTCAAGAAACCAGCATGAATATCAGGAGACCAAGAAATAGTAAGTTAAGGCACACAAAAAAAAGAGAAAATCGTCACGGGAACAGCCGAGACGATTTTCTAGGTCCGAAACAGCCTTTAAGAACTTCACCAAAACAATGTCAGCTTTGATTTAGACCTAAAATGATTTCTTGAATCTGACATAAAGCCTTATAAGCTAGCAAATGACCAGAGTCTTAAGTTTGCTATTACAGTAGTGTAAGAATTGTCTATGATTAATTTCAAAATTGTTGATTTTAACAAGTTCGGTAATCTACTAATATAGTGGCGTCATTATGACGTTCCAATGGTCAACCACAGACGCTCCATTGAAAGAAATGGCATAGAATGGTAATCTCATACATATTGACAAACGAATATCTGACGTATGCGGTAATCTGCAAAAATTTTGACAGTACCTTTGATTAGAACGTCATAGTGCAGTCATTGCTTTTAATAAACTCGATATTGTAATTCTACCACAACTCTAGTACAAGACCCGGTCATTATGAATTAGCAGATACTTTTAGCAAAATGACAATGGGATCGTGTTGGAATGACGAATTTATAAAAATAGCAGACTTGGGCCCCTGAAATTGCTCAGAAAACATCCAGTTGCCAAGTTACGGTTTGCTTGAGGACACGTTCAATGGGCAGACGATAATATTGGCTCAGGGTTCTGTTCTCCAACATGTATCCAAATTTTGTTTATTTACCAACGATAGTAGACGGAGAGGGTTTTGACGACCAGGAAAACGGTATCATTAAGCATGAAAAGGTGCCTTACTGTGGAGGATCAATAATAGTATCGACTGGTATATATTTAAACAGACGTATAGAGTTAGTTTAGAAAGAAATGGACTGGTCTCATTGGTCTTTTCTTGGTGTAGGTATATGAGTGTAAATTCCATTTAAAAAATAATAATAATCTTCTACAACTTTCACACAACACTATCTAGTACCAAACTAAGCAGAGCTTGTGATATGAGTACTAGACAACTGATAAACATACTTATATAATAATAATAATAATAATTGCCATTTATTCTCTCTTCACAAAGCTGACTTAAAGTTAATTTTGACAAGACAAGTCTCAGCTGTTTTCCACCTTTGTGAGTGACTGGTGTCTGTTATAGGTTTTCGGATAAAACCTGTGTTAGGTCACCAGGCCCTTCCACAGCTAGAATTAACTATTACATAGTTACAGTGCAAGAGTCGAGATTGAATAATAATGAAATACTAGGTAAGAGTAAAACAATAAGCTTAATACAAAAATAGAAAAGTAATAACAATAATAAAAAATAATAAATCAAAACCTACCCATAATTTTGCAGAAGCAATGTGAAGTGCGTATGTCTGTGTGTGTGAAGTTGTGTGTGTGTGTGTGTTTTGTGTTGTGTAGACATGTTGTAAGTATTGGATTGAGAATAACAGAGAGTTGGTTTTTCAAGGATGAGAGGATTAGTTATGGAGTTGGTCAAAAATTAGGGTTATTTTAGAACAGTCAAAAGAATTTCAGTTTTTTGATAGTCTTGAGTATATATTTTTAAATACAGACACTGAATAAATGATTGTGCTCATCACACAAACATTTGTCCTGCGTGGGAATCGAACCCACGACCTGCAGCATGGCAGTCAGGACTACTGATCAATAGACCAACAGGCCTGTGTTTATGCACGATAATTTGCGCCTAGATAGTATTTATTTGGTCAATATATACATTCAAAACGTCTGTATTACCTGTATAGAGTGGCCAGCTTGCAGCTGAGACTTGAATCCCATAAAAAAGTATGGGACGATTTCAGTAAATACATTAGACAACGCTCTCTAGCTCTAGCAACCCAATATGAGTAAAAGAGTGCACTAATAGAAGAATGGTCAATTACACAATTTAAATCAAAATGTAAAAAAAAAATAGTTTCACCACACGGTCATAATGAAGTGATACGTGCTCATGGAGGACATACAAAATATTGAAACGAACAAAAATTTTTTTCACCACGGATAACCGTTGTGCTATGTCTGTCCCGAATAAAAGTATTTCTATTCTATTCTATTCTATCATATCCCATTCTATGTCAATCTATCAATTTCTATCCCATTCTATGACATTCTATCCCATTCTATCCCGTACTACCCTATTCTATCCTATCCTATCCCATTCTATCCCATTCTTTCCTATCCTATCCTATCCTGTCCTATCCTATACTATCCTATTCTATCCTATCCCAAACTATCCTATCCTGTCCTATCCTATACTATCCTATTCTATCCTGTCCCAAACTATCCCATCTATTCCATTCTATCCCATTCTATCCCTTTCTATCCCATTCTATTCCAATCTATCCCATTCTAATCCATTCTATCCCATTCTAATCCTTTCTATCCCATTATATGCCAATCTATCCCATTCTATCCCTTTATATCCCATACAATCCCATTCTATCCCATTCTATCCCATTCTATCCCATTCTATCCCATTCTATCCCATTCTATCCCATTCTATCCCATTCTATCCCATTCTATCCCATTCTATCCCATTCTATCCCATTCTATCCCATTCTATCCCATTCTATCCCATTCTATCCCATTCTATCCCATTCTATCCCATTCCTTCCCATTCTATCCAATTCTATCCCATTCTATCCCATTCTATCCCATTCTATCCCATTCTATCCCATTCTATCCCATTCTATCCCATTCTATCCCATTCTATCCCATTCTATCCCATTCTTTCCCATTCTTTCCCATTCTATCCCATTCTATCCCATTCTATCCATTCTTATCATTTCTATCCCATTCTATCCCATTCTGACCTATTCAATCCCATTTTATCACAATCTATCCCATTCTATCCCGTCCTACCCCGTTCTATCCTATTCCATTCTATCCCATTATATCCTATCCTACCATATCCTATCCTATCCTATCTTATCCTATCCGATTCTATCCCATTCTATCCCATTCTATCCCATTCTATGCTATTCTATCCTATTCTATTCTATTCTAAACGATCATACTTTCTATTAGTGACCCGGATTTTTGCGGCCCATTGTATCTAAACAGTACGTAACAACCATAAACTCATATGCAAACATAATTATATGACATCAAAAAAGCTAATTATAATTACAAACGACCCAAAAACCGGTAGCACTCTTGTGTAAAGGCCCTTTCAGAAATACTGTTGGCTGGGCTTTAGGCCACGCGATCTAAATTGAGCCTAATTCGGTTTACTGTTGAGAGAATTTTTAGCCCTTGCTTGGTCCGCTGAACTCTTTGATGAAAAATAAGTGGCATATAATAATTATGGTAATTATTCAACTTTATGTGCTTTTGTGACATAAAAGGAAAGCCTTTTTATACCCACAACAACCTCAGTGCTAATTTCGAGGAAATTAGAGCTCACTTACTCACAATCCTAATTAAACAAAGAATTT
Organism: Mythimna vitellina; assembly: GCA_949316375.1. NCBI lineage: Eukaryota > Metazoa > Arthropoda > Insecta > Lepidoptera > Noctuidae > Mythimna > Mythimna vitellina. The sequence goes on from OX438696.1 coordinate 5,967,193, forward strand.
CATCAGAGGCTGCTCGTATAGAATTTTCTGCCAATTTTTTTTTTTCGAAAGTTAAAAAAGGACGAACTCTAAATAAAATACACAGGCAAAGTTTCGTAAGAGTTCGTAACTGTCGTCAGTTTTAATGAGATTGATCCAAATTTAAATTCCCTTAAAAGTATTTACGCGCAATTCCTCCGAGACAGGGACGGGAGTTTTCATGACTTTTTTTATTTAAGGCGCCCATAATTATTCTTTAGCTCATCGTTTACAGAGTATAAGTCGTTTAGTTGCTTATAATCATGATGTGATTTTATGGTAATGTGAAGGGGGAGAATGGAGTGATTTAGATCAATAGAGAAATCATCCTGAGAGAGTTATTTGGAGAGTATAGACTATATTTTAATAGGAGGGAAGTTTAGCGTACGTTAGAATTCATTATTATAATTTTTATTTATTCAGTTTGTGTCGGTTAGATGATACCAAAAGTAACTCATAATCATTTATTGGCTACTAGAGAGGACAAACCCTGCAAAAGTGCATCTTTTTTAGATATTCAATTGAAAATAAGGGTTGAGTATGAAAGTATTCATGCATTTTATTAGCTTAAAACAAAAATTTATAAGCATACTGAATAAGTCACCAGAATTAAACTTAGCTACGTCATGCAACAAAAACTGTAATACTCAGAAGTGAACTTATTATGAGAAAAAAATAAAAGTACTATTACCGCAGTCGTGTTTGAACCGTGACTCTTAATGTCTTCCCTTCCATTCTCCGTCCATTCTCCTTTATTATAACAAGTACTATGAATACTTTAAGAGTTCTCCAAGTGACATTATTCCTTCTTATTACACTTGTTTATGTGCTTCAAACCTCCGTTGTATGGAATGTTGCGGAATAAATGGGAAAAATCTTTTTTCTCGAAAAGTTCCTAGACTTTTGTAATCATCGCACTTGGCCGAAGTTTCTGAGTGTGTGCGTCTATGTTTGTTACTTATTCACGCTCGAAAGGTTGAATGAATTTAAATAAAATTTGGCACACTGGTAGACCAGGTCCTGGAATTAAAAGATTCAGAGATTCAAAGCATTTTACTTCAAATAATTCATTTACAGGAACTTATGAAATCTCAAGAAGAAGTCAGTTAGAAAAATGATGCTAATTGCACATTCCAAAGTGTAGATCTCTATGGAGAAGAATGTGGAAGAAACTCCATGGCCACTCTTTTCAATCATGTTAAGTATTACAAAATTATTATACCTATAGTAGGGCACTTTTGATTTAACAAGATTGTATGTAAGAGCAAGTAGCTGGTGGATAATAATAATAATAATTATTATAGTTGTCATCATCATTTTAGCCGAAAGACTAGTTCTACGTGAGTTTTACAATGGCAGCCAGAGACGCATCGGACCGGTCGTTATGGCGACACTTGGTAGAGGCCTATGTCTAACAGTATAAAAGAAATGTATTTTTGTAAACTGATACGTACGATCATCATCATCATTTCAGCCAAAAGACGTCCATTGCTGGAATAAGGCCTCCCCCAAGTACCATCACAATGAACGGACCTGTGCGTCTCGCATCCATCGGACGTCACGAGGTTATCTGTCCACCTTGTAGGAGGCCTTCCAACACTACGTCTTCCGGTACGTGGTCGCCATTCCAGAACCTTTCGGCCCCAACGGCCATTCGTTCTGCGAGCAATGTGCCCTGCCCATACTTACTGTTATATCCGAAATATGTATGCCCTAAGCTGGCCTGACCACCCTATTTGCATGTCAGCATATTTGGCCATCTAGACCTGTCACTAGAGATAGGCACTTCGGTCTGTCTCGAACAAAAATCAAAAATTATTTATTCCAAGTAACCATTTACAGGCACTTTTGAAATGTCAAGAAGCCAGTCAGTCAGAAAAATAAAAATAAATGATGCTAATTGCACATTCCAAAGCGTAGATCTCTATGGAGAAGAATGTGCAAGAAACTCCATGGCCACTCTTTTCAATCATGAACTCCCATACAGAGCGCTTGCCTAAGGATTTCAGTAAAATATTTTGTTTAATGAAGTAAATCCTTATGTCTAATTAAATAGTTTTTTTTAAAAAGCCTTTTCGGGTAAACCGTATATCAGTACGATCACAAAATTTCTATTCGATTCTAATAATCCGGGCTTTTGTAAAAGTCCTGGAGATTGAAAAAAAGTTGTTTTGTCATACAAAATCGAAAGCGAAGTTTTCCTTCGACATTTACAGTATTTATGGAGTTGTTTACTCAGCTCTGGCAATAAATAGGAGTCGATGATGTTTATTTCGCTTTCCCACTATTGAATGGCGTAAATCTTATAAATAAAGGTTAGGATTTACTTTTTTTACGGTACGAGCTTAATATTTTTTTGTGAGGTTTTTTATTTAGATTAATCGGAGTAGGTATTCGTTAAGTCACTTGTTTTTTATTATTTGATTATCTATCACTAAGTACCTATGAATCTATCAAGTTCCGAGACCAAAAAATTATTATTATAGGTATAATATTAACAAAACCAAACACAACTGTATACATTAAGGATAACCGAAACCAACTATGCCTCTCTCTTTTGATTACGAAAAAAGAAATGCTGAGAAAATGATCAATCATTCGAAAGAGTCCGATTGTGAAAGATAAAGATGCAGCTAGGGACGGGATGATTACAGTGATGTCTATTAAAGAAATATGAGTATGTATGGATGTATATGTATGTAATATATACTTTTTTCTTTTTTTTTCTAACACATTGCTTTTTCAATATTTTTTATATTATTAGATGCCGACCACAATAAATTCGTTAGTAATTTATTTTGTTAACGTCTCATTTATTGATAATTGTAATTATTTATTTTTCTGGCTTTTTTTTATATAGCCTCTTTTTTATAATGTGAATGCGAGAACACTGTAGACTCCGCGAATTGTTAGGTTACTTCCTATTACGACTGACTTTTTATTATGATTATTTTCGTTGTACTTTTTAGTACAATATTGACCGGAGTTGTGCGCCATAATGGAGGACATTTTTCTCCTAGTGTATCTGAGGCTTAAAGCATCTGTTAAAGCATCACGCTGAGAGACAAAATGTCTCCCAAAATGACCCGCAACGTTCAATGTACGTAACGCTACAACTATGCAACGTTGCCCAGATCCCCGCAACTTGTCCCCAACATTTTGCGATGAATTTGACAGTATTGCGCTTCATGCGGGGGAAATTTTGTCCCCAAATGCATCTGAGGCTTTACTTATAACTTGTGAAAGAAATTAATTTACGCACAAAATATTCACTACAGTCAAATTTTTGGTATCTGTTTTTGTAAGAGACAAAAACATTGATGTTACCTTGCTCTTTAAAGGAATTTTATGAAACTATGAAGCTTTGTATTACAAAGCTATTAGAGATAATTGTGTTTCCCTTGTAATAACATTAGAATGTTATTACATGGAAAGCACAATTCCTTTTACAATGTACCTATTATAAGAATAATAAATTGTAATAGGAATTCTGTGAATAAAGGAATTGAAGAGGCATGTTCATGGAATATCTTAAAACATTTATGCTAATCAAGTGTTCTAGTGAAAACCTTTAGCTATATATGTCAAGGAGAAAACTAAGATGGAAGGTTTACCAAGAAAATAAGCTATTCTCCGAGCAAATTTTTAGGTTGCCTTACCTGAAAAGGAAAAAACAGAACCTACATAGCATCACTTTGTTGTCCGTCTGTCAAGACCCTTTATCTAAGGAACTCGTGGAAGTATCGAGTTGAAATCAAAACCTCGTCCTCGTGTCTGCACTTCTTTGAAGCTGTGAAAAAATCAAACTTCTAAGTTAACGAAAAACAATGATACGGCCGTTTATGTTGAAAAAAACGTATATTTTGACACTCTCAAGGAAATCAAAATTCATAGGTTCATAGGCTTCGTATTCTCTCTACGTATTGGTTTTTAAAGTTCTTAAGAAGGTACGTAGGTATCATTGAAATAATATGCGTAATTTCTTCTGTCAGCAAAATTTTGTTTGAGAATCTGCTATCACTCTTTGTACAAAATCCTCAGTGCACGAGTTCGACTCGCACTTGCCCAGTTTATTAACAATTCTTCCGAAAACATAAGCCATTGCCATGTACGAACCACACTCCAATTTAATATTCAAAGACATTATAAGCATGCTACATAACCTCGAAAAATATGAGCTCCATAACAATAACAAGGCAGAATAATGACGCGACGGTATAAAGCGCAGATTTTACTCATAAAACAACAATAAATGTGTTTTATTGCGAAATCACGGAGAAAAGTTTTCAACTTAACGTACGGATCTAGTCTGTTCAGTAGTTGGCAAGCAACTGAGCCGTATAAAAACAGAATTTGATATCAATTCGAGAATCTGTACGGAGTTGGAGCGTATTTTAATTCTATCTTGTGTTAAAAGCAATCATAGTTATCTTAATCACTTCTAAGATTTTGGTCAAAAATATTGTAAAAAATTCTCAAATTTTACACCCTCTCATTGTATTTTCAAGAACATTTTCGTAAACATAATAATTATTTTTTTGGATTTTGACTCTTAATTAATTATTTCATTTTGACATGATAAAATTATATTGATTTGATAACTGTATTATATAAACTTGAATATGTCTGTTTTTAGTTTGTGTTTTAGTCCTGAGAATATATTTTTTTTTATGCTCGATAGGTTCGCGCTTGACCGCCATCTCACCTGATGGAAAGCGATGATGCGGTTGACGATGGAATGCGCTTACCTAGAAGTAACCTATTCACCCTTGACTTAAAGATTACCGGGTTGTAGCTATCAGGAAACACACATTCCGGCAAGGAATACCACTCCTAACCACTCTAACCCTCCTATTATTATTGTAACAGTGTTTTACATGCCTTATTTAAGGTAGTTAGTACGGATTATCAAACTCGACAAAAACCTGTAAGCTGTACCTACTTTCCGTCTAAATAAAGAACTATTCTATTATATTATAAATTATGCAAGTAAATTTGACATAATATCTTCATAAAAAGCTGAATAGTGTTACCTACAAGAACATAATTTCAAGTCCTTAGAAACTCAGCGTAAGCTAGATTACTTGAGCAGTTGCGAGCAAGCACTAATAAAATTACTCTGTGGAATCTAACTTCAAGCAAAAGTTGTAATTTTCCACACTTTGAAACAAAGACTCATTAGATATATAATATAATAATATAATATTCACACAACTATCACACAACACCGTCCAGTCTCAAGCTAAGCAGAGATTGTGTTATGAGTACTAGACAACTTCTTCTTCTTCTTTTCGATTCGATGGTAAACTCGTCAAACTTTTTGGGCCCAATAGGTGGCTACATTAATAGCAGCATCGGTAGCACTCATCAAATCCTCCAAAGTGCAGGTATACGGACACTTGGGGCATTCCAACATGTGGCTCATGTTTTGAACAGGAGCTCCGCACTCACATTGAGTATTCGATGGGTCTATAAAACCCCATTTTGCCAAGTTGAGTTTGCAGCGGCCTACCTGGGTTCGCAACCGATTTAGTGCCTTCCATACCGGCCACTGCAAATTGCGTCCAGGCGGGAGATGCTCTCAAACTAGACAACTGATAAACATACTTAAATATTTCTAAATACATACATGTATAAACTACTCCTACATTAAACGTGTAGTAGCGAATAAGTTTGTAAGAAAAGAAATCCCCAAAAGATAGATAAAGTATAAAAAAAGATCTGATAAAAATATACAAAAGGCGAAAGAAGCACTGCTTTTTTTCGGAGAACACAAAAACCGATCAATCTATATTTCAAGATTGATCACGGGAATAAGCCAGAGACAAAAAAAGTACTGTACTAAGTGCCTACTTTTACGGTATGGAGTGATTGATAGAGATGCCCTGTCAAAGTTCCTTTTTTTATATTCACTCAATATTCATCTTCCTTTGTTACGTGAATTCTGCGTTGTGTTGCGTTGCTCTTTCTTCCCTATCTTGATATCCGGGGCTTTTTGTAACTGGATTATTTGTCATTATCTCATCCTTTGCGCAAAAATTCATACTATGTTCAACTAGATAATATTTACATTTTTATTTATTAATTTTATAATTTTTGTACACACATTTTATAAGAAGATACAGTAATAAAAACAAAATGTATAAAGGTACTGCTTATTTCTAAAAGAAATTTCTTCCAGCAGACCTGCAAAAGGAGATAGAAAAAGAAATGTAGACAATAGTGTATCTTTATACTTTTTTCTCTCCACTGTAAAATTGGAATCTTTACTTCGCTGTTTTTGTATTAATATTATTTTAGAATCTTCTGTGATGTTCGATGTTTAATATAAGAGCCGGCTTTGATTTTAAAAGGTCAAAGTATTAACTTCAGCTCGTAAGAAATGTTTCAAAAAGATAAGTACCTACTTCCAATACAGACTTCGAATCCATCGTTTGAGAGTCTATTTAAAATATAATAGATTCAAAGAAAAACTGACCAAAAATTCGATATTTACAAAATATGTTGTAATAAGAACGTATTTTCCTAATATCAACAACTGCGTCCTGAGTCAAAAGAAAAAGGACTATAAGGAAAGGCACACGTTAATAATAAGTTCTGAACATGTGTAGTGACTTGAGAATGACGATAGGACGCGGGCGACAGCTTTCCTTTTAGTCACAGATGAATGGATGAGGATATAGAGCAAAATATTCACCATGACAGATCACGTGCTTGATGCATTGTGATACGGTTACCGTTTCCTTATATGTTTTGTAAACTAAAATGTAGCTGAAGAGTCAGAAAGAACGAACAAACCATCCATCATCTCAACGCTTACTGTTGCTGCGTTTGTAATTGTGAGTTCATAGCATATAGCATGGTCGGCCTTGTTTCCACTGTTGAGACTCAGGCCTCCTTTCTAGGAGAGGGAATAGGCTGTAATTCACCACGCGGGCCTAGTGCGGGTTCGTGGATGTCACATGTCTTCGAATTTTTGGTTCTAGGACATGCCGGTTTCTTCACGATGTTTTCCTTCACCGTTTTAAGAGCAGTGGTGATGAAATAAATTACACAAAGTAATGCACCTGGCTGGGTTTGAATCCGCGATCTACAACTCGTAAGTCAGGGCCGTTACCACTCGGCCACTACTGCTCTATTGTGAGTTCAACAGAAGATAAACTTAATCCACTGCACACAAAACCTTAAAAGCTATTTAATATCCTAGAGTAACGCAAAATTTCATCAAACAGGATCTAAGGAGATAAAAATATAATGAAACTCGAATTTAAGTGCCATCAGCGATAGAAGTCATTACAAACAGCTCTCTGAAGTTCGGGGGATGGTAGGCGAACTTATGTAAACGCTACATAAGTTCCTCAGTAGTTTTACTAAGTGGTAACATCGATTGCCACTAATGTGTTTGGGAATTGTTCCTCAACAATCTTAGAGCCCATTTCAACTTTAAACAGTAGTCATGACTTCGTTTTCTAATTTAAACTGCCGAAGTTCTACTTGAGGTGCCTAAGTGGAATACGAATTGTCAATTTATGTGTATAGTGTTTGCATATACTACACTTTGTTCCTTTATTGATATCAATTTCATTAAATATCGAAAGCACTTTCATTGTGTCATCTAGATATGCGATGGTAATATGTGGTACAACATGACTAGCAAAACAACTATAATTGACTATATTTGACTGGCCTGTTGGTCTAGTGGTTAGTGACCCTGACTGCTATGCCAAAGGTCGTGGGTTTGATTCCCACCCAGGACAAATGTTTGTGTGATGAGCACAATCATTTGTTCTATGTCTGGGTGTAATTTATCTTAATATGTATGTATTTAGAAATATTTAAGTATGTTTATCAGTTTTCTAGTGCTCATAACACAAGCTCTGCTTAGCTTGAGACTAGACGACATTGTGTGATAGTTGTGTGAATATTATTGTTATATTAATTATTTTTATATTTAAATTTTTAATGCATTTTTTTTTACTATTGAACAATATCTGACGGTTTGTTGTTTAAAGGTTCAACAACAACAACAAACAATCTAAAGATTGGTTTTTTTTTTCGAAAGCCGCTACATACTAAAAGCCTTTACTTAGTGAATCCAATTTGGACATAAAATTTTAAAATAAGGAGAAAGATGAAATTTGTGATACAACCTCTTTAAAGTACTTCCGCCAAATACAAAATGAAATTCGTTTCCCGAGCTCTAAACACTTAGAAGGCTTTTTATTAATTTTAATGACCGTAAAAGCAAATATTTAAAGCTTTCGTAATAAGAATCAAATTGATAAATCTATAAATCTGGAGCTCGAAAGCAAACTGAAGTAAAAATTGAAAATATTTTAACTCATAAATTATAATAAGCTTTATAGATTCGAGTTTTAAAATATTTTACGATGAAAACTGTAGTTGTATCAAAATGTCGATCAGAAAATAATAATATATTCCATGTTTTTATAACTCTTTTAATTTTCAGAGCGGATTAAACTTGCTAAATGGATTTCGATCCCTAATTTCTGTTACAAAAAAAAGGATACTAAAATAATTTTTCACGTAAAAAATTGTTGATCTCACTTGAAATTTTAAAGGGAAAGGGTGCATGCACACTTAAGGGCAGTATATAATAGAATAAACTTTACTGTACACCAAAAAGTAACAGAAATACGTGAACATGAATATGATCTTGAAATAGCATTGCCATTCAACGTGGCGTTGCTATCAGCCTTTTGGGCATATTTTTGGATAACAGCGATGTGGAGGAGTACTTCGACACCAGAGGGTATTTTGTGTTTTTGTATATATATCTACATAGTTAGGTTTTGTATAACTACATAGTTAATATTTAAGTTCCTTATGTACATGGATCAAGAGCACTAACTGGACCAGCTCACAAGGAAAGAAAAACGTAGGATGACCACAAAAACGATGGGTCTTTCTCGTTAACTCAGAAATTTGATTTTATCACAGCTTCAAGGGACCGCAGACTAGAGTATATGGTTTTGATTTCAACTCGATACCTCCACACTTTCCCGAGATAAAGGGTCTTGACAGACAGACAGACAGACGGACGGACAAAAAAGTGATCTTATAAGGGTTCCGTTTTTTCATTTGAGGTACAGAACCCTAACAAGCTTATTATTATTATTATTAAAAACCAGAAAGCAATTTAATAGTATGAGCATCAAATTATACAACGACGTACACAAGAAATTCAATATCGCAGGACTAAACAGCCAAAAATTTAAAACCAGTCTTACTGACTGGGTTCAAAATAAGGACTATAAAAAACTATAGAATTACTGACATACAAAGCGTAACCTACACATACATAAACACACGCACCATCATACACAAACCCCACACAAACACAAGATACTCCTAATTAGATAGCAAAATATTCACATACTCATATCACAAATAAAATATATAAAAAAACATCCAAATTCACTCACATATCTACACAATCATCCATACATAAACTCACTTAACTTTACAACGTACCCACCCAACAATATAAGTACTTAATAATTACGTGTATACAAATTGTAATCATTTTTTTCAAGTACCCACCGACTTCGTACACTTACTTGCGATAATTTTCTAAATCGTAACCATAGAGCCTCACTAAACGAGTGAACACAGCCACCATAAACACAAGCATTCGCTTAGTTTAGGAGACCAACTATTTTAATAATAATAATATTCCACAATATCACACAACGCCGTCTAGTCCCAAGCTAAGCAGAGCTTGTGTTATGAGTACTAGATAACTGATAAACATACTTATATATTTGTAAATACATAAATATTATAGATAAATTACACCCAGACACAGAACGAATGATCGTTCTCATCACACAAATATTTTTTCTGGGTCGAAATCGAAGCCAATACCTCCGGCATAGCAGTCAAGGCCACTAACCACTAGACCAACAGGCCAGTCGAAGTCAAATTATAAGTCACCTTGTGAACTGTAACTTTGCGACATTAAAGATTATTATTATTTTTAGCATAGCATAATAGCATAATCAGCCTTTTTTTATGTTCCCACTGCTGGGACTCAGGCCTCCTCTCACTAGGAAAGGGAATGGGCCGTAATCCACCACGCGGGCCCAATGCGGGTTGGTGGATGTTACATGTCTCCGAATTTTTTGTTCTAGGACATGCCGGTTTCCTCACGATGTTTTCCTTCACCGTTTTGAGAGCAGTGGTGATGAAATAAATTACACATAGTAATGCGCCTGACTGGGTTTGAACCCGCGACTTTCGGGGCCGTTACCACTCGGCTACCACTGCTCCCCAGTCGGGGCCGTTGCCACTCGGCCACCACTGCTCCCCAGTCGGGGCCGTTGCCACTCGGCCACCACTGCTATATTGTATTATTATTTTTATATACATGTATTGTTAAAATTTATGAAAAAATAATAATCTTGGAGTGAAAAGGAAATACAAAGTAATTTCCCTATCCAATGTTTTACAAGACAGACGTCAGCTATTTCCTTGAGCATTCAACATTAGTTAGTTCCGAAGATCACCGCAGCTAAATTTCACGGAATCAGCTTCGATGCCAGACTAATTTCATTAATCTCTTCATTGATTGGATTCGCTGGGCCGGTCCTGTTGACTGACTTTTATGGCTCTTTCTCAATATAGTTCTTAAGACTTAACTGGTAGGGGCCATTTTCGAACGTTTCCTTGTTTCCGAAATTTTTTAATCTAAGATTTTTATAAGAAATTAGAATCTAAGAGATAAATTATAAAATTTTAATCTGATTAAGATAATAAATGTTGATGAATTCTATAAATTTAGTTTGAAGCTTTCTCATGATCACAATATTACCTATTATAAAGGTGAAAGTGTGTACGTGTGTAAGTAAGTGTATTTGTTTCTTCTTCACGCTTCAAATATCGGATTGGATTAGGATGAAATGGTACTAGGAAAGCTCATATCCTAGATATTTAACACAAGAATGAATAGGTTGCTTTTAGGTAAGCGTGCTCTATTGCTTGTAGAACGGATGGTCGATGGGAGCGTTGGAAGTCCTCCCATAAGGTGGACCGACGACCTGGTGAGAGTCACGGGAATGCTGTGGATGCGAGACACATAGGATCGATCATTGTGGAGACGCGACGTCTTCCGGCTGAAATGATGATGATGATAACGCAAGCTCTATTTTCGACCACAATGTCGTTTTGCATCAGTTGAAATAATGGTCAAGCGCGAGCCTAACAAAAAAAAAATAGACAGACTTAGATAACCCTATCTAAGTAAGGTAAGGTACTTAATTTATACAGACGCGAAGTACTAATTTCACGCTGGCGACAGCTTGTTTCCCATTAAGAACAATGAGGTCAAAATCGCTCAATATGATCATTAAATCATACAGGTAATATAACTATCCGAATTCGATATTCGTACCGCTCCACCCACGTAACTTTATACTTTTACTCTCAATCAAAATTAACTTTTTAATTGAATCCAAAATTATACCCATCTGCACTGCATTGGTTCTGACTGGGGTTAATTCAATTAATCTTGCTATAGGTGGATTTCGCTGAGTTTGCCAGCCACCGAGGATTACATCACTAGCTCTCGATTTAGTCAGTTAGGTTCAGCTTAGCCCCGGAATATTAATGTGGACTTCCGCTAATCCGGGTCTCTTTGTCTTTATCACAAAGTTTTCTAATGGACTTTGAGTGAAAATCAACTGAAAGTTCTGATTCATGTTTGAATGGAATGCTACGGATTCTAATGAAAAGAGGTTGGACTTATTCAAATAGGAGAAAATGAGAAAACTTTGGAAAAGGAAATAGGTTCCACGACTTCCTATGTAAAGTCGAAGAAATATATTGTTTATAACTTTTTTTTTGACATGTACGCTGAGATTAAGTCTAGTACCACATAACCCCAAATTCACAAGATTTTAACTCGTAGAAAAGTATACAAGCTACTTGTTTGCATGCCACAGTGACTAACATAAACCATTCGAAACTTGTAATGTCGCAATTTATTTTGTAGAAAATACAGATAAGCAAATCCCATATAAATATACTCCTTAAAGAGTTATATGTAGTCCAGACTAAGGAACAACTTGCCTGCTGCGGTCTTCAAGGCTAGAATCTAAGCTCTTAATAAACTAGTGGACCTCATCAGCAACGATTGCATCACTACTTACCATCAGGTGTGTTCGCAGTCAAGCACTAGTTTATAACAATTAAAATTCAAAAGTAGATGGTGATTACTAATAATTACACCATAATTTTCAAGAAGTTATTGCTCATTGACTAACAATATTATCTCTATACAGCACTACATATAATTCATTTTCGCCACAGAACTAGTTCTCGAAATACCTTCATAATTCCACAATCTCGAATGTTCGCAAGACTACAAATTAAGCCATTGCGAAACTTGTAACAGCAAAAGGCAATCCCACTTTGCCACGAATTCATTTGGTCTAATTACCTGAATGAGACAGTGACTATGACTGTGTCGAATTGCAATCAGCGCCAAGGACTAATGAAGTTTCAAATCAAACTATTCCCATGATTGGGAACCGCAAACAGGTTCATCGAGCTCTATCTATACTGGGTCTTCAACTTCAATTAATGATCTTGGGGCTAACCACTCACTGCAAATCCGGTAAATTAATTGGTTCCGAACTCAGTTTTCGTCGAACATTCTTTGGGCTTATGTGGTTGTGTTTTGGGAAATTCTAATTTGTGGGAAAAGGTGTACACTAATAATGCTTGTTGGCTTCATTTTCCTTATTTTTAAGGTACCGACCTGATTCGTATCTGGGTAAATGCCAATGTGAATTTTTAATACATATGTACTTTTCAGTGTTAAGACTGGCCTGTTGGTTTAGTGGTTAGTGGTCCTGACTGCTATGCCGGAGGTCGTGGGTTCGATTCCCACCCAGGAAAAATGATTGTGTGATGAGCACAATCATTTGTTCTGTGTCTGGGTGTAATTTATCTATAATATGTATGTATTTAGAAATATTTAGGAATGTTTATCAGTTGTCTAGTACTCATAACACGAGCTCTGCTTAGCTTGGGACTAGACGGCGTTGTGTGACAGTTGTGTAAATATTATATTATATTAGTAGTCAGATGCCAGAAAGTGAGACCATCAGGCTATCCAATGAGTATCGTTTTTGTCAGTAACTGGGTTACGGAGGACTAATAAGCCCAATGTAAAACACAAGTTTGGTTGGCCGTATCCGGTAAGACAGGAAGCCAACCCCAAGCTAGGGAAAAAGGCTAGGGAGATATATATAGAAGCTTCTGCCAGGACGCAATCTAACCTGGTGCCAAATTTTATCAAACTCAGCTTTGCAATTTGAGCGTGAAGAAGTAACAAATATGCTTTTGAAATAAAAACATTAATGTGAAGAATAACAGTTTTAATTGAATCTGTTTACTGAGTTATTATTCTTGAATTATAATTATTTTCAGAATATTTCCAGAGTTTATCTTCGTTTACCGTTTTTCCTCGTTATTAAAGATAAGGAAATCCATACCAATTAAAAGTTACGTTCATAGCAACCATACTTCGAAAGAAAAATAAAAATCGCAACTCAGGTATCCATCCAAAATTTGTTTATTTTATTTTTTCATCGTATTTCGTTACAATATGAAATAGTAACGAAAAGATCCTCTTTTATCAGTACCTCTTTAAAGAGTTTGCAAATAATGGTACACCTATAAATAAGACATCGAGTTTCGAGTTTTATTCGAGTTTTAAAATTAAAAAATATAATAATGTCGCCGAAAGACGTTGACTATTCGCCGTAACGTCCGGTTCTAAGCAGCTTCATCATCATCATCATCATCATCATCATTTCAGCTGAAAGACGTTCACTGTTGGACATAGGCCTTTAGCCTGGGCTTGCATCTATGAAATTCCCACAACATTCACCGGGTCATCGGTCCACCTTTTGGGAGGTCTCAGAGAAATGTCAGAAAACCGTAGAGGCCCAGCAGGGCCGATGCCCGCTAGCTAGGACCGCGGGGAATTTCTGAATAGAAAACCCGACCTGACCACGTGACTGAGCATTGAGATGACGTCAGAACAAAGGAATCGGAGGCGTGGTCTACTTGAGGCGTTCGACGCAAACGAAACGATCGTAACTTGGCTAGGAGGGCTGAACAACGTACTCTGCCCACTACCACTTTAGGTTGGTGATTCTTCGGGCTATCCTGCACTAATACGTAAATAATAAGTCTTTTATGGTCTCCGGTTAGTACACGATACATCATACTTTATCAATAATTTTGTACATTAATCGGTTAATTTGTAATCCTATACTACACAGCATTCCAATTTATTTGAAATACAATCCACTGACAATCCATATGTATTACCGATTAATATATTACCGGCAAACTAAGCCATCTCATCTATTTCCTGCATAAACAGTGAATATAATTAGTTTTATGTTAATTGGCGATGTTTGATTGAATAATCCGAATGGCTGTCGCTGACCCACGCTGATTGGTTAGGTCAAGTAATGGAATCTGTTAAGGATTACACAATCTAATCCGATGTACTATCTTCTAGTTGATTATTGCAACACCTTTACAGTGTTTATCCCTTTCGAGTAACGTAATTAGAGACACAATAGTAATATAAAATGTATAACACACAAAAGTATAAAAAAGTAGAGACAATAATCGAGCGAATGCCGGCGTTCACTTGGCGTATAATGAATTAATTGTAATTTTACTCAGGTTTTAAGGGGAGCAGTTACTGTTGTGTGTGGCCTAGCGGTAATAGCCCCGACTTACGAGTTATAGATCGTGGGTTTACACACAGCGAGGCATTTTATTTTGTGTTATTAATTTTTCAATAAACTTACTAAAAATCTGCCCCTATTCCTACTGCTTTTGAACACGTAATTTAATTTTTTCCGCACTAGTGCGGAAAAATGCACCAGTTCACCACAATTTATTGTATTAATCGTAATAGGCTGGGTGCCACGAAGCCCCCATGAGTAGCATAGGCATATATTTTCTATTATCACGCTTGTGTTGAATATAAAAAGTCTTATAGCGAGATACTTAACTAGCATTTTAATATAATATACCGTAAAATTATGAAAACACTTCACCAATTTTTTTTCGAACAAGTTTTGTATGCGAATTCATAAAACTCATTCAGAGAAGCGTCCCATTCAGTAACTGTCAGCTTACACGGAACGTAGGTACATCACAATAGCAAAATTAAAAAAAGGTCACGCACTTTTTCCAAGATATAATCCCCTTTTAAGTCAGTCCCAAGATTAGTTGGCTAATTTCGTGAAAGCGTTCGCTCTTTCCAGATTTAATGGAGTGCTGGATTATTTGTCTCTATCCCGGCATAATTTATCTGGACGAATTAAGCTTAGGCCGGAAAATTTCACTGAAAAAATGTCTTCCGATAAAACGGAACAAAGTGGGATCCCTAAAGAAACAGCTACAAAAAAGAATTGAGATATGAATAATGAGAATCATTGTGAAGATAATATAAAAGAAGCGCTGGCATGAAATAGGGGTAATGACGTTGAATAAGTAATTTTGTTCACGACGCGCCGAGGAATTCAAATGAGCCTCGAATTTCGGGTGATGTCATGAGGTGTCTTCGATAATAGTTACGTAACGTAAATATTTATGACAGTCTTCGTTCTATTTGGCAATAAGAAAGTAAATTTTCTTCCAAAGGAAAACAAAAGACAGTCGGAAGGTTTTTATAGTATCTTGATAAAAAATAAATTACTTCTGTGGTTGGAAAGACATCGATACCATTCTGGGCATTCGTGGTTGGATATGTTTTCTCAATAACCAATTTACACTTAAATGGTGCACTGAAACATGGACATCAGAAGGCTTACAGTCACCCAAAGTGCAATGGGAAGGGCTATGCTCGAAGTTTCCTTGCATAATCGCATCAGGAATGAAGCATCCGCAGGACAACCAAGGTCGCCGACATAGCCCGTAGAATCGCTAAACTTAAGTGGCAGTGGGCAGGGCATATTGCTCGTAGAACGGATGATCGATGGGGCCGAAAGGTTCTAGAGTGGCGACCTCGCACCGGAAAACGACGACCTGGTGAGAGCCGTGGGGATGCGGTGTATGCGAGACGCACAGGATCGGTCGTTGTGGCGACGCTTGATCCCAGGCTTATGTCCAACAGTGGACGTCTTTCGGCTGAAATGATGATGACCTAAATGGTTCTTCCTATCGCTGTCTTCTAACTTATTTTACCCCCCTATGATCCTTGTTTAGAACCATCGCCACATATTATCTACTGTTTATACAAAAAAAGCAACCAAGTTTAGTTTTGTTTTTCGTTGGCATAACATAATCATAGCATATTCAGCCACATAACATTCCCACTGCTGGTACTCAGGAATTCTCTCTAGGAGAGGGAATGAGCCGCTACCCTCAGCGCGAGCCTCGTGCGTATTGGTAGAAACAACATTTCTTAATTTTTTTTGACTTTAGGACATACTGGTTTCCTAATAATGTTTTATTTTACCGTTTTAGAGTAGTGATCATTTTTTTTTAAATAATATAATGACATCCACCGCTTTTGGGTGGAGCGAGAGGGTGTGTCAAACTTTTACTGACTAAAAACTCACTCCTGTTCCTTCGCTGCCTTTCATACCAGGGCCGAGTATCCCTTTCAGAAGCAGACCCTTGCCCCCAATAGGCTTTGACCCTGCTGGGCCCCTACGGTATGCTGACATCTTGAGTCACGCGTGGATCAGTACGCGCCGTCGACCTCGGTCCGGACAGCTACTGGACGATCGGACGACTAGCTACCCAAGAGTAGTGGTGATGGAAATAAGTTGTACAAAGTTATTAGCTTGTAAGTCGAGGCCGTTAGCTTCTGGCCATCGTTTCTGTTTCTTTTTCCTCATTTTTCTTCAACTTTAGGAAATATTATCAACTCCTTTCTTCTCGCGTCCTATTTCAAAATGTTTACGTAGAGAAACTTTTCGTTGTCAATTCAAAGTTCTCAACAAAAGTTTTTTAATAACGTGTAGGTGATTCTCATAATGCAGGAACCGGGTGTTGTGATGGTGTTATAATTGGATTTCAACTAAAACCTGCCACATGTTAGGCTCGCAATAACCCAACTAATTTGGGATGAGCATAGCCATTAGCTATTGCTAAGCCTCTGCTACACACAGCCGTTTTAGTTGAACAACAAACTAAACAATAAATCTTTTATAGCATTTCAGTGAAAAGAATAAACTTTATTGTACTCAAAAATCATTATCATCATCATCAATTCAGCCGAAAGACGTCCTCTATTGGACATAGGATCCTGTGCCTCTCGCACCACCGATTTCTCGCGACTCTCACCAGGTCGTCAGTCCACCATGTGGGAGGCCTTCCGACGCTGCGTTTTCCCGTTTGCGGTCACCACTCTAGAACTTTTCGGTCCTATCGACCATCCGTTCTACAAGCAATGGAGCACGCTTACCTAGAAGTAACCTATTCATTCTTGACATAAATATCTAGGATATTGGCTATCCTAGTATCATTTCGTCCTAATCCGATCAGAAGTATCACCACAATAAACAGTCCCATGCGTCTCACATCCATTGAATTCACGCGACCCTCACCAGGCCAGTCGTCCACTTTGTGGGTGACCTTTCAACGTTGTCTTCCGGTACGCGGTTGCCGCAGAACTTTTTGGCCCCAACGGCTATTTGTTCTGCGAGCAATTTACTCTGCCCACTGTCACTTAAGTTTGGCGATTCTTCGGGCTATATCGGTAATCTTGGTTCTTCCATCCGTGGTGTTCCCCTAATCTTACTTGTTTAGTTCTTAATTATGGATTATATGAAAGATGATCTAGAAAGTGGATGACAATTGAAAATAATATCTAATGAAAGAAGCAGATACGTTGGTGCGTAACGTATATGCTTCATTCAGATGTCTTTGAACTCCAGCTAGTCTTATGTCTATTCATTCACAGCTGTGTCATTGTTAACAAAAGGCACATTACGGATATGATTTTTGACATTCGTTTTGAGTACCTATTCAAAATGAATGATTCTGACATTAATATTATAAACGCGAAAGCTGTATGTATGTGTACTTGTTACTCGTTCACGCTCAAACGTCTGAACGGATTGGAATGAAATTTAGCATATTGGTAGATGTTTATAATTATACTCATTAAGACAAGAGTGAATTGGCTACTTCTAGGTTAACGTGCTCCATCGTCGACCACATCGACATCGCTTAACCCTATTAATAAAAAAAAATGTTCTCGTGGGCTAATTTTCTACTTTTTGTTCATTATGAGTTTAAACTCTGTGAAGTTAACTTCAAAATACTTCACATAAAAAACATCACGAATATAAAGCAAGCGGAACCGCATCTAAAGGCCACAAAGCATCCGATTAATCCCATAACGAGTTCAACGGCTCACTCATAAAATCGTCGAACAAAGTAAAATATGAACGCAGCGCTGTTGACATAAGACAACGTAGTACGAGTATCAAAAACGCTCATTAATTCAAATGGATGTGCCCGCTTTTTATGAATATTCAAGGGCTATGCGATTAACATGTATCAGTCGGCAGAACAATGGCTTCACATAAAAACACAATAGAATTTATTTTCAATACGTATAATAATGCAATGGTTGGAAAAAATATTTATTTATTTATTTAAACTTCATGTACAGTGGTGGTACATAGGCGGACAACACTAGAAAGACCAAGGCCGTCAATTTGACCGCACGGCGATTTCATTCTTAAATATTTTACAAACTAATTTTTTTTTTCTTTTCATATTTTATGACTTTTCCTAATTCGCTATTACTAAGCTAAATCTATATAAAAAAATATTAAAATTTATGTCGTTTATGAGATTTTTGTACAAATACCTACTAAGACCGCACACCGTCAATGTGACGGCATATAAAAGCAGCGATAAGAATAGTAAACAATGAAGGTACTTTTGTTTTTATTTCTGTTCTGAGTAAGTTCTTACTGTCCAGCTTGTTTGTATTACACTCAGTAGACATTGGCTTCGTTCAGTGAGCAGTCGTAATTTGTTATAAAAATGAGTCGCCGTCTCAATAGTTTTCAAATAGAACAAGAACTGTTGCGATATCGGGATATACAACTAGATGTGTCAGGTGATGAAAGTGATGACAATTTATCAGACAGCGTTTGTGAAACCCGTGATCCAGAATTTCAGCCGGCACATGTCACTTCTTCTTCATCAGAAGACTCCGAAGTAGAGTCTCCTGCTACAAATAACAATATTATTGTAAATTCACGCAGAGATCGCGGGGTATCTCGTAGATCCATCCGGTCGATCCATCCTACCGGCGGGCGAACAGCGCGTGGTGGACGTTCAGCTAGGACATCTTCAGTACCGGAAGTTGGTATGTTACAAGTAGCAAGTACACTGTAAGAGCTGGAAGTCGGAGATGGCCCGTTCACGTTTTTTACAATATACTTGATTTAGCAGCTATAAACTCGTGGATTCTATACCAAAAAGTCACAGGGATAAAAATTTCTCGGCATGATTTTGTCCTTCAATTAGTGAGCGATCTACGTGCAGAGTATGTGAAAAAGAAAACTACTTCAACTGCGACTCAAAGGCAAGAAACTAATCCTGAAACAAGTGAAGGATGTACTACAAACAATAAGAGGCGGCAATGTCAAGTTAATCATAACTGTAAAAAAAATAAAACTTGTGAAAACTGCACAATCTGTAAAAAACCTGTTTGTGGAAAATGTATAAAAGATTTAAAAAAAACTATTACTTGTTACAAATGTTACTCAGTTTAAGTGCTAACATTGTTTATTATTAATAAAAAATAAATTGATATTATTTTTATTTTATTTTAATGCAATATATGACAAAAAAATTAGTGCCGTCAAATTGACCGCTGCGGTCTTTGAAGGTATAGTAAGATGCCCGGCCCTGCTAGTGTTAATGCCACAAGGCATTCTCTACCAGTCAATCATTGGGTTAAACAAGATGTTAGTTGAACTGTATAAATAAAAAGGAAAGTAATTAATAAAAAGAATTTTGTTTTGTAGATCAAGTAGTTTTCGAGACTTCTTGTTTAGTCAGTGAGTGAATGAGTGACTACTTTCATTTTATATATAATGGCTGTAGCGACATAATTGATCTGCATTTTAACTCTTTAAGCCATTTAAAAACCAATATTTATAAACATCATCTCGAAATGGATTAGACATTTATGAGGTCGCGTGTTTTCAATAATAATTTTAGATTAGATTTGTTTAGTTAAGTCTACTTTTTTTCTCTCTCTCATTATGCAACTTATCCTTAAAGCATGCGGAATTTACCTATAAGTGATTGTTACACTATTGTACTCTATTTGATTGCATGTTACCTTTAGCATAATACCAGTGTAAACAATTGTTGGTGAACCAATAAATAAATAAATAAATTTGTATTTATACACGTAACACTAAGTCGTTCACATTATAAAGTAGAGGCTATATATAAAAAAGGGGTAAGGTAAGTTTGTACGGAACCCTTAGGGGTACCGTACAAACTTACCTATGTAAATAGTTCAATTCGAATAGAGTCGGAGAAAGATTTTTTTGAACCACAAAAAAAAAGTTATCATCGCTTACCATCAGGTGAGATAACTGTCAAATGCGAGCCTATCAATAATAAAAAATAAAAAAATTGCGACAACAAATTTACAGTTTTCAGATTTATTCCTATACTTGTGCTATATATAAAACCTTGCTTCATGCCATATTTCAGGATTCTGGGTCAATGGGAAGAATTATGAATGAATTTTAATTTCCTCGAGAGTGTCGAAATGTACGTTTTTTGCCACCTAAACCAAAGTATCTTGATTTTTTTACAGCTCCAAGAGTCCGCTGATCTGAGTATATGGTTTTAATTTCAACTCGATACCTACATGCGGCTCCGAGATAAAGAGTCTTGACAGACAGACAGACAGACGGGCGGACGTCAACAAAGTGATCCTACAAGGGTTCCGTTTTTTCCTTTGAGGTACGGAACCCTAAAGAAAGAAAAGTATGAATAATTAATAAAAATAATAAATATCGTTTATTTCTCTCATAAAGGTACATTGTAACAAGTTTATTTTACAAATTTTGCCTGAAGGCTAAAAACCTTTGTGAGAGCTGGAGTCTGAACTAGGTTCGAGACCTAGTAGAAACTACAACTATCATTATATGAGATGTTAATTAAATAAACTAAGAGCAAATTTAAGGTAGTTGAAGCCTAAAAATTTACAAAAAAATCTAAAGCATATTGCTTTTTGTTAGAAGGAAAAAATATGTATACATTAAATCAAAGATGCAGAGCAGTTAATAGACACAATAAATGGAATCTGTAAGCCAAACAACTATTTTTTCCATGTGAGTTCACAAATCGCTTAACTACTACGCCATTTATGCCGTCACAACGACAATGTGAATTACATACGACAATGTCGTATGTAATTGACTTGCGTCAACGAATTGTCATAATATTTTTTATTCATTTATGACGTAGCGAACAGGCACCGCGAGACATAGACACGTAATTGTTAATAATAATAATATCCAAACTAATCAATTTGTACACCCTATTGGTAGTGGAGCTGGACCAGCATTGAGCCAAGCATTTTTATCTTGAACTCCTCCAACTTATAATATGCTAGCCTGCACTCTGTGCGTTTAATAAGAGTCTTATAGTCTGGATGAATAGATAATAATATATGTAGAATACTTTTTATCCCGTAGAACGTTTCCTTGATATATTCTTAGAGGTTTATGCAGGTGATGCCGCTTGAAAACACAGTACAATGTAATGCATTGTTTTGCCCCCAGTAAAATGTCATAAATCATTTTACTGATAATAGAGTGGAAATAAAAGCTTAATTAGTGTTCATGTTCGATGACTGGAATTCGAAACAGTCAGAAGTTTTTGATTAATTGAATGTTATTTATGTTCATGACGGCACTGTTATTAAAGGAGAGCGAGTAATGAACATTTTTTGTAACTGTTTCATTAGACTGATGAAAAATTTATTAAAGTAAGAAGAGAATAATTTTATTTTATTGTTTTTGATGGAAAAATACTTTTATATGTAGGTATAGGTACCTAAAGTCATTACAACAAAAAATACCGCTACAGTAGGCTGTAGCGGTATTTTTTGTTGTAATGACTTTTTACTTGCGGCCCTTTAATCCAAGTTAAACAATCATGGAATTATAAAAGTGACACTTAAAAATTGACTTAAAGGACTGTAGTAGGTAACTTAAAAAAAAAGTTATTAAATTTTATTTATTGAATACAAAATGAAGTTACATGATATAATATTAGCATGGGAGACACCTCAGGAATTGGAAGTCGTAGGGCAATCATCGGCCATCGTAGGCACGGGTTTGCGGACGGCGAGCAATGAGTAGCTCGACGTCCGGCCGTTCGGTAGGGACCGAGTCCGAGTTGCCGACGGTGCGTAGTGTTCCAAGTGCGCCAGAGATGTGAGCATAACCGTAGGAATACCTACCCGCTAGGCTCATGGGGTATTTCTGTAAGGGAAGCTTATGTTTCTGGAACGCAAAAGGCAACTGAAAGATATAGGTTTCAAGATTCTAGGTTAACGGAAAGTACCCTAGGAATTTTGATTTCCTTAAAAGTGTCGAAATACACGTTTTCTGCGACCTAACCGGCCGTATCTTAAATTTTTTTCGTTATATTAGAAGTTTGGTTTTTTCACAGCTTTAAGAGACCGCAAACCTAAGTATATGGTTTTAATTTCAACCCGATACCTCCACGCGTTTCTGAGATAAAGGGTCTTGACAGACAGACGGACAACAAAGTGATCCTATAAGAGTTCCGTTTTTTCCCATTTGAGGAACCCTAAAAAAACATATAACCCACTCCAATGTCCACGTCTCAACAAAAGTATAACAGAAGTGAAGGACTGTGGTAAGAGTATAAAATACAGTACTTTAGTGATAGTTTAACAAAAACAAAGTATTTACAATACCTGCATTAAGTAGTTCTCATATGATGTGACCATTACATGTTTGCTGAATGGACTTTAAAAGAGACTTTGACCCCTGAGTTTGTTTCGGTGTTTCTTCTCAGGGTAGTCAGCTAGGAAACACCGGCTTCATCTAGTTTAAATTGATAAAAATAATTGACGTATAAAAGTGTTTTTAAAAAACCTATTTGCAAAATAAATATAATTTATCATGTAAGTATTACAAAATTATTTGTTTCCATTTAATTCACCACAATTAATTAGAATCGGAAAATACTGTAGACAATTTAAAATTCTCACAAAATTCTTCAAACTTCCTTGCCGTGTGTCCAAGGATCACATCAAGTTTGCTCACATAATAATTCATAAGGATAGTTATCAGGGGCCTAAAAGCACTTTAGCTGGATTGCCAATCCTATATTTGCATGATGACAACGTCATAACCACTCTCAGGCCCGGTGTAATTGCTTTTCTCGGTCGCCAAGATAGATTTTTGGAGATCCGCTGTAGATGAAATTGAACGTTAGTGCAATACTGTTGGCGAAGATTTGATTTATAAATTTTGAAAATTTTCATGTGAAATGGGAAATACTCATAATGATTTAAAAGACAATATTAATAACTCAAATATTTGAAAACTATATTATAGATATTGAACTTTAAATAAAAATGTATATGCAACGCGCTTATATTTGGCATTGCGTTAGGGAAGTGACTTACTTAGTGGTTTTTTACATAGGTCAGTTCTACACAAAAACCTTCGTATTGATATATGATATTTATTCTACAAATAGATTACAAACTAAAAAAATATATACTGGTACAAATAACGCTTCTACACGTAAACTTTTTTATTAAATTGAACGAGATGAGATTGATGATTCCTAGCTGACTACACTGAGTAGAAACACAAGAATAATATAAAACTCAGAGGATCAAACATTTTTTAAAGTTCATACAAAACATATAAAATTGTCTGACATGAAAACCATTAAAATTATTGTTTATGATAAACTAGTCAGAACCGCAAAGATTTGAGTGGACCAGTCCCGTCAATGCAAGTATTTGTCATTATTCGTGTAGCTCAATTAAAATCTACTTCTTCTGCCTGCCCTTATCCCATTTTACTTGGGGTCGGTTCAACACGTTTTTTTCTTCCATTCTGTCCTGTCACCCGTCACACTATCACTAACTCCCTTTTCTTTCATATCACTCCTCACACAATCCATCCATCTTTTCTTTGGCCTCCCTCTCGCTCTCCATCCATCTACATATATATTCAGATCTGCTTTAGCAACATGCTTTTCATCCCTCCTCTTTACATGACAACACAAAGACAAACAATTGCCTTTCAAATTTTCAGTCACTGCCGCCACTTTTCAACTTCCTCTAATATACTCGTGTCTCACTTTATCCGTTCTCGTCACACCACACATCCATCTCAACATTCTCATCTCCACTACATGCAATCTTTTTTCATCGATCTTTTTCACAGCCCAACATTCTAAAATAGTATTATAAATAAGTAAATAAAATTTATACATAATTAAGTAATCTGAAAATATATTTTCAGTAAAAACTTGTTAAGAAATATGTTTTAAAGCGGAACCCACATAACCCGAATTGGCTGCGCTCTCATCCAGTTTTCTAAATTTAAAATGGATAGTCTACATGGTCCGTAAAAACCAGCAGCCTCGTAAAACTTGTAATATCGTTATTTGAGGCACTTAACCGGAAAGGTTATTATCTAGAAAGGTTTAAGTCTGGTCTAGGTTATATCGTTTCAGAAACAATTTTTGACAACGGCCAAAAAACCATCTGGATTAGGTTGAAATAACTAATTAGATAAGATCAAGGAAGCTAAATGTAATTTAAGTGGAGAAGAAAAAGATGGTTTTTCTTGTGATGAATTTTGTTTTTGTAATTAAATTGGTATTTGGACAGTTGGTAGGAAAATAAGCGCCATTTAATGTTTTATTATTTTCTGTTGGTATGATATCAAAATTTAAGATTTTTTGTGGCAGTAAAATTAGGGACAAACATTAAATTGTTTTAGCAATCATGAACCCGTAATATTTGATAATGATGACATTCAAAGCTGGAGGTAGGTCCAACTCTGTAGGTGTTGTTATATTGACTTATGCGTCTCACATCTATCGGATTCCCACACGACCCTCATCAGGTCGTTCGACCACCTTGTGTGAGGTTTCCCAACGCTACATCAATGTTTGTTTGTCAGAATATGGTACAATAAATTTTAAAATTTTGGTCGTTTTGCTGTATGCAGTCACTACTCCAAGCTATGCTACGAAAAATTTGCCCTGCTCACTGCTACTGAAGCTTGATGATTTTATAGGCAACGTCAGTAGCCATGGTTTTTTTGTGGAGATTTTTAGTTCTGACGCCCTCTCCAATGTCCTAATTTGATTGCAAGGTTCTATTGCATTATGCCCCAGATAGCTGCTCTAATTCGCGCCCACAATCAACAAACATACGTGTATAAGCTGATAGATACATAAACTTCCGTACCAAAATATCTGCATTGCTAATACCAACCTATCACTCCGTCGATTGGGAGGATTAACAGTTGGAAAATCTGGTCATTTGTATTCCTCGTACCACAGTTCTCGAGGGCATCGAAGTTCGAAGTTTCTAGGCCCAATTAATGATGCGATTAAACGTAATTTGAGTTTAAGGCGCGAACGGCCAATTTAGACGTAGACAGATCTATGTGGTCCTGAGGTTTAGTTCGCCATGATTTTAAGGATTATAAAGTTTTGAACTAAACCATTCCAGATTGTTTAGAGACAGAATGTGTTCGAATAGGTTTTGCCAACGACTTTGGCGGTGTGCATGACGGAATTTATTCCACGGGAACGTTTATTTACTAACAAGTTTTTGCCCGCGACTTCGTCTGCGTCGAAGTCGAAAATGATTTTATTAGATTTTTTGAGATACGAAAATATGAAATATTATCTTCGTCGTGTGTGATAGTCCATTGAATTGTATGGCGAGCGATATTGTATCTTAAGCTAAAATATTATAGTATCTTAGCCGTATGCAGCGCCCCTTAGTGAACTCCACTGCAGGTGACGTAACCTACGAGAAACTTATTATTTGCGGTTGGTACAGTAATCGGGTCTAGAGATCGAACCGCAAAATTAAGTTTGTTTTTCATTGTATATACTTTTCCGGGATAAAAAGTACCCAGTGTGGTGCTTAGGATATTAAAGAATAATTATACCAAGTTTCATCGTAATCGAACGTGTAGTTTTTGAACCAGAACAAACAGACAAAAAATTTTTTAATCACTTTTTGAGTTCGTTGTCGGTCTAGTAACACCCCCTTAATTCTTTTGATATTTTCTATGTACAGAATATTCACTTCTACAGATTTATTATAAGTATAGATTAAGTACTTTATGTATACAAAGGTACAGATGTGGACTTAATGCCTTAGGCATTTTCTATCAGTCAGTCAACGTTGTACTAGGATATTACATAATGTTACATCTAGGTCATAGATATCCTCCCGTAGTACCCTATTAAAATGAGTTGTAGTTTGATTGATTTCCGGATTGCGGAATTGTTCAAAAAAGAAAGGGCAAATGAAGGATTGGCTGGAGGACTTTTTTAAACAATTGAATACGGGTAGGTTCCAGGAAGCGGTGATATTATTTCCTATTTTTTTATATTGATTTAAAATTGTGACTAAAAACTCGCTCCTGTTTTTTCGTTGCCCTTCGTATTAGGTTCGAGTCTTCCTTTCAGAATCAGGCCCTTGGCCCCAGTAGACCAGTACCAGTTCGACCCTGCTGGTTTCCTACGGTTTGCTGACATCTCCCTGAGGCGCCCGTGGTACAGTAAACGCCGTCGAGGATTTGGGCTCGGTCTGGACGGATACCGGACGGTCGGACGGCGAGCTACCCATTGTTCGTCGTCCGCAAACCCGTGCCTGCGGTGGTAAGGGCGTGAGGGCTGCGCCATCGCGCGAGCACGTGCGGCCGTCTCCTTTGCTAGCATTACTGCTTCGCAGAAGGAGGCGACCGCCTGCCACTCCTACTCGCTTCGGATCATGGCCCGGCGCGAAACTTCAGCACCTACATTTTAATGACATAATTTAAACAAATTCTTTGTATTCCCACTTTTGATTGAATAATTTATTTGTAATTGGGTAAATATCATTCAAACTAAATGCCATCGAGTCAGTTAAACCGTTTGAAAACTAAACTAGAATCATTTAAATATAACATCTAATTAATCGGTTTCAATCTATGTTGATAATGCTCATTAATAAATAGAATTAGTTTGAACTAATGAGATGATTAAGTTAAATTAGAATGCGCAACAATTTGGTTAGATGCAAAATGTCGATGAAAATTGCAATGCAACCAATTTGGTAATGGTGAATATCGATGCAGCTTTAAATTTGAATATTTTTACATTTTAAATGGCTTTTAACAAAACTATGTATATGTGGTAGTGGGTAAAACTATAAAATAGTGGTAAAATAAATAAGCACCAAAATAGTTATCGTCCCTTATCTAACGACACCGCATTTTTACCAACTGTACAGGAAACGAAAAAAAACATAATTCGAAAAATAGTGACAGTGTGCACTGTTACTATTTTTTATTGTTTTTTTTTTTGTTTTTTTTTTATTTTTTTTATTTTTTTCGAATTATGGGTTCTGATTGCCGAAATCTGTATCATGTAACCAATGACTAGACGCGCAATGAGCAGCTCCATCTAAAGGTATTTTTTTTTTTTTTTTTATTGGGTGGGAAAATCATCCTAATGACATCCCTGCTCTTGGGCGGAGCGGGAGATAATGTCAGACTCTTACTGACTAAAATCCCACTCCTGTTCCTTCGTTGCCTTCGTCCCAGGGCCCCGGGTTCCGCTTTCACACTACCCGTGGCATCTAAAGGTATTCAAATAATTATGAAAACCGCCAATTTTCGACTTTACAGGAAAAGAAAAAACTGTGCGGTGTTGAGAGGCCAGCTGACTTGCACGCTATTTCTACTTTTCGAATTATGGCTTCTGATTGGCCGAAATCTATATATCATGTGACCAATGGTTAGACGTGCAATGAGTAGCTCCATCTAAAGGTATTCAAATGTGAAAACCGCCAATTTTCGACTTTAGCGGTGGTGTAAACTAAGGGACGGTATGTTAAAGCAAAGTATCACATAGCATTATTACAATGAATTGCATTATACTAAACATTAAGCAATGATTTACAGCATCAGTTAACTAAATCATAACCATATCATATCATATGAATATTAATATCAACCACCAAAAGCAAAGTGATTAATTTTTTTTCATTACTTTATATTCCTTAGGACGGAATTCACCAATAAAACTAATCGCGTTTTAACGTTTGGCTCGCATAATCGCTATAATATATAAAATTATAGATTTTAACAATATTCAATTGAATATTGTTAAAATCTATAATTTTAAAATTTTTCCTCTTTAAAAGGTCAAAAGTGAAAAAATACGTGTGTCTCTAGTTTGGTTTTTTTTCATTAAAGCTAACTTTTGTTTAAAAATTAAAGTTTTATTGATTTAATTTAATAAATCTTTTATTAATCACAGTTATTAGTCTTTATATGAATTTATCCCATTTTTACGTTATTCAAAATATGTCCATTAGTTTATTTTATTGGGACGACTTCCAGTCCAATCAGATGCATATAATACCAGCGTTTTACTTATTCTTAAATTGATAGTTTTGATAAATTATAAAGCAGTTATTTTTTAATTTTTGAAGAACAAACTGGAATGCTACCCGCCATGTCACAACATAATATAATAGGTACAATTTTGCGTGGGCGTCTTGCCCTTTAAAAGCTAATATTCCAGTATTTTATGAACAAAAACTTAATCATTCCTCACAATATTGGTTTTATAACCTTTTGAAAAGTTGAGAGATATTAGTGTTAGCAATTTTCCACAAAGTAGGTACTTTTAAATAAAATAAACCTTTATGTAAGATATTTGGCACTTGATATTGAAATATGGTCTTACTGAAGTATACTTGTATTACTTTCTCTTGTATCCCAACTACTATTTGACAATCATTAATTCAGTAAAAGAAGTCATCTCAAAAATAGAATTGTATGGAGCCGCTTCATAGGACATGCGTTACCTTTTTTTTTCTAGGTGGGATAATCATCTAATGACATCCCCCACTCTTAGGCGGAGCGAGAGGCCGTGTCAGACTTTTACTGACTAAAAACCCACTCCTGTTCCTTCGTTGCCTTTCGTACAAGGCAAATTCATTTCAAAATCAGACCCTTGGACCCTTGGCCCCAGTAGGCTTCGACCCTGCTGGGCCCCTACAGTTGCTGACATCTCCTTGAGGCGCGCGTGGAACAATACGCGCCGTCAACAACTTGGGCTCGGTCCGGACGGTTACCGGACGGTCGGACGGCGAGCCACCTGACATGCGTTACCTGCTATGCTGTCCGTCCTACACGACAAAACTTTCAGAATTTATACGACGTCAATAACAGAGCTGTGCAGCTTGCAAAAATACTTATGCTGTAAATACAGAAGTCTGTAGATATGTAAGGCATTAGATCTTATACATTTTTAAATAATTAATTATTTTAAAAAGCTCGAAGTTAAGTGATACCAGCTACACGGGTCAATCTAGCTAGGCGACACCAACCGAGATCTACGGATGAATCTAAACTTATCAAACTCCGTGCCTCAAAAAGCACGATAATCGTTGGTTCTGGCTATCATTTGTAGATCTTCAATTGTCGTTACGGTTACTCAGAAGCCAGTAGATATGACACCAGTCTTGCAAAGGTGCGTCGTGTTATCCAATTACAGGGTTGTGGAGATCAAGTAAGTGACCACTCCATGTGTAATACTGATATCCAGCAGCGTCCAGAGAGGCTGGAAGCAGACCCCAATATAGTTCGAAAAAATCTAGGCAGTTTATATGCCTTTTAATGCATAATTGTTGTTGTATGGATGCAATATATTTGTAGAATATCATTGAACGTATGTGCTGTTAGCCATAGAAACTAAGGGCGGAATTCACCAATAAAATTAATCGCGTTTTAACGTTTGGCTCGCATAATCGCGTTTAGCCGCTATCACTAGTGTCACTTGTAAAAATACAACAAAAGAAAAATACAGACAAGTGACACTAGTGACAGCGGCTAAACGCGATTATGCGAGCCAAACGTTAAAACGCGATTAGTTTTATTGGTGAATTCCGTCCTAAGGAATATAAAGTAATGAAAAAAAATTAATCACTTTGCTTTTGGTGGTTGATATTAATATTCATATGATATGATATGGTTATGATTTAGTTAACTGATGCTGTAAATCATTGCTTAATGTTTAGTATAATGCAATTCATTGTAATAATGCTATGTGATACTTTGCTTTAACATACCGTCCCTTAGTTTACACCACCGCTAAAGTCGAAAATTGGCGGTTTTCACATTTGAATACCTTTAGATGGAGCTACTCATTGCACGTCTAACCATTGGTCACATGATATATAGATTTCGGCCAATCAGAAGCCATAATTCGAAAAGTAGAAATAGCGTGCAAGTCAGCTGGCCTCTCAACACCGCACAGTTTTTTCTTTTCCTGTAAAGTCGAAAATTGGCGGTTTTCATAATTATTTGAATACCTTTAGATGCCACGGGTAGTGTGAAAGCGGAACCCGGGGCCCTGGGACGAAGGCAACGAAGGAACAGGAGTGGGATTTTAGTCAGTAAGAGTCTGACATTATCTCCCGCTCCGCCCAAGAGCAGGGATGTCATTAGGATGATTTTCCCACCCAATAAAAAAAAAAAAAAAAAAACCTTTAGATGGAGCTGGTCATTGCGCGTCTAATCATTGGTTACATGATACAGATTTCGGCAATCAGAACCCATAATTCGAAAAAAATAAAAAAAAAACAAAAAAAAAACAATAAAAAATAGTAACAGTGCACACTGTCACTATTTTTCGAATTATGTTTTTTTCGTTTCCTGTACAGTTGGTAAAAATGCGGTGTCGTTAGATAAGGGACGATAACTATTTTGGTGCTTATTTATTATACCACTATTTTATAGTTTTACCCACTACCACATATACATAGTTTTGTTAAAAGCCAT
Source organism: Mythimna vitellina (assembly GCA_949316375.1). Lineage (NCBI taxonomy): Eukaryota > Metazoa > Arthropoda > Insecta > Lepidoptera > Noctuidae > Mythimna > Mythimna vitellina. Next base: position 5,998,350 of record OX438696.1, read on the forward strand.
TTAAAATGTAAAAATATTCAAATTTAAAGCTGCATCGATATTCACCATTACCAAATTGGTTGCATTGCAATTTTCATCGACATTTTGCATCTAACCAAAGTGTTGCGCATTCTAATTTAACTTAATCATCTCATTAGTTCAAACTAATTCTATTTATTAATGAGCATTATCAACATAGATTGAAACCGATTAATTAGATGTTATATTTAAATGATTCTAGTTTAATTTCCAGACGGTTTAACTGACTCGATGGCATTTAGTTTGAATGATATTTTGCCAATTACAAGTGAATTATTCAATCAAAAGTGGAAATACAAAGAATTTGTTTAAATTATATCATTAAAATGTAGGTGCTGAAATTTCACGCCGGGCCTTGGTACTGGCCATGATCCGAAGCGAGTAGGAGTGGCAGGCGGTCGTCTCCTTCTGCGAAGCAGTAATGCTAGCAAAGGAGGCATCTGCACGTGCACGCACGAGAGCGCTGCCCTCACGCCTTAGCCGCCCGGATCCCGATCCCGTTTGCCAGCCAGCGCAGGCGTGGGCTTGCGGACGGCGAGCAATGTGTAGCTCGCCGTCCGACCGTCCGGTAACAGTCCGGTAACCGTCCGGTAACCGTCCATTAACCGTCCGGATTGAGCCCAAGTCGTCGACGGCGCGTACTATTTATTCCGCGCGGGCCTCAGGGAGATGTCAGCAAATCGTAGGGGCCTAGGAGGGTCGAAGCCTACTGGGGCCAAGGGTCTGATTCTGAAAAGAAGACTCGGCCCTATTACGAAGGGCAACGAAAGAACAGAGGCGCGTTTTTAGTCACTATTTTAAATTAATGTCAACATAATAGGAAATAATATCACAACTTACTGGAATCTACCCAAATTCAATTTTTCAGAAAAATTCCTCCAGCAAATCCTTCATTTGCCCATTTTTTTTCCTGGAATCAATCAAACTATAACTCATTTTAATAGGGTACTACGGGAGGATAACTATGACCTAGATGTAACATCATGTAATATCCTAGTACAACGTTGACTGTTGACTGACTGATAGAAAATGCCTAAGGCATTAAGTCCACATCTGTACCTTTATATACATAAAGTACTTAATAAATAAATAAACGTTCCTGTGGAATAAATTCCGTCATGCACGCCTGCAAAGTCGTTGGCAAAACCTATTCGAACATATTCTCTCTCTAAACAATCTGGATTGGTTTAGTTCAAAACTTTATAATCCTTAAAATCATGGCGAACTAAACCTCAGGACCACATAGATCTGTCTACGTCTAAATTGGCCGTTCGCGCCTTAAACTCAAATTACGTTTAATCGCATCATTAATTGGGCCTAGAAACTTCGAACTTCGATGCCCTCGAGAACTGTGGTACGAGGAATACAAATGACCAGATTTTCCAACTGTTAATCCTCCCAATCGACGGAGTGATAGGTTGGTATTAGCAATGCAGATATTTTGGTACGGAAGTTTATGTATCTATCAGCTTATACACGTATGTTTGTTGATTGTGGGCGCGAATTAGAGCAGCTATCTGGGGCATAATGCAACAGAACCTTGCAATCAAATCAGGACATTGGAGAGGGCGTCAGAACTAAAAATCTCCACAAAAAAACCATGGCTACTGACGTTGCCTATAAAATCATCAAGCTTCAGTAGCAGTGAGCAGGGCAAATTTTTCGTAGCATAGCTTGGAGCAGTGACTGCATACAGCAAAACGACCAAAATTTTAAAATTTATTGTACCATATTCTGACAAACAAACATTGATGTAGCGTTGGGAAACCTCACACAAGATGGTCGAACGACCAGATGAGGGTCGTGTGGGAATCCGATGGATGTGAGACGCATAAGTCAATATAACAACACCTACAGAGCAGGACCTACCTCCAGCTTTGAACGTCTTCAGTATCAAATATTACGAGTTCATGATTGCTAAAGCAATCTAACGTTTGACCCTAATTTTACAGCCATAGAAGTCTTAAATGGAGATATCATACCAACAGAAAATAATAAACGTAAAATGGCGCTTATTTTCCTACCAACTGTCCAAATACCAATTTAATTACAAAAACAAAATTCATCACAAGAAAAACCATCTTTTTCTTCTCCACTTAAATTACATTTAGCTTCCTTGATCTTATCTAATTAGTTATTTCAACCTAATCCAGATGGTTTTTTGGCCGTTGTCAAAAAATGTTCCTGAAACGATATAACCTGGAGTAGACTTAAACCTTTCTAGATAATAACCTTTCCGGTTAAGTGAATATTGTTAAAATCTATAATTTTTTCTTAATGTTTGATATATTTAGCACTTACTTCTCCTAGTTGTCCTGTCTGCTATTCTTTATTAAATCATTAATAAAACTTTGTGACATTATATTTTATTCTTCTATCAATGCACTTTTGAGGTCATAAGGGACCTCAGGAGTTAGCTGGCGCTGGATTTTTTTACTGTAGTTGCCTTCCAATTTTATCCCAAACATACTCTATAGGGTTGTGATCTGGCGAACAGACTAGCTAATCCAAAACTCAATTTCAACCTCTTTTAAATAATCCAAAACTATCGCTGCTGTATCATCATCATCATCATTTCAGCCGAAAGACGTCCACTGTTGGACATAGGCCTCCCCCAAATGCCGCCACAATGACCGGTCCTGTGCGTCTCGCATCCATCGAATTCCCGCGACCCTCACTAGGTCATCGGTCCACCTTGTGGGAGGCCTTCCAACGCTGCGTTTTCCGGTACGTGGTCGCCATTCCAGAACCTTTCGTCCCCATCGACCATCTGTTCTGCGAGCAATGTGCCCTGCTCACTGCCACTTAAGTTTGGCGATTCTTCGGGCTATGTCCGTAACCTTGGTTCTCCTGCGGATATCCTCATTTCTGACGCGATCACGCAAGGATACTCCGAGCATAGCCCTTTCCATTGCCCTTTGAGTAACTTTAAGCCTTCTGATGAGGCCCATTGTAAGCCGCTGTATGGGGCTCAGCATTTATGAATTAAAACCAAATTGTCCCCAGTATGTATGTCCGTTACGTACAGTGTTGCAGTCATGGACCCTTTTTCTACGATAAATAATTCTATGCGTGTTCCTATATAAATCCCTCCCCATCCTCCATCACCATCCGAAGATCCTGTTCTGATATGTCCATTACGTACCGTACTGTAGTCAGGGATCCGTTTTCTACATGTATATTACTGTGCGCGCTCCTATAAAAATTCCTCCACATACTGTTACTGACCCTCTATCATATGGCTCTCTTCCAACATTATTAGATTAGGCGTATCTTTCTCTGAGTCATCTACACACTTTAATCCTTCCATCATCTGTCTGAAAGCAAAACTGAGACTCTTCAATAAACAGAACTTTTTTTCAAGCATCATAATTACGATTTTGTAATAGTAGACTTACTAATCATCTAATCACCATCTCTCTGTATACCTATACAATATTAGTTTTAGTATATGCGCAACGCGAAACAAGTGTCTAGTATTTTTATATAAAGACTCTATGTACAAAATTTCATAACTTAGTCTTACCTGGTTGTCCAACTAATACATGATTACCGGGCTGAACAGTTAGATTGAGGAGTTATTTTGCTCCTCATGCCCGCTATGACCTGCCGTGACCTGTGTTGTGCTTAGTTAAGGTGGTATCCAACTTGTGATCGTTTTTAAATATTTTTGGGTAAAAATTTAATATGGTGTAAAAATTATTGGAATCGATTCAGAACTGATTCTGAACTAACTATTTTAAGGTTTTTCATATACTAAAAATAATGTTCTATATCTACCCGCAAATCAACAGTGTCAGGTAGCAATAAATTCTACTCGACAGTGATATATATAGACATAATCTGGATTTAGTTATAATAAAAACTGCAATAACGTAGCATACTAAAATTTGATCTCCAAAACAAGAGATAAATCTCACGTACCAAAACAGCAGTCAAAACAGCATTCAAAATCCTGTTTTTATCATCCCAACGTAGTCACATAAAATAAAATAAATCTCTCATATAAAACTTGTTGGCCCATAAAACCTGGAACAGCAGTATTAAAGTTGAAATACTTTGCACTAACCTGCAAATTGACATACGGTGCATCGGCCATGACAGTCGGGACTATGAATCCTCCTTCGCCGGTTGACATGTCGATGTCTTGACTATAGATATCGGTTTTGTCGTCGTAGAGCTTGACGCGAACTCGAACCCGCTTTTCTGTGCTCATTGCTTCGACCTGGTGGAAAAATGGGGTTTTAATTTTAAATTACAAACATTTTGATAATGTATTAGTATCATTTGTAAGTGTATTAAATCGTGTAAAAAATATTTAAGCTGTATAGTAATTTATAGTCATGACGATTTATTATTCAGTTATTTATTTGTCGGTTACAGACTACTTTTACATGAACTGAACGGAAGGAGATAGATTTGGGGCTGTCAGGGTACAAACATGAGAAATAATGCTAATATAATAATCATGAGCATATAAATAAAATTCGTACGATACCAAACAATATAACAATAAATATAAAATATATAATTAAGAAAATAATGCTCCTTCACCATATTTTTTTTAATGTTGGTAGTATTAGAGTACTCTTCACTTCTATAGATAATATATTAATTACATAAACAAACAAATCGAATTGTGAAAAATTTGTCAAAAATGGAAGTGAAAATTTGATGCCCTATGCATTTCACTTTCTTCTTTGACAAACAATACTTAATTTTATCATCATCATTATCGATACATATATAGAAAGGTCCAACTTGACGGATTATCGATATCTTCTCCATGAGTTTTGCTTCATACAGCGTTACCTATATAAATAGTGTGAACAGTCATATTGTACGTCAATATAGTCTCCTACTATTTCTAGCTAGCAATAGATTGACTTACGTCACTAAATTGTCGTGTGCTTAATTCCAAACGTTTTCGACTTCAAGATCGTTATTGCATATTTCTAGAATCTCTCACTTTATATGTTTCTGTCCCTGACTATGGTCCACTCTGAGTCCCAAGGCTAAAGTATCAACAGCCGTACGGGTTAATCTCAAAGGTTAAGTAAAGATTCCTGATAATAACTATCGATTTGTGGATGAGTGACCATTACCAAGGTTAAGCCGTTGATCCCAGCTGTCATTTGTAGATCTTTGAGAGTTATTACAAACAGACAGAAGCTAGAAAGTTACGTTTTCTATGTGTTAAGCGTAGAATCTGAGCTATATTAGAGGATCCCCAGCATGGGGGATCGCAGTGGACCATTGAGCGCTATGTAGTCCCCTGGGGAACTGGTTTAAGAGATCTTAGTGGAACGACTGAATCTGCCCCCCTAGCCAAGTAACAATCGTTTCGTTCACGCCGAACGCCTCGAGTAGGCCACGCCTCCGATTCCTTTGTTCTGACCACGTGACTGAGCATTGAGATGACGTCAGAGCAAAGGAATCAGAGGCATGGCCTACTCGAGGCGTTCGGCGTGAACGAAACGATTGTTACTTGGCTAGGGGGGCTGATACCAATCTAAACAAGAGGTATTGTATTATCCGATGTTTTTGTTCTGGAGGTCAGATAAGCAGTCGCTCTGTGTAAAATTCTTAAAGTAAGCTGCATCCCGTTTGACTCAACATAATCAAAAAAAGCGTCCTTGGTTACACAAATAACCACTTTTAATATCATCCACGAAGATACAACCATTTGATGCAGGCCACCTTAATTACTAAGCACAACTAAGACCATTATCTCTACACCAATTCAAACGTACACCTCAGAACGCAATGAGAACATTATTGTGACGTCAACCTTAGTCTTAATTAAACCATTAAGTTTACCAAGCCAACCTGGCTTTACTCCAAAACCTGTGCCGACAGGGGTACAGATATGAAATACGGAGATAATTAAAAGTGATTAATATTTTGTTGCGGAAATTATCTTAAAGCCACGGAGTGTGACAGTATTTTATTTTTTACACTGTCGTCTTATTAAAATTGTAAAGTTTTAAATTGTTTGTTTGTAGGAAAAAGCGCGTAAAAGTAGGTTTCTCCATAGAAATTTCCGACCCTCGTTTTACCTCCTTAGAGTTTCGTAAAATCCGTTCTTAGCGGATGTTTACATGCTATAAGGAACCTACCTGCTAAATTTTAAGTTTGTAGGTGTTATAGTTTTTGAGATTTTGTTATTAATCAGTAAGTGGTATTTCGCTTTAAATATATAGATTACTAGCTGACCCAGCAAACGTTGTTTTGCTATGTATATAACTTTTTTTATCTAAAATTGAAAAAAAAAAATTTAGGGGTGGCACAAAATTTCATGAGAATCGGGAAAGCCGTTTCGGAGGAGTTTTACCACAAACACCGCGACACGAGAATTTTATATATTAGATTAAGAGCCTGTTGTGTGGTTGTGTCCCACTTCAGGGCAAAGGGCTTCTTTTCATTCTGTCTTTAGCCACTTCTGGCCAATCCATTAGGTAGGAGTCCAAATCGTCACGATATCTCCTTCTGGTTTTAATAATACAAATTTTCTTTAAAGTAAATTTGTTATTTATCTTAATCCGCTGCCGTAAAGGCCACATCAGACGGACAGAGAGAAAAGCGAGCGTCGATTTGAAAGCTGTTCGTTAGCCTCTCTGTAATTTATTATATTGTTCCTTTGCCGACAACGACGGAAGATGAATGTGGATGCGATTGGTATTCATTATTAAAAATTATCATGAATTAATGAAATGTCTTTCTGATTTAAATTTTTCAAATTATTAAAAGGTTTTTTTCTTTTGTCTGTTGGACTGTGATTTTTTAAGCTTTAACTTATTTCAAATCTGAGGTTAATTGCTTCTTTGTCTTTATAAAAGGAAGGTTGAAGCCATATTTTTAGTTATTCTGTGTTTTCTTTCTACTTAGTTATTTGAACAGGGACCATACCATGACATGTTAAAACGTCAAGCGTGCAAGAGAGAAAAAGGGATGGAGCTATACAACCTTTATAGCTCCATCCCTTTAACAGTTCTGTATAGGTCAGTAAATGGATCGCATCAAGGGGAAGCATCTCGACATACATTTTCACTGTTTTTCATACAACCGCACTTACGCGATTATGACGTTATTACACATTTTTCATTAGGCTTATTTCGAAATAAATTTATAAATTTGTGTAAAACTTGAATTAAATTAACACAAATTTATAAATTGATTTTTGATGATTGTGATACCTATGAAAATTTGCTACTTAGTATGAACTTTGACACTTCATAATATACTCAAAAATTAGAAATGTCAAAATAGTATAACTTTGTAAATTTAATCAAGATTCTGAAAGATGTCAATTTTTTTCGAAAACTTTTAAGGGTTTGAAAAAAACACGTATTTCCTGGAACAAGTTTTGTAAAATATTTGAGTAAATCACGAAATTACCGAATGCTAATAGAATTTATAGGCGTTTTCTCTCTTTTTTCGTGTTGCTTTTTGGAGAAACATCGCGTTGGTTTGCGTTAGATGAAGTAACAAGCTTTTAAACCATGCTCAACGTTGACGATAGGCGAGTGGAAAGGGACCCTCTTAAGAGCTCGGGGAAGGGTTTCTGGTGATTCAAACTCAAAAGATTGTCTAAAAATTCTACCAAGCAATTTCATTATTTTGATATTATAAAACTAAAATATTAATATGTATAACATGCAATATTCTCAAAATAGATTATATTTCATATAAACGCTCTTTCTGGACAGTTTCAAAGAACGGAATGATTTATGAGTACTAAAGCATTCTTCCTGAAACCCGAATGCAAGCGAATGACGAAGTTATAAAGAGTAAATACCTGCCTCTACTGCATATCGGTCGGAAATTACAACATCAAGGTTCAGAACCTCTTTTGTGGGAAAATTGAGTTCATTCTTGCCTATAACATGCTTTGATGTAACGGTGATATTAGTCTGAGCTATATTGTAGGTTATGGGAGCATTGGCAGAGTTAGTTTGCTCTTGATTGATAGTGTTATCAATTACAAGGTTTATTTTTTAATTTTTATTTAATGGGTGTGAAAATCATCTTATGACAAATCCTGCTCTTGGGCGGAGATATAGTGGTTTCGCTTTCACACTACCCGTGGCCGTGGCCCGGAAATCGGGATCGGAATCCCGGCGGCGGCGGTTGGAGCGTAAGGACCGTTGCCTCACGCGATCGGCCGCCTCCTTTGCTAGCATTACTGCTTCGCAGAAGGAGGCGACGGCCTGCCACTCCTCCTCGCTCCGGACCATGGCTTGAAACAAGGCCCGGCGCGAGAGATCGCCGCCGCCGATTGCCCCCACGAGGACACGGCGTTGCTCTGCCCAAGGGGGGCACACCTCCACCGTGTGCTCCACCGTGTCCTCCGGGCGTTTCCGCACGAATCCGGTGCAGGAACTTCCCGAACTTACCGTGTCCGGTGAGAACCTGCGTCATGCGGAAGGTGAGACGCCGTGAGGTCTTTTCAACCACGCCTCAAAGAGGGGACTTACCGTCAAAGAGGAGACTTACCGATCAATTACAAGGTAATGATTACTGGTTACTTTTTTATGTTTTTAACTTAGGCATTAAGTTTTTTAAGTAATGTCATGTATTCTTAGTTTCGTGAGAATGCGGACGTAACTAAAGTAAATATATCAAATCAGACTTCTTGGCATGCTTCGCTGAGGTAGTCAATACTACAATAAAATTCTCAAATCCATTTTACCGAGATTGCGCCTGTTTCAATGATTCTACGCACTGCCCAATTGTGTCCTATACTTGAGATAAAAAATCACCCCAACTTTACATCACAATGTTCACTAAGTGAATAAATGTGAAAACCGCTCAACTTCACTCGACAAAATCTTGCTAAAAAAACCTTACTATTTTTAAATGTTGCAGGCCACGGTTAAAATACTCAAGAAGAACAGCTGTTTTTGTATTCGTCCAGAACCTAAATGAATAAAGCTCATTTATGCCTTTTGAATTTTCTAGTGTTTCTCTCAGAGTAATTTTGTATATAATTTATACAGCAGTCTCACCTCTAGTTTAACTTGACAAAAATAAGTATAGATGTAAAACTTTTAAACTTTTAACTTTCGTTTGTCTGTCAATCTAATTTTAAAGTCGATCGAATAAAAAGCATATCTGTCAATCTACTTTTAAAGTAGATCGAATAAAAAGTCTTTCAATCTACTTTTAAAGTCGATCGAATAAAAAAAGCATGTCTGTCGAATAAAAAAAGTCGATCGAATAAACAAAGCATACTGTAAATGTCAAAACTATTCTGTAAAAATTCCATCTAACTGGTGACAGACGAAAATAGTTATTATTTATCATTTAATCGGGGGCATAAAATCATTATCTTCCTGCCCTTGTCCCATCTTATTTGGGGTCGGCGCAATACGTTTTTTTCTTCCATTCTATCCTGTCAACCGTCATACTATCACTAACTTCCTTTTCTTTCATATCACTGTTCACACAATCCATCCATTTTTTCTTTGGCCTCCCTCTCCCTCTCCACCCATCCACATGTATACTCATAACTCTTTTAGTAACATGTGTTTCATCTCTCCTCTTTACATGACCGGGGCCATAAAATAAGATGAAAAATTTTTGAGACATGTCTACGCTAACATCAACTTCCCATTGTCTGAAGCTTAGGTAAAGGGAGCTATCATAAGTTCCAGCGGAATGATCTAACGAGCAGCTATTTACTACAATTCAGCCATTTCAGGCTATACAACTTGAACGAAATGGCGCAATGAAAAATAATATGAATTATCGTTGGTGTAGGTCGTTGGAAACGATATAAGAGAAATAATATTTGAAGAGACAAGTCTATTTTCACCCAATAGACTTCAATAGAGCGTTACGTCCACAGACTTGTCACAATATTTCTTGAAATTGGTTACATAACAAATGATCTGTTTTCTTGATTCGTACATTTGAATTTGATATTGCGATAACAAATATGTATTTTAATGTTTATTAATTAATTCATTTATATTAATTTAATTATTTATAAGTGATATTACACCCTAACTGTTAAACTATTTGCCTTTTTTTTCTTTTTTTTTAATTATTTACCTTTGATAATTCGACTTAGTAATACAGAATTAATGGACTATTTTTGTATTAAAATACCTTTTTGTTCGACAAATTACAAATTAAAGTGATGAGATTCTATCTGAACTAATCTAATCATAACTATCTGACCATAATAGTTGTAACGCGTATAAGTAACAACCTATTCAATCATGCATTACAATGAATAGTGATAGGTATGTTGGACTACAAAGGGTGCTGGATTGGTCAGGGGCCGGATTACTGGGAGTTTTTATTATAAAAGCGGTTTCATAATAAAAACTTTTATTTCAGACCATAAGATCCATAAAAGCACATAAAAATACATACAAATAGAGTTAAAAAAAAATTTTGTAACCTTATTTAAAATAACTGAAAGATATAGGTAATATTTTTGTACCTTAAACTCATCTACTTCGCCCTATCCCATTATTTGAGTTCTACTCCCCTCGTTGCTTTACACCAGACGTGTCTGAACATGTTTATTTAAGGTGTCTGTCCTGTATATGTTTTGAAGCTTTAAGCGCCCGTTATAAAAAAAAAATTGGTAGTAAAATAGTTTTCAAACTTACCCTGCCCACAAACGGCAATCCAGGCTTGTACCGTCTTCTCATGCTGTCTGCAAACCTCAGTTCCACATAATGCTGCTCGGCGGCTGGCGCAGCTGGTGCCGTGTTGCCTACTCCGTTGCCAACAGTGATGTCCACTCGAGCAGAGCCTCCTCCACAACGGGCTTCGATACGCCAGGTACCAGATCTAGCTCCAGTTGCTAGTATAGCACTAAGCTTGCGTACTCCTGTGAATAAAAATACCAATTTTGAGTATATATAGGTGAATTTTTTTAAGATAAGGCTGTGGGGCTAAAAACGCCAAATCATTGACTGTAATAATATTTCCTCCTCCACGATTTGAAATTGGTTGTGTTGGCGGTAGTTTAAAACGCATTTTTGAATTTTGAATACTGACAGGGAGTCATCATCATCATCAGTTATAATGATGATGATAACTCAATAATAATAACAATAATAATCGGAGTAACAGCAATAATATCTATTACGACTAGGGTTGTAATAAATGCGTGTGTTAAGGAGAGGAATTCCCTGCCGGACTCTATGTCTCCTGATAGCTACAATCTAGGGGCCTTTAAGTCAAGAGTGAGTGAATAAGTTACTTGTAGGCAAACGTGCTCCATCGTAGCCCACATCATCGCTTACCTTTAGGTGAGATAGTGGTTAAACGTGACCCTATCAACAATATCAACAATAAAACAACTGAACCTTTGCTGCGATCAAGCCCAATCTACTCAGCCTTGTTCTAAAGTGTTTATCGCCTGTATTAGAATTGGTTTCCAGTCTAACTGGATACAGTTGAATATCTGTACTTTAAATGAAGCGAATACCTATCTGAGACTCTACAACATAGTAGTTGACTAACGCGATACCTGTAAAGGTAGTCAACTACTATCTTCTACTATCTATCTTGTCTTGTTTACACAAGACTGTTGTGAATTTACCTAGTTTCTGACTATGCGTAACAACTGTTAAATATCGACCTACTGATGACAGTCGGAACCAACGAAAAACCTTGATGTTACGTTAAGGTGATCACCCATCTACAGACAAAACTCGGCAAGCGTTGCTTAACTTCGGAGATCGATCCATTCGGCTGTTATTGCTTAGCTGTGAGCTCTTAAAAAATAGGCTAACACTTTTGCCAACAACAAAACACCTACAGCAGTTGTAACAACAACAACTGTTGCAATTGCTGTTGTTGCATATTAATAAAAGAATATTGATATAAATATTTCGAACACGTATAACATATTTCCTAAAACAGCGAACCCAACAATATTGACGCTACTCGCCTATAAACAGTATTATTCAAACATGACTGATATTCGATCACTAACCACTCAACAAGATAAAAATAAAACAACCCTTTGGAAGTGAACCAAACATAGTCATACACTTTAGTAGGTATATGCACTTTACACATAACAATGGATTTAATACTGTCAACGCAACCAATACGTACGATCACCCAAACGTACAACTACTTTTTAAATTTTGATTTTACAATTTCGCTTTTTTTATTATTGTATATGTGGCAACAATGTGGATTGCTTTTTAAGGGTTCCGTACCTCAAATGGAAAAAACGAAACCTTTATAGGATCACTTTGTTGTCCGTCCATCTGTCTGTCTGTCTGTCAAGACCTTTTATTTTGGGAACGCGTGGACGTATAAAGTTGAAATTAAAACCACATTATACTCAAGTTTGCGGTCTCTTGAAGCTGTGAAAAGATCAAACTTCTAAGATAACGAATAGAAAAGATACAGCCGTTTATGTCGCAAAAACGTATATTTCAATTCTCTCAAAGAAATCGAAATTCATTCTTCCCGTTGACCTAGAATGATCAACCTGACCTGAAAAAAAATTTGGTATAAAGCAAGGTCTTATAGCACAGGTACGTCACAAACTAAAACTTTTTTTGTAATTTGGAAAAATGTTTGAGACTCCATTCGGAAATTGTAGTTGTTGTACGGAACCCTCAGTGCGCGAGTCCGACTCGCACTTGCCCAGTTTTTTTATTATTGTAAATTGCGGGAACTATGTGGATTGTTTTTTTCTTTCAGTATCTAATTTTAACGTGCGAGTATGTCTAGCAGTTTGAGTATTTAATGCGGTCTTCTATCCAAAGGTCTTTTCTTTGATAATGTTCGTCAAGTCGTTGAGCTCCTGAGTAGTCCAGAGTTGAGCAACACGAATACTTATAAATGTTTGCACTGACTGGACAGGTCTACATATCATATCTGTGTGTTTATTTTCTCAAAAGACCATCTCAGTCACTAATCTGCTTGATGCTTATATGATTTGACCATTAAATGTTTGCTGTATGAACTTCAAAAGAGAATTTGACCTTTGAGTTTGTTTTGGTGTTCCTTCCCACGTTAGTAGCTAGGAAACACCGGCTTTGTTTAGTTTAAAACAATTCTATCCTAACCTAACTATCATTCACAAAGACAGTTTTATTTTTTTGGGACCAGGATCATTACTTTGCTCGAAACATCAAAGTTAGCCAAAATTAAACAAAAAAAAAATGCCTTGGGAAACGTAACAACAAAAATAGAATTATAATAAATAGAGCGAAGGACGCAGACAGCCAACAAAAACATCATGTCCTCTAAAACTATACGTGTGTCCACTACTAAAAGTTTTTGTCATCAGTTATGACGTGTGACTTTTAAGAGGGTCTGAATGTAATTAATCAAACTATGTCTCGAGTGGGACCCGGCTCACGCCCTGACAAGGTTATGCCTTAACTTCTCTTGACATTGCTGTATATTAGGTTTTTGGGTTCAAAGTTCTGTAATGTTTTTTTTTTTAAGTAAAGGAAAAAAAAGTATCAGCGAATCATCCAAGCGCTATGATCTTGTTAAAATGGAAATATGTATCTGTATTGTAAAATAATAATTTGGAGAGAATTATAATATCCCTTTGTTTTCCCTGGCGTCAAAAAGATAGTAAAGATTATAATATTTAATTGAATAATGATAATGGATTGAATATAGTCAACGCAACCAATACGTAGATTAGAATGTTGAAATAGATGTGTGGTGTGACGAGAATAAATAAAGTGGGAAATGAGCATATTAGAGGAAGTTTGAAAGGGTCGCCAGTGACCGAAAATTTGAAGGGAAATCATTTGTCTTGATATGGTCATGTAAAGAAGAGGGACGAAACGCATGTTACTAAATGAGTTATGAGCATAAATGTTGAAGGATGGAGAGGGAGAGGAAGATTGTGTGAAGAGTGATATGAAAGAAAAGGAAGTTAGTGATAGCATGACAAGTGACAGGGCAGTATGGAAGAAAAAAACGTGTTGCGCCGACCTCAAATAAGATGGGACAAGGGCAGGAAGATGATGAACCCAACCAATACGTACAATAACCTAAAAGAACAACCTAAAAAACCAAAAAGAACGATTTGGCAATTTTACATTCGTCAACTTTAATAATAAATTTGTATAATGACACAAAAAAAAAAACAGATAACAACCTACATATTTGAAGTCCTGGCTCCTGAGCTAAGTAGCAACCAGTGTTACAGGAGCCAGTGTCTACACCAAGTTTCGAGTGTTACATTAGTGATTATAATATCCTCAACCAAATCAAAAATCAATCAAAATAATTTTATTTCATAGTGTACGGTTCGAATTTGTCGTTTATAAGGAGAAAAATCGGCAAAAAAACTGCTTGCTTACTCTTTTGAAAAAAACTTGCCTTTTACAAGTTACAGTTGAGATTTAAACATTATATATACTAACATACATAATAATTGTATTCATATTAACCAACATGAAAGAAAAGGAAGTTAGTGATAGCATGACGAGTAACAGGGCAGAGTGGAAGAAAAATACGTGTTGCGCCGACCCCAAATAATACGGGATAAGGGCAGGAAGATGATAATGATTAACCAACATAACACCTAAACCTTTAAAAATCTAAAACTTTATAATATATTAATGCAATTTTGAGACGCGTCCATTAAAAGTGATTTGTCATACTCCCAAATACCACCCTAACGCCTACAGAAGGCTTTATGATATCGCATTAAGGTAGGCATGGCGAAGTGAATGCGAATCAGGTAAAGCTAAACTTGATCCCTTTCCTTGGTAACAGAATTTCCATGTCTTACCAACGAACCCCATGTCCCTATGATAAATCGTTTGCTTTGAGAACATTGACGTTTTTAAATCGCTGTAAAAATATTACCCGTATAAAGAAGATAAAATATAAAGAAGGGTGACATCACTAGAGTTTTTTTTTCTATTTTTAGGAAATAAATTGCTAAAGGAAAACACTTTTACTTTCTGTTTGGGAATTCAGTAATGAATAAATTTGATGTAGCCTAATCGGGGGCTTACGCGTGTTTCGTTGGCTTTAATAACCCGTGTATAATACAATACTGTACAGAATATGGGAACCACACACTCATATGCTGGAAGAGGCATTGAATATTTTAGTATTATAAGGTTAAAAAGAAGGACCAAAAAGGAAATAGCGGGTCGACTTAAATATCTTCCTTAGGAACTGGCAAGAAGTCGCTCAGAGCCGGTAACAATGGAAATGGAGTGAGGAATTGGTCCAGCAATGGGACAGCATAGGCTAGATATAATTATTATTCTCCATTCGCAGTAAGATTAGATTTTTTTTTATATAGCCTCCTTTTTATAATGTGAATGTGAGAACACTGTAGACTCCACGAATTCTTACATTACTTCCTATTACGACGACTCACTTTTTTATGTACAATATTGACTAGTCTACACTGTTCTTGTCATAATATCTATTTTACTGTAATATGGATATATTGTAACATCAACCACTTTTTTTAAAAGAGTAATCATGGAGTTTCTTGCCGGTTCTTCTCCATAGGAAACGGCTAATTCGGAACCGTGCACTAGCTTCTGACGTTTTATAAGTGCCTATGTAGGACTATGTGAAATAAAAATCTACTTAATTTGAATTTGAAAAAACCTTTTTTACTGTCCGTTCAACCGATTTTGACTATTATTGCGTTGGCGGCATGATACATCGCGGTTGCAGTAAATAGTTGGTATTGTAACCACTTTATTGCTTTTAATGCCATCCTTATGCCAATAAAATAGAAGTCAAAATCGGTTGAACAAGCTAAAGAATTGTTGATAAAGAATTGTTTAAATGTGTAATCTAATTGCGTGGAATATACTTCATTATGTAGAATTGAGTATACTGATTTTCATCCGTAAATGTGTTAACCTAAGCTAAATTAAGCTGGTTTATTACCGTCTTAGAATGGTTTTAACTAATTAAAAGTATATTTAATTGGCAGGCACAAATAAGTGATTTTCATTCATTATTGCAATCAAGATTAAATAAGCACCACAATATTATTCATCTGCAAAATTATATCAAAACATGTTTTCAATAATATCTGCCAGTTATAAGTCACTCAAGTTTATAAAGGAAGTTCAATCTATCAACATTTGACAGGGGTTGGCATGGGTGATGACATGGAAAGGCTTTCAATAGTGAGATGCAGCAGACAGTCACGCTTGTTGGGTACAGCTAAGATGAATTTATGATCTTAACATTTACAAACAATATTAGCTCGACAGAGGTTATCCAAAATTGCCTTAAATCGGGAAAAAATAAAGAAACATGGTCTTAGCTTTATAGTGAGATAGAATACGCTGAAATAAATAAATAATAATATACTTAGATAATCGTAAGACAGGGTCGCAGCAAAACATCTGACATTACATACAAGCATAGCATAGTCGGCCTTATAATGTTCCCACTGTTGGGATTCAGGCCTCCTCTCTAGGAGAGGGAATGGGCCGTAATCCACCTCGCGGGCCCAGTGCGGGTTGGTGGATGTCACAGTTCTTCGAATTTTTGGTTCTGGGACATGCTGGTTTCCTCACGATGTTTTCCTTCAACAACATACTAACTCTTAGGAATTAGCAAGAAATGGTTCAAAGCCGGGTACAATGGAAGGAATACAAAAGAGAGCTAAGTAGGCCACGGAACGTGCGTGTGGTAGGAACGTGCTAAAATAAATGAATGATAATATTAAGATTAACATACTCTTGATTTTATTCTATTTCATTTGGATTCGACTAAAAACATTTAGAAAAAATAAATAGCACTGATGTTTACATTTTAGTTGAAAAACAAATCTTAAAAAAGCTACAATCGTAAGTAACAGAATTGTAAGTAATTGTAAATAAGTATAAAATGAACAAAACAAACAAGGTCGAACATCGAAGGACTGGAACAATTGGTTTGCTGAGGTCTTTTTATCCAATTATAATTTGGATATCTTCAAGGCTAGAGTGAATAGGCTCTTAATAAACTAGTGCGCCTCACCTTCAATGATTGCATCACTGCTTACCGTTGGGTGGGATCGCATTCAAGCACTAGTTTAAATTAATAAAAAAAAAGATACAGATAATAATAAATTTCAAATAAGTGTACAAAAAAAATTAAGAGTATAAATTTAAGGCTGTCAAGATACCGAGGCAGAACAGATTGAACAGGAGGAGGATATTGAATTAATAATACTAAAAACGACTGTACCAAACATAAATTTTTAGCATAATCAGCCTTATAATGTTCCCACTGCTGGGACTCAAGCCTTCCCTTTAGAAGAGGGAATAGACCATAATCCACAACGCGAGCCCAGTGCGGATTGGTGGATGTCACATGTCTTTGAATTTTTGGTTCTAGGACATGCAACATGGTTTCCTCACGATATTTTCCTTCACCGTTTTGAGAGCAGTGGTGATGAAAATAAACTACACAGACTAATACGCCTGGCTGGGTTTGAACCTGCAATCTATAACTCATAAGTCGGGGCCGTTACCACTCAGCCACCACTGTTCAAACATAAATTATTATTATAGGATTATTATTTAAAACCACCTGATACTAAAACCTAATATATTCGATAAACGGTTGTCATTCAAACCTACAAAATGTTTAAACGTAGAATAATATGCCTTTAATTATATCCCGCTACCTACGCGATATTTAACAAAATTGTTTCCTTAGGACTAAGGGAAACAAAACAGTTTATTTATTTTTGATACGGACACGGGCACAAAATGGAGAACCTACTGCCATTTGCAGTATTTCTCATAACTTCCACTGAATCGAAAAGCAGAAACAATAACAAAAGTTACTTCACAATTAGTGAGATATTCTTCTAGGTAACCACCAGCGGAAGTTGGTCTTTGGCACTCGTACTGGGATTCCATCAAATGGAAATATAAAGAAAAATAAACACAATGTGAAGACCAAGTTATATTGGTTCACAAATCTGTTTGTCGTGCAATTCATATTGCTGTGCATGTGAAAATTTTATTGATAGAGATGCAAATGACTGAAGAGAAATTAATTTTGCCTTTTCATTTCATTCGGGGTATCGTTTATATAGATGACGTAGTTATTTTTTGTTATGCTCCGTTACTCTACGGGCAAAATTTTAAAGTTAGGGAATTTATTTTACTGTAGGTATTAGTATTGCTTTTATGAATTCTGTTCGTTTTTATTAAGGCTTTTAATAAATAGAATTTGATTTATTTGCTGCTTTTATTACGTTCAGCTTATTGCATTGTATTACGGATCGTGGTTTTCAGATTTCATTTTACGTATTTTTCTGCAGTTCTTTATTAACACTGAGTATGGCGCTGTGTAATTTATTAGCCGTTTTTAATATTTGTTCGATTTTCGGGCAAATATCACGCTCTAGTAAACTTTTGCTGTAATTGTATTATATTAATTGTAATTTATAATTATCACAAAAAACATGTTGCGTATATCCGTGAGTATAGTGTCCTACGTGTTTATGATACTCATATTAGCACAAGAGGTATTATTCCAAGTCTTAAAATAACAAATTTAATATATTTTTTAGAAAAGTTAATAACTACAATTTTAACGATAAAATAACGTTTAATCATCAAAACTCGTTCATAACTTCATATTCTAGTTTAACTATATTACAGTGGCGCTCAAACTATTTTACGTGAAATAATTACACGAACTTAGCTAGCTCATTTGCGGGCCACCGAAGTTAATGAACGTCGACTTTAATTAAGTTTCAGATTTGATAAGAATTCTTGGAGTTTGTCTGATCTCTAGTTAAAATATAAGTTTGGTTGATTATTTGCAGCGTGTAACGTTAAAATAATTTAGATCACCATCTAACTTTACATACTATATCTACTTACTCTTCCTCCTCGAGTTGTATTCCTCATTACGGATGATCATGAAGCTCATGTTGGATTAGATTCCTACTGATGGTGTCTCGCCATCTGTGACGGTTCTAGCCGTCATGAAGTACGACGTGCAATTGGGTGTCCAGGTTGTGGAGCGAACCTGATTTGCTCATCTTTATAGTTTGTCGCCTCTTGGTTATCTACTCACTAGAGATACTTTATGACTCAATAAGTGTTGGCCACACACACTACAAATACTATAAATATTGCTAGAAACATTAGTTATCTTGAATGCTTTATCTACCTACCCTTTCTTCGTTGCTCAAGGCATGGTACAACACGATGTTTTCTTTCATTTTCTTCACAAATTCCTTCAACATTTATATTCATAGCTATTTTAGTGCCATGATTTTTATCCCTTTTCATTACGTGCCCATATGTAAAGACATTCAGTTTTTTTTTTGTCACTGGTGCCTATTTGAAACTTCCTCTAAATAATTAATTTCTTACTTCGTCCATTTCTGTCACACTGCACATTTAAAAAAAAATGTAATTAATACTGCCTATTGCTGACAAATCAATTTATTTGAACAGCCAAAAAAATATATCGAAATCCTATTCAAACTACAGCTAACAGCGCTTCTTCCCAGCATTAAACATTGAAGCATTTTGTCCTAGGAAATTGAATCTGTCAAGCGACAGGGTATCTCAATCCTGAGGTGAGTACAAGAGAAGGCTTTTAGCGGACGGCACAGATCATCTCTGTTAGTATTATTTACGTAACTCCCTGAGAGATTTGTAGGAAGACTATGTGTAACTTTGTTTTGGTCCTGTTTTATTAGTTTATTTGCTGTTGTACGGTCGTCGTTTGTGTTGAATTACCTGTGTGCCGTGTTGTCTCCTGTGTTCGTTTATTAGAATAGGGTGTTTTGCTGTGTATGAGAAAAAACCTAAAAGAACACCATTGAGATTTTTTTTCGGTGGGAAAATCATCCCTTGCTCTTTATGTCAGACTTTTACCAACTAAAAACTCACTCCTGTCCCTTCGTTGCCTTTCATAACAGGGCAGAATCTTCCTTCCAAAAGCAGACCCTTGGCCTTAGTAGGCTTTGACCCTGTTGAGCTCTTACGGATACCATTAAGATATTTTAGGCAATAAGCAGTAGGTAAATGATCTTTTTAGTTCATAAAACAATGAAAGTCATTTCATCACATAAGTAGCCGCCATGATATTACGTCATATGGTCATGTAAACTAAAAAGTGTCAACTGATGTCTTTAAGTT
This sequence comes from Mythimna vitellina, assembly GCA_949316375.1. Lineage (NCBI taxonomy): Eukaryota > Metazoa > Arthropoda > Insecta > Lepidoptera > Noctuidae > Mythimna > Mythimna vitellina. The sequence continues at coordinate 6,018,470 of OX438696.1, forward strand.
ATGTCAATATTTAATATCAGCGCGTCTGTTTACGTGACTATTGACGTCATGACCACGAAGCAACATGGCGTCCATTATTTTCATCACATTCCGCACGAAAATAAAAAAATTAATGCATTTCTATGGCACTTATCGATTGCATAAAAATGTTTTTTTTTTAGTAGCTTATGAGCCCTTTAACATCGTATTGAGACTCTTTTAAAAATTGTTATAATACTCTATTATTTAGAGATATTTCGTTCCAACATCATTTTATTTCTATCAATTAAAAAAAACATATATCAATTTAAAAAAATATCAATAGTCACAATTTCGATTGCAAATTAATATTTTGCTATGTGTTAAATTATATAGATGTTACACGCAAATGCTGTTATATTGATAACTTCTTTTATGGGAAGAGAACTGCGTCCTAAAATACAGGCTCGACCTAGCTCAGGCGCAGTAGCACATTTTTATTTCTTGTATTAAGTCACCTTCAATTTATTGCTCAAATTTGTACACTACTATTGTGGAGAAATAAATTATTATTATTTAAAAAAAAATATTTAGAAATAGCCAAGAATATAACGATGATAGAACATGTTAACAGCGGCCTTCATTTTCATATTATTTCCATTCTTTTAAGACCTTGTTTGAAAACTATTATTACAGTAAGGGGCTTATAACCCCCCCCCCCCCCCCCCCAACCCCAGGGGCCCCGTAACGTTTAAGATTTTTTTTGGCTAAGTGTGGTACAAGTTCAAAATGACCCCGTATAAAGTAGATACACGTCTGTATTTATGTTTTAATAATGCATCTTAGATATATATTCATTTCTTACCTAAACTAAACAAAATTGAAGTTACGGCCTTCGCACGGTAGAGAAGACTATATTTTCCGTAGCCATACCGCAAGGAAGACACAACTGGGGCATATAAGACCTCATTCCGTATTAAACGTGTTAAAGTTTAACCTTAAATTACCCTTATTCATAAACTAACACATAATCTATATATATATATAAGGAGAAACTGACTAACTGACATATAGCCGAAACTACTAGGATTAGGTGCGTGAAATTTTGCACTAGACTTCCTTTTATGAAGAAGGCGAGCCTTAAGAGAGGATTTTCCAAAATTCACCTCCTAAAGGAGTGAAATGAGGGTCGAAAGATTGTATGGAGAAACATCCTTTCAAGTGGGCAAAGCCGCTAACAGAAGCTAGTCTGGAAAAAGCAGTGAAATCTTACCTTCATCCATAGAAAGTTGTTCCCATATAGCAACCTTGGTGCCAGCAGGGTCACTTAGTGCAACATATGCCAGCTCCCCTCGAACCAGTCGCAGGTCATGGTCGAGAGCCAGGATCCAGAAGGTTACTGTAACAAAAGAAGTATTTATTTAATAAAACTTTATGCAACGCAAAGGTACAAAGGTGGACTTAATGCTTACGGCCTGTGCACACCACGTTTTTAAACGCGCCGTTGACGCGCGTTTCAGAAACGTGCGTCGGCGCTTTTATCCTATTAAAGGTCTACAGGCTGCGTCTGACTCGCATCTGTATCACTACAAACGCGCATCAACGGCTCGTTTAAAAATCGTGGTGGGCACAGGCACAACAAAGGGTGGTGAAGAGGAGACAATAAAAAAAATTATGGTTAAGAAAACTCTCTCGGTAAAACCACCTCAAATGCAACAGCCTTTAAAATACTCGTATTAAGAAGTTTCTGCCGGCTGCTTCGACCGTGAATAAAAATTATCCTTAACGTCGTTGCGACTCTAAGACCTCTTATGTGTCACTTTTGGCAAAATCAGTTTTTTTCACCAGCCTTTTTAATATTTTGAAGCTCTATCGAATTCAAAACCTCACATGTGTATACGACGATTTAGTCGTCATTTGTTTATCAATTTAAGGATCATCAATGTGCTTTCTAATAAAATACTACTTTTACATTTAAATTACTTTTACATGTGAACTGTTATTTTTTATACTATCATACTACTTTTAAATTTAACTAACAATAGAAAAATTAAATGCAGGAAATCATATGGCTGATACCTATATTTTTTGTTGTAGTTGGTTTCATTTTATTTTTTTCAGTAGACAGTGCATATAGATATTCTCATAAAGTTGAATTTTACACATAAGCGGTCTTAAAGTCGCAACGACGCTATGTAATATTTTAGGACATGGTCTATCCGTGTATATACCACATGCATATCCGTTTAAATGGGACCGTACGTCTTTTCCTTTTGAGGTACGGAACCCTAAAAATAACATGATACCATTAAAAATTATGAAAAATTCAGAACGATGATTATGATGTAATTAAATTGTTGCTAAACACCTCATTATTTTTTATATTTCAGGTTAGGGAATTTCAGAGAAAGGAAATTACATGGACGACTCCTAGTTCCACTTAAATTTCTTGTTGCCGAAGGCTTACAAATTACCGACATCAAAAAGTATCAAAATTATTTAACATTTTGTACTAAAGTAGTTAATTAACTTTGTAAGGTATTTAATTAATTAATAACTTGCCTGCCTGAATTTAAGTAGAAACATTTCAACATAAAATCAATATAATTTTCGTGATTGAAAATGTAAAATGGACTTCCCATTAATAAAATAATTTATGAAATTTTCCATCCAACTGAAATATGGGCCCTTATTGGCCATTGCCATTGCATTTGTACACAATTGGACATGTGGTATTGTGGATTCAAGTTCTTTTATATTATTGAAAGGCCCGCATTTGACCGCTATTTCGCCTGTTGATAACGTTGGTGTGGTAATGTGGTTGACGTAAGAGTACGCTTACATAGAAGGAACCTATTCACTCTTGACTGAAATAATCCCATAGGAAACACAGATTCTGGGAAAAAAATTGACTCTTTAGCTGTATGCAGAATGTTCAGTTTTGTCAACGAAGATCTATATAGATGTCTACATTAATATTACAAAGAGGTAAAGTTTGTTTTTTTGTTTGTAGGAGGTAATCTCTAAAAATACTAGTCCGATTGCTAAAAGTTTTTCACCGATAGAAAGCTGCTTTTTTCCTGAGTGACATAGGCTATATTTTATATACGCAAGCGATTCCGCGGGCAAAAGTTAGTGCTAGTGTTTTATAAATCAAAGATTTTTTAACATATTAATGACTGGTTCTATATGACGCGGCAGGAAAATGACTTGGAGGAGGCTATTACCCAGTGGTGGAATAGCAACGGCTAGGGAAAAAAAAACTGTGTATGCACCTACATAGCATAAACATTTATATATTTCCGAAAGGGTTGTACAGAATTGTACCTATAGAGAACCACATTGCTTCAGTTATGTTTAAGTCCTGTGTTTTTGGCTTTAGATAAATTGCATTATGGAATAATCTTGTACCATTTTAGCCGATTCGGGTATAGAACACTATACATACTAGATATTTCATATTATTTTTGCTATTCAAAACTCTATAAAGGCTCACTAAAAATAATTTTAACCCTTTTTGGGTTGTTTTTTTTTTATTCTTGATAGGTTCGCGCTTTACCGCTATCTTGGTTGTGAAATTTATCAAATAACTTTTCTCGCTCTGGGTGGACCGAGAGGGAGTGTCAGGCTTTTACTGACTAAAGTTTTTTTTTGATAGGTTCGCGCTTGACCGCTTTGTCAAAGTCACGGTACTTTTTGAAACAACCCCGCAGCCCTGGCCGGTAAACATTTCAATCTGCCATTTACAAAACTACGTACAACACGAAATAGGGAGAAAACAATTCGCAAACAGATACACGTAAATCAAACGGTGTCAATTCCTATCAAGGTTTCTCCCACTTGAAACTACCGCCTGACCAGGATTCCGCAATTATAAATGTACTGCAACTGACATTGACAAGTACTGATTCGCGAATTTTGTTACTTGTCGATCGCTTTTGAGTAGTGTTGTGTATTGGATTGGAACACAAAGCATTGTTGAATTATTTTTTTTGAGGTCAGAAATCAACTTATGACTTCTTCCACTCTAGCGAGGCGCGGGAGGAGTCATTAGATAGGTTTTGCGTTCTATGAACATGGGTAAACTTTTCAGAAGTCAACCCATAGCTTTAGTAGGCATCGGTCACGCTGGGACCTTACAATTTTACTGACGCTAGTATTACTGCTTCGCAGAAGAAAGAGCTCGCCATCTATTCCCCCTCCCTCTGGACCATGGCATGAACCAGGGCCCGGCTCGAGAGATCATCGCTGCCGATCACCCCCATGTGGACACGGCGGTGATCCGTCCAAGTGGGGCACACATCCATCGTATAATCCACCCTGTACTCCAGGTGGTTCGCACAATGGTGACACCCGGGCATTTTGCCTAGGTCCGGTGCAGGAACCTCCCGAAGTTACCATGTCCGTTGAGATGAGGTGACGCCGAAGCGTCATACCGAAAACTTAGTGCACTTTTTATGGCATGTCTAAAACCTAATTACTCTCAAAAAAATAATTACTCTCATAACTAGGTACCTATAATTATCATCATATTCCTTCCCTTGTCTCATCTTATTGGGGTCGGCGCAACACGTTTTTTTGTTCCATTCTACACTAATATTATAAAGAGGTAAAGTTTGTTTTTTGTTTGTTGGAAGGTAATCTCTGAAAGTACTGGTTCGATTGCCAAATTTTTTCATCGATAGAAGGCTGCTTTATTTCTGAGTGACATAGGCATATTTTATGTACGCGGGCAAAGCCGCGGGCAAAAGCTAGTGTCTGTCAGTTTGAGTAAAAGTATTCAAACTATCAGATACTAGATTTTACAATATCAAAGAAAGGACCTTTGGGTAGGTCGCATCGATGATATTGTTCGTCTAGTCGTTGAACTCCATAGTAGTCCTGAGTTGAATTAAACGAAAACTGACAAAGGCTTGCATTGACTAGACACTTGGACAGGTCCATTCAAATCTGTTTTTTCTTAAAAAAACCATCTCAGACACTAATCTGCTTTCTGACTTAACCATTACATATTTTCTGTATGTGCTTTAAAAGAGACAGTGACCTCTGAGTTTGTTTTGGTGTTTCTTCTCAGGATAGTCAGGCAAAAATATTAAAAATAAAAAAAAATAAAAAAATATTTACTTACTTGTATAATCACTTAATAAATAAATATTATTTTTTTGTTCATGTGCCTAATGTTGTATAAATAATAGCACGAAACCCTTCGTGCGTGAGTCCGACTCGCATTTGAAGGGTTATTAAAAACCTATTTGCAAAATAAATACAATTTATGATTTACCTGCACTTTGTACAACCCCAAACAGCTAAGCAATAAAATCCCAAAGAAATTCATTAAGTATTTCGCAGCAAAAGTTTTAATTAATGTTGCAATAGAAAAACCGTTGATTACAGAAACAATATCGCCGAACATTAATTTTGGGTTCGCTTCATAACAATCTCAGGCGAGTTTTAGGGCCACAGGTACATAAAATACGGTCGTTAAAGTAACACAAACTTGAATGAACAGGAATTAATGATTAAGTGCTTGTTTACGGAGACGCGGGGCGTCGCACGTGGCGTGCAGCGTGGCGTCTCGCGGCGCGTCAGGCGTTTTTAAGGTACAATTCCGAGACGTACTGCAGACTGCAAACTGCAAGCGACTCTACTAGTTTCTATTAAATCTCTTTTTTTATTGTCATTAATACAAAATAATATAATTTTCTAGGTTAAATAGCAACCAAAAACCACTAAGGTTTAAACCCGTGCTATCATGAATCCCTTCTCAACATCGAATTTATACAAAAGGATTTTTTTTTTCTTGAAGTTGATTCCGAGCACGGCAACACTACGGCCAGCAGCCGCAGCGGAACATAGTGACTGCAGACTGCAGCACCAGTGGTGTCGCAAACCGCAAAGTTCAAACTTACAAAAATGTCAACTTAAAAGTAAAGTATCGATAGCGTTGTTGGATATTCTGTCTCAACAAACATACTGGAGCGACTGAAGCATGGTTTTATGCATTGGTGCAGCCGTGACATGCCACCGCGCTTGGAATAGAAGCAACTGCGACCGTAAGCAGCACTGCAGTCAACTGCAGCCACTAGCCGCAGTGTCGCCTGCGGTTGCAGTCTGCAGTCCCTTAACCTTAACTGTTTATAGAGAAGCGGCGCGTGCAGCGACCCGCGTCATCGTATGCGAAGACCAAAACATATGGCAATGCACATTGTTGTTTACGGAGACACGGCAAACGCAGTAGCAGGTATCATCGTATACTCGAAAGGGGGCAAGCGACGCCGCGGGCCCCGCCACGGGTGTCGCTATGTTTTATCCTGAATGGAGAACACCGCGAACCACCTATATTTCAAGCAAATGCTCATAAAAACGCTTCTCCGTAAACAATCTCATAAAACGTCATATGTTTGAATTTAGTACGGGCCGCGCCGCCCAAACGTCCGCGAGATGCTGTGTTTACGTAAACCAGCACTTAGGCTGCGCCGGAATATTTTCACTACTTTTCAAATTGGAATGTTTTTGTGACAAACTTGTCTCACTTAGCATTATCAGCCTTTTAATGTTTCCACTGCTGGGACTTAGGCTTCGTCTCTAGGCGAGGAAACGGGCTGTAATCCCCCACGCTGGCCAAGTGCAGTTTGGTGGATGTCACATGTCTTCGAATTATTAGTTCATGGACATGCCGGTTTCCACATGATGTTTACCTAGCAGTGGTGTTGAAATAAAACACACAAAGTAATGCGCCTAGCAAGGTTTGAACCCACGACCTACAACTCGTAAGTTGGGGCTATTAGCTTTGGGCCACCACTGCTCTCACTTCATCATCATCATCATCATCATCTTCCTGCCCTTATCCCGTGTTATTTGGGGTCGGCGCAACACGTTTTTTTCTTCCACTCTGCCCTGTTACTCGTCATGCTATCACTAACTTCCTTTTCTTTCATATCACTCTTCACACAATCCATCCACTTACCATCAAATAATTGCATGAAGCAATATTTTTCTAAGTTAATATGCATAACGAGGTAAAACCGTTTTTTTTTTTTTTTTGTTGGAACACGTAAAACTCTGAAAACACATTACAAAAATTCACATATCTATTAGATTATATTTCTGTAGTTAATCCATATCGAACCACTAAACGTGGATTTTTCATGTGTCTTCCAAAAAGACTAACAGCAGTCTGTACAGTAATTTTTTTTTTAAGTGTGTAGAGAAGCGTCGTCTGATACACGTGGGCATTTGTCATTGGAGTTGCCTGACTCCATAAAGGGCTCGCTTTCATCTCAGGCGTCTATTCTGTCTCAGTGGCAATGACAAAGTGTACCCACTTGCATCAAATTGCACAATGTTTTCCTTAAATAGGTACCTACAAGAACTAAAGTCATTGCACAACACTGTATCTTAATCTTCAGCCTAAATCAACTCATTTGCAATGCTGGGTACGCCTCCGCTCTGTGGCTCATCCACTGATATTGTAATGTAATACAAATACCTAGCTAGGTAAGCTAAAGTGGCAAGGATATCTGAACTTGAACAATGATGCCGTAGAGATGCTCCTATCTATTTATTACCTCATATCAAGCATACCTATTGAGTGTGGGAAGATCCTTTGATCCACATTTCTATTCTATATATAGATTCACATATAACAGAGTATATTTAGTGGACCTGTACATATCAAAGGAACGTTGCCAAAAGCTTTGGCATTGAATTGAATTTCGAAATCACGTTTGCATATAAACGTTAAGCACTCATTGCTAATGAGTTATCTACAAGCCATATAATTTTTAGATTAATCTGCTTCAATTTAAAAATTCATTAAATGATAAATGATATTTATTTTGGGAATAGGTTTTTATTAAAAACACTTTTACACGTCAATTTTTTTTAAGATGGATGGGTTGTGTGAACGGTGATATGAAAGAAAAGGAAGTTAGTGATAGCATGACGGTTGACAGGATAGAATGGAAGAAAAAAACGTGTTGCGCCGACCCCAATTCTCCTCCCTCTTTCTCCATCCATCCACATGTATACTCATAACTCTTTTAGTAACATGCGTTTCATCTCTCCTCTTTACATGACCATACTAAGACAAACGATTCCCCTTCAACTTTTCAGTCACTGGCGCCACTTTCAAACTTCCTCTAATATACTCATTTGTCACTTTATCCATTCTCGTCACATCTCAACATTCTCATCTCCGCTACATGCAATCTTTTTTCACAGAAGACAGGTAATTTAAACCTTGATTAATTTCTTAAACCGAAACCAGTCTGTGAAACAAAAAATTGAGTTTCAATTTAATTATCATTTTGTCATTAGCAGAGCAAAACCTGCTACAGACATATTATTTGCCGAAAAAAATTATAGCCAGCAATAAAAATAACAAATATTCGACACAGTCCGCGCCCACCATTTTGTTTTATACACGTAAACTTTTACGATAAGTCATTAATAAAGTAAATTGCTCTCTGTTACATTTCTGTGTAACGTTATGAAGCGTCAAACGCTTGCTTTAGTACCGCGAGTGGTCTTGAGTGCTTTTCTCTCGTTTTGTAGGTGATTATCATGGGTTAGATGAGTTTTATGTACCTTTGTTAGACGATGGAGAATGACAAGGAATTTGAAATAATGTCTTGAGAAGGCAACATTTGTTTTTAGAATTTTTTTGGGTTAAATAGTAAATTTGTTTTTTCCCATACTTTCGCTTTCATGGCCTATGATAAGAGGAGTCAGTCTATCGCACTCAGTGAGAATTTAATTTTATGTCAAAAAATAATTAAAGTAAACAGATAATGTACTTCCAGAGGTCACAAACATAGTCTACTTTTATAACGAAGAGAGAAGCCATGTTTTGAATTTTCTCCTATTACAATTACTTAAAATGAATAAATAAGCCTTTAATTTAATTTCCTTAATAAAAATACATTTCAATTAACAATACAATTGATTATAGTTGATATTATGTCTGAATTCTATTAATTAATTGTTTAATTATTAAAACATGTACTATACAATTTTAATTAATTTAAAATGTTTCATCTAATTGACTTTAATTATTACATGAAAAATTACTTAAATATTAACTAAATATTTATATTTTGAACCTTCCTTCTGTCGCAGTTGGATAAAAACAAAATACATTTATGCGTCGAAGTACTTTTCCACATTACTGTCATCTGTGCACGATTGAAATATGTCCAGAAGACTGGCAGTTGAATAGCAATGCTAATTCTTTGGGCAAAGACCGACGCAGCTATCTGGTCACGCAAAATGTCGAAAAGTCGATGAGAAATTACTTTGAAAAGATTACGTTCACTTTGTCCCCACTTGTCACGTTTCGTGACCCCAAAGGGCTCCAAATCGTAATTATCAATAAAGTACTGTAGTATTTTTGACAATTACGGTTTTGAGCCATTTAGGCGTCTGCCGCAATGGCAACGCCAGCACAACCCGCCTGTATTTGGAATATTAGTCAAACCAGAGGCATACCCGCCTTCCTCAAAACTAATGTCATGCTGTTTGTTCTCCTTCCATCTTCACGTAATGGTAAGATATAAATTAAAAACATATAATTCAGTAGCCACTTTCCATTCTCGGTAATAAAAACGCTTTGCATTTTAAAAGTTTAATGTCGATACTTTAAGAGGGTGCCTTTTACACTCCCCTATCGTCAACATCGAGCATGGTTTAAAAGCTTGTTATTTCATCTAACGCAATCCAACGCGATGTTTGATGAAGAGGCAACGCGAAAAAGAAAGATAACGCCTGAAAACTCTATTGGCACTCGGTAATTCCGTGCTTTACTTGAATATTTTTTGAAACCTTTAAAAGTGTTTTTAGAAAAATCGCCGTCATTCATAATCTCAATTAAATGTGCAAGGCTTCTATTAATGTACTTTTTTATATTTTTAATATATGAGTACATTATGGACAGCCAAAGTTCACGTAAAATAGCAGATTTTCAGAGGTCTTTACTACATTCGTTTTACACAAAATGTTTTGATTTTTATAGAAGAGTAGATAATATCCACAAAATAGATGTATATCCAAAATATCTAGAGAAAGATGTGTAATAACATCATAATCACGTAAGAGCAATTATATCTAAATTTACCTCGAAAAGGACGCTCTTAAGTACCGACACCAATTGGAAGTGCAGTGTAAAAAGTGAAATAGTAGATACCACTGCGAGATCAAGTGATATTTAATCAAATTTGTCAGAGTAAGGAATTGAACAGTACTGTATATGGAAATATGACCTTTATCCACCCTTATTTCTAAATTAATTTATACCGACATTCCCTAACCCGTTGGATAACATCAGCACGATGCATAATTTGTCCTATTATCCACGCAAGGATAGATATGAAAAGTCAGAGAAAATTATCAATTCTCATCGTATTCTCGAAGTTTTCATATCTCAAGCTCATAAATATGTATGATTTTGGTTTCGCTTGCAATGCTTGAAGCAAAAGCAATAGTTATGATATGTTTAGGTATTGTTTGAACCTTGAGTTGAATGGAAATGGGTTCAATCAGTGTGGAGGCGAGGTTATTTATGATTTTGGAATTTTAAGTGATGCTCAAAATAATTTTAGAAAATTGAAATTCTGTAGATGCTCTGTAGCATGGAGAAAACTTTGGCGATTATTACTAGAGACGAAATTTGCAACATTTTCCATAGAAATGTTACCGATAATTGCAAAATCTGTAAGTAAAAAAAGCGCATCAAATTGGAAACATTTTTTGATGGTTGCAAACATTTACAGAGTACAAAGTATCAAATTTTATTGAGTATTGGATTCCAAATGATCGAGATTCACAAACTACTGAGAATTTTGCATGTAGCAAGATTTATTAAAATTTTACGGAGTTTATAATAACTTGGTGACTGAAACCAAGCGTGTCATCGGTGCACATACTATGACACATTTTTAGATGTTTTTTTTTTACGAACCCATCATATATTTTCTCCCGCTCTCTGTAGAGTGAAGAGTGTCAAACTTTTACGGACTTAAATTCACAGTGTTTCTTCAGTTGCACTTTTTCAGGGCAGAGGCAACATTTCTAGACACTTCAGTTTCGATACAATGTTCTGTAAAATCAACTGATAAAAAACACAATATATAACTAATTCTATCTTTTGCAGTTGAATTCTTCACTTATGTTATGTTATGACTATATCCTTTAATTTTATCAAGCTCAGAATATCATCATCATCTTCCTGCCCTTGTTCCGTGTTATTTGGGGTCGACGCAACACGTTTTTTTTTTCTATTCTGTCCTGTCATTCGTCATGCTATCACTAACTTCCTTTTCTTACATATCACTCTTCACACAATCCATCCATCTTTTCTTTAACCTTCCTCTCCCTCTCCATGTGCTCAGATAGCTCAGAATATATAGGTAGATATTTCATGATAATTCTAAAGCTCAGTATCGTATACCAAATAATTTCGGCTGTAAAAAGTAATGCCTTTCAAAAAGACCTTATTCAATAAGAATTATTGTGCGAGCTGGAATATTTATTTATTTTTTAACAATTTATATACACACAATAATAAAAGAAAAGAAGAAGGAAACAGAATAACGGTACAAAGAAAAAAAAAATAAAAAAAAAATTAAAAATTAAATTAAGATATAAAAATTATATATAGATAGATCAACTTAGTTTAAAAATTTGTTGTTACTATTTTGGTGTATAGTAAAGTTTTATTCTATTCTTTTCTAATTATGAATAATGTTATTGGGTTTTTTAATTCATCACATGGGTATACCCTGTCCTGGAATAGCACTAATAATACTTTTAAACCCGAGAGGGTGTTCCCTTGGCAACTGCTAGTGTTACATATCAATATCAACTAAATTTACCAAAACAGTGCAAATATTACAAAATTTCCCACACGATCAAAATTTTTTCTCTATATCATCACCAATTTTACAAAAATTCTCACAAGAAGTAGGTTACTTACCAACCTATTTTCAAATCCAGAACGAACAAATCGCGTGCCAAACCACCGTCCGCCACAAACACATTTGGTGTCTTAGAACAAATTTTATCTCCTCACTAAGGCGTTATCTTGGTCATTACTGGCCTAAATGCTTAGAATTAATGGAGTGAAGACAGATGGTAAACCAAGATATGCTGAAGGAAATACCAAGGTCTGACGAGGATAGTCTGAAAGGATTACCTTGTGAATATACCTACTTTTATTGCGTAACTAGTTGTTGTCATCGGTTTCACCCACGTGATAGTAGGAAATTAACTCAAGAGAATATACTCCCGGTAAAAAAAGTATCCTACATGCTTTTCCAGGGCTTGGTCTACCCGTACACTAAGTTTCATTAAAATCCGTTCAGCTATTCAAGCGTGAAGAAGTAACAAACATACGCACTCACAAATTTTCGCCTACATACCTATTACTAGTGTGATAAAAACTTAGAATGATTGGTACGTCAAATGATTGTATATCATAGCATAGTCGGCCTTATAATGTTCTCACTGTTGGGACTCAGGCCTCCTCTCTAGGATAGGGAATGGGCCGTAATCCACCACGCGGGCCCACTGCGGGTTGGTAAATGTCACATGTCTTCGAATTTGTGGTTCTCGAACGTGCCGGTTTGCTCACGATGTTTTCCTTCACCGTTTTGAGAGCAGTGGTGATGAAATAAATTACACAAAGTAATGCGCCTGGCTGGGTTTGAACCCACGACCTACAACTCGTAAGTCAGGGCCGTTACCACTCGGCCACAACCGCTCTCGAAAATGAATGATTATATATTTTATTCTTTATTTTACACACCATGAAAAGTGGCAATATAATGTGGATAAAGAGTTACATAAGTATTCATGTTGTATTTATTTGCACTTTATACATGAAAAAATCACAGTCTTTTGAGAATTCCATCTAAATATTTTTGTCATGTTTCAAGTTTCTTAACTCAAGGAATAAAATCTTCCATACAACCTTTTACACCCTCTAAATAATTTTATAGGGGTAGTTTTGAATAATGAATAATAACAACCTTTTTCTATTCACTTAAGTTACTATTTGTGCTAAGTTTCAAGTATAAAATTACCCAAGGAATAAAATTTTGCATACAAACTTTCCTCTTTTCAGACCCTTAAAAGCGACCAACTCGAGGTACATTTCCATATAACCGCTCTTACGTGATTATGATGTTATTTCACATCTTTATATAGATGTTTTGTATACACAGCCATCTTCTAGATATTCTACTTGTGGGGGATATCGGCGGCAACGATCTCTCGTGCCGGGCTTTGGTATAGGCCATGGTCTGGAGGAGTGGCAGATGGTCGCCTCCTTCTGCGAAGCAGTAATGTTAGCAAAGGAGGTGGCCGCACGTGCACGCGCGAGGGCGCAACTCTCACGCCCCAGCCGACGGGATTCCGATTTCCGGCAACCGTAGGCGCGGGCTTTTGGACGGCGAGCAATGGGTAGTTTGCCGTCCGATCGTCTTGTAACCGTCCAGATCGAGCCCAAGTCGTCGACTCGTACTGTTCTACGCGCGCCTCATGGAGCAGCAAACCGTAGGGGCCCAGCAGGTTCGATGCCTACTAGAGCCTAGGTTTTGCTTCTAAAAGGAATACTTGGCCTGGGTATGAAAGGCAACGAAGAAACAGGAGTGGGTTTTTAGTCAGTAAAAGTCTGACACACCCTATCGCCCCACCCAAGAGCGGGAAATGTCATTGGATGATTAATCCACCAAAAATTTCATATTTTACAAAAAAAATTGAAACATCCTTATTAACAAATAGCTGTCTCGGCGAACTTCTTACCGCTTAACAGTTAATGAATGTAGTATATATATAGTCAATAGATTGCGATGAAACAAAACCCAAGTAATATATCAAATTACACACAATTTTAATATATAAAAGATATCTACATCGATTACGTACATTATACGTGATGTGCGCACAACTAAAACTTCTATATATTTATTATATGTATAGATTTACTAGGGCAGCATACGTAACAGTTTCCCAATTAATTATTTGAAGTCACACGACTAAATGCGAACTTGTGTTAGTAAAAGTTGGTAGCCTAAGTTCGGCTACGTTGACACACTAAATTCGGTATCAGTGTTTTGCATGGTACAATGAACTGTTTTGTGCTTTAGAAAACAGTGTTGTCAGGACCTGCTGGCGTCGAAGTAGTGGTGAGAACAAGTTGAGAGGTGTTCCGGGAATTTCGACAGCGAAAGTGCGAAGTGTAGTTAGTGTTCCGCATATTACGGTCATTGTTGTGGTTTTGTAGCAAGTTTTTGGAGTTCCGTACCTTAAAAGGAAAAAAATGGAACCCTTATAGGATCATTTTGATGTCCGTCCGTACGTCTGTCTGGCTGTCTGTCAAGACCCTTTATCTCAAGAACGCGTGGAGATATCAAGTTGAAATTGAAATTATATACTCGAGTTTGCGGTACCTTAAAGCTGTGACAAAATCAAGCTTCTAAGTTAATGACAAAAAAAGATACGGCCGTTTATGTCGCAAAAAACTTATATTTTGACACTCTCAAAGAAAACAAAATTCATGGGGTACTTCCTATTGACCTAGAATCTTGAAATTTGGCATGAAGCAAGGTCTCATAGCATAAGCACAGAAAATCTGAAAACTGTAAATTTGTAGACACGTAACAAAAAAAAAAAAACTTTTTTTGCGATTTGGAAAAACCTTCGTGACTCGTTTCGGGAATTGAGCTGTTTTCATAAGTAAGTCCGACTCGCACTTGCCCGGTTTTTTATATTTATTAACAAGCATACTTAAATTTTAAAAAACTCAAATAGCTACACACTAAAGAAACAGCACGAGGCGGTTTTCATAGTTTTCAGCTATTGGCTGCTGCTCTGGGTGTCGTAATTTCGTTTTTTTTTTTCACGAGACCAATATTTGTATGATTTACAGATAGCAGTTTCAGGTTTAAGTATCTTGTATACTATGTGAGTTTGCATATAATTTGTAAACAGAACCATGGTATAAGAGTTAATCCTAAAGTGAAGGCAACACTTTTTTTTAATCGTATTTTATCCAATAATTTTCTACTATTGCGCATAAAGAGTCATACTGACGTTCACAAGCTATGATGCAGAATGTAAATATGAAAAAATAAAATAAAAACTATTTGAGTTTGACCGTAAAAAAAAAACAGTATTGAATTGCATAGACGTGATAGGAATTTAACGGTGATGCTATTCATTAATCTCGTAATCTTTTGCTAGTTTCTACTTCCAAATCTAAATACTATTTTGACAGATCAATAGAGAGTTCCAGATTCAATAAAAATATAGTGTACAATATCAATTAACAGCAATTCAACTTAAAGATTACAGCACAGCGCGCTCCATCGTCGACCTCATTATCTCTTTCCATCAGGTGAGATGACGGTCAAGCGCGAACCTACCTACAATTAAAAAAAAATATTTTCGACATTACCCAATATATACTGACCACCCTTAAACAATCACAAGATAACACATTCATAATTATCATAGTAAAATTTTAAACAAATCAAACCACAAACAAACTAACCGACAAACTTCTTAATATGTAAAATCAGGTTGTAGTAACACACATGCAACTCCATCGAAAATTTAGTCGATAGTTCATTCGTGCATGCAAAAACATCGATGTCGAATTTCGTGCCAAACTTAGTCGAACTGTGAATTTCGCCTCATTGTACGTACAACTTTAGAACTTCCTGCCCTGCAAAATAACGTATGCAGGCTATGAATATGAGATTTAAATATACCTGAGTAGATTTCTAAATATCTATCGAAGCAAAACCAGAAAGAAATTTATTTATTTATAAAAAGAGAGGACTAATGTAGCATAAGAAAAGTCAATCCTTAAGGGGGTGAAAAACGAGAGTCCGTTAATTTTGAAGCTTTGCTTTTGGTTTTTTTTTTTTAGGTGGGAAAATCATCTAATGACAAATCGCGCTCTTGGGCGTAGCGGGAGATAGTGTCAGACTTTTACTGACTAAAAACCCACTCCTGTTTTTTCTTTGCCGTCATCCCGGGGCCCCGGGCTTGGCTTTCACACTACCCGTGGCCCCAGTAGGCTTCGACCCTGCTGGGCCCCTACAATTTGCTGGATTTCCCTGAGACGCGCATGGAAAAGTAGACGCCGTCGACGAATTTGGCTCGGTCCGGACGGTTACCGGACGGTCGGACGGCGAGCCACCCATTACTCGCCGTCCGCAAGCCCGCGCCTACGGTGGCCGGAAAGTGGGATCGGAATCCCGGCGGCGGTTAGGGCGTGTGGAGGCCGCTTCCTTTGCTAGCATTACTGCTTCGCAGAAGGAGGCGACCGCCTGGCACTCCTTCTCACCCCAGACTCCAGCCTGTACCAATGCCCGGCGCGAGAGATCACTGCCACCGGTCGCCACCACGAGGACACGGTGGTGCTCTGCCTAGGTGGGGCACACTTGTATTGTTTGCTCCACCGTATCCTCTAGACGGTCCACACAATGGCGGCACCCAGGCGTTTCTTCCGCGCGAATTTTGTGCAGGAACCTCCTGAACTTACAATGTCGGTTGAGGACCTGCGTCATGCGGAAGGTAAGGACGGTATGTGGTCTTTCCAGCCACTCCTCAAAGAGGGGACTTACCGCCATAATTGTGGTGTGCCCAGGCTTTGTTTTTGGTTCAAAAAATCTTAATCATTATTTAACCGTGGACGTATTTTGGATCATCATTTAATCCGAAATACATCCATTGTTAGACATAGACCTCCCTTAAGTGTCACAACAATGAACGATCCTGTGCGTCTCGCATCCATCGGATTCCCGTGACGCTCACCAGGTTATCAGTTAATATTGTGGGAGGCCTTCCAACGCAGTGTCTTCCTGTATGCGTCTTTCTCGATTAAAATACTTGAATATTATTTGAGAAATTATTGGGATTCAGTATTAGATATTTTAACAGAGAGTTCCAAGAACAATATTGTAGGAGGCAACAAGAGATTATTAAATTACTACCTAATAATAATTATTAGTAATACAGAATCAATTCCTATCATCTTATGTAAGTGGTAGTTAAGGAAAGATAATAAGGAAAATTATCCAGAAATCCTTTGCCGGAAATGAGATGAAATAGTCATGTTCAAGCATTTTCGATATAATGATCTGTTAATTAGGAGGATAACAGACAGTATGACGTGTCAACGGTTACACAGTTTTGTGTCAGCAAGGGAGAGAATAATTTTCAAAAGATACACAAGGATTGACGAGACAGCCTCTCTGGTTTTGAATATATTATGTAAAAGATTGTTGTTTGTGTGGTTGTTGGATTCGCCATAATCATGGCGTAAGTCCTCCTTTTGAGGACTGGCTGGAAAGATGTCACGCCATCCTCACTTTCCACATGACGCAGGTCCTCACTGGACATGGTAGGTTCGGGAAGTTTCTGCAACTGATTCAGGTGGCATAAATGCCCGGGTGTCACCATTGTGTGAACCGCCCGGAGGACACAGTGGAGCATATGTACATAGAGGAGGAGTGCTCGTAGGGGCGATCGGCGGCGGTTACCGGCCATGGCCTGGAGCGAGGAAGAAAGGGCGGCGATTGCCTCTTTCTGCGAAGCGGTAATGCAAGCGAAGAAGACGGCCGCACGCGTGAGGTAACGGACATTCTCACGTCCCAGACACTGAAACCCCGACCCCGATTTCCGCTTGCGGACAACGGGCAATGAGTAACTCGCAGTCCGGCCGTCCGGTAACCGTCCAGATCGACACCGAGTAGTCGATGGAAGACGCAGCGTTAGAAGGCCTCCCAGAAGGTGTACTGATAACCTGGTGAGAAGGAATTCTACTTTTTTGCTGCAGGTACTATAAATGTGTACAATAAATGATTTTCTAAAATATTTCGAGCGGTGTACACCATGTACCAGTAACGCATCGCCTCAGTTAAGTTATGCGTATCGCAAACTATGTATAAATATCCTACAGAAGTCAGTGTAACCTACATCCTACTGCATAAACCGTGTCAATTGTATGCACACACATAAATAGTCGGATTTACACTCAACGAGTCGAGTGCGAGTATCGAATCGCGTGTAAACGTCAGGTGCTCTTAGTAAATGTAAATAGTGCATCGATTTGCGGCTGTATGCACTCAATTATGTATGTAAATACAACAGTAGTGGTATACAGGTGGACTTAATGCCATAAAACTTTCTTGACCGGTCAACCTTTGGATTAAAATAGCCTACACTTTTTTTGAGGCGGGGTTCTCCCGTTCTAGGGCGGAGTGGGAGGGGGAGTTAGACTTTTACTAAATAAAACCACACCTATACATATACCTTCAGTTGCACTTTGTGTTCCATGACTACGGGTATCCCTTTCAGAAGTCAACCCATGGCCCCAGTAGGTTTCGGACTTGCTGGGCATTTACAGTTTTGCTTGAGGTGTGTGTGGAACATTATGTGCCGTTGACGACTAGAGCTTGGTCTGGACGGTTACTGCACGACCATTTGCTCGTAGTAGGCTCAATAAACAAATATCAATTGAAATATAATTAATTATCTATGTTTGGCCCGCTTTATGGGAGGCCTTACAACGCTGCGTCTTTCGGTACGCTATTGCCATTACTGAACCTTTCGGCCCCATCGACAAACTCTTTAAGTCTTGGGGGGTCCTGGTGATCTGTAACACAGGTATTCTTTACTTATTTCGGGCACGAGTCTCTCACAAATGTTTATGTTATTTAGATTAAGTATTTTTGTTCACCATATTGCATTTGTGATGAGAAATAAATTTAAAAAAAAAACACACACTGCTCGCGGAACAGATTTCTGTGAGCAATATGCCCTGCCCTAAGTGGCAGTACTTAAGTTTGACTATTCTTCGGGCTATGTACCGCCATAGCCAGAAGAACAACAAGCACCGATCTGATGAGGGTCGCAGTTTTACAAATTCAGTCATTGTGGAGACACTTGTACATAGCCCGAAGGATCGCCAAACTTAAGTGGCAGTGGGCAGGGCACATTGCTCGCAGAACAGATGGTCGATGGGGACGAAAGGTTCTGGAATGGCGACCACGTACCGGAAGACGCAGCGTTGGAAGGCCTCCCACAAGGTGGACCGATGACCTGGTGAGGGTCGCGGGAATCCGATGGATGCGAGACGCACAGGACCGGTCATTGTAGTGATATTTGGGGGAGGCCTATGTCCAACAGTGGACGTCTTTCGGCTGAAATGATGATGATGATGATGAGACACTTGGGGGAGGTCTACGTCCAACAGTGGACATCTGTCGATTGAAATGATGATGCAATTTGATATTTTGTTGCATAATTTTGGGCAGATAAGTAAGTAGTTCCTGATAACCAATTCTTTTGGTTTTGAAATAAAATTTGGCAAGAATGGCTTAAAAATCGCTGATAAAACAATTCCTGAGTCAGTAACAGACTGTATTTGTAAAAGTATATACTACTATTTGACTGGCTTATTGGTCTAGTGGTTAGTGGCCCAGACTGTTTTGCCGGAGGTCGTGGGTTCGATTCCCATCCAGAAAAAATGTTTGTGTGATGAGCACAATTATTTGTTCTGTGTCTGGGTATAATTTATTTATAATATGTATGTATTTCAAAATATATAAGTATGTTTATCAGTTGTCTAGTAGAAGCTCTGCTTAGTATGAGACTAGATGGCGTTGTGTGATAGTTGTGGAATATTATTATTATTATTTCGTTTATTAATTAGTTTATACATATTAATTATATTTTTAAATATTTCAATAAAAAATAAAATTAAGCATGTAGCGACATCTATCGCGTCACATAAGAACTAATCCTGAATCGCGCAATCAAAGTTCTCCGCGCGATTAGAACATATAGAACAGCCCGAAATCATCTATCGGGCAGTTGCAGCCCACTAGACATAACATCCCGTCTGGTCGGAGGATCCTCCCTTTTCAATGGAGGTTTGCGGGACTTTACTCTCTGTTCCGCATACCTCCAAACTGGTGACCCCGACGTGATTCGTGATTTATTTTCGCTACAAGCATTCAAAAATACCTAAATTATTATTATTACTATTGGAATCCGAGTTTGACATATATAACTGTAAATGTTAGTCTTTTTGTAAATGTACTACCTATTATAAGCCTACGTCGCCTTGTACAATCGACTTTATGACCTGAATTAAAAATTATTTAGTAAAAGATAACTTTTACCTAAATTCAGTTACCTAATTACGCACGTACAGTTCTTTAAATTGTTGTTCAAAAGATAAGAAAATCTACTTCAAGATAATTAACGTAACACTAACATAAATAGCTTCCTAAAAATGAGCCTGTTTCTTCTTTGTACACCATTTTCAAGTTTTGAGCGTTTACTGGTACCGGCTAAGCGTTAATACCATTAAATTCTGTACGACCGCCCGAGTCCCGCCATTTTATGGGCTGTAAACTTTAAAATAAAACAAAACTCATTTGTACTGTCTATTTTATGAAGGAAAAATGTCCGAAGTATTACATAAACGTATATTCGAAAAGGAAAATTCCAGAATTGGGGGATTCGAGAAAATAATTTACGAGTTTTAACGAATTTAATGTTGAAAGACTTTAAATATGAATATGTAATGAAAATATATATTTTTTGTGTCGAAATGGACGTACCTACAGTAAAAGAAGGCAGTAAAATATATTTATTTTTATGCTGAATGTAATTTTAGGGCGTGAGGAAAATTAGGAATTTTTATGAACGTCGTCAGAATCATAATGAGGATATTATTATTTCCTTTATACACAGTAATAGCTTTTGCCCGCGGGTTTTCCCGCTTAAATATAATATATAAAATATATTAATTATATAAATATTTTGTTACTATTTTGGTGTACAATAAATATTCTATTCCTATGTCACTCAGGAAGAAAGCAGATTTCTATCAGTGAAAAAATTTTATCACTTCCAGAGATTGCCTCATACAAACAAAAAAAACCATAAAAACAAAAAACAAACTTTATTTCTTTGCAATATTAGTGTAGATAAAGACAGGCCATTAAAGCATTAATCTTAAGTTATCTGTAAATATCTCAACAGGCAAAAGTTTGTATGTATGACGTATAAATAATAATAATAATATTTTTTTTTAATATTTATAAATTTAAATAAAATATAAAATACTATAATAATTCACAACTATCACACAACGCTAGTCCCAAGCTAAGCAGAGCTTGTGTTATGAGTACTAGGACTAGACAACTGATAAATATACTTAGATATTTCTAAATATAGACATATTTTGGATAAATTACGGCCATAAACAGATCAAAATTAATCTCCCGTTCCGCCCAAGAACGAGGGATATCATTGGATGATTTTCCTACTGAAAAAAAAACCCCTAAAGAGATAAAACAGGTTCCAAAGTTTGCATACATAGGTATCCAAACTTTGGACCCCGTTTTATCTCTTTCATTCATTCTTTCATTCTTTCATTTCATCTTTCATTCACGCGGATGAAATCGCTGGCAGAACCAGCGATTTCAGCTAGGTAGAAAATAAAATACAGAAAAATATCTTCCACAATACAGTCACATAGAAACATTAATTAACGAGTAGGTAAATACGTACACAAGTATAAATATGGTTATGAGATAAGAGTAGACAGAGTGACTTCATGTCCCACGGCACTCGTGACTAATTTGGACCATCCGTGTGTTGACATGGGTCAAACTCGTGCTGTTTGCTTACCTAAAATATACATTGAAAAAACAAGGAATAGCTGGTTTAAAACCTTGCCCTATTTAACTCGTAAATTAAGCTCGTGTGACCTCTGAGTTTGTGCCTGTGATGACATATGGCTCCGAAATGTAGTCGCTCAGAATAGGCCTCATGAGAAGGCTTAAAGTCATCCAAAGGGCAATGGAAAGAGTATGCTCAAAAATTCCTTGCGTAATCGCATCAGGAATTAAGATATCCGCAAGAGAAATAAGGATACTGACATAGCCTGAACAACCGTCAAACTTAAGGCGTATAGTACCTTGAATATCTGGCCGGAGTTAAATGGACATATACTCGTATTGCCGCCGAGGATGCAGTACGAATATGTGTTCATTTAATTCCGGCCAGCTGCACCTGGATAGAGCCCCGC
This sequence comes from Mythimna vitellina, assembly GCA_949316375.1. Classification (NCBI taxonomy): domain Eukaryota; kingdom Metazoa; phylum Arthropoda; class Insecta; order Lepidoptera; family Noctuidae; genus Mythimna; species Mythimna vitellina. The sequence continues at coordinate 6,040,542 of OX438696.1, forward strand.
TGACCTTTAAATCTATTTTCTTTGCGAAATACTGATTAATTTTAATATGCTATGTACCTTCATTCTGAAGAACACTTAACCAGCAATTTTTTTTGTGTAAACATATTATATATAAAGATCAAAGCCGTTTGAAAGGAGTAGGGAAAACAAGTGAAAAATATGTTGTCGATATTTTTGTTTATAAGTCATATGAAAAAATATGATCATGTCAACGCTTAAAAGACAAAAATTTAACAAAACATTTTTAGAAAAATAATTGTTAGTTAAAAAAAGTAGGATTTCCATAGATGCTATTAACATGATGTTAATAGTGTCTAAATCAGACTACTTCGTAGTTTTATTTTATCTAAAAATTTTAACTTTAAATCACTCTCCTAAACCGAGGAATTAAATAAAATTCAGAATTTCACTGTTTTCTGGCACTGCTCGGGCGCTAGGGCCTTAAATGGCAGAGGGCAGGGTACATTGTTTGCACTTTTAGATTTTGGATATTGATGATGAGGCTGTATGGTCTAAGACTTTAGCCTGCCCAAAAAAGGCGAAGGAAAAAACATTCTTGTGGATATGTCATGTCATTCAATGTCAGTAACTTTTTTCATTTTTTGCGCAAATGACTTCTTCTATGGGGAGCCTTAAATCTCGTCATGGTGTGTTATGGCTACTGCGTATAACACCATCTATGTTTGTTCCAGATTTATATTAAAAGCAAAGTTTAAAAATAACATTTCTTTATTTAAAACCTTATAAACTAAAAATAACCTAAAATGTAAACATTGCCTGATTTTACCAATTTGGCCAATGCTGAAAACAGAGAAACGTGGGCTTGTGAAACCTTTCTATATGCTCTAGTATATGGCCAAATTTCAGGCCTGGAACTAGTCAGGCCCAAGTATGTATGGAATTTGGGTTTGTCCTTTGGCATTTACCACTGCAACCACATAATGCAGTACCGAAAAAAAGGCCTGATTTTGAGCAATATTTAAAACAAAATTACTTACTTGTCTCCCCAGGCCGATAATGATGGCGAGCAGGTCTCACTATGACATCTCTCACAGGCCCAAGCAAGCGTATGACGCTGTGACTCTTAGCAGTACACTCATCGTTGCCTACACAGCCGACAGTCGTGTGTAGAGTGCAATGAGTGGCTGGCGATGACGGGATCTTGAGAGGAATGATGCCGTAGCCTAGAACAATGAGAAAATTGAGATAAGCATATTATAAGTAGAATTTAAATTAAGTACAGAATTTTACGAGACTTGTTGAACATAGCTAGAACGATGTTTTTTTTTTTTATTTGAAATAAACCAGTGCTTGACTGCGATCCCACCTGACGGTAAGCGGAGACGCAATCATTGATGGTCAGGCGCACTAGTTTATTAAGAGCCTATTCACTGTAGCCTTGAAGACACCTAAATTAATGTGGTTGACTTTGTCTGAGCCTTCGGATGTAGTTCATGATTTTAAGTTATACATCAACATACCTAACTAATGCGTTTAGGCAGAAGAGGGTTTACGCAGAAGTATTACTAATACACTGACATTTTGCCGAATCTATTTAAGTACTCTATAATTCTCAAACTGTAATTTGAAGCTTCCATTTCAATTAGACCATTTACAGGCACTTTTAAGTTGTATATAATCGGTCAAAAAGCGGTGTTTAAACGAGAATGTCCAAGAAACTCCTCGGACACTCTTTTAAATAATAATAATATTTAAGTAAAGTACACAAAACTGTTACACAGCTAGTCAACTTGAAATTTGAACCGTGACTCCTAAAATAGGAAGGTTCAGTAGATACTGAACCTTGAACCCCTGAACCTTTGTCTGTCTAAGAGGCAGACACTGCCTCTTAGATAAGAGGCAGTGTCTTCGCATTGGAAAAATGGCAAGAATGGAACAGGAGTGGGTTTTTAGTCGGTAAAAGTCTGACACTATCTCCCGGAAGAGCGGGGGAATATAATTCCACCACCAAAAAAAGTTAATAATTAAAACCATGCAATTAATTAAAATAAACAGTGGCAGTTGAGAGACGACCAGTTCCAAATGACGGCGCCACCATACAGCTAAACCATCTTAAAGGGAACCGAATAATCCAGCATATGCGCCACCGTCAGCAAGATAATTGAGTTACTCCTTACTATGAAGTGAGCCTTTTGCATCAATTCGTGTGCCAGAGTCCGAATTGATAATGAAATTCAATTCTTATTATTATTTTTTAGTTAAGGGAGGCCAAAGAAAAAATCGATAGATTGTGTGAAGAGTGATATGAAAGAAAAGGAACTTAGTGATAGCATGACGAGTGACAGGGCAGAATGAAAGAAAAAAACGTGTTGAGCCGACCCCAAATAATAAGGGACAAGGGCAGGAAGATGATGTTTTTTTTTTAATGACGTTTTTTTATAGTTATCAGTTACGATGACTTGAAGTTAAACGGCAGTTATTCGGTATTTCATTTTCTTGGTCTTTCGTTATATATACTTTCTAAGTTCAACATTTGCTTACTACAAGTAGCAATATTTACTTGAACACTCTCGCAACAGTGAAAATTTTATTAGAAAGTTCTTGTATTATACCTACAAGAAACTAGACAAGAGAAATAGATTAAAACTTGATTTCATCCTGACATCTGACGTCTGGCATATTGCATTGTACGCTAGCATGGCTTAGAACACATACAATATCTTGTTTCAAACCCAACCCTATATTGTATCCATAAAAATAGTTCAGGAATTCCAGTAGTATGAATTTAGTGAAAGCCTCAAAAAATAATAATAACATATAATAATAATAATAATAATTTATTTCATAACCATAAATAGTACACATTTTGTTTGTAATGGCGCCTCCTTTTAAGCAGATAATGCTTGTGTTAGGAGACGCCGCTCTTTCTAGTTACTTACATTTAGAATAAACATATTTTATTTAATCAGTCATCTTATGGGTCCATTATAGGAAAATGGTTAGGTTAGGTTGTGATCTATAATATGAATATATTTTTATATACATATTTGATTACTAGTCCGTAATGTCCTACTGGTGCCAAAAATGTTACATTCTATCCAAAGCTTATAGGTGCTATACAACAAAACTAAGACAGTTATAATTTAAATTAGTATAATCGAATTAAAAATGCGCGACGGAATTTGCAAACTATTTATTTTCAGTGTACAATGAGGAGCCAGCATGACTTGATGTGAGCGAAGCGGTGGAGACTGGCGGCGCAAGCAGCGCGCGCGTGCACATCTCACAACTGAGGGTCGCACAGGTGCAAGCGGCACGTCTCAAACCCAAGCGCTCAGCTGGCCTGGACGGAATCCCTGCATTTGTAATGCGAGATTATAGATCGGTACTGGCGGAGCCACTCGTACATATTTTTAACAGGTGCCTGAATACTTCCTATTTCTCGGAAAGTTGGAAGATTACCCGCGAGATTGCCATACCAAAAGGGGCTGACGGAACAGCAGTCGACTCTTTTAGACCAGTAGCAATTCTGTCGACACCAGCGAAGGTATTTAAATCTGCCTTTCAGCGTGTTCAGGGAAAGGTGGCTTTGCAACTGTCAGACGCACAACATGGCTTCCGACCAGCAACCTTTTGAACGCTAAGACGTATTTGGTTCCTCATATCGACGCGGAAGTGCAGATGGACACCACCTACTTTGACTTTAAGAAGGCATTTTACCTAGTGGGTCGTGATGACTTATTGTCAAAATTGGCGAAAGTTGGCTGCACTCCGAAATTGCTCCAATTCTTTGCGAGCTATATAAGGAACAGGAAACAGTACTTGGAGTATTGTGGTTGTCAGCCTGAGCCTTATTTCACTAGGTCGGGGGTGAGTCAAGGCGCAAATGTGGGGCCGTTACAATTTATTATTATGATTAATGACCTGCCTGAAGTAGTACGTGATGCCAGGTGTCTGCTATTTGTAGACGACCTCAAATTGCTTTTAGCTATCGAAAACGAGGAAGACTGTCACCACCTTCAGTAGGACATTAATCGTATAGTTGAGTGGAGTCGAAAAAACAAGATGCAGTTCAACTTTTAGAAATGTTCAACTTTTTACATTCAGCCGTGACTGTAAGATAACCACTTCACTGCACCTACAAACTAGACGATACGCCTCTGTTTTCAGAAGAAGTAGTGCGAGACATTGGCGTCCTTATGGATATACAGCTGAAATTCGGGTGTGTTACATAATTCGAAAAAGTGTAACCTCGAATAACACGTTCCGTCCTTCCGAATAAAAATCAGTTCAATAAACCCCGAGCGAACGCCGGCGTTCGCTCGGTCATTGTTTTTCTATTGTGTCTCTAATTACGCTACTTAAAAGGTTAAACGGAAGAATTTTGGATTTATGACTATCATTAATCCTCGAAATTTATTTCAATTTCAAGTACTACACTGCTCGGTCATCACTTATTTCACAATCCAGAAGACATACGATTCATCAACAAACAAGCATAATCACGTACATCGAAAACGTCAAAATAAAAACATAAATTACCAGAGTAAAAGACATAATTTACGAGTAATCACTACTCGTTCACGACACCCGCGTAAATGATGTTGACGCACCACGGTTTATACTCTGACACATTTATTTATGTGTGTGGCGAAAAACAGAACTAAAATGAAAAGTACTGAATTTGACGGTTCTTTGACGCCTTTCCTAAGCAAGTGGCGTCACCATGATGTGTATATATAAGTTTGTCGACATTTATAAAAGTTTGCGCCACAGTACGATGTGTTTGACACAAGTGATCAACTTTTTGTTTTGCTGTGTTGAATTCTGACAGTGTCATTAGTAACAGTCTTGTACAGTGATAGGCTGAGTTGTTTCTTTCTTTCTTCGAATTGTTTTGCAAGCAATTAATATGACGTGAAGAAGTAATCATAAAAGATTTTTAGATTGCTTATAACTTTGAGACAAGTAATTAACTGTAGTAAATTATTTGTCTGACGAAACAGTTATTATTTAGTTTTCTGTTATTACAAAGTTAGCACCTAAAACTTATTTATTTATTTTATTAATTAATTGATTAAACACCAAGCGAAAAACATATTACTAACTTGTAATTATTTTTATAGTTTAGACAACGTTGTAGGGATAAAACTATAGAAACGTATGTTAAGAGGATTAAATGAGTATGATTCAATCGGAGAATTTGCTTACATGTTGAATTGAAAAACAATACACAAGAAAAACTAAAAACAATTATGAAACAGTTGAATGTCTATTATCTACAATATTTAAGCTACGGCTTGGCAATACTGCAATATAGTTAAGACAATTTCACATAGCTAAAATACATTTTCCTGCAGTCTTGAACTCCAGAAACCAGGCAATATCTGTCTTAAAACACATTAATAAATAGCATCCTTGCACTTCATTTAAGACTGGTTCGATTTATAAAAGCTGTTGGAGCATCTCCAAATGGAAGGATGTCGAAGAAATTCTCAGTTCTTCCGGAGAACGAACACTTAAATGAAGCAAGCACTATTAAAAGGTAGAAGTTATTATATGGCGTGAGTACTTGACGGAGAAATACTCTCGGTCCCCATTGAAACGTTTTCAAAGGAATTTTTCTACTTTAGTTTCAATTGGTTTTAGTTGTGACTTTGTTTTTTTTTTCGGTCTACGGTCGCTGATGTTTTCTGAAGTTTGTTATTGATGCTGCTTATTTTGTTTATGGAAGCTGTTGGTTCTCATTAAGAGGATTGTGTATATTTGATTTGTCACTTATCGTGTATTCTAAAGAGCAGTGGCGCCAGAGTGGTAACGGCCCCGACTTACGAGTTGTAGGTCGCAGGTTCAAACTCAACCAAGCGCATTACTTTGTGTTATTTATTTCATCACCACTGCTATCAAAACGGTGAAGGAAAACATCGTGAGGAAACCGGCATGTCCTAGAACCAAAAATTCAAAGACATGTGACATCCACCAGCCCGCACTGGGCCCGCGTGGTGGATTAGTGCCCAATCCCTCTCCTAGAGAGAAAGCCTGAGTCCCAGCAGTGGGAACATTAAAGTGCTGATTATGGTATGGTATTTATCGTATCCTTATCTTAACGTCTTTAGATTAGCTTTAATCTTATTATTCTTATTATTATTATATAATATAATAATCTTATTATTAGCTGCGTGACTTATGATCGTCTTTTATCGTACGATTAGCTGTAAGAGTGTATTTTTAGATCGTATCATAAGTAATATGAGTTTATTTTGTCCTTTGTAATTATCCTTTATGAATGATATGAATTTATTATATCATTATCATTCGCAGTATGACTTTAAATTGTCTTTTATCGTATTATTACCTGCGTCACTTAAGACCGTCCTTTATGTTATAATAAGGTATTACACTCACTTTTGAAAAGTGTCTCAATTAGATTCTATAGTGCTAATAAACCACTAAAAAAAAAAACAGAAAATTTTTAGTCAGTCGCTAAGTACCCTAAAAATGTATTCAAAATTTACATTTTCAAATTTCTCGCGTATGTGTCGAAAATGTACGCCATATTTGATCTGCGGTCGTGACGTCAGTTGGCTGTGTATCTGTAAACAAATGCGCTTTGTATGGGTGGTCAGTTGACAGCTGTCACTTTATTTTACACAGCCGAATGACGTAATAACATGTTGGCTACTATTTCATGGTGATAAAGAACAGATAATGAAAACAGAAAACTTTGAATTGAATTTTAATATTTTAATTTATTTTGTTATTTTATGAACTAAAACAAATACTTACCGACTGCATTTTACCTAAGCTATCTTATTAATATATTTTTAGATTTTTTCTCATATAGAGTAAAATACCCTATTACCTGCGTGACTTTAGATCGTCCTATATCTTATCCTTAGCTGTATGACTTTACATTGTCTTGTATCGTATCTTGTGTTGTCTTTACGTTGTCTTGTAATAATAATAATAAAATTAAACAACTATAACACAACGCCGTCTAGTCCGAAGCTAAGGAAAGCTTGTGTTATGAGTACTATACAACTGATAAACATACTTATATATTTCTAGATACATACATATTATAGATAAATTACACCCAGACACAGAACAAATGACCGTGTTCATCACACAAACATTTGTCCTGGGTGGGAATCGAACCCACGACCTCCGGCATAGCGGTCAGGGCCACTAACCACTAGACCAACAGGCCAGTCAGATTACCTACATGATTTAAGATAGTCCTTTATCTTATCATTACCTGCACCTGCATGACTTTAGGTCGTCTTATATCGAGTTAATCTAGCTCTTGGGTCGTTTGCTAGATTCGCAATGGGTTTTGTGATTGACGACACTCTCAAGGGAATCAAAAGTCATAAGAAACTACTCGTTGACCCAGAGTCCTAAAATTTGGCATAAAGCAAGGTTTTTTTTTTCATAGTTACAGGAATAAATAAAAAAAAAATTGTGTTGTTACGTCACAAAAAAAATATTTGCGATTCGGAAAAATCTTCGAGACTCCATTCGGGAGTTGTATGTATTTTTTTATTTTATTGGTATAAACCAGTGCTTGACTGCGATCCCACCTGATTGTAAGCGGAGATGCAATGATTGATGGTCAGGCGCACTAGTTTATTAAGAGCCTATTCACTCTAGCCTTGAAGACACCTAAATTATAGTTGGCCGCGAAGACCGCAGCAGGCAAATTGTTCCATTCCTTCGATTTACCTAGATAAGTTTGTACGGACATAAGTACGGAACAAGTGAGTATATTTCTTATATACAACGCATTCATACAGCCTTTACGTTAGTGTTAGCTCATATTTAAATTACTGTTGCACCTCCAGTTACGCAGTCTAGTTTCCACCGTGAACACCAATCATCGTTAGGACACTGCCTGTGTTATAAATCACTATGAGAGAGCAGGCAGACAGAGTACCGGATTGTTGCACAAGGCTCCATGCAGGGAATATTTGTAGGCGTCCGAGCCTTGACAAGTTCAGAACTGATGGTTGTTTATAGAGTTGTATGGAAGAAATGATGTACTGTACCGAACTTACATTAATTGGAGATTGTTTGATAGGTTGTTACTTTTATCCTGATGCTTTTATAATTAATAAAATTCTATAGCATAGCATAGTCGGCCTTATAATGTTCCCACTGTTGGGACTCAGGCCTCCTCTCTCTAGGAGAGGGAATGGGCCGTAATCCACCACGCGGGCCCAATGCGGGTTGGTGGATGTCACATGTCTTCGAATTTTAGGTTAGGAGTAGGGCTCGCGCGCGAAGGGTTCCGCACCATCCGTAGCAAAAAACTAGCAAAAAAATTACATTTGTTGTATGGGAGTCCCTTAAACTGAAAACTGAAAACTGAATTCTGTATTTTGGTCTTTGTTATTATAGCGGCAACATACATACGTAATCTGTGAAAATTTCAACTGTCTGTCGTGGTTTTGAGATACACCTGGTAACAGACGTTCTGACAGACAGACAGTGGATTCTTAGTAATAGGGTCCTTATCCTTTGGATACGGAACCCTAAAAAACGCTCGCGCTTCAAGACCCATGGTTTTTTTAAATATTTAACAGCATACTAGTACTTAAAATGGAGTGACTGCCTATCGGGACACCGCAACTCACTTATTAGGCAACACGAAATCAATTGGAAAGAGTTCATGCCAAAATTGCGGCTTCAAGGCTACCCGTCACATTTAGGAAAGAAAAAAAGAAAAAAGATCACGTGAGGTTGATGGGGCCGAAAGATTCAGGAGTGAGGACCGCGTACTGGAAGATGCAGCGTTGGAAGGCCTCCCAAAAAGTAGACTGATGAATGCAAGACGTACAGAAGCGATCGTTGAGGCAACACTTGAGGGAGGCTTATATCTAATAGAAGACATTTTTCGGCTGAAATGATAATGATAATGAATCAAACTTAGTATTTAATGGTAGTAGAACTTTTTTTTAATTATTGTAAACAAGTGCTTGATTGCGATCCCACCTGATGGTAAGTAGTGATGCAATCGTTAATGGTGAGGCAAACTAGTTTATTAAGAGCCTATTCACTCTAGCCTTGTAGACACCTAAATTATATTTGGACGGGAAGACCACAACAGGCAAGTTGTTCTAGTCCTTCGATGTTTGCGGTATAAAAGACAAGGTAAAACGCTTGTTACGAACCGTAGAGGTTTCAACAACGTAAGAGTGGATACTCGCCATTCGTCGGGTTGTTCGATTGTAGAAATGAGATGGTAGAATCAAGTCATGCAATTCCCGCACACACTCACCAAAATGCATTCTGTGAAACACCGAAAGGCTGGCTACCCTACGCCTGTGCTCAAGGCTTTGTAGATTGGACTTAACTAGATCTGGATCACCATTTAGCCTATTCGCACCCCTTTCCACCGAGCCCAAAGCTGCTAGGTGGCATTTTGCAGCACCAGCCCATATACATACATAACATAACATAATCAGCCTTTTAATTGTTCCCACTGCTGGGACTCAGGCTCTCTGCTGGGACTCAGGCTCTCTAGGAGAGGGAATGGGCCGTAATCCACCACGCGGACCCAGTGCGGATTGGTAAATGTCACATGTCTTCGAATTTTTTGGTTCTAGGACATGCCGGTTTCCTCACGATGTTTTCCTTCACCGTTTTGAGAGCAGTGGCGATGAAATAAATTACACAAAGTACTTAATGCGCCTGGCTAGGTTTGAACCCGCGACCTACAACTCGTAAGTCCGGGCCGTTACCACTTGGCCACCACTGCTCCAGCCCATATGTGGCTGCAGTACTCCACACACGAGCGGACGCGAACTGACCTACTTAAAAGGGAAGGGAATTTTAAATTACTAGAAGCCTTTACTTTACGATAGCAGAATTCGTTTAACAACTTCTGGGAAGCACGCAGCACAATTTCGTATTTTCATGGAAATATCACCAAAATTATAACAAGACCGTGCTATGAAATGTGTTAATTAAATTTCTGGGAAGTTTTTGACATCATGAACGCAACAAATATGGAGTTCGTATATTTGCATGGATATAAATATATTCCCTAATGTAAATTGTATTTTTGGTGTACAATAAAGAATCTATCTATCTATAAATTCACCTAAACTACATGTTACCGGAATAATGCACACCTTTATATTCTCCGATTTGAAAATTATTTACAATCATAATTCAAATGCTGAAATTTTACTTACTTACACTAAGGTTGTTTTTTTTTTAAGGAAATTAGTGATCCTGATTGTAGTTAAACAACGACCTTACTGCCATTAGCCACCTCATGCTTGAACTAGCGCACCAAAACAAATCTGTCAACTAACTGAGGTACGAGGAGCGGGGTATTACGTTCTAATTGGTACAGGGGAGTCCCTGCGTTCTGATTGGTCGAGACATCAGATCTATAATCATATGTGTTTACAGACATGCGTTGCCTGTTATTAGACGTCTAGCGGCTTCAAGGTCGTTGTAGGTAAATAATATGAGCATCGACGCACTACTCTGATAGTGCAACGTTATTGGTATCTACATACGCACACACAAACACATTAGTGACGTAATCAAGATTAATCAAGAAATTTTTCTAATTTAAAAAAAAATATTCTTGATTATTTTAACTATTTAAAAAAACCTAAGATTGATTCAGGTGAGCCGTGGTGGCTGTGGTGAGCAGTGGTGGCCAAGTAGTAACGGCCCCGACTTACGAGTTGTAGGTCGCGGGTTCAAACCCAGCCAGGCGCATTACTTTGTGTAATTTATTTCATCACCACTGCTCTCAAAACGGTGAAGGAAAACATCGTGAGGAAACCGGCATGTTCTAGAACCAAAAATTCGAAGACATGTGACATTCACCAACCCGCACTGGGCCCGCGTGGTGGATTACGGCCCATTTCCTCTCCTAGAGAGGAGGCCTGAATCCCAACAGTGGGAACATTATAAGGCCGACTATGCTATGCTAGATTGATTCAGTATCCGATTCTAAAAATACCACTTTCAGGATTTGCGTTTATTATGTAAAATGTTGTATTTGTATGTTCTAGCGCGTTTCTAAAGCGTTTACATCCCTACATACTACAAAACAAAGTCGTTTTTTATTTATCCGCTTACTCCACCTAAAGCTCACAATGGATTTTTATGCATTGTATAAAAAATAGATTACTATGTGTGCCAACGAAAAATTGCAAATGCCATAAGATTATAATACATCGCAAATAATTACTAAACTATTTTCTAAGGTTCCGTACCTCAAAAGGAACCATGGGTACTGTGAAAACAAAACCCGGGGCCCTAGGATGAAGGCAACGAAGGAACAGGAGTGGGTTTTTAGTCAGTAAATGTCTGACACTATCTCTCGCTACGCCCAAGAGCGGGATTTTTCACAAGATGATTTTCCCACACAATAAAAAAAAACCTCAAAAGGAAAAAACTGAACCCTTATGGGATCATTTTGTTGTCCGTCCATCTCTCTGTCTGTCTGTTAAGACCCTTTATTTCGGGATCGCGTGATGGTATCGAGTTGAAATTAAATACATATACACAAGTCTGCGCTGAAAAATCAAACTCCTGAATTAACGATTAAATATGATACGGTCGTTTATGTCACAAAAACCGTACATTTCCGATACTCAAAGGAATCAAAATTCATAGGATACATCCCTTTAACCCAAAATCCTGAAATTTGTCATAAAGCAAGGTCTTATAACATAGTACTTATAATTTGTTAGTTCAAAATTTGCGCCTTGTTCCGCTAAATAAAATGGTTTTCATTCTATTTTTTTCTTTAGTTAAAGGAACCAATCTGAAAACAGTAAATTTGTTGTTAACTATGTCACATAAAAAAAACATTTTTGCAATTCGGAAAAATTTTCGAGACTAATTTGTACGGAACCCTCAGTGCGCAAGTCCAGCTCGCACTTGCTCAGTTTTTCTAAATAAGACATGGTTATGTTGCAAACTAATGAACGTGAATGTGATTTTTTTATTTATTTATTTAAACTTCGTGTACAGTGGTGGTACACAGGCGGACTTAATGCCACAAGGCTTTCTCTACCAGTCAACCATTGGATTAAAAAACACAACGCTGTAGTGATTGTGCACAATAAATAAATAACAGATATTTGAAATAGAATGTAGAATCTTTAAATTAAGTCGCTTGCGTAGAAAATGATTTCTTCATAGTATATGGAAAAATTATAATCTAATGAGGGTTTATTATAATCATACGGAGTCTAAACTTAAAAAAAATCTTTTTTATTAGTCTACTTTCATTATTTTCATTATCTTTTTCATTAAATTTGATCATTTGTCTAAACTTATCAATGTTTAACAAAACTCTCACTACTAAAAGCAACTCAAGTATTCTATTTGGGACGCACGATGTTGCCAATAATAGCTTTCTGAAGCGAACTTAGGAGAAAATGAGAACGTGCAACTTTCTTCGTGTGTCGTGAAGGAATTGTGGTCATTCCCGCTCAAACTTTTCTACCATTGACTCGAAAGCTGTTACTAGAAAACTTGAAAGCTATTCAGAAACATGGAGGTTTTATTAAAATTTAGATTGGAAATGCAAGCTGCACAATGCTACCAATATTATGTGGAAAATACGTTGTACAAAGTTTCTTTTTAGTTTTATTTCTGTAATTGCTTCTCAGCGAAGCTTGAAATGAGTACACTGATCTAAATGGACAAGATGGCTGTTTGTTTTTTTTTTTTTGTTAATCATTTGCACTGGCCTGTTGGTCTAGTGGTTAGTGGCTCTGACTGCTATGCCGGAGGTCGTGCGTTCGATTCCCACCAAGGACAAATGTTTGTGTGATGAGCGCGATCATTTGTTCTGTGTCTGGGTGTAATTTATCATATGTATGTATTTAGAAATATATAAGTTGTCTAGTACTCATAACACAAGCTCTGCTTAGTTTGAAACTAGACGGTGTTGTGTGATAGTTGTGGAATATTATATTATATTAATTTGCGTCTTTAATTTGTATTTAAAAAATAAACCAGAATCTACGTAGTAGTTTATAATGTCGTGACCGCCAATGACCTTATAGTCAAAACCATCTGTCGAAGTTGTCGTGGCTCGGCTGGATCAAGGGCTTGATACAGAAGGCAGTATTCTTCAATACGGCTCGCATTGTGAGGAGGGTCCTGTCTCTGGAGCTCTAACCACCGGTAGGTTGGACCCATCTCCCGACACCGCTGGACCACATTTTTTTTTTAATATTCAAAAATGTAAATTATATGTGAATATGATAAATAAAGAGATAATAATTATTTTCCACATCATTAAACATAACGCCATTTAGCCCCAAACTAAGGAGAGCTTGTGCTATGAATACTAAATAACTGATAGATATTCATATATATATTTCCAAGTATGTACATAACATTATAGAGAAATTACACCCAGACAGAGAACAAATGATCGTGCTCATCACGTTAATCTTGAGTGGGAATCGAACCCATGACCTCCGGTATAGCAGACAGTGGTACTAATCACTGGACCCACCGGCGGCCAGTCAAATGGTATGTTTTTTACATACAAAATTCACTGAAACATTAAATTCAAACATGACACAAAAATATTACTTCAAACGCAAAACCAAAAAAGAATGTATTGACCCACTTTACACAATAAACTTATTCAGAAAATAGTATTTCACAGTACTACGTCGTAGCCCGTAGCAGCGTAGGTGACTACACGGTCGTGCTACGCTGCTACGAGTGCTACGATCGTGGAATGTTCCGGTTCCGACTCACTGCTCTTTTATCCCGCTTTGTTATATTTTATTGTGATAACAGAAAGCAAAATTTCAAAAACGAAAATTTTATAAATCATTTCATATGCATGTATCCTTCCATTTTACATAATTATATAGCTTTTTTTTCGGTAGGAATATCATCCAATGACATCGACCGCTCTTTTGTGACAGATTTTTAGTGACTAAAAACCCACCCCTGTTCCTTCAGCTACTTCAGCTTCTTCCAGAAGCAGACCCTTGGCCCAGTAGGCTTCAACCCTGCAGGGCCCCTACAGTTTGCTGACATCTCGTTAAGGCGTGCGGAACAGTACGCACCGTCAACGACTAGGGCTCGGTCTGGATGGTTACTGGACGGTCGGACGGCGAGCTACCCATTGCTCGCCGTCCGCAAGCCCGTATTTCAAAATATCTGTTATTTATTTATTGTGCACACCTACCACAGTTTTGTCTTTTTAACCCAATGGTTGACTGGTACAGAATGCTTTGTGGCATTAAGTCCGCCTATGTACCACCACTGTACATGAAGTTTAAATAAATAAATATAGATAGTAATAAATATGATGTATTGTAGTCTGGCATCTAACAGCGACTTTACCTGTGTGAATGTAGAAAATTACATTCCGGGATATTTTTTTTTACTAGCGGAAATCGTCTAATGACATCCCTCGCTCTTTGGCGGAGTGAGAGGGCGTGTCAGACTTTCACTGACTAAAAACCCACACCTGTTCCTTCTTTGCCATTATTCCAGGGCCCCAAGGATCGCTTTCGCATCACCCATGGCTCCAATAGGCTTCGGCCCTGTTGGGGCCCTACGGTTGCTGACATCTCCTTGAGGCACGCGTGGAATACTACGTGCTCTCGATAGCTTGGGCTCGGTCCGGACAGTTACCAGACGGTTGGACGGCGAGCTACCCATTGCTCGTCGTCTAGTGGTGGCCGAGTGGCAATGGCTCCGACTTACTAGTTGTAGGTCGCGGGTTCAAATGTATGTATTGTATGCAATGGGAAGACATGTGACATTCACCAACCGACACTGTGCCCGCGTGATGAATTACGGCCCATCCCCTCTCTTAGAGAGGAGGTTTGAGTCCCAGCAGTGGGAACATTAAAAAGCTGATTATACTTTTATATTATGATCGTTCTATCTTGTAAATTTAAAATTGTAACTTGTTAAGAAAATAAAACTTCCAAGTGATTATTCAACAATAACCTACTTAAAAGTTTAAAAAACGTATCGCGGCTCACTGAACCAGTTAATAACTATTAACTGAGAATAGTTATGGCTGCTATAATCAGTTTATAGTAAAACTATTCTTCAAGTTTCAAAGTATAAACTTCCTAACAAGATGTCCAATTATTTATAATAAGATTATAGCTGTTGAGTTTCAATTGTAGCAATACGTTTGCTTTGAAGATTGTTCGAAAGAGTTACGGAGGACCTGGAATGGAAAGAGTAACTGAAAAAACACAGGTGGATTGTAGTGTTACACGCGCGCTTTAAGGAGATGTCAGCAACCCAGCAGGGTTGAAGCCTACTGGGGCTAAGGATCTGATTCTGAAAGAAAGACTCGGCCCTGATATGAAAGGCCACGAAGGAACAGGAGTGGGTTTTTATAAATAACAGCCAATCGCAATCTTCAAAAAGCAATCTTTTGTGCATATTATGCACAAAAGAAATGGATAACGACGGCTGTAATTAGTATGAAGGTTTGGGCGTAACTGTACTGGTTTAGGATAAGATTTTATGATCTGGTAGATTAGTTCATTAAAAGAACATGACTCATTATTGTATTTGTTGTTCTTGTAGACAGTAGACACTGCCTATCCAGACACTGTGAAGTAGGCCATGTCTGATATTTAATTCGCGGCCAAGCACTAGTTTATATCAAATAAAAATAAACTAGATTGTAATTGTCTTGTAACTCACTTTGTTCGTCAACATTTTCCTGAAACAACTTTCAAGGCCGCAGTGGTTAAGCAGGTTGCTGTGTTACGTTTTGCGGTTGTCGCTTCCCACATGGAACAAATTTGTATGACCTTTAGATAAATAGTTAGTTGTTCCGGTTCTACGTGTCTTGTGTATGGAAGTTAAAATATTTGTGGACGTAACCACGATATCGAGAAAATTTTTAGGGTTAGGCAAAGATTTTTTATGAAAAAAGATTAGAAAGAAAACATGTTTATTGTGCCCAAATAGACGCACAATTAAATACAGCAATCTATCGGACCATGTGTAAACTGGGCATAACTGTGCTGCACCATAGACATTAGACAAAACACATTTGTCCGATGTCTACAGCTTAGTCTGTGTTTGTCTATTGCACCTGGCCGGGACCGACAGAAACTAACCTATCATATATCAATATCAATCAATCAATAGTATTTATAAAAATTTTTACTTTAAATTATCAAATAGTTACTTTTTAGGCAAAAATATATGATTCTCACGAAATAAACATTATAGTTAATTCTGATTCCCTTCACAAACATTATTTTCCGCGCTAAGAATACAAACAACTTTATTACAATATATAACAGAAGGAACATTCCCTCGTCTACTTCCCCTTTTATTATTTTGTAAAAACATACTTTAATGATGTTGGTACATTGTTTTCCATATTTTCCTAACAAATGGAATAAAATACTGGAAAGGAGCCTTCGTTAAAACTCATAAAGATGCCTTCTAAGAATAAATATTTAAAATAATGAAAATATCCTTTACTGCGTACTTTAGCTTGTAAGTTAATGGAAGCATTTATATCACAGTTTTTTTTTATAAATTCCGAGATTTAATTGGTAACAGAATGCAACTACAATGTAATAACTTATTTTATAAAAAAACTTAATTTGTATAAACATTATAAAGACAAAAGAGTACGTGAATTGCAGTGGCCAATCTGGAAATCCCTTAACCGACTGCGAACCCAGGTTGCCGCTGTAAAAGCAATTTGGCCATATGGGGCTTTCTCAAACCATCTCTAACACAGTGCCAGTGTGGAGCCGCTGAACAGGATATGCGTCATTTGCTATGCTATCATCCTGCACAACCACCTGCAGTTTTCAGGATCTTTAAGAGGCCATTAACAGAGCCGTAGAGATTGCCAAATACTGGTCAGAAAAAATGTAGTTAGAGTACATCGACACGAAAAGAAGAAGACAAAAGTTTTGTATTTTGGTCTGTAGTGAAACTATATGACCGATTTTAAAAATTCTTTCACCAGTATTTTTACTTACACGCGAGCTAAGAAGAAACTGGTGGGTTTATACAAACTGAAATTGTAAGTCATCATCATCATCATCGTCATCATTTCAGCCGAAAGACGTCCACTATTGGACATAGGCCTCCCCCAAGCGACGCCACAACGACCGATCCTGTGCGTCTCCCATCCACGGTACTCCCGCGACTCTCACCAGGTCGTCGATCCACCTTGTGGGAGGCCTTCAAACGCTGCGTTTTCCGGTGCGCGGTCGCCACTCTAGAACCTTTCGGCCCCATCGACCATCCGTTCTACAAGCAATGTGCCCTGCCCACTGCCACTTTAGTTTGGCGATTCTTCGGGCTATGTCGGCGACCGGAAATTGATATTTTAAGTTATTACTTAAAAGTATTCGAAATAAAGAGGAAAAAACATCAACTTTCAATTTTATGATATTATTGTGATTTAGGATGAGCATTATTTTGATTACAAGAGAATGAGAATTACTTTGATTACTTAGTTTTATAATTTAAATAGCTTTAAAGAGTGTCCATTGAGTTTCTTGCACATTCTTCTTCACAGAGTTCTATGCTTTGAAATGTGCAACATAATTCTGACTGACTGACTTCTTGATTATTCAAAAGTGCCTGTAAATTATTTATTTTATAAAATAAATGCTTTGATTTGATTTGAATGATATCATAGCAAAACCTTATAACATCACAAATAATTTGTCCTAAGTTACTTTAGTTTACACTTACGCAGGTACACTTAAATCTTAGTTCATTTCTGGTTTGAAGTATCAAAAAACTTTTATCAAACGCGCATGTCCAAATTAAATGACCTTGTAATGGGTCGGAAGATGCAAGATTAATGAGTACCGTCCTCTATCTGACCTTGAACCTTGTCCTCTTGTTTGAACTGTGCTAACTTTCTCTACTGCGTACCCTTAGGTAGGTGGAAATTGATACAAGAAATTGGGCAGGTATTATGAAATTATTAGTACTTAGTTGCAATTGATAAATTGTATTTTTTTTTTTAATATTGTCATTTTGATTTAGATTAAAATTCCATACCTTCACATTTAAACAAAATTATATTGTAAAAAAACAATTAATATTGTCTGTCGAAAGAGACTGGATCCTGCGACACAGGGTATCTTAGTGCGGAATCCAGTGTCAAATTTAACTTTGTAACACTGTATGTAAACAAATAAACTTTATTATTATTATTACTTAAATTGTTTTAGAATCGTAATGATTCTAAAAAAATGTGAAGGTATGGAATTTATTAGTTTAAGATAATAAACAAAGAGACAGATTTAATTCTTTATAATAAGTTTACAAACAGCGCTTTCACTTACAATTCAAATTAACTTACATTTCAAATCGGTATTTCAGTAACCATGTAAATAACACTTGTACATGACATTGACATACTGCACCTTTAATCCAATACCGTAACTAAACGAAATTCTTAAAAAAAACTTTTTAACGCGATCTGTAAAATTAGCGCTCAGCAAACAGATGGCATTAAAAATACTTTTTTTTTGAAGATTTACCCTTAGGGACGGTATTGGATTAAAGGTGCGATACTTAATGAATTTCACGGCCAAGGAGAAAAAATTAAAAGTGCGTCCAGTAAACTTAAACCCATGTTAGTAATATGACTTAACCACTATGTTAATAGTTTTTAAATAAACACAAATATGATCAGATCAAATCTGAAAACTTTCTGCTTTCTGTATAAGATATAGACGAAGATACATCACTATCTGCTGGCCAAGGCTGCGGAATTGTTCGAAAGAATCATCGCAGTCCGCAAAAACGCTAAAGGGTGACTGAAGAAATGCGGATGGGTTATAGTCAGTAAAAGTCTAACACTCTCTCTCGGTCCACACAGAGCGCGAGAATTAATTTAATGATGTTACATTCTCAAAAAAGATACTCCACTGTCTACTAAATCAATCAAAACGTCTGTTGATATACAAAATTACCAGTATAACACACTTAAAATAGTCCTTAAATACCTGCAATTAATCACACTGAGAACAGATTGCCACGTAAACCTGTATTCAGAGTAACCTGTTCTAATTAAGAAACTAAATCCCCCTACGAATTAAAACCACGTACTGACAACGGTATTAACCAAGCAATTTGTAAAGGTATAAAGCCGGTGGATCCCTAAGGCGTTCGAGGTAAACCGTATTTAGCCGTCTTACACAAAATCACTGGGGCGATACGATACGAAGATTCATGAGTTCTACATAAGGACACAGAATAGAACGTCTACAGAAGGTCCATACAATCCAACATGTGAAAACTCTCACGCACGTCACTTACACATACGTATGTTTTTTCTTTGAGTCCTTCCCACCACTACATTCACTACTCCTGAACGATACTATCAACCTAATGTGACGTTAGTTCTGCCTTCTCCTTATCTTTTATCGAAAACCAAACAACAAACGAAAGCGCACTTGCTACTGGCATTTATTTTTAATCTCCATACGTACTCGTGTCTCAATACGAAAGCCTATGACCCGTGCGTGTTGCCAGTGATGACATATGGTTCGCTGGGAAGCCTATGTCCAACAGTGGACTTCTTTCGGCTGAAATGATGATGATGATGAGGATTCAATTGAAGTCATGGGCATTATCTTAATCTAAGGCACTACTCACGATACTAATTGCATTACGTAAATTAAAAATGTTATTAAAGCAAGTATGAAAAACCTTAAAAATGTCGTAATTCAAACAAGGTATTAAATAGTTGCACATCGAGATCGCAAATGCTGCTGTAGGTAGCTACGCCTTAAGTGTTATTCATCATTGTTATCGCCCGTTGTATAGAGTAGCACTTCTGTTCAACTTATCTGTGTAGTTTTCTTGACTTCTATACAAGGATTTAAAGTATTTAGTGTTTGTTTGGTGTTTCCATGTTTGCTTTGTACGTGAAGTTCGGTTTTCTCTGTTTTATTGTTCTTCTAGATCTTTGTAACAGCAATGCTTTCTGTGATAAAGTTATCGTGTTTGAAATCGCATGTGGAAGTCTGAAACTTGTACAAGCCAGAATGGAGAGAGTCTTTGTATCATTGCTTTTCAATCTAAAGAGGGATATAGTATCCCAAACTATTTCGCCAACTGTGCATGTTTACTTTTTGTCCTAATGCTGGGCAAAGGCATCCAGATAGTTTCATATCTCTGACTAGCTTCTACCGGCCGCTTTGCCCGCGTGAAATTAGTTTTCTCCATACAAATTTTGGACGTGCATTTCATCCCCTTGGGGGGTAATTTTTGGAAAATTCTCTCTTAGAGTTCGCCTACGTCATAAAAGGAAGCCTTGTGCAAAATTTCTCGTTCCTAATCCACCTATGATATCATTTTCTGTTTTATTTTATTTTTTTAATTATATCAACTAATACTTGACTGCGATCCCACCTAATGGTAAGCAGTGCTGCAATCGTTGATGGAGAAGCGCACTAGTTTATTAAGAGCCTATTTACTCTAATTGTCTTCAAGACTAAACCTAAATTATAATTGGGCGGGAAGATCATTTACGTGTATATATATTTTTTCCTGCTCTTATTTACTAACCTAATATTATCTTCCAAGTCCAATAGGTATGTATATTCGGATCACGTACACAAACAGGAAAAAAAACATTTCCATGAATTTATCTTCACGGAAAAGCGTCTTACTAAGCGGAAAGAATATAACTTTTCGGAATTGGTATATAGGTAATAATAATAATAATGGTTATAAAAGGATAAGACGGTTGACGTGTGTCGAGAATCTCTCTGTCCGAGAGATATTATATCTCTAGTGGTTAGTTGTTTTCATCTAGATAACGACGGGTCCTTGCACAGTTATTACCAATTGAGAATTCTAACCTAACCCAATTCACGCAGGTCCTCACCGAACATGGTTTTTTTGGAGGTTCCTGCACCGGATTCGTACGGAAGTGACGCCCGGGTGCTACCGCTGTGTGGTGTGGTGGAGCACACGGTAGAGGTGTGCCAAGCTTGGAGCAGAGCACCACCATGCCCTCGTAGGGGCGATCGGCGGCAGCGATCTGTCGCGCCGGGCCTTGGTGCGGGCCATGGTCCGGAGCGAGGAGGAGTGATAGATAGAGGTGGCCGCACGTGCACAGCCAAGAGCGCGGCCTTCACGCCCCAGGCGCCGGGATTTCGATCCCGATTTCCAGCCACCGTAGGCACGAGCTTGCTGACGGCAAGCAATGGGTAGCTAGCCGTCCGACCGTCCGACAAACGTCCGGACCAAGCCCAAGTCGTCGACGGTGCGTACTGTTCCACGCGCGCCTCAAGGAAATGTCAGCAAATCGTAGGGGCCCGGGTTGTGCGAAAGTGAACCCCGGGGCCCTGGAACAAAGACAAAGAAGGAACAGGAGTGGATTTTAGTCAGGAAAAGTCTGATAAAATCTCTCGCTCCGTCCAAGAGCAGGGGATATCATGAGTTGATTTGCCCACCGAAAAAAAAAATCTAAACTTTAAAAACAAAATAAAGGAGTTCACAGAACTGCAATCAGAGTACTCTTCTCTCAAAAGTTTTAAACCATAACTTCTCAAGAATTCTGACTCCCCAGAGGTTCTGAAGACAGGTACCGTAGTGCCCATATTTAACAGAAAGGTCAGCACTTTACATTAAGTGGTCACCGTTGCTTGCAGACAAACGCAATTCACTTAGTGTTGTGCCCCAACTTGGGAAAATACGGGACCCTGAATTTCCGGAACTCATTTGCTGAGTACATTAAGTAGCAGATAACATGAGGACATCTGAATAGATTGGTGTCATGAATTTGGGATTAGTAGGAAATTAATTGGACAAACCAATAGTTTTCTTAATGAAAATGGAAAGAATAGAATAAATATTTATTAACCTAACATGTTTTAATTTATTTTGCAATTTATACATTACTTAATTGATATTAACGAGCAACTCACCCCAAAAATCATTCATCATTACGATACCTAGCCGAGTCACCGAGCTGCTCCTCTAACGTATAGCTTAGTATGCTGTCCAAAGTTCCTGTGCACGATATGAGGTAACAAACAGGTAAAAAAAAATACAACCCAATTTCAGAAGCTTCTTTTTTGAAGCCAGTTAAAAGTGTTTTATTAAAAGAAAACCCTTCCCCACCCTAGGTATCTATATCGTGAGCGCGTTCACAACCATGTAAATCCACATATGCAAGACACACAGGCCTGGAACAAATAATTTCTTCATGCGGAAATCAAACACAGCGAAGCAGCCAACCGTTCCATCAAACACATCTACATCAAGAAACTAAAAAACTGACTTTTCAATTGAAGACATCGATGTACTTGAGGCAATTGAGAGGCGACCCAGAAGGATCATTGGCAATGATGCACTCGTTGAGTCGAGGCTTCAAAGTCTTGAGCATCGACGCTGAGTTGCTAGCCGGTCGGTTTTGTACCGGTTGCATTTCGGAGAGTGTGCGTCGGAATTGCATAACCTAATTCCGCCTAGCCCGTTCCATCATCGGACCATCAGGCGAACGGCAATGCGCCACCGGTACATGGTGGCACGCCTATACGCACCTTCCCACCTATACGCACGAAACGTTTTGGGTAAAAATTCATTGTGCGTACAGCTAAGGAGTGGAATTCCTTGCCGGAATCTGTGTTCCCTGATGGCTACAACACGAGAATTTTTAAGTGAAGAGTGAATAGGTTACTTCTAGGTAAGTGCGTTCCATCGTCGACCGCATCGTCGCTTTCCATCAGGTGAGATAGCGGTCAAGCGCGAACCTATCAAGAATAACAAAAATGAAAATAATGTACAACTAAACTAAACCTCGTATTACACGTATATATATTTCAGAAAAGGCAAAAACAAGCGTCAAACCACTCAAGTCAATTCGAAATCTCCATTAAATTATGCCGGGGCTGTCACGTCATTCCCTTAAGTGTCAGAACAAAAGAAGCGGAGCTAATCCGGTGTGCCGGCATAATTAAATCACTTTGCTACTGCCACCTTGCCCTTAAACCTGCTCGAATGATGTAAAACTCCTCAGAAAATGTAATATAATAGAGTGAAATATTGAGCGTAATTTTTCGTGAAGTTTGGGATTGTTGTTGAATAATAATTATATCGTTTTATTTCAAGTTTGCTCTAATAGAAGGGCTAGTAATAATGTTTACTTAAAACTATGTTAGTAGCTATAAAATTTAAATCGTACAAAAAAAAAAAAAACTGTCAAATCTCTCAAAACGGTAAAGGAGAACATCGTGACCGGCATGTCCTAGAACCAAAAATTCGAAGACATGTGACATTCACTAAACCGCACTGGGCCCGCTTGGTGGATTACGGCCCATTCCCTCTCCTAGAGAGAAGCGGCCTGAGTCCCAGCAGTGGGAATATTAAAGGGCTGATTATGCATATACTACTAAATTAATTAGGTAATCTACAATCTCTATTTGGTATTCTCATAATTATTACATTCTAATTACAATGGTCACTAAAATAAATTTCATAGAGAAAAAAAATTAAAAATGTCAATAAATAGCATGGAAACAAAAATTTAAATGTTATGGAATAACAATAAAAATAAACATGTCATTAAATTAAAAATGTAATGAAAGTATATGTAAAGCACCTGCCTAGATTTAAATCCCGTTATACGACTTATTTTAATTTAATTTAATACTTTAAATCAGAACATAATTACCTAGAGGTGGCGCCAAAAGGAGGACGCAGGGAGGGGCAGGGTCGGCCCCAGCCCTCGCCCCAAATGGAGAGCGAGGTGCTGACTCTGCTGCGGCAAGAGCTGGCTGCCTTCCGGCAACAGCAGCAGGAGCAGCAGCAGCAGTTCCAGGAGCGAGTCCAGCGGCAATTCGCAGTCCTGGAGGGCATTGTCCTGCGCCCCCCGCTTGCGGCCTCCGGCCTGAAAAAGGCGGTTTCTTACGCTGCCGCCGCCGCGGCTGCTGCACCCAAAGCGGGCCCGTCCGGGCAGACCGGGCGTGGAGCCCAGGTGTCGGAGCCGGCGAGGCCGGTCCCGGCGGCCAAGCAGCAGCAGCGGCAGGGGAAACCTGCCCCTCCCCCGAAAGGCAGAGCGGTGCCTGCCGCTAAATCGGCGGGGCCTTCCGCGGCGGCGGCAACTAGGCCGCGCCTGCCGCCTCCCCTGCCCGAAGAACCCTCGGCTGGCGCCGAATGGACGGTCGTCGGCGCCAGCAGGAAGGCGGGCAAGGCGGCTAGAGCGGCAAAAAAGCGCGAGCGGCGACAGCAGCGCAGGAAGCGGGCCATGGCGGCCAGACTTCGCGCCCCGAATTCCGCAGCTGTAGTGATTACACTACAGCCAGCTGCGGAAAAGAAGGGCGTGACGTACAACGCCGTCATGGAAAAGGCGAAGCAGGCGGTGGTGGGCCACCTTAGCGAGTTCGGAGCCACTGAGGGCTTCCGAATGAGGCGCACCGCAACCGGGGCCCGAATATTGGAGGTCCCTGGTGCGGACAGCGGCTCTGCCGCGGACGCCCTGGCCGCAAGGATCAGGGCGTCTATGGACGCTGAGGAGGTCCGAGTGTCCAGGCCCACAAAGTGCATAGACGTGCGCATCATGGGCCTGGATGACTCCGTCAGGGTGGACGAGGTGGTGGCCGCCGTCGTCAGGGCGGGAGGGTGCCAGGCCGATCAAGTGCGAGCTGGCACCATCCGTGCTGACAGCACGGGCATGCGAGCCGTTACGGTTAGCTGCCCCGTGTCAGCGGCCAAAGCCATCACGGCTGAAGGCCGAAGGCTCTTGGTGGGCTGGGTCTCCGCGCAGGTAAAACTGCTGGAGCCCAGACCTCTGCGGTGTTACCGCTGCCACGTGGGGCACCACGTGGGGGCCCATTGCGCCGCGGAGGTGGACCGCAGCGACCGCTGCTACCAGTGCGGTCAGGCCGGTCACAAGGCCGTCGAATGCCGTGCAACGCCGCACTGCTATGCATGTGCGGCGGCAGGCAAGCCGGCCGACCACCGGGCTGGGGGCAGGTCCTGCGACCCCCCTGCCAAGGCCAAGGGCAAAGTACGGAGGCCCATCCACCCGGACGTACTCACCGCCGCAGCCGCTTCCTTGGCTGCCGCCGCTGTCACCGTCGCACCCGCCGCGGCAGGGCCCTCACGGGGGGCTCGGGAGGAGACTGTAATGGACTGTCAATAACGACCCCATTACGTCTCCTCCAGGCGAACATCAACCACTGCGCCCCCGCTCAGGATCTGTTGCTCCAGAGCATGGCGCAGTGGTCGATCAATATCGCCGTGGTCTCCGAGCCGTACAATGTCCTGCCCAGGGGAGACTGGGTGCGGGACCTGGACGGCTCGGTGACCCTAATTTCGTCGGCCGCCGCCGGTACCCCGACCCTCGAGGCCGTCACGAGGGGACGGGGTTGCGTGGCAGCACGGTTCGGGGACATTGCAGTGGTAGGCGTCTACCTGTCCCCGAGCAGATCTCTCGGCGATCTTCACATCTCCCTAATGGAGCTGAAAGCCGTCGTCGCTGGGTTTGGTTCCCTCCCCGTGGTCGTTTGCGGGGACTTCAATGCCAAAAACTTGGCTTGGGGTTCCCGGCTCACGAACCAGCGGGGTCGGATGGTGGAGGACTGGGCTCTGGAGACAGGCCTGGTCGTCCTAAACCGGGGTTCTGTCCCCACGTGTGTGCGGATGCGGGGTGACTCAGTGGTGGACATCTCGTTCGCCAGCCCCGCTCTGTCGCCGCGTGTCGTCGACTGGCGCGTTATGGAGGGGGTGGAGACGTTTTCGGACCACCGGTACATCCGGTTCGACGTCTCCGCCCAAACCTCGATTGCGCCGGTCCGACGGAACCCTTGTGGTCCGCGGTGGGCGCTGAGGCAGATGGACCGGGAGCTCCTCCTGGAAGCCGCGACGGTACAGGCCTGGGTGCAAGCACCGGACAGGCCTGTCGACATAGACGTCGAGGCAGAGTGGTTCCGGGAGGCCATGTCGCAAATTTGCGACGCGGCAATGCCCCGAGTCCCTCCAGGACGTGCTCAGCGCCAGGTATACTGGTGGTCGCCGGAGATTGCGGCACTGCGCAACGCGTGCAATGCCGCGCGACGCCGGTATGCCAGATACCGCAGTCGCCGCATCCGTCCAGCGGATGCGGAGGCCAGAGAGGCGGAGCTGTACGAGGGATACAGAGCGGCAAAGCGCACCCTCCGAGCGGAGATAAGGCGGGCCAAACTTGAGGCCCGCAACGTGTGGCTGGGGACTCTGAATGGGGACCCATGGGGACGCCCGTACAAGTTGGTACGGGACAAACTCCGCCCCTGGGCTCCCCCGCTGACGCGGAGTCTCCGGCCCCAGCTCGTGGAGGGTGTGGTGAGCACTCTGTTCCCCACGCGAGGGGAACACTCTCCCCCGCCCATGGCTCCGCCACCAGCGGTGTCCGACGCGGATCACGATGGCGACGACGACGACAACGCTCCAGAGGTGACCGAGGTAGAGATGAGAGTGGCGGTACGAAGGCTGAGTGCCAAAAATACCGCCCCAGGACCCGACGGCTTGCCTGGGAAGGCATGGGTCCTGGCCATGGAGGCTCTCGGGCCTCGACTAAGAGGGCTCTTCAGCGCATGTATGGAGAGGGGCCAGTTCCCACTTCGCTGGAAGACGGGGAAACTGGTCCTGATCGCGAAGCCGGGGCGCCCCGCGGACTCTCCGTCCGCGTACCGGCCCATTGTGCTGCTCGACGAGGTGGGCAAGCTCTTTGAAAGAGTAATTGCAGACCGCCTCGTCGCACACCTAACACGGGTGGGGCCGGATCTGGCGGACGGCCAGTTCGGCTTTCGCAGGAGGCGCTCCACGGTGGACGCCATCATGTGCGTGCGAGCTCTCACGACAGGGGATGCAGTGGCCCAGGGCAGGTGTGTCGTGGCGGTGTCTCTGGACATCGCCAACGCCTTCAACTCCCTGCCTTGGAGTAGCATTGGGAGGGCACTCCGGTATCACCGGATGCCCGACTACCTCTGTCGTGTGGTCGAGGCGTACCTGTCAGACAGGTACATAACCTACCCCGGTCACCAGGGGGTGTGGGAACGTCGAGAGATGTCGTGCGGTGTTCCGCAGGGATCGGTACTAGGGCCGCCCTTGTGGAACATCGGATACGATTACGTGCTGCGCGGCGACCTCCCTGACGGGGTCAGCGTGGTCTGCTACGCAGACGACACGCTGGTCCTGGCGCAGGGAGAGTCGTACCAGGCGGCGGTCGAACTAGCGACACGCGGGGTCGCGACGGTCGTTGGCAGGATCCAGGAGCTGGGACTCGAGGTGGCATTGCACAAGTCCGAGGCCATGTGCTTTCACGGCCCTCGGAACGCGCCACCACCGGGTTCCCGGCTAACGGTGGGAGGAGTCCACATCGGCGTCGGGTCAACGATGAAGTACCTGGGACTCGTTCTCGACAGCCGATGGGATTTCGACGAGCATTTCCGACGTCTGGCTCCCAAACTAAATCGGACTGGGGCTGCTCTCTCGCGGCTCCTGCCCAACCTTGGGGGTCCAGACGCCTCCTGCCGGAGGCTCTACGCGGGGATCGTTCGGTCCATGGCCCTTTATGGCGCGCCGGTGTGGGCGCCGGGGCTGCGGAAGCAGCCGGCGGCCCGGCTGAACGCGTGCCAGAGGGTCATGGCCATACGGATGGTGCGAGGATACCGGACGATTTCCCGCGAAGCGGCGACCCTTCTTGCTTGCCAGCGACCATGGGAACTGGAGGCAACAGTCCTTGCACTCATGCACGAACGGCGCATGGAGATGCAACGCCGGGGCGAAACTCCGCTGCCGCAACAAGTCGCGGCATGGCGGACAGAGTTCCGGCGAGTTCTCATGGAGAAATGGCGACAGCGACTGTCGCGACCCCGTGCTGGGCACGCCACAATTATGGCGGTAAGTCCCCTCTTTGAGGCGTGGTTGGAAAGACCTCACGGCGTCCTCACATTCCGCATGACGCAGGTCCTCACCGGACACGGTAAGTTCGGGAGGTTCCTGCACCGGATTCGTGCGGAAACGACGCCCGGGTGTCGCCACTGTGTGGCCCACCCGGAGGACACGGTGGAGCACACGGTGGAGGTGTGCCCCGCTTGGGCAGAGCAACGCCGTGACCTCGTGAGGGCAATCGGCGGCGGTGATCTCTCGCGCCGGGCCTTGGTTCAGGCCATGCTCCGGAGCGAGGAGGAGTGGCAGGCGGTCGCCTCTTTCTGCGAAGCAGTAATGCTAGCTAAGGAGGCGGCCGATCGCGTGAGGCAACGGTCCTTACGCTCCAACCGCCGCCGGGATTCCGATCCTGATTTCCGGCCACCGTAGGCGCGGGCTTGCAGACGGCGAGCAATGGGTGGCTCGCCGTCTGACCGTCCGGTAACCGTCCGGACCAAGCCCAAGTCGTCGACGGCGCGTTTTGTTCCACGCGCGCCTCAAGGAGATGTCAGCAAATCGTAGGGGCCCAGCAGGGTCGAAGCCTACTGGGGCCACGGGTAGTGTGAAAGCGGAACCCGGGGCCCTGGGACGAAGGCAACGAAGGAACAGGAGTGGGTTTTTAGTCAGTAAGAGTCTGACACTATCTCCCGCTCCGCCCAAGAGCGGGGATGTCATTAGGATGATTTTCCCACCCAATAAAAAAAAAAAAAAAAAAAAAAAAACATAATTACCTAATTATTTTGTTTAAACTACTCGTAGAAATGAAGATGAGATGTTTTAATTGCGCTAAAATCTTATTCTCGTTCAAAATATGAATTTTACACTAAATATTAATTGACTTTTTACAATTATTAAGGTACTTGGGGTACCCTGACTCGGGCAGGTTAGCTTAGAGGGGAAAGACGGGATCAAGTGAGCGAGCGAAATGGTTAAATCAACAGACTAAATCATCACAACAGAAATTTTCGACCACCTTAAGTGAGGAACCCCTCACTCTCACTCACTAGGGGTTGTTGACGACGAGCAATGGGTAGCTCACAGTCTGGTCGTCTGGTAAGGATCTAGTCCGAGTCATCGACGGTTTTAAAGTAAAACTATGGGGCCCATTAGGCCCATGGAAATTTTTGTAAGAGTTACCGTGACCCTAAAACGCAGAAGGCAACTGAAGGACACAGGTAAGGTTTTATCAGTAAAAGTTTGGCACTTCCCCTTATTTTATCCAGCGCGGGAGGAGATGATGTCTCACCTAAAAAAGGTGATCACAAGTTTTGTTCTTATACAAAATTAGTTTTAGTATATGCGAAAACTGAAACACGTGTCTAGTATTTTTATGTAAAGAATGTATGTACAAAATTTCATAAATGTATCATAAAAAATCACAAAGTTATAAGCCTGTTGTGTTACCTGGTTGTCCGCACAAATACATAGTCACCGGGCTATTTAGGCGACTGAGGGGTTGTTTTGCTCCCAGCTGTGCGCTGGCGCCTAATGCCCGCTATGACCTGTCGTGACCTGGGTTGTACATATTGCCGGTGGTACATATTGTGGTGGCCTTTTTTAAATATTTTTGAGAAAAAATATAACATGGTGTAAAAATTATTGTAATCTATTCAGTTACTAATTCTATATTCAGGTTTCGCATATAATAAAAATAATGTTGTATAGCTACATCCCTTTAACAGTTCAGTTTAGGTCGTCAAATGGATCGCAATAATTTCTAGATTACATAGTTTACCATTTCACACAACACTGTGACAACAAAGCTATTCGTAGTCAAACCTAATTCGTTATTTGCCGTGAACACAGCAATTTTAATGGAATGTACAATTCAATTAACATACAACACAACCCACAAACTCACATGACATGTGGAACACCGGTGGTTAGATTTCAATATTGTTGTGTACTGTCGAACTAAAAACGAAAACATCATGTATTGTATCTCCAATAAATTCAGTCCAAAAAATTGAAACAAGGCAATCCGTTGATTCAAATAACAAAATAGAATTAACCGAAGGATCGAGTTATGCATTTTTAAAATGGCATTCATGTTGACAATCCCACTGGACTTGTATCTATTTAGACCATTATTTATTGAATGAATATCATACATGTCAATTGCGGTTCAAAATAATAGGCTTAATAAACATTTGAGATGTGTTATTTTTGTTTTGGTATGTGTGTTTTTGTGTGCGTGGTGTGTTCCATTAGGTGGGATTTCAGTCAAGCTATTATATAAGTCTATGTGATTAAAAAAAAAAACTAACGCAACCAAACAACTCACATGGGTTTTAGTCCGTAAAAGTCTAATACTCGCCCTAAAAAATGGGGTCGTAGCTGGTTTGAAGATGGTTCCTATTCCCATATTATGTATTATATTGATTTACTTTGCTTAGCTGGGCAGCGTTCAGGAAGCTGCGCGGTATCTTCTCGCCCAAAATACCACAGTGACTCAAGAAGAAAGTCCAGATGACCAGTGCGTGTTGCCAGTGGCACATATGGCTCCGAAACGTGGTCGTTTATAATGGACCTCATCAGAAGGCATAAAGCCACCCTAAGGGCAATAGAAAGGGCTATGCTCGAAGTTTCCTTGCATTACCGAATCGGGAATTAAGATATCCGCAGGAGAATCAAGGATACAGATATAGCCCGAAGAATCGGTTAACTTAAGTGGCAATGGGCAGGACACATTGCTCGCAGACCAGACGGCTATTGGTGCCGAAAGGTTCTGGAGTGGCGACACCGCGTACTGGAAGACGCAGCGTTGGAAGGCCTCCTACAAGGCGGACTGATGAACTGGTAAGGGTTGCGGGAATCCGATGGATGCGAGACGGACAGGACCGTTCATTGTGGTGACACTTGGGGAAGGCCTATGTCCATCAATGGACGCCCTTCAACTGAATTAATGATGATGATATTGATTTACTGAGGTCCTCCGCAGGAGAACCAAGGCTACTGACATAGCCCGATGAATCGCCAAACTTAAGTGATTGTAGATTGCGATATTGCTCGCAGGACAGCTGGTCGATGGGGCCTAAAGGTTCTGGAGTGGCTTACATTAAGATGGATTTATGGAGTTTCTTGCCGGTTCTTCTCCATAGGAAACGACCAATTTGGAACCGTGCACTAGCTTCTGACGTTTTATAAGTGCCCATGTAGGCCTATGTGAAATAAAAATCTTTGACTTTGACTTTGACTTTGACTTTGACTTTGACTTTGACTTTGACTTTGATGCAGATTGGAATGCCTCTCACAAAGTGGACCGACAACCTGGTGAGGCTCACGAGAATCCGATAGATGTGAAATGCACAGGATCGGTCACTGCGGCGACACTCGGGGGAGGCCTATGTCCAACATTGGATGTCTTTCATCTGAAATTATGATGATGATGGTCTATGACCATGCCAAAGACACAAATCTTTACACATGGCACCAACGTCTAACCAAAACTGGAGAAGGTATAATTCTCTTAAGCATAGCGCAACACTCAAACAAAATGCGCATATTGTCCTGATAGCAGAATATGTAGCTATATATATAACCATTTCACAAAATAACCCAATTCCTACCACGTTAACCTCGTTGTGCTTGCTTTAAGCTGTTTGCTGTCCCAATTTAAGCCGCGCTTTGGGCTTAATTTTCAAGCTGCATACAATTTAGCAAATTAGAAGCACTAACAGCTTCATCAGCGCTCGATGAATAGGTTCATTTGATGTTTTGCACATTCGTGTAGTCTTTTGATTCGTTGTTTATGATCTGTTTGGTATTCAGCGGGGTTACCATGACGTTCAAAGTAAGATTGTTTCATTCTTATTTCTGTGTGGGTAAGAGACAGAGCTATACAGATTGTCTAGCGCCATCTCTTACCCAGACTGTAAATAAGAAAGAAACAATCTTACTTTAAACGTCATGGTACAGGTCCAGATCGGAGTAGTTTGGTTGAGACTTAAAGTCACTCAAAGAGAAATGAAGAGGGCTAAGCTGAAAGTTTCCTCACGTGATCAAATCAGGAATGAAGATATCCGCAGGAAATCCAAAAATACGGATATAGCCTGAAGAATCGGTAAACCTAAGTGGCAGTGAGCTGAACCTCGAAGTACAGATAGTAGATAAGGCCGAAAGGAGCGATTGGCGACCGCGAATCGGAAGACACGGCGTTTGGAAGGCCTTCTTTAAGTTGAAGCGATGACTTGGTGAGGTCGCGGGAATCCAATGGATGCGACACGCACAGGATGAGTCTTTATTATGAGATTTTGGCTTCTTCATCACGGTCACTGTTGGTTATAAGGGATATAAGCGTCCGCCTATATAGGCATGAGCACATATAATAAATCAGCCTTTTAATTTTCCCACTGCTGGGACAGTGCGGGTGGTGGATGTCATATGTCTTCGAATTTTTGGTTCTAGGACATGCCGGTTTCCTCACGATGTTTTCCTTCACCGTTTCGAGAGCAGTGGTGATGAAATAAATAACACAAAGTAATGCGCTTGGCTGGCTTGAACCCGCGACCTACAAGTCGTAATTCAGGATTAATTATTTCAATTTGACTGGTCAATTAAATATTTTTTTGTTTGATTTGAATTTTATACCTACTAACATGCCTGAACCTGTGACCCGCAGTTTAGCAATCAACCGCTCTACGACAACGCCAACCATGACATAAATATTTAAAGTTACAAATGAACAATTTAACACCTATCTCCTGATCTATACGTGGAATTTTATGTAAAAGAAGCTGACCCGACCAAGTTCGTACCACCTAACAGTCAAGATGTGATATTTTACTTCTTAAACACTTTCAATTCATACCTATATCTTTCGATATAGACAACCGATTGCGATGAAACAAAGCCTAAGTAATATATCAAGTTACACACAATTTTAATGTATAAAAGTTATTTACATCGAATTTGTACGTTTTATGTGATGCGCGCACAACTAAAAACTTCTACACATTTTTTATATGTATAAATATGTTCATGCACAAGTTGCCGAGGTAACAAATAGGCACTAGACTGCTGTGCGCTGATATTGATGATTATGATGACTTGATGACGTATAAAGTTACTTAATACCCTGAATATTTTTTTTACTTTTAATTAGTTATAAGTTTGGCGATTCTTCGAGCCAAACTTGAAAAAAAAAGCCAAGTGGCAATGGGCAGGGTACATTGTTCGCAGGACGGATGGCCGTTAGGGCCGAAAGTTTCTGGAATGACGACCACGTACTCCTCCTATAAGGGGGATCGATAGCTTGGTAACGGTTGCGGGAGTCCGATGGATGAAAGACGCACAGGACCTTTCATTGTGGCGGCACTTGGGGGAGGCCTATGTCCAGCAGTGGACGTCTTCCGACTGAAATGATGACGATGATGACTTAGTTATAACAACTATAATTTATAAAGGTTACTCCTTTATTAAAACGTATTTACTTACGATATTTTAAAGGCGTTAAATAAATCGAAAAACCGATTCAAGAAAATCGAAATACAAGAAGACAACCCTACTTTTCAAGTGACAAAATATTCGAAAGTGTAGCGCCCACCATCTTCTGATTTATTATACTTCCGCGCGACTTGTGAAAGTCAACAAGATTCGAAGAGTTTCCTGATGCGAAAGACTAATAGTCATTAGTCGTTGTCGCCAATTTTGCAATACGATAGAAAATAGGAATAACGACTTCTTGTTTTCGAATCGATTGTTTTTTAAGGTGGGAGTTCATCTAAGGACTCTTTGGTTCTAAAGCGGTGCGTGAGGGCCTGCCTTCAGTTGCCTTTATATTCTAGGACCACGGGTAGCGTTTTCAGATGTCGACCCATGGCCCTAGTAAGCTTCGGCCCTGCTGGGCCCCTAAGGTTTTGCTGACATCTTTTGAGTCGCGCGTGGAACACTATGTGTCGTCAATGACTCACACTACTCGTGGTGTCTCTTCAGTCACTTCTCACATAGGGGACTCACCGCCATGAATTGATGGTAAATTCCTTAAACTATTTGAGCCCTGTAGGTGGTTACGTTAACTGAAGCTATAGTGGCACTTAATAAGTCCTCCAAAGTGCAGGTGTATGGGCATTTGGACTTCAATGTGTGGCTCATGTTTTGAACAAGAGAACCGCAGTCACATTGAGTATCCGACGGGTCTACAAAACCCCATTTCGCCAAATTGTTTTTATAGCGTTTTAGAAAGATAAGTTAATTATAGAAGGACACTGTTTTTCGTTTTCACCTACGTAAATAAAAAACAACGAAAAATTAAATTCGAAACAATGAAAAAAAAATTATAAGTTTTTTTAAGAAAACAAAGTTGGAACAATAATAAAAATCACAAAAATCTCTGTTTGCTTCAGGTGCTCTTTGTTTTTAGGGTGGAAAACCATGAAATAACTTGTCAAAGGTTGTAGTCTTTTACTGACTAAACCCATCCATGTTACTTCACTTGCTGTAAGGCCTTGGTGACTTTTCCAAAGTATTCCGCAGCTTACATCCTAATTATTAATAATAGCTCTTTGCCTGATCCAAAAAATCTAATCATCAAAGTAAGGATTTACGCTGCGTTAAGTGGTCAACCGCGCGGTCCCAAACAAAAGTGCTCCGTCGCGGGGAGCCGTGCCCGCGTCCGTTTGCTACGTAATAATATTAAAGTTCTCCATTGACACGACTACATATACATGGATAAAGTTGAAATAGTGATACTGCGTAGGTAACAATCCGGTTTCCGCTACAGGGATCGTCGCACACGAAACACGCGCGACGTCACATAACGGGTGCCGGTGCGGGCGCCTGCCCGTGCGCCCGTTTAACGCAATGTTCGCCCTAACGCTTGAAACTACTTAAAGGTCGATAAGACTGAAGAGACATTGAAATAGGAGTCTATTTCAATGAAGAAATAGAATTTTCTTCAAAAATTCATTTCTAAATGGTTTCTAAATGGCTCAATTACATAATTACTAAAAGCTTATCTTTCGAATCAGTTCAAAAAATTTTTCAATGTTTTATTTTTTTTAAATAAAATGTTTAATATAATATTTACGAGATTAAACGGCGAAGTATCTGATTTCGAGGACATTACATTGAAATGAAAAACCTTTAAGGAAATCGTATTGGTACTTAATCTCTTTTCTAAGCGTTTTTCCTTTAAATTGATTGCCTAAAGACGTGCGGCTTTTGTAGGGGCAAATAAACTGAATAGATTAAACGTTTTTTAAACGTATGGTTTTTTTTTAAATTAGGTAATTAATTTACGTTCATGGTCGAGCACAGGCGCAGAGTAGCCAGCCTATCGGTATTTTACAGGTTACATTATGGAGAGTGTGCGTGGGAATTGCATGAGTTGATTCCGCCATCTCCTTTCTACCATCGGTCAACCCGACGAACAGCAAGTATCCACCCTTACGTTGTTGAAACTTCAACGGTCCGGACTAAGCGTTTCACTTCGTCGTATATACCGCGTACATCGAAGGACTGGAACAATTTGCCTGCTGCTGTCTTCCCGTCCAACTATAATTTAGGTGTCTTCAAGGCTAGAGTGAATAGGCTCTTAATAAACTAGTGCACCTGACCATCAATGATTGCATCTCCGCTTACCATCAGGTGGGATCGCAGTCAAGCACTGGTTTATATCAATTAAAAAAATATATATTTTTTCTGTTTTGCTTACAATTGCAATGGCTATTTTTTGAAACAAATATATTTTAACTTTATCATTATTATCGCAGTTGAAAAATGTCCACTGTTAGATAAAAGATAGATAGATAGATAGATATATTCTTTATTGTACACCAAAAATACAGATTACATTAGGAACTTAAAATTAATAGGGTGTCATAATGGGCGGTCTTATAAAAAAGCGATTCTTTACATACAACCTTTGGATGGATTTGACAAAGATAAAGCCTCCCCCAAAAGTCTATTTCTACCGATTTAATGCTATTCTTACTAGACTGGCTTGTTGTTCAGTGGCCCTGACTGCTATGCCGGAGGTCGTGAGTTCGATTCACACCCAAAGCAAAAATATTTATGTGATGAAAACGATAATTTGTTCTGTTTCTAATTTGTCTACAATAAGTACTTTTTTTTTAATTCTTGATAGGTTTACGCTTGACTATCTGACCTAATGGAAAGCGACGATGCGATCAACGATACACGTATTT
This sequence comes from Mythimna vitellina, assembly GCA_949316375.1. Lineage (NCBI taxonomy): Eukaryota > Metazoa > Arthropoda > Insecta > Lepidoptera > Noctuidae > Mythimna > Mythimna vitellina. The sequence goes on from OX438696.1 coordinate 6,076,553, forward strand.
ATAAATATATGGGTAAGTTTATTTATCAGTTGTCTAGTACTCATAGCACAAGCTCTGCTTAGTCTGGGACTAGATGGCGTTGGGTGAAAGTAGTGGAATATAATATTATTCGTAAATTTGCAAACAATGTGCTCTGTCCTCAATCAAAGTACATAGCGACTTTCTAACGCTACAACTTCCATTACGAGGTCGTATCATTATCCGTTATCTAACCATAAAAAGTAAACCAAAATCTAATTTAATTAAAATATATAATATAATATTCCACAAGTATTACACAACACTATCTAGGTAAGTCCCAAACTAAGCAGAGCTTGTGCTATAAATACTACACAACTGATCAACATACTTATATATTTTCTAAATACATACATACCATAGATAATTTACACAGAACAAATGATCGTGCTCATCGCACAAACATTTGTCCTGGGTGGAAATCGAACCCACGACCTCTGGCATAGCAGTCAGGGCTACTAACAACTAGACCAAAAGGCCAGTCAAATCTGGTTTCATGGTACACAAAACCTTGTTTTCGAAAACTATCGACTGCTTTAACTCACAGAAAATCTATTACATCAACTAATTAGGAAAGTATCCATCGGGTAACTAAATTCAATTAAAACTTTGTACTAAAGTTACATTTTGGTGCCACAAAATAGGGGGTAATGCGGGGATCAAGTGTGACTTAGAGACTTTCTGGGGATTTGAGAAGTGAGAGAGATATCATTACGTCTAATTTAGTTGGGATTAAGTGAGTGAAGCATCTTCAATTCGTCTCGTTTGGGGGACTTGGGTAAGGAGGAGAAATAAATTCAGAGGCGGAAAAATTTTGGAGACGGTAGAATTTTTTAAATGAAATTAATTTTCTCGTAGTTAAAAGGTAGCTTTGGTTCCGGCTCGTAAAATTAGTCGAAAGTGGTGCAAAAACAATTAAATCAAGGGTCTAATTAACAAGGTAAAACTTGCTTTTAAAAAATATTGGACTAATTGAGACGTAGTTTTTAATTTGTGTTTTTCAATAGTTACTGTACCCATATCATTGGTAGTAGTAGTAATATTTGGTGAAAAAAAACTAGTCTTCAGACGTCCGCCATATTGGCTTTAGAATGACGTCACTTAGTTAAGCATGCATTGTCATCAAAATTGAACGTCTGTTTCAAATTTCATTTCAAATAAGCGGTACCTTTATATATATATATATATATGTTTAATGTACTAGCAGACTCGGAAAAAATTGTTCTGCAATTTTATTTTTCTGTAACATATGTGTACATAAATAATAAAATGTCTTCAAAATTTCAGCTCCATTAGTTAGGGGTAATTGTTTTAAAATTTATTCGCAAGATTTGACCCAAAAAAAAACTAAGCAACAAACATTGCAAGTTAGTAAAAGGCTTGTTAAAAAATGTGTTGTGAAGCGTTTCCAATTTAAAGCGGAAAAAATACGCAATATAGAACTATATTTTTGTGTCCGTGCAAACTAGAAAAAATAAAATCCGTTAATCGCATTAAATATAAACCTAGAGAGACAGAATGGCTTAAAATTTATCGAAAATCCGGCCAAATATATTAAAAGTAATATCCATCTGCCAATTAAAGTTCATAATACCCTGAAGTGATTTAAAACAAAAATAACCTGACTAACCAGACCGCATTCATTTCTCTCAAATCCTCAAACCGTAACCCTCAGTCTAAATTCGACGTAATTTCGGTTAAGATAGAACTTAATTTCGTTTGATCGAGTTTGCAACGGATTAATCGTACGATTTATCAGGAACTGATGTACGGGACTTGATTCAGGAACTTGGTTTGTTTAACAGATAAAACTGCGGGAGTGGTGTTGTATCCGCAGTGCTATACGTGCGGCTTATGAGCGACGAATTTAACGTTACGTGTTCTTGGTGGTAATTTTACGTAGCACTTTTAGAGCAATATTTAAATAGTAGTCATATTTTAAATGTACACATATAGTTCAAATAGTAAATAGTCGTATTTAAGTAGCTAGTCTTTTGCTTGTACAGTAGAGGTTGTTGAATTGGAACGAGCTATTTCTATGACATTTTGTTAGTCAGTGGAAACTTTTTTTTTGTAGAATTAATAATAATAATATAGCTTGGACCTTGTTCTCGATGCCGGTGGGCTACATTTTTTTATATTTTTAAATGTTTTTTTTTAAATTTATTTCTTTAATAAATAAATGGAGCAATACAATAATACAATAATGGAGCAGTGGTGGCCGAGTGGTAACGGCCCCGACTTACGAGTTGTAGGTTGCGGGTTCAAACCCAGCCAGGCGCATTACTTTGTGTAATTTATTTCATCACCACTGCTCTCAAAACGGTGAAGGAAAACATCGTGAGGAAACCGGCATGTCCTAGAACCAAAAATTCGAAGACATGTGACATCCACCAATCCGCACTGGGCCCGCGTGGTGGATTACGGCCCATACCCTCTCCTAGGGAGGAGGCCTGAGTCCCAACAGTGGGAACATTAAAAAGGCCGACTATGCGACGACTATGCTAAATAAATGGAATAACAATATTCCACAACTATCACACAACTCCATTTTACTATGAGAACTAGACAATTGATAAACATACTCATATATTTCTAATATTTACATATTAGAGATAAATTACACCCAGACACAGAACAAATGATCGCGCTCATCACACAAACATTTGTCTTGGATGGGAATCAAACCCACGACCTCCAGCATAGTAGTCAGAGTCACTAACCACTAAACTAACAGCCCAGTCAGGCCAGTCCCATCGGTTACTTTTATTTTGCTTTGACGTGTTGAAAACTCATATAATTTCCTATTTTTTAATAAGCTTTACGAAATTGTTTTATTATACCATTTAACTTGATAATAGACATTATAACAGTAAAAATAAAATATGATAAAACACCGTCCATATCGATGTTGAAATAATATTTGAGAAATAGCAATATTTTTGAATAAATCATGTTCGAACGCTCTTACAAAAACTAAAACAAAAAGTTAACGTTTCAAGACCGCACTTTTTACTGGAAACAGGCAATGAAAAAAGAAAGCTCACCGCAGTAAAACCAGCGTAGCTGCCACGCGTAGAGTTGCTATGCTCGAAAATACAATATTGTGATAGCTACGGATTTACGAAAAATATATAAGCAATTTTATTTTTCATGAAGTGGTCCATATTATGTTGAATTGGCTGTTGCCTGCTAGGGCCACGAGGAAAAGTATGAAAAGAATACTTGTGGTCCTCAAACTCAAAAGGCAACTGGAGGAACATATAATAGAATAAAATAGAATAGAATAGAATAGAATAGAATAGAATAGAATAGAATAGAATAGAATAGAATAGAATAGAATAGAATAGAATAGAATAGAATAGAATAGAATAGAATAGAATAGAATAGAATAGAATAGAATAGAATAGAATAGAATAGAATAGAATACACAAACACACCAAAATAGTAACAAAACTTTTACTTTTTTTTGTCTTCTTTTCTTTGGTGGAGGTGGTGGTGGTGTGGTTTTAGTCAGTCTGACACACCCTCTCGTTCCACCCTAGATTGAGAGAAGTCATTCGATGATTTGCCACCTTAAAAAAAGGTACCTATATTGAGTTTTGAGTTGAAACTATGAAAGATCTAATCCATACTGTTATTTTAATTTAAAAGTAACTCTGTCTGTTATGTTTTACGGTTAAACTACTAAACCGATTTTGATGAAATTTGGTACAGAGTAAGTGTGAGCCTTAAGGAAGGACATAGGCTACTTTTATCTAGCTTTGACTTTGCGTCCGCCATCACCGATATAAAGGCAGACAAAGTCATGAGCAAAAGCTAGTTTTAACATACTTATTGGTTGTAAAAGAAGATTTAGACTTAGTAGTATGAGATCGAAAGTTATTTACAAGTTCAAAGGGCTAACTTAAGAAGAAGAAGATAATGTTTCTCTTTGAAGATGATTGCTCCCAGACCGGACTGTCCCTTGCAGAGACACTGGGTGGCAGCAGTCATAAATAAGATAAATAAATAGTAAAAAATAACAAAACTAACTAATTAATTAAGCTCTATTGTTACTAACACCGTACTATTTTACGTTGGGTAGGGTTACCACTAGCAATATAAGTTGATACTTGAAAGAGAGATGAGTCTTTAATCGATGGCCATGATTATTACGGCCCATTCCCTCTCCTGGAGAGGAGGCCTGAGTCCCAACAGTGGGAACATAAGGCCGACTATGCTATGCTATGTTACTAACACACCAATACTAATAAAACTATGTAGTCTGAAAATAAACTTATTATTATTATTAAACTTGTCTTGGTATGGTCATGTGAAGAGGAGGGATGAAACGCATGTTACTAAAAGAGTTATGAGTTTACATGTGGATGGATGGAGAGGAAGAGGGAGACCAAAGAAAAGATGGATGGATTGTGTGAAGAGTGATATGAAAGAAAAGGAAGTTAGTGATAGCATGACGAGTAACAGGGCAGAGTGGAAGAAAAAAACGTGTTGCGCCGACCCCAAATAATACGGGATAAGGGCAGGAAGATGATGATGATTATTATTAAACTTGGTCAATGATAGAGCTAGCAAGCGGCTATTTACTAATCGTATAAAATTTAGATTAAATTGGTAGAAAAATAAAAAAGGAATACAGACCAACCATTTTACGTTGGATACGGTTACCACTAGCAATATAAGTTGGTACTTGAAAGAGAGATCAGTCTTTCATCGATGACCATTTATTTGAGTATAAATGTGAATGATTATTAAGCGAGAAGGCCAAAATGATAAATGTGTAGCGACATCTATGGCGTCACATAAGAACTAATCCTACATCGCGCAATTAAAGTTCTCCTCGCGATTAGAACATATAAAACAGCCCGAAATCATCTATCGGGCAGTTGCCCACCAGACATAACATCTGTCTGGTCGGAGGATTCTCCCTTTTCAACGGAGGTTTGAGGGACTTTACTCTCGGTTCCGCCCAGCTCCAAAGATGGATTGAGTGAAACATGATGAAAAAAAGAAAGTAATTTTTGGAGGGTCTACGTATAGGAAGATGCATCTAAATATAAAGACACGCTGGAACGGTGTGTTTAAAACCCCAAATAAGTAGATCAAGGGTTTATCGAGTGAAATTCAGTAGCTGTATTAATTATTCACAAATTGATTTGAAGTGTTATATATTAAATATACACACAACTGGATAAACAATATAAGGAGTTAAAACAGGCTTGATCACGGGAAATCGGAGCTGGGTATTTTGTTGTTGACTACCTCAGCGAAGCTTACAGAGAAGACTCACTGCTAACTCAATACATTTGCTGTCAAATACTGCAAAGCTATTAGAACGAGAGAAGATGAGAGCCGTGGTGGCCAAGTGGTAACGGCCCCGACTTACGAGTCATAGGTTGCGGGTTTAAACCCAGCCAGGCGTATTACTTTATGTAATTTATTTCATCACCAATACTCTCAAAACGGTAAAAGAAAACATTGTGAGGAAACCGGAATGTCCTAGAACCAAAAATTCGACGACATATGACATCCACCAACACGCACTGGGCCCGCGTGGTGGATTATGGCCCATTCCCTCTCCTAGAGAGAAGGCCTGATTCCTAACAGTGGGAACATTATAAGGCAGACGATGCTATCCATTAGAACAAAAAACATTCACATCCTAGTGGAAAACAAAGTAACTGTACTCTGTATTAATAACCATACCCTTTCTAATCTTGACACTAGGTAATTGCAGAAACCGTGCGGGCTAATTGAAAAAAAAAAATAACAAGGCCACTAGGATGATTCCGTTTAAACGCCAATCAGAAAACTGTATCGCTATGTCAGAACTAACAAACCTGAAATTGAAAGAACAACTGCACAGCAATAGCTAGCAATAGCAATGCGAACACGGTCTGATACCCTTCACAAAAAAAAAACCTACAACCTTAACTGAAATACTGGCAGTTTCGAATATTTCTACTTCACAAAAGAAATATCGGCATAGATATAACCGACCGATAACGAGCCCGTCCGAACATATTGAGTTCTGCTATGCTCAAAAAGTTAAAATAAAAAATATATACGTTACGAACTCGCCCCAATTTAGAACTGAACAAATAGGCATAATGAAAAACAATATTTTTGTGGCCGTTTTTAATTTATTTTAAAGATTTTTTTTTGATTGTTGAAAAGGAAGTCGTGATTCAGTTACATAAAATATGTAATTGAATTAAGAAAATTTCCTGTCGTGTTTCGTTTTGTCGTCGCTCAATGTAAAACACACTATTCAGCCACATCCAGTTAGACTCTGGCTTGCGGACGGCGAGCAATGGGTAGCTCGCTAGCCGACCGTCCGGTAACCGTCCAGACCGAACCCAAGTCGTTGACGCCGCGTTCTGCTCCACGTGCGCCTCAAGGAGATGTCAGAAACCGTAGGGACCTAGCAGGGTCGAAGCCTACTGGGGCCAAGGGTGTTGCAAAAAGGATCCTCGGGGCCCTAGAACAATGGCAAAGAAGGAACAGGAGTGGGTTTTTAGTCATAGGCCATAGCTGCCTTTATTCCGACCAGCCCACCTCTCTTCAAAAGCAGATGAGGCCTCCCAGTTTATTCAAGGCGTCTGAACGGGAATTTGGTGCTCTGAGGGTTTTTGTGCGTATTTCATTGGCAATTGTACACTGTAACAGCACGTGTACGATCGTGTCTATAAAGGAATTTGGTGTTTTTAGGATTCGTGTGTTTGCTCCATCACCATGTCTGCTCCGCACAGAGGGCTGTCTGTGATGTCTATTGTGTAAAAATTTTTAGTAAGTGAGTAGCCAAAAAATGTTAGTGGGCAGGGTACATTGCTCGTAGAACAGATAGTGCCAAAAGGTTCTGGAGTAGCAACTGCATCCTGGAAGACGTAGTGTTAGTAGGCCTCCCACAAGGTCCGAAAATCTAAAGGTGATTTGAGAGTTGCGGTGATCCAATGGATGGATGGATGAGTGGCGGCCGCGTACCGGAAGACGCAGTGTCGAAAGGCCCCCTACAAGGTGGACCGATGACCTGGTGAAGGTTGCAGGGATCCGATTCAGTCCAGCAGTGGACGTCTGTCGGCTGAAATGATGATGATGATTGATGAATAGATACAATACGTGGCCTATATCCAACAGTGGACGTCTTTTAGTCGAAATGATGATAGTGATGATGAGTGGGCAGTGACTGTGTCCGGTCATGTGTCTGTCCATCCAGTCGCAGAATGTTTCATGTTAGCTTAGGTTAGTAAGAATCTTATATTCTAAAAAGAAATTGGGCAAATGCGAGTCGGACTCGCGCATTAAGGGTTTCGTACAAATTTACTTATGTAAATAGTTCAATTCCCGAATAGATTCTCGAAGATTTTTCCAGACTGCAAAAAAAAAGTTATTTTTTTGTGACGTTACTAGAAATTTACTGTTTTCAGATTTATTCCTATACCTGTACTATAAGACCTTGCTTTATACCAAATTTCAGAATTCTCGAACATCGGGAATTACCCTATGAATTTTGATTCCCTTGAGAGCGTCAAAATATATGTTTTTTACGACTTATCTTGTTTTTCGTTAACTTAGAAGTTTGAGTTTTTCACAGCTTCAAGGCAATGCAGACTTGAGTTGGGTTTTGATTTCAATTTGATACATCAAAACCTTCCCAAGATAAAGTGTATTGAAAGAGAGACTGAAAACAAAGTGATCCTGAAAGGGTTTTGTATTTTCCTTTTGAAGTACGGGACCCTAAAAATACTATAGTTTACTAAATTTAAAATACCATAATACTCTTAAGCAACCCAAACACTTGAGTTTTAATTCGAACCACTTTTTAATTAACATAAGTAACTCAGTCCCTGTATAATCAGTTGGTACTTTTAATATTGACGTTGGAAGTAAGCTATTTCTCCAAGTGAAAAATACCGCTCAGTCTACAACGTCTGCCAAGTTTCTCGTAGCAAGGCAAATTTGTCCATGTGCCGGAAAATTGGAACCTTTTGGGACGTATTTTATTTACAAGGTGCAGTTCAGAAGTCAATTTAGCTTATTTTTTTTTCTGCTGGAGACGAAAAGGTTTGTGTAGTAAGTAGTTAAACTGTTGAGTCTATTTGTGTAAATTGTGTGATTTAAACTATGCGAGATTTGCGATGTTTGTACAGACAGCGCCATCAACTAGTTACTCCCTTTTCTTAGATATTTTAATGTGATGCAGCTGCCTGTACACTGACAGACCTCGCACAATATGATATCCCATATTTTTTTAATTGAGATAACATTTCCAATTTTTTTTTAAGGTGGAAATTCATCTAATTACTTCTTTCGTTTTAGGGTGGAGCGAGCGGAGCAGTCGTGTCTCTCTCGCTCCACCCAAGAGTGGGGGATGTAATTAAATAATTTTTCCACCTAAAAAAATCATAGGCCATGGATTTTTTGGTCCGATGCACTGCTGGTTTTCTACGGTTTTAAGGCCGGACGGCGAGCTACATGTTATTTCAATGGGTCTAGAAATATGTTATTTTATACAAAAGATCCTTATATTATAATGAAGGTGAGCACTAAGCATGGTGGCTTTCGGTTCGTTCCCTCTCCTAGAGAAGAGGCCGGAGTCCCAGCAGTGGGAATACTATGAGCCTGAATATGCAATGAGCACTAAACAGATTTTTGAAGAGTTTTGATTCATATATGGGAATGATAGTTTGTGTAGTAAAACATAAAAAAAAAAAATAACCATTACATACCAATCGGAATAATTTCATATTCTTTATTGTACATACAACTTTTATAACACAATAATAATAAGGCAGCAGCTTAAGCTTGCCTGTGTATACAAGCAAGCTTCTTTCAGCATACTATACATACAAAAATAAATGAGAGATTTTTGTACGTGAATATAATGAGCTAAGGAGTGGAATTCCTTGCCGGAATCTGTGTTTCCTGATGGCTACAACTCGGAAATCTTTAAGTCAAGAGTGAATAGGTTGCTTCTAGGTAAGCGTGCTCCATTGTCGACCACATTGTCGCTTTTTATCATGTGAGATAGCGGTCAAGCGCGAACCTATCAGGAATTGAAATAAATGTATATATATAATTTGATTCGAAACCCAAAATTATGCTTTCATTAAATCGCAAGTTTGGCTCTGTGGGTGATTAAATCGCAAGTTTGGCACTGTAGGTGATTAAATCGCAAGTTTGGCTCTGTGGGTGAGCGATCAGCTACTACCACGAAATATGTGCTACTATACTGCGTGTCGCAGGTTCGATTTCCACACGGAACAAATATTTAAATATTCTACAGATAGTTGAGCTGGGTATTTTGTGTGTAAATGAGTTTACACGTTTACAAGCGAACCCACGATACGTTAATTCCTAGTTTAGCGCAAAGTTTATTTAAAAAACTGGGGAAGTTCGAGTCGGACTCGCGTCCTGAGGGTTCCGTACACACTTACCTATGTCAATAGTTCAATTCCGGAATAGAGTCTCGGAAGACTTTTCCGAATAGCAAAAAAAAAAAAATTGTGGCCATAAATTTACAGTTTTAAGATTTATTCCTATACTTGTGTTATAAGACCTTGCTTTATGCCGAATTTCAGGATTCTGGGTTAACTGGAAGTACCCTATTACCACATATACCGAAGTATACTTTTTCTCGTTAACTTACAAAGTAATAATTTTGAAGCAAGCCACAGAAAATATAACTCAAGCGACACACTTCAGTCAGTCACATTTACGTGTTTAACTTCATAACCATGGTAATAATTCTAAAAATAAACGTAACAGCTGAACTTAGAAAGAACGTTAAAAAAGATTCATGTTTTAACTTTTAACGCTTCTCAAAAATAAATCTAGGTCAGAAAGTTAACAGAACAACTTCAAAAGAATCACGGGGGTGTTGGAACAGAAGAAAAAGAATACTTTTTAAAAAAGGAATGAATTTTTTCAACTGGCTCCTAAGCAATCTTTGCTTCGCGACGAGCGATATAAAATTTCCATGACACAGAGTAGCAATATAGTACATAATATTTTGCGCAGAGGAAGTCCTTTGCATAGAAATCTGAGAGATTGGCTTTGTTCGGACGCACAAACAAGCAAGGTTTGTGCTCAAAGGCATTCAGAGTCTGAGCACAGGAAATGGTTCGATTGGACGAAAAAATCTTTCTTTTTGTGTGTGAAGTGAAAAACTGAATTAATAACTTGTATATTTTCTGTTTTACTGCTGTTTTCCTTTTGTTGCTTTTCTCTTTTTGTTATTTAAGTACTGGTAAATGTGTATTTTAAATGTACGGTTTTATTAATGTTTTCAACGTTAGTGAGAATTTAAGATTGTATTTTTTTTGTGATAGAAATTAATGAAACTTGGTTCTCAGTCATAAAATGAAACGGAATAAACACAGAACTAATTTCTGCATTTATAACGAACTATCATCAAGACTGGGCAAGTGCGAGTCGGTCCCACGCACTGAAGGCTCCGTACAAACTTACCTATGTTAATAGTACAATTCCCGAATGGAGTGTCGAAGATTTTTCCGATTCGCAAAAAATGTTTTTTTTTTTTGGTGACGTAACAACAAATTTTCTCTTTTTAGATTTATTCCTATACCTGTGCTATAAGACATTGCTTAATGCCAAATTTCAGGGTTCTATGTCTACCCTATGAATTTTGGTTCCTTTGAGAATATCGAAATATACGTTTTATGCGACATAAACGGCCGTATCTTTTCTTTTCATTAATTCAGAAGTTTGATTTTTTCTCATCTTCAAAAGACCATAGACTTTAGTGTCTTGACAGACAGACAGACGGATAACAAAGTGATCATATAAGGGTTCCGTTTTTTCATTTTGAGGTACGAAAATACTATAGTTTACTAAATTTAAAATACCATACTTCTTTTTTAGCAAACCAAAGGTTCCCATCAACCCAGAGACCATCCGGCTCAGCGACGGCAGCTACCACGCTGAGAAGTGCAGGCGACGCAGAAGCATTCCACACGCTTAGATACAATTTACGGCCTAGGCATCATTTTAATAACAGAAGTAATCGGCCTCCTATTGCCTCCAGCCGTGAAAGCCCATCGTTGTCCAAATGGAAACCCGTACTCTCCTACTCCTAGAACGCAAAGGGTAATTGAAGGGCACAGGTGTTGTTTTAGTCAGTAAAAGTCTGACATGCCCTTGCGCTCCAACCAGAGCGGGAGAAGTCATTTGGATGATTTCCCACCTAAAAAAAAAACCACCCGCCTAAACGAGTAAGGGCACAGCCGTTAGAGGAATGAGGGGAGTTGCAAGCTGAGTCCGAGAGAGAGCAACTCCGGACAGGAAATACAAAAAAAAAAATATTGGTGAAAAAATCCCATTTATTAATATTTTTATAGCTGGGCCTACATTTCACTGATAGACATCGGAGCATCAATTTCCTGAATATCAGAGTAATTAGCAACGAAACTCGAGTTGAAAAGTACCAGTGACGGAACGAATCATTTTGTGAAATCGATATCGGGATCACACTTAAAAGTCGTTGGGAAAGTGAAGATCAGTTTTATGATAGAGTCACGCGTTTTTTGTTAATAAATTTGTGGTCATTAAGGAATTAGTCCTAGGTGATTGGTAGATTTTTTGTATAAATATGAAGCAGTCATAAATTTTGCAAATAGTTGTATTATTTTAAATGGTTCATTTCGTGTAAAGTTTTGTGAATCTTGTGATCGCACGACAAAACAAATTGATTATTGAGTCATCCTCTCATAAGGGAGGACCGGAGGGCATCTTTCTCTTACTAATGACACTAATATATTATTCTGGAGTAAAATCTAGCCTAAATTAACTTATGCAAACTATTTCATATTTGGATTTTCTGGCTGTGTTTTCCGAAGGCGCCCGGCTGCGTATATAATTGCAGCCGCCATAATTGTGGCGTGCCCAGCACTGGGTCGCGACATTCGCTGTCAACCCTAAAATTATTAATTAAGGCGTGCCCAACGTTTGAGCCGTTTGTGGTTGAAACACTAGGGCTATGTGGTCCGAGCGCTTATCAAGTTGTTCGGGATTTCAGCAAACAACTGGTCAATAAGTAAACAAAATCGTCAATATTTACCACCTAAAACGAAATGACCTTAAAAAGAATTTGACTGATTGGTTAAAAACACTTTCGTACAGTGATACTGAGAAAATTGTGGAACCTCAGAAAGTTAATACATACACACACTACATACTACATACTTATTGTTATGTCTGGGACATTGTTTTTTTTTAACATAAAGATGGGAGTTGGTAGTTGCGAGACAGTTTATAACTTTTGCAGCTGCCATCATTATCTATATCATTATTGTCAATTGTTTTATGTTCCAAAATAAATATTTTTATGTTTTTATGTTTTTTTTTTTACTGGTCGACTCTTTGCGTAACCAGAGGGCTAACAATTTTTTCGGTCAACAACTGAGTATTGCTGTTCAACGTGGTAATGCTGCCAGCATCTTGGCACTTTTCCCACTGCCATCGATGTATAAGTATACTCGTTTGTACATAATATAATTTTCATTTCATTTATATACCATCATCATCATCATCATTTCAGCCGATAGACGTCCACTGCTGGACACAGGCCTCCCCCGAATGTCGCCACAAATAACGGTCCTGTGCGTCTTGCATCCATCGGATTTATATACCAATTAATCTATAACATTTATTAGTTTAAATATTTATAAGTAGTTATATAATTATGATTATAAACTGATTTCATATACTAATAAAACAAACGGTTGAACTTTGATGAGAGTGAAGCAACAATAATTATATCATATCACATTTTTTGTGTCCAAAAAATGTTGCTTTTAAATCAAAAGCTTTCCTGTGAGAGATCAGTTTATATGGTAATGTGAACCGCTATTTTCCCCTGGTGTTTGAAGCCAATCAGACTAGTGTTATGATTGCGATCGAAATGTTAATACATTGATTACGCTTACCCGTATATATAAATATTTCCCATTTGTATTTAAAACATAATTGAGCTCACCTTTATATACCCAAATTAGGAAATTAAGCTGCATTCAAATATTTCAGTGTTTAAATTTTAATTGTATTTAGGTAGTGTTTTATAGGGTTCCGTAGCCAAATGGCAAAAAACGGAACTCTTGTAGATTCGTCATGTCTGTCTGTCTGTCCGTATGTCACAGCCACTTCTTTCCGAAACTATAAGAACTATACTGTTGAAACTTGGTAAGTTTGATTTGTATTCTATGAACCACATTAAGATTTTCACACAAAAATAGAAAAAAAAAACAATATAATTTGGGGGCTCCCCATACTTAGAACTGCAACTCAACAATTTTTTCATGAAACCCATACGTGTGGGGTATCTAAAGATAGGTCTTCCAAAATGATATTGAGGTTTCTCATATCATGTTTTTCTAAACTGAATAGTTTGCGCGGGAGACACTTCCAAAATGGTAAAATGTGTGTGTCCCGCCTGTAACTTCTAAAATAAGAGAATGATAAAACTAAAAAAAAATATATGATATAAATTACCATACAAATTTTCATCGAAAATTAATTTGAACGAGATCTAGTAAGTAGATTTTTTTAATAAGTCATAAATCGTAAACCGCAATTTACCTTTCAAGTTTGTACGGAACCCTCAGTGCGCGAGTCCGACTCGCACTTTCCCAGTTTTTTTTTTTAAGAAAGACCAAATAATATGGGCATCGATGCACTGCATTGATAGTGCATTGGTATTGGTATCTACGCACGCACACACAAATTTATATGTTCTCGACGCAATCAAAATAGGTAATTTTTTTATTCCAAAATAACACTCAATTATTTTTGGATAAAAATTAGAGATAAGATATAAAATTGCTATTGCTTTCGGATACGGTTACGGATATGAAATCCGAAATATGGATTACTCACTAGTTTCGCATAGTTTCGGTTATGGATATAAAGAACTAGCTGACCCGGCGAACTTCGTACCGCCTAACTGTAAATGAATGTAGTATATCTTTTGATATAGTCAACCGATTGCGACGAAATATAGCCAAAATAATATATCAAGTTACACACAACTTTAATGTATAAAATTTATCGACATCGATTTCAAACATTTTACGTGATGCGCGCACAACTAAAAACTTCTACAGATTTATTTAGAGTTGGCAGTAGTATCATCACAACGTTAATGTTTCTGTTTGTCGTTTTGGACCAATATCTGTAATGTTCATTAAATTATGTATATATTATATTTACCTATATTGTATTGTATCTGTGATTCATTTGTATATCTTTTTTTATATTGCCTTTCTTTTTCTTCTCTCTCTTTTATTGCACCTACCACTATTCTTCTCTGCATCACCCAAAGGTTGACTGATAGAAAATGCCTAAGGCATTAAGTCCGCCTCTGTAGCTTTATGTGCATGAAGTATAAATAAATAAATTAAATTAATAAATAAATTATATGTATAGGATGTAAAATTATAAAAGTAAAATAGAAATACTAAGTTTTGACTTTTATTTTTAATATTGATACTTGTTTATCATTTTTTTAGCCGGGTGAAACAGAAACAAAACCTGTTGTAACTTGTCATTTAGATTCCGCCTTTATTCAAAACTATTAAACTTTTTGGGAACACACTCATTGTGCGTACAACTAAAGAGTGGAAGTTCTCTGCCGGAGTCTGTGTTTCCTGATAGCTATAACCTGGGAATCTTATAAGCCAAGAGTGAATAGGTTTCTTTTTTCTTTTGGAAAATCATCTTACGACATTCTCGCTCTTGGACGGAGCGGGAGATAGTGTCAGACTTTTACTGACTAAAAACCCACTCCTGTTGCTTCGTTGCCTTTCCTACCGGGGCCGCTTCTTCCTTTCAGAATCAGACCCTTGGCCCCAGTAGGCTTCGACCCTGCTGGGCCCATATAGTTGCTGACATCTCCTTGAGGCGCGCGTGGAACAGTACGCGCCGTCGACGACTTGAGCTCGGTCCGGACGGTTACCGGACGGTAACGGTAGCTCATCTGCATAAAGTAAGGTGTCCTTCAGTATGATATCTTTACAGTATCTTCCTAATGAATTCTTAACTATCTACAGATAATAATAATAATATTCCACAACTATCACACAACGCCGTCCAGTCTCAAGCTAAGCAGAGCTTGTGTTATTAGTACTAGACAACTGATAAACATACTTAAATATATCTAAATACATACATATTATAGATAAATTACACCCAGACACAGAACAAATGATCGTGCTCATCACACAAACATTTGTCCTGGGTGGGAATAGAACCCACGACCTCCGGCTTAGCAGTCAGGGCCACTAACCACTAGACCAACAGGCCAGTCATATTAGCAACATCGACTAGTAATCGCAATCATAATAAAAAAAATACTGAAACACTGCTACGAAACCAACCAAACTATCTAAGCAAAACCGATTTCCTTTCTAATAAAATTGCGCATATGTAACACAGCAAATACTCCCTTATACAAACAAATTCCCTCGCTCTCGCTTCCATATTTGCTTATACGTTTACATATAATACGGCAAAGTATAACGAGCCGCCTAACAAGACCATCTTCCTTTTGCTACACGTGCAATCTAATTTTTCCGTATGATCTGATGAGACGGTACAGCTGACACCGACGGCTCGCTTCGTTAGCCGCTGCAGAGCAAATCGGATTTCTTTGAGATGAAATTAGCAATCGCTTTGAAGTATTAACACCTGGTGTACGAGTTGAGTATGAATCGTAAGAGGGTTGTACCTAATTGAAGTCTGGAAAATAAGGAGTTGCGCTGTAGGAGAAGTATATAGTACTTGGAAGTAGAGATGCACTTATTTGAATTCAGAATCAA
Organism: Mythimna vitellina; assembly: GCA_949316375.1. Classification (NCBI taxonomy): domain Eukaryota; kingdom Metazoa; phylum Arthropoda; class Insecta; order Lepidoptera; family Noctuidae; genus Mythimna; species Mythimna vitellina. The sequence continues at coordinate 6,092,407 of OX438696.1, forward strand.
TGTTTTAGGATGGTCATCATGTTTGTATTTGAATTCTGTTGCCTTATTTAATATTCTAGGGAGGTAAAAAGATTTGTATGCTACATCAACATTATATAGACGAAAGTTTGTATTTGTTTTTTATTTCGTGTGGGAAAACCATCCCCCGATGTTGGACAGAGCGGGGGATAGTGTCAGACTTTTACTGACTAAAAACCCACTCTTGTTCCTTTTTTGTAATTTTTCTAGGGCTCCGGGGATTTCTTTCGCATCACCCATGGCCCCAGTAGGCTTCTACCCTGCTGGGCCCCTACGGTTGCTGAGATCTCCTTGAGACTCGTCTGGAACGGTACGCGCCGTCGAGTACTTGGACCCGGTCCGGACGGTTACCGGACGATCGGACGGCGAGCCTCCAATTGCTTGCCGTCCGCAAGCCGCAAGCGTCGGTGCATGAGTTTGTATGTATGATGATGATTACAGATTGGGATCAAATTTAGCATACGAGTAGATCATGTCAATGTATCAATTTTTTATCCCCGAAGTATGTCACTTTGGAATCATTTTTGTAGGTACCTACTTTCAAGAAGGCAAACCAGTAGTAGAAGCAGGTATAAGATAATACCCAGAACTATCGATCTAGTAAAAAACAGGGCAAGTGCGAGTCGGAATCGCGCACTTCTTCTCTTGCCTGGCCCAGTATTTGACTTGCACTTGTGTTGTTTTAAGAACACATTCATTATGCGTACAATCAAGGAGTAGAATTCCCTCCCAGAATTAGTATTACCTGATAGTTACAAAATGGATATCTTTAAGTCTAGAGTGAATAGGTAAGCGTGTTCCATCGTCAACATATCGTCGCTTTCCATCAGGTAAGATAATGGCCTAGCGCGAACCTAACACCAGTAAAAAAAAACTTATATCATTATCCATTCACTTCTGCATTAGACAAAAGAGGTTCATAGAAGCACAACATTTATTTTTCGATATAAATTCAAACATTTTATTAATATAGACACAGAAACAAGATAATTATTTAACATTCATACAAATAGAAATAACTAATATTGTGTATTATAAATTATCCCCGCTGGAGGCCTATGTCCAGCAGTGGACGTCTTTCGGCTGAAATGATGATGATGTAATATAATGAAAAACGTTCCAGGTACTGACAACCCCTGCTTCTTTTAGGTTTTTAATATGGGCACTAGTAGTATAAGTAAGAACTAAATAATACTCATAAATTCAGAAGATGTATAATTTAAATGAATTCATTTAAGTATAACAATTGATATATAAGTTGATTATAATAAATTCAGCATCAATCTTAACTTTAATAAAGCACAATATACATACATTGTTACAAAGTGTACCCTAAAATAACCTTTTTTAACTTCTGTCTAATGCTATTGCTAAGGCGACCATTATACGGTCAAGCAAACGTCAATCAAAACCATCAATCATGGATGACGTTTAAATGACGGAATGTTATGACCATTATGTTTTCGTCATGCAAACGTCAGTCATCACATTAGACGATAGGTTATACGTCAGTCAAAATATTTGACTGTGGCAAAACTGACAGCAAAACCTATCGTGTAATGGACGCCAAATAGAGTATAGTGTTCTGTCATTACTCATTATTCGTCTTATTCATCACATAAAACTCCGCCATGAAACACCGATATCTAATTAACTAAAACACACAGATACAACACCTGTCGATATTTGTATTTATCGACATAGCTTCCATGCGTTTACAATACTATCGACACTGAAATCATGATTCATTAGGCCACTATCCGATATCTTTAGAGGGGATTGCCAATCGCTTTGAGCTATTAACGCACTGATTTACGAAGTTCCTCCGAATGGTAGGTTTAACGTAATGATAGAGAACCTACCTCATTTGGCCGGGTATTGATTTTGAGCTAGAAAGGGATTCGATTAACGGAGGCAGGTACGCGTTTTTGTCAGTATTTGATTGGATTTTGAAGTAGATGTAGGGTTTTTTAGTGTCTTGCCGTAATAGATAGCCACAAGTAGAATTGTGTCCTTATTAAAATCTGTGCACAAAAAACTTTTAACTTATTTTTTTAAATTTTAATAAAATAAAAAGTAATGTGGAAATTTGCCAAAGGCACAAAAATAATAAAAAATAAAGACCACATTTAACTAGCCTATCTTTAAAATTACATCCAGTACCAAAAGTAATTTGAGAAAAAAGCGTACTGTGTGGCACAAAGGTTTAATTTGCGGGCCTTTTTATGACATATCACGGGATCTAATGAGTCCATTTACATTTTCATCAGGATAAGAGCAATATTATTTACTTTTTATCCCACACTGTATCTAAGCTTATACATATTGTTATTGTTTATTCATTTAAATATAAATGTAAATTACATTTTTAATCATTTCAATAATGAATTAAAAAGATACATTTAAAAAGTGTATCACACCGATAGGATCAGGATCCAAGCTACCGAAGGTCCAGAGAAAGGAACCTTCTAACAATCTGAACCTTGTACAAAAATGTGGTTTTGTAGATCAAGTCCTTGATCCGCCTAAATCAAGGGTTTGATTCAAAGATTCAAAGCATTTTATTTCAAATAAAACATTTATAGGCACTTTTGAAATGTCAAGAAGTCAGTCAGTCAGAAAAATGATGTTGATTGCACATTCCAAAGCGTAGATCTCTATGGAGAAGAATGTGCAAGAAACTCCATGGACACTTTCAATCATGATTTGTATTACAAATAGTTACATGTGTCTTGTCGCTACTATTATGTGAGAACAATGTTAATAAAGTAAAAATAAAAACAAATAGATATTAAAATAGCCCCTGGCAGCTAAGAGATGATCAGTCTCAACTGACAGCACCTGTTCACGGACATGACGCGAACATTAGCACCACTCAGCTCAACCATTTTGAAGGGAACCGAATGATCCAACACAAGCCACCACCAGTGAGACATTTGAGTGAGCATGACAAACACCTCAACTGCCATGCTCATTTATGTCAAACAAGTCCAACAGTAACCTAAAAACCATTAATAGCTCCATGGTACTCACATTTACAAACTGTGAAAAAAAAATGTCACATTATAAAAATTCTACAGTATAAATTAATTATTTTCAAATTTCAAAAAAATACTTGAATAAAAAAATTCCAAACTAATCAATTTGTACACCCTAGTGGTAGTGGAGCTGAACCAGCATTGAGCTAAGCATTTTTATCTTGTATGTAATCCTCTAACTTATACTAAGCTTGCCTGCAAAGTGTGCGTTTTATACAAGATTTAAATTTCGTTTCATTGCGTTTTAATACTTGGGGAGGTATTTTATTATAACTTTTCAAACAGTACCCCATGAATGAAGAGGCCACTTTACCCAGTCTGAACCTGGTTTGCTATCATTTTAGCTGAAAGACGTCCACTGCTGGGAATAGGTCTCTCCCAATTGTCACCACAATGACCAGTCTTGTGCGTCTTGCATACGTCGGATTCTCGCAACCCTCACCAGGTCGTTGATCCACCAATCTGTTTTACGAGATATTTACCCTCTCTGCCTACTGCCACTTAAGTTTGGGGATTCTTTGTGTTATGTCCGTAACCTTGGTTCTCCTGCTGATATCTTGATTACAGTAACTTTATCTTTAATGTACATTTTGGTGTACAATAAAGATTATTCTAAGTACTCTACCTACTTGCTTCCAAAATAAGAAAATAAAGAAAGAAAAGGCTCTGTTCTGACAATGGTATAGAAGAAACGCCTTACTAATGCGATAAGTCTAGGTACCTTTATACTGGTTAAATTAAGTTTACTACTAAAGTCTATTATCTCTTTGGCTAGCACCTCAAATAATTCTGACTTTGTCCTTGTTATTTCGACCGAAGTTGTTTTTGGGTGCTAAAGCGAATGGTTTTTTAGGTTCACAATTACAAAAAATAAAAAACATTGCATTGTCTTATTAAAAAGGGGGTGAGCATAGGTTCCCCCCTTTAAAAAAAAGTGGTATTGATTTTATAACTCAAGAACGGGCTCACCTATCCAAACCAAATGTTTAGGCTTTGTTCGGACTATTTAGTAGATGGTTTATGTGAAGTTTGCACAAAATCGGTCGAGCGGTTCTTCATTTATCGCATTATTATTATAGCAAGACTTGTCATTAGATGATTTTCCCACTTAAAAAAAAAGTTCTTAGTCAAAAAAAGTCTGACACCGCACTGCTCCATCCAGAATGGGAAAAGTCATTTGATGATAATCCACCACAAGAATTACTAGAGAAACTATAAACAAACATCTTTAAAAACGGCAAATATATAAAGAAAGGCTTCTAACTTTTTTCTCTGAAAATAACAGTTGTAATGAAGAAGGACACAGGCTCGAAGCGACGACAAACCTGTTCAAACTCGGTTACTACAATTTTTTATGATTCAACCTGTTTATTTCACAAGTTTTTCTAGGACTTCATGAAAGATACTAGAATAGTAAACTTCACAAATTTGAGCTTGTGATAACATAATCAAATCTTATGTATTTTCTTATTTATCCATTAGCTAGTAGGTGATGTATAATGTTGGCTAAAAGATTAGCATAATTAGGCATAATAAGCTTTATAATGTTCCCACTGCTGGGACTCAGGCCATCTCTCTAGAGAGAGAATAGGTTGTAAGCCATCACGCGTACCTAGTGTGGATTGATGCTTGGCACATGTCTTCGAATTTTTGGTTCACGGACATGACGTTTTCATCACAATGTTTTCCTTCGCCATTTTGAGACCAATTGTAATGAAATAAATTACACAACGTAAAGTGCATGCCTGGGTTTGAACTCACGACCTACAACACGTAAGAGGCCGCTACTACTGGGCCACCACTACTCCTTATCAAAATATTAGATACAGAATCAATTAAGGCAACGTAAAAATGCAAATTTATATATACGCAGCTTGTATAAGGAATTTGTATGAAATCGAAGATTTTGGTTAATATTGTTTCATTAAATATGAACGACAGAAAAACATGAGTAAGCATGGTTAATTAAATTAACCCACATGCAAGAGATTGTTGCTATTTGACCTGATGATGACCAACCAGTGTCTGCACAGGACTTCGGATGAAACAAGAGAGCCCCACAGGAATGAAACTCTGCAATACTGTTCCAACGGTATATTTTTGCAGAAAGAGAGTCTTTCTAAGTACCACCTATCGCTTCATGTTAAACTAATTGTATTAAACAGTATTTCTAGTATTCCTGCTGTTACGTTAAACAGTCCATATAATTGGCTGCCACTCAGAAGATCAAATAGAGACTTGAACACGAACTTGTATTAAAAAAAAAAAACATCACTTTAGATAAATACATTTCTAAGAACCAATTCAATTTTCCTGATCTAAAGAAAAAAAACTGCATAATCTAAAACAATTCACAACTTATCCGGACTTACAATGGTACAACCAGCGTGACCCAATTGCAACAGGGTCCATACATGTCCGTACCCCAGACGTTACTCGTAAACTCGTGACGTAATGGCCACACTTTGCAACAATATCCCCATTTTATACGATAAGCGGTCTGTTCGCAATCAGCTCCGCAGTGGACAATTCAACGCTTACAGTTACTTGTTAATTACAGTTATATGGATAAATAAACTGTTATAATTATACTCCTGGCTCTCGTTAAAACGAAGTTTTAAACTGAGTTGTTTGTCACTAGTTTTTTTTTGGATTGGGTATTGTTCCCATAAAGGTCAGATGGTAATGCAATTACCTTATTAGTTTTAATCATTTTCTATATTCGTTAAAATGTCGTTGGATATTGTGTACCTATTCCTCATGGATTTTTTATCGTTTATCGGAACATGCTCATGATGAAAAACACTAAGTTAATTAATTTTAAATGTAAAAACATTTTTTTTTATCCCATACAAAATGCAAAACCATATCATATTCTCATAATAAATACCCTGCTCTTTTCATGGAGCCATGGGTGATGCGAAAGAGATCCCCGGGGCCCTGGAAAAATGGCAAAGAAGGAAGAGGAATGGGTTTTTAGTCAGTAAAAGTCTGATACTATCCCCCGCTTCGCCCAAGATCGGGGGATGTCATTAGATGATTTTTCCAACCGAAAAAAAACCATTGCCTTTTTCTATAAAAAAAAATTTTGCCGTACCCTAGATATAATTCTTGTATCGTCAGTGCGTTCTCAAAAATGTAAACTCACAAACAAAATACACCTAGACCCAGAACTATTATCTGTAGGCCATTCAAATTTTTGTCCTTCGTAGGAATAAAGCCCACCACATGCAGCTCAGCACCACCTAACTACTGCTCAACGTGAATCCAAAAGCTATTACGTACATTTGAATCTTTAAAACATATAAAAGCTTTTAATTCAATCTAACATAATGACTTTTAGAATTCAGAATTCTGCGAACTTCAAAAGAAGAAAAAAAAACATCTAGAAACTTACTTGAACTCTTTCACCCTTTCACTAAATAAATTAACTCAATCTAACAAAAAGAAAGGGGTGAAAATCCATTACTTACTAATGGGTAGTTACGTCTCTAATCTAATTCATTTATCTTATCTAAACTTTCGTCTAATCTAAAGATAGATATTATTTATGTTACTAAGGTTACTCAGGTAAGGTTTTGGTTAGGTGGGAGCAATGGTGGCCGAGTAGTAACGGCCCCGACTTACAAGTTGTAAGTCGCGGGTTCAAACCCAGCCAAGCGCATTACTTTGTGTAATTTATTTCATCACCACTGCTCTCAAAACGGTGAAGGAAAACAACGTGAGGAAACCGGCATGTCCTAGAACCAAAAATTCGAAGACATGTGACATCCACCAACCCGTACTGGGCCCGCGTGGTGGATTAAGGCCCATTCCCTCTCCTAGAGAGGAGGCCTGAGTCCCAACAGTGGGAACATTATAAGGCCGACTATGCTATGCTATGCTAAGGTTACTCAAGACTTGGGTCGATTTTCATTTCGCTGACTGTACTCTCGTTCCAGTTTATAGTCTTTTAAGTGTGTTACTAAAACGATACTTTATTTGACGAGAAAACTCACTTTAGTTTTATTCGAGTTCATGTTTTGTTAAGAAAATAGTTTAGTTAGTTTTGAATGCCATTAGTTTGAAATTTGAACTACTCGTAGATTTAGACAAATAAGTTCTGAAATGTTTTATACCGTTTTAGATAAACTTGGCATAAAATGGAGGTCGTAAATCTTAATACTTTCAAGCCTTTTATAGAATAACAAGAAGAATTTCAATAAACCTAAATTTAGTTTCATTTAATGGATCAATTTAATGGATAAATGAATACTTTATAAATTATCTCCTCTAGTTTTACCTGACCTTTTTGCCCGAGGAGCACTTTGGTTTCTTTGGTGTTAGGAGAGATTATGATAGCAGGATCAGAAGTTCAGAAGAAAGTCTAATTATTTTTAACAAAAAAACTTATAACATAAATGCAAAACTTGGAGCCATACCTCCTAGAGGCCCTGTAGGGGTAATGCCCGCTAGGTCTACAGGAATATTTGAAAGAAATACCGAGATCCTTGGAACACAATAGGCAACTGAAGGACACTGGTGGGTTTAAATCAGTAAAAATCTAACATGCCCTATCCCTCTACCCTAGAGCGGGAGAAGTCACTGGACGATTGATCACCTCAAAAAAATCAATGAAACTATTCACTTGGAAAATGTTTAAAATCCTTTACGAACCATATTTTGACCTGAACTGGCCAGGCTTGGAACGACTCTTTTAGAACCTTCTTACTGTAGCTAATCGCAAATTAATTCAATGCAAAAAATTTCTTTAATCTATCGGGAAAGAGGAAGAATAAATTAAATCAACTTCCACTCAAAACTAATTAATGACCCAACAATATTTAAATCTTAAACTCACAGAAGTGTCGTTTAATCAGTTACCACAAACTATGGTCGTATAACAGCAAGTAGAACGCGACAGAACTTTACTCCACGTTGAAGTAACGACAATAAAAGCTGGCATACTGCAGCGACGCGCCTGACGGCACTTCCGACACTATCAAGACATAGATGAATGTGCTCGAGATTGTTTCTCTACTATTACTTGCATTACTTATCGAGCCGTGTGCCACTTGAGTTTAATTTCATGCTACTTGCCTTTAGAATGTAATTTTTTGCTGCAAATTTGTCGTAATTTCTTTGATTTGCGTTGATTTTTAATCGACTTCAAAATAAAAGAAGGACGTTCTATGTTTGGCTGTTTTTTTTAAGTATTATCACCGATTTCTCGGTCAATTGTAGACCGATTTAGATTTTTTTTTATTGAAAGGTTATGCTTCCAAGTTGGTCCCATAGAAACATTGTTAGGATCTGATCATGAACTTTGAAGGTATGGAACGGAACTCCTCATAGGATCACAGCAGAACTGTCGTAACAAGTAAAATTGCTTTTTTTATTCGTGTAGTCGATGACTGACTGAAGGGAGAGAGAATATATCGAACTGATCCGATGATAAAGCCGGAAGGTAAGCCTCGTCTTGGTTTATTGGAATTTTTATGCAATGTTTTAAGGACAAAATTTTATACGTACCTTATACAACATTATTTTTAGTATATGAGAAACCTGAATATAGTTTGTTTAGAATCAGTAACTGAATCGATTCCAATAATTTTTACATCATGTTATATTTTTTTCCAAACATATTTAAATGTCACGTAGTTTTTTTGTCAGCTTTGTTTTTGTTGATTTCATATTTTTCGTCAAATTCTGCTCTTTAATTTCATTTTTCTTAGAAGTGACTTGATTTCCTATATCATTTTCATTGGTAGCTTCATTTTTGTTGTTTTAGTCAGTTACATTGCTTTTTGGAAAACAATGTTTAAAAACACTATCTAAACGAAGTTGTTTACTATTAGTATTTTTACTGTATCATGTATTTTTATTGCGCTGTATGCCACTTGAGTATGCTGCTCGTTTTTGAAATACATGTTTTTTGTTTCGCAAATTTTACTTACCATTTTTCATTATTTTGATTCGATCTAATTATCTATGTCAACTTTACTGCTAGCTTTATCTTCGTTGATTTTACAAATGAAATTGGTCTTCTTTAACTCTGCTTTGTCATTGGTGATTTCATTAATTACATTCACCTTCGTTTTCTTTAATTATGTTCTATTCTCTTCTTGCGTCTTTTTTTTATTCACGAAACTTTTTTATTTAGAAATCCGACTCATACGTAGTTTGGAAAAGACCAGGCAGATGGATTTATCCAACATAATTTCTTAATTTTTTTACACTTTATCAAATGGGCACGCCACAATTATGGCGGTAAGTCCCCTCTTTGAGGCGTGGTTGGAAAGACCTCACGGCGTCCTTACATTCCGCATGACGCAGGTTCTCACCGGACACGGTAAGTTCGGGAGGTTCCTGCACCGGATTCGTGCGGAAACGACGCCCGGGTGTCGCCACTGTGTGGCCCACCCGGAGGACACGGTAGAGCACACGGTGGAGGTGTGCCCCGCTTGGGCAGAGCAACGCCGTGTCCTCGTGGGGGCAATCGGCGGCGGCGATCTCTCGCGCCGGGCCTTGGTTCAGGCCATGCTCCGGAGCGAGGAGGAGTGACAGGCGGTCGCCTCCTTCTGCGAAGCAGTAATGCTAGCTAAGGAGGCGGCCGATCGCGTGAGGCAACGGTCCTTACGCTGTCTGACCGTCCGGTAACCGTCCGGCCCGAGCCCAAGTCGTCGACGGCGCGTATTGTTCCACGCGCGCCTCAAGGAGATGTCAGCAAATCGTAGGGGCCCAGCAGGGTCGAAGCCTACTGGGGCCAGGGGTAGTGTGAAAGCGGAACCCGGGGCCCTGGGACGAAGGCAACGAAGGAACAGGAGTGGGTTTTTAGTCAGTAAGAGTCTGACACTATCTCCCGTTCCGCCCAAGAGCGGGGATGTCATTAGGATGATTTTCCCACCCAATAAAAAAAAAAAAACACTTTATCAAATAAGATACAAAAAAACACCATAATTTATTATAAATTTTAATCTTTCGTTTTTGTTCTGATTTGATTTACCTAATCTTCCTCGTATATTAAACTGTAGGTGTCAATAGTAAGAACTTTAGTATCTAATAAAATAACGGTGTATTGGTTGTTTTCCCTTTTCCTATTTCATCTACTACTTTAAACCACAGCACAAAGATATTATGTTTAACAAAAAAAAAATCCTAAAAGCTACCATTTTTTTTCTCCTCATGAACACTGCCTTGGGCGAGGCTCATTGTCTGGTTTCTGTAAAGTAAACAATCCCTTCATATTACTAGCGTGAGACTAGAAACAGCTGACACACTATTTCATTTTCCTCCTATATTCACATCATTACGGCAATAAATAAAACAAAGTGAAGTGCACTTAACTACAAGACTACAACTACTGGAAAAATTTAAAAGGAAGGTAACTGCGTAATGAATTTAAAACTCAACAATAAGAATACGGGACACGACATTAAAAGGCAAACTTTAGTAAGAGCACCACCATTTCACGATAGTGGAATGGCTGAAGTTTGCATCGAGTGCTCCAAATGTCTTTATGATTCCCTCAGACATCATAAATTGATATATATTCTGAATCCTTTACACACTATGCATTCACTATTATAAAAATAGTCTTGAGAAATAGCTAGTGTGTTTTCGTGTATACTTTATACGGGCTTGTAAAGTTTTCATATTAAAACTTGGATTTAGTTGATGATATTATTATAAGGTTTTATGACGTGAAGTGGGTACCGTAATATGTGGAAGATAAATTTTATAGAGGTCTCTAATTGAGTGAGTTGGGAAAAACGGGCAAATTGTTACTTTACAGTGAAATATTTAATCGAATAAGTTTTTGAAGTTGAAAAGATTTTCTGGTTGGAATTTTATAATCCCGTCTATAATTTTCAAATTCAAATTCAAATTCATTTATTAATTTGTAAACATAGGTAACATTAAGATCTTAAATAACAATTTTTTAACGCTATGTTAGCTAATAATAGCATACAAATTTATATCACAATTAGACATTGGATAATTTAGATTAATTAATTATTATTACTAAATGTCAATAAAATTATTAATTATTACAGCACATAAAATTATAATTTGAGTGTCACAATACTAAATAAGTACAATGTCAAAATCCACTACATAATTATATTTTGTCCTCTAAATATTCAATGACACTGTAATAGGCTTTAGAGATTAAAAGCTTTTTTACCGTACTTTTAAAAACGTTTAAAGATTGTATCTGTAGCAATTCCTTTGGCAAATGATTATACAATCTTGGAGCCATGCAAAATACACTACTGTTTAAAAAATGCGTTCTATTACTAGGGAAACATATGTGATTTTTATAGCGTTTACTTTTCATTTTTTCAAACAGATTAATATTATTCTTCACAAATACTAACATTTCAAATATATAGATACATGGCAGAGTCAGTTTCTATTGAAATTGTTTACTATATTACTATAAATTATTTCCCTACTGATATTATTAGTCTGATTCTACAGAAAATGTGATTAGGGACTGAATAGATTTAGATCGAATTTGGCACACGCATAGACTATGTCCCGGAATAGAACATAAGATATCTTTATATCCTAGTAGTATTCCGTTAGGATATTTTTTTAATTTTGCGCAGGCAAAAACTAGTGTGTCATAAATGTAACTCTGTCTGATAAAAAGGACACAGAAAGAATCTTTCTTACTGCTATTGAAATTGCCAAAATTTTGCCTTTTTACGGTAAAACTGTCAGTAAATATAATGTAGCGAAAACCTATTCATGTCCACATATTTCTCGAGTCCCAAACTACGTTACAATTTGGCGAAATATCAATAACTTGGAGCACTTGTAAGGAAAATATTTCCGGTTACGTGAATTTTGAGCACAGTTTATATCTATTTGGCAATAAGACGAGTTTTCAATAGTACCGTCTGCTGAACGAAATGAGATTTTTACTACGGTAGTAATAACTTGATGGAATCTGGGACACGATTTTCAGGATCGAAGCAACGAAATCGTATTAGAAGGCGTTTTCTTCAATTTTATTATTAAGTTTTACGGCAATTTTCATTTCATTTTAACAATAAAAAGGTTCATAATAAGTATTTCCCGGAACGTATGAGTGTTTTTGGTTGTTCACAAGAAATAATTGGCCGTCGATTATTTGTGTAATGAATTAAATAAACTTTGGTGTGGGTATTGTTTCACCAGTTTTTATTAATGTTACAGTCTGATTATACTTTTGCCAATAGAATAATTTTGTTAGGAGCACAATTGAATTTTGTGAGGAGTTTTAAACCAATCATTTTTTTTTCCAAAATCCTTTGTTAGGGTGGTCGATTCTATTTTTTGGGTATTGCCAGCATTTTGCGCATTTTCTGTAATTGTATGTGTTTATTAGTAATTATTTTTATTTAAAGAAGAATTAATATTAGCTTTTACAAAACACATTCACAAAAGAATATTTTTTTATTTTGCAACAAAGATAACAATGAAAGAATCCAAGTTGAGTTTTTTTTCATTTATAACAATGTTTCAAACAGCAAAACAATAAGAAAAACCTTAGAGACGCGAAGTTGATAATAAATCTTACTTTTTTTATAGAAAAATGCACCTTTTACTTTGAAAGCTATTCAGAATTTCTTTATTCTTGGATTAAGGTACCTATCACGAGGAAACTCAGCGTTTCTGTACTGATTTAAGATGAGAACGAAAAGAAAACAAGGTATTCAGGTTTCATTCAAGTGTTTCCAATTAGGCTACTTCAATTCTTCAGTGTTTTGTTAACAATACTTTCTCTGAAAGACACTTCAAATAGAGAATTGGTTACTACTCGTTGAATACAAATTATTGTACGTTTGTAATTATGATTTTATACAATAATAATATAATATTCACACGTAACTATCACACAACGCCGTCTAGTCCTAAGCTTAGCAGAGCTTGTGTTATGAGTACTAGACAACTGATAAACATACTTAAATATTTCTAAATACATAAGTACTATAGATAAATTATACCCAGCCACAAAACAAATGATCTTGCTTATCATACAAACATTTGTCCTGGGTGGGAATCGAACCCACGACCTCCGGCATAGCAGTCAGGGCCACTAACCACTAGACCAACAGGCCAGTCTTTTAATCAATATCTTAATATTTTGTCTATCTCAGTGGTTTTCAACCTTTTTTTGATCGGGGACCACTTCGATTTCTTGGTTGTTAATAGAGACGTAAACTCCAAAAGAAAACTTAACTATTTTAATAAAATTAAATAAAAAAAATTATATATAAATTCAAACCCTGTAGGACACCTATTTTATAATTTATTATATTTCATTAAAAGTAAGGACCATAGAAAACAGAAAAACTTCTGGTAGGAAGTTAAAATCTGTTCGCAGTTTGAAACATTATACCTCTTTGGTTGGGACCCATTGGTTTATATGAACTCGCCGATGTGCACTAAAACTTCGATTAAATCTCGTTACAAATCTTTATACATAATATTTCATAGACACTTACCCATAATCATTTGGCTTGCAGTAGTCAGCAATTTCACATCGTTGTTCGCGTCCTGTGTTTCAAGTCTAACAGTTACATTGAGTGGATCTAAGGTCTCATCACCAGCTCTTCCATGAAGAGTTACTAGGATGGCAGTAGTTTTTCCTGGTACTGCTACTTCTGGTGCCACCACTGAGAACCCGCTGAAAAGAAGAAAATGGATTTTAAAATTTAGGATTTTCAAAAATTTTATTATAAGTATATATATTTTTTTATTATTTAAGGGATTTTTGAACACTAATGCGACGATGTCAATCCAATCAAATTTAATCTGCTTTTTTTAAAATGTTTGAAAGAATATGAAACTTTTGCTGCCCTAAAACTAAGTTTGGCAATATGCCACCGATATCCATTGTGGACATCTTCAAGGACTTTAAAATAATGTTTCTCTTGTCATTGTATCAGACACATTCCACCATAATGCTGTACGTTTTCCATTTTCCTAGATACCTCAGTTAGGGGAGGCTATTATGCATTTGTTGCATTAGATAAAATGAATGAATTTCGATGTGTAGAAATACACTACAACTAGCCTAGATGTTGTTAGAGCAAAGAAGATTATATGCTTAGTAAAGACCGTAAATGATTTTACATTTAATCTCAAAATAAATAATAAATTTCCTCACTTTTATTTGAAAGTATCTCATCTAGTCATCTCTACACGAAATGGACTCTTGTTTATTTTTATGTCACAACATATTTTATTTTCTACAAAAACATCTACACACCTATCCAAAACAAATCTCTCGTAGCGAATCGACCGCAATCTGATTTTGACAACTGGCCAAATTCTCATCAACAAAACGAAATAAAATTTCGCTCGTAACTGTAGTTGGCCAACCAGGAACAAACGAACAGTAAGTTGCTATCGGCGTAAACGTCAAACATCGAACAACATAGGTCAATAAAATTCAATTCTAAGCGTAGGGAAATATTGAAAATTCTCCAAACCAAAGTCTGCATTGCGACAAATCGGTTGGACACGTTCGAATTATTGTATTTTCCTACGTGTGCACAGAATACTGAATTTTGTTTGACGAAACCGTTCGTGCTACATCCTGTTTAAGCGCAAGAACGCGCCTACGTCTGTTTGAGTTTCCTGATACTGTTTAGTTAGTTTTAAACTATGCACTCAGATGTTCATTGTTCATTACTGTAGCATTGTCTGCTTTGGTTTGTTTTGCTTAAAGCTCTAATATTCTAAATTAAATTATATTCTATCTCATTTCTAGCGAAATTTTCAGGTCTAAATAACTTTTATTAATCTTTTTCATTTCTTTCCTCTTCCTCTTTGTAACGTTCTCATTTCCTTAATATCACGTGCATAACATTTTTATTTGCCACATCACATTTGATATACTCCATGTAATATTATGTTACGTCATAATAGAGGGAAACGAAGCTGAAATAAATATGACAACTAAAAGAAATGGTGTTGTCTCTCGTGTAATTTTTTTATTTGCTAGACGAATGGCTCCATAATGTCTACTTTTGATAAGGGTAACAGTCGATATGTCGTGCACATCGGATGGGTATTTCCGCTGGAGACAGGATTTTATTTGTTTTCTTGAATAGTATTACAAAGTATTGGATGCTGCTGATGACATGGAAAAAGAACGATAAAGACATAGTACGAAACAAGGTTCATGTCAATTTGTGACTATATATGAATAATTATTTTGAAATAGATATTAGTCGAGTAGGTGAATATAATTGTTAGATATATTATTATATACAGTGAACAAAAATAAACTTTACAAGATTATTATATATTTTTTATTGAGTTTTGGTTTTCTCATCAAATATTTAACCTTTTATTTAGATTTTTCTTTGCATTACATAAGTAGCAGTTTTATTTTAAAACCAATAACTAAAAATGTACTTCTAAAACACGCAACTTAAACATGTGTCAAGCAGACCGCATCAAATGACATCCAAAGTCCAAGGAAACTTAGTTTAAACGAACTCCAGTGCGGGTGGAACTTATTTCAAAACTAGTGTACTGTGGTTTCCGGGACAAGTTGCTTAGTTTATTTGTGCACTCGCTTTGCAGACGTGTGACGTTGGCTTTGAACAAAGCTTTATGATGCTTCCCTCTGTTTTACTACCACAAATAAACGATTCTTGTTATTTCTTTTCTTGTAATTGGTATTTTCTTGGTTGCTGTTGTGTTTTCAAGTGATTTTCCACTGAAGTTGGATTTGCGGTCTTGTTCAAGTTCGGGAAATAAGATTTATGATTTAACTTAAACGTTATGAGAGAATGTGGATAATATGATCAATGACGGTATTAGGATGTCAAATATATTAGTAGCAGAATTCTTTCCGAAGATGACGATAGCGTATGATAATGAACAGAAACCGCATCGAAGTAATATATATTCATGGTATCAAAATTATGTTATCTCACTAATCAACTGATACAATTCCGAAGCTTGGGAGAATGGCATAATTAACGAAACCTCGACGAGAATGTCAACAATATCCACAAATTCTTCTTTGGGATTCTAGTCACGTTTTGGTGCGAATGAAATTAATTACTTCCCGAAAGGTGGCCGACGTTGTAATTAGCGAGGCCATCTGAGAAATGAATACAGTCATTATCAAAAAAGTTTATAGGAAAATTGTGTCAGGAACCGACAGGAAGTCAAAATTCAAAGGAACTGCGGATATAGCAGAATCTTTTTATCTGTTTACAAAAAACTCGATCCCGCCGCTCTGGCTTCACCCACAAAAACAATGTATGTGGGGGCATGTACATACTTTTGGAACGAATTCGAATAACAAAAGGCTCGCAAATGGACACTTGCCAACGCCCGTTCTACTCAATCGATACGAATCGCTCCAGAAAAGATTGCTTCTCTCAGTTTCTCAGCTTCGTATAAGCTAGACGTTACGAAAGTGATAGCTTTTTAATGACCATTTTTATATTCGTAAATCCTAACTTTTCTCGTGAATTTTATTCTTTTTAAATTCTACTTTGTTCTTGGAGTTGGCTAAACTTTTTGGGCTGAGATTTCAGTACGATTTGTTGGATTTTGTATCAACAAACCTGTGAAATCTCTTTGACGAGACGTATTTCCGTGCAAAACAAAGTGATAAATTCTGCGCGGTAACATTTTCCAAGCTCGAGTGACCTTCAAAGATTTTATATACGACGCTCAACTTTTTATTTTATTCAAACATTTTGTGGGAGGACTTTGGCAAAATAGTTTTATCATGGACGCACATTTTGATTGAGACATTACGGGGGCTTAGCATAATATAAATTTATTTATTATACAGTTTTTTAGTAACTTGTGTATTGTAACATAGAATTAGCATATTTGCTAACTTAGCTCTGCCCTTGAGACAGGGTCAATTGTTATTATCAGTATAGTTTTTATCAAACACTTTTTTTTTAGCTTGACTGTGTTGTCGTCGATTTACCTACTGAGGCCCTACCACGAGCTCTCAATGCGATCCATTTGTCGACCCAAATTGAACTGTTAAAAGACTGAAGCTATATAGGGTCTACAGCTCCATCTCTTTTTGTAGCTCGCACGCTTGACGTAAGTAGACATGACGATAGTAAGCCCCTTGATATTTCTGTCGAATTTTTTAAGACCACAGTGTATAAATACAAAATTACGGATTCAAGAACTTTGAGTATTGGTTCACTCTTGTTTTCTGAACCCTTGATATTGCCGAACAAAAACAAACCCTCACGATATATTTTAAGTCCGGTGGCAGAAAAGTGGCGTGCGTTCGTGACTACATTGTTGGCAGTCGATACTTGACGCGGGTTGAAACGACCTGCTACAAATAAATAGGAATGGTAATGGTTCATACGTGATACCCGAACCGAAGGAAAAATCCTTGTGCCAAGGATATTTAAAGCCTTCTGGGTGTTTATGAAGAGGGTAAGCTTTTTACCATTTGTGGTTTGTTTAAATGTATGCTAGTAGTTTTTGGGGTAGGAACCCTTGAAATGATATGCCAAAAGTGTTTTTGTTCGACTCTCGAGGGTTGAATTTGGGTGACATTTTCGCTGAAATAAATTTGCACTGAATTATTAATGTAACAAAATGTCAAAAAGTTAGGGGACTCTTAATTGTGATTGTATTTTGGCGCCATCTTTTTTTAATCGAACCTTTTTATTCAACGTGCATTTTTTTCCTCAAAGAACAGTATTTCCCATTTTACCCCTACTTTTAATTAGTTTCCTGATGTCCTGACGTTTATTTCGTTCGATCTATTTTATGTGAATATTTCAAACAAGGGCAGCACTTTTTATCTTGTTTTGTATATACCTTTTAAGTACCAGTCATGAACTTTGAAAGACGAAAGCTATCAACACCTATTTTTATCTTTTCATACATTTTTGGCGTCGTTTTGTCCTTGGAATAGTGCCAAGCAAAGCTTATCTTATTTTTTAACCGACTTCAAATAAAAAGAAAGGTTCTCAATTCGTCTGTATGATTTTTTAACATGTTTAGTGATATTTTCACAGAAAAGATGGATGGATTGTGTGAAGAATGATATGAAAGAAAAGGAAGTTAGTGATAGCATGACGAGTGACAGAGCAGAGTGGAAGAAAAAAACGTGTTGCGCCGACCCCAAATAACACGGGATAAGGGCAGGAAAATGCATCAAATGTGGTGGTTTTGATGAATCTTTCTTTGGTTGAAAGAACTTTATTTTTGGTAGAAAATAGGACATTATTTTGATTTGGTAAAGATCTGATGGAAGAATTTGGAGATAGACCATGTAACTCTTCAATAAATAATAGCAAATCTTCAAGGATTTCTGCAATCGATGTACATTTATTATTAACAGCATTTCATAACACAATAAAATACCAGTACGGTCTAAAGGGGTACGCAAATGAGTAAAGTTCACCCTGTATACCCTCATTTCACCAATTATGTTCAAATTTCATGTTGTTGAAGGTTATCAATTCCGGCATAACTTATTTGTTTATGGTCTGATCTTGATGATCATTTATGATATTGGGTTAAGTTACAACTCTGTGGTAGTCCTATTTCCTACTTATTTTTTTACTTGCGTTTGACCGTACACTTTTTAATTTTTACTTGAACGTTATATATTGTAATTGTTATTACTTATCTAAATTGTGCTCACATATTAGAAGCGACCAGAAATATGTAACAAAGATTTATGTAATTCATAATATGAAAGAGTGGCCATGGAGTTTCTTGCACGTTCTTCTTCATAGAGATCTACGCTTTGGAACGTGTAATCTAGCTTCACTTGTTTTTTTATGACTGACCGACATTTTGATAATTTAAAAGTGCATGTAATTGGTATATTTGAAATAAACATTTCTGATTTCTGATATATAAATACAAACATAGACAAATAAATTACAAATATAACTATTTAACAATATACTCAGATCAAAAAATTGACTACACAAATATGCGTTAACAATTAGTATAAATAAATAATAGGATAAAAATTTTGCATTGACATGATCTTTTCTTTTCAAATTACCATCGCAGCTAATGACTATCGATATAAAATGGATGCGAAATGACGATTCTGACTATGAATTTTCTGCTGTATGATGGTTCTGCTTTTTAATTAATATGAATATGAAATTTGTGCCTAAAGATGATTCCGACTAACAAAATTATGAGTTTCGAATGTATGACAATTGAGTGTTAGTTGTAAGTTAATTCTATCCGCTGTTATGCAAAATATTATGACATAAAAAGTTCTGCCTTAAAAGGTAGACCCATTATTACCATATTTTTCTATTCAAATTAAACAATCTTTTTAAAGTTACTTGTTATCAACCGCCCTTACTACCACTTAGATATTCTAATCTCAAATGATTTGCTTTTTTAATAAATAAACTTATCTTTTCTTTTACAAAAACCTTGATATAAAAGTCCTAATAAGAAACACCGACCAACAGCTGTCTTCGGTTTATTATCAAACCTCCCTAACAATATCTGGTAGTATTATTAGAAATATTATACTCTTTATAGAAGCGAAAGGGAAACGGAACAAGCACGTGTTGGTAACATCTGGTGTGTACCCTTAATACTCACTGATTGAACGATACTCCTCTCCAATACACAGCAATTTGGCGCAGAATACATTAATAACGTTCGATTTGATGTAGAATGAGCAAATTAGGATGTTTATTGATGCCGTTATGAGTTTTTTTTACAAGTTGTTGAAGATATATTTTGTTGTTAGATCATAGAATTTATATTGTATTGTTGTGTTGTATTGTTGTCGTGGTTATAGCAAATCATGTTTTTTTTTTTCGGTGTATAAATCATCTTATGACATTCCCCGCTCTTAAGTGGAGCGAGAGATAGTGTCAGACTTTTACTGACTAAAAACCTACTCCTGTTCCTTCGTTGCCTTTTGTACCAGGGCCAAGTCTACCTTTCAGAATCAGACCATTGGCCCCAGTAGGCTTCGACCCTACTGGCCCCCTACAGTTGAGGACATCTCCTTGAGGCGCGCGTGGAACAGTACGCGCTGTCGACGACTTGGGCTCGGTCCGGACGGTTAACGGATGGTCAGACGGCGAGCTATCTGTTGCTCGCCATCTGCAAGCCCGCGCCTACGATGGCCGGTGAATCTCACATGATAGCAAGTCATGTGAGATTAGAATAGCTGAGTGGTTCTAAGGGCGGTTGATAACAAGTTACTTTAAAAAGATTGTTTAATTTGAAAAGAAAAAGATGGTAATAATGGGTCTACCTTTTAAGGCAGAACTTTTTATGTCATTATATTATTTTGCATAACAGCGGATAGCATAAACTTCATTTTGCAGAAAATCATTTCGCATACTCTCATTTGTCATACATTCGAAACTCATAATTTTGTTAATCAGAATTATCTTTAGGCACAAATTTCATATCCATATTAATTAAAAAGCAGAACCATCATATCGCAGAAAATTCATATTCAGAATCATCTATCTATAGGTAGTCATTAGCTGCGGTAGTAATTAGTATTATCTAATATAATTACAAAACACTGACTGTTTGGATAGGGTCGACATAGGCCTCCTGCAGGGCCTTCTATTTCTGTGTGGTTTAAAAAATAATCACGAAGGCTAAGGCGGGAGCTCCGCTCCACTGAACTTCTATACAAACTTTGGTCCTACATCTTTTAATTTTGAAAACACCTTAATTAATACGCGTAATCTCACAAAATAAATCTCTTCTATAAATCTGTTCCAACCTTCCCCCACCTTAAAGACGCGACTTTCTTGTCTGTCAAATCATTAAGGTCGCGCTAAGTTTCTTCTTCCATAGATTTTCCTTACGATGTACGGTGCACGGTGTGACTGAATGCTTGCCCCCGGCTCATTACGGCCTCATGAATTATTCATGCCCTACCGCCTTCGTGCTTTCTCGTACATCCTCGTGCTTGAGCCTAGTGACCCGAAGCCTTTATATTGAGAGCCCATTGACATGTATTTTCGCATATTATTTTATTCAGGGAGTAAGTAGGTGAAAAGTGAAATGATGTTTAGGTGGGCGTATATTTTTGGAGGAACGCAAGTGTACAATGAGCGATACAATATTTATTCAGAAAAAAAAATAATTATAAAATACAATAATTCCTTTTTTTGAGACGCGTGATTTCTCTGTGGAAATAACGTTAAGCAAGTAGGTCTTGGGTGTTATTTGTAGATCTTTGAGTCATTACGTAAAGTCAGAAGACAGAAATAATTTACACCAGTCTTGCCAAGGGATATCGAGTTACTGGGTTGTGGAGGTCAGATATGATATGATATGTTGACATATGGTTTCGAAACGTGGTCGCTCACAGTGGGCCTCATCAGAAGGCTCAAAGTCACCCAAAGGGCAATGAAGATATCCGCAGGAGAAGCAAGGTTGCCGACATAGCACGAAGAATCGCCAAACTTAAGTGGCAATGGGCAGGGCACATTGCTCGCAGAACGGATGGCCGTTGGGGCCGAAAGGTTCTGGAGTGGCGACCGCGTACCGGAAGACGCAGTGTTGGAAGGCCCCCTACAAGGTGGACCGATGACCTGGTGAAGGTTGCGGGAATCCGATGGATGCGAGACGCACAGGACCATTCTCTGTGGCGACATTTGGGGGAGGCCTATGTCCAACAGTGGACGTCTGTCGGCTGAAATGATGATGATGATGATGATGGAGGTCAGATAGACAGTCACTCTGTGCAAAGTATTCAGCTGCCTCTGGCTTGACTGGACACCAACCCCAACTTACTTGAAAAAATCTGGGCAGATTTATTGATTTGTTTACTTCAAGTTTACCGAGTTTGACCTAAGGTCGTGCCCTAATCTTGACCTCCAGTGTAAATAAAACTTCACAGAAAGCAAAACTACTCCCGTAAACAACAATCTGAATATTTGATGGAATTTTAAATTGCATGCAATGTACCTACGGTTTGAAAAGGTCAGAAATATAGGTTAAGTTGAGAGTTCGAATATTTGTTAGCATATTTTTAGCGAAAGTGTAGAATTACTGGACTTGTTAGCAACGGTGTGGTGAGTGAAATTTTGTAAGCACTTTTAACTTTGCCTAGCCCAAAATACTGAGAAAGTACCTACATTTTAATACAAGTGGAAAAAGCTTACCATTGCGACCGAGGCGGAATTCACCCGAGCCGCAGGCAAGGGTGTTATGGAGCCGAGTATTACAGTGACAAATTTCCACGTCTATCAAACGACGTTATTCAATACACTTACGAAGAAATTAATAAACAAGGGTTGACAGAGCGGGTCACTTAGTGTCCAGCCTAATACGATAAATATAATAAATTGTGGCGAGGCGAGCTTGTGCACTTTTTCCTACTAGTACAGAAAATATGAAAGCGTGAAATATAAGAGCAGGTTTTCAAGTAAGTGTATTAAAAACATTATATTATTTAACGTTATCATAAGGTCTTGTACATTATCATGATCTATTCGTATGGGCTGCGGAAACGCGTTGAAAGAGTAACCGTGGCCCTAGAAAGCAAAAAGCAACTGAAGGTCACAAAGTGAGTTATAGTCAGTAAAAATTTTACACGCCCTCTCGCTCCACCTAAGACTGGGAGAAGTTATTTGATTATTTCCACTGCAAAAAAAAAGAACCCATGTTCCAGCTTTAAATTCATCCGAACACGATTAGCCGTTTGAGAGTGAAGGGGTAACAAATATTTACACATACTTACACACATATATTCAGACTTTCGCCTTCAGATATACTATTAGCGCGGACAGACAATAGGACATTGTCAATTAAAATATTGACATTGTCCTATTGTCTGAATTAAAGGTCCAAAACATCAGAATGAAAGGTCTATCCAGTCTAGACAAGATACTACCTAATATTCTGATTAAGTTCTGTATGACAACCTGATACACTGACCATGAAACGGTGACTAACAAAGGACTCGGTGTCAAAGCCCGTTTAAGCCAATGATTGGAAAATGGGTGTAAAGATTAACTAGATGTGTCAAACTTAAAAAAAAAAAGATTTTTTTGTATGTATAAGTAGATTCTGAAACTCATGGTTTATCTGACTTGAAACTGATGTTCGTTAGATAACCCCTCGAAGGCCGATTGTACATACGTCTGTACAACTTAAGTGACCTTGAAAAAAGCTTAATTGTCGTTTTGTACACACGGGTGCACGAAATTCATTTGGCCGAAAATTTTGGTCTCTGTATCTTCGTTTTTCAAATCTAAAAAAGAATTTTCTTTTTGATGATTTTACATAAAAACTTGCATAAAAATTCCGTAATTATTATAATACTCCTTTAAGCGTTGTATTTTAGTAAGAAAATATATAGGAAATTAAAAAAAAACATATTTTATTGATAAGCTCGCGTTTGATCACTACCTCACCTGATAGTAAGCGATGATGTGGTCAACGATGGACGCACTTGCCTTAAAGACCCTTAGGTTGTAGCTATCAGGAAACACAGGCTCCGGCAAAGAATTCCACTGCTTAGCTGTATGCGCCATGAATGTGTTTCCAAAACGTGTTGTACGTTGTTGTGTGGGTGCTATTATTATTTCTATTAAATAATTTCTATACACATATCACATATGTAACTAGCTGTTATTAATTAAAATCTAAAAATCTATAATAGTTATGGTATAGCTAATAAAGTAGAATCTTCTTACTGCCTTTATCCCGTTTTATTTGTGGTCGACGCAACACATTCTTTTCTTCCATTCTGTCCTATCACTCGTCACGCTATCACTAACTCTCCTTTCTTTCATATCACTTCTCACACAAACCATCCATCTTTTCTTTGGCCTCGCTCTCCCTCTCGATTCATCCACATTTATACTCATAACTCTTTTAGCAACATGTGTTTCATCCCTCTTCTTCACATGACCATACAAAGGCAAATTATTCCCTTTCAACTTTTCAGTCACTGGCGCCACTTTCAAACTTCCTCTAATATACTCATTTCTCACTTTATCTATTCTCGTCACATCACACATCCATCTTAACATTCTCATCTCCGCTATTTGCAATCTTTTTACATACGTCTTTTCCCAAATAAAGTTAAATGAAATATTCAAAACAATTATTTCCTGTCGGTATATTATGTTTATTTTTAGGTAAATAATGTTATTTGGGTCTCTAAACAAAGTTCACCCAGGCGGCAAAGGTACAAGTTTTCCTTAATATTTAAAAAAAATATTCAACTATTCTTAAAACTAGAAACTCATACTAATATTATAAGAACGAAAGTAACTCTGTTAGTTTTCTAGTTTATCTTTAATACCTACCTTTAAAATTAGACACAATAATATTCTATAGGCGAAAGTTTGTATATATATATATCTATTATACAACATTATTTTTAGTATATACGGAACCAGAATATAGTTTGTTCAGAATCAGTTACTGACCCGATTCCAATATTTTTTACACCGTGTTATATTTTTTCCCAAAAATATTTAAAAAACGTCATAAGTTGGATACCATTGACACTAAGGACACAGGTCATGGCAGATCATAGCGGGCATTAGGCACCAGCGCATAGATGGGTGCGGAAGCAAAACAATCCCTCAGTCGCCCAGATAGCCCGGTGACCATGTATTTGTATGGACAACTAGGTAGCATAACAAGCTTATTATTTCGTGATTTTTCATGATACACGTACGGTTATGAAATTATGTAAGACTTATATTGATTCTTTACATAAAAATACAAGACACGTATTTCGGTTTTCTCATATACTAAAATTAATTTTGTATGTTTGTGTGTATGTTGGCCATTCCTTCACATTATACTTCTAAAAGAATTAAAAATCTGTGTGCTATTTCAGGACATGCCACCCGTGCATCAAATTTTATCATTTAGATGACACAGACAGATTTTTAATTCGGGAGCGTTATCTCTTATGGTAATTTCCCACATTCACGCAGACAAAACTGCTGGCAAACGCTAGCCTTCCAATATCTTCAGCTCCTTCAGATACTCTGACTTCCTGACCTAGATTACTAACCAATTTAGGTGCAAAACTAGTATCAACATTGGTTAATCCCTACATTTCCATACGATTTGCATCTAGTTTTCCCTTGAGGTATCTCCATTGTCTGCTGTTTGAAACAAGACAATAATACTTAATGACACCAAAGGCCCACCATCTTGTTTTAGAGGTAACCATCCACTGTTGTTCCTAGAGATCATTGGATTGATTTGGAGCTATTGTAGGATTGTGTTACTAAATGAACGGATTTAGTTTTTGGTAGGATTATGACCAGGTTGGTTTATCGTATGCTATGTGTTACAAAGACGGTGGACAGCTACAGAGTGAAAAGGGCTAAAAGAAAAAAGAAAAGTAGGTACAGCAAAAAAAAAGGTGGGATAACGATTTATATGACACAGGAGGAAATGATTGGTAAAATATTGCATATGACAGGGACAAAAGGAAAAAACTGAAGGAGGCCTTCACCCGTGGAGGGCACCATATCCCAAAGAACGTACTAACTTAGATTACTTATAAGAAAAAACTACTTATAATTTAGAAATAAAATTATAGTTAGATTTAGATTTAAAATGTTATGCTAAGGGTAATAGAAAATAATGGCTGTTTAATTTTATTTTTATATTATTCTATGTATTTGGATTGTATACGAATTTAGTGATTGGTAATGTTTAATTTTTATACATTGTCTAATCCACAATACAACAGTATACTAGACTAGGATTTACTGTTGTATTATAGGTGCGTTCACAAACATGTAAACCGACATACCCAAGATAACCAGATCGGAGTCGAATCCGCGACACGCAGCGCAGTAGCCAGTCGCTTAACCACTGCGCTAATCGTGTCGTCATCGTTTATTAGACAATATCTATATTTTGTCACTGCGAGTATGAATTGAAGTCTCTTCTCGAATCGAGTATACCTAACATAACAAATTTTAGTACCTTTTACTGATAAACCTTGAAAGTTTAAGAAAATATTCAAAGTAAATGTGTGATCTATTTATCAACAAACTTCGCTTGTTACTTCCAGTTACAATACCTCAATGTTGTCTGGTATCTGGAAGGAACATCTATCTCCCTGCGTGATCGTTGTTTGTCCCCTCTATGCTATTCACGGTATTAAGCTAGTCGCTATGGTGACAGACATGGCCGAACAGCGCTATTGACAAAGATCAAACAGTGCAAACTTGCAGAAGGTCCTTCGAAATATCTTTAGTGTTATTCATATTTATCCAACATAAGTATTACCTACAGCTTTTTCTTTTTAGGGTTTTTTTTTTTTTTTTTTTTTTTTCGGTGGGAAAATCATCCTAATGACATCCCCGCTCTTGGGCGGAGCGGGAGATAGTGTCAGACTCTTACTGACTAAAAACCCACTCCTGTTCCTTCGTTGCCTTCGTCCCAGGGCCCCGGGTTCCGCTTTCACACTACCCGTGGCCCCAGTAGGCTTCGACCCTGCTGGGCCCCTACGATTTGCTGACATCTCCTTGAGGCGCGCGTGGAACAAAACGCGCCGTCGACGACTTGGGCTCGGTCCGGACGGTTACCGGACGGTCAGACGGCGAGCCACCCATTGCTCGCCGTCTACAAGCCCGCGCCTACGGTGGCCGGAAATCGGGATCGGAATCCCGGCGGCGGTTGGGGCGTAAGGACCGTTGCCTCACGCGATCGGCCGCCTCCTTAGCTAGCATTACTGCTTCGCAGAAGGAGGCGACCGCCTGCCACTCCTCCTCGCTCCGGAGCATGGCCTGAACCAAGGCCCGGCGCGAGAGATCACCGCCGCCGATTGCCCTCACGAGGTCACGGCGTTGCTCTGCCCAAGCGGGGCACACCTCCACCGTGTGCTCCACCGTGTCCTCCGGGTGGGCCACACAGTGGCGACACCCGGGCGTCGTTTCCGCAAGAATCCGGTGCAGGAACCTCCCGAACTTACCGTGTCCGGTGAGGACCTGCGTCATGCGGAATGTGAGGACGCCGTGAGGTCTTTCCAACCACGCCTCAAAGAGGGGACTTACCGCCATAATTGTGGCGTGCCCATTTCTTTTTAGGGTCGGAATTTATCAAAGATCTTTTCACGTTCGAGGTGGCACGAGAGAGAATGTCAGACTAAATACCACCCGTGTTCCCTCAGTTTTATTCTATGTTCTAGGGTTGGTCAAATAATCCTGCAGTCTTGGTAGGCACCGGCTGTAGCGGGCCCCGCGAATCACGTAAGTATTTCAGCTGATTATAGTATTGCTATTGCTTGAAAATAGTCAAGCCACATTTCTTTACTGGCGTCATGATTAAACTATTATGATTATACATTTTATAACTAAGCAACGGGAAAATGAGATTACCTTTAAACTAAATCGTCTCTTTTTTACAAATCCAATGAAATATTCTTAATCCAAGAGCGAGCGAAGTGAACTCAGAATTGTAAGGCACTCTAAACACGGATAGGTCAGGGTTAGAAGGTTAAGGTGGGAGCGGAGTGGAGCTCCCGCCTTAGCCTTCATGGTTATTTTTTATAACTACCCAGAAAATTACTCTGTTTGATTCTGCAGTCAAGTGCGACATAACAATGCGATCACCATTTTTTTTTATAAAATATCTTTGAAAACGGGTCATTCTTCTACTGCGTATGATTCTGTAAAGCCTCTGGCTTATATTATTAATAAATAACATTCTTACCCTTTCAAACAAATTCCTAACTTAATAAACAGTTATCTTTATTAGTTAGGTACACAATAATTTTAGCATAAGCCGACTTAACGTAATATATACTTAAAATAAATATTAGTTCTGCACAGTATTACCATTCATACAAAATACACAGTCTAACAGAAACATGAGTAAAGTCTGAGTTTTGAGGCACTCCACAGAGTACTAACACGCCTACATTGGTCATTGTTACAGACGGCATTGTCATAATTTTCAATACAAACCAAGCGGTGCGTCAGTGATTGTCATCGATTGTTTAAGTGGGCAAAGTTGGGCTAAAAAACCAATTTTGGTTGGCTGTGAATCAGCATAACTGCCCACTGTTTTTGAGCCTATTCGCACTATCTTGTGCGAACTTAATCCAGATTCTAAACGCTATACTAATAAAGTCATCTGCTCATTACAATATAGGAAGTCCCCTGTCAACTTCATCTGTCATCACTGCACGTTGCCAAGTGCAATGCTCAAATTAATTTGAATTCCGTAAATCGTTTAATAAGACTGAAAACCTATGTACATCTACGGGTCTTGATGTTTGGAGCTCGATCTTTCGGCCGTATACTATGCAAAGCTGTTTGTTTATACTTAAAAATTGTCAATTCTTATTTTATATATATAATATGACAGCATCTTTTTCAAATAACTTCTGCCACCGGCTTCGCTTGCGGTAAAGTAAAAAAATATACTAAGGAAAATACTCTTAGAATAAAAAGTATTCTATATGTTATTACTTTTATATTACTGCTGCATCATTGGGGTAACCCTTTCACATTACCTTAGCAAAGCGGGTAATCAGTTGTCAAAGCTGTCTGTCCCAAGTTTCATCGAAATCTGTTTAGCCATACGAACCATAGAAGAAGGATTGGAACAATTTGTCTGCAGCGGTCTTCCCGTCCGATTATAATTTAGGAATTTTCAAGGTTATAGTGAATAAATAGGCTATAAATAAACTAGTACGCTTCACCATCAACGATTGTATCACTGTTTACCATAAGGTGGGGTCGCAGACAAGCACTAGATATGTCTTTTAAAAAAAAATAGCCGTTCAAGCGCGAAGAAGTAAAAAATATACACACTCACAAACTTTTGCCTTTCAATATTAGTGTGATTGTAATTTTGATGTCACCTCTAGTCTGGCCATACTCTGTGGGGGTCTCCAAAACCTACCCAAACAAAAGTTCCATTCTCCCCATATTGTGTTCATACGTATAAATTGACATTCGGGGAACCGTGAAGATGATTATTTCTCAAGACGAACGTTCATTATTAAAGAGAAATTGCCGGGATAACGTTGTGATTGTTCGACAATTGTTCTGTTTTTCATTCAACTTGTATTTATTCTTGCGATCGAGTTGATTTTCTCTGGGTTTCTGAAGAAACGAATGAATTGGTTCAGTGGGATTCGCTGTCTAAAATGAAACTGAATAGGATAATTTAAATTACCAACAGGTTAGGTTAGTTGAGGCAATTTGTTTGGCAAAGTAAGTTCTGCTGGATGTTTCTGTGAATTAATTAGTAGACAAAAACAAATTATGATGAAATATATTTAGTTTTGGATAAAATAATTCGTTAAGCTGCCCACAAGGTTGACCAAAGACCTGGTGAGGGTTACGAGACGAACAGGACCGTTCATTATGGTGACACTTGGGGGAGGCCTATGTCCAATAGTGGACATCTTTTACCCGAAATGATGATAGTGATGATAATGATTTTACTAAGAGACAACTTTTATTCCAGAATATTTGTTACTAACACTAATTTCTAAGTTAGTTCGTAGTGTTAAGAGGGTCTTTTTTCACTCACCCATCGTCAAGATCGAGCATGGTTTAAAAGCTTGTTACTTCATATAACGTAACCCAATGCGATGTTTGGCGAAAAATTTATGCGAAAAAGAGAGATAACGCCTGAAAACTCTGTTTCGGTGATTCCGTGATTTACTCGAATATTTCACAAAACTTGTTCCAGGAAAAACGTTTTTTTTTTAAACACTTAATAGGTTTTGAAAAAAAAACTATCATTCCGAATCTTGATTATATTTCCAAGGCTTCTATTGTTGTTCTTTTTTGACTTTTTAAATTTTTGAGTCAATTATGAAGAGTCAAAGTTCATGCAAAATAGCGGATTTTCAGAAGTCTTTACTGGATTAGTTATTTACAAATTTATAATGTGATTTAAATAGAAGCCTAGATAATATCCACAAAAACATTGTGTTTCCAAAGTATCTAATGAAAAATTTGTAATAACATCATAATCGCGTAAGAGCGGTTGTGTGAAAAACAGTGAAAATGTCGAGTTGCATCCTTTTATAATATTAAAATAAACTTCGGGAGACAGATGACACAGAAACTTAAAATAAAGGAAACCATAAATATTTTAACTTACACACTTATTTGATTGATGGAATCAGAATTTACTTGATGTCGCATTTTTTATTTGACATTATACCAAAACAATTAATTGCTAACATGCATGTTTGATTATTTTTTTAATGTAGGATATTTAATTTTCTAATGATTTTTTATGAAGGAAACAATAAAATAAATAGAGTCGATAATACTTTTAATTTATCGACCACATAATTTGCCATTATATAAAAAATTAAATATCCATATCAATAATAATTAACGTAACTAATAATAATTTATATCAGAATATCATTAACAACTTTGCCCTACCTTTCAATACTCAGTGTCAAAGATCTTATATAAATAAATAAACACACATAATTTTAGCTGCATTACCACTAACCTAAAAAGGAACTCCGGAAGCCCGCAAAAAAATAATATCCTAAAAAGCTCACTTTCCGAAAACCTTTCACAATGAATAGGGGCACACATCCCCTAAAATGGCATCGCTTAACGGTGCGTCCCTAACATCAAAGCTCAAGCCACATAACCGTTGCGAAAAACTTCCAGAAGGATTGCCGTTAACAATAAAAAACTTATAGGGTAACTTTAAAGGGTAACTTTTGGGGACCCCGTCCCCCTTTCTCAAAGTTGCAAAGTTGCCTCAATTAAATACATGACTTTCTAAAATAAATCGAGTTTTCTAAGCCCTTTCCCGGCGTGACGTCAAGTAGTAAATTTTATTAGCGCGCGAGAAAATGATTAATTGATTTTCTGTGTCGAGGAACACCGTGTTACGGGTGACAAACAGAATTTATACAGGGTGATGCGAAAATGTAGTTCGTGTTCGTTGTAGTTGTGTAGTTGCTTTTGGTGTGTTATTTTGGTTGTTGGTCTAGTGGTTAGTAGCTCTGACTGCTACACCGGAGATCGTGGATTAGTATCACACCCAAGACAAATGTTCTGCACGATCATTTGTTCTGTGTCTGGGTATAATTTATCTATAATATGTATGTAGTTATTTAGAAATATATAAGTATGTTTATCAGTTGTCTAGTACTTATAGCATAAGCTCTGCTTAGTTTGGGACTGGATGGCGTTGTGTAATAGTTGTGGAATATTATTATTTTTTAGTGTTGATATTGTTTTCATACGTAATCAAATTACTTACTCTGTTTTATTTTTTGTAACCAAGAATATTATTTAATTTATTTTGCATTCGATTATTCATTGAAATCGGCAAATTGTGCTGGCAATATTGAAACGTAACAATTTGTGATTATCTGTAGTAGTAAGTGAAGCTGTTGATGCAGCATAATGGCGGTGACAGCTCATTTGTTCAATTGGCGATCGTTGGGGTCGGACGCACGATTTATCACTTGCATTATTATAGTCAAAGTCAAAAGTTTTTTATTTCACATAGGCCTACATGGGCACTTATAAAACGTCAGAAGCTAGTGCACGGTTCCAAATTGGTCGTTTCCTATGGAGAAGAACCGGCAAGAAACTCCATGGTTACTCTTTTAAAAAAAATTAGTGTTACAATATTTCTATATTACAGAATAAGTAGATAGTATGTAAGGACAGTATAGACTGGTAAATATTGTACTAAAAAGTACAATAAAAATAATCAAAATAAAAAGTAACCTAAGAATTCGCGGAGTCTACAGTGTTCTCACATTCACATTATAAAAAAGAGGCTATATAAATAAAAGAAAATAAAATAAATAATTACAAGTTTTTTAATTAGTTATAAGAAACATGTAACCCAGATATTTGTTATACTTAGCATGATTTAAAAGAGTATCCATGGAGTTGCAAATTCTTCTTCATACAGATCTGCCCTTTGAAATGTGAAATTAGCATAATTTTTCTGACTTTTTGACAATTTTAGGGTACCTGTTTATGGTTTGTTTGAAATAGATATATTATTTTATACTGAAGTGAGCGATTTTATTACAATATAAAAGATGTTTATTTCTTTGATAATTAATCAAAATAACATAACACATAAGTTTATATAGGCACTTATGAAAGGTTAGAAACTAGTTCACGGTTCTAATTAATCGTTTTCTATGGAGAAAAACTGGCAAGAAACTCTACGGTCACTATTTGTGAAAAAAAATTAATTAATTCATTAAACTCGAAAACACATTAATCATTCATCAATCATTAATTACTCGAAAGGTTAACTTTCGAATGCCGTAATTAGAGACACAATAGAAGGACAATGAGAGAGCGAACGCCGGCGTTCGCTTGAGGTTTAATGAATTAAACTACAATTTCAGTGGTACCTTTACTACCCTAATAATTGCAAGCCATTTGCTAACCAGTAGCGCTTTTTTATTAATTTATTTTTATTATTAATTTTTGCCACTATTGTACCTAATACATAGTAAACGAGACGTGGTCGATATTGGAGCACGCTTACCTAGACGTAACCTATTCACCCTTGAAGTTCCTGATGATACGACTTAGTGGATTTGCCCGTCAAAGTAGCTCTTATTACCTACGTACTAAACAAGTTTACTAAATAAACACTGTTCAATAAAATAAGCGATCCTTGAAATATTTTAACAAAGCCACGTTGAAATATAACGAGCAACGGAGCTTCTTGTAATGGAAATAACTTTAATTAAAGTACAAGTAAGAGGAAAATTTTGAAAAGTCAACATTTATTAAGCTTCTAAGAACGATAAACAAATTATAATGATAGTTAAGATACTAAAATTATTGTTATAAATAATATTAAGTAACATAAGTTTTTAGCTCTTGGCTCGACACGCCACGATTGCAGCGGTATATTTTGTCTTTGAGGAGCGGCTGCAGAGGCACTATGACATTCTTACTTTCCGCCTTATGCAGTCTTTAGCAGATATGGGTGATTCAAACAGTGGTTTGGTGGAAGTCTGCTCGCAGAGGTGATCGACGGCGGTGAGATCTCACTTCTAGCTCCTTTTTAGGCCATGATACGGGGCGAGAAGAAATGAGAAACAGTTACCTACTTCTACAGTAATACGATCGATGGAGGTGGCTACAATGATGTCGGAGAGGACATCCTTACGGCTGAGACACTGCCGCAAAAGACGCCCCGGGCATTAAGAGTCGCAGGGCGATTCCCGGCCACCGTGGGCGTGGCGCGGGCTTGGGGACGGTCAGCAATGGGTAGCTTGCCATCCGGACGTCAGACTGTCCAGTAAAAATCAAGACAGCAAGAACGCAACGGACAACTGAAGCAAAACTAGCGGGTTTAAGTCAGAAATATCTGACAGGGCCTCTCGAAGAATATTAAGACATTCTAAATGAGAAGATTCCAATTAAACTGGTGCTGTTATAATTAACATAATCAATATTACCCGGTGCCAGAGTCTGCAGTAAGGACTTTATTTTGTTCAATAATGAGTATTAAACTCTCTCTTAAAGCTTTTCATTTAGACGATTTGCGTGACCAGAGGGCTGGATCTTTTTTGCCTAAAGAATAATGATATTATTTGTTATTTTGGGCAAGGTATGTTGCCAGTCTTTTGAGCATATACAACATGTAAAAGTGGGTTTACGCTAGAGGAACTGAGCAAGAGCCGAGCTCAAATTCGTGTAGTGTCGCTTGTGCTCGGCTCCTCTAGAGTCGGTCCACACTACACGAATTTGAGCTCGGCAGGTACTCCGCTCGTGGTCGGCTGGTGCTCCACTCGTGTTCGTCTCGTGGCGAGCGCTAGCGTAGACACCTTAAAATAATAAACGCACATACTGAAAAGAGAATGTTCAGAATCAGCTACTCAATTGATTACCTAAATAGATTTTGACATAGGTAAAATTTTTCCTAAAATAATCAAGAATGAGTTGAAAATATAACTTTCGAAACTCTTTTCAGGAATTAAACTGTTTACATAGGTAGGTTTTTACGGAACCCTCAGTGCACGAGTCCAACTCGCACTTATTACTTGATTTAATTAAAAATATTTAAATATATTTTATAAAAACTTTGAAGGAAAACATCGCGAAGAAATCGGAATGTCCTAGAACTAAAAATTCGAAGACGTATGACAACCAATCGGCACAGGGTCCGCGTGGTGGATTATTGTCCATTCCTTCTTCCAAAGAAAAGGCCTGAGTCCTAGCAGTGGAAACAATATAAGGCTGCTTATGCTTATATATTTTAGTAATTGTTAGTAATAAAGTCCAATTTGCAAAATATCACTCCCCAATTTACTCTCATCCTTGAGCCCCAGATAACTGTCAGATATTTCAGTCTATAATGAGGACATAGCAGGCAGCAAGCACCCTCATAGTATCCTTTGTTAAATCATTAACAAAATGTCCATCAATCAAAAATGATGCTGACTGTGATAAGTTTAAGAAGAAAAAAAATGATAAATAGATGGGAAAAGAATGGCATTGGTTTTGCTACAGTATATTTTTAACCTCTGAAGCAAAATGAGGAGTGTTACACTTGGCTACGAATTTTTTATTCGTTTTTTCTGACCACGTGACTTAACGTTGAGGTGATGTCGTTCCTATACATTTGATTAGTTTTCGACTAGCGTTAACGATTGCAGATTGTATACTTGGCTAGGGACCGAACAGATTTCGCCAGCCTTCTAGTTCTATAAAGGGCAAGCTCGCGGAGGATGGAAGGAGTAGAGGAAGGCATTTGCCCAAGAGTGGGACAGAACAAGCTAACAAAAATGAAGATGTCATACTCAGTATTCCTCTTATTTGACCCTCCAACTGATCCCTATCCCAGCTTAACTCAATCCCTATAGGTACATGAAAATACAGTATCTACATAACAAGCTGACTCATTAAACCATATCACGTGATTAATTAAACACCCGTTACAAGTTAACGCTGGTTAAATTAATTAAAACCATTACAACGCTGACCAACTGTTTGCATTATTTCCACAAAAACCAGTAACGCTGTCATATGATAGGATAATGACTCGTTTTATCAATATATTTCTTGTTATGCTTTAATTTGGTGATAATAATAATATATTTAATAAAATATGACTCTGAAACCTAGTTGCTCACAATGAGTCTCTATATCTATCTCTCTATTGGAGTCTAGTTTACGCTCTTAATCTTATGTAGACCATTGTGGGTGGACCATAGCGGCAATCATTTCCATCCAATCCAATCCACTTCCCTAAAACAGATCAAGCCTCTCCGGTGTTTTAAGTGGTCTGTAAGCAAATTCGGCGATTCTAGGGTACGTATGCGTGTATCTTTGACACAGGTGTCAAAGATAAATCAGTCAAGAAGCACTTGATATCCGATATCTTGATAAGCCTTCTGATGAGGCCTATTGTGTGCTCTACATACAATAGGCCTCATCAGAAGGCTTAAAGTCACCCAAACGGCAATAGAGCTCGGAGTTTCCTTGCGTGGTCACATCAGAAATACCCTGAAAAATCGGAACTCCTAATTGGCAGTGGGCAGGGTATATTGCTCGCAGAACGCAGGTCGATGGAACTGAAATGTTCTAGAGATAGTGTCAGACTTTTACTGACTAAAAACCCATTCCTGTTCCTTCTTTGCCTTCGTCCCAGGGCCCCGGGTTTCACTTTCACACTACCCGTGGCCCCAGTAGGCTTCGACCCTGCTGGGTCCCTACGATTTGCTGACATCTCCTTGAGGCGCGCGTGGAGCAGTACGCACCGTCGACGACTTGGGCTCGGTCCTGACGGTTACCGGACGGTCGGACGGCGAGCCACCCATTGCTCGTCGTCCGCAAGCCGGCGCCTACGGAACCCTTCTTGGGTTGTTTTTACACACTATCGTCTGCATGTATTTTATTTTCTCTTTGTGCAGTATTAGCTGACCGCTAATAGAAATGTCCTAAGAAATAAACAGTTCCTTAATTCATTAAACCTACTCAAAAGCTACTCAACTCATTACGCTACTCAAAAGGTTAATTACTCATATTTATAATAATTTTCTATTACTGTTTTCCTAAATCATCACCTTTCTGCTCTTTTCCCTTGTTACCTGGGGTCGGCACAACACGTTTTTTCTTTCATTCTATCCTGTCAGCCGTCACGCTATTATTCACACTTTTTCCTTTTATATCACTACAGTTTTCCTGTCTAATTAATAAAATAAATACCTCTTCAGGATTTCCATCACTGCTTGAGCGCAATACCACTGATCATTAAAAGGTACCTGCTCGCTAACCGACCAAGTTAAAAAGTCATTAACTCGATGACTTTACAGAATAAAATTTGCCCCTCCAGCGATCTTTTGTTGCAAGTCGTTATACATCCGAGGCCTTTGAAAAATGATTATCTCTAAAGTTTCATGTCGTTAAGTAGTATTGGAAAGACATTAAACAAAGTTTCTGTTTGGTTTTTAGTTAGCTACTTTGGCGTTAAAACAATGTTCTCTAAGATCGAGCGTCTACTATGAAAAACAGTAGGTACTATACACCGTGTCTTAGACATCGGCTCACTAATGTGTACCATGGATCCAGTACATAATTTCCCCGTAGAGTTGGACTTTTTCATCGGCGGTTTTTTAATAAAAATAAAAATATAACTTAATTAATTACTTTTTAATCATAAATGTCATTAAGGTTAAATAGAATAATGATTTCAAACACTTTATGATCAGCCCCCCTAGCCAAGTTACGATCGTTTTGTTTTCGTCGAACGCCTCGAGTAGGCCACGCCTCCGATTCCTTTGTTCTGACATCATCTTAACGCTCAGTAACGTGGAACTTCGCTGAAATTCTCTCTTATTATTTTTTTTTTTTTGTTTGATGGTCTGTTATCGGTTTGCACGTGTTATTGGCAAAATTGTGGTGTCTTTTCCACAAATGCCATTAATGAAGAGTTGAAGTTGAAATTAATATTTTTTTATTTGCTCTTAATATTCTCTCAATATTCTCCATTGTTGAATAGCCTTTTAATAGTTCGCAAGTATTACTGGAAATATTGTTTGTGAGATTCTGCAAATGCCATTAATGAAGAATTGAAATTGAAGTAAATTTTTCTTAATTTCGATATAAAATATAAATAGCCTGTACGATATTATAAATGAAATAATGTACGAGATACATCTCACCGTATTTTGATATTCATCTAGTGTCCTAGGCATTGATTGCAATTAACTCAACAGAGTTGGGAAAGCATTTTTCCAAAAGTATATCTATCTATCTATCTACTACACACAATAAACACACATACATTTTCTTGTTTCAGAACAAAAAACCGAAACTATTCTACAAAAGACTCATTAAAAAAACCCACAAACTCTTGCCCATTATCCCGGTGTCCCACAGCCTAAGCACTCGAGTTAACAGGTGCAGTATTTACCACTCATGTGACGCTTGACACGTTTTCACTTTCCTCTTTCACCCCTTCCCCAGTGCCCGACTTACAACCATGTCGGTTGAGGTTTTCATATTTAGGGTACCGTATTTATGGGACCCCGGATAATACTAGGCCGAAAAGACATATTTTTATCCGGTTGTGCCAGAAGGAGGAGATTTTGTTTTGAAATCTGTTGAAAATGTAGATATGAAAATAATGAAAAAAAAGAATTCGTAGTTAATGTATTTGATACTTCCAACTGCGTTTGTGAACACTGTTAATCATGATCATCTAAAATCAAATTAATATATTCAAATTTTCAACTTGTTCCTACTTTTTCAGTCCCTTTTAAAGATTATTATCTAAGTTTTGAATTTTAAATTAGTCTCGTAGGGTTGATGAATGCGTGTGTATAAAAAAAAATCTATTTTTTTTGTAAAAAAAAGATAAGGTTTCTGTTCTATCTTAAAAATTGTAATCGATCCTCCTATATTTATTTGTTTTAGCTTTGTTTTTTTTAAAAAAACAAACAAACTTTGGCCCACATTAGGAACTACGAGTATTTTTTTATCGTAAGTGCGATCATAAGATTATAATATTTGATTGATTGAAGAGCATTTGTATAGAATAAATAATACAACAAATGATAAAAAGAAGAAGAAACAGTTAAACTAAAATACCAAATCCCATAATTAATATACGCAGATAACCAATATAATCATTGAACATGCTTAAGATTGACGTAACTTGATTACTCGTACATTTTTATTAAAGAAATATAGTTGTGGAGTTACGGAACCTAATACGCAAATTCGACTCGTATCTGACCGGAAATTTTTCATTCAAAACCACGGACTCCTTTCACATAAGGTCAAGTGATCTTTTTATATATTTTTTTAATTTGAATGTCGTAATGAAAGTGAAAAACAGTTTAGCGCAAGTTTTCACAGAGGTATTTGTAAAGTTTGTTATTTAAGTTTCAACTGGTAATGTGCGGTTTTGCTTCAGCGTGAAACGTGGAGTAATTTTCTTTAGAACAGTTTCCCTATAAAAGGAACTCTGTGTAGTGATTTTAATTTGGTTTTGATTTTTAATTGACTTTGAGGCTGTGAGGTGGATTTAGAGTTATGGAACATGTGTAGGTTTTTGCCAGTAGTAAAATCATTTGCCAAAAAATCAAACCCGGAGAGGGTTAGATTTTTTTCTTATTCCATCCAGAACGGGAAAAACAATTCGATGATTCTCCACTTCAATAAAAGGCATAGGAACAAAATTATCGATACCGGAATTTCCCGATTCTGTAAGTATAATAGTAACTAGCTGACCCGGCGAACTTACTGTATCGCCTAACAGTCAATGAATGAAGTAAATCTTTCGATATAGTCAACCGATTGTAATAAAACAAAGCCTAAGTAATATATCAAGTTACGAAAAATTTTATTATATAAAACTTATCTACATTGATTTCGTACATTTTACGTGATGCGCGCACAACTAAAAACTTCTACAGATTTATTGATGTATAGATTTTATAAATATACTCTAATTTAAAAAGCTTGTATTTTTTAGTAATATTTGTGGTCACGAAATTTAAGCCTCGCTCTTAAAGAGCCTTTCCTCTCGCTACACCCAGAGCGTGAGAAGTTATTTAATGATATCCCGAACTCAAAACTATTTCTCATTTTCAAATTTTTATAATTTTTAGGAGTAATTGAATGTCAGTTTCAATTAAAAAAAAATCATTCATCATTCATTTTTTTTTCATTTCATCGTTGAAAAAAAATACTATTAAAAAAACTTACGTGGTACACTTCCCGGCGCTAGCGACCGCTGCTTGCAGTGCTATCAGTAGTAACAACGCACACGCCACGTAGCCCGCCATGCTGCAAGTTGCAAGTCAGCGCATTTCCTCACACGCCGGATATTGCCCGCTGCTGAGGAAGTCTGCAACAAAGTCCTGAATGAATATGTGAAGCAGTATTTGAATAGGGATCTGGGTTGAAATACTTGTAAATTTACTAGTTGGTTATTGTGCTTTATAAAAAGTTCAACCACCAAGCACAGTCACACAGAGAAACACACGCACGCACCATATCACACACACACACACACACGCCGTAATTCACCACGCGGATTGGTGGATATCACATGTTTTCGAATTTTTGGTTCTAGGACATGTCGGTTTCGTCACGATGTTTTCCTTCACCGTTTTGAGAGTAATGATGATAAAACAAATTAAATGAAGTAATACGTCTGACTGGGTTTGAATCCACGTTCTGCAACTCGTAAGTCAAGGTTATCATCACTGGGCTACCAGTGTTCGCTGCTTTTTTACTAAAAGGTTGATATTTCAATTCTGAATAAGGTGTTTCACTAGTACCTGTCATTTCAACTTAGTCCACAACAAAACGGAGCCTAACTTACACAGTACCTACGTACCACAAAGCCTTTGTATCCAAGTTTATAAGTTATTCACAAGTATTCTAAGCATTATGCTGGGTGTAGTACTAGGTTTTCGATTACCCCTATAGCCCAGGGTATACTTAAACTAACTAAAACAGTATTTATGATACATAAAACCGTTTTACAACTCCTTGAAACCCGCTGACCTATTACTATCCGAATTGACGTTTAAGGTCCTTCAGACGATTACGGTCTATCGCAGCGACGTTTTATATTGATTGTGTGACCTCCCGGGAATGGATAAAATGTTTATCGAAGTAGGTTTGTGGAATAAGTTCTTTTTTTAAGTTAGGGATTTCTGCATAAAATAGCTGTGGTGGATTAGGGTTAGAGTAGGTTCGGTCATTAGATATTCTGATTATGAAGGCAGTATATTAAAATTATGATATTGAACTGCTATTAGCGGATCAAAAAATGTATATTACATGTGCACATAATTTTTTTTTAGTATTTGATATAAACTGGTGCTTGACTGCGAGCCTATCTGATGGTAATCATTGATGCAATCTTTGATGGTAATTTCGTGTTTAGATGAGACGACACATCATTTTCGGCCTAAAACGTTCCTGTTGCTTTCTGTCTATGAGGAGACAGTTACAATATATAATTTTTATAATCATCAAAATGCACCATCGTATCCATTAAACTAAATTGTACAGAATTTAATAAAATTAAAGTAAATTTAATCAAATACACTTCTATAATTCTTGTTGTGATTTTAAGATTTAAAGTTTCTTGTATTTTCACAGAACCCTTGGACTCTCTACAAATAACTAAAAAAGAACCTAGGTAACTACTTAATTTCATAAACAAATAACACCGCTAAAAATGCTTGAAAATAAACGATAAATAAAAAAAAACAAAATTAAGCGTACGAACAAACCGGTATAAAATTGCATTGCCTCTCATTTTACCAACGCAAAATCAACAACAATAAAATAAATCCACGAAATCATTTAAAAAAATAAACGCAGCTGCACCCACTCGTGTGGTAAAACCCTAACAATTTAGTGACCTTACATTATTGCGCGACGTGAAGCAAGACGTGACGGGAGTACTAAACGCGCTGTAAAGGGGACTAACATACTGTCGTACATATTATACTTATATATAGTTTGAGAGTAATGTTCTTAATGATGATGATAGGAGAACGGTTCATGTCTTGAATATGAGATGGGGCAGGTACTAATTTTGAGGGTAGGTTAATGATGTAAATCAGATTTTTTTTTAGACTGGTATGAGAATATATTTAATAATAATAATAATAGTAATTAATCCGCCACATTATCTCTGGTTGCTCTCGTCTAGCTAAAGGGGAACTTGCATAGACACAACCTTGTAGCCAGGATTATCCATCAGCGACTTGCTCTAACGTACTCTCTTGTGGAGTCGGAGGTGCCGTACTACAGGTATGTGCCCGACCCAGTTCTCGATCATTATCGATAGTAAGCGATACTACGCTGTGCTGGGATCGGTCCATCATCATTGACAGGACTATTGTAGCTAATAAGCCTGATATAGTGGTGGTGGGCCGAAGCGAGAGGCGTGAAATTATTGTTGACATATCCGTTCCGCATGACGAAAACCTCGTGAAAGCCGAGAAAGATAAACAAATCAAGTATATTGATTTGGCTCGCGAGGTTGTCGACATGTGGGATGTAGACTCGGCGATCATTGTACCGATAGTAGTGTCAGCCAATGGCTTAATAGCCAAGAGCCTCGACCAACACCTTAGGAGTCTCGCTTTAGGCGGCTGGATTAAGGGCTTGATCCAGAAAGCGGTACTCCTGGACCAGGCTCGTATTGTTAGGAAGTTCCTTTCTCTGGAGCCCTGACCGCCCGTAGCTTGGACCCTGTTCCCGATACCGGTGGGACACTATTTTTTATATTTTTAAATGTTTTTTTTTAATATTTTTTTATTTATAAATATTTAAAAATATAATTTATATGTTAAAGTAATGAATAAATGAATAATAATAATATCAATAATAAATTTTGTTTATTTTCCACCAGAAAGTATTACAGTTTTTTGCATCTAATAAATTTTAGTTGAATATAGAGGTGGACTGGAGCCTAAACTAGGGCAACCCTGTATTTCAGGTCTCCAGAACACTCACCCGCGATTTGAACATACTGTTAGATAACCAAATGAAAACAAAGTACAGGTACCCCAAGAACAGGTAGAAGGAAACAAAATAAAAGGGTTAATAAGAAATAATAACATAACCGTGAGTGTATGTGTGATGGTGTGTGAGTGCGTGAGCGTTGTGTGTGTGTGAGTGCGTGAGAGTTGTGTGTGTTTGCGCGTATGTGTTGTGCATATTTAAAGGGCTAACGAGGTTTTCGAAAAATATTTGGAATAATAAATTCATAATTATTTTTAGGGGGTTGCCTTTAAAGGTGAGATTACTCACAAAGGTTTTTTTTAAAACAATTTTAAAGAAAAAGATTTTAAAACTTTTACGCGCTTGAAACCCTTACAAACTTTAACTTTCCCACATATTGAGGACTATAAATTTTGCTCACAATAATAATAAAACTTGGAAAAGAATATTGTAAAAGTTTCAATGCAACTTTTCATGACTCAACATTTAACCCAGTTCTAAGATATCACAAAATCAGAATGAATTTAATTCTCAACTTTACGATAGACTGTAAACCTGTTTATCAAAAAAATTGGGCATGT
The DNA here is from genome assembly GCA_949316375.1 of Mythimna vitellina. Lineage (NCBI taxonomy): Eukaryota > Metazoa > Arthropoda > Insecta > Lepidoptera > Noctuidae > Mythimna > Mythimna vitellina. Next base: position 6,134,953 of record OX438696.1, read on the forward strand.
GCGAGTCGGACTCGCGCACTGAGGGTTCCGTACAAACTCCTATGTAAATATGTAGTTCAATTCCCAAATCTCTCGTAAGTTTGAAGTAACAACAAAATTATTGTTTTCAGATTTACTCCTATACCTATGCTATAAGACCTTGCTTTATGCCAAATTCCAGAATTCTGGACCAACGGGAAGTACCCTATGAATCTTGATTCCCTTAAGAGTGTTGAAATATATGTATTTTGGGACATAAACGGCTGTATCTTATTTTTTCGTTAACTTAGAAGTTTGATTTATTCACAGCTTCAAGGGACTGCAGATCTGAGTATATAGTTTTAATTTCAACTCGATACCTCCACGCATTCCCGAAATAAAGGGTCTTGACAGATAGACAGACAGACGGACGGACAACAAAGTGATCCTATAACGGTTCCGTTTTTTTCCTTTTGAAGTACGGAACTCTAAAAAGGACATCAACAAGGATTAAGATATTTTAAAATTAATATAACAGTTACAATTTGAGATTCGATTGTGTAAAATTACTATACAATAGGCCCATCCCATTGTATATTCACCCCAAACAAATGGAGGATCGATAAATAATGTGAGTTCCCAAAAGTAATTAGACGGAACATTTGTAAGGTTTTCCACTAGTGTGTATTTTTTTTACGAGGTCGGAAATCATCTAATGACTTATCCCACTCTAGAGTAGAGCGAAAGTTCGTGTCAGACTTTAACTGACTAAAACCCACCTATGTTTTTTCAGTTGCCCTTTGCGATCCACTCTTTCAAACTTCAACCTGCCATCAATTTTAAAATGACCCAAACCTCATTGTCCAAAAAGGGTTCAAGTTGAATAAAGTGTAAATTATTACAACATTAGAAATTGACGTACGTTTCGGGTGATAATTACAATGGGATGAGGAATGAGGATCGATGAACAATTACCAGGCAACTGTGATTAACGCGATCCCCTTGCGATGCTCCCATTAATTCTAGAACTAATTAACGAATTCAATTTATGTTCATTTGTAGTGTTAATTTAATTTGACTTAATTTCGTTACTGGTTATGACATTGTTGATTTGACTAATTAGATCAGATTAATCGGTTTTTAGTAGTATTAGTTTTTATTTACAAATTTCAGGGCTCTAGGGTCCAAAGCCAAGCAATTGGATAGGTCGTCGGTAACCGTCTGGACCGAGCCCAAGTCGTCGACGGCGTATAGTGAGCACGCACGTCTCAAGGAGATCTCAGCAAAACTGTAGGAGCCCAGTAGGGTCAAAGCCTACTGGGGACATGGGTAGTGTGAAAGTGTACCCCGGAACCCTGGAATGAAGGTTAAAATTTGGTTACTCCGTGCCAAATTTAGTCAAAATCGGTTCAGTAATTTAGCTTGAAGCCAAGGAAGGACAGAAACTACTTTTAATTTGGCTTCGACTTCGAGTTCGCTATAACCGACATTCACACGAACAAAGTCGTAGATCAAAGCTAGTTATCTATAGAACACGGCTAAAATTTCAAACGTTTGACACCATGGAAACTCAATTTTATTGTCCATAAAAGATCTAGTGATTAATCAGTAGACAAGTTATTATTCAATAGAACCTTGTAACCAGAATTAATGTCAAAACGAAACATTTGTTCTCCAATTATATTCATTTATCAAATAATCAGGCACATTTTCAGGTTCCAAAAACAATATCATAATAGACAGAAATAAACAATTAATGTTGTTCGGAAAACAAAAGGAAATGTAAACAAATAATATTAATATTATTTGAGGTTTAACCTGTTTTCGTACCAAACTTTTATGGTTAATAAAGTATCAGTTCCACACGAATTCAAATATTATAGAAATGATACTATGTTTACTTCATTTTAATTACTTTTTTTGGGATTATATTCCGATAAAAACAGTGTAGCGTTAACAATCAATTGTATTAAGAGCGCTTTTTCGTGGTATATAACACGCAACTACAACACAACCACTCTTACGTGATTATGATGTTATTACACATTTTTCTCTAGATATTTTGGGTACACAGCTATCTTGTGGATATTATCTAGGCTTCTATAGAAATCAAAACATATTTTTTGTGTAAAACTAATCTAGTAAAGACCCCTGAAAATCTGTTATTTTACGAGAACTTTGACCCTCCATAATGTACTCATATATTAAAAGTATAAAAAAGTACATCAATAGAAGCCTTGTACATTTAATCAAGATTCTGAATATCGACAATTTTTCTAAAAAACTTTTAAGGGTTTAACAAAAACACGTATTTCCTGGAACAAGTATTCTGAAATATTCGAGTAAATTATTTTAATTATTGAATGCTAACATAGTTTTCATGCGTTATCTCTATGTTTTTGCATTGCCACATCGCGTTGGATTGCGTTAGATGAAGCAACAAGCTTTTAAGCCATGCTCGATGTTTACCATAGGCGAGTGGAAAGGACCTTCTTAAAATATTCTTGAAATAAGAGACAGTCGCGGCAGACCATGAAGGAGATAATGGGACGCACTAGATCGATTCGCCAGATCTGGATGGATTCGCCGTCCGATCGTCCGGTAACCATCCAGACCGGGCCCAAGTCGTCGACGGCGCGTACTGTTCCACGCGCGCCTCAAGGAGAAGTCAGCAAATCGTAGGGGCCCAGCAGGGTCAAAGCCTACTGGGGCCACGGGTAGTGTGAAAGCCAAACTCGGGGCCCTGGAACAAAGGCAAAGAAGAAACAAGAGTGGGTTTTTAGTCAGTAAAAGTCTGATACTATCTCGCGCTCCGCCCAAGGGCGGGATTTGTCATAAGATTATTTTCCTACCCAATAAAAAAAAAACCCTGACATATCAAAAGTGTTAAAGTTTGCTCAGTCATGGTAACTATTTCCCACAAATCTTTAATAACCAACATTTCAAAAACCCATTTCGCATGCTTGAACCGCTCATTCAAAGTGGAGTCTTCAAAACAATGAATAACAACAAGCATTTCCAATTAGACTTCGATACAGCACCACAATTCAATTGCAAATGTGTACCATTGTTCAGGTCAATAGCACCAGATAGATAGGTACAGAAGTCAATCTTATGTATGTACTTCACTTTTCATACCTACGCTCGCCGGTCGCGCTAGGGTCGGCACCGGCTCTGTCCAAGCGCGTCCGGGCGCGGTGCTAGATACCTAATATAAATTGTTAAAATATTACATAGCCACATTGGCCAGAAAGCCATGTTGGCTTTTTCGGCGCGGGGCCAGGGGCGGAGCGCATACTTATCTACCTAACTGTTCTGTGTTACGTTTAAGCGATCCATCGAAATACAAGCAAATACCTTCTTACCTTTTTAAAACAACTGCCCCCCTAGCCAAGTTACGATCGTTTCGTTTACGTCAAACGCCCAACGTCATCGCAACGCTCAGTCAAAACAAAGGAATCGGAGGCGTGGCCTACTCGAGGCGTTCGACGCAAACGAAACGATCGTAACTTGGCTAGGGGGGCTGGTAGCTTGAAAAACGATAATTCACCATTTAATGTTGAATTTAAACATCCGTCCACTAAACAGTTTGTTTTTGTTACTCCATTATTGTACAAAAAAGTTCACTGACGCGTGTCCCAAGCGGATGACACTCGCGCTCGCACTGGTCCTAACCGGTTCGAGAAGTCGTGTCCGTGAGCGGTGTCTATGTGTGTGTTGCTTGAGCGCGCTTTATATGAAGATTGACTTCTGTATCTATCTCTTTTGTGTCAATAGTCGGAAACTAGTTGAGTTCAACTGTATGATTCTGTCAGAAGGAATCTACTTTGTGAATGATCAAAGACTTGATGGCGTATCGAGAGGTTTGCATGTGAATGCCCATAGAAAATTTTGCCGGAGTAGTTATGTGAAATATAAAGGAATGATTCTGCTCATTGGCTTTTGAGTAATGGGCACACAGTGATTTTGTAGCTGAGTAGCTTTTTAGCTTCTGCGGGTTTACCTGAGTTGATGTTAAAAATGTTCTGCAGAAACGTACAATCGTATAGAAACATGTGATTGATAAATAATAATTATTATTTATTTCAGGTAAAATATCCATAAGTTAACATAAATACACAGAAACACACAAACAAAAACATACTAATAACAATAATTAATTCATTGTAATTATATAGTGACCAGTGGTAGCCGAGTGGTAACGGCCCCGACTTACTAGTTGTAGGTTGCGAGTTCAAACCTAGCCAGGCGCATTACTTTATGTTATTTATTTCATTACCACTGCTCTCATAACGGCAAAGGAAAACATTGTGAGGAAACCGGCAATAAACACTAAACATTAAAATTTAAAATTGTAATTAAATTAAAAACTAAATCAATTTGAAAGAATATAAATTATGTAAGTTACATTGTCAATGCAAATTAGATTAAATCAATATTAATATCATATGTACATATATCCGACGGCACCATTGGCGCAGTGTTTGAACGATTGGCTGCTGCGCTGCGTGTCACGGGTTCGATTCCGGCACGAAACCAATATTAGTATGGCCTACATATAGTTCTAGCGGGTCTGGGTGTCCCATGAATGTGAGTTTACATGTTTATGAACGCACCCACGATATAGCAGTTTTGCCTTGTGTGGGTCATCTTTAAAAAATACTTGTAGAAGTGGATACCCAGGGGTCAAAAAGTAAAAAAAATACTTGTAGAATGGATACCCACGGGTCAAAACGTAAAAAAAATACTTAGAATTGGACAACTACGGGTCAAAAAGTTAAAAAAATACTTGTAGAATTGGATACCCACGGTTCAAAAAGTAAAAAAAAAAAAATACCTAGAAGAAGGGATTATTAACTCAAATTTTCCTAGAGATAAAAAAAATTGTTTGCTTTTTTCCGTATATAGAAACTAGGTCAGTTACGTGGTCTTGTCAACAGAAATCTATTTTGGTAGTGGTAAAAATAGATTTATTTCGTCCCTTCGCTCAAGTCAAAAATTGGCGGTTTTCACATTTGAATGCCTTTAGATGGAGCTGCTCATTGCGCGTCTAACCATTGGTCACATGATATAGATTTCAGCCAATCAGAAGTCATAATTCTAAAGTAGTGATAGCGTGCAAGTCGGCTGGCCTCTCAACACCGCACAGATTTTTTCGTTTCCTGTCAAGTTGGTAAAAATGACTTATGCGGTGTTGTTAGCCAAGGGACGACTTGTTTATTTATTATTTTCTCTACAATTATGTTACATCTGTAACACAATGTATCTACATTACTTAATGAGATAGCGCGGTCTTAAAATTGATGGCGTATCAAACGGTATGTATATATAGATCTTTTTGGCTTTGTCTAACTTTATCCCACTATGCGGGCTCGGCCATCCTCGTCACTTTTCGACGTAGAAACATCCGGGTCGTTCCTTACGACGGACATCAGGTCAGAACTTTGTCCTTTTTTCAGACCAGTTTCGGTGCTCAGAACTGGTCTAGATTTGTGTTCTTCGTATGCAAGCATTGGAAAATTATGAAAGTTTGTCAATGTGGGAATTATTCTGTTTATTGGCTTTTTAGTAACTTAACTATTTTGTATGGCGGTATCGATTACGTGAGTAGGATGTCAGCGTAAAGGTACACTTTTTAAGATAAAATCAATTCTGATAAAACTTGGCAATAATTATAGCGCATAATTTTTGTAATTGGTTTAGTAACTTCAGACATTATCTTTTTTACAAACATAGTAACCACTTATATGCAAACATATGAATGAAACAACCAACAATTCTTTTCTAAAACCTCAAAATTATATTATTTTTGAAGTCGAGGCTAGAGTGAATAAGCTTTTGATAAACTAGTGCGCCTCGCCATCAATGATTGCGTCACTGCTTAGGTAGGATCGCAGTCAAGCACCAGTTTATATCAATTAAAAAAAAGAAAAAAATCCAGATTTGGGTCAAAAAAAAAAAAAAACAAACACTAAAGAAAAAAGATCAATAGCTCCAATTTTCCTCAAGATTATCTTCAAACGGAATTTAATATTAAAATCCTTTTCCATTTTCCTCAATTAAAATTGATATTCAAGAAAATCCTCAATTTATTTTGTTCAAAAGTAATACACTAAACTAATATTTATTTAAGATCACTGTTCAAAAAAGCCATTTTTCATTGAACTACAAAAAGAGCTTTATAAATCAGATCCAGACTTAATCCTACCATTAAAATGTGTTCTGAACCTTCGCTTAAAGAAACATTTAGAGAAAGAAGCTTCAAAGCTTTAGAATACATGAAATAAATTGAACGAAACCTACTCTATATAAAGTTTTCGTATTCGACATTAACCCTAGTACGTAAAGGTGTTAAACAGTTAGGGTCGAGGTTCACATAAGGATTTGAATTAGGGTTCGTGCTCAGCTGCAAGAGACAGGTAGAACATAAATTTAGGGACCCTTTGGGGCACGTACTGCAAAAGTGCCTTTCTGCCGGCCAGCACAAGGCGGTAATGTTAGTGAAGTCATGAAAAGATAATTAATTATTGTGTTTTTCTTCGGGTTCTGGCGTTTGGCTAATTTGTTTGTTTAGGTTTGAAGATTTTATTTAGGACGCGTAAAAGGATTTTTAAGGTAGAGTAAAGAAATATAAGCCTCGCCCAAACGTCGCCACATCGTTTTGTGCGTCTCGCATCTGGTAGACTCCCATCGCTAAGTCATCGGTCCACTTTGTATGAGACCTTGCGATACTACATCTTCCGCTACGTGGTTGCCACTCCAAAACCTTTCTTTTCCATCGACTACATTTTTTTTTCTTTGGGAAAATCATCCAATGAAGTCCCCTGCTCTTCAAGCCCAAGTCGTTTACAGCGCGTACTTTTCCACACCCGCCTCAAGTCGTTCCAGGCCCAGCAGGGTCGAAGCCTACTGAGGTAAAGGGTCTGCTTCTGAAAGGAAGACTCGGCCCTGGTATGAAAGGCAGCGAAGGAAGATAGGTGTTGATTTTAGTCAGTAAAAGTCTGACACGCAAGTCTGACGACCATCTTAGAGCGGGAGAAATCATTAGATGGTTTCCTAAATAAAAAAAAGTTTTATGTGAAAATTGTTGCGCACCCTTATTTAAGCACAAACTTGAAAATGAATGATTATTATAATAAAAATAAAATGACCAAAGTCAGACTCAAAGGCAGAGTTGATCTCAATATTTTAACAGAAAAAAAAGGATTTTTTAATGGATGCTCAACAACTTTCTAAATCAAGGCTGTTAAAGTACCATCTATACATTATTAACATGAACATTACTCAAAAACTCCTAAACTCCGTGCAAACAGCCATTACCCGAGATTCCCTGGAACCCTAGCAAAACATTTAATGAAGCTGTCTTGCTTAAAAAATTATGCGTGTCGTTTAAAAGGTTATAAAAACCGTTTTGTTACGTCACAGTGGCGTCAGTGTCACAATTTATGTGACAACTTTCTGCGACAGTTTTATTAATTAGCCGGGACGCTCTAAGGCAGCGGTCACACGGAGCGAGCTTAGTTGCAAAGAACTCGCTTCAGCAATTCTCTACCCGCTTACTAGACTAGCATGTATGACTCAGCCCCCTACCTAAGTTACGATCGTTTCGTTTGCGTCGAACGCCTCGAGTAGGCCATGCCACCGATTCCTTTGTTCTGACGTCATCTCAACTCTCAGTCCCGTGGTCAGAACAAAGGAATCAGAGGCGTAGCCTACCCGAGGCGTTCGACGCAAACGAAACGATCGTAACTTGGCCAGAGGGGCTAGTTGTGGTAACACGCTCTCGGCTATTGAAGTCAATAATGCACTTATAATAATAATAACAATAATAACAAAACACTTTATTTCAGACCATGGTGTCCAAATTGTTAATAACAATGTTCTTATAGACTAGTGTTAGTAATACTTAAAATTACCCACAACAAAACATGTAATTTAAAGAACAAACAATGACATTGCAGCATTCCATGACAAATGGCGAAACGATGATTGATGTAGCCACAGTCCAGCCGACTAGCGATCATGCTAAGGATGCTGTTGGCGCTGTACCACACTCTACGCACCAGGGATGCGCATCTTTTACGCCTCGTAGTGTAAAAACAGTCGACGCGATGTTCAGCAAACATCCCTGATGCAATACTGAATCGCCGCAACCCCATCAGTATCCTGAACGCATTATTGAATTGGACTCGGAGGGCACCGTAAGACTTTTGGGTATAATCGGCCCACAGGCTGCACGTATAGAATGAAGTACAATAAAGACCTATGGCGATAATAATTGAGAATATACAGTTCCATATAAGTATTGTGTTCTTAATAGTCATCATCGTTAAAAGAACATTCAACGAACACCTCCAAACAATAGGCATCACAGACAGTCCTTTGTGCAGAGCATGCTTGGAGATGGAGGAAAGTCCTTGCTCCTGCTCCTTGACTGGACAGATATCACTGATAGACGTATACGAACCCTAGCATAGAAGAACCTGGGATGCTTAATCTGCTATTGGAGAGAAGTGGGCTGGATGGAATGAGCCTGCCAAATGATGGCCGCCGTAGCACACGCGCAATTGTCCACGCGCAGGATTAAGAGCGGAAACCAAACTTCAATAGCTAGATAGATAGTTATCTTCGTCCAGTTAAAAGACGTCCACTGTCCGATATGGAATCTTCCCCTTTGCAGGCATCATCACTTTAATCAATTCTGATGCCCTACAACGACCTCTTAACTCGATCCATTGAATTATTGAAGGGATGGTGCTATATATGGTGTATAGCTCCATCCTTTTTTCTCGCTCGCACGCCTGTCATTTAACACATCATGGTACGGCCTTTATTCTTCACGCATCTAGAAGAGATTTTTTTTTGTAGGTGGGCAAATCATCCAATGACATCCCCCTTTCTTGGACTGAGTAGGAGGGTGTGTCAGATTTTTATTAAAAAAAACCCACTTCTGTTCCTTCGTTGCCTTTCATACCAGGGCCGAGTCTTCCTTTCAGAAGCTGAGCCTTGGCCCAGTAGGCTTCGACCCTGCTACGGTTTACGGTTTGCTAACATCTCAGAACAGTATACGTCGTCATCGACTTAGGCTTGGTCCGGACGGTTACTGGACGGTGGGACGGCGAACTACCCATTGCTTGCCGTCCGCAAGCGCGGACAGCGGTGGCCAGAAATCGGGACCGGGTTCCCAGCGGCTGGCGTGACGGTCACTCCCTCGCGCGTGCACGTGCGGCCTCCTCCTTTGCTAGCATTACTGCTTCGCAGAAGGAGGCGACCGTCTGCCACTCCTCCTCGCTTTGAACCATGGCCTGTACCAAGGCCCGGTGCAAGAGATCGTTGCCGCCGATTTCCCCCTCGAGGATACGGTGGTGCTCTGCCTAATCGGGGCACACTTCTACTGTGTGCTCCACCGTGTCCTCCGGGCGGTCCACACAATGGTGGCACCCGGGCGTTACCTCCGCATGAATCCGGACCATCTAGAAGAGATATACCACCTTCACCAGTTTAACAGTATACCTAGGGAACCTACCAATGCTGTTCTTTTTAGTATGCAGTCACGTCTCTGAGAACTTTAATTCTATAAGGTTTTTCAGCTAAAAACGTTTACTGCTGGACATTATAATATATCTCTCCCAAAAGTCGTGTATTCGCTTCGTGTGAACGATGCTTTAAGGGCTGAGTGCTCTGAAGTTAATGGTGCCCTAACGGGGGCTAAAAATGGAAAGAGTTTGGAGACTGATGGCATCATTTCGTTGTTTTAGTTTAGTTTAAAAGGATCTGTTTCAGTAGGGCTGGGAGGAATGTTTAATTTGAGACTTTTTGGGATGTTCTCAAGTTGGGGTTCAGGGTAGATACTTAATAGCGCTTTGTAAATGGTGTGATTAGAAGTTAGCATTTATTTTTTAGTCAAAGTATTTAATGAAATACAAGATATATATATTTTTTTCACTTTTATTTTTATTTGTGGTCATGTAAAGAGGAGAGATGAAACGCATGTTACGAAAAGAGTTATGAGTATACATGTGGATGGGTGGAGAGGGAGAGGGAGGTCAAAGAAAAGATTGTGCGAAAAGTGATATGAAAGAAAAGGAAGTTAGTGATAGCATGACGGTTGACAGGATAGAATGGAAGAAAAAAACGTGTTGCGCCGACCCCAAATAAGATGGGACAAGGGCAGGAAGATGATGATGATGACTTTCATTTTTATTTGGAGGAGAGTTTGGTTTTTTTATTATTTTATTGTTCTTCACTATTTTGTTCTATAGCATATGTAAACATAATTTATATTGACAAAAAATCGAGACTGATAGTAATAGTCCTTGAACCAAAAAACAACGTTCATGGGAAATTACTCATCGAGTACTTATAATGGTTGAAATGTGTGATTTCAAAGTGAAAATGTCTGAGTGTTTCTCTGTTTGTGTTTTCTTAATTACTTCCTTATTAATATTAAATTCAGTACGTAAGGTTGAAAATAAGATATATAGATATATTCTTTATTGTACACCAAAAATACAAATCACATTAGGAAATTAAAATTAATAGGGTGCCACAATGGACGGTCTTATCGCTAAAAGCGAATTTTTACAAACAACCTTTGGATGGATTTGACAGAGAAGGAGAAAAAAGATACACAGGTAGTTCGTGGTGTACTATTTACATATATACATTACATAAACTAATAAATTACATGTAATAAAAACAATATAATATATATATATAATTATGAAAGCAAAGAAGTTATGTACTTAATGACGACGTTTAAGAGGAAAGGTAGTGATCCTTAACCATATTAATAAGCACGTTAAGCTGTTAACCCCGGCTGTCATTTATTTATTTATATATACTTTATTGCATACGAAGATTACAAATTGAAACCTTATAATACAAAAAAAATTACAATTGGGGCCCTTATCACACGCGGCGTTTTCTTCCAGGCATCCCGGAATGAATAGAGATTGCCTGGATACAAAATAGGGTTGCATTTGGTGCAAATATAAAAGTCATTTGTGGATATTTGACAGTCATTACGAATAGACAGAAGTCACGCCATCCGACACGAGTCTTACCAAGAGGTGTCATGTTACTCTATTACTGGGTTGTGGAGGTTAGAAAGGTAGTAGTGGAAACTGTCCACAAAGCAGTTGGAAAAAGGTTTGGCAGATTAATTGCTAGGTTAGAGGAAATTTGTAACGATGTTAATCACGCCTCAAAGGCTGAGCTGATTTTGGATGAAACACCGTACAAGAGTTGATCTAAATCGCCTAAATTAAGAAATAGTTTTATTTATTTTCTCATTTAGCATAGCATCCTACGTAAGCGGTCGAACGAGGTACAAATTCAACAGCGGCTGTCCTATATTTATTTTAAGGTGAGAAATCAACCAATGTCTTCTCCTGCTCTAGGACGAAGCAAGAGGGCGTGGCAGACTTTGACTGACTAAAACCACACGAATGTTCCTTCTTTGTCTTGCGTGCCAGGACACCGGATTTCCCTTTCGGAACTTAACCCATGGCGCCAGTAAGCTTCGGCCGGGCTATCTTCCCGTCCGATTATATTTTAGCTATCTTCAAAGCTAGAGTGAATAGGCTCGTAATAAACTAGAGCGATTCACCTTCAATGATTGCATCATATATCTTACTATCAGGTGGGATTACAGTTGATATCATTAAAAAAAATTGGTGTTATTTTTTTCTTTTTTGAGGTGAGTGATTATCAAATAACTCCTCCCGCTCTAACCTCTCTAAATTCTGAGTGGAATGAAAAGGAGTGTATTTTTTCAGTTGCCTTTTGCGTTTCCGCGTTGTGGTAGCTCTTTCGAACGATTCTACAACCTTGGCATTAGTTACGCTCTGTCGTACAAAATATTCTCAATCAATCCACATAACTGAACTCTCTGGGCCTTAAGTCTGCTATTACAATAGTGTCAGAAATGACCATCATTGATTTGAAAATTGTTGATTTTAACAAGTTTGGTAATGTACTAATATAATGGCGTCATTATGACTTTCCAATGGTCAACCACTGACACTCCATTGAAAGAAATGGCATAAAATGATAATCTCGTACATAATGACAGATGGATGTCTGATTTATACAGTTTCGCTTCGTCGTTTATACCGCTTACATCGAAGGACTGGAACAATTTGCCTGCTGCGGTCTTCCCGTCCAACTATATTTAGATGTCTTCAAGGCTAGAGTGAATAGGCTCTTAATAAACTAGTGCGCCTCACCATCAATGATTGCATCTCTGCTTACTGTCAGGTGGGATCGCAGTCCAGCACTGGATTATAACAATTAAAACAAAAAACTGCTGAAATTTTGGCAGTTCTTTTGATCAGTAACTTACCAGTAGAACGTCACTGTGCAGTCATTGCTTTTAATAAGCTCGATATTGTCATTCTACCACAACTCTATTACGAGACCATTGACGAACTTTTAGCAAAATGACAATGGGATCGATTTTAGCAAAATGTTGGAATAACGAATTTATAAAAATAGCAGACTTGGGCCCCAGATGATTTATATTTCATATCAGTGATAAATCAAACCGTGTAATAATGACTAGAAACTTGTTCAAAGAATATTTTATAAAAAAAACTAAACGAGATCTATGAGTTATTTTCTACAATCCCTCAAAATATGGAGTAAAATTATTTCATCACCACTGCTCTCAAAACGGTGAAGGAAACCGGCATGTCTTAGAACCAAAAATTCGATGACATGTGACATTCACCAACCCGCACTGGGCCCGCGTGGTGGATTATGGCCTATTCCCTCTCCTAGAGAGGAGGCCTGAGTCCCAACAGTGGAGACATTATAAGGCCGACTATGACTATGACATTGTATACGTGAAGAGTTAGCCGTGATTGAATGCATGTCATACACGCACCACATTTAGTAAACATAGCATGTATAGGTACTTAGAAGTTTAAATACGAAATACGTGCTGTATAGTATTTGTCTTAAACAAATAAATAGACGATATTTATTTGTTGAAAAAAGATAAATAATATGTTAGTAATAGCTACGAGCTTCTTCTATGAAATCTTGATGAGATTACATTACTTGTGAATGTTTATTTTTTTAGACTAAACTAACCGTTTCAAGCGATGCTACCCGCGTCGTTGGTTATTGCTGCACAGGAGCGTGATATTATAAGTCTAGCCTTTGTTGATGTTTATCAACACCACATGAGTAGATAAACGGAACAGAGACAAAGCTTCGAACAACCACACGAATCGGTTGCACTACTGCAACCACACGGGGAATACGGGGGACCGCGTAGGGGCCCAGCAGGGTCGAAGCCTGCTGGGGCCACGGGTAGTGTGAAAGTGAAACCCGAGGCCCTGGGATGAAGGCAAAGAAGAAACAGGAGTGGATTTTTAGTCAGTAAAAGTCTGACACTATCTCCCGCTCTGCCCAAGAACAGGATTTGTCATAAGATGATTTTCCCAAACAATAAAAGAAAAACGGGGAATGTGTGCTTGTCCACTGTCTGCTTGTTGCGTACACGACGACACTGGAAAAAACCAGTTAATGTAGCATGTATGTGTGTGTATGTATGTGTATGTAGTGTAGTTATGCCTAAGGCATTAAGTCCTCCTCTGTACCTTTATGTGCATGAAGTGTTAAATAAATAAATAAATGTAGACTTAGTCAGTGGACTCGTCTAGAGTCTATCCTAGACGAGTCCACTGACTGAGCCTGCGATGATGCACGTTGATTGTTTTGTTTGTACAAGTTTAAATATGTTAACGTAAAAACGTGGTATTTTAGTATCAATAAAAAATCAGACTGAATAATAAAACTGTTTAACAAATGTTTTATTTAATTTATTGTCACCTAATGTGACAACCCTACTAAAATAGGTAACAATATTACACGTTCTTAGAAAGCTTTGCCACTGTTCCGTTTATCTACTCATGTGTCAACACTAAAAGATTTTAATTAGAACTTATAGTTTCTGTCTAGAAATTATAGGTACGAATTGAAATCTTGTAATATCATACTAAATGGTTTCAATTTGAACTTGTAGCTTTTGAAATTAGCGCGTTCAAATAAACAAACTCTTCAGTTTTATAAAATTAGTAAATACAGATTTGTAGTTTCTCACAGATTGCAGAAAATATCACATATTTCAACAGTACTGCACTATAAAATTAATATTTCATGAAATATGCGTGGTATCACTCCGCTATTTTTTTTTCTGTAATACGATCGCTCTCCAATATTTCAATATTGATGTTCCGTCAAATAATTTAAAATGGAATTTTACGATTAAATTTATCGAAACACATTTTCGTTTTTTTTATTTGATTCTATTTTTTATTACTAGTGCTTGACTGCGATCCCACTTGATGGTATGCAGTGATGCAATCGTTGATGGTGAGGCGCACCGGTTTATTAAGAGCCTGTTCACTCTAGACTTGAAGACACCTAAACGGATGGATGGAAATATATACATTGCACTTTAACCGTAAATCTATTAATGTGTAGCGACATCTATGGCGTCATATAAGAACTAATCCTGCATCGCGCAATCAAAGTTCTCCGCGCGATTAGAACATATAGAACAGCCCGAAATCATCTAGTGGGCAGCTGCCCACCAGACATAACACCCGTCTGGTCGGAGGATCCTCCCTTTTCAACGGAGGTTTGCGGGACTTTACTCTCTGTTCCACATACCAGAGGGTATGTGGAACAGAGAGTAAAAAATTAATAAACGATGTCGAGGGTGTAATACTCAAACTTTATAAGCATGAAATTGTTACTGTCGAGATATTTAATAATTAAGCCATAAAAAGGAACCAATTGATGTTTTTTAAATAATATCCTAATTTAAATAGTTTTGTGGTAAAAGTGTGGAAAAGTCTTTTCTAAAGGATCTTTGGTGGTCCATTTTATCACAGTGATATTATAAGTTATAACTTGGGTACCGATTTATTTAATAAATACATACTTCTTTAAACCAATTAGGTTTATTTTAAGAAAGATACAAACAAAAACAGGCTACGAGAAGACCGGTCGTTTGGTAAACGACTTTTGCCCAACAATTGCCCATGTGTGTCAAACTCCTTTTTTCTTCCAAATGTACTTGAAGTTGAAGATAATAATTAAAACTTCGGCGAGCAATAGTTAGCTCGCCATCCGGTTGTCCGGTAACCGTCCGGACCGAGCCCGAGTCGTAGACGGCGAGTAGTGTTCCGCGCGTGCCTCAAGGAGATGTTAGCAAATCATAGGGCCCACAAGGGTCGAAATCTACTGGGGCCATGCAGCCTACACAAGGCAAAGAAGGAACAAACGAGTGGGTTTTAATCAGTAAAAGTCTAACGTGGCTCCACCCAAGAGCGAGAGAAGCCATTGGATCATTAAATATCTGTTATTTATTTATTGTGCACACCTACCACAGTGTTGTCTTTTTAACCCAATGGTTGACTGGTAGAGAATGCTTTGTGGCATTAAGTCCGCCTATTTACCACCACAGTACATGAAGTTTAAATAAATAAATAATTAAATAATTTCCCACGATAAAAAAAAACACTAGGTTTTTTTTACTGTAATAAAGTATTTTTTTTTTTGTTACATATGACACCGCATCGTAGTATGTGCATAACAAAAGAAATTTTTAAATAATATAAAAATACCGCTTCACCGTTCTCAAAACACAATTAATGAGCAACACACAAAAAATGCCTAACACCGCAATGCACAAGCCGACCCAATTACCCGAATATATGGCAAAAATGCGAAAATTCAAGCTAACACCATCACTTATTATCCCTGAAAAAAAAAAGCAAAAACCCCCAACCACACGTAAACTAGTGTTGTACCAAAACCATTTTCAACACTAAAAATTTAAACTACGTGTGAATGTTAGTTCTTACAAAATTTAATAAAATTAAAAACTACACTGGCCCTGTTAACGTGGGGCGAAAAACTAGGCCACACACTCTTGGGGCCTGTAATACGGCCCAACGCGGTGGTATATTCAAAGTTTCACACTTACGCCCGTAAACATACGACCCTGTATCACAGTTATGGCAGCCGCAGTAGGCAGGTGCGTTCGTTAGCACTGATATTTAGTAGTAAGTAAAGTTTTGAGCTCTTAAGCTGGTTATTTGTATGATGTAAGGTTTACTGCTAAGGGATGAAGCTTCTATGAGGGCTTGACCAGGGAAAGATTTTATAGTAAAACTTTCAACATTTTTAGAAACAGTTTCTCAAAGAAAACTATAGCAAAATGAATGTAGGTGTTTTTGAATGTGTTAGCTTATTATTACGTAATTGCGCGTTTTTACGTAAAATCACCAAAAAAAAAAAAAAAATATATAAAAAAAACTTTTTCAGGTTTTTTCCAGGAAAAACGAAGATATAGAGACCATGTTCGACAGAATAAATTTCGTACACCTAAGTGTGCAATAAGACAATGGTCAATGGACAAAGGTCATTCCAGTTGTACTACCGAATGTACAATCGGCGCTCGAGGGGTCAGATTATCGCGTCACTAAACTTGCATTTAATTTGCCACGCGTCGATATATATATATATATATTTATATAACGTGGCGCCAGTGAATGAAAAGTTGAAGGGGAATCGTTTGTCTTGGTATGGTCATGTAAAGAGGAGAAATGAAACACATGTTACTAAAAGGGTTATGAGTATACATGTGGATGGGTGGAGAGGGAGAGGGAGGCCAAAGAATAGATGGATGGATTGTGTGAACAGTGATATGAAAGAAAAGGAAGTTAGTGATAGTATGACGGTTGACAGGATAGCATGGAAGAAAAAAACGTGTTGCACCGACCCCAAATAAGAGGGGACAAGGGCAGGAAGAAGAAGAAGAACGTTGCGCGACACTAGGAATTTCTTTCTGTATCGTAGGTGCGTTTACAAACATAGAAACTCATAAACACAAACACCCAGACCCGGAACAACTACTTGCAGATCATACAAATATTTGTTCAGTGCGGGGTACGAACTCGCGACACTGCATAGCAGTCGATTGCTCAGTCATTACGCCAACCGTGTCGTTAGTTTAATTTTGATCTACAAGTTTTAAATATTATAGCAATAAGCCTTATACTTTTTATTTGAAATTAGGTGTTGCCAGCGGCCTCGCCCGCTTGATAGTAGAAAGTTGTCCCAAGGGAATATACCTATAGGATAAAAATATCATAAGTGCTATTCCAGGTCATGATCCTCCTGTGCGAAAAATTTCATCTTAATCCGTTCGCACGTGAGTGTAAAAGAGTAAGGGTATTTTTACCCGACTACGGCAAAGCGAGGGTTTTGATTTTGACAGGCTATGTATGTATGTATGTTTGTATATATGTGAGTGTCATGTGATATTCATCTGTTCCATCATAGTTCCTTATCTACTTATTGGAATTCGACGTATGAGGTATCGTAAGCACCGTCTTAATTGTCCGCTGAACATGGGCTACTTGACGTGCCACAAAACTCGATATGGCGCACTATAGAGGACAAAATATAATATGTTAAAAAAAAAATGGAGATAAATACGCCGTGTTTGCTATCATTTAAAAGGGCTTCACTGGTAAATTTCCAAAATATTGCTCAAATTTAAAGTGACGCCCTCTGGCGGACAAAAAGACATGAGTTAAATTTAACACCAAAGTTGTTTAAATAAAGTAAAAAACTAAAACCCGACTACAACAATAAAAACAACGCTGAAAAAGAATTAAACAAGATTTTCATACTTCGAACAGAACAAAAAGAAAAACTGTAGTCACACGTTATTAAAGTGTTTAGGTTGGTACCTATATATAACGTGTGACTGCGGCTTTTTTTCTTGTTCTGGTTAGGCGTGCGGAACAAACCGCACGTTATTAAAAACACCCTAACAAACATACATACAAACTTACGCGTTTTTATAATAGTGTGTTACAGTGTGCTATCTTCCGCCTTGTAACATATTTCTTTTTACAATATAATTAGGCTCACGTTTGACCATTATCACACCTGATGGTAAGCGATAATGTGGCCAACGATGAATCACGCTTGCCTAGAAGTAACCTATTCACTCTTGACCTTAGCTGTAATAAAATAAAAACAAATAAAAATTTAAAAAAAGTCTTATATTTCTTGCAAACAAAATTAACTTACAATAATAAATCTTAAGTGTTAGTATTTTTATATCTATCTGTATGTTAGTGTGTCTTCATTCTAATTTTATTTCTAAGTATCTTACTAAGATTTATCTTGAACTCTAAAAATACTATGTATCTGCAAGAACCCCTCTACAGGTGAAGATCTCCTCCAAAGATGTCCAGTCTTCTCTAGACTGGGCTATTTACATTCAGTTCATTCCGGCAATCTTTTTGATGTCGTCTTTCTATCTAGCATAGGGTCTCAATTTCTTGCGTTTTCCTTGGGGGCCCTGCCACGCCGCTACCTTTTTCGTCCACCTGTTATCTTGTAGACGCGCAACATGCCTTAGCTGTAACTACGCACAATAAATGTGTTCCCAAAACGCTGTGAACGTATGGGTCCACTATGTACCGGTGGCGCAACGCCGTACCGTACGTATGTTATAGAACTTTCATAATACAAAAACACTACAATTAACAGCTAACAAAATTAGCACCTAATCTCCAACGAGACCCAAAAACCGCAACGGTCACGTCCACAACACTATTCCATACAATTAACAACTCTATGTATATCTGTCGCATGCTCAGAGATAAGCGCCACTTTAGACTTTGTCTAGTGCGGTGAAACACACTAATTTTCGCACCCTTTCGAGGTATAAAATGCGTTATGAGCACCCTTTTTGCGGTTTTTGATGCACCCTCTACTTCCAGTAAGAGATAATGTTGATTTCTGTGAGCAAAAACAGAATTTCTATGTTAAGAGCCACGTTATTTTTTATATGGTAGTGACCCTTTGTAGGTGGTTATTGTTACGTACTTTAAGTTTATGTTGAAAATATAGGACCACTTTATACGTCCACTATAGATATACTTTGATGATTATATCAAAGTATATCACACATCATTAAGAAAGATATGTTTGTATATGTATACTCCAATTCCGAAACCCGATTTGAGTTTGAAAACATAATGTAATACTGAACCTAGACAGTCTTCAATTACAGCAAATAATTCTATGAAGCATGAATTCATAGAATTCAAGGGAATAGTAACTTAATTACATTTGATAGTGTTCACGATAACATCCAGTGGTTGTATTTTGAGTTATTTGTATTTGGTCTCATAAACTTGATAAAGTGTTTGGAATCAAAACACATTGATAATTAATTATTTGGTTTGTTGGACCATCCATACAGATACTTTTCTTTAGGTGGGAAAATCATCTAATGATAAATCCCGCTCTTGAGCGGAGCGTGAGATAGTGTCAGACTTTTACTGACAAACAACCCACTCCTGTTCCTTCGTTGCCTTCGTCCCAGGGCCCCGGGTTTCACTTTCACACTACCCGTGGCCCCAATAGGCTTCGTCCCTGCTGGGCCCCTACGATTTGCTGACAACTCCCTGAGGCGCGCCGTCGACAACTTGGGCTCGGTCTGGACGATTACCGGACGGTCGGACGGCGAGCTACCCATTGCTCACCGTCCGCAAGCCCGCGCCTACGGTGGCCGGAAATCAGGATCGGAATCCCGGTGGCAGTTAGGGCGTGAAGACCGTTGCCTCACGCGATCGGCCGCCTCTTTTGCCAGCATTACTGCTACGCAGAGGGAGGCGACCGCCTGCCACTCCTCCTCGCTCCGGAGCATGGCCCGTACCAAGGCCCGACGCGAGAGATCGCCGCCGCATCCATACAGATACTACGAAATGTTAGGTATGTATCTAATAATCTTAACGGTAAGAGGATTACAGGACCTAAAGCCAACATCTGTTTCGTATATTTCCCAAAACCTAAATACCAACGCCAACGCCAACGTTTTAGTAAAAATCCCCAAACATTATCTGAAACGTTTTTTAATAAAACATTTCTTCATCAACAGCTTTTATATGGATTTATCCAAGTGATAATTTTACGAGAACTATCCAAGAAGTAGCGTCAAGTGTTCACTGGTGCAGAAATAAATCCTCCAGTGTTACATTGTTGAAGATTTTATGATGTCAAATGTACAAGTTGTTAGGTTTCAAGATAAAAATACAGTGTAAGTTTTGACTTTGGATTTTAGAGGTACTTATTAACTTCTAATGTTATCATCCAACATAGGAACACTATATGATCGGTCTAGTCTTTCCCATATCTACGTTTAGTCGGTCTTCCCGTCTAGCTGGATGCAACTCAATACCTGTATTTTACTTGGAGCGACTGCCTATTTGACGTAATAGTTGAATAACGCTGGCTAAAACGGTGCTAGGTAAAGGTCTGCCGCTTCTATTTCAAATCTCTCGGTCTTGAGCGATCTCTAGGTAAGTTTAACCCACGAACATGATGAGATCGTTACACTGCCTTCAACGCAGTCGACCTCAACGACGTCTACCTTCTTATGTCGATCTTCGCCCATCTGACCGGGTGTATTCGCAAGACGGTGCCTGGCAGATTTTTCCCTGATATCTGCTTCTTCAATTATGCTGCTCACTGTATTTCAAAGTTAATTGAAGCAGTGAAAGAACCCGGCCTACTGCTGCACGTGTGTCACCTTAATTCTATTAGTGCTAAATTTATCAATATGAACATTGTGAAGAAACTCCTTGATGTCATTACGGTAAGTAGGTAAGGGTATAAAGTTTACAATCTTATCAAATAATTAAAAACTAATTATAATACTGTAGGCTCAAGGCAGAAGACTTTAATCAAATATAAATCTAACACAATGCTGATACATACATGGCAGGGGAAGTTCGGAAAGTAATCGCTGTTGCTAAATTTTTGTAATGGGATCTATTCTTCAGGGATTTAAGATAGATTTTGGTGTTCTAACTTTTGTTATGGATAGTAAATATAAGCAAGATAGTCGATCATCATTGATTTGGTATAAATTTGGGGGGGGGGGGTTGCCATAATCACCACGCTTGGCAGACGGGTTGGCAATCCCAGTGCGGTGACACCCACGGGAAGAGATGGGATGGTGTTATTCTTTACGTCTGGACATAATACGGACGACAGGCACACAGGTGCACAGGACCGTTCATTGTGGTGACACTTGGAGGAGGCCTATGTCCGACAGCGGACTTCTTTCGGCTGCAGGGTTTGGATCCGCAACCTACAACTCGTAAGTCGGGGCGGTTACCACTCGGCCACCACTGTTCTCATTTATTGTTAAAATATAATATTGTATCATACAAAAATAAACACTGGCCAAAATGCAATTGTTAGCATAATTTTTTCATCCAAATGCCCCTTTAAGAGATTATTTTGTCAAGTTTGGAAACCAACTTTAAATCTTGATAACGTTAAAAGCTACAAAAAATGTGTGATTTCTTTGTTGCATAGAAAATGCGGGAATATATAATAACATTAAAAATATTATAACGCACATAGATATTCATGCATTAGCAACTACATATATACTGCAGTGGACCTGTCGCATTTAAATCTAAATTGATGAATGAATCTTCAGAAATAAAAATAAATATTTTACTTGGACATCATTTTTGATGTAGATATAAATAAAAAATCTATATAATAAAGTTGTCAGCCTTCAGATAAATCTATTGGAAGTCTACTTATATAGAATTTCAAGAAAGTGGACTTGCAAAACGTAAAATAATATTCTTCCCACGCAAGTATCGATCATGGTGGCCAATATCAGTGGAGGTTGGCCAAGTATGGAATTGATATTGTAGAGTACAAGCATGCGCGCTAACACAGCTGCACCTTTTGTTTTTTCCTTTATCGTCATAGTTTGATGGGATATCAATCTGACACGATTTCAAATCGTCCCATAGCTAATAACACCGCATAAGTCATTTTTACCAACTTTACAGGAAACGAAAAAAACTGTGAGGTGTTGAGAGGCCAGCCGACTGCAGCACGCTGTCACTATTTTTCGAATTATGGGTTCTGATTATAGCTTAAAGTCTTTTTCAAAATACGAGGTTGTTACAGCACCAACTTCAAAACTTTGACCTGTTGTAATGGGAAAATACAATAGCATTTTACTATCTAGCAACTCAAAGTTACTTGTGAATTACTTGGTTCGACCCAGGAATTGAAAACACGCTTAATCATGCTTGTGACCACGAGACTGAAGCATTTGAAAAAAACATAAAATTTATTGATATTTGATGCTATGAATCGGGCTCTACGTTATCTTAACTATTTCTTAAAATAACTACTAAAAACAGCTTTGTGAGCTACGTTAACTATCACAAACTCGATATATCATCCGATACCAAAACCCGAATATTCCGAAGACACATTGATACGAAGGTACAACCAACCTAAAAGAAAAATAAAGCCCAATATTTTTTTCGTCGCCGAAAATACAACAAGAAATCGTTTTTCCCACTAAAATTTTGCAAAAGCCGTCTGAAGGTTGACGTCTAGCTAGATATCCGTAGAAATTTACGGCCTGATAAAACATGGCCAGGATATATGGAGCTCTCAAAACAAATCGCTTTACCCGCATGCTGCTGGAGCGCTTGATAACAGCGAGGTTAGGAGGCTCTGCTTAAAATGGACGTTGTATAAAACTTGTCTGCCAAATGGATTACCCCGATTAAGTATGAGCGACCCCTGACCCGTATAGGTGGACGCATGATTAGTTCCAATCCACAGTTTTACGGCAAAGCTGAGGGATTTAGTGCATAGTGTTTTATTTGTGCATTTATTTTGCATACATGGTTTGGATTTTCTATTTATGAAATGGGTACTGCAGATTTATGTTTATGAGACCAGCTCTGAGATTTGTTGAAACTAAATTTTTGAATTTGTTTTTTATTTTAGTGAGAATTGACAATATTTGTCCTGTTCCAGTTTTGCCGCTATGATTGGAACAATGTAATTAAATTTTCCTGTATCTTAATATAAATTGTACTGAGAACACCTCATGTAGTGATGAAGGGATATGTGAATATTCGGTCCGTTCAATGGAACCTACAGGGTGCGATCAGGGTGTTTTCCGGAAAGGCATCCTCATTCCAAATCTCATTAGCAAAAACCTTTATATTGAAAGCCTAAGAAATTTATTAACAAAAGGGTTTTTTTATCATCATCATTATCATTTCAGACGAAAGCCGTCCACTGCTGGACATAGGCCTCCCCAAGTGTCGCCACAATGAACGGTCCTGTGCGTCTCGCATTCATTGGATTCCCGCAATCCTTACCAGGTCATCGGTCCACCTTGCAGGAGGCCTTCCAACGCTACGTCTTCCGGTACGTGTCTGCGCGCAATATGACCTGCCAATTGCCTCTTAAGGCTGAACTATTCGCGGGCTCAAACTCGATGATAGGTGAGGACAAAAATGCAATGTCTAAGCTGACATTGTGTCCGACAGCGATAATATTAAGTATGAGCAGTTAGACCCTAGTCCATATGCATATCGTAATGTTCCCACGCACACAAACACCGTTCCGAACGAAAATGACATTAGACAGTGCGTAAAATCTGAGAGTAGTGCTTTGAAAAATCGAGTCTTATGAAAAAACTACTGCATAAATTTATTGAAAATAAATTGTGTAGAATTCTTCGGTAATAAAGCTTTGTCGGTACCGTCTTTGTTTTGGAGATTTTGTACGATTTTTGTCACTTTTTTACATTTAAAAAAACCGAAATTTTATTGGCTCATAACTTTTTAATGGATTTTTTTTTGTTTTCCTGTTTCCGCACAGTCAAAATTAATTATAAGGTAAAACCATATCGTTTTATTTTGAATGTACTATGTCAAACTGTGGAGTAAATCTCCCCAAAATTTGTATGGAAAAAGCATCGACTAGTATAAATTCTTCATGCTACGTCGGTAACCTTGGTTCTTCTGCGGATACCTTAATTTCTGATTCGATCACGTAAGGAAACTCCGAGCATAGCCCTTACTTTTTTTTATACGCATATACTTTAGGTGAGTAGGTGACCCAGTGGTAATGGCCTTGACTTACGAATTATAGGTCGTGGGTTCAAATTCAGTCAGGTACATTATTTTGTGTAATTTATCTCATCACCACTGCTCTCAAAATGGTGAAGGAAAACATCGTGAGGAAACCGGCATGTCCTAGAACTAAAATTTAGAAGACATGTGACATCCACCAACCCACACTGGGCCCGTGTGATGGAGTCCTGCCCATTCACTCTCCTAGAGAGTAGGCCTGAGTCCCAGCAGTGGGAACATTAAAAGGCTGATTAGGTTTATATGCTTAGACTTCAGGTCACTAGGTAAATAAAAACATGTATATTTCAAAAATAACGTAATGAAAGCCTTTGTAATTTGCATGCCTTTGCAAGGCAGTTACGCAAAATACTGTTGATTGAAGAGCATCTAACTAAGTTACTCATTTGTCTTTCCTGTAGACCATAATGACATCCACAACAAGGAAAAAACAAAAAAGAAAAGTGATTCCCTACAGTTTTTCCTGTTACTTTACATTCTCACTGCGATGAAAAATGGCGCAGAACCTCAAACGAAACTTCGACACGTTTTCCTCATCCAACTGTAGAAAGTTCAAAAGAAATATCGATGTACGAAGGCAGCCATTAATTTGGGTTAAATAAAAAAATGGCCGCCAGGAGGCATGGGCCGCGTCAAACGGGAGGGCATAAATTTTTCAAAAGGGGCCATTTGGAACACAGGCACGGTTTTTTGCATATCTGAATGTGTCCAATTACAGAAAGGGCCTGTTGCGGTGGTGGTGCAAAGTTGGAGCGAAAAGATCATAAACTTTTTTATTTTTAGGGTTCCATACCACAAGAGTAAAAACTAAACCCTTCCGGGATCATTTTGTTGTCCGTCTGTATATCTGTCTGTCTATCAAGACCCTTTATTTCGGGAACGCGTGGAGGTATCGAGTTTAAATTAAAACCATAATTGTACTCAAATCTGCGGTCCCTTGAAGCTGTGAAAAAATCAAACTTCTGAATCAATGAAAAATAAAATATTTACGTCGCAAAAAACGTGTATTTCGACACTCTCAAGGGAATCATAATTCATAGGGTACTTCTCGTTGACCTAGAATTCTGAAATTTGGCATGAAGCAAGGTCTCATAGGAGAAGTATGGGAAAAAATCTGAAAACTGGATATTTGTAGTTATGTCACAAATAAAAACTTTTTTTGCGATTTGGAAAAATCTTCATAACTCAATTCGGAAATTGAACAGTTTTCATCGGTAAGTTAGTTCGGAGCCCTCAGTGCGAGAATACAACTCGCACTTACCCGGTTTTTTATTTTGGATAGGCTCACGCTTGACCAGTATCTCACCTGATAGAAAGCGACGATGTGGACGACGATGGAGGACGCTGGCATAGAAGTAGCCTATTCATTCATGACTTAAACATCCCCAGGTTGTTCAGGTTGCTATCAGGAAATGCAGACTCCGGCAGGGAAGTCCTCTCCTTAGCTGCACGCACAGTGAATGTGTTCCCACTTGGCTTTATTGTTTTTTTTTGGGCTTGGGTACAGTTACTGTTGGTTCACAATTTATAATATGGCTGGTGATTTAAGCGCCAACGTTTCACTTTTTTTTTAATAACGTTCGGTTTTTTGCTGTACAGTTTATTTAAACGTAAGTATTTGAGGTTTTTCAGTCATGTGTATAGTTTTATACCTAGAAGAATTGATATTTTTTTTGTCTTAATTAATAGTTAAAATTCTAAATTTCATTTGCTGTGCCCTGTTACAAACATTGAAGCATGACACATAAATGTATGTAAAAATGAATTTGACTTCATAGTAAATAAAGTTAAGAAGCCGGTCCGGGTCTAAAATCTTATTTAAACAAATTAAACCGCCTTTTACCATCACGCCCTAACCGCCGCCGGGAATCCGATCCCGATTTTTTGGCCACCGTAGGCGCGGGCTTGCGGACGGCGAGTAATGGGTGGTTCGCCGTCCGACCGTCCGGTAACCGTCCGGACCGAGCCCAAGTCGTCGACGGCGCGTATTGTTCCACGCGCGCCTCAGGAAGATGTCAGCAACTGTAGGGGCTCAGCAGGGTCGAAGAGTACTGGGGCCACGGGTAGTGTGAAAGCGAAGCCCGGGGCCCTGGGATGAAGGCAAGGAAGAAACAGGAGTGGGTTTTTAGCCAGTAAAAGTGTGACACTATCTCTCGCTCCGCCGAAGATCGCAATTTGTCATTAGATGATTTTCCCATCTAAAAAAAAACCGCCTTTTACCTAGTTAAATAAAAACATTTCGTTTCCATCTCTCCCACAACATAAAGCAAGCAACTCCCAAGAATCCTAAGTCACTTCTGCACTTGTCTGTCCTACTCGTCTAGTGCTCGCAAAATTAACTAAACAGCCCAACTACACCGCCGTATACACACTACTTGCACCCCAGTGGTGCGGCTTGAGTAATGTGCGCATAACCCAAGAGCTTTATGTGATATCCAGCGATATTATTGTTACGGGAGATGGCTGTTAACTTACTTTTGTCGACGTCGCGATTTAATGTGTAACGTGGTTACGGGAGCTTCTGACGACTTCAATGTACGAGTAGTAGTTGTAGTTTATCTAGCAAATAATATTCTGGTAGGTAAGAAGTTTTGATAGTGCTGAGGCAAAAACTGTATTTTGTATGGTTTAGGGTCGTCAGATCAAAAGGGATCGTGCTATATAGGTCATAGCTCTTTAGAGCCACCCAACACCTGACCAACACCACCTTGTCGCCCGGTGTCCACTCGTTGATGGCAAGTGATCCATGGTTGGATGCCACGTGTCAAGCAGTGGACGTCAGGTAGTCCGCAGGTGGACGCCATGTTAACTAGTGGATTCCATATGGGACCTGTGCGTGGGTAACGCAAGGCAAGCGTGCAAGCAACGTGTGATTACCGAGTTTACTTGCCATTCGCACGTGGTCAGCCCGCAGACCAGAGGCTCTGGAGTTGATTTAGTCGCCGTATACCCATGGTACTTCATGCAAAAAATTCTATTTGCCCGAGGCGAGGCAGTTGTGGTCGGGTGTCAGGTGGCTCAAATGAGCTATGATCTTAAGAGAGCCCAACCCGTGACGACTTCCCATACAATCGCTCTTACGTGAATATGACGAAATTACACGTCATTCTCTAGGTATTTTAGAAACACATATACCTTCTGGTTATAACCTAGATTTATATTGAAAACAAAATATAAATTTGTGTAGAAATAATCCAGTAGACCTATGCGACAAATTTTACTTTGTGTAAAATTCGTCCCTCCATAATGTACTCATAAATTAAAATAGTGAGTAATGAAAAAATGTTTATTAGAATCTTGCTCATTAAATCGAGATCAAGAATGGCCAATTTTTTCCCAAAAACTTTAAGGGTTTTATAAACATACATACATTATTTTTACATACATACATTTTTTTTTTTATTTTATTTCCTGGAACAAGTTTTGTGAAAATAATATTAGAGTGAGCGACAGAAGTCACCGAATGCCAACCGTGCGTTCTGTCGTTACCACTCTTTTTTCGCGTTACCTCTTTAACAAAAATTGCGTTGGATGAAACAACATGCTTTTCAACCATTTTCCCTTTGACGATAGATAGACCGGGAAGGGCTCTCTTAAAGAAACTTGAAGTAGTTACCTCTAATTCATCGCATTTACCTAGTTAAAAGATTTTAGATAAATTAACCAACACAGAATACAGCACGATATAGATTACAGCAATAATTGCGGAATGAGGACAAACGCTAACAAACGATCTGCAGGAAAAAATCCACTTAAGTCAAATGATGAACAAGCGAGCAATGGGTAGCTCACCGTCCGATCATCCGGTAACTGTCCGGACCGATCACAAGCCGTCGACGGCGCATAGTTGTTCCACGCGTGCCTCAAGGAGTTCTCAGCAACCGTAGGGGCCCAGTAGGGTCGAAGCCTACTAGGGTGCGAATGGGATCCCCGGGATCCTGAAACGAGGGCAAAGAAGAAACAGGAGTGGGTTTTAGTCAGTAAAAGTCTGACACGAAAAGGCAGGAGATGTCATTGAATTATTTCGCTCCTTCAAAAAAAAAAAGTCAAATGAACAAAATTTTGGAAAATTGCCATCGTAACATAAATCACGTCATTGTAAATAAAGAGCAGTTGTGACCCAGTGACCCTGACTTACGAGTTCTACATCGGTATATCGGGGGTTCAAACATAGGTAGGCATTTTATTTTGGGTAATTTACCTGCTGCGGATATATTGCCGTCCGATTATAATTTAAGTTTATTTAAGGCTAAAGTGAGTAGGGTCTTAATAAACTAGTGCGCTTCATTATCAACGACTGCTTCATTGCTTACCTACTCATTGGTGAGATCGCAATCAAGCACTAGCTTATACAACTTAATAACATTGAAACAAAACGGTGATACCAAACATTCTACAGACTTCGTTGAAAACGAAGGCGCAGTGCCAAATTGCCATCCCAGAATCACCCTTACTAATCCATTTCGTTCTGTTGATACAACGCTTTTCACTCCTACGTCTATTGCATAACAAGTAGCAAACCTCATGTCTCGTCTTCGGTTTTCCTTCATTGTTAGATATTGAGCAATCAATCTTTAAACGATTTTGAAAGCGCTTCCTTATGATGCAACCAGACTGAGTGGATTGACGTTGATCGTTGATTCATAGCGTGTCTACCTATTTATTTGAAAAATTCATTCACTCACAGAGAGCGCAGCCTTTAAAACTGCGTCAAAAGTCTAACTGGGTTTTAAACAAGAAAATTTTCCAATATAACGAATTCAAAAAAGAAAAAAAAATGTTTGTAAATTCAGTTTCAACGGAAAATCATAGAGGAGGGAAGTGGTGGCTCCGATTTACAAGTTGTACAAACCCAGCCAGGTGCATTACATTGTGTAATTTATTTCATCACCACTACTCTCAAAACGGTGAAGGAAAACATCGTGAGAAAACCGGCATCTTCTAGAACCAAAAATTCGAAGGCATGTGACATCCACCAACCCGCACTCGGCGCACGTGGTTGATTACGGCCCTTTCCTTTTCCTAGAGAAGAGGCCTGGGTCCCAACAGTGAGAACATTGTAAGGCCGACTATGACTATGACTATGACTATGGAACATTATATACAGTTATTTTTGCCAATGGGTTATCTAATAGGCTTTAATATTTTTTTTATTCAGCTGTACCAACTGCTGGGCAAATGCTTGAACAAATCCTTCCATAGGGTTTTAAAATGTTAGTCGTGAGAGCTTGAAAGAGGGATAGCGCTATACATATACACCCATAATAGCTCCATGCTAACTTACATAACTAACAATGCCTTTCTAATTTAAATACAACTAGCTTCTGCCAGCGGCTTCGCCCGCGTGAAAGTAGCTTTCTCCATACAAACTTTGGACCCTTGTTTCATTTCCTAAGAGAATGAATTTTGTAAAATCCTCACTTAGTTCTCGCCTAAGTCATAAAAGTAAACCTTATGCATAATTTGACACTTCTAGTCCTATTAGTTTTGGAAATGCATTGTTATGTCAGTCAGTCAGTTTCGCCTTTAATACATATAAATAAACAATTTACTTTATTGTTTTTAGTATTTGTTGTCATAGCGGTAACAAAAATATCTGTAAAAATTTCAACTGTCTAGCTATTTCGGTTCATGAGATACAGCCTGATAACAGACAGACGGACAGTGAAGTCTTAGTAATAGGGTCCCATTTTTACCCTTCGAGTACAAAACCCTAAAATACAAAGTTTCAAATTATTCATGTATATATATATATATATTAATATTCATAGACAACAATTTTTATATTAAACATTTGAATTTCAAGCAGAGCAACGTCTCTGCTTAAAATTAAATTAGGGTCCCATCTGCATCTAATTGCAGTCACCTGGGCTATAAAAACGCTACATAAAGAATATTTAATATTTTTCTTTAGAAGACAAATGAGTTTAGTTTCTTTTGAAAGAGCTTTTCACTTAAAAACTGAAATTACGAGTACATTCTATAATATTTTCTTGATGCATTCTTAAATTGATCATAGTAATATCATAAAAAATCCTTCTATTATGATCGGAGACGCTACACTCGAAGTTGTGGATGACTACGTTTACCTGGGACAGACAGTCCAGATGGGTAAGTCTAACTTCGAAAAAGAGGTCAATCATCGAATCCGATTAGGCTGGGCGGTATTCGGGAAGCTGCGCGGTGTCTTCTCATCCAATATACCACAGTGTCTCAAAATGAAAGTCTATGCCCAGTGCGTGTTGCCAGT
This sequence comes from Mythimna vitellina, assembly GCA_949316375.1. Lineage (NCBI taxonomy): Eukaryota > Metazoa > Arthropoda > Insecta > Lepidoptera > Noctuidae > Mythimna > Mythimna vitellina. The sequence continues at coordinate 6,165,205 of OX438696.1, forward strand.
GATGAGATATAGCTCCGAAACGTGGTCGCTTACAATAGGCCTCATAAGAAAACTTAAAGTCACCCAGAAGACAATGGAAATGGCTTACCCTTGGAGTTTCCTGAGGAAATGAAGATATCCGCAGGAGAACATCCCACCGTCGCCCAAAATGCCGCACCAACAAATGGTCCCTCATGGAATCCTGTATCGTTGGTTAGGTCTTGCTACTACATTGAGCAATAAGGCATTATCATTTTCAACGACCAGCGCGGGTTTATCTTGTTCACTCTGTGCAGGTGATGTGGATGCTTGGTGGAGGTGACGTTCGTGAGATTAAGTAACATTTTTTTTTGTCCTGAGTGGACAATGCTATTGGAAATATTCTAACTGCACTCTGTCTTTGTTTTCTGCCCTCATATATATAAAAAGAGATTAAAATAATAGGCCATTTAATCACAAAATAGATTATCATCTTATTTGTAAAAAAGAAGCATTTGGATAACTTTTAACGGACTAATATTTGGATCTTAATGCCATAGTAACTTTTAATCAGCTCAAAAATACACCTGTACTTTGGAGGATTTGATTAAAGCCACTGCTGCTAATGTTAGCGTAGCCACCTTCTGGGTCCAAACAGTTTAAAGAGTTTACCATCGATTCGAAAAGAAGAAGAAGAAGCTCAGGAATATGTTTCCTTGGGATACTTTTACTCATTCACACGGGTGAAGACACTGGCAGAAGCTGGTCTTCCTTATATCAATCGATCAACCCTGCTAATTGTAGGCCACTACGTTGATTTGACATCTTAATCAATCTACCCTACCCCTATCTCGACTATATTGTGTTCAGTATCTAGTCTAAGCGGAAAACTTGTTGCCCGGTAACTGGGTAAGACGACATCCCATGCCATGGTAAGACGGATTGTCAGAATTTCGAGGCACTGTCAAAGATTTATAAGTGACAGTCAAGATCGACGGTGACAACGATGATTTAATGAATGTGCTTAAATTTTGTTGTGCATTTAAACATTATTATTCCGTTTTTTACATTGTTGTTTTCGAAATGTTTATTATTATTATTTCAATAGAGGTTATGATAATTTATTACCTTTTATAACTGGAAACAATAGCATTCTATAATGTAAAAGAATTTTTTTCAAGTTTTTTGAATGTGATGTTCCATGGAGCATTTTTATTAGGTTATTACAACTTGTTTGGCATTACGAGCATAGCAGTTGAGAGTTTGTCATACTCATTCAAATGTCTCGCCAATGGTGGCACGTGTTATTGGGTCATTTAAAATGGTTGAGCTGAGAAGGGCTGATGTACGCGTCATGCTCGTGAACGGCATTTAAGCTGGTCATTTCTTAGCTACCAGTGGCTTAATTTAATTTCTTTTTTTTTAATATCATTTTTTATGTTTTTACTTATCTACATTGTCCTCACGTGATAAAAGCAACAAGAATATGTAACGAAGATTTATGTGACTCATATGATTTAAAAGAGTGTCCATGGAGTTTCTTGCACGTTCTTCTCCATAGAGATCTACGCTTTGGAACGTGCAATTTAGCTTGATTTTTTTGACTGAGCGAAATTTTGACAATGCAAAAGTGCCTGTATTTGGTCTATTTGAAATAAAAACTTCTGATTTCTGATATAACTATCCTCAAGTGCGAAATTTAGAAAACCCAATTGTGGGTTAAGTTACTGAATCGATTCGAATAATTTTTACACCATGTTATATTTTTTCCCAAAAATATTTAAAAAAGGTCACAAATTGGACACCACCGACACTAAGTACAATACAAGTCACGGCAGGTCATAGCGGACATTAGGCGCCAACACACAGTTGGGTTTGGGAGCAAACAACCATTTAGTCCGGTGACCATGTATTTGTGCGGACTACCAGGTAACATAACAAGCTTGTAACTTTATGATTTTTCATGATACAATTATGAAATTTTGTACATAGATTCTTTACATAAAATACTAGACACGTGTTTCAGATTTTGCATATACTAAAACTAATGTGGTATAAACTGACCTCAGCAAGCATTGCTTAACTTTGAAGTTGGTCGAACTTCAAAGTTAAGCAATCCTTATCACCCCAAATATCAAGTATAACAGTACCTTATTCAATATGTTGCTGCTTAATTATCCACAATTCCATGTAGACCATAAATTTTCTCTTAAATCGCAATTTGTCTGCATACGTCACTCTAGGGAGCATTGAGCCGAAAACGTTCGCAGTTTAAACATGCCACGAGATAATTATTTGTAGTTTCTTCTTCTTTTCTGTAAATTCGACTTAAGTTAAGAAGATCTAAGACTCAATAGCTTTTTAATGAGAATGCAGGAACATTATTTAGTCAATATGACAGATCGATACTACCGCAGGATAAAGTTCGGTCCACCACTCAGGTCGTTCAAGAATACATTTAACAGGTTGTGGTATCAGGTTGATGTCTAGGCCATTAAGAAGTCCTGATGTCAACCAGATCGAGCACGCCTGAGGTGAGATCGGGAGGCTACTCAGAAGCAGCAAACTACCTCTTATTCTCCTAAGGGTACTGAAATAGATGCTGGTGGAGGAATAGGAGAATTTTCCCCAAAATCGCCTTCGTAACCACGTCTTCAATATGCCAAATAGGCTGAAAACGAGGAAGGTAATACGAGTTATTAAAATATAAATAAGGCGTAAAACATATTTAAAAATTATGTTTGAGTTGTTTTCTGAGTAAGTTTTTATCTTTATTCTAATTAAAAACATTACTAATACATTAAATGTTACTATAGCTTCAAAGAAAGTGGATGAAACTTGCCAAAAAAATGTGTTTTTGTATCAAAACTATCTTCAGTAGTTTTGTACAAATCGCATTTTTTATTATGGATATGCTCGCGTTTGATTACACCTGATGGTAAGCGATGATGTGGCCAACGATAGAGCACGCTTGCCTAACAGTAACTTATTCACTCTTGACTTGAAGACCCGTAGGCTGTAGCTATCGGCAATTTTAAAAATCTGGTAGTAAGTTTAAAAGGCCAGTGTTTACACAAACCATTTTACATACTTACATAGTTTCAGCTTTCATATTCTCTTTACCAACGTTGTTCAAATAGGTTACTTGTATATTCTCTGTAACCGCAAGACCAATAAACTGAACTAAGGGCCGGGAAAATTACCTTGTCAGTCGTTTGGCGCTTGAGAAAATGTGGACCTAAAGCGTCAACAATGTTTCGACTATTATGGTATTAATAATGCCTAGTGACATGGCAACGCCATTGTTTTCAGTTTCATTACAACACAATTTAATGAGAAGTTTCTATTTAACTTGATGTTCATAATTAGCAAATCATCATCACGATGTTTGTATTCTTTAGACAGCAAAAGTCTTAAAGCCACCAAAGGGGCTATGCTCGGAGTTTCTTTGCATGATCGTATCAGGAATGAAGATATCCACAGGAGAACCAAGGTTGCCGACATAGCCCGAAGAATCGCCGAACTTAAATGGTAGTGGGCAGGGTACATTGCTCGCAGAACAGATGATTGTTGGGGTCGAAAGGTTCTGGAGTAGGGATCGCGTACCGGAAGATGTAGCGTCAAAAAGCCTCCTACAAGGTGGATCGACGAGGTCATCACCAGGTGGTAAGGCCACCGGTCTATGTCCAACAGTGGACGTCTTTCGGCTGAAATGATGATGTCAAAAAAAAGGCTTAGGGACTCGTGGGTGAAAGCGCCACGGGTCAATTAAGGCTAAGCAACGCTTACCGAGATTATTCCATGGATGGATTATTTGGATCTTCAACAAATCGAGACCAATCCTAATAACAAATCTTGCCCAAAGGATATTCCCTTGATGATACTATTGTATCATCTAGCTAATAAGTAGTGGAGTTCAAATAGACCATTACTCCGTAATCCCAGAATGCAAAGGAAAGTGACTGGTGGGTTTTAGTCAGTAAAAGTCTGACACGCCTTCTCGCTTCACCCGAAAGGCAATCGCGCCGTTTAAAATATGAAAAACTAGACGGACTATAGTAGCAAAAATTTAATAGGTATATGTATGATACCCACGTGCATAATACAATAACATAATGATAGAAATAACAATGGTCGGACTATTCACAAAATAAACAAAATTTATTAAGTCAAAGAATATGAAACGCCGCTAACAAATCTTACAATTTAATTAAATTCGCCGAATAGCAAGACATATCTGGGACTATTTACCAAAAATCCAATTCTACAGAATTCTCTGGCCAGAGTAAACATTTGCAATGTAATTTAGAACATAGCTCAAACAGCGGACATTACTCGGAACTGAAGTGTATCCACATAAGAGTTAGGTAAAGTATCAAACTTTAAGTCAATTTGTTGAACAAACACCATTTGTCTCCTTGGAACAGTACCGGACTAATGCAGTGATACTGGACGCAGACTTCTATGTGCTTCCGTGAAATTAGATTTCATCCTATTTATTTTTGTTGAAAAGATTTCGTTGTTTACGTCATACTTTAAATTTTAGGTACTAAAACAGGTACGTTTGCTTTTTGCAAATGAATTCTCATAACCAAAACACTTTTGGGCTAAAATTTTAAAAGAACTAACAACTACGTTTGTAGAAGTTCATATGAGAAGCTAGGTTAGCGCATACTGTTCAAACTTAAGGTTTAAAATATACAAACTTAGCTAACTATAATTTAAAGCATATACGCTAAAGCTAAAAATAAAATCAAAAACACCTATCCTAACTAAACAAAAACAATCTAAAATATGGCGTTGAAAAACTCTTTCGCATCTATCGACTAGTATTATTATTATTTTTTGTTTTAATGCATATATAGATGTAATTATATTTATGAAACATGAGGAAAATTAAAATTATTTATATAACGTTAATGTCGGTGACATGGAAAAGACAGGAGCTTCTAAAGTCTTCATAAAGGAGGGACGCTTGGGGCGTTCTTGAATAATTTAATCGTAATCTTTTAATTTGTTTTCCTTTCACGTAATCTTGTTTGAAATTACAGAGTTAACTTAAGAATTACAAATTGAAAATTTATTATTATCGTCGAATCCAGACGTACCTTAAGTCTCAATCTCAATACCATATTGGTTCGAAGTGCCTTCTCCAATTTACCAAATGTATTTGGGTCTGATTGAACTAAATGTTTGCCAATAGTCTGGCTGCATTCGTCTGCAGGATTTGGCTATCCACTAAAAGCTTTGTTAAAATTTGGTTTGAATTTAACAGAAGTCGAATTTATGTTTGCAATAGTAGACAAAGATTAAATGGAATATATATGAATGAATAAAATTAGATAAAGCTAGACACAGTGGACTATGTAATTACATTTTGATTAAGCTCAGATATATAGAAATGAGCCAAGTTTTTTTCGAATGACTGCATCGACCGCTTTGTTGGCAGATAACATCAAAAATGTATGACCTATTTATTTGCAGAAAGAAAATGGTTTTACGATAGATTTTGACAAAATTGCAGACACTGGACGTATGTAACTCTAGTAGACAAGACTCTTTTTGTCTGGGAAGATTTACTGCATGAATAAAATCACATTACCAAACACCATGGTGTGAATGACATTCACATAAATCTAGATAAAAAGTTTACCATCACATTATGTTGATGACATATCTACTTTTCCCTTTGTGTAAGCTGCATTTTCTTATACGTTTAATTTCGCAATCACTTCAATTTTTACCAGTACATTAAATAGAAACTTATGTTAATGAAATTATTCAACTAAATTGTTGTTTCGTTAGGTTTTTGTTCAAAATCAAAATCTATTTAAATTTACGTACACCACGTTTAGTGTTTCCCTGGGTGTTTGCACGCAGTAACAAGTTTGACGTCATATACTTGTTTCTGAAAACTTCACTGTACCTACGAGAGTTTCCACGGTATGACCTAATTTCTGACTAACTACTATAAAATTTTCCACGCCTGCTTTACGTAGTTGTTTTACTGTTGTTATATGCCTGTGTATGTTAATTATTATTTTAATATTTAAAATAACAACATAGGACACAGGACACAAACCGAAGTTAGAAAACATAGGAATTATTTTCTTGTACGTTGTAACTAACAAAATTCATAAAGTACATTTCAGAGGTCCCTTGATCTATTGAAAAAATATCTCCTTATACAGGTAGTTCAGTATTGAACAACATGATATTAAAACTACGTCTTGTCCCAAATATTAATATTTGATAGCGAGTCACCCCTAAACTGTCGAGTTCAAAAAACAGCTCTAACGGACGGTGACAAAGATCAAACTCGTTCGGGTTGGTCCCAAAAATCTGGCATCTATTTCATCGAGTGCCATATAATCGGATGGTAGGAAGGCAATATTACTTATCAGGGCATGTATAGTACCACTCACCTGTACAGAAATGTAGGGATGTGCAAATTCAAAATGTTTATCGATGGTTCTATCTAACTTGTCTTTGAGCTCAATTTCTCTTGCAGGCAGTATGCAAGTGGTTCAAGTACTAAATCTGTTAGTGTCAACGGTACCATTGCTAAATATGTTAGTGTCACAGCTTCGATGCATAAGGAACGGTGCTGTTACTCTCACGTTTTGTCTTCGAGTTTATGCAATTTGAAAAGTGTTCCAGCAACTAAAACCGATACAAGCAAATACGTAATTGGATTCCAAACGGCATGGTGTTCACAGTAGTGAGAAAATAAATATATTGTGCATGTTAAAATACTATTTGATTTCACTTTTGATTAAACCAAATAAACTCAATGGTTTTTTTTTTAATTGTTACTTATCTTATAAAACAATTTTATCTTGCATAACTCGTATGATAAAATCGGTTCATTTATTTCCAAACACACTGACTTGATAAAAATTGACAAATGCTTTTAAATTGATTTTTTGTGAGGGATTTTAATAGTAACTTATAAATTAAATACATTCAGAATGTCATTAGTACTAAATTGTGAATTATACAAACATAATAAACAAGCACTGATTGAATAGTAATAACATAACAAAGAGACTATTTTGTTACTAACACACTAATTTAGTTAGTCTGTTTAGGTTCCAGTCCACTCCTATATTTAACTAAAATTTATTAAATGCCAAAAAATTATTACTTTGTGGTAGAAAATAAATAAATTTATTAATATTATTAATTATGCCAAGCAATCCCTTGTTGCAGCGTAAACAAAGCTTTTACGATAAACACACACACACACAGTTTTATCAAAGAGCATATACATTTACAAAAAGCTTCTGACCTGAGAGGTATCCATGACAATGTTATTTTGTTACGTCAATTTTCGAGAACATCATCAAAATATTTGTTACATAAAGGGCAGCAGACTTACCGGAAAAAATGTTTTCATCCATAACCGTTTCCATATAAAATCATCGACATACTCGTTTGTATGTCTGTGCATCACTTTGCTGGGAGCAAGCGGATGCGTCCCTAACATGATTAGCTATGTAACAGCGTCCCCCGCTCCGTTGCGTACGAACATCGTTGATTTTGTACGTATTAGTAACTGTTGATTAGCTTCTCATCGCACTTATGGATTGATGAAAGTGTTTCAGAGGACTAAAGAAGTAAATACGACGGGTTTGTATCAGTTTAAGGTCATTTTGAAGTTTTGTTATTTTTTTTTGTCTCGCTTACGCTTATCGTCTATGCTAAGCATACCTACTACATAATTTCTGGTAAAGAAGATGGGATGAAAACAAATTGATTTTATCTAAATATAGCTTTATCTCTAACTAAGCTTTTGTATCTAGTTTCTTAACAAAAATATCCTGCTTTCATCGTTCATAATAATATCCATTAGTGTTTTCTTTTGCTTCAATATAATAATATCTTCATTTTAAATCGGAGTTTTCCTTCTGAATAAATCTATATCCTTTTGAAAATCACTGACGATTTTTCACAAAACAGTGGACGACATTTTTGTGGGATGTTTAAGAAATATTAAGGAAACGAATCCTATTGTTACTTCCCTCTTCTTCAAACAGACCTTTTCAATACAATTATCGTCCATCAGGCCATCATAATTGTTTATTACGGGCCCATTATAATCGATGCCCCAAATTAGCTTCGTCTAAAGAAAAAAATCTTTCTTCAAAAATTACCCTCATTGTCCCAAAAGGGTCTTGGGCGACCAATACATTAGGTATCTCCTTATCAAGTCATAAATTCTTCCAGCTATCAATGTTGGTTGCCAGCCAGTAATATATTGATACGATCGACATAGATACGGGATTTCGGATGATAATAAATTACAACGCAGAATGGTCACTGCAAGTTTATTTATCAAATGTTGATGTATTTATTGGGTTCATGTGAATTTGTAGATACACAGCGAAAATAATTTACACGAGCAGTTATAATTGTATTAGTTACGGATTGTTTTCAGAAATTAATTTATGTGATTGCACTGAATTATACATAATACTGTTTGATAATTACAAATCGTTATATTGTGTTGGACATAGGCAAAATAACATTGAACTATGCTAATGACTATATTGTGCAATATATTATAATAATATGTAGTAATTCTTTTTTGAAGCAATATCGTCTCAAGGGGATCAACGGTGTACTTACGCCATAAATCAGAAGTCTAAAAGATAAAAGTTAAAAGACTTTACCATACAAATTAGAAGTCAGTACAATCAGAAGACATAGCAATAATAATAATCAGAAAAAATACTGGCCAAACTATTCCTTAGATCAAACTGTTATTTATAATACTGCATATGCTATACTTTTAACACAGCCTTATCATAGTACTTTTTTTAAAGTAATTATCGATAGTCACGCGTTTGATCACTACCTCACTTGATTGTAAGCGATGATGTGGTCAACGATGAAGCACGCTTACCTAGAAGTAACCTATTCACTTCTGACTTAAAGACGACGAAAAGAGAAGAGGTTGTGGCGCTCAGCTATGCGCACAATGAATGTATGCCTAAAACGATAATTATAGGTTTTCGACTTCAGAAGGGAGATTGATAAGTTTTCAACTCCAAAGAATAACAAAAACAAGCCCCAGGACTGCCAGAATATTCAACTGCACCAGATCAGACGGGTAACTTTAAGCAAATGTTGGTGGTATTCATGAAGGAAACGACCCCTGACATTAATTCACTAATTAACATTCTGGCTTCTAACACAATAGGATACGGGATTTCCTACCAACTTCCTCGAATCCTCGACGATATTGTTATTAGGAATTGTGTTTCTATTAATTTTCATGTTTCGCAAATAGGGATTGCCATGGAATATCATATCTTGTTTATTATGCTAAGGGTACAGATTTCGGGATCAATTTAAGAGTTATATGAAAATTGTATAATAAAAGAATTTATTAGATTAATTTTCTGAATATTTTGGATGGAGCGATATAACAGTATCTATACTGACAATTTGAAAGAATTTGAGCATTTATCAGACTTACTTAATTCGAAATTGTTAACGACATGCCGTTAAAGTTAAAAACAATTTTAATTCAAAATTATTAAGGTTAGATTTGAAACTTTATCATTATTTTAATATAAACTAGCGAACCGCCCCGGCTTCACATGGATGCAATGCTGATACTAGATATACTACAGAATGTCTTTTTATACAAAGTTCGCAGCTATTTCGTCATTAGACAATACAAACAGGTTTTTATAGGCGCGCGCCGTCGGCCCGCCGGCCGTTACTACCGCAACCGCTACGTCCCTACATTTTAATTCTGTAATATCTTCGAAAATATTCATTTAAGTTACATACTGTAATGGGTAAGTTTGTGATTTAGCAAATTATCTTGATATACCTACTCATTAAATGGTTTACTACCCTAACTCAAAAATTTAAGTACGAGTATATTGAAATATTTACGAAGTTATTGAGGATCGTATAAAATCTATTGAGTGTTTTCATTAATCACATTTTAATTAAGCACCTATAGTATGAAGACATGTAACCTCGCCAACGTGGTATTTTACCTTCTCACAGATAGGAGGCTTGATGCCTATCTTTTTTTCTCCTTCTCTGTCAAATCCAATCAAAGGTTGTCTGTAAAAAATCGCTTTTAGTGATAAGACCGCACATTGTGACTCCCTATCAATGTTAATTTCCTAATGTAAATTGTATTTTTGGTATACAATAAAGAATATCTATCTATCTATGCCCAGCAGTAGAAACCTTCTATGGCTTATTATGTATGTAATAAAATATAATATTATTTGTAATCTCTAGAAGTATTGAAGTACATTTTTTTTTTACTAACACTGAGTTACATTGTCACGAACTGTAACTAACACAGAGCTACACTATCACAAACTGTATCAGGCTCAGAGCTACACTATCATTGAGTTTAATTTACGCGCTTTAATGACTCAGAGTTACACTGCAGTGACTGTAACAGACACTGTAACAGACTATCGTGGATTTTTACTGACCGGGAACTATACTAATGTGGACTTTCACTGACACAGAAGAACACTGTTGCAGACTTTTGACTTTTACTAACACACAGCTACACTGTCACTGCTTCACGTGGGCAGAACATTGCCGTATCCTCGTGGGGGCGATCTGGTACCAAATAATTATAATTATCTATGTATTTAGTTCAAAGTATTTCATCAAGTACCTATATGTGGTGGATTCGTGGGAGCGATCGACAACGCTGGACCCTGGTACGGGCTATGGTCCAGAGCGAGGAGGAAAGGCAGGCAGTGGCCTCCTTCTGTGAAGCAGTAATGCTAGCGAAGGAGGCGGCCGCATGCGTGAGAGAACGGATTTCCTCACACACCAGACGCCGGGATCCCGATCCCGATAGAAAAAACATAGAAGTAAAAGTCTGATGCGCCCTCCCCCTCCACCCTAGAGCGAGAGAAGTCATTGGATAATTTCCCATCTAAAAAAAAGACACTGTCGCAATCTTTTACTGAAATAGAGGAATTTTGACACATTTTTACACTGCCGTGGACTTTTGCTGCCAAAGAGCTACACTTCCGAGGACTGATTTCACGGTGCAAATAGCTTTGACAAATAAAAATTTTGGTAACGTTTACGCGAAGGTACGAGAATAGCACCTATATATTATTATATAGTAAGCAAAATTTTAGGTATTGTAACCACATCATAGTGTTAACATTGAATCTAATCCTTAATTACTTTGTACTAATTAAATGGTTTGTTGTCCATAGATTAGTGTGACACATCGTTACACTTAGCTTAACCACAAATTGCTTGTATGTATAAACATTGGATTATGTATTTACTTAGGCTTATCTTAGTTAACCACATAAATGTTGTAGAGGCCAAAACAATATGATACAGAATGAGAATAGAGTGAGTTTAAGAGTAGGTATGCAGAATAGTGTGAATGACAAATGGTATATGTTGGAGCGTCAGGCGTCGGTCGAAGGTTTATTATTCATTCTTGTATGCACTATTTTTAAATATATTTGTTCATCATTAACATTACACGCATAAACATAAATTCATGAATTTTATCTATCTCTTCATTATTTATTATTTTATTTAGATAGACTATTTAACGTCCGTAAGTTTGTTCATGGCATCACAGCGAGCCCTAACAGAATACCAGCGCTGCGTTATTTATCATTTTAAAGAACGTCCTATCTGGCGCCATAGAGATCGTTAGACAGGAATCATTTTGCTATTTTATCGGTTTGTTTTTATCCAACGGTGAGAAATTATCTCTTGTGCTATTGAGAAGGTTTGCTCATTTGAAAAAGTTTAACGGCACCCTTACCGCAGTGGTTATGTGCAGGAGGATATGAGCGCGAGGGCATGTCGGAGTTTTACTGACTAAAACCCACTACTATGTTCCTTCGTTGCCTTGGATTCCAAAGACGGGTTTTCCTTTCAGAAGCGAACCCACGGGCGCAGTAGGCTTCTACCCTGCAGGGCTCTACGGTTTTGCTGTCATCTTCCTGAGGCGCGTGTGGAACACTACACGCCGTAGACGACTTGGGCTTGGTTCGCACGGTTACCGGACGTTTGGACGGCGAACTACCCATTGATCGCCGCCCGCAAGCCCACGTCATCGATGACTGGAAATCGGGGTCGAATCCCGGCGGCTGGGCTGTGAAGGCCATTCCCTCGCGCGTGTGGCCGCCTCCTTTGCTAGCATTACTGCTCCGCAGAAGGAGGCGACTGCCTGCCACTCCTTCTCGCTTCAGACCATGGCCTGTACGACCCGGTGCGAGAGATCGTTGCCGCCGATCGCTCCCACGAGGACACGATGCATTGCACCGTGCTCCGTGTACGTGGGGCACGCCTCTACTGTATGCTCAACCATGTCCTCCGGGCGGTCCACACAATGGTGACACCCGGGCGTTTCTTCCGCACGAATCCGGTGCAGGAACCATCTAAACTTACCATGTCCGGTGAGAACCTGCGTCATGCGGAAGGTGAAGACGCAGTGTTGTCGTTCCAGTCACTCCTTAAAAAGGGGACTTACCGCCATAATTATGGAGTGCCCATGTGATTGGCTACTGTGTTACGTGTCGCGGGTTCAATTCCTGTTTGAAACAAATATTTGTATAGCCTACAAATAGATTTTCCGTGTTTGGGTGTTTAGTGCATGTGAATTTACATGTTTTTGAACGCACAGACGATACTGGAATATTTAATAAACAATAAACCAACAAATATTTTTGAAAAGATAACATGGACTCGAACCCCTAAAATGCCTAAGGCTTTATGTCTGCCTGTATTTTTGTGTGCATAAAGCATTCAATAAATTAATTACCCCATAACCCAAGCGTGTCGAGCGCAAACGTCTCAAAATGGTAATTACCCATAAGGTTACGGTATTAAGACTGAATAGATTTTTTTTTTTAATTCTTGATAGGTTCGCGCTTGAGCGCTATCTCACCTGATGGAAAGCGATGATGCGGTCGACGATGGAGCACGCTTACCTAGAAGTGACCTATTCACTCTTGACTTGAAAATTCCCGGGTTGTAGCCATCAGGAAACACAGATTCTGGGAAGGAATTCCACTCCTTAAGTCTAGACAAGCGTGGTTCATCGTCATCTACATCATCGCATACCACCAGAACCTCTCCAACTCTTGATAATAATAAAAAAGTTATGTTGTTTCTATTCACAGAATTTCAGCTGTTATGTCTACAATTTACTGAGAAAATATACTTCAGATAGAAACAGCCCTGTGAGTACCTGCCTACTTAATCGAACTCGCAAGGTTCAAACACGCGTCCTATGTTTAAATAAAGGGTATCATGTAGCTTTAAACAAGTAACTAAATTACCGCAAGGGTCCAGTAGAACCTATGCCTGCTAGAGCTGCAGGAACGTTTGAAAGGGTTACTGTTGCCCTGAAACGTAAAAGGCAACTAGAGGATAAAGGTGGCTTTCCGGGATTCCGATCCCGCTTTCCGGCCACCTTAGGCTCGGGCTTGCGGACGGCGAGCAATGGGTAGCCCGCCGTCCGACCGACCGGTAACTGTCCGGACCGAGTTTAAGTCGTCGACGGCGCGTATTGTTCCACGCGCGCCTCAGGGAGATGTCAGGTCCAGTAGAAACAATGCCTGCTAGAGTTGTGGGAACGTCTGATAGGGTTACTGCTGCCCTGAAACGTAAAAGGCAACTACTAGAAGATAAAGGCGGCTTTCCGGGATTCCGATCCCGCTTTCCGGCCACCGTAGGCTCAGGCGGACAGCGAGCAATGGGTAGCCGGCGGGCTACCCATTGCTCGCTGTCGCAAGCTCGCTGTCGCGCTGTCGCTGTCGCGGTTGTCGGACGGCGGTCCGACCGTCTGATAACCGTCCGGACCGAGTTCAAGTCGTCGATGGCGCGTATTGTTCCACGCGCGCCTCAGGGAGATGTCAGGTCCAGTAGAAACAATGCCTGCTAGAGTTGTGGGAACGTCTGATAGGGTTACTGTTGCCCTGAAATGTAAAAGGCAACTAGAGGATAATGGTGGGCTTTAGTCAGTAAAATTTGGACATGCCTTATTGCTGTAGCCTTTAGCAGGAGAGGTCACGATAGATGATCATCTCAAAAAAAAAAACAATGAAAATAAATTGTTTAATTATACTATTAATTAACTCTCTAAACAAAATAACGCTACCTGCTCAACATTTACAGACTGCGTAAATAAATAGACGTTATAACTATTTTCAACAGGGAAGTTCACCCCATGGTACCGACACAAGAAGTAAAAATCAACCTTGTTGACTAAGAGACAACGTTCAAAATATATTGGTTGGGTAAACTGTTACTATTAAGCGTGGAAACGGTGACTAACATGCCTCTATAAACCCTTACGATGTTTGATTAGCTCAATACTCAATGTTTGTGTTTGTTCTGTCCACATCGTGTGAGGGAGATAGCTAATATTAGTTGTAAACACCACCTCCTGTAATTAAACTGCAATTCAACTCTCTGTCTATGAATTTAGGGTTGGTTTATGATTGTATGTGCATGATGGTAAAAAGCTAGACAGCAAATCGTCGTGATTTTAAGTAAAATATAACTAGTCATGTATTTAAAATCTCTTTAATATTATTTATTTTTTGTCTATGGTCAACTATCAGGATAACATTTCAAATAAAATAGTTCCGTGTTTTTCAATGTAATTTTCAAAAGTTCATTGACCGAACTTCAAAATGTTGTAAAAGCATGAGAGAAATTTAGAATTACAAGGCAAATTTGCAATTTTTGAGAAGCTCGTGGATCCTGATACTGAATAAAAGATCATACATGATGTTGGAAAGTAGCTGAACCAATTTGTGTACTATCTATGAGATTTCTGGAAGGTGTTCAGATATGAGGATAAATAAATAAAAGTATTTAAAAAAATGTGTAAAAGTGAAAGTTTGTGAGTACGTATGCACCTACTTACAAACTTTCATTTTTACACATACCTAGTATGTGTATATGTATTTTACTCCTTCACGATCAATCTTGTCGTCAGAATGGATTTAGATGGAATAAGATAAAATGCAACATAATTATACAACATTAGTTTTTGTATATGCGAAATCCGAAACACGTGTCTAGTATTGAATCTGTGGACAAAATTTCATAACTGTAACATAAAAAACCACAAAATTATAAGTTTGTTATGTTACCTGGTTGCCCGCACAAATACATGGTCGCAAGGCCATCCGGGCGAGTGAGGGGCTGTTTTACTCCCGTACCCAACTACGCGCTGGCGCCTAATGCCCGCTATGATTTGCCGTGACCTGTGCGGTACTTATTGTCGGTGTTGTCCAACTTGTGACCTTTTTTTAAATATTTTTGGAAAAAAACATATAAAATGGTGTAAAAATGGTTGGAATCGATTCAGTTACCGATTCTGAACAAACTGTATTCAGGTTTCGCATACATATACTAAAAATAAGGTTGTGTAAGCTAGTGTTTAATTGAAGAAAAGGTGTAAATAGCGTGGAAATATAGAGCTCGATTTTTAACACTTTCCGTAGAGACCATTACCTTTTTAAATGTAATATAATCAGAGAAACAATTCAAAAATCATTGTATCTTGCGTACATATGCGCTCCGACAACCAACGTGCTAATCTATGATTTGAAAATTAAGTTGTCATAGTTTTATTGATATCTAGATTTAAATGATATTAAGTTTAATTTCATACCATGGGAAATATCTAAATTAATTAGCAATCGATCATTATGATTTGTACATTATGTTAACATTGAACTCGATGTTTCGTTATCATCAAGGGATTAATAACAACACAAGAACATAAACATAATAGCATTAATATGTTGTTCTGAAATTATCATTGTTCAGTTAAATAAACAAATTAAAATTCAGTTATAGAACGTGCAAACATTTGTTAGTCACCGGCTTTTTTGACTATTTCGGAGGTGATTTGCTTCGAAGATGATATCAATACTCCTTAGAACTTTTGATTTAAATTTCATTTTATTTTGACACATGTTTGAAAACTCAATCCGACAATATTCAAAAAAGGTTGAACTCGCATTAAAGCTTTGTGTAATGCAAATACATACTCTTAAAAAAAATTTTTTTACAAAATGAAAAATGCAACTTCACTAAAAAAAAAAAACTAAAACGATCAAAATAATTTTAATTTCGGAAGTCGTAGAGATCTTCGAGAAAATATGCAATGCAAAATCATTCTTCTAGAAAATACTTCCAGCAGTGATTTTAAAGAACACTATTAGCGTTCAGCAATCATCCCACGTAACTTAGGTCTAGCTCAATACGTTTTCTTCTTCCATTCTATCCTGTCAACCTTTATGCTTTTTAGTAACATGCATTTCATTCCTCATTTCATACACATAACAAGACAAACGACTCTCTTTCAACTTTTCAGTCACTGGTGTCACTTCTAAACTTCCTCACATCCATCTTAACATTTTCATCTCCGCTACATGCAATCTTTTTTTAACTGTCTTTTACAGCCCAATATACTCTGATCTACACAGTATTATAATGATTTTATAGAACAAAAACATGTTTTACATTCTAGAAGTGTACTCCGCAGTTTTATTTGCGTCTTTTGTTACTGCTCCGTTTCTTTGTATCATAACGTAATGTTATATAGCCTCCCCCAATAAATGGATCTTAAAATAAAATAATTTTCGATTCGAATCATTGTAGTTCCTGTGATTAGCGCGTTCAAAAAACAACACTTCAGCTTCATAATCTTCACTTCTCTATTATTTATTATACATATAAAAAAAATGTTTTTTCCTGAATGACTGACGGATCAACGCACAGCTTAAACCGCTGATCGTAAAGACCTGAAACTTGGAGGGTATATTTTTGTACGACGTAGGCATTCGATAAGAAAGGATTTTTCGAAATTCTGCCCCTAAGAGTGTGAAAAAGGGGGCAAAGTTTGTAAGCGAACGTGAGTCCTTGGTCCAATCTACTTCAAATTCTGCATGAACATCCTTTAACAGAATTAATGGAAGACGAATTACGTATTTTATTGAAATTCATTCCCTAACGGTATTAAAAAGGGGTAGAAAGTTATTTTGAAGGTTACTTGCTTCGAACTTGATATCAATACTCCTTAGTACTTTTGACTTAAATTATATTTTATTTTGACACATGTTTGAAAACTCAATCCGATTGTATTCAAAAAGGTTGAACTCGCATAAAAGCTTGGTGTAATGCAAACACTCTTAAAATATATTTTTTTATAAAAAGAAATAACCGACTTCACTAAAAAACACTAAAACGATATAAATAACTTTAATATCGGAATTCGGTGTTTCTCGGTATTGTTTGTTTTTTTTTTTTTTCAACA
Organism: Mythimna vitellina; assembly: GCA_949316375.1. Lineage (NCBI taxonomy): Eukaryota > Metazoa > Arthropoda > Insecta > Lepidoptera > Noctuidae > Mythimna > Mythimna vitellina. The sequence goes on from OX438696.1 coordinate 6,182,480, forward strand.
CACGTTCACAAGATATATCTTATGAACGTTATTGAAATGAAAATGTACCAAATAACTTTATAAGATATGAGACACACCCTGCCAACACACACATTATAAAAATCTCATCAAAAGTGCCTTAGCATCACACATCCGAACCGACCAATCTCAAACACTTGACTTGACCTCAGTTAACTAAATAACCCTATTACTTCCTTCAGGCTCTTATTACTTGCAGAAAACTTCGACTGCTTCTAAGAAACTATAGTAAAACAAACAAGAGTTTATAACTTCATACGCACGGCCATACACGGATCGGCCCAAAGCTAATTGGGGTTCGTTAGGCACCGATTGTTTGTTTGTTCCACCGTCTATGGCGAAAGAGCAGATTAGTACAGAGGGTCGGCTGCCGACAATGAGCGAAAACAGACGACGTGACGCGAAGGTGTGTACGCAGTGCTCAGACTTTTTGAAAATAATGACAGTAGCATGTTTTCCTTCTCTGTAGTATCATATATCTTTAAGTGTTGTATTAAACCGACCTCCTCATCATCTACATATACCTGGTATTTTCCTCGACTGATGTTGTTGTCTCCTCAATAAACTTGACCACCTTCTGAATAACTGCATTTGATTTGTGTTCAACCTTCGTAAGTGTGATCAGGTATCTGAGCAACGATCACTTTTAAAATGGTTACCCATCCGTCAGCGTAGATGCTGACGCTCTAGCGTTAAAACAGCGTTATCAAGGCTCTTAGCCTTGATAACGCTGTTTTTTTTTTCTGGATAAACCTTCTTCTTCTTCCTATTTGACTTCTCAAATTCAATTTCTTTACTCTGGTCATAATAAAAATCTCCGATCTAACAATAATCGCCTATTACGATGTCCCACACATCGCTATGGGTTTATCCAGTCCTCCTTCTTTGTCCAGCCGATCTCTCTTTGGAATGCGCTCCCTCTGAACATCAGGACGGCTTCCAGTCGGTTTACTTTTAAGGTGAAGGCACGTGAATACATTCGCAGATAGTTGGTGTGATCATCACAGCGGTGATTTGTTGGATTCGTTTTTCATAATAAAATTGTTAATTTGTATGTATGTATCTAAGTATATACGTATTGCTAATCTAGTTTACCATTATGTTGCACCTACCATGTTATATTTCTGCACCACCCTAAGGTCGACCGGTAGAAAATGCCTAAGGCATTAAGTCCGCCCTTTGTACAGTGTTTCTTACTAGTGCATAACGTTTTAATAAATAAATAAAAGAATTATAAATGTTGGAGACAGCTTGCTTCCATCATGACCTGATGCGGCATAATACTCACTTTCCGGTTCTTAAAGACCCAAAGCTTGCATTCAAAGCACTGCTTTTGACGATGTCTTGAAAGTAGAAAATTAATGCACCCAAAAAATTTAATAATTGTACTATCAATACGAAGATGAATAGAGCAATTACAAATCTGTCTTCTACAACCGTTGGGTTGTAAGGTAATAGGAAATTAGGCAACACGTCAATGATGGAGCCATTGGTACTTCTGTACCTATCTTTTCAGTGGATAAGGGCTATGGCTATCGAGAGAGAGGTGAATGTAAACATGAGGCCTAGATTTATACGGTAATTGATGTTAGAAGGCTTCTTGGGAGGGTTGCGTTATTTATTGATGTCGTTGTTGGTTACGGGAATTGAGGGTTATATTGAACTATGGTGCCTGTACCTATGTTTATGAATATGAGTCTAGTTTTGGCAAGAAACGAAATAATGGAAATAGATTTATGCATTAAATTACTTTCAACTACGTACGTTTCATTGTACATTGTACAAGCCTTTGCTAAACTAAGAAGAAAAAAAAACAAAGTAAATAATACTACACAAATTGATCAGGATCTAATATTACCCATAGCAACTACAGCAAAGAGCTGATTAACAAATCCATCAACTACACAAAATCCATCAAATATTGACGCAGCCCATTCAAGTTACCAGGTAGACAGAATAACCAAGGAGCGCTAGCTTGAGTTCGTAGTCTAACAAACTCCGTTCTACGTTCCGGACGTTTGATTGGTCCCCACGAGATACAGACGTTTTAGTCTCTGTGGACCATCTTATAGGGTTAATCTCCAGACCAGTTGCTAGATTTGTTAGGTGAAGTAATTAATTAGGTTATGCCAGGAATATGTTGAAAACTTAATGCAGTATAGAAGTTGGAGTTGTGTATTTTGAGGATATTTACTTTGGCACTAAATACATTATTTTTGGGTTTGTAAATTTTAGTGGTTTGCGTTGTACCAAAAATATGCTATGAAGGAAAAAGTTTGGAATATTGAAACGTGTTTAGCACAGTTTTGCACTCAATCTAGTAGATGGTTCACTTCCTTTAATTTATTAACTTAAGAGTCCAAATATTTCTAAAACAAAATCTCTGCAGAACTGTACTCATCAAATCGTCATTCAATAAAACACGAATATCATTAGATCGTTAGATTTTATGTGTCTTCAAAAATGATCTGCTGTAACTCCTAATGGCATGGGTGCGCTTATCTACGGCACCCTCCATAATATATCCTTGTCTAATAAGTAACAATTAAAATCGTCGAATCCGACTCGGCTGGGCAGCGTTCGGGAAGCTGCGCGGTGTCTTTTCGTCCAATATACCACAGTGCCTCAAGACCAAAGTCTATGACCAGTGCGTGTTGCCAGTGATGACATATGGCTCCGAAACGTGGTCGCTTACAATGGGTCTCATCAGAAGGCTTAAAGTTACTCAAAGGGCAATGGAAAGGGCTATGCTCGGAGTATCCTTGCGTGATCGCGTCAGAAATGAGGATATTCGCAGGAGAACCAATGTTATGGACATGCCCGAAGAATCGCCAAACTTAAGTAGCAGTGAGCAAGGCACATTGCTCGCAGAACAGATAGTCGATGGAGACGAAAGTTTCTGGAATGGCCATCACGTACCGGAAGACGCAGCGTTGGAAGGCCTCCCACAAGGTCATTGTGGCGACATTTGGGGGAGGCCTATGTCCAACAGTGGATGTCTTTCGGCTGAAATGATGATGAACAAGAAACAAATTAGAAACTTCTTTATATTGCGGTATAAAACTCAATATGTAGTCGCAAACGATATACTGACTCTCCTCTATTAAAATACTCGTAGGTTATGTAATAATTATTAAATATGTATAGGTATTTTTTTTTCCCTAACCATATTTTAGTCTGACTGCAAAGACCTCTTCATTCTTTTCTTAGTTGGATTTGTAAACATGGTCAGATCATCACACCACTTTCACTACGGTCGACCCTTTTGGCGAGATCTTTTCTCAGGATATGACAATCTTCGTTCATAGCTCACATCAACCTGGATACTTCAGTTATAGAACCCAGAATTAATAATAAATTGAATAATGAACAAACGAACTGGTGAGGGTCGCGGGAATCCGATGAATGCGAGAAGCATAAAACCGTTCATTATGGCGACACTTGGGGGAGACCTATATCTAACAGTGGAAATCTTTAAGCTGAAATGATGATGGTGATCAAAAATCGAAGAATGTAAGAAGGGTTTATAGAATAAAGCAGTAGATGAAATTACAAAAAAGAATAAAGATCAAGAAAAGTAATCTTTATTCAATAGAAAAAAATATACGTTGACGATCGGCAAGAGCTTATAACAATCCCTCGAGATAACATCATAATCTAAGTGAGAGGGTTTTTAGGATGCGCGATTGATCGAAAGAGTTAACGCGGCCCTGGGCCTGTAGCATGACGTTTAAAGTAAGATTGTTTCATTCTTATTTCCAGTGTGGGTAAGAGATAGCGCTAGACAACCTGTATAGCTCTGTCTCTTACCCACACTGAAATAAGAATGAAACAATCTTACTTTGAACGTCATGGTAACCTTGCTTAAACGTGATTTTTGCAACAACTATGTTGGGGTTGGCTTCCAGTCTAACCAGATGTAGTTGAGTACATCTGACCTCCACCACCCAGCTCCTGAGTGACATGATACCCTTTGACAAAATTAATGTCAAATATTCTATAGTTTCTTAATATCCGTAACGACAGTCAAAGATCTCCAAACGATAACCGATAACAACAACATGTATTAACATGCTTTCCGAGGCATGGAAGAGTCTCGATTTGTAATGGATGGTTACCGATCCACGGAACAACCTTGAAGATTGACCTGTGAGGTTGTTATTACTTAGGCTCATGTTTCTCGTTTATGATTGCCAAGAGTACAAGTATATATATATATATATATACATATATATATATATATACATATATATATATATATGTATATATACATATATATACATTTGATCCCTTGTTTTCCTATTAATCTTTTCTTTTTTTTTATGCACCTACCATGTTTTCTCTTCACTACCCTTGGTTGACTGGTAGAGAATGCCTAAGGCATTAAGTCCGCCTTTGTACCTTTGTGTTGCATGAAGTTTATATAAATAAATAAATAAGAGTAATATTGTTGCGACATCTATGACGCTACTTAAGTACTAAAACAAAAAAATCTGCATGACGGTATTAAAGTTCTCCGCATGATTAGAACATAATATACAACAGTCCGAAAACAACTATCGGGTAGTTGCCCGGAGCAGACCAAATACCCGTCTAGTCGGAGAACCCTCCAGATTTTACACTTTGTTCTCCATACCTCTAAAATATAAAATGGTTTGTTATATAGGTACTTGTTTAACTAAACAATTCAATTTAATCAAAATCCAACACAAAACTTAACTTATTAATTTACACATCTGTGAGCAACCTAACTCTTTATTAACTAAGTTACATATAACATAACAAGAGTGTAAAAATTCTGCAATGTATTAATTTTCAAATACACACAACTTATTCGTTGCACTGAAATTCTCTAGAGGTGCCCGTCTGCGTCCTATGTCTGACTTTCTTTTTACTTGTAGTTTCTTAACATTTGTTAAACTAATGCTTGAATGCATTGTTCTTTTTAAATTTTGGTTTTCTAAAGCATACCAGAGAACAATATAAAATGTTGTTGCCAAATTTCTCTCATGCCACGAATATTATATTCATAGATTTACCATTTACACTTATACCGTTTTTTTTTTGTAATATATATATTCAATAAATTAAAAATACAAAATAAAAATTTTCAACGTCAGACATCTTGATATTTCACGTTCAATAGTCGGAACTTGATCAAGAATTATGTTTCTAGAAAAATGTTGCCACTTCTATGAATAGAATATATTGAAATTGTCAAAATTCAGAATACACACCGATTCAAATAAAAAATTTAATGAATTTTAATCTCATCACAAAATCGTTACCTATCAAATCCTGAATTTTTTTCTTCCGGACTCACACATTCAAAAATTGTTTTTGGCTTTTCAACTTTTCATTAGATGAGTACTTTCTTCATTTTCTTGTTTAGCCTTTTCTGTGAGGCTTGCTACTGTTTAGCACTGCAAATTTCTGAGGGTGCAGTGTCGATTAGTAGATACAGTATGAGTGACACAGTACAGTATGAGTACAGAAGTCGGTTTAAAGCAACCAGTGGTGATTCAACGCCTTTCGTCAAGAACTGTACAGCAGTAGTATCTGTATGTTGATACAAATCTACTAGCACTATTCCAGAAGTTCACAGGACTTGAGGACCGTTTTCCGTTTAGTGGACGTTAAGTGGCGTAGCAAGTTATATTTTATGGGCACATCCTTTTGTTTGACATATTTGTAGTTCCTTCTAAAGTTGATAGACTTATCCTTCTAGCTAGATTCCTCAGTTTCAATAGCGAGACAACTAATGCCGAGATATTTTGAATGGAAACTATCTTAATATGGAAGATTAGTACCTCCTGCCATGAGACGTCAAAAGTTCGAGTATTGAATCCTGAATAATAAAAAGATAATTCATTATAATGAATTAGTTTAAAAAAAAATCTATTATATACTTAAAAACCATTGTCAAGTCGATAGAATTCAAACAAAATTTAATCCGTAGCAATTTTGTCATGAATGTCTATAATATTTCTACAAACTTTTTCTACTTAGTCCACGTGCAAAGGACCATCATCACCATCTGTTTATCGTGCTAATGCCTCCAACGTGTGAAAAGCTTCACGTTTCGCCTTCTTCCCATCTCTTTGAAGTGCGATAGGCTGCTATAATTGCCAATAGCTGCAGGCAACTTCTCAGTACAGTGTGACGTAATATACAAGCGATAACGTGTTTGAATAGAAGTCGTTATAAATTTAAATTTAGTACCGCTTTTAACGTTGGAAGATATTATGGAAAAGGCACATTTTGTAATAAATTTACTTTATACCGCTGACTGTAAAGATTGTGTTTTGGAACTTAAAATTTAAAATGAGCCTCTAAAAATTCAGTAGACGAGATAAATTTCACAGGTGCTTCCTAAATCAAAACCAAAAAGGTGAATTTGACAAATGAAGCAAAGCAAGACTAACAGTCAATAAAATTCAGAATGGTCAACGTGAAGTGACGTAGACAGAACAGTTAAACGAATGCCGCAGAAAGAGAACAATGAATGTACCTACAGCCCAACCAAAGAAAAAGCCAACCATATTTTTGCACCAGAAATTCTCTGAATAAACCAAAAGATACGGGCAACAAACAACTATGTAATAACAAATGCAGCCATAAAACTTCTTACATATCCTTGAGGTTTACAAAATATGTAGGTTTTGTTAGTTTCTGTTGTGAGTCTACAACTTGGACCATGGTTCAAGTTTTCTCAAGCCACAAAGACCCAGTTTATGCCGCTGCTATCTTACGGGAGCAATTTTTAACAGCACTGCCTCTTATCTTAATAACTCTGTTTAGTTGGTGACTTTTAATCGAGTCCTTGTTTCCTTCGAAGACAAAAGTGTTGGTTGTTTCCAAGAAATGCTTCTATTCTTAATAACTGTCTTTGTATCATTTGCTTCATAAAATTTATACCTGTTTGCTGATTTGTAGAATATTGCCATTTCTTTAGTTATCGTTCATCACTTGGTTGATACCTGACTTATCTTTCTTATTGTTAACATAACTTTGAAGCAAAATATCTTAAGGTTTATGAACAAAGATTGGTCTCATGATTTGATTTTTAGTTCGAGGTAAATTGTTATCTGCTTCTAAATTATAAGTTTCTTGTTCCACCTTTGCCTCCGCCCGATGCAATTAGTACTTCTCACCTTTATAAGTGTTAATCCGGTTTGGAGGTATGCAGAACAGAGAGTAAAGTCCCGCAAACCCTCGTTGAAAAGGGATGATCCTACGACTAGACAGGTGTTATGTCTGGTGTGGGCAACTGCCCGATAGATGATTTTGGGCTGTTCTATACGTTCAAGTTGCGCAGAGAACTCTAATTGCTCGTTGCAGGATGTCGTAGTTTAATTCATTTGTGACGTCATAGATGTCACATTTCTTTTAAATTCGGTCAACTGTTTAAGCAAGAAGGAGTAACAAACATAGACACATAATTATAAATACATTCGTATTTTTATATTTATAATATTAATGAAATATATTCAGTAATATAAAAAGATAGACGTAAAAACTGTGCAACATTGCAATTTTTTTTATTGTTTATCAAACAAAACTCAAAATTAATCGAACATCAAAAGTACACTCACGTCCAGTAATTCGTTGGACAGTGAGTTCGTTAATCCTGCACTGGTTTACGATCGGACATACACTCAGCGTTTCCGTCGAACGGGTCGGAGGGCCAATAAATATGACAGACCGGGAAATTGGACAGAATTTCTGCTTATTCGGCATCCGTTCGGAGAACTAGAGAGTGCAGTTATTGGGAACCCGACTGTACCTATTACTGGCGTATGGACGGACTAGTTATGATGAAAGGTTTCGTATCTCCGAATTTGAGTTTCCGATATTGGGAAGAGTAAAATAAATGCTGTGGTTTAAGTGGTTCTGTATTCGGAGAGATTACCATTTTTGTTTATTTATTTTATTTATTTCGACTCTGAATACACTACCGAAATAATATGTCTAGATTTTTATTTCGTCTCGACACTTTCTGTTTTATTTATTTATTAAAAATTTATGCACTAGTATTAAACACTGTACAAAGGCAGACTTAATATCTTAGGCATTTTCTACCAGTCGTCCTTAGTTGACATCTTTTCTGAAGGTAGGCGAAATCGATTCAGTGGCCGATTCTGTACATACTACTTTCAGGCCTTTATTATGTTACATGTTATATGTATATTATATCTTTATATATATATATAATTATTCTGTACGTGTGTTTGTCTGCTGCTCTTAAAAGGTTTGACCGATTTGGATGAAACTTTGTCTGAATATTTGAGTGGGTTCCTGCGCGGTTTAAAAAACAATTTAACCGGCATTTTTTTTTGAGCGAGAAAATCATCTAATAATGAATGTTTGCAGGTGGCGCTGCAATTGGGTTATCAATTTTTTTTTTTTCAAAAAAAAAAGTAAGTTTTCATACAGGGCAACGTCTCTGAAAACTGACACTTTCTCAGAAAAAAAAATCCAAAAAGAATTATCGGGACCGCATTATTCTATAATATAAAATAAATTTGACCTATAAGCATGTGAGAATCCAAAAAAAAATCTATTTAAAATAAACTAAACACACGTGACTCTTCGATCAGACGGAGAACAATTCACACATCGGTGTAAAATTATGAGCGTTTCCCCTAAATATCTCAGAAATGACTACTATACATTCTAATCATAACACACTAGTAAATGGCGAGACAATAATTCCGTACCATAAAACACGAGCAGTAACAATTCACCGACAAATTATATCAGTGGAGATAAAAGCGCTATATTTCATACGTGTCACATTAAAATAATAAGCCTGCGTAAGCACAGACCTTACATGCCTGATTACAATACCCGTACATTCATGTTTCAGAGTGGAAATTAATTTGATGAGTAATAAATTCGTGGATAACAATGTTAGTAGGTACATTATTCGTTATTATATTTTTGATTTGTAATACCTGTTTTCACTAAGACTCGGCGACATGAAATTGAAAGCAAATCTATACTTATAATAAATCTGTAGAAGTGATACTAGACCGACACCGAACCCAAAAATGTGATTAAAAAAAAATGTGTCTGTCTGTCTGTCTGTTTGGGCGTCACGTAAAAACTACCGGTTCGATTACGATTAAACTTGGTATTCTTTAATATCTTGAGCACCACACTGGTTACTTTTTTATCGCGGAAAAGTTTATACAATAAGAAACAAGCTTAATTTTGCGATTCGATCCCTAGACACGATTACTGTACCAACCGAAAATAATATGTTTGTCGTAGGTTACGTCACCCGCAGTGGAGTTCACTAAGGGGCGCTGCACACGGCTAAAATACTATAATATTTATCTATGATGACTATGATATATATATGATACAATATCGCTCGCCATACAATTCAATAGACTATCACACAAGACGAAGATAATAAATAATATTTCATATTTTCGTATCTCAAAAAACCTAATAAAACCATTTTCGACTTCTACGCGAACAAAGTCGCGGGCAAAAGCTAGTCGTAAATAGAAAGAAAATAACAGCGCAAAACAGCGTTTGACTGGCCTGTTGGTCAAGTGGTTAGTGGCCCTGTCTGCTAAGCCGGAGGTCGTGGGTTCGATTCCCACCCAGGACAAATGTTTGTGTGATGAGCGCGATCATTTGTTCTGTGTCTGGGTGTAATTTATCTATATATTTATGATTTTAGAAATATATAAGTATGTTTATCAGTTGTCTAGTACCCATAACACAAACTCTGCTTAGCTTGGGACTAGACAGCGTTGTGTGATAGTATTGGAATATTATTATTATTAGCATTAAAAAGACTACTGAGTGCCTGTTCATATTTGTTTAAGGTTAATTACACACGTTTATGATGTTTGGCGTTCCGATTGGTCCGCTCCAAGCTCTTAACCAATCAGAGACTCAAACGTGGTAGACTTTTCAAACGTGTTAATGTAAATTAAACTCGTATTAGGCACTCAGTAGTATTTTTGCGCTATTATCTTCTTTCTTTTTTCTTTATGAGCCTTCATCATCATCATCATCATCTTCCTGCCCTTGTCCCATCTTATTTGGGGTCGGCGCAACACGTTTTTTTCTTCCATTCTATCCTGTCATCCTATTCTTTATGAGCCTTCCTGAGTCTTAAATAAATAGTTAAAAAAATGTTCCTGTCATTCTCAATGTTTTCACTTGATAACACATTAGGGTATTAATTCGTATTTGTATAGATAGATCGAATAGGTTTTGGTTCGAAAGAAAAATAAGACTAAGTAATACTAGATCTACACAAAATATGAGTCCCAACACTAAATTGAAACCTTCATCACAAAGAAAAAATATTTTTTCTTTCACTAAGCTCTAGTCCCGTCTCCTTTCGGCTTATCCAAGCTTTAACGTTTGGTATTTTTGTCAAAACATCCATTTACTGAGTAAAAATGTGACTTAGCAGATGAATATCAGACTTAGCAGAAATATCTTTGACTTAGTAACAACTGACAATCATTTCTGATTTATAAATGTCAATGTACTTTTGTTTTTTGGGGATAGTAGTTTTTTATTATTGGGTGGGAAAATCATCTTATGACAAATCCCGCTCTTGGGCGGAGCGGGAGATAGTGTCAGACTTTTCCTGACTAAAAACCCACTCCTTTTCCTTCTTTGCCTTCGTCCCAGGGCCTCGGGTTTCGCTTTCACACTACCCGTGGCCCCAGTAGGCTTCGACCCTGCTGGGCCCCTACGATTTTGGGATTGTAGTGAGAATCTTGTGATTCCAAAAGTACAATGGCTGCGTGTTTCTTGCGTGGTAAAATTGATGTGCTGTGTGGTATCTACAGATTGATATATCCTCAGTTAATAAAATTTTATTTTATAAAGTCATAAATAAAACTGAGCGAAGTCTGTACTTACATTTATGATCATCAGATAAACCAGCATATTGTTTTTGACAAACAATCAAAACTAATGTAAAACATAAAACGTTGTTCTGAAAAATAATTAATTGAGCAGAAAGAGAAACGAGATTAATAATTAAAATTGCTTTTGTATTATATGTAAGTAGTTAGGTGAAATGGTGTATACTATTAGGGGAGGAGAGCAGTCGTGGCCGACTGGTAACGGCCCCGACCTACAAGCTGTAAGTCACGGGTTCAGAACCAAGCCAGACACATTACTTTGTGAAATTTATTCCATCAGCACTGCTCTCAAAACGGTGAAGGAAAACATCGTGAGGAAACCGGCATGTCTTAGAACCAAAAATTCGAAGACATGTGACATCCACCAACCCGCAGTGGGCCCGCGTGGTGGATTTCAGCCCATTCCCTTTGCTCAGAGAGGAGGCATGAGTCCCAACAGTAGGAACATTATAAGGCCGACTATGCTATGCTATGCTACATAGTTAGGTTTAGTATAAATATTTAGTTTAGTTAATATTTAATTTAGATATATTGTATGTACCTGTATAAAACAAAATAATAATAAAAATAAAAATAAAATAGATTATAAATAAAATAAATGACCTCGTATCAATGTGCTCATAATTTAAATATTATTTGTACTTCCTAAAATATAGGTTTTATTTCATAATCACAACAGCAGTCACAGATAATTTATAAGCTATGCGGATCAAGGCTGATGTAATCACAGTTTATTTCCACGTCTAAAGAAAAGCGCGGGATATTAATTTAAGTGAATATTTTCAGTTATAAAGGTCACTAAACCTACTCTTAGGTGGTATAAAAATATATTTCAACAATGAGCTTAAATGAGGTCAGATTTATATTTATAGTGATATATATTATATCTGGCGTGGGATAAAAATAATTAATGAGAGTCAGAAAAGCCAGATAAAGCTATCAGTTTCATTGTGATAAAGCCTTTGTGAAACCAACAAATATTCCAACATTCTGTCACTCACTTCCAAATCCATATTTGCTTCATACTCGCGAAAACGAAATCAACATTTGACTTGTCATGTTTCGTATTCAAACAAAACAAACGTATTCAATCAAAAATAAATATGTATAATTTGGGATAGAAACGCAATTATGGCAACCCCAGGTGGCGGGCCGTCTATCCCAATACATACATATTTATCGACACTCCCACAGGACGACCACTAGTATATTATACGCATACCGATACGCTCACTGAATTCGTGAACAAAGCCTTTAGTTTCTCCAACCGAATATTGACACGTGGTTCAAAAAGGACGAAATTTTCTGATGAAATTTGGAATTTCATGTTTCCCGTTGACGCTATGAGTCTATAGCTACAAAATGGCGGAGTATTGAATGAGCTTTATGGTTTGCATACACACATACATTTACTTTAAGTGAGGTATTATTTGATCGTTTGAAAGTTGGAAAAGTTTCAAAAAAGTTACAACAGTCTCAAGAAATATGGACAATAAAACACAAAGTAAAAAAGAAGGCCACGGATGATGATGATGAAATCGAAAACAAAAAATAAAATAAACATTACTTAAAAGCCACCTTCGAATTTAAAAGTATATCAACTGAAACCTGACATCATCATCATTTCAGCCGATAGACGTCCACTGTTGGACATAGGCCTCCTCCAAGCGTCGTCACAACGACCGGCCCTGTGTGTCGTCATCTATCAGATTCCTGCGACCCTCACCAGATTATCGATCCACCTTGTGGGAGGCTTTCCAATGCTGCATCTTTCGGTACGTGGTCGCCACTCCAGATCCTTTTATGCCTGTCAACCATCTGTTCCGCGTGCAATGTACCCAGCCTATAGACACTTAAGTTTGGCGATTCTTTAAGCTATGTCGGTAACCTTGATTCTTCAGTGGATATTTCATTTCTGATGTGATCACGCAAGGAATTTTCCGAACATAGCCCTTTGGATGACTTTAAGTCTTCTTATGAGGCCCATTGTAAGGACCACGTTTCGAAGCCATATGTAATCCTGGCAATATTTACTGGTATATACTTTCGTCTTGAGACACTGTGGTATATTGAACGAGAAGATACCGCACAGCTTCCCGAACACTTCCCAACCAAGTTTATATCAATTTAAAAAAAAAAAGTTCACTTAACTAATTAAAACTTCATACATGATAACTCCTACCTAAAATATGGCTTCAAAAAATTCCTTCACATCGATGTCGACTGGAAGTGTGCCCAAAAGACTGGCGGCATTACCACGTTATAAGACAAGGCTTGATCTTTGACCGAGGTAAACACCAGCCCTTGGGTCACGCGAAGTGTCGAGTAGCCGATTGGATAATTCTTTAAAAAGCACCATTCCAAGTGAGTGGTGTAGTGCCTTGTAGTGCAGGGCAAAGTGGAGGGCATCAGAGGACGAGGAATGCCACCTTTACGATGAACTGATCAATTTACGTTTGATGCAGTGGTAAGAAAGGATTACGAGGCAAATCACATTAGAAGCTCCTGCAGAATTCACTACGTGATAATCGCGATATCTCAAACATCCCACCCATACGTACAAAGCGTTTTGGGACCACATTTATTTTGGGTACAGCTAGACAGAATTCCTAATAACTTAACTTAGGAATCTTTAAGTCAAGAGTGAATAGATTACGTCTAGGTAAGCGTGCTCTATCGTCGACCACATCTTCGCATAACATCAGGTGAGATGGTGGTCAAAAGCGAACCTAACCATAATAAAAAAAAAAATCAAGAATGTCACGACAAAGAAGAACAAGTAAAAACGACTGATGACAATAATACGAATGTAATAAACACATTGCAAAATCAAAACACAGGCGCAGAAACCATCAGAAGAGGGTATATATAGGAACGACAAATGGTTTTAATGAAAGTTAGGGAGGGTTCCTAAAGCAACCCCATGTATTTACGCATTTCAATTAAATTTCAGAGATCGCGCCCTGAATACTATTTTGTTGGTCCCTTTCCAATTATTATACATTGGTTTTCCGCGGTTTTTCTTCTGGTATTGTGATTTTAATTTTTGTTTTTTTTATCAAGAATAAATTAGTTCATGATATGGTAACTCTTTCTGTATGGACACGCTCAGCGCAAGTTAACTGTATCATTCTGTGTTATTTCTTTTTTTACTTTTTGTTTGTTATGTTTGTGTCAAATAGATATGTTTTTTTTTCTGTTTTATTAGTAAGACCATGTTGACCGAGGTTAAAATTGATATCAGTCTTGTTAAAAAGATTTTATGTTTTGATTTTAAGAGCAAATCTTATAACAGACTAAAAACCTTTTCTCCAAAAAAAATTGAAAGTCATTAAAATAAAATCTAATTTTCGTTATTTTAAATTTCAAGAAAAACAAGGGTTCTGAGCTATAAGAAACGCAATTTTTGCTTCCTTTCTCTTTATTATATTCTCAACGGAATAAAATTCGAAAGTTAACGAACCACCTTTTATATTCTTTGAAGTTTCAACGGTAGGGAGTCCGAGACTCTTAACGTAACCAATTAAATGTTCCAAAACCTTTGCTTACTTTCTATTATGTGTTAGGAAACTCGAAAAACAGCAAAACGTTTTCCTCAAAATAATTTTGTATTTATTAGCAGGTTTAGCGCTACTGGCCTTGGAGGCTTCGCAAAAAATTGTGCGTAAACATTTTTTTTTTGCGAACTTGCATTATCCGGAATTAGATTATTATACAGTTGAATTTGTTTACTTCTAAACTCGTTATAAGTTCATCTTTGGAAAGTAACAACCTTTTTTTTTGACTTCTTTGACATTTTTTTAGGGCCCCGGGGATCTCTTTCACATCACCCATGGCCCCAGTAAGCTTCGGCCCTGCTGGGACCTTACGGTTCCTGACATCTTCTTGAGGCGCATGTGGAATAATACGCGCCGTCGACGACTTGGGCCCGGTCCGGACGATTACCGGACGATCGGACGGCGAGCCACCCATCGTTCGCCGGCCGCAAGCTCACGCCTACGGTGGCCGGAAATCGGGATCGGTATCCCGACGGCGATTGGGGCGTGAGAACCTTTGCCTCACGCAATCGACCGCCACCTTTGCTAGTAATACTGCTTCGCAGAAGGAAGCGACCGCCTGCCACTCCTCCTCGCTCCGGACCATGGCCTGTACCAAGGTCCCGGCGCGAACGGTCACCGCCGCCGATCGCCCCCACGAGGACACGGCGGGGAAGGATAACCTTGTACTTAAGATCAGCTGCACAGATGCGACTAATCCCTGTCTACCACATTTTTTCAATGACATTACGTTAGATCAAACAAGATTTTAGCCAATGGTACGAATGTCTATATTGCCAGATTTTATGAATATTTGTTGTGCACCTTTTTTATTGTTTCGGGGGAAACCATCAAAAAGTCTGAGCATAAGTCCAGGGAACTTCATTAAAACCAGCCCAGTGATCACCATCAGCAAATAGAAGAGGCTCCATTACGGGATGTGCACCTAGTGGATTCAACGTACTGCTGACGAGGATTTTCATATTTTTAAGGGTTCCGTAACTAAGTCGGCAAAAATGAAACCTTTATAGGATCACTTTGTTATCCGTCTGTTAGGACCCTATTTCTCAGGAACGCGTAGATGTGTGAAGCTAAAAAAATTAATACCAAATACTCAAGTCTGCTACCCTAAGTTGAAGTGAATAAACCTAACTTCGAAGTCAACGCAATCTAAAGGTATGGCCGTTTATACTCCGTTTAGGCGCATATCTTGACACTCGCTAGGAAATCAAAATCTATAGGGTACTTTCTGTTGACCTAGAACCGAAGAAACTTGACGTGAAGCAAGATCTCATAGCATATAAGATAATTTCTGAAAACGGTAAATTTTAATAACGTCTAAAAAAAAAGTTTTTTGCGATTCGGAAATATCTTTGAAATTCGGGGATTAAACTAGGTAAATTGGTACGGAACCCACGGTGCGGAGTTCCACTCATACTTAGCCGTTTTTTTAAGTTTACACATCCCATCGGAAAAAACACTACGCAGCGCCGGAACTCCCCACCGCGCACCGCGATCAACCACAAGCAAACAAGTGACTACGATGTTTTCGTTTGTCACACACGTAGGTACCGACACTGATAAATTGTTACAACTAGCAATATGATGTAGACTGACTATTATACAAACATGAATATTAACACATTCGGTGTGATACGAGGTCTAATATGCCTCGTATGTGTCTTCCTTTCAGTGCCGCTAAGAAAAACAGTCTTCTCTGCTTGCGGAAGCCTTTATTTCAATTTAGTTTAGTTTAGGAAAGAGATGAAAATAATTTAAGTTGCATTATTAAAACAGAATACAATGATGTATATTTTTCAATACGGGGTCATATTGACCTCTTATCGCACTAAAGAAATAAAATTTTAGTTTTTTAAATGTCACCGAGTCTAATAAGCCCCTTATCGCTAGAATGATAGTTTTTAAACGAGGTCTTAAACGCCCCGTACCGCAAAAATGGAAATAATACAAATATGATTGCCGCTGTCAGCGTGTTATACTGCAGTTTTTTGTAGGCGTAACGTAACCATATTCTTTGTTTTAGGCAAAAATATTAAACGTATGTTTTT
This sequence comes from Mythimna vitellina, assembly GCA_949316375.1. NCBI lineage: Eukaryota > Metazoa > Arthropoda > Insecta > Lepidoptera > Noctuidae > Mythimna > Mythimna vitellina. Next base: position 6,199,010 of record OX438696.1, read on the forward strand.
TTTATTAAATACTGTACCTGGCCCAATATTCAGCTGCAGATCCTTACGAGAGCATCATGTAATGGAAGGTGGAAGATGGTCAGCGGAGACACGCCACACAAAAACTGAAGATCGAAACCGTTTGAGAACCCTCACCTGTGGAAATCGATAAACAAAGGCAAAAATATGTTTCGTCATGGCTGATATTGTATATCGTGATCAAGACTAATTTCGCCATCTCATTAATACAATTTTCTCTTACAATAACAAAATAACCAAACTCTTTGATGACTATACTGCTTAGTCACATTTATTTAAGAGGGGGGATAGGGTCCAGACATTCGATTCTATAAGCTTCACGGTGGAGTATATGGACGCATAATTGGTGAGGGCGGGCCAACATAAAGCCTATCAAATCGAATATTCGGCCCGAGTGCTTCTCAATAGACTGACCGTCTGATACTGTTACTAAAGGGAATTAAAGGCATATGTATGTATGTGGTTCGTGGGTGGAATTAAACATCAGATTTCTATATTCAAATGGATAAGCTATTTCTAAGAACCTTTAGGAAAAATTATCATTCTTAATTCTTTATATTGTACACTAGCTTCTGCCAGCGGCTTCGCCCGCATGAAAGTAGGGTTCTCCATACAAATTGTGGTCCTACGTTTTATCCCCTTAGGGGGATAATTTTGGAAATTCCTCTCTTAGTGCTCGCCTTCGTCATAAAAGGAAGCCTTGAGCAAAATTTCACGCGGCTTGTCCCAGTAGTTTCGGCTATTGATATGTCAGTCATTCAGTTTCTCCTTTTATATATATAGATAAAAACTACACAGTGATTTGACCATTCAAGTACAAAGGCGAGCTTAATTGAAAAACAAAAACGTTTTTTTCCCAGTAAACCCTTAAAATACACTACACTGCTTTTGTAATAAAGATATGGAACTGCTAATCAAAAGCATATACAAGGTGTTAAAAAATTAACTTTAAGAATTTCGTGGGGACATTGTACACCTCATTATGAACAACTTTTACTATGGGACCAAACCGGAAATCGCGAAAAAAAAAATCAGCTGTTCCTTACGTTTATGCTCGCATAATTCGTCAAAATGTATGGAGCAGCTGTTTTTTTTTCTCTTTTTTGGGTTTGATCCCATAGTAAAGTTGTTCATAATGAGGAGTACAATGTCCCCACGAAATTCTTAAAGTTAAATTTTTAACACCTTATATATTATGTATATTCTCATACAAACCATCACAACAAACAAATAGACACGTCAATCAAATTGAAAAGTTGTAGAAACCCTTTAACATTAAATTCAGCAAACTACGTGAGAAAATATTTTCATTCGCTCTCAACGACACTACAGAGCGTATCGACGCTTTTGCCAACGAAGAACTTTAAACTTATTTGATAGAATAGTACAGAAGGACATCTCCATACAGTCCGTACTTCGCTTAAGTTGAACGCACACGTAGCCGAAATGCTTAACTATGTCCAGCTTTCTCTCGCATGGTAATATTATGTTCGTGCACCGGTTTTTGGTTTGTGTTTGATGCATGAACCGACCTTCTGCATATATTCTTTGTATATGGTGAACGTCTTACTTGTTACCCTTTGATCTTCTACGTGTAAATCAAACTTCCAAGAAATCTATCGGGAATTTCTCTAAGCGTTCAATCACGTACTGATAACAAATTTAAAATACCAATGATTTGGTTTTCCTTCACATTTTGAACAACGAAAATTCGGATCATACCCATGAGATTGAAGAAGAATGTTTGAAATAAGAAATATTCTCACGTACATTTTGAGTAAGGATATACAAAGTTAAATAAGGACGAAAGTTTGGGATTCATATTTGGTGAAAGGCTTACGTATTTAGGACTGAGTTCTGTGCTATATCTTTTATATTTGGTTGAACACGGTTTTGTGTAGGCAGTAAATTGAGTTATAAAACATTTTTTACGGAGTGAATGAAAATCACGACGTCCTTGGAAGAAGGCTTTCATAGATAAGTGAGATTCCAGACATTTATCCAAAACTAAATCGTCATTTTGATCATCAGAATTATTAAATATAAATCATTTTAATTGTATTATCTTATGATAATGAAGAATAGGAAGATGAATTGGTGAAGCTAAATGCTGAAATCTTCAATTTCAAGATTTAACTTCATCAAACAAATTACGTAGCAACATACAAAATTTAAATCTTTTTAAACACATTACCATATAAAATTAATTTCTTAACATCACACACACGTCCCTAAAATATGTAAATGTATGTACATCATTCATACTACAACATGCCTAAAAGCTCATACGTTTAACGTATCAATATTTAATAAGAGCAATATACTTAAGTGCGCCAAAGGGTATACGGCGCTGAAAAGTATATTCTTCTTCACACGGTTGAATCTTTTTAGACCTCGACCAGGGTGCAAGAGCGCTGGCGGGAGAGGTAGCGAGGCCAATTGGGTGGCCACAGTATATCGTAAGTTTTTGTAGCGGTCAGTAGAGGATAGGAGAGGTGATCATAGCTGCTTGGGTGTTTAATGTTTGGATGGGAACTTATAACCCTTTAGGATTTTGACGAAGCAAAAATAATAGTAATAATTAATTATTGAAAAATGTTTAATGTATGTATTAAACATAATATGATTTTTTTAATATTCTATTGATGATAGAATATTACTTTTTGTGGACCATGTCTAAAACTATCGTTGAAAATAGAAGTCTGGAGTTTGTTCCGATTTTTTGAGCTATATTTTTTAAATTATTAGACACAATTAACCAAAAGAATAAATACATAATTTAATGTATGATTTAGGTGTTTTCAAGGCTATAGTGAAAAGGCTCATAGTAAACTTTTGCACCTCACCATCAACGATGGCATCACTGCTTACCATCAGGTGGGATCGCAGTCAAGCTGATCGCGTATTTTCAAATTCGGCAGTTTTATACCTTCATATTTGATATTCCATTCCCGCCTCAGCACCCGCTCATTTTCGTCACTCTAGACGAAGCTTGAAGCACCACGCTTATACATATCTTTGCAATAAAGTTTGTGATATCTTTAAAAGAATGTAAATTTCTTGGTATCGCTTTATTCGAGTGGTGTGAAATGATACAAATATTGCATATTCAATATTGCTTTTGAAAGCCTCTCGGGGATTATCGGAACTGTGTATTTTCAGGTGTTATTGAATACTTAAGAGCTTACAATGTATATTTATATGGTAGAAGTGGTGCGTGGTGCGAGACGCTCTGAATTGGTCGTTATAGCGACACTTGGGGGAGGCTTATGGCCAACAGTGAACGTCTTTCGGCTGAAATGAGAAAGATTAGGTCATGCTATGATCTCGTGACTATAATTGACTGGCCTATGGTCTAGTGGTTAGTGACCCTAACTACTATGCCGGACGTCGTGGGTTTGATTCCCATCCAGGCAAGGGTTTATGGTATAATCACGGTCATTTTATTCTGTATCTAGGTGTAATTTATCAAATATACGTATGTATTTAGAAATACATAAGTACATAGCAGGCTCTGCTTAGTTTGGGATTTAATTATTGAAGAATCCGAAGTATCGCCAAACTAAAGTGGCAGTGGGCAGGGCACATCGGCCCCATCGACCATCCGTTCGACGAGAAGGTTCTAGAGTGGCGACCGCACACCGGAAAACGCAGCGTTGGAAGGCCGACAAGGTGGACTGGTGAGAGTTGTGGGAATCCGATAGATGCGAGACGCACAAGACCGGTCATTATGGCGACGCTTGGGGGAAGCCTATATGCAACAGAGTACGTCTTTCGGCTGAAATAATGATGATGAATTTAATTATTTCTATATTGCATACTTTACCTTATCACAGGACAAACATTAATAAAAAATAAGTGTACAATAGGCGGTCTTATTGCACAAGGCAATTTCTACCAGACAACCTTTGGATGGACTAAACGAAAGGAATTTTATTATTTATTTTATATTATATTAATTATCTAAGAACCACGGTTGCCGACATAGCACGAAGAATCGCCAAACTTAAGTGGCAATGGGCAGGGCACATTGCTCGCAGAACAGATGGCCGTTGGGGCCGAAAGGTTCTGGAGTGGCGACCGCGTACCAGGAGACGCAGTATTGGAAGGCCCCTACAAGGTGGACCGACGACCTGGTGAAGGTTGCAGGAATCCGATGGACGCACAGGACCGTTATTTGTGGAGACATTTGGGGGAGGCCTATGTCCAGCAGTGGACGTCTATCGGCTGAAATGATGATGATGACGAATTATCTAAAGCATGATGATCGTCGGGCAACATAGAAAGGAAAGAGATGTGCGTCGACGCAATCTCTGTTTTATAAGTGCCCATGTAGGCCTATGTGAAATAAAAAACCTTTGACTTTGACTTTGAAAATGCTTGCAATTTATTGCAAAACTAGCTTCTAACACAACACACACACACACATTATAAATAATAGCCTGTATGTTAATCCAGGACGTAAGCTATCCTGGTACAAAATTTCATCAAAATCTAATCCTTCAGAATATTAATATGATAAGAAGCATTTTACCGGTTTACTTATAAATGAGTTTAAGTAATTGAAAATCTAAAACGACCTAGCTTTGAATTGAGATTTGTTTTATTATTGTTATAATTCCAGAAACATTTTCAGAAACCTGATTCTATCTAAGAAATTACTATACATAGGGCAAATACTAAAAAGACACAAATGTTTAATTTAAAGTAAACCATTCTGGAAACTACCACGCTTGTTTTCACTGTAAGTAACATTTAACCTCTCACAAAATTCAATTTCAGTCCAATATCATTGTTTGCCTGGAAAATTGCCTTTATCTCAATATTTTTTTTGGTCAGCGCCACAAATATAACAAACTCGATTCGTGGAGATCTAATCGATTGTTTATTGACTTTGAAAACTAAGTCTTCAGGTTGATTTATTGAGAGTTACATTTGTTATATTCGAAGACATGTGACATCACTTAACTTCTCAAATCAAAGTCCGTGGGTTGGACTGATTTACTCGAAGTCCAAATAAGTATATATTTCATGTTTCCGCCTAGCTATTGCCCTACGCCTAGGCGCTCCTTGCTGTTGTCCTCGTCGCTGCCACTGTGGCGAAGTTGTCAACAGCCTCGGTTACCATGGCCTGTTTCTGCCTGTGTAAGCGCGGGAAAGATAGCACGGCACGCGAATATTAACGACATCATCCGACGAGCCCTTGTCGCTGTCGGCGTTCCGGCTGTTTTGGAACCTCATGGCCTGGCACGCGACAATGGTAAGAGACCGGACGGTATGTCTGTATTTCCATGGAAAATGGGTAGGCCAAATGCCAGGTCAAATGCTTAGTTGACACTTCGCGTGACCCAAGGGCTGGCTTTTACCTCGATCAGAGATTAAGCATTGCTATACAACGTGCAATGTGCAATGCCTTCATCCTTTTGGGTACACTTCCAGTCGACGGCGTTGCGGAGGAGTTTTATGACGCCATATTTTAGCAAGTAGTTTTTGCTTTTAGTATATATATAGTTTGTGTTTTTATTGAATTAAACAGCTGTATGTTAAAAAAAAAAACAAGTTTTCAAATCAGGTATATCTGAAACATGCCAAGAATCGGACCCACTTCTCCGTAGTATAATACTTATAATCTAAAGGTATACCTACCTACCACAAAAAAACTTATTTTCCATGATATTCAGACATAATTTTGTAAGAGAAAATTTCATGTAAACGGCTTCCTAAGCAATTACTAACTTTGTATCTATTTTGGCTTACTGCCCGCTGTGTATGTATAGGTACAATGGAGGCCGAGAAAATGTATGCATTTTGACTCTACTTGGTCATTAATATTTGTGAGAGAATGGACTAATAACGTTAGCCGAAACGAGTTTGTTAGTTAATTGTGTTCTGTATAGGGGAATATTCGGTTTTGGATTCGGTATTTAGATAACCTATGTAATATGTGGTAAAGTTATTTGACTTGAGTTATTAAGTAGGTCGTTACAAAATTTGAATGTCCTATCGTAACTTCATGATCTGAATAAAAGCAGCTTAGATTCGCCACATGGCAGTTATGCCAACACTGTAAAGGCAAGTTTGTTTGTATTAGTGTTTTTGTAGTGTTGGATATGGATGAAATTTGGAACGAGGTCAGATCATAAACTACCACGTGAACCAACTGGGCACGCCATAGTTATGGCGATAAGTACCCTCTTTGAGGAGTTGCTGGAAAGACCTCACGGCGTCCTTACCTTCCGCATGACGCATGTTCCTCACCAGACATGGTAAATTCGGGAGGTCCGTGCACCGGATTCGTGCGGAAGAAACACCCGGGTGCCACCATTGTGTGGACCACCCGGAGGACACGGTTGAGCATACGGTGGAGGTGTGCCCCGCCTGGGGAGAACACCGCCGTGTCCTCGTCGGGGCGATCGGTGGCAGCGATCTCTCGCACCGGGCTTTGGTGCATGCCATGGTCCGGAGCAAAGAGGAGTGGCAGGCGGTCGCCTCCTTCTGCGACGCATAATGCTAGCAAAGGAGGCGGATGATCAAGAGCGGGGTTAATCATAAGATGATTTTCCCATACAAAAAAAAAAAAAAAATTAAAAAAAAACACGTAAACCAACGAACAAACTCCCGTACGTTCCTTCACTGCGTGTGTTCTTACCGGAGGGACTGCAGACCCGCAATGGCCAAAGACAGACGTATGTGAAAAATAAAGAGGGAGATCTTCGCCCAGCAGTGGGGCATAATGGGCTAATTAGATAGATAAATAGACAGATATATAATTATGTGTTTGTTACTACTTCACGCTCGAACGGCTAAATGGATTTCAATGAAACTTGGTACTCGGGTAGACCATGTACTGGAATAACACATAAGATTTTTTTAACCCAGGAATATGTTCCTGGGGGGTAATTTCCTTCTATCAAAAGGACGAAGCTGCTGGCAGTGTCTAGTTTAAAATATAAAAGGATTCATATTAAAACAGTAGGCACTAACCTTAGACTGAGCACAGACAAGTTTTATTATTTCAAACTATCAAACATAAATACGTAGAAATATTTCCAGAATTTTTGAATATCGAACACGAAAACTTTCAAACACAAGACCGCATCAGTTTCAGCAAAATTGTTTTTAAAATAAAAACCGTTTTCTAGAAACGTAATACCTAACAAACAGCTGCTGATACGACACGCGAAAACATTTCAAAATGGAATGATATATTCAAACGGAATGGCATACTTTTCAATGGCCCGCAGTATTTTCAAATAACGCAAAGTAATATGCTAAAGTAGAGTAATATCAGTAAGTACTTTGGACTGTGTATGACTATGAATGCATGCAATTTAATAACGTTATGAAAGTATACAATCGGACTTACAAAAGTTGGAAATAATCTGAGAGGAACTTGCTGGAAACAGTCCGGATCTTACCTAAAATATGAATTAGTAGATATTAAACAGTGAACAGTAAGTTGGGAACTTTACAGAGATATTTATTAAGCGCTGCTTAAGAAATTGTTTCGCAATTCCTTTGCTTTTGCGAGTTATAGCTAACTAGCGACTCGCCCCGGCTTCGGCAATGTTTTGGAAACACATTTTTGCAGCGGCTTTCCAAAACATTGTGTGTATAGCTAAGGAGTAGAATTCCTTCCCGGAATCTGTGTTTCCTGATAGCTATAACCCGGGAATCTTTAAGTCAAGAGTGAATAGGTTACTTCTAGGTAAGCGCGTTCCATCGTCGACCGCATCGTCGCTTTCCATCAGGTGAGATAGCGGTCAAGCGCGAACCTATCAAGAATTTAAAAAAATATATATTTGATACTAAAAATACTACAAAATGTTTTCATGTACAACGTTCACAACTTTTTTGTCATTAGACAATACAAACATGTTTTCTTTAGATGTTAGACATATAACACTGAAGACTTTGTTGTAGAACTTTTTATGGTTTACAATACTGTAGTACATTATTTTGATCTATCTCGTAGGGTTCAGCCAGCGTTTGCAATGTAAGCGCAAAAAATGTGTTTATTTACGACATCACATTAGAAACCTCTAAAATTATCAGTGTTTCTCCACTATATTATGCATGTATTATACATATAAACCTTTCGCTTAAATCACTCTATCTATTAAAAAAAACCCGCATCAAAATTCGTTGCGTAGTTTTAAAGATCTAAGCATACATAGGGACAGACAGCGGGAAGCGACATTGTTTTTACTATGTTGTAGTAATTTAATTCGAGATTGTGTTAAAGAGCATCAACTTCAGGGAAGCCCGCGAAATTCAAATTTTCTTTGTTAGTTTTTGGATGGGTGATCTTCTTAACATATCGAGATTCCACTGTGTGTCGGGAAACATATTAAGCCGTTGATCCCAGCTGTCATTTATGGATTTTTGACAGTCCTTAACAGATGGTCCCAAGCTAGGAAATCTGACGCGAAACAGTGCTCTAAACTAAATACAAAATAATCAACATCATTTCAGCTGAAAAACATCAACTGTTGGACATAAGCCTCCCCCAAGGTATCGCCTTAAGGACCGATCCTGTGCGGCATCCATCGGGTTCCCGTGATCCACACTAGGTCTTCGGTCCACCTTGTGGGATGCCTTCCGACGCTGCGTCTTTCCGATACATGGTCGCCACTCTAAAACTTTTCGTCTTCGTCAACCATCCGTTCTGCGAGCAATGTATCCTGCCCACTACCACTTAAGTTACTACTAAATAATAGCATAGTCGACTTTATAATGTTCCCACTGTTGGGACTCAAGCGTCCCCTCTAAGAGAGAGGGAATGAGCCATAATCCATCACACAGGCCCAGGGCGGGTTGGTAGATGTCACATGTCTTCGAATTTTTGGTTCTTGGACATGCCGGTTTCCTCACGATGTTTTCCTTCACCGTTTTGTGAGCAGTAGTGATGAAATAAATTACACAAAGTAATTAGGTTGGGTTTGAACCAGCGACCTACAACTAGTAAGTCGGGGCTGTTACCACTCGGCCACCACTGCTTTCTAAATAATATCTCTTGGTAAATCACTTTAGCAACTAGATGTTTATTTCATTTACCCTGAACTTATTATTTAATAATCATAGAATACTTCAATACCTACTCGAAAATTTATCAGTTCCATTCAAATCGCGATTCGTAGATACTTGTATTAATGCAAGCGAACTCATCAATGCCTAATTGGTCGGTGAAAAGCATATTTATAAAGAAGAATGAACCTAAAAACCTGATTCTTAAAGTTCGTATTTAAATAACTAGAAATAACTGGAGTGATAGATTTATTACAATCCCTCGAGCCCTTGGTTCACGAACATAAAATTTTGGGTCTAACTTTAATATTGACATTAAAATTTAATAAGAGTAATCAACGCTCATTCTATTTTTAACGGTCCGTCCATTAGTAAATTAAAAGGCTTTGAATTATGGTGATGTACTCTGAATAATTATTACTTTATCCCGCTAAACCCTTTCGTCCACTAACCATCGAGACTTACAGAGATTCGTCACCGATGTATGCTGGCTATACCAACTACATGAAAAGTCTGTGTTTTCTAATAACAACAACCTAGGGATCTTTAAGTCAAAAGTAAATTAATTACTTCTTAGGCAAGCGTGCTACATCAACGCATACCATTGTAGTTAAGCGAGCATGTGTATATAAAAAATATATTAAAATTTCACGTTATACTAGTTATATCATAAAGAGGAAAAATTTATATAAGTACTAGCCTCTGCCAGCGGCTTCGCCCGCTTGAAAATAGGTTTCTTCATACAAACTTCCAACCTGCATTTTACCTCCTTAGGGATGGAGTCTTGTAAAATCCGTTCTGTACGGATGTCTACACTCTATAATGAACCTACCTGGCAAATTTTAAGTTTGTAGATGTTATAGTTTCTGAGATTTCGTGATTAATCAGTGAGTGTTATTTCGCTTTTATATATATATATATATATATATATATATAGATTTGTGATTTGTGATTTGATTTTTGACTGGTAGTGAATGCCTTGTTGCATTGCCTGTACATGAAGTTTAAATAAATAAATAAGTATTTTCTAATTTCACGCTTGCGAAGCCATTATTGATAAAATTTGGCACACGTAAACCATGGCTTTTCATCCCGGGAGTATGTTTTTTTGGGACAATCTTTTACTTTAACGTACCTGAATCCGTTGGTAGCAAAATAATTGTAAGAATTATTAATAACTGATAGGTATTCAACTAGATTTGATCAGTAAAAGAAACAAATACCAACACTGAACTAAATTAAAGTACGAAATGAAAAGGTTCAATATGTAAGAAAAATAAACGTAGATATCATTTCTCTTTAAAAATATTGGATTCATACAACAACGGCAAGTTCTAGTTTTGCACCGAACATTGCCCCAGGCGGTATCAGCTTAGTCGTGTCAATAAAGATTTGCTCATCGAGTGAAAAATTTAAATTCACCCCGATATTGCTCCAGCTTTAAAGAGAATACAAAAAAAAAAGAATATCCGGATTTCATTGAACGCTAGCAAACTTCGGTTTTGCGGTTCTCGAGGTCCCATTTTCACTCTAATTGTCGGTCTCGTGTTCGTTTTTAAAGTGCAAAGTAACTTTGTCGAGATAAACCAAATTACGCTTTGTCTTTCGGTAATAGGGTTGAAGAAATTCGAAACACGTTGTTTTCGTCGAATGTAAGTTTATAAATCTGCATCGTAATGTATTTGATTTTCTTTAGTACAATCGATTGAAAATAAAATTGGTTTTATTTTTATATTATTAATATTAGACACTTTCACTTGATACAGCGTGTTATTGATGATCCACAGTCCGTAAATTGTTTCGTGTACTTTATCGCCAATTTTTGTTTTTAATTTTTTTGTTTTCAATTTTAATTTCATCACTATTATCATCATATCAAATAAAGTCGTCAACTGTTGAACTTAAGCCTTCCTCAAGCATTGCCACAACGACTGATCCGTGCGTCTTGCATCCATCGATTTTTTGCGACCCTCACCAAGTTCACCTGAAACTTAACCTTCCAATGCTGCGCCTTCTGGTACGTGGTCGCCACTTCAGAACCTTTCAGCCGCTTTGGCCATCTGTTCTACGAGCAATGTACTAGGCTGCCCACCGCCACGTGCGATTTGTGTTATTCTGCTGCTCACAATTTATTCTTAATGATGATATTCTGATTTTTGGATAAGCTTTCGAGTTTCGTTCCATGATACACCTAATCATTCTATTACTGCGACTCATTAACCTGAATGGCTACAAAACGTACTAAGTGCTATCACCGCGTACTACCATCTCTAATAACTCACAATTTAATTAAAGTACTAATAAATCTGTCAGTTTTTATCACGTTTTATGGACGTGTAATTACGATTTTTGGTGCTAGGAAAATTAGCCAATAAATTTCAACGTTATAGGTTACAGCGGGGTTGTAAGCCCGGGGTTACTAGCGGTTTAATAAGGCTTGCCGTCTTCGGGCGGATGCATAATTTATAATACAACGTACTATATATTACAGATATTTACCATTGAAGTGATAATTTTGGTAAAGTTTGTAGAGACTAAAGTTTTTAGAACACAGAAAGGGATTTTATCAATCAATCAATAATGTCTATTTGTCAGAATATGGTACAATAGATATTACAATTTTGGTCCCAGCATATCCTGCCATACTATGGCATACAAATATTTCTTTACGAATGAAGGCTCATTTATTAACCTATTAATTAATAAATATGAATCAATTAATAAAATATTAATAATAAATATTATTGTAATAAAAATTGGAATTGTATTGAATTAATAAAAGTCATGTCATTAATATTGCATAATTATGTCATTGTATGAATGAATAAAATCTATTTTTATATATTATGCTATCTTCTAAATATTCTTTAACACTGTAATAATTTTTCTCCAATGACAGTCTAAATAACACCCTTTTGAACAACGACGATAGCAAATCTTGAATATTATTTGGCAAATGATTATATACAATAATTGCCATGCAGTAAATATTTCTTTTATGTAACATTATTTTTATGGAACTGTGACAAAGTATTTTTTTTATTGATGGTCCCGTTCTTGAGTATTTTCTAAAGATAAGCGACGATGTCATTGACGATTGAACACGCTTCCCAAGAAGTAACCTCACCACTTTTGATTTTAAGACCCCTAAGTTGCAGCTCAGTCGAACAGCTTAGCTGTAGGTACAATTAATGTGTTCCCGTAACGTTTTGTGGGTAAGGGTGGGATGTCCATCATGTATCAGTAGTGTATCGCGGTACGTCTGCTGGTACAATGATGGAACGGACTTGATGGAATAAAGTTATGCAATTTCGATGTACACTCTCCGAAATACAACTTGTAGAACACCAACAGTCTAGCAACTCGACGTCAATGCTCAAGAATTTGAAACTTAACCTTAACAAGTGCATCAGTAACTGATGTTAATAATAATAATAATAGTTTATTTTAGAAAAATACACATAAAAAATTCAATTGATAAAAACAATTTTGGCATATAATAATTGGTTAATACAGAAAAGGAGTTTCGTTGGTACCTGTACTAAAGAAAAACATAGTGTAACAGGCAGACAGAATATTTACAGTAGCCGGTTTAGTTTTCCAGCAGATAGTAAGGAGTAAAGAACTTATCAGTTTTGTTACATCCAATACAATCCCTAGAAAATATTATCTTAATATTTGATTTCACAGACTATTGAACCAGAATGAGAAGTAAAGCAGGCATACTTTATTCAAAGGTGGATTGAACGCGATTGTTTTTATATCATGATCGTTGGACCGTAAGATATCGGTTTGTCATTCTCAAAGGATAGACATATACACAAATTCATATTTCAATTTCATAGTTCTTTTCCCAAATACTACGCATTTATTTAACACGCATTTAATTTTTTTTTTTTCAGGGTGGGAAATAATCAAATATACAGCGTGTTTTTTTATATCCCATAACTCTAAGGTATAAATGAGACCATATAAAAGAATCAAGTGGCATATGAACTATTTTTTCAATTATCTTTCTTTTTTGTTTTCATTTTCCATACAAAATAATTCGATAAATTCAAGATTATTCATGTAAACCACCTTTACGTGAAATAATAATAATAACGAATTAATATTCCACAACTATCACACAACGCCGTCTAGTCCCAAGCTAAGTAGAGCTTGTGTTATGGTAAATATGACAGCGTAAATATGTAATGTCATTTGTTTATTTGCGAACTACTTTAGTTTTAATCAATGACTGGCGTCACAAAAGTAAAGATTTGCCTTAAGGGTGTAAATTTTTGACCTAAATTAATAATAATTGATGATATCTTCGAAACCATGTATTTTTGGACCACATATTCTAGGACTTTTAGTATTATTTTTCCTTATAAAATATAAACCTTGAGTTATGGGATATCAAAAACAACACATTGTAGAATATATTATAATATAGAATATATTTTATTACCCGCTGTGAGTGAAGCCAGAAGGACCGTCAAAACTTTACTGAATAAAACCCACCTGTACAATATTCTAGGTAAGAAAGTATGTCAGACTTACTGACTGAGACCCATCTGTGTCCTTCATTTGCCTTTTGTATTCTACGACCACAGTAAATCTATACTTGCGCTATTAGACCTTGCTTCACGCCAAATTTCAGGGTACTGGGTCAATGGGAAATACCCCATGAATTTCGATTTCCTAAGAAGTGTCGAAATATACGTTTTTTTGTGACATAAACGGCCGTTTCTTTTTTTTCGTTAACTCAGAAGTTTGATATTTTCACAGCTTTAAGGGACCGCAGACTTGAGTATACAGTATAATTTCAACTCGATACCTCCATGCATTCTCGAAATAAGGGGCTTGACAGACAGATAGGCAGACAAACAGACAGACGGACAACAAAGTGATCCTATAAGGGTTCCGTTTTTTCCTTTTGAGGTACGGAACCCTAAAAATAATAATAAAACCTAAGAAATGCTTACCTACTATTCTGGAAATAAAATCAAACAGTAAAAACAACCCAAATCTCAAATGAAAATGAAACGACCGTCAAAATGACTGATCAAACTTTCATACTACCCAATATTTGAGGCTAAGAACTTCATAACAGGAGGAATCTATAAAACCTTATCAACCCTTGGAGGACTGTAAGTCGATCCTGATTACATTTTGTTCCCACCATTCCCTCATCTAAGTTTGGTACCGCAAAAACTTTTTTACTTTATTACATTTACAAGTTTCATATCGTACTGATTGCTCTATGGAGTTGTTGAATTGTATTAAACATAAAAATGAAATTATTTAACATATGAAAAAAGAAAGAATAATATTTTATTTGGTATGTGCATGTAGTTAAACATACTGTAGAATAAAAACCAGGGCATATGCGAGTCAAACCAGCGTACTGAGGGTTTTGTAAAAACTTTTCCGAAGGGAGTCTCTGAGATTTTTCTGAATCGCAGAAAACTTTTTTTTGTGACGTATCATCAAATTTTTTGTTTTCAGAATTATTCCTATATCTCTGCTATAAGACCTTGCTTTAAGCTAATTTTCAGGATTCTGGGTCAACGGGAAGTACCCCATGAATTTTGATTTCCTTGAGAGCATCGGAATATATGTTTTTTTGCTACGTAAACGGCCGTATCTTTTGTATACGTTAACCAAGAAATTTTATTTTTTCACAGCTTCAAGGGACCGTAAACTTGAAGTTTATAATTTTAATTTCAATACGATATCTCCACGCGTTCCCGATATAAAGGGTCTTGACAGACAGACAGACGGACAGACAGACAGACGGGCGAACAACAAAAAGTGATCCTATAAGGGTTCCGTTTTTTCCTTTTGAGGTACGGAACCCTAAAAATGCTGACATAATATGCATCTCACGGCTGTGCAGTGCGCGGTGCCATGTGATAATCGCCTGAGACTTAGGCTATTCGAGGACTGGCTAGGGAGGCACCACAGCGTCCTCACCGGGCATGTCAAGTGTAGGAGGTAACTCTTTCAAGCGTTGCTGCAACCCAGTTCAAATCTAGTGGACTTGCTTAAGATTTATTTTTAGAGTTTAGTACCTTCTTCTTCTTTTCTTGTCGATGTATTCTAACTAAATTTTTTCTGACCATTATTTGAAAACTTCTACGGCTCTGTTATTGGCCTCGTATAGATCCTGAAAACTGCAGGTGGTTGTGCATGATGGACAGCATAGCAAATGACGCATGTCCTGTGCAGCGGCTCCACACTGGCACTGTGTTAAAGATGGGTCGAGGAAGCCCCATTTGGCCAAATTGCCAACAGAAATACAACCAACAACTCAATTACAGCGGCCAACCTGGGTCCGCAGTCGATTAAGAGATTTCCAGATTGGCCACTGCAATTCGCGACCAGAGGGGAGACGTTCTGACGGTTTAGTACCTGATAGATCAGAACAAAGTAACAAATCCGTAACTTTTAACATAATATGTAACGTCAGTCATTCAAACCGACTTATCTCAGACAAAGTCTCAGTAGTAACTATATACATTGTAAACTCGAATAAAATTAGAACAACTTGAAACTACAACTATTGTTTTTATTACTACAAAGGCTCTATTAGGCGAAGCAAACGAAGCCATAAACAAAAGCGAAGCGGTTTCTAAATTAGCACTACTTGAGCTACAAGAAACTTAAACAACAAAAAGAATTGAAGTTTATTTTCGCTGACGAAGATTTCCTTCTTCTAGTGTTGCCATGAAAAAATACATTCAGGAAAAGGTGTTCAGCAGCAAAAACATTCGCAGTTTACGATTCTAGTCCGACAGGCGGAAAACGATAAAAACGATGGAAAAAAATGGCGTCTACGGGAAGGAACTTCGCACATTTTGGATGGTATAAAATATATTGTTATTATATTTTTGTTTCATCCAACGAAAGGTTGGGTTTATAGTTTAGAAAAATCTTTGTTGTAAGAAAGAAAGAAAACATTTATTTGACAAACAACAATAAAACAAAAAAGTAATTACTTAATTTATGAATATGGATTGTCGATGACCTTTAACTAAACTAACCCATTTAAGTATCATCAACCCGCCGTTTTTTATAGGTGGAAATTCATCCTATGGCTTGGCCCGCTCTAGGGTGGAACGGGAGAGCGTGTCAGACTTTTAAAGATTAAAACCCACTACTATATTCCTTCTTTGCCTTGCGTTCCAGTACCCCAGGTTTCCCTTTTGGAAGCCAACCAATGGCCCCAGTAGGCTTAGCTTAGCACAAATGTTAGAAATCTTTGAAATTCATGGTTTTTCTCTACTATAATATAATTAAAAACTGTCTATTGGTAAAAACCGCATGAAAATTTGTTCAGGAGTACTTTAGTTTATTGACACAGTGCGGAGACTTCATTTTATAAAATAAAAAAATAAATTCTGTGTGTTACATTTTATTTTCTTTGAGGTGGGAATTCATTAAATAACTTCTCCTACTCCAAGATGCAGTGAGAGGAATGGATTTTTACTGACTAAAATCAACCTGTGTCCTTCATTTGCCCTTTGCTTTCCTCCTTTCCTTTCAGAAATTCCCCGTTGACCTAAGTTGGAACACCGGCCGGTCGGCGAGCTATCCACCGCTCGTCCGCAAGCCCGCGAAAGTACGCGTAGGCACAGTTACTTTTGTATTTTTTTTATTCTTGATAGGTTTGCGCTTGACCGCTTTGTCATATGTGACGGAAAGCGACGATGCGGTCGACGATGGAGCGCGCTTACCTAGAAGTAATCTATTCACTCTTGACTTAAAGATTCCCGGGTTGTAGTCATCAGGAAACACGAAAATAAAGAAAAACAAATGAAAACTTAATTCACGGAATACATTTCTTTCTCACGACCGCGACATTCACACAAAATCCCAATTCAAAGCTTACAAAGAAATCAGAATAAGCTGTAACGATTTTCACGACTTTTTTGCTTGACATTTAAATTATGGGCGTTGGATCAGCTGGCAATACATTTCTTCTACAATTATTTATATACGTAAGTCTAAAAAAGCCCTGTGACGTGTTTAAAAATAGGCTGTTTTTAGGGCTCCGTACCTCTACAGGAAAAAACGGAACCATTAAAGGATTTTTTTCTTATCTTATGACAAATCTCGCTCTTGGGCGGAGCGGGAGATAGTGACAGACTTTTACTGACTAAAAACTCACTCCTGTTCCTTCTTTGCCTTCGTCTCAGGGCCCCAGGTTTCACTTTCACACTACCCGTGGCCACAGTAATCCTTATAGGATCACTTTGTTGTCCGTCTGTCTGTCCGATAAGACCCTTTATTTTGGGAACACGTGGAGGTATTGAGTTGAAATTAAAGCGATATACTCTGGTCTACGGTCCCTTAAAGCTGTAAAAAAATTAAACTTCTGAGTTAACGAAAAAAAAAGATACAGCCGTTTATGTCGCAAAAAAACGTATATTTCGACACTCTCAAGTGAATCAAAATTCAGAGGGTACTTCCCGTTGACCTAGAAATCTCATAGCACAAGTCATCATCATCTTCCTGCCCTTGTCCCATCTTATTTGGGGTCTCATAGCACAAGTATAAAAAATAAATAAATAAAAAATCAGTAAACTGTAAATTTATAATTACATCACAAAAAAAGCTTTTTTGTGATTCGTAAAAATTTTCGTAACTTTATTTGGGAATTGAACTGTTTTCATAGATAAGTTTGTACGGAACCCTCAGATTTTTTTTTTTTTGAATCGATCAGCATTTTCGCCTACCAGCTATCATTTACCAGCGTAAATAAACCTGTCATTGTATTGTTTGCTAATTTATCACTACATTGTGAGGTTTATTAGGTTAATGAACTATGATGGTTGGTTCAATTTATTTCTAGATTCTTAAAAAAAAAAATTGTTCATTGAAAAAGAACCGAACCATCAGTTCTTTTTCAATGAACAATTTTTTTTTTAATGGCTACCATACTCAAATGGGATTCGGTGGGTTACGTCAGCTGCTTGCACAGAGTCCGCTGGACATGCGCCGTCATGGAGTGCGTTCCCTCAGAGGGAAAGCACCGTTGAGGCCAGCTTAGAAAGAGGTTGCGAGGTTATCTGGATGCGTACCACGAGGACTGGTTTGAGAGAAGAATGTGTGGAGGACTTTGGGGAGGCCTTTGCCTAGGAATGATCTTGAAATAATTATCTAAAAAAGTATAAAAGCACAAACTAAAATGACTGAAATGAGATTGAGCAGGTCACATTAGCCACATGCATAATGGCAAGAGTCTTCACAAAGTACGTCTGAGGATGGACAAAACCGCCGACCTTGGAAGAGGTGGTGAGACGACCCAGACGCCTCTTGCAATGGCTAGTTCAAGGGGGCTCGAGAAAAGAACACCTATCTGGAAGAATTTTTGCCCAAGAGTGTGAAAGTATATATTATGCTAAATAAAAGAAAAATAAACATACAAGCTAGACGATATTCTAAACAAAACAATTGACGGCGCAAATCCATGCAAGTTCCATGTTAGATATTTCGAAGGCGTTCCGTCGATCCCGGTGTAACTTCATTAAGCAGTTCGAATTGAGGGGACCGCTCATGGCCTGGAGTTGACGCTTTGTAGAACACGTGACCGGAATGTTTTGATTGCGAGGTGCCTGATGGCGTGCGAAGAGTCTCCCTATCAGCATTCTCGAAATGCTAAGCAAACGCTTGGAGGAACTTGAGATGGTTTAAAATTGTGATTGCGTTTGAGATTTACTTTAGAACTTACGTGAAACAAAGCATTTCTAGAACTGTAAAGAAAATGCGATACATACAAAATTATTTTTAGTATATGCGAAACCTGAATATAGTTTGTTCAGAATCAGTAACTGAATCGATTCCAATAATTTTTACACCATGTTATAATTTTTTCCAAAAATATTTAAAATAGGTCACAAGTTGGACACCACCGACACTAAGTACAACACAGGTCACGGCAGATTATAGTGGACATTAGACACTAGCGCACTGGTGGATTCGGGAGTAAAACAACCCCTCCGTCGCCTGGGTGGCCCGGTGATCATGTATTTGTGCATCCAACCAGGTAACATAACAAGCTTATAACTTCGTGATTTTTTATCAAACAGTTATAAAATTTTGTACACAGAATTTTTACATAAAAATACTAGACACGTGTTTCGGGTTTCGCATATACTAAAACTAATGTTGTATAATGCAGTAGCAGTCTTATACGCAAATGCTTTCTTTTATCTACTAAGGCCTACTGACCACGGACGCGTAACTTCATATACGCCTATTATATTGTCGCGACATTTGGGGGAGGCCTATGTCCAGCAGTGGACGTCTATCGGCTGAAATGATGATGATGATGAAACACAATACCCGTCTGGTCGGAAGATCCTCCCTTACCAACAGAAATCTTTCTTGATTGCGGGACTTTACACTCTGTATATATATTTAAAACATCATCACAGGAAAACATCGTGAGAAAACCGGCATGTCCTAGAACCAAAAATTCGAAGATATGTGATATTCACCAACTCGCAATGGGCCCGCGTGGTGGATTGCGGTCCATTCCCTCTCCTAGAGAGGAGGCCTGAGACCCAGCAGCGGAAACATTAAAAAGGTTCATATTGCTATATTATTATACCTAACATCACACATTGTAAACATACAATCTTTCGCCTATAAAATATAAGAGTGATAATCTCTAATATACACATACTAAGTTTTTCTCATTCCTCTCCCTCATTTACTTCTTATCAGGTTTTATATACTTTTGTACATATATACTTTGTATACTCAGTATAAATTATGTTTTTCTTCGGAGAGTTACTTTGCGAACTGATCCCTTTTAGAACATTTTGAATTATTCATGAAGACAAGACGTATTGATTGTTTTACTCCTTTAGCTGTGTTACTGTATTGTTTTTATAAAAATTGTTCCCATAATGGATAAATGAACAGATTGGGTTGGGTTAGGTTTAGTTTAAATAAAATAAAATAGCCTTTATTTACTGAAGGTGCTTTACAACCATACAGAATCTTAACATTAGTAAATTTATCTCAACATCATATCATATAGACCTGAAAAGTATAATAATATAGTAGTATAATATCATCATCATCATTTCAGCCGAAAGGCGTCCACTGCTGGACATAGACCTCTCCCAAGTGTCGCCACAATGAACGGTTCTGTGCGTCACGCATCCATCGGACTCCCGCAACCGTTACCAAGTCATAGGTCCACCTTGTAGGAGGCCTTCCAACGCTACATCTTCCGGTACCTTTCGGCCCCAATGACCATCCGTTCTGCAAGCAATGTGCCGTGCCCATTGCCACTTAAGTTCGGTGATTCTTGGTGCTAAGTCGTTGACCTTGGTTTTCCAGGATAGTAGTATAATGTATAAAAGGAGAAACTGACTGACTGACATATCAACGCGCAGCCGAAACTAATCACTTTACAAAGGCGGACTTAATGCTTTAGGTACTTTCTACCAGCCAACCTTACGGTATGCAGAAACATAACATGGTAGGTGCAACTTAATGGTAAACAAATAGAAATGAAATACAATAATAAAAATATAGACTCGTTATTTTTCGCTGAATCAACAATAGACAAAATTATCTACAAATTTTATTAAATAAGACAGAAAAATAAGACATTCTTCAAGAATAATATTAGTTCGTTACGCAGCTAAGTAACGAACTAACATTATTCTTAAAGAATCTCTTATTTTTGTGCACGAAATCTAATACGAACAAAAGAAGTTAGTATTTTTCTACCAATGTTTTCATTGAATAATAATTTATATTTTTATATAGGGATGCGATTCTTCCTAAAGAAGATCGATTTTTTAATCGATACGAATCGAAGTATATAAAATTTATTCAGTAATAAATCGAGTTCTAAAAAGAATGATTTCCTAAAAATCGATGTTTTGGTTACCGTGCAGATAGTGTTTCATGACGGTTAAGAAGTCGAATGTAGATAAAATATTCACCTAAAAATGAGCTTGTAGAAAAATAGGTGCAGTAAACGTTTTTAAACAAAAACACGGTTGCATTCTGCACGAAAATATCGAATCTCAATTTCAAGTTTCTAAAATCTATTCACAGAATCTATTTTTTAAATCACTCTTATATAATTATAAGAGTGATTTAAAAAATCGGTTATTTTTACCTATGAAAGCGATGGGCACGCCATAATTATGGCGGTAAGTCTCCTCTTTGAGGAGTGGCTGGAAAGGCAACACGGCGTCCTTACCTTCCGCATGACGCGGGTCCTCACCAGACAAGTTCGGGAAATTCTTGCTTCGGATTCGTGCGAAAGAAACGCCCAGGTGTCACCATTGTGTGGACCGCCCGAAGGATACGGTGGAGCATACGGTAGAGGTGTGCCCCGCTTGGGTAGGACACCACCGTGTCCTCGTGTGGGCGGTCGGTGGCAGCGATCTACCGCGCCGGGCCTTGTTACAGGCCATGGTCCAGAGCCAGGACGAATGGCAGGCGGTCGCCTCCAAAGATAGAGCCCGCACGTGCACGCGCGAGGCAATGGGCCCCGCGCCCCAGTCTCCGGGATTCCGATCCCGGTTTCCGGCCACCGTAGGCGCGGGTTTGCGGATGGCGAGCGATGGGCAGCTCTCCGTCCGATCGTCTGGTAATCGTCCAGACCAAGCCCAAGTCGTCGACGGCGCGCAGTGTTCCACGCGCGCCTCAAGGAGATGTCAGCAACCGTAGGGGCCCAGCAGGGTCGAAGCCTACTGGGGCCAAAAGTCTAATTCTGAAAGAAAGACTCGGCACTGGTATAAAAGGCAACGAAGAAACAGGAGTGGGTTTTAACTCAGTAAATGTCTGACACTATTTCGCGCTCCGGCCAAGAGCGGGAGATGTCATTGGATGATTTTCCCAGCAAAAAAAGGAAACCTATGAAATCGATTCTTCAATTAATCGATCTCAGATGGCCATCCCTATTACTACCTACTAAATAATTCAAATGGGCTTACAATTAGATGCCACCAACCAAAGAATAAATGAAGTAATAGCCTATCACATTTCTCTTTCTGAATAAACACAATTATAATTGAAATTGTTATTTGCACAATGAGATATAATATTGGGAGGCCTGCCTTAGATTTAATGATCAGAAAAAAGTCATTTCCGATTCGGCAAAGGCAATTTTCTTTATGTTGAACAATTCGATTGGAATTCAACGGATCCTTGTGAATTCAGATTTCATTACGAGTTTTAAATTTTTGTACGAAATTCCTTTTTTTATTCTCTGTAATAAATATTAACTCAATACTTCTTATATTATATTTCCAACTAATTTTCGTTTCTTTTTACTTTTTATAATTTTAAATTGTAGCTTTGTTATTGTAAAAACAGATAAATTCTGTTGACTGTCTCTCTTGGAGAGGGAATGGCCGGAATCTACCATGCGGGCCCAATGCGGTTTGTTGGATGTAACATGTCTTTAAATTTTTGGTTCTAGGACATGCCGTTTTCCTCACGATGTTTTCCTTCACCATTTTGAGAGTAGTGGTGATGAAATAAGGTACACAAAGTAATGCGCCTGGATGGGTTTGAAACCGCTACCTATACCTTCTAAGTCGGGACCGTTACCACACGGCCACCACTGCTCTCTGTGAAATCCCACATGTGTACCTTCAATTTCCTTTTGTTTTTCAGCACCAAAAATTCATTCAACTTCCTTAACCACATTGTTTTTCAAATAAAAACTTACTTAAAACAGTAAAATCTTTAAATGACTACTAGCTTTTTTAGTGACTTTGCTCGCATGATAGTTGAAAACTATAAGGATATAATAATAATAGCAGCATGATTATTTAAAATGATTCAATCGTAGAAAGTTCCACATTTATAGTTTTATTGAGATAAGTTAGATAGTAGGATGTTAAGATGGATGTGTGGTGTGACGAGAATGGATAAAGTGAGAAATGAATATATTAGGGGAAGTTTGAAAGTGGCGCCAGTGACTGAAAAGTTGAAAGGGAATCGTTTGTCTTGGTATGGTCATGTGAAGAGGAGGGATGAGACGCATGTTACTAAAAGAGTTATGAATTTACATGTGGATGGGTGGAGAGGGAGAGGGAGACCAAAGAAAAGATGGATGGATTGTGTGAAGAGTGATATGAAAGAAAAGGAAGTTAGTGATAGCATGACGAGTGACAGGGCAGAGTGGAAGAAAAAATCGTGTTGCGCCGACCCCAAATAACACGGGACAAGGGCAGGAAGATGATGAAGTTAGATAGTAGGATTTTTACAGTATTTACTAACACGCCATTTTCTTTTTCACGCCTATAAAAAGGTATTTACCTACAGCATGGTGTTTTTTATTTAAGTCGAGCCCTACACTACACATAGTGTTTTATTGACGAGATTTATGTGGACTAACACTTACAAACGCCACACCGTTGTTCTTTTACAACCCCTTGTTTAAAGGGTCCACATTCGACCCCCGTAAATCTTTTATATCGTCGCTTCTTATGTTAACAAACGTTATTACCCCTCATATGTTATTTCTACCTTATACTAAAGCTTTAAGGTCGAAATTCTCTTAACAGAAGAGAAATAAATTATGAGAAATTAGTTGTTTGGAAATGGTATGAAAATATCGCGCCGGGAAATTATTGTTTTAGTAATTGTAATAGAAACTGATATGGAATGGAATGAAAATATAGGGGTTAATGCGTAAGTAAATTTATTGTCAGAGGTCTAGATATATGCGAAAGTATTATTTGTTTTATTTTTATAATTTTAGACGTACATCGTTCATGAATATGCTTTTATACTAGTAACCAGCACCTTGCTAGCGTCTTTGTTAGCGAGATTACTTTCGTAAAACCCCATAAACCGTATTTCGAGGGTAGTGTTTAAAACTAATAGTGACAGTCTTTATTATTTATTTTGTTTAGAATTTGTCCTAAGTTTAAGTTTATCGAGTAAATAAACTGTAGTTCTGAAAACGAATTATGACAACCTTTATTTTTTGTTCACGTTACTATTTGTGCTAACTTTTAAGTTTTGGCACAATGAATGAGATTTTGCATACAAATGAAATTTCCCTTTTTCGCTCCCTTAAGAGCGTCCTTATCGAGGTAAATTTTCATACAACCGCTCTTACGTGATTATAAGGTTATTACACACCTTTCTCTAGACATTTTGGATACTCAGCTATCTTGTGGATGTTATCTAGACTTTTGTACAAATCAAAACATAAATTTCTTTAAAACTAATCTAGTAAAGACCTCTGAAAATCTGTTATTTTACATGAACTGTGGCCGATCATAATGTACTCATATATTAAAAATATAAAAGTACATCAATAGAAGCCTTGCACATTTAATTGAGATTCTGAATGGCGATATTTTTTTCTGAAAAACTTTAAAGGATTTAAAAAAAAAATTGTATTTCCTGGAACAAGTTTTGTGAAATATTCGAGTAAATTACCGAATATCGAATATTTTGTCGGTATTCGGTAAGTCCGTGATCACCGAATACCGCCAAAATTTTTAGGCGTTATCTCTCTTTTTTACATTTCTTCTTCATCAAATATCGCAATGGATTACGTTAGATGAAGAACAAGCTTTTAAACCATGCTCGATGTTGACGATAGGCGAGTGAAAAAGGACCCTCTTATAGGTTGAATTTCCAAAAACTCCTTAGTGCTCGCCTAAGTCATAAAAGGAAACCTAGAACTGACTGACATATCAACGCACAGCCGAAACTACTGGGGTTTCGACTATGTATTGATTTGTCAGGCAGTTTCTCCTTTTATGTAAATAGATTATTGTTCTGTCATGCATAGTATGCTCAATATATAATATAAGGAATATTTCTAAGATTTGTTGGACCTTCTTCTTTTAGACACGATTTTCTGGCATCAGACTATACGTAACGACAGTTGAAGATCTTCAAATAATAGATGGGTCCAAAGGCATTTATTAGTTTTTTTTTTGAGGTAAGAAATCCCGCTCTAGAACGTTCAAGAGCTAGAAAACATAACAAAATTTTACGATAATGGTCAAACGCGAGCTTATAAATAATAAAAAAAACAAACATGCAAGTAAATATGGTGTATTGGTTAAATGGGTAGTCTCAAGCATATTGACATGATGTATTTGACACCTGTCAGTGACGATCGGGCGATCGACACGGATGTGGAGTGCGAATATATATATATGTGTTTGTGTTGCTGTGTTGGTGAGCCGTTCTTTTTTTTTATGTACTTCTTTTATTTTTACAGTTCGTTGTATATACTTATTGTAATAGAGTTTAGTGTTGTTTTAGATTTTTAGGTAAATGTTAGTGTAAGATGATGACTTTTTTCATTTTTTTTTTTTTGGTTTTTGTAGCGATATTGTATTAGGTTCAGCCTGTAAAGATAGTGTGTTTATTTAATAAATAAATAATAAATAAGTACTCCAATAAATAAGCCAGTAATAATTTTCTATATCACAAGAATCTAAATCCAAATATATATCTTAATATATAACAAGACCGACTCAGTAACAATTTTCAATTCAATCTTCCGTATTCCTTGTTATGCCGCAGTTTACGACGTTCCGAGTTTCCTCAGTGGCCCTAATTACGTTCGTCCAATATTCAAGGGCTAATATAAAAATATGGGACCCTTCCTCACGCGCCGTTGTCCCTTAAAACCGTATTAGCTTCTAATTTCACATTGAATTTATTTTCTTTGTGCTTTAATCGGTGGAATTGAAGAGGAGATTAGGATTTGTGCTTGGTTTTTCTTGAACAAGGTTTATGTTAGAGTTTGAATTTGAAATAATTAGGTTTTTTGGGTGGAGCGGGAGGGCGTGTCAGACTTTTACTGACTAAAAACCCACTATTGTTCCTTCTTTGCCATTGTTCCGGGGCCCTGGAGATCTCTTTCGCATCACACATGGCCCCATTAAGCTTCCATCCTACTTTCATTGCTTCACAGAAGGAGGCGACTGCCTGCCACTCCTCCTCGCTCCAGACCATGGCCTGTACCAAGGCTCGGTGCGAGAGATCGCTGCCGCCGATTGCCTCCACGGAAATAATTAGGTTTAATTTATTAAAATGTTTAAGAATAATATAAGGTTTCTAATGGCTTAAGTAGTTGCTATTTCAATCATCAAAGTTAAGTTCCACAATAGACTATATAAGTGAGCTAGTATTAAAATAATTTATATACTAGTTCCACCAGCGGCTTTGCTTGTATGAAAGTCGAATTAACATACAAATGTTAAAACCACCCAATTTATCGCTATATTTTCTACTAGCTTCTGTCGGCGGCTTTGCTCGCATGAAAGTCGAATTCATATAGAAATGTTAAAACCACCCAGTTTATCGCTATATTTTCTACTAGCTTCTGTCGGTGGCTTTGCTCGCATGAAAGTCGAATTCATATAGAAATGTTAAAACCACCCAGTTTATCGCTATATTTTCTACTAGCTTCTGTCAGCGGCTTTGCTCACATAAAAGTCGAATTTATATAGAAATGTTAAAACCACCCAATTTATCGCTATATTTTCTACTAGCTTCTGTCGGCGACTTTGCTCGCTTGAAAGTAGAAACTTATCCCAACGGCATATACTTTCGGTATAAAAAGTATCCTATATATATATATATATTTTTAATTTGATAAAAACTACTGCTAGTGGTGCTTGACTGCGATCCTAGAACATAGTCCACTCGTCTGAACGTGTGAATTTCTTCCAAATTTATCCAACCGCTTAAGAGTAAAAGAGTGAAAACAATACACACACAAATCTACATAAATACATTAGCTTTCATAATATTAGTGTGAATCTAATATTGATATACTGACGTTTTTATTCCTCAGAAATAAGTCCACCAACATTAGAAAAATCGGCATATCAGGGTGATTCTTTGTAGCCGAGAGAATGTCTCATTTATCTGGCCTAGATTTCGTACCTATACATTTTGTTTCGAAAGCCACTGAGTGCAAATGAGTGCCTTAGATATATTTAGTGGTCGGGGAAAACTAATATGCAAATAAAAATATCAAATTATTAAGAAAAAACAAGGCCAGAGGAATGAGACATTATATCGATTTCAAAGAATCACCCACAAAAAACTAAGACACGAATGTTAAAATTAGTAATAAATCTACGTTTGGGATATAGTGGTTACTTCTAGGCAAGCGTGCTCCACTGTCGGTTACATTATCGTTTACCATCAGGTGAAATATCGTCGAAAACTGCACAAAAAAAAAACTTTGGAAAAAACAGAATCAGCAATCGTCTGATAACCGTTCGGACCGAGCCCAAGTCGTCGACGGCGCGCAGTGTTCCACGCGCACCTGAAGGATATAGGCCAAGGGTTTGATTCTGAAAGGTAAACTTGGCCCTGGTATGAAAGCAACGAAGGAACGGGAGTGGGTTTTTAGTCATTAAAAGCCTAACATACTCTTGCGCCCCGCCCAAGAACGGGGGATGTCATTGGATAATTTTCCCACCGAAAAAAAAAGGTATGTAAATAGAAGTTTATTTTAGCAAACGAGGTAGCCTCCAAAAAATATTTGTCCAAAACTTTATTTATTTAAGCAATTCGTTTCATTTTAAGCAGAAAAAAGATATTCACAAAAAAGTTATATAGAAAATGTTTCGAACTTTTACAATAATCACAAGTTCATTACGAACTCAGGCTGAGCTATTCGACAGATCTAATAAGTTTTTATCTATTCCGACGCCACAGCTGGCACAGTGGGTGAGTGACTGGTTGCTACGCTGCGTATTGCGCGTTCGGTTCTCGTACGAAACAAATATTTAGCCTATATAGTGTGACTGGTAATTAGTGGCCGACACTTAAACACGTGATAGTACTTATGATTACAAACAACTTTCCCAAAGAAACTTTTTTTTAAACTAGTTAGTTTAATCACAATAACAGAACAGCTGTTTGAAACTTTGAATATCGCGCGCGCGCCTTAACCTGATCAGCTGTTAGCGGCGCGGCGACCACGTTATCGATGACGTAAGTGATATACCTACATGTTTCGGTAAAATAATATCCAAAGACTGTTGCTGCTGCTGTTTTATTATTGTGATTAAATTAATTAGTACAAAAAAAGTTTCTTTGGGAAAGTTGTTTGTAATCATGAGTACAATCACGTGTTTAAGTATCGGTCACTAATTACCAGTCATTTTATATACAGATAGTTGTTCTTGAGTGTCTTGTTTGTCATCGTACTCACGATTCAGGAATAATTCCTAATGTGAGGCAATTTTTTAAGCAGTACTTAGGTAGTCTCTTCAATCGTAAATCTGTTCTTGTTCATAATTGATGAAAATTTATTCTGTAAAATCACAAAATACTGAACTTTCTCACAAAGTAAGCAACTTGGAATAAGTTAAAAACTGAGTTGGAATGAGATTATTAAGAAACAACATCATGCTAATTAATATGGCCTATGAGCCTATTTCAGTCTAATAATTAATCAGTCAAGTAACACACAAGTCAACGTCAAATCATTCAAGTCAGTCAAGTCATAATACACACTATTAATTAGACAGCAAAATTTAATAAAAATATTATATATTTAAATAAACTCAAGAATGACCGAATCCACGCAGCCAAACTTTACTATTTGATCAGTTCTCAGGAAAGTTTTTTATGAAGAAAAAAAACGGGAAAATTTTCACGAAAAACCGTAAAAAAAATACATTTTTCCTAATGACATTAATTTTTTAGTTGTCAATATTAATTGAAAACTAAAAAATGAATGTCATTTCTAATGAAAGGATG
This sequence comes from Mythimna vitellina, assembly GCA_949316375.1. Classification (NCBI taxonomy): domain Eukaryota; kingdom Metazoa; phylum Arthropoda; class Insecta; order Lepidoptera; family Noctuidae; genus Mythimna; species Mythimna vitellina. The sequence continues at coordinate 6,227,789 of OX438696.1, forward strand.
AAAGAAAATAATTTATTTAGCACACAGACACACCATAGCGAAACAACTTAGAATGCATTAATATAAATTAAAAAATAAAATAAAACAACAACATTGTATGCCTCACGGCTGTGCCAAGTAGGTCGATTGTAGCGTTAGCAGATTGTGTGGATAGACACACAAAAAACCTCGTTTTATTTATCTGCAGTTTTGACCTTTTTTAGGGTTCCGCACATGAAAAGGAAAAACAGAACCCTTATGGGATCACTTTGTTGTCCATCTGTCTGTCTGTCTGTCTGTCAAGACCGTTTATCTCGGAAACGCGAATAGGTATCGAGTTGAAATTAAAACCATACACTCAAATCTGCCCTCTCTCTTAAAGCTGTGAAAAAATCAAACTTTGTTAACGAAAAAAAAAGGTCTACGCCGTTTTCTATCTATATATATAAAAGAAGAAACTGGCTGACTGACATATCAACCACAGGGACTAGGAGCGTGAAATTTTGCACAATACTACTTAGAGAGGATTTTCCAAAATTCATCCCCTAAGGGGATGAAACGGGGGTCCAATGTTTGTATGGGAAACCTAATATCACGCGGGCGAAGCCTCTGGCAGAAGCTAGTTGTCGCATGAAACGTATATTTCGACACCCTTAGGGGAATCAAAACTCATAGGGTACTTCTCGTTGACCCAGAATCCTGAAATTTGGTGTAAAGCGGGGTCTTATAGCACAGGTATAGGAAACAATCTGAAAATAGTAAATTTGTTGTAAAGTCACAAAAAAAAATCGATTCCATTCGAGAATAAACTATTTATATAAGCAAATTTGTTCGGAACCCTCAACGCGAGTCCGACTCCCACGTGCCCAGTTTTTTTTTTACGATATAACCTTTATGATAGATTAATGTCTGTCAGTTGAGCCATCTAGTGAAAACTAAAAAGGTAATAAGTACCATTCGCCTTTTGTATATATTCTGCCTTATCCCATGGGACATAAAATGTATTTTGTATATATAGATATTTTTCACGAAAAAATATTTTTATTATGATACACATAACATAATACACACACTAGAAAGCAGTGGTGGCCAAGTGGTAACGGCCCAGACTTACGAGTTGTAGGTTGCGGGTACAAACCCAGCCAGGCGCATTACTTTGTGTAATTTATTTCATCACCACTGCTCTCAAAACGGTGAAGGAAAACATCATGAGGAAACCGGCATGTCCTAGAACCAAAAATTTTAAGACATGTGACATCCAACAACGCGCACAGGGCGCGCGTGATGGATTATGGCCCATTAGGAAAGGGCTCCTAGAGAGGAAGCCTGAGTCCCAACAGTGGGAATATTATAAGGCCGACTATGCTATGCTATGCTATTATAATACACTATAAAACCAACAGACGAACTTATCAAAACCAACATATATCACACCTATTTTATTCACTCCGAGCATTCGGTTCTGATAGATTTACTCACACACACAGTCAGGCACCTCAAATAGTGCACAATGCACTGCCTATGAGACTAGTCTCTATAGGGATTTGTATCGTACCATACAATACACACGATAAGCTGGTTCTAAGGTATGAGCGAAAGTTGTAAAACAAGAGAAAAAATGCAATGGACACGATTTAAAATTTTGATCGGACTTAAACGCTAACTCAGCAATAAACCATTCAAATAACATAAAGAAATCGCATGAAACGTACAAACTCAAAAATATGTTAACATAAAACAATACAAAAAGTTTAAAGGAAGTCGTCCTTAATGTTTTTACGGTAGGGAATAGTTTCAACGGAATTCCGTGTACTGTCGATTTGTTTTTGTTTTTTTTTGGTTCGAAAATCATCCACGTGACTTCTTCTGCTCTAAAGTGAAGCGAGAGAGCGTGTTAGATTTTCGCTGACAAAAACCACACCTCTGTCCTTCAGTTGCCCTTTGCTTCCAGGTCCATGGCTTCCCTTTTAAATATTCCTTGTGGCCATCGTCCCTTCTGGGCCCCTATGGTATTACTGACATCTCTTTGAGGCATAAAATACTGCGTGCCATCGACGCGACAGCTCCAGCTTGATCCTTATCAAACGGTCGGAAGCAAACTACCCATTGCTCCTCGCTTGCACGAGTCTACGTTCGGCGCACTTTGTACTTTTGTTCTTTTTACTTTGTGTTTATAACCGTTGTGCTGTGTCTGTCCTGAATAAAAGTATTTCAATTCTATTCTACTCTATTCTATTCTATTCTATTCTATGCTATTCTATTCTATTCTATTCTATTCTATTCTATTCTATTCTATTCCATTCCATTCCATTCCATACTTTTTATGAATTACTGGAAAACAGCAGCAGTGTCTGTGTTTTCTGATCACTACAATCTGGAGGATTTCAAGTCATGCATGAGTGAATAGCTAGGCCTGCGTGCTCTATTTGGGATTATTGATCACTTACGAGAGAGTTGGTCAATATCGTGGTCGAATTTTGGGCTAGGCTAGGAATGACTGGCATGTTGGTCTAGTGATTAGTGGCCCTAACTGCTATGCCGGAGGTCGTGGGTTCGATTCTCACCCAGGACAAATGTTTGTGTAATGAGCACGATTATTTGATCTGCGTCTGGATGTAATTTATCTATAATATGTATGTATTTAGAAATATATACGTATATATATATAAGATCAGTTATCTATTACTTATTTGTCTCTGCTTAGTTTGAGGCTAGACGGCGTTGTGTGATAGTTGTGGAAAAAAAAAGAAAAATTGTGAAAAAGCAAACGAGATATAACAATTTTAAACAATTATCTGTCTCTCTCGCCAAGACGCCTTTTCCTCTACGGGCGTCATGAACTTTGACGTAAAAGCCCATGCCGAAAGAAAGACACATGCATGGGCATCAATGCATATGTCTTTCTTATTAGCAGCTGTGAAACTTAACAACTTCATTGCTGATGGAGTAATATTTCAAAGATTCTTTGAAATTGTTTACTAAAGTTTCTTATTTATTTTATTGTTGTTTGTCCTGTGGAACTCACAAAAAAATGCTTTTCTTTTTTTTTAATTTACCAAATGAAAAAGAAATACATGCATATATCTCTATATCTTAGCGAACGGGGAACAAGGCTATTACTTAGACCATCGTAAAAGCCTTAGCAAAAGGAGAATTTGGGTCAGTCCATGTATGTGAAGGCTTCTTCCAATAGATTTGCTTGTTACGCCTCAATTGCCAATAAAATTATTGTCCGAAATTGAAAGAAATCAGAAATCAGAAACGTTTATTTCAAATATACCAATTACAAGCACTTTTGAATTGTCAAAATGTCAACCAATCAAAAAAAAAAAACAAGTGAAGCTAAATTGCACGTTTCAAAGCGTAGATGTCTATGGAGAATAACATGCAAGAAACTCCATGGACACTCTTTTAAATCATATTGAGTTACATAAATCTTGGATATATATTTCTTGTCGCTTCTAATATGTGAGCACAATGTATATATAAAAGAAACGTATTAAAAAATAGAAATTAAATTAAGCCAATGGCTGCTAAGAGATGACCAGTCTCAACTGACGGCACCCGTTCACGAGCATGACGCGTGCATCAGCCCCACTCAGCTCAGCCATTTTGAAGGGAACTGAATGACCCAATAACACGTGCCACCATCAGCGAGACATTTGAGTGAGCATGATCACCTCTCAACGGCCATGCTCGTAATGTCAAACAAGTTGTAACCTAGTAAAAATGCTCCATGATACTTCACACTCACAAACTTGAAAAAAAAAGTGCTTCTACATTATACAATGCTATTGTTTCCAAATACAAAAGGTAATAAATTATCATAAGCTCTATTGAAATGAACAAATAAAATAAAATAAAAACGTTCCGAAAACAACAATACAAAAAGGGGAATAGTACTTATCTCTTCCAATATTTATAAATATATATAAAAAAAAAACTAATCATGTTTATCTCTAAAGAAGATCTTTAAGAGATTAACGTTAATAAAACTAATCTCGATATGATGTACTAGCTTCTGCCAGCGGCTTTACCCGCTTTAAAAAAGGTTTTTCCATACAAAATTTAGACCCCCGTTTCATCCCCTTAGGGCAACCTCTAAAAAAAAAACAAAGACAAAAGAGGAGAAACAAAGAGGATTTTCTAAACTTCACCAAGTTTGGAAAATCCTCTCTTAGTGCTCGCCTACGTCATAAAAGGAAACCTTGTGCCATATGTCAGTTAGTCAGTTTCTCCTTTTATATATATAGATGAGGCTTTCAATGGTGTTGTCTATTCAAGAGCTTTGCCTCATACCATTAGGAGATCAGTGTCCTTTAAGAATTTTGAAAGAATTTCTGCTTCTAGAAGCTTTAAAAGTAAATCATCGTAGTAAATCCAACTTTGACAAGATTTGAAAAATACTGTAGCAACATTATCGTCTTGTTCAATTTTATGATGTAGATACCTTTTTCTAGCGGCTTTGTCGGTATGAGAGTTGAAAATAACTATACGGGAACTTACAATAGAGATAAAAGTATTGTATGTTCTATCCAGGCCATAATCTAACTGTGTTAAAAATACCATTACCCATTAAGGCGTGATTAATAAACAAAAATTGAAACAACTTTTTAGCCTTTTCCCCATTAAATGGGATCATCTAATGACATCTCCCGCTCTTGTTCAGAGCGCAAGGGTGTGTTAGGCTTTTTCTGATTAAAAACTCAGTCCTGTTCCTTCGTTGCCTTTCATACTAAGGCCAAGTTTTCCTATCATAAGCAAACCGTTGGCCCCAGTAAGCTTCGACCCTGCTGGGCCCCTACAGTTTGCTGACATCGCCATGAGGCGCGCAAGGACGACTTGGGCATGGTCCAGACGGTTACCGGACGGTCGGACGGCGAGCTACCCATTGCTCGCCGTCCGCAAGCCCGCGCTTACGATGGACAGGCAGCCTGAGACCCCCAAAACCAAGTTACTAGACACGTATTATACTACTCGGATAGACTGATGGTTAGACTTTCTGTCGTCTGACTACCTTTAACGACTGTCAAAGATCTACAAAAGACAACCAGACTTTTCGAGACACGGAGTGTCAGCAATGTTCTAGATAAATTTAAAAAATAACATACGAATTGAAAAATTCGCATTGGTACTTGTCCGGTTTCGAACCTGCAGCCTCATACATGAAAGACGAGTGCCCTAACCAATCATTACGACGACTCATAAATAATGTAACACATAAATAATATTGGTAAAGCCAAAAAGTTAAATTGCAAAAATATATCAATCAATCTGCCAATTCTTTTCCCAACTATACGAGATCGGCTTCTAGTGTAACCGAATGCAGCTGTAGATCAGAAATGTATATGCCTATCTAACCTCCTCTAGATTACAAAAATGCATCATACAATATTAACATCAGATTTAGCTATATTATTCCACCTACAAAAGCTTCAAAGATGAGTTTATTCCGTTTCCATAAACCGCTAACGAGAAATCAACTAAGTACATAAGCTCATATATTGCAAACACCATACGACAACACAGCCTAGTTAGGAGGCTCTGCGTTTGGGAAGACAGCCAGACTGCGTGTAGTTTCAGCCAATTTTCAGTTGCAACCCTAAATTAAACAAACTACAACTTCAGGCACACAAACTGTTTAGAAACTAAATTATTTAGGTATATATTAAATACAGCTCGGAGTTTAAGTTTCTAAATTATTGTGGTAGAAAGTTTTGTAATTAGGACTTGAGTGTTTATCAACGTTATTAGTTATGGTATATTCGCAAAATGCAAAGGCAGCTAATAATTATATCGCCGACTGCTTTCACACCACCATGCGCAAGCGGTGCGCGTCCTTAGTGCGCAGGGTGCGGCAGCTCCAATACAGTTCTGGCGATGATTGCTGGCAGATTTGATTGCCCTTATATCGGACATTGCTGTAGCAGACTTGTTGCTAACTATGTCCGATAGTGTAATATGTATTTGCTTATGTTTGTGTGTTCTGTTTTGTGATTGTTGTATGGGTACTATTAGTTGAGTGAAATAAATGCTTTTTATTTATTTTATTTGTAGCAGTAATTATGTCGTCCTTCGATGATGAAGAATTTTACTATTGTAGTATATGTCCTGAATACTGGAGGACGTCACATATAGTTTAAATCTTGAAATAATAAAAAATACTGGCAACGTAACCATTGTTCGCTCGTTGTTCTATAATCTGTAGACTTAATTTAGTCATAAGTAAACAAACGAAAAAATATCTGATTGTTACATACATTTGAGCTCATAAGGGTGGGTGGGACTCATCATCTTTGGATGCGACAATTACAGGAATAATATCAATCGAACAGCACTTACAGGTAAGCAAGTTTGATTGTTCAATTACGTTAATTCTATGGCCTAATCTATATCTATATATAAAAGGAGAAACTGACAGACTGACATATCAACGCATAGTCGAAATTACTAGGGCTAGGTTTGTCAAATTTTGCACAAGGCTTTCTTTTGTGATGTAACGTGTGCGCGAGCACTTAGAAGAGGTTTTTGAAAATTCATTTAAGGGGCTGAAAAGGGGGAAATTCGCTTGTCAATAGGTTGTTTTTTAGTAATGAGAAGACAATAATCATAGTAATCGTAATAATCATCATCATTTATTTTGCAAATATATATTATTAGGTATAGTACATATGTCTTTTTTTATAACAGAGCCCTCCATATGTTGCTACCACATTAGCATGCAATTTTTTACAAATTTATGAATTCCGTTGCAATTTCAAAAAAAGTAATAATTAAAGCATAATGCAAGCACAAATAACAATGCAAGTGCAATGGAAAGCACTAAAGCAATGTTCGTCTTTATCCTATAAATACAGCTTTTGAAAAAAAAAAACATGGTAATTTTGCACTAATTTTCCGCATACCTATTATTGTCATACTTGAAGTTAAAAGAGGTTTATTTTGTTTACCCGTCAGACAAAACGATTCAAAGAAATGATAATATGGTTGGGCCTCGAATTGTGGAGTTCTAAGAATTCTTTTAATACTTAAGATGAAACATACGTAAAACATACCAGACCACCTACTCAGTAAAGGTCTCACGTCTCAAAAGAAAATTGACAAAGAAACTGTAGACAGCCCAGAATAAATTCCGAGTAAATCTTATATATGGAACCAACGAAATTCAATAAACATAGTCTAGTACTAGTTTGTGCCAGCGACTTCGCTCTCGTGAAAGTAGAAAATTATCCTAATGGAACAAATTCCCGGGATGAAAAAAATTCCAGAACATAAAATTTACCAAATTTTATCTAAATACATACGTACAACCACTTGTGTGAAGAAGTAATTATCATAATTATACAAGATACATACTCATCGCATTTTGCTTGTGGTCATGGCAATATGCTAAGCGTTCGGCCGTTTTGCGCAGATGTGGCACATATTTTCTTTGTTTCTTTTTTCACATTATACATAAAAATTGTTAGTTCTAAATTTGCGCCTTCTTCCGCCAAACAAAATGTTTTTCTTTCTTTCTTTCTTTAATACACAGAAACTTTCACCTTTATGATATTAGTGTGATACTGTGATAATCAAAAGTGTACTACGTAGTCTTTGAATATCATTGGAAATTCTGTGGGTGATGTTACACATGAAATAAATAATAAAAGTGGTTGGAGTGTCACGGCTTTGGAGAATGTTTTCGTCCGTTCTCTGAATATAAATAGCTCTAATTTAAAAGCATATGAAATAGTAGACCGTAGTGGTTTCATATCATACGCATTTAGGAAAGTTTTACCTACTCTATCCAAAATATTTTATTTAGTGGAAAACTCCCAGATCCTTCGCTCCTTCTTCGGAATAAGAATATTTTAATTCAACGTTGGAATTTATAACAAACGATAATAATGAAAAACAAGGTTGTTTTATAAGAAATATTGCCAACAATTCTTTAATAAGACTCTACTACCTATATTGAAATCTGTACAGAGTACTATCTTATCCGTAGTATCATCTTTATTTCTGTTAACCCTTATAGACACAATATTGATAAAAATATTTCAATATCAGCCTTCAACAATGTATAATATTTCAAATTTATATTTGTATTACATTTCCTATTGGACGAATTTATAATGTGTATCAATTGAATCTGACGTTACTAGTCTTATATTTTCTCACATTAGATCCCTCAACGGTGCATTAGTAATTATAGCCTTGACTTTGACCTTTATCAATACCAATTATACTAGAGACGCTGTATGGTGGTATTGGTAGCGGGACAATGCCGCCAGTCTTTTGAGCACATTACCAATAAGAAGGAGATTTTTGACGACATATTTTAGTTTGTTTCAATTAGTTAAAGGTTTTTCTTATTATTTTTTGGTTTTACTGTATTAATAATAATTGATAGTTAGTAGTATCTTTAAATGTAAAGTTCATATATTTTAATTCATTAAAACCCGAGCAAACGCCGGCGTTCGCTCTGTCATTGTCTTTCTATTGTGTCTCTACGCTACTCAAAAGGTTAAGAAAATAAAAAATAAAATACTAGAGATGTTACCATATTATTATTATTATTTACCGTTTATTTCAGGCATTACTTAACCCACAGTAATATTATACAACTAAATAAAATTGTTTTAACATAATAAATACATTAAATTTAATACACTAGATTATATAAATTACACCATATTCTACTTAAATATTTTTTTAAACTTCAGTCAGACATCGTTTCATATTATTGATAACTAAAACAGCCTTCCAGGAAGCATCCGATCCGATTTCAAACAAGAGATAATAATGCCTCCAAAATGTATAGGGAGAAAATTCCAACATGGATTCAGAATCGATTCCACATGAAACAGTATCACTTATAGCTGTCCCTTTCACTCACTTTTCAAAATTGAAGCAAGAGAAGGATAACAAAACATTTATTTGCAATCATCGAACGTTCTCCGTGAATGGCTCTTTATGAAAGGTCGCGTTGAAGATAAAGGAATTATGAATATGTCGTGTTCTCGACACAAAGTTATGCCGAGATTGTGAAGAATATTCCAACGCCTAAAATGGTAGAAATGCGAGCTTGGGTTATAAAGCTATTCTCAAGATAGAATCGCTTCAGAAAATGGTTGTTACGAATTTTTTCATATGACTATTTTTTGGAGAAAATTTCGGCTGTTTGTTGTACTGTATTGTTTTAATAACTTATTTGTACCAACTGTACAATATCTATGTTGTATTCGTGTCAAAATTTTAAGTTGATATTGTCATCATTAATTTTTACTTTTCAACGTGTTTTGTACTGTAAAAACTTTCAAACGGCATTTTTATCTGCTGTGATTTTTAAAAGTGCAAGTATTCAACGAAAAACCTAACAACTGGACACCCTTTTCTAAATATTCCATTTCCATTCCCGGAATATCCCAACATGTCCAATAATAAAGCCTGGGAGATCTTACACGCAAATCTAACACCACATCTACACCCAATACCGCACTATTTTATCAAGATTGAGATATTGAATTCCTGCGCACGTCATGAAATGTAAGAGGTATTTTATTACCCCGAATAAATAGAAAGAGACAGGAAGAAAAAAAAAGAGAGGTAATAAAAAGGTTGGATGCTGTAACGACGTGTTTGGAAAACTTAACATGGGAAAGTCATTATAAGTTTTTTTATGGACTTTGGGCATTTAATTGAAAAGACCCATGTAGCTATACCTACTTACAATTTAAAGTGTTTTGAATCCGGAATAGCAGTCTTTTTCTGTCCCAATGTGAATTGTGCTACCGTAAAAAACTAGATACGAATATCAGTTTCCACAAAGAAGAACCATCAAACGGATTGTTCTTCTCTAATAAAATTCGTAAAGTGTTATTATAATCACAAATAATTTATGGTCGCTGTGCGAATTGATTACGTTAACAGTTTGAATATTACATAAGTATTATAACAAACGATGAACTACTACAGGGTCTTAATACGACAATTTGTTGATATACATCAAGAGCTGAGAGTTTATTTGTAATCCAAGAACCTTTCCTACAATATCAATATAACTCAACAAGCAATCATCAAATAATATCGTCACAGACTTCAATATTTCCAAAATAGAGCCAAAATTCGTAGAACTAATACAATATTCATTACTAATGTTACTACCTTGTATCAGACCCTATCGAAGGTCTTTGTTATATCGAAAATCAACGTCTGAACTTGTGGTCCCTTTAAATATGTATGAATGTTTCATCGCAGTCCCAGCATAGCCACAAATCCTTTATCTTTTACTTTGCGTTCATTTTTGTGAGTCTTTCTTCCATTTAAAAGTCTGTCTGTCATGTTTCTTCGTTATGTCTGAACGTTTTAGTCGACCTTTTCGAGAATAATGTCAGGTTTAAGTGACAGGGTAACCTCTGAGGTATGGAAATATGATATGACAGATATTATTTTCCTTTTTTGAAGATTACCTACTTGCAAATTTGCTGCCTCTTTGGTAGTGGGAGCAAGTGCGACTTCGTGGATTTGTTTATTTGGTTTTTCTTTTACGATTTCTTCATTAATCATATTCATTTATTTGTTAGAACATGATAGGTATGTATATTAATGGTCTTATGTTTAAACATTTAGTCTCGGCACGTTAGAACATTTCGTGGCACCTATATTGCAGGCCACATGAACGTACAAATATTAAAAAGGATTACATTAAATTATTATAGCTATTGTAGTAGTTTTAACAGCCAGTTGTTTACATTTCTTCATCGTTGTTCGCTTGTTCTTACCCTATTTTTTTTTTGATATCAATAGCGGTAACTATATTTTTTGCTTAATTTGTATTATAAGACTCATACTCTTACTAGACCTGAGGGGATGTAGTTCTATTTATTACACACCATTTGCTCGAGTAATAACTATAGATAATATTAATAAATTAGTAACAACAAAGATGCAATATACGCTGTTGCAATCATAACACATATATCATAACATTACTTTAATTCCACACACTCTGCATGCACCAACAAAGAAAACAAAACAGGATTCATAATTCATTTTTAACCATTTCTTTTTACCCACCTTCCGTTGTAATAAATTTAAGAGGCGAACCACACCGTGTGTATGTACCCTTATCACATGAAAATAGCTCTGCTTTCGAGTTACCGCGCATCTGCACCTTGCGTAATGTACCGTTATATCGCCTAATGTGTTTCTGCTAGAGAGAATGGTACATTATGGCACTCGTATGTGTGGTAGTGGAAATTTAAAAAACATGCTGAAAACATGGGACTATTCGTGGTTCTTTGACATTTTTGTTTTGACAAGATAGCTGTTTGTGAGTTTACTTGATTTCTATACAAACTATTTCTTGCCTCCGGATAGAGTGCACCTACATAATGTTTTAATTTATGAATTATATGTGTGCCATGTTTCATCCAAATTGTTTAGCCATATACATACGTGTGATTGGGGGGATAAAATATACTCTACTGCTCAATATTAAAAATCTTTGATCATCCCCTATATTTGAATTTACAAGTTTCGATCATTTGCAAACATCCTTCTATCAAATGTTTACCTACATTAATCTCAATTTGTGCATGCACCCTTTTAAATGTGCCTCTCTTTCCCTTTAATGTGTTTTGAAACCCATTTGCTTCAGGGCTTGATGATACCCACACATTCCCCTATTTTGTTAGGTATATGCATAACTTCCACCGAGACATTGAAGTTTAACATTCATGAAAATTTACATTAATATCTTTATCAATGTTTTACATCTTAATAGCTAGGATAAAATATCATATAAAAAACACTATTATTCTACTTCAAATATTTATCTTTTACTTCTTCTGGCCTTCTTTTATGGTTTTGCTAAAGATTCGAACTGAACATATTAGAACAGAAATTACCGTATGCTTGTTTATGATGAAACCATAATCAACATTCCACATCTATTTAAGCCTAAATAAAATATTTATTGTCTCAGATAAACTAATATGAGAGGAATTAACGACGAACATATACAGCTTCAAATTTGATTATTTGAAAGAGAAGTCTGACATGGACTCTGACGTCAATGTCCATCCTGCCTATATGGCCACCATAGAATTTGCATTTTTGCAAGAGAGACAGATATATTTATTAAAAAAAAAATTATATCTCGTTTGTTTAATCAATTGTGATCTTGTTTTTGCAGTGAATATTCTATTTTTGCATATTTATTGATAAACTGTATAGTTAGCAAATATTTTATTCATAATCTCTATTTCTCGTAGCATTTTAAGCCTTTTAAATCCCATTACAGTCTCTAGCTATCTAGAAATGTACACGCCTAATGTGGCGTGCCCCTCGTAATGTATTTCTGCAAAGCGCTTGCCTCTAAACCCGGATGATACCAGCAACTCCCGCCAAATGTATGCGAACAAGAATTTTTACTAGCACAGCCTTTTCTATGCGCCGTGTTTGAAAGAATATTTTATTTCCAACGCTCTCTGTGTTGCTTTTTCTTAGTAATCCATCAAAGATGGAATATGTTTGGTGTTTTTGTGAATCGTTTTCAGGATCTGCAACTTTTAAGAAAGGGTAATAATAGAGGAAATCGAAATGCATTTTAGTAGCCAATTATGTAACATCTGTATAGAACAAATGAATTGAACATAGTAAATAAATGACAGATTTAGAAGAACTCCCACAAGATGGATCGACGATCTGGTGAGGGTCGTGGAAATCCGAAGAAGAAGAAGTACAGGACCGGTCATTGTGGCGAAACTTGGGCGAGGCCTATAGTCCTAAAGGAAACTCTTTTCGTTTATAATGATAGCAATGATGAAATATAGTAAATGATGATTAAGTCGGTCAGTTGATGAATTCTATGACAACATATGATATGACTAGCTTCTGCTAAAGGCTTCACCCTCTTGAAAGTAAGTTTCTACATACAAACTTTGGACCCCCGTTTCACCCCCTCGTGGGGTGAATTTTTGAAATTCCTCTCTTAGTGCTCGCTTACATTATAAAAGGAAGCCTAGTGTAAAATGTCACGTTCCTAGTCCCAGTAGTTTCGGCTGAACATTGATATATTGTCTTAACGTTGTATATTGTTGATAATTATATGCAATTTTCTCAAGTAAGTTGGGATCGGTTTTTATATTCTAGTTTTATTTTTTTATATACCTATTCACTTTTAACTTCAAGACCCCCAAGTTGTAGCTAAAGTAGTAGTAGCTGTAAATAAAATTAGTAAACTAATTAAATGTTGTTAACAACTTGTTTCATGGCACGATTGACGCCACGTTTGAGCAATTAGCTGCTGCGCTGCGTGTCGTGGGTTCGATTCCCGCACGAAACAAATATTTGTATTGCCATACATATATGTGTTTTGTCATCATTTCAGCCGAAAGACGTCCACTGTTGGACATAGGCCTTCCCCAAATGTCGCCACAGTGACCGGTCCTGTGCGTCTCGCATCCATCGGATTCCCGCGACCCTCACCAGGTCATCGGTCCACCGGCCTTCCAACGCTGCGTCTTCCGGTACGTGGTCGCCATTCCAGAACCTTTCGTCCCCATCAACCATCTGTTCTGCGAGCAATGTGCCCTGGGCACTGCCACTTAATTATGGCGATTCTTCGGGCTATGTCCGTAACCGTATGTATTTTGTATTATACAATAAATAACATGGTAAACGCAGGTCCTAAATAAAAGTATTAATTTCAGAATCTATTACTGAATTATTGTCAACTATTTTTAAAATATTTAATTTATTTATCCTAAAATAACCAAAAAATATTATAGGATTAAAAAATAACTTATTTTGATAAATTCTTGATTACGTCACTTGTGTGTACTACACACCAATACCGATGCACTACTAATACAGTGCGTCGATTTTCATATTATTTGCCTACAATTAGGATAACTAATTTCTTTTAAAAACACTACCTAGCTATGTATTCCAAATAAGAATAGGAAAGCCAATAACCTCGTCAAATTTTGATTGAAAAATACGGTTTGCAAAAAAAGCTTATTTGTGTATTAATAACATTTTTTTTTTGCTTTGTATTATTGAGTCTTAGTTAAATCTAGTTGATATAAAAACGTTTTTGTTTCTTCTAAATTAGAAACTAAATAAGAAAGAAAATAGTTATATTGTAAACTGATTATCAGTTTACAATATAACTATTTTGTTTCTTATTTTCATTGTTAGTAACAATTCGCCTTCTTTTACCATTTGCACTACTCAGGCACTTCACACAGTGATTAACCAATTTGAAGAACTGGATTCTGATTAAACATTTTCGTTCATGATTGGTAAATAATTATTATTTAAAACATTTATTGTTTTTCTCACCCAAATCAATTTTTTTGAATTGACAGTTATGACGTCACAACATGGCGTAAAAATCGATCCTATTCTTATTTGGAACGCATTGTAAGTGAATTTAAGTAAAATTTCAATGCTTGAATTATTATTTTAACTTAATATTCTAATTGGAGCGCATAAGGGTGGGCGTACAAGTTATGTATGGGAGTGTACATGTTTATAAAGGCGCGTGTGGTGTACCTGCGAGTAATTCCTAGTATGGAGATAATATCTTAAATAAACAAGGTACTAGTCACTTCCAGGTCACTTCTGGCTCTGAAGAGTTTTCAATCTAGTTTTTTTTATTGTTTTAAGCCAGTGCTTGACTGCGATCCCACCTGATGGTAAGCAGAGATGCAACCATTGATAGGGTAGGGCTAGTATATTAAGAGTCTATATTCACTCTAGCACTTGAATACACATAAATTATAGTTGGATACTTAGAACTTTTATTAACAGCTGTGTCACAGAAATAAATCTTCGCATCTGATTTAAAAACATAACTAAACCCTCTGCTCTTATTTTCCCCGATTCACAGCTAACACCCCCAATCTGTTTAGCCAATCTCCAACGCAAACATTGCGACAAACACAGAAAATAAAATTTTCTACCTAAAAATATCGCAGTGCGGTAAAAAGGAGAACTTTAAGCTTTCATACAATGCTGTTGAAGAGACTCTCGGGTTTGCGAACGGGCAGCCGAGTAAAAAACAAACATAAAGAATTGTAAGACAGGTAATCTTGTTGCTGTAGTGGCTAGTATAGTGTTAGATTCGAGGGGGTACTTGAGTTATTCAACATGTGAAGTGCAGATGAAAAGGCTTTTTTTACTGTGGTAAAGTGACATAATTTATTTTGAACATAGAACAAGAAAAATAAAAACAATAAACTAATTAAAACTTCATATACGCAAATGAACGAACATACACACACATGCACACAAAGACACACACACACATGCATACATACACAAAACACACACAAAGCACAATATTTACAAAACTTGTATAGAATATGTCTGAGAGTGATTAATGAAGATGCAATATTGTAATCCCGTCCATTAAAAGAGGCGAATACCTGGTGACCTGAAATATAGGCCAAAAGGCTTCTTTAGGCATCAGTCTCCCACAGTATGAACCCAATTATTGTCATTGTCTTAGTTTTGTAATTGCTGTGATATTGTGGTGAGAAAAAAAAATCGAACTCCTACCTAAAATATGGCGTCAAAAAATTCCTCCACATTGCTGGCGACTAGAATTATCCCCAAAAGACTGGAGCATTGCCACGTTGTATGGCAATAATTAATCTCTGACCGAGGCAAAAGCCAAGTGGTAAATCATCAAATTAGCTGAAAAAAAGCTGGAAGCTACTCGGTATCTGCTCGTCTGGTATACCAAAGTGTCTCAAGACAAAAGTCAATGACTAGTGCGTATTGCCAGTGATGACATATGGCTCCGAAACGTGGTCGCTTACAATGGTCCTCATCAGAAGACTTAGAGTCACTCAAAGGGCGATGGAAAGGGCTATTTACGGAGTTTCTTTGCGTGACCGAATCAGGAATAAGGATATCCGCAGGAGAACCAAAGTTGGTACGAAGAATCGCCAAACTTAAGTAGCAATGGGCAGGGCACATTGCTCGCAGAACGGATGGCCGTAAGAGCCGAAAGGTTTTGGAATGGCGACCACGTACCGGAAGAAGTAAATTTGGAAGGCCTCCTACAAGGTGGACCGATGACCTGATAAGGATTGCAGGAATCCGGTGGATGCGAGACGCACAGGACCGTTCATTGTGGTGACACTTAGGGGAGGCCTATGTCTAACAGCGGACGTCTTTCGGCTGAAATGACGATGATGATGAAATCATTAAATAACTTCTCCCACTCTGGGTGGAGTGAGGGAGAGTGTCGGACATTTACTGAATAAGACCCACCCCTATTCTTCCAGATGCTCTTTGTGATCCACGACCACGGTGACTCTTTTAAACAATCAACCGGTTGAACGATCCCATAGTCCAAGATGGGATGACTTCATGTCAAAAATGATGTACTTATCTATTACTGAGACCTATTTAGCCAAATTCTGATTTTCTTTCTCATTACTGTGTGAACGCATTTGGGCTTGCTAATTAAATTTATCTTCTTATTGACTAACTACGCATAAAAATGGGTGCGGTTAAGAGTGCTTTTACACCAGAGATGTGGTATTCAGTTATGCTACGAGGTTGTGAAAGCTAAGCTATGAAACTTAATTCCTTAATTCTGACCTTATAATGTTCCCAGTGCTGGGACTCAGGCCTCCTCTCTAGGAGAGGGAATGGGCCGTAATCCACCACGCGGGCCCAGTGCGGGTTGGTGGATGTCACATGTCTTCGAATTTTTGGTTCTAGGACATGCCGGTTTCCTCACGATGTTTTCCTTCACCGTTTTGAGAGCAGTGGTGATGAAATAAATTACACAAAGTAATGCGCCTGGCTGGGTTTGAACCCCCCCTACAATTCGTAAGTCGGGAGCGTTACCACTCGGCCACCACTGTCTCAGCTATGAAACTATGTGACCTTTTTTACTGAAGGTAAGCTATGTAGCGGGGCGAGTGAGATGTCCTA
The DNA here is from genome assembly GCA_949316375.1 of Mythimna vitellina. Lineage (NCBI taxonomy): Eukaryota > Metazoa > Arthropoda > Insecta > Lepidoptera > Noctuidae > Mythimna > Mythimna vitellina. The sequence continues at coordinate 6,244,715 of OX438696.1, forward strand.
TGAAGACGCGCCGCCACGCGATAACTTTTCGAGGAAAATGCGTAGCTCGAGCTAAACGATGTGAGGCACGCGTAGATTGTGCCTGTAGGTACTCTGCTACCACTAGCGACTTTCCAAAGCCCGCATCCATTCATATAAAAAACATAGCTTAATTGAAGCCGTTTCCACTAGTGCTGAGATATACGGACCTATGAATTTGATTGCTGGATATCAAACGCATCCAAAGCAACGTAACATGACATATGTCTAATGAAAAGCACCCTAAGGCTCCTGGGAGAACTGAGAGCCTTCTAATAATAGGAACATGTTATGTCCAGGGGTAGGTACCTGGTACAGCTTATAATATGGCAACGTATATATTGACTCAAGACTCAACTCATTCTATAAAAGTTTTAATCGAATTAGCGAAATCCCGGTTCCCATTTTTATGAACACTGTGTTAGAAAGTAAAAATGGACACGCTGTCTGTAAAAATACGTATTTTTAGGATTCCGTAGCCAAATGGCAAAAAACGAAACCCTTATACTTAGATTCGTCATGTCTATCTGTCTTCCGTCCGTATGTCACAGCCACTTTTTTCTGAAACTATAAGAACTATACTGTTGAAGCTTGGTAAGTAGATATATTCTGTGAACCGCATTAAGATTTTCATACAAAAATAGAAGAAAAAAACAATAAATTTTGGGGGTTTCCCTTATTTAGAACTGAAACTCAAAAATTTTTTTTTTCATCAAACCTATACACGTGGGGTATCTATTGACAGGTCTTCAAAAATGATATTGAGGTTTCTAATTATTTTTTTTCTAAACTGAATAGCTTTCACGAGAGACACTTCCAAAGTAGTAAAATGTGTGTGTGTGTGTCCCGTAACTTCTAAAATAAGAGAACGATAAAACTAAAAAAAATATAATGATGTACCATGCAAACTTCCACCGAAAATTGTTTTGAACGAGATCTAGTGAGTAGTTTTTTTTTTAATAAGTCATAAATCGTAAAGTATTGAAATAATAACCTTCTTCATATTAATAAACTAAGCAAAATCTTTCAACGTACACCCGTCTTGTGTTTGCAGAGATCTAGTGTTGTTCTTCATATGTTTAGATATTCGGATGAGTGCGTATATACCTACAAGAGGGTGAATAACGTACTTATATGGAAGCAGGATGTATGTAAATAGTGTTTAGGATACGAATGAAGTCGATAAACCAATAGTTGTGTTTGCATGTGAAGAAATAAAGACAGTTGAAGCAAAGTGTAAATAAATAATGGTAGAACTTTCTAAAACAAACCTTATGTGGGTACTTGGTGGGGTTTATTTGAGTGAAGTTCAGTGGCTGTTTTAACTATCTATGAATTGATTTTTATTAGTTATGGTTACGCAGTAGTTTTGCACCTCAAGTATCTACATAACTGGATAATGAGTGAAATTATTGAAACAATCGTGAAAAAATGCTGAGAATTTTATTACAGTTATAGGGACATGGCGTCACATAAGAACCAATCCTGCATCGCGCAATTAATGTTCTCCACGCAATTAGAACAGCCCAAAATCATCTATCGGGCAGTTGCCCACCAGACATAACACCCATCAGGCCGGAGGATCCTCCCTTTTCAAACGAGGTTTTGAGGTTTTCCGGTGATTTGCCGATGTCGCTACACAGTACTAGCTTACCCGGCAAATTTTGCCATATATAAATTATATTATCAAAGAAAAAAAATGGGGGACAGGGGCAGGAGAGTAGAAAGTAGCCTACAACCTATTCTCAGACTTCTTCGATATAAACAAAAAAAAAACACAAAAATTGGTCGAGCCGTTTTGGAAGAATTTGATAACAGACACTGTGTTATGAGATTTTTATAATACCTATATTAGATTGATTACCTAAACGAAGCTAGGAGAAAAGTCTGACTCCATACATTTGCTACCAAATAATTACTGCATAAACTGTAGAAAGTTTTACATCTGCATTTTACCATAATGTTATATAAAAAAATATAATATAAACTAGTGCTTGACTGCGATCCCACCTGATTGTAAGCAGTGATGCAATCGTTGATGGTGAGGCGCACTAGTTTATGAAGGCCCTATTCACTCTAGCCTTAAAGACACCCAAATTACAAACTTTGTACTACCAGGTATTTTTTTAAATATATTTATAACAAAAAAAAGGTAATCTCACACAAGAAATTACTCCTGTATCGCAGATGGGCTCACAAACATGTAAACTCACACACACAAGACACAGATCCGGAACAACTATCTGTAGGCCATTGTTTCCATTTTTATCTATAATATGTATGTATTTAGAAATATATAAGTATGTTTATCGGTTGTCTAGTACTCATAACACAAGCTCTGCTTAGCTTGGGACTAGACGGTGTTGTGTGATGGTTAAAAAAACAAATTATTATTATATTATATTCAAATAATTATATTATATCCCTCTCCCAGAGAGAGGAGGCCTGAGTCCCAGCAGTGGGAACATTAAAAGGGCTGATTATGCTTGTTATTATTATTCAAATATTTGTTCCGTGCGGGAATCGAACCAGCTACACGCAAAGCAGCAGTAAATCACTCAATCACTGCTCCAACTGTACCGTTAAATTGAATAAATCATTGAATAAGAAAAAACACAAATAATTTACGACTTACGTATTTATAGGTATTCAGAAGAGCTGAAACATAAATGTCGAGCCCTCGGGTAACGAACAGCTATTACAAAACCAATAGTAATTACTCAGAATATAATAAAGATGTATATCAAAATGTTCCGTAATTATTCAATGTTTTGATAACGAATGAGGAAAAATTTTTGTAGGTCTTTACATTTAATTAATTTGTAACCAAAGTAAGGAGTTTTATATTTTATTGGTTCGATGTTTTTAGTGTGCAAAACATGGTATAAGCATAATCAGCCGTCGGCCATTAAAGCATAGTTGGCCTTAAAATGTTCCCACTGTTGGGACTCAGGCCTCCTCTCTAGGAGAGGGAATGGACCGTAATCCACCACGCGGGCCCAGTGCGGATTGGTAAATGTCACATGTCTTCGAATTTTTGGTTCTAGGACATGCCGGTTTCCTAACGATGTTTTCCTTCACCGTTTTGAGAGCAGTGGTGATGAAATAAATTACACAAAGTAATGCGCCTGGTTGGGTTTGAACCCGCGACCTACAACTCGTATGTCAGGGCCGTTACCATTCGGCCACCACTGCTCATTCAAAAACAAAACTACTCTTTAACCACTTGCGTCTGATTGGTCCAACAAGTGTTTTCGTGTCCTATTCGCCAGGGTCGTCTGTTTGCGAATGGGTATTCTATCTCTTTTAGCACTTCAATACTCATAGGTGAAAGAAGAGCTGACGAGATGAAGTATTTGGTCGTGGATGTATTTTTTTTTTGGGTGGGAAAATCATCAAAGAAAACCTCAGCTCTTGGGCGGAGCGATAGGGCGTATCAGACTTTTACTGACAAAAAATCCTCTCCTGTTCCTTTTTTGCCATTGTTCCAGGGCCCCTGGGATCTTTTTCGCATCACCCATGGCCTCAGTAGGCTTCGACCCTTCTGGGCCTCTACGGTTGCTGACATCTCCTTGAGGCGAGCGTGGAACACTACGCGCGCCGTTTATTCTCGGTCCGGATAGTTGCCCATTGCTCACTGTCCGCAAACCCGCGCCTACGTTGGCCGAAAATCGAGATCGGAATCTCAGCGGCTGGGGCGCAAGGGCCATTGCTTCGCGCGTGCGGCCGCCTCTTTTGCTAGCATTACTGCTTCGCAGAAAGCGGCGACCACCTGCCACCCCTCCTCGCTCCGGACCTGGTGGAATAAACGCGAGTCTTCGTCGGATATATTCGAAGTAGGCGATTAAAAGCTTAAAATCCAAATTTTGGATTTGAATTCCTAAAACATTTTTGCGAAACTTAACTCTGTGTAACCATCATCATCATCACCTCATTTCAGCCGAAAGATATCCAGTGCTGGATAAAGGTCTTCGTCAAAACAACCGGCCCTATGCGTCTGGTATTTATCGGATTCGGTCTACCTTATGAGAGACCTTCCAATGCTGCCCCTTCCGATACGCGCTCCGTACTCCAGAACTTTTCAACACCATCGACAATCTATTCTGCAAGCGAGGTGCTTGCCCGCTGCCACTTAAGTTTGACGATTCTTCAAGCCTTGTCGGTAACCTTGGTTCTCTTGCCTTGATCACCCACCACATGGTATAAAGATCTTATACCTAATTATGTGATTTTATTACATGAAAATGATATTATTATCAAATCTTAAGTAACCTTAGTTCTCTTGCCTTGATCACCCACCACATGCCAAAAAGATCTTATACCTACTTATGTGATTTTATTACATGAAAATGATATTATTATCAAATCTTAAGTAACCTTAGTTCTCTTGCCTTGATCACCCACCACATGCCAAAAAGATCTTATACCTACTTATGTGATTTTATTACATGAAAATGATATTATTATCAAATCTTAAGTAACCTTAGTTCTCTTGCCTTGATCACCCACCACATGCCAAAAAGATCTTATACCTACTTATGTGATTTTATTACATGAAAATGATATTATTATCAAATCTTAAGTAACCTTAGTTCTCTTGCCTTGATCACCCACCACATGCCAAAAAGATCTTATACCTACTTATGTGATTTTATTACATGAAAATGATATTATTATCAAATCTTAAGTAACCTTAGTTCTCTTGCCTTGATCACCCACCACATGCCAAAAAGATCTTATACCTACTTATGTGATTTTATTACATGAAAATGATATTATTATCAAATCGTAAGTAACCTTAGTTCTCTTGCCTTGATCACCCACCACATGCCAAAAAGATCTTATACCTACTTATGTGATTTTATTACATGAAAATGATATTATTATCAAATCTTAAGTAACCTTAGTTCTCTTGCCTTGATCACCCACCACATGCCAAAAAGATCTTATACCTACTTATGTGATTTTATTACATGAAAATGATATTATTATCAAATCTTAAGTAACCTTAGTTCTCTTGCCTTGATCACCCACCACATGCCAAAAAGATCTTATACCTACTTATGTGATTTTATTACATGAAAATGATATTATTATCAAATCTTAAGTAACCTTAGTTCTCTTGCCTTGATCACCCACCACATGCCAAAAAGATCTTATACCTACTTATGTGATTTTATTACATGAAAATGATATTATTATCAAATCTTAAGTAACCTTAGTTCTCTTGCCTTGATCACCCACCACATGCCAAAAAGATCTTATACCTACTTATGTGATTTTATTACATGAAAATGATATTATTATCAAATCGTAAGTAACCTTAGTTCTCTTGCCTTGATCACCCACCACATGCCAAAAAGATCTTATACCTACTTATGTGATTTTATTACATGAAAATGATATTATTATCAAATCTTAAGTAACCTTAGTTCTCTTGCCTTGATCACCCACCACATGCCAAAAAGATCTTATACCTACTTATGTGATTTTATTACATGAAAATGATATTATTATCAAATCTTAAGTAACCTTAGTTCTCTTGCCTTGATCACCCACCACATGCCAAAAAGATCTTATACCTAATTATGTGATTTTATTACATGAAAATGATATTATTATCAAATCTTAAGTAACCTTAGTTCTCTTGCCTTGATCACCCACCACATGCCAAAAAGATCTTATACCTACTTATGTGATTTTATTACATGAAAACTGATATTAGTATCAAATCTTAAGGTGATGCACAATTCATTTCCCTTTCATTCTTCACTTATGGTTTTACACCTTAAGGGCAACTCAACTCGATATACATTTTCACTGTTTTTCATACAACCGCTCTTACGCGATTATGACTTTATTACACATTTTTCGTTACATACTCGTATTTTGGAAACACAGTGTCTTGTGTATATTGTCTAGGCTTCTATTGAAATCAAAATATTATAAATTTGTGTAAAACTAATTGAATCGAGACCTCTGAAAATCTGCTATTTTGCATGAATTTTGACACTTCATAATTTACTCAATAGTTTAAAAAGTCAAAAAAGTATAACCATAGAAGCCTTGTAATCAAGATTTTCAATTTCAAAATCTTTTTAGGGTTTAAAAATAACACGTATTTCCTGGAACAAGTTTTGTAAAATATTCGAGTAAATCACGGATTTACCGAATACTAACAGAGTTTTTAGGCGTTATCGCTCGTTTTTCGCGTTGCTTTTTCGTTAAACATCGCGTTTGATTGCATTCGATGAAATAACAAGCTTTCAAACCATGCTCAATGTTGACGAAAGATGAGTAAGAAAGGACCCTCTTAAGATTGTCATTAGCACATCATAAAACATTTAAAAAAAAAACAGATTAGTTTACAATGTCTATAATGATGACATCATCATCACTTCAGCCGAAAGACGTCCACCGTAGAACACATGCTAACCCCAACTGTCGTTTGTGTGTGTAGATGTGTGTATGTTTGTGGCAGTCTACAATATATACACAGAAATAATACCAAATTACGGTAATAAATTACAATGATATAATATGCCAATCTACGTTAATTACCTATAGGTATGAAAGAGTATTTGTACCTAACCAGGCTTTACTTCACCATTGAAAACATTTATAATACCAAATTTCACACATAATTTACATCAACACATTGAATACACGCCTAAATTAAGTACAACACCCTGTTATTAATTTAAAGAGAACTTAATAGACTTCTGAATTTAGCAGTGTTATGCGTATGAATATTTAGAATTTAACCCTTAATGAGGCAAGTTCTTATTAAACAGACCTTTGTGTCGAAATTTACACTGTTGTAATATTAATTTTCGTTTACTTTTAGGTGTTAGAGTACAGATATATAATCTCAATTTAAATTTTCAGTGCCTTTCTTGCCGATCGTATATAATTGGGGACCCAAGGAGTGTGTCAACCACACATGAAAAACTGCCCCATCAACTTTCAATCCAGAGAGCTCGCGTTTCCCCACAATCTCCAAGCTACCTAGTCCCCAATGATGTCATCGCTTGAGTGCGTGCCTGAAGGTTAGTAGTGAAAAACCACATTTCACTTCCTTCTCTTTTGCCTTTTTTCACTCACACAGTTGCAAAGGAACAAAAAGAGAAATGGTAAACAGCAGCAGCACTCCCTCTCGCAAAAAATGTACCCTAATAACATACGAGGTCTGCATTCAAACTTTGTCGCAGTCCACCACCACAAGGAGACCCAGAAACTAGCTCTCTTTTTAAAATTAGAAGTCCGTCAAACGTTCTTAACACAGGAACACAACTTCAAACTAAGCGCCAGCACCTATGCACTTTGCCGGAGTCTGTGTGACATACTCCATCGTTGACCAGATTGTCGCTTAAATGAGATCGTGGTCAAATGCGAGCTTGTTAACCAATAATGCAAAAATAAGATTTTGATAGCAAATTTAAAGTAGATGGAATTTAAAACGAAATTACGTTGACGGAGTCTAAAAATTGAATTATTCAGTTCGTCATAAATGTGAAATGAGATGTTTGTATGATACTTCATTATGTAGGTAACAAGTCAATTTCATTTGGGAGTAAATTATTTCTTGTTTGTAGCTCGTAAACTAAGCATGTTTGAGATACTAAGAAATAACTCATTTGCGTACTTCAGAGCTGAAATTATGCTTCGAAGCTTATTAACATTATTTGTGCAGTCGAAAGCCCGTCTTCTGGAAATAAATTATCGAAGCGTCCAACTACACGCAAATCAGGTTATGTTATTGAATAACTAATAGGTTAGGACAGCGGGAAGCGTTTGAATGAATAACCGTGGCTCTAAAACGCAAAGAGAAAATGAAGGTGTACATAATAATATATAGGTGGGTTTTAGTCAGTAAAAGTCTGACACGATTTATATTATATATTTATATTCATCTCCCAACTCAAAAAAAAAAAAACGGTTATGCGATTAGCTGTCAAAAATTTGTCCGCTAGAATTACGCCCATAGTTTGTCAAAGTTTCTTCGTTCCAATATTGGACCTAAGCTTCTAAAACTTAATTTGGTGGAACTATTTTTCCTTTTTGAAACTGCTTACTTTGCCAAAGCAAATATAAATAGATACTCATATCCACCTGGGACAGACAGTCCAGTTGGGTAGGTCTAACTTCGAGAAAGAGGTCAATCGTCGAATCCGACTCGGCTGGGCAGCGTTCGGGAAGCTGTGCGGTGTCTTCTCGTCCAATATACCACAGTGTCTCAAGACAAAAGTCTATGACCAGTGTGTGTTGCCAGTGATGACATATGGCTCCGAAACGTGGTCGCTTACAATGGGCCTCATCAGAAGGCTTAAAGTTACTCAAAGGGCAATGGAAAGGGCTATGCTCGGAGTATCCTTGCGTGATCGCGTCAGAAATGAGGATATCCGCAGGAGAACCAAGGTTACGGACATAGCCCGAAGAATCGCCAAACTTAAGTGGCAGTGGGCAGGGCACATTGCTCGCAGAACAGATGGTCGATGGGGACGAAAGGTTCTGGAATGGCGACCACGTACCGGAAAACGCAGCGTTGGAAGGCCTCCCACAAGGTGGACCGATGACCTGGTGAGGGTCGCGGGAATTCGATGGATGCGAGACGCACGGGACCGGTCATTGTGGCGGCATTTGGGGGAGGCCTATGTCCAACAGTGGACGTCTTTCGGCTGAAATGATGATGATGATGATCCACCTATAAATAGGTAACCAATCAACAAATTAACACTTTAATATTTTTCAAAACAACTGCCAAACTGTAGACATTATGAGTGACGGTCATAACCTCGAAAGCAATGTAGCCTTCAACTATTCTATTATGAGATTCAACCCCAGTGCCTACGTCAGAATAATTCATATTTCCATTAGGCATCCACTGAATATTATCTAGACCTGCCTGGTCTAGATGAGGCTTTAGAAAGTTTTGAACAAATATAAGGCACTTGAGGGACCAGTGTCACTCTCGTTTGTAATGTCCCCTAGCTGGAGAATAAAATAGGTCTGTGTTTTTGTAGCTAGAATTTTTAAGTGGTAGTACTAATGCTGGGAAAATTAAATAAATAAACTGCTATTGTATATTCAGAGCTCATTGTTTTACTGACTTGAATGTTTGAGGTTGAAAAGAGAGACGTTTTATCAACGATTATGATTGAAATGGTACATGGATTCGGAATGGATTGGTTCTTCACCGATTTTTTTTTAAAAGAAGTTCAAGTGTTGTTTAAATTATTCGCAAACTGATCTACAAGTGTCTACATTACTGGAAAATCTGTGGAATGATTAAAACAGTAGTGATCTCGGTAAAATAGAACTATGATTTTTATTGTAGTATTGACTATCTCAGTAAAACTTGTCAAAAAAGGCTAACTCGACACACATGCTGCCAAATACAGTAATTATTTATTATAATATATTATATATACATCTTAACTAATAAATATTATAACATAATAAATATTTAAACAAACTGAAAATAATATTACTGGTAGAAAAAGAACTCATAGGGCATCAAAAAATTCGTCCACATCGATTTCAATAGGAAAAATTCTCTTTCTACCAGTTTGTACATAATATTATTTTCAGTTTGACAAATACTAAAAACATATTAGAATGTGTTCCCTCCACATTTTAATGGAATAGTAACTATCTGAACTTGATACTAGCTAAATGTATAAACCGAGTCAAGACAAAAGAAAGAACAAGAAAAAAAAGCCGGACAAGTGCGAGTCAGACTCGCACACTGAGGGTTCCGTATAAACTTATCTATGAAAACAGTTCAATTCCCGAATAAAATTACGAAGATTTTTTCAAATCGCCAAAAAAGTTTTTTTTGGGACGTACTACTAATTTACAGTTTTTAGATTTTTTTTTCCTATACTTCTGCTATGTGACTTTGCTTCATGCCAAATTTCAAGGTTCTAGGTCAACGGGAAGTACCCTATGAATTAAGATTCCCTTGAGAGTGTCAAAATATACGCTTTTTGTAACATAAACGGCCGTATCTTTTTTGTTTGTTAACTCAGAAAAATTATTTTTTCACAGCATCGAGGAATTGCAGACTTGAGTATATGGCTTAAATTTCAACTCGATACCTCCACGCGTTCCCAAAACAAAGGGTCTTGACAGGCAGACAGACAGACAGACGGACAACAAAGTGATCGTATAAAGGTTCCGTTTTTTTCCTTTTGAGGTACGATACCTTAAAATAAGCGTATATTAATGCCAAACAATATGAAATTTTTAACAATCGTCAACAATAACATTGCACTTACATGGTAAATTTTGCGCTCCGCCCTAGAGCGTGAGATGCCGTCGGATAATTTTCCACCTTAAAAAAAAATGGTATCGACACAATAATCAAACTAACTACGAATGTATATTTCTAAACTAATTAAGACACAACATCAGGTAGTGACAAAGATATAACTTAATGGAGAGTCTCGTCTTCGAACTGAATACTCATCAATAAAGATGATCAAGGTTAAAAGCCTCTATAGCTGTTCGATGCAGCAACGGTTGCCAACTTTAGAGATTTTCAAGGCTTAGTAAATAATTTAAAATATCTATAGGCATATTTATCTCTGACGACGTCACAGTTTATGCAGTGCTGTCAGTTGAGACTGATCATCTCTTAGCTGCCAGTTGCTATTTTAATGTCTACTCGTATAATTAATTTTTAGTTTTTGTTTTATTTACATTGTTCTCACATGATAGTAGCAAGAAACATGTCACCGAGATATTTGTAATTACATAACATGATTGAAAAGAGTGTCCATGGAGTTTCTTGCATTCTTCTCCATAGAGATCTACGCTTTGGAATGTGCAATTAGCATCAATTTTTTCTGACTGACTGACTTCTTGACATTCATAAAGTGCTTATAAATGGATTATTTGAAATAAAATGCTTTGAATCTTTGAATCTTTGCAGCGATTGAGAGATTAGCTACTGTGCTGCGTATTGTGGGTCCGGTTCATAGACAAATATTTGACCTATTTTTTTTTTTTTTTTTTTTATTTATTTATGACCTTCAGATAGTTATTCCGGTTCTGGGTGTTTTATTTATATAATAATAATAATAATAATACATTTTTATTTCCAAAATTCAAAAGTATTTTAGACAAATGAGGTATATCATGATGCGGCATCGTTTCTATTAAAATTGCATAATCACAGGTTATTGACCTTTTTTTTTAATTGATTTAAACCAGTGTTTGACTGCGATCCCACCTGATGGTAAGCGGAGATGCAATCATTGATGGTCAGGCGCACTAGTTTATTAAGAGCGTATTCACTCTAGCCTTGAAGACACCTAAATTATAGTTGGACGGGAAGACCGCAGCAGGCAAATTGTTCCAGTCCTTCGATGTACGCGGTATAAACGACGAAGCGAAACACTTAGTCCGGACCGTTGAAGTTTCAACAACGTAAGGGTGGATACTTGCCGTAAACCTTTGGCACCCAAGCTAAGAGTAAACTTATGTTATGGGTTTCAAAGCTCTATTTATCACATTTTCAATTTAAGTAAACAGGTACCTACTAGTAATCATTTGTACAAATCATTCAATTTTCCAATTATTAAGTTAATCAAAAACATTAGTTAGGTATTAATTGTTCAATCAACAAATCATTCAATTAATAAAATTACTCAATCAATAAATTGTACAATCATTTAATTATTAAAAATTACAATTACTTACTCTAATTAATGGGGTATAAAAAAATAATGATATTAACAATACAGTGCATAATAATTAGATACACAAAAACTTCTCATTAGTGTGAATTTGGGTATTTAATATGAATATAGGACTGGAACTAAAATGAGGCATGTTGATTTAGTAGTGAAGAGTCATGTTGATTTAGAAGTGAATTGTATTCTTTATAAGAAATAAATGTTTTAAACCGTAAAAGTGTGCAAAATTTTATGCGTTGAGTGTGGATTAAATGTTTTTATTGTATGAAAGTCTAAAAAGCTTTCCTAATAGCTTCTCAATCTCCTGATAAGTAAGAGCCATTGACTCACTCTCTTTTTACAATCAAATTTACTTGTAGGTACCATATATATTACAATGCCTGTTAACTGCATTGTATATACGACCATTTGGAAGTGTCTCTCAGCCAGTTTGATCCTACAATATGCGAAAGGACAGACCTATTTGGATCTACTATTGGCCAAACGACTAGCAGCAAAATCCAATGAACAATGTCTGCGCAAAATGATGTTGAGCACAAAGAGCTGTCTAACAATCATGACTTTGCAGTCTCTGTATATATGAGTTTACGGTTCTGAACACATCCACGACACAGTAATTCCTAGTGCAGGGCAACGTAAAATAAAGAATAAAAAAGAAAAACAAATAAGACTAAGATTCACTATTTAACGGCACGTGTCGGATTGGTCCGACTAGTGTATCCGCGTTCTATTCGCCAGGGTCATGTGTTTGTGACTGGGTACTCCATCTCGTTTAGCTCTTCAATCCCCATTGGTTACAAAAGAGCTGACGACATAGAATATTTGTTTCTGGATGTTTAACCATGGCGGAATAAATGCGAGAATTTTTGTCGGATATATCCGACGTAAACGGTAAAAGGGCCAACATTGTACTAATAAATGAATGTCTTCAAATGATCATCAATTATTGCTACAATCACCACCTTTAGACGAAGAACCATACTGACGCAACACTAACCAAGGACAGCCAAAAAATTTCGATCATAAAAATGGTGTTTACAAAAAAAAATGCCTTTCTTAACTGTATCAATACTACACAATTTATTTACATATATCCTTGATGACCTTGTACATAAACAAATCAATAAGAAGCGTGTTAAGTCCGGGGCATATACATACTTTGTGACCCGGCTTTGTGTAAAGAGTGGATGTCGACCTCCATAAATCTTTCATCCGATACTAGAAGAGGTCAGTAAAGCCACAAATCTTAGTACAAGTGAGAAGCACAAGCGTAAATGGAGCTAACTTATCTCTTAGGGAGTCAGCAAAATTCTAAAAGATGGATTGAATAGAACAAGTTGTTTTTTTCTTTAAACATTGACAAAAAATGCAAGCGTCATATATGCTTCCTGCTGTTTGGAATATTTGTCTATGAATAAATTCTCATTTTTTCTGATGTGATTATTATTTTTTTTCAAATATGTTATGGTTTATTTTTAACCGACTTCAAGAAAACGATTAGAGATTCTCAATTCGGATATATTTTTTAAATCTTTTTATTATGATTATTAAGTGGCAGTGGGCAAGGTACATTGCTCGCAGAACAGATGGTCGATGGGTATGCAAGGTTTTGGAATGGCAACCACGTACCGGAAGACGCAACGTTGGAAGGCTTCCCACAAGGTGGACCGATGACCTGTTAAGGGTCGCGGGAAGCCGATAGATGCGAGACGCACAGGACTGGTCATGTTGGTGATATTTGGGGGAGGCCTATGTCCAACAGTGGACGTCTTTCGGCTGAAATGATGATGATGATGTTTATTAATTCAGAATTTCCTTATTTATCAACCGATTTAGATTTCCTTTTAGGTATATTGACAATGATTATATTGAATTGAACGAACTCACATAATTATTCGATTTTGATATTTACATTAAAAAGTCTAGTATGTCGGTCACGAATGTTTCGATATTCTTCCTAATTCAATAAGAATCGATAATCCTGGGCATGTTTAGGCTTAGTGAAAAACAAACAAACAAATAAAACCAACTTTAAAATAAAAATAAAAGAAAAACTAACTTTAATTACGAAAGTAAAATAAATAACCGTTAAATAACGTAGAATTAAAAACAAAAACACCGAGTTGTGAAATTAAATTTATAATAATATAATAATAATATTTCACAAGTATTACACAACGCCGTCTAATCTCAAGCTAAACAGAGCTTGTAATATGAATACTATTCAACTGATAAACATACTTATATATTTCTAAATACATACATATTATAGATAAATTACACCCTGACAAATAACAAATGATCGTGCTCATCACACAAACATTTGTCCTGGGTGGGAATCGAGCCCACGACCTCCGGCATAGCAGTCAGGGCCACTAACTACTAGACCAACAGGCCAGTCGTAATTTATTTTGGTTAATTATCATATTCTAAATGAAATAGAACAGAAAAAAAACTTTTCGGTTAGTAGCTAGTCGCTAGTAACTAGTCGGTGTTAAATAAGATACCAATAATACCGAGAAACACTGACTTCCGAAATTAAAGTTACTTTTAGTGTTTTTTTTTAGTGAAGTCGGATATATTTTTATTTGTAAAAAGTTTTTTATTTCACACTTTTTAGTTGCGATACACTCATAAATGGACATCAAATTTTACTTTTTGACTGTAAATGCTTAAGTTCTCGATGAAAATACCAAAATCACTATCACTATATGGTTGCCTATAATATTTGAGGAGTTCCCTCGATTTCGCCAAGATTCCATCATCAGATCCCGACTTGGTGACTATGGGACCATTTGGGAAGTATAACCTTTCCAACAAACAAAGAATTTTTCAAATCGGTTGGCAAGCGACGAAGTCATGCGCGAACAAACATAAAAAAAAATACAAACATCCGAATTGAGAACCTCCTCCTTTATTAGAAGTCGGTTAAAAAAAGTAGTTCATAGCCTACTACTACTAATTGCCCTCTATTAGACCTAAGTACTCAAGCATCGCTATTCACACTCCGATATCAACTGACAGATTACAAACAGCTTTGATAGGCCTCTTGTCTGGCTGTGGAGTAGTATAGAGTATGCTGAAGTGTAGCCAACATTGGACATTACACTTTAAGTGGGGTTACAGAGGTGACCTACCTAGGGACAAAGGGACCGATAGTAATTAACAAATCAATTCCTCCTCAATACAATTTAGCAGACGCTGAAAGTTGATCTGAGAAAGTGTTCATTTAAATAATTATAAGTTACGGTGAACGTATATTAAAAAGATTGTAATAGGGGTACAGTGGTAACGGCCCCTGACTTACGAGTTGTATAATGTATAGGATGTTATATATGCATTACTTTGTTTAATTTATTTCATCACCACTGGCTCTCAAAACGATGAAGGAAAACATCATGAGGAAATCGGCACGTCCTAGAACCAAAAATTCGAAGACATATGACATCCACCAATCTAGGGAGACCAAAGAAAAGATGGATGGATTGTGTGAAGAGTGATATGAAAGAAAAGGAAGTTAGTGATAGCATGACGAGTGACAGGGCAGAGTGGAAGAAAAAAACGTGTTGCACCGACCCAAAATAACACGGGACAAGGGCAGGAAGATGATGATGATGATGATGACATCCACCAATCTGCACTGGGTCAGCGTGGTGGATCATGGCCTATTTCCTCTCCTAGAGAGGAGACCCGAGCCCCAGCAGTGAGAACATTAAAATACTGATTATGTTATGTTATATGCAATAGAAACACATCTATACAACCGTTTTCAGCTTACCGGTTTCTAAAAACCTCCAGACGACCACAATCTCGCATATTATTTGAAAAATATTTAAATAGGAGCATAACATTTGAATAAAGTTAAGTCCATCAAATTCAATGGACCTCCACACGTTGTTAACCTCGAAATAAACTTAGGTATAGAAAGAATTTCTGGGTAAATTCAATTTTGTGGAAAGTCGCGATCAATGTAAAATAACTTTTATAGCTAAGGGGACTTGGGTACCGCCGTCTTCTGTAAAACGGACCCGAAATCGAATGGGGAAATTTTTGTGCCTTGCCCTTTAGTTATGATAATGCCACGGTCGGATTCCGTTGAATGAGCAAATAAATTGTGGCGTTACTGTAACTATGAATATATTTCTTCGTATGAGGTCGAGTCTATATTGGACTGTGACCAATAGATTTCGATGGGATCGCAGATTACTTACAGAAAATTGTGGGCCTAAAATTGGTGGGAGCAAAAATTTTGATAAAATTTAAGGGTGATAGTCAAAAATAGACAGCGAAAAGTACCAATAATAATTTGTTCATCAAGACTACAGATGTCCATGACTGTGTTAGTAATAAAATCTATTATCCTATGTTAGTACTTAATAACTAATAATGATCTGGTCCAATCAAGAGGCGTACGCACAAGTAGGCTATCTACCCAAACAAAACTCAGTACTCTGTCTCTATCGAGTGCAGGATACTGTCAGGATCTATATATACCTCAGTACCTATACCGTAGACGTGATTAAGAACTGACATAGGAACGACTAGACTGGAATTCAAAATAACGAAGTACGTTTTTAACTGACTTAATGATTTCTTTTATCAGATTTTTATTACAGGCATAGTTATATAACTGCTAATATAAAATTATCTATGTTATGTTTTCGAATTATGAGTCTCTTTAGATTTTTCTAGAAGACACGAGTTCATTTTAAAACTCGGGATTGGCTTGACTCTAGACTCGAGCCTTTTTAGCACACTGAGTCTTGCATAGTTGAGTCGAGTCTTTAAAATTACGATTTGAGGACTCGAGTTCTTTACAACACTAGCCTCCCTATCACGCCCGGCGGTATATGTGGATGTGGGGATGCGGAATGATTAATTAGAGTTGGTACTGCATGCATATGCATGTATATTAAACAAAGGGAAACTCGAAATATCAGACACGGAGTACTTTTTAGCAAAAGTTTTAATCCCCTTTCTAACGCACACACATTAAGTATTGTAAGCTCCAGAAATAATATATCAGGCCACTCAGAAAGTTAATACCACTTGTAATTATTTTGAAAAGTAAAAGTACCATTGTTCGAATTTTGGATTTCCCTCCACATTTTTTCAAGAGCCAAATCAAATTAACGTGGCTCATTTAAAAGTGGATCTGCATCGAGAACATTTTCGTGCGATGTATTTCTATGATTTTAAATGTGGCCTAAAACCTGATGAGTCATTTGATCGACTTCAAATTGCTTTTATGGTTCAAGGACCTTCAGAAGCAACCATCTACCGCTGGTTTAGCGAATTCAAGCGTGGTCGCCTTACTTTGGAGATCAACAAAAGAGTGGTTGTCCTACGACGGCTGTCACGGAAGAAAGTGTGCTTGCAGTCAAAAATTTAATTCAAGAAAACAAGCGAATTACATACGAAGAGTTTCAGCATACACTACAAATTGGTTCGGGAAGCGTTCACAAGATTCTACATGAGCACCTTCGCGTGAGAAGGAAAGTTTGCCGAAGTCTTGTGAAGCTCAGAAGCAGGTCCGTGTGGAGTGGTGCCGTGATATGATTAAAAAATTTGAAGCAAGATCGTCTGCGCCGGGACCTGCTTCTGAGCTTCACAAAGACTTCGGCAAACTTTCCTTCTATAATGTTCTCGACATTGTGACAGGACCAATCCTGGATTTATCAACACGATCCAAAAATAAAGCGTCCGTCGACAGTTTGGCTGTTTCAAAACAAACCAACGCCTATGATAGTGAAGCGATCGAGAAGCGCAGGAAAAATTTTGATCGCTAGTTTCTTCACTTTGCACTAGGTATCTGATTTCAATTCCATTACGAGACCAAAGTAGCATCAACGCCGAATGGTATACCACAAAATGCCTGCCAGAAATTTTGTATGCAATGAGTAACAAGCGACCGAACACCGGGCTCCGCTGAGTACTGCTTCACCATGACTACGCGCCCGTGCACTCAACGCTTAAAACAAGGGACTTCCTGGACACCACATCGGACAGAGTCTTGGGGCACGCTCCTTATAATCCTGATCTGGGAACTTCTTTTTTTTTTTATTGCCTAAAATAAAAAATCTGCTGAAAGGGAGACAGTTTTCATCGTCGGAAGACGCGCTAACAGTGTTCTAGAAGGCTTTGGAAGGGGTGTCTACGGCGAAATAGAAAAATGATTCGAAAATTGGTTCAGTCGCATGAAACTTTGTATAGACGCTAGTGGAAAGTTCTTTGTAAAGATTTAATAAAAATATTTTATCCATAGATGTTAGTTTTTTAGTTTCTCAAAACTTTGAGTATCCCACGTAGTTTAAGAAAGCCTAACAAAATCTTTTTTTTTTCAATTGTATACCGCTTTAAAATTAATCACTCACCTCAAGTTATACTTGTATATATACTACAAGATATTAAAAAAAAAGGTCCGTCCTCTACTCAATTTCTATAACCATTTACAATTTCCTTATCAAAAAGCTATTTAGTTGCCAGTAATAATAATCAATATAAAAGGCTTAATCTTCCCTTTTGAGCAGTATATTTGTGGTGACAGGCCCCCACTTGACGGCCGGAGGTCGAAATTTCAATTTCCGCACGGAAAAGATAAATTTTCTTGTCGTTTATTGACATTTCTTTTGCGTTGTGCAGACGTCTGCCAGACCCGCGATTGATTGCTCTACTGTTGGTGAAAAATAAAATATAAAAAATATACTTTTCGGCGAGTAACTTTGATATTTTTTGAAACTGATATTATTCAAAGTGAATAAGTTTCGTATTCAAATTAGGGTTTTTTTTCTTGTAGTCCTTTGTGGCTCGAGCTGATTATGAAATGTTATCGATCAGTTTTTTACTTAGTCTTACTTTGCTAGATTTGGTCTCGAATTATTTAAGATTCTTGTTTGCAAATTCTGGATGGGAACTGAACTTACCTATCTAACCTTCGTAATACCTAAGTGTTACGTGTTACGAATACATTCTCTTCAATGTATATTTTAGCATTATAAATGATTAATGTTACCACAGAACCCAGTCCAGTGGGACATGATACACCTACTTTAAGGGTTCCGCAGATATTATCAATACGTCGGTGTTGAATTATCATGTCGTATATATCTGCTAGAGCCTGTATGTTGATCAACAATAAATTGTAATTTAATAACCAACAGTTACATCAAAAGAAGAAATTTATTCACAATCTTACTTCAATTGAACCAAAAAAATCACGAAACAAAAATCTCCAAGTACAACGTATTTTGACAAAAAGTTAATCTGTAGGCTGAAACGATTAAGTAAGCCGAGTCGCGTACGATTGAAAAATGGCGCCCAGCTCCACGTTTCTCTGGTGGTCGTTTGCATATTTAGACGACATTTGCGTTTATATCCGATTGTCTTCAATATATCGCATCGTCTCATCTGTTTTATATTAGAATGAGATTGTGGGTACGGAAAAACGCTTTTTGAATTCTTGATTGCAAAAGTGCTGTTTTTGGATGGCGTGTTTATGATATCTCAGGTTAATATATCTTTGTTATGGATAAAGATAGCACTACGAGTATCTTCGAAGAAAGCCTTATCAAAATAGTAATAGACCTACACTATTTTCACGCAAATCAGAAAAGTTTATTTCAAATAGACCATTTACAGGCACTTTTGAATTTTCAAAAGGTCAGCCAATCAAAAAAGTGAAGCATAATTTGCACGTTTCAAAACGTAGATCTCTATGAAGAAGAACATGCAATGAACTCCATGGAAACTCTTTTAAATATTCATATTCATATTTTTTTGACCTTGATTTTAGAACTAAGTAATATTTAAACTTTTGAAGTACTGGCAAAAACACACACAAAATACAGTAATTAAAATCAAATCGAAAAATTACTTAAATTATTTTAACCCATTATTACTAAATTGAAGCACACTTTTTTTACAAAATGTGAACTCAATAAACAAAACACATTTAGCAATCAGGGTGAACAAGCGAACGTAGATACTCGGGTGGCCATTTATAATTCAATTGTACACTCCCCGGATTATTTGGTATAACAGAAACAAATCAATTATTCACAGCCCACCTGCATCTATTTACTCAATTTCGTTTGATAAAACGGCCATTTTAAAATTACATTTTTTTGACGGACTGAGTTTTATTATTCCGTGGCTATCTAGAATGAATTGGTCTTGCAGCTTGGTGTTAGCTTCTAATAAAACATCTACAGTTCATTTGATGTAGCAACTAATTCGAGAGCAAGTCGAACTAGACTTAAAAATCTCTGGGATACAGCTGCAAATTGACTGCGCATATTTTTTATTGCAACTTCATGTCATTCCTTTTCTTCATCCAATTACTAAAGTCTACAGTCCTCTTAACGTATTCTTCTTGCCTTGTCTCTTCAGTAGAATTAGTTTTTTTTTCTTTCCTGTCTCCAATTACAGTGGTAGATTCACCAGTTGCCATATACCGTCAACCAGGATCCAAATAAACAAATAGAAGCTCACTAATCACGTTCGACGATAAACCAATAACAGCTTCCCTATTTGATCTAACCCTGCTCCCTTCTAACCAGTTTAAAATCTCGGCAGATGGTCTTTTCCAAGAATAAAAAGACTATCATCCAGTCAGCGATAGAAACCAAAATGGCTCGAGTAATGCGTTCGGCTAAACAAATTTGCTTTCCCATTTAGCGCTGTGAACGTTAGATGTTACCATCAAAAGGATGTACGTAAATTAGTTCGCAGAGAAAAACGGAATGGAAATATGAAAATGTCAGACGCTATTAGGATTATCCTCCATCTCGGTTTAGTGATGTTAGTTTAACATTCCGAAAGGATCTTTTTTGTTCTGCGCAGTGAAAAATAATTGAATTTCTGATGTACTGGTACAGTGGTTTTATGCGGGTTTTGTTTTTATTTTTAAAGTGCACTTTTTAATTACTGTCTAAGGTTTGTTTTTATTGTTAAAGATAGTTTCTAATAGGATTTTTAATTCACTGATTTCATTAAAACTTTTCTATATTTCACAGAAAAGTGCAGTAGCTTTTTAGCAACCCTAAGTAGTTGAAATATATAATCCTTGAACTGTTAAATTAAATGTTACCTTTTTATATAAATAGTTATGTACGATATTGGTGCCTTGTGTCACGTGCAGTAAAGTTGAAATATTTTTAAGCGACTTCAAAAAGAAGGATGTTCTATGTTCTCACCCAACTCTGTAATTAATCAATGTAACCTAACCGTGTTTGGTATTATTAGAATTGTCATGAGATGCACTCTGGCTATAAGGTACTATCGAGCTAATCTAATGATGGAAAGCAGGTACAAAAACTCCTTAATAAAACAATGTATTCTAGCCGTGGCTATGCGTATTGGAATTGCCATGCAATGCTTAAATTCTATAGGTACCTTACTATAAAACTTGCCCACTATTTAAGTTTGGCTGAGAAGAATACTTTTTTATGAAAAATTATTATAAAAAGCACACATCTTATCTACATCGACATCGAAGAAAAAAAATACATTCTATCATTTCAAACAGCTTAACAGCTTGATTAAGTTGCTGGGTATCCAGAAATACCTACCTCTCTACATCACTAAATAAACATTGTCTCACAATATTTTGTTGAACAAAAGTAGGTCGTGCTAGGCGCCGCTACTTTCGAAGCTTCGCATAAATTACTGTATTCAAAATGTTATTTATTATTTCACTATGCGAATGGTTTTGTTCCATACCAGTTTTATGCCAAGCGAAGTGAGAAAAAAATAAAAGATACTACGTTTCATTTTGATTCGTTCATTAATTTTAAGACAGCAGAGTCGGCTGGTCTTCTTGGTGTATTAAACTTCACCATTTGTTATAATTTTATTATTCAGGCGTGTAGTTGATTGATGCTGTTTAACCGACTCAATTTTAATAAAGTAATTGTATAAAAATTGAAAAATAAATCGGTTATAATAACTCATAGATCATGTTTTTCAACATATGTTAAAGAAATCATCCGAATTCTAATAGACAAACAAATTATATCATTGAATAATATCTACCAACGTTAACCAATAGGATTCAACAGCAAAAATTTGTCAAAAAAAAAAAACAATAATACGAACGATGCCATGAAATGATTCATTTGCAGAATAAAAAAAAAACCTACTTTAAATGACGCCAGACTTAATTCTATCGCAGAGTGTGCGCGAATAATAAACATGGACAGGCGTGGAATGGATTTGATTAAAAATAAAGCCACAGGGATCCCTGTCCATTAGTATCCACGTGAGTCCATGCATGTATACAAATGGCTATGTTTGTGACGGGTGTTAGGTATTATTTCGACATTTCACACAGAAAAACAAAATAGTAGGGATAGGGATAATAACGTGGATTATATAATGGAACTCTTTTTGGAAGGGAGGGGGGGATTAAATCATCGAATAACTCCTTCCACTCTTAGTGAGAGCAATTGCGTGTGTTCCTTCAGTTGCCTTTTGTGTTTCAGGACTATGACAATGACAGGCATCGGCACTGTCGGGCCCTGTCACTGATGGTGACGGTCTCGGTCTTTAAGGTGTGCATAGAATACAACGCTTTGTCGACTCGAGCCTAATACTTATTGGACGGTGACCTAAAATAATTAAACTTTAAATTACAAGTCTAATGTTAACATTGATAGCTAAAAAAAAATTGTCAACGAAAATAATTCCACGGCTGTTAACGACGAAACAAAAAATAAATACATCAAAACAAAGCTTCGAAATGGAAAAGATAAATGAGACATACTCGTACATAAGAAGGATCACTTAGCAAAAGGACGAACAAATATGTCTCACATATCAGCTCATCCGTCTCAATCGATTCTTACAACTTCCGCTAACAAATAAGGGACCCAGCATCCTTCTAATCGCCTATGTACGAGACTAGTTTTAAACGTCTCTTTGGTGTCAACTTACAAAAAATACAGTTGCAACGGAGAAATAAGAGTCATTTGAGAATTGTTTGCTTTTTCTCTAAAATGGTATTGCAGCCGATGCTCTGGTATTGGGCGTATTAAAAAGTCAGACACTCACTATTCACTAGTCACTTACTATTAGGTAAGGTAGTAGATTGATAAAAGAAATGGTTGCCAAAAACAGATGCTATACAAAAAAGGATTGGAAGTATCCAATACCAATTTCGCACCTAAATGTTCAGATATTGTACCCAAATTTCCTCACGATACGGTGCTAAGCCAAAACAAAAACGCACCGAAAACACTCTCATTTTCTAAGTAAACACGTGAACGAACAGAATTTTATATCGGAAAGCAAAAAGAAAAAATACCGCGAATTGTTGGCACTGAGTTTTCTAAAAACAGCGATATCGCTTAGAAAGCCAATGGAAATTACTTTTCGAACCTGTGCGTGCAAGCCAAGAGTGGTGGCTAAAGACAAACGGAAAATAATAAATGGGAGAGAAAACACTCGGTCGAAGTATTGAAGAAACGTCATTGGCAAATTCGTGACGAGAATTCGAATAGGGTGAATAAGAAATTCGTCTTTCAGGGAATATAAAGACGAGGCTTGCTTTTGTGATATTTTTTTCTCATTGGGAAAGAAATTGTTTATTCATAGCTTTATTAAGAAATAATCGATGTAATGTAACCCAACATAATAAAATTAAGTACTCTTAATAATCCTAATTACATTCAACGAGTTTGAACATAGTCAAATTTTTTGTCTTAAACTGACTACATACAGAAATATTATCTGAATTGGTCTCAAATACTTTTATAAATTAGAAGATTTCATGCGGAATATTATTAAATTGCTACACTCAAATAAAAACGAAAATAAATTATACGGTCCCGATAAAATTCCCGTATGACTGCACCATCTTTGCATGGAACGAATAGAAAATCTTATTAATTCATATTAACTGGTACGTTACACACAAAAGCAAGGAAACGTTAATCAAGGCAAGCGGAAGGGTCACTGGCTAGTATAATAAGACCTCTGAACGCCCTCCGACTTTGTTGTAAATTTTCAGAAATTAGGACATTGAATAGGTCAGGGATATTTGGGAATCGTAGGGTCTGAAGGGACAAATATTTTCGTATAAAGATTCCAATTAACCCGCGGCAGGTGGACACATAATTTGTGTTTAACATAAGGACATGTGCAGTGGAGTGGAGAGCAAAAAGTTTTTATGTTATACAAAACGATAATCGTTTGGGTACCATCTATTAAACGCACACGTTTCGTTGGGACCAGAGTAACAATGGTAATGAGTGTCTCATTAGAGTTAAACAAACGATTTGGCTGAATCCAGTTTTAACTGAAGAGGTTTTAAGTCTGATTAATGTAAGCGTTGTTGAATATGAAAAAAAGATTTAATTATTCAACTAGAATGTTGAAAGTCAGAAATATTTCCGCACTACCGAACAACATTGAAGTCAAACGCTACACGAAATCTTTGACAAAGGCTACCTCACAAAAATTCCCCAACACAAAAAGGACGACAACTTACGCCATTTTTAAATCCAAATGAACTGAAGAAAAAACTTTCTCACAAAGGACGTACAAAGAAAATCACGAGGCTAATCAAGAACCTTTTCCAAAACATTTCGCTGAAGCAAGGCAATTTAGTGAGAGAAAAGAAAATATTAATAATGGAACAATAAGCAGGAGTGTGCCAATTGGCCATTAAATGAGCTATTGGTCTTTTTCTTATGAAAATGCAGTCGTTAGAGTCGTAGGGAGGCTAAATATTTGTCTGTTCAGTCAATTTATTCTGTTTGTCAGTTTGCAAAATGGCCGAAGTATTTGGAATTCAAGCTATTTTTTTATTCTTCGAATTGACTGTTTTTACAAGACTGGAAAAGTTGGATGTTAGAAGCGGTATCTTCATTAGGTGCATTGAGAGCAATCGTAGCTACGTGATAGTATTTAGAAAGTGTTGGTTTGCCACTTAGATCCTTCGTAATTCTTAACTTATTTTCTTCGATTCGCTTTTAAAGTCACAATAACTATGTTAGTCGCTAGTTGACATCTTTTTCGTTTTGTAGCTTATCGCTTTTTACTTGTTTAGAAACAGGGTTAAGTCTCACAACGCAGTAACATACAGGTATTGTAAATGTTTTTTTTTTTCGGGTGGGAAAATTATTTAATGGCATCCCCTGCTTTTGGACGATGCGAGAGGGCGCGTCAGACTTTATTGACTAAAAACCCACTCCTGTTCCTTCTTTACCATTGTTCCAGGGCCCCGGGGATCTCTTTCGCATCACCCATGGCCCCAGTAGACTTCGACCCCGGTGGGCCCCTACGGTTGCTAACATCTTCTTGAGGCGCGCGTGGCACACTACGCGCCGTCTACGACTTGGACTCGGTCCGGACGGTTACCGGATGGTCGGACGGCGAGCTGCCCATTGCTCGCCGTCCGCAAGACTGCGCCTGCGATGGCCGGAAATTGAGATCGAAAGGCTGGGGCCCGAGGGCCATTGGTTCTCGCACGCCTCCGCCTCGATAAGGCGACACTCCTTCTCGCTTAGGACCATGGCCTGTACCATGGACCGGTGCGAGAGATCGCTACCGGCGATCGCCCCCACGAAGACACGGCGCTGCTCTGCCCAGGTTGGGCACACCTCTACCGTATGCTCCACTGTATCCTCCGGGCGGTCCACACAATGGTGGCACCCGGGCGTTTCTTTCGCACGAATCCGGTGCAGGAACCTCCCAAACTTACCATGTCTGGTGAGGACCTGCGTCATGCAGAAGGTAAGGACGACGTGTTGTCTTTCCAACCACTCCTCAAAGATTAGGTGAAGAATTATGGTGGTAAGTCCCCTTACCACCATAATTATGGTGTGCTCAACATGCAGGTCTTGTAAATGTATAAAATCATATACTGGCACCAAATTTCAGTAGAAACAGTTAGCGATTTAACATTACCTGACTTTATCTCTATTTTCAGTCGTTAACTTCCAAGACAAAAATTCTCTGTCTTTACTAGTACAGTTTCCTTTGTCTTTAACTTCAACTTCTTTCTAGAATTCTTTAAACTAGTTTGCTTTTTGTATTGGCATTCAAAACGACGAGGAAATTATTCAACTCGTTATTCAAACTCACATCTTTAGCTAATTCACCATTTATCTGCTTTGTAACCTCTCATCCAATAGATGTACATATTAGACAATTAGTGGGTCTTTAGTCTCTAAAAACAATGGGAGCTCCCGAAACCTCTGATCCTCCCAAATTCGAGGGTTATGTTACAGAGTAGAATAATGCCATACAAACGAATGCTTAGATTAGGGGTGCGCGCACGAAAACGTTGTAATTGTTTGTTATCTAGTGCTTTTGTTCGGATTGTGTTGGAATTTGTAACGAGTTTGCAAGGATGAGAAGTTTCAAAGATGTCTGTGGTGGTGCTAAACTATTTGCTTTATATTTTCTTAATATTTGACATAGTTTTTATAAATAATTGTGTTAAAACTCACATACGCTTTAAAAAAAGCCTTTTACAGCAATCTTTAAATATCTAGATATAATTTATTGTTCTTACAACGGCATATATTTAAGATATGGCTTTTCGAATAACTGAAGGTCTTATCTTTGATCACTATGTCACTTGATGGTATACAATGTGTTAGATGAAACTAATATAAAACTAACTTTGCTTGTCTAAAACTAACTTCGATTACTTCAAGACAAATGTTTTCTCCGAGCTGTACGTAAAATTAAAAATACTAACGATAAATTACTAAAACTCCGGGTGTTTCTTCACATCTATTTTCAAAAGTTATATAACATCCAATAAATTAAGCAAAATCCAGATTTATTGCCTCTCATCACTTAACCCACACGTAATACGCTTCGATATAGCTTTCTTTACACAAAGTCCGTGGAAAATCGGTTTTTGTGCCAAAGTAGTTGGCCATCGCGCCATCGTTGACGTCTGAACGATTTATAGGAAGCTGCAGTAACCAATTTGTCAAGTTTCTTGCTAAACGAAGCTATCTATACAAATTGTCGGGTTTTATACTATAAGAAACGTGTGAGTATATTGTCGGATGTCTCGGGACAATATTTTTAGAAAAATCTTTTTTGAAACGAACTGGTCCGAACATTGAACCTTGAAGCAGTCTTTTGAAAATATAAAGCAGTGCCTTTTATTTCATTATTTTAATGTAATAAACTCTTTAGTACTGATAAGTCTTATCTTGTCTGACAAGAAAAAGGCGCTATGCATAGTCAGGAAAAATTCTCTGTCTTGATAAGTTACCTTATTGTATGATGTAAGAAGTCAAAGCTTTAAGTCTAATCTGTAGTACTCTTTTGTTAACCTTTTCAAAAAATATTTTTAATTAACTTCCGCCTACGATTACGGCAACGTCTACGTCTGCTCTTTATTATAAACAGGTTGTTAGGCTTCTTTCGATTATTTTTCTGTAATTATCGTTAATGACAGTATAATTATAAACCAAAATTTAATTTGAGACAATTTGAGCCGGCTTTATTTTTTTTATTTATTAATACAACAATTGTAGCTACTGAGAATATCTATTCATAGGTTTCATAATGAGGCCAACTTCATCTGGTATCAAGACTGAGCATAGAATATTCAATTTTGAATAACAAACTGGAGTAAGATGGTAATGCGCTGGTATCTAAAACCAAAATTAACTTTAACAAAACTTTGCTAACAATTTAAACTGATAGTGTAATTATTAGGCGTATTTAAATGATGATAAAGCAATCTTTCACAAATTATAAAATATTGATAAGCAATAACATAAAACGCGTAAAGAAGAGGCAATGCAAAGAAAGCAACTGCACGTGTACGCGCGAGGGCACGGCCCTCACGCTCCAGTCGCCGGGATCCCGATCCCGATTGCCAGCCACCGTAGGCGCGGGCTTGCGGACGGCGAGCAATGGGTAGCTCGCCATCCGACAGTCTGGTGACCGTCCGGAACGAGCTCAAGTCGTCGACGGCGCGTACTGTTCCACGCGCGCCTCAGGGAGATGTCAGCAAACCGTAGGCGCCCAGCATGGTTATAACCTACTGGAGCCAAGGGTCTGATTCTGAAAGGAAGACTCGGCCCTGGTACTAAGGGCAACGAAGGAACAAGAGTGGTTTTTAGGCAGTAAAATTCTGATACTATCTCCCGCTCCGCCCTAGAACAAGGGATGTCGTTGGATAATTATCCCTCCTACAAAAAAAAAAAAGAAGAGGCAATGTAAACTCTCATATCTGTTCACTACAAGTTTAGAATGTAGGACTGACATTGAACATTGCATTAACAACATGCCTCAAAATACAATAAATATCAACAGTGTGAAACTTCCAACTAGGATATCCCTATTAATACATCTCTAAAGCGAGACAAAAAGCCGGTATCTCTACAACAATGTGTCACTTCAGAAAACTTTCTAAAGAAACGGCTTTAAAATCTGTACAAAAATGTTGTTTATAGTTTGAGTTAGTAATTTACAGCGTCTAACTTCTTTATTCGGAGACCTTGGCTCTATAAAACTACATTGTAGCTTGTTCAACTATGAAACAGTGATTTATCAGGCTCTTTTTACTTGAAGTGGTGAATAGATCCCTAGGTAACTTTTTCTTGAACACTTTGTACTGTGTGAAAAGCGTGAAGGAAAAAGTTCAGTTTGCACTGCAAGTCTTTAAACCGTCGCCGGATCCAAGTTGCCAGATGTGTCTCCAACCTAACAAAGTGTGCTACTTGGATGGATCGGCAGTTGAAAATTCTCCGCCTCCCTTCTATACCCCAAAACATGCAGCAAAAGTGACTGATACGCTTTTTTTTAAGGTTAGAAATCATCCAGTGACTTCTCTCAAAGCGGGCTTTGGGCGGAGCAAGAGGGCGTGTCAGATTTTTTCTGGCTAAAACCACACCTGTGTCCTTATGTTGACCTTTGCGTTTTAGGACTACGGGTTTCCTTTTCAGAAATTCCCCGCGGTCCTAGCTAGTAAGCATCGGCCCTGCTGGGCCCCTATGGTTTGTAGACATCTCTTTGAAGAGTGTGTGGATCACTACGCGCTGTTGACGACTGGACTCGGTTCGGCCAAATACCGGATAGCCGGACGGGAAGCTACCCATTGCTCGACGTCCGCAAGCTCGCGTTTATTGTTGCTGGTAGTAGGGTACAGAATTTCAGCAACTGGGACGTGAGGACATTTGTTCCTTCGCGCGTGCGGCCTCCTCCTTCGCTAGCATTACCGCTTCGCAGAAGGAGGCCACCGCCTGCCATACCTCCTCGCTTCGAAAAAGTGACCGATATGCTGCTACCGATGACAATGGCGTATTGGCGTATTTTTAAGTAAACGTTTCTTTTAATACTTTATTCCTAGTTACTTAGTACTCAAAAAATATTGCGAGAAATGTTAAAATGTTAAGCATTACACCTATTATTATCTTGTATAAACCAGATTGTCATGAAAAGTGACTTATTATGACAAGAAAATTAACCGAAGCGTCCGTTTTTCAGCCAAAAATAATGAAAAAGCAAAATAGACCTTTTACTGAGCACACAATCCATTTTCTAAGTTGGGATTAAGAGACTTTGTAGGTAATTTTTTCATAGTAAACATAAGAAAATAATCTTTTATTATAATAAATATGGTAACTAGAAACTCTAAACAGCATGTTATTGAGAACATTTTAGTGAATCAATGATTATGCGGGAATTTAGTTTCAGAAACATGAATTTGCTTCTAACCTAAATGTTAAGCGTTATGGAAATAGATGGTAATACTCGCATGTCTGTTACTACAATCTTGGATGAAGGATTTAGAAAATGATCATAGCGAAAATTTACATGTAAAGCTTATGCCCCACAGGCTTGCTGCCCTAGATCACAGAACATTCATACTAAACTATTTATTTATTTATGTACACACAAACACTTAAAAATGTAAAGAACAAAACAGATAGAAGAGCACAAAGCACCGAACTAAACGAGGAAAGGAACGAAGGAAGAAACTATCGTATTATAGTACATTTAAATACAAGTGAAAAAAGTTTGTCATTAAGAACTATGAGGAATTCTCTGTTATGGAGCCGAGTACTGCAGTGCCAATTTCTACGTGTATTAAATGACGTTTGTCAATACACTTACGAACATAAGTGAACCCGGGTTGACACACGGATTGTGGGGGTCGCTTAGCACGTAGCCTGTTACAATAAATACAATAAATTGTGACGGTGGTGAGCTGGTACACTTTTCTCTACTAGCGCGAAAAACAACAAGTTGCGTGCTTAAAATCAGTAAGGATAAGAGCGGATTTTCAAGTAACTATGTAATTTTATAAACTTAAAAAGAACAAGAACAATTTATTGTCAGTTTAGTTTAAAAAAAAAATACAAACGGTGTAGCTCGAAGTCCATTCAGTCTTAAGCCAAACCCAGATTATCTGGACATAAAAACACAGCTCTAACAAGCAAAAACAAAATAACAACAAGACAGTCCTGAGTGCAGACTTTAAATTACTATTCCTGTTAATTCCACTCGAAGTTCTGATCCGTAGAAAAAACAGGAACTAAAACAGTTTTCCGCAGTGCTGAAAAACCATGTTTTAAAAGTTTATGTAGCCAGTTATTTATTTTACGTTTATTAACAAACACCTACACTGGAATTAAAATGTAAAATTTATAACGTACTCGTATTTTGAGAGTAACACGTAAAAATGTAGCGAAACTGCA
The DNA here is from genome assembly GCA_949316375.1 of Mythimna vitellina. Lineage (NCBI taxonomy): Eukaryota > Metazoa > Arthropoda > Insecta > Lepidoptera > Noctuidae > Mythimna > Mythimna vitellina. The sequence goes on from OX438696.1 coordinate 6,275,112, forward strand.
GTTTGCAATACCAACTTGTGCATTTTGAACATAAATTCCTGATCTCGAGACTCGTTTAGTATTGTGTGCTTGCTATCAAAAACACTAGAAGTGATGACACTGACAAGCGGGCAGAATCGAGTTTAAAAAAAAACCGGCTAAGTGTGAGTCGGACTCGCGCACGAAGGGTTCCGTATTGTCCGTATCAAAAAAACGCAAAAAAATTCGCGTTTGATGTATAGGAGCCTCACTTAAAAAAAAAAATTATTCTGTTTTTTTTTTGTTTTAGCGACAATAGAAATTCATCATCTGTAATAATTTCAATTGTCTAACTATCACGGTTCAAGAGATACAGCCTAGTGACAAACGAACAGACAGGCAGATAGACGGATAGCGGTGTCTTAGTAATAGGGTCCTATTTTATCCTTTGGGTATGGAATCCTAAAAACGACGTTCTATAATGACTTGGGTTTTTTTCTTTACAATTTTTGCATAGACTAGTAAAATTCTTTGTTGATTAATTGAACATTTAAGTTTTACTAAAACAAGAACATTTAAGTTTTATTAGATAATTTTTAAAATTTTCTAATCATCAAAAACACTGCAATTTATAAGATACTAATTATAATTAAGAGATACTAATCGTTTATTTTTTCTGTAATATTCCTAGTATTATGAATCTTTACTTGCTTTATTCCTTTAAAACAGTTATCATCACCTCATTTCACAACCGTCAACCTAACCAACAGACCTACTTTTGAAAATAAACATGCAGAAGTACGTAAAACGACCCAAACAACTAACAAGCCTGAAAGGACATTTGAAGGACGAAAAGAACCCGCACAGTAAACAAGCAAGTAGGTCACAAATCTACTAGTACTAGTTCAAACGCAGCACGGACACTTGGAATGAAACGGTGTCGCCGTCGCCCGCTAACTTCTAACGTTTGTTACATCCTGCCTCAAAATAGCTGCCGAGATTTTAAACTTTGATTTGTTTTCTATACATGAGGAGAAAATACAGAGATTTGTTCTGGTTTTCTTGAGAGTTTTACAAGACTATTTTGATATAAATTTGTTGTTAGATGTGACATTAAACTAAAACATACATTACAGGCAAACAATATCTACCTTTTCTTAGATGAAAATGAAATTAGGTTGATAAAGAAGCTAAAACTTCAGCTTCGGCATGGTCTACCCATGTCCCAAATTTTATCTAAATTTTGATTAAAGGGGAATATACTTTACCCATATATTGCTGAGATGTGTTTTTTTTTCTTTTCGCCAAAAGTGAAACCTAGGCCATAACTTAAAGGACTGTATGATAAATCAATAGCTAAAGAATGATGTCTACCTACCGTAACCAAACTAAGTTAGAGACTATTTAGTATATTGCTATAGTTATATATAGTTGCTATAGTATTATTAGGCGTTATTTTTCTTAAATAAAAATACTGTATGTCTCATATTTTAAGTTCCCCATTGTTAAATATAGTTTTAGTTTCGGTTTTTATTGTAAATCACTATCACAACACTAACGCGTATTTTTTTATATTCGTTTATCACTTATTTATATTTTTGCTTACTAGTTTTAGTGATGAAAAACGGCGAATATGAAAAAATATTACGTATTATATTTCCATTTCATTATAATATAACGAAAATACGTAAGGCCTGACAAAAATATACTAGCAATGCTTTTATACGTATCTTTGGCCGGTTATGGTTTAAAGACCTGATTCTTTTTGCTATTGATTCCTCATATCAGCCTAACATATAACCTAGGTTTCATTTCTGGCGAGAAAAAAAGGAAATCATGCCAATAGTTGGGTATAACTTCGAGCGTGAAGAAGTAACAAACTCTTATACACACACATCATCACACATCATCACACGCTCACAAACTTTCACCTATAGAATATTTGTGTGATTTTTCTATTACAACCCACGTGTACGAGAAAGTTCAAGTTGCGTTTAGTTTCTCCTTCAAGTTACATGCTTGTATCAGAACGAGAGGCTTATATCGTTCTGAGCGCCGAAGTTTTCAATATGGGTAAAGTTTTTCAATTGTATACAAATATTATAAGTTTCTTTTATGATAACTTGTGGAGGTTGTCAAAAGATCTTTAAATGATATATAAATGATAGATGGTTCGTTTCTGTGTTAGAATTGGTTGGAGTATTTTTGTCTACTTGGGCTTTTATGAAGTATTAATATTTGTTTTATAGATTTATTGTTTCATCATCATCATTATCATTACAGCCGAAAGACGTCCACTGTTGGACATATACCTCCCCCAATCGTGGCTACAACGACCGATCCTGTGCGTTTTGAATCCACCGCATTCTCGCGACTGTCACTAAGTCGTCGGTCCACCTTGTGAGAGGCCATCCAACGCAGCGTTTTTCGGTGCGCGGTCGCCACTCTAGAACCTTTCGGCTGCATCGACCATCCGCTATACGAGCAATGTGTCCTGCCCACTGCCACTTAAGTTTGGCGATTCTTCGGGCTATGTCGGCGACCTTGGTTCTCCTGGGGCCAAGGGTTCGTTTCTGAAAGGACAACTCGGCCCTGGTACGAAAGGCAACGAAGGAACAGGAGTTATATATAGTATTCACACAAATATCACACAACGCCGTCCAGTCTCAAGCTAAGCAGAGCTTGTGTTATGAGTACTAGACAACTGATAAACATACTTAAATATTTCTAAATACATACATATTATAGATAAATTACACCCAGACACAGAACAAATGGTTGTGCTCAGGAGTGAGTTTTTAGTAAGTAAAAGTCTGACATACCCTCCTGCTCCGAAGAACGGGGGATGTCATTGGAAAATTTTCCCACCTAAAAAAAAAAACTGGTGTACGTAGTTTCATCAAAATCCGTTCAACCGTTCGAGTGTGAAGAAGTAACTAACATATATACACACACCATGTCCAGATCTTTATAATTAGTGAGATTCGCTTTATAACAATCAATAGTTAAGGCAGCGTTTCTCAAACTTATGATTTCACGTTTCCCCTTTAAAGTTCCCAAATGACTTCAAATGTTTAGGTCCAAATGTGACATAATAACACCAAAGTAATAGTTGAAAACGTGTAGTACCTAATTATCAAAAAATGACAGCCAAATGATCTAATCAATCAATTGTTAGCTTGATTAATGGTCAACTAAATAAGTATTAATCAAGAAAGAAGAAAAAAACAGACATTCTTTCAAGCGTAATTTAACAATATTAGTTTGGTATTCTTTTCATGAATTGCTTATAAAGACAGTAACAGAACACAAAATTTGGCCTGTCCCTTACACTCTAAAGACCACTCATCTGTCAATCTTGACCATTAGACAAGTACTTAACCCTACAATAACAACGCCCTTCAAGAACCGCTTAAACTTCGAAACGCCATTAAAGTACCAAAATATCGCGCGTTATTGTCACTTAACTAACTCAGTGGGCTCCAAACTATTTAAAGACTGCGCTATTACCAAGCATCAACAAGGAAAATATGCCCCTGCCTACTTCGTGCCTACCCATAATTACGGCCAACGTATCCTCTAGACATTCCTTACATTCGATCCCAGTGTAATAGTGGTCTCCACCCTCGTACATATCCAACGACCTTAAGATTATGGTCATAAGATTTGTTATGGCGTGTTTTCTTGTCCAGATAATTTTGTGGCGCTTTAAATCCGCTTTTCTCCAAATGTCTGTGTTCAGACCGCTATCCTATTCTTTTCCATCCTCTTTTATGTTAACCTAAAAGAAAATTAATTAAGTGCTATTGTTCTCTTTGAGTGCCGTTTTGTAGGCATCTGGCGAGTCTTATTGTTACAGTTTTTCGTGTTATAGTATGTATTTTTTTTTTGCTAACTCATAACTGCGTAACGATGCGGCTCTGCGTTAATTGACGAAGTATCGTTATAATATTCTTAAGAACGTCCTTGACAGTTTTTGTCTCTACTGCCGTCTTAACACAATAACAAAAAATAAACTACAAGGTTAATACGACCCCATAGCAGCATTAAAACTGCTAGAATTAAAAACAAAACGAAACATAAAATTATACGAAGCTGATCAAAAAAAAAAGTCGGGAAATACTCAGCTCCTTCTACAAGACTCGTAATCTAGTAACGGCATCGCCTTACTAACCCTCAGTTACCCGAGCGGTTTCTAAAATCTCACAATGTCGGTCTTTTGGGCCCCCCAGCCTTTTTCAACGCAAGCTGCAATCGTCAGCAGTAAATATCCTTGCTTGACTTATTTTTGTTTAAGGAGACGAAAAATAAGGGTTGCAGGAAAAGTGGGTACCTATTAGTCTAATGTATGTGTTGTTTTTTTTCCTGAAGAATAAATGCCCCACTCTCGTCGTATACGAGCGGTGAGAAGTTACTAAGGACCAATTAGTATAGATGTTTATCAAAGCTTGCGGTTAACTTCAACATTATTATACAAACAAAGCGTAAGCAGTAACATTTAAAAACATACTTGAATTGTCAAGGTTTTGGTGAATCAAAAAGATGAAACCATTTGCACGTTCCCAAAGGAAGATGTCAATGGAGATGGATGTGCGAGAAACACGTGTTAATAAGTATTCGAAATTTATGTTGAAATTATAAGCATAACCATAATCAGACTTATAATGTTCCCACTTCTGGGACTCAAACGTCATACGTACTCTCGATGAGATGGAATAGCTCGTTATCTATCACTAGGGCTCAGTGCGACTTGCTGGATGTCACATGTCTTCGAATCGTTTGTTCAAGGACATACCGATTTCCTCACGATATTTTCCTTCACCGTTTTGAGAGCAGTGGTGATGAAAAAAACAAAATAGAGCGACTGTCTGAGTATGCTTAAATCGTTGCTTAACAGCAACGACTTAACTGGACCACCACAGCTCTTAGTACGAAGTTTTAAATGATATAGGAACAATTCAGTAAAAAACCAGGGAAATGGGAATCGGACTCGTGCACTGAGGTTTCCGTACAAACTTACCCATGAAAACTGTTCAATTCCCAAATTAAGTTGCGAAGATATTTTCGAATCGCAAAAAAGTTTTTTTTTACGACGTGACTTTATGACGTAACTACAAATTTACAGTTTTCATTTTTTTGCCTATACTTGTGCTCTGGGACCTTGCTTCATGCCAATTTTAGGATTTTAGGTCTACGAGAAGTACATTATGAATTTTGATTCCCTTAAGAGTGTCGTAATATACGTTTTTCGCGACATAAACCGCCGTATCTTTTTTTTTTCGTTGATTAATGATATTTCTTTTGCAAATAGGTGTTTTAAAAACACCTTAATACATAATTTTTTTGTCAATTTAAACTAGATGAAGCCGGTGTTTTCTAGCTGACTACCCTGAGAAGAAACACCGAAACATTAATAGAGAAGTTTGATTTTTTCACAACTTTAAGGGACCGCAGACCTTTTAACCTTGACCGCGTTTCCTATATAAAGACAGACAGACAAACGGAGAACAAAGTGATACTATAAGGGTTCCGTTTTTTCCTTTTGAGATACAGAACCCTAAAAAATAAACAAATAAATCAATTGACCCAAAACCGAAAACAGAGCACAGCAAAAAAAGTCCCACATTGAAACAGGAATCAATGTACCCATGTCAATCGCTGTCGTCTTTGACAAGGGCCACCATATTAATATAAGCCCTACGGCCCGACCACTACTAGTTTTATAGTTAAGCCACAAGTTTATATTCATGTTGGGTTTTGAATTTTTTACGTGTCTGTTGAGTAAACCCCTACTTTCATGGCGATGTTCAGTTGTTTTCATGACGTGAACATTTGAAGGTTACAGAGTTGTATTTTATTTTATCTGCTTACTTTTCGAATTTCAAACATTTTTTGGTTAGTTCGCAGCTTATTTTTGGACACTTTTGACATCAGACTCCACTAGGAATTTTCGAACGTGGCACTGGAATGCAAAAGGTAGTCAGTAAAAGTCTGACATTCCCTCTCGCTCCAACCAGGTCAAGAGAAGTTATTTCATGATTTCCAACCTGAAAAAAAAAACTACAAAGATCCGGATTATCGTTCAGGGACTACACACGTGATGTTATGTGATAGTAAGCTGTTTAAACTAGTTAATTTTCTGGAAGAAAGAAATTTTATAAACAAGAACTTTTTGTACATTAAAAAAAAAAATGTCATGGTTTTTTATGAGGTGGGAAATCATCGAATGACTCTCCTGCTCTAGGGTGGACCGGGAGGTGGGACGCTAATTCTAAAGAGGTAACCACAAAATTAGACAGTTAGGACGTAATAAGCAGAGGTCGGAATTAGGTAGAGTTATTCATGTACTTGCATCGAAATGTTGATATAATATGGATCTTCCCAAGATTTCTAATAAAAAATCCCATGTAGCTAATAATATAACAAATAAATAATAACAAAAACCTCAGAGATAGATAAGACAAATTAAACAAAGATAATTAACATAAAATTTTTCATTGAAAAAAATCTCTCTACATCAACTGAGGTGAGGTTTACAAATTCATACATTTCCTCCTCCTCGTTATTAATGCAGGATTTTTTTTCTGCTACATTTCTGATAGTGTCATAAAAAATATCTGCTCTCTAAAATTAATCTCGGGATTTGAGGCATATCGACTTTATTCTTTATGGCAGTGGTGGCCAAAAGGTAACGGCCTCGTCTTACGAGTTGTAGGTGCCGAGTTCAAACCCAGCCGGGCGCATTACTTTGTGTAATTTATTTCATCATCACTGCTCTCAAACGGTGAAGGAAAACTCGAGAGGAAACCGGCATGTCCTAGAACCAAAAATTCGAAGATATGTGATATCCACCAACACGCACTGGGCCAGCGTGGTGGATTACATCCTTTCCAAAGGGAAATGACCTCCTCTCTAGGAAAGCCTAGAGAGGAGGTCTGAGTCCCAACAGTGGGGACATTAAAAAGCTGATAATGCTATGCTATGCTAATAGATAATGGTGATAAAATTAGAGTTCTAATAACAATGAATAATACAATAATAAAGTTCCAAAGTCTAGACCCCATTTCACTCATAAGCAATAGTTTCATTTCAGCTTTTCCATCAATCTCATATACAACTTTAACACCTCACGTATCCCCTTAGCTTAAACATCCTCCCTTTCACTGGCGCATCATTCATGCTATGACTTTATTTTTTTGCTGTATGAAATCAGTATAAGTATTTAAATAACTCTACCTAATTCCAATCTTTTAGTAATTAGCAGTGAAGACCTAGCTGCGGAATTATTTGAAAGAGTTACCGCGCCCTAGAACGGAATGAGCAACGGAAGGAACAGGGTAGGTTGTAGTCCGTGAAAATTCACTCCACCCAAAACGAGACTAGGTATTTGATGAATTTCAAACCCCCAGAAATAAGACATAGCAAACGTACTGCGCATTCAGTCCTAAGACTTCAAAGCTCCTAATAATAAGAATTGCTAGAATAAAATAAGTCAATACTTTGGTCCTATTTCAACCTAATCTTATATATTTCGGCCATTTCTGTTTGATATCTCTCAGACGCACTTAAATTGAGGACAGTCTAGAGGGGATTGTTTCCAAAAATTCACAATAAGCCGAGCCAAGGTAAAAGCACTCACACAAAAGTTATGTTCTTACTGAAAAATCAACCGTAACTTGGTGATATAAAAACTATTTCAAAATGCCACTGAAGTAAAGGCTACTTTGAGTTTCATAAACAAGCTTTTTCTTTACAGAAAATTTTTAATTAGCTCTTGTTTACAAAAATAACAATGTTTCTGTATGAATTTTACGGTAAGATTATCGAAAATAGCCGATCCCAAATTCCGGCCACCGTAGGCGAGGGCTTGCGGACGGCGAGCAATGGGTAGCCCGCCGTCCGATCGTCCGATAACCGTCCGGACCGAGTCCAAGTCGTCGACGGCTCGTATTGTTCCACGTTCACCTCAGGGAGATGTCAGAAATATCATAGGAGCCCAGCAGGGTCGAAGCCTACTGGGGCCAGGGTAGTGTGAAAACGTAACCCGGGGCCCTGGGACGAAAGCAACGAAGGAACAGGAGTGGGTTTTTAGTCAGTAAAAGTCTGACACTATCTCTCGCTCCCCCCAAGAGCGGGATTTGTCATAAGATGATTTTCCCATCCAATAAAAAAAAAATACTTTTACAGTATACGAGTATATGTATTTATGTATATTGCCAAGGGACGACATATTTAATTAGGATTTGGGGACCAAATGTGTCATTTTGGACGTTCATCTTGTCCCTTTAGGGTTATGAAGGATGATCACACTAAACTTTGAAAGGTTAAAGTGTTAACACGGACGTAAATAAGTTTTCAATTAAAAATAATTTTTCATCACCAGCTTTTTTTGCGCGTTATGGTACTCGTTTACATTCCAAAGAGTTGAAATACAATTGATTTAGCTTGTTGCATTTAGTAGTTCCTATGGCCACTATCTGACTCCATCATCAAACCTGTTCTAAATAAAATAGTACTATCAATTAATGTACGTGCTGCTACCAGCAGCTTCACTCGCGTGATAGTAAAAAAACTGGTCAAATGCGAGTCGGACTCGCGCACTGAGAGTTCCGTACAAACTACAATTCCCGAATGGAGTCTCAAAGATTATTTCGAAGTTTTATTGCAAAAAGTTTTTTTTGTGACGTACGAACAATAAATTTACTGTTTTCTGATTTATTCCTATACCTGTAAGACCTTACTTTATGCCAAATTTCAGGATTCTGGGTCAACGGGAAGTAACCTATGAATTTTGATTTTTTGAGAATACGGTTATGTAGTAGTTAGTACGAGAATATTGTTCGTTAACTTAGAAGTTAAATTTTTCACACCTTGAAGGCACCGCAGGCTTGAGTATATGATTTTAAATTCAACTCGATAACTCCACGCGTTCTCGAAATAAAGGGTCTTAACAGACAGACATACGGACAACAAAGTGAAGTCCTATAAGGGTTCAGTTTTTTCCTTTTGAGGTACGGAAACCTAAAAATATATTAAAGTAACTCCTGGGGTAAAAAGTATCCTATGTGCTATTCCAAGACATAGTCTACCCAAGTATTAAGTTGCATCGAAATCCGTTTAGATGTTTGAGCGTGAAGAAGCAGCAAACATACACAAACACTCAAAAACTTTGGCCTTTTAGTGTGCGTATATTTATTACTCCTCCACGCTTAAAAGGCTGTACGGATTTAGATCAAACTTTGCTATAATTGAGCATATTATCATCAAAATAATATGAAGGTTATTATTTTTTCTTTGGTCCTCTTTCTAAATATGGAAGGTAGATTTGTGTCCGTGTCCTCCCACGAAGGATATATTAGACTGCGGCAAAATTGCATGTAGGCGGAGGGTCTTTCTTGCTATAAATAAAATTTAATAAACCGCTACTTCAGAACACAAAAACCTTAGAGATTAAAACTGAAGGATGATTGAAACTGTTTTCGAATTACGTTAGAATTTATTAGTCAAATCTTCGAATTTCAAATTTTGTTTTTCTTTAGTTGTGTCAAACTTTCGCACAACTCATGGTCGAATTTTATGTTGGAAGCAATGATTTTTAAGATTTGTTAATAACCTACAAAAAGAAGGTCAGAAGGTTGTTGGCGGTCTGTGGGGCGTGGACTTGTGCACCATCCCTTTACCAGTTCAGTTTAGGTCGCAAAATGGATCGCGTTGAGAGCTCTCTCACTCCTGCTCTTCAGGGACTACTTGTTAGAATCGGTTATAGTATCCACGACAAAGTAACGAAGTCAATATCCGCATTCCGAATGCATCCGTTTCGTTACTCATCTGGCTTACGTAACATAGTATGTGCGATACAACAGGACCCCGATATCGCAGCCATCTTGATTCGATATTTCAAGGCAGGTTTTAAGTAGAAATGATATCATTTTTAATTTCAAGAGGCCTTTTTTACGTGGGAAACGTAACGGTGGGGAGTGAGAATGAGTGTCAGACTTTTACAGATTAAAACTCATCACTGTTCCTTCGGTTCTCATTGTGGTCCAGGGACACTCTTTTGGACGATCCCACAGCCTTTATGTAGGATACTTTAATGGTGTGAGTTAGTGTAGGTTATGGAGTTTTTTGCCGGTTCTTCTCCATAGGAAACGAACAATTTGGAACCGTGCACCATTTTCTGACGTTTTATAAGTGCCCATGTAGGCCTATGTGAAATAAAAAGCTTTTGAATTTTGAATTTTATTTTGAAAAGGTACATACATTGATTGTGTATGGAATATTATCTAATTAGATTTTTTTTGAAGTGCGAAATCATAAAATGACTTCTCGCGCTCTAGGGTAGAGCGAGAGGGTGTGTCGGATTTTTACTGACTAAAACCTACCCGTATTCTTTAGTTGCCCTTAGCATTCCAGGACCATGGAAACTCTTTCAAAAATCGCGGCCCTCTCGAGCCTAATGAGCCCTAATGGGTCTCTTTGGTTTTGCTGACATCTCTCGGGATCCAAAGGATTAATGAGCAATATTAAAATAAAAACTTTATATTAACTTTGTACTTTGTGTTTTTTTTTATTTTGTTTTTCTTTTTTTGTGTATTATGCTGAGCGTTGGCCGTTTTGCGCGGACATTGAGCATATTTTTCATAGAAAATGTCTATAATCTGTAAGTTAGTCCTAAGATTGCATCTGTTCCTCCTTATAAAAAGTTTTTCTTTCTTTTTTTTCTATCATGAAAATGCATCTATAATAAAACTTTATTTAATCTCCAAAAAACACAAAATTTTACACAATAGCCTTGCAGTGGAAACGAAACTAAATACGCAATATATGTCTTCATACAAATACCAAGAGAGTTCCAATCCAATCTCCTTTGTCCCCCAAAGAAACCGTTTACTAGGTCAAGAGACACATGGCATTCAAACGGCTTGAATTTTTAATCGTCTTCAGTTTACTTTACCTCAAAAGGGAGAAAACCAAATAGCGAATGCACATTTTGTAACGTTGATGATGTTTGTAGGGAAAATATTCTTATTTGCATGAGATTTTTTCCTTTGAAGGTAGCTTGCGGGTGTTCAAATTGGGTAGAGAGTGGTTCACGTTTATTGTTTGGATAAGTGCTCTGTTATTACATTTGAAGAGATTGTTTTTAACCGTTTTGAGGAGTTCGTTGTTTTTTTAATTGGAAGGATGAAACATTTCTGCGTCTATAACAACAGTATACCATTTTGAGAAATAGTTTTTAAGTGAGATCTTGATGACGTAGTTTTGTCTTTTCTTCTGTTTGCTTGACTAATAATTTTGCCTACTAACAAAAGTCACTTGTTGATAATCTCACTAATATTATAAAGGTAAGAATTTGTAACCAAGGTTACGGACATAGCCCGAAGAATCGCCAAACTTAAGTGGCAGTGGGCAGGGTACATTTCTCGCAGAACAGACTGATTTTCGATGGGGACGAAAAGTTCTGGAATGTTAACCACATACCGGAAGACGCAGCGTTGGAAGGCCTCCCACAAGGTGGACCGATGACCTGGTGAGGGTCGCGGGAATCCGATAGATGCGAGACGCAAAGGACCGGTCATTTTGGCCACATTTGGGGGAGGCCTATGTCCAACAGTGGACGTCTTTCGGCTGAAATGATGATAATGATGAAGAATTTCTACTTTTTCACGCTCAAGCGTGTATATATATACTCTTATAATATATTAATAGTACTTTTTTTTATTCTGAGTGTATTTTAGAGGTATGCGAAACAAGGTGTAAAGCCCCGAAAACTTCCGTTGAATAGGGAGTATTCTGCGAAAATGCGGTTGTTATGTCTGGTCCGAGCAAATGCTCCGATAGTGGATTTTAGGCTGTTGTATATGTTCTAATCGCGTGGAGACTCTAATATCGCGATACAAGATATATAATTTTTAGTTCTTATGTTGCGTTTTAGATGTTGCTACATGTGGCCTCTCAGAATAATATTTTACTTTCACACGAGCGAAGCTGCTGTATTAAATAAATTCCAGTTCCAAATTATTTTTCAGCATAAATTAAGAACTATATTATATTTATTATATCTTTATTATACACAGTGTGGAAAAATAAGTCAGGCCCTGGAGGGAAACTACCTTATATCCTTAAGTTGGTTCATTTTATAAGGAGACATACCTTTATTTTTAAAAAGAATCAAATTGCATTAAAATATTTTCTAAAGTTTTGTTTCTTTTTAAAAATAAAGAAATGTCTTCTTTAATTAAAGTGAAAGAACTTAAGGATTTAAGGTAGTTTCCCTCCAGGGTTTGACTTATTTTTCCACACTGTATATCCAATTTCTATCCCAAAACGAAGCATAACAATCTGTACCCATTTCGTAAGACACAATTGTTAAAAATTTTAAATTTGAAACAAGCAAATGATTATTATTTATTAATAAAGGCTATTTATTACTGTTATTATTATTACCCTAGAAAGCAGCCAGGTTAGCAAATGGGGTCACAATCACAATTCAATTATAAATAATTACGCTCAAGACAATAATTTATCTCAAAAACACTTGAATGAGCAATATCATCAATTATTTTCATAACGACATAATAGATGACGTCGCTCAGAACGGAAGGAATCAATTAATTCCCTGATTGTTAGCAATCACTTGGTCTTAAAGTTGCTCTGAGAGATGCGAAGGAAGATTTGATTGATCGCATTTCCTCTTCCATCTTTTGCCAAGCCCCTTTACATATACATGCGTAATATCCCCGTATGAATGCGTAATGTAATAAGAGTGAGAAACCGAAAGGAATGCTGGTAAAAATTCTTTTGTATTGCCATTAAAATAAAGTAGGAGCAGAGTCTATCCTATCCTGGTATGGTTGAATAATTGGCCGTGGTCCTAAACGCAAAGGATAACTAAAGGACATGTGACGGGACGTGTGAGACTTTAGCTGACAACAATCTAACACGTCCTCCCGTTCTACCCTTCGATTTAAGAAAACGTGTACCACTTCTGAAGAGGCAGTGTTTTCACCAAATATTTTCTGGTTTATAATAGCAAAAAATAAACTACTAAAGCACCAATATAGGGCCACGAGATTTTTGGGCTGTGGAATTGTTCGTAATTGTGACACTGGAACGTAAAATACAACTGAACGAACACAGGTGGGGTTAGTCAGTAAAAGTCTGAGACACTCTCGCTCCACCCAGAGCAAGAGAAGTTACTTGATAATTTCCCACCTAGAGTAAACCGGGTCCATAACAATTATGTTCGTAAAGCTCCACTACTGCCATTCTTTTCAATTACAAGTCTTGCTTATTACAAAGTATGCGTTTAGTCGTTGTAATTAACAAGAAATTGCTTTTAGTCGGGCTGAATGTCTGCTGACCCATTTAACGTTAAAAGTTACCTCTATTATATAACTGTAAAAGTCCTTATTATGGTACAACCTAAGATTTGACAGCAAAATCCGAATCTTACCGGTAAAAGTCCGAAAAATTAATGATTCAATCGCTTACCAAAGGAAGGTATTAATTATTTTACATTTTCTAAACAGTTTATTAAACATACTATTCAGAATCAAAACACTTACTTTGTTCATAACTTTCCTTCAAACGAGTCTCTGAGATTAATCCTAAGATTTACCAAAGGGGTAGGTACTAGTTTGGCACGCCACAATTATGGCGGTAAATCCCCTCTTTGAGGCGTGGTAGGAAAGACCTCACGGCGTCGTCACCTTCCACATGACGCAGGTTCTCACCGAACACGGTAAGTTCGTGAAGTTCCAGGCCTTGCCGACCGGACCTTGGTTCAAGCCATGGTCCGGAGCGAAGAGAAGTGGCAGGCGGTCGCCACTTTCTGCGAAACAGTAATGCTAGCAAAGGAGGCGGCCGATCGCGTGAGGCAACGGTACTCACGCCCCAACCGCCCCCGGGATCCCGATTCCGATTTCTGGCCAACGTACGCCACAAAGAGATGTCAGCAAATCATAGGGGCTCAGCAGGGTCGAAGCCTAAGCCCTGGGGCCGCGGGTAGTGTGAAAGTGAATCCCGGGGCCCTGGACGAAGGCAAATAAGGAATAGGAGTGGGTTTTTAGTCAGTAAAAGTCTGATACTATCTCCCGCTCCGCTCAAGAGCGAGATTTGTCATAAGATGATTTTCCCACCTAAAAAAAAGGGGGTACTAGTAAAAGTATGAAATTAGCGATTATCATATAATAGTTCGGAATTTTTCAACGTATCCCACAATTGGCATTAACAATATCTTGATTAGTAGTCAGTTATAGGAATAACCTTCGTTAGCAAGAAAATCTCTTATTCACTGGAAATATATCAAAGAATTATTATGAATAGCTTATTGAACCCCTTGATTCGACATTTGATAGAATATATGCCAGCAATATTTGTGCCACAAAAACAAATTCCCCTTTGACCTTATATGACCTCTTTTCTTACATTTTTGGTTTCTTATACGTTTGTATTTAGGTATATATGTCATATATCCTTTTTATTTACTTAGGTTGGTTGTGCGAGGCTGTGATAATATTCTTAGGGTCATTTGTAGAGGGAGAAGGAAAAATATTGGGCTATCGTTTTTTTTCTTTGGGTTTATATATGAAGGCTAAAATTTTTTCGAATTAATAAAGTCTTTACTAAAGAGATTGTGGCCGATCATGACTTTGACATTCGATATTATATATATATTTTAATAACACACAACGCCGTCTAGTCCCAAGCTAAGCAGAGCTTTTATTATGAGTACTAGACAACTGATAAACACACTTAAATATTTCTAAATACATACATATTATAGATAAATTACACCCAGACACAGAACAAATGATTTTGCTCATCAAACAAACATTTGTCCTGTGTGGGAATCGAACCCACGGCTAACGACATAGCAGTCAGGGCCACTAACCACTAGACCAACAGGCCAGTCAAATATTTTCTTGCTTAGAAATTTTGTGATAGTTTTTGATCATCCCTTCAATAAAAGATTTTGCTGATAGTTCTTTTTCGATATGCTTTACTTCAACACTATCTAATCTTACTAAAGATCTTCAGAATAAAAGTGAGTTTGGGTCCTGAGTTAAATCTACAACCTGACACTCGTGGAGACGATCGGTGGCAGCGACCTCTAGCGCCGGGTCCTTATTCAGGTCATGGTCCGGAGCGAGAGAGAATATGATGTAGAAGCCTAGAATTCTGCAAAGCAGTAATGCTAGTGAAGGAGGCGGCCGCAAGAGTGAGGAAACGTACATCCTCATGCCACAGCCGCCGCAACCGAAGACGCCCCGGGCGCCGGGAATCACAGAGCGCGGCTCAAAGAGACGTTGGCAAACCGTAGGGAATCAATAGGGCCGATGCCTGCTTGGGCGATAAATATGTAATCAGTTCTGGAAAGGATATACTCATGGTCCCAGGCAAATAAAGGAAGGTGTGGTTTTAGTCAGCAAGGGTCTAAAATACCCCCCGCTCTACCCAAGATCGAAAAAAAGAACAAAAAATTTACCACCTTAAAAAAAACAATAAAAACCTGAGTCATGCAATGTTACTGCGTTTTCTTTTTCATACATTTTCAAAAACTCTCTCGTATCCCATCATACTAACATTATAAATGCAAAAGTTTATAATGTAGGTACTTGGTTGAGCGTATGTTTATTCCCTACTCCTTCACGCCTAAAAGAATTTGAATGAAATTTGGTAAACGAGTAAAGCTGGAATGGCACATAGAATACTTTTATCCCGAGAGTATGGTCCCATGGGATAATTTCCTACCTTAACACGGACGAAGCCGCCGGTAGAAACTATTCATGAATAAATTTAATCGGATGGACACCAGTCAAACATACCAGCCCTGTTTTAAAATTTTTACTTAACCACATTCTATTTTAGCCATCAAGTTACTCTGTATGTTTGCGGTCTAACTTATTAATGAATTACGCTCATGGCCAGCAAGCTGTCTCGACGTCTGACCTTCAACACAATACAGTATGTAAACTTTGTGTCGCCGCACATGGGCCACATATCACAGCCACAAACGCCGCTACGAGAAGCTAGAAACAGCCACAAAGCAAGCTGAAGCGCGCGACAGCCACTTGTGGCCATTGGCTGCTGTTTTTTTAACCCATACGCGCATTATCATAATGGACTCAGATGAAGAAGGTTTAAATGCGCGAGTGGCATGTGACGGCGTTTTATATCGGCGTTTAGTGACCAGTTCGGGCAACAAGAAGCGAGCAGCGGAGATTTGTATTATGTCGCGGGCACCAGCGTCAACCGTGTGTGGCGAATCCATGTAAAATGTATGAAACCTACCGGAAATATGTGGCGGCGTTTAGTAGTTGTGGCCGGTGGCCCGTGTGCGGCAACCCTTGGGTTCGTCAACTAGCAAGTTTGATAAAGGCATAGCTATTTGTCCTTAGTACTCCCCAGGGCTTAAGTGGTTATAAATTGGTTAGGACGCCGGACTGGCGAGGGAGAGGTCGTAAGTTTGAGCCCCGGGCATTGCACTGTTGGCTTGAAACCACTGGTATTCATTATGGTAGCCGCCGGATTATTTTGCTTAAAAGGAGATTTTAATCGAATGAGCAGTGATGGCCAAGAGAGCAGTGGTGGCCAAGTGGTAACGGCCTCGACTTACGAGTTGTAGGTCGTGGGTTCAAACCCAGCCAGGCACATTACTTTGTGTAATTTATTTCATCACCACTGCTCTCAAAACGGTGAAGGAAAACATCGTGAGGAAACCGGCATGTACTAGAACCAAAAATTCGAAGACATGTGACATTCACCAACCCGCACTGGGCCCGCGTGGTGGATTACGGCCCATTCCCTCTCCTAGAGAGGAGGCTGAGTCCCAGCAGTGGGAACATTAAAAGGCTGATTATGCTATGCTAATCGAATGAAGAAATGTGTTAAAAAAATTACACTAGAGCCTCGAAGGATCTCAGTATTATTTTTTAATCTAAGCTTGGTAATCAGAGGTCGGAATTAGGTAGAGTTATTTTTGTATTTGCATTGAAATGTTGAAATTAATAAAGATCTTCCTGGGATGTGTAATAAAAAATCCCGTATGAACCTCAGATATTGACAAGACAAATAAAACAAAGATGATTTCCAAACAATTTTCATTAAAAAAGATCGTTCTACGTCAACTAAGGTTAACAAAATTGTACACTTCCTCCTCCTCGTCATTAATGCAGAGAGAATTTTTTTCGTCATAAAAAAGTTCTGCTCCTTAAAATTAATCTCGAGATTTGAGGCATATCCACTTTATTCTTTCACTGTATGAAATCAGTGTAAGTGCATAAATAACTCTACCTAATTCCGACCTCTGTCGATTATAAATTTAATCCTAGTAAATTTTGGTTGGTTTGAATTGAAAAAAATATTTTAGTTTTGGATAACCCATTTATCGAGCAAGGCGATATTATAGGTTATATAACATCGCTACGACCAATAGGAGTTGAGCAGTAAAAGCGGGTGAAACCGTGGAGACAACTAGTTTTTATATATTATCCAGAAACTGTGTAATGTTTTAAAGGTAAAACATTATATAGATCATTAATTTAAAATCATAATATGTTGTGTTTCCTAGTGTCCTTCTACCGAATTTAGAATATAACAAATAATCAGGTTTACGGAACAAAAAGGCCAACACTTAATTAAGTAATGTACTCTAGGCACTCAGTAGCAACGAAACTGACTCGCAAAATATTTCAAGCGAGCCGAGCAATAAAGAAAAAAAGCAGAAAGCACTTACTGTAAAAGAGCGAAAATAATGTACCTTTTAAAAGTGTTTACCTACCCAAAAATACGCGAAGGTACTTAAGCTTAATTCATCTGTAGGTCAGAATCTAAAAGGTAAGGATAATTACGCAACAGTGGCAATAACCCCATTAGGTTGTCTAGCCACCTTTAAGCTAAGATGACGCCTACATATGAGCGGTTGGGTTGCTTTCATTTCTTTTAACCGTAGGTTTATTTAGGTCGAACCCTTAGCTCCTAGCTTTGCTCGAGTCAAAGGAGAAAATTATCCCAATGCAACATATTATCCTGTTTTATTCAAGGGCATGTTCTACATAGCATAGTCAGCCTTATAATGTTACCACTGTTGGGACTCAGGCTTCCACTCTAGGAGAGGGAATGGACCGTAATCCACCACGCGGGCCCAGTATGGGTTGGTGGATGTCACTTGTCTTCAAATTTTTGGTTCTAGGACATGCCGGTGAGCAGTGGTGGCCGAGTGGCAACGGCCCCGACTTATGAGGTCGCGGGTTCAAACCCAGCCAGGCGCATTACTTTGTGTAATTTATTTCATCACTACTGCTCTCAAAACGGTGAAGAAAAACATCGTGAAGAAACCAGCATGTCCTAGAACCAATAATTCGAAGACATCCACCATGTTCTACTCGTGTGCCAAATTTTTTGAACATAAAGGAATCACAAATTACTCATGAACCGGAAACACATATAGGAAATTGTCCCAAGGGTACATACTAATGTAATAAAAAGTACCAGTACCAAAGTACTGTCTATGTACCTGAAATGGTATATATGACTTGTGTGGACATGGAACATCGATATGGACATGAATGGGACATGGACCATCCGTCTATCAAATTTCATTAAAATCCACTCAGGCCTTCGAGCGTGAAGAAGTAATAAATATACACACACATTCTCACAAACTTTCGTCTTTTAATATTAGTGTGATAGACATATTGTTCTCGATATTAAACCCAGTCATAACAGTCAGTTTGTTGTCGTGTCAAAACTCCAAAGCTTTGAGTATCGACGCCGAGTTCTGGTTTGTCAGTTTTTTATCGATTACATTTCGGGAAGTGTGCGTTGGAATTGCACAATTTAATTCCACCAAGTCCGTTCCATCATCGGACCATTAGACGTACGGCGTTGCGCCATCGGTACATGTTGGACATCCACCCATACGTACAAAGCGTTTTGGGATCACATTCATTATGCGTTCAGCTAAGGAGTGGAATTTCCTGCCGTAGTCGGTTTCCTGATAGCTAAAACCTAAGGGTCTTTAAGTCAAGATTGAATAGGTTACTTCTAGGCAAGCGTGCTCCATTGTAGGCCACATCATCGCTTACCATCACGTGAGATAACGGTCAAACGCAAGCCTATCAATAATAAAAAATAAAAATAAATAAATTCTTCAAATTTCAAGTCAGATATCGGCAAAGGAATATTATATGCATACTCAAAAGAGACAACGTTTTCGAGTCTTTTAGTTTGTTAGCAGAAATTAAAAATGTACTCACAATAAATACAATGAAAATGGTCCCCTTGACAATTGATACAAGAACTTCCCGTGATCACCAACCTCTTGTAATCAGTCTTGTTTAAAAATGAATGTTTTTACAGGTAAATGAAAATCCTTCTTTCAATCGTATTCATTTTCACTCAGAATAGGGTTTAGATAACTAACTATCTATCTTGAAAGCAGTGGTGGCTTAGTGGTAACGGCCCCGACTTACGAGTTGTAGGTCGCGGTTTCAAACCCAGCCAGGCGTATTACTTTGTGTAATTTATTTCATCACCACTGCTCTCGAAACGGTGAAGGAAAACATCGTGAGGAAACCGGTATGTCCTAGAACCAAAAATTCGAAGACATGTGACATCCACCAACCCGTACTGCGCCCGCGTGGTGGATTACAGCCCATTCCCTCTCCTAGAAAGGAGGCCTGAGTCCCAGCAGTGGGAACATTATAAGGCCGACTATGCTATGCTATGCAATGCTAACTATCCAATATATAAAATTCATGTCACAGTGTTTTTTGTCATTTTTATTATGTATGTATTTTTTTGTGTATATTTGGCAGGTCTGAGAATAGCTCGTTGGCTATTTTTTACCCATCCTACCCCCCAAACTTGGAAGAAGTAGCGTTGAAAGGTCTGCAACAAGGTGGAGCGATGACCTGGTGAGGGTCGCGGGAATCCGATGGATGCGAGAAGCACAGGACAGTTCATTGTGGCGACTCTTGGGGCAGGCCTATATCAAACAGTGGACGAGTTTTGGCTGCAAAGATTAAGACGATAATGACCCCCACCCCCATTTTATTCTTTGACAGTTTATATGGCAGATCAATGTTTGCCGAATCAGCTAGTAATATATAAATAACAAGCTGCTGCCCGCGGCTTCGCCCGCCTGAAAGTAGTTTCCTCCAGACAAACTTTGGACCCCCGTTTCATCCACTTAGGGGGGTAAATTTAAAAAAAAAACCCTCTCTTAGTGCTCACCAACGTCATCAAAGGAAGTCTTGAGCAAAATTTCACGTTTCTAGTCCCAGTAGTTTCAGCTGTGCATTAATATGTCAGTCAGTTTCATTTTTTATTATATACATTATAGATAATCTGTATCACATTGCTTCTGAATATTAGTGCAAGTTTCCACAGTATATAAGCAATCATAACTTTAGAGATTTATTACCTTGAAAAGATAAGTATCATCTCTCATTCCCGCGTAATTTCTGTGAGACTATCCTTTATACTTACGTAACAAACATAACTTGTATCACCTATAAAACTCGGTATCTCTCTGACGACACTTATTTCCTACCGAAATATTTGCATTCAAACAATAATTCTTTAACTAAGTGGAAACAATATGGATTGTAATAAAAAAAAACTTTATTTGTAGATCCAAAAATAATGACCCATTTTTAACAAAAAATTACAAAGATTTATTTAGATATGTAAAATAACCAGACATCTGAAAAATCAAAGTCGATTTCTAACTTTATTTAAATCGAAGTTACACAATTCTTTTCTCAAGAAATAAAGACAATTTCTTAAATTTTCAACGTAAAAGAAAATTTAATTTTCTTCCACAGATGGAAAACAATATTTTTTTGCTCCAATTAAGCTTACGTTTGACCACTATCTCACTTGATATTAAGTGACGATGTCGTCGACGATTTAACACAAAAACAGCAGTATTTCTGAGCTTTTGTCACAGTTAAAATAATACAAATACAACACTGAACGTTCTGCTTACTATAACAAAATAATTACAATCTATTTATATTAGGAAACATGTTTGATGCTTTTTGGGACACATAGACCTAATTATTCAGACATTAAAAACCTTGTTTTGTGGTCCTTTTTTGCAAAATTTCCTGTTGAATATTTTTAACACGCACATTCTTCAAAAAACTGTATACAAAAATATTATGATAAGTTTTTTTAATGAATCTGCAAATTTCAAAGATATTTTCAGCTGTGGAGAGATAAATAACAAATTTTCCCATTGAAAAATGTTGAATGGAAAACCAGTACTCACCTTACGTACAACTAACTCCACGTGCAAACACCTCAAATAGTCAATGTCCACACACACTAAACAAACACTGGAAAGTGAAAGCTATCATTCAATTTGGCCGAAAGTGTACGGATACATTGTACACTGTACTCCACGAGAAATAGCACACAATTTATAATTTATATCGAATTATTCGAGAAGATAAACGAAATTCGGGGTGTGACAATCGTGTCAAGGTCCCCTTCTGAGTGCTACGGTGTAGCAACGTCCGCTCCGTAGCGGGTCTCCCGTACGACAGCCTCACGTTGCTACGAGCTACGAGGGATCCGTAGCCAATCGAAGTGAGGCTGCGCGAAATGGGAGTGTGCTTGACTTGGATTTTTGAGATTATTTTACAACGCTCAGGATTAAGGGGTTTCGGGGGACTTATTATTTTATTTATTTTTATTAGCATTTTATATCGAGTGTACGGAGTGTTCTCTCACAACATAATTCCCTGATAAATTATTTATAAAAAGGAAACAGATCTATATGCGATATATATGCATTTTTCTTTTTGTTTTCCAACGGTTTAAAATTGTCTGAACTTTGATAATATGATTTTTTGGCTTCTTAAGATAATTGCGTACTTGATGTGCACAGAAACTTAATTTTATTAATTAAATATTTACTTATTTAATTAAAAATAAAAATTACTTTTAATTACATATTTTGACCATCATAAATTTACCACGCACTAGAGCAAAAAGTCAATTCTTTATCCTAACAAATGCATAGAATGGAGATAACATTAAAGTTGGCAATACTTCACGCGTATTGGAGCGAGACAAAGCTATTGGCCGATCATAATGTGTTAGAAAGAGGCAGATATAGAAAGAAGGGAAGAGACATCTAAAAAGGGCAAAGTTTCTTCGGTGAATTATTGAAATGAATTATGTTTTATTTTGCTCATTGACTCGGCTGGGGTAGCTACTTTAGACTACCTGATAATTTCATTCGTTTTTGAATTTTTGGACACATTAATTAAGTTAAGTCCTCCTCAAGGTAAGGTTTTGAGGAAGGTAAACAGATGTTCGAGTGATGACGTTATCGGGCTTGTGTTTATGAATAAGCTTTGGATGTGTCTTTACTCAGTTTTTTTTTTAGTTTAATGCTTTGTCAAAATGATTTTTGTGAAAAGCGATTTGCTTTGTACATGCCAGAGATGGAGAAGTGTATCTATTAAAAAAAATACTAATCCACAAATTAATTTTATTTTATAATCTTTAAATATTATATAAATACAGGTTTTTCCGGCGGCCTTGCTCCCGTGCTCAGTGGCCTAATATCATTTGGTGATATTATATCTTTTTATTTATTTAAGGACAACCAACAAAGCATACACCATTATACATGCTTAAGATTCAGTATTCTTACATTATAATATAGTCTAGCCTTAATTAAAGGCTGCATTAAACATAAAAGGAGTTATGAACTAACCTATCTATTCACATTTTGTTACAGACAACAAATGAAATAATTATGATAACAAAGACAAATTGATATGATAACAAAGATAACAAGACAATATTTGAACATTTACTCTTTATTTACTTTTTAGATATTGTGATAAAGAAGACGCAAATGAAAGGCTTCTGGTTCAATTTTACTGTTATTATATTGTATGAAGCACTTTCTAATAAATTTGAAATATAAAATTACGTCTAGATTTTTATTGACATGCCCCTAACTTTCTTGTTTGAACATCTATCAATCCTAAACATTTTAAAACATAAACCTTGGAATTCACGTAATATTAATGTAACCTCGATGGTCGCCACAATATCAAAAGCCTTCAAAAAACTTCTATGCTCTGGAAGTAAGAGGAAGTGTCAGACTTTCAGTTGACTTTAACGGCCCAGGGTCATGGTGACTCTTACGAATAATATCGCAGCCCGAACAGTGATAAAATAGCTAAAATTGATTTCCGACATAATCCGAAGAAACGCCAAGCTTAAATGGCAGTGGGCAGGGTATATTGCTTAGAGAACAGATGGTTGATTTAGATGAAAGGTTCTGGAGTGGTGACTAAATACCAAAAGGCGAAGCGTTGGTAGACTCCCTACAAGGTGGACTGATGATCTGGTCTTAGGAATCCAATTTATGCGAGATGCACAGAACCGATCGTTATAGCGACACTTGGAAGAGGCCTATGTCCAACAGTGGACGTCTTTCGGCTGAAATGATGATGATGATGAGTAAGCACAAACAATTGAAAGTTTCAAATAATTCGAAAGATAAAATATATTCAAGAATATGAATACGCTCACAACGACTTGTATCGAAAAGTTTTCGATTCGAATCGATACTTCCAAACAAAACAAATGTTGAATATCATTATAACTGTGTTAGATATTATGGTGGTATACTTATCTTCGTATTAGATACTTACAGCTGCTTATACGTACGATATTAATACATATTCGTGCCACAAGTTTTTACTGTTCTTATCATCATAATTTCAGCCGAAATGAGTGACCCATAAGTTGACCTTCGAAAAGGACACCCGGGATTCTGAAACGCAACGGACGAAGGCAACGAAGGAACAGAGTTTTTAGTCACTAAAAGTCAGATACTATCTCCCGCTCCGCGCAAGAGCGAAATTTGTCATTAGATGATTTTCCCACAAAAAAAAAAACAGGTGGTGTTTTAGTTAGTAAGTCTGACACGCCCTCCCACACCGCCCTAGAGTGAGAGAAGTCTTTGAATGACCTTAACAAAAAAAATCTGTAATATAATTCAAATTAGTATGGGTTTTTTTTTTATTGGTTGGGAAAATCATCTTATGACATCCCCGCTCTTGGGCGGAACGGGAGATAGTGTCAGACTCTTACCGACTAAAAACCCACTCCTGTTCCTTCGTTGCCTTCGTCCCAGGGCCCCGGGTTCCGCTTTCACAGTACCCGTGGCTCCAGTAGGCTTCAACCCTGCTGGGCCCCTACGATTTGCTGACATTTCCTTGAGGCGCGCGTGGAACAGTACGCGCCGTCGACGACTTGGGCTCGGTCCGGACGGTTACCGGACGGTCGGACGGCGAGCCACCCATTGCTCGCCGTCTGCAAGCCCGCGCCTACGGTGGCCAGGAATCGGTTTCGAAAAATCAATAGTTTTTACTGTGTTCCTACGATGTTTTTTGCGAAAAGTTTTGTCGTTGAAAATAAGTGTTTGTGATTTAAAAATGGCTAAAGTTGTTTTTACTTCTTGAAAGCAAATACATTGATTGATTAATTGAGTGACATAAGAGGGTTTACAGAAAGAGGGTGAAGGGAACACAGCATATCTGCAAACGTAACGTGAAACTTCCCACAGCTATTCACTCATGTACACGGTTTCCGACGGCATTAAAAAGGGGGCTGAAATAGACTGGATGTAGACGCTCAAGTGTAATGGCATAGTTAGGAGATGCCTATGTCCAGCGGGAGACTGCACTATGCTGACTAGGCTGAGTGTATTGGTCAATAGAGGATACATCACGTCTTCGTTCAGCACGTCTGAATATTGGTCTAGTGGTTAGTGGCCTGACTGCTATGCCGAAGGTCGTGCGTTCGATGTTCTCAGGGACAAATATTTGTGTGAATGAGCACGATCATTTGTTCTGTACCAAGGTGTATGTATATATTTAGAAGTATATAAGTTTGTTTATCAGTTGTCTAGTACTCGTAACACAAACTCTGCTTAGTTTGGGATTAGACGGCGTTGTGTGATAGTTGTGGAAAATTATTATTATTATATCCCTAAGTAAATTTTTAGGTTGCGGGTTTAAACCTAGCCAGGTACTTTATTTCGTGTAATTTATTTCATCACCACTACTGTTAAAACGCCACACCACTATCACTACATAGTATAAAATAAAGTCGCTTTTCGTGTCTGTCTGTCCCTATGTATACTTAAATCTTTAAAACTACGCAAAGGATTTTGATGCGGTTTTCTCTAATAGATAGAATGATTCAAAAGGAAGGTTTATGTGTATAATACATGCACAATATAGTAGAGGAACACTGATGATTTTAGAGATTTCTGATGTGATGTCGTAAATAAACACATTTTTTTGCATTTACATTGCAAACGCTGGCTGAACCCTAAGAGATAGATCAAAATAATATACTACAGTATTGTACACCTTAAAAAGGTCTACAAAAAAGTCAGCGATGGTATATGTCCATCTCTTAGGGATAACCCACAATAACCATTTTTTAACCTTTACTTTTTACGAGAAATAATGTCTTATTTACGAAACGATTTTAAGCAATGCAGTATTAATCTTTATCCAATTAAATACCTTAAATAAATTGTGCATTTAATATAGATCAATATAGCCCTTTACAGCGTGTAATTTAAATGAATATTTTTGAAGATATTACAGATTTAAAATAAAGAGACATAGCGGTTTCGGTAAATAACTTGATTCTTTGAAAGATTGATGCGCCGACGCAAATATCCTATTCGGTCGATACTGTTCTCGATTTGGAAGCTGTTCATTTGTAACCGACTTCAAAAAAAAAATCTGATGATGGAATCTATGAGGAATCGAGGGAACTCCTAAAATATTATAGGCAACCATATAGTGATTTTGGTATTTTCATGGAGAACTTAAGCATTTACAGTACAAAACGTAACATTTGATGGCGTGGAAATGATGAAGAAGACCACAAATAGTCAACGGAACTTCACACTCCCATAGATATCACAATAAAGATAGTTAATTAGGGACTATGACAATACAAATAAATAAATGGTTCTGAACAGTTATGTTGAAAATAGTATCATCGAAGTGAATTGATGATGATGATGGAGCTGGCAGATAGGCACTGGAACTCCGTAACTAATCAATGTAACCTAGCCGTGTTTGGGCTTATTAGAATTGTCATCAGATGCACTTTGCCTATAAGGTACTATAGAAGTGACCTGATGATGGAGTCGGAAGGTGGATGGGGACTTCATAATAAAATAATGTATCCTAGCAGTGTTTGGGTTAATTCGAATTGTCATGACAAATAGGTATAAATGTGTTACAAATTTAAAGTGTGAAAAAAAATATTTTTACAAAAAACCAAAATAACCAACTTCACTACAAACATAAAACAAAACTCTAAAACGATCAAAATACCTTTAATTTTGGAAGTCGGTGTTAAATAACAAGCAAACAATACCAGAAACACTGACTTGCAAAATTAAAATAATTTTGATCGTTTTAGTGTTTTGTTTTTAGGGTTCCGTACCTAAAAAGGAAAAAACGGAACCCTTATAGGATCACTTTGTTGTTAGTCTGTCTTTCTGTCTCGGAAACGCGTGAAGGTATCGAGTTGAAATTAAAACTGCTCATGTCTGCAGTCCCTTGAAGCTGTGAAAAAATCAAACTTCTGAGTTAACGAAAAAAAAGATACAGACGTTTATCTCGCAAAAAACGTATATTTCGACACTTTCAAGGGAATATCAAAGAGTACTTCCCAGCAAATCATAGAGTACTTCCCGTTGACCTAGAATTCTGAAATTTGGCATGAAGCAAGGTCTCATAGCACAAGTATAGGAAAAAAATTGAAAACTGTAAATTTGTAGTTACGTCACAGAAAAAAATATATTTTTTTTTGCGAATCTGGAAAATTTTCGTAACTCAATTTCGGAATTGAACTGTTTTCATAGGTACCTACGTTTGTACGGAACCCTCAATGCGCGAGTCCAGCTCGCACTTGCCCACTTTTTGTAGTGATGTCAGTTATTTTTTTTTTTGTAAAATTGTTTTTACAGAATTTCTTAATTCTTTGAACCCGTCTGGACTCCCTCCTCATAAAATGGTATTGAAAGTAGGTTGTCCTGTTATTTTATTAAAAAACCTGAATCCATCTAAACTTTGCAATGGCATGCGTTTGCTGGTAAAATCACTAAAAACTGTCATAAATAGAGTGCACAATACTCACTGGATGTGGTACCGGAGAAGATGTGTGTCCATGGAACACTTCTCCATAGAGATCTACGCTTTGGAATGTGTAATTAGCATCATTTTTAACAGACTTCAAAAAAAAGGAGATGGTTATCAATTCAGTTGTATGTTTTTTATTTATTTTTATTTATGTGTGTTACCTCAGAACTCCGACGTTTATGGATCGATTTGCAAAACTTTTTTTTATCTTCGAGGATATGCTTTCCGATTGGTCCCATTTTTTTAAATCCAGTTCCGATGATGATGATGTGATCCATGAGGAATCGAGGGAACTCCTCAAATATTGTAGGCAACCTTGACGCAAAGCGAGAACTTAAGCATTTACAGTCAAAAAGTAACATTTGTTGGAATGTAACTGATGAAGAATACCAGAAATAGCCAACGGAACTTCATACTCACATAGATATCACAATGAAGATAGTTAAGCGACTATGACCATACAAATAAATAAATGGTTCTGAATAGCTATGTTGAAAATGGTATCGTCGAAGTGAACTGATGATGATGATGGAGCCGAAAGGTAGGCACTGGAACTCCGTAATTAATCAATTTAACCTAGCCGTGTTTGGGCTTATTAGAATTGTCATGAAATACACTTTGGCTATAAGGTACTATCGAACTGATCTGTTGATGGAGCCGGTAGGTGGAATGCAGATACAGGAACTTCATAATAAAACAATGAAACCTAGCAGTGTTTGGGTTAATTCGAATTGTCATGAGAAATAGGCACTCTGGTTATAAGTGTATCGCAACCAAAAAGTGTGAAATAAAAAACAAGTTGGTGTTAAATAAGAAACAAACAATACCGAGAAACACCGACTTCCGAAATCAAAGTTATTTTGATCCTTTTAGTGTTTTTTTTGGTGAAGTCGGTTATTTTGTTTTTTGTAAAAAGTTTTTTTTACTGACTTACTTCATGACATTTCAAAATTGCCTGTAAATGGTTTATTTAAAATTAAAATGCTTTAAATCTTTGATGTTTTGATTCCCCAAATTCTTCTGGTACCATCAGATTTACCGTTCCAATTTAAACGCCTACAATTTCCGGTAAAGATATCTCTTGCAATTATCAATAATAAATCCCAGGTCAAACTATCAATGTTGCAACGTTATTGATCGTTGAGTGTTTTTCACATGGCAAATTATATGACGCTCTTTCAAGCGCAACCTCAAAAGAAAACATGATTGTATTATTTAATGACAAAAAAAAGCTGTGAACGTTGTATATAAAGACATTCTGTAGTATAATTACTACTGGCGACCCGCCCCGGCTTCGCACGGATGCAATGCTGATCAAAACCGCATCAAAGTCCGTTGCATAGTTTTAAAGATCTAAGCGTACATAGGGACAAACAGCGGAAAACAACTTTGTTTTATACTATGAAGTAATCAGCATTGCATCCGTGCGAAGCCGGGGCGGGTCGCTAGTTTTTTAATAAACACAAATAATTATAGGGCTTATTAGAAAAGGTCTCGTTATTATTTAAACAAAGTCTCAATAAATAATATTCATAAGCAGCAAAGTTTCAAGAGTTTGTTTATATCCCAAAATGTCACTCAATTTACGGAAATATTGTACAGGCTATTGATTATGAATAAAAGACAATGGCAAAACACTTCGCGTAGTATTTTCTGGTAGCAATTGTTATGAATTATGGCAAATTTTCGTGGACAATTCCGGGATTTTGTTTTTTTACTTTTCACTACACAAATATGATCAATAATTTATACGTTTAGAGCCCCGTTTTTTATACTAATTAAAAAACAGGTTTGTATTTCATAAATATCTAGAACGCTAAAATTTTACACAGAAACCTCTGTGCACAATTTTAGCGTTCTAGATTCAAGAAGTTCGGGCTAGGCGTTCATGAGTCAGTGAATACTTTACCTTTTGTGTATACAGATATAAATTAGTAGATTTAGACAACATACATGGTGGAAATCATAATGTAAAATTAAGTTGCATTCTATTAAAATTGATACAGCTAAACGTCAAATAACAAATTAAATAATTATTAATAACTACACAACTTCATCCAATGTCCCCCCTTCTACCTAAACACTTTGATGACATTATTATACATATTCCACAAACACATTGAAACACAGACACGATCATATTGACACAGGGTTCCCTGTTCGTAACTAAAAGGCGACCAGTGTATCTTGACATTTCACCAAGGCACTGCAAGCATAGCCATAGCGTCAATAAAGGTATTCACAAACATTACTGAAAAGTTTTTCACTTTCACATTATCTTTTACTAGCAGGGAAAACCAGAAAAAGACGGATTATCGAATTGGATGAAAAATTTACAAATAATTTCAGTCATTTATTTATTCTACACGAGGGGATAGGGTGAATCAGTACAAAAAAAAAACTAAAACACTTAAAATATGCTATTTCACATTCTTTAACTACAGACCTAAAAATCGTGAAAAAAGTTTTAAACGATTATTGTCTATTTTTATATGTATTATTAAATTGTTCTGTATCATTGTATCATATTTGAAAATAAAGTTTATTATTTCTATAATTTTTATTTAAGAGCCTGTAGCGTTTCTTAAATCAGCAGTTGCTAATGTCATTATTATAAAATATTTTTATTTTTGATGTAT
This sequence comes from Mythimna vitellina, assembly GCA_949316375.1. Lineage (NCBI taxonomy): Eukaryota > Metazoa > Arthropoda > Insecta > Lepidoptera > Noctuidae > Mythimna > Mythimna vitellina. Next base: position 6,304,927 of record OX438696.1, read on the forward strand.
CCACATTTTGATTGTGCATGTAACATAATAAATGCATATCCTGAATTTAGTATGTTCAGTATAGGATACTAAATCAATTCCAGTTATTAAAAGTAGGTATTTTTTTTACTTCTACAATTGTTATTTAGGATAAATTAAAAATCTTGATTGCGTCACTAAAGTGTATGTGTGTGCTTGCGTCCCAATACCGATGCATCACAGGTGTAGCGCGATGAATCCCATATTATTTGCCTATAATTAGGAAAACCAATTTCTTTACAATACACTATCTAAATGCATAGTAAAATTTCAATGTTTGAATTATGATTAAGTTTCTAATTCAGATGTAGTAGTCTAATTACATGATGTACATAGCAGAAAATGGGTTTTAATACAATTTTAATTAGCTAAACATTTTAAACTATTTCAAAACATTCAGTTGTAATATTTTAAACTTGAGATCATTTAAATCTCCCCTCTTCATCACAGGTCAATTTATACTAGGTGAGTTACGTGGGCTTATTAATGTTCCTGACAAGTCGACCAAAAGGATCCCTGCAGTTTCGGGTAGAATTAGAGGGTCTGTCAGCAATGTCAGACATTATTCTTACGTTTCTTTCAAGATGTATGGGCCTGTCAGGTATTAAATTGCATTTGGAATTTCGTGAAAAATGAAATGGGAATTGTGCAATCAAGTTGGGCGAATTGGGGTGTCCATGTTTTTATGGCACTATCAAGTGGATATTAACTAGGCTTCTATAGAAATTAAAACTAAATTTGTGTAAAACTAATCTAGTAAACACCTCTGAAAATCTGCTATTTAACGTGAACTTTGACTCTCCATAATATACCCATATTATATTATAAATATAAAAACGAACATCAATTAATTGAGATTCTTAATGACGACCATTTTTCTGAAAAATTTTTAAGGGTTTAAAAAAAAACACGTATTTCCTGGAACAAGTTTCGTTAAATATTCGAGTAAATCACGGAATTACCGAATGCCAACAGAATTTTTAAGCGATATTTCTCTTTTTTGCATGGCCTCTTTATCAAACATCGCGGGGGATGCGTTAGATGAAGCAACAAGCTTTCCGAGGAATCTCGATATGTTAAGACAGTCACTCATTCAAAAACTGATCTTGCCAAACATTGCTTTACTTCGGAGATTAACCCGTGTGACTTTGGGCACGCCACAATTATGGCGGTAAGTCCCCTCTTTGAGGCGTGGTTGGAAAGACCTCACGGCGTCCTCACATTCCGCATGACGCAGGTTCTCACCGGACACGGTAAGTTCGGGAGGTTCCTGCACCGGATTCGTGCGGAAACGACGTCCGGGTGTCGCCACTGTGTGGCCCACCCGGAGGACACGGTAGAGCACACGGTGGAGGTGTGCCCCGCTTGGGCAGAGCAACGCCGTGTCCTCGTGGGTGTCGCGCCGGGCCTTGGTAAAAACCCACTCCTGTTCCTTCGTTGCCCTTCGTACCAAAGCTGAGTCTTCCTTTCAGAATCAGACCCTTGGCCCCAGTAGACTTCGACCTTGCTGGGCCCCTACGGTTTGCTGTCATCTCCCTGAGACGCGCGTGGAACAGTACGCGCAGTCGCGTCGACAACTTGGGCTCGGTCCGGACGGTTATCGGACGGTCGTACAGCGAGCTAATGAATAGCTCGTCGTCCGCAAACCCGCGCCTACGGTGGCTGGAAATCGGGATCGGGATTCCGGCGGCTGGGGCGTGAGGGCCGCGCCCTCGCGCGTGCACGTGCGGCCGCCTCCTTAGCTAGCGTTACTGCTTCGCAGAAGGAAGTGACCGCCTGCCACTCCTCCTCGCTTCGGACCATGGCCTGTACCAAGACCCCATGGCCTGTACCAAGGCCCCATGGCCTGTACCAAGGCCCCATGGCCTGTACCAAGGCCCCATGGCCTGTACCAAGGCCCCATGGCCTGTACCAAGGCCCCATGGCCTGTACCAAGGTAAACCCGTGTGACTGGTTTTATTTTAACCACAAGCTACTATGTTTTTATGGAACAAACTTAAGTTATATTACAAAGAGGAGGATTTTTATTTGTCAATAGCATTTCATAATCAATCTTATAGTCACTGCTGAGACTCAGGCGTCCTCTTTGATGGGGAAATTGTAAGAAGCTCCTGTAAAACAAATAATATATTTTACATATCGCATTTATTTTTAGGAATGCAATATAGGGGGAAAAGGGAGCACCAATGTCATCCTGAAGGTATTTGCAGAAAGGCTGGATGAGCCTACAATGAGTAGGTTTATCGAGCTACATGTATTGCAGGGAGTTTAATAAACTATTATGATTTTCAGACTCTTTGTATGTCGCTGCACCTGTTTGTTTTGTGATGACTTACCAACATAGTAATTTAAGTAAATTTATCAGCATTGATGCCTGAGAATAAAAGATTATTTTTCGTTTAATATGCAAATAATTATAAAATTAAATTAATTTATCTTTATTAAGGATATCCAAAAATAAGTTGTTCATAAGCCACTAAGCGCCTGCACAAATATTGTTAGCAATTATGCTGAGAAGAAAAAATATAAATGGCTTTTATTAATAATTTTTTTATATGAGCTTTTACATGCGACTTTTACTGACTAAAACCCCACCTATGTTCCTTCTTTGCCTTGCGTTTCAGGGTCCTGTTTCGGAAGTCAACCCATGGCCCCAATACGATTCGGCCCCGTTGAGCCCGCTACGGTTTGTTGACATCTCTTTGAGGCGCGCGTAGACTTGGGCTCGTTCTGGACGGCCGGACGGCGAGGCACCCACGCTTACGGTGGTTGGATATCGGGGTCAGGGTCCAACAGGTACTAAATATAAATATCGCGGTTAATACAACGCCAAAACTATGCAAACTTGGAAGTGGTCAGCCAACGTGATATCAGAATGGTTGACAACTTTATTTCTTTGATATCTTACTTAACGCAAAGATAACAAATATCATCATAATACTTCACCGATTACTGCACATATATTAAAAGATAGGTAAACAACAATAGATTATGTGAATTAAGAATAAAGCAGTGTCCGAAGGTTGCTAAGTTTAACCCCAAACGCAGTCAGAGATATATTTTATTAACTCCCGAGCACTGTGAGGGAGCAACCAACCAGAAGCTAAACTGGTTAGCTATCAATCCTTACATTTTGTTTACCTATCTTTTAATTAAAGTTCGAAGTAAACAGAACCAATAACTGAAACATATAATATGAATCTATTTTACTCTTATTCTAAGCGAAAATTCGTAGAACCGTATCAGAAAATGTAACACTGACACATGGTCACACAACAAAACAATAACTGGACGGAACGAACGGATTTTGTCCATTGTACTAGCAAGCCTTGGAATATTCCAGGTATTGGAAACATGCATTGTAACATTTCTTGTATAGACTGATATTTTGGTCCAGAATTTCACAGTATTCGATACTTGGTAAAAGCCAAATAGAGGCGGTATTTGAAAATACAGACACAATTGTCTTATGAAAATAAGACTTTGACCAAGGTCCAATCAAGATTTTGATTGACTTGTTGGTCTAGTGGTTAGTGACCCACTGCTATGCTGAAGGTCGTGTGTTCGATTCCCACCCAGGACAAATGTTAGTGTGAAGTGCACGATCAATTGTTCTGTGTCTGGGTGTAATTTATCTACAATATGTATGTATTTAGAAATATATAAGTATGTTTATCAGTTGTCTAGTACTCATAACACACGCTCTGTTTAGCTTGGGACCGGACGGCGTTGTGTGATGGTTGTGGAATATTATATTATTATTATTATACGTATGTAGATAAAGATGGAATGGTTGACTGGGTAAAAGTAATCAAAAAAAGCTTTTAATTTTTTTTCTTTTCTTTTTTAATCTTTGCCCCACACTAAGAATTTCTCCTGTATCGTGGATGAGTTCACAAACATGTAAACTTACATACACAAGACATCCAGATCCGGAACAGTTATCTGTTAGCCATATAAATAATGTAATTGTCCCGTACGGTAACTTACGTCAACAGTATAAGTGGGATAGTGCTGAATAGTTTTATGTACTTTTACCATATACCGACGACCTGGTGAGGGTCGTGGAAATCCTATGGATGCGGGATGCACAGGACCAATGACTGTGTTGACTCTTGAGCGAGGCCTATGTCAATCAATGGACACCTTTCGGTTAAAATGACGATGATGACCAGATGCTAGCAGCTTTCGAATAGATGTAAAGCTTCTTCATTGTCGTTCTCTTACTACTGAAGATCACTACCTATAACTGGTCCTCAGATGATGCGATCTTCTGCAGCTGTTCTATAGACTGCTTAGATTCTGAAAACCTTGTCTTCTCGTTGAGTGCATTTTCCTAAACAAAACTTCTTTAAACATACAATATGTCAAAAAGATATAATTTCGCCAGTTATAATGTTCTATTATTTATTTGTACTTTTAAATGTTTCATGGTAATAAAAAGCAGTTCCTGCTTGCCTCGGATAGGAGTATCATAAAACAAATGAGTCTTATCTCACCGGGTATTTCAACACGGTTTTAGTAAACAACGGATTATTTTACTTTTTATCAAAAAAAATTATTAAGTCGCTCACATTTCTTAGGCCTTGGGGTTCGAACTTTTGGAAGGAATATGAGGTATTGGAACCAATCTCAGAGATATTGTTAGACGCATTTAATGAAATAAGACACAGTTAATATAATAATAATAATAATAATATAATATTCCACAACTATCCACACTAATACTATAAAGGCAAAAGTTTGTAAGTATGTATGATTGCATATTTGTTACTTCTAAACGCCCGTACGGCTAAACGGATTTGAATGAAATTTTGCTCACGGGTAGATCATTTCCTGGAGCAGCACATAGGATTGTTATCTCGGGAGTCCCTTAGTTAGTCCCTTATTATCTCGGGAGAATTTTCCCTTGGGGCTTTTTTACTTCACGAGGGCGTAGCCGCTGGCAACAACTTACTCGTATACCTTTATAAATGTGACGAGGAACCCTTACAATGACATGTTCAAATGTCAGGCGTAGCGTTGAAAATTGCGAAAAAAGAAAAAAAAAACTAATTATGTTTTTTTCGCATGTTACATAGAAAATTTACAGAAGAAATCATTTCAAAGACTCAGGATTTTTTCGAATGTTTCGGTTGATGTTTTGAAAAGCAGAAAAAAAAAAACAAATTTTATAGAAATTAAAATATATAGGAGATTATAGGCGAAATACAAATAAAGAAAAATTCATTCTACCCTCCATTTTATTTTTAAATTTTATTATGGAAAAAGTTAAAGCAAGTACGTATTTGAAGAAAGAAAACATGAAGAGTTCCGTTTTTTTCATATTATTTTTGTTTTTTTTTCGGTTTTAATGAAAAAAAAAAACATGAAATAAATTCTCGAAACTTTCGAATGAAACATTGAATAAAAGAACGGAATTGGAAAGAAACGGGAATTTTTCCTGCTTTTTTCAACGCGAGTAAGGCATACAAGCGAGTAAGAGGGATTGAGCTTTACACCCTATATAGCAGCCATTTCTTTCAACAATTCAGTTTAGGTCGTCAAATGGACCACGTTAAGAGCTGTTTTCCAGAGTCATCACGAACCGTCTCGCGCGCAGGTTCGACGACTTCCAGCCTCCCGAACAAGCCGGATTCCGAAAAGGCTTCAGCACCGTAGACCACATACATACGCTACGGCAGGTTATACAGAAGACCGAGGAGTATAATCTGCCTCTGTGCCTAGCGTTTGTGGACTATGAGAAAGCCTTTGATTCGATCGAGACTTGGGCTGTGCTGCAGTCTCTCCAACGGTGCCAGATTGACTATCGGTACATCGAGGTGCTGAAGTGTTTGTACAAAAACGCCACTATGTCAGTCAGACTACAGGACCAGACCTCGAAACCTGTCCTCCTGCAGCGGGGTGTGAGGCAGGGAGACGTTATTTCTCCGAAACTGTTCACGGCCGCAATGGAGGATGTCTTCAAGGTTCTGGACTGGAGTGGATTAGGCATTAATGTCAATGGCGAGTACATCACTCATCTTCGGTTTGCCGACGACATAGTAGTCATGGCTGAGACCGCGGAAGAGCTCAGCACAATGCTAAATGACCTCAGTAGAGCTTCCGAAAGAGTGGGTCTCAAAATGAACATGGACAAAACTAAAGTCATGATAAACATCCATGTAGCACCCACTCCGATCAAGATCGGAGACTCTGCACTCGAAGTTGTAGACGATTACGTTTACCTGGGACAGACAATCCAGTTGGGTAGATCTAATTTCGAGAAAGAGGTCAACCGTCGAATCCAACTCGGCTGGGCAGCGTTCGGGAAGCTGCGCGGTATCTTCTCATCCAATATACCACAGTGTCTCAAGACGAAAGTCTATGACCAGTGCGTGTTGCCAGTGATGACGTATGGTTCCGAAACGTGGTCGCTCACAGTGGGCCTCATCAGAAGGCTCAAAGTCACCCAAAGGGCAATGGAAAGGGCTATGCTCGGAGTTTCCTTGCGTGATCGAATCAGAAATGAAGATATCCGCAGGAGAACCAAGGTTGCCGACATAGCACGAAGAATCGCCAAACTTAAGTGGCAATGGGCAGGGCACATTGCTCGCAGAACGGATGGCCGTTGGGGCCGAAAGGTTCTGGAGTGGCGACCGCGTACCGGAAGACGCAGTGTTGGAAGGCCCCCTACAAGGTGGACCGATGACCTGGTGAAGGTTGCGGGAATCCGATGGATGCGAGACGCGCAGGACCGTTCTTTACGGCGACATTTGGGGGAGGCCTATGTCCAGCAGTGGACGTCTATCGGCTGAAATGATGATGATGATGATGAAGAGCTCGTGGTAAGGTCTCAGATCACTCAAAGAATTAAACGAAATACAAATCATCAGGTACACTGTAAAAGTGAAAAAGAACAATAGATTTCAAGGTGGAAACCGAATGTATAATCAAATCAACCTGCTTTTGCCCATACCTCTCTCTACCAACTTATCAACACCAATCCACATAGCAAAATCAACCTTATCTCCTGATGATAAGGTTGTCGTAAACTGTAAAAATATATTAGTTTGTTTGTAGCTTGAAACAATAGGCCACTCGAGTTGCTTGAACACAATGTTAATGCTAATATGAAGGATGTGGGTTTTGTTAGTACATTTAGAGGATTTATTTACTATTTGTTTGAATTCTAATGGATGGGGTTCGGTTTCTGTTGAAGAAAAAAAGGGGGAAACTTTTGAGGAAATTCATCAAGGCTATTATTATATTTAATCATATTTCATGTATCATACGTAGTTGAGCGTTGAGGCTGTTAACTGCATGGTAGGGGTGACCTCATGCGTTCAATCCTGGTTAGGCCATAGGCCTGAGTGAAAGGGCGGACACCTCCTTCTGCAAAACAGTAATACAAGCGAAACGACCGCAATCGGACCATCACCATGACCCTACAACGGAAACAGAAAGTAAAGGATACACGTAAATTTCAGTCTGCAAAAGTCTGTCACGCCCTCTCGCTCCACCCCGAATGGTTACTTATTGCGTTCCAGAACCATAAGTATCCTTTTCAGAACCATTGCCATGGCCCTAACAGGCATCAACCCTGCTGAGCTGTTTCCTGATATTTGTTTGAGACGCACATACTCGACTCGGTCCTTACAGAACGAGAGGACGGCGAGCTACCCATTACTTGTCGTCCGCAAGCTTGCAGGCTACCCTGGAGCATTCACCTTAAGGTTCCATATTTAAATCGCATCATTGAAAAGTACATTAGGATAAAATTCAGTACAATATCATTACCCGGCTACAACCGGTAATAGCAGGGATACACCAGGGGTTAATGACTTAATTTTAGAAAGTCGTTATTGCCGGTTAGGTTTGCATGACATATAATTTGATGGTTTCGAGTAGGTAGTGTGAAAATGAAGATATTCTACATCACACGATTTTTTTTTTTACAAAATATACTTGAGAATTTTGAAAAGGCGAACATAATTTACCTGTACATGAGAAGAAGACTTTGGAAAACGTGCCATACATATAAACTCAAGACTGATTAAAGTACCACCGTAGACGATGGCTTGCGGACGGCGAGCAATGGGTAGCTCGCCGCCCGACCATCCGGTAACCGTCCGGACCGAGCCTAAGTTATCGAAAGCGCATAGTGTTCCACGCGCGCCTCAAGGAGATGTCAGCAAAATCATAGGGGCCCAGCAGGGTCGAAGCTTACTGGGGCCATAGGTGATGTGAGAGAGAACCCCGGGGCCCTGGAACAAAGGCAAAGAAGGAACAGGAGTGGGTTTTTAATCAGTAAAAGTCTAACACTATCTCGCGCTCCGCCAAGAGAGGCGGATGTCATTGGATGATTTTCCCACCGTAAAAAAAGGGTGATCAAAGTAAATACCTTAAAAACATGTATTTCATGCAGTCCCAAATTGTAGATAGCTCGCTTCTGCCAACAGCTTCACTATAAACAATCATTTCAGCCAAAAAACGTCCACTGTTGAACATAGTCCTCCTCCAAATGTCACTAGAATGTCCAGTCTTATGCGTCTCGTATCCATCGGGTTCCCGCGACCCTCACCAGGTCATCGGTGCACCTTGTGACAGGCCTTTGAACGCTACGCCTTCCGGTACATGTTCACCATCTCCGGTACTTGGAAGCCGATGGTGAATCGGCTTCATCCGTGTGAAAACAGAAAATTAACCAAATGGCCGCGATAAAAAGTTCTAAGTCCGAGTCCAGGACATGATCTACGCAAGTGGCAAGCTTTATCTTAATACCTTCTGCCGTTAAGAGGTTTTTTTTCTGGGTGGGAAAATCATCTTATGACAAATTCCGCTCTTGAGCGGAGCGCGAGATAGTGTCAGACTTTTACTGACTAAAAACCCATTCCTGTTTCTTCTTTGCCTTCGTCCCAGGGCCCCGGGTTTCACTTTCACACTACCCGTGTGCCGTTAAGAGGTGAAGAAATTACAAACAGACAGACGAACAAGAGGCTTTTACAATATTGATATGAATTTAATTTCAAAACTACGTACTTAAAGACTGTAATCACACTAATAACATTTATTTATTTATTAAAACTTTATGTATAAGTAGTAAACACTATACAAAGGCGGACTTAATGCCTTAGGCATTTTCTACCAGTCGACCTTAGGGTGGTGCAGAAACAAAACATGGTAGGTGCAGCTTAATGGTAAAGAAATAGAAAAGAAATACAATAATAAATATATACTTAGACACAATAATATTAATATTATAAAGATGAAAGTTGTTCTGTATGTGTGTATCTATATTTGTATGTGCGGTAGGTTTGTAGGAAACCACCATTTGAAACCGTGCACTAGCTTTTGGTGTTTTATAAGTACCTTGTAGGCCAGGCTGTGTCGAATAAAAATATTTTGACTTTTGTTACTTCTTCACACTAGAATAGCTGAACGGATTTGGGAGAAATCTCGCACTAGGGTAAACCTAAAATAGTACGTCGTCCCTTAGCTAACAACATCGCATAAGTCATTTTTAACACTTTACAGGAAACGAAAAAAACTGTGCGGTGTTGAGAGGCCAGCCGACTTGCACGCTATTACCACTTTTCCAATTATGGCTTCTGGTTGGCTGAAATTTATATCATGTGACCAATGGTTAGACGCGCAATGAGCAGCTCCATCTAAAGGCATTCAAATGTGAAAATCGCCAATTTTCGATTTTACAGGAAACGAAAAAACTGTGTGGTGTTGAGAGGCCAGCCGATTTGCACGCTATCACTACTTTTCGAATTATGGCTTCTGATTGGCTGAAATCTATATCATGTAACCAATGGTTAGACGCGCAATGAGCAGCTCCATCTAAAGGCATTAAAATGTGAAAACCGCCAATTTTAGACTTGAGCGGTGTTGTAAGCTAAGGGACGATGTTACTGTTTTCCCAGGAGCATAATTCTTTAGTATAATTTTCTAATTCGCGCCGGCAAAGCCGCTAGCAGAAGCTAGCTTATAATAAGCTGTATTGCACTGCAGAAGTGTCAGAACTTCTCCTTATTGTGTTAGGTGTTAGTATTTTTAACGGGTTCGAGTTTATATAGTTCATTTTACAAGTTGAAGTGAATGATAAACATGGTAAAGAATCCATATCTTCATAAGTTACCATGATATTATATACCGGCGAATTAATTGATTGAGTTTTATCAAACTAAGATAATGGCCAGTCTAAGGATAGCAAAAAAGTCTTCCTAATCGGAAACTGAATTTTTATAAAATGACTAGCTTCTGCCAGCGGCTTCGCCCGCGTGAATATAGTTTTCTCCATACCAACTTTGTACCCCCGTTTCATCGCTTTAGGGGTGAATTTTGGAAAATCCTTTCTTAGGGTTCGCCTACGTCATGAAAGGAAACTTTGTGTAAAATTTCACGCTTCTAATCCCAGTAGTTTCGTCTGTGCGTTGATATGTCAGTCAGTCAGTTTCCCCTTTTATTATATGTATAGATCTTGGCTTATTTTATTTTTTACTGGCTTTGACTTCACGACTTTTGGCCTAATTTAATAATCTTGGACAAGTAATATAATATGCTTTGCTTTATGTACTGATAATAAATACTGAGGAAATACATTTCTGCATTAGATGATAAAAATAAAAATAACTGTTTGTGCTTAGAATATAGTGGGACATGACATCATAGTGCATTTCAAGTGTAGCAACATACCTAGAAAAAAGCATGGCATTAAGACATTTCAACTGCCATCCAGCTTAATTACTTACAGAAAAAAAACATTTTGACATGTCGTTCGTTCAAAAATGCGTATATTGATTTTTAAAAACTTCATAAGGAGGTACCTAGGTTTAAACTGGAATATATTTAATACGAGGATGCTATTAATAGTAATGTCTATGAGAAAATTGTTTGGATATTTAATCTATATATATACTTTTGTATATTTTTCATCACAAGACGATAAAAAAAAAACCAGCAAAATTTTGTTCGAGAATCTACCTAGTTTTTTTTAAGGTGAGAAATCATCTAATCACTTTTCTCTCTCTAGGGTGAAGTGGGAGGCCTTCCAATTCTGCGTCTTCCGGGTTGAGCAGTAGTGGCCCAGATATAACGGCCTCGACTTACAAGTGGTTCATCTTAGGTTCAAACCCTAACAAGCACTTTGTGTAATTTATAGCACCTTCACTACTCTAATAACTTTACGGATAATTATGATGATCATTCTGTAGCTATAGAACTTATATTTTAGAATCTCTTTGGGACTACCGGGAACTTTTAGTATTATCAAACTTACTAAATACTCGTACATTACTTCTAAAGCTTTTTTTTTTGGGTGGGAAAATCATCTAATGACATTCCCGCTCTTGGGCGGAGCGGGGGATAGTGTCAGACTTTTACTGACTAAAAACGCACTTCTGTTCCTTCTCTGCCATTTTTTTCCAGGGCCCCGGGGATCTCTTTCGCATCACCCATGGCCCCAGATTACTTCTAAAGCTAAGTTGCGTTCCTCCTCATCGAGTCGTTTTCCTCATTACTGAAGATCGCAAAGTTCCTGTTGGATTAGCTTCTTACTGATGGTATCTCGAGATCTTCGACGGTTCTTGGCGTCATGAAGTATGATGTGTAATTGGCTGTCCAGTGTGGAGCGGACTGGGTCTGCCCGTCCTTTTGGGATGCAGCTTCTTGGACATATGCCATTAACCGTGCCAGTTACAATGAGTTGTTCAAGGTTTCGGCTATTTTTCCTGGTTATCACATAACCAGGAAAAATAGCCAGCCAAGTTACATCAGTTCCTAATAATCACCATAAAGTTGTTATTCAGACTACATTTGACCGTTGTAGATACATACATTGAGGCCGGTTTTAGTGATCGTCCGACCGTCGGTGCGTCCCATCGTTCTTGACGATACGCATTACCGATCGTCAGTTTGTAACGTTCAGTACTCTCCTGACCAACCCAACTGGCCGGACGGGTACAGTTACAAACACGCACATGAAATGGACGCGCTAACAAATTGTCGGTCCACCGATCGGCGTAGCACTGAATGCGTTAATATGTTTCCATAGTGCGTCGGTCGACCGACGGTACGCATGCGGACGCGCTTGACCGACAGTCCTCGTATATACGCGTACGTACGGTCGGTCAAGCTCTAAAACCGGCCTAAGGCTTGAGACGAATGCGGTGTTGCCTCGGACGTAGGTAACCGACTACTAAGTCTTACGTACCACCATAACAATTAGAGATGTTAGAATACGTTTAGGGTTAGCTTAATTGAGCCTTGCTTAACCTGACTGCAGTGTGGTCTAATGTTTAGTGGACTATATTATAATAGGAGAAATGTTATATCTATGGATTTACTTGATATTACCGAAAATACAAAACACAATGAAACCAATAAATACCTAATTTCGAAAAAAGAATAACTTACCTTTAATATAAAGTTTATTTGAACTTATAATTCCTAGTCAATTCAAAGATATAACACTTCAAACCAACCCGTTTTAAAAAATCGGCGTTAAGTTTTTCGTGGTAACGTGCATACGTTGTTAAGTGTTTAGGATTAGTAAACTTACGGGAACGTGTTATTCGAGGTTACCCTTTTCTGAATTATTTAACACATCCAAGATTAAATTTACTATAGACACTGGCATTCTAAATTATAAACCTATTGAAAAGAGTCAACAATAGCCCAAGCGATGGGTTTAACCAGGTGGCTTATGGATAGTATTACTCAAGTCACTATTAGATATTTTAGACTTTTGGCATAAGTTTTTTTTTTATTATCTCCAACAAAGGATGTACACAATATGTAGGTATCTTATAATTAATAGCTCTGGTATCTAGTTGGCGTACTCCTTCACTTATAGGAAACCACAGCATGCACAAAAACCAATTTAAAAAACAACTAAGCTAACAAAAATAAAATTACAAATTGATTAAATTTTTTTCTTTGGATGTCTTCAAGCGGAAATTAAAGATTATTTCCGTTCACAGTGACATCATCATCATGATACATGATACATGATACAGCCAAAAGACGTCCATTGCTGGACATAGGCCTCCCCCAAGATATGCCACAATAAAAGGTCCCGTGAGTCCCGCAACCATCGGACTCCCGCAACCGTTACCAAGTCATCGGTCCACCTTGTAGGAGGCCTTCCATCGCTACGTCTTCCGGTACGTGGTCGCCAATCCAGAACCTTTCGGCCCCAACGGCCATCCGTTCTGCGAGCAATGTGCCCTGCCCATTGCCACTTAAGTTTGGCGATTTTTCGTACTATGTCGGTGACCTTGGTTCTCCTGCGGATATCCTCATTCCTAATTCGATCACGCAAGGAAACTCCGAGCATAGCCCTTTCCATTGACCTTTGGGTGACTTTAAGTCTTCTGATGAGGTCCATACAATGACATAGTAAACATTTATATATATATATATATATATATATATATATATATATATATATATATACATACTTACATACATATATATATATTATTATTATGTATTTATTTATGTACGTTTATGTATTGTTATATTATTTTTTTCTACTGTGATCTCTCTCTAGATTCGAAGACACGTGACATTCACCAACCCGCACTGAGCCCGCGTGGTGGATTACGGCCCATTCCCTCTCCTAGAGAGGAGAACTGAGTCCCAGCATTGGAAACATTAAAAAGCTGATTATGCTATGCTAATTATTAGTATTCTAATAACAATGAATAATACAATAATAAAGTTCCAAAGTCTAGACCCTATTTCACTCATAAACAATAGTTTTATTTCAGCTTTTCCACCAATCTCATATACAACTTTAACACCTCACGTATCCCCTTAGCTAAAACATCCTCCCTTTCACTGGCGCATCATTCCATGCTTGATAGCCTCAAATTATTCATCAGCTCGTATAAATTAAATTCGTGCCGTCATTACTCACGTTGAACCGCATCTGCTGCCCGTACGAGGAAGCCATAGATAGTAAAAAGTTTGATATATTATAGAACGTAAGTTTGTGGGTTAGAAAGTCATGTATTAGACATAAGTACGTGGGACACTCAGAAAGTTTTGAGACACTAAAAAACCAACATCTATGGATAAAATATTTTTATTAAATCTTTTCAAAGAACTCTCCACCAGCCTCTATTCAAAGTTTCATGCGTCTGAACCAATTTTCGAAACATTTTTTCCAGTCCGCCGCAGACATCTCTTCCACGGCCTTCTCGAAAGCTACTAGCGAGTCTTCCGGCGATGAAAACTGTATCCCTTTCAGCTGATTTTTACATGACTGCCCAAAAAAGGAGTGTTTTTATTTTATTTTAGCGAATAAAAAGAAGTCACACGGTGCCAGATTAGGACTGTAAGGAAGATGCCCCAAGACTCTGACCGGTGTGGTGTTTAGGAAGTCCCTCGTTTTGAGCACTAAGTGCGCGAGTGCGACGTGATGGTGAGCAGTACCTTGCGGAGCCTGGTTTTCGGTCGCTTGTTGCTCATTGCAGACAAAACTTCTAGCAGGCATTTTGTGGTATACCATTCGGCGTTGATGCGGCGTTGGTCTCATAATAGAATTGAAATCAAATACCCCGTCAAAGTGAAGAAACCAGCGATCAAAATTTTCCCTGCGCTTCTCGATCGTTTCACTTTCGTTGGCGTTGATTCGTTTTGAAACCGCCAAACTGTCGACTAACGCTTTGTTTCTGGATCGTATTAATAAATCCAGGATTCGTCACCTGTCACAATGTCGTAAACGTGCCGAGACGAGTCTGCTTTAATTTTTTTAATCATATCACGGCACCATTCCACACGGGCCTGCTTCTGAGCTTCGGTGAGGTTGTACGGCACTCACCAGTAAACTTTCCTCCTCACGCGAAGGTACTCGTGTAAAATCTTGTGAACGCTTCCCGAACCAATTTGCAGTTTATGCTGAATCTCTTCGAATGTAATTCGCCTGTTTTCTTGAATTTTTTTTTTTACTGCCAGCACACTTTCTTCCGTGACAGCCGTCGTAGGACGACCATTCCTTTGTTCTCACCCAAAGTAAGGCGATCGCGCTTGAACTCGCTATACCAGCGTTAGATGGTTGCGTTTGAAGGTCTTGCCCATAAAAGTAATTTGAAGTAGATCAAATGACTCATCAGGTTTTAGGCCACATTTAAAATCGTAGAAAATCATCGCACGAAAATGTTCTCGATGCAGATCCATTTTTAAATAAGACACGATAGTTTGTTTTGGCTCATGAAAAAATGTGGAGGGAAATGCAATATTCGAACAATGGTATTTTGACTTTTAAATAAACAGTTTTCAAAATAATTACAAGTGGCCAGTGCCTTAAACATAAAAACTTTTTGAGAAGTCATTGGACGATTTCCCAACTTAAAAAAAAAGTCTCACCAAGGCAGGATGGTCTTGGTAGTGTGTGTTCACGTATAAGTACCTACTTATTTTTCTGTGGGCTTAAGACAACCCGAGACTCTAACGTGATTGTGACGTTGGACACCATCAGAGCCGCCGTCACAATCTTTTTGCACCACAGCCATCTAGAACTGTCGTTAGAGCCGAATCCCCAGTGTGTCGTACTCTTAACGCTCTCCTGAATGCAGAATCTGAATGTGATGAGTTTGCGGACGTATGTAATAAAATAACACGTGTTTGTCTGGTGTTCTGTGAGAGTCAGTATGCAAGGGTGTGTGCGTGTTAATGTGTATCATGAAAAAATCTATTATAATTATCAAAATCAATTTTAATTCTAAAAGTCTTAAAGTATAAAGGTGTTATTTTAGAAACATCTTAATTGTGACTATGTCTTCATCATCTTTATGTAGTAGTTTATTACTCGATTCTGTGATTGTCTGTATCACTTATTTTTTCTTGGTTCGGTGAGTCCTGTGAGTTCTGTGACTTCTGTGATATTTCTTTCCAAAATATTTCTCGTACAAGTCTTTGAATTGATTGTTTACCATTGAGGGGTCTATCTTCGGTTCACCGTGTGAATTTGGATAGTTATGACGGCAGTAGCAGACGTGGTCTCTACCGCAGAACGCAGGTAAACCAAGTTTCATACATTTCCTGATACAAGCCCTAGCTTTGTCTAAATTTGGGCAAAAATGAGCGATGTGGTGCCTTAATGCTGATGGCTGATTTATTATTTCCTCGTCAATATTTTCTGTTTCGCAGTTGTATGATGGTCATGAAATTGTACAAAATACATTTTAAAAACTTAACGAAGAAAACATTATCACAAGTAACAGAAAAAAAGCTGATTAGGTATTTAGAGGTATATGGAAAAGGGTGCAAAATTATGCAAACCTCCATTGAAAACGAAGGGATCTCTGACCAGACGGGTGTTTTGTCTGGACCCGGTAGCTGTCTAATAATTGATATTGGACGAGAACTCTGATACCGAAATACAAGATAGTTCTTATGTCACGACATAGGTGACGCTACGAGTACAGAAAAGGTTTTTTAGATATACAAGGTGGATTTTTGAGACAGGTCAGTACAGACAGTCCTCCTAGCCAAGTTACAACCGTTTCGTTTCAATAGGAGGCGTGGCCGACTCGAGGCGATCAAAGAAAAGAAAATCAAAACGAAACGGTTGTAACTTGGCTAGGGGGCAGGTACCTTAACCGTTACAGTTACAGGAAAAAAAAATTTGTACCCTGATTAACATTATTTCTGAAAATGTATATTTTTAATGTTCTTTATTTATACTTTCTCTTGACCTGCTGAGGGTTAGGGAAACCGATAGATGCAAGACGCACAGGACCGGTTATTGTACCGACACTTGGGAGAGGCCTATGTGAAGTAGTGGACGCTCATAGCTCATTTATCCAGAAAGGCTACAAGCTATAAAAAAAGCACGCTTTAACCAATAGAAGTGGAGCAGGAAACAAAGACGTGGCTGAAACCGCGGAGAGAGCTAGGGATTAATATTTCTTTAAGAAAACACCCTATCCCCAATCAAACATTATTTGTTTACCAATGGAACCAAAACACAGAGCAACACAAAGTACCTCTCAATCCCCTGTATTGTGTTACTTTGTTAATTAACGTGTTAATTGATTGAAATTGATAGTTTTCATTCAATCAAGTCTGGACGTAGGCATCGATTTATCAGGAATTTGAGTATTCCGAAACAGGAAACAATGGTGAACCAGCTTTTAGAGAATTTGTTGTGTTTGTGACTGAATCAATGTTTAATGTAAATTCTCAATGTAACCATGTACTTAGAAATCAATATTTCGTTATTTCGTTCTTTCTTTCTTTCTTCCAGTGAAATATTATTAGCCTGTACCTTCATAAAAGCAGCATAGAAATATAATATAATAATGTAATATAATATTCCACAACTATCACACAGCGTCGTCTAGTCCCAAGCTAAGCACAGCTTGTGTTATGGGTACTAAACGACTGATAAACATACTTATATAAAAACATACATATATAGATAAATTACGCCCAGACACAGAACAAATAATCGTGCTCATCACACAAACATTTGTCCTGGGTGGGAATCGAACCCACGACCTCCGGCATAGCAGTCAGGGCCACTGACCACTAGACCACCCTTGGAAACATTGAGATAGAAAATAATGAAAGTCACTAGAGATAAGTGTATCTTATTTTAATATTAGCTGCTACCAGCAACTTTTTTCGCATAAAGTAGAAAATTATCCATTAATTTCTTTTTTAGGGTTCCGTTTATAGGATCACTTTGTTGTCTGTCTTTCTGTCAGGACCCTTTATCTCGGGTACGCGTGGAAGTATCAAGTTGAAATTGAAACCATATACTCAGGTCTGCTGTCCCTTAAAGCTGAGAAAACAACAAACTTCTGAGTTAACGAAAAAAGAAGATACGGCCATTTATGTCGCAAAACACATACTTCGATACTCCCAAAATTCTCAAACTATAGGGTACTTCCCGCTGACCAAGAATCCTGAAATTTCGCATAAAGCAAAATCTCATAGCATAGAAAAAAATCTGAAAACTGTTAATTTGCAGTTAATCACAAAAAAGATTCGGAAAAATCTTCGTAATTTGATTCGGGAACTGAACTGTTTTCATAGGTAAGTTTGTACAGAACCATCAGTGCGCGAGTCTGACTCGCACTTTTTACTATAGCCTATACTATCGTACTGCTGAATAAATGTTTCATTATTTCAATTCTTCTCAGCTCTAGGTCATTTCTTGCCAAATCCGTGAATGCGTCGTGCATATACAGGGCACCAATGTATATGCACGACGCATTGCTTTAAGAGCCCACCGCTCGATCGGCATGCGGCAGACTTGTGTCCAATCCTTTTTCCTTACTAGATTTATATTTATTGGTGATAGTTTACGTGTATGAATATATTATGTATGCTTGTTACGTTTCAGACCAAAGAAAAGATGGATGGATTGTGTGAAGAGTGATATGAAAGAAAAGGAAGTTAGTGATAGCATGACGAGTGACAGGGCAGAGTGGAAGAAAAAAACGTGTTGCGCCGACCCCAAATAACACGGGACAAGGGCAGGAAGATGATGCTTGTTACGTATTTGTTATGCCTTCACTCTCAAACGCCTGAACAGATTCGGCACACGAAATAGGACATAGTCAAACTTTTTATCGTACTAACTACGTCGTCGTATCGTACGAAATATTTTAGCTTCAGATAATTTTCTAATTTTACACGACCGAAACCTTTAGCAGGAGCTAGTAATAGATGAATGTTTAGCCTTACGAAGTTCTTGTTCGGCTTCCTCATCTTCGTAGAAATCTTTTGCCCCTGTATTTTCTTCCACGTTTGATTTTTCTTCTGAAAACCGAAAGCGCAAATGTGTTCTTATTCTTTTAAGATAAGCCAATCGAGAATTTTACTTCGAAACGTTCGATTCCAAGTTAATATTATTCGATTATATAAACCTAAAATTATTCCAAAATACCTACTTTGTTCTTAACTGTTCTACTTTATAATAAAACGCAATTTAACTTTAGGTAAGTAATTGGTTGAATTTACTACAGTCTGTAAAGTACTATGCACCTTCCGGATTGCTACATGTCTATGTCTGGGTGCTCCTAGTGGAGCTCCACATCAATGTCAGTGCGTCGAAGTAGTCGACCGCTTAGGACACCATGGCCTATCATGCAGAAGAAGCGCTGGTCGGATAATACGACATGCCAGTATTAATGACATCATCGGCCGAGCTCTTATCACCGGGTTGCCAGCTGTTTTAGAACCCAATGTCACGTGAAGATGGGAAGAGGCAAGATGTGATGACTATAATGCATTGGAAATTGGGTAGACCTTTGGTGTGGGATGCAACATGTGTCGACACCCTTGCACCATCCCATCTTCTGGGTATGGCGGGCTGTGCTGGGGTGGCATGTGCAGAAAACCTCAAACAGCGTAAATATAATAACCTCATCGGAGGTTATATGTTTGAGCCATTTAGGGTTGAAACACTAGGGCCATGGAGTGCGAGCGCTCATCGAGTTGTTCGGGATATCAGCAAACAGCTAAAGCTCTTCGCGTGACCAGAGGACTGGGCTTTTCTTCGGTCAACAAATCAGCATTGCCATCCAGCGTGGCAATGCTGTCAGCGTTCTGGGCATTTTCCCATTGACATCGATGTGGACGAATTTTTTGATGCCCTATAAGATTTTTCTATCCGTTTGGTTTTTTTTTTCAGTTTGTTTAAATACCTATTAAGTTACAATATTTAATAGTTATAATCAGTAAAGTGATTGATATCTATCCGCTGCCAAGTATATATTGAGCTGCAAGTGTTTGCACCGAATTTCACTTTTCTATGTTTCCATTATTTTCTATCACTTAGAACCATAATTTACTAAAAGGGAGCTGGAGTGCGCCAGCAAAACGCTCTTTTTCTCGCCCTAGTAAAAAGTATAGATGCGTAGGAAAATGCCATTCGGTTTTACCAAATGTAGCTCAACAGCTCAAATCTAACACAAATAAGTTAAGCCGTTGGTCCCAGTTATAAATATATGCATAAAAGGAAAAACTGACTGACTGACATTAACGCAGAGCCAAAAAAACTACTGGGGCTGAAAATTGCCCTTGTAAAAAGCGAGTGAAATACAAGCCATTTAATCAGAAAATACATTATTATCATTGTTTTATTTGTAAAAAAGAATTATTTTAATAATTCTGAACGGACGAAATTAGATTTGGAACTTGGGGCCATAGTAACTCACCAATTATTTATTTATTTTTTTCAATAGTTTTATCGTGTTACTCAGAAATTCTGGTCGTGGACGTTATATAGGGTAACTGGTAATTAGTGACCGATACTTAAATACATGATTGTACTCATGATTACAAACAACTTTTTCAAGGAAACTTTTTTTATACTAATAAAGCAGTCGCTCTTTAATATCAATACTCAGATGCATCCAATTAGTTTGGAAGCACCAATAGTGTTTTAGTCTTAGGCTAACAGGCAACCTCTATCATCTTGTTGTTTTCTATGTTAGACAAAAAACAAATCTAATCTATTCCAGGCGGCAGTTATAAATATTTAGTCTGGGGCTCGAACTCTAAATATAGGTATTACGATTGCGTAGGCGCAATCGAAACTAACCGCAATGAGTGCTCATAAGCTGTCCAAAGAATTATTAACGCTTAGTTGACACTTCGCGTGACCCAAGGGCTGGCTTTTACCTCGGTCAGAGATTAAGCATTGCCATACAACGTGGCAATGCCGCCAGCCTTTTGGGCACACTTCCAGTCGACAGCGATGCAGAGGAGTTTTTTGACGCCATATTTTAGCTAGTAGTTTTTGATTTTAGTGTATATATAGTTGTAATTAGTTAAGTGTTTTATGTATTCATTTTACCTGAAACAAATGTTGCTAAGTAGACCGCAACATATTTGTAGTTATATTTACTTTCTTCCTTACCTTCCTGACCTTTCTGACCTTCTTCTGCTTCAGATAATGCCCTGACTTTACAACTGCGTCTTAAATGCTATCAATTATCCAACAAGCAGTCAACATCTGACCCACCTTTTTCATAGCATATGTTTCTTATAGGTACGTCCTCACTATCTTCTACGGGTTTATGAACATATGATCTTAGAGGTTTCTTCTGGCCATAGTAATAATCAAAGGAAATATCAGCCACTGAAAATTGGAGTTCATTAAAATAATACGATATTCTAACTAATTCAACATAGTGTTTTCATCTTATACGTTTCCACACAGAGATGTTTGTAGATGACGATGATCAACAAATCAATAAAAATAGGAAAACAAATAAAAAGGGGATATATATTCTCGTAATAAATTACATATTTTTGTTCATTTTAAAATAATAGATCAAATTAAAATATCAATGTGCAGTGAACGTTCTAGTATCAATTTAAAATTGTTTGATGGATGAACCAATTTTTCCTAATTTAGGTAGAGTGCATTTGTTCGAATGCCTGACTAAATTACTATTATTCCCATATACTTTCCACCAATATATCGATTGATAAGTCGTAGCTAAATATTAGTCAACTAAATAAATGACTTGCCTGCACTTATAGCTAAAAATAAAACTAAATAGCACACAGTGTAGAAGCTATTCACATATTTAAGAGCCATTATTAAAGTATCAAATAAGCTAACACATTGATCTTAAAATGGAACGCGTGAAATAAGATCTCTGATTGATTTCATACCCATGAAGGCTAACAAAAGAATTAATAGTGCAATTCCCCTTATCAAAAGTTAATTATAATTTCAGTGTAATTATGAAAAGCTGAACGATATAGATGACTATACCAAAATTATTTGGGCAACTCCTGCCTAGCAGAAACTACATATAATCAACCTTCTTAACACCAAGTGGAATCATAGTCGAGCACTAATCTATATCAACAGAAAAAAAGCGAAAAAATTTTTGTTTGTATCTCTGGAACAACCAATCGGATTTGGAATAGTAAATCTGTACTTATTACCATGACGCTACAACCCACGAAAGAGGAGCAATAACCAAAGGTGATACTGCGGGGTACATCTAGTTTGATATAAACAGCAAGTTACTTCCTACGTACTGAAAAAGCATCATCATCTTCCTGACCTTGTCCCGTGTTATTTGGGGTCGGCGCAACACGTTTATTTCTTCCACTCTGCCCTGTCACTCGTCATGCTATCACTAACTTCCTTTTCTTTCATATCACTCTTCACACAATCCATCCATCTTTTCTTTGGTCTCCCTCTCCCTCTCCATCCATCCACATGTAAACTCATAACTTTTTTAGTAACATGCGTTTCATCCCTCATCTTCACATGACCATACCAAGACAAACGATTCCCTTTCAACTTTTCAGTCACTGGCGCCACTTT
Source organism: Mythimna vitellina (assembly GCA_949316375.1). Classification (NCBI taxonomy): domain Eukaryota; kingdom Metazoa; phylum Arthropoda; class Insecta; order Lepidoptera; family Noctuidae; genus Mythimna; species Mythimna vitellina. Next base: position 6,327,245 of record OX438696.1, read on the forward strand.
CAAACTTCCCCTAATATATTCATTTCTCACTTTATCCATTCTCTTCACACCACACATCCATCTTAACATTCTCATCTCCGCTACATGCAATCTTTTTTCATCCGTCTTTTTCACAGCCCAACATTCTGATCCATACAGTATGACAGGCTTTATCACGTACTTGTAGATTTTACCCTTCAACTTGAGCGGCACGTACTGAAAAAGCATGCAGATGAAATTATTTACTTCCTTTATAATTATTTCTTTTTATCTCCAGGTTAATCAGAACATCACAACGTAGCTAAAAGAAAACAATAAGAACCAGAAAGTCAATGATCTTTTTCGCCATCGTATCGACAATGCTCGACCTTCTCTGTATAAAGGTGCGGACTTTAATCTTCAAACACACCAATATCAAAGTAGGTCGTAGCTAAAATAATAGCAACCCCATGGGTAGTCCGAAAGAGAACCGCGGAGTCCTGGAACGCAAGGCAAAGGAGGAAAAGTCTGTTAAAAAGGTTAAGCAACGCTTGTCGAGGTCGGTCTATGGATGAATGACCAGCATTTTAAGCCGTTGGTTCTGGCTGTCATTTTTAGATCTTAAACAGTCGTGACGGATAGTCAGAACATAGGAAATCTGCCACCAGGTTACCAAGGTGTATTACCCAATTGCTGGGTTATGCAGGTCAGCTATACAGACACTTTATGTAAAATACTGCCCCCTTAGCCAAGTTACAATCGTTTCGTTCGCGCCGAACACCTCGAGTAGACCACGCCTCCGATTCTTTTGTTCTGACCACGTGATTGAGCGTTGAGATGACGTCAGAAGAAAGGAATCGGAGGCGTGGCCTACTTGAGGCGTTTGGCGCGAACGATACGATTGTAACTTGGCTAGGGGGCTGGTATTTAAAGCTGTATCCGATTAGACTAGAAGCCGATTTCAACATACTCGTAGTAGAGAAACGGAGTTTTTTGCCGGTTCTTCTCTATAGAAACCAACCATTTGGAACCGTGCACTAGCTTCTGATATTTTATAAGTGCCCATGTAGGCCTATGTGAAATTAAAAAGATTTTAAATTATTAAAACTTTACAGTTTGCATTTACCTACTTCCTAACGGGTGAACGTAGCTACATTCACCATTAGCTGTTATAATAATGGCATATGCGAAAGTAAAGGAGTACAAATAATGAAGGCAGAATTATACAAAAAAAAAAATATATAAAAAAACTCGTGAAACATTCGTAACCAGTTTTAAACATAAAATAAATAAGACAATACTTACCACATATATAACAGACAAAAATAGAGCTGAAACTAATCAGAAGGAAATGTCGAAATACTGACAAATAAGTCTATCAATTGGCGAAACTTCTTGTCCCTAACGTTAACGTTGGTCACGTAAAGTTACCAACATCGGGTCGAGGTCAAACCATCTTCAACATACGATAGATCGAAGGTTATCTTGTGCGTGACCAGATCAAAACAAAATACGACCCTTAGAACTTGTTTAGGTTAAGAATATTGGGATGATCCCAAAATATTGTGTATTTTGCTTGGGTGAATTAGCAATATCATTGTCAATATTGAGTTTAAGATATATGAAACTGATACAAGCAGAAGCAAATAATTGAAACAGTTCTACAACAATAAATATTTCACCGACACAATTTTTCTCATCGTCTCGTTCGTATAGTATCATTGATATAACTTTTATACGACATACTATCTTTTGTCAGCGGCGTCAGCTGCATGAAAGTATTCCTCCATATATATCCACGGGAATGGATTTGAAAAAACCTATCTTAGTATTTACCTACGTCATAAAATGAAAACTTGTGCCAAATACAGTCCTAGTCCCAATAGTTTCTGCTGTGCATAGATATGTCATTCAGTCAGTTTCTCCTTTTATATGTAAAGATGATTAAAGCGGTAGATAAAATCGGGTTTGTTGATGATGTTGATGTTGATAATGACGATGAGAAACACCACATAGATCCCCACATTACATAATATTTTTGTGATGCAAGACTGAAGTCCTGTGTAGCTTATATTTTTTTTTAGTATAGTGTACACCAGCTTGAAATTAAATTGCTATGCAAATTCTGAAAGGCGTATTTTTTATAAATAATTCTTTCTCTTCATAACGTGTTCGGATAAATTTTTCTCAGACCAATATTTGTCAACCTGCACAGCTCTGTTTGTGGCCTCGTATAAATTCTGGAAGGTGGAGATGGTTTGTGCAGGACTAGCAGCACAGAAGGTGACGCATAGCCTGTGGGTGTGTGTGCCTGGCTCCATATTGGCACTGTGTTTGAAATTCGTCGATGAAGTGGCAAAAGAAGCTCGAAGGCATCGTCAGGCAAAATCTCAAAACTGGGTAAGTGCGATTCATATATGTAAATAGTTCAATTCCCGAATGGAGTCTCGAAGATTTTTCCAAATAACGAAAAAGTTTTTTTTTTGTGACGCAACAACAAATTTACTGTTTTCAGATTTATTCCTATATCTGTGCTATAAGACCTTGCTTCATGCCAAATTTTAGCATTCTGAATCAACGGGAAGTACCCTATGAATTTTGATTCCCTTGAGAGTGTCGAAATATATGTTTTTTGCGACATAAACGGCCGTATTTTTTCACAGCTTCAAGAAATCACAAACTTGAGTATTTGGTTTTAATTTGAACTCGATACCTCCACGCGGACCCGAGATAAAAGGTCTTGACGGGCAGACAGACAGACGGACGGACAATAAAGTGATCCTATAAGGGTTCCGTTTTTTCCTTTTGAGGTACTAAACCCTGAAAATGATGAATTTCTGCCTAAAAATTTAAAGTGCTTCCGCTACTCGTAAATCCTTGCCAAAATCAATCGCGGTCGAAAACAATAGATTGAAGAAAGTCGTATAAATCAGCGACAAAACTGTCCAAAGTCTAAACAGGAGTACTTCAAAACTGGCATCAAACAATGCCAAGTTAAGTCCAATTACAGCGAAGTCTAAACGAGTCCCGAGTGGGTGGAACTTCATTTCCTTACTTATAGAAAGTGAAGTATTTCTTCTGTGATATCGGTGGTATTGATGTAGGAGATCAGCGGTAAGGGCCAGCTGAGAAGTCACATCAAACAACTTTAATTTACATTTCACCATGAATAAGGGTAGGAAACGATCGATGCATAAGCAGTAATTGAGCTATTATTAGTTTTTAACTTACTTCAAAAATGAGGTTTTCAATTCGGTTAAAAAAAAATTGTTGATCCTCAGAACTGCGTCATTTACGGATTCAAAAAATTATGTTTTTATTGGAATGGATATAAGTTGGTGAAGAAAAAAACGTGTTGCGCCGACCCCAAATAATACGGGATAAGGGCAGGAAGATGATGATGATGATGATGATGGATATAAGTTGGTGCTTCCAGTTTGGCACCATTTTTAACCAACTTAAAAGAAAGGAGGAGGTTCTAAATTTATTTTTATTATCTCATTATCTACATCATGCATGATCTAAATCTAGAAATTCTATTTTTTATTTGAAAAAAAGATACTTCCAGATTGTCAATTTTTGACGTTGTAATATGAGGAATTGAGGGAAATCCTAAAATGTTATGTGCACATATAAAATGGTTTTATATTTTCATCAAGAAGTTGAAATTTAAAATCAAAAAGTATTATTTATTATTATTATTATTAATAACGGGCTCAGGATGTTGATGTCCCGTTTCTGCAGTGCCGTTTCAGGTTTTTTCGCAGAGGCACACGTCGATGGCTTCCAATTCATCGTCAGACAGAAATCTGCCTCTTAGCTCTGCAGAGTGCGGGCTAGCTCCAACTCCATCCTGAAAACCACAGGGGGGGGGGGGGGTACGAGCCTCTGTTAGGTGATGTTGTTCACAGATGCGTCATGAACAACCACCTTGTTTTAAAATAAATAGATAGAGGTAGGTTTTTTTTTTTTTCTTAATTGTTTACTAACCCGTATGATATGTTTGTAGATGTTACTTATCTGAATTAAAGATTATTTTATATATATTTTTTTTTATTACTTAATAAAGTGAAACTGACGAGAAGACCACATTTGAGCAACGTAACTTCAGTTTTTGAAAAATAGAAATAATATGGCTTAAAAATAAAGTCTAAATATATTTGAATTTATTATTCAAAATCATTCCGAAGTTATAACAGACCAAAGATAAAGACCTGATATAGTATATACTCGAAGTTGTAGACGATTAAGTTTACCTGGTACAGACAATCCAGTTGAGTAGAGTTACCTTTGAGAAAGAGGTCAATCGTTGAATCCGACTCGGCTGGGCGGCGTTCGGGAAGCTGCGCGGTATCTTCTCGTCCAACATACCACAGTGTCTTAAGACGAAAGTCTATGACCAGTGCGTGTTGCAAGTGATGACACATGGCACTGAGACATGGTCGCTTACAATGGGCCTTATCAGAAGGCTTACAGTCACCCAAAAGGCAACGGAATGGGCTATGCTCGGAGTACATAAAGAATGAAGATATCCGCAGGAGAACCAAGGTCATCGACATAGCCCGAAGAATCGCCAAACTAAAGTGGCAGTGGGCAGGGCACATTGCACGTAAAACAGATGGTCGATGGCGCCAAAAGGTTCTAGAGTGGAGACCGTGCACCGGAAAACGCAGCGTTGGAAGGCCTCCCACAACGTGGACCGACGACCTGGTGAGAGTCGCGGGAATGCGGTGGATGCGAGACGCGCAGGATCGGTCGTTGTAGAGACGTTTGGGGTAGGCCATTGTACAACAGAGTACTTTCGGCTCAAATGATGATGATGATGATGATAGTATATACATATGTTTATAGAGTATTTTCCAATCTTACCTGATGCATTTAATTTTTTTTTTTCGAGATATGATATCATCTAATGACTATTCGCGCTCTAGGGTGAAACGAGAGGGTGTGTCAGATTTTTACCAACTAAACACTAACATTGGTTTTTTGCATTCTAGAGCCACAGTAACTAACTTTTTCAAACGTACCCGAAGCCAAGCATTTCAATACTAGTATTTAGGGTGTATTTTTTAGCATTTTCAAAAACATTATAAGAATTTTTAATCAGTCTAATTAGTCCATCCCGCTTTTGCTTGCAAATCGCGCCATACAACAAAGTAACGACGTTCTTAATGAACTCTCCCTGTAAACTGTTCCACAAGTTCTGAACTAGTCCACTGGAGGCAAGCGTTAACATTCCTCCAACATTTTTATATGATTAAGTGATGCGGTATGGATCCACTGCAATATGCATTTTTAATTTTTCATATTCTTTTTTAGGTTTACTGGTTATACTGCCAAGCTGCGGGTTGTTCTAAGGAGTTATCAAAAGGTAACTGAAGGACACTGTTGGTCAGTAACTGACGCTCCCTTCCACTCCATCTAGACCGAGAGAAGTTTTTTTTTTTTTAAATGATATAAACCAGTGCTTGACTGCGATCCCACCTGATGGCAAGCGGAGATGCAATCATTGATGGTCAGGCGCACTAGTTTATTAAGAGCCTATTCACTCTAGCCTTGAAGACACCTAAATTATAGTTCGACGGGAAGACCGCAGCAGGCAAATTATTCCAGTCCTTCGATGTACGCGGTATAAACGACGAAGCGAAATGCTTAGTCCGGACCGTTGAAGTTTCAACAACGTAAGGGTGGACACTCGCCATTCCTCGGGTTGTTCGATGGTTGAAAGGAGATTTTTGATGATTTCCACGTAAAAAAGAGTTGCTGGTAATGATAATGTTACCAATTGCAACAATAAAGGGGTGACCAGACTTTTGCAAACCAACGTCCCAACCAAGGTGTCCTTGCAAAAAATCTAAATTGATGTATGTGAAAACAATATTACAATGTAACAAAAAAAAAAACAAAAATTTACAAAAAATAATTACAAGACATCACAAAAATTTCTCAATAATCAACACTTACATTACAAAGAAAGGACATGATTTATTGAGTTTTTTACTGACCAACCTGAAAGATGGGTCAGCGAACTCAACTGATGATGGCGGGTGACACACAAACCACGAACTCGACTGAAGTCAGCCGAACGACGCGCGATAATTCACAATCGTGAAGCTTCGGTGCGGCCGTAGGTAACCGTAACTGATGCCGAATCTATATCTTTTGCCAAAACCGAAACCAAAACTTTGATAGGTCTCTAAGAACTATCTAAGTACTCAAGGAATCCTAAGCGAATACCCATGGGTTTTGAGAATTCAAGTAGCAGTTCTTCAGATGTCAGCAACTGTCAGCATAGGGCCATTGGTCGGACTTTTGAAAGAGAAACCCGTGGTCCTTGAACGCAAAGAGGAACTAAAAGAACATAGGCTTAGGTTTAGTCAGTAAGTCTGATACATCATCCTACTCTGCCCTAGAGCGGGAGCAGTTATTAGATAATTCCCCAGCTTAAAAAAGTTGCATATAAAATTACGACTATTTCGTGTGGTTGGAGCTTAAAAAGTACAAAACACCATTATCCACGAACCTTACCTAGTACACATTTGGCTCGCCGTCCGACTGTCCGGTAACCGTCCGGACCGAGCCCAAGGCATCGACGGCGCGTGCTGTTCCACGCGCGCCTCATGGAGATGTCAGCAACTGTAGGGGCCCAGCAGTGTCGAAGCCTACTGGGGCCACGGGTAGTGTGAAAGCGAAGCCCGGGGCCCCGGGATGAAGGCAAAGAAGGAACAGGAGTGGGTTTTTAGTCAGTAAAAGTCTGACACTATCTCCCGCTTTGCCCAAGGCCGGGATTTTTAATCAGATGATTTTCCCACCCAAAAAAAAAAAACCTAGTACACATTCCTTCTGCTTCGTCCACATTTATTCCTACCTATCCTATCCAAAAAGCACTTATCTAAAAAACATCACCTATGGGATCAAGTGGTAGATGTAGGTCTATCTTTTACGGGCGACCCATCCAGTTCTTGGAGTGTCCGTTGATCTTATAAGCATACAAAGTTGTATAAGCTGTGAATGTTGACTACTGAAGAGAACTTCAATGCATACAGTCTAGCAGAAAAATAATGTTGGCTCGATCTGTTCACTCGTCGTTTTTAAATAGTAGAACGTGTCGATTGTCCTGTGCGTGGGCTTAGTTATCACAGCTTTTAAAATACTCATAGGTAGCTTTGCTAAACAAGCGTAAGTTGACATACATTGGTAAATCCGCAGGTAGAATATTGGGTGAACAAGCCAGAGCCAGCGGAGCCCCACAGAATACCAGCGTCAGGTCATCATCATCATCATCATTTCAGCCGAAAGACGTCCACTGCTGGACATAGGCCTCTCCCAAGTGTCGCCACAATGAACGGTCCTGTGCGTCTCGCATCCATCGTACTCCCACAACCGTTACCAGGTCATCGGTCCACCTTGCAGGAGGCCTTCCAACGCTACGTCTTCCGGTACGGGGTCGCCATTCCAGAACCTTTCGGCCCCAACGGCCATCCATTCTGCGAGCAATGTGCCCTGCCCAGCACAGCCCTGCGTCAGGTATATTTCTTTTATTTTTTTTATTTTTATTTACCTGACACAAGCTGAGTTAGGCTCCCATTTGATGCAGTTTTGAAGCGCACACCGCACTATGCTATTAATTTCTATATTAGATTGTAATTCTATTTTCTAATTGAGGTGTATATAAGGGTGTATATTATTCCAGTTTTATGTTGTACTATAAAAATCTACTATTTTACACAATCTTCGACTATTTTCATTCACCATTACCAGCCTTGCCAAGGGAAATATGTTAGTCAATAAACCAAATTCATTTTTCAAAAATAACGGCTAACTTGATGACCAGCCCACCCCACCAGGTTAACACACCTGTTGATAATCTCAGCGGGGGGTGAAATATTACATCCCTTATGTAGAATGCTGTTATTTTAATAAGGGACTTACTTAAGGAGAAGTTTGGAAAACTTTATCTTTGTTGACGAAAAAAATTGGTTTCTTAAATGCCTAACTCAAGGTATTGTTGGCCACGGGATTTTTTTTCCACGTTTAACACGACGCTATCTAGACCTGTACCATGACGTTTAAAGTAAGATTGTTTCATTCTTATTTCCAGTGTGGGTAAGAGATGGCGCTAGACAACCTGTATAGCTCTGTCTCTTACCCACACTGAAATAAGAATAAAACAATCTTACTTTGAACGTCATGGTAACCCCGCATGTCATAAACTAAGCAAAATTTGTGCTATGAATACTAGACAACTGATAAACATACTTATATATTCCTAAATACATACATTTTGTGCCTGTTGCTGTGGAGACTCTGGGCAGTTGGAGTAAGGAGGCTAAGTGTTTTGTGAGAGATTTGGGCCTTAGGCTCGGAGAGGCAACGGGTGACTCCCGGTTCAGGTCGTTCTTGGTGCAAAGGATGGCCATCACTATTCAGCGAGGTAATGCGGCCAGTGTAATGTGCACTCTTGCACCGGGAACGATCAGGGGTGGGTTATTTATTGACGTTAGACATTTGATTTAATTGTAAAATGAATTTTTTTTTTGTATGGTGTTTTTTATCACATAAAAAAGTACATACATATCTTTATATCTAAAAGGTCTTACGAAATGTCGTTTTTTAAAACGGGTATTTTTGAAGTGTTATATCTTTGGATTGCCTTGGAATTATTATAAGTTCAAATATACTTATACTTTATATTAAAGGTACGTAATTTTTTTTCGAAATTTAGTATTTATTGGTTTCTTTGTGTTTTATATTTTCTGTAATATTACAGTGAAATCTAAGAAAACTCGCATTATTTTGTAATATGAGTTCTACCGTGAAAACAATGTGTCTCAAGCGGTATGCAATATTGATGATGTATACGGACTTAAAACTGCTAATGAATGGGATGTTTATTTTAGTTTCAATCACTTTCACGTGGGAAACTTTATCTCACGAAAAACTTTTCTTCTCAGGGCGGAAATAAGACAAATCTCCAAAACGAAAGCTATTAAATTAAACCAAGAACACAGAGTTCTTTTATTCGCAAAAAGTCGTGGTATCGCTGGCCCCAGTAGGCTTCGGTCCTGCTAGGTCCCTACGGTTTTACTGAAATCTATTTAGGGCGCGTGTGGAACACCACGCGTCGTCGACGACCGACGACTCTGTGCTTCAAACATCCAGCAAACTCCAGGACCCAGGGTTTTCTTTTGACTTGATCATTAAAACCATTTCTTCTATCTGCTACCCCTTAACAAAGAAGCTTATTAAAACAGTCATCTCACCAAGAAATTGTTTCCATAAACCTGTGGAAAGCTTTTTTAAGCCCGAGAGAGCTACTAAATTGAGTTCGGGCTGCGTTCAAAGTAAATTATATGGATTGTAATCCACATAGTTGCTGTTACTATGCACGTATTATATTTTTCTTTAGAAACTGTTTGTGCTTGGTGAATACGATTATACGATTGTTGTCAAAATTATTTATTAAAGTCTAAATAAAATTACAGAAGCGGTTTTAATGCCTTAGGCAATTTCTACCAGTCAACCTTTGAGTGATGCAGAGAAAAAGTGTTAGATTTGCCCCTAACACTATTTTACTCTGTTCCTATTTTTCTGTGTTTCTATTTTTTTCTTTTAACAATAACATAACATAGCATAATCAGCCTATTAATGTTCCCACTGCTGGGACTCAGGCCTCCTCTCTCTAGAAGGAATGGGGCGTAATTCACCACGCGAGCCCAGTGCGGATTGGTGAATGTCACATTTCTTCAAATTTTTGGTTCTAGGACATGCCTGTTTCCTCACGATGTTTTCCTTCACCGTTTTGAGAGCAGTAGTGATGAAATAAATTACACAAAGTAATGCTGGCTGCGTTACCACTCGGCCACCACTGCTCTCCTGCTCAGTTTAACAATAAAAGAGACAAAAAAGGCGAAAACTAAAAAGATGTACAAATGAACCGTAGAAACAATACAATCGTATAGCATATACACAAATGAATATACTAAATACCCAAATATAGACACTCAAACAATTAGCGGAGGTGTGTTGGAGTGTGTGTGTGTGTGTGTGGTTATGTTTTATGGTTATATGATTAAGTTTATATGCATAAATAAGTAAATCCCAGCAGTAGAAAAATCATAAGGATATAAAGAATTTTGATGATAGAAGATGTTGATCTTTGTGATGTTCCTAATACTAGGAGTCAGGCTTCTTCTTTTCTCTAGAGGGAAGGGCCGTATGGGTTACGCGAGCCCAGTGCGGGTTACTGGATGTGACATATCTTCGAATTTTTAGTTTAACATCATACCAAAATATTTTCCATCACCGTTTTGAAATAAATTACACTAAGTAAAGGACCTACCTGGGTTTGAACGCGACGTAATTATAAAGTAAGACTGCTCTCAAATTCGACATATACTTCTGATATACTTTCGACCAAAAACAGTGTTTAAATTTTGTCATTATTGTTCCGTTCATATCTGGCATAATATTTACGAATCGTAAAGCAAAGGAATGGAACTTTCCAGAAGTAATTAGAACAAAACTAATTTTGGAGTCTCGAACGGTTGGCGCTGACAAAGAGTTGTAATGTTTGTTGGGTAAACTTTATTCGGAAATAATTGAGAACGCTGCCTGTCGGATACTTGCTTCTTTATGGCTTTTGATCCTTGGTCAGGACTTTGGTTTATGGTTGTATTGGGTGGCTTGTAAATAATACTTATATTTCTCTAATATATAATTTGTTTCAGTATAATTATTTCCTTTTAATTTATCTCACAGAAAGTGTAAAAAGTAGAATATCCAACACAAGGATAAATCTGATTGAGTCTTCTTCTTGAGCGGTTTGAATTCCTCACATCACAGGTCTATGTTAACTCCTTCGCAGTGCTCAGGAGTTAATTATATAAGTCCCTCACTGCGTTCGGGATAAAAACTATGCAACCTTTGTTTCGTTATGAATTCAAGAAGCCGCCCGCGACTTTAAGACATTGCTTTATCTCCTAGTCACAAAATCTACTATTAGAGACACAACAGTAACCACATTTTACTCTTTTTTTTTGTTAGTTGCTAGTTTAGTTTTGAATGAACCCGTTTGAATCACGTACATTTTTAATTCACTTAATAAGATTTTTTTTTTCAAAAGATTTTGACGTTCCAAATTCAAATCACACAAGGAACGTGTGGGCGTCCCCTGAGCGCATGTAGTATGGGCTATATTAGATCCTTAAAGTCAGAATGACTCGCTTTAAGTGAGGGTTGTATGACATATAAATGGGTATTATTAAGCAGGTCGTGTAAAAAGTATAATATGTGCTATTCCAGGACATATGGACTATCCGTGTCCAAGTTTAATCAAAATCCGTTCATCCATTCGAGCCTGAAGAAGTTACAAAAATACATACACTTATAAACTTTCGTCTTTATAATATTTGTGTTATGAAGACTTGGTGTGTTGTGGTTCGATGTGAATTCGGTACTGAGTAGAATATATTCAGCTTTTGAAGGTTACACTGTAAAAATGCGTCCACACGGTACCGATTGAGTACAGACAGACAGATTCGACTTTTCCCACTGACTTTTGTCTGCACCGCTATGATGCATGGTCAAAATTCTATACAACGATTATTATAATAATATGTCGGTTGTCCATCATCATCATCATCATTTCAACCGATAGACGTCCACTGTTGGACATAGGCCTCCCCTAAGTATCGTAACAATGAACGGTCCTGTCCGTCTTGCATCTATCGTATTGCCGTGACTTTTACTACCTCATCGCGTCTTTCGGGACGCGGTCGCCTCTCCAGAGTCTATCGGCTATCTGTTCTGTGAGCAATGTGCCCTGCCCATTGCCACTTAAGTTTGGCGATTCTTCGTGTTACGTCGGCAACCTTGGTTCTCCTGTGGATATCTTCATTTCTGATTCGATCATGCAAGGAAACTCCGAACATAGCTCTTTCCATTGCCCTTTGGGTAACTTTAAGCCTTCCACATCAGTCATCATAGATTGTCCACCATTAATAAAATAAAACGTTATGTTAATACAATTAGAGGTTATCGTGTGTCATCATCATATCAGCCGATAGACGTCCACTGTTGGACATAGGCCTCTCCTATCGCCATAACGACCAGTTCACCTTGTACTCCTACAAGGTGGACCGATAAGGAGGCCTTCCAATGGTGCGTCCTTCGGTACCCAGTCGCCACTCCAGAACCTATTGGTCCCATCGACCATATGTTCTGCGACCAATGTGCCCCGCTCATCGTCTCTTAAGTTTGGCGATTTTTCAGGCGTATGTATGTAAAATAAAATTTAGTTCAGTTTCCACATAGTTTATTATATTTTTAATGAATAAATTGTAATTAAATTCCATTTCCATGGCCCATACTTTAATATTGAAGAAGGACCTTTTAGTTTATTTTAGGCAACACATAAATTCCTCTAGAAGCGATGTACTCCTTAACACCAGGAAGATTCCTAATCTTCTCGATTACTGCTTCGATTGTGGGGTATTTCTTCTCCAACTGAGTGTCCAACATGAGATTACTTGCTTCAACTATACCGATCAGAACGAACTCGGCCCAAGATAGCTGAAAAGATAATTGATATAAATTAATCATGGATATTTCATAGAATCGGATGGCACGGTGGGCGTAGTAGTTAAGCGACCGTAGGCGCGGGCTCGCAAACGGCGAGCAATGGGTAGCTCGCTGTGCGACCGTCTGGTAACCGTCCGGACCGAGCCCAAGTCGTCGACAGCGAGTACTGTTTCACACACGCCTAAAGTAGATGTCAGCAAACCGTAGGGGCCCAGCAGGGTTGAAGCCTACTGGGGCCAAGGGTCTGCTTCTGAAAGGAACAGGATTGGGTTTTAAGTCAGTAAAAGTCGGATACATCCTCTCGCTCTGCCCATGAACGGGGGATGTCATTGGCTGAAAATCGGGATCAGAATCCTGTCGGCTGGGACGTGAGGACCGTAACATCGCGCGTGCTCGTACGGCCGCCTTCTTTGGTAGCATTACTGCTTCGTAGAATGAGGCGACCGCCTGCCACTCCTCGCTTCGGAGCATGGCCTGTACCAAGGCCCGGCGCAAGAGATCGTTGCCGTCGATCGCCCCCACGAGGACACGGCGGTGCTCTGCCCAAGCGGGGCACACCTCTACCGTTTGCTGCAACGTGTCCTCCAGGCGGTCCACACAGTGGTGACATCCGGGCGATTCTTCCACACGAATCCGGTGCAGGATCCTTCCAAACTGACAATGTCTGGTGAGAACCTGCGTTATGCGGAAGGTAATGAAGTCGTGAGGTCGTTCCAGCCATGCCTAAAAGAGGGGATCTGCCACCATAATTAAGGCGTGCTCAGCACTAGGTTGCGACAGTCACCGGAAATCTGTCCATCATGCCGCGACTTGTCGCGGCAGCGGAGTTTCGCCCCGGCGAAAATAAGTAAATATAACTTTGCATCTGACCGCTGTCTGTTGTTTACACACAGTAACCACAACCAATACAGCAGATAAAAAGTACACAGATGAATGACATGTGATAACGTCTACAATAATATCATTGATTCGTCATTTTAGAAGAGCATAAATAATATGATATGAATTTCTTCAACAGGTCAAGTTCGTAGCCTTTTGATTATGACAAAATTATTTATCATCATTACATTTTCAATTTCAATAACATAAATATCTGTAGATAATTTTACTGAAAACAAGTATATATCTATATATATACAACATTACTTTTAGTATATGCGAAACCTGAAACACGTGTCTAGTATCTATATACATATAATAAAACAGTAAAATTCTTTTGTGATGGTATTAGTTGGCGCAAAAACTACTGAACCGATTCTGTTCAAATTTTGCATACACAATCCTTATAGGTCAGGGCAACTGATAGGCTATAAACTATCACGCTATTTGCTATGTGGGGTGAGCAATAATCCAAAATGTAGGTATTGAACGACATTTGCCGCGAGTTCAATTCCCAGCTACAGTTAAAAATTTTGACATTATTTTGTCTTATTTTTTTGTATTAAAATAACTTTTACCATTTTTTCAAAATAAAATTGACATTTCTATTCGATATCTTCTAAATATTTTGTAAAAACTAATCAAAACACATAATAAAATCAAAGCGACGAGTAAAATCACGTACTATAATGTTACATTATTCCATTTAGCTGCAAATTTAACTTCTAAAACGAAAATCATCACGCTATCATCGTTAGGGAGCCAACCAGTCAATTAATGACGTTTATATAAGAACGTCTATTTTATAACTTACTCATCGAAGACCGCAGCGCAGTGGTTTCGTAACTAGACTTTCATGTAATGTGACGGTGGTTCAAATCCCATACGGCTCTCTTAGGAGAAATTTTTGTTCTATTTTGTCATCGTGAATAAGATTTTTTTATATATTTTTGCATGCTTACAATTTTTTTTTTATAAATCTACGTATATAATATATCTGTAGAAATTTTTAGTGAAGTGCGTATTATTAATTTTAGAAATCGATGTAGATAACTTTTATACATTTAAATTGTTGGAATTGGAACTTGATAATTGTCTTACTTAGGCTTTGTTTCATCGCAATGAAACAAAGCATATGAAAGACAAACGGTATGAAATCAAAGTTTTCGAGAAGTAAAATATGACACCATAAGCAATTCAGATACTCGCAACGCCATCTAAAGACTCAAAGTAGAAATAATGATGACAATGACGGTTGAACTTCATATTAAATTTGATAGATGGCATTGCGTGTTTTACGTAATTTTCTGAGTGGCAGAAGAATGGCCATCGCCCACGTTTACAGTTATGGTTAAACTGGTGTAAGACGAAGGCATTTTTAACAATCCTACTGCTTATTTTTATTATTTTTTTCCCATTATTGTAGCAAGCTAATTGACCGTGATTATTCAAGGGATACCATCCAAAGACGATAAAAGTAAATACCTATATGTATTTAATTATTCACTTTAAAATAACACGGCCACATTTTCGGAAGGGGTTACAGGGTACCTTGCGTTGGATGGTCCCCAGGTGGACCGATGACCTGGTGAGGGTCGCGGGAATCCGATGGATGAGAGGCTCACAGGACCGGTCATTATAGCGACACTTGGGGAGGTTTATGTCCAGCAGTGGACGTCTTTCGGCTGAAATAATAATGATGATGATGGCACCTTTTTTCTTTTTTTAAGGGTGGAAATCATCCAATGACTTCTCCCGCTCTGGTTGGAGCGGGAGGACGTGTCAATCTTTTACTGACTTTTTTTTTTCCGGTGGGAAAATCATCTTATGACATCCCCCGCTCTTGGGCGGGGCGGGAGATAGTGTCAGAATCTTTTACTGACTAAAACTACACCTGTGTCTATCACTACGCGCTGTTGAGGATTGGGCTCGATCCGGTCAACTACAGGACGGCTAGCTACCTATTGCTCGACGTCCGGAAGCCCGCGTCTACCGTGATTGGTAGTCGGGGTCGGAATCTCGGCTCGGCGTGAGGCCGTTCGTTCCCTAACGCGTGCGGCCTCCGCCTTCGCTAGCATTAAGGCTTTGCAGAAGGAGGCGAACGCCTGCCATTACTCCTCGCTCTGGATCAGAGCCCGGCGCGAGAGGTCACTGACGCCGATTACCTCCACGAGGACTCGGCGGTGCTCCGCCCTTGCAGGGCACATCTCCACTGTGTCCTCCGGCATGATGGCACCTTGCGGATTAATAATGGTGTGTTTTATTATTTACAGTCACTGCTTCATATAAAACGGGATCGAATGTGTTTTTCTGATCACAGTTCGACAACGTATAATGTATCTCAGATTCCTTGCTGCCTTACGTCGATATCTGGACGTTACCTTTTTGCAATGAGTGGTGACCAACACTGGAACAACCCTCTAAGGGAGGCCAGTCTCAGGGATAACACTTATCGGCTGCTACATTTGTTAACCGTAATTTCATTGTTTTATGGATAAGCTCAGGACTGTTGTGGGTGTTTCGAACGGTTTCTGTTCTGGGTTCGGTTGAAAGTACCCTGATATTACCATTTTGTGAATCGCCTGGAGGACTCGGTGTAGCATGCGGTGGAGGTCTATCCATCTTGAGTGAACTGCCGTGTCCTCATAGAGGCAATCGGTGTCAGTAATTTCTCGGTTTGGCCATCAATATGCGAGTTCGATTGAACGGGGATACACGCGCACAAGTTTTCGCCGTAGTTCATTCATAAGTTGGAGACTCTTAGGTAGTTCCCACTATGGAAAAATCATTTATCTTATATACGGGGATATCAATTAAATACACACCAAAATATCCTAGGTAAATGAACAAGTAATTCTAACGCTTAAAATGATCAAACTGCAATAATCAATGCAAGCATGCTCTCGCAAATTCTTCATAAGTACTGTTGTGGAAGAAGATAGTTGATGATTTATTTATTTATTTATTTAATCCTTTATGCACAAATGTACAGCGGCGGACTTAATGCCTGCCGGATGATGATAGTAGTTTTGGGATTCACTTAAGGCTTTTCACTATCAGTGCACGTTATCCAGCTGAAGGTCGGTGTCCCGATTATGCTCCTTCGTTTACCTCTATCAAAGCTGTCTAACTGCTTAAACTCTTCAGTGAAAAGTTATTGAGGCGAAAATTGTTATGGGAAATAACTCTTTCGATCAATCTTGCAGCCCTAGCAGACATCGGCCCTAGAGGGCCCTATCCATTTGCTGAAATCTCTTTGAGTCGCGCGTAGAATACTACGCGCCGTCGATTCAGGACTGCTTTGACCAGACGGCCGGACAGCACCACCGCAATTGCGTGTTTGCAATGGCTGGGAATTGCCTTGCGGCTTCCAACACCCGGAGCGTCCCTTGCAGCGACCGCTGAGGAGTCAGGATGTCCTATCCCTCATAGTTTCAGCCACCTTCTTTGATCGTAGTGCGTCACTGAAGGAGGCTACTTACTGGTTGTCATTTTCTCCACCAATCGCCCCCATAAGGACAAGGCGGCGCCGGCTCTCCGACCAAGCGGGACTGACTTCCACCGTATGCTCCATCGTATTCTCCGGGTGATTCGCACAATGGTGAGACCCGAGTGTTTCTTCCCGCTGAATTCGACACAGATACCTTCCGAAACACCCACAACCGGTGAGTCCTGCACAAAAAGAGGATGCCTGTCTTTGAGAAGTGTCTACAGAGGCGTCACCTCTGTAGACACTTCTCAAAGACAGGCATTACCGCTGCGATTTGATTGTGGCGTGCTCACTGTGGCGAGGGGTTAAAATCATACAATGTTGTTTTACCAGAACATAAACCAGAAACATACATAAACTAATGACTTTTCCCTTGGGGTAGGCAGAAATGCCAACTGCTACGACCCATACTCTTTCTATTCATTGACGTTCATACATCTGGATCTGGACGAGTACATAACATGTTTCCTGAAGGTAATTTGTGTTTTTAACGGACTTCTAAAAAAGGAGGAGGTTCTCAATTCGGATATTTTTACCTTTAACCGTTTTATGTTAAAGTACAATAAATTATTGCGATGCTTTCGGAATGAATTGCAAGCACAGAGTGATTGTACAGTTTTACGAACTTAACGCAGACGAAGTCGCGGGCAACAGCTAGTTAAAAATAAGCTTGTTATTTCAGCAAAAATATGGTGGTGTGTTATGACGAGAATGGATAAAGTGAGAAATATTAGAGGAAATTTGTAAGTGGCACCAGTGACTGAAAAGTTGAAGGGGAATCGTTTGTCTTGGTATGGTCATGTAAAGAGGAGAGATGAAACGCATGCTACTAAAAGAGTTATGAGTAAACATGTGGATGGGTGGAGAGGGGTGGGCCAAAGAAAAGATAGATAATTTTTTTCTTTCACATCACTGAAAGAAAAAAAATTAGTGATAGCATGACGGTTGACAGGATAGAATGGAAGAAAATAACATATTGCGCCGACCCCAAATAAGATGGGACAAGGGCAGGAAGATGATGATGATGTCAGCAAAAATATATGGTCACCGGGTCATCCAGCCGAATGAGGGGTGGTTTTGCACTTGCGCCCAGCTGTTTGCTGGCGCCTAATACCCGCTATGACCTGCCGTGACCTGTGTTGTACTTAGTGTCGCTGGTGTCCAACTTGTGAACTTTTTGAATATTTTTAGGAAAAAATATGACATGGAACTAACTATTGAAATCCATTCAGTTACGGATTCTGAACAAACTATTTTCAGGTTTCGCATTAACTAAAAATTATGTTGTATATAAAAGGAGAAACTGACTGACTAACATATCAGCGCACAGCCGAAACAACTGGGACTAGCCACTTGAAATTTTGCACAAGGCTTTCTTTTATGACGTAAACGAGCAGTAAGAAAGGATTTTTTACAATTCAGCCCCTAAGAGGCTAAACGGCCTTCTTTTACGCAGAAGAAGCTACTGGCAAAAATTAGTCAATAAATAATCATGCTGTTATTCATAGTCATTGTTCATAATCACAGGGCTGCGGGTTAGTCTTAAGCGGGTCCTTTTCCACTCGCCTATCGTCAACATCGAGCATGGTTTAAAAGCTTGTCACTTAATCTAACGCAATCCAACACGATGTTTGATTAAGAGGTAATGCAAAAAAAGAAGGACAACACCTGAAAACTCTGTTGGCATTCGGTAATTCTGTGACTTACACGAATATTTTACAAAACGTCTTCCAGGAAATACGTGTTTTTATTTAAACCCTTAAAAGTTTTTCAGAAAAATTCGTTTTTCAGAATCTCGATTTAATGTGCAAGGTCTCTATTAATGTGGAGGATTAAAATGGAGGGCCAAAGTTCACGTAAAATAGCCAATTTTCAGAGGTCTTTTTCTAGATTAGTTTTACACAAATTTATGTTTTTAGTTCTATAGATGCCTAGTTAATATCCACAAGCTGTGTATCCAAAATATCTATTTTATTTATTGGGGACAACAAACAATAACACATAGGAAATTACATAAAAAAGGCTTAGCAATAGTTTTATACATGTGATATCAACAACGCTATCCACATATAGAAATATGAGACAATTTAACACCCGCAACGAACTAGGTTGTAACATTAATTCAGTAATTTTTCAAAATGAACCTTAACACCTAGGGCAGAAAAAACTATTTGATAATTACTTGGTTTACTCAAGCATTCATACTCATAATGTAGTATTCATGATGCAAATTTAGTGTATGTCATTTCATCATCATCATCATTTCACATAGGCCTAATCCAATTGTCGCTACAAGGGATGATCTTATGCGTCTCGCATCCATCAGATTCCCGCGATCGCCACCAGGCCATCAGTCCACCTCGTGGGAGGTGTAATTGTAGGAGTTTATCCTTTATCAAACAAGAATCTTAACGCAAAACAACTAAGCACATATGGTAACATTTAATCTAATTACAAAACATCGCGTTAATTACACGTGTTGGAGCATCCGACGTACTTTCTTAACGTAATTAAACGGGAAACTTCAAAACAGTTATCAGTTTACACAGCTGTCGAAACAATATACTGCTTGACGGAAATTTCCTGATTATTTTGCCACTTCCTATATTCTGTCTAGAAAGGGCGGTAAAAAGTTTAGAGAGAGCAAGATTCGAAAGTTCTAAAGTTCAAAACCATCATCACACTGCGACTGAAGTCTGTCATTTTTTTTTTAAATTAATATAAACTAGTGCTTGACTGCGATCCCACCTGATGGTAAGCAGTGATGCAATTGTTGATGGTGAAGCGCACTAGTTTATTAAGAGCCTATTCACTATATAGCCTTGAAGACACCCAAATTATAATCGGATGGAAAGACAATTTGCCTGCTGAAGGCAGGCAAATTGCCTGCTGAGGGCAGGTAAATTGTTCCAGTCCTTCGATGTACGCGGTATAAATGACGAGGCAAAACGCTTATTCCGGACCGTAGAGGTTTCAATAACGTAAGGGTATCCACCCTCTCGCCGTACGTCGGGTTGTCCGATGGCAGAAATGAGATGGCGGATGTATTTCCCGCACACACTCTTCAAAATACAACCTGTAAAACACCGAAAGGCTGGGTACCCTAAGCCTGTGCTCAAGGCTTTGAAGACCGGACTTAACCTAATCAGGATCACCAACCCACTTCCTTTTTAATTAATAACAAAATTTTATATTTATCTTTCTTTAACCGCCTGGGTCGAATTGGTCCGACCAGTGATCTCACGTTCTATTCGCCAGGATCGTGTGTTCGCAACTGGATACTCCATCTCCTTTAGCTCTTTAATCCCTATAGGTGACAGAAGAGCTGCCAAGATGCAGTATTTGGTCCTGGATGTGCTAACCTAGCGGAATAAATGCGAGATTCTTTGTCGGATATATCCGAAGAGGGCGATTAAAATATTAAACACCACGTATAGCGCTGGGCTACTTCAATAGTCATAAGGTGTCCTTTTAATGAAAATACCGACAAAATTCTATAGAAACTAGTAAGTTATGGGGTTTCTAATCACAGCACACAATTGATAAAGTCCGCCTTTATACTTTTGTGTTGCATGAAGTTTTAATAAATAAATACAATCATCTGGACGCTAAACCAGTCATAGGCGACCCTTGAAGAACCATTACGAAATCGTACAAAGAATCGGCAGTAAAAGTTTGCCTGCAATTGGCTGCGAAAGTGTAGGCAATGGGAACTGAAGGTTGGCTCGACGACGAGAGAGGACTGAGCTTGAGGGCCTGGTTGCGGTTAGATGTTTAGGGTAGTTGAGGGTTAGTCAGAACTTCAACCAAAAGACGTCCACCTGCTTGCTGGACATACGGCTTCACCAATCAACTCTGGCTTATGAGAAAAGGAAATATTCTTTCAGAAAACCATGATGTCTGAATTTGGGCTGCGAGAATGTTCGAAAGTGTTACCCGTGGCATTGGAACGCAAAGGGCAACAGAGGAACACGCCCTCTTGCTCCACCCAGAACGGAACAAGTTAATAGATGATTTCTTACCTCAAAAATCACGATTTAGGCAACTTTTCGGTCGTTATGTGGGTGGTTGATCATTTTTATATATCGAATTATTCTGTGACTTAGATATCACGTGTTTTTGGTACGAGCTGTTATTTGTACATCTTTGACAGTTGTTATGGATTGTCAGAATCCAGGAAATCTGAGACAAATCTTGCCAAGGGCTGTTGTGTTTACTGCCGCAATTACTGGATTGTGTACGTGAGATTGATAGTCGCTCCATGTTATATTCTGATGTCTAGCTATATCTGGATAGACTAGAAGCCGACCCTGATACAGTACCAGGCTACGCAGATTGAATCACAAATTAAAATAAAGATTAAAGTTTCATTTTAGTTACCTTTCCAGTGAAGTATCCACCATTCTCATTCAGCTGCTTTTCCAATCTTGAAAAGAAGAAGTCGATGGTTTCCTCAAGTAATTCCTTCTTCAATTGTTTCTGCTTTTCAGGGTCTTTTTCTTTCCTGTAAACCATAAGCTCTGAAAAAGAAAAAGTTTTTGTTATGAACTCGTTCTCAATCAGGTTTTAAATACCAACAGTTTTGCCAAGGCTTCGGGAAAGTCCGAAAGAATTTCCATGACCACGAACTGAAAATAGCAATTGAAGGATCACAGGTGGGTTTTAATCTGTAAAGGTGTGATACTCCGTCTTCCTCCACCCAGAGCAGTAGGAATTATTTTATTTTTTCCCATTTTGTAATTACTTGGGCTCCTGTACAAAACAGCGATTCGATGCGATGCGCAGAAATCTGTGTGATGCGGTTTCATGCGCTTCAGGTGTCACGTCGAGCGTACTCGCAAATTTTTACGACGCGATGTCGCATCGCAGTTTTGTGTTTGGGCAGTTACTCCTTTTTATATTGAAAAGAACTTACTTTGCCAAAAATCGTAGAGGGTGTATGCAGTGCTTTCCGCAACAGCTTGCAGCCACGGATCCACGGGTATTAGGTCCGTGTTTCTTGCCACGTACTTGACGATGGCCAGTGATTGATTCAGGACCTTTTCACCCTCTTCGTATAGAGGGAACTGGCCGTATGGGAGTTCTATAAGTTGAAATAAAACAACATCACATTACACTGGTTTTTAACCTACTTAAAAAAAAGAGGTTCTATGTTCTATTCAATGAGAGTTTTTAGTAAAATGGTGACCAAACGGTTGCAAACTAGCGTTCCAACCAAGTTGACCTTGGTTTATGTGTTTGGTTTGTGTTGCGGCTACATGGATGTAAACCACGCGCCAACACGTTCGGTGGTTGGGAAAACGCGCCTCCCAACCGAGGGCGTTGAAGGTCATGGTTTACAACTGCTTTCTACAGGAATTGAAACTAGCAAGGTCACGTTGGTTTGCTACCATCTGGTCACTCTTTAACAGTCAATATATAATCATTAAAAGGTGTAAACGATTTATTTAAATGTCATTGAATATCTCATGGTGGTTGTCAGTACAGGATGCCGATCACAATGAAAATCCTTTTCAGAGACCCTATTTCGTGGGCGATGAGAGGGTAACAAGCAATAAACAAGGTATTCCAAACCACGCAACTGATTTACTATGTTTAGCTTTAGGGCAGTCCAGGACCTTTCGTACCGGAAGACGTAGCGAGACGCACTGGACCGGTCATTATGGCGACACTTGGGGGAGGCCTGTGTCCAACAGTGGACGTCTTTCGGCTGAATTAATGATGATGACTTCAAGTATTCATTTCACAATTTAACTTCAGCAAAAACTAAACATCATTTAGAGTCAGCTTTCATTTAAACCCAATTCCTTTTTGCACATAGCTTTAATTTCAACAGACCATAACAACACGAAGAACAATACACACAATCAAGAACATAGAAAAATACGCAGCAGCGGAAACAAAAACGTACAAAAAACGGAACGAACTTTCGTAAAATTTGGCATCATTAGAAGTACGCGCACGTTTTGGGTTGTTTCAAACATTTTTGTGCGGTTTTATTTTGATAAGTTTCACACAGCTCATTCTAATGACGTTCAAAGGAACAGGGAACAAAATAAAACATTATTTTGGTTGTTATAACTGAAGAAAAAAAAATACGTCTGATGACTCTTTTAGCCTACTCATCTGCTTATTCTTCTGTAGCTCATATAAGAATTGTGATTAGTGGTATTATAATTATGAATTATTAAGGATTTATTGGATCTTATATTTTAATAATTGGTCATGGTTTATGTTCATCTGGTATATTTTGTTTAGCTAATATTATTATGAACGTTTACATAGACGAAGATTATATATTAATAAGGAAATAATAAATTTTATACCTTCTTTAAGATTGTGGTGATTTTTATTAATATCTTCTAATATAGCAGCTCCCCCTATTTTAAATTTGATAGGTGAAATTAGTTTAATTAATAGATTAATAAGATGATCTTGGATTTCTATATTGTCGTTAATATTAATAATAATAAAACAGTAAAATTCTTTTGTGATGGTATTAATTGGCGCAAAAACTACTGAACCGATCCTGTTCAAATTTTGCATACATAATCCTTATAGGTCAGGGCAACTGATAGGCTATAAACTATCACGCTATTTGCTATGTGGGGTGAGCAATAATCCAAAATGTAGGTATTGAACGACATTTGCCGCGAGTTCAATTCCCAGCTACAGTTAAAAATTTTGACATTATTTTGTCTTATTTTTTTGAATTAAAATAACTTTTACCATTTTTTCAAAATAAAATTGACATTTCTATTCGATATCTTCTAAATATTTTGTAAAAACTAATCAAAACACATAATAAAATCAAAGCGACGAGTAAAATCACGTACTATAATGTTACATTATTCCATTTAGCTGCAAATTTAACTTCTAAAACGAAAATCATCACGCTATCATCGTTAGGGAGCCAACCAGTCAATTATGACGTTTATATAAGAACGTCTATTTTATAGTTTATTCATCGAAGGCCGCAGCACAGTGGTTTCGTAACTAGACTTTCATGTAATGTGAAGGTGGTTCAAATCCCATACGGCTCTCTTAGGAGAAATTTTTGTTCTATTTTGTCATCGTGAATAAGATTTTTTTATATATTTTTGCATGCTTACAATTTTTTTTTTTTAAATCTACGTATATAATTTATCTGTAGAAATTTTTAGTGAAGTGCGTATTATTAATTTTAGAAATCGATGTAAATAACTTTTATACATTTAAATTGTGTGGAACTTGATAATTATCTTACTTAGGCTTTGTTTCATCGCAATGAAACAAAGCATATGAAAGACAAACGGTATGAAATCAAAGTTTTCGAGAAGTAAAATATGACACCACACGCAACTCGCAACGCCATCTAAAGACTCAAAGTAGAAATAATGATGTCAATGACGGTTGAACTTCATATTAAATTTGATAGATGGCATTGCGTATTTTACGTAATTTTCTGAGTGGCAGAAGAATGGCCATCGCCCACGTTTACAGTTATGGTTAAACTGGTGTAAGACGGAGGCATTTTTAACAATCCTACTGCTTATTTTTATTATTTTTTTCCCATTATTGTAGCAAGCTAATTGACCGTGATTATTCAAGGGATACCATCCAAAGACGATAAAAGTAAATAGCTATATGTATTTAATTATTCACTTTAAAATAACACGGCCACATTTTCGGAAGGGGTTACAGGGTACCTTGCGTTGGATGGTCCCCAGGTGGACCGATGACCTGGTGAGGGTCGCGGGAATCCGATGGATGAGAGACTCACAGGACCGGACATTATAGCGACACTTGGGGAGGTTTATGTCCAAGAGTGGACGTCTTTCGGCTGAAATAATAATGATGATGATGGCACCTTTTTTCTTTTTTTAAGGGTGGAAATCATCCAATGACTTCTCTCGCTCTGGTTGGAGCGGGAGGACGTGTCAATCTTTTACTGACTAAAACTACACCTGTGTCTATCACTACGCGCTGTTGAGGATTGGGCTCGATCCGGTCAACTACAGGACGGCTAGCTACCCATTGCTCGACGTCCGGAAGCCCGCGTCTACCGTGATTGGTAGTCGGGGTCGGAATCTCGGCTCGGCGTGAGGCCGTTCGTTCCCTAACGCGTGCGGCCTCCGCCTTCGCTAGCATTAAGGCTTTGCAGAAGGAGGCGAACGCCTGCCATTACTCCTCGCTCTGGATCAGAGCCCGGCGCGAGAGGTCACTGACGCCGATTACCTCCACGAGGACACGGCGGTGCTCCGCCCTTGCAGGGCACATCTCCACTATGTCCTCCGGCATGATGGCTCCTTGCG
The DNA here is from genome assembly GCA_949316375.1 of Mythimna vitellina. Taxonomy (NCBI): domain Eukaryota; kingdom Metazoa; phylum Arthropoda; class Insecta; order Lepidoptera; family Noctuidae; genus Mythimna; species Mythimna vitellina. The sequence continues at coordinate 6,352,448 of OX438696.1, forward strand.
GATGAATAATGGTGTGTTTTATTATTTACAGTCACTGCTTCATATAAAACGGGATCGAATGTGTTTTTCTGATCACAGTTCGACAACGTATCTCAGATTCCTTGCAGCCTTACGTCGATATCTGGACGATGCCTCTTTGCAATGAGTGGTGACCAACACTGGAACAACCCTCTAAGAGGGCCTCCCTTAGAGGGTTGTTCCAGTGTCTCAGGGATAACACTTATCGGCTGCTACATTTGTTAACCGTAATTTCATTGTTTTATGGATAAGCTCAGGACTGTTGTGGGTGTTTCGAACGGTTTCTGTTCTGGGTTCGGTTGAAAGTACCCTGATATTACCATTTTGTGAATCGCCTGGAGGACTCGGTGTAGCATGCGGTGGAGGTCTATCCATCTTGAGTGAACTGCCGTGTCCTCATAGAGGCAATCGGTGTCAGTAATTTCTCGGTTTGGCCATCAATATCCGAGTTCGATTGAACGGGGATACACGCGCACAAGTTTTCGCCGTAGCTCATTCATAAGTTGGAGACTCTTAGGTAGTTCCCACTATGGAAAAATCCTTTGTCTTATATACGGGGATATCAATTAAATACACACCAAAATATCCTAGGTAAATGAACAAGTAATTCTAACGCTTACCCGGGGCCCTGGGACGAAGGCAACGAAGGAACAGGAGTGGGTTTTTAGTCAGTAAGAGTCTGACACTATCTCCCGCTCCGCCCAAGAGCGGGGATGTCATAAGGATGATTTTCCCACCCAATAAAAAAAAAAAAGCTTAAAATGATCAAACTGCAATAATCAATGCAAGCATGCTCTCGCAAATTCTTCATAAGTACTGTTTTGGAAGAAGATAGTTGATGATTTATTTATTTAATCTTTTATGCACAAATGTACAGCGGCGGACTTAATGCCTGCCGGATGATGATGGTAGTTTTGGGATTCACTTAAGGCTTTTCACTATCAGTGCACGTTATCCAGCTGAAGGTCGGTGTCCCGATTATGCTCCTTCGTTTACCTCTATCAAAGATGTCTAACTGCTTAAACTCTTCAGTGAAAAGTTATTGAGGCGAAAATTGTTATGGGAGATAACTCTTTTGATCAATCTTGCAGCCCTAGCAGACATCGGCCCTAGAGGGCTCTATCTATTTGCTGAAATCTCTTTGAGTCGCGCGTAGAATACTACGCGCCGTCGATTCAGAACTGTTTTGACCAGACGGCCGGACAGCACCACCGCAATCCCGTGTTTGCAATGGCTGGGAATTGCCTTGCGGCTTTCAACACCCGGAGCGTCCCTTGCAGCGACCGCTGAGGAGTTAGGATGTCCTATCCCTCATAGTTTCAGCCACCTTCTTTGATCGTAGTGCGTCACTGAAGGAGGCTACTGGTTGTCATTTTCTCCACCAATCGCCCCCATAAGGACAAGGCGGCGCCGGCTCTCCGACCAAGCGGGACTGACTTCCACCGTATGCTCCATCGTATTCTCCGGGTGATTCGCACAATGGTGAGACCCGAGTGTTTCTTCCCGCTGAATTCGACACAGATACCTTCCGAAACACCCACAACCGGTGAGTCCTGCACAAACAGGGGATGCCGTGACGCCTCTGTAGACACTTCTCAAAGACAGGCATTACCGCTGCGATTTGATTGTGGCGTGCTCACTGTGGCGAGGGGTTAAAATCATACAATGTTGTTTTACCAGAACATAAATCAGAAACATACATATATGCCCATGCATACATATGCCTTTTCCCTTGGGGTAGGCAGAAATGACAACTGCTACGACCCATACATGCTCTTTCTATTCAGTGACGATCATACATCTGGATCTGGACGAGTACATAACATGTTTCCTGAAGGTAATTTGCGTTTTTAACCGACTTCTAAAAAAGGAGGAGGTTCTCAATTCGGATATTTTTACCTTTAACTGTTTTATGTTAAAGTACAATAAATTATTGCGATGCTTTCGGAATGAATTGCAAGCACAGAGTGATTGTACAGCTTTACGAACTTAACGCAGACGAAGTCGCGGGCAACAGCTAGTCGTTAATATTAATTTCTTTTTTAGAGCGATTGTCTGATGACTCTTGTGCTCATACATAAAGAATTTGTTTCAATTAACCATACAAGCACTTTTTAATTGTCAAGACCGATCAGTTACAAAAAAAAAAATGAAGATATTGCACGTTTCAAAGCTTTTTTTTTTTTTTTTTATTCTCAATAGGTTCGCGCTTGACCGCCATCTCACCTGATGGAAAGCGATGATGTGGTCGACGATGGAACGCGCTTACCTAGAGGTAACCTATTCACTCTTGACTTAAAGATTAACGGGTTGTAGCTATCAGGAAACACACATTCCTTACCTCCTTCCTTGCCTTTCCTTTGCTTAGATCTCTATGGAGAAGAACGTGCAAGAAAATCCGTGAACACTCTTTTAAATGTTGAAATTATACGATTGTTTACTATTAGCCAAATGATAATACAATAACAATGATGTCTTAGAACAATCATGATTACAGAAATTCAATTGAATTAGGAAATGGACTTTATAAAGACTATAAATAATAAAGATGGTACCATTGAGTAGATACAGAGGTGGAGCAGAGCTTAGGTCAGTTAGCGTCTTTGATTCCCAACAGCAATGACCACGATTTCAATTTCTTTAATCAAAAAAAAATATGCACGAAAATCATTTTATCAATAAGTATACAAAAATAGAATAACTAGATATTAAAAGTGAAGACATTAAGAAAATTTATCGAAAAACAAACGAGATATATCAATTCTAAACAAATGTAATTTGTCTTTATCGCGATATCGCTGTTTTTTAGGGCCCCTCTACAAAAAACGATATAAATTTGGCGTCAAATTCCATATCTGACTTGTCTTTCTAATTATCAACTTTGAAACTTCATTACTTCTTCACTGTTGAATATATATTTAAGATTTTTTTATATTAGTTTTACCCAAGGTAATAATTATTTTCATACTTAGCAAATGAAACAAAATCGTGCACAAATCCTGTGTGATTTTAACTTAAAAAACACTGGAGAGTGCATAGGGTCCGTATGCTTTCTAATTACAATAGGTCTTCTATTTTTTTATTTCATTTAAAAATGGTTATAAATACTGCGATACCTAACAGAAAATAAAAACGTAAAGAAATCAATAAATAACTAATTTCGAAAAGGAATAACGAACCATAAAGTTTATTTGAATCTATAATTTCAAACCAATCCGAAGGTCACAGGTACAGGTCGAAGTAACCCGTTGTAGAAAACGCCTATTTCTCAGGTCCTATCATAAAGATCTATTAAAACGCCTCGTTGATACTTCACGTGACCCAAGGCCTTTGGCTTTGCAATGCCACTAGTTTTTTGGACACATTACCAATGGCAATCGATGGTGATGGTGGAATTTTCGACACCATAATTTACTTTGATTGTTTAGTTTTTTAATCAAAGGTTTTTTATTGTTTTAATGGATATACTATATAGTTATAGTTAGTTAAGCCTTCTTTCAAATATGTAATTATATATTATTGTTATTGATTTTTATTATTATTGTATTGTAATGTTATGTATTATAGCAGCAACTTTTAACAAGTTAATTCCATAAATTATTTAAAAAATCTTACTCTCTTTGATTTCAGGTTTAGGCCAGCTCGCGCGATCATGTCTGATATCTTCAAATTCTTGCTTAGTGTAATGAAGAATGTATCTTATTGGCTCACCAAGAGCGTTCACATTGAAATAATGTAGTTTCTTTGCCATGTTTATCGACACTGTGTCGGTCTGCAAACAACGACTATCAGTGACTGCGTACAAATGTTTTTAAATTCGCTAAAGTATCGTACCTATCTGCGTGTTTTACTCACGTAAATGATAAAAAAAATCGTCACTGTCAACAAGACTTTTCCCCGGATTTATAAACTAGTGCTTGACAGCGAACCCACCTGATGGTAAGCACGTAAGCAGCGATGCAATCGTTGATGGTGAGGTGCACTAGTTTATAAGGACCCTATTTACTCTAGCCTTGAAGACAACTAAATTATAATCGGATGAGAAGACCATAGCAGGTAAATTATTCAAGTCATTCGATGTACGCGGTATAAACGATGAGTCGAAACGCTTAGTCCGGGCCTTGCGAAAATATCAAAATATCTCTGCTCTGCGATCCGATCCGATGATGACTCAAGAAAGAACTGAACGATAACTCATTGGATTTCCTGTAACGTACTATTTACATAGCTGAAAATTCTCTTTCAAACACTATATATACGCAAAGGTTTTATTTATACTCGACTTGGGGGACATCAGTTTGTCAGTCTAATATATCAAAGTTTATCTGTCCCTTCGTAACGGCTAAACTATTCATCAGATTTGTAGAAGATCTATATGAGCGCTTATATTTAATGCTGTCATGTCAAATCTAATATCATACAAAGACTAAGACTTGTACCATGGCGTTTAAATTAAGATTGTTTCATTCTTATTTCCAGTGTGGGTAAGAGATGGCGCTAGACAACCTGTCTAGCTCTGTCTCTTACCCACACTACCTACCTACCTACTTACTGTTACTTTGAACGTCATGGTAACCCCGTAAGTAGATAATACAAAACAGCTAGCGGAAAAGAAGATAAATATTAACAAATTTTTAACAAATTCAATACGTAAATTACAAAATTTGGTGTCTAAGTTACACACATACCTTTGTTACCGCGAGCCTGGACCTCAAATGGCTACTGAAAGAACACAGGGAGTTTTATTCAGTAAAAGTCTGTCACTCTCACTCCAGCTAGAGCGAGAGGGAGACATTTGATGATATCCCACATCATCAAAAAGTTACATATCTACGTACTCAATTTTTTTCACTATTCCGCAATCGTTAAAAAAAACATGTTGAACATAACCAAATAATACAAGAAATATGTGACCATATGTTTGTGGGTGATAAACCTTTGTATAAGGAATCTATTTTTACCATACAAGTTCTAAGAAAAGAGAAGAATTTGAAAAAACATTTTTTTATGTAATGTTGTTTTTTGTTGTTTTTTTTTTTTTTTTTGCTTGTTGTGTGTATTTTTTTGTTTTTTTTTTTTCGTATTGTTATTGTTAATTTTATTTTTTCTTATTTTTTTATGTTTAATTTTAGTTTGTAAATCAATTATTATTCGTTGATGAATAACCCTTACCTTAGAGGGTTATGGTTCTGGTGACCATGTTATACATGCTTGAAGTGGTTTCAAGTGGTTTGAAGTGACTCCAAGTGGTTTGAAGTGATTTGAACTGGTTTGAAGTGATTAACAAAAATATTTACTTCTAAGGACTTATACTAATCGAGGAAAATCTTAACATCGCGATTCAGGATTCGACCGAAATAGTACAACGCCATCTAGTGACGCGTAGGTAAACAAATTTTTACAATGGTCATTGCGATCGCGTTTGCTTACGATTAAAAATAATAAAATAATACTATGCGGTTAGACATTCCGCCCACCAAGGACATTTTGTGCAACATTATGTCCTTCTAATGTTAAAGTTACAAAGTGATAATTCACAACATAAATTCTTACCATATAACTTATACATCTAAACTTAATCTAGTACTTACATACCTAAACCGTGCTTCAAGTTATAAGTACAAACAACATTCTTAAGCAATAGGTAAGACGCACAGTTTTGATGTTGGCCTTTTAAATATGGAACCATTACTGCGGAGTGTGACTACTCGTGTAAGATTGTCCAAGCCCGGATGCTTTTCAACCACCCTGCCAAGAAGCCACCGACAAGGAGGTAGGTTGTCCTCTTTGATTAAAACTATATCCCCCACGATTGGTTCAGGAGTTTGCTTGGACCATTTATAACGATGTAGCAACGTGGTCAAGTATTCATTGGACCAGCGACGCCAGAAGTGTTGCGTCATCTGTTGGACTAAATGCCACCTTTTCAAACTAGAAATGTTTGCCTCTTCATAGTTATGATCAGGCGCGTTAACCAATGGTTCCCCTACAAGAAAATGCCCTGGTGTTAATGCGTTAAAGGTATTCGAATCGGTTAGTCTACATAAGGGACGTGAATTCAGGCACGCTTCTACTTGGCTTAACAAAGTGGACATCTCTTCAAAAGTTAAAGTAGAGCTTCCTATTACCCCGTTTAAATGCTTCTTACATGACTTTATACCCGCCTCCCACAGTCCGCCAAAGTTCGGAGTATGTGGTGGTATGAAATGCCATGTGGTACCCTCAGTGGCTAAGGCCGCAGCAATTTCGTTTCCTAAATTTAAATTTTCTGAGCGAACCAATGACTTTAATTCCTTAGAGGCACCCAGAAAGTTTGTGCCGTTATCACTCCAGATATCGGTACAGTGACCGCGTCTTGCTACAAATCTTTTAAAAGCGGCAAGAAACCCCTTTGTTGTCAGGTCACTTACGACCTCAATGTGGACAGCCTTAGTCGCCATGCAGACGAATAAGCAAATATATCCCTTGTATGCATGGTGACCCCGACCCTTGGATGTCCTCAAATTAATAGGACCTGCATAATCTACCCCACTGTTCCTAAACGGCATATTTGGTGTAACCCGTGCAGGTGGTAGTTGGCCCATTAATTGAGGTTTTGTAGAAGCGGCATAACGCAAACAAGTCACACATTTTCGTACGTATGCCGTTATCAGCCGCTTAGCTCCCTGAATGTAAAATTTCGTACTTAAATAGTTGAGCATTAATTGAGGACCTCCATGCAGATTTCTATAATGTGCGTCGGCAATTAGAAGATTGGTGAAATTACTATTGCTTGGAATCAACATTGGATTTTTGCGATCTATGTCGAGTTCGGAGCGATCCAATCTACCGCCCACCCTCAGGATTTTAACGGAATCAAGGTAAAGATTTAAAGATTTAAACTCCCTTTTTTTAGGTTTTTCTTCTTGCAGATCCAGGATTACCGACTCAAAGTGTTGACTTTAACATACCCTAATGCATGTCTCCAACGCTGATCTCATTTCTTCTGCAGTTATGAATTTATAATTCTTTCTTTCAGTTTTCGGTTTTTTCAATTCTAAAGGACGTCTTAAATATGCTACAATTCTAACCAGTTGGGTAAGTGATGAGTATTTATCCCAAATAAATTTATCGTCTGATGCTACATGTACTTTAATTTCCTCTATATTCGTTGATACTACCTTGCGTTTGCCAAATGTAATCCTTTCATCTTTTAGGAACTCAGGACCTTCTACCCACAACTTAAAGTTTACAAATTGTGACGCATAAAGACCGCGTGATGCGCAATCGGCAGGATTGATTTTAGATTCAACATGATTCCATTGCTGTTGTTCACTTATGGACAAAATTTCAGAAACGCGATTTGCAACGAATGTCTTCCATTTGTTAGGATGGCTATTTAACCACGCTAAAACGATCTCAGAATCGGTCCAATAGTACAAGTTAGATTTGCCGATACCCATCACTTCTGAGACTTCAGATAACAGTTTTGCTAGGAGTACTGCTCCGCACAATTCTAATCGAGGCACTGACACTGTTTTTACGGGTGCAACCTTAGTTTTCGCTGTGATCAAAGTTACATGTATCCTGCCGTCAGCCCCAACTACCCGTGCGTACACTACCGCAGCGTAAGCTGATTTTGATGCGTCACAAAATCCATGCAGGTCAACTTGCTTGTCGCCGTGCTTCATGTGTAACCATCGAGGTACTGAGAATTCCGTTAAACATTGCAACTCTTGCCGGTAAGTCAACCATTCTTTTTTTATTTCATGTGGAATTTCTTCATCCCATCCAATTCCAGAAATCCATATTTTTTGAATTAATATCTTTGCTAATACGATCACTGGAGCGACCCATCCCAAAGGGTCAAATAGTCTTGCTATATCCGATAATAGTTTTCTTTTCGTTACAGATTCCTGCAGTGGCGGCGACTGAACAGAGTACTGGAAGGTGTCGCAGCTTCGGTTCCAGGTAAGTCCCAACGTTTTAAATACTTCATCTTGTTTTATGTTGATTTCCTTTTCTGCATCATCCTGTACCTTGTACGAGTGCCTTTCACCTATGATTTTTGCTAGTAGTTCGTTGCTATTACTCGACCATTTCTGCAAAGAAAAGCCTGCCATTGCTAGTAGTTTATTCATTTGACTATATATCTGCATGCCTTCTTCTATTGAGTCACAACCAGTCATGAGATCATCCACGTAATAATCCTTGAGGACCTTTTCAGCTGCTAATGGATAATTGACTCCTTCATCGTGCGCTACTTGCTGCATCGATCGAACTGCTAAGAAAGGCGCTGAAGAGGTGCCAAAAGTGACCGTAAGTAACTTATAATCCTTAATTGCAGATTGTTTGCTATCTCTCCACACGATGCGTTGAAAATCGGTATGATGGTCAGCTACTCGAACCATTCGGTACATTTTGATAATGTCTGAAACTAGGCAAATACGATAAGTTCTCCAACGAATCAATAAATGCCGCAGATCCGGTTGCAGCCCTGGACCAATCATTAGGTCATCGTTGAGCGACATTCCATTTTTTCCTTTGCAGGAAGCATCAAAAACAACCCGAACTTTGGTTGTGTCTTTATCGTCGCGTATAACCGCGTGATGAGGCAAGTAGACTGCGTGTTGATTTTGTTCTTCTTCATTGGTTATTTGCCTCATGTGTCCCAGTTGTAAGTATTCATTGATCACTTCCTCATATTTTATTTTTAAATCTGGATTTCTACTCAATTTAGCTTCTAATGTGTATAATCTGTTAACTGCTACCTTTCTTGTATCGCCATATTTGCAGCTCGGATCTTGACTTCTAAATGGTAAGTTTACGACGTAACGACCTTCATTATCTCTTATAGTTGTAGTCTTGAATATGTCTTCACATCTTGATTCTTCTTCGGTAAGTATACGTTTCTTATTTTGATTTGGTTCCTTTTCTAACTCCCAGAATTGTTTTAGTAATTCATTATCACCGAGATGAGCATGCATCACGGTAATGTTTGATGTACCCTGAGCAGCGGAAGCTACCGTCCCTGATAGAATCCATCCCAATGAGATACATTGAGCTACAGTGGTACCCCTACTATTTCCAGGAGCTTTCTTTAACCCTTCCTGCAACACCTGACCATAAACTTCTGCTCCTAACAACATATCCACTTTATCTGGTTTATGGTATCTAGGGTCCGCTAATTGAATCTCGTTATCTTGTGCCCAATCTAAATATACCGTATCCCTAACCGGTAGTAATGATGTAAGCGACCTGATAACGTATGCTTTGACTACAAGTTCAAACGATGGATCGACCCTGGACTGAATTTTAACCTCAACAACCGAATTTAATAATACCTTGCTATTGACATCTATACCGGTTATTAAACCTTTAGCCGATTTTTTCTGCAATCCTAAACTCTGGACAGTGTGTTCGGTAACAAAGGACGCCTGAGAGCCTTGGTCTAACAAAGCCCTGATCGTATACCTTACCCCGTTTTTCGATACAGCTCTCACGAGAGCCGTGGCTAATAAAACTTGGTTATTAGCTGTCTCCTTCGAAAAACAAGTTACTACCTCTTTCGCAGCTTCGACTCCAACCGTGTGTGTATTTTCTTTCGTCTGCAATACTTTGTCGCTAGACGAAGCACCTTTCTCCCTTACTGACTCCTGTTCACTCTTTGGATGCAACAAAGAGTGATGTCTGCGCTTACATACTTGACAAGAGGCTGTACATTTACAAACCCTGGCAGAGTGATTGTGCCCCATGCAATTGAAACATAAATTGTGATCCTGCACAAACTTACGCCGAGTATCCACATCCTCGCTGGCAAATTGCCTGCAATTCTTTATCTTATGTTCGTCCTTACAAAACGGACATACCATTGGAACCGCATTGGCGGCCGCGTGAAATGCCTTTGCTTTGTTAACATTAACATTATATTTGATTGGCTTTGTTTCCAAGAATTCAAAAGCCCTATATCTGCCTGTCAAAAAATCCTTAAACTGTTCAAATGTAGGCAGCTTATCTGAATCCGTGTTGCTAGTTACCTTTAGTTCCCAATCCCTTCTACTGTCAGGATCTAATTTTAAAGTCATGATATGAATTATTAAAATATCCCAAGATCTTACATCAATATCTAAATTAGTAAGTGCATTTAGACAGTCGGAAGTTGTATCCATTAAATCCTTTAAAGCACTAGCTGACTCTTGAACTATGTTCTTTTGATTAAGCAATCTTTTCAAAATACAGTGAGATAAATATTTTGTATTGTTATACCTGGTCTCCAATTGAGCCCAGCATTTTTCGTAATTTGATCCTGAAATTGGTATATGACGTAGGAGCTGCTCGGCTTCCCCACTCAAATAGCCCTTTAAATAGTGTAATTTTTGAACATTATCAATACTTATATTTTTGTGTATTGCCGATACAAACAAATCTCGAAAAGTCGGCCATTCGGTATATTTCCCCGAAAATGTTGGGATAGTTATTCTAGGCAACTTTATAGCTGAAACCTTATTTGATGACCCCTCAATTGGAGAAACGTCATTGGTTTTTATTTTACTTGATGCCGCTTTTAACTCGGATTTTAAATCTAAATACAATTCTTCGGTGTTAAAATATATTTCATTTATCGTATAGGGTGAAGATTTCAAGTCTCTAGTCTCAAAATCCTTCACCATTTGTGTGTGTGTTAAACTAAATTGCGCCCACAACTCTTCAATATTTTCTAATCTGGTTTCTAAATATTGTATAGTGATTCTATCCTTTGGCGACTTTTTAAAATTAGTTTTAGCTCGTGATAATCGAGCGTGAATATCCTCCTGTACCTTAACATGTGATTGCAAAGACATTTTGAAATTAGTAATCTGAACAATTTACAAGAAAAATCAAAGTGAAAAATCAAAATTCTAAGATTATCAAAAGTTATAGAAAATTTTACAAGTCAATGTAAACAAAGAAATTTTTTCTAAGTTCAAAAAGTTCCGAAAATTTTACAAGTCAATGTAAACAAAGAAATTTTTCTAAGTGTTTGACGCATTAATTATATTCAAAATCGGGCATAGGTTCCCCGTCTGAACACAATTTGCTTAAAATCTAACTAAGTCTAAACATACACACATGAAATTATTCTAAGTCCAAAATTACTAATTAAAAGTTAAAGTTAAATTCTTCTTGGAAATAAAGTTCACTTTTGCTTGGCATATATGAAGTTTCAAAGTACTCACGATTTTCGGCACTATCACTCACTTCCTTACGACCTTAGTCGTCTGCAGCTTGCTTGCTGCTGATTGATACTCCTTCCTCCGTACCTCCCTCGACTGGATCCGGTATTGCTATCTCCTTCTCTCACCATCCGCGATCCTCAGCAGGAACGTATGGGGACTGATGTTTCTTCATCCAATTAGAAGAACACACCTGATATGGTAATGTAGCCCTTGCCGATCCGGCTCGAAGGACCATGAATAACCCTTACCTTAGAGGGTTATGGTTCTGGTGACCATGTTATACATGCTTGAAGTGGTTTCAAGTGGTTTGAAGTGATTTGAACTGGTTTGAAGTGATTAACAAAAATATTTACTTCTAAGGACTTATACTAATCGAGGAAAATCTTAACATCGCGATTCAGGATTCGACCGAAATAGTACAACGCCATCTAGTGACGCGTAGGTAAACAAATTTTTACAATGGTCATTGCGATCGCGTTTGCTTACGATTAAAAATAATAAAATAATACTATGCGGTTAGACAGTTGATTAATCATGGTGTGCCAAATAAACATATTTTCTTTCTTTCTTTTCTTTATTTATGTAGATTCTGTTAGATAGATATTCTTTATTGTACACCAAAAATACAAATTACATAACTACACACACATACAACATACATATAACATACATTTTTGATAGAAATAAATAAAAACAGAATAATATGCTCGTAAAATTATTCTATAAACCTAGCTCAATTTTGTATTTAAATTAATTTTTTACGAATAAACTTTCGAGGTCAGAAAAACTTTAAGATTAAAAAAAAACAAGTATACTAAATGGATACTTCGGAGTTTTACTCATGTATTTATATTTACATTATATTGATTATTTATATTAAAAGCAGATGTCGCTTTTGGGTCCAAAAAAACATAGCGTTTTTTACTGGAGCGAGAAATTACGACTTACTGGTAACCAACAACAACATGCAACATGTATAATGTTGGTTTACCAGTAACTAAACAAAGTCGAAGCCACTTTATGGTGCGTTTACACGTGGGCCCAGCCTCGACCAATCGTCATGTTTAAACCTGTGTCCTCGTTTACACTATAGCTAGGGATAGCGATTGGCCGAGGCTGGGCCCCCGTGTAAACGGGGCATAAGACAGTATTGTCTGAAGTGTGCGCAGGCCCTTACAGTAACTGCTTACCTAAACTATTAATAAATACTAGTTTTTGCCAGCGGCTTCGCCCGTGTACATAAAAGAGCCTGTGTAACTCAGGAATAAAGCAGCTTTCTATCGGTGAAAAAATTTTAGCAATCGGACCAGTACTTTTAGAGATTGCCTCCTACATACAAAAAAAAACACAATTCACCTCTTTATTATATTAGTGTAGAAAAAGTGTAGATTTTCCTATAGTACCTACTACTTAAACTACAAACAAACAACTAGTCACAAGTATACAAAATAGAGTCACTTGACAAGCAACTGCTTAAAATTTTTTTATTAAGTGGTAAATCATCAGTTTACTTCCCCCGCACTGTGTGAAGCGAGAGGAAGTGTTAGATTCTTACTAAAACCCGCCGAGTTCCTTCAGTTACCTTTTCCGTTCCAAGAACGCGGTAACCTACTTTCCTAAACTATTATTAGATATTTTCCTATAGTACCTACTCAAAAAACAAACAACTTGACACAATTACTGACATCAAAACAAAAAGTCTCTTGACAAACAATTTACCTATTATTTTCTAAGAGGAAAATCAATTTGACTTCAGGGTTGGCGCAGTGGTTGAGCGATGGACGGCTGCGCTGTGGGTCGCATCACGGGTTCGATTGCCGCACTGAACAAATATCTGTATGGCCTATAGGTATTCCACGTCTGCGTGTCTTGTGTGTATGAGTTTATCTGTTTGTGGATGCCCTACGATACAAGAATAAAGGTACAACTATATTGGGCCAATAGTGGACCACGTACTCCAATCTGGGCGCGTCGGTTTCCATTCATTTTATAATGCAACTAGACTAGTAGAACTACAACTCAGGCGTTGCCCACGTGTGTCGGTCTAATGTAGCTTCTGCTTAACTCCTTGTGGGGGGGAAGTATTTTTATTTTTACGATTAAAAATAATACTTCCCGCCCCAGGTGGAGCGAGAGGGAGGATTAAGCTACATTTGGCCGCACTAAATACACTATCCTACAAAAAAAAGGTCGTTTATTTCTGGTAAAAACCCATTATAGAGATCATCCATATAAAATAATTAGCTTGAAATCAATATATTCCAAAAAATACAATAAAATTCCAATAACTTAAATCCAATAAAAAAAAAAAACAATAAATCCTAATCCTATGCTTCAGCGCGTGTTGCCTACCTCCTTGTCGATTCCGCCGCATGCGATCGCATTCCCGTTGTCTTTCTCACTCTAGCAAATGATGGTTCTCAGTGACAGAAAAGGATAGAAGCAGGGCGAATTGGTGCTGACAGATGTAACTCAACCTTTAGACTTCTACTGACAAAAACATACTTGTGTTCCTTTAGTTGCCCAGGGCCGCGGATATGACCTACTGACCTCATTATTATCATCATTTCAGCCGAAAGACGTCCACTGTTGGACATTAGCCTCCCCAAAGTGTCGCCATAACGACCAGTGCAGTGCATCCATCGGATTATCGCGACTCTTACTAAGTCATCGGTCCACCTTGTGGGACGCCTTCCATCGCTGCGTCTTCTAGTACGTGGTCGCCACTCCAGAACCTTTCGTTCTGGGAGCAATGTGCTCTACCCACTCCCACTTAAGTTTGGCAACCTACTTACCTAAATGACTATGTTATTTGATATTTCACTAGTGCCTACTCAATCAACAAACAAACAACTTATCACAAGTATTTCAATGAGTATATATACAATCAAAATGTCTGTTTTCAACTTCATATCATTGAATGTTCTGTGTCATCATTGAGATAACACAAGCATAACAACAGACTGTAACAAAAATAAAAATAATTTCATGTGTTATCGGCTTCGTTTTTATCTCTAAGTACCTACTCCGTACTATAATTTCTCACATCTCACATAGAAACCACTCTGGGCCTTGGTACAGGCCATGGTCGGGAGCGAGGAGGAGTGGCAAGCTAAGGAGGCGGCCGATCGCGTGAGGCAACGGCCGACACGCCCCAACCGCCGCCGTGATTCCGATCCCGATTTCCGGCCAGCGCAGGCGCGGGCTTGCGGACGACGAGCAATGGGTAGCCCGCCGTCCGACCGTCTGGTAACCGTCCGGACCGAGCCCAAGTTGTTGACGGCGCATATTGTTCCACACACGCCTCAGGAAGATGTCAGCAAATCGTAGGGACCCAGCAGCGTCGAAGCCTACTGGGGCCATGGGTAGTGTGAAAACGAAACCCGGGGCCCTGGGACGAAGGCAAAGAAGGAACAGGACTGGGTTTTTAGTCAGTAAAAGTCTGACACTATCTGCCGCTCCGCCCAAGATTTGTCATTGATGATTTTCCCAACTAAAAAAAAACATAGAAACCAGGGCTAAAGTTCTCAAACGGGAGTGTAACCCATCAGTAATATTTATTTAAATAATATGTAAGACTTACTGCTAACACAATTTTTTTTCAGAATATAGCTCCTGACAGCGGCTTCATGTTAAAGCATCGAATTCTAAGTTAATAAACAATTTAATTTAATTTTACCAAGTCCGTTCTATCATCGGACCACTAGACGTACGGCGTTGTGCCATCGGTACATGGTGGATATTTTGGGAACACATTCATTATGCGTACAGCTAAGGAGTGGAATTCCCTGCCGAACTCTGTGTTTTCTGATAGCTACAACCTAGGGGTCTTTAACCCTAGAAAGATAACGTGCGCCTCGGAGGCGCCCGCGAAATGGATATATCGCTGTCTTTTGTCATCCAACGCGTGTACAAACTTGATGTTTCAAGCCAACTCAGTCGTTGGTCAACACTGTCGAGGGACGACCACTGCTGTTCGGTAAGTACCCTAGTTTCATTGCTATTACGATGTGTTGCGCTCGAGAGGCGCATGTTTATCTTCTGTGTAACTTTTACGCATTTCTATGTGATTACGTTTTTGGTACTTTTTATTTATTTCTATGTAAATAAAGTTATTACACAGTTAGGTTATTGTCACTAATTACTTTTAATTGTTTTAGGAACATCTTTACATAATGGCGAGCAGAAAAATGTTGGAAGAAAGACAAAAAATTTCCTTTTTGTGTCGAGAAGATGAACGCCCAGATGATAGCAGTGATATCGAAGATGATGCGTATATGTTGTAACCATGTGATGAAGGTGCTGTTATAAACCCTACAACTGGTGGACCTGATATCATTATGGTCTACACAAGACAAAAGGTGGCGTCGATCCATTTGACCAGATGTGTCCTTCGATGCCTTGATCTAGAAAGAGTAACAGATGGCCAATGATACTGTTTTATGGTATATTGAATATAACTTTTGTCAACTTATATATGATTACTTGTCAAAACAAAAAAAAACCACTAAACCGAGGGGATTATATGAAAACACTAAGTACTGAACTGTCTACATCGTAGATGAGACCTGTATTGGAAATCCCTATTTTATCAAGACGTTTATGGGTAAATATTCAGAATATCCTACCACAAACTACTCAAAAGGCTTCTCAAGAAGCTAAAGAACCTCCGGCTAAAGTTACTATATAGCTTATGTACAAAAATAAAGAATAGAATGTCTAAATGACATGTACTAAATGTAAAAAGACAGTGTGTGAAGAACACAAAAAAGATGTTTGCAACAATCGTCTGTAAATATGTTTTTTTTCAGTATTTCTTTTAACTTGAGACTGAATATATAGTAATTCATTAGTTAATTAGAAAAAAAAAACTATAAATGTTACTTATTTAAAAAAAAAACTACTTAAATATAAATACTTCTAATTTTTGTTGAATGTTTATAAAATCCTCCATAATTTATTTAATAATGAAAATAATAATATACATGTGTATTTAACTAACTTCTTATTAATGTAATACTTCATTGAAATGACAATAAAAAGAATATTACTTCAATTTGTGAATAAATAGTTTTTAATATTGTGCGGCGCCTCTCAGGCGCATGTTTATCTTTTCAGTACTATAAAATATGGTTATCTTTCTAGGGTTAAGTCAAGAGTGAATAAGTTACTTCTAGGCAAGCGTGCTCCATCGTCGGCCACATCGTCACTTATTATTAGGTGACATAGTGGTCAAACCTAAATTTGTGAGAAGACGCCTATAACATTACAACACGTACGTACCCACGAATTATTATTAGGTATGTTTGAAACCGGTTGCTGTGACCTCGACTCTGACCGTTAGCGACTGTATCATTAAACACAAACTGAGAACAAGGTCATTGAATAGTCAACACGTTAGTTGCGCCACGAAAATCAATCTTATTACGATGACTTTAAGGCTTTGGCAATGATGCGCGATAGACTGAACAAACCGCTGATTTACAATGACATGCCAAAACCCGATTCCAATGGAATTAAACCATCATCATTATTTCCCTGCACTTGGTCCATTTTAGTTATGATCGACGTAACTCGATTTTTTCTTCCATTCTGTTCTGTCACTGCATCACTGATTTCCTTTTCTGTTATATCACTCCTCACTCAATCTACCCATTTTTAGGGTTCCGTACCTCAAAAGGAAAAACCGGAACTCTTATAGGATCACTTGGTTGTCCGTCTGCCTGCCGGTCTGTCTGTCAAGACCTTTTATCACAGGAACGCGTTGAGGTATCGAGTTAAAATTAAAACTATATACACGAGTCTGCGAACTCTTGAAGTTGTATAAAAAATCAAACTTGTAAGTTAACGAGAAAAAAAGATACTTCGGTTCATTCGTTCATCGAGAGGAGCCATTTGGTGATGTCATACCTAACAAAATGTAGGTATGTAACACAGGACCTCCAGAGGGTTTTATTCTGACACTCCTCGCTCCGCCCAAAACGGGAAAAATTATATGATAATTTCATAAATAAAAAAAACCAACCGGGCCGTAATCCACCAACCGGCACTGGGCCCGCGTGGTGGATTACGGCCCATTCCTTCTCCTAGAGGGGTGGCCTGAGTCCCAGCAGTAGGCCCTATTGTAAACCATGTCTACATTCTCTATACTTACTATTATAAAACTGAAGAGTTTGTTTGCTTGAAAGCGCTAATCTCAGGAATCTCTAGTTCGAATTGGAAAATTATTTTAGTGTTGGATAGCCAATTTAATGAGGAAGGCTATAAACCATATAACAACACACTATGATCAATATTAGCTGAGCAGCTACGAAAAATACATCGGACAGCTAGTAACAAATAAAAGAAGTCAATCATAACACAAAAACTATTTATTTTTTATCTTCAAACTTGGCAGGTAGCTTGTACACTCCTCTAGCCTTAATATATTCCTTGACACCGGGTAGGTTCCTGATCTTGTCAACTGTGGCTCCGACAACAGGATATTGCTTCTCCAGTTCAATTTTCAGGAACAGGTTGCTGGCCTCAACGATGCCGGTCAGGACGAACTCTCCCCAGGAAAGCTGGAAATTGACAAAATATTGACATGACACGTGATTTTACTATCAACACCTGCATACCCTAGAATGAGGCTGTTTGAGAATGGATGGCTATTCTATACTGAAACCCTTTGTGAGGCTTAGAGGTGTCTCAGTATGCTGTTTACAAAGCATGTTAAACCGTTTTCCGTGGCTGTCACTTTATTTTTTGTGAGCCTGTTCTGACCAAATCCTGGGCCAAGGTCTCTCTTCACTCCTCTCACATTTCTTTTTGCTAGTTCTGTTGAAATTTGTCTAATTCGTCCCTCCACCTCATTCGTGGTCTGCCGTGACCCCGTCACACTGTTTCAGGGCACCAACTTTGTATTACTTTGGTATTTCCTGTCATGCATGTCCTGTCTGTCTGTAAACTTAAGTGGCACATTGCACGCAGAACAGATGGTCGATGAGGACGAAAAGTTCTGGACTGGCGACCACGGGTCACGGGAATCCGATAGATGCGAGACGCACAGAGCCGTTCGTTGTAGCGGCACTTGGGGGAGACCTGTGACTAACAGTGGACGTCATTCGGTTGAAATGATGATTATGATGATGATGTCCTGTCATACATTTTTTTTTTTGGTGGGCAATCATCAAGTAACTAACACCTGTGTTCCTTCAGTCAGTTCAGTTGCCTTTTGCGGTCCAGGGCCGCGAAAACTCTTTCAAACAGTCTCGCAACCATCTAGGTGTCCCCAAGTGTGAATGCTTAGAGGTTCAGGATTGGTCCTAACTAGCGGAAGAGTGGGACAAGTAATTCAATGGTTTCCTACTACAAAAAAGATCCCATCTAGATGTAAGCATGATGATATTCCCATTCCCAGCCTATATTACCTTTTATAACGGTATTATTGACAACGATAATACGATAAAATTGTTCTTCAAATAAAACAATTTCTGTTATGGTGTTACATTATCACGTCTTTAAGCGAACTGATTTAATGAAGATAGATCGCAGTCAAAAACCATTAGGTTAGTCAGGCCCATTTATGAATAAAGAAACAGTTTCTTTGAAACGGATCTGCCAGATACCAGTTTGATGCACTTGAGTTAATTGAGAAGCAAGGCAGAGGATCATTGGCAATAATGCACTCGTCGAGTCGAGGCTTCAAAGTCTTGAGCATTGACACCGAATTGCTAGCCTGGGGGTTTTCCACCGGTTATATTTCGAGGGGTGTGCTTCGGAATTGCATAGCCTAATTCCGCTAAGCCTGTTCCATCATCGGACTACCAGGCATACGGCGCTGTGCCACCCGTACATACTGGAAGCCCCATCTATACGCGCAAAACGTTTGAACACATTAATTGTGCGTACCGTTAAGAAGTGGGATTCCCTGCCAGAGTCAGTGTTTCCTAATAGCTACAACCAGGGGATCTTTAAGTCAAGAGTGAATAGGTTAGTTCTAGGCAAGCGTGCTCCATCGTCGGCCACATCGTCGCTTTCCATCAGGTGGTATAGTAGCTAAGCAAGAGCCTATCAATGATAAAAAAAGTTACCTTTCCATTAAAGTATCCACCGTTTTCACTTAGTTGTTTACTGAATCTTGAGAAATAGTAGTCAATAGTTTCGTTGAACAATTTCTTTTTTAATTCTTCCTTCCTGACGGGGTCAGCTTCAAGGAAGTATGGGGTCACATCTGTAAATAAAAAAAAACAGGTTATAGTAGATAATTATGTTTCTTCCAAATAAAGTAATATGATTCACGAAATATGACCCTTTTGTCTGACGTACAGTTTTTACTTTATTTTTTGTTACGACAGATTTTTATTGCACAAAAAATATTTAAAATATTTGACCACTTATACATTGTATCTCTTCCGCATCTTGCACAAGTTTTGTTCACAGACTTTTTGCTAGATCTGGTTTCAACTACATAATACAAAGTTGTGAAATATATGACTCACTACACGTACTCGTACAAGAAAATTCAATCTACTAAGGCTGTTAAAGACCGTCTGATTACTACTAGAAAAAGAGAAACCACTGGAATTCCATAATACCTTTGACACCCTACAGTACAGTTTAGCACCCGCCACAGTGTACTGTTTGACGGCAGTTTTTATGATAAAGAACTTCCCTGAGCAAATACTAAACCTGTCTATAATAAGGAGCTTTCCAATAGGAAAGTTGACTCATTTTTTTTTCAATTAATTTTTCATAGAGTGACTATCTTAAATGGTAAATAGAATACTTTTTCAAATCTTTTCAAAATTGAATAATAAAATCTTTCAAAGCGAAACTGTCAAGTATCAGAAAAGGATACACAAACTGCAATGTGACGTCACCGTCATTACGGTTACGTGCGTGAAAAAGAGACAGCGAGATGTTCCCACCACACACTGCCACTCTTCCTCATACCAATATTTTGAATACAAATTTTTACGTTATTTAATCGATTGTTGCTTTTTGTTTAAAAAAAAATAGATATGGCCGAATTTGAATAAAGATAATTGTTAAATCAAACTAAAACATGTCTGCTTAAATGATTACCTACTAACTAAGGAGAAATGCCTAAATTACCTACCAAATCTGATTAAAAGACCTATAACACCGCTTGATATTCAGACAGTCTTACGGAGTTACCAAGACGTTCATAGTAAGATTGCTTCATTCTTTTCAGTGTGAGTAAGAGACAGAGCTATACAGGTTGTCTAGCGCCATCTCTTACCCACACTGAAAATAAGAATGAAACAATCTTACTTTAAACATCATGGTACAGGTCTTAGTCTATGTTTATCTATTTATCTCAACGTTCTTTTTCATTTCTTTACACGACATTGGCGTAAGTTACTCTTTTTCTTGTATGACGCTACATAGACTAAAACTGTCTGAATATCGAATAGTGTAATAGACCCTTTAGTTTTTAGAAAAAGATTTATTACAAACTTAAAACTCAGGCAACTGTCCAAGAAGGAGATACTCACTCTTCCAGTAATCGAACAGAGTGTAGACTGCAGACTCCACAACAGCACGCTGCCAAGCATCAGCTGGTATCAGTTCAGTGTCCCGTGCCACGTACTTTGCAATTGCCAGGGTCTGGGTCAACACGCGGCCATCTTCTTCATACAAAGGGAACTGGCCATATGGGAGACCTGGGAAGAAAAGAAGATTTTTTTATAGAACAGCTAATTTCTGCCAGCGAAGTCACCCGCTTTATCATCATGTTTTCAGCCGTTAGACGTCTTTTGTTGGACATAGGCCTCATCGGATTCCCGCAACCTTTATTTGGTCATCGATCCTCCTTGTAGAAGGCCTTCCAATGCTGCGTCTTCCGGTACGCGGTCGCCACACTAGAACTTTTCGGCCCCAACTGCCATCTGTCCCTGCTTATTGCCACTTAAGTTTGGCAAATCTTCGTGCTTCGTCACCCGCTTGAAAGTAGGTTATTCCATACAAAATTTGTACCCCTGTTTCACCCCCTTTTTTAAGGTGGGAAACCATCTAATGACTTTTCCCGCTAGGGTAGAGCGAGAGGGCGTATCAGACTTTTACTGACTAAAACCACACGTATGTTCCTTCAAATCCCTTTTTTATTCTTGGGCCTCGAGTATCCCTTTCATGCTTTTACCGAAAGCCCTTACAGGCATCTTCCCTACTGGGCCCTAACGGTTTGCTGACAGCTCTTTGAGGCGCCTTTCGCACAACCAATGGCTCCAGTACCATGAGTTGTACGAAAGTGAGCCCCGGGGCCCTGGAACGAAGGCAAAGAAGGAACAGAAGTGTGTTTTAGTCAGTAAAAATCGATACGCCCTCTCACTCCACCCAAGGGCGTGAGATGTCATTAGATGACACCCCGCTAAAAAAAAATTGTCATAATAATCATTATCTTGCCCTTGTCCTAATTAATTTGCGGTAGAAGCCATATAACAAAAAATGAAAATGTACATATTTGTACTTCGCACAAGAACTTATAGAACTTAAATTGGAAATATAATAAAAAAACATAAAAAACTGAGTCAGGCTCAAATTTTTAAAAACCAAACTTCAGAATAACGGATATAACTTTAGAATTGTATCAACTGCTTCCAACTCACATATTCTGATTAAAAACCCATTGATGAATAGATTACCATCCAACAACAATTTCACGGTCACTACCATCAGTTATATGACACCATAACTCCAGTGTAGCCTACTATAAAGATACAATTACTTAACTGTCTATTGTAAAGACACACCTAGAAGGCCAGCGTTGATAATGGAAACTACAATGGTATACAAATATAACTTCAACACAATCAGGATTTACAGCGCAATTCAAGTATGTACAACAAAATAGGTGCTGCCCCGCGAACTATAAGAGGTCATACGAATGGGGCCTTTTAAGAATGGGACTTTTTGAGAATGGGACCTTTTGAGAATGGGACCTTCTGAGAATAAGACCTTTTGAGAATGGGACATTTTGCGAATAAGACGGTTTGCGAATAGGACAATTGTTTTTACCTTGATATTCTGCGTCAGATCCATAGCAACAAGCCGACAACAAAATTCTGGAGTCAAGAATCAAAAACAGAAATAAATGGCTCTGTACTCACTCTCTTTTATTCTCAGGTCAGTAATTATCAGTTCTAATACACACTCAGGCTACCCCCCTTTTTCTATTTCAAATTTTTACATTCCACCCTAAGATTGTCTGGTAGATATCGCTGTCAGCGATATGACCGCCTTTGTACCCATAGATTTAAGTTTGTGTAAAAGTTTTGTTACTATTTTAGGTGTACAATAAAGTTTATTCTATTCTATTCTCAGGGGGCCTGCGTTGATAATGTAAACAACACGGATATACAAACTTAATTTCAACACAATCAGGATTTATATAGCGACAAGTCGATAGGAAAATTCTACAGCCACAAATTTTTACCTAAAAAAACCTTTGAAAATAACACTAATATCTATTGTAATACATACTTATTGGGCCTGCAACGATAATAAAAAATACATGGGTATACAAACACAATTCCCGCGCAATCAGTATTTATACCGACAAATTGATAACATACTTTTATAGCCACAAAACTAAAATACTAAAAAACCTTTTAAAAATAGCACTGTTTGTACTCACTTTCTTTTATTTTCATATCAGGCCAAGTATCAATATTATGTCTGTAATCTTCAAAATCTTGCTTTGTATAATGTAGAATGTATCGGATGGGCTCAGCAAGGCCCCCAATGTTAAAATATTGCAATTTCTTCGGCATTGTCACTAATCGTTAGACGGGTATCTACCACGGATACGTGTGGTGAACTGAATTCCTGCTCCACACCACAGCATGGTTATATAATATTACATAACAAGTAATGACACAGCGGTTTCTGAACCGGCTTTTTGTCTGTTTATTGTTTATTATGTTCAATAATTGTGTTCAAGTATATTTTCTCAACAGTGATATATCCTTGTTTATAATACTATACATCATTCATATCACTATCTCATCCGGTGATAGAAATTAAGAGTGATAGGAGTTTAATGCAAGTCTTTCATCGGTAAAAGATTTTTTTATTGATATATAATTAATCCCTCTCATATTATTTCCATATTTATGTGCGTGTTTTTTTTTTTGACTCCTTCACGCTCAAACGGCTTAATGGATTTGAATAAGTTTTAGTACCGGAGTAACTTATAATTCATAATAGTTTATTGTGGTACATAGGTAAAAAAAATGGTGTTACAGTTTATATAGCAAAGTACACCTATAACCCGCCTTTTGGCATGCAATAATATAAAAGCCCTGCAACGTTATAGTATTTAATCAATAATTTTGTAATATAGATGGTGAAGTCATCATTATTCATCATTTCAACCGAAAGACGTCCACTGTTGGACATAGGCCTCCCCCATATGCCACCACAATGACCGGTCCTGTGCGTCTCGCATCCATCGGATTCCCGCGACCTTCACCAGGTCATCGGTCCACCTTGTGGGAAGACTTCCAACGCTGCATCTTCTGGTACGTGGTCGCCATTCCAGAACCTTTCGTCCCCATCGACCATCTGTTCTGCTGATGGTAAAGTGCATCAGTTTATTATGAGTCTATTCACTCTAGCCTTGATGACCTCTAAATTATAATCGGATGGCAGCACACAAATAATTTAGACTTTTTATACCTAATTATCGTCATTATTATTTTTCAGTCAATCCGCTAAAGTCAAATGTTGGAACCTTGTGTTTCTCGAATATTCTTGAATGATGAAATAAAAATAATAATAGTTTTGCCGACGAATGAGTCATCTCTGTGTGTGTTTTTCTAAAATAGGAGATTTATATTTAATTATCGCCACACGCGGAGATTATTTTAAGTTAAAATTTCACTTAGTGGCAAATGCAATTTCGTAAGTTATTATTTGAGTATCGTCTGTGATTCGGGAGAAACGAGCATTGATTTTTAGGGCCTTAGATATAGCTTAGAAAGGAGAATTAAAAGATAAGAGGTGACATCGATTGGACCTCATCAGGGGTCGGAATTAATTTCGGGACTGGAGGAATTTCCACTTTATTGTTTCGCTGTATGAAATCGGTGTAAGTACATGTTTAACTCTTCCTAATTCCGACTTTTGGACATCATACATAATCGCGAACGTAGTCGCGGACAAACCGTAAAATTCTATATATTTATTGATGAACGGGGACCTTACCGTCCAACAGAGGATGTCTTTCGGCTGAAATGATGATGATGATGATGGAGACCTTACCACGGGTTCGAAACTATTAAAGGGATGAAGTCATATGGTGTGTATAGCTCCATCCCTATTTTTTTTTCTTGCATAGTCTATTATGGTATTATAATAATAATAATATTCCACACCTATCACACAACGCCGTCTAGTCCCAAGCTAAGCAAAGCTTGTTGTTATGAGTACTTGACAACTGATAAACATATATTTCTAAAAACATAGGTACATATATGGATAAATTACACTCATACACAGAACAAATGATTGTGCTCATCACACAAACATTTGTCCTGGAGGGAATCGAACTCACGCCCTTTGGCATAGCAGTCAGAGTCACTAACCACTAGACCAACAGGCCAGTCAATCATCATTATACCTTTACAACACTCCGAACTATAGTTACACACTTATGTTACGTGCTTATTTTCGTTTTCAAGTGACACACCCACTGTCCCCACAAGGTACAATTTAAGTGTAATTAACTAACAAAGTTCTTATCAGTAACTACTGCTGATTACAAAAGTGATGTACTTGTATTATGAACAAGAATAACTAAACTTAATATAACACCAATTTGATCCAAAAGTAGGTAATGATAATCGAGTATTTCTAAAAACGGACATGCGTGCCCTCATGCGCGCGGCCGCATCCTTCGCTAGCATTACTGCATGGCCTGTACCCAACGGCCATACAGCCTGTACCATGTTTCGACGTGAGAGGTCGCCGCCACCGATCGGACCCACGAGAACACAGCACTGCTCCGTTCTAGCGGTCAACATAATTATAGGGTAGGTCTCTGAATTGAGTATTTGGAGCTAAGCACATCTTAAACCCTGAATGCTTTAATGCCAAATTTTGACAGGTTTTCAGATTATAGTAAAGTTTTTTTTTTAGGTGGAAAAATCATCTTATGACATCCCCCGCTCTTGGGCGGAGCGCGAAGGCGTGTCAGATTTTTACTGACTAAAAACCTACTTCTGTTCCTACTTTTCCATTGTTCCAGGTGCCCGGGGATCCCTTTCGCATCACCCATTGCCGCAGTAGGCTTCGACCTTGCTGGATTCCTATGAGTCATCTTCTTGAGGCGCGCGTGGAACACTACGCGCCGTCGACGGCTTAGGCTCGGTCCGGAAGATTACCGGACGGTCGGACGCCGAGCTACCCATTGCTCGCCATTCGAGGTTATAGTTGATTTTGAGGAATACTCAACTTAAAATCAGTGATCCACGGATAATACTATAAATAAAAAGAAATACGCCAGTATTCTGTTTTTATGTGCTAAATAAAATAAAGTATTACCTCGGGTACTAAAAAATATGAAAGAATTTTAAAAATAACTTCATCAATGGCGAAAAAAATTTAAAAGCTTCAAAGGTATCAGGAAGAGATTTACTTTGACGTATATTCCATTGAATTCAGCGTTTTTGCGAGAGAAACAGATATGCTCCCACTCGCTCGACTCAGGAGAAGTTATTTCATGATTTTTCACTTTAAAAATAGCACATTGTACAAATGTCCATTTATATCTATCCCTTGCCAAGAGCAGTAGTGACATAGTGGTAACGGCTTCGACTTACGAGTTGTAAGTCGCGGGTTCAAACCCAACCATGCGCATTACTTTGTGTAATTTATTGTCACCACCACTGATCTGGTAAACATTGTGAGGAAACCGGTATGTCCTAGAACCAAAAATTCGAAATCATTGTGTCATCGACTAATTCGCACTGGGCCTGCGTGGTGGTTACAGCCCATTTCTTCTCCTAGAGAGGATGTCTGAGCCCCAGCAGTAGAAACATTAAAAGGCTGATTATTCTATATGCTATGCTATTATACTCCCTTGCCGATTTCGGCTACGGTGACTAGTTTCTGTCACATCAATACAACAATGGGTTGCAATTTTGCGCTCTAATGTCGATAAAATAACCTATCTTTGCTGTAAAGACGTGTGCAAAGCATGGACCCGTAAAAAAAATTTACATTTATAGTGCAATTAACCATAATCTTATCGGTACTGCTGATACCATAATTATGTATTTGAATTACGAACATTATGTGACTAGAAAATTGTTAATAACTATATAAACAATCGCAATTTAACTTTCAATTTCAGAGAAGGTCACGTATTGGAGAAATTGCGTTAAACAAATATTGAAATTATATTAATGAAATTATTTTTTTACGGTTATCCATCATCCCATCACGAGAAATAGGACCCGTGATACCATTGATATAGCTTTGTATGGATTAAAGGATCTGGGGTTGCCACGGTTCCGAATTTAAATTCCCTGGGGGTGACCGAGGATGTCGTTCGGGGGTTAGATACCCCTGAACATCACCCTCGATCACTCTTGGGGCTTTTATTTTGTTCCGGTGGGAAAATCATCCAATGACATTGATAGTGTCAGACTTTTACTGACTAAAAACCCACTCCTGATCCTTCGTTGTCTTTTATACAAGAGCCGAATCTTCCTTTCAAAATCAGACCCTTGGTCCCAGTAGGCTTTTACCCTGCTGGGCCCCTACGGTTGCTGACATCTCCTTGAGGCGCGCGTGGAACACTACGCGCCGTCGATGACTTTGGCTCGGTCCGGACGGTTACCGAACGGTTAGACGGCGAGCTACCCATTGCTCGCCGTCCGCAAGCCCGCGCCTACGGTGGCCAGGAATCGGGATCGGAATCCCGGCAGCTGAGGTGCGGGGCCATTGCCTCGCGCGTGCTACTCGCGAGGCAATTTTTCCTTTCCAGCCACTCCTTAAAGTGGGGACTTACCAACATAATAACGGCGTGCCCAATCTACCTTGGGTCTGGAACGTTATAAAAGATTGAATAATAATAAAATTTATTTTGCTATATGCACGGTGTACGTGATGGCAAACGTGATCAAATAAGAACAAACATGTTTCGAACGGGCTGTTAGCCCGTTCACGACCGCAATGGTGCTGTGAGCGGTAGCTAAGCGCGGGGCAGCGAGCGGTAAGATCAAAAGTATGAAAATGTTTCAAGCACGCCACGAGATACCGCTCATAGCGCCCCGAGCCCGCTTACCGATGCCGCCCCGCTCACCGCGCCGCTCGCCGCTAAGACCGAAATGGTGAACAGGCCGTAAGTAGGTATTATGCAAATATTTAGTACGTACATAGTAAAATACAGAGACATTAAATTTTATTTTTTTTTCGTTTTTAAGACTAAGAAAACCCTATTTCGTTAAATATTAAACATACGTTTTTTTTTCAAATGCATGTGATAACAGAAATCGTTATACACTACACTAATATCTGCCAGCGACTTCGCCCGCGTGAAATTCGAAAAATAACCCAAGATCAAGATCCTACTTCCCACTGTATGCAAGTCCACCATTACCTACACAAATGAATACCGATTGCTTAGAGTGAAAGTCTCGGGTATGCAATTTTAGTTATTTTTATTACAAAATACTTTTCAGTAGGAAAGAAAAAATCCCTTTCTACAAAAAAAACAAAAGTAAGTTGTCGCTTACGATGTCCGATGTTTATATCGAATATTAATGTGAAAAAACGGTTACAAACGTGGCTGTAGGTACATAAGTTACACTCAATTGTCATAAACAAATACCTAATAGAGAGTAGGATAAAATAATGGACCACTACATTATTGAATACCCAATCGCTTAGAGTGGAAACCTTAGGTATGCAATTTTAGTTAATTTTATTTTATTATATTTCTGGGATGAAATATAATAAAATCCTCGTAACGCTCAGTTTTGTATCACACAAAATTTTGATTCGATATTCTTATCACCATCTACAATGTGAAATGCATTATCTTGCACAAATAAGTTTGGCATGATAATCTTGCGACGGCGCGTCAAAACTTGTCAAAAAAATTTGATAAACCAAGTGTTCGAAATAAATTTAAATATTTGAATACAACACGTAGAATCACATTTAACTTACATGATAAAAAAGGTCTAAATGGTTCTTTTGCCTCCTATGAAGTTACGTATTTCGCAGTTTTATTTATTTATTGGTTCACCAACAATTTTTTACACTGATATTATGCTAAAGGTGACATGCAATCAAATAGAGTACAACAGTGTAACAATCACTTATCCCCTCGGGCGCCCCGAGGTATTATTATTACGTAATTGCGCGTTTTTACGTAAAACACCAAAAAATAATTTAAAAAAAAAACAAAAAACACTTTTTTGGGGAAAAAACAAAGATATAAAAACCAAAATTTTCGGTTAAAAAAAAATCGTACAAACGTGTACAAAACGACAATTAAGAGTTTTTCAATGTCATTCAAGTTGTAAGACGTATGTTCAATCGGCGCTCGAGGGGTGTATCTGAGGCTTAACATTCTAACTTAGGGACGTGGTGAAACGTCAATTTTTTACTAAAATGGCGCTCGAAGGGTTACAGCAAAACACTTAAACTCCGCATGCTTTAAGGATAAGTTGCATAATGAGAGAGAGAAAAAAAGTAGACTTAATTAAACTAATCTAATCTAAAATTATTATTGAAAACACGCGACCTCATAAATGTCTAATCCAGTTCGAGATGATATTTATAAATATTGGTTTTTAATTGGCTTAAAGAGTTAAAATGCAGATCATTTATGTCCCTACAACCAGTTGCGAGGTTAATAGCCGATACTATAAGCCGATCGATAATCTTAAAAAAAATAATCATTTATACTTACTATCTTTCACTTTCTGATCAGGCCAGGTATTAATATCATGTCTATAATCCTCAAAATCCTGTTTCGTGTAGTGTAGAATATATCTGATGGGCTCCGCAAGGCCATTGATATCGAAATATTGTAATTTTTTCGGCATTTTCGATACTAACACACCAACGACCAGTTGTAACACACCTATCTTGTGCGGACACAAGTTTGGAACTGAATTCCTGTTCCTAGTAACAGTATTTTATATTACGATATTGCAAACAATGAGACAGCGTTTTGTGAAAATGTTTTATGCACATATTATGTCATGTCAATAAGATGAGAACATATATTCTTATCTCCAATGACTAGCAGATCAGATCTATGATTGGATCTCTCCCTCATCCATCATGTCATGTGGTGATGATGCTATACGCATACAAACTCTTCAACTTAATCAATGTCCCAATGTTCCCACTAGTGGAACTCGGGCCTCCTCTTTAAAAGAGAGAATGGGCTATAATTCACTACGCTGGCCCTGCGCGTTTTGAGAGGAGTGGTGATGAAATAAATTAAACAAAGTAATGCGCTTGGCTGGGTTTGAACCCGCGACCTACAACTCGTAAGTTGAGGCCGTAACCACTGGGCCACCACTTCTATCAACTTCTTTCCATCATTTCAGTCCAAAGACATCCACTAAGTTGAACAATTGTTATCGTAGATTTGATTGGTTCGATTTTTGCACGGAACAAATATTTGTATGGCTTGGGTAGTACGTAGGAATAGTCATAATACGAATAATAATAATTTATTCAACATTTTCAATTTCTCATATTCATCTTGACCAAAAATTTTTCACGGAAAATAGGTAGTAAATTGCTTAAAAGATAACGTTGACAACTGTACTAGTATGAACTGTGACACAGTCGAAAGCGTCCTCCTCCCTATTTATTATATTCTTTTTTTATAATTTTAAATTTAGTTAATAGTTAAAATTAGTTAATTAAGTTGTTCCAGGTTCATAAACATGTTAACTCACACAGACAAGACACTAAGTTTGGTCTATGTGAGTTAACATGTTTATGAACTCACCCACGATACACGAGTAATTTTTAGTGTAAGGCAAAGTTTAAAAAAAAAATTGTATGAGCAAAGTTTCATAAAAAAAAAAACTGATGGACATTGCGTCACCTCAACCGTTGCCATGTCGACCGGTTCTAGATTTAGCGTATCTAGAAGAATTCTGCAACCTTCACCAGGTCATTGCACATACACACATATGCACACATTCACACACACTCATATACACTACGCATATAATATACTAACAATACCTTTTTACTTAAAATAAAACATATTATCGTCTTTATATTTTACTACATTGTCAGTGCGTTAGTACGAAAAAAAAAACGTGTTACGCCGACCCCAAATAATACGGGACAAGGGCAGGAAGATGATGATGATGTCAGTGCATTGGTACACAATCTAGGTTATGCAAAAATTAAGGGGTAGGAACCTGGTGTCCTGAAACACAGGCCTAGAGCCTAGCTTAGGCACCAATCTCCTACAATATATTGTAATATCTAATTTGTTTTTGTATACTCATTAAAATGTTTGATGATAACTGTATATTGTAGTGAGAAACTAAAATTTTATTATTGATCCACCAGAATCTCAAACCATGATAAATCTATTAAGTATAATTATTCTATTGTATGACTGCAAAAGGAATTATCATAATATAATAATCAACTTTATAATGTTCTCACTGCTGAGACTTAGCCCTCCTTTTTATTAGGAGAGGGAATGTCTTTGGTTTTTGGTTCTAAGATACACCAGTTTTCTTACGATGTTTTCCATCACTATTATAGACGCAGCGGCGATGAAATAAATTACACAAAACATTCAAAAGGAATTAGAATCATAAATATTATTATCACAGCCATATGTTTTCAAATAATATTATGTATTTTGTAAAGTCTGCCAGCCAGGTCATGTTAAGGTAAAACATCCGTTTTTGTTGACAATTGAAATGACCTTGATCACCAGATAGTCGGTATAATACATTTCATATACAGTATGAAGTTACAAAACCAGTTAAAATTAAACTATATGAACTAGTGCGTGACTGAAAGAAAGAAAGAAAAACAGTTTATTCGCGCGAAATGACGCAATCTTAAAACTAGATAACAAACATAATCAATTGATAGGTAAGATGTGCGTCACATCCGCGCAAAACGGCCGAACGCTCAGCATAAAGCTGCGGCTTCAAGCATAATGCGATGAGCTCACAGCGCTGGTTTTCCACCTGATGGTAAGTAATGATGCCATCATTGATGCAAAAGCGCACTAGTTTATTAAGAGCCTATTTACTCTAGCCTTGAAGACACCTAAATTATAAACAGACGGGAAGACTGCAGCATACAAATTGTTCCAGTCGTTCGATGTACGCGGTATAAACGACAAGACAAAATGCTTAGTCCCGACCATAGAGGTGTTGACAATGTAAGGGTGGACACTCACCTTACATAGGGCGGTCTGGTGGTAGAAAAGTGATGACGGAGTCAAGTCATGTAATTCCTCCGCACACTCTCCAAAATACATCCTGTAAAATATCGAAAGGCTGACTACCCTACGCTTGTGCAACAAAACGTCCAGGTTTTGTAGAATGAACATAACCTGCTAGATGATTGGTACAAATGACTGGTAAAGCTGCTAGATGACTGGTACAAATTATTATTTTTTCAACTTTTTTACTACCTACATCGGATATATCCGACAAACACTCTCGCCTTTATTCCGCCAGGGTCGCACATCCAGGACCAAATACTCCATCTCGTCAGCTCTTCTGTCACCTATGAGGATTGAAGAGCTAAACGATATAAAGTACCCAGTCGTAAACACACGACCCTGGCGAATAGGACACAATCCGACGCAACTGTTAAAGGGTTAATGTAAAGTCAACAAATAACTTCACCATCTCTGGGTGGAGCGAGAGGGAGTGTCAAGCTTATACTGACCCGTGTTCCTTCAGTAGCCTTTTGCGTTCAAGAGCCCCGATGGCTCTTTCAAATAATACCATAAAACATAAGTTGTATAGCATAGCTTAATCAGCCTTTTAATGTTCCCACTGCTGGGACTAACGCTCTCTAAGAGAGGGAATGGGCCGTAATCTACCATGTAGGCCTAGTGCGGATTGGTGAATGTCACAGGTTTTCGAATTTTTGGTCCTAAGATATGCCGGACACATAAGTTGGCTCCTATTCAATTAATTATCCGTATGACGTTAGGCCATCTCGAGGTCGATACAATCGACCACACGTCGGTAGAATCACCGTACGTGTTTCTACCGACGTGTGGTCGATTGTACTTGCCTACTTGACAAATTCATTTATAATTTGTTAAAATACAAGCATATGTTAATGTTACTCATTCGTCGTTTCTATTTGCAATATTATATTGAAGTATCTTATACTTAAATGTAAAGTCTAATAATAGATATTGCGAATAGTTAGATATGGTATGCAGTTTGCATGAGTAATGTTAAAATAGTTTATTCCTTCTCAAGGTGAAGATTATTGTACTTCAATAAGACATTTAAAAGGTTCTGTAATTAATAAAATAATAATACAGTTCTGATGTCCTCTCAACGCTCAGTCACGTAGTCAGATCAAAGGAATCGGAAGCGTGGCCTACTCGAGGCGTTCGACGCAAGAGAATCTAAACGAAACGGTCGTAACTTGGCTAAGGGGGTAGAGCGCAACAAGATAATCCTATCATGTGTGGACTCTTTGGAATGGATCAGTACTAATAAGAAAAAATATTTCTTATTGAAAACTTATTTGTCACTTAAACCAACATGGATTTATACCACTCTAAATGGATATCGTGTCAGTCAAACCATACTGACCCGTGTGGTACATTCAGCCCGAGTTCTCTTCCAGGGAGGGGCCTACAGAAATTCATTGTTGATGAAGCAATAAAAAATTCACCAAATTATTAATTAACTGAATAATGATAACACCAATAGCATTTCTTAACAACTGCAGTCATAACATTGTAAAAAAAAAACCATGATAACAGATGTACAGTCAAATAAAAGGATAAGTACTTAGTGCTTACATAGTCATAGTATGTGGTCTGGTCATAATGTCGGTCTGCGACTGCGAAGAAGTTCTTTAATTTTGAACTTTAATGTTTAGATATTATGTTTATTTTACTGTTAATTCACGCTAAATACTCTCCAGCGTTTGATGGTCTATTAACGGTTATAAGTTTTGTGGTATCTTTTCCACAAATACCATTAATGAAGAGTTGAAGTTGAAGTTGAAGGATAAGTATATACATATGTCAGATGAACAATGGTCGAAACTCACAACCAAACCTAAGTATACAAAAAAGCCACAAAGCAGTAGACTGAGACAGAGATGGCGGAATCAGTTGCGTTTTTTTTTTTTTCAGTGCGTTAATACATAGAATATCTTCCACCGCTCTGAGTAAAGCGAGAGGATGTATCAGAGTTTTACTAACTCCGCCTGAAGCCCACCTTCAGTTAGTCTTTGCAATTCAGGGTTTTTTGTTTGACGTGGGAAATCATTTTTGATGACTTCTCCCACTCAAGGGTGGAGTAGAGGAGTGTTTCAGACTTTTTTGGACAAAAATCACTTCTGTATCCTTCTGATGCCCTTTGCACTTCCGGACCAGTAGGGCCGATGCCCGCTGGGGCTGACATCTCTTTGCGTTTCTCAGTGCGTGGAACAGGTGAGTATGACCTATTTGAAACACACCTTAAATTATTCGATGTCAGATTTTATTGTAGTAAGATTGATCTATAAATATATTTTCCTATACACCTAGCTCATTTATCGACTGTACTAGCAATAAATGACCGTAGATCGCCCTTTAATTTACGAAAAAGGTGATAGCAAAAGCGCAAACAAAACAGAAATTTATCTGTGAAATTGCACATTAACTAAGGTTATTTCAACAATTTAAACTTTTGAAAGGTTAAATTGATAATACGAAAGTATATAAACGGTTCAACTTTTTTTTACAGTATTAGTATTTGTGGTCCAACGAAGCTAACGACAAAATGGCACCGGTATACCAGCTGAAATTCTTCGATTTTATGGGAGTTGCTGAGCCCATCAGGTACCTGTTCGCGTATGGTGGTATTAGCTACAAGAATGTGGTAATCAACAAGAACACGGACTGGCCTGAAGTTCAGAAAAGTAAGTTTATTCCCTTTTTTATTTGTTTTTTGATATCCGTTACAGAAAGTCCTGGGTTCGATTCCCGGATCACAACAAATTACAAATTAGAAATCAGAAACGTTTATCTGAAATAGACCATTTACAGGCACTTTTTTAAATTGACAAAAACATGGTTTGCCATACTCGGTTATGTCAAACAAGTTGTAACCTAATAAATTGCTCCACGGTACTTCATTTTTACAAAATTTGAAAAAAATCTGCTTCTACATTATATAATGCTATTGTTTCCAAAGATACGTTATGAAATTTTCCATCTGGAAATCCTCGGCTTAGAGTCTCAACTCACGAAGCGGTTTTCATCCGCAGCTGCTGCGGTTGCTGGCCCGCAGCTTCTGTAGAATTCAGATATATATATAATAAATTAAAGCACATTTCACGACGCGTTTTAAGCCCGCGGTGTGCACGCTTGTTCGCGAGTCCTGCTATACCAACGAGCAACTAGTAGAACCGCGCCGGCTGCAGTCGTGGGCAGCCTCGGCGATTTGCGCCCGCACGCTGTGGGGTCGGTTGGCGGGCGACCGGGCAGCGATCATTTCACTACCCGTCTTGCAACCGCATGTCTTCCGATGATCACCCGCCAGGTTTGCGGGTGAAAATCGCAACGCGCACGGCGGCTGCGTAACCGCGAAAATCTGCGGTCTCGTGAGTTTTGAAATAAAATAGCTGTTTCTTCTACCGCGGCGGGCGCCGGTGAAAACCGCTCCGTGAGTCATGACTGTCGAAATTTAGCTTTGCGGAAGGTACACGTATGCTTAACCGTCAATACCTACATACGGGGTGAATAGGGGTGAAGGATGAGCGACAACAAAACTTTGATTAGGATTTTTGCCTTGATACCATATAATTGATTCCAATGAATTAAATTACCTACAACTGATTAATTCTGAGTAGTAAATATAGCAAACAATATTTAAGAAACGCGTTTCACTAAATAACAATTTAGATATTTTTAAAAGATAGTTTAGATGTGACTATGAATTGAGAAAAGCGTCTTTGTCAATAATTATTTTTTCTGACTTCACAAACTCAGCATTTCCACTACAATATAGAATGCATATGTGTAATAATAACAAGATAATTCCATTATTGCATAACTTTGTATACATAGTTAATTAACTGACACTGTGGGCTGAATTATCTACATAAGTGATAGTAGGGGCGGCCGCCCCCATCTGGCCAATGGGGATTTTGCGCGAAACTCGAGCCCGTCAGAAAATCATATGGGAAGTAACCTTGCACCCTGTAATGTGTGGTACATTACAGGTTGTATATTACAAGTGTACATTACAAGGGTTTATTACCACATTTGAACTCTTAATATAGTGGGGTCCATTGAGGGCAGCCCGTCAGATTAGTAAAAAAAAATAGATTCTCGGAAAAACACGAGCGCGTCAGAAAATCATATGGGGAGTAAACCTTGCACCCTGTAATGTGTGGTAAATTACACGTTGTATAATACAAGTGTACATTACAAGGGTAATATTACAAGTATACATTACAAGGGTACATTACCACATATGAACTCTTAATATAGTGGTGTACGTTGAGGGCAGCCCGTCAGATTAGTAAAAAAAAATTGATCCTCGGAAAAACTCGAGCGCGTCAGTTTCAGAAACTATAAGTTAAGTACATGCAGAAAAATATGTATTTCAATCATTTGAACGTGGCATAAGCAAATGGGTGAGTCATAAAGTTAGGTTGTAAGGTACCTGTTAATATTTTGTTCATTAGTGCAATATTTTTACCACAGTTTGCTAAGATAATTTTGTTAGGAACGTTGAAAATTACTATACAAATTTACATTTACGATGGTTTTAGCTACATCGCCCCATGAAAACCCTCAGATTATATTTTTTTCGTAATACTTATAAGATTATCTTCAAAACAAAAAAAAAAACAACGTGCTCGGAGTATTTCCTGGTGACATTTTTATTTACATTTTTGAAAATTCTTACAAGCTCTCCCCCCACTAAAATGGAAAATTGTCTTGAAATTTTTCGTTTTAGAACCTAATCTTCACAATCCAATAGGTCCCCATAACGCTTTAGTAAGTGCAAATTTAGCATACCGACCTCCCCTACTGTAAAAGGAAAAACTGACTGACTTACATATCAACGCACGCCCGAAACTACTGGGACTAGGAACGTGAAAGTTTTGTACAAGGTTTCCTTTGATGACCCGCCCAAGCGGAGCACACCTCCACCGTATGCTCCACTGTGTCCTCTGGGCGGTCCACACAGTGGTGTCACCCGGGCGTTTCTTCCGCCAAAATCCGATGCAAGAACGTCCCCATCTTTATCTTGCGTTCTAGGTCCCCGGGGATCCCTTTCGGATTACCCATGGTCTTAGTAGGCCCCTAATGTTTTGCTAACACCTCTTTAAGACGCGCGTGGAACACTAGTGCAGTCGATGACTTGGGCTTGGTCTTAACGGTTACCGGACGGTCGGATGGTCGGACGCCGAGCTACTCATTGCTCGTCGTCCGCAAACCCACGCCTACGGACGTAGGCTAGCACTAAGAGAAGATTTTCTAAAATTCACCCCCTATGGGGATGAAACGGGTGTCCAGAATTTATTAGGACAAACCTACTCTCGTGGGTTACGCGGGTGAAGCCGCTAGCAGAAGCTTGTTTACTAATATAATGCATAATGACACTAGCACCATAATAAGGAGCCAAATTAAGACGTCTTGACAGTATACATTTGTTTTTATATTCACCATTGTTTTCATTTAAGGTCATGGCATCTGATTGCAGCCACGCGATCACTAAGTCGAGAAATTAATCTTTCATTCCAACAATCATTATAATTGCTGCATTTTTGGGGTATCTGCACCCAAAGGTTAACCAAAGGAGCCCCATTACTAAACCTCGACTCCAAATGTTTGTCTGTCAGCAGACAGAATCACATAAAATATAAAACCCGTCGAGCCGAAATTTTCACAGAATGTGTGTTTCTGCATCCATCGGATTCCCGCAACCTTCACCAGGTCATCGGTCCACCTTGTAGGGGGCCTTCCAATACTGCGTCTTCAAGTACGCGGTCGCCACTCCAGAACCTTTCGGCCCCAACGGCCATCTGTTCTGCGAGCAATGTGCCCTGCCCATTGCCACTTAAGTTTGGGCGATTCTTCGTGCTATGTCGGCAACCTTGGTTCTCCTGCGGATATCTTCATTTCTGATTCGATCACGCAAGGAAACTTCGAGCATAGCCCTTTCCATTGCGCATCCGATGGATGCGGGACGCGCAGGACCGTTCTTTGTGGCGACATTTGGGGGAGGCCTATGTCCTGCAGTAGACGTCTATCGGCTGAAATGATGATGATGATGATGTGTGTTTCTGCTGCCTCTATCACAACAAGTAATAAAAATCATTCATAACCCGACCTATGTTGCCAAAAGAGTTACCGTGGCTCTGGAACGCATAGAGCAACTGAAGGAACACTGGTGGGTATTATTCAATAAAGGTCTGACACGTCCTCTTGCTTCAACCAAGATCGCGAAAAGTCATTTGATGATTTCCCATTTCAATAAAAAAACCTGAGTTCCTTCGTAAGTAAGCTTATTATTTTCATTTTATGAATGACTAGTTTTTGTTCGCGGCTTCGCCCACGTACATAAAATACAGTCTATGTCACTCAGGAATAAAGCAGCTTTCTATTGGTGAAAAAATTTTAGCAATCGGACAAGTACTTTGAGAGATTGAAACAAAAAAAATATATCTTTGTATATTTTTATCTATATTTTATGGTGTCAATCTTCAAAGTGGACTATATGTCAGATTAATATCATATTACTACCCATTGCTTCGGTCGACGCTTTCACGAATTTTTTTCCAGTCCATCGTTACACTACCATTCACATCCATTTCTTTCATATCTCCATTCATCCAAGCCATCCATCCACTCATTTTCTTATTAAGTTTATTTCAAGATAGTTCAACAATTTTTTGGAACTCGTACAACTTTATTTTGTATTTATTAAATACTTTAATTAAACAAGTACCAAAACGGACTTGGCCTTTGACGTTTCCTAAGACACTTTTTATCAGGAAACCTTTGGTTGATACAGAAAAAAATAAATAAAAAGGCAAATACAAAGAAAATAATACTCAACCATCATACAATTATATGATATATACTACTCAAATAAATAAAATAAATACACGAATATACAAGTAGCATAAATAGACAATTGGGAAACATTAACACTGTGATTATACTACTGCCAAATTCTTACGAAAATCGCTTAATTTAATTTTGAATGTAAATCGATCACTCGCTTGCCGCTGATTGTTGCCACTATTCATTCTGACTTTAACAAGTTGCAGTAATCGAAAATAGTACCTAGGTGAAAGGAGTAAGCTTGTCCCAAAAATCCGTGTAAAAAGTCTCCTTTATTTTTCAGCTGTACCATTCGGCAAGCTACCTGTCTTGGAAGTGGACCAGAAGGTTCTGTACCAATCTGTAGCAATCAGCCGTTATCTTGGAAAGCTGGTGGGCTTGCTTCCTGCTGATGACCTGGTAGCAGCTGAGCTTGATGCTATTGCGTTGTCTGTCTTCGATTTTGGATCAAGTAAGTTAATAAACTGAAGTAATAAAGCGTAGCGTAGTCGTCGGTCTACAGACGACTTCAAATAGATAGCTGGGGTCAACTCGATGCTAAAAGTGGGCTACCACTTGTCGTGGCTGACTTAGGAGAAGGCTTCTGTCCAGAATTAGACCGACATAGGCTAAATTCACTGAATGATGACAGTAACTTCATATTTCTGTGTTTAAGTAGTCTCTATCACTGACCTAGTATTCCTCAGTTTAATTCTTAGGTTTTTAGCTGATACTGTGTCCTATAGCTGAGCAAAGATCTCGTTACAAATTTCGCTGTCTTAAGCAATCTCTGGCCTTTGTCCTATGAACATGATGATCGTCACAACACCTTCTTATATTCTTTATTGTACTTAAAATAACAAATTATTAAAAATTGGACAGCTTATGTACAAAGGCGAGCTTAACCCACAATTGGGTTTTACTTTCGTTGCTCAGGTAAAGTAAAATATTTTCGTGTCTGAGTTAAGTTGGTTTTAAATTGAGCAGCGTTATCTGTATTGCATAGATACAATTTAGACCTCAGAATGGAGCTGATAAGCTGCAGTTAAAATGAGAATCGCAATCAATGGCTGTTTTATGTAGGTACCTACAACAGTAGGAAAGTTTACCTACTTCTCCAAAGAATCTATGAAATACATGTATAAATTATGATCTAAAACAATACTCTATGATAATTTACAGAGGTCTACGTATGGTACCATGAGGTGAACAAGGAGAGGAAGGCATTCCTGTGGAAAGAGTTGGAGGAGCTCTGGCTACCGAGGTACCTTCGTGACTTTGAGGAGATCGTCCAGAAGAAGGGAAGCTACTTCGGTGGACAAGTTAGTACCTACTATTTGATAAATATTTTTTGGGCTGCTTAAACGGAATGATTACAAACCTTTATAACAAAATTTGGTTAACTCTAAAATAACTCATTATACATGGTGTTTGGTGCATCATGTGACAAATTGAAATGGTGGACGGGAGGGGTCATCTGCTATCCTTTTAGACCCCTAAACACTTCTCATGCCCTGTGGATTTTGTTTTGGACTTAAACTATAACCGAAAGCGACCGGAATCTAACAACTCCCATAGTGTCAGACTTTTACTGACTAAAAACCCACTCCTGTTCCTTCGTTGCCTTTCGTACTGGGGCCGAGTCTTTCTTTCAGAATCAGACCCTTGGCCCCAGTAGACTTCGACCCTGCTGGGCCCCTACAGTTGCTAACATCTCCTTGAGGCGCGCGTGGAACAGTACGCGCTGTCGACAACTTGGGCTTGGTGCGGACGGTAACCGGACGGTCGGACGGCGAGCCACCCATTGCTCGCCGTCCGCAAGCCCGCGCCTATGGTGGCCGGAAATCGGGATCGGAGTCCCGGCGGATCAAACACCCTACATACTTCTCTTCATCATTACTTTTCTGCTCTAGTCGTTTGTGACATAAATATATATTATTATATAGGATGGTGTTACACGTTGTTTCTTACATTCTGTGTAGTCGACCGTCACGTTATCACTGCCCCTCTTTTCTTTCACATCACTCCATACACAATCCATCTATTTTTTCTTCGGTCTCCTTATGCCTGTCTATCCATCCACATCTTTACTCATAACTCTAATAGCAACAGTTTAATTTCTCTTCTTCGCATGACTGTACCAACACCAACGGTTCCCGTTGTACAATCGTCCGTTCCCGTTCCTACCAACACCAACGAGTCCCGCTTGTACACCCGTGCATACAATCGGCGCGCAAGGAGTTAATTTCTACTCTTACTTTCAGAAAATAAGCTGGGCCGACCTCTACTTCGTGGGCATCATCGAGTCCGTTGAAGGCATGTGGGGCTCCAAGATCCTGGAGAAGCAGTACCCCTTACTGCAAAGGATCTACACGCACGTTCACGAGATCCCCGCCATTGACACCTATGTCAGCAACCGACCCAACTATAAATATTAATGAAAATTCAATAAATATTTAAAGTCTTAACGTACTGTTTGATTTTATTCCGATATTTTTGCCACTGTATGCTATGCTTGATGAAACTCCCTTATCAATGTTTTCACTTTTAAAATGATCAACATTAAAAGTGATATTTGGTCACATGATGTAAGATTCCGATAAGCGAAAAATAGAGAAACTTTTAATTCTTATTGAATACTAGCTTTTGCTCGCGACTTCGTCCGCGTAGAAGTCGAAAATGGTTTTATTAGGTTTTTTGAGATACGAAAATATGAAATATTATTTATTATCTTCGTCGTGTGTATAGTAGGTAGTAGATAGTCCATTGAATTGTATGGCGAGCGATATTACATCTTAAGATAAAATATTATAGTATCTTAGCCATATGCAGCGTGTACTGAACTCCACTGCGAGACAAACTTATTATTTGCGGTTTGTACAGTAATCGGATCTAGGGATCGAACCGCAAAATTAAGTTTGTTTTTTATTGTATTTACTTTTCTGGGATAAAAAGTAGCCAGTGTGGTGCCCAGGATATTAAAGAATACTTCTCTATAGGAAAAGACCAATTTGGAACCGTGCACTAGCTTCTGACGTTTTATAAGTGCCCATGTAGGCCTATGTGAAATAAAAAACAAAAAAAAAAAAGTTATACCAAGTTTCACCGTAATTGAACCAGTAGTTTTTGCGTGATGCCTGAACAAACAGACAGACAGACAAAAATTTTTTTAATCACATTTTTGGTTTCGGTGTCGGTTTAGTAACACCGCCTGCCATTTTTTTTTTACATTTTCAATGTACAGAATTTTCACTTTTTCTTTTTTCTTGGCTGCAACCACTCTGGTATTGATCTTTGCAACCTCTCTCTTCCGCCATTCAATCAACAACCAAAGACCACATAAACAATTCTTCAACCCGTCTTAGCTCCAAGTCATAAAGTCCCACACACGATCAACGGTACACCATAAAACATGGCGTCACAATTCATTCATTATTCGCGAGGTCCAGGTGTTAGGGTCAGTGTATCGTCGACAATTACTTAGAAACGGTATTAGGAGCAACCACTGAAACAGCCTGCAAGTAAACGGGATCCTTTTACTGCCATACCACTTAAGGGTTGTGAAGGAAAAGGCTGTTTTTAGGGTCAGAGTTCAAGCGATTAGAAATATACTTGAAAAAATAATTCGAAATCATTTAAACCCATCGTTGTTAGAAAGAAATCGCCAAATGCAATAGGGCCACCAATTGTATGTTTTTTGTTATAAGATTTCCTTTAGTAAATTTTAATATATTGGTGTACAATAAAGTATATAAATAAATAAATTATAATTATGTTCACAAATAACTTAAACAGTAACTAACTACTTATACTAAATCTAACTATGTACGTCATCATCATCATCATTTCAGCCGAAAGAAGTCCACTGTTGGACATAGGCCTCCCCCAAGCGACGCCACAACGACCGATCCTGTGCGTCTCGCATCCACCTCTATGTACATAATTATACAAAAATATAATAATCATCACTTGAGTGAAATATTCCTACACATCGCTATTATCCCGAAACCTGTCTAAAAGACTAGGAGCATTGCCACGTATATAAACAAAAAGCAATTCCAATTTATTAGGCAAAGAACGACCCAACTGTCTGGTCTTAAAAAGGTAACGCGCATTCGGATTGCATGACCCAAGTTTTGACCCAAAATGGCCAATGTTTGCACTGCTTGTGGACCTCATCAGCTGCAGCGGCAACGCCAGCACAGCCTGCCGTACTTGGGTCATGAAATGGTACAAGGGTGTCGAGACAGGTTGTATAACCCACCAGAGGCCTACTTACCTTCCATGGTACTAACGTCATGCCATCTGGTCTTTCCTATCGTCACGTACCAAGCCCCACTAGGTCCTAACACGGCAAGTACGTCGGCGATGATAGTATCGTTTTAGATTTTAAGTGAACAATTGTACTAAAAATTTCTTAAAGTATGTATGAGATGCAATGGAAAGAGGCATAGAATTTGTTGTTCCATTTAAAGAGAAATACCTAGTGAGGTAAGGTTGCCGACATAGCACGAAGAATCGCCAAACTTAAGTGCAATGGACAGGGCACATTGCTTGCAGAACAGATAGCCGTTGGCCGAAAGGCTCTGGAGTGGCGACCACGTACCGGAAGACGCAGTGTTGGAAGGCAGTTTTACAAGGTGGACCGATGACCTGGTGAAGATTGTGGGAATCCGATGGATGCTAGTAGCACAGGACCGTTCTTTGTGGCGACATTTGGGGGAGACCTATGTCCAACAGTGGACGTCTATCGGCTGAAATGATGATGATGCCCTAGCGAGAGCCACGGATGTCCGCTATATGCCAAAAGCATAGAACCTGTCGAGATGAGACGACACTTTGTGAATTATTTTGTCCAGCCGAGGACGTCTTTCAGCAGATTGATGGTTTGGT
The DNA here is from genome assembly GCA_949316375.1 of Mythimna vitellina. Taxonomy (NCBI): domain Eukaryota; kingdom Metazoa; phylum Arthropoda; class Insecta; order Lepidoptera; family Noctuidae; genus Mythimna; species Mythimna vitellina. The sequence continues at coordinate 6,395,828 of OX438696.1, forward strand.
ACATGACAAATGCAATCTATGCAAACTGAATTGTATGGTTCAGAGTATAAGGCCATTTTAGAAACCTCTCAAATCCTGTGTGTTAACCCTGTCTAGCACATACTTTAACGTAATCATTCAATGAGATTTCATTGGATGATTGCATCCTGTGTGACGTAGAAAACAGCAGTTTAGTACCTAGATCTATAAATTTATCTAGCACATTGTGGTCTAATATCACTTAGGAGTTTAAAGACGATTGTACGCTATTTTTTGCAATTTTAGATTGCTCTTGGAAAAATGGTAACATTGGTGACCGAGTAGTAACGTGTAGTGTGTAATTTGTTTCATTATCATTGCTCTCAAAACGGTGACGGAAAACGTCATAAGGAAATCAGCATGTCCTAGAACCCAAAATTCGAGAATATTTGACATCTCCTATCCACACTGGGCCTGCGTAGTGTAGTCCCTCCTAATGAAAGGCCAGCAGTGGCAAAATTATAAGGCTGATTTTGCTATTTATCCTATTATGCCTATGAAAGAAGACGCATAAAGTAACATCATCTTCGGCAAAAAGATGATAATGATGATACCATTGACTTCATTTGTTAATTTGCAAATCTCTTAACATATCTTTTTTTTTAAATAGTTTAAATATTAGTTGGGTGTGAAAACGCTCTTATTGTAATAAATGTTTTGAATTTAGCTCCAATATTTGGCATTCGGAAATTCTGTTTTTTATGGAGGTCAAACATACTTTCTGTATAAAAAACTGGCCAAGTGCGAGTCAGGCTCGCGCACTGAGGGTTCCGTACCAACTTACCTACGAAAACAGTTCAATTCCCGAATTGAGTAACGAAGATTTTTCCGAATCGCAAAAAAGTTTTTTTTTGTGACGTAACTATAAATTTACAGTTTTCAAATATTTTCCTATACTTTTGCTATGAGACCTAGCTCCATGCCAAATTTCAGGATTCTAGGTCAACGGGAAGTACCCTGTGAATTTTGATTCCCTTGAGAGTGTCGAAATACACGTTTTTTGCGACATAAACGGTCGTATCATTTTTTTCGTTAACTCAAATGTTTGATTTTTTCACAGCTTCAGTGGACCACAGACCTTAGTATATGATTTTAATTTCAACTCGATACCTATATGTTTTTCCGAGATAAAAGGACAACAAAGTGCCCTTTTTTCCTACGCTCCCTAAAAATGAGGTTGGTTTCTAGTACACAATGAAGAATAATTTTGAGCCGACATTTTTATTTGCCCATAAGCATATCGCCGCTGCCAGGGGTGCCCCACCCGAGGGTTGCGGCGACAACACAGAAAACCCTAGTAATTTACGGCGCAGTAGTTGGTAGCGCCTAAGGAAGCGGTTTATTATCGTCGAGAGAGCGAGAGTCCGTAGAATACCTCTCCATCAGCCGGTTTATGTGCAGCCAACTTGTTTATTTATTGAAATGCTTATTGGACTCCTGTTCATGGTTTGCACAAGTTTCTTTTTGCTTGAAAACCTCGTCAAAGCCCTGAGGTTTTTCTTGGTAACACCTTTTATTTATCACTAGGTTTTAAAAATAGCTCTGCCCCCATGAAAAAAAAATATCTCACGGGTACGCCCTTTTGTTACACTATCGGGACAAACAGTGCTACGAGCATGTCCTAATTTTGGTTAAGGGCCACTCGTATGATACATCCAAATCAGTTCAGAGAGTATAGTGGGATTGCTCAATAAATATTTATAAACATTTATACCTATTCCTTTTATTTTATATATTTACAGTTTTAAAAATAAAAAATAATTGCTCACCGGTATCAGGAATAGAGTACAAGGCACCGATTGTCAGAGGTCCTCAGTGCGGAATCTCTACGCGCCGTGTCCAGGAGCACTGCTTTCTGTATAAAGCCCTTGTTCCAACTGCCCACCAAAAGCCTTCCGAGAAGTTGGACGAAGTTCTTGACTATTAAGCTATTGGCCATCACGACTATCGGCACAGTGATTGCTGTTTTCACTTCCCACATGTCGACTTCCTGGCTAGCCAAGTCAAGATACTTAATTTACTTATCTTTCCAACTTTGTTCTCGACAAGAACCTACTTGGTTCTTGTCATGAGGGACCGCTATATCAATAATCATTGTGCCACGCTTTAGTCTATCTATCACCACTGTGTCAGGCTTAGTGGCAACAATAATCCTGTCAGTGATGATAGATCAAACCCAATACAATGAGATAATTATCATTCTTTGTGAAATAGGTCTGGCACATATTTATAGTATGATACTGTTCCAACTTCAGAAAATTAATTTAAGAGCAAGTTATTGGTGGATAATCCTTACTACAAGGTTGTGCCTTTGCAAATATGTATATGTATCTTACAAAATTGTAATATTGATAGAGTAGGACGTACCCTACTTCACTAGATAAGTAATACCTACCATATTTGTGAATACCTAGAAAATCCTTTGACATGTGTAAAAGCAATTTCTTGGAACCTTTTATAATAAAACCTTATTTGTAATGCAAGTCGCACTTAGCTGTTAATTAGGTTACATAATTAAATATGCTTACTCCTAAGTGGGTTCACGATAATTTTGCAACAAGTTTACAGTACAATTTTCTTTGTCGGGGACCAAGAAAAAAGGATGTGCCTTTTATACTTGGTCTCCCACAAAGAAAATTAACAATTTTTTTTTAATAATTTTTTTTTAATGGTAGGCTCGCGTTTAACCTCCATCTCACCTGATAGTAAGCGATGATGTGGTCGAAGATGGAACACGCATGCCTAGAAGTAACCTATTCACTCTTAACTTAAAGACCACCAAGTTATAGCTATCAAGAAACACAGACTCCGGCAAGGAATTCCACTCCTTGGCAGTACGCATAATAAATGTTTTCTCAAAACGCTTTGTGCGTGTGGGTGGGATGTCCACCATGTACCGGTAGCGCAACGCCGTAGGTCTAGTGGTCCGATGATGGAACGGACCTGGTGGACGGATTTTTGTTGTTTAATCTGAGAGAAAGGTCACCACTTCTTGTCCTATAGTTTTTTTTAAAGTTTCTTAAGAGAGATCACATGGACCGGTAGGTCGTACATCTAGATTTTTACTGTTTCTTATTTGACCAAAACAATAACATTTTAACAATAGCAAAATCTTGAAAATGACTTTTAATCAATTAAAATGTCAAATAAGTTATCGTTTTGCTGCAAAAGTGTAAAGATAGGTTAAATATAAACAATTAGATAAGGAGTTTACCACTATTAACTTAACGACACCTCACTCTTTACAAACATATTTTTTTGTCAAAGTTTTCAAACGTTTGGCTGGTGAAATGAGCATGGGTTGTAGCTAAAAACCAACGTCAGTTGGTATAACCACTCAGTGGTGCCATTTGATATCTTAGTTGAGTACTAACAGGAAAAGTTTCCAATGTGTAAATGCAAATCCTCAGCAGAAGATCGAGCAAACAGAGCTGTCGGATTTTCCCTTAGAAATTACTCTGCAACAACATAAAGCTTGGAAGTCGGTCTGTGTTTATAACCTAATTCTTTAAGTCAAGAGTGAATAGGTTACGTTGTAGGCAAGCAGGGACGTGCGAGCAATACAAGTGCATAAGCCTGGCATGACCACCACACTCATCTATGTATATCATAGAACACAAAAAATGAATAAAATTAATAAAACTCTATTTTTTTTAATTTCGTGTGGCTACGCGGTTACGCTAAGTTGCCATTTCGTGTTCAATGCGAAATAAAAATTCATTCATGGCCCCCTATAAAGGTATCTGGCACGCCACTAGGCAACCATGCTCCATTGTGACTATATCATCGCTTAACATCAGGTGAGTTAGTGTTTAAAGAGTTCATACAAAATGCTCAGTGACTACAACCGGCCCTTAAGCGCGAGCTGAACAATAAAAGGTCTGTAATATGACACGCTTGTGCCTCAAAAAGCACGTAAAACCATTGGTTCTCAGCTTTGTTTCTCTCCGGTCGTGACGGATTGTGTCCCTATCGTACTGAGAGTGAAAAAAAGAGATTGAAACTGTTTTGCGCACACGCTGGTAATTAGCTAATCTCCGTTGAGTTTGGACACCGTGATCATAATTCCATCAGAAGGATATCTTAGAATCTAATAATATTTTTTTTTCATATTTTTACTAAAAATTTCTTTCAGGTTTTTTGTTATCAAGCTATATCGCCCAAACACCTAAACAGCACTATTCTATAGACCCATATAATTAAGATACATAAATAGTGTTCGATTGGGTTCAATAAATTTGTAGCCTGTCCTATATTCGGGTAGACTAATCACCATCCAGGCCGATAATAGGGAGGTCGTTAAAACAAATACCCTTGTTTATTAGGCCCATTACCGTAAGTAATTGGACAAGAAAACTTGGACTGTTAGGGATTATGAAATTGTGTTCTTATTTATTTTTTTTACACAGGCAAAGATGTTTTAGGTAGGTTTGTAATCATTTCAGTGGCGACCAGTCGCGTCAGTCCCTGGCTATGGTCGGGAGTGAGAAAGCAGTCAGATCCATCTGCGAAGCAGCAAGCGAAGGTGGTGGTCGAAATCGTGAAGGAAAGGACATCCTCATTCCCCAACCGCCACCGCAGAAGACGCGTCGGATTTTGGGAGCTGCCGTAGTCAATGTGGGGAGCACATCATCCAGCAGTCCGGTAGTAGATAAGCCCGAGTCGATGCGATGGCACGTTATGTAGCGATGAGAGATTCAGAGATGTTTTGACAATTGAAAGAATCGGAGTCGTTAAAAATAAACCATCGACTCGCCGTTCTACAAAATCGGGATGTTTTTAGATCGTTTCGTGTCAACGGAATCGGCGGCTTGTTTTCGATTGTCCGAGTCAGTCAGTCTCACTCACCGATCCTCGCACGGTCATCCCTCACCCTGGTAGGGGTCAGTCAGTCAAAATAACAGACCAAGTCGGACTCGAGGTGTTCGAACAATCGAATAAAACCTCTCGCCATCGCGCATCGCTATCGTTGTGTTTTACACGCGTCACAAAGAGGTGGTAGCAAAACTAAAGGCGCTTAGTGTCGCCGTGTCCTCGAGGGGGCGATCGGCGGCGGCAATCTCTCGCGCCGAGCCTTGGTACAAGCCATGGTCCGGAGCGAGGAGGAGTGGCAGGCGGTCGCCTCCTTCTGCGAAGCAGTAATGCTAGCAAACGAGGGGACCGATCGCGTGAGGCAACGGTCCTCACGCCCCAATCGCCGCCGAGATTCTGATCCCGATTTCCGGCCACCGTAGGCGCGGGCTTGCGGACGGCGAACAATGGGTAGCTCGTCGTCCGGTAACCATCTGGAACTAGCCCAAGTCGTCGACAGCGCGTACTGTTCCACGCGCACCTCAAGGAAATGTCAGCAAATCGTAGGGGCCCAGCAGGGTCGAAGCCTACTGGGCATCCTACGGTTTGCTGACATCTCTTTGAGGCGCGCGTGGAACAGTATGGCCCGTCGACGACTTGGGCTCGGTTAGAACGATGACCTGGTGAGGACCGGAACCGCTGGATGTGTGATACGACCCAATAACGTAAAACAAGAGGAGATACATGATACATATGAATAAAGAACCGATCAAGTGCGAGTCGGACTTACGCACCAAGAGTTCCGTACAAACTTACCTCGATATATAGATATAGTTTGATTCCTGATTCGACTTTTAAAGACTTTATCGAATCCTAAAAAAGTATATTATCTTGTGATATAACTGTATTTTTTCCTTTAATTGTGCTATAAGACCTTGCTTCTTGACAAATTTCAGGATTCTAGGTCAACGCAAAGTATCCAATAAGTTTTGATTTCTTAGAGAGTGTCAAAATATGTGCTTTAAACTTATCTTTAGATTGCGTTGACTTACAAATTAGGTTTTTTCACTGCTCTAAAAGGTAGCAAGCTCAGTCTGCTAGGTAGACTAGGTCTGGGTTAGATATTAATATCAGCATAACACCTCTACGCATTCTTGAAAAAAAGTTCTTATGATCCTCTATGGAACACGTTTTTGCCTATTGAAGTACGAAACCCTAAAAAATATAAAAAAGAAATCAAATAAATTATTCAAAACGCTATAGTGTAGTAACATACCTTGCGAGTATATAAAAAATATCACCTCACGTCATGCCTTCGTATATCTCCATCTCGGAAATACAGAGCATACTTCCGTCATGGTAACACCTCAATACAGACTTTATATCTTCAACAAAAATGATTAAATATGCACCCTACGGTTTCCCTATCTATTTCCCCCATACCAGCAAACCCCACTACGCCTTCAACCCAAAAGAAGTTTCCACAACATTGCTGGTTTTGTATGGGAAAGATAATAATCCAGTCGTTTCGAACGTTCAATGGACACCAAACATGCGTTGAAGTCGTATTAGTAACTAGCTATCGGTGAATAAAGTGACGTGACATGATGTTATCGATAATATGTGCTTTCAACCACGCAACACGGGGGTGACAGACATTTTCAGTGAAAAGCGTCAAGGGCAAAGCATTGTGGGACATAGTATTGTTTGAAGTGTCTGGACACGCCATGAAAGGGTTACCTTGATGGCTGCTGTGATTGGTTCGCTTTGAAATCGACATGCTTTTGATGACGTACCTACAGTTTCGATTATAGTGTTACTTACGTAAAAACCGCATGACGTGTTGACATTGTAGAACGTTAAGTGTTCTAAAAAACGTGACTATCGAATATGCAACCCAAAAACTATTGGTACAACCTGTAAACTTTTATAAATAATAATCAAAAATGATGACACGAAAATCATGCGTTCTTTTTTTTGTAATACAAAACCTTTATCAATATTGTAAGCTTTCTAGCAGTGAAAGAAATTTCGTATTCGGATCATCTATCTGGACATCAATCATCATGAACCCGGTGTAAAAGAGAAATAGTGCTGTTTAGCGTATATAGGTTCGTATCTCCCACACATCGATATTATAATGATTAAGACATGTCATATTTTTGTTTTTGTTCCCAATAACTACTGCCGGGCAAGACGGCATATGTCACCTATTCCGCGAATATTAATCGCACTCAACGCTCTCCTTGAATCCAGTCCTAGACTAGATCTATTCGCTGATGAATGGAAGGAGATACTGCTAGAATGTCTGGTGATTTGCGAGAAGACTGAGTGAGAGGTTTATTTATATTATCTGTGTTATATTTTCTTTAATGTATTTCTAACTAATGTAATCAGTGTAATTGGTATTTTGTCGTTCTGGTTGAATAAATAAATAAAATAAAATAATAAATAAATAAAACTATTAGGACCGAAATACTCCAAAACATTGTTATTTACTAACTATAGTTTATTAGTTGCGATGAAACATAGAATTGAAAATAATCAAATCTCAATTACCTACAAAGAATAACAATGTCAACCACATATTTGAAGACCAAAGTCATATTGTCACAAAAACCATTTCCACATCTACTATGTATTTAGGTAACTACTAAAAAACAGTTGCAAAAACAAACAGTAACTACAAATAAAACTTCACATCCAAAAAATATACAAGAAATACGCATATTACGGCATTACCCAGCCTTCCGGGTGTCGCGTTTAAGCCGTAAACTCTGCTTAAAACTTGCTACTGTTACTGGGGGAATACGGGAACTAACGGGGAAAATGGGGCCTAGAGGGGCACATGGTGAAGTCAGGGGACATCGTTTGGACCAAACCACAGAACACGGAATGGTCAAAGTGAAGTCTCTTTCTTCTGCAGTGTCCTTTTCTTTTTCTAATTGAAGGCACGGCCGGCGCAGTGGTTAAACGACTGATTCTCGCACAGAACAAATACTTGTATGGCCTATATAGTGTAGTTCGTAGTGCACTAGCTTCTGACGTTTTATAAGTGCCCATGTAGGCCCATGTGAAATAAAAAACTTTTGACTTGACTTGACTTGACTTGTTCCGGGTGTATATGAATTGTGCATGCGCAATGCAGAAGTAGTTCATAGGGTGGAGTAACATAAAAAAACTGTTATGGCATAAAAAATAAAAATAGAAAATTATCACATGGGATAACACTGGAGTAAAAATTACTGGTAACCTCTGTACTATCCCAGGACATGGTCTACGCATATGCCAAATTCCATTCAGCTATTTGAGCGTGAAGAAGTAACAAACATACACACTTACTTACAAACTTTCGCTCTTATAATATTAATATCATTACTGTGACAGACACAGCCCAAAGAAACGCCAAACTTAAGTCGCAGTGGACAGGGCACGTTGCTCGCAGAACAGATGGTCGATGGGGACGAAAGGTTCTAGAATGGCGACCAGGTACTGCAAAACGCAGCGTTAGAAGGCCTCCCACAAGATGGACCGATGACCTGATGAGGATCCCTGGGGTCGCGGGAATCCAATGGGTGCGAGACGCACAGAACCAGCCATTGTGGCGACGCTTGGGGGTGGCCTATGTCCAACAGTTGACGTCTTTCGGCTGAAATGATGATGCTGATTATGATTACTGTGACATGTTTTCTATTATATTCTACTCCACTAGCTGTCGATTTCTACGAGTATACGGCAACACCCACGAATTCACTTTTGACAAATGTTTTGACCAAGCCGCCTCTAATAGTGTCGATGCTCTGTGGACCAAACCCTTTTATGTCACACGTTTAGCTGCGTTTTAAGCCCAGTGTTTGTGGGACGTTGCTTACGCGTTATGGGGATAGGAAATAAAGTAAGGTTAAATTTGTCTGGTTTACTGAATCTGCCTTTACGCTTAAAGGTAGCGACAACTACTCGTACCTAAGGCCGTTTAAGGTGGGCAGCTGTAATGTTCGAAAGAACACCGTAAACACAGGTGAATTTTAATCTGTAAAAGTCTGTGTGTCATGATGTTAGCATCATCTTCATCTTTTAACTTCATGAAATCTGTAAGTTTAATACTTTTAGGGCTCCGTACCTCAAAAGGAAAAAATGGAACCTTTATAGGACCACTTTGTTGTTTATCTGTCGGTCTGTCGGTCTGCCTGCCTGTTTGTCTGTCAAGACCCTTTATTTCGGGAACACCTGGAGCTATAGAGTTGAAATTAAAACTATATACGCCACTAGGGACCACAGACTTGATGTGGTCCCTTGAAGCTGTGAAAAACTAAACTTCTGAATTTACGAAAAAAAGATACAGGCGTTCATGTCGCAAAAAACTTATATTTCGACACTCTCAAGAGAATCAAAATGCATGGGTCACTTCCCATTGACCTAGGATCCTTTGGCATGAAGCAAGGCCTAATAGCGCAAGTATAGAAAAAAAATCTGAAAACTGTAAATTAGTAGATACGTTACAAAAAAAACTGTTTTTGCGATTCGAAAAAATCTTCGAGACTCCATTCGGGAATTGAAATATTTACATAGGTACGATTCGCACTTGTTTTTTTTCGTAGGTGGAATGGAACCATGAATTTAATAACAAAAATATAATCGATCTCGGCAGTCATTGTACCAATTATCGTTACTTTCAACGGCCTGATGGCCAAAAACCTTGACGACCACCTCAAAGCTGCCGTTGCTTGGTTGGATTAAGGGCCTAATACAGAAGGCAGTGCTCCCCGATGCGGCACACATTGTGAGGAGGTTCCTATTTCTAGAGCCCTTACCACCAGCAGCTTGGACTCTGCTCCCGACATTGGAGGAGTAAACTTTTTTAAATATTTTTAAAACGATCTTTATTATGCTATTAAAATCCCGTGACACAGTGTTTGTTATTGAACTATTTCATTAAACTTTTTATGTTTATTTTATAGGTTTGAGAATAACTCACACGCTATTTTTGACCCTTCTACCCCCCCCCTCCCCCCCCCCGATATTTTTTTACAGCTGAACCTGGGCAGAAGAACGTTCGCCGAGTCAGTATATGACTTCTCCCGCTCTGGGATAGAACAAGAGGGCGTGTCTTTTACTGACTAAATCCCACATGTGTGGATTTAAGTAGTCCGAAAGAGAACATCGGGGTCCTGGAAAGCAAGGCAAAGAAGAAACGAAGTGGTTTTAGTCAATAAAAGTTTGACATGCCCTCGCGCTCCGCTCTAGAGTAGGAGAAATGATTGGATGATTTTCCACCTTTAAAAAAAACTTTGTTGGACTGTCTGTATCCTAACTCGGCGGTAGCCTGTATTTCGGATCACGAGTAAGTAAGTACATTTCGTCTCTTCAAACTCCATGCTACACTAGACCGGTTCAAGGTCAAAATATTACCATCAAAATGCAGCCTAATGTACCAACACTGTAATGAAAAACTCCGGTACACACCTTATTTATGACGAAAAAGTTGTTATCATTCTTCACAATATGCTCGCAAAAACAAAGGAATATAGGCGTGTTGAAGTAGAAAAGATGCTCATGTCGAGTTTTTACGACCGTAGGTGCTAGCTGAGTTATTTTTGGATCTAGTCAAACATTCACACAGTTTGTGAGACGGCAAATTTTATGATTTATTTTATTAAAATGTCAGGGAGAAAACCCCAGAGTTAAAAATTTAAGAGATGATAAGTGTTAGTACCCAATAAACATTTTAGCCGTATAATTAAGAGTTATGCGACTCGAAGTGCTTTAAACATCGTATTGAAGTATTTTTATCGTGAAATATGACTTAGTGCCTCTTATCTTTACACAACTTGTAGTCGTATACAGAATATATACTGTATCAATATCTTAAAAACTTATCAATGTCCTTTATATTTATTATATAACATTTTTTATTACGGCCGAAATCAACAATAAATACGTCACTAGTTTAATTATATATTTAAAATGGTTTTTCATATGTGATTTTCTTTAAGTGAACCCTAATAATTTAGTTAATATGGCTTATAATTTACAATATACAGATAAAAAATAAGTGCACGGAACGAAAAGCCATCTAGATGTTATATTACGGTTGTGTCTTAAACCCTAAGTCATACAAAGGTAATTTTTAATACTTTGTATATATATAATAACATTTAGTCAAAAAGTAATATTTGAAGAAGTGGAACAGATTTCTTTTTTTGCTCTTTTTTGGCCAGAAAATCCCTACTCTCGACTCTCGAAGCTCGGGGTGTGTCCTCCGGTGGCGGCTGATTAACATTTCTAGCTTACATTTACATCAGGTATATTAAACCTACAGCACCATATCCGATGCTTTAGATCACCATAACTTACTCTACCTATAAATTAATAGCTAAGGGGCAAACTGCACCACTTACCCTGCAATTAAATATCGACTATAAACGCACCTCCCACTACTTCGACCTATGTAGATAATAATTATCATAGAAGTAACATCCAGTGTTGTCCAGTGTTGTGTTTCCACTAAAACTGGTGGTTTCGACGCTGCCATATGATAAAGAAATAATATTTTTAGTAGCTGAAGGGTTTTTTTAATTTTCTTTGTAATTTGGTGCTATTGCAAATTGGTTTAACTTTTTTTCTTTTTTTTTTTAAACTTAGCTTTGATATTGTTTACAATATTTTCTTAAATTTTTTTAAGTATACGTAACATAATATTTAAACTGTTTTTTTTTTCTTGATAGGTTCGCGCTTGACCGCTATCTCACCTGATGGAAAACGACGATGCGGTCAACGACTATATTTTTAAATCGACTTTTTAATTTATGGAGACATGATAAAATATTTTAAATATTTTGTCATTATTAATCGTAGCTTTCAATATTATAAAATTAGCTGAATTCAATTTTCAAAGGTTTTTTTTTTAAATCATTGATAAAAAAAATCAAAATAAAACATTTCTATAGTGAAAAATTTACTGATAATTATGAGAGTGGCGTATATTGTTAGTGGTTTTCTGGTGGTTTTGGAAGTTTAATTTGGTGGAAAAATAAATTAACGGTTGGCAACACTGATAACAACCTAAAGGTCGTACGAGCCACCTAACTCATATTTAATCAAGATTTATAACATTAAAACATGGGGAGTTATTGTTACCCTAAAATATACGGTCGGGTCGACCCCGTGGTTTCGGTGACCCCGACAGATGTTCACTTTGGGGTAAAACTTGTCGCATGCCAAATTGTAGGGTTAATTATTTTAATGTAAAATGGTAAACAGGCTTTACTTTATTTTATGTGGGATTCTCGTTAATCTTTTTTGGGTACCTAAACTGGGATTGGACGTCCTTCTAGTCGAATTTGCAAATTGAACTAAATAATTAAACGGTTGTCGTTACTATTGTGGCGACCATGGAGGCCACGTAATACTACTAACTTGCAAACTGGCACGTTATACTTTAAGGTTTAGGATAAGAAAAGCGTTGTAGATATTAAAAACATAGATTGATGAGAGATTGTCAAACAAGAAAAGATTAAGAAAATGATATATTTTTATAAATTACTTAGTAGAAAGAAGCCTTTCATTTGCGTCTCACTTTGATAGTGTGATCACTATTATCATCATTTAAAATTTACTTTAAATGATGATCCTGGATCCTTTAAAGGATGATGCTCCAGAGTAGCCCGTAAAATTCAAATCTCCTAAGTTTTTTGCATTTTGTAGTTCAGTTTCATCAGGTTTTATATTAATTAAAATATGATTTGCGATCGTAAACATATATTTACGGCATTATATTAAAAATATAAATCATCGATACAATCTTTTCAATTCATCTAACCCTATTGAATAGCTATTTCATGAAAAAGTCAATCCGGACAAGTCAGTTAGACGGGTTGTCGTTGTAGTCGGAGAGATGGGTTGTCTTCCATCATATTTGAAAAGTTTTAAATTTACTCAATTTTGAACTGATTTGAAAAATTCTATTTGTAATTTTGTATTAAATTACCCTAAACACCAAAGTTACCCTAATTTTGATATAAATATAAGAAAAAATTAGTCAATTAGCAAATTGTATGCTGCACTCATAAAGCTGCTCAATAATATTGCAAAGATCATCGCCCCACCCAGCCGAAAGTGTCCTTTCCTAAAGTCCTTATAAAGATTGCTCCAAGGTAGGCCGCAAAATTCAAATTTTCTTAAGTTTTCTGCATTTTGCATGACAGTATCCGATTCTATGTTCATTTGAACCATAAAACTTAAAATCATCGATACAACGATTCGACAAGCAACCCATTGCTCGTCGTCTACAAGACCTCGCCTAACGTTAACTGGAACTCGTACTAACCTATGATTCCCAACGCCCGGAGCTGCGGCTGGGGCGTGAGTATGTCAACAACAGATTCTATGCATTTCGCATCCACTGGATTCCCGCCACCCCCACCAGGATACCGGTGACCTAACCGATACGGAATACATCATAACCCCCATTATCTCGAAAATATTAAAGCCACCGTAAAATGGTACCGAAACACCACGGATATGGCGCTACTGATATTGTACGGAAAAAATCCCTTTCATTCGAAATAAAACAGCGCCTGGAGGTGGGATGAGAGCAATTTGCTATAAATCTACCGCGGATGGAAATCGTTTTAGGCGTTTTCAGGTCGCCTTTGTTTTCGTCTTAAAAAGTGGTGGAGGGTCGCGGAGCATGGCCGGATCTACTTAATGGCTAAATGGGCTGCAGCCCAGGGCCCCAGGGATATAAGGGGCCCCCAGTTTTCATTAAACCAATCTACAATACGGCTTAATCTATTTGACAAAACTTGTTTCAAAACAAATAGTGTACTAATGTTTAATAATAGTAGCAGTCATTGATATCGCTACCAATATGGGCGGGTCAATCGTTTACAACCGCTCAACGTTGGTGTTCACGTTCGACCTGTGATCAAAGTATTTATTTATTATTTACTTTATTATACACCTCATAATGTGGACAGGATAAACATTTACAAAAACTAAGTGTTCAATCGGCGGTCTTCTCGCACAGGGCAATCTCTTACAGAAAACCACAAGACGAAGTATATTTAGACTTTCAAGTTAGTTATAGTAACTCAAGATCTCTTGTTCCATTAGGACGACATTTCTACAGCGATACGTCGTTGTCGAAAAGGTACACTTTAGGAAAAATATAAACTTATTTTTAACAAAATGCCAATTACTTTGCCGATTAATTAGGTGGGCCCCCAAGTAGTGTTAGCCCAGAGTCCAACAATTTCACGATCCGCCTCTGTCGCGGAGTTACACGTTTTAGAATTCAAGCAAATCTTTGGATAGCATCTGAGATAAGCTTTCTTCTACCTTTCTTGGAAAGGGTTTTTAGACGAAGAAAAACGAGGCTTTGTAAGTGGTGAAGGTTCGTGGGTGGGTATCTAATTTGTCTTGACTTTGTTTTGGTAGAGATTGATTGTAGTAGGTAGTATAAATGATTTTTCTTTATAAACTCTAGAAGTACTACTAGAAATAAATAGAGCACGGTTGGCAGAGTGGTTGAGCGTTGGCTGCTACGCTGCGTGTCGCCGGTTTGGATAGTTGTTTAGGGTCTGAGTGTCATGTATATGTGACTTTACATATAAGTGCATTTTTTTCGGTGGGAAAATCATCCAATGACATCCCCCGCTCTTGGGCGGAGCGAGAGTATGTGTCAGACTTTTACTGACTAAACCTACTCCTGTTCCTTCGTTGTTTTTCGTACCAGGGCTGAGTCTTCCTTTCTCTGCTGGGCTTCTACGGTTTGCTGTCATTTCTTTGAGCCGAGCGTGGAACAGTACGCGCCATCGACGACTTGGGCTCGGTCTGGACGGTTACCAGACGATCTCGCCGTCCGCAAGCCCGCGCCTACAATTCCACCAAAATAATACTTGGATTAACTGGATTAACTCATCTTTCATCGTTATTTCACCGATAGGATTGAATTTTAGTCAGTAAAAGTGTGACACGCCCTCCTGCTCCGCCCTAGAGTGTGAGAAGTCATTGAATAATTTCTCAAATAAATAAAAAACCAGGACGGGTGGACGACGAGCACCACGTTAGATGGTGAGTTTTAGTTAGTAAATGTCTGACACGCCCTTTCATTCCATCCTAGAATAATAATTTCCAACGTCAAAAAATGAAAACAGGATCGGTTATAGACACTTGGGCAGGCTTATGAATAGAAGCGGACGTATTCTGGCTGAAACAGAAATGATGATAATGAAGCGGTTAATTTATATTTTTTGGAAAAGCTTGCTTTTTCTGTTCTTTATTATTAAAATATACCTTTGATATATATATAAGAATTATGTGGCTATGTTAATTTTTAAATAAGTAAATGTTTTTTTCTTTTTAATTTTATTGTCTCCAAAAGCTTTTACTTATTGATTAAAATAACTTGCAAATAGGTCCAATTCAGAACAGATAACAAATAAACCGAACACATGAAAATATTCCCGCCATTTTATTACGAAGACCGACGGTGGTAGAAATGATAATAATAAAAAAAGTTTATGAGATCCTCTTGAAGAATTTCCCTTAAATTTAGCCAATAAAACCTAGGGTGTAGGTATTACATAAATCATCGTCCTTCGTAACAATAAATGAAAAAGTGGAATCGGCTTGTTTGTACTATTGTAAACCATGAGCCGAGAGCGATTTTGAGTAGCGAGCTAAGATCATCTGCAATGATGCACTTTTGGAGGTAGACGGAACAGAGTGTTAAGTCCCGCAAACCTCCGTGAAAAGGGAGGATCCTCCGACCAGACGGGATGTTATGTCTGGTGGGCAGCTGCCCAATAGACGGTTTCGGGCTGGCTGGCTGCTTTATATGTTCGAATTGCGCGCAGAACTTTGATTGCGCGGTGCAGAATTAGTTCCTATGTGACGCCATAGATGTCGCTACACACTTGTCTAGTCAAAACTCCTTAGTCTTGAGCATCGACGCCGAGTTGCTAGCCTTGCGGTTTTCTATCATTTACATTTCGGGGAGTGTGCATTGCTATTGCACAATTTAATTCCGCCAATTCCGTTCCATCATCGGACCACTAGACGCACGGCGTTACGGTATCGGTACTTAGTAGACACATTCAAGCGTTTAGGGAACACATTCAATATGCGTACAGCTAAGGAGTGGAATTCCCTGACAGAGTCTGTGTTTCTACTGATAGATGTAACCCAGGGGTCTTTAAATCAAGAGTGAATAGGTTATTTCTAGGCAAGCAAGCTCTATCGTCGGCCATATTATCGCTTACCATCAGGTGAGATACTAAGTGGTCAAACGCGAGCCTACACATTGATAAAAACAAATAGAATTTTTTTTTTAAACTAAAGCTGGTTTTCAATTGGACCTAAGGTTGTGACGTAACATACGTAAAACAGTTTTGTAGTGTAATATATAGTGATGATCCATCAAAATAGGCGTAGGCAAAGCGTGTCATCTTTGCGATTGGAACAAATGTTCCGAATCACTGATATGTATCATTTGGAACATCGGCTCAAAAGATACAAACACAAACACAGGCTATTATGAATTGTGATCTTTTATGTCGTGTCAAAGTCTCACTGAGACATAGAAATGTTGATTTACACTAACAGTTTTGTTTCATTGAATTTTGATTTAAGAATAATTTTAAGTAGATATTTTTAGTTCAGTTCATTATTTATATTTAGGGTTAAGTACTATTTATTTTTTAATTTGAATTTGAAAAAATACTGTAGGTCACTTAAAGTAAAGATTGTTCCAGTGTTCCAATTGTTCGAAATGATGCATTTAAAACATTACAAATATTCCAACCTTTCGGAACATTAAAATATTCCGGAACAGTGAGTCAGTTCATCAAAGAGTTACACATATCTACATCACTATAAAGCTAGTTTCTAATCTTTTCGTGTGTCTAGAAACTCTGTGTATAAAACGCCCCCAATATCGTCGTACTCTATACAGTCGTAGTTTTTTATTTTGGGTAGACTAAACCGATATTAAGGGCATCCAACTCGACATACATTATCACTGTTTTTCATACAATCACTCTTACGCGATTATGACGTTATTACACATTTTTCATTACATATTTTGGAAAAACTGTATCCTGTGGATATTATCTAGGCTTCTATTCAAATCAATTTGTAAATTTGTGTAAAACTAATCCAGTAAAGACTAAAACTCTGCTATTTTGCATGAACTTTGACACTTCCAGTGTTAATCAAAAATTAAATAAGTCAAAAAAGTATAACAATAGTAGCCTTGCAAATTTAATCAAGACCTGAAAAACGATAATTTGTTTCAAAAACATTATAATGGTTTAAAATAAACACGTATTTCCTGGAACAAGTTTTTTTTTAAATATTCGAGCAAATCACGGAATTACCAAATGCAAACTGAGTTTTCAAGCATTATCTCTCTTTTTTCGCATTGCCTTTTCGTCAATCATCGCGTTGGATTGCGTTAGATGAAGTAACAAGCTTATAAACCATGCTCAATGTTGACGATAGGCGAGTGGAAATGGACCCTCTTAACACAATTATATGAAACTGGACATGCCACATCTGCTGAATGTCACAACAAAATTGGGCAAAGGCAACCGCTGACTGGATTCTGAACAGCAGGAACCAGTGTCGTAGTAGGCCGAGACGGAGATGGCGTGACGAGTTGGACTTCTACCTAAAGGATTGGAGAAGTAACTAAGGACAGAGAAGAGAAGAAGAATTAAAGGGAGGTATTTGTCCTTCAATGGGACACAAAAGACTTTAATAATAACAATTAATTTTAAAAAACATAGCGACGAATGGTGACCAATCTATTTAATTAAAAGCGAAATACTGTACCTACTGATTAATCACGAAATCTCAGAAACTATAACACCTACAAACGTCAAATTTGGCAGGTTCCTTATAGAGTGTAGACATCCGCTAATAACGGATTTTCCGAAATTAACCCCCTAAGGGGATAAAACGGGGGTTCAAAATTTTTATGGAGGTACCTACTTTCACGCGGGCGAAGCCACTGGCAGAAGCTAGTTATTAACATGACTATGGATGTACCTTGAGCAACAGTTCATCACGTTGTTCTTATGTGCATACGGGTGTTCGTAGGAACTAGCAATGATATTAACTCACATATTTTAACGCCTGACGGAATACTAACTGCAACTAGTTTACTTCTTGAGCAATGTGTGGAACGTTTTCATGTACTTTGGCCACGGGTATTTTTCAATGAAAATCTTTGTTAAATGGGTCTTAATTAGTACTATTCAGGCGCCTTCGGTCATTCGGCAATCTTTGGCTGTTGTCGTGAGACTTCGGATGGCGGCAAGAGGTGCGGTGTGCGGGATGCAGGCCTTCGGACTATTTTGCTACCGATTTCTGAAGACGACGCGGGCGCACTCCTAACGAACACTTACCAACATTGAACATTATTTATACCTATTCGAGAATCATAATTATTTCAATTTACAGACCACTGTCTTTAAGTTTAGTCATAGATGATCCCTAAGAGTACAGTACAAAGTATTAGGTGGCCGTTGGGGCCGACAGGTTCTGGACCGGCGACCACGTACTGGAAGACGTAGCCTTGGAAGGCCTCCTACAAGGTGGACCAATGACCTGTTAACGATTGCGGGAGTCACAGGACCGTTCATTGTGGCGCCACTTGGGGGAGGCCTATGTCCAGTAGTGGACGTCTTTCGGCTGAAATGATGATGGCGATGATGACACAAAGTATTGACTTTGGATTAACTACTTTCTAACCGGTCATGCTTGAAGGAGACGCATACACCTACTAACATATTGACCAAGATTTAGGTGCGGATCCATTTACGCAAACTTTAACGTTTTTAGGAACCCAGAAGTTCATAACTTACGCCTCGCCCAATACAAACGAGGTCAATGGGCTATGGCGATATATGGCTATACTATGGGATAGGTAATTTGACATAAATCCATGGAGAGCCATCGGCACGCCTTCCTCCTTCAAATGTATTGGCCACTACTGGCAGGTCCATAAGATTTATCACCTTTTTCGGTGACTAAATATTTGTGGAGGCGAGGTCTTGTTGACTTCGGCTTCGATTTGTTGGCACTTTCACTCTATTGGTTTGGAGTGGGAAAATGAGAATGATAAAAATAACCCCCAAGTAAGTGTATCTATGTATGTATATGTGGGCTGCGGGAACGTTGGAGTGAACGAGACTACCCGTGGCCCTGAAACGCAAGAGCCTAAAGGAACATAGGTTGGTTTTAGTCAGTAAAAGTCTGACACGCACTCCTACTCCACTTAAAGCGAGAGATGACACTTTTTTTTATACTAAAAATCACGAAAGCCTTTACTAGCTTATATATGGCTAGTGAGACAGTAAGTGAACTTGTTAGTTTTACATTTTAAAGATGTTATAAATAAGTATAGCTAAACTAATTCACTCTGTTTCAAAAAATGATTTTTAATTCACATTTTGATTTTTTAGGGCTGCAGAGGTATTTATTTCGTATGTCCACAGGAAGTTCGTTGATTATTTTTGACAGTATGTATGTGTATGTTCTCATACCGTATGTGTTGTTCCATCTAGGCAAAGTTAAGGTGTTCACGTTTACCAACGTTCATAGTTTTGGATGACGTGTATTCTTATTTATGTTAATTATTTCGTCTTTTAGTATAGAAAGTTTAACCATGTTGGGAACTGGCAATATGTTGCAATCATGAAATAGTTCTGAGTAAGTAGATGGTTTAACACCTCAAAAAACGTTTGTGATGATTCAAGCTGACTGCTGTAAAGGAAATTTTCAAATGCTGTGTACTTAGATTTTGTGTTCCGTAAGGTTCGTCTCCTATTTTATGGAACGTATAACTTTATGTTACGAGTAAAATTTGCCTACCTAAAATGTAATGATTACGTCATCTTCATTTCAGCTGAAAGACGTCTACTGCTGAACATAGACCTAGCCGAGTGTCACTATAACGAACGGCTCTGTGCATCTCGCATCTATTGGATTCCCGCGATCCACACCAGGTTATTGGTCCATCTTGTGGAGAGCCTTCCAATCCAGCGCCTTCCAGTACAAGGTCGTCCCTCCAGAACCTTTCGGCCTAATCGAATAACTACAACGTTGTCATACTATTTAATTAGTTATTTGACGTACAGAAGACCAGAGAAGAAAATATACCCGTAGTTACATAACATGCTATATCTATCTATACGTAGGTACCTTTTTTTTACGCGAGAAATCATTAAACCACTCTTGATCTAGGTGGCGCGTGAGGAACTATCAGACTTTCACTGACTAACACCCTGTGTTGTCAGCTACTCTTGGCGTTCCAACCCCAAAGTGTCTAGACGTACCTAACTCTATAAGTTTGTTAGTACATCACACATAATAATCTCCTCAACTTTATTCCAGCGTAAAACTATATAAAATCGACGAACAACATCAGGTGCCAAGCCCCATTATACTAGACTACCCTGCGGTCCCAAGCTAAAAGTTCACCGGCTAAAGTTATGCAAAATATGACCCACCCACCAAAATTAGCTGGTTAAACTTTAAGCTTAGTTATGTAATGTTTTAATGCGACAGATTCAATATGGTGGAGTCCTATAGTTTGGGATTGTGCATGGTGCATTTTCAGTTTGGATAGTAACTCTTAGGCAGGCGAGAGATAAATCTATAGATAGGTCTTCGTCTGCGTAGAAGTCGAAAATGGTTTTATTAGGTTTTTTGAGATACGAAAATATGAAATATTATTTATTATCTTTGTCGTGTGTGTCCATTGAATTGTATGGCGAGCGATATTGTACCTTAAGATAAAATATTATAGTATCTGAACCGTGTGCAGCGCCCCTTAGTGAACTCCACTGCGGGTGATGTAACCTACGACAAACTTATTATTTTCGGTTGGTACAGTAATCGGGTCTAGGGATCGAACCGCAAATTTTTTTATTTTTTTATTTTATAAACTTTTCCGGGATAAAAACAACCCAGTGCAGTGCCCAGGATATTAAAGAATAATTATACAAAGTTTCATCGTAATCGAACTGGTAATTTTTGCGTGATGCCTGAACAAACATACAGACAGACAAAAAAATTTTAATCACGTTTTTGGGTTCGGTGTCGGTCTAGTCACACCCCGCCATTTTTTTTTTATATTTTCAATGTACAGAATTTTCACAGATTTATTATAAGTATAAATTATAAAGCAGAAGAGTATATTGAACACCCTGATCTCAGGAACTACGAAACTATTTTGAAAATATTCTTGTATTGGGCAGTGTATTTATAGAAGAAGGCTATATAACATCACACTATGATCCATAAAAAGCTGAGCAGTACCTACTAAAGGCGTGGGTGATGCAGCGAAATACAGCGGTGTAGTGAAAGATGATACATAGTAGACTCCATCATGGTTATGTTTTCTTTACAACAAGAATATTTGTCACCGCTCTCTTACAAGATTTTAAAAGTAAAATTTCTTAATTTGTGATCCAATACATAGCAAGATATGGAAATAAGAATCTTAAGACTCCAAAACTGGAATGTGTATATTTTTTACCATGCACTTCATTTTATACAAATTGACAATGTTACGAACTTAGAATTTAACCAAAAGGAAACACTAACTTAATATATACAAAACTCTTAACTAATAATGCTGTACAGAATGTCCCGCTAAAACTACCACCACCACCACCACCACCACCACCACCACAACGACCACCACCACCAACCACCAAAATCACCACCACCACCACCACCACCACGACCACCACCACCAACCACCAAAATCACCACCACCACCACTAAAATCACTTTTCACTTTGTCCGTTTGCGTTCCGCTAAAACTATTGTCCAATCACTACACATTGTACTTAATGCGTGGATATAGCTACTGGATCTCCAGCTCACTGATTAAGTGACGATAGCACCATCCGTGTAGCCGATATGATAGTCTAATAAAAATGTCACATAAAAGAAAAGATTTACTGGATAATTATAACAAGAAGGCGTTACCAACGTTTTGCATGCTTGCATACAACTTAGTTGCATAAACATGCAATCAACGTAGCATGTCTTTTTAGCGTTAAGCTCTCAACAGACAGGATGCATTTGAACAGCACGTCAGCTGCAAAATTGCAGTTTTTGTGCAGTTGACATCCGCATCGAAACTGTTAACGAATTGGGTTTTGTTCTTTATAGACAGGCTGTGTTTGAACTTGTTACGCACTTATTCGCTGTGCAAATGTATACCAACTGCAAAGCGACTTACAAGCAGGTTGCGCAATCGATTGGTAGTTTCGATGCAGCTACATCAACTACCTTACATTACGAGTGGTGACGGCCCCGACTTACGAATAGCATAGGTCGCGGGTTCAAACCCAGTCAGGCGCATTACTTTGTTTAATTTATTTCATCACCACTGAGAGCGAAACGGTAGAGGAAAACATCGTGAGGAAACCGGCATGTCCTAGGACCAAAATTTCGAAGACTCATTCATTAACCCGCACTGAGCCCTCGTGGTGCATTACGGCCCATTCCCTCTCCTAGAGAGGAGGCCTGAGTCCCAGCAATGGAAACATTAATAGGCTATGCTATGCTACATCAACTACACAACAACTGCATCTAAACTACAGTTTTACAGCTGACATGTATATTCCAAAACTACTCATGTCGTCTTGAAGCATCCTGTATTCGTGTTTTGCGTGTCCTGTCTCATATCGTGTAATACTAACATTTACTCTAAATGCTTGCACGCTTGTCATACATTGTTGATACCACTTGCATTTCTGGTCACACGAGCTAGAACACGAATAACATGGTTCGTAGAACTGGTATTCTTGCTTAAGTGGATTGGGAAGGTAGTAATTATATCTTAAACAGTTACTAGAACTTCTAGTGGATGAGTTTCACCGGAAGATATGTTTCTATTTTTCTCGTTTTACCTTAACCCCATTATTTGGTGGTCTCCTCGTCATTTTTAGCTAGACGTGCCTGGGCATAGCGGATGATATCTATGGGGATTTCCACACGTAAAAATAATTTGGCAGGGTCGGGAAGACGTCAGTATAATTATGTGCTGCCCTTCATTGTCTACGATGGAATTCCAGGTTAGGATTTTTTAATAAGATTTAACTGTTTGGATCAACACAATAGATTTTCATTCGATAAAAATGTTCAGGAAAACCTTCCATTGATCATTTTTGGCCTTCGTACATCTACTCTCACGATAGTCTGTGAGACCAACTAAAACATATTTTTGTGATAATTTTTTCCTAAACTTACCTAGACTGTTGCAAAATAATTTCACTCAGTACTTAATTGATCGATAAATAATTGATGGAATGGCGTGAATAACATAAACCCAACTTGTTTATGTTATTCACGCCATTCCTTCATATTAGACAACATAATTTAGTGTATTTTTTCTTGTTATTAAGTTACCTATCTGTATATAAATAAGGAGAAACTTACTGACTGACATATTAACGCACAGGCGACTGCGAAACTAATGGGACTAGGAGCGTGAAATTTACCATAAGGTTTCCTTTTATGATCTAAGTGATCACTAAAATAGGGTTTTTCAAAATTCACCCTCCGAACCAACCCCAAAGTTGGTAAGGAGTGGGGGTACTTGGCAGCAGCGATCTCTCGCGCCGGGCCTTGGTACAGAGCGAGGAGGAGTGGCAGGCGGTCGCCTCCTTCTGCGAAGTAGTATTGCTAACAAAGGAGGCGGCCGCACGCGCGAGGCAATGGCCCTCGCGCCCCAACCTTGCGGACGGCGAGCTATGGGTAGTTCGCCGTCCAATCGTCCAGTAACCGTCCGGACCGAGCCCAAGTCGTCGACGGCGCGTAGTGTTCCACGCGCGCCTCAAGATGTCAGCAGCCTTAGGGGCCCAGCAGGGTCGAAGCCTACTGAGGCCATGGGTGGTGATGCGAAAGAGAACCCCGGAACCCTGGAACGCGTTAGCGCGTGGTTTACATCCATGTAGCCGCAACACAAACCAAACACATAAACCAAGGTGACCTTGGTTGGAACGCTAGTTTGCAACTGTCTGGTCACCTCTTAAATAATAATATAATGTTTGGCATTAAATTAATAAACGATACAACAAATCATTCAAATAACATTTATAAAAATATTCGAAATCCTTTATAACAACAATATCTCATATAACTGAAGGTGTCAGCCCTCCAGCAGGTGTCTGCGGTTTGAGGTAAGCTCGACGTGAATTTCCTAAACTTATTGTTCTAGATTTACTATCACTAACTCCCTTAACCCGTTCTCAATAAGATCTATTATCGATTGCGCGAACTGCAAGATAATTTTGTGAAATGGCTATTGAAATTCTGCGATTTTCACATCCGCTATTCCCGTCTATATAAAGTTGGATTTCGTATGGGAGCAGAGATAAGTGGTTTGCAAAATTATGACTATTACAACTTTTGTCTGTCGACTTGGGACAGCTGTAACGATTTCGTTTATGCAAGAGGATTCGTTATTATGCGTATGTTGATTTCAATAGGATTTTTAAACGTTTTCCTAAATTCTAAAGAACGAGTAACAGCAGTGGTAGCCGGTGTGGTAACGGTCCCGACTTACGAGTTGTAGGTCGTGGGTTCAAACCCTCATTTCAGCCAAAAGACGTCCACTTCTGGACATAGGCCTCCCCCAAGTGCCGCTACAATGAACGGTCCTATGCGTCTCGTATCCATCGTACTCCCGAATGTAATGCCAGGCGCATTACTTTGTGTAATTTATTTCATCACCACTGCTCTTAAAACGGTGAAGGAAAACATCGTGAGAAAACCGGCATGTCCTAGAACCAAAAATTCGAAGACGACATTAACTAACCCGCACTGGGCCCGCACTGGCCTGGGTGGATTACGGCCCTTTCCCTCTCCTAGAGAGGAGGCCTGCGTCCCAGCAGTGGGAACATTATAAGGCCGGCCGACTATGCTATGCTATCTAAGGTAATCTGCTCCTCAACTCAACCAGACTTTCTTCTGCCGGCTTGCAACGATTTTCGAATTCTTTTGTTCATTCTTGGATACAAAACTCCATGATGCACTCCCGAAAGCCAACAAAAAATACAAATGGCAAAACATGGGAAAAAAAAATGACCTCACGTCGGGGGAATTACGACACTCGGTAATGAGGAATAAGATGCGAGGAAGACAGTTTCTCCTGATAGTTAAGTAAATAGAGATAGAACTGATAACATATAATTATCCTGCTCGAGCTGTTTACGATCAAACCTGTATAAAGCACGCACAAATTAAGAGCCTCTTCGTCGGTGTCTCTTTCGTCAATTAACATAAATTAGAGGGTTGGTGTTTGCAGAAGCAGTACCGAATAACGTTTGTAACATGAGCCTCCAATTGATGGACATGACGAATGGTTTTTAATAAGTAGGTTTTTTTTTTTTTATTGGGTGGGAAAATCATCTTATGACATCCCCGCTCTTGGGCGGAACGGGAGATAGTTTCAGACTCTTACTGACTAAAAACCCACTCCTGTTCCTTCGTTGCCTTCGTCCCAGGGCCCCGGGTTCCGCTTTCACTCTACCCGTGGCCCCATTAGGCTTCGACCGTGCTGGGCCCCTACGATTTGCTGACATCTCCTTGAGGCGCGCGTGGAACAGTACGCGCCGTCGACGACTTGGACTCGGTCCGTACGGTTACCGGACGGTCGGACGGCGAGCCACCCATTGCTCGCCGTCTGCAAGCCCGCGCCTCCGGTGGCCAGAAATCGGGATCGGAATCCCGGCGGCGGTTGGAGCGTAAGGACCGTTGTCTCACGCGATCGGCCGCCTCCTTTGCTAGCATTACTGCTTCGCAGAAGGAGGCGACCGCCTGCCACTCCTCCTCGCTCCGGACCATGGCCTGATCCAAGGCCCGGCGCGTAGTTTAGTAAGTAGGTGGGTACCGTTTAATTTAATTAAATATCATTAAAGGACCCCTTTCGCTTTGATATTTTTTACTCCTTTCTCTCTTTTCGCTTTAGGTGGAGCTAGAGAGTCTTAGACTTTTATAGACTAAAACTCACCTGTGTTTCTTCAGATGCCCTTTACGGTCCAGGACCTTGGTAAATCTTTCGAATAATTCTGCTACCCTGACTATTATGCAGGAGCCTACTACGTCATTTGTAATTTTCAATTTTTTTTTTTTTCTTTCATTTCATTGACTCACAGAAAAAAAACTGACTTACGGCTTTTAAAAACGTGCCGAAAACTTCAAGAATATAAAAACTTTATTTGTGATTTGACTAAAAAAACTCACAATTACGTAATAGTAATACCCCACGATGATATACGATGGATGCGAGACGCACAGGACCGTTCATTGTGGCGACACTTGGGTGAGGCCTATGTCCAGCAGTGGACGTCTTTCGGCTGAAATGATGATGATGATGATGATGATGATGAATACCCCACGCGCGCAAGGGGTTAACGTTGTTCATTGTCCTTATAATAACGCAGTGGGTTCTTACAAAGGGAAAGCGCCTTCTAGGCTGGCTTAGAAAGAGGTAACAAGATGATCTAGACGCGTACCACGAGGGCCGTTTCGGGACGGTATGAGAGGAGGACCTTTACCCTTAGCCAAGTTGATAATCTGAAATCGTTAACGCTAGCTATATGTATGGGAATGACATCATCTCAACGTTATGTCACGTGGTCAGAACAAAAGAACAGAAAATTCGTTGCCAAGTTCAAAAATATAGAATGAATTGTTATCGTTTCTACAATGTTCAACGCTACATCCTTTGTTATTATAGAACGACATTGTAGATCATGGCTACCTACTTATCGTTTTCTACAATTGCTGACACCGAGTCGTTACCGTTTGGAGAACGGAATTCGACACGAAACGGTTGTAACTTGGCTAGGGGAGCTGGGGGAGTCCATAGCCCAGGCCAGAGACAGTATTGTCATCAAGTCTCATGTCCAGTAATGAATGCTTATAGGTTCATAAATACTACAAGGTGGTAACTTTATCACTGCCAACAATAACCATATCCTACGTGACTCTAGAATATCGTTCACGGTTTATAAACGTTATCTCTTAATTTTTATGGCAAAGTTTCTAACACGCTATATTTTTCTACCTAACGTGTAACCACAAAGACTGAGATGCTTAAGTGGCTGCTACTAGAAATTATATTGCTAAAACTTTTCGTAAAAACTAAACGTGTTTTGGGCAAGTGTGTGTTAATAGAAGGCAACCGAGCTCCATCGTCGACCTCATCAGCGCTTACCATCAGCCCCCCTAGTAGCCGCCGTCCGACAGTCCGGTAACCGTCCGGACCGAGCCCAAGACGTCCACGGCGCTTACTGTTCCACGCACGCTTCAAGGAGATGTCAGCAACTGTAGGGGCCCAGCAGGGTCGAAGCCTACTGGGGCCAAGGGTCTGAGTCTGAAAGGAAGACTCGGCCCTGGTACGAAAGGAAACGAAGGAGCAGGAGTGGGTTTTTCGTCAGTAAAAGTCTGACACTATCTCCCGCCGCGCCCAAGAGCGGGATTTGTCATAATATGATTTTCCCACCGAAAAAAAGCCCCTAAGACCCCTAGCCAAATTACAACCTTTTCGTTTCGATTCTCTTTTCGTTGATCGCCTCGAGTCGGCTACTCCTCCTATTGCTTTGTTCTGACCACGTGACTGAGCGTTGCCATGATGTCAGAACAAAGGAATTGGAGGCGTGGCCTACTCGAGGCGATCGCCGAAAAGCGAATCGAACCGAAACGATTGTAACTTGGCTAGGGGGCAGGTGAGATAGCGGTCAAATGCGAGCCTATCATGCGCAAAGAAATTAACAACCCGTTACAATTTTGACTACGAGTCGATTTGGGGTATTTCTTTTTTGAGGTGGTAAATCATCAAATAACTTTTCTCGCTCAGGGTGCAGGGAGGGAGGGAGGGATACTCAATGTATTGAACTTTTACTGACTAAAACCCACTCATGATCCTTCTGTTTCCCTTTACATTCCAGGGCCTCAGTGATTCTTTCGAACTATCCCACAGCCCTAGGAGTAAGGGTGTGAGGTGTACAGGATAGATTTGTTTACTCATACTGGGTTAGTTGTAACATAACTGGCATATGGTCTCTTGACCGCAGTCACTTATAACGCTATCTAGTCCAAAACTAAGCAGAGCTTGTGCTATGAGTACTAGACAGCCGATAAATAAACTTATATACATCAAAATACGTACTTATTATAGATAAATTACACCCAGACACAGAACAAATGATCGTGCTAATCACACAAACATTTTTCTTGGGTGGGAATCTAACCTACGACCTCCTGCAAAGCAGTCAGAGCCACTAACCACTAAACCAAGAGGCCAATCGCTTCGCATTCGCGTTCGAACGCCACATAATTGGTGTCGACGCGGCGATTCCGTGTTCTATATGGTAACCATGACACGCTTTCAAATTTGTCGATTGCGTTACGGTTTAAAAGAAAGAGCTATTACTAGGATTGAAGGCCGCTGTAGTAATTCTATGATCTATGGTGATCACGCATTGCTTTTCAGCACATTGTATCTTTGCTAATATGTAAAACTAGCTTTTGCCCGCGGCTTCGCTCGCGTACATAAAATATAGCCTGTGTATCACTCAGGAATAAAGCAGCTTTCTATCAGTGAAAATTTTTTACCAATCGGACCAGTACTTCCAGAGATTACCTCCTATATTATATCCTACAAACAAAAAAAAAACAAAAAAAATACTTTATCTCATTTATAATATCAGTGACTAATATTATAAAGAGATAAAGTTTTTTTTTAACAAAAATACAAATCTTTTCTCTATATCTACACTTAAAGAGTAGATTTGTATTTTTGTTTGTGTAGCGTTTATCTATGACGTCACATAAGACTTAAAGTACAAAATCCTGCATCGCGCTTTTACAGTTCTCCACGCGATATGAACATATAGGTACTAAGTACAACAGTCCAAAATCATGTATCCATCTGGTCGGAGGATCGTCCCTTTTCAAAGGAGGACTTGGTATTCTGATCCGCATACCTCTAATGAGTAAATTCAAAAACTACTGGACTGTTTTTTACGCTCTAACGCTCGAACGGCTGAATGGATTTCGATGAAACATGGTACACGGGTAGACCATATTCTAAAATAGCACATCGGATACTTTTTAGGTTTATAAGGTATTTGGTAAGGTATATATAACAATTCTTTCACCTGCAGTATTCTATTTTATCACTGAGTGACATAATATTAAACGCTATACACCACTAATTATTAATTAGTACAAATACTTAAAGGGTTTACTAGAAAAGGTCTTGTTATTATTTAAGTAAAGTCTCAATAAATAATATTCATAAACAGCAAAGATATTAGCGTTTTATTTATATCCTAAAATGTCACTGAATTTATGGAAATATTGTACAGTCTATTGATTATGAAATGACGATCAAAATGGAAAAACACTGCGCGTAGTATTTTAAAGTAGCAATTGTTATGATTCCAAGATATATATATATATTTTATTATTTATAGGTTCGCGCTTGACCGCTATGTCACCTGATGGAAAGCGACGATGCGGTCGACGATGGAGCTCGCTTAACTAGAAGTAACCTATTCACTCTTGACTAAAAGATTCCCGGGTTGTAGCCATCAGGAAACACAGATTCTGGCAAGGAATTCCACGCCTTAGCTGTACGCACAATGACTGTGTTCCCAAAACGTTTTGCGCGTATAAGTGGGATGTCCACTATTTACCGGTGGCGCGTTGCCGTACGCCTGGTAGTGCGATGATGGAACGGGCTAGGCGGAACTAGGTTATGCAATTCCGACGCACACTCCCCGAAATGCTACAAATTTACCAATTATGACAAATTTTTATGGACAATTTTGGGATTTCGTTTTTTTTTTTACTTTTGACTACAAAAGTATTTATCAATAATAGGTACGGAAAGAGTCCCCTTTTTTTGTACTAATTAAAAACTAGAGGTGTATATTTTCTGCTTTCACGCAGGCTTCTATAAAAATAAGGTACAATAGGCGAAAGAACAAATTAGAGGGTATTCATTTAATGACACGGTAGGTGTGGTTGAGGGTTTGGCTGTTTCGCTACTTGTCGTGAGTTCGGGTCCCTTGGGGAGCCAATATTTGTATGGGCTCGAGGGCACGTCTCATCTGAAAGAAAAAAAATGTTGCCGAAATAAAATTCTATAGATGGTGTGATATTTATCGTATTATTTCTTTTTGAAGTTTATGTACCTAACTGAATATCACTAAATAGTATAAAAAAAAGTCACTTCCCACTGTCTGTCCATATGTATGCTTAGATCTTTAAAACTACGCAACGGATTTTGATTCTTTTTTTTAATAGACAAAGTAATTCAAGAGGAAGGTTTATTTGTATAAAACATGCATAAAATAGTAGAGAAACACTGATAATTTTAGAGGTAACGCTTACATTGCAAACGCTAGCTGAACTCTACGAGATAAATTAAAATAATGAACTACAGTATTGTATGCCTTAGAAATATCTACAAATAAACAGCTATTGGATCCAGACAATCTTGGAAAGATGTTTTAATGAATCAATAAAGTTTCCAGGTTCAGCATTTTAAATACGAGTAGATACAAAAAACAACAGGAGGTTTGTTTACAAAATTTTCCTCAGCCTTGTCCGAGTCCGGACACGTGTAGCAGCTAGGTTTCCAATACACGTGCCGGAAAAGTATAATTTTTTAAACAAACAATAAGAAATGGGATTACAATTAGATAAAGATCATGGAATAGAAGAAATATTAATTAATTACGAATAATTATAATGATTTACGATTCTAAGATAGAATCATTCTGTTGTATCGTTTATTGCTCATCATCGACACGCATTTGCATTGTTCTTTGAATGGAAATTAATTGGCATATTAGTCAATTAATTATGTGGTACTTTTTCGTGACGGAAATCCACGCTTGAGTGAAATAGTTGTAGGTAAAGCACTTTACTGGCCTATTGGTCTAGTGGTTAGTGGCTCCGACTGCTATGCCTGAAGTCGTGGGTTCGACTCTCACCCGAGACATTTTTTTGTGTAATAAGCACGATTATTTGCTCTTTGTCTGGATGTAATTAGAATTAAATAGAATAAACTTTATTATAAGCCAAAATAATAACAAAACTTTTAAAATATATTGTAATTTATCCAATTTAAAAACATATACACCACTAATTTTTAATTAATACAAATACTTAAAGGTCTTATTAGAAAAGGTCTTGTTGTTATTTAAGTAAAGTCTCAATAAATAATATTCATAAGCAAAGCAAAGTTATTAGCGTTTGTTTATATTCCAAAATATCACTCAATTTATGAAAATATTGTACAAGCTATTGATTATGAATGAATAAATGACGATCAAAATGGAAAAACACTGCGCGTAGTGTAATCTATTAGCAATTGTTATGAATTTTGATTTTATTATGAATTTGAAAGAAAGAAAGAAAAAAAAAATGTTTATTTGTGCCTCACACAATCGTATAAACTAAAATTACACACTAAAAAAAGAAAGGTATAATCAGTGCGAGGCCAAAAAGGCACCTAACTCGGCATTACCTAATTTACCAATTATGACAAATTTTCGTGGACAATTTAGGGATTTCGTTTTTTTACTTTTGACTACAAAAATATGATCAGTAACAAGTACAGATAAAGCCCTATTTTTTTTTGTACTAATTAAAAAATAAGGGTGTATAAGTTTGTACTCGTATAATGTTTATCAATTGTCTAGTACTTATAGAATAAGCTCTGTTTAGTTAGGGACTAAATGACGTTGTGTGAAGTTGTGGGTTATTATTATTATTATTTTATGGTGTTACTAACAGTGATTGGTCAATCTGATCCTCATTGCACAACATGCGTTTTTCTTCGATTCTGTCCTATTGACTATCACGTTATTACTTAGGTACTGAATCCTTTTTCTTTCATATCGATCCTCACACAATTCATCCACTCAATATATCAAAAAAGTATTTGCCCCGTCTAAACGCGCTCTTATGTTAAGAAAAATTAAAGTAAGTTATAAGAAGGTATTCGGAACAGAGAGTAAAGTCCCGTAAACCTCTGTTGAAAAGAAAGGATCTTCCGACCAGACGGGTGTTATGTCTGGTGGGCAACAGCCCTATAGATGATTTTGGGCGGTTCTATATGTTCAAATCGCGTGGAGAAATTTAATTGCGCGATGCAGGATTAGTTCTTATGTGACGCCATAGATGTCGCTACAGTAGCTAACGACATTAATTTTGCGATAATTTTCGAATAATTATTAACGTAGACCTAGAACTGGGTCTAGGTCTTCGTTTTTAGCAAGTATTACAATTCTAATCTAAAAATGTATGTAGGTGAATTTTAATTCTTCTGTATTTATTTTATTACTAGGTTACATTTATTTAGTACCTATCTAAGTTAAATTAGACTATATTGTTACAATCGGGTGAGTCAAAGGCCGGGTAATTTATGACTGCTCAAACTAAACTTATAGTACCTTTGAAGTAACTAAAAAAGAACATGAAGTAAACCATTTCTTCAATGTTACATATACAACTTGATTTATCGACAAACGCAAAGTTTGACGATAAAACAAGTCCCAATTTCAGTTCACTTCACACACAAAGACACATAAAAAAACCATTCAGTTAAAAAAAATATATACACATACACACAATCCTCTTTACTCCAGAGTAATTCCTAAGAAAATCCCACTATTATTCCCCCTCAAGCCCGCCAATCATTGCTCCTAGAACATTCAAAGATAAGACTAAACCCATTCCCCGCAGATTATTCGAATTATTCCTACAACGCGAGGTTAAAATCCTCCGGTTGGACAATTATGCGAAATTAGACAGAATTAATTCAAACGTATCGCGTGTGTATTTTACGTGGCCTTATTTGCATTTCAAGTGTTAATCCCGACGCGTGATAGCAAACACTGGCGGCCGTGATTAAGGGGCACAGCGAACATTTTTAAGGAAAATTTGTGGAGAGGTTCTAGTTGTTTTGTTCATAATTAGAGTTTTGTGTTACGAATAATCTTTGTTATAATTAGCTTTAGAAACGAGTCTTTGTCACCTTGTGTTGTTTTTCTTTTATGGTCTAGCAGGATAAGATAGGGTCAACGACCCGTAGAGGTATTTCCAAAATAAATTATGATATTACATCAGTGATAGATCGACGACAGTGCGAGCTGAGCTGAGTGAGTGTGTGTGAATGCTGTTGATGTGAATTTTGCCTTCCAACTTACTCCGTTACGGAGATAATTGATTGAATAGACACTAGCATTACAAAATTAGTTTTTTTCAAAAACTATTGTAGCTACACTAATAAAATCAGAATGGTTTGTTAGAGTAAAAATTGCTCTACTAGACCATTTTTTCAAGAGTCATTTTCTTTTTTTTTATCTTACCCACACAAGGAATTGCTCCTGTATCATGGATACACTTGACAAATGTTTAAACTCAAGTAGACAAAACACCTAGTCCACAACCAACAACTACAACTGTACGCTATACAAATATAATAATACTAGCTTTTGCCCGCGACTTCGTCCGCGTAGAAGTCGAAAATGGTTTTATTAAGTTTTTTGAGATACGAAAACATGAAATACTATTTATTATCTTCGTCGTGTGTGATAGTTCATTGAATTGTATGGCAAGCGATATTGTAGTATCTTAGCCGTGTGCAGCGTGAAGAAATTTTATATTTGTGAGGGACTGTTTAAAAGTACAAGGGGTTTTAAGTCAGTTAAGTCTAGTGGAGTCCTCTTACTCCACCCAAAGCTTGTTCTTAATGTTGATTTGACACTGTCTTGTATTTTTACTCCATTTGATTTGTATTATTAACTAGTTTTTGCCCGTGGCTTCGCTCGCGTACATAAAATATAGCCTATGCCACTCAGAAATAAAGTAGTTTACTAAGGGTGAAAAAAAAAATAGCAATTGGACCAGGCCCCCTAACCAAGTTACGATCGTTTCGTTTGCGTCGAACGCGTAGAGTAGGCCACGCCCCCGATTCCTTTGTTCTGACCATGTGAATGAGCGTTGAGATGATGTCAGCACAAAGGAATCGGAAGCGTTGCCTACTCGAGGCGTTCGACGCAAACGAAACGATCGTAACTTTGCTAGGGGAGCAGTACTTGTAGAGATCCTACAAAAAAAAAATACAAACTTTAACTCTTTATAATGTTAGTATAGATAGAGTAAATTTATTAGACTTTTTTTTACATTGTAATTACTTGTAACTCTATTTGTATAAGATTGCTGTGCCCGACAGGGTTCATGTGAACTTGTAAATATTTTTGGAGACCTTAAAAAACACATGTGATTTGCAATAAATCGAATTGACTGAGGACTTATTTGATGACTTTTGCTTAAAAAGGTCACGTAAAGATATATAGGAATAGATAGATAAGTTACCTACCTAAAAGCTAGTTTTTATGACTGAAAAGAGATGATGTATTTTTTTTAAATTCAATAATAATCACCTTCATCATCATTTCAGTTTAAAGACGTTCACTATTGGACTTAGGCTTCCCCTATGTGTCGCCATAACGTCCGGTCCTCTGCTTCTCGGATCCATCGGATTCCAGCGACCCTCACCAGATCATCGGTCCCACTTGCGGGAGGGATTTCAACGCTGCGACTTCTGGTACGTGGTCGGAATCGGTCCCCATCGACCACCTGTTCTTTTTTATTATTATTATTGATAGGCTCGCGTTTGACTTTTATCTCACCTGATGGTAAGTGATGATGTGACCGACGATGGAGCACGCTTGCCTAGAAGTAACCTATTCACTCTTGACTTAAAGATTTGTCCCTAAGGTTCTGCGAGAAATATGCCCTGCCAACAGCCACTTAAAATTGGAGATTCTTCGGGCTATGTCGGTAACTTTAGTTCTCCAGCGAAAATGAAAATTCAATATAACATTAGGGTTGTCTCATGTAGAATTCCGTTGGACATTGTAGAAATAAACTAACCGCGCTTTAGCTGCAGTGTGAATCAGTCTAGGGAAATATATTTGTTGGAATTAAACGCTTGTAACCCGCCATGTACTGGACATGAAGATTTGAATAGGAATTTTGGACCGCAACAGTCGGTTTTAGGTGGCGTTTATACTATAAAATGGGTTGTTAGTCTATTGTGATAAAAGCTTAAGAAAATTTTTGTGTAAGATCTATCGAAAATTTCGACGTTGCTGCACTCGTCGACTGAGTTTCATAGTTTTATATGTAAGTTGTGAGCAGGCGTACACTAAGTGTATAGTGAAGAATACGCGCCTATGAAACTACGCGTCCATCGACAGTAGGCCTAACAAAACACAAAGGGCAACTAAAGATGAGTTTTGTCACTAAAAGCCTGACACGCCCTCTCACTCCATCCAGAGCAGGAGAAGTTATTTGGTGATTACCAACCTCAAATAAGAAAGGTTATGTAAGGTTTCCTCATAAACGTTTCAATTTTCAAAGAATAGCAAAGACTTTTTGTGTAACACTTTTTGTAATTGTAATCCCATAATTATTCCTCTCTTTTAGGTTGGAAAATCATCTAATGAAAAATCCCGCTCTTGGGCGGAGCGAAAGATAGTGTCAGTCTTTTACTGACTAAAAACCCACTCCTATTTCTTCGTTGCCTTTCGTACCAGGGCCGTGTCTTCCTTTCAGGAGCAGACCCTTGACCCCAATAGGCTTTGACCATGATGGGCCCAAACGGTTTGCTGACATCTTCTTGAGGAGCGCGTGGAACAGCACGCGTCGTTGACGTCTTGGGCTCGGTCCGGACGGTTACCGGACGGTCGGACGGCGAGCTAATCCCTAGGACCTTACCATGACGTGTTACAATGCCACTTGTCCGATCGAGAAAGAGACAACAACAATTTTTAACAATTCAGTTTAGATCGTCAAATGTATTGCGTTAAGAACTCATGGTAATATATATATAATAATGCCTATGGTTTGCAGGCCATACAAACATTTATTCCGTGTAGAATCAAACCCGCGACACGCAGCAGCCAATTGTAACCACTGCACCAACCATGTCATCATACTAGAAACTAGCTTTTGCCCCCGGCTTCTCCCGCATACATAAAATATATCATATGTCACTCAGGAATAAAGCAGCTTACAATCGGTAAAAAATTTTCGCAATCAGACCAGTACTTTCAGAGATTACCTCCTACAAACAAAAAAAAAATTACCTCTTTAGTATATTAATGTAGACGGAGAAAGTATGTATTTCTATAAACAGACAGATTACAACAAAATAATGGCGGATTATATACGGGTAGCTAAATAATAATCAATGAAGTCGGTTTCACTTGGAATCATTTTCAATAGTACTTCGTCACACCCATATCGCGTGTAGGTATTGTTCGATAGGCCCAATCAAATTGAATGGCTTTGAAATGAGTTGCGGTTTTGAAAATAGTGTTTTGTGTAGCTCTTATGAGCGAATTTGAAACCCTACATTCGAATTTCTTTGTAGAAGAAAAGAAACAAAAAAAAATAATTATTTGGCACGCATGGAGATACACACACTGTAAAAACAAAATTTAAGACAACTAAGAAAAAAACACTGATACAATGTGTATCTCACGGCGGCGCTAAATAGCTCGCGTTCAGCAAAAATACCAGACAACTACATGCCAGTCAGTGGTAGTTGCCTGACGCTGGTTTACAACTGAACCTTATTGAGAGTGAACGGCAGTTATCTATTTATTAGTCTTAAGTGTAATGTAAAAGTGTTATGTGTAAGATAAATAAATATATATGATAAATAATAAATAAGTGTTTAGCGTCAGATGTGTACGAAATAATAAAAAACTAAAATAACAAAAAAAGAGGAAAATGTCACAAAATTACAATTGTGATGAATATCACGCTTGTATTTCTTAAGGTTAGACAGAGGTAACCATTCCTCACTTTTTTTTAGGAAATCATCTCATTTCCCTCCGGTAGCCCAGACCCTGCCTTCGGTATTCCGGTGGCCCGCATTGGCTGAGGACAGACGTTTGTGGAAAAGGGAGAGGGAGACTTCTGCCCAGCCGTAGTATGTAATAGGCTAACTAACTAACTAATATCAAATATTTCAATCAATCAATCAATCAAATCAAAAACATTTGTTTCAAATAAACCATTTACAAGCATTTTTGAATTATCAAAATGTCGGCCAGTCAAAAAATTTAAGTTAAACTCACGCAGCACGGGTTCACTTAAAATCACCCTTTTCAGAGCATACTGTCAAGTACACGTGTAGCCTTTGGACTAACTACACTCTGAAAGCCGTTAATGCTCTTCGCGTCCAGTACAACAATGCATTCAGGATGCTGTTGCCTCGCTTCTGTAGTGCCTCAGGGATGTTCGCAGATGCCCAGACCGACAGCTTCGCTGCGGTCAGGTGCAAGCGAGCAGCATCTTAGTTGTGCAGGGTGCGAGCCAGTACCAACGGCCACCTGAGTGTGTTGCCCATAAGTTGGATTGTCCTATTATCTGGTCCTTAAGCCAACTATATGCTCCTGTAAATTCTGTCTATTAACATAGTTTTTAAGTTTTTTGTGTTACTAACATCGGGTATTTCTGTTGTGTGTTGTTTTTAATATTGCTGTATGTTTTACCTATGAACGTAAAGGCTCGAAGTAATAATAATAATCTTTATTTCATCTTTTACAGAAAATAGTTACATGTAACAGCCACAAGTAATTCTGAAACAAATATTTATGCTAGCGCCGAAAAAAAAAACAGTTTACTATTTTATTTTTATTTTAAATTGCACTTCTCCCTCTGTGGTTGGAGCGAGAGGGAGTGTCGAACTTTTACTGACTAAACCTAACCATGTTTCTTCAGTTACCCTTTGAGTTCCAGAGCAACGGTGCTTCTTTTGAAGAACCCCAAAACCCTGGCAGCCATCGTAACCTAGCAGGACCCGTCAACTGAACCGGCATCTCGTAGAGGGACGCTAGGATCACAACGCGCCATCAACCCGTGCTTGGTCTTTATCGGACGGTGACCTACCCATTGCTCCCCTTCCGCAAGCCCGAAAGGTGGCCGGGAATTGCCCTCCGATGCCCAGCCCCCCTAGCTAAGTTACAACCGTTTCGTCGGCCACGTCTCCGATTCCTTTGTTCTGGCGTCATCTCAATGCTCAGACACGTGGTCAGAATAAAGGAATAGGAGGCGTGGCCGACTCGAGGCGATCAATGAAATGAGAATCGAAACGAAACGGTTGTAACTTGGCTAGGGGGGCTGGGATAGATATATATATCTCATAGAACATCTGCATTGAGTCCCATTTTAGAGGAAGCAAGTTTATTGTCACCAACCGAGTAGGTACAAGGCTATTTGTCTGGACTACTGAGAAATTCTAAAAGGAAAAAACCCGACAACTCTTTACCCAACCCAGGCACCGAACTCACGTTCTCACACTCAACGGTAACGCTAGTGAAGACTAGACACCAGCAAACTGGAAAGTTGTTTGATTTTATTATAAAGAGCTAAGATTTACAAGTTTGTATGTGGTAATCTCCGAAACTGTTGACCCGATTCTGAAAATTCTTTCACCAATATTAAACGCATTATCCCTAAGTACTTTAGGATATGAATTGGTATTGGATGGATGACAGTACGCAGAGCGTTATCTCATCATCGTCATTTCAGCCGAAAGACGTCCACTGTTGGACATAGGCCCCCAAGCATCTCCAAAACGACCGATCCTGTGCGTCTCGCATCCACCGCATTCCCGCGACTCTCACCAGATCGTCGATCCACCTTGTGGGAGGCCTTCCAACGCTGCATTTTCCGGTGCGCGGTCGCCACTCTAGAACCTCTCGGCCCCATCGACCCTCCGTTCTGCGAGCAATGTGCCCTGCCCACTGCCACTTTAGTTTGGCGATTCTTCGGGCTATGTCGGTGACATTGGTTCTCCTGCGGATATCTTCATTCTATATGCGATCTCGCAAGGAAACTCCCGTTATC
This sequence comes from Mythimna vitellina, assembly GCA_949316375.1. Taxonomy (NCBI): domain Eukaryota; kingdom Metazoa; phylum Arthropoda; class Insecta; order Lepidoptera; family Noctuidae; genus Mythimna; species Mythimna vitellina. The sequence goes on from OX438696.1 coordinate 6,434,618, forward strand.
TAGAAATGTAATATAGGCGTATTAAATGTCTTTTTGGTTTAGTTACTAAGTATCAATTTAACTTTTTTTACTTGTAATATGGATTTCTGGTCTGAAAATAAAGATTATTATTATTATTTTCATATCATAAGTTTTATAGGTAAAGCCACTAGCTGAGGCTAGTCACGTAGAAAAAAAAGTTATTAAAAATAATTATGAAATTAATTTATTGCCAGCAAAAACTTTTAATCAAAATAATCGTTTGCACACAATTCATCAGCAACTCACTTTTAAAATATCTAAATTAAAAATCTAAACACTAATTTACTTAATGAGGTCGTACGAATGTCAATTTATTAGCAGCCAGCTGTGGTGGCTAAGATTAAAGTCATAAAAGTGAAGTTATGACTAAACCAACTGGAAAACCCCTATAATAAAAAATAAATTAACTGAGGGTCAGATCCATCAAAATTTCTAAAATAAAGAAATGGTTTTTCAAAACCCCAAAATATGATTTAATAATTTTAATAATTTTTATTCAGGCCAAATCAACCCATTGCCACTTTCATAAAAAAATAATCACGACGCCAATAATACAATGAAATAGAATAAAATAATATAACAATAGAAAAAACCAAATTATCAAATCAAATACATTAAATCAAAGTCAATAAATTAAAATCAAATTAAATAAATTAAAATCAACACGTTTGTGTTTTGATATTAATTCGAATTAAGTCCGATTTCGGTTTTAAGTGATTTGCTTTTGCGCTGCGTATCGCAGGTTCGATTCCCGCTCTGGACAATTATTATAAGACCTACAGCCTCCCTAGCCAAGTTACGATGGTTTCGTTTGCGTCGGATGCCTTGAGTAGGCCACGCCTCCGATTCCTTTGTTCTGACGACATCTCAACGCTCATTCACATGGTCAGAACAAGGGGATCGGAGGCGTGGCCTACTCGAGGCGTCGACGCAAACGAAACGATCGTAACTTGGCTAGGGGGGCAGGTAATTCAATGCGGGAGCTCCGCTCCCACCTTAGTTTTCTGACGTAACTAGTCCATGTCAGGGTGCCCTAAAATTACGTCACCGCCTTCCCTGCTCTCGTCTTTTACACACGTTGATTTTAAGTAATAGAGCATGTTTTATTTACCCGTTATTTTATAGGTAGGCCAGTTAACATTGATAAATATAGATCAGAATCTATATATTTTACCCATTGACGGTACACCAGCAGGTATTCTATACAATCCCTAGGAATTGTATACATTACCTAGGTAAAGTATGTAACGGACAACAATATTCATGATATTTCTTTTCCATAGGAAACGACCAATTGGAACCATGCTCTAGCTTCTTACGTTTTATATATATAAATTATTTTGAGTTTGAGTGTATTTGTAAACGCACCCACGAAAGAGGAAAAAAGTAAGGAAAACACACAGGTAGATTTTAGTAAGCAAAAATCTGAGTTTCAGAAGAATCAGTCAGAAGTAATTTGATGATTTCCCACATAAAAAATAAAACTTAGTCCCACTAATCGATCCAAACTTTGCTAAAAACAATCAAAGCAAGGGATAGGGGATCGGGACTTTGCCACTTTGGAAACTTTTCCCGTAAATTGCGGGCTCAATAAAAAGTATGTTTTTCGATTAGTCTTGCCATCTATTGGGGCTGAAGTAAAGTAGGCACTGTTGACGCAGCGATTGGGCGATTGGCTGCAACGTTGTGTGTCAATGGTACGATTCTCACACGGACTATATATCTCTGGGCTTGTGAAAAGGGGTATTTTTTTTTTTTGGGTGGGAAAATCATCCTAATGACATCCCCGCTCTTGGGCGGAACGGGAGATAGTGTCAGACTCTTACTGACTAAAAACCCACTCCTGTTCCTTCGTTGCCTTCGTCCCAGGGCCCCGGGTTCCGCTTTCACACTACCCAGGGCCCCAGTAGGCTTCGACCCTGCTGGGCCCCTACGAAAAGGGGTATAAGTCCGATTCTGTCGAAAATGAGTTAAGCATACAGAAATGATCACTCTATCGTTTGGTGAAAACGGATCCAAGTAATTTTTAAAGATAAGGAAGTTACCAGGAGCAGTGATGGCCGAGTGGTAACGGCCCCGACTTACGAGTTGTAGGTCGCGAGTTCAAACCGAGCCAGGCGCGCATTACTTTGTGTAATTTATGTCATCACCACTGCTCTCAAAACGGTGAAGGAAAACATCGTGAGGAAACCGGCGTGTCCTAGAACCAAAAATTCGAAGACATGTGAATGTGACATTCATCAATCCGCACTGGGCCCGCGTGGTTGATTGTGACCCATTCCCTCTCCTAGAGAGAGGAGACCTGAGTCCCAGCTGTGGGAACATTATAAGGCTGATTATAAAATTATGCTAAGGAAGTTACTTCCTTAGTTCTCCTTCGGATATCTTCATTTTTTATTCGATCACGCAAGGAAACTCCAAGCATAGCCCATTCCATTTGCCCTTTGGGTGACTTTAAGCCTTCTGAGGAGACCCATTGTGAGTGACCACGTTTCAGAGCCATGTGTCATCACTGGCAACACGCACTGGATGTTGGACGAGAAGATACCGCGCAGCTTCCCGAACGCTGCCCAGCCGAGTCGGATTCGACGGTTAACCTCTTTCTCGAAATTAGATCTACCCTACTTGAATGTCCAAGGTAAACGTAATCGTCCACAATTTCGAGTATAGACTTTCCGATCTTGATAGGAGTGGGTACTACATGGTTGTTTATCATGTTTACACTAGCTTATTTATTTAAACAATAAATTAAAATTATATGCAATTAGAGCAAGACCCTTACAGTTTTTCCAGTACACAGCAGTACAATGCGTTCCAATTAAGAATAGGATCGATTGCCATGTTGTGACGTCACGTCATACTGTCAAATCGAAGAATTATTATGGTGAGCAAAACAAGAAATTTTAAAAATTTAATATATTTATGAACTGTATACAAAAATAGTTTAATCAGAATCCAGTTCTTCAATTTCGCTCATTTCTGAGTACTTCAATTTTGTCCAATTTCTTGCAATTTAACAGTATGACGTGACGTCATAACATGGCAATCGATCCTATTCATATTTGGAACGCATTGTTGGTACCCAACATTTGGGAGTATAATCACAAAACATAAGGAACATAAAATTTCTCTTTTATTTAGGTAAGTGTTATTTTTGCATTATCTAAAAATAGCGTTAGGTATATATTTAACAATTTTCTAAAAATAAGTTATGAAAAACATAAAGTTATTCATAGTCGAGCCTTATAAACAACAAAATATGTGGCAAAATTTTTAAGTTTTCGCTCACAAGGCTTGAAATTCGCAGCGGATTTTGGCCAGCATTTTGTGGAAATACCCTAGGGTTTGTATTTTAATTTTCTGCCTTTTTGAAGCGGTTGCAACGGGACGCTGGTTAGCCACGATAAAAAAAGTTAAAGAGTAACACGTGCTGGGGGAAAATGGAATGTATGGTGTAAAACTACTCCACTAGAAATGTGGTTGATATTGTTGACATTTACGCCCAGTTTCCTCTCTAGAAATCTTTTCTTTTTGCGGAATTTTGGCTAGTATTTATATAAGTTTATGTTTAAGTTATATTAATATTTCACAACGGTTATATTTTTTATAGAAAGAAAGAAAGAAAATGAATTTATTTTGTCACACCTGAAGGCACACAAACAATATATGTAAACACGAAACCAAACAAAAGAGAACCAAAAAAAATAATATATATAAATATATATACAATTGTGCGCTTCACGGCTGCACCAAAACGAGGTCCAGTTCAGCATGATTGCCAAACAACTAGTGCCTGACGCTGGTTTTCAAATGAAATAAAATTTGATATCAACTTTTACTTTTAGTTTAAATAATTATAATCATTAGGTATAACGAAACGTCTTTAAACCCTAATTTAATTTAGAAAAGTTTTCGAATACATAAACAGAAAAAAAATCACTTTAGAACTACACGCCGACACAGGGAACAACAAAAAAACAGTGGCACAAAAAAAAATACATGTGAAGTTGGAACGAAAATCGATGATATTTTTTTAATCTATACCCCGCGGTGTCGAACCGTAATCCTAGCGGACAGCGAAAACACAATATTATGCAAGTATTTAAAATTGCCAGACGGACTTTATCAGGCAAAGGGAATTAACTCCATTCTGCGAGTTCAAAAAAAAAAGAAACATTTTTTTTTGTTTTATTCTTCAGTACGGTTGCCAGTGGGCAGTGAAATTTTAATTAGGAAAGTTATTACCCTTATTCTCTTTTTTCTCCGTCCTTTGCTCCCATATTTCTTAACTCTAAATTTCAACCTTATTTTACATTATTTAAAGTTGACTTTTGAATACTAAAAAGTATCGTCCCACAATAAAATTTTATCTGTGGTATTTTTAAAGTCAAACGTCAGTCGAGCACGGTTTATTTCGTGATGTCAATGCTTAGAAGTTTGAAAGAAAGTTTTAAAGGGTACTTTTTGGGTTTTGGGTGTACTTTGTGTGGTACTTGAATGGCCGCCAAAACAAAGCTACGAGCCTTTTTTGTGGAAGTTGCAATGAGTCAAGTTGTCAAAACGATTCTGGGAAAGGAAAATAGAACGTTGCTGCTATCTTAAGTTCCGTAAAATGTACTGAGAAATTTTAAAGCACATAATTTCATTTTGCAATTTATTGGTATTCAACTCTTAAAATATCCTTATTGTCCATGTACCTAGAACCTAATCAATACATGAATGTTTTTAATTTCCAAAATTATTTTTAAATAATTTCAATAAAATCAAGTCAACCGCGACATTAAAATATCGTGAGGAAACCGGCACGTCCTAGAACTAAAAATTCGAAGGCACGTGACATCCACCACCTACACTGGGCCCGCGTGGAGGCTAATGGCCCATTCCCTCTCCTAGAGAGGATGCTCGTCTTAGAAATCGAAGATTATAAGGCTGATTATGCTATGCTTATGCTACCGGGAAATGTGTACCTATTAGTCAGAGCTACCAACATTACCCACATACAAAGATCCTTGGCATTCCAAAATATAAATGAAGAAATAATTCTACATTTCAGTTATTTATGATATTTGTCCTGTGTGGTTTTTTTTGCGGCTGGTAAGAGTAATTTTTGGCTGTTATTTTTATTTGTTTTTGTTAGGATCGCATTTGACCACTAAACTCGTTAAAAAATAAAAGGCCCGTTTTGACAGTTGAGAGAAACCTTAGAATGTAACTTGGAATAAAACTGAAATAAACCATAAAATAATAATTAGGGGTCCGGGACTCCGGTGTAGTAGTAGCATAAAAGTACTAGATACGTATTTCGGGTTTCACATATACTAAAACTAAAGTTGTATATGCACAAGTACATAATACAAAGTAAAAAATTTGTTTGGAAACTCACGAACTATCCACTGACCTAACCTAACCTACCATTGCTATGCTCTAAATCTAATATAACGTTATAATAGCATTTAAATCCTCATATAAATTAGCGGACAAAATGTCCCCCACGTGAACATGACGTGCATTATTTATATGACGCTACAACGTTGCCAATGTCCCCCAACATGACGTACAACGCTCAATCTACGAGATGCTGCAATGTTGCCCTATGGTCCCCAACATGGCGTGCAACACTCAATCTACGTGACGCTGCAACGTTGCCCAATGTCCCCCAACATGACGTGCAACGCTCTATCTACGAGATGCTGCAATGTTGCCCTATGGTCCCCAACATGGCGTGCAACGCTCAATCTACGGGACTCTGCAACGTTGCCCAATGTCCCCCAACATGACGTGCAACGCTCTATCTACGAGATGCTGCAATGTTGCCCTATGGTCCCCAACATGGCATGTAACGCTCAATCTACGTGACGCTGCAACGTTGCCCAATGTCCCCCAACATGGCGTGTAACGCTCAATCTACGTGACGGTGCAACGTTGCCCAATGTCCCCCAACATGACGTGCAACACTCAATCTACTTGACGCTGAAACGTTGCCCAATATCCCTAACATGACGAGCAAAGCGCAATCTACTTGACGCTGAAACGTTGCCCAATGTCCCCCTGGTGTGCAACGCTCAATCTATGTGACGCTGCGACGTTGCCATCATGTGACGCGGGACATTTTGGACAATTTGACAGCGTTGCGCGTCTTGATGGGAGACATTTTGTCCCCTAATGCATCTGAAGTCTTAGATGACACATTAACCCACAAGTTATATTTAAAAACAAAACGAAGACGTACAACATTCAGAACACCTTCTTTCCTATGGTTTCTAAGTGCATGCAACTGAAGAGATTCCTTCGTAATTGCATTATGTTCACGTGGTGCTATTGCATGCAAGCCTTAGAAGTATTTGCTACTTGTATTTGTTATTATAATACTTTTTCTTTATCCTACTTGATGTTCAGTTCCTATATCTTGTAAAGGTTTAAAATTATCAGCAAAATGTTAGTCGAAAGCTGTCTATTACTGATGTTACAACCGATGGCATTAACCGTTCTTGTTAGTCTCGCATCTAGCGAATTCTCGGGACCTCAGCCACAAAATAAGTTATCCTCAACCAAGTTATCAAGCATCGACGCCGCGTTGCTAGCTGGTCGGTTTTCTACCGGTTGCATTTCGGGGAATGTGCGTCGGAATTGCATAACCTAATTCCGTCTAACCCGTTCCATCATCGGACCACCAGGCGTACGGCAATGCGCCACCGGTACATGGTGGACATCCCACCTATACGCACAAAACGTTTTGAGAACACATTCATTGTGCGTACAGCTAAAGAGTGGAATTCCTTGCCGGAATCTGTGTTTCCTGATGGCTACAGCCCGGGCATCTTTAAGTCAAGAGTGAATAGGTTACTTCTAGGTAAGCGCGCTCAATTGTCGATCGCATCGTCCATTTCCATCAGGTGAGATAGCGGTCAAGCGCGAACTTATCAAGAATAAAAAAAAAGTTATCAGTCTTTCTTGTGAGAGGCCTTCCAACGCTGCGTCTTATAATACACAGCCGTCACTATAGAGCCTTCGGCCTTATTTACTATCTGTTCGTGTGTATGAAGATATCCGCAGGAAAACCAAATTTAACGACATAGCCCGAAGAATCGACAAACTTGAGTTGCAGTGGGCAGGGCACATTGCTCGCAGAACCGAATGGTCGATAGGATTAAAAGGTACTAGAGAATTGCACTTTTGACCCCTGACTGCACATAGCATATGTAAATCAATCAATATTTCGCAAAGAAAATGGTTTTAAGGGTGAGCGAGGCTCTATACGGGTGCAAGCGACAGTACGAGTATATGTGCATTTAATTCCGCCCAGATGTTCAAAGGACGCTTTAAAGGAATGGGTTTATGTAGGGTGTATACTTCCATCCCTCTTTCTCGCTCACACGCTTGACATTTTAACACATCTTGGTAAGGTTCAGACTATATATAGATACCTATATGCCTGTTGTAACCCAAAACTCAAGCCAACTTTAGAACTTTTCGACTGGCCTGTTGGTCTAGTGGCTAGTGGCCCTGACTGCTATGCCGGAGGTCGTGGGTTCGATTCCCACCCAGGACAAATATTTGTGTGATGAGCACGATCATTTGTTCTGTGTCTGGGTGTAATTTATATATAAAATTTTTGCATTTAGAAATATATAAGTATGTTTATCAGTTGTCTAGTACCCATAACACAAGCTCTGCTTAGCTTGGGACTAGACGGAGTTGTGTGATAGTTGTGGAATATTATGTTATATCAATGGCAATATGGGCCATTAATTATTATATTGTTACACGCTGGTGTGAAAACCAGCAACATTATCTACTTAAATATTAAATCGTGATCGACCGTCTATATATCATGCGCTAACCCAATTAATGTAGCACAAAGTGTAATTAATGCACGTTAATGATCAACGGACTAACTGTTATTATATTATTTATTACTTCAAGTTACTCTTATTATTTATAGGTCATTATATAATAATAAGGTCGAGTGAAAATAAATCCTATCAATAAAATATAATGACAGCCAGTGAGCTTTTTTTTCGGTGGGAAAATCATCTAATGACATCCCCCGCTCTTGTGCGGAGCGGGATTTAGTGTCAGACTTTTACTGACTAAAAACCCACTCCTGTTCCTTCGTTGCTTTTCGTACTAGGACCGAGTGTTCCTTTCAGAAACAGACCCTTGGCCCCAGTAGGCTTTGACCCTGCTGGGCCCCTACGGTTTGCTGACGTGGAGGCGCGCATAAAACAGTAAGTATGCGCCGTCGACGACTTGGGCTCGGTACGGACGGTTACCGGACGATCGGACAGCGAGCTATCCATTGCTCGCCGTCCGCAACCCCGCGCCTACGGTGGTTTGCTCGACGTTGACGATAAGCGAGTGGAAAAGGGCCCTCTTAAGAGCTTAGAGCGGGCCAATCGGCGGCGCTCCGATTGGCCCGTTTTTTTTTTTAATAGATAGAGTGATCCAAGAGGAAGGTTTATTTATATGTATAATACATGCGTAATATAGTAGAGAAACTATAGGTATAGGTTTCTAATGTGATGTCGTAAATAAACACTACTTACAAACGCTGGCTGAACCCGAAGAGATAGATCAAAATAATGTACTTCAGTATTGAACACCTTTAACAAGGTCTACAAAAAAGTCCGCGACAGTATATGTCTATCTCTTAGGAATAACCCACAATAACCATTTTTTATTCTTGACTTTTTACGAAAAATAATGGCTTATTTACGAAGCGATTTTAAGCTATACAGCATTAATCCTTATCAAATTAAGTACCGTAAATACATTTTGCATTTAATACAAATCAATATGCCCCTTTACAGTATGTAATTTAAATTTATATTATCGAAGATATTGCAGATTTAAAATGCAGGGACAATAACGGTAGCGGTGGTATCAGCATTGCACCAGTGCGAAGCCAGGGCGGGTCGCCATTATTATTATAATATATTAAAAAGACTAGTTTTTTAACGTGAATGTTTATTACTCAGTCACGCAAAAATTGATGAACATATTTAGATAGTCTTCTCTTTCTTTTCGAAGCGATGGTAAACAAAGCGGGATAAGTCATTTGATGTTTTCTCATGTAAAAAAACTGGGCAAGTGCGAGTCGGAGTTGCGCAATGAGGGTTCCGTATAGACTTATGTAAACAGTTCAATTCCCAAATGGAGTCTCGAAGATTTTTCCGAATTGTATAAATTTTTTTTTTTTTTTTTTCAGATTTATACCTGTGCTATAAGACCTTGCATAAAGCAAGGCGCAACCCAAATTTGAAGATTCTGGGTCAACGGGAAGTACCTTATGAATTTTGATTGAGAGTTTCGAAATATACATTTTTTGCGACATAAACGGCCGGGTTTGATTTTTTTACTGCTTCAAGGGACTGCAAACTCGGTTTGGTTTTAATTTCAACTTGATACCTCCAAATGTTCCCGATATAAAGAGTCTTGACAAACAGACAGACAGACGGACAACAAAATGATCTTATAAGAGTTCCGTTTTTCCTTTTGAGTTACGGAACCCTAAAAAAGATGTCATGGGATAATTACCGAATATTTTGCGGGCAGAGACACTAGTAGAAGCTTGATTATCATACTAATAATATAAAGACGACAGATTGGGAGTGTATGTATATGTGTGTATGTCTGTCACTTCTTCGTACTTGAACGGTTGAACGAATTTTGTTGATATTTGGCACAAGGGGAGATCATGACCTGGAATAGCACATACGATACTTTTTAACCAGGGAGTACATTTCCTTATATATGAGCCGCTGACCAAACCAAAGTCATGCTAAATAACCATGTAGCACCCACTCCGATCAAGATCGGAGACTCTGCACTCGAAGTTGTAGGCGATTACGTTTACCTGGGACAGACAATCCAGTTGGGTAGGTCTAACTTTGAGAAAGAGTTCAATCATCGAATCCGACTCGGCTGGGCAGCGTTCGGGAAGCTGCGCGGTATCTTCTCGTGCAACATACCACAGTGTCAGGTCGCCGACATAGCCCGAAGAATCGCCAAACTAAAGTGGTAGTGGGCAGAGCACATTGCTCGTAGAACGAGATGGGATCGAAAGGTTCTAGAATGGCGACCGCCGAAAAACGCAGCGTTAGAAGGTCTCCCACAAGGTGGAACGACCACCTGGTGAGAGTCGCGGGAGTGCGGTGGATGCGAGACGCACAGGATCGGTTGTGGCGTCGCTTGGGGAGGCCTATGTCCAACAGTAGACGTCTTTCGGCTGAAATGATGATGATGATGATGAGCCGCTGGCTGTAGCTAGATTACTAGCTTGTCAATTATGACAAGTTAATCAAATAAGCCTCATGAGAGACATCGAAAGCAAGATAATTTTCAAACATAAGTAGACAATTATAACAATTACTTTATGAAGAAAAACCATAGTAAACGACGGATAATAAGGCGATCATGTACGTAATTGCAATAAAAAGAAAACCGATATCTCGATGATTTAATGTGAAAAAAAAGAAAAGCGAAAATATTTCTTTCACTTTTCTAAAACATAAATTATTGTTTCTCTAATAAAATTACGGATTTATGTCTGTGTAAGTTAGATGTTATGATTTGATATTTCTAAAGTAGAAAACGACACATGAATTTCATCGTCAGGTGATAATATATTTTTTAAATAATATAAACTAGTGCTTGACTGCGGTTCCACCTGATGGGAAGCAGTGATGCAATCGTTGATGATGAGGCGCTCTAGTTGAATAAAAGCCTATTCACTCGACTAGCCTTGAAGACACCTAAATTATAATCGGACGGGAAGACCGCTGCTGGCAATTTTTTTGTTGTATTTTTATTTGATATAAACTAGTGCTTGACTGCGATCCCACCTGATGGTAAGCAGTAATGCAATCGTTGATGGTGAGGCGCACTAGTTTAACTAACCTAACCTTGAAGACTCCCACATTATAATCGGACGGGAAGACCGCAGAAGGCAAATTTTTCCAGTCCTTCGACGTACGCGGTATAAACGACGAGGTGAGAGCTTAGTCCGGACCGTAAAAGTGTTAACAACATAAGGGTGGACACTCGCTTTACGTCGGGTTGTCTGGTGGTAGTAATGAGATGGCGGAATCAGGTCATGTAATTCCTGCGCACACTCTCCAAAATGCATCCTGTATAACCTCTTTCTTTAAAGTCGGTTAAAAATACCGAAATTTAAAATTTTTATGGTTCGTTACTTCAAAAGGAAAAATGGGTTCAACGGTTCGGTCAAGGGTATTATTTAAGGGTTCCGCGCAGAAGAACTGAGTTTTTATACATAAAAAGACAAAAGATTGAAGATATCTCAAGTCAGGTTTTTCAAAAACATGTTTTACTAATGAACTGCATTGTAATTATTTACATAACATTTAGTCATTGTTGGTAATGAATCTCATCATATACATACACAGACAAGAACCACGCATCGAGAGAAAATATGAAAGTTCGTCAAAATCAACAAAAGTTACTAAATGACATTTTGAATTTATAAATCTCTAATCATCGTGGAACGAATGAGTTGGCGAAATTCAGACAAGTGGCTATGTACATATATAATAGCAAGTGGCTATATTATAGGTATGTACAGTCAGTGAAATCGATTGGTGAGAATTGTATGCAAGTACGAAATATGATGGAGAGGGCTATGCTTGGAGGTTCCTTGCCTAATTGGATCAGAAATAAAGACATCCGCAGGAAAATCAAGGTTGCTGCTTCACACCGGGACAGTTATACAAAGCACAGGTCCGTTCGTGTGTGAAGTACTGCAGCCACATATGGGCAGCAAAATGGCACATGGCTGCAAAATGCCACCTAGCAGCTTTGTACTCGGTGGAAAGGCGTGTGAAGAAGCTGATTGGTGATCCAGATCTAGTTAAGGCGTAAGCAGCCAGCCTTTCGTTGTTTTACAGGATGCATTTTGGAGAGTGTGCGCAGGAATTACATGTCTTGATTCCACCATCTCATTTCTACCATCGGACAACCCGACGAACGGCAAATATCCACCCTTACGTTGTTGAAACCTATAAGGTCTGGACCAAGCGTTTCGCCTCGTCGTTTATACCGCGTACATCGAGGGACGGGAACAACTCGCCTGCTGCAGTCTTACCGTCCGATTATAATTTAGGTGTCTTCAAAGCTAGAGTGAATAGACTCTTAATAAACTAGTGCGCCTCAACATCAACGATTGCATCACTACTTATCATCAGGTGAGATAGCAGTCAAGTACTAGTTTATAACAACAAAAAAAAATGTCAGGTCAATGGGTTGCTCACAGAACCGATGGTCGATAGGGCTGAATGGTTGTAAGTTGGAAGATGCAGCGTTGAAAGACCTCCCACAAAGTGGACCGACCACCTAGTGAGGGTTGCGGGAATCCGATGGATACGAGCCGCATAAGACCTATTATTGTGGCAACACTTGAAGGAGGCCTATATCAAACAGTGAACATCTTTCGGCTGAAATGATGATGAAATATGAACAACTCAGGTATCAACGAAACTGTATTACTGCTTCATTATTATACTTTGACCATTAAGGTACAACTACACTGCGCACACGTGTGCCACACACGCCGATCTGGACGCGTCGGTCTCCATACATTTTTTATGGAAACTAGACTTGTAGAGCTACACTTGATCCACGTCACACGACGCCGCGCGACGTCATTCTACGTACAAATTAGGCGTGTTACACGTGTGCGTTGGTCTAATTTAGTTGTAGTTTTATGCACCATGCGGTACGCAGGCTTGACAGTACAGTTGGCGCAGCACTGCGTATCACAGTTTTGATTACCGAGCGGAACAAACAGTTTTGCGGGTCTGGGTGTCTTGTAAATGTGAGTGTAGATGTTTGTGAACGAACCAGCGACACACTAATTCCTATTGTGGGGCAACGTTTTTAAAAATATAGAAAAAGAAATTCGTTTATTGCCCAATTATATGCAGTCAATGAATGTAGTGTAGAAGCTGACGCCACACATGTTTACGCGACAAACTGTAGTCGCCAATTGGGACCGTGGCGTGCGCGAGCGCCAGTCCCTTACGCACAGTGGTGGTGCGAACATGTCTGCAAATGAAGATACACGGTAAATCGCGTACCTACTTTCGCTTTCAGAGCAATAGATGTGAACCGAAGGTCTACCAACAAGAGACTCAACAATTGTTGAGTCCCTTGGTGGTGGTGGTGGTATACGTGTATTCTGGGTACGATGTAGCCTTGTGTAGCGGTTATGATTAAAAGTCACTGTAGAAAGTTCCATGAAGATTTATTGGTTCAGTTCACATTTGGTTCACTTCTATTGTTCTTACAGCGTACGTTTGCGATTTACCGTGTGTAATATGCAGACATGTTCACACCACCACTGTGCGTAAGGGATTGGCGCTCGCGCACGCCACGGTCCCGCTGGGTCACACATTTTGTCGCGTCAGCATGTGTGGCGTGAGCCCCTATAGTAGTATATTTTTCAATATAGTCAACCTATTGTGATGAAACAAAGCCTACGTAATATATTAAATTACACACAAATTTAATGTATATAACTTACTAGCTTCTGCCAGCAGCTTCGCCCGCATAAAAATAGGTTTCTCTATACAAACTTTGAACTCCCATTTCTTCCCCTGGGGAGGTGAATTTTGGAAAATCCTCTCTTAGTGCTCGTCTACGTCATAAAAGGAAAAATTCTGAAAAATTTAACGCTTCTAGTCCCAGTAGTTTCGGCTGTGCGTTGATATGTCAGTCAATCAGATTCTCCTTATATATAATTAAATATATATATATATATCGATTACATACATTTTATGTGATGCAACACAACTAAAAACTTCTACAGATTTATTATATGTATAGATTTTACCCGTTATATATTGTGTTGTTTTTTTGCATTAAATTTAATGTAAGTTGTAAGATTAAAAAAATATAACTTCAAATAAAATGTTTTAATTTCAGTATTTACTTTGTGTTACGTGCGTGAAGCATATTTCTGGTAAAATGTAACAATGCACTGTTGCTTAAAACATGTAACATGGCACTGTGCCTTGCCGCATGTAATATTGCTCTGTTGCTTGCAACATGTCGATGGCCCCACCGAATAAACGTGTAAGAGAAAAGTGACAACTTTCCAGCAAAAAATAAAAACGTTTAAACTTCTATAACGCTTATTTCATTATAAATAGGTATAAATAATGTATAATCGAATTAAAGGTAAAAAAATAATCTATAGACTTGTATATTTACTTCTTTGAAAATATCAACGAGTTTTAAGAAATTCATGAAAAACTATTTAATATTTTTACTCTTGTGAAATTCGCATGACTAGGTCTCAGTAATATATTATTACACGTTTATTCGTGTAGTAATACTCAACGAATAAAACGTACTGTAATGTTACACTATTATTCTCCGTAAATCAAGTTTGTTTTTAAACCCAGCTATAACTATTTACACGCTTGTTTCAGTACATTGTTCTTCTATTATATGATTGTAAAGATCGTATGCATTTATATTAGTGTTAATAAGATCAGTTTCCATATATGTAATACATCTTTGTTACTGCATAGTATAACAATATAAATAATTTTATAAAAGGATGAAATAAAATATACATATTATATTGAATAAAAAAAATATTATTATGTATTTATCCACGTAACGCAAAGTACTAGTCTTCTTGATTAAAAAAAATTAAAAAATTGCAATATTAGAAAAACTAGTCCTCCTCCTCACTGTCATTGGAGACCGCAATAGAGTTATCCAATGGCAGTAGATTTTTATACAAACTTTGTTATTGGTTTAGTATTGCTCCTAAATCACAAAGACTTATCAACTCTTTAAATAACGGAATTGGCATTGGTAACATTCCAGTATACGCTAGTTTTAAGCTTCCAGCATCTTCTGTAGGTTTTCCACACCGCCTTCTTGAATTAGTTCTTATCATGATTTGCATCTCTCGTAATTCATCTTCCAAACTACCTTGACATACCTTGGGTAAATTGTATCAGGATGATCATGAGAGAAGTTTATTACTTTTATTTTGCTGCAGTAAATTTTAATGCCGTTTGTGTCCTTTAACCAATTCTTCGCCTTTACTAACTCTTTAAAATCCATAAATTCATTTTGTGTCATTTGTGTACTTAGTACTTGTGCCCAGTAACTTTAGCATTCTCTATCAAGTACCTAATACATTTGATCGGGAGTGTAAATAGTATGACTTTACTTTGAACGCTCGATAGCAGCATGCATAGAGTTACTTTCTGATAGGCTATAAACCTTCTATAAAAATCGATGAGTTATTTTGATGTTGATTTTTTCGAGCCTAAAGAGAACATGGCAAACACAAATCGATTACGATTTAGCCCAGTGCATGAATCAGAGTAAAACGATATATTTTTTATTCCTAATTCAACGTGAGCTTGGATAAATAACCACAGACAACTTGCAATTTCTATGGCTCCCCTCTTCGCCATCTGAGTTGACGCCATTAAACTCTAATATACCATCAAGAGGAAAGGAACTTCGTGACAGACATGTGAAACTTTCTGAAACAAATCAAAGAGAATAGAGATACTATTTATTTCTGCAATACTTTTCAACAATCGAATCCCTATAATGTATGAACAAGGTGTAGCAAACCAGGGCACGCCACTATTATGGCGGTGAGTCCTCTCTTTGAGGTGTGGTTGACCTCACGGCGTTCTCACCTTCCGCATGACGCTGGTCCTCACCGGACATGGTAAGTTCGAGAGGTTCCTGCACCGGATTAGTGCGGAAGAAACGACCGGGTGTCACCATTGTGTTGACCGCCCGGAGGACACGGTGGAGCACACGATGGAGGTGTGCCCACTTGGGCAGAGTGGCAGGCGGTCGCCTCCTTCTGCAAAGCAGTAATGCTAGCAAAGGAGGCGTCCGATCGCGTGAGGCAACGGTCCTCACGCCCCAACTGCCGCCGGGATTCCGATCCCGATTTCCGGCCACCGTAGACGCGGGCTTGCGGACGGCGAGCTACCCATTGCCACCATCCGGTAGCCGTCCGGACCGAGCCCAAGTCGTTCACGGCACATACTTTTCCACGCGCGCCTCAAGGAGATGTCAGCAACTGTAGGGGCCCAGCAGGGTCGAAGCCTATTGGGGTCAAGGGTCTGATTCTGAAAGGAAGACTTGTCCTTGATACGAAAGTCAATGAAGAAACAGGAGTGGGTTTTTAGTCAGTAAAAGTCTGATACTATCTCCCGCTCCGCCCAAGAGCGCGATTTGTCACTAGATGATTTTCCCACCAAAAAAAAAGGTTTAAGTAGCAAACCGATCATCGTACCGTATCTTCTACAGCATCCTCACCTTCCGCATGACACAGGTCCTCACCATACATGGTAAATTTGGAAGTTTCCTGCACCGGATTCGTGCGTAAGAAACGCCCGGTATCAACATTATGTGGACCGCCCGGATAACGAGGTGAAGCATACGGTAGAGGTGTGCCCCGCTTGGGCAGAGCACCACCGTGTCCTCGTGGGAGTGCTCGGCGGCAACGACCTCTCGCACCGGGCACTGGTGTAGGCCATGACCATGGTGGAGTGAGGAGATATTTCTCCTCGCTCCCGACCGCAGCCGGACGCCTCCTGCGAAGCAGTAATGCTAGCGAAGGAGGCGGCTGCACGCGTGATGGAATGGCCCTTAGCTCAGGCGCCGAGATCCCGACCCCGATTTCCAGCCACCGTAGGCGAGGGCTTGCGCACGGCGAGCAATGGGTAGCTCACCGTAACCAGCCCAAGTTGTCAAAGGCAAGTAGTGTCGCACGCGCGCCTCTACAAAAAACTGCATTAAAATCTCTTATTTTATACAGACGAATAGTCACATAAGCTTTAAATTAGCACCGGGGTCTTATTACATCGATTTTAGCTGAAATATTTGATAATATTTATTTACATTTACATACATATATTAAAGTTGGTTCTTACCTTTATTTCGTTGACAGTTCCCTTATTCTAGTACCCTTTTGCAGCGACTAGAATCATCCCGATATGTACTCATTGTTATACTTAATTACAAAACAACAGTTTGACTGTACATAGATAGATAGATAAGTATATTCTTTATTATACATCAAAATTACAAATTACTTTAGGAACATAAAATAATAGGGTGTCACAATGTTTACCAATAAGGATTCACCTTTAATAATTTATTATAATCGAAAGTAATGGCGCGAAACAAGAAGACGGTCATTCTTGTTGTGATCCTATTTATTAGTATTCTTTCGAGCTAGTCACCTGATGACACTAGCATCTTACCCCCGCGGATCCCTTTCAAATGTTAAATATGTACAATTGCAATAGAATTTATCGCATAAACATTTGATTATTTACCGTTACTAGATTTAAACTTAAACTAATATGCAAAGAATATTAATGTTTGAACCTTTATTACAATTGTTAGAAAAAAAAAATATTATGGTAAGAGACAATGCAATACTTTAATTTTAATAACCTATTTATATTAAAACTTCCATTTTGTGGAATAAAAAATTAGTAATAAAATTTGCATACATTTCTACACGAATAAACGTGTAAGAAGACATTACCCCAAGTCGAAACCAATCACAAAACTTCTCAAACACCTATAGGTTTTAATATGTTTATTCTTGTGTAATAGTCGACGCAAAAAACATGTAATAAAAGCATAAACCTTTATTCTTATAATTTTTAAACATTTTTTTTCCCTAGAATAAAAAAATACACTATTATAATAGGCGTGTTTTGAGTCTAAAATTCATAAAAAAAAATTGAGTAGGTGCAGGATAGGCAAAAAAAACGAAAAATGAAAAAAAAAAAAATCGTGTAAGAACTCTTGCACGTTTATTCGGTGGGGCCATCGATGTAGCATTACACTTTTGCTTGTAACAAATAACATTACACTGTTTTTTTGCAACAGATGTCATAGGACTATTGCTTGCAACATATATCATAGGACTATTGCTTGCATGTTGCAAGCAACGTTGCATTTTAGCATGCATCATAAATATTGCACTATAGCTTGTAGCAAGTAGCGTGTAGTAACGGTGCCATATTACTATTGCACCGTTACTTGCAACGACATTGTACTACATGTACTGTTGCTTGCAACGTTCAATGCCCGAAGGCATTGCATGCAAGTCGTGCCGTATTCACGAAAGAATCTTTACAAACACAAGACGAACAATATTTATGACATTGTTCTCATAAAAAACGTTATGTAATATTACTTGCTTGTAAAGAATTCTTGTTCCATATCTCAATTTGTCATTTTCATTTTCAATACACGCCAGAAAATCTGTGTCACAAATTACATTACAATCAAACAATAATTCACAACAACGCCTTGAACATCTTTTTAACACGAGCGGAACAGTGAAATTAATTACTATGTAACATCGATTGCTCTCGTTCTATCGAATTTATCTCGATAGTGAATCGCGTTTTACATACATCATTGCGTGTCCGGGGAAGATACAATAAGAAGATGGAAGCAGAAGGAACATCACCCACAGCTCGTGAATTTTAAATGATAAATGTCCTGTACAAACAGCAATTGAAAATCTTGTGAATACATTCTACTAGTAAAATTCTTGTTGATAAAAAAAGTTTTACTTTTATTTTATTAAACAAACAATTCACATTGTTTTAAACAAGTGCTATTTTTAGTTTGGGGCATTAATTCAAATTATTTTGACCTATGTTTCATTTCTAGATCTTGACTTAACATTGATCTTATCAAATTCGCCATAGTAAATTAAATATATACAAAAAATGATCAACGGATAAACATTTATTTTATGTTGCTTATCTCTAATCAATACTGAACGCTTTACATTCACCCTGTATGGTCTAGCTAATGTTGATTTTTAAATTGGGCAACATTAGAACTGTCCTAGCGGCATTTTGATTGATTTGAAATTGAAATTATGAATATTTCAATGCATGTTTTAAAAATAGGTGGTATTTTGTTCCATATTAATCCTCGAAGGTACTTAGATCTTTTTTTGATTGAATAAATTACTCAATAGCATAAACTCAACTGGTTTTATGTCAAGCTACCTAGACTCCTAAATATTAGTTTATTTTCATTTTATATACATTCATTCACCATGAAAAGTAGTTATAAGCTTGTTTTTTTCTTATTGTTTTATACAATGCTTAAAACTTGTTTCAATCTGTGTTTTTAAATATGTTATAAAAACATGGTTTAAACTCGAACTGTTTAAAACACTGTTTTAACATGCCAACCCTGAGCATATCCAACTAATAAAGCAGGAGAACGAAGGTTACCGACATAGCACGAAGAATCATCAAACTAAAGTGGCAATGGGCAGGGCACATTGCTCGCAAAACAGATGGCCGTTGGGGCCGAAAGGTTCTGGAGTGGCAACCTCTTGCCAAAAAACCAGAGTCGGAAGGCCCCGTTTAAGGTGAACCGATGACCTGGTAAGGGTTGCGGTAATCCGATGGATGCGAGACGCACAGGACCGTTAATTGTGGCGACACTTGGGGGAAGCATATGCCCAACAGTGGACTTCTTTCGGCTGAAAAGATGACAATCCTACTAATCTTAAAACTAGTAGGTATATTATTTTTAGAATAACACCATCAATGATTGCATCACTGCTTAGCATCAAGCAATGGTTTATATCAATAATAAAAAAACAATTTATATATGTTCATAAATGACCTACATATTAACTAACTACGAGATAAATAAAAAACCGACAAAAAAATTAAAACCTCATCTTTTTTCTGAAGTCGGTTAAAAATGACTCGGTGTGCACCATTTTGCATAAAATATTTCAAAGTAGTAAAAAGACTTTACAAAAACATTGTTTACTTTACATCTTAATAAAAAAAAAAAACAAAAACAAAAAGAACTCCACAATTTCTTAATGCCCGCCAAATCTGTACCACGTCGAAATGAAGACGCTACTTTCTTCATCTGGCGCCAGATTGTAAACTTCTTATTGTACCAAACAGACCTTTTGTTTTCTTTTACTTAACGCCAGTTCTTCCGTTACAGACGATTTGTTACAATTATCGAGTCTAATTGCAACCTGGCGGGAAAAGTCGAGAATAAAACAATGCAAGTTTTTTATTGCTCGGAGAATGATAGTCTTGTTGCTACCGATTAACTGTATACCAAGAAAAATAGTGAGGAAAATAACGTAACATGAAGGACGTCTACTGCTAGAAATAGATCCTGCTTAAATACAGCCCAGAGACCCCACCACAAACTCTTAACGTGGTCCGGTAAACTGAACTTGTTAAGGGGATGGAGCTGTATAGAGTGTAAAGCTCCATCACTTTTTCTTTCACTGCCACGTGCGTTTCAATCCGTCCGGTAACCGTCCGAAACAAGCACAAGCCGTCGACGGCGCGTAGTGTTCCACGCGCGCTTCAAGAAGATGTCAGCAACCGTAGGGGCCCATCAGGGTCGAAGCCTACTGGGGCCAAGGGTCTGATTCTGAAAGGAAGACTCGGTTCTGGTATGAAAGGCAACGAAGAATCAGGGCCTCAAGTCTGCTATTACAATAGTGTCAGAATGGTCTATCTTTGATTTCATAGTTGTTGATTTTGACAAGTTTGGTAATCGACTAATATAATGGCATCATTATGACTTTCCAATGTTTGACCACACACACTCCATTGAAAGAAATGGCTTAGAATGGTAATCTCGTACATAATGACAAATAAATGTTTGACGTATGCGGGAATCTGCTAAAGTTTTGTCAGTTCCTTTGATCAGTGGCCTGCTATTAGAACGTCATTGTCATTGCTTTTAATTTTTTAAAGGACAGCTCGATATTGTCATTCTACCACAAGATCATTGACCGATCAATTATTGACCATTATGTGTTAGCAGATTACGAACTTTTAGTAAAATGACAATGGGATCGTGTTGGAATGACGAATTTATAAAAATAGCAAACTTGGGCCCCAGTTTGAAGGAAACCTCGTATAGCTGCATGTTGTGGTACATGGTCGCCATGCTAGAACCTTTCAGCCCCTTTCGATATCTGTATTGCGAGCAATGTGTCCGACCAATGACGCTTAATTTTTGCAATTATTCGGGCAATGTCATTTATATAATTAGTTATACTAGCTGACCCGGCGAACTTCGTACCGCCTAATAATAAGGATAACGCCATCTACTGTCATTACCAGAACAGCATAACTCATTTTATAAAGACATTTTAATTAGAGATGGCGTTGTATTCGGTTTTTTTTTCCGTGATTTTTTTCCATATTTTCTCACTATTTAAACCTTCCCTGGATTATCATGAATATTTCAAGACCAAAATTAGTCAAATCGGTCCAGCCTCGACGGTCTCGAGTTTTAGTGAGACTAACGAACAGTTATTCATTTTTATATACATAGATTCTATTAACTAGCACCTAGGATGAGGATATCCGCAGGAGAACCAAAGTTACGGACATATTAGTTCATTAAACCCCGAGCGAACGCCGGCGTTCGCTTGGTCATTGTCTTTCTATTGTGTCTCTAATTACGCCACTCAAAAGGTTAAGTGGCAGTGGGCAGGGCACATTGCTCGCAGAACAGATGGTCGATGGGGACGAAAGATTCTGGAATGGCGACCACGTACCAGAAGACGCAGCGTTGGAAGGCCTCCCACAAGGTGGACCGATAACCTGTGAGGGTCGCGGGAATCCGATGGATGCGAGGCGCACAGGACCGGTCATTGTGGCGATATTTGGAGGAGGCCTATGTCCAACAGTGGACGTCTTTCGGCTGAAATGATGATGATGATGATGATGAACTAGCATCTCATTTCCGAACACGCAAGAGAACTCCAAGCTCTTTTTATTACGTAGGGCTCCATTGGAGTATCCAAATGCCAACAGTTCATCGCTAATTCCCAAGAATAAGCAAACCAGTTGGCAAAATGCATGCTACTAGTATTTAAAAGGATTTCCATGTACAATTTCAATATCTTACAAAAATAATTTTAGCCTTTAGTGGCAGTTTTTAGGGTTCCGTACCCAAAGGGTAAAACTTGACCCTATTACTAAGACTCCGCTGTCCGTCCGTCTGTTTGTCTGTCGGTCTGTCTATCCGTCTTTCATCAAGCTGTACCTCTGAAACCGTGATAGTTAGACAGCTGAAATTTTTACAGATGATGTATTTCTGTTGCCGCTAGAACAACACATACCAAAAACAGAATAAAATAAATATTTAAGTGAGGCTCCCAAACAACAAACGTGATTTGTTTGCCGTTTTTTGCTATGGACGGTAGGAAAGCCTTCGTGCGTGAATCTGACTCGCACTTGGTCGGTCTTTTATACCATTCAAAGAACCAGTTGCTAAATACTGAAATTAGCAAGCGGCATGATTGGTGTAAAGATTGAGAAAACGTCATTTCGAAATCGCAAGTATGGTTTTCTACGACCTAATTAGAATCTCGGAGGTGAAAATTACACCACATTGAGATATCCAGTTAAACAGCTTCTCAAGACTCCAGACGTTAATTAAACACCTTTTCTCTGTTAAGGTGGATGATGTGTGTGTTACTAGATGGTTTGATGACTGAAAGAGCGTGGTCGTGGAGCGAGAGGCAGTGCCACAATTTTTGTGCCCTGCCCATTGCCACTTAAGTATTGCCATGATCAAAAAATTAAAAAAAAAGTGTTTATTAATCTCCACAAATTACACCTCAAACATCCAATATGTTATTTGGCAGAAAAAATAAAAAAAAAAAACTTAAATAGATGAATTTGTAATTTGTGGGAGATCTGGAGTCTAAACTAAGCCTAAGCCTGTATCTTAGAACTCTAGGCCCCCCATCTTCAAAAACTTAAATATTCGACCATGCTTTGATAGATGCATGATAAATTGCCATGATGAATTGCCATGATGTAGTAATGATGTATGACCTAGATGTAGACCTATATGTACCTGCTCGGTAAGCAGGCACATATAGATCTACATCTAGGTCCTCACACTCAGCAGTTACATTAGCGACCACTACACCAACTAAGCTAATGATATCAGGCAACACAAATAAACTTAGCGATTATGAAGACTTACTAATTTGTCTTTCAATAGAAAAAAACCACACAAAAAGTTCTAACGTGTGCCTGCTTACCGAGCAGGTACTTAAAGGTCTACATCTAGGTCCTCACTTTCAGCAGTTGCACTAGCGACCACTACACCAATGAAATCATAAATGATGATAAATCTAATGATATCAGGCAAGGAGTTAAGATTTCTAGCAAAAATTAACTTCGCGATAAAAATAGAAGACTACTGTTTACTAATTTGTCTTTCAATAAAAAAAAAACACACAACAAGTTCTAACAATTTGATTGTAAAAATGTTGAAATTCAGAAATGTTTATCCAAAATCTTTAACAGATTTGATCATTCCAGAACCGGTGGCACCTTAAATTCGTATACATCATCGTTTTTGGCCATATTAGTCATCATTTGCTATCAGTTATGATAGCAGATTGCATGATTAGTCAAATGACTAATACATAGATGTTGTTATGTTGATATTCTGTATGCCTGCTTATCTTAATAAGAACATAAATACATGAAAAATATCAATATTAAATCCTAGTACTAATCAAGAGGGTATGACACATCGGTATTCTCAACATATGTCATATTCAAAGGTCACACAAATGTTTCCCAAAATATGACTACCGGAAAAAGGGCAAAGTTATTTGGCGAAGAAAGGCAAAGTTATTAGAGAAGAAAGGCAAAGTTATTTAGAAGAAAAAAGTGAAGAATCAACCTTACCCTTGTAAAGTAAATAACCGGAACGCGGCAATGCTGATTACAGCTTCAAGGCATATACATGTAGTGCTAACTACCTAATTCCTTAGATACCAGGATCTGTACTGTAGCGCCCCCGTGGCCCAGAAAACAAGTTAAGCAGTTGGATTACCGTCCCATCGCACTATGACAGTAAAGGAACAAAGTGTACACCTGTATTTACGATACACTTGTGCACTATAGTATGTCCTGCTTACTTGGCGAATATCTGTTATTATTACTTACATAATTACTGTAGGTCTGTAAAATTAGACATTGGACATTGCAGCTGCTTCGACAACATAGCGCAACACACCTTAGAGGAATGCTCAGCCTGGGGACGGCAATGCCGACCGCCTTATGGGTAACAGATTTAGGGAGTCTGCTACCAAATGTGTAAAATTCCCTAAAAAATGGCGCGTCTCATTCCGTGTGCCGTTCAGAGAATGACGTCCGCAGGAATTCAGTTGGAGCGGCACGAATCGCAGAAGTACTCCAGCGCCCCGGTCAAAGGTAATTGCTGAACACCGTCTCGTTTTAGTAAGTAAAATTCTGTCAGATTTCCATTCATTAAAAAAGGAGTGAACTAGCTCTTACTTCTTTCTACATTAAAAGTTTTTGAAAAAACTTTGTGGTATTACCCTTAGCAAGGAGATATCTTTGCTAAAGTCTTTCTACTACATAGTGAAGGGGTAAGTTTTCCTTCATTTCTACCTTCAATTTATTTCCCTAGCCACCGGTATCTTAGCCCTGATAGCCAACCACCGTCGGCGTGGGCCTACGGACAACGAACATTGGGTAGCTTGCCGTCCGGTCGTCCAGTAACCGTCAGAATCGAGTACGAGTCGTCGACCTCAAAGAGATGTCACTAAAACCGTAGGGGCCCAGGAGGGCCGAAGCCTATTGTTACTGTAGCGACATCTATCGCGTCACATAAGAAGATCCTGAATCGCGCAATCAAAGTTCTCCGCGCGATTAGAACATATAGAACAGCCCGAAATCATCTATCGGGCAGTTGTAGCCCACCAGACATAACACCCGTCTGGTTGGAGGATCCTCCCTTTTCAACGGAGGTATGTGGGGCTTTACTCTCTGTTCCACATACCCCCAAACTGGTGACCCTTGACAAAGAACGTCAGCGCAGCCTTCGTGCAGCTACTACTCCGTGACGTCATCATCACTTCCTCAAGCTTTCGAGCAGCTAGCCATACAGCCAGCACCCACGGCTATAAAGGGTATCCTGACCACCAGCATGCCTACATTGTCATACCTGGTCATCACCCTCAGCCTCATCAGCGACCTTGGCGAAGCACACTGCACCTTCGGCCAGTCACATGAAGAGCAATGAAGAACCTCTCCTGGTCGACGCAAGCAGTCAAGCCACTACGTCGCACAGCACCGCTCCGACTCACTGGAGCCAGCAGCACTACTCCGACTCACTGGAGCCTGCAGCATCATCCCGACTCACTGGGACAGCACCGCAGACAGTTCCGACTCACCGAGAACTATGCGGCATTCGGTTCCGACTCACTGGAACCAACCTACCAATGGCCTGGCTCGCATCAAGAAGCATCAAGAACCATCGATCTCCGATCTCCGGAGGGGAGTGATGTAGCGACATCTATCGCGTCACATAAGAACTAATCCTGAATCGCGCAATCAAAGTTCTCCGCGCGATTAGAACATATAGAACAACCCGAAATCATCTATCGGGCAGTTGTAGCCCACCAGACGTAACATTCCGTCTGGTCGGAGGATCCTCCCTTTTCAACGGAGGTTTGCGGGACTTTACTCTCTGTTCCGCATACCTCCAAATTACCATGGGTAGGCTTTCGAAAGGAAAACCCGGGCTCCTGCAACACAAGGCAAGGAAGGAACATGGGAGTGGGTTTTAGTCAGTAAAAGTCTGACAGGCCCTCCCACTCCGCTCTAGAGAGCGAGAAGCTATTGGATGATTTCCCAACTAAAAAAATCCTTCAATTTATTTTCAGCTTCGTCTTCAGAAACTTCTTTCCCAAAATATATTTCCTGATCACAACTTTGCCCATTTATGGCAAAGTTGTGTCCAAATGATCTTGATCTTTTTGCTAAACTATCTCAATATGTCTGCAGAAAGTCAGATTCTTATGTTGTAAAATGTAAAAGTATTCCAAGGAAGTATTCCTTGATTTCATTACAAGTTGCTCACATTCAGTCATAAAAATATTTATAATGATATTTTTATTATTACAACTGTAAGTTAAATTGAAAGCGAATTTCTTTTTACTGTTTAATGTATGAACATTATGTTTTTACTCGATCGTAATTGTAAAAGCAATCTCGTATGGATATTGGAATTTCTTCGTATTAGCATGAGTTCCGTTATCGGTAGTGTCCGACGGAAGGTCGGTTTCTAGCCGAAGCCGATTTTTTTTTTCGCCACAACCTTCTAATAATCCTAAGAAACCGTGTTTAAGATTGGCTACAAATTAAAAACTGAATTAAGACAATAATATATGGATATATGCATATGCAACTATGCAACATGCCAAAATAAATATATAATTTAAGAGAAAAATAATTGAAATTATGAGAATCTCTTTCAGATTCGGCAAATAGTTTGGTATTTTATGCTATGCTGTTTTAGTTGTCAAAGGTTTTTGGCCAAACTCCTGGTTTGGATGTAGATGGTATTTTTAGCCGAAAGTGGTATTTTTGACCGACGATAATACTTTTGACCTAAAGTTTTTGGCGGAAGATAGTATTTTTGGCCGAAACTTGATTTTTTTGGCTGAATATGATATTTTTGGATGAACATGGTATTTTTGGCCGCTAGTGGTCGAAACAGAGCCGACGCCGAATTGTCGGGCGGACTCTAGTTATCGGCAACTACATACTGAGGTTTATTAATGAAGTCCTATCTAATAAATTATCCGCAGCTGTCAAAGGTTTTTGGCCAAACTCCTAGTTTGGGTGTAGATGGTATTTTTAGCCGAAAACGCTTTGTTTGACCGCCGATGACACTTTTGGCCTAAAATGATTGATATTTTTGGCAGAAGGTAGTATTTTTGACCGAACGTTAATTTTTTTTTTGCTGAAGATGGTATTTTTGGCCGCTAGTGGCCGAAGCGAAGCCGACGCCGAATTTTCGAGCGGACTCTAGTCTATAATGAAGTCTTATCTAATAAATTATCTGGATGGACGAAGGTCGGTGAAAACATGGTTTGATTAATGCCAGCCTTTGTACAACTTAATAATTCGTAGGTCGGGTCCAGATTTGTGAGGCATGTGCTGTTACACTACTGCATTTAATAGTACTTTCCTAATTTGTTAGAACAAGTTATTTCCTTGAATTCTTTAGAATACCTTCTGGTGTAGCTAGGGTCGGGGTAAATACAGATGTCCTGACTTTCTTATCTAATCTTAGCCTTTGAATAAGTATATATGATTACCATCATCATATAATAATAATATTCTACAACTATTACACAACGCCGTCAAGTCCCAAGCTAAGCAGAGCTTGTGTTAAGAGTACTAGACAACTGATAAACATACTTATATATGTATTTCTAAATACATACATATTATAGATAAATTACACCCAGACACAGAACAAATGATTATGCTCATCACACAAACATTTGTATTTATAATTATAAAGAAATTATGGGAAGAAGATGAACATTTACGGGAAGGCTAGCTGCTGCCAGCGGCTTCGCCCGCATAGTAGTTGGAAATTATCGCAAGGGAAAATATAGTCCCGGGGTATAAAGTAATTATTCTATGCCCTATTTCAGACCATGCTAATCCATTCAGCCGTTCGAGCATGAAAAATTAAGTACGTGTGTGTACACACACACACACGCGCACTTAATTTTTTTGTGTACCTTTATAACATTAGTGTGATTAGCAGAGATCGGAATTAGGTAGAGTTAAACATGTACTTACACCGATTTCATACTGCAAAAGAATAAAGTGGATATGCCTAGAATCCCGAGATTAATTTTTAAAGAGCACATTTTTTTTATGAGTCTATCAGAATATTGCAGAAAAATACGTGGGCCATAGCGGCCATAACCTTAGGTGGGATCATTCCAACCAGCCCACCTCTATCCAAAAACAGATTAGGCCTCTCAGGTTCTTCAGGGCGTCAATGAAGGAGTTCGCGGATTCTACGGTACGTGTTTCAGTCACCTTTGGCATTTGGCATTAATCCTAGAGGCCTTGTCAATAATGCTAACTAACTTTGTGGTGGATGTGGAAAATAACGCACCTTCTACGCGAGCCTAGTCCTGTCGGCGAGCCACCCTATGCTCGAATCTGGAATCTCTCCAAATATCCGTGAGGACCTGCTTTGTAGAAGAAACCATGGGGTTCCCGTTTTTGAGCACTTTCAGGAGTTTCTTATGATTTTTTAAAATCGAACACTGAAAATATTCATGATTTTTGCTAATCGTCATTTTCAACTATGCTCTGCTGATACTTGTGTCGGAGTTCTGGTGCTGGGTACCATGGTTTCAGATAGTGCTGATACAGGCGTATAAGAAACCGAAGAGGTCCCGTTTCTGGGCACTTTCAGTTTCCTATGATTTGTTTTAAATCGAACATCGAAAATATTCATGGTTTTTGCTAATCGCCTTTTACATCCATGCTCTGCTGATACTTGAAATCAATTACCGTTATATTTATTTATTTTTTTGCTTAGTTATCATCTGATCTACTGATAATATTCAGAATCATATGTGAAAACCGTTGTATTGCGTAATTACCTTTAGTTTTATGATTATTACTCGTTTTTTTTCCTGTTATTAGATTTATACGTTTTTATTTTTTTGTCAGCTCTAATTGATAGAACTATCACTCAAAGTAATTAAGACCTATAGAACTTGTCTTTCTGCACCTAAAACACTTTTAAAATTTCGTTTTTGGAAAAAATTATCTGCTACCGGAAGTTAGCAGATCATATTTTTATTTCATATTTTTCCAGGAAAAACACCAGAACTTTTCCTGAAAAGTATCAGGAACTCCAGAACTATGCTGCATGCGAGTAGAACTCTAATTTTTTTATGCTCTGCTGGAAAATGATCTGCTAAGTTCACGGACATTGCGTCAAGCGTGTGAGGATGCCGTGGCGTCTCTCTAACCACTCCTCAAAGAGAACACTTATCGCCGTGAATGCGGCGTGTCCATTACTTTTCTAACCAGGAACTGACTGACTTCACAGCGAAAGTGGGTCATTAAACAATTTACTTGAAAAATGAGGAACCTAAATAATTTAATAATCCACTTTCACTTTTCGATTTCTTATCAAATAACATCGGAAAATAGGAAGTAATACTATTAGTTTCCTGATTAAATATGTTAATTGATTATTATAGAAATTAATAACCACTTTCCGTAATTACACAATGATAATAATATTCCACAACTATCACACAACGCCATCTAGTCCCAAACTAAGCAGAGCTTGTGCTATGCGTACTAGACAACTGATAAATATACTTATATACTTCTAAAAACATACTTACATATATTATTAAAGATAAACTAGCTTCTGCCCCAGGGGCTTCGCCTGCGTAAAATTAGTTTTCTCCATACAAACTTTGGACCCACGTTTCAACCCGATATGAATTTTGGAAAATCCCTTTTTAGTGCTCAGAAAAAGAAACTTTGAGCTAAATTTCACGCTTATAGTTCCAATAGTTTCAACTGTGCTTTGATATGTCAGGCAGTTAGTTTCTCCTTTTATATGTATATAGATTATACCCAGACACAGAACAAATGATCGTGCCTATCACACAAACATTTGTCTTGGGTGGGAATCGAATCCACGACAGTAACATTATAAAATGTAATTAAGTATAGCATAGCATAGCATAGTCGGCCTTATAATGTTCCCACTGTTGGGACTCAGGCCTCCTCTCTAGGAGAGGGAATGGGCCGTAATCCACCACGCGGGCACAGTGCGGGTTGGTGGATGTCACATGTCTTCGAATTTTTGGTTCTAGGACATGCCGGTTTCCTCACGATGTTTTCCTTCACCGTTTTGAGAGCAGTGGTGATGAAATAAATTACACAAAGTAATGCGCCTGGCTGGGTTCGAACCCGCGACCTACAATTTGTAAGTTGGGGCCGTTACCACTCGGCCACCACTGCTCCATAAACTATTTATACTAAAACCTAACTATGTAAATATAATACAAAAACACCTATTACACTCAGGCGTCGAAGTACTCCTCCACATCGTTCTGCCGTGCTTGTGATATATACAGTAAGTATCATAGAGACACTTTCGAGAAAAAGGCGATCAAAGTTTTTTTTTTTACTTTTGACATTTCTCCCGAAGTATAAATTAAACCTAAGTTTTCTAAAATGTTTTAGATAAACATGTGTTTGGTTAACAATTTGTATATTATTATTTTTATGTAGTAATAATATTTAAATAATAAAGCTTGAAAAAATATATATGTTAAGGAATGATCAATTAAAAAATAACGTGTTTTTAGTAATTGGTACAGTAAGTGTGTGACTTACTGTAACAATCTTTAGTTTGAAGTACATACTGTAACAATGATTACGAAATGAGGTAAATGTTTAAATAGAATAACAAAAATTACACAATTTGCCTAATATTACTTAATCACTTACTGTAATTATAGCTAGGAGCAATATGTAAACTTCTGGCATCTACCATGAATCATTATTAATTTCGCTTTCTCAATATTATTGGTAGATAATTCAAAACAAAAGAGATCTCATGAAATTAAAGTTTAATAGAAAAAGTATACAGCTTTATTAATACTATAAAAATAAAAAATCTGTTCTATTTATTGTATTTTTTGAATTCTTTAGAATCATAATAAAAACTAAATAAAAAAAAAATATAATTCGTGTTTGTGCAACTGGCTTTGTACAAGAAACAATCATAAACCAAGTAAACTAAGCACTGTTTCTAAATAATTACAGTATTTTTTTTTAAATCCGTATTTATACTACATATCTTAAAAAAAAACATTTAAAATAAATACTTTGTTTCCAAAAGACAGTTTTCTCTTTGAATTTTTTCATTATAAAATAATGTCATTCAAATTTCTAATTTAATCTCTCAGGACGATAAGTCATCATTATTTCAACCGAAAGACGTCCACTGTTGAACATAGGCCTTCTCCAAGTGTCGCCACAATGACCGGTCCTGTCCATCTCGCATCCATCGGATTCCTGCGACCTTCATCAGGCCATCGGTCCACCTTGTGGGAGGCCTTCCAACGCTGCGTCTTTCGGTACTTGGTCCAGAACCTTTCGTCCCTTACGGCCATCTGTTCTTTGAGCAATGTGCCCTGTCCACTGCCACTTAAGTTTGGTGATTCTTCAAGCTATGTTGGTAAACTTGGTCCTCCTGCGGATATGTTCACTACACTGTTTCGGAAGCTCTACTGAGGTTACCGAGCATTGTACTGAGCTCCTTCTTAGACTCAGCCATGACTATTGTGTCTTCGGCAAACCAAAGGTGATACTGTATGATGATATAGATGTACTCGCCATTGACATTAATGCCTAGCCCTCTCCATTCCAGAACCTTGAAGACATCCTCCATTGCGGCCGTGAACAGTTTCCGAGAAATTAGATCTCCCTGCCTCACACCCCTCTGCAAGAGGATAGGCTTCAAGGTCTGATCCTAAAGTCGGACTGACATGGTGGCATTTTTGTATAAATACTTCAGCACTACGATGTATTGATAGTCAATCTGGTGCTGTTGGAGAGACTGCAGTTGTGTCTCGATCGAATCAAAGGCTTTCTCGTAGTCCACAAACGCTAAGCAGAGAAGCTGATTATACTCCTCAGTCTTCTGTATAACTAATCTGCCACAGCATATGTATGTGGTCCATGGTGCTGAAGCCTTTTCGAAATCCAGCTTGTTCGGGAGGCTGGAAGTCACTCAGTCGTTGAACTTGCCTGCAAGACGGTTTGTGATGACATTGGAAACCAGCTGATGAGATGAGATGGGCCTGTAATTCTTAAGCAAGGTATTGTCTCTCTTCTTAAAAAAGAGTACCACCACACCTCTGCTCTATGCCTGTGACGTTTTTTTCTCGAGTATGACGGTACCGAACTACTTCTGAAGGGCCTGAAGGATTGGTATCCCACCCACCTTCAGGAGTTCGGCCGTGATTCCATCCTCACCCGGTGCCTTGTTGCTTTTAAGCTGCTTCAGAGCTATCGTAATCTCGTACAGGCTGACGTCCGGGATATTTTCGGTATAGTGTCGAGTCAATGTAGCTCTTGAGTCGTTTGCTAGATTTGCAGCGGGTTTTGAGATTGACCGTTTCACATCGATCCGTGATTGCAAAATTAACGTACTTGCCCCACCCCGCACTACCCATTCGGATCCTTAACGCCTTAGAATAATTGCAGTAAGTAACGTGTTTATCTAATTTATTCCAGGCAAGTCTACACATAAGATGAAATATTCCTAAACATAATTACAGTAGTGAATCTTGGCTGTTATTACGTCTACACGTACAATTTTTTTTTTTAATTTGCTGACTTATCATAAACACCGTAAGTTCTACTTACTGTACTTATGCCAAGATAATACAATAATACGTTGCGAAATGCTTAAGCATTAATATAGTATATACTCTTACTGTAGATATGTTAAGGTTTAGTATACTAATGTTACTTTCCAATACTTAATATAATTATAGCAAGTGGTACTTACTGCTAATATGTTTCAGTGATACTTGATGAAAAACACTCCTAACTTAAAAATAATAATAGCAAAATTACTTACTGTAGCAATACCTAGGAAATAGTTTTAACTTTATGAAAAAGATCAACCGTATGTGCCCTTACTGCAATCATAATTAGTATGCCTTGGCGCAAAACGTGCCTTACTGTAATTATGCTTAAGCTTATTTCATTATCTGTACCACATTTTCAAATTTTAAATATACAGAAATGTAGATCTCAATCTCTACATTTCAAATATATACTTAACTCAATATTGACCAAAATGTGACTTACTGTAATTATCATAAGCGCGGCAGCGTTGTCATTCGGAAATGTGCCCAGAAGGCTGGCAGCATTGCCACATAACATAAACATCTTCTCTTCTCTTGTATTTCTATGTTTAACGCTCACGCTATGTATGCCGTCTTGTTAATTTTATTTATAAGTTCACATAATTGGAAAGTTGTAATTGGCCTTCTTCTGCATATGTTTTTTACTGTGTTATATTAGCTGTAAGTTTTCTTAAGATTAAAAAAAAAACGGCGTTGCGATTGGGGATTCATCAAAAGAGTCAGTGGGGCTTAGTCTGACAATCTCTCTCGCTCCACCCAGAGAGGGAGAACTTATTTGAGGATTTTCTACCAAAAAAGGTATGAAAGAAAAGTCTTATATATCGATAAAAACTAATTCTTTGATAGAAATCAATCATAAAAATATATACAAATGTGAAAAACCTAAGCAAAATTTTGTTCCTGTTCACCCCTGCGTTCCTATTCACCCCGTTTGACTGTAATTCTTGAGATTCGCGCGTTCCAATAAACAACAAAAAAAACTCTTCCGCTTTATAATTATGTATAGATTTTTGCCTGAACATACATACATAACGCTTATTGTGGCCTAATACGATGAAATTATACAAATAACTCTATTATTGAACCATCACAGTTTTAAGAACTGGTAAAAACAATTTTAAAGATACACAGCCGTTGCATAGGTGGCATTTTTAGCACATCACAGCAGCTATAACAAACAATTATCTATATTAGAGCCACTATACTAATTACATTCTGCACAGAAATAAATGGGCTTCACTGTCTAATACATTTACGTAATCCGAATCACGTCAACATTGTCAAAATGGGAACAAACGGTAAAAAACTGTAGGTATTATTTACGCTAAGCATTAATTATGCAAGAATGTACCTATTACGAAACATAACAAAAGAAATGTGGGAGTCGTTACGCAAAAATTCGGAAGTCACATACTAGAACTGTGTAGACTAGACGGACGCACTTGTCTTGCTTTCGTGAAGAGTTTTTTTTTTTATTGGGTGGGAAAATCATCTTATAACAAAACTCGCTCTTGGGCGGAGCGGGAGATAGTGTCAGACTTTTACTGACTAAAAACCCACTCCTGTTACTTCGTTGCCTTCGTCCCAGGGCGCCGGGTTTCGCTTTCACACTACCCGTGGCCCCAGTAGGATTCGACCCTGCTGGGCCCCTAAGATTTGCTGACATCTCTTTGAGGCGCGCGTGGAACAGTAGGCGCCGTCGACGACTTGGGCTCGGTCCGATTACCGGACGGTCGGACGGCGAGCCACCCATTGCTCGCCGTCCGCAAGCCCGCGTCTACGGTGGCCGGAAATCGGGATCGGTATCCCGGCGGCGGCGGTTGGAGCGTAAGGACCGTTGCCTCACGCGATCGGCCGCCTCCTTCGCTAGCATTACTGCTTCGCAGAAGGAGACGACCGCCTGCCACTCCTCCTCGCTCCGGACCATAGCCTGAACCAAGGCCCGGTCTGCTTTCGTGAAGAGTAGGTTTTTAGTTTTGCTCGTGTATGTTTCTATACCCCATTTGTTTAGGTAGTTAACTAAACATAAACAATCTTGATATGTCTTTTTATTTAAAAAAAAAATCGTTTTATTTAAATGTAGTTAATTCATTTTAAGACAACTTTTAAATAAAAGACATGTCAAGATTTTTTACATTTAGTTAATTACCTAAACAGATGGAGTATAGACCAATTGTAAGAACACCGTAAGATTGTAATCACACTAATACTTATGAAGGCTAAAGATAGTGTGTGTATGTATATGGTAACAAAACCCTTCACGATTAAACAGAAACACCCAAAAGGATTTGGCACACGAGTAGACCATGACATAGATTTTTCTTCCGGGAGTATTCCTTATGAATGATTTTCTATTATCATGCGAGCGAAGCCCCTGGCAGACGCTAGTTAATCTGTGAGTATATTACTATGAATATATCGAGGCTGTACGCGTGAGTGAACGAAGGTCCTTACGCCCCAGCCGCCGTAATTCCGACCCCGACTACCAGCCACGGTAGACGCGGGCTTGCGGACGTCGAGTAATGAGTAGCTCGCCGTCCGGCCGTTCGGTAATTAACCGGACCGAGCCCAGTCGACAACAGCGCGTAGTGATCCACGCGCTCCTCAAAGAGATGTCAGCAATAGGGGCTCAGCAGGGCCGATGCCCGCTAGCTAGGACCACGGAGAATTTCTGAAAATGAAACCCGTAGTCCTAGAACGCAAAGGGTAATTGAAGGACACAGGTGTGTTTTAGACAGTAAAAGTTTGACACGCCCTCCCTCTCCATCCAGAGTGCGAGAAGTCATAGGATGAATTCCCACCTTAAAAAAAAAAAAAAAACTATGAATATGTCATTTCAAATACAACACAATGTCACCGTAATTTGATCATTTACAAAACAAATTTGAGTCTTATTAAAAATAAAAAGTTTACGATTTTACGTGATTTATCACAATCTAACGGTGTTTACAATTATACGGTGACATTTACAAGCGTTTACTACGCTCATTCCGACAAACTGAATGGTACCTACTTGCACTTTCGAATCGACGCGAATGACTAAGTAAGTCTGTAAACTTTCTCTCCAACTTGGACATGTTACCAATAACGCTCTATAGATTCATTCCACCGGAGCTTCTTCTGATTTTTTTCTTCCATTTTTAATTTCATTTGAACTGACGTCACAGCGATTGTACTGCTTCGAAGCCGCCAGTCATTTGCGTTCTAACATGAGTCCCATGCGGCCGCATTCGCCGTTCACCGCTAACTCATAACTTACAAGTGCGCGTTCGCTGTGTTACGCGAAAAACTCGACGGTATTCACGTGAACGTTGTAACGTTAACGCGCACGTTCGTGGTTTCGTTATCGTTTCGGTTAGTGTGGTTGATAAGGGATTTGTTTTAACGTTTTTCTGTTGTGACTGATGGCGGATTGTAAGAGGAATTTGTGGCGTTTGGAGAAAATGGAGTGTCATTAGCGTAAAAGGTAAGTTAGGGCACTTTTTGTTTGTTTTTAATGGTTGTTTTTGTTTTATTACAAAAAGATTTTCGATCGTTTCCTATGCTTGGGCGGTGTAGGAGTTTCAAACATCTTGTGTTTTCTTGTGCGAGCGATATATTTTCTTTTAAAAGTTTTCTTCGTGTCTTGAATAACAATTCTTGTTAGTTATTGAGCAACAAAAACTATAAATAAAAATTTCATAGCTCTACCTTTTCAGTTGAAAACAGTTTCTCTCAAAGAAAAACTTTTCGAAGTGTTTCTTTTAGTTTGAAATTATTTCTTACGTAAATATATTTTTCAAGCTTCTGTTGTTAGATTTGCTATTTTTGAACGATCTTTTAGAAAATAAATAAAAACAGACTAGTTTTAAAATTTACCTATAAAAAAATAGAAACATTTAATTTTATTTATTTCCACGAATAATTCATATTTAAAAAATATTTATCTAACTATAATTACAGTAAAATCAAAAAAAAACCCTACACTAATTACAACAAACTAAAAATAACATATATTTTATTAAAAAAATACTGATGTAGTTCTAATCTACTTTTTCAAATATAAACAACACATCAGTTTTAAAAATAAATGTTCTGATTTCATTTGAAACTAACTGACCCGGCGAACTTCGTACCGCCGAACAGTCACTGAATGTAGTGAAAACGCTAAACTTATTGACCAGATGATTGAATGATTGAGACCAATGTATTTGACAGTTGCTGTAATTTTTCGATGTATTTGGATATTTTACAATTATTTTTTTTTACGTGATTTTCCCGATATTTTAATATTTATTCTGCCATTCGGGGTGAAGACGAATCTAAAGCAAAGCTCATTAAAACCAGTCCAGCCTTTCTTGAGTTATAAATGGTTTAACAAACACGACTTTGTTTTATGTACTTGCGTAAAGAAAGATAGAAAGAAAAAGATTTTTATTAATGACTCGTACAGGACTAAACAACAACAGTAAAATTTAAAAAAATGTAACTTATCTATAAACATAACAAAAAACAACATTATAAAGAACAAAAAAGTCTTAAGCTAGGCCAAACAGGCTCGTATCTCAGCATCATGCTTAGATATTTAAACAAAACTTATATCTACACTAATACTATAAAGAGATAAAGTTTGTTTTTATGTTTTTTTTGTTTGTAGGAGGTAATCTCTGGAAGTACTTGTCCGATTGCTAAAATTTTTTTACCGTTAGAAAGCTGCTTTATTCCTGAGTGATATATTTTATGTACGCAGGCAAAGCCGCGGGCAAAACCTAGTAAAATATATAGGTATCAATAATCCTTGATTTAAAAAAATGCACTGTAACTAAGTCAGCTATTGATGTTCATCTAAAAATAACCAGTTCGGGACTCTAAGACCTTTTTAACCAAAGGGTTCTCAAGGGTACCTAGTACCGCATTCCATTCTCATCAGAACGTACCTTTGTATCTAAGGAATTTAACCGACTCCATTAGTGGAGTATGGTTCAGTTATTTTTGGGGCGAAGTGTATTATGAGTCGATTAGGAATATATAAAATAAAGAAGCATTACGGTACTTTATTTATTGTTCTCTTTAAAATCGTAAGGTTATAAAATAAAATAAAAAATATTTATTTTATTATTTATTTTATTCATTTGTAATAGATAATTTATTAAAAATATGGGTACAAAGGAACTGCTTATTTCTATCGAAATTTCTTCCAGCTGACCTGTTAAAGAAGAGATTAAAAACAATAGTAGTGTGTACAAATAACAAGAAAAAAACGTAAGTGAAATATTAAAATAATGTATCTGTAACTTCCAAACGGCTTGACCTTTTTAGAAGAAATTTTGTGTGTATATTTGAACGAGTCCCACGACGGTTTGAAAATACGATTGGACCCGATAGTTGGTGCTTCAATCGGGTTCTCAATTTTTTTTGGTCGGGACCGCTAGCATTACTATAGGTATATATCTATATATATAAAAGGAGAAACTGACTGACTGAAATATCAACGCACAGCCGAAGCTACTGGAACTACGAGCGTGAAATTTTGCACAAGGTTTCCTTTTATGACGTAGGCAAGCACTAAGAAAGGATTTTTCAAAATTCACCACTTAAGGGGATGAAACGGAGGTCGAAAGTTTATATGGAGGAACCTACTTTCACACGAGCGAAGCCGCTAGTTCGTACATATATACTTAATACTGTAAATAGTATCACAGTGTTTGTTAAACAACTCCTCCGAAACGGATCTACCGATTTTTATGAATTTTTTTGTTGTAGACCAACCAGTCACCCCCTGCCTTTTTTCGATGGATATTAATAACGTTGTTTAGGCAGGGGCTATAGTTTTAACATAGTTCCAGGTTATCAGTCCACTTAAGACTCTAAAAACCATAGCCTTATTGTCTTTGTTTTCCATATGTCGCAATAGTTTTTCACCAACCAAGGGTTGTCCTTGGGTGCACTAGCATAGCGCGTACAGGGATAATCGCCGGTTGGTATTACGTTCCATTAAAATTATCTAAAGGCGAGTTGGTTCTGACCCCTCATACGCCTTCCAAAGTTCCAGGACCTCAGAGTCCTGCCCCCCTAGCCAAGTTACAATCGTTTCGTTCGCGCCAAACGCCTCGAGTAGGCCTCGCCTCCGATTCCTTTGTTCTGACGTCATCTCAACGCTCAGTCCAATGGTCAGAACAAAGGAATCGGAGGGGTTGCCTACTCTAGGCTTTCGGCGCGAACGAAACGATTGTAACTTGGCTAGGGAGGCTGAGATAAATGAACAAATAAAATAATAACTTTATTTCGGGTGGCATACATCCATAGAAAACTTAACCTAGTACAAATTATATTTTATTTTATTTCAAAGCACAGCTTAATTTGTTTTCACATAACTGTAACATAACGTGCCATTCAGCCTGTGATATTTTAGCCAAATGTTCGGAAAATATCAAAATAATGTTAGTTTTATTGTTGAAAATGCTCGGTCCGTGTTGCCGGGAAATGCGTTTTGTTATTATTTTCATACAAAATCTCACCCCTGTAACGTGCCACAGCAAAATAAAATTAAAGTGCTCGTTTGTAACAGTTCTAATGGATTGACAATTTTATTTTTAGTTTCAAAAAAATGGAACGCTACTTTAGGCAATCTTATAGAATAGGTTAATGAATGACGTGTTTAAAAATACAGCAGACATGAAGTTTTCTTTAAAAAAACAGGGCAAGGGCAAGAAGGACTCACGTAATGAGGGTTCCGTATTAACTTACTTATGATAACACTTCCATTCCCGAATTTAGTTACGAAGATTTTCCGAATAGCAAAAAAAGTTTTTTTTGTGACGTAACTACAAATTTACAGTTTTCAGATCTTTTTCTATACTTGTGCTATGAGACCCTACTTCATGCCAAATTTCAGGATTCTAGGTCAACGGGAAGTACCCTATGAATTTTGGTTCCCTTGAGAGTGTCTAAATTGACATTTTTTGCGACTTATACGGCCGTATCTTTTTTTTCGTTAACTCAGAAATTTGAGTTTTTCACAGCTTTAAGAGACCGCACACTTGAGTGTATGGTTTTAATTTCAACTCGATACCTTCGCGTGTTCCCGAGATAAAGGGTCTTGACAGACAGACAGACAGACGGACGGACAACAAAGTGATCCTATAAGGGTTCTGTTTTTTTCCTTTTGAGGTACGGAACCCTTAAAAGAAGAAGAAATATTGCCCCACACTAGGCACCATAACCTCTGTACCGTGAGTGCCTTCAGAAACATGCAAGCTCACATACACAAGACGTTTAGATCAAACAACTATCTTTAGGCCAAACAAATATTTGTTCATTGCGGGAATCAAAACCGTGACACGTGAAGCAGCAGCCAATCGCTACACCACTGCGCCAGTCCTGTCACCTTTCTCATAGGTATATTGACATTGAGTGACTAGGCAGGAGTTAGTGGTCACAGCTGTCAATAAAAATGTATATCACTTGAGGCACATTAACTGCCACTAGAAACAAAGCAAAAAAGTCCTATGCGCCTCTTAGTTACGATGTCACTCAAGCTTACAAATCTGAACAAAGTAACAATACTTTATGGCAAAATTAAGATTGATGGGAAGCAAATATTAGAGCTCTACTACTTGTTTACAACAGTTAGTACACACCTTTTTAGGGTTCTGTATCTAACTTAGCAAAAACGGAATCCCTCGGATCCCTTTGTTGTCCGTCCGTTAAGACCCTTTTTCTTAAGAACGCGTGCAGAAAATCAAATTTCTAGGTCAACGCAATATAGGGATAACGGCGTTTATGCTTTGTTTAGGCTCATATTTTGACGCTCGCTAGAAAATCAAAACATATAGTGTACTTCCCGTTAGCCTAGTATCCTGAAATTTGGCATCAAACAAGGACGAAGAAGGAGATAGTTACGCACCAAGGCTTCAAGGAGTCAGTTCTTCAAGGACTCGCATTTGCCATTTTTTCTCGCCTATTTGGCGCAACCGGAGACACACAATGTTGATGTATTTTTTAAGTTTTTGTATTTGAGTTTCTATATTGTAATTGTTATTTCATTGTGTGTACCTGTGTGCCAAATAAACGTGATTTCTTTCTTTCTTTTCTTTCTTTCTTTCATTTGACCCAGCCACACCGTAGGCTTAGGCTTGTGGACAGCGAGCAATGGGTAGCTCGCCGTCTGCTCATCCGATAACCGTCCAGACCGAGCTCGAGTCGTCGACAGCGGGTAGTGTTCCACGCGCGCCTCAAAGAGATGTCAGCAAACCGTAGGTGCCCAGCAGGGTCGAAGCCTACTGGGGCCATGGGTTGTGCGAAAGTGTACCACTGGGCCCTGGAATGAAGGCAAAGAAGGAACAGGAGTGCGTTTTAGTTAATAAGATTAAATTGGATGATTTCCCACCTAAAAAAAAAATCCGTCAGTTTCCCTTTGCATTCCAGAACCATGGTAAATTACATTCGCTTTTATAATATTGGTGTGAAATTATGATATTTCTTATATGAACACAGTACAGCAAATCGCCATCGATTAGTATAATCGTGCTAGTGACGTCACGACGTAAAGTAAATACTCAACGTTGTACTGCCGATGAATTATGTACGATTCGCATGGAAAGTAACGTGATCCGATGATTTTCAGCAATTCAATTCAATTTATAATATTTATATTGAAAATACTAATGTGACGATTATGGTAAATATTTATTACTAGCTTTTGCCCGCGACTTCGTCCGCGTAGAAGTTAAAAATGGTTTTATTAGGTTTTTTGAGATACGAAAATATGAAATATTATTTTTTATCTTCGTCGTGTGTGATAGTCCATTGAATTGTACAGCGAGCGATATTGTATCTTAAGATAAAATATTATAGTATCTTAGCCGTGTGCAGCGCCCCTTAGTGAACTCCACTGTGGGTGACGAAACCTACGACAAACTTATTATTTGCAGTTGGTACAGTAATCGGGTCTAGGGATCGAACCGAAAAATTAAGTTTGTTTTTTATTGTAAATACTTTTCCGGGATAAAAAGTACCCGCTGTGGTGCCCAGGATATTAAAGAATAATTATACTAAGTTTCATCGTAATCGAACAGGTAGTTTTTGCGTGATGCCTGAACAAACAAACAGGCAGACAAAAATTTTTTTAATCATATTTTTGGATGCGGTGTCGGTCTAGTCCCCGCTATTTATTATTTTGATATTTTCATTGTACAGCATTTTCACTTCTACAGATTTATTATAAGTATAGATTATTATTATGAGCCCGTTGTGTCCCACTGCAAGGTAAAGGCCTCCCTTCTATTATTCCATTCTTTTCTGTCCTTAGCTACTTTTGGCCAATCCTTAAGGCAGGAGTCCAAATCATCACGCCATCTCCTTCTGGGCCTACATATATAAATAATAAATATGTGAAGACATTATAAACAAAGATAGAGTTACTTTCACATTAGTAATATTAGTATGGATCTGTCAAAATGGTGCCAGATACTGTAATACAAAAACCAGTTTACAGCTAAACAAAGATTTCCTTCTAAATTTTTTTTTTTTTTTGCTTTAGTCACTTTAACCGAGAGCGAACACCGGCGCACGCTTCGCACTCTCGTCTTTCTATTGTGTCTCTAATTAGGGTATTCGAAAGATTAATCTACTATTTTTTCGATGAGAATTCATCATATATCATGGATATCC
The DNA here is from genome assembly GCA_949316375.1 of Mythimna vitellina. Lineage (NCBI taxonomy): Eukaryota > Metazoa > Arthropoda > Insecta > Lepidoptera > Noctuidae > Mythimna > Mythimna vitellina. The sequence goes on from OX438696.1 coordinate 6,476,637, forward strand.
CTCCCCCCCCCTTTCCACATTCGGTGGGGCCAAGAGGACTGTCAAACTTCAACTGAATTGACCGTAACGCACCTTTGTTCACCTCTGATTTAAACAGTTATTGCATTTTTTTTTATAATTGCACAGATTACTGTAAAATGGTCAACATGGAAAGAAACGTGATCAAATGTTATTTAACCTTCCAACACGTGTATAGTGTTTATGCTGAAACTCCAAGCGTGAAGGATGAGGAGTGTTTACAGACACCAGTAACAGTAAATGTTGCCAAGTAATGTGATATAATGGTCTGAAAATAACAAAGTACCATCACTTTAGGTACGTTTGCTAAGCTGTAATGAAAATTGGTGTTGATAATGATCATGGAAATTCCATGAACAAGCAAGACATAACATAAATGGGTATTTTTGTCCTGCCAAAGCTACAGGATAGCTCGAAAAAATTAGCGTGGTCTTGGAACGCACATGTGTCTGAAGGAACACAGGCGGATTTTACTCAGTGTAAGTTCGACACTCCCAATTACTCAACCCAGAGAGAGAAGTTTTATTAAGGGATATCAACCTCAAAAAAATGCGTGAAGTTTGGTGGTTACCCAACCTTAGAAAAAGATAAATATTGTAACGATTTTTAAAGGTGCTTGATATTTTATTTTACAAAAAAAAATGATATTGGTAAAAAAAATCATTAGGTATTTATTTAGACTATATTGTACACCAAGATATTAAATACAGTTTTAACCTTGAATTTAAAAACATACAATTGACAGCCTTATCAAATTCCGCGATCTCTTTCAGGCAACCTGGAATGGACAGAGATTGCCTGGACACAAAATGGGGTTGTACTTGGTGCATTACAACCAGGGACCATTTTGGTTACCAATTGAAAAGGTTTTTGATAGGGTTTTGACTGGAATATGAATGAATAACCTCTTCCTGAATGGATAACCTCTTCCAAACCCTTTCGATTTGTTTACCTGTATATTCAAAAACCCATTCTTGGTGGTTTATACTTTTTAGCGGTAAGACGTTTTGAACGGGTTACCCCTTCAACGACTGTAACAGAGTTACCCATTTGGACTACAAATATTGTAATTTTATCTCTCGTGCCTTACTTTAAAGTACTAAACTGCATGCATGCGGCAGGTACGCGTCAAGTCGCAACACGTAATCTAGGACCTAGCGACTCCACAGTCCATACACATACGATTATTTTATGGTTATTATTGCAGTGATTTTAAAGTTAAATGTATTTTTTTTTTCTGGAATAGTCGGGATTGTTTCATGTATAATCTTGTCTTTTTTACGAATCATAAATGTCATTGGATCGTCTCACTCATCATTTAGTGCCCGAAGGGAAGGTCAAAATCTATTCATCCACTCCAACGTAATTTAAAATGATTTTATTTAAAACCCTTTGATTACCCCGACAAACCCTTTCAAAGGGTTATCTGCTTCAATAGGAACCGGTAACATCTTGAACTAGTTAACTTATTGATAGGGTTACCACTACGGGGCTAACACTACGAAGAGGTAACATTTTCCGTTACTGTAGGCATACAATCTGTAACCCTTTTGAAAGAATTAACTTATATTCGGGGTTGTACGGTCCCTGATTACAACGCACCACTTAAAAACGCTTTCATTTTTCATTAATTTTAATTCAAGAAAATCTTCTAACTTTATTCAGCACACATAAAAAATAATCGGTACAAACTCAAACTTTTTTATATCTATCCAGTCTGTATATTAATAACCCACATTTATCTAAACAAAGAGACCAAGGTCGCAAGTAACACTTCCCGAATCTTTTCATACTTCGTATACTAACATGGCCGTCATTTTGTTTTTGACACATTACAAATAACGATTGTCATTACAATAGATTCCATGGCACGTATAGTCACGTTTCTTCATAAAGTGCCTATAACTTGTTTCTTTAGGGTTCCGTACTGACAGGGCAAAAACGGGACTCTATTGCTAAGACTCCACTGTTCGTGTATCTGTCACTAGGCTGTATCACATACACTGTGATAGCTAGACAGTTGAAATTTTCACAGATTATGTATTTTTCTAGTACCGCTATAACAACACTATTAAAAACAGAATAAAATAAATATTTAAGTGGGGCTCCCATACAACTATAAAAATATAATAAAGTGTCTAATGTTGTATAGATATTGGTCCGGAACCCTACGTGCGCGAGTACGACTCGCGCTTGGCCAGTTTGTTTCGCTTGTCATGGACTATATTTAAGAAACAGGTGTCATTGAACTTACAATGGCGTTGATAAATATTGACAGAGCAATGTGATTTATTTATCAAGTAATTATTGTCTACATTATGTATTTCTTAGCGTGTGTACACGCAACTTAGCTACTGTAAAGGATAGGAATTTTGTGGGTAGCTCGCCGTCCGGCCGTCTGGTAACCGTCTGAACCGAGCCCGGATCGTCGACGGCGCGTATTCTTCCACGCCAGCCTCAAAGAGATGTTAGCAAAATCATAGAGGGCCGAAGCCTACTGAGGCGAAGAATTTACTTCTGAAAGGGAAACCCGTGATCCTGGAACGCAAAGGACAAAGAAGGAACATAGGTGTGGTTATAGTTAGTAAAGGTCTGACACGCCTTCAAGGCCTAGAGAGAACCTAGACCGGCAGAAGTCGTCGGGTGATTTCCCACCTTAAAGGTCTTATCGCTAAAAGCGATATCTTCGCTTTTAGCGATAAGACCGCCATTGTACCCTTAGATTAGGTTAATTTAAAAGTATTTGTTTCTATTTTGGTGTACAATAATGTTTTATTCTATTCTATTCTTAAAAAAAAAAGTACTGTTGAATTTATTTCTATCCAATTGCTATTTTACATTAATTATATAAAATAGCAGCGCCAATGGTGCTGATAGGCACGAGAAATTAGCGGTACGAAATTCGCCGGGTCAACTAGTCGTTCATGAAATAGTGATATAAAACTAGAATTTTGTAATAATTATTGTTAAAATAATACAAAGAGTCTAAATCCAGACTATTAAGTAAGAAGCGGATCATTCGATTTAAATTCGTTGTTACATCGATTTAGTATGTTGCCAAACTGAATCTAGATATTCAGCAATCATACAACAATATCGATGAAACAATTAGTTATATAAAAGTCGAATTCATTTCGTTGTTTCGTTATTCACTCATAAATATAACAATAATAGCATAATCAGCCTTTTAAATGTTCCCACTGCTGGGACCCAGGCCTCCTCTCTAGTAGAGGGAATGGGTCGTTATCCACCACGCGGGCCCAGTGCGGGTTGGTGAATGTCAACATGTCTTCGAATTTTTTGGTTCTAGGACAAGCCCGGTTTCCTCGCGATGTTTTCCTTCACCGTTTTTGAGAGCAGTGGTGATGAAATAAATTACACAATGTAATGCGCCTGGCTGGGTTTGAACCCGCGACCTACAACTCGTAAGTCGGGCCCGTTACTACTCGGCCACCACTACTTATAATTAAATGCTTTCATTTAATAGTAGGTTAAATTATTCATACTTTGGAGATGAGCGGAACAAAGTGTAAAGTCCCGCAAACCTCCTTTGAAAAGGGAGGATCCTCCGACCAGACGCGTATTATTTCTGGTGGGCAATTGCCCGATAGATGATTTTGGGCTGTCGTATGTCTTCAAATCACGCGGAGAACTTTAATTACGCGATGCAGGATTTCGTATTTCTTATGTGGCGCCATAAGTGTCGCTACAATACTACATGCATCGTACTTTGTTTACTGCTTACTCACTCATTAAATCATAGTTTCATTCTATCGAATCCTATACTAGCACACCCGGCGAACTTCGTACCGCCTAACAGTCAATGAATGTAGTATATCTTTCGACATATTCAACCGATTGCGATGTAACAAAGCCTAAGTAATATTTCAAGTTACACACAATTTTGTTGCATTAAAGTTATCTACATCGATTTCATGTATTTTACGTGATGCGCGCTCAAATAAAAACTTCTATAGATTTATAATAAGTATAGATTTATTCACCAACTATAACCGCAGTGATGATAGCAGAAATTTCATTTCATCAACATTATTTCTACTATATTCCTATCCGGATCCAACCCGAGTCGTCATCGGCGCGCAGGGTTCCACGCGCGTTTCAAAGAGATGTCAGTAATGGACCGAAGCCTACTGGGGCCATGGGTTGACTTCCGAAAGGAAAACCCGGGTCCTGGAATGCCTGGCAAAGAAGGAACATAGGCGTGGTTTTATTCAGTAAAAGTCTAAGTCCTTCCCTCACGCTCCGTCCTAGGGCGTGAAAAGTCATTGGATGATTTCCCATCTTAATAAAAATCTTATTCTATCTAATCTTAAATACTTCTCGAGGTAAGAAATCACCAAATAACTTCTCCCGCTCTAGGTGGAGCGAAAGAGCGTGTAAGTCCTTTTCTGACCAAAACCCACCTGTTTTCCTTCAGTTGCCCTTTGTTCCATGTCCAATGTAATTGTTTTCGAACATTCCCACGGCCCTAGAGACTATTCATACTTCGCAACGCGATTTATCAAGGCCAGTCTTATTTAGAAACAGCGTTACTAGGCTATTATTAGAAATATAGATCGCCTAATTTAATTCCTGTACCTACTACGTTGAGATTTAAAAAAAAAACTTTTTGTAGCAACATTTTTTGTGCGTACCAGTTACAATACAATAGATGCCTTGTGTTGCCACATTATTTATCTATTATATACTTTTTATGCTATTATGATTGAAGTTTTTTTTTTAACGTTGAATTCGTTAGTCATCATCATCTTCCTGCCCTTGTCCCATCTTATTTGGGGTCGGCGCAACACGTTTTTTTCTTCCATTCTATCCTGTCAACCGTCATGCTATCACTAACTTCCTTTTCTTTCATATCACTGTTCACACAATCCATCCATGTCATCATCATCGTCATCGTTGAATTCGTTAGTAAATGAAGAAATTGTAGATTTCATATGAATACTTGTAAAGAACGTTCATAGAAGAAGAAGTGAAGAGAGTGTGTTGAAGTGTTTATATAAAAAAAATTGATAGAAAGTCGAGCATAGCGAAACTAGAGCATAGGCTAGAGTTACCGAAATTTTTAACTGCGAGTTTGTACATGATGTAATTTAAATAATCATCAACTTCAACTCGTGAATATTTCTTTAGTTACCTATAATGAGTACCTTCTCGCACTCTAGAGTGGAGGCAGGGCGTGTCAGAATTTACTGAATTTACTGAAACCCATCTGTGTTCTTCAGTTTCCCTTTGCATTTCAGGGCCTTTTAACTCTTTCAAATGTTCCCGAAGCCCTAGCGGCCATCGGCCCTACTGCGCTTCTATAAGGTTTAGCTCACATCTCTTTAAGGCACACACTCGAGATAGTGGGTAATAGGTACCAACCAATGTCCAAAACCTAGTAAAATAAAAACTGGCAGAAGTCCACAAGACTAAAAAAAAAGGTTGCACAAAAAGAAAAACCAAACAAAAAAAATCTAGTTTCCATTTAGCATTATTCAACGTAGGTATTACATCAAAGTCTTATCATTATAACAATTATTTCTAATTCTACTTAGGTTAACCGGTTAGTTCTAAGTGTCATTCACCTCAGACATTACCTGAACGTTTTGTAACCCAAATAATAAAATATTTTAATCTTTAAAAGTGATCTGTAACGTAACTGCTGTAATTAATCAAGAAATATTCTAAAGTAAGTTATTATTGTTATCTTTTATTTCCGAGTTCATTTAAGGTCCTAGCGCCCGAGCAGTGCCATAAAACAGTGACTTTCTGAAGCCTACTCCTCGGTAACGGCTCGGTTAATAGGTTAGAAAAAAATATGTGATTATCATAGATTCATGTACAACATTATTAACAAATAATTTTTTCGTATGACTAATACTTTAACTACATGATTTTTTGTTTTTGCTTGTTTTCCCTAATTCTTTCGAACGGCTTTGATCTTTAGAATTATGTTGACACAAAAAAAATGCTGGTTAAATTTTCTTTAGAATGTACAGTCAGGGATCAAAAGTGTAGTTGCACTCTACCAATGCTAAAGTGTCTAAAATTTCTTTTTTGATGAAGTTCAATAGTCCATAACTAGTCTATTCAATACTTTAGAATGTATGCTACCAAATAAATCAGTCATGAACCATTGACCTCTTCTACAAAGAAATTATAGACATTTACAGTCATAGACAGACAGACATAGACATATGACAGTGGAACTGCACTTTTAACCCCAGACTGTACATAGCATAATGTAAATCAATCTATATTGCGCAAAGAAAATGGTTTTAAACGTCAACGGGGCTCTTCTATGCGGGCGCAGGCGGCAGTACGAGTATGACGAGTATGTGTCCATTTAAAGGGCCTATTACACTACTCGATATTCAGACAGTCTTAGTCGATGTCGTGTAGTGTAATAAGGGTTAGATCGGTCTTACTCGGAACAAAAAATAAGTCTAAATATCGTGTGCTGAGTATCGCGTAGTGTAATAGGCCCTTAACTCCGGCCAGATTTTCAAGGGACTATATGCCTTAATCAGGGGAAAGTCTATTGTAAGATTATACTTATCTTTTATTTCCGAGTCCATTTAATATAAAAACTATTACGTGGGTACGTAAGTGTGAAATGCAGTGTAATCTGACTGGAACGTGTTTTGAAAACATAAAAGTTCAATTTGTTTCGGGTCGCTAACTATAAGTCTTGTAACATTTTATCTTTTCGTTTTTTGTCCACAGTTTATTATTCATTCGGTATAGGACTAATATGACGTAAGAATAGAGGAGGCCCAGTGTAACGGCTCCAACATATCGCACGGTTGGTCATAAAGAGACCTAAGTCAAAAACTGGTATTTGAAAATCGAATCTTAACTCATATAATTTGTGGTTCAATTTTCAATCATCCTTTTTTGACTTAGGTCTTTTTATGATAAAGCGTTAGATATGATTTAAGCTAGAACTACACTGCACACACGTGTGCTACACACGCCGATCTAGGCGCGTCGGTCTCCATACATTTTATATGGAAACTAGACCTGCTAGCTAGACTAGCTTGAATCGTAGTGGGTTCAAGTCCTGGCTCGCAATTTAATTTACGGCTTCTCTCAAAACGATGAAGCAATCAGTCTATCCAAGGAATATCTTGTGGCTCAGTAATTAGGTTCTAGAAGTCAGATAGACAGTCGATCCATGTAAAACATAGGTTTTCAGCCGCATCTGGTGTAAGCTAGTTTTTTTTTATACGTACCTTTGAACGTTGACGACTGTACTAGTATGAACTGTGTGTGACACAATCGACAGCGTCCTTCTCCCTACTCATTGTAATTTTAATACAATTAAATAATAATAATACAATACAATTAATAATACAATATAATTTAATACTATTTTATTTAACGTTTTCAATTTTGTGTAATTTAATACAATTAAATATGAATATTATAATTTAATACAATATTATTTAACGTTTTCAATTTTGTGTAATTTAATACAATTCAATTTAATTTATTTGTGATGTACCTTAGTGTCTAAAATGAGAAAAGGCTAGGGAAATAATGATCCTACTGAGTGAATGTAGTAACCATTTCAAATGTTATCACTATTTTCATCAGAATTGTAGTAACGCTTAAGATTTTATAATTTCTTAATCTTTATGTGTTTACCTACTTAGGCACATTGAATTATGCATGACTATTATGTTTTGCTTTCTACCTATGGTGTTAGGTACCAAGTTGTTTTCTTTTTTATTTGCACACGCTTTATTCACATATCTCTATCTCTAATCTAATCATAACCACCATATAAAGAACTTTTTATATCGGTCAAACAAATCCTCATATGCATAGACCTACAATTATACTGTATATGTCACCGTCTAAACTGGTTTTGACTGCAAGAATGCAAGGACGTGCGGGACGCCTGTATCCAGCAGTGGGTCAGTAATGGCTAATATAGAGCAATAACTAGTTTAGAATAGCCCCCACCCAAAGCAAAATACATTCCGATTCCCGGTCCCCAAGATACAGGCGCCGCCTAGTTTGGGCACCACTGTATACTACAAAACTTGAAGCCCACAATTAGCTACAGACCTATGTTTATTACATTAAGATTATTTAATTTAAGGTTCCGATTGTAACAATGTTTCAATAAATTTATTATTGTTATTATTTATTATTCAAATTACATAATTGAATTCTGTATGAAACAGCTTAACTTTGTAATAACTTTAATCCAATACCAAAAAATAACGGGTCGTTAAAACACGCTATAGCAACTTTAACGACTTTAACGATTTTTTTATAAAATGCTAACCAATATGACAATATCAATAAAAAAAACAATATAAAAATCAGCGAACAAGTTACAAATCAATAATAAATATTACCCGTAAACATTTAATTTCAATACTCCATAACAATGTACAGTTGGCTGCATTAGCACACTTTTTATAGAGTTGAGGTTGCTTACCGATAAAGAAATTGTACCGTTATTCGCGTTGAGGTAAGTGCATTCACACCAGTGCTAATGCGACGAGAGATTTGCAGGATGCATTATGCAAGTATTGTTATTTTTATGGCAGACAACGTCGATAGGAAATTACTCGATCGTTGATTGACGCAATTACGAGTAGTATAACATCATGTCTGTACTCACAGAATCTTTAGGCAGTGAGACATATTTTTCATTTCACTAATAAATAAATACATCACACATGCACAAGTCCTGACTGCGAACCGCTTCTGAATATTATCGTGTGGAAAAGCCATAAAACATTTTACCCGACCAACGGGGTTACCATGACGTTCAAAGTAAGATTGTTTTATTCTTATTTCAGTGTGGGTAAGAGACAGAGCTATACAGGTTGTCTAGCGCCATCTCTTACCGACACTGGAAATAAGAATGAAACAATCTTACTTTAAACGTCATTGTACAGGTCTTCGAGATCGAACCCGGAACACCACGTTCAGTAGTCGAACAATATTTTATAGTAATGCAAGCCATTACTATAAAATAAATATTTTAGGTAATTACTTTGAGGTAATAGGCACAAAATCGCAATATATATTTACGACCCGAAACAAATAATAAAAACTTATTGACGTACATGCCATAACTATAATTTGAAGCAAAAATATGAAAACGATTACCAGGACCCGAATTCTCGATTCAAATAAATCGATATCAAAATCGGAATTCGCTTTATGTAACGATAAATATCGCTTATACGCGTTCGACACGCAAATAACGTTAATAACGATTCGATGTGAAATAAACTTTAATTTATTAAAATGTTCGGTGTCCGTGAAAATGTAGCGCGAAAGTGGGTTGAATGTTGAAGAAACCATAACGAGAGAGAGAAATGTTGTTTTGTAAGTGTAATACTTAATTACTTTAGGGATAGGAGATGATAAAAAGGCTCATTCACTTATTAGAGTAAGATTTATTCCTAGAAAGTTATTGTTGTACATTATTATGAAGAATCACTCGCACCTATCGGCCTGATTGACGCCCTCAATATTTGTCTACCAATTAAAAAATAAAAACAGTGTGTTATTTTTAACCTACGAGTGACCCGCTCTAGCTTAAATTTTAATATCTGTTTTCCGTGTTATATTCCATACGTAGATGTCTACGAGTTGCCTAGACTCAGGTTACAGAATTACAAATATCAAGCATTGAACTTGTTAAACACCATAATAGCTTACTAAATCTTTTCACAAAAAAATACAACCGACTTCAATGTAAAAAAAAAACACTGAAAAGTGCAAAATAACTTTAATTTCGGAAGTCAGGGTTTCTAACGTAGGAGCGGGCTTGCGGACGGCGAGCAATGGGTAGCTCGCCGTCCGACCGTCGGGTAACCGTCCGGACCGAGCCGAAGTCGTCGAAGGCGCATACTGTTTCGCGCGCTCCTCAAGATGTCAGCAAACCGTAGTGGCCCAGCAGGGTCAAAGCCTACTGGGGCCAAGAGTCTGATTCTGAAAGGAAGACTCGACCTTGGTACGAAAGGTAACGAAGGAACAGGAGTGGGTTTTTGTCAAAAAAGTCTGACCCTATCTCCCGCTCCACCCAAGAGCGAGGGATGTAATAAGATGATTTTCGAACCGAAAAAAGAGTCGGTGTTTCTATAATAGTTTTGTCTCTTCGTTATTTAACACAGACTTCCGAAATTAAAGTTATTTTGCACTTTTTAGTTTTTTTTTTACATTGAAGTCGGTTGTATTTTTTTTTTTTTGTAAATACTTTTTTATTTTACACTTTTTAGTTATGATACCACCACTAAAAAATACCCCTTAGCCATACTTAAATACCTTATAGCTAGAGTGCATCTCTTGACAATTCTAATAAACACGGTTAGGTTACATTAATTTATTACAGAGTTCCGGTACCTAGGTACCTTCCGGCTTCATCATCAGATCAGTTCGATATATCCCCTCCCTCTTTTCTTTCAGTCAGTCATCGACTACACGTATAAAAAAAGAAATTTTACTTGATAAAACAGTTCTGCTGTGATCCTATGAGAAGTTCCGTTCCATATCTTCGAAGTTCATGATCATATCATAACAATATTAAATGGGACCAACTTGGAAGCATAACCTTTCAATCAAAAAATTATTTTCAAAATCGGTCTACAATTGACCGAGAAATCGGTGAACATGCATTAAAAAAATACATTAAGCCGAACATAGAACGTCCTTCTTTTCGAAGTTGGTTACAAATCGGTTTTTAAATATCTTTTAAAAAAAATATGAAAATTGATATTTAGAAGACTGATCAAGTGTCATTTCACTACTGATCAAGAGACATTTCACTAGCTGATATCAGTTACATACAAACTTCGAACTTCTTGCCAATCATTATCATAACCAATACATAGTCTACAGCCCTAAAAAGATTACATGAAATTGTACTTAAAAAATATTCAAAACAAATCTCCCAGTCAACACTTAAAATAGCAAAATTATTGTTTTTTTTTTAGGTTTCGCTAGGCATAAATCTCACACTCGTAAAAGAAAATCACTAATGTTATCTACTCATATTTTTCAACAATGTCTTCCTGATTTTCTGATATCTGACTTTATTGGTCGATACCATTGTAAAAATTAGGTAGCTATTATTTTTATATTGTTTACGTAGAAAAAAGATCACTATTTTGGATAATAAAAAGCTTTGTTGCCAAAACACTATGATTATTCCCGTTTTACCTTTTTTTGAGGTAGAATATCATCAAATTACTTTTCCCGCTTTGCCTGGAGCAAGAGAATGTCAAACGTTTACTGACTAAAGCTCACCTAGATTTTTTTTTATTGGGAGGGAAAATCATCTTATGACAAATTCCGCTCTTGGCCGGAGCGAGAGATAGTGTCAAACTTTTACTGACTAAAAACCCACTCCTGTTCCTTCTTTACCTTCGTCCCAGGGTCTAGTTGCCCTTTACGTTCCAGGTCACAGCAACAGACACTTTCGAAAAATACCACATTTTTGCAATAATTTTAAGGAAAAAGAGGGCAACCAACCAAAGCAATCCATATCATAGACCTCTCTAGAAAATTATGTTGTTGAAACTATTACTTATAAAAGGTGTTAAAAAAATTTAAGACATTTCATACATTTTGACGAGTTATGCGAACATAAACGTATGGAGCAGCTAATTCTTTTTTCGCGATTTCAGGTTTAGTCCCATAGAAAAAGTTGTTCATAATGAGGAGTACAATGTCCCCTCGAAATCTTAAAGTTAATTTTTTAGCACCTTACATAATACCTGTATTGTTCATTCATATTTTCTAGTGTATTTATTTGTGAAAATCAAACAGAGTGCAGCTCACTAAATGAAAAAGATGTAATTACACTTTCGTCCCAGAAAATAAATGACTATAAACAATCTGCAAACGAAATCATATACGTAACTAAGACCAGAATTACACAAATATTTTATACAAAATACTTTAGTACTATACCGTCATTTATCTAGCTAACTGTCACGAATATTTCCGCAATAATTTCAGTCTAGATTTTTTACATAAAATAATTTCACACAGCGCAACACCAATTTTATGGATTTCACAAAACCAATCCGTTCTTACATTCAATGAATAATTACAGCTGTCACTTTGAATGGAATGAATGGAATGAATGAAGGTGCAATTACGTTTATTGAGTAAGTAGGTAGGCGAAATCTTTGAATTATTGAGTTTTTGGGTTCCGTACCCAAAGAGTATAACGGTACCCTATTACTAAGACTCCGCTGTCCGTCCGTTTGTCTGTCTGTCTGTCTTTCTATTTGTCACCAGGCTGTATCTCATAAACCGTGATAGTTAGACAGTTGAAATACGTAGATGTCTTTCTGTTGCCGCTGTAACAACAAATACTAAAAACAGAATAAAATAAATTTTTAAGTAGGGCTCCCAGCTTCCATTCAAACAACGTGAATTTTTGCCGTTTTTTGCTACGGACTGTACGGAACCCTTCGTGCACGAACCTGACTCACACTTGACCGGTTTATTTTATTTTATTTGTTACGATTAACGTCTTTATGGGTAATGTAATTGAAAAAACTTTAGATAAGAAAAACTAATTGATGTTTAAAACTTCACAGGTTTAGTCATTAAGGTCACTAGTTCTCAGGTTAGCTTAGAGTATTTTCCCACGATTTTCTTTCTTTTAGTAAAATATGGACGGCAAATTAGATTAAGGAGACTAAGAAGAGTTTATTGAGGATAAAGTGAGCAGGGAAGCTGGTAAACTACAATTTGTCATTATAAAAGTGCCATGAACTAGTATTTAGCGGCAACATCCTCATAGACAAGAAGCCGATACCTAGCCTATGCTAGGTACTTCGACAAATGATGATGATGGAAAGTTCAATTAACGTAGGCACTATTCATATTTTATTCCTTTTTCAAATTGCGTTTTTTTTTTTTGGTTTCGCATGCTCTGCATCTTTAGCCAGTGTTAAGTTTGGAAAGTGTTGTTTTTTGTACAGAATACAGTTTATTTTCCATTAAAGTGCGGATGTAACATATTCTAATGTTTTTGCGGCATTTGGTAGCAAATTTATTGAGTCAGCCTTCTCAGCAAGTTTCTATGTAACTATTGTAGCTTATGATTAGATATATAAATAGTATGTAGCGATTGTAAAATAAATATGGTTACGATAGGAAGTAGGACAGGATAATCATGTTTTCTTAAAAAGGCTAGGCTAATAGGTATGTATGAGTTCTTAAGAGATGTTTATAGAGTTCATTTTAAAGATTACTTACCTACTTTGAATACCTAATACGGTAATTTAACACAAACAACTTAACTGTTCGTTTCGCTTCAGCCGTTAACTCCGATCCGTATCAGGTGACAATCTTGTTTTAGAAACATAGAAACGAAAGTAAGAATCTAATTTCAAAGACTCTCACTTACTCACTCGTTCGATTATTTTTATAATAGGATACTATTATCATTCATCACCATTTCAGCTAAACGACGACTAGTATTGGACTTGCCTCTCCAAGTGTCGCCACAACGACTCACCAGAACGAAAGGTTCTGGAATGGCGACTGTGTACTGGAAGACGCGTGGTAGCGTTAGTAAGCCTCCCATAAGGTAGACGGATGAACTGGTAAAGGATGCGGGAATCCGATGGATGCGAGACGCACAGAACCGTTCATTGTGGCGACACCTGAGGGGGGCCTATGACCAATAGTGGACGTATTTCGGCTGAAATGATGATGACGGATTATGTTGGTAACTTTGATTCTCATGCGGATATCTTCACTCTTATTTCAAATTTGGAACTCTGATCATAGCCCTTTCCATTGCCTTTTGGGCAATATTGATGATATTTATGTAGCACATTCCTCCCCTCCCCTCCTCTCCTCCTCCTCCTTTGAAAAGGGTGGATCCTCCGACCAGACGGATGTTTGGTCTGTTCTCTTTCCATATGTGAGAACTCTTATTGAGCGATACAGGATTTCGTAGTTTAGTTTATATGTGATGCCATAGATGTCGCTACATAGTCAAAAACCGGCCAAGTATGAGTCGGATTCTCGCAACCTACATGCCTATTTACAGTATCAAAGATCCTTTCGAAAAACAGACAGACGCAGACGTCCTTTTGCTTACCACGCCGCATCTAACCGTTTAGTTGTCGGCGAATATAATTCTAAGTTACTCTCGTTCACTACAAACACATTATATTCTACTTCGAAACTGAATAAGGCTCAATGTTTTCAGGTCACTAGCTCACTAGAACGAATAACACAATGCCCAGAACACATCACTTTCATCATCTAATCTAATTATTTTGTGAGACGTCAAAAGAAATATAAATAATGATCTGCTCATTGAAACCCCAAAGACAGAACAATTGATTGAAATATTGCAATAAACGATGTGCCATATTTCATTGTTTTAGTTATTTCTGATGCTTTGAATTACTTTCTTCAATCTCTTTGTATTGAAGTACTTATAAATAGGACATTTTGTGACTGCCCTAGAAAAAAACCTTCATACTGGGATTGTTCGAAACTTCGAAAGAGTCACTGCAGCCCTGGTGTTCGAAACCCGAGGGTGGAGAGGGTAGCGAAATCAAAACACTGAACTGGTAATTAATCGCGTATAATGAAACTTGTACCGAAACCGAATCACAATGTTGTAGTATGTACTGGCCCAAAACAAAATTCTTGGACTTAGCCTATATTGAGCGCGGTAACGAAACCATAGCGACTTCTAATTCGACGCCAACGCCATCTATCGATTTTGTGGGTACTAATTGCCCAGTATTGAATTGATATTAGTCGCTATGATTCCGTTCCCTTTTATTTAATCTGAACACCTGGAACAGTAATTATTTTCTTATCTCAAAAAATAAGTGCACTAACTTGACAAAATGTAGAGATATAGGGGTGTTTTTGACAGATAGCGATTGCGAACGTTCTATAAAAATACAAGAATTACGTCATGATGATTTCACACCTCAAAAAAAATGGTAATAACATATAGTTACTTTGATACAAAAAAAAACACGATGGTTCATTTTTTCAATAGGTACCAAGAGAAACGAGGTAATTATGTAGGTACTATTAGGTAGGTACAGTTCGGTCAAAATATGTTGACCACTCTGAACTTGGCATACCGAAATATCGCGCAAAGACACTCGAAAAAACACGCAATACGCATTCGCCATAAACGAGTAAGATTCTTAAAAAAAGAGCTACCTACTGCGCAGCTAATTGTTGGAAATTCGGAGCGGTCAACGGTACTGCACAAATTCTCCATATCCTGCTAAACACATGAAGTTACTGACTGGATTCCACAATTCCAAACTTTTACGTTATTTCCTTTATGTCAAAGAGAATACTAGTCCTTTCCCAACCCTCAATCGTTCTAGGATTCCCACCAAACGAATCAGAGTACCCATAGAGTTACATCACCACACGATTTTCCACAACCAGCGATAATATCGAGTACCTAGATCCACATTCTGCATAACCTTTCCCCTTTGTGTCAAAGGTGACTATAATCCTTCACAGCAAATGTCGGCACCGAAAAGTTTTATTCGTGTGACGTTAGGCCACTAGGGTTGCACGATTTTGGATTGAAACACACAGACAGAATGTAGGTACATCGCCGATACATCATATAGATTTGTACGAATGTACCATAGGCTGTATAATTGTCATGAAAACAATTGCCTGTGACGCAGAGTTAGTATTTGTGTTTTACGTGACAGAAGATTGAAAACTTCAGAACTTTTGAACTAAAATAAAGACCACAAAATATTATAAGTTAATGTTCAGCTTGTTTTGTATAAATTTATAAGTCAAAAATCTAATCTCAAAAAAATAAAATCCTTAAAAAACATATTCAAACCGTGTAACATGGACAGTAAATTAAAATCAGATGTGTTTCGACATAAAATCAAAACCAAGAAAATGGAATAATAAACTTAGAAACAAGTTACTTACATGATTTTTTATGACACAATATATGCCATGGACATAGGGAGGCCTATTGGGGAGCCCATTGGGGAAGCCTATGTCCAACAGTGGTCGTCTTTCGGCTAAAATGATATGCCACGGCCATGAGAGCCTGAAAGGAAAATTTCTCAATGAAAGAATAAATCGAAAAAAAAAATACAGCTACGCCACTCTGTCTCTCAGAACCAGAGTGGCGCAATTATATTTTTTTCGATATTGACCTTATTGAAAAATAAAACTACTCTTTTTTTCAAATAAGTTATATTCTAATCTGGTCGTCTTGGCCTCATATTGTTCAATGTATTTCTATTAAGAAAAGTACCGTCAAATGGCAATTCTACTATTTAAAAAAATATTTAGTAATCAAATAAAAATATCCTACCACGCGGTAATAAAGCCTGGGGCATCACTATTCTCCGTAGAGCCCATACGGTCCGCTCACTGTCTGTTTAATTGGATGTGACGCTACAGAGCTGGCTAATGGCTTGACGCCGCAACACATTTTACCTAAGTTATATTGACAGATCAACTTTGTTTTCTATGTTTGTTAACTTAGTTTGACATGCTAATCCAAATGCGCCACAGCCGTATTAGGCCTACGTGGACGAAGCGTGGGCGAAGCGGCCCTTCGCCCACGGCCTCGCATCCAAATGGGCCTTACGCAAGTGAGAGTTTTTTTAAGAACAAGGGTTTTTTTTATAATTGGTAGGCTTTCGTTTGACCATTATTTCACTTGATGGTAAGCGACGATGTGGTACGAACAATAGGTTGCGACGGTTGCTGTCTCGTTTTAGAATTTTTGAAAGAAAATGGCCTCGCTGATGCGCCTTCGCCCACGTCTATATTAATCCACGCTACGCCTCTGTGCGTGGTGGATTGCGGCCCATTCCTTTTCCTAGAGAGGAGGCCTGAGTTCCAGTAGCGGAAGCTTTACAAGGCTGAATTATGCTAATTCACAGTACAGGAATAAACAATTGTGTATTCAATTAAAGAGATCTTAATGATATAAGACTAAGTAGTGTTGGAATTTAATGGTTTGGGTGAGATTTTCGATTAATTTGTCACGCCACACACAGTGTGTCTTTGACACTGTATGTGGCGTCGGTTATTTTGACATTAGAAATTACTCGCCTTTTATCATAACGATCCATTTCATCATTGACTGGCCTGTTGGTCTAGTGGTTAGTTAGTGGCCCTGACTGCTATGCCGGAGGTCGTGGGTTCGATTCCCACCCAGGACAAATGTTTGTGTGATGAGCACGATCATTTGTTCTGTGTCTAGGTATAATTGATCTATAATATGTATGTAGGTATTTAGAAATATATAAGTATGTTTATCAGTTGTCTAGTACTCATAACACAAGCTCTGCTTAGCTTGGGACTAGACGACGTTGTGATAGTTGTAGAATATTATTATTATTGTGGTCTAGAAGAAATTTAGTGTTGTGATATTGCTTTTCTAATATTACATTACAGGAAGTTAACGGATATCCCGCAAACGTCGACTTCCCGCCAGTAGAATCAGATAGGTACAGTCATTAATGTACTTGCATCGAAATGTTAATATTAATATGGATCTTCCCGGGATTTCTAATGAAACCCCGCATGCCAACAATATTAAAAATAAATAATAATAAAAACCTCAGAGATAGATAAGACAAATAAAACAAAGATAATTAACATACATTATTATTAGTATTTTACAAGTCAAAAAATGTTACTTGTTAAGTTAAGTTATTTATTATGTAACAACAGAATATAACTCAACTAACTAACTACCATACCATAACACTAACTCAAAAATAACTACAACAGATTTTTACAACACACATTTTATTTTTAGTTAAGAAACATAAATAATTAAAAAGCTCAAAAGACTATAATAGTATGTACACCAAAAACAAAAACTTCTTACTAAAATATGATGTCAAAAATTCCATCGCATTACTATCGACTGGAGGCGTGCCCAAAATACTGGCCTTGGTACAGGCCATAATCCGGAGCGAGGAGGAGTGGCAGGCGGTCACCTCCTTCTGCGACGCAGTAATGCTAGCAAAGGAGGCGGCCGATCGCGTGAAGCAACGCTCCTCACGCCCCAATCGCCGCCGGGATTCCGATCCCGATTTCCGGCCACCGTAGGCACGGGCTTGCAGACTGCGAGCAATGGGTAGCCCGCCGTCTGACCGTCCGGTAACCGTCCGGACCGAGCCCAAGTCGTAGACGGCGCGTATTGTTCCACACGCGCCTCAGGGAGATGTCAGCAAATCGTAGAGGCCCAGCAGGGTCGAAGCCTACTGGGGCCACGAGTAGTGTGAAAGTGAAACCCGGGACCCTGGGACGGAGGCAAAGAAGGAGTGAGTTTTTAATCAGTAAAAGTCTGACACTATCTCTCGCTCCGCCCAAGAGCGGTATTCGTCATTAGATGATTATCCCACCTAAAAAAAAACCTCATTTCTTGACTTGACTCATTAGAAAATCATTATCACATATCACAGTAAGCAAATAGATTAAAAAAACATATCTCTATACAATGTTCGCGTCAGTCGGACGTCCATATTGTACCGGAGTGCGAATCCTAACGGGAACCCGGAGTGAGTAACCTCTTAACGTCTTTAGCAAATCTTATCGAGCGTCCTTCCTACTTGAATATTAATTAGTTCAACGCTTCAATTTGATTTTTAGTCAGATTGCGGATCTGTTAATTGGGAAGCTGCAGTTATTTATATCAAACTTTTTTTTGGTGGCATAATCATCGAATGACATCATCGCTCTTGGGCGGAGCGGAGGGAGTGTCAGACGTTTACTGACTAAAAACCTACTTCTGTTCCTCCTTTGCTTTGGTCCCAGGGCCCCGGGTTTCACTTTCACACTACCCGTGGACTAGTGATGCCACGAAAGTGTTTTAACGGAAGCGGAAACGGAAGCGGAAGTGTTAATACTGTGAAAAAAAAGCACAATTTTATTTTTTTTAATCAACCGAAGGTTTACGTCGTAATCACGTCACGAGGCGCGGTGATGCGCAGAATGAACCAAAAAATATAATAATAAAAAACTCTTTGCGACACTTTTGTGTACCACTGTATTCTTCCGTAAAGAGTTCTGTTATAAATTTTTCGGAAACAGAAGCGGAAACGGAAGTGAAAAAGCTTGCGGAACTTCTGCAGAAGCGGAAACGGAAGTAAAAAAGCTTGCGGAACTTCTGCAGAAGCGGAAATGGAGTGAAAAAGCTTGCGGAACTTCTGCAGAAGCGGAAACGGAAGTGAAAAAGCTTGCGGAACTTCTGCAGAAGCGGAAATGGAAGCGAAAAAGCTTGCGGAACTTCTGCAGAAGCGGAAATGGAAGTGAAAAAGCTTGCGATACTTCTGCAGAAGCGGAAATGGAAGTGAAAAAGCTTGCAAAACTTCTGCAGAAGCGGAAATAGAAGTGAAAAAGCTTGCGAAACTTCTGCAGAAGCGGAAATGGAAGTGAAAAAGCTTGCGAAACTTCTGCAAAAGCGAACCGGAAAAGAAAAAGCTTGCGGAACTTATGCAGAAGCGGAAATGGAAGTAAAAAAGCTTGCGGAACTTCTGCAGAAACGGAAATGGAAGTGAAAATGCTTACGGAAATTTTGCAGAAGCGGAAGCGGAAGCAGAGTTCTATTGCAACACTACCGTGGACTATGACACTTAAACGTATAAGTTTGTAAGTGTGTGTTTACTTCTTCACGCTCGAACAGCTGACCGGATTTGAATGAAATTTGGCGCACTAGTAGATCATGTCCTAAAATTTAGATACACTTGTATCCCAGGGGGTAGTTCTATGGGACATGACTGACCGTTTGGTCTAGTGGTCAGTAGGCTTGACTGCTATGCCGGGGATCGTGGGTTCAATTCCCACCCAGGAAGGATTAATTGACATAAACATATACTTTTGATTGAGAATTAAAAAAAAAAACTTAGAAAAAAAATACCACTGACTAGGCGACTTCAATATAAAACAAAAACACTAAAGAAGTCGATGTTTCTATTATAGTTCTGTCTCTTCGTTATTTAATACCGACTTCGGAAATAAAAGTTTTTAGTGGGTTTTTTTTGAACATTGAAGTCGGTTGTATTTTTTTTTTTTTGTAAAAAGTTTTTTATTTTACACTTTTTAGTTGTGGTACCACAACTTAAAGTACCCCTCAGCTAAACTTACTTATTTACCTACTTAGCTGGGGTACATTGTTTTATTACAGAGTTTTCGTGCCTACCTTCCATCATCAGCTCATTAGCTCGATTGTACTTTATAGCCAGAGTGCATCTCATGACAATTCTAATAATCCCAAACATTATATAGCTTACATTGATTTATTACAGAGTTCCGGTTCCTACCTTCCGGCTTCACCATCAGATCAGTTCGATATATCCCGTAATTGGTGTTTCTATAATAGTTTTGTCTCTTTGTTATTTAACACCGACTTTCGAAATTAAAGTTATTTTGTACTTTTTCAGTGTTTTTTTTTTACATTGAAGTCGGTTGTATTTTTTTTTGGAAAAAGACTTTTTGTTTTAGTGCTCAATCAGAGTAGTATATGTTTATTTTACACTGTTTTCGTTATGGTACCACCACTAAAAAGTACCCCTCAGCCAAACTTAAATACCTTATAGCCAGAGTGCATCTCATGACAATCCTAATAATCCCAAACACGGTTAGATTGCATTACTTTATTACAGAGTTCCGGTGCTTAACATCAGGCTTCATCATCAGATCAGTTCGATATATTCCCCCTCTTCTTTTTCAGCCATCGACAACCTGTACAAACAAAGCAATTTTACTTCTAACGACAGTTCCTATGAGGACTTCTGTTCCATATCTTCGAAGTTCATGATCAGATCATAACAATATTTCTATGGGACAAACTTGGAATAAATAAAAATCAAAATCGATCCACTATTGACTGAGAAATCGGTGAATATACATAAAAAATAATACTTAGCCGAACATATAACCTCCTTCTTTTTGAAGTCGTTTGAAAAAAAATGTGTTACACGTTAAAAGAAATGCAATTAATTCGCAATTTCTTTTTTAGTCAGTAATCAAACGTGACGATTCAAAGAAAAACCTCGAATAAAATCTAAGAAAAACAGGATGCCGCCTACTTCAGTCTTAAAAAGAATATACGTCTAGACATTGACAGGTTGTTAACCTGTCCAGCGGGGGTTACTGGCCCATTTTTAGCGCAAGTAGTGTAAAGAAATAAATGGGCCCAGTCTACGTACACTTTCATCTTACAAAGAAGGCACATTGACCGCAAAAGTAACTTGAAACTTTGAGTTAGCTTATTTAAGACCGATTGAAGAGCTTTTTTATTTCGGTGGAGAAATTGTGTAACAACTCTTCTTGCTCTGGGTGTGCTCATGTTCGAATGAGAACATGAGCCCACTTCACGTCATAGTAGAAAATTTGAAATAGTTACCGTGATCCTGGAACGTAAAGGGCAACTAAAGGAACAAAGGTGGGTTTTAGTCAGTGAAAGTCTGATTCGCCCTCTCGCTCCACCCTAGAGCTCCTCTCAGTTCAAGAAGATCCATGTATTATTACATGGATCTTCTTGAACTACAACAATAATAATTTATACATGTATTTAAATGAATAAAGAGATAATACATTTTAATTCAACGACTTCAATAAGGAAGCTTGGACAATGCAATACTAGATTATAATGTAAACTCGCGGGCTTGCGGACGGCGAGCAATGGGTAGCACGCCGTCCGACCGTCCTGTAACCGTCCGGACCGAGCCCAAGTCGTCGACGTCGCGTAGGTATTGTTCCACGCGCGCCTCAAGGAGATGTCAGCAAACCGTAGGCCCCCAGCAGAGTCGAAGCCTACTGGTGCCACGGGTAGTGTGAAAGTGAAACCCGGGGCCCTGGGACGAAGGCAAAGAAGAAATAGGAGTGGCTTTTTAGTCAGTAAAAGTATGACACAAAAAGGGTATACACGCCTAAAAAAAAAATTACATGTAAACTAGTTTCTACCAACAACTTCACCCGCCTGAAAGGTTCCTACATACAAACTTTGGACCCTCGTTCATCCTCTCAGGAGGTCAATTTCGAAAAATCCTCTCTTAGTACTCGCCTAGGTCATAAAAGAAGATCTTGTGCATATCACACTTCTAGTTCTCATAGTTTCGTTTGTGCGTCGATATGTCAGTCAGTTTCTCTTTTTATTACATATAGAAGATAGAGACTATTCTTTCTTGGCCATCAGTGGAATTTACACTCGAAGATACAAGCCACACAAACCATTTATTTCTCCCTACAAAAACGATACATTCAAATTAATTATAATTTTAAACTCCAATGGTAACGCGAGGTGCCATGCGTGAGATATTACAATGAATAATTCAATTAGTTAATTAGTATTGATAATTAATCCCGTGCATTATACGCCAATCTGCATTATGTTGATCGATTGGAACAAAGCATATCGATGGATTTCAGTACAATGTAATTATGGTCAGAGAAACAATTATATTTTTCACCATCATTTCAGCCGAAAGACGTCCACTGTTGGACATAGACCTCCCCCAAGCGACGCCACAACGACCGATCCTGTGCGTCTCGCATCCACCGCACTCCCGCGACTCTCACCAGGTCGTTGGTCCACCTTATGGGAGGCCTTCCAACGCTGCGTTTTCCGGTGCGCGGTCGCTACTCTAGAACCTTTCGGCCCCTCGACCATCCGTTCTACGAGCAATGTGCCCTGCCCACTGCCACTTTAGTTTGGCGATTCTTCGGCCTATCGGCGACCTTGGTTCTTCTGCGGATATCTTCATTCTTTATGCGATCACGCAAAGAAACTCCGAGCATAGCCCTTTCCATTGCCCTTTGGGTGACTGTAAGTAAGCCTTCAATCGTCGAATCCGACTCGGCTGGGCAGCGTTCGGGAAGCTGCGCGATATCTTCTCGTCCAACATACCACAGTGTCTCAAGACGAAAGTCTATGACCAATGCGTGTTGCCAGTGATGACATATGGTAGTGAAACATGATCACTTACAATGGGCCTCATATTTTTCATAACTCAGTGAAAGTTATCGTTGTAGTGTTGTCTTAGCCCAGTGGTTAAAGTCAGCAAATTGAAGTATATTTTCTCAATGACAATCTTCCTCCCCGCTTAATAGTTCAGCTAAGACTAAATCATATATTTCTAACAAAGAAAGATAAACTAAATGGAATAACTATTCTCAGATAACTTTACAATAAAGCAACAACAGGATCCCAACACCTACTAAAACGTCGATCCATTAAGATCCCTCCAATCCTATCTTCGTAACCCAGATCACCTGTCCATTCCAATAAGTGTTTCACATCTAATTGAACTGTTCTAATTACTTGTAACACCATACTACTATATCTTCATCTATTATTGTCTATTATTATCAGTAATTGCCACAATTATTATTCTCTATAATGATTTATGTATTATATTACGCTAGCTTCTGCCCGCGGCTTTGCCCGCATACAATAAATATAACCTATATTATTCAAGAATAAAGCAGCTTTCTATCGGTGAAAAAATTTTCGCAATCGGACCAGTACTTTCAGAGATTACGTCCTACAAACAAAAAAACCTAAAAACAAAAACTTTATCGCTTTATAATATTAGTGTAGATGTAAATGAATAATAAACTAGGGTCAACAAATTATTATTAAAAATAGGTCACATTATTAAACAATGCCAAATGTAAAAAATAATAAAAGATGTCAAACCAATACAAGAAACAAATACATAGAAGTCAAATCACACATAATGATAAATTAATTAAATGAAAAGAAAAATCACAATATTACCTATCCAAATTAATATTCATGTTAAAGTTTAAATCATCTTAAATTTGCCAATACAATAAAAAGCTTGTACGATAAGCTACTTTATCAAACGATATACATGTCGTGGCCAGATCTTAGAATTGATCACTTCATGATATGAATAAAACTAGCCAGATCGTAATAATATGTTAATCCTCGTTTGGCTATGTCATTGATGTAGGATTTCTATGATAATAAAAGGTCTAAAGAAAGTAGACTAAACGAGGATTGAAATATCATCAAACTTTATCGTTTAAAACGATCTAGCCAGTTTTAGTTAGCCATATCATGAAGTGACTAATTAATAATAATAATTAAGTGACTGGCCATGGCATACACATACATAGTATACATACCCATATACTCATATATAAACAAACATACATTATTTACTGATGTGACGCAACAAAATGACATGGTTACCGCTAGGCGATTGGCTGCTGTGATATGTATTTCTTTTACGCGCGTAACTCATAGACGCATATTACGCAGGCGTACACCAAGCATATAATGACGAATACGTACCTTTGAAGCTACGCGTCCGTGGCCAGTGACCTTTTTTTTTAGGTGGGAAAATCATCTAATGACAGACGCTCTTAGGCGGAGCGGAAGATAGTGTCTGACTTTTACTGACTAAAAACCCACTCCTGTTCCTTCTTTGCCCTCATCCCGGGGCCCCGGGCTTCGCTTTCACACTACCCATGGAACAGTGACTTAAGTCATTTTAACAATAAAATGACTAGTGTTTACAAAAACACTAGTCACATAATTATATAAAAAACTTTTTACAAAAAAAGAATAACCGACTTCACTAAAAAAAAAAAAAAACACTAAAAGGATCAAAATAACTTTAATTTCGGAAGTCGGTGTTTCTCGGTATTATTTGTTATTTGACACCGACTTCCGAAATTAAAGTTATTTTGATCCTTTTAGAGTTTTTTTTTTTTTTAGTGAAGTCGGTTATTCTTTTTTTGGAAAAAGTTTTTTATTTCACACTTTTTAGTTGCGATACACATATAAACAGAGTGCCTATTTCTCATGATGATTCCAATTAACACAAACACTGCTAGGTAACATTGATTAATTACGGAGTTCCAGTGCCTACCTTCCGACTCCATCATCATCATCAGTTCACTTAGATGATACCATTTTCAACGTAACTATTCAGAATCATTCATTTATTTGTATTGTCAGACTTAACTATCTTCATTGTGATATTTATGCGAGTAAGAAGTTCCGTTGATCATTTCTGGTCTTCTTCATCAGTTCCACTTCATCAAATGTTACTTTTTGACTGTAAATGCTTAAGTTCTCGATGCAAATACCAAAATCACTATATGGTTGCCTATAATATTCGAGGAGTTCCCTCGATTACGCCAAGATACGATCATCAGATCCCGACTTGGTGACTATGGGACCATTTGGAAAGTATACCCTTTCCAACAAATAAAGAATTTTTCAAATCGGTTGGCAAGCGACGAAGTTATGCGCGAACAAACATAAAAAAAAAAATACAAACATCCGAATTGAGAACCTCCTCCTTTTTTAGAAGTCGGTTAAAAAGGGTGTGTGGTGCCCAGCAAATGAGCACAAATTCTCACTCCAGGCTGAGACTCAAAAATTTTCCGTACCCTAAAAACGTACTCAGTACCTATGCTAAGCGTGGCGTGGTCTATAATTTATGATCGAGAGAATTATTTTTCTCCGATAGTGGTTTACTTTCAAGCCAATACAATGAGCTTTAAAAATCCAAACAGAGAATCAAAGAATCAACAAGGAAAAACCACACAGGAAATATTTGTCTCAATCCAACTATCTATCTAAATATATAAAAGGTGAAACTGACTGACTGACATATCAACGCACAGCCGCAACTATTGGGACTAGGAATGTGAAATTTTGCACAAGGCTTCCTATTATGACGTAGGCGAGCACTAAGAAGGGATTTTAGGAAATTCAGCCTTTAAGGGGGTGAAAAGGGAGAATTTAGTTTGTATGCAAAACCTTATTCCGTGAGTAATAAACTTGAAACTTAGCATAAATAATAAAGGTTGTTATTTGTTTTTCAAATCTATCCCCATAAGATGATTTCTGGTGTGTTAAAGAATGTATACGAGCAGTGGTGGTAGTGGTAACCCAACCAGGCGCATTACTTTGTGTAATTTATTTCATCACCACTGCTCTCAAAACGGTAAAGGAAAACATCGTGAGGAAACCAGCATGTCCAAGAACCTTCGATGGCTGGACATGTTACATCCACCAACCCGCACTGGGCCCGCGTGGTGGATTATGGCCCATTCCCTCTCCTAGAGAGGAGGCCTGAGTCCCAACAGTGGGAACATTATAAGGCCGACTATGCTATGCTAAAGATTGTATGAACGATTCTTATTTCTGAGGTTAATGAACGTGAATCTTAGCTTAAATTTTAAGTAATAAAAATTAATAATAAAGACTGTCATTATTAGTTTTCCAAAAAAATTACACCAAAGGTCGATTTTCGGGGTTTTGAAGGTTTTTTTTTTAAATTATTCTCACGAACGAAGTCGCGTGCAAAGTGCTAGTAAGAGTATACAATACTCTTAAGCCAATTGACCCATTGCACTGCATATAACAAACACTTTCTAATCATATCTTTATTCGCCACTCTTTATTTGTCTCATTTGCCTCGCTCCAATTCTCAATCAAATCGATAACACTCATTGAATCGATTGAAAATCAATCCGAAGTCTAATAGAGAACGTAGATTAAAAATAGAGGTGAGGTGTCTAACGCAGATTCAAATCGATAATCGTGGAGTGGATTGACTCAATTGCAACGGAACTCGAGTTATGTATAGCTTTTATTTCTATCAATTACTAGCTTTTCCTCGTGGATTCAACAGGAATAGTGTATTGTCGCACCCTGCGACGTTTTGGTTGGGGGTTCTAAACTTTACTTGTAATGAAATGCTTGATAGCTTATAAGTTTCTTTGTATTTTTTCTTCAATCAATCAATAATAGCTCATTTTGATACAATCGTTCTGTCAGATCTCCTCTAACTAGACATTTCTGTTTTCTACTTAATATTTAAACCTATTCTAGAACAACAAAATCCTTACGAGTATATTTTACATGCCAGTTCTTTAATCTAACTTATGCGATCTCCTTTCGATATCACAGTATTTACAGTTCTGTCAAGAAATATTTGTATAGCCTACAGATAGTTGTTCTGGAGCTGGATGTCTTGTGTATGTGAATTTTAAATGCCCCGACAATACAGAAGCAAAACTTGTAGGGCAACTTTATACAAAAAAAAAGCCGATCATTTTTTATTTTATATATTTTAATTCGCAGCTTTGCTCCCATAGCCAATCCTCCAGAAAATGTGGTTTATTTTTTCAAAAAAAATGTCTAAACATATTTTTTTTAAATAAAAAATATTAAATAAATAATTAAATAAAAAAAATTGCCACCGATTGCAGTATAAAAATTCGACTACACCTAAAAAAAGGAATTTACACAAAAGTACAAATAACTTTAATTTCAGAGGCCAGTTTTTCTGTTTTTTTTTTCTTTGTTATTTAATTTTACTGTATACATGTGCGTACATAAAGAATAAAATAAGTAGCTTAGGCGATTAACATCCACAAAAAAAATGGACGTCTTTATTATAACATTAGTATAGGTTGTTAGCGTTTGTGGTTCCGCATATTTATTAGATAGTTTATTCTGTGCCGTGGGTCTATCATGGCGATAGCTGTTAATTAAAAAAGCAATTTGTTTTGTGTGGTTCCGTTCCGCTATTCTATTGATTACTACCAGAGTATGTTTTTATTGTTAGTGGGAGTTGTTTATGGCTTAACCATAAAACAAAATCGTCTATCAGTTTTTGTTTGTTTTAAAATATGTTGCGAGATTTTTGATGGCCTCCACCATTTTTTGTGTTAACTTAAATTACTTGTAACTAAACAATAGTTTTTTATATGTATTTACGTCATTTGTTATTAAAGAAAGAGTCACTTAAAAAAATATTCAAATACGATGTACATATTTTGAACAAAAAAATTGATAAAATTTACTCGATAAACAATCGATGTACGATGTACGCTCACCTCTAAAAGAAATTCATCAGCAAATAATTAAGTCACTGGTTTTTAAGGTCACCAAGTGAAATGAGAATGACAAAAACTTAATAAAGGCCAGATGAGCTGACACCTTTTGAGATCAAATCTTTTATGAATGTACTTTTTTAGAAGGCATTTAAATTTAATGAAATTTTAATACGACTTTTTTAATTAATAAAATGTAGGTCGTTAATAGCCGTGACACGTCTCTAGCCGTGGGTGTCGTTATACCTTTCTTATATTAATTAGAAATGCCTAATAAAGGATAAGATATAAAAATACAACTTCATTTATAAGGAAACAGATATAGGAATGATTAACTTTCTATTTTTTTTTATAAGGCCTACACCTATATATACAACACTAGTTTAAGTAAATGCAAAACACATTTCTAGTATTTTTACATTCTTACCCCCAAATCTGCGGGATTTTTTTTTAAATATTTATCCTGGCGCGCAAAGGGCAACTGAAGGAACACAGGTTTTTTTAAGCTTGTGATTCTAATGACTTCTCCTACCCTAGGGCGGAGTTGGAGGGCGTGTCCGACTTCTACTCACTAAAATCACGCCTAGGTTCCGTCTTTGCCTTTGAGTTCCAGGACTACGGGTTTCCCTTGCGAAAATCCCATGGCCGCAGTAGGCTACGGCCCTGCTGTGCCACTACGGTTTACTGACATCTCTTTGAAGCGCGTTTGGAACACTCCGCGCCGTCTACCTTACCGGACGGCGAGGTACCTATTGCTCATCATCCGAAAGCCCCGGCTTACGATAAGAAGGTGCATGGCCAGTTTTTAATCAGTAAAACTCTGATACTCCTACCAAAAAAACAAAACCGAAACAATCAGAGAACAACGCTGTTGATCCATTTACCACATACAATGATTGATCGTCAGTTACACCACTTCATCGTTACAAAACTTACATTATTGTTTTGTAAGCAACAATATTATCTCAACCGTTACACATTGCGCAGAACATTGACAACAAAATATAATGACTAAATTTGTCACGCGAAGTTATGTGAACAGAATTTTGTACGTGCAGGAACTTTGTAACTGGACAATACGACGGGTAAATTATCGTTTGTTAAGAATGATTTTAATGCTCTTTGGCTGTCAATTGAGACAGGATTTCCACTTTTATGAGCTCATGAAGTGTCTAGTTTTGAGTAATGACTATGAATGTCGATTGTTTTATGATGGACTGTTTTTTTTTTTGTAAAAACACATTACCCCATATTTTCTTTTTTATTGGTTGGGAAAATTATCTTATGACAAATCCCGCTCTTGGGTGGTGCGGGAGATAGTGTCAGACTATTACCAACTAAAAACCCACTCCTGTTCCTTCTTTGCCTTCGTCCCAGGGCCCCGGGTTTCGCTTTCACACTACCCGTGACCCGAGTAGGCTTCGACCCTGCTGGGCCCCTACGATTTGCTGACATCTCCTTGAGGCGCGCGTGGAACAGTACGCCCCGTCGACGACTTGGGCTCGGTCCGGACGGTTACCGGACGGTCAGACGGTGAGCCACCCATTGCTCGTCGTCCGCAAGCCCGCGCCTACGCTGGCCGGAAATCGGGATCGGAATCCCGGCGGCGGACAGGGCGTGCCTCACGCAATCGGCCGGCACATTGCCCCATACTAGAAATTGCCCCTATTGCAGGTACGTTTACAACACAAAACAGCTATTTCCAAGCCATACAAATATTTGTTCTTTGCGGAAATTGAACCCGCGACATACAGCGCAGCAGTCAACCGTTTGACAACTGCACAAACCAAAAAGAAACCATTGTTTTCTTGCAAGCGAACTTTAGATATCTATACTTATAATAAATCTGTAGAAGTAAAAATTCTGTACATTTAAAATATCAAAAAAATAAATGGCATGGGGTGTTACTAGACCAACACCGAACCCAAAAATGTGATAAAAAAAAATTGTCTGTCCGTCTGTTTGTTCAGGCATCACGCAAAAACTACCGGTTCGATTACGATGAAACTTGGTATGATTATTCTTTATTATCCTGGGCACCACACTGGGTACTTTTTATTCCGGAAAAGTACATACAATAAAAAACAAACTTAATTTTGCGGTTCGATCCCTAGAGCCGATTACTGTACCAACCGCAAATAATAAGTTTGTCGTAGTTTACGTCACCCGCAGTGGAGTTTACTACGCGCTACACACGGCCAAGATACTATAATATTTTATCTTAAGATACAATATCGCTCGCCATACAATTCAATGGACTATCACACACGACGAAGATAATAAATAATATTTCATATTTTCGTATCTCAAAAAACCAAATAAAACCATTTTCGACTTCTACGCGGACGAAGCTGCGGGCAAAAGCTATTTAAAAAATATTCAGACTCCTGCAACACTCTTAAAATCCGCGTATTTAATTAACCCATAGGAAGGTAATTACGACATAGTAACAAAATAAAATTGTATTTCAGTTTCGGTGCGAAGTAAAATACCAACATTTTTCGAAAATTGCAACAAACATTTGATTCAAACATTATAATTTCAATCGTTACGCTATTTGAGCCGTTGAAATGTGAACCAAACATTTGAAGAATCTGTTTAGATGAAATTATGGTATAATAACACATAATTGAGATGTTGTTCCGGCGTTTTTATCATGGAACGTGAGTGTGGATTTAGACGACCATGATTATTCATTATAAAGACTCGCAGAAAATGAGTTGAGAAATTATACGTTCGTCCAAACTTAAATTCTGTCGGACTCATTTAGCCTGTGTGCAAAATAAGCTGAATTTTTGCGACTCATTTTACGCGAAGCTAATGACATTGGATCTATTCTCGTCTGGGCTCTTTCTAGGTCTTTTAAGTTGTTAAGGTGCCAAATTACCGTCATCTGCATAATCTTGTCACAAATGTGTTGATTGGCCTCAACAACCTCTAATCTATCTGGTTGCAGCTCAATTACCTATCCAGTTTTTCATGAAGCAAATGTGATCACCTTAATACAGTGTAACGTAATTTCAGTGACACATTTTTAACTACACAGGATTATGTTATCGAACCAAGGTTACCGACATAGCCCGATGAATCGCCAAATTTAAGTAACAGTGGGCAGGACACATTGCTCGCCGAGCAGATGGTTGATGGGACCGAAAGGTTCTGGTGTGGCGGCTACGTACCGGAAGACGCAGCGTTGGAAGGCCTCCCACAAGATATCCATGACCTGGTGAGGGTCGTGGGAATCCGAAGGATACGAGACGCACAGAACCGGTTGTTATGGCAACATAACCGTTGGCCTATGTCCAACTGTGGACATCTTTCGGCTGAAATGATGATGATTCCTTTTTAAGGTGGTAAGTCATCCAATGACTTTTCCCGCCCTAGGGCGCAACGAGTGGACGTGTCAGACTTTTACTGACTATAACCACACCTATGTTCCTTCTTTGTCGGTCAGGACTACTGGTTTTCCATTCGGAAGTCAACCCATGGCCCCAGTAGCCTTCGGCCTTGCTGGGTCCCTAAGGTTTTGCTGACATCTCTTGGATGCGAGCGTGGAACAATAAGCGCCGTTGACGACTAGGGATGATGAGAATTATGTTTACGTTTGCCGATAACTTCTGAAATTGTATCGTATCTTAACTAAAATATCTTGTTACTCGTACCAACAGATCAGATATGTTTACAATTTTGATTTGTTATTCGACTCTGTTG
Source organism: Mythimna vitellina (assembly GCA_949316375.1). Taxonomy (NCBI): domain Eukaryota; kingdom Metazoa; phylum Arthropoda; class Insecta; order Lepidoptera; family Noctuidae; genus Mythimna; species Mythimna vitellina. The sequence continues at coordinate 6,508,245 of OX438696.1, forward strand.
GCACATTAAATAAGCGAAGCGTGGAATATAAATATGAAGATATTCAGTTATGATATAATACATAAACATGGAATGTTATTATTTTAGGAGAAGATTTAACTAGCAGAATTTAATTCAACTTTTCAGCTATGTATAATATGTAGGTTGACGTTAACAACATAGGTAGGTGCGAATATACAGGTACGATGATGTGCCCTTTTTTTCTTGTTTTTCGGACCTTGATGGCACAGATTTAAGAATACTATGTTAGTAATGTAACGAATGTTAGATTTTTCACATTCACGAATGCGAATATTCAAATTCAATTTTCGCGAACGCGAATGCGAATGTTGACTTTCAAATAAACTACGCGTAAAATGTCACACAGGATTGATGCTGACATTTTGTGTTAGCTAAGTTTAAACCGAACATAGCAGAGCTGTTACAAACTGATTGAACGAAGGTAATCATCACATTAAGTTCATTCGAAAAGATTTGTTATGATTTGAGGTTACTTAGTTAATACTAACTAACCTCAAATCATAACAAACACTAAAAGAAAGTATAAAATAAGTTAATAAATTACTCTTTCAGCCTTTATACTTAATTAAAAGAATATTTTACAGATGAGCGTCACTGAGTCTGGGGGACCTAGGTTCCTTACTTAGCGTAGCTAGGTTGGCTATAGATTGATATACAAAAAAACTAAGTTCATACGTACATTTGAAATACGATAATCATATCAGTTGTATTGTAATTCTATATCCATTCAATCAATATATTATTTCTTTCTTGTTTGTCAAAAACATTCGCCAAACATTCGCTTGTTTCTTGCGAATACGAATGCGAATGCGAATGTCAAAAAATGTGCGAATATTAGCGGATGCAAATATTGGTTACATCACTTCTAAGTTTTGTATTATGGAAAATAGTGAACTAGCCGCAACACAAGTGTATCTTTTAAATAACTTACTGGATAAACCTCAAACTCTGTAATTCATTTCAATGTATGAAAAACAATAAAAACATTTTGATTACGATTTGATTTTTTGACTATTAATGGTTCACGAACTCCTCGATGGTGGTGATAGGTGAAATGGACTTCGAGGTCAAATAATTCCCAAAGTTAAGCAATGTTTGCCGAAGTCTGTGTGTGGATGGCTGACCATCTTAACATACCGAGATTCCTCCTTACCTCTGAAAGCACGATAAGCCTGTTGGTCTAGTAGTTAGAGGCCCTGATTGCAATGCCGGAGGGCGTGGGTTCGATTCCCACCCAAGACAAAAGTTTGTGTGATGAGCACAATCATTATTCTGTGTCTGTGTATAATTTATCAATAATATGTATGTATTTAGAAATATATAAGTACATTTATCAGTGGTCTGGTACTCACAGTACAAGCACTGCTTAGTTCGGGACTAGATAGCGTTGTGTAAAATTTGTCGAATAAAAAAAAGGCGTTGGTCCCAAGTGTCATTTGTAAATTCGCAAAACCGAAATCCGAGGCCAGTTACATAGACCCATTGCATAAAACAGTACCTACCCAAGCACTATCAGTTAATAGCTTAAGGACTAGGTAATCACCACGTAACGCCCGGAACATTGGACCATATTGGCCGGCCAATGTGTGGCCGCGTTACACAATCACAAACAAACTTACTTACAAGTGTTTTCCTCAAGTCAAGACACGATTAGTGACCAATACCGTTGTAATTGCCCGTTTCCTGAAAATAACTGCTAAGGTAAAATGAACTCTAAAATCAAGGCAGTAAAATTGAAAATAACTTGTTGATTGTAAAAACAAAAGCATTGTGTATGATCGGCGAGATTAATTGGAATTAGAAGATTAGGAAACAATAAATCATTTCAAAAAAGTAATTCGAGCGAGAAATGTATTTACGAAGGTCTGTTGTTCATAATAAAGAATTGTTTTTATGATGGTCAATAACCTTTTCTTGGTGGAATATCATCAAATATTCTGCTGATGTTCTCCCGCTCCGGTTCGAGGTAGAGGACGTGTCAGACCTTTACTGACTAAACCCACCGGTGTTCCTTTAGTTGCCCGTTCCAGGAAGTCTACTCTCTTTCTCCGAAAAACAAAATTTCGATCGAATGTTCCGAACGAAAGTTTGATCTAGACAGACGTTTTTTTTTGACGACTTTTCGGACGACGGTCAATGGGGGGCTCGCCGTCCGCAGGACGTACTAGTCGGAATTTTAACATCAAAATGACGAAACCAAAAGCGTTACCTTTTGATTTTCGTGTGTGGATTTTGTAAGAAAAGTGCTTAAAATGGCATCAAGAATGCTTTTGATTGAATCAGCTCTACGTGAAGAACGTTTGGAGCGTACAAGGACCCGGCGAAACTTGCGCAACCAGCTTAACATTACGCAAATTCCTGACTTAAAGTTTGTGAGGAAAGACAGGGCCGCGATAACTGTTTGGAACAGTCCCGCAAGCATAACATAAGCATAATCAGCCTTTTAATGTTTCCACTGCTGGGACTCAGGCCTCCTCTCTAGGAGAGGGAATGGGCCGTAATCCACCACGCGGGCCCAGTGATGATTGGTGAATTTTTGGTTCTAGGATATGCCGGTTTCCTCACGATGTTTTCCTTCACCGTTTTAAGAGCCGTAGTCATAAAATAAATTACACAAAGTGATGCACCTGGCTGGGTTTGAACCCGCAACCTACAACTCGTAAGTCGGGGTTGATAGTATTTGGCCACCACTGCTCTCAAAACTAGTTAGTCCCGCGATGATCAATAACTTCTTGTCAATAGTATGACACTATGTTTTTGTCAATTAATTAGGTCCAGTTTAATACCTAATTAGAAAATCTCGGTTAAGCCATTCCTCTGTATTAGTTGCTTTACCGGAGGAGCCGGAGGATGCCAACTAGGGCTACTGGGACTTTCTGAAAAGGAAACCCCGGTCATGCGTTCGTCGTGTGCGACGATCCCCGTCACGGAAACCGGATTATTATCTTTGCAGGGTCGCTAGTTCAACTTTAACGGTGTGCATGCAGTCGTATCGATGAAGAACTTTAATGTATTATTACGTAGCAAAACGGGCGCAGGGAGCGACTCCCCGCGACGGGTGCCCGCCCGGCGAACCGCTAAGGAGCACTTTTGTATGGAACTGCGCGGGTGACCGCGTAACGCAATTTCGGCCCTTAGGGGTATTAAAGGGGTTAACGAAATCGCAGGCAAAGTGCTTGTTATTAACAGTTTCAAAATTTTTGCAAGAATTACCGTGACCCTGGAACGTAAAGGACAACTGAAAGACACAGTATGGTTTTAATCAGTGAAAGCCCTCTCTCTCCACCCTGGAGTAAAAGAAATCATTGGACGTTTTACAACCACAAAAAAAATTTAAGGATGTTGCTTTGAAACTTCTTGAGACGATATTAAATTATAGGTAATGATGAAGAGTGATCGTCATTCGTTTTAGATAAATCCTCCAAGATGCCCGTGGACTTCCCAGTCCAAAAAAGAATAGGTATAGGGTTTTCTTGGACTGCCACCTATTAAAACCTTACGAAGTTACGATGTTCCTCTTGCTATCATGAACTGGTAGAGGATCTTCAAAATGATCCTCATTAAAATTAATAGTACTACTGAAAATACACAACGGAATTCCAAAACAGTCTTCGACCGTTCCTATAGTTCTGACATTCAGCAGACATCTTCACTCACTGACGCATCAACATCCTAGCCTTGGACTTAGAACGCTGAAATTTTGCAAGAGGTTCTTTTTAAGATGTATATGTTAGAAACTCGATTTTTACCTAAGCCAAACACGTAATATTAGTCCACGAGCGAGCGAAGCAAAATCAGAATTTTAGGGCACCCCGACACGGACCAGGTTAAGTAAGAAGGCTAAGGTGGGAGCGATGCGGAGCTCCCGCCTTATCCTTTGTGGTTTTTTCTTTATATCCACCCAAACATAGAAGGCTCGCAGAGCGGGGCTCTACGCGTTTGAGGAAAACTCGTTTGGCCTAGGCTAAACTAGTTTATCCTAAAATTGGGTTTGTACGGTAATATACAGAAAGAATGACAAAGGATTTTCTAAAATTCACCTTATGGGATGAAACGGAGGTCCAAAATTTGTATGGAGAAACGTGCTTTCACGCGGCCGAAGCCATTTTTCTTTAGAAATTTTCAAAGTAAGCCTTAGAATACTATAAAACCATTAGTAATCTTTTCATAAACTTGTCATCCGTCGACGTAAATGAGAGAAATCTTTAACGTTTACTTCATCAGCTGTAATGTCGCTGAGTACAATGACCTCTTGGTACTCAATAGAGCTTTACAATCTGTAAATAAATAAACTATAGCAGCTAAAGTTAGAAACTAGCGGCCCTACCACAAGCTTGTAACGCGATCCAATTGACGATCTACACTGAATTGTTAAAGGGATGGAACTATGTAGGGTGTATAACTCCATCTCTGTTTCTCGCTCGCACGACTGACATTTTGACACGTGTTGGTAAGGCCTCTGTCTGTCTCTCCACCAATGAAGATCAGTCATAATTTTTGTGGAGTATGCAGACTAATAGCGTCAAAAAAAATACTGTGAAGCAATTATTTAAATAGAACCAAAAGAAACAGGAAATAGATCGACGAGGCGATAGACGACATTTTTTTTTTTTTAATTTGAACTAGCGCGCCCGCGAGTTCCTGCCAGCCGCTGCACTTGCGTGAAAGTAGAAGATTGTGTGATTGTGTGTCCCAAGGGAACATACTCCCGGGATAAAAAATCCTATCTGTTATTCCAGGACATGGTCTACCCATGTGCCAAATTTCATCCAAAACCGTTGAGCCGTTCGAACATGAAAAAGTAACAAACATACACACACACACAAACTTTCCCCTTTATAATATCAGTGTGATATTCTATTTAACTGAACATTATTTATTTTTTGGTTTCAGGTATGAACGAGCTCATAAAGACAACCAACCATGTTACAAAACTGGGACTCTGAGAGTACGAATATATCTGGAGCTCTACTCACGTATGTATATATGACTTCATTTAAAATTCTCACTATTAGTACCCTTATTTCTACCATAGGTACAAGACTAAAGGTCTACGACTATTGGGCCCACGTGGGGCACGTACGCCGATCTGCTGGGCGCGTCAGTATCCATACATTTTATATAGCAACTAGACTTGTAGAGCGACATTAAACCCACGCCGCGCGACGGCACGCAACGCGACTCTACGTACAATTCAGGCTACGTGGCCCACGTGTGCGTCGGTATAATGTAGTACCCGCTATAAAGACCACAACCTGACATTATCAGCCTCAACCCGACTCCGTCAACTGCTGTTGCCTTAGCCTCGCCTTTCTTGTAGAAATCGTCAAACTCCTGTGCTAATCTCACACTGGCTCTTCCCGCGATATCTTCAGAAGGAAGAAAGAGTTACCGCAGCCCTAGAACGCAATGCGCTACTGAAGGAACACGAGTGGGCTTTATTTAGAAAAAGTCTGCCACTTCCTCTCGATTGATCCAGAGGGGGGAAGATACTTACCAGGGCTGCGAGTTCGTTCGAAAGAGTTACCGTGGCCTTGGAACTCAAAGGGCAACTGAAAGAATACAGTTGGGTAAAAGCCTGACACTCCCTCTTGGTCCACCCAGAGCGCGAGGGGTTATGTGATGATTACACACAGAAAAAAGGGTGTAGGTATACTGAGGAAATTTTAATTAATCAATTTATTTTATTTAAAAAAATATATAGTAGAATAAATTCAATATAAAATGTACTTACCTACATCGTGAAAGAAAACTTAAACAATGACTTTTAGTACCTATATCTGGTGGGTTACCATGACGTTCAAAGTAATATTGTTTCATTCTTATTTCAGTGTGGGGTAAGAGACAGAGCTATACAGGTTGTCTAGCGCCATCTCTTACCCACAATAAAATAAGAATAAAACAATCTTACTTTAAACTTCATGGTAACCCGGCTGACAGTAAGACGCGTTTTAATATAATATCATAATCTAATTCTAAATCTTTATGCTTTTCTCTAACCATAAACCGTAGCACTTCGTCATTGTAAATCATAGTTTAAAATCTAATCATTTCTAAGGAAACATATTTAAGAACAATAAAAAATCTAACACTTGATAAATGTTCATAGCGTGACAAACAAACAACATTATACGCAATTATGTAAACAAAACAACAACAAAAAAATAACAATTGAACAAACGTTAAGTTTTTTACAAACCACTTTGACAGAGCACGCGACACTCTGAAACCGAAAGTAATTGCTAAGAGATTCTAGACCTTATTAACTTGGTGATAAGGCGGCAAGAACATCATATAATACAAAGTAAATATATAGAGTACAGATTAATTGATGATCGCTAATCCCTGATTGGATCTGTAGATTAATATTGTTTTAATCATGTCGTAATCTGCTGTGGATGCTGTTTTCACTATATGTAGTACTTTCCTGGAAACTGTTGTTAATTTATAAATGGACATAATTATGAGACGATTATGTAGTTTGCTCTGATCTCTTACATAATCATCGTAGATTTGTATCAGAGAAGAAACTTGAAGAATAGGCGAGTACAGTCATAGTAAAAATATGTTCGTCACATTTGCTTTATTTTAGTTAGCTCCGTGTACAATGGAAATTGGTTCACTGCCTAACCAACTCATTTTTGTAAATGTCACAGAATGACTTATCGTTGATTTATCAAAATGTAGCTTCTGCCACGGGAAAGCAAAAAAATATATACCTATGTTACTAAGTAATAAAGTAGCAATCCATTGGTTAAAGAGTTTTTAAAAACGGTCAAATAGTTTTTGAGATTATTAATTACAAACCAAAATACAAATCTTTTCTCTTTATAATATTAACATAGAAGTATACATGTTGTACACTGGCACGGACAATTAAATAACACGTATATATATATATATATAAATCACACACAAACATATATATATATACATTTTAATAATACGAGTACTTAATGAAATCCATAAAAAAAAATTAAGTATAATATCATCTAGATATTGGTCAATGTCATTTTACCTTTATTTTGAAATCAGTTAGATTAGGTTAGATATAATATAATACACATAGTTCTTGTGTAATTGTCTGTTCAATGCTGCAGATTAAAAAGGCATGTGACTTGCATAACAAAAAAAAAGAAAACTGACGAAAGTATAACCGACTCGACTGTACAACAAGACGTGGAAGGTTGAAAAGTCATGAATTCGTAATGGACTGTTCACATTGACGCTTGGAGCTGTGTGCTTGGAGAATGAATTCGTGAGAGCAGGTATATAGCCAACGGCACAGATTGCCTAATAGTGGTTTTAATAGGATGTTATGTTTGAACAGAGAGGTTTAAAAGTATCATAAATATATCATAGGCTCCTCCTATGGAGTTTTATTAGGATAGAATATTGGTAAAGTTCACTGAACTAAAACGTGGTCGCTTACAATGGGCCTCATCAGAAGACTCAAAGTCACCCAAAGGGCAATGGAAAGGACTATGCTCGGAGTTTCCTTGCGTGATCGAATCAGGAATGAAGATATCCGCAGGAGAACCAAGGTCACCGACAGAGCACGAAGAATCGCCAAACTTAAGTGGCAATGGGCAGGGCACATTGCTCGCAGAACGGATGGCCGTTGGGGCCTAAAGGTTCTGGAATGGCGACCACGCACCGGAAGACGTAGCGTTGGAAGGCCTCCTACAAGGTGGACCGATGACCTGATAACGGTTGCGGGAGTACGATGGATGCGAGACGCACAGGACCGTTCGTTGTGGCGGCACTTGGGGGAGGCCTATGTCCAGCAGTGGACGTCTTTCGGCTGAAATGATGATGATGATGATGAAAGTTCACTGTCGATCTTCTAAGCATGCCACAATTGTGGCTTGAAGCCCCCTCTTTGAAGAGTGGCTAGAGAGGCCATGGCGTGATGTCATCGTGACTTCCTTGAACTTTCAAGCAGCGATCTATACAGCCAGCACCTATGGCTTTAAAAGGGTATGATCATACTGCCTATTGAGGCAACTGGCCTTATATTTATGAGCTGACTAAATATACTCTACTCTAATTCAGCTAAATACTTCGTGGAACTAAATCGTGTTGGCGTAACTAAAGCATTGCAATATATTGAACAGTAATAGTCGTGAGCAACGGCCATAATAGAGCAATAACACCTTTACGTTGGCTCTAAATAATTTGTGGGCTTACTATCGGACTAAATAAACCTGAGACTTGCATAGGTTTGATAACTGCAGTTGTTAACATAGCCTGAGGCCTTACCACGACCTCCTAACGCGATCTATTTGACGACCTAAACTAAACTATTAAAGAGATGAAGCTATACACCCCTATTTTTTAATTAATACAAAAAAAGGGGCTCTATCCGTACCCGTTACTGATCATATTTGTGTAGTAAAAGTAAAAAAAAAAAAAAACGAAACCCCAAAATTGTCCACGAAAAATTTGTCATAATTGGTAAATTCGTAATTGAATCAATCATTCATAACAATTGTTACTAGAAAATACTACGCACTGTGTTTTCCATTTTTATTACCATTCATTTATTCATAATCAATAGCCTGTACAAGATTACCATAAATTGAGTGACATTTTGGGATAAAAACAAATGCCAATAACTTAGCTGATTATGAATGTTATTTATTGAGACTTTACTTAAATAATAAGAAGATATTTTCTAATAAGCCCTTTAAGTATTTGTACTAATTAAAAATTTGTTGTGTATAGGGTATATTGCGCTTAAGTGGCAATGGGAAGGGCACATTGTTCGCAGAACGGATGACCGTTGGGGCCGAAAGGTTCTGGAGTGGCGACCGCGTACCGGAAGACGCAGTGTTGGAAGGCCCCCAACAAGGTGGACCGATGACCTGGTGAAGGTTGCGGGAATCCAATGGATGCGAGACTCACAGGATCGTTCTTTGTGGCGACATTTGGGGTAGGCCTATGTCCAGCAGTGGACGTCTATCGGCTGAAATGATGATGATGATAAGGGTATATAGCTCCATTCCTCTTTCGCGCACGCTTGACATTTGACACGTCATGGTAAGGTCGCTGTAGTGATAACAGCTTTGACACCTTCTATTCTTTCCAACGTTCTTAGTTCTGTAACCCTTTTCTCCCTTTTCTTAATCCTCCGTTCGTGTATTAATTGAAATATGTACTTAAATTTTTAGTATCTAAATTAGAAAAAAAAAACAAGTTTAAAAATATAAAAACTATCTTACCGGTATCGGGAACTGCGGTCAAGCTGCTGACGAACAAGGAAAAAGAAAAAAGAAAAGGAAGGATCATGGATGGGAAAGGATCCTCCTAACAATTTTCACAACATCGTATCCAGAAGTACTCACTTTCAGAACCAAGGCCTTGATCCAGCCGCCCGACAAGAGCCTCCTAAGGTGGTCAAGGAATCTGACTATCGATTGACACAGCGTGGTGTTCCTCACTCTGTCGGCCTTAAAAATATGTTTAGCCAAAAAATAGCTGGTTAAGTGTTCTTCAGAATGAACATAGCATATGTAAACCAATCAATATTTCGCAAAGGAAATGGTTTTAAAGGTCAGCGGGGCTCTGTGCGAGTGCAGGCGGCAGTTTTACCTCCGACCAGATGTACAAGGGACAATTCGCCTTAACCTTTCCGTAATCATAGAAGCATTATTCTTCTCTATAACGCACTGGTAAGAAGCTCCTTAGAGTATTGTTCCTCTATTTGGTCTCCCTATTACTCAACCTATACTAATAATGTTGAATCTGTTCAGGCCCGTTTTGTTGGGTACCTGTGTATGAAGAATGGGATCCGAAAAGCTATACCAGATTACAACGATAGGTTAAGGCATTAACATTCTAGTATAATTTTTCTTACTGTAGCTCTTACACTTACATACAATTGTTTGAATAACGCGCTTAGAAAAAAAATATTGCGGTGTTCTTTGACCGATGACCCGGCGACCGAGGATTCGCGGAAATCCGATATAATCGGGACGCACAGAACCACTCACTTCACCCAGAGTGGAAGAAATTACGAAGATTCTTCTTCGAGCTTCGTAATTGTAGTTTACAATCATTCCCAACTTTATTCGATCCGTTAGATTAACACCTAAAACACTGTGTGATTTCTTGAATATTTACAGAAATTGTTAATACAGATATTGAAGCAAATAATCTCTGCTTCGAACCCTAGAAAAGCGTTCAATCCAGTCACACAACAGGTAGCCTTATCCAGTCAGTGCCAGTAAATTACTAGTACGCCTAAACACGTTTTACTCGCTCACAAACCACTCTGGACATCCCAATGTTTAACCCTCACGTATTTAGGTTATGAACGTGATGTGGCGGCCGAGGAAAAGTACACAGTTTCTCGTTTTAAGATTATTTCTTTGAGATTGTGTAATGAAGTGTTTTGAGTTGGTTTTTAAGGTTATCTTGATGAGAAAGCTTGTTGAGATGGAAATAAATAAATAAAAAAACTATTTTAAAAGGCACTTTAAGTGTAGGTAGTTATTTTTAGGGTTGCGTACCTCAAAAAGAAAAAATATAGGATCACTTTGTTACCCATCTGCTTGTCTGTCAAGACCCTTTATTTTGGGAACGCGTGGATCTATCGAGTTGAAATTCGGTCCCTTGAAGCTAAGAAAAAATCAAACTTATAAGTTAACGAAAAAACAAGATACAGCCGTTTATGACGCAAAAAAACGTATATTTCGACACTCTCAAAGGAATCAAAATTCATTCTTCTCGTTGACCCAGAATCCTGAAATTTAACATAAAGCAAGGTCTTATAGCGCATGTATAGGAATAAATCTGAAAACAGTAAATTTGCGTTACTTACGTCAAAAACAAAAAAAAAACTTTAATTGCGATTCGGAAAAATCTTCGAGACTCCTTCCAGGAATTGAACTCTTTTCATAGGTAAGTTTGTACGGAACACTCAGTCCCGTCTCTTTTTCGTAAATATATTGCTACAGCGGAGAACTGCGTGTTGTTTTATAAGTATTGTACCATACTCATTATGAATGGCAACAATAAAATTATAGCACTCATTCTGACAGCTGACATTACTCCGAAATGCGAAAGTTGAACAGTTTTACTCACACGCACAGTGAACCTAATGTATAATTTGATAAACTATTTATTTTACTCAGCGCCACCATGCGTAGTACTCCACAAATAATTATCATGAACTTTCTTATTTAACACACATTGGTAACACATTTATGTATGTACAGCTAAATAGTAGAATTCCCTGCCAGAGTCTGTGTTTCCTGATAGCTACAACCTAGGGGTCTTTACATAAGTCAAAAGTGAATAGGTTTCTTCTTGACTAGTGTGCTCAATTAGATCAGATAGCGGTCACATGTGGGCCATAACAAGATGAGCAATGGGTAGTTCGCCGTCCGGTAAGTATCTAGTCTAGGTCCATGGCGCGTTAAGCAACATATACAGCATTAGTTTTAGTATATGCGAAACCTGAAACACGTATCTAGTATTTTTATGTAAAGAGTCTATTTACAAAATTTCATAACTGTAACATGAAAAATTACAAAGTTATAAGCTTGTTTTGCTACCTGGTTGTCCGCACAAATACATGGTTGCCGAGTCATCCGGGTGGCTGAGGAGTTGTTTTGCTCCCGCACCCAGCTGTACCGCTATGACCTGTTGCACTTAGTTTCGGTGGTCTCAAACTTGTGACCTTTTTTAAATAATTTAAAATATTCTCTCTCTCTCGCTCCACTCATGGGCCTGAAGAGGTAACAATCAGACAGACACATAAAGAATAAAAATAAAAATAAAGTTACTTTCACATTTATAGTATTTGTATGCAACTATGGATAAAGTGAACCGTACTTTTTTTTTTAATCATATAAACTAGTGCTTGACTGCGATCCCACCTGATGGTAAGCAGTGATGCAATCGTTGATGATGAGGCGCACTAGTTTATTAAGAGCCTATTCACTCTAGCCTTGAAGACACTTTAATCGGACGGGAAGACCGCAGCAGCCTAATTTCCAGTCCTTCTATGTATCTACGTGGTGCGGTTTTTCTTGTGAATTTCTTGATAAGGATCAAGAAATTCGAAGTGAAAATCGTATTCACATAACATCACATGTCATGATACGACAGCTGTGTTATACTGTTTATGTACCTACGTGATGTGTATAGGACACGGCTGACTGATTATGAGATTAGAATGATGTTGCATGATCTTTGATGTAGGTAAGTACTTATATTTCTGCCAACGTAAGTGTTACGTATACAGGTTTTTTTTAGGTGGGAAAGTTGTGTGTGTCAGACTTTTACTGACTAAAAACCCACTCCTTCTTTGCCTTCGTCCCAGGTACCCGGATTTCACTTTCACACTACCCGTGACCCCAGTAGGCTTCGACTCTGCTGGGCTCCTACGATTTGCTGACATCTCCCTAAGGCGTGCGTGGAACAGTACGTGCCGTCGACGACTTGGGCTCAGTCCGCACGGCGAGCCACCCATTGCTCGCTGTCCACAAGCCCGCGCCTACGGTGACTGGAAATTGGGATCGGAATCCCGGCGGCGGTTATGGCGCGAGGACAGTTGCCTCACGCGATCGACCACCTCCTTTGCTAGCATTACTGCTTCGTTTAAGGATAAGGACACGAGGACACGGCGTTGCTCTGCCCAAGTGGGGCACACCTCCACCATGTGCTCCACTGTGTCCTCCAGGCGGTCCACACAGTGGCGACACCCGGTCGTCGCTCCCGCACGAACAGGAGCTTTTCGAACTTATCGTGTTCGGTGAGAACCTGAATCATGTGGAAGGTGAGAATGCCGTTACGTACTTATACAGGTAACTATTTTCCAGGAAATGGCCCTTTCTTTTGATCCACACTAAAGAAAGGAAAGGGCATTTCAGAGAAATATTTTATGATTTCCCAATCATGAAATAAGAGAGGGAGTGTCAAAATTTTACTAACTGAAACCCACCCGTGTTCCTTCAGTTGTCTTTTGCGATCCAGGGCCGCAGTAACTCTGTCGAACAAATCCGGAGCCAAAGCACTTTTTGCCTGGCATAGGAATCGAACCCAGGACCTGTTTGAGTTATCCTCTTATATGAAATTTCTTATAAATATATTAAAAACCCAATTTGATTGGCCTTTTGGTCTAGTGGTTAGTGGCTCTCACTGCTATGCGGGAGGTCGTGGGTTCGATTGCCACCCAGTTTGTGTGATGAGCACGATCATTTGTGTGTGATAGTTGTGGAATATTACATCAACCTTTGTGCATCAGCTGTCCAATTTTTAATTAATTGTAAAATTATGTACAATAAAGAATATAAGCATAAGAAGACCATCTAAGAAACTAATCTGCATTGTTCTCATATGACATGACCATTACATATTTACTGTATGAACTTTAAAACAGATTTTGACCTCTAAGTTGGTTTCTGTGTTTCTTCTCAGGGTAATCTGCTCGGAGACACCGGACTCATCTAGTTAAAATTGAGATAAAAAATTACATGTTTTTTAAAAACCTATTTGTAAAATAAATATCATGTATCATTCATCAGGGTCAGCCGTCAGTCTTATTGCCAATCAGTAATAAAAAAAAATTACAAGATATTCATGTTATGCAAATTGTAGTAATCAACAACTTTAACGATAAAAGTTTTGTAACGATATTTATTGTTACGTTATGCAAAAAAAAACGATTGTTACTCAGTTACACTTCTGGCCAAAAAAAATACCTACCGCTAAAATTGGTACGCATGATTTTGATACATTGGTTGTTACACTGTTTGTCATAAAAATGTATCACCGCTCATATTTGTTTCGTAGGGTTTTTTAATGTTTTTGTCACGTTTGGCCACAAGAATGTATCTGCCGCTAAAATAGTTCATGCCTTTATTTAGGACATTGACTTTGCGCACTAAATAACATGTCTATGTGAAGCTAAGTAACTTACATTAGTGTAATGTGCCCTGCATGCATCAGAGAGTACATTAACGATTATCGATTAAGTTAATTAAGTTCGGGTAATTGACTGTGGGTGTAGGCCTGTTAGCGCCATACATGGTTGGCATACTTAGCCGATAGCTTGGGTAAGTGGAGTAGCTAATAAATTTAAGAAAACAAATTGGTTCTGGTTTTATTTCCTGGTTTATCGATAGAAACACTAAGACGTATATTATATTCATAGATATATTATATAGATTAATTAGATAGATTAGATAGCTTTTACCTCGGTCAGAGATTAAGCATTGCCATACAACGTGGCAATGCCGCCAGCCTTTTGGGTACACTTCCAGTCGACAGCGATGCGGAGGAGTTTTTTGATGCCATATTTTAGCTAGTAGTTTTTGATTTAAGTGTATATATAGTTTTAATTAGTTAAGTGTTTTATGTATTCATTTTTTAAGACTGCATTGGATTATCATTAAATTAAAATGAAACTAGTCAAAATTAGATAGATTGGAAAAAGACTGTTAGACAAAAAGAAAATGTACTTCACTAGCTGCAATTCTCTAAAAAAATGTGATATACTAAGCAGTATCTTTCCTGACTTGCTGAGTAGGAAGTAGACATGAAAAAAAAAACATATCAAATTAAAATCGATTTTAACTTGTTTCTACATTTGCGCCTATAAAAAGTACACAGTACACGCTTGACGGCGCTCAATACCTTTGAGTTGTGGATAGTAATTTTTACAAAGCAGCTAAACCCGTTGTTTGTTGGTTTTCATTAGATTGGTGTGTATGTAGTTTTAGGCCCGTGACGGAACAAGCTTGCCTAGAAATAAATCATTCAATCTTGACTTAAAGACCCCTAGGTTGTAGCTATCAGGGAATAGAGACTGGCAGGGAATCCACTCCTTAAAGCAAACACTGCGTTAAGTGAGAGCCCGCGCCGGTACCCGTCGCGTGACGTCGCTCGTGTGTCCTGTGCGGCGTTACCCGTAGCGGAAACCGGATTATTACCTGCGCAGTGTCGCTAGTTCAACTTTAACGGTGTGCATGTAGTCGTTTCGATGGAGAACTTTAATGTATTATTACTTAGCAAAACGGGCGACGAGTGCCCGCGCGGCGACCAGCGACTGATCACTTTTATGACGCAGGCGTCCACTTAACGCAGCGTCGGCCCTTAGTTATACACAAAAGCTGCAGATGAAGTTATAAAAATACTATTTTTGGCTTTTTGTTTTTGAATTATATTTCGGTAAGAGTCACTTCGATTTATTTAAGTGACACTAATGGTAGAAGACAATGACTTCTTTAATACAGGTCCCTATCTAGTTTAAAAGTCAGGGCTTCAAATTTTTGCTGATTAAAGTGGTTGTATGTAACAATAAAACTATTTAATTTGATATCTACATATAACATAAAATTACCACCTGTATTATAAGCCCTCTCTTATTCCCTCATACATTGATTATCACCTACTGTTGTGCAAATTGTACAAATTGCCTAGCCAAATAGTCTTATTAGCATAGGACGTGAAATATCCAGCAATAATGTTGAAATAACTTAATCGTATGTACTTATAATAGGTATAACTAAAATCCATGTTGGGCAAGTAATTTATTAGCACATACAATGTTATTCAGGCTATTACATTTATTGTTTTAACAACCTAGTATTGTCTTACTAACATTTTTATTTAACACTAGCATTTACAAATGGCTTTGCTCCCGGAACTAGTTTTAGGGTTCCGTACCTCAAAAGAAAAAAAAGGGAAACCTTATGGGAACACTTTGTTGTCCGTCCGTCTATCTGTCTGTCTGTCTATCAAGACCCTTTATCTCGAGAGCCCGCAGAGGTATTGAATTGATATTAAAACCACATACTTACTCAAGGCTGCGGTCCCTTGAAACTCTAAAAAAATCTAACTTATGAGTTAACGAAAGAAACGAAACGAAAAAAAGATACGACCGTTTACACGACACTCGGGAATCAAAATTCATTCATTCTATGAATTTTATGGAATTTCAGGATTCTAGGTCAACACCTAGAATCCTGAAATTTGGCATGAATCAAGGTCTTATAGCAAAAATATAGAAAAAAAAAACTGAAAACTGTAAATTTGTAGTTACATCACAAAAAAAAAACTTTTTTTGCGATTCGGAAAAATTTTCGTAACTCAATTCAGGAGTAGGGAGAAAAAAAAATACTTACTGCCATTGTGTAAAATAGTTTTTCAACCATGTACTTAATGCCTATCACAAAAATGCAAACAATTAAATTAAATCAAAGTAAACAACGATCCAACACGTAATCATATGACTATTTAAAATCCAGCCAATTTAAAACCGCATTAATGATTATTACGATTAACTCATTATCCGTAATTTACTCGGCATTGGAACGTTAACAAGCTATCACTTATTTGCGGGATTGGAATAAGCATGAAGATCGACGCTTAAAATTCTCATACGTATTAAGAGGTTCAATAGCCTCCTTAAATTATAGGACATTGGTACAAAGAAAGCTGTTACTAAATGAAATTTTAAGAAGGGCCTGACCACGGGCCTGACATACGGCGGGTATCCACCCTTACGTTGTTGAAACCTCTACCGTCATTTATACCGCGAACATCGAAGAACTGACACTATTTGCCTGCTGCGGTCTTTCCATCCAATTATAATGTAGGTGTCTCCAATACTAGATTGAATAGGCTCTTAATAAACTAGTACACCTTACCATCAGGTAGGATAGCAGTCAAGCACTAGTTTATATCAAATAAAAAAAAATAAAAAATGGTTTTAAAGTTAAATACTAAGTTAAGGTTTAAATGATGGGCTGCGGAATTGTTAAAAAGATATAATACTCCAGCACTGGAACGCAAAGGGCAACTGAAAGAACAGAGGTTTTTTTAGGTGGGAAATGATCCAATGACTCTCCGGGAGCGCGTTTCAGACTTCTAATGACCAAAACCCACCCCTGTTCCTTCTTCGCCTTCGTTCCAGGGCCCCCGGGGTTCACTTTCGCACAACCCATGGAGGCAGCAGGCTTCGACCCTGCTGGGATCCTAAGGTTTGCTAACATCTCCTTGAGGCGCGCTTGGAACACCACGCGCCGTCGACAACTTGGGCTCGGTCCGGACGGTTACCGAACGGTCGGACGGCGAGCTACCCATTGCCAGCAATGAGTCATCTACCGTGAAATACTTGTTATTGAGGGGACTGTTAGCCATCTGAGATTTTTTTTTAGCAGTTTCACTTCACTAAATGATGCGTTTTGAATGTAAATACTAAATTCGCTGTATACTTATAATATTTAAGCATTTCCAACAATTACTCGCGAATCCCATCGTCAGAACTGGATTTTGATTACAATGTTATTATTATAGATGTAGGTACATTATGTTTTTTTAAATAAACAAATGTTTTTCTCAATCCGTTTATAAATGAATCCTGAGGTAAAATATAAAAGATATAACATATACAACACTAACTTTTTTTAGGTGACTGAGATTTTTATATTAAGAAAACCGCTTTTCTAGAATATACTAGATAGCATCCTATCTAATTTCATGGGTTACTAGTCGATTTTCGTTTACTTAACCCTAGACTAAATATAGTTTGGTTGAACATGATAATATTACCTAACACGTCAGTATTTTGCTAAAAGAATATCTTCAGCAAACATAATCTCGAGAAAAAAAACCCGTTACCCGATGCGCAAAAACAAACAGCAATTAATTTGTCCCGGTGTGTAACTCGCATATTACTCGTACACTGCCCGCCATTGTAAAGGCACAGTCCGCGGTGAATACGATGCATCCCCAGTGCTCCTGACACATCAATTATCTGCGCCCATTTCGGTTTGCTTCCATTGTATTTATGTTACCACAATACCTTTGTAATTTGCGCCTGATGATGTGTAATGAAGATGAGACGACAATTTCTGAGTGTGTGGTTTTTGTTTGGTAATTACATTTCGAAAGTGTACGTTTCTACTTCCTACATACAATTGATTGCATATATTCATTTCAATTTTAACTTGAATCGATATTATACACTAATTTATATAGAGGTATAATCGTTTATTTTTTATATTCTTTTAAAGCAATTACGTAATTGTAACGACCCCGACTTACAAGTTGTAGGTCGCGGGTTCAAACCCAGCCAGGCGCATTACTTCGTGTAATTTATTTCATCACCACTGCTCTCAAAACGGTGAAGGAAAACATCGTGAGGAAACCGGCATGTCCTAGAACAAAAAAAATCGAAGACGTGACATCCACCAACCCGCACTGGGCCCGCGTGGTGGATTACGGCCCATTCCCTCTCCTAGAGAGGAGGCCTGAGTCCCAAGAGTGAGAACATTATAAAGCCGACTATGCTATGCTTGCTAATTACGTAATTATACACTAATTTTGCTGACATCTCTTTGAGGCGTCCGTGGAACACTACGCGCCGTCGATGATAAAAGCGCCCATTGTGCTCTTGTTTTTGTAAACTGTTCATAAAATGCGATGTAAAGTACATTATAATAAATAAAATCTTTAGAACCAGTACCGATCGCGTTGCAGTCATGCATACAATTTTTATTTTAGAGAAAGTAGGACGAGTATTTTCGAAAATCAATGAAAACGATATTGATTTGGCTCATTCATTTCTTTTATTCAAATTTTTACGATTATAAAATTGTTTTGTTGTCTGTTATTTTTATGCTGAGACGAAAATTTCCGCATGTCTTGTAACGAATTGAAACCAACGTCTTGATTAGTCAAAGCATTTGGGTATTATTGTAAATTTAAATCCATAAACATTGGTTTTTACTGTGTTAACTTCGGTGAATGACCTCTGTGACTAATTTAATTACTGTCTGCGACTAATAACAAACTGCGATTGCAAATTTGTTTTATCTGTTAGCCTCCAGTGACAACATCATCTCTCTCAACTCCACTAATAATACTATAGAATAGAATAGACTTTGTTGTACAGTCACGAGCAATAAGACTGATTTATTGAATATATTACCACATATTCAGTCAATCAATAATTGAATACGTTTATTTGCATAATAAAGCTAAAAAAAGGTGTTATTTGTAGGTATAATATGTATACTGTACTATGACCTATTATGGTGTGCAAATTAAACAACCAATCTATTTTAATTTCTGCTATTCCAGAAATAAATTTACGATAAGTGGTTCCGAAACTACACATATTTCTTGAATGAGAAAATGTGACAATGTACCTACAAGTCTTATTGTTCATGACTGTACAGTCAGGGGTCAAAAGTGCATTGCACTTCCATCAATACTAAAGAGTCTAAAATGTCTTTGTAGAAGAGGGTCAATGGTTCATGCCTGATTTGATTTGTAGCATAAAATCTATAGTATTGATTAAACTAGTTATGGACTATGAAACTTCTACTACAAAGAAATTTTAGAAACTTTAGCATTGGGAGAGTGCAACTGCACTTTTGACCCCTGACTGTACTCGTACGTCAAAAAGTACTAAAAAATCAAGTTAGAAGTATGTGTTTTACTAAAAACCTTAAGGCGAGAGTGCCACGCTAGCCCGCGTATTTTTTTTTTTTAGATTTTTGAATTGCTATTCAATGTCAGTTGTATTTTAATCAAAATATTAATGTGCGGCCGTAGTACGTATTTATTTGTGGGATTATAACCGGTAAAATCATCAATACGACTCTCAGTTTCTCTTACCTAATAGCATGGCTAGTCATTCAATATGGTACATTCATATTTTAATTAACATACAACTCCCCACACCCTTAAAACAAAAGAGAATCAAGAAACACACGCGTAAATATGATTTTTGTACTATTTCCGAGGGGACAAGTGATTAAAGGTCATCATCTTCCTGCCCTTGTCCCATCTTATTTGGGGTCGGCGCAACACGCTTTTTTCTTCCATTGTATTCTGACAACCGTCATACTATCACTAACTTCTTTTTCTTTCATATAACTGTTCACACAATCCATCCATCTTTTCTTTGGCCTCCCTCTCCCTCTCCACCCATCCACATGTATACTCATAACTCTTTTAGTAACATGCGTTTCATCTCTCCTCTTTACATGACCATACCCAGACAAACGATTCCCTTTCAACTTTTCAGTCACTGGCGCCACTTTCAAACTTCCTCTAATATATTAATTTCTCACTTTATCCATTTTCGTCACACCACACAGGTAACAAAGGTAACAAACTATATTATTTACTCGCTTGTAACTTACACATTTTTGTTGCAGGTAATTTGTCTTTGGAAACCCGTGGTCCTAGAACACAAAGGACGACTGAAGGAACACAGGTGGGTTTTAGTCAGTAAAAGTCTGACACGCCCTCTCGCTCCAGTCTAGAGTGTGAGAAGTCATAAGATGATATCCCAGCTCCCAAAAAAAAGGTATTTTTCTTTCACTTTAAGAAAATCACAGACAGACAAACTCTGTACGAGTTAGTAGTCTAGGTCCCCAGCCACGTGTATTCGGGGCTTATATCCGTCAAGATTAAGCGCTCATGTTGAAACTGCCACCATTTGTCACTCACAACATACCGACCCAGTTAATTTGTCCAACACTAGGTAGAAAGGGATTCTAGATGATTTTAGGCCTATGTGGGCTAAAAGCTCAGCCTATTTTGTATTACAAGAGCGATCATTGTCCTTTCTCTAATGCCTTTAGAGGTATACGGAACAGAGTTTAACTGGCATGTTAGTCTAGTGGTTAGTGGCCCTGACTGCTATGACCGAGGACGTGGGTTCGATTCCCACCCAGGAAAAATGTTTGTGTGATGAGCATGATCATTTGTTCGGTGTCTGGGTGTAATTTATCTATAATATGTATGTGTTTAGAAATATATAAGTATGTTTATCAGTTGTCTAGTACTCATAGCACAAGCTCTGCGTAGTTTGGGACCAGACGGCGTTGTGTGATAGTAGTGGAATATAAAAGGGAGGATCTTCCGACCAGACAGATGTTAAGTCTGGTCTGTACAGCTGTCCGATAGTTAATTCCGAGCTGTTGTATGTTCTAATCGCGCGGAGAACGAGGATTTTTTAATTTTGAATTCCTTTGTGGCATAGATAGACACAGATGTCGCTACATGTCTGTATGTAGAAATTCAAACAATAAACTATGTAGATACGACCTGTGCTATCCCACTGCTGGGCAAAATCTTCCCACCTGTCCTTCCGTTGTACTCGGTTCTAGCCCATTTGTTGCTAATTCTTCAGGAAGATACCAAAGTCCATCTTCTCCATCGTGGTTTGACGCAAACCCTTTTGCGATAGCGAAATAAGTTACGTACTTAAGAGGGTCTTTTCCACTCGCCCATCGTCAACATCGACCATGGTTTAAAAGCTTATTGCTTCATCTAACACAATCCAACGCGATGTTTGATGAAGAGGCAGTGCAAAAAAAGACAGATAACACGTGAAAACTATCTTGGCATTCGGTGATTCCGTGATTTACTGGAATATTTCACAAAACTTGTTCCAGGAAATACGTTTTTTATTTAAATTTTTAAAAGTTTTTTAAGAAAAATTGTCGCCATTTAGAATCTCGATTAAATGTACAAGGTTTCTATTGATGTACTTTTTTATATTTTTAATTTATGAGTACATTATGGAGGGCCAAAGTTCACGTAAATAAAATTGCAGATTTTCAGAGGTCTTTACTAGATTAATTTTACACAAATTTATGTTTTGATTTCTTTAGAAGCCTAGATAATATCCACAAGATAGCTGTGTATTCAAAATATCTAGAGATATAATAATATGTGTAATCACATTATAATCACGTAAGAAAGGTTGTATGAAAATTTATAAATTTATTTAAACTTCATGTACAGCAGTGGTACTCGTACATAGGAGGACTTATGCAACAAGGCATTATCTACCAGTCAACCTTTGGGTGAAAAAAGGCAACACTGTGGTAGGTTTGCACAATCAACAAATACACATACTTCAAACAGAAAAAAAAATCCTCGAAAAGGACGCTCTTAACTCACGATAGGAGAATATCGATATCGATTTAGTAATCGTAATCATAGTAATTTGTTGGAAAGGTATTCTTACAAGTCATCTAAAGAACAGACATTATAGCCAAGAAATTAGTTATCAAAAATAAGTTACCTTATTAACCGATGTCAAACTGATAAAAGAAAATATAATTAACAAATAGATAGATGACACCAAAAGTGATTAAATCAATAGAAAAATCACAAAAAAAAAATACAGTAATTCATGAGTTCATGACAATTTTTAATTCGTTATTGGTATTTAAAGCTAGCTCGATATGCCATCTTTTCAAACGAGCTTTGAAGCTGCCTTTAGTTGGGGCACCAGAAATAGCTTCAGGCAACTGTCGGGTCCAAAACATGAGGCGTCTAGGGAGATTGGGCGGGCGTTTAGGATAGCGATCGCAGTCAAGCACTGGTTTATATCAATTAAAAAAAAAAGGTTCCCTCGATTTTAATTGGGTATTTTTCACTCTAGCCTGAAAACCTATCAAACTTTCGCCCATGGTACCAGTGCCTTTAATAATATTCACAAATTATTATTGTTTCTATGTTCACAATATTCACATGGGATTTTTTTTTTTATGGGTAGGAAAGTCATCTTATGACAAATCCCGCTCTTGGGCGGAGCGAGAGATAGTGTCAGACTTTTACTGACTAAAAACCCACTCCTGTTCCTTCGTTGCCTTCGTCCCAGGGCCCCGGGTTTCGATTTCACACTACCCATGGGTTGTTTCTATGTTCACAATACTCACATGGGATTTTTTTTTCATGGGTAAGAAAATCATCTTATGACAAATCCCGCTCTTGGGCGGAGCGAGAGATAGTGTCAAACTTTTACTGACTAAAAACCCGCACCTGTTCCTTCTTTGCCTTCGTCCCAGGGTCGGGTTTCACTTTCACACTACCCGTGAATATTCACATGGTATGCCTATTTCCACAATAGCATGTTAATCACCAACTTCCCAGTTTCATAACATGTTAGTTACAACTTATTAAACACGCTTACATTATTTTCAATTAAATTAAGTAATATATTTGTAACGGTCAACAACCGTGTCGAGTCTTGCATACCGATTGATCTTTGTCTTATTGCTGTGGCTAAGGCTGCGCACACACGGGTCGACTTTTTGTCGCAATTTGTTGTAGGGTTTCGTGTTATCTTGGACGTATGTGTTTTGATAGACGATTTGATAATGTTAAAGAACTTTAAAAGTGCTGTTATATTGGCAACAATCTATATAACTAGAAATTAATGGCTAAAAGTGTTGCTAAGCACAAAACTCGAGAGTGACTGTACTAATTTGCATTACCTATCTTTTTTTAAAACTTCTTGTTGAAACCTGAGGAAAGTTTTTATAAAGAGAAAATGAAAAAAAAAACATTTTTTTTATTACATTCAGTCGTGCAGAGCAGCCTCCTAGCCAAGTTACAACCGTAACGTTTCGATTCTCTTTTCGTCAATCGCCTCGAGTAGGCCACGCCTCCGATTCCTTTATTCTGACGTCATCTCAACGCTCAGTCGACGAGGCGATCAACGAAACGAAAATCGAAACGAAACGGTTGTAACTTGGCTAGGGGGGCAGGGATGTCACGGACGTTAAATTCCGATTTCGTAAGGTCGGAATTTCCGTTTGATTGTGCATCTCCTATTCCAATTTCGGTTCCGTTTCAAAAAATGGTAAATGATGCCGCGCGGTAACCAGACCCTAAAAGGATGAGCAGAATTCCATGATAGCAACAATACCAAATTCTTTATAGTGGTGAGGTCAACTGAGCTCTTCCAGTGATCGTATAGATGGGGTAGTCTTGGTGGTTAAAATTTCTTCGTCCTTTAACTGGCTACATATAGAAGCCTTCTTATTTAGTTCATTAAATTTCAAACTGAAATCATATATCTCAAAGATATTTACTTACGTAGTTACAGCTAATTGTAACCTAAGTTTGGAAACATTATTGTATCTAAACATCACACTAATTTAAAGGCGAAAGTCTGTGAGTGTGTGTATGTTTGTTACTCTTTCACGCTGAAACTGCTGAAGGGATTGGGGTTTTTAGCACACAGGTAGACTATTTTCTGGAATAGCACATAGGATAGGTATTTTTTTATCGCGGGAGTGCGTTTTTTTGCAATAATTTTCTAATTTCACGCGGGCGAAGTCGCTGGCAGAAGCTAATAAAAAAAACTGGGCAAGTGTGAGTCGGACTCGCGCACTGTGGGTTCTGTACAAAATTACCTATGTAAATAGTTCAATTCCCGAATAGAGTCTTGAAGATTTTTCCGAATCACCAAAAAAGTTTTTTTTGTGACGTAACAAAAAAATTACTGATTTCAGATTTATAATACCTGTGCTACAAGACCTTGCTTTATGCCAAATTTCAAAATTCTGGGTCAACGGGAAGTACCCTATGAATTTTGATTCCCTTGAGAGTGTCGAAATACACGTTTTTGCGACATAATCGGCCGTTTCTTTTTTTCGTTAACTTAGAAGTTTGTTTTTTTCATAGCTTCAAGGGACCGCAAACCTGCGTATATGCTGCGCGCGTTTCCGAGATAAATGGTCTTGACAGACAGACAGACAGACGGACAACAAAGCGATCCTATAAGGGTTCCGTTTTTTTCTTTGTCATGTATGGAACCCTAAAAATAATTACAGTAAAGTATTATGTGAGTGTTTGTTTGTTACTTCTTCACGCTCAACCATCTGAATAAACCTACCATATCTTGTATTAAGGACATAGGATATCTACTTTTATCTCGGGAGTACGTTCCTTCGGTTAGTCTCGCTATACTCTAGTTTCATATTTTTCGTAAATACCTACCAAAAAGTTTGTTGTAAGTCTTTTTCTTCATCACTGCCCGCGAATGTGATTTCATGCAGCGGAACTTTTTGGTACCTATTTTACGAGTCGATCATAGCGAAACTCGACCATGTTTCTTTGAGATAATATGCTTCGTTTGCGTGGGCGGAGTCGCTGGCTTGAGCTAGTATACAATAGGTTACAATGTTAGATTATAGTTTCACTTCGGGGAATACTTCGAAAAGCCTAATTTAATGTCTCCCGTTTATTATATTCAAGATTTCTTGATAATTTTGAATAATTAACTAGAATACTAATTAACTAGTATTCATGGAATATTGAATAGGCGTCTCAAGGTTATTATTTCAGTAAGTTAAATTATGTACAGAAGACGAAGGAGGAGGTGTTACTATGAACAGAGGTAATTAATTAAATGAGAATAATTAGGAAGATGAACAACAAATAGATTAATTTGAAATAAGTATATATTTTACTCTTCATTACCTAAGCATTCATTTCTATTAATTAAGCTGAAGCTTTATTAAAGAATTGCTCGCAAGAGTTAACGCTGCCCAGGAACGCAATGCGCATTTGAAGGGATACAGATGGATTGTAAAAGTCTGAGGGCCACTGCTGCGTTAAGCTGTCACCCGTCGAGAAGTATTATATCTATGTCACGCGTGTTTCGTGTGTGACGGTCCCCGTAGCGGAAACCGGATTATTACCTGCGCATTACGCTATTTCAACTTTAACGGTGTGCATGTAGTCGTGTCAACGGGAACTTTAATGTATTATTACTAAGAAAATGGTGCGCGGGGCTCGGTTCCCCGCGACGGGACACTTGTAAGGGACCGCGCGGGCGCCCGCTTAACAAAGCGTCGGCCCTGATATTCCCTTTTGTTCCACCTAGAGCAAGAAGAGTCATTTAATAGTTTCCCAGCTCAAAAAAAACTTAGGTAGGTACCTACGTATATTTGTTTTACCAAGCACTAATAGTGCAACCAATCTCGCAGCATTCATGAATTTCCTATGGCAGTGTAGAGTGTAGTGTTTGTGGTGTGTGTGTGTGTGTGCATGTGTGTGTGTGTGTGTGTGTATCTATTAATTTTCTAGAAATCACCTCTATCAAACACATTACTTTAGTTTGATATTGCATTATTAACTAGCGAATACTTAGCGTATGCTACGCTAATAAAAGTAAAAAAGCTTTTATAAAAAGCAAGCTTTTGATTAAATGCGTTAAAAACAATAAAATAAACTGTTTCTTTAAAACTTTTACTATATGATATAAAAGATTGTCGCATGATTTAAGTACTCATTTTTGCTTATTTTGAAAATTATCAAAATTATAATCAATCAGATAATTCAAAGTCAAAGTTAAAAGTTTTTTATTTCACATAAGCCTACATGGGCACTTATAAAACGCCAGAAGTTAGTGCACGGTTCCAAATTGATCGTTTCCTATGGAGAAGAACCGGCAAGAAACTCCATGGCGACTCTTTTAAAAAAATTTTGTGTCTTACAATATTTCCATATTACAGTAAATACGTAAGTACGTAAATATTATGAAGATAAAGTTATTTAATTTACTTGCTTATCTACACAGGTAATAATTCGCATTATTGTCTTTCTAATTAAACCGATTTGGGGCATATCAATTGTATGGATAAATAATTAAATAATTTTAATATTTTTTAAATTAGGATTGTCTTTCAACTTTAAAGCTGAAACAATTAAATGCAACAACGCATTGCAAATCGTTTCAATTTTTTTATTACTTTATTGTTTTAGTTCCAACACATATAAAATTAAAACTAATGTCAAAAGTTTTATCTCACGATCTATCGCTATCATGAAAAGTAATCTCACATTTGTAAAGAAAAAACTTAAAACAATGCTCTTACTTTTGTAACCATGTGTAACCATCATTTTTAATTATTCAATTCATTTTATTATTTAGTAAGAGACCAAAAAACTCACATTATTTTTTTTCCCGTGTTTGTAACATGTGTAATGCTAATGGCTCAGTCATTAATTTCACAATGACTTTTTGTGTTCATTACAGTTTAGTAGTAGTTTAGGTTCTGGAGTGGCGACCGCGTACCGGAAGACGCAGTGTTGGAAGGCCCCC
This sequence comes from Mythimna vitellina, assembly GCA_949316375.1. Lineage (NCBI taxonomy): Eukaryota > Metazoa > Arthropoda > Insecta > Lepidoptera > Noctuidae > Mythimna > Mythimna vitellina. The sequence continues at coordinate 6,535,147 of OX438696.1, forward strand.
TACAAGGTGGACCGATGACTGGTGAAGGTTGTCGGATTACCGCAACCCACCTTGTAGGATGCGGGACGCACAAGACCGTTCTTTGTGGCGACATTTGGGGGAAGTCTATGTCCAGCAGTGGACGTCTGTCGGCTGAAATGATGATGATGATGACAGTTTAGTTACTATGCTAGGCAACAATGGTCGTTGATGTTAGATCTGCGGTATTGCTCTAAGGAGTTACCGGGATCCGTTTTACGACCTATACTGAATTGTTAAATATATATAACTACTTAGGATGTATAGCTCCATCCAGTGGAGTAGCTAGGCCCTCAGGGGCCCCGTATCAAACATTTATTTTTTTAGAGCTCGTTTATTGGAACTTTCTGGACCAGGATGGACTAGGTGGACAACTTGTTAGGAATTTTTGCGCACGTCGCGTCAGGACCCCTTTTGCGCGGGGTCCCCGTATCATTGATACGGCAGATACAGCGGTAGCTACGCCCCTGGCTCCATCCCTCTTTCTCGCTCGCATTACTGACATTTTAACACGCCATGGTAAGACCCCTGGAACGCAAAGGGCTACTGAAGGAACACGGGTAGGTTTTAGGCAGAAAAACGTTCCAACCAGAGTGAGAGAAGTCATTATTCCGAAATAAGGATATTAACACCAAAGCCGGCCGTCCCGGCGCGGCGGGTTATTACTGGCAAGCTAGCCCCGGCACGGTAGACGCAAAACAAGCCCTGCGGGTTATGCCACCGGCTAAAACCGCCGGCGCCGGCGGCGTTGGTGTGGTGGAGAACTTTATAACGAGCTAAACGGAACTTCTGTTGAATTATGAGCGTCACGACTCTCCCAAAACATTAAATTTCAAATAAATTAAGTCTCTATTCTTTTCTTCTAGGTACATATTACATCACATAGAAAATAAACCGCATTCGCATAGATAAATAACAATTGAGTATAAAGGTACTGCAATTTTTTTTTTAATTCTTCTAACAATCCTTTGAAAGGAGAATTGAAAAAGATGTGGTACTGTCTCTACCCGCTCCTAGAGCGTGAAAAAAAAGAGAAGAATAAGTAAATGATACAACTCTCTCGGCCCAATCTTTAGAGAATACCTACATAATTTATAGGTTAACTGGTAGAGAATACCCTAATGTACATGAAGTTTAAATAAATATATAAAATAATTTAATTGATTGACCTGCGAAAGTGAATGAAGTAGATACAAATAAACAGAGCCTCTTGATATTACAATAGTTTTCTTGTTGACACGTGTCCTATGAAATTATCTCAAGTAGGTATTAGAAAACTTATTAGTCAGTCGGGGTGTGCCAGACTGTACTTTATCACCACTCATAAAGGCTCTTTTACACATTCCACAATCAAAGCCCTTGCAAAGACTAATATGAGCTACTACTTTGTACTATTCTTCTGTTTCCTTCTTCTTTTCTTTTATTATTGTGTGTACATAAATTGTTAAATAAATAAATAAATGAAATGAGTTGAAATTGTTTGTACTGGTACTAATAGAACGCAACAGTATCTTTGAGTGCCATAAGCTGCATTTTTATTCGAAAAAAAAATCAAATGAAAAAGGTTATGTATTGAAACAAAGCCGCTGTTAAATGCTTGTAGATCCTAATTTTGCCTCAGGAGCAGTACTGGGCCTCAAGTCTGCTATTACAATAGTGTCAGAATGGTCTATCATTGACTTCATAATTGTTGATTTTGACCAAGTTTGTTATTCTACAAATATAATGGCGTCATTATGACTTTCCAATGATCTACCACTGACAATCCATTGAAAGAAATGGCATAGAATGGTAATCTCGTACATAATGACAAATGAATATTTGACGTATGCGTATAACTGCCAAAATTTTGACAGTTCCTTTGGTTAGTGACTTACCATTAGAACGTCATTGTGCAGTCATTGCTTTTAATTTGTATCGAGACAGCTCAATATTGTCATTCTACCACACCTCAATGATCGACCATTATGAATTATCAGCCTTCGAACTTTTAGCAAAATGACAATGGTATCGTGTTGGAACGACGAATTTAAAATAGCAGACTTGGGCCCCTAGTGCAGTGGTAACGACCCTGACTTTTGAGTAGGTACTTAGTTCGAACCTGGGCGCATTACTTTCAATAATTTATTTCATTTGGAACTATTATTTTATTTCCTAGAACCAAAAAAATCGAAGACATGATGATTCTTCTCCTTTCTCTATCGTATATTTCAATATTTATTAGTTTGTAATTTGGTTTATGTATTATATTTTATTGTATTTTTATTATCTTTTCTTTTTTTGTACATTATTTATGCTGTTGTACACTGACAGCCCCAAATCTTTTCCTTTCTTTTTAGTCCATGCAAAGGTTGTCTGGTAGAAATTGCCCTGTGCAATAAGACCGCCTATTGTACACTTATTTTTTATAAATGTCTATCCTGTAATACGTTAAGGTGTGCAATAAAGAAATAAATAAATAAATAAGACATGAGACATCCACCAACCAGCACAGGGTTCGAGTGGTGGATTACGGCCCATTCCCTGCAGAGAGAACATGATTATGGCTGATTATGTTACTAATCTTGCTTGTTTCAATTCCTGAGGATTTTAATATTGAAGAGTCTACAAAGTAGTATAGTCGTGTTATCTCGTCGTTCAAGTGTCGCCCCGTCTGTGCTCAGCCTACTGATATAAAACAATTGATAGTGATTATTTTAGAACACCTCAGTCAGTGTTCTTTCTACAAGCGTGAAATAGTGTTCAGTGTTGTACATTTTTACATTAAAAAAACATAACATAACAAGTTTTGATACTTTTTACAAGCGTGTGTTGTTTTTTGGTCGTATTCTTCGTTATTCTCCAAGTGTTTTACAAAAATTTCAGTGAAAGTATTAACATTTTAGACGTGATAAATAAACAGTCTGTGTTTCTTAAAACAGCGTAAAGTTCAGGGTTTTTTTTCTTTATTTTGTGTAGTGCTACATAATTATGTAAATTAAATGTTTACGTACCGAAACGGCTCACTGCAAAACAAATACAATGTATTTTATACTCATAGTAAACAATATGACGGGTCATTAATTTTATAAACAATTTCTCATTTTACGTGAAGATTATTTGGTAACAAACAAACAGTTTAAATTTGGGTAAAATTAAAAGCATCTAAAGTTAGATTACATTTTAGATTTTTCAAAAATTACCCGAATATTTTCCGAACTTGTACATTAGTAGGTACAGATTGTGAAGTGGTAATTTTAGGAAGTGAAAGAGAAAATTATTGGAGTAGGTCTATTGGGTAGGTAGCTTTAAACAAAAAACTTCAAGTGATTGGAAATAGTATTGAGATGTGGTCATCATCATGGGCCTAGCTTTTTCCTAACTTTACATGAAGCGACTGTCTTTCTAACCTTTACAATCCAGTCATTGGGTAACTCGATCTCTCTCACCTCTTAGCAAGACTAGTGTTAGATTTCCTATAAGCTTCTGATGATCTGTAACAACTCTCAACTCTGTGATCTACATAACAAATGACAGTCGGGACCAAAGGCTTAACATGCTTTCTGAGGCACGGTGGAATCTCGGTATCTTAAGATGGTCACCCATCCACCGACTGACCTCAGCAATTTTTTGCTTAACCTAGTAGATCGAACCGTGTGGCTATTATTATTTTAGCCAGGAACTCCATCGTATAAAATACCTCTTATTATCCAAAAATAAAAACACGTGTCTTCTTCTCCAACCAAGTCCGGTCTACATAACGGTCATGCACTCAATAACAGCATCTCTGCGCGCTCCTTCGCCCATAATGGACAATATCTGATTTTACGCAAAGTGATTACAGTGGGCAACTACAATTAACTATCTACTTACTTATTTTATAATATAAATAGAAAAGTCAGCGCACTTTTTCTTTTATAGCAAGTACCAAGATTTTTATAGGGGAAACGAGGAAATAAACCATCGGTTATTTCAGAATTATGATTTTTTATTTCAACAATAAATCATGCCATCTTCTTGACAAGTCAAATAGATTTATTATTATTAAAGTAAAATGATTTCTTGATCAATTACAATGATTGTAAAGTTTCACTCTTACTAATGATCACAAAACGTCCGATAAAATTCTATTACCAATTGATTAACTACTTTATATATTATTGTTATTTGACCAGTACTTGTTGATGTATGGCCTTTAAAAGAAACTATGACTATTTAGTTTATTTCGGAGTTTCTTCTCGGGTAGTCAGCTAGGAAACACCGGCCTTATCTCGTGAAAAAAATTACGTTTTTTAAATTATTTATTAAAACCTATGTGTAATATAAATATCTTATATCATTAACAAATAAAAAAATACATAAATTAGTCCATTTTAATAATACTTATATACCTAAATTCGAAAGTAACTGTCTATTTGAACGAAATTGGATGAAACTTTGAACACAGATATGCCATGTCTTGGAATTTAACATAAAATATCGGGGATAATTTTTAGTTAGAAACAAAATAAACAATCAATATTGGGCAGTTCTCATAATCTCAACCATCGAGCATCCAAAAACATCCTTCTTCATATTCCTTCTCCCCGTACTAATTCTTACGCTGTCTCTACCATAAAACTCTGGAATGTACTTCCTCTTGACATTAAAAAGGCTGAAAGTAAATTTCCTCCAAGCTTAAAATTCGGAACTACTTCCTTGAAGTCTTCTCAACCTTAGTTCGGTCTTCGTCATAATTGTTATATTTTAAGTTCTCTTAATCATAATGATTTCATATTTATCATAGTATTTATTAGTTTATTATATTAGCATATACCTATACGTATTTTATTATTTTATGCAACTTAATTTAACGATACTACATTCTATTTCAAATATCTGTTATTTATTTATTGTGCACACCTACCACAGTGTTGTCTTTTTTAACCAAATGGTTGAGTGGTAGAGTATGCCTAGTGGTATTTAGTCCGCCTATGTACCACCACTGTACATGAAGTTTAAATAAATAAATAAAATGAACACAAAATAAAACTAAAATGTTATCAATTAAATGTTAATGACATAAATTTTTCTGCTTATCAGTGTTCGGAAAATGCACTACTTAATTAAATTAGTATCAAGGTTAAAATAACAATAACAATTATTGGTAAATTGATAACGTGATTTTGATTAGGAATTAATTCTGTTTATTTATAAATCTATATTATGTAATTTCCTTTTCAACCATACAAAGTTACTGTCGAGTAATTCATTGTGAATATTGTAAGTTTCTTATTTGTATGAGGTAAAACTCTTTGTCGTGTACCTAATTATTAAGAAGCTTAAAAACTGCATTGTTAAAATTTCACTTAGCATATCTTAATCAGCCTTAATTATAATGTTCCCACAGCTGGGCCTCCTCTCTTGGAGAGGAGATGGGACGTAATCCATCATACAGGCCCAGTACAAGTGGTATCCACCACTCACGTCACAATATGTCTTTGGGTTGGTGCAATGAACTTTTTTTGAAGTGGATTTTGTGGTTCTAGGATAGGTATACCAATTTCCACACGATTTTTTCTTTTGCCATATTGAGAGCACAGGTGAAGAAATAAATTACACGAGTACAGGTAGGTCTTTTATTTGTGAATTTTCGTTTGCGTTACTAATAAACTTTTTCCTTCTTTCTTTTGAAAACTTCAATTATTTTCAGGCTCATTTCAAACATGCGATCTTAAACGCTGATGGTAAGTATAATCTATCATCGGTTTTTTAAATATCTTTTTATTCATTCAAATAAATTTAGCAGCATAAAGATAAGTAATTAAGTACTTGTCTTTTATAGCATATTTTTTACTAAACAACATCAGTTTTTTTTTTCTGGAAACCGCATCAAAATTGGTTATAAAATGAAGCAAAAATTAGCATTTCAAATATTTGTATGAGTAATAGTGGGAGCGTGGTGGGAACATCTCGTTATCTCTTTTTTACGCGCGTAATCTTTTTTCTTGTAAGTTTGTGCATGCTTTTTCTGTTGCTTGACAGTTTTTCCTTCTACCAGATTTGAAAAGTTTTTAAGTAATTCAATTTTCAACAGATTAGATTTTTTTTTCTATTAGATTTTGAATAAAATTAATTTTTGATACTTACAAGTAATAAAAAAAATTATCAAAACCACTACTAGGTATTATAGTTTTTTTTATTAACGTTTTTGGCTTCGATACTAAGTCCATTAGGCCAAGTTTTCGTATGAATAGTTTATTAGTTTACCATTAGAATGCTGGTGCAACATATTCTAATGTTTTGTAGTATTTGGCAGCAAATGTATCCAGTCAGCCTTCTCGGCAAACTTCGCTGAGCTGGCCAAAACTACAATAAAATTTTCAGTTGCATTTCACCGAGATCGCGCCTGTTTCAATGACCCTACATATTGTTCAGTTGCGAAGACACTTGAGATACTAAACTACACTAATTTTACATCACAATATCCACTAGGAATCAATTTGCGAATAATTAAAACAGACACTGAACTTCACTCGAAAAATCCAGCCAAAAACTCTCGTACCATAGAATTTTCGTAACTAATCATAGACTACTATATCCTTAGTAACTAGTCTATGGTTTGGTTGTCATGTGTATTCAACCGCTGAAATTGAAAAACATGTGATTTTCAATAAAATACAATCATTCATCTTTCGACATTATCTCACAATGCTATCATTATTTTGAGTCAACCTACAACCAACACCATGGTCTTTACTCCATTGACATAAAGTTCAAAATAACTCCTATAAAGCATTTATCTCAAATTTATTTGCCGCACAACCTTCGTGATGAATGTTCAAGGTAACAGATGCTGGAGTATTTCGTTGCGTCCTCTTAAATTGGGACAACGTTATCTTTAGAAAAATACCTATTTAAAGTTGATATTTGTATGGACTTTTCATTGCCAAACTCAACGTGCAAATCTTTTCAAACTTGGAAGTAGCTATGAGTACCTAATTAGGTTCTAATTTTACAAATATGTATACCGTTTTCTCTAAGACACTTTGTTTTTGTAAGTAAATAAGATTCACTTTGAAATTGTAGGGCCTTGAAATTTTTATTTATAGTGAGAAGGTTTGTTTTTGTAAGAATATACTTCCTTAACAGTTTGGCATTTTGGCTTGAGAACGAATGAACGAGCTAAGTGAAAGGTGACACATGTCACTTTGACAGAATTCCCGCTGACGTTTCTTCGAACCGAGCAGATAAAAGTGCCAACCGCAGAGGTCTGGGTTCTTTCGTCTGTCCTCAGCCGTGAGAAAAACGTCGAGTCTCAGGGACTATCTCACGGCTCACGTTGTGTGAAGTGAATACCTAAAGCTAGCATCATAATAAATCAGTTGTGTGTTCTGGAATAGTTTGTTTATTGATCGGTACCCAGCCATCGCCCACAAAACAGAGTCCCTTGACAGAGCTTCAATGATGATCGGCATCCTTAGCCAAAACAACACGTGTTTTTTTCCTCCCTCCTAAGGAGGAGGTAGGAAAAAACACTAAAGATCATACATAAGTTTTGGGTTTGTCTCCAGGATAAGGTTATCCTGGAGACAAACCCAAGACTTATGTAGTCTTAGGTAGCCTTTTGCCGTCTTGAGAGCAGGAGTACTATCATGACGTCTTAAAATCGTCATGAATCTGATGTGAGAAAAGGATAGCGATGTCTTGATGGTGTGCGCCTAGTCGAAGACAAGTCTGTCTAAGACAGTCAGTTGTGTCAAGTGTGTGCAGGCCCTTATGCTGAAAAATCGAATAATGACACTAATATTATAAAAGCGAAAGTTCGTGAGTGTGGTTTAGATGAAATTTGGCATACAGGTAGACCTTAGCTCATATTCAACCTCTTCGAAGCGATCTCACAGAGTTTGTAAACCAGAAATCGTGGGGCAAATGACGTTGGTAGCCCCTGATATACACATGCTAGCTCCTGCCAGCAAATCCGCCCACGTGAAATTAAGTTTCTCCATACAAACTTTGAATCTCCGTTTCATGCCATTAAGGAGAGAATTTTGGAAAATCCTCTTTTATTAGTCACCTACGTCATAAAAGAAAACCTTGTGAATCATTTCACGTTCTTAATCCCAGTAGTTTCGGCTGTGCGTTTACATGTCAGTCAGTTTCGCCTTATAAATATATAGATAGTAGATAGATAAGAATATTCAGATACTATTGCATTACAGCCACAATTCACGACGTTTGAGAGTTTCTCAGTATTCAATCTGTATATAATACGTTGGGAAGTAGACTTCTGGATCAAGGGCGGTGTCATATTCGGTTATTTTAAAGCAAACTGTTGATGTGGGATGTGGGACGGACATTTGGGTGTGAACCTTTGTCTTTTGCGGTTCGGTTTAATATGATAGCTGTGTCCATTTTGCCTGCGGTTACTTTTCTGAAATTAAATTATCATGTTAAAAAAATATTTAAGTACGTAGGACCGAACGATGAAAATATTATTTTAAGCTGAAAACTGAAAGACAAAGTTGCTTAAAAAGTAGCAAGTTGTTGTCAGTCAAAACTTTTATTTGTATTCGTCGCCTACTTCAAGACCTGTAACATGATGTTTAAAGTAAGATTATTTCAATCGTATTTCCAGTGTGGATAAGAGATGGCGCTAGACAACCTGTATAGTTCTGTCTCTTACCCACACTGAAATAAGAATGAAACAATCTTACTTTGAACGTCATGGTAACCCCGCAAGTTCGTAAAGTTGCATAAAAATAACTAATAATTCTGTGCTTGCGATTATGAAATAGAAGTCCGACATAGTATTTGATGTCAAAGACCATGACACCCGTATCTCCGCCATAGAAAACGGCGTCTTAGCGAGAGAGACAAATATATTAATACTTATTATAAGAATGTAAAGTTCATAATTTTGTTTGTAAGAATCAGGGGCGCCGACTCCGTGGGTGCTCGGGGGCTCAAGCACCCATGAGAAATAAACAGTGGGTGCCGAGCACCCCTGAGAATAGACATCAAGAAACAGATCAGTAATTGCCTTTTCGGGATAGGCGTTTTTCATTACCCGACGAAACGTTTAGCGCAGTGGTTTAGAGTTCCGGTTGAGAAGCAAGGATTGCGGGTTCGATTCCCGCAACGACACAAATAGTGTTTGGGGTACCTTCGTTGTTCCTGATTCCATAGTACAAGGGTAAACCTTTATTTTTGAACAGGACAATGTATGTAATGTTGTCTCAATATATTATTATTTATTTTTATCACACATAATTTGTAATTAAGTACGCAGTATTTAAGTCGGACACTTATTTATTTGTCAGTCGATCAGTGTGCATTTCTCTTCTCACAATTCACCACTTTTTCGAGTCATCAAATGAGCGCAAGCGTGAGCACCCATGAGGTTACCTAAAAGCCGGCGCGCTCCTGGTAAGAATAAACTAATGAACCTATTTTGAAAATTCTTTCACCAGTATCAAACTACATTACTGAGTAACATCTCTACATATTATAAAACTAAGTCGCTTTTCGTGTCTGTCTGTCCCTATGTATGCTTAGATCTTTAAAATTACGCAACGAATTTTGATGCGGTTTTTTTAATAGATAGAGTGATTCAAAAGGAAGGTTTATATGTATAATACACGCACAATATAGTTAAAAAATACTGAGGATTTTAGAGGTTTCTAATCTGATTGATTGAATCTGCTTTTAGCGATAAGACCGCCCTTTGTGACACCCTATTAATGTTAATTTCCTAATGTAAATTGTATTTTTGGTGTACAATAAAGAATATGTATCTATCTATCTGATGTCGTAAATAAACACATTTTTTGCGCTTACATTGCAAATAAAAAGTTTTTATACTATGACGTGATCAGCATTGCACCCGTGCGAAGCCGGGGCGGGTCGCTATTAGGCTGTATTTGATTGAAATTAGTAATATTTTTTTACCCCAAAAATATTTCACATGCAACGAAGCGGGCACTGATCAGCTAGTTTGTTATAAATTGTGATATCTCATTAGCTCTTCTAGCGATTTTGATATTGTTTTCACAATTAGTAGGTATTCTGTTTTTGTACATTTTTTGATAAACTTGTTAGTAAACAATTTTATTTTTCATGCATATATTCTCTATTGCTTTCACGTCACTCAATTAGGGAGCCACGGGTAGTGTGAAAGCGAAATCCGGGGCCCTGGGAGCCTCCTGGGGCCCAGGAGTGGGTTTTTAGTCAGTAAAAGTCTGACACTACCTCCCGCTCCGCCCAAGAGCGCGATTTGTCATAAGATGATTTTCATACACAATAAAAAAAACTCAATTTGGGAGCAGAATATTAATAATCCAAAATGAATGCAATCATGAAAGTAAACACACTATTAATGAATAAACTCATGTCTTATCTTATCTGACAGGTGCTCAACTAGGTTTTGTCGGCGTGATAATACGCTATCAGCTCTATATGTCACTATCTCATACTACATCAACTTGTAAATTGCACGGAAAAATGTTTCTTATGAAAATTGTTGGTTACGTCCTTTTGATCGATTCTAGTGTACTTTTTGTATGCGTTTCGATTGAAGAAGGTCTTTAGTGCCTGTTAGTAATAGTGAGGAATTTGGTAGCTATGGGTACCTTAATCAAATACATGTCATGATGCAAACATCTGTGTAAAATATAGGAGGATAAAAATAATGTAAAATTGCATGCAGTCAGTATTTTTTTTTTATATAAACTAGTGCTTGACTGCGATCCCACCTGATGGTAAGCAGTGATGCAATCGTTGATGGTTAGGCGCACTAGTTTATTAAGAGCCTATTCACTCTAGCCTTGAAGACACCCAAATTATAATCGGATGAGAAAACCTCAGCAGGTAAATTGTTCCAGTCCTTCGATGTTTGCGGTATAAACGACGAGGCGAAACGCTTAGTCCGGACCGTAGAGGTTTCAACAACGTAAGGGTGGATACTCGCCTTACGTCGGGTTGTCCGATGGTAGAAATATATTGTCATTGTTTTTATTGGTGACGTCATTAAAATAGGTTTGGAGATAATATGAATATATACTCCATTCGCAGTAAGATTAGACATTGAAACAAACCTTTTTTTACTGTCCGTTCAACCGATTTTGAATTCTATTCCGTAGACATAAGGATTGCATCAAAAGCAAAAAAAGTAGCTACAATACCAACTATTTACTCTAGCCGCCATTTGTCGTGCCTCCAACGCAATAAAAGTCAAAATCGGTTAAACGGACAGTAAAAAACGTTTGTTTAAATGTCTAATCTTATTGTGAATGGTGTGTTGGATAGTTAGATTTTGGTACTCGTATGAATGTGGATGATGTAAGGAATATGTAGGACGTAGATAATGGTGGTGGTCTCTTCTTACCCCTTTCGGAAAAGGAAGTAGGGTATTTTAAGTAAAAATAGTTGTCACATTTCTTTTTACTATTTCTGTCAAAAAAATAAGTGATAGCGTAATATTTTTTTTTTTTTATTTTAACGTCACTTGGACCTTTAAGTCAAGTCTTATTTATTTTTTTAAAACACTGCACTATGTATCACATTAAAATACTGGTGCAACACATTCTAATGTTTTTTTTGTATTTGGCAGCAAATGTATCGAGTTAGCCTTCTCGGCAAACTTCGCTGAGGTAGCCAAAACTACAATAAAATTCTCAGCTCCATTTTACCGAGAAAACACTGCATTATGTATCACAATAGAAAACTGGTGCAACACATTCTAATGTGTTTGTAGTATTTGGCAACAAATGTATCGAGTCAGCCTTCTCAGCAAACTTCGCTGAGGTAGCCAAAACTACAATAAAATTCTCAGCTCCATTTTGCCGAGATCACGCCTGTTTCAATGATTCCACATATTAACCAGTTGCGCGGATACTTGAGATACAAAACTACACCAATTTTACATCACAATATCCACTAGGATTCAAATTGCGATTAATTAAAACAGCCACTGAACTTCACTCGAAAATCCCGCCAAAAACTCCGATAGCGCCCGCCCCAAGTAATATGGGCCAAGAGCAGGAAGATCATAATTATACAAAATAGCCAATTAAAAACAAAGCCATTCAATACTAAGCAAGTTAGAAACCTTTCAAATTTGGTGGAAGGGGAAACTGTCAAATAACAGAATAACGTACTAAATGTGACGTCACCGCTGTTAGGTTATATATGAACAAAAAAGATATAGAGATGTTCCTAATCGCAAAAAAAGATTTTTTTTTTATTCCTATTGTTGGGCTATGAGACCTTGCTTCATGCCAAATTTCAGGATTCTAGGTGAATGAGAAGTACCCTATGAATTTTGATTCCCTTGAGAGTGTCGATATAGGTTTTTTGCGACATAAACGTCTGTTTTTTTTTTCTAGACTCAGAAGTTTGATTTTTTCACAGCTTCAAGGGACCGCAGACTTGATTATATGGTTTTAATTTCAACTCGATACCTCCACGCGTTCTCGAGATAAAGGTCTTGTCGAACGTGATCCTATAAGGGTTACGTTTTTTTCCTTTTGAGATACGGAACCCTAAAAAGGTACCTATTTCTTGTACCGTTACTTGCCATGTATCATGATAACATCTCCCTTTCGTCTCGGGTCGTTGCCTACTTTTATTTCTATGAATAGTTTATGTAAATAATGGAAATTATTTGAAGTTGCGTACCTACTTCCTTATGTGTTTTATCTCATGTGTATGTATATTCGTTTTATTTATAATACTAGTTACTTTTTATATTTTTATATAAAAAGTAGGTTAATAGTAGGTTAAGTTTATGTACGAGAACTGAATTATTAACCAATTTGGACAAACTCCCAATTAAACTTCATTTAGGTTGAAACTTGGTGGCCGAGTGGTAACGGCCCCGACTTACGAGTTGTAGGTTGCGGGTTCAAACCCAGCCAAGCGCATTAATTCGTGTAATTTATTTCTTTACCACTGCTCTCAAAATGGTGAAGAAAAATTGTGAGGAAACCGGCATGTCCTAGAACCAAAAATTCGAAGACATGTGATATCCACCAACCCGCACTGGGCCTGCGTGGTGGAATACGGCCGATACCCTCTCCTAGAGAGGAGGCCTGAGTCCCAACAGTGGGAACATTATAAGGCCGACTATGCTATGCTAGGTTGAAACTAACTTTGGCGTAGTCAAAATTTGTATCGTATTGTTTCAGGGCAATCTTATTTTTAAAAAAAAAAATTCTAATTCTCCACAAAATTTTAAATGAAGAATCTGTTAACTTTAGTGTTTGAAATATAATCACATGATTTTTTTATTGGTAAGAGGCCAGTACTAGTAGTGTAGTGAATGAATATTGACTATATGATTGGATGTTCAAATTTCATAGCTCGCTCCGCTCGTTCTCGCATTCTCTACATAATATCACAAGTTTTTTTATATTTCTATGATCACAATAAAAACTTAACCTAAATGAAGACCTGTCATATTCCAGTAAGAGTAGTAAGAGTATTCCCATTTTCGAGCTTTTTTTATGTGGGACATCATCTAATAATAAATAATAAATCATTTATTTTCAGGCATCTTGGCCCATATATACCTTACAGACTAACATATATAAAGTAAAAGAAATACAATGTACTGTTAATAAATAAGACTTATGACTATGTTAGTTCACACTGCACTTGTTCACTTTGTGCTGTTCTGTGGCATTTGTCCGCGGAAGCGACGGAACACCACGCCCTGCGGCCAAAAGTCTTCCTTCAACATGAGGGGCAGAAAAGTATCTAATGACATCTCCCGCCCTTGGGCGGGGCGAGAGAGAGTGTCAGACTTTTACTGACTAAATCTCACTCCTGTTCCTTCTTTGCCTTCGTTCCAGGGTCCCAGGGTTCTCTTTCACTTCACTCATGGCCCCAATAAGCTTCCTGCTGCTGGGCCCCTACGATTTGCTGACACCTCCTTGAGGGCCGCGTGGAACACTACGCGCCGTCGACAACTTAAACTCGGTCCGGAAGTTGTAAGCTTGAGTCTGAACCCATTTTCGAGTTTACATAATGACAAAACCGCTTCTTACATCTTTTACCATACCTGCACATTTCTAGACGGTATGAACGTAACTTATTCAGTTTGTCTATCTCCTTCTTGGCCTACCGCGATCCCTTCGAACCAGTCCTGTGCAGATAGGTATAAAAAAAAAATCCTCAAGTTTTATTTAATATGGGGCCCTATTGGGTCTAGCTACGCTACTGCTAGACAAATTGATATTTGTAAGAAAATGTGTTATCATCACTATATCATACCGCTAGAAAATTAGCCGACACAAGCGAAGAACTGTGACAATATTGCTTTATTTACATTACCAGCAATATCTATTAAAATCATTTATAAATATTACCTACATTTTAAAATGACAGTGTTAAGCGATAAATTCTTTAGATAATCCTACCTCATTAGCACATATAATGAAGGTAGGTACTTGTACTGTTTATTTACTGATTAAAAATACACCATTATCACTGATTCATTTAAATGCTTTGTTTTATCGTGTATACTATGTCCTCACACGGTGTCGCTTTTATGTTTCATATTTTGAAAGCATTTTTATCTGATTAATTGGCGTTAAGTACGTTTTTTTGAGGCTTCCAATCATCAAATAATTCCTCGCTCTCTGGGTGGAGAGAGGGGATGTGTCAGACTTCTACGGACTTATATCCACCCGTGTTCCTTCAGTTACCCATTGAAAGCGACCCTAGAAAAGTCGCGATAACTCTTGCGAACAATTCCGCAGTCCCAACAAATTAGTACAACTTATCTACATAGGTAACTACTAGGGATTGCAAAATCCGGACTTTTTAGAAAACCGAATTTCTGTACTCTCGTCCGATAAAAATCCGGATTATCCGGATTGTTCGAACTTTTGAGTATTTTAAGTTGATTTGATATAACTCAAATAAATAGCATAAATAATTTAAAATATGTATTTATTCGCTCAATTCACAGCACGACAGAATAAAATCAACTAAAATAATCCACAAAACTTTTAAGCATCAGTCATATTTCCCGTTATAAATTCACATAATCATTTTTAATAAAACATTAACATAAACTTTAGATAATTAAGATAACAACATGAACTAATTAAAAAAAATCATTAGGATTGTGTAAATATTGTAAGGCACCGAAAACAGTATAGAGCCGTCTCTCTTTAATTCTCCTTATCAATGAATTTGCCAGTTGCTTTGCAGATATCGTGTCTTGGCTTTCTAATGATTTTATCAAAAAATTAAAAGCTATATAGGCCGTTAGAATAATCTCTGCGAGAGCCAAATTCGCGTAAATACACTATACACCTAATCCTACCAATTCAAATATATTTTGGATTACTTTAATGGAAATTTGTGGATAACTGCAAATATTATTCGTTAAACTCAGTTTTGAATAAAATCCAAAAAAAGAATTTGAGTCCAAAAAACCAGATTTTAAAATGTCAAAAAAAAAACGGATTTTTCAATTATTTTCGAATTTCGAAGAATTTGGATTGCAATCCCTAGTATCTACTATTTGAAAAGACTGGAAAAAATATTTTGATTTTATAAATCATTAAAAAAGTTATCTAAACATTACTTATTCTATGTCTATATCTAACAAATGTTAAAATAAAATTATTTTTTCTCACGCTCACATGCAAGTTAGTTCCTTTGTCGCGTAATAGATGTCACTACAAGAGTAACTATGGTTACGTCTTAATTACTTACTCAGACAAGGTTTTTCCGGAGACCTTTTAATTATATTCAGTAGCTTGATAACTGTCAATGTTAAACTATGATATCCTGAAAATTACAGAACTATCCATTTTTAAATATAGCCTATGGATAGTTTCGTAACATTTTTTTCTTAATGATATAAACTAGTGCTTGACTGCAATCCCACCTAATGGTAGGTAAGCAGTGATGTAATCGTTGATGGTGAAACGCACTAGTTTATTAAGAATCTATTCACTCTAGTCTTGAAGCCTAGAGCCTATTCACTCTAGCCTGGAAAACCGCAGGAGGCAAATTGTTCCAGTAAGATAATATAGATTACAGTCAATATCATGAACCTTTCAGACTATACAACACCATCCATTTTCAAATTCCGTCAAGGAATTGCCGAGGTTATTAACTTGGCACAAGTTTTTGTCGGATTTAGTTAAATGGAGTTCAGTAGCTGTCTTTATTCGCAAATTGATTCCTAGTGACTACTGTGATGTAAAATTGGTGTTTTTTTTTGTAGGTGGGTAAATCATCCAATGACATCCCCCGCTCTTGGGCGGAGCGTGAGGGCGTGTCAGACTTTTATTGACTAAAAACCCACTCCTGTTCCTTCGTTGCCTTTCGTACCAGGGCCGAGTCTCCCTTTCAGAAGCAGACCCTTGGCCCCAGTAGGCTTCGACCCTGCTGGGCCCCTGGTTTGCTGACAGATGTCAAACCGTTGTCGACATCGACGCCGTCGACGCCTTGGGCTCGGTCCAGACGGTTACCGGACGGTCGGGCGGCGAGCAATGGGTACATTGCAAGCCTACGCCTACGGCGGCCGGAAATCAGGATCGGAATCCCGGCGGCTGGGGCGTGAGGGAAATTGGTGTAGTTTTGTATCTCAAGTGTCTACACAGCTGGATAATATGTAGAATCATAGAAATAGGCGCGATTTTGGTAAAATAGAGCTGAGAATTACTGTAGTATTGACTACCACAGCGAAGCTTACCGAGAAGGCTCACCCGATACATTTGTAGTAAAATACTTCAAAAACGTTAGAATGTGTTACATCCGCGTGCTAATGGAACTCAAAGTAACTTAAAATGACTGACAACTTAATACTTCTGTAGCGACATCTATGGCGTCACATAAGAACTAATCCTGCATCGCGCAATCAAAGTTCTCCGCGCGATTAGAATATGTAGAACAGCCCGAAATTATCTATCGGGCAGTTGCCCACCAGACATAACAAGTTTAGAGGTAAGCGGAACAGAGTGTAAAGTCCCGCAAACCTCCTCCGACCAGACGGGTGTTATGTCTGGTGGGCAAC
Source organism: Mythimna vitellina (assembly GCA_949316375.1). Taxonomy (NCBI): domain Eukaryota; kingdom Metazoa; phylum Arthropoda; class Insecta; order Lepidoptera; family Noctuidae; genus Mythimna; species Mythimna vitellina. The sequence goes on from OX438696.1 coordinate 6,552,161, forward strand.
TGCCCGATAGATAATTTCGGGCTGTTCTGTATGTTCTACTCGCGCGGAAAACTTTGATTGCGCGATGCAGGATTAGTTCTTATGTGACGCCATAGATGTTGCTACACTTCCTAAACTTGACACTGGTTAAATGCACAAAACTTAGCTGAAAAAAAAAAATTGGCACAAACTCACACACGAATTTTCTAACACTAGTTTTAAATGACAAAGTACCTACCTACTAGACATACATACAGTCATAGCTGAGATTAGATAAAAAGATATTTACAGAGATGGCTAATAAAAAACGGATCGCTGATAGTAATGGTCATCGCGTTGCCTTTGATACAGACCGTTATTTCGTATGTGATAATTATGAGTGATAAAATGCAAATAGTGATAAAACAGATTATTGGTGAGTTGATAACCGTAGTGTTTATGAAATTAATTTTTGTTATTATCCAAACGCGTGGTTTGAGCCGGAAATGTGTTTTGTTTTGCTAGTGGCGTGCTTTTTAAATCCAAGAAAAATTATTAACTTTGATGGGGACAGTGAAACCCATTTTATTCCCATTGCTCCCATTATCATTCACCCCATTTTCCTTATTTCCATGAAAAGTATGATATTTGATTATCGTGGAGTTTATTTTTATTTGCTATGTGTTTAGTAATAATAATAAATCAAATCAAAATAAAAACATTTATTATCAAACAAACCATTTACAGGCACTTTTGAACTGTCAAAAAGCCGATCAATCAGAAAAGCGAATTTAATTGGACATACAAAAGCGTATTTTTTTTATTTTCATAGCTTTCATGATCACGAAAAGTTTATTATAAAAAGAGAATTTAATACTGAATTGACATTTGGGAGTTCTACTCACCCATTTGTAATGAACTATTGAAAATAAATATTCAATAAAAGGCGGAAGTCACATTTTAGTTTAAAAAAAAACACTGCGGCCCGGCCCGAAGTATTTCTCTCCCACAATTTACTACAGTATTCGTTCTAGCAATATTGAATCGTCATAATTTCCTTGGCATATTTTTATTCGATTAGAACTGCAGTCCTAAATAGGTAGGTAGTTTATTTCAACATTCTTCAGCCGTAACCATGACCTTCGAACATGAATAAAACGCGATTATAATCCATGAAGTTTATTCTAGAATATGTTATATAACTATTTTTTAAGGTAAGTTCGATATTACCTAACAATAGCTCAGCTCTACATATTGTTTTTCCATTTCAATTGGAAACAATTTAGATTCTACATAAATGATAGTTCATCATCAAGGTCTAATGCATATATGATCTAGATTGTAGGTCATCATTAGCTAATATACCTACTGCTGAACATGTTTTTCCCTATAGAATTGATCATTATTGATGAAGTAAATGATGATATATGTATAAGTTTATGTCAGTCCAATCACGACATCTACATTCTGCAGCAGTTGATGCGCTAAAGAAAAGAAAAGAAAGAAAAATATATTTATTTGGTGACACACAAATAAAAAAGTTAAATTAAAAAAAAGGAGAACCATTCAAAAAGCAATGACGTTGTGTGGTCATATTGTTGTCTGACAGTACGGTCGTCTTCGACCAATTTTCCACTATTAGGAGGATATCTCGACAAAAACTTGCAATTAAATGTGCTCCCATGTTACAAATCTGTTGGTTTATACAAGTCTCTTAAGAAAAACCCGAAGCGAAATAAACACAAGCGTGATATTCGCATAAAGATGATTTTACCGTAATTTACCTGAAAAAATCGACACGAATTATATTTCTGAACAGAACGGTTGAACAATTTTAACGCTTTGAGTGGCTTTATAAGGATCTAGCGATTCAAATCGCAAATGTATTCTTTTAAAATAACATGCGTCGTATGCTTCACTTTCATTTTTGACAGCTGTCAAAATGACAGTGGTTCAAACATGGAAGTTCGATGACGAATTGGATCATCCTTTTTATCGACACTCCTGTATTTGTACAAGGTTTAGGCACGGCTGCATGGGTTAGATAAATCCTGCCGTTATGGGTCGTTGCATTATGTTCCACGTGAGTCTCAAAGTCCAGGCATCAAAATAGATGGGGGCTCAATAGAGCTGAAATCTGATTTATTATTATTAATAGTAGTTTGCGGGGTTTACACCCAGTTCCTCATATTTTTTAAACTGGTGACCCTTGACACTGAACATCAGCGCAGCCTTCGTGTAGTTAGGTATTAAAAAGGGTCATATCACTAGACCATTATTCTTTGTAGAGCCATTTACATTTCGTTACACGGGTGGAAAACATGTTGTTTACAAAATGATGTAACATCTCTAACTGTCCATTACTCATCTCGATAACTTAGGTAGGTACGTATCTACAGCTTCGTTATCACTATGATTTCACTTTTAACACACCCTGGTGCCTCATCTTGATAACTAAACTCTTCAGTGTGTTTTGTAACATAAGATCTATATTTTTTTACCTATATAAATAAATTCAATACATTACCTTAAATTTTAAAATTCAATATCTTTATTTTCAGACTAGTGTCCATATAGTGTTAGTAAAAATACATAAAAAAGAAACTTAGGAATAAATGTTAGTATCTACTCTAATACATGTGGGGAAAATATTTTAGATGGATATACATAATATCCTCTGCCTCCGCATAGGTACATTGAAGGACTGACAATTTGCCTGATGCGGTCTTCCCGTCCGATTATAATTTGGGTGTCTTCAAGCCTAGAGTGAATAAGCTCTTAATAAACTAGTCCGCTTCACCATCAACGATTGCATCACTGCTTACCATCAGGTGGGATTGCAGCCAAGCACTAGTTTATTCATAAAACAACGAGGTTAATAAAACTATAGAAATTAATCATTTTAAATAACGAGTCAAGTGCGAGTCGGACACGATTAACGCTCGCTCTCAAAACAATAAAATCTCATTTTTATATATTATTTTAATATTTTATTTTAATATTTATTTTTGTTTTTGTAACGGCAAAAGAAAGCATAGACTCTGTGAAAATTCCAACTATCTACTTATAATGGTTCATAAGATACAGCCCGCTGACAGAAGGACTGACAGCGGAGATTTGGAAATTGGGGGTTCAGTTGATTGAGCGCATCGCGTACGAAACCCTAAAAATATTAGTGAAGTTGTGTAATTTGATGAGTACCTATCTACCTATCTTAACAAATAGATGACCTATTTAATTTATCTATGAATCCAATTACAGAATTTATGTAATTGGATGTACTGATTGATTACACTGATTATGTCAAATTCAAATGAATTGCTTAAAACTGGTGACGATTTCGCTAATTGTCTAGTTGACCATTTTATAAGATGTTTTATTTTAGTACTACGTAGATATATCCATGTAGATATATCAACGATTAGCAAACTTTCCTATTAATGTTATTTTTTATTAGAGCTGGCAACAGCTTGCCAGCTGGGGGTAGGAGGTTAAATAAAAAACTTTTTACAAAAAAACTATAACCGACTTCACTAAAAAAACCTCTAAAAGGATCAAAATAACTTTAATTTGGGAAGTCGGTGTTTCTCGGTATTATTTGTATCTTATTTAACACCGACTTCCGAAATTAAAGTTATTTTGATCCTTTTAGGAGTCGGTTATAGTTTTGTTTTTTAGAAGCCGGTTAAAAATAGCCTACAATCTATTCTCATACCTACCAAATATACACTAAAAAATCGGTCTAGCCGTTTCAAAAGAGTTCGATTACAAACATTGCAACACGAGATTGGTATAATATAATAATTATGTAGAATATATTAGATAATTATATAGATAAATATCGACGACCGAAAACCAACACACGAACTTTAAAATACTTACTGAAATGTCATCTATCAATAATAAAGTTTTCATAGCATTAAACTAACACAAATAATGGAGTCAAAGAAATAGAAAGAAAATGTCGGACAGCATCGAAGACCTCGTTAGACGGTACAAGGAAAATGTTTTCAGAGAGCAGCACCCGCGAAGCATTGGTCAGTATACGAAATATACACCGCTATTTTTTAATTATTACAAATACTTAAAGGGCTTATTACAAAAGGTCTTGTTATTATTTAAGTAAAGTCTCAATAAATAATATTCATACACAGCAAAGTTATTAGCGTTTGTTTATATCCCAAAATGTCACTCAATTTATGGAAATATTGTACATGCTATTGATTATTTATGATAAGATGGCGATGGCGATCAAAATGAAATAACATTGCATGTATTATTTTCTAGCAGCAATTTTTATGATTCAATATGAATTTACCAATTATGAAAAAATTTCGTGTACATCGTTTTTTTATGATCGGTAACGGGTAGGTACGAAGAGAGCCCCATTTTTTTTGTACTAATTAAAAAATAGTGGTGTATTTATATATATTATATGTTGGTGAATTCAATAGTATGGAAGTGTTGGCGAAGTCAATAGTATGAAAGCCAGCTTAACAACGGGTCGTCAGCGGATACGTCATATCCCCTGTCAGAGTCTGGGCAACTTTGTGCGAACCGAGCAGTTAAAGTTGGCAACCTCAAAGACGCGGTCCTCCTTTTTCTCTGTCGGCAACTACGTGGGCAACACTGCTCTAGAAACTGCCTCTCAACTCGTTGTGAAGTGAATACCAAAAGCATACATCATACCAGTTGCGTGGTCTGGAATGGTTTCTTTATTGCTCGTTGCCCTCTCATCGCCCACAAAATAGGGTCTCTGGAAAGGATTTCCACTGTGATCGTCTTCCTGAGCCGCTATATATATAATATATGTGCCAACTAGTAAGCACAAAAATGGTAGCCCTCATTCTGACCATTACAGCTATGACAGACAAAACTAATGTGAACATTAAAAGTAATGACCTCTCTAATAGTGACTAGAATGTCCAGAGCGTGGATACAGTGCTCTGGCCGCATAAGGAGCTTTTTACAAGCTCACTGCAACGGAATAAGTTCTTTAATAATTTCAAGGAATCTTAAAATAGCATTTTTCTTAAATGAGCTCCGGTTTTGCTTGGACATTTTTCGAAAATTGGAAGCCTAATTATATTCTATAGTTGTAGCTAGGGAATCCAAACCCCGATCAAAATCGCGATCCCGCAGATCCTGCGAGATTTGAGGGATTGGGATATTCTATGTATTTTTTTAAAGGGAATGCACAAAGAAAACTCGGAAATTAAAATTTTCTAAGTTTTTTGTATTTTACAGGTCAAAGTGTATAAAAAAACTAAATACAAGTTAATTCCAAAATATTTTCTATTCAAAATATCCCAATCCAGCAAATCCTGCGGGATCCATGGCATCGCTGACTTCAATCCCGCAGTCCTGCGGAATCGCGATTTTGAAGCGGGATTGGATTCCGTACTCCTGAATCTAAGGACATATATCGTCATCCTACTTTTTTATGGATTGAAACCAAACCACCAAGTAATACAATGGAGATGCAAAAAAACTGACACTTGTTTACACCAGGTGGCGCTACTGTGATTACATCTAGAAATATGTTAGAACCTTGCTAAAACAGTAATTTACTCTGTGACTACAAAGAATTTGTCATTTAGCTGTCAAATTTTTTGTAAACAGGCGATTTTTTTACACATACTAAATTAATATGTTCCGTTGCGCTGTCGTTGCCTGAAAAAATACATGGACCCATGCAAAGACATTAAATATATACTACCAATAGACAGGACATAGCGAACAAAATCGTAATCCAATACTTATTACCTAGTGATCATAAGTCGCCCAGTCTAGTATGACGCCCCTACACGTCAAAACGTGTTTGTATCCGCTATATGTGCTAAATGAAAATCATTTTCTAAGAAAATATTGCGCATAACTGCGCATTACGCTATTGCAAATCTTGCTATGGTAAAATGACTGGACCTAACGTCGGTTTATTTTTGGTATTTACGAAGTAATTAATTAGAATTCAATATGTTTTATAAATAATTCCAGAACATTTGCTAATTTTGTGATAACACCATCTATTGCTGAATAACTTAACCTTACCTTTATTACACACTGAGGCTCTACCACGAGCTCATAACGTGATCTATTTTACGACCTAAACCGAACTGTTAAATGGTGTGTAGCTCCATCACTCTTTTTCGCCCGTACGACTGACATTGTAACATTATCATGGTAAGGCCCCTGGCCACCTATCGAGCGATAGTTAGGCGTCACTGAGGCATAGGATGATAGTTTTTCTAAGACATTTTTTCTGATAGCCGCTCTATTGTATCTCTTTTAAATCTCTTTGGACCCATGTAACTATTTGGTGTTAAACTCCGAAATCTGTGGAAGAAAGCTATCAAGAGAAGAAATTCGGAAGCCCAGTTTTTCATCAACAATATGTGCCATCCATTTTAAACCTGGAGACTTATGAGATAAATCTGTAAACAGGCGATGAGGATCTTTTCTGTAAAATCGGCAATTCAGGTCACTCCCGCCTGCGGTTATATCTATTAGTCTCTTTTCAATACGTAGTCTATACTTTACCTTCACCTGGCTGGAAGGCCTCCTCCGGACCATGGCCTGTACCAAAACCCGGCGCGAGAGATCGCTGCTGGCGATCGCCCCCACAAGGACACGGCGGTGCTCTGCCCAGACGGGGCACACCTCTACCGTATGCCACCGTGTCCTCCGGGCGGGCCACTCTTTCAGCCGAAATTATGATAACGATATCTGGCTACCAGCATCTCCCCTAGCTTTTTGCCCAATTAGCTTGGGGTCAGCTGCCAGTCTGACCGTATGAGCCCGAATACCTGTGTTTTACATGGAGAGGCTGCCTATCAGATATCCACAACCCAGTTACTAGGCAACACGATACTGCTTGGATCAACTGATAGCGTCTGACTACCTAGAACGACGGTCAAAGATCTACGAATGAAAACTGGGACCAACGGCTTTACGTGCTTTTAGAGATACGGAGTGTCAGTAATGTTAGGACATTACTACGGCAAACTTAGAAAAGCACCTACAAATGAATTGATAAATTCACTAGCTTACAATTCACAAGCTAGGTGTCAAACCCGCAACCTCAAGCACGAGAGGCGGATGCCTTGACTACCGTTATCGTCCAAGAACTTAACAAACTCCTTCTCTATTTTCCAGGGTTGTTTACGATACCGGAGTATCCAGAGTTCGAAGCGAATCGAGGCATGTGGTCTGTTGCTCTGGACGCCATACTGACGACGCTGCGGTACCTCGCGCCGGCCACTCTCCTCACGCTCTTCTGGGGTCAGCAGAGCTTCCTCTTCAAGATACTGAAGCATATCGACTCGGCTTTTAGAGCTAGTAAGTACCTTTCTTAAATACTTTCGTTTGAATCTAGTTTTTTTTTTTTTTAATTGATATAAACCAGTGCTTGACTGCGATCCCACCTGATTATCCTACTCCTGGACAGCGGCCTTCCTCCATTACTTTCATCTTTCACAAACCTCTGCATCTTGTTTATTTACGCGAGAAATCCGCAAATGACGTCCCCGCTTTATGTGGAGCGCAAGGGACTGTCAGAATTTTATTGACTAAAACCCACAGTATTCCTTTAGTTACCCGTTTTGCGAGGGCTTTTTTAGGAGGGAAATCATTCAATGACTTCTCCCGCTCTAGGACTGATCGAGAGGTCAGTCTCGTGTCAGTCTTTTACTGACTAAAACCCACTTCTATACTCCTTTGGTTTGCGTTCCAAGATCCCGGGTTTCCGTTTTCGAAGCGAACCCATGGCCCCAGTAGGCTTCGACCCTGCTGGGCCCCTACAATTTTGCTAACATTTTTGCGAGGGGAGCCTTGAAGCCTCTGCATCTGTCTACAAACTTGGACGGAACCGTCGCAATCTATATAAGCATAAGTATATGCATAATCAGCCTTTTAATGTTCCCACTGCTAAGACTCAGGCCTCTTCTCTAGGAGAGGGAATGGCAATCTACCACCCGGGCCCAGTGCGGATTGGTGAATGTCACCTGTCTTCAAGTTTTTGGTTCTAGGAAATGCCGGTTTCCTCACGATGTTTTCCTTCACCTTTTTGAGAGTAGTGGTGGTGAAATAAATTACACAAAGTAATGCGCCAGGCTGGGTCTCCCTGGCGCAATCTCTATAGTCACTAGTAAATTTTGTAGATAGATAGATAGATAGATAGATATTCTTTATTGTACACCAAAAATACATTAGAATCATCAACGTCATATTCAGTTCATAATTTTGTTGAGTTCAGCCAACTGGATAATCTTACGGAGAGCGGTTCTGTTAGAACGGTTAACCAACGTTGACTAAACTACGATAAAGATCATTCAGCTAAAACACGAAGCACTAAAGTCTAGTCTAGATTCACATCTAATATCTGGCTTTACAACTCTACAAACCAGCTTGATGCACTTGAGGCAATTGAGAGGCAAGCCAGGAGGATCGTTGGCTATGATGCACTCGTTGAGTCGAGGCTTCAAACTCTTGAGCATCGACGCCGAGTTGCAAGCCTGTCGATTTTTTTTTTATTGTGCGTACAGCTATGGAGTGAAATTCCTTGACAGAATCTGTTTCCTGATGGCTACAACCCGGGAATCTTTAAGTCAAGAGTGAATAGGTTACTTCTAGGTAAGCATGCTCCATCGTCGACCACATCGTCGCTTTCCATCAGGTGAGATAGCGGTCAAGCGCGAACCTATCAAGAATAAAAAATAATCCTATGGAAATAATTACAACTTAATTATCATCTCTGTAGCCTTTTCCCAACTATCCGTTTAGACTGGAAGCCGACCCCTACGGCTTCCAGTCTAAACGGATGCGACTGAATACCATATTACATGGAGCGACTCCCTATCAGCCCTCCACAACCCAGTTAATGAGCAACACGATACTCCATGGATAAACCGATGGTTATAGGCTTTCTGGCGTCTAACTGCCTGTAGACTGTCAATTATCTACGAGCAATGCTATAAAATGCTGACTTTCTGAAGCCTACTCCTCAGTAAAGGCTAGGTCAATAGGTTTGAAAAAAAAAATGTCACTTTGACTAAGCTACGATAAAGATCATTCAGCTTTAACAAGAAGCACTAAAGTCTAGTCTAGATTCACATCTGATATCTGGCTTTACGACTCTACAAAATTTCCGATGGACATAATTCGTTACACAATTACTGGGTTGCGAAGGTTAGATAGGTCATCTATATATACCTCCCGCGGCTTCGCTCGCGTGGAAGTAAATTTCTCCATACAAATTTTGGACCCCCGTTTCATTCCCTTAGGAGAAACTGACTGACGTATCAACGCACAGCCAAAACTACTAGACCTAGGAGCGTAAAATATAACACAAGTTTTGCTTTTATGACGTAGGCGAGCACTAAAAGAGGATTTCCCAAAATTCACCCCCTAAGAGGATATTACGGGGGTTCAAAGTTTGTATGGAGTAACCAAATTCTACGCTGATGAGTCACTGGCAGAAATTCCATATAAAATGCTCAGACTTTAACATCGACACACGAAGATCGTTTTTGTCTCCTTCAATCTCCTTAGTTTTCTAGCTTCTCTGCTGGATTGCTCGAAAGAGTTACCATGGCTCTCACGCAAAGGGCAACTGAAGAAACACAGGTGGTCAGGTCAGGTCACTAAAAGTCTGACACTCTTCTTGATGATTTCCAACTGAAAAAAAAACATAATTGCATAACTGCGTAATATATGCACGAATGTGGAAGTCTAAAAAGGTATTTTCATCAATTTACAATAAAATATGTTTGCAATCCAACAATAATTAATTTGAACATAGCTTGTTTCCGACATTTATCGCTTTATTATCTATTGTTTTATATTCGGAAAAGAAACGTGAGAACACTTCCCAGAGTTCATAAAGGCTAAAATTTACCTAAATAAGCAGTTGCCATGTGTTTATTTATTGTTCAAAGAATTTAGTACAGAGTTTTATCTCGACCTAGTATCTTTTGAAAGCGAAATTTAGGATGGGAGTACAAAGACTGGGACGGTAAAGGTCTTCTTTGATGACGTTCTTTTCACATTTTTAGTTGCAGCCGTAGAACACATAAGGCTAGGTTTATACGGAGCAAAAGGAAGCTGATGGGTAATTGTCTACCAGCTCTATACACCCCTACTTTTTAATTGGTTCAAAAGAAAATGGGAATAGAATTCCATTTTCTTTTGTACCAACCGTACCCGTTACTGATCATATTTGTGTAGTCAAAAGTAAAAAAAAACGATATCCCAAAATTGTCCACGAAAATTTTTCATAATTGAATCGATCATTCATAACAATTGCTACTAGCGAATACTACCTGCAGTGTTTATTGCCATTTATTAATTCATAATCAATAGCCTGTACAATATTTCCATAAATTGAGTGACATTTTAGGATATAAACAAACGCTAATAACTTTGCTGTTTATGAATATTATTTATTGAGACTTAAATTATACTTAAATAATAACAAGACCTTTTCTGATAAGGCCTTTAAGTATTTGTACTAATTAAAAAACACCAGTGTATAATTATGTTCTTGATGGTAAGCGTGTTTGTAGTAACACTATAATAGTTATTACCAACGGCTTGCCCACGTGAAATTAAAAAGAAGAAAATATCAGAAAGAAACATTCTCCGGAGACAAAAAAAAAATATCCATGTGATATTCCTGGACGTGGTTTACCCATTTACCAAATTGTATTCAAATCCGGTCACCCGTTTGAGCGTGAAGGAGTCCCTTTTGCCTTTATAATATTAATGAGATACCAGGACCACAAAATGTTTACCTTATTTACAAAACAAAATCTGGGATTTCACTACTAAGATTAGTTAGTTTACCTATTTCAAAGGACTCCTTCTCATGTTTGTGTATAATTTGCCCAACGAAGTGAGGAATGTAATATAGTTAGCATAAAGCATAAGCATTAATTATCAGCCTTTTAATGTTCCTACTGGGACTCGGGCTTCCTCTCTAGGAGAAGGGCCGTAATTCGCCACGCGGGCCCAGAATTATAGTTAATAAGTAATATAGTTGCGAACATTTTATTACTATTAGTCCAGTCAAATTAGACCGAAAAATAGGGGTAAGGTTACAATCATTCGCACCCAGCTGAAAATTGGTAGGATTGTTTTAAACACCCATCATAAATGAAATCTAAAAAGTCCTCATCGATCCGACACATGCAAAAAAAAATACTCGCGGTCAAAGGTCACAAAAACGAGTTTTTCGCGATTTACAGAAAAACGATAAGTTTTACCATAAAATTAGCTCAGACAAAAATTGTAGATCTACAAAAATGTCTCAATACTTTTTTTCCTAAGAGCCACAGATCTTTTTTTTCAATTTACTTGCAAGTTTGATTTTATCACAGTTTCCTTATGTAATCTTGGATGTCTAAATTGACCGGACTATACGTGTACCTACCATTTAATCAATAAAGTACTTATTTTTGTTGCCCACATTGTGTCCCACTGCTGGACAAAAGTCTCTTCTCAACCTCTCTGTCTTAGGCGAACACCTGACCAAGTTTACCCCGCGAGCATAATCCGACCGTCACACCAACTTCGCCGTGGTTGCCTCTGTTGCTCCTCCGCAAAGACTACGACCTGTACCATGACGTTTAAAGTAAGATGGTTTCATTCTTATTTCCAGTATGGGTAAGAGATGGCGCTAGACAAGTTTTATAGCTCTCTCTTACCCACTCTGAAATAATAATGAAACAATCTTACTTTGAACGTCATGGTGACCCCGTAGTTAACGTTTAAAAACCACTTAATGAATAAATTCTCACTTAGTTACCTACATAAGCTCTCTAATCCGCTTATCTTCCTCCATAATATCCACAGCGGTCAATTTCTCTGCCATCCATCACTTTCAATGTGCACACAGCTTTATGCGCACTTTTACCAACAATTCACATGTAAACCGTTAACCTTTGCCTTGATCATTATCTCGTATCAAATCGTTTTTATAACAGAACTAGACTTTGCCCGTGACTTCGTTTGCTACAATTTATAAAAAAAATTACTTACACACTGTATTTTAAGGGTGGTTTTGAAAAACTAAATGACGGTTTTTTTTTCATTTTGGTTAGACTGTGCCAAGTTTCAAGTTTAGTAACCCAAGAAATAAGAATTCTCCATGCAATCTTTAAAACCCCCTAAATTTTTCTTCTTCTTCTTCTTTCTGCCCTTATCCCATATTACATGGGGTCGGCGCAACACGTTACGTAACGCACGTAACAAAAAAAAACCTGTTACCTACTTGTAACGTATGGTGAAATTGGGGATAATTAAAAAAAAAAAACAAATAATGTCAACCTTTATTACTTACTTAGGTAGGCATTGGCATACGAAATAAGATTTTGCATACGAAATAAGATTTTGCATATGAAATAAGATTTTGCATACGAAATAAGATTTTGCATATGAAATAAGATTTTGCATACGAAATAAGATTTTGCATACAAACTAAATTCCTTCTTTTCACCCCCTAAAAGGTTGAATTTAAAAAAAAAGACATTCTTAGTACTCGCCTACGTCATAAAACCCTGTGCAAAATTTCATTTTAGTTTCTAGTCCCAGTTGTTTCCGCTGTACGTTGATATGTCAGTCAGTCAATTTCTCCTTTTATATATCTAAATTTCACTTACTTTATTACCAGTTTCTGTGTAATCTCTTCGCACTGTCAAATGAATAAAGGCTTTCATCTGTGCACGACTCAAAATATAATCATTTTAAAAGTTAACGGACTTTATAGCAGCTTATGTGGTTATAAAAGTGGTGTCTTTTATTTTTAACTTCAGTGTGAAGTTGTTTTTCAAGTGTTGTTCTTAATGAATGAAGTCAGTGCTTACTTATTTTGTCCGATTGGTATGTTTCATTACATGTTTGAACTAGCTTCTGCCCGCGGCTTCGCCCGCTTGAAAGTAGGTTTTCCATACAAACTTTAGACTCCCTTTCATCCCCTTAGGGGCTGAATTTTGGAAAATCCTTTCTTAGTGCTCACCTACGTCATAAAAGGAAGCCTTGTGCAAAATTTCTCGTTCCTAGTCCCAGTAGTTTTGGATGTGCGTTGATATGTCAGTAAGTCAGTTTCTCCTTTTATATATATAGATTAGGTAATAGTTTAATGGAAAAAAAAAATCAAGGTAGCTCTGTACTACCGACAGACAAAGAGCGAGCCCCTAAGTATAGTATTATTTAATATTTGCCTTAAGATTAATTATATATTACGATGTAAATACGGAGAAAAATGAAGAAGTTAGGTAATATCCATTATTTACGTCGTGATGGCCCAGCGGTTAAGGCCCGACCCGCCTCTTAAGCATGAGGTTGCGGGTGCGAAACCGGGCAAGTACCAATGTAATTTTTTCAATTCATATATTATGTACTTTTCTAAGGTTATCAAAACTGACTCGGAAAGCACGTAAAACCGTTAGTCCCGGTTGTCTTTCGTAGAGTTTTTGACATTAGTGTAGTTTTGTGTATGTAGTAACTGGGTTGTAGAGGTCTGATGGGCTCCGCGTAAAACACAGGGGTTGGAGTGTAACCTTAAGCGCACTGAGGCGCGAGAACTTAGAGGTATTCAGCTGCAACTGGTTAGACAGGACCCCAAGCTATTTGCGAGGGGAAAAAGCTGGAGGTGATGATGAAGTAATCTAAACATTATCCGTTCGTCAATGGGTTTCCCACTTCATTGATGAGGATATTATCTATCTATTTCTTGATTAGGTAGCATGAAAATGAAACTGGGCAAGTGCGAGCCGGATTCGCGCCCTGAGGGTTCCGTACAAATTTATTTATGTAAACAGTTCAATTCCCGAATGGAGTCTCGAAGATTTTTCGAGAAATCGCAAAATTTTAATTTTGTTGTGATGTAACACCAAATTTACAGTTTTAAGATTTATTCCTATACCTGTGCTATAAGACCTTATTTCACGCAAAATTTTCAGGATTCTGGGTCAACGGGAAGTGCCCTATGAATTTTGATTTCCTCGAGAGTGTAGAAATATACGTTTTTTGAGACATAAACGGCCGTATCTTTTTTTTAACTTAGAAATTTGATTTTTTTTACAGCTTTTAGAGACCGCAGACTTGAGTATCTATATGGTTTTAATTTCAACTCGATACCTTCACACGTTCCCGAGATAAAGGGTCTTTACAGACAGACAGACAGACCGACAACAAAGTGATCAATAAGCGTTCCTTTTTTCCTTTTGAAGTACGGAACCCTAAAAACGACAATAATTATAAAGATTTAATTATTGTAATTAAGATCATCTAGGTTTTCTCGTGACTTACCTTCGACGTAAAGTCAAAGCCGACTTGTGCAAGTCACCTTGTATTCATTAACCGCATTAGCAATCTTCCGATTTCCGTGTCATCCCGGTTAATTATTTTCTTTTAACGATAAAAGGCAAGTAATTAATAGAATTAAAATCTTAAACTGTTTTACTACCAGGTAGATTAAATCGATATTGTTTTTGTTCTTTTATTATACACATCAAAAGTAACAGCATCGTGTTGTGTTGACCAACAACGCGTTTTATTAGGATTGAAAATTCGCCAAGTACGAGTGGGACTCGCGCACGAAAGATTCCGTATAGCCCGTAGCAAAAACGAGCAAAAAAAAAATTACGTTTGTTGTATGGGAGCCCCCTTGAATATTTAGATTTTTTGTATTTGTTGTTATAGCGGTAACAGAAATATCTCATCTGTGAAAATTTCAAATGTTAACTATCACGGTTCATGCGATACGGCCTGATGACATACGGACAGACAGACGGACGAACATCGGAGGCTTAGTAATAGGGTCTCATTGTTGATTATGGAACCAAATTATGTTTTACAAGTCAATATTCGATAAAATTATTCAATGAAACTTTTCAAATCAATTTTCATACAAGTGGAGAAAGTTTCATCATTTTGATACAAGTAGAGGTGGAATTGTCCCGAGCCGCAAGCGAGGGTGTTATGGAGCCGAGTGCGAGTATCAAACGACGTTTTTCAATACTACGAAGATATAAATAAACGGAGGTTGACTGGCGACTCGTGGGGGTCGCTTAACGCCCAACCTGATACGATAAATACAATAAATTGTGACAGGTGTGAACTCGCGCACTTTTCCGCACTAGTGCGGAAAATAGTAAATTGCGTGCGGGTTTTCGAGTAAGTGTAATATATAGATATAATATAATATAATTTTAGTTGAGCGCGTATCATAACTTTTATACATTAAAATTGTGTGTAACTTGATATATTACTAAGGCTTTATTTCATCGCAATCACCATATCGATAGATACCTATACATTTATTGACTGTTAGGCGGTACGAAGTTCGCCAGGTCAGCTAGTGAAAAATAATTGCCGACAGTTAGCGGTCGAGCTGCTAGAGACGGTACTATCAACGCTATCCATAGAAACCAAACTTGTCACCATTGACTTACACGACCACATGAATTTTAATTAAACGTTTTGAGTCTGTACCTACTTACTTACCTCTGTCTGTAGTCGTTGCCAGAGATGGAAATTCCTTGCTCTATAATTCATCTTCTTCTTTTCGTGTCGAATTTTTTTCTCGACTCTCTAGCTCTGTTATTGGCCTTGTATAGATCCTGATTGCTCTATGATCTTTTTTGATCATTTTACATTCATACTACTAAAATTCAACCTTCTTCCACAGTAGTATTCTCAAGCGAGGAACAGAAGCAGTCCGTGCTAAAATGGCTGGCCGAAGCTGGTCCCGTGAGAGTGGAGCACTTGGACACGGTGTGGCGGCACGGCTGGGTGCTGTGCGGAGTGTTAGACGCGGCCCTGCCAGGTGCCTGCGCAGGACACCCCCCCACAAGGCTTTCGCTGAAGCATGCTCAGGCGATCGCTGATCATTATCTTGGTGTTGAACCTGTAAGTCTCTTTTAACGTCTCGATTTCTTGTTTATGGCTAATATTTTCGTTTCAAAGTCCAATGATCTGGTTCTCCTGCCCCAAGCCAAACCCCTAGCCAAGTTACAATCGTATCGTTCGCGCCGAACGCCTCGAGTAGGCCACGCCTCCGATTCCTTTGTTCTGACGTCATCTCAACGCTCAGTCACGTATTCAGAACAAAGTAATCGGAGGCGTGGCCTACTCGGGGCGTTCGAAACGATTGTAACTTGGCTAAGGGGGGTGATCTTTCCCACTTTGGTGGCTATTGAAAGATAAGTAAGTTTCTAGACCGACCACCAAATGAATATTGCACGACTTGCTAAAATGTTTAGCAACGTGTGCAAAAACGCATAACTACACTTTGGCTTTGGTCACCGCTAAAAGTTCTTACAACAAGTCATGATTTTTCATCGTAATGTTTTAAAGCCAATACTCCCATTAGCATTTTTCTCGTTTCCAGGTCTTTTCCCGCCAAGAGCTGGAGTCAAACGATTCGTTAAGCAGACACCAAGAATGGAAGCTCGCTACATACTTAGACCGCATCCGCCAAGCACTCTCCAAACTAACGCCTCCCGTTTCCAAACCTGTCTCTCAAAGAACTTCACCCGAAACCACACAATTCACTCTTGATTATGTGGCGAAGGGCTCAGGACTAACAGCTGCTCAAGTAAACCATAAAGCATACTTCAAAATATATCCAACAGCACAACAAGCTTTAGACCCAGGAGAAATAACTATCCTAATCAGGGGACCTAGAGATACTTATGGCATGACAGTGCTACCGCCGATTCTTGGCAAAGCACAGACGATTAGACAGAAACTCCTGGGCCTACAATCGAAACAAGCTTTCACTGAGAATGTTTTGCCAATAACACAAGGAGCAACGTACTTAAGGTCTTATGGAAAGAACGATATGAACAAAACTTACTACATTCCGAAAACGAAATATGATATTGAGATCGAAGTGGAAGCTCAAACCGATTACGCCAAAATTGGTTACGTGTTAAACATTGAAGGGAAATACTTAGTTTCAATTACAAGTAGAGGTCAGAGCATTGTTGGTTCGCCGTTCACAGTAACTGCTTCCAGCAATATTATTAGTATCCTAGAACAAGATAGTTTCTGCCTGGAAGATGGTGAAGAGATAGATATAGTTGACGTCAAAACTGACAGGAAAGTGGTACTACGTATAGTTGATTTCGTTACAGAGAAAATGTTGCTAAAAGAAAATGGTACTTTGGAGAAAATAAGTGACGATGAAGCGAAACTTTTAATGGCAACCGATACTGAAAATGATATCTCGAATTGTCATAGTGAAACATATTCTGACGTCGAAAATAGCGAAGAACAAGCAGTTGCGCAAAGCAAAAGATTTAACAAAGCAGCTTACAAAATCTTGTCCATGTATCGCGTCTGTAAAATGTTTAATGATCTCATTGCTGATAAGCAATTACATTTTGCAAAGAAAGAAAATTACATTCGCTCAAGGAGCCAACAAGACATTCCTGATATTGTAAATTCAACTCTTACAGAAACAAACATAAAACCGTACATAATATCAGAATTGCGAGAAAAGTTCATTGTTCCAGAAAATATTTCAGTATCACTAAGGGCAGAAAAGTCCACAACTTCTTACCATAGTGAACTTAACAATTCTGGTAGTGAAATTGAGGATGTGACGATAAACATACCAATGATGGAATCTACAAGAAACGATAGTCCCGATAGCTTAGACGGATTTAACGTGTCATGCGAAGATCAAGAAGATAACGTTTCTGTTGACAGGATGACGCCATCAAGTACAAACAATCCTTTCCTAAATGAAATGTTTGAAGAAAACTACGTCGCTTCTAAGAATTTGGGACCATTTGTAACTTCAGAATATGAAACAAATAACTCCCAAAATGAAGAAACAAGAGACAGTTCAATAACTATTGTAATCGATTCTAATCTGTCGCCATCACCAATCAATAATAACCCATTCATGAAGGCAGACAATTTAGGTTTTGTGAAACCAGACTCGAACACATATGAAAGGCCAAAATCACCGGTTTTCAAAATAATTTCAGGCGAAAAAGTCAATCGTGATGCATCTGTGTTTATAAACCCGAAGTCTGAACAGTTAAATGAAGAAGCACTTGGTAATGAATTCGTAAATCCTTTCTTTATGCATCACCACCAATCTGGTCATTTTGAGCAGCCGAAACCTATGACAGATTTTATTATTGGAGCACCAGTTTCTTTGCCACCTATTTTACGAGCACGTTCACCTGAGCCAGAAATAAAAGCTTTAGTTATACCAGGTAATGAAAAACGTAAGAAAAAGATACAAACTAAAAAAATACATGCGGAAAAATCTGAAGAGACCCCTATATCTGAGCTTGTAACGCCTTCGCAAAATAACTCTACCTTGCTGAAAGATACCAAAACTGAAAATATGTCAGCCGTATCATCTACATTTCATAGTTTGGAGTCCAACTTAACAGAAACTACTTTAGACAATTCTAATGCTTCAACTACAAGCGACAACCAGTTCGAACCTTATCAGATTGACTCGGACAGAAATCTTACACCCAGGAAAGATATATGGGATTCTGCATACGTAAGTATAGATGATAATAACAGTTCCCCAGATAGCAATAATAACGAAAGCACAACTCTGTCCGAGACTCTTAGTAAACAGAAGTTTTCTCCTAGTGACGACAATTTCGGATTAAAACAAGAGGAAATATCGAACATGGGACCAGCTGAAAGAGAAATATGGCAAACTTGCAACGATTTAAAAATCGAACCAACTAAAACTCAAGAAGAACCAAAACCTTATAAATGGGAAATCAAACGACCAACGTTTACACCTATCATTGAAGAAAGCGACAGAAGCATATCATCAGGCACAAAAGATCTTTCCAGAACTGACACATGTACGAAACAGGGCGAAGCTGACAGTGTGTCGGTGGCATTTGCTGAACTAAACGACATGTACCAAGAATACTTTCCTAACTCAGAAACCACTTCTATTAACATTGCAGATGAATTGAATAGACTTCACAGCATGGAAGTGGAATATGTTAAACAAACCAAGGACGATAGTGTCAATTCTGCATCTGAAGTAACAGATGTGAAAAGACACGTTGATGAATTAGAAGGAACGATTTCTGAGGTTCAGGCAAATGTCACTGAATCTGTTTCAGTAAGTCAACCCCTTCGCATTGAAACCGACCAACCCTTTGCATATGACAAAGAAAATAAAGATGAAACGCAATTCGGTGAAACGAGTCGCAGTAATATAGTACTTGAAAAGAAGAAATACTGGGATGAGAGAATCCGACAAATAGAGGCTAAATCGGCAGAGACTTCAATACTCCCAAAGAAAAAGCGCATTTCTTCCAAACAATTAAAACATGATTCACTGACCAAGCGAAAGGGTAAACAGATAGTAAAGAATTTCCTAAGTGCAGGAGATTACAGTCAAGTTAAAACTATGAATCAAGTAGATGACAAAGAGGTAGAAATTAAAGTACATGAACCAGTCCATTCAACCGATGATCACATTCAACAAAAATCGTCAGATGTAGATGCAAATGAAAAGTTAGTCGGAAGATGGAAGAAATATTGGGATGAGAAATTAGAAACGGATCAGGTAGAAACCGAGGCTATTGCGTTAAGATTAAAATCTCCTAAAAATAAAGTTAGTACACTGACATCATCTCCAATTTCTAGAAAAGTTGACAGCCCAATCGAAATCAAAGTGAATACGCATTACAGTAACGTAACATCGCCGAGCGTAAAGCAACCACCAGTTAAACAAGAACTGCCAGAAGAAGTCTTCAAAGCATTTGAAACGAGTCCAAAAAGATTTTTCGGTACATCAAGACAGCAAATATTAAATAAAATTGACACATTCTTAGGTAAACCAGCTACTGTCGATATTCCAACAGCCGATATAACCAGTGAATGTCATGAGAGCGGTCTAGTATCTAGTCGAATATCGTTGTTCCATAATTTATCAAACACGGAAGAGTTACCATGGGCCAGAAGGAAAAGTCAATCATTACAAAATGTAAGTCAAAAGAGAGAAAGTGAGAAAAACGTAGTATCATTCGAAGCAAGTCCAAATACAGCACCAGTTAAAAACATTCGTTCTGAAAATCTGGAAGACCGTATCAACGAAGCTACTAATGTAAATGTAACAGATGCTCTAAATCTGAAAAATAAAAGAGCCAGAATGGCTCACACTAGTGCGAATAGTAAGACCTTCGATGAGACCAGTTATGTAGAACCTGTAAAAGAACAAAGTATAGCCCCTAAACCAAAAGAGCACGTTAGGATAGCAGTTGAAGATTTAAATAGGGAAAGTAAATCAATTGCAAATAAAGGCGCAATTCTTCGAAAGAAATCATTTAGCAAATCAGAAATGGACATTTTCAACAAACTTCCAAACGACTCGACTGACGATGGTTTAGATAAATACAAGTCATGTGACGAATTACCTAAAATTAATGTAAAAAGCTTTATATCGCTTTACGAAAGCGTTACAAAGACTGCTGCAGCACCTAAACCAGCCAAAAGAGTATTTAGGACCAGTTCCGCTGATTCACAGAAAGTGTCATCATCGTACAGCATAACTTCAGGTGGGTATCATTAAAAAAAGATGTTATCTAGTATTTAAAAGAAAGAAAAAGAGAAATGTTAGTAACTTTGTTAATTTTCCAGATGCTATGCAAAGACGTGGTGCCGAACAAGGGAGTGTTTCGAACTGTGAATCAGGGATGACCACTCCAGGATTAACTCCTACAAATTTATGGGTAAGCAAAGATTCAGACACAGTTAGCAATATTAGTATAGAAACAAAAACATCAGGGTCTTTCGACGTTGAAACATTACCAAATGAACACAAAGAAACTAGGTATCTAAGCCTTTCCGATATTGAACTAGAAATCATAGAATGCAGTCCAGACAAATCAAGCGAGTCATCTCCTGAAAGAGAGGTTGAACCAGCCCACATAGAGTATAAAAATAGATTCAAATTGGCAAAGGAATATTTTCAATCTATTGAAGAACTCAGAGAAGTAAAAAAGCCACGAAAACTGAATGAATGTGAACAACTATTGCGAAAGCATTCAACTGAATCTCTTGAAATAGAAAGGCCCCAAAAGAGGGTAAAGAAAAATATTAAGGCTCATTCGATGCCGTCAACAGAAATATCGAAGATATGGAAACAATTGCAAGAAACTCAAGGAAGCAGCGGTTCAAACACGAAACTCGTAAAAATATCAGAGAAATTCAATGTGGACGACTTATACACTGATGTGACTGAAGGAAAACTGAGTCGGCAGGGTAGTTTGAGAGGAATACCGCATAAAAAGGCAGTGCTAGAAGCGTTTAGATCTATGGAAAACATTGCGGCTACTAACATAAGTTCGTATGAGTTCGCAGAGTCACAGTTGCCAGATTTCGCGAAAGAACATACGGTAAAGACTGCACAGACGTATCTTAGCGAGTATCCTTATTTGCCGACGACTGATCCTTCGAAGTACCATTCGAGATTGGACATAAAAGCGTCCGGTCTTATCTCATTGAAAGAATTGAAAAAATCAAGACCACGAAGGAACAGTGTGCCTGACTTGCGATTAAATCCTAAATTCACCGAAGACCTTTAGAATATGTAATTAAAGTTCATTTTTCACTGTGAAGTATGAAGACAAATATTTCGAAATTCTGATGTATTGAAGGAAATATAGTCATAATCATAGAAATAACAGTATTTACTAGTACCTAAAACGTAGCTAATACTCAGTTGGATTGTAAGGAAAAGTAATTTAAGTCATAGTTTTAAAATTACTAAGAAAGTGCTAAATTGTTTTTTTTTTTGCATTTTTACTTAGCTTTGTTCGTTTTTTTTATAATTTGTCAATAGATTAGTGTCTTTTACATAGAATAATATTAGCACAGCTAAACAAAAAATAATTTAGTAAAATGTTGAATGGATAATAAAATATGTATTTGTAATTTTTGTGCTGTAAGAAACTGTTATTTTGTTCGGAAGGTTTATCTTGAAATTTGTATCGTATTGTAATCGCTAGTGTTGTACAATTTTGTACAGTTATTGAATCTAATAATTAAGTTTTAAGATTTTGCTGTAACTATTTATTCTACATTAAATAAAATTCGTCTATTTTCGTCTTTTCATTTGTGACTTTTTATGTGTTACAATGGCAAACGCCGGATTTTTTCAAAAAGTACGTAAGAGGTACGTAAACGTAAGAGGGCCCATCCTCTTACGTTTATTGGCATTCCTTATTTCGAAAACAATAAGCTAAAATAAAAAACCAAGACAAAGCTGTCTGGAGTCGACATCTATCGTAATTCGTTATACATATTTAGTAATAATAATTTCAGATCATTGTTTTACCTACTCAGGTACTCTAAAAACAAACAATGATCTGAACTTACTTTACTATTACTATTATCTCTGAGTAGAGATAATAGTAAAAGGCCAATGTACTTTAGGGGCAAATTTATCTATGGGTAGTGTGAAAGTGGGTTATGGGACCAAAAAGTTTGGGAGTGGCGACCGCGAGCTGGAAGACGCAGCGTTGGAAGGTTCCCCTTGGTGAGGGTCGCAGGAATCATATCAGGGGGAGGCCGTATGTTCAGTAGTGGACGTCTCTCGGCTGAAATGATGATGATGAAGAGGCGTACCCATATCGCGCCAGTTATGTTTAAGCCCCATAAGTTTGGAAATCATATAATGACTTCTCGCGCTCTGGATGGATCGGGAGAGCGTGTCAGACTTTTACTGACTAAAACCACACCTGTATACCCTTCACGAGTCATCAACCAATGAAATTGCGCCATGACCCATACCCTTTGCGTTCTAGGACTACGCGTTTCCTTTTCAGAAATTCCCCGCGGTACTAGCTAGCGGGCATCAGCCCTGCTGGGCTCCTACGGTTTGCTGACATCTCCTTCAGGAACGCGTGGACTACGCGCTGTTGACGACGGCTCGGTCCGGTCAATTATTTAATTATTATTATA
Organism: Mythimna vitellina; assembly: GCA_949316375.1. NCBI lineage: Eukaryota > Metazoa > Arthropoda > Insecta > Lepidoptera > Noctuidae > Mythimna > Mythimna vitellina. Next base: position 6,575,087 of record OX438696.1, read on the forward strand.
ATAGAGGGTAAGCCTATTGTTAGGCCATAAATGATAAATTCCAGACTTCGAAGTGCTACAGAGAAATTCCTGATGAAAAATCGCTATAGCAACACTCGTCACGAGAATCGAACCCTAAGACTTAGCAGTAATATTCCTTTAATTAAACAAAGGTGAGTATTATTAAGCATAAGCATAATCAGCCTTTTAATGTTCCCACTGCTGGGACTCGGGCCTCCTCTCTAGGAGAGGGAGAGGGAGTATTATCGTTACCAATAAATTGATAAGAACACAAAAAATGGCGTCTCAAACGTTCTATTATATTTTATTAAAAAAAAATACAAGCATTATTTACAATTTTGCTATTATTTATTTTTACTTACTGACAGTCAAATTAATACAAAAAAAGGAATACACTAAAGTTCAATATTTTACTGCGTTGTTCGATATATAACTTGCTTTAATTGAGAATAATTTACAAAATTTTACTCTAGAGATTATAATGAATAGGTTTCCATAATCTTGATTCTAAAGAAAAACTCTTACAAAAAATAATACAGACTAAATGAACCCGTAAACAGCTTAACAATAAAATTCCTTTTTCATTACCTAAGCATGCAACTAAACGTTTATCCGCTGTTATACAAAACGTCTGAGTTTGGTGAAATGGCTGCGTTTTGTGAAACGGCTGCGTTTTATGAAACGGCTGCGTTTTATGAAACGGCTGCGTTTTGTGAAACGGCTGCGTTTTATGAAACGGCTGCGTTTAATGAAACGGCTGCGTTTGGCGAAATGGCTGCGTTTTGTGAAACGACTGCGTTTCATGAAACGGCTGCGTTTTGTGAAACGGCTGCGTTTTATGAAACGGCTGCGTTTAATGAAACGGCTGCGTTTGGCGAACTTGATATGGAACAGGGTACAAAATAACACAAGCGCATCAATTTAATTTTTCTTTTCCGGAATCAGCATCAAAATTAGTTATTAAATAAAGCAGCAAATAGTGTGGGCGCGGTAGGAACATCTCGCTATCACTTTTGTACACACGTAACCTAATGATGCGATGACGTCACATTTCAATGTGCGCATCCCTATGCTGTGACTTTTCAGTTTCTCCTCCCACTAGATTTGAAAATTCTCTAAGTTATTTAACAATGAATGTATTTGAAAAATTCTTTCTATTTCCGATTTTGGACTAAGTTACTTTTACATATTATCTAAATAAAATTAAGTTAACTAACAATTACTTAATATGTATCTGCACATAAGTTGAGGCATGGTCTGCCCGTCTCCATTGAAGCCAGGCCGCCAACTGCGGGTCATTCCTATCGCCTCTGGCTTCTAACTGTTGGTAGTAAGCTTCTCGAATGATCCGGAAGGCATCTACACTTCTGTATGGAAGCTTTGTTATGGGGTCTATGTAACGGGCCGGCCTCCTGAAAAGAAAATATTGCTGGTTAGATTTTCTTGGTTTTAGAAATAAAGAAATCGGGCTCCGTCCGGATGGTTACCGGACGGTCGGACGGCGAGCCACCCATTGCTCGCCGTCCGACCGGAAATCGGGATCCGAATCCCGGTGGCGCTTGGGGCGTAAGGCTCCTCGCTCCGGACCATGGCCTGTACCAAGGCCCGGCGCGAGAGATCGCCGCAATTTTCTGTTAACATCTTATTATAGATCTATATTTCTCCAAGGTTAGTTAAGAGTTGTATAGTACATTTCATATTTCACTAGTTAACTTTATCTTCCGTGTAAAGAGCTTTTTGTAATAATGCTGTTATAAATCCAAGCCCCAGGCTTAGTAGCCTGCTGGATTGATCGAAAGAGTTACCGTGGCCCTGAAACGCAAAGTGCAAGTGAAACAACACAGGTGGGCACCGCCCAGAGTGAGAAAAATTTATTAAAAAGTATCCCACCTCCAAAAAAAGGCTCCTACGCTGCCAACGAGGTAGTTGCCACTTATTTCTGGAAATCAATGGTCTGTATGCTCCAAGAATATGAGAATGATTTAGGTTTTGTGAAAAAGTTGAATTATAGAAAAGAAATAAAAAAGAATAATGATACATATCAACAAAAAAATAATATAAATATAATGATGCATATACAGGGTGTCTTTGACATCGACGCACAAAAGAATACCATGGATCCAGTACATGATTCTGGAAGTTAAAGGTTTAAGGTTCTGAAGGAATATTTCGTCGGTTTTTTTTTTTTTTTTTTTCTTAAATCTTTACAAATCCTTATTCTAACATTTTTAATAAAAAAAATGAATGAATAACGATAAAATCGTTATTCTAATCAACCCTGATGACTCTACCCCGATGAGTTTTTAACTAACAAATTTTTAATTAAAATATTTTGTTTTTTTGTTTTTTTTACTAAATGATCAACAGGGTTGGTTAGAATAACGATTACGTTTTGAATTAACGATTGGTTAGAATACGACAGTATAAATTTAAAAACAATAATTTTTTTTTTTAATTTATGAAAAATCCGACGATAAATTCCACTACTGAGGGGTCCAGAATCATGTACTGAATCCGTGGTATTCGTTTGTGCGTCGATGTCAAAGACACCGTATATATTATTTATTATTGTATTTCTTTTCTATTTGTTTACCATTAAGTTTAACCTACCATGTTATGTTTCTGCACCACCTTAAGGTCGACTGGAAGAAAATGCCTAAGGCAATAAGTCCGCCTTTGTAGTGTACCTTAACATAAGCATAGCATAATCAGCCTTTTAATGTTCCCACTGCTGGGACTAAGGCCTCCTCTCTCCTAGAGAATGGGCCGTAATCCACCACGCGGACCCAATGCGGGTTGGTGAATGTCACCATGACGGGTTGGTGATCTTTGAATTTTTGGTTCTAGGACATGCCGGTTTCCTCACGATTTCCTTCACCGTTTTGAGAGTGTTCCTTACTAGTGCATAAAGTTGTAATAAACAAATACATACTTAGTAACAGCACACAGTAGTTCTCTACGTTTCTTGACCCGTGACTTTGGGAAGCAAGACTTGAACGCTTTGTCCTTGATGTCATTTTCAAACGATAGCAGAGTCCGCTCGTGGTATTTTATGTTTTCCTTCTTCTTAGCCGGTTTATCTTCTACTTTACTGAAAAGATAAATGAAAAATAATGGTTAGCATTAAAAATAGATAATTACGAATGGAGAGATACAGTTCAATAATATAGTACAATCCCTATTACAGAAAATGATAGAGAATGAATGAATGAATGAATGAGAGATATATAGTAGAGAATGCCTGAGGCATTAAGTCCGCCTTTGTACCTTTATGTTGAATGAAGTTTAAATAAATAAATCCCACTTGTTTCCTTTTTCTAAAGCAGGCAGAATCTGCTAGAAATTTTAAAACATTTTATGAAAGCAAAAAAGACATTGGGCAAAAATCTATAGGAATTAGGGATTCGTCCAGCCCCATCAAACCTATACTGGGACTCATGAAGAAGGTGCACGGAGGGCTAGGGGTTGAGTAGACAGGAGGGGAACAGCAAAAAAAAAAGATCCAGAAGGGTCGAAGTGCTCTGGCCCAGGGCCAGCCCCACTACAAGAAAAAATAAGATAAGGGATTCGTCCAAATGTAGAACTCTCGACACTTTTTTTAGATTCTTTCAGTAGCATCCTTTTTCTGTTTTGTATGTGGACGTGTTGCGTTTGAGGTCGGCGCAATAAAACGAGACAAGGGCAGGAAGATGATGATGTGTACATAAATAGCAATGTAAATAAATAAAAAATACTTACGATACATTTTCAATATTAACCTCTTCATCAGGCCCAATGAAGTCTACATTCATCTTAGTTTCGGGTTCCAACTTGTCAGACGGTTGGTCGGGAGATTCTATCTTCACATCTGGCATGTCTATGTCCCCTGGTGTCAGTAAAGCTGAAATGTTAGGAAAATCAATAATGAATCAATTGAACCACACAGATATTGCGAGATATTCTGAACAAAGTAAATTCAACTTCAGGTCTTACAAAACAAGGTTGAGATTGAATTAAAATGGGACATCAATGGTTTACGATATTTTTGTTGAATACTCGAATTGGTTGCTTGCAAGCTGCTTCGTCATCATCATTTCAACCGAAAGACGTCCACTGTTCGACATAGGCCTCCCTAAGTGTCGCCATAACGACCGGTCAAAATTTCACGCAGCTTTGCAATGTTGATTTTTTTCAATAGACATCATAATCCGTAGTGGTCTTTTAACCATCAAAAGCCTCAGTTTCCATCTACAGTTTTAATTTGTAAATATTTTTATTCAGTCTTACCCTCTTCATTTTTGATCAAATCACTCAAGTTCAGGTCTTCCAATAAGTTAGACTTTTCCTCTGCTGGTGGTATTTCTTCTATAATGGGAACAGCAAACGAATGATACCTAGAAATCAAGGTAATAAAAATTTAAAATGGTTTACGACTTTTGTTACAGGGTGCAAAGTTTTTCACAAAAACTGCCGATACAATATTTTATTTAATACACTAGAAAAAAAAATAGAAAGATTTCTTACCTTATGACAGGACCAGTGATGGTTTTCTTTGTAGGCCTTATCTTTTTCCTTTCCAATTCAATTTGTTCAAATCTCTCTGAAAGACACAAACATTACATATATTTTTTATCGTAGTATCAAACCTATACAAAAAAGATTTTCTTTTGATGTTATGTCAAGGTAAATAAGAAAATAATATAATACAAGTGGATGAATTGTCTCACTTACTGGGACTAAACATAGAAAAAATCTCGAAAATATATCTACCATTAGTGAAAATAAGTCTAATATTTTCAATAACAGAGGATTTAAAGGTAAAATTTTATTTAGTTCATTATATCCCGAGCGAACGCCGGCGTTCGCGTGTTCATTGTCTTTCTATTGTGTCTCTAATTACGCTACTCAAAAGGTTAAATAAATAAAATTTAAAAACATTTTTATTTAGAATTTTTTTAAAGATAAATGAAGAAAATTTTACCCCCAATGCGATAAATGCGCTTATCCTAACTTATTAACACTAATATCTATAACTAATTATAAATAACGCATTTCTAGTGAATTCACCCAGAGTACAAAAAAATAAGTCCATCTCATTAGCTATCAAGTTGAGCGTGTGAAGTGCGCGCGTTAGCGGCGCCTCCCTTAAAGTTTTTAAATTATAACAAAATAATTGTAATTATTAATAGAGCGCTGCCCAATGGTAGGTGGATATAGTTCAAAGTACTTTGGAAACCCAGGCACCATCCGTGAAAAGGTCAGTTACACCAAGGTGCTGCTGGCCTTCCTTGAGGAACTGGGGTGAATCAAATGACAAACTTGTACCAACCGCACGCATAATACGCGCTTTAGCCGTGGAGTTGTGGACACTAGCCCGATAAACAACGCAATACAATACAGTAGCAGAGGTTTCTCATGCCCCGTTTACTTGTGGGCCCTGCCTTGGCCAATCATCATTGTTTAAACGGGGTTTCCCCGTTAACACAAAGGCTAGGGAAGGCGATTGGCCGAGGCTGGGCAGCACCTACTTAACCAGGTTTCAATACATACCTAAACTTTTAAGATTCTCTTTTTCTGTAATAAGTGCTTCCTCTAGCAATTCTTCTTGTGTTGGCATCCTATCTTCGACTTTCTTAGGCTTCTTCTTCTTTAAAGCCGACCTGATCTTAATCCTTTGTTGTGTTTCTGCCGACTTAACTGCTGTACTCTGCCTGATTGATTTACGCTCTGAAATAAATCAAAATTAATTTATTCAAAATTGAAAACTAACCATTTTTGTATGTCGTCTTTTACGTAAAAACTGTCCCTCAACAACAAAGGATCTAAACATACGGCGTTGCGCCACCGGTACATGGTGGACATCCCACCCATACAAAAGGTTTGGGGCACGCTACAATTATGGCGGTAAGTCCCCTCTTTGAGGAGTGGCAGGAGCGGCAACACGGCGTCCTCAACTTCCGCATGACGCAGGTTCTCACCGGTCATGACAAGTTCGGGTGGTTCCTGCATCGGATTCAGGCGGAAGAAACGCCCGGGTGTTATCATTGTGTAGACCGCCCGGAGGACACGGTGGAGCATACTATGTAGGTGTGCCCCGCTTGGGCGGAGCACCGTTGTGTCCTCGTGGAGGCAATCGGCGGCAGCGACCTCTCGCGTCGGGCCCTGGTTCGGGCTATGGTCCGAAACGAGGAGGAATGGCAGGCGGTGGCCTCCTTCTGCGAAGCAGTAATGCAAGCGAAGGAGGAGGCCGCACGCGTGAAGGAACGAGTGTCCTCACGCCCCAGCCACCGAGTAAGAGTAGAGAGTAGTAGTAATTGCTTAGGGTGGTCTCAGTTCTAGCGTGTAATGGTTTTGGGTGTGGTATCTATGATTTCTTTTTTTGAAAGTAAGTTGAGAGTGTGTTTCCTTTGCAATATTTTTTTAATTAAAATACGTGTTTTGAATGTACATAAGTATATATGTAATTTACACATACAATCTAGACAAATCCACCTTCATGAGATTGAACAACTGTTATATTTGTAGCACAGGTGAAATTTGGGGTGCCAGCAATAGGAAAAATATGTAAGAAAAATAAATACACATCATCTTCCTGCCCTTATCCCGTGTTATTTGGGGTCGGCGCAACACGTTTTTTTCTTCCACTCTGCCCTGTTACTCGTCATGCTATCACTAACTTCCTTTTCTTTCATATCACTCTTCACACAATCCATCCATCTTTTCTTTGGTCTCCCTCTCCCTCTCCATCCATCCACATGTAAACTCATAACTCTTTTAGTAACATGCGTTTCATCCCTCCTCTTCACATGACCATACCAAGATAAACGATTCCCTTTCAACTTTTCAGTCACTGGTGCCACTTTCAAACTTCCCCTAATATATTCATTTCTCACTTTATCCATTCTCGTCACACCACACATCCATCTTAAAATTCTCATCTCCGCTACATGCAATCTTTTTTCATCCGTCTTTTTCACAGCCCAACATTCTGATCCATACAGTATGACAGGCCTTATCACGGACTTGTAGATTTTACCCTTCAACTTGAGGGGCATCCGTGGGTCACAAGTTGTTCCCGTGACCTGTCTCCATTTCATCCATCCTGCGTTGATCCGATGTGTTACGTCCCGGTCTACCTCACCATCCCCTTGGATGAGTGACCCGAGGTACCGAAAGTCAGAGCAGATCGGTATGGGCGTTCCAGCTAGAGCTAAAGGCACTGGATTGGAAAGACCGCCGAAATCGCAGAACAAGTATTCCGTTTTGGTTCTACTCAATTTCAGGCCAACACTCTCCAGTCTGTGCCACCACACCTCCAATCTGTTCTGGACTTCTAGGCCACTCTCGGCAACCAACACAATATCATCGGCAAACAACATACAACAGGGAGCCTCTTCCTGAATGTCCGACGTCAGAGCGTCCATTATCATCAGGAAGAGGTAAGGGCTGAGAGCCGACCCTTGATGTAAGCCGACTGCCACATTGAAGCTGCCAGTGGTACCCACTGTAGACCGGACTTGGGTACTGCATCGACTGTACATCGCACGGATCAACTGCACATACTTCCCAGGCACACCTTTCTCCTTAAGGGCCCACCACAGAACCTCACGAGGTACCCGGTCGTATGCCTTTTCGAGGTCAATGAATACCATGTGCAAGTTTTTATGCGCACCTCTATATTTCTCGCACAGCTGGCGTATAGCAAAAATGGCATCCGTTGTACCCCGACCAGGCATAAAACCGAATTGGGTCTGTGAAATTTCACTCTCTTCTCTCAGCCTCCTTTCAATAACTTTCTCCCAGGCTTTCATAGTATGTGACATTAGCTTTATTCCTCTATAATTGTTGCACTCAAGCACATCACCTTTGTTTTTAAAAATCGGCACTAAAGAGCTATTGCAACACTCATCAGGTATGGCTTCTTCCAGCAACAACTTATTGAAGAACAAAGCTAACCACGTCCATCCATCCACTCGCAATAACTTCCACACTTCCACTGGTATTCCATCTGGACCAATGGCTTTACCATTCTTCATTCCATTTACTGCTATTCTGACTTCATCCATATTAACAATTCGCACTAATCCCACATTCACTGGTTTATTCTCTAACACCCCACTCCAATTATTTTCCTCATTCATCAGTCTTTCAAAATATTCTTTCCACCTCTTTTTGATTTTTTCATCATCCGATAGAACCATTCCAGTTTCATCTCTTATACATCTTACCTGACAAACATCCCTCGCCTTTCTCTCTCTTATTCTAGTAAGCCGGTATAGCTCTTTTTGGCCAGCAGGACTGTCCAGTGTGTCATATAGTTTGTCCTGGGCCTTTGATTTTGCTATTGCCACGGCTTTCTTAGCTTTCTTCTTTAGAACGTCATACTCATTCTTTTTTTCAGCTTTTAAACTAGCGTTTCCTGGCTCTACACACTGCCATTCTTTGAATTTTTTCTTCTTTTCTTTCAACACACTCTGAATTTCTGTCGACCACCACCATGTATCCCTATCTATTATACCCTTTCCTCTCGTCTCTCCCAAAATATCTTTCGCTGCATGCCTGATACACCCAGCCATCTCATTCCAGCTTTCATTTATACTTCGATCATTCATGTCTCCCATCTCTATCATTCTGTCCACCACTCGCTCCCTGAACTTCTTCGCACAATCATTCTTCTCTAACATATGCCATTTTATTTTAGGGGGAGGACGCTCTTTGTATTTGGTAGAGAGTACTTTGACCACTGATGTCATAACCAGGAGTCTGTGTTGTGAGACTAGGTCTTCTCCTGGCAGTACTTTGCAGTCTTTGACGTGCTTTAGTTGGTTGCGCCGAACTAGAAAGTAGTCTATTTGGGTCTTATGATTACCACTTTTGTACGTGATCATGTGTTCGTCTCTTTTCTGGAACCACGTATTGGCTACTGCCAGGTCAAATGCAAAATACACAAACCCAGTTATTACATTTCCAGTATAGGACATTTATACGGACAAAGCCGCTGGCAAAAGTTAGAGTCATATAAAAATATGTAACCTACCTATAGATGTGTCAATTCTTTCAGTCTTTTCAACCTTTTCAAGTTTCTCCGACTTAGGTTTTGATTCCTTTGGTTTCCTCTCACTCACTTTTTTCACTCTATCTCCCAAAGATGGACCTGGTGTGGGAGCCCCAGATTTTTTCTTTCTGTTTGGATCCTGAAACACAGATTTAATTATTCAGGTCACTTTCTTATTATCTTCTTGATTAATCAATGATATCATTAACATTCCAGTCAAAAGACAACCCACTACAGATACCGGCACGAATCTTGAGCGCTAGGCGAAAATGTGGTGATCACTTTGCGCATTGTTGTGTAGGTTAATGTGGGTACATGATTTATAATTATCTTGAAGTATGTAACATCGGTTTTGTGTATGTGCTCTGACTTAAGACAATAAATAAGTGCTCTGATTAAAGTATTGAGTTTAAATAGATAATCCATATCCAAAACATAATACGCATCATACACATTATTGTACAAGGATTGCACTACCCGCTCCCGCGTCTCACTTCATGCCAATATTTGATGAGACCCAATATTTCACTTCTGGGCAAGTGGAAGTCAGCGCTCAAGATCCATGTATCTGTACACACATTGGCCTTACAGGATTGATTGACAATTGATGTGTCAACACTTCCCACAAGCATTGCAACAACAAACACTATAGAATTGGTTCTTGTATCCTGAAGACTAACCTGGCCCTCTCTCAAACTAGATATACTATTTATTGTACAACATAAAAAATTACAGTAGGAGCTGATCTACATCATATGCAAACTCTTTGAATACTAAACTGGTGAAAAATGCAAGCCCATGTTAGTTGAAACATTAGTACTGTTAGACGCTAATGTTCATAAAAATGCCGTACAAATACCACAAAAAAAATTCAAAAATTTTAAAAATTTCATTTTTCTTATTTAAATTTAATGTATTTTTGTTTTTTTTTCTCAAATTTTTATGTATTACGTCTACTAACACTTGCTGCCAAAGTTTGTTTGTGTGCCCACAACCCACCTCCCGAATAATTATACACAGTACCTGACTAGCGAGTTCAACTTACAAAAGCTTTTATGTTTATATTGGTGTACAATAAAGGATATAATAAATAAATAAAAGCAACCAGTTCCTCGGCACTTTTAATGTGTTAACACTTCCTCAAAAATGAATATAATTTTCAGCATTTCTAGAGAAAACTTACCTTGTAGACTTTTGTACCTGTTGCCCTTTTCTGTTTCTCTTCACCATCATCGTCAGACTTTGGCTCGTCATTCTCATCAATACTAAAATCTGAGTCTACTTCATCATCTATTTCATTTTCTAGCCTAGTACAAAAATAAATTAGATTAACCAAAGAAAACAATCAATATATTGTATACTCAACATTACTATTCATTTGTTTAGTTCAGTCATTCAGTTCGGTTATTGAGTACAATTATTTTTTAGATAATTGTGTTGTTTAGATGTTACACTAAGTTACAGTTGTTTGTCACTTCCCTATAAATTGGTATATAACAGACTAATTTAATGATAAAATAGTCATTATTCTTGGCGGCAAATTTTGTTTGTGTTATGATAATGCTGCAATTATTTAACCAATTGGCAAAAGTGATGACATTAACATTCCCTCAATAAAATTGTATTGCTTGACTTCAAGTTTAACATTGCACATTTAGAACTCATAAAAGCAAATGAAGTGTAAAATTACATACATATAATCATTATCTTCCTCAGTTTCTTGGAAGCCTCCGTAAGTCGTTGTGTAAAATTCATCTTCTTCCTCTTCGTCAAGAACTTTAGCTAGAAGGTTACCCGCATTAGAGCGTCGTTCTCTTTTATCCATAATGCTTTCTCAGTATTCAATGTTTTATTTCAAAACATATAAAAATTTCTGGAAAAGAAAATAAATAATTTGCTCATACACACAAATGCTAACCAGGGTACCTGACCTGTCACAGATTAGAAATGTTATTACAATAGTAGCGATGGGCCGAGTACGGCATGACTCGATTCCTGCTTCGGACTCGAGAACCAATTTATTTTGATCGAGTATCAATTATTCTCCCTGACTCGCTTCCAGTACTCGAGTCAGGGAGAATTGATTTTGTACTCGCTGGTTCGATTCTGTTAAGGGAGTCCAACTGACTCGAGTCTAATATTCGAGTTAAACTGACTCGCTCGTGCGTATATCGTGTATCGTAAACTGACTCGCTCGTGCGTATATCGTGTGTATATATATACTACATTCGTAGTTTTAGATTTGAGACACCTTTTTAGAACGTCAAAATTTTAATGTGCAAGATTTTCGATTAAAAAACTTTCTTTAACCTCATTTGATACGTCTAGATGAGAAGTTAAATTGGGTAAAAAGCAGGTACCAAATTTAATTAACTTCTAAAATTACCTCTTTTTGTTACGAAATAAAACAAATAGAATTCGATCTTTAGATTTTTGGTTTCTAGGTTTAAAAATGTTTGATTTACCATCGTTGTGTCTTTATGCTCAATCTACATGCTGTTTAAAGTTTAGTCCTATTAGATTTTTCGTTTTTATTCTAAAATTGGTAAGAAACTCGAGTTCTGGACTTGAATTTTTAGATTCGAGTTTGCCTCGAATTTCCAAATTAAAAGTTCTGGATACGAATTTCTAGACTCGAGTCCCGGACTCAAGTTAGTATTCGAGTCCTAAACTCGAGTCAGTATTCGAGTCCTAGACTCTAGTCAGTATTTGAGTCCTAGACTCAAATCAGTATTTGAGTACTAAACTCGAGTCAGTATTCGAGTCGTAGACTCGAGTCAACAATCGTGTACTAAATATAGAGTTCGAGTATTGGACTCGAACCGGGGAATCGAGTCATGTACAACCCACTCAAATCGACTCGATTCACCAAAACAGTAACTCGGTACATCAGTATACACTAGTGTCAGTTACACTATTGTCAAATTAACTTGTTTTTTTTTAATGTTTCTGGGTTTGGATACTAAGCTTTTTAAGTTATGTCTTCGTGTGGTAGTATTGTCACTTTGATTTCCATTAGAATACGGATGTAGCACATTCTAATGTTTTTTCAATATTAGGCAGGAGAGATTGCGCCTCTTTTAACCATTAACCGATTTCAAAAAGAAGGTGCTTCCATGTTCGGCTGTGTGTTGTTTTTTTTATGTATGTTTACCGATTTCTCGGTCAATTGTAGATCGATTTTGAAAATTATTTTATTGATTGAAAGGTTATGCTTCTGAATTAGTCCCATAGAAATATTATTATGATCTGATAATGAACTTCGAAGATACGGAACAGGACTCCTCATACGATCACAGCAGAACTGTCATAACAAGTAAAATTGCTTTGTTTATATATATTACGTGTAGCCTATCCGAGGAACCGTGTACTAGCTTCTGGCGTTTTATAAGTGCCCATGTAGGCCTATGTGAAATAAAAAACTTTTGACTTTGACTTTGACTTCGATAATTGACTAAAAGAAGAGGGGTCGAACTGATCTGATAATGAAGCGGTGTCTTTCTTCGGGCTTCGTAACTCTGTAATAAATCAATGTAACCTAGTAACCGCGTTTCGCATTTATAGAATTGTCATGAGATGGACTCTGACTATACATTACCATCAAGCTAATCTGATGATGAAAACAAAATATACGAGTTGTAGGTCGCGGGTTCAAACCCTGCCAGGCGCATTACTTTGTGTAACTTATTTCATCACCACTGCCCTCAAAACTGTGAAGGAAAACATCGTGACGAAACCGGCATGTCCTAGAACCTAAAATTCGAAGACATGTGACATCCACCAACCCGCACTAGGCCCGCGCTGTTCAGCTTTTCTGTATAAATTCACAAAGGCTTCGCCATCATCATAGAAAAGACTTTCTGTACTATTTATCTGAAGAAAACCTAAAATGTCCTAAGCATAATTTTCGAGATTACTCCGGTTTTTTAGAATTTTACTTTTAAATCTCTAATCGTTCAGGGTATGCAAAAAACGATAATAATCTAGGTTTTTCGAAAAGTACTAAATGAATTCGTATCCTACTAATAAGTTAATTAGTATTAGAGGCCCCCTTGGTCGAATTTGCTACCGCCCGCGCCGGCTTAATCCGGCACTGACGACGCTTCAAACCACAGCATCGAATGTTATCCAAAGCACAGTTCACACAGAGTACCTTAAACAGCTCCAATCATGTGTGGAGTAGTGCAGCAACATGTGGGCGGTGAAATATAAGGTCTTTCAATAAGTACTTCCCTGGAATCTTTTGAATAAAACAAATTGTGTGTTAGGTACGCGCAGCAAGTGCAGGGAACTAATCACGAGTGACGTCTATGATGCGATGCCAGGCGAGCCAATCACTGACACTCCCCGCCCCCGCGTCTTACTTCATACCACCAAAGAGACCCGATATTTTACTTCTGCGCAGTATTAAGTCAGCGCTCAAGATCCATGCCGGGATCTGTATCTATTGTTTAATAAATCATTTTTACCCTGTATGGAGTATGAAGGAAATTGAAAAAACAACATACGTAAATGAAAAAAAAAGCTAAGAAAAGTTTATTTAATAACTTGTATTCCCTCCCCGACCTCAGGGTTGGGTTGACTGACAGGGTCGACTGGGGTTTTTTTTTCTAGTTTTTGAATTAATACCGGTACGTCAAATTCATTCATTGTAGTTTTATGGAACTGTGTGGATCGAGTCGATTTGAATCGCCCATATGTACATGAAAGTACAAATCGACTTTAAACACACTTTACAATTTAAGAATTAAATTAGTAGTGGCCTGTATGGAGTATGAAGGAAATTGAAAAAACAACATACGTAAATGAAAAAAAAAGCTAAGAAAAGTTTATTTAATAACTTGTATTCCCTCCCCGACCTCTTATTACTGCTTCCAAACGGTTCTTCACCGATCGGATGAGAGTCACGATCAAATGTTGTGGCAGTCCATTCCATTCCTCTTGGATTGCATTTTGCAGCTGGCTAAGTGTTTCTGGGGCAGGATCTCTTGCACGAATTCGTCACTTTAATTCATTCCATAGATGTTCTGATTCACATGAATCCAATTGATTCATGTTCGGGCTTCTTGCTGGCCATTCCTTAATGGGGTTACCGACTGGGTAACCCCATCAAGGAGGAGTCGACAGGGTTGGTTGGTAACATAATTTCGTACGACGCTCACGGTGTGAACCCTAGCATTGTCGTGCATGAATATGAAACCGTTGCCAATAAAATGTGCATAGGGCATCACGTGAGGCTCAAGACACTGTTCGATGTACCGATACCGATAAATGGTCACAAAAAAGGTGTGACAGGACAGAATGGAAGTAAAAACGTGTTGCCCCGACCTCAAGTAATAAGGGACAAGTGTAGAAAGATGATGACAATGGATTGGTCACAAATAAATAAAACAAGTGAATATTTTGTGCCGTTTATTCAATTGTTAACAGTTATTATAATAAGATTTTACTTCAGTCATCTTTATATGATTCAGATAAAAACCACATTTCGTCAGTTTTTTTTTCTAGTTTTTGAATTAATACCGGTACGTCAAATTCATTCATTGTAGTTTTATGGATCTGTGTGGATCGAGTCGATTTGAATCGCCCATATGTACATGAAAGTACAAATCGACTTGAAACACACTTTACAATTTAAGAATTAAATTAGTAGGTAGATATTACATTTAACTATAGTTTAAGTTTCGTTCATTTCATGTGATTTTACATTTAAACTTCAATTACGCTTAATATTACCTACTATATGGGAATACCATTCCTATTGATGTGACACAAATAAAAATAAGTTTGAACATAAAACCACAGGAAAAATAACCCTTTGGATACCTAGTGCTATAACTGAGATAAGTACACAAAAAGATGACTTATTCAACAAAGTAACACATTCTAAACTAAAGATCACATGGTTAAAAATTAATATAACATTTTTAGTGACAATAATAATTTTTAATAATTAAATATAAACATGAACAAAAAAGAAATGGAATGTATGGGATCAGGTGTTGCTTGTTGTGATGCCTTTAACGTTAAAATTGATCTTTGATAAATATATTATTAATTACATATAATATAATATTATTATATTGTGAGATATAATCTCGAACACTCATTCAATCAAGAGCAGCACTAGCCACTAATAATAGAGAAAATTAAATAAACTCACTATTTGATTTAATAATAACCGTAAAGCATTTTATTATAGTAGAAAATCAACAATATATATTTTTGAAACAATAACTTTGCCCTAATAAATTAAACTCGGTTTTTATATTTGCGTAAACATTGTAAAATCGAAATGGGACGAAGTTTTTTTATTACAGGTGTTGTCATATGCACGTATAAATGCTTCCAGCAATATAATTAATGTCCCAATTAATATTATTATCAGATTCTAAACTTCATCTTTCACATAACAGTTACACATTTCTTTCGAAGAAATAGGTGTAACTTGAAATCTAATCCTATACAATAAATATTTTAAAAGAAACACTTCTTATATTTATTAAATATGACTTTAGCTAACAATTTCCTATATTTTGCACGCAATATTCATTAATATAACATAATGTACTTTCTGTACCTACTATATGAAATTAAGTCGAAAGTTCAATTGTCACTTTAAGATAGTATTTTTCATAATAGCAACGTAATTTGACTATAAAATGTATTTTCAGTAAATAATTGTAATATTTTAACTGGCAACATTAAACATTTTAACAAAACATAGACAATAGTGCTACTCGCCATTTTTGCGTCGTTTCGCATCGTCTCGTCGTTACAATAAATAACTTTTTAAATTCAATATTGTATTATTAATTTAACTACATTTATTTTTACTATTGATTGATTATCTTACATTAGGAAAAGAAAGAATAAACACGATTAAATAGCAACAAAAATGTAAAATATTAAAAACGAATTAAGTTCTTAATAATATTAAAAACAAAGTGTTTACAAAACCAAATTTGTTACTTAATTTACATATGCCTTATAATTTTATTGTTTGCTATAAGTGGTTGCAAACTTATGAAACACGCAAATATAATAACAAATCCACTTTAATATTATAATCTATGAAATATCAAGTATAAAAGTACTGAATTTAAAGTAACATTAAGTTTTTTATTTCTTCCACTTTCATCATAACATTAAATCGACTTGTTTTTAGTCGTTATTTTTAAGACTTTCATTCATTCACTCATTTGTTATTAATTTTTCTTTATTTATTTGATGCTACATTTCATTACTCTGAGCATTTATTGAGCAATCATGCACATTATACTTGTAATTCCATAAACTAACAAAAAAATAAATATAACGAATTTCCTTTAATAATAATAATCAACCCTCATAACAAACCCTACTTAGCCTAATTATATTTAAAAGTAAAAATAGTGAAACAGTGAGAGTTATATAGTAAAATTCGACTACTCGTTTATCATATTTATATACAGGAATGTATTAGTGCAGGCGTGAGTAAAACTTAAAAGAAGTACTTTAATGTGACGTTTCCCGTCAATGTTGCCAGACGTTATAAAAACGGCTTCATTTAAATTGTATTTTTTCTCATTGAAACTCGCCTCTTAAATGTTGAATAATTGAGAAAATTACTGGTGATAAGCTTAATGAAAACTATTCGTAGATGGCGCCACGGACGACTTGAGCGAACGGTTCCATACGTGAGCCTCATGGTATGAAAACCAAGAGGTTTGCACACCCGAGCCCTGAGGCTTATTTATGGAACCGGTTGATATAAACCACGCTTAATCATCCACTAAAACGAAAGACTTTCTCAAATTGAGCCAATTGGTAACTTCTCTTAATAACTTCGTTTCCCTAAGCAACAAACCTTTAAAACAAAGAAAATTTATAAACAATAACAATGAGTAATAAAAATGAGTATACAACTCTTCCAACCTCACAATAAAACTTCAGTATTCCATGGCACCATATTAAATCAAACACTTAAAATTAGAGTAATTGCAAAAAAAGCTTACAATAAAAGCAATAAGTACGGTTACAAAAAATAAGTATAAACTATATTAAAGAAAAAAAGACTAATCATGATTCTTGCAACCCTGTGAATTCTAATCCTGTGATATAGTCAATAGACCGGTTTCCAACTAAGGAATAAGGAGTACTGTGTCAGATAGTTCCTACATCTAAAAACAGCAGACTCTTTTAAAAAATCTAGAAACTTCCTAAGCTTCTACCCTTCCTTGCAAATTAACAGTAACAATTATTTCAGATGCCATTAACTGGTCACCCTAAAATTTTTAAATATAGCAACAACAGGAGTTACACAAGGGTCTATTTTGTACTTTTTATGGCAAAAGCATTATATGAATTGCATATATTATTTACAATCCAGATTCAATAAAGCGATGACATTCATGGTGCTAATTTAATATTAGTTTTAGTCGATTTTTCACGACAGTTTACTAAACCAGTTGTCATATTTTTAGACGATTTAAAAAACTATCACACAGTACAATAAATTAGAGTTCTTTAGTTGGAAAACGACAAGATTTTACAATAGTTTACTAAAGGTAGAATAGATCTTAAGTTTAAATGTTGAAGTAAACATTTTGAGCTACGGTACATTTCTAGAGAATTAGTTTATTTTTTGTTAAGTATAAATTATGTACTAATGTATAATTATGTACATTGTTCCAAAAATCGTGTAGTGTCGAGTGCAGGTGTATTCGAAAATTGTTTTTTTTTCTCATCATTTCCAGTTGTAGTACATTTGGCACGTAATCGTGAAGTTGAGCTAAGATGCACCAAATTAACAATGCAAGCGCAATTAGACTTTGTGTTACTCGTAATAAAGTACTTTTTACAATATTTAAGAGTAATAATGTAATAATTATATTTATCACAAACCAAAATTAATACTTGTCTATGTAAAATAATATTAAATGAGGTGTTTTAATTAAATTGTAGATAACATCGTTGCCCTAAAATAACAAGCGCTGAGTTACTGTTTTGTGACGTATTCTTAAAACCTTACTTTGTAAGTCAAGGTTGTAGTGACCTAATTTTTTTTTTACACTGACAACTTGACAGCCCTGTCCCTCTTTGGAAAACCACATCATCAAAGAAGCCGTTATCAAAAAGATCAATGCAATCTGTGTTAGTTCATTATTACTTGTTTCCAATCCCATTCTTTCGAAGCTTTCTTTTTTTTTTTAAATTCAGTGTAATTTCATTCAATTGAGGCATGTTCTTTGTTCATACAGTAAACAAGATCAAAAGATGTTGTAATAATTCTTAATTAATTACGAATCAGTTGTGCAGGAAAATTCACAGCACCAGGTGGCGCCACTTAGCCGTCAGGTCTTTTTACCTTTGAAAACGTATTTTATGACGTTGACGTCAAACGTTTGACGTTGACGTTGATGTCTTATTAGTGTCATTAACATGAGCATTTTGACAGGTGCCTGGACCTGACACCTTAGTGATGCTAGCTGTTGAACGTTATTTCAGAACGCCCTCATTATACTGTTCTAATTAAAATAGGATAGCAAAGTATTCAAAACTGTGTCAAATACTTATTAAAAGTGAAAATAAAATATTAATAATGCTATTATTACTTACGTAATAAACAGAGTTGAATGTCTGTAAAGTATCTTAAAAGGTATAGACCTCATAGTGTCTTCCTGTGATGTTTTGGTGTCCATTTTGTAAACTTTGGTCTTTGGTTTCAATAGTTTGACTCATAATCGGTGTAAGATAAAGGAATATGGACTGTAAGTCCAGTCAGCAAAGTACATTCAATAAATCTTAACCTATAGATGTTTCTTTTCAAAAATCCATTTTACAATTAGTAGAGTACAAGTCAGGGAAATTATTTTTATAGCAAATTGCCTGCCATCATAAATTGTCTGTACAATCAAATGACAAGTGTAATTTTTCAAAGACATGAAATTAGCAATAGTTTTTTTTAAAGTTGATAGGTTCGTGCTTGTTGACCACTATCTCACCTGATAGAAAGCGACGATGTGGTCAACGATGGAGCACTCTTGCCTAGAACTAAAAGTAACTCATTCACTCTTGACTGAAAGATCCCCAAGTTGTAACTATCAGGAAACACACACTCGGGTAGGAAATTCTACTCCTTTAATGTCTAGGACCCGGGGTTTCTCCTCCTCTCTCTATCTCCTTATTTCCACTCTTCGAGTGTTATTAATCTTTGAAATTCTCTACTATAATATGCATGTAATATATACCAGTCCAAGTTCCTAATGAATCACTCACAGCCCGTTCACGAGCTTGCCGCTGTGAGCGGGAGCTAAGCGCGGGGCCGTTGGTCGCCCTGCGCTTAGCTGCGCTAAGACCGAAGTCTTGAACAGGCCGTAAGTTCATCAGTGAAAAACGCATGAAAATCAGTTCAGTAGTTTTTGATTTTACGCGAACACACAGAAAGACGCGATGGAGACTTTGTTGTATAATATGTAAGGATGTCAACACGGTAAATTGGCGTAGTGTATCAATTTGCTATACCATTAATTTCCTTGACTGAACATAGACGTGTTAAGAAAGGTGCTTGTTTCAAAAATGTTAATAAAAACCTTTCGGTAAACCTATTATCAGGCCATAGTAGAAGCAAATGAGTAGGAAAATTAACCTGAAGCTGATCAGATGTCCACTATTCCTTATCGTATCTTACAGAGATTCGTCATCAGATTGTCAGTAGACCCAAGATACTGGCACCCACTGTGGCGTGGAGCGCAGGCGGACGAGGGCCGATTCCAGCTGGTTCAGCGTGTCGTCTATGTCGTTGTTGACTATGGTTAAGTCGAAATAATGGCCGTAGGTGCGCCGGAGTTGTTCCGATTCGCGGACCAGGACTTCTAGGGAGCCGTCGTACTGCAAAAGAGAAGAATTATTAGTACACGCGTAGGTAATGCGGAAGAAACACATTGTGGGTTCGAAAGAGAAACTGCGATCCTGAAACGAACACAGGTGGGTTTTAGTCAATAAGAGTATTCCACTTATTTAATGACTTATGACGTCAAAAAAAAAAAATTACACACATACAGAAAAAGGTAATGAAAAACATGATTGATGGTGAAGGCGCACATTTCTATTTTATTTTGTTTTTAGCGTATGGGGGCATTATTAAGTCAAGAAAATGGTATTTGCTAAATTCGCACATTCCACTTTATAGAACTTTGTCAAATCATTGCCTTAAATTCGATCTAGTTTAGAATGATCGTGTTTTTAACTATACTGCGAAAGTATAGCCAAACATCCGTCTGTAACTATGGCGTTCGAGTATACTCGGATGTTAGTACCAAATAAATCGACCATGAACCGGAATGCTAGGTAACTTTAGACATCTACTCGCTGTGACGATCACTGTAAGACAGAGAGTTGACAGAGTATTATTTTATAGCTCTGCTAGACTGCCGAGGAAGAGCACGTCCGTGCGTCGTGTCCGCCGAGAAGACGGTATTTATAGCCTTCTCTTTCTTACATATACTACGCGGTATTCGCTCGGTGGCTTGCTCAAACTATTTTCTGTACTTGTCCTACTACTACTACTACACTGTAAGTTGGAGCTAAGTCAAGAGCAGATTTTTTTTTTCGTGTAGGAAAATCATCTAATGACATCCCCGCTCTTGGGCGGAGCGGGGGATAGTGTCAGAATTTTACTGACTAAAAACCCACTCCTGTTCCTTCTTTGCCATTTTTTTTCCAGGGCCAGGGATCTGTTTCGTATCACCCATGGCCCCAGTAGGTTTCGACCCTGCTGGGCCCCTACGGTTGCTGATATCTCCTTAAGGCACGCCTGGAACAGTACGCGCCGTCGACGACTTGGGCCCGGTCCGGACGGTTACCGGACGATCGGACGGTGAGCCACCCATTGCTCGCCGTCAACAAGCCCGCGCCTACGGTGGCCGGAAATCGGGATCGGAATTCCGGCGGCGATTGGGGCGTGAGGACCATTGCCTCACGCGAAAGTCAAGAGTAGTTGTACTTACATCAGCAACATTATTGAGCGGCGGCGCGGCTATGAACACGACGTAGGGCGCGAACTCAGCCGTGCGCAATATCTTCAGCGCTTGCGGTTCCACGTCTAGTATGGCGATGCTTCGGTCCGAGTGGATGCGCCGAATCGTTTCTAGCTTTGTGCCGTACATTGCGTCTTCGTGAGTACCTGGAATTGAGAGAAAATTGGTATCTGACTGGTGCAATATTGTCGGTTAAAAATAATTTAAATATAATTAAAAATGCGATCAAGCAAGGAAACTCCGTGCATAGCCATTTCCATTGCCCTTTGAGTGACTGTAAGCCTTCTGATGAGGCCCATTGTAAGCGTTTCAGTTATTATATTATGCGTGATCGCTTATGGAATGAAGATATCCGCAGAAGAACCAAAGTCGCCGACATAGCCCGAAGAATTGCAGAAACTAAAGTGGCAGTGGGCAGGGCACATTGCTTATAGAACGGATGGTCGATGGGGCCGAAAGGTTCTAAAGGTTCAAAACGCAGCGTTAGAGGACCTCCCACAAGGTGGACCGACGACCTGGTGAGAGTCTCGGGAATGCGGCTCTCACCAGGTCGTCTTTGTACTAATTTAAAACTATGAAAACAGTATTTGTATAATATTTTACAGATGAACATACGTTATTAAAGGGAGTTGCCATTACCATTTCAAATATTGTCTCGTTATCTCTTTTGTACACACGTAACCTAATGGCGGTGACATCACATTTCAGTTTTGCATTCTTTTTCTGCAACTTGACAGTTCAGGAAAAGTGAAACCTAGGCCATATAAGTACTGTATGAAAAATCAATAGTAATAAAGAATTATGTCTACCAATCGTAACCAAACGTAGTTAGAGACTATTTAGTCGCTTATTATTATTTTTTTAGGCGTCATTTTTTTTTTAAATAAAAATACTCTATGTCTGATATTTTAAGTTTCCCATTGTTAAATATACTTCATGGCTAAGTTGCCATCACTCAAGTAAAAAAATATAATAAGTAATAACCAACTTAATGTATCAATGGAAACTTCAAACTACGTAATATATTTCTATTTAATTAAAATAGGTAACGCCTGACAAAAATATACTATCAATACTTCTATAGGTATCTTCGTTTGGTTACGGTTTAAAGACCTGGTTCTTTTTGTTACTGATTCCTTGTAGTGTTGTTGAAGAAGTAAATCATGCCAATTTGCGTTGGCTTATGAAGGTTAACTTACTCAATTTTGAACGAATTTGAAAAATTCTGAACTTAAATCCGATAAAAATAATTTATGCAAGAAATAATAATAAAAAAAATGAATCAACAAACCGTACTGGGACGATTTGATAATGCTAAATAAGTAGTAAAACAGTTACCATATTCCAAATATTCGTTAGCTGCTATGTCGGCCATCATTTCTTCGTGGCTGACGAAGTAGTAGTTTCTTCCATTCTCTTCATCAGCTCTCGATGGTCTTGTTGTGTCTGAAAATAAAAGAGTATATCATCAATTTGCTTTAAAAATTTACAGCGTAGTTATTTGTGTTTGTTAACGCACACATGAAGTTGAAGAAGTTTATTACGGTTCTGTACCTCAAAAGGAAAAAACTGAACCCTTATCTGAAACCGGATCACTTTGTTGTCCGTCTGTCTGTTTGTCTGTCAATACCCTATAACTCGGGAACGAGTGGAGATATCGAGTTAAAAGTAAAAACATATACTCAGATCTGCGGTCCCTTGAAACTGTAAAAAATCAAACTTCTGAGTTAACGAAATACACGTCTTTTTGTCAGACGGACGAAAGGACAGATAAATAGACGGACGGACTGACAGCGGAGACTTAGTAATAGGGTCCCGTAGGCACCATTCGGGTACGGAACCCTAAAAAAATGAGTCAAGTACCTAATTTTTGAACTGGTTTATAAGAGATGATTGTTAAGTATACAAAGACTCCCCCTCTCCTAGAGAGGAGGCCTGAGTCCCAACAGTGGGAACATTTTAAGGCCGACTATGCTATGCTATGCTATAAAAGGACTCAACAATAAAAAAAAGAAGTTATATTACTAACGTGGTATAGGATAAGCATATTGATCCGGATGACGCGCGATGAGCGTGTTCTTTATGTGACGGCGACCGACGCCGTGAGCGCCGAGGAGCACGATGGTTTTTCTTTGGAACGCTGTAAAAAAATAAACATCATTATTGTTACAGTTTTAGACTCGGGATGGTTCGGAGTACTTCGGATTTTTGATCGACTTTGTAGTCGAGTGAAGGACGAACTTTGCACTGTCACGGCTGTCAAAAGAAAACAGTATGCTGCACTTGAAAACTGAGTTTATTAGGCACACAGGAGTACAGGAATACACTTTGCAGAGCAGATCAAGAATTTATGTAAGCGTGAGGACTGCGGGGCGGTAGCGGTGCAGACGGCACGAATGCCTATCCCGGTAAGCGGAGCGCGGACGCCAATACGTTATGACGCGAAATTATTCCTACAACTTCAAAAAGGAGGAGTTTATTCCATAACTTACACAGCAGAGAGATTCAGCTGTGAGATGAGCACAATCATTTGTTCTGTGTCTGGGTGTTATTTATATGTATGTATTTAGAAATATATAAGTATGTTTATCAGTTGTCTAGTACCCATAACATAAGCTCTGCTTAGCTTGAGACTAGACGGCATTGTGTGATAGTGGTGGAAAAAAAAAATTACTAGCTGCTGCCATCGGATTTGCCCGTGCGAAAGTAAAAAAATATCCCAAGGTACTTTCGGTATAAAGAGTGCTATGTACTATTCCAGAACATGGTGACGCAATCAAGATTTAATCGAAATAGGTGAAATCTATTCAGTACATACTACTTTTAGGATGTGCGTTTATTATATTACGTGTTGTAGTGGTTTCCTCACGATATTTTCTTCAACGGTTGAGAGCTGTGGTGATGAAAATAAAAATAAAAAAAACATACAAAATGAAGAGCCTGCCTGAAGTCTAACTCATGACCTGCAACTAGTAGGTCAACGGCTCTCCGTTTGTATTAATTAAGCTAGTAGGTACTTACATGGTAATTTCACGACCTCTTCATATGTCACAACGTCTAGTTGGTCGAAAACAGCGTTGTGTTTCGCTAAATATTTGTCTTTTGACTGCTTTTTCTTGCGTCCAAATATGGAACAGTTCACTGAAACAAGATTAAAAATAAACAGAAATTAGTTCGTGCAACAGAAACAATTCAAGTGTTGCAACAAAAAAAAAATTAAAGCCAATTTTTTTCTATTATTTTTTGTTAAACTTTTTTTTCGTGTTAAAACATGCTTTATTATTATTTTTAATGGGTGCCTTTTAATAAAATAATATAGTAAGATTTTTTTTGAAAATGAACAATTTATTTAAACGGAAAATTTTGTAGTCATGCATAATTCGATAGAAGACAAACAGCATTTTTGTGCGTCACCTAGAAGCACTTATCGTCATCAAAGACATTTCAAAGCGAATAAATATAACATAATTATGTTTTAAACATCTGAAATAAAACCTGTTTTAAATGGACCTTTTCAAACCGAGACTTCATAAAACGTTTCTGGCTAATATGTGTGTTAAACGCTACATAAACTAATCTCAGTTTCAAAAAATCGTTGTTTATAACAATAGACCCGTACTCGTACATAACGAGTAAAAAACCAATGAGGACGATGTCGAAGATCACTCCGACATCACCTTCCAAAACGGAACCAAATCTATTAAACCGATTCAAAAAAAAACTTTAAACGGTAAACATCAAACCTACAGCTAACACAAACATTTCTAAAAATATAGGCTTGAAGCAATATAAAAGCGAAACCAGCTTTACAAAAGTTTTATAGATTTTAAAACAGTTTGCAGTGTTCATATGAACTATAATTGTTGATATTCTGAAAGTTATCCAATCCACCTATGACTATGAACACTGCAAAATTCATAAAGTGATAGCTACGGGCTCGAATGCGGCCATATTCTCGATAGAGGCGGTTAATTTATTTTTTTTACTTTATTTTGATTTTAGTGTATGAGAGCTTTATTAAGTGAAGGAAATGGTTTTTTACCGAACCGAAGGTATTCGTTGTGAGAAAAACGTTTAGATGGTATATTATCTTTATTGAGATAAAAGTAAGAAGTAATGCTATTTTAGCGACATTATATATATATATATATTTTAATATGTCGAGTTTTGCCTGTGAAAAATAGAAGTTGGGAATGAAATTACCTAACACATAGACATGTTACTAGTACAAGATATGAAAATTGACGATTGAGTGAATGAAGGGTGCAGGCACAGAACGGGGAATCGTTCTGTGCCTGTACCCTTCATTTGATAAAATCAGAAATTTCATTTTATTAGGCTCGTCAAATTATTGCATCAAAAATTCATCTATATCTGACTGTTCATGTAGACATGTAGTATAGCTATATTGTTTAAGTATAACGTATAAAATAAACTAAAAATATTGAGTTTAAAACCATCTAGCTAGAACTTAGTTATGCACGGGCCCATTGCTTTCACTTTGCACCCGAATGTTTTTAACTGTTGCTCGTAAAAAAACATCCAGAATAGACTTAGAATCTTTTCTAGATGATTCCTGTTCAAGTCCAATAAGACCAACCATAATAATTGGAATCATTAAGACAGACAAACCCTCTTTTTCATATGCATACACTGTGGTTATTAATTTAGTAACGAGACTTTAACCGTAAAATATTTATTTTAGAGTCACATCACTAAATTTTTAAAGCTGGCAACATTTTCCGTTTCCTTGGTACCTAGAATTTTAAGCTGTGTGCACATTGTGCTCTTGTTTTGTTGTAATTTTAAACAAATATAAGTATGCTTCGGCATCTCTCAGGCAGTTTAATTGATTACAAACATGGGTAGATGGCCAACACACTACAATGACGAGGAGTCAGCGACAACAATAACGAAAAAGAGGGTTTTCTGACTAAAGCCGAATTTCCACAAAACCAGTTTCACTTCAATGCAATGCAGCGGTTACAATAGAAACTAAAAACGTAAGTAATACCTGTGTTCTCACAACCGTCGGTATGGGACACGCAGCCCTCGGCTCCTAGCCGCACAACATTACAACACGGTCATGCAAACGGAACGGATGGTAGTAACGGATCTACACGATTTGGGGGCTCACGTAGTAGAAATGATTTGTCAAAAGTTTTGGGGACAACTGGACCCTACAACTGCTATAGGATGGTGGCTTTTTTTTTTAAATATATCTTATCATATTTTCGTCCCGCTGTCATCCCTCGCCCATACTATGAAAAAAAGACCTTTGCTTCGACTTCTTCTTTTTTTCGTGTCGATATACTCGAACTAAATTTTTTCTGACCAGTATTTCAAAACCTCTACGGCTCTGTTATTGGCCTCGTCTAGATCCTGAAAACTGCAGGTGGTTGTGCAGGATGGATAGCATAGCAAAACACGCACGTCCTGTGCAGCGGCTCGTCACTGGCACTGTGTTAGCGATGGGTCGATGGTTTGCTTCGACTAATACGGTATTACACCTAATTTTTAAGTGTGTCTCATTTCGATCTTAAGGGGCTACTAAACTTCTAAAAACGAAATTTTATTCAATCAATAACTGCCAAGAAAAGGATTTTGTATTTTCGCGCGTAATTTGCCAACAACGCTGGACGCCATGTTGATCTGTGACCGTGACGTCAGTTGGCCATGTAAACAAAAATACACGTCAGTTTATCAGTAGACCGTTGACACTTTTTAGTTTCATGACATAGGGTCATATTATAAGGCCGACGCTATATTATATGGCCGAATATGACGCTATATCATGGCCTACTGTTTAGCTAAAAAACGACAATTTCACACTTTAACCCCTATTATTTATAAAACGTTAAGATTTCGGGGAAAACTTAAATTTCCCTTTAAGTTTTAAAAATAAGAGGGCAGTTCTCTGCTCTAAATATTTTTATCGCTCATGGTATTCAAAATTTAAATCTTATTGGTTCGGTAAAATGTTTCTTTTTTTACACTAAATAAGAATTTCAATGAAATACAATCTTTCTATGCTTTTCTATTTATAATCTATATATAAGTCTATACCGAAAATATGCTACACCATATTATTTCTCACTTTTCTAGATCTTGGTGGTCTTTAAGAGGAGAGCCCTTAAGAAACACCTAATAGGCAGTTATAGTTTTCAACATTATTTTTTTTTCTCCAAATTTAGGATAGGTTTGCAAATATCTCGTGGTGAAAATGTTAGCACATCTATTTAGGTTCTTCATAATTTTTTTTTATGTAATTCAGTGCGCTGTATTTTTAGAAACTTTGAAAAACGGTTTTAAACATTTTCGCAAAAGTTAATATATTTTGCGTTTATTATGTCGGCGATAAAATAAAGACAAGCCTGTGATGAGAACTTTTTTTCGTTTCGGAACTCTTTTGAACTCGAACAGATTTTAACGCGGTTTGTGTTCTAAAGTGTTTTTTTTTTTAATGATATAAACTAATGCTTGACTAAAATCCCACCTGATGTTAAGCAATGATGTTATCATTGACGGTGAATCCCACTAGTTTATTAAGATCCTCCAAGAGTTTCCAATATGTAGGCTGTTTAATTACAGAAAGTGATAAATCCCATATTCACGAGCTATAATCTATGTATTTCCAAAAGTAAGGTTATCTAAAGTCAAACCAATTTTACAGCAAAGTATTTTTTTACCCACTAACGGTGAGTTGTCTTATCTTTAAGTTCATAACTGTATCTACAAGTTATATTTAAGTTTGGTCGTAACTGTTAATTGCTACGTCGCAACTGCCTGTGAAGTAAGGCTTCTAGTTGCGAAACTTGATTGTTCTAGTAGTGGAGAGGCCATTTGATATCATCCTCCAGCCCTATTCAAGGCAGTTACAAAGACAAAAGCGTACATAGAAGTGTTTTACGAGTTCTTCAAAGAGATATGAGAATATATCGAATATTTTTTATGATGCTCTAAAAATATCGTTGAGATCCTTTGACAAATCATTTCCTTATAATGAAAATACAGTAAAATTAGGGTTACACAAACTCCCTTTGTAATACAGGAATTTAATATAAAATATATTTTTCGTTGTTCTACAAAGACCATAGCCAAGATTGGAGTGGGCGTATTATCAGATTACATGGGCGATTATACATAATAAGGGATTTTTAATATATCATGTTTCTAATTCTTTGGGAAATCTTAGCCCGGTTTTGTACCATGCAGAATTGTACACTTTCATTAGCATATTCTGGCATATATGGGAGCTTGTATCACTCATAAACAAAAACAGGAAGAAAAAGCAATTTTACATACCGACTGCTTCGTCCAATGATGAAATTGAAAGCATAACACGAAATTAATGTAAGTTAGGTAAATAATGACGTTAATATAAAGCTACTTATCATTTCAGTTATGAAATATGGGCTGTTATTAATATTGAAACAAAAGGAAGAATATAGATAGATATTAGATGATAATTGTAAGGTATTCAACATTGTTTAACGGTTACTGAAGTTTCAGAATTCTGTCTTCAAGACGTCTGCCAATTCAGTTCATTATGTAATCGTTCCAATATAAATTTGGTTTTTCTGCCAGTAACCACTTTAAACCAAGAATATAGAAGAG
Organism: Mythimna vitellina; assembly: GCA_949316375.1. NCBI lineage: Eukaryota > Metazoa > Arthropoda > Insecta > Lepidoptera > Noctuidae > Mythimna > Mythimna vitellina. Next base: position 6,603,758 of record OX438696.1, read on the forward strand.
AATTACATGATAACGACATTCATAAAGATGCGACACAAATGCATCTAATACAAACATAGCAACAGATGACCGATACGTCTGTATGGCGATAATGTCGGTAGACTATTGACGGTAAAATAAAACTGCTATACACAAAGTTGCATAAACTAAACACAATAAAACATGAATTTTCATGAATCATGAAATACTTAACCATCCAAATAAAAATAAAGAAAACAAACGTAAAATACTTCTAACATTTAAAGCACCTATTATCAGACCTTAGGAGTTCCATTTCCATAAACCTTTGAAACAAAAAAATATTAGTACAGTTTTCTATCTACGGTATCATTAACTGCATTACCTTGATCGGTGTTTGATCTTTCTGCAGCAGCGCAAGCTGCCCGCCATTCCTGGAGTTCAGGGCTGGGAATAAGACCGGCTGATCCACCAGATGCGTCCTTACGTGCTTGCCACCAATGAGAGTCATCTTTGCTGATGATCTGGAAATTCATTGCATGTTTTTATTTAGAGCACACTAAAGCTCAACTGATACTTAGACTTACTCTACAATAATAATTAATTATTACCTGCAGAATGTCGCCAGTGTTGAAAGCGATGCCAGCTTGAGCACAAGGAATCAGTTCATCTTCTAGTGGATCGTAATCAAATTGCGCTCTCACAAAAATCTGGAAGAATTAAAACAAAATAAAAAGTTTTTAATTGGCTCGGAAAACAAGATGGCAAAAATAATGATTGATGACGATATTGACAAATGAAGGTATATGATTCCAGTAATATGAAAAGTTATAATAATGCCATATGATGATTTAATTGAAAAATGCGGATAAGAAAGATAAGGGTTCGAATGCCAATTTAGTAGCAATTAATTTAGTAATGTTAAAAATAAACGGCAAACAAAACAAACATTAAGAGAAAAAAGGTGAAAGAGTGAAGTGAGATGAGGTGAGAGTGGAGCGATGATAAAAGAACAACAAGCGCACAGAAACGGAGGAGATCGCGGGGACGCGCAGCCATGCCCAGGTGACAATACAACATAACGTAACACAACATATAACGAACAACATAAAACATATCACAAAGTAGCAACTGGTCTGGTCTCGCTACTTACTAGCACGGGCGAAGGCTTTATCCGGAAAAGCTAGTTAGAACAAAAACACAAAATTTTAATGTCTTCTATTTGAATACCAATTGTTTTATGCTTCAAGACAAGCATTGTTGTGAAGATTTGTGTGCGCTTGTCGACTTTTTGCTATATTCTTTTAGTGTAAAAACAAGCGTTAGAATCACACTACTATCTATCGTGTTAATTGCAAAACAATATTTATGTATATCTTTTTATTATTGAGTTTTAATTCAAACTAGTATTAATACAAACTTAGCTACATCTACTGTTTTAAAACCACACTGACAAAACTTAGAATGTACTAAAGGATACTATCATATCCTTGTTAGCATCGGATAAGTAAATCATAAAGTAGGTATTACCTCGCAGGGTGGCGGTGCTGAGCGGTATGAGGGCACGATCTTAAATGTCACCGATCCTCGAGCTTCGCGCTGTAATATTTATATGACACCAATAAATTGACAATAAAGACGACTTTGTTTATATTGACGACATGATAGTTCTCTCGAAGTACGTACTTACCTCTACTTATCACAAATAAAACTATCGAACGAACTATCTAATGATAGAGTAGTATAAGCTGACACAATCTTAGAATAGAATAGGATAAACTTTATTATTTACTAAAATAGTAACAAAACTTTTACACAAACTTAAATCTATGGGTGTAGTGGCGGTCTTACCACTGACAGCGATATGTACCAAACAACCTTAGGTTATTCTTAGATAGATTATAATGCAAGATAATCAGATCAGTTAATTTACTAAAGGAATTAAGCGACCCAACAATATCCGACTATCTGTCTGAAATCTTATAATCTCCTTTTTTAGAAAAATGGTCAATATAAATAAGCTTCTTAACATTTCAAAGTTCTAAAAGGAATATTACTTCCATTTATTAAGCCTTTATTTCGTAATATTCGTGATACGTACCAGCATTCTCTGTAGCTGAGCCACTGACTGGTTTGCGACCGGCGTACCGTTGATCTCTTTGATCTCGTCCCCGACGTGCAGGGTCGCTTGTCTATGTATCATTCCCCCGTGCATGATGCGGGCTACGATGCATCGTCCGTCGTCTGCTAATTTCAGTGTTATACCCTGTAAATAGGGTGTGAGTATTTGAGTTACGTTAGACCCTTTGGGGTTCCAAAAGGGCATCGTTAAAGTTGTGATATTTACCATTAATAAATAGTAAAGTAAAAATACATCAACTCAAATATTACAAGCTGATTTGTTTTTATTTCAGTTCTATTATTCCAGGATACTTAAAACAATAGTATATTTGATGTAATTCCTCAATGCCAAGAAAGCTCTCGATATAAACTTTAATTTCACAAAGTTTCTAAAAATAATACCGTTGCGTAGGCGACATTGTATTTTCAAAAGAGAACGTAAACCGAATTTCTATGCCTGAAACGTTCGAATCATTAATTAATGATTTCTTTATTGAATTTGTACTTATCAGTTTAATAATAGAAGTTATGGAAATATTTCATATTTCCACTGTCACGAAGTCGTCAAAGAAATCTAGCTTTTATATAATATGTATTTAAAAAGAATATAAGAGTGGTTTGAAAAAATTCTGACCTCAACATGAAGATAGCAGTACTTGCCAATAAAAGTCTGGCAATGTATTTGTGCATCATTTGACAGGTACTCATAAAAATTTTAGCCATATTGGAAGCACAGTTTTTATTTGACAGTCGTTTGAGTAAGTTAATGTGAGTATTTTTGTGAAAATGGAAAAATCGAGTAACGTGCTGTCATAAAATATTTATTTTTGAAAGGTAATACGCCTACGCAAATCAAAGAATAAGCTACGCAAATGAAAGATACCGCAGTAAAAATTTGAGCAGCTGAATTTAAACGTGGCCGTAAAAGCTTGGGAGACGATGAACGTTACGTTCGGGACGTCGAAAAACTGTAACCACTGACCATAACATCGCTAAAGTTCACCAAATGGTGGTAGACGACTGCAGAATTAAAGTGCGAGAGATAGCAGAGGCTATGGAAATGTACAAAGAACGTGTTTGTCACATATTAAATTCAGATGCCGCGTTTGCTGATGTTAGACCAGAAATGTGTTCGAATGAACATTTCCAACGCTCTGTTGGCGCAGTTTAGGCGCAATAAATCCGAGTTTTGGCGCCGACTAATTATTGTATGACAAACAAAAATACAGGCTGTAGATGATGAAAAACAAAAATACAGTCAAAACAGTGGACTGCAAAGGGGGAACCGGCACCAAAAAAAGGAAAAAACTGTTTTTTCGGCTGGGAAAGTGATGGAAACTATGTTTTGGGATAGTCGTGGAATATTCTTAATCGATTATCTTCAAAAAGGGAAAACCATTACGGGAGCATATTACGCATCGTTACTTGACAATCTGAAGGCAGAGATTGCAAAAAACGGCCACATTTGCAGAAAAGAAAATCTTGTTTCACCCACACAATGCACCGTCTCACACCTCAGCGGATACCATTGCAAAAATTCAAGAATTACGGTTTCAACTGCTTGACCTTACTCACCAGATCTAGCCCCAAGTGAATGTTTTATGTTCCCTCAGCTAAAAATTGCACTCGGAAGACAGAGATTTTCGTCAAATGAGAACGCAATCACCTTCGTCAACCATCATTTTACAGAGAAGAATACCCTACTGTGGTGGTGTGTGGTGTGTGGGTTCAAGAGATGGGAGCATCGCTGGGAAAAGTGAAGTGTAGAATTAGAAGACTATGTAGAAAAAGAAAAAAGGTATTGCATCTTTATTAGGTCGGAAACTTTTCAGACCACCCTCGTAGTCAATAGATATAACCACCCTTCAATAATACACTTCCTCATAATTGTGCATAGTGATTTTATGCTAAGGTCACACACTCTAAATCAATGACAAAGGAAATCCTCACCAATATCGTTATGACGACACCTGTACTATCCTGTAAGATTATTATATGTTTTGTCTATACAGGTGGGTGAGTGAGGACACAGAAACAACTGTAAACGGTTCAAAGGATATGGATATGATCATTGATCTGCAACGACCCACGCACCTGTTTCCGCACAACGCTGGGTTGACAGTTGTTGTATTTGCTAACCAGGATAACAGAACGCTTTGAGATGAAAGTCAATATTTATTTTTACGAAACCTTTGGCCTCGGCTTTGTGCGTTTGTTTTAGAATTTAGGATTTTCCCTTTGGAGCTTCAAACGTTTCAGTTCTGTTTTATTTCAGTTCTGTCTCTAGGCATTCAGTTTTGATTTAACCTAAGCAAGTGAAATTTATCTAGGTCGATTCATCAAACCTTTTACAGACTAACCGTTTTAGAAATATTTATTTTTAAAGCATTAAGCTAAGCCAGATTTAGCCTAAATCTAAGGACGATCTAAGTTAGGATGACCTTTTTAGTTATCGCTTTTTAAAGTCTAAAATACAAAGTTTTAAAAGGTTTTCAATTTTTTTATCGTTTCTGTATTTCTAACAGCCAAAAACAAGATCGCTGAAAAAATATACTAATATTGTAATAAGCTTACAACACTGTCCTCTATATGGTACCTTTTTGCTTTCCACATTTTCTAGTCTACCACAAGTTTGGACCGACCCTTTGTCAGCTCAGCCTCAAAATACCCAAACCACAAAACTTCAAACGCCTTACCATCGGTTCGTCGGTATTCTTTTGGAACTGCACGAGGCGCACCCTGGTCACGTTCTCGAATTCGGGTTCAGTATCGTCCTCATCTTCAGGCGGTGGTGCAGTGGTGCGGCCGTTGACCGGCGGTGGTGACGCTCGTAAAGACTCCTCGCCGTACACTTCGCGGGCGACCACATCGTGCGCCTGGAGTAGGGCCTGTAAAAGAGATTTTGGGTTTAGGAAAATAATAAACGCATATTAGATAAAACTGACCTGTTTCCTGTCCAAACAGGAACAGAAAAAGATAATTATTGCAAAAAATCAAATTTATTAAGACCTGAATAAAAACGTTCACTGATTTTTTATAAATATTTTTTAGAAGCCTTGTCACTACATCTGAAATAGATATAATGGTAGATATTTTTGATATATGTCTGTAGCAGGTAAGTAATTCCATTTAACATTTAACACCTTATCGTTATCCATGTAGCAATGGCTGAGACTACGGAGGAGCTCAGTACAATCCAGTTGTGTAGGTCTAACTTTAAGAACGAGGGCAATCGTCTAATCTGACTCGGCTGGGCAGAGTTCGGAAAGCTGCGCGGTATCTTCTCGTCCAACATATCACATGTCTCAAGGCGAAAGTCTATGACCAGTGCGTGATGCCAATGATGACATATACCGAAACATGTTCGCTTACAATGGGCCTCATCAGAAGGCTTACAGTCACCCAAAAGGCCATGGAAAGGGCTATGCTCGGAATGAAGATATCCGCAGAGAACCAAGGTCGCCGACATAGCCCGAAGAATCGCCAAACTAAAGTGGCAGTGGGCACATTACTCGTAGAACGGATGGTCGATGGGGCCGAAAGGTTCTGGAGTGGCGACCGCGCACCGAAAAATGCAGCATTGGAAAGCCTTCCACAAGGTGGACCGACGACCTGGTGAGAGTCGCGAGAGTGCGGTGGATGCAAGACAGACAGGATCAGTCGTTGTGGCGACGCTTGGGGGAGGCCTATAACCAACAGTCGACGTCTTTCGGCTGAAATGATGATTTTGATGATATCGTTATCGAGTGTTGAATTTGTACCAATAATTCAAACAATATAATATCTCTCAACTTTATTTACAGATTCACGTTCGACTTTCAACATTTTAATATCCAAATTCAATTCGGTAGTCACGTACTGCATATTGAATGGTGAATTTAAAATGTTTTCTGCTTTCATACACCACTTCACTCCAAGGCTCTTTCATTTTACGTTTGAGCGCTTTTGGCATGCGTTCGTGGATGGCTACTGGTTTATCCTCAACAACCAATGCCGATATTGCGGCAGTCCAGTAATCCACGTATGTACTAGTGACCGCAACAAATTTGCCTCAGCTTTTGAATGGGGAACGATGAAATCTCTCGATCCATATTAATTGTTCAACAGGCCATCAATTTTAGAAAATACTACCGGCTAAGTCCCGAATTTAGAGCACGATTCAATATTGAAGTGCTGTTATAAATCTTTTTTATAAAAATACAGGTTTTGCCATGCAGAATGAAAATCTATGGTAATCCAAGTAACCTAAGTAACTAAAATAGTGTGTAACCAAATAATTTCAACTTCCTATGACATGCCGTGTTTATACAAGGTAGATCAATATTAATAATTATGAAGACAGAGACCAATATGTCGCAAGTTATAACTATGGCATCTGAAGCACTTGGAATGCTTTCAGCATCAAAAGCAATCAGGTATTCCAGACCTAATTTTAGTTTAATCGTGAATACATAGATTATATTATATATATATATATATAATCCTTTGAATATTAAGAAGCAATATATGGTGCGCACTTGCCTTTGACTGCACACCGTATTATCAAGTTAATATCTGAGAATTACAGCCGTGTGTGTTATATAATCTGATAATTGTACGAAAGCTTCCTTAACTTATGCGTCGCAATTGAACGAACCTTAATTAGTTTTGGCTCAAATTATTATGCCTTTATGATCAAAAGTTAGATGCGTAATTTTACCACAAATTCTGCTAACAATAAATAAGAAAGGTGCGAGTCATGACTTTCATCTTGAAGAACTTTAACTAATTAAAACTGAAGTTATTACTTATCAGTGGTACTAACAATCTATTTAAGGCACAAAAATGAAGCATGAAGATTCATAAAATCTTTTAATCTTGGTAGATTTAAGTGAAAACAAAATTTCTTCAGGAAACGTTTGAATAATTAAAACAAAACTGTAAATGCAACTGTAAAACAGTCAAGCAAATTCTCTTTATTCACTGCTACACTAATTCCTATCACAAAAACAGCAGCGCCCATTCGTATGATAATGCAGGAACTGTGCAGTGCCACTATTGTTGTAGCCGAGCTGTTCCGTGAATTCTGTTTATTTGGATAAAACATAGATAATCCTCAGCTAGCAGCTACGTGCTAATGCTCTACCGCAAATCTGCCTAAGCGAAGCTTATATGAATATCTCTTATGAATCCCGTCGCTTAATTTTCAATTTAGTTGCTTTTAGTAAAACTGACGAATGTGTGCGAAGATGATAAGAAAATTAACATATAGTCTGATGTTTGGACACGAACTGGTGAATATTAGAAATCCATTAGGATTCTCAAGCAATTAAAATAATTTACGATTAGATAACTCGTGATTGAAAGAATCAAATAAGACAATTGACGCATTCGGAAGAGATTTCGCATATAAATATTCAGAAATTGAGGAAAATCGCTTTGAGTGTTCTATCGTAATCAAATAAAATATTTTACAAAGGACTGAACAAAATGGATCATGGAATAAAATTATGCTCTGCAATTTTATACCCACTCAAGGGTCTCTCCATCTTTGCAAAGAAAATATAATAAAATCTAACAAAGATCTCATTAGTAATGTAACTAGTAAAGAAACTGTAATAGATAATGTAGCAAATAAGCATAGTCACGTTAATTAACTTGTAACGCATAATGCAGAGGAAAAAAATAATGCGATTAAATCGAACAATACTCTGTAATAACGAGGGTCCAAACCAAGTTGTATCGAACTAATTTTGCTGTGACAACAAAGGTATTGTGGATGAAATTATATCGACTATAATCGTATTAATTCCATAATTCTAATTTTATAGACTTAGTTACCTGTAATTGCTGAAGTTATGATAATATTCACAAACAATGTTTTAAAAAGTAGTCATATACCTAGCTTCTGCCAGCGGCTTCGCCCGCTTGAAAGTTAGTTCCTCCATACAAACTTTGGAATCCCATTTCATACACTTAGGAAGTGAATTTTGGAAAATCTCTCTCTAAGTGCTCGCCTGCGTCATAAAAAGAAACATTGTGCAAAATTTCATTCAAAGTTTTAGTCCCCTTAGTTTCGATTGTGCGTTGATATATCAGTCAGTCAGTTTCTCCCTTTATATACATAGAGATATGACTACTTTACGTACTATATGTTATTCAACTATTCATGTCTAAACACCGAGAGCCAAGGTAATGGCTTTCACGCTTCTAGCACACAATATAATTAATCTGTAGTACTATATCTAATTCAGTATTACCATTTCTAAGCCCAGTGTGCTACGGATGTGGGTGTGCGCTTCAAGCGTTTCCAATTTGCCGACAACCGCACCATATGGGGATTTGACTACCTCATAGAAGACGGGATGCTACAAAATGTAGTTTGGATCCGAGTTTATACAAAGTAGCTTCTTCACTGCATCTTTTATCAAAACCTATATAAAGCCATTAGGACGCATTGAAAAGCTCGAATACAAATCAGATAGTATATCGAGTTTGTTATTGTATTCATGTGACCTGCACAACTGCGAACCACAGTGTATACTATTCTTATTTTGCGATGCAACGACCCAATATTTTTATTTGAAACTTGAGATTAATGTCATGCTTCACTGAGCCCAGCCGGAGCCGATATCGAGTTTCCAATACAAATGACGATATGATGGCCAGTTAAAATGTACTTGCCTTGATCGGGGTAAAGAAATACAGTGTGAATAAACTCTTAATATAGCCGCTTTTCTTTCATGATAACATTTTTAGGAAGGTCTAAACATGAATACAAATAACATCAGATTGCTACTATTTTGGTATTTTTGTTAACAACTTTTTGTACTTAGCAAAATTTTGCCAAGAGTGTTTCAATTTACCAAGTCACACTATTGAGTAGCAATATAACAAATTTTATATTAAAGCAACTAAAGACTGTTGTACTTGACAAGGGTAATGATTTAAGGCACTTAAACTTCGATAGCACTAGTTTCGCCAAGCATTCATTATTTGACCAGTCTACACTGTCCTTACATAATAAATCCAATATATTGTAAACAGAAAATATTGTAACAACAAATTCTTTTTTAAAAGAGTAACCATGGAGTTTCTTGCCGGTTCTTTTCCGTAGGAAACGACCAATTTGGAACCGTGCACTAGCTTCTGACGTTTTATAAGTGCCCATGTAGGCCTATGTGAAATAAAAATTTTGACTTGACTTTGACTTTGATTCTTCTTGTTTCTCAAGCCCCGAGTTGTCACCGATATTACGTTCACAAAAATCATTCCCAGTTATATAGAGTGAAATCGTGTAATAATAATAATACAAAATTATCTTATTCATCAGTTCTATGCATAATTTTCTAAAATAGCCACAATAATAACCTAGTCTTCTAAACCAACTCTAAATGTGATGATTTTTTAATTTCCTTCACATACAATACAATCAATAACATATCACCACACCAATTTTCAACAAGCTGAGTCAATTGGTAGTAATAAACTATTGCGCCTGACCATCAATGATTGCATCTCCGCTTACCATCAGGTGGGATCGCAGTCAAGCACTGGTATATATCAATAAAAAAAAAAAGTAGTTCAAACTTTTGGTGAGTAAGTCAGTGATAAAAATAGTGACCTTTGGCTGTCATTATTTCGTGAATGGTTGTAGATTTATTAATTGAACTTTGACATTTGGTAATTAGAAAAAAGTTTTATTAGACATGTAAAATTGCAAGCATGTAGGCCAAGTAGATTTAAAGTTATTGAGGGGTGGTAAGTTGCCCTAAATGGTTCGTATGATATTTCCCAAGGCCGGTGTATCACGCTTTTGATTTTCGAACCGAAATACTATATAGTCTAGATGAATGAACTCTTAATATAGCAACTTCTCTTTCACTTTATTTTTAGGAACGTCTAGATTGCCATTATTTTTGTCACATTTATGAAGCAAAATGGATCATGTTAAAATAGAAAATCTTTTTTCGGATCAACCCGTTCTAGGGTCAAAATTAAACGACCCGGATTGTGTTCGCTTAGCGCATTAGATGACGTTACCCATTTAAAACTAGCGTTAACAAAACCAAGCCCCAATAAACCATCCTGTTCACCAAAATTGCTACTGGTATCCATGTCGATTGATCAACAATCAGGCTTTAATTCAATCTGTTCCTGATCCACAGGTACGTATTTGACAGCTCTCAGCGTGTATGTTAACTTGAGCATGGCAGCCACATCTCTGGGTATGCAGACGCTAGCAGTATTCGTTTGACAAGCAGGCATTAGGTCGCAAAATCGAAATACAACACTGACGCAGATTGAATTGTTACCTGTTGAAGACAAAGTCAAAGAGCTAAATGGTATTACAAGCACGTTGCCGCCATGTTATTAGATATTCTACCACGTTATACGGCGTTATGTTGGTAATTTGATTATTTAAGTGATAATTGCCTACTGTGATTTAATTATCCTAATTGCAGATTGGAGTAGGATGTCTTAATTAGTTTCTGTTTTGATTCTACTAATATTTAGTGTCGTTTTAAATACTTCAAAATTGGGTTTAAAGCAACAATTATCAGGGTAATTTTGTAAATCAGTATTTCGTTTCCATTTCGTTTGATATTCATAGTTGAGACCGGCCAAAGAGTTAAAGATGACAGTTGTTGTCATTCAAAGTTACGAAAACAATTGTTGTATGAATTAATAACCTTTTGGCCTTTATCGTCAAAAGCATACGAAAGATGTAAGAAGTTGTCTGATTTAAGTTAATCCGTTTAGTATGACGCTTGCGGCTTCAGATTTCTCTTTAATTTCATCTCTACCAGTAACTTGAATCTTAATAGGTATGCTGGAACATGAGATCTTGCGATGCAAGTAATATAGGGGCTAATTAGCTTAATTAATGTTTGCATATATTTGAAAATGGTGAAAAAAAATCGGAATCGTATTGAAGAGTTAGATTAGCTTGTGCTTCATTAAAATCAGCTTTTATTTACCACTGTTTTTGGCACATTAAAAATCTTTTGAGCATTTATTATGTAGTTATAGGTACGTTCAATATAATTTGAATACGTAGTCAAATTTGGAACCCTAATTATACAGTCCAATCCGATAGGTTGGAACGAATACAACGGAGGTTCACGAGGTACTTGGGGTACAAGTTAAAATCCTTTATATGAATTACAATGAAAGATGCACTCGATTCCACTTGTTACCTCTAGTAACTTGCAGAAATATATCTGATATTCGTTTGTTAATCAAAATAGCTCGCTCTATGATAGATTATCCTGAATTATTGTCAATGCTATCTGTGAACGTCTCCCCCGGCACTGTCGAATTAGTAATCTTCTTTACGCTCCTCATTCACGCACAGTCTACCGTAGTAACTCTTACTTGATTCGCGCAGTAAAGGCATTTAACAATTTAGTCAAAGAACACACCTCAGTTGATCTCTTTACATGCAGTTTAGCATGCATAAACATTTTTATTTCTAAAAACACTGTTTTGTAATTGCGTTACATTCTTGTCTTTTGTATTATCTTCCTAACAAACTTTGTATATCTCAATTACTTATTTTTTTACTGTAACATTCAACAATACTGTCATATTAAATGTCGAGGCTTGTAAATGGCTCATCGTGATCTACATTATCGTTATATATTTTGTATTGTTAGCTGTAAGCCATCGAAATAAAATAAAATCAAATATAAGAAACGAATGTAAAGTAATGTTTAACTTATTTGCGAAAAACATGAACACATCATCAGCAATCCGTGGTCAACAGCGTAAAGCAAATATTCTCACAGTTTATTTTTCAGTATGATGAATTACTCATTATTCATTAACGCAGAATGATTCGTTGCTTCGTGATTGCTGTAGAACATTCAATTAAGTGATAAATCAAAAGTATTTAACGTTAAGCATGAGTAATGAGGATCCAATGTGCATTGTTTAATCTAATTGACTTGATTAAATTGACTGGATTTAATATTGTTTTAATAGATACAAGAATCAAGTTTTTTGTTTTGTGATAAATCCTTAAATATAACAAAACAAAATCCCCCGTCTATCTGTCTGTCTGTTAGCGATAATATCAAAAAATATAGTAGGAAACATGTAAATTATAGTAAGAAAAAAAGCTCAAGAATTTAAAGATTTCCAATACCCGTGCTTAGCTTGGTCGGGTCGCTATTATAAGGATAAATGATAGAATCGATAATTTTTTAATTTTAATGAGCAGTAAAACATGCAAGAAAATATTGATCCTTTGAATTTGAAAAAAATATTGAGGAAGATATAATATCATTACCATCCTACTCTCTGAATATTCGAGAAGTAATTTTACAAATCGCTGTCATACTGTTTTATAAATTTCCAACGCACTAAATCAAGAAAAACCAATGCAAACATAGTCGAAGAAAGTATTTGAAAAACGTTCAAGACAAACGAAAGGAAATCCGCTCTGCTTAAACTCGAACAGATCAAATGACAAAAACAATCCGGTATTATAAATCGTAGTCGATAACTCAAAGGAAATATTCAGAAAAGAGAAGCAGTAAAATTGTAACAAAACGTAGGAAAAATAAAGTCTACACTGTAATGATCTAGGAAGGGATTCAGGATGTAGCAACGGATATTGAATTTCTTTTAAACAAAGACCTAGTCGAAAAGAAAATCTATTTTGAGATGTTTCCATGCCCTTTGGACATTTGTTATTTTACTAAAGTTAAAGTACAAAAATCAAACTATTAATGATTAAATATACAATACTTTGTAAGAGTTACTTTCAGCTAATAAAAGCTTTACATTGTTAAATGTCACGAATTTCTTTTGGTCACTAAAATATTAACTAGAAAATATATATTGAATTTTATCGTTGAGTTTATATTTAGTCGATGACATTAAGCTGCTCTTAGTGGAATTCCAATCCCTAGCCGACAAACTGTTTCTTATGTGTCAGCTGAGGGATTACGGAATAAATGTTATCCCCAGTAAAACCTTTACCTGTCACTACACGAACGACATCTCGGACGTTTCCCAGTAAAACATTAGCGATAAATAACCTGGAAACGGCAAACCCTGCGGTTTTAGGGTATCTTATCCTCTCGTGGATACGCACTTTATTGTTTTATGTGCTCACTTAGATTTAAGGACGGGTTTCTTCTCGAAATCAATTGTTGAAGTCGTAATTTCTGAAGTAGGTAGTGAAAGATGTTCCGATGAAAGAACCAGAGAGAAAATCAATTGACAAGATGGCGATTTTGACCGTGCTATACAAGGAAGGCTGATATTTCTGACTGAAGTGTTCATCGATATAATACTACAAGAAATAAGTAATGATGCTAGTAATATTTCAGAATTATTCATCAGTAATGCTATTACGATCCCAGGCTCAAATTTCTTGTTAAATAATGTAATATCTGCATAGGTAGAATATTATAAACGAAAGGTACACCTCTATGGGGATCGTGCAAAAACAATAGACCTTCGGTGTTAGGGTGCGCTATTAATAATTACCTACAATGTTTTCGACCTACAAGACGAATGGTCCAATTTCGGTAGGCCTGTGTTCTGTAAACTGTGCATGGATATCGAATATAATAATAAATAATCCGTATAATAGTATAATAAAGCAGGGAAAATATCAGTAAAATCAGAGGCAGAAATGAAAGCTGCAAACTTAAAAAATGACACAGACAACAAACTTTCGACAGATAAAACACTAAATAAAGTTAGAGTTGTGTTACGTTAAACAATAAATCCTTTTGATATTACAGTTGAGTCGGGCCCGATGCAGTCGGTTGGTATGACAGTCGGTGACAGCGTAATACCGCCTCGGCAGCGCTGCAGCGGCATAAAGCGAACTGCTAACAAGTCAGATGTTAATAAACTTCCGCAAAGACTAGGATCAAAAAAGCAATGTAAATGTTTGGACGTTGTGGATGAAAAATTGCTTCGTGTGGTTGGTTACAGTAGCATTTTCCAGCACACGTGCATTTAATTTATAGTTGTATGACTGAAATGTTAGCTCATGTATAATTTTGTCGTTTATCAGAAACTTGACAAACTTTTTTTCGGGAGCAGGAAGTTATTGTTTTGGCGGTCGTGGAATTGCTAGAAATTTTAATGCATAAATCTAGAAATGAGTAGACATTTCATGTTGATGTATAAACATGAGACATGGAAACTACTAGAAAAAGCAAAAGCATTAAAAGTGATCTTCTGTAATAAAACATGTGTAAGGAGCTCTGGAGTGGCGACCGCGTACCGGAAAACGAAGCGTTGGTGAGGGTTACGGAAATCTGATGGATGCGAGACGCACAGGACTGTTCTTCGTGGCGACACTTGGGGGAGGCCATGTCCAACAGTGGAGGTCTTTCGGATGAAATGATGATAATGATGATGAAGGAATCCGACAAACAGATCCTCAGGGTGAGGCCTGATCATGAGGGTTTACCCTCATCACTGAAACGGATCTGTCAGATACAAGCTTGAAGCGCTTGAGTCTTTTGAGGAAACACGCTAAGAGGATCAAAGACAATGATGCTCTCGTCGAGTCGAAGCTCAAAAGTCTTGAGCATACACGCCGAATTGCTAACTTGTCGGTTGCCTTTCGGTTACATTTCATGCTGTGTGCGTCGGAACTGCATAGTTTAATTGATGATGGAACAGGCTTCTTGGAATTTTTGCCTTTGTGACATATCGACGGTGGTAGTCCAAAACCGCGTAACTAACATTATTAAATAAAACCGCGTTTGCACAAATAAAGCAAAAATAAGATTTCGAGGCTGTAGGTTACTGATTGTGATTGGCGTCGACCTGTAAGACGATTTTTGATTCGGCCTATAGGAAAAGGAGTAAATCAAAAATAACAATACCGCGGATCATTCGAGGAAAAAGTTGTGACACGAAAACAGCGTATCTGCGCCAATTGATATTTTAATCCTCCCTACCGAATTTCGATCCCGGTGGCCAATCTCAACAGAGATTAGCCATGTACGCAGGAGATATTAAAAAAATATTAATATATTATTATTATAGAAATATTATTATATTATACTCTAGTACTCAAGTGTGCCTACTCTCTGTTCCTTTAGTCTCATGATCCGATGGGACGGCAATCCGACACGACCGGAGAGATTAGACGCAGGGCCAACGGCTTTACGTGTTTTTCTAGGCACAAGGGTGTCACACCATTAGTACTACCACCTTCCAAACTCCGGGCTGCTACAGAGTAATCCCTAATGGAAAAACCCAATAGGAATTTTTGCCCGGCCCGAGATTCACCCAAAGGTTGACTGGTAGAAAATGCCTTAAGGCATTAAGTCCGCCTCTGTACTCTTGTGTGCATAAAGGATAAATAAATAAATAAATCGAACCCAGGACCCCATGTTCACTCAGCAGTCGCGCTTGCAACCACGAGACCAATGATTTTAATCTTCCATAACCATGTCATATTTGTGATTAAACTTATTAATTTTATTTTTTTAGGAAGGAAAATCATCTAATGACAAATCGCGCTCTTGGGCGGAGCGGGAGATAATATCAGGTTTTGACTGACTAAAAACCCACTCCTGTTCCTTCGTTGCCTTCGTCCCAGGGCCCCGGATTTTGTTTTCACACTACCCCATGGGCCATGGCTCCAGTAGGCTTCGACCTTGTTGGGCACCTACGATTTGCTGACATCTCCCTGAGGCGCGCGTGGAACAATACGCGCCGTCGACGACTTGGGTTTGGTCCGGACGGTTACCGGACGGTCGGATGGCGGGCTACCCATTGCTCGCCGTCCGCAAGCTCGCGCCTTCGGTGGCCGGGAATCGGGATCTGAATCCGGACGGCGGTTGGAGCGTGAGCACCGTTGCCTCACGCGATCTGCCGCCTCCTTTGCTAGCATTACTGCTTCGCAGAAGGAGGGACCGCCTGCCACTCCCGGCAGGCGCTACCCTCCCTACCAAGGCCGCCGCCGATCGCCTCCAAAACTTAATCATTTAAATACAATTATTATTAAATAAATGATTGATTGAGGTTGTGGTATATTTTTTTTCATTTACAATTTCGCGTAAGTACTGTCTATGATCCAAAAAAGTTTGAAACTATACAGCGGAAGTGACTTTGTAAATAAACTACTTATTGGGAATATTGAGTTTAAAATAGTACATTAGATTAAGGAAAACGAAACTGTCCTATACTCAAGTTCGTTCAGAATTCGGCAGCATAGTTTTATAAAGCAGTGGCGGCCGAGTGGTAACGGCACTGACTTACGTGTTGTAGGCAGGGACCGTACAACCCCGAATATAAGTTAATTCTTTCAAAAGGGTTACAGATTGTATGCCTACAGTAACGGAAAATGTTACCTCTTCGTAGTGTTAGCCCTTTCATAACACTAACGTTAGGGTAACCCTATCAATAAGTTAACTAGTTCAAGATGTTACCGGTTCCAATTGAAGCAGATAACAATTTGAAAGGGTTTGCCGGGGTAATCAAAGGGTTTTAAATAAAATCATTTTAAATTACTCCGAAGTGGAAGAATAGATTTTGACCTTCCCTTCGGGCACTAAATGATGAGTGAGACGATCCAATGACATTTATGATTCCGTAAAAAAGACAAGATTATACATGAAACAATCCCGACTATTCCAGAAAAAAAAAATACATTTAACTTTAAAATCACTGCAATAATAGCCATAAAATAATCGTATGTGTATGGACTGTGGAGTCGCTAGGTCCTAGATTACGTGTTGCGACTTGACGCGTACCTGCTGCATGCATGCAGTTTAGTACTTTAAAGTAAGGCACGAGAGGTAAAATTACAATATTTGTAGTCCAAATGGGTTACTCTGTTACAGTCGTTGAAGGGGTAACCCGTTCAAAACGTCTTACCGCTAAAAAGTATAAACCACCAAGAATGGGTTTTTGAATATACAGGTAAACAAATCGAAAGGGTTTGGAAGAGGTTATCCATTGATGAGGGTTTTCGTAAATAAGTGTAACAAATATGAAATGGGTTTTAAAACAACACTTTGTCAAAACCCTATCAATGGGTAACCAAAATGGTCCCTGGTTGTAGGTCGCAGGTTCAAACCCAACCAGGCGTCTTACTTTGTATAATTTATTTCATCGCGACTGCTCTCAAACGGTGAAGGAAAACATCGTGAGGAAACCGGCATGTCCAAAGACCATAAATTCGAAGATATGTGACATCAACCACATCCTATAAAGGTACCGTTTTTTTTCTTTTGAGTTACGGAACCCTAAAAACAAATTTATAAAACCAAGCAACATGTTTTTATTTAAGTAAGATCTGTTTG
Organism: Mythimna vitellina; assembly: GCA_949316375.1. Lineage (NCBI taxonomy): Eukaryota > Metazoa > Arthropoda > Insecta > Lepidoptera > Noctuidae > Mythimna > Mythimna vitellina. The sequence goes on from OX438696.1 coordinate 6,621,109, forward strand.
ATCACGTACGAATAACAAATGAAGTTGTTTTGAGCATCGGAATAAAAACAAAGGGATAAAGGGAATATAGATCTATAAACATTGCTAAGCCAGGTTCATTCGCCATGAAAACAATGTGTCCATAAATATCCGTTAGACAGCTTAGTTGGTCAATTCTGCCGATGTATCGGCTGAAACACAGGAAATTTACGGTAATGATGTAACAAAAGCAATTTTGTGTCATCAGCCTATTCAATATGCTTAAACTGGACCACCGGGAATTGAAATAGCGTTAAGGCAAGCGGTTCGGATAAACTAGATGTCCAGTCCAGAGACACCAAAATCTAAAATAGGATACTCAGATTTGATAGATATTAAATATAGCCTATTTTAGGCACTTCATTTATATACTAGCCTCTGCCAGCGGCTTCGCCCGCGTGATGGTAGAAATTATATGCCAGTGATAAAATAGTACATTAGATAGATAGATAGATATTCTTTATTGTACACCAAAAATACAATTTACATTAGAAAATTAACATTAATAGGGTGTCACAATGGGCGGTCTTATTGCTAAAAGCGATTTTTTGCAGACAATCTTTGGATGGATTTGACAGAGAAGGAGAAAAAAAGATACGCAGGTAGTTCGTGGTGTACTATTTACATATATACAATACATAAACTAATAAATTGCATATAATACAAATAATATAATATATATATAATTTTGATACAAATGCAAAAAGTTTGTCATTGCGACCGAGGCGGAATTTACACGAGCCGTAGTCGAGTGACAAATTTGCACGTGTATCAAACGACTTTTTTCAATACAATTAAGAAGAAATGAATAAACGGGGGTTGACCGGCGACTCGTGGGGGTCGAGGCGCGCCCGTCCTGATACGATAAATGTAATAACATTTTGGTAGGGGAGAGCACACGCAATTTTCTGCACTAGTGCGGAAAACAGTCTATTGCGTGCCTGAAAGCGGTGGGATAAGAGCGGGTTTTCGAGTAAGTGTATTGAAAAATCTTTCACCACTTGGGAAAGATTTTTAAAACTTGGTGTAGTAGTTTTGAGTTTATTAATTACAAACAAAAATACAAATCTTTCCTCTTTATAATATACTTAAATAAAGATGAGTAACTTTTTTAATGACCGATGACCTGGTGAAGGTTGCGGGAATCCGATGGATGCGAGACGCGCAGGACCGTTCTTTGTGGCGACATTTGGGGGAGGCCTATGTCCAGCAGTGGACGTCTATCGGCTGAAATGATGATGATGATGATGATGAACTTTTTTAATAAACGGTACTCTCCAAAGTAATGACTTCCAAAGGAATGAATTTTATACTGTTAGTTCTTGTCTGTAAAGTTTGGGCAAAAGGACTAAACATATTCATTCAACATATACGACAAACACTTTAACGGGTACCCACTCAATTTACTGTTATCAAAAGTTGCATAATAAACAACAGCCGTCACAAAATATGGCAATAAAAAAATATTTTTTCGTCGTAATTCAATGCAAAGTACCGTTTAGGTAGCAATGGTGGCACACTAAATTTCTCGAGGTATAAGGACTCGATTTATTTTTTATGCTGGTCGTGTGTTCGTGATTCAAAAAGGATTATTTAAACGGTTACAGAAACAAAACGCTACCTAATTGAATTCTCAACAGAATAACTTTTAGTAATACCGTGACAGAAAATTTTGTAACCGCTTTGTCATGCCATGAGATTGCGAATTTCCCCAACCGCACTAGACAAATGAAATAGCGTACAGCAAGAATGTCACTTTCCGCCGACAAAATAGTAATAGGATATAACACAAATATCGCGTATAATGGCACTTCCGGAGCAGGGCACGAAAGGGCTCAACTACACAGTGGCATTATGCGTAAGCACAGTAAAAGTGTTGCCATAAATCTAACAGATATAAGACCGTAATGTTCCGCCCAAGAAGCGTGAAAAAGCTACATTTATAATACTTTTTTTTACCATAAATAACAACAATGAATTCCACTATTGTTTCAACCAAGATAATGAATATAAGCTTTAAAATAAAGCTGAAATTGATGATCATGACAGAAATAAACGTCCAAATGATAGAAACGGTTTTGGGGAGTAGAAATAAACGAGGAATGAGCTCATTACCTTTATATGGTCGATAAATCATTGTAAGAGTGTGGATTCAAAAAGATGACCCTTCTAATATTTCTCAAGAGGGTGTTAAAATTTATTAGGATTTTGTTAGAATTACGATCGGAAAGCTTTACAACATTCATCACGTTTCAAGAGAATTACCTTGTTATCTGTGGATCTTATCCGTCCTATTATGTTCATTCTATTCAGACTTGGTTCGTGACTATTGAAAAAAACATGCTATCTACCATTATTAGCCTTCAGAGGACAGTAGACGGAGCCACCGAACCAATTCAGGAGATTTATTAATGTGTTTGCGAGCTGCGACAAAGGCCGGATGATGCTTTCACGTTGTTTGATACAAAAAAACATAAATAACAGTCAAAAACATCGTTCCTGTGAGTTTGATATAGAGTACCTACAGACGTGTGGATCCTTTTGAACTCCACAAAAAGGTTGGGAAGCGGTACAATAAAATAAGTCTTTCGAAATCCATCTAGATTTCGTATGTAAAAGCAATTGTCGTACACAGAATTCGTATCTTTTTCGACGTTAGTTGAACCAGCATGGTTAAAAACTGAAGCCTGTATGGTAATCCATTTGCTGAACGGTCGAATGACCGGCGCTTTATTCAAAAACTAGAAAGAGACTGAAAAGTCACATTTGAAAAACGAATGGTTAATGTAAATTAGTTAACGACGAGGCGAGCTTGTCCACATTCACAACAAAAATAAAAGTTAAAACATAAAATGGATTAAATCGTCCCGAATTAATTAGTTAAACAAGATTTCAGATGTCCTGCCAGTAATCACATAAAATGTTCTAAATTGCTCACTTAATTACTCGAAACACAAAGCCTCAGGGGAAGTAAAAAAAAAAACGAATTGGAAAATATGTTAACGAACATCCTCCTAAACTCTTCCAAGGGACAAATTTGGACAAAAGCTTCACCTAACAAGGGTAAGTCGTATTTATTTCGGCGATCGCAACAACAGTTAAGCAGGATAAGCGGTTACGGTCTAATGTTTGCACTGAAGTTTTGGAGCCATTGCACACAAGTCTACCATTTGATTAGTCTTCTGGTGAGGCGTTTTCAATTTGAAATTCGCGCCGATTTTTAGTGCCTGCGGCTTTTTTGTGAGGTTTAATAATTGATTGAAACTTCTGATGGGAATTCTCGATGAGATGAGAAGTCTACCTAGAATATTGATTCGACGCCGATAGCCGGTGAATTTTTATTAAAAATTTCGTGTTAAAAATATAACAAGACGAGGAGCTCAAAATTAATAAGATTTACATTTGCTTTGAGATAAAAGATAAAACTCCTAAGGAGAGGAATGCAAATATTAAAGCAATTAAAAGGTTCAAAGATCAAATTCCCTTATTGGTCGTTACAACAGATATAGCTAGTTAATTTAACAAAAACCCCTGTTACAAAGTTTTTAGACTCGTTAACAAGTTATGTTCATTCCTTATTAAATATAATTTTATGCCCATCAAAATTGAGATGAGAAATATTTGTGAGTGAAATGTTCAATGTTCAAAGTTAAAAGGTTAATTTTATTTTTGTTTTAATTACAATTTCAAATTGTTACACATTTATACTAGTATGTTGTAAGATAGTATTTTAAATTCATAATTACATTGAAAGCCATACTATAATCAGATTTATTGCTGTTTACCGAATTGGTAGTGGGTAGCCCACCACCCATTGTCAATTCTGTAGCCACTTAAAGTAAAATATAAATGAAGTTTCAACAGCATACGTATTTTAAAAATAATATCTTACACAGTCGAAAGAAGAACAAAGCCCTGAATCATAAAGATTTCAATTCCTCTCAGCATATATTCTAAGGAGTTACGCCACGTGATACCTCGACATTGCCGTCGTATTTTTCGTGCATTTTATACTTTTTGTATTTCCTAAAGTTTCTCTTTGACACTGTTCCTCTAATCATGGTTGGAGCTACAAATATCTACATACATCCATATATTTATAAGGATGTTCTTACTACCTGTGTCACGTAATGACCTTACTCTCTTCCGAGTTTCCGTTGTTTATTTCTACTGCTTCATTCCCTGACGTTATCTTACTAATTTGTGTAATAACCACTGTCACGGTGTGGTGATTAACTGAGAAAGATAATTTCGCATGTAGGTGCTGCCGTAATATAACCCTAGGGAGTATTTACGAAAGTACTTGTGTGACAATAAAGCGGGTTATGAATAGTTGTTGCTTATTTAGAAATTCCAACTTTTGGCACGTGGTAGGCCTCCAACATGTAATAAGAACCGAATAAAGGGAAGATTTCATTTGGGGATAGTCTCGCGTTATTGGACTTCTTACCTAACGATGGAAGTCTGTCGAGATAAGGCAAATACTTCGGAGATACTCTTTTTGAGCAGTAATGATGGTGGATAGGACTGCATACATTACATTTATATGTGAAGGAGACGATCGATTGCGGCGAAATCAAACAAGAGGATAATGGGCTCCGAGATTGAATGCATATCCAAATATGGTTGTATATACATTTCATATAAATAAATACCGTACGTATGGATAATGTTTGATCAATTCTGTTTATTTATTACTTGCAAAATATTTCATTTTAATTATAAAAAACTGTTGTTGAAATTTTAAGTACGACAGAGAAGATACGTATATCAAAGCATGATGATTGAATACCTTACATAAAGCTAAACGAGGCCATGCAATGACATGAAAAGAAATGTCATCAAAAATAACGTCCTTGGATGGTTTCTTTGAGGTACAATGCCAAACACACAAATGTCATGGTAGTTGCTTGCTTCTCGAACAAATGGCAAAATTCAAACATTACACTAATGTATTTTTCTTGTTGGCAGAATTTTCTTCGACTAACCTGAACCAATGGCTGGACTTAAAAGTCCTCAACTTTTTAAGTGCTCTAAAGTTATAGTAGAGTTCCCTCAAAGGATTTTCGTCGTTCATTAAATACCGGGGAAACGGTGGTTGTGAGCAGTTACATTTGAGCGACCTGGGAAGTGATTTTATAGTTCGTTAAGTAATGAGTATCTAGCTTAACTTCACCTGTTCGTAGCAAATATAATGTTATAGAAACCAGGCTATTATAAAACCAAGTCACAGAATCTATAAGATGATATCAAAAAGGATGCAGGAAATAAAAATAGTCGGAAAAAGGGTAACGGTTAAATTGACAAACACGAACATTCCGTACCGTACGTCACGAAAATGATAAAAGTTTCGGCGTGTTTATGTATTCTAATACAAATACATAAGATGTCGATCCCAAAGTCGATTTCACAAGTAAATAAATTATGAAGGGACCACGCAAAAGTTTCGGTATGAGTAAGATCAAAACTGTGAATATAACTCATGCAAATTCAGAAGTTGATATAAACGACGCCGTCTGAACTTGCGAGATAGTTTCATTAGTTTGCAGATACTCGAATACTTTATTTTTTTGTGGTTTTCGTGTGAAAAGTAGATATGAATGGTGTTTTGAAACTAGACGTTCAGACTTTTGGATGGTACGATCATAACTCTTTCGATTAGACTATGAAAAACGAGAATAAGTTCAGCTCGGCTTTGTACCAAAGCCAAAATTTTAACATTTCTCCCATGTGGGAACTCTAAACTTTTATAGCAATTTTTCTATTTTAAAAAGCGACAAAATACATAAGTTCTGTTTATGTGTCTTTTACAGCGGCTTTCCTTCAGATATGTACCTATAACAATAAATAAATTTGAATCAAAAGATTTCTACTAAAAACGTACGCCGAAAAAAACAATAAGCTTAGAATTGTTAGGAACGAAAACCAAGTCAAAAGCTTATATACAGTTTCCAATCGAAGTTTTAAAAGAATAAGACGAATTCTTAAGTGCTCTAAAGCCGAAAGTGCGGTTTGAAACTCAACGGTGTATACCAAAACGTACTTGGGTAAAGCCAGAACAGACGCTACAGGCATCAAATTTAATAAAGCTCAAACCACTAGATTCAAAGAATATATACAATTTGAAATGGAAGTAAAGAACAGTAAAGACTAGGTAGGTAGGACGAGGTAAGATTTTATATACGCACATAGTAGGTTTAGAGAAAAAAGAAATAACAAAATGTTACTTTTGACACAGGAGACCTCACGCTTAGTTGTCCTCGGTAAGTTATAGGTAACGCCAAAGTAAGCTCAAAAGTAATCATAATCTTCAACAATAATGTTTATCGACGGTACTCATAAGAACAACAAAAATATGGCCCATTTATCATATTCGAGAAAACAAGGCCTATACGAACAAACAAAAGGTACAAAGGAAACCCAGTCTTAAAACGAGGGTAGTAAAATACCCGCATTCGTTAAGTAAATAACCTAAGTGCCTTAAGTAACCAAAACATGTTTTCATGTAAACATTCCAACTTGCATGTATACATTTGACCTTAGGGGTAAGTGAAGTACGCATGTTGGAATATATCGTGAAATTCCCGTTTCGCTCTGTCTTGACTATGAATAAACCATCAATGCTTCTCTTGAAGGTCACAGCAGTACAATAATAATAATATTCCACAACTTTCACACAACGCCATCTAGTCTTAAACTAAGCAGAGCTTGTGGTATTATACTAGATAACTGATATACTTACTTACCAACATATTTTTAAATACTTACTACATATTATAGATAAATTACACCCAGACAGAACAAATGATCGTGCTCATCACACAAACGACCTACGGCATAGCAGTCAAGGTGAGAGCAGTGAGAATGAGATGAGAAGACAAAATACTGCGACAATTCAAGGATCTACTATTGGCCGTCTGATGTGAGAAAGAAACAATATTAATTATGGATACTTAGTCATCGTGCAATTAATTTAGATGACAATAGGTATTCAATTGCGCCAAAAAAAAAATGACAAGATGTCGTACTTTTCCCAGAAGCAGATCTGCAAAACTTAAATCAAGAGCCATTGTTGTGTATCTTTCTTTTCTGAACCATTGAAATGTGCCTAACTTATAGCGCCTCAGATATAGAAGCATTTGTTTTTCCACTTCCCTTGGCTATGCAAAGGTTTCAGCACAATGGGAACACTTCTACGTTCAGTGCGCCCGCATAAGAAATAGTGTTGGCAGTGGAGCAAATATTTATTATTCAAGGCTAGTGTTACGATAAAATAACTTAACAATGAAAAGAACTTGAAAACAAAGAGATAATGGTTGGCTCTTACACACAGTTTGTTCCATAATTTAACTCGTTGAAGTACTTTTAGCTAATTTCTGCAAAAAGCTAAGCAAAAGCAAGAGTTGGAAAAATAATCTTAATAGTACCATTTTCTTTGGATATCTGGCTTATTTATTATAACATTTCAAATATTGATATTTCTGAATCCTTAATTACTCCTCGATTTGTCTGGGTTAGCTTTACCCGCAATCAAACTGCTATTACCCTTGTTAGATAAATATAAATATTTAATTAGCAGCCCGTCACTGTGATTAATGATTGGCATTCTAACTTCTGTACACAGAATCGTTTTAATATCTATAAGACATTTAGAAGCTGGTTATACTGTGTAAGTGATAGTATTTAAAATTAATCATGACTGCTATTTAGAGAAACAGTATTTGTTCCGTCGTTAAGCAAAACTTTTTTAAAGCCCGTATGTCTCGGGTATATAGGGACACTTAACAGCACTATTCTGAACGCTTAGCCCAGTGAGTTTGCCCGTGGCTCGTATGTGGGGCACTTAAAATGTGAAACTGTTGAAGAACAGAGAATAGTGTGCGGACAAACTTCGCTTCCTAAGCGAAATTCGTGTAAACATTTGAACTGGACTAGTCAGAAGGGATACAAGGTTTACTTAATACAATAATCAGATTAAATACGCAGAAGGGAATTTAATAAAATCTACAACGAAAGTAAATAAACATCAAGTAGATGAACATTTTCAAGAATTAAATGAGAATGAAATCTTAGTATGAAAATAGAGCATTTCAAAGGAAAACAGGGCTTTATTAAAACGGGTAGCACAAGGATTAGATAGAATACGAGCATTGTTGAAAGGCGATTTGTTGCCTCAAATACACAACATGAACGGGGTACATTAGCGGTACCTGTTCAAACATTACACACAGAGAAAAGTAAACATCACTCAAACGGTCGTGATCTTGATACTTGTAGAAAAATGTTTCCGGCGATATTTTCATCAAAGTCGACCCAAACGAACGCGGAGTCAGTTTTAATTGCCAAGCCTGTGTGTCTACGATGATAACCAAAGCTTTGCTCTGCCCAGTTGACAGTGAAAATAGGCCAAGCCGTAAACAACTGCTAAGCTCAACATTTTTCATTCGCTCTAAATACGGAAGTAATGGGGTAATTTTACTAGATAAGCGTTGCCATTTAACCAAATTCAAGTCGGAAGTCATGGGAACAGCAGTGAAATCAGGAGAGAATTAATTATCCAAGAGTTGAACTGAAACAGTGGTTTTGATGTCACGAACCATTCCATTGTCATTAATCTTTTGAAATTGCCTCCCGTGGTGCCTGCCTGAAAGGACTATGGAACAAAATTGCTTTTTGAGTTGCATTGACGCACGTTATTCTTCGGTTAATCAATTTATTTATATCATATACCATAAATTTATTAAAACTTCATGCAACACAAAGGCACAAAAGCGAACTTAATGCGTAAGGATTTCTCTATTAGTAAACAAAGGGTGGTGGAGAGACAACATGGTGGGCATGGCATAAAAAAAGACAAGATTATTAAGAAAACAAGGTTATAATACAGATATGAATATAGGAATAAACATTCATATACATTCAATATAATGTATACTTCATAAAAAAAGTTTGAAAACAAACATTGAATAATAAAAATAGTTACGATAAGTCACACAGGACATGAATTGCAAGTCCTAAGTAGTGACCCACATCCATTTAAATTTAAACGATACATTACCTTAAAATGTACTGAGAAGATGGATTCGAAAAGTCTCAAAGAGGGGTAAATATCAGCAAAATAAATATATTGGCAAGAAACGCCATTCACACTCGCGTTCACGGACATAAATACACGGAAGCTACTACAGAGCCCGCGGCGGTTTGTTTGGATTCGGGCCAATACTGAACATATAGTCAGAAAACCTTACTTCTATACTTACTAGAACGACTGTAGATATTGATAAAATCCAAAAGCCTATCTCCCAACTGATTTGCAAGATAATGACAGTGATACTACTATCTTACAGAAAATCAAATTGAAATACGATGTACAGATACCGCAGTCCAGCCAGAAGAATCTAAGATCAAGGTCCTAAGTATGCCGCAAACTTGAGGGAGCGGACATCCTCACGCTCCAGCCACCGCCGCAGAAGATGCCCCAGACGTCAGGAGTTGCAGGATGATTCCTGGCTACAGTAAGCGCGGGATTGAGGACGACGTGCAATGGGTAGCTCGCCGTCCGGCGGCTATCCGGAAAGAGCCAAACCAGGCTGTGGGAATGTTCGAAAGAGTTAACTGTAGCCCTAGAACGGAAGGGCAACTGAAGGTCACAGGTAGGTTTTAGTCAGTAAAAGTCTGACACTCTCTCGCTCCGTCCAAGAGCGGGGGATGACCAACCGAAAAAAAAACCACAAAACTAAAAAAGGTCCTAAATATGAATAATATTGAACAAGAACCGAAAGAAGTACAATACGATATTCCAGCAAAGAAAACAAAAAATCTAACCATTGAAATTCGTAACGAAGTAGAAGAAAAATAAATGAGTCAATTTGCAATTTAGAAAGAGACATAATTCAATTTCAAAGAGTTCAGAGGCAAGGGTTTGCAGGTATTAAAATATTCAGGTTTGCTTTTTTTTTTTGTTTTGCCAAACTTGAGTAAATTCGGTTAGGAGTCTTACTGCGCAGAGGGACTGCAGAGAAAATTTAGTGCCATTCAACAACGTAGAATTTTAAATGAATAGATGGAGGTGGTAACTTTTAAAGTGTTGCCAAAGTTTCAGCTAGTGAATGAGTTATAGACGAGTACGTGAACAAAAAAGAAAAGGAGGGGGATTTAATAAAACACGCACAATGGGGTAGAAAGGCTTATGAGGTGAAATTATAGTTTAGCCGTAAGCACATTGGTGAGACAAACACGTTTAGGGTACGGCCATTAATGATAACACGAATTCACGTATTAGTTTGAGTACCTGAAAGTCCTGAAACGACACTAACGATAAGCTTGCACATAGTTTTATGGAGCACTAAAATATAATAGCTTTTCTCTTGAGCGGCGCAAAAATCTATTAAAAAACTTTATAACACGAAATAAAGCGAGGCTCTATAGACAGCCAAAAAACGTAGCCTCTTGAGGTTATGGCTGATTAAACTTGCAACACTGAGGTTGGTTCGCCACTCCAGGTGGCGGCAGCGGCGTCGTTTGCGGAGGTCGGTTATGCAAATTTTATTAGTAACATCGCAGCTTAGCAACACTGAAACATTAGTGGTATCATACACAACAATTGAGTAGGATTACTAGCGTACTGAACTAAACTATTATATCATGATGGTTGAAACCAACAGATTGCAAGCTATCAATGATAGTGTAATAACACATCCAAACACAATCACAAACAAACTGTATTAATATTTGTAGTTCTCACATTTAAAATAGAAACAGATTTCCAAAGTGTATGTAAATATTTGTTTATGAACACAGGAACGTAATATGATTTGCAATAATTTTAATGGAATAGCTAACTATACCTAATGTAAAATATCGCTGACAGTTTATTTGAACTTGGTTCCGTGCTTTTATTTATGTGTTTAATAACTGTAGGATATAGAGCGTTATTGCTTTCAATGGGCCGTATCTTAATGGTTAGGCAATAACTAAATCGTAAATTGCTTCGACTGGTTATTATATCAGTGTCAAATACACACATATGGGTATCTAAATTGGTGGTTTAATTGACTATGAAATGGCGCATGAGAGATATTTTCGATAAATTATTTTCGTGTTTATTCGATTGAATAATAACCGATGGTGGAAAATGTGCGTCGTGAAGAGAGGCTGTTTGAACAAAATTCTATTTATTTTACACAAGACATACAAGATAAAAGTGTCAAAACAGCTGTTTGTAGTCCCAAGTGCACCACGAGCGTAGCCAACAGTGATCATCAACAACTCTAGACTTGATATACGCCACAGAGGCGCGAACTACAAAATACATATTATGTGGAACTGATCTGGCAATGAAAGGAAGACCTATATAATGTGGAGGCTACTTGTACGTTCATTTCGAGGCAAATGTGTGTTGGCCATATGCCAGTGGGGTGTAACTGTTTGGGCGAATTATTGCATTTTTTAGCAATACCTCGTACGTGGAAATGGCTTCTGTAAGTCACTAGGTAATGGACATAGTAATATTTTAATGGCTGTTTCTGCTACACCTGGCTTCGGTGAATCTCCGAAGCCGGATTAAAATGCCATTATTCTATGTAGATGCTCGCAACGAGTTCGCGTGTAGGTCGGAAAAGCACTGAGTGGGAAGTTATAATCTTTCATAATCCCTAGCTAATGATGGAAAGCCACAGTTAAGGGTCAATTAAATGCAATTAAATTTTTACAGTGTTTTTAGGTCCAAAACGATTTTACGAATTCTCAAAGAGTCGGGTATAGCAATTTAATACTTAAAATAGCTTTTTAAGAGTTTAATTAAATAAATGAAGAAATAAAACCACAAATGCCAATACATGTTTAAGGCAATTAAATATATGTTAAAAAATAATAGCAAATATATAAAAATCGATATAAAAGGGAAAGGCGTAAGTTTTTTAAACGTTAACGACGACGACGACGACGACGACGTTGTTACGTTTCGTTTTTTAAGATTTTTACTTATTACGTTTTAAAATTATCACTACAGTCAACCAATTAAAAACTTTTTAGAAAAAGCGTGTAACATAATTCGATTTCTTTAAGTAGGTATTTCAATTCGATTGAAATGTAGTAATACTAATCATTTTCTTCTGTATGTATATGTCGTGGTCAGATATAAGAAATTGATCAAAAAACTGGCCAGATTGTTTCATACGTTAAAATTTTATGATATGTCAATCTCCGTTTGGCCTACTTTCTTTAGACCTTTTATTATCATTGAAAACCTACATTAATGATCCAAACAGGGATTGACGTATCATCAAATGTTGACGTTTAAACGATCTGGCCAGTTTTAGTTTTTCCATTTAATATTTAACACAATTCATCATCTTATCTTTCGCTATTCTTACCAACTCTTAAAAACTTCCTTTACAACCTTTTTCTTTTGTTTTACATTGCGAAGAATTTTGTAAAGCTTTAGTTAAGCTTAGTTCGTCTAACCATCGAATATTCGCTACAACAGAAAGGTAAAGCGTCATTGAGAGAGAAATTCGAATACTGAATACCCACTAATGAATCTACGCCCAAACCGGTGCTTATATTTCGTATGTTTTGTTACGTTATCCATAAATTTCCCAAGTACATTTCGAATAAATCGAGACACATGAAACCTAATATGCGCTTTAATCCACAGAACAACTATTCCGGATATGAAATTGCGGCGAATAGTGTAAACATGATCGAACAAAATTTTGGTTTATTGCCTTCCAATATTTCGTTTTTCAATGACACTGGAAAACGTATTGTCAGCACAGTGCTCCACTAAAATACGACGTAACTCTGTTTTATGTTATTCGCTGGCAACGTACGAGTATTTGTTGAAAAATAAATAAAGTCGTTTCGTTCGCTGAAATTGTCAGCTGTTGTTAGGGACATGTCAGCCGCCAGCAGTAAATCAGTATATGGTAAATAGTAAAGTTAACAAGAAATATCCAAGATGCCACAAACATACGTAGGGACTTAAATAACTCTTCATTCCCCGCTAAGCCGACGTCGAATGAGTGAGTAAAGAAATAAACTGAACGAACGAACTAATTTGAAGTCGAATGAAAACAGAAAGTACTTCAGAAGTCTAAAGTTCGTACCTTTATATGAACATAGCATGAAACTTGCTTGAAAAGAGTGGTTGAAACGTTGGGAAAGCTAAAAAATAAACTGCGGTGAATCCTATTGAATGTGTCCGTGTTGAAAAACGAGTGTTCAGTCTTCCTTCAATACTACACTAATAAGTTTGAGTTTCAGGACCAAAATGAACAGAGAAACAATGTGGCAAATTGGCAAACATGCGTTAGTTGTTAGTTTCATGGATTATTGTCAACAATTCAATTCGCGCCTACATGGGAAATTATAATACGTCAAATATATTTTTTTTTAAGTAGAGGTCGTTTCATATGGAGAAAAACCGCAAAAAAAAACCACAATCAGCACATCAATCAATTGAAGCAGTTCACATACACACATGAGCATTGATGGCCTGGCGGTAACGATCCCGGACGTACAAGTTGTAGGTCACGATTTCAAACCCAGCCAGGCACACACAAGTACAGGTACAGTTCAGGTACTTAGTGTAATTGATTTCATCAACACTGCTCTCAAAACGGTGAAGGAAAACATCGTGAGGAAACTCGGCATATCAAAAAAAATTGAGGATATGTGACATGCACCAACCCGCACTAGGTCCGTGTGATAGATTACAGCCCATTCCCTCTTCTAGAGAGGAGGCCTGAGTCCCAGCAGTGGGAGCATTATAAGGCTGATTATTCTATACTGTTATGCTATACATACACAGGCATGACAAACATGATCTTCATTACAGAACAGACTGTAGTAATGAAAATATATTTATTTACTCGTGCTCGTAAGTAGGTTGGTTGTATTACGTTCTAAACTCGACTAATTAGTTTATAAGTAACACACCAGGCAGTTCTTGTCGCTGTGTGAGTAAGTCATTTAACGACTGTTTACTTCGCGAGTTCAGAACTTCTTAGCTGGTACTTAAATCAAGTTTTGGAAACGAAGCGAAACACCAGAACGTGCACGCACTAATGAATGGTTTTTGACAGAATGTGTTCGACGAATTTCTCTAAGTTTGCTTTGAGTAGTGTGTTTTTAAATCTATTACAAAATCCTGCTTAGTGGAATTATAGGACCTGGACCACCTTCCTCAAGTAAATGGTATAGAGTCTATACTAGTTGGAGTCCCTTGGTCTTCTTGATTTTTTTATTTCTATCGAGGTATTTAGGTGTGTACCTACACAACACTTTCAACAGATCTAGACCGTGTGGTCTAGATCAAAAAGATTATTGTAGAATGTTTTGTGAAAAATGTAACCTTTCCTTTATGAGACCATAGATAGTTAAAGAAATAGGACTTTGTCGTAAGTTAATATTTACCTTTACATATTTATCCTTACGTAAAAATATTTAAAACAAAGTCTCTCACCGCGTCTGTTTGTATGTTCAAGAATTCACTATAAATTTATAAACTACTGAATGGATTTTCACTCAGTTTTCACCATTAGACAGAGAGGTTTATGAAGAAGCTGTCAGGTGTATTATGTATGCATATTAAAGTCGAAACAACCGCGAATTTCAGAGATTTAAGGTCGCTAGTAGTGCAATAAAAATAACCTGTGAGACACTTCTCAGAAATGATGTAAGTTGGTAGGTACCTTGGTTTAAAAGAAAGATAAAGTTGAAAGTGTTGCCACCACTTCTAAGTAACGAGCTGTATAAACTTTTAGTAGTCTTATTAAAATTTAAATAGCAAATTGTTAGATGAGGTTTAGAAATGAAAACAACTTGTTACAAGTGCCCGCCTGTAGGCTAACTTTTAACAATATTATCATGGCCTTAAAAACATCTGGCCATGATAAAATTCTCATAATAGTCGAGCTAGTACTTTTTCAGTGGCGATAAAGATTTGTGGCTGAAGTATAAGCCTAATGTGTGTACCATCTGAGGATAATGGGTCCTACACGATTATCTTCAATAGCTATAAAAAACTGGGACTTGAAAAATCATAAAACTTTAAGCTTATGACACATTACGAAGATAAAGAGCGAAGGCTTATATCAGAATAAAAAATAGAACTGTAAAAATATATTGTAGTGACTCGGAATTAATCACAAATATGGCTTAAAGGGGAAAGCCCACCTGCACCCCTAGGCAAGTTGATAATCTGCAATCGTTAACACTAGTCAAAAACTAATAAAATGTATGGGAATGTCATCATCTCAACCTTAAGTCACGTGGACAGAACAAACGAATAGAAAATTCATAGCCAAGTTCACTTCGTTCAAAATTATAGAATAAATTGTTAACGTTTCTACACTGTCCAACGCTACATTCTTTGTTTTTGTAGAACGAGCGACCGACTCAGGCGCGTCAACATGGCTACCAACTTATCGTTTTCTACAATTGCTGACACCGCAGCGTGACCGATTCGAGAATAAAAAAATTCCGTCATATTTAAGGTAGTTGTGTTTTTATTTTGCTTGTTCTATATGTTCTATTTATTATAATACTCAATAAATTTTACTTTGTACCTTTCATGTCAGAAAAAAAAACACTGCATCTAGTGTTCGTAATCCCTGATTGTTAAATATGTTTTATTATTTACTCTCCCACAACTGAAAACAAATTCACGCTTTGAATTTCAGCGTCCTTTCCTTGAAATTAAAATAAAGCACGGACATTTTCCCCACCTAAAAACAAAAGCTTGATATATTCCAAAGAATAATGAACACTGCAAGTAAATTTAAACCTTACTATGTTCTTAGTTTACCATCTCAAAGCAGTTTTTCTCCGAGGCCGATATTACTTAAATTAATGCTGGGTAAAAAAATGCATTTTTGACGTGGACAAAGCCGTAAATACACGTGCCCGTAATTTGCACAAGGGTGCCTATGCAAATATTTTGCATTTTATTACGCCAAACTGTAGACTGATGATAAATTATATTCCTTTCTACAAATCGAATTAAACAAAATACTTTTCAGTGCAAATAGCTAAAAAAAATGATGAGGTCGGTGTCTCTTATCAGACTCCTCTGAGAAGAATTGAAGAAAAAAAGTCAAAGATTTACAGTTTCTTTTGAAGCACAGACATTATATTGGTCAGATCAATCATACGGGGATCTTGAAGCTTAGTGTCCGAAATTGTATTTTAAAGAATGAGCCACACAGATTTGAGTGGACTATAAGATTGATGGATGTAGAAGGGCATACAATATATATGCACACTTGTATGCAAGTAAAAGTCAAGTGTATTCTATGCTTTAAGTCCCATCTTCTTAGTAAATAATTAAAGACTTTGCAAAAAGTACTTTTGAACCGCCATCTCGGTAAGTGAGTTGTATGTCATATGTCACTTACTGTGGTGAATATTTAATAGACTTGTTGCCTCCGCCTGGCTTTTCTTTGTTATTTATTTTCTTTGGGAGTTTGTTAATGAGCTTATAGCGTGTTTTAAGTAGGACGTTAACAGACTTGAATTAATAACTGCGTTTAGTAAGACGTGTTATTAGTCGTTATTATAAAGTGCGTGGTGGGAAATAAAGGACGTTTATTTTATATAAATTTTATATTCTATTTCAAAAATATCTGGTATTTATTTATTGTGCACACCTACCACAGTGTTGTCTTTTTAACCCAATGGTTGTCTGGTAGAGAATGCTTTGTGGCATTAAGTCCGCCTATGTACCACCACTATACATGAAGTTTAAATAAATAAATAAAGTTTTCTGTGCGTAAATGTTTAGAAAATGACTCACTTACCTACCTCTTACGACAATGGTATAACTACTTGATGAAACTGTCCCTAAAATATCAGCTTCAGGGGTATAAATTTCTCGCAGATGACGCTCCGGGGTGTTGAGAGTTACGGGGGGATGCCCAGCAACCGAACGGCGAGCAATGGGTTGCTGTCAGATAAGACTAACGCCTCTAAGATCTGTCAGCAACATTTACAAGGCCCGCTAAGGTCGATGCTTACCAGGGTTGCGGTATAGTTCGATAAATTTACAGTGGCCCTTGCAACGCAAAAGGCAACTAAAGGCGGGTTTTAGTCAGTAAAAGTCTGATACTCCTTCTCGCTCCATCCAGAGCATGAGTTCTTTGCTGACTTCCCACCTCAGAAAAAAAAACTAGACATTTCATTTGTGTCAAAATCAAATTCTTGGGATGGATTTATCAATTTTTCGCAACCATTTGACGCTCAAATAGTCGGGTAGGCGGAGTACGAAATTAAACGTAGCTGAGTGGTAAGCCAATAATGATCGATTGGGTTGACCGCGTGTGCCCAACGGGTCTATAAAACTTAACTGAAAACATGGAGCTAGCAAAAAGAAGATTAGAAGATTAAGCGATTGTGTACGGGTCCTGTGCCAATAGAAAGACATTTTTTTTTTGTACTAGCCGTGCAAGTTTATTCCTGTGTACGATTGCAACGGTTTTTGAATTCGTTTTTTTTTTTTTTGTGCGCAAAGTTTTTTAAATTGAATTTATCTAGACTAGATATTTATTATTTCTTTGCTTGTGAAACGTTTGAAAATAATTTAAATAACGTATTTACATTTGCTTTGCATTTTTAAGTGTTATTCAAGGGCTTTAAATTCAGTACTAATATATTACTTAAAAAAAAAAAAAAACGTAACAGAGTAGAACGAAATACACGTCACAATTGTTTGTACTGATTGATTGTCGGTAAAAAAGAAAGTGATGAACTGATAACGAGAATTAAATAAATGATAAAAGCTATTTGTTGAATGCATAGATTACTTTTTTTGATTTTGGAAAAAAGCACGGTTACTGCGGAATAGGGCATAGCAACGAAGTTGTCGATAAAAGAAAAAACATAAATAACTTCTTCTATAGCGAATTTAAGACCCAACTCTCAGATACCTATTATGTGCAATGGTTCTTACAACAAAAACAAAAAATATCTTTCTCGGAGATTATAAAAAAATCATTTTATGAAGGCTCTTGGGTATATAAAACCGACGCCGCTAAAGAGTACTTGAATTTTTCAATGCCGTCTTTGGAAGTAACTCGAAAACTTCTTTAAAAGTATGTAAGAAAAATAAAAACAATAAGTCATGGGAAGGTGTGGGCTATTTTAAGAACTTGCAATGTTTTTACTTTTGCTCATTAAGAAAAAGGTTTTAAATTTAGAATAAAAAGATATGAATATTATATATTATCATTGATCGACAAGTAATTGAAAAGTTTATATTTTTTTTTTAATGCATTCTAATTATGAAAAAATATAACAAAAATACGAAATAATCAAAAAGTTATGGAACTGGAATTGTGATTGTAAGAACACGTCACACGACCTAAACAATAGCGGTGAAAAAAAAAAACTTGTTAACAATAAATCAAAAACCAGCCAGTTGTAAGTGAAATACCTAACTAGGAACAACGCGAGAGCTCACGTGCGACTTAAAAACTCTCGTGCATTTCAATGATTTGTGGCACGACGATTTTATTTAGGTCAAATGACGTCACTCCCTAGGGATATCATGAAACTTTTTTTCCATTAAATGATCTCTCATCTGTCTTAATTTGCAGATTATTCAAGTAATAACCTAAACAGAGGCTTTTTATATAATAACCTAAACAGAGGATTCGTATTAATGCATTTGAGTTTGTCGTATTGTTTGTTGTACCTTTATGATAAATTACAGTAAAAACACTAATACAAAATATTGGCATGATTAACTTTTTTCTTTTCGTCAGAAATTAAACCTAGGTTATAAGTTAGAGGACAATACGAGGAAGCAATAGCAAAAAGAATCAAGCCTTTAAACCGTAACCGAACGAATAATATTTACACAAATATCACAACGCCGTCTAGTCCCAAGTTAAGCAGAGCTTGTGTTATGAGTACTAGACAACCGATTAACATGCTTAAATATTCCTAAATACATACATATTATAGATAAATTACATCCAGACACAGAGCAAATGATTGTGCTTATCACACAAACATTTGTCCTGGGTGTGAATCTAACCCACGATGTCCGGCATAGCAGTCAGGGCCACTATACACTAGACCAACAGGCCAGTCAAATAAGAATATGCCTATAGAAGCATTGCTAGTACTTTTTAGTCAGGCGTTACCTGTTTTTCATAAATTATGATTAAGACGACTTGAGCACTCCAGTTCTTTACAACACTAAACGCCTTCTACCACATCCAGCGTTATATGTTGAAACGAGGGACGCAGATTAACTCATTAGAGAAACCGTGTAGCATATTAACAAAGAGAAACTTAAAATATCAAACACAGAGCATTTTTATTTAAGAAAAATAACGCCTGATAAAAAGCAATAGCGATCTACTAAATGATCTCTAACATCGTTCGGTTACGTTTGGTAGACATAATTCTTTTTGCTTTTGATTTCTCATACAGTCTTTTGAGATATGCACTAGGTTTCAAAATTGGTGAAAAGAAAAAAAAACATGCAAGTTATGTATGGCAAAAGTTTAATTCCCCTTTATGTTATATCCAACACCACAACTGTTTAAAAATCTCATATATCAAAACCTAAATTCAAAATTCATACGTATGCATACGAGGTAGTCAGTTTGTTTGTTAGGTGGTCATTCAGAATTGTTCATAAATCAGACACAACCTTTTTATGATTTTTCTTTTAAGAAATTATGTTGGTACCCACTTTTTGCAGGGAAATTGCAGTTTTTCTTAATGGTAAGCTAAGTGTCCACTTGATAAATTAAATTTGAAATTGAGGATCTCGGAGATTTGTGTCCGTAATTACTTCGTCGTTTACAGTAGAAAACTATTATCTTTGATTATTTTTTATATCTATGACTAACTTCAGAAACTAGAAAATATTATATATACCCTGTCACTAAGTGATAAAGTAGCTGTCTACTGGCGAAAGAATTTATAAAATTAGTGCAGTAGTTTATACGTTTTTTCATTACAAATCATCTTTTCTCTTTATAATATTAGTATAGACATAGATAATAATAAAATTTCCTTCGGTAATAATTATGTGGACGATTCTATAAACACAATAATATATTTAGATATCGAAACCGAAGCTTTCCAAATTATTTCAGCATTTCATCCTTTATTTCAAATAAATCATTTATATGTACTTTTTAAAAGTTAAGGAAGAAGTTAGTCAGTAAAAAAAATGAGGCTAATTGCACAATCCAAAACGTACCGTAGATACCTATGGAGAAGAATGTGTAACAAACTCTATGGACACTCTTTTCAATCATGTTATGTATTACAAAAATCTCGTCTTAAGCTGGATTACCGATGTGACGCAACATTTTAATTATTTAACAAATACACAAAAATAACTGTGCTTATTTAAATATTATAGCATAAAAAGCTAAATAGTAATATATATTTTAAAAAATCAGAGCAAAGTTTGCGTTATAAAGCAATTAAGCTGACTGGCTACGAAATTATTGCGTTAGCAAACATTTTTATTTGATTTAGGAATAATAATTCCTTTCATTAGACACAAGCGGGTATTCTGGTTTTAATTTAAATTTAGAAGAACAATAGATGTTTTCCTTTTGGTGCATTTTCCCTGACTGATCATTCCATAGTCTTGTTATGCTTTTCTCGTCAAAGGCAACCGAAACTCTGATTAGATTCGCTTGATTAGGTATCCTTTTGTGAGAATCCAATCTCGTCGGCTGTGCTTAGTGATAGATGTTTTGCCAAGATCTTTCGGGGGCAAACTAGTTATTTGATAGCTTTGTTATTACAGAATATCTACTGTAGCAACTATTTTATTTGGCGAAGAAAATCGAATAAAAACCAACTCCTTGCTGATTCGTCAGAATTAATTTGTTTGAACAAAATTGAGTTTTGTATTTATGACAGAAAACGATCACATTAATATTATGAAGGCTAAAATTTGTGTGTTTGTTACTCCTTCATGCTCAAAATGTTTAACGGATTTTGATGAAATTTAGCTCACGGTTGACTATGTAATGAACGTACTTTTGACATCTATAATGAATTAATTTTGACATATAAAATGAATTTATTTTGACAATTATAACGAATTTATTTCGACATTTATAATGAATTTATTTCTGACAACTGAAATAATTTATTTTGACATTTAATGAATTTATGACAATTACTATTTTTATCTACTATGTTAGTGAAATTTATATTTCATTGAGCTTGAGTTATATATCCAATTTTTTTTCTTATTATAACTTTGTTCTCATAAAATTGTACTTCTACCTACTTTATGAAATTGCTGTGCCCGAGAGAGTCCATCTGCACTTTTTAACTATTCTTAAGATCTTATGTAACACATGTGATATAGCAATAAAGGATTGATTTGAATGTCCTGAAATAGCACATAATATACTTTTTATCCCAGAAGTAAGTTCAAAAATATTTTTTTATTTAGACAACGCGGACGAAGCCGCTAGCAATAGCAGGTAGCTCAATAAATGACTGTTTTTATAATCCAATGATCCTCTGCGGGTTTTTTAAATAGATTTTCCCTGTCAAAATTGCAAAGCGCTTATAATCCAAAGAGATTCGGAACAGGGAAGTTTTGAAGAACTCTTTTAATCCGAGGTACTTACTGGGCAAATTACTGCACGACAAAAACTTCAAACGATAGATAAAACGTTTCCAACGCAGAGGTTATCTGCACTTTTTATAGTAATAAGCTCTTTGAAGCGATCCCGTTCACTGGCGACCGTTTTTAAAGGAAACTCCAGTCAAATAGTGAGGAAAAAATGACTTCCGCTCCTTAAAAAAATTCTATCTAGTTTTCTACATATAATTGTGTTCAAGAAGCTGATAAATTATGAGTAGTATAAGAGGTGTCTTTTATCTAAAAATCATTTGAAAAAGTTACCGTGACACTGGAACGGAAAGTGCGACTGAAGGAACAAAGGTGGGTTTTAGTCAGTAAACGTCTGACACCCCTTATCGCTCAACCCTCTATTTAAGAAACGTTATTTGATGGCTTCCCATTTAAAAAAAATACTGGGCAAGTGCGAGTCAGACTCGCGCACTGAGGGTTCCGTACAAACTTGCCTATGGAAATAGTTCAACACCCGAATGGAGTCTCGAAGATTTTTCCGAATCGTCAATTTTTTTTTTTGTGTCGTAACAACAAATTTACATTTTTCAGATTTATTCCTGTATCTGAGCTATAAGACCTTGCTTTATGCCAAATTTTAAGATTCTGTGTCAACGGGAAGTACCCTATAAATTTTGATTCCCTTAACAGTGTCGAAATACACGTTTTTTGCGACATAAACAACCGTATCTTTTTCTTTTCGTTAACTAAGAAGTTTATTTTTTTTACAAATTCAAGGGACCGCAGACCTGAGTATATGGTTTTAATTTCAACTCTATACCTCCACGCGTTGCCGAGATGAAGGGTCTTGACAGACAAACAGACAGAACAACAAAGTGATCCTATAATGGTTCCGTTTTTTCCTTTTGAGGAACCCTAAAAAGAAGTACTTTATCTACGTTTCAGACTACTTAAGAGGCAATAAAGCCAAGCAATTTGTCTCTCTCTCTCTAGAGTATATTTGAAACCTTAACCTTACATACTTTCAGAAGAATCATTTCTCTTTAATTTGAAAAATCCATGTGTCAATTCAGACTCTAAAAGCTTTGGTGTAGCATCGTCCATCAAAATTGTGTGAAAATAGTGAAATCAATTTTTCTATTGAATCTGCAGGGTTCAAAATATTCACAGCTAACAGAGTTACGTCATGAATCATAATTCAAGCTCCCAACGCAATGGTATGAATAACTGAATAACATGAAAAAAATAAATGCTTGTTAGTTTTTATACACTGAACTTTGAGGCACAAACAAAACACGATCAATGCCAATTGATTTTGTTGTGACATTTGAGTAGTAAAGACGATAGAAGATACGATGTTGTAACAATTTTTGGCAAAACTTGAGACTTTGAAAAATATTAATTACTAGCTGACTCTGTGAACTCTTTTTTGGCATTTACATTGTCAAAGAAAAAATGTAAAAAATAACCTATTCTCAGACCTACCAAATATGTTATTTTTTGCGAAACAGTAATGCTAGCAAAGGAGGCGGCCGCACGCGCGAGGGAACGCCCCTCACGCCCCAGCCTCCGTAGGCACGGGCTTGCAGATGCGTAGCTCGCCGTCCGACCATCGGTAACCGTCCGGACCAAGCCCAAGTCGTCGACGGCGCGTAGTGTTCCACGCGCGCTTTAAAGAGATGTCAGCAAATCGTAGGGGCCCAGCAGGGTCGAAGCCTAATGGGGCCATAGGTTGTATGAAAGTTAACCCCGGGGTCCTAGAACAAGGCAAAGAAGGAACAAGAGTGGGTTTTACTCAGTAAAAGTCTGATACGCCCTCCCACTCAGCCCTAGTGCGGGAAATGTCATTAGATGATTTCCTAACTAAAAAAAATAAAGACCTACCAAATATACACAAAAAATTCATTAATATCGGTCAACACTGTGACCTGAAAATTTTATATATTCGAAAATTTCCACATAATTTTACATCAAGTTGACAAAGCGATTACATCAACAAGTTGTTTGAAGTTCATTTTAATAAGATCCTAGTTAGTTTACGATATCCTCTTTGCTTCTCATAACTTACGTGTGGTAATAATAATTTTATCCGTCTTCTGAAAAATGTCCTTTCTTCAAGAACACACTCCTGATTTACAACAGCCACAACTTCTTTAAGACAATATTGCACTGTGGTTAAGAGCGTTCATAAACTTCGTGCTCCGGACACAGTAATGGATAACGTTGTGAGAGGAGTGATGTAGTAGCTGCAGCGAAGATAGGGAAAATCGTCGCGAAAGAGACGGGTCTACTGTCATCGCAGTGACACATGACCTTTGTTGCATAAAGACAGTAATTAATCATTTGTCTTATTGTCCTTCCTGAGTACAAATGAGGTCATCTTGTCGTCTCCCAAGGGTGTCGCAAACGGCTAAGGGTTTCCGCGAAGGGAATTCCTGGCATTAATAATACGCTACAATTGAGCCAAACACAGCCTTGAGGGATTTGAAAGCGGATTTGTATTTTTGTTGTCGATTTCTAAAGCGTTTTGGAATCCCCGCAACTGTAATCCGATATAATTGCTTTTGTTTTGCTGTTGAAACTGCTGTATCATTTTAACAGACGGACGGTTACAATAAACTTCTGATTCCACTTCAATTACTTCAAATTATATTTCGTACACCACGGGAATTCAGATTGTAAACAATGAAAATTAATTAATTAACATTGTTTAAATAGCGGCATTTCTTCCCAATTAACAATGTACACAAAATTGTTAAGGAAGATTGTTTTACAAACGCTTCCGACTATTTACGTGGAAGTTACTGGTTTTACCGGCCAAAAATATAAGAACTTTAAACGTACCGAGTAATAAAATTCAGTTTCTGGTTCAGAAAACTGCCCGATGTGAGACTATTAAAGATAAGTATGGATAGTTTATAAGAGTTTTCTCTTAAAAATCTATTCTGTGCATCGGGGTGAAATATTATTTTCTTTTAATGCTTGAACTATGCGACAGGACTAGTCACATAAAATGGGATGAAGTTAAATTACGAGGGTTTTTATAATATTCAAATCAGCTTCTCTAATAATGAATTATTCGTACAAAGGCGTTGCGACACCAATAAATATTCGGTTCCTTAGCAAGCCTAAGATCGGTTGATGGATGAGCGCGGGAGAGTGATGTTGCCAAAACGTCGAAGACAAAATACCCTCACGAATTTATAGGCATTAACAGAAGCTCAGTAAGTTTCTGATACAAAGTAGCTTATGAATATTACCTTTAGCTGTTGTAGTGAAACCGCTAGAGAATGACGTCCCTTTTTTGAGGTAGAAAATTATCAAATTAGTAACTACATCCGCTCTAGTTGGTGCGAAAGGGCGTGTTAGAGTTTTACTGACGAAAATCCACCTGTGTTCTTTCAGTTGCCATCAGCGTTTCAGGGCCGCGGTAACTCTTTCGAATGATCCCGCAGCCAAACTAGAACTAAGCTAGAATAGAATAGAATGAACATTATTGTACACCAAAATGGTAACGAAACTTTTACACTAGAACCTTGTTAGAACACATAAAGAATGGTGTCGCACACCTGTGGTTACATTTAGATATGACAACATAAAACGTTGACACAGCTTCTCAATGTCTACAAAAGATATACAATGTTTATCGGTAATACTTCGAAATGTACACCAAAGGGAAGTAAAGACAAATATCGATGGCGCACTTTACAAACAGTTCAGGTTCCTATAACGACTTTCATTCGTGTGAAGACTATCGAATCGTGCTAGCCGCTCGATGGACCACGAAAATCTTCGGCGAAAAAACCTTATTTGATATATTGGAAGATTTTGGTTCCCAACGGGTATGAGGTCGGATTTATGCTGTCCCCAAGCTTTTGCGGCTTATTTATAAGCGGTATCACATTACATTGATGGATGAGTGTTTTTAATGGATAGCGTTAGTGCAGATACTAAAAGTCGGTGATATACAAGTAAACAAACATACGTGAGTCATCGATGTTTGGGTTCAATTTTTATCGATGGATGACCACGAGATATAAATATGTTTTCATTTATGTTGACACTGGGATAGTAAGACATCTTTCATATAGCGTATTATATCCATACTGAATTTTCATTTGCTTTATCCTAACATTATTTTTCCGTGTAAATAAATAAATAACAAACAATTTATTTGTATTAAATTGTATTCCTGGTAAAAATGATTTTAAGAGATTACGAGTTACATCTGTATTTTTGTATAGTATTTAATAGTAAAACAACACAAAAATAAAATAAAAAACTGGAAATTGCCCCTAGCATTTTAAATATTGGAATGGAGAAAAGTAAAGGCGAGGTAGAATCTCGCGATCTTTTTTATACGAACGTAACCTAGTGGTAGTGACGTCACATTTCAGTTTGTGCATTTTTATTCTGTAACATGATAGTTTCCCCTTTCACCAAGAAATTGTTGATGAAAAAATTAATTGTCTGCATATATCGCAGTGATGTATATTTGCGAAATGATTTACTAAGTATTATGAACTTAAGCTAATAGCCAGTTTCAGTAGCGCAAAAAAAATCGTCACAATTAGAAACTGAATTGACTAGATTTTTTACGACGGTAAATAATCATGGCTTAATTTTTTTGCTGGCTTAACTTCATGATCTTTGGCTAAACCAAACCCTTAACATAATGTACTTTGCTTAATTTATAGCATTAATATACATAGGAAATACATTTCCGCATTAGATAACAAAAATAAAAAATAACTATTTGTGTTTTGTATTTAGTGTTTACAATGACACCTTATTTTATTTATTTTTTTCGGATAGGAAAATCATCTAATGACATCCTCCGCTCGTGGGCGGGGCAAACAACACCATATTAAAATTATTTTGCAACAGATAGGGTAAATCAATAAAAATGAACTAAAAATAAAAAAGGACCTAAAATTGAACCTTGGGATACCCCCATTTTCACATTTAATCCAGAGGAATTGACACCGTTTATTTGAACTAGTTGCTGTATGTCAATCAAATAAGATTTTAATAAGCTTAACGCTGTTTTGCCTAGTCGGTAATGCTCAAGTTTTAGGAGTAATGTTTCATGAACCACACAATCCAATGTCTTACGACAGGTCGCAGAAGAAGCCTATAGCATCTTGTGCCTCTTCCCACGCATTAAAAATGTGTTTTAGTAAGGAGACACCAGCGTCAGTTGTACAACGTACTTTGGTGAAACCATACTGTTTAAGATGTTATTTGTGTTAAAATGATTAAGCTTAATATTACCTTTTCAAATATCTTGCTAAAAACCGGCAACACGGACACCGGCCTACAATGATTAGTATCTAAATATCATAACGGAAAGATAACAAACGCTGTTTATCTTATCGTACATCTTTGGTTGGAAGACGAATTCTCGGATGTTGCGCTCATAATTGTATTGTATACCATATTAAAGTCATTGGACTGCAGTATGGTATCTAGAATGGGCCAGGCATCTATCAAATATTTCGGCATTTGTAGGTTTTCTGGATAACATTATGGTTAGTGATCATGAGGAGTGAATATTAAAAGAAATAGGGTTTTTTATCTTTATCTAACCGTGACCTACCCCTACTCATGTCTTAAATGACATGGACATATAATAAATCATATGTATAACTTCCCTCAGGAAGGTTGGCTTAGATTAACCTTTTGAGTAGCGTAATTAGAGACACAATAGAAAGACAATGACCGAGCAAACGCCGGCGTTCGCTCGGTGTTTAATGAACTAAATACATATTCTCGAGCGTACATTATTTTTACACACATAACGGCGACGAACTGTTTTTAAAGACCGTTTTATGTTCTGCGACGGTGTAACCACTTTTACGACCTGGTCCACCATCTTCGAATAACTTGATGCGTTTTTTTTTTAATTTTACATTTTAGAAAATAAAATGAATTATATATAAAATAATTATTTAGTTAATCGTTTCATATATTTGAAACCTTTGGTAGTTGTGAGAAACTATAAATACTTCGCTCAAAGATAGTTTCATCTTTCAAGTCGTCTGTAAACCAGTTGCAACGACAACAGTTGCCTGTAACCGTTACGTTAAAACGGTTACGTTATGCACGTCAAAAAGTGTGCGTACGCGCAGCGGAATGTTGTTGAATTTAAAGATTTTAATTATGCAGATATTTAGTGTATGACGTCGTATAATTGTGTATGGTAAAAAAAAAAATTGTGTACGCAACCATTGTGGAGAAATTCACCAAAAACTGATTCCGCTGGGCGAACGTTGTCCTGGCGGAACTTTTTTTAATCCATAGACTTTAGAAGAAAAGAGATGTGTCCAAAAATTAGTGTGTATTTGTGTGTAATTGTGTATGTATGAATAAAACTAGTGCATGCATAAACTTCGGAGAAATTCAAGTTTCCGCTACGCGAACGTTTGGTCATTAGCTAGTTTTCATATAAAGCGCTTACATAGAGAGCTGTAGATTTTTACATACGTTGTTTTGAATTTGTTTATATTTGTTTAAAAAACAGATTTAGAAAAAATCGTAGGGCTTAAAAGATAAAAATATAAACGTAAAATACGCTTATTGGGTCTTAGTTCTTAAAGTATGCACTTTGGGGTCTAGATTTTCACGTTTGTACAAACCTTGTAAGTGTCTGCAACATGTTGCCAAGTATCAATGATGTTGCGTTAGTAACTAAAGAGTTATAGGACAAATTTACCATGAACAGATCACTGTTTACAAAGCAGTCAAATATCACGACGTTCTGAAGGAATTGCATGGTAATATGTATGTCAATAATTAGTGTATTCATTCAACTATTCTTATGCAAAATTTCATTTTATTAAATTCAGTAATTAAAGAAAAACAATTATAATACTGACGAAGCATCGAAAACCTACATAACCCGACCAAGTTCGGATGGCTACAAAAAAGCGGCCGTGCAATATATTTAGGTAACATCCCAAAATTTACAGTATAATACCCGTATTGAATTGGTATAGGTGATAACACAATTGTTGTTTCGATATAATTTTACATAAGAAAAAAAAAATCGATTCAAGAAGTAGTTTTTTTTAAGTTATTAGATTGTTTGATCCACTAAAGTTGCAAAGGGGAACGCTCGTGCATGCCTAGTCTATTGGTTAAATAGTGTAATAAGCTACAATATGATAAATATTTACCTAAACAGTAGTACATACTTACATGTGGTAAATATTTAATTTCCCTAAGGGGTCTATAGTTAGAATCCTGATCCGTGAAATCTTCAATAGAAATTAGCTGTATGAATTTTATTTGTCTTAAATAATATATTTAGATTATATCTCAAGTCTCAAGCGCATACTTAAATAAAGTACCTACGTAAATAGTACCTACTGTCTGTCATACTCAAATACATTTAAAAAAGTAGGTGTACAAAAATAAATGACCTATAAATTATATCGAAACAACAATTGTGTTATCACCTATACCAATTCAATACCGGTATTATACTGTAAATTTTGGGATGTTACCTAAATATATTGCACGGCCGCTTTTTTGTAGCCATCCGAACTTGGTCGGGTTATGTAGGTTTTCGAT
Source organism: Mythimna vitellina (assembly GCA_949316375.1). Taxonomy (NCBI): domain Eukaryota; kingdom Metazoa; phylum Arthropoda; class Insecta; order Lepidoptera; family Noctuidae; genus Mythimna; species Mythimna vitellina. Next base: position 6,650,291 of record OX438696.1, read on the forward strand.
GCTTCGTCAGTATTATAATTGTTTTTCTTTAATTACTGAATTTAATAAAATGAAATTTTGCATAAGAATAGTTGAATGAATACACTAATTATTGACATACATATTACCATGCAATTCCTTCAGAACGTCGTGATATTTGACTGCTTTGTAAACAGTGATCTGTTCATGGTAAATTTGTCCTATAACTCTTTAGTTACTAACGCAACATCATTGATACTTGGCAACATGTTGCAGACACTTACAAGGTTTGTATAAACGTGAAAATCTAGACCCCAAAGTGCATACTTTAAGAACTAAGACCCAATAAGCGTATTTTACGTTTATATTTTTATCTTTTAAGCCCTACGATTTTTTCTAAATCTGTTTTTTAAACAAATATAAACAAATTCAAAACAACGTATGTAAAAATCTACAGCTCTCTATGTAAGCGCTTTACATGAAAACTAGCTAATGGCCAAACGTTCGCGTAGCGGAAACTTGAATTTCTCCGAAGTTTATGCATGCACTAGTTTTATTCATACATACACAATTACACACAAATACACACTAATTTTTGGACACATCTCTTTTCTTCTAAAGTCTATGGATTAAAAAAAGTTCCGCCAGGACAACGTTCGCCCAGCGGAATCAGTTTTTGGTGAATTTCTCCACAATGGTTGCGTGCACAAATTTTTTTTTACCATACACAATTATACGACGTCATACACTAAATATCTGCATAATTAAAATCTTTAAATTCAACAACATTCCGCTGCGCGTACGCACACCGTCAAAAATGCGATAATAGCCCATCACTACGGAATGACGAAAAACTTCTATTGACAATGTCATGACGTCTTGCCGTTCGTTCAAAAATGCGTTTATTGTTTTTTAATATTCATAAGTAATCTCACCAACTTTAAACTGGAACATCTTTAATACTCGGTTTATATTAATAGTTAATGTCTGGACAAATTTTTTTATAAATTTAATCTATATACATTTGTATATTTTTCATCACTATACGCTTAAAACATGTCAGCAAAATTTTGTTCGGGATTCCGCCATGATCCTTTGAAAAATTTCCTTGTTTGATTTTTAATGGATTTGAAAAAAAAAACATATATATAAAAAATCTAATATTTTAATAACATGAGTTTTTTTTTATTGAGGTGGGAAATCTCTTTTCTCTTCTCTCGTTCTAGGGTGGAGCGCTCTAGGTTTCAGTACAATACAATTCCAGAAAACTTTACGACTAGAAAGCATTAAACTGCAGTTTAAAAGCCTCGATATCATTGATATTTTGAATATCAAATTGTGCACGTCCGACATTCAGCCACCGATATCGAGTGTCTGAGTTTCTCTCTGATACGATTCAACCCAGTCACTACGTCGTTCAATCTTTTATGCAACGATCTTTTTACGATAAAAATCTGGATGGAAGTGTACTGAACTTTATTTAGTATTTCAATGATTTTAACCGACTTTAGACGTGTACTGTACTTCAGAATCAGATATCGATGGCTTTTATTTCCAGAGGGAAATCATCAAATTACTCTATCCGCTCTAGGTGGAGTGAAAAGGGATGTCATAGCGAGACTCTTACTGACTAAGATCTACCTGTGTTCCTTCAGTAGCCCTATATGTTCCAGGGTCCGGGTCCACGGTAACTCTTTCGAACAAACCCGCAGATATAGATCCAAAGCAGGCGCGGGCTTGCGGACGACGAGCAATGGGTAGTTCGCCGTCCGACCGTACGGTAACCGTTCGGAGCGGGCCCAAATCGTCGACGGCGCGTACTGTTCCACGCGCGCCTCAAGGAGATGTCAGCAAACCGTATAGGCCCAGTAGGGTCGAAGATTCGGCCCTGGTATGAAAAGCAACGAAGGAACAGGAGTGGGTTTATAGTTAGTAAAAGTCTGATATACTCTCCCACTCTGCCCAAGAGCGGGGGATGTCATTGGATTTTCCCACAGAACAAAAAGATATTGATCTCTGAGTTTTTGTCCTTCCCTAATTCCATCATTCGATAATGTAGAAGGGGCCTAAACTAAACAATATAACAATTGTCAAGAAATCCAATACGTAACCTTGTATGAGATTGACACATATAATTAGTCTTACAATGTACCCATTGCTGGGAGTCAGGCCTTCTCTAGGAGAGTGAATGGGCGGCAATTAACAACGCGGGCCCGATGCGAGTTGGTGGATATCATGTCAAGTTTTTGTTCTAGGATACGACAGTTTCCATGTGTCTTTCACTGTTTTGAGAGCAGTGGTGGTGATATACATTATAAAAAGGGAAGCGCATGCCTGGGTTTAAACTTTGAACCCACGATGTTTAACTCGTGGGCCGTTACCACTGCGCCACTATTCCTCTTAACTGAGATTGACATGCGCTACGAAAAGGTGACGTGATCAATTGCAAACATTGCAGATTTTTGACATTAGTTTTTAATAAAATACCGTTTTGGTTAAATCGAAAAGAGACTATAATGTTTCAATTATCAAGAGTGTAAAGTCCAACACACCTCTGCCCTTCTAGCCATGTTACAACCGTTTCGTTTCGATTTATTTATTTATTAAACTTCATGCAACATAAAGTACAAAGGCGGACTTAATGCCTTAGGCATTCTCTACCAGTCAACCTAGGGTGGTGAAGAGACAATATGGTAGGTGCATAAAAAGAAAATTTTACACGAAAAACAAGAGCATAAAAAAAATATATATATACATATAATTAAAATGCACATACATATATATTTAATATAATATACATACATATATATTAATATAAAGTAACGAAAGAAGTTTTGAGACGATTCTGCTATTGATGGAGCAAATGATTCCGCACCTTCCGCTTAAATGCATATCGACTTTCGGCCGTCCTGATATCGAGAGGAAGCGCATTCCACAGAAGGATGGACTGTATATAGAAGGAAGAATGGACAAAATCAGAAGTATGAGAAGGACAGAGCAGAAGGAGATTGTTAGAAGAACGCAGATTTCTTGCGTGTGAAGAGCATAGGTATTGAAAGTGACTAATGAGATAGGATGGAGGCGTGGGAGAGTTGAGTAGAGAGAAAAGTGTAGTCAAAGCGCGCAAAGTTCTTCTCTGGCGAATTGGCAACTATTTGAGCTCACACCTGAAGTTCGACACATGGTCATATTTTCTCAAATTAAATATAAATCGGATGCAGTTATTAGATTCTCTTTTCGTTGATCGCTTCGAGTCGGCCACGCCTCCTATTCCTTTTTCTGACCACGTAACTGAGCGTTGAGATGACGTCAGTATAAAGGAATCGGAGGCGTGGCCTATTCGAGACGATCGACGAAAAGAGAATCGAAACGAAACGGTTGTAACCTGGCTAGGGGGGCTATTGTCCCGATCAGACGGGTATTGTATCTGATCCGGGCAACTACCCGATAGTTGATTTCGGACGGTTGTATTATGTTGTAATCGCGCGGAGAACTCTTGTATGCAGGATATTTCTTATGAGTTTGTAATTTTGCCACAGTCTGAAACACTAGCGCACGCAATAGCATTTCTATCTACTACTGTCACTCGTTTTGATCTCTTTAAATCACTTTTTTTCGAGGGTGGGAAAGCGACTAACTTCTCTCTGAGTGGAGCGAAAGACAGTGTCAGGACTTTACTGACTGAAACCCTTGTTCCTTCAGTTGCCCTTTGCTTTCTAGGGCAGTGATCTTCTCTGTATAGCCCTGGTATGAAAATATGTCGACAATGATTGGTTTTATGTCGACAGCGTGGGGCTCGACCACCCATTCAAATTATAGTAAGAAAATAACCGTTTTCTATCTAATAAAAACTAAATGCACCAAAACAACTTAAATAAACTGAAATCTTCATCTGAAATAGCCCTTTAATGTGACACATTGTTGAAGAAGGGTTCCTGACGAGGGTGTCCTCTATAAACTGGCCAAATAACAAAAAGAGGAACAGTTCTCTAAACAGTTCACTCACAGCTTTTGAATTTGCGCAAGTAGAATAATGTTATTATTACGTTTTTCATATTTAAGACGCATTTCTTTTGTTTCAGCATATTTCCAGGCTACTTCAAAAGCATTTTTATGAGACCCTATTATATTTTGAAAGCGTAAATTAAATTTTATTTATCTTTTTCCGGAAAATAAGGAACACTGAGTGAAGACAATGTCGTTTCAAAGGATTTTTTATTTACCACTTAACATTTTATTTTATACACTACGTTGCAAGGTTTAAAATATTATATTAGGTCCTGCGGCTGTTTTATAAAACGGGTGACTTTGAGCTGTGATAACTTTGAATGACCTTAGAAATAAATTATTTAAAAATTAAATACCACCTATACGCACAAAACGTTTTGGGAAAACATTCATTGTGCGTACAGCTAAGGAGTGGAATTTCTTGCCGGAATCAATGTTTCTGATGGCTACAACCCGGGAATCTTTAAGTCAAGAGTGAATAGGTTACTTCTAGGTAAGCGCGCTCCATCGTCGACCGCATCATAGCTTTCCATCAGGTGAGATAGCGGTCAAGCGCGAACCTATCAAGAACAAAAAAAAAAAAACGTTCAAATGAACTTCACATTCAACGCATGTTATTCCTCTGTGAAAATGAGAATTAGTTTTTATATTTTCTGAAATATCACTGTATTTATTAGCTTTTTTGTATAAAATGGAATGAAAATTTGAAATATGATTTCTACCGTGGAAACAACGCATATCAAACGGTATGCAATATTAATGGCGTATACGGATTTAGAATTTGCGAATGAAAGAGCTGTACTGCCGTCGTAATTAAAAAGGGTACAACTAACAGTTTTTAATATTTGTTTTTTTATACATATTCGGAATTCAAAAAACACTCGATTCCGAATATGTACTCGTATTTAACTCAATTTCGAAAAAAAATTTAGTTGTGTCCGTTTTAATTACGACTGCAGTATATGTGTATGTATTTGGACTTTTTTTTCTTAAAAATGTCCTTTTTTCTCTGAGCATACAAGATAAAATTTTCAAAACGGAATCTATTAAACTTTGGAGGTAGGCGGAACAGAGTGTAAAGTCCCGCAAACCTCCGTTGAAAAGGGAGGATCCTCCGACCAGACGGGTGTTATGTCTAGTGGGCAAGATAGATGATTTCGAGCTGTTTTATATGTTCCAATCGCGTAAAGAACTTTAATTGCGCGATGCAGGATTAGTTCTTAAGTGACGCCATAGATGTCGCTACAAAACCAAATAACACGCCGTTCCTTGTAATAACATTCACGAACTTACCTATTCCAGACATAGCCATAATAATATTCGTTCACAATGTAAGCAAATGTTTGGTATACGTAGCTCCCCTACTGATATACAACTTATATTTAGATATATCCTCAATTTACAGGAATAAACAATTAGTGCCTAGTCTTATACCACACGGGATGCGTGGGAGTATTCGTGTGTTGTTCCGCAAGGCAATCGGAAGACGTACCACAGAAAGTTTGCTTACACAGCCTTAGCAGGGAAGCAATAAAGATTAGGCACCAATTGTTTTAATGACGAGGGGTTATTGCCATAATCACTACGATTAACGAGCAGAGAATTATGTGCCCTCAACCCTTGCTATAATTTTGTTAGTAACTATAATGGCTGTATTGGTTTGTTTTGGCATACCGCGAACCATGCCGTTTAAACCTCAGCTACATTAGGGAATAAAATGGTGGACATTTTGTCCAAAAAACATGTCATGTTGAGGGACAAAATGTCCCCCATTTTGTTTTGCGCGCAACGCTCAATCTACGAGATGCTGCAACGTCAATCAGTATCTCTCAACTTGCTACCCAACATTTTACAACGCATTCACGTGCCGCGGGACATGTCGCGAATTGACATTGAATTGTCGCTTAATTTAACAATACTAAATTCTATTTCAAATATCTGTTATTTATTTATTGTGCACACCTACCACAGTGTTGTCTTTTTTAACCTAATGGTTGACTGGTAGAGAATGCCTTGTGGCATTAAGTCCGCCTATGTACCACCACTGTACATGAAGTTTAAATTTATAAATAAATAAATTGACAGCGTTGCGTGTCATGATGGGAACATTTTGTTCCTTAATGTATCTCTGGCTTAAGTTATACCACTGCACACTGACAAGTTTTCTCTCACGGTTTCGCACCAATGGCCTATCGTACAGTAACCACGCATTTTTTCATGATGAGAGCTTGTAATTTAGCGGCAGTCACTTTTATGATTAGTGGAAGAATTTTCGCAATCGCATACTTTCTTCCACAGGTTAACTTTTACAAACATTCATATCCTAAACAAAAAACACTCTTAATAATCTCTTTATAGATCTTTGTTGTCTGTTTACGAAATATATTATTATTATACTAGCTTCTGCTAGCGGCTTCGCCCGCATGAAAGTAGAAAATATCCCATGTCACTCAGTGAAGATGTAGCTTTCTAATGGAGAAAGAATTTTTGGAATCGGTCAAGTAATTTTTGAGTTAAATCGTTACATACAAACAAACAAAAAATAAAGTCTTTTCCTCTTTATGATAATAGTTTAGATTAATTTTGATTAACTCAATTTCAGTGTTTAGATATTAAATAATAAGACTGATAAACTCGGTAATCTCCCTTTTACGAGAAAGGTGAGCTTAATACTTCTGGTACAAGCAAATTACCTACAGGCAAATTGTATCCCACGTAACAAGGTCATCTCGCATTTTACTCGACACGAAAACGCTCTTTGCCAGATGAAATAATTTGTATAATCGAATATTTTCCGTTTTATTTGTTTTTCTGAGTTGTGTAATTATAATTTGATTTATTCGCGTGTGTTTTGTTTGATAATTTCGTTGTGTTCTTAATTGAAGTTCATTATTGTTAGTGCCCTGTTTTGGAAGGAGTAAAAAAGGGTTGATGTTTTTATTTTATACTGGTATTTTAGGACCGACTCGTAAAAGTTGAAAAGTAAGAGGCAATGAAACTTTGGTATACATTGCAGGCATATATATATTTTTTCTTTTCGACAAAAGTGAAACCTAGGCCTAAACCTATTTCTGAAAGGACTGTATTAGAAATCAAAAGCAAAAACAATTATGTCTACCAACCGTAACAAAACGAAGTCAAAGACTATTTAGTAGATTGCTATAAGTATTTTTTTTTATTAGGCGTGCTATTTTTTAATTAAAAATAGTCTATGTCTGATATTTTAAGTTTCCCATTGTTGAACATAGTTTTAGCTTCGGTGTTTATGGTGGGTACGCATTAAATAGTGTCAATCACTATCACAACACAAACGCGTATCTTTTCGATTCGTTTGTCACTTATTTTTTTTATTAGTTTTAGTGATGAAAAACTGCGTATATGAAAAAAATGTAACAGTAAAAACCAACTTAATCTATCTCATTAATAGAAACCTCAAAATAATACATATTATATTTTCATTTCATTATAAGGAAAATAAGTAACGCTTGACAAAAATATACTAGCAATGCTTCTATAGGTATCTTCGTTCGGTTACGGTTTAAAGACCTGGTTCTTTTTGCTATGGATTCCTCGTATTGTCCTCTTTTTTCTTTTCGTCAGAGATGAAAAGAAAAAAGTAAATCATAGCAATATTTTACATCAACAACTGTCTGTTGCCAGCGGCTTCACCCGCGCGATGGTAGAAAATTATCCTAAGAAAACCTACTCCTGGGATAAAAAGTAGCTTATGTGCTATTCCTGGATATGGTCTACCCGTGTACCAAGTTTCATTGAAGTCTTTTTAGCCGTTCACTTTCACAAACTTTCACATTTTTCATTAGTGTGATGTTCCTAATCACTAGTTTTGTAAATGAACTTCGATTTTAGTAAAGTTGAAACCAAAAACATTTATTTGATACCCTTATCAAAACAAAGGCTAGATATTTTGTAGCGCATTTATTTCCAACTGTCAAATAATCCACTAACTGTAGATAGTATCAACTTCCTCCAGAGTTAGTGTCAAAGGGAGAATTATTGAAATGAATCTGGCTCGACAAACATAGCATATTTTACATCACGTCGTTAAAAGTTACCGCGTCCTGTCCGTACCACTTAAGCACGCCCCGCTATAACTCTAGTTTCGAATTTTAACACATATTATCCTCCAACTTTGTCATAACAGGGAATGGGCAGAGCTGGCCCACTGTGTGTACACAAAGGATGGCTTCAAGTGTTGGTTGCAAGGAGATAACTATCTTCATAATATAGGTTTAAAGTATCATACTGTGTGTGTTGCTAGACGATGTTTTTGGCTTGGGTCAGGTCACCTTGTAACTTTTTTTTGTGGTAAACGCCAGTTCTCCTTGTTTAACAGGCTGACTGGTAAAGGAAGGGAACTACAAAGGCTCGCAGAGACTTCTAACATTATGGCTGAGATGATTTTCAGAAGGAAACAAACTTTTTTGTTGGTGTGCACCATCTATCTTATCTTACTGTAACTTCTTTGTTCGGAGATAGGACATTTTATTTCGGAAGCCTTGAGTGTTTCCTAAGAATAACTGCATTTTAAAATTACACCTAAATGTCTTAGTTCCGTTTCTAAGAAGCACGGACATACCATTTTAATCTTCTTACCGGGAAATTCACAAAAGAGATGGGAATCTTCACTTCCTATTTTAAAAGTGAAATATTACAATGAATTACTTCATAACTGTTTTATCGTGTACGGTTTCTTCACTGTCAAAAAACCTTACTGTTATGTGTCCAAGCTGAGTTCGATGTTTGGATGGGTTTACACACTGAAGTAAAGAAGGAAACAAACTTTTTTGTTGGTGGGCACCGACTTTCTATATCATCTCACTGTAACTTCATTGTTCTGAAATAGCATATTTTACCTCGGAAGCCTTGAGGTTACACACTGAAGTAAAGTTCCTAATGCACAAAATAAACTTAGCTTTTTAGGGTTCCGTTGCCAAATGGCAAAAAACGGAACCCTTATAGATTCGTCATGTCTGTTTGTCTGTCCGTCCGTATGTCACAGCCACTTCTTTCTGAAACTATAAGAAATATACTGTTGAAACTTGGTAAGTAGATGTATTATGTGAACCGCATTAAGATTTTCACACAAAAAAACTCAAAATTTTTTTTTTTCTTTAAACCCGTCCGTGTGGGATATCTATGGATAGGTCTTCAAATATGATATTGAGATTTCTAATATCATTTTTTTCTAAACTAAATAGTTTGAGCGAGAGACACTTCCAAAGTGGTAAAGTGTCCCCCCCCCCCCCCCGAAACTTCTAAAATAAGAGAATGATAAAACTAAAAAAAATATATGTTGTACATTATACCATATAAACTTCCACCGAAAATTGGTTTGAACGAGATCTAGTAAGCCGTTTTTTTTTAATACGTCATAAATCGTAAACCGCAATTTACCTTTCAAGTTTTTAAATATTGCACACTGCACAATCTAGATTTAGAACCAAGCTTTAAACGATCGGCAATTTATGTTACGTTTCAAAAATGTTACGGCTTCATAAAATGATTGATTGTTCAGCAAAATAAACTAAAATGTCTGTTTGCTGGAATTTCCGCTTTATTTTCCACGCCATTTAATATTTCCTGTAAAACTTATAGTTGCTTTTACTAACTTTTGTATAGAACTAATACAGTGTAATGCAGAAACTTTCCGTTTGTATTAGAACATCCAATAAATAGTGGAACTTTATTACATTGTACAAATAAATATCAATAAAAGTTTTAAACCTAGTCCGCTTGTTCTTTGATGAAGGTTGTTCATTTGTTACAGTTATATTAATTTATAGCCTTTACAAAATAGGTTGCTAGCTTGCAAGTATCATAATGAAATCATTATAACTTAGAATTGGACTTGTTTCGGCATAAACAGTGTAATTATGCTGACAAACGTCTAATGTTATAGCCACCATTATCTTAAATTATAATCCAAACTTAAGTACTTAATCTAGAACTTTTCTTATACAAGATGTTAAAAATTAGGGACTCTTTCAGAAATGAAAGTAGAAGGGAGGTACCAAACTGTCGTTTACTTTGCCCGGAGGAAACATTTCCGTGCGGGTCATTAAGAAATGTTGGCACAATTCGAAACAATAAACAGCCTTTTATAAAAGAAAACAAAATGAGATATATTTTTCTTTAATTTGCAGACGTTTCAACACTGATAGATATCACAGTAAAAACACTTTGAATTATAATTCATGTAAATCTAACGCCAAAAAACATCCAAGTTTTTCATTTTCACAAAGGATTTAAATAACTTTGAAAAACTTTAATCATTAATTCTATCCGATAAGACTGTGAGACAACTGAAGAGTAATTTACTACATTAAAAAAACTTAATTAAAAGAAAGATCAGGGTTCTTTTTTCGCCACAGGGGGATTTATGGATTGAAAGCTACTACCATTGAGTCAGCCTATATAAAAGAAGAAAATTATCCCAAGAGAACATAAGAGTCGACTGTAATTTTCAAGGTTCCGTACCCGAAGGGCAAGTGCCAATGGCACCCTGTTACTATGCCTGTACTGTCTGTCCGTCAGACAGCGGACTGTATCTCATAAACCGTAACAGGTAGAGAATTGAAATTCTATTGCTACCACAATAACAAATAATAAAATTAAAATAAAGTTTCAAATCGAAGAACGTTGCTCCATACAAGAGACGAGAGACTTTTTTTTGCGTTTTTGGCTTGATTTTAATATTTTAGTATGGAGTCCCTTCGTCTGTGAGTCCGCCTCTCACTTGGTCAGTTTTGTATTATTGTTGGGCTCGTGTTTGGGCACTGTATCACCTGCTGATAAGCTATGATGTTGTTAACGATGGAACACGTCTGTCTACGACGTACGAATCTGTCCAGGTTTGTTGAAAATTCCGCAGTCTTCAACTTAAAGCAAATAAAATTCCTTCAAGGAAAAGGAGGCGAGATCACTTTTTAACGAGTCAATGAATATTAATTTATTGATCAATATTAATTAAAAATTCTCGATATAACTTTCTTTACACTTTTGCATCGATACCCTTTACAGGGACAGTCTCGGTATAACTTCGCAAACTTTCCTCAAGTTGGGGCCTTACCACGAAGGAAGCAACTGTAGGGGCCCAGCAGGGTCGAAGCCAAGGGTCTGCTTCTGAAAGGAAGACTCGGCCCTGGTACGAAGGGCAACGAAGGAGCAGGAAAAGTCAGTAAAAGTCTGTAAAGCTCCGCCCAAGAGCAGGGGATGTCATTGGATGACTTTCCAACTGAAAAAAAAAAAACCACGAAATGTTAAAATGCAATCGTGCGAGCGATGGAAGCGATGTGAAAGAGGGATGGAGCTATACACCCTACATAGCTCCAACCCTTTAACAATTCAGTTTAGGTCGTCAAATGGATCGCGTTAAGATGGCGTGATAGGACCTCCGAAAGGTGTATCATCACTTCCATCAACTTTTCAGTTTTGGATCCACTGCTCCACTTGGCAATGAGACACTGTTAGTGAAACTGCCCGAAGTTTTCGGAGTTTGTCTTTTTCGTGTTACCTTTGCTTTGCCGGTGTGGCTGTACCGAAGTACTAACGATGCGCAATTAATAGTTTGCAGCACAAAACTTTTAATTTTAACCAATAATTTAAACCAGCGAGGGGTGTCTAACGCCAAGCAAATGCTGAGGTGATCACCCTTGTGGTGCGGTCACGCTCGGCGCACTTTGTACGTTTGTTTTTTTTTTTAATTTGTGTTTATAACCGTTGTGCTGTGTCTGTCCCGAATAAAAGTTTCTATTCTATTCAAGAACATAGGATAAGCATGCTCGCCTTTGAATACTATTTGTCTGCGACATAACATAAGCATACTCAGTCAATCCATTTTGTAATGTTCCCACTGCTGGGATTCAGGCCTCCTCTCACTAGGAGAGGGAATGGGCCGAAATCCACCACGCGGGCCCAGTGCGGGTTAGTCGAATTTTTTGGTTCTAGGACATGCCAGTTTTCTAACGATGTTTTCATTCACTGTCTTCAGAGCAGTAGTCATGAAATAAATAACATAAAGTAATGCGGCTCGCTGGGTTAGAACCCGCAACCTACAATTCGTAAGTCGTGGCCGTTACCACTTGGCCATCACTGCTCACATGACATAACATAAACGCACTTAATATAATAGTTTTCCGGCCTATTTTTGTTTGTATATCTTTTGTAAACCTATCATAAAGCCATACGTCACACGTCGCGCCATTGTAATTTGTCAATAACAGAGACTACGATTCAATTTAGCTTAAGTTACACATCTATTGTTCAATTCTATCTTAAACTTTGATCATTACAGTTCGTTCCAAAAGTAACATTATTTTTCTTTGTTCGCCTAATCTTGAACACTAGTACTTGGAAAAATAAGCTTAGTTGTTGATTGGAAATAGTTCTTGCTGTCACCAATTGGAAAATAGAAAAGAATTTTATTTTATATCGGACACAAAAAGATCTGTACAATGTTATTAAATAGCCTAGTGATTAAAGTTTAAAAAATTTTGTGGAAAGTGTATTCCGTAATTTAATCAACAGCTCTATTTCGAACTTTCTGACGCCGAAGTAGCATAGACGTAGTACTACACACAGTATCGACGTAGCACTTGAGCACGTAGCGTCTCGTCTGTAGGTACCGCGTAGCATTATTCGTAGCACGTGCGTAGCAAATGCCATACGCTGTTCAAATTGAAGTCGAATACGCACTTCATTAGGTACGTTTCTACAACAGGCAATTTCATTTAAGGTTCTTGCTCCCATCCATCCATTTAGTGCCAAAAATAGTATCTTTCTGAAGCCTACTTCTTGGTTACCTAGCCGGGGTTAATAGATTTGATTATTTTTATTATGGATTCATATACATATGATTTTTTTGTATGACTAATACTTTTGCCAAAGAAAAATTTAATAACATGTTATTTTTTCGATTGTTTTCCTTACACAAAAAGTTGCTGGTTAAGTGTTCTTCAGAATGTACAGAGCACATGTAAATCAATAAATATGTCGCAAAGAAAATGGTTTTAAAGGTCAGTGGGGGTCTATGCGGGTGCAGGCGGCAGTACGAGTATGTATGCATGTAACTCCAGCCAGATGTTCAAGGGACTATACGCCTTATAAAGGAAGCCTATATATAATACAGTTTATCTTGAACTTTCAGCTAACAAAACTAGTTTCCAAGTGATCCTAGATATCTACTACACTTAAAGGACATTCAACGAACACCAATAAAACCTGAAACAAAGTTCAAGCCTACCAAAATCCGAAACTCCAAGCTTTTAATCAATGGGATTAAGCCTTAGTAAACTTGGTGGAATGCGAATCGGTTCGGATTGCTATATCCATTTGTCAGTGGAGGCGAAAGCAAAATCCACAGCCCCTATTTACAGACCACTCGATCGTTACCTAGTGAGTGCTCGGCTTCCGAAATAGCGACAACAATAAATCTAAAACCAGGGCCGGATCTGTACTGTAAATTAATTTGGGACAGCACTAACTTCTGGCCTTGCCGCGATGCTCCAACTTCACAAACGCGAGGCGACAAGAATTATATGATTTATGTAGCTTACGAAGTGACTAGCATACAACATTAGTGCTTCAAATCTAAATGCATCGTGTTTAGGAAAGCGCTAATGTTAGTTTGTGTTCGCGCTAATTTCAAGTTACTTAAGTTCGCTTTGATGGGAATTTCGCTTCGCTACTTATTTAAAGTTGGAGGTGCTAACGTTTACAGCGGTAGATGTACATATTTCATTTACTATACAAATACAGGTGTGCACATAGGATAAACTATTAACTACCTGCAAGCCAACAACTATGAATACAAAATACTTTAGATTTTCATTAAAAAATATTAATGTTAGGATTTTTGAGCCTAATCCTTTGTGATAGGTCTAGTTTTTGCGCTAGAAAGTTGTATGTACACGAAATTTAATTAACGGGTTGACAAAGTTTAGACAGTTTAATGAATTTTCTAAAATATTCAAAGAGGATTCTGTCACAAGTAAGGTAAGTCAATCAACCGTGAGTCATGCAAGACTAATGGTTCGCTTGTTTCATTACTCAAAAAATAACTTAGGATTATTTAATTTTTTTGAGGAGAAATCATTCAATGACTTTTCGCACACTAAGGTGGAACGAGAGGGTATATCAGATTTTTATTAGCCATCCTAACCAAAACCCACCTGTGTCCTTCAGTTGCCCTTTGCATTCTAGAACCACACTCACTCTTTCAAACGCGTACGCAGCACAGACTGATACATATGAATATCCATATTTTTTTACTCTGATCACTTACTTATATGTACTACTTCATATTCAAAGGTACAGACGATGTATAAACAGAGTACTATATAAATATATATATCGATACCTCTCTATCCTGGGATCTAGGGCTGGTTTTATCTATAAAAACCGGGTCGTCAACATAAATAACACTGAATATGTCGTCTTATGAAAAGAGAGGATATCCTTTCGCTATCGAAATCTTTACTGGTTCACGAAGAGCTGTGATATAACATCACTCTTAGATTTATGGATGATCTCCTGACAGACTACAATTTTTCTATGAAACATTTTTATACTAGCGACCGATCTTGATACTGCGCAGCGTCACATTTTTGTTGAACATAATTTTTTGTGTGAATGGTCTATATCTATAACATCCCTGATTAAGACCGTTCACACCAAATATGTCATCGTCAACTTATCTAGTTTAAACTGACGCATAAAAGGGTTCAAAATAAATATTATTTATTATTTGTGTAAAATGTTAAATTATTTCGGATTATCCGTTAGTTTCGGATATCGATATTAGAATATTAACATTATAAATGTCCTACTGGGGCCATGGGTGATGCGAAAAAATGGCAAAGAAGGAACAGGAGTGGGTTTTTAGTCAGTAAAAGTCTGACACTATCTCACGTCCGCCCAAGAGCGGGATTTGTCATAAGATGATTTTCCCACCCAACAAAAAAAAAAAAACATTATAAATGTATTTAGAAATAACAAAAATCCGGATATTCTTTTATACCGGATATTCGATAGTTTCGGTTGCGCTCTGTAATGGAGCTCTATAACATCCCTGGTCTAAACGCCAAAATAGTATCAATTTTGTTAAGCAAGGCTTAGTAATTTAAATGTTTAAAATAAGAAAGCTTGCCAACTTTTTAAAATGTTTGACAATCATACAAATCATTGTGAAACTTTTCCAACAAAAACTTTTCATAAATAAGTCATTTCATTAAATCAATTCATTAATTACCACAACGAATTCACAAATTAATTTAAAAGTGAATAAGCGAGTTAATACATGTCGAAAGATAATAAAATGGCCATGGAACTACATTATTGAAATTTTATTAACTTCGCAGCATCGAAAACTGAATTACTTAATAATATTAATACATATAAAGTATGGTAATTTTGGGGAACAATGGTGCGACCTGAAATGGACTGGCTACTTTCATCATCTATTCGGTAAATTGGCTGTAGTAATGAATTAGTGGTAGCTATAAATCGAATTTGGCCACTAATCGACTGCCGCCAGGAACTGGCATCATCATAATAACCATTCATAAATTGCCATCTATTTAGTGCCAAGAGCGAATCTAGTTTGTGGTTAGTTTTATGTCTGTTAAAGCGGTAATTAAAGGTTGGTTGCATAATATAATGTTAAGCTTTTATTATTGGTAACATTATGTATTAAATAAGCTTACTGGTAATGAGTTAAAAACAAAATTGTGGCATATCTGTTAACCATAGTTTACATAGTAAACCTCAAAATATAACCGCCTATTAATGGAAATTTATTTATGCGTATTATTTAATCTAATGAACTTACCGCACTGCCTCATTAGTACATCACATCCGGGCTGTTTAAATCGCTTGTAATATGAAGAGTTTAATGCATAATGTCGGTATTACGGCAAAATATAATTCATTTCGTGGCATTACATATTTCGGACGTTTTAGGCGCTATTTACACGTCAGAGCAAGTTGTCGGCTCGGATGCGCCGGACTCGAAATGTTGTTGTGAACCAAAACCTTATAAAATGTAGGGATTTTTTTTCTGGTTTTAACGGAATTCTGATTAAGCCCTGAATGAGAAAATTTGTGGATAGCACCTTGAATTAAGATTGTTATAAATCAAATAGAAGCTGAATCATTGTTGGGTAAAAAGCTAGGCAGATTGATTCATCTCCCTAGCGTTTTCTTCCCTACCTAGTTGCTTGGGGATTGGCTTCCAGTCTAATCAGATGCGACTGAATAGTCGCGTTTTAACGTGGAACGACAGTCTATCTAATCAGTTATTACGCAATACGATACTGACAGATGATGGTCAGACTTTCTGTTGAAAGCCTTACATAGATCTACGAATGACAACGGCTTTACATGATTTACGAGGCACAGGGTGTCAGTTACGTCCTGGAAAAACTTAGAAAAGTACATATGAGTTCAAAAATCCACATTGGTATTTGCTCAGTTTCGAACCCGCAATCTCATGCATGAAAGACGGGTGGCTTGACTACTCGGCCATCGCGACACTTTAGGTACACAGTTCTCACACTACGCAGATCTAAAAAAACAAATAGAGAGACTACCAAGGCGTGAATTTTCAGCTAGCTAACGTATAACATCATAGGCAGCTACATAGTAAATTGGCAACCACCACTGATCGCTCTTTGGCAGGGAATCCTCAGTCCTTTGGCTATATATCTAATATCCGAAGGCTACTGAATTGGACGTTTTCAAACACGATATAGCCTCGATTATGCTTATTAAGATAGACAAACGTTTGGTACTAAACAGTTCTTAGTAGTGTCTTTCGGTAAGCGTAGGTTTCCGAGCAGGGTCAAAGCCTACTGAGGCCATGGGTTCGCTTCTAAAAGGAAAACTCGGGGTCCTGGAACGCAAGGCAAAGAAGGAACATAGGAGTGGGTTTACACGTCCTCCCACTCGTCCCTAGAGCGCGAGAAGTCATTGGATGATTTCCCAACTAAAACAAAGGTCAAGATTTTTTTTTTAGCACTTTTTAAATTAAATTATACTTGCACAATGCGTGAGACTTATTCCAGCAGACTACGCACTTCCATTATTATAAAACGATTGTCGGGATTATAATAATTATAAATGTTAATGAGTAACATCAAAAACTGACATGTGCTTGCTGTGCGAGAAATATACACACATAAATAAATTGAAGTGTCTAAAGTATACGATACTTATAACAAAAACGGAATGATTTTAAAATGTTTGTCTGTTTGTTAGTTCCGGGTAATATTCGAAACGGCTGGACTGATTTTGACGGGAATTTCACTGGTAGCTGATGTTATGAGAAACTTAGGCTTTTTTTAGAAAAAGAATTAGAGTGTCGTCAATAAAAAAAACTGTTTTGAAATTATGACCAAATGGCAATGTATTGTATTAAGAGTTTCATGCGAAGAAAGTCGCAGGCAGTTCTTAATATATGTTTATTAAGACCGTGAGTGGCCAAGGCTGTGGGATTGTTCAAAAGAGTCATTACGGCAAAAAAAAACAGGCCGTGAGTGTACGTCACTATTCTGTTGAAATTTCCCTTACAAATACGGCCCTGTATTATTCGTTGAACTAATCTGAGAGACGTCTTAGCCACGTTAAATATGTGATTGCAAACAAAAACAATAGGCTCACAGATAGAAGATAAACAAAACGATTGTATTTTGTGGTTAAAAGGATTATGGAGGTATTATTGTGAATGGAAATGGAGAGATGAAAGCAGTGAAGTGGCAGTGAATAAGTTTGTAAACAAAAGAAGAAAGTACTTGTCAAAGATTAGACTTCGGTTCGGATAAAGGATACATTCATCTTAATCAAGTCGATCAGGGGCCTATTTAATGAAACCAAAGGGCGACAGACAGCAGAGCAGTAGTAGCCCTGTGGAACCAAATCCAGGTAGGTGCTTTACTTTGTGTAATATATTTTATCCATCACTACTCTCTAAACGGTGAAAGGAAACATTGTGAGCAAACCGGAAAGTCTTAAAATCAAAATTTCGTAGACATTTGACATCTACCAACCCGAACCGGGCATGGGTTCTCGCCCAGTCCCTCTCTCGTGGGAATATTATAACGTGGATTATATATATAAAGTACGTGGATATATATAAAGGACATGGATTATATATATAAAGGACGAAACCTGGATTATATATATAATAATACCTAATAATGATCACCTGTCGCCCTTCATATATATGAAGGGCGACAGGTGATCATCCATGTGGATGGGTGGATAGAGAGAGAGGGAGGCCAAAGAAAAGATGGATGGATTGTGTGAACAGTGATATGAAAGAAAAGGAAGTTAGTAATAGCATGACGGTTGACAGGATAGAATGGAAAAAAAATACGTGTTGCGCCAACCCCAAATAAGATGGGACAAGGTCAGGAAGATGATGATGATGATGAGGTGATAATCTGACAATTTTGTAAGTTCCATTCAAATATTTACTATTTACTGCTATATTAAACTGCATCTATCGCGAAAATGTGACTGCTGATTATAAATAGCGCACACGAGCAATTGTTGTCTCGGCAACTACGTACTTAGTTTGTTTCTCTTTTAAGTTATGGGTTTGTATGAAAGTGCAACAGAGATAAAAACAAGTTGATCGTGGCTCCTTAATTACCCAGCAACTTTTTAAATATTTAGCATTGTCAGTTACCTATATTTGATAGGGCCTTTTACTTAGATCACTAATCACTGAATGCATAGCATAGCATAGTCGGCCTTATAATGTTCCCACTGCTTGGATTCAGGCCTCCTCTCTAGGAGAGGGAATGGGCCGTAATCCACCACGCGGGCCCTGTGCGTGTTGGTATCACTGAATGCATGTAGCGTTAAATGAATTTTAATACTGCACGGTTAGTGCAGGCGCGTACTATTCCACGCGCGCCTCAAGGAGATGTCAGCAAACGTAGAGGCCCAGCAGGGTCGAAGCCTACTGGGGCCAAGGGTCGGATTCTGAAAGGAAGACTCGGCCCCGGTACGAAAGGTAACGAAGGAACAGGAGTGGGTTTTTAGTCAGTACAAGTCTGACACTATCTCCCGCCCCGCCCAAGAGCGGGGGATTTCATAAGATGATTTTCCCACCGGAAAAAAAAAGGTTAGTGCAGTGGTTGAGCGATTAACTGCTGCGCTGCCTATTGCGGGTTCGATTCCCACACGAAACAAATACATATTTGTATAGCCTACAGATAATTGTTCCGGGTATGGGTGTCTTATCTATGTAAGTTTACATGTTTGTGAATACACTCATAATGTAGGAAACAACAAACAAAAAAAAACAACATGTTCTATTTCTGTCAATCGTTTGAATATAATAGAGAGAGAATAATGATTTAATGTTCTCTTAACACTGAAAATTTATAGGAAATATTAATAGGAAAGTTTATAAATCAGTTTCCAATAAAGGCTCCGAACAAAGGGGCTATCTGCCTCATTAGAACCACAAGTTCAACCAATAGCTAACCACAGAATTTTGTTATTAGACAACGCTGTAGTCTTCGAAACAATAAGTGGAAATTGTCTTATTTTTTTTCTAATTATTAGCCGTTACTGTCTCACAACTGGGCATGTCGCAACTATTAGATGTTTCCCTGTTTAAAAATAAATAAATCTACAAAGGGTAAGGTTTAAACAGACAGGCGGTGTGACAAGCCCTTTTTATAGAAATATCATCAGTCAATTTTCATAAGAAGTGGTCATCGCATCATTGTCGTATTGCCACGGGTAGTGTGAAAGCGAAGCCCGGGGCCCCAGGATGAAGGCAAAGAAGGAACAGGAATGGGTTTTTAATCAGTAAAAGTCTGACACTATCTCCCGCACCGCCAAAGAGCGGGATTTGTCATTAGATGATTGTCCCACGTAAAAAAAAAACATTGTCGTATTGTCGCATAGCGTATGTCTGCCAGAACCGTAGAGCAACTCAATCAGAATATACCATTTGCCTTCACAATGTCCATGTTTCCGGACCAATGCATTTGGCAAGATTTTCTGAGACAACGATTTAGAGATGAGGATATTCTATTGAACTTATTTAGTGTCAATAAAATTGAGAAAAGCTATATAAGTTTTACAAGCTTTTATTAAGTTTCACCTGTCCCGATTTTTGCTTGTCTGTAATCAAATCTTGTAAATTAAATTCGATTTACTTCTCAGTTAAGTACCGATTGAGTTGAAATTTCGCATGCATGTGTAAATCAGATGACAAGGCAAAATTATTATGACATGGAGCTGATCTGATGATGGAACCGGAAGGTGGCCATAGAAAATCGGATAATGCTATTGTATTTGAGGTTTTTGGAATGGTCTTGATGAGTTTTAATTATATAGGTATATACCGCGCCATAAAACCTTGATTTGAAAAAAATATATACATTGAAAACTTGTTTATTTGAAACTGTAAAAAGGAAAATTATCAACCTTTTTGGTACATGAGTTATTACCGTTTTTAGTAACGTCAATTAAAGCTACATCTATTTGATAATTTCTTGAAGAAGCTAACTAAATTAAGAATCTGAATATTTGTCAAACTCGACTGCAACATGAAAACTTGTAATTTTTTTGCATAAAGTACCCCACATTACGAAATCGTTTTTACCCTCTTAACTCTCAAAGTTTTCAATTCTAAATCGGCCATTAGGTGTAATGTTACCAGTTTCCACAGCAACCGATCCTGTAGAAACTTTTCTCAGTAGAGCTCTCAACTCTCTAAGATTCGAAATCTATTTTTTTAACACTTGTCTATAAGTAATTCCATTTTTTAATCATCAATTATAGATGCTGGTTTTTTTTTTTCGGTGGGAAATTCATCTTATGACATTCCCCGCTTTTGGGTGGAGCGAGAGATAGAGTAAGACTTTTACTGACTAAAAACCCACTCCTGTTCCTTCGTTGCCTTTCGTACCAGGGCCGAGTCTTCCTACCCTGCTGGGCCCCTACAGTTGCTGACATCTCCTTGAGGCTCGCGTGGAACAGTACGCGCCGTCGACGACTTGGGTTCGGTCCGGACGGTTACCGGACGGTCGAACGGCAAGCCACCCATTGCTCGACATCCGCAAGCCGGCGCCTATGGTGGCTGGAAATTGGGATTGGAATCCTGGTGGCGGCTGGGGCGTGAGGACCGCCTCCTTTGATAGCATCACTGCTTTGCAGAGGAAGGAGACCGCCTGCCACTCCTCCATTATAGATACAGGTAGGACGTAAACTCGGATTGGAAACGAACAAGCACAAATTGAAAAAGACAAAAGCCTTTTATCCAATAGCAGGTCAACGTTAGCCAACAGTCAAAAGCCAGCTATTGACTGAATAGATTTACCGATGAATTGACCACTACTTCTATGTAAATAAAACTAGACAAAACAGAAAATCCTTTCTAGTTTCGAAAGGTTCTATGAGACGTAAACAAAACAGAAAGAATTGCTCGACAACAATAGTCGAATGGGATGATCATGTATTCACCAAAGAATTGATCACTACTTGTCGGTAAACAAAACACGCTATTTAAGTTTTTTTTTTTTCACAACTGTCACACACAACGTTTAGTCCCAAGCTAAGCAGAGCTTGTGTTATGAGTACTAGGTAACCGATAAACATACTTATATATTTCTAAATACATACATATTATAGATAGATTACAACCAGACACAGAACAAATGATCTTGCTCATCACACAAACATTTGTCTTGGGTGGGAATCGACCCCGCGACCTCCGGCATACCAGTCAGGGCCACTGACAACTAGAACAACAGGCCAGTCATCATTTGTTACTTAACCAGAGGCCCACCACAGGAGAGAGGCTTACTACAAGCACTATATGCGATCCATTTGACGACCTGAACTGAACTGAAGGTATGCAGCTATATGCTTATATTTTTATTTATTTAATCTTCATGCAACTATAGGTACAAAGATGGACTTAATGCCTTGGGCATTCTCTAGCAGTCATCCTAGGGTAGTGGAGAGACAATATGCATAGCTTAGCATAGTCGGCCTTATAATGTTCCCACTGCTGGGACTCAGGCCTCCTCTCTAGGAGAGGGAATGGGCCGTAATCCACAACGCGGGCCGGGTGCGGGTCGTCGGATGTCACATGTCTTCGAATTTTTGTTTCTAGGATATGCCGGTTTCCTCACGATGTTTTCCTTCACCGTTTTGAGAGCAGTGGTGATGAAATAAATTACACAAAGTAATGCGCCTGGCTGAGTTTAAACCTGCAACCTACAACTCGTAAGTCGAGGCCGTTACTACTCAGCCACCACTGCTCAGTTGTATGAGACAATATGGCAGGTGCATAAAAAAAAGAAAATATAGGGTTAGGGCTATATAGGGTTTATAGCTCCATCCCTCTTTCTCGCTCGTACGCTTGACATTTTAAGACGTTATGGTAAACTCCAGTTTATCAATAAGCTAGCATATTGCTTGCGACTTGGTTCGTGAGAATGTTTTCATAAAAACTTTAAAAACCCTTAAATTTTATTTCGAGGGCAGTTGACTGGCCTGTTAGTCTAGTAGTTAGTGACCCTGACTACTATGCCAGAGGTCGTAAGTTCGATTCCCACCAAGGACAAATGTTTGTGCGTTCAGCACGATCATTTGTTCTGTCTGCGTGTAATTTATCTATAACATGTATGTATTTAGAAATATATAAATATGTTTATCAGTTGTCTAGTACTCATAGTCCAAGTTCTGCTTAGTTCGGGAGTAAACGGCGTTATGTGATAGTTGTGAATTATAAAAAATATATAAGTATATAAAAAAACTAAAAAAAAACTAATAATAACAGTCTTAATTGTTATATTGGGGGTGGTTTTAAAAACAAATAATGACAAGGTTTATTATTTACTTACAATACACCAGCAAAAGAAAGGCCTTTATTTGGAACTAACGACGAATAAATTGACACCACATTCGTCAATATCAATTCATTAATTTAGGAGCTACGAAGGGACAGATGACAAGGTATATATTTTTGACTCTCAGTAGTGAGTAAAAATATATATCTTGTGAAAAGGACATAAAGCCACGAAAAAAAAACAAACGCGCTGACTACAGTCGAATAGTATGATCAAACTTTGCTATAAACTCGTACTTCGCGAGTTAAAATATTTAACAAGTTTTGCACATCAACTATTTGGCCCGACTAGGCCCCAACCTGGTTCCATTGGGGAAATAACACATTTTGTTCGTGATTCCTCCTACATAACAAGCGTGTTTTTACTTAAAGTTTTCAAATTATAGAAGTTTAACAAGGCGTGATGAGAGAAAATAGTTCTAGGAACGTAATAAGGCCTTGATGGGATTGGCGTCTCCAGCAACACAGCTCAAAAGGTAATAAGAGGAAAAATCGGGCAGTGTAGCCAGTTAAAGCTAGAAGGATCTTTCTTTCAGAGCAAGATTGGAAAACTACACCTTTCAGTAGAATTGGGTATTATCCTGTGCGTAGTTTTGTACGAAACAACAAATAACAATAAAAAGAAATATTTTTCTGAAAACAAAATAAAAATTGTTTACTATATAAAGCAGTAAGTAATTAGCGATTAAAATTTTGGCATGAGTATGCGTGGAAGCGTGGTGAAGACATGCGACTGGCCTGTTGGTCTAGTGGTCAGTGGCCCTGGCTGCTATGCCTGAAATCGTGGGTTCGATTCCTACCCAGGATAAATGTTTGTGTGAAGAGTATGATCATTTGTTTTGTGTCTTGGTGTAATATATCTATATGTAGGTATGTATTTAGAAATATATACCTAAGTATGTTTACCAGTTGGCTAGTACTCATAACACAAGCTCTGCTTAGCTTGAGACTAGACGGCGTTGTGTGATAGTTGTGGAATATTATTATTATAATTATTACTTTTATACATTAGTAACATAATGGCGGTGACGTCACATTTCAGTATATAATGCATCCTCTTTTTGTTATTTGAAAAGTTTTTTACTTAATATTCAACGAAGTGAAAATAATCTGTTTGTTTGCGTTTTTGGATAAAGTAACTTTTTGATACTTACAAATTTAAAAAAATAGTAACAACTGGCCAATTAACCGACTTATAGCGTTTATCCAAACTAATATGGATACAAAGTTGTTTGATAAGTAAGTTAGGAAAAGGCAATTTTTGGAGATACTGATCAGCATCTCCAAAAATTTACATTATGATTGAACCCATATTACACCAATGCCGAGTCTTAGAGCTATATTTCACCGGGATACCATGGCGGCGCGACTAGTTGCGCTGCCATGGTGTCCGTAAGCTAACAAACTAGACGCCATACCGACACCAGAATCACTACACCACACTGAGACAGTATCAAAATGAACCTTTAGTGTCTATAGAAAATATGTAGCGGCCTTTTGTGGTTTGGCTGGTGGCCCGAGTGCGGCGACCCTAATGGGTTACTTTTTTAAAATATTACATTATTAGTACCTATTATAAAGGCAAAAATGTGTGAATATGTGTGTGTTTGTGTGTGTGTTTGTTGATGTTTCACGGTTCAACGACGGAATAGATTTGAATGAAACTTGGCAGACGGGTAGACCATGTCCTGAAATAGCAGATAGGATACTTTTTATCGCGGGAGTATCTTCCTTAGGGACAATTTTTTGCTTTCACACGGGCGAAGCCGTTAGCAGCACCTAGTGAATTATAGGTGGATAACCAATATTAGCCATGCTCTAACGTTCATGATCTTCAACTAGGCTCAATTTGACGTATTAAACCTATTTGGTTTAATATGTCAAATACTCATAGAGCCCAACGGCATTAGGAAGCCATCAAATTGGACGTGCATTTATCGGTTGAGTGGAGACATATCGTGTTACCATTATTCACCAAACTATCACCCGCTTAACTAATTACCACATGATGAGGTAATTAAATAATGCTGAAAGCTGAAACTTAAAGTCTTACTAATGCTATTCACAACATTACAGTTTGTTGTACTTTATTGAAATCTGTTACAAGTTCACCAATCTATATTTAATACTGAAGATTGTGATCAGTTGAACACGCTAATTTTAAGAACTACTGCATTGGTTCTAATTGAAAATTCTTTTAGTCTGTGATAGCCCATTAATCGAGGAAGGCTTTAGGCTATAATACCACGCTACGATTAGTAGAAGCAGAGCATTAATAACCAAAGACGCAGGTGATACCAAGGGGGACAGCTGCAAGCCACTGCAACTCCAAAAAGGCTGAATCAAGAGTGGCGACCACCAGAAAAGTGTTAAATCAATGAAGCTTGACAAACTTCGCAAAGGCGATACATCAGATTTGGTTCGTGTAATTAAATGAGTCAAAAATGAACACGAAGGATTTTTCATTATCAACATTTTAGAGAGAACAGGATAGGTATCATTAATTTAACATTCCTGTATCCGTGAAAAGAATCCAAAAATAAAATAAAAAGATAATAAATAAAGACAGCCATACAAAAAAATACAGGGAAAGACAACAAAAAGAAATAGCAAAATTGTGTCTAATATCGCAAGATTGATGACTTGGACAGATTAATAACGGATAAGTAAATTAATTATCCCTAAAGGCGTCTTTTGAAGAGACTCTACTGAATTACAAAGGCTTAGTGTCCCAGATATATAACACAGTCAGTGTCGTAAGCGTAACATACTGTACGCTTGCTTAAAAGTAACCTACTGA
The DNA here is from genome assembly GCA_949316375.1 of Mythimna vitellina. Classification (NCBI taxonomy): domain Eukaryota; kingdom Metazoa; phylum Arthropoda; class Insecta; order Lepidoptera; family Noctuidae; genus Mythimna; species Mythimna vitellina. The sequence goes on from OX438696.1 coordinate 6,675,955, forward strand.
CTCTTGACAAGACCCCTAAGTCTTTAAGTCAAGAGTGAATTGGTTACTTTTAGGCAAGTGTGCTCCATCGTCGATCACATCATCGCTTACCATCAGGTGAGATAGTGGTCAAACGCGAGCCTATCAATAATAATAATAAAAAATACTACACTAGCAGTTTGCTAGCGACTTTGTTCGTGTAATGTTTTCATAACAAACTAACACTCCTTAATCTTCGTTTCAATAAAAAAATCGGTCATTTTGTTTGATTACAATTTGTGCCAAGTTCGAAGTTTATTAACCCACGGAACAAAAATCATCCATACAATCTTTAAAATTCCCTTATTACTATTGAGGGTAATTCTGAAAACGAATAATGACAACCTATATTATTTACTTAGGTTACTAATTATGCAAACTTTCAAGTATGTTGGCACATGGTATGATATATTACAGACAAACGAAATCCCCTCTTTTCACCCCCTTAAAAATTTAATTTTCATAAAACTCTTCCTAGCCCCAGTAGTTTTTTGGAAGTGCGTAGATTTACATCAGTCAGTCAGTTATTCCTTTTATATATTATGTAGATTCCCATCAGTATCCATCAACGTGGAAACAAGGAAAAGTGAAATCAAATTATGGAAAAAAAAAATGATAATACAAAATTCTTCTTAAATAGAATTACGTGATTTTCATTTTATTTGACCTTTGAGCAGCATTAATTCTGAAACAAATTTTGTTAAGCACAGACGAAACTAAAAATAATTGCTTTCTGTTTGCATCTTTGTGTTGAAAAGTGCTTTATTTTCCTCAGAGAAATTACAAAATAACATAGTATTATGTATCTCTAAGTGTTTAAGCCTTTTACAACTTTTCTATTGAAGCAAAAACCCCATTATAGAAGTTCTGTAAACTCATTATGAGGAGATCGGGCTAAATTCAGCTATCAGTGAGCTCTGTCATTTCTTCTCTAACAATCTATAAGGTCGTTAGTTATCTCAAGACTCTATTAGGAGGTTCGATTGACGACGGTATAGTAAAAAGTCATCTTATGGATCCAAATTGTTCCCATTGTCAAATGTTCCCGGAAGGAACGAATATTTGTATGGTCTACAAATTGTGGTTTCGGATCTGGGTGTATTGTGTATATGAAGTTTATAAAAGTACGTTAATGTAACCAAAATACATAAGTAATTTTTAATGTGGGGTAACTTTTTTTACACAACTAGGAAAAATAAAGAAAACAAGAAGTTAGGAAAGCAAGTGAAACCGCGAGCAAAAGTAAATCACACTAATATTATAAAGGTGACACTTTGTACGTGTGTGTGTGTGTTTGTTTTTTTTAAATTATTTATGATAGGCTCGTGTTTGACTATCATCTCATCTGATGGTAAGGGATGATGTTATCGAAGATGGAGTACGTTTGCCTAGAAGTAGCCTATTCACTCTTGACTTAAAGACCCCTAAGTTGTAGCTATCAGGAAACACAGACTCCGGCAAGGAATTCCACTCCTTGGCTGTGCGCACAAAAATGTGTTCTCAAAACGCTTTGTGCGTATGGGTGGGATGTCTACTATGTACCGGTGGCGTTGTTAACTTCATTTTCAAACGGCTGAACGGAATTTGATGAAATTTGGCACACGGGTAGACCATGCCCTGAAATAAGACATAAATTACTTTTGACCCCAGGAGTATGATCCCTTAGGCTGATTGACCGCTGACACAAGCCAGTGCTTCATAAAACTAAAAAGCTAGAATCTGATTTAGTGTCAAGAGTCGCACGTACCACTCGGCAATTTTGAGGTGAACTGGTTTCTTATTAACTAGAACGAACAAACTTAATTTAAGATGATTTATTATACGCAATATATGGCTTGAGTTGAATTACGGGTCGCTATGAAGTTTTAATTTATTTTACGAAGCTCAGACATTTAAGTGGTTACCTAGCTATCGGAGAGAGAAAAATATTGAAATTATTAGTTAGAATTTGAACGTTGAACAGTTGCCAATTTAAAATATATGGCATTTCGTAAGTAGATAAGTTTAGATTACATGTACTTGATGTATGGGCAAGCAAATATCAGCTATTGGAATGCACCAAACGTAAATCATGGATTTCACAATTATTAAGGTCGACATTAGCGATTAGTTAATAATAAAAAAACCGGTCAATCCTGGTCCATGAGATACTGCTTTATGATAGATGGACAGACAGACGGACAGACAGCGGAGTCTTCGTAATAGGGTCTCGTTTTACCCCTTGAGTACGAAACCCTAAAAACCTGCATAAAGTTTTCAAGAGTATTCCATATTGAAGGCTTGCATTCGAATTGTCATCTCCAATTTTGCTTTTCGAATATTGGTGTAGAGCATGCAGGCAAAGCTTTGAAACATACACAAAGCAAATGAGAACAAAGCGACTTAGACCCTTCACCTCTTTTCGATAACGTAAATCTGTCACAGAGTGAAAAGAAATAAAAAACAAAAAAAAAAAACAAGCTAAATCTAATCAAGTAAACACGAAATTCAAATCCAAAAATTAAATATTATTGGAGGCTTTAATAAAATCAGAAGGTGTTTACTTAAGTAGGCTCATCATTGACAAAGACCCTTAAATACTGATTTATCTAGCTGTTCGTCTAAGATCTTTTGACGCGTAAACTAATAAAACACTTAATTTGTAGACTTAATTTTACTTAGTGAAAGTCTTGTTAATAACAACTAATTAGTCCATAAATCACAAACTTTACGTTTCTCTAATGACATTTCAAACGTAAAATTAATAAGTCATCAATTACCTGCCTACTTCCGTTGACGAATGATTTTCAACTGAAATTGCCAATGTCTACCATCTTTAATAATTAAATTGGCATCAATTATAGATTAATGGATATGAACGACTGTTTCATTACAACGACATCAATAAACCAAGTATTGAATAACGGAAGCCATTGGGATTTTGGGAACTACGAGACTAATTTATTTATATATTTTATAATTGATGTACCAACACAAAAATATACAGAAGAAGAAACCTTATTATAAAAAAATTGTATAAAGGTACTGCTTATTTCAAAAAATAAATTACTTCCAGCAGACCTGCGAAAGGAGAGATTAGAAGAGATGTAGACAATAATGTGTAGAAATAAGAGCTTGTGAAATATTAAATTAAACTAATAAATACTTATATATATACATATATAACTATATTTATATATATACATATATATCACTGAAGAGAGGAAAGATAATCTTAATTCCTTTTACTTGGGTCTTAAAAGAGTGAAATAGTTTTCAAATCACGAATGCTAGGCAGAAGAGAGTTCCACAACCTAACTAAACCTAACCGTGATAAAATAAACTAGTTGCTGCCAGCGGCTTCGCCTGCGTGAAAGTAGAAAATTGTCCCTAAGGAACATACTCCTGGCATAAAAAGTATCCCATCTGCTATTCCTGGATATGGTTTATCTGTGTACCAAGTTTCATCGGAATCCGTTCGAGCGTAAAGAAGTTGCAAACATACCTTTTTTTTATTTGATATAAACTAGTGCTTGACTGCGATCCCACCTGATGGTAAGCAGTGATGCAATCGTTGATGGTGAGGCGCACTAGTTTATTAAGAGCCTATTCACTCTAGCCTTACCTAGCTATACCTACACACAATATTTTGCCTTTATAATATTTCTGTGATTCATTTAAAGGGGGTAGTATAATTTCGCCGCATCGGTTTCACTGACGTTTAAGGATGATTTATATTGATCTATTGTTTCCAACGGTGGACTCTACTTATTTTGGATCAAATCAAACACTTATCAGTCCAACCCAGCGTCCAGTACCACCTGAATAAAGTAGCCGATTTAATTGGCTAAAAATCAATAATATCGAAATAGAACGCTGAATTAAATTACACTTAGGATCAATGTGAAGCAGCCTTTAAGTTTGTATTGAAACAAAAGGCGGTCACGATATTTTGGTACCATTCGCTCACAGCAATGAAATTTGACGAATGCTCCTAAGTATCTTTAGATGCGTATTACTAAGTAGACGGATACCTAAAAAAACAAGGCAAGTGCGAGTCGGACTCGCACACTGAGGATTCCGTACATCCTTACGTATGAAAACAGTTCAACTCCCGAATTGAGTTTAAGCAATTTTTTTTTTGTGACTCAACTACAAATTTACAGTTTTCAGATTTATTCCTATACTTGTGCTATAAGAGCTTGCTTCATGCCAAATTTCAGGATTCTAGGTCAGCAGGAAGTAGGTACCCTATGAATTTTTATTCCCGTGATAGTGACAAAAGTGGCCGTATCTTTTTTTTCGTTAACGCAGAAGTTTGATTATTTCATTGCTCCAAGGGACCGCAGACCTGAGCATGTGGTTTTAATTTAAACTTGAAACCTCTACGTGTTCCCGAGATAAAGGGTCTTGACAGACAAACGGACGGACAACAAAGTGATCCTATAAGGGATCCGTTTTTTTTCTTTTGAGGTACGGTACCCTGAAAAGAAGTAAGGAAAGAAAGATTTTCAGACCAACTTAGCATAACAGAGTAGCCAATTTAATTAACCAAACATTAACAATAAATTACCGAATTGGAACGCTGGATCTAAATAACTCTCAAAACGGTGAAGGAAAACATCGTGAGGAAACCGGTATGTCCTAGAACCAAAGATTCGAAGACATGTGACATTCACCAACACGCACTGGGCCCGCGTGGTGGATTATGGCCCATTCCCTCTCCTATGGAGAGGAGGCTTGAGTCCCAGCAGTGGGAACATTAAAAGGCTGATTATGCTTATGCTTATATCTAAATAACACATTGGATCAATGTGAAAAAGCCTTTAGATTTGTATTGAAACAATAGCCGGTCACGATATTCTGGTATCAACTACTCACAGCAACGATTAACTATCTTTAGGCGCGTCTTACTGAGTAGAAGGATACCTAATTTAGGATTAACCTTAATGGTAACAAATGTTCTAGTTGAAAAGGCTCTTTTCATTAGCCTACTTACAAGTGTTCATACATTTTCTTTGGCTAAGCCTAGTCTTTATAGATAAGGGTGTAGTTTGGCACACGTAGCAGCTTAGGGGATTCAAATCGTTTGGGCAAAACACTATGTTCAAGATAGATTCAACTAAACAACTTCGTAAATGGTCTAGACAAACCTCAACAACTGACTAACTTTGAGTACTGATTGGATTGGTCCCTAAAGGCAAGATGAACATTAAACATATATCAGGTACCTACCATATCTCGATGCCTGCTAGGGCTGTGGGAATTTTCAAAGGAGTTAGGAGAGGCCCTGCAAAGAGGTAACTTTCTGTATAAGGAAACCCGTGGCCCTTGTGGGTTTTAGTCAGTAAAAGTCTGACAGGCCCTCTCGCTTCTCCCTAAAGCGGGAGAAGTCATTAGGTAATTTACAATGGTTGACTGGTAGAGAATGCTTTGTGGCATTAAGTCCGCCTATGTACCACCACTGTACATGAAGTTTAAATAAATAAATAAATAAATTTACCACCTTCCAAAAACAACTATTTGTGCTAGGCGTTCGGATATTTTTTTTAGATATTTTAAGTACAACCCATAAATCTAATATTCATTCTATTATTTTCATCTTAATTCCATTTCAAAGCATCTAAATAAATAAGTATTTAAATAAACAGAACATTAAAGTGTTAAGAAAACAGTTCTCGTTAAAACCAGATAAGCTTAAACATTTGAAAGAGCCCTTTGATAAGAATTTCAAGAATTCTAGGTACTTTTCGAGTAAAGATTTTAATGCTGAAAGCAATCATAACGTGTGAACAAGTGTGATAATTACATACTTGGAAGGCAACGACGCAGTATATAGATATGAAAGGAAATTATGAATTTAACTTCATAAATAATTATGCTAAAGCTCTATATTTGTAACACCCGAGGCCACACCACGTGTCTTCACTGGCCAAATGACTAAACTTAGCTTTAGGAGTTGAAATGTGGGCTGAGGAATTGTTTAAAAGTTACCTACGCGCAAAGGTTAACTGAAGGAAAATAAGTGGGTTTTAGACAATGAATTCTGGCACTTCATCTCGCTCCGCCAAGAGCTGAAGAAGTTATTTCTAGTGGTTAGTGACCCTGACTGCTATGCCAGAGGTCGTGGGTTCGATTCCTACTCAGGACAAACGTTTGTGTGATGAGCATGATCATGTTTTCTGTGTCTGGGTGTAATTTATTTATAATATGTATGTATTTAGAAATATTTATGTAAGTATGTTTACCAGTTGTCTAGGACTGTCACAAGACTAGACGGCGTTGTGTGATAGTTGTGGAATTTTATTATATTATTATTCTCCCCGCTCCACACAGCTCCGCGTCAATGAAAATGCATCCCTAAAAGTGTTTGGTATTTACACAAAAAATTGTATTGCATTATACATATAATGCGGGTATTCAGCCGTAAGCCGTAGTAAGCGACCTTAAGCTAGTTAGGAAACGGCTAGGGTGATGATGGTGAAGATCTCATCGTACGTACTTTCTTCACTATTAATTCTTTGTTCAAACTATTTCTCTGTAGAATGCGCTCGCCCACGAGAACAGGATGGCAGCAACAAACCGATTAATATTCAAAACTAAAGTTCGAGAGCTAATTAGTATGAAGTTGGCAGTAGTATCATCACAGTGTTAATGTTTACCAATTATCGATTTGGACCAAGTTTAACTAGTTTAGTGTACGTATGTAATTTATTATTAATTAACTAGATATTATTATACCTATAGTTTATTTGTATATTTATTCTTGTATTCGCGTTTTTCTCTGTCTTTTATTGCACCTACCACTATTTTTCTCCGCATCATCCAAAGGTTGACTGGTAGAATGCCTAAAGGGCCTATTACACTACGCGATATTCAGCACACGATATTTAGTCTTATTTTTTGTTCCGAGTAAGACCGGTCTAACCCTTATTACGCTACTTGACATCGACTAAGACTGTCTGAATATCGAGTAGTATAATAGGCCTTAAGGCATTAAGGCCGCCTCTGTAGTCTTGTGTGCATACAGCATTTAATAAATAAATAAGGACTTTTGATCATACAGCATAGTCGAACGAGCAATGTCAAAGATCGGATAAGCAGCACTGGTACAACTTATTAACTAATTAGCAATTGAAATTTTGGCATTAGTATGAGTTGAAGCGTGGTAAAAACATGTGACTGGCCTGTTGGTCTAGTGGTCAGTGGCCCTGACTGCTATGCCGGAAATCGTGGGTTCGATTCCCACCCAGGACAAATGTTTGTGTGATGAGCACGATCATTTGTTCTGTGCCTGGGTGTAATTTATCTATATATGTATGTATTTAGAAATATATAAGTATGTTTATCAGTTGTCTAGTACCCATAACACAAGCTCTGCTTAGCTTGAGACTAGACGGCGTTGTGTGATAGTTGTGGAATATTATTATTATTATTATTGTACTAGTGCTGCATTCTCTCACTGGAGTTTTTCATACTAATCTGTGGTTATTAAGTAGCCAGCAAACTAAGTCTTTTGAGCATAAAATACCTTTGAAATCAAAGTAAGAAGACGTCGGTCTAATCTTTTCTGAACTGAAGATAATATTAACTCGCTGGAACTAATTAGGGATTATGAATAATAAAGACAAAATTGTAGATATTTATTGCCCAGATTTGTGTCCAGTTGATGCCCTTATTTAATGGGAGTTAATCTATAAATAAAAGTAGAAACTGACTGAGTGACATATCAACACACAGCCGAAACTACTGGGACTAGGAGTGTGAAATTTTGTACAAGGTTTCCTTTTATGAAAGGTTGGTCCGATTATTAACCCTTTAAGGTCTATATTTCACCGGGACACCATGGCGGCGCGACCAGTCGCCGCTACAAAAAAATGTATACAACTCTATAGAGAATTACTCATCTGATGTCCGTTTGGCGCCGCCGAATTGGTTGCGCAACCAGCTCGGAGTCTTGGAAGCGTGCACCTAAGGTCCATATTGTTACTGTCTCAGTGAGATGTAGCGACTCTGGTGTCTGTATAGTGTCTAGTTTGGTAGCTTACGGACACCATGGCGGTGCAACTGGTTGCGCCACAATGGTGTCCCGTTGAAATATACCCCCTTAGGAATAAAGACGAGATTTTATAGTTCAAAAATAGTAGTGAATTTGTTTATTTTTTATTAAAAAAATACATAGGTTTGTCGGGTTTTAGGCATCGAACATTTTGCGGATTGGATTGGTTTGATCTGCGTTGTCCAAAAGAATAACCGCGGCCCTGGTACGCAAAGAGCAACAGAAGGAACGGTGGGTTTTATTTATAAAAATTCGGTCACTTTTTCTCGCTCTCCCCATCAGGCTATTTGATAATTTCTCATTAAAAACAACTGTTATTCACTCAGAGTCCACTTTTCCGGCCCGATGAGGACCGAAAACTAACGATATTGAGGACAAATTCATGAATTAGAAATCACGAGAATAGGACTCGAAATCGTTTTTCATCACTTAACGCACACGAACAGACCGACTTACCTATAAAGTTTTTTTTTTCTGTTTAAATATTATAATAAAAAAGGCATATGGCATTATCTACCAGTCGACCAAGTATGGTACAGTTATTGCATGGCAGGTGCAATACTGTGTGTTATGTAATACACGAATAAATAAAAGGTTTGTTAATGAATGGGCACGCCACGTCGTTGCCACAATCGCGGCGGTAATTCCGGCCCTGGTGGGTGAAGATAACCCTTACGCATCAGATTACGCTAGTAGCTATCTGGATAGCTACTTCATCGACGGTAAGCGGGCAGCTCACCGTTTGATAAAGACCAGGCCAGGGTGGACAGCGCGTTGTGTTCCACGCGCGCCTCATGTCAGCAAGATTGATGCGGCCTGTTACGACCGATGCGTGCGCGATTGTTCAAAAGAGTTTCTGTGGCTCTGAACCCCAAAGGGCTACCTCCACCACCTAAAGGAATTGCTCCACCCACAGATTGAGGAATCATTTGATAGTTTCCCATAGAAAAAAAGTAAACGATTAATAATATTTACTCACTTTACTATAATTTCTTTTCTAAATCGATAAATAATTAAATTCAATTAATCATCATCATCCTAATTTCAGCCGAAAGACGTCAATGTTGGACATAGGCACGTGTGGCCACAACGACCGATCATGTGTGTTTCGCATCCATCGGATTCCAGCGACCCTTACCAGGTCATCAGTCCTCATTGTGAGACGTCTTCCAACGTTGCGACTACGCGGTCATGTTCAATTCCTGATTACTAATTACAAATCGAAAGTAGTATAGTAGTACGCTAATAGTACAACGCTTCTACGAAAATACATTCAAGTGGCAAATAATACCTGTCATATTTTAAAAATAAATAAAAAACAACATAAATTGTTGAATGTGAAAGACACGAACAATGAAAATGGCTCGTGCATAAAAATATAATAAATAGTGTTAAAAACATTAATAAAAACGCGCTTCTATTTTTAATGGATAAAATTAATGCCAAATCACCACTTCATACCATATTTGGCATGTACAGCGTGTGAAAAGTTGACTTAATAGCACTAGTGCGTGACAGATTGCACGCAAGTGTAGTTTGTCTATTCACGTATGACTTTCCTATAGACTGTTACAGGATGATAAAAATATTGTTCTTTCTGTAATGACAAATGCAGTTTACCAGCCGATGAGTAAATTATTTAATTCAGTCACGTAATCAAACATTATGTTAAGCGCTTTAAGGTTGATTTTTGGTTGTAAATTATTATTTTCCGGACTACGTATTGAATACGAATGAAAATTACAGTTCAAAAAACTCAACTTGGTGCAGGCTAGGGTCCAGTATTGTGGCACTTTCTAAGCTATCGTAACAAGATGCTTTATAACTCATTTATTGATGAAGCTATTTCATATTTGTTTGCCACAGCTAAAAAGCAATTGCACAAAAAAAAAAAATGCTTTCATAATCACTATTAAATGATTGAATTTTTTCACTAAAGAAAAATTTACTTTACTGGGCCCGTTCTGCGCAATCTTTGTTTAAAAAAAACACGATGACAACAAATAAATATACCTTTAAAAAGTGCACTTACATAGCAAAGCATTTCGAAATCATTTATTTCGTCATTCCGTCAGAATCCATTTGTTTCATTTATATAGTCACTTTCTAAAGTCAGTCATCTCAATGTATAACATAAATATTCTAGATCGGCTAAAAAACCTTTAGTCAACACGCGGGCGGGAAAATTATTATTTCACTCAAATAAATTCAATTTTCATAAAACTTTTTAAAATAAATATATTAATTCGATTACTTTTTTCAAATTTAAATATTGAGATAAATATGTTTTAAGATAATTTAGTCAAACAAGTTACACGTTTTCGTAAGCCTACCGCGCGACGCGCGACGCGGCCGCTCGGCTCGTTCCCAAACACAGACTGAATGCGCCATTAACATCCATCCCTCGGGAACACCGCTGCCCTATATTAGAATGAAACTACTAAAGACTTTTTATACTACAGCTTAAAAACTTCCGAATAGATTTTTTAGGTAGCGTTTAAGTTGGACGAGTATTTAAAAAAAGAAAATCAAGTGTAGCGATACTGAAAATGTTTTTTATAATCCAGCTCTCCATCTTTGGTGCCTGTATAGTCAGGAAAAAAACTTCTGCAAAAGTTGGTATCGTTGTGCCATTACACACCGTTTTGTAGATCATTCCAACATGAAAAAACATCAATCATTTGCAACAGACGTTCTGATGTTTTGTAGGAGATAAGCAAATATTTGTAGCTGTGCTACGAAAATGACATGGAAGAAAAAGGCATAAATTCAAACATACGCACGATATGTCAACAAATGGCTTCTGCTGTCACATTCATATCAAAAACACATCATCAGGGAAAATGGGATTTGAACTTGCGTCACCTTACTTCAGATAAACGTTATTGCACTAACGAGCGTCACACAAAAAGCACGAGTATGTACAACAACTGCAAGCAAAACTGATTTCAACTGTAAAATTTTAACGAACGTGCGATGTAACCGATGCTTTGTAACCGCCTTAAGTCTGCACCTACTGTAATGGGGACAACCAGAATACGTTTGAATACGACTTCTGACAAAGCCATGACCATGGCTAGCTAACAAGACAGGCTATTCATGACAGGTCGTTGCTGCAATTCAGCGTATTTCACCCGTGTATTGGAACGTTTTAGAACTAATTGCGATTCGAAAATTGCGTTTGGATGTAACTGGCAGCTACAAAAGTGTGACGTCAAACGAGGAAACAACGTCATTTGAAAATAAAATTCGGACGTTTATTGGATAAGTTTTAACTTAATTTTCTGTGAGCGACACGAGATGGATGTGGAAAGATTACATGTTACATTGTTTGTTTTATTAAAGCATACAAAGTATTGTTGCGGCTAAGACGTATTTTCTCAGCAGGATATGATGTATTTTCCTTTATGAGATAAGAGGTAGCTGATGGTCTTAAGAAAAGTCTGGCACAGTAGAGATAAAATGAATCTGGGCTTTGTTACATTACTGGAGTGCGTAAACATTGTTTTAATTGCGGATCGATTCTTCTTAGACTATTTTTGACAGAATCAAAATTACTCTTACGTTATTTTTTTTTTTGGTTCTTGGTGCGAAAACCTTATTTGTAAAACAGATGGTAATAAAATAAATGCTGGTTCATAATTCATGTCATGTTCGTTCAGAATTAAGTTGAACCACTGAGCTACTGAGGCGTGACGATGTTGGCACACCTCTCTACTTAATGCCCATATAACTCACTGGCGGTTTTATTTGTTAATAAATTAATGGATACGAGCTAACGTTATCGAAAGATGTAAATGTGCCTCGATATATTGCTGGTAAGCTTATTTTTATGATGCAAAAAAATTAAACAAAAAAACTGTGTTTACGAGCTGATTCTTAACTAGATATACTTTACTGCGCAATATTTCATTTTGTGCTGAAAAAAAAAATGTTACAAAATTTTTATAATTATTTGAAAATGCAAATGCTTTCTGGTTTTACAGCCAAACATTTTCGTAACTGCATCAAACTTATTTCATTCGCAAAAGAAGTCAAAATAGTTTAAAATCCCTCCAATTAATGAGGACACATTAACGTTAAATTTAACTTTATTTCATTAATCCAACGTGGGTTAAAAGACAAGCAGTAAAAAACACAGAGAGTTTGCGAAAGACCACAGAGATCCTGCAAAATAGATAGATATATTTTGTTTCATGACGGCGGGTTGGTCTTGGATGTGTGTAGGACTCGCAAACTGAGGGTTCCGTTCAAACTTAAGTTTATAATCGCAAAAAAGCAAGTAGTAAGCAGTACCTTTGTGCTGTTCTATCTGCTTTTGTTCTTTTAATATTTAAGTGTTTGTGTGTACATAAATAAATAAAATTTAGTGATGTAACTACAAATTTACGAGTTCTTTCAATATTTGTGCTACAAATTTTACTGTACTGTATTGTCAAATTTTACAGACGTCTCGATTTTGATTCGCTTGCTTACATCAAAATATGTGGCACAAACGACATTTTCTCTAGATTGTTATGTTAATTTGCTGCGCCCTAACAGGGTAACGTACTCATTAAGGGAAGGGTTATCTGTAACTAAATATGTGCAGATTACATTGTGTGCAATAAATAAGGAAATAAATTGCGTTGACTTAGAAGTTTGATTTTTTTATTGCTGTAAGAGGTAACAAACTTGAGTATTTAATATTGATGTCAGCTTGAAGTTTCTTGATAAACGATAAATAAAGTGGGTTCTGCTTTTGACGACTGAGGTACAGAACCCTAAAAAAGCGTACGTTACGTGATCCTACACACACATCCAAGGCCGAGGCGCCTTTGTGAGATAAAACAACTATACAAACAAGGCTTATATCCACTTACATTCGCTACAAAGACATTTTTGGTAGCGTCGGCAACAATAGCCACTTACCACAAACCACTTAAGTTTCTTATCATCCCTGATCAGTAATGATCAAACTTAAGGATCTAACTGATCTGAAGGCAGATTATTATGTTGATTAAATTGTGTTTAGAAGCTTATGCTGCAAACTATACTGATAAAGAAGTGATTAAACTTGTTATAGTTGTTGTGGAGGCTACTTGGCGTGCTTGGCTGTGCTGGAGTTCAATTCAATAATGTGCAGCTTTAGAACTTTCTTGTGATAAAACAACAAAGCTACCACTTTTGCTTTTTTCGACACTAATATTATAAACAGGTAAAGTTTGTTTTTTTGTTTGTAGAAGGTAATCTCTGAAAATGCTGGTCCAATTGCTAAAATGTTTTCACCGATAAAAAGCTTTTATTTCTGAGTGACATAAGCTATATTTTATGTACGCAGCCGGAGCTGCGGGTAAAAGCTAGTTTTATTATAAAACAAAACCAAAAAGAAAAAATAACAGGTAACATTCGAAAGTAATAAAAATAAATTCAGCGACGGTTTTAATTATTCACAAATTGATTCCTAGTGGATATAAGATGTAAAATTAGCGATGTTTTGTGGCTTAAGTGTCATCACTAGATAATACGTATAATAATTGAAACAGCCGCGATCTCTGTAAAAAGTGTGTAGAGAAACGGCCGAGAAGGCCGACTCTGACTTTGCTGCTAAGTACTGCAAGAACATTAAAATAATTTATCGGTATCCTGACATATTATAAAGCAAAGCCCCAAATTGCAAAGTGTGATTAACTCAAAAATTACGAAATGGATTTTCATTCAATTTTCACTTAAAGACAGAATGATTCAAAAAGAAGGTTTTGTTGTATAAACCATGCATATTATACTAGAGAAAAGCTTAGAATTTCTAACACGTGCGAAGCTGGGGCGGGTCGCCAGTGATGAATAAAAGTTATAACTCTTTATCTCTTTTACAAAGAACCCACACAAAAGGGTGAAATTGATGAAACTAGAAACTTCAATAACGAGAATCCGTTTCAAAAAATTGCAATATTGCAGAAGGTAGCGTGACAGGTTGAAGTGTTTTTGTTATAAGTGCCAAAAGGGAAAACGTAATATAACGTGAAAATTGTATTTTTTTTTATCAGACAGGTATTTTTTGATGTTAGTAATAAAGTATTCATATTCTTAATTACTTATAGTTGTTGTGTTTTAGCATGGCAACAACGGGCATTGATATTTTTAATTTAAAAATAGAAACCACGCCAAGATCCATGACGGTGAAAGTGTATTTGTCTTCAAGAAGCTAGTCAAAGAACATTACCTCTCTACCATCTCGTAAAGTTATATTTTATAGATATATATTTTTATAATTTAGTTTATTTATTATGTGTTGTGTATGTGTTTTATATACTGTTATTGATATATTGATATATATATTATAACATAAAAATCAATGCCACTTTTCGTTGTAATTTTATAACACAAGAACGGGCTCACCTAACCAAACCAAATGTTTAGGCTCTGTTCGGACTATTTAGTAGATGGTTTATGCGAAGTTTACACCAAATCATTTAATTTATATAATATAGTATATTTTTAATTATATAACTTATTTGTATACACTGTGTCTACATTAAATCTCTCATCCAACTCTCCTGTCGCAGGTCTGCTGGAAAAAAAAACATTTCAAATAAGCAGTACCTTTGTGTTCTTCTATCTGCTTTTGTACTTTTCATTTTAAGTGTTTGTGTGTACGAAATAAAGAATTAAGCTGCCTTGCATCGACATTTATAGTAGATGATCGTCGACATTGTTCGCTGATACACAGTTTATTGTTCGGGTTCCCAAGAGATGTAAGGGTAACGGCAATGACCGATCTTTCCTAGGTAATAACTAAACAACTGAAGGCACAGATGTTGAAACCATCCATTGCGTGTAAAATAAACTAGACATGCAATAGATCAAATACATTACCTAAACATTATTTTTGCGCCAACACCAGAATCACACGTCTAAGCGGATTACTAAAATATACGCTGTTTCTCGCGTGAACTATCTATCAAACGTGATCGAACAATTTGTAAAGGTTTCATACATAAGAAAATACCTACTCCATTTTTTTCCACGCAGGTACTCTATCAATCATTACCAAAATACATCATGAAGCACCTACTCATTTCGGCTATCTACAATTTTCAGTAACGAAAAATCTACAGAGTGCAGAATAGAATAGAATAAACTTTATTGTACATCAGAAAACTTAGACAACTTTAAGCGCAAACTTAAATCTATTGGCTGTGGGATTATTAGATATATTTAGATACCGCGGGTTAAAACGTCATTATATACATATTTCTGCTGTGAGTTTATCATCTAGCTCCTTCTAAACAGCTTGACCAATTCGGATGAAATTTTGTGTATATATTTGAGTCCCAGAATAGTTTGAAAATACAATTGAACCCGGTAGGTGGCGCTATAATCGGGTTCTCGATAAGCCAGCTTTCGGGCAGGATAACATCTGCCAGGACTGCTAGAACTATATCGATAGAGTAGCGGTCCCAGCTGATAAATAATGCGAGTGAAGGACCTCATTCACTTTACCACCTGGCAGAAAGCATAAGTAGGGGATATCCTCACTTGAATAAGGCGTACAAAGTTATCATGAGCTGATTCAAATCAGTACGAAACTATTTTTATTTTGTTAGGGGGACACATGTCTGTCAACACATATGATTATAGATCTGATGTCTCGGCCAATCCGAACGCTCCCCGTATCTCGGCTAGTTGACAGAATTGTTTTGATGCGCTAGTTCAAGCATGATGAGTTTAGTGGATGTAAGGTCGTTGTATTCATATAAAAGTAGGACCGAGAATTGTAAACCTTTCGACCTCCCGAGCAAAGTTGGAGCTGGTCGCTAGTTTAAAATATGACCTAACTGGCTTCTGCCAGCGGCTCCGCCCGCGTGAAAGTAGGTTTTTGGAAAATCCTCTCTTAGTGATTAAATTACTGTAGGGATTTGAGGCATATCCACTTTATTCTTTTGCTGTATGAAATCGGTGCAAGTACATGAATAACTCTGCCTAATTCCGACCCCTGGAACCTACGTCATAAAAGAAAACCTTGTACAAAATTTCACTCTCTTAGTGTCAGTAGTTTCGGCTGTGCGATGATATGTCAGTCAGTACGTTTTACTTTTATTTCTACTTTTCTTTACATTCTGTTTATTATTTGTTTATCTTTAGAAAATTGAATCCTGGAAGATTCCTAAAATATAGTATTTCAGCATGGACTTAGTTCTGCAGTCTAATTCTGTTTCCTTTTTACTCTTTAATGCTATATTGTTACAAGGTGAATACATGCAACATATTCTTCGTTCCAACCATGTCCCGTTCACTAAGCCGGAGAAATGGGATATTGCATTGTTTATACGCTATGGGCTTACTACCTCGCACTGCACAGACATTACCTTTTAAGCTACTTGGCAGTCACAGCTTGTAAGCTTTCGAATACGCTATGTTTCTATAATGGTTAAAGTGTAAATGGATTTGGAAATATGATACAACTAGCTACTGCCGGTGGCTTCGCTCGCGTGATGGATTATTATCATTATGTCGTTTTGACAGATTCGGTAAAAGACTAGTGTAAACGAATTTTTGGTTAGCCGTATTCGACCACAGTCCGTATTTGGTTATTGTCTAGTGTAAACAGGTTTTTTGTCTGAACACAGCTGACTTGTTCAAAGGTGCTATTCATGGTTCATGATGCTTTCAACACGAGTGTACATAGTTCTGCTGAATGCGGTCACCGAATCCGCTAAACCGACAGTTTGAAACGAATACGGTCGCCGTATGCGTTGATCGTCTTAATGTGTTTACGTTAAGTCCAATTTGATGAATCAATTCGCTTAAACCGAATGCAGCGATCGCATTGTAAGCCTGTACCTACTCAATAGAGCCTTTCCAGTTTTTTCCAACTTTTATGTCTAAAAAACTTACTGGAAAAAAAAACGATAGAAATATGTAGGAATTATAAAATTAATTTAAAAAGTATGGTTAAATTTTATATAACCTGCCGCATAAAATAAGATAATAAACTCAACGTGAATAATATCAACGACTGCAGTAAAACAATGCAGTAAAGATATGAGAATGGCTTCAATAAAATGGCTATATGACTTTAGTAATGAAAGAAACTAAGTACTGTAAAGTGCAGTGTGTACTTGGTGTCTTAACTTACAAACTTTAAAATGACTTAACTTCTGTACGATGTCTTAAAATCATCATGAATTCCCGAGTAAGAAAGGGATAGTGCTATACGGCCTGCCAAGCTCCGCCTCTCATTTACACCACCGTGTGATGAAGCATTCGGTGTTGTTTTAGTCAGTAAAAGTGTGACACAACCCTGTCGCTCTATCCGACAGAAGTCATTGGATGATTTTCCACATAAAAATAAATGGTAGACTTGTTTATTCGAATCAATTAATTAAAAATTTAATATCTTAAAGATGGACTTGTAAAGAGCAACCCTTGAACTTTTTCTTAGCGTATCGATGACATAGATAGTACCTATATTTTCTTAATTAAATTGCTTGCCGGACTCAGTAATCGGCCACGGCAATGCAGTCCGCTAATGTTGTCACTGGATCTTTACGTGAACAGGTAACAGGATTACAAGATGAAAGGTTGGACATGTACAGTGGACACCTTTAAATTTGGCTGAAGACAAACCAAAACCGATTAATACGAAAACATTCACTCATGTCAGTCATTGCACGGATAATTATGAAGTGAAAACCCCTATTGGAGTCTATAGTATATGATAGCTAATCAGGAGCCTTTAAGTTAAGAATTCATAAATTACTTCAAGGTACGTCGATCACTGCATCATAGTTTACAATCACGTAAGGTAATAAATCAAATAGGAGCCTATCAATAAAGGCAGAAGTTTGTTTGTAGAAATATACAAATGTATATTTCAATGTATATTATTTAAATGTATATTTTACACAGAAATCTGTGTTGTTACTCCTGTATATGACCTGTATTGTATGTTCGTTACTCATTCAAGCACTAGCAGATGAACGGATTTGGATAAAAATGGCACACTGGTAAACCACATAGATACTAAAATAGAACATCCCTTTAGATAATTTTCTATCAACACGTAGGTGAAGTCACAGACAGAAGTTAGAAATAAAATAAAATGAAAAAGTAAGTATTCCTGTAGCGTAGTGTTCCATTTACTGAATAAAGGCACCTCAACTGATTAAATAGTTACAACAAATAATGTCAACTACAAAAGACAAGCCAAGAATAAAAGAAGAAAAAGAAAAGTAAAGTGAGCAAGGTTCTTCAGAATTCAACAGAGAATATTGCTGATCACACTCACAAAGGGCTTGGTCAGTTCGTTCGCTCAAAATCTTCATTTGCAGCCTCTGACATCTAATCTACTAAGTACAGACCCCTTTTAGCAAACATAGCGTCACTTTACCCTTACCGCATGAATGAAATAAATAGATAACAACCATAAACAGACATTTCATTCACTAGAGAAAACAAGAAGGTACAAGTTAGGTAAGTGGTAATATAGAAAATTCAGTGTGTTAGGTACCTTTAACGAATCTATATTGCTTACCGATAGGCAGACAATAGCAACAAGAATATGAGCAAATATAAACAAGCCGATCGAAAATTGCTGTCGCTATAGTTGTTTAATTTAGGCAAGATAATAGCGGTTACGGCTATTAAAATACAAACAAATTTCTAAATTTGTAGGATCCCAAACAATAAAACAGATGTCGTTATTCACTGAGGCAAATATTTAGGATCACGATAGGTGTTCAGGGTGGTAACTCAAATCAATGAAATCAAAAACATTTATTTAAAACCATTCACAGGCACTTTTGAAATGTCCAAATTTCAGTCGGTTAGAAAAGTGAAGCTAAATTGCACGTTCCAAAGCGTAGATCTCTACGGGGAAGATCGTGCAAGAAACTCCATGGACACTCTTTTAAATTACGTATTCAGTTATCAAATATTTTAGTTGCATATTTCTTGTGGCTTATTATCTAGGTCGGTCAATATATATCTGTATATTGACATGCTAAAGCGTAATTACTATAGCTAGCAAATCATTCTTCCCTTTACGTTGTAATATTCCCTCCTGTGTACCGACAGCGGACTGTTTTCTTTGCATCGAAAAAACGGGATACGTTTAATCTTCGCAGTCTGTTAACGTCAAACAAGTACGTCGCGAACGAACCTGCAATTGGTTGAACGGGAATGCTTTTCTAAGAAACATGTCTTGCATCTGTTACAAGGATATAGTGCTGGTCTTGCATTCGTTAAAAGAAAACGGTGACTGTTTATGTATTTGTAGGGGATTGTCTTAACTACTACTTACTACTAAAGTACACTGTTCTTCACAATACTAGATATTCCTAGTTTGAAGTACTTATTTACAATATAGTCACTTACGTTTTTAAAAAGCTTGAAAGAATCCTTTGTTTTAATTTATTGTTCTAGGCAACTTAATCCAATAATTTAAACTATATATTATTAAAACAATTATTGTATTTCTAGAATCATATTTATATTTGTTTATCTAATTTAATTTATATCCCATATTAATTATTATAAAATTGTACAAGCTGTGTACAACCTGTAATTGACATATTTGCACAGAACTAAACTACTATACAATTACCTAAATGTAAAATCTCTTGTAGTTGGTGTTGTAAAATAAATATTATTTACATAAAATATCATCTGTTCAAGTTCCAAAAAAATCCATAAAATAATCAGATTGGTTTTACATGTAAGGTCAAACGTACATGAAAAATAAATAAATAATGTACGAACACTTCCCGGAATTTCCCACATCCGTGCAATAACGAGTTCTGTCGAAACTATAATCGAGAACCACAGTAGTCACTGCTATCTCCTCTCGTTTGACATTTTAAGAGAGTGTAAAATTCTTTAAGAAATATGTGCTGCGAAAGTAGATGGGACCGAGTATGTTCCCCTGAGGCACGCTTCAATTAACTAAGGTATTACGTTAATGGAAGTCGTCTTTAAGTTTACGACTTATTTTAAAGGACATGAATATAATTTGAGTATAATTAAGATATAACAAGCCATTTTCATTTGTGGTTGGTAAAGTTTTCTAGTTATTATGAAGGCTAATAAAATCGGTCTTACAGACATTTTGGGAAAGTAAGAAAATGGAAGAATAATTTGATTTTGCCAGGCAGTAGCTAATCTAGAATTCTCAGGAATTGACTTTAATAATGCAGAACTAAAATAACTTATGAATAATTGATTCATGGCAAGTTTCTAAATTTTTATATAATTTGAAATTGCTTAGAAGCAGCGATTCCAAGTAGTTTTAATAGTAACTGTGGATAAAAAGTTACCGAACTTAGATACAACGTTTATTTTTATACAGAGCACCACCTACAACAGAAATGTCAGGAACTCTTAACGAGAGACAGAACAATATTGCATTCCAACTGTAGCCGTGCCCACAAAGCAATATCATTTGTCATACAATGCACGGTTGCTACACATGGTACTGGTATATTGGTATAATCGTGAACTAGGCGAGTAAAGCTGCTGATACATCTGGCATACAAAACAGACATAAATTATTTCGACTCATTCATTATACCTTCAATGCCGACTCTTGAGAAATAAATAATCCAGCAAATTACATTAAAAAAGAGAAGAGTCCCGGAGGCAATGATTAATTAGATGACCGTAATAACTCATTGTGTCAAGTCAGAAAACTAATATAAAAGACAGAAGAGGATCATTTTAAGAGCTGAACGTCAGACAAAAGGTGGAACACAATGGTACTTGAGAATTTTGATTTAATATACGGAAACTTTAGTGTCTATAATTTTACAACCATTTCTAAAGTTTCAGCCGTTAGTTCTAGTAGTAACCGCAAGTTGGACAATACTACAGGACTTGATAACATCTCTGCCTGTGCACTAAAGCCAAAGTTCGGTAATTAATAATTCCAGGAAGCGAGAACTTGTAAATTAAATCCAACATTACGAGTTCTACACGTTAAATAAAACATGTGCGATACAAAGTTATTGTCACGTAACGCGTGTTCGTTGGCACGTGCCTTTAATATTTCATGCAACATCTAGCTGCTTACATCATGTAGGCAAGTAAGCTATTAACAACCATGGCAGTATGATGACCTTCACAAGGACAATGCATAAATCAAAATCTTCAAGTACGAGTTCGCAAAGTCCCAACAAAAAACGGAAAGACAGATAAGGAGCGACGTAATTAATTTAAGTGCAAAAATTTCAAAATATCTCGACTTTCTGTAAAATCAACATTTTCGTATCAAATTCAAGGTTGCTTTGAGAAGTCCTTAAGTTTTTTTTGTCTACTTGTTACTTTCAAATAATAATATCGTTAAGTGCCATTTTTATGAACTCCTAGCTATAATAATGTTGAAAACAGCTAGTTTTAATATACACGATGTTTAATATTTTTCAAAGTGGGCTGAAATATTATGATTAATATAGGTTCTGCTATGAAACTAGACGTTTGCTAGAGGACTCATTACGAAAGCTACTGAAGTACTTCTAAAGTAAAATTGACATGGTTTGAAATTTCATGAAGTTAGTTTCGATTTTTTGTACTTATTTTTTAGCTTGTAGATGGCTGTGTTTTTAAAGGAAAACTTTATATGGCACGATTCCTATATTTCTGCATTTATTCCATGTTTTTTGTTCTAACCTACATAAATATTATAAAGATGAGTAGAATTTTACTAACTTACGCTATCAACACAAATCTGATCTTAGTTTATAAACCAGCATTGTTCAAAAACAATTTTCTGTTGTGAACAAATCAACAATAACGGTTGACCTTATTAAAATCCGTCTGACTAATTAAGAAAGTTTATCTCCTGACGCAGTCTTCTCAAGACATTGAGAATATTCAAGAGAGTAGGGACAAGGGACCGATATCGATTTTTTAAGTAGTGAAGCGATCTTGGTAGCTAGGAACGTGCTTAAGAACCTGCGAGGGTCTATGCTAAAACGAGTTAAGTCAGTGTCAAGATTCATAGATGAAGTATGTGTTGATGATGTTAAGAGGTTAGGGCTTGGCAATTCTAAGGCTCAAAGAATGTTTAAAAGTGCTTATAGAACACGTTGTCTGGAAGTTTTAATATACATTTTGATACTTTAGCAGACTAATGCCAAGTCTAGTAATAAACTGAAAAATTTATAGTACGTACTTCAGTCCTGACAAATTCTGCTTCGTTTGCTTTTACGAGAAGTGCTTTAACACTTCCGTATTTATTTTGCAGTTAATAGCAAGGATATGCCTGATTTCAAATTATTACCATAAAATAACATCTGATTATGCTTATTAAAAGGCTGACTTTTTAATGTTCCACTTGCGAAGAATCAGGTCTCCTCTCTAGGAGAGGAAATGAATCGTAATGGATGTCACATGTCTTCGGATTTTTGGCTCTTAAACCTGCCAGTTTCTTCAGGATGTTTTCGTTCGCCGTTTTGAGAGCAGTGGTGATTTCAAATTATGAAGAGTCAATTGGAACATTAACAATAGATATCGTATAGGCTACATATTAAAAACGAAGAGCTGATACGTTCTGTAAAAATAAAATAAAAAATAATCTAATATCTACACTATAAAAATAGTTCTGAAAACTTTCAAAGCTAAATTAATAAGAAAGAGACTGATGAAATCTAACACCAAAGCCTCGTTGCATTGAAATTACTTTGAAACAAAAGAAGTAATCAACGAATTTGTTGGCTTGGTAAATTACTTTTGTTTCATCAGTGAAATAATGATGAGTCTATCCAATATTTATATTTCTTTGACTGGGCTTGCTTTGTTAATGACTTAGGTCATAATTCAGTGTCTAGATTAGAATTCGTTCGTGCACTTTTTAATTTTTTTACATTTTATTTTTCCACATCTTTAATAGCATTCACTAATAGTTTAAGTTCAAGGTTTATATAACTAATACACCGTTTTTATTAGATCTGGTATTCGTATTACATGAACATTTTATATGACCCACTACCAAAGTTAGATAGGATAAGTTACTGGAGAATATAGCTATCTTGACGAGATTGTTTGCAAAGTACACCTAGAGATCTTGAAACATGTAATTTTCTGAATATGTTCAAATAAACGTTGACATAAAGTCAGGATACAAACGTAAATCTCCCATGATAAAGTATTTTTTCGGCATAACAAAGATATAAATTTGCTATAAATTCGTATCTTATTACAGTGAGTGTCTCGACGAACTCTTTACACTTGATAAAACTTTGTTTCTCGCACCACCATCGACCTGCCTTTCGTTGGCTTCGTCATAACATGGAGAAAATACGGGAGTTTAATGTTTTCTATTTCCTTCAAGGAAATGTCTGCAGGTTAATGTATTTTGGGAACTTTGTGACATGATTCTGGATCGATAAGAAGTGAAATCGGCACGAGAATGATAACAAAAACTGTTGATAGGAAAAATACGACCTCGGTTTTTTTACCACCAATTCGGTTAAAAAGGAGTTTGAATTTTGTTATTTCCAATGTTTTTTTTTGAAATGGTTTTTATTGTTTTTCATATAATCATCGGCAGTACGCAGTTTGGCCTCATTAAGATGATACGCGTGTTGGGTCATAAAATACTGCAACATACATTTTGTTAGCGATATGACAAGGTGTAAATATTTTATGATGATGGCATATAATAATCGGGCGAAGGAGTAGGTCCATATCATCTTACGCTAAAATGGAGAAAAGAAACGATGCATAAGTAAGCAAAGTTATTTACGACTGGGTCTGCGGGTGTAACTTCACTATTTTTATTCTTACCACGTAGAGATCTTGTGAGGGGTTGTGTTTTGTCAATTTACTATAATCTCACAGAATGGAACCACGGATGATGGGATCAAGAAATGTAAAGAGTTGTAATACTATGTAATATAAACTTCTCATTTCTAAACGTAATATGTATGCTTGAATTGATTTTGAAAAGGATATTATAATTTAAAAGCTACAGGAAGTAAAGATTTGAAAGCGAATTTGAAGGTAATCTAAAAATACTTTTTTTTTCCTCAGTCAAGTCTAAAAACCCTTTTACTATATCAAAACGAAGACAGGATATATGGTGTAACATTGACAAGAAATAAAAGCTTATGTATAGAAATAAACCTATAAAACGTGGTGAGGCTAAAGTATCTGGCATCGACGTGGAAATGCGTTGTCATTTGCAAACAGCGGGTCAGCGGTTTTGTTACGAACTAGTACATAAACCATCTATTGCTTTTGCGTCGCTATACTCGTAAGCTTCGACGAGATTATACTTAAGTAATTGGGTGGTATATGGAATTTTTGTTGTAGGAATTAGTTATCTTTTCGAATTCTATCTTAGGATTTCTCTTTAGCATTTATTTCTTAGGCGTCCATTACACGATAGGTTTTATTTAATTTTCATGCAACATAAAGTACAAAGGCAGACTTAATGCCTTAGGCATTCTCCACCATAATTAAGGGTTTAGCTGTCAGTTTTTTAACTAAAATCCTACCGTCTAATGCGATGATTGACGTTTGCATGACGAAAAACTAATGGCGATAAAATTCCGTCATTCAAACATTGTTCATAATTATTTGATGGAATTGTTTGACGTTTGCATGACCGTGTACTGGGCGTCTTATGGTATTTCACAAAAACTCATCGTAAGATATCTAGGTTTAATAAAAAGATAGTTCGAACATGTGAGTTAATGTGAAATATTGTGAAGGATAAACGATTTTAAATTACAACCAACAGAATTGATGGTTGCTGTATCTTTCTACATTAGGTTGAATGATAGGATATAAGTAGGTTCTATCAAATCTTGACTCTTGGATAAAATAAACTTTAGAGGAACCGATCTAATCTCTGTCATAGCTGAATCTGCTGAAAACAGCGGCCAGGACAGTTTTACCATAGTTGTTACAAGAGTCTTCATGCGCCATCTACCGACTCTTTGAACAAATACTTGCGTAGCCACCCCTCCAGTCAGGGTAGGAGTATACATCCCTTATAAAACTGTTCGAATCTACACAACAGATGTCGCTGATGTTTCACTGCTCATGTTTCCAAGCAAACCCTCTAGGTGGCGGTATAAAGCAAAGTACTCATGTAACAATAAATTCATAGATGGCGTTGTTCAGAGTTTTATTTTAGAGTGGTTACTGCTTGCACTTTCCGTAAAAAAAAGAACATTCTACGGGAACCTTTCCGGAGCAGTGTTGAGTTTCAGTTTAAAAAGAATCTCTACCTACTTACTGTTATTTACCGTCAGCCATTTTTAGGGAGTTTTTACCTGAAACAAAAATATGTTCATGTTAAATACTGAAGGCAATGAAAATATAGCTTAAGTTTTAAGGAGAGGATTACCTCAATAGACATCTATTGAACATTTGACAGTAGTCTATAGAGTACTATTTCTGGCAAGGTAAGGCCTCAATCTTCAAACTGTTTTTGTTTACGGTACCAAACAATTCATATTGAGGGTTAAAAAATGACGAATAAAATCCGAAGTAGAACAAAATTACCCTCCCTCATGTAAAGAAATTTATATAATTTTATAAGGCAATAGCACCCCATATATTTCAATTTAGCATTTTTTACCCTACCAAAAGGGATCGTTGTAAGCAGGGTTATCTGTTAAATTATTGAATTTGACAAGATAAAATACGTATACACATGAAGGGGTGAGGCAATGACGGGGAGCGAATGAACGTACCTTCATTATTTTAGTCTTTACTTATATGAAGGTAATTTATTGCTCTTACATAGCAACAAATTACCATCATGGAGGTAAAGACGGTATTAAATTCATGTCTGAGGATTCAAACTATCACGCATAAAGGTACGCGTTATATTAATATGGGCGGAAACTTTACGGAAAACTGATTTAAAACACCCGCAGACAGGTTTTTTTTTATTGGGTGTGAAAATCATCTTATGACCAATCCCGCTCTAGGGCGGAGCGCGAGATAATGTCAGACTTTTACTGACTAAAAACCCACTCCTGTTCCTTCTGTGCCTTCGTCCCAGGGCCCCGGGTTTCACTTTTACACTGGCACCCGCAGACAGGTGCGATGCGATAATGCGACAACAAGCTTTCATATAGTTAAATCGTTTTATCTGTAGTGAAATTGAAGAACTTTTCATTTAGCCTATACTTTTCCACAACTGGACAAAGACCTCCCCCAATTTCATTCAGGTATTCTTGTATCCACTTCGAACCTGTCCTTGCGATGGGCGCCTAGGTCGTCTCGTTACCTTTTCTTAGTTCAACCTTGGTGGCATCGTCCATCCTCTGGCTTATCGCATCTATAAGCAACAGTATTTACCAACTGGAATCATCAATTGAGATTATGTAATTCGTTTGTTATATGGACATGACTATAAATATGTCTACAATACCTGCTTTAAAAAAAACTAACAATTGTGAGATTTAATCTACAGATTAATGTCTACAGTTGAGTCTTTGTGGCTTGCTAACGATTTGGATATCATTAAAAAAAAGTGTCTCATATCGTGTCTATATTAACTACAAACATTTTGTTTGTCGGTTAGCTGAGGAAACCGGCATATCCTATAAACAAAAAATCGAAGACAGACATCCACCAAGGCACACTGAGCCCTCGTGGTGGGTTACAGCCTATTCCATCTCCTGGAGAGAAGACCTGATTCCTAACAGTGGAAATATTATATAAGGTTGATGCTTATTATGCTTAGTTACTAATATATATATATATTAATTTCATCATCAGATTGTTATTGGGATAAAGGCATTTCAGATTTGATTTCAATAACCAACATAATCCAATACCACTTTCAATTACATGTTTGACAAATATCTCATTACATTTCATCCTTCGATCAATAATGTGGATGTTGATTGAAGATTTCATCATAACACTCCTTTCCTAACCAAATGTTCGTTTAAATTCTATAGTATTTCTCGAATCGTCTTGGCAACAATTTACGAAGACTATTGGCACTCGGAGGCCGTTTCCTTTGCTTTTCGATTGACGATGATACGTAGACGCCCCCGTTTTCCTGTTACTCATTACAGGAACACAGAAGAATTTTCTCCAAGATTTTAACGGAAATAAATCTTTCTTTTAATGGGTCTCTTTTCTTTGAAAGATTTTGCTGTATCATTAAAGTTGAAATACACCTATAGGTGGGAGCTTCACAATACAAAGGAATTCACTAATGAATTCTTTTATGGAAAGGGTTGTTCTGTTTTATTTGGTCGGACTTCGGTGAGATAGAAAGATACTAATGATTTATTGTTAATTTTTTTTTCCGTTCGATCGTGTAAACCTGGTAGGTATTTGAAGTTTGTCCGCATCGCCTAACTTAGTTTAGCTCTAGCGCAATGACTCAGTGACTGAATAAGTTATTTCAACTCATTGGTTTTGTTGACAGCATGTTACCAGAATTTTGAAGGTTTTAGGGCATTCATAATCCTGATCTACCTACGTACCTATCCCTTATCTACCTACGTACCTACTAAACCTTTTTTAATAATAATAGTGGTAGGTACTTTATCTCGAACTTTTTTAGATCTTACCAGGCCTGGGTACGTACTTCCATTCTAGAAGGTTCGTGCAGCAATGCGTTTTAATTATTTGATCCTACTCTTGATTTCAACGAATATATATGGCGTGTTCAAGTTTCACGGCGTAACAATATCATGATCGTGCTAAAAACGCACCAGACTAAAAAAAATCTCTACATAACACTGTCGCAGGCCTTGCACGGATACGCTCCCTGCAAGGCTTGCGACAGTGTTAGATCGGCACCGGTAAAATGAGCATGCACGGCAAACCAATGCACGCAGTGGTGAAATGGTCATCATACGGGTTATGATGACCTCATAAAAAAACTCCGATGAGAAATCATAAAATAACTACCCGTACTAGATGGAGCAGTGTCAGACTTTTTAGCAGAGGCGGCGCAAGGCGTGGGCGATGTGGGCCACCGCCTACGGCCTCGCGGTCCGGGGGGCCTCGCACCTGACTTGAAACTGTATTAATTAAAAGTCTGAGTATTCTTGGTTCTTAATCATTTTAGCGTGAGACAACAAACGTATTGTTATTACTTAGTGTATAGATGGCAATTAAAACAACCTATCCGCGCTGCGTCTTCCGGTACGCGGTCGTCACTCCAGGTCCTTTCGGCCCCAACGGCCATCTGTTCTGCGAGCAATGTGCCCTGTCCATTGCCACTTAAGCAACGTTGAAAGGCCTTCTACAAGGTGGACCAATGACTTGGTGAGGGTTGCAGGAATCCGATGGATGCGAGACGCATAGGACCGTTCTTTATGGCGATATTTGGGGGAGTGTTCTTACGCCACCAGGAGGCCTCGCAAAATGTAACTTGCCCACATCACATTTAGATCTTACCCCGCCACTGCTTTTTAGTGACAAAAAACCCCTATGTTCCATTATTTGCCATTTGCGTCGCAGCCAGCGTAACTCTTTCGAACAATCCCGCAACCCTGGCAGTCGTCGACCCTAGAGGGATGTGACCCTAAGATATAGTTTCAGGAGTATACGAACACATATGAAGGTATCTAGAGCAACCGCATTACCATATTCTCAATAAATATGTAAACGCAAGATGAGGCAATATCCACCGGACATGTTCGAATTGCCCAAAGCGTGGACGATATCGAATGGTTGATTGGAGCGTGAATTCAAAGCACTGAGAGCCTGTTTGTGAGTCCATCATAGTCCGTTTTCTCTTAGCTGATAACAGTGTTAGTTCTGAAATGACGAGAATAAATTAGTTGGTCAATATCTTGGCAATCAAGCGATCGGGTTTTTCAATTTATTTGCTCTGTTTTCACAAAAGCTTAGGTTTATAAATATGTAGGTACTAGGTAGATAATTTTGACGTTCGCGTTTATTTGTTATTTTATTATTTATGTATGGAAATAATAGAAGAATCTTATGTTTAAAAATCAATTTCTGTTCGTTAGTCTCGCTAACACTCAACAAGTGCGAGTCGGATTCGAGTACGAAGGGTTTTGTGCCGTCCGTAGCAAAAAACGGCAAAAAAAACACGTTTGTTGTACGTTTCTCCTTTAAATAACTATTTTATTATGTTTTTAATAGAAATACATATCTGTGAAAATTTCAACCGTCTAAATATCGAGGTTCATGAGATGTGTTTCTGGTGATAGAAGGACGGACAGCGGAGTCTTAGTAATAGGGTCCCATTTTTACCCTTTGGGTACGGAACCCTAACAACGGCTAGACCAATTTGTACGAGTACAAACGTGCTGCTCATATTTCTAAAGTACAAAACAAAAGATTAAAAGAGATTTTTTTATTTTATTTTACAGAATGTAGAAAATAGTCTAAAGTATCAAATAAACCTACACATATCATTATCTTCCTGCCCTTGTCCTATCTGATTTGGGTTAGGCGCAACACATTTTTTTCTTCTAAAACAAACCTACATATATAATTTGAATAAATATTTATATGAACTCATATTTCAAGCTTTTTACACACAAAACTTAAGTGGCTAAGTATAAACAAGGGTTAGGTACTTACATTTACAGTCGTTTAGCTCCGTCCTTAATTGCCATGTAACTCAAGACCCAAACACGAAAATTATGGAGGCTAAGTTGTATTTATCGATATAAAATATCAGAATCGTAAGCGTTATTGTTAACCCGTGCGCAAACCGTTGGGCGGGGGGCACCACTTAAATTGTATAGCCTCATTTTCTGAGTCCTGTTACTAAGCCTCTTGAGACTCGAGAATCGTACGCGACTCTATAACTGTTTATTTTGGAGTAAGTACCTAATGGTACTGTTCGGTTTTGTTTGGTTAATATGTTCAAATACTATTGTAGTTTAGTCCTAATTGAGTTTGCAGACTGATATCAATTATCATCGGAACATAGAAACGGGAAAAAAAATTGAAATCGCTAAAAAGAAGTAATCTAATCTGTTAGTATTATCATGTTAATATATATATTTTTTTATTCTTGATAGGTTCGCGCTTAACCGCTTTCTTACCTGATTGAAAGCGACGATGTGGTCGACGATGGAACGCGCTTACCTAGAAGTAACCTATTCACTCTTGATAAACTATATCGTATGGTGTTCGGACGTAAAGAATAGCGCCATCCCATCTCTTCCCGCGGGTGTCGTAAGAGGCGACTAAGGGACACACCAGAGAATGGGCCGCAGCATTCTCTGTGCATTTCAACAACCGCACTGCGATCGCCAACCCGTTTGTCAAGTGTGTTGTGGCTTTTTCGGGGAGGCCTATGTCTAACAGTGGACGTCTTTTGGCTGAAATTATGATGATGAACATAAAATTATCCTGAATCTAACTCAAATTGAGTACCTACAAATTCTCAATAAAATACAACAACAACTACATAAGCTAATTAAATAGTATAGCCTCTTTTATAAGTCCAGTTACTAAGCCTCTCGAGACTCGAGTCGTGCGCGAGTGTGTGTGTATTTGTGTAACTGTGTATTTGGGAATACCTAATGGTACTGTTGTGTGCAGAGAAGAGAAACGTATGAGCTTTGTTTAGTTAATATGTTTAAATACTATTACTGCTTTCAAAACGTTGAAGGAAAACATCGTGAGGAAACCGGCATGTTCTAGAACCAAAATTTCGAAGACTTGTGACATTCACCAACCCGCATTGGGCCCGCGTGGTGGATTAAGGCCCATTCCCTCTCCTAGAGAGAGGAACCCTGAGTCCCAACAGTGGGAACATTAAAAGGCTGATTATGCTTATGCTTTACTATTGTAGTGTTTAATCCCAATTGAGTTCAAATCAATAGGTAACCATAGGAAAGAAACGAAATTTGAAAAAAAAAAATTAAAAACATTACCAGCGTATTTTTAAAACATTCTAGAAGTAATCTGTTACAGTATTATCATGAATCTAACGCAAATTGAGTACAAAATCTCAATAAAGTAGAACAACAACTAAATAAGCTAATAGCTCTCATCAGATAACTGTTGCTTCGTATCAGAGCGATCTAAATTAATAAATTTAGTTGCAACACAAAGGCTAGGGTTCCCTCTCCCCAAAGAAAGGTCTGGCCAACTAGATCGATGTTATTAATAGCAGCCAGAGTAACTCCAATAAATTATAACACGCCTTTAATTGGTGTTATTTACTTGGATATTGAGGGTGTATTGATTGTATTTGGGTGGTAATGGGCGGTATTGTTTTAAACGGCTTTTTAGAACGGTTCCGTGAACGTGAATGAGAGAAAATATAGGGTGCCCATTATCGTGAAATGTAAATTAGATGGCGGGATTGGGTTGTTACGGTGTTTATAGGCTTGCTAGATTCGTGACTGCTTTTATGCACAGACATCGTTAACGTTAATTTTGTTGATTCTTAATTACAAAGCTTTTTACTCGATTTTTTAAGTAAATCGCCGTTACTTCTGGGGAAAGGTTTGATACATAATTATGTAACAAAGCTTTGCGCGAAATGTTTTTTGCGTAGTTCACGGTATTTTAGATTCTTTCGAAGCTTTTTATTCTATTTCAGTCCAATTAGACTAAAGTATAAAAAGTACCTTTCTTATTCTTCAAAGAATTTATCTCATTTAAAATACATTGCACGTAGGTTTTATTGTTTTAAAGTGGAAAATCATAAATGATTTTTCGCGCTCTAAGGCGGAGCGTGAAAGCGCGTCAGACTTTTACTGACATAACTACACCTAAAATCCTTCTTTGCCTAACGTTCCAGGACCACTCCAGGAAAGCTACGCGCCATCAACGACTCGGGCTCGGTCCGGACGGCGAACTAAACATTGCTCGTCGTCCGCAAGCCCACGCCTATGATGGCTGGAAATCGGGGTTTCGGTCCCGATGAGGTACTTTAAATGTTGCATACAATATACCGATTAACAAAGAAACAAAAACTAATAACTAAGGTGTCGTTTGAAATAACTTCCTCATTTATCAGAAAAGAAATAAATTGCACGACATATTTCCTCGACAATCTCCTAACAAGAATCTTGAAGTAAGTAGGTACCTTTCTATCTAAAAGAAAAACTATGCTGAATAAGCATCGTTAGGAAGAAAAACATATTTCCGAGTAGATGATGCAATCGTGAGAACTTGTGTTTGCGTTGCTTCAAAGGAATCGCGATCTCGTTTTGTGCCAAAAGTTTGCTTGTTGCACAAAAAAACGGGACGTGATAACATAAAATAAGTTTTATCTGTTGGCATTATAATCTTGTGTTATTTGCAAGATGTCTCCCCGAATTTAAAGTTCTTGCTTTGGTATACGATGTCTCTTTATTTTCAAAGTTGAATATTATCTTGCACGATGCTTGCAGAAATAGTTATGTAGGTATGTGTACATAGTTCTTATACAACATTATTTTTAGTATATGCGAAACCTTAATATAGTTTGTTCAGAATCAGTAATTGAATCGATTCCAATAATTTTTTCACCATGTTATATTTTTTCCCAAAAATATTAAAAAAGGTCACAAGTTGGACACCACCGACACTAAGTAAAACACAGGTCACGGCAAGTCTTAATGGGCATTAGGCGCCAGCGCACAAAAGGGTGCGGGAGCAAAGCATTTATGCGGACAACTAGGTAACATAACCAACAACTTATAACTTGTGATTTATGTGATTTTTCATGATACAGTTATGAACTTTACATAAAAATACTAAAACATTATATAATACTTAGTGACTGACTGCTCGATGAGATTATGTACTCGTTCATTATGCAAAGGAAGTATATTTTCAAAATAATCGCTAATCAAAATGAAGTGCGGATGATAACAAAGAATCAATATCATATCCGAACCCCATTAAACGCCAAGAAAAGAAAGTCCGCAGTTTTTTCTCAAATAATTTAGGCTCTATAAGGTAAATTGACTGCGTTTTTGTAAGGGACGTATACTCGATAGGTATAAGAATGGCAAACACGCCTTCCTCATTTCCTCGCTTATTACTTACATACTTATCTATTGATCTTGGGAACCCCACTGATCCCCGTAAGCAAAGACGATTGGACGATAAAATAGCTTTTTGAGAAATGAGGGATCGTTCCAATAGTGACTGAAATGAAGGTTTTTTTCAATATGTTTTTTTGATATTGTGAGGATTAGGGATGCTTCATAAATCTTTATTAAGGATTTTTTAAGCTAAGCGTCCACTGCGTCAGAATAGGAGCGTACGGAGAGTACGAGGGCGTCGGTATTTATAAAATGCCGATAGTGTGCGTCTATTGCATTCGTATTTTGCATCCGTAATTTCGGTATTTTCAAAGCAATCGAGTTTGCCTGTGCACGTGTATTCAGATTATGGAGGATGGTGACGAGGATATCGTAATCATTAGTTGTTTATAATTATCAGGAGAGGAGAAGAAAAACAAACGGAAACGAAAGATGGGTTCATAAAATAAATTTAAAAAGGCCTATTTTCGTAAAATTTCATGATGAAAAAAGATTTTCATATCTTTCCACTAAAGTAATTAAAACTTCTTTGTTCATCATGAATCGTCGCAAAAAACACGTCAGCCCCGTAACCAAGTTACAAACGTTAAGTGTCGAATTCCGTTCTCCAATCGGTAACGCCTCGGTGTCAGCAATTGTAGAAAACGATAAGTTGGTAGCCATGTTGAAGCGCCTGAGTCTGGCGCCCGTTCTACAATAAAAAAGGATGTAGCGTTGAACATAGAAACGATAACAATTTATTCTATCATTTTGAACGATGTGAACTTGGCTACGAATTTTCTATTCGTTTGTTCTGAACGTGGTAGACTTAACGTTGAGATGATGTGATTCCCATACATTTGACTAGTTTTAGACTAGCGTTAACGATTGCAGATTATCAACTTGGCTAGGGGTGCAGAACTCGAAGCGATCGGGATCCGAATGGCGCGATCACTGCGGATGACGTCATCAGCCGAAATACCGATCTCAGGCGTAGTAGTGCCGATCCAGTGCACGCTGTAACATACAAATCAATATAAAGCAACGAATCCTTACGCTCCTTACGCTCCGATTCCGACGCAGTAGACGTTTAGCTTTATGCTGTATAAATTCATCGTAACTTTTTACATGATGAAATTTGGTATTTCGGATGAGTAAAATCGATTAAGAAAGGGAGTTAGACAGTTACTAATCCAATGACAGATATTGTTTCCTTCACTTATTTTAATCATTTAGTAATAATATATTGTTATAATCATGTTGAAAACAATATGTTTCATAATAAATGTTATACAATACACGCCATTAAAAAAATAGTAAACAAAATTTAATTAAACTTTCAAAGAAGCTTGAGGCTTAAGTTTTGAGGTGGGAAAACCTCCAATGACTTTTCCCGCTTTAAGGTGGAGCGAAGGGCCTGTAGTCAGATAACTAACAAGCAACTTATGTTTAGACGAAAACAAAAATTACATATATGGTAAAGGGAAGATATATTGGTGATATAAGTAATGTGGTGATATTTTTTTTTTAATAGAATACCACGCAGTTCTAAGCAAGCACATTCATGAAACAGCGCTAGCGAGTTGTTACGAGCGTGAGGAGGTTAAATATCTTCACACTAGTAACATATTATGCTTAGGAAACGGTATGATTATGTGTTTAAAAAAAGTATCACGACATTACTTATATTACCAATATATCTTCCTTTACCATATATCAACTCAAAAAGATAACAAGATATTTATTCATCAATTTCTATAATACGAGAATATCTATACAAAATTGTCATGAACAGTGTCGGTTATATTAAGCTCAAGTTTCATGTCCAAATATTGTAAATACAAATGTGTACTATGGACATATTCCGGACATTTGCACACGTTTGCATGTCCTCATTAATGAATTGTTGTCCTCACAGCCTGTTTGCATCTCCGAGCACATAATTTTAAGTGGACGAGACAATTGTGTGAAATACGCGTGAGTAAGTTTGAATTGGCGACTGTGAGCAGTGGACAGAGTTACATTATCTCAAATATAACCAGCTTCTGCCAGTGGCTTCGCCCGCGTGAAAGAAGGTTTTTTTATACATATAAAGAACCTATCTGCTAAATTTTAAATTTGTAGGTGTTATAGTCTCTGAGATTTCGTGATTAATCAGTGAGTGGTATTTCGCTTTTATATATATAGATTTGTATTTCAACGTAAAACTCATGCTTATTTGGACATAACATCAGTTAGTCAAAACAGTTTTCTATCGTATGAATTTCATCTCTCAAAGAGCTGAGACACACGAGCGGCATGTGGCCAACGGCAGAGACCACTGCAGCCGTCGACACTTCGACGGCAGACGTCGACGCGTCGGTGGCAGCCGTCAACCCATAGTGACACTTGACACACGACGGCTGCCGCTGATCTTCATTAGTTGACAACATGGCGCTCACGTGTATGCGCTCTATATAAGGTGTTAAAAAATTAACTTTAAGAATTTCGAGGGGACATTGTACTCCTCATTATGAACAACTTTTACTATGGGACCAAACCTGAAATCGCGGAAAAATATATATGAGGAGTGCAATGTCCCCTCGAAATTCTTAAAGTTAATTTTTTAACACCTTATAAAATTCTGACCATCCACAAATGCTGTGTGAAGAAGTTAAGAAGTGCACCTATCAAAAATTTCATCTTTGGTATTCCCACTATCTTGAACGCTTTATGAGGAAGCCAACCTATCAGAGTCCATTATGTCAAAAATATATCTCTCGTTTAATTCTAAGCTAGTCTGAAATGTGCACGTGAAACTACTGTGTATCCTGGAACACATAAATTTTCTAGTCCGCAGAAAACAATGAAACGATGTTAGTGGCAGTACCAGCTATTATCTAACAGTCTAACACACAATAGAAATAAACTAGAAAAACAACATAACAATCTTTTTTATTTTTAATTACGCTCCTTTTAAGTTCATTGAAACGCTATCACTACTGGTCTGATCACGCTTACATCTATGTTCTAGGTAATGTTTAGTGCAGATTGCCTCTCATACAAGGCGCACAATGCAAGCTTCATCATTTGTTCCTCTGTGCACGATGCCACAACAAATACGAAGCTGAAAACACAACGCCCACAATGGCTGTCTGTAATACGTGAAGTGCAAGCTTTTGTATCAACGTCGTAACGTTATTGGAAACGGGTTTTGGTTTTTCATCATATTTAATATACATAATATTATACATATCCATTTGAGACGGACTTGAAATAACCGTAAAAACCGCTTTTGACATAAATATCAATTTGACTTAGGTTGAAACTATCCAAATGCCATATTATTATCATGAGCCTGTTATGTCTTATTGCAAGCGATCTTCTAGTCAACCTTTTAGCACAGAACCCTTATAGGATCACTTTGTTGTCTGTCTGTCTGTCAAGACCCTTTATCTCGGGAACGCGTGGAGGTATCGAATTGAAATGAAAACCATATTTTTAGGTCTGCGGTCCCTTGAAGCTGTGAAAAAAATCAAACTTCTGAGTTAACAAAAAGAAGATACGGCCGTTTATGTCGCAAAAATCGTGTATTTCGACACTATCTAAGGAATCTTTTGCGATTCGGAAAAATCTCCGTAACTCAATTCGGGAATTGAAATGTTTTCATAGGTATGTACGGAACTCTCAGTGCGCGAGTCCGACTCGCAGTTGCTCAGTTTTTTTCTAATGTTTGTTACCTAAGAACTCCGTCATTTATTCGATTCAATTTGCAAAACTTATTCTTGCCATATATGGATTTGCTGCCAGATTTTATTATTTTTTTTTACAAAATCAAGTTTTAATCAGTCCTCGATTTTATGTAGCCTAATTTAAGTAAGTAGTTATTATTAAAAATAATAATAATAATAGACTTCACTAGCGTTCTATGATTTTGATCCCGAGAATACTTTGTTCCATTACTCGCGCCGCATACTTCGAATGTGAACTCTTGACGCTTCAGTAATTTGACTACATTTGCGAGTTTGAGGGTGGGAAGGATTCATGATTCATCCTTCCATTAGGTGTTTCATCGTCCTATAGCTAC
The DNA here is from genome assembly GCA_949316375.1 of Mythimna vitellina. Lineage (NCBI taxonomy): Eukaryota > Metazoa > Arthropoda > Insecta > Lepidoptera > Noctuidae > Mythimna > Mythimna vitellina. The sequence goes on from OX438696.1 coordinate 6,712,991, forward strand.
AATGCCACTGAGATAAAAATCCTTTCTCTCTTTCTAAGGCAGTTCAGTTGAATCAATGGACGGCCCAAAAGGAGTGTAACAAATAATTTCTTCAATCACATTAAATACTAGCTTCTGCCAGCGGCTTCGCCCGCGTGATAGAAGATTTTTATCATACAAACTTTGGAACCCCTTTTCACCCTCTTAGGGTATGATAATCATTTTGAAAAATCCCCTCTTAGTGCTCGCCTACGTCATAAAAGGAAGCATTGTGCAAAATTTCACTCTCCTAGTTTTAGTAGTTGGGTTGCGCGTTGATATGTCAGTCAGTTTCTCCTTTTATATATAGGTATCAATAAAGTTGAAGTATGGACCTTAAAAGGCAGTACAATTTATTTGTGCTCTTGTAAACTATATCTACTCTTGTAAGTAAATAAAAATGGAAAGACAATTTTACAATAAGGCAAAAACGACAGCTTAATTACAAAAATTTTGTCCAATTAACTTATGACTGCATCGAGTAATTTACAGTTATTCATTTTTCCCCAACGACACGTTCGTATTACGAACACATTAATCTGTCAAAGTTAAAATTGGTTTAAACGTTGTTGATTAATTCGAACGTCGTAAATAGTAAACAAAAGATTCAGTTTCATTTGAATTCGTCAACTACATCCAAGCGGCAATTACTACAAACGGCATTTTAAAGAAAAAGAAAAAGATAAATGACTATTTTTATCTCAAGGAGTCTTATTCCTTATCCTGCAGAAAAGGAAGGACTTGCCTTATTTTTCCGTGGACATTCTATGCTAAACAAAAGGCATTTTCGACGGGATGATGGATGGAGCTACTTCGCTATTGTAATAGATCAAGTGTTACAGTCAGCTTTTAGAAATATGTATTGATACAAATGGCGGCTGGAGTAATTTGTTGAGAAAGAAAAGTATAACATACGGAAAAAAAAAAGATATAATAATTTGACTACAAAGCAGGTGTTTCACTGTCGAATGTTTCAAATTAAGATCTGAAATTATGGTAATTTTCCGATCTTAATTTGAAACATTATGACTGGTATTAATCTGACTGGCCTGTTAGTCTAGTGGTTAGTGGTCCTGCCTTCTATACCGGAGGTTCGATTCCACAATAATTTGTTCTGTGTCTCATTTATCTATAATACGTATATATATGTATTTAAAAATATATAAATATGTGTGGTGTCTTCAAGGCTAGAGTGAATAGGCTCTTAATTAACTAGTGCGTCTACGCCTCACCATCAATGATTGCATCTATTCATACCATCCGGTGGGATCGCAGCCAAGCACTGGTTTATATCACTTGCAAAAAAAATCATTTGTATAGTACTCATAGCACAAGCTCTGCTTAGTTTGAGTATATATGGCGTTGTGTGGAAGTTGTCAATATTATTGATTATTCGACAGTTTTATGGAACTGGCAACCAAACAAGAGACTTAGGGCCAGGTTAATTTCTTTCAATAGAAATAAACCAAAAAATAATTTTGCTTAATGTTGAACATTAACTATCTCCAACTTTCTTTGTCTGTATCCACCAAGTAATAACATTCATAAATATTCACGTCTCATCCTAGATTACTGGGAACTTCTAATGTTTATCCCTGAAAGGGTGAGACGACCTCGTGGCATAAGGACTTTCTAAGAGTACTTTGCGGTTGTAGTAGGGGTTAATTTGGAAACATTGTCTTAAGCCGTTTGTTTGGGAAAATACCGTGACGTCATAAGTCACAGAAAGTCTGCCTATATCCTCGAAGTGACACATTCAAACCTGACATCATGCTGCGGGATTGTTTAAGGGTTTTTTTTTTTAAATCATCAGTTGAGATAGCTGTCAATCGCGAATCTATCAAGATAAAAAAAAAAAACTGTAATTTTTTAAATATGTCACTCTGTTGGTATACAAATATAATAGTTTTAAAAAAAAGGAGGAGGTTATAAATGCGGTTGTATTTTTTTTTATGTTTGTTACTTCTGAACTCCATCGTTTATGGACTGATTTGCAAAATTTTTCATCTAAATGATTCCAGATTGCTCCCATTTTTTTCAAAATCCAGTTCTGATGATGGGTTCCATGAGGAATCTCAGAACTGGGAACAGGGAACTCCTCAAATATTATAGGCAACCATATAGTGATTTTGGTATTTTCATCAAGAACTTAAGCATTTACAATCAAAAAGTAGCATTTGATGAAGTGGAAATGATGAAGGAGACCAGAAATGGTCAACGAAACTTCTTACTCATATATCACAATGAAGATAGTTAAGCGACTATAACAATACAAATAGATGAATGGTTCTAAATAGTTTCGTTGAAAATGGTATCATCGAAGTGATCTGATGATGATGATGGAGCCAGAAGGTTAACACTGGAACTCCGTAATAAATGAATGTAACCTAGCCGTGTTTGGACTTATTAGAATTGTCATGAGATGCACTTTAGCTATAAGGTACTAACGAACTGATCTGATGATTGAGCCGGAAGGTGGAAGGTAGACAAAGGAACTTCATAATAAAACAATGTAACCTAGCAGTTTTCGGATTAATTAGAATTGTCATGAGAAATAGGCACTCTGTTTATAAGTGTATCGCAACTAAAAAGTATGAAATAAAAACCTCTTTACACAAAAAAAACCGGCTTCACAAAAAAAAAAAAAAACACTAAAAGGTTAAAAACATTTAATTTCGAAAGTCGGTGTTAAATGCACCGACTTCCGAAATGAAAGTTATTTTGATCCTTTTAGTGTTTTTTCGTTTTTTTTTTTTTGTAAAAAGATTTTTTTTATCTTCATTTATTCATTCATAATCATTAGCCTGTACAATATATCCATAATTTGAGTGACATTTCGAGATATAAACAAACGCTAATAACTTTGCTGTTTATGAATATTATTTAGTGATACCTTACTTAAATAACAAAACAAAACCTTTTTCTAATAAACCCTTTATGTGTTTTAATCGTAGTGGTGTGTGCAATATTTTCTTCGTATACACACACCGTGTATACGAAGAAAATATTGCACGCAAAACTTAAAAAAAATACACATTTTTCTTTATTATATTAAAATGGGCTATGTCACCCAAAGGGCAATGGAAAGAGCTATGCTCGGAGTTTTCTTGCGTTATCGCACCAGAAATGAAGATATCTGCAGGAGAACCAAGGTTACCAACAAAAGCCACAGAATCACCAAACTAAAGTGGCGTTAAGTGCTCGTGGTAGGGCCTCAGGACCGGTCGGTATGGCGATATTTGGGGGAAGCCTATATCCAAAAGTGGACGTATTCCAGCTGAAATGATGATGATGACATTAAAACTGTTCCTAGCTGTCAATATTTAGACTACTTAGGGTGTTATTAATATCGTGCGTATTTCATCACGCATGCGGAATTGCTCCGCATGCGTAACCCCTGCAAATGTCCATTTCATACAAGTATTTATTATAATGCGTAGAATACGCACGCGGGCCGTGATTTTGTGCATTATGAAATTTTCTGCATGCAAAGCAATTCCGCATGCGTAATAAAATCCGCAAGACATTAAAAACATCCTTAAAATCTGTAAATCTTTTTACGATAAAAGTTTTGAATTAAACAGTCAGCGCTATATTTTAAGTATGCGGGAGCTGCAGTCCAATAACTTTTGACAGAACTACGTCGGTTGGATCAGCTAGTATTAGAAGTGCAAAAGTAACTGTTCTGCCATAAAACATATCAAAGGAAAAAATCGGAAGGTGGAGGCAGTAGGGTAAAAACCCTTCTTTTATATTCGGGTAAAAATAGCCAACGACCTCTTTTGAGATCTCCCAAATAGACACAAAAAAAGTCATAAAAATCAGTTAAGTCCTTTCGGAGGAGTTCGATAACACTGTGACACGAGATTTTTATATACATTAGATAGTTCTATAAACTATTGCACACTTGAAAACCTAATCTAAATTGGGTCACTGCTTTCAGGTCAGAATTGACATTTTAAGTACGGTTATTTCCCGAAGGTAAATAAAAATGTAAAGCGTAGCAAAATCGCTCTCGATTCGTTCCAAATTGCACCATCGAGTCTTCCAGTATCGGAACAGCCTCTCGATCACGTACCCGCAATTTCTACCCATCGACGAGTTGTTGAGACTTGCTCCATTCGCCCGTCGATCTTGGATTCAATCAAGAAAACACGTTCACACATGTTCCTATCGAGACCTAATTTCAACCTTATTACCTACAGCTTCTCCAACTTTGGACTTACATTTTTGATAATATTACTAAAATTACGAAGTTTCGGAAAAGTAATTAATGTTTTAATCGTTCCACGTTTTTCTGCAAAAGGTGTTTTTTATGGTCCAAGTTTACAAGGGTTGAGGGTGTTGCAAAAATAAACCAAGTAAATATTGCAAGGCATCTGGGGACTAGACCCTGAATTCTTTGTTAAATTATCCGTTTTAATAGGCGTAGAAGTTTGGTAACTATAAAAAGTAAACACTAAAAATGGAACGACCATAGTAAAATGAAAGTGGGATATTCCGTACTCCTGAAATCCTAAACATATAGCATGAGATAAGCGTTATAAAGCTTATGAAAATGGAGCAAAGTAATGTCCTTTTATATCCATGGTAGTAAACCAACACGGATTTGTTGAAATTGATACAACTTTAGCGTTGAAAAGGTAAAGACTTGAGCATTAAGCAAATGGTCCATTTCAGTATGGGTAATCCACTGCGGCGAACGTCCCGTGACAAATTGTCCATAAATAGGATACAAGGGGGCGGTAAAATAACACTAGCTACGGTTGACAGAAACAAAGAAACTGGCAGGCCACAAAATGTTTCTGTCCAAACCATGTAATTGATGAGGCAAGTGAGGAAGTTTCGGATGTTGTGAAACTACGCTAATTTCGTAGATGGTAAAACCTAACTATTTGCATAATAGATGAGTTCTGGTCTTACACTGAAACTTTCTTCTGAAAGGTATGCCATTTAGAGTGCCAATTTATAATTCATTTTGAAATGAATGCTATCGTACAAAGCTCGTATATTTTAATATCATTGATAGGCTCAAACGAATTTAACGCCTGATCGTTTCCTTACCCTGAGATTGAATTTTTCAAGATATTTGTTGGCCAAATGCCAGTATGGGCATCAGGACGGAAAATAAGAATTTCGGAAGATCGAGAATAGTACTAGTTAACCGACATCAACTTAATTTTTAATGTGACCTCGGAACCTTTAGGCATAGGTACTAGTTTAAACTGTCCGTTAAACAGATTTCCTAACACGTTTAAATATTGGGAAGGGTGCGAATGTGGAAATAACGAAGACTGAATAACTTGACGATTCAATGAATTCTATAAATCCAACTTTAGTGGAGTGGGCGTACCTACCTACTCGTAAACGTCAGAGCGAAGTTTGTCTATTTATTATTTGTCAGAAAAGGGTTATATGTTTAGAATATTGAACAGAGATGAGTTGTTTATTGAGGTTTCACAACAATCAAGACCTTGTGTGACAACTTCATAAAAAGCGTTTAGTATTTGTACAAGCCCAAAAATGACGATAAACTTTCCAAATTACAAATTGCGGACGTCTTAAACCAATTTTCCGCTTTTATTCGAGAAAAGGAAAAGTAACTAACATAGCACTTCAACTTGGTCTCAATACGGCACCCCACAGATGGGGTGACTTAGCGGAAAATTATGTTGGCAATAAAGGTAATAAGAAAGCTATTTATTGTTGGTTTTTTGTTCGACACTGTGACGGAAATATAACAGCTACAGGACACTTGAATACACGTGGCGCAATGTCCGATAATATTTATTATCAAGTTGTGGGATGCCAACATTTGGCACCCCTGCCAGAAAGGCTCAACATATCGAATTTAATCCGCCAAGGTCGTACATGATTTGTGGCAAAGAGCGGAACAATATATTGGAAAAATACGTGATACATAACATCTATGATAACAGATGTGATGTCCCTGATAATGATTCATTACATGATCTGGACATATCCATATATACCACTGCTTTTGTTTCATTTTCAATATTATTAAATCCAGAACACGATTACGAACATAAAGCCGTAATGTCAAATGACACGGAAAACAATGCCAACATTAGAAAGAGTTGAATATTCGACAACGTTGCTTTCGTATAACGCCAAGATACTCTGATTATTCCGAAATGTTATCAACATAATTAAATACCAAGAGAATCGATTTGGATTTATGGAAACTGCGCATGACGGTATTTTTTTTCTTCTTTTGGAATTTCTATGTACCCATAAAACCGTGGTACTGAGCAAGCTCTACGAAATTTTCTATATCAATAACAGGGGACTGACAATCGTAATAATGTACATTGATTGTACATGATTGGAGGTGTGGTGGCACAGACTGGAGAGTGTTGGCCTGAAATTGAGTAGAACCAAAACGGAATACTTGTTCTGCGATTTCGGCGGTCTCTCCAATCCAGTGCCTTTAGCTCTAGCTGGAACGCCCATACCGATCTGCTCTGACTTTCGGTACCTCGGGTCACTCATCCAAGGGAATGGTGAGGTAGACCGGGACGTAACACATCGGATCAACGCAGGATGGATGAAATGGAGACAGGTCACGGGAACAACTTGTGACCCACGGATGCCCCTCAAGTTGAAGGGTAAAATCTACAAGTCCGTGATAAGGCCTGTCATACTGTATGGATCAGAATGTTGGGCTGTGAAAAAGACGGATGAAAAAAGATTGCATGTAGCGGAGATGAGAATGTTAAGATGGATGTGTGGTGTGACGAGAATGGATAAAGTGAGAAATGAATATATTAGGGGAAGTTTGAAAGTGGCGCCAGTGACTGAAAAGTTGAAAGGGAATCGTTTGTCTTGGTATGGTCATGTGAAGAGGAGGGATGAAACACATGTTACTAAAAGAGTTATGAGTTTACATGTGGATGGATGGAGAGGAAGAGGGAGACCAAAGAAAAGATGGATGGATTGTGTGAAGAGTGATATGAAAGAAAAGGAAGTTAGTGATAGCATGACGAGTAACAGGGCAGAGTGGAAGAAAAAAACGTGTTGCGCCGACCCCAAATAATATGGGATAAGGGCAGGAAGATGATGATGAGTTACGAATGCTAATGATGACTCTAAATTTGTCTCCAGTTAATTTGTTATACAAGTTTATAGGGCAAACTCAGCAGCAGAAATTATCGGCCATTTACTCTAAGATATAGGTCATATTGTCTCTGATAATACAAATAACTCCGAAAATCAATACATTTTGAGTATCCTAACGGCTACTTCTAGTGGCGACCTTTATCCCGTTGTTCAAATATAGTTAAGGGCTCTCAGTACCAAAGGCCACTAAATTCGAAGGTCAAGAGATTCCATTACAATCATAAACTCGTGCAATTTGTTTCAGGCGTAGTCTCTCGATGTTACCAAGGTAGAAATATTTACCGCAAAACTTATTTTTGGGAACAACAGCACGGGAGCGCACAATATAGAAAGGTTTGGACAGAAAGGTTGGTTTTTTGTCCAGCAGTGGGACATAACAAGCTGATAAAAAACGAACTAAAAGTTTTGATGACCGTCGTGGTCATAAGGGACAGATACCTTATAAAATGTGTTTATAATAATAAAAGTACCACGATATAAAAGGAGAATAGGTATGTGGTGGTGGACCTTTATAAATAAAAAAGTTATGTCAGCTAATTACCAGAAGTTAAAGCTCCGAGGTAAGATTTTTAAAACAACTGTTGTTGTGTTGGTAGGTAATTACTGACTAAAGCTGAGTATCACATATGTTCCTTTATGGAACGTAATTTTTAGGGAAAACCTATTCGTAATGTCAAACAGGTGAACTTTACCTGCTTTTTCAGGCTTTAAAGTACGCTGAAGTGAGTGTAAAGTGGAACCTGCTAGTAGCACATACGTAAAGAGAATTTCTGTTCACTTAAAAATACACGTTCTGAACGAAGAGTTGGTTGGAATTTTTGGTCATGAATTTGAACCCAAAAATATTTCTGAAATAGAGAAATAGGTTTCTCATAGCTGGCAACACAGAACAGCTGTGTGAAACTGCCTGTGGTCAGTCCACAACATCTTACAAGACAGCATTAATTTATCGCCACTATACACGATCCCATCTATATGATAAAAGTTTTCGCGTTACAAGTTCCTGAGTGAGCTGTTTAAGTTCGATTGTAACTTAGTTGTTTGTTCCAATTGCGGTACATAATTGTCTGTGTTAGAGATAGAATTGGGAATGAAACAGATGTATTTTGGCCATGAAAAGAAAAAGTAACATAATCGTATCAATTTTTGTTGTTGTTAGGGCACTTTTGTAGCCAACGTTTGGGAGATAATAGCTTGATTATTATCTGTTGGATACTTTGGTTGGGAAATAAAAAAATAAGCCGTGCTCTCTATCCAGCCAGCAAGGTTATTTTTTTGTTTTTCGGAATGGGAAATTACCAAATAACTCTCCCGTTTTCCTTCTGGGGGGACGAATAGGGAGTGTCTCACTTTTACTGACTAAAACCCACCCATGTTCTTCCAATTGACCTTTGCTTTCCAGGGCCAAGGTAACTCATTCGAACAATCCCGCAGCCCACAGTCAGCCAGCCTAGTAATACATATGTACATACTGGCTGATCTGGCAAACGTTTATTCTGCTATAAATTTTCAAAAAAAAAATCTTAATAAAAATAGGGTGTGGAGCAGGATGTTAAAAAATACTTTACAACCTATTCTTAGTCCTACCAAAAATACACAAAAAAAAACATAAATATCGGTCTAGCCGTTTTGGAGGAATTCGATAACAAACACTGTGACAAAGAATTTTATACACCCTTTTTTTAATTAGTACAAAAAGATGGGGCTCTATCCGTACCCGTTAAAAAAAAAACGAAATTCCAAAATTGTCCACAAAAATTTGTCATAATTGGTAAATTCATAATTGAGTCAATCATGATCACGATATCTACTAGAAAATGCTACGCGCAGTGTTTATTCATTCATAATCAATAGCCTGTACAAAATTTACATAAATTGAGTGACATTTTGGGATACAAACAAACGCTAATAACTTAGCTGTTTATGAATATTATTTATTGAGACTACCTAAATAATAACAAGACCTTTTCTAATAAGCCCTTTAAGTATTTGCACTAATTAAAAATTAGTGATGTATATAAGGATAGTAGATAAGATATGTAGGCTAGCAATAATTTAAGCTAGCTAACTTGTTTTCTTTCTTTTTTTAGACTAAGGCCGGGCTATTAATGAGCCAGTAGTATAGAACGTATGCGCAAGTAAATAGGCTAAGGTTTTATGTGAGGACGACACCAAGTCATCTTTATTACGATTAATTCGATTTAAAGACAGTTAAGTGATAGAAAATCCTTGTCTATACTAATATTATAAAGAGGTAAACTTTGTTTGTTTGTTTGTAATGAATAGGCTCAAAAACTACTGGACCGATTTTAAAAATTCTTTCACCATTCGAAAGGTACATTATCCACGAGTAACATAGGCTATATTTTATTTTGGAAAAAATAGGTTTCCGTACGATATTTGAGTTTTTCGGACACAAGGTGTAAAAAGTCAACCTACGCTGCCTAAACTATAAAAGATAGAACCATAAAATGTTCTAATTAATTGTAGATCTTATAAATATCTACCAAAGTGTGTTAGGAGAAACCAACTTTCACGCGGGCGAAGCCGCTGGCAGAAGCTAGTATATTATAAAACAAAGTCCCTCACCGTATATCTGTCTGTATGAACGATATAAACTCAAAAACTAATAAACGGATTTTAATGCGGTTTTCATCAATAGCCCAAAGCGATTCATGAGAAAGTTTTAAGTGTAGTATAATACATGCATAATATAGTAAAGTCACGAATTTCAGGGGCGGGTCGCTAGTAAGAAATAAAAAGATCGGCATTTTCAAATAATCGTGCGACGCAGCAGGGACACTTCCGTGTTAAAATGTTACTTTTCACCGTTCAAAAGTCGCGTAAAAAAGGCTCCCCACAGGGAAATCGAGTGCGTTCGTCGAAATCCGTCTCGCTTTCCGCTGCAAATGAATTTAAACCGAGGCCTTAATCGCTGATTTTCAGGGCTATCAATTACAAGCCCTCCCGTTCTTTGTAAAATGTAAATGAGCGAATCTTTCCCCAGAGAAAAAACAGTTGTTTTTTTATCATTCTAGATTCGTTTACATCTTTTCAACTTTGAAACTATGTAGACAAGATGAAGGGTCATAAAGCTTAGCATTTACGTGTGTAATAAAGTCTGAAAAGTTTTTTTTAACTTAATTTGCTTTGAAACATTATTGCGAATAACACTTTCCTTTCGCAGTGAATAAAGTACCAAATTGCAGGCAGTTTCTATCTGTATAAACTTAGAGATTTAGTGTCCCCAATCGGCAACTTTTCTCTACCAATGCAATGGTACTTTCTAGTGCTTTAGGTTTGAACGAAAACAAATGCTTTTTTACTCGAGTAGCAGCTATACAAGCAGTACTAAGTGCTTTGCTCGTCTTTTTCAATGTGGAAGACTGAAACTATATTTTGCCTACCAACTATCTACTTAAATATTCAAAGAGCGGTTTTGCATAACAGAATCAGGTAGGTAACCCATCTTAGAGGAGCCTTCGTTTCACGCTTGCTTAAACCTATCATAGCTAGATATTCTATCTTCCTAAACGGCTCATTTGTTTGCTACAGGGAGGAGCTTTCGGTAACATCAGAATATGACGTGACTAATAGCGTTATGTCGGAGATTTATAACTTGGAACATTGCAATGAGGAGCGAGGAGCGTATAAGAAAGAAAAAAGGAAGTTCAGAAAGTGTTTTATAAAGTTACATGGGTAGGTAGGTGCAATCGTATGACATAAGTTATACGCCTCGGCATTTTCAAACTCTTATTATTGAATGGCATGATTTACTGCAGATCTTGATGCCATAGAAAGACAATAAGATGGTACTTTGATCTTGTTTGTGGCTAAAAAGGTCAAGGATAATGGGCATGTAAGCTCGTTTATGAAGATTCATGATAGTCGAAAGTGGCACATTAAGTATCACACAAAAATTAAGAGCAAGAGTATTCATTCTAAAAATTAAATAAGCTTGAAGTATTTTTAAGATTAATTTTACTTTTTTTTAACATACCTTTTCTTTGATGTGGTGACTCACTCTAGTTGTAGCGAGAGGCCGCGTTAGACTACTGACTATACCCACCTACTGTGTTCTTCAGTTGCCCATTGAATTCCAGGGTCACGAAAAATGTTTCAAATATTCCCGCAGCCCTAGCAATCATCGCCGCTGCTTGGTTTTCTAAGTTTTGCTGACAATTCTTTGCAGCGCGCGTAATCGACTCAGGCTTGAACCTTAATGGACGGTGAGCTACGTATTGCTCGTGGAAACGTCCTGCGACTCCTGCCGCGTAAACTTCTCTTTATGAAATAACTACGTTTCCAAGTATTTAGTAGTTAGTACCTACTGATGGGATCACTCGTTAACATCTGAATATCATTCAGACTTATGTACTTCGTCCACTATCTTCAGAGCCTTTTCAGTCCTTTGATAAATCCGACACGGGTTCAACAATTTTATCCTTAGCTGAATAATTATCCGCAATTTAATCACGAACCTCTCCGAAGCAGAATATTATTTTGTGTCCCTTATCTCAGCACCTTTAAAAAGGCCGAAAATAATTAGGTCTGTTTACAAGTTTTCTTAGTAAAAGGAGACTCTGAAAGATCGCTAAAAAGATTTTATTCTTAATACGCTCCGGAATTTTAATTATTAAGTTTTAATAATTCGGCAGAAAATTAGTCTTGAGGAAACTTTAATTAGGTCATGTACACAAAGGGCGATGTTATTTAGTTGGTTGGAAAAGTTAAGAGGGACAGACAGTAAAGCTAAACTTTTACTGTGGGTTCATGGGTTAAAAATTCACGGAGCGAAACGGGCTTATGTGGGTTGTTATGTAATGTATCTAGGCTATGTACAGGAAATGCTTTCTAAAGAAAGAGTAATGAAATATTCAATTAAAATTTTTTTTATTTATCAATGATAGGCTGGCGTTTGACCACCATCTCACCTGATCGTAAGCGATGATGTGGCCGACGATGGAGCAAGCTTGCCTAGAAGTAACTTATTTACTCTTGACTCAAAGACCCCCAAGTTGTAGCTATCAGGAAACACAGACTCCGGCAAGGAATCGTCGTGTATCTTTTATCTATACTATTGATATTATGCAAAAAAAATATTCCTATTTTTGTTTGCAAGAAATGAATTCAAAAAAGACGCAATCGATTTTAAAAACTCTTTCACCAGTAGAATGTTACATTAAGTTAAGTAACTATGTTATCATTAAGTGACATAGGTTATATATTGTCTACTTTTACACGGGCGAAGCAGCTGACAGAAGCTAGTCATATTATTTATGCGTTTCCGTATTCATGCGTCTATATATTATCAACACAGTGATTTGTGCAATTACTTTGCTAATTCACGGTCATATTAATACTAGCCATTATTATAGTAGGTCCAAATTGGGTCTTCTTTTATTAAAGATTCTCAAACTTGTTCACCTTATTAAGAAACTGTGTCTTAAATATTAGTTTTGCTTTTTATTCAGTTCCATAACCCTATAAAACACTGTTACTTCCTTATCCTGGCTTAATATATAATATAAAACAAAGTTTTCCACCTGTCTGTCTGTTACCGATAAACTCGAAAACTACTGAATGGATCTTAATGCCGCTTCACCAATAGACAACAGTTATTCATAGAGTAGGTTTAGGTGTATAATACATGCATATTATAGTAGAGAAAAGCCGAGATGTCATATATTTGTAACCCCCATACGAAGCTGGGTCGGGTTGCTGGTCATAAATAAATGGGAAAGACAACAAAAGGCCGGAACTAACGCTACCAGTTCAAGTGTCAAACCAAAAAAAAAAAACGTAAAATGTCCGTAGTTTATTGCCATGTTCCTGACGAGTGTCTTTAACAAATGTAGTCACTTTATCACTGAGAAGTACCAGGAGAACACTAAACGGAGGAACTGACACGTTCATAGTTTTAACATGTGTAATGTTCTCTAAATGTCCATAGTTACAACCGCACCTGTCAGCGGGGATGAAATACAGACTTAAGTTGTATAAGCGGACCATACCGAGTATTAATCCACTGTCGTTTTGATGGACATTCAATTGGATATCTTGGTTTATCTCTCCAGGAAAAGGATCCTGATATAATTATCACGTGGAAGGTGGTTAAGGATGTGGCGTTTTGGAAATTGATATTGACTGGGTAATTTGTAAGTATGTCTAACATTAAAGCTAGAACTACACTGCGGACACGTGTGCTATATACGCTGATCTGGGCGCGTCGGTCTCCCATACATTTTATATAGAAACTAGACTTGTAGAGCTACACTTGATTGTGGATCAAGTGTACTCGCGACGCTGTCGTTCTACGTACAAATCGGGCGTGTTCGGGTGAGCGTCGGTCTAATGTAGTTCTAGCTTAATTATTTAAATGTACCTAGTTCATGTATTCAGTAACCTCAACAAAAAAAGGCGATTTGTTTGATAATGATTACAAGGATCTTTCAATTTAATTGTTGTAAACAGTAGTTTTAATTGCAATTAATTCACTAACAATGAACACAAATTAGAGTTCCATTTTAGTGTAAGCCTCTAGCTATAAGGAGGCGCGAAGCGTACTATGAAGTCCCACACCAAAACACAAAGGGGTGCCAAAAACCGAATTCAAACAGCCGAGTAGACAGCGCGAGAAGTGCCACAAATTCACTTGGCGAATACACATCAAACTAGCTAAACTGACCTATATACAGACAATGGCAGGAGAAATTGAATGGGACGCTCTTAAATTATTGTCCGTACCGTACGTACGTGGGGCTCCTTTGACAAACGGTACAATACGTGAATGACGTCAGTTATCGGGGGTTCGGAGGGTAGATCGAGATATTCAATAGACGCAATGATTTACGTGGAAAGTAAAACGTGTTACGTGTATGTGGAAGTAAAACTTCTATCTAATAACTATTTATTTACTTTTAAGACTTAGTTAACAGTAAGTAAAGAAGATTCTGCAGCTATATTGGGCGAAAGAAGCGCTTCTACAACAATTCATTATAGGTTTAAAAAGGCGTCTCTGTAACATTTTTTTTCTCTTTTTAAATATCTTTGCTCCCGTCGGCTCAGTTTTAGAGATTAAGAAACGCTAGTAAGGACATTTTTTTTTCGGTGTGGAAATCCTCACGAATATTTCCCGCCTAGGGGTGGGCGGACAGGTCTGTCAGACTTGGACTAGACTAAAGATTATTGACTAAAACTAACCCGAAACCCACGCAGACATGCGTCGGATGCTACAGGTGCGTTGTGACTTCCGCTGCCCTAGTCTAGTAATCGTATCTTCCCGTAGTGTTCAGTGAGTTGTTAACTTCCTTATTATACGTCTAACTTAATTTCCTGGCGTCTCTTTATTTTGATTATTATCATATAAATGTCTCTTAGATAAGAAAGGCAGGAAACCTGCCTCCATAAAACCGAATAAACATCAATCATTCCTTTGAACAAAAATAATGGAACCAGGGAAAATTCAAACAAAACTAGAAAAAGACGATAAATCTAAATCTTATAATTATAAAAAAAAACACTGTCTTTGAAAAAGTATATTTTCCTCTTTGCACACGTAATTAACCGACAGATCGTAGTTTAATGGTAACGGCCAAGCGCATTACTTTGTGTAATTTATTTCGTCACCACTGCTCTCAAAACGGTGACAGAAAATATCGTGAGGAAACCGGTATGTTTTAGAACTCTTAGAACCAAAAAATCGAAGTCGAATCGTGATGGATTACGGCACATTCTCTCTCCCAGACCGGAGGCCTGAGTCCTAGCAGTGGGAACATTAAATGACTGATTATGCTTATGCTAAACCTAACTTATTTAAAACCTGCCTATGTACAAGTTACAACTACATATAAATATCTACTTTGGAAGCACGCTGACAGGAACCATTTACGCTTAAAATTACAAGGCAAGTTGCTAGTTCGAACGCGAGTAAGATAAAATGTTCACGGTACAATGGAAGACGGGACCGGACCAAAAAACCGTTTTCCTAGGTGAATTTGTAAATCGGAAGGTCGAATAGATCCCTTTCAATGCAATAAAATATCCGTAATATGAGCAATATAAAATCGTTATCGACCTTGTCGAAAGGCTTTTTGGACTGGAATGGAAGCAGTTTGATGTCTTTTAGAAAGTGTTTTATTTCGTCGTAATATTTATAAAAATATATTTTTCGAGGAATGTTTTTTTTTACCATTACCTTTTTTTTGCTTTCTGAAGGTAGTGGATGAAATATGTATATAACGACTTAATGATACTCAGAATCAATAGGTATATACTTACTACTAAATACATAGAAACTTAGGCAAGACACAAAAACCAAACAATTCCGGAAGGGCTTGTGGACGACAAGCCACGAGTAGTTCGCCGTCCGATAAGTATCAGGCCCTCAAAGGATGTCAGTATGATTAAAGGGGCTCGTTATAGCCGATGCTTGCTAGAATTGCAGGATTGATAGAATGAGTTACTGCGGCTCTGGAACGCAAAAGGCAACTGACCGAGCGGGACTCGTGTTTCTATGTTTTTCTTTCTTTTAGTCAGAAAGATTTTACACACCCTCTCGCCCCACTCAGAGCGAGAATCGTTAATTTAATGAAATATGGCACATAAAACATTTACATATTACAATTAAGGTATTCCAGAAAAAAAAGACTAGGTGAACGTGTACATAAATGTCCGCGAAATAATGAAGTAATAATGCATGAATGGTTATAATTACCAAAACCTTACTAAAGGGGAAATCTATGTATTGGAAATCACGAAAATCGGACACGTTGATCTAAGTTAAATAACACTAACAGAAAGCCTAACTGCAGAGTGTGCGTGGAAATTGCATGACTTAATTCCGCCATCTCATTTCTACCATCGGACGACCCGACGTACGGCGGGTATCTACCCTTACGTTGTTAAAATCTCTACGGTCTGGACTAAGCGTTTTGCCTCGTCGTTTATACCGTGTACATCGAAGGACTGGAACAATTTGCCTGCTGCGGTCTTCCCATCCGATTATAATTAGGGTGTCTTCAAGGCTAGAGTGAATAGGCTCTTAATAAACTAGTGCGCCTTACCATCAACGATTGCATCACTGCTTACCATCAGGTGGGGTCGCAGTCAAGCACTAGTTTATATCAAATAAAAAAAAAATAACTGCTTAGTAATGTTGCCTTTAAACCTGGTTACCTGCCTAGGTACCTACTTACAAGTTTATTTTTATTTATAGATTTTATATTTTGTTTATGAATCGAAACAAAATCATAACTATTTTCGTATTTTTACACAGTCACATAGAGACATAGATTTAGACACCTAGTCTTCGTATACTCAAAAAATACCAAATGCTTTAATGATATAAAAACGGAAAGGTACTCTCAAATATTTTATGAGCATGCCAAATCTATATCAAATGGAGAGTATATATATAATAGTCAATAACAATTGATATAAAACATATTAAGCGTTGGAATACAGCGTAAGTGTCGTTTGCTCTTATCTTAGAGCCATTTATGTTGCGGACGAAGTGTTTATAGCCCATTGACATGCGATATTTCGTGAAGTAATAATATTGTGAAAATTTCAAATAAATTGGCAATATTTTTTAAGCATTTTAAGTAATGTAAAATAATATTTAAACTATTTTTAATTAAATTCATTTATAAGAGAGTACGAGTTTGAATGGAATTATTTTTTGTTTTTAAGTAAAGAAATCAGTAAACAATGTAACAAGATACGCGTGAAAAACGTAACCATTTCAAGCCATGGTCCGGAGTGAGGAGGAGTGGCAGGCGGTAGCCTCCTTCTGCGAAGCAGTAATGCTAGCAAAGGAGGCGGCCGATCGCGTTAGGCAACGGTCCTTACTCCCTGCTCGCCGCCGGGATTCCGATCCCGATTTCTGGCCACCGTAGGCGCGGGCTTGCGCACGACGAGCAATGGGTGGCTCGTCGTCCGACCGTCCGGTAACCGTCCAGACCGAGCCCAAGTCGTCATCGGCGCGTAATGTTCCACGCGCGCCTCAAGGTGATGTCAGCAAATCGTAGGGACCTAGCAGGGTCGAAACCTACTGGGTCCACGGGTAGTGTGAAAGCGAGACCCGGGGCCCTGGGACGAAGGCAACGAAGGAACAGGAGTGGGTTTTTAGTCAGTAAAAGTCTGACACTATCTTCCGCTCCGCTCAGGATTTGTTGCGTAAGATGATTTTCCCACCCAATAAAAAAAAACCCTTCTTGCAGTCGGGTAAAAAGATCCTGAACACGCCGAGTAATTTTTCCCTACTTAAAAAGTTGTGAAGAGTTTTCTAATTTTTTTTCCTACATTTTACATGTAACTTCTACCCCCTAGACATGTCAACTACAACATTTGTTTGTGACTTATGTATGTTTCACATTATTTCAAGTTTAGCAACAATTTCTAGTGTTCTTGCTCCAGGGATTTATAATATTCTATCCCGTAAAGCAGTAAAACACTAGGCGTCAGATATAAGTATTTTCCCCACACGAAGAGTAATTGTATTTTCTCCTTGAAATATAAACCATTTGAAACGGGTGCCGGTGAAAAATAGTAAGGTTTAGAGATCTTAATGCCGCCGTTCCTGTATCGGAAAATGATCGATTCAGTGCATGGAACTTTTATCGAGTGTGAAAACTATTTTGTTGAGAAATATAGACTATATTTTCAAGATAACTGTTTTTAGTAAATATGCTTCAATATGTACGATTTCAATTAAGATTAAAAGCCATTTTACTTTCTGATATATCAGTACTTAGAGCAATGTGATTTCAAGTAGTACTGTCAGTCTGAGAACTGTGTGGGCGGTATAACATCCTGGCATAGTGCAGATTCGCTTTCAAACATGCGTGACCTTTGGCATAGGAAAGTTGTTATGAAGCCATGTGAATTTGTACTGCATGCAGAGAACGTATTGAAAGGGGGTTTTCAACTAATCAATTCTAGGATTCAGACGTGTAAATCCATTTGAGAATTGAATTGAGTAAAGCGTATCCTGAATTCTAAGAGCAATAAGTAATTGGTGCTACACGTGTAAAAGTATGATCTACCTACACGTGCAAAGTGTGATCTACATGTTATGTGTCAAAGGGAGTTTTTGGCGGGGTTTCTACTGAAGAATGAAGTTCAATAGCAGTATTAATTATTCGTAAATTGATTCCTAGTAGATATTGTGATGTAAAATTGGCATAACTTTGTATCTCAAGTGTTTGCGCAACTAGATAATATGTGGAATCATTGAAACAGGCGCGATCTCGGTAAAATGGAACGTTGACTTGATATATTTCCCGCAAAATATCACAAAAACATAAGAATGAATACATCCATATTCTAATGGTATACAAATTAACTATTCACACGAAGACATTGCTTAAAGGACTTAGTATCCAAGCCAAACACATGTGTTAAAGCAACGGAGAAGTGTCATCTGTGAGCAATCGTTCATCATTATCTGTCCTCGACAAATTGGCGTATAATAGCAGACCTTCGCAAAAGTGTTCATCACGCTAACTATGAGAAGTTGCGAGGATTTAATATCATCCAATTTCATCCCACAAGAGGAAAATGATACCCTCTGTCTCCTAGCAATACTTTATTGTTAAAACTTGATATCGAAGTTTGTTATATAAAAGTTTGAGCGCCATTATTTTATAGGGTGCTTATGTAAAAGAGGGTCATAGAATGGACGATGTAATAGATTCACGGGACGTTCGTTTATGAGTTCTTGATATATAAACAGAAATAATAAAAAAGCATACTATAACAAAATGTATTAATGTAAATAACTTTACATCCAAAATGTTTTAATACATTATTCAGAATAATATAGCATAGCATAGCATAGTCGGCCTTATAATGTTCCCACTGTTGGGACTCAGACCTCCTCTCTAGGAGAGGGAACGGGCCGTAATCCACCACGCGGGCCCAGTGCGGGTTGGTGGATGTCACATGTCTTTCGAATTTTTGGTTCTAGGACATGCCGGTTTCCTCACGATGTTTTCCTTCACCGTTTTGAGAGCAGTGGTGATGAAATAAATTACACAAAGTAATGCGCCTGGCTGGGTTTGAACCCGCGACCTACAACTCGTAAGTCGAGGGCGTTACCACTCGGCCACCACTGCTCTATTCAGAATAATATACATATATATATATATATATATATATATATATATATATATATATATATATATATATATATATATATATATATATATATATATATATATATATATATATATATATATTAAATGTCTTGAATATTAAGAAATAAATAAATACCTAATTACGAAAATAGAATAACGTACCTTTAATATAAAGTTTATTTGAACTTATAATTCTAGTTCAATCCAAAGATACTTACTTCACTTAAAAGCAACCCGTTTTAAAAAACGGCGATTTCATAGGTAAAAACCTTGGGTACGCCACAATTATGGCGGTAAGTCCCTTCTTTGAGGAGTGGCTGGAATGACAATACGGCGTCCTCACCTTCCGCATGACGCAAGTTCTAAGCGGACATGGTAAGTTCGGAAGGTTCCTGCACCGGATTTGTGCGGAAGAAACGCCCTAGTGTCACCATTGTGTGGACCGCCCAGAGGACACGGTGGAGCACACGGTAGAGGTGTGCCCCGCTTGGGCAGAGCACCGTCGGTCCTCGTAGGAGCGATCGGCGGTAATGACCTCTCGCGCCGGGTCTTTGTACAGGCTATGGTCCGGAGCGAGGCGGAGTGGCAGGCAGGCGCCTGCTTCTGCGAAGCAGTAATGTTATCAAACACGTGCGAACGGCTGTCACGCTCCAGTTGTCGATCCCGATTGCCAGCCACCGTAGGCGCAGGCTTGCGGACGGCGAGGAATGCCGTCTGGTCGTCCGGTAACGGCCCGGACCGATACCAAGTCGTCAACGGCGAGTACTATTCCACGTGCGCCTCAAGATATCAGCGAACCGTAGGGGCCCAGCAGGGTCGAAGCCATGAGTTAAGTGAAAATGATCCCTGGGGCCCTGGAACCCAAGGCAAAGAAGGAACAAATGTATATAAATTTAAATTATAAGTAAGTTTATTTTTATTTTCTTCAATGTGTATAGATTTTTCTAGTTTGCAAGTTTCTACTGTAAACGCCTTGGACATCCTCCGTAACGTTGTACAAGTGCTTGTATATAAATAAATAAACGAGTGAGTTTTAGTCATTAAAAGTCTGACACGCCCTCCCGCTCCGCCCAAAGACGGGAGATGTCATAAGATGATTTCTCACCTAAAAAAAATAGGTAAAGACCTATTATAATTTAAGTATTTTAAATATTAAAAAGAACACGGTTGCATATTTGCCTGAACTTAGGTATAACTGTGCTTCAGGCTAGGAAGTGCTTGGCGACAAAATAATATGACAGATGAAAAAAAGAAATCGTTATTTAGAAAACAAGGAAGTATATTTATTTATTTATTTCATACTTCATCATCATATTTGCGCAGATTGAAAACAAATCGAATGCAGTACTTTAGAAGATGGTCGAGTTTATTGAGGAGATCTGCATTCAGGTCATAGTACCACACATCGCCATAATCGATGATAGGAAAAATTGGGGTCTATACACGCATTGCCTTCGTGGTCGATGGCAAAAAGTTTTTAAGACGATACAGAGCCCGCAGCATTCCCGTAACCCTCTGACTAACAGAGAATAGTTTCTGTCTGTACGTAAGATATGCTTAGAAAGTAATTAAGAATAATCATTTTTATAATATTTTTAGGTTAAGGTAACGCTAAATTAATTCCTAACTATAAGACTGATATCTATTAATAATGTGATGCTAGAGAGATCGAATGAAGTTATTGATTGACCTTAACAGTGGCATTTGAAGAGCAGGTCGAAGGTTAAATTAAATATATTTATAGTGTTAATTTTAATAAGCATAATATGATGCAGGTGTACAATACATTCAGAAACTGATGTAGATGTACATGCCTAGAAATAAATACGTTAAAAACAATTACTGTTAATAAGGCATATAATAAAAGAGACGAGAGCAATGAGGAAGATGTAAGATATGAAGTAGATGCGAGACAGGTATAGATTGTGTTAAAGACAATACGATGATAAGGGGAAAATACTATAATGATTGTTGATCTGATAGACATTCACCTAAGACGGCATGATGCGCAAATGTTGATTAAAAGATATGAAGTAGATGCGAGACAGGTATAGATTGTGTTAAAGACAATACGATGATAAGGAGATACCATAATGATTGTTGATCTGATAGACATTCACCCACAAGACGGCATGATGCGCAAATGTTGATTAAAAGATATGAAGTAGATGCGAGACAGGTATAGACTGTGTTAAAGACAATACGATGATAAGGAGAAAATACCATAATGATTGTTGATCTGATAGATAGACATTCACCTAAGACGACATGATGTGCAAACGTTGATTTGAAATTATACTAGGGCCAGATTATAATAAAAACATTATTTAAACTAGACAAATCTACACCCATTGGCATTTCCATTAAAAATCAGATCAAATAACTAATTAAAATAACACCAACATCAAACAATAATTATGAATTTAATGATACAATATGAATGCAAACGAACGACCCAGCTATGTTCTATATCTACATGTGTTTACAAAAACTTTATTGTCCATCTATAAATCAAAAGAAAATGAAGGTTTAGCTACGTAACCAATTGAAGAGAAAGGCCGTCATGCTATTCCTAAGAAGACAGAAGAGGAAAGTTTTGATGGGGAAAAAGCCTTTGAATACACCTCTATAATAGATTTATTGTCATAGTAAGAAAAAAATTGCTGATTTGAGCCGATATGAATGTATGAATTTTTCAAGAATGTTGATTTTCTGTTAATGATATAGACTAGTGCTAGACTGCGGTCCAACCTATTGGTAAGTAAGCAGTGATGCAATCGTTGATAGTGAAGTGCAGTAGTCCATTAAGAGCTTACTCACTCTATGACTTGAAGACACCTAAATTACAATCGGACGGAAAGATCGCTGCAGGCAGGCAACAAACGACAGGCCAAGGAACGACTAGGCGAAATGCTTAGTCGGGACCGTAGGGTTGTCATCAATCTAAAGGTGGACGCTCGCCGTGAGTCGGGTTGTTCGATGGTAGGTTTGTAAATATTAGTAATAAACATATAATATTGAAACCGATAGCGATGTCACAATTGGAACAAATTAAATAACCCATGTTAATAGGTAATCTATCATCAAAGTGGATGTAATAATGAAACATAAGTAAGAATGAACTGGTGTACATACATTTATCTAAATTTTATTTACATTTTCAATACTTAGCTGTAGCAGGGTCCCAAATTTTTTAATCTAATTTCGATGTTTCAAAGAAAACACCATTTCATTTAACTTGTACCACGCTAAGAAGTCTTTCGAGTATATGTAGGTAGGTACTAACAGTACAATGAAAAGGAATGGTTTCAGGTAAAAATGGCCTAAAATGTTTTCTTAGGACTCGCATTATTATCAGAAACAGATGAAACCCATTCTTCTGGATGTTACAGAAACACAGCTACCACCTTTAATTAGTTCAATGGCACTAAAAGATGATGCACGATCAATATGAATCAAACGGAATAATCCCGCATCAATTTAGTTTACGGTAGAATGAACTAAAAGCTAATTTTAACTGAGGGAGACAGAGGTAGACTATGTACAGACCACTTCCGTAATTTCATCAAATATTTTAATACGGGTACATCCGTTGTACTGTACATTAATACCTTTTCATAAAGTTTTAGACGATACTGAACCAACAGAGTTTGGTAGCTAGATATCTACAAAGTTTCCACGTTCACTCCGATACGAAGTAATCGAAATTAACATCGAAGCAGTTGGTCGTCCGTGGAATAATGTTTTATTTCACGCCTAATGTTACGGACAAGTTTTTATGAATTCCTTAGAATGCGGCCACCAACTGTTCCAGTGGGTAACCGATTTATGAAGGTCTAAACTTTAGGCGACACTGTCTGACTTAATCGAATTCTGTCGGGGCTTTCGTCCGGCTAATCAAATCTCCCAGCTCGAACTTTAGACATGTTGGAAGTGGTACGCGTCACTGCAAGTTAATTACTAATATCGACATGATTGAGCATCAGGAAAATTTTATTAAATCTCACCAAGATATTAAATATGACAGGATAAAATGAATTATTGATACTGCTTCGAGAATTGCTAAATTTATGGGTTCGATTATTAATATTGTAGCCGGACAGGCTGAAACATGGCACCTTGAAGTATATAAAATTACATATATTGAATTTGTTGAGATACTCATTTTAGTAGGTAGGTAGATTAACTAAAAAGGGAAGAAGTACTCAACGAACCTTACATTAAGGTTAAAATAGACTAAACAAAAACAGTCGAAAACGCAAACAAAGCGTAAACGAGCACAAAACTAAACGGAACAGAAGCGTCACATCCAACGCTGTGGCGCGTGTACCCTCAGTGGAAAAATTTTGTTCCCCTCCTGTCCTTAATTTTAACTAATTTCAGCTGCAAACGCCTGCCGTGTCCGCGCCAAGCGGGCGAACTGTCCAAGTAATTACTTCCACGGTAATCCCGCAGAGCTTGTAATCCTGTATAATATTATGTAGACTGGTATGACAGTGTTCTTAGATGGTAATAATAATAAGCGTTCGCATTGTGCGGTACTTTGCTGTCATACAGTTCATTGGTGTTTATGGATATTTTAAGGGAGCTTAAGGGAGTGTTGAATTCTAAGGTAAACAGGAATGAATACATAAAATATTTAGTTATACAACTTACAACACTTCACAACACTGTTGTACAAGTTATACAACTTGTACAACACGAAAACCATTGTTGACACATATAATGAGTGTAATAATCATGATTAGACTACATTGTTTGATTAAACGTAACGTGTCTACAAGCGCGTAAATAGTTTTGTACTAGGTACTCTTATTATTTCCTCATCTCTGTTTTCGTGGACTCGTTCGGAAACAGCCAGTAAAACACTATCATTAATAATTTAAATCCTATTAATTTCATAATAGCTATAATGTTTAGGTTTTTTTTTGTTTGTGAAGAGTATACAGATTTGTTGTTTTTTTTTTTAATCATGTCATGAAAAAAAACCTTTAGAATCGGTCTTGTGAATCCGCTGCAGTTACAATTTTTAATAAAAGTTTATTTGATTTCCACCATGAACTGCTGGCAGTTGGACCTGGACCTTAGGAAGACATACGAGGGGCGGAAGCTAAATCGCCTTAGACACGTTTCATGGAACGTAGTACCAACCGACGATTATCCTTGTACACGCTATGCAAGTGCAACCAAGGATCACCCTCGGTTGGTGGGAAACTATTACAACATATGGAAAACAGATATAGTTTCAGTTTTGGGTAATTTAAGTGAACTGGTTAGAACTATGTTAGAAAAGGGGTTGGCATCATGGCCCCAGTAGGCTTCGAACCCTCCGACCTTAATATCGTAATCTTAATAATAATCGACCAAGGGAGTGATTTGCACAGTCAATAAATAGGTCCCTAAAAACACGTCGCTAGGACGAACTGACCTAGCAGTAATGAGGCTACATATCCTGAGGCGCAAGCAAGCAAGCCTACTAATATTTCTCGATTCACCAATGAAAATGTAATAAGTCTACTTTTATTGGGAATAATTTGAACAATATCCGTTCCCAAACAGTGAGTTTGGATACGATGATTTCCTTTTGGGTCGATGACTGAGCTACATACCAATTTCTATTTGGATTTGGTTTCCGTACTTATTCCATGGTGGACCATTGATTATAATATGGTCGTTGTACGATTGTACCTACTCAATGATTATTATTTTTGTGTGACATATGAGTGAGCGTTTTTAAGTCCGCGAATAATAATTTATGAACGTCGCCTCGTTCGAAAGTTCCATCTTTTCTCAGAAAAGCAATACTGTTATTATTTATTGTTGATAGGTTCACGCTTGACCACTATCTCATTTGATGGAAAGCGATGATGTGCTATCTCGTAAAGTAGAACTAATACAATGAAACAACTTAAGGTTTTAGCATAGTTTTAAAATGTACATACTTAAATTTTTTGTACCAAATTTTGCGCCGGTATTTGTGACTTTCATGTAACATTAAGTGACAAAAAACGTCACTTTCGTCTATGACAACACCGTGGTCAAGGTGAAATAAAAAAAAGCCATTATAAAATAAAACCTAGTTGTTTAGTCACTTAATCTCGGACACAGTTCCCTTCTCATTGGCCCTTACTTTGAGAGCTTTAATATCAACCTTGCGGCACAATTTTACTTTCATAAAACACTTTGAAAGAAATGATAAGAACAAAGGCGCGACTAACTTAGTTTAGCGAATAAATATTTAAAAAAAAAATGTTGGTTCAAGGAAATGGAAAAGAATTGCGATAAGATTTACTCATAGAACCTTTTGTTCTTTGTAAGAAATGTAAACAAAAAGTAAAAAAAAAAACGCTTAAATATTTATTTTATTATGTTTTTTTTTTATTCACTGTTATAGCGGCAACAGAAATACATCATTTGTGAAAAATTCAAATGTCTAGCTTGATAGCTATAGCAGGCTGTGTCTCATGAACCAATCACGGTGGTGACAAGCAGATGGACAGCTGAGTGATAGCAATAAGGTCCGGTTTTAATCCAAAAAAAAAAAAAACAGTTCAAAGTGTTGAAAGCACGATTCCACTCAAATTAACGAATTTAATTTGAAATATTTCCCTTTGGTCCCGATAAATGACTCAAATAATCCCAGCGAAATACCACACCAAAATCATAATAATATTATTTAACGGCATCGTTCGGCGTTTTCATCTTAAAACCTCTCTTTGAGCCACAAGCACGAAAAAAATTTGCTAATATAACGAGGCCTTAAAAAGTCATGTTGGCAACAATGTAATTTGAGTGTTCGTCTCTACCTCGAGGGTGCTTCGACATTCCGCTTCCATGATATCACGTTCCCAACTTTCACTTAGATACAGCGTGTTTAAAACATGTAACAAAGTAAAGTTCTTGTGTAATGAAAAGTATTACAATCGATGAGCTTCTAAGCTATAGAATAATGTTTATTGTACACCAAAACATGTTACTAAAAGAGTTATGAGTATACATGTGGATGAGTGGAGAGGGAGAGGGAGGCCAAAGAAAAGATGGATGGATTGTGTGAACAGTGATATGAAAGAAAAGGAAGTTAGTGATAGTATGACGGTTGACAGGATAGAATGGAAGAAAAAAACGTATTGCGCCGACCCCAAATAAGATGGGACAAGGGCAGGAAGATGATGATGTACACCAAAACAGTTAAACAGCTCTTTTACACACATATATATCGCTATAATATATCCATATTTTAGCGATATGCTAAACGCTAGAAAGAATCCAAATATAAAAACAGTTATAAATAATTTTAGCAAATCGCTGGAAAGAGAAAAGAATCAACAATTCAAATTGAGAAATCCCTCAGACAAAACGAAAAGCACAGATGCGGGTGCTGCAAAACGGTTAATATTGAAAGCGCTTTATCACTTTCGCCGCTGTATTTTCTTTTCCACAAATCCAAAAGCGGTAACCGCGATGAAACTACATTTTTAATTTAAAACGATATAGATTAAATACGGCAGACGAAATTTCATTTATGCTCTTGTTCACAGAGAGAGAATAAATACAAACAAATACGGCATGACTTTTTTCCGTTCATAACTGCTAGCATGCATGCACCTCTACTATAGGTTCATTAATTCCGTTGTTTCTGTGATACACAAAAAAGGGGAACAGAATTAATTGAGCGGATATTGCATATAGTGTGTGTGTCACATGAAAACTTCACAATAAAGGCAAAAATTCTCATAATATTTGTAGTTTACTAACTCAACGATGAACTACCCGTAGATAAGTAATTAAATTAGGTCTCCGTCAAATATAAATATGAAGTAAAGTTCATCATTACAGTTGAAAATGTTAATTATAAAAGGCCTAGGGATCTATTGTGCCCCAACTTGAGCCTAAACGAGACCAAAGTACAAAAGTTCCGGCCTCGATTTGTATAAGTTACAAGATACTAAGGTCACAATGAATAATAATTCTATGGAAATTGCCAAACTAGATTTATAGAGCAAGTTGTGTATAAGGCCTTCAAGTCGTACACTCAAGCCGAGATAATGAAGTGAGTTTCCGAAAGAGCAATCGATTGGCGATCCACAATAACGAAACACATAAATCACCATTGTTTCCTTATCTTAAAGACCAAAACAATTGGATGTTTACTATTATATATGGCAAATTAAGTTTGGTACTATATGTGAGGAATTATAAGAGGCTGTTTTTATTTCTCACTAAGAATCACCATTTCATAAGCCAAATAATGGCTCACAAAAGTTTGAGGCGCTTTGAAAATATATTGAGTTACTTATTATTAATAAAAAAAGTTTTTGCATCATTTCACTCCTCGAAGATTTACCAACTGTGAACAAAGGAAACTGCGAAAATGTACTTAATTATTTACCTATTTACTTAAATTGATGAAATCTTGCATCTTTCTATGCTGACCATAATCTGAATTACCTGTAACAACAACAAATTAAATTATTAATTAAGGTAAACGATGGCGAAGGAGATCAATAAATAATTGGGAAGTTTCGTTTAATATCGGTAATATATCGCAAAAGGAGGTTTACGAGCGCTTAAATAAAAATAATTTATTATTGCTAATAATAGAGAGGAAAAGTGTTAGGGAAGGATAAGATTAACGCAAGGCGATCAATTGTAACGTACACCTTCGGAACAGTGTAGAGTTTCCAAGACTGTTCTGTTCATTCTGTTTAATGAAGACAAGTTTAGCTGCGGGATGAACTAACTAACGTGGAAATTTTTAATCATGTAGAAGTACGGTAGACAATTTTAAATGTTTAATTTTAGTAATGTCACAAAGAAATCGTCAAAGACATTACATAAGTTACCATTTTCAATGGACACACCCCAAATGATGTAGAGATCGAATGTAAGTAAACAGTATTGTCAGAGTTCATTAATAATTTATTTATGCAACAAATATGATAAGTTCTAGAATACAAGCACTTTGAGATACAGCTTAGTAGTAATATACAATTCAATAAACATCTGTGTCTGAACTAGATAATTTAATATCTGTGTCTTAGACAGCAGTTATATTTGCATTATTGTAAATAACCTGAAAAGTATCGAAAAGTCGTCAAAATTTAAACCGGCTTTATCGACTCCTGTCAAACGAAGGTATATCGTTATATTACGGTTATTAATTGAATGAATAATTTATAACAAAAGTTTTAAGTCTAATGAGAAGCTAAAGCGTCTCTTGAATGATTAATTTTCATCCCGGTAGGTATATATTTATTATGCACTGGAGAAGATTTATTTCGAAACATTTTTAGTTGAGTGAATCTTATTTGGTAACTTATTCATGATTGTTATTTAAGAAATAAATCATTTGCGATAGAGTGGATAGACACAATTGAACCCTTTCCCACGACAAGTGGCACAAAATCACTCAAACCACAATGTTTACGAAGGACCGAAAATTCGGGATTCTTTCCCCGATTTCACTTAAATATTGAGCCGCATGATGTATGGGACATCCACATGTCCGCCTATTATCTACTAGTAAATGAAGGGTTGAATATTTATGATCATCCAATTTCCGTGCATGTCATGCCCAGTAGCTCCCAATCCCATATCAACAGCTGTCAGGAGTTACCGTTGCCGGATTTCGGCACGTTTCTTTTTCTTTATGAAAACCTTTATTCGCGTCATGAGCCTCTTCATTTTATGGATGTAACGTTTAGAGAGTGGGACTTGGTATTTTTAAGACGAATAAAGGACAACGTTATTGGGGAGGGTCTTCAAATATGAAGGTTTCATGAAAGTGGTTTTCTCCTATATTTATACAAGTACTTGTAGAAAAACTTGATTGTCGGAAGATTTCTATTTTCTTTTGTTTTAAAAATATCATTTTGATAAGTTGTGACGCTAAACGATACGCAACATTCATTCGGTTTCTGAAAGTCTGCCTGATCAAACTGCCGTTCAATTACTACAACTTTTGAATATACTTTTTTATTATTATACTGGTTGTTGATTTATGCACCCTCATATGATCAGCTACTGTTATTTGGAATCTCCAGTTGCATTAAAACTTATTATCAACAGTAATTGTTTCAATGCACTGATAGATTTGGTCCTGAATAGTAAAGGTTTTATTTCTGGTTCTATCATATTTACTAGGAACATGATTGCAGCTGAGCTCATTCGGTACCGTAAAACGGGGTGAATAAAAACGCGTGGGGTGAATAGAAACAAATCTTTAATGAGGATTGTCACGTTATTGAAAAATTATTTGCAGTATTTGAGTACTCAAAGTTATAGAAATGGTATATTAAAACACATTACTTTATTGAAACTAAAAATAGGATCATATAACAATGTAAAAATCTCAATCAAAGTTTTGTTTTCATTCACCCCTGCGTTTGTATTCATCCCGTTTGACTGTACCTATTTTTAAATTCACCTTATTGTAGTACTCGTAGGGATTCATATTTTTTTTGGAATTTCGCCGAGTTTAATGCAATTCTTTTTCTCTGCTGCTAGATATACTAATATCCGAAAGAGACATGTACAACAAAAAAAATTATTAAAAGCTTTTTGTAAAAACACATTAAAAACATTGTGGTTTTACTTAATAAACATGATTTACATACCGTAGAAATGATAATCTGCTGTGCATAGAAACCACAAGATTTACGTAAATAAATAACATAATTTATTAATAAATTAGTCAACACACACTGATTACTTGACAAAGCTTTTGACAGCAGGTTAATTTATGATGAAGGTGTAACTAGCGTTTCAGAAACTTAAAATGGTATTTGACTTGTAATTTTTTACTAAGATTTGACAGCGCTGTCAATTAATAAAATGATCATATCAAAGTAGCTGATCATGCTTTGAGTAACTCAATTGATACTTAACGAGAAATTTGACAGCTAGTTAGTTAATTTTACGTTGATCGACCTTTCAGAAACCGGGTGATAGTCAAATATAATTAAAATCTAAACTATTACCAAGTTTTGAAGTTAGTCAAAGGTCAATTAATGGCTGCTGAAAATCTGACAACTACTTACTTAAATTAATGTAGCATAGCATTGCGCTTTGAATATGACAAGTCAGTTAAATGATTTCTGAACAAGCCCCTAATGCTAGAGGCTCATATTCAAAAATATTACAAGCCATCTGGCTTCCGAAATGTTGGAAAGATGTAACATGTTTTCCATTCTCATACAATATTCGAATCGCGCATAAACTTGTGGCATTGACGTCGAGTTTTCGTGTTGTATCGCTATTCGATGCGCCGTTGCCCACGGCTTTTTGTATTCGGACCGTGAAATTAAAATAAATCTATGCTACTGCGATTCTAGTCTCAAACCACAAGTCGATAAATTTAGAAAGCAAATACAGTACTATACTTCTGTTTTATTTTAATTTCAAAATATTTGCTAATGGAGCGAGAATCACTTCAAAATGTAAATATAAAGTTGTTGATCGTGTGCAAAGAACTTTGTATGCCAGCAATTTCCATATAAACACAACTAATTATTTCTCCGATCAGAATCGCACAATACAATCAATGTCCTTCCTGTGCGTGATTTGTTTTACCGATTAATTTCAGCGCTCATTAGCCGCAGAAATCGTTGTTATGGCTACGTACTAATTTTGGTTTTAACAATGAAACGCGTTTACGGCGTGTTTACGATTGCTTACAATGTGCAAACACGATCGTAATAAAAGTCACAAGTCCTGCTTCAAAATACTTGTCCAATTGTAGAATGAAACCAGTGCGGTCATGTGACATCGGTAGCAAAAAACAGCATCAGAAAAGCTTTCGAAGGACTGTAGGGTCCGGTCACAAAATCTATTTGCGTTGCCACACAAACAGAGTAAAATGTATGTGGCTGCTTTGTGACCATCGATTCGTTGGGAAAATGCCTTCATTTATTTTCATTAAATCCCAAACTGAAACGTAGTTGGAAGCTTATTTTCCCACTGCGTTCAAATTTGAAGCAGAACTCCGGAAGAATGATTTGTTTAAAATACCAGCGACCCCTTCGGCTGCTGCAAAGTAAATGCAGACTTAAGTTGAAAGCATTTGTCTCTTTTAGAAAATATTTAAACATAACAAGAGCTTTGTGACGCGTGTAAATGTACCTCCCAACAAACAACTTTGTATAATATTATTATTATTAAAAAAATGACGTTTTCTAAATAACATTACAATAAATGTAGCGTTCAGAGAAACAATCGCTGATCAAATTATTATATTCTTTTTGTAAATTGTAAAACTAAAAATGAACCTTTCCTTTGGTTATTTTAACCATCGCAACACTTGCCTTCCTTGCTCGACTGAGTAAATCACAAAGGCTGACATTTTTAGATTTGTACAAAAGTAAAACGTAAGCACAATAAGAAATATTTTATAGTCAAAGCGGCTTTGAGACGGGGTGTCACGCCGCGGATGAAAGAAGTCCACACATTTCTATTTGTCGCACGAATACCTCCGAAGAACTTAGAGCTGCTGTGAATATAACATGTCAAGATTTTTCATGTACGTATTCGGGAAGCGAGTAATCGAATCGACATCGACTTTCAACGGTAAGCTTTGGCGTACCTTGGAAACGTGAACAGAATACAAAACAGATATTAGAAAAGAGGAACCAGAAAGTTATTTTATAAACTTGTTCGTAGTTGAAACTGAATATCGTCTACGTTATAGTCAGCATAGTTTGTGCTATTTTACATAGAAACTATAATGTGAAGTGAGGTCAGGCGGTTGTAGAGTTTCGTGTATACAATTTCGTAATGCAAGTAGCTCATAATAATGAAATTCATAGTTTGGATACTGAAACTTTCCATAAAATTGAAATGTAAGAAGTAATAACGTTGGAGTAACCACTGTGCTGCAACAGGAATGGTTCTAAACGGATATATAATGAATATTTGGAATGTTAAGAACTTACCAGGTTACCGTCTAGTCATATAAGTAGTCTTTTAAGAGAATTCTGTAAACTATAGTTCATCCAAGAGACTTGTGAGCAAAGCATCTCTAGTGTAAGAACTCTTCAGCAAGAATGATGCTGGCTCAAATGTAGCTGTGTTGCATATAATAAAAATATTATCTTCTCCAAAATTTGTTTTACGTTTCATGAATTTAGTAACTTTTGTATGATGAATAGGACCGACTGCAGCCAAGTGAAGTTTCTGTTTAGATAACATTGCGACGTTTAGTCTTTTATGCATATTGTAGCACGAAAAGATTGACTTGGTTTCAACTTTCATAATATATTATCATGTGAATGTAGCCGTGGGTCCGTAGGGTTTCAAGCAGTTGCGAAATTATTCTTCTACTATATGTGCTGTAAAACGTGTCTCTTTCATAAGCAAGTTTTTAGCATTTCTGAACTAGCTTCTTCCACCGGCATCGTCCGCGTGATAGAAGAAAATTATTCCAATATAACATGCTCCTCCACATGCTATTCCAGGATCTACGCTTGTGATTTTCATCAAAGATGTAACAAACCTACAAAAATATGCAGGCCTGTTGGTCTAGTAGTTAGTGGTCCTGACTGCTATGCCGGAGGTCGTGGGTTCGATTCCCACCCAGAACAAATGTTTGTGTGATGAGCATGATCATTTGTTCTGTGTCTGTGTGTAATTTATCTATAATATGTATGTATTTAGAAATATAGAAGTATGTTTATCAGTTGTCTAGTACTCATAACACAAGCTCTGCTTAGCTTGGGACTAGACGGCGTTGTGTGATAGTTATGGAATATTATATTATAAATACACACACTCGTAAACATTAGCCTTAATAATATTAGCTAGTGACCCGCCCCCGCTTCGCACGGATGGAATGTTGTTACTAAATATACTACAGAATGTCTTTATATACAACGTTCACAGCTTTTTTGTAATTTGACAATACAAACATGTTTTTTTAGATGCTACTCTTGAAAGGGCCATGTAAAAAACAATCAACGCTCAAATCTAAGCCTGCAACGTTGAAAGTTTGATTTACGTTGAGAGTTTGTAAATAGTTCCGCTATTTAGAGGCACGCGCTGCCGGCCTCCCTGCCGGTGCCTGCATTTTAAATCTGTAATATCTTTGAATTTTATTAATTTTATTTTTTATTCTTGATAGGTTCGCGCTTGACCGCTATCTCACCTGATGGAAAGCGACGATGTGGTCGATGATGGAGCGCGCTTACCTAGAAGTAACCTATGCACTCTTGACTTACAAGATTCCCGGGTTGTAGCCCACAGTAGGAAACACAGATTCCGGCAAGGAATTCTACTCCTTAGCTGTACGCACAATGAATGTTTATTTAAATTACATGCTGTAAAGGGCCATATTGATCTATATTAACACAATGTATTTATGGTACATAATTGGATAAGGATTAATGCTGTATTGCTTAAAATCGCTTCGTAAATAAGCCATTATTTCTCGTAAAAAGTTAAGGATAAAAAATGGTTATTGTGGGTTGTCCCTAAGAGATAGACATATACCATCGCTGACTTTTTTGTAGACCTCTTTAAGATGTACAATACTGTGGTACATTATTTTGATTTATCTCGTACTGTTCAGCCAGCGTGTACAATGAAAGCGCCAAAAAAAATGTGTTTATTTACGACATCACATTAGAAACCTCTAAAATTCTCAGAGTTTCTCTAGTATATTATGCATGTATTATACATTTAAACCGTTCTGCGCATCAAATCCGTTGCGAAGTTTTAAAAATCTAAGAATACACAGGGACAGACAGCGGAAAGCGACTTTGTTTTATAATATGTGTAGTGATGTGATTTTCAGACTCCAACCAGATAAGCTACACTAAAAACTAAACTACATTGCCACTTGACTGCACAGCCTACTTGTTAGAACAGCATGTCAGGTACAAGCCTGCAAGCAAACAGGGGCACAAGTCTGCTATTTTTATAAATTCGTCATTCCAACACGATCCCATTGTCACTGTGCTAAAAGTTCGTAATCTGCTAATTCATAATGATCGGTATTTATATGAATATACGGTATTTCCCAACACAATATAATTTTACGACTAATAACAGCTGGTTCGGAGTCATAAGGGTCATAATAGTATTTATATATTCGAAAATTGCGAGATGAATAATGTATATTAGGTGTATTAAAAGTCATACATGTCAAATTCCAGGGGCCCAAGTCTGCTATTTTTATAAATTCGTCATTCCAACACGATCCCATTGTCATTTAGTTAAAATTTCATAATCTGCTAATTCATAATGATCGATCAGTGATCGGCCAATGGTCCCGTACTAGAGTTGTAGTAGAATGACAATATCGAGTTTATTAAAAGCAATGACTGCACAATAACGTTCTAATGGTAGGTCACTGATCAAAGGAACTGTCAAAATTTAAGCATATTACCACATAGCGTTAGATATTCATTTGTCAATATGTACCTACGAGATTAGCATTCTATGCCACTTCTTTCAATGGAGTGTCAGTGGTTGACCATTGAAGTCATAATGACACCATTATATTAGTAGACCACCGAACTTGTCAAAATCAATGATAGACTATTCTGACACTATTGTAATAGCAGACTTGAAGCCCAGCACAGTCTCAGTTGGCTAATGCGATGAATTTGTTCCCACTGCACAAAAACAGTAATTTTGAAGCTGTCTGTACAGTTCAAATGCAGCCAGTCTACTTAAAGCCTTAAAAAAATAATCAAACAGCTTTTATCGACACCAGTTTTTTTCCATTATTTTTCACAGAAAGAATTCAGTGAATTGAAAAAAGAACATTCCCATTCTGACAGCCGCATTGCACCTAAAACTATCGACTTTATGGTTTCGCGCCAAAACGAGAATCGCTGCGTGTTTAACTTGGCCCACGGCCTAGGTGATTTGAAATACGTCAGATATACGGAGGGAGAGTTGCACAATATTGACGTGTTTGGGGCAGCTGATTTCGAGATTATTTTGTATACATACATGATTCATGCCTTTTGCAAAAGAAACGTATTTCATTATTATCTGTTGAACATACGACAGCACGGTTGGCGCAGTGGTTAAGCGATTGGCTGCTGCGCTGCGTATCGCAGGTTCGATGTCCGCACGCAACAAATATTTTTATGGCCTACAGATAGTTTTCCGGGTCGGGATGTCTTATGTAGAAACGCATCTATGTTATAGGAGTAATTTCTAGTGTGGGGAAACGCTTAAACAAATTTTCTTAACTAACTGCCGCTGGCGCCGCCCCCATGTAATTACTTCCTGCCTTTCAATGAATTTGAAATTTTTCTATTATTTTTTAACAGACTTCAAAAAGGAGGAAGTTCTATGTTCGGCTGAATGTGTTTTTTTTTTAATGTATGTTCACCGATTTCTCGGTCAATTGTGGACCGATTTTGAAATTTCTTTTTTTAAGTGAAAGGTTATGCTTCCGAATTAGTCCCATAGAAATATTGTTATGATCTGATCATGAACTTCGCAGTTATGAATTAGAACTCCTCATAGGATCACAGCAGAACCATCGTAACAATTAAAATTGCTTTGTATATACGTGTAGTCGATGAATGACTGAAAGAAGAGGGGGAATATATCGAACTGATCTGATGATGAAGCCTGAAGTCAGGCACCGGAACTTTGAAATAAATTAATGTAATCTTACCGTGTTTGTTTGGTATTATTAGAATTGTCATGAGATGCATTCTGGCTATAAAGTATTTAAATTTGGATGAGGGGTACTGTTTAGTGGTGGTACCATATCTAAAAAGTGTAAAATATTTTACATACAACCGACTTCAAAGTAAAAAAAAAAATGAAAAGTGAAAAATAACTTTAATATCGGAAGTCGGTGTTTTATAATAGTTTTTTTCTTTATTTTAATCCACCCCTATAACAAAACGAAAAAACAATATGAAAATGATTAAAATCGATCAAGTCGTTATTAATTTTAGCGAGACTAACGAACAGAAATTTATTATCAAGTAAATATTCTTGATAACAGCTTCATATACATATTACTGAAAGGATTTGATTTTAGATTAAAACAAAAACGTTTTCCATAAAACTCGGAGGTTTATTTTCTGTTGGACATGCAGAACGAATACTGAAACAAAATGCTCATACAAATTCTAGTTGACAACACGAATCGTTGCTACGGAAGCTTTGTTCCATTTTTTTTTTTTTTTAAACCAATGCAGTTTCATTTCGGTAGGTCTGTTACTTTGTTTAGCGAAGCCAATTAAACAAATTGGAGTTGAGTCAGAAGAAAAACTGAGTATCAAAGAAAAGAAAGTTAAACAACTCAACTTGATTACGAATATTTTATTGGCATAACTTTATATACTACAATCTTTGTAGCTTATCTTAAAAGTGATTAGCAAAATATTTAGGAAAAAAAAAGACAATTAAGCTGTGTTCTTACTAAACACAAATAACTCCCGTCTAGCATAAATTAAAACAAGATAAAAGAAGTAATTACAACGCCAAGCGTTAGCAAGTAATAATAGCTAAACTTAATTATAAAATGTAGGATACAGCGAACAAAATTGTTTAGCGTTCAATACATGAGCATTAATTAAAGCGCTAAGCATTCTTGAAAATAAGACAAATGAGTTTAGTGCACAAGACATTTTCTTATTTAGCGTAGATTAGATGTACGCTAAATAGTGAGCTATCAGTCATTGTCAGTTTCAACATTCGAAGCTGTCAATAAAAAAACTTTTTACAATAAAATTAACCGGCTTCAATGTAAAAAAAACACTGAAAAGTGCAAAATAACTTTAACATACATAATATGGTAGAGGAACACTGATAATTTTAGATGTTTATAATGTGATGTCGTAAATAAATACGTAAAGCTGAACTCTACGAGATAGATCAAAATAATAAATAATGTACTACAGTATTGTAAACCTTAAAAAGGTCTACAAAAAAGTCCACGGTATATGACTATCTCTTAGGGACAACCCACAATAACCATTTTTTATCCTTTATTTTTTACGAGAAATAATGGCTTCTTTACGAAGCGATTTTAAGCGATACAGCATTAATCCTTATCCACTTAAGTACTTTAAATACATTGTGCATTTAATATAGGTCAGTATGGCCCTTCACAGCATGTAATTAAAATGAATATTTTCGAAGTTATGATTTAAAATGCAGGAACATAGCGGTTGCGGTGAATGACAAAAAAGCTGTGAACGTTGTATATAAAGACATTCTGTCTGATTCAGTCTGTAGTCTAGTTCTGCACCCGTGCCAACTATTACTTATTCTGTGCCCGTGCGAAGCCGGGGCGGGTCGCTAGTGTATCTATACGAATATCTGTTTGAACTGTTACGTAAGTACGTATACACCCACTTTCTAAACCCAATTTAAAATTGAATTCTGAACAATTTCCTCACTTTAGATTTAATTATAAAGTTTCGTATTCTTAGGTCTTACATTAACAGACCGATGGGCTGTAATGCAAACAATTCTTCGGAAACATAATATTATAGTGGTTCTAAAACAACAAAAATTGTAATAACTTTTACTGAATTATCGTTTTCAATATTAATTTCTGTTACTTTATCTGTACTAACTACTATGTACTAAGCACTCACTATCAGAAATACATATTTGACATATCACAACACGCATATAATAATAATCTATATAAATAAAATTAAACAGCTGTTCATTAGTCTAGCTAAAACTCAAAAACGGCTGGACCGATTTGGCTGATTTTCGTCTTGAAATATTCGTCCCAGGGAAGGTTAAAACGGTGAGAAAAAACGAAAAAATCACGAAAAAAACCGAGTACAACGCCATCTCTAATTAAAATGTCATTATAAAATGAATTATGCTATTCTGGTAACAACAGTAGATGGCGTTATCCATTGATCTATCAGGAGGTACGAAGTTCGCCGGGACAGCTAGTAATCAAAATCTAATCTACTAAATTAAAGAGGCATAATATATATATATCTATATATATATATATAATTATTGATAGGATCAGATTTAACCACTATTTCACTATTTCAAATATCTAGGAAATTTGATTGGATCCTGTGTACCCTAAAAAAAATCCCTTGGACAAAATACGGTAAATAAATATTTCTGGAAATAATTACGGTGGAAGCCTATTGAACGGACCGCACCTGCGCTCTTATTGGCTCAGTATCCACTTCAATAAAACAGCAACACTTCGCGTTTCGCAGAACCGAATTTCATTATTCAGAGTAATTTTATATAAAACGTGACTACCTTTCTATTGTTAAGCAGCAATTTGTGGCTAACTAATCTCTTTCTAGTTACAATGTAGATAGAGGAATGGTTACCTGAATTGTCACTTAAGCATTTTAACAATGCTTAAGTGTCAATTCAGGTAACCATTTACTATACTTTTACACATTACCAATTGAAATAAATTTACCTTTCGAACGTGTTGGGTGTGTTGGGGTGTTAAATTACCTCATTAATTTAACTTTCTTTGGGTTTTCAATTGTTTTGAATATATGTAGGTATGATAACGATATTGCCATATAATTATTTTTCAAATATTCAATCAATGAATAAAATAATATGTAATATATATATATATATATATATATATATTTGTAACTGGGATTTAATCCATCTACACATAATTTTCCGGAAACCTTTTGGCTATGCCGTGGACGATTCAGCACTTGATACTATGTAGCAGACGCAATATATTCCTGACAACTTAGTTTTTGCAGTTTAATTTCCTAGGGAACGGGAGACTGGGCCAAAACTGACGGAATGGCACGGAGCCAAGCTGCCTAACAAAATGGGGCGCCTAGAGGAATTTCATTATTGAAAGTATTTCATTCAGGGAGCTGTATGATTTGCTAGCTCATAAAATCAGCTGGCAACGTCAAAGAGATCAGAACCTGTAATATTGGATGTTTAAACCATTAAAGCAAGCAGGTAAGATGCGTCGAAAAGAATTTTACGAATAAGATTTGGAATATAAAAATACTGTTACCGTTGTGTTTAAGATCTGAAGTTTGTAATGATGTGACATTATTTTTTTTGTTATGTAGTCAAATAATTTTGTGTACTGATGTGACATTATTTTTTTTGTGTCACCACGCGGGCCCAAGACAGGTTGGTGAATGTCAAATGTCTTGGAATTTTTTATTCTTGGACATGCCAGTTTCCTCACGTTTTCCTTCACCTGATGATGAAATAAATTATACAAAGCAATGCGCCTGGCTGGGTTTAAACCCACGATCTACAATTTGTAATTCGGGGTCGTTATCATTCGGCTCCACTGCTCTAATGAGGATTAAGACTACTACTTTTTTTAAGTGGAGAAACATCAAATGACTTCTCTCACTCTAGGGATCACGATATCGCTTTTAAACGTTCCGCGGAAAACTCCTAACCAAAGGTAAAAATGGTAAGACGGAAGAAAAGCCAGTGTGCAGCAGTGGGACACAAAAGGTCCATAATAATAAGTCCCTGGAAGATAAAGTTTTGTACATTTTCAGTCTGAACAAACATCAAACTATTAACGGCAACAATCAGAAATAACCTAATTGAGTCATGTAAAATATGCAGACTTCGGATATTAAGCATTCACCGAACTATCTAGAAATCTCGACGACTGACTTAAGTCAGAATCACTAAATATACATTTAATGGAGTTTTAAACAGTAATATTGTAAGACTTGGAGAAAAGCGAGCGTGACAATTGACACAACAACACGGCTTCTGCTTAGTCTCATATGTCAATTAGATTGGCACCGACATCGAGTAGCTGTTTTAGGGGTAGGATGATGATGATGAAGATGAAACAAGAACACAAGAAGTATCAACAAGCTACGATTCACATACAAGATAAAATAAATCTTATATGTGGAAAATAACATAAGGACGACATGAATGTGATACAAAACTTAATTAATAATACAATACAATTAAGCAAGATTTCTATTAAATCGTATCCTTACAATCATGAAAACACTTTGATTTCTTAATTAAGTGTTTTGAATACTGAGTTAAATTTCTTAAAACATACTCTTAAATTATAAATTTATAATAGCGTCATGTCGAACTATACCGTCGGAAGCGTGAATAAATTTGATATTTTTTTCTGTCAAAAGAGTCGAATGATGATATCAATATTTCATCAAATGACAGTTGCTACGAATGCATTTAATTAAAGATTGGGAAAACAGAAAACAATATAAGCGAAACACAAAACAAAGAAGACGGGACAAGTACGAGGAAAATAAGTAATAGCTGTTAGAGCTTTATCATAATAAAGATCGACGAAGAAATGGGAAACCATATAGAGGGTACTTTAGAAATTAAGTTAAGCGAAATGAGCTATCGACCAACAAAGGAACAAAAGATTTAACTCAATGAGCGAGGCGTGGCGGAGTAAAGTTTGTTCAAATTTTATAGTATTGGAAAACGATAGTTCTATCTAGAGGAGCAGTTGATTCGTAAAATTTTTCATTCAATACTTCCACGGGCAATAAATGAGGTGCTTTAGAGAAAATGAGATATACGATTTTGAACTGTATTATTTTCTTTTGCAGAACACTCCGGTAGAATGTAGAATAGTCATAAAACTGTAACTGTAAACTATCGTGGCACAATAATCTTCCTGAAATCAATTAAAATCGAATAGAAAAAAGATAACTTTATCGCAAAAAGAAAAACTAACGCAAGCGAAGAATTAAATGTTCGCTCTGATAGGCTCCTGATGGGCCAAGTCATACGCTTGACTGATTTTTCGATCTGTACTAGGTAATTTATGCAGCTTAACGAAAATAGAAAAGAAGATACAATTAACACACATTACGAATTATGTTGGACGTTTAAAAATGTACGAAAGAATATTGTCTCTTGTATTGTGAGCACAAAAGAAATTGTAAAAACAATAGGAAACTTGCTAATTTATGAAACACAAACCGAGTATACATTATGATGCTGTGAAGGTAAAACGTTTCTGAGCTCAAAAATAGAACAAAACAAGCTTACATTCTACAACGCAAACAATACAACATCTGCCTCATAAATTACCGGAATAAGTTCCTGGCAAATGAAATAATCATATCTCTTCTTTGTTAACATTCCTATGGATCCGCGAATTGTAATCAGCATGTGTTATGACAGAGCTGCGGTAATTATGCTAATTAGCTTCCCTTTTATTTTTAACTTGCAAGAGGTTCTATAAAAGCATTTTTTTCAACTCAACTTTATAATGACTTCATATTTTCCGTCGCTTTTCATCATCATCATCATCATTTCAGCCGAAAGACGTCTACTGCTGGACATAGGCGTCTCCAACTGTCGCCACAACGAACAGTTCTGTGCGTCTCGCATCCATTGAATTCCCGCGACTCTTACCAGGTAATCGGTCCACATTGTGGGAGGCCTGTAGTCGCTTTTGATTATAACAAATTATTATTAAAAATATTTTTTTTCTTATTATTATTCAAACGGGTTTTATGATTTTAAATGCTAAGTCATTAAACGTAGGTAGTTGTTTTATCCAAACAAGGTTTTGACAAGGAATATCAATTTACATTTGCGGAGGACGAACCCAAAATTCCAGTAGTAATATTTGAATAATTCATAAGCGATTATTTTTTCCAAGTCCGTGGTTGTATCGCACTTATCAAATATGTCTGAATCTACCGACACCAATTTTTTTATCCACCAAACTCTTTTGAACCATATTTTATGCTCAATAGCGACAGCTTTCAAATGAAACCTTCATAAATCTAGAGTTGCTTAGCATCGAAAGAAATTCTTAGTTACAGATTTATTTGACCTAAATTTCTTTGAATTGAAAAAAGCTGAGAACTCCGCAATTACACCTTAGTATATGGTCCCTAAATCTTCACGACTGAACAAGGTCAGCTGGCAAAGATTCAATAAGGGTTATTGGGTTATTTATTCTTGCAAAAAGGTTTAGTAGACGTAGTTAACTAACAGAGAGTTTTGATCCGCGAATTGTAATCAGCATGTGTTATGACAGAGCTGTGGTAATTATGCTAATTAGCTTCCTTTTTATTTTTAACTTGCAAGAGGTTTTATAAAAGCATTTTTTTCAACTCAACTTTATTTATAAAAGGTTTAGTAGACGTAGTTAACTCTCTGTACTTAAACGTTGCTTTATATTTGATAGATCCAAACTAATAGATATTTATGACCTATGAAATAAGTCTTTGGATTGATTTAGAATTATAAGTTCAAATAAATTTTATATTAAAGGTACGTTATTATTTTTTCGAAATTAGGTAATTATTGGTTTCTTTGTGTTTTGTATCTTCGGTAATGTCACAGTACTTACAACCATGAAAGCTAATAAAAAAACCTTTGTTCATATTAAGAGTTCCAAAGTAGAAACTATGTATTTCAAAGGGCAAGCAATATTAATGACGTACACCTGCGACTTTCTTCTAACAAAGCAACCCGTTTTAAAAAACGGCAAGTTCATAGGTAAATCTATTATGAATTTTTAACTTGATTCATCATTATTTCTTGTTAAAGGTTATACTTTTATTTTAATTTCACAATGACACGTACGCAAAATAAACATTCTCTTACAAAACAAACAGCAATTAAAAAAAAAGAAAACTCGTATTCGCGTTCTAATTTAAAAAAAATAAACATTAATTTATTTTTCCATCCACCATTTTTGTTAGTTTTATGAAAAAATTTTGGTAACCTATTATACGCTTGGATTTTGTCACCAGTGGGAGTTTACACAAACATGTTTGCCTGTTTCAATTCGGTCGTTTATTAAACGTAATCCTAAACAAAGTTACGTGCAACCGTGTTTTAAATTAGATGACAAGAAAACATTTTGTGGAATATTTCTGTATAGTACCAAATATCCATTAAAATTACATTTACTCAGGTCCGATAGGATTATAAGATCAAGGTGTGAACTAATTAAGATAAAAGCTAAATTTGGGAAAACGTATTAAAACTTAAAGGTTTAATCAGTAAAGTGGTTGAAAACTGACGATAAGGTAATTTTATCCGATCCGGAAGGTTACTAAAACATTTACTGATCAAGAGAAACAAGAACGTCCAATAAAAAAAGACGACCCGACGGCTAGTCACAGTAATCCGACAAACACCATTCTACCAACAAAAGAAACGCCTGGCAAGCCGAAATAGACGTCGGATTTACTCGCAATTAGGGAGTGAAAGATAAAATCGCATCACACAAGTTGGTAATCCATGTAGGCACACCAAGAAACGACGTAAATAGCGAACCATTAACATTCTTAGTGCGGCCGGAGCACAGGCTAATCCACACGATTTTTCCTTAAAAGCCTCACCGACGGAAAGTCAATTGTTGGCACTAGGCCCAATATACGTCTGGGAAATAATCTATCGATGTACGTATTCTATGTGTGCAGAAACTGGCACGTAATGTGAAATGTGTTTTTTTGGAATAAAAAACTTTTTACAAAAAAAGACTAACCGACTTCACTAAAAAAAAAATACTAAAAGGATCAAAATAACTTTAATTTCGGAAGTCGATGTTACTCGGTATTATTTGTATCTTATTTAACACCGACTTCCGAAATTAAAGTTATTTTGATCCTTTTAGTATTTTTTTTTAGTGAAGTCGGTTTATTTTTATTTCACACTTTTTAGTTGCGATACACTTATAAACAGATGCCTATTTCTCATGATAATTCCAATTAACCCAAACATTGCTAGGTTACATTGTGTTATTATGAAGTTCCTGTGTCTAACTTCCACCTTCCGGCTTCATCATCAGATCAGTTCGATAGTACCTTATAGCCAAAGGGCATCTTATGACAATTCTAATAAGCCCAAACACGGCTAGGTTACATTGATTAATTACGGAGTTCCAGTGCCTACCTTCCGGCTCCATCATCATCATCAGATCATTTCGATGCTACCATTTTCAATGTAACTATTCAGAAACATTCATTTATTTGTATTATCATAGTCGCATAACTATCTTAATTGTGATATCTATGTGAGTAAGAAGTTCCGTTGACTATTTCTGGTCTTCTTCATCAGTTCCACTTC
Organism: Mythimna vitellina; assembly: GCA_949316375.1. Classification (NCBI taxonomy): domain Eukaryota; kingdom Metazoa; phylum Arthropoda; class Insecta; order Lepidoptera; family Noctuidae; genus Mythimna; species Mythimna vitellina. The sequence continues at coordinate 6,757,306 of OX438696.1, forward strand.
ATCAAGTGTTACTTTTTGACTGTAAATACTTAAGTTCTCGATGAAAATACCAAAATCACTATATAGTTGCCTATAATATTTGAGGAGTTTCCTCGATTTCGCCAAGATTCCATCATCAGATCCCAACTTAGTGACTATGGTACCATTTGGGAAGTATATCCTTTCCAATAAGCAAAGAATTTTTTAAATCGTTTGGCAAACAACGAAGTTATGCCCGAACAAACATAAAAAAAAAATACAAACATTCGAATTGAGAATTTCTAAAAATACAAAAATTCCTTTTTTAGAAGTCGGTTAAAAAATACTTATAAAAATTACAAAAGGATTTAAAAAAAAACTTGTTTCGCTTTTGTGGTAAGCCTCTAGGTATTGAAAATAATGAATTTGAATACAATAACCGTATTTCAGATCTTACAGTATTTGAATATAAATTGTTATTTTATGTTATGTAAATAAATGTACTACACAAATAAATTGTATACAATTGCATAGAATTTACTTACCTTTATATAGCAGGTGCTCCATTTTAGATGAATTTATTATTTCAAACTATGAATAAAAAAAAAACATCGCAGTCTCCACAAAATAGTTTATCAAATCTAACATGAATTTATTATGTTGGGTACTCGAATGGAACAGACCGAACGACGTCCCAGTTTATTGAAATGTACGGACTATATTTGTTCAAACTCTTATTTGGAAAGCTGACCGTAAAATCTCCGTTTTCACAAATAAAATCGGATTGGAGGAAAAACTTTTTCCTGTGATTTAAAACACAGTGCCTGTGTTCATGAACGTATAGGTATTTGTTAATAAAAGACAAAGTACAGACTCATCACACATCGCTTGGACCTAGAACGCTGAAATTGCTGAAACAGTGGTTTTTTTTTAACTTTTATGATTTATGCAAAGAATATGAAAATTAGATGAAAAGCCCCCCCTTTTGGGGGGTCTTAAGTTGTATGAAGAAACCTAAATTCGCTCGGGCGAAGCGGTTGGCAGAACTTAATTTCTATTGTATTTACAATGATAAAAGGCTTTACCACGCGGAAGGGGAAAACATACAGAAGTTAAATACGACACAGGTATATGCCACCAGGAATCGTAGAATCCGTTAGTTAAACTCATAAAACAATTCACAAATTTTGCAGGCATTTATTTATTGTATTGGAAATTATCTATTCACAAATTGAGTATCCCATATACTGGAAGATTTATTAAAATCTTACGGAGTTTACTATTATTCGGTTATATAATTATACAAATTATAAAACAAAGATAACATTTATATAAGAGATATGTTAAAGAGAAGAGATTTTGGGGAAAAATGATTTAAAAAATCATAAGCGTCATACACTCAAAAGCAGATAGTAGCTACTGAGTTCAAAGGTTGTTTTTAATTGGAAATAAACCGGCAATAAAAAGGGAAGTTAAAGTGTGCCAAGATAAAAGCTTGCTTTACCAAAATGAAAAAAAAAAATATGACGTGAATAAATAATGATTAAACAATTTTTGCTTCAACAAAATGTGTTCACATTCAGTTTTTTGATATGGGTACTCTCCTTTGAATTATGAGGGCAACATTTACACAGTAGAAATAAAAATCTATATCTGTGGAACACGAGCGGTTTCTAATAAACAACAAACATGCGCCGTACCCGTACGTGTACAAAATATTTTTGCGACTAAAATAAAATGGTTCTGTTACAGACATGTGGTACAAATATGCAAGTCGCGCTCATTTTAGTTACTCCAAGTATGATGTGTCTAACGATGTAGATATTGAAGCTCAACCCGAATATTTTCCATATTTATTTATCGTCGTTAATATTAATATAACCGCTCACAAATATCCTTTGATAACTCTCGACTATATTTTCTTAAGAAGAAATATATTATAAATTTTAATTTTCATATTGAAATACCAGACATATAGAATTAGAATTGCTAATGTTAAAAAAGTAAAATGTTCAGCACCGTGCAAATATGTAGTAGTAAAAATTTACATAATAATAGTTTTCTGTCCTTTGTTGAGAGAAAGATATGACGGTGTGGAGTTGCCGGGTAAATTTAATTAATGAAATCAGCTAGTGGAAAAAGGTCCGTAGTAGTTATTATCAAAATAATATACAATGCTTTGTAAATGCGGCAAAATAAAAAGAAGACGTGGCTTTGTTGTCGGAATTATTTAATTAGAGTGATAATGTTATATACTCAGTAAACATCTTTAATGATCGTTAGAGCTATGTAGACGTCTAGACGAAAATGATGCTTTCAGTAGTGAACTTAGTAAAAGTACAGCATAAATGTCAGTCTAGTTGAGAACTAAAAAAAACTATCAAAAGAATATATCAGAGCGCTATTTTTCAAGACTTTCAGAAACTTAGTGAAGTTCCTTAAATCAATTTCAAAAGTGAAGTGAATAAAATCGTTTGGGTGCTGATAGAAAAATGCACCAAGTTTCTTAATCGATTAGTCTGTCACATGGGCAAGTTGGAAAGTCCCTAACGGTCCGCCCGTCGAACTATACGCCAAATTTATCACTCAACTCGATTTAAATGCAAAACAAGTGCGGCTCGACCATGTTAACTTTGGTAGAATACATATTTTTATAAAGTTTCGAAGGTGCTGAAATTGAATTAGGAAAGCCGCTCAATGTTTAGAAAATGTGTTTTATAATGGGTGATATTAGGGCTGGGGTCGATCGGTAATAAATATTTATTTGCAGATTTCAATTAGAAAAAAAAAAAACAATAATAACGTAGGCATGAGAGCTCAACCTCATAATATATTGTAACACCTCACCACAATCATGAAACGTTATGATATTGGACCACAGCGATCGGTGAAGGCATGACTGCTCCCAAATTGGCTGGTATTATTATTCGGACACTTCAAAAGGTCCATTAAACGAAAAGGTGTGTAAATATTAACAGCTGCGATAACCCGACTGCTGTTAAGATAAAAGAAACACTCACAACCTTTATGAAAGAAAGCCAAAGAATAATATGGCGTTAGAAAGCCTTAACAAATATGGCAGTATCCTTAAACACATTATTTATGCAATAAACATGTCCTGTACTCTAAATCCTAGGAAGACTACATTAGAACATTTTAACGAAAAGTTAGAATCTGTTGGTGAAAAGCGAAGAAAATTTTGTGAATACAATTGGAATGCTGACGAATATTGGGGAATGAAAAACACGCCAGAGGAATTGACAATCGGATAATTTGCATACTTTGAAATCCGCTCGACCCACAGTTAGGTCCCAGGCGAAGTAGACGAATGGTCGGTAACTAAAAGTTGGATCCGACAGTCGTGAGTGTCACTGGATAGTGAATGATATTAGTTCTATTGAAAAATGTTGAATTCCAAATGGCAAAAGGATGTATAAGTACGTATACATAGTCACGTGAATAATGGTGAGTCTATTCTATAAAATTCAAGGAAATGCGTCCTTTGTTAGCAATTAAAACAACGATTTTTTTTGGAATAAGTCTATACTGAAATTTTGGGTATCTCTTAAATAGGTATGTAGAGATGTAAATATACATAGTTAACAGCGACGATATTACACCTTACTGCAGTCCAAAGTAGAATATCTAGTTGCAGTTTGTAACTTTGTCACAACAATTTTGCTGATTGCAATGTTAAATTCAAAATTTATGTTAAGTCAATTTCTATTCAAATTGATACATACCAATAAGTACGTACTTTGAATTTCGTAACAGAACGGCTTTTCAAAACAAAAGCCAACATTTTTGCGGTGCCAAAATGTTAACGAGGGTACATCTCAATGATGACGACGGCAATATAACATAAAACAGATTCAGCTGCGAAAATATCGTTACCTGAGCTAACAAACTATTTCCTGCAAAACCTGTGAAACGATGATGGCACACGTAACTAGGACCCAATTTCCGTCCAATTAGTATGCCAAAACAAACGTTCACCCGAGATAAACTATCGCATTAACCGAAGCGCGAAAACGCCAAGCAATTTACTGTATATACAAGCAAAACAATGGAATAATTAAAGTGGATCGAAGTTATACTGAGTGTTGCTGGAGATATATCTACGAACTTCATGCAACGTATGTTTCAGCGTTTGATATTAAAAGTAAAATCGTGATTTCAAACAGCGTCGCAAACTACGGCGAGAATTTATTGGATTTGAAACACAGACAGAGACTGTGCAGTGACCGGTTAGTTTGCCTGTAGCTTACACAGCTGCAATCTGATTTTTCGTTTAGTTTTCTTTACGAATAAATATATTTTTCGTTTTTATGATAGCAATTAATTTAATCTGCATTGATGGTACCATTTTTTTATTTAAAAACACCGAGTTTCATTTTACATTCCATCAGTGCGCTAGTTTATATACTTTATGGACACTCGCAAGAATCTCACGAAGCAAGGATTTTACAGTCTACTCCAAGTTGCGGAAACGGTAAGTTCAAGTCACAACAAATAAAGTTTCTGACACCTTGAGTAATTGTCGGACACAAGTTGCGTCAGAACATTACCTCACCTTGCGGAAAGATGTCCTCTCTAGGACACTAGAACTCATTTCTTTCCCTTGTGACGTGAGAGATTCAACGAGACGAGGTAATGTAGCACTGAGGACTTACCCGCATAATGTCTTCCAGTTCATACGCGGGTTCAAATGTTTGGCGAATTTAGTTTTAACAAAAGATTTTATCGTTTGAGATTAGTCAGGAGTCATCTAGAAAGTTGGAGCTAGCTTTTAGATAGAAATGTGCTCAAATTTGATCCTGAATTAATCACAAGTCGGCAGAAAATTAGGAAGAGTCTTCGTAAGATTTACAAAACATTCGTATTATTATTATTTTTCTGTTTATACGCACGCGCTAGAGCACTATGTCACCTGATGGCAAGCTATGATGTGGTCGATGATGGAGCACGCTTGCCTAAGAAGTAACCTTATTCACTCTTCACATAGAGTCCTAGGTTAAAGAACCCTACTAATATATTAATAATGCGAAAATATCATCTCTGTCTGTATGTCCCCTCTTCACACGTCTTAACAGTTAAACAGATTTCGTTGAAATTTGGGACGCGTGTGGGTCATAATCACAGTCTGTTCCCTTGGGATATTTTGAATTTAACGCAGTCAAAGCCGTTGGTGCTAGTAAATAGTATTCATGAGATGTCAATATTCGACACGTTAAAATGCTTAGTTATGCATAGTATCAAATTATATTCTGAGCCTCTCATTACGCATGCCTTTATTTGTATTTCATCGGAGAGGCGAATACTTCGCGGCTGCCTCTAAGCTTAATGCGACATCATTCGTGTACCAGACTCATTCGTAATCACCATATGTACCAACTCCCAACCCTTGCGGTCTCATCTCGGATGCGAGGTTCGCACCAAACGCCTTTGTAATTTTGATTCCCGGGACGTTTCCCAGGGCCCTCTAATTATGGGCGCACGTTAACTACAATTGTCTGTCTATGGCTGAAGTTTATCTGTAATGCCCCAAAATAAACTTATGCTAAACAGTATTAAATTTCAGTTTTAATACCTTTTGTGTGGTGAAGATTACTTTAGCGTTTAGTTAAAGAGATAATAATGAAGGTCTTCTAATTTATTTCAGTGACTTTAGAACTATTTAGTCTATGAGTTATTGTATACGCGCTTTTATACATAAAGTTGTACTATGATTTTCATTTAGTTCAGTTTGATTTTGGTTCGTTGTTTTTTTTTTTCAATTTTTATTTATTGGATTTGAATACGAACGTCGCTAGCAACTCCGAAATTGATGGCGCTGTGCATAGCAGTGATCAGAGGATATCGATATTCATATATCGATTAGTCGACAACATCATATATTTCTTTCTCAAATCTTAAGTGATTTTAAGTTAATACTGCTTCATCATTGAAAAAATATAAAGACAAATATTTCAAATTGACTAACTAACTTTTGCCAGCCGCTTCGCCCGCATGAAAGTCGAAAATAAATACAATGCTTTCAAAACGGTGAAGGAAAACATCGTGAGGAAACCGGCATGTCCTAGAACCAAAAAATTCGAAGACATGTGAAATCCACCAACCCGCACTGGGCACGCGTGGTGGATTAAGGCCCATTTCCTCTCCTAAAGAGGAGGCCTGAGTCCCAGCAGTGGGAACCTTAAAAAGGCTGATTAGGCTATGCTTATGCTACATGGTGCTAAAGTAAAAAAAAAGATGAATAGAAAGACCAATCACACTAATAGTACCCACTATCTTAGAAAAAACTATAGATTCATAAACAAATTACAAATAGATTTATATACACGCGTTAATTTACAAAATCAGAAACTGAAGACATGAAGAAATAGCTTTTTTTTTAAATAATATTATTCAAATGTTGCTTGCTTCAAAATGATCTCTACCATTCATGAAAACGCGCCTTCGAAGTTGAGTAAGAATGATGTTGATTTCTGGTTCTATAGTGGTAATTTTATTCCTATCAAAATTGCCCTTTAATGTGCAAATTAAAATTTGTGATTTCAACGATTGTCGGTGTACTGGGGTTACAAGCTTGTCTAATTTTAAGATTACTGAAAACAGTTCATAATAATATGAATCTGACAGATTATCACTTTTTGCCGGATTAATACTTGTAGACAAAACTTCGATACTGGTCATTGTGCAACCCGTATAGTACCATTAGGAGATTCGCGCTAAATTACAGAATGAGGAAAATTGAAAGGTTGAGTTGAGAGTCATTGGGAAAGTGAGCCATCCAATTCCATGGGTAAATAAATACCCATGGAATTGGATGGCTCACCTTCTTTAGTGATTGTTGCTACGAAAAACAGATAATTTACGATTATGTGTAGACCCGAAACTGTTTAATATGACGTACAGCGTTTACATTTTCGATTGACAACAGTAAATTAATTGGTTACTAAGTTTCACTGTGTATAGTGCATATTGTGAAAAAATTAAAAGGGGATTCATCGCTGTAATCGGCAATATTTGTTTATCTTATCAATCCAATAGGATAGATAAACAAATATCGCGAATTGTCGAATTCTATGAATACATAGAGTATATACAATTGGAGATGAGGTTTATTTCTCGCAGGATAATAGAGATGACGATTTTGTGTCGAATTATTTATTTATTATATTCTTTATTGTACACCATATAAACCAAAATACAGGACATAAATAATTAAAAATAAGTGTACAATGGGCGGTCTTATCGCACAAGGCAATTTCTTACAGACAACCTTTTGATGGACTGAAAGAAAGGAGATAGATTTAGGGCTGTCAGTGTACAACATCAGAAAAATACTAATAAGACATAATAACATAAATACATACATACAATATAAGAAAAAAATATACTAATAAATATTAAATATATTATTGAGCCAGGAGAAGAAAAAATCAAAGTGAAAGGTAATGCTCCTTCACCATTTTTTAAACGTAGGTAGCGTTTGAGCACGCCTCACTTCTAAGGGTAACGTATTCCACAAACGAGCTGCTTGAATCGTGAAAGATTTGTCAACGAAAGAAGTGGAATGCGTGCCAATATTTCATTTACCACCAGTAAACCACCATCACCATCATTATTCACTAGTTATTCACCACGGTTACGGTGTTTAATACTGTGTTTAATAATTATTCACCAGTGATTTACCGTCCCAGATTCATCACAATAGTGTCACAAATCTTTGAAATTCTCGGCTTTTCTCTACTATAATATGAATAGAATTATACATATAAACATTCTTACTAATAAATCACTCCATCTATCAATCAATCAAAATATTTATTTGCTAGAATATTGCACATAAGGTGTTACAGTACATTTGTTTCAGTATATCCTGCCATAAGATGGCGTGCAAATATATTCAGTCAACGTTATCAATTATTATAACATGCAGATTACAGATTCTATTGACTTGGCTTCTAAATAGTCCTTAACGATATAATATCTTTTAAATAATAACAAATTAAAAAGTATTTTTTTAAACATTGTCAGTGGTAAGTCTTGTAAACTATTTGGTAAATGATTGTAAATGATGATCTACACGCAGTATACATTTTTCTTAAATAATTTTAGCCTTATTTGTGGTAGCCGAAGTCTTTATGCCGTCTATTGAAGAAAGGCGCATGAAAATCTGTTTAGTATATTTTGAGTTTATCCCATTCATACAGATAGACAGACGCGGTGGGGACTTTGGTTTTATAATATGTAAGGAGGGTTTCGCCAGAACTGGAAGGAGGAAAAGCTTTAGAAAGAATGGAGGAAGACTTTTGCTTAGGAGTGGAACAGAAAAGGGTAAAAAAAAACCATACAGCGAATTTATTACCGTGAAGGCGTTATCTTTAGTATTTTTGGCTAAATGGGGGGGTCAAAGGGATATTGGACCGGGACTACGGGCCCATCTTCAGCCTACAATTTTTTTTTTGTAAGTAGTATTCTGGGGCAACAAATAATATAAATAAAGTTTTTTGGTAACTGTAATGCCTTTTTTCTAGTGGTCCCAAAATACTACAAAAAAAAATTCTATGTGGAAGTTGGGTCCGCGGTCCTAGTTCAAAGAACAACCCAAATGGAATGTCATGAAGTTCATTTAAATCATTATCTTTGATAATGTACTTTACCACTTCGTGAAATGAAATGATTAATCATTCCGCTGTTCAAGCTTTGGCTTGAATTTCATTTTCATATGTGGTTGCTGTGAATACGTTATGCGAAATCATTTGTATTTCACAGTACCAAATTTAAAGATAAGTAGATACATACTCGTATAAATAAATGGAAGTGTCTGTTTGTAATATCACACTAACAGTTTATATAGCATATAAAAACGCAATGTTAACATTTTTGTGTCGCTGTCTTTGTACCAGTCAATCTTCGAAACGGCTAGACCGATTTTGACGGATTTTTTAATGAATAATAACCGAAAAATAACTGGTGATACACTTTGGCTATTTTTCTCGCAGGAACGGGATTTGAAAATAAGAAATACATCTTCGACACGTTTGAAAAAAAAAATTACAGGATTTTCGCTAGGATATAGCAGTTACGAATATAATGAGTAGCTTAAGCTTCTATGTTCCCGTGGGGACAACACATAATTACCAGGAGGGGTGAAGGGAAATCTGCCAAATAGATAACAACAACAAACAAATTGAATAATGATCTTAAACTCCACGCGAACGAAGTCGCGGGTAACTGCTAGTACGTAAACATAACACGGCCTCACTATTATATTTTTAATCAAAAACGGCAAACATGCGTTATTAAAATGATGTAGATAGGTACAAAAGTAAGCATAATTAGCTAGTAAATTAACAGGAGCTTTTATATTAAAAAGGCAATATACTTAGTAAACGCAATATTTTTAGTAAATAATGAACCTTTTAACTGCCTACGTCGAATATATCCGATAAACACTCTCGCGTTTATTCCACCAGGGGTTAAGTTATATAAGTTAAACCCTGCAATAATAAGTTCGAAAAATATTTGATCGAACTTCATTTCACCTAAAACTTCAACTATATTCGTTTTGTTTTTTTTTTATTTCATCGAAGTCACGTCTGCCACTGTATGAGTTGACCTATTTATTATCAATTCGATTTTTTTCGTTACTCCGACGTTTCGTTTGGTCGAAAAACTTTTCACCAATGTTACACTTAGCCAAAATAACAATTGTTCGAAGTATTATGTTTCCGAACATTCATTACACCTATCACTGTTTTAATTAATATATTTTCATTTCACCAAACGCCTAGAAATGTAATTATTACACTGGCATGATTGAGGCAACAGGAGTTAATTTTAGATTAGTTTGACCTAATATTTCGTTTAATTAATTATTTAAACGTAATGGCACTTAATAATATAGTTGATTATGAATAAAAGTGGTTTAAGTTGGTCCTAGTAAGAAGCGTGCAAACAAAGATGCATGCAGCATGTAAGCAGGCATGTAGCATGCAAGCAGACATGCAACATGCAAGAAGGCATGCAGCGTGCAATATGCAAGCAAGCATGCAGCTTGCTAGCAGGGATTCAACATGCAAGCAAGTATGCAGCAAAGAAGCAGGCATGCAACATGCAACAGTTATGTAGCATGCATGCAAGCATGCAGTATGCAAGCAGGCATGCAGTATGCAAGTCCACATGAAGCATGGAAGCAGGCATGCAACATGCAGCAGGCATGCAGTATGCAAGTCCGCATGAAGCATGGAAGCAGGCATGCAACATGCAGCAGGCATACAACATGCAGCAAAATTTTTTTCTGTCACGGCTCCGGCGCTGCGAAGTTTAGGCGGCCCCACGCGAGTTTATCGCCACCCTACCCTTCCGCGCCTAGACGGGCTTGAATTACACTCTAGAGGTAGATCAGACAAGACTCTGCGAATTCGGTTATGCAACCATTTGTTTCTGTCACTAAATTTTGTAGCACAACATATTGAATTTTTAAGACACTATTTTAATGTAATATTTGAAGTGCTACCAAGTAAACATCTATATATTTGTGACCAAAATTCCGTAAAATGTGTTGTTTCGGTGTGGTGAAAATATGGCAAATAAATCACTTGGCAAATGAAAAAATTTCAAGAGGTTTCGGCCTATAACAAAAAGTTATTTTGTAAATCGGCGAAATATAATTGACACATACATGGCCAATAGTTTTCGGTAAAATGAAATTCGAACAAAAAATTTCGGAAAAGTGGTCAGTTTCCTCCACCAGGGTTGCACATCCACGACCAAGCACTTCATCTCGTCAGTTCTTTCCGTCACCTATGAGAATTCAAGAGCTAATAAAAAGATCGACTACCCAGTTGTAAATACACGACCACCACCGAATAGGACACAAAAACATTCGTCGGACCAATCCGACGCAAGCATTTAAAGGGTTAACTGCTGCACATTTTATACCGTTACTTTTTCATCACTGTGTATAAATTATTCGTAGCCATTATCACTCCAGTCCAAGCTACAAAAAGAGAAACTTTTGTTGCCATCTCCAGACTGCATATTTTTGCGAAACATTAACTTGAAAATTTGGCAGGCATCTTGCCCATAGCAGTGTAATTAAGGTTAATTTAAGTTAAATGAACTCGTCCGTCAGTTACTTTGTTGTTACTGCATCTAGAAGTACAATAATTGGTAGTTACGGAAACAGAATCGTTGGTAGAGCGCAGTGTCTTTTGTTTAGGTTTTTGTAATTAGCGTTGGCAAGGAGTAGGTTATTTGTCATCATTGTACAGACAACCCGGAGGACACGGTGGAGGTAGGTCCGCTATGGCGGAGCAAGGCCATGGGTTGACTTCTGAAAAGATTGTCTACCCGTGGTCCTAGAACAGAAAGGGCAACTGCAGGAACACAAGTGGGGTTTTAGCCAGTAAAAGTCTGACACGCACACTGAGAGAAGTTATTAGACGATTTCCCATTTTTAAAAATGGATAGGTTATTTAACAACACTTAGGTATCTAGTTTACTTTTGGAAGTAAATTATTAAGAACATGAAAAAAAAAGTAATAAGTAACATCAAAAGATTTATCAAACGCCTAGTTGACATTTCATTTTATGGCTGGTTTTTACTTCGGCCAGATATTAAGCTATATAACATGGTAATGCCGCCAGCCTTTTCGGCTCACTTTTCTTCGACAGCGACGCGGAGGATTTTTTTGCCGCCATATTTTGAGATCGCTAGGAGATACATTAGTCGTCAAGTTTTTGAATACTGTTTAGTTGTATGTGTTTTTGTGTTGTTTAGTTGTATGTTGTTGTAGTGTTTGAATAATGTTGTTATAAAAAAAAAAACACTGGGCAAGTGCGAGTCGGACTCGCGCACTGAGGGTTGCGTATAAACTACAATTTCCAATTTTTTTCTGTTTTCAGATTTATTCCTATACCTGTGCTATAAGACCTTGATTTACGCCAAATTTCAGGATTCTGGGTCAACGGGATGTACCCTATGAATTTTGATTCCTTTGAGAGTATCGAAATTAGGTTATTTTTTGCGACATAAACGGCCATATCTTTTTTATATTCATTAACTTAGAAGTTTGATTTTATTTCACAGCTAAAAGGGACCGCAGACCTGAGTATAATATGATTTTAATTTCAAAGTGATACCACCACGCGTTCTTGAGATAAAGGTTCTTGACACCAGACAGACAGGTGGACAACAAAATAATCATATAAGGGTTCCGTTTTTCCCTTTGAGGTACAAAACCCTAAAAAGGGAAGAAACTCACATTTTCGGTTGTGTTGAAAGATAATATCGCAACACATCCGTCAACACATTGACATCACTACGCATGAATAATACGCAACTGCGGCCGCACATAAATCTTGATATGCGAATGTACGTCGCACGGAACGCGAACCTCGCCCTTCAACCTAACGTAGCGTTCACACGAGTGCGAAGTGCTGAGTATTCTAATAGGTGTCTTAGTTCACGACTCCCGTCTTTGTGAAGGCATTGTACTTATGTATAAACCTACTTAGAGTAGATATGTACACTGTTATAGGAGTATGTAAATGAGTGACGTTAATTGTCAAGTAGAGTAAGTTACTGACACAAGAGTAAAATAATATTGTGTGTAGTATGTATTGTTTCTGCGTCTTACTGTTTTGAATGGCGAAATCCAAATTCCATCTCCAACAACTATCTTGATCAATCAGCAAAATTATGTTTTAATTAACAACATACTATTTGTTTGAAAGAAGATGCGTTGAAGGACTTCTAATAAGGTGGACTGATATTCCAATTAGGCGCGCAGGCGTCTGCTAAAAGCGAGGAACAAAGGACCAGTCTATGTGGCGCTGCTAGGAGAAAGCCTATGTCTAGCCATGGATGTCTTTCCCTTGAACTGATGACGATGCTTAATCTGTCTGGATATACTAAAGAGAGAGAGAGTAGCCAGCCTTTCGGTATTTTATAGGTTACATTTTGGAGAGTGTGCGCGGGAATTGCATGACTTGATTCCGCCATCTCCTTTCTACCATCGGACAACCCGACGAACAGCGAGTATCCACCCTTACGTTGTTGAAACTTCAACGGTCCGGACTAAGCGTTTCGCTTCGTCGTTTATACCGCGTACATCGAAGGACTGGAACAATTTGCCTGCTGCGGCCTTCCCATCCAGCTATAATTTAGGTGTCTTCAAGGCTAGAGTGAATAGGCTCTTAATAAACTGGTGCGCCTGACCATCAATGATTGCATCTCCGCTTACCATCAGGTGGGATCGCAGTCAAGCACTGGTTTATATCAATTAAAAAAAAAAAAAAAAAAAAGAAGTGCACGCCCTATCTGTTTTCTCCCATTCCGAAAATTACCATTTACGTTATTTGGCGTAAAAATGAATTTGGTACCTGACCTTCATAAAAGGATCCACATAACTTCTAAAGACGCTTTTAACTCCCCGTTTCAATAGAAAGCAACGGATGAATGACCCGAAAAACCCTTTAGGGTTTGTTGGATTGAAATTTTATTAGAACTTCAAAATGGTTCTATCTTTTAATTAGGTGTAAGTATGGGTAGAGTTACAAATATTGTGATCACAGGATTATGTTAACACCACTAGGGCTGCGGGAATATTCTAAAGTTACCGTAGCCAAGGAAGCCTTTGTCAAAGCTTGATAATATAGTACCTACTGCTCTCATCTTTAGGATGGCTCAAATACTAACTAGGTGCGGTAGAGTCGACTAAGAAACGTGTCAAGAAAATGACGTGCACTCGTTCAGTCAAAGTCTTGAGTATCGGGGAATGTGCATTGGTACTGCACAATTTTATTCCGCCAAGTCTGTTCCTTGATTGGATCACTAGACGTACGTACGACGTTGCGTCACCGGTATACGGTGCACATCCCACCTATAGGTACGTAAAAAGAAGTTTTGGGAACACATTTATTGCACGTACAGCTAAGCAGTGGACTTCCCTGGCGGAGTCTGTTTCCTGATAGCTACAACCTAGAGGTCTTTAAATCAAGAGTGAATAGGTTTATTTTAGGCAAGCGTGGACCATCGTAGATCACATCATCGTTTACGGTAAGCAACGTTGTATGTGAGATAGTAGTGAAACGCGAACCTATAAACAGTAAAAAAAATCTAGGCAAGTGCGAGTCGGACTCGCGCACTGAGGGTTCCGTACAAATTTACCTATGAAAACAATTCAATTCCCGAATTGAGTTACGAATAGTCGCAAAAAAAAAGTTTTCTTTTTGTGACGTAACTACGAATTTAGATTTTTTTCCTATATTTATGTTATGATACCTTTCTTCATGACAAAATTCAGGATTCTAGGTCAACGGGAAGTACCCAATGAATTTTGATTCCCTTGAGAGTGTCGAAATACACGTTTTTTACGACATAAACGGCCGTATCTTTTTTTTCCGTAAACGTTGATGTTTGATTTTTTCGTAGCTTCAAGGGACCGCAGACCTGAGGTATATGGTTTTAATTTCAACACGACACCTCAACGCGTTCTTGAGACAAAAGGTCTTGACAGACAGACAAACCGACACACAAAATGATCCTATAAGGGTTCCGTTTTGTTTCCCTTTGAGATATGGAATCCTAAAAAATAACACCGGTGTGTTTTAGTAAGAAAAAGTCTGACACGCCCTCTCGCTACACCCAGAGCGCGAGCAGTTATTTGGTAATTTCCCACGTCAACAAAAAAAGGATTATGTTAACAGTTCGTTTAATTACAATCGGTTCACCAGTTTCGGAGATTAACGCTTAATAATTCAGTAATAAAGCTCATGGCAACAGTTAATCGTTGTATGATGAGCGGCGAAATAGCCTAATGAATCCGTAAGTTACACACTTAACCGGGATTATGTGTCAGAGTTCCGACTACATTAGTGTGAAAGTTGGAAGGTATGAGAGATATTATTAGTTGCCATCCGTGCATATGGTTTATGATTCAGATTGTATTTTAATGGATGCATGCTTAGAGAGAAAAAAATAAAAACAATTTTATTTGGCGGGGAGTAACTTACTATTTTTTTTTTTTTTATGAAAGAATATGCGCCACGTCCGGCCAAACAACAACACACAGAGCAGAGGGGTTACCCTGACGTTCAAAGTAAGATTGTTTCATTCTTATTTCAGTGTGGGTAAGAGACAAAGGTATACAGGTTGTCTAGCGCCATCTCTTACCCACACTGGAAATAAGAATGAAACAATTTTACTTTAAACGTCATGGTACAGGTCCTGGTTAGGTAAATTGTGGTAACAGTATGTAGAAGAAAACATGTCATATATAGTTTTTCATGAAGAAGATTATAGGAATTATTGCATCAATTAAATTATTCTTAGATGGCTTTAATTAATTGTGGAGATATAAGTATGAAATTGATATTTATTTTCTTTACCAAATGAATATTCAGAACAGAAAACCAGAGCAGCGGGATTGTTTGAAAGAGTTACCATGTCCCTGAAACGCTAAGGGTAACTGAAGGACCACAGGTGACTTTTAGTTAGTATAAGTCTGACACTTCCCTTCGCTCCACATAGGTCGAGAGGAGCTTTTTAATGATTTCCCACCTCAAAAAAAACTTCCGCACAGCCTCTACTATCTGTACGTGTCTGAACATACCAATGTTGCGAGATTGTTCGAAAGAATCACTGTAATTCTGGAACGCAAAGGGCCACTTAAGGGTTTTAGTCAGTAAAAATTCTGACACCCCCTTTCGCACCACCCACCCACAGCGGGAGGAGTTATTAGATGATATCCCGATTCAAAAAATTCTCCTTACAGGCTCTACCGTCTGTAGGTACATGTATACCAGAACACACCTACACATCTTTTGATATTAATCATCTAATTTCTATATTGCCAATAACTTACACCTGAAAATTACGACAATATTCTGGAACAGGGAAAAATCTCTGTTTCAGAATAGTTATAATTTAGATAAGATTACAATGGTTGCCTTCGGCAAACAACTTCTACCTGTAACTTTACTGTAGCATGATGTGAACATCAAAACTGGTCTTGTTGAATCGCTAATCGATAATATTCTTACTCAATTATCTACTGGGTAGTATAAGTGAGATAGGCAGTGTCTTCATGTAACATACAGCTGCTCCTTTTAGACTGGAAGCCGACCCCAACAAATTTCGGAAAAGACTAGACACAATAATATAAGAACTATATTTTCAACTAGCTTATGCCCGCGGCTTCGCTCCCGTCAACTGACTACTATATTCTACTCTACTCTACTCTACCCTACTCTACCTCACTCTACCCTACTCTACCTCACTCTACCCTACTCTACCTCACTCTATCCCACGCTACCGTACCCTACCCAACTCTACCCTACTCTACGGGATAAAAAGTATCCTATATCCGTCTCCTGGTTCTAAGCTACCTCCCCACCAATTTTCAGCCAAATCGGTTCAGCCATTTTTGAGTTATAAAAAGTGTAACTAACACGACTTTCTTTTATATATATAGAAGATGTGTCAATAAGGGTTTGCGACAACGCGCGTCTTGTCAGTATTCCTACTAGCAACCGTGCGCGTTTACCAGCGGCCGACTGCGGCTGAGTCCGCTGGCCTCTTTCTGTCGCTGCCCACCATTCCGGTGTGAATTGGCCTTTAACGTGTAAAAGCTGCCTAAAGCTAGTACAAGTATAATTTGTTTAAGGAAATAGGTACATGGATATGTAGGTAGATATACTTACGCTTAGCCCTTAGGGAAAACGGGGTTCATCAGATTATATATAAGCAGCATTACCTACACAATATTTTAACATCAAAACATCCTACAACGTTCTAAGTCTCATATTCAACGGACTTGAAATTGCTTGTTACTTGAGTATGATCGATAACAGAGTTGCAAGATGTCGCGTTCCACTCACGACCTTATCCGTATGATCACACCCTTGGGTACCTATAGCAACTATGTAGTTCGGATATGCAAATTCTTAAAGCCTTTGGGACTAGTTCAAGATCGTATCAGAATGTTATAGTGCTAGCGTTGTAGTTCAAGATCATATCAAAACACTACAATCTGGTAAGCAATATTTGAAAAAATGTTTCCTTATTGAAATTAGGTAGGAAAAAACATCTTTTTTTTTTTTAGAACCTTACCATCGATAAGTCGCGTGAATGCAGATTATAACAGCAGTTAATGATATCATCATCATAATCATCACTTTAGCCGAAATACATCCACTGCTAGACATAGGTTTCTTCCAAGTGTCACCACAACGATTGGTTCTGTGCACCTCGTATCCATCAGTTTCCCACAAACCTCACCAGGTCTTCGGTCTATCTTGTGGGAGGCCTTTTAACACTGCGTCTTCCGGTGCGCGGTCATCACTCCATAATTTTTCAACCCCATCGACCTCGTCTAACCTTGTATGTCGGTAACCTTGGTTCTCTTTCGGATACGTTCATTTCTAATTCGACCACGTAATGAAACTTCCAACACAGCCCTCTCTATTTCCCTATCAATATATGATATATTGGAAAAAATTAGCGTATCGGTATATAAATCGGTCATTCATTCAAACAACACCACAAACTGGATTTCGACCAATTTTCAACATAATGAAACATCACTTTTCACGTAGAGAAATTTTAGGTTTTTAAAACTGCATGGACATAATATTTGCCGTCAATGGCATGCTCATCTTATACCACCACTACCCATATCGGTAAAATTTTAAACGTGACTTGAGCTTCCCTTGTGGCATTAAGTGGCACTTTGTGGTGTGCTAACCTTATAGAAATAGGATTACAACTTTAGCAGCTGCCGTAATATATAGCCAGCTATTAAATTCAGACTAACTTTTTTCGGGTTGCGTAACCGAAGGGTAATCAATGGAACCTATTACCAAGCCACCGCTATCCGTCCATCCATCTGTCAACGGGCTGTACCTATCCCATGAACCGTAATAGGTAGACAGTTGAAATTTTCAGTGAGTATTTCTATTGCTGCAAATTTATCAAAAATAAAATAAAAACACGTAATTTTTCAGTTTACGGTACGGAATTCTATGTGTGAGACTACTAGCACTTGGTTGTATTTTACTCATTTTGATTCATTCATGAACTCAAAATACTTATGAATATTAACATTTTTTACTATGGGATTAATTTATACATTGTAAATGTATTCACAGTTTCAAGATTTAAAAAGGTTTACTATGTTAAGAGAAACTAAACAAACGTACTTAAATACGGGACTTAATAAAAACTAGCTATGCATGTCTCGAAATTTTTGACGTACCTTTGCGTCCATACTTCCCCTTTGCGTAAAAGGGGACGTATGGACGCAAAGGATGACTGAAGCCATACGGGAGGGTTAGTATTAGTTAGCAAAAGTCTAACACTACCTCTCGCTCCACACATAACGGGAGAAGTTATTTAATAATTTCCCACACAAGAACAAAAAAAGGTTACAGGTACTTGTCGTCCTTTTTCAACGATATTTGCCATATATAAGAGTCCCATCGAAACAAAAAAAAAAGTAATAAGTTCTTTGTTCGACTACAAGTAAAATAGAAAAGGGATAGATCAGTTCGTAATACATAACGTAATACGACGGATCTTCCATCAATCCAATAAGGTTCCTGAAGCGGAAGGAGACAAAAGGTGATACAAGACGAAAATAATAACACATTACCTTGGTACCTCCCTACCTTATTAGTCGGGTAAAGCCCTCAGAGATTCGTGAGCGGTTCAAGATCGATGTTCTCGTATGTACTGTTATAATTAAGCTTACCTCTAAATTAATTAATTAGAAAATAGAGACCGAGATATAACGTAATTATTTTTGTCTTCATTGGAATACAAAACTCGCTCACTCGTTCACTCGAATAGGAATTAGGACAATTCCGTGCCTAAATAACTTCGGTGAAATAAATTTCAATGGGATTCGAATAGCAACTAAGTATAATTTTGAAACCCTAGATTTCATAAGAAACGTAAATATTTGTCAAGAAATCTAGGGTTTCAAAATCTCGTGACACATTGTAAAACTCGTGTGACATAGGTGTACAGTGTACATCTCAAAATCGTGTCATCATCATCATCATCATCATTTCAGCCGATAGACGTCCACTGCTGGACATAGGCCTCCCCCAAATGTCGCCATAAAGAACGGTCCTGCGCGTCTCGCATCCATCGGATTCCCGCAACCTTCACCAGGTCATCGGTCCACCTTGTAGGGGGCCTTCCAACACTGCGTCTTCCGGTACGCGGTCGCCACTCCAGAACCTTTCGGCCCCAACGGCCATCCGTTCTGCGAGCAATGTGCCCTGCCCATTGCCACTTAAGTTTGGCGATTCTTCGTGCTATGTCGGCAACCTTGGTTCTCCTGCGGATATCTTCATTTCTGATTCGATCACGCAAGGAAACTCCGAGCATAGCCCTTTCCATTGCCCTTTGGGTGACTTTGAGCCTTCTGATGAGGCCCACTGTAAGCGACCACGTTTCGGAACCATACGTCATCACTGGCAACACGCACTGGTCATAGACTTTCGTCTTGAGACACTGTGGTATATTGGATGAGAAGATACCGCGCAGCTTCCCGAACGCTGCCCAGCCGAGTTGGATTCGACGGTTGACCTCTTTCTCGAAATTAGATCTACCCAACTGGATTGTCTGTCCCAGGTAAACGTAATCGTCTACAACTTCGAGTGCAGAGTCTCCGATCTTGATCGGAGTGGGTGCTACATGGATGTTTATCATGACTTTAGTTTTGTCCATGTTCATTTTGAGACCCACTCTTTCGGAAGCTCTACTGAGGTCATTTAGCATTGTGCTGAGCTCTTCCGCGGTCTCAGCCATGACTACTATGTCGTCGGCAAACCGAAGATGAGTGATGTACTCGCCATTGACATTAATGCCTAATCCACTCCAGTCCAGAACCTTGAAGACATCCTCCATTGCGGCCGTGAACAGTTTCGGAGAAATAACGTCTCCCTGCCTCACACCCCGCTGCAGGAGGACAGGTTTCGAGGTCTGGTCCTGTAGTCTGACTGACATAGTGGCGTTTTTGTACAAGCACTTCAGCACCTCGATGTACCGATAGTCAATCTGGCACCGTTGGAGAGACTGCAGCACAGCCCAAGTCTCGATCGAATCAAAGGCTTTCTCATAGTCCACAAACGCTAGGCACAGAGGCAAATTATACTCCTCGGTCTTCTGTATAACCTGCCGTAGCGTATGTATGTGGTCTATGGTGCTGAAGCCTTTTCGGAATCCGGCTTGTTCGGGAGGCTGGAAGTCGTCGAACCTGCGCGCGAGACGGTTCGTGATGACTCTGGAAAACAGCTTGTAGACGTGGCTCAGAAGTGAGATGGGCCTATAATTCTTGAGCAGGGCCTTGTCGCCCTTCTTAAAGAAGAGTACCACCACACCTCTGCTCCACGCCTGTGGCGTTTTTCCCTCGAATATGACGGAATCAAACAGCTTCTGAAGGGCCTTAAGGATCGGTTTTCCACCCGCCTTCAAGAGTTCGGCCGTAATTCCGTCATCACCTGGTGCCTTGTTGTTATTAAGCTGCTTCAGAGCCATCCTAATCTCGTACAGGCTGACGTCCGGGATATCTTCGGTATAGTGTCGGGTCAATCTAGCTCTTGGGTCGTTTGCTAGATTCACAGTGGGTTTTGTGATTGACGTGTACAACTGTCCATAAAAAGCCTCGATCGCTCCCAAAAGCTCCGATTTGGCGGATATGACTCTGCCATCGTCGGTCTTCAGTTTCGTGAGCTGGCTTTGCCCAATAGACAGATCTCTTGCGAACACCTTAGAGCCCTTATTTCGCTCAATCGCGTCTTTAATTTTTCCGGTATTAAAGTGACGGAGATCGCGTTTCAAGGACTTAGAGATCTGTTTATTGAGCTGCCGATATGTGCACGCATCGTCTGAAGACTGCAGAATCATCTCACGCCTCTCCTTCATAAGCTGGAGAGTTCGATCTGTGAGCCTCTTGCTCTTACTTGTACGAGTCTTATAGAATTTAGACCCGACCGTATGGACAGTTTCCACGAACCCATCGTTGTATTCATCCACAGAGCTTCCTAGGCATTCGAAGCGATTTTGAAGTTCGAGCTGAAAGCTCTCGGAGTTTTGGATCTGGATATGTGCAGGACGGAGCGTAGACCTCATCAGTCGTGACCTTTCAAGCTTGACATTGATATTCAATGAGCCCCTTACCAGGCGGTGATCACTTCCGGTTTTCACGCCATTGATCACAGAGACATCATTGAATATTTGCTTCTTTGTGGACATGATGAAGTCAATCTCATTATTAGTTGCACCATCAGGGCTTTGCCAGGTCCACTTCCTATGCTCACGCTTTCTGAAGAAGGAGTTCATCATGTAGAGGCCCTCCTTCTCCATAAAACTGGCCAGTAGGTGTCCCCGGTGGTTCCTACGTCCAGACCCAAATTGCCCCACTCGCAGCTCGTCACCGTCGCGTTTGCCCAGTTTCGCGTTAAAGTCCCCCATAACCACGGTGAAGTGAGACTTATAACCATGAATGGCCCTGGATACATCCTCATACATGGTCTCTACTTCGTCGTCGGGGTGTGTCGAGGTCTCCTTCCCGAAAATAGAGCAGGTTACCAGATTTTAGGATTATCGTGTCCTCCCCCTGTCTTCGGACTTCGGATAATCCCACAATACTCCATCGTAACCTGCTCAACTCCTCTTCAAGTTCGGCGATCTTCTCATCGGACCGGAGTGTACGCACGTTGTACGTCGCCAGGTCCAGTCGTCGACGGTTGATCGATCCCACCCGGAGATTCTTAGCACCCCAGACCCCAGGGCTGCGCCCACGCCCGTCCACGCTAGCACAACCGCTGGAGTCGCCGGGCACTTGGGGCCTGGTTTTTATTGCATTATTCATTTAGGGGGGTTTGGACCATAACCCGCCACGCTGGTCCAGTGCGTGTTGGCGGGTCGCCATAGCCTCGTTTGTTTGTCAGCAGGGTGCACCACGTGCAGGTGAGGTTGGCTTGGATCCCGATAGGTGTTGTTTGGGACCCCGTATACACCCCAAAATCGTGTACACTGAGAGAATTCGTCAGAAATACTTTTAACCTGTTAACTTTAACACTAATTTAATATTACTAACATCTACTCAAAGACCTGTTGGTAGATTTTTTTGTGACCATCATATAAACATTTTCTTTTTTTGTAATAATTCTAGGTACCTACCTACTTACAGATAGGTAGTTGAAACGTATCGTATTTTTCAATAAGAAGTGTTTTTACTTCATTGACTGCAATATTTATATGTACATACATTTTGACTGCTATACAAAAAACTGATATTTTTTATTTCTTTTTCCTTCATAAAATAATATCCTGTGCCACGGAAAGCACGCAAAGCCATTAGTCCTGGTAGTCATTCGTAGATCTTTTTTTTATTCTTGATAGGTTCGCGCTTGACCGCTATCTCACCTGCTCCCCTAGCCAAGTTACAACCGTTTCGTTTCGATTCTCTTTTCGTTGATCGCTTCGAGTAGGCCACGCTTCCGATTCCTTTGTTCTGACGTCATCTCAACGCTCAGTCACGTGGTCAGAACAAAGGAATAGGAGGCGTGGCCTACTCGAGGCGATCAACGAAAATAGAAAAGAGTGTAACTTGGCTAGGGGGGCTGAATAGAGATCTACGCTTTGGAATGTGCAATTAGCATCATTTCTTTCTGACTGACTGATTTCTTGACATTTCAAAAATACCTGTTAATGGTTTATTTGAAATAAAATGCTTTGAAACTTTTGAATCTACCTATTTAAAAATAAAGACAAAAACAAATAATCCCTCATTATAATTCCTACTTTAGCAGAGGTGGCTTAGTTCCTCCCAGAATTTAACTTTATTATAAAATACCGCAGGTAAGTCACAGACATTTCCAGGCCGAAAATTTGTCCCGACGAACAACTGCGGTGAACCCAATTAAATTGAAGTGGTTAATAATGCGCATAATTTTAAACACGGAATTATTATATTGTGAAGCCGCTGTTAATTGGGAAATATTGTTAACTAGCTTCAGCCAACGGCTTCGTACGCGTGGAACTCGAATAATTTTCGCAAGGGATGAGGAGACTCCCGCGATAGAAAGTATCCTATTACTTATCCTGACTGGCCTGTTGGTCTAGTGGTTAGTGGCCCTGACTGCTATGCCGGAAGTCGTGGGTTCGATTTCCACCCACAAATATTTGTGTGATGAGCACGATCATTTGTTCTGTGTCTGTTCTGTAATTTATCTATAATATGTATGTATTTATAAGTATGTTTATCAGTTGTCTAGTACTCATAATACAAGCACTGCTTAGCTTGGAGCTAGACGGCGTGGTGAAATATTTGTTTATTAATTTTATTATTTAAGTACACATATATAGAAGAAGACAGGTATATATACAATTTTGTACTTATTATTATTACCTATTCGTCGTTTATACCGCGTACATCGAAGGGCTGGAACAATTTGCCTGCTGCGGTCTTCCCGTCCAGCTATAATTTAGGTGTCTTCAAGGCTAGAGTGAATAGGCTCTTAATAAACTAGTGCGCCTCACCATCAATGATTGCATGTCTGCTTACCATCAGGTGGGATCGCATTCAAGCACTGGTTTATCTACACTAATATTATAAAGAGGAAAACTTTGTTTGTTTGTTTGTAATGAATAGGCTCAAAAACTACTGGACCGATTTTAAAAATTCTTTCACCATTCGTTAGCTACATTATCCACGAGTAACATAGGCTATATTTTATTTAGGAAAAAAATGAGGTTCCGTAAGATATTTGAGTTTTTCGGACACAAAGTGTAAAAAGTCAACCAGTAAAGTTACTTATTTTGCGAACGCTGCCTAAACTATAAAAGATAGAACCATAAAATGTTCTAATTAATTGTAGATCTTATAAATATCCACCAAAGTTTGTTAGGAGAAACCTACTTTCACGCGGGCGAAGCCGCTGGCAGATGCTGATATCTAATTAAAAAAAAACCCCGGACATGGTTTAGCTGTGAGTCAAGTTTCATAAGTTTTGCCGTTTGAGCGTGAAATGTTACCATGATGTTAATATTTGACTGATGCTTGCCAGGGGCCTTGCCTTGACGTGTTAAAAGGTCAAGCATGCAAGCGAGAAAGAGGGATGGAGCGAGAGATTCAGTTTAGGTTGTTAAATGGATCACGTTAAGAGCTCGTGGTAGGGCCTCTAGTCAAGCATGCGAGCGAGAAAAAGGGATGGAGCTATACACCTTATATAACTTTAATCCTTTAACAGTTCAGTTTCGGTTGTCAAATAGACCGCGTTAAGATGGAAGTGATGGATGATGATGAATGGATGAACAAATGGATCATGGTTTCGATTTGCTTGAGCAGGGTTTGTATATGTTACCATTCAAAATTTAGGGATGCGAATTTTTAAGTAGCTTTTGGATGATAAATTTGAAGGGCGTTTCAGTATTCGGCCGAAAGAGTAACAAACATACATTCTTACAAATTGCCTTTATAATACATATTAATGTGATTAAAATCTAGTTATAATATATAATAAAAATTAGGATTAGTATATAATCTGCTTTGGAGATAGAACCTGTCATTATGTTTTCTTCGCGTTACAAGGAAAATACACTCTGTAATATTTTATAAGATGAACAAATAATACAATTTCTTGAGGCAAAGTCAGGTAAGCCGCCATTCTCGTATCGAGTCACGTCATTGGTAGATTTAATATCAGATACTTTCGATATATTACACAGATATAGCTGCTAGTATGTTCAAGGATATACCTTCGAAGGTAAGATCAGAGATTTTCATTTTTTGTAAGTTTGTATGTCGGTATGGAAAAGTTTTCGTTTTTCGTAAGGATCGGATGTGACCTTCAAATGCCACGACAAGATGATTCATGTCAGGAGCATAATACCCTATTTAGCCAGGCATTGGTGTACTGACAACTAGGAATATTTCTAGATAATAGGTATTTTTTACTATCGAAATTGTCAAATTTACCAGATTAGTACTGTAGTATTGAAGAAAAGTAATGACGACAACCCGCATTGAGCCAGCGTGGTGAATTACGGCATTCCCTCTCCTAGAGAGGAGGCCTGAGTCCCAGCAGTGCGAACATTAAAAGGCTGATTATGCTAATGACGAGAAAGCTTGATAATAAGATCAAACAACGAAACAGTAGTTACATAGCAGAAAAAGCGAGATCTAAAGATACCCTTAAAGTGTTTTACAGTTTCTTACAGACCTAACGTTGTACCAATAAGTTGAAAACTATAAAAACGAACGCGTACGTGCATGAATTTATATGTGATTTTTGCAATATATGACAAAAGGAACAAAGCCGCCCTGTCAGATATCCGCTCAACTTCATAAATAAGCATTTACGATGTTGCCAGTAAATCTATATAAATCCCGGAAGACGTTCATCTCTCCGGGATAAATTCGAAAATCGTTGTATTTTAATGCAAGCTCCACAGACGCATTTTAAGTACAATTTTATAGAGAGCTCAGAATCGTATGAAGACAGGGATTTACTTCATTTTAGTTTGCAGATAAACCGCAGATAAAGTTTTAGTGGCGACTAAAATATACTCTCACAAACACATTTGAGGACTTTGTAACAAGTTCTGGGAGAAAGTACTTAACGTATAACTCGAATACATCAAGAATTCATGGAAAAATTAAGACGCCAAGTTTCATCTGACTAAAGGAGCCAGTAGCGCCAGCCACCTAGGAAACCGTCTGTGAATATTAAAGATGAAGACAGGAAAACTCGTTAACTAGAACTCAAGAAGAAACGTGTCAGTTTAACGTCTTGGT
This sequence comes from Mythimna vitellina, assembly GCA_949316375.1. Lineage (NCBI taxonomy): Eukaryota > Metazoa > Arthropoda > Insecta > Lepidoptera > Noctuidae > Mythimna > Mythimna vitellina. Next base: position 6,783,093 of record OX438696.1, read on the forward strand.
CTTCTGAGGATGAGATATGAGGTCTGGTAAAATTTATTTCATGAAAAGTATTTTATATGTAAATTGAGGTGAATCTTTCCTATATTATGTTGACGCGAACAGATAAATGTCTCTGCAATTATTAACCAATCTTCTATTTTAGTTTTCAAACAATGTGAGGTAAAATGCAGCAGATTACAATAATCACACCAAAGGCGATCTAATTCAGACTAACGTCTAAGAGTTCAACCCTAAAAAGAGCAATATCTTAGAAACGAGATTACACTTTTTTCTTCATATTCAGAAGGTACCCTTCCAGTCGGATATAATAAGTCAAGCTCAATACATTTTACATTTATTCACACTATGAATCAAAATCTTAGCCCAGATTAGACTTCAACTATTTATCATTTTATTTCCACGTCCAAGGTTAACGATACGTTGTCTGCGAGCCTTCAGCAAAAAGTCTTCTTAATGGTTTTGTGCCAAGAGCACCCTGTATTTGGTAATGCTATGCGTAAAGCCGACCTCCACTTTTTAGTCTAGAAAACGGATACTATACCTATAGAAAAAACACGAGAATTTATTTACAGATAAAAAAAAATAGATCAAAACATTTTTCTTGCCATAAAATTTTGAAGTGGTAAAACAATAAAACACACATAACTGTAAAAGTTATTAACAATTCCATATATCTTTGTGAATCTCGTGAAAGATGAAAGGTAAATTCTTTTATTGACCCTTCTCACAAGCAATATACGACATTTGACAGCCACTTACAGTACTATTGCAATCGTTATCAGCTTATACCTTCTTTATGTAAATGTAAAACTTTGTTTACTTATCCCAAAACGAAAGAACGTGGGCGAAGTATTATAACAAAGCTTTATAGGTACTTTTCTTTTAGCATGAAATCATTAAATAACGCGCTCTGAGTGGAGTGAGAGGGGTTTTAAGACTATTACTACCACAAGTATTGCGCTCAACCGGCCTGTCTTTAATTTTTTGCGGGGGAGTTTGCATGCCCAGTGTGGCATCGTTCCGCCAATGCTAAAGACGGCACAGCGCTAAAAACCTGTAGCATCGTAAACGGATGCTTAAAACCAAACCTACTGGCGATGCTGTATCCACTGGTTGATAAAGCTCCACTGGAAGTTTGCCGTGAAACAGGCAGCCGAATTGAAAAGGCAAAACAGGAACGAGATAGCCGTCACCCTTTATATGGGAACCAACCCCACCTGCGCGCTTGTCGGTAGAAGTTTTTTAAGAGTTACGACCTCCTCGGAGAACAGCGCTTCGGACCGGAGACGTGGACTGTGGGGTAAAGATATCCCACTCCTCCAAATTTCATCTCTCCGGCAGAACATCTGCCATCGGGACACGAACTGCAGTGGCCAATCTGGAAATGTATGAACCGACTGCGGGTTAAGGTTGGCCGCTACAGAGATAATCTGGCTAAATGAGGTATCCTTGACCCATCGCAAATGCAGTGCCAGTGTAGAGCCCTTTCATAGGATATGCGTCATCTCCTTTCCAGTCCAGTGTGTACAACTGCCTGCACCTTTCACGACTTTGCGAGGCCAATGACAGAGCTGTCCACGTAGCTAAATATCGATCGGTAAAAAATGAATCAGATCGATACGAGAAGAAGAAGAAGACTAACTAAAATTCACCTTTGTACCTTCAGTTACCCTTTGCGTTGCAGGGCCACGGTAACTTTTACAAACGATCCGCAGCCCTGGCAGAAAGGTACTGTGTTGTATTTCGGTTTATGTGGGTAGGATAATTTATTACGATAGGTACGCAAAATATCCCCTAAATAAAGACTCACGCGAGAGTCATGTTGAAACGTTAGCTTAGAATTAAACGGTTGAATAATCTTTATGTACGGGAAACAGCATTTAGTAAAAATGGAATATTTCAGCAACGTAAAGAGAAAATTTTCAAGCTTGGGTAACAAGCGAAGTGTTTCCATAGTTAAGACGATAAAATTATATCATTAGGTAACAATTAGGTAGATTTCGTCTCTTCAAATAGCTGCATCTGCATAAGCTCTGTAATAAAATCTAACTAGACCGAATGTCCCAATTTGTGCTACGCTAAACGTGCACCCAGCACTTGCATCGCTACGTTTGTCTAGAACGGTTAATTTGTCCAAATGAAATTTCACAGCGGCTGGTTGAACGCTTTTGTTTAATAAATATTTTAATTTCACTTTCGTTGACTATCATACTAAGTTTGCAGTTATTGCATTTTAGTAGAGAGCAAAATGTTTTGAAATTGTTTCATCGTTTTCAGTATTCGATGGAGTGCGACACTATGTAATTCCGTCAGTGGAGAATGCAGAAAACTTTACATATTTTCCATGACATTTATTTTGCAAATAGTATAATAGTATAACTTTTATTTTACGTCTGAAATTGTGATTTTTTTGTTGTTGTTGATACGTGAAGATTTTATATTAAGATTCATTTTCACCTATCCTTTCGACTGTCAAGTGAACACCAGTTTCATTTAATTGAACTGAATAGTTTATTCACTCACAATTTTAGTATATATTTTTTTTTTTTAATGTTGAAAGCAGTCGAAAGCTTAACATATATCTAGATAGGTATGTTTGTTTATACCCTAGATAGGTATGTTTGCTTATATTCTTGGAAGGTATAATATGCCAAGAATTTTTTTATGATATCAAAACTTCCCTTAAAGTTATTTAGTACAGATTGAGGTCTATGAGAAAATAACTTTTTCAGCAAAATTTACAGACAAACTTTTATTTTATCAACGAGGAAACTTTTCAACTAAAATCAACGAGTAAAAATAAAACACTCGATACGTAAGTCAGTTCTTACTGACCGCTTTACCCTCAAATGTCCACTCAAAGCATGTTCATACTTCCCCTAAACTATTAGCAAAGTTGAACCCTTATAAAATATCTTTATATTACAACCCCTGACCTTTCGTGGGGTCCGGTCATAACACTCACTTTATTACACTTGTTAATATTTTAATAATGCCTGCATTGTGTGAATTGGGGATGCTTGACATTCTGCTCAAGTGACCCCCGTTATTCATAGATGGTGCTCAAGAAAGATTGTAAAGTCAATTGAAATATTTAATTATACATTCACGACGGAGACATCATTATGATCCTGAATAGAAATGTCATGATTATAATAATTTATTCGTTCAATCATTTTGAAAAAAACGTGTTGCGCCGACCCCAAATAATACGGGATAAGGGCAGGAAGATGATGATGATTCGTTCAATCATTTTATTCGTGATTTAGAAAGATGATTTATTTGAACACATTTGATGAAAACGGAGTTTAAATGTAGGAGAAGGTTTACAAATAGAAACATGGCCTCAACATTTACGTCTCACAAATTTTGCGAGGCACGCTCGGTTTGGACAGATGCATCTGTGGCTACGTCTTATGTAGAAGAGAGTTAATATTGGTCTCTCTCTGAAACTGTAACGTTTCACCCGCAACGTATCCATCCCTCAATTTATACATTTTTGGCGAGTCGAATGCAGCGAGCAAATATGACTTGTGCGGGAAAACTCGTGGGGCATCACTAATGCAAATATTTGCGGAGATATACGTAATATTTGCGGTCGCCCCGTGTTTAGAATGCAATATGTAAATTCATTCGTAACCTCAACTATTGTGTAGTTATGTGCGGTATGTAAACTGAATGCTTTGTATGTACAGGGGAAATATCCCGTTAATAGCCTTGGGCGGAATAAATATAGCTATCTAAACATGTATATTCGTAATATCGTTTATCTGTAATATTCTTAGCGTTACTTACTTACTTGGTACTGGGTATATACCGACTATAGCTTTATGTACTCGTAATACTTGTAATGATTATAGTCGGGTTGATGAGTAGGTACTAATGTAATTAAAAAAAGAAGCGAGACAGTTGCCCATTTTAATACAAATTTTAGTAATATTAAATTTATGAATACTTTATAGTTCGGTTGTAAGAACACCAATAATTTCATTTAGAATTATATTCGAGCGCAATTTAAAATAAATAAATAAATCATCGTTGCGAACCAGAATCCGCGTAAGTAGCTACATGTTTCTTTCCAAATTTTACGCTTAAAATATTATAACAAGCTTAGCAACTTTCTGTGGCAAAAGAAATGGCGGATTGTCGAAACATTACCAAGTTTCAAGAAGAGTTGTGGGACACTTTTTAATCAGTTTCTATTACATGTTTCCGCGAGAGAATACTAACTTTTAATGAATTCTAATTCTCTTTTAATTCTTGTCAAGTCACGAAAATTAATGGTTTACTATTTTGACGACAAAAACCAGTAAATTACAACATTTTTACATGGGAAGTCATCAAATAAACCTCCTGCTCCCTAGAGAAGGAGGGTTATTTGATAACTTCCCTTTCTTTTCCTTCCTTCCTTCCTTTTGATGAGTATCAGATTTTTACTTACTAAAAACCCAGTGTTCCATCAGTTTGCCCTTTTTGCGAGGGTTGCGGTAACTCCTTCGACCAACCCGCAGCCCCGGCAAACGTCAGCCTTAACTGGCGCCATCAATTTTGCTAACATCTCTTAAGGTTGAAACTTACATAGAAAAATAGACCGTAGGCTCTAAACCAGACAAAGTGATATTGTAACAGATATAGAGCGATTGTCGTTTCTGTAATTGACAGGCTTTCTTTTAAGGTAGGAGATCATACAATAACCATTCCCGCTGTGAAGTGACAGGGAGTGTAAGAATTTTACTAACTAAAATCAACTTGTGACCTTAAGTTGATTTTAGTTTTTTGCGTTCCAGGGCTGTGAGTAAAGCGGAAACTACAGTAGACCGATGCACACGTGGGCGACGTCGTACTTTGTTTTTTTTTGTACATAGCGGGGCGTTGCGTGGCGTGGGTCTTATGTAGCTCTACAAGTCTAGTTGCCATAAACCTAAGAAGTATGGAGTCCGACGCGCCCAGATCGACGTCGTGGCCCACGTGGGCCCTACCTACCTATACTCTTTCAAACAATAACTCATCTCACAGCTTATATAATCACTATTAGATAACTTCAAACACTACACTAACACAAAAGACTTAGTTCCCTTCAGTCTACGCACTAAGTCCAAATTAGACATGTAACAAAATATGTTTATTTTCTAGACTATTCCGAAACTAAAAGACTTCACAGACAGGTTAAGCACTTCAAGACAAATAAAACGTATAACAGAAGCACTTGAAGAACTTAATTGATTGTAAACACTCCTTTGCCTTTTCACCTGGTTGGCTCGATCCGTACTTTGTAGTACCATACCTATTGAGGTTAACGGTTAAGTTGAGTTTGCAATTATTTTATCTTGGATTCCTTTGTAACAGTTGAAGATTAGTTTATAAATTATTTTCTTCTCTGGAAATCAATCCCGAGATTCTAGATACAAGTTAAATAGTTTCAACATTCAAAATGGTTTTTATTTCACACTAGATTTGCCTGCATCTTCGCCCGTATACATAAAATACAGCCTATGTCACTCCGGAATAGAGCAGCATTCTAACAGTGAAAATTTTTGTAAGTTTTAGCAATCGGACCAGTATTTGCCAAGATTTCCTCCTACAAACAAAAAATAAAACTTTACCTCTTTATAATATTAGTGTAGATAGGCCTACATGGGTGCTTATAAAACGCGCTAATAAAATGTTTGAGGCTCACTGGCCATTGTATAGGTAGACTACCTACGAGTATATGTAAGTTATCTATGATGTATTAACTTGTTTACTTTTTTTCAAGTCATGAATTGTCGCTTTTACTTGCACGAATGATATTGTAAAGCGATAGTACCAAATTTTATCCAATAAATCAGATCTTTGGCTATCAGTAACTATAATTTCAAGGTGTATGCGAAATAGCCAGCAGCGGATACACCTTTTGTCTAAAGGTTGTCCAAAAGGGAACTCCGGGGTCCTGGAGCGCAAGGCAAAAAGGAACATAAGAGTGGGTTTTAGTCAGTAAAAGTCTGACTTGTCCTTACTCTCAGCTCTAGAGCCTGAGAAATCATTGATTGATTTCCCACCTAAAAAAATAATTAGAAATTACACCTTGTCCACCATTTTATGTATTACCTGGATAATAAACTATTTACGACTATGTTCATAACATGAAAGAGATGAACTTGATTCTTACTGGAACGATTGGCCCGCAATGACTGAGGACAAAAGAGTGTTGCAAAGGGAGGGGACGATTTTGGCCCAGCCATTTTTGATTTTGATTTAGAAAGCTCATCAGATAAGCAACAACTCGAACTATAAGCAAAGGCTAACGCCAAGATATTTCGTTGGTAATGGAAAGAGAACACTCATCCCTCAAACATATTTCAAAGATGTCGACATTTAGAGAAACTGTTCTCTTCTATATAATGAGGTTTATACTATATTTCACCTAATAAGCCAACACAAACATTCCATCGAGATACGCGTGATAATAAATTAATTAACCAAAAGGAATGTGAAATTAACACCGTGTTGCGTAGTTACAGTTTGTAAATTAAACTTAATAATTAACTAAAGTATGAATACGGAATACCTACCAAATCCGAATATAAATGAAATGGAACGGAATTTCAAAGGGAATGTAAATATTTGTGCCTGTTTTCCTGCGTAAAATTAAGCTGTACTTATGGGGTGTGCACATTGTATGCTGGTCGGCCGGAACCGCGAGAGGTGCCGGCGGCGGCGACTCGGGCCACTTTATTTGTCATTTGACACTTTGCATGCAGTTTGTAAACCCCGAGGGTTATTTAGTAGCAGCACAGAGAGAACACGGACACGTTGCGCCGACAGCAACTAGAGTCGGTAGTGTTAATACAATTTGTGAAGCCGGTGCGTTGTGCCCAGAAATTGTAAGTTATTTGTTGATAGAGTTGTTGACACACTTGGTCTATATAGAAAATGTTGACAATGTCACCGAAGCGTCTCCCTACTCAGTGTTAAACATCTAGAATTATAACATGAGTAACGACAAAGTCAATTGCTAAACAGCGGACAACAAAACCATTCAAACAGTTACTACTTGCTCTGCAGGGACTTTAATGACCAGTGCTTTGGGCAGTCAGTAAGCTTGATAGCATAATCGTAAAGCTAATGTTAGCATGAAAACCTTCGGTATTAGTCCCCGTGAGCAAACTAGTATGTAATGGTCATAAAGGAACAGAGAGTCTGCCTAGTACACCATGACCGTGCTTGGAATATATCAAGTACAGGAAGAAACACGACATGGACTGTTAGGCCCCTAGAACATATCAAAGCCATGTCATATCCGCGCATAACGGTAATCATGCGTGGCTATAACTCGTATATTCACCGTTTGCCACCTTTTTTTTTGTAGTTGGGTAAATCATCCAATGACATCCTCCACTCTTGGGCGGAGCGAGAGGGCGTGTCAGACTTTTACTGACTAAAAACTCACTCCTGTTCCTTCGTTGCCTTTCTACAAGGGCCGAGTCTTCCTTTCAGAATCAGACCCTTGGCCCCAGTAGGCTTCGACCCTGCTGGGCCCCTACGGTTTGCTGACATCTCCTTGAGGCATGCGTGGAACAGTACGCGCCGTCGACGACTTGGGCTTGGTCCGGACGGTTACCAAACGGTCGGACGGCGAGCTACCCAATGCCCGCGCCTACGGTGGCCGGTTATCGGGATTGGGATCTCGGCGGCTGGGATCTGGCACCGTTTGCCACCTGCGTGCATCCGTTTGACGTGTATTCATATTTTGCCGGAGCCGACAGGTTATATACAGTCTGATCCAGTGCAAGCATACTTTTATAAATTTCCAACTTGTCACTTGCTATGTTCTTATCACGGCCATGATACGGTGTAGTGAGCAAACTCCTTTAGGCGTATGGAAGTGCTGTCTCGTAGTCTATAACAATGCTACGCGGCTACGAGGCTACGAAAAACAAGTGTACTTCCTTTTTGGCTCGGCTCATTGTTCCACTCCAGTGTTTTACACACAGTGGAATTTTTAAGACTGGAGAAATTTTTATAATATAATAATATAGGTTTTGTTATGCATGAAAGAATTGCGTAGTTTGAATTTTGAGTAGGTAACTGTCCGCAGCTATTTCTGGAGACCAAACTATAGGCAGCTTCAAAGTTCTCTTGAAAAAATGGTTTGTCGAGCAAGCTCTTTAATCTTTTGACGAATTTAAGATGATCTAAACTTTGACATGAATATTAATTTGGACAGCAATTTATTGTGACTTTTCTTTTGATTTTATTTTATTTTTATGTGCGATTTGATTTCTATAATTTTTATCTTTTTTTCATCATTCATCTCCTCGAGGCGCGCGTGGAATACTACGCGCCATCGACGACTTAGACTCGGTCCGGACGGTTCACTATGAGTTCCCGTCGGAACTCTGTTCGCTTGGTTGCCGGTCGCTTTCGTAGCGACGGCGCCTATACCGGCGCCCCATAAAGGCCATGGACCGAACGATGCAAGGCAATGCAATCTACATTAATATTAAAAGGAGATAAAGTTTATTTTTTTTGTTTGTAGGAGGTAATCTCTGAAAGAACTGGTCCAATTGCTAAAATTTTTTCACCGATAGAAAGTTGCTTTATTCCTGAGTGTTAGGATTATATTTTATGTATGCGAGCGAAGCCGCAGGCAAACGCTGGTTTATAATAAGTTGTTGACTAAAATGTAATATTATGACTATGATTTAAAGATTGCTTTATAGAACGAACGTCCTATCATCATTTTCCTGCCCTTGTCCCGTGTTACTTCAAGTCGGCACAACACGTTTTTTTCTTCCACTCTGTGCTGTCAACTGTCACGCTATGACTAACTCCTTTTTCTTTCGTATCACTACTCACACAATCCATCCATCTTTTTCTCTTCTCTTCTCTAGTCTCTCTCTCCATCTGCATTCTTCCACATGCATACTTAATGAGGTCAAGTAATCTTTTCACATGGCTATTTCGAAATAAATAATTCCTTTCAACTTTTTAGATACTAGCGTCACTTTTGAACTTCGTCTAATATATTGATTTCTCACTTTATCCATTTTCGTCAATCCACTACACATCCATCTCTACTGGATGCAATCTTTTTTTCGAACGTCCTATCATCACAGATGTTCAATATATTTACATCGTCTGCAACCCTTCGGCAGGTGTCGTGGCTGGTCGTCAATAACTTTTACTTTGAGTGTGACTGCTAAGAGGTGTAATTTTGTGTTCATTTTCATCGGAATACAAGCTTTTAATTGATGAAAGTCTTTTATTGCAAAGTTCCTGGATATAAATCCCCAACAATATATCGTAATTATCGAAACGTTTAAGTTGTAAAGAGATAACATTGTTCGCTTGTTTGCAAGAGACTTGAGCTTGTTTGTAGACTCTAGCAGTGCTGATTCGAGTACACTGATTGTGTGTTTTAACCGACTTCAGGAATGAATGTGTGTGCGTACATTTTATCCCGGAATGACGGACGGATCCTGCGGGATAGGCCAAAGGGAAACAGTTGCGGGAAAAACTAGTATTTTGTGTATAAGTTACAGGCAATCTATATAATCCGGTGTTCTATACAATACCGAATGCGCAGCCGGTAATGTGTGTAAAAGACGAGAGCAAGGAAGGAGGCCGGTGGAGCAGCAGGCACTCTATACAATCCCTAGGAAAGGTATACATTACCTAAGTAAAGTCTATAATGGACAATAATATTCAAAATAATTCATACTTTACCTGGACGCCCCAGATAGTCTATACAATGTGTAGGTACTGTATAGCATACCTGAATCATACAGATTACCGGTAACATATAGATAGAATATGTTCGCATTTTCTTCTCTTCAACTGGTCTATTGTAAAATTTTCGTGGAGATTTAATATTGTACTTAACGAAATAAACAATATTTTTCTTAGCGAATATAGAAAACGAGAGCTCTAACAGGTTTGTTTGCTGTCAATACCAGAGTTCAAGCTAACTAGTAGGTGGTCGAGCAAACAGTTCTTTTCATTTATTTTTTCTAACAAGTAAAACATGAACCACATTTACTTTAGGTCAGTATTATCTTTGAGTTTAAGTTTTTTTTAACTTTAATAGGTATTTAAAAATACTAACTATAATTACATAAAAATAAATAATAATAATAAAAGCAATACACTAATTACAACTAACTAAAATCAAACTAAAATATGGCGTCAAAAAACTCTTCCATATCGCTGTCGACTGGTAATGTGCCCAAAAGACTGGCGGCATTGCCACGCTGTATGCCATACAGCGTGCATAAATGCTGTAAGGCAATGCTGTAATAAATAATTATGTAATTATAGTCATTATTTTTAAATGTAAATACCTATTAAATATTATTAACAGTTTATTTTAACTGTTTTGTTTTTCTTTTTTCTATTAACTTTATTTTGTTTATGCTCAACAATGGATACTTTCCAAATGTAACTCCGTACTGGCTTGTGTAAGGTAAAAAATAGATTAATAGAGAGAGCCCTGGCACCCTTAACACAAGTTTAGTCTTAGCTTGGGTGTCAGTGGTACAATCAGAGATTTATGCAATTTTAAAAAACCTCACTGTCATTATTCTGATTTGAAATGATAAAAACGATTCTATGTAAATTGCATTTTTTTGGAAATAAAGTTATTATTATTATAGTTAAAGAGATCCCCGAGCTGGAAGAAAACTAAAAAAAAAACAAATATGAAAACTACTGGGATTATTGTATTATGGTCATCAAAAAATAGTCTTTAAAAATGAACTATTAAAAAATAAGCCCACTTATTACCTTAATATCAGTCCGATAATCCGAGAACTCGTTTATCTCATTCAATCATCATAACATTCAATGGAATCTGCGCGACACATTTTTCTTAATAGCTACTTTTTTCATCCAGTTTCAGTTCTTACCTGCAACAATGAAAGGGCACAAATAAATATCGAATAACGCAAATATTCAGACAAAATCACTATAATCAACTCTTTTTTCAGGTATGCTGAAACAGACTTTTTGTAAAAATAAACATCACCTTTGTACCTTGAGCACGCCATAATTATGGCGGTAAGGGCCCTCTTTGAGGAGTGGCTGGAAAGGCAACACTGCGTCCGCATCCGCGTTCCGCATGACGCAGGTCCTCACCGGACATGGTAAGTTGGGGAGGTTCCTGCACCGGATTCGTGCGGAAGATACGTCCGGGTGTCACCTTTGTGTGGACTGCCCGGAGGACACGGTGGAGCATACGGTAGAGGTTTGCCCTGCCTGCGCAGAGCACCGCCGTGTCCTCGTGGGGGCGATCGACGACCGCGATCTCTCGCGCCGGGCCTTGGTACAGACCATGGTCCGGAACGAGGAGGAGTGGCAGGCGGTCGCCTCCTTCTGCAAAGCAGTAATGCTAGCAAAGGAAGCGACCGATCGCGTGAGGCAACGGTCCTCACGCCTCAACCGCCGCCGGGATTCCAATGCCAGTATAGGCGCTGGCTGACGGACGGCGAGCAATGGGTAGCTCACAGTCCGACCGTCCAATAACCGTTTGGACCGATCCCCAGTTGTCGAGTGTTCCGAAAGAGAACCCCGCGGCCCTGGAACGAAGGTAAAGAAGGAACAGCACTGGGTTTTAGTTAGTAAAAGTCAGACACGCCCTCACGCCCTACCCAAGGGCGGGAGATATCATTAGATGATTTCTCACCTAAAAACAAAAGCCTTTAACATAATGATTAATGCGGGCAAACTCCTGGCAACAGCATGTTTTCCAAATATTTCAACAATTCGTTAGGTATATCGTGGATATGTATTGTGCATCGGATGTATAATCGCTTTATATGCCATTCTGAGTCATGACAGACGGATTAGGGCAATGGAAACATTGGTGCGCGCTGCGGTCTAATATTCATTCTCATGTTATCCAGTAATTCAATGAATAATAACATTTGGCGAGGAATAGTATCTACATGTTGGTTTGTATTCCACTGCCTTGTAATTTCTAAATATCTTGTGTTATGATGTTTGTGGTCGCATGCGTCTGAAATGGTTCGACCGAATCTAATGTTTTTTTTTTCTTTTTTGTGTAATTATTTATTAGGAATACATAGCAGAGAATAGGTCGTAAAGTATTTTCCACCCTCCTATCCCTACTCATATTTTTAATCGCCATTTTAGTATTTTAACTTACTTCAAAAAGAAGGAGTTTCTATGTTCCGTTGAATGTATTTTTTTTATGTATGTTCACCGATTTCTCGGTGAATTGTGGATCGATTATGAAATTATTATTTATTATTGAAAGGTTCTTCCGATCTGATAATTAACTTCGAAGATATGGAACGGAACTTCTCATAGGATCACCGCAGAACTGTCGTAGTAAGTAATATTGCTTTATTTACTATATACGTAAACGCGATGACTGATAAAGTGTAAAATAAAAATAAAACTTTTTACAAAAAACAAAATACAACCGACTTCAATGTAAAAAATACACAAACAAGTGCATAATAACTTTGATTTCGGAAGACATTTTTAAATAACGATGTGACAAATCTGTCATAGAAACACCGACTTATGAAATTAAAGTTATTTTGCACTTTTTTGTGTTTTTTTTTTACATTGAAGTCGGTTGTTTGTTTTTTGTTTTAAAAAGTTTTTTAAATTCTTATATTTAAGTTCACACATTATTTGTAGGTAATTACAAAATAAATAATACTTAGGTATGTTCGATTTCTTTGATAACTATATTACAGAATAACGTTTGGCAGGTCAGCTAGTACTTAATTTATATTTTCTGCAATTAATATTTCACAATTACCATTAATAAAATTGAATGACAAAACATTACAATAATTACATACGTTTTAGTAGTCCCACCACTGGACACTACTTTCACAAACAAAGTATGATTAGCTTTGAATGATTAAATCAGTCATAAAAAGCCAGTTTTTCTTTTTGTTCGTTAAAGTATGTTGGCATTAAGTAACCTGATTACTTGGGAACATTAAAAATATTTCATAAATTATTTTACTGTTCTGATTTTGCTTTTATAACAATTTAAATATAAACACAATTAAATTCAAATATATACAATTACAGAGTCACAAGTACCCTTAATCCGAAAAGCAACTCTGCGGGTCCACAGACATACTACAAAAGTATGGTAGTATTTTACCGAAAGATCTTCCACAAAGAGCTCTGTTACTACAAAAATAACTGTGTTTTGACAATTTGCCTGTTGGTCTTGTGGTCAGTGGCCCTTACTGCTATGCCGGAGGTCGTGGGTTCGATTCCCACGCAGGACAAATGTTTGTGTGATGGACACGATCATTTGTTCTATATCTGGGTGTAATTTATCTATAATATGTATGTATTTAGAAATATATAAGTATGTTTATCAGTTGTCTAGTACTCATATCACAAGCTCTGCTTAGTTTTGGGCTAGATGGCCTTGTGTGAACGTTGTTAAATATTATTTATTATAAAAAAAATCCCCTTGTAATATAAACATTTTAATTCATTCTTACCCCTCCCTTCCCTTTTTCTTTCCCTGATTTCCCATACCCCTCTCTAGGGTCCCTTTGTCCTCCTTATCGTTTTGGCTAATTATTTATTTATTTGCATGTCCGGTTACTTGTTATAATAATAGAGGTAAAAGTATTAAATTGGCAATGTCATAATATTAGATTTTAACTATGAAATTGCCGTTTTTTAAAACGGGTTGCTTTGAAGTGTTATATCTTTGGATTAACTTGGAATTATAAGTTCAAATAAACTTTATATTAAAAGTACGTTACTCTTTTTCCGAAATTATGTATTAATTGGATTCTGAGTGTTTTGCATTTTCTGTAATATTGCAGTTTTCATAACCAAGAAAGGTAATAAAAAAAAGTTTTTTTCATATTAAGAATTCCAACGTAGAAACTGCATATCAAAGGGCAAGCAATATCAATTACGTATACCTACGACTTTCTTCTAACAAAAAAACTTTGTGCTCTTCGTTTAATAGCTTTCGTTTTGGAAATTTTGCCTTGTTGCCGTACTGAGGAGAAAAGTTATTCGTGAGATAAAATTTCCCACGTGAACGAGATTGAAACAAAAATAGACATTCCATTCATTAGCAGTTTTAAGTCCATATACATCATCAATATTGCTTACCGCTTGAGACACATTGTTCTCACGGTAGAACTTATATTACATTAATAATGCGAGTTTTCTTAAATTTCATACAAAAACAGTTACAAGTACTGCGATATTACAGAAAATACAAAACACAAAGAAACCAAAAAAAAACCTTATTTAGAAAAAAGAATAATGTACCTTTGATATAAAGTTTATTTGAACTTATAATTCCAAGTCAATCCACAGCTATAAGACTTAAAAGGAACTCGTTTTAAAAAACGCCAATTTGATACTTTTACCCCTATTATTATAACAATAAGAATTCTTGTCCTACAATTTTGTTCTATTCGAAAGTTCAAGAATAAATCTAAAACAAGGATTGCTTTTCTTAGTAAAGCTGTAAAAGTGAACTACAGGAAATGTGATAACTTTACTTGTAGTCTGAGATGTATTTTATTATTATAACGGGTGTAACAGCTGTATGAGGTTTTTAAAGTTACTTTTATGTATCTTTTATTCTTACTTTTAGTCAACGGCTTGCTCACGACAAAAGTCATCCTAGCCTTTTCCATATATCTATGTCATCTCAACGCTCAGTCACGTGGTCAGAACAAAGGAACCGGAGGCGTGGCCTACTCGAGGCGAGGCGTTCGACGCAAACGAAACGATCGTAACTTGGCTAGGGGGGCTGATCGAAAGCGACGATGTGGTCGACGATGAACCACGCTTACCTAGAAGTACTTTATTCACTCTTGACTTAAAGACTCCCTTGTTGTAGCTATCAGGAAATAAGACCGGCAGGGCAATTCCACTCCGCAGCTGTACGCACAATGAATGTGTTCACAAACCGCTGTGTTCTTGGGTGGGTGGAAGTCTAGCTGAATTCCAGTAGTTTACATGGAGAGACTACTTTATTGATCTCCACAAACCAGTGATTGGGTAATATGAAACCCATTGGCTTAAACGAGGTCAGATTTTCAAGCTCCACATGACTCGTAATGACTATATCAAAGATGTACAAATAGCCTTCAGAGGCCACCTCTGTGGTTCTGAAAACATTTGAGTCATTGATGAAATTTTCGGTACTTTATCAATGGTCACTCGTCCATGAAATTCGGTAAGCGTTGATTAACTGATGATCGATTTTATGCTGCCATGAGCTCCATGGTCTCGTTTTTTACCCGTGGAAAACACGACAATTATCCCACAGAAACGTACCACCGGGACAAGTAGACCTTGACCTAGATAAAAGCAATGGAACGTCCTTATTCAGGCCAGGGTCTACCTGAGTTTCAAATGACATTCAAATATACAAATCAAATCACTTATGTATACAGATGTATACATACATACATGATTTGATTATAATGTATACGTATTGATTTGAGATAGATATCTAGAGGTACTAACAAATGATGTTTAAGTATCTGTAATATCAAAAAAAGCATATACTTAAAGGATATTTGATACCTATAAAAAAATAAGTAATTTATAGCTGTTCGTTTGTTCCAGCTAATCTTCAATACGGCTGGACCGATTTTGACGAAAGTTTCAGTGTTAGAAAGCCGATGTTAAGGATTACCATAGGTTACTTAAATTTTAGAAAAAGAATTAGGGTCCCGCGTAAAAAACAATCTTCTTGCAGTTGTCGCTTTCCATCAAGTGAGATAGCAGTCAAGTGCGAACCTAAAAACAATAAAAAAAAAGACGGGTTGCACTCCGGGAGTGCAGGCAGAAGTGAAAACTTGATTATTAACGTTGAGCATGTTTGATATTTTGGAATGGTTAGGGAATAATTTTGCACCAATTGCTTTATCAGTATAAAAGTACTATCATTTATGTGGTAGAATACAATATTCATTTATTGCGCTATCGTACACAAACATGACAATTTCGATATTACACACATAAGTTTAGACTGCGGATTGTTGTGATACCGCAAGTTTAATTCATTCATTTAAAAACTAAAGTCTTAACTTCTTGCAGATTCAAGTAAAAATGTCAATTTATTTTTGTAATCCCAGTGATTACAAAAATAAATGAAGTAAATAAATGAATAAAAAGACTTAAAACATAACTTGCGAAATGTGGGTGTACTATTCGGTGCACCCCTGCCTGAGCCTTCGGGGATTACAGGATGTTATGTTATCATTGAATCCTGCCTAAAGAATTTGTAATTAAAAGTGTGGAAGTAATCTGTCGCACATAAAAATGTGTGCGATACATCTTTTCACAGGCGCTTAGTAAGCACGTAAGCAGGAACGTCACATTCGATCTTACTACAGAATTAGCTGAGAATTTATAGGTTTCCTATACCAATAACACTCGTGCTTTTTAACTTACTTGTAAATACTTGAAATCAAATTATTTTTAAAGCAGATTTAAATAAACTGAACTTTATTTTACCAAACAACAAACGCCTTAGTGAAAATGTTTAGCAATTTAATACTCAATCAAAGTTGATTGGAAACATTTAAAAATTTCTTTAAATGATTTTAAACCATAAAATGTTGAAGGTTAAGTTCAAAATCCAATGAGAAAATTTGACTGGTGGCCGTCTTACGCTTTTTCGATCAGGTCACGTGTCCTGACGCGAGTTTAAGATTTTATACCCATTACAGAAAAAGTGCTCAACGCCGCTAAAGAAGTTTTCACTTCAAAAAATTGTGACCCAGTGACATTGTGGATACTGTTTTACGAGCCTGACGCGGATGAGTCACGGCACCAGCTCGTTTCAAATAATCCATTTACAGGCACTTCTAAATCGATAACAGGTCGGTCAGTCAGTCAGAAAAATAAGGCTAATCGAGCCTACTTGCTCCATATAGGGATACCGGCGAGCCTCCTTGTTGGCTTGCCATCTTGGGATCTGGAGGCAACAGTCCTTGCATGCATGCACGATCTGCGCATGGAGATGCAACGCCGGGGCAAAACTCCGCTGTTGCGCCAAATCACTGGAACGATGGCAAAGAAGGAACAAGAGTGGGTTTTTAGTCAGTAAAAATCTGTCACTATCTCCCGCTTCCCCTGGATGGGGATGACGGGGGTGTCATTAGATGAACGTCCAAGAAATTCCATGGGCACTGTTTTAACAGCCATTCACATTTGTTGACACAGCCATTTGTTTGTTGTGATTGTTTTGTTAATGTAAAATCTTACTTGACTGTAAGGTAATAATACGGTTTGAATATTAGCGGAACCAACCATATTAAACTGTAATATTACACACTCAATAAATTAAAATGATGTTAATAAGTAAACGTGTTCGTTGTTAACTTACAGTTAACAGTTAACCAATTCCCCTGCGTGAAATCAGAGAATATATTCCCATAGCCTATGTCACTCAGTGATAAAATAGCATTCTACTGGTAAAAAAACTTTTAATACCAGTGTTGTAAATTTTGAGTTAATTCATTATAAACAAAAATACAAAATCTTTTGTATTTATAACAATAGTATAGATTTTACTTAACAACAAAATAAATACATAGATTTAAAAAAAAAAAACATGGAGAAAAAGACGGAACACTAAAAAAAAATGGGGTTGTAGATTATGAGTTAAGTCATTATAAACAAAAATACAAATCTTTTCTATATAAAACAATAGTATAGATTTTACTTAACAGTAAAATAAATACCTACATAGATTCAAAAAAATACAAAGAGAAAAAGAAGAAAAACTAAATAAAACCCAAGAGCACTTCGGTGTCAAAGTACTACTCCACGCTTTTATCCGGAAATGTGCTCAGAACACTGGCCGCATTGCCACGTTAAATAGCAATGCAAATTCTGTGTCAATAAAACGAGCCAGCTTTCTCCAGGTCACGGAGCGTCGATAATTTCGGCAGTTTTTAAATTAAACTCGCAATAATTCAAAGTTACAACAGTTTTATTACCAAGTCACATCAATCAAAACAGATTTCCAGTACCAAAATGCGTTTTCAATCGTCATCATCATAAAAAGAAATATTGTGACCGCCATTTACGACCCTGGAGCCAACATTAAGTGCAATGAATGATAAGCTGAACACAAATCTACCATAAAAGTGTCCCATTTAATGTGATTGTTGACTACGAAGTGGCAATCGCTTGCAGGAAATAGACGTTCGACGTTGGAGCGGCCAAAGGGTACAAAAGTGTAGAGGAGACAATTGATTCAACTGGTTTAACAGTTAGTTCATTCAAGCTAGTTAGAAGCTTCTGTTGTTACAAGGAGAGCCTTAATGTATTTACCGTTTTATTTTCAAGGCTCTGGAAATGACTCTATTTAAGAAGTACGACTAGAGCCTTAAAATACAATCTATTTATCTCAGTAATGAATAAATATACATGTATTGTTCCATTACAGGGGGCAAGAGTTCTCCCATTAATAATAATAATAATAGAAAGAAAGAAAACGCGTTTAGTTGGCATACAGGTACACAAAATGAGATAACAATTACAATATAGAAACTTAAATACTAAAACTTAAAAAATACATCAACATTGTGTGTCTCACGGCTGCGCCAAATAGGTCCAGTTCAGCATAATGCTAGGCCACTATGTAGCAGTTGCCTGACGCTGGTTTTCAACTGAATCTTCAATCCTTTTTACTCAGGTCAAATATCTATACATATTGCCATTTTCCTTAAAAAATATCACGACGCCAACAACACAATCAAATAAAAACGCAAAATCAATAAATTGAAATCAAAGTCAATAAATCCAAACCAAATTAAAAATAAAACTTATTATATTTATTTATATTAAAAAATCATTAACAACTAGATACTCAATCACGATCACAGTAACTTTAATCATAACTTATCCCTTTCCCGTATAATGAACAGCAGCCTGGCAAACAATAAGGAAGGGAAAAAAATGTAGAAGCATCAATATTATTGTTTTATTCGAAGTAGGGTTGGTAAAGCAAAAACAAAAGGTAAAATGTTCTACATTTTCATTTTAAATTAGTCAACGACAAGTTAGATAGATACGTACATAGCTAAATACGGTACGAAGGTTTTCCATTTTATGTAAAGTATTTTCTTCTTTCGTAAATATTAACCAAAGTTTCTTAATGCTTCGGGTTCGGAGCAAGCGCGCTTTCGGGGATTACAGCCGTGGCAGTACCTAATGTCTCTGTGATACTGACAAGATGAAATTGCTTTTCGAATCTATGATATTTTGTATTTCATTTATGTGAGTATTATTTCGATTCCAATGAAAAATTTGCCCTGTCCAGTTTTAATTAAAAGGTCGGACTTATTTTTCAACATATTATCAATAGCATAGCATAATCAACATTTTAATGTTCCCGCTGCTGGGACTCGGGCCTCCTCTCTAGGAGAGGGAACGGGCCTTAATCCACCACGCGGGCCCAGTGCGGGTTCATATATCTTCGGATTTTTAGTTCTAGAACATCTAGCTTTCTCACGAAGTTCTCCTTCACCATTTTGAGAACATTTGTGATGAAATAAATTACACAAAGTAATGCGCCTGGCTATAGCTCGTATGTCGGGGCAATTACCAGTGGGCTGATCTAACTGCTCTTTATCAATATTCTCTCTATCTCTATTTTCAATGTTAAAGCAAAATCTGTACTCCGTAAGCTAAACAGGACCAGCTGGATACTTACTAAGGTAAAATCAGCATCACATATTAACGAACTCGGAAATTGAATTACAGTACTTATGACGTCAGCACACATTTATAGATATTAGAAGGTAGGAAACTTCATTCACCGGGTTTTACCCACGGGAATTTAAACGAAAATCTCATTAGTCGAGAACTAAAACAGCAACTCTTGAGTATTGCGGTAATGTACCGTCGGGCACGAAATCTAATATAATACCAGTTCCAAAGACTAAGTTTCTCCTACAAATCAAATTAAGAGAAAGTACTTTGTCATCTTGTGTTGATCAATTCGTCGTTTAGTCTCTTATCTCGCTGGAATATTGCGTGTTTTCTATGTTCAAAGGTGCTACGTAGGCGTTTTATCATCTGCTTCGTTCCCATCACTGTTGCTACGAGCGTAGCTATGCTACGACATGTCTACGGCGTAGCGCAGTCGCTACGGAGAGCCCCAGTGAAATCTCAAAAGTCATATGTAGATAAGTCCTTGAAGTCCCTACGACGAAATTCATAATTATTTACGAGTAGCTGCTGCCAGTGGCTTCGCGTGATAGTAGAAAATTATCATCAGGGAACATACTCCCGGGATTAAAGTATCCTATATGCTATTCCAGTTTCATCCAAATCCGTTCAGCTATGAGAAAGCGAAGTAAGTAATAAACATGCGAACACACACTCACAAATGTTTGCCTTTTTAACATTAGTGTGATTTATTCAACTCGAAACGGATTACATTAATTTGAATAATATGAAAGCCTTTAAGTAGTGCAAGTGATGATAGCTATTTACCAAGAAAGTAGAACCATTGACGAAGTGGTTGAAAAGCGGTCGAAAAAAAACTGTACACTGTAAAATTAAATAGCATAGCATAGTCGGCCTTATAATGTTCCCACTGCTGGGACTCAGACCTCCTCTCTAGGAGAGGGAATGGGCCGTAATCCACCACGCGGGCCCAGTGCGGGTTGGTGGATGTCACATGTCTTCGAATTTTTGGTTCTAGGACATGCCGGTTTCCTCACGATGTTTTCCTTCACCGTTTTGAGAGCAGTGGTGATGAAATAAATTACACAAAGTAATGCGCCTGGCTGGTTTTGAACCCGCGACCTACAATTCGTAAGTCGGGAGCGTTACCACCCGGCTACCACTGTCTCAAAAAAAAAATGTATAAAATAATGTATAAATGTATAAAAGTAATGTGTAAACTTAAATGCAAAATCGTAAATTGTAGAGGATATGAAAGTCTTAAACAGCAAACATCCTGGTCTGATTGAAAGTCAGTTTTCGATTTTGCCGACATTGTATGTTCAGTAAACAAGGACCTTCAAACAAATGGAACGTGGATCACGTAAAGCTTCAAGGGAATAAAATACGACATGTACAACGCTTTGTTGAATTTTAATAAGTTTTAAGCGATAACCTTCACTGGGGATATAACTACATATCTACGGTAATTATGTACCAACATTTGACTGGCCCGTTGGTCTAGTGGTTAGTGGCCCTGACTGCTATACCGGTGGTCGTGGGTTCAAAACCCACCCAAGAGAAACGTTTGTGTGAAGAACACGATCATTAGTTCTGTGTCTGGGTGTAATCTATATATATAAAATCAGAAACTGACTGCCTGACACATCAACGCACAGCCGAAACTACTGGGACTAGGTGTAAAATTTTACACAAGGTTTCCTTTTATGACGTAGGCAAGCATTAAGAAAGGATTTTCTAAAATGCACCCCTTAAAGGGATGAAACGGGGGTTCAGAGTGTGTATGGAGAAAACCTATTTTTATGTGGGCGAAGCCGCTGGTAGAAGCTAGTTTATCTATATGTATGTATTTAGAAATATATACATATGTCTATCAGTTGTTTAATACTCATAGCACAAGCTCTGCTTAGTTTGCGACCAGATAGCGATGTGTGATAGTTGTGAAATATTATTATTATTATTATATAATTGAGATTTGCGCTGATTTGAATTTCAAAATGTTTTTTTATACTAAAAACCGCATTTTCACAAGACTCGGAAGTACATGTGTGTTCAAAACTGGCTTCCCAAGTGACTTGACGAAACTTTGTTAATTTAGAAAACTAAAGCTATGGAGGAGGAGTTTAATTTGAATTGAAGTTAGTTGTGTGTTAAAGACGTGACCTACGGGTTGAGAAAACATGCATGGAGAAGTCAAAAAGTTTAATAACATATTGACATTCAACGTAGTACAAAAATACGTTTACGTTTTTTTAGGGTTCCGTACCTTAAAAGGAAAAAACAGAACCCTTATAGGATCACTTTGTTGTCCGTCCGTCTGCCCGTCTTACAAGACCCTATATCTCGGAATTACGTGGAGATATCGAGTTGAAATTAAAACCATACACTAAGATCTGCGGTCCCTTGAAGCTGCGAAAAAGTCAATCTTTTAAGTTTTCGGAAAATAAAGATACGACCTTTTATGTAGCAAAAACGTGCATTTCGACACTCTCAAAGGAATCAAAATTCATAGCGTACTTCCCGTTGACCCAGAATCTGGAATTTGGCAGAAAGCAAGGTCATATAGTATAGATATAGGAATAAATCTGAAAACAGAATATTTGTCGTAACGTCACCAAAAAAAAAAAAAATATGATTCGAAAAATCTTCGAGGCTCCATTCGGGAATTGAACTATTCACATACTCGTATGTAGGTAAGTTTTTTACGGAACCCTCAGTGCGCGAGTCCGACTCGCACATGCTTAGTTTTTTTTTTAATGGACAGAAACTAGTGTTTCACTACGATCCCATCTGATGGTAAGCAGTCGACGATGAAGCGCATTAGTTTAATAAGAGCCTATTCACTCTGGCCTTGAAAACACCTAAATTATAATCGGATGAGAAGAAGGCAGCAGGCAAATTGTACCAGTCTTTTGATTCACGCGGTATTATAAACGCCGAGGCGAAGCTCTTAGTCCGGACCGTAGAGGTATTCACAATGTAAAAGTGGACACTCACAATACATCGGGTTTTCCGGTGGTAGAAAGGCGATGGCGGAATAAAGTCATGTAATTCCCGCGCATACACTTCAAAACACCTACTATAGAATACCGAAAAGTCCTACCTTACGCCTGTGGTTACGACAAAAGAGAGACAGAGAACAAACAAAAAACAATAACCCTTCTTGCAATCAGGTAAAAGTAGGTAATTGACATTTTACACGAAACAGAAATTCAGACGCGTTCTGCGGTTGAGAACACAAATGCTCAAGATGTACGTATTATGCAAAGTGTTCTTGTCTTCGCAAAATCTATATCTGATGCAACAAGATTACTTTCCGATTGAACCAAGCTGTCCAGACCTCAGGATATTTCGTTGAGGTTAAGAATTTAAAATATATAAACTATCAATGAGGATATCAAAACACATACTACCTTTGCTGCTATTATAGACTTGTATTCATGCCCAGCCCCCCTAGCCAAGATACGATCGTTTCGTTTGTGTCGAACGCCTCGAGTAAGCCACGCCTCCGATTCCTTTTTTCTGACCACGTGACTGAGCGTTGAGATGACGTCAGAACAAAGGAATCGAAGGCGTAGTCTTCTCCAGGCGTTCGACGCAAACGAAACGATCGTAACTTGGCTAGAGGGCAGGACCTGATTAGCTAGTCCAAGTCTAAGAACGCTTAGCCTACAATTTTTTTTTTTAAATTTCCATTATTGTACAACCCATAAGCTCTTTGGCACCAAAAGTGTTAAAAAGCGAAAAGACAATAAAGAAATAAAACTCCGTGCAAAACAGACCAAACAATGAAAACAAATAAACACTAGCTGAAAGCCCCGGAAGCGCATTATCGCTGTGGTGTAAAAGGAGAAACACTAATCCCAGAGGAGACCCAAGTTGTTTGAGAAGGGTCCTCCATTATTGCAACTCGTGATCTTGCTTACATCTTATTTCAGCCTTCAGCTGTATATTTACTGCTAACTGGCTCGTATGGACCTCAATGTTGTTACATTCCGTCCCTGTGTCAAGAATGTCGATATTATCAAAATATATCACGTCAACCCGACAGATTTTGTGTTGGAAATACCGATATATTGTAGCTTGTTGATTTGATGTAGGACAAAACTTCAATATTTGTTTTATTATTATTATGACAGCAAAAAGAAACATGGCTTCATGAAAACGGTGCTCTACGCTAAATATATTTAATATATTTTCACTTTCACATTTCCATGTTCTCTGTTGAAAATAATACCTTGGAAAAAAAACCTCTCCAAAGGCGGATTTCGAGGTAGTCCTCTTTTGCCATCACAAAGATCATTTCCTTCATGCACTTCAAAGGAATGGCTCTGAAACGCGATTTAAAGCGGTTGATATCCTTGAACGCTATATGAGCTGTTACAAGGTTGGCAATATATCAGAGCAGATCTACCAATGTTTTTTCTGAGAGTTGCCTTCATAACTAGCATATAAAGTTGCAGCGCGTCTTATTTTACTCTATTGGAAATTTTAATATCGACTCCGCGTTGAGAGCAAATATGGATAGCTATTGAAGTGCAAAGTTGAGTGAGAAAATGGAACGTAAAGAACGAATAAAATATAGTGATATAGAGTATTCAACGGGAATATTCTACGTTTTGTCTGTGGTACCTTTTAAGGTAAATTATGCTACTACACTTTTTATTCATATTGGCAGCAGCAGGAGCAATAGTTTTATATCAACATGTGTCGAATATTATATTATCATCACCAAACTAATTCATAAGTTGCACACTTATCCATCATCATCTTACTAGACTTACAAATACTTAGATAAACTTCTCTAACTTAATAACTAGAGAATCAAATCCAGCATCAGAATCAAAATCCCGCAAGTCTGCGGGCTCAACTTTTTTTTTTGTTTGAATAATTAATAAAAAAAATCAAAGCGCAAACTTGAGCGATCTGGCAGTAGTAATCCCGCATTTCTGCTGCAAAAAACGTGCGGCATCCCGCGTATGCAGACTCGGATGCCCTAAATACAACATTATTTTGAAACACCATTATTTATTATGAAAGCACCAGCCAGTTTATATATTTTTTGTAAAGAATTCCTTCAAGCATTGTACCGACTGCGATCGACTTCTTGCTGAATGTCACTCTTACTAAATCCCTTACAACTCTTCTTTCGGATTTATAAAATTAGAACTATTGAAAGCGTAACCATTTTCTTTGTTTTTGCAAGTGCTAAAATCCTAATTTCGTTTATTAGGCAACACTATCGCGAACTCCCTTACATTCTATTTCGGCTTTTAACAGCCTTTAAATAGCAGGGAGTTCCATCTTTTTGCAGGGAATAAAAAAAACTATTACGTCCTTCGTTTCTTTCCGACAAAAACGTACAAAAAGCTGCCCATTGTCAAGTATGAAGGTCGTCTTGACAGGTGTCACCGCTATCGGCCTTCGATCACTTTTTATTAATGTTGTGACATTGACCAAAATGTGAGTTATATTTTCGCCTATTACAGAATGATATATAGGCAATATAATGGCATGTAATTTTATAGGTTTATATACTTAATTGAATGGTGAATTGTCAATAACTTCCTAGTTCAGAATCCCGCCTCTCAAATGGCAATATCTTGCAGATCGTTATGAGCAACGGTGATTGGGGACTTGGGGATAACTCATCATTTTGAAGTTTAGATTTGTTATAACAGTGTGCAGGCAATTGGTCCCAAGCGGATGATGCTGTAAATAGTAGATACTGGTAGATCTACTCATTTCTTACAAAGTATAAAATAAAACTAAAAAGAAAGCAAGGAAATTCTGGTATCTCCAGAAATTCCTTTCAGCAGTCTAACAATGCTTTACTTTCATCAACGGGAAACAAGGGAAATAAACACGTTCCTTCGTCGATCACATATTTTATCGTCGAAAATATCAAACATTTTATTCTTTTGCACTTCAAATTGAACAGTAAAGGCACGCACAACCAGAATATACACAAAATATTCAAGTTCAACATTATCAATATAATAACGATTCCTGACATCAGTAAAGACTCGAAGATAATGATCCCGTACATTACGTATTACCCACAATTATCGTTAGTCTACCGCGAAGGGTAATTGTTAGGGTCCCACATACGTGCGAGGGTATAATGTGACCATTAATCATACCTAGGAAGAGATAGATAAACATGGAAGGAAGAACTTCAATTCAAATTTTATACCGTAATTAGGTCGTTGTGGATAATTTTATTTTTACCTGTCTGGTTAGCAGGATTTGCGGGTTATCAGCTTGAACAGGTGGGGGTTGCTTTGGTTATGGGACTGTGAAAACTTGAATATTATACAGTCACAAGCAAGTTTGAATATTTATGTGCTTTTCTGTATTAAATGCTAATACTATATCTAATAATTTATTTTATTTCAAGTACCATTGTTTCATATATAAAAAAAACTGGATAAGTGCGAGTCGGACTCGCGCACTGAGGATTCAGTACAAACTTAATTAGCTGTGAAAACAGTTCAATTCTCGAATTGAGTTACAAAGATTTTCCGAATCTCAATTTTTTTTGTGACGTAATTACAAATTTACTGTTTTCTAATTTTTCCTATACTTGTGCTATGAGACCTTGCTTTATGCCAAATTTTAGGATTCTAGGTCAACCGGAAGTACCCTATGAATTTTGATTCCTGTGAGAGTATCGAAATATACGTTTTTTGCGACATAAACGGTCGTATCTTTTTTTTTGTTAACTTAGAAGTTTGATTTTTTTGCAGCTTCAAGGGATCAGAATATATGCATATCTGAGTATATAATTTTAATTTCAAATTCAATACCTCCACGCATTCCCGAGATAAATGGTCTTGACAGACAGACGGACTACAAAGTGATCCAATATTTTGCTTTTGAGGTACGGAACCCTACAAAAGTAACAACTATGTGTTAATTTAGTTTATTTCAATTGGTTATTTTCCATTTTTTGTCTATAAATGTCAATTATAGACAAAAAATGGAAAATAACCGTGCGTGGTGTAAAAATTATTAAAAATACTAAAAAATTAAATTCGTTGTCATCAGTGGAAAGGGTTAGTATAGAAGACCAAATACTTATAGTTGAGTTGTCCATCAATATGCTTAAACAGCACAATTGTTTATTTTTTTAAATTTTATTCTCTGTTGTCCGCTATCGTACAATCGCCATTTAAGCTTCATTTAAATATGAACGTTTCTTAACGACCCGTGGAATACCACAAAATCCAACCGATCCGCCATGAAACTGTTGCATTCAGATATTCCTTCTAATTTGATGTTCTCAGTTCGGTTCGTGACTCCCAATTTGCGGTACAATTTCGTCGTACAACAACCGACACTTCAGATTGAGCGGTTCGGTACCAGACTGTCAGTTATTGCCTCGTGGATGCTATTTCGATTGAGCTGGTAATTCGGACCGTATCGACAAGGCCTGACGTTCATGTTCTACTTAAGTAATGAAGCCATAAGGAGGAAACGAGAAAGTTCGTATTTATGTAACTACGTCTAGATACTATGCTAGAAACAAAAGCTCCGATGCGACATATAATAGAAAAGAATTGTAAGATCAAATGATTTATCTTCGACGAGTAAACAGTCATCGTAAAAAATAAACACATGAAAAACAAGAATTGAGGTTAAGTTAAACAACCGAGCATAAGACAAAATTCTTGAAGAGTCATATTTATTTTCATCTATCTCAGTCAGAAAAACCGGCAGTGAAACATACAATCTCTGTACATCAGAAAAAAGCGTAACATTTGGAGAAAGGCTTTACTTGTTTGCAAAGCCCGGGAGCTCTGTGCCGTGATATAATTTGTCATGCACCTTGACCCAGTTTCCCTCGGCCAGAGAATAAAAAGGAAGGAATAATTCATTGAATCCCCCTTCACCTGTTTGCGTTGAGATTTTAGAATTAGACGAATTGAATTGGAAAGTAGATTGAGAATCGTGTCGTAATACGTTCATTTCTGGGGGAGATAGCTCCGTTATGAGCTCGTTGTCGATAAAAATCATCACTCCTGAAGTGATTTCGTCAATATTACCGTGAAAAGATGGGCGTTTATAATGAAGCTGGCAAGGGAAAATCTTAACTGGTGCGATGATTACGCTAAGGTCGATTTGAAGCGTAATGGTTGAAAGCGGCTAAAGTAGGGGCATGAGCGTACACCAGCAACGTTCATCAAGAATCAATTTAGTATGGAATCGATTAGAACGGACAAGTTGCAGTGAGTTTAACTACTTTTCGAATGAATATTGCCAATATAAGGATATTTGAATAGTGTAATATGATAGACACGAGAGTACTGATTTGAATACAGTTAGTAATAACGGAGAGTACAATGGCAGCAACAGCAGAACATTTACATCAATTTAGTTTATCGGAGAACACAATGCTCAAATAGTCGAAACAGTATCTAACAATGTGCTCGTGTGCATGTCCTAGTTTTCAAATGCGACATAAATTATGTACATTATTGTACATGCTTATCTATTCAGTCTGTATATTCATGGGCACGCCATAATTATAGCAGTAAAGAGGGGACCTCTTTGAGGCGTGGCTGGGAAGGCCTCACGGCGTCCTTGACGCAGGTCCTGACCGGACATGGTAAGTTCCTGCACCGGATTCGTGCGGAAGATATGTCCGGGTGTCACCATTGTGTGGGCCACCCTGAGGACACGGTGGAGCATACGGTGGAGGTTTGCCCCGCCTGGGCAGAGCACCGCTTGTACTTGTGGGGGCGATCTCTCGCGCCGGGCCTTGGTACAGGCCATGGTCCGGAGCGAGGAGGACTGGCAGGCGGTCGCCTTCTTCTGGGAAGCAGTAATGCTAGCAAAGGAGGAGGCCACACGTGCACGCGCGAGGCAATGGTCCTCGCGCCCCAGCCGTCGGGATTCCGATCCCGATTTCCGGCCACCGTAGGTGCGAGCTTGCGGACGGCGAGCAATGGATAGCTCGCCGTCTGACCATCAGTAACCTTCCAGACCGAGCCCAAGTCGTCGACGGTTTACTGTTCCACGCGCGTCTCAAGGAGATGTCGGCAAAACGTAGGGCCCAGCAGGGTCGAAGCCTACTGGGGCCAAGGGTCTGCTTCTGAAAGAAAAACTCGGTCAAGGAACAGGAGTAGTTTTTAGTCAGTAAAAGTCTGATACTATCTTCTGCTGCGCCCAAGAGCAGGGGATGCATTGGATGAAATTCCCACAAAAAAAAAAAAACTGTATGTTCATATATGATGATAATTTTGCGAAGAAAGTTTTGATTACGCGATTACTACCATTGTGAATGCTGATAAGGCTAGAAAGAGCTTGACCACTAATAACGACTAGGGATTTGGAAATGGAGAAAATTGGTGTCCTCGACACCAGGATGCAGGCAGGCCAAGGAGGCCCTGCCACATCTCAATAAAGCCCTCACCAAAAAACTCATACGACTGGACAGAGGCAGCCTGCGTCTGGTGACGGGGACTATCACCAGACACTGCACACTGAATAAGCACCTCCACACAATAGGCATCACAGACAGTCCCCTGTGCAGAGCATGTTTGGAGGGGGAGGAGACAATTGCACATGTGCTCCTAGACTGCACAGGCGTAACTGAAATACGCACACGAACCGTAGGATCCCCGAACTCCCTTATTGATGCCCTGAAAAACCTAAGAGGCCTAATCTGTTTTTGGAGAGAGGTGGGCTGGTTGGAATTAGCCCACCTAAGGTTATGGCCACCATGGCCCACGTACAATGGTCCACATAGGACTAAGTGCGGAAACCATACCTAAACAGATAGATAGATGGAGAAAATTGCGCAGACTCAAATAAAAAAAAAATAGGATCAGGACAAAATAATAATAAGCAACGCTTGCTTATTTTTTATTCTTTGGATGTGTTGTAGGCAAAACATACCTAGTTATATTGTCTTACCCTAGGAAAAAAAATTCAAAGTGTACCAACCACGACAGAACAGACAAACATTTATTCAAGTAACATGAAAACACGTGTCATTTATCTCCTGGAAGTTTTAAAAGAGAAAACAATTGTGCATTTGCTTAAAATTGTTACTACAAAAATCAGTAGAGAACAAGAACCCAGTCCCGCAACGTCGAGCACTTGTGGGTTAGTAAAATGTGCAATATGCAGATATTTTAAACGTTTACTATTTTGTAAAATGCTGTTCCTTTTGCTTGGACTACGAACTAAGCCTATTTGTTGAACTTGTTTCAGCGTTGGAATTTCTGAGACAACTATGGAAACAATGCTATAGATTCAAATCTACAGCGAGTTTTCAAATTTAAAAGAGTTTTTTCGCTTCGAAATAGTGACTAATAGAATAATTTACGATCAAAGATGAAATGTATTCAATTTGTTTCGTTCTTCATTTACATAGTAAACCCATTTACCAAAGCTGAATATTACATCGCTCTGAATAAACCAACAGGTTTCCATTAAAAACGTGTTGACTGTTCGATGTCCGAACGTTTATATTTGTGGCTAGTGCGGGTGGAAATCTGTATGTATACATTTTTTACACAAAATACCAAATGCACCAGGACTAGAATTGGGTTGCGAGTACGGTACCACAAAAAGGAACCGAAAAATATTAGTAGTTCTTTGAATTTTTATGCTTCTATTCTTTTATTTATTTGTGCAGTATATTTAGTCGTATTGGTTCAGTACTTTTCGGTGCTTCTGTTAGTAATCCGCTTAATATTCCTTGTATATTTTCAATATTCTATTGTATCGGCTGTCAGTATCGACAATAGCATTCGGAAGTTTGCTTGAAATGCAAAAGTTGCTGGCACCGGATAAGTCCAGGTAGTTTATCTGTTCGTTTGCCAAAACCTTATTCGAAGTTCGTAGCTTACAATGTATAACAGAATAAGTGAAGACTTCGGACGTCGACTAGCGCAAAACTTTTCGAATCAGTTCAAACAGTTTAAGTTGGCGCTAGTTCAGGATAGATTTCAATTTAAAGACCTGCATTACTTAGAAGTTTGAAGTTGTGGATCATGCACCATGTGCAGCCGGGGCGAAGTGCAGATTAACCAATTACGCTCAGGCTAATGCAGTTTACTGCAGTTTGGATATTCAATAAAGTCCGCATTATTGAATAAAGTGTTTGGAAATTAAGTCCGCATTATTGAATAGTAGAGTGTTTGGAACAGCTGCGAACAATAATAACCTTTTGAGAAGAGTTTAACTAAAACTGAGTATGATAAAATGTTCACGAATACCTACTGAAATATAGAGTGCTTAAAAGACTCTCCAAGCTAATCTACACACCTTGACTAGAATACACAGCTCTAGTTGAAAGTGCAAATATTTACCGATACTGCGGTAGCACTCAAAGGTAACATGGCTGTTGCCTTTGAGAAGTACTTAGCGATTGAAATGGAAATGCCTTCAAGGATTCTTGTGTCTGGTATCTGCAATATATTACTCGGCATTGCAGGTTAGTTACAAGGTTTTCGGCCAGATCTTGGAGTTAGTCCAAATCAGCGAGAACATGACACATTTTGGTCGGCCACGTATCCTATTTTTTGGCCCCATATGTGTACTAGTCTAGATACGGTCAGAATGAAACCTTCATTAGCCTTATTAATTTTACGAGGAACTTTCATGAAAGTAGTTCATCCGCACCGTAATTATGAACTGCGTAATCACAGGCAGGCAATTATTAAACTACTTGTTTTAGGGCCTATAAAATTAGATTGACGAGGTGAAAATCCTCTACAAAGATGTAATAATGTTCAAATGACTGTTCGTTGAAAGAAACTTTGTTTATGAAGAAGGCAAGGGAAGTATTTTACGCGGGATTTTTTTGGGTGGCGAGTTTGTGTGTCACCTGATCAATCTCTTTAAAAATATCCAACACGAACAATGGAGGTTAGTGACCATAAAAAGTCATAACACAAAGGAACGAGTGTCGGAACAGTGAAGGGACAGGGGAACATTTTGACGCTCCCCGAGCGACGGTCATTAATCAACCCTCACTCAGTTATTACTCACTGGGGGATTCTTCAAATACTTCGCTGATTTCTCTCCAGTTCGAACACGAAATTTCAATATCGGAATATAAAATACTTCTTCAATACGGCCAGGTGGAGCTTTCATTGTTTCAAAGGATTTAAAATCGAGTCTCAATAACGTCGCCAGTGTTTTAGGGTTAACACGATTTTGCTTTATAATAAACAATTGGAATGCGTAAAGTCTGTAGATTCTCATGCCCAAGGATGTTTTTATTTCAAGAAGAGATTTTGCTTTTTACATCATTACCTTATAAATATGTTATGTCGACAATACAGTGGAATTATTAATTCTAAGGTATTGCTACGGGGTTGGCAAGGGTCTAAATGGCCCTATAAATTCTATATACAATGATGTAATTTGGCAGCAGCAATGGCTGCTTGTGTTACTCAAGGCCGAGGATCTAATAATACGCAACGATTACCAGAATACTAAGACGCTGATTGGTAATTGAGAGGTCGGTAGATTCTAACCCGTGAGATATTTGTGGTGGCCCGAATTACCTACAGGAAAGGTATATACTCATATCTCTTAGTAGCTAAAACAACCTCGAATAAAATAAAACATGAAACGTAGGTGTACTTGAAAGTAGAAAGCCTTTTGAGCTGATATTCTGTCTATATAATATTTGTACAAACTTTGATGTTAAAGGTTAACATGTAAAATGTATCTACCAACGCGTTTTCTCTTCTAATTCCCATTCCTTGGCGCAAATTCCAAGAGAATTAGTAATTAACTATCTAGCATTATCAAGAAATCCCTCTGGATTGACCTCTTTCAACGTGAGAATAAATAAAAGGTTCACCGGCAGACAAATTTTCGTATTTTTCGAACACGAGGCTAGTAAATGCTGCGATTAGCAAAACCCTTTTGCCGGACTTAACGACTATTTGCTATCCTAGGTTAAAGTATATAGGATGTAGGATCATCATCATTATCATTTCAGTCGAAAGACGTCCACTGTCGCCATAACGACCCCAAAGTCTCGCATCCATCAGATTCCCGCGATCCTCACCAGGTCATCGGTTCACCTTGTGAGAGGCCTTCCAACGCTGAGTTTTCCGGTAAGTACGAATACAGGATAGAAGCATGCGATTAAATCTATCGCTACAGCAAAGCACGCTCGTAAGACTTAAGAGGTCATTCATATATGTAATAAAGCATTCGCATACTTTATTACAAACATTATTAACCTCTGCGTTCCAATAGCTAAATATCTAATAAAAAAATAATAAAAAATGTTCTTTTTATTTCAGTGGGACATCATCAAACGACTCTTCCTGCTCTGGGTTGTGCGAGATGGCGTATCAGACGTATATTGACTAAAATCCATCTGTCTTTCAGTTGCCCTTTGCGTTTCAGGGCCACGGGAAAGCTTGCGAAAATTCCCTCAGCCCAATTTCTGTAGTGATTGTTTAAGTCAGACACGCCCTCTCGCTTCACTCAGTGCGAGAGAAGTTATTTGATGGTTTCCTACCTCAAGTACTTAATCCAATTTGTTCCCCAACGATTTCT
This sequence comes from Mythimna vitellina, assembly GCA_949316375.1. Lineage (NCBI taxonomy): Eukaryota > Metazoa > Arthropoda > Insecta > Lepidoptera > Noctuidae > Mythimna > Mythimna vitellina. The sequence continues at coordinate 6,816,303 of OX438696.1, forward strand.
ATTAATTCACAAAAGTATGGTGGTTTTTATTTTACAAAACGAGTATAGCAGCTATATTATTTATGTTTTTAAATGAACATAAATAATGAACGTAATTCATTTCATCCAAATATTTTTCTTGGAATAAAAGAAAAACAGAGACATTACAACCGTAATCGAAACTTTGAGAAACTTTTAATGATGTTAAACTTTGAGCAAGAACGATATGAAAGGAAAATAAAAATTAGGTACATTTAGAGAACGTACTTTCCCTTTTTATCTTCAATCTCAAAAATGGAGGATTTCAATTTGGAATATAATATCAAGGTTTATTTTACCGAGTTGGCGTACCTTTTTGAAGGTCATCATGATCTTGGGTTTCACCTTTTGATGCCGTGGTCTTTCCGATTTTGATATTGTTCTTACATTATTCTTTGATGTCTTTGCTTTTCATTTTCCGACAGTCTTGGTAGGATAAAAACACTTACCAAAACCTTTGTAACAAAAGGACTTCCGCAGTTCATTTTGTGTTTGGAAATAGCGAAGATAGGTATATAAATTGTAGGTTCATCTGGCATCTGCCCATAATTATTTCTTAGAATGACGTCGGGAACGTGCCATTTCACCGATTCCATTTAGGTCTGAAGCCAGGGAGGCTTTGTTTGCCAATAGGTTTGTCTAATTAGCGGTATCAAGGAGACTGGTAGTCTCTTTTGTACAGACGCGACATCGGCGGACAAAATAATTAATTTAATTGCTACTTAGAAACAAGCCTTTGCGACTGATGGAGATTTTAACGATACCATTGGCGCAAACTTGAGACGATATTTTTCCCAAATAAGCTGATTCGAAATTCAAATGGGCAAGACAAAAGTAGGACACCCCACTTTGTAATCACGTCTTCGTATTTTAGAAGGTAAAAATGATAATAATATGGAAATGTATACTTGCAAAAAGTCTTCACTCTGGGCTTATTGCTAGTGAATACTAATAGAATCAGTGAACAAATCTCATTTGCACCTTGATTTCCTATTCAGATTTAATATTAAAAATAAAGCGCTCAAACCACAAAACATTTTCTTTTTTATGCACTTACAATATTGTCTCTTCACCACCCAAGGTTGGCCTAAGGCATTAAGTCCGCCTTTGTGCTTTGTGTTGCATGAAGATTAAATAAATAAAGCGTACGTATGCCCCAACATAACAACCAAAAACATGATTTTATATCATTTCTATCAATTTCAATCCGCATTGCCGCGTCATCAGCTCTTAATTCCTTTTATATTCGAGGCCATTTGACTTATTCCAAAACAAACACAGAGTCAAATAAGTTCATATGACGTGCATTTCGATCCAATCTGCAATGCCTGCCCTACACATGTTACTAAGATTGATTTTCAATCAAATTCTTATACGGAAACGGAAAGCAATCTATTGCTGCGTGCTTGCAATCTTCGAGGCATTCCTCGTTATGAGAGCGTCGTATTACAGCTTGTTCAGCCAATAGCAGATCGAAATGGCAAGGGTGAAATTTTCCTAGAAGAAAATAGCTTTAGACGACAAAATTGTTTTTTTTTATTCTTGATGAGTCCGCCCTTGAATTCGATCTCGCCTGGTGGAAGACGTTATCAATTGAGTAAAGTGAAGTTTTCGTCTTTTCTAGTCAAAGATTAACTTTCCAGATCATAAATAGGGCCATGTTAATAGTAGCGTTGCGAGTGAGCGAGCAGTGAAAAGTTGCAAGTGTTTTCATTGATGCGGAGCAGGCCTGAGTGGGGTTGAGCTACCCTTCACTTTATGCTCTCCGTTCGGTCTGGTTCGGGGCCGCGTGTGTCATTTATTTTATTTGAAAGTCCGCTCAGCTCTACTCTGCTCCACTTAGGGTGTTTTTAATATCATGCGGTTTTGATCACGCATGCGGGATTGCCACGCACGCGTAGGCCCCGCCCCGCAAATGTCCATTTCATACAAGTATTATTGTAATGCGTGGATCACGCACGCGGTCCGCGTTTTTTTTTTGCATTTTGAAATTTCCTGAATGCGGGGAAATCCACACGATATTAAAAACACCCTTACACTGTTTCTGCTGATGTGAAGTAAAAATTTCGAGCACTGACATTGCCAAATTCACGGTCTGCTTTCGTATTCGGAACTTTGCGGAATGGAGTGGCCATTCCGCAAAGTTCCGAATACGATCTCTTAGTAGAGTACGTTCATCAGGTCATCTTAAAGTGCAGGTGTACGGGCATTTGGGACACTAGAGCACGTGGACTCATGTTCTGGTCAGAAGTATCGTACTTACGTAAAACCCCATTTTGTTGTTTCTAAATTAATTGTATTTTTAGACAAAGCTTACAAAATAAATGGCAATTTTAGAGGTAAGTAAACTTAATTATTGAATGGACGGTAGATCCAGCAATTTGGTACGTAGGAAGGTACTTGACAACGTTCCAATTCCATAAAGATATACCTACCTACAGGAATGAAGGAGAGAATGTATTGTGTGGAATGCTTGGGTCCCTGAGTATTTTGTAAACAGGTCACTCCGTTCTTCGATAGACTTACAAGTACAAAGTGCCTGCTACTTATGTCGTATTGCTTTCTGTTTCTGAACTTTATGTTTTATTGCTTAAGGTTGAAAATGCAATGTGAAGAAGGATTTTAGGTGGTTTTATCACAGATTGTGTTCTCTGGGGAAAAAGGCTTGGCTTGTGCTCATATATTTGGAAATATTATTGTTAAAAGAGCCACACAGGGCACGCAAACGTTGGCTGTTGTTCCCGTCCATATGGCGTTATTTTTATTAGTTTCCTTCCAATAGCACGCGTTGGGTGTACGGTTACCGTCATTTGGGATTCGACCGTCGTGTTGCACAAGGTGTTATTAAAATATTTTATTTGATGTTGCTGCTTTTTATGGCAAAATGTGAGTTATGCTGAACATTCCGGAATGAATCATTGCGTATAATTTTATTATTTAAACAGGGTTACTTTTAATGGCGTGTTTTCAGGATATCTGTATAATGCAACAAGCAATATTTATAACGTTTCAGTTTATAATCCTGCCAACTGAATTTCGAGCCTGGTGGCCATATCAACGGAGTGAGATTAGCAAAGTACGTAGAAGATATTACAGTGCTCAGGTGTGTGCGCTAACACAAGTGCACTCCATGAGAGTAAGGAACAGTCCTTTACTGTCATAGTCCGATGGGACAACAATCCAACACGTACAGGGCCCCCACCGACCGTGTTCCCACGTTGTCGCCGTGGTGGGGCTTGCGTGTCTCTATGACCTTGAGGGCTATGCCGGTAGAGCTACTCATGCCGGAAGGCCTCAAGCGAGAGACCAGACCAAGAGGAACACACAGGCGGAGTCCAGACGGACCGCCAAGGAGGGTGCACTGTCCAGAAGCATCGGCACCAACAGCTGTTGGTGTTTTTGGACAGTGGTTTTGAGAGAGTGGGTTCGCCTCGGGTACGCGTCTGCTTATCAGACGTGACCACGATGGCGAACGTGTTATTGGGGACCCCACCCCAATTTAAAAAAAAGGCAAAGCTGTGCTCAGCAAAGACATGGACGCGTCTCGAAAAACATTACTACCCCAGGAGGGTACCGCCTGCACCGCAGGTGGAGAATCCCTCCCCGAGCAGAGCTCGGGCTGCCCCTCGTATTCTGGGGGGGGCAAAGAGCGCGTCAGGTCCCCTAGGGACCTGTTACCGTCCCTCGTGGACGCACGGAGCCAGGGTGGCTCACCCACCGGTAGCGCGGAGTCCCTGGGACCTGTTCCCAGCACGTCCGCTGCGCCGGTGGGTCCTTCAGAGGCTGGCAGGCGTTTCGGCCTCAGGGAGGTGAGCGGAGACACGGCGTCGGACTCAGATGCCGCGTCTTCGCTCAACTCGGAGAGAATGGAGGTGGATGAGGCCACCTCCAGGAAGAAGAGGAGGAACTTGTTCCTAAAGCGCCCCATATCTGGGGACAGCCGGAGGACGTCCTCCGACGATGGGCGTGGAGCTTCGGCCCGCAAGATCTCCACTGCTGGACGAGGTGCGGGCCGAATGACGACGAAAGGGAGGAAGCCCACCGCCGAGGAGGCGACCCAGCGGTCCCTAAAGATTGCTAGGGAGGGGCGCCACCCCGGGGCAAGCAGTGCCCAGGTCAGCCCTTCAGAGCCGGAGCCTTCTGGCAGCGAGCCGGAAGGCATGGAGGAGGCGCTGAACCGATTTACGGCGGTCGTGGCAGCTGCCATAATGGGCGTGGCCAAGAAGAGGGAGAGGGTCGCCAAGAGGCGGTCCATCTCCCAGGCCATGACCTCCATCACCGAGGCACTGGGCATCGTGCTAGAGCCGTTCCGGAAATCTCTCAACAAGAGGATTGAGCGGCTCGAGGCAGAACTGGCCAGTGTCCGGGGCGCTGGCCACGAGGTGGCGCCAAAAGGAGGACGCAGGGAGGGGCAAAGTCGGCCCCAGCCCTCGCCCCAGATGGAGAGCGAGGTGCTGACTCTGCTGCGGCAAGAGCTGGCTGCCTTCCGGCAACAGCAGCAGGAGCAGCAGCAGCAGTTCCAGGAGCGAGTCCAGCGGCAATTCGCAGTCCTGGAGGGCATTGTCCTGCGCCCCCCGCTTGCGGCCTCCGGCCTGAAAAAGGCGGTTTCATACGCTGCCGCCGCCGCGGCTGCTGCACCCAAAGCGGGTCCGTCCGGGCAGACCGGGCGTGGAGCCCAGGTGTCGGAGCCAGCGAGGCCGGTCCCGGCGGCCAAGCAACAGCAGCGGCAGGGGAAACCTGCCCCTCCCCCGAAAGGCAGAGCGGTGCCTGCCGCTAAATCGGCGGGGCCTTCAGCGGCGGCGGCGACTAGGCCGCGCCTGCCGCCTCCCCTGCCCGAAGAACCCTCGGCTGGCGCCGAATGGACGGTCGTCGGCGCCAGCAGGAAGGCGGGCAAGGCGGCTAGAGCGGCAAAAAAGCGCGAGCGGCGACAGCAGCGCAGGAAGCGGGCCATGGCGGCCAGGCTTCGCGCCCCGAATTCCGCAGCTGTAGTGATTACACTACAGCCAGCTGCGGAAAAGAAGGGCGTGACGTACAACGCCGTCATGGAAAAGGCGAAGCAGGCGGTGGTGGGCCACCTTAGCGAGTTCGGAGCCACTGAGGGCTTCCGAATGAGGCGCACCGCAACCGGGGCCCGAATATTGGAGGTCCCTGGTGCGGACAGCGGCTCTGCCGCGGACGCCCTGGCCGCAAGGATCAGGGCGTCTATGGACGCTGAGGAGGTCCGAGTGTCCAGGCCCACAAAGTGCATAGACGTGCGCATCATGGGCCTGGATGACTCCGTCAGGGTGGACGAAGTGGTGGCCGCCGTCGTCAGGGCGGGAGGGTGCCAGGCCGATCAAGTGCGGGCTGGCGCCATCCGTGCTGACAGCACGGGCATGCGAGCCGTTACGGTTAGCTGCCCCGTGTCAGCGGCCAAAGCCATCACGGCTGAAGGCCGAAGGCTCTTGGTGGGCTGGGTCTCCGCGCAGGTAAAACTGCTGGAGCCCAGACCTCTGCGGTGTTACCGCTGCCACGTGGGGCACCACGTGGGGGCCCATTGCGCCGCGGAGGTGGACCGCAGCGACCGCTGCTACCAGTGCGGTCAGGCCGGTCACAAGGCCGTCGAATGCCGTGCAACGCCGCACTGCTATGCATGTGCGGCGGCAGGCAAGCCGGCCGACCACCGGGCTGGGGGCAGGTCCTGCGACCCCCCTGCCAAGGCCAAGGGCAAAGTTCGGAGGCCCATCCACCCGGACGTACTCACCGCCGCAGCCGCTTCCTTGGCTGCCGCCGCTGTCGCCGCCGCACCCGCCGCGGCAGGGCCCTCTCGGGGGGCTAGGGAGGAGACTGTAATGGAGTGTCAATAACGACCCCATTACGTCTCCTCCAGGCGAACATCAACCACTGCGCCCCCGCTCAGGATCTGTTGCTCCAGAGCATGGCGCAGTGGTCGATCAATATCGCCGTGGTCTCCGAGCCGTACAATGTCCTGCCCAGGGGAGACTGGGTGCGGGACCTGGACGGCTCGGTGACCCTAATTTCGTCGGCCGCCGCCGGTACCCCGACCCTCGAGGCCGTCACGAGGGGACGGGGTTGCGTGGCAGCACGGTTCGGGGACATTGCAGTGGTAGGCGTCTACCTGTCCCCGAGCAGATCTCTCGGCGATCTTCACATCTCCCTAATGGAGCTGAAAGCCGTCGTCGCTGGGTTTGGTTCCCTCCCCGTGGTCGTTTGCGGGGACTTCAATGCCAAGAACTTGGCTTGGGGTTCCCGGCTCACGAACCAGCGGGGTCGGATGGTGGAGGACTGGGCTCTGGAGACAGGCCTGGTCGTCCTAAACCGGGGTTCTGTCCCCACGTGTGTGCGGATGCGGGGTGACTCAGTGGTGGACCTCTCGTTCGCCAGCCCCGCTCTGTCGCCGCGTGTCGTCGACTGGCGCGTTATGGAGGGGGTGGAGACGTTTTCGGACCACCGGTACATCCGGTTCGACGTCTCCGCCCAAACCTCGATTGCGCCGGTCCGACGGAACCCTTGTGGTCCGCGGTGGGCGCTGAGGCAGATGGACCGGGAGCTCCTCCTGGAAGCCGCGACGGTACAGGCCTGGGTGCAAGCACCGGACAGGCCTGTCGACATAGACGTCGAGGCAGAGTGGTTCCGGGAGGCCATGTCGCAAATTTGCGACGCGGCAATGCCCCGAGTCCCTCCAGGACGTGCTCAGCGCCAGGTATACTGGTGGTCGCCGGAGATTGCGGCACTGCGCAACGCGTGCAATGCCGCGCGACGCCGGTATGCCAGATACCGCAGTCGCCGCATCCGTCCAGCGGATGCGGAGGCCAGAGAGGCGGAGCTGTACGAGGGATACAGAGCGGCAAAGCGCACCCTCCGAGCGGAGATAAGGCGGGCCAAACTTGAGGCCCGCAACGTGTGGCTGGGGACTCTGAATGGGGACCCATGGGGACGCCCGTACAAATTGGTACGGGACAAACTCCGCCCCTGGGCTCCCCCGCTGACGCAGAGTCTCCGGCCCCAGCTCGTGGAGGGTGTGGTGAGCACTCTGTTCCCCACGCGAGGGGAACACTCTCCCCCGCCCATGGCTCCGCCACCAGCGGTGTCCGACGCGGACCACGATGGCGACGACGACGATAACGCTCCAGAGGTGACCGAGGTAGAGATGAGAGTGGCGGTACGAAGGCTGAGTGCCAAAAATACCGCCCCAGGACCCGACGGCTTGCCTGGGAAGGCATGGGTCCTGGCCATGGAGGCTCTCGGGCCTCGACTAAGAGGGCTCTTCAGCGCATGTATGGAGAGGGGCCAGTTCCCACTTCGCTGGAAGACGGGGAAACTGGTCCTGATCGCGAAGCCGGGGCGCCCCGCGGACTCTCCGTCCGCGTACCGGCCCATTGTGCTGCTCGACGAGGTGGGCAAGCTCTTTGAAAGAGTAATTGCAGACCGCCTCGTCGCACACCTAACACGGGTGGGGCCGGATCTGGCGGACGGCCAGTTCGGCTTCCGCAGGAGGCGCTCCACGGTGGACGCCATCATGTGCGTGCGAGCTCTCACGACGGGGGATGCAGTGGCCCAGGGCAGGTGTGTCGTGGCGGTGTCTTTGGACATCGCCAACGCCTTCAACTCCCTGCCTTGGAGTTGCATTGGGAGGGCACTCCGGTATCACCGGATGCCCGACTACCTCTGTCGTGTGGTCGAGGCGTACCTGTCTGACAGGTACATAACCTACCCCGGTCACCAGGGGGTGTGGGAACGTCGAGAGATGTCGTGCGGTGTTCCGCAGGGATCGGTACTAGGGCCGCCCTTGTGGAACATCGGATACGATTACGTGCTGCGCGGCGACCTCCCTGACGGGGTCAGCGTGGTCTGCTACGCAGACGACACGCTGGTCCTGGCGCAGGGAGAGTCGTACCAGGCGGCGGTCGAACTAGCGACACGCGGGGTCGCGACGGTCGTTGGCAGGATCCAGGAGCTGGGACTCGAGGTGGCATTGCACAAGTCCGAGGCCATGTGCTTTCACGGCCCTCGGAACGCGCCACCACCGGGTTCCCGGCTAACGGTGGGAGGAGTCCACATCGGCGTCGGGTCAACGATGAAGTACCTGGGACTCGTTCTCGACAGCCGATGGGATTTCGACGAGCATTTCCGACGTCTGGCTCCCAAACTAAATCGGACTGGGGCTGCTCTCTCGCGGCTCCTGCCCAACCTTGGGGGTCCAGACGCCTCCTGCCGGAGGCTCTACGCGGGGATCGTTCGGTCCATGGCCCTTTATGGCGCGCCGGTGTGGGCGCCGGGGCTGCGGAAGCAGCCGGCGGCCCGGCTGAACGCGTGCCAGAGGGTCATGGCCATACGGATGGTACGAGGATACCGGACGATTTCCCGCGAAGCGGCGAGCCTTCTTGCTTGCCAGCGACCATGGGAACTGGAGGCAACAGTCCTTGCACTCATGCACGAACGGCGCACGGAGATGCAACGCCGGGGCGAAACTCCGCTGCCGCAACAAGTCGCGGCATGGCGGACAGAGTTCCGGCGAGTTCTCATGGAGAAATGGCGACAGCGACTGTCGCGACCCCGTGCTGGGCACGCCACAATTATGGCGGTAAGTCCCCTCTTTGAGGCGTGGTTGGAAAGACCTCACGGCGTCCTCACATTCCGCATGACGCAGGTCCTCACCGGACACGGTAAGTTCGGGAGGTTCCTGCACCGGATTCGTGCGGAAACGACGCCCGGGTGTCGCCACTGTGTGGCCCACCCGGAGGACACGGTGGAGCACACGGTGGAGGTGTGCCCCGCTTGGGCAGAGCAACGCCGTGACCTCGTGGGGGCAATCGGCGGCGGTGATCTCTCGCGCCGGGCCTTGGTTCAGGCCATGCTCCGGAGCGAGGAGGAGTGGCAGGCGGTCGCCTCCTTCTGCGAAGCAGTAATGCTAGCTAAGGAGGCGGCCGATCGCGTGAGGCAACGGTCCTTACGCTCCAACCGCCGCCGGGATTCCGATCCCGATTTCCGGCCACCGTAGGCGCGGGCTTGCAGATGGCGAGCAATGGGTGGCTCGCCGTCTGACCGTCCGGTAACCGTCCGGACCGAGCCCAAGTCGTCGACGGCGCGTATTGTTCCACGCGCGCCTCAAGGAGATGTCAGCAAATCGTAGGGGCCCAGCAGGGTCGAAGCCTACTGGGGCCACGGGTAGTGTGAAAGCGGAACCCGGGGCCCTGGGACGAAGGCAACGAAGGAACAGGAGTGGGTTTTTAGTCAGTAAGAGTCTGACACTATCTCCCGCTCCGCCCAAGAGCGGGGATGTCATTAGGATGATTTTCCCACCGAAAAAAAAAAAAAAAAAAAAAAAAAAAAAAAAAAACACGTACAGGGCGAGGTCAGGCGTAAAGCCAAAGGTTTTACACCAACTTCCAAACTTCGGGCAGCAGACAGTGTAATTCCTAATGGAATAACCCCATAGCACTTTTAACGGACCTGGGAATGCAATCCAAGACCTTACGCTGTAACGAGACTTATGAAGCAGTTTATATAACAGATATTTTCAGCAGGATTTCAAAGCAAGTGTAAATAAGTAATGAACATTATTTCATTGACAGAAAAGCCTTACTGAACAATATAAATGTTAAAATAACTCTTGTCTGTCTGTAATGCCGAATTTGATGAAATTTGGTACGAAGCGAAATTGAACTCTAAGGAAGGACACGCTTTTTATCTGTCTTCGGTTTGTAATTCATGTCTTTAATAACCGACATTCACGCAGACGAAGCCGCTGGCAGAAGCTAATTAGTTACTATAATAATGACAAAAAAATCTACTAAAATTACATTACACAAGTTCTGAGACGTTAATTAAATACGAAAATTAAATAAATTTATAGAGAAGCCTCGCTATCCAGAATTCTATACAAAATGAAAATTCTGGAACAAAATATTACAAGTACTTTAAAATAAAGGTGCGAAACAATTTAAAATACAAAGTAAACATGAAAAGAGCTGAGAACTATAAAACAAAGAAAAACATTCGTCCCGCAAACGGAAAAGGACTGCAAAGTTATTAATTAACGTTCGTTTACAAAGCAAGTTAACTGTTCCACTTGTTATAATTCAGTTTGTCTATGTTAAACGAGCGATGTCGTTTGCGGATGATGCTACCGGCCATCTGTTTCAGATCTCTCGTTAAATATTTTCAGAGATATAACGTGGTAAAATATGAGCAATTGCTCGGGATTAATGACGTTTGGCGCGCAGCAGCAGATGGACCGAAAAAAGGCAATTTTTTTTTCTATGAAAAGCGTTTTAAGTAACGATCTTAATTAATATTGCCGTGGTATTTTTGCTAATGGCCTATATTGAATCATTAAGCTGAAGTCGATTATAAATAGTAACTCATTGGTGAAGTTCTTCAAAGGTCGGAGGCCCTACCACGATCCCATATCGCGATCCAGTTTATGACCGGACTAAATTGATCTGTTAAAGAGATGGAGCTATACATGGTGTATAGCTCCATCCCTTTTCCTCGCTCACACGCCTAACATTTTAACCTGTCATGGTAAGTCCCTAAATCTGTGCACGAAACGTTTAGCGAAGCGTTTCTGGTAAATAGAACGAACAAGTTCGCTGCTTGCTGGTTCGTAGCTGCGCGGTATCGTCTCGTCCAACATACCATAGTGTCTCAAGAAGAAATTCTATGACAAGTGCGTGTTGAGTGATGACATATGGTTCCAGAACGTGGTCGCTCACAATGGGCCTCATCAGAAGGCTTAAATCACCACGAAAAAGCAATGGAAAGGGCTATGCTCGGAATTTCCTTGCGTGATCGAAGCAGAAATAAATATATCCGCAGGAGAACCAAGGTTGCCGACATACCACGAAGAACCGCCAAACTTCAGTGGCAAAATGAGCAGGGCATATTGCTCGCAGAACGGATGGCCGTTAGGGCCGAAAAGTTCTGGAGTGGCGACCACATACCGGAAGACGCAGCGTTAGAAAGCCTTCTAAAAGGTAGACCTATGACCCGGTAAAGGTTGCGGGACTCCGAAGGATGCAAGACGGATAGGACCGTTCATTGTAGCGACAATTGGGGGCGGCCTATGTCCAACGATGGACTTCTAACGGCTGAAATGATGATGATGATGATGAAACAATTTCTGCGTCCTTATCTGCTGTTCTTACCTGTAGATACAAATATAATCGATATTTTCACAAGTGAGTATTTGCCAGAAAGTATTCTATCACGGAGGACTCCACCAGACTGTTACATTTTCCAATATAAATTCATCGCCTGAACATAAAACAGACTCGTAAAACAGGTACCTATATATAATTTCGACAGTCTGTTAACAGTATATATGTTCAGTTGTTACCTTCAGAATCGTAACCGTTTAGAGATTATTGTTAATAGCGGTCGCTGCTAGATTGTGATGACATATGAAACTGAAACGTAAGCGCCCACAATTAGAAGGCTTTAACTCATACAAACGACAATGAAAAGAGACGTACTTGGAGTTCATATTAGCGTGGTCAACGTTGCAGGATAACCAATATTGGTCGGTAGGGTCTAAGGGTTCCGGACTAGTGGCTGCGTACCGTAAGACACTGTTAAAAGACCGCTCATAAGGTGAGTCGATGACCTGGTCGAAGAAAAAATGTAGAACGGCTTTAGTGAAAAGGAGTTTTTTTGGCATGGCTCCGAAAATTACCCTTAATTAAATTTAAGACGCTTCTCTACTCACTATTAATGGGAAAATGTTATTATACAGTAGAAGATTTTATGAATGATAATAATTTTTAATATTTTTTAAACGATAAACACTTATTATGTACTTATGTAATTTTAAAGACTGTTTTGAGATTTTGAGACTGTTTCTTATTAAGTTCCTTTTAATTATAAATTTTATAAAGTTATTTTAAAATTGTTCCTTTTTTCATGTTGGAGTTTAATTTTTGTTTTCTTTTATGTTAGTAGTTTAATTATTATTTTTGTTTTTTATTTCAATATTTGTACGCCTTCACGGCAAAACATAGCGCACATATATAATAACCTAAGATCTTTATGTAAATACCTATGTTTCACTAATAAACATTCTGATTCTGATTCTGAAAACGACCAGGTTAAATATTAATAATAATAATAATAGTCGTTTATTTTCTCTTCATAAGTTACTTAATGCTAGGGTTACAGTAGAGCACGAACATGGGATTAACCATGTGAGAGACTGTTCCTGAAATGAAACCTGTATTAAAAATCACCAGGGCCCTCTCATTATTCATAAATAATTATTTTGTACTAGCTGAACTTCGAGCCGCCTAATCGTCAATTAATGTTGTGATACATTTTAGCTAAACTTTCAATAGGATAACTCCATCTGCTGACATTACCAGAACCAGAATAATTAACTTTAAAATGACATTTTAATTACAGATGGCGTTGTATTCGGATTTTTTTCCCGTGGTTTTTTCCACTTTTTTTCTCACCGTTCAAACCTTCCCTGGACTATCTGGAATATTTCAAGACCAAAATGAGTTTTAGCGAGACTAATGAAACAGCTATGAATTTATATATATAGATAGATTTGTATTGTCGAAATCATAAAATGTAATGCTTGTATCGACAGATGAGATTTACTTACAGCTAGCAACATGGGAAGCAAATAAATAATCAATGCGGTATGTGATTCATTCAGCTTTAATTCTTTCAAGAGCTGAAAGATCTGATTCACATCACCTCCGTCTCCGCCTTCCCAATTAGCTTGGGGTCGACACGGTGGAGCACACGGTGGAAGTGTGCCCCGCTTGGGCAGAGCAACGCCGTAGCCTCGTGGGGGCGGTCGGCGATTTCTAGCGCCGGGCCTTCGTACAGGCCATGGTCCGGAGCGAGGAGGAGTGGCAGGCGGTCGCCTCTTTCTGCAAAGCAGTAATGTTAGCAAAGGAGACGGCCGATCGCGTGAGGCAACGGTTCTCACGCCCCAACCGACCGTCCGGTAACCGTCCGGACCGAGCCCAAGTCGTCTAAGGCGCGTACTGTTCCACGCGCGCCTCAAGGAGATATCAGCAACTGTAGCTGGGTCCCCCCTCCAGCAGGGTCGAAGCGTATTGGGGCCAAAAGTAGTGTGAAAGTGAAACCCGGGGCCCTGGGACGAAGGCTAAGAAGGAACAGGAGTGGGTTTTTAGACAGTAAAAGTCTGACACTATCTCCCGCTCCGCCCAAGAGCGGGGATGTCATTAGGATGATTTTCCCACCTAAAAAAAAAAACAAAAAACAAAACTTGCTTGGGATTTGCTTCCAGTCCAACTGAAGCGACTGAATATCCTTGTTTTATATGGAGCGCCTGCCTATCAGACGTCCTCAACCCAGTCACTGGGCAACACGAAAGTCGGCGTTTGTACTTTTATGTTGCATGAAGTTTTAATCTATCTAAATATATAAGAATGAATAGCTATTCGTTAGTCTCGCTAAAACTGAGAAATGCTGGACCGATTTAGCTAATTTGGTTCTTGAAATATTTGTGATAGTCCAGGGAAGGTTTAATCGGTGAGAAAATATGGAACAATTCACGAGAAAAAAATCCGAATACAACGCCATCTCTAGCTAAAATGTCATTTTAAAATGAATTATGCTGGTTTTGGTAATGCCTATAGATGGCGTTATCCTTTTACAGTTTAGCTGAAAAGTCAGCAATTATTGACTATGAGGCGGTACGAAGTTTGCTGGGTCAGCTAGTAAATCATCATCATCTTCCTGCCCTTATCCCGTATTATTTGGGGTCGGCGCAACACGTGAAATAAATAAATAAAAGTCCTTGGATAAAGTAATGGTCAGATTTTCTGATGTCTGACTAACGTAACGGCTGTCAAAGATCTACGAATGACAATCGAAATGAACGGTTGTACGTGCTTTCCAAACGCACGGAAAGTCAGTAATGCCCTAGATAAAATTAGAAAAGTACATAAGAATTCACATTGGTACTTGTCCAGTTTCTAACTCGCAGCCTCATGCATGAGAGGCGGGCGCCTTAACCGTTGGGTCATCACGACAGGAAGATTTGAATCACATCAATATCAAAAACACAACAACTTTAGGTCACATTTTAAGCGTTGTCCACTTTCTATAGCTGTGAATGTACGTATTTCCCAACACAATATAATTTTACGACTAATAAGAGCTGGTTCGCAGTCATAAGGGTCACAATGGTATTTGTATGTTCGGAAATTGCGGGGTGAATAATGTATATTAGGGGTATTAAAAGTCATTCATGTCAAATTCCAGGGGCCGAAGTATGCTATTTTTATAAATTCGTCATTCAAGCACGATCCCATTGTCATTTTGCTAAAAGTTCGTAATCTGCTCATATTGATCAATCAGTGATCAATCAATAGTCTCGTACTCGAGTTGTGGTAGAATGACAGTATCGAGCTTATTAAAAGCCATAACTGCAGTATCACGTTCTAAAGGTAGGTTACTGATCAAACGAACTGTAAAAATTTTAGCAGATTACCGCATACGTCAGATATTCGTTTGTCAATATGTACAAGATTACCATTCTCTGCTACTTCTTTAAGTGGAGTGTCAGTAGTTGACCACTGGAAAGTCATAATGACGCCATTATATTAGTAGATTACCAAACTTGTCAAAATCAACAATTATGAAATCAATGAGAGATCATTCTGACACTATTGTAATAGCAGACTTGAGGCCCTGTTCAAGTATCCCTGAACAAACCCCATCAAATTATAATATTCGTAGAACTTCAAGTCTGCTCCAACGTATGCGCTATTGTAGTAGTTCTGCATACAAGCCACTTCTGCTCAGAGTTGTAGTCGAAAGCAAAGGAAATGAAACGATCCGTAAATATTTGATCTTACGTTAATATACTCGTAAATTGGTAGATATTGCACATTAAAAAAACCAGTACTTTCTCACAAACTTTGTACTGTGAGAGCATATCTGTGCAGTAGCTTACATTTAAGATACGAGCGTTTACAACCGTTTTCAAAATAAATTGTTTAGAACGACAACTTTTATTGTTATACCGCTGCATCCTTGAGAACTACTTTATGTGTTACCACGAGACTCGAGAGTGGACTATTCCCTAGTGACCATTATACTGCACTACACTGCCAGTAAAATAAACACGTACAATGTTAGTGTTCATAATTTCGAATAGGCGAAAGTCAACAAAGAGAAAGAGTTCCGTACATTTATGTTTAAAAAACTTGAAGACATAATGATATAATAGGTCTTTTAACTACGAAATTGCAGTTTTTTTAAACGGGTTGAAGTGTTATCTTTGGATTGACTTGGAAATATAAATTCAAATAAATTTTATATTAAAGACTAGCTTCTGCCAGCGGCTTCGCCCGCATAAACGTCGGTTTCTCCATACAAACTTTTTACCCCTGTTTCATTAGTGCTCGCCTACGACATAAAAGGAAGGTTTGTGCAAAACTTTACACTCCTAGTCTCAGTTGTTTCGGCTGTGCGTTGATATGTCAGTCAGTCAGTTTCTCCTTTTATCTATATAGATACGTTATTCTTTTTTCGAAATTAGGTATTTATTATTATATATCGCAGTACTTCAACTAATCCATCAACGATTGCACCACTGCTTACCATCAGGTGGGATCGCAGTCAAGCACTAGGTTATATCAAATTTAAAAAAAAACTGACAACCATGAAAGCTAATAAATAAAGTTTTGTCATATTAAGAGTTCCAACGTAGAAACTATACATTTCAAAGGGCAAGCAATTTCAATGACGTATACCTTCGACTTTCTTCTAACAAAAGATAGAGATATTGTTCGCAACATTACTACTTTAACTTGTTAATTAAAAGTAGTTAAAAAAAAAAGTTTTTTTTTTACTTTTTTTTATGCTGGATAGGTTCGCGCTTGACCGCCATCTCACCTGATGAAAAGCGACGATGCGGTCGAAGATGGAACTACTTTTGTTTTAATCCGATAATGTGAAGCCAAAGCGAAAATCTAATCAACGTTTTGTGTTAATTATCTCGTTGATTAATTTGTAAGTTACTAGCTTCTGCCAGCGGCTTTGCCTGCGTGAAAATAGGGTTTTTCTATAAGTACAAACTTCGGACCCCTTTTATCCCCTTAGGGGGTGAATTTTTGAAAATCCTAAAATAAAAGCAAGCCTTGTGCAGAATTTTGTGTTCCTAATCCCAGTGGTTTCGGCTGTGCGTTGATATGCCAGTCAGTCAGTTTCTCCTTTTATACTACTCTGTCAAGAAAGTACCGCGAAAAGATCAATAATACACAAAATGTCTGTTATTCATCCAAATTTATTTTATCACCTTCAAAGTATGCTCCTTTAGCAACGATACACTTGCGCCAACGAATAATCCATTCATCAAAACATTTTTTAAACGTTGCTTCCGGAATTGAGTTCAGTTTTCGCCGCGAATTCTCCTTTATGTCTTCTATCGATTGAAAACGGGTGCCACGAAGTGGTAATTTGAGTTTAGGAAAAAGAAAAAAGTCAGCAGGAGCCATATCTGGTGAATATGGTGGTTGCTGGATGGTATTTGTTGAGTGTTTGGTCAAAAATTCGTTCACAATGATAGCCTTGTGCGAAGGCGCATTGTCGTGGTGCAAAATCCAAGAATTTTCTTTCCACAAATCTGGCCTTTTTCGTCGAATTCGCTCTCTTAAACGCCGCATAACGCTCAAATAATATTCTTTATTTACCGTTAGACCTTCCGGTAAGAATTCAGAGTGCACAACACCGCGATAGTCAAAGAAAACAGTCAACATGACTTTGACTTTTGATCGACTTTGGCGTGGTTTTTTCGGTTTCGGTTCAGTTGGAAGTCGCCACTCCGAAGCTTGTTGACTAGTTTGCATGTCAAACTCGTAAACCCACGTCTCGTCACCAGTAACAATGCGTTTCATGAATGTTGGGTCCGAACTGACTCGTTCTAGCATGTCCTCAGCGACTTTCATGCGATTGAGTTTTTGGAGAAAATTCAGATCTTTTGGGACTAGCCGAGCAGCAACATGTTTCATACCCAAATGATTAGTTAAAATGGTACGGATCGACTCGTGAGATACAGAAAGTTCGGCGGCTATCTCTCTCAGAGTTGAATGGGGATTTTCAGTCACTATTTTCTTCACTTTTGCGATGTTAACTTCAGTTGCAGACGTTGACAGCCTACCAGAGCGAGGCAAATCTTCCATCACATCTCGACCGCTTTTGAACGCTTTGAACCACTCATAAGCACGAGTTTTTGATAAAGTCGATTCACCGTAAGCCTTCTGTAACATTTTCAGTGACTCCGAACACGAAATTCCATTGGCGATGCAAAATTTAAGACAAACTCTTTGTTCGATATTTTTGTCCATTATGAAATTCGCAATACACACTATATATGATATTACTAAAACCAGCACTGTATTTAATATAAATAACAGATGCAACCCAAACTCCGCGCCAAAACGGAAAACAGTTGTGCCAATCTAACAACTACAAAAAAACAAAAATTTGAATTTGGAACCATAAACAAATCATCCATTCCCGATACTTTTTTGACTGACTGTATATATAAGGTCCCATTAAAATAGTGGGACAAATTTTAACACAGCGTTCAGTACGTCTAACCAAAGATATTCAAGAGAAAAAAATAGTGATTAAAGTATTTTTATTTTGACCTATATAGGTCCCATTAAAATAGATGAACAAACTTTTAGAAATCATTCAGACCACCAAAATAAAGACAATCGTAAAAAAAAAATAAACTGTACATACTTACAATGAAAAAAAAAAACAGCTAACGAAAATTTACTAAAAATGTTTGTTACCCGATGCATAAACACATCTCATAATACTACAAAATACCTACGCGACGTCACCGGCCGCCGCGTTCATTGATCAATTCGTGCCTTCTCAGTCTAACGTAGCCTTTCGCAGGCGCCCGCGTCGCGCGCTTGCCGGAAATGACAATGATGACGCAATTTCAGTTTTCGTCGTGCTACCGAGACGGTAACATGTTTCGCGAACGTCGAATGTAAGTGTGTGAGTGTTATTACGTACCTAGATAGTTATCACAATCGACAACAATGCCTTATTACGCGTACACCAATCAAGAATACTTGGAAATAGCATAAGACAAGCCCAAATCCTTTACCATGAAAGATTTGGAAGGCGGCCGAGCCTTGAGACAATCCTGGGAGCAGTACAGCGCCATCGTGATTAAAGCACCTTCATGCCACCAGCGGTTGACGCAGGAAGACCGCGCTATGCAGTGCATCTTGAAGAAGACATTTTAGACTTTAGACGACACCCCACGGCGAGCACGGCCGATGCTGGTAGTGTATTCAATGTCAGTGATTTTTACGTGTGGAAACTCCTTCGTGATAAAGGCCTCCACCCGTATCATTACACTCGTGTGCTATCATTACACTCGTGTGCAGGAACTAAAAGTGAAGACACTCTTTTAAAAGTGAAAAGACACATAATTAAACGCGCCCGCAAGTGCATTGAACAAAACAGTAGGCATGTTCAACAATTAATCTAAACCTACCGGCGTAGAGTAAGTAGTATTTCAATTAATTACTGTAAATAGGGCAGATTCTGATTTTTAAACACGCCTGAATCAGTGTTTAACTGTTATCGAACTTTAAAATAATCAAAAATGATTCATATCAGTACACTGTTTCCACTGCGCGCTTGTTTATTTACAACTTACATACTGCAATAGCTTTGATACCTTGATAACAGTTCAGCACGCAATTAGACAGTCCAAAGCCTGGTAAAGTGTGTTGGGAAATTAGAATCTTTTCTTAGGCACCTAGAGGCACCGGTTCATAATCATGTGTGTTCGAGGAAAGTTTATACACACTCGATGGTAGCCTGTTTTTGAGTTGCGCGTACTTACTACCTTATCTTCTACTTACCCAGACTAGCAACACTATCCTAAAAATGCGGTGTGTAGACAACTGAAAGTAACTATTACGATTGAGTAGTGTAGGTAATTAGACGTTCGCTCGGGGTCAATGAACTAAGCGCGCGACTCGCGGCGCGAGGCGCGAGTTTAAGTACCTACCCTTATTGGATGTGTTTATTCTTGAGTGCCATTTATTATTTTATATAGGTCAAAATAAAAATACTTTAATGACTGATTTTTTTTTTCTTAAATATGTTTGGTTAGACGTACTGAACGCTGTGTTAAAATTTGTCCCACTATTTTAATGGGACCTTATATAGATTTACAATCATAGTTTTCGTATATATCATAGAAAAGAAACTTAAAATTCAATACAGCAATGAGCGAGCAGGTAACAAAACAATAAGCCAGCAACTCCAGCCGCGAGTAGACAGAAGAAAGAACAACTAATCCACAAGATTACTTCAATCTAAAGCGCAATATCTTTAATGAAAAGCTGTGCAGCAGCTAAGTGCAAAACGAATTCAAAGCGATTGCAATCCCAGCTCACGATATCATAAACATTGCAAACGAGATACTAAGGACAATAAAATTCAGTAGTGTTCACCAAGAAAATACTTGTAAGGCCTGGACGCAACAGTTTTATTTTGAGAAGAGAAAAAATCAGGTCGCGTAAACAATGGAAGCCGCAACAATTCTCTTTCCTTCGGTTGGCTTTAAACATAATTTATTCGATGTTTAACGCTTTGCCTTTACGTAAATTGAATTCAGGTTCGGAATTTGGCATTACGAATAATTTGTAATTGTTTCCAAAGCATTTCTGTTATTGATTAAAGGTTCGGGGATTATTTCGATTACTTTGTTTTATATTTGCTCGCCGAAATTAAAGGCAGACTGAGATATCAATTTCATCCACGTTGTCAACCTTCTGTACCTAATTCACGCAAAACAATGTTTTTTTATTTTTACTTTTTTATTTTACGACAAGAGTCATTAAAAATGCTTATATGCTATTCCAGGATATGGTCTACCTGTGAGCCAAATAATACAAATCTGTTCAGCCTTTCGAACATGAAGAGGTAACAAGTATGCACACAAAAGTCTGTTTATAATATTAGTGTGATAAATAACTATTTCATTTTACAGTTGTAATTAATACCTCCCGTTATGAGTAGGAATATACATTTTATTAAGCGAAAATCATAAAGGGTCAAATTACTCCCACAATGAAAAACAACACCGTTGCGTTTGAATTTTCCTTCTAAGCGAGAATCTGAATTGTTTCAAACAAATTACATTTTAAAGAGCAGACGTCTACGATGTTTCGGGTTACTTCATAAATTTTAATTTTAAACGCCATGATAAGAGCCAGCCAAAATTTTAGCTCCGCTGAGGTTTGTTTGCTTCTAGATATGACCGTATCTTGGTGTCAAATAAACTATGAAATAAATAAAAGGCCACATTTTAACTAAGAAATGATCAGAATATAACAGACACATAATCTCAAAAGAATGGTTATAAAGAGAAAAGAGGAAGACCATAGAAATTATTTGTGAAAGACGATATAGCTGAAAGAAGAGGATTGTTGAAATGACTAAAATTAGATGACAGAGTCTGGTCTCCAATCCTAGTGTGGAGACCAGTGAAGTATCTGATGTACCTAATCATGTATTTTTCTGAACAATAAATCACTATTATTATTAAGATAAGATAGTAGAAAAGACATGTTTGAGACGACCTCAGATTAATTAAGACAAGGCTAATGATGATATGTACTCAAAAATATATTCTATTAACTTACAGTCAAAGGGTATATAGAACTATTAAATATGTATATATAGCGTGCTCCATCGTCGACCGCATCGTCACTTTCCTACACGGTGAGATAGCGGTCAAGCGCAAACCTATCAAGAATATATTTAAAAAAAAACTACCAAATAAAACCATTACTGGATCCGTTGACAAAACGATGTTTACAAAATGTCTTTAGCCAACAAAATTACGTTTTCATCTTACGTTCCAATTTACGTATTTAATTTTCTTAATGCTTAAGGAAATTTGACGCTTACTGTTGCTGAAAAGTAGAACGTTCTAGAACCGAGGGAGCTGGACCCGAATTATTAATGAGGGCGGCGCGTCTGCACAAGAGTTGCTTATTAAACGCTGCAGCAAGAAACAATAGTTTGTTAAGAGAACATGTGAGTGGAAATTCAATTTTGATTGTGTTTTGCATTTTATGGTACTGATTTCAATATTCAACTTGGGTATTTTCAGTGGATTCGCATTCAAATTAGACTGGATTACCAGAATGTAACGTAAAATCTACAGTTTAATTCTCACCAATTTGTTGTTTAATATAAGATAAGAAACTGAAAAAGTAATAAAAGAAATAAAATGTAATTTTTGGGTTAGGTACAGCCTTAACTGTACGAATATAAATGTTGATGAGTGGAGAGTGAGAAAAAGGCCAGATAAATAAAAAAAAGGTAGATTGTGTAATGCCACGTTTACACATTCGTGCTCGCCATTCACCTCTTCGTTCGAAGACACACTTGTACGAGTGGACGAAGTGAATACCGAGCGCGCGGTTTACACAT
Organism: Mythimna vitellina; assembly: GCA_949316375.1. Classification (NCBI taxonomy): domain Eukaryota; kingdom Metazoa; phylum Arthropoda; class Insecta; order Lepidoptera; family Noctuidae; genus Mythimna; species Mythimna vitellina. The sequence continues at coordinate 6,837,792 of OX438696.1, forward strand.
GCGTTCTCACGACTCGCACTTAGGATATGACATTAATTTAAAGAAAAAGATAACGTCACGGTTGAAAGGGGGGAATGGAAAGAGAAAACGAGTTGCAAGAAACCCTAGTAACATGAAATAAGGGCTAAAGATGTTTTTTTTTTTAATTTTTTTTTTTATTGCGTGGGAAAATCATCCTAATGACATCCCTCTCTTGGGCGGAGCGGGAGATTGTGTCAGGCTCTTACTGACTAAAAACCCACTCCTGTTCCTTCGTTGCCTTCGTCCCAGGGCCCCGGGTTCCGCTTTCACACTACCCGTGGCCCCAGTAGGCTTCGACCCTGCTGGGCCCCTACGATTTGCTGACATCTCCTTGAGGCGCGCGTGGAACAATACGCGCCGTCGACGACTTGGGCTCGGTCCGGACGGTTACCGGACGGCCAGACGGCGAGCCACCCATTGCTCGCCGTCTACAAGCCCGCGCCTACGGTGGCCGGAAATCGGGATCGGAATCCCGGCGGCGGTTGGAGCGTAAGGACCGTTGCCTCACGCGATCGGCCGCCTCCTTAGCTAGCATTACTGCTTCGCAGAAGGAGGCGACCGCCTGCCACTCCTCCTCGCTCCGGAGCATGGACTGAACCAAGGCCCGGCGCGAGAGATCGCCGCCGCCGATTGCCCCCACGAGGACACGGCGTTGCTCTGCCCAAGCGGGGCACATCTCCACCGTGTGCTCTACCGTGTCCTCCGGGTGGGCCACACAGTGGCGACACCCGGGCGTCGTTTCCGCACGAATCCGGTGCAGGAACCTCCCGAACTTATCTTGTCCGGTGAGAACCTGCGTCATGCGGAATGTGAGGACGCCGTGAGGTCTTTCCAACCACGCCTCAAAGAGGGGACTTACCGCCATAATTGTGGCGTGCCCGGCTAAAGATGATGATATTTTTGTGCTATTTGTAGCACATACATCTTCCTGCTTACGATAAAGTTCTTAAAGTACGTTTCTAGGGATCCAGACTTCGAAACTTGGCAAATCGATACGTCGAACACATACCCTACTTAGCATAACCATTCACTTTGAAATACACTTAATGTGCGCGTAAGACCCTAAAACTTTTCTACCTTAAGTAAATTTGTTTTTTCCACTTTTACAACTTACTTGGAACTTGTTGGAAGCCTGATTAAGTGGGACAAGTTTAACAAATAACATTACCCAATCAATGGGTAGGATTTTAAACGAGTTCTTTTATACATTTACAAGTTGTTTGATTTCTTTGCAAATATTGTCAATTCAGATTGCGGGATTGTTGGAATTGTTCGGAAGTTGCCTTGGCCCTGGACTGCTCTGAAGGAATGCAGGCGGATTTTTTACATTAAGTCTGACACTCCCTCTCGCTCCACTTGCCTGGAAAAAGTCATTTGATGATTTGATTTGGTTGAAAAAAAAAGGATGTCAATTTACGAATCATCATCTTCCTGCCCTTGTCCCATCTTATTTGGGGACGGCGCAACACGTTTTTTTCTTCCATTCTATCCTGTCAAAAGTCATACTATCACTAACTTCCTTTTCTTTCATATCACTGTTCACACAATCCATCCATCTTTTCTTTGGCCTCCCTCTCCCTCTCCACCCATCCACATGTAAACTCATAACTTTTTTAGTAACATGTGTTTCATCTCAATGATGTCAATTTACGAATATTGTAAAAAATAAAGCATAATAAAAAAGTGTTGTATTATTTTGAACGGCATACATAGGCAACGCCGGCAGTTGCATCTGGTGTTTGAACTAATTTCAATGATCCAATAAAAGGAACTAAGCCTAACAGGTAAACATGAATTTCCACTAAATTGGTGCGTGGAAAATCAGTCCAGTTTATTGTTTCAAGTCCTGAACACAACTGTCAATCTCATAAACTAACAAAAGACCGCTCCATTAGGGCCAGCCAACGGTTAAATCAAATCAAAACTGAATTGAAATTTTGTGTACCGAAAGTAAAAGGGCTTTAACAAACTAAATTCGATGAGTTCATCTTGAAGGCTTAAATGCTTCGGTAAATAGGCTATCTATGATTTAGGTAAACACGGTGACCCGGTGATGGATTTCTAGAAAATGATATCCATTTATTACTGAATGTGCCGAATCGGATAGATTAATCGGGAGTATGACCAATGATATTATTTATTTGTTAGAATTTCGAATTCTGGGTTAAGTATTATTGAATCCTAAACTTTTACAGCAGGCAGTAGGCATGTAATATCAAAAGAACGTTCGATTTTTGTACGTTTTTTAAACTTTTTTGTTTTCTTCATATTATAATACTTAGATAATTATCTCACTACGTTTTCAATTAAAGACGTTCAAGTTGAAAACGAGAGCGCAGCACTAGAAAAATAATATTGTCAACATTTAAAGGATTCCTACTACACGATATTACTAGGACCGTGCTAGGAATGTCAAGAAATCGACGACTAGTCTACTATGAGGTAGTCAGGTCTACTATGCTCACTTCTTCTTCTTAGCGTATCGATGGCAAAACTAGTCAAATTCCTTGTATGGCCCAGTATGCTCACTAGAATGTATCAACAGCTTATAATACCCGTGCATTTCGGTTTTAGTTTCCGAAGAACCTGCGTGCCTTTTTTTTTCACAATATAAACTAGTGCTTGACTGCGATCCCACCTGATGGTAAGCAGTGATGCAATAGCTGATGATGAGGTGCACTATTTTATTAAGAGCCTATTTGCTCCAGCCTTGAAGACACGTAAATTTATAATCGGACGGGAAGACCGTAACAGGCAAAATGTTCCAGTCCTTCGATGTACGCGGTATAAACGACGAGGCAAAAGGCTTAGTTCGGACCGTAGAGGTTTCCACAACATAAGGGTGTACATCGGATTGTCCGAAGGTATAAAAGCGATGGCGGAATTCAAGTCGTGTTATTCCCGCGCACAAACTCCAAAATGCATCCTGTAAAACACCGACAGGCTGGCTACCCTACGCCTGTACTTCTGGCTTTGTAGATTGCACTTAACCTGATCTAGATCACCAATTACCCTCTTCGCACGCCTCTCCTCTAATCCTAAAACTGATAGATGGCATTTTGCAGCACCAGCCCGTATGTGGCTGCTGTACTCCACAAACGATCCGACCTGTGCTTTGTATAACATTAGCTGTCCCGTAGTGAAATACCGCCAGACCTATGCAAGACGCCGAGTTTCTTAGCAGCTACCTTGGCTTTGAACTCAATAAACCGCCCAAAGTTAAGGTCTGAGGAAACTTCAACACCCAATAACTAATCATATTCATTACAATATCCCCATTCCTTATCTGCTTCTATTGTTTTGGTTGTAGGTTCACGTGTTTCGCGTAGAGCTGACACGTCAAGAAGCGAAAATGAATAAAGAAATATATTTAAATGTTGTATGTACCTTCGTACGTCGTCCTTTAATGGGCTTAGAACCACCCTTCATCGGTTTGGAAACGTCGCGTCGCTTGCCATACACGATGCGTGTCGGTACCGACAAAATAAAATGCTTCGGTCGTCATAGGTCGCTGATGAACCGGATTAGTGGGTATAAGCTCATACGCCTCAACACGAAGAATATTTCATTCTCTAACAGGTTCCTACCACGTTAATAGTATGGTAAGTCGAAGTAGGCGGACTTCTTAAAACTTAACAAAACCTTTATCATCCAATGACTTGAACACCTCTCTCCTCCCAGTGTCAGATTTTTACTGACTAAAAACCACCTGTGTCTTTCAGTTGCCCTTTGCGTTTCAGGACTATGGTGACTATTTCAGAGATCAATCTACAATTTGGAAAACTTCTGAATGACATTTTTTATTCTACGAAAAACATTTCTTGTTCAACTTGAGCCTTTCGCTTCCAACTATCTCCGAAGGTGAAGGTTAATAACTTTCATGTAATAATGAGACCACTAAACTTACGCAAACACAAACAAAACTTCGAGGACAGCCACATAAGTTCCAAAACAAATGAAGACAGACTTATTATGGCAAGACTTCACTATATCTATGATATGATGATTAATATAGGACTATGGAACGAGACGTTATTAAAGTTATGATAAATTGATACTGACATCAGTATGCAGTTAACAATGGATATTATTACTAGCAGAACGAATGACCGATAAGGCCGAAAGGTTTAGAATGGCGACCGCGTTCCGACAGAAACAACATTCGAAGGCTGCTGACAAAGTGGATCGACGGTGGTGCAGGCACAGAAACGGTCAATGTAGAGACGTTTGGAGGAGGCTAAAAAAAGCAGTGGACGTCTTTCTGCTCAAATTATGTATATAAAAACAGTGACAGATTTGTGTGGAAATGAAGAGGAGCCGTTGCCCACTGGCGACACATAACGCAGTACTTAGATTAGATGATGATACTGATACAAAGACCATGGATGGAGAGGGAAAGGGAGTCCTAAGAAAAGATGGATGGATGGTGTGAAGAGTGTTTCCAAAGAAAAGGGAGTTAGTGATAACTTGATGAAACAGAACAGGATGGAAGAAAAAACGTGTTGTAACCTACCCCAAATAACACGTGACAAGAGCAGGAAGATGATAGATATAAAGACAAAAACAACGCCGACAATATGTGATAAAAATTCGCAATAAAATTAAGCTAATTCACAACTCTTAGCCGGCCACAACCACAAAACGCCGCCATCGGCATATTTCCTATAGTTTTCATACATTTTACATGGATTTGCCACACACGGGTGACGCCGGTGGCCGTCACACGACACTCGCACATTTAAACCTTTTTCGTCAAAGTCCATTCTGATACTGCGCGTATGGATTAAAAAAGCAGCAGCTACCAGCCACAAGTGGCTGTCACGCGCTTCAGATGCTTTTGTAGCCGCTTCTAGCTTCTCGTGGCCGGCGTTTGTGGCTATGGCATGTGGCCCGTGTGCGGCGACCCTTACGATTGTTTTCACAAAAACAAAAGGATTATCGTCCCCACAAAAAAAAAAATCCTTAATTTTATCAAAACATTTTGTTTATGACTTAATCCGTCGGGTGTTGTCTTTTATGCAGTGGTTTTGTTAAACATTTTTTTTTGTGGCTGAAACTTTTGGTTTAATATTTAGTCGTGCTTGAGAATTGGCGCGTGAAGGTTGTTCTATTAACATTGTCTGTATTCGAAAGATTTCGACTACTGCTTTGAACGTGACTTTATCTTCTCAAAATTGTAAAACGCAAGCAAATCGCATTTGAACAGCAAAGCAATATTTGTATTCTACGTGAGAAAGGGCAAAGTGAACGTGAAATTGCAGAAAGGTTCTGAATTTCTGAAAGTAGGAAAAATTTAAATAAAAAGATCTAGTAGTGCCAAATCCACCATAATAAATGACAGTAAGTGCCCTCTTTAAGAAGTGGCTGGAAAGACCTCACGGTGTCCTTACCTTCCGGATGACACAGTTCCTCACCGGAAATGGTAAGTTCGGGAGGTTCCTGCACAGGGTTCGTGCGGAAGAAACGCCCGGGTGCCACCATTGTGTCCACCGATCGGAGGTCACGGTGGAGCATACGGTAGAGGTGTGCCCCGCCTGGACAGAGCACCGCCGTGTCCTCGTGGGGGCGATCGGCGGCAGCGATCTCTCGCGCAGGGCCTTGGTACGGGCCATGGTCCGGAGCGAGGAGTGGCAGGCGGTCGCCTCCTTCTGGGAAGCAGTAATGCTAGTAAAGGAGGCGGCCGATCGCGTGAGACAAAGGTCCTCACGCCCCAACCGCCGCGGGTATTCCGATCCCGATTTCTGGCCACCGTAGGCGCGGGCTTGCGGACAGTGAACAATGGGTAGCTCGCCGTCCGATCGTCCGGTAACTGTCCGGACCGGGCCCAAGTCGTCGACGGCGCGTAGTGTTCCACGAGCGCCTCAAGGAGATTTCAGCAACTGTAGGGGCCAGCGAGGACCCGAATTCGAACCGAACTAAGGTTGAGACGACTTCAAGTAGTAGTTCGGAATTTTACGCTTAAAGGAAAATTTACTTTCAGCTTTTTTGATGTCAAGGGGAAGCACATTCCAGTTTTATGGTGGAAACAGCGTATGAATTGGACATAAAGCCAGTACGATGAGAAGGAATATGAAGGAGCATGTTTTTTGATGCACGAAGGTTAAGATTATGAGAACTGCCCAACACTTTAAAATATTGTTTTAAATAATCAGGAGCACGACGATCGTTCATTATGGTGAAGAGCATGCGGATTTGAGGGATCTCTTGTAATAGATAAACACCCATTTAAGTTGAGAACGGAAGGAAGAAATGTGATCGTATTTACGAAGGCCAAATATAAAGAGAATGCAGTTGTTGAGAATTCGATTCAATTTGTTTAGAAGTTCTTGGGAAAGATCAGAGTAACAAACATCAGAGTCAATTATAGGTATCACAAGCGACTGGACCAAAGAAGTTTTAGTGCTTGACGGAAGGAAATTTTTGAATCTATAGACAGACCTGACTCTCTGGCTAACCTGAGCAATCTGTTTATTCCCCGCTTAACCTATTTATTTATTTATTTATTAAAACTTCATGCAACACAAAGGTACAAAGGCGGACTTAATGCCTTAGGCATTCTCTACCAGTCAACCAAGGGTAGTGAAGGTAAAACATGGTAGGTGCAACCTATCGTTAATATATAAACCTAGGTCTTTAACGTGAGGTGAGAGAGGGTTGACTATATTGCCGAAAATAATTGGCATTAGTCGGCTAGTAATGTCCAAACTCCATAAAAAGTAAGAACTATCAATGAGGATAGCCAGGCATTTACTGACATTGACAGCAACCCCAAATCTGCTCGACCAAATAGGGAGATGATTGTCAATGTCAGTTGGCACGTAGAGCTGTAGATCATCAGCACACAGATGGAAAGAGCATTTGAGAATAGCTGTGATAGATAAAGAAAATAAGAGTGGAGAGAGTATACCGCCTTGTGGAACGCCGGTTTGCAGGTCGCACCAGTCAGAAAATTTCTGATCAGCACGTACCTCTTGCTGACGTCCACGAAGATATGATGAAAATCAATCCCGTGCTAACGAAGAAACCCCAATTTGAGAAAAGATAGCCAGAAGGACGTCGTGATCAACGATATTAAAAGCGTTGGAGAAATCTATTAAGACTAACACCGTTAACCTCGGGTTCTCCAGGCCATTCCTGACATATTCTGTGACTTCAAGCAAGGCTGTGTCTGTGCTGTGGCCAGGTCGAAAACGTGACTGGAAAGAGGATAACGGTTTATTTCTAAACTCAAAGGATGAAATCTGTTTAAGAGGAACTGCTTCCAGGATTTTAGATAGACATATCAACGCACAACAGACTACTCGGACTAGGAGCGTGAAATTTTGCACGAGGTTTCCTTTTATGACATAGGCGAGCACGGTTCAAAGTTTGTATAGAGAAACTTACTTAGACGCGGGCGAAGTCACTGGCAAAAGCTAGTTATTGCATTACCCTTAAAGATCACCCCATTCCCAGTAGACTGAATATCGTTGGTTTTGAATTGACTTTACAACAAGAAGAGATCCGTAACATTTGTCGAAACTATGCCTGAATTTTGGAATATGAAAAAAGGTTTTAAAAATCATGCAATGACCATCTCAATCATCTGTCCTTTCTTCTATTGAACTTGTTTGGGATAAACTCGATAAAAGAGTGAAAAATGTATCTCCTACAAGCTCAGAGCCCCTGCCAGGAGCTTTTAAGGCGATCCATTTTATGACCTAAACTGAAATGTTAAAGGGATAAAGCTATATACCATCCCTCTTTCTCTCTCATGGTAAGGCCCCAGGACAATTGTGGCATATAGAGCTAATTGAAGAATTTAGACGAAGATTATTTTAAGAAATTAATTAATAGAATGTGTAAGAGAATAAAACATAAAGGTCCAAACACTTTTCACTAAAATTGTATTGTATTTCTTATCAGAATAAGTAGGTACGTAATTCGTCTAAAGAATTAGATTGGGAGATATTTACAATTAAAAAATACTTGACAAACTATACTGATTTTCACAAAACTTTTACTGAGTTATAAATACTATGTTTCATTTTTTTTAATCAAAACAAAACAAAAATAAGATGTCTTTGTTTCGGTTCCGGTAAAGTACCTACATTAAAGCGTAGGAAACGTGTTAACGCAAAGTCACAAAATAAGCCTGTGTAACATACTTAAGAGCCAAGTTTATAAACACGGATAACGTGTTATGTCAACGTCATGAATAAGATATTTTTTGTTTTACTGCCACTGACACATAAACAGGGATTGTCTTTGATGTGAAGGATAGTTAAAAGGATATTGATAAAGGAATGAAGGCGTTATGAAAATTATATAGAATTTAGAGCGTGCCCCAAGTATTGTCTTGATAATTACTTAGGTAGTCTGAAAATATTAGACTTAAAAATAAAGAGAAACGGCGATCTTGTCAATGACAAATTATCTCCGGGCGTTTGTAGAGGCCCAAAACTGTTCGTATCTCCTTAACATCGGACTGAATACCGTCATTGACAATGTGTAGGGTACACCGGGAATACAGACCTAACACGTATTTTACAATTTGTTACGTTGAAAAAAACCTTACAAAGGCCAAAAAAAAAGTATGATTCATACCTTTGGTTTCCTAGTAGGAAATTAAGCAACCAATACATACATAAATAACAGCAAGTGAGACTTTACACGCGCCATTACCTGAAACAAACAATAAAATACTATGTTACATTTTTCTCCTTATATGAAATGTGTGGGAAACAATGTGTTGTTACGACAGAAAGCACAGATAAATAATATTTGTGTAAAGAGAAAATGTAGGGTTGACCTGCCCTTCTGCCTGGAGAATTAAAATGTCAAAAAATCAGACATCGAGGGATAATACAGGATAGATCAAAAGTTATGTTTGCATTTGTAGTTTAACTTTTATTTTATATTCGCTTTTAATTGAATTACAAAAATCTATACACATAAATAAAAATGAAGTGTCTATTTGTAACATTGAAATAACATTTTTTTACTAGATGTAAATGAAAGTATATTCGATACCAACAACAAAAATACAAAAATTTTGTCTATTTTTGTCCGTTTGTTCGGGCGTTAATTAAATTAGTATACAAAAAAAAATGGGTTTAAATGAAACATATATTCTTTATGTAGGCTATGTATGGCAGTTAAAAAGTTCTTTCTTTTATTTTTCGTAGCACGTCACAATTCTGAGATATACAGGTCTTTGTTTTGCCTGCCTTTCAATACCTCTGCTCTGTATTTACGAATCTTTCTGCGGCTAAACAAAAGGAAGGAATATTTGTGGGTCCTCAAATCGAGTTGGTGACGAATCAGACACAATATATTCGGATTTTATCCGAATCGACTCATTTTATTTTCAATATTTTTTCACTGATGATTCGGGTACCACCAAAATTGAAGCTGATGAGTACAGTCATATTAAAAAATCATAAAATATTATAATATAAAGAAATTTATTACTCGAAGTTGCCGCCTTAAATCCAGTCTAAAATCGTTTTGGTAAGTAAATAAATTATATTTTAAAACTTTTTATGTAATAAACAGTGTGAGTCCGAATCGTCAGTGAAAGAAATATTGAAATAAATGTGTGATTTCAGACACTATGTTCGAATATATTGTGTCCGAATCGTCAGCAACTCCTCAAATCATGACAATATTGAACGACACTTAATTCGAGAGCCTTTTAATCGAGGTAGAAAAAGCAGCTTGGAACTCTTTCAAAAGTGTAGTTAAAATTTTTTTAGGCAACCAAAAAAGTGATAATTACAAATAGATTGCTGAAAATCTATTGCAAAATTATGGAGTGTAAATATGTCACAAAAAATTGAATTTTGCATTCCCATTTATATTATTCCAGAAAATCTTAGTAGTATGAGTGATGAACACGGTGACGGATTTCACCAAGATTTATAATAATTTTAACAAAATATCAAAGTTTTTGGGACCTAAATATGCTAGGTGATTATTGCTGGTCTGTTGTGAGAAATACACACGAAAATATTTATAAAAAAGAGCTTATTTATTTAGATTTCATTTTTATAAAAATCTTAGTAATGAATATTTTAAAAAACTGACGTGCGATTTTTTAAATATTTTTTTCGAGTTGTACCCAGAGTAACGTAACCATATACATGATCTCATCTCTCAATCATGATATGATATTGGCGGAACTTTTACTGGTAGATAGCTTACTTACTCCTTACAAAGGAGTAACTTAGGCTACTAGCATTTTAGAAAAAGACTTACAAGTTCCGCGCAAAAAAAAAACTTCTTGTAATTGTCTCTTTTTACAATTCTGACTTCGTGGTCCCCCTGCAATATGGCGCAGCATGTAGTAAATAAAATTCAGATTCTTCTTGACCTGATGCCCTAGTTCTTAGCAGAAAATCAAGTGTAGACCATTTTTGTCTAGCACCATGTAGACACAAAATACTTTATGAGAATTTCCTGTAGCTGTTACATAAGAACTTATTGACTAGAAAGCCTTCTGTCTCATATATCAGATGTCTTTATCGAGAGTATTTTCGCAAATACAGACACTAAACGTTGAGTAGTTACAGCGGCGATGTAATTTATTTCAGGATTAGTGGAGTACCAGGTTCCTTGAGGAGATAACGGGGAAGTACACGACCAAACCGTAGTCATTATGTTGTTGACTTTTGGTTTCTTTCCTTATTATGTATGTGATAGATGTGCTTAGTTTGAACGGATTGTGTGAGACGTGATATGAAAGAAAAGGGAGTTAGTGATAGCATGACGGGTGATAGGACAGAATGGAAGAAAAAAAACGTATTGCGCTGACCCCAAATAAAACGCGACAAGGGCAGGAAGATGATGATGAGATGTGCTTAATTAGTACGACACGTACAAATCCTACTACTATGAAATAATAGTTTGTAATTATTATATGAGGAAACGCAAAGAAGAACACGTTGATACGTACTTATTTTATTTATTTCATTAATTGAGCATTAACAAACAGCTAGAACATAAAATTATTGCATAGAAATAAATTTTTAAATGATAATGTTGCAGCCCACTTGCGTTATCCTCGGAACACTTTAATAAACAGAGGTTGCCACTAGATGGACATTATTTTAGAATAAATGCATTATGCATTATTTTTTTATTCGCCAACCAACAATTTATTGTAAGCACTGTAAAATATTTAAAAAATATCCATAATCTAACGTAAATCTAGGTTAGTGTTACAATTTCTTATTGGCTAGCACCGCATCCCCCATAAATAATATAGAATAACGGCGAGGACATTGTTGTTGAAATTGTTAAGTATCTACATATGTCACCACGATATATACCTACCAACGAAATAATTTACTGTTATATCAAATCAAGCTAATGGCCAATCTGTTTCGAAAAAAAAATAAAAAAAAAACTGAATTGACTAGATTTGTTAACATTATAAATAAATCATAGCTTAGTTTTTTTTTTACGCTGGCTTGACTTCATGACTTTTGGCTAAATTGGCTTTTAATGTTGCCACTAATATAAATCTTGGGCAAGTAACAATATACTATGCTTTATGTATTGCATTAATATAGTTAGGAAATACATTAGATAATAAACAAAAAAATAAAAACTGTTTGTGCTTAGAATATAATGGTTATAATAGACACATATCACATCGTAGTGCAATTTAAGTATATCAACATCACCAGACAAAAACTGCATTAAAACATTTCAACTGTCATCCACCCTAATGATTTATTGAAAAAAACAACACGACATTTATGAAATGACATCTTGTCATTCGTGCAAAAATGCGTGTATTGATTTTTAAAATTCATAAGGATGTATGTAGGTATTATTGACATAATATACGTAATCTAGCTTTGAACTGGAATGTCTTTAATACGAGGATTCTATCAATAGAAGTGTTTCAGACAATATTGTTTATAAATTTAATCTATATATTTTTGTATATTTTTCATCACTATACGCAAACAAAACATGTCGGCAAAATTTTGTTCGAGAGTCTACCATCACTCTTTATGTAGCATAGAATCTATTACATTGATAACTGATTTTGAAACAACACTGTAGTCAGCACCAGGTCTAGTAGGTATTTCACTAGAGTAAAAACTAGACGAGTACCAAGTAACACGTATAACATTTATTGACAAAATGTTTCAACGTAACCGAAAGCCGTTTAGATTTTCAGTTCCAAAAATACTGGATGCGGGTCTGTCGACAGATGGCAACTACCTTCCCGCGCCACTATTTCTAATACATATTTACTAGAATAGAGATTATGTTGAACAGGACACGTGTAATAAAGTACCTATCTATTAATTCATGCCACATTCACCCACCGCTGAGTATAGGGCTCCTATGATTTATAGCAGCTTATCCGGTCTCAGCCGGTCTCATCTATTCCTACCCACGCTACCAATTACAAAAAGCACCCACTCAAGAATATTTCCCGGAATTTCTGACAAAGCTAGTAATTATGAGTAAGAAAAACCTGTCCTTTGCAAAACTAAACGATACTTATCGGCTGTTTGTTTTGCTAAAAAAGTTTTAAAAGTCCTCAGAGAAAATGGGGAAGATGCTGTTATTTTTATGAAAAAAAAAAACTTGGCGAAGCAATCTGGCAGCGCATATATTTGCAGTAACATTATTGATTTTTAACCCCCTGACAAACTCTCGGTCGTGCGGTCTCTGCAAAACTTTGGCCCTCCCATCTTTTGTCCCAGAAGTATCGTAAATAGCGACTTGTGAAGAGTGGGTTATGTTTGTACCAATATGTGTTTATTATGTGGGTAAATAGCGCGATTGCTTTAGTAACGATGTCGATTTGATGTTACTATCAACTACGAAGATGTTTGAGAGAGCCGTGTTAAAAATTATAATGGTCTACAGGTTTTAACTACAACGAAAATGTTCTTGATGATTGATGTCATATGATGCCTAAGGCATTAAGTCCACCTGTGTACATTTGTGTGCGTAGTGCCAAAGAAATAAATGAACGTTAAAAATATCATATAATCATTAATTATATTTACTACATAATACCAAGTCATATTAAATAAAGTTGTACCTACTGGAGGGCATAATAGACGTGGGCAAAAAGGCTGCCAGGTTCAAAAGGGATTGGGCGGGTTACGTCAGCCGCATGCAAAGAGATCGCTCGGTAAGTGTCACCAAGCAGTGAGTTCCTGTATAGGGAAAGCACCTCACCAGGCCTCGAAAGGTGGTGAGGATGGCGCTGGAGAAGAATATCTGGAAGGACTTGGTGGAGGCCTTTGACCAGCAGTGGGATAATAATTGCTAGAAAAATAAAAAAAATATTAGTGGTAGTGTACCAAGAAGTTGTCGCGCTCGTTTTTGCAAGAACTGTGTTGATTTTTGATGGAATAATTTAAATGAAGACTAAACTAAGCGATTCATCAAATAACACAATTAGTTAAACTAGACACACCCAAGCGAAGTCAAGGAAAGGGAGATGGATGTATTTTCTATCATTTACAATTTCAAATATAGAACACAGGTTACTAAGTCTTGGGCACGCCATAATTATGGCGGTAAGTCCTTTGTTTGAGGTGTGGCTGGAAAGACCTCATGGCGTGCCGAAGGTGAGACTTCTGCATGACGCAGTTTCTTACCGGACATGGTCAGTTCGGGAGATTCCTGCACCGGATTCGGGCAGAAGAAACGCCCGGGTGTCATCTTAGTATAGGCCATGGTTTGAAGCAAGGAGGAGTGGCAGACGGTCACCTTCTTCTGCGAAGCAGTAATGCAGTAATGCTAGCAAAAGAGGCGGGAGATGTCACTGGATAATTTTCCACCCAAAAAAGGTCACCAAGTCTATGCAGGGATTCATTCAAATAGCTTAGTTTCAATTAGTAAACAAAAATCAAGCACTAAAGTGGTTTATAAGTCTGTTAAAGACGTTGTAGGTTTGATGTTTGTCTTGAGGCTACAAAATCACTTTAAGTAATCCTTGTCTTAGCGTAGAGATTAATCACACAGTTTATCTGGCACTAGACTATTTGTTCGCTGCGGCGTCTGGTTTGCTGAAGAGAATTTCGTATTATCTAGACAGAGCTGGCAAGCTCACTTGAACATTTTCGTAACAAAATAAAATTCATATCGTACAAAAACACTCTCAACTTCCCAAAAACAGTTCGTGGCATCCGATTTCAATATGAAAAATTTGTGTCCGACTGCAGTCACTTCCGTGGAATGTTGCGCTTTGCATCGAAAAAACCCTCCGTGCGCTGAATAAGTAAACCATTGCATTGTGGTGTCCGGTGCAACGTGGCCACACGTTAATGAGCACAGAATTGGGTCACAGAGTCACGACGGAGTCAGCGCCCTCTCGCGGATTCATTAAAGTACTAGTGAAATCCTAGCACGGGAACGCTTATAAGTATTTTAGACGTGTATGGATTAATTTACAAAGTTCCACGTGATATCTTGTAATGCCGATCGGAACGTCGTGATCTAACAATAAACGCCAAGTATTAATGTAATAAAAGTCCTTGCTCGCTGAACAGATGGTTGATGGAGCCCGAAAAGTTCTGGACTGGCGACCGTGTACCGGAAGACGCAGCGTGAAAAGGTCTCATACAAGGCGGATTAATGACCTGGTGAGGGTCGTATGAGTTCGATGGATGCCAGATGTACAGGGCCGGTTGTAGTGGCCACACTTAAGGAAATAGACCTTCCTATTTTTAACAGTGGACGTCTTTTGGCTGAAATGATAATGTGATGAAGTGCTTGGAAGTCTAGTAGGTATTGTGTTTTACATTTTAGTGATTAGATATGCGAAGATAGCCTTTACTGCGATTTACCTAGACAGATTTGAAGGCTGTAAAGTCGCAAGTATCAATAAAGTTTACTGCACGACGCAGCGCAATCGAGGACAAAGTGATAGCAATAAAACATAAGATCCCTAATTGTTTGACTCAGTTTTATTTCTAGATAAAAACTCAGGATTACCGTGGATTACATCTCCGATCATACAAATAAAATACCAGTCGTTACTGGCAAACATGCCAAAGATTTGTATAAAAGATAAAGAAGGTTCTTGGCTCAGTACTCTTTGCTTATACTCAAGAATACAAACACAAATATCTTGCTGATATAAGTTCGGAGCCCAGACTATCCGTACTAGAAAAATAAAGGAAATTGCTCCGTAGATTTACATTCAACGGAGTCGAACTAGAAATCTTGAAACAATCGATATGTTTGCATGTGTCCCAATAGCAAAGCAAGATGTCGGTCACCTTCAACAAAGAATTAATGTAGTCAATTTCAACAAATACTGCGAAGACAAAACTCTCAGGAGGCCAACTCCAAAAATAGGGTCCCACAATAAATCCACCACTGTTTACGATAAAGTGAAATTTATCTCGACAATAGACGGAATCCGTCGTCGTATGGTTCTGATAGATTCGATTCCATTAGATTCCAATATTTGAACATCCTCTTGCACTTCCGAAGTGTAAGCAGGAAATTGTATAGTAATAAATCTTTGAACGGTAAAGTGTGACATTCTGTACGAAGGTGTCTACTAAATGGTGGTGCGGAAGCAGTGATTCTAGGGAATTTGCCTCGGAGATAAATCGAGTGGTACGGAAGTGAATGCTGTGTGTATTTGCAAGGGGACTTAACAAGCGATTAGACGTTATTTATTGCTCGGATATTTTTGGGTAAAGACTCGTATTGGGGTGCTTGTTTGTGGGATTGATAAAAGATAAAAGTGATATATTTTTAGTGATTGATTTGTTACCATTTAAACAGTATAGTAAAGCTGCTGTCGCGCCCGTGACAAGTGGTTATTTGACTTCAGTATAACAGTAAAATCCCCTCACAGAAAAATTATTTGATTAGAACCCGCATCGTCCAATTAGGTACACACTCGAGGTGGAAAATGTATGAAAATAAATTAATAACCCTAGAAACCCACTACACGCGCTCACGTCTGTCGCAGGAAACAACGTTAACGATACGGAGGATATGGTTTATTAAATTTTAACTACAATGAGCCAGTGATTTATAATATAACCTGGCCGTAATTAAACGCAAGAAATTAATTAGTATTTTGTTTATTGGGAAAGGTGGCTCGTATATGGACGATGCGCATATTGTATAAATTGTCGAAGCAGGGAAGACGAACCGAAGAATGTTAAAGCATTCCATTGAAGAATTCCATTGTCCATATTATGGACAATGGAATTCATGGTTTCACATCCTATTAAAATAATACATTTAAATTAAATTAATACAATTACAATTGCTTCCTGGCTTTAGCAGCAGGTTTAATGTAGTCCCTTGACTACATTAAACCTCAAACTAGAAACCACAAGGGTGACCACAAGGCAAACGTGGGTAGTAATCACATTCAATCCATGTAACTTACGAGATCTGTTTGCTTGCACTCTGAGAGCTAAGTATCAAGACTCAAAGACTCAAGTAGACTTTATTCACACACAGTATAGAGATGACATGTTCATTAGTTCTCTTATTAACACAATTGTTGAACAACTCAGTAGACAACGGACCTGTATTTAACTTTGTGAAACTACAATCCCCTTGACGCCGTCTCTCTATTTGGACGAAGTTTTTCTGCGAAAAGCTCCATGCGAATAATTCAGTTAATCTGATGTTTTGGAATTAAATATTAACTATCGTGAGAGTAAGTGTACGTATTTCTTGTGTTAAATATTAACTCTAGTGAGGCATATTCCTAAAGGTATTCATTTCTAGTTTGCTCGACTAGTTTCAAATTCGAACTTGGCCATGTGTTCATCATGTGGCGAGGCCTGAATTGGTACAAAAGGTTTCATTTTATTTGAGCCATAACTTACGTAGGTATGTGGTAGGTTGATAGTTAATATGTAGGTATCAGTTTCAGATGTGTTTTGATAAAGGATGACACATTACATTCTGTAATTGCAAAAGATCGTCAGCTTCGATACGTGAAGTTTCGCATCAATTCCAACTTGTATTTGATTGTTGAACAAGTATTGTTCGACACAATTGGAATACACATAGTATTTCACATTACATACGAATTTATGCATCGCAAGTGAGGCATAAAACTGCTCGGCTTGACCGTCTGAGCATTAAATTATACAACTTCATTAATATTTGTGATTGGAAAATAGTATTAATCAAGTCTGGCTGTAAATATGATATTTTTGTGGTGTCATTTCGGGTATATTTAACTATTAAGTTTAATAACTTCACTTGTTTTTATAAAGGTATCCCTTTATGTAAAATTTGGATGTTGAAATGCTGTAGAACGTGTCTGTTTTATATAAAATCTTGTTGAAGGACAGAAGGACTAAATGGATACTGTAGAACTATTGACGTCTGGCTCCAGATATTTGACGTAAGCAGGTCATGGTCGAGACCATTAATACAAGTTAGTAACTTTACACCTACGTCCTGAAGTAAATTTAGGGCTGACAGCAATATTCTTAGCTGTCTTCACTTATCAAAATAAGTGAGTTTCGACAATACATTTGTAACTTACGAGTAGGTAGTTGTTATTTCAAACCTATGTACACAGAGCGGCAAAAATTCCAGCCCCCATAGCCAAGTTACAACCGTTTCGCTTCGATTCTCCTTTCGTTGATCGCCTCGAGTCGACCATGCTTCTTATGCCTTTATTCTAACCACGTAACTGAGCGTTAAGATGACGTCAGAACAAAGGAATCGGAAAGGCGTGGCCTACTCGAGGCGATCGACGAAAAGAGAATCAAAACGAAACGGTTGTAACTTGGCTAGGGGGGCAGATCTTTAATAAGAAGAGTGACAGTTTCTTAAAAACATAAGACGTATTCGTGAAACTCTAATACGTTGTAAAAGTCTAATTAATAAGTTTAAAAAAACACGCATAAAAGACTGTGTGTCTGTAATTTGATTAAACCGGCACTAAAAAAACAAACTTCCACAATCTTAAATTGATTGGTAGAGAACGCTTTAGACATTCACAAGTCCACATTTGTATGTTTAGTTCCATGAAGATTAAATAAAGAAACTTATTAAAATAAAAATACACATATCATAGACATGGCAGTTTATCTTAAAAGATAACTTTTGATTCTATTAGTATATTTCCATCACAAGCCCGCATCACTTCATCAAGATTATGTGGCACGTATGCTGTAATCCGAAATAAATCCGAATTTCCCAAGAACATGCTACAATTTTGCTTCCTATTCCTAGTTAATCTTAACTCTTCAGCTTTTATGTGACCACTAGTCCACTTGCGCACTCTTCAACTCGTGTAAGGTAGCTGAATCTGGAGAACATAACGCATCTCCCGAGGTCGTCTCATTTCATGTCCTTTTCAGGAAATTAAGTCTGGGCTGCAAGCTGGTACTCCATGCAGGTAGATAATACCGATATTTCCAATATACGCATTGAGCAAATTAGCACTATGTAACCAAGCATTCCCGTGCATAAAAATGGGAATTGCGCTCATATTCACTAAGAAAAAAAACCATGTATGTTCATTTTAAAATCTCTGTTACTAAGAGTAGGCAGATAACCGTTTTCTATCTCCACAAACTCCGTGTGACTCTGTGAAGATATTAAAACCGTATCACATTAATATTACAGAGGCTAATATTTGCATTTAAATCCTAATATATAATACATAAGGAACCAACAAAATTAAAAAAATATAAACTTAGGTTTTTGGACAACATACGACCAATAAGATAGAATTGACTAGAATTCTATCGAGATAAGGTAAATTTTGTAAGAGCCGTGACCACCCTTTTTAGGGTTCTG
The DNA here is from genome assembly GCA_949316375.1 of Mythimna vitellina. Taxonomy (NCBI): domain Eukaryota; kingdom Metazoa; phylum Arthropoda; class Insecta; order Lepidoptera; family Noctuidae; genus Mythimna; species Mythimna vitellina. The sequence continues at coordinate 6,856,578 of OX438696.1, forward strand.
TACCTCAAAAGGAAAAGACGGAACCCTTATAGGTTCACTTTGTTGTCCGTTCATCTGTCTGTCCGTCAAGACCTTTTATCTCGGGAACGTATCGAGTTGAAATTAAAACCATATATATCCCTTGAATCTGTGAAAAAATCAAACTTCTAAGTTTATGTCGATACTCTCAAAGAAATCAAAATTCATAGGGTACTTCCCGTTGACCCAGAATCCTGAAATTTGGTATAAAACAAGGTCTTATAGCACAGGTATAGTAATAATCCTGTAACCAGTAAATTTGTTGTTACCTACGTCACAAAATAAAATACTTTTTTGCTATTCGGAAAATGTTTGACACTCCAATCGGGAATTGTAGTTTGTATGAAACCCTCAGTGCGCGAGTTCGACTCGTACTCGCCCAGTTTTTTTCAGCTTCTCTTTTTCTACTTTTAAAGTACTATAACAAACCGAGTTTCGTCACTTGAAGTCTTAAGTAGTCTGCACCAACATTTTAGTACCCACATTCTGTGAAAAGCCAGACGAAATTCGTTATGAACGTCTCTTAGATAATGTTTACGACGCTGCATGTCCCATGCTGTAGTCGGAACTGAATCAAATTACTTTCGTGTTGACAGTGCTCGCGACTAGCTAGGTTCTTTACTTTGTTATAATACGTGATATAATTAGTGTGCTTCGTTCTATGTGTTTATTTCGTGAGGATTTTTTTGAACTAGGCAATCATCCAATTACTTTTTACTCTCTAGGATGGACCGAGAGCTCTTGTCAGATGAAAGACCTTTACTGACTAAAATCATGTGTCCTTCAGTTGCTCTTTGCTTTTCTGGAACACGGTATCGCTTTCATAAATTCCTCCTGACCCTAACGGGCATCGGCTATACTGGGGGCTCTACGCGTCGTCGACGACTCGGGCTCGGTCTATACCGGACGGCTAGACGGCGGGCTACCCATTGCTCGTCATCCGACCGTCTTCGTAGGGGGTGGATATTCTATTCCGTTTTGTATTTTGTCATGCTTATTTAAAATATGAAATCTCCCATGTCGTATGTACAGTCAGTAGGCCGATCATCCTAAAAGCTCTTGCCAGGGCTGTGCGATTGTTTGAAAGAGTCACCGCGGCTCTGAGACGTTGTCTGAAAGTTAACTGAAGCAACACGGGTGCAGCTTTAATTGTTAAAATTCTGACCTAAACCCATTGTAAACCAATCAAAACGTCCTAAAACCTGGTCTCTTATCCTATTAAAATGTCGTTCTTATTCAGCTCAAAGGAAGTCTACGTACTCGACTAACCTAGTGAATCTCAAAGAAATAAATACCTGTCCTACTAGTTGTTCGGTAGTAAAATATGTCAGAAATTTTAACCTCTCCTGTGCAGCGGCACGCGTTACATCCGCATGAAAACTGCCGTCCGCAGTTGAGCTAGTTTTTGAGCCGGTCCAACTTTATCGTAGCTCCACTCTGCCATAGATGAGATACAACGGGAAAGGCAAATTACTACATCTAACATTGTCCATATAAACCTTATTTTCCTGAACAAAGAATATAATAAATACCGTAATTTGAATATCGACAAAACCACACATACCTAGCTGATTATGTTTGTTGAATTACTTAAACAAACCAACAACGTAACAGTACGAAGTTTATTACGTATAAGTACTTACTGCATGTTATTTTCGACTTTGCAGACTGATGGCAACAAGGATAATCTTAAGTGGAAAGTTGTAAAGTTGATAAGAACGAGAATGTCGTACGATTCAGTTCATGCGATTACTTAAATATCGAGTTGGTGTTTGGAATTTAATACAGTGAAGTTTTCAAAGGGAACTTAATGAAAGGGTAGGTACTTCTTGGAGTTTAATTTGTATTTGAAAGGATTTATTTGCCTTTGGCTTAAATATTTGAAAAGTCGAATTTCGTTCGTAATACACGAAAATTTTCTTCAAAAACATTGCCGCCAGTAAACAAAACCAGATGTACCGTAACGCTCAATAAATCAATCCAATTGTCTTGAGACAGAAAACCGAACGCTTACAATAAGCAGAACCTTTCCATTCGCTTTCATTGTTCTAATTCAGAAGAAATGTTAGACTGTTTTCTAGTCTGAAATAACACTGTTGCTTCTATTATTATACCCATTATAATATCGAGTTATCAGACTGTAACTTGGGCATAATTATTTAATTAATTCAATCTGAACCGCCCTTATTCGTCCCGACATTTGATACCGCTAATGCACGTGTTCAAAAATGGAAATGACGTTATCAACTTTAGCGTCAATTTTGAGATTGACAATTTTTATTCATGTAATTCCGGCTCAGTTGCCAAAGAGGAAAAAAAAATCGTTCATCCATCGTGATCATTCATTTATCGAACTATTTAAAACAAACTAGGTTTCGTCCATGACTTCTTCCGCGGGAATGTCCGTTATTTATTATAAAAGCAAACATATATAGTAAGGGAAAAAATTCTCTCCTCTAAAATAATGTTTTTTGAATTAAGTCACCCTTGTCATAAATGACCGATATATTGTAACAGACCTTTTAGGCTGATAATGCACTTAGTAAATGGCCAGGTTGTGGCCGCTAATACTTACCAAACCGACAGATGGAACAGAGGCAATAGCGTGTATCTAGCAGTCAGTGGATTTCGTATTGGTGCAGTCATTAAAGCGATCTCAGTGGTGCAGTAAAAGCAAGCAACCAGAACTAAACGGATATTTACAGTGTTGGCAAATGTATGTATTTACTTAGTCTACTGTTTTAGGAGAATGACAATGTTTCGTTTAAAGGATTTAATTTCACGATGTTTCTTGCAATGGGTTTCGGAAGAATACACTCTTCCACTCATCACTCGCAAAGAAAAATCAAAAAGCTTTTTTTATAATTGATACTTACTGTTATTAAAAATTTTAGGGATTGTTTAAGGAAAGCGGATGAAAATTGTGTTTTTTTTCGCGATTCATCAATTCATTAGTTCAGTTTTTTTTTTTTCGAATTCCGTTTTTTCATCTGTAAACCTTAAACAGTCGTTACAGATAGTCAGATCCCTGGAAATCTGACACCAGTCTTGTCAAGGTGCCGTGTTATCTAATTACTGGGTTATAGACGTCAAATAGGCTGTCGTTCAATGTGAATTGATATCCAGCTCCATAGTTGGCAAAAGGCCTCAAAAATATTTTTGATTCTCTTCTATCGTTCCTCATAAAAGTATTAGAACCTTATTTAACCACAAGTTTATGTTCATTAACAACACGCTTGTAGGGCACCCTTACTTTGCAGGTACAAAATTTTCCCTTGTTGTCTCATTTGTTAACAGGAAATAATAGATTTTCGTCGAGTCATTGTTTTGTACGCACAGCCACCAATATTGTTAGTTAATGACTCAGTATTTTTATACCAACTCCAACCGGACCAAGTCTTTATCAGGTTTTCGAGAATGAAGTAGATAAATTAAATGTACTTATAATATTATTCGCCTTTACCAATACTTTTATTGGAATTTGGAATTTCACTAGACTTAAAGATAAGTCTACCAAGAATAAGACCAGGTAGCAAGAGCTACCTGTTTTACAAAAAAAAAATTAAGCTCTGAAGATCCAAACAGTTTAGGTTTTGTATTTGACGACAGCCCATCTCTACGGGATTCTAAATATTTTTAGTAGATCTACCTACTTAAAATAGGGCTTGTGCTAAGTTAAAGTAGCTATTGGTATACTGTTTTAGTATTAGGTGGATTTTTCAATTTAGTGGAATGCTCGATTTTTGCATACAAAAATAACTGAAAATAAACGATACCTACTTACTTATAAAAAATAATAATAATATGTATGTAAATGAATAAACGGATTAATAATAAAAAATAATCTTGATAATAATTTTAAAAAAATGTAAAAATAATAATAATTAAAAAAAAAATGAGTTTAGCGCCATCTAGCCAGAACATGACCACTTTCGGGCCTGTAACTTTCATCTTAAAGAAATCTACTAATGAATGCTCCGAGATAAGCACAAATATATTTTCACCAGATTTATAAACTCAGTATCAACTTACCTGGCGCTTCCAGCAACTGTTAACGTGGAGCTTATTTTAAAAATATTATAGTACAGCAAGATACAAACAATAAATAATAATTAACGGTATCCCAACTCGACCCTGTACGAGCCTTGTGATAATAATATATAAACAAACTCACAGAATCTACCTACATATGTTTTGAATTAGTTACCAATAGGTAAACATACGACTTGTGCAATGTGACATACTGTTCCTATGTTTGCTTCCATTAATTAATATTTGCTTCAATATTTGTGGCTAAATAGAAAGTTCCAATATCGATAGGTTTAATTCCATGGAAATTGATTGGAATTATTTGGCAAGGAGAGAAATTAATGGGGACAGGTTGGGTAGTAACATATTCTAAGGTAAAGGAAATGAATTGTGGTAGGTTAAATTTATTGGCATAGGTATTTCCTTGATAATTTATAAGATACCAGCTTCTGCCAGCGGCTTCGCCCGCGTGAAAGTAGGTTTCTCCATGCAAACTTTGAACCCCCGTTTCATCCCCTTAGGGGGCGAATTTAGGAAAATCCTCTCTTACTGCTCACCTACGTCACAAAAAGAAACCTTGTGCAAAATTTCACGCTCCTTGTCCCAGTAGTTTCGGCTGTGCGTTGATATGTCAGACAATTTCTCTTTTTATATATATATATACGTACACCACATATATCAAAGTTTATTTTAAGTTTGATCTTTGAGCATTTGTTGCTTGATAATTTACTCTATACAAAGTTTTCTCAAGGATAAATAAAAAACAGGCGTGTTATCTAATAGGCACATATTTATTATGAAGTCGATAAAACCCAACAGAGTCGGAAAATCATAAAGTATGCTTATATTACATTACCATAAATATTTGGTCATAAAATATATTTTTTGAGAGTTAATGCTTCCCGAAACTCAATATAAAAAGCCGTTCCATAAAAGTGTCGCATTTTATGAAGGTTTGCATTTTAAATATTTATCACATTAGCGTTTAAGCACACTTTATTGACGCAAAATCAATTTCTGGGTAGAATTAAAAAAAAAAACTGCTTAGTGATGAACCAGTGTTGTTCTGAATTGATATACGTAAGGAAATTGTGACCATAAGCGTTAGTTTTATACTGTAAATATTTTTAAATAAACTTTAAAATATTGTAAAAGGACACTTTCCGCTATATCCGTCTTTCTGTCTTACAAGTTAACTCACAGGATCTTTGAGAGGTGAATTTGTTTTCGTTACCTCCACAACCTGAGTAAAACATTTTTAGACATTTTCGCCTAACGATATCGAAGAACCAGACTACGTCCATGGCATCACATGGTCCTTTGACAGGCACTTGGTAGCACATGTACGGCATATTCTTTAGATTTGACGGAAAAGGTCCGTCTACGGGGCCTGGAAATAAAAATAGGCTTGGTTAGCTCCTACTGTATTTTTTAACACACTTATTCAAAACCCCACTCTTATCCCTACCGCTTTTAGTCACACAATTTACTGTTTTCCGCACTAGTGCGGATAAGTGCACGAGCTCACCCCACTACAATTATTTTAAAATTAAAAAAATATATTGCATTTATCGTATCAGTGGGCGTTAAGCAACACCCACGAGACACTGGCCTAACCGCGTTTATTAATTTTTTCGCAAGTGTATTAAAAAACGTCGTTTAAGACACGTAAAAAGTAGACGTTAAAAATGTATGGAGTTTTGGCTACAAAAATTATCAAAAAAATTTAACAGCATTCTAACTTATATAGGCTGAAAGAGCAGCTGCAGGCTGAGTAATTATCTTGATTTTTTTGAGCTTTAAATAACATTTTTCAGTCCACCGTTTTTTTTTTTAAGTTAATTGGAAAATATATAAAATTGTATCACTATAAATCATTTTAAAGGGTGTGATATTGACGTGACTGTGTAATTTTGTATCAGTGTGTGTGTGTATCTCAATGACGAATCTCCGCTTACCATCAGGTGGGATCGCAGTCAAGCACTGGTTTATATCAATTAAAAAAAAAAAAAAAAGTGTATCTCTGTGTGTTTATTTCATCGTCAAACGTCAAGTTGACTAATTGACAATCTGACATTTACGGATTTGATCTTCTTTCGACACGTTTTGATGTTGCATTATCATGATAATACTAATGTTTTATCTTTATTTCATAAAACGGCAGTTGAAATAATAAAAACTTAGGGAATAGATACGGCAACTTTAGCAACATTATAAATAATTCTAATGCTTAGAAACGAATGATCATAAAAATGTGCATTTTTTTTTTATTAAAACATTTTTCAGCTTTTTACAAAAACGGAGGACTCGAAAAATTAATATTTAATCATGATCGAGTAGCGTAATAAACAAGCTTTCTTATAATATTTGATTGCCCATTTTTGACTTCTCCTTTGTCACTGCAGCACTCGACTCCATTACACTCTCACTTGCAGCTCGGGCGAATTTCGGCTCGGTTCCAGTGATAAACTTTCTTGACCACTTGTATCAAAATGTACCATTACGGCGTAAAAAAAAGAGAGATATCTATTGAAAAGTTGCGCTCGGTTAGAAATAAGTCTTCCTAGTTGTTTAATTTTTGTTTGATGATAACGTATAAAGTTAAAGACGAATCGAGCCAACGTTTGTCACGTAAGTATGCTCCGCATGATAGATATGATATCTAGTTTTGAATTTTCATGAAATCAGACGACTAACGTGGGACGTGTATACGCAACGCTGTCTAGTATTTCACAAGTCATCAGTTTTCAAGCAAATTAAGAGTCTAGATGTCATAATGCGTAACATACGTGGCATAGGTAAGCTCAGTTTGTGTTTGCTTTAATTATTATAAAAAGATTAATAAAAATGTCGGATTGTTTGAGAAATATTTGTCAAGTTTTGCAACTGGTGCTAATAAGAATCTTGATTTTATTACATGGCTTAGAAAAATTATAAAATTGTAAGAACTTAACTGAAAACCAAATGAGAACTTCAGTAAGTATTTGCTTTAATTATTGTAAAAAGTTTAATAAAAATGTCGAATTGTTTGAGAAATATTTGTCAATTTTTGCAACTGTTGCTAATAAGAATCTTGATTTTATCACATGGCTTAGAAAAATTATCGAATATTAAGAACTTAACTGAAACCGAATGGGAACTTCAGTAAATTGGTACCTATGACAGTTTTGTTTCATCATCATCATCATTTCAGCCGAAAGAAGTCCACTGCTGGACATAGGCCTCCCCCAAGCGACGCCACAACGACCGATCCTGTGCGTCTCGCATCCACCGCACTCCCGCGACTCTCACCAGGTCGTCGGTCCACCTTGTGGGAGGCCTTCCAACGCTGCGTTTTCCGGTGCGCGGTCGCCATTCTAGAACCTTTCGGCCCCATCGACCGTCCGTTCTACGAGCAATGTGCCCTGCCCACTGCCACTTTAGTTTGGCGATTCTCCGGGCTATGTCGGCGACCTTGGTTCTCCTGCGGATATCTTCATTCTTTATGCGATCACGCAAGGAAACTCCGAGCATAGCCCTTTCCATTGCCCTTTGGGTGACTGTAAACCTTCTGATGAGGCCCATTGTAAGCGACCATGTTTCAGTACCATAAGTCATCACTGGCAACACGCACTGGTCATAGACTTTCGTCTTGAGACACTGTGGTATGTTGGACGAGAAGATACCGCACAGCTTCCCGAACGCTGCCCAGCCGAGTCGGATTCGACGATTGACCTCTTTCTCAAAGTTAGACCTACCCAACTGCATTGTCTGTCCCAGATAAACGTAGTCGTCCACAACTTCGAGTGTAGAGTCCCTGATCTTGATAGGAGTGGGTGCTACATGGCTGTTTACCATGACTTTGGTTTTTTCCATGTTCATTTTAAGTCCCACTCTTTCGGAAGCTCTACTGAGGTCACCAAGCATTGTACTGAGCTCTTCCATAGTCTCAGCCATGACTACTATGTCGTCGGCAAACCGCAGGTGAGTGATGTACTCGCCATTGATATTAATGCCTAGCCCTCTCCACTCCAGAACCTTGAAGACATCCTCCATTGCTGCCGTGAACAGTTTCGGAGAAATAACGTCTCCCTGCCTCACGCCCCGCTGCAAGAGGATAGGTTTCGAAGTCTGGTCTTGTAGTCGGACTGACATGGTGGCGTTTTTGTACAAACACTTCAGCACTTCGATGTACCGATAGTCAATTTGGCACCGTTGGAGAGACTGCAGTACAGCCCAAGTCTCAATCGAATCAAAGGCTTTCTCGTAGTCCACAAACGCTAAGCAGAGAGGCTGATTATACTCCTCAGTCTTCTGTATAACCTGCCGCAGCGTATGTATGTGGTCCACGGTGCTGAAGCCTTTTCGAAATCCGGCTTGTTCGGGAGGCTGGAAGTCGTCGAACCTGCGTGCAAGACGATTCGTGATGACTCTGGAAAACAGCTTGTAGACATGACTCAGAAGCGAGATGGGCCTGTAATTCTTAAGTAGGGCATTATCGCCCTTCTTAAAGAAGAGTACCACTACACCTCTGCTTCACGCCTGTGGCGTTTTCCCTTCGAGTATGACGGAATCAAATAGCTTCTGAAGGGCCTTAAGGACCGGTTTTCCACCCGCCTTCAGAAGTTCAGCCGTAATTCCGTCCTCACCCGGCGCCTTGTTGTTTTTCAGCTGCTTCAGAGCCATCCTAATCTCGTACAGGCTGACGTCCGGGATATCTTCGGTATAGTGTCGAGTCAATCTAGCTCTTGGGTCGTTTGCTAGATTCACAGTGGGTTTGGTAATTGACGTGTACAATTGTCCATAAAAAGTCTCGATCTCTCCCAAAAGCTCCGATTTGGCGGATATGACTCTGCCATCGTCGGTCTTCAGTTTCGTGAGCTGGCTTTGCCCAATACACAGATCTCGTGCAAATACTTTAGAGCCCTTATTCCGCTCAATTGCATCCTTAATCCTTGCGGTATTAAAGCGGCGAAGGTCTCGTTTCAGAGACTTCGCCGGTACATGCACGCATCGTCTGAAGACTGCAGAATCATCTCACGCCTCTTCTTCATTAACTCGAGGGTCGGATCAGAGAGCCTTTTGTTCTTATTTGTACGGTGAGTCTTGAAAAACTTAGACCCGACCGTATGGACAGTTTCCACGAACCCATCGTTATATTCGTCCACGTTGCGTCCTAGGCACTCGAAACGATTGTGGAGTTCGAGCTGAAAGCTCTCGGGGTTTTGGACTTGGATCTGTGCTGGACGGAGCGTAGACCTCATCAGTCGAGATCTTTCAAGCTTGATATTGATATTCAATGTGCCTCATACCAGAGAATGGGCAGCAGCATCCTCTGTGAATTGCAACAACCAACTGCGATCGCCAACCCGCATGCCAAGCGTGGCGATTATGGCAAAACCCCCCAAATGATAAGCACAGTTTTGTTTATTACAATTTAATCGAATCACATCAAATAACACGATTTGATTCGCATTGTGGTTTCAACGCAAGTCCCACATTCGTGTTTTACATTTCCTCGAATGCATTTGAATTTAAATCTTAAATCGTATATTAGGTATACGAAATGCAAATTGCATGCAAAGCTATTTTAAACCAATTTTCTGACTAAAATTTGTTCCACTTTACCATTTCTGGTTAGTGAAATATTATCATTCGGAAATAATGACTTATATGTATGTATGAACGCTGCAACATTTGATATAGCTGGGTTGCTTTGCTGGTAATAAAAAGTTTTATAAATAATTCATACAAAATAAACGACGGCAAGATTGGCACAGCAAAGTGATCGGCTGATAAGTTAAGTATCGCGGTTTCTACTCTCGCACGAAACAAATCATCTTTGAGTATCGTGTGTATGTAAGTGTAGGTACGTGCACTATACACAATTCCTAGCGTGCGCGAATGTTCCTTTATAAAATTGAACTGGACCTCGCTATTCTCAACCACTGCAACTTCTTAACCCCCCTAGCCAAGTTACAACCGTTTCGTTTCTATTCTCTTTTTGTCGATCGCCTCGAGTAGGCCACGCCTCCGATTCCTTTATTCTGACGTCATCTCAACGTTCAGTCACGTGGTCAGAATAAAAGAATCGGCGTGGCCTACTTCATTCCCTTTTAGATGATAGGTTAATTTATACCATTGAACAACATAAAAAAACTCACTTACGTCCATCTCTCACATAGTCATGGAAATAACTAGGGGTTATTTGAACAACATTGACTGTCAATAAGCAAAGTATTGTATGTAACGTCCGCATTGTCTAATCCACTTTCGTCTTGGGTTATCACGTGGTGCAAACATGTTGGGAACTCGGCCTTGCAATCAAGCGCGGCTACAATTAGGGTTATCCCGTTTGAAATTCATCAGTATTATATAACATTTCTTGTCGCCACTCTAATTTGTTTAGATGTTTTTTTCTGAGACTGCTTCTATCGCATTTCCTACAAGAAACATTTTTTTTTTCGGGACTATTGTGAACTTTATATATTTGCGCTCAGCGATTACGTTTTTTTCTATAAGTAAAAAATCATAACCAGATCAGTCGTAGTTTTTTTACTTGAAACCCAATTCATTTCAGAAAATACGTTTAAAATTGGAATATTATTATTATCACTCAAATCTCTACCTACTAACTTTGACCTCAGTATTGGCTTTACCAGGGCTAATGGATTGTTGAAAGAAATACCACAATTCTGGAACACAAACGGCCACTGGAACATCATAGGTTGGTTTTAGTCAGTAAAGTAGTCTGACACTCCATCTCACACCACCCAGGGGGGCTATTGGATAATTTCTCTAATCCCACTCCAAATCATCCATCGTTCTCTTCCTTTTTTTTCTTAATTAGGTATTACACATTGTATTCTAACACCAATAGATAAAAAAAAAAAATAAGAAACTAATACGAAAAAAAAAGGAATTGTCGAGAAATATCCTCTAGGCTTTGAGTTCCCCATTTTATTGTAATACAAACAGATTTTACAAAAGCATAGGTATGTTTAACTCGTGCTTCGCGAGCGAATAGTATCCAGGGAGTACTTTCAACAAAACATTTTGTACTAGTAAAAAAGGTAGGCGTTTTATGCCTAATCTAAATCCGCATAATCGCATTTACTGTGTTTCTTTTGTATGTAATTCTTCTTATAGAAAATAAATCACCATACCTCCACGTGTTCCCGAGCTAAAAGGTCTTGACAGACAGACAGACGGACTACACAGTGATCCTATAAGGGTTCCGTTTTGTTTTTCTTTTAAGGAACCCTAAAAACGCCACTGACGAAGCTGTAAACGTGGCAACCTACTGGGCACAAAAACTTTGAGGGAAAAGAAAACCATCGATTCGAGAAGAAGATATATAATAATACGATGATCTCGTCTTGAATGTAATTTTTTATACATTCTGACCATCGTTTTTTTGGTCTACTTACTCCATTTCTTGTAGACATACAATTTTTTTATTTATAACTTTCTTCACGATGTTCGACCGATTTCTATTCAACTTTTGGATTGTTTGACTTTATCGTTGGTCATATTATAGATCAGTCACAAGTACCACTTTTAAACTTCTTTTCATACTTCTTTCGATTTATTCGAGTAACACCACATATTCCTCTTTGCATATTTATATGTGTTCATCATTTCAGAGCTCGCCAACCCTGCCCGCAATCAGAAACAATCAACCGTTATATTGATGTTGCCAGTTTTATTACCGCAATCTGTATGAATTTTAGATAAAGAGAAGATTGCTCTTTTATTGCGAAGCATATTTACTTAACTTGCATACAATACCGCTCAGTTTTTAAATCAAAAAGCGATCAATCTTTTTCGTTTCCAAGCTTATGGCGGACTTGAAACTTTTTTTTTTCCATTTGTATGTAACTTTATTACCAGTGTTTCTTTGCTAAGCTCTTGTAAAATTCGTTGAGATATTTTCTTGGTTATTTCAATTGTTTATGACGACAGTTGTGTGCTTTCTCACGCTTTGTAAAGGAATGAAGTGTCGGTTTGCACTTACTATTTTTAATTCTCTTTTAATCCGGCTGAATCTGTTTTGTTTGTAACCAACAATCACCACTTGCATTCTGCATGGTAACAATTGAGAATAGTAAGGAAACGCATAAAGGATGAACCATGTATTAATATCTTGACTACATTTATTTATTAACAAAGGTATAATTGCACTTATTGTTCCGAATCAAAATGATCATCAATATCCAAAGACAGTAAATACACGTTCAAAATAACATCGAAACTCATTATTGGGTAACCAAAATACACACATTCACAGAGGAAAGTTTGAAAATGTGAATTTGAATATCAGATGAAACGTCAAATTAATGAGAACGGATTCATGGATAGCGTTGATTAAACAGATTTAAAACATTACAGTTTAAAATAAGCCCGTGAGAGTAACAGAGCAAGCAATATGCGAATGTCGAATAAAGCCTTTATTTCCCAATTCGAACGTTAAAATAAAGGCATGACGGTAAAAAAAAATCATAAATCCGATCAACGTCTATACAACAATCAAATAACTGGATTTCGTAAAAACATAAACGTAACTATACAAAATAATATTGAGTAAATCCTCTTAATTGGGTACTTTCTTGAGTTTATTTTTGTACAATATTTTATACTATATATAACAAAACACTACAAAAAATTATTTTTCTGAAAACAATATCAAAATACGTTACTAAATGAAGTAGCAATTAACATTTTAAATGTTGATATGATAAAGAACGGGGGCGTGGTAGAAACATCTCGATATCTCTTTTGTACACACGTAACCTAATGGTGCTGACGTCGCATTTCAGTGTGCGCATCCTTATTTCTTTATGTTACCTGACGTACTTAGTTTTGAACATCATCATCATCATCATTTCAGCCGATAGACGTCCACTGCTGGACATAGGCCTCCCCCAAATGTCGCCACAAAAAACGGTCCTGTGCGTCTTGCATCCATCGGATTCCCGCAACCTTCACCAAGTCATCGGTCCACCTTGTAGGGGGCCTTCCAACACTGCGTCTTCCGGTACGCGGTCGCCACTCCAGAACCTTTCGGCCCCAACTAGTTAGTTACCAGGTTAGTTTTGAACGGTTTTGAGAAAATACTTATATTTGTTTTTTGGATTAAGGCTCCTTTTTCACTAGCCTATCGTCAACATCAAGCATGGTATAAAAGCTTCATTACTTCATCTAACGCAATCCAACGCTATATTCAGAAAGCGAGAGCATAGGAAGTGGACCTGGCAAAGCCCGTATGGTGCAACTAAAAATGAGATTGACTTCATCATGTCGACGAAGAAGTAAAAATTCACTGATGTCTCTGTGATCAATGCGGTGAAAACCGAATGTAATTACCGCATGGTAATAGGCATATTAAATATTAATGTCAAGCTTGAAAGATCTCGACTGATGAACTCTACGCTCCGTCCTGCACAGATCCAGATCCAACACTCCGAGAGCTTTCAACTCGAACTTCAAAATCGTTTCGAATACCTAGAAAGCACCGTGGATGAATACAACGATGGTCGTGGAAACAATCCATACGGGTCTAAATTCTTTAAGACTCATACAATTAAGAGCAAGAGGCTCACAGATCGAACTCTCTAGCTTATGAAGAAGAGGGGTGAGATGATTCTGCAGTCTTCAGAAGATGCGTGCACATATCGGTAGCTCAATAAACGGATCTCTAAGTCCTTGAAACGCAATCTCCGTCACTATAATGCCGGAAAAATTAAATACGCGATTGAGCGAAATAAGGGCTCCAAGGTGTTTGCAAGAGATCTATCTATTGGGCTCCGCCAAATCGAAGCTTCTGGGAACGATCGAGGCCCGAGGCTTTTTATGGACAGTTGTATACGTCAATCACAAAACCCACTGCGAATCTAGCAAATGACTCAAGAGCTAGATTGATCCGATATACCGAAAATATCCGGGACGTCAGCCTGTACGAGATTAGGAAGGCTCTGAAGCAGCTTAAAAACAACAAGTGATGATGACGGAATTACGGCCGATTTCCTGAAAGCGGGTGGGAAACCGATCCTTAAAGCCTTTCAGAAGCTGTTTGATTCCTCCATATTCGAGGGAAAACCAAAGGCATGGATAGGAGGTGTGGTGGTACTCTGCTTTAAGAGGGGCCACAAGGCCCTGCTCAGAAATTATACGCACATCTCACTTCTGAGCCATGTCTACAAGCTGTTTTCTAGAATCATCACGAACCGTCTCGCACGCAGGTTTGACAACAGCCAGCCTCCCGAACAAGCTGGATTCGGAAAAGGCTTCAGCACCATAGACCACATACATACGCTACGGCAGGTAATACAGTAGACCGAGGAGTATAATTTGTCTCTCTGCCTAGCGTTTGTGGACTACGAGAACGCCTTTGATTCGATCGAGACTTGGGCTGTGCTGCAGGCCCTCCAACGGTGCCAGATTGACTATCGGTACATCGAGGTGCTGAAATGTTTGTAAAAAAACGCCACTATGTCAGTCAGACTGCAGGACCAGACCTCGAAACCTATCCTCCTGCAACGGGGTGTGAGGCAGGGAGACGTCATTTCTCCGAAACTGTTCACGGCCGCGATGGAGGATGTCTTCAAGGTTCTGGACTGGAGTGGATTTGGCATTAATATCAATGGCAAGTACATCACTCATCTTTGGTTTGCCGACGACATAGTAGTCATGGCTGAGACTACGGAAAAGTTCAGCACAATACTAAATGACCTCAGTAGAGCTAGAAAAATGTGAAATAAAGTCATAATCGCGTAAAAGCGATTATATGAAAAACAGTGAAAATGTATGTCGAGTTGCATCCCCATAAGTTACTTTTTGATATAAATATATAAAAAATGAGTCCCCAATAAATAAGCACTATTTTTTTATTTTTGTCCAAACATACAATGCAGTGACGATTAACTACGGTATAATCATGATCCAATTATGTGGGTCAACAAAACAAACATAGATATACCGCATTGAAAAGATTCTTCATCGCAATTCCTATACAAGAATATAGCGGACACAGCAAAAACCAAACAAAACAGAAGAAATCGACAAGCCGTTTATCAGGGCTAACATGTTCAGCAATTAATCAATAAGACAGAATCTGGGCTACGGTTGTCATGACAACGACCATCTAAATATAAATTGTACAAATTAAATTGTACAAGCCCTGATTGTGAGTCGAACGAATGTAGTGATTAAAAGTTTTCTTCTCGAACGTTCCAAGCCTTATTCCTCTACATTTCAGTTACCTGAAGTTGAAAGTAGAATATTTTCGCAGTTTATGAATAAATGTAGTTATAACTTAGTTTTCGCCGACAGCCAACGTCAGTAGCCAAGCCCTTTTGAGATCAAAAGAAATAGCTTTGTTAAGCCTTTTTCATCATACATTATGGATCTTGTTTCGTGTGCCTTAAAAGTACCTGTATTCAACATAAAATTTTTCGGTATCAGTTCTCTGTTTCTCAGTCAGTTCTCTGTTCGGTCAACTTCACAGACCGGGTCATACATACACTGTGACCTACCTCAATGCTTAGCGTTTATAGACTCATTGGACTAGAAAGCTTTCAATTCGATCGAAACTTGAGCTAAAGGTACTGCAGCAAGAGACATCGCTGTAGTACCAGCGGTTATAGATTAATTCTCGGTACTTCAAGATTCTGATTTACGTCGAAAATTCCACAATACTAGTTCGACTTTAGGACTAGACCTCGGAATCTATTCGCCTGTATAGTGCGCATCCGAAAGATTGGGTCTTAAAATGAACACGGACAAAATAAAGTTCATCCACTCCTGCTTAAAATAAAACCTGCGGAAGCAACTAAAAAGAGCTGATGATCTTCATGTGAAAGCGGAACCCGGGGCCCTGGGACGAAGGCAACGAAGGAACAGGAGTGGGTTTTTAGTCAGTAAGAGTCTGACACTATCTCCCGTTCCGCCCAAGAGCGGGGATGTCTTAAGGATGATTTTCCCACCCAAAAAAAAAAAAAAAATTCTTGTGAACAAATCTTGTAAAATATTTAAGAGAAATCTCGAGCAAATCATCTTCCAAAAAAATGTAGTGTATAACCATTTATGTGTAGACAACCTTATAGTGCTTCGTCAGCAATACTGTTTTGTATTTGATTACAACTCGAGACACAATATACCGAACCTTTAAACCAAACAGTCGTATTATTCCTTCTTCTAACCGAACCTGTTCAGATCACACTACAAAAGAAACTAGATTGTTTTTTTTTCTATCGTTTAGGAGCTATGATTGCACAGAGTGATTAGATTCAGACGTTTCATTCTTATGGCCAAAAAGGCCATGTAGGCCTATGCGGAATAAAATATTTTGAACAGAATTGAAGACAAACAGATACATATATAGGTACACACGGCAAACTTATTAGGGGAAAAAAAAGTAGTAACTGCGCCACAAACCTATCATTCAGTTTATCTTACACAACTCATAATTAACAAGGTTAAAAGGCTTGCCACAAGGCAGTTCAAGGATCATTAATTTTCATTCATATCGTTATAAGGGTCGGACTTTGTTTTAATCGGCAGTAAATTTTCTATCGGTTGGTACACTTCAAAAATAATTACATTGTTACCGAACCAAAAATATGAGAAAGTTATAAGGATTACAGGTTTAATGTAAAGGTCTTTGTTTTTGGTAGAAACGAAATTATAAGAGGCCAGGTTTCTCACATAATTAATTGCGAGGAAGTACTCCCGTATTTTGGTCCCGTAGGTACTTGGTATTACTGCTCTGTTCAAAGAATAGCCTGAGATCTCAGTAACACTTCACGAGCTCATAACTTAGTGTTGCAGTAATGCAAATCTGATGTGAGTGAGTAGCTGGAAGTTAGTAGTCCGACATATCTTCCCACACGGAGTTTCTGTAATGTCCCTGGAAGCTCACGTTATTAGTGAGAGTAACTATCATACACATGGATGTGAAGTTTCATCCGCTATTGATATTAGATGTGTAGAACCCAAAGGCATCGATTACAAATAAGACAGTTGAATCGACGGCCAGACAAAATGTATCTGTTTAAATTCAATCGGACGGAAAACTGATAGTGAAACATTGTGCAAATTATTGCGGATTCACAAAATAATATCGCGACGATAATGATATACACTCCAGGGAACATCAGATGGCAAGTGGAAAGAGTTAAATATCAAAAGATTTACGAGGGACGATTTTTAAATGGAACTTGGTGAAAGATTGAAGGCTCAATTAAAACTTATAAAATGAAGTTCCCAGAACTTGTAACTAATAAAAAAGATAGTAACAAATAAGAATTGTAATACTTAGGTCAAATGCAAACATACAAAATATTTACACATTCAAAGCAGGCAAGAGGCTAGCTTGCCAAAATCGATGTTCAAATTGACGGACCAAAACACCTACTCTACAGCATATTTGAGAGCAGCACCCGGAACCCACATAATATGTAAATTGGCAACGAAATTTTTGAGACCACAAAGCTGCCCCTTTTATGTTATGACAACATACATAAACCTGGCAAGTTGTCAGATCATTTAATAACGAGCCGACAGGCCAGCAGCGACAGTCGTAAAAGCAACAAGGTATGAAACTATTACTAACAACCAAGCTATAATATCACTTGCCACCATGTGATTTTATCAGCATGTTATGTTAATTTATAATGAACGTAATTTTATAGGAATGCAAAGTGATATTTGTGTAAGACATCCAGAGTTGATTTATCACTACTCCTGCAAGCTCTCATAAATGCTTTCATGTTTTATACAATTCAATTTTATGTAGCTGAAGCTCAATATGCTAGTGATTTGGAAACTGTATATTTCTCAAGGGAAAATGTAAGACTAAGCTAAAGATGTCTGGTTTCAATAGCCACTTCTTCGTAAACTGCAGCTGCAGAAAAATAGATGGTTCAACTTTAAATTCACCTAAAACGTTAGAGAATGCTTGATTTTCTTTATGTTTAGTACAGTCATCAACTTCCTTTTCTTTGGTTCACATGCCCGATGACAATTGTTCGAATCCACACACACCAAATTAAAAGCAGTTAGAAAAAAAAATCAATACATTTGGCATCAACTCTGTCATTGATTTAATGCCCGAAGTTTCCAGACGTTGCTAGGTAGGGACGTAACTACATATGTCTGTCTGATTTATAAATAATATGATTGTCCTTGTACCTTTTTTTTCTAGTCGTATATTTTTGTTACAGATACTGCGGATCAATTTTCTGTACCTATATTATTATTTGTGTTATGTGTTTCTAAGGTTTTTTAAGATTTAAATGGTCTAATTATAAAATGTTCGTTTTACGTTTTTCTTTAAATCACCTTCGTACTATAAATGCACAAAAAAATAAAAGCAAATGTTAAATTACGAACCCAGAAGAAATGATATAGGCTAGGCAGATAAATAAAAACAAGACAAAATCTATCAAGAAAAAATAAATATCAAAAAACTAATAACAAAGCGATTTTTTTTTAATCATCGTTAATAAAGTGTACATACTAAACTACTCTACGACTATGACAAAGATTGTTCAAGAAAAAAATATAAGACGAGAAAATAAATAAGAAAATAAAATAGAAATAAGGAAGAAAAATGACTGCGTCTAGGCAAACGCGACACTAATTACTAGCGCGAGAATTTTGCTATTTGTCGAACGCAAGAGAATAGTAATCACAATACTGTACAAATTACTAGAGATGGATCTTGATAAGGTTGGAGTTAATAACAATCTCAATAGGATTGAAACGTGAACTAAAAAAAAAATGAAAACAGTTCGAAAAACATAACAGTGTAGTTCACCAGAAATATATTTAAGGTTTTTTTTTACAGGAGAAATCCTGAAGCTGAATATACAGTCGAAAATGTAAGCTCATCGGAAATGCAAACATTTAATTAAGACTAATATGTATCAACGCGTTGGCTTTAAACTTAAAGCATTTGCTCTCTGGTAATAGAATTTAATAGAAGCAGATGTGTTATATGGATGAAGAATTCCAAGTTAATATTTAGTACGACTTTGTGCAACTAA
Organism: Mythimna vitellina; assembly: GCA_949316375.1. Classification (NCBI taxonomy): domain Eukaryota; kingdom Metazoa; phylum Arthropoda; class Insecta; order Lepidoptera; family Noctuidae; genus Mythimna; species Mythimna vitellina. The sequence goes on from OX438696.1 coordinate 6,875,651, forward strand.
GTAAGTTTTATTACGCGGATTTCAGTTAACTGTAGCAAGACTGAAGATGTCTAATAAAACAAAACATTACCCCATTACTCTTACGCTCTACGTCATTCACAGCATTCTTGTATTTTCGCTGCTTCTCGAATTAATGAAGGTTGGCCATCAACCCGAATGTTCTCCTTGTCTTTTGCTAGGTGAAACAGCTCAGCAGCACTCAAGAGTTCGGTTTAATCGAGAATGTCAAGCTCAGACAAGACTTTTTCTCTTTGGCCAGGCGGCAATTCCCCGCTGTTTTCTTAATATTATCAGTTGTCGTACCACTCGTGCCGAAAAACTCACGTCTCGAATGCCTCTTACGTTTCTCAAGAAGTTATTTTACGGCATCCGTACAAATCAATGTCAAGTTTTCAAATAATTAACGAATCTACCATTTGTTTACAGTCAGCTGTAAAATAACAAGAATTGGAGGGGTAACAGGAAAACAATTTAAGTTCGAAATATAAAAGCGCTGTGCATGTAAAAATAAAAAGCTTTTCTTCTAAAAGAGTTACCAAAAATGATTTTAGAATCCAGTTCTATCAGAGAGAGTTAATGGAATTCTATTCATTGTTTCTTTTCTGAATTTCCCGTCGAAACGAAAGTACATTAATACTATCTGAATTTGTACGATAAAAATGGGAAAGAATATGTATATTTTATTATTACTTCCTAGCATGTTCTGTAAAAGCTGTCTGCTCAAATTGTCATTTTAAAGTGTTTGCGAAGGAATAATCTTAACCTTACAATAAACAAAGCTGCAAAAGAAAACACCCTCAAAACACATTGTTAAAGGTTCTGAAATGTTCAACATTTATATTTAATAAGTGTTTGGGAAATTTATTAATGTGAAATCAGATTAATAAATTGTACCGTTCACAGTAATACGTTTACGCTGTCGCTTTAATTAACCAAAATTATTTAGTCTGGGTTCGTCCTTGCTATTTTCCTATAGGCGGTTTCATTGGTTAACAAAAGCTTTTCGGTGGTAATTTGCCATTTATTAATTATCGCTTTGTTACTTTTTGTTTTCAAAAGCCTCCTTTAAAATTCACATAAATACCTAAAAGCTTATTGCGATTTTAATCCCGTCATCGTGTTAACCAAAAGGCAGATCTGTACTTAAAACATTAATTTGTAATTTAACTGCATAGGATTAAAAGGATTCAAGTATTATAAGACGACATCTGATTTTCATTAAACGACTCAGGATTGCGACTTAAGTAATCCTTGAATTTATTTAAAGGATTGTGTATTGTGGCTGGTACAGTGAAAATTTAAGTGAATGTTTATCGTCGAATAAATTTTAATCCCAAAGTACTTACAAAGTAAATATATTACTCAAGGCATACAAAAAAGTAACAAAGTCACTATCAAAGTTTAATTCCAAAGGTTGATAGACGTACAGCGAAATTTAAAATAAATATGACCACTTTTATCGTGAAATTAATTTTAATAACAAAGTATGTAATGCGCCTCGCTGGGTTTGAACCCGCGAGCTACAACTCGTAAGTCGGAGCCATTACCAATGGGCCCATTACCACTGCTCTCAAAACGGTGAAGAAAAACATATGAGGAAACCGACATGTCCTAGAACCAAAAATTCGAAGACATGTTCACCAATCCGCACTGGGCTCGCGTGGTAGATTACGGTCCATTCCCTCTCCTAGAGAGAGGAGGCCTGAGTCCCAGCAGTGGGAACATTAAAAGGCTGATTATGTTATGTTAACAAAGTATGACACTCTATGACTCTATGCTATACGAAAAAAGTAAGAAATGCTTCGCCTGTATCAGTAGTCTCATTCCAAGCATACAGTCAAATCCTTATTTTCTTTACAACCTTACATATTAAAGGCACATCATCGTAATCATCATTTCAGCCGAAAGACGTCCACTATTGGACATAGACCTCCCGTAAGTATCACCACAATGAACGGGCCTGTGCGTCTCGCATCTATAGGATTTCCACAACCCTTACCAGGTCATCGGTCCACCTTGTTGGAGGCCTTCAAATACTACGTCTTCCGGTATGTGGTCGCCATTCCAAAACCTTTCGGTCCCAACAGCCATCCGTTTTGAGAGCAATGTGCCCTGTCCATTGCCACTTAAGTTTGGTACCTTGGTTACAGGCACATACATTTATATTATTCGTACAAAAAAAAAGCCCACCGCGTCTGTGTCTTCGCGTTAAACTCAAAAAGCACTGAAAAGATTTTCACACAATTTTCACCAATAGACAGGGTAATTCATTAAGAAGGTACCTATTTACATGTACAATACATGAAAATTATATGACGCAGGTCCTCACCGGACACGGTAAGTTCGGGAGGTTCCTGCACGGGATTCGTGCGGAAACGACGCCCGGGTGTCGCCACTGTGTGGCCCACCCGGAGGACACGGTGGAGCACACGGTGGAGGTGTGCCCCGCTTGGGCAGAGCAACGCCGTGACCTCGTGAGGGCAATCGACGGCGGTGATCTCTCGCGCCGGACCTTGGTTCAGGCCATGCTCCGGAGCGAGGAGGAGTGGCAGGCGGTCGCCTCTTTCTGCGAAGCAGTAATGCTAGCTAAGGAGGCGGCCGATCGCGTGAGGCAACGGTCCTTACGCTCCAACCGCCGCCGGGATTCCGATCCCGATTTCCGGCCACCGTAGGCGCGGGCTTGCAGACGGCGAGCAATGGGTGGCTCGCCGTCTGACCGTCCGGTAACCGTCCGGACCAAGCCCAAGTCGTCGACGGCGCGTTTTGTTCCACGCGCGCCTCAAGGAGATGTCAGCAAATCGTAGGGGCCCAGCAGGGTCGAAGCCTACTGGGGCCACGGGTAGTGTGAAAGCGGAACCCGGGGCCCTGGGACGAAGGCAACGAAGGAACAGGAGTGGGTTTTTAGTCAGTAAGAGTCTGACACTATCTCCCGCTCCGCCCAAGAGCGGGGATGTCATTAGGATGATTTTCCCACCCAATAAAAAAAAAAAAAAAAGTGGGGAAAAGCTAAGAATTTCAAAGAGTTTTAACTCTCACAAGAAGCTGGTGCGGGTCGCACATTTTAAGTAAACGTGACCACATTTATCATGAAATTGTGTTTAATCTTAAAGTACATACAAAGTATGACATATGGCGTACAAAAAAGTACCCCTACACGTAAAGTTTCATTCAAAAGGTAAATAAACACAATGCAGTTGTAGTCTACAATTGCATTCGCTATACACTACTATCTCCTACGCGATCGTTTTGTCGATAGGAGTATTGTTACCGGTGACTTCAAGATGTCAGGTATTTTCTCTTTCAGTGTGCATACAATACGAATAGCAACTTGAATATCTGGCGAAAACAAGCTTTTTTTAAAGTTCTTCCAATGTCATGTTTAAATGAAAACCTCGCTCATAACACGCAAACAGAAACTCAACGTTTACGTCTAAAATTCTGGGAAAATTCATTTAGCATTAGAGTGTACAGTCAACCCAGCAACATGGTTATGACAATTCGATTAACGGGCATTAAAATAAAGGAAATGTTCGCTTGAGTGACGACTGCTGGTGGAATTTTAATTTCCCGTGAGGGTAAATACGGTTGTATCAAATTTTTGCCTAGAAAAGGAATTGCACGTATATTTGTTGACACTTCTAAATCAAAGAATAGTATAAAAAAAAATATGGTTAAATCGGTAATGCATACCTATGTGAAAACGATGTAGAAAGATAAGCACTATAGAAGTTACAGAGTATATACAGCTCCCAATGGTACGATTGACTCGATGAAGCTGGGAACTGGAATATTTTAGAATGGTAAATATAATCTGGCTTAAATTGTTCGTTAAATTATTTTACCTCGACCAAGTCTCCCAAAATGATACATGTTACAGCAGTCATATCTTGCCAAAAGATAATAACATGAGATATGAGTACATAGATCTTATGCATGGTAAAATCTGCTTTGTCAATTCCGTCGTCATAGACTGATTCCGTTTAGGGGCTTCCTTCGTCTGCCTCTTTGTGGCTATTGTACTCCATATTGTCAGATTACGCGATTCCTAAAGGAAGGGTTTCTGCTTTGTTGAGGACATACCCTCGTTTCGCTTGAAGGACTTAAGTTTTAGTAGTAGGTAAGTTTATTTTAAGGCCAGTGATTTGTTAGTCATGGCTATTGTTTGTTAGAAGGTTAACTGAAAAAGGTTTAACTATAGTAGACTATATATCAATACAAAGTTCTGAAGGTACATAGTATTGCCTGTTTTAGTAGTTTTTTTTTATTCAAGCTACGTACATACCAAACTTTACATTATTCATACGTTCAAAGTGTTGGCATTTAATAACAGAGGGACTCCACCAAATTGTTATTCAGTTAAATATGTGAAAACTGACAAAGTATAGGTCATTATTCATATGACATACTTCGTCATAGTAGTATCAAATTAAATGACACTTACACTTCAATTAAAGCTTAACGAAAGCTAAAAACTGTAACCTTGCCATCTACCTAAAAATTTCAACAAATATCAAACCTAAGTCTCTTACGACTTCATTGTAATAATTGCGATTTCTTTGTAATATCGGACATAAATGCTCTTTACGATGAAAAAATCATTAATCATATTCCAAGTCCTGCGTTTGAGATTACATAAAAAAAAAAAATATCAGGGTCTGACACCCATTCCGCCATCTAATTTATTTCCGTGAAAATTAAATTTATGGAAACGGCGAAAAAATATTCAATTGGTCAAAATGAATTTAATAAACGTATTAAAACGACACAAATTCGCGTAACATAAGAGTAAATCTGTAAGGTCGAGCTCGTCAGGAATTCACGACTGATTTTCTTGGTAACCTACATAATTGAATTTTTGTGTTGGGTACGTAAAATTTTTACAAGATAGAAGTTAAGAGGTTCTTGCCAATCGGATTAGGACCAAGATTTAATTTTGGGAGCCAATTCCAACAAGCTGCAAAAAACACTAAGCTGTTTACGAAATCAAGCATACCTATCTCTAGTTTTACCTTGCAACATAATAAACTAGTGCGCCTAACCATCAATCATTGCATCTCTGCTTACCATTAGGTGGGATCGCAGTCAAGCACTGGTTTATATCAATTAAAAAAAAAACATACCTAGCTTAATATTTTAAAATTATATTTTTGCCGATACTAGGTATTATCTACTACCTAATGAAAACGCTCATGACAGTAATTCTTAAAAAAATAACCTGTAATGGTTATTTTTGGAAAGAACAAATAACTTTGGGTATACAGACGACAGCACCGTTATTGAGAGATACGTCTACAACGCACGAGATAGTGGACCAAAGATCCAGTCTCTCCGAGAGGTTAGCTTGAGTGTTTAAACTTTGAAGGCTGTCTCTGAATGGTGCCATTACATTTTGGCTAGGTTCAATGCTGCTAAAACGAAGGCAAGTTATTTTTCCTCTAAGCCAATTCCATTCAATTCACGCACATTAAAGAAAAGTGGAAGAACTATGTGGAAGAACTTTGAAAGACTGATGAATGAGGAAAATAATCGGAGTGCGATTTCAGAGAGTAAACCAGTGAATATAAGGTTAGTGAGAATGGTTAGTATGGATGAAGTCAAAATAAGAAATAGAATGAAAAATGGAATGAAAGATGAAGTAAATGGAATGAGAAATGGTAAGAGCAATGGTTCAGATCTGACTAGCACCCCTAATCTTCTAAAACTCAACAATTTAAGAACTATGAAAAAAATGCCTGTTACCATTTTTTTTTTAAATTCACTAGTGCTTCAATATAAACAGCGCAATGAACGAAGTCGAATAGTCAAAATGAAAGGAAGAGGCAATGAATGTGTTGCACAATTAAGCATCCTCTGGTAAGTATTAATGGATAACCTACTTTCTCAGTTATATGTAGTTTAACTATCAAAACAACACGGATATTTCCAACAACACGGAACCAATCTTTCAATAAAATATTCTCCAGCAAAATATCAGCTCCTAGAAGGAAAATATAAGCCACACATTTAATCCATTATTCATCATGAAGAAGTAGATACTCATTAAATTAGCCAGCAACTTTCTGGAACACGCCATAGAATTATTAATGAAAGCGAATACAGAATCCAAGTGGCGAGTTTCAATGAAATATCATCTATAAGTTTATTAACGTCTATACTATTTCTGCTTCTATCGAAGGGATGCTCCTTTTTTATTTTACTTCTTCACTTTTCATGTCGTTTTGATTCAAATGTTTCTCCGACTAGTTAACAGCATGTAACTTTTTTTTTTTTTTCTTTTATAATCGTTAATACAAAAGAATAGAATTTTCGAGGTTAAATAGCAACCAAAAACCACTAAGGTTTAAACCCGTGCTATCATGAATCCATTCTCAACATGGAAATTATACAAACGGATTTCTTATATATGTACGTTATTGTCGATAACAATTTATAAAAACTTTAGGTCTTTAAGTAAGTAAAAAAAACATTCTTAAATATTACTTAAGTGATATTGTTTAATTTTGCATTTGACATGTTGAGTTTGCAACTGAGAGCAGTGATGGCCGAGTGGTAGGTAACGGCCAGGCGCATTACTTTGTGTAATTTATTTAATAACCACTGCTCTTAAAACGGTGAAGGTGAAAAGAAAAATGAAAACATCGTGAGGAAACCGGCATGTCCTAGAACCAAAAATTCGAAGACATGTGACATTCACCAACCCGCACCGGCGCGTGATGGATTATCTCCCTTTCCTTCTCCTAGAGAGGAGACCTGATTCCCAGCAGTGGGAACATTAAAAGGCTGATTATGCTAACTGAAATAATGCACATCCTTATACACCCCAATTAGAAAATTAAGCTACAATCATAATTTAAGCACACAAAAATGTTACTCAAATGCAATAAAAGCTAAGGTAGCGTTTTTTAAGTTTTTTTATCCTAATACGTGGGGCATACTGAAAGTCTCTGGATCTGGCCACTTACAATAAAAGAATGAAAAAACAATTATAGATTTCGAAAATGGAACTCTTTGTGAGCATGTTATTTGTTTTTACATTCTGTCGTCCTTTCGAAGATTATCTATCGCTATCAAAATTATTTTAACTCGTGAATATTTTCGTTCTATGATTTTTATGATTTTCGTTGTGGCTTGAATCAGCCAGAGACTTCAATTGGCATTTGGGTGATGAAGCACCATGTCGCAACTCTGTGCATTCGTGGTTTGGAGAATTTAAACGTGGACGTGATCATCTCTATGACGAGGTACGTGAAGGTCGGCCGGCGACTGTGGTTACAGACTCGAAGATTGACACCGTACGACAACTTATTGAAACTGACAAAAAAATTACTTGCCAGCAAATTCGTACTTTGTTAAGCTTTGGAATGAGCCAAGTGCAAAATATTTTACATGTGCATCTGAACGTTTGGAAGCTTTGCACTCGATGGATACCACATGACTTAACGGAGGGCCAGAAACGACTGCGTGTGGTGGTGAGGACAGTCATTGGCTGTCTATAATTCGCGACAGGTTCAACTGCTTTGTTCAATGGTGTTAGAGAATGCAAAAATGCATTAATTGCGAGGGAATATACTCGTACTTTGAAAAACAATCAATGTATCGTGAGTCTTTTATCTAGTCTTATTTATCAGAATCCAGAAACTTTCAGTATGCTCTAAGTATTAGACAAACAATATAGGCTTCAACGCACTACACTGGTAGCGCAACGGTATTGGTATCTACGCAGACTTGGCAAGAATTGTCATATTTTTTTTCCTAAAATATTTTCTTATTTAATTTAGGATAATGAAATCACTTATTTTGATTTGATTTTGATTATTATGATAAACATGTTGTATAATTTAGACACCTAGCTAGTTTTATCATTGGATTCGTTTAAATTATAGATACAAGGCGTAGTTAGTTGTGCATAACTAACTAAATCTTGTATGCCTTGCATATATGCAGGGCAGGAAAGGAGATGAGGGAACCGTGAGGACCATTTTACATTTACTGATTTATTATTCGTATTGGTTCAAATACGAATTAAATATGAGACGTCTCGTCACCAACGCAACGTGCTTCCTCCATTTGTACTCTTCAAAAACCAATTTAGATGTCACAGTTGCCATTGTCACACGCCCTTTTGTATTCATGAAATCGTTAAAAAAGGATTATTTTAGCCCGACGCCCTTTTTATACGCGTTTGATTTCAATGAAAGCCTCCCACAATTCCGTTTAAAAGTTCATCGTTAAAGGAATTTTTACTTGACTTGACGAGTTAAATTCGGAAACGTGTAATTGGGGAAAATAAGTAACAGAAGGACTTGAATTTGTATTTTATATTTATAGAACAACAAAATATGATAATTATCTGTTCCGACAAGGAAAATATGAAACACTTTCATATCACACTAATAAGATACCTACTCATATGATGCCCTCGGGATAACCCATTTCTACATTGACGCGGGCACACCACGCCTTGTTCCACGCGCGCCTCATGGAGATATCAGCAACTGTAGGGGCTCAGCAGGGTTGAAGCCTACTGGGGCCAAGGGTCTGATTCTGAAAGTAAGACTCGGCCCTGTAGTCAGTAAAAGTCTAACAGTATCTCCCACCCCGCCCAAGATCGGGGGATGTCATAAGATGATTTTCCCACCGGAAAAAAAAGAAAAAACAAAAAATTTACGCGGGCAAAGCCGTTGGCAGAAGCTACTTTTAACATAAAACTCTACTAGCTATATTTTATGAGTCTATCTAAACGCCATCCATCCTCATACGGTCAGAGTGGCTACCTAAATACATCAATCTCCTCACATTACGCCATAATACGTACTAAGTCCCCATCAATCAAGACCAGCTGCTATACAGTTTTGGTATTATATTAGAATGATATAATACGGTAAACTTCAAAGGCGAGTTTCTAAATTTATGAAAAATGTATTGGTATATAATCATGACGTGTTACTAACCCACAGCTTCGTTTACACAATTAGGTAGTTGACAAAATATTTGTATCAAAAAATAAAATTAATCCAAAATTGCATATATAATAGTGACAATTCTGAAATCCAAAAAGTAGAAGAGGAAACTACCAAGTAACAGAATAAGGATGCACATACTGAAATGTGACGTCATCGCTATTAGGTTGACGTGTACAACAGAGTAGTGAGATATTCCCACCACGCCCCCTTTTTTTCATACCAATATTTAAATGTTTATTGCTGCTCTATTTAACAAACAAATTTTTTTTTTTGTGTTATTTGTTGTTTAGTGTTTATATCATATATAACTAAACACAGACCTATGTACCTAATTATATTTTTCCATTTTCAGACTAAAAGAAGATCTTCCTTACCCAATATCTGAAAACATACTTCAAGTTATATTGATACAGCTGCGAAGAAAATCATTTGAGGATATTTCAGCTGTCTTTCCTCAAGAGTAGCACTTTATTATTACACAAGTATCTCTCCGAAATAAGTATACAATTACCCACTAATAAGCTCTGGTTTAGTTTTGTGTTCAAATGTAATTACTACATTAGTCGACGCAGACACATAGTTGGTTTCCTTTTATGTTGCTATTTTTCGTGGTGTACCTATTTCTGCTGCCTAGTGTTACATTCTCCTCACGTTTCCTTAGGGACCACCAATAATAAATACTGTTTCAAGGCCGGACGTGGCAACTTCTTATAAAATATATATTTATTACGGACAAAATATCTATCGCCATTAAACAGGCGTTTCATAAATCATTCGATTTGGTGTTAATGCCAAAAACAAGGGGAGAATTTTGCCCTCACGTGTATTAAGTTTGTTATAGAGCTTTATATATTTTTATCATCATCGTTCGCTTCGAGCGAAGAGCAATCGCAAGATGCAAATCTGTGTCGTTGAAAATATGCTCACCGCCGTCGAAGGCATCCACTTGTAATAAATTAGGTGCAGGTGCCGTCACCTCGTGACTCGGTTTCACAAATCGTTCGCGCGTACGTCCAATGCTATCAGGTCTGATAGCATCGATTACTCCGTCAGCACTTCTTTCTTTGATGAGTTCTTTAACTCATCAATCACGACTTCGTATGTACCTGATATGTACCTATTAAAAACTTATTAATTAATATACTGAATTAGGAGTTAGTTCTACTGAATAAGCAAAAATACCTGTGAATGTGCGGCACAGTACTCCGGCGTGGGTTGTCTGAACGGGCTGTGCACGGGGCACGAGGAGTGCTGCGCGTGTTGCAGATGGTGCGCGTGCGCGTGCTGGTGCGCGTGCGAATGGTGCGCATGGGGGGGATGACGGTGCGCGAGCCGCGGCTGAGGCGCGTGTCGCGCACACAAGTGCGTTGCGCTGCCATGGTGCTCCGCGAGCGACAGCGTCGAGCAAGATGGCCGCCAGTAGCCACCCTCCTCCATGTCAGGCCCAGGGGGGCATCGCGCCGCGCCGCAGCACGCGCAGCGCCGTGCACACGTCAGCGCATGCCGGCGCGCCTCGTGCGGGCACCAGTCGTCGCGCTCGCGGCCCGACACCCTTTCCGCTCGACGGTACCTCCTCCGCTAGCGTCTCCGCTGAGCGGACAACCGCCAGCCGCGCATCCTCTCATTCGCACAAAAAAGCCAGGACACTCTTCCAGCTTTTTCACCCGTAAACGTTTATAGTTACCACTCTTTGTTTAAATCACTTCACTTAGAAATTCAATTGCGAATAGTCCTTTCACTAGCTCTGTTATCTAATGCAACACCATTCTCGCAATAATATTCACAAGACTCCATCACTTAATTCGGTTTTCCTCGACCTTTACAAAAACAACTTTTGGGATTGTTATGATGACATTATGTAAGTTGGAACAAGGATGGAACTAGAGAAGTTTAACAAATTTCTTAAACGATGCAAACAAAGACAAAGTTTCTGGTAGTTGCAAATTGCATAGAGAACGTAATAACTGCATTCCATGTTATGTTCACAATAGCTTAAGTTTGTCTTTCCACCGTAGGAAGTAACCGCGGAGACCTGTTCCAGTTCGAGGGCAAACAATATTCGCCAGCACGCTTCCTAAGTTTCTCTTCTAGAGAATGCACGACCGCAGGTTCGATATCAAAACGTCTCTAAATTCAGCTAGTTCAACAAGAAAGTTGTAAGCGGTGATATTACTATGCTTGAAAGTGAAACGTTGCGAGATCCACAGCTCTTTGTGGAAATAAAACCAAAAACTACTTTCAGAATACTCGAGGCAATACGGGATAAAAATTATATAAACTTGGTAATACAAAAGAAGTAAATCCAAGGCTGGAAACCAAATCAAATTAAGAAGAAACAATTCCACAAGTACTGGGCGTTGTGGCAATTCGCAATTATTTATGTGGAGCATACAGGTGTGCGGAATATAAAGCATTTATTCCGTAGCTAGAGCTGAACAAATGAGACTTTAGGCTGAGACTTGGCTCAGCCTTGTCGCAAAGTCCCGGGGCTTAATAGTTACAGATTTCAGTTCTGGTTTCCAATGAACTCTTTACTTGAATAAACACGCAAAAGAAAACAATAAAAGTTGAGGATTTATCATTAAATTGATGAATTTATTGCGCTGGAAAATTGATTTAAGAACATCAAAACCACAAGATTGAATAAAGGAATATCAGTTACAAACTGGTCACAGTTCACTTAGATGGAAACAAAAACCTTGTATGTAATCAAATGTATTGATAGTTTGTTAAGCATATTATAAAATATGAGTATTTCCACGAATCTAGGCAACGAGCATTATAATGAAACACGCGGTGAAATTAATTAAGTTAACCAAGTGTTAATGTTATTCAGTGTTAATGTTAATATTTAACTTAATTCTAGCTGCTTGCTCCTAGTGTTCGTACTACGAAAGTTTCAATGAAATCTCAGGTAGGTACGACGAATATATGGTAGCAAACGTTCAAACTAGCACCAAGATCGTGTCACCTTTAAATATGTAACATAGGAAGCAGTAGATTGCGCAGCACGTAGTTTACGCAGCAAATCGTTGTTACATCAGGTTCGGTCAATAAATAAAGGTCTCACGTACGTTGAAAGTGAGATAGTGGAATAATAGGGTACGGAGTTACGAGAGTCCCTGAGGCGGCCGGCTTGCGTGCGGTAAGCCGCAGTTTAGGTTTTAGCGGCTGGGCGTACCTGACGAAACCAATTCCCTATTCGATATCACTCCCCAGGGCATGTAACCTTTACAAATAGATTGGAATCTTGTTTGTACTTTGAATTATTGAATTCGTTTATTTTCCTATGTACGTGTTGTTATAGGTACCTAATATGAGAGGTTCTGAAGGCCATTGGATTCTAAAATAGACACCACCCACATTAATCCAACAACGAGAGAGCGCAGAACCTTGTAGAATCATTGGGAAGTATAAAGATAATGAAGATTGATTATTGTAGAGCACCGCACATTTTCAAGGTTCCGGCAAATACGGGTCAGATAATCCTTAAAATCGCATCTTTAAAATTCTAACGAACCGCACCAAAGAAAAATCTTAAGCACAATGGTTTAGTGCACCAAGCATTAATTTCCCGCGAGACTGCAGGCATAAAATATTCAAGTCGTGCACAGGCGGAAGAATTCGCTAGCGGTGCACGTTTTTAATTGGAAAAAGGAAAAAATTAAAACACCCGCCTACGCGAACATAGGCCGAGTTATAAATTAGTCAAGTTAGGAAATGCCAGTGAAGTGTTCACACATGAGAAAATTAATCCGGCTAAAACCAACGACATCGTTTTAGTAAGACAACACTGCGCTGCCTAAGGCAATACGACACGTCCAGTTGACCCCAGTTGGTGAATTTAATTGCATTCTGTAGTAAAGTTGTTAGAACTTATGAATGTTTAAAACAATAGTCTATTGTACTGGTCCAATTAAAGCAATTATCCATATTCCGAAATTCTTGATGAAAATTCAAACTGAAGTATCGTCGGTGTTTCTGTAACAGACAGCCTTGACCCGAATGTGGTTCATTAAATTTCACTGCCTCGCTTATGCCAATTGCTGAATGACAATTAAAGGGAACCTTGGGAGTAATGGAAGGCTGGAAACATTATTTTTTTTATTATCCTTATACTTATTTTATTGGGTCTTTAAACCAGAATTTTGGTAGTACACTAGTGGTTACGTACTGGATATTCCTTTTGTTTAAAGTTATCGTGACTTTCATATTGAAAGACATGGGTGTCTCAAATCCAGAATATTCCAAGAATATCATCCATTGAGATAATTGTGCAAATAATCATTTGTGTACAGTGATTGCTATTCAATATTCATAGATCCCAATCAACTAAGCGAGATGATACTCAATCATATATCAATAAATCTGTGTGTTAGTAGATATATTACCTTTGCGGAACATATGAGCAACCTTGTTCAAATAAGAAAGCTTAGATCTTGATAACTTTTAAGAATTACACCATACAGGCGAGAACAAAGGTCCCCAAATTAAAACGACAAGCTCAGTTCCCGTCTGAACGTGAGTCTTGAATTTACTGGATGTTCAAGGATAGCTTACTAAAGGGTTGGGAAAAAAAATTGACAGCGATTACAAGGTAGAAATGAGAAATTGTTTTACTCTTTCCGGACGTAAAAATGTGCCACATTACAATAACGAATGTGTGTTATTAATATCTATGGAAACAAACATGTTTACAAGACTTCGGATTATTATTGCAAATGGCATAAGCTTTAGGAGAAATGAAATTCAGTCTACGTGATATTATTGATTTCCCTGTAGGCTTCTTTTTGGAAGTATGTTAAAACACGCCTATATTCAAAACGGCATAGAAAGTAAAACTAAGAGAAAATACACAAAAGGTAAATAAACAAACAATGAATATTTGATATTCCCAATTAAAATTTACTTCCTACTAAAACAACGGAAAATTCCCTCAAGAATTGTAGAAAAGCCTGAATATGTATAAGTTGGGTGGGAATCACTGCCAGAATTCGAAACAAATAGTAAGGTATACAGATCGCTGACTGCTGCAGTCCAGAATTGGGTCAGTGGGTCATCAGTTCGCAGTTGCTGTCATACAATGAGATATCTCTGCAGAGTCGACCGGATTTTGCATCAGCTGTCCGTAGCCGAATTCCCCTGGCACGAGGATAGGGAGAAAATAAAACTTTCCACAGTTGGATTCGGTAACGATGAATATGAAATTTTCTTTTAAAACTGTCCACAACTGTCGGTGACGACATCACTTTATTAATTTCAGTCACGGTTCCCTTTCCAATCTGGGTCGGTGAAAAATATCACCACCGGCACAGCTGAACACGATAATGAAAATAAATCAGTGAAACGCCGCGTGCCTTTGCATCGTAAAACCTCGATACGTGCCCGAACCACTTCGGTGAGACGCGGAAAAACCGCAGTCACTGTTCGTTTTTCGAGGGTTAAGTCAACAAGCTCTAATGGAAACATAATACGGCCGTAAGTATGAGGTACCTTTATTTCTGGATCGCGAAACAGAAAATGATGCGGGAGGGCTTTTGTTTATACTGTATTTGTTTTACCCTTGAAATGTGGGTTCAGTTGTAGTAGGTACTTACGTGGGTTTTAAAAGCATACAATCTTAAATATGAATTATAGTCGGCCAGTCGTACCGACATTTATAATATGTATCAACCTGACAGCTTAACAAACATGAAACAGTTTAGAAGCGAAAAAAAAATCTGAAAATAAAATAAATTTTAGCAATGGGCATGATACCCCATAAAAGCAATAACGGTACATATCACAGTAGAAATTAAAACGGCCATTCCCACTTGTGACACATAAAAAATAATAAAGCTCCTCCAGGTACGCGGGTACGATGGAACTTTATTTTTACAGCAATGCATAAAAGTCACTTTATGTCGGCCGCGTATTGAAACGGGGTGTCACCTCAGGCGGTAGGGGAAATGGGTCATGGTGCATGGTACAGTTAGGTAAATGTACCATCAGCTGTAAAATATGACATTTAGATGACCCAAAGGACTGTGCTCATAAAATTTTCACTGATCGCTCAGATTGAACACGAAAGGTTTACTTTTTTTTGCGGAGCGAAATTTTAAACATGACTATAAGTCTTATCGTATGAGAAGCGGTTATCTTGAACGACTTTGCTTTTATGAAGTCTTTTTTTATTCTTAAAGAGCACTAATATCCTATCACGAAGCAACGATATTCAGGAGTATGAACCTTGCATTCATAATTACGTTATCATCCCAAATAACTAACAAACAATAACATTAATTAGACTAAAATCGACGCAATGAAGAAAGTTAGACCTCATACTAAAACAATTTAAGACAACATGAAGATAGAATAGCTTTTATTGATATTGAATAATTTCAAGATTGAATTTGAAAATCTAGTTAGAAGTTTCACAACTTGGTTATTAAATTAACGGGGAACAAGTGAAATTCGATTGCAAGATGTGATTGTTAGTTTGTGGATATCGACTGAGAACCACAGGCGTCGATGGGATAGGCAAGCTGAGGAGTCAATGAGCTAGAATTCGAACTTGAATCAATTGGCTGATGATGCAAAATCGCGAGTAGATAAACGCGGTGTGGGAAGTCACCCCTAGTCTAAACTGTGAGATGAATGATCTAGGTAGCTGGTAAGAGTAGGCACTCATACTGTATCAGAGATCACAGCCATGAAATGAGTTCAATGGTTATGAATTTCTATTCATAACCATAATTATCAGCTTATTGCAGTTGATTGCTTAGCTTCTGCTAAGCAATCAACTGCAATAAGCTGATAATTATTATTATGATGATGGTGAACCGTTTGTTTCTAACGGTTATTCAATTTAACTTAAGCACGTATTTTATTAAATGAATACTAAAATGTGAAAACAACTTGTAGGTTATAACAACACGGTTGTATACAGCTTGCAATAAACTGGCGAAACGTACCCGGATAAATTAATGGATGAGTTGCATTTTTATCGCCAAACAAGTTTTAATAAAAGTAAGACGAAATTCTCGAAATGAAAACGAAGCGGATCAATTCTTGCAAAAGTATTAATCGAGAAAACAGATCAGTCCTCAAGATTATAATTTAATTAGGTGGATTTGTGGAGTTTTTTTAAGAGATAGAAACGTAGAATGATTTATTTTCTCTGGTTTTACCTATCGGGCATTCTTTGGTCCGCAAACTAAGCCAATTTAATCCGACAAACGGCTCACTCGCCCTAACTAAATCCTTTTCAATTTCTCGAACGCTTATCGCTTTGCCATAGCACTTGGTTGTGGCAAGCAAGCCAAATGGATTCGAAGCTCTACTAAACGGTTAAAAGGTATTACATTTTAGGCAAATTCGTATAAATTTTACAATAACAGTATAAACTTTAAGTAAATGAGAAAAAAACCATTATCGTCCAAAACCCCAACGTAATCAATCAAGAAAAAAGTTTCAGTTTTTTCAAGAAATATTTTCCTCAAATGTAGGTATATTTCAACAGAAAATGCAATAAATTAATTTTATTGAGTTACACGTGACATCTTGAAGCCCTATTGATCCGTCTCGACCCATCATAGGCTGGACGTTTTCTTAATCCTAGCAAAAAAGGATTTAAGTAAAGCCTTGACGTGAACCACAGACACACTTAACACCGAAATTTAGAAAATGAGAGGACTGAGACGGGTCAGCATTAGATTATACCTCGGAAACGTATCAACGAAAGCTCTCATGAAGAGGGTAACGAAATGAGGTTATACATTTGCGAGTCGAATTAAGTACGCTGAGGAATTTTAATTTGAAAATTTAAAGTGCTGATTTTAATCAAATTAATTTAGTGGTTGTAATTACTGATCCCGGTGATGAAGTACTGTAATATAAGAGCGTTGAATCCAGTTCAGGTCAAGTACCCACTCTAGTACCTACATATGAGAAAATGTAAGATCTAGATGCAATTGATACAGAACAGAGAAGTAGTAAGCAAATGTGAATAAGCCCAGAGTTTACATCGAAGTGTTAATAGTAATGTGTACAACACTAGCTTGACGATTATGATGTTAGCTTCACTGTAACATATAATCCCAAAATCCACCGATCAAGCTTCGTGTAAATCTACAAACGACATACTAAAACACATCAATGAAATAGGCGTGACCGTCGCAATACTCTCAACAAACAATAACCAATCACGTGTACCTTTACATAAATCAATAAGTCTTACATTTGAAAAAATCAAGTTTCGGGAATGCCTAAAAGCATCTGATATAAACTAGGAGCAGGCTTATACGACGGGATTACGACAGTTAACAAGGACTTACAGGCGATCCCACTCGATATGGACGAGATTTACAAAGAGAGTACCAAATGTGACTAGCTTGCCAACTGCTAGAATTATCGTAGCCACATACATTTTGGCTGCTATGTTGGAATAGGTGTTGAATTTTTTGCAATTTGTTTCCTTTTATGACTGAAAATATTGAATACAGAAAATGTACGAAATAAAACCTTACAGAATGTATCAGGCTATGTATATAGCTACTAAATAAAGCCATATTATTTTTTATCATTTCGTTATATTAGAAAAACCTGCCCAGCAACAGCTTGTGACAATTGATAAAGCCACCCCTTTGTGAGATAAGCATGACAAAATGTACGTATTTTGAATACCAATTTTCACGGTACATTTATCACAAGGTACACCCACGCTTTTTTTAATAGAAAAGTATTTCTTCAAATACTGACGTTGAAGATAGCAGAGAGGGTGTTGAATGTTTCAAATGCGAAGAAAATCAAGGCAGTACGAACAATACACGTGATTGGCGCGCACACTAATCTAGCTCACTGACATCGTCTACGCGGCGACCTCTAGACACCTCAGGTGACTACGGACGAAACGTACTTAGAAAATACATCACATTTCGCCACGGCAACGATTGTAATTGCCATTTAACGAACAAAAAGCTACAAGAAGCTATCGCCGGCAGCGTCAACGTTTGAATTGATGATGTTTTTGGAAAGGTCGATTTATTGATAGGCACTGGTTGAATCCAATTTTTTTTTTCGTTTATGATGATGTGCTTTACTTACAATGTTGTGGGTTAGCACATAAAAATGCCACTATTTGGTTAGTTGTTGAGCGTAATATGAGCGGGTAGCGCGTGGTGGTTCCCGCTTGGCGCGACGTCGACTGGCAGGCGGCCGGGCGCTTCGGAGGCTGCGCGGACCTGCCTCCCCCGCCTTCATTCACTCCACTGTCGAGGCCCAGCTCAAAACAGCCGGACTTTTAATGCGGCATGTGCTCTTTTCACACAAAACAGAGGTCCAACTCGTGTCAGCATTAGAGATTCAAGATCAGCTGAAAATGGATTTATGGTATCGTAAGGTCTAAACGGTCGTTGCTTACAAGCGATTTGCTGGAAAATTTGCTTGAATTTAAATAAATGACAAAAATAGTCAGTCAGATGATTAGTTTTCCATTCAGCGTAAATAACGTGCGACACCGAAGTTATCATGTAGCTACAGAATCTAATTGCACAAGTAGATTAACGTGTTTATGCACCAAGTAAATTACCTTCATCCTATCCTTAACCCAATTTCGGAAGTTTAGGAGACATATTTACGTAGCGACGAACCAATTTCACTGCAGAAATGAGATAATGGGGTATTTGTGTTATTTTTAAGTAGTTCATTTGTTTTACACGATTCATTATTCGTAACAAAAAATGCCAAATCCACAGGTTGAGATGGAACCTGTGACAATTAACCTTAATATTAACAGAAAATTTTATTATCGAGACTCTTCTATTGAAATATTTATTATATAAAATTCAAATCACTGAAACGCTCAAATTTTATTTAATAAGGGCCATACAATAATTACCAGCCCTAACAGAAAAACTAAATTGACCTGGATTTTGAATATTTAAATATCATAGACTATCATAGATTTAAAACGACAACATTTCTGCTAAATTCTGAAACCTCAAAAGTAAAAAAGTAACATGACAAGCCAGCATCTGGCAGTTTGGTTAAACAAAGACAAAACATTACAGGCAGCTGACCAAAAACTGTTGTAGAAAAAACAAAAAGAAACTGCGAGGATACGCTTCGCCTCTAAATAAATCAAATTTTCGTTGTTGCATCGTAATAGTGAAACTATGCAAATTGGTGTTACTATATTCGACGTTCCGGGATCGCCTGAAAGGGGAGTCGAGCTGGAAATAATTCAATTTTAGGACCGATCATACGAGCGAGCACTCTCTAACCAACCTCCGATTTAGTCGTAAATAAAACAAGGGAACAAAACATGGTACTACACAGAGCGTTCCGTCGAAAATAGAGCTTCCCGTGTGATTTGATCAACAACCCGTTGTGATGCTGAATCCTTACCGATCAGGAATAAATTCTATTTCAGCAAGAATATCCTATAATTTATTCTGACGCCCACAACGTAGGTATACCTACTCTGCTCTGAATTTTGTAAGACATTGTGAAGCGAATTATGGAGGAGTGTGAGTCCGTTCCCCACAAACATTCCATTTGTCTTGGATGGAACTTGAGGTAGTTTAATAGTAAGAAATTGCTTCTGAAGATATGAATATGGACGCCCACCCAAGAAAGCGCGTTCTGTAGGGCTTTCTCATTGTTCATGTCAATGACAAATATAGAAAATATAACATAAGACGAGGAAAAAACGTAAACGTTTTAGCATGGTTTAAACATGAAACGCACATGCCTAAGAGTATTAAGATGAAAAGTTTGTTTGTTTGGACCCACTAATCTCAGAAACTCCTGGTTTGAATTGCCTATTATTGTGGAAGGGATGCGCTGCGACCAATAAGAGTGGAACAGTAATCATAACGCCAGTGAAACCGCGGGGGACAGCTAGTTTCAGTATAAATTTCATATTTAGTCATCATTTTATAACCCAAAAATGATTACGATGGTAGAAAAAAAATGATTACGATGGTAGAAAACTCCATGTTGCAATAAGTCTACCTATGTATACTATCTATCTACTACTTACTGTACACAAATTTTAAACACATAAATAAGAAGAAATATCAACATTACTGTATGAATTTTTCAGTATTAAATTGTTTCCTTACAAAAGATATATCTCTGAATCCAGCATGGAGATGCCTTTGTGAAACGACGTACTTAAAATCACTTGCAAAGGAGGTTTACTTACACCTTCATAATTAATTAACAAAATATTGAGATAACATCCAAGGAGAGGCTTTTCTTAGCATCTTCCACCTGCCTTTCATTAACACTTCTACTGTCATTTCCACCCGCCATAACATTCCTCGTTGCGGTTCCTAATTTAGTATTATTTATCATCTTAACACAAACAATGTCGGAATATATCTTCATCTACTATTATTTTAGGATCAAGAATTACATTTTTAGAAAGGTACCGATATATTCAACACACATAATGTAGGTTTCCGTCCAAAAATACATTTAAAAAGAAAACCGCTACCTAACAGTATTTCGACAAATTAGATATGCATCCGAATTTCCTCGTCGCAATTGCATTTGAAACGGGGGTACGGTTTTTGTTTGATTCGGGAGGAACCGGAGCACGAACGCTGAATAGGATTATAAGGGGCACAGTTACCTTGACCCATATAGCCCGGAGACTAGCGGTTGACCCCCGATGCGCTTGTTTCACTTGAAGGGGAATATTCCCCAGACGAGGACGGAATTTGAATGTCGGATACCTGGAGAAAGTGGTCTACTACAAAAATACTGACAATGGAAAACCTGTCCGTTTTAGCTGACACAACCAAATTAGAAGTTGCTTTTAACAGAACCGTGTGCTATTTTCACAAAGTTAGAATAAGTGCCTAATTTTATTTGAAAAGTTGGCACGCGGGTACCCCCAGCATGGATAAATTCGTTAGAAAATTTTCAAGGAATAAGCAATTAAGCTCATTTCTACATCGGGAACTTAAATGAGATGTTACGAGCGCGCACTACTGCGACATTTTCAAGTAGATATTAAACGCAAAAACTTTAATAATATCGCGTCCCATTTGGGTACAAACGTATGAGTAGATGACGCGAAAGTAATAGCAGCGAGAAAAAATAGGTGAGGAAAGCTGAAGGGAAAATATATTTTAATGCAGAATATTCTCCGAGGTGGAAACTGTCATATTAATATTCATGGTGACCTTGCGGCCTTCCTGTGTGGTGCTATAATCTTTATTCAAACCACCCTAAAGTTAGTGTTTTAATACTCACTACTAAGCCGATTACTGTAGTTTAGCATAAATAAGGCGTTTTCGTTTAAGTATTTCTCGTTTTGTATAAGTAAATGTTGATAGATATTTCAGAAAATATAGTTATTGGTACAAATGTTTTTTTTTTAACCCTTTACCCATCCACATCGGATTGGTGCGACGAGTGTTTTCGCGTCCTATTCGCGTCGAGGCGCGTTCGAGTCGTGTGTTTGCTACTGGGTACCTCTTTAGCTTTTCAATCCCCATAGGTAACAGGCGAGTTGAGGAGATGGAGTGTTTGGTCGTGGATGTGCGACCCTGGCGAAATAAACACGAGTGTTTGTCGGATAAATCCGACGTAGGCGCAAAAAAGACCAGGCGCAATCTCCAGCAGCTCACGGATATCGATGGTTTAACTGTTACATTATTTTGATTTCACTGACAACTACATAATCTGATCGTAATATCTTTTTTTCTTCTAATAGCCGATGTTTACTTTTTTTTTCATAAATATATTTTTGCTGAATGCAACTTGTCTGTTGCGCTCACCTACCCAAGGCATAGTGACAATTATTGTTACGTAACACGAACTACGGTGAGTTGAATCGCTTAGGACCGGTTTATATATATATATATATAAGCCGCAAGGACTGTGCGATCGAATTTACGTATAGTTTTGATGATGACTTTATTCTTTATTCTTAGTATGTGTTTTTTTCTGTTTCATATATATATTTATCACTAAACACCTATCTATTATTTATTATTTACTACACACTAATTTATACCTACATATAATAATATACATATATTTATTTACCTCACATCAAGCAAACTGATTAGCATCCGTAGACACACAGCAAGGTTCAGTTGAAAACCAGCGTCATGCAACTGCTACATAGTGGCCTGGCATGTATTTTTTAAGTTTTAGTATTTAAGTTTCTATATTGCAATTGTTATGTCATTGTGTGTACCTGTGTGCCAAATAAACTTGTTTTCTTTCTTTCAGTTACAACACAGCCATTCATCACAAAGAAAGAGAGAAGTTTCTATAACTAGCTGAATTAATTTTAGTACTCGTACTTCATCTAGCACACTTCAATTTCATTTGCAGATATTATAAGTACATACACGAACACACTGTTGTTAATTACTAGCGCACCGTTCACACAACAACTAAAACCACTTCTTGAACATAAACTAGTAAGGCTGCCTACAAAGGCGTCAATAAGTACCTTACTAACTATATTTTCATAAGCTTTATCAAACGTAACTAAAATGTTTTCTTGTAGTTACCTCTAGGTAATCATAATCATGGGCGTAGAAAAAGTAAACAGAATTGGGCGAGTCACGTCAGCCGCATGCACATTGCCGCTGTGCAAGTCTCCACAAAATGGCAAGTTAGCCTAGAGCTACGATCGTATTGGTTTGAGGGGTCTCGAGACAAGAATACCTGGAAGGATTTAGGGCAGACCTTTGCTCAGTTCTGGGAAAGGATAAACTAAATACTAAAAATAAACCAATCATCTACATAAGATTAATTTTTTTTTTTCAGTACACTTACACGAAAACTCGCTCTTATCCATACAGCTTTTAGGCACGTAATTTAGGTACTGTTTTCCGCACTAGTGAGGAAAAGTGCGCAAACTCGCCCCAGCCACAATTTTTTCTATTTATCGTATCAGGCTGGGCGCTAATCGACCGCCACGAGTCACCGGTCAACCCCCGTTTATTTATTTCTTTGTAAGAGTATTGAAAAATGTTGTTTGAAACACGTGGAAATTTTGTCACTACAGCACCCGGCTCCATAACACCCTCACCTGCGGTTCGGGCGAAGTCCGCCTCGGTCGTGATGACAAACTTTCTTCACTTCTATCCAACATGTACTTACTATATTGTACAAAAATAGTTCGAATCCGCAGCGTCCAATATTATTAAAGCCTTATTCAATTTTCTAAGTCGGTAATAAAGATAATAAAGAACGTCGTGTGTTAAACTTTTGAACTGATAGCTATAAAATAACGAAGGGTGTATGAATTAGGGGCATCCGGCGCTATTGTGAAAGCCACACACGAAGTTACCTCGTAAAAATAACCCGACTTCTCCATTGCGGCCGCTGCTAACTTTTGTGGCAACGAAAGTGCGGTCTCATCTCTATGGTAATGTCAGGCATATTCGCAAGTTCAGCCCGCCAGACTAGCTAAAAGATAATTTTGGTTTAATTGGCCGTCCTTTTGTTGAAGATAAATTGTCGCATATTAAAATAAACGTAGAAGCGCAGGAGATTAACACTAAAATGGAACGCTGTAAAGTATTCGGACAACAATTCTACAACCGCAAAGTTTTTGTTCACAACACTTCAAAAAAGGAAAAAATACTGAAATATTCAAAAACATCAGACGAGTATATTTTGAGAAAACATTCTGTAAAAGGAATCTTCATTAAGCTGGTAAATTAAAATACTTCTAGTTATTAAAAGGCAGCAATTTCATCTGATTAAACTGGAGTGTATGACCAAACAAACAAATTAAGTACCTTGGTTGTGTCTGATTGTAATAAGACCTACAATTGATGACCTCTTATATTCTTAGCAAATAGTTTTTATTGAGAGTGGCGATATTAACATGTAGACAAGTATTGTCTTTCCGGACAGTGGGAAACGTACTAACAAACGTCGTGAAAGAAGAAAGCTATTGTAGCTTTCTTTTTTCACGTTTGTTCGTCAGACTTCAATTTGGCAGATTTCTAAGAAATATACTTCACTGGTGAAACGTTGAGGAACCATAGTTACACTTCTGCCTAACTCTTAAGTAAAGACAGTTGCGATGTCATGTTATTTATTTATTTACTTACATATACTTTATTGTACACCAGCCAGTTACGATCGTTTTGTTTTCGTCGAACGCCTCGAGTAGGCCACGCCTCTGATTCCTTTGTTCTGACGTCATCTCAACGCTCAGTCACATGGTCAGAACAAAGGAATCGCGAGGTGTGGCCCATTCGAGGCGTTCGACGCAAACGAAACGATCGTAACTTGGCTAGTGGGGGGCAAGATAAAAATCTACATAAAAAAAAACCTTAAAATAAAATACACACAGTTGTTAACTTTTGAAAAGACAAAATTTTAATAAGACCAGCCTTCATCTGAGTTATCACTCCGAAAATGAAGTACCTACCCGAGTCTAAACAAAAATAACGTGCCCGAAAATGTACCTAATGAGAGTAGGAAGATACATCATGTAGATGACTACTCAAGAGAAGAGACATTGACACTGCCAGAGCTTACGAAATTGTTTCCTTCATGTTCTGACGTAGGAGTATTAAAGTCACGTGCCAGCGACAATGGTATTGCGTAACGTATGTGATGTTCAAAATACGGCAACATTAGCGGAATCTTTTAACATTACTACAGGGCCTGTATACCGTAAGGCAGAGGCGTGTGTGTGGGCGAGACATGAAATGCAATTTATGCAAAACTTAAAAACT
The DNA here is from genome assembly GCA_949316375.1 of Mythimna vitellina. Lineage (NCBI taxonomy): Eukaryota > Metazoa > Arthropoda > Insecta > Lepidoptera > Noctuidae > Mythimna > Mythimna vitellina. The sequence goes on from OX438696.1 coordinate 6,900,324, forward strand.
AAAATTTACCTCAAATTTAATATTATAAATCGTTGGGTCACTTGTCTGATTTTACCAAAAATTTAAGAGAACTAAGTTCAGTCAAAAAGGTTACATTTAATGGAGCACAGGTTTTGCAATCAAATATCATAAATACATAAAAATGCACTTTCATTAAATGCATTTAAGAACCCTCCTTTTCCGCTCGCCTATCGTCAACACCGAACATGATTTAAAAGCTTGTTGCTTCTTCTAATGCAATTCAACGTGATTTTTGATGAAGAGGCAATGCAAAAAAAGAGATTACGCCAGATAATTTTGTTGCATTCGGCAATTCCGTGATTTACTCGAATATTTGACAAAACTTGTTCCAGGAAATACGTGTTTTTTTTAAAGCCTTAAATGTTTTTTAGAAAAATTGTTGTCATTCAGAATCTTTAATAAATATGCATTGATGTATCTTTTTATATTTTTAATATATATGAGTAATGTGCTCCGGCCATAGTTCGTGAAATTTGGCCCTCTATAATTTCTATAATAGCAGATTTTCAGAGGTCTTTAGTTTACCCGAATTCATGTTTTTATTTCTATAGAAGCCTATATAATATCCAAAAGATAGTTTTCTATCAAAAATATCTAGAGAAAGATGTGTAATAACATCATAACCACGTAAAAGCGGTTGTATGAAAATGAACCTCGAAAAGGACGCTCTTAAGGCGCCCAATATGTAATAAACAATAACAAATTAACCACTTTAACGACTAACCGTATTGGGTAAGTGAAACAAACATTCTTAACTTATGTACGCGGTGATGAACTAAACGTTATTTATTAGTTTAGCTTAAGGTAAACATTGCTCCCAAGTGACTTGGTCTTTTTGAGAATTAAATATCTTAAAGGAAATATAAACTTCAAATAAAGAAAAGGATATATGTCGATTAGTTTCTGAAATGGTGTGGTTGTAAATGAATCTCATCTTAAATAATTATAATCAACCTCTTTGACAATAGTAGAGCTCAATTAATCTTCAGCTATCAATGTGAAGATAGACTTTACAATTTTTAAATCGTACTTATCATGAACAATATTATTGACAAAGTGAATTCAATTATATTTTATCTACATGGCTAGAAACTAGACAGAAGCTGGAATGAACAACGCCTCCTCTGAAATCAATACGACCAGCAACGCATTCTAATCGGTACTCAATAATGATAGCAATTGATTCCGTATCACTGAATCCTCAATCACAATTAATTCTCGGACGTACAAGTCAATTCAGTGTCCGCTCTCACACACACCGCGACCTCTAACGACGTTGGCGGACCAACAACCAAGTTGGCCCATAAAAACGGAATATGAAATGAAAATTTCTTTCCGCTTGCTCGGTTTACTGCGGTCAACCCCGACTACGGCTGCAGTTCCCAGCACTTTTTTTTGTGTTGACAAGCAGTAGGTATCATGTTGTCCAGATACCTAAGTTCATTACATTTTCGTTCAACTTTTTAGCTCGTATAGCGTCAGTAAAAACTTGTAAGTAATGTCGCCAACGCAGCAGCGTTATGAGAGCGGAATTAATAACGTGGAAGAAGTAAAAACTACTAAGTAGCGAGATTAATAAATATACGAGTAAGAAAGACAGGGTGTAGTGTCTGAGAAAGTGTCCATTTCCTGCGACTTTATGTCCAGACACATTCTTACAGCAGATATGTTGTAACTTGAGAAAATAGGTAGATATATGAATTTTATTATGTAAACTGGTATAAAATTCAACTAGACGACGACGATGTTTCTTAACTAACTACTCTGAGAAGAAAAATCTAAAAAAACTCACGAGGTCGAGTCTCTTTTCAACACTATACATTTTAATAGTATCCTTATTCTTTTGCAGGCAGGAACTAAAAAGTTATAGGTACCTCTAGCAATGTTATATACAACATTCTAAATTATTATATCCTTTTGGAATTCGTTGGTAGCTGGCAACAAGGTTACCTCCTCGAATCAGTGTTCTTTAGTTTAGATGTTCACTCAATTATTCTAAAACTGAATTTCTAAATTTGGCATTTTTATAACTCCGATGATAGAATCCAAGGAAGAGACGTAGAAACAGTTCTAAATTATCTGCAAATTTTAGAAAATTATCTCCATTCCATTGGACTGATCTCAACTTTTCTTAAAGCCAATTATAATTATCTGATAGTATCTACCTACTGATAGACGTCTGACACTATCAAAATTTATCGAAATTGTCCCTGAAATCAAAATTATCACGTTCGCTGACAGAACGTCCTTAGGCGGGAAATCAAAATAGTGCGTTATAACAGTACGTTGACAGACGAGTCACTTGTTTATAAGTGTATTGGCAGTACGTCTAAGTATAAAGAGCAGTGGAAATCAAAATAGTGCGTTATAACAGTACGTTGAAAGACGGGTCACTTGTTTATAAGTGTATTGGCAGTATGTCTAAGTATAAAGAGCAGTGGAAATCAAAATAGTGCGTTATAACAGTACGTTGAAAGACGGGTCACTTGTTTATAAGTGTATTGGCAGTATGTCTAAGTATAAAGAGCAGTGGAAATCAAAATAGTGCGTTATAACAGTACGTTGAAAGACGGGTCACTTGTTTATAAGTGTATTGGCAGTATGTCTAAGTATAAAGAGCAGTGGAAATCAAAATAGTGCGTTATAACAGTACGTTGAAAGACGGGTCACTTGTTTATAAGTGTATTGGTAGTATGTCTAAGTATAAAGAGCAGTACCCACTATCATATTGTGAGCAATTTCATTGTTCTTACTGTCGCAGCACGAGTATTTTGTGGGCAATTTCACATTATTATCTCAGTTGCTCACACACACACACGTTAACCGGTTCGTGCACGATTACTACGTCTTCCTGCGCCGCGGTGGTAGCGCATACCTTGTTTCACGAAGAATCAGTGCGGCCGGAGCCATTTTCTGAACAACAATGTGTTTACATCGCTCAAACCATCGACGTCCATCGACGTAGTATAGAATTTCGACAAGTAAACATACGGCTAATATGACACTACGTCGTGAAAAGTTTATATTTTAGTATGGAAAATTCTACTGTCGTAATGACATTTCGGAAAGATTGCTCCTAATTAATATGCATTCGGTCTTTACCCTAATTTGTTATTGCTGTTTCGGCCCTAAAACCTAACCAAATTATCCATACAATTACTTCAATTTCAAATCTGGCCATGCACGAACGAGCTTGGGTTCAAGCTACTCTTTCCATCCCTGAGTTTGTTTCGGTGTTTCTTCTCAGGGTAGTCAGCTAGGAAACACCGACCTCATCTAGTTTAAAATGACGAAAAAAAATTGACGTGTAAAAGTGTTTTTTTTAAACCTACTTACTCATTTAAGCGCCGTATGGGAGGCCTCAGTGTCCGCAAAATTACCAGTAAGTATTAGTTTACCCGTCTTTATATCCTCGGTCCACGGCACTGATGAATTAATTAGCAATATCTGCTGCTAAAACCTTATCGCTGAACTTGGTGAAGCTGTCAACACCCATGATTACCACACGGCCTGTCATGCAGTCGAAGTGAATGACATCAACGACGACATCAGTCGTATTCTTATCACCGTCTAGCTGTGTTAGAACCTAATGGCTTGCCACGCGACGATAGCAAAAGACCGGATGGTATACTTTTTTTTTTCCATGAAATATGAGTAGGCCTAGGTAGAGTGGGTGTCGATTCCTACTCATGCCCCATACCATTCCCCTTGCTCGTCGAGCTGCGCTGGTTTTTTTCTATATCAGACGATGAATATTGCGACACAACGTGGCGATTCCGCCAGTCTTATACATTATATTACCAATCGACAGTGATGAGAAATTGTTCGACGTCAGTTTAGTTAATTTTGTTTTAAAAGAACGTAAAATAAAAAAAATATAGTCTATCATAATTCTCATAATTATGATTTATGAGAAACTATTAAATTGAAGTCCTCTTTTGAGTTTCGAAACCTCAGAATAACTAGATACAGCAGGGCAGATCACATGGGATTAAAACTTATTTTATTCTGAATCGAATTTGGAGCACCGTAAATAATTTAGGGACGAACTCAACAGAAAGTCTGTCTAGAACAAAGTTAGTATATTTGAATTTTCGAGGCGAGCGTATAAAGTGGTCATTAATCAACATTCACAAAGCATTAAGCGCAATATGATGAATGAGGCTGATTACGCCAATTAGATGCTCGAATTTAGACAGTTTCGATGCAGGGTAGATTAGGTTATTGTTGTTTATTTCGTTTTAGAGTTGGTAAGTATTTATTTCACAAATACTTCATTTATATTATATTATATAAATGAAGTATTTGTGAAATAATTAAATTAATTGTGTTCATATAAAATAGTCAATACTAATTATTGCATGCGAATGCAGGTACTACACGCGTTACATGCAGCTGTTGCCTGAATCCACAGCCGGGAGAGGTTCCGAGGCTGGCTGCACTAGCTGCCAATCGCAAATTTACAATTCAATTCAATATGAGCGCTATCGGCTCCGAGTAGCGATTATTTCGGACTTGTCTAAACAGGTTGGGATGACATAACTACATGCGATCGACTTGCGGCCGCAGCACGACTGGTCTGCGATCGGCTGCGGCTGCAGGTCGCGGCAGCACTCGCACCCGAAGCTCGGTAGCACGTGCGGCTGCAGCCGCGTTCGGAATGGTTTTCACAAAAATCCATACTACTACATAGAAAATCATTCGTGCAGCTGCAACCGACTTCGTGCCGCCACCTCATGTGCTGCCTGCATCTGCAGCCTGAATCTGCAGCCGAGTTTGGAATAGCACCTTTAGGCAACAAAAATGAATCTTTTTAAATTCCGAAAGATTTGATAACGTAATTTGTAATCATAAAACTTCAGGGTACTTAGGACAAAAGACTGATTAGTCTTTTGTCGTAAGTACCCTGAAGTTAAAGTTAATGTGAAAGTTAAATAAACAAATAATATTAAATCTACTTCATTTAAATGGAGATTAAACTAAAAAGGCTAGCGAACTGGCTTAGTAGCCACGTTCCAAGAAAAAATATATCACAATAAGACATTTACCTACCTAACATAAAATCCCTATAAGGGAAATTCATATTCACGATGTTTTCTCACGTGGAAACTCACTCGACGGCGCGGCGCGAACAGGTGAATTATCATATTTATTGTTGGTCGTAAATCCATACATTATTTCTTGACTTTAGGCACCACTAGACCTTCTAATATAAAATATATGACCTTTTACTGGAATTACTGTAAATATGTTTGACTAGCTTCTGCTAGCGGTTTCCTCCGCGTCTTGTTCTTCCTGTCCTTATCCTATATTACTTGGGGTCGGCGCAACTGATTTTTTTCTTCCATTCTTTCCTGTCACCCATCACACTATCACTAACACCTTCTTTTTCTCTGGAATTACTGTAAATATGTTTGACTAGCTTCTGCTAGCGGTTTCCTCCGCGTCTTGTTCTTCCTGTCCTTATCCTATATTACTTGGGGTCGGCGCAACTGATTTTTTTCTTCCATTCTTTCCTGTCACCCATCACACTATCACTAACACCTTCTTTTTCTCTGGAATTACTGTAAATATGTTTGACTAGCTTCTGCTAGCGGTTTCCTCCGCGTCTTGTTCTTCCTGTCCTTATCCTATATTACTTGGGGTCGGCGCAACTGATTTTTTTCTTCCATTCTTTCCTGTCACCCATCACACTATCACTAACACCTTCTTTTTCTCTGGAATTACTGTAAATATGTTTGACTAGCTTCTGCTAGCGGTTTCCTCCGCGTCTTGTTCTTCCTGTCCTTATCCTATATTACTTGGGGTCGGCGCAACTGATTTTTTTCTTCCATTCTTTCCTGTCACCCATCACACTATCACTAACACCTTCTTTTTCTCTGGAATTACTGTAAATATGTTTGACTAGCTTCTGCTAGCGGTTTCCTCCGCGTCTTGTTCTTCCTGTCCTTATCCTATATTACTTGGGGTCGGCGCAACTGATTTTTTTCTTCCATTCTTTCCTGTCACCCATCACACTATCACTAACACCTTCTTTTTCTCTGGAATTACTGTAAATATGTTTGACTAGCTTCTGCTAGCGGTTTCCTCCGCGTCTTGTTCTTCCTGTCCTTATCCTATATTACTTGGGGTCGGCGCAACTGATTTTTTTCTTCCATTCTTTCCTGTCACCCATCACACTATCACTAACACCTTCTTTTTCTCTTAACAAATATTAGTATTTGACAGAGCATGACTAATCCAAGCACAACATAAATAAGTTTTCAATTAAAATATGAAAAAGCATAACAAGCTTTTATATCGCGGTATGTACCTATACAACATTAATTTTAATATATGCGAAACCCGAAACACGTGTCTAGAAATCCATATAAATACATGGTCACCGGGCTATCCGGGCAACTAAACGGCTTTTTTGCTCCCGCACCCAGCTGTGTACTGGCGCCTATGACCTACATCTTCTAGCTCCATCATCAGACCACCTAGGACCAAAATATTTTTTAAAGTCAATCATACGAACCCAAACTCGATAGGGCTATGTCGTTTAATTACTGAATTCCAATGACCATCATCCAGCACCATCATCAGACCCTGGTTACCATTTATCACAAAGGCTTTGGGCTGGTATGAAAAAGCTCTCGTCAAGATGCGTCTTGACGAGAGCTTTTTCATACCAGCCCAAACTCGATGGGATTGAGTAGTTAAACTACCGACTTCCTATGGCCACCTTCTGGTTCCATCATCAGTTCAGCTCCATGTTACAATAATTTTGCCTTGTCATCTGATTTACACATGCATGCAAAATTTCAGCTCAAACGGTAACCGGGAAGCGGATTGAATTTAATTAACAAGATTTGATTACAAACAAACAAACATAGGGACAAAATAGGGCTAAAATAAAATAAAAACTTTTAAAAAGTCGACTTACCCATTAACAAATTACAATAATAGTGATTCAGGATTCTTTCTCGAATTCTTTTTAAACAACACGGTGTTTATCTCTTCCTTTAATTAATCTCATGCTTATCTTTGTGATTTTTTTCTTACTATATTTTGAGCTCCATTCACGATGTTAATGGACTCAAATTCATTTTCAATACACTTACTCGAAAACTCAATCTTATCCAACCGCTTTTAGGCACGCAATAGACCGTTTTCCGCACTAGTACAGAAAAGTGCGGGTGATGTCCCCGCCACAATGTTATTACATTTATCGTATCAGGCTGGGCGCGCGTCATCCCCCGCGAATCGCCGGTCAACCCCCGTTTATTCATTCTGTAAGTGTATTAAAAAAAGACGTTTGATGCAAGTGTAAATTTGTCACTGCAGCCCTCGGCTACATAACACATTTGCCTATAGCTCGTGCGAATTCCGCCTCGGTCGCAATGACAAACTTTCTGCACTTGTATAAAAATTTACTATTTTCTCTGAGCTGTATTTGGCAACCTGTACAGCTCTGTTATTGGCCTCTTATATATCCCCAAAATCAAACTCTCAATTCTCGATATAATTATTAAAACCAGGTACCTGGTGAAATTATGAGTTAGTTTATCAAACTTACGTTTTTACAGCTAGCCATCCCCAAAATAAGCTTGCGAGCGTAAACTAAATTTAATTTAAACTGCTATGACCCGATACTAGTACGTTTAATTAAAACAATATCGGCCTTATTCCAAAACGCGATCTAAATGTAGATTAGTTCCGGGATTACTAGCAACTAGGGTTATTACTAAGACCATGATTAAATAAAAAGTTATTAAAAAAATAAGTTTATCACTAGTTTCTGAACAGGTAATAAATTAGACCACCGAAACCCCTAGTTTAACTATGGTACCAATTTCGATACTAATATTTATATTTAAGGTTAGCTTTCATTTTTGACGTGTGTTATTCCATAAATTTCCTTTCGCAGGTATGCTGGAAGAGATTTCTTTAGAAATAAGCATCACCTTTGTACTATTCTTCTGTTTCTTTCTTCTTTTCTTTTATTATTTTGTGGACATAAACTGTTAAATAAATAAAAATCGTTAAAAATGCATATTAATATGATTGACTTGATCGATCGGAAGATTTGAATATTTTGGAAACGTCTCTTATCGTGATCTTACAGACATTGTTTTCATGGAAATTTGTTTGAATTGAGTAACGAAGATTTTGCATTTAATTATAGATTCAAGAAACGTTTAGAAGAAAAAATTGTGGTTCTTTTACAAAGCGCTTTCAATCAATCAATTTTAATTAAATGTTTTATGCTCTTTATAACGAATTTCATCACTCACTATTGTAGTCAATAATATTTTTCATTTGTTGTTCCACTTTTTTACTGTAGATGACAATTACGTACACAACATCAACACAACAGACACGACTTATTTATAAACAAAACAACATGTAATAAGAGTAATGAATTAATTATTTATTATTGTTTTTTATTGTATTACAATTCAATTTCTTAAATTTGTAACTTGGTATGCAATAAAGTATATATAAATAAATAAATAATTAAAAATCCGTCTAAATGAGCCTTTACTGTAACAAGCCTAGACCTTTTACTCAAAAACAAAAACAAAGAAAACAAAACAAAAAATGCTTCAGTACTGCAGTACTAAAGCATTTTTTTTTAATATGGCGGTTTGGGCATATAGACTCAAATGCTTACGCTTGTAAAAGCGTAATTAAGTTTTTAGGAAGAAATAATGACATTCTCTTCAGAAATATTCTGGACATCCCGTTCAATAAAGAAAAGGGTCGTTTTGGTATTTGTGATGACATTAAATCGAAAAAATATAGACATACGCAAAAACATGATTATTATGGAATAATTAGTGGAATATACTCTCAACAATTATGAAATGTTGTACTCTACAATTCCCAGAATGGAAAACTTTAATAATGAGAATAAAATGTTCAAAGTTTTACATAAAAACTAGTTGAAATAGTTTCCTAACTTTAGCGATGCTGTAATATTAAAAAACATAAAAGCAGGGTATGAGAAATTCTTACTTTTTTACAATATATTCACACATTTTCGAGTCGGTTAAATGTACTGAATGAAAATCAAACATAATTTGCTTGATATCAAATAGCAATACCAACGGAGTTACCATGACGTTCAAAGTAAGATTGTTTTATTCTTATTTCAGTGTGGGTAAGAGACAGAGCTATACAGGTTTTCTAACGCCATCTCTTACCCACACTGGAAATAAGAATGAAACAATCTTACTTTAAACGTCATGGTACAGGTCCAAGTTGTTTAATCACGTTCGAAAAAAAAAAATTGACAAAATCAATAATGTTTTTTAAATACAACATCGTAGCGATAGCACGCCGTGTTATTACAACAACGAAAAACGCCCTGTTTCCCAAAGTCTCTTACATAAAACCCACATGCCTGTCTGTCTAAGAAGTCAGACGTTCCTATAGCCGTATACATTTAACACCGTGCTTTTGTGGGCTTGCGGCAATGTCTCCCACACTCGCGACCCTCATCAGTTTGTGTTACATGTCAGGGGGCGCCTCGACGAATGAAACGAAGTAGCGATAGCTAACGCGATACGTAGTAATGTAATAAGAAAAAAGTTTCTGTGCCATTAAGTATGGTTGGCGTTTTTGTGCGTGGATATTTTGAAGAATGTGACAGGTGTGAGATTGACAAACGGAGAGGTGTAAGCGAATAATAGCTGGTAGGGTCACTTAAGATTAAACGGGTTTGTAGACTTATCTCACTTTGTATCTAATAATATCGTTGCCCCCATCGACTTAGGCTTTACCTATTAAGTGTGCACTGAGTCAGCCCTTAATCACACCTAAATTTTAAGGACATTTTAGGACCGTTTTAATAATTCAACTTTACATTGTATAAAGTTAGCTCTACTGTTAATAAATAATGTATGTAAAAACCATTGAACTGGATCAAAACTGCGTCATCATAATAATTTCAGTTGCGTTCTGAAAGCAATCGACAGTCTACTTAAAATAATCTCGTCTTTAACACCACAAAAGAAAAACGTTTAGACATTCTTAGACACTATAAAAGTAAATGCACCGTTTATAGACTAAGCTGTAATAATTTTTTATCTAAATGCACTTTTATTAATCACATCAACGGTTTTTATTTCGAACAGACGCATAAAATCGTATCTCTTAATAACAGTCTTACAGATACAATATTCTACGCCAAGATCGTTAGGGTATGATTTAATTTGATTTTTGTCGTCCCAGCATGTTTTCTTGGCAGCCGGCTTTGTTTTTTCAGAATATTGTTTTTTCGAAAGAGTAGCAATGTGCAAGTGCGAGTTACGACATACCATAAGTATTTTTACCATTATATTTAACTCTATTATTAATAATAGAGTTAAATATAATGTAAAAATATTTTAAGTTCAGAATTAATGTACAATTTTTAGTAATGAGCAAATTAATAAGGACATATCTTCATTGGTGTAATAATTTAACGTTGTATATCATGGCGCAGCAGTGAAAACTTTGGAAGAATTATCACAAAATTTTATTGAAGCAAAAAACCTGTATGGATGATATTGAAGGTGTCTTTTTCTTTGTTAAATGTTGGACATAATTCATAGTCTCCTTTAACAAAAAATGTGTTCAATGCAAAACCTGTACAATATTTATATGAAGAAAGTATGCTTTACAATATGCACTCGTAGTTGCAAAAACCTCACATAAAAACTGTAACAGTAACCCTTAAATACCAATACTTTGAATTTGATTTAATCATATCTGTTGGACTAGGGGTGGGAAATGCTCTAGAGTCTATTCTAGATGTACCAAGGACCCTGATTAAAGACATTCAATTTTAGTAGCCACATGTGGTAAACGAATACACGGTTATCCAATACACTTCTCGCAGATGATACGATCTCGTTTGACCATTATCTTACACAATGGTAAACGATGATATGGTCAACGATGGAGCATGCTTGTCTAAAATAAATCAATTTACATATTACGTCAAGATTCGGGTGAAGTTGAAACAAGCAACTGTTCACGACACAACTGCGAAACCTGCTGTCGTTAATTCGATTTTGACCGTGAACAACAAACTACCATCTAATTTATTCAAGCCTCAACTTCGCCTTTAGATAATCTGACCCTAAACTAATAGGTGGCACCGGTGTTGCATACATAACGTCATTCATTAATCAATTATTCCCTAGCGCTGCACAAACTTAGAGGGGCAAAATTGATTGTTCACTATTACTAAACAGCGTTGGAGACAACTTTATCTCTATTCCATTTACTGATCATTTGAATATAGTCGAGGTAAAGAGGTAGAATGAGCAAGACTCCTGAAAGGACCGGGGCCCAAACTTGCAGAAATACGGGAAAAGTAGAAGGAAAGGTAGGCCTTTCTTCCCAGTGGTACAGCACAGGCACATCACAACAATATTGTAAAAGCAATAGTTTGTATGAACGGGTGTGTGTGTATGTATGTTACTACTTCACGTTCAAATGGCCGAACAGATTTGTATGATATTTACTACACGGGTAGAACGTGTCCTGGAATATCACATATTCTACAATTTTTACTTTAAGGGTATATTCTCTTCGTTCGCAAAGCGACTGACTGAAGCTAGTATTAAAGAATAATAAAATAAGAGATAGAATAAATGGACTAATAGAGGCAGTGAGAAAACAATTAACCTAATGCGTTCTGCGATTCCAGCAAATGGATTTTGACAACTTTAATGGCTGTTAAACTAGTAATCAGCAAAGTGATATTGAATTTGAGGACTAAGCAAGAAAGAAGTAAAATACGACGATCATGGCAGAGGATATGTAAGTAGTAGTAGTATTATTATTTAAGACTAGATGTCCCCCGTAATTTCATCTGTCTTTGGTTGCTGCTCTGCTCTTACTGGTCGTAGGACGGTGTTACGTAGCCTAGTCTTCCTCAATAAATAGGCTATTCAATAGATTTAACTAAAAAACAAAGTCTTCAGCTTTATAATATTACTAGCTGTTGCAAGCGGCTTTGCCCACGTAATAGTAGAAAATAGAGCTGTAGAGGTTTTTTTTTTTTTTGTTTTTTAATTGATATAAACCAGTGCTTGACTGCGATCCCACCTGATGGTAAGAGGAGATGCAATCATTGATGGTCAGGCGCAATAGTTTATTAAGAGCCTATAGGTTAGGTTAGGTTGTCAAAAATTGGTCAGAAAAAATCTAGTTTGAGAACATCGACACGAAAAGAGAGAGAGAGTATAATAAAATGATGACAAGGGAACACAGTCTCGGGATAAAAAGTATCCTATGTGCCATCTGTGGTCTACACATGTACCAAATTTATCGAAATTCGTTCAACCGTGCAACCGTGAAGCTGTAACAAACATACACAGTCTTACAAACATACGCCTATATAATGTAAGTGTGATAATATAGATTTTATTTTCTTTGACCTACATTTGTTCATTACGGGCGCTTTCCAGACTACCATTAGAGGAGCAACTTCGAAAAGTACCTTTAAGCTTGATAGATATTACCATTTGAATAGATATTCTGATACTACATAATAATTAGTTCTTATAGTCCATCCTAAGGTTGTCTCGTAGAAATCGCTGTCAGCGATAAGATCGCCTTTGTACCCATAGATTTAAGTTTCTGTAAAATGGTTACTACTTTGGTGAACAACAAATTTTATTCTATTCAGTTTTATAATTTTATTAATGTAATTACTAGCATTTAAGTAAGCCCTTAAGAAAAGTTGCACTTTCATTGTATATGCACTATCGTAAATATAAAAAACTTTTTACAAAAAAAGTACAACCGACTTCAATGTAAAAAAAACACCGAAAAGTGCAATTTGCAAGCTTTAATTTCGGAAGTCGGTGTTTCTAAAATGTTTTGTCTCTTAGTTATTTAACACCGAATCAATGTTATTTTTAGATAGAAGTCAGTTATATTTTGAAGTTTATTATACACTATTTAGTTATAGTACCACCACTAAAAACTACCCCTCGGACTCAGTCAGTCATCAACTACACGTATAAATAAAGCAATTTTATTTCTTACGATAGTTCTGCTGTGTTCCTATGAGGAGTTCTCTTCCATATTTCTATGGGACCAACTTGGAAGCATAACCTTTCAATGAAAAGAAAAATTTTCAAAATCGGTCCACAGTTGACCGAGAAATCGGTTAAATACATTTAAAAAAAACAGTCAGCCGAAAATAGAACCTCCTCCTTTTTGAAGTCGGTTAAAAAAAGGGAAAAGTGATGTCCACAAAACCCTAAGGAAAGCTTCAATAGTTCTTGCTGTATGTTTAACGGTCACTTCTAGTAATCGAACTTCATTCTAGATATTGGAGCTTGATAACCGGGCCTATCGGTCGTATTAAAAAATGCGAACTCATTTCGTTGCGTTACCAAAATTCAATAATTTTTCGTTATCAAAATTCGTGATGATTTCAGCCTACAGGTGCGTTCATCCAAGAGATACCCTGATTGAAAAGTAAAAAAAAAAAAACGTCCAGAAGAGAAAATTGGATGATTAATTATGCAAAGCTGCGCCTCCGTGTCACAAGAATGATGCATGAAAATGAAACTGACAGGCGTCTAAAATTAGACGTTTCAAAAACAATGATAAGCACCGAAATAAGAACAAGTCTTATTTATTTTCAACATGTTTTGCATTTTGAATAATTTCAATCATCTACATATTTTTGTCTGTAGAATTTTCCATGAGATATCGATTATTCAAATGATTGTTTTCTACTTACATTACAAGTATCTATACGTAACTAACATTACAGTATCGTTCTTAGCCTGTCTCAGTTTTGAATCCCAGATAAACAAATAAAAATTATCACGTAAGTTCATCTCGGCTAGGTGGTTTAAAATGAAATAGCGTCTCCGCTTCCCGTTTGTATTAATCTAATCCCGGTCAGAGCTAGAGGTAGTAACTCAACGAAAATACCGGGGATAACCTAGCCGCCTCGGTACTTATACACCAGATTTATACACCTGGGTATAAATCTGTTCAAATAAATCATTAAGATATCCTTGCTAACTAAAAAAGGATATTTTAGCATCATAAATCAAGGCATTTGAAAATATTTGATCAGACATAAATTAAGCCACCTTCACAAAAAGAAATGGGGAATTGAAAAGAGAGTTTTGGAATTTCACAGCTGGGTAGGTAATGCATCTTGCTAATATTCGATGAAGGCTGCTTTTGCCTAAAAAGCCTGGTACCAGGGCTACGGTACCTCTTTCGAACAATCCCGCAGCCTAAGGATACATCTACGGATGAAACCAAAGTCAATTAGTATTGATTTTATTTTGGACCAGTACAGAAAAAGTGATGAACGGCTACTAACAAATGGTGTTTCAAAATTCCTAAAAAAAAGATAAGCTTACAGTTCCTCAACATCGGTTTACAAACTTCTACGAAAACTGACGAAAATTGAGTAGGTAAAGACGTATCCCAATAGATTTGTTCAGAACGGTTTACCCTCGGACCCACTCCAACTTTTTTGATGAATTATAAATGTAAATCGGAAACTCACAAGGACTTTATGAACTTATAAGAGGAAACAGAAATGGGATTTTAAGAAGTAAACTAACCCCGACGGTTGCGACCCAAATTTTATAGGCTAAGGACCAAGAGCATTCAAATGGCGAAAACTGCGATGCAACTACTTCAGTCATTACTCGAGAGCGAAAGGGACAGAGCAACAGCAAATGCATTAGGAGCACTAAATTCTGAAAGTATAACAAGGTTTTTTTTTTCATTCGAGAGAGAAGAGGATACAAAAATAGAAGAGTGCTTTCGTGTATCCATTAGAACTCAGTTGAAAACTTGGAGTACGTTTTTATTGTTGTTGTTCACGTTTTTTATGAAAATGGTATCATTATATGCTCGAATGTTACCTCATTAACAACGAACGATATTTTAATACAAAAGTAGGTCTGCATGTAAATTAAAATAAGCAAAAAGTCAGTCTTTGCGAGATAAAAGTAAAACAGTCGATTGTTCTGTTTAAGTAAAACATTTTGGACATAAACCTATATACCTATCGTATTAAGATTGACCAAGATTCGATAGAGACAAATATATAAGGGCGTCCCAACAAATCGGTTCCATCAATCTGTTGATCGAATTACGATGTTAACGCCCCCTTTAATTGCCAAGTGAACCTTTGGGATCCCATTAATACCTTCAAAGGTTAAGCCTCTAATCACCATAGTGTTATTGGAGAAGCTGACTCTTGGTTTTCATATTAAGCTTCAAAGCCCATGTTTTTCCTTCACATTCACGCACTAATGTGTTTCTGTGATGAATAGATTTTTAAAGCAATACAAAAAGTTATCAAATTATTCAGAATTAATTCGGTATATATTGCTTTAAAAAAAAAAAACTGTAAGTACTCCTAATATTTAAAACATTATAGTAAAAGAAATACTAAAACACAGAGGCAAAGCAATCTAGAGAGACGTTTTAAAGTGCAGCATAAAATATAGCTCCGGGCTGGCCTTACTTTTCTGGCAGTTGGACATATTTTGTGTTTTTTTCTAAAATATATGATTTTTATTCACAATATACGACTTCTATTAAAATAAAAGAGACTCAGAGGGTGATTTGTAACTTGATAAATAAGTGCTCATATTTCAGAACCAAAATTGCGGTTTGTAACAAATTTCTAAAATCATGACGACCACGTGTATTAAACGCCATTAGGCAAATATGCAACCAATTAATTCTACTCTTTGGACTGTGTATACTGGTAATAATTCAGATGGAACAAATGTGGATATGGAAGTTGTTATACTGAAGCGGATTTTAGTACAAATCGCAGGAATTCGTACATTACACACGGCATGCCGCAACCGTGTGCACTGATGGCTTACGGCCTATACACAAGAATATTCATGTATGATGTACGTATGCCTCATACCATGTGTGGTAACATAGCAAAATTGTGCGGAAGGAAAATTTCACGTACAAAATCTTTTGTTCTATATTTGCGAGGGCAAAAAGTAAGTTATATTTCAGCTAAGCGCGCAAAACCTGGGGTTACTGGAACAGAACAATGATGCAAATGAGACCAACCTCAGTAAATACAAAAAGGTTAGCTAATGACGAATGATGTTTAAGCCTTTCCGATGTTGATTAACATTTTGGTATTTCAAAAGAACCAGCCTAACGTTTAATATAAATTGTTGTTTAAGCAGTATGAAAAACTGAATAATTCGACAATACAAACAAATATATTTTGAAATCTTTATGAGACCGAACTCATATCGCAAAGTCAATGTGATGCATTGTTAGGGAGCAATAACTTTTCTGACTGGAACACAATCACAGCGTTTACTAACAGTGACTTTCACTTTCCCGTCCACACGGCACTAACGGGGGCAGCGGAGTGTTACAGCCAGCCGTATAGAGTTGGATGAAGGATCTCGACTTGGGATATTACCAAGTATCGACATTTTATTTAAACGTAAAGATTTTAAAATATTAAACTGTAATTTCGAATGACATAGATATCACAACACTGGCAAACCAAATAGCATCTATTTAGAATTGGGTTGAGTTTTAACGCTTAATTCGATTTGATCAAATGCCTACATAGATGATTTCATGACAGCAGTTTTATATTGGCATGTCCATTATTGTCCATGAATATAATAATGAAAGATAATTAATAAATTATCTGCTATTGGTTAGATTGATAACGTTGTTGATTTAGTTAATACGTATTCCTAAAATAAGCCACGGTGACCGTTCTGTAATCATCATTAACAATATGGAATGTATAATAACCACGTAAAATACAAGCAACTTCATCATAATAAATTAAAACACACGAGGAAACGAGCGTCTTCGTGTACAATAAAGCATGCAGAGGACCACAGGAACAATAGATCGTAAAACAAAAGACTCATTTCGCAGGACGCCCCACAACATGCAATATCGATATATTTCTGTAGCCGTTGAGTTCGGAGGCCTGAATAGAGGCCCGTATGTTTGTCGAGACTGAATTGCGAGCGCCCCGGGCTCCAGGTCGTCTATGTTAACCGCGGACGCGAACTCTTTATGTGTTTGTAGACGATGATTTTTTTCTTCTAGTCGACAAATTGGAACGGAACAGGAGGGAAAACAATAAATAATATATTTCTTCAAACAATATACTGTTACTACGAATTGAATGTCAATAGAAATAGCATTTTGAGAGAGTGCCTTCAACAATACCACGAAAATAATACCTACTGGTAGAATCAAGTTGGTACTTCCATGATCCTGCTTCAAGAGCATAATTAACAATCTCTCCTAACAAGCAATTAGGATTACACAATCTATGTCACGGCTACATGTTTCCTTGTTTAGTGAGTACGAACCCCTGTCACCATATCCATAGCTAAACTCAACTACGGTATTTAATTTTCAATCTATTTAGTCTAAACACGTTTACGTAGCTGTAAGGAGTTTCAACGGAAGAATTAATGTCACCGTACCTGAGACGGGCTAATCCTTTTCGTTATGACGTCATAAATATTAATTCATAATCATCACAAGCGAAGGCAAGATAATTTTAGATGATTAAGTTGATTTTGTTGTTATATAAAAAGGTCTCTACTGGCAAACTGAATTTAATAATGAAGAGAAAGATATTTGAGAGGAACGCACAGAAAATACAACTTTGAGGTGTAGGTGTTCCTTAATTATATATGTATGTGTCGTGAATGATGAATGTATAAGAATAGAACTGGAAATTAGATATTCCATATATTTTAAAAATACCTTTTTGGATTCAATTACCGTTTAAAAATAGTAAAATATTCCGAGTAAGTGTCAATAATCGAATCAGACCAACGGTATGTTAACGATCGAGTCGTTTAAATATAATAAAATCGACGAAATCGATTTTGATAACAGGAGTGATTTAGAGTAATAGACTCCTGTAATGGTCTGCTTTTAACGTTCCACTATGGACCGGCAGCTCTATAATGAATATAAAATTGTACTCACCGACCGGCGACTGATGGAAAACTTACCTGGAATGAATAAAAAGTTGTATATTAAAGCAGGAAAATATTAAATATAAAGCGGAATTGAAAATGAAATCGTTAAAAATTCAAAGAGAATACGTATTCGGAAGCCATATTAATGTAAAGGTCACAGCTTAATTTCATTGCCTACACATTTTTACATCTTATTTTTAAGATTAAACAAGAAAATACCTTTGATTTCAACCCACACGAGAATATTTAATTCTAAGCAAAACACATTAAAGAAAAACTGTTCAATATTTTGAAACGCCATACATATCCATAAAAGAGCGCACATGCCTGAATTCAAAAACGATTTCAAAGCTAAGTTCTGGGCGGAAACTAGGGCAATCTTCCATAGGTACTGTTAAAAAGCCGGCCAATCAAATGAAACCTCGAAAACTGTCCACTGGCCCGGACATAAAACTTTGCAAAAGGAGAACAGAATTTCTGAATGGACCGGCATTACTGTGAAGAGAAATCCTTTAAGCATGTTCCATTGCACTATTTTGTACGACTTTTTTACTTTGCGGCGCAATATTTTTTAGTCGGGACTGAACACATTCTAGATACTTCATTGCGCTTTAGAGGCAAAAGTTGCTTTTCACGCGACAAAGAAAGGCCTGCAGGCTATGATCGTAATGAATATTGCAGATATTTTAAATAAAAGAACGAGTAACGTAAAAGAGACTACTATCTATTGAACTTCGTGAACGAAGATCTCAGTGACTAGTAAGTTACTATAATACGATAGTAGTTTTTTTTTTTTTATTGGTTGGGAAAATCATCTTATGACATATCCCGCTCTTGGGCGGAGCGAGAGATAGTGTCAGACTTTTACTGACTAAAAACCCACTCCTGTTCCTTCGTTGCCTTCGTCCCAGGGCCCCGGGTTTCGTTTTGACACTACCCATGGCCCCAGTAGGCTTCGACCCTTCTGGGCCCCTACGATTTGCTGACATCTCCCTGAGGCGCGCGTGGAACAATACGCGCCGTCGACGACTTGGGCTCGGTCCGGACGGCTACCGGACGGTCGGACGGCAGGCTACCCATTGCTCGCCATCCGCAAGCCCGCGCCTACGGTGGCCGGAAATCGGGATCGGAATCCCGGCGGCGGATAATACGATAGTAGAGTAGGTAATATAAAACTGACAGTTGACCTTTGATATTTTAAGATTTTTTCACAATAGAAAACACTAGGTGTATTTTTAAACTTGATCAAAATCAATCCGTATTGAATGAAATCGTATGTAACAAACAAAGCAACTTTAACTACAAAGGCAAAATTAATATTCCCAAAATAAATTAAATATTATAATCTACTTACAGACCTTTTCACGAGTATAATTACATTCAAATTATGGTAAACTTGGAGATAATAAAGTAAAAAGAGGAAATACGAAGAAAGTTGAGTTTACAGACCACAATACAATTTAAAATACCACCGCTTTTATGAACAAGCTTTTATACGGAGTCGTCTTAAAATATCATTCATTAAGCATTCGCTTTGTGACCTTGTAGTTGAGCTGAGAATGAGTTGGAAAATTATAATATCCTACTTATGTTTATTTTTTCTTTTTCTAACGTTATCCCGTAGTAGGAATAACTCCTGTATCGTCGTTGCGTTCAAAAACATCGACGATGAAGTGCCAATACCTTCTAACTGAAATTTTTTGAGAAAATAACTTTTTAGCACTTATAACTTAAATTTGTGTTTCCGCATGTTTTAGTGAAATCTCCGAAGCAGATATTTAGTCACAACTGCGTCAAATATATTGTGAAAACACCTCCTAACTAAACCATCGTATCAATTTATGGTATTATCTCCTAACGTTTTTGGGACAGGAAATTTTTGACTTCTAAAGTTAGGAGTTATTGGCACTTCGCCGTCGACATGTAAACTCACATACACAAGCCAACCAGACTCTGAAAAACTATCTGTAGGCAATACAAATACTTGTTCCGTGCGAGAATCAACCCGCGACACGAAAAGCAGTAACAAAATATTTAACCACTTTTTTTTAGGCGGAAAATCATCTAATGACGTCACCCGCCTTTGGGCGAAGCGGAAGGGCGTGACAGACTTTACTGAATAACACCCACTCGTTTGTTCCTTCTTTGCCTTGCGTTCCAGGGCCCCGAAAGCTCATTTTCACTTAACTCATAGCTCCAAGTAGGCTTCGACCCTGAAGGGTCCCTACGATTTGCTGACATCTCCCTGAGACGCGCATGGAACACTACGCGCCGTCGACGACTTGGGCTCGGTCCGGATTGTTACCGGACGACCGGACGGCGTGCTATACGTTTAACCACTGCGGAAACCGTGACGCCAAGGTTTGTTTCTTTTCTGCGTCCTGTGCATCAGATACCATAGGATAATGTCAAAAACCAGATTCTATTCAATCTTTCAGAAAAAATAATACTTTATGTTTGTATATTTTAATTTTAATAATTCGCCCGCTAGCGCTGCCGCCTAGCGAATCTCAAAAATAAGATTTACATTGTAACCGCTAAAAGGATTACAGATTTTTATTCGGCTACATAATAAATGGTCGTCTGAAATATTAAAATAAAGCAAACTCAGATATTATCTTAGTCATTTAGGCCCACGGTTAGGCCTGCGGAAATGTTCGAAAGTGTTACCGTGGCATGCAAAAGGCAACTGAAGAACCATCAGTAAAAATCACACTCCTAGCGAAAAAAATTAAAATATTTGATGACCTTTTTAAGGTTAGGAAATCATCCTATGACTTCTCCCGCTTTAGGCCTCCTACAAGGTGGACCGATGACTTAGTAACGGTAGTGGGAGTCCGATGGATGCGAGACGCACAGGACCGTTCATTGTGGCGACATTTGGGGGAGGCCTATGTCCAGCAGTGGACGTCTTTCGGCTGAAATGATAATGATGATGATGGGAGGGGGTGTCAGACTTTTACTAACTAAAACCACACCTATGTTCATTCTTTGCCTGGCTTTCCAGGAACCCGAGTTTCCCTTTTAGAAGTCAACCCATGGTCTCAAAAGGCATTGAGGCTAGGTCTCGTTTTTGTTTTAATATAATTAAAGGAACATTTAGTGATATTACGATAACGTTCAAATTCTAATTAACCTCATTCTGAAATATTAAAAATATTATCGCTCGAATACCTAATGTTACTTTCCAAATCTGCTGATTATATCATGAAAGATGAGGAGATGACCTTACTTAAAGACGAGATATGTAATGGTAATTACTTACAGAATTTGTTTCATTTACACAACCCACCGAACACATACTTTTGATGTAAACAAGAAGCAGTATTAGAGAGTCAATATCGATGGTTTATATTTGCTGTTCACACGCCTATAATCTCGTGTCAAAGGAAGAGTCGACGATCCCTGATATAAAGCTAATAACGTTATATTGGCAACTCCGGGCCTGTTTTATGGTAATACCTAATATTTTGTAAGTAACCCGGGCGAGAACGTTGTAGAAAACCTTATATTAATGTTGGCATCTGCTGATAGGATATTGGTCAAAACAATATGGAGCGCGGGTATCGAGGTTAATTTAATTCGCTATGGAAATTGGGATAGAAATTAAACTTGTGTTATATCAAAATATTTTTCATCGAATACGAATACACATTTACTACGCAATGTGTATTTTTCTGCTAATTATAATGAACTAGTTTCTGCCAGTGGCTACGCCCGTGTGATTATCGCAAGAGGATGTATTTCTAGTATTAAAAGGATCCTATGTGCTAATCCAGGACATGTTCAACCTGTGTGTTTAATTTCACTAAAATTGGTACAGCCGTTTGAGCGTAAAGGAGTAACAAACCTACACATACAAGTGTGATAGAGTGATTAGCGAACTCTGCCCGGTTTAGCACGGGGCCTAGTTTAACACAAAGTTTCCACGTTTATTGCTATTTCTATTAGTAAAAACCGCATCGAAATGTGATGCATAGTTAAGGAGGATATAGCGGATAAACAAACCAACGCCAAAAGACGACTTTATACTATGTAGATATGAGACATTAATTTCGTTGTTGATACGAACAAGCCTTAATTTTTTCCCCAAGTTGTTTTTTAGTTGTATTATGGGAAGTACTACAGCTTAGACTACGCGTCCACGCCTTACAATAATGTGTTAAAATATCAGGCTTACGAACGAGAAAAAATTATGTTGTATGGCTCCATCCCTTTAACAGTTCAGTTTAGGTCGTAACATGGATCGCGTTAAGAGCTCGTGGTCGGGCCTCATACCTGTGCCGTATTGTGCCAACTAATGGCCTAGAAGCTTGTTCGGCTAATTGATCGTTAATATAATTAAGCTAACACCAGCTCAATGCCTCCAGCAATTGTCCACAATGACCTTTGTTGACAGGTTTTGTTCCCAAATCAGGTGCGGTTAATAATGCAGTAGTGGTTAATGAAACATGGAATTCCAATCAGACTGTAACATTTGTCAATCATCGGTGACAGATGATTGAGGTTACGGTAATAGGATTTGTTGTATAACAGACCTTTTGTTCCATGAGGCGTAGGTTTGATAGAATCTGAGATTAAGAAGGCCCTTTCCGATCCTTGTATCGTCAACTTGAGCATTGTTTAAAAGCTTGTTGATTCATCCAATGCAATTTAAAAAAGAGAGATAACGTCTGAATGCTCTGTTAGCATTCGGTAATACTGTCGCTCACTTGAATATTTCACAAAACTTGTCCTAAAAATTTTCGTTTTTCAGAATCTCGATCAAATGTGCAAGGTATCAATAAATATATTTTCTTTTCTTTTTTAATATACGAGTACATTCTCAAGGGCCAAAGTTCAAGCAAAATAGTAGATTTTTAGAGGTCTTTACTGGATTAATTTTTAACACATTTATGTTTTAATTTCAATTGAAACCTAGATAATATCCAAAAGATAAATATATAACTATGTGTTCCCAATATATCTAGCGAAAGATGTGTAAGATGCGTGTTTTGTTTTGTACATATTTCTTTATTTCTTTAAATTACGTCATCCATATATTATCCATACAGAAACTGGCTGACTGACATATCAACGCACAGCCTAAACTACTAAGACTAGAAGCGTGAAATTTTGCAGAAAGCTTCCTTGTATTACGTAGGTGAGCACTAAGAGAGGATTTTTCAAAATTTCCACCTTTCGTCGACGGTGGGTACTGTTCCACGCGCGCCTCAAAGAGATGTCAGCAAATCGTAGGGGCCCAGCAGGGTCGAAGCCTACTGGGGCCACGGGTAGTGTGAAAGCGAAACCCGGGGCACTGGGACGAAGGCAACGAAGGAACAGGAGTGGGTTTTTAGTCAGTAAAAGTCTGACACTATCTCCCGCTCCGCCCAAGAGCAGGTTTTGTCATAAGATGATTTTCCCACACAATAAAAAAAAAACCCTAAGGGTATGAAACGGGGGTCCAAAGTTTCTTCCTACACGCGGGCGAAGCCGCTGGCAGAAGCTAGTAATGACATAAAAGCAGTTGTATGGAAATGTATCTCTGGTTACACAGTTATACAGTTTCTCAGTTATCTATGGGGGAATTGTTGAAAATTTTGCAATATTGAAAACTACCGTTTTCAGTGAAACTATCTCAAAAGAAGCGAGAATTTATCGCCTAAAGTGCTTAACTAGTTAAGTTTTACGGCGGTTTTAAAACAAAAACCGATACCGAGACTAAGTAACACTATTTTTCTTGAAGGTTTAAAACATAAGGAGGTGGGCGAAACTCGTGAAAAGGGTAAGACTCGTAATACTTTCCAATCGATTTACTTCTCCGTGTGTAAAGCTCCATACAGTGGATTTTACAGATTTCAGCCAAGAAGGTCGGAAATATATTTTTTCACTTGGGTATTTTTAAATGGCTAATATAGAGAGGCGAATATATAGATATATTTGTTTTTAACTGTAAGATACGCAAGAACCGTCGAAAAAGTAAAAAAGGAGAATATGAACGTTCTTCTTTGTTTAAAGTACGCTTGAATTTTTTGAGTACATACCATTATCAAGAGCTATAAATTGGGTAATATTATATACCAGTTGCTTTCAGCCGCTTCGTCCGAGTGATTATAAAAAATATCCCACGGAAACCTACTACGGGATAAAAAAAAATATCCTATGTATGTCTAGAATTTCGATTTTCAGGTTTACCCATCTACTAGGTTTCATTGAAATCCATTCAGCTGTTCGAGCGTGAAAAGGTAAAAAAAAATACACATCTCACAAACTTTCGCCTTTATAGTATTTAGTGTATTTTGCGTAACAAACCTACGGAATAAAAAATCCTCAATCTTTTTTGTAGTGATTGCACCGATTGTGGGTAAAATAAAAGAATGCCCCAATTTTTGTATCATTAGCTCGCAATGACACAGTCTCATGAAAATTCAAGGAAAAAACGGTATCCTTATAGAAT
The DNA here is from genome assembly GCA_949316375.1 of Mythimna vitellina. Taxonomy (NCBI): domain Eukaryota; kingdom Metazoa; phylum Arthropoda; class Insecta; order Lepidoptera; family Noctuidae; genus Mythimna; species Mythimna vitellina. Next base: position 6,924,768 of record OX438696.1, read on the forward strand.
CACTTTGTTGACCGTCTGTCTGTTTATCAAGACCCATTATCTCGGGAACGCGTAAAGGTATCGAGTTGAAATTAAATATAATCAGGTCTGCAGACCCTTCAAGGTGTGAAAAAATCAAACTAATGAGTTAACGAAAAAAAGATACGGCCGTTTATTGTATTACGACACTCTTAAGGGAACAAAAAATCATAGGGTATTTCCCGTTGACCTAGAATCCTGAAATTTGACATGAAGCAAGGTCTCAAAGTACAAGTAGGTATAGGAAAAAAACTGAAAACTGTAAATTTGTAGTTACGTCACAGTACGATTCGGAAAAATCTTCGTAACACAATTCGGGAATTGAACTGTTTTCATAGGTAAGTTTGTATGGGGCCCTCAGTGCGCGAGTCCGACTCGCACTTGCCCGGCTTTTTTCGTAATATTATGGCCGTAGCCATGCCATCACAGCCTCATGAAAGTTCTTTTCCCTTGAGAACTCTATCCCTAGGCAGAAAAACGTTCATCCTTTTCATCATGAACAAGAACAATAAGTAAACCTAAGTACATTTAATCTGTCTATGAAGTTTCAAAAGCACCTGTATGTGTAGAATTATTATCACGGTACAATTAAGAGATTATTCTCTTTGAGACCATTCTAGGTCTTGTAATTAAAATTTTACGTATGAAGGAAAGCTCAGTTTTCAAAGAGGTCGTAGGAACAAAGGAACTGAAAAAGCGGGTTATGCATTACCCATTATGGTAATGTTTTAAGTCGGTTATTTTCATACTATGGAACATTTAAAATCATATAGTTCTATGTAAAGCTAGCCGGTGCGTTCAACGAAGAACTGGTATATACTTTACTGAAGCTAGCTAAAAGCTTAGTTAAAGAGTAAACTTGAGAAAAATAACTGAAAAAGTTTCCTTTTAACCTTTTGAATGTCTTATGTTACACAGTTCGACATAAGCAATTGTCTTTCTATTGTGTCTCTAAATAAGGCATTCAAAGAGTTAATAGGTATTATTCCTGTAGGTAGGTACACGAAATACCAAGACAAAGAACACGTAATTGTAGGCTGCACAAATATTTGTTCCGTGCGAGAATGGAACCCGCGACACGCAGCGCAGCAGCCAAACGCTCAACCACTGCGCTTATCATGTCAACTAGTTAGTTTAGAATTACTTTTTTTTAGGTGGGAAATCATCCAATGACTTTGGCGTTCTAGGGAGAAGCGAGAGGGCGTGTCGAACTTTAACTCGGACGATCTAATTGCAAGTGCTGTTCACGCTGGCCTGGCGGGCGAATGCCCATACAAGTTTACTTCTCACTACACTTCTAGTATCTATAATGTTTTTATTGTCTTTGTCATTCAGTTACTCAAAAAGACTATCCACGAACACTGCCGACAAACTGTACTGCAGTTTGGCAGAAGATACCTATCTGAAAATATTTATGTAAATTTCTTGAATGAATCATTAAAAAAAAACTGACTAAAATCCACTCCTATGTTCTTTCTTTCCCTTACGTATGAGGACCCCGGGTTTCCTTTTCGGAGGCGAACCCATGACCCCAGTAGGCTTCGACCCTGCAAGGCCCCTACGGTTTTGCTGATATCTCTTTAAGGCGCGCCGTCTACAACTCGTGCTCAATCCGGCCGTTTACTGGACATTGCTTCTGCAACCCACGCCTACGGTGGCTGGAAATCAGGGTTGTGATACCGGCGGCTGGGGTCAGAGGAAGTCTGCTTCATCACGCGTGGGGCCTTCGTTAAAATTACTGTTCCGCAGGAGGAGGCGACCGCCTGCCATTCTTCCTTGCTCCGGACCATGCCGCTGATCCACCTAAGCGGGGCACACCCCCACCGTATGGTCAACTGTGTCCTACTTAAGCAAAAAACCGAGTCGATAACCTAACATAAAACTGGCAACTTATTAGCGTAGTTAAAATCCAGCGTAGTGTACAATCAGCAAAAATCTATACGTAACAATTGAATCCGATTAAAGAGCGGAACTTTTGCATCCAGGATTATATAAGCTTTCCTGTTTGCGACACGTGACTGTATCGACAAAAGAACTTTAAAATTTATAGCAGTCCGTTCAAATAGATAGTAGTTGGAAATAAACATGTATTTCCAGTTCACGAACTAAGTTTTGTTTTGGAGATTGGATTTCTCAAGATGGCGAGTTTGATATTGTTTTTGTGCTTTTGCCAATGCACTTTCAATTTATGATTTGAGTTGATAAAAATATTGTAAAGAACGTTTTTTTTTTTCTTGAAATGGTATAAACCAGATCCCATCTGATGGTAAGCAGTGATGCAATCGTTCAACAATCGCACTAGTTTGTAAAGTGCCTATTCACTCTAGCCGTGAAGAGACCTAAATTGTAATCGGACGGGAAGACCGCAACAGGCAAATCGTTGTCTTTTACGAACACATAGTCAGATACTACAAATCGCAGGTTATTCAAAATTCTTAACCTGATTTAATATCCACTGAGTTTTAGAACTGCGTCCAGAAGCTGCACATATTCAACCGTCCAAAGCCGTAAAACTCGCTTAGAAAGTACTAAGTGCATTACCCATATCCAACTAAACTATTCCAAAACTGGAACTTTGTTGAGCAGTCACGCCATTTAATTCCAACGTCCCTGCATTAAACTTCTCAATATAGGTGGAAATTTTAAATTAAAATTATATAGATACCTAAATGAACATAGCACACACACCAAAATTCACAAACTCAAACCCAGCAGTTGTGTAGTCGTGTTATCTAGCTAAACAATCCCATTTTGGAATTTAGCCTCCACAATTTATAATAAGTGGCAAATTTCAAATCTTTAAACCATAATCCGCCAAAAAATAACTTGAATTCAACTAAATAAAACTGTATTATTAAGTTATTATAAAGTCCATTAACCATAATTAGCTGAACTAGTCACAAACTTAAACTGAGTTGAGCAGTTACGCCGCCTAACGCAACCGTAGTTGCATTATGGTCGAAACTGCGTTAAGCGCACGCCCGACAGGCACCCGTCGGGTGACAAAGCACGTGTGTCGTGTGCGGCAGTTCTCGTCGCGGAAACCGGATGCACCGCAATGTCGCTAGTTCAACTTTAACGGTGTGCATGTAGTCGTGTCGATGGAGATCTTAATATTTATTACGTAGCATAAAGGTTGCGCGGGGCCCGGCTCCCCCAGACGGATGCCTACGCGGGTCCCCCGCAACGGACCACTTTTGTATGAGACTGCGCGGGCGTCCTCCATCATAAATGTAGGAGGCAACTTCATTTTTTAACACATTGAACAAAATTCAAATTGAAAACGAAATGCATAAGTAATAATTTTATTCAACAAACTCGAACCTTACTACTTCTTACTATCAAGTGTATTATTAGCCTTAGAGAGCTAATGGTGGCCCAGTAGTAACGGCCTCGATTTACTGCAGGCACATTTCTTTTTGTACAATTTATTCTATCACCGCTCCTCTCAAAACGGTGAATGAAAACATCGTTTGGAATCCATGTGCATTCATCAATAACCGGGCCTTCCAGGTGGATTACGATCCATTGCCTCTCCTAGAGAGAAGGCCCGAGTCCCAGTACCTTATGAGCCTGCTTATGCTATGCTAAACAAAACTCTCTTGTTTAATTATTGTCAAATTCACTAGTCATTACCAGCCTAACTGTTTCAAAACTTGTATAGAACACTTTAGCAGTCACGTCATCTAACTCAACCGCATTAGACTCCACCATATAGGTGGCAACTTTAAAAATTGAATTTTCCTCCGCCCCAATTCATATTGTTCGGTTAATCAACGTTAAGCTTATTAGCGGTCGGCGCGTATCTCGTGCAGTACATTTATCATGGCGAATCTAGTTAGTGTCTCGTGCAGGAACAATGCTCTCACATACACTACCATCCAAAAGTTTGTTAGCAGCCAAGTAAAATGAAATGGGAAGAAAGCTATCTAATATTTTTTATAATGATCCATAATAGAAAATAAACAAATTCTAATTTAAATGTAAAAAGGAAAACATTAAAATTACAACAAAATAATTAAATTTTCCATAGAAGTGCTTCGAAACTTTGGTGAAGTTAAAGTTTAATTCCTTTTCTATATTTTTTTTAGTATTTGCTCGCACTTTTGAATCGTTCTATCGAACTTGTTAGTGGTCAATTTATCACCATTATATCAAGTTCATCCGAAACAAGCTCATTGGAAGAAATTTTACGTAATTGCAATGGCCATTATTGCATGGTTTTAAAATCACTTTATCGTTTTCATTTATCGTTTTTCTTGTTCAAAATGTTCTCGCTCAGTATAGATGAATGCTTAGGATCATTATTCTGTTAAAAAGTCAATCCAGGGCAAATGAGGTTCATCTCATTAGCCATAGACAAGAGAAAGATTCCGATTGGTATGGCGGAATCTTTAAAATTTTTCACACTTGACATTGACATTTGATATATTGACCTGATTATTCACGTGGTATTGTTAGCTTTTTTAAGCACCAACACATCCCCTTAATCCCTAAATAAATAAGATGCATTTTTAGCCTTTATTATGGAAATGGATGTTGCTCGCATATCATTTAGACCTGCGGTTATATGGTGCAGTTAAGTCGATTCTTTTTAGACAGAACTCAGATGAATTATGTTCTTCATTTCTTGATATTTTTCTATTTACATTCTTCCAGTTACTTGATTCCTAGCAACCCTGCAGTGGATACCTTAACAAGAAATACCGAGCCACTCTGCAATTTGAGGTTCTATTCAAATGTTATTTACTTGCGATATCCAATTGACAGAAGGAAAAGTACGGTCAAAGCACTAGTCAAAAGCTTTCGAATACAGACAAAGTTATTATATATAACGTGTGACAATGCTCCAGTACGACTAAATAGGCCCAAAAAAGTTAAAGCCAATAAAAATGTTTAATAAAACCACACCTCTGTACGAAAGAAAGCATGTATTAAGTCATAACTCATAAAACACGTGATTCGACAAAATCAAGGAATTTGTTAAAAAAGAAACTGGGCATTGCGAGACAGACTCGCGCAATGCGGGATCCGTACAATCTTACCTACATAAATATTTCAATTCTTGAATCGATACTCAAAGATTTTTCCGAATAACAAAAAAGTAGGTGATTTTTTTTGTGACGTAAGTAAAAATTTATATATTGCTAGCACTAGCTATTTGTTTACAAACAGATGTGTTCCCTAACTTCTGGACGGTAATGTATTAATATCAATGTGTCTTTCCGGGTGCCCCTGGTAGTAATTAAAATGCATTTGCATTTTAACTCTAACTATTAACTCTTGTGTTATTTTCAAACATTTCCTAAAATTCTTCATCTCATCAATATCTTCCGTTATGGTGCGTTTACACGTGGGCCAAGCTCGGCCAACAGCCATTGTTTAAACGGAGCTTCCCCTATGCTGGCTATGGATGACGATTGGCCGAGGCTGGGCCCACGTGTAAACGGGGCATTACACGTGCCAGTTCTTGTTTACTCGATTTTATTTTGTTACAAAAGAATTCAAATCCGATTTGCATATTAAATGTAATGTTGCCGATTGGAAGAAACCTGCTTCCGTAAAATTATGCATTCGGCAAGAGAGATATAAGATATCACAATCATCCAAGCGCAAAGAATTGTCAAAAGGAATATCTGGGAAACATGCAGATTAGATTCGGTATGCGGAACTGAGATAATAATATGGTATATTACACGAGCGATAAAATGAAAAAAAAAAAAGTCACAGAACAGCTAATACAGACTTCGTCCTCGTCCTAGATAACTGACCTATGTATATTTGTTAACATTAGGTGTACATGTAGGCTAAGCTTAATTGGTAAAACAACAAAGTATTAACCAAACTCAAGTTTTGGCTAATAGTCAGACATTGTTTATTTGGTCCAACCAAGCCTCAAACCTTGGCTGAACAAAGTGAACAATAGCAGTTAAATTAATTAATTCGGTAGTAAAACTGATTTTCTTAAAATTATCAAAAAGTAACATTATCCAAAACTGAAAAAGTAAATTAGAAACTTTTCAAATCTGATAGAAGGGGAAACTATCAATTAACAGAAAAAGTATGCATAACCTGAAATGTGACGTCACTGCCATTAGGTTAAGTTGCGTACAATAGATATAGCGAGATGATATGGGATTATCACTCCACCAATTTTACTCAAACCAATATTTGACATGCTAATTGCTGCTACATTTAATAACCAATTTTGATGATGTTTTTAGAAAGACATTCATTTTTAGTGTTAATTGTAGTTTTATACAAAACATAATATCGAGATCGCCGCCGCCGATCGCCTCCACGAGGACACGGCGTTGCTCTGCCCAAACGGGGCACACCTCAAACGTGTGCTCCACCGTGTCCTCCGGGCGGTCCACAAAAAACACAGGAGAGCGCCCAATTGCCACATATAAATCAATCGACAACCTGAAAACCAATGACAACTTAATAGATCGATACTACAGGAATAAAACACTTAAAGTTAAACAAAATTCATAATATCGCAAGGGCTAGTCTTGCGAATTTCAACGTTCATTTGGCTAACAACATATACCTGATGCTATCTTCACATATATTAGTTTTGTTATAAAAGTTTCTGACAGTTTTACGTTCTTTCGCGGAACCTATTTCCTTTCGCACAAATAAAAGTATATGAGAACTACGACTATTGCCCTAAATAATAGTGCTGAACATTATTAGATGCCTTCCTCCATCTGTTATGATTTAGTATTTATTATCTGAATGAATAGCTCAAGTCTGTTCTAGTCAGTTCATTACCGTGCCTGCGTTTAACGAGGATCTCATGCAAATTGTTCTTTGCAGGACGAATTTCCTTTGCAATTAAAGCGTAGTTCCTATCACCATTCACCAGCAAAGCTGCAGTACGTGGTGTAGCTGTCGCTAAAACTCTTAAATTCTGATGTATGACTTTTGAAATTGCCTTTGTATAGAGTCTCGTACTCAACATTTATCATGTCGAATCTAGCTCCAAGTCCCAGTGTCGGCATGTCCCGCGAACAAAGCTTCTTATTTAACGACGCTGTATTATTGAAGACCTAGCTATAACCCGCGCTACTTCTTGCTATTTTCCTTTTATTACACTAAAACCGGTCGAATAGTTATAGCTGTTTGAGGGAGTTATGACAGCGTATTTATTGTTGTTACTTATTTTTTATAGTTCAAGATCATTGTTAATACATAATAATAAAGCTTGTTTGTTGTATTATGGCATAGTAACAAAGGTAGCGCAAATATTATCTTCGCGGAAACATTTGGATAATTTTTCTCGTACGTATTTGTTGATCACTGGCTTAGACTTACCTACATTCGTAGCAGGTCTGTGAGGGGTTTAAGTTTCAGTAGTGGAGATTTATAGCGTTAGGCTACATACAAGGATGCGAGGCCATCGCCTAGGAAGCACCACATTAGCCTGCTTCCAGATAAACAGCGTAGGTGCTAACCTGACACTTCCAGTTTAGATTTTGACGTTGAAAGCCAAAACTCATCAACACCACAGAGATAAATATTTCCAATATAAAGTGTCGAAGCTCAGAAAAGAATTTGAGGAGAGCAATCATCTTATGTTCCAATCAATGAAATCCAATGATACCCCGAAAAATCCAATAAGACCTCCCCAATCTTGAACCTTCAAATCAGTAACGGATACCTAACGAACACAATGCTTAACTGTAGGATCGAATATAAATTCCATCGCGTTTCAATTCATCTGCTTCGGAACAATGACTGGGCTGTGATCCAATTAAAATTAGATTTTAGTTTGCTAGGAAACAATTAAATGAGAGATGGCAGTTTCCTATTGCTTCTGTTACAGAAGCCAAATTAAAATCAATTTATAGAAAGGGTCTAGTCAGATAACGGTCAAAACTTTCGTAGGATTCCTTTATGGAGATGTCAGTTGAAGTCAGTCTCAGCTTACTATGCAGTTGGAGTAAGTTAGAGAACAACTGAAGGCATGCTTGATTAGTTTAGATCTGCATTTAGACTTCGAACTTAGGACCGGAATGTCAAGGGTCTTATCCAATTGAATTATTCTGGGGTAGATACGTGAGGTGATTTTTGATAGACATCTGTCGCCTAGGTAATAATTTTATGTGACTTGACATCATTATTAATATGGATAAAAGCTAGACTAGTGTTCGTCTTTCGTGAAAATCTAAGGAACAGTGACGATTTCCGACATCACAAAGAAACTCTTTCAATTCAAGTTCCACGATTTCAGTTGGCAAACTAATCTCGAAGTGCATTTGAGGCGAGGGCAAACGCAGTATCTGTGCTTAGGTCAGCATTTATCCCGTTTGTGGGCCACAATCTAAAGTCGTTAGCGGTTGATTAATGAGTCAACGAGTGAGGATTATGCGCTAATTCCGCAAAAAAACATCCTATCTCAAATGAAAATAAGCGGCGCTTCGTTCAAGTCGTTTTTTTTTTTTTAACTTTCGAATTTTACACCGGGAAAGTTGAGAGTTCTATGCCTAATTTAAGGGATGGTGAGTGTTGGTTGAATATTAAACAGCTGAAATTAACTTCTGAGGATGAATTACGTTTGTTTTACGTCAGTAATAAAACTTACGTGGTTGTACTTTTTAATTCTCTCGAAGAGTTATTTCAGTTATTATGTCGAGTACTGATCGTTATAAAAGCGACACGATTTAGCTTAAAATATTTTCGAAACTGCCATCCATTGGACACTAGAATTTCGGAATATTAATTATATTTTTAGCTACAACTGGGATACTGGCATTCAATAATTGATTGATAGCTAACGGAGGCTGCAGAATGGGCACACGTTTGAATAATTAGAGTAGTTTGTGTTCAAAATATTCGACTAACACATAATAGGATAATCAAAATAGAATTGTTGACGCTCTATTATATATAATCTAATATCTATATATAACTGATGCAAGTCGATACTTATCTGAACTTGAATGGACTGACGTCAACGAGGGAACTACAATAGTTAGGTACTACGTCAGTCTTTTATAAAATCAATATTATGCAACCGATTTTCTACTACATCGAATTTTAGTCTTAAAGTAGGAGGGTTTCTCCTGATTCCAATTCCACTCGTGTCTGAAGATTGACATCTCTGCTGACGCAGATCTATGGTATTACCAAAAGAATAAATATACTTTAAAAACAAGCGGAAATATAACCGCAAAATTGAAGCGCGCACGCGACCACACGTACCCGCAAAACTGAAATTTTAAACAATAAAAAAGTAGTTTAACACCGGTTTTCCTCACATTTCTCAACTCGTTCCTTTAATGCAACGGAGACATGAGAATCCAGCATATGACGCACTTCAAGACATATTTCTCGTGAACATGTTACAACCAGATGCTACTTGGAATTTTTTAACACTACCCCTCTCTCCTATTCTCTCGTCGTAAGCAAGATATGACAAACTTTAAACAGTTCGTGAAAAGCAAAGTAGCGATCTAGGCTTTCATGTTCTATCATGTAAAACATTTGGAAATATTAAATATTGGAATTCTGGAAATACAAATCAATTATTGAACAGCGATCATTCCGAACAAAATTGGGCTATCCTTTTATTTCGACGAATAATATTATGATTACTTTCGTTTGAAAATTGGATGATTACCTTATTGAAACCCAGCGTTCCGAAAGCTTGTTGGCCGCCTTTCAATTCCCACAAAAACCTACAAACACGCCCCATTAATTTTCCGGAAAGAACTAGGTTAAGGAAAAACTGGAACTGTGATATTCGCACAAGAGTACGGGACTGCACCATTTTTTGTTCAGGCTAATTGATCGAACGATTAGAACCTATCGAATACTTTGGATTAGAATTTCTACAATTTTACCTTAGTAACTGATATCAACAACAGCTTGCTGTTAACATCTAATTAGATTCAAAATTCACTCTTTAGGTCTGTTTAATCTTTGGGCTTCAGGATTATTTGAAAGAGTTACCGCGACCCTAAAACGCACAGGGCAACTGAAGGTATACGAGTGGTGTTATTAGTAGAATAGAATAGAATAAAACTTTATTGTACCTACACCAAAATAGTAACAAAAACTTTTAAATAACTTAATCTATGGGTACAATGGCGGTCTTATCGCTAACAGCGATATTTTAAATTCTTACAGTCTATAAGAACTTAACATAAAAAAGCGGGTAGTCTGCGGGGGAAGTATAACACTCCCTCTCGATCCACCTAGAGCGGGACGTTTTTGAAAATTACCTACTCGAAAAAAAGGTCCGTACAAGCTTTCTATTAAGGAACTATCCTGGAGTATTCCAGGGTAGTCCGTGAAATTCAAATGTTTTTAAGTTTTTTTTAGAATTTGGCAGATCATTGTCAAGTTGTATGTGGATTAAAACATGATTAGCGTCCGTAACACGTATTAACTACAGAATTATAATCATCAATACAACCCTCTCAGTTCAGCTAACACCCCATTGAATGACTTTTTCATCAAATAATCCCGCTCTTAGGCGAAGCGAGAGATGGTGTTAGATTTTACTGAGTAAAAACCCACTCCTGTTCCTTCGTTTCCTTTCGTACCAGGGCCGAGTCTTCCTTTCAGAATAAGACCCTTGGCCCCAGGAGGTTTCGATCCTGCTTGGCCCCTAAAGTTGCTGACATTTCCTTGAGGCGCGCGTGGAACAGTACGCGCCATCGACGACTTGGGCTCGGTCCGGACGATTACCCGACGGTCGAACGGCGAGCTACCCTTTGCTCACCGTCCGCAAGGGGGATCAGAATCCCGGCGAGTCAGAAAAATATTTAAGAAATCTTGATTTTGGCGGGCTATCCTGGAGCCTTAATAAAATCAATACCACTAATTTCTTACTTCTCAAATATGGTTATTACAAGACATTAAGAATGAAAGCTCGTAAAAATTAGAATCATTGTTTTAATATAGTTCTAACATCACACAAAACGGCTCGAACGCGGGAGAGTAAACATTTAATAACATCAAATGATATGGCTCCCAAACTTGATCCCATTCATTAAATGAAATAGGGTTGACACTTTGTAAAGTTTGCCGAGATAAATTATATTTTGCGGGCGACGAGTGCAGTATTCATTAATAATGTGTTAAGTTTCGCGGACATGTGGGGACAGGGAGGGTTGTGTTTGATAGTTTGTATAAACCGCCAATCTTTTGTTGAAAGGGTTAAAAACATTGCGGTCCGTTTTATTAGAATTTTCGGTTATTAATCAGAACTTCAAAAGTCATATTATTATTCATTTGCTGAGTATCACATTTTATTTATAATAATATACTATATAAGAGCGAATAATATATAAATATAATATTTAAAAAAAACTTTTTTTGTTGATAGGTTCGAGCTTAATCACTGTCTCACCTGATGGAAAGCGAAGATATGGTCAACGATGGAGCACGCTTGCCTAGTAGTAACCTATTCACTCTTGACTTATATATATATTTATAACCTCAGTATTTTAACGGGGGCGGCTGCGGGCAGTAGCTAATAAATGAATATTTTTACACTAATTATTACAATTTATTAAAGCAAAAATTTGTATGTATGTGTGTCTGTATGTTAGTCCTTGAAGCTCAAACAGTCGAACAGATTTCCATGTTTGGCACGGGTAGATCATGTCCTAGAATAGCACATATTTTTATCCCGGATACATTTTATCACAGGAGTAGGTCCTATGTTCCCTCGGTATAATTTTCTACTTAGACGCGGTTAAAGCTGCTGGCAGAAGATAGTAAAAGATAAAATTAATCTTTAATGTTTATCTCACGGGTCACAGCAACTTTCTTAAAAAGAAAAAAAAACTATAATATCCATGTTGCACAGACATATATAGATTTTTATTGCATTGCAGCTACGATAGTGTACTTTATGATCAAAAATTTTCAAAGAAGACGACGATTTTATCTAAAGAAAACCACAGATTTTAGGATAACTTAAAGCTAGCTTCATAAACAGTACACTTTATGTGCAAGATAAAGGCACACATGACTTTATGCTGTCTACTTACTTAAACAGGTGCCCGTGAACGTGAACGTAAAACGAATGGAGAAATGAAGAATACCCATATAAATCACAATCTAGAATATGATTTCGTTCGCGTATTGTAATTCAATTGAATGAGCCATTTCGTGCGAGCATCTGCTTTACAACACGGCAGTAATAGTGTACTAACATTACATTATATCACGGTGATATATTTGGGTACTTTATCAAAGGAGGATTGAGGAAGCTTTACCTGCACGGTGAATAGATTCCGTGTTTTCCATTGAATGTACCCCTGTATTTTCTCTGTCCACTAACAAAGATGGGAGGGAATGTTGGAAACAATACGTCGGAATTGGAAATGTGATTTTATCAAAATTATGTTTTTGAATTCTTAGCCATGTTTTGACACAAGTTCCTTTCGAATTTCACGCAACTTAGCGAAATATAATTTAACTTCAAAGGAAGTTTAGAGACATTTATCATATGGATTTAGTTTCTAAAAGACATTGAGTAATAAGTACATTTTATAATCTGAAAACTCAATATCTTTACTGGTTTGAGTTTACGAAATGGCCGGTTTAGCAATTAGCTGTTCCATGCTCTTTCAGCAATTTTAATTACACACTATAAATATTTTATACTTTTTTTCATACTTTAGAATTTATTTTCAAAGCTTCATCCAGTTCAAATAAAGAAGTCTCTGGCTATAAACTTAAAGCTTAAACGAGGTTCAAGAAACCATTCAACGGTCGTACCTCTGCTATAGAAAATCCTGTGCTTTTTAAAACTATAGATCCGAATCTATCCAAATACCTTCTGCTTTTCGTGTAACCTAATGGCCACAGGGGAAACATACTCTTTTACACAATAAAATCTAGACTGAAACGAGAGTACAGGCGTTCGGACAGTCAAAGGGACTGTAAGTGCATGGAGGTGTCAATAGAATGAACTCGCGAAAGAAAATAAAAGAAAAACATGCTACCGAGTGAATGGATCATGCCCCAGTTGCGTACGATCGCTTTATTAAAATCCAAGAACTGGGAAATTGAGTATCAAGTTTGTTTTTTTGTTATGACTCAATTTCCTGATAATCCCGAGTGCAGAAAAACACTAGACAAAAAAAAAAACATTTTTTATTATCTGCTTGTCTTTTCAAGGAAATCAATTTATCGTCATCGATTTTACAAAGATAGTTTATCGTTAAAATTGCGTCTTGTTTAGTTATCACACGAACAAAGGCGAATATGTAAATACAATTTCAACTTAGCAACTGAATTGTCTTTTATTTCCAAGGACTATTCACGAAACCTCTACAATTTTCTTTTAAACACACTCCTTTTAACGAAGCAGAAACGCTGACGAAACTCGTTTGCCCGAATACTTTCAAAGTAGTCCATAGATTTTGCGTAAATTATCCAACAACTTACAGGTACTGGCACCGTATCTGCAAAGTATAGCCGATACTGGTGTAAAATTTTATGACGTTCTTGTATCAGAACAAAGAAAAAGGAACCAATATTTAGATTCAGAGCCACAAGCTAGACTTTTATCTAAATTTCAGTAGCAGTCAGTCGTGCTACCATGAATTTTGAAGAACACGGACCCTGTATTCTTTGTTGTATTTTGTACGAGAACAGGGTAACAAATGCCGGTTTACTTAGTAATGCTAGAAGCCAGATCCATTACATAGGATTTATTACTTAGTGGGACTAAGGATTTAACCTAAGCCATCTAAATGTTGCATTTTCATGTAATACCCTTAGAAGCATGGATGGCTCTTAGATAAACAACGATCCAGCGATGTAAAACTAAAAATATATTAAAGATCACGACACATTCTTTACGCCCGATTCGATGTTACGCGTTCCCACATGCGGTCATTTGTAAGATCGCGTTAGATGTTTCGATTCTTGTTACAGCTTCAGTTTTTCAGCAGAATATATCAGTTCTAGTCGAATTTATAATACATGCAACAACCCCGAGGTGAATTTATGAATTATTAACTTAAAACAAAAGGTGTCAACGAAAGAAATACATTACTTTCAGCAGTGACAAAAACGCCATCCCGAATCTCGAGTCTCATAAGATTATCGAAAATACGGCAGGTACACCTAAAACGGTAATACTATAAATATGGAAACCTTGAAAATAAACGTAAAGTCTTACCCCAATCTTATGCAATGCATTTCCTTTTCGTAGAGTCATCGTGAATAAATAACACAAGACACCCATGAAGCTTGTCCGTCATTGTGAGATAGTGTGGTGACCCCACTAAAATATGCAAATGACGAGGTACGGCGAATAGTATAAGACAAGGACAAGTAAATATTGCACGTACACGGTATGATTTGATACACTTATGTGTATTCGTTTTGAACGTGTGTTAGTTTGGTATTTTTTGTAAGAACTGAAAGTAAAGGTATTTTTTGTGTCTTTAGGGAGTCTTTTTACGGTACAGGTATAAAAAACTTTCATTTATTTATGACAGGTACTCCTTTTCACACAGGTCTTGTCTTGAAATTTTATCGTCTAATAACAGCGCGTTCCATCGTCGACCGCCTCATCGCTTTCCATCAGGTGAGATGGCGGTCAAGCGCGAACCTATCCAGAATAAAAAAAAAAAAAAAAAAAAAACATACAAAGACTGTGATGGCGTGTGCACAACAATTGTGATAATATAGTTCTTTAAAATTTTGCATAGAAAGTAAGTGATTTCAAACGCTCAACAAAAATATTACCATCTTAACATAATAACAAAACAAATCGCCGTCACAAAAGCAAGACATTCAATTTCAAAAACTAAAAACAAACTAAAAGTTTTACAACAAACTAGTGCACAGTGTATCAAGTTTATCTACAAAATAAATACAACTCTATCATCTAGTCTATGGATAGTTACCTCCGGGACTCGTTGTTTATGCCCTCAAGTTATAAACAACGAAGGATATGGATATTGAATTTTGTTTGAATAAAACCTTGTTCTGTATTCAGAACACGTGTGTTCTAATAAAACTTTTGTAAGGGTCTTGGTAGACGTGCTGTTTGTGGAATCGGCGGTCAGAGATTTAGTTGGAAACTTAATACAAATATTAAACTGTTACCCATCTCGAACTGTTACTGATTACAGTGAGCCTGCATTATCCCACAGCTGACCAAAGGCCACTAGAATGAGTTCAAGGATTTTCGATCCAAAGCTAATGTTTTGTCCAGTTCGTCTTGTCATCATTGATTAAATCGCTTTTGGAAAATTCAATACAAGTACGAACATAAACAGAATAATATCAATTCTGATATTGCGCTCAAAGCAGTGCAATTAATCAACAAAACGCTAAGCAGTACCCAAGCTGGAGAGTTGCGTCTTCTTCTTGGTTAAAATATTAGCAAGCAGTGACAGGCGGGCTTTTTGGGACGCTCTAATTTGTATTTTGAGAAGTTCAAAGTGTTGATTCTCAGCCTTATTTTAATAAAGGACTTTAGATCTAGAAGCAATCGCCTAAACGCAAGGTTTCGTGCACAACCGAAATAAAAAGTTGCCATAACGGTATCCCGTTTCGACAACTTCTTAATTTCAATTACAGCATTTTTGCCAGGCTAGCAAAATTACACTCTACAACGCTTCTGGATTTTGTAAATTTCTAATGTCGCTCATGTACTTACTCGTAGATAGATATAGTTTAAACTACTTCATTCTTAAAATCGGGTCTTTACGAACAATTTTTCATAGAATTAATCTCGTTATCGTTATCTTGAAAAAAAGTTATACTATTCATGTCTGCATAACAACAAAAATAATGTAGTGAAAAAATCTTTTTAGTTAAGTATTTATTTAATATAGTCAATGACTATGATGACTGCATAATACTTTTCTAAGAGTTCAGTATTTTTCGATTTTACCTTTTTTTAAACAATATTTTAAAGTAACACCAAAATTGAATCTATCTATGAAAACAGCATCTAAATTCATTATTAAATAAAAAAGCAATTAGCATTCAAAATATTAGTATGAGGCAGAGTAGAGGCGTGGTCTCACTATCTCTTTTATACGCGAATATTTTAACGGCAGTTACGTCACACTTCAGTTTGTGCATCGTTCAATAATTTGTAAGTTTCCCCTTCCACTAAATTTAAATAGTTTCTAACTCACTTAATTTTGAATGGATTAGAAAATATTTTCCATTTTTAATAAAAATAATTTTAAATACAAATTTAAGAAAAAATGAGTCAACTAATTGCTCTATTTCATTCACAAGATCGCTTTTCGACGTTAAAAGTAACAAATCTGCAAAGTTGCTAAAAGTAACAAGTCTGCAAAGACTCTAACACAAATCTTTTGTAAGGGAATGAAATATTTTGTAAATATACGTAAGGTCGATAAAATTGGTTGCCTCTGTATAGCGATTTTGCGGTGAACGTGATGTGAAGGCAAAGCGTGAGTTGTGCGAAGGTATTTATCGTTTATTTGAAGGTAGCATGTTTCGATGACTTCTCTTTGTGAGGTTTATTGGACTGATGTTGGGTATACTTTTGTGAGGAAACATTCTTTGTATTGGATAGCCTTATGAGGATGTACTTGTCGTGTCATTTATTTTGTAGCATAGATTTTGCGCAGCTGTAGCTCGGTGTCGTTTGATTACTTTGTTTTTTTTACGTGATTTCAAAACTATTTTCTACACATACGTTTTTGTAGTCATTTAAAAAAAAAAGTATCATCATCATCTTCTTCCTGCCCTTGTCCCATCTTATTTGGGGTCGTCGCAACACGTTTTTTTCTTCCATTCTATCCTGTCAAAAGTCATACTATCACTAACTTCCTTTTCTTTCATATCACTGTTCATACAGTCCAACCATCTTTTCTTTGGCCTCCCTCTCCCTCTCCACCCATCCACATGTATACTCATAACTCTTTTAGTAGCATGTGTTTCATCTCTCCTCTTTACATGACCATACCAAGACAAACGATTCTCCTTCAACTTTTCAGTCACTGGCGCCACTTTCAAACTTCCTCTAATATATTCATTTCTTACTTTATCCATTCTCGTCACACCACACATCCATCTCAACATTCTCATCTCCGCTACATGCAATCTTTTTTCATGCGTCTTTTTCACAGCCCAACATTCTAATCCATACAGTATGACAGGACAGGTTAAAAAAAAAAGTATAAAAGTAAAATATCCCATATGAAGTAAGTATGAAACAAGTACTAACAAGGAAAAATTCTCACAAGTGACGGAACCGGATTCGCCTGATTTGAAAACCTGGTGAATGATGAATTCGACGTCAACAACTCCCTATTATATCGAACGAAGTTTTCGTAGCTGGTAGTAGTAAATTACTGATGTTAATGTCGGTCCAACCGACCGCAGAACACAGCACGTCGGCACATAGCCATCCATTCTCATGTTAGCACGGTGTACATAAATATATTAGGTAAATTATAAATTATAAATAGGTAAAAGGTACGTCGAAACTTCAGTATACAAAAACAAAATACCTACCGATTAGCTAACACTACCACAATGAGTTCGAATTTGGAAAATTTGTTATTTTTGTATTTAATGGTGTTTAAATGTCGGTATAGTTATCGGCACAGATCTTGAGCGCTCGAGGAAAGAGTGGGAATCGCTTTGCGCATCGTACACTTATGGCAAAGAAAATGTACACCTATTTTATTTTAGTTTTTCTTTTACCTGTTAAATTTTTGTTTATAAAATTGTTTATCTTCTTAATTCAGGTTGAAGGTAAAAGTAAAAAAAAATAATATAAATAGTTTAAATCAAAGTCGCTGTGTTTTTCTGTCTGTTTTTCCGTTTACTTATTAACCATGCCATGAAAATCGTATGAAAATCTGTTATTTTCATACGATTTTCATTATCTTTTAGAGAATTTCTACCGGAACGTATGCATATTGTAACAAAGACGAAAATTTCAAAGATTTGTAACACCCCTACGAAGAAATTCCTAACATTTTACCTACTTTTGAAAGGAACTTTCTCTGTGTGCAAACTACAAAAATTGTTAAGCCGAGAACGCATAACAGGCACCTGTTATGCGTTCTCGGCTTAACAATTTTTGGTGACATAATAACCACTAATAAAATAATCAATAATAAAAATAACATCGATGGATTAAAAATCACAAGTCAATTTATTGGCACGAACAGTGGCGTGCCTAGGGTTTCAAAATAAGGCAAGCCCAATAAAATTTTAACCGATTTCAAAAAAAGAAAGTTCAGTTTTCGACTGAGTATGTAGGTACCTACGTATGTATCATCGCAATTTTCTCGTAAGTAATTACTTGCTTTGTAACGGGACTAACAGGTTACAGACAAAAAAAAAAACAAAACAAAGTTACAAAACGAAAGTTAAAAAATAGCTAGATAGAATGTAATAAGGAATTTAAATAAATTATTTATATTGTAATTGGAATCGTCTTTCTTAAGAAATGATTTAATTACATCAGAGTAAAATGTTGGTGATCGTTTGAATTCTACCAACAACTGTTTTTCAATAGCTATCATTCGGAATTCGGAAAGACGCTCTTGACCTTGTGTATTTCTCAGATAGGTATGGATACGTTTAAGAGACGAAAAAGCACCTTCCGCGGAAGAACTTGTAGCCGGAATAGTTACAACAAGAAACGCTAACTTTAACAGCTCGGGAAAGGCATCTTCGAGGTTATTCTCATGAATGAAATCAATTAATTCGAAAAAATTATGATCTTTCAGATCAGGACTAGAATACAAGCAAATCAATTGGTTTTTTAATGTTTGTTTGTCGAAATAGTTTGCATAAATGTCAAATAATGAATCTAATTCCTCTGTAGGAAAATGTAAGTGAATAAATTTCAGAATATCGTTCAGTAATTTCGGTATTAATGTTATTAATTACTTCTACAAAAAGTCGTCTACATTCCGTTTTTGCACAGTGTACGTTGCGACTCAAACGAGGAGCCGAGTTATTTTGCAACGTATTCTCATAAATTTGATCAAATTCGGATTGAAATTCAGCACGTAACCATGCCTGAAATTCCTTTATTTTATTAATACAATAACCGACATCAACTTGTGATTTTTGTAGAATATTGTACAAGCAGTCAGTTTTTTCAAATATCCGATGAAACCTACAAAAAAAAAATTGAAATTAAAAGATGAAGAAGTTTTGGACTCATCATGTCCTCTTAAAGGAAGTTCCTGTTGTGCTAAATGACAAACAATATCGACTAATCTTTGAAATACACTACGGTTGTTATCAACGCGCGTGTTATATTTTGAAATTTCCTCAGATAACTGGCGTGATATAGATGTCTCAATTCGTTGTTTACCAAAATTACCGAAAGAAACCATTGCACACAGGTGTTTATGGGAATTTGAGTGCCTTTTGATGGCGCCAGATATGTTATTTAAATCATTATAACCAGATGTATTCCAAACGGAATCTTCATTAGAAAAAAATATGCAGCACCAGCAATACAACTTATTATTGTGCGAACAGCCAACTATCCAACTAGTTTTATACACTGATCTATTATATTTTCGTTTATGCGATTTACTAGTCTGAGAAATACACAGATTAGGCGTCGGTTTTAATGAAGAAATTAATTGTTTTTCTGATCAAAGTTTAAAGATTTTACCTTATCTTCGCCAATCAAAACTAGAACGCATTTTAAATCCTCACAAGGTACCTCCCAAGGTTGCCTCCATTGTTGTAGGTAAGTCACCAAAACAATTGTATCACTGAGAAAATCTAAGATAACACACAAAAAACAACAAACAACAAAAAAAAAATCTATTTTCCACTCAAGTAAATAAAACTGAAGTGAGTTGCAAACAGAGTTGCAGTGTTGTCATTTAGGCAAAAAAAAGTCGCCAGGTATATGAAAAATCTAGCTAGATGTCGCAAATTTTTTATTTTTAAGATATTGCTTGAATATTTAATTTCGTTGTTTTAAAAAGTCGCTAGTTTTTATTGTTGCTAAATCTTAAAAAAAGTTTCCAAACTCGTTAAAAATCTCCAAGATCTCACAACGTCGCTAAAACGGCAACACTGCAGAGTTGGCAAGGTGACAGGGTCACGCATACGCGAGCAACTTCATACGAATGCCCGGCTTAAATCTTCCATACTGATCGATTTGTAGACGCAAAAGGTCCTAACTCGTTATACGGCACGTCGCCATAGGTGCGAAAGAGACAGAGATAGTATTTGAAAGCCCGGCAAAAGCCGGTGCGTGTAAGCGAGATAGCTATATGTAGATGCTGCAAATGCGAAACTCTGCGCGCGAACAATCGCGATGTGTAGTAGTGTGGCATAGGTAGATACTTTGTGTTATTTTGATAAAAATTAAGCGCGCGAACTTTTAAATAGTTCGGGTTTGATATTGATTCCCTATCGAGCATTTTAGTAAGGCTTCTCGGCTTGTATGAAGGAACCGCCACTGGGCACGAAAGTGTACTCGTCGTCGTTAGGTACATGCAGCAAGCGCAGGGAAGCAATCACGAGTGACGTCTATGAGGCGATGCGCGGCGAGCCAATCACTAACATTCCCCGCCCCTGCGTCTCACTTCATACCACCAAAGAGACCTAATATTATATGTATAAAATTTTCTTTTTATGCACCTACCATATTGTCTCTTCACCACCCTAGGTTGACTGGTAGAGAATGCCTGAGGCATTAAGTCCGCCTTTGTACTTTATGTTGCATGAAGTTTAATAAATAAATATTTTACTTCTGCGCAAGTAACAGTCAGCGCTCAAGATCCTTGCCGATGCCTATACTAGTTATTTCGAAGAAGACGAAATTTCACCAGCTAATTTAATTTGATCTTAAATGTACTGGCTCTCAAAGGAGCACATAAAAGGCTAATTGTATTTGTGAAAAATGCTAATATCCCGATAAAAAAGTAAGCAAGGCGATAGTGTGGCTGTCTAGCCAAGAACACTTGAGACAAAGTTTCCAAATGTTACCTTAATATGCGGCAGAGCCAGCAGCCTCCGGATCTCGTGTATGGCGGACGCCGTGGCGGGCGTGGCGGCCGCAGGCGCGGGCCCGGCGTGGCGCAGGCGCGTGGCCGCCTCCAGCGCCTGGCGGCAGCGCTGGCGGCCCTCGGCGGCGGGGGCTCGCCCGCTCGTCACCACCACTGTGCTGGCTATGCGGTCGTATATCTAGCGAACAAAACAGTCACTTTTGAAACATCATGCTAATATTCCCCTAAGCTAGAGTGAATATACTATCAATAAACTAGTGCTCTTCATCATCAATGATTGCATTCTGCAACCCATAGCCCCAGTAGGCTTCGGCACGAGGTAAAATGGGTAGCTCGTCGTCCAACCGTCCGGTAACCGCGTAAAGTTACACGCCATGACGCCCGTACGGCCGCCATAGAAAACGGCATCTTAGCGTGTTAGATCTCGTTTGCTTTCCTACCAATTTTTATATTGTTTTAACAATTAGTAATCTCTTTTTGTATATTTATTGATAAAGTGGTTAGATAACAAATATATTTGTTTCATGCATATTCCCTATTCGAGACATTTATCTTTTCTTTCTTTCTTATTAACCCAGCATGTCCCACTGCTGAGCCAAGGCCTCGCACAAAGCTTTTCAGACACGTCGAACTAATCGTTGTAGTGCGAGCCTGATCATCCTCATCTCGCCACCGCTTACTAGACTGACGTCAATGCTCTAACACCTATTTTGTGTAGGGTTTAGTCTAGAGCTCGTTATACATGCGGCTTTATTATCTGTTTACTTTATATTCATCATCATCATCATCATCATCGTTTCAGCCGAAAGACGTCCACTGCTGGACAGAGGCCTCCCCAAGTGCCGCCACAATGAACGGTCCTGTGCGTCTCGCATCCATCTTACTCCCGCAACCGTTACCAGGTCATCGGTCCACCTTGTAGGAGGCCTTCCAACGCTACGTCTTCCGGTACGTGGTCGCCATTCTAGAACCTTTCGGCCCCAATGGCCATCCGTTCTGCGAGCAATGTGCCCTGCCCATTACCACTTAAGTTTGGCGATTCTTCGTGCTATGTCGGTAACCTTGGTTCTCCTGCCGATATCCTCATTCCTGATTCGATCACGCAAGGAAACTCTGAGCATAGCCCTTTCCATTGCCCTTTGGGTGACTTTAAGTCTTCTGACGAGACCCATTATAAGCGACCACGTTTCAGAGCCATACGTCATTACTGGCAACACGCACTGGTCATAGACTTTCGTCTTGAGACACTGTGGTATATTGGACGAGAAGATACCGCGCAGCTTCCCGAACGCTGCCCTGCCAAGTCGGATTCGACTATTGATCTCTTTCTCGAAGTTAGACCTTCCCAACTGGACCGTCTGTCCCAGGTAAACGTAATCGTCCACAACTTCGAGTGTAGAGTCCCCGATCTTGATAGGAGTGGGTGCTACATGGTTATTTACCATGACTTTGGTTTTGTCCAGTTTTGTCTTCATTTTAAGTCCCACTCTTTCGGAAGCTCTACTGAAGTCTCCAAGCATTGTACTGAGCTCCTCCGTAGTCTCAGCCATGACTACTATGTCGTCGGCAAACCGAAGGTGAGTGATGTACTCGCCATTGACATTAATGCCTAGCCCTCTCCACTCCAGAACCTTGAAGACATCCTCCATTGCTGCCCTGATTTCGGAAAAATAACGTCTCCTTGCCTCACACCCCGCTGCAAGAGGATAGGTTTTGAAGTCTGGTCTTGTAGTCGGACTGACATGGTAGCGTTTGTGTACAAACATTTCAGCACTTCGATGTACCGATAGTCAATTTGGCACCGTTGGAGAGACTGCAGTACAGCCCAAGTCTCAATCAAATCAAAGACTTTCTCCTAGTCCACATACGCTAAGCAGAGATAATAATTATAATCCTCGGTCTTCTGTATAACCTGCCGCAGCGTATGTATGTGGTCCACGGTGCTGAAGCCTTTTCGAAATCGGCATGTTCGGGAGACTGGAAGTCCTGCGTGCAAGACGATTCGTGATGAATCTGGAAAACAGCTTGTAGACATGACTCAGAAGCGAGATGGTACCTGTAATTCTTAAGCAGGGCATTATCGCCCTTCTTAAAGAAGAGTACCACCACTCCTCTGCTCCACGCCTGTGGCGTTTTTCCTTCGAGTATGACGGAATCAAATAGCTTCTGAAGGGCCTTAAGGACCGGTTTTCCACCAGCCTTCAGGAGTTCAGCCGTAATTCCGTCCTCACCCGACTCCTTGTTGTTTTTCAGCTGCTTCAGAGCCATCTTAATCTCGTACAGGCTGACGTCCGGGATATCTTCGGTATAGTGTCGAGTCAATCTAGCTCTTGGGTCGTTTGCTAGATTCACAGTGGGTTTGGTAATTGACGTGTACAATTGTCCATAAAAAGTCTCGATCTCTCCCAGAAGCTCCGATTTGGCGGATATGACTCTGCCATCGTCAGTCTTCAGTTTCGTGAGCTGGCTTTGCCCAATAGACAGATCTCGTGCAAATACTTTAGAGCCCTTATTCCGCTCAATTGCCTCCTTAATCCTTGCGGTATTAAAGCGGCGAAAACAGCGTTTCAGAGACTTCGAAATTTGTCTATTGAGCTGCCGGTACATGCACGCATCGTCTGAAGACTGCAGAATCATCTCACGCCTCTTCTTCATTAACTCGAGGGTCGGATCAGAGAGCCTTTTGTTCTTATTTGTACGGTGAGTCTTGAAAAACTTAGACCCGACCGTATGGACAGTTTCCACGAACCCATCGTTATATTCGTCTACGGAGGTTCCTAGGCACTCGAAACAATTGTGGAGTTCGAGCTGTATGCTCTCGGGGTTTTGGACTTGGATCTGTGCTGGACGGAGCGTAGACTTCATCAGTAGTGACCTTTCAAGCTTAATATTAATATTCAATGTGCCTCTTACTATGCGGTGATCACTGAGACATCATTGAATAGTTGCTTCTTCGTCGACAGGATGAAGTCAATCTCATTTCTAGTTGCACCGTCAGGACTTTGCCAGGTCCACCTCTTATGCTCACGCATTTTTACTTTATATTCATAAGATATAATTCCTTATTTCTTACCTCCAAGAAAGCTCTTAGCTGCAGATCATCAAGTACGCTGTGGAATAGATCAGGATCTATGACCGTGGGGCCATCCTGTAGCACCGCCACATCGTCCAAGGATTCCACGATCAAGCTTACAGCTGTAACAAAAAATGATTGTATAGGAAACTAACGCCCTCATCTGTAGTTCCATTCCGTAAGACCAAATTATTTCAAAAACTCGTTACTAGATGGCGGTTACTACGAATAATGTATAACTTAAATCAGCGCCATCTATGACAATCCATGGTAATGATTCCGAATGTTGCTACAACTTAAAAACATAGTAAATGGTAGCACGATAACAAGTTCATCCTTGTGGCATTGAACTCAAGGGACGTAGACCCAAAGTAGTTCTTGCATGGCGTGCTTATGAAAAGGAACAGTGTTATAATTCACATACAGATCCATCTTCTCCTCGTAATGTCGTACAAAAAAATAATAAAAACTGAACTAAAATCAAACTGCGGACAACCGCAGTTACATGATTTGAATTGAACCTTCAATCTTACCAGCTGAACAAGCCTCCTCCAGCATGACAGCCCGCCTGGGCTGCTGCTCCTCGTCCTCCTCATCATCAGCGGCCGCCGCTGCCAGTGTAGCGGCGCGGAGACGACGACGACTGTTGAACTTCTTCAGTTCTTCTACTGTACCCGCGAGGTGGTTGCGGAGTTGCTTTTCACGGTCCTGCAGAAAAATATTTAAATAGTAGCAAAGATATACCGTAGACTTGTTTATTTATTTTCTTTAGGTTATCAATAATAAAGTTTGTTATTCAAATCGAAGAGCTTTATTTTGAAATGGTAAATCATCCAATGACTTCTCCCGCCGGCTGTATGGTGAAGCGGTATTGTAACAAGCCACCGACCGCAGAAGTTCGCACAAAAACATCAAACGAACTAAAAACTCATCGCTGCACCGCACCCACGTGCTATTGGCAACGTAGGCCACTGCAATAGTATCAATTGTTTGTTTCAATTACGCCGCTTCGCTTTGCGATTGCATTTACGTTGAATTGCCTTAGAAAATCATCTACTATCCTCTTATTTTAGGTCACTGATAGAAGTCAATAAAAACGTACCCTTATCCAACGATGATTGAGGACCTCCTGTATGTTGATTCTCTGAGTATGATCCACGGTTAACATGCGCTGCACCAAGTCCTTAGCGGCGTCGCTGATGTCCTCCCAGAGTGGTGCGTCGAACTGTCAAAAGAGGTATCACAATTTAGACATAAAACTATAGCATAATTAACCCCTCGCGCGCGGTAGGTATTACTATTACGTAATTGCGCGTTTTTACGTAAAATCACCAAAAAAAATAAAAAATAAAAATTTAAAAAAATCTTTTTCTGGATTTTTCAAGGAAAAACAAAGATATAGAAGCCAAAATTTTCGGCCAAACCAATTTCGTACAAACGTGTGTACTGTACACGACAATTAAGCGTTTTTCAAGGTCGTTGAAATTCTACAGACGTATATGCAATCGGCGATCGAGGGGAAAGGCGGTTTAAAGGTTGTATAAAGTATTGATATACTAGTTATTGTGTTATATTATTGGGTAGTTGTCGGACCGTGAAGATTTATATTTTTAGCCTACATTTATTTCTCCTTTTCATATCACTTGACTTAAAGAATGTGATATGTATTAATAGTTCGGATATCGCGCAGGGCGCCGCGTATTCTGAGGTTCGGTTTGGCTAGTGTGAGACAAGTCACACGTCAAACATGATGAATAGACCATACAAGACGACCCGCAAACGTAATTCAAAAACATCTCACCCGCAAACGTCCACGGCAAATAGCCTCAAACAGTCGCTCCTTAGTCCCAGTAAAGGGCAGGTATCCGACCAGCAAGACATGCAACAGTATGCCGGCCGCCCACACGTCCACCGGCTTGCCGTACAGCTGGCTCGACACCACCTCCGGGGCCATGTAATGAGGAGTTCCGATGCGACCTGGAAAATCTTCAAGTTGAGGTATGGTGTTTTATAAAAGTTGCGTATTATATTTTTGTAAGTCAACACAGGACGGGAAAAATATGGAGGTACCAGTTTTATTTCTTTAGAGTTTGGTATATTTTTACAGATGAGCCAAATTCATAATGCACTATTAGATCTGTATTACAATAGAACACCAGGAGCCATCCCATGGCTCTTAATTCCACATCCATATGGTAGTAATTGAAATGATTTTGTGAAATCGTCACAAACGTCACATCATAATATTTTAAACTTAATAAAACAGGTACCAACATATTTTAAAGTTTTTAGCACAAAGTGTATGTAGGTGTATATGTTAAAATCACGGGATAAACCAAAAAAAAAAAAATTTGGTCGATTATGTGACACAGAATTTTTTACTTATTAAATAACTTGCGACTGCGAAAATTGATGACAGTAGGATGAGTACTTGATGTGATATTTTTTTTCTAATAAGATGTATTATGTCGTAAATGTGTTGAATTAATGGGTACAGCGTTGTTCATAGACAGTCAACTGTCTCTTTATACAAAAAGTTTTTTGTATGAAATTATAGATCAACTCAATAAACGTTTTTGGGTTTGTATGAAATTCCTTTTCTTTAAAAAAAAAAAATTGCCCCACACATGGAATCATTATTCCTGTAGCGTGGGCGCGTTCACAAACGATTAAACTCACATTCACAAGACATCCAGACCCAGCACAAGTATCTGTTAGATATATAAATATTTATTCCGTGTGGGAATCGAACCCATGACATGCAGCGAAGCAGCCAGTCGCTCAGCCACTGCGCCGATCGTGCGGTCAAATTACAGAAGTGATTAAAATGATAGCAAAATCAAGATGATGGAGATAAAAAACATCGCAGTAGCAAGTTTTCCGCCACCAAACAAGAACCAAAAAAAAAACAGATAAAAATAAATTATTTTCGTGATAAGAGTGCATCAACAAAATGTATACAGGATGTGCACAAATAAATTGACTGCGTGATTTACTGCATTTTTAATCACCAAATCAGTTCTTCCCAAGTAAATAATTACATTGTTTTATTTATTTACATACATTTGATATTATTTTTTTATATTATTTACTCTACTTTTAAGCTTGTGTATAAAGCATATAGGACACAATACGGGTTAGTGACGCCTCTTGTTGCTTTATATGACTACAACAAACTACGTGAAAATAGTATATAAGTGGTACAAGATCATCGTTATTCTTAAAAACTGATCAATATTTTAAAAAAAACCTTCGTTCGACTAAAATATATAAGTTTCTGCATTTAGCAGTCTGCTAGATGTACATAGCACTTCTCAGAGTTGTTTGACAAATGTCTGCCAGACGCAGAGTAATTTAGTGAACAGTTTCGGTGAAAAAGGCAATGTCTTATGTCCAAGACTGCATTAAGGCAGCTTGAGACATAAATTAGATAAGCCAGGAGTTCCCAAATTGCGACGCGACGCCTCGGGTCGTCTTGGTCCTATCCTCGCCTTCTGGCCTCGCAAAGCGGTACGCTCAGGACGCAGGTACTTTCAATTGTCGAGGAAGAATCGTAGTTTGAATGATTTTGTGGTATGAGCTCATAACTACGACTCGATAAAGACAATGTGATTCAATTTTGGATTAAATATATACCAAGACTAATACAGATTTTAATAATATAGGTCTACTCGCACGTGGGTATATGTATTTCTTCTTTTACAACGACATCAACAAAAAAAAATAGGACATGTAAAAGACTTCCTTTATACATGTTCAATTTTTTTTTTTTTTGATGCCTTGGTGATGCAGTGTAAAAAATATTGGGAACCCCTGAGATAAGCTATTAATTGTATCAGTTATTAGACCTGACAAATGTATCGTAGATACTGTTAGTGTACACTATAGTATCAATAGACAACATCAACGCTAGTACGGGGAACGATGATCAAAACAAGGTGTTATGAACAAAAAGTGCCAATACGTATAATCGGTTACAACTGTGATTGGAAGCGACATGTCTGTCGTACGAGACACATGGTGATATCATGGAATTAGAAGGTATTGGGTCTTTTGTAACAATGCACAATACAATACTGCATTAGTGTTGCCAACCGTCACATTTTCTCAGGACATGTCCTTATCTTATCTTATCTTGTTGTGGGACTGGCCCTGGCCCAGAGCACTTCGACCCTTCAGGATCTTTTGTGCTGTCACATGGAGATACTACAAAAACTAGGACATGGTGTCCTAGTTTTTGTAGTATCATGGTATGTCCAGATGTGACATTTTAACACGTCAGGGCCTCACTAAGACGTGTTAACATGTCTCTGGATAGTTTTTAAGCAGCGTCCTGGGATTCTAAAGTGTCCTGATTCTCAAACATCATGTATTTTAAAATTTACGCGCCATTTTTACAATTTCTACACTACGGGCGGCCTCAATACTCGCCAGTGTTCCCGCTGCAGTGTTGTTTTATCATTAAAAAAAATATATATATTATTAGGGACTTGCATTTCAATTTAACCTATTTTCACTACATATTAATAATTAACTATTGTAACTCTGTCGGACATCATTTCAGCCGAAAGACGTCCACTGTTGGACATTGACATAGAGTTGCAATCATCATCATCATGAGCGTCCTTTTTTTTTAACACTAGAAGCGGCGGCATCCCTAATTTGACCCATTTCGATTTTCTTCCTGCTCTAGTTTACGTTTTATTATGCGCAGAATCGCATTTTTTTCTGACTTTCTATGAAATCTCGTGTACTTAAACAATAATCATCACATTTCATAAAAAGTCATTAAAAAAATATGATTTATAGAACATCGTAATGGGTCAAATTTGGGACGCACTTTTAATGTTAAACTGATATATCCTGATTTTTTATTTAGGGTTGGCAACTCTATGCAACATCTATATTTCTGGAACTCGCTAAAACATTTACCATTACTTTATTTCTTTGAATCATCGACAAATTTTTAGGACACAAATACATTTTTAAGTAATTATGCACCGTCGGCGTCTTTTACCGCACTATCACTGTTGATCAAACGTGTCAGACGTTAAGGCGAAAAAAGAAAAGCTGTTAATTAATCTAGTGAAAAACTCTGAAAGATAATACCGTAATTTATTATAACGTTACCTCGCGTGTAGATTGCAAATTGTAAGATAATTTAATTAAATACAACTAAGACCAATCTCCAGAAATCTAGAATGCTCAGTTTTGTTTGTCAATTTAAATGAAATTGACACTACACGCGAACTTCGCGTGTCAACTTATAATGTTAATGGACATCTGTCGTGTGAGTCTTGCGATATACGAGGATTTCTTTAATCAAACATTTAAACGTTGTGCACCTACTCGAATTTATTTATGACTAGTTGCCGCCCGCGGCTTCGTCTCTGAGAAATTAGTACTCCCGCCAACTTTAAAAGGCACACACAAAATTACCCTTTTTTCAAAAGTGGGTCTTCCCAACTTTTTTCTTTTAAACTACTCTTATATTAGAGCGAACCAAACAAAAACAATATTCAAATCGGTCAAGCCGTTTTTTAGTTTTAGTGTGACCAACGAACAGCATCAAGGATCATCAATATCAATCGATGATCCCACTTTTTCTTCGGTTTTGCCCTCGCTTACCCTTTTTTTATTGTATGTACAATTTTAGTTGCAATTAAAACACAATTTTAGTCCATTAAAAATATTTAAAGTTTTTATCGCACATTGTTTCTGACCCTATATCCCTCAAATCCATGATAAAAATGAAGTCACAGTGCTGATGGTAGAGGCACAAATGTCCATGCATTAGGGCACCATCTCCTTGTCTTACCGTACTCGTCTGATTTGAGATACGCTTGGCCCATTGGACCCATAAGCGGGCGAGTGTCCATCACCAGTTCTGCATAATACAACCTACTGTCATCAACTTGGTAGGTAAAAGAATGTTTTAATTAGAACATGTAATGTGATCAGCGGGTGTAACTTATCTTAAAATTTAATTACTAGCATTTAAATGGCCAATCAACATTTTCGTTGCTAAACGCTCAATATAAAAATTTAAAATATCATCTATTGCCACATTGCAATGCAAAGGTTAGCGATAACACAACGGCGTACTTGGGTGCGTAGTCTACGCACCCAAGTACGCCGTTGCAAACACAAACTGGTAAAGTGGAGGACTTTAGACCCCTCCGTCACCCAGTCCTACGGTGCTCCTGACCAGACGATGGCCCACTTATCAGAGTGCCGAAAGCGTCCCTACACCTGCACTTTAAAGGACTTAAAAAGTACTACTGACGGCACTATAAACGTGGCTATGTACTGAGCCTAAAACCATTGATGCGAAAAGAAGTTGAAGCGATATAATAAAAACATGTTCCCAACGCGACGGCGAACGAAATGCGATTCGCATTTGTTTACACAGCTAACTGACGTCACGACCAGAGTAAATATGGCGTCGACAGCTTTCTACATTTTCGTCAAATACGCGCGAAATTTGAAAATGTAAATTTTAAATGCATATTTAAGGTACTTAGCGACTGAATTTTTTTTTTTGTTTTGTTTTAATAGCACTATAGAATCTAACTAAGACAGTTTTCAACGACGACAATTTTATGAGTGTAATACCATATTAGCTCATGTATCGCGGGTACGTTCACAAACATGTAAACTCATATGCACAAGATACCCACACACGGAACGAACTGTAGGCCATATAAATATTTGTTCCGTGCGGGAATCGCACCTAAGACAACCACTGCACGAACCACACTATCAAATATGTTATTTGGGTTGGTTGAACATATATTATATACATCTTACTGATCACATTACATGTTGTTTTTAAGAAGGACCGTTACAAAACAAACTTTGCAAATCAATCAAATCCTCAAATCGAAAACTCGATGAATGTTGATTTTTTGTTTTTATAAAATTGTGAACTGTCGCTTTAATTATCAGAGTGCGTTCACAAATACAGCTTTACCGAACACTCAATAAACCCGGCTAGACTGGCCAGAATATAGCGTGATACTCTACTAAACTTTTTTTTTAAAAGGCTACCTTTAAGAGATTTCTCTGCGTGTTAAAGTACCAACATTTTACATTTGTTCTTGCAAAATGTTTCTTATGTGGTGTACAATTAAGTATATAATAGATAAAACTACAGTTCCTTACCAGGTGGGGCTCGATGTGCAGTCGGCGTAGGCAACTGAGCGGCTACTCCGAAGCCTCCCAGTTTGACGGGCGCACAGTTGTCACGGCCAGCCAGTAGCACGCAGTGAGGTCGGACATCGCGATGCACGATGTCGTTCTCGTGGCAGTAGCGGAGCGCTTCCAAGATCTGGCGCATGTAATGGCTGAAAAGAAGAAAAAGAATATTTGAGCTGTAAAAGATGATGCATGAATGCAGAAGGCATTCTATACCGACTCTCAATTAATAAGGACCAGGTGCTACTACAACCTCTTAACGCGATCCATTTTACAACCTAAACTGAACTGTTAAAGGGATGGAGCTATACATATAAGGTACATATAGCTCCATCCCTCTTTCTCGCGTGCACGATTAACATTTTAACACATAAGACCCAAGGGCAAAAAATTATAATATAAATAATTAATAATAATGGCCCCAACGCTGCGTTTTCTGGAAGCGTTGCAGCGTTGGAAGGCCTCCCACAAGGTGGACCGATGACCTGGTGAGGGTCGCGGGAATTCGATGGATGCGAGACGCACAGGACCGGTCATTGTGGCGGCATTTGGGGGAGGCCTATGTCCAACAGTGGACGTCTCTCGGCTGAATTGATGATGATGATGAATGGCCCCAAATATCGAATAAAAATAAGTGATTTCAGGTCATCAAATCAGAAATTCAACAGATTTTCACGTGGTTTTCACCAATAGATTCATGAGGTATACTCGCAAATTATAGTACAGAAAAGACGAGGATTTCAAAAATTTAATTTAGTATTTATAGACTAGCTTTAAATTAAAAATAATCTATAATATAATAACTTACCATGCAACAGCTTCGCTGTATACAAATCCGGCGGTAGCTCTGCGTACTACTTCAAAGCAGAGATCAGAGCCATCCATGCTGAAAATAACAGAGAATGCGTTTAGTTACTTTTCATCTTCTATACTTATAATAAATCTGTAGAAGTGAAAATTCTGTACATTGAAAATATCAAAAAAATAAATGGCATGCAATAGTGTTACTAGACCGACACCAAACCCAAAAATTTAATTAAAAAATTTTTTGCCTGTCTGTCTGTTTGTTCAGTCATCACGCAAAAACTACCGGTTCGATTACGATGAAACTTGGTATAATTATTCTTTAATATCCTGGGCACCATACTTAGTAATTTTTATCCCGGAAAAGTATTTACAATAAAAAACAAACTTAATTTTGCGGTTCGATTCCTAGACCCGATTACTGTACCAACCGCAAATAATAAGTTTATCCTAGATTATGTCACCCGCAGTGGAGTTCACTAAACGCTGCACACGGCTAAGATAATATTTTATCTTAAGATACAATAACGCTCGCCATACAATTCAATCACACACGACGAAGATAATAAATAATTTCATATTTTCGTATCTCAAAAAACCCAATAAAACCATTTTCGACTTCTACGCGGAGGAAGTCGCGGGCAAAAGCTAGTTTAAAATATAACTGTATACATATACTATGACTGGGAGAAAACATATTGAGAAAACACACTAAAATGAATGTTTGCATAAGGTCAACGAAAAATCAACAAAAGATAAGATTTGTAGCAACATGTTATGAAGAGAACTTACAAAAAATTGGAGCACATAAACTGCTAATTTCCTTATAAACCTATCACAAGTTTAATTACAGATATTCATAAGTACCTACTCAACCAAGTTGAGACATCCAATTGTTATGAATCAATGTGATTGATAACTTTGATAATTACGTTTTTTATTTTTTTATGTAAACCAGTGAACAGAGACGCAATCATTGATGGTGAGGCGCACTAGTTTATTAAGAGCCAAAATTATAGTTGGACGGGAAGACTGCAGCAGGAAAATTGTTCCAGTCCTTCGATGTACGCGGTATAAACAAAAAACTCATAGAATAAGTAGTAAAAATAAAAATAAACTTACTATTCAAACACCATGTATAACATCCCTTCGGAGCTGTATGTCTCCAACAGCTCTACAATGTGCGGATGCTTTAGCATGTGACATATTGTTGCTTCACGTTTCAAATCTGAAAACAAATTTCATAGATAAAAAGTTTTCTTCAACACTCACTGCCAAGAATAAACTGTAATTTGTTTGTGTCCACAATCCGCTTACTGTGTCATTGTTATTTGTAAATATTGTTGATTTTTTTTTAGGTAGGAAATCATCCAATGACTTCTCTCGTTCGAGGGCGGAACGAGAGGGCGTGTCTTATTGTGTCGTAGGCTTCGACCTTACTGGACCCCTACAATTTTGCTGACAACTCCTTAAGTTGCGCATTAAATACTACGCCGTCGAAGACACGGGCGCGGTCCAGACGGTTATCGGACGGCAAGTTACCCATTGCTCGTCGTCTGCAAGCCGACGCCTACGGTGGAAATAATGCTGAATTGTGTTCATGCTGTGTCTAGCTTGCGAGTTGATTTAGATTTTTAGTAATTGTACGGCCCTTTTTTACGTTTCGTTTCTGTATGTAGACAGAAACGAAACGTAAGCGAAAGTGTTTATCTAATAAAAACTCGCCAGGAAAATGAAAATTTAAAATGCCACAAAATAATTATCAGTCTTAGGCCGCTATCCCACGCGTTGTCGTTTCGGCAACGTCTGCGGAGTGACGCCGCGCCGCTGCGCAGACGCAATGTTAACGTTGTACATGTTACCAAAAAAACGTAACGTTAATAACGTTGCGACGTAAGTTTGCTATTAGAAACTCGCCGTGACAACTGGCCACGGGACCTTTAATAAGCATCTCTGTCATAGGAGTTACAGACAGCCCACTGTGCAGAGCCTGCATGGAGGAGGACGAGACACACACGCACATCTTCTAAGCAATCTAGTTGTCGCTGAATACAGGGCAAAATACTTCGGAAATCCAGGTAACCTCCGCGAAATGCTGCTGAGCTGGGGTAGATCTAATGACACATTTGTCAAAATACGGACTTAGTCGTGGAATTGCGGACACCAGCCCAAAATACAAATACAAATAGAAACGCCGCGACATCAACGTCACGAACGCGTCACGTTGTCGCTGGTCAAATGTTTGACAAACGCGAACGCTTGGAAACCGCCAGTGGGATAGCGGCCTAAAATCAAGATATATATGACGTTACTTTTCTGCTAGAAGATTTCCATACACTACTCACCCTATATTGCAAGAATCGAAGCCAATATCTTGACTTTGACAGACTAATATAAGCATTGGTCAAATTAAACATATTTTATTAAGTGTAATGGGCAACTAAATTTAATTCATCATCAAGTCAGCCTGAAATGTTACGAAGTAAGCTATTCAACGCGACAGCGAACGCGAAGCGATTCGGCGCGTTCACTCTGTGGGTCAGTTTACACCGAGACGCGACGCTACGAGCACATTTTATAAAGGCGACTCAAAATATAACTTTATTTACTACACGAAAAGATATACGTCGCATCGCGTCTCGGTGTGATGTGACCCTATTGCGGTAGCCTACGTGACTGCACGTGGGTGCGGTGCGGCGACAAACGAAACGAAGCGGACGTGATTAGTTGGTTCTATATTTTCCCGCGAACTCTTGCGATGCAGTGACTTGTTTTGTATAAATGGTGGCAGAAGCAGTGACTTCGTGCGCATGTAGAGCTAAGCTGCCGCGTCGCATAGAAGTAGTTTGAACCGCATCGGAACGCTTCGCAACCGCAGTCACGTTAGACAGGCTACTTACGCCTGAATTTCTTAAAAGTCAACAGTGGTGCCTGGTCAACCCACATGGTATATTCTTCACCGAATAACATCACCATAAAAAATATATAAGAATATTCTTACCCGCAGTACTAAGTCCAGGGCTGGCAGTGAAGCGAGCTACGTCGACAATCTTCACAGCAAACTGTTGACCAGTTTGCCGGTGCACACAGCGACGGACCAGGCTGAATGGTCCCCTTGAAACAATACATTGATTTTTTTAGCTACGCCATTCATAAATCTACTAAATAAAACCAGCATACTGCCTAAGGCATTAAGTCCGCCTTTGTACTTTTGTGTTGCATGAAGTTTTAATAAATAAATAAATACTATTTCAGTAATAAGGGTGGAGCATTAGCTCCATACTATGCAATATAACTAACCACAATCAACATTTTGTTAAATATTCAAGGTCAGATGGCATAAGAAAAAGCAGGGCAGAGAGGAGAAAAATATTTGGTAAGTAGTTTTTTTTTTTTAAGTTGAGGCGAAGAGTCACTTTTTTTATTATTATTGATAGGCTCACGTTTGACCACTATCTCACCTGATGGTAAGCGATGATGTGGCCAGCGATGGAGCACGCTTGCCTAGAAGTAACCTATTCACTCCTTAGCTGTAAGCATAATGAATGTGTTCCCAAAACGCTTTGTACGTATGGGTTGGATGTCCACCAGGTACCGATGGAGCAACACCGTACTTCTAGAGGTCTGATGATGGAACGGACTTGGTGGAATTAAATTGTGCAATTCCAACGCACACTCCCCGAAATGTAATCGATAGAAAACCGACAGGCCAGCAACTCGACGTCGATGCTCAAGGCTTGTAGTTTTGACTCGACAAGTGCATCATCACCGATGATCCTCTTGGCTCGCTTCTTAATCGACTCCACGGCATCAAGCTGGTATTTGGCAGACCTATCCCAAAGATGAAAGCAGTATTCCATACACGATTGAACTTGTGCTTGATAAAAATTGAGCAGCTGTTCCGGCGTGAAGTACCGTCTCACCTTAGCTAAGATCCCCAATTTTTGGCAGCCTGTTGAGCTTTTGCCTCGATGTAAGAGCCGAAATTGCGGGTAGACGACAAGGTCACCTCAAGAAGCCCAAGGCCGTCGTTTATCGAAACGTTTACACCTCGGAATGATGGAGCCGGGTGGACACATATCTCTTTGACTTCACTTTGCTAAGGAATTTTTGTAGAGGATTTTGAACATTATTCATAGATGTTAAGTAAATATAGCAATATAGCAGTTCCTCAACGGACATGGCAAGTTCGGGAGGTTCCTGCATCGGATTCAGGCGGAAGAAACACGCGGGTGTGCCCATTGCGTGGACCACCTAGAGGACCATGAGGTTCGGGCTATGGTCTGGAGCGAGAAGAAATGGTAGGCAGTCGCCTCCTTCTGCGAAGCAGTAATGCTAAGGAGGAGGCCGCATGAGTGAGGGAACGAACGTCCTCACGCCCTAGCCGCCGAGATTCCGACCTCGACTACCAGCCACGGTAGACGCGGGCTTGGGGACGAACGAACAATGGGTAGCTCGCCGTCCGGCCGTCCGGTAATTAACCGGACCGAGCACAGTCGTCAACAGCGCGTTGTGATCCACGTGCTCCTCAAAGAGGCCCAGTAGGTTCGATGCCTGCTAGCTAGAACTACGGAGAATTCCTGAAAATGAAACCCGTAGTCCTAGAACGCAAAGGGCAACTGGAGGACACAGGTGTGGTTTTGGTCACAAAAAATTTGACTCGCCCTCGCGCTCTACCCAGAGCTGGATAAGTCTAAGATTTGTAATCCTATCAAGGATTAGTCTGTATTTTCTTGACCTGAGAGCTGTAGTACAATAGGAAGTAAATGAGTCTTTGAATTATTTTTTTTATTTAGTGCAGTACGTGCGATTATTTTCTCCCTTATAAATGATGAGTGAATAAATAGGTACTTTAATCAGAATAAATTATATCACAGAAACAATAAGATAAGGAGTCTTATTTTGTAAATACAAAACCCTTATCAATATTAAGCCTAACCAAATAAATAACAGTAGGTATTTGACCAGGAGCAGTGGTGGCCAAGTGGCCCCGAGTTACGAGTTGTAGGTCGCGGTTTCAATCCCAGCCAGTACAGCCAAACATTAAGTACTTCATGTAATTTATTTCATCACCACTGCTCTTAAAACGGTGAAGAAATACATCGTGAGGAAACCGGCATGTCCTAGAACCAAAGAATTCGAAGACATTCACCAACCCGCGCTGGGCCCGCGTGGTGGATTACGGCCCATTCCCTCTCCTAGAGAGGCCTGAGTCCCAGCAGTGGAAACATTAAAAAGGCTTATTATGCTATACTATTTGACCTCCACAATGACTGGGATCAATGGGTAATTCAAACAATACTCCCTGCACTAAGGCATTAGATATATTGTACTGACAAATTTACAAAAAAAAATATTTGCTAAAAATCATCATACATTTTTAACAGACTTCAAAAAGGAGGTTATTTAGAACAAAATTGAAAGTTATTTCTGTTGAGCATTGCAATGTATTAAAAACTAAAGCTGCATATTTGTTGTTCTAATAATTACTTCAACAATCTGTTGTAGCTTGTTTCTCCAACTATTTCAAATCTTAGCTTCATGAATATTGTTTCATACAATATACTTCAAGTTTGAATGATTCAGTATGTTGTATTAATAACCAATTGAGATTAGATCATAGGTAAATTTTTGTAAAACCTTCAACAAAATACAATATATTTAAACAGTAATAAACAAACAAATTAGATTTAAAAGTCAGATTCGAATGAATACCTATGTCAACAGGGGACATCCTATCAACCTTACTGTTGATGGATCTTCCAATAGATCAGGTGCAAAATAAATTTAGTCATTTTGTTTTTGTTGTTTTGTTTTGATTTTGTTGTTTTGTTTTGTTGTTGTTTTTTGTTATGTTTGTTGTTTTGTTCTGTTGTTTTGTTTGTTTGTTTGTTCATTTTTTAGTTATTTTAAGTCCGCCTTCGTACCTTTGTGCCTTTGTGCTTTGTTTTTGTTTTTGCGCCTTTGTTTGTTTTTTTGTTTGTGTTGCATGAAGTTTTAATAAATAAATAAACAAATAAACGCCTCAACTCCTACTGAACCGACTGGCCCGCACAAGAGACCGAATTATGTGGGAAAAGGGAGTGTTTTGCCCAGCAGTGGGACAAAATGGGTAAAAGCAAATGAGTATGTACAGACTGTAGCAGGTGACACTATAAAGTTTCTGCCTACTTCATGAGAAAAATTATATAATTTTGATTATTTTTTTAACATAAAAAAAAATTGTGACTGCTCACAATGTAGTTGGTTTAATTCATTAAACCCCAAGCGCGAACGCCGGCTTGCGCTCTCTCATTGTCTTTCTGTCTCTAATTACGGTATTCGAAAGGTTGATGATAAATGAGAATTAAAACTGGATGAGGTGTGTTCCCTAGCTGACTACCCTGAGAAGAAACTCAAAAACCAACTCAAGGTCAAAATCTCTTTTAAAGTCAATACAGTAAATGTATGTTCAAATCGTATGAAAACCATGTAGATTTGTTTTTTAGAGGAAAGAATCACACACTTTGAGTGGACCCATCCAGTCAGTGCAGTGTCAATATAAGCATTTGTTAATATTTGTGTATCTCAAGTCAAGAGTACTAACAAGCTTAATCAACAATACCTAAACCACCAAAAAAGTTAAAGAATTCAATCAGCTAGCTTGATATCACTTTCCAGTATTTATAAACATGAATATGTATCAGTTGTGTCACAAATCAGGTATGAATTTAGGCCAATAAAATTAGCAAATTAATTAGTGCAATTGAATCTGATCAGTTAGCAAAAGCGCATTGCTAATTAAAAGAACCAACATAAACTGATATGATTTGCACCTATTCATTCCAGCAATTATTATGATTTATGATAATTAAACATAATTTTAACAATGTCTTTGAATAAAACAATTAACAGTTTATTACTTTTGTACTGTTTAATCATATTTCTAAAAAAGTTAAAAATAGACAAACCTTATTGTTTATGGCATAGGTTTAAATTCATACAGATCATACATTTGATGATAAAGTTGATCCATTTTAGATACGGTAAAAAATAAACAAATGATGAGATGGGAGGATGGGTTGAATCTGACAATGGGCCCCAACAGCCCTGCGTTAAAAATTAGCAGAGTAGAGTTGTAACCCAAGGTCATTCATTTATAACTTAAGTAGCTACCCTAGAGTTAACCCAACTAACTCAAACTCCGAGCAGGGTAGGTTGGTGTAAGCCATAAATGACACTTGCTTGACATTGACAGTTGAATGATCAGTATTATACATTCAAAAATGCGAGCGTCGAGTATGTCTACCCTGATGTCATTATTACAGTTAACTCTAACCTCATTTTTTTAATACAGGGCTGGAGGAGAGTGGCTCATGATAGAGTACAGTGGAAACATCTAGAGGAGGCCTTTGCCAGGAGGCATGCTGAATTAAGAGAAATACATATATAAACAAAAAGAGAGTTCATTCAAAAGAATGAGGCTATTATTATTATCATGGATTATTATAACTCAGAACCCTGGGGTCCTGGAACTTTGGAATGCATATGAGGTGCCAAAACCAATGCATAGAGGCCCTTTAACCAATGTCGTGGAATGTGGTACTAATTATTATTATTTATAGATGATACAGTCTGACAGTAAACATTTAAACGGGAACTACATTAGACTAATAAACACATATGTCTTGCCTGATTTGTACTTTGCGGCGTGTCACATGGCATGCATTTAATGTAGTTCTATAAGTCTAGTTGGCATATAATATGTATTGTTATCGACGCGCCCATATCTACGTGGCCCACGTGTGCTCAATGTAGTAACCCTTAAACCATGTGTCAATGACTGGTAACTCCCAGACTATTTATTTCCACAGCTGAGACCTACCCTATTATGACCAGCTGATTTAGTCTAGGGCTAGTGTGGACTATAATTGCCCACACTTCAGGGCTATGCTTAATAATTCTATTACATATTGATAATATTGTACCTGCATAAAATTTTTCATAAGCATTTGACTCGCCTATTGGTCTAGTGGTAGGTGGCATTAACTGCTATGCATGCGGATATTGTGGGTTCCCTTCCCACCCATGACCAATGTTTATGCGGTAAGTACGATCATTGTGAGCTTACAATTTTATTTTATAGTTTATAGTTAATCATATATCTATATACCTATGTAATATCTATAAGGTATTTATAGTTATATAATTATTTATTAGTTTGATTTAAGATTTCACAAACTCTTCTTTGCTTATTTCTACACACTACAGTCTACATCTCTTCTAATCTCTCCTTTCACAGCTCTGCTGGAAGAAATTTCTTTTTGAAATAAGCAGTACCTTTGTACAAATTTTTATAATAAGATACTTATCTTCTTTTGTATATTTGTGTGTACATAATTAATAAAATAAATAAATCATTTGTCCTGTGTCTGGGTGCTATTTATGTATAATGTATTTTATTTAGAAATACATTTATATATGTTTATCAGTTATCTAGTACCCATAGCACAAGCTACGAATAGTAGGTACGTAGAATATTATTACTTATGATATTTTTAATAATAATATAATACTAATGAAGTTATTTGTTAACTTGCTGTCATATATTAAGCCTATTCTTGGTCTAGGTATTAATCTATAATATGTATGTATTTAGAAATATATAAGTATGTTTATCATTTGTCTAGTACTCTCGGGACTAGACTACTTACTTAACTTGGAACTAGACGGAGTTGTGTGATAGTTGTGAATTATTATTTTATATTATATATTATTATATTTGTGTGTGTTTCACAAGGAGTTACCTCCCTAAAACTAGAACAGTGTTGAAGATTTGGTCAGAAGCTCTTCTTAGGCTTCAGATAAAATCTATTTGGTCTTATTGGTTTTTCTAATTGAGTATGGAATTTTTGTAACTATTAATTTTCAATGGCAAACTTTGTCTAAATATCCAGGTGACAGATTATTAATTATTTTGATAACTGATTGTCATATTAATTTATAATCAGAATTTCTGAAGGAATTAATTTCACTAGATTTCTTTTTTCGTGGTTCACTTATTGTCATAGTATAAATATAGCCTGTATAATGTCTCTGTCCATGAATTTACCAAAAGCAGCATTTAATTTTAGAAGTAAACAAAATTGAACATGTGACTTACTATAATTTTATTTGTCAATTTTCAATTAGCTTACATCACCAATAAGAATTTTTGAATGTCTCTGCTAACTAAAATAATTTATTCTAATATGAACCAGAAGAAAATTATATCTGGAAAATGTAAGTTTGATGTGTTTGAGTAACATAATGTTTGTCTTACGCTGGAAAACTTCCCAGTTTCCCAGGTCAAGTACACCTGAGGCGGAAAATAGACGGTTACCTGTGCGGGCGCGAATGCACATCGCGCGATAGTTCACCTAGACATTAATCAAAATGCAATATTTACTTACTTGCCAATAATCTCGCACAGCTCGTACACATCGTCGAAAAGCACTTCGTCCTCAGCCATTTTTCACACAAACACAGTTCGCTACGTTTCAGAAAATATTAAAAAAATATCATTTTAAAACACAGCCTTCAACCCGCCTGAGCAGTGGTTACGCCCTCAGACGACTCGCACGTTTTATGAAAACACTAAATATTAAATGAACACCCAATGATATTTCAGTAGGAAGTCTTGCACTTGAAACTGGAGTAGGATATTAATATCTGAGCCCAGACATAAAACGTTCATTTTACACAGTAAAATGATCTCATTCGCGAATATTCCAATAAGACTTGTAAACGACACTTTTGAAAAACACTAACGGTGTGAAAGATAGTAAATAAAACACAATAGGTGCAGGTCAGTAAATATTAGCAAAAAGTGTAATTATTGTAGTAAATTAAATTTTTTTCACAAAATATTCTTTTTATTTACTTTTGACATTCTGAGGGTTGCAAATGTCCAGAATGAAGTTAGCTGCGAATCGACGGAGATACAAATTGTTGCCATGTCAAATAATTGAAATTCTACATTCATTTATATTTAACGATATTGGAAGTTTTATGAGTCAATTTGTGAATAAATTATGTAGAACAAACAGGTACCTGCAATGTTTTTTGTATTTTTTTAAAGATATGTAGCATAAGCCAACGGCTCAATCCAAATAACACAATTTCCTCATATTGAATCTTGGGATAAAAAAAAAAATACAGTTTATCTTTCTGATATTAATAGAATTGAAGTGCTTTTAATTATGCCATTATTGTATTTTCCGACGGACTACCTACCTAAGCAAAGTTGCATCCATAGTTCACCTTAATTGTAAATTATGTACTCCTCAGAGCAACGAAGAAGCTGCTCATATTTAGTTTTGCTTTTCAGGATTGTTCATAACTAGGCGAACATACTCGAGTTTGTGTCAGAAATCAGTCTTACCGTGCCCCGACGTATCTATTACAGATCTAATTTTAAAACGGAAACGCCTAAAAATTTAACAAATCTCGATCGTTCCGCTCTTTTAAACCAGTGTTTGTGTAATTATAATAATCTGAGTTCACGTATTAATAACTTAGGCCCGTATTGATAAACGGTGTTCAACTCCGTCCTCAAGTGCGATATCATTTGATCCCTGATTATACGATGTCAGAAGCTCAAGATCATTGCAAATTAATAAACTCATGAATACAGAATCTCAGTTATCAAGATCAGATCCCAAGGATTTGAGGCATCCCATATATATACATTTTTGATAAACAATATCGCAAAGGCCATAAAATAGCATCATAGTAATCTATTTTATCGTAATAATTAATTGGACTTAAAATATTTACAAACTGCATGTTTCGTATTACGCTAATCATGACCTCAAGTCCCGGTTGATCTGCACTCATGATCTGGCATCTCAAGTACACAGATTGTTGTAAACTTAAGTGTTGAGTTTCGTTTATTAATCAGTCAACACATAGCTAATGACGTAAACTTAAACCGAAACTTGAGCTCGAGCTTGAGCTTGTTAATCTCGTTTATTAATTCGATCAGGATCTCTAGTTTGGTATCAAGTACGAGATCTTGGGCTGAGAAACGTTTATTAATACGGGCCTTAGATATACCTATTTTTAGTTAAACAGTCAGAATGAATTTAAACGTTTTATCTAAGCCAGTAGCAACGGTTTTTGATTAATTTCATTTCATTTGTTGTAATTTAATAAATTTATTTGCTATTGTTTGTTACATTTAATTTATATTCTTGTAATTTCTATTTAAGATATTATTAATCTCAATGTATTCTTTTTTAATTTATCTTACTGACATCAGTAGATTTAATTTTCAATTTAATTTTATTTCAATGAAATTCTCAATTTAATCTTTTGTAATTATTTTATTGCAACTTTTTAATTCGTTTTAATAAAATTTTATTTTATTATTCCTATGTGATCATAACTTTTTTATATAATTTACCGCTTTAAGTGACAAATTCACTACAATATTTATTTAACCAGTAGTTGTTTTTAAACCAGTGAATAAGCCGTTGGTGTGATAATAAATATAAATAAATTTATTTTGATTTATTTGTATATTAGTTTAAGTTCCACATAATCCAAACTCCTAGCTGCTATAGACTGAGTCCAAATGCAAAAAAAAACAAACAACATTTTTTTATTTGATATAGACTAGTGCTTAACTGCGATCTCACCTGATGGCCTGATACCTGATTTTCCCAGGAATCGAACCCAAGTCAACTAAGTAGGTACATTTAATTCAAACTGTTAGAGAAAAATCATAAATCGAGCTTTGTGATAATTTGCTTGCCTTATATGATTAAGATTACCTTACTTAACCAGTAAAATATAAAAATGCATAAAAATAAAACTTTTCGGAGGTAATATTTTATTAATTAGGTACAAAAATCTTTTATAAATAAAATATCATAGTCATATCATTTAATCATAATTATATACTTAACATAGTTATCACTCCTGATAGTAGTAATATTTTTTTTGTTACCAAGAAAATACTGAATGTATCTGCTACCTAGGTATAGTATACTACTTTTACTTATATATTTTTTTCTTACAATACTTAAT
Source organism: Mythimna vitellina (assembly GCA_949316375.1). NCBI lineage: Eukaryota > Metazoa > Arthropoda > Insecta > Lepidoptera > Noctuidae > Mythimna > Mythimna vitellina. The sequence continues at coordinate 6,968,883 of OX438696.1, forward strand.
ACTTAAAAATCTTTTGAATGTCCTTACTCAATTCAAATTAACTAAAACATTTTTTGGAAAAATTTCATAGATTACTTAGTACTACAAAAACACTACAGTTTTTGTTTTTATAGATTCCACACAAAATATTCTTTGTAGTAATTTCATCTATCTGCATAATTAAGTTAGTTTTAATCAAGCGTCACAGTTTATCGTAGTAGTATTAACTTTTCGTTTAAAATATTCACAGCCAGGAACATTCAAAGTAAGTTCTGAATCGGGTGTTCTAACTCGTGGCAATGAATTAACATTCACCTTATAGCTGCAATGATAATCCAACTCGTAAAGGTCAAACGTAGTTTGCTGTAAACAGATAAAAGTAATAAAAAACATTAATAATTATACTTCATTTTTTTTCTACTAAAATCGTAGTCGCTGTTACTTGTGGCAGCACTAAGTTTTACCGCACTTTTTACTTGCTGCCAACTTCATTCAGTACCCAATTTTGAAATAAATTACCAAAAAATTGCGCGTAAATAATTGTCATGAAAACGGTAATGATTAGAAAATTAAGAGCTAAAATAGGTAATAGATGTTTTGTTTTAACAAGTTTTATTGGAAAGAATTACCTCGGTAGTAGCGGTTAAGCCTTCTTTGCGTAGTTTTTTCGGGTTGTTACATTTTGTAGCTTTCCAGTGAACGTAGTATCTGCAATATAATAATCAATTATGAGAATATTAATCAATTACTAATTGTTTTGTATGACTGAGTTCTTATATTTTCAAATATTTCAATAGAAAATTTCCAATTAACCGATAGTATTGGAAATTGATCAAGTGTTTCTAATTAGACAACTTAGCGGAAAGATAATGCTTGACGTGCCTGTCTATTGGATTTTATTTATTGAATAGGTGAACCGGATCTGTTAAAAATAATACTAGAATCTAAAAGTTCCTGACCTACTTAATAGCTACGATTTTTCATTAGCTGTAAACTGCAGCTAAATTCTGATAGCCCAATAATTATAAATTGTATTCACAATTTTTTTTTTTTTTGTGTTCATTTCCTCGATTTAATAACCAGTATTTTCTTAATCTAGCTCTAGTAGGTACTAAGTATACAATTATAGTTAATTTAGATCCATAGTTAGGTAAGTAAAAGATTACTTAAGTGAATGAGGAAACGTTACCTTCCGGGTTGCTCGTAAACATTAGGAAGTGGCTGCCAGGCGATTCTAGCTTTTAATTTGTGGTTGTACCAGACAATTTTATGTAGGGTCAAACCACGGATTTTATTTTCTCGTCTTTGGAGGGGTTCTGGTGCTGGCTCTGAAACACGTTGAAGAGTTCGGTAGGTATTATAGTAGGAGTTAGATTATTTGTCATAGCGGTTGCGATCCGGCTAGAAGGACCAAATGTTAATATTTGGTTCTATTCTATTGTTATTTGGAACGCTTTGTACGTAGTTAATTTACACAGATACCCAGTGGATTTGAAGTTTATTTGCCCGTAAGAAGCTTACAAGGTGGAACGATAACTTGGTGAGGTTTGCGGGAATCCGATGCGAGACGCACAGGACCGCTCATTGTTGTGTCATTTATCACTTGGTTGTGGCCTATGTCTAATAGTGAACGGTCACAAGTAACAGAATATCATCGGTTTATATTTACAGTTTTCGCGAATCGTCGGGTGCAAAGTAAATAAAGTTATATGCAATTTTACGATTTTTTGTTAATTAGTATTAATAAGTGGATATGCAGTTATTTAGTAAATTTCATTTCTTCCGGAAGTTAACCCATGGCCCCAGTAGGCTTCAGCCCGGCTTGGCCCCTTTTTTATGGGGTAGGAAATCATCTTATGACAAATCTCGCTCTTTGGCGGAGCGCGAAATAGTGTCAGACTTTTACTGACTAAAGACCATGCCCTGAACCAAGGCCCGGCGCGTGAGATCGCCGCCGCTGATTGCCCCCACGAGGACACGGTGTTGCTCTGCCCAGGCGGAGCACAAATCCACCGTGTGCTCCCCCGTGTCCTCCGGGTGGTCCACACAGTGGCAACACCCGGGCGTCGTTTCTGCACGAATCCGGTGCAGGAACTTCCCGAACTTACCGTGTCCGGTGAGAACCTGCGTCATGCGAAAGGTGAGGACGCCGTGAGGTCTTTCCAACCACGCCTCAAAGAGGGGACTTACCGCCATAATTGAGGGGTGCCCAGGCTTGGCCCCTACGTTTTTGCTGACATCTCTTTGAAGAGCGCGTGGAACACCGTCGTTGACGACTCGGGATTGGTCTCGTGGGTGCGTTCACAAACGTGTAAACTCACATACACAAGACATTTAGACACGAAACACCTAACTGTAGGTCATACAAATATTTGTTCTGTGCGGGAATCGAAGCCGCGACACGCAGCGCAGCTGTGAATGGGTCAGCCATTGCACCGACCGCGTCGTCAATTAATTGATCTTCAGCAATCCACTGATCAATACCTACTTTAAACTATTTAAAACATTTCCAATAGCACGGTAATCTATGAGTTTTAATTCCCAAGCTAACTCAAATCGGCCTCTCATTTGATTTTTCTTGACACACAATGAGATATAAAATATTTCTGAGGTATCTCTATGAAAACCTAAGCCTAAGCCTTTAGGGAATAATAACGGGTTACGGGCGTCATGTAATGTTACGTCTTGTATGTACAGTGGCGTAGCTACGCTATTAGCTAAACGCCGCGATTAGCTAAGCGCAAAGGGGCCCATTATTTCTGTTTTTACACAGGGCACCAGTTTTGTGGTTGTAGGGCTAATAAGCCCTACTACCACAAAACTGGTGCCCTGAGACAACGCGACGGTATTGTCATAGGCCACGAATGAAACAAACGGACTAACTATATAGGTCACGTCCATACTAACTAGAAAACGTACGGGCGTAGCGAAAGATGGATGAAATTTTCCAAATGTAAGACCCAGCTCGAAATTAAGGTTTCTCTGACGGGTATAATGTTTTAGTCTTGATTGAAAAATGCTCGTAAAATAAAGCATTAGCTGCTACCAACGGCATCGCCCGCGTAATTGTAGATAATTACTCCAAGGGAATATACTCCCGGGATAAAATGTGTGATGATGTGCTATGACGTGATCGACCCGTGTGCCAAATTTCATCTAAATCCGTTCAAGCGTGAATAAGTAATAAACATACAAACACACTCACAAACTTTCGCCTTTATAATATTAGAGTGATCCTGGACTAGCATTGGTTAAGTTAATTGTGAACTTATGTAGACAATACTAGAACGAGCGGAGCGAGCTATAAAACTGTGAAACATCTATAGTCATTATTCATTCACTAAGGTGTTCAGAACAATAACAGAATATATGGTTGATTTTTGCACACGTCGATGCCCTTGTAATCTGAGGGCCCCGTATTGTTGGTACGGCTGATACAGCGATAGCTACGCCCCTGATGTTGTCGGCTCTATTTAGAATAACCCTGTCGTTGGATGTTTACGTACGCTAGCTACGCTCTCGGCCTAAACCTCTTCAATTTGTAATTCAGCGGCGGAATGCCTGCCTAAATAATTTAGATGGCGCGCCGAGGTAGCAAGCACTTCGTTGCCTATTACATCCATTGGAGCATAGAACTAGGTCGCTGCTGACACTTTCTACGAATCAGGTCGAATACCTATCTAACTGTAGCCAATTTTCCAGGAAGTACAATGTTCATTAGGTTTTCTAGGAATACGTATATATCGATTTCATATTAGCGGGAACTAGGAAATGAAACAGGGTCTAACAGCACGAGTGACATTTTACATTATGGATGACTGAATTTGCATGTATATATATGCGATTGACGATCTAGCTGTCTAGCTAAACGAGCTTAAGGGCCTATTACACAATGCGATATTCAGCACACGATATTCAGACTCATTTTTTGTTCCGAGTAAGACCGGTCTAACCCTTATTACACTACGCGACGTCGACCAAGACTGTCTGAATATCGAATAGTGTAATAGGCCCTTTAGCGGTTGGATGGATATTCCTATAAAGCAATCGATTTTTTACTCTTTCTTTTTTAGGGTTCCGTACCTCAAAAAGAAAAAAAACGGAACGCTTGTAACTTAATTTTGTTGTCCGTCTTTCTGTCTGTCTGTCTTCCTGTCAAGACCCTTTACTTCGATAACGCGTGGAGGTATCGAGTTTTATAATCAAACTTCCAAGTATAGAAAAAAACTGAAAACTGTAAATTTGTAGTTACGTCACAAAAAAAAACTATTTTCATAGGTAAGTTTTTACGAAACCCTCAGTGCGAGAGTCCAACTCACACTTGTTTCAATTTATTATTTTTATTTGAAAGCAACCTGATTTCCATTTCTAGAAATAGTTCTTAGACCATGTTTGATTTGAATCTCATTTGCAAGGTTGTGCAAGTGGGAATGAGCACCTAAATGTTTGTAAATATGCCAAGTGAGGTATCATAATAAAATGTACATTACGAAACTGTAGGTCGGAGGTTTTTGTAATTATAAATCCAAGTTTTTCAATTACCAGTTCGTGCTGTACTCGTTGTATTGTAGAAAATGGACGCCTTGTCACTGCGAAGTTTTCCCAAACCGAATTGACTGATCGTTTGCACTTGAAGGAAATACATCGAGTTTGGCTGCAAGTCCTTTATTTCGATGAAGTTTTGATCCTATAAAATAATAAGAATTTATTAATAATGTCCGAAATATGACACACATACTGGACTGTACCAAGTGTCTATATCTTTGAGAACCTAGGGCCCGTGCCTCACTGGGACGCAATGGCAGTGCTGCCAGTTCGCACGGCAAAGAAAATGCACGCAGTTCTATGGTACGTAACTCACCTGGCTACCCTGGCTGTTGCTCACGCAGTCAACCGTACATTTTTTTTGACATCCTGCCCTGGCTACGTCATCATGGCGTCCCAGTGAGGCACAGCCCAAAGAAAAGTCATTGACACTGCAATCAACGTCGCCAACTTTAGGGCGAAATTAGAGGGCACGGCAGTGTCCCGGCCAAGGCGAGCAAAAAAGCGGACACGGCCGTACCATGCTTCTCTCGAAATTCCCACCCAGGACAAAGGTTTTTGTGATGAGCACGATCATTTTTTCTGTGTCTGGGTGTAATTTATCTAAATATGTATGTATTTAGAAATATATAAGTATGTTTATCAGTTGTCTAGTACCCATAACACAAGCTCTGCTTAGCTTGAGACTAGATTGCGTTGTGTGATAGTTGTAGAATATTATATGTTATATTATTATTGTTTTGAAATATCAAGTGTGCGAGCGAGAAAGAGGGATGGAAATAGTTCCATCCCTCTTTCTCGCTCGCACGCTTATACAGCTCCATCCCTTTAACAGTTCAGTTTAGGTCGTCAAAAGGATCACGCTAAAAGAGATCAGGGTAGGGCCTCTAATGATCTAACTCGCAGTGCTATCTAGATACATGACTACTACGAATGTACTATACCTTAGGCACCGTTTGATGGTTAACAAGAACTGAGTCCAGTTCTCCCCCTAAGCCCTTTACTCTCCTGCTCCAGAACACTTTGTATCTCATCACTGGCAAGTCTGAATGAGGCTCCTTCCATTCCAGCTTCACGGTGACGGTACCTAAAACCATTGGAAAAATATTAATTCAAACAAGTTACAAGTGATACTCCATTAATGGGGTTTTTTGTGGTCTTACATGGTTCTTATAACTTCTTACACTTAACTGTCGAATTATGGGTGTACTAGGTATATCTTAGCCCTCAGAAGAAAATAATCTTTCGTCTCTAGTAGGTATGATAATTATCTATATGTTATTACATATTTATTTTTTGTATAAGGTACTACGTTTTACTAGCTTTTGCTTTCAGCTTCGCCTGCATACATTAAATATATCACTTAAGAATAAAGCCTATGTCACTCAGGAATAAAGCAGCTTACTATCAGTGAAAAAATTTGAGCAATCGGACCAGTACTTTTAGAGATTGCCTTCTTCAAACAAACTTTACCTCTTTATAATATTAGTGTAGACAAGTATTTATTAGATTAAATTATGTATATGTGCTAGATTTCACAAACTCTTATTTTCTTGTTTCTATACAATATTTAATTGTCTACAATTCTTTTAATCTTTCCCTTCGCAGGTATGCTAAAAGAAATTTCTTTTGAAATAAGCAATACCTTTGTACATTTTTTATAATGATGTGTCTTCTTCTGTTATAATATGTGTGTACATAAAATATAAAATAAATAATTGAAATGAAAATGTTACGCAGATATAAAGATACTCGAGCTCGTGGGTCCAAGTTCGGTCCGTGGAAGTATGAAATCTTAACTTATCGAGATACATCCGTGTCTCGGAAACGGTAAGCAGTGCTGTAACTAGCGTTTTATACGCCCGTTGCATTATAATGTTCCCACTGTTGGGACTCAGGCCTCCTCTCTGGGAGAGGGAATGGGCCGTAATCCACCACGCGGGCCCAGTGCGGGTTGGTGGATGTCACATGTCTTCGAATTTTTGGTTCTAGGAAATGCCGGTTTCCTCACGATGTTTTCCTGCACCGTTTTGAGAGCAGTGGTGATGAAATAAATTACACTAAGTAATGCGCCTGGCTAGGTTTGAACCCGCGACTTACAACTTGTAAGTCGGGGCCGTTACCACTCGGCCACCACTGTTCCCCAGAAAAAGTACAATACAAACAAAAAGGACTAGATATTAAAAAATTGCGTCCCTCCAGGGACTGCGCCCTGTGCCTGGGCACCGCTGGCACCGCCCTAATTACGGCACTGACGGTAAGCTATTGGTCCCCGCTGTAATTTAGATCATTGGCAGTAGTTAAAGATACTCAGAGGCCGGAAAATTGACACCAGACTTGATAGGGGTGTCTGTTACCTAATTGAAGCCTGGTGGTCAGATATGCAGTCGCTACATACAAAATACAGATTCTCAGTTGCTTCCGGTTAGACTGGCAGTCAACCCTAACATGCTATATAGTTGGGAAAATGTTAGGCAAATTGAAGAGTTACTATCGGTAACTAAATTACTAGATAGCCCAATTACTTTCAAACGGTGATTACGTCAAATCTTGTCCATATTTAGGGCCATCGTGACGTCGTGTGCATTGTTCCGGTCTATTTAATATCCATTCTTGCGAAAGGTCTACCTGCCTAATTAAAAATGGCAGTCGTCAGGAGATTTAAAATACCTTTTTCTCCGAACCTTAGTTTTCGATATAGGCCTACATGGGCACTTATAAAACGTCAGAAGCTAGTGCACGGTTCCAAATTAGTCGTTTCCTATGGAGAAGAACCGGCAAGAAACTTCATGGTTAGGTACTCTTTAAAAAAAATAGTTGAGGTTACAATATTTCCATTATACCTACAGTATTCATCATTATCATCATCATTTCAGCCGAAAGACGTCCACTGGTGGACATAGGCCTCCCCCAAGTGTCGCCACAATGAACGGTGGTACACGTACGTACCACGTACCTACAGTATTAATAGATATTATATAAGGACAATGTAGACCAGTCAATATTATACCCAAAACCAGAATAAAAATAATCATAATAAAAAAGTGAGTCATATTAGGAAGTAATCTAATCTTTTCTGCTCCTGAATTCATTTTGAAGATGATTGTTTTTTACCTTTTGTTCTCAATTATTTTTTATTATTTGTTTCAAAAAGAAATTCAATGAAAAATCGCAAATAGAACCAAATTTTGATATCCGTTCAATTAAAGTGACCTTTTAAATCTGGTGGAAACGGTCAAGTAACAGAAGAACGATGCGTAACGATGTCGATGCCGACACTGAAATGTGACGTCACCGCCATTAGGTTACGTATGTACAAAATAGATAACGAGCTGTCCCCATCACACCCCCACTTTTCCTCATACCAATTCAATATATGAAATGCTAATTACAGCTTCATTTATTAACCAATCTTGATGCTATTTTACAACTGATGACCTGGCAACGGTAGCAGGAGTTCGATGGATGCGAGACGCATAGGACCGTTAATTATGGCGACATTTGGGGGAGGCCTATGTCCAGCAGTGGACGTCTTTCGGCTGAAATGATGATGATGATGCTATCTTCAGAAAAATATTTATTTTCAGTTTTATTTGTTATTTAGTATAATACTGCTGCGAGCGGCTTCGGCTGGTAGGTAACATACTCCTAGAATAAAAATTATCCTATGTGCTATTCCAGGACATGATCTACCCGTGTGCCAAATTTCGTCGAAATCCCTTCAGCAGTTTCAGCGTGAAGGAGTAACAAACATACATACTCACAAACTTTCGCATGTTCCCTTGGAACAATTTCCTACTATAACGAGAGCGAAGCTGTTGAAAGCAGCTAGTGTTATCATTAGAAGTTCTGCGCAATGCGTCGTTAGTTTCCGTATATCACTATCTATTTGCTGTCATCTCTATAGCTACTATGGACTTCCTTCCGTACCATTTCCATACAATCCATCCATTTTATCTCAGGGTTGCCTCTTTGTGTCGCTAAAATAAATGCTTTATTACTTTTTTTTTATTTAATTAACTAGTACTTGACTGCAATCCCATTTTGATGGTAAACAGTGATGCAATCGTTGATGGTGAATCGTACTAGTTTATAGGAACCTATTTAGTCTAGCCTTGAAGACCCCTAAATTATAATCGGACAGGAAGACCGCGGCAGGCAAATTGTTCCAGCCCTTCAATGTACGCAGATAAACGACAAGGCGATATCTTTATATCTGTTTGTGATTAATTGGTCAAAATCATGAAGTCTACCATTACCCGCCGTCCGACCGTCCGGTAACCGTCCGGACCGAGCCCAAGTCGTCGACGGCGCGTATTGTTCCACGTGCGCCTCAAGGAGATGTCAGCAAATCGTAGGGGCCCAGCAGGGTCGAAGCCTACTGGGGCCATGGGTAGTGTGAAAACGAAACCCGGGGCCCTGGGACGAAGGCAACGAAGGAACAGGAGTGGGTTTTTAGTCAGTAAAATTCTGACACTATCTCTCGCTCCGCAAAAAAAGTCTACCATCCTAAAGGTAAGTACTGACGTCTATATTCTAATAACCGATTTTTAAATTAGGAATTTAGAGACTAAGAGACTTAGAGAAAGGGCATTCCTTTGATAGGTTTTCGGGCTAAACACTATACGTGTTTGACCTATACTTACTTCAATTTCATATTTTTAAGTGTTGCATGCCAGAACGCAGATTTACGCGACACATAATGACTTTTAATTGTTTTTTTAAATAGTTATTCATACGAAAGTGGGAATCCCCTTTTATTTTAACTTTGTTTTAGTTTTATTATTTTTTATTGTTTGAACAAAAAAGTTAAAAATTGAAAGGGCAATGCTCTTACGGGTTTATCAGACACAGCCCCCTACCAGACGTAGGGATGGACGGACTGCGGAGACTTAGTAATAGGGTCCCGTTGGCACTCTTCGGATACGGAACCCTAAAAAGGGAAATTGTGTTCTGCCGCATTTTTTTAACGACCAATTTCACTCACCATTACTTTCCTTGATAGGACGAACTTTAAGTTTCTTCGGCGACGGTGGAGGCCTGGGTCCTCGACGAGGTGTGAAGGCAGCACTGGGCGCTGAGAACCCTCGTGTGCCGGAAGAACTGACGGCGGCTACCCGGAACCGGTACCAGCGACCCGGTTTCAGGGCGTTGCGTAGAGATACCTTGGTTCTGTAAGTTGAAATAATGTTTGTCTTTTATTTTAGTAGATAGGTAGCTTGTGTTCTTTTTTTAAATTATATTTGTAAATTTTATTTCTACACTGCGTGTATCTATATGTGCCAAAAAAATCATTCTTTATTTTTTTTTTGTTTTTTAATAATATGTCGTCGTACGGATCGGTTGCACGTTAAACTTTGCTTTTCGAGGTCGGATCATGGATGGGCGGAAATTCATTAAATATCAAGACCCTTTTAAGCAACGATTGTCGTGTTACCCAGTAAGGTTCTGGAGGTAGAGAGGGAGTCACTTCTCCATGTCAAATACCAATATTCTACTGTATCTGGTTAGACAGAAATCCTCAACATTATTGAGAAAAAGTCAGGCAAATATTTATAATATTTGGTGATTAAGTTGTTTTGTATAAAAAATGATAAGACGAATCTATTGATGAATAGAATAGGATAAACTTTATCGAACCCCAAATTAGTAACAAAAACTTAATACTATGGGTACAATGGCGGTCTTATCGCTGACAGCGATATCTACCAGACAATCACACCAAATGAAATCCGTTGTCTAATCACACTAATATTATAAAGGCAAAAAATTGTATGTGTGTGTGTGAGAGTATGTTTATTACCTTCTTGCTGATACGAATGATCAGCCCTCCTAGCCAAGTTACGACCGTTTCGTTTCGATTCTCTTGCGTCGAACGCCTCGAGTAGGCCACGCCTCCGATTCCTTTGTTCTAACGTCATCTCAACGCTTTGACACATGGTCAGTCAGAACAAAGGAATCGGAGGCGTGGCCTACTCGAGGCGATCGACGCAAGAGAATCGAAACGAAACGGTCGTAACTTGGCTAGGGGTTTTTTTTTTTTTTATTGGGTGGGAAAATCATCCTAATGACATCCCCGCTCTTGGGCGGAGCGGGAGATAGTGTCAGACTCTTATGGCTAGGGGTTCAGATATTGTAGAAATTTGGTACCAAAATAGCTCATAACCTGGATAGGCTATATCTTTATAATATATAATACTTCCGTAGCCGTTTACGAGGAGTTAGGTGACAAACTAAGTACGTGTGTTTGTCACCAAACTCCTCCTAAACGGCTAACCCGATTCGGATGAAACTTTTTGTGGGTCCCTGAATGGTTTGAAATTACAATTAAACCCAGTAGATGGCGCTGCGATCGAGTTTTCAATTTCTTTTTTAAGTAAACCCAGCTTTTGGGCAGGACAACGTCAGCCGGGACAGCAAGTATAATATATTTTTCATCCCCCCATCTCGGAAAGAGTATATTTGCTCTTAGATATCTGAGTGAAAAAGCCGTTTTTACCCGTTAGGATAAAGTAAATTGAATTTAGAACAACGTGTGCACTAAGTTTGTGAATTCAAAACATCATTAAACATATTTACTTCTACCTCCATGGTGCCAAATTTATCATACTACTTTTTTTAATTTGTTAAAAACTCAGACACGGAATCTTCTTGGTGTCCTTTTTTAATTTCCGCGCGCCATTTTCTTTTCACGTCATATTGTTAAAACCTTAGGTTGAAAACAAGTAAAAAACCTAAAATGAGTGATTCTAGCGACGAAGAAGTTTATTTGACGCCAACAGAATTGACTGAAACAGTTAATAATGCGCAAATAAGCTTTCTCCCTCAACAATCACACAAGAAGTATATAAAACAGTAAGTCCGATATTATGTTTAACACGTGGCGACTGCGCCAAAAATTTTCTCAGAAAACGTTTTGCTGGCATATTTTCAAATCAAGCACACTATGGAGTACCTGCTTACATATTCAATGCTAAAAGCAACAATAAAGATAAAAAAAGACATACATATCGACACCTATCCTAAATTAGTTGCATTTTTAGAGAAAGGGAAGGAAGGAGGAAGAGCCTCATCTGGTCATCATCCAAAAAAAAAAATCGAAGTTTTTCACAGCATCTAAAAAAAGCACCTGATTTCGTATATTTGGCGGCAAAAGTAAGTCAGTTGCACATTCAGTATCTTCAACTACTTAACATAATTAATTAATTATGCATGCATATCAATTTTATTAATTTATCTACTCTTTATGTTACAGATTGTTCTTATTATTGGTATAAACGAAGCATGTCGAACTATATAACTAACACAACTTAATGTCAAAAACATTGAGAAACATTCGGATGATTTACTATTAATAAATTTACCAAATTTTTTATACAAAGACAAAAAGAGACAGCAACTTCGTCATTCGCAAGGAATACGTAACAATTGTTGAGAAATATCAAGCCTTACGCCCGCCTAACACTCCAATTAATCGATTTTTTCTACAATATTGCAACGGTGCAAGTGTGTCAAATAGCCTAATAAAATTGGCAGTATCGGACGAGAAATAACAATTTTTTTTTAACTTCCAGAACTCCCATTGTACACTGGTCATTGTTTCCGACGAACTTCAGCCACACTTTTGGCCGATTCAGGAGCTAATCTCCTGTCCCTTAAGCGCCATGGAGGCTGGAAGTCCAATGCGGTTGTAGAAGGATACATAGAGGATTCCATTCAAAATAAGTCTAAAATATGTAAAGGCATCGTAGGAGCCATTACACTGAAAGAGCCTCTGTCAGATCCTTGGACTGGCCCTTCTACATCAAAAATGAGCCTTTACGAAACACCTAACCATCGCCTTCTCTCGCCAACATTAACGCCAAGGAAGTCGCTAAATCGGTCCATTTATTAAGTATGACAGATAGTTTACCAAAAAACAGTACACAAGTCACTAATGGTGTTAGTGACTATATATACATTACAGTATCTAACAAAAATATTACATTCAACTTAAGTAATGGTAGCAACGTTACTTTCAATTTTTCTTAATTATATCTAAGTATTATTTGTAATAATTTAAAGATTATTCTGTAATAAACCTATCATAATGTAGTACGTAAATACCTAAACTGAAATAAAAGTGTCTTGTGGTTGTAAATTTTTTTTTTTTGCATTTCCTCGCTGAGGTGGGATGAAAAGTTACGTGCATGAAAAATTTTTGCACTCCAGTGCAAAAAATTTTCACCTCGTGCTCTTTTGATTTTCTCGCTAACTCTCAAGATTCTAATTTTGAATCCTTCGCTTGCTTGGTCATCAAAAATGTATACGCGGTTAAAAAGCAACTTTGCACTCTTGTATAACAAATAGCTAATAGAGATGAGAAGTACTTAATTCAAGCAGACAAAGCTGCGGGCAGTAGTTAGTGTGTGCTATTATTATATTGGAAGTTCATCAAAAGAATAAAATGTAAGTAATGTACCTATCCTTGTGTTATGTAAGCCTTCATTGTTAAATTTATAGTTTTGAAAATAAACTTAATTGCTATTAAAATACTGACATCATGACATTACAAAGACAAAGGCTTCTTTATTGAATAGAAAGTCGTGGAAAATGTTTTTCATTATTTTATTCTCTTTGTGCATTGTATGAAATGGTTCCTTGTTGATTAATTATAAACATTCCCTAGTTTTTGTCTTCGCGGTACTAACAGTGCTTACAAAGAGACAGGGAGCATTTATTTGCTGTCTTATCATGAGAACCGCTAAACATCGAAAGTAGCTAACCAATTCATGTGTCAACACTGCTAGCTAGTAATCATTAAGCTAATTATAAGTTTTCTGATTATTGTGAGAATCCAGTTTCTTTATTGTCTAAGTATAAATAAGTGCATTTATTATTGACATTATCTTCAGTATCTTCCTGCTGTTGTCTCACGTTTTTTGACATTACAATCAACGTACAGTCAAAACTACTATGATTACGAAAGTGAAATGTACGAAAAATTTGGAAAAAGAAGGGTTTTTTGAAATTCAATCTTATAAGGAGCAAAGGGGATTTTTTTCTTTTTTGTTATTCTAAACCACCCAATAGAACAATTTAGGGGTTTTTAAGATTCTATTTCTTGGGTTAATAAACTTAAAATTTGGCACAAATTCTAAAGGAAATGAATAAATGAAGATAAAGAGAAATGAGAAAAAAAATGTCATTATTAGTTTTCAAAAATACACTCAAAATATTTTTAAAGTTTTTGTGAAAACTTTCACCTAAATATGAAACGGCGAGACCCGCGGCGCCTGTCCGCGGCACGCAGCAGCATCTTACAAATATACGATGCCTGACACAGTGCCGCGTCCTACTACCACGTCCTCATATTGTTCAGGCGCTGCGTCGCAAAAACGCGATCAATCTTCAACCAAAGGGTTTTGCGACGTTACCATATCTTTTGTTTACACGACGCGGTAATACCGTGCATCCCCTCAACATTGCTCGGCACTGTGTATTTGCTCGATGAGGCAACGTGACGTAGTTAGGCTCCGCGTCATTTATGTGGCCAGGCTCGAAGTCTTATCGAAATTATAGGTCCGTTTAAGAGCTGTTAGATTGCTATAATTTTGTTGGTAAGTATAGAAAATTGCTCTAGTTATCGCACCTTGCACGGTAATGATAGTTGTAATTAGCATAGGTAGTCATTTTCCACTCAGTCTCTACCTAATTGGTTTGTGGCAGTCGTAACATGGCTGTTTATTTACTAGTCTTTTCTCAAATGCATTGGGGTCCGCTTCCAGTATAACTGAATATCATAGTCCTAATTACTATTAATCTATATCCCTCATTTTGAAAGAAGACTTTTGGCCGCAGTGCGTGGTTTTCCGTCACTTCAGCGGACAGGTGCCACAGAACAGCACTAAGTCTTATTTACTAACAAAATGTTGTATTTACTAATTTTTTTATTAATGTAATTATGTTCGTCTGTAAGGAATAGAATGAATACACTTTATTCATCATTTTCCTGCCCATGTCCTGTCTTATATGGAGTTGGCGCAACATATTTTTTTCGTCCATATTGTCCTCTCACCCGTCCTGCTATCACTAAATCCCTTTTCTTTTATATAACTCCTCATCCAACCCATCCATCCACATGTATAGGTACTCATAACTCCTTTAGTAACATGCGTTTTATCCCTTCTAGATAGATAGAATAGAATAAACTTTATTGTACTACAAAAATGGTAAAGGTACCACAATATATTTAAACTGGTAGCTGACCCCAACACAGTTAAGTAAAGCCAAAGTTATGCAGATAATAACAATAATAATTGATAATTTATTATCAGTCATATTGGCCCAAAATCAACTTTGGGCCAATATGCTGCCAGTCCTACTGTTTGAAGTTCAATACCAGTACTTTTAGGTAGATTATAATGCGATGCTTATATGTGAACAACTGAAGTTAAGATTGCAGTTTCTATAAAGAAAATATTGATAAATATTTGTACTGTCTTGTATTCCTATCAATCAATGCCCTCCTGATATTAGGCTGTTACGCTATTCCAGGAGATTTTGTGTTATTTCTGGCGTTAGGCCCATTGTCAGTAGGTCGTTCTGGATGATTCGTCTCCAAGTAGTCGGTAGCCAAACTCTTCTTCTTGTTTTTCATTCTTTTTTTAAATTTATGTACCCTAAAACGTAGAGGCCAGTTAGAATGATAGGCCAGCAACAATGATGTCTTTATTTTCTATCCACTATTGGTTATATTTTTTCCGGACATACGGAAATAACGTCCAGTGTCGTAAATATTTATGTGTACTAATTTACACGGAGTCACAGTTGAACGAATACAGTAATTGGGCCGGTATACAGAAAAAAAAAATCTGTACGTAACATTTTTATTGCAATAATGTTCTTATTTATTGAACTGCTACACTTTAACAATATTCGTTACGTGACTATAAGATTTTCGTTCAAATTGTTATATACTGTGACTTGGTGCGATAAACTAGATTTTTACACATGCATAATATAGCAGTCGATTACTTTCTACTTCGTGCTAGGCGCTAGTATTACGTGATGGTAATGAAATGGACACCTTCCATTGGTCACGATTCTTCCCTACAATACATACTAAACATTTATATAATTTTATGGTTGCTAAAAATCGTAGAATTAGATTATTTTAGAGTTGTACCAATTGTAATAACATCAATTGAAGTCAAAATTTCTTCTCTTTATTCTAACTAAATTATGAATTGTTAATAAAAATGAAACGATTATTTTTATCATAACCAGAGTGCGGTCTTGCGGACGGCGAGCAATGGGTGGCTCGCCGTCCGACCGTCCGGTAACCGTCCGGACCGAGCCCAAGTCTTCGACGGCGCATACTGTTCCACGCGCGTCTCAGTGAGATGTCAGTAAATCGTAGGGGCCCAACAGGATCGAAGCCTACTGGGGCCACGGGTAGTGTGAACGTGAAACTCGGGGCCCTGGGACGAAGGCAAAGAAGGAACAGGAGTGGGTTTTTAGTCAGTAAAAGTCTGACACTATCTCCCGCCCCGCCCAAGAACGGGATTTGTCATAAGATAATTTTCCCACCTAAAAAAAAAACCTCTATTAGTTATTTGTTATACAAGAGTGCAAAGTTGCTTTTTAACCGCGTGCTCAATTTTGATGACCGAGCAAGCGAAGGATTCAAAATTAGAATCTTGAGCGTCTGACACTATCTCGCGCTCCGCCCAAGAGTGGGATTTGTCATAAGATGATTTTCCCACTCAATAAAAAAAAAACATACCAGAGCATTTAACCAGACCCATTGTAAATGCCAAAGTTCTACACTGCTTTGATTTTTAGTATGCAGAAGAAAACATTATGTCCATGTATATTTTCATATAAGTACCTAACTTCAAGTAAATTCCCATAAAACTACCTTACTTATCTCAAACTCGCGGAGAAAATATCACACACACACACACACACACACACACACACACACACACACACAACAGTACACATTATGGGATACGGGGGTTCCCGATAAACAGAGAACAGATAAAATTCCCGTGAGAAGCTAACGGGTCGCTGGTTATATTCATAAACTATTTCCTTTTTATAGTAGGTTATTGCAGATTTAGCTGCAAACTTCTAAAAAAACGGCAAGATGGCAGAATATAATTGATGACCAACACTATGGGAATGTAGCAGGAATCCAAAAGTTATACAAAGCTGATATGTCATAAGATAAAGTAGTAAAGCATGCCACAGTACATAAAAAACAAAACTCTATTGATACTGCGAAGAGCGACCATTGTAATCATAATCATATCATAATCATAATCAGCCTTTGAATGTTCCCACTGCTGGGACTCAGGCCTCCTCTCCAGGAGAGGGAATGGGCCATAATCCACCACGCGGGCTCAGTGCGGATTGGTGAATGTCACATGTCTTCGAATTTTTGGTTCTGGGACATGCCGGTTTCCTCACGATGTTTTCTTTCACCTTTTTGAGAGTAGTGGTGATGAAATAAATTACACAAAGTAATGCGCCTGGCTGATTTTGAACCCGCGACAACAACGTAAGTCGAGGCCGTTACCGCTCGGCCACCACTGCTCTTGTAACCATTGTGATGCTACTTACTTATTCGTCCTCAATAGCAAATTCCAGTCTCCAAGTCTCATCTCCTCATACTTCGGTCCCAGATGGTGTTGTTCCTCTAGCACGTAGAAGACTGGTCCAGGAACCGCTCTCGCCGCATCTCCTACGCCGTCAGTCCATCTAATCACTACTGATCGCTTCCTTTCTTTTGGTTCTTCAATTGTTGGTAAGGCTGGAAGACCTGTGAATTGAAAGCCGTTATTATATAAACAAATAGATAGATATATTAATGTTTTTTTCTCTTTATATAATAATAATACTTTACCTATGAAATTGACGTTTTTAAAACGGGTTGCTTTGAAGTATTATATCTTTGGATTGACTAGGAATTATATATAAGTTCGAATAAACTTTATATTAAAGGTACTTACGTTATTCTTTTTTCGAAATTAGGTATTTATTAGTTTCTTTGTGTTTTGTATTTTCTGTGATATCGCACTTCAAAGCAACCCGTTTTAAAAAACGGCAATTTCATAGGTGTTGTTGCAGCTGTCGAAATCTAAATATGGTTAACATACATAAATGTTTCATCATTTTAAATTATTGTACGATCTCTTAATACCTATGTCATGGCCATGGTCTTTGGCATCGAAAATATCACTTATTAGGCTCCGTACCCGAAGTGTGCCAATGGGACCCTATTATTAAGCCTCCTTTGTCCGTCCGTCTGTCTGTCCGTAGCACATACTCGTAAAACGTAAGAGGTAGAGAGTTAAAGTTTTCACAGATTGTGTATGGAAAGGAAAGGCTCTACATACAAGAGACGTGATTTTACACGATTTGAATATTGTATTGGAACCCTACGTGTTGGGGTCCGACTCGCACTTGGCCAGTTTCAACCTTGATCCAACGCACAATATTCTCTTACATATCTTACCTACTTTTAGTACTAGGGGAAAGCCAGAACCAAAGCTGAAGTAAGAAACGATCACTATTTCTTACGTAATGTGATACTAATAGACTAAGAACAAAAACCTGGTGCATCTTTGTTATGGTTTTTAGGGTTCCGTACCTCGAAAGAAAAAAAAAACGGAACCCATAAAAGATCACTTTGTTGTCCGTCCGTTAGTCCGTCCGTCGGTCTGTCTGTCTGTCTGTCAATCAAGACCCTTTATTTCGGGAACGTGTGAAAGTACCGAGTTGAAATTAAAACTATATACTCAGGTTTGCGGTCCCTTGAAGCTATGAAAAACAATCAAACCTCTGAGTTGAGACGGAAAAAAATAATTTGGCCGTTTATGTCACAAAAAACGTATATTTCAACACTCTCAAGGAAATCAAAATTCATAGGATACTTCCCGTTGTTCAAGAATCCTGATTTTTGGCATGAAACAAGGCCTCATAGCACAAGTAAAGAAAAAAAATCTGAAAACTGTAAATTTGTACTTACGTCACAAAAAAAAAAAACATTTTTGCGATTCGTAAAAATTTTTGAGACTCGATTCGGAACTTGTACTGTTGTCATAGGTAAGTTCGTATGGAACCCTCAGTGCCGACTCGCACTTGCCCGGTTTTTTTGCATAATTATTAGCTGTTTCAAGAGCATGTTTGAATGATTAATTATTGCGGCCTACTGACTGAATACCTACAAACCTAGGCAACTAAACATTACTGAGCTATTAAAGATACGATTAAGAGTTAACAGTAAACAACTGAAGCACTTAAGTAGTTCTAAAGTAATTCCGGCCTCGAGTTTGTTAGACGTAGATTGTATGAATTAGTTCAGTTAATGTTGTTACTGTTTCCCTTTGTTGGAAAATTATATTAGGTAACTGACAAAAGTCGTCAGACGATTATTATCTTGTCTTACGGCTATGGATACTCAAATTTCTTACGTAAGACCCTTCAATCAATGTAGACTTGTTAATCTTGATTAAAGTTAACTTTGATTTTATAACCTCGAGTTTGCCCATGTTACAGATAGCGGCACGAATCTTGAGCGTTTGGCGAAAGATGGGGGATCGCTTTGCATCGTACACATCGACGAGCTAATCACTGTAGGATTGCACTCCCCGCCCCCGCATTTTCATACCACTAAAGAGAATCGATATTTCACTTCTGCGTGGTTCTGCGCAAGTGGAACTGTAGAAGTCAGCGCTCAAGATCCGTGCCGGTATCTGTGTATTAAAATGTTCACTATTGCTATTAAGAAGGTCTCCAAAATTACTACTTAATTTTATTAATTCAGCGTTTTTTACCTACATTCTGGTGTAAAAATAAATCACTCACCTACCAAGAATGTGCTACGTTTAATAATATGGTTTTCAAACATATATTTCTTTAAAGGAATCTTTATTCAAGAAAACTTGCAACTCATCTTTGCTTGGCACAATTTTGCAATTTTTTGTGCTATATCTAAAATTAAATTCTACATTTTACAGTATAAATGCTCTAAGCTCTATATAATGATGAAAACCGCATCAAACCTCAATGTGTACTTTACAAGATCTAGTAGCCCACGCAGTTAGATACACAAAACAAATTTGTTTCATACTATGTGTAGATTATAGAAGTCTTTGTCTGTACGAGTATATGCCTAGTGTCTAATGGATTCTAACTCAGCAAGCACAGGATCGGTCGATGTGGCAATGCTTAAGGCTGGAATTTAACGCCTACATATTAATATGTCCAGCAGTGGACGTTTTACGGCTGAAATGATGATAATAATAGATATATATATGTACTATACTTATAATATTATAAACCTGAAGTATTTGTTTGAACGTGCTAATCTCTGGAAGTAGGACGAGGCCACAACACTGCGTTGCGGCATCGCGTCGTAAAAATGTGCGACGTCGCTCAAGGGTCTTTGAAATTTTCTGTGCGCTGCCGCAACGTACAAACCTGC
This sequence comes from Mythimna vitellina, assembly GCA_949316375.1. Lineage (NCBI taxonomy): Eukaryota > Metazoa > Arthropoda > Insecta > Lepidoptera > Noctuidae > Mythimna > Mythimna vitellina. Next base: position 6,988,882 of record OX438696.1, read on the forward strand.
GATGCGATAACACACGATCTTCTAGTAACATTTTCTTTTGAAGTGATTTCAATCATCATTCATAATTGATAGAAATGGGTGTACCCAGTACTTTCTTATCTGTTTCTTTTTCTTGATGCGTCTTAACGCGAGCAGAGGTAGGACACTCCTACACTCCTTTTGCAGTCCATGTTCCACTAGAAACTGATAGCGTTATTTCGTGCGAGGCAATATACGATGAATTTTTTTGTCGAAAGCTAAGCCATAGAACACTATTATAAAATACGTTATGTCTAATAGGAGTGGAGAAGTAACTAAAGACGAAGGTGAAGCCAAGAGGAACAGTTGTGCCGTGTGTGTATATATTGCTACGCTATGCTTGCTAGCTAGTCTATAAAAAAAAATTAAAGAATAATCACCTGACACAGTCAAAAGATCAATAGGCTCGCTGCAAGTAGACCCGCAAGCATGGCGGCAGCATCGCTGCGTGCCATCACATTGAGAGTCGGAGTTGCATGCCTCCACGCAAGCAGCTTCCCACTTCGGCGTGTCTGATATAGGACACGTCCCTGGCTTCTTCTCGTTTATACGGCATTGTGATTTGCACTGTGGAAACGGATTTATTATGAGGAGCAAATATAAATTAAACTTATATTACTTAGAACCTTGTGGTAATTGGAAGTCATGACAGCCATGAAGTTAAAAGTGAATAGGTTACTTCTAGTCGATCGTGCTCTAATATTGACATTATTGCTTGCCATTGAGTAATGTTGACAGCAATGGTGGCCCAGTTGTAATGGCTCTGAATTACGTGGCACGCGGAGGCGTTTCAATTAGTAAAAAATATTTCATCACTACTGGTCACAAAACGATGAAGGAAAACATCGTTAGGAAATCGGCATATCTTAGAACTAATACAAGCTCCGCATAAAAATGCCCCGCACTGGACCCGCTTCGTGAATTATGGCCCATTCCCTCTCCTAGACAGGGGGCTCAAGTCCCAGAGAGAAGTCCACAAATGATCCTCATAATTTTACATACGGAAATATATGGAGATGATGGCGCTTATTATATGGCAGAAGAGGACTATGTGCTTAGACAAACTTTGGACATTGACGCAAATATTAGAATAGAACAGAAAGTTATGTCGAATCATACAAAAACCAATTACTGATTCTCTTTAACAAAACATACATCATAAATCTTGGGAAATAATGTTGGAAACAAATACGGACCAGACTGTTAAAAGTCTATGAAAATCAATAGACTTCTAATAGTCTATTCTTACACCAGACAGCATTGTTTGACAAGAAGGTAGACATTTGTTCAGTTTTTTCTGCCCTGTCTGGAGTATTATTCTGCTTGTAATACAGACACAGGTCACGCCGCATTGTGAATAGGGGCATTCATTTAGTAAAGTTCTGTTACTTCAGACTCATTAGTAGCTTCAGGTTATTAGCGTGTACACAATAGTTACAAATGAACAATTCCTTTGAAGTGCAGTGATTCATGGTTTAGATGCTAATTTCTGTCATAGGTATGAATATGTTTCACCCTTCTAAGGGCAAAAATTGTCTGTCAGTTTTAAAATCTAATCAAAACTTTTTTCTGAAGTGCTTTCTGAAATATATATAATTTATTATCTTCAGTCAGAAAGAGGAAATCACCAGGAAAGCCCATGCCTGAGTAATGAGTTCGGCTTTCGTTTTATAGCTTTAATATTACCTTGAAAACTCATTTCAGTGGTGTTCCGAGCATTGTCTCAATTTCTGATGAACTTGTTTATATTTCTTGAGTTATTTAAATCACACTAAAATTATAAAGGCGAAAGTTTGTGAGTCTGTGTGTATGTTTGTTAATTCTTAAAGCTCGAACGGCTGAACGGATTTCGATATTTGGTACACGGGTAGATAATGTCCTGGAATATCACATAGGATACTATATATTCCGAGAGTATGTTCCCTTGGGATATTTTTTTACTATAACTCGGCCCAGGCCGGCTGCACCTGTTCGTTATTCAATATTGTGAAATTAGCTAATTTCGAGACTGATCTTTTTCATAGTTTTGATATGTAAGTCGTACCTAAACTTACAAGTAAAATTTTGTTAAAATTAGTCTTGGGTCAATCGTTGTTGACATAAATGAAAAAATATATGTAACTTTCAAGCTCGTTAAATTCCAAAATAAGATGCGATCGAAATGCGATTGTCTTTTGTAACTGCATCGCCTCGCTATCAATTTTTTACTCTGATACAAGCCCATAAAATTTCTTTTTGCGTTTAACAGATTAGCACAATGTGCCCTTTTTAGGCCGGAGCCAGTTGTGCTCTGATTATATAACACTTAAAAGAGTTACAGAATTATTTTTGTTCACTACACTCGTTGCAATCTTGATTGTATTTCGATTTACGTTCGTTTACTTTTTTGTATCGTGTTTATGTCTGTTCTGCGAACTTGTTAAATCGTGATCGTTGTGACAGCTATCTTGGCAAACATTTTTTTTGTTGTGTTGTAGCGTAAACTGTTGTGGGTTGCACGTGGAGTATAGTTTTTGTGGCTGAATTGAAGCATGCAGTTGTGGGTGTCAAGATTTCTTACATCAGCTGGGCACAATGAACTTGGCTGTAAGTATGCTATGACATTATCAAGTGCTTCTCAGTAGTTTTGATGCAAGCTGGGTTTTCCCTGGCTTGTACATTTTGTATTGATTGTTTATTACTGATTTCCTTATTGTGACGTTTAACGATTGATCTAGATATGTGCGTACTAATTGAATCCAATGTTAGTACCAACCGTATTCGGTTTATTCAAGCTTCAATTTATTCGATGTTTGTTTTAATTATAAGTGGTTAAGGCCTTAGTTTCAAATCTGAAGTTCATATGGTTCTAATTGAGCTACTTTAAATTTACAAATAAGTAACTTTTGTGATATCCTCTTCCTAATCTGCTGCAAAACAACTTATAAAAAATAAAATTTATCATCACTAGTGTATACCAGCTGGTCAACGAGTATTGAAAATAATCGATCCAAAATTTTCAGTATCAGAAATTTTTTCCCACTTACCATAGGTTTAGCTTCCTTACTGATATCAATACACTTCAGATCACATCTGATCTTGTACAATGTGTTGGACTGCATTTTGGAATACCTCCGTGTCCTCGAGAGGACCATGGGCATCAGCGACACTGCCATTAATACCACTAACACTTTTGTATACATTTTTATTGTCTTGGATATTTCACTATTGGTCATATAGTCCTCTTGATTATGCGTTTATCATCTGGAAATCACGTTTGTGTTTTATTATGATTGATATGCCTACTTTCTCTTCCCTATTGTTCTTTTTTATTATAGTTTTTTTTTACTTAAAGATAAAACTTTAATTCAAGGCAATCTTTTTGTGCTTTGTTATATTTTTTTTTTTGTATTTCTGTTACCTAATGAGAATGGATGAATGAAATTAAGTTTTTTGTTCAAGGGAAACAATAAAGTTTCTCGAAATGACTTCTGCTCCGCCCTTTTTTTTAATTAAGATTTACTTTATCTTCAAACTGGGCGTGTAAGACATATTGTTGGTGTGTTCTCGTGACTCAAATAAAATGTTAATCAATGAAATTCATTATAATTTGATTAATTAGAATTCGTGGTCAAGGATGCTCTTCGTCTTTCAGAAAAGGTTATCAACATTTGAGAACCATTTCACGGGATAATCTAATATTTTTTAACATAACTGCTTCATATAATTAATATATTATTTTAATTATGGGCTTAGGTGCAAAATGCAGTATTAATTGTAACTACTATGAATATAATTTTAATTGATACCTAATTGATTACCGTAGTTTGAATAATATACAACAAATTTTTAATTAAGTAGTACAAATATTTAAAGAGCTTATTAGAAAAGGTTTTTGTTATTATATAAATAAAGTCTCAATAAATAATATTCATAAACAGCAAAGTTATTAGCGTTTGTTTATATCTCAAAATGTCACTCAATTTATGGAAATATTGTACAGGCTATTGATTATGAATGAATAGATGGCGATCAAAATGGAAAATCAGCAATTATGTCAAATTTTCGTGGTCAATTTTGTCAAAAATATGATCAGTAACGGGTACGGATAGAGCCTCATTTACTACTAATAAAAAAATAGGGGTGTATTATTCAAACTAGCAGCCAGCCACAATTAACTTGAACAGATTTTTTTCCACTAGTGAAGTATAATACCAAATTCTATGATAGTCGAACAAAACAATACACCAACTGTTTATCGAACAAGTAAAAGTAAATCGATTAAATAATCGAGTAGTTACTATCGAATTACCTTCGCTAAAACAAAATCAAACACTGTAATATCGCTATCCACCTCAACAAATCGATCATCAATAAGAGAATCGACTAAAACCACAACATTTCGATTCCATTAAACTTATGTCATCGACCTCGGGGGTTTTTTGGAAAATACATTTGCAGTTCGCGAGTGTATCGTTTGAAATGCGCGGTTACACTGACAGGCGCGCGCGCACCCGGCCGATCCGTGCCTCGGCTTCATTAATACACATCGATGATGCCTTCCTGTGTCTGTGCGCCTGCGCCGATGACGGAAGGTTGCTTTTACCGAGCCGGTTTCCTAATTTAAAAAATGTACGGCGTCTTCCTGGAGTACGCAGTTTGCTATTCGTTCGTCGTCATTAAGTCTACGTTTGTTTCGTGAATTGTAAACAGTTAGTGCTTTAATTGCACGTGCATTTAATGAATGTTAAGTTGGAGTAACAATGTGCACGCTATATTCGGCTTTAAATGTTTTTAGATAGCGCCTTTATTAGGGTGATAAATGGTATCTACTGTTAGATGATTCTTTAACTCAGTGATGTTTATGACAGCTTTGATTTAGAATTAACATTAACTTCTCATAATTTTATAATTTATAGTGTAATATGTAGTATGAGCAAAATGGAGGAGGCCTTTACTCGTATGAATGTTTTTTTGTAATTTTGAAAAATTAAAATTTATTTATTTAATATCTAGAAATTTTATATTAATTTGGAAATTTATTTTTGTTTAGAAAATGTTATGTCATTTACATAACAATTTCTGAACAAATATAAATTTTAATTTAATTATGATTTGTGAATTCTAATATTTGTTATTTTATGCTGCATGGTAATTTATAAATAATCTTATGAAATGTGAAAGTCATTCTCTATGGAAATAAAGAGACTATAATAATTATTATTATTATATTGTAATATGTAGAATTAATCCTCGTTTTACATATTTACTAAAGAAGATACTAATTAGTTAATTACCAGCAGCATAATTTAGTCGGAACCAATTATGTAAATAAAACTCCGAATTTAATTCCAGAGGCAACCTTACTTGGTATAATCTCGGGCTTCTAAGAACCCGGTTCACGCGACTTCACCGAATCGAACCAAAACAATCGATTTAATTAGGCGTTCGTCTTTAAAAAGCTAATAAAACAAAATGGCGAAGATAAATCGTTCACAAAGAAGCAGGGGAATCAACGACCGGTTGATTGCTCGGTGCGCTTGCGCCGGATGCCCTTCAAGAGCTTAATTAGAGCTGCAGTATATCTATAAGTAGCTGCATGGATCTACTTATATAGGGTGGTACATATCTACAGATATAGAATATAATAAACTTTATTGTTCACCAAAATAGTAACAAAATTTTTACACTAACCTAAAATCCATGGGTACAAAGGCGGTCTTATCGTTGATAGCGATATCTACCAGACAACCTTAGGATGGACTGTAAAAACTTGAAATAGTAAAAAGGGGGGTAGTCTGCGGTGTACTGCAAATTAATAAAGTAAATATTAGATTCAAATTATATACTAGACTATAGCTACAAAAAAAAATATAATACATTTTTGAAATAGAAAGATCAGAAACTCTACCACGCGATCCATTTCACGACCTAAAGTGACTGTTGAAGGCACGAAGTTATACAGGGCTGTATATAACTCCATTCCTATTTTTCACTCCCATAATTAACATTTTATCATGTCAAGGAAAGGCCCCAGGGTGAAAATGCGGTAAAATCAGCTATTCCCATTTCGTTTATCGATTAAATTAACATACATCAAAATGTTCTAATGAAACATTATCCGTCTATGTGTCCATAGTTGCTGCAGTATGTTGGTCTCAGTTGTTTAGGGTTGTGGTGCTACATCTGTTTATCTCACAACGAGTAGGTAGTACCTACAAACATGGGGGGTGACCGGATGTGGTCTTAGTTTTAAGCGAAATTCACGAGAATGTACTGCTGCCAAACTGCTATGCAGTTTGGCAGATGTTATAAATGATTCTTGATGTAACAAATTAATAAAACAAAATAAAAAAAGCTATCCTGAATAGCAGTCTGATTGTTCAATGTCAGAGTCGAAAACATTACATTACACACAAAATTACTATCTGTAGGTCTTACTGTTTGTTTTCCCAATAAATACATCTATATATACCTATAAAAGGAGAAACTGACTGACTGACATATCAACGCGCAGCCAAAACTACTGGGACTAGAAGCGTGAAATTTGGCATAAGGCTTCCTTTTATGACGCGAAGCGAGCCCTAAGAAAAGATATTCTAAAATTCGCCTTCTAAAGGAATGAAATGGGGGTCAAAGTTTGTATGGAGAAACCGACTTGGTAGAAGCTAGTAATAAATAATATATAAAATAGTACCGTGCGGGAATCAAACCTATTGATTAACCTGAGGAAATATGACCATATATCAAGCTCCAAATCGGAGCTCAAATGGTTGCCTATGCGCCTCAACACTCCAAACCCTCCATCTTATCTTATATCTCTGTTCTTCACACGGTAAGAATCTGCGCTCTTCTAACAATCTCCTACTGCTTTGTCCTTCTCATACTTCTGATTTAGTTCATTACTCCTTCTATATAATAGTCCATCCTTCTGTGGAATTCGCTACCTCTTGATATTAGGACGGCCACGAGTCATTATGCATTTAAGCGTAAGTTGTGGAATTACTTTTAACACAAATAGCAAAATCATCTCAAAAGTCCTATACTGTGTATATGTATGTATGTATTTATAGGTATATATTTTATTAAATATGTATGTATGTTTAGTCTAAATATATTTTTTTTATGCACCTGCCATATTGTCTCTCCACTACACGAGGTTGACTGGTAGAAAATGCCTATAGCATTAAATCCGCCTTTGTACCTTTAATTGCATGAAAATTAAATTAATTAATCAATCGAACCCGCGACACGCAGTGCAGCAGGCAATCGCTCAACTACTGCAAAAACTGTGCCTTAGTAAATATCATATTGCAGAATATGTATGTATTCGTACTTTTAGTAATTTGTACAAATACTAGCGTTCCCGACCGATGTTTCAGTTGTCCTATCTTATGCCTGGTATAATATATGGCATAGCATCAGAAAAAAAAAAATAAAGGACCCGATTGCTGAGCCATCTACGGGCTCCAACTGTATTTTCAAACCGTCCAGGGTGCCATTTAAATATACGCTCAAAAGTTCTTCCAAATCTGTCAAGCCGTTTAGGAGGAGTTAGGTGACAAATAATAATAATATAATAATGTTACAACCACTATCAAACAACGCCGTCTAGTCCCAAGCTAAGCAGAGTGTGTGTTATGAGTAGGTACTATACAACTGATAAACATACTTATATATTTTTAAATACATACAAATGATCGTGCACATCACACAAACATTTGGCCTGGGCGGGAATCGAACCCACCTCCGGTATAGCAGTCAGGGCCACTAACCACTAGACCAACACGTACAGAAGAATTATATACACATAGAATATAAAGATACTTTCACAGCCCTGAAAATGGCTAGACAAATAAAGTCACCCTGTAGAGACTGAGATTAAAAATGCTCTCTTAGATAGATGCTCAGTAATTAGGTTGGATAACGAACGAGGAACAGATATGGTTCATAGATCATAAATCAAGCTGCGGAGATTTCTATTTCAGGATAAGAAATGGCTTTTTTCAGGTGGGAAATTTATTTATCTCCTTGGGTGGAGCGCGAGGGCGTGTCAGATTTTTACTGTCTAAAACCCACTCCTAGTTCCTTCATTGCCTTGCATTCCAGGGCCTTGTTTTCCTTTCAGAAGTGAACCCATGGCTCCAATAGGCTTTGACCCTGCTGAGCCTCTACAGTTTGCTGACATATCATTGAGGCGCGCGTGGAGCGTTACGCGCCGTCGACGACTTGGGCTCAGTCCGGACGGCGAGCTAACCCATTGCTCGCCGTCCGCAAGCTCGCGCCTACGGTAGCCGGAAATCGGAATTGGGATCCCGGTGACTGGGGCGTGACGGCCGTTCCCTCATGCATGCATTCTTTTGCTAGCATTACTGCTTCGCAGAAGGAGGCAACCGCCTGCCACTCCTTCTTGCTTCGGACTATAGCCTGCACAAGGCCCGACACGAGAGATCGTTGCCGCCGATCGCCCTCACGAGGATACGGCGGTGCTCTGCTCTTGCGGGGCACACCTCTACGCGGTCCAAACAGTGGTGACATCTTCCGCATGAATCCAGTACAGGAACCTCCTGAAATGACCATGTCCGGTGAGAACCTGCGTCATACGGAAGGTGAGGACGCCGTGAGGTATTTCCAGCCAAGGAAAAAGAAAAAGCTGCAGGATCGTTCGAAAGAACTACTGTGGCTCTTGTGAAGGGCAGCTGAAGGAACACTGTGACTATTGGTCTCTCACACACAGCTCACAGCTCCAGCCAAAGCAGAAGTTATTAGATGATTTTCTCACAAGAAAGACTAGAAAGGGAACGGAGAGAAACCTTTGGATTACATTTTTTTGGTTGGTTTTGAGTGTAGGAAATAGTGGTTTTCTATCTATTACAATCTCACCTTGTAAGCTGAGGTGAAGTGGTCAATTCAATTCTAGTACTGGGGTTTTATTTCTAAGCTGTTAAATGACCAAATAATTTCACTCGCTCTGGGAGAGGGACTGTGTGAGGGAGAGTTAGACTTATACTGACTAAAACCCTCCAGTATTCATTTAGTCGCCCTTTGTGTGTTCAGAGTCGCTGACTCTTTTGAAAAAACTCACAGAGAATAAGGGCTATATTTCACCGGGGCGGCGCAACTGGTCGCGCCGCCATGGTGTAAGCTACTAAACTAGACACCATACAGATACTAGAGTCGCTACAACACATTGAGACAGTATCAAAATGGACCTTAAGTGCACGCGTCCGAGTTGGTCGCGCCGCCAAATTGGTTGCGCAACCAAACGGACACCGGGTGAGTAAAACTCTATAGAGCTGTATACATTTTGTTGGTAGCGGCGACTGATCGCGCCGCCATGGCTTTCCGGTGAAATATAGCCCTTAGGGAATTTGCTATTCTGTAGGTTAACATCTTATCATGTAAAATTTTTGAGCTTCAAGTGAATTATTGTGAACCGCTACTTGTTCCACGCGCGCTTCAAGGAGAATTCATCAGTCAGGGTCGAAGCCTACTGGGGCCATGGGTTGTGCGAAAAAGAACGCCTGGGCGCTGGAACGAAGGCAAAGATGGAATGGGTTTTAATCACTAAAAGTTTGAAACGCCCTTCCGCCCCGCTCAAAGGTGGGAAATGTTATTAAATGATATCCCACCAAAAAAAAATTTCACCGTGTTTACTTAGGCACTTACAGTGAACATGAATTGAGCTATCTGTCCATATAAACGAGATGGAACGACAATAGGGATTATGCATGAAATAGTACATTGTGATAAAGTGGAAAATTTTTGTCATTGCAACCGAGGCGAAATTTGATTGCGAGTTGTTATGGCGCCAAGTGTTTCTACGTTTGTGAAACGACGTTTTTCAGTACACTTACGAACAAATAATTTCTCTGAAAATAACTCTGAAATGAATTTTGATTCCCGTGAGAGTGTCGAAATACACGTTTTTATGCGACATAAACGACCGTATCTTTTTTTTTTCGTTAACTTAAATTTAATATTTTCACAGCTTGAAGGACCGCAGATTTGAGCATAATTATGGTTTTAATTTCAACTCTCTAAATCCACGCGTTCCCGATATATAGGTTGGACAGACAGTCAGACAGACAACAAAGTGATCCTATATGGGTTCCATTTTTTATCTTTTGAGGTACGGAGCCCTAAAAACACGGGGTTGATTACTAATTGTGAAAAAAATATCGAAATTGGTATGAAAGCAAACGAGATAAGACGTCGTTTTACAACATTATCAACATATGATTTTTTCGTATGACTAATACTTTTACCAAAAAAAAATTTACGGCAAGAGATTTTTTCGCTTGTTTCCCTACACCATTCAAACGGCTTTGATCTTTAGAAATATGTTTACACAAAAAAAAATAGCTGGTTAAGTGTTCTTCAGAATGTACATAGCATATGTAAATCAATCAATATTTCCCAAAGAAAATGGTTTTAAAGGTCAGCAGCGGGGCTCTATGCGGGCGCAGGCAGCTGTAGGAGTATGTATGCTGTACTGCGGGGTACCAGCTGAAAATCAGCGCTGGGTGTATGACGCCCAGCAATTGCTGAGTTGGTGACCCTTTCGGTTCGGGCACGCTCAGCGCAACTATATTGTAAATCTATACTTTTTTTTATGTGGTTGCCTATTGTATTGCCTGCATCGAATACCTAAATACTATTCTATTCTATTCTATTCTATTCTATTCTATTCTATTCTATTCTATTCTATTCTATTCTATTCTATTCTATTCTATTCTATTCTATTCTATTCTATTCTATTCTATTATTGTGTGCATTTCATTTTGACTAAATGTTAAAGGGGCTATACGCCTTAAGTTTACCACGAATGGATATATTAAACAGTATCTACAATATGCTATCAACATATATAATGTTGATCAAAGGTGATCCGACACTTGACCAGCATGACTAATATGGTAGACACTTTCATTCCGACAGGAATATGGAAATACACTATGTACCTACCGGTACCTGTGATTCATATGGTTTGACTCATAATATACAGGAGACAGTAGTGAATATAGAAAGGTTGACAAAGAGAAAGGTAGCAAGAGACTGACCAATTAATGGATGAATAATTAGATCGTTTAGTGAATTTAGTGAAAGAATAAGGAGCGATTGAAAGCTCAAAACGTATTGCTTCCTTGTCTCAAGTAACATGAGACAAGCAGAAGCATAAAGCATTATCAGCCATATATTCCCACTGCTGGGACTTAAGCCTCCTGTCAAGGAGAGGGATCATCATCATCATTTTAGCTGAAACACGTCCACTGCTGGACAAAGGCCTCCCCCTAGTGTCACTGCAATGAACGGTCCTATGCGTCTCGCATCCATCAGATTCCCGCAACCTTTATCAGGTCATTGATCCATCTTGTAGGAGGCCTGCGTCTTCCGTTACGCGATCGCCACTCGAGAACTTTTCGGCCCCAACGGCCACCTGTTCTGCGAGCAATGTGCTCTGCCCATTGACACTTAAGTTTGGCGATTCTTTGTGCTATGTCTGCAACCTTGGTTCTCCTGCGGATATCATCATTTCTGATTCGATCACGCAAGGGAACTACCTATTGGCCTATTGTGAGCGACCACTTATCGGAGCCATATATCATCACTGGCAACACGCACTGGTCTTATTCATAGACTTTCGTCTTAAGACACTGTGGTATGTTGGACGAGAAGATACCGCGCAGCTTCCCGAACGTTGCCCAGCCGAGTCAAATTCGACGGTTGACCTCTTTCTCGAAATTAGATATACCCAATTGGACTGTCTGTCCGAGGTAGACATAATCCAATAATAAATCCACAACTTTGAGTGAGGAGTTTCTGATCTTGATAGGAGTGGGTGCTACATGGTTGTTTATCATGACTTTAGTTTTGTTCATGTTCATTTTAAGACCCACTCTTTCGAAAGCTCTACTAAGGTCATTGAGCATTGTGCTGAGGAGATTGCGGAGAGGCCCTTTGCGGGTTGGTGAATATCACATGTCTTCGAATTTTTGGTTCTAGGACATGCCAGTTTCCTCGCGACGTTTTCCTTTACAGTTTTGAGAGTAGTGGTGAAGAAATAAGTTACACAAAGTATTACGCCTGGCGAGGTTTGAACCCGCAAACTGCTTTACATGGGTCCATAATAATACGATGTTACTACACCGTTATTCGAAAGAAACATCGCGGCCTTGGAACACAAAGGGTAACTGAAGGAACGCGGGTGGGTTTAGGCGGTCAAACTCTGTCACTCCCTCTCGCTTCATCCAGGACGGGAGAGGTTGATTGATGATGTCCCATCCTAAAAATTACTCAATGTTGTCTTACATCTCCTGGCCCTTGCTTGCTATAGATTATTGTATTTCTAGATCACAAAGCAGGCAATACGGACCGTAAAAATGGTGAACAACGCTAAAATTAAAACTTTGAAAAAAATAAAAACAAGATTGTATGAAGTTATTGTACTCATATTTCATTCAGAACAAGCTCAAAGTAATTAAAATAATTACTGAAACGACTTGGTTATAAAGTTAACCGACATTAAAAATGCGTACCTACCACTACGAGAGATCTTTTTTGTAGCTAAATGTGCAAATAACGCTCGGTGGCTCAATTTGGACGTGAAAAAGCAATAAAATTCAGTTATTTATTTATTAAAACGGTGCTTCGCCATTTACGCAGTAAAGATAATGTTATGGCCACCATAAACTTACGAAAGATAATTTGAAAGTCTTTAAAATCAATTTTTAAAATGTTTCACTTAAATGGCCGGTGATAAAAACTGTGAAATGTGAGACTTTATTACTGTCGCGATGGCGAATCTGTTTTTCACTACGGGGTGCCAAATTATTCAGATTGGTTGTTTATTTTGAGATTTACAAATATCTTACTAAGATACTTGGTATACAAAAAGTATAGATACATCTATATACTTAAAACTAAGTCGTGTTAGTTACACCATTTATAACTCAAGAATGGCTGGACTGATTTTAATAGTCTTTACTCTATTAGATTCGTTTCCGCCAGCTTCTCCGAATAGCAAAATAACTATTAAAAAACCGGAAAATCACGTAAAAAAATTAGAAAAATATTCAAATTCATCCGAAAATGCAAGCAACTGTCAATACATTGACCTAATTTATTCAATCATTCGATCAAAAAGTGTAACTATAAAAATAAAATTTAAAAAATCCCCAACACAGAAAGAAAGTAAAAAATAAGTTAATAAATTACTCTTTCAGCCATTTAACTTCATTAAAAGAATCTATAAATATTTTAAAGATGAGCGTTACTGAGTCGACCCCTCTTTTCCGTCGGGGTTTAAAAAGGTGATCGCTACATTCATTGACTACTAGGCGGTACAAAGTTCGCCAGATTATCTAGTAGAATATAAAATAAACTTGGTCAAATAAAATATAAGTAGAGTAAATCTGCTAAAACTATTTGTTATACATTTTTGGTTGTAGATTAACCCACTAGTACTTACGTCTTTCAAGAATGTAAACTTTTTATCAAGTTGTAAATATCACACCGCCATGGAATGAGAAAACTGTTAAATCATAATTTTTTCCCAACATCACTCGAGTTTGATGCAAATAGAGCAATAACCGAAATCACTGGACTCAGCAATAACGAAGGTCGGAACTGCGAAGCGGAGCCAAGTTATTATAGTATAATATGAATCCGAGTTATTAATCTACCCTGTACCTGCTCTCCCTCTGCTAGCCAAAGGCCTTCCTCCATTTTTTCCGTTATTCCCGACTCTGCGCCACTTCTTGCCAAACGCTAAGGAAGACATCTAAGTCGTCCCGCCATCTCCTTAGTGGTCTACCGCGACCCTGTCTCGCGGTATCAGAGGACTTACCATACCACGAAGTGTTAAAAGGTCTGCCCCCCTAGCCAAGTTACAACCGTTTCGTTTTGATTCTTTTTTCATCGATCGCCTCGAATAGGCCACGCCTCCGATTCCTTTATTCTAACGTCATCTCAATGCTCAGTCATGGTCAGAACAAAGGAATAGGAGGCGTGACCGACTCAAGGCGATCAACGAAAAGAGAATCGAAACGAAACGTACAACCGTTTGTCACTTGGCTAGTCGTGCTAGCGAGAAAGAGGTATGGAGCTATAGGTACACACCATATAGCTCCATCGCTTTGACCGTTCAGTTTAGGTTGTAAAATGGATCGAGTTAAGAGCTTGTGATAGTACTGCAGGGAATCAATTTTGAGTTTTACGTATCTACCGCTCGATCAGCATGCGGAAGAATTTTCATATTATTAAAAAAAAAACTGACCTACCCAACCAGGTAGAAAAACGCTTCATTTCTTGTGTAACCTAATGATAGAACCTAGTTGTGCATAATATAATCTACTAGTGCATAAGTTTCGGTTCTAACAGTTACGACTGTTATGCACGAAATGCATTGCGCAAGTGATTGTATAACAATGAAAATTGGATTAACTGTTTTAATTTGTATCAGTTACTATGCTTTGTTAATTTGTGTAAAATCGACTAACGAACCAATTCTTCCTGATTTGTAAACTGTTACATTTTATACTTAGGATAGCATAGTCGGCCTTATAATGTTCCCACTGCTGGGACGCAGGCGTCCTCTTTAGGAGAGAGAATGGGCCGTAATCCACCACGCGGGTCCAGTGCGGGGTGGTGGATGTCACATGTCTTCGAATTTTTGGTTCTACGACATGCCGATTTCCTCACGATGTTCTCCTTCACCGTTTTATACTTACTTATGTTTTAATCGATAGAAACCTCAGGTTTCTGGAGAGATAGTTTTGGACCAGATTAAGAAACCTAAGTGCACATTTGGCGTCGATGACATACAAGTATCTAATCCCTTTTCTGTACTAATGTATACAATCCCAAGCCTTCTCAATAGCTTTCTTTCCTGAATCCTTGAAAGTGTATATCCAGTTGTGCTACCACTTTTCTTCTCCTTCGTACTCCACATCAACTTTCAACTGCTATGATGGATCCTTATCTGTAACTGCAGCTCGTCCCTGGAACTCTTCCTTATATTTCCATGCTTGTGGTCCTTTTTTATTATTTAATTTTTTGGTATACAATTCACTCTTATCCGAGTTTCTTATTTGCTGATCAATAAAAAATTGAAGGAAATCTGTATTTAAATACTTGAATCTTTGCTTTAATTTTTTTTTTATTATCAATCAAACAACACATTTAAACTCAAATAAAATTAATTTAGTGGATTTTCACTACATTTACTTTTATCACTAGCCATGTTTTTATTTATAAAACGTCTGTATAACTCAACTTGATTATCATCATTTCCCTAGCCTAATTTAACCTAGGGGTCGGACAGATCTCCAAAACCCAGTTACTGGGCCACACGATAATCCTTAGATAGACTGATGGCCAGATTTTCATGCTCTCTGAGTCAGCTAAGAAGCACTTCAAAAGATAATATGGCCAGACCTGACATTTTTTTTTTTTGGTTGGGTTCCACTCAACTTGATATAATAACAAAAAACCTCGTAAATTCCTAATAATGTAAAACATATTGTGAGGACTGTAAGGTTAATTCTAGCGAAATTATGAAACTGATAAACATCGCAGGGTAAATTCAAATCTTCGATAGTTCTCGTAGAACTATAAACATACCTCTATTTCTAAGTTACAACTTCAGCAGGTACATAGCACAATTACCGGGACAGAGGAAACAGAATAATTTAAATATAAAGAGTATTTCAAAGTAAGCTGGGGTACTTAGTTACTTTAATTATGCATTGTTAATATAAGATGTTCCTAACCGCGACCACACAATTTATTAAGAGCTTATAAAGAAAATTTAAAGCGATGTTAAACAATTTTCCAGAACTCAAATTCTACCTTCTTGAAGAATGGATGGAAAACCAACCTTTTATGTGAGGTAATAGTTGAGTATTCCATATTTGGTACGAATTTTCGTAGACTAGATGGATTAAATTCAATGTTGTATTGGTTGGGCCATATAATCTCACTACCCTCATCAACATCACTTCAGCCGAAAGGCGTCCACTGTTGGACATGGGCCCACCCACTTTTCCTGTACATCTCACATCCATTGGATTTCGGCGATCCTCACCAGACCATACACCTTGTGGGAGGCCTACCAACGGTGCGTCTCTCTGTATCCGGTCGCTACTCTAGAACCTTTGGCCTCATTGGCCACCTCGAGCAATGTTACTAATATCATAAATGTGAAACTTTGTATGGTAGAATGTTAGTTAATTAATTACGTCTCACATACGTTTACTTGGGACAAATTCTGACTTTCACACTGGTAAAGCTAAATTGGGCATGCCATAATTATGGCGGTAAGCGGCCTCTTTGAGGAGTGGCTGAAAAGGCAACATGACGTCCTTACCTTCCGCATGATGCTGGTCCTCATTGGACGATTCGTGCGGAGAAGTAGAAATGCCCGGGTGTCACCATTGTGTAGACCGCCCGGAGGACACCCAGCCGGCGGGATTCCGATCGCGATTTCCGGTCACCCTAGGCGCGAGCTTGCGGACGGCAAGCAATGGGCAGGTCACCGTCCGACCTTTCGGTAACCGTTCGGACCGAACCCAAGTCATCTACAGCGCGTAGTGTTCCACGCGCGCCTCAAGGAGCGGAAGGAAGGTCCAGCGGGGTCGCAGCCTACTGGGGCCATGGGTGATGCGAGAGAGATCCTCAGGGCCCTGGAACAATAGCAAAGAAGGAACAGAAGTGGGTTTTTCGTCAGTAAAAGTCTGACACGCCCTTGCGCTCCGCCCAAGAGCGCGGGATTTCATTAGATGATTTTCCCACCCTTCACACTAACAAATATCTTCCTAAGGTCAAAATAACTCGGGCTACGCGATTATAAGAAAAAGTTACCTACCGAGGGTACTCCAAGACGTAATGGGCAACTGAAGAATCACTGGTGAGTTTTAGTTAGTAAAAACCTTGATGATATCCTACCTCATATAAAAAAAAAAATAACTCATCGGGTCTAGTTCACGTTAATATTTAGTTTGATTAGGTCACGAATAATATGTCAGTTACCTTACTCTATCATCTGATAAGCTTAACAAATTAAAAAAAAACTAACTACAAATCAGTAAGGCTTATGTTCCATTAGAAGCTTTTCGCAGCTTCGCAACTCTCGAGCTCATAACTAAGGCTTACCAAGAAAATCTGTAGCGGTCCCGAAACCCCCGTGGTTTGCTAGCTTGGTAAAGCAATAACGGTGTACTTGTAGGCTAATATGCAGTTTGGCTGTAGCCTTAATTTTTTAGCAAAAATTTCAAGCCTTTTGTGGCTTTAAATCGACGATACTTAATCTTTTTAAAACATTTTCCTGTAGTGGAAACGAGTATCGTTTTCAACTGGATTTTATGAAACTTTACTAGTACATTTCTGCTTGTTCAAAAAAATTACCGCAGCTTGAAAATGCAAAGAGCAACTGAAGGAACACAGGTTCTACCTATATCATCTTTCTTAATGTCCCCATCTTTGGTCTTACACTCATTCTCATCGAATAATCTAATACTTGGTGTAATATGTTCATTATTATTAGGTCATCATCATCATTTCAGCCTAAAGACGTCCACTGTTGGTTATAGGCCTCCCCCATGTGTCGGCACAATAAACGGTCCTGTGCGTCTCGCATCCATCAAATTCCCGCAACCCTTACGAGGTCATCGGTCCACCTTGTTGGAGGCCTTCCTACGCTACGTCTTCCGGTACGTGGTCGCCATTCCAGAACCTTTCGGCCCCAACGGCCATCCGTTCTGCAAGCAATGTGCTCTGCCCATTGCCACTTAAGTTTGGCGATTCTTCGTGCTATGTCAGAGTAACCTTGGTTCGCCTGCGGATATCTTCATTCCTGATTCGATCACGCGAGGAAACTCTGATCATAGCCCTTTCCATTGCCCTTTGGGTGCCTTTAAGTCTTCTGATGAGACCCATTATAAGCGACGACATTTCGGAGCCATAATATTAGGTATGTACTTATATTTTAATATTATCAGTTTGACTACTTATTGACTTTACATATATTCATGTGTAGGTAGATCCCAAAATTTGACAGTATCGACAAAACCTTGTCGGCCGTCGATGCTGTTTGGGTTCCAGCTCCCCTAGCCAAGTTACAATCGTATCGTTCGCGCCGAACGCCTCGAGTAGGCCATGCCTCCGATTCCTTTGTTCTGATTATGTGACTGAACGTTGAGATGACGTCAGAACAAAGGAATCAGAGGCGTGGCCTACTCGAGGCATTCGGCGCGAACGATACGATTGTAACTTGACTAGGGGGGCAGTACTTATAATTATGATTAGTTTCTGTATAGTAGAATCTATAGCCACATAATGGAACGTATACTTTAAGAGTATACAAACATCATTCTGATTCATTCATTTGATAAAAGTTCTAGACACTCAAGAATTTATCGACTGAATCAAAATTATTAAAAATATTAAATTAAAACTTTGACGTATCACCTAATGAATTATGTACTATAGATACAAAAGAGACTTTAGAATGAAAAAGATAAATGTCCAGAAACATTTTAATGGTAGTAAATTGTTGCATGAGAGTAACAAAGATAATATTAAATATCCTAAGATAGTGTCATAGTGTCATAAAAATAAAGATTCCTTGTTCATGAAACTGGTTTCTTATCTCAGCACTTTCAAATAAATCATGGAGTAGAACACATAAACCTCATTAAATTTCAAGATAAGTTAATTTTATAAATACTTGTGTAGCTACGAGTATAAGTGATACTTAAAAGTTAAACATAGGTCGTTGAAGTTTATTGCTTTGGTGGTTCGGGACAAGGAATTTAAGTAATTTTAACACTATTATAGGCCATAAAGAATACCGATGGCTAGAGATTAAGATAGAGATTGAGACGGATGTTTGGGGTGGCAAAAAAGGAAAAGTTCGAAATTTAAATAAGTTTGAAAGCCGCACCATTACCAGTGATAGGCAATTTGAAAGGATATAGTTTGTTTCGCCATATTGTTATGTCGCCATATTGGTATAAGGAATATCATGAAAATATATACTTAAATAGCCAATGAAAATGTGATGAAAATTATATTTGAGATTATGACCTTTTTTTTTTGGTGGGAAAATCATCTTATGACAAGTCCCGCTCTTGGGCGGAGCGCGAGATAGTGTCAGACTTTTACTGACTAAAAACACACTCCTGTTCCTACTTTGCCTTCATCCCGGGGCCCCGGGCTTCGCTTTCACACTACCCGTGGCCCCAGTAGGCTTTGACCCTACTGAGCCCTTACAGATGCTGACATCTTCTTGAGGCGCGCGTGGAACAGTACGCGCCGTCGACGACTTGGGCTCGGTCCGGATGGTTACCGGACGGTCGGTCGGACGGCGAGCCACCCATTACTCGGCGTCCGCGGCGGATAGGGCGTGAGGACCGTTGCCTCACGCGATCGGCAGCCTCCTTTGCTAGCATTACTGCTTTGCAGAAGGAGGCGACCGCCTGCCACTCCTCCTCACTCCGGACCATGGCCTGTACCAGTGCCCGGCGCGAGAGATGAGTTTATGACCTAGTGTGACAAAGTAAGCTTGAGCCTAAGAGCCCACCTTACACTTATGTAAAGGCGCAGTGGAAAGATTGCCTAGACTTGGGTTACCATTTTCTTTACTTAGTCCCATGGTAATCGGGAACGGTGCGGTGTATAGCGGTGAATGAAATAAGAAAACAAACGCTTTCATATAACAATAAAGTTAGTTTCTTTTCGTATTACAATTTTCTTTCTATGAGTATCCTATTCTCTTTATAAAGGTTTGTTTTACTCAATGTAACTACTAAGTAATATTCTGAAAACTCTGTCTAAAAATATAATAAGTGTAGAGCACTTGTTTCATTTCATGTAGACAGGGCGTAATTAAGCGGGTGCGGGTGGGTTGGGCAAATGCCCCGAGCGGTAAAAATAAAAATAAAAAATATCAATATTTAAAAAAAAAATTGAATACAAACTCTCCTGAAATTTTGATCGATTTTACGCGTTAGAACTGGCAGCCCTTTTTTATTTTGACAGAAAATGTTACTTATCGGAAGCGGCCCAAGTATACGAGCTCACTTCGCTGCGTTTTATATTTTATTTGTTCTTTTGGTAAGATACCAAAATTAAATTGCTTGGAAATTATTTTTATGTGTCTTCTTCTTCTTCCTGCCCTTGTCCTATATGACTTGGGGTTCATGTATATAACTTATTTTAACTATATGAATATGCTTTTGTACCCGTGTTTTCTAAATAACATTTTCTTTTTTTATGCACTTACCATACCACTTTGGTCGAAAATAAGTTTTATAACTTACTAGTTTTTAACCGCGGCTTCGCCCGCGTAAAAGTCGATTTCTCCCTATAAAGTTTCGTAAAATCCGTTCTTAGCGGATGTCTACACCTTATAAGGAACCATCTGCCAAATTTTAAGTTTGTAGGTGTTATAGTTTCTGAGATTGCGTGATTAATCAGTGAGTGGTATTTCGGTATTATAATATAGATTTTAAGTGTAAATAAGTTTGATAACTTATTTTCGATAAAAGTAGCGTTTAAGCGATTTTATCTTTCCACTGTCGATATTGTTTCTTCATCATCTTAGGTGCCAAATAGCTAAATCAGGCCCTGCATGTAACTTTTGTAATCTCCAGTAATATATGTTTAAATTACCCAAATAGGTGTTTATTTGAAACATTCTCTTCTTAATTACGAGGTTTGGATAAAGCGAAGTTGGTAATTACGTCTTGTTTATGTTAATCCGTATTGTCGTTTTCATGTTTATTCTGTGTTTAAAAGCAGGAATCCGTAGAAGTGGGAAACTCTGTAATTACAAAGTATAACATTATGTTAATGACGAAAACGATTTGAGTTGCGTGACAGTAGATAATTGCAAGTTACGCAATGTGTGAAGTGATTTTGTCTATTTAAAATACTTAGTGATTTAGTATCTAACTTTTTATTGTTTTGCCTTCATACAGTATCATGTTTAGAAAGTATTTAGTTTTTAGACGTATGCAAAACACAGTGCAAAGTCGCACAAACCTCCTCTTAAGGGAGAATCCTCAAGGGCACTCTTATATGTTCTATTCGAGTGGAGAACTCTTTTTTTTGTAGGTGGGAAATCATCTAATTACATCCAGATCATGGGCGGAGCGAAAGGGCGTGTCAGACTTTTACTGACTAAAAACCCACTTCCGTTCGCTCGGTTCCTTTCATACCAGGGCCGAGTCTTCCTTTCAGAAGCAGACCCTTGGCCCCAGTAGGCTTCGACCTTGCTGGGACCCTACGGTAGGGTTACATCTCCTTGAGGCGCGCGTGAAACGGTAAGCGCCGTCGACGACTTGGGCTCGGTCTAGGCGGTTACTGGACAATCGGACGACGAGCTACCCATTGCTCGCCGTCCGCAAGCCCGCGCCTACTACAAATTGAATTAAATACATTGACCAAATATTTAAGTATGGCTGAGGGGTACTTTTTGGTGGTGGTACCATAACTAAAAAGTGTAAAATAAAAAACTTTTTACAAAAAATATACAACCGGCTTCAATGTAAAAAAAAACACTGAAAAGTGCAAAATATGTTTAATTTCGAAGTCGGTCATAAAGAACGAAAAGACAAAACAATTATAGAAACACCGACTTTCGAAATTAAAGTTATTACGCACTTTCAGTATTTTGCACTTTCAGTGTTTTGTTTTTACATTGAAGTCGGTTGTATTTTTTTGTTAAAAGTTTTTTATACTTACTTTCCGTTACACACCATATTTTACAAAAATATTTCCAATTTTTAGATATAGGTACTTAAATTAGCATTCTGTAAAGGTCAGTGGTATCGGAAATTAAAACGACGTGATCCAGGAAACACAATATTGGATTTTGTAAATTAATCCCGTTTCGTCAGCCATTATCTACGTTTTTTTTAATGAAATAAACTAGTGCTTGACTGTGATCCCACGTGATGGTAAGCAGTGATGCAATCGTTGATGGTGAAATGCATTTCTGAAAAATATTTGAGGATTTTCATCAATTCCTCCTAGATCCCGTCATCAGGACTAGACTTTGATAAAAATTAGACCAATTTGGAAGTATACAATTCTTCAATGATGAATTTCTGAGGCCACAAACCAATAAAAAACTATCAAATAGCTGCTTTTATTACGTGGTCTAAAAAGCGTACATTTTGCGAAAAAGAACTCCAGAGATTAAAAAAATACAAACCAGTAAAATATTTGAATCTATAATATCAGTTAAGGCACCGTTTAAATTTGCGAATGAGCTTGATTGTTTAGCAATTTTGGTTAATTATTTAGTTAAAATTAACTAAATAATTAACCTATAGATAATTTTATTTATAGCTATAGATGTTAAAAAAGTAAAAGTTACTTAAGTAAACCTAGAGTCATTCTAGCCTGTTCCTAAATGTTGCGAACGTATGCTAATTACCACTCGCTAAGAAAGGCACCGTTACTTAATTAGTAGGACTAGGAGTTAATGCCCTACATACGCCTCTACGTAACTGCGTATTTTACCTTTAAACAGTTTACTGTGTCATATCACGACATGACCATGTACCTTTTTTTTTTTGTTTTCGGTGGAAACCTTTAATATTGGTTACTTAAAATAAGTATAAGTCGGTTATAACTTTTGTGCTAACCCATCTGGGGAACTATAAGAGCCTACTACACTTGGGACAAGTCTTAGACAGACTTGTCTACGACGTCGCAGACTTGTCTGCGACAAGACTGTTTTGTCTACGATACGGCGCACACCATCCAGACAAAACAGTCTAGCCAGTGTTGCGAACTTAGTGGATTTTCCACTAAAACTAGTGGTTTTAACCCCCATTTAGTTGCGAAATATTGGTTTTAGTAGCTAGTGGATTTTCTAGTGCTGTAGTTAAATTCAATTTCTTATTAAAAATGCGATCACTCGGGTGTAAATCAGCACCATAAAATCCAATTATCAACCTGATACCGACGATGATGGTGCAAACAAAAATGATTTGTTGGAAAACGAATTAATACATAGCTGTTATAAAATAATTTGTATGTTGATTTATGTTCATTTACCCACAAATGGTATTTAGATCAACTAATAGTTAATTTGTATAACGTAATATTGAAGGAAACTAATAACCTATATGCCTACTTATTTTATTTCGTACAACACACATTTTTTTAGTGGGAAATTTTGTGATTTTGTGTGTGGGATAATTTTTTGTTAGTGGTTTTCTGGTGGTTTTAAAATTTGACTCTGAGTGTTGGCAACACTGGACGCCTCAAAACAGTCTCGTCGTGTCGTAGACAAGTCTGCGACGTCATAGACAAGTCTGTCTAAGATAGTCTTGTCTCAAGTGTGCGCAGGCCCTAAAAACATAAATAATATAAAGATGGAGAAATGGATTAAGAAATAAAAAGATTCAAAAGATTACCCATCTAAATTTATTTTACAACGTCCTCCGTTCGCTAATAAAATCATTTTGTTACTAATAAAATCTGACAAATACATCGTTTTACAGTGTCAAGTACAGGATCAACACGAACGTATAATTTTTGTATTAAGGGCAAGGAATAATGGCTGCATTTGCATATAATACCGGTTGCATTCAAAATATAGTGAAACAAGTAACGCCGGTGTCAAAACTAGTTTACCTTCCAAGGGACCATGACGACAGTGTTAGGTTACCAGTCCAGTGCTCTGATTGTTACGTTGTGAGTGCGTCGTACAGGAACATACATACCTACGTAACGATTTTGTTAGTTTGAAGAAAAGCTGAGACTATTAAAGAATACATGAGATCAGAAACTTTATTTCAAATAGACAATTAACAGGCACTTTAGAATTGTCAAAGTTTCGGTCAGTCAAAAAAAAAGTGAAGCTAAGCTACACTCCCAGAGCGTAGATCTCTATGGAGAAGAATGTTCAAGAAATTCCTTGGACACTCTTTTAAATCATGTTATGAGTACAATGTAAATAAATAATGAAAGAAAAGAATAATTAAAAAATATAAATTGAACTAAGTCAATAGCAATTAAGAGATGATCAGTTTCAACTGACGGCACCCGTTCACCAGCATGATTCATGCATCAGTCCCACTCAGCTCAACCACTATGAAGGGAACTAAATAACCCAACAGCACGTGCCACCACCAGCGAGATATTTTATTTTTAACAAGGAGAATTGTAGAGACAAATACTCTAAAAAAAAACAGCAAAATATCAGTCGAACTCGTGCATCGAGAGTTCCCTACAAACTTATCAATGTAAATAGTTCGATTTTCGAATCGATTCTCGAAGACTTTTCCTGTTCGCAAAAAACGTGATGTAACTACAAAAAAGTTTTCCGATTGATTCCTTTAAGTATGCTATAAGACTGCTTTTAGCCAAATTTAAGGATTCCACAGGAATTGTTCATTAGGTTTTAATTTCTTTGCTCGTATCAAAATATGTGCACGCCCTTCCACTCCACCAAGAGCGAGATGGGTTATTTGATATTTTCCCACCTCAAAAAGGGATTATCCTAATCATTCATTAATTTTGTTCCAATTGAAATGCGAAACTGGTTCAACAAGACCAACTTTTTCTTAGGACAATATTTACTTAGGGACATGGTCATACACGGGACCCTATACCATGTGCTGCTGGTGATCACCGAGGTGGTTTAAGTGAGGTAAGACTCCCACGCTCCCTTGTCTTTTCCCCAAAAATCCAGAGGCCTTGTGAGGGTTTCCACCGAAAACCAAAAAAAGGTACATGGTCATGTCGTGATGTGACACAGTAAACTGTTTATAGGTAAAATACGCAGTTACGTAGAGGCGTATGTAGGGCATTAACTTCTAGTCCTACTAATTAAGTAACGGTGCGTTTCTTAGAGAGGGTAATTAGCATACGTTCGCAACATTTAGGAACAGGCTACTTTTTTAACATCTTTAGCTATAGATAATATTATTTTTAACTGAATAAATAACCAAAACAATCAAGCTCATTCACAAATTTAAACGTTGCCTTTAACTAATATTATAGAGTCAAATATTTTACTGGTTTGTATTTTTTTAATCTCTGAAGTTCTTTTTCGCAAAATGTACGCTTCTTTTGGCATAGGCCACGTAATAAAAGCAGCTATTCGATAGTTTTTATTTGTTTGTTGCCTCAGTTTGTTATCATTGAAGAATGAAGAAAATTTGGAAAAAAGAAATGTTTTAAAACGTAACGATATACTACCAGATTGGTCAAATTTTTATCGAAGTTCAGTCCTTATGATGGGATCCAGGAGGAATTGATGAAAATCCTCAAATATTATTGGCATTTAATGTATTCATTGTTGTAATAGTTTTGGTATTTTCATCAAAAACTCAAGCATTCTATCTCATAAAGAAATGCGACTATTTGGCATTACAAATATGCAAACCAAACAACAACATAAATCGCATTTCGGATGCAACTACCACACAAACCCAAATATTTGCACGAAAACAAAAGAACATGGAAACAAATGCCATCGACCAGAACAAATGCATGATCAACCTTGAAGGACAATATAACCAGCGTAAAATATTTAGTATTGTGTACATATTCATTTAAAACAACTGATAAAGCAATTCGCTATGCCATCTGGGCAAGAGGCCCAGATATGGCGCTTGCCTTACGTGACCAGCATTCCAGATCCACTCAGGCATATTTTTTTACGTTGAATGGCCCATGACATAGATACTGCGTTTGTTGTAGTGCATAAACAATGTTTGGCTATTGTAATCGTTTGGGATTCACCCATACTAGGGCAGCGAGAATTTTCGAAAGAGTTACTGCGGCCCTAGAACCCAAAGGGCAACTGAAGGAATACAGCTGGGCTAAAGTAAGTAAAATTCTCGATCTACTCTGAGTCGGAGGAGTTATTGATAATGTCCTACTTCAAAAAAAAAGAGAAAACTGTCGAGGCAAATTTCCTTTACTCGTCGTAATCTACATCTGTTTGTACCTATATCACAAGGACTACCATTTCATCTTTTATTTGATGTGACTAACCCAACTGCCTATCTCTCTTTCTTTCTCAACCCGTTTCAACCAATTCGGAGATTAGGTTTCACCATCATTTGATCAGGTCAAATGATGTGCAATGGAACCTAATCTCATGCCCAGGCTCATGACCAGGGTCATGAGTTTTCTGCATTCAAACCTGCTGCTACTTCGATCAGGTCATTGATTCATCTAGTTCGTGGTCGGCCTATGTTTCTAATCTATCAATTAACGGAACTAAAAATTAGATTACATTAAAAACCATATTTGCTTTAATAACTATAGCAGATTTTTTACATACTGAAGGCATGATCGATAAAAGAATCTCAAAAGCAATTGTAACATCAACAAATAGCAATGAAATAGCGCAGTTCAGAACGTGGGAAAGTATTTCACTATCAATACAATCGTTGGAAGCGTCGAATGCAGCAGAATTAATTAGGCACCTAAGCGACAGAGGAAGCGGTTAATCTAGCTGAGGATCTATTATTGCATACAGATTATTGCATATTGCATTTGTATGCAGTCTTACCTTTAAGTTTGCAATAAATAACACCTTAACAAATGGTCTAATTAGAGGCAAAAAATTAATATGCTTCAGCAATGTTATCGACAGTGGTACGGTTGCGTTATGATACATTGTTTCCTGTGCCATTTTGCAAACACCTATTTGATTTTTTTATGACAGTTACTGTTGTTTTTACGATTCCGTACTTTAAAAGGAACCCTTATAGGATCACTTTATTGTCCGTCTGTCTGTCTGTTAAAACCCTATATCTCGGGAACGCGTAAAGGTATCGAGTTGAAATTCAAACAGGTCTACGGTCCTTTGAAGCTGTGAAAAAGTCAAACTTCTGAGTTAACGAAAAAAAAGATAGAAGAAGCAAGGTCTCACAGCACAAGTATAGGAAAAATTCTGATAACTGTAAATTTGTAGTTAGGTCACAAAAAAAACTTTTTTTGCGATTCGGAAAAATATTCGTAACTCAATTCGGAAATCGAACTGTTTTCATAGGTAAGTTTATAGGGAACCTCAGTGCGCGAGTCTCACTAGCACTTGCCCGGTTTTTTTTAATATCCTGTTCTGGTTATGTAGAAAAAACGGGATGGTAGATTTTTATGTTATTGACGCTCATTTCACCTGGATTAAGTTCATATTACCAGAGATACGAGTATTTCATTATTTTAGACATGGATAGATTAAACAGCTTAGTAATGGTATCTAGGCTGCTGCGAAGGAACTAAGAGACAAAATACATCGATGTGTTAGAAGAGAACTTTTAAACTCTCGCACGATTAAAACATATTGGTACTATAGTCCCAACACAACCATTGGGCACTGGCCCAGACTAGACTGAGCACTAGTCTGGTCGGACGATCCTCCCTTTTTAACGGAGGTTTGCAGGGCTTTACACACTTTTCCGCATACCTCTATAGCAGCGAAGGTCCAACCAATTGAGACTTTTGTGAGCAGCCTATAGATTGTCACACATTTGGTTGTAGACAGGCCAAGAAAAGATGCATTGATTGTGTAGAAAACGATGTGTCTAAACATAAAGTATTAGTTGCTATTAGAAAAGAGGCAGGCTGAAGAAAATATAAAAGGATTTTGTGGAAGAAGATACGGTGGGAAGAAAGTGGACACTTTTTAACTTAGGATATCAACAAACGACTTCTCCCACTTTAGATGGAGCAAGAGGGAGTGTCAGATTTTTACTGGCTAAATTCAACAGTGTCCCTTCAGTTGCCGGGGTGTGAGGCTTATCTTCGCTTCACGCTTAGTGCTGCCTCCTTTGAAGAAAGTGGACACTGAGATGACGACTAATAAAAACTTACAAAACATGTACACAGATATACCAGAACAAGTATATTGGGATAAAGGAATAAGGGATTATGATATTATACGAGCAAATTTATATGACTGTTGTTGTTGTACTGATAGTCAGGTTTCTAACAACATAAGGATACGGTAGTGTAGATACAGATTAAACTTGATGATTAAAATCAGATGCTATAATTTAGCGAATGTACTCATAAAATTTACTTCCAGAACTCATATTTAGAAAGAAAGGAAATTGCGTTTATGGGCATTACAAAAATGGGAGCACCTTAAAATTAAACAAATAGTACATTGAGTAATGCCAAATGGTAACCACCGACTGGCTGACTGTAACTGACGCCATATTTATCATTACAATTTCTTACAATCTATGTCTAAAGTACTTTTGTTATATTATAAAGTTTTTAAATGAAACACTATTCTTTACAGAATGTTTATTTTTAATATCATGTTCAAAATGATTTCGTTTTAATTTCGAATTATCACAATTGGCCGTAAGCGTAAAAAGTATTTCACTTTTGTTTTATTATAAATGTTGGCAATTGTTATTGTTGCTTTTGTTATTATTGTTGGTCTCGCGATAAATCCTATTTAATAAAATAATATAATATTAAAAATAATTCAGATATATCTACAAATTGATATCAATCTTTAGGATTTTTATTTTATTTAAAAACACCATTATAGCTATTTTTAATCGATTGTCGTACACAAAACGTAAAACAAACATAAATAATAATTGTGGTAACATCACTTCTATTCAATCATTTAATCATTTTTGAGACTTCTGTTGGTTAGATTCTGTGAAATCTATGAGAGAGTTTATCATTTCAACTAGCAAATGAAATAAACATTACGATTTAACGGGTTAAATTCGTAGGTTATCTTTTGGTTAAATTTTTCTTGTGTAATTTGCTTATTTCAATTAACAGCAGTGTGGCAGCTTTATCTCTTTACTAAACTTATCTCAAAAAATTTCACATCTCCATCAAACACAGATATATTCAAAATGATTTTTATGATAACACTAATAACGAATTTTCCTTCAATCATAGTAATGACTAAAGGAAATCTTATGAGCTAAGAAAGGCACAATCTCAAATATTAAAGTTTAACCGATTAAATTGTGACGAAAAAACCACGTAAAGGCTGTTGACAATAATTCTCGCGCACCCTCTTGGTTGTTTTCATATTGATTACATATATGAAAATAAAATATTCACTCGCATTTTGTGTCTAACACAAAACTGTCTACGTGTTTATGCAGCGCCTTAGTGCTCAAGAATTATTGTAAGCTGATATTAGCCCGTCAAATTGACATTAGTAAAATTAATAGTCCTAATACACCACGCTATTTGGGTGCACCGTCACGATTTAGCCGGATAGACTACATGGAAACTTATTTCTTTGCAGCAGGAGCAGCGGTTGTAGTAGCTGCAGCGTCTGGTGCAGCTGCAGCATCTGGTGCAGCTGGTGCAGGTGGCGCGGCTGGCGCAGCGGGTGCTGCTGCTGCGGCTGGAGCAGGAGTAGCCGCCGCAGCTGCAGGGGCGGCTGGCGCGGCTTGTGGTGACACAGGGGCTGGTGTGGCATTAGGTGGTTGACCATTGGAGCTGCCAGACCCTCCTGGACCACCGAAAGGATTCCAGAAGAAGCTCCACCCACGGTTAGCATCCGGAACCATACTGAAGTTTATGCCTCCTCCGTTTTGGGGAGCTGGAATTGTAATGATCTTTAGATGACTGTAGTAAAAAAATGATGTTATTTCATTTAAACTAACAACTATGTTTAATATGTGTAGCTCTTTTGTGGAAAAGTCTACTGCTAAACATTTGGCTGGGAATATTCGTGAACGTTAATTACATATCATCAGGTGAGATTGAAATCCAAAACGGACTTATTAGGAATAGGTTAAACAGACTCGGGGGGACTTATGGGACCAAAACAACTCGGTCCCCTATATATACTTGTTAGTTAGTTTTTTGATCGCAACATCTTGCTAATGAAATCATCTTGACTCTTTTAAAGACAATAATAAGTACCTAACATAAATTGAGAACATCCCTGAATAGAAATGTCGTCATAAGGTAAAAGTGACTCAGATCATACATCAGATGAATCAAGATGAAGAAAATTTAAATGATAATAATATCATAATGAATAAAATGTATTAAAAACTTGATGGGTGTCAATCATAGAACTTGAGCTGTGTTAATAGATAATACCAAGGCTAAGTAATGTACTTGGAAAATACTAACTGTTGTAAACCACAATTACGAATAGTAAGTATATAACCGATTTGAAAGCAGTGCAAGTGAAATATTTGCCTGCAATGTATATGCGCTTTTACGATACAGAGACGATGGAGGAAAACATTATAAGAATTAATCTTGAATGGAAATATTCTACGAACACGACGTATGATACAAGCGTGAAGACAATTAATGCACGTTACTTTAAATTTGTTATTGAAAAATTGCCTTTGCACAGTACTTAGTGGGAAATATTTTGTGTATTATGTACATAATTAGGTACTATAATATGGTTACACGATTAAAATATAAAGATTTGGTCTCTATATATGTTTATACGAAGAAAGGGATAATTATATAGATTGATGCATCAACCGTGGTGGACCAAACTGCACACAGAAAGCACGGTATTTAAGTTTAAAATTATGAACATTATAAATTGTGGAATAAAGGACATTTATTTTATTTATACTAATATTATAAAGCTGAAAAGTTTGTTTGAACGCACTAAACTCACTAAGAAGAGAAGACAAGAAGAATTTTTCCCAAGAAATTAAAAGAAATTTTTCAACTCGAACCAGTAGTGGTTCAAATTGGAAGTCATTTAGTGTTGGATAAAACATTTATCGAAAAAAGCTGTAGGTATAGTGGAAAAACATCATGATACAACCCATGGGAGCGGAGCATTAACCAAAGACGCGGGTAAAACCGCAGGATACAGCTACTGTAGTAATTGTATATGAAATAATTGCATGCTTGCAATGTTATATATTACGTCAATTCAACTTTTGCAATTATTACAATAAGTTGTTTATTAATTCCTTCCGTAATTTTTTATATTTTATTAGAAAGCATACAGTAAAATAAAGAAAAGGAAGTACCTAGTAGTATTTCATTTGAAATGCGAGCGTGCAAACTGCGATTAATTGCCGACAAGTATGTGTAACGATTGTTACTAGCAATCCATCAATCACCCAGCTTGATGATTTTTTGCCTTTTTGTGGCCAAGTACAAATGGGGTGTCAACAAATTAGCTTTATTCGAAGGTCCAAAGCCATTACAGACCGATTTCGATGCTCGTACTATTACATCAACAGCATATTCGAATTCATTAAAAACCGGATACGTGTACCTACAGTTTTATCCATTAAAAAATACAGAATTATTTTACGAAAGATGCCCAGTTTCTAAATTGAGTGTTTAAAGAGATTCAGTCGTCATGAAAAGAGAAAAACAACTAGCGTTTATAGTCAAATTATAACAAGCTATAATTATCATAACGTCAGAGACAAATAATTGGAGGAATATCGTACAAAAGAAAGTAATGAAGCAGGTTACAATCCTCAAAATTGAGGAATACGACGCAAGGAGGACAATTGTTAATTTGATAATTTGAGATAAAAAAAAACAGATCATAGAACGCCGAAGTCACGCTTGAGATGGTACGGGCATACGATGAAAAGACCCAAAGATGATATGTCCAGACAAGTCCTGAGTAGTGACACCGGTCTGGAAAAGCGTGGAAGCCCCACTATATCAGACACCCTTCGTAAACAACGAGCAGGAATATCAATGTTTTGACGACCCAGTAGGTACAGACATAGACACATCAAGCGAAGAATGACGAGAAGAGCCGACATCAAATGATGGGCTAAGGTTAGGCAGAGAGAGAGAGAGCGAGAGATACAATGCTAAAGTCACAATTTATAGCGAGAAGATTCAAATTCAAAGGGTATGTGACAACCTACAATGCATCTTCATTGACATGTACAACTTAATCGCCGATTTAAGCTTAATAAAAATCTTTAACATTAACCTATTTCCTCACCATCATATTTTGAAAGGTTAAAATATCCGTTACAGTGTACCTAAAGCGATCACTGAAAGTTGTACTAGATATGCTTGTGGTCTGTTAAGAGACAAAAAAGTAACCTTCTATTCTGTATTTTACTATATAATAATGGTATGAAGGAATTGATCGATGGACTTTGTGAAAGATAATCAGTCTATAAAAAACCTACTGAGATAACGATTACCTAGTAGGAAAGTACAGAACAAAAAAAAAGGTGGTATTTTGCATTGAAGTCAGTTGTATTTTTGGGGAAAGTTGTTTATTGCGGTATCCCCCAGTTATACCTAAATGGTGTGCAAGTTTTTTTTTATCCCTATTCCAATTTATGTTTTACTCGCAGCTTCGCCCGCGTACATCTAAAATAACCTATATCACTCAGGAATAAAGCAGCTTTCTATCGGTGAAACAAATTTAGCATTAGGACCAGTACATTCAGAGATTACCTTTTAGATATAATAATTGAGTAGTCCCTCGGTTTCTCACGTCATCAAAACTGGATTTTGAAAGTAAATTAAAAAATAAATCCAAATCGGTTTATAAATGACCTAGTTTTGAGGTAACAAACATTAAAAATATTCCTTTTATTTGAAGTGGGTTAAAAAAACATGTTGATACCAAAATAAATTGCCCAAATGAATTCCAATACGTCCCATATTAATTGGTTAAGGGAAACAGTTTAATATAAGATAGAATTACATAATATAGTTATGGAATTAAGAAGTAGAAGGACCTTGCTGGTTCAGGGCTGCGGGATCACTGCAGCCTTAGAATGTAAAAGGCAATCAAAGGAACGTGGATGAGTTTTAATAAGTAAAAGGCTAACACTCTTTCTCACTCCACCTTCAGCGGGAGAAAATACTGGATTACTAGCAACCCTCAAAAAAAACAAGACCAAAAGCTTGATAGTTGGAAGATTAGCCGAATCAGACTAGTCTAAAACTAGTCTCTTACTTACTTACATTCCGTTTTATGAAATTCTTTAAATTTTTGGGACAAAGCGAAGACGTAACTAAATATCAAGTATACTTACGGTTCATCATAATATTAATTGGTGGTCCCGCAGGAGCTCCATTAAATCCAGGTGGTGGAGGCACTCCCGGTGGTACAGGCATTCCAGGTGGCGGAGGTAGTGCAGGGTTGGCGAAGCCCGGAGGCATTGGAGTAGTTACAGGTCTTGGGCGACGGGTGGGGCAGTCATCACACCAAGAGTCGAAGTAGTCAGCTTCTGAACTGAGGGTAGTCAAACCATCGTCCTCGGTACATAATAAGTCGCACCAGAATCGGTCGCCGAAGAAGGGCTGGAAAAACGGAAGGATATGCTTTAAATTTGAATTATCTGATTGTTTGGACAATCCAAGTCTAATATAGAGATGCAATATTGAGCTGGGTGATTAAAAAAAATACTGTGAATCTGGAACGCAAAGGTTAACTGAAGGAACACTTTCTCTCGCTCCGCTTAGAGCGGGAAGAGTTATTTTGATAATTTTCCACCTTCAAAAAAAAGAGAGTGATGCAATATTGTAGATAAAGTTCGTAATCTAATTTCTAAAAGTTTTAAATTCATAAGTATACCTAGAAATATTCGTCATTTATCTTATGGTAGCTCAATATTAAACAGTTAATGTTTAATACTAACCTTTGCTGAAGATATTTGGATGCACAGAAAAATCACGGAAAAATAAACACACGCTCGCACCTCACCCATGTTTGTGATGTTATCATGAAAAAAATGACGCTCAGTTCCTTTCATACTTATAACGAAGGCTTTGCGCAAGACGACTGAATTACTAATACATTGCCACAGAATACATATATGCATTATTTTCAGTGGATATTCGTTAAGTCCGAAACCTATTTGTTCAGGGTCGAGGGTGTTTGTGTCAATGAGTATAATATTTCTGCGAAGATTTAAAGCGTCAATTTTGTATCCATTAATAAAAATATCAAAAAGTAAATAAATTGCGTCTATGATTATAGTCATCAAGACACAATTGATTCTCTTAGGTACCTCTTAACTGAAATATTCATATTCAGCAGAATTTGTCAGGTTCACGGGGTATTAAAAGTAAATATTACTGTGATTTCCACAATCAATAAAATCCATATAAAGTATACCCTTGAAGTTTTGATGAAGTAATCGTAAAGCCCCACTATTCCATACATTAGGGGTCAAAATGTCCCTCAACATGACGCACAATGCTGTCAAATTGTCCAAAAACATGTCCCGCGTCTCGCGATTGCGTTGGACATAAAATGTCAGGGGACAAGTTGCGGGGTATTTGGGCAACGTTGCTGAGTCAAGTTGCAATGTTACGCGTTGTTGTTTTTGTTGCGCATTGCTGCATTAAGTCCGCTTTTGTAAAATGTTTGATTAGTGCATAAGTTTTAAATAAGTAAATAAAGTAGTTGAGCGTTGTGGGTCATGTTGAGGGACTTTTGATCCCCTAGTGTATCTGAGGCTTAACAATTTTCCTGCCAGAGCTACTAGATAGCTCGAAAACGTCACCTCGGCTCTGAAACTCCAATTACAACTGAAGATAGGCGGGTTGGTTTTAGCCAGTAAAAGTCTAACATTCCCTTTAGCTCCACCGAGAGGGAGAGGCGGTAGAAGTTGTTTGATGATTTTCAACCCAAAAAAAAATTTGTTGTAATACAGTTTAAAATACTTCTTTCAGATCTTCTTTTTTTCTTCTTTGTGATCGAGGTCACAACTTCACAAGGGAGTTTTCTAGTCAAGATACTGTATGGATCAGAATGTTGGGCTGTGAAAAAGACTGATGAAAAAAAGATTGCACTCCGCTACAGGAGATGAGAATGTTGAGATGGATGTGTGGTGTGACAAGAATAGATAAAGTGGGAAATGAGTATATTAGAGGACATTTGAAAGTGGGGGCAGAGACTGGAAAAGTTAAAGGAGAATCGTTTGTCTTGGTATGGTCATGTAAAGAGGAGGGATGAAACGAATATTACTAAAAGAGTTATGAACATACATGTGGAAGGATGGAGAGGGAGAGGACAAAGAAAAGATGGATGGATTGTGTGAAGAGTGATATGAAAGAAAAGGAAATTAGTGATAGCATGACGAGTGACAGGGCAGAATGGAAGAACCCCCCGCCTATGTACCACTACTGTACATGAAGTTTAAATAAATAAACGTATTGCACCGACCCCGACAAAGGCAGGAAGATGATGATAGTTTTCTAAAGGCTCGAAAAGTTCGATAATTTCCCACCTCAAAAAAAATTGCTTTCTAAACCGCCGGTTACCGCTTAATTAGTAGTATTTTGCATATCCTAGTCATTCGTACATCGATGTATCGAGCATTTTTTTCTCATCATTATTGTATTTTACTCATATAATTTTGGTTAATTCTGTGTCGCTGAATATTTTATTTACCAAAACAATAACAAATATCTAATAATATAATAATAATACTCCACGACTTTCACACATGGCCATCTAGTCCCAAACTAAGCAGAGCTTGTGCTATGAGTACTAGACAACTGATAAACATACTTATATATTTCTGAATGCATACATATTAAAGATAAATTACACCCAGACACAGAACAAATGATCGTGTTCGTCACACAAATATTTGTTCTGGGTGGGAATCGAACCCATGACCTCCGGTATAGCAGTCAGGGCCACTAACCACTAGACCAACAAGCCAGTCAATACATAGTTATTTTCGAAAGAATTTGGGAAATAGTATGAGGCGTTAGGTTAATATGTGTATGAAAAAACTATGTTTTTCAATTAGCTGTTACTATTCAAAATTGCTCTATATTTGATTGACTTTTTTTTAATGACATAATCTAGCGCTGGACTGCAATTCCACGTGATGGTAAGCAGTGATGCAATCGTTGATGGTGAATCGCACTAGTTTAATAAGAGCCTATTCACTCTAGCCTTAAAAACAGCTAAATGATAATGAGACAGGAGGACCGCTGCAGGCACACTGTTCCAATCCTTTGATATGCGCGGTTAAAACGACGAGGCAAAACGCTTAGTCCGGACTGTAGAGGTGTTAGCAACGTAAGGGTGGATACTCACCGTACGTCGGGTTGTCTTGTGTTAGAAAGGTGATAGCGGAATCAATTGCATCATGTAAAATACCAAAATGTTGGTTACCCTACTTGCTGGATATTTGGACCACTTATGCTCACTGTCTATTCAATAAGTTTTAGTATATTTCCAAAATTTATTCTTAGATCCTTAACCTTCGTTTTTAGAGATACTTACTAAACAACTACA
The DNA here is from genome assembly GCA_949316375.1 of Mythimna vitellina. Classification (NCBI taxonomy): domain Eukaryota; kingdom Metazoa; phylum Arthropoda; class Insecta; order Lepidoptera; family Noctuidae; genus Mythimna; species Mythimna vitellina. Next base: position 7,025,090 of record OX438696.1, read on the forward strand.
ATGACGTTCTACTCAAGTCTATTTTAATTTTGCTTGGCTATTACCAGTTCTATTCGACACGGTCAAGTTTGAATGTCATAACATGAGTCCCCGTATATTGTCCTGAGCATAGACGTCGTGTCCACTGCATACTAATCGAGCTGTAGAATAATGTGCATGCCCTATCAGTTCTCTGAAGGCATTCTTTACATTGAATTAGCAATAATCATTGAACTGTGAAACTATAAAATCTTAGTCGTTTTTCTTATTGGAACGAGTAAATAAAAATATGTGAATTATCGGCTTAGGTTGTAAGTTTGTCCTATTTGTTTCATGGCCAGTTTTATTTTTTGCGTCGATACTTAGTTTAGACTCATGTACGTCATATCTTATCTATTTGTTAGTAACTACTTATTCTGAATATTCTTCAAGTTTTATTTTATTGTTATTACCATTAGTGAGCCCGTTTTATAAGAAGACAATACGGGAAAAACCATTAAGTACGGTAATTTTTTTAAGTCCATTTTTTCGTTTACGTATTTTATGCAGTAGGTTATCGGAGTTTGGTAAAACTATTGTAGTCAGTCCAGCTTGTATGTGTTATCCGAAGCAAGAAACATTAATATCGTCCTCTCGCTCTGGGTGGCTCTCGCCCTTACAACCACGACGCTTTTTTTTTGAGTTTGACTTGTAATCAAATAACTTCGCTCTGGGTGCGGAATGTCAGACTTTTATTGACTAAAACCCACTTGTGTTTCTTCAGTTACAAATGCAACGAGGGTTTTCGTCGCATTTGTATTTGAACAATGCCGCAGCCCTGACAGAAAATATAAATGTTTGTGCTATCAATTTGGAAATTGGTAGACTCGGACACCAAAACCAGGATATTCATAAAATTTCTTAACAGTTTTTTCTCCAATTTCCTGGGTTTGACATTCATTGTACACACATGGCTTTAGATTCATTCCGTCCCTTGGAAGATAATGATGCCCTTTTATGATTGGTTGCGTTATTATTTCAGTAGCTAGTGCTATGATAATAATAACAATATTCCATGACTTTCACACAACGTTATCTAGTCTGAAACTAAGCCGAGCTTGTGCTACGAGTACTAGACAACTGATAAACATATCTGCTAATATTCTAAATGCATACATATTATAGACGAAAAAAAATGGTTTCTTTTATTGCTCCTAAAATACAGGCTTTACCTAGTTTGGTTACAGATGCTACCATAATTTTTAATATTTATGCACCTAATTACGGGTAATTTTTATGCACCTAATTAAATTTAAACTTTTTTGGCAAAAAAATAAACGTTATTGTTATTTTTATTTATTTATCTTTATTCCAAAAAGGTAAGTAAATTATAAGATAAGCCCCACAAAACCGTTGTAATGGTTTGACTGTGGGATCGGTGAGTCTCTATAAATACTTAAATGTACTTAAAACATTTCTAAATAATACAATTTAAATTTGTGTCTAAATCTATTTGTGTTTGTTTCGGTCCTTATGTCTGCCGGCAGACTGTTCAATAGGTATGGTATTCTCTTTTTTAGTGTTCTTATGTGGGTTATTTATTATATCTCAGAACTTTGGGATCCTGAACCTTTGGAAAGCGTACGAGGAGTCGAAAGTAACTCGCAGAGGCCCCTTTGATGCTTTTAATGGAACGTGGTATCAACCGGCGATTATCCCTGTACGCGCTGTACTAGTGCATCCAAGGACAACCCCCGGTTTGTGGAAAACTATTGCAAACACATGGAAAACAAACAATAGAGCTATGGTTTTAGGATTCTTATATGGACTGGTTATCAGGAACTATGTTAAGACTATGGCCCCTGCCTGAACAATGTTTTTAATTTCTATCGATTATATTATTATTACAGAAAAAATGACCTTGTGGTAAGGGTGAGGGTCGCGGAAATACGATGGATGCGAGACGAAAAGGACCGATCGTTATGGCGACACTTGGGGAAGGCCTATGACCAGAAGTAGTCCACTTTTGACTGAAATGATGATGATGATGACAAAAAAAATGATCGTGCTCGTTTCAAATTTGTCTTGGGTGGGAATCATACCCACGACCTCCGGCGTAACTGTCAGGGCCACTAACCAACCCAACAAACCTGTCGATGACATACTCTTGACGATGGTTAAATAGTTGATTACAATACTGTACGAGATATATCTATGACATAGTTAAATGTTAGAGCAGGTGTTGTGAGTAAAAGAAAAAACCCATGTTCCAAAATAGACTTTATTGTTTCAACACATTGAAAACTTACATACACCGTGTAATATATACAATTTCTTAAGACATCAGTAATGGCACATTATGATATACTTTGTATATTTAAAATATTGGAGTATAATATTACTAAGGTTAATATCGTATGCCAGATGGTAGAACCGCGTTTTCTGTTAGAACTTCGAATAGGGCATTTTATTAAATATTTTTTCTTAATATTCTCTATAGTAGGTACGAGTCGAACTCGCACACGAAGTGTTCTGTACCGTTATCAATACAACATTAGACATTATATTATAATCTTTTTTCAGACATAAACCTTCTGTGAAAATTTCAAATGTTTAGTTATCACAGTTCATGAGATACAGGTTGATGACAGACAGACTGACAGTGGAGCCAATACGGTCCCGTTTTTATCATTTGGATACGGAACCCCAAAAACCATCGAAAAAATAAAATGGCGAAGTTGTAAGCGGGTTTAAATGTATGATAAACAGAGAGATCTCTACGTTTGACGTCACAGGTAAGTAACGCCATAATTCATAGTGATTTACAAGTCTGTCTTCTGATTTCATGCCATTCAGAGCAAACGACGTTAAGCGTGACAAGGACAGAAAAATAACATAAAAGGCGTTATTTTCCATTCATTTATTTTCATTCAATGTATATTTTAGTAATGTGGATGAATGGAGACGGAGATCCCGGAAGGCCAAAGAAAAGATGGATGGATTGTGTGAGAAGTGATATGAAAGAAAAGGGAGTTAGTGATAGCGTGACGAGTGACAGGACAGAATGGAAGAAAAAACGTGTTCCGCCGACCCCATATAACATAGGAAAAGGGCTGGAAGATGATGTATATTTTAGTAATATTCATAAAATGGTTTGTCATGCATTTGAAATTCGATTATTGTTAAGAAACCTATTTCAAAATAAAATGACAGTCATTGTCTTTTTAAAAACGTAACACCTAAACTTCTGATATTTCATTAGTGCATTTACTTTTTATAATAAAATGCTTTTTTAATAGTCCGATAACTTTTATCAGAAGAATAAATATGGCTGTTTGATATATATTCTGTGAAAATGTTGTCAAACCGCCATTTTTATTCCTCAATTAAAAGTTACCTGCACATAGAAAAATCGGCTCTTAGAAAAATTTATTGGTATCAAACAAGTAAAAATTTGAAAAATTTCTGCGACTATTTTTTTTTTAATTTCGGCGGCAAAATACGTTAAGGCGATATTTATATATTTTTTTTAATTTTATTGTAGCTACTGTTTAATTATTGTGTTTAGGCTGTCATCTGATATTAACACTTTTCTTATGATTAACTGTTTAATGTCCAAAAGCCACTTTGTAGCTAACACCAGGCCGCTTTGGCACTTTGCTGCCGACTTCCACCAATATCGGCGTATAGTCAAATCTGGCTGGTTTAGTGGAACAGTCCTTGTGTGGGATCGGAAATACATAGTTGACGTCGACATCGTATCTGAAAAGAAAAATAATTTTAGTTCCATTTATCTAATATTATACTTACAAACTTTAAAGGAAGGAAGACGTGTGTCCACGGACGCATAGCTTCATACACGAGTATTCGACATTATACGCTTGGTGTACGTCTGTGTGAAACTTACTTTTTACATGCCTTAAAGGAGGCTCCAATCACCTACTAATGAAAACTATTTTGTTAAGAAATAAAGATTTTGTTTTGTTTTTTTTTATTTTTTTGTTTACTTACAAAATTATGAAAATCTGTCGACGACGCGGCAACGACACGATGGCACGACGGTAAGCCTATAATGACGAATACGCGTCTATGAAGCTACGCGTCCGTGTATAGTAAACCTAATATAAAGACTTCGCGGCTGGAATTGTTTATATGTTTAAAACACGGGTAGATGTAGCAAGAAGGGATGGATACGTGTCTGTACCGTGGGATAATTTTCGACCTTAACACGACTGAAGTCGTTGGAAAAAACACTAGCCTAATAATATTAATAATTCACATAAAGAATGTTCAGTGAAAGGGTCTTGGTTACGGCGAAGTAAAGGTCACTTAAATAAGATACCCGTGTAGAGAATAAGTAACGTTTCAATGTCCGATCCAGCTCGTCTGTCACTTCCCTCCCCAACGACGACCTAAACCGAGGCCCGAACTGCAAATGGAGTGCCCTTACCATGTAGTCACTTAGTTTTTAACTTAGTGCAGGATACCCGTAGAAATCATTCACTTTGTAGATGCATAAAAAATAACATATACATTTAAATATACATAATGATTTACAAAATCAGAAACTAACGACATGGGAAAATTAATTTAAAAAAAAAACATTATTCGATCTAAGGTAACATTCAAGAAAACGCGTCTCAGAAGTTGAGTAGGAATGTTTTTGTCTAATGTTTTCTTGAGACACCCAGTATTAGGTTTTTATAAGTCCCGGCTAAAGGATTTAATTTTATTAAGGTTATAAGGATTTTCGCAAGAGATATCGTGATCCTGGAACGCAAAAGGGAACGAAGAACACAGGTGGGTTTTAGTCAGTAACAGTCACAGCGGGTCCTACTGCACCCTAGAGAGGCGAATAGAAATCATTTGATAATTAACGACCTCAAAAAAAAACCAGGCGACGACCTCATAGATTGACCGGCGAAAAGCAACTAATAAAAATAAATAAGCAGCGCCTAAACAGATTTAACAATATTGCAGCCAAGTGATATGCATGAAACATTGTGAAGGTGGTAAACCTTCACAATGCAGCCATGCAGGACGTTCTAGCAACTAAGTATTTTATTCCTTATTCCTTGAACACAAAGTAAAACACTGTTACTTGTAAGATTAACATGAAGTACCGCTTGATCGTGGGAACACATTCTAATGTAGGTAAATTTAGAATTGATCATTAGGTAATTAGTATTGTAATTAGCACCAGGTTTCGCACAGAAAAAGCTTATGAGCAAAAACATTACATTGGTGAAACAATTCAATTGGCTGTTTTCTTCTTCGCAAGAATTCTCTCGTTTCAAGAATTTCGATCGGTTGCAGTATTTTTGGTTCAGTTGAAAACCAGTATTTTTATTTTATTTGCTAAATTAGGTAAATCATTTTTAGCTTTAGTAAACAAATATGGAAGAATTTTCAAAATATCTTCATCAATAATGAAGTTTTAAGCTTTAAAGCTGCTAAATATAAAGAGAAGTTTGATATGAACTGTGACATCAAATTACATCACGCCCGTACCGCCGCCATAGAAAAAGATTTCTTAGCAAGGGATAATATTTGTTACAAATTGTTATATCTTGTTTGCTTTTCTTCTGATTTTGATAATGTTTTCATATTTAGTATTCTATTTTAGTATATGTATTTATGGATAAACTGGTTAGATAACAGATATTTTTAATCGACTTCAAAAAGGAGGAGTATATTGTTAATAAATTAATGTAATCTAAGCGTGTTAGAGATTATTAGAATTGTCATGAGATGCACTCTGGCTATAACGTATTTAAGTATGGCTGAGGGGTACTTTTTAGTGGTGGTACCATAACTAAAAAGTGTAAAATAAAAAACTTTTTACAAAAAAAAAAAATACAACCGACTTCTACGTAAAAAGACCATTTTATTTCATGCATATTACCGATGGCTATGTAGTTTTCTGGCATTTTCCTCAACATCCTATTTGGAAAAACAAAATGTTTTTTTTTTTAGAAGAATTGTTTGCTACATTGCGTATATCTGTGTGCAAAACAAACATGTGTTTTCTTTCTTTCTTTTTTATTTAAAATTTTCTACCCTTAACCCTATCCCGTGCTGCGAGAAAATCCCTGTAGGCTTTTTATGACGTGTAATAAACCTTTTCGAGGCTTCGCTCTTCAAATCCTTTAGCATCTCTTTCCTCCTAAATTACTTTATGGTCTCACAAGGCCATTGCGTTATCCTGTTTAGTTTTCCATAGATAGGAATATTGATATGGTTTGAGATTAGAACCCCTTGATGTATCTATCTGCTATCTCTCAAATTCAAGCTTGCAGTTTTTTGAGGGGTATTATGAGGACTTTATTCTGAAGTATTTTTTCTCGTCTACAAAACTGTTTGTTTTTTGTTAGGGGAACTTCTGAAAAGGAAACCCGCGTCCCAGAATGCAAGGGCAACTGAAGGACACAGGTGTGGTTAAGTAAAAGTCTGATACATCTTCCTGCTCCACCCTTGAGCCGGAGAAATCATTGGATGGTTACCCACCTCAAAATAATCTTTAGTCAGAGGATTAATAATATTAATCATCCATGTCACAACATTTATTATTATAATTTAATTCAATACTAACATTAGGCTAAGTTATACTACTACTAACATTATATGGAATATAAAAGGAGAAACTGACTGACTGACATATCAACGCACAGCCAAAACTACTGGGCCTTAGGTCCACGTCACGTCATTTCACGTTCCTAGGCCGCCTAGGAACGTGAAATTTTGCACAAGGCTTCCTTTTATGATGTAGGCGAGAACTAAGACAGGATTTACCAAAATTCAGCCTCTAACGGGCTAAAATGGGGGTCTACAGATTGTATGGAGAAACTTACTTTCAAGCGGGCGAAGCCGCGGGCAGAACCTAGACAGAAATGAAGTATTTGAATTTGAAATAGTTTAGTTTTCGCCTAGCCTTTTCCCAACGATCGGCTTCCAATAAAACCAGTTGCAGATGGATACCAGTATTTTACATAGACAGAGCGAGCGACTACCTTGATAGTTCTGATGACCTCTACTCTCAGTAACTGTGTAGCACTATACCTCTTGGCGAGACTATAAGTGTCTTAGTTTCTGACTATCGGTAACGAGTGTAAAAAAACAGGACCAATGGCTTAATGTGTATTCCGAGCAACGGGAGGCATCTCGGTTTGTTAAGATGGTCACCCATCCAAAGGCCGACCTCGGCAAGCGTTGCTTAACCTTGGAGATTAACTTATGTAACTGGGGTCTTACCATGAGTGTAAAAATGTCAGTCGTCCGAGCGAGAAAGAGGGATGGAGCTATACACCCTATATAGCTCCATCCCTTTAACAGTTCAGTTTAGGACGTAAAATTCCTCTGTTATTACTTAGCCATTAGTAAACCTATACATTTCAAAACAAATATTCAATTCGTTAGAATTTTCGTGTTCCAATGAATCTGCAAAGATATTTATGTACTTCCGAATCAATAAATAGAGATATAAAAACACATTATCCTGGTAGAAAAGATTCGTGGAAATCGTTCCAAGGTACTTCTCAAGGAAATTACTTGTTTACTTTACGTGAGAAATTCCGGGAACATCGAGACCTTGCCTCAAGTTTCTTTCACAAAAGCTTAAGGAACTCAAACTTCTTAAGTGAGGTCTGAGTTATAGCCTAGCATCTGAACAACAGTGGAGTGGTGGAGCAGTGGTGGCCGAGTGGTAACGGCTCCGACTTACAAGTTGTAGGTTGCGAGTTCAAACCCAGCCAGGCGCATTACTTTGTGTAATTTATTTCATCACCACTGCCCTCAAAACGGTGAAGGAAAACAACGTGCAGAAACCGGCATGTCTTAGAACCAAAAATTCGAAGACATGTGACATCCACCAATCCGCACTGGGCCCGCGTGGTGGATTACGGCCCATTCCCTCTCCTAGAGAGGAGGCCTGAGTCCCAACAGTGGGAACATTATAAGGCCAACTATGCTACTATGCTATCTGAACAACATAAGGACCCAAATACCTTTAATTTGAAGGGAGAGCTCTTTGGAAACTATAACGTTAATGCCAATAAATAAAGGTTAAAAAGTTTACGAAATAAACGGGATATATTGGCCATTAGCTACAGCCGGTGGCTACACCGATCGACGATTCGGTAGGTTTTCTATTTGAGAGTACTTCCCTTTTCGACAACAGCTGCTCTCTAAATCCCTACTACAGTCATTGAATTTTATTATTTACGTATTTAGGTACAGTAAAAACGATAGGCTCGCGTTTGATCACTATCTCACCTGCCCCCCTAGCCAAGTTACGATCGTATCGTTCGCGCCGAACGCCTCGAGTAGGTCACGCTTCCGATTCATTTGTTCTGACCACGTGACTGAGTGTTGAGATGACGTCAGAACAAAGAAATCGGAGGCGTGGCCTACTCGAGGCGTTCGGCGCGAACGAAACGATTGTAACTTGGCTAGGGGGGCTAAAGACGATAGAGCACGCCCGACTGGAAGTAACCAAGAAAGTCAAGAGTGAATAAAGTCTTGACTTAAAAACACCTAGGTTGTAGCTATCAGGAAACACTCAGGCACGGAATTCCACTCCTTAGCTGTACGCACAATGAATGTATTACCAAAACGATTCTACGCTTTTTATTCTATTATCTTATTCACTTAAAACATATCCCAAACAAATTACTTTAATATAATATACTAGAACTTTACCATTGACTTCACCGCGAGAATGTTTTCCTAAAAACTTTAACACCCCTAAAGACGTATTCAAGGGTAGTTCTGAAAAAAAAACTAATAATGACGGTCTTTAGTGCCAAAATGCCAAGTGTCAAGTTTGACGTTTGTTAACCCAAGAAATAAGAATTCTCTGAATATATTGGCACAAAAAATGAGATTTTGCATACAAACGAAATTATGAAAATCCCCTTCTTAGTGTCCGTCTGATGTATAGGAAGCCTTGTGCACAATTTCACGTTCCTAGTCCCAGTAGTCTCTCGACTATGCGTTGATAAGCCAGCCAGTTGGTTTCTCCTTTCATATGTATTATATAGTTTTATCTAACTACTGACAATATTATCACATGACAAATAATTTATTGATAAGACTTAAGAGGGTGCTTTTCCACTCGCCTATCGTCAACATCCAGCATGGTTTAAGAGCTTGTTGCTTCATCTAACGCAATCCAACGCGATGTTTGCAGGCAATGCAAAAAAAGAGATATAACACTTGAAAACTCGGTTGGCATTCGGTAATTCCATGATTTACTCGAATATTTACTTACTACTATGTTACTACATTCTACTTCAAAAATATCTGTTATTTATTTATTGTGCACACCTACCACAGTTTTGTCTTTTTAACCCAATGGTTGACTGGTAGAGAATGCTTTGTGGCATTAAGTCCGCCTATGTACCACCACTGTACATGAAGTTTAAATAAATAAATAAATAAATAAATATTTCACAAAACTTGTTCCAGGAAATACATGTTTTTTTTAAATCCTTAAAAGTTATTGAAAAAAGTTGTCATTCTGAATCTTGATTAAATTTGCAAGGCTACTAATATTATATTTTTTTGACTTTTTGAGTTTTTGAATAAATTATGAAGTGTCAAAATTCATGCAAAATAGCAGATTTTCGGAGGTCTTTACTGGATTAGTTTTACACAAATTTATAAATTCATTTAGTAATATCCATGGGATACAGTGTTTCCAAAATATCTAATGAAAAATGTGTAATAACGTCATAATAGCGTAAGAGCGGTTGTATGAAAAACAGAGAAAATGTATGTCGAGTTGGATGCCTTAAATCGTATTTTCATCGCTGAACAGGCTGAACTCTTACGATCCTGAAATTCCATAAAGAACAGTCAGTGCCTAGATTTATACGATATCGTTTGATCCCACGTACCACATATCAGGAGCCTATTATCGTAAATATCACTGGTCGACCTTTTTTTAAACAGGAGCAATGAGGTTGCCGTGCGTATTTGAATTTAAAAACCGAATCTTTTAATCTTTTATTTTTTATTCTGATCTATGATCTATGACCATCCTTTAGTTTGGTCTCACAAATGCTTAAGTATTGCATCGACGTGTTAAAGAAATTCTGACTAGATTTTTTAATTCACCGTATTCCAATCATAATAAAGTCCCCATTATCATTTTTTTTTAACAAAATATCGTTGGCCCACATTAGGAAATGCTTCTGTATTGTTGGTGCTTGCAAAAAAATATAAACTCACACAACTCAAACAACATACCCACACCCGGAACTATTCTACATTTTTTTTCTCTTATTTTGATGCCGACCAGTTATTTAGCCATAAATCTCCTCTTACCTCGGTAACTTATCCCGTAAGTAAGCCATAACGTTCTTGGGCAGCGTCGTGTTCCTCGAGAGGACGAAGGCACTCAAGTACCTCGCACCCTCCGTCTGTTCTGCGCAGTGGAGGAGGAGGGCCCAGGTCTTGTACTCCGTGTCTAGCACGTATGTGTTGTATATACCGTCATCTGAAAGTAGAAACAGAAATTATGCTAAATTGGTTTAAAATAAAAATACACCCCTATTTTTTTAATTACCACAAAAAAATTGGGGCTCTATCCGTACCTACTCGTTACTGATCATATTTGTGTAGTCAAAAGTAAAAAAAAAAACGAAATCCCAAAATTGTCCACGAAAATTGGTCATAATTGGTAAATTCATAATAGAATCAATCATTCATAACAATATGCTACTAGAAAATACTACACGCAGTGGTTGTCCATTGTTTTTCATGCATAATCAAAGCCTGTACAATATTTCCATAAATTAAGTGACATTTTGAAACACTAATAACTTTGCTGTTTATGAATATTATTTATTGAGACTTTACTTAAATAATAACAAGACGTTTTAATAAGCCGTTTAAGTATTTGTACTAATTAAAAATTAGTGGTGTATAGGGAAGGCTTTTCATATTAAATTATTATATCAAGGCATGATACGTCTTTCATCATCATCATCATTATCATTTCAGCTGAAAGAAGTCCACTGCTGGACATAGGCCTGTGCGTCTCACATCCATCGCATTCCCGCTACTCTCATCAGGTCATATATCGGTCCACCTTCTGTGAGGCTTTCCAACGCTGCGTCTTACGGTGAGCGGTGGCTACGTCTGTCGTTACGTCCTTCGCAATAACTAATTTCTGGTAACTTACTCGGGATAAGTATGTCCCCGTTTGGAGAGTAATTAGAGAGGCTATTGTATTAGTGGCGTGGAGGGAAACTGGCGGTTATTGACCATCATTATATTTTTTTTATAGCAAATAGTAATTATGTTAAATAAATTTTGGGTCCTTGATTTGCTGTATGTTTCTAGTCATGGCTTGGCCTTTATAAGATTTGGATTTGGTTTCGTGAGCTAAGATCATTTTATTTATTTTTTATTTAAGAAAACAGAAAACAGTAGCACAATAAGAAATGGTCATGTCTTAAATAATACAATTTAAAATAATTACGCTACGCATTACGTTATACCCAGATTACTATTTAAAGTATTTAAAAGTAGCATGATTTTCTGGTCCTTTAGGGTTACTTAAGTAATTGAATCATAGTCTACATACGAGTAGCAAAGGCGAAGCTCGCTATCTTTAATTCTTCATACACTAGTATAGTGCCGTTACGCCTCAAGTCCTGACTTCGCGACAATTAATTCCAACAAAGGATACTGACTAACATGATGTCACTACATTGTACACATACGTATGTACATCTGTAACAAAGACCACGACCACAAAATAGATAGGTACAGAAGCCAATCTCATGTATGTACCTCACTTTTCATAGCTACGCTCGAAGGTCGTGCTAGGGTCGGCACCACTCTGTCCGAGCACGCCCGGGTGCGACGATAAATACCTAATATAAATAGTGAAATTATTACATGGCCACAAAGCCATGTTCGCTTTCCCTTTCTGCCGGGGTACTTACCTACCTGTCTAACTGTTCTATGTTACGCAAATAGCTTTTTACATCTCTGAAACAACTGTTAGCTTAAAAAACGATAATTCAAAATTTAATGCTGATTTTTAAATAACCGTCCATTGCACAGTTAACATAACTATTTTTTGTTGCTCCATTATTGTTCAAAAAAGTTCACAGACGCGTGTCTCAAGCGGCTGGCACTCGCGCTTGCAGTGGTCCGAACCAGTCTGAGATATCATGTCCGTAAGCAGTGTCCAAATGTGCGTTGGTCGAGCACGCTTTGTATGTAGATTAACTTCTGTACCTATCTATTTAGTGCCACGACGAAGAAGGGACTTATCTTAATTAATTGTCACGTGGTCCTGACTAAGGATAACGAGCGTCGTGTCGTGCGCGGCAACCAAGGGATTATATTTAAAGGACTACCAGGAAAACAGGCTCTACAAGGATGCGGAGGATATTGTATTATCCTTAAGGAATATACAGATGGTTTGATTTACGTAGATAAAAATATGTGAACAGATTTTTTGTTATTTCTTTTGCGAAGAGTTTATGTTATGTTTTTCTGATCGAAGAATAACCCTAATAGGAACCAACCTGGATTTTGATGTAGTTTTTGTATGTATATGTGGTGTGTGGTGTATATGTGGGCCAAACCCGATTTTAGGATAAGCTAGTTTCGCCTAGGCCAAAACAGTTCTCCCTACACGCACGTAGCTCCGCGGGGCTCCTATTTCTAGTTTAGTATTAATAAAAAATAACCACGAAGGCTTAACACTCAATCTAGAATATTATTTTGTGAACAAACTGTTGGTGTGCCTTAATAATAATAAAAAACTACTACCAGCAATTAGTATTTCAGTATCAACAATTTATTGCGTCACTACTAATTTAATATAGATATACCTATGGTTTTATTGAAGGTGGTTCGAAAACAATTGTCTTACATGTCCTTTCAGCGTGTGTCCAGTGGGCCGGTTCATTCAAGTCCACCCTCCAGGTGATATTGCCAAGCAGGTTCTCTCCGAGAGGATCATCAGCGAAACGGTACGTGAAGTTCATGGTCACTCCGGGAGTGAATTCTACTGAGCCATCTGAAATAGTAATGAAAGGGTTTGAGTGCTAGATATTGGACAAAGACTTTGAAGCGTAATCACATGGACCAGTCCTTTTTTTTGAGGAAAAAATGGCATGTACACACGCACAACATCACACCCTCCCTCAACTTATAATATATGTAACATGTCATGTATTTTCTTTTCTTTCTTTGGGCAATAAATAATTTATTATTATTATTATTATGTCAGACTTTTACTGACTAAAACCACAGATTTGATCTTCTGTTGCTTTTTGCGTTCTAGGACCAAAAGTTTCCTTTTCAGAAATTCTTCCATGGCCCTAGTAGGCATTGGCCCTACATTTTTGCTGAAATATTTTTGATTCGCGCGTCCACACACACGTTCGCGTCGACGACTTCGGCTCGGTACGGAAGTTTACTGGACGTTTGGACGGCGAGCTACCTATTGCTCGTCGTCAGCAAGATGGAACAGTCCAATGTTCCTCTTATCCAGTGGATTCCCGTGACCTTTGATAGTTAGGGGTTATTTTATTTGCTTGCCAGAACAGTGGGATTGTTCGAAAGAGTCTACGCGGCCATTTTTTTCTAGTGGAAAATAATCAAATGATTCCTCCCGCCCTGGGTAGAGCGAGAGAAAGTGTCAGATTATACTGAACTGTGTTCCTTTAGTGGCCCTTTGTATTATAACAATGTTATAAATGTGAATTAACTCTTTCTGTCTATTAAGCTTTCACGGTTAAACTACTGAATCGATTTTGATGCAAGTAAATAATGGTACAGAGTAAGCTTGAACTAAAGGATATAGGCTACTTTTTATCTGGCTTCGACTTTGACTTGGCGTCTGCTATAACCGGCGGATAAACGCGGATAAAATCCTGTGTAAAAGCTAGTTGTTTATATTGTAATGGACAACAAAGAGTATTTATGAATCTACCGATTCAATTTGTGAGTGATTACTTTATGGAAATTTCCAAATTACGATGCTAATTGTTTTCTGGTGGCGTATTTGATAACGTCACTTCATTTTGTTATTTAAAGTAACGACATCGCCATAGATATTGTTAAATTTGAACAACAAACTGAACACAAACTAAACTACGAAATCCTGCATCGCGCAATTAGAGTTCTCCGCTTGATTTGGACATATACAACAGTCCGAAATCATCTGTCGAGCAGTGGTCCACACCGACAAATTGCTGGTGTGTTGGTCGTCTGGTTGCTCGTCGTCCGCAATCCAGCGCCTACGGAGGCCGGAAATCGGGGTCAGAATCCCGGCAGCGATTGGGGCGTGAGGACCGTTGCCTCACGCGATCGGCCGCCTCCTTTGCTAGCATTACTGCTTCGTAGAAGGAGGTGACCGCCTGCCACTCCTCCTCGCTCCGGACCATGGCCTGTACCGAGAGATCGCCGCCACCGATCCCCCCCATAAGGACACGGCGTTGCTCTGCTCAAGCGAGGCACACCTCCACCATGTGCTCCACCGTGTCCTCCGGGCGGTCCACACAGTGGCGACAACCGGGCGTCGCTTCCGCACAAAGCCGGTGCAGGAACTTCCCGAACTTACCGTGTTCGGTGAGAACCTGCGTCATTCGGAAGGTGAGGACGCTTGAGGTCTTTCCAACCACGCTTCAAAGAGGGGACTTACCACCACAATTGTGGCGTGCCCAGTCGTCCGTCTGGTCGGAGGATCCTCCCTTTTTAATGGAGGTGTACGAGGCTTTAAACCCTGTTCCGCATACCTCCAAACAATAAAATAACAGAATCATTCAGCCGGCCTAGCTTCTGAAAATGAACTAATTGGGCAAAGACGAAATTTGTTTGTTCAAACAATGACACGTCACACGTTAACTTTGATGAGTGCCTGAAAACAGTTTTACTGAAATAAAGACTTCTCAGAATAATGTAAGTGAAGTCTCGTGTTGACATTGACGAAAATAAAATGTAAATGAATTAATGAATGAGTCAACTTTAACAAGCAATGTCCATAGCGAACATTGGTAATATGTTTCAAAGTCATACAGATATCAAAGAAAAAAAAAAGTACTATTTTATATAGACCTGCAGTAGGAACGTGGTCGTCTTCGGTGAAAACTGCTTTCATACAGCTGTAGGAAAGAGCCTCTTCAGCACTCGCATAATATTCTACTACGAACCAGTCACCCAGCATCTGTGAACAAAATTCAACTTTATTTTGTTTCATTTAGGTTACAGTTTCTAATGAGACGTGTCCGCTTAATTTTGCGCCTTGCTATAACTTATTACTATATTGGTGTTGCGCGATTTTGCTATTACTTTGACGACAGGCGCATAAAAAATGGAAAAGGAAAAAATGTTCATCAGGATTTTGCGGATGTTTTTAAAGGCAACGATTAAGCGTGGGTCATTTCAAATTAGTTAGACCGACGTCAGAAAATCTGAACTTCAGTCTATCTAAGGAGTATCGTGTTGCTAAGTAACTGAGTTGTGGAGGTCTGACATGCAATCGGTCCATTTAAAACATAGGTGTTCAACCGCATACGGTTAGACTAAAAGTCGACTCCGAGCTAGTTGGGAAAAACAAAGGAAAAAGAATAGGGAGATGATGATATCAAATTAGTGAGAAAATAATTATTATTTCTTCCGGAAATAAAAACAATAATAACAGATAGCGTTTTTCCTATCCGCAATGAGTTCGCCTCTAACTCACAAGAAATGACAGTTGGATGAAACGTTGCTATATGAATTTTGGTTATGTGAGTAATCATGCTTTTTTTTCCTTTATTTACATTGTTCCCACATAATAGTAGCGATAAAAAAAAACATGTAACCGAGATATTTGTAATACCTACACAACATGATTGGAAAGTGTCCATGGAGTTTCTTTAACATTCTTCTCCATAGAGATCTACGTTTTGGAGTGTGCAATGTGCATCAATTTTTTTTTTTGACTGAATTCTTGACAATTCAAAAGTGCCTGTAAATGGTTCATTTGATATATATGCTTTGATTGAATTGATTCTATTGTGATATCAAAGGAGATTGCTTGAGAAACGTTCTTTATTAACATGTAGGCTGATTAGAAAAATATACTTTTAAAATGTAGTTCAAATTTAGAATAGCATTAGAATTTTATATGAAAAGAATCGTGTTGCTTTAAGTTTGTCCAGATTTGGTTAAGTCCAATCTACAAAGCCTCGAGCACCGGGTAGCCAGCCTATCGATATTTTACAGGTAACATTTTGGAGAGTGTGCGTGGGAATTTGCATGACTTGATTCCGCCATCTCCTTTCTACCATTGGACAACCCGACTTACGGCGGGTGTCCACCCTTACGTTGTTGAAACTTCAACGGTCCGGACTAAGCGTTTCGCTACGTCGTTTGTACCGCGTACATCGAGGGACCGGAACAGTTTGCCTGCTGCGGTCTTCCCGTCCAACTATAATTTAGGTGTCTTCAAGGCTAGAGTGAATAGGCTCTTAATAAACTAGTGCGCCTCACCATCGACGATTGCATCTCTGCTTACCATCAGGTTGGATCGCAGTCAAACACTAGTTTATATAAATTTAAAAAAAAGTTAGATTTTGATAGACGATGTAACGAGAGTATCGTAAATATAAAGGATTGAAATATTGCGTCCCGAGCTCCTCTCATAAACATCAGATCCCAGGAGCCTACACCTCAAGCCAGAGCTACAGCCCTCAAACTATTATGCGAAAGATATTTCGAAAAACGTATAAAAGTTTATGGACAATAGATATTCCTTGATTATGGCAGTCCCCATCCGAAGTGAGTCGAACAAAAATAATTACTGCTTATAAAGACTATGTCGAAAAGCAGCTGTAGTGGTTTTAAGTTAAATCTGGAAATTTTATATTATGGATCACCTTTTTTTTTTATTGGGTGGGGACAAATCCCACTCTTGGGCGGAGCCGGAGATAGTGTCAGACTTTTACTGACTAAAAACCCACTCCTGTTCCTTCGTTGCCTTCGTCCCAGGGCCCCAGGTTTTGTTTTCACACTACCCATGGCCCCAGTAGGTTTCGACCCTGCTGGGCCCCTAAGATTTGCTGACATCTCTCTGAGGCGCGCGTGGAACAGTACGCGCCGTCGACGACTTGGGCTCGGTCGGGACGGTTACCGGACGGTCGGACGGCGGGCTACCCATTGCTCGCCGTCCGCAAGCCCGCGCCTACCGTGGTCGGAAATCGGGATCGGAATCCCGGCGGCGGTTGGAGCGTAAGGCCCGTTGCTTAACGCGATCGGCCGCCTCCTTTGCTAGCATTACTGCTCCGCAGAAGGAGGCGTCCGCCTGCCACTTCTCCTCGCTCCGGACCATGGCCTGTACTAAGGCCCGGCGCAAAAGATCGCCGCCGCCGATCGCTCCTACGAGGACACGGCGTTTCTCTGCCCAAGCGGGGCACACCTCCACCGTGAAATATATGTATATAGATACTGTAACTTACAGTAAGTTAACCAGCAGAAGGCCCTCGATATAATCAAAAGTAAATGGTTATCAAAACAACACATTTCAATTTAACTGACGAGAAAGTTCAAATCTCATCGTAAAATCCGAACAATCCTATTATATAAAAGACGTTATGAATTCATTAGAAAACATTATCCTTTGCAAATAGAAAGTGAAATTGTGTAAGTAGCATCATTGAGTCATTCTATATTGGCTTTCAAAGTGTCATAGCATTGTATTCTTATGCTAATGTCTATTGAGATGTCAGAATCGTTATACTACCTGATATGACAGATCATGTTCAAGTAACAATATGTCTTGTTACCAACCGTCATAATGGAGGCAATCGTCTTATAGTGTGATTATGTAAATGATGTTTGTTTATGTGATAGGTAATGATAAATAATAAATTATATTTATTAACAAATAGATTTTTTATACACATTTAGGGCGAAATTCACCAAAAAACTAATCGCGTTTTAACGTTTGGCTCGCATAATCGCGTTTAGCCGCTGTCACTAGTGTCACACAAAAATACAACAAAAGAAAAATACAGACAAGTGACACTAATGACAGCGGCTAAACGCGATTATGCGAGCCAAACGTTAAAACGCGATTAGTTTTATTGGTGAATTCCGCCCTTACATGTCAATTTAAACTAGATTAGGCCGGTGTTTGCGAGCTGAATACCCTGAGAAGAAACAAACTCAGAGGTTAAAGTATCTTTTAAACATGCAATGCTCAAATCATATAAGAACCATGTAGATTAGTGTCTGAGATGGTCTTTTGAGGACAGAAAGACACAGGTTTGAGTGGACCTGTCCAGTGAGTGCAAACATTTTTCAGTATTTGTGTAGCTCATATATTTAGTTGGTATCATCGCCATAAGATATAAGACATATATATATACCACGTACATCGAACGACTTTAACAGTTTGCTTGTCTTCCCGTCCATTTACTTATTTAGGTGTCTTCAAGGTTAGAGTGAATAAGGTCTCTTAATAAGCCAGTGCACCTCACCATCAACGATTGCAATCAGGTGGGATCGCAGTCAAGGACTAGTTTATATCATTAAAAAAAAATCGTTTATTGCTAGTCACATGGAGTTCCCTTGAGCTGCACCACATCGACCAATCCTGAGCCGCTCGCAGCGTTTATCAGGTTAACAGGTGGATCTTTCGGCTATTCGATGAATAGAAAATGAGATTTGTCAAAAAAACTCAATGGTAACTAGTAATATAGGTTCTTACTTACTTTTCGTAGTTATTTTGATGTGCGCGAGAAATCGTGCAAAGCTTACCTACGTAGTCCCTTTTTACTAATTTTGGAAAGAATGAGGGTGCCGAAAAAGGTACAAAAATCAAATTAAGCCCGAAAACTTTATTTGCTCACTTTGATGAATAGCTCTTTTCGAATCAACGGCGCCTTTTTTTCTGTCGAATTCATTATCGGCAATTCCTTCGTTATAAACCATTCTTGATTTTATTTTTCCACGTGAAATACATAATATACCAAGTACCTTTCTACTGAAACTTTATACGTTAGTACCCCCACCCGATAAGTAAATACCAATATATGTGTACCTCCACCTATAGCGTAAAAAATAACCTAATTAAACTTCATCTTTTTTTTTTAAATGATATAAACCAGTGCTTGACTGCGATCCTACCTGATGGTAAGCGGAGATGCAATAATTGATAGTCATGCGCACTAGTGTATTAAGAGCCTATTCACTCTACCCTTGAAGATACCTAAATTATAGTTGGACGGGAAGACCGCAGCAGGCAAATCTTTACTACAAGTAAAGCTTCCTACAAGTAAACATACTCGTATGTCGGAGCATTTATTATCAAGTTTAAACATATTGTAACTGAATATACCGACACAATTAATAATTCATTAATGTTTCAGGGGTGAGTATCTCGAAAATTTGAAGTATTGAATTTACATTTACTCGGAAAATGGGTCGAATCCGATGAACCATTCAAATTCTGGGATAGGGAGTAAAGCAAATGAATAATTTATTAAAATAATCATCCATTTAAATTTGGAATTTCAGACTGTAAATTTTAGGATAATATATGTCCAATAATATCACTGATTCCTATTTCAATTTCGAATTTACGCCTATACGATTTGAAAATTTATTGAAGCATAAATTGTGGTCACCGAACAAACCCCAATTACGAAATAGATAGGTACCCTAATTGTATTGAACCCATACGTTGTAGGGTAATAATTATTCATTTTGGAAATATCATACTGTGTGGACAATCGCAACTAATATTAGAATGAGGTGAAATATTGTTTGTTTGTAGGAGATGATTTTGAAGAAGTAAACCTATACACTAATAAAATGGTACACTATCCGTCAATGCCGTAGTCCAATTTTTATCCTGAAAATTGTTCGTAGGCAAAGGCAACAGGAAATACCAAGTAATAAATTATTTTATTGTGTGCGATAATTAGCCTGGCTTTACTTTAGATAATTTGTTTCATAATTACTGCTCTCGTCTTCACCGTTTGGTGAAGGAAAACATCATAAGGAAAGCGGCATCTCCTAGAATCAAAAATTCGTAAACATCTAATATCACCCAAACCGCACTTGCGTGGTAGATTATGACCCAATCCCTATCCTGAAGAGGTGTCCTGATTTCCTGTAGTAGGAACTTTAAGGCTGGTTATGCTGTGTGTTCTATTAGTCTCGTCTCATACCTTTTCTACATAAGAACAGACCTTTGTCCTCCATTGGAAAAAATACTGTCGGGTTTTATAGTTATTTTAATAGATTGTGATTCAAGTACGTTGTTCATTGAGTAAATTAACGGCATTTGTTTATCAGTCCGCGTCCGCATCCTACGCATATGCGAGCATGCGGACCTGACCATATCGCTCTCTATGTGATTGTACGTAACTATTGTTATTTTATAGGTATTCTTTTCAGACTCAAACTAATATTCAAAAGTTATTTGATATTATTATGTAGAAACTAAAAGCAATTGTAAAGCCGAAATCTTTTGTAACGCGATTGATATTTAATACGAGTAGCAGAGTATTCATTGGCTAAAATTTTATTGCTCTATTCTTCTCTCTAGAGTTCGCCCTAGTGTTAGACGATAATTATAATTGTATAGTATTGGATAGATACATCCTGTGTCCTAATTCAGATCACAGTTCACCCGTGTGACTTACTGTCGAGTGATTGAGTTCCAAATATCTAAACATACAATATATCCACATGTCACATGTGACCATAGAATTGATCACTTTATGATATGGCCAATTAAAATTGGCGAAATCGTTTAAACTCTCGTACTCTCTCGTCTCTGGTCGTATTTCTTTTGATGATATGACAATCCTCGTTTGGCCATATCATTGATGTAGAATTTCTATGATAATAAAAGGTCTAAAGAAAGTAGACCAAACGAGGATTGAAATATCATCAAAATTGTAAAATTTAAAACGATCTGGTCAATTTTACTGGGCCATATCATGAAGTGATCAATTTCTAAGATTTGGCGGCTACATACATATGTTTTCACACTGAATCATTATTTATATTACAAGATTATTCGAAAGAGTCACCTCGGCCCTGATGCAATGAGCAATCAAGGTATGTGGGTGGTTTTTAGTTGATTAAAGTCTGAAATACCCTCTAGATCCACCAAGAGTAGGATCAGTTACTTTATGATTTCCCACCAAAAAATAAATTAATATTAATAAGATAGTCAGATAAAACAGCAAAGTATAATAGCATAACATAATCAGCCTTTTAATGTTCCCACTGCTGGGACTCAGGCCTCCTCTCTAAGAGAGGGAATGGGCTGTAATCCACCACGCGGGCCGAGTGCGGATTGGTGAATGTCACATGTCTTCGAATTTTTGGTTCTAGGACATGCTGGTTTCCTCACGATGTTTTCCTTCACCGTTTTGAGAGCAGTGGTGATGAAACAGATAACACAAAGTAATGCGCCTGGCTGGGTTTGAACCCGCGACCTACAACTCGTATGTCGGGGCCGTTACCACTCGGCCACCACTGCTCCAAACAGCAAAGTAACAACTAAATTACTTCACTCTCTTGCAGGTTTCACAATATTCAAAATTGTTTGATATCGGAACGTTTTCAGTTTTATTTACAGGTACCCTTGTCGCATTCTTATCGCAAAGCCTTGCGCCAACACTCAGTAAACGTTTTATCCCGGATTAAAGTCCTTGTTCCTAAACGTAGGGGCCAGTAAACAGAGATCTCTGTGTAGTTGATTGCGAAAAAGCCTTTGATCACGTTGTTCATAAAAGCTTATGGATTATTGGATAATCCTGTTATTTTCATGGTAAATACTTTGTAGGAGTATTTTTTGCGATACCAGCATAGAAAGAAGTTCTTTGAACCAATTCATATTAGTCGAAAATAGGATACTTGCACTAGAAATACAAACAAATATGTAGGAATGTAATACGGAGCTACGAGTTTGTTCGAAAGATTTCGAATTCCTAGAACGAAAAGGACCCTCTCGCTCCATCCTGAGCAAGAAGAGTTATTTGATAATATACTTCTTTAAAAAGAAGGGGGTGTTACAAGGGCGTTTACATTACTGAATTATGTCTGACTGCAAAGCTTGGCGCCATGGTTCAGCGTTTGGCTGCTACGCTGCATCTCATGGGTTCGATTCTCACGGGGAACAAATATAATATGGTTTACAGATACCGATGATAGATGTTAGTTTTTCTGTTTTCTAAGTTCTACATTGTGTGTATCCATGTAGGTGCGCCAACTAAAATACTTTTCTTTCTTTCTTTCTTAGATAGTTGTTCCGGGTCTGGGTGTCTTGTGAATGTGAATTTACATGTTTGTGAACGAACCCACAATACTAGGGTATACCCTAGTGTGTGGTTAAAATTATAAAATATATATGTAAAAACTGAGGCGAATTTTGCCCTTTTATAATAAAAAACAAAACAGAATAAAAATTTACATAATAATATTCAAATTGATCCAGTACTATTCAAACATTCACATTGTTGCTTTTGAGCGTCTGTTTATATTGAATTGAAAAGCTCGTGTACCTACCTAATCTAAAACTAAGCTCATTTATTCTTCACCCATACAACGATAATTACTTATTTGTTTGTTTTACTCAAAATTAAGCTCATATTTTACTCAATTTCTACACAAACATACGAAAGAAAGTTTCTATTTGATCCGGTTTTCGCTTTAATTTTTACGGAAACAGGACCAGGCATATTATCACGGTCGTATTTCTCAACAGGATAATAAAGTAAATGTTGGCTTTCAGTAAATTTATATTCAAGTTTATTCTGTGTTTTATTACAAAACCAAGTTATTCATGGAGTTTCCTGAATTCTCTTTGGATAAGGAAGTTTAATAGCGTTTAATGGGTTAAATGTTGAAAGAATTACTTACTTATTAATCGGTCTTAGCATTAAGAGTTATGAGTATACATGTGGATGGATGAAGAGGGAGGCCAAAGAAAATATGGATGGATTGTGTGAGAAGTGATATTTTTTTATTCTTGATAGGTTCGCGCTTGACCGCTATCTCACCTGATGGAAAGCGACGATGCGGTCAACGATGGAACGCGCTTACCTAGAAGTACCCTATTCACTCTTGACTTAAAGATTCTCGGGTTGTAGCTATCAGGAGACACAGATTCCGGCAAGGAATTCTACTCCTTAGCTGTACGCACAATGAACGCGTTGCCGTACGCCTGGTGGTCCGATAATGGAATGGGCTATGCGGAATTACGTTATGCAGTTCCGACGCTCACTCCCCGAAATGCAACCGGTAGAAAACCGACAGGCTAGCAACTCGGCGTCGAAAAGAAATATGAAAGAAAAGTGAGTTAGTTAAAGTATGACGGAAGAAAAATACGTGCTGCGCCGATCCCAAGTAATACAGGACAAGGGCAGGAAGATGATGATTCTTCGAAGTCTTAACATTGTTACTGATACTTCATCTAATAAACATCTCTCTAGATTAGCTAAATTGTTACCAACAACTACAGTAATGGTCGAAGTACGCACCTTTGTCTCGTATTACGACCCTGTTCTGAACTACAATAATTCACGTTTCAAGAAATTCTGTCCCTCGCAAGTACTTGAATTGTTGGTTCATAGTTACCCTTTCGTTAATAGTCACTCTTACGTGGTAGTATCTATTATGTTTCCTCAGTTAACTGCCCTTACTTACGTTAAAAGGGGTATTGTAGGGACTGAGAGCGACCACATAATCATGGTTTATTTTAAGCAGCCGTGTACTACTAATTATATTATTAATAGAATAGCCTACTTTTCTAAAACTAGTTACGCATAAAATTAATCAAAACCAGTATCGATAAAAATGTCGATAATAAGAATGTAATGAATATTTATGTTTCCATAATTGAAAACTAGCTTTTGATTTTATTCGTGTTTAAAAATAATCGACTACCTTAGGAAATTGCAGGAAAAGAAACCAAACTTACAATGCAATAAAGATGGCGAGTTTCGACCTAATGAGATGTTCAAGGTATTAGACCTTGTATGTTGTTGAAAAGTACAATAATGTTTCTATTCAATATATTATAACATCAATAGACCACGAGTCCATGACAGTTATTATTCCTAGGGAATTACCCACACTAATATCAGTGTCACTATACTTGGCAGGCTATTGTGATCCCAAAATAATGTCATCTATGAATCGTTATATTGAAGGGCTATCTTTTGTGACTTTAATGGATCCTATGTATGTATTTTATTTTATTAAAAGTAATAGGTAAATACAAACCCTTGGCAAATCAAAGTGCGGCACAGCTCTCACTTCAGGGCATTTCCTTTTATCGACATACTTTGCCGATATCACATGCAGCAGCACTAAGCACATCACTAAATAGAACACTTTCGCCATTGATTCAAAAATATTTTTCGAATTAAAAACTAACTGGGCACTGTAGCACCTAATTATTACTTCTTGATTAGTTTGTATTGCTACTATTTGTTTGAGTTCTAAAATCACGGAATTAAGTTAAAACGTATTAGTGCAGCGAGTGTTGGTATCGCACTAACAAAAAGGGAATTGTTATCATTTTGTATGGGACACAAGTAAATGGGAATGCTGGCAGCATACCATTATCGCTATGACTCACTCACTTATTGTTTTTGTTATAAATATTTAATGGCGGCCATCTTGTTCTTTTTTTAAATTTTAAGTAGTTCCGATAATGTTGTGATCGGAATTTCGGTAGTTATGGAATTGGGATGTGTATTCGGAATGTCGATGTCGGTAATTTTATGGGTCGTATTTTTAGTGTTCGTTATCGACCATTATAATTATCACTTTCTAACGTATGTTGTGAGACGGTAAGATCCCACGAACACGGCAGTAAAATAGATGACCAGCTTAGAGGGATTTAGGCTGTATCCTTCAGTAAACTTGTATGAATGATTTCAGTAATATTTCAAGGAAATCCCTTCCCCAAGTGGTACATGAACGAAACCTTTTGAGAAAATATTTTTTGTTATCGTTATATTATTGTAGGCAAACATTTTATTTTTATGCGATTTAATGGAATGAGAAAAATAACAAAAAAACCGGGTACGTGCGAGTCGGACTCGCGCACCAAGGATTCCGTACAAACTTACCTGTGAAAACTGTTCAATAGCCAAATTGGCTTAGCTTAAGATTTTACCGAATCGCAAAGTGACGTAATTACAACAGTTTTCATTTTTTTTCCTATAGGTACTTGTGCTATGAGACCTTGCTTCATACCAAATTTCAGGATTCTAGGTCAACGGAAAGTACCCTATGAAATTTGATTCCCACGAGAGTGTGGAAATACACGTTTTTTGCGACATAAACGGCTTTATCTTTTTTTCCGATAACTCAGAAGTTTGATTTTTTCACAGCTTCAAGGGACCGCAGACCTGAGTATATGGTTTTAATTTCAACTCGATATCTCCACGCGTTCCCGCGATAAAGGGTCTTGACAGATAGACAGACAGAGGGACGGACAACAAAGTGATACTATAAGGGTACCGTTTTTTCCTTTTGAGGTACGGAACCCTAAAAAGGCTTTTCTGTTTTATCTTACGGTTTAAAATTAATCTGAATTCTGTCCAATAAATAAGAAAGATGTCAGCAGTCTATAAGAAGAATTATAGTTGTCATCAATCTAGGATGCTATTGATCACAAAAATGCTGAGAAAATTAACGAGGTTAATTCAAAACACGTTGAAAAAACAGGCCTGTTATTCTGTATAAATATTGAAATGTCTAAGAAAGAAAGCAAAACAAATTATTTATTTGCATAGTACTTATATACAGGACCTATATTTTCCCAAGTCATTAACGGCGCGTAGTGTTTCACGCGCGCCTCAAAGAGATGCCAGCAAAAACGTAGGAGCTGTAGAGAATTAGCCCTATAGCCTTCCTAGACAAGTTACAACCGTTTCGTTTCGATTCTCTTTTCGTCGATCGCCTCGAGTAGGCCACGCCTCTGATTCCTTTATTCTGACGTCATCTCAACGCTCAGTCACGTGGTCAGAACAAAGGAATAGGAGGCGTGGCCGACTCGAGGCGATCAACGAAAAGGGAATCGAAACGAAACGGTTGTAACTTGGCAAGGGGGGCAGGGCTACTACGGTTTGCTGACGTCTCCTGCGGGCATGGGCCTGCTAGAGACACGGGGAATTTCTAAAAAGGAAAACAGTAGTCCTTAAATGCAAAGGGCGACTGAACTAAACAATTTAGTTTAGTTTACTATTTGGACTACAGTCTTCATAGTACCTAACCTTCCAAATAGTTTTCGACCCTACCAATGTTTTGCGCTATAAAGATTCCTTAAACACATTTTATCAACATAACAAATTATGAATATTGGATTAAAGGTTAACTCTGATTACTTAATCTTAATATCAATTAAGTATTTACAATAACATTTTTCAAAATATGCATAATTATGGAGACACTTCTCTTCTTCTGTGGTCTTTGACCTCATTAGTCTTAATTATTATCTCATTAATGCCTTGCCTTGGATTTTAATCATCATAACACAAATATACGAGTATAATTATGTACCTACCTATTTTTGTTGAATAGATTTTTAAACTTAAAAAAGTGTATTTGAAAATAATCCTAATAAAGTCAACAGAATTCAGTAAACTTCCATATTTTAGTCTTCAGGTTTTCAGTAAATATATTCGTGTGAATGGACTGAAAAGCTTAGAAATTCCTAGTTTTCTCGCTGCGCTATTGGTTTTCTTGTGAAGTGGCTTTGGATATTTCCTATATAAAGAAATATCTAATATTGCATTTATTGACATGTTTTCTGAATTAATGGAATTGCAAATAAACTTGTAGATATTGTGGGAGACGCCAATAAAATGCTTCTTTGTAATTATTAAACTATGTTTATATTGTATGAAGCACTTTATAACATTTATATATATAAAAGCGAAATACCACTCACTGATAATCACGAAATCTTCGAAACTATAAAACCTAAAATTGTGTGATGAGCATGATCATTTGTTCTGTGTCTGGGTATAATTTATCTATATATGTATGTATTTAGAAATATATAAGTATGTTTATCAGTTGTCTAGTACCCATAACACAAGCTCTGCTTAGCATGGGACTAGACGACGTTGTGTGATAGTTGTGGAATATTATTATTGTGGAATATTATTACCTACAAACTTAAAATTTGGCAGGTAGTTTCCTTATAGGGTGTAGAAATTCGCTAAGAATGGATTTTACGAAATTCCACCCCTAAGGGGTAAAACGGGGGTTGGAAGTTTGTATGGAAAAACCAACTTTTGCGCGGGTGAATCCGCTGGCAGAAGCTAGTATTTTAATATAAAATTAAGCCTACATTTTTACTTATTTGACATTCTCAAACAATCTTGAATACCTAAGCTTTTTTTTACCATAAACCTTAAGAGGTTTAACTATGCTGCCATTATGCAAACCACCATTATATGTGTGGCCTCTATGGTCACCACAATATCTAGATTGAGCAAAGGTGAGTTCAAGCTCAGGCAGGCACTTCAATTTGTGTAATTTATATCATTACCACTACTCTCAACATGATGAATGAAAACATTGTAAAGAATCCGGCATGTCTTGAAAC
Source organism: Mythimna vitellina (assembly GCA_949316375.1). Lineage (NCBI taxonomy): Eukaryota > Metazoa > Arthropoda > Insecta > Lepidoptera > Noctuidae > Mythimna > Mythimna vitellina. The sequence continues at coordinate 7,052,649 of OX438696.1, forward strand.
TAAAAATTCGAAGACATGGCCACTCCGCCTCTTAGAGAGAAGGCCTGAGTTCCAACAGTGGGAACATTACATATAAGGCTGTTTTTGCTATCTAGATGCATATTGCATATACAGGCTCTTAATAAACTAGTGCGTCCACTATCAATTATTGCATCACTGCTTACCATCAGGTAGGATCGCAGTCAAGTACTATATCATTAAAAAAAAGTTACATTAATTATCCTTCAATTGGCTTTGTTGTTTATTTATTTATAATAGACTTTATGCTAAAAGATTGGGAATGGGTAGGTAAATAAAAACAAAAATAATCCGTCAGCCTTCAAAATTATAGGCACGCCATAATCATGGCGGTAAGTCCCCTCTTTGAGGAATGGCTGGAAAGGAAACACGGCGTCCTTTCTTTCCTCATGACGCAGGTCCTCACCGAGCATGGTAAGTTCGGGAGGTTCCTGCACCGGATTCGTGCGAAAGAAACGCTCGGGTGTCACCATTGTGTACGTATACGGTAGAGATGTGCCCTGCCGGGGCAGAGCACCGCTGTGTCCTCGTGGGGGCGATCGGCGATCAGCGATCTCTCTTGCCCGGCCTTGGTACAGGCCATAGTCCGGCTCCACCCAAGAGCGGGGGATGTCACTAAATGATTTTTCCACCCAAAAAAAAGTCTTAAACATTACAGTAAAGAGGCCTCTTCAGAAGATGACTGAGATCATGACGAGGCTTGTGCCTCATACATCGCTTTCCATCAAGCAAAACTGACATTTAGTACTAGCACTTCTTAAGAAAATTATTCTCTCATATCGAAGTTAAATGTTAAAGTCCTTTTCTGTTTTTGAGGTAGGAAATCATGCAATGGCTTATCCCGCTTTAGGGTGGAGTAAGAAGGCGTGTGGCAGTGGGCAGGGCAAATTGCTCGTAGAAAAGATGGTCGATTGGGCCAAAAGGTTTTAGAGTGGCGACCGCGGCGCACCGGAAAACTCAGCGTTATAAGGCCTCCTCAAGGTTGACCGACGACCTGGTGAGAGCCGCGGGAATGCGGTGGATGCGAGACGCACAGGATTGGTCGTTGTGGCCGCTTGGGGCAGGCCTATATCCAACAGTAGACGTCTTTCGGCTAAAATAATGATGATGATAAAGGCGTGTCAGACTTTTACTGATTAAAGCCCAACTGTGTTCTCCAGTGGCCCTTTGCGTTCCAGGATCACGGTATCTCATGCAAAAAATTCCCTAGCGAGCATCAGGACTACATCTCTTTGAGGCGCGTGGAAAACTACGCACCGTCGACGACTCGGGGACGACCGGACGGCGAGCTACACATTGCTCGTCGTTCGCAAGCCCGCGCCTATGGCAACAGGGGACCGCTGTGCTACTCCCGACGCCCTAATTCAAGTACCTACCAATAAATTCAATAGTAATTCCTGTATATTGTTTGAAATCTAACAAATCTTGGAAATTGAACTAAACCATGGCGAGGTTAAACCAAATATATTCTAAAAACGGGCGCAGTAGAGAGAGTCTTATATATCGAATATTCTATACATATAGCAGATTATATGGAGGTATTATCGCTCGCCTATGACCTTTGAAAGTAGAGCTGTACTATTAATGTCTGCGGCTAATATCGAATTTAGGTCAAATGTGCGTAATATCAATTTCAGCCCTGTTGAGCAAATAAGGTTTTTATGCAAAGACCGGCGCACTTTAAAGCCCGATAAAATGAAGAACGTAGAATTTAAAACAATGCATGGTACTTTAAACTAACTTTAAGATTATCGAATTACGTATTCGGCTCGCTGATTTTTGTTGCTGCATCCTTGGTCCAACAACGAAGAATGAATAATGTGAAAAATGATAATTTCTTGAAAATGTGTGACTACTAAAGATCAACGCAAAGGATGGAAGACGTGTCGGGATGATCAGAAATAAATTGGGATTCGGGAGAGAATAATGACTTGTTACAACGAAACGTCATCGACTTCCTTGTCCCATTTTACTAAGGGTTAACGCAACCCGCTTTATTTTGCCCTGTCAACCATCACGCTATCACTGTCTCAATTTTCTTCCATATCACTCACTCCTCGCACAATCCATCCATCTTTTTTTTGCCTCCCTCTCCATCCATCCACATTCATGGTACAACCAAAAGTATAACCTACTATATGTAGATGATATAGGTAATATATAGGAAAGATAGTGACTAGACCACCAAGAGGTGTACCCACTGCGACATGGAAATTACTTATCAGGCAGCTAAACACCATTTTCCATCATAATGATTGATGAACAAAATTAACAGCCAATAAGAAAAGTGTTCCATTTTTAAACCATGCCAGGCCAACCGTCAACATGCCAGACGCCATGATTGAAACAATTTTGTATCGTTCCAATAATGATATATGGAACCCAAAAAACATGTTTTAATTATTTATTTGAGCCACATAGTACAGGTGTGACTTAAGACTGGTTATTTATAGGTATTAGCGAAATTCGGACCGTTATAACAACTTGTAACTTGTTTCGGTAACCGAGATTTGATTCATCGAAGTAGACTTTGCAGTATATACATGTTTAAAATGTGATATTTTTAGAATAGCAATTTTCTGGGGAAACAGGAGATGCAATTTTGTGATAGGTACGTGCTTCGATCGAATATTCGAGGAACCAGGACGTTATGCAATATGATAATAAATGCATAAGTTATGGCTATCGTTGAACGGGTCAGCTAAAACAGCTCAAAAATATATTTTGTCAGCAAAGAGAAATAAGCTGCATGTAATGGTCGGTGAAAAGTATGAAATGGTCAGTGGTGGTGTATGATATTGGTAAACTTTGCAATTAATAGATACCATACTCGTAAGATCTTAAGAATATCTTCTAGTAATAGAACAGCAAATCAAGATTGAGATTTATCAAATTTTGACTTGAATTTTTTGTTTGCAACCTATCATGAAGGGGATGACCAGTTTAGTTCAAATTTCGTTTCATGCGGCCCCGTCATCCACTTCGAACTGAACCTATTTGTATCGAATGCTGTAAGTTCCCGGATTATGTAATCCTGCTAACCAAATAATATTTGTCTGTAGATTAAATATCCGATGAATTATCTTATTTTTTAAAATTAAACTTACGTATTGGCTTAAACATTGTAGACCAACTAAAGACATGCATAATTCAATGAACACAAAGAATAATATAACATCACGCTAGTATCCTTCGATAAGTTTAGCAGAGGTAGGTATATAGTGTGTACATTCACATTTCGACAAGTACCAGAATTTTTGAACTTTTTAGGCCCATAATAAATGTCAACCTCAATAAAAAGTTCGATCAGTAGGTACTATAGTACTTCCTACGATATAATTTTTGACAGCACCGGTAGAGCGACCGCTTCCGTACTCGGGTTGGGTTTCCGCAGCAAACGTCGGAATACTTCGTTTCGCCCGTATAATATATACAGAGTCCGAATACATAAATTAAATACCAATTGTGTTTTGTACTGGTATAAACGCGAAAACAAACAGTTTATATTGAAATTAATCAAGTTAACGTTTTCAATAAATTAAAACGCCCGTAAAGCACAAAATTGGTGCCCGGACACAGCGACGCGGGGCCACGGCAGACTACGAAGGAGATGGCGGGACGACCTGGATATCTTCTTTAAGAAATGGAATGAGAAAGTGAGGAACCGTGATCGTTGGAAAAAACGGAGGGAGGCTTTTGCCCAGCAGTGTGACAATATGGGCTAGTTATAATAATAAATGTAATATAACAACTTTATCGGGAGTTATATGTTTAAGGCGTTTGGGGTTTGGGATCCGAGTGCCCATCGAGTTTTATTTATTTATTGGCCTATCAATAATTGTTACAAATTGCATTCAAAACGTACTTGCCATTAAGCAAACCAAGTGTACAATATATTATGATAGCCATCGCATGCATGAACAATATTAAAACAGAAAGATTTTACAAATTATATTAGGTAGTATACTTCTAGAGAGAGGAGGCCTGAGTCCCAGCAGTGGGAAAATTAAAAAAGGCTGATTATGCTATGCTTATGCTATTAGTACATATAACACACACTTTCGAGTTACGTTGTTACAAATGTTGGCTAGTAGTTGGTCGTTTTAGATTGACTTGGCGCTTGAATTTCTGGATAGATGTGAAAAAAAATATCCAAACTTACATCGCAATTATTAAGAAGCTTACAACAGTTGTTTGAGATATCAGACAGCTGGTCGACTCTTCGCATGAACAGAAGACTGATCTTTTCTTCGGTTAACGAATCAGCATTGCTATTTAACGTGGCAATGCTGCAAGCGCTCCGGGCTCTTGTCCCATTGACTACAATGGATGAAGTTTTTGATGCCCAGTGAGTTCTTTTTCTATCTGTTTGAACATATTATTATTTTCAGTTTGTACTCGTACTTATTAAGTTTTAATATTTATAAATTTAGTTGTTTATAAGTAAGTAAATTGTTATTAGAAAGCATGTAGTTAAATCACAATTGATAAGTATTTAATTTAAGAAAAAGAGATTTTAGTTATCCAATTACCAAACTACATGAATTTTTTTAATGACAAACTAGTGCTTAACTGCGATCCCACCTGATGGTAAGCAGTGATGCAATCGTTGATGATAGCGCACTAGTTTATTAAGAGCCTATTCACTCGAGTCTAGAGACTAGATTATATGCTTATAGATCTGATAATTAAAAATGATCAGCAATTTTTGTTGTCATCGCGTGGACTTCTGCTTTCTCTAACCTAACCTTTGATCAAACCGCTATGTAAGTGCCCGATTGCCTGAGGCTATATGCTATCATTCAATATTAATCCAATGTTAAGTATTATTTTTATATACATAAAATAAAATTCATACACACAAAACGTTTTGGGAACTCATTTATGCAAGGAGTGGAATACCCTGATGGAGTCTGTTTTTCAAGCCCCCCTGGCCAAGTTACAATCGTTTCGTTCGCTTCGAACGCCTCGAGTAGGCCACGCCTCCGATTCCTTTGTTCTGACCACGTGACTGAGCGTTGAGATGACGTCAGAACAAAGGAATCGGAGGCGTGAGCTACTCGAGGCGTTCGGCGCGAACAATACGATTGTAACTTGGCTAAGGGGGCTGATAGCTTCTACCTGGGGATCTTTAAGTCAAAGGCAAGTATGCTCCATGTTCGACTACATCATCGCTTTCCATAAGGTGATATCTCACCGTGGTCAAGCGTGAACCTATCAACAGTAAAAACCAAAACTCGGTCAAGTGAGAGTCGGACTTGCGTACTGAGGGTTCTGTACAAACTTACCTATGTAAATAGTTCAAGTCCCTCAAAGATTTTTCCGAATCGCAAAAAAAGACGGAACTGTTTTCAGATTTATTCCTTTACCAGTGCTATAAGACCTTACTTTATGCCAAATTTCAGGATTCTGGGACAACGGGAAGTACCCTATGAATTTTGATTCCCTTGAGAGTCTCGAAATATACGTTTTTACGTAAACGGCCGTATCTTTTTGTTAGTTTTGTTTGATTTTTTCACAGTTTCAAAGACCGCAGCCCTGAGTATATATTGTAATTTCAACCGGATACCAACAAAGTGGTCCAATAAGTGTTTCTTTTTTCTTTTGAGGTATAGAACCCTAAAAAAAGATAAATAAAAAGAATATGCATGGAATGCGTGTCAAAACAGGATCAAATTCAGAATAAATCTAAGACAGTGTACACACTAGCATCAATACAATTTTCTCGGTCTTGGACAGGAACGGTTTCGTCTTCACTCAGAACGGATTTTTTGAGCCGATTTTTAGACACCTTTGACTAAGTTTGTTTTTATAGTATTGTGTAGCATAAGCATAGCATAATCAGCCTTTTAATGTTTCCACTGCTGGAACTCAGGCCTCCTCTCTAGAGAGCTCTCGAGCGCACTAACAATACAGGCCCCCTAGCCAAGTTACAACCGTTTCGTTTTGATTCTCTTTTCGTTGATCGCCTCAAGTCGGCCACGCCTCCTATTTCTTTGTTCTGACCATATGACTGAGCGTTGAGATGACGTCAGAATAAAGGAATCGGAGACGTGGCCTACTCGAGGCGATCGACGAAAAGAGAATCGAAACAAAACAGTTGTAACTTGGCTAGGGGGGCAGGACTAATTCCTAGTGTGGGGCAACGTTTTTAAATATAAACATAAATATTAAGGTTTTAGAGAGTAATTTTTGTCCGTCTAATTTTCGTTTTGACTCTATTTTAGTCTAGTCTGTGCTCAGGCTAAAGATCGTATTCCTATTAACATTAATTTAAGTATCGTGATTTGTGACATTGAGAAGTGATTTATGTATTTTTCTAATGTTAATAACCGAGTACATGTAGGTCGTATGCAAATCTTGATAACAAGTGTGTCAGTGAGTTAATAATTTTCGTATATAATTAAGATTATTCACCTTCAAATAGTTTTATAGAAAGGTAAGAGTTCGATGATCACATATAAAGTGGTTTGTATGACGGGTTGCGGGATTGATCTAAACTACCTCTCACTCTGTCCCAGAGCAGGAGAATTTATTTGACGATTCCTAGCGGCTTAGCCAGTGTGATAGTAAAAAAATTCGCAAGGGAACATACTCCCGGGAAAAAAAGTGTCTTAGGTGTTCTTCCTTATCTCAAGTTAAGTATTTCAAGTTGTTTCCTGTGCGCTGACTGCGGGCACTTATTACCAAGTTCAAGAAATCCGTTTAGCCGTTTGAGCGTGAAGAAGTAACAACATATACACATAAATTTACAAACTTCAGCCTGCTTAATGTGTGACTACCAGGGGTCGGAATTAGGTAGATTTATTCATATACTTGCATCGAAGTGTTGATATTATTCCCGGGATTTCTAATGAAAAATCCCGTGAGGCCAACAATATTACAATAAATAATAATAAAAAACACAAAGATAGATGAGACAAATAACATACATACATACATACTCGGCCTTATAATGTTCCCACTGTTGGGACTCAGGCCTCCTCTCTAGAAGAGGGAATGGGCCGTAATCCACCACGCGGGCCCAGTTCGGGTTGGGGGATGAGACAAATAAAACAAAGATAATTAACATAAAATTTTTATTAGTTTTTTTTCATTGAAAAAGATGTCTCTACTTTAACTGAGGTGAGGTTAACAAATTTATACACTTCCTCCTTCTCGTCATTAAAGCAGGAAGAAATTATTTCTGCTATATTTCTGATAGCGTCATAAAAAAATTCTGCTTTTTAAAATTAATCTCGGGATTTGAGGCATATGCACTTTATTCTTGCGCTGTATGTAATCAGTGACGTACACAAGTAACTCTACCTAATTCTGACCTCTGGTGTTTACCCACCCAAAATGTAAATAAAAAAGGTATTAATACGTTTAAAATTCTGTATAGGTTTATAGTAAAACATGTTGGGAATAAAATATCTAGGTACAGGTATTTTAGTTTTATTAATAGTCTGAACGCAATGCAATACTTTGAAGAAGTACTAGACTTGTGAGTTGTGACTGGACTTTGGAAACACATTAAGGGTCAACTTATTGCATTGCTGGTTCTTCATCATTCAGAAATATAAATTTACATCATCATCATCAACGATGCGTCACTGCTTACCATCAGGTGGGATCACAGTCAAGCACTAGTTTATATTTACGTCCACGGTGAGACATAGGTCGCCCGCAAGTGTCGCCACAACGAACGGTCCTGTGCGTCTCGCGTCCATCTGATTCCCGTCTCGGTCCACCATGTGGGAGGCCTTCCAATGCTGCATCTTACGGTGCGCGGTCCAGAACCTTTCGGCCCAATCGGCCACCTGATCTGCGAGTAATGTGCCCTGTCCACTGCCACTTAAAACTAGAACTACATTAGACCGACGCACACGTGTTACACGCCTGATTTGTACGTAGAACAACGTCGCGTAGCGTGGATCAAGTGTAGCTCTACGAGTCTAGTTTCCATATAAAATGTATGGAGACCGACACGCCCAGATCGGCGCGTGTGTCACACGTGCGTGCAGTGTAGTTCTAGCTTTAGTTTAGCGATTCTTCGGGCTACTTCAGCAAGCTTGGTTCTCCTGCTGATATCTTCATTCCTGATGTGATCACGCAAGAAAACTCCGAGACCTTTCCATTTCCCTTTGTGTGTCAAAGCCTTCTGATGAATTGTAAGCGACCACGTTATACCTGTACGTGTGTTACGAATATAAGTTTGCTAATACACATGATTTCTATTATGAGTTTTTACCTGAAATAAATGAATTTTATTTTACTTATTTATAACTAGCTTTTGCCCGCGTCTTCATCCGCCTAAAAAATATTGCCTAAGTCACTCAGGATTAAAGCAACTTTCTATCAGTGAATAAATTTTAGCAATCGGTACAGTACTTTCAGAGATTACCTCTTACAAACAAAAAACGAACTACCTCTTTACATATTTTTTTTCTTGATATGTTCGCGCTTGACCACTATCTCACCTGATGGAAAGCGAAAATGCGGTTGACGATGGAGCGAGCTTACCTAGAAGCAACCTATTGACTCTTGACTTAAAGATTCCCAGGTTGTAGCCATATTAGTGTAGATTATGGTTTCCTATAAAATTTTAAAGTTAGCCTCTTAAAATGAGAACGTTCCTGAATGTAATGGCACTAGAGCGTAAAGGCGGGTCCTTTAACGTGACCTACGAGCCCTCACCCGACGAGGTATGCATATAAATTAGGCTCAGGTTCTATCATTGGCCTGTCTGCCTCCTTTCCTAGATAACCTGAAGTGGCCAGAGTACAAGCTTAAGGCACCATGACATCTAAACATTTACAAGTTTTTACAAAGTACTGTCTTGTTGGAACGTCTGCTATTTCTCATAATTATCGGAAGTGGTACTCCTGGATAAATTGTTGTTTTTTTCTGTAATAAATCATCAATTAATCACTCCATCGCACTCACTTCCAGAATGAGAGGGAGTGTCAGATTGTTACTGAGTAAAACACAACCGTGTTCCTTCAGTTGCCCTTTGCATTCCAGAGCTGGCTACGGTAACTTTTTCAAACAATCGCTCAGCCTTGGCAGGCAGACCTGGGGTTAGATTCACCGCTTGCTATTGAAATTGCACTTTCAACGGTAATGGGGTCCTCTTTATAAAATTATAGGACTCACCACATAAGTGGTAACCTGTGGGTGTACTGTAATCATCCCTGATATGCCTTTGGGCATACAGGGGTCTTGCCAAGACATGTTGACAAAAATCAGGCGTGCGAGCGAGAAAAAGGCATGGAACTATACACCCGATGTAGCTCCACCTCACTCTAGCCCTTTAACAGTTTGGTCGTCAAACGGATCGCGTTCGTTGTAGGGTTAAATTAACCAAAGTGACCTTTGCACTGCCGCCGACGATGCCATGCATAGCATAGTCGGCCTTACAATGCTCCCACTGCTGGGACTCAGGCCTCCTCTCTAGGAGATAGAATGGGCCGTAATCCACCACGCGGGCCCAGTGCGCTTTGATGAATGTCACATGTCTTCAAATTTTTGGTTCTAGAACATGTTGGTTCTCTCACGATGTTTTCCTTCACCGTTTTGAGAGCAGTGGTGATAATAAGTTACACAAAGTAATGCGCCTGGAAGGGTTTGAACCCGACTCGTAAGTCAGGGCCGTTACCACTCGACCACCATTGCTCTCGACAATGCCATGGAATTAGAAAAATCATGTTGGCAAAAAAATTAAGTCACTTTCGTGCCAATGGCTCGAAGGAGAAGTTGAATTAGAAACTATAAGAGCTGTCTCATGTAACGGCTTACTGTCACAGACCTTTCCCAATAAATATGCTTATCGGTACTGTGACTCACATCTTCCTCAGCCGGACCTATCGCTTCTTTGCATACCACGCATTCCGTAACTGTGTTGCAAAATTCTTTGATTGATTTACTGAGATGGGCGCGACACGATAATGCGTTTTCATAGAATTTGATCTACGGATAATAAAATCGTAAAACCTTTTCTGTAAAATCAGTTGTCGTATTGTCGTTTAGCGCTTGTTTGTATCAGCGTTTTACTTTACAAACTGCAGCAACGAATTAAATAGATTCAAAATCATGATTACCACATCATTATTTAAAAAAAAAAAACTGGGCAAGTGCGAGTCGGATTTGCGCACTGAGGGTTCCGTACATTCCGTTGTGGAATATTATTATTATTATTTTGAATAAACTTTGATTATTGCTTAGCTATCTGGCTAGTTTTTAGCTACATTAACGGGTCAAGCCAAGTCAATGTAGCGTGTGTGTAGTTGGTGTAAAGGGGATGTTATGAGGAGAAATTTCATTTTTCTCTATCTGCATGAACGTTCTCATTATTCTGCAGGTGTTCTAAAATTGCAGCTTTTTGGAGTGATATGTAAATTGAATCTTTCAGGTCATTCTTTTATTATTATTATTACTTACCTATGTAAATAATTCAATTCCTGAATGGAGTTTCGAAGATTTTTCCGAATCGCACAAAAGTTTTTTTTGTGATGTCATAACAAATTTACTGTTTTCAGATTTATTCCTGTACCTGTGCTATAAGACCTTGCTTTATGCCAAATTTCAGGATTCTGGGTCAACGGCAAGTACCCTATGAAATTTGATTCCCTTTAGTTTGTCGAAATATACGTTTTATTGCCCCATAACGGATGGATGGATTGTGTGAAGAGTGATATGAAAGAAAAGGAAGTTAGTGATAGCATGACGAGTAACAGGCCAGAGTGGAAGAAAAAAACGTGTTGCGCCGACCCCAAATAATACGGGATAAGGGCAGGAAGATGATGATGAAACGGCCGTATATTTTTTTTTTCGTTAACTGAGAAGTTTGATTTTTTCACAGCTTCAAAGGACCACAGACTTGAGTATATGGTTTTAATTTAAATTCGATACCTCTACGCGTTCTCGAGATAAAGGTTCTTGAAAGACAGACAGACTTACAACAAGTGATCCTGTAAGAGTTCCATTTTTTCCTTTTGAGTTACGGAACCGTAAAACAAAATTTTTAGTGAAAATATAAGGAAACATCAATAATCATTTGTTATTTGCTAAAACAAATATTTACTCCCTATATTAACATAGGGAGTACAAGAATACAGATCTTAAAATAAAATTCGTAGGTCGCTATATCATGCCTAGAGGCATACAAACATGCATGCAAAGAGAAATAGTACAATATTAATCATGTGAGAGGTAAACTCGAATTATTTGCTAATTAAATTGTCAAAATAAATTAAATGATGATAAATAAATAAAATCAGAAAATATAAATGTCACAATATGGAGTAATGTCAATGCGTAAATAAATAATCATAAATTATTATTGTTTTTATGCACCCCCATAATATGTATTAACTACTTTTTTCCTGCGATTTCGTCAGCGTAGAAGTCGAAAATGTTTTTATTACGTTTTTTGATTGATTTTGTGTTTTTATATAATTAACTAGCTTTTGCCCTCGGCTTCGCCCGCTTACATAATATATAGCCTATGTTATTCAGGAATAAAGCAGCTTTCTATCGGTGAATTTTTTTTAGCAATCGGACCAGTACTTACAGACTTTTAATTTTTTATTCCTTCTCATCATCATCATCTTCCTGCCCTTGTCCCATCTTATTTGGGGTCGGCGCAACACGTTTTTTTCTTCCATTCTATCCTGTCAACCGTCATACTATCACTAACTTCCTTTTCTTTCATGTCACTTTTCACACAATCCATCCATCTTTTCTTTGGCCTCCCTCTCCCTCTCCACCCATCCACATGTATATTCATAACTCTTTTAGTAACATGTGTTTCATCTCTCCTCTTTACATGACCATACCAAGACAAACGATTCCCTTTCAACTTTTCAGTCACTGGCGCCACTTTCAAACTTCCTCTAATATATTCATTTCTCACTTTATCCATTCTCGTCACACCACACATCCATCTCAACATTCTCATCTCCGCTACATGCAATCTTTTTTCATCCGTCTTTTTCACAGCCCAACATTCTGATCCATACAGTATGACAGGTCTTATCACGGACTTGTAGATTTTACCCTTCAACTTGGGGGGCATCCGTGGGTCACAAATTGTTCCAGTGACCTGTCGCCATTTCATCCATCCTGTATTGATCCGATGTGATACGTCTCGGTCTACCTCGCCATCTCCTTGGATAAGCGACCCGAGGTACCGAAAGTCGGAGCAGATTGGTATGGGCGTTCCGGCGAGACATAAGGGCATAGGACCGGAGAGACCACCGAAATCGCAGAACAAGTATTCCGTTTTGGTTCTACTCAATTTCAGGCCAACACTCTCCAGTCTGTGCCACCACACCTCCAATCTGTTCTGGACCTCTAGGCCACTCTCGGCAACCAACACAATGTCATCGGCAAACAGCATACACCAGGGAGCCTCCTCCTGAATGTCCGACTACAAGCGTCCATTATCATCAGGAAGAGGTAAGGGCTGAGAGCCGACCCTTGATGTAAGCCGACAGCCACATTGAAGCTGCCGGTGTTTCCCACTGTAGACCGGACTTGGGTACTGCATCGACTGTACATCGCTCGGATCAACTGCACATACTTCCCAGGCACACCTTTCTCCTTAAGGGCCCACCAGAGAACCTCACGAGGTACTCGGTCGTATGCCTTTTCGAGGTCAATGAATACCATGTGCAAGATTTTATGCGCACCTCTGTATTTCTCGCACAGCTGGCGTATAGCAAAAATGGCATCCGTTGTACCCCGACCAGGCATAAAACCGAATTGGTTCTGTGAAATTTCACTCTCTTCTCTCAGCCTCTTTTCAATAACTTTCTCCCAGGCTTTCATAGTATGTGACATTAGCTTTATTCCTCTATAATTGTTGCATTCAAGCACATCACCCTTGTTTTTAAAGATGGGCACCAGGGAACTGTTGCACCACTCATCAGGTATGGCTTCTTCCCGCAACAACTTATTGAAGAACAAAGCTAACCACATCCATCCATCCACTCGCAGCAACTTTCACACTTCAACTGGTATTCCGTCTGGACCAACTGCCTTACCATTCTTCATTCCATTTACAGCTATCCTGACTTCATCCATACTAATCATTCTCACTAAACTAATTCCTTCTACAAACAAAAAAAAAACTTTACCTCTTTATAATATTATAGTTTAAATAGCTTTTGTCCGTAACTTCGTTTGCGAAGAAGTTATCGTTGTGTATTAATTAAAAGTAACATATTAAATGAAAAATACGAAATTACAGCACAATAAATACTACTCTGTCAAGAAAGTACCGGGAAAAGATCAATAATACACAAAATGTCTGTTATTCATCCAAATTTATTTTATCACCTTCAAAGTATGCTCCTTTAGAAACGATACACTTGCGCCAACGAATAATCCATTCATCAAAACATTTTTTAAACGCTGCTTCCGGAATTGAGTTCAGTTCTCGCCGCGAATTCTCCTTTATGTCTTCTATCGATTGAAAACGGGTGCCACGAAGTGGTAATTTGAGTTTAGGAAAAAGAAAAAAGTCAGCAGGAGCCATATCTGGTGAATATGGTGGTTGCTGGATGGTATTTGTTGAGTGTTTGGTCAAAAATTCGTTCACAATGATAGCCTTGTGCGAAGGCGCATTGTCGTGGTGCAAAATCCAAGAATTTTCTTTCCACAAATCTAGCCTTTTTCGTCGAATTCGCTCTCTTAAACGCCGCATAACGCTCAAATAATATTCTTTATTTACCGTTAGACCTTCCGGTAAGAATTCAGAGAGCACAACACCGCGATAGTCAAAGAAAACAGTCAACATGACTTTGACTTTTGATCGACTTTGGCGTGGTTTTTTCGGTTTCGGTTCAGTTGGAAGGCGCCACTCCGAAGCTTGTTGACTAGTTTGCATGTCAAACTCGTAAACCCACGTCTCGTCACCAGTAACAATGCGTTTCATGAATGTTGGGTCCGAACTGACTCGTTCTAGGATGTCCTCAGCGACTTTCATGCGATTGAGTTTTTGGAGAAAATTCAGATCTTTTGGGACTAGCCGAGCAGCAACATATTTCATACCCAAATGATTAGTTAAAATGGTACGGATCGATTCGTGAGATACAGAAAGTTCGGCGGCTATCTCTCTCAGAGTTGAATGGGGATTTTCAGTCACTATTTTCTTCACTTTTGCGATGTTAATTTCAGTTGCAGACGTTGACGGCCTAACAGAGCGAGGCAAATCTTCCATCACATCTCGACCGCTTTTGAACGCTTTGAACCACTCATAAGCACGAGTTTTTGATAAAGTCGATTCACCGTTAGCCTTCTGTAACATTTTCAGTGACTCCGAACACGAAATTCCATTGGCCATGCAAAATTTAAGACAAACTCTTTGTTCGATATTTTTGTCCATTATGAAATTCGCAATACACACTATATATGATATTACTAAAACCAGCACTGTATTTAATATAAATAACAGATGCAACTCAAACTCCGCGCCAAAATGGAAAACAGTTGTGCCAATCTAACAACTACAAAAAAACAAAAATTTGAATTTGGAACCATAAACAAATCATCCATTCCCGATACTTTTTTGACTGAATGTACAATCCGGATATAGATACAATAAATAAAGTCCGGACACATTTTTAAAATTTTCATTTATTACTTTAATCTTATTTTTGAGACAGTATATTTTTTTTTGAGTCTTTAATTTATATAATGTAGAACCTAAAAAAAGATACAAAATCACGTTGCGTGTATAACAAACGGATTGTAGTAAGTCTGCGTATTTTGTAGGGTTCCGCACTTCAGTCAGCAAAAACGGAAGCCTTATGGTATCCTTATTTGTTGTCTGCCCACAAAGTGACAAGAACAATCGTAACAAGATCATTGACAGATAATAATATTAATAATAATATTTTATTAGAATCATAAACTTCTTTACAGTATTTTAGGTGTTCATAAACAACTACATCAGTTTAAAACTGTGTTGTAGCCATTAGCCCCCACCTCCAAGAGGGGAGACGTCGGCGTTCCAAAATTAATGATAATAAATTTACAATTAATTTACATTCGTAGTTAGACTTAATTACTCTTAATCTGGAATTAGAATAGGTTAAGCAACTACCTTACTTATGATATCGATGCGTAAAGGTCACCAAGCTGTAAAATTGTTATCAAATACACGAGTCTGAACGCAGTGAAAATATCAAATCTCTAAGTCAACGCAATCTTAAGATAAGGCCGTTTATGCACCTTTTATAGAGCATATTTTGACGCTCGCAAGGGAGTCAAACCTATAGGGGACTTCCCGTTGACCTACAATCATGAAATTTGGCAAAAAGAAGTGTCAAATAGCACAACTAAAGGAAAAATCTGAAAACCGATTTCGAATTTTTGATACTCGATTCGAGAATACTACTATTTTACAGGTTAACCACTTATCGGAAGACGCAGTGTTAGAAGACCTCCCACAAGGTGGACCGATGACCTAGTGAGGGTCGTGGGAATTCGATGGATGCGAGACGCACAGGACTGGGCTTGTGGGAGGCTTATGTCCAACAGTGGATATCTTTCGGCTGAAATGATGATGATGATGAGGTACGGTGGTCGAGTTCGACTCGCACTTGACCGGTTCTTTTACCTATAGCTTCTCTTAGCTTCAAATAACCATTGATGTATGTTCGGAATCGTGATTTGGATATAAAAAGTTGGTAAACAACAATAAAATCAGCATCTGGCTTCTGGCAACAAAATCTCCCAGTTTTACGATTACCGTAAACAAAATGATAGATGTCCCAAGATTTTCATGTTAACTATCAAACTCATACTCGTTTATCTTTCGCAATGGCATAACATGACTCCGGACGCGTTTCAAGTTCCTCTCAGAATCCGGAAAGAAACGGCCTACTAAGTAATACGTGTAGGTATATGTATACAGAAAGTGTTTTTACTTTTCTCGGTCATTGTACAAGTTTTCTCCGATTTGTCTCTTTATCACAAAGCGGTCAGGGGAACGTTGATTTTGTTATTCATGATGCTACTTCAACATGCACATTTGTACCTGTGGCTACGGCAGTCTGTATAGGAAGGTTTAGAACTGGCAGAGCTTATGAAAATCACTATTTTTTCTCTACTATTTTTTCCCTTAACACGTCGACAGCAGCACAATTTTTTGTATTATTTCCATTCCATGCGATACGGGGCGTTTAAGACCTCGTTTGAAAACTATCATTGTGGCGATAAGGGGTTTATTAGACCCCGTAACGTTTAAGGAACTTATTGCGGTACGAGGTTAAAGTGACCCCGTATTAAAGTAAATACACTAATTCATTCTGTTTTAATAGGGCATCTAAGATATATATTCATTGCTTTCCTAAACTAAACCAAATTAAGTAATAGCCTCCGCATGACAGAGAAAACTATGTTTTTCTTAGTCATTCTGTAAGGAAGACACATACGAGGCGTATTAGACCTCGTTCCACACTTAACGTTTTAATTCCGTTCTGAAGTCCAAGACGTTTGTCATATTTCTCCAGGACTTACCTGTGTTCTTTGACTTACGTCCAGAAGTACAAACTCAAGGTTTACTAACGTGTTATAGTGTGGTATTTTTTTTGGGAGGGAATTATCAAATAACTTCTACCGCTTTGAGTAGAGCGAAAGGGAGTGTCAGACTTTTACTAACTAATACCCGCCTGTGTTCCTTCAGTTGCCCTTTGCGTTCCAGGACTGTAATAACGCTTTCGAACAATCTACCAGCTCTACGAGGGAGCCAATGCATTATATTTTGTATATTTAGATTTCACAATATATTTGCCCAAAGTGCAATGGATATACTCGGAGTTTTCTTGCGTGATCGCATAAGGAAAAAAGATATCCGCAGGAGAACCAAGGTCACTGGCATAGCCCGAAGAATCGCCAAACTAAAGAAGAACGGATGGTCGATGGGGCCGAAAGGTTCTAGAGTGGCGACCGCGCACCGGAAAACGCAGCGTTGAAAGGCCTCCCACAAGGTAGAACGACGACCTGGTGAGAATCACGAAAATGCGGTGGATGCGAGACGCACAGGATCGGTCGTTGTGGAGTTGCTTGGGGGAGGCCTATGTTCAACAATGGACGTCTTTCGGCTGAAATTATGATGATGATGATGATATATTTGGTGTTCAACTCAAGGACTACGTTTAAAACACTATACTGCACTCAAAAATACAGATCTTTGGAACAATTTGCCTGCTGTGGTCTTCCCGTCCAACTATAATTTAGGTGTCTTCAAGGCTAGAGTGAATAGGCTCTTAATAAAATAGTGCGCCTCACCATCAATAATTGCATCTCTGCTTACCATCAGGGGGGATCGCAGTCAAGCATTGGTTTATATTAATTAAAAAAAATCTTTGTTGTGAAAAGTGACCTTGTTACGAGTAAGCATAAAAGCCAAATTGATACTAAACAAGATCACTACTCTAATAAAAATGACCAAAAGTAGGTATGTATATTTTTTATCAGTTCGATATAAAAACACCAAATACTTATGTAAAATCCAAATCTGTTCTTTGCAATAAACTACAGAAACAATCAATGAACTGTTAGCCATAACTGTTCATACATCGTTCACGCGTGAACTTTGCCGCAGAGAATCACATTTGTAACCTAAAAACTATACAATTTACTAGCTTTACCAGTTTTTTTTTTCGGAACAAGTCCAAACTTTTTTTCTCAACGACTGCAACTCCTTGAAGTCACAATCAAGTGTGGCGACTCCCTAAACTCTTATATTATCACTATTATTAAATCTAGCCTGTGGTGTCCCACGGCTGGGCAAAGATTTCGCCCCATTCCATATATTGTTCTTGGTGAGGGTCACTTCTTGCCAATCCCTAACGAACACGTACATATTAGTCGTCCCACCACACCCCATCATCGCCGCCGGGATTCCGATCCCGATTTTCGGCCACCGTATACCGCGGGCTTGCGGACGGCGAGCAATGTGTAGCTCGCCGTCCGACCGTCCGGTAACCGTTTGGACCGAGCCCAATTCGTCGACGGCGCGTACCGTTCCACGCGTTTTCGAGATATCAGAAATGCGTAGGGGCCCAGCAGGGTGGAAGCCTACTGGAGCCGAGGGTCTGCTGCTGAAAGGAAGACGAAAGAAAGGCAGTAAGAGTCTGACACTATCTCTCGCTCCGCCCAAGAGCGCGGGATGTCATTGAATGATTTTCCCAACGAAAAAAAAAACAACCCCATTATTAATTTAAAATCTGCATAGGATACCCAGCTCAGTAGCTATAACCAACCGATATTTTCATTAACCTACTCATACCACTGCCACCTCTATACAGACAATCCCTCGAAATCAACACCGCGCCGCAGAATCTCCAGCGAATCTAAATTAGTTTGCGCGCAAGGAATCACAATCGCCAACTTTTTGTACCTTCCCATCGTAACCAGGTCACGTTCTGGGGTTACTTGCACACTTTCCTAGCATTCCTGCAGTACGTGAGACTACCTCTTTAGGTGTTTCCAATAGTAATTGAGATTGGCTTTTGTGTTATTTATTGGGGATGACTTTGATGAAGAGATTCGAGGTTTTGGATGTGGAGTATGTTCAAATTATTTGAAGGTTTAGAGAAACTTTTGGAATAGAAGAGAATAAGATACATGTACACCAAAAATAGTTACACAAATGTAGACAGTTATTTACCAGACAACCTTTAGTTTTTTTTGAGGTAAGAAATCAATAAATGACTTTTTCTCCTCTACGGTGGGGCGAGAGGGCTTTTCAAACGTTTAATTACTTACCCAACTTAATATTCTTGATAGGCGAACCTATCTTGAACCTAGCTTGACCGCTATCTCACCTGATGAAAAGCGACGATGCGGTCGACGATGGAGCGCGCTTACCTAGAAGTAACCTGTTCACCCTTAATTTAAAGATTCCCAGGTTGTAGCCATCAGGAAACAGATTCCGGCAAGGAATTCCACTCCTTAGCTGTACGCACAATGAATGTGTCCCCAAAACGTTTCGTGCGTATAGGTGGGATGTCCACCATGTACCGGTGGCGCATTGCCGTACGCCTGGTAGTGTGTTTGTGTTGGTTACTTGTGTTTCAATTGCCCTTTGCATTCCAGGGCCACGGTAACCCTTTTTTAAATGTTCCCGTAGTTTGGTTGGACCTTTAAGATGTCAAAATAAAAAAAAGGTACCCTGCCGTACTTTTTATGAGCTAATGCTGTCTGAACAAGAAGCGAAATCATAGCGCGATCACTTAAAATAATGTCTTTGCTAATTAGTACCTCTTGTCTTCCTAGATGGCGTTAGGATCGAGTTAGATCGCGCTATGGTTTCGTTACGGCTGTTTACCTAGGTCAATTGGTTTTTTTTGTTAAAATAAGCAGCAAACGTATCGGATATTTCGAATTTTGAATATACGGAAAAGTGACGTAATCCGGTAGTGTTATTTTCATAATCCTCCAAGTAACCTGAAGAATATTATATTTCTATCATGAGATTTCAAACGTATCGGATATTTCGAATTTTGAATATACGGAAAAGTGACGTAATCCGGTAGTGTTATTTTCATAATCCTCCAAGTAACCTGAATAATATTATATTTCTATCATGAGATTTCAGATTTACCTGATAACTTTAACGTGGCGGTATTTTGGTTTAGTGAAAATTTAATAATGTTTTCCATTCAGCATTTTTCATTTTCGACAATATCATCGCTTACAGACTAATAAGATAAACGTGAAACTGTCAAACACGAATTTCATACATCAATAAAATGAAAACCTTTAACTGATCTACAATCTTATTTTTAAGTACCTTATACAGGGTGTCTTTGACATCGACGAACAAACGAATACCATGGATCCGGTACATGATTCTAGACCCCCCAGTGGTGAAGTTTTTCGTCAGATTTTTTCTTAATTAAAAAAATAATCTTTACGGTTGTAGCGACATCTATGGCGTTACATAAGAACTAATCATGCATCGCGAAATTAAGGTTCTCCGCGTGATTAG
Organism: Mythimna vitellina; assembly: GCA_949316375.1. Classification (NCBI taxonomy): domain Eukaryota; kingdom Metazoa; phylum Arthropoda; class Insecta; order Lepidoptera; family Noctuidae; genus Mythimna; species Mythimna vitellina. The sequence continues at coordinate 7,072,654 of OX438696.1, forward strand.
AACATATAGAACAGCCCGAAATCATCTATCGGGCAGTTGCCCACCAGACATAACACCCGTCTGGTCGGAAGATCCTCCCTTTTCAACGGAGGTGTGCGGAACTTTACACTCTGTTCCGCATACTACCAAACGTTTTTTTTTTAATTTAAACTGTATATATAAAATCGTTATTCTAACATTATAAGTGCAAAAATACAAACATCCGAATTGAGAACCTCCTCCTTTTTTAGAAGTCGGTTAAAAAATGAATTAATTACTTTTAAAATTAAAAATGTCATCGGGATTGATTAGAATAACGATTTTATCTACCCCGATGATTTAAAATTTAAACAACGTAAAACGTCTACTGTTTTGTTTTGATTCTAAAGAGCCATCTCCCTTTAGTCTGTTACTCAATAATTGGCAATTAATGCTATCCATTTCGGTATGAAATTTTAGGAAACCTTTAAAGGTATGGGAAGAATTATTGGGTCTAATTGCCTTGATGTTAGGGAAATGGTTGGCATCCTAATTTCACACTCCACTTGGCAGAGATTCGATTGGAAAATCGGGTCGCCGGCTTTAGGTAAAGGTCGAGACTCAAAATATTGACATCGGGAATTTTAATCGAAGTCCCTGTTTGAACAAATGTTGTTCCCATTAAAAATAAAGTGTAATCATTGATCACCAATCCTTCAATTAATGTTTTTCCGGGGCTCGTCAAGTTTTGCTAGCTGGCTTATCCTAATTTCTATATTTTTTTCTTTTTATTACACTGTTTTCACATGATACAAGCAACAAGACATAAATGTAACCGGGATATTTGTAATACATAACATTATTGGAAAGATTTTTTTAAAAAGAATTATTGATAAAATTGGTGTTCATGATATCATGAAATTCTACTTTTTAACGGCACTTCTGATTCCTTGAAACATGTGATATTTTTTTTTTCTTTTTTTCTTAGGCGGAGCTGGAGATACTATCAGACTTTTATTGACTAAAAACCCACTTCTGTTCCTTTGTTGCCTTCCGTACCAGGGCCAATCTTCATTTCAGAAGCAGACCCTTGGCCCCAGTAGGCTTGCTGACGCGCCGTCGACGACTTAGGCTCGGTCCGGACGGTTACCGGACATTCGGACGGCGAGCTACCCATCGTTCGCCGTCCGCAAGCCCGCACCTACGAATCATGAGATATCTAATTATTTAGTAATTATACCTACTGTTTATTACCTACTATAAATAAATAATAATCGTCCAGTAATATAGTAAATAACAATCAATAAACAAATGACTGATAATAACCTTATCTTACAACTAATGCTGTCTGGCAATAATGTTGGTCATAAGCGAAAGCCATTTTAAAACACATTAACGAGTTCACTGACTTAATTTTGTTCCTCTGTATAAAAAGTGGACTCTAGGCATTTTAACGATTTCCCATACATTCAAATGTGTAAACTACTGGGTCAGGCATCGCGAGTGAATTAAGAATTAGTAGTACAAGGCCGTATGACACTTCTAGAGCATTTCTCGGACATTTAAGTTCGCCAGGAATGTTAAGAGTAAAATAGTTGTGATTTTGTTAGACACATGTTTTTTTTTTAGGTGGGAAAATCATCTAATGACAAATCCCGCTCTTGGGCAAAGCGCGAGATAGTGTCAGACTTTTACTGACTGAAAACCCACTTCTGTTCCTTCGTTGCTTTCGTCCCAGGGCCCCGAGTTTCGTTTTCACACTACCCATGGCCCCAGTAGGCTTCGACCCTGCGGGGCCCCTACGATTTGCTGACGTCTCCCTGAGGGGCGCGTGAAACAATACGCGCCGTCGACGACTTGGGCTCGGTCCGGACGGTTACCGGACAGTCAGATGGCGGGCTACCCATTGCTCGTCGTCCGCACGCCCGCATGAGGGTGGGAGTAGGAAAGTCAAAAATAGCCTCGGACGTATTCTCAGACCTAACTATATACACAAAAAATTTCATAACAATCGATCAAGCTATTTCGGAGGAGTTCTTTATCAAACACTGTGATACGACATTTTTATATTAGATTACGAAGAACGCGCTAAGTTCAGGAACTACCAGCCGAAAATCGGAATTGGAATCCCGACGGCTGGGGCGCGAAGGTCATTGTCTCGCACGTGCACGAGCGGCCTCCTCCTTTGCTAGCATTACTGCTTCGCAGAAGGAGGCGACCGCCTGCCACTCCTCCTTGCTCCGGACCATGGCCTGTACCAAGGTCCGGCGCGAGAGATCGCTGCCGCCGATCGCCCCCACGAGGGCACGGCGGTGCTCTGTTCAGGCGGGGCACACCTCTACCGTATGCTTCACCGTGTCCTCCGTTCGGCCCACATAGTGGCGACACCCGGGCGTTTCTTCCGCACGAATCCGGTGCAGGAACCTCCCGAACTTACCATGTCCAGTGAGGACCTGCCTCATGCGGAAGGTAAGGACGCCGTGAGGTCTTTCCAGCCACGCCTCAAAGAGGGGACTTACCGCCATAATTATGGCGTACTCATGCAAGTTAGTGGATAAAACATGTCTTCGAGTTATTGATTCTAAGGACATGCCAATTTGAATCGAATTTTCTCACAAAGTTTTCCTTCACCATTTTGAGAGCAATGGTGATAAAATAAATTATACGAAGCAAAGCGCCTGACTGGGTTTGAACCCACGACCTACAACTCGTAAGTCGAGGCCGTTACCACTGCTCTTCTATGACTCCTTTTCTTTCTATAAATTCTAACTTTACGAGTTATAAAGCTAAGAAAATATTATTTATATTTAAGCCTATGATATTTCTGCCTAAACATTCCTTTTCTGAGACCATGACAGAGTAGTTTTTAATTATATTCACACGCTACTTTTAATCACCTATTCAGCTCATCCCAATATTAAAGACAGAGTATGTTCAATAAAAAAACAATCGTAGCCAACGGCGATGGATGACCGTCATCCACATAAGTAGAAGCATCCGGGCAGCCAAGCTACCAAGTTAATTCAGGTTAAGAAAACAACCAGACGAACTTGACCTTTACTTACAAATAACTTGGATTAAGTTAGGGCTCAGTGTTAAGTGGTAATCTAATAGACTTTATATGTTAACGATGTTGTCCTGAGCTTAGAACATATAAAATGCTACTGAACCCGCTAAATGTGTTCGAATTAATATTCTACTACAGTAAATGTTCTAAATTACCTTTGCATTGGGTTTTAAATACTTCATTATATTTGAATTTAGAATACGAAATAATTTTAAAATTGTAGAACAATAAACTCTATGTTATCAAGACTAAGTTTAAAATCCATTGTAACTCATACGAACTTAGGTCCTTGTTGACACAAACGGTCACTTAAAAATTGAAATTCAAAGAACAAATAAAAAAAAATATAGGTTTAAATACTTCATAGATGGCAATAGAGTTTTAAACATAGCAATAATAATTGATAGAAAGTTCAAAATTATAATGTGGTTATTAGCTAATTAAATATTTACAACTTACATTTATTTGTCAGTAAATGAATATTCATATTATATGGTTTTGAATAAGCATCAATATTTGCTGGTTTATTATCTAACTGGTAATTCCTGCCTTATCGGTGGGTTCTTAGAACTTCTTATTGGGTGATTAAGTTATCCTCATCTCTGATGTTTTGAGTCCAGAGGTCGCTTCACTTTCCATTTATGTTCGTATGTAAAAGAAAACAATTATGCATTCACCATAGATCTATCTTTATGATGTTAGCAAATTTCCAAATAACTTCTCCTCTCGGTGGAACGTGAGGGAGTGTCAGAGATGTATTCACTTGACACTTTCGAACTCCTAGTAGGCATCGACCCTGGTGGTCCCTATTAATTATGCGTTGACATAGACTTTAGGGTACTTTTCGTAATAAAAGTTTCTATCATACAATACAAGGTTACGCCCCTAAACAAGCGATAAAATTAAGTATGACCTGCTTTTTCTTGTATGTTACTAACACACTATGGATTTTATGTGTCCGAAATAAAACTATTATTATTATATCTAGCCTGTACTATCCAACAGCTGGGTAAAGACCTCCTTCTTACGATAACTTGAAGGAATTCATTAAGGCCAGGTTCTACTAATTTTGAACTTTTTAAAACCTCTGAAAATCAACAAATATAAAAGAGAACATAGCATAGCATAGTCAGCCTTATAATGTTCCCACTGTTGGGACTCAGGCCTCCTCTTTAGGAGAGGGAATGGGCCGTAATCGACCACGCGGGCCCAGTGCGGGTTGGTGAATGTCATATGTTTTAGAATTTTTGGTTCTAGGACAAGCCGGTTTCCTCACGATGTTTTCCTTCACCGTTTTGAGAGCAATGGTGATGAAATGAATTACACAAAGTAATATGCCTGGCTGGGTTTGAACCCGCAACCTACAACTCGTAAGTCGGGGCTGCTACCACTCGGCCACCACTGTTCAAAGAGAACACCACGAAAAATAATTTTATTAAAATCGTGAGTCTGACTTACGATTTCAAACGTGTATGTCTACGAGATTACGTCACGGATATATTTGAAAGTTACAAAAAATTATAAAGCTGGTTTTTAATAGGGTCTCGCATAATCAAAAATTATGCATACTTAATTGTTTTTTTTTTTTAATAAAAATAAAACCGCTGTTACGGGTAAAAAAACAGTGACTACAACCGGCCCTTAAGTGTTCTTTCTATTCTACAGTCGACATCGTTGTTAATTTTAATTTAGTTCTCTGGCGACAGCCCCAACAGGAGCTTCCACTTAATAAGTTATTTCACAAACGTGTCCAAAATGCTAATAACTGATATCGATCCTCTCGAGCAGGCACATCAGTAGGGTAACTGCAGCGGCTGATCGATTTTGTTGTTCTTATAATGTTAGTTTGCAAATCGATTTACATGGCCAGTAACATTTTTTATTAAATGTAAATGGAAATCAACAACTGTCAACATTAAGTTCAAAACGGTGAAGGAAAACATCGTGAGGAAACCGGCACGTTCCAGAACCAAAAAATTCGAAGACACGTGACATTCACCAACCCGCACTGGGCCCGCGTGGTGGATTACGGCCCATTCCCTCTCCTAGAGAGGAGGCCTGAGTCCCAGCAGTGGAAACATTATAAGGTTGATTATAGTATATACAACATTAGGTACCTGAAGTGAATTATTGTTGCAGGAATGGTCGAAAGAGTTACCGTGGCTTTAGACCGCAAAGGGTAAATAAAGGAACACAGGTGATTTTAGTTAGTAAAAGTTGGCGCTCTAAAAAAGACATTTTCCCATGGTAATATAAATTCCGGGATAAAAATTATCTTATGTTCTGTTCCAGGACATAATCTTTGACTGGCCTGTTGGTCTAGTGGTCAGTGACCCTGACTGCTATGCCGGAGGTCGTGGGGCCGATTCCCACCCAGGACAAATGTTTGTGTGATGATTTGTTCTATGTCTGGGTGGAATTTATCTATAATACGTATGAATTTAGAAATATATAAGTATGTTTATCAGTTGTATACATAACACAAGCTCTGCTTAACTTGGCACTAGATGGCGTTGTGTGATAGATGTGAAATTAAAAAAAAATTACCCGTGTGCTTACATCCAAATCCGTTCACGTACACGTAATGTAGTAATAAACACACACACACATATAAATACAAACTTTGGTCTCTATACTATTAGTGTGATTGTAAACGTGATTGCAAAAGAGATTGTCTGGTATTTATCAGGTATTTTCAACTCAATATGAAACCAACTAAGGGCGGAATTCACCAATAAAACTAATCGCGTTTTAACGTTTGGTTCGCATAATCGTGTTTAGCCGCTGTCACTAGTGTCACTTGTCTGTATTTTTCTTTTTTTATAAGTGACACTAGTGACAGCGGCTAAACACGATTATGCGAACTAAACTTTAAAACTCGATTAGTTTTATTGGTGAAATCCAACCTTATACAGCAGTTAGAAAAAAGAACCCGAGAAATTATGACAGTGTGTAATACAATAACACCTTTCTTTTGTTAATTGTTGTATGAAGTCTCGTGAAGCGAGTGATTATTTATTTTAATTTAATTATCCATGTCAATGGGACGCCGCAATCGAACTTGACCAACAGGGCAACAGCCCACATATTTTTTCTTTATTCACAGCTGGCCACACTAAACTGTGATGACAAGCGACCGCTTAATTTTATTTAGAAAATAAAAAAACCTCTGTCATTGTTAATTAAATTGTTTAATGGTCTGTTGTTATTATTTGTGTCTGTATTTTTATGTTATGTATACGAACATAACATATCTTAGTCACAATGAAAATAATAATACTTTATAATGTATATAAAAACTGAATTATTTTTATTAATTTTTAAACTTATGGAAGGGATTGGACCTCATAACGTACAGTATCCTAGTTTGGGGGTCAGAGATATATTGATTTTTTTTTTAGTGTCTAAGTCAACTGATATGTCTTATTTTAGTATAATATTTATTTGTTAGGTTTTAATATTTAATCATTTTAATCTGATTATTTAATCTATTTTGTACTTGTCCATTCAATGCAATTGACAAATTATGCTGCAACATTGAAACGTACTTGTGATTATCTGTAGTAAAGCTGTCAATGTACCATGATGGCGGGTCTCGACAGCTCTCTTGTTCAGTTGGCGATCGTTGAGATCGGACGCGCAATTTGTTTCTTGAAATATTGTAGCGACCAGAAATATGTAACCGAGATATTAGTCATACATAACATGATTTAATAGGATCACATGGAGTTATTGTACATTCTTCTTCACACTTTGGAATGTGCAATTATCATCATTTTTTTCACTGACTTCTTGACAATTCAAAGGTGATTGAGTAATACATTATATATATTATTTTGAAGAAGAAGTGTGAGCGGTTTAACTATCTACATATTTATTGTAGTAACGCTTGAACGAATAATATTATTATTATAAACGTACGCAGCTGCGTCTACTTTCTTCTTAACGAGATTATCATCACCGTAAAAATTCTATTGTAAAGACTGCAAAGAAAAGAAACAGTCCGCCATTCAACGGCCTAATACTAAACTACCAATTCTATTTATAAATCTCCTCATTACAATCGTAACAAGATAATTTCACCGTCGTACTATCATACAAAAGAGATTGCCTACTTTCATGTCAAACTGAGCAAACGATATTTTTGTGATTTTATTAGATTGATGATGACGTCAACTTTGACAGAACTGAGACAGTATAATAATTAGAAGATTTGATAGGCAATAATTATCGAAAAAGTGTAATTACTATTACAGCCATCGAATGAAACGCGACCAGCCTCCCTAGCCAAGTTATAATCGTATCAAAATATTGGAAGTATAGATTATATTATAAGTGTATAGATAAATGTTAGACTAGTAGACAGGTATTACCAAAATATAATTAACGTCATTTATCTTTCAGCCTCGAAGAACAGTTCCATAATAATTCATTTACTGTGTTTAATGACCCGAGAAAAGTGATAAACCAACACGTTTGTTATTTTCATAGAATAGATAATATTATTCAGTGACCTAATGACATAAAGATATGATTAATTAGTGTAAAAAAAAGTACAAACATTTTTAAGATAGTTTTGACCCAGGGGACTGACTTGGGCATGACCTTTCCCACAGCTGGGCAAAGGCCTTCCCAAGTCCTTTCAAAAGTCCTTTGACTGGCCTGTTGATCTAGTGGTTAGTGACCCTGACTGCTATGCCAGAGGTCGTGGGTTCGATTCCCAGCCAGGACAAATGTTTGTATGATTAGCATGATTGTTGAAACCTCTACGGTCCGGACTAAACGTTTCGTCTCGTCGTTTATACCGCGTACATCGAAGGACTGGACCAATTTGCCCGCTGCGGTCTTCCCGTCCGATTATAATTTAGGTGTCTTCAAGGCTAGAGGAAAACATCGTGAAGAAACCGGCTTGTTTTAGAACCAAAAATTCGAAAACATGTGACAATCACCAACCCGCACTCCGCATGGTGGATTACGGCACATTCCCTCTCCTAGAGAGGAGGCCTGAGTCCCAGAAGTGGGACCATTAAAAAAGGCTGATTATGCTATTATGCTAAGGCTAGAGTGAATAGGCTCTTAATAAACTAGTGCGCCTCACCATCAATGATTGCATCACTGTTTACCATCAGGTGGGATCGCAGTCAAGCACTAGTTTATATCAATTAAAAAAAAGCAATTTCGGGCGTATGATAACACTATTAACCTGGCTGCCACAACATAAATGAAAAACACGATTGTCACTAGGGCGATGTTGGCATGCGTGCAAGAAACTTTAATTAGCATTCTTCTCAAGCCGGTTAGTAATCATGTTTTGGTCAAGCGTGGGTGGGCCCTTCGCCTGCTTTCCGCTTTCCTATCTCATGTTTTTACCAAAATCTTGCCTTATGATAAGGCTTTGTCCACATTTTTTCTGTCAAAGATAATTGGATGTTGAAGTGAAATTTTCAACTTTTTTTTAAGTGGATTGTGTTGCTTTAGGAAACTGGATTGGACATTTTTAGGTCAAGGTTAAATTTCAAAACCATGATTTATCCTTGAGATTCAAATTATTTTTATATAATTTATACTACTATACTCATTGATAAATTATTCAAAATTTTGCCAAGAATTCTACTGACCTGTAAAAAAATTGTGAAGGAGAGAGATGACCTTTCAATAATTTTCTGTTTATTCTCTTTTCTCAATTTTATATTTGATATTTTTATGTACGTTGATTAGTATTGTGTGTATTACATTATGTGATTGAAAAATCAAAATTAATATTAATTAGACATAATAATATTATGTCTAATTAATATTAATTTTGATTTTTGCACATTGAAAGCCGCAATTCTAATCTAAATGTCGTCTGTAGGTGATTGTCGCGTGCGATAACACCACCCATTGTACACTACTTTTTGTAAATGTTTATCCTGTATATGCAGTGAATAATAAATTAAATAATCGTTACATTAAACATATCAAACATAACGAAGAAACTGAACATACAATATACTACTAACTATCAAAGCTGCGTCAATTAGCAAACAAATTCTCTCGTAAGCTCCCAGAGCGTCTGTTATGACTATGAGCGTCAATATTGTTTCTGGAGAGTTCCGACCTACTTGATAACCATTTATTTGTAGTTAGAAATTAAAACAAACTAGAAAACTGTCGGTTAAACAAACGAGTAGAAAGTATTTGTGAAGACCATTTTTAATTGGTATGTACTGCAGCTATTCGTTCTGACTTAAAACTATCTGCTGGTGGTTCATTTGCATGAACTTAATTTTCAGAGTGGGCATCGTCGGTCTCATTAGATATGACAGTAGTTGTTTTCCCTCATTTTATTCTGGACCTACTTAGCATTTCAAGTGTCTTTGACTTTTACTATGGAAAACGCTATCTTGATGCTCTACACAAAGCGACATTCCAAGAATGCTGTAATAATCAGCCAAAAGACGTCCACTGCTGGATACAGGACTTCTCCAAATGTCGCCACAACGACCGGTCCTGTGCGCCTCACGCCCATCGTATTTTTATGTCTCTCATCAGGTCATCGGTCCACCTTGTTGGAGGCCTTCGAAAACTGCGCTTTCCGGTACGCAGAAAACTCCATAACCTGTCGACCCCATCGGCCTGCAAGATGTGCCCTGCCTACTGCAACTTATGTTTGGCAATTCTTCTTAATTATTGTCATCGCTTATATACTTTGCTTATATACATATATACTTTAGCTAAGCCAACAAAAAATTGATCATGGTAAAATTAAAAGTCAATTTTAATTTTACCATGAGGCCTATGTTTAGCAGTGGACATCTATCAGCTGAAATGATGACTGTAAACAATTATAGGAGACTTATTCCTAAAAGTGTCCTAAAAGAAAATCTTTTTTTTTTATTGATATAAACCAGTGCGATCCCACCTGATGGTAAGCGGAGATGATCTTGTAGAAAACTATAAGACTTAAATATAAAAGCAAATGCTCTTGAGAATATTTAGCTTGTGAAATGCTATCATTAAAATTAGTAAAATTTCCTATAAAAATATTTTATAGGTAAGTCTTGTACCGACCGAGATATATAAACGAATGCACTTGAGTATATAAAGGCTTGGCAAATGCTATTATAAATTAAATAGTACCACAATGCCTTTTTATGAACGTTATTAATAGTGATAGACTTATTATCTTTCTTTTTATGATTACTTTGCTAGTTGGAACTTTTTCTCCATACGATTTGAAATACATTTAAATACTAAAAACTTGCACTAGGCCTTTAGAATAGAACGAAAAATAATATTTTCTTCTTTGAAGGCGTAATAAAAACAAATTGGGTTGTTTAAAAACGGACGAACTTGGAGCGGCCGGCGAGTTCATTTACATTTTAACAGCTTTTAGCTAACTTATTGTTTAATTAGCAGTAGATATTTAATTTTGAACAGCAGTCTTACTTGAAACTATATTTATCACATACTAGATTCTAAGTTAATTATTCGCATTTTATTTTTAACTCCATGTTTGTTTAATAAGTATAATGGAAGTGTGAATAAAGACTGAAGATTATGTGTTTACTTACGACGTAATATTATATATTAGTAACAACGTGGTTGGCCGTTGTAAAAACAACCTAGCCAAATGGGGCTTCGTCGACACATCTCTAACACAGTGCCAGCCGCTGCACAGGACTTGCGTCACCAGCTATGCTGCCGTCTTACACAACCACCTGCAATTTTTGGGATCGATACAAGGTCAGAAAAAAAAATAGTTTGAGAACATCGACACGAAAAGAAGAAGAAGTAACAGCTTTAGAAGATATTTAAAAATACAGCAGAAATCCCATTGTATCGAGCTAAATGTTAACTTAACTTAATCATAATGAAGTCATATTCGATGTTAAGACAAATCAACTCAAAGGTGTAAAATTTAAAGTTACTATAAATGTTTCTGATGAACTAACAAGTTTACTTTCTTCTGTTGATTTTAATGCCGATAGAGATGCAAACGACTTTGGTATTCGTATCGATAACTACGGGCACCTCCAAAACTGTTTCACTTTTTCTCCTCATAATTTATAAAACAAGATTAACTTCACTGCTCTAAAAATGGTCCACGATCAAAACGTTATGCTATCAATAAATCAAAATAATGATTACCACCCAATTTTAGAATACGATAGGCACTACTATAGAGAGATTTTCTAAGAGAAAGTGAATGATTTTGTTGTGAATACCTTCAAACTGGTTATGTGTAATGGGATCGCAATTTTTACTGGCGGATACATTTAATCGAACTATTGATTACGCTGTGGCACGTTTATAATGATTAGTAGTTACGAGCGTTTATAGCTCGTAAAGACTCGGAATAAAGACTTTAATCGAAAATTTAATTTATGTAATGTTATGCTTTGTTGGTGTTAAGTTTCATTAATTATTTTTAACAAGTTTCAATTTTTTCTTTTGCGAAAACTATTGTAGATTAATTTATACACCTAATGTTCACGATTGCAATGTTTCCTATTGCTAAGGGAATCAGGTAGTATAATTCGCATCTAACAAAAGCATATTTTTGCTTAAAAGGTGATTACCAAACCATGTATGTAAAAACATTACGTAATTGATATATTTTTTTGATTTGTGTGAAATCAAAACTCAAAAACTTCAAAATGAATGTTATAAAATATAAGAAATCATTAGTGTGCACGAAAATAGTTTCATCGGGATTTTGTTTAGAACAGGTTTTAATCGGTCAATTAGGTCTTAAGGAGGTTTATGTCTGATTTAATAATAAATACAACTTAAAGAAAAAGCGAAATACTGTTAGCCCATAATTTCTTACTGTAGGCAGCCAAACGAGGTGAGCCAAACCACGCCCAGAGGGCATTAAACATACTATGTGAATTCGAAGACCACACAGTTTGAAAACTAGAATCAATATAATATTAATAAATCTTTTGAAATAGATCCTCAATATTGATGTTATATCCTAAAAAAGTTGAGAGATATGTAATATATCACGTCCGAAAAAAATATGCCTCCATATTCCGTGCCTAAACATAAGCCCGTAAATATCCAATATTGTACCCGCCGAGCATAAGCCACCCTCGTAAACTGATCATGTATGGGACCAATATTACGTTGGCCCATTTGGCTAGTGGTTTTATGATATCGACGTGATAGTTCACACGTAAGTAGATTAATTTTAATATACTCGGGTGAATCACACGTTAAATTCAATAAGTTCAAAAGACAACGGAAATTGATTTAGCAATAGATGACTTAAAAATAATAATAATGAATGGACTGGAAGTGGACTCGGCTGTCATTGTGCCGATTGTTGTTACCGTCAATGGCCATATAGCCAAATGCTTCGACGACCATCTGTCGAAGCTGTCTTTGCGTGGCTGGATCAAGGGCCTGATACAGAAGGCTATTACTCCTTGATACGGCTCGCATTGTGAGGAGGTTCCTGTCTCTGGAGCCCTAACTACCGGTAACTTGGACCCTGCTCCCGACTTCGGCGGACTACTATTTTTTTATATTTGTAAATGTTTTTAAAATGTACGAAATATGTATTGAAAAAAAAAAATTAAAACATTGTATTCGACCTCTGATTACGATCACAAAAAAACAGCCATATTTCATTGGATTTAGATGGATTATAAGGCGAACTGAACATAAGAAGATAGGAAACAAATGAGATTGATTAGGATGTGACTGATATGATATCTCTCTGCTTAGCCTTTTCCCAAATGTTTTGGCGTTGGCTTCCAATCAAATGAGATGCAGCTACTTACTTGTAATATGTATGCATGGATGGTATGCCTATTTAAGATCTCCACATCCAGTAACTCGGTAACACGATACCCTTTGGCAAGACTGGTGTTAGTTTTTTTAGCTTCTGATTATCCATAACGAATGTCGAAGATCTACAAAATGACACCCGGGGTCAACGGCTTAACGTGGTTTCTGAAGCACCTAGGAATTGCGCTATTTTAAAATGGTCACCCATCCACAGACCGACCTCGACAAGCGTTGCTTGACTTTGTGGATCAACCCGTGTTGCTGTTATTATTTAGCCATTAGCTCCTCCTATGACTGACCTACTATCATCGGACTTGATTGAGATGAAGAAGGTTAAGAACTGTCATTTAAATTTAGATATAAAACCATGGCCCTCCTTAATATATCAGATATGATCTCCTTCTTATTCACGTCGGTGCCTAAACCGTTTCCTTAACAACGGGTTCAGTGATTCCTAATTCATCACATAAGGCTAATCGGCGGAGACGAGCGTCGAATGCTTAAAGACGTGTAAATAAATAAAATTGCGCGCGGCTTCGAAAATGTGTGTCAGTGTGTTGAGTGTAAGCGTTGTCCGGCTTCAAAGGTACTAGGGTTGCTTGGACACTATGTTTTTTACCATACTTGGATTCTTTTCCAGTGCTATATGATATGGATTGGCTGTTGTGAGCCGTGTTATTTATTACACTAGCATCATCTCTAAATCATTAATAGGTATACCTTTTACTGATTTAGTGTTTTTGGTGGGCTGCGAGCAATATGCTCGCAAAACAGATTGGGGACGAAAGGTACTGGAGTGGCGACAACGTACCGGAAGACGCAGCGTTGGAAGGCCTCCTGCAAGGTGGATCGATGACCTGGTGAGGATCGTGAAAAACCGATGGATGCAAGACGCACAGAACTTTTCATTATACACACATTGCGACACTTGGGATGGCCCATGTCCAACAGAGGACGTGTTTCGGCTGAAATGATGATGACGCCTTTTAGACATGCATTCATGTTACCTGATAAGTATTTACTCGATATCAAGAAATCTGTCAGTAATAGTGCTACACTATTGCTAATTCTCAATAATAACCGGTTTCTATTGGATAAGCTACACAAGCTAAGCCGTGGGAACCAGTTAGAAATATTATGTCATTTTTATAACTCTCTCATTCCTAAAGGGAGTTTCAATAAGTATTAATCGTTATCTTGCGTGCTATGCTCAATTAACCATTGCACGGATTGAAAAGGAAAATATTGAACCATAACTAGTTAGCGAAGAAAATAACAAATTGATTACTGATTTATTGCAGATCACTGAAGCAGATAACGCAATGACAGATCATTTATCAAACGATGTTGCACGCATTTTGTTTTTGATTTGAGTTCTATGGTAGCCCTTAAACCAGCCCTGCCCAAAGAACACATGTTTCAGAGAATCAAAAGACTCCTCTTTTGATTCTCACTTGTCGTGTTATTTGAACTTTTACAAAATTATCTGTCACCTTTACAAGCGGTGGAAACGACAGTATGAAATTTCGTAGCTCTTTTGCAAGTAAAAGATATTTAGTCTTTTTTTTATGAAGTCGAATTAAAACCGCATTGGCGTTAATCCTTACCCGTTTTGTTCGCACATTAATGTCATTTATATTTAACAATTATGACGTTAAATGTGGAAGTAGGATTTAGGATAACGAATTGCCATCATCAAAGCTTAGGCTTAGAATTCTTCCCAGTATGCTTTTATCTGTCCATTATTTGATTAATACCTTCTTTTTCGAATCTATCCATGAATTCATTGGATTCAATTGAATAACAAACGGCTCGACTTATGTAGTTACTACAGTCTTATTCCATAAAATGCTGTCTCTGAGTTTCTGTATTATAAAAATCTGAAAAGTTACCATCATTGACGTCGTTGATAGATCTTACAAATATTAAATCATCTGAATTTTTGGAGTGCTCTTTACCACCATCAGTTATGCAGCACTCACTATTGTTACGAGTAGCTTCCACAACATAAGTTTTCCCTTCGGTTCCATTCCTCGAATGGATGTAGTAAGCACATCTCGAATATCAAGGCTGGTTCTCAATTTTAAAATGTCAATTAACGTCGTAATTTTTTATCTTTCGCTCTTTGGATGCTGATTCAATTTCAGATAGCCATACGTCTTTATATTTTTTAATTCGTATATTGACGCTTGCTGAATGAGAAAATTGTTTTTAATTATTGCTATTGACTTTACGAACTGCAAGAGGAAAGTGTAGTATTTTTGTTGTAAATCTTATTTTGCAACGGTTGTCGCTGGGTGGTCAGTGTAAGAAGTTTGATTAAAGGTTGGCTTTCAGACTTTACAAGTAATTTGGTCCTTAATTTGGTTTTGGTTTAATTTCTCAACTTGAAATTGTTCATTTGATTAACTAATAATTTGTTTAGTAGCCGCACTATCGACTACGGTATCCAACCTAAGCTAAGATGTGTGTACCGAAGAATTATTGTTCTTTTTTTACAAAGTTCACAATGCAATAACAGTGTCACAATAAATGTGTAAGGAACCGTTGCCAGCTCTTCGTATTGCGTGAGAAAAAGAACGGCTGGGACAGATACCTACTTGTACTCATTGATGATCTAGTTTGTAATCTTGATCATCTACATATCTATAACTAGGTAGTACTAGCACATGGCTTTAAACGAGTCTAAATTCCGAATAAAAAATTATGAAGAACA
Source organism: Mythimna vitellina (assembly GCA_949316375.1). Lineage (NCBI taxonomy): Eukaryota > Metazoa > Arthropoda > Insecta > Lepidoptera > Noctuidae > Mythimna > Mythimna vitellina. Next base: position 7,088,175 of record OX438696.1, read on the forward strand.
AGCTCAATACAATTACGATTTTGTTCGCGTTCGTAAAATTTGTCTATGATATTGGTAGAACAAATTTAGATGTGTTAAGATATGCCCTTGTGAGTAGGTACAAACAAATTAACACATCTATCGAAAGTACCGCGTCATAAGTTATATCAAAAGGAGCCCAGAAAAAAGAATGTGTAAACAAGCAAAACAAACAAAACACGCGTTTCGGTCACAGATAGCGAAAGCTCTTATTGACACGTTGGAAAGTAACCGCACTTGGGAGACCTTACATTTTTTTAAAGCCACTCAGACAAACAACTCTCTCCCTTATTGTTTTCATGATAAAGTATTCGGGCATCGTAATCATAAGGTTGTTAAACAGCATCAGGCTGTAGGCGGACCTTATCGCCTATTGGACATTTAGGTTGAGTGCTCGTCAATAAAATTCCACGTACTTCTTCAGGTGCATCAATCTTTTTGTATATCATTGAAGTTCCGATTTTTTTCTTATTCCTTTTTTAACATATTAAAGACGTGTGTTGAATTTTTTATCAATGCAAATCTTGAAACTGTCTTCATAATTTGATTCACTGCGTTTATGACTGGCACAACATCTGTTGTTTAAATGTAAATCGTTGTTAGTTTTATTATCACTTGTGCAATTTCAGAGCTCAGCTTAATATTCCACTTCCAACTTCTATTTGTCAAAGCGACATTTTAATGCAAAATCAATGCACATACACCTCTGTTTACTCATTCGCAAGTACAATAAGTCTTCCATTTAGTTGTAGTAACATATGTTAACTCGTAGGTTATTGAACAGAAAATTCTCCTTTCTTCCTTTTCCTTATGACTTATTCTTGGTTGAAGCTTTTGACTGTTTATGACTTAGGAGCGTCACGTGAATTTACAACTTGCACAAACTACAAAGTTTGAATCTTATGGTGTTCTCATTTAAGTTGGAAGTTCTCTGCTAGTGTTTCTATCAGTTAAGTCATCTGATATCCATCTAACACTTTATATCGGCCACGAGGCTTGTACTAAAACAAAAGTTGGTCGCATCGACGTCGTTAATAAACCGGATCCCAGGTGGAGATTCACTGACGGATCACTTTGGATCTGTTCGATTTATGGCTAATTTAACATGACACTTAATGAATTGGTATTGGGAAATGAAATCAAGAACATAGTGGAAAGTTTTATTATAATTAATATTTCGACAATTGACCTAGTTTATTCTTATTATTGTTTCTTAATTGTTGTCTGGTGTAAGCATGGTAAATCAGCCTGTTATCATTACGACAAAGTTTGAATATGTTCCAATGATAGATAAATATTCGATTATTTTACATATTTCGGCTCTATTACTTCAATTTTGACTTTAGAACGTCTAACTGCATGGTTTTGACTAGTGGTTATGAACTATTCAACACCTCAAATGATTAAGGATTACACTTTTAACTTACTTTAGATCGCCCAACCCGATATACATTTCCATACAACCACTCTTATGTGATTATGACGTTATTACATATTCTTCTCTACAAACTTAAGAAACACGTCTTGTGATAGTATCTAGATTTCTATTGATTTCAAAACTTAAGTCTGTGTAAAATAAATTCAGTAAAGACCTCTGAACATCTGCCATTTTGTCTAAATCTTGTGCGCCCTTCATATTGTACTCTACCAGAAAATATATATAGCATATTATATAGCAAGGTTCCTATACATATAGAAACCTTGCAAATTTAATCGAGATTCCGAATGACAAATAATTTTGTTTAACTATTAAGGTTTTTAAAAAACACGTAGTCTTTTTTGTGACTGTTATAAACTGGTGCTTGATTGCGATCCCACCCAAAGTAAGCAATAGTAAGTAGTAGGTAAGTAGTGATGCAATCGTTGATAGTGAGGCGCACTAATTAATTTTTTAGTTTAATCGGACGGGAATACCGCAGCAGGCAAGTTGTTCCAGTCCCTCGATGTTCGCGGTATAAACGACGAGGCGAAACACTTGGTCCGGACCGTAGAGGTTTTCAGGGTGGATACTCATTGTTCGTCGGGTTGTCCGATGGTAGAAATGAGATGGTGGAATCAAGTCATATAATAATGCCTTTAGAGTTATTATTCTTTTTTCACGTTGCCTATTTACCAAACATTGCATTGGATTGCATTGGACGAAACAACAAGCTTTTAAACCATGATCACGTTAACGATGGACGAATCGGGATGAGCCCTTTTAAGTTTTGGAAGTGGTAAAAAGTTTTGTCAGTCAGCAATTTTAGAAGAAACTTGCATCTAAGGAACTTGAAGAGATGAATTCGAACATTCCTATTCTTTACCATAAATGTTTATACGTGTAACATCCGCACAGATACAACGAAGTTCTCAAATTTCATTTAAGTTTCGCAACTTTACCAATCGTCAAGTTTTCAGCCAATTTTCAGTATGCTTACCTATTGATTAAGAAACTTTCGGTATCTGGGTGAAAGTTTGTCAATACTTTGCTGTCGTGGACAGCAGGGTCGAATAAAATAGAATGGTCTTTGGTTATCTTCAACACACAAGACATCGCGCTAGAATTAGAATAGAATATAATTGAATATAATGCCTTTAAGGCACTAACACTACATATTGTAAGAATACTGAATCTTTAGCATGTATAACGGTGTATGTTTTGTTGGTTGTCCTTAAATAGCCTAACGTTTGTGGACTATGATCCACAAACGCTAGGCAGAGAGAGAGACAGATTATACTCCTCGGTCTTCTGTATAACCTGCCGGAGCGTATGTATGTGGTCTATGGTGCTGAAGCCTTTTCGGAATCCGGCTTGTTCGGGAGGCTGGAAGTCGTCGAACCTGCGCGGGAGACGGTTCGTGATGACTCTGGAAAACAGCTTGTAGACGTGGCTCAGAAATGACATGGGCCTATAATTCTTGAGCAAGGCCTTGTCGCCCTTCTTAAAGAAGAGTACCACCACACGCTCCACGCCTATGGTGTTTTTTCTTCGAATATGACGGAATCAAACAGCTTCTGAAGGGCCTTTAGGATCGGTTTCCCATCCGCCTTCAGGAGTTCGGCCGTAATTCCGTCAGTTTAGTCGCTGAATTGAAATACGGTATCAAAGATATTCTAAATCAGCCTGTATTTTTGTAATAACTGTTGATCAAGGATCATTAACCAATATGAAATTGTGTAAAATATAAGGGAAATGAGTAGTTTTCTTTTAAAGTAAGAAATTCTTTAAGTTTGCAATAAATCGTGCTTACTCATTCGTGCACGGTAAGGTGTGGCATTCTTCACAACTGACGAAAGTCCGACGGATTACAGAGAATTTTGTAATATCTGTCAGCAATCATAGATGTATTTATCACTAACCTATTTAACTATTGTCACGCCTATTTCGTGGAAATAGATCAGCTGACCGCAGCTTTGCTCGGGTGTTGTAAATCTTTGAAATTCCCGGCTTTTTTCTTCTATAATATGCATATAATATAACATCTACATCTTCGTCTTGAATTACTCTGCCTATTGGTGAAAACTGCATGAAAATCCAACCAGCAGTTTTTGAGTTTATCGTGTTAATTATTAAATAAATTCACAAATCTATGATCCAACTTCTCTCACTGGAGTAGGAGGGTTTGTCAGACTTTTACTGACTAAAACCCACCTGTGTTCCCTCAATTACCTTTTGCATTTCAGGGCTACGATATCCTTTTTATACAATTCCTTATCCTTGACAGGAAAATGGTCGCTACCTTATCATCGGTTTCTAAGGAAAATGATATAAATTAATTAATCATTAACATAAAAAACATAAACATTCTTGAATTTTGTATTTATTTCCAAATAGCCGACCCGGCGAACTTCGTACCGTCTAACAGTCAATGAATATAGTATATCTTTCGATATAATCAACCTACTGCGATGAAACCAATCTTTAGTTATATATTAAGTTACTCAAAATTTTAATGTATAAAAGTTATGTACATCGATTTCGTACATTTTACGTGATGCGCGCACAACTATAAACTTCTGCAGATTTAATATATGTAGTTAGTCCAATTTTGTTGGTTCCTAGAATTTATTTACATAGTGACACTCAGGCATTTCTTCCGCCTGTATCCGAAACAGTAACCTTCCTTCCGCCATGTCCGGAGAGGACCTGCGTCATGCTGAAGGTGAAGACGCCATGGTGTCTCTCCAGTCACTCCTCAAAGAGGGCACTTACCGCCACGATTGCTGGTAGGTATACCAATATAGATGACCGGTGAAATTGTGATGAGATAATGACAACATCAATTTTTATCTTTTTCTCTAGTTCAATTTTTTTCTTGCTCAATTCGATTCGAAGTATTGACATTCGAAATTCTTCCGTTCGTAGTCATGGAGATTTAAGTAAGATCCGCAAACTTTCCAAATATTACATATTCAAATAAAATAGGCAGTTTAGAGGCGAGCTATCTTTATATTCAGAAAACAGTCAATGATACGGAGGACGGTTTACCATGAGACAGAAAAATACGGAAGGATTAGTCGACATAAATATCTACAACATGTAACATAATGAATGCCAGAAAGTAATAGATATGTTCAGAATCGGCTACTAAATTCGATTTCAGTATCCAAAATATATTAGGTGTCTATTTTGATAAATTCTTAATAAATCTTGATTACGTCACTAGCATGTTTGCGGCGGTGTGCGTAGATACCAATACCTGTAGTCATCATCATTATCATTATTTCAGCCAATAGACGTTCACTGTTGGACATAGGCCTCCCCCAAGCGACGCCACAACTACCGATCCTGTGTGTCTCGTATCCACCGCGCTTCCGCGACTCTCACCAGGTCGTCAGTCCACCTTGTGGGAGACCTGCAGTATTACGTCTATTCCCATATTATTTACCTACAATTAAGATAACTAAAATCTTAAAAAAAAAACTGGGCAAGTACGAGTCGGACTTGCGCACTGAGGGTTCCGTACAAACTTACCTAATAAAACAGTTCAATTCCCGAACTGAGTTACGACGATTTTTTTCGAATGGCAAAAACGTTTGTTTTTGTGATGTAACATTCTTACAGTTTTCAGATTTTCTCCTATACTTGTGCTATAAGACCTTGCTTCGTGCCAAATTTCGGGATTCTAGGTCAACGGGAAATACCCTATGAATTAGATTCCCTTGAGAGTGTCGAAATTACATGTTTATTGCGATATAAACGACCGTATCTTTTATTTTTCGTTAACTCAGAAGTTTGATATTTACACAGCTTCAAGGGTCCGCAGACTTGAGTATATAATTTTAATTTCAACTCGATACCTCCACGCGTTCCCGAGATAAAGGGTCTTGACAGACAGACGGACAACAAAGTAATCCTATAAGGGTTCCGTTTTTTCTTTTGAGGTATGGAACCCTAAAAACTACCCAGTGCTTGATTTATGATTTAACTTTAATTTCTGATTAGGTTGTACAAGGGTGTGTATTATTCTGGTTATACGAGTATGTTGTATATTTTTTTTATTGTTGATAGGTTTGCGCTTGACCGTATCTAGCGGTCAAGCGCGAACCGACCGCGTCGTCGCTTTCCATCAGGTGAGATCACCTGATGGAAAGCGACGATGCGGTCGACGATGGAGCGCGCTTACCTACAAGTAACCTATTCACTCTTGACTTAAAGATTCCCGGGTTGTAGCCATCAGGAAACACAGATTCTGGCAAGGAATTCCACTCCTTAGCTGAAGACATTGTGTTCCATGAGCACTTCAAAGACATGTCAGTATAATTGACGTGGCCCGATTTCAGCCAATGCCTGCCAGAGCTGCGAGCGGGCAAGGGCAAAAAGGGTAAGTGTATGACCACAGGTGAGTTTTAATACAAAATCTGACACTTCCTCTCCCTCCACCTAGAGTTGGAGAAGTTATTTAACAATTTCCAACCTCAATAACATAACCCTAACCATATCTTAGGTCATCGGAAAACTGGAGGCTCGAGATGCAAAGCCATTCCACCAATTTAATTTTGCTTTCATAAATATTATATTGTTTATATATATACATATGTAAATAGTACACCACGAACTACCTGCGAATCTTTTTTATCCTTCTCTCTCAAATCCATCCAAAGGTTGTTTGTAAAAAATCGCTTTTAGCGATAAGACCGCCTATTGCGACACCCTATTAATTTTAAGTTCCTAATGTAATTTGTATTTTTGGTGTACAATATAGAATATCTATCTATCTATCAACCCTTCTTGCAGTCGGGTAAAAAGGTATCTAAAGTTATTTTTAGATAGTAGATTGTCAGGAGTTATCCTTTTGAACTCGATTGTTTAGTGTCTGTATTGTATGGTAGTACTATACACTTGACTTTGCTCACTTATGATAAGTGTATTGCGGCCTTACGGGCTGTATGCTTACTCAGACGTAATCTTCAGGTTTTGAAGCTTGGGTAAGTGAAAATCGTTTGCAGTTCAGTCCACTTAACCTTATATGTTATCTTTTTGAGGAATTATCTTGGTGTAAGGTATTTTCAACGTTATGAGAATTGGACGTATCTAAGGGATAGTTGATATTCCTTAAAAGCAGTTAGGATAACATCATGAGAAAGTTATTCTTATATTAAACATCATCATCTTCCTGCCCTTGTCCCATCTTATTTGGGGCCGGCGCAATACGTTTTTTTCTTCCATTCTATCCTGTCAACCGTCGTGCTATCACTAACTTTCTTTTCTTTCATATCACTGTTCACACAATCCATCCATCTTTTCTTTGGCCTCCCTCTCCCTCTCCACCCATTCTCATGTATACTCATAACTCTTTTAGTAACATGTGTTTCATCTCTCCTCTTTACATGACCATACCAAACGATTCCCCTTCAACTTTTCAGTCACTTATCTTATTTTTCTCTTTTATTTTTATTTTCAATTGTGCTCTTTATTATTGTTATTATTTTACAATTTGATATTGTAGATTATTTTTATTTTGCAATTTGACTTTATTTATTTTTATTTTTGACATCAATATTTACTTTATTAAGTAAATTACATTTTGTAAATTATATATTTACTTTTATTATTGTGAACGTGAGAACAATGTTGATTGCCTTTTTTTTTTTTTTTTTTCCTTTTCAGTAATTTTAACGTATGTCTGGCAATTTGAGTATATTCTGCGGCCTACCCAAATGTCCTTTCCTTGGTATTGTTCGTCAAGTCGTTGAGCTCCTTAGTAGTCCTGGGTTGAGCTTTGCGAATACTGACAAATGCTTGCACTGACTGGACAGGTCCACTCAAATTTGTATGGTTCTTTCTTCAAAAGACCATCTCAGATAAATCTGCACTGTTCTCATGTGATTTGACCATTACATATTAACTGTATGGACTTTAAAAGAGACTTTGACCCCTGAGTTTGTTTCGGTGTTTCTTCTTAGGGTAGTCAGCTAGGAAACACCGGCCTCATCTAGTTTAAAATGACAAAAAAAAAAAATTGACGTGTAAAAGTGTTTTTTTAAACCTATTTACAAAATAAATATCATTTATCACTGGCGCTATTTTCAAACTTCCTCTAATACTCATTTCTCACTTTATCCATTCTCGTCACACCACACATCCATCTCAACATTCTCATCTCCGCTACATGCAATCTTTTTTCATCCGTCTTTTTCACAGGTCAATATTCTCATCCATACAGTATGACAGGTCTTATCACAGACTTGTAGATTTTTACCCTTCAACTTTGGGGGCATTATTTTTATATTAAACGTGAGGAATTAATAAAGTTTCATTACTTTCACCAGCATATCTGCACTGGGCCCGCGTGGTGGATAACGGCCCATTCCCTCTCCTAGAGAGGAGGCCTGAGTCCCAGCAGTGGGAACATTAAAAGGCTGATTATGCTATGCTATGTTATACTTCCACCAGTACCTTCTACCAGTACTGTGGGGATCAGATATAATAAAAAGCCTTATTTGTGTATTACTGTAAGATCTTCAAACAGATGTTACCAAACCGAAAGGCCCCAGCAGGGCCGACGCCCCTAGGGTCACGGGGAATTTCTGAAATGGAAACCGGTTCTAGAACACGTAGTAGTGTAAACTGAAGGGCACAGGTGTGGTTTTAGTCAGTAAAAGTCTGATACGCCCCCCATTACATCGCCCTTATCCTAGAGCGTAAGTCGTTGGATGATTTTCACCTTGAAAAAAGGTATAACGTCAAAGGTGAGATGGTGGTCAAACGCGAGCCTATCTATAATAAAAAAAAAGTTATAAATTATATTTTGTTCTGAATATCAATTCAGATACCTGTTTTAATATTATTTAAAAAAAACATGGTTCCATTCGATTATTCAGTGTTTATTCATGTCCGTCGAATAAAATATAGCAAGAATTCAATCATGGGTAGTGAAGCATGAACGATCAATTTTTGATACTTTCATCACAACGCTCACATACTCGGTGTTAACGAATAAATTGCCAATACGGCGTAACATTTAAAATACATGAACGGGTTTATTAAAAAAAATATATTTCCAATGATTGTATTTTCCTTTTGATTTTCTTGCTCTTACTTTCTGACTCCATCACTTTCCATTTTTGGAGAACTCTTTTCACGTTCATAGATATTCAAATCTTAAACTTAAGTTGCAGTGACCAGACTCCAGGGCCTAAAACGAGCTGTTATCGCGACCCATTTTACGATCTAAACTGTACTGTTGCTATATAGGGTGTATAGCTCCATCCCTCTTTCTCGCTCGCACCCCTGACATTTTAACGTGTCATGATAAGGCCCAAGGCTGTTATATGAAAGAAAAGGAAGTTAGTGATAGTATCACGGTTGACAGGATAGAATGGAAGAAAAAAACGTGTTACGCCGACCCCAAATAAGATGGGACAAGGGCAGGAAGATGATGATGATGATGATAAGGCCCAAGGCCCCACAGCATATTGCTCGCAGATGTTAGCAAATTGTAGGGGCCCAGCATGGTCGAAGCCTACTGGGGCCATGGGTAGTGTGAAAGTGAAACCCGGGGCCCTGGGAGCCATTTAGGAGGAGTTAGGTGACAAACACGCGTAGGTACAAAAGAATTATATATATACAGATTTAATAAGACATGTATTTTATATATGGGCCTTAGTTACCGGACAACAAAGGAATAATAATAGGATATCGATGATGAAGTGTCAAGAACTCCTAACTGACATTTTTGCAATTTTACTTTTTTACGTAGATAGACTTTTAATAATCGTTTGCGTGAGCTGGCAAACGATTATTTAAAGTCTATATTAGTTCTTGACACTTCGTCGTCGATATAGAATTCATTTTATCTCAGGACGTAAGTACTTCCGGCCCTTCCGGGATAAAATGTATTCTATGTAACTTGTGCCAGGAACTAGTAAATGATAAATAAAGGTTAATCAATGTGTTTAACATTAGATTGGACCTGTTGTAACTTATTTTGTACTACTTTATTTGGACATTTAGTCCAACATTGTAAACCTACTTATATACGATTATGCTTTAAAGCAAACATGTTCTAGTGGCTTGATGTGATCGAGTTTTGATCGATTACCTTCTATCGATGTCGCCACTAACGATGGTTGATTGATATTTTTTGCTAATGAAATGTTTTTTTTTATCAAATGGAAGTGATGGCCTGCCAAGTAGGCTGAGAGATTTTATATTTGCTTTACAAAAAAAAACTTTTTCTGTTCTATTTTTTTTTTTTTTTTAAAGGCTTTTGTCGTAATTCGACCATGCCAACCTTAAAATAACCTACATTTATATCTAACACTACAAATTAATACTAAACTAAGACTCTTAAAATTATGGTTCAATTAATATCCATATACATATAATAAAACAGTAAAATTCTTTTGGGATGGTATTAATTGGCGCAAAAACTACTGAACCGATCCTGTTCAAATTTTGCATACACAATCCTTATAGATCAGGGCAACTGATAGGCTATAAACTATCACGCTATTTGCTATGGGGGGTGAGCAATAATCCAAAAAGTAGGTATTGAACGACATTTGCCGCGAGTTCAATTCCCAGCTATAGTTAAAAATTTTGTCATTATTTTGTCTTATTTTTTTTTGTAATAAAATAACTTTTACCATTTTTTCAAAATAAAATTGACATTTCTATTCGATATCTTCTAAATATTTTGTACAAACTAATCAAAACACATAATAAAATCAAAGCGACGAATAAAACCACGTACTATAATGTTACATTATTCCATTTAGCTGCAAATTTAACTTCTAAAACGAAAATCATCAAGCTATCATCATTAGGGAGCCAACCAGTCAATTATGACGTTTATATAAGAACGTCTATTTTATAGTTTATTCATCGAAGACCGCAGCGCAGTGGTTTCGCATCTAGACTTTAATGTAATGTGAAGGTGGTTCAAATCCCGTACGGCTCTCTTAGGAGAAATTTTTGTTCTATTTTGTCATCGTGAATAAGATTTTTTTATATATTTTTGCATGCTTACAATTTTTTTTTATAAATCTACTTATATAATATATCTGTAGAAATTTTTAGTGAAGTGCGTATTATTAATTTTAGAAATCGATGTAAATAACTTTTATACATTTAAATTGCTTTGCTTTGTTGTTTGTTGCTTTGTTTGTTTTGTTGTTTGCTTTGTTTCATCGCAATGAAACAAAGCATATGAAAGACAAACGGTATGAAATCAAAGTTTTCGAGAAGTAAAATATGACACCACACGCAACTCGCAACGCCATCTAAAGACTCAAAGTAGAAATAATGATGACAATGACGGTTGAACTTCATATTAAATTTGATAGATGGCATTGCGTATTTTACGTAATTTTCTAAGTGGCAGAAGAATGGCCATCGCCCACGATTACAGTTATGGTTAAACTGGTGTTAGACGGAGGCATTTTTAACAATCCTACAGCTTATTTTTATTATATTTTTCGCATTATAGTAACAAGCTAATTCACCGTGATTATCCAAGGGATACCATCCAAAGACGATAAAAGTAAATAGCTATATGTATTTAATTATTCACTTTAAAATAACACGGCCACATTTTCGGAAGGGGTTACAGGGTACCTTGCGTTGGATGGTCCCCAGGTGGACCGATGACCTGGTAAGGGTCGCGGGTATCCGATGGATGAGAGACTTACAGGACCGGTTATTATAGCGACACTTAGGGAGGTCTATGTCCAGCAGTGGACATCTTTCGGCTGAAATAATAATGATGATGATGGCACCTTTTTTTTCTTTTTTTAAGGGTGGAAATCATCCAATGACTTCTCCCGCTCTGGTTGGAGCGGGAGGACGTGTCAATCTTTTACCGACTAAAACTACACTTGTGTCTATCACTACGCGCTGTTGAGGATTGGGCTCGATCCTGTCAACTACAGGACGGCTAGCTACCCATTGCTCGACGTCCGGAAGCCCGCGTCTACCGTGATTGGTAGTCGGGGTCGGAATCTTGGCTCGGCGTGAGGCCGTTCGTTCCCTAACGCGTGCGGCCTCCGCTTTCGCTAGCATTACGGCTTTGCAGAAGAAGGCGACCGCCTGTCACTACTCCTCGCTCTGGATCAGAGCCCGGCGCGAGAGGTCACTGACGCCGATTGCCTTCACGAGGACACGGCGGTGCTCCGCCCTTGCAGGGCACATCTCCACTGTATTCTCCGGCATGATGGCACCTTGCGGATTAATAATGGTGTGTTTTATTATTTGCAGTCACCGCTTCATATAAAACGGGATCGAATGTGTTTTTCTGACCACAGTTCGACAACGATGTATCTGTAGTATGATGTATCTCAGATTCCTTACAGCCTTACGTCGATATCTGGACTTTACCTCTTTGCAATGAATTGTGATTAACACTGGAACAACCCTCTAAGGGAGGCCAGTCTCAGGGATAACACTTATCGGCTGCTACATTTGTTAACCATAATTTCATTGTTTTATGGATAAGCTCAGGACTGTTGTGGGTGTTTCGAACGGTTTCTGTTCTGGGTTCGGTTGAAAGTGCCCTGATATTACCATTTTGTGAATCACCTGGAGGACTCGGTGTAGCATGCGGTGGAGGTCTATCCATCTTGAGTGAACCGCCGTGTCCTCATAGAGGCAGTCGGCGTCAGTAATTTCTCGGTTTAGCCATCAATATGCGAGTTCGATTGAACGGGGATACACGCGCACAAGGTTTCACCGTAGTTTCATTCATAAGTTGGAGACTCTTCATAAGGTAGTTCCTACTATGGAAAAAACATTTGTCTTATATACGGGGATGTCAATTAAATACACACCAAAATATCCTAGGTAAATGAACAAGTAATTCTAACGCCTAAAATGATCAAACTGCAACAATCAATGCAAGCATGCTCTCGCCAATTCTTCATAAGTACTGTTGTGGAAGAAGATAGTTGATGATTTATTTATTTATTTATTTAATCCTTTATGCACAAATGTACAGCGGCGGACTTAATGCCTGCCGGATGATGATGGTAGTTTTTGGATTCACTTAAGGCTTTTCACTATCAGTGCACGTTATCCAGCTGAAGGTCGGTGTCCCGATTATGCTCCTTCGTTTATCTCTACCAAAGCTGTCTAACTGCTTAAACTCTTCAGTGAAAAGTTATTGAGGCGAAAATTGTTATGGGAGATAACTCTTTCGATCAATCTTGCAGCCCTAGCAGACATCGGCCCTAGAGGGCCCTATCCATTTGCTGAAATCTTTTGAGTCGCGCGTAGAATACTACGCGCCGTCGATTCAGGACTGCTTTGACCAGACGGCCGGACAGCACCACCGCAATCCCGTGTTTGCGATGGCTGGGATTTGCCTTCAGGCTTTCAACACCCGGAGCGTCCCTTGCAGCGACCGCTGAGGAGTCAGGATGTCCTATCCCTCATAGTTTCAGCCACCTTCTTTGATCGTAGTGCTTCACTGAAGGAGGCTACTGGTTGTCATTTTCTCCACCAATCGCCCCCATAAGGACAAGGCGGCGCCGGCGCTCCGACCAAGCGGGACTGACTTCCACCGTAAGCTCCATCGTATTCTCCGGGCGTTTCGCAGAATGGTGAGACCCGAGTGTTTCTTCCCGCTGAATTCGACACAGATACCTTCCGAAATACCCACAACCGGTGAGTCCTGCACAAAGAGAGGATGCCGTGACGCCTCTGTAGACACTTCTCAAAGACAGGCATTACCGCTGCGATTTGATTGTGGCGTGCTCACTGTGGCGAGGGGTTAAAATCATGCAATGATGTTTTACCAGAACATAAACCAGAAACATACATAATTGCCCATTCATACATATGCCTTTTCCCTTGGGGTAGGCAGAAATGACCACTGCTACGACCCATAAGTACATGCTCTTTCTATTCATTGACGGTCATACATCTGGATCTGGACGAGTACATAACATGTTTCCTGAAGGTAATTTGCATGTTTAACCGACTTCTAAAAAAGGAGGAGGTTCTTAATGTGGATATTTTTACCTTTAACCGTTTTATGTTAAAGTACAATAAATTATTGCGATGCGGTCGGAATGAATTGCAAGCACAGAGTGATTGTACAGTTTTACGAACTTAACGCGGACGAAGTCGCGGGCAACAGCTAGTTTGAATATAAAAATATTGTAAAACTAATAATTTTTTTAAAGAGTAACCACGCAGCTTCTTGCCAGTTCTTCTCCAAAGAAAAAGACCAATCGAAAGCATACACTAGCTTCTGACGTTCTATAGGTGCCCAAGTAGGCCGATGTGAAATAAAAACATTTTGAATTTTATTGCACGTTAGCTTTTGCCAGCGGCTTCGCCCGCGTACATAAATTATAGCCTATGTCACTCAGGATTAAAGCAGCTTTCTATCGTAGAAAAAATTTTAGCAAACGGACCAGTACTTTCAGAGATTACCTTCTACTAACAAAAAAAATAAAAAAATAAAACAAACTATCTCTTTATTATATTTGTGTAGACAAAATATGCAACACACGAATAATTCCTAGGGTGGGGTAACGTTTTAAAAACATTTACATTTAAAGTGATAGTGTTTTGAGGTAGGTATTTCTTATTGAGCAAAGAATGACAATGGGCAAAGTCAGAGAAATTACATATTATAATTATAATGTTTTGTTTTGATATTTTAACATTAGCTCAATACAAAAAAAAAAGCTTTTGCTCATCCTATTTCTTATTGAGTTGAAATATTTTGAATATTTTCACAGAAATTCCTAAGGTTAACCAGTAGGTACTTCATCACCCTCAATATAATCGTCACCCGAAATTACCTATTGCTGGGTATTGGCCTCTTTTTCTTTCTGCCTTACCTTTAAGTTCTGTGCATCCCTCATCCAGGTGTTTCCCACCAACTTAGTGCAAAGTAAAACTTCCTCATAATAAGATAGAACAAATATTTATAAAACAGAAAACAAGCATACAAGGAGCAGGCTTATCGCATAGACCACCTTTGGATGGAATGAACGACAGGAGATTGATTCAGGGCTGTCAGTGTACACACAACATTAGTAATAGATCCTGATAGGATATAATAATGCAAAATACATTATAATACCAAAGAATAGTTACATACTAATAAAATCAAATATATAATTGAGAAAGAAGAAAAACTAGAGTGAAAGGTAATGCTCCTACTTGCCATCATTTTTAGCGTTCTGTACCCAAAGTGTAAAAATGGAACCCTATTACTAAGACTACTGTCCGTTTGTCTGTCTGTCTCATAAACCGTGATAGCTAGACAGGTAAAATTTTCATAGATTATGTATTTCTGTTGCCGCCATAACAACAAATAATAAAAACTATAAAAAGGTTATAATATAGTGTCTAATGTTGTATCTAAGATAATGTTTTAGATACTTATTACATTATCTTAGATCTTAGATACTACTTATTCCAATCTTTGGTCACTTGATTGCAACGCGCAACGCTGTAGTTTGCGGTGACGGACACGTAAACATCATCACCGCTGACGCATATTCTGACGGAACAAAATAAGATTCTCGGCGTTTTCTATACGATTATGAGTCAGGCATGGTATTCTATCGTATAATTATTATTGTTTATTTATTTCGAGTACCAAAAACTCATTTTAGTTCCATAATCACAAACAGACAATACATATAAAAAAAAAATACAATGTAATGTTAAAATCAAAATTAAATGTAGGGTTGTGTGTTCTGATCAAAAGACCAAAGCTTTTAATTGATAAACAATGTGTTTTGCTTTTTTCCCGTTGTCAGTGGAGCGAGAGGAAGATTCAGGCTTTTATGGACTAAAATCCACCTGTATTTCTGTAGTTGCCCTTACAGTCCAGGGCAATGAAATCCTCTTTCAAACAATCCCACAGAAACAATGTATTTCCGCGATTGTGCATTGGCAAGATGATTCAATAGTTAAAAGTAAATTAATCTTTCGACATTATCTTTTCTACCTATTTACGAGTTGGCACTCGAGCCTGATTGAACTTGAAACTCGAGTAATAAAGTGGCAGTGATTTGTAAATAACGATGAACATAAAGAAATAAGTGTAATAGCAGCTGATAGGTAGCAGCAGGATAAATAGCGTGGTCTCCTAGAAAAGCATGTGTCGCATCCGGGGCGGCGGGCACGCGAAGCGAGCACGCGCAGTCTGGGGAGTGGCGCGTGCGATTGTACAGAGTGCGGGGTTTCAATGCGATTGTTTTTTGTTTTCAAGTTACTTTGGTTTAGTATTCGGTGCTTATAAGGCCTTTGCAGAAAAGGAGGCTTCGTGAACTACAGTTAAACAACGATTTTTACCGTTCAACGTTAATAGGTATACCTAATATTAATTTAAAACGGGTTGTTTTGAAGTGTTATATTTTTGGATTTACTAATTTTATATTAAAGGTAAGTACGTTATTCTTCTTTCGAAATGAGGTATTTATTAACTAAAAGCACACCTATGTTCCTTCAGTTGCCCTAGCGCTCAAGGACCATGGGTAACCACAGCCTCCGGCAGGAGGCGTCTGGATTCAATTGATTGGGCAGGAGCCACTTGAGGGTAGCCCTAACTTCAGTGGGAACCAGGAGTCGAAAGTGTTCCACAAAATTCCATCGGCTGTCGAGGATGAGTTCCAGGTACTTCATTGTCGCCCCGACGCCGCTGTGAAACCCTCCTACCATAATTTGGGAACCCTTTGATGGGTCGTTCTTTGTGCAGCGCCACCTGCCGTATCATCTCCAAGACTTTCACAGCCCCGTACGTCGCTAATTCGGCCGCCGCCTGGTGTGTCTCCCCTGCGCCAAGAGAATCGTGTCGTCACCATAACAGACCACGCTGACCCGCTGGGGAGTTCGCCGTGCAGCACGTAATCGTACCACAAGGACGGCACTAGTACAGAACATATTCTCGGGATATAAGTAGTTTTTGTGGTTTTTAGGACATGATCTACCCGTGTACCAAATTCATCCAAATTCGTTCAGTCGTTCGAGCATGAAGAAGTAACAAACATACACACAGACTTTCAACAACCGGTTACAATACCTTTTATACCGTCAACTTCTCGTCTGTAACCAACTCCTAAAATTTAAAAGTTACCGGTTCAAAGCCCGCACCCTCACTTAGCGCACACACATACGTACATACGTGTAGCCAGCAGTGACAACAGCCCACTTGCGAGCATCCTACTCGCGACCTTGCCGACCGACATGCGACGTGTGCGGAGATTTCACTTCCTCCACACTTGAGTCCGACGCGTTTGAAAAAATTTCATCAAACTCACTTTGATCTTTAAATCAAAGGAAGTGTGTGAGACCAGTTTTCTATTGGAATGTAGGGGATTTTGTGTATTAAAACGATTATGTAATAAGAGTGATATTAGTATGAAGGGTTCTGTGGGTTCGAGTCGACAAAACCTTCTCTTGTTTCTTTTTGAGATGGGTGTTCAGTGTTCAGCCTCTGTGTTGTGGTTTTGTTCTTGATATAGGTGCTTGTTTTATTGACAATTTGATAATTAACGGTAATTTATGTGCTTGAGACATAATATTACAAATAAATATGTCACCTCAGATAATGCTATATGCTATACATTTGTAGGGTGTCCCAGAATTAACGCAAGATTTGAATTAAATAGAAAACACAGTTTTTAGTTTTCAGATTGTGATTTTTTTATCGAATCATAAACTAAAGGGTGTCACATAATTAACGTAAGATTTGAATTTGCCGCCGTTTTTGCAGTAAAGTGGGCAACCCCAAAAAAAGCTGTTTTCTATTTAATTCAATTCTTGCGTTAATTTTGGGACACCCTATATTAGTATACCTTAAGCTTCTCATCATAAATACATACCGGTGCCTTAAGACTTCCAATCCTTAATGGATTGGAATTCTTATTACAGCTTCTGCAACTGCCTTGCCAACTTTATTTTATTTACTATAACTTTATGCATTAGTAAAAAAAAAACTTCATGCCTTAGGCATTTTCTACTATTCGATGTTAGGGTGGTGCAGAAATAGAACATGGCAGACCCTGCAACTGAATAGCAAGACAAACAGAAAATAAATAAGCACAATAATAAATACATAGCTACCGATAAATACTATGTTACTGAAAAAAAAACTGGCAAGTGCGAGTCGGACTCGCGTACTGAGGGATCCATACAAACTTACCTATGTAAATAGTTCGATTTACGAATGGAGTCTCGAAGGTTTTTCCGTGATCCCTATACCTGTGCAATAGGACCTTGCTTTATGCAAAATTTCAGGATTGTGGGTCAACAGGAACACAACACCTTTGAATTTTGATTCCCTTGAGAGTGTCGAAATATACGTTTTTTACGACATAAACAGCCGTATCTTTTTTTTCGTTAACTTTGAAGTTTGTTTTTTCACAACTTCAACGGACCGCAGTCCTGTGTATATGGTTTTAATTTCAGTTCAATCGATACATCTACGTGTTCTCGAGATAAAGGGTCTTGACAGACAGATGGACAACAAAGTGATCCTATAAGAGTTCCTTTTATTTTTCCTTTTGAGGTAACCCTAAAAAACGAATCCAACCAATCAAATAAAAAAATACTGTGACGATTCTACCAACTTCTTGCGAATGTGAAACTTAAGGGTCTTTTTTCTTTTTTAAATATTTCTCATAACAACCGAGCTGAGCTTTCTATGGTACGTGCCTAGTAACTCAAGCCCATAATTCCGTAATATTTACATCTCCGTTTGTATTAGACGAGTGAAGGAAAAGAAATTTTTGACAAACACACTATATCCGGTGAGAATATATCCTCCGACCGAGTACCAGACGTGGGAAAATATGTTTATGACATAAATAATCGAGGAACGTCTTCTTATCTCAGACTTTCGTTTGTAACTGAGATATATTGTAAGCACTTGAAGTAATGAACAGACGGCTCACATGTCTGCGCCTACGCAAACTTATTATAATTATAGCTTCATCGTTATTGACATTAACTGTTGGGTGTGTTGTGAACTTGACGTGACTTCTAATATCGGCGAAAGTGAGAGCTTCTTGAAGTAAATTTTAGTTTCAATACAGTTCACTGTAATTTCTTTTTTAAATTTCAACGTAATATAAGTATACCACGCCTTTATTTCCCGTAAGATTAGGCAGACGACCCACATTTCATAAATTATTTTGTAGTAGTATTATATTACTCTCTCATTCATCACATTTTTTTTCCGGTGGGAAAATTATCTTATGACATCCCCCGCTCTTGGGCGGGGCGGGAGATAGTGTCAAACTTTTACTGACTAAAAACCCACTCCTGTTCCTTCGTTGCCTTTCGTACCAGGCCCGAGTCTTCCTTTCAGAATCAGACCCTTGGCCCCAGTAGGCTTCGACCCTGCTGGGCCCCTACAGTTGCCGACATCTCCTTGAGGCGCGCGTGGAATACTCTGTCTCATAAGATATAGGTTATCCTAGTTTAGGAGGCAGGGCTCACAATATCTGTAAACAAACATCAGCACCGTTACCTTTTGGTAACCAATGGATACTAATATATGATTCTTAGTGAGTATAAACTATTATTATTATATTTAATAGCGGCAGTTTAGTGCACAAAGTCGATTAATTAAAATACTGGCCATGTACGAGTTGCACTTACACATGAAGGGTTCGGTACTACAATATTAAAATTGAACAAAAATGGCGACTAAATAAGGTTCCTTGTATGGATTATGAATTAAATGGGGTTCCCTTTTAATTTTATTATTTGTTGTAGCTGCAATAGAAAAACAAATTATAGGGTGCAATCCTAACATTAATATGATGTCAATGCATTTCAAAAGCAAGTGTAATAAATGCAGAAATGTCACTGAGTGCCTAACGGGAAGAGTCTAAATAAAAATGCAAGTAGTCTGACTCAAACCACGTCTAATTGAACACTAAAGTAAAAATAATTTCGTAAATCGTTGCTCTGTATATGTCAATGAATCTCGAAATGTAGGTCGCGTTCAAAGTGCACTTACATGAGTCTACATTTGGCTAATTTAATAATCAAGTTATTTTTCCATGTACGTACACCGTACTCTAATGCTGTAAAAATTTCAACTCTCTACCTCTTACAGCCCATTGACAGACAGCCGGACAGCGAAGGCTTTATAATATTGCTCTCTTAGAGGTACCGTCTGCTAGGACTAACCTCCAAAAGTTTGCCCCTTTGTCACGAGCCATACAAATTATTAATCATATAGCACTATTGGAGGATATATTTGGCCAATACCTGCCGAAATTTTTAGAAGCAGCTCAAATAATTATTGAGAAAGGTCTGGACATTACATCCTAATTAATTGTAAATTATCATAACTATGTACTTACATACTTGTTATAATAAGTGTTAGTTATAACATCGCCTTGGACTTATTTATAAAGGTGTTATAATGTAATAAATAAATTTTAAAAAATTAAAAATAATAGGGTCCCGTTTCTACCCTTTGGGTAGGGAACCCTAAAAAGCATGATCAAACCTTATACGTGGAAAAAAGTTTTGAATGCCTGGTGTCTAATAATTAGTTCATCCCCAATTAAATTATATAATATGGCTTCTGTTAATCATATCACATTTCAGAAAGTTACGAAATCGTACAAACTTTCTGAGGAACTAATCAAATCTATGTTTATAATTAATTTTAAACTTTGTGGAAGACTAAATAGTGTAAAATGTTACAGGACTATATTTCATCATCATAATTCAGCCGAAAGACGTCTGCTGCTAGACATAGGCCTCCTCCAAATGTCGCCACAGCGAACGGTCTTGAATCTCGCATCTATCGCATTCCTGTGACTCTCACAGGTCACTGGTCCACCATGTGGGTCTTCCAACGTTGCGTTTTCCGGTACGCGGTCGCCACTCCAGCCCTCCTAGCCAAGTTACAATCGTATCGTTCGCGCCGAACGCCTTGAGTAGGCCACGCCTCCGATTCCTTTGTTCTGACTTCATCTCAACGCTCAGTCACGTGGTCAGAACGAAATGATTGTAACTTAGCTAGGGGGGCAGAACCTTTCGGCTCACCGACCACCTGTCCTACAAGACATGGACATGTCAAGTAGACTACATTTATAAAAATAATCTTTTGCTTTGAAAAGCAAGAATCATAAGAAGGAGAAGAGATGATTCTTATTAGGTAAGTGAGAGATAAGTTAATTGTCTGAAATTGGATAATACTTAACAACCGTAGTTACCTTGGTAATAATAAATAATTTGCGACTGGCGTGTAAAACATCATAATTAGAATGATGTTAAGTGTTGCAGTTTACGGCAGCGGACTGTTGCAGTTTTATCACATTTAGGTAGCAGTATACATCGCCGGTAGCTTACAGAATAGATGGTAGGTATACATAGCTGGTAGCAATACAAAGCTATAAAAAGAGAGAGTATGATGTTTTGAGGAAAAAAGCTAAAAATGTTGTGGCAATTGAGCACATTAGAGGAAGTTTGAGAGTGGTGCCAGTGACTGAAATGTTGAAAGGAAATCGTTTATCTTGACCCATGGGCCAGTATTACTCTTGGAGTACTTGATAGTTAGTAAAAGTATAAGAAGACGCAGCGTTGCAGATGGATCGATGACCTGGTGAGGGTCGTGAAAATCTGATGAATGCGGGACGCACAGGACCAGTCATTGTGGTGATACTTGCGGGTGGCCTATGTCCAGCCACTGCTGGATTTTTTCAGCTGTAATTACCTTATAGTTTGCACTAGTTGGCTTGGGACAGGCCATGGCCTGGAGCGAGAGGAAATAGGAAACAGTTGCATCCTTCTACGAAGCAGTAATTTTAGCGTAGGAGTAAGCCGGTTACCCGTGAGAGATTCGACATTTTCTTACCCCAGCCACCGCCTCAAGAGGCATGGGCTTGCAGACGATGAGAAATGGGTAAGAAGCGAACCGGAATCGTCAACGGCGCGTAGTGTTCCACGCGCACTTCAAAGAAATGTCTGCAAAACCGTAAGGGCATCGGGATTTTTTATTAAAGTTACTTAAGGGCAACTGAAGGACACAGGTAGATTTTTCTAGAAAAGTCTGATACGCCCCTCTGTTACACTCTAGAGATGAAGAGATTATAGGATGATTTTAAGGGTCATAAAAAAATTATAACGTGTGTGTACCTACTATTTATGATAAGATGCTTCCACTCCATCATATAAATATTTTTTAAACCATACTTACACGCTTATAACTAAGACTTAAGTTATTTTTAAATTCAATTGACTAGTTAGTTAGTAAATACAATAATTATAGAGACACGTACATAAGTAATAACCTAGAGTAATGCAGTGTACTAGACAAGTACCCAGACAGTATGACTCTAATATTCAGTTATACCGCATAATTGATACGACGGATGGTCCGCCCCGACCTAGATATCTAGATCATAAGCCCTACTACGAGCTTTTTTTTTTCAAGTGTGGAAATCATCTAATGACTTCTTCCGCTCTGGGTGGAGAGCGCACACCCGTGTCCCTCAGTTACCCTTGGCGTTCTAGGACTACGAGTTTCCTTTTCAGAAATTTTCCGGCGGTCCTAGCTAGCGGGCATCGGCTCTTCTGGGCCACTACGGTTTGCTGACATCTTTTTGAGGATCGCGTGGATCAATACGCGCTGTTGACGACCGGGCTCGATCCGGTCAGTTACCGGACGGCCGGACGGCGAGTTTAAAAAGTTTATGTTTCAGATCATTCAGATGTAACCATCCCAAAAAGGACAGTCATCATCATCATCATTTCAGCCGAAAGACGTCCACTGTTGGACATAGGCCTCCCCCAATTGCCGCCACAATGACCGGTCCTGTGCGTCTTGCATCCATCGAATTCCCGCGACCCTCACCAGGTCATCGGTCCACCTTGTGGGAGGCCTTCCAACGCTCAAGGACAAAAGGACAGTAAATTATCAAAAAACAAATAATGATAATATTATAAGTAACTAACACATTATCGTAAACAGATTTCAACTAAATGATAATACTTCTGACTCTCTTTCCACACGTTACGTGTAACCTATAAATGCGGTAAACATACAACATGCACAAAAACACGGCTACTATTACTCGGATACCTACGACAATGACACGCAACTTGCGCAGGCGCAGCGCTGTGGCGTTATGTTATACAGAACGTTATTCACAGTGAATGTAACGTTTTATCTGTCTGACTGTCTCGGATCATTGCACGCATGACGGAGATTGTTGATTAAAATGATTGTAATTAGGATTTTACACAATCTTGATATAACTTAGTTATTCTTATTTTTTAATATCAATTTATTTTCACGTCAATTTTTTTGGCAATTTAAACTAGATGAAGCCGGTTTTTCCTGGCTGACTACCCTGAGAAGAAACACCGAAACAAAATTAGGGTGTTTCTTCTCTTCAGAGTCTCTCTCTCTCTTCAGAGATTAGATAGTAAAGGTCTAGGTTACATTTAAAAATAAATAAAGTATTACAAACTAAACTATGTTTGTAACTAAACTATTCGCTAAAAATCCTTTTTTAATTCACTTTTAGATTTTGCAGGGTTGCAGATGTATTTATTTTGTATGTCCACATGACTGAACCCGAAAATTATTCTCTTGCTTATTTCTGCAAAACAAAAAAAATGCAAATGAACATTTTAGTCTAGGAAAACAGATTATAGCGACGATATCGTATACAACTGAATGGGGAGGCTGATTACTAAACAATTTTAATTTTGTTGGTGGTCATTCAAAAGAGTTTGACGAAGTGGATGTTCCGATCACCTCGAAGTATAAGAAATCCCTGAAGAGTTCTAAACATTAAAATAAGCATAATTTCCTTTTCAACTTATGAAAATCGAAAACATATGTTTGAAAGTCTCGGTCAGAGAGTGTTGTTAGGAATATTTAATAACTCTAGGAGAAAAGTACATAGCGGCTTTTTATTTGACAAACATCACGCACGATCACCCATCGATTCATAAAAGATTTATGGCATCAATGATAATTTAGATTTTAATGTTTCAGGCCATTACAATGGCTATAAAAAGATGAATCACTAAGTACACGAGTACATACTGAGCACAATATCTTTTATGAGCCGCGGGATTTGGAGAAAGTGATGTACGAGGTTACGACTCATGATCCTTCGACCTCTAATAAATGCTGGAGTGATATAGGTTTTCATTTACCAAGTCTTGTAAATATTTTAATGACAAAATTATTAGTTATTTATAGATATATAATAGAATAGTATTTATTCGATGCAGGCAATACAATAGGCAACAACACAAAAAAAAAACGTATAGATTTACAATATAGTTGCGCTGAGCATGCCCGAACCGAAAGGGTCGCCAACTTAGCAATTGCTGGGCGTCAGACACCCAGCGCTGATTTTCAGCTGGCACCCCGCAGTGACGCACGGATGATGTTAAATAAAATATAACATATTATATAAACCTATATAAATATAACCCTTACTTAAACAAAAAAATTGATGCAAGTGTATTTGTGTGATAATTTTGCTTTTAACAAATATGCCACGGTAGTTACAAACTATCCTGCTCACTATACCCACTACTCAACAATAATAGAGATAACAACAATAAAGATATTACTAATTAGAAGTAGATGAGTTAAATAACAAAAAAAAAAATCTATTAATGTTCTATAATTTTCCATTAGAAGGCTACTAATTTCATACTAGTAGTCATAATATGGAGCTAAATATCAGATCAAATTAAAAACTCGATTGTAGCGCCACCTACCGGATACAATTGTATTTCCTAACCATCCAGAAATGCGCTCCAATATGCATACAAAAGTTATACGAATCGGCCAAGCCGTATAGGAGGAGTTAGGTGACAAACATACGTACAAAAGAATGATTATAAAGACAGGGTGCTGCCAGCACCTTTGACCACGTGAAAGTAAAATATTTTCCCAAGAAACATACTCCTCTGATAAAAAGATGATCCTATATCCTACTTAAAAGCTTCCTTTTCGAAGTACATTTTCATACAACTGCTCTTACGTGATTATGATGTTATTACACATCTTTCTCTAGATATTTTGGATACACAGCTATCTTGTAGATATTATCTAGGCTTCTATAGAAATCAAAACATAAATTTGTGTAAAACTAATCTAGTAAAGACCTCTGAAAATCTGCTATTTTACGTGAACTTTGTTTCTCCATAATGTACTCATATATTAAAAATATAAAAAAGGACATCAATAGAAGCTTTTAAACAAGATTCTTAATGACGACAATTTTTCTGAAAAAATTTTTAGGAAAAAAAAACACGTATTTCCTGGAACAAGTTTTGTGAAATATTCGAATAAACCACGGAATTACCGAAAGCCAACAGAATTTTTAGTTTTTTTTTTTGCGTTATCAGTCTTTTTTTGCCTTGCCTATTCATCAAACATAGCGTTGGATTGCGTTAGATGAAGCAACAAGCTTTTAAACCATGCCCGATGCTGAGATAGCATAGCATAGAATAGTCGGCCTTATAAACGTTCCCACTGTTGGGACTCAGGCCTCCTCTCTAAGAGAGGGAATGGGCCGTAATCCACCATGCGGGCCCAGTGCGGATTGGTGAATGTCACATGTCTTCGAATTTTTGGTTCTAGAACATCGTTCGTTTGGTTTCCTCTCGATGTTTTCTTTCACCGTTTTGAGAGCAGTGGTGATGAAATAAATAACACAAAGTAATGCCTCTGGCTGGGTTTGAACCCGCGACCTACAACTCTGCGGCTATGTTGAGATAGGCGAGTGGAAATGGACCCTCTCCTTTTCCTTTTCAGCGTGAAGGAGTAACAAAAATAAATATCAGACAAGAATTCATTGCAACCTTCAAACTTGTTTGTTAGGTAATTAAAGAGCCGTTAAAATAGTACCTACCAACATCTGGTAAAGGGTGACCCATTTAGAAACTTTATTAGTAGGCACAAAACTGTTTCCAATTTCAAAGCAATTATAAACTCTCTCCCACTGGGAATATCAAACGGTGTAAGTTTAAATGTTTAATAGGTAAATAAACAATACTTTTTAGGGTTCCGTTCCTCAAAAGGACGAAACGGAATCCTTATAGGATCACTTTGTTGTCTGTCCGTCTGTCTGTCTGTCAAGACCCTTTATCTCGGGAACGCGTGGAGGTATCGAGTTGGAATTTAATTTAATATTAAGTCATATACTCAAGTCTGCGGACCCTTGAATCTTTGAAAAAATCAAACGTCTGAGTTAATGAACAAAAAAGATACGGCCGTTTATGATGCAAAAAACGTATATTACGACACTCTCAAAAGAATCAAAATTCATAAGGTATTTCCCGTTGACCTAGAATCTTGAAATTTGGCATGAATCAAGGTCACATAGCACAAGTACAGGAAAAGATCTGAAAACTTTTAATTTGTAGTTAGAGAAAGTAAAAAAAATATTTCAATAGGTATATCGAATCATGTAATATCAAAGATGAAGAAAAAGACTTAATAGTGTTATCATAAATAACAACTAATTAAGTTATTTATGATTGTTTTCCTTGCTTATGATATTTCTATTTTTTATACACTAGTGCAAAAAAGATCGATTTCTTGGTGCGATGGTAAATTATTGAAGGCTATAACACTACGAAGAACGAACTACGAGAAGGCGTTACGTCTATACTTTGTCCATGTTCACGGTGCCTGTAATAGAGGCCGCTTATGGAGTCTGTTCTTTTTTTTGTGTGAAATAAATTTATTTATTTATTTGTAATTTATTTATATATCATTATAATCTCCCTAGCCTTGTCCCAACTGTAACACAGTCTGACTGGGTGCGGTTAAATGCCTGTATTTTATGTGAAATGACTGCTTATCAGACCTCCTAGCTGTATCAGGAAAGAAAAAATAAGAACAGACAGCGTTTCGTCTGCATGAAGTAGTCAACTCCAGTCTGCTCCATGTAATCATATGAAAAGGTCTAATCTATCAAAATTTATTCAAATTGGCTCTGTAGTTAAAGTGTGAAAACTTAAACAAACCGACAGAGACGTTTTCGCATTTATAATATAAGCATAGAAGTGAAAACATTATGTGGACACTTACCACAAGATAACAATCGAAATAAATTATATTATTATTATTATTTATAGCCCATTTATGTCCCACTGCTGAGCAAAGGCCTCCCTTTCCCTTTTCCACACAAGTCTGTCTTCGGCCATTGCGGGCCAGTCCTTCTGGTATTTATCCAGTTCATCTCTCCACCTTCGCCTTGGTCTGCCGCGGTGTCGCCTTGCGTTTAGTGGGACCCAATAAGTGGCTCTTTTAGCCCACCGGTCATCTGACATGCGGCAGACATGTCCGGCCCAATCCCACTTCAGAGTGGCAGCTTTTCGGGCAACATCTTGTATCTTAGTTTTGGCGCGCAGCATTTTGTTCCTTACACGGTCGGAAATTCGAACACCCAAGATACTGCGCTCCATAGCTCGCTGACAAACCTCGAGCCTGGACCTCTGCTGAAGCGTCAAAGACCAGGTTTGTGCTCCGTACGTAAGTATGGGGAGAATGCACATGTCCATAATTTTCCGTTTCAGGCATAGCGGGAGATCTCCTTTGAGAAGATCTTTCATTGACCAAAAGCTCCTCCAGGCACTCTCAGTACGCCGAACTACTTCTTTATCTTGTCGCGCCTGAAAGGAAACTATTTGGCCAAGATATACATAATCCTGGACATATGCAATCTCCTCACCCTCAATGTACAGTCTCCTTTTAATGCTGTTGGTCATGAGTTTGGTCTTTGACATGTTCATCCGAAGCCCAATCTCGAGGCTTGCCTTGTTCAGATCTGCGAGCATGTTACCCAAGTCCGCTGCCGAAGAAGAGAAAAGCACGATGTCATCAGCGAACCGTAGGTTTGATAACCTCTTGTTTCCGATGACTAATCCTTTGTCTGACCAGTTCTGTGCTAGGGATTTAAATATTTCCTCCAAGGTGGCAGTAAAGAGTTTTGGGGATAATGGGTCTCCTTGCTTGACTCCTTTTTTAATTGGAAAGGTTGGCCCTGAATGATTAATTTTAATTGAAGCTGTACTATGAGTGTAGATGGTCTTTAGTATATTGATGTAGGTGGGCTCTATCTTCTGGTTAGTTAAGGCGTTGAAGAGTGCATCATGTTTGATACTATCGAAAGCCTTTGCATAGTCGACGAACGCCAGATACAGGGGTATATTAAATTCATTGCACTTTTCGATAATTTGGTTCAAGGTGTGCATGTGATCAGTGGTAGATAGACCTCGTCTGAATCCAGCTTGTTCGGGAGGTTGGTGGGAGTCTAGTTGTTGTGAAATGCGGCTTTCGATAATTTTCACAAAAGCTTTATATAAATGCGAAACAAGACTAATAGGACGATAATTATTGATGTCTTTTTTATCACCTTTTTTATGCAAAAGTATTATCAGGGAATGGCAAAATGTTGTGGGGACTGTATCAGCATTGAGTATGGAATTAAATAGGTTAGTGATTTTAGGAAGTAGCTCTGGTTCTCCTATCCTAAGGGCTTCTGTAGAGATACCGTCTTCACCAGGACTTTTAGAATACTTCATACTGCGCAATGCACAATGTACTTCGTAGCCTGTGATTGGAGGCACACTTGTGGTTTGCGTGGGGGAAGGAATCGTATTCTGAGAGGGGTATCGAAATAAAATTTTCAAATAAATCAATATCTAATAAGCTCCGTGCATTTTCGTGTCACATTCCTGCATAATGACATCCAAATATAGCCAAGAAACTTGAAGGTGAAGAAAAGAAAACCATTATTTATTCGTAAATTTTAATAAAAATTTACATAAGTTTTCTAAAAATAATAATTTATGTAATGTTTGATTGTATACCTTGTATTTAATATTGTAATGCTGTGTTTTTATTTGTACAAACTATTTAGCAATCGTTTATCTTATATTGTTTAGACAATAGATATTTAGACATGATTTTTGTCATTCAGTATTATATCTATACTAATAATAAATGTGTAGAAGTGAAAATTCTGTACATTGAAAATATCAAAAAAATAAATGGCAGGGGGTGTTACTAGACGGACATCGAACCCAAAAGTGTGATTAAAAAAAATTTTGTCTGTCTGTCTGTTTGTTCAGATCAGGCATCACGCAAAAACTAACGGTTCGATTACGATGAAACTTGGTATAATTGTTCTTTAATATCCTGGGCACTACACTGGGTACTTTTTATCCCGGAAAAGTATGTACAATAAAAACAAACTTAATTTTGCGG
This sequence comes from Mythimna vitellina, assembly GCA_949316375.1. Lineage (NCBI taxonomy): Eukaryota > Metazoa > Arthropoda > Insecta > Lepidoptera > Noctuidae > Mythimna > Mythimna vitellina. The sequence continues at coordinate 7,116,854 of OX438696.1, forward strand.
TTCGATCCCTAGACCCGATTACTGTACCAACCGATAATAATAAGTTTCTCGTAGATTACGTCATCTGCCTTGGAGTTCACTAAGGGGCGCTGCACACGGCTAAGATACTATAATATTTTATCTTAAGACGAAGATAATAAATAATATTTCATATTTTCGTATCTCAAAAAACCTAATAAAACCATTTTCGACCTCTATGCGGACGAAGTCGCGGGCAAAAGCTAGAATATATAAAATAAATTAAGCCATCCCAAGAAGCATCAAAATATTGCTTCAATACTCGGTACAAGTATGAATGGTAGATTGAATACCGATTGCTGTATCATACAAATGTATCTTGTCACGGTGATCGATCGTCTTTTGTTGAAACCGACGACTTATGTCATTGTGTGGCAGACTTCGCGGGGATTATTTGTTATCACTTCGCGATCTCTATTAGAGATTACTGACGATAAAACTGTCTTATTACTTGCAATGAGAATATATCGGTGAATTAGAAAATAGTGACTGATTTATGATAAACTTCCATACGGATTTATACTATCTACAAAGCAAAAAAATATATTTCTTATCCAGGTCATCGGTCCACCTTGCGGAAGGCCTTCCAATGCTGCGTCTTCCAGTATGCGAGACTCACGGGACTGGCCGTTATAGTGACATTTGGGGATGGCCTATGTCCAACAGCGGACGTCTTTCGACTGAAATGATGATGATTTTTTTGTTAACACTGCTGGTATCCGCTTAGCTATACATTTTATTTCATTCCACTTTTCGATAGTGTCAACGTTCAAAACGCTGCAGAATATGCATACAAACTTTATTTCAGCAGGCAGGCGTAAAAAGTATCGACTTAGACACCACATAAAATGCTTCACTTGTCAGTATTAATCCATAGCATAAAAAAGTTTGAGATTCAAATGAGATAAACGTACAGATATTTGTAGCTTCTAAACTTTATCTATAGACACATCTTAATTTAATCGCAAGACAGAACGATAAACGATCTTTTAAACAGCCGATTAATACTTTTTTGTTCATTCGTCAATGGGTACTAAAGAATTGATTAATTATTTTTATATATACAATAAATCGTTTTTACAAATTATTTTTTTTATAGAAATGTGGGACATCTTTTATTTTCCGAGTTCTTTTGTGCAATACTGTTGTTCACAAACTTTTTTTCACCTGGGTCCACTTTGGTTTTATTTTTGTTAGTGGGGCTAGAAGTCCGTAAGTAAACTTTTATGATATTGTAAAAAAACACTTATATCATAAATTAAAAACTTCCAGCATTTTACAAACTCGAAAGTAACGAGAATTGTGATAGAAAATCTACATTTCCTATTTTTAAAAATTATACTATTGAATCTGTTCACATCAATGTCACTGATGTTGTTAACAATTTTACTACTTCAAATTCTACTGAAATTGAAACACATCTATTAAAACAGTCATTCTTACCAGATTTTTTTTATTAACTAAGCTAGGTACATATATTATGAAGCTTTTTGGCAGGATTTTTTCGAGTGAAGCTCAGTGTCAGTGTTTAGATTATTATCAAATTGATTCCTAGTAGATATTATGATGATGTAACTTTCTATCTCAAGTGTTTGCAACTGGACAATTTATGAAATCATTGAAACAGGTACGAATTTGGTAAAAATGGAGCTGAGATTTTATTGTAGCAGGTATTGACTACCTGAGCGAAGCTTACCGAGAATGCTGACTTGATACATTTGCTAGCAAATACTGTAAAAGGATTCTATGGTAAAAACAAAAAAGAAAAACTACACATATTAGGCCACTTCATAGCAAGACGTTAAGCCACAGCTTACCAAGAAACGTGTAAGACGTACATAATATCTAAATATTGGCTGCGGTTTAAATTATTAACGAGGCAGTATTTATCTCAGCCTCGCACGGAGAAAATGGATGGCTGAAGATATTTTACACATGTTTATAAATCTAGAGATATGAGCAGAACACTTCAAGCTCTAAAGAGCTAAGCGTTTAATACGTAAATGAGGTTTCTTCTAATTGAAAGAAAACAGCTGATAAAGATGATATAGTAAGAGGTAACGAGGTTGTTAGAAGTTTAAAAAAATATATTAAGCTGCACCGACTTCAAAAACCTAAATTGGAATAAGTGTAGAATGATGACGACGACAAAAATCACCAGACCAGTTAAATAGTTTTGTTACTAGGCCTCTCTTTTCTTCGTGCATTTCCTTGGTCTAAAACTATAATACTATATTTGGGACCAGTCTTTATCGATTCCTGCTCATCTCTCCATCTATGTCCGGGCTTGCCACGATGTTGTTTTCGTCGTTTTAGCCACAATATAAGATTTTAATATGTCCCAGTTACCAGCTAGTACTTTCTTCAAATATTCAACCGTACTCTATTTTAGGCCTTTTCACATTGTAAGGTCTTATATCTTACAGACTTCCTGTAGACAGATAAACAAAGAATATGGCTCACATATTTCCAGAGTACAAACATTGTTCCCGAAATTGCCCAATGAGTGGCTCATCGTATTTAGCCTTTAAAAAGTTTCCCAAGCAGTAGTGGGTGCCATAGTCAGTTTACGGTCAGCCTAATGGACAAGTTAATGAAAGGAGTGATTTTACTGATAATAAACGGGAAAAAGACCTTCAACCTGTCAACTATCTCATAAAGTTATGAATATGTATTTGAATTTCAATAGGTTATAATAGGCATCGTAGTGTTGAGAGCATAAGTGGGTTATTTATGATAATTACTGAAAATGTAAATGAATTTACAATTAGGATTCAATAAGTTGATAATGAATACAGAATCAAAGATGTTACTGATTGTATGAATGACTCATTTCGATTTTCAGATGCAATTGATATTCATGTTACTACAAACGGTCAATATAATCAAGCTTGTGAAGCTAATCATAGTATTCAAATAAGTATGAAAGATGGTTTGAGCCGTATAATCATAATTTTGCTTCGACCTGCAATTTCTCTTTGCGAAATGTGAACTTTGATTCAATAAAGAATTAAAAAAAAATGAATGATGTTTGAATTGTTTCCGAAGATTCTTCGACTCTTCGGCAGACAAGATCAATGTCGTAACACGCACTGACGCATTCCGATTAGATCCGAAACCTCCCGAGATAAAACGATCCCACACGATGACCTTACACACATTTCATTCATCATCTCCGTACCAAGTTAATTCAGTCAGCTCAATCGGTTCGAAAATTTGGTATGTATGTAGGCAGACTTTCTCCGGGTGAAATGGGTGTGAAGAGAGGGGGACGCGACCTTGTTAGAGGGAGGTTGGCTTGGCACCTGCGCAGTATCCACTTGTCACTCTCCCACCGCCGCGTGCGCACCGCCGCGTCCGAGCCACCACGCGACTTCCGCGCACGTGCGCTTACTTTTACAACTTTTTTTTTTTAAAGAAAAAAAACTGTGGAACGTTTTTTGTGTGCGAACTGTGTAGTGCTTGGAACATTGCTTGACTTTGCGTTTGCTGTTTGCCGGTTTTGTGTTTCGAAGACTATACGGTATGTTTGTTGATGATAATTAATTGTTTTTTAGTTACCATCATTATTGAATGGGATAAGCAGTGATCTTGTTCTCTAGATCAACTATGGTGGTATTCACTTTAATATATTTAGAGGAGTGTTTAACAGCAGTCTCCGGTATGCTAATTATTTCGGTAACCAAAAAACTTACCAACCGTGAAATTAAACCTGGGATCACATGCTCATCAACAGTTGCCTTAGCAGCCTATGGCATTATGCTGTGCTCTATGACTTAAGATTAGTAATCATAGCCAAGATGATGCAAATACCATGCAACTAGGCGCCATCGTCTTATGAGTCCTACATGAATCTTATGCAAATGAAAGCACGAAGCATATGTCAAAATATTCATAAGAGGACTCATACGATTAATTAAGAAAAGGCATATGGAGAGAGGTGAACAATTATAGCTGTTAATTTTACGCCATCGACACCTTTGTAGTCGGCATTGTTAGATAATTGGTCGATACTATAAATGCAGGAATCTTACCCATAAACGACCTGTTAAATAATGTATTAATGGGCTTTTATAGCAAGCATTATGGTATTATGTTTCACAGTAATATGTAATTTTACTAATATGAATAGACTAGGAAACAGCATCAGCTTTTTACGGTTGTTATAAATCTTTGAAATTCTCGGCTGTACTTGGATTACACATTTGAACCCTTTTCACGAATTAATCTCTCTACTGGTGAAAATACTATGAAAATCCATTCAATAGTTTTTGAGTTTATCGCGAACAGACATGGTAAGAGAGAATGTTTGATATTACGTAAAGAAAAGATAATGTAAGGACGATATGTGCAGAATCTTTTGATGAGAGCTTGAAGGACAGTTGTCTCTAAGGCTTTTAATTGGGTCATGGACCCGACGTTCTTGCCTGTTAATATATAGTCTTAATGAACTCAGAAAATTGTCTTGTTATATTATTGTTATAGTGTTACCTTCAATCTTGTATTATAAGCATTGAGTAGCTAATATTAGCTAAGATGAAATAATAATATAACTACTCTTGTGTGTGATTGCGTAAATTTGTCTCAATGTGTACGAAATTATAAGCTTAATTAATTATAGAGAAAATAAAACATCATGTACAACAATCATGTAAAATCCTAACTTTTCTTGTTACAAATTTCTCATGTTATGACTCGTAAACTGCACTGCTCTTGAAAAGGAAATTTATTCGTTCACTCATTGTAAGGGGTTTGTTTATCATAGAGGTTTCTTTCGGTGACCTAGTTTTTATAATCCTTTCAAATTTTATACTATAAACTGTTAGTTACAGCCATTTTTGACTAGCTATTTGAGAAGTGAACTTCTTATCACGGAATGATGAAGTTGAAATTCATGATGTACCATTATAATTTTTCCAAAGATAGAAAGAAAGACATTCACCGTGAAGAAGAAGAATAAAAGGAAGGAAAACTAACGCAGGCGTATAAAACTTTATATTGACTATGTAAATTATTTAGTACTGTAGCTCAGGCTCGAAGTATAGGCTCCTGGAATCTATAACTTGAGACACATTATTACAATTTGTAATTTATATTTACGGCACTCCTGTTACATCATCTAATATCAACATCAGCATAATCTAACTGCCTTAAAACATTACAATAATGTTCCTATCAAATACAAATATTTTTCTAAATTTCCACAACCCTTTTATAGTACATTTATCTAATGAATACACGTGCTTACAAGGAAAATTCTCATAATATGATTTCCTTAGATATCACAGATGGTACTTTACTTAAGCTTGAAGATAGATTTCCAAAAGAAAAGGGGACATAAGCCATGAGTATAACGATAATTATGGACGAACGAAACAAAACTTATGTATAGCACGGAACTATTGATGTTACGCGAAAACTTGAGATTGACAACGAGAACTTACCTCAACTAAAGTTTTCCAAAAGAAAAGCAAATATTAAGAACATAAACCCAAGCACGATCATCAATAATCGTTTACAAAGTAAACTAAAAGATCTTACCTGAAAACTTTTTGTTGATACAACTTTACTCAAGTTTAGTCAAGAATTTACTTACGCAAAAGGGGACAACATTTCCGAAATAAAAGCAGATATAAAAAGATAATAGGAACACGGTCTAAGGAATAAAACACAATTTTAGGTAGATAGATAATATTCTGTATTTTACACCACAAAAAAATACAGTACAAGTATAAAATTAATAGGGTATAACAATAGGCGGTCTTATCACTAAAAGCGACTTTTTACAGACAACCTTTGGATGGATTTGAAAGAGAAGGAGAAAAAACGCAGATGGTTCGTAGTGTAGTAGTTACATAAATACAATAGCTACATATCTATATATATATATATAGGTACATAAAAAAATATTAATTTGCCCATTGATAGCAGAGAAATATATATAAATATATATATACCTCATGACGTTAAAAGAGAAAAACAATAATCCTTGACCATTTTTTTTTTAAAGATGGTAAAGTTTGTGCTTATCTTACTAACACGGGCAGAGCATTCCATAGCCGCACTATTTGAACTGAGAACGACTTGTCGTAAAAAAATGTAGTTTGGCTACAACACGCACGCTCAAAGTTGTAGGTCTATTTTCTAAACTACGAGTATACCAAATTTGACTTAGACACAATATTGATGTTGAAATCATTCTAATCCTAAAAAAAATCCACTATATTTCAAAATAAATGAAGAAGGGAAAATAACAAGCAAACAATAAAATCAGTATTTTCCAGGCAACACAATCAAGATTATAGCTGGAACAGATACTACTAATATAAACACAGAAATTAATAATCATATACAAACTTATACTAGTCATTTGATCTAGTTTTCCCATGTTTTCCAAATGAAAAGGGGACATTAATAATAGAAACAAAACCAAAGGAGCAAAACACAGTGTTATGATAATCGTAGACAAACCAGTGCTCGTCTGGTGCGGAACTGCAGTATTCAGAGCGGAGCGCCGAAGTGGGCCGGTCAGGTAGCCGCCCTCTGACGGAACACTCGTTCTATGTTACATATTGTGAGGAAAGAAAACTATTATATCTTTTCAAAAATATGTATGAACGTGGTAAAGGTCTTTCTTTAATGAACCAAGCTTAACCGTACAAATCTGCATAGTAATTTTAAGCACCCAAGCAGAGATATACTGAAATTAATAGAAAGAAATAATGTACAAGACAATAGGGTACTGTTAATGAATTAATATGTGAGGAACAATGTGGAGACAGGGTGACAATGAAAAGAATAACGCATTTGCAATTAACACCGATAAGAATATTGGTGATGCACGACTAGAAATTAGTAAAACCTTTTGACATTTTAAAACCAATCTTAAAGCCGGTCAAAATAAAGATAACAGTTTTAAAAGATCTCTACAAATGCAGAAACAATGAATTCATAAACCGTATTAACAGCCATGGAATCGCATTATTTATTGGATCACTCTTCAACGGTACACCACGGTTCCGTTCTGCTGGCGCGTTGCGTAAACTCGGCAGCTATTGAAACACGCGACCTTGACACTGGTTACTAAACCGTACTCCAAAAAGTCTCGAGTCATCAGGTCATCTTTTGTTTAGAATTTTCCTCCTTCTTGATCGTTTGCTGATTGTTGAGCGTCGTGATTATATCTGATTAAAGTTCTAGACGACTTCACTTTGCTCTGACGACCTTTAGCCCGTTGCAGTGCTTCGGCAATCTTGAAGTCAAAATTTCGCTTCTCTTAGTTAAAATTTAGACCATCGTATAGTGTTTATGTCATGTGTGTCTCTTTTTTCCTTTCGTTGTTTAAGATTACCCATTTAGGAAATTTTAAAACTGAAGACTGAGGAGGCTTTCACTCTATTAAGCTACTGATCTATGAATTACTTCTCAATGGTTATTGATTTAACTATATTCTTACTACTTTCTGCCAGCGGCTTCGCCCGCGTGAAAATAGGTTTCTCCATACAAACTTCCAACTTCCGTTTTGCTTCCTTAGGGGTGGAATTTCGTAGAATCTGTTCTTAGCGGAGGTGACCTATAAGGAACCAACCTGCCAAATTTTAAGTTTGTAGGTGTTATAGTTTCTGAGATTTTGTGATTAATCAGTGAGTGGTATCACCCTTTTTTCTGTGATAGCAACTGTGTAAGACTTAGGCTAATTGTTACCTATACCTAGCTAAGATAAGTTCAACACCGAGGCTGTTGATTTTTCTTTAATAAATTACTTGTTTAAACAAGTAAATTTGTTGACGCAACTGTTTATCTGGTTCACTAAATTTCGCTAGCGCGTTGCGTAAACACCGCAGACATTGATGTTAGCTGACCTTGACACTGGTCAGTAAAGCGTTTACTCCAAAAAGTCTTGAGTCATTAGGTCGCCTTTTGTTTTGGTTTTGAATGGATTACCAATTTTAGAAGAGTTTGTAACTGAGGAGGCGTTAAAATTGGTAGTTTTTACGCTAATACATATATACTTCTAAATAGGTATATCTTGGCGAAATTTTAATTTTATCATATCAGAATTAATGTTTGTAATCTATTTGAGTTGTAATTAAATAATTTTAAATTGCAAGTAATTTTTTTTTTCTTTTTTAGTTTTGAATCATGACTATTTAATATTTAATTTATACTAAAACCTATGTAATTTTTCTGTGACATTTTATGTAAATAAATCATTATTTTTAGATATATACTTTAGCATAGTATATTTCAGAGCTGATAGCACAAAATCTAAAAATATACAGCAAATATGCTTAGTAATAGACCCCTTTGTGAGAGTTTAATCAAACGCATTCTTCAATGAGTCTCGTTGAGTCAAGCTTAGTCATTTTAATTGTTTTGACCACCAATGACGAGGCAAAATACTTATACGAAAGCTTGATGACGAGATTCTTTATACTCTCCAAAACATCAAATGTTTTTTCATGAGACTGTTCATTGAAATAACACTTTAATTTATGTTAACATTATTAAAATATATGAGAGATCCTCCTTCCCTTTTATTCAACGTGGAAAGTGCTAGCTCGTTCATATTTTCTCCCTTTTCAGTCGGCGACTGAAATAATGAGGTGCTTTTTAGGGAATTTCGTTTGAAATTTAAGAATGGTGTTACTTTATAACGAAGTTCTGTTTCTTCGCCTTTTGCTTGGTTAATTAATTAATACTTATTTAAGTGAATAAAAATATGAGTACTTAAAATGAAACGTAACAAAATTTGAGTGGCTATTTAACTCGAGAGTCATCAAATATTGCCAAAAGATTTACCGAATCGAAATAAATTGAAGCTTTATCCATTCTGTTTACTTTTTGTGTGATTGATATTTATTTTGATTTTGCAATCTATCTTATCTGTTCTACGCATAAATGTACATATACCATACATACAAATAAAAAAAATTTAAATGTCTGTTTGTAGTGTCAAAAGCTTTAGACTACTTTATACTGTATTCATTACAAAAAAAAAACATTTTTTAAATTTTGGCCAAACTGCTGAACTTATAAGGAGAAACTTAACCTGCTTTTATTTTATGAAAATCTTTAAGATTCTGCGCAAGAAATACTCGTAATTCTCACTTACTCGAAATTGTCATTTGTGCTGTTTTTTTGGGCTTGACGTGGACAAAGTCGAGGGTAACAGCTAGTGTAATAAGATAGAGCTTTAATATTCTTATATCTATTAAATCATATAAAATTTATAAACGTTTTTCAAAAGTCATTTTATTATCAGTTTTAGGAAAAAAAAATACATTTTTCACAACATTTTGTTTTAGAGAAACAATTACGATGCGTCACTGTGGGGTGCCAACCTGAAAACCAGCGCTGGCTGTCTGAAGCCCAGCAGACCCTTTCAGTACAGGCACGTTTGGCGCATTCTGTACTTTTGTTCTTTTTACTTTATATTTGTAACCCTTATGCTGCGTCTGTCAGAATAAAAGTTTTTCTATCCTATTCTACATCACATTTCCTACATAAACTAGGTACATTCAAGAACATAATCAAATAAGTAACCTCACAATTTTCTCGTGAATGCCACGGTCAATTTCACAAATGTGACCAGTTCATTGAACATTTTACTACGGCGTTCATACAATCGATTACGTAAAGTGATTGTAACGAATCTTTTTACTCTAGTTTTGCATGTCAGTGTGGTTCAATTGAATAATAGATTACATTGGTTGCAAAACAGTAACATATTCATTCAGACAGAGATTCCTCACTAACACATGAGTCTTAAGTAGAATGTCGTCTAAATGTAGACTTTGTTCTACAATAATTTTGTTTTGTATTTTATTTGGAGATAATAAATTTATTATTATTATTATATTGATCAGCTATTTCCCTAGTTTATATATTGGAAATAGAGATTTACAAGATATGTCTGTCATTTCTATAATTATTTTTTGTTCGTGCTTATTATATTTTGGACCGGCTTTCGTTTTTTTTATTATTAATAATAGACTCGCTTTTGATTACTTGATGATAAGTGATGAAGAAGCACGCTTGCGTAGAAGTAACCTATTCACTTTTGACATAGGTAACAAACCCAAGGTTGTAGCTATCAGGAAACCGACTCCGGATGTCTTTGTACCTTCTGAATAGATTTTTAAGGTCTTTACCAGAATAATTTCTTTCATTATTTGTGGAATTTTAATAGATTGATGTTTCCACTTATATGTAGTAATACAGGCACCTTTTTTGAGGTGAGATATCATCAATCGACTCCTCCTGCTCCAGTCGGAGGGGGAAGGCGCTTCAGACCTTTACTAACTAAAACCCACCTATGTTCCTTGAGTTGCTTTTTGCGTTAACTCTTTCAAGCAACTTTGCAACCCCGATAATGCCATCTACGAACTAATTTGTAGTTTATACCATGTCTATAAAAGAGAATAACCCATCACTTCCACGAAGTTAATAAGCAAGCTTTATAATTATTATGTTCTTAATCATTTTGAACCGAACATTCACATCGTCATACTTCACTCACATTCAACCATTACGATCGACAACTTTGCAAAACAATAGGATATTAAACATAGCCTTATATTCGGAGAAAGTTGTTTGCGAAATACCGGCTGAAAGCGTCCGTGAAAAATATATTAAAACGAGTCAAAAAGTGAAGGGAAGGGTTGAGACCATCGGCCTTTTAATCTGATTATAGTAATTACGAAGTTTAAGTTGAACTATATTAATTTTCAGAAGGTATATTGTTAACAGATAGATTTTTATGGATAACTTCATGGTGGACCTACCTATACGTACAAAACGTTTTGGGAACACATTCATTGTGCGTACAGCTAAGGAGTGGAATTCCTTGCCGGAATCTGTGTTTCCTGATGGCTACAACCCGGGAATCTCTAAGTCAAGAGTGAATAGGTTACTTCTAGGTAAGCGCGCTCCATCGTCGATCGCATCGTCGCTTTCCATCAGGTGAGATAGCGGTCAAGCGCGAACCTATCAAGAATAAAAAAAAAACTTTTCTTAGTGGTTTCGCCCGTCTGAAAGTAAAAAATGACCCAAGGAAATATACTCTCGAGATAAAAGCAGGTATCATATGTGCTATACGACTTGGTCTACCCGTGTACTAAGTTTCATTGAAATCTGTTCAGTTGTTCGAGCGTAAAGAAGTAACAAATGACCTTCACCGGTATAACATTAGTTTGATGTAGTGATGATATTGTACTGTTGCTCGCAGAACAGATGGTCGATGGAGACGAAAAATTCTGGAATGGCGACCACGTACCGGAGGACGCAACGTTGGAAAGCCTCCCACAAGGTAGACCGATAACCTGGTGAGGGTCGCGGGAATCCGATGGATGCGAGACGCACAGGACCGGTCATTGTGGCGACATTTGGGGGAAGCCTATGTCCTACAGTGGACGTCTTTCGAATGAAATGATGATGAGTGACGATGTATGATTCTTTGGTTGAACGCTCTAATCTCAGGAAATACTAGTTCGAATTGAAAAAATACTTTACTATTGGATAGCCCATTTATCGACAAAGTTTATGGACTATATAATCACGATATGACTCATAGGAGCGGAGCAGTAGCCAAAGACGCGGGTGAAATTGCAGCCCCCCTAGCCAAGTTACAATCGTTTCGTTCGTGCCGAACGCCTCAAGTAGGCCACGCCTCCGATTCCTTTGTTCTGACCACGTGACTGAGCGTTGAAATGATGTCAGAACAAAGGAATCGGAGGCGTGGCCTACTCGAGGCGTTCGGCGTGAACGATACGATTGTAACTTGGCTAGGGGGGCAGATCACATCTAGTTGGTTATAACTTTGGTACATTTCCGAATTCCTAGTGCGTATAATTTTTTGTATCAAATATTAGGTTAGAGGTCCCTATATTACCTGGTCTGTGTGAGTTGTGATTTGATTGGCTAATTTCAGTATCCAGTCATTCGTTATATCCTGGTTTACTTATATTAGTAACGAGGGAATGGTTTAACGAGCTAAGGGACTTATAGTCGTCTGGTTGATGTAGAATGTATCTTAGCATTATGATTTCTTTATTGATCACATGAAATATTTATTTATTTATAATTCATGCACATAAAGGTTCAGAGGCGGACTTAATGCTTTAGGCATTTTTTACCAGTCAACCTTTGGGTGATGCAGATAAGAATATGCGGTAGGTGCAATAAAAGAGAGAAAAAAGAAAGATGTACAAATGAATCACAGATATAATACAATATAGATAAACATAATATATACATAATTTAATAAACTAAATAGATAAAAAAAATCGTGTTAAAAGAAAGTAATTATTACTCTACATAAATCGCTCATCGTAGCTTCGATCAGAACTATTGGACGCCTTAAAACTTTATCTGTACCCCTTCTTCCCCCCGCTCTTGGTTACTGCACTAATTTTTAATTAGTAAAAGTACTAAAAGGAAAATAGAAAAGAAATTAGAAGAGGTCTTGTTATTATTTCAGTAGTCTCACTAAATAATAGTCATAAACATCAAAGTTTATGAATATTAATTTTTTATTAGCGTTTTTTTGGATCCCAATATGTCATTCAATTTATGGAAATATTGTACAGGCTATGGTTATGAAGTGATCAAAATGGAAAAACACTGCGCGTAGTATTTTCTAGTAGCGATTGTTATGAATGATTGACTATTATGAATTTACTAATTATGACAAATTTTCGTGAACAATTTTGTGATTTTGTTTTTTTTTACTTTACTACAAAAATATGATCAGTAACAGGAAAAAAAGTTTTGCAAATCAGTCCATAAACGACGGAGTTCTGAGGTAACAAACATAAAAAATAATGATGAAAAAAAACCAACCGAATTGAGAACCTCCTCCTTTTTTTGAGGTCGGTTAAAAATAGGGTTGGTATACTCACATAAACTACTATTAAGTGTGATAATATATTAGTGTGATAACTATTCCAAACGTTTATCAGCATAATTGTCGTCTCTCCTCGCTTCTTACACCACTTTAACTTACCATATCTTCAAACAGATCAAACCTAAAGGAAACTTAACACTACTTAACTGGCATAATTACAATAAGGCACAGGTTCTCTAATTAAGTGAACAGGAAACCTCTCATGCGTCGGCATTCATTTAACCACAGTTTAATAGTTACAGTAATGGGTGAAACGCATCTCAGCTAACCGACCCATCAGTTTTTGTTTAGTTCGTCTTCGTACGCACTTTCCCCGTTTAGATACCGATTTATAGGTTACGATTTTTTTTTGGGTGGGAAAATCGTCTAATGATATTCCCACTCTTGGGCGGGTTGGGAGTTGGTGTCAGACTTTTACTGACTAAAAAACCGACTCCTGTAACTTCTTTGGCATTTTTTCAGGGCACTGGGGATCTCTTTCGTATCACCCATGGCCTCAGTAGGCTTCGACCCTGCTGGGCCACTACGGTTGAACACTACGCGCCGTCGACGACTTGGGCTCGGTCCAAACGGTTACCGGACGATCGGACGGCGAGCTACCCATTGTTCGCCGTCTGCAAGCCCGCGCTTACGGTGGCCGGAAATCGGGATCGGAGCGCGAGAGCCATTGCATCGCGCGTGCACGTGCGGCCTCCTCCTTTGCTAGCAATAGGTTTCGATTTGAATTTGATATGTTTCGTTATATTTTAACATGATAATGTTAAAAAACATAAAAAAAATACTGGTATTACCTATATGTATTGTGACAAAGTTGTTTTTCGTAACCTAATTTTCAAATTGAGGTGTATAACAGCGGGTATACATTATTTTTTTATTCCACAACTATCACACAACGCCATCTAGTCCCAAACCAAGCAGAGCTAATGCTATGAGTACTAGACAACTGGTAAATATGCTTACATAATTCTAAATACATACTTATTATCGATAAATAACACCCAGACACAAACCCATTATCTTGGGTGGGAAGCGAACCCACAACGTCCGGCATAGCAGTCAGGGCCACTAACCACTAGACCAACAGGCCAGTCGTTGACACCGATAGTATGTCACTTTGTGTAAAACCTTTACTATTCAACGTGACAACTACGACCCAAAATGGCGCCCGTTATTAGCTTCTATTTCAAACGCTTTTTTGTTCTTGCATACAAATTAAGTCATTTACGTGTGACGTAGGTCGAGTGCAAAGGGCCTAGCTACGAGAGTTTAATTTTATGTTCTTTATTAAACACAACCTTTTAGATACTTAATAAGGGATATGATTTATTGTAGGCACAATTTATTAATCCAAAGTAAATTATTATAAATGAACCAAGTCCGGATCCGGTTCAGTTCCCGGACCTGTCTAAAATAAATAAATAAAGATATTGGGGACCACCCAGATTTCTGTTCTGTTTGTTTGAAAATCTGTTTCGATTGAAAAATTCTTTCACTGTTAAATGGTATTTATTTTACAAATCTATTTAAAAATAAAAGTGGATATATCACTCACAAACTAAAAACTTAAAATTTGGCAGGTAGGTTCCTTATAGGGTGTAGACATCCGCTAAGAACGGATTTTGCGAAACTCCACCCCTAAGGGGGTAAAACGGGGTTTGGAAGTTTGTATGGAGAAACCTACTTTTACGCAGGCGGAGCCGCTGGCAGAAGCTATAGGTCATAAATAAAACTTTTATACGTCATTCATTGTCACTAAGAGTAAGCAAAAATTTGCTAAGGCTTATTTTCATCCCGAAAAAATGTAAAGAAATCCTGTAAGAAAGGCCACAGGAGTGAACTCGTAGGAAAAAGTTAGTAAACACATTACAAGATGTACAATGAATTAAATAAATAATCCAGACGACATTGTGTGATAGTTGTAGAATATTATTATTAATTCAGTTAAATGTGAACCCTTTTTTTGAGGTGGGGAATCATCAAATAATAATAATAATATATTTTTTTCAATAAGTAGTTTGTACAAGGCATACAGAGTAGTCTTAAACATCAGAGAAATATCTCGGAGTGACTTTTAATTATTAAAATCCACCTGTGATGCTACAGTTGCCTTTTGTGTTCCAGAGCCGCAGTATCTCTTTCTAACGATCCCGCAGCCGAGTTAACTGAACCTTAATCGAAGAATCAAATTTTCAAACAACCTCCATCTTTGAATTCATATCAAACGAACTTTCTCTAGTTAGGGACTGATTAATTGAATTCAATTTATTTCGTCGTTATCTGAAGGGCTAAAGTTTCCTGCACGATCATGTTATGTCGAGTAGTCCAATAATTATATCAATTATATCCGTGAACTTCGAGATTCTTTATCGATTAGAGCCGGTTGGATGGTTTTTGAGTTATTTAATAAATGAAATTACATTTTATTGATATTTTTAATCTGATTGTTATTTATTTTTAAACGTCAAAAAAAAGTTTGGGACCACCCAAACTTTCATTCTCCGTTTTTCCCAAACCTCTCAACCACGGAAGCACAACATACCAACATACGTAAACTTTTGTAAATGAGAGGTTACGTTCTTTGTTTTTATAGATATTATGGTTGTAAAATATCTCAGGATCTACTGATCCGAATATAAACATTATCACTATGCTTTACAATTAATAACATTTCATACGAAAAATTGTATTTCTGCAGGATACGCCAATTGTATTCCTGGGAATATAAGAACAACGTGTCTCTACCGTCGCCGTCGACGTCTCTTTTTGTTGATCGCCTCGAGTCGGTCACGCCTCCTATTCCTTTGTTCTGACCACGTGACTGAGCGTTGAGATGACTCGAGGCGATCGACGAAAAAAGAATCGAAACGAAACGATTGTAACTTGGCTAGGGGGACAAGTTATCGATCCACCTTTCCTATAAGACGCCTTCCAACTTCATCGTCGTCTGCGTCTTCCGGTACGATAATAGGTACATATCATTAAAAAGTCAAAGCAAACAAGTACCTATTCAAAAAACCGGTAGTATCATTCCACGAATCCCTAACTAATCCATTTGATAGAGAAACTAGTAAAAGTTTCATCTTCACCTAACGAGAACGTTCATACAAAACTTTTTGCAGCCGTGGGAAGACCGTTTTAAATTAATTTCTATGTAATGTTGAGAACTTGTATTATATTTGTAGGTTGTAAAATGGAAAGTAGTGTAGCAACAATTTAAGTTATTGATCTACTAAGCAATTAAGTTATTTTTTATTGCTTCACACTCGATTTTCTTGTCGAACGGTGTTGCGAGGTACTAAATGGTAGCCTTGCTTTTTTATACCTAGTACTTTAATTCAAATGGCTTCTTGTACTGAAGTTATCTTACACCATACCATCATCATCTTCCTGCCCTTGTCCCGTGTTATTTGGGGTCGGCGCAACACGTTTTTTTCTTCCACTCTGCCCTGTCACTCGTCATGCTATCACTAACTTCCTTTTCTTTCATATCACTCTTCACACAATCCATACATCTTTTCTTTGGTCTTCCTCTCCCTCTCCATTCATCCACATGTAAACTCATAATTCTTTTAGTAACATGCGTTTCATCCCTCCTCTTCACGTGACCATACCAAGACAAACGATTCCCTTTCAACTTTTCAGTCACTGGCGCCACTTTCAAACTTCCCCTAATATGTTCATCTACATTTCATCTACATTTCCCCTAATATATTCATTTACATTATCTTATTCCATATTTAAAGGTTTAATTACTGTCACAACCTTGCCATTATTATTATTATATTAAGCTCCTCTGGACATCTTAACTTGTTTAGGTTTGACTTGTTACGTCACAGTTTTATAAACAGGATGATCTTTTTTCTGAACATTAATCACCGTGTGACACAATTTTGGTACCCGCTCATCTGACAGGTGAAACGAAAAGCTGATGAGTCATAAAAAAGACGCAAACATTTGAGCTGTCCATCACGTCTAGTTTTCGAGGTGCATGCCGATAAATTTTTAAACTCCCTTCACTTTACGCGTATAAAAATAACTGAAGTGTTTTTGAAGTTTAAATTTTTTTAGTGTTTTGTTTAATTATAAAAGTAAACTGAATTAAAGTAAAAATTTATTGCATTTTTTTTGTTTTCGTTTTTATCATTATTTAGTTTTGGTGCATTCTAAGGGAAGGAAATTGAGATCTGACGGGAAAAAAAGAAGTATGCATTATCAGTAATTTATAGAAAAAAAAACAAAACGTATTAAAAGTGGTACTTACAATTAATTTAATCTACTTTTTTAAACAGATATATAGGTCCTATATTTTAAAAGAATTAATATCATAAAAATAATCAAAAAAAAAAAAATTGCCCTTTATATTTTTTTTTTCAGATTATTTAACAGACGGGTTACCAGTTCTTACTAATTTAGCTACATACAAATACTCTCTTTGATAATTTACTTAATTCTAAAAATGATCATCCTGTGCAGACTGACTCAGCTCATTTCAACCGCCCCGGGCCATCAATAAGTAACCGTATTTAAAAACTATTCATTATTATCCAAAGTGCCGATGAATAATTATTTTCATGAGTGACTAAATCAACCTACAAGGTGTTGGGAAGTTTGTAGGATTATTCTAAAGAATCAGGGCAACCCAGCCCCCCTAGCCAAGTTACAACCATTTCGTTTCGGTTCTCTTTTCATCAAATGCCTCGACATCAAGAAACAGATCAGTAATCGCCTTTTAGGAATGAGCGTTTTTCATTACCCGAGACCCGTTTAGCGCAGTGGTTTAGAGCGCCAGTTGGGACGCAGGGTCGCGGATTCGATTCCCGCACCAACACAAATGTTTGTTGATGAAACAGATATTTTTGTTGGGTCTGGGTGTTTGAGGTACCTTCGTCGTTCCGCTGTATGTAAGTAGGACATTTATTTATTTGTCGGGCGATCAGTGTGCATTTCTCTTCACACACTTCGTTAATTTTTCGAGTCATCAAATGAGCAGGAACACCCATGAGGTTTTCTAAAATCCAGCACCTCTGGCTGTACGCATAATAAATGGGTTTTTCAAAACGTTTTGTACGTATGTGTGGGATGTCCACCATGTACCGGTGCACAACACCATTCACCACCATCAAGTCTAGTGGTCCGACGATGGAAAGGGCTTGGCGGAATTAAATTGTATGCGCTTGGTGCAATTCCAACGCACACTCCTCGAGATATAAACGATTGATAACCGACAGTCTAGCAAATTGGTGTCGACTTTGGCTCAAGAACTGAAGAAACACGGGTGGGTATAGTCAATAAAAGATTGACACTCCCTCTCACTCCACCCATAGCGGGAGAAGCTTAATAGAAGCTTATAAAGGTTTATTGACCAAAACCTACCGATTTTCTTCCAGTTGCCCTTCGCGTTCCAGGGTCACCAAGTTTTAAGCAGTTCCGCATTTTACACGATAGCGTTACAAAATCATTCAATGTATAACTACGATTTCATTTTGTTTCAGCAATCGATTCCAATACACCAACTTTATTAATACACTAGACCGCGGCTTCGACCGCGTACATAAAATATAGCCTATGTCACTCAGGAATAAAGCAGCATTCTATCGGTGAAAAAAATTTAACAATAGGACCAGTACTTCCAGGGATTACCTCTGACAAACAAAAAAAAACAAACTTTACCTCTTTATAATATTGTTTAGATGTAGATATTATAACTAACAAAAATCTCCTGAAATACTGCCAAAAGCTCGTCCCCTCTGCTAAAGGTCGTTATCGACGAATATTGCGCAGGAAAAGGACAAAACGCCAGCCAATACCTACGGGATATTAATATAAATGAATTATTCAGTGTAAAAAGAACGCAATATCGCATTAATCCAATATGTTTGGCGTAAGGGTGATAGCTCATTAGACCCACCTGACACCCGACTAGCACCACTTCATCACTCGGTGTCCACTCGTTGTCGACAGTTAACAACATGGGTTGACACCGTGTTGTTAAACAGTAAACTTCACGTACCTATTCAAGGAGTAGACATTGACATCCGTGAAAAGATTAGCAATTTATCAAGGAATCACGGAAAAGAGTGCGTTGTTTCACTAATGCATAGTCTCCGCGTGTGAAGTAGTCGCAGACAGCACACGATGCGTTCGGGACCTGCGTGTAGTGTAGGCAACGCAAGGCAAGCGTACGAGCAACGATTATCCACCGAGTGGTCAACCCGCGGTCCACGCGTGGTCAACCCGCGGGTGAGTCGCTCCGGAGTGGATGTAGTGAGTGTACATCTATACAAAAAATACTAACAGCTCAAGGCGAGGTGGTGCTGGTCGGGTATCGGGTATCCACTCCACAGCTGAAGAACTTATCATTTCCCACCTCAAAAAAAGAAGGTTATGGTCTACTAGTGAGCCCAATTTTATTTAAATCCTTTCAGCCGTTTGAGTATAAAAGGGTAAGAAACATACACGCACATACAAACATACACATGTTCACTTTTATATTGAGGTGGGAAATCATCTAATGTCTTATACAGCTGTGTGGGATGGTGATACAGGATGTGTCAGAATTTTACTGATTAAAACCACACAGCTCTGTTTATCCAGATGCCCTTTGCGTTATGCCATGACCCTAGTAGGCTACCACATATCGGTCATTATCATCCAACACCCTTTCTATCCACTTATGTATTCAACCCTCTTTGTTATAGGGATGGTTGGTTACTATAAGTTGGAAGTGAGGGGTAATCTCACTCTTACAAAGTATGTATTTTTGGTATATACGGGGTATCCTAAATAATCCAGAAATACTAGAGTCATTGAGATTGCTCGTTCCAAACATTAGGCTGCGCTCAGGACAGAGGGAAAGGCGATTTAAAGTCCTGGTAGCCCGCACAAATCTGTTAAAGTTGGCACCCGTGACTCGGGCGGTTGAAATACTTAATAGTGTCTCTATGAGGTTAGATATTTTTTCTTGCACATTGGCGGAATTCGAGAGGGTGACACTAAGTGTGTTGTCCTCTGTGTAACTAGTGCCGGTTTTCTAGGGCACTGTTTAAGACTGACCTTCGACTTATATTTATATTTGATCAGTCTGTGGGTGGCGACTCTATTTTGCGACTACATTTTTTATCTTGGGTATTCCTGTTAAAACAATTGTATGTGTTAATAAATAAATAAACAAACGCCCTGTACACAATACACGGCTAAAATACGATTCGAAAATTAATAACCAAAAAAACTCACACCATGTATAATAATATGAAGACGTCTAGCTAGAATGGAACCAGTATAGAGAAAGTTCACGTTGTCTGGGGTCAACTTCCATGGACCCGCATAACATTGGTGTTAATAGATTGTGTTTATAGGCGACCAACGATTTATCATAATCATTTACATATAAAAATAACGATAATTTGTTGTCCGATACATTAGATATAATTAGAGGGCAAGTATTGAATTGATAAGTAGTTATACGAGGAGATAGTTGTAAAATTGTCAAAAAATAAAAGGCACGTTTTGACATCTGTCAAAATGAATACTTAAATACGCAAAAAGAATACTCGCAATATATTCTATCATATTATTTGACGTGCCAAAACAGTATGTATTTTTTTAAAACACTGTCGAACGACTTTAGTAAGACTCTTCTCTCTCTCTCTCTAGTGGGGGTGGAAGGGTTAAGCCCCAAGTACCCTCCCTCATATACAATTTTGTGTATATACGTATGTAATAAAGGTATGTACTTATACAGCAATCTGGCCTGTTGGTCTAGTAGTTAATGGCCTTGACTGCTATGCCAGAGGTCGTGGATTCGATTCCCACCCAGGACAACTGTTTGTGTGATGAGCACGATCATTGGTTCTGTATCTGGGTGTAATTTATCTATGATATGTATTTATTTAGAAATATTCAAGTAAGTTTATCAGTTGTCTAGTACTCATAATACAAGCTCTGCTTAGCTTGTGACTAGACGGCGTTGTGTGATAGTTGTGTGAATATTATATTATTTATTTATTTATTACTCGTGTAAAGCCAAGCTGGTTACATATAAATTCAAATCTTTATTATTTGTTACCTATATGTTATAGATGAGGCGATATAAATATATGGCACATTCATGTCGTTATCGGCTGTGAGAGCTATTAGCGGCAGACGCGGCGTCTCCGACCTTTATGTAAATTGCGCCGATGCCGCGATGATTCTCATTTCCGCGCTCGTGAGAACGCGAGATGATACGTGAGAAATGGCCCTAGTGTGACCCAAACAGACCCTACCACGAGCTCTTAATACGATCCATTTTACGACTTAAATTGAATTGTTAAAGGAATAAAGCCATACAGGGTGTATAGCTCCATCCCTCTTTCTCACTGTCTTTTGACCTTTTATTGCACTCAGTGTGAGATATGTTCAGATCAAAATTAAGTAGGGAGGGGTAGGCTAGAACGTATCGTAGAACGGATGGTCGATTGGGCCGAATGGTTCTAGAGTGGCGACCGCGCACCGGAAAACGCAGTGTTGGAAGGCCTCCCACAAGGTGGACCGACGACCTCGTGAGAGTCACCGGAATGCGGTGGATCTGAGACGTACAGGATCGGTCGTTATGGCGACGCTTGGGGGAGGCCTATGTCCAACAATGGATATCTTTCGACTGAAATGATGATGATGAGTAAGCTAGGTACGTAAGTGATAGTAAAAACAGTATAAACTGACCTCACTTTCTATTGAAACTATGTACTTCGATAGCTCAAGATCAAAGAGTTACTACTGTAATGCTACCACGAGCTCTTAACGCGATCCATTATACGACCTAAACTGAACTGTTAAAGTGATGGAGCTATGTAAGATGTATAGCTCCCTCCCTCTCTTTTCCTCACTCGCACGCCTGACTTTTTAATGCCCCGTTTACATGTGGGCCCAACCTCGGCCAATAGTCATTGTTTAAACGGGATTTCCTCGCTAACATAATGGCTAGGGAAGGCGATTGGTCGAGGCTGGGCCTACGTGTAAACGGGGCATAACACGTCTTGATAAGATGCCCTTAATGCCCTTGAGCGTTACATTAGGCCACTCCTTACTGTACGAAACTACATTTTCAGTGTCCGGACATGAAATATCTGCCAAAAAATACTGATTACAGGCTAAATAAGATACACGTGAATTGATTCCTCCAAGTTAAACACACAATCAATAAAACGTCAAGCAAAAAAAAAAACATCGATTCACACACACAAAAAGCACACATACAAAAAACACAATGAAAATCGAATTGAGATGTCCAGCGCCGTCACTGTTCACACTAGAAATGTTTTAAAGCGAAACAGTGACAGCGAAATAAAAATAAACCGTTTTTCGCATTGTCAATTCATTTTGTTTTCGATGTCACTCTCGTTAATTGGAACGGCTTAGTGGAAATCTGGCAATGTATTTAGTTAGACTTTATATATAGACTTGATCGATGTGTTTTATAAAAAATGTGTAGATTGTTGTCAGAATAGACGTTTATGAACAAGTTATTTTGACTGGTCGATTTTTAATGAGGACTCTGGCTCTGGTCGTATGATTAACAGATTTTTTTTATCAACCTGATTTATGCCACTACGGGATAAAGATATCTCACATTAATTTACATAAATAGATTCTCTGTATTTTTATGTATGTAATAAAAATCAATTGCTGTTCGTTAGTCTTGCTAAAACTAAAAATCGACTCGACCGATTTTAATTATTTTTATTTATTTGCCATAATATGGAAGTGGTCTAAAAGAAAAAAAAAATAGGGAAGAACAGTTTAAATTAAAAATTGTTGAAATGTGGGTTAGCAATTTTATGTGGGCGGATCCCCCGCTCTTGGGCGAAGCGGAAGATAGTGTCAAACTTTTACTGACTAAAAACCCACTCCTGTTCGTTCGTTGCCTTTCGTACCAGGGCTGAGTCTTCCTTTCAGAAGCAGACCCTTGGCCCCAGTAGGCTTCGACCCTGCTGGACATCTCCTTGAAGTGCGCGTGGAACATTACGCACCGTTGACGACTTGGACTCGGTCCGGACGATTACCGGACAGTCGGACGACGAGCTACCCATTGCTCACCGTCCGCAAGCTCGCGCCTTCGGTGGACCGATGACTTGGTGAGAGTCGCAAGAATGCATTGGATGCATGACGCACAGGACCGTTCATTGTGGCGACATTTGAGGGAGGCCTATGTCCAACAGTGTACGTCCTTCGATTGAAATGATGATGATGACAAGTAATACAGCTCATGACCGAAAAAAACAAAGTATCTTGTCGAAAATATAAATTATCACCAAACACTAATACAATAAACCCGGCGAAAACCCCTCCATTAGAGTTTGGTGTTACCCCTTGCGTTGATTCTTATCCTATTCAATGAAAGTCCAATGTTAATATGAACTAACTGCCTCGTTACGTCAGTGATTGAAAGGACAATCGCTTGCGGCTGAACTGTGACGAAACGAGCCGAACGTGGCTCGTGCACGTAGTGACAGCGAAAGTGTTATAATTCGCTCACTGACATTTCGGCAGCCTTTGTCGATGTCAATGTCAGTGCCGAGATTTTTTGGAAATTACCTCTTTTTAATAATTTGGTTAAGTATGATTAATGATGTTTTTTTTTTGTTGTTAATGGTACCTTATAATTAAGAAGAAATTCAGCCTATTAATTTCAACTTACTAGTAATAAAGATAAAAGATAATTATCATTTTTATTTATATCATAACGGTACCATTACAAATCAATTTGAATGTTCAACAAAAAACTATAAAAGGCTGCACGACAACCACCTTAACTTAAATCAAGTTTCTCAATAAACGAAACTTCAAAAAAAGCGAGCATTTTTTACTAAAGGTGCATGAGAGCGTCTCTATAGGGAAAGCACGATTGGAGCAAGCCTCTAATTGACATATACAAACGATCTTTTGTTCACCGCGCAACTATCGATATTTCGAACAATGTGAGCACATCATTATTCATTGTTTGATTTTACTATCTCTTAATTTCGCGCTCGTTTTCGCACGGAAGACGTATTGCTAATTAATTAGTAACAATAAAGTGGCTGATGAGTAAAGTTTGCGTGATCAAAGATTTTCTTCTGTCATTCGTCAGCCGTTTTTATTGAGTTGATCTATGAAGCCTGCCTGCCTGCCCTGGAACGCAAAGGGCAATTAAAGGAACAAGAGAAAGTTTAGTCAATAAAAGTTTGACACTTCCTTTCACTCCATCCAAAGCGGAAAAAGGTATTTGATGATTTCCCACCTAAAAAAAGACCGATAATGCTAAATATATGGTGATTTAATTTACATCAGTATCACTAGCATAACAATCAATTTAAATCTTAAATTCAGAACAAGGTAATAATTTTATTATGATTGTTAATGGCCCGATCAAAGCAATTTTATTATTAAATTTTCCTTCTAATGGCGACTTCTGCGGTCCTCAATAGAATTGATCTTGCCTGTGGTCAAGCTTGTGTAGTATTGAATGGATTAAATTTTATGGAAGAATTTTATTATGATTGCGAGTCACTCACATAATTTCTATGACCGTCAATTCTGGCGAAAAAACCAGCAATTCGAACTTAGGACTGTAATGTTATGTAAACATAAACTATCAGTAAAGTCATTGAGATTATCTGTCAATTTACAGTTTTTAACTACTCTTGTGATGGAGTAACTCTGATCGTTTTATCGATATGTCTCGGCATTTAAATATTATTATCATGTCTCCCCTTTTCCTTAGGCCTGTTGCTTAAATGACCACCATTCTTAAAATTACATTTTCATTCCGATTTGAAATTCCTTTAAATCTTGAGTAACCACTTCATTATAAGTATGTATGTTGTAATGTCATGTTTCATGTCTGCCCGCCCCATCGATTAAAAGCCTGCGTGCGTTGGTCAGCGGCGAGCTTTTGATAGTGATGCGCCACATATTCGAACGAAAATATCGATATTTCGAAAATACTTTTCTCTCATCGAATTATAAAAATAAATCTAAAGTTTGTTTAGAAGATCCGCTAATTGATTGAGGAATTTTGATTGATAGTTAACAATTAAATACAAAATGTTTGGATTGTAAGCAAATTGATACCAAATTGATTTGAAGGTCGTAAAATATTTTGGAAAGAGACTCTCTATTTGATGAATGCTACGGTTGGCATATTTATGATACTTTAATGGACAGATAAAATTGTTTTTAATGATTTTTATTACCAGTTTGATAAGGTTTGTTATATTCAAAGCATTTAACTGAAGTGTAAAGTTTTTTTTTTTGTTTTGGCAACTGAGCCGCTTTCGACTATTCAAGTGTAAAGTTATTAGTGCTTTCAAATATCCACAAAGTCTATCTAGAAGCTAGACAGTCCGGTCTTATCTTTGTACCTTCAATTCATTTCCCACGTCGAATTAGATGGAATGTCATCCGCTGATAGATAAAGTGCGTAACATTGATATCGATATTCACAGCGGTGGTCTTGTAAACATCGATACTCGGTATCACTAATTAGTAGCCGGTGAAAGTTACCGACCGACTGACCACAATCCAAGTTCGATGTTTTGGCTGTGTCGATTCTAGATCGATTCTACTTTCGTTTTTGACTACACTTACCGCTCACCTCGCCCGATTGTATGATTTATTTCTTACTTACGTTACATAGATATAATTACACGTTTGGCTACGGATTTGTTGCGGCCAGTCACTCGCCGCGACGGGTTTTGGTTTAATTAATTTTAGCTGATGATATTCATTAATAACCTTCTGTGTTGAGCGTTGTAATTAAACTTCAAGTGCGTGGTATTGGAGTTACTCAGTTTTTTTTATTCATGAAACATGGAATATCACAGTCCTATCCATACTTTTATTCAAACACAATCAAGCAATTAGAAACACTTAATCATGCTAACAACTTTAAATATTTTGAATAAAATATTTGTTGTACAAATTATTCCAGTATTCAATGCAAATGATAGCTTTATGAATATGTTTGATCATATAACTGTACGCATAAATGTGAAAAAAGATATTAATCGGATATGAATAACAGTCAATTAAAGAGTATACGAAAATAACCACATTGAACGTCAAGTTGATTAGTTCGGTGAGACACGGCTGGTTGCGGTCAGGCTTTGAAGCCAGCGAGTGAAGTAGCCCAAAAGATATTAATTTGTTTCTTGTAGCGTTAATATCTTCTCTTTATGGGAGCTTTTCACATTGCCACATTTGTAGTCTGTTCTAGCCGTGTATACCTTGCTTATATATTATGTGTTGTTATTATCATATCTTTTATTATCCTTTAAATATAATCAGATTTCATTAACTTGATTTGGTTTACTGCTGGTAGTTTTATTTTTACCATTAGTATCGAAACCACTATAAGTAGTTACACTAGTGTAGATAAGTAAAAAAGTAGATAGCCTTTAACACTTTCTATTGCTATTTAGTATCTAATTTAAGAACAAAAGCCCAATTACTAACACTGTCAAATCCCACAAAAGCATTTAACGCCTTAAACCGTTAAAACCGGCTCAAACGCTGTTCACACTTCTATAAAGCCATCCAAGCTCGATATGTTTTTATCGTTCGCTTATTCTGAGGCCTAACAGTCTTCGTCGACCTCCGTCGGATGTGGGGCAGCGGGTCTTCGATGTGGGTTTATGATGCAGCCCCACAGGTTCTCAGCCACGGTGGGTGCCGTCATTGTGTGGGGCAATTAACTCTAACTGTCAACGTTTCCTAGGATTCCATGTGAACGCTCCATCAATAGGGATTGTTGGATTTAATTATTATAATTGTTTCGCTTGTTTGTTTGTTGTTGTGATAAGAACTGTATCTGGTTTCGTTATGTTCATGTCTATGTTTATGAGCTTTGTAAGTTCTATTGGGAATGGTTTTTCGTCATTTAAATTAGATGGATCGTTATATTCATCAATTTTTATACAAGGTTTGTCAATGCATATAAATAGAATTTGTGTTAATGTGCTTTTTTCATTAGACGATATGGTTGGTTTGAATCAAAGTAAGTGTTAAGCAAATAACATAAAACTCACTTTAAAAGTACTCAAGCTTTTACATTTTAGAATCAAGTTACAGGTACGATAGGTACTTATAATAAGTTAAGGAAAAAAATACTGTAATTTAGTTTACTGAAATTATATTAAAATATATAAATCCAAAATATGAACTCAATTACTCCTGTCAACGCCTAAACTTAGCATCGCAAAACATAAAAATAATACAAAAAAAAAAATAGACTTTTACAAAATCTCTTGAGAAACTTGTGTGCCCAATAGTACTGGATTCTTAGTCACGTAGGTAAATATTGATAACTTTCCAAGCAAATATTTAGTTTGCCGTAGCACACTTACTCAATATAACATCTCCAAGCTAATATGCCAATTAAAACTCCAAGGTAATTCTGGTTTTAGCGAAAGCAAAAGTTCGAGATCGAGTGTCGTTGACCGCAAAGATTTGACTGACGAAATCGTAACTGAAAACGTAACATAACTAACTGTCTTTGTCGCACGCTTGATTGACGTGTATGTCTGTCTCTTTATAAATCGTGACAAGTCTCTGACAAGTTGACATGTGATCCTCGAAATCCTAGAAGTGTTTGTGTTGGAGAAAGTTTAAATAAAGAGTTTCGGTCGAGAGCGTTTCGTGTGTTAAAAGGCAAATCAATTTGCTTTCCTGATTTGTAGGGAAGTGCTACATTTTTGGGTTGGCCGGATTCTACGTTCAAATGTTCTTTACCAATTATTGTCCATTTAATAGTTTAAAAAAACTTGCATCAAAGCGTGCCACTTTTGTCTTTTTTTATTTTGATGTTATGGTGAGGCGTTGTTGGTGAGGATCGTTGATGGTGAGGCGCACTAGTTTATTAAGAGCCTATTCACTCTAACCTTGAAGACACTAAATTATAAATGGACGGGAATACCGCAGCAGGCAAATTATACCAGTCCTTCGATGTATGCGGTATAAACGACGAAGCGATACGCTTAGTCCGAATCGTAGAAGTTTCAACAACGTATGGGTGGTTACTCGCCGTACGTCGGGTTGTCCGATGACCGACCGCAAAGCTTTGCGCTTCGCTAGCTGGAAAAACCAGTCTTGGTGGCAGGCGTTAAAGTCCCCAAATACCTACGGTCGGCCAGTAGAGTACCGTGCTTCGGATCCTTCTACCCTTCACAATCAAACGCCCGACACAACAACAGCTAGTGCATCATACACGGTGTACATCGCAACAAAAACTGTTCAGACCCATCTTCCACCATACGGCTACAATAGACATCACACTGGAACACGACGGATAGCTTGGCGGCATGGCTTTGTCTGGTGGGTCGTAACTTTTAAGCCGGCAGCCGATGCTATGGCCTATCACCGCATAAAGATTTCCTTTCCTAAGATTTCATTGTTCTAAGTATTTAGCTTTAACTACCTTATTAACTTCAACACTATATTCCATCATCAGTCATCCCAAGTTTGCAAACTTCTGTAGCAGTAACTAAACTATGGATTCTATAATATAGCCATGTCATCTCAGCTTCAACTGTGACTTCATAAACCAAGTTTTATGAGATAGTGTCGGGACGCGAACATTATGGTAACAACTTTACGATCGTAACTTCTGCAAAAGTGAGGCTGATCAGTTTCAGAGTTCTGTAGTTCTAGACCTAAATCATATCTTGCAAAGTTCTGTAGTTGAACACTGAATGTTATCTTTTATAATATACTTTATCGCAGCATGACCATTTATATATTCAATAATTAATATTGATTACAAAATCTGAAGAGATATTGGAATGTTTGTTAATGTAGTTTTGCTAACAGCAAACAAAAAAACAGCCCATAGAACTAACGCTGACCGTAGTGTAAGCTAATTGAACCCAAATTGAGTGCTTTTCAAGTTGGTCCTTATCATAAGACTTGGAGAAGGATCTTTAACCCATATTTGGCTAGGTCATAAATGTCATAATCCACAGTAGATGTCAAAGATTTAACATTCGTGAGTTTTAAGTTATTTACTGCATAAAACAATTTACATTTATGAGTGCTCTCATCTCTAATAGTGATGAAAAGTACAAAAAAGAAGTAATAAAAGTAATTAGTAAACTCTTTTCAATTTTCTTTTCACATAGAAATTATTGATGTAAGTTATTGAAAAATCTACCATTTTCAAATAATTTGCCCGACGTCGTTCCTTCCTCTTTTTGATAATATTAAATCCTGTTAAACCCATCCTTATATAAAACCCATTCCATTTTAAAGCTTACAGTATTGTTACATATTTAAACCTAACCATTTAATCCGGATTAATTTTCTCAAAACGCAACCTTTCCCAAATCTCTTAATGAATCTTGAATTGTAAATCACTTTAAAATTGTTCGCATCTGTAGGCAGGTGAGTACTTCAGTTTATATTGTCGCGATATGCTTTCAGTTTCGTTGTGTGCCCCCGCGCAGGTCAATGCTCGGTAAGATCTAGTGCGCGATAGCTTCCTTACTCAATGATATTGTTTACTTTTAGTCTAGACTTGTCAGTTGTGTTTTAATTCGTCCAAGGCTTTTGAATACGTAGACCATGCGTGTACGTTTTTGTGTTTGTAAGAGAGATAGTCGCTTTCCAATGCTTTATGATTTTTATGCAAATATTAGGTATAGAGAAATGCGTAAAAGTTGGTTGGTACGGAATAATTTGCTTTCTTCTATGTGTTTGATTTCCATCTTGAATATTTAACAAGATTTTTTTTTTGTGAAACCTATTTTCTTTTACAGTGTAGATCGATTCTCAGCAGTAATTTAAAAAGACTGGCGGTGATAATGATAACAAGGAATGTTTATGAGATCTGTGATTTGTAAGAACACAATTTTAAAAGAAAAAAACTCAAACACAAGTCACATGTGATAGTAACACAGATCATAATCACAAAACACAAGAGCTCATTATAATTCCCATAGTAATACAACCCGATCCCGAGTAACCGATACTAAAGATACAAAGATATACAAAATTCTTTCACATAATAAATTCACCGAAGGGTTCGAGCTAATCGTGTCAAGTCCGCAGTGAAAGTAAGAGGTGGGCGCGAGAGATTCACAAGCGTGCGCACGAAGTCAATGATACCGGCGAGGTAATGATGGCCACGTGGTTCGGTGGTCATGACTTTCAGAATGATGTTGTTTGTGTCGTTTAGACCGGACAGACTCTGCCCTGACATAATACATAGGTGTTAGTAAATAAATATGTAGTGTAAAGATGCTTACCTATAGGTCCTAAAAAAGTAGAAAACTTTGAAGCATTATACTATTTTTTATTATTGTTCACGTTCGAGCTAAATGTAATAGTGTTGAACACATTCTGGATGAAAACGATTCTATAATATAATCTCAGAAGATTAGAATTTTATACCGCTATTCGAGAAAAAATTTAAGCCTAGGACATATTCCGTTTATAGAAAATCCTGCAGTACCTAATTTGTACATATTAGATAAGTAGTCTGGTTTTAAAATGTGTATACGAAGATAATAAAATCGGCGGTTTGGTACTAACGGCCTTGTGGTCCGGTCATGACTTTCAGAGTGATGCCCTTGCGGAGAGCCTCTAGATAAAATGAGATTCTGTCAGCGATAACGATCTTCAAAGCTATATATTTTGTCATGGATCATGTAACGTGACAGGGCATTTCAGTAGTGTATGTCAATGCCTTTTTTAATCCCTTGCCAATTTCGTCACTGATGGAATTGTCAACGATAACGATTTTCAAAGCGATATGTTTTGTCATTGATCACGTAATAAAACCGAGCATTTTAATAGTGCATGTCAATCCCTTTTTTAACCCTCTTGAAAATTTCATCACTGATGGAATTTCGGTTTATCAAGGCACTGGTGCTGTATATGCATATATGCCCAAAGAAGGCTGCAGTTTAAAAAATCGAAAATTAATAAAAATATGAAAGCTTGCGGTCATTAAAACTATTATTAGCTATTGTTCGTATTTGAGCCAAATGTAACGGTATGATTTTGAAGAAAATCATACGATACCAGCTTAGAAGCTTAGAATGGTCGGAGATTATGAATCTCCAACCATTCTAACCCTTCGTGTCTACGCAAAAATATATTTTTGATGATAACCTCATCTATAAAATTACCACTACAAGCTTCAAAAAGTAAGGGAAAATAGGCATCTCAAAAATTTTGATTGGCAAGCATGACAATCCGTTTTTGGTCGTTCTTAAGGCAACGTCTAGAGTGTACTGTCCAATGTAATCTGTAATGCTTGACTAGACTTTTCAAATTACATTACAAAACCGGCACTTGTTTCTCTTTGTAAGGATTACAAGAGGATTATGACTTAGGACATGTTACAGTCACGATATTTGTCACGCCGCCGGATTGATAGGTAAGTAGATAAATTATATAAGGTGGCCAAACCCGATGTACTTTTTTGCCACCATTTCAATCTGAGGCTGACTGCTTGTGTTTGATATCTACTTTTTTTAAGAGTTATTTATGAGCTATTTCTTTTTGTTCTTAAAGCTATGAAAACATGTTAACTTCAGTGATTGTATTGTAAAGCTCTAACATGAATTGTAAAACGTCAAAATGTTTGTCAACTTGTTTTTGTAGGTAACGAATTTATTGATCCCCAGAGGTCCCCAATTCGAGAGATTCTGAATTTTTCAGTGGGTTTATCTACAAGGACGTGCCAGGGTCAATTTAGAACATTAAAAGCTAGACATTTGTTACTTTGGGCAGTCAGATCCTCGTACCTAACAAAGTACCTATTCGCTAACTAGTTTTAGTCCACGCACAGGTAAAGAATTTAATCGGTGTTGTTATCTATACAAAATTACAAAGCCTGATTAATATAATTATAAAAAATATCTCTATAATTTCATTGGATATTAAAAATATCTTTATTTGTATATATCCTAGTTTGCCAGCCTGTACTTTTCACTTATTTTAAATTAAGTAGGTAAATTTTTTGTTTGTGAGAAATAAGAAAGTTTAAATAATAATAATAATATTCACACAACTATCACACAACGCCGTCTAGTCTCAAGCTAAGCAGAGCTTGTGTTATGAGTACTAGACAACTGGTAAACATACTTAAATATTTCTAAATACATACATATTATAGATAAATTACACCCAGACACAAAACAAATGAGTTTGTTGCATCACTATATAATAAGTGTCATATCTGGTAATAGATAATGTTGTTCTGTTATTATGAAGATAGATTATTACATGTAACGTAGCCTGTAAGCCATGACCACACTTCTAAATGGTATTCGTGTGATTTAGAATTATTTAATTTAATATAATTTATGAAATTGATTTGGATGGATTTTGAATCTTTGTAGAACCTTCTGTAGAAAGAAAGTGAGATTTTGTGTTTTTTATGACCTTTTAATGATTTCATGTAAAATATTACTAGGTATTAGATGACATAAATAAAACAAAAAAAAAATGCCAATAAAGGAGTCCTAAACAACTTTCCAATATATGAAAACCTTTTCACTCATACTCATTTAGCGACCCAATAAAAATAAAACTGTACACTTTATGTTCGCCAAAAACATAATACGGTATCATAAAGGAACATTAAAATTAAATTTTATCGCCACACCTTTTAAACTCGAGAGAAATAACTCGTTACAACCGTGTAGCCATAAAAATAATGGATCGTTTTATTAATTGTTAATCTGCAAATAAACAGAGGCCGCGGCTGCAGTGAAAAACGTTACGCAGTGATCAGCGAAGGTGCAGTAATGATCTTCTGAAGTTGAGGGTCCACCGCACCCTGTAATTATACAATGGACGCACTGCGACCGCATACTTTACAAGCGAAAATGCACCGCAAAAAGTCTAAAGTAGCATGTACAAAGAGTTCCGGTAGTGCTTTAGTACTTTCTCCCGGTGCTCCCACGGCCCACTTGCCCCGAAAAGCAACTTGTTCAGCGGGAACGCCCAAAATTCGGTGATTAAAGTGGTGCGGTGTGCCTACGTCTTTACTTTCGCGAGCTCCCGCCAATTAAGCGGCGTGGCCGGCTGTGTTTTGTTTTTATTAAAGTGCTGAATGAGATGTTTGAGATTGAATTGCCTAGGCTGTTATTTTACAAGTTTATCTCTCATTTTCAACTGTTGTTTATTGGCCATCAATAAATTCAACCCTTCACTCGGACACACTGCATTGAATACAGAATTAACTGCAGACAATAAAATTTATTAAGTGATTATAAATGTAACATTAAAAATGAAACGGAAACAATATCTTTCTCTTATACACAAGTCACAAAGTAAGTATTTATTCTTAAAGACAGTCGGATTTCGGAAGCACAAACAATATTACATTCGGAAAACAATAACCATCTTGATCCTTAATTAAACATACCACGTTTCCGCAATAACATGGCTGAGATAGTAGGAGGGACAAAACAAAATATAATAGCATTCCCATTCAGTAAGGACAGATATACGAACAGTATACAAACTTTCCTTTTTTAGTGAAGCAAAAGGGAAATAAGAAGGTACATTCCTTTCGCGATTCGATCGAAGACTTAGCGTCTTGACCCATTCACCCTTGAACCACAATTTCTAATGGAGGGAGATGGTTCATTATTTAAAATGTGTACATGTTTCAACGTCGGCAATCGAAAGTGGGCAGATCGGAGCTCTGATAAGGATACACTTTACTTTGATTTATAACCGTAGTGAAATAAACATGGTTACGAATGCAAATGTAATGTTTCGAGTTTAGAAATTATTGATGGCATTTTGATGTAATGTGCGTGATCGCAATTTTTTATTTTTAGCTCAGTGTGGTTGATTTATAGTCTGCTCTGACAATCATATTATTCTTATATATTAAAACTCAAAATTATGCGATTGTACTTTCGTGAGCAAAAGCACTTATGCAGAATGATGATGATTATAATTTAAATGTTATTCTTATTTACGGAAATCAAGCAATGGGTGATTCTGATTTTTGAAGATGTTAATTTTATAGAAATATTCTGAATAACAAGCAAGATTAAAAAATCTAAAACTGCAAGTATTATTGACTTTTGACCAGGTATCGTATTTTTTTATGACTATTAACGAATTTAATTACAAACTCCTGAATGAACATTGCGTAAAACTCTCCCCACCCACCAACAGATTTGAAACAGGTGTCATTCTAAGTGTCTAGTTGAATAGAGTTTTTTTTACTAAAGCGACATATGTCAAAGGTTTAGTAAAAGGTCTTATAAAATATTTTTATTTTAACCTAACCTAACCTAAGTTGCGCGCACATAATATCCATTTTATGGTTTATGGGGTTACAGAGACACATTGATTTGAATGATCATATTGTAATATATGACTAATAATAAATGCTTTTGTATGGAAAAATAAACACATTAATTTCCAAAAGTTTTTTTTTAAATTAAATAAAAACCCCATATATTTTAACAACCAAACCAGCTGCAGCATTCCTATCCAAAAAAGACAAAACTTTTGTGGATAGGAATGAACAAACTGACTTGTATCCTATGTCTGTTGGAGGGTGGGGACGGTGGCCATACAAAATTTGGCATCCTCCTTTCGTGTAGATTCAAAACTGCACCTTATATATTAGAGGCCTGCCCCAGCTTTGCACAGATATCAGAAATCTTTGAAATTCATGGCTTTTCTCTACTATAATACCTATATATACAACTTAACCTTCCATTGACTGGTCTGTTGGTCTAGTGGTTAGTGGCCCTGACTGCTATGTCGTAGGTCGTGGGTTCGATTCCCACCCAGGATAAATGTTTGTGTGATGAGTACGATCATTTATTCTGTGTCTGGGTGTAATTTATCTATATATGTATGTATTTAGAAATATATACGAGTAAGTATGTTTATCACTTTTCTAGTACCCATAACACAAGCTCTGCTTAGCTTGGGACTAGACGGCATTTTGTAATAGTTGTGGAATATTATATTATATAATATTATTATTTTCAACCGTACCAACCATTCTGCCTTTCTTATATTTTCATTGATAATTCATGTTTCAAATGTGTGAAATCATATCTATTTATTAGCAGTGTGCACCCCCGACTCTAATTAAACTTAACATGACGAAGCTAGCATCACTTTCTCATTCCACCACACACATACTTTTACACTATAGTTAAGAATAAATTTTATTATTATAATAATGAAAGTTATTCATGTTCAGTCATTCGCCAGAGAGAAAAGTTGTAAACATATCAGAAATAAAAGAAATTGTAAAACAAAGTAAACGGACACACGATTTTATGAAGAAAGTATCGTATATTGTATATAAAATTGTTGTTTATTTAACATTTGTATGTATTTCTAATGCACGGTGAATACTGTGTTATTGAGAATCTAGAAAATGTCACAATTTCTAGATATAAAATTTGAGAAATGGAATTTGAATCAATATTGTTCCTTTGAAAGCACGTAAAGTTGTAGGTGTCGGCTGTCTTTTGTAGATTCTTGACAGTCGTTAGAATAGTCAGAAGCTAAAAAATCTGACTCCAACCAGTCTCACCAAGGGCATTGTGTTACCAAGTTACATGATTGTGAAGATCAGATAGACAGTCACTCCATATGAAATACTAGTATTCAACTGCGGCGTATTTAATTGAAAGCCGATCGTTGGGAAAAGGCTAGCACTATCTTCTCCAAAAGTTTACCTACAGGTGTACCTATGCCTCAAAGAACTGTCAGCATATTTGAGGATGCCTGCCAGGACCAATGCCTGCCCAACCTGGAACCCCAAGGGCATTAGAAAGTAAACATAACTGGGCTTTAGTCAGTAAAATTCTAATATTTTCCGCTCCGCCGAAGCGAAGCTTCAAGCATAAGGAGATATTTGATAATTTCCCACTTAAAAAATAGGAGTGTGGGTACGTATATTATATCACTCACTTTCATCAATGTCCCTTTCTCTCAGTGGCCCCGCGCGTCATGGGGCCCCGGTTGGACATACAAACACAGGTCAGGATAACTCCTGTATCATACAATATATAACCGATTCCAAAACATAGATAAAGAATGTAAGCAAATGCAATGGGGCTATCGCTACCAGGCCCTGTGACCTGTGAGAAAAATAAGTTAGAAGAGTTTAAATCATACGTCTTTTTAATTAATAATGGAAGTAACTGAGATAGCACAATAAGGGGAAATTACTCTTGTTTCCCGAGTTCATTATTGAAAATTAATTCACTTATTTCGGTCGGAAAAACATTTAAGACTTTTTAAGCCATGAATGTTTTTCCTGTTTCTTTTTATAAAGTACTTTCTACAAGTCCGTAACATGTTTTCTGGAATTTCTAAATGACTATTGAGACTTTTCGAATTTCTTTTTAAAATACAATTGAGTAAGGATAAAGAAGCCTGAATTTTTAAAGATTGTTTTAGAAATGAAAGTGGCAATATGTACTTCAATATACATGTTATCGGTAATCTATATAATTCAGGTATTCTGTACAATACCTAGGCAATGTATACCTGGGGCGTCCAGGCAATGTATGAAATAATATGAATATTATTATCCATTACAAACTTTACTTAGGTAATATACATTATTCCTAGGGATTGTATTAGAGTACCTGCTGGTCCACTGGCGATGTGTAAAATAAATAGATTTTGGTCAAATAAAAAATAATGTAATGTAATTTTTTCGTTTTTTAAGTCACATTCCTGTAAAGTTTTTTTTTTTTTAATTGATATAAACCAGTGCTTGACTGCGATCCACCAGATTGTAAGCAGTTATTCAATCGTCGATGGTGAGGCGCACTAGTTTATTAAGAGCATTTATATAGATTTAATTATTTTTTTCGTAAAGTTCGTGACAAAATGAAAGGTAAAATACGCATACATATTCATTTTACAAATATGTAGTTGAACACACTAAAACAATGCTAAAATCGCAACTAATCAAAATGGTAGTATGCAGGTACCGTTCACAGAGAAATACTGTCGTGGAAACAAAATCACAATACGGCACCAGATTCCGTCCTACATCGTTGGAAACTGTACCAAGATGCTGACAAAGTGGGTCCATTATGAGAACCTACTGATGATGGGTATACACTGTACACACGACGACTTATAAAGTTATACTTTCTAGTATAAGCAGACTTCGAATTGTATAGGAAGGCGGAACAATGAGAGGTCAGCATATTCTGGTGTTGTGGTAATGAACATTGTATGAGATAATGACACTATCATTCGTAGTGTTCGCCGTAAATGCTGCTAATCCTATATTGTTCTTAACAATGAGCACTTATACGTCATTTTGATTCTGTAATTACATATTATTTAGCATTGGATAGTAACCTAACAATGGCGGATTCGTGTGTGGACATTATTTTTATTCTACACATGCCCACATTGTTTGACTTTCTCAGGAATTTCTCTATCTCACGTGTGTTTTTACGAAATATTAGCATAAAAACTCTCTGTCGCTATGTGTGAAAAATATTCAGCTGCCTTTCCTACATTTTGACTTTGAAATTCGAGAAAAATTTTAAGGAAATATATAAGTTATCTTCAGCTACCGTTTACGTTTATTCATGAATGTGCCGTTTATACAGGAAAATGTAAATGTATAACATTTTGCGAATATACAGGTATAGGAAAAAATCGTGTCAAAGACTATATCAATATCTAGGTAAAATTTTCGACGCTATTTGCCTAAAATATTCTCCAGTCTCCGACTAGGTCATTATCAAATTACATCCTAGATTCAAAATCTATGTAAACACGATAACATAACAATGCACTTTCCTGAGCGAGGCGCTAATGGAATTTGAACAAATAAAGAGTTTTTGAAAAATTTCTCGTGCATTCACTTTATTTATTTTATACAAAGATCTTGGTGCAAATAAGCAGTTACTATTGGTAACATAGATAATTTACTTGTAACCAAACACCATAACACTTATTTCTACCTCACAGTCGCGTCAAACACGCGCTCCTTTCCAACAGCGAGACGTAGCGTCGCAGCACAATAATGTTACTACGCTACTAATACCTAAGCTAGGCTCTAAAACGATGTCATCGGTCCTTACAGTACCGAAATATGTACATTTGAACGTATTGTCCCGGCTAGTGACTCTTTTATCATATATCTGGCCTTATAGACTAACAGAGAATATAAATTATCATATACACAAAATAAAAATATTTCTTGTTTAAGGACAGCCTTTCCTGAAAATATCGTACCTTTTCCCTTTCCTTTTTCCATCGACAGCAACTGAGATTTATTGTATAGGATATATACGACAGTTTCGATCAACCCTGTTAGATTGGGGTAGTTTAAGAAAGCTTTGTCAATAATTTAAACAATTCCCACGGTGTTTGTTTGAAGTGAAACTATCCACTAATGTTTCAAATGTGTTTGTTTACAGATGCGACTTCGACGGGGCTTGGCTATAGGCGTCCTGCTCATATTACATATGGTGAGATTGTTTGCATTGTTTTCTTATACCTACATCAGCTTCTGCCAGCGGCTTTGCCCGCTTGAAAATAGGATTTTCCATGCAAACTTTGGACCCCCGTTTCAACACCTTAGGGAGTGAATTTTGGAAAATCCTCTCTTAGTGCTCGCCTACGTCATAAAAGGAAGCTTTGTGCAGAATTTCATGTTCCTAGTTCCAGTAGTTTCGGCTGTGCGTTGATATGTCAGTCAGTCAGTTTTTCCTTTTATATATGTAGATAACTTACATGATACAATAGCTACTGTTAGCGATTTCACCAGAATTATAGTAGAAAATGGGCCAAGGGAACATACTCTCAGGATAAAAAGAGTTGTTGAAACCCCTACGGTCCGGACCAAGCGTTTCGCGTCATCGTATATACCGCGTACATCGAGGGACTGAAACAATGTGCCTGTTGCGGTCTACCCGTCCGATTATAGTTAGCTTCAAGGCTAGAGAGAATAGGCTCTTAATAATTTTGTGCGCCTCACCATCAACGATTGCATCAGGTGAGATCGGAGTCAAGTACTAATTCAAATAAAAAAAAAAGTGTCTATGTGCTGTCTCACGAAATGGTCTACCTGTACATCAAGTTTCATCGTAATCCTTTCAGGCGTAACAAACATTCACATACACTTACAAACTTTCGCCTTTATAATATTGACTGGCCTGTTGGTCTGGTGGTTAGTGGCTCTGACTTCTACGCCGGAGGTCGTGGGTTCGATTCCCATCCAGGAAAAATTTCTGTGTGATGAGCACGATCATTTGTTCTGTGTCTGGGTGTAATTTATCTATAATATGTAGGTATGTATATAGAAATATATATTAAAGCATGTTTATCAGTTGCCTAGTACTCATAACACAAGCTCTGCTTAGCTTGAGACTAGACGGCGTTGTGTGATAGTTGTAAAAAAAAAGATAAATATTGGTGTGATACATAGTAGATAACACGTGAATAGACCAAAATGCTCCCATTGCTGGGACATAGACCTGTACCATGACGTTTAAAGTAAAATTGTTTCATTCTTATTTCCAGTGTGGGTAAGAGATGGCGCTAGACAACCTGTATAGCTCTGTCTCTTACCCACACTGAAACTGAAATAATCTTTCTTTGAACGTCATGGTAACCAGGTTAGCCGTGAAATAGATTGGCCAAAAAAGGTTTTGATAGATGACACGTGAATATATTATTTATATATGGCTATCGGCACTAAATATTAAATTTCCCTAAAGAAGTACTTCTTTTTAAGCTTGGAGAGTCACGAACTACTAACACAAAAGCTTTAGTCTACAGCTATTCATCATATTCCTACCTAAATACATCATCGCTTTAGAATAAAAAGCTTGGCATTGTAATTTATATTTTTTTTAAGAAAGAAAACGGTGGAAACGCACGCACAGTCTTAATTTCACACAAAAAAAGTTTTTTAACTTGTACCGTACGTCATCGTTCATAAGGTCCTCGTAAAATTCCGTAAGTGTGTATACAAAAAGCACGCAAGTACCATTGGACGTTTTTACGATATAATAACTTTAAATATATAAATTAAATACATCTAAAAACATATCTAGATCGAAAACTAAATGAACCCAAGTCGTCGACGGCGCGTAGACGCGCGCCTCAAGGAGATGTCAGCAAAACCTTAGGTGCCCAGCAAGGTCAAAGCCTACTGGGACCAGAGGTGGTTTTAGTCAGTAAAAGTCTGATACGCCCTCTCGCTCCGCCCTAGAGCGCTTTGTCATTAGATGTTTTCCCACCTTAAAAAAAGGTCGCAGTTTTTTTCTCCTCCTGTATATATAACTCTTTAGCATTTATAAGATTTTTACTTGAAAGCGATGATAATGAAGAACGTAAAACACTAACGCTCAACTCTAACTCAACTTTTCAGGACACTCTGCATCTAAATCTGATTTGCATTTTTCATGGTTAATTATAAATCGCGCACCATTTTTAAGGTTCCGTACCAAAAGGGTAAAAATGGCACCCTATTGCTATCACTCCGCTGTACGTCTGTTTGTCACCAGGCTGTATTTCATGAACCGTAGTAGCTAGGCCGTTGAAATTTTCACAGATGATGTATTTCTATTGCCGTTTTAACAAACAAGAGCAGGGGTGGCTGAGCGGTAACGGCCCCGACTTACGAGTTGTAGGTAGCGAGTTCAAATACGCATTATTACTTTGTGTAATTTATTTCATCACCACTGCTCTTAAAACGGTGAAGAAAGAAATGTTAGAACCAAAAATTCGAAGACAAGTGACATTCACCAACCCGCACAGGGCCCGCGTGGTGGATTACGGCTCATTCCCTCTCCTAGAGAGAAGGTCTGAGTCCCAGCAGTGGGACTCGCGGCTCTTGAATGCATATTCAAGACCCAAAATAATCTAAAGCTACTGGTCAGTAAACTAAAGTAATGACGTACCAATACAACCAAATCTATAAAAAAAATCTGCTCACGTACTCCTCACCAAATTAATTCAACCAATAGAAAGGAAGAAAGGTCTATTGTTTAATAAATAGTTATGAATAACATGGGACTGTCTATTTGTTCATGCTAATTCTTATTGTTTGGGCGGGACGATACCTCCCACTATTAAATTAAGACTTTAGGTACCTAAGTACTGTTTACTTTCTCTGCCAATTTATGAGTAATCGTTCATTCATAAATCATTAGGTACCTATTCCCAGTGCCACAACTAGGGCGGTGCTTATTATTAACATGTTCTTATTTTTATTTATTTTTTGACATAACTGTAATTACTCAAATAAATTCATAATAAAATGATTAAATAATAATAATGTATATTTTATGTTACTTAGGATTAATTAAAATTGCAATGCTTGAAAAAGGCTGCTAAGTCAAAAGTACTGACATGATATTA
Organism: Mythimna vitellina; assembly: GCA_949316375.1. Lineage (NCBI taxonomy): Eukaryota > Metazoa > Arthropoda > Insecta > Lepidoptera > Noctuidae > Mythimna > Mythimna vitellina. Next base: position 7,158,141 of record OX438696.1, read on the forward strand.
TAACAACATTGTAAACATTTAGTTCACAATAAACGCTTTGACTTTGACTTTGCTAACGATGCCTAGGCACAGGTCGCAGTCCCTGGAGGGGCGCAAAAATTCAATATTTAGTCCATCTTGTTTGTATTGTACTTTATTCTAGGAGCGTAATTATAGACACTCGCAAAGGGCGTATACAATGCTAGTTTCGGAATAATCAGATACGAATAGGAATAATCAGTAGCCTATTCCTATTTATCCTAAAGGATTCTGTCTACAGCGTACCATGTCATGGCGACATCTATGCCACCGCATACGAACTAAAGACCTCGTCATCATCATTTCAGCCGAAAGACGTCCACACGACATAGGCCTCCCCCAAATGTCGCCACAGTGACCGCTCCTGTGCGTCTCGCATCCATCAGATTCCCGCAACCCTCACCAGGTCATCGGTTCACCTTGTGGGAGGCCTTCCAACGCTGCGTCTTCCGGTACGTGGTCGCCATTCCAGAACCTTTCGGGTCCATCAACCATCTGTTCTGCGAGCAAAGTGCCCTGCCCATTGCCACTTAAGTCGGGCGATTCTTCGTGCTATGTCGGCAGCCTTGGTTCTCCTGCTTAGAATGTATCAACAGCGTTTAATACCCGTGTATAACTGTTTTAGTGACCGTAGCATCAGCGTATCACACCCGTATGGACTCCGTTCTATTGGTTAAACACAGTTTAATTACTACATAGTAGTAAAGTCTAGAAGACAAAGAGAATATTTTTGTTTAGAAAATTATTTTGACTATGTGTTTTCTAGAGAGATTTGGATTGAACTGTTGGTAACACAGTAATAATAATAATACATTTATTGTCTCCAAATAACAAAATACAAAACAAAATTATTGTAGACCTTGAGAAGATTCTACTTAAGATTCAAATGTTGGTAAGGAACCTCTGTGTCTGAACTAGATAATAAAATCCGTATTTCAGACATCAGCGCTCTTCCCTAGATCTATGCACCCCTATGCTAATATAGGTAATAAGAACGATAGACTACAACTTTAGATTATAGGTACCAATACACGACAATTTAAAAAAGCATTTAAAAATTAAAACAACAGTGGCAAGACAAGGATGAAACAAATGTCGCAATCAATCAATCAATCAATATACTTTTTAGTGTGGGGCAACGTTTGTTACGGGATTGTAAAGGTTAGATGGGCAGTCACTCAACTGGCGCCTTCTAGATAATTCATTTTGTCCATATAGAGAGCCAAATTGACTACAGTACTGAATTACTAATATATATTTCAAGGTAACGAAAAAGTCAGAAGAAAGTTTATTATAAGTACATAAACTAACTTTTCTTATTTAACAAAAGTTTGTTATTAGGGATGTCGCTAGCACGTTTCAATTTATCGATAAAAATGTAAACGTTATCGCAACGAGCGAACTTCATTTCTCGGCAGAGCGGTGCTCAAATTGAATATATCTAGAGCACTGCGGTTTTGTAAATTGTATCTCTGTGTGTATATCGTGGTGATTGTATCTCTGTGTGTATATCGTGCCGGATTTCAGTTAAATCAAATCTGTTGTTTATAGTGACCCAATTCGCTTGGACAGTGCTCTAGTATTTAATGATGGACGATGCTTTAATCAATACTGCGTTGTATATTCGTAGATAGTTGTTGTTTAGTATACATGTTTTTGATGTTTGTTAAATGTTTTAACAATTTTCTTGGCAAACTTATCTTATTTCTATACCTATAGGTACTTGTGCAAATTTACTTAAGTGATCACTAATTAAGCCTGAAAAAACGAATCTTTCAATCTTTACTTATATAAGTTGAATCGCTAGCATTCACGGGCGCTTATGGTAGGATTATTTTTAGGGTGGTATATCTTCAATAAACCCCTCTTTGTTTGTTTTACCCTTCATATAGGAAAAGAAACATGCAAAAGCGAGCCGTAGTTCGCTTAACTCGAAAAAAAATAAAAGTTAAAAAAAAATCTAGATAATATAATATTCCACAACTATCACACAACGCCGTCTAGTCCCAAGCTAATCAAAGTTTGTGTTATGAGTACTAGACAACTGATAAACAGTCTTATATATTTCTAAATACATATTATAAATAAATTACAGCCAGACACAGAACAAATGATCGTGTTCATCAAACAAACATTGGTCCTAGTTGGAAATCGAACCCACGACCTCCGGCATAGCAGTAGTCAGGACCACTAACCACTAGACCAACCGACCAGTCATATGAATTGGGCATGTTTTGAATTCAAAATCTAAGGACGGAATTCACCAATAAAACTAATCGCGTTTTAACGTTTGGCTCGCATAATCGCATTTAGTCGCTGTCACTAGTGTCACTTTTTTATATTTTTCTTTTGTTGTATTTTTACAAGTGACTCTAGTGACAGCGGCTAAACGCGATTATGCGAGCCAAACGTTAAAAAGCGATTAGTTTTATTGGTGAATTCCGCCCTTAATAACTTATCAAAACTTGATTAGAAGAAACAAGTATTGCTATTTGCTTGCATTACTGCAAGCAATGGAATAAGCAGAACCCATTGCCATTAAGGCTAGTCCTTAGCCTACTAATTCTAATTAGTCCGTTTTAGTAGGTTAGTAAACTAAAACTGATGCTAGGTAGGTATATTCACACCTTTTTATTATAATCTTGGATCTGTTTACGCGTTTGCTATGAAGTTTTAAAATGTCATCTTTCAACGTACGTTAAATATAATGTACTGTTTTTGTGTTTGATAATAAATCAGTGAGCAGTGGTGGTTGAGCGGTAACGGCTTTGTGTAACTTATTTCATCACCACTGCTCTCAAAACGGTGAAGGAAAACATCGTGAGGAAACCGGCATGTCCTAGAACCAAAAATTCGAAGACATATGACATCCACCAACTCGCACTGGGCTCGCGTGGTGGATTACGGTCCATTCCCTCTCCTAGAGAGGAGGCCTGAGTCCCAACAGTGGGAACATTATAAGGCCAACTATGCTATGCTGTGCTAATAAATCAGTAAATAACTTCTTCTATTGCGATTACTATTGACTCAAATCTATCCATGTTTCTTCAGTTGCTCTTTGGGTTCCAGACCCTTGGTGACTCTTTAAAACCAACCTACAGGTTAAACATATACCTGTAACTAAAATCCAAACGGGATAAAGCCTCGCCTGTCCCTCTATTATGGTCCTAAATATCGTCCCTTTCCAAATAACACCTAATTTCTATAAAATAAATTAAAATCTGGAGACTACTAATTCATATATGAGACCGTTACTTCGAAAACACCAAAATCTAAAAATATTTAAAAAAAGAGAAACTGACTGACTGACATAACAATGCACAGCCGATACTACTGAGACTAGGAATGTATTTTTGCGCAATGTTTCCTTATGTAATGTAGGCGAACACTAAGAGAGAATTTTTCAAAATTAACCCCCTAAGTGGATGAAACGTGGTTCCAAAGTTTGTGTAGAAAAACTCACTTTCATGCGAGCAAAGCCGCTGGCAGAAACTAGTCTCATATGTTTGTGATGCTCTAATATAATATAATAAATAAACAGAAAAACAGTTGGAAATTAATACTAATTCATGAAACCCCAAGCGAACAGCCGGCGTTCGCTGTCTCATTGACTTTCTTTTGTGTCTCTAATTACGAAATTCGAAAGGTTAAGAATATGTACGCATTTGTGACATCAATCCATAAAGTCTAACCTAAAAGTAACGTAGAAATATTTATCGATTTATAGAGGGTCTATCTCAGTCCCTTGAAAGTAATCTTTCTCAATACGGTCCCGGGAATAATCCCGGTCCACAATAAAACTCTGTTCTATTGTAACCGCTATCCGTCTTCAACGGTCGATTTCAAATCGTATACAAGTTCATATAGATGATTAAACGTAAATTAACAGACCATGTAAGATTGGTGTGATTAAGATTTCATCGGACCGTACCAACGGATCGGTACGCTTTTGAAAACGAGGAAAATTGTATATATCCGTTACTTGATAATTATATTTCTTTGCTAATCTGGGGTAGTAAAATAAAATATAGAAAGAAAGAATGAAAAATATTTTATTTGGCACGCATGGACACACACTGTAAAAACAAAATTTAAGACAACTAAGAAAAAACAAAAGAAAAAAAAACACTGACACAATGTGTGTCTCACGGCTGCGTCAAATAGGTCCAGTCTAGCAAAAATGCCAAACAACTACATGGTAAATACTGTCCAAAAAAAATTGGGTTAGGTAAAGTGAGAAATTTAGATAGATTTCGGTATCCTGGCACGCAGGCTCACGTTAGCTATGCTTGCATTTGCTATGCCACAGGGATTCTTGATAGTTTGCGTACGACGCTTACGAAACCATCGTCATTTTCAACCTTATTCTTTGCCTTGTCAAGCACAGGTTTAGGATTTTGAGCGCCAGGAGTGATTGGATTCGCTGGATTCGCTTGGATTATGAGTTGTAAGGTCGCGGGTTCAAACCCAACCAGGCATATTACTTTGCGTAATTTATTTTCATTACCACTACTCTCGAAATGGTGAAGGAAAACATCGTAAAGAAACCGGCATGTCTTAGAACCAAAAATTCGAAGACATGTGACATCCACCAATCCGCACTGGACCCGCGTGGTGGATTACGGCCTATTCCTTCTCCTAGAGAGGAGGCCTGAGTCTCCCAGCAGTGGGAACATTATAAGGCTGATTTTGCTATGGACGGAGGTAGTGCGAGCCCACAAAAGATGAAAGGAGTCGGACAAAAAAATAAGATATTTAGTTTAATGGCAAACGATTTAGTTATTCTTCTTTTTAAGACAATGGTTACCTTCTTAAATTGTTTGGGTCCAGTAAATGGCTACGTTAACTGCAGCTTCATTGGCATAAAGTCTTCCAAAGTGCAGGTGTATGGGCAACTGGGGTATTCCAACGTGTGACACACAACGTCTAAACAGGGGGCAGTCACAATTGGTATCTGAAGGGTCACATTTTGCTAAGTTAAACAGTGGCCTATCTGAGTGCGCAACCAATTTAGAGCTTTCCATAATATAAATGAATACAATTCACGTCCAGGTGGCAGATGTTCCTGGGGTTTCAAGAAGTCGGAAGGTGTTAGGTGATGTTTTTCCCACACCTCGATTTTTACCCACTTGGCTTTCTTTTAAGGCAATTTGGCTCCAGTTTATTAGGTCCTAAAATTACTGATGTATATAGAACATTTTAGCACATGGGTCACGTTTTGGACAGAGACTCACATTGTATAGTTACTAAAATAATTGGTTTTCAAAAGGCCTCGTGAAAATCAAAATAAACATAATTCTGTACAACATAAATCTCCATTAATGAGAGATTGTCATCATAATGTATTATGAGCGTGCTAATGAGCGCATGACGGGCACGCGTGATTTGAATAATTTAATACACTTAATTATCTAAATTGGTGCTTTTATCCGGAACAAAACATGAAAATTACTAATTCAGTGAACGTGAAACATTTTCTTTTAAATAATACGTAATAATTCAGAGCTTTTGGATTTAGAATATGTCAGTTACTGTTTTTAAATTAACATCTGCCCCCCAAGCCAAGTTACAACCGTTTCGTTTCAATTCTGTTTTCGTTGATCGCCTCGAGTCGGCCACGCCTCCTATTCCTTTGTTCTGACTACGTGACTGAGCGTTAAGATGACGTCAGGATAAAGGAATCGGGGGCGTGGCCTACTACTAGAGAATCAAAACGAAACGATTGTAACTTGGCTGCATTATATATTTGAGAAGAAAACTCTTTTTATATCTTTCCTTTTAATATGTCTATACTTCCATACTTAGCTTATAAAGAGAAAGGATTTCGATTTTTGTTTGTAATTAATAAACTCAAAAACTAATGGACCAATAAAGATTATTTCATCAGTACAATGCTTCTTTACCATAGTATGATAAATATGTTATATTTTTATTTAAAAATCAACAAGTGATCATTTCAAGCGTTTGTTCAAACTACTCAAAGCATACGACCCATTAAAATAGACCATGTACACATTCAAGAATATTATATAGTAAATAGTAGAGAGCAACTATGATTAATCTAGTGTCTTTAACTTTATAAACAAAATGGCATATAATATCCAACAGAACACGTACGATCATATTTTACATGATAACCACAAACTAGTGAAACGAGATAGAAGTTTCTAACTGGCCATTTCTGTCTTTCTTTATTAAACTCGATGTACGCTCAACAAAACAGCTAATTACCACAAATAATAATAATTCGAATAGTATACCGTATCGTGGAAGTGGAGCGCTTACATGAAAGTATGCATCACGCTTTTGTGAGTTTGTGGTGGGCTCTGCAATAGATGTAAGGTGGAACTACATTGAGCACACGTGGGCTACGTACACCGATCTGGGCGCGTCGGTGTTAATACATTTTATATGGCAACTAGACTTGTAGAGCTACATTAGATCCACGCCACGCGACGCCACGCAACGCGTCGCTAAGTACAAATCACCTGATGGTATGGCTCCATCGTCGGCCACATCAGCGATGATGTGGCCGACGATCGAGCACGATTGCCCACAAGTAACCTATTAACTCTTGACTTAAAGGCCCCTAGGTTGTAGCTATCAGGAAATTCCACTCCTTAGACATCTAACCTGCAGACAATTTGCGTATAGACGCAAGATGAAAGTGTGCCTAAAACGTATTGTACCTACGTATGGGCCTTTTTACTTGTATGAACAGGCGAGGTAATGCCTGCAATTATCCAACAGTATTTCAAAACATCGTACTGTGTACAGATTATGAGAATTATAATAATAAACCTTTATTTCAGACCACTTAGATTCATTATTCAGCCTTTAAAAATTTTAAAAATCCAAAAAAACACAAAAAAGTAGGTACATGAACAAGTCCTGAATACACAAAAAAAAATTATTTTAAAACAAACACAAACTAACTTAAGTAAAAAAAAAAAAAAATATTTGGTATATTAATCAAATGAAAAGAATTGAAAAACTAAAGAAAAAGGTACAGTCAATTATCTAAAAAAACATTCATTCATTCATTGAAGCATGCAATAAATTTAGTTTCTATTAAATTAAATTGAAATAATAAATTAAGCAAAAATAAGTTTAGTGTCCGGACGTAAAGAATAGCACCATCCCATCTCTTCCCGTGGGTGTCGTAAGAGGCTAGAGGGAGGAGGCGACTAAAGCATACACTAGATAATGGGCGGTAGCATTTTCTGTGGATTGCAACAACCACATTGTGATCGCCTAATGCTAGGCCTAAGTGCAGCAGTGGACGTTAGTCAGCTGAAATGATGATGATATTAACGATAATTTCAAACCAGTGACTCACTATATGCAAACCATTAACGACTTTTACGAGTCGCGCTTTAAACTCATAATATATTTTTTTCTTAATTAGATCCCAGATCAGTGGAAAGTTAATTAATTTAATCGATACCGTTTATGGTACATCACTAGTGACCGCCAAGAAATCACCGTATCGACTGTTTGCTTTGCGTTCGCGTATTTTCACAAAAATTACTATAATTTACGTACGTCATTTATTTTAATGCGAACGATTTTCTATTCAACGATCGTTTGAGTTATGGTTGTATATGGTAAAAGCATTTTTATGGGCCTCGGAATAGCATCATCATCATAATCATTTTAGCTGAAATACATCCACTGTTGGACATAGGCCTGCCCCAAGTGTCGCCACAATGAACGGTCCTGTGCGTCTTGCATCCACCGCATTCCCGCGACTCTCACCATGTCGTCGGTCCACCTTGTGGAAGGCCTTCCAACGTAGTGTGTTGATGTTTATGTCTTTACATTATTCAAAAACGACAATATAGTCGATTGTTTGAAACCTTTACAAATTCAGATATATAAGCTAACTATAATCAACATCGTATGCTATCGGTATCTTCATTTAATGAATGAAGATATCCGCAGAGAACCAAGGTTACCGACATAGCACGAAGAATCGCCAAACTAAAGTGGCAATGGGCAGGGCTCATTGCTCGCAGAAGAGATGGTCGAGTTGGCTGAAAGGTCCTGAAGTGGCCACGTACCGGAAGATACACTGGAAGGCCTCTCACAAGGTGAACCGATAACATGGTGAGGGTCGCGAGAGTCCAATGGATGCAAGACGCATAGGACCGGTCGTTATAGTGACTAAAGGGAGGCCTACGTTCAACATATGGACGTATTTGGGCTGAAATTATGATATTAAATGTAAATTTTTAGTTTGTGAGTTTGCTCTGTACAACGCCTTGGATTTCTTAATGTGTAATGTTGTGTATGTACTTGTAAATAAATAAATCTATGTAACTTCCACACTGAATTGTGTTTCTTGCTTTATGGTAGCTACAACCAAGGGCTTAAGTCAAGAGTGAATAAGTTTCTTTTAGGCAAGCGTGCTCCACCACCACCTCATGGCTTACCATCAGATAGTGGTTAAAAGCGAGCCTTTAAGCAATAAAAAAAAATCTACTCAAACAAAAGAACATCATGCAAATTACAGTTTCCCGTGACTCCCTTAACATCGCAAATATTTTAAACAATCCATTAAAAGCGTTCAATATTAAAATCGGTACAGCACACGTATTATATCGGAAAACATTCAGAGATAGAATCTAATACGGTCATGAGGTAGAACCCCCAAATATGGGCACACCGACCCACTGCGCTGACGGACGTAGCGAGTTCCGCCTATGTCCACTATTTACCTGTTTACCCTAAGAAGGGAAAGTAAGAAGGCTACTGAACCCGATCACAAAACATACATTGTAGGAAATGTTACCATTGAGTGGTGATGTGCCTTGAATGCAAGTTGGAAACACTTGGGCCATCAATGATTGCATCTCCGCTTACCATCAGGTGAGATCGCAGTCAAGCACTGGCTTATATCAATTAAAAAATAAAAAAGAATTTTGACTTACCCGGCTTTTGAATTGAGAATTTGATGTTGAACCTTACTTTAATTATAAAGTTTGGTAAGTTACCCTCCCCCCCCCTCCTACTAGGTGGACCGATGACCTGGTAACGGTTGCGGGAGTACGATGGATGCGAGATTCACAGGACCATTAATTGTGGCGGCACTTATGTCCAGCAGTGGACGTCTTTCGGTTGAAATGATGATGTTACGGAAATCATGCTTGAAGTAGATATTACAAGTTCTATATTCCAATTTCTCAGAACTGGGCGTTGGAATACAAAGACGATTAAAATTCTAAGCAGCTTAGATACAACAAATATGTTTGATGCGATAAAAAAAAACATTAAGTAATATATTTAAAAAATTTCCATCAATTAAAAAGGTCAACAAGCTCACCTAGATAGAAACCAGCCTACACACATTCCGAATCGCTTACCCATAATTACAAAGTAAAATTAGAAATTACCAACCGGCCCTTAGAACAAGAAGTTCAGGTCGTGATTTTAAAGATACACCACCTAATGAAATACACACTAGTCATGACGGTTTATGACAATAGGCAAGTGTCGAAGAAAGAGTAAAAGCTGGCTTTCGAGTCGGTCGTTGTGCGACCTACAGCGACGACACACATCGGACTTTAAATCCTGCTCAGTTTTGTTGCAAACGACAATGAATTGGTTGTTGCCTGTTAGTGTCATGTTTATTATGAGTTTAGCTGGCGAAAATTTTAATTGGTAATTGTTTTTTGGCGCTTGCAAAACTGACGAAGTTTTTAAAGTAAAATTAATCTGTCAGAAAATGTTAACGAAGTGAAACTGGTCTAAGGGATTTTGTGAAATTGTTATTCCTAATTCAGATGGATTAGGAGTCAGTGATAAGTAAATGAATGATATGAAAGAGAAAAATGAAAGGAAAAAGCGTGACGGCTGACAGATCAGATTGGAAGAAAAAATGTGTTGCAAGTAACATAAGACAAGGGCAGGAAGGTGATCATTAAAATTTTAACTTTAGCCCAATATACTTTTAGGTCAAAAATTATGTAATTCTAAAGTCCGATTTCCGGCCACCGTAGGCGCCGGCTTGCGGACGGCGAGCAATGGGTAACTTGCCGTCCGACCGTCCAGTAACCGTCCGGACCGAGCCCAAGTCGTCGACGGCGCGTACTGTTCCACGCGCGCCTCACAGATATGTCAGCAAACCGTAGGGGCCCAGCAGGGCCGAAGCCTACTGGGGCCAAGGGTCTGATTCTGAAAGGCAAACTCGGCCCTGGTATGAAAGGCAATGAAGGAACAATAGTGGGTTTTTAGTCAGTAAAAGTCTGACACTATCTCCCGCTCCGCTCAAGACGGGGGATGTCATAAGATAATTCACCCACCGAAAAAAAAAAATATAACACAGAAAAACCTTACTGAGCAAATGACACAGAAGAAAAAATTGAGAACTCCCTTTGAAATATGCAGAGTGAACAACCATTTATTATTACAAGGTTTACTGTATAATTTATTATAATGGTATAATTAAAAAACACAAAGTAATGCGCCTGGCTGGGTTTGAACTCGAAAGTCGGGACCGTTACCACTGGGCCATCAGTACTTCCACTGCAATACTTTATGTTATGTATTCCATCACTACTGCTCTCAAAATGGTGAAGGAAAACTTCATGAAAAAAATCAACATATCCTAGAACCTAAAATTCAAAGACATGTGACATCCATCAACTTATACTGGGTCCGGTGGATTACGGCCTATTCCCTCTCCTAAAAACGAGGCCTGAGTCCAACTATATATACTATGCTATATGGTGATCTCATTGTAAACATCGCTTCGTGTTAGTAGGTAAACAAACAAATCAAAGAAAATATTCGAAGCTAAGAACGGAAGTCAATCTAAAGAAGAGTCTATACTCTGAAAATCTCCACGAGGCTTGTCGAAAAAATATGGATGTTATGTTCCCAATTAGTTTCCACATTCCTAAAATCCACCGTCAAGCAATAACAATATATTCTAGACCATACTTCCTACAAACCATGTTACCGAACAACCGAGTAAATAAAATCAGATCAAGAGCACCTTGCCTTAGCCACCGGAGACGGTCTTCAGTAATTTAATGAAAGTAAAATTAGTCCGCTGGGATCAATGACCGGGCTGACATACTGACTCGGCGCACCTAAGTCGGACCTGAATCACAATGCCTTATAAGATGCGGGATCTACGCTCTTGGCGGCTTATGGATTTCTTGTAGATCTTTTTTTGTTTGTTGTTGTGGACAGCGTAAACATCCTGAGGTTTTTGTTGAAATATCAAGGAAATTTCACTACTGACAATAATAAATTAGTTAAATAAGTTTATAGATATGCTACAAACGCTGTCTGTCGACGAATCAGTAAAGAAATCTACATCCGTATTTTTTTTGGATATTATGTGAGCAGCTTTAGAGCATATAAAACCTGTACAAACTTACACTAACACTATTTCGGTGTTTGTTGGTCGGTAAGAATAATATTTGATTAAGACTTTATGTTTTAAAAGAATTGTAGGAAATCGTATTACATTATTGTGTACTTAGATTAGTTGGTTCTTGATACATTTACAAACTTCAAAATAAAAGACAAAAAGGATTACTTTTTGCTCCCTTATCATCTTCCATTTTTCGTGAACCTGGACTTCCTCCTGCCAGGTCTGGCGTAACCTGTCCAGTTAATCTGTCTGGGTATCTCTTGACCAGTCACAATTTCGTCTCAGTGTCTTTTATTTTTATTTGATATAAACCAGTGCTTGACTGCGATCCCACCTGATGGTAAGCTGAGATGCATGTGTCTCGGGAAAATACCGCAACATCAAGTCTTACCAACCAATGATGAATAATAACTTTCCTGACTTGAGTAATGACGTGATTCAGATAAACCAATAAAATAGAATTCCCTAACATTAACTACACAATAAAAAGATTACCACACACGTTAATAATCTAACTCAATAAAATTCTTCCAACAACTTTCTCTTAATATTACATAACGCGTATCAATCTTCTACAGAAGAACCCGTGTATCCCATTGAGAAATAATTGCTGGAATCACTTGGAGGCATAAGCCCTCGAATAAATCTTTATCGAAGAACATATCTACCAGACCAATACTTTCTAATTTCTTAGCCAGCGGCAATACAAATGAGAGTTGTAAAACTGTTGACGATCCGTCCTATAAAGTAGTTTCTGTAGACGCGACACCCACTTTATATGATATTAATAACATAGCTATCGATATTGAGGACGGCTGTTGTGATGAGAAAGGTAATTTTGTATGTAAGATACTAACTAATGATACACACTCCAAGATTTGAAACAAGGATGAATTCAAAGCAGTTATTTCAATTAAACTATTTACAGGCTTCTCAATGGTCAATGGTCATGGTCGGACAGTCACAATCGAAAAAAAGAGGAAGCTATTTGCACGTTTCAAAGCTTAAATCTCTATGAAGACGTACGTGCAAGAAAGACTAATCAATATCGAGTCTCGCAACATCGTGGAAAAGCCAATTAAAAATTTAAAGACTTGGAAGTTACAGTATAAATTCCAAATAAGTACAAATTGAAAAGTATTTAATAAAAGAATTTGTCTCCGCCCAGTCTTTCTCCGACTACATATTTTCGCATTATAAATGGCAAAAATATTCAACCTACAGACCCAAAAAGCTAAAAGCCGCACCTAAATAAAATAGCAATATAAAAAACAGAATTAAAACAAGAAATTCCGTAGCCGGTTCGTCTAATATCCGAAACTCGTTGATATGGAAAATATATGAAAATCAAATCGACCCGATGATTTAAGAACGGGATCCAAATTATGGTACAACTTTCACATGTTACTATTTGTGGACCCAGGAAGCTGTATCACTAAACTTCTGATACTATAAGCCGATACAAGTTTATGAGTAATTGCTCTTCGAATATGTAATTAAGGAAGCTGGTTATTACTGGGCAAAGTGGCAGATTTATTAATGTTAGCGAAAGTAATGAAAGGGATTCCGATGGCCTAATCTCTCCTTTTAATCCTTGTCCTTTTCAAATAAATTACACTTTACATTTTGATGAGATGTAATAAATCCCGTTGTACATATTTATAGAGAGACGGAGAGATGACAGAAATTCATTGAGCAGTTTATCAAGAATTCTTTATTATTTTAAAGGTCCATGCCATTGCTAAAGTGCACAATCATCTGCATTTCTTTGTCCATGACCTCGAACGAGTGTTTAACTTGTCGCGTAACCTTTGATGTTCATAAAAGGGTCAGTGTGTCGTATTAAATAACATTTTAAAATAATACCTACTTTATACAGTGAAAGCTGGGCGTGGACAACGAAAAAACAAGAAATTTTCCGTGTCGACATAAGTTATGAGATTTGAGAAGCCCATTTACTTGCGGTCAACATGTCTACTAGTTTTGTTACGGTTTTCTTTATTTGGGTCGAAAGGAAAAGTGATACTTCAAAAAGTCATCACACTTGAGATTTCACACACCTTCTACATCATGTTATGGTGTAGTAGATAACGTAAAGAAAGTGTAATAAAGATTAAAAAAACTACCAAAATGTGAAATCATAAACAGAAACTGCCCACAATGACTACTAACTTGTTCGAAATCATGAGCGAGCAAGATAAAAATTCTTTTCATTGTTCAAGATAATTAATGGACTTTGTTAATATTTTTCAGAGCGGCACTCTCAGTGACCAATCATCGAATGAAAGCGGAGGCGGCGGCGGAGGCGCCGGCCCCGATACCAGCAGTGCGGCTGAACCTTCGGGAGACCAGCTCGCGATGGAGTCTTCGGAACGAGACACGCCGAGCCACGCGTATAATGGACCTCCCCCACCCGCACCGCCGCCGCATAACCGGAGACAGAACCCACCGCATCATCAGGCGCATCACCCGTTAGGTATGGAATAACAGCTGTAATCATCAATTAATAAATCCAATTTGACTGATCTCTTCCAGTCGATAAAGCTTAGGTCAATTCTTTAAGCTTTGTTGCACGAAGTTCGTCTATGTACCACTTCTGTACATAAACCTGATAAATAAATAAATTCGAAATGCTTTTTACAAGCAAATTCGCCAAATAAATTCGCAAAGATTTTTAAGGGATATATATAAAAGATCACTATAAATCATAAAACTCATCTCAGAGCTAATTTACCACAAAGTAACCTTTGTTGTTGTAGATAAGTAACACAAAGCTTTGTCACGTTTCAGGCATGCCGAGAATCCCGAACCATCATCAAATCCATTCGAAGCCATTTGCACTGGGACCTCCAGTGAACCACCACAAAAACGACGTCGGCCCTGGTTTCCGAGGACCACCACCGCCTCCCGCACCCCCCGCTGATGCACAGACTGCAGCCAGCGACAAGGTCTTCAGTGGAGCTGGTGATGTCTGGCCAGCACCAGCCCCGGACATGCCCAAAATTGTTTCTCTAGACGTGAAATGCGAGAAGAACGCAATGAGAGTTTTCCTCAGTTTCGACAAACCTTTCTTCGGTATTGTGTTCTCTAAGGGACACTATTCTAACCATCAGTGTGTACATCTCCCACCAAACCTAGGAAGAACATCCGCCTCGTTTGAAATTGGTGCACATGCTTGTGGAACCGCTGGCAGCGGCGACCCGAGGTATAGAGGAGACGTAGCGGCAGCTGGAACTTACTTTGAAAACGTCATAGTTATACAATATGACCCTCAAGTGCAGGAAGTATGGGATCAAGCACGAAAACTAAGGTGTACGTGGCACGATCAATATGAAAAGGCAGTTACATTCCGACCATTCCCCGTAGATATGCTGGATGTTGTCCGCGCTGATTTCGCTGGAGACAATGTTGGATGCTGGATGCAAATTCAAGTCGGCAAGGGACCGTGGGCTTCCGAGGTATCTGGTCTTGTGAAGATTGGACAGACCATGACAATGGTTCTCGCAATCAAGGATGATGATGCAAAATTCGATATGTTAGTCCGAGATTGTGTTGCTCACGACGGTCAACGCGCTCCTATACAATTAGTCGATAGGCGAGGCTGTGTAACCCGACCAAAGCTAATGTCTAGATTCACAAAGATCAAGAACTTCGGAGCCAGTGCCAGCGTATTGTCATATGCTCACTTCCAAGCATTCAAGTTCCCCGACTCAATGGAAGTGCACTTCCAATGTACTATCCAGATTTGCAGATACAGATGTCCAGAACAGTGCTCAGATGGAAATCCTAATGTAATCGCTCCTCACGCTGAATATGGACCACCTCAGATTGATGCTTACCAACAAGTTGGTATTGAAGCTAGACGCGATGAAAGGCGAGTGAGGAGACAACGACGAGCGTCCCCTGAAAAGGAAGTTGGTGTAAACAGAGTGATTCGAGTGGTGTCTGCGGGCGACTTAAATATGGATACTTCAGAAGAAAGCACTGCACCTAAAGTGATTCCCACGCCAGGTCTTGTTTGTATGACTACACCTGGATTCGCTGCAACTTTAGGTGCTCTTCTTGCTACGTTATTATGTTCATGCGCTGTGTCAGCAGTTCTGTTCTTAAAGTTACGACCAATCACGACCCTGAAGAAGAAGACGGCTACGGTGACGACGATAGCCCGGCCGCATCCACCGACCGCGCATGTAATCTCAAAGAGCCGCTTCTATTCGTAACAGAGCGTGCATAACCTAATTTGTACATAGTAGTGTGATGAGACTGAAGTATATAGACCATGCCAATTATTTATTTGCGTGTTATATGAGTGCTCAAATGAACGTAGTTAATCTGGGGACCCTTAATTAGTATTAATTAAATTAATGTGTAGCCAACCGTTGAACTTCAGTTAAATCGTATTGATTCCTATCTTGAAACAGTTGAGTTGATATTTAATTCAACCATATTTGTTTCAACTTTGTTGTTGACTTAAACTAAAGAGTTAAGTTATTGAATATTTGCTATAGTTGTTTTCATGATGGTAGAACAAATTATAAACACAAATTGTAGTATTAAAATATTTTAAGTACAATCTTCTGTTACCTCTTTTCGAATGTTTCATTCGAAGTAGGGGCAACGGAAAATATATCATACGGAATATCAACATAGGTGAACCGCTAGAATGTAATTTAAAATAACTTGTCATTAGTATTAATATATTTATTTTTAATTAAGTTTTAGTCATTATTACGAGTACGTATAGCGATTTATTTATTTTTATACCACCTGAGTACCTCTTCTTCTTATTTTATTGTTTTTCTTCGCATTATTATTAAAAGTTTATTAATTGTTACAATTGAATTAAAATGTTACATATTAATTTATTTTTTAAACGAGTCGAATTATTTAAATCGAAGTTGTACCATATCAAATGTTTGATGAATTTTATAAAATTTGTAACAGTTGAAAAATTAAACTTTTATCATGAAAATGTTGTAGTTTTATTTTGTAATGGAAATAAAGTTTTTGATCAATAAAATGAGTTCGGGTACAACATTTTGTATTATTTTCTAACGTCATTTTGTGGACATCCCAACCATATGCACAAAATGTTTCGGCTACGCATTCTTTGTGCGTACAGCTAAGGAGTAATTACCTGCCAGAATCTATTTCCTGATAGCTACAACCTCAGCTAGGTGTCTTTAGGTCATGAATAAATAGGAAACTTCTTGGCAAGCATATTCCGTCTCCATCGTCGACCACATCATCATTAGAAAAGTGAGATAGTGGTCAAAATTATATAATATTTTTTCCAACAATGGCCTTATACTTAGATAGAAAGTTATTGCTGGTTAGGGTAGATTAGTTATCTTTCTACCAAATCCAAATCAGCACACTCATTTGTACTTACTTAGGTAAGACAATGCCTCTTTCTGATTAGCACCCGGTTGATTGTTTTATTGGTTGTTGGTTGCTTGTACCCGGCGCCTCCACCACTTTGTCGTACTCTGCGACGGTTTATCTCAAGGTGTGGGATTGTGCTTCAATGATATTTTTGATATATATATATATATATTATAATAAAACTTATTATACTTTTCTTCAAGATTCAATATTAGCATATCGCGCTACAATGGTTATGTCCGAACTGAAAAAACTAGACATTTCTTTGTTCTACTCAATTTTCAAATCTATTCTAGAACAACAAAATCTTTAAAAGTATATTTTACATGCCAGTTCGTTAATTTAACTCATGCGATCTCCTTTCGATATCACACTACCTACGACATCTCTGAAACAATAGAAATAAATAATAGATTTTGGGTTCAGTATGTCCAGCTGTCGGAATGTCGAATGCTCATAATACGAAATTCACGAAAAGTCCATGTCCCAGAAAGTAGGTACAATAGACCAGTGTCAATTCTCAATGTTTTTACATTCAAACCAGTAGCTAATATCTGGTAATTTATAGAATGTGAAATCATATTTAACGCAGTGATCGATACCAACAAGCTAAAAGAATGTACCTTGTCTTTTCGGTGGCAAATCGTCGAATGATTCCTCTCGTTTTAGATGGAGCAAAAGGGAGGGTCAGACTTTTACGGACTTAAACCCAACGGGGTGTGTTTATTTTTCCGTTACCTTTTGCTTTCAGGGCCAAAGAAGAACCTACCTAGTTTGCAGATCCAAACTTAAAATTTGGTACAAATATTTTTTATTACACAGCTGGAGCTGGAGACCAAAGAAAAGATGGATGGATTGTGTGAAGAGTGATATGAAAGAAAAGGAAGTTAGTGATAGCATGACGAGTAACAGGGCAGAGTGGAAGAAAAAAACGTGTTGCGCCGACCCCAAATAACACGGGATAAGGGCAGGAAGATGATGACACAGCTGGGCAAAGATTGCCCCATGATTTCCCATTCAACATGGTCTTCTGCGTTTGCCGACACATCAATAGGAACAAGTCTACATAGCAACAGCACCAGCGTATTCTAAGCTTAGCATAGCATAGTCGGCCTTATAATTGTCCCACTCTTGGGACTCAGGCCTCCTCTCTAGGAGAGGGAATGGGCAGTAATCCAGCACGCGGGCCTAGTGCAGGTTGGTGGATGTCACATGTCTTCTAATTTTTTGGTTCTAGGACATGCCGGTTTCCTCACGTTGCGTTGTTTACCTTCACCGTTTTGAGAGCTGTGATGATGAAATAAATTACACAAAGTAATGCGGCTGGCTGGGTTTGAACCCGCGACCTACAACTCGGGTCTCGGGCAAGAGCTATTAATAATAATAAAACAAAATCAACCAAAAAATCTAATAGAAACATTTTCGATTTCTACGCGGACAAAGTCGCGGGCAAAACCTAGTTAATATTATAAATCTGAAAGTAACTCTGTCTGTCTGTTACGCTTTCACGGGTAAACTACTGAACACATTTTGGTGAGGTTTGGTACGAAGTAAGTTTGAGTCCCAAAGAAAGAACGGCTACTTTTTATCTGACTTCAACTTAAACTTCATGTTCGCAACAACAGACATCCATTACATGAAAAATAAAATTTATTTTACAAATAGGTTTATAAAAAACACGACGACAAAAATTACGTTTTTGTCGTCAATTCAAACTAGATGAGGCCGGTGTTTCCTAGCTGACTACCCTGAGAAGAAACACCGAAACAAACTCAGGGGTCAAAGTCCATACAGCAAACGTTGTAATGGTCAAATGATATGAGAATCATGCAGATTGGTCTGAGATGGTCTTTTGAGAAAAGAAACACACAGATATGAGTGGACTTGTCCAGTCAGTGCAACATTTTGTCAGTATTCGTGTAGCTCAACTCAGGACTACTAAGAAGCTCAACGTATTATATAAAATGACAAATTATCTCCAAAGGAAAATAAAATAACAATATTGCACCTAAAAGGGCTCAGTTCATCATTATCAAGTGACAACTTGTTATTCATAATTTCTGCCGCAAAACATCGACTGTGATGCTCGCATTCATCGAATTCCTGCGACCTCATCAAGTCATAGATCAACGATTATCGATCCACCTTATGGAGAGGCAGCCAACGCTGCGTCTTCTGATGCGCGGCCTCCACTCTAGGACCTTTCGGCCCTATTGATGATCTGTTCGGCGAGCAATAAGGTAATAACAATAATAATGTTTATTTACCCAAAAAAATTTAGAGGTGGCGGGTTCAACCCCAGCCAGGCGCATTACTTTGTGTAATTTATTTCATCACCACTGCTCTCAAAACGGTGAAGGAAAACATCGTGAGGAAACCGGCATGTCCTAGAACCAAAAATTCGAAGACATGTGACATTCACCAATCCGCACTGGGCCCGCGTGGTGAATTACGGCCCATTCCCTCTCCTAGAGAGGAGGCCTGAGTCCCAACAGTGGGAACATTAAAAAAAGGCTGATGATGATGATGATGATGACCCAAAAAAATTGTACAAAAGAAACTTAAAATTTAGTATAAGCTATTATTATAAATATAAATGCAATACAGTATAATAGGTGCATCTGTAACCGAACTAGGTAAAAACCTGTATCTCGGCATACAGGGTCAATATAGGTAGATATTACCACCCACCTAAATCAGATTTTTATAGTTTTGAAAGATGGATATTCTGAATCTCGAACGAATGTTTCTAGTCATGCAAAACTACGCGTATTTATATTGCGTGACTTTAACACCTTTTTTTAGGACATTGAAAGTTAACGATTGATATTCCTAATAAAAATACGTCAAGTATATAGTCAAACATTGGTTTATAACAAATAAAAAAATTCGTGTGCGGTAGCTAGGTGATCTATGTAAGATATACCCTCACAAGTTAGTATACTAGTATTCCTAGTTGTAGAAAAAATTGCCTTCGGTTCGGAAAAGAGATTAAAATATAGTTACCCGCTTCTCTATGAAGAAAAAAAACTGGGCAAGTGCGAGTTGGATTAGCGAACTGAGGGTTCCGTACAAACTTACCTAGGAAAACAGTTTCAATTCCCGATTTGAGTTATGAAGATTTTTCCGAATCGCATAAAAAGGTTTTTTTTTGTTTCATAACTACTAATTTACATGAGACCTTGCTTCATACCAAATTTCAGGATTCTAGGTCAACGGGAAGTACCCTATGAATTTTGATTCCTTTGAGAATGTCGAAATACACGTTTTTGCGACATAAACAGCCGTATCATTTTTGATTTAGCAACCGTTCTCCTACGACCGATTCATCATTTCTACTACTCTTCGTCTTCGTCGACTATTCGTCGACAGGACAATTCATTTATTTCCGTTTCTTTAGCAGAATCTTCACACATATGGACATTTCACCGACAGGAACTTTCATCTGTGACACTTACGGCAACAGATCTTTTCAGCTACCGAATGTTTGACCGACCGATGATAAGCCTAACTCTTTTAACTACAGACCTTTTCATCTACAGAGTTTTTTCGCTGTCAATCTTAGACAAGCGATATTACAAAAAATACACATTTCTATGTATTACTTGTGTCTTATAATATAATAAGATTTATAAGATTCAGTCATCTAACGACTTTTCTCACTCTACCTTTTCTCATTGGCCCTTTCGTTTTTTTTACGAAAGGGCGTGTCAGACTTTTACTGACTAAACATACACCTATGTTCCTTCAGTTGCCCTTTACGTTCTAAGACCACGGGTTTCCTTTTCAGTAGTCTACCCATAGCCCCAGTAGGCTTCGGCCATGCTGGCCCTTACGGTTTTGCTGACCTCTCTTTGAGGCGCGCGTGGAACCGTGGTCCTTCCGGACGGTTACCAGACGGCCGTAGAACGAGCTATACATTGCTCGTCGCCCGCTAGCCCGTACTTACGGTGGCTGTTAGTTAGGGTCGGGGTCTCGGTGACTGGGGTACTCCTTCGTAAGATTGCTGTTTTACAGAAGGAGGCGTCCGCCGCCAAATCCCCCTCACAACAGAAGACCGCAGCCTGTTCCCGAGGCCCAGCGTGAGAGGTCACCACCGCCGATCGGCTCCACGAGGACGAGGCGGTGTTCTGCAAAAGGGGGGGTACACATCTACTGTGTGCTCCACCGCATTCTCCGGGCGACCAGCAGTTCCGAAGCCTACTGGGGCCATGCCTCGAATTCTGAAAAGAATACCTAGGTCCTAGAACGCAAAGGGCAACTGACGGAACATAGTCTAACACCTCCCTTTCCGTCCTAGAGCGAGAAAAGTCGTTAGATAACTTACAAATCATATTATTAAGACACTAGTTGTAGAAATGTGTATTTTTTGTAATATCGCTTGTCTTAAGATTGATGGCGAATTCGAAGCGAAAAGGTCTGTAGTTAAAAGATTTAGTCTTATTGTTGTGTTGGTCAAACATTCGGTAGCTGAAAAGGTCTGTCGCCGTAAGTGTGACAGATGAAAGTTGCTGTCGGCGAAATGTCCATAAGTGAAAGATTCTGCTGAGGAAACGGAAATAAATGAATCGTCCTGTCGACGAATAGTCCAATGATGAATCGGTCGTTGGAGAACGGTTGCTGAATCATCATTTTTTGTCGTTAACTTAGAAGTTTGATTTTTTCACAGCTTCAGGGGATTGTAGACTTGAGTATATGGTTTTAATTTCAACTCGATACCTCTTCTCCCGAGATAAAAAGGTCTTGACAGACAGACACACGGACGGACAACAAAGTAATCCTATAAGGGTTTTTAATAATACATTTTTTCTTTTTGAGGTACGGAACCCTAAAAAGGCGATAAATGGTAATAAAATTGAGAGACAGTAGCTCTTCTGCTTCTAAACTACCCAGTGGTCGCTGAATGCAAAGAAGAGTACTTCAAGAACCTAGGTACCCTCCGCAAAATAGTCAGTAACACCAGGGGTCTGCCGGCCTTCCTTGAGGAGCTGGGGTGGACAGAATGATACTTTTGTCCCACCCGTATACAAAATACGCGCTTTAAACATGAAGTTGCCGACACCAGCCCGAAATAAAAATACAATAATAAAAATAAAGAATCAGAATAATATGTTTCAACATAATTTTAATCCATTAAACAAATTAACAGGTGCTTACGCGTAAAACACATCGTCACCGCATCCATACAGTGAAACATTTTGTTCATAAGTCATAAATACTCCCCAGAATATTATTTATACAAGAAAAAGTGACACAAGAGACTTTACACCAAAAAGTACCATAACCGCAGAAAATATTTCGAATAAAAATAAAATAAAAATACATTTAATTAATAATAAAAAGTAAAATTGCACTTAGGGAGACAGTTTTCAAATGAAAACTCTATTCAACTTATATAATAATAGTTTCTCTATAATAAATGCAAGATTTTTGGGTGGCATGTCATATTTATTATGGTTGCGAGATCGACAGTATCTGCTGAATTTAACAACACTTTTACACATTGGCGAAATCTGGGTGTATATATATATTATATTATACACTTCTATTTTACCCTGCAGGAAAAACAAAACATAATGTTATGTTGTTTGTTCATAATTTTCTTTTATTAAAATTCATTCAAATGCAAACAAATAAATTTAAAATTATTTTTTCTTATAAAATGAGCTGTTGCTTTCTCCCCATTAAATAATAGATATTTTATTTTAGCAATAAATCACTTTTTGTCGTCTAAATATGCATTTATGGATGAAAATGTTAAGTAAGTACCAAACGACCCTATAAACAGGACTGACATTTCAATAAAGTGTCAAAAATATATCGTGTTTAACGGTAAAAATAACATTACTTGTCGATCTCCAAAACCATTTCTCAATCTAGGTACAAAACTTAATTAAACCTATCTACTCATAGCAATTAAAAGATGGATACAATTAATATTGAGCAATTTAAAAATAAATGCTTAAATAAATGCAAATAATTTCATTTGAAATGAAGAATCTATTACTTAGAACTCATTGGTGTCTGGACAATCGTATGATACAGTAATGTCATTATCCTAAATCTGAATTAATATAATATACAATCATATAAAATATCTTAATGTCAACAATTTTACGAACTTCAGATAACAGTCTAATAAAATAATATTTTATTTTAAAATTCTGCATATCAAAGTTGGTCTAACTGTTCTTTTCCAACTAGCTACAAATAACAGTAAAGCACAGAGTCGGCATAACTATTATTTGATTAAAAATACAAGTTTTACTTGAAATAGGATTCCAATAATAAGTTTATTGGAAAACTGACATTATTATAATTGCAAAACTAATAAAAGTAACGCTAAAGATACAAACAAGTTACAACTAAACTTCTACAAAACCAAATGAAGTGGATGAATGGTACAAAACTATTCGTGAAATAAAATGCATTAAATAATAAATAAATAAAATCATAGACATTGAGCAGGTACCTACTGATGTAGTATGCCTAAAGCCTCAGAGGTTTCAGTACCTAAAGATAATACAACAAATAACATTGATTTCGAAATAATCGAAATCAATGTTACTTTGAATGTAGAAGCTTCAACACACGATATATGTAATTGTGCTAAAGTGTACGAAGCTCCTAATCGTACGAATTAACTAGACCTTACACTAATGGCATGACTCGACGTTTATTCTAATCCTCTAGATACTAAAGAACACGACAATGATAATAAGTTAGTCAATAAAAACGTAGAAAAATTCTGTACAACACTTATCGGTATAAAAATGTATATTATTCACAAAAGTGAAAATTCAATATCAGGTTTCTCAGGACTTAGTCCGTAGCACGACCTAGCACCATTATTTAAGGCGATCTAGAAACATAACTTATCAACTAACATAAATTAAGCATATTTTAAATAATTTTCTGCGAGTCTAACATCTAATACATGGATGCAACTGACCTTTCGATTCCAATTAAGGGTAAAATTCTAAATCAGGTATCTAACTCTAACTGGAAGGAATTATTCCTTCAATATTATACACAATGGGAAGAACTATAAACACTATAAAATGAGGAGCTATGAAACAAAGATTTAAACCGTTAGATACGCCTTAACGCGTCAAAAGATATCGGATTTCTGCTTCGATTTGACGCACAATGTCAACCTGCGACATTGTGCGTCAAATCTTGTGTGATTCATAGCAAATCTAACGATTTCAATCTTTGGCTACGACATAAAAATTGAATATTTAGCATCTAAGAACAGTCTTCGGTAGGATTTCGATTGGGAGGTTGGGTCAACCGTCACGGGAGTGATGTGGATGAGGTTGTGAACCAAGAAGCCTCAAAGCCATCCAGGCAGCGAGGGAGTGTGAAGCTGGAGCTGGAGACACAGGGATGGGAGGCTGGACTGTCATCCGTGAGCGTAGCTTCTGGAGCATGACTGCTGCTGCTAGTGCTGCACCTGCAGCCGCTCCAGCCGCTGAAGCGAATAGAGCACCAAAGCTGACTGCGCCCATGCAAATTCCGTAGACGACCTGGTGGAAGATTAAAATGTTATTATATACGTAAAAATCGAAGTATCAAGTAAGCGTGCTGCATCATTGATCACCAGCATAACGTCAGCTGTTCTATGCTATAATTTTTTTACCGTAAAAACTTAACTGAAATAATCTGTCATTCCACTCACTTCACTCAAGTGACGACGGTTATAATTTTACAGATTAGCTCCACTAGTAATGTATTGGTCGAGTGCGAAGTTAAGATTAACAATTAATAACAAGAAAGTTAAGCTTGTCAGTCACCATTTTACATTAAACTTTTAACCGCCTACGCCGCCAGAGTCGAATATCCACGACCAAATACTCCAGCTCTTCTGTCACCTATGGGGATTGAAGAGCTAAACGAGATGGGGTACCCAGTCGTAGACTCACGACGAATAGGACACGAAAACACTCGTTGGATCATCCCGATGCAAGCGATTAAAGGGTTAATACAAGTAGAGGTAATAAAAAAGTAGTTACACAAAACATTACCTCCTCACGAATCCTTCCACTAAACACGGTAACAGGTTCCGTCCTTGAAGGTCCGAAAGCCAAATCAGCTTCCGACACCACTTCATATATTCCAGAAACACCGACATCTGCCGACCTAGCGTCACGAACTGTTCGTCGTTTGCGCAGAGACCTGGGACCTGCTACCGCTGGACCTGGAGCCTTGGCTGGGACCACTCCATCTCCGGAAGGTACAGGGCTCATGTTGTTGCCAAGGTTACGAGGTCCGTGAGGGAAGCGGTCGCGATCTATGTTTGTGGGGCGGTCCTGGAAACAAGTGAAGATAGAAATTACATTTAGAACATAGTCTTCCAATATCGTAAATAAGGAAGCGTCACTAACAAAGAAATTTTTAAGTGGATTTTGAGTTTGAAAATTTTTTTGGGGTTTTAAATGAGACTGATCCATCACGCTCGGTTATGTAACGCCCGTTCGGGTAAGATCGGCTCGAGTCGATTAAGGGAGCGATAAAGATATTATAGTCAATGTGTCACTCCTATAATCGCACGTTGTAAATTTTATTACTTTATAAATATAGTTTTTTTTATGTTTTATTTTGTATTATTAAATTTGCCTTGATGAAGTTTTCACTTCTGTCGTGTGGTCTTAAGCACACACCGATTTTTTAAATAGAGAGACTTTCACAGTGTAATATGGGATAAGTCGAAATGATGGATGAAACTTAATAAAAGATGGTATAGCTATAACACGGCTTGACTACTAAGATGATTGATGAGAGTATTATGAAAGAAGAAGACAATACGTTGCGCCATCCCCAAAAATGTATTTGAGGAAGGACGGCCTAAGGGCAAGAAATTGATGTCAGTACATCTGAGTCAGAATATTTTTTAAGCTTCATTTAAGACACTTCCTTTATTTCCTGTAGAAGAAAATATGTGATCCTTATATATATAAGAAAACATAGTTTCCTCATATTTTACACTTTCCAAGATTAATAATACAAAATACTTACAGTGAAAGGCCTAGCAAGAGCTTCAACGAGTTCTTCAACAGCAGACATATGATCACTATCTGGTTCAATAACAGGTGCTGGAGCTCTCTGTGGCAGTGGAGCTGGTGCCAGTACTACGTCACCTGAGACTTCGTCACCGAAGGCTTCTTCTAGAGGAAGACGGGTTTCCTCTGATAGGTCCAGGCCTCCATCCTCAGCTGATGAATCACTGAAAAAAAAATTGGCATTGAAAAATAAAATGAAGATATCCGCAGGAGAACCAAGGTTGCTGATATAGGCAAAAGAATCGCCAAACTTAAGTCGCAGTGGGCAGGGTATATTGCTCGTAGAACAGATGGTCGATAGGGCCGAAAGGTTCCAAAGTTGCGACCGCATACCGAAAGACTTAGCGTTAGAAGGCCTCCCACAACGTGGACTCATGACCTGGTGAGGGTTGCGTTGTGGCGTCACTTGGAGGAGGTCTATGACTAACAGTGGACGTCTTTCGGCTGAAATGATAATCATGATTTTGACGATTTCGTTCCAGTAATGTTAGAGCTTGTTTTGATAACAATGGGAGTGTGTTAGATGGAACATATGGATACTCATTTAAACTATTCTAAAGTAATATTATCAAGAGATAAAATTGTTTTTTTTTGTTGTAAAAAGTACTGATTTCATTACGTAAATTACTTCATTGATAGAGAAACCTACCCTAATGCTAAGTGATATGGCAAGTCTTTTTTTTGTTGTTTTTTATTTTAAGTACATAGATATTAATTTCTTTTTATTTTGTTGTGGTTTGTCCTGTGTGAGTCATTAAAATGTTTTTCTTTCTTTCCTTCTTGTCTTTCTATAAAAATATACGATTTCTTTTATTGGTCACGGGGTAGAGTTAATATAATTTTCTTCAGATTGGTTTTAAGTACGTTATTAACTGATCATTAACTTTCCTCAATAACACAGAAATAAACAAGAAGCAGATAGATTTATAAATCGTATAATTTATTATGATTTATTATTATGTTTTAAATATCCTTAATTGCTGGCTTCCTAGTGATTGCTTTGAAGTGAACATAAATTATACGTAAATTGATATCGCTTTAATTATGACAGTTATTAAAATAATTAAAGGAAAAGCTTTAATTAAAGAGCTTGCTTGAATTACGTATTAAGTGCCGAGTTTCTTCACTACATTTATGAGTACTGCAATGCTTCCACGAGATCCATTTTACGACCTAAACTGAACTGTTAAAGGGATATAGCTAAGTAGGCTGTATAGCTCCATCCCTCTTTCTCGCTCGGACGACTGATATTTTAACATGACATGGTAAGACCCCAGGAAAAAACATTTTTTACGATTCGAAAAATCTTCGTAACTTGTTTAAAAAAATTTAACGGGCGCGAGTCCCATTCGTACTTATCCGGTTTTTTTATTTAAATATGTGTTTCAAGTCTCTTGCACTGTATTCAAATAAACATTATTATTTGATCATCCTTATTTTAAATCATCTATTTTCATTTTAAGGTATTTTGTTTTCTTCCTCTCCTTTAATCTTTCAACCTAAGATTCAAAATCAAACTCACTTTATCTCATTATGGTCTTGATGTGTCCTGTCATCTTTTCTGTCTAAAGCCCCGTGTCTTTGCGGCGTCACCCCAGCCAACTGACAGTGGTCCAGACAGCCGTGTCTGCAGATCTCCACCTTGCACCTGATGTGGACGCTGAGAGCATCAGGAAACTTAAAGGCATGGAAGAACGCGTAGGTGATGACGGTTGCTCGTTCGTCTACTGCTTTGGCTTTGAGGAATCTGAAAACAAATTAATTTGAAGATAAGTTTTGAGATTTATTTCTTGCCTCGTTGGTTTCATGATCTCAAGCGCAACAGCTGAGCATGGGATCTTGAGTTCGATTCTCAAGTCAGACAAAAAAGATTTATTGGGTTTTTCCATTAGGCATTACTTTGTAGTGGCCCGGAGTTTGAAAGTTGGTGGTGCCATGCCTGTTCTCAAGGAACACTAAGCACACGGCGATTCTCCTCGTAGATCAGACCGGAGATACTTTTCAAGCCACCTCTGCGAGCCAGATAATAGATGACGGAGTTCGTAATACCCTGGATGTTATCAAAAAGTACCTGACGTTTGGGTAGGTCGCATAAAGTACACAAACTGCCAGACAGAGTCTTGGAATAGGATACACTCAAAAAGCACGTAAGATCAGGTGCAAGATCTTCCGTCGTATCGGATTGCCGTCCTATCGGACAATGACAGTAAAGGAACAGAGTGTGCACTTATCTTTACGCATACAATGGAGCACTATAATATATCCTGCGTACATAGCTAAACTCTGTTGAAATTGGCCAACGTGATCGAAATTCTACTCAGGTTAAAAACTGCTAATATGAAAGAGAAGTCCGCAATGATCTTTGAAGTCAAAAGCAAAGACAAGCGAACGGCTGTCATAAAAAAACCGCGTCTTGGCAAGACGGACAAATATACGAGTATTTATTTGTTTAAAATTGTTACATCTCGTTTACCTTTCTACCAAATTTGATATTGATTTTAAAATTCTACTATTGTATATATACTTTACAGAACTTAGTTAACAAATATTTTTCATGCATATTCCCTCCGCAAAGTAGACATTTTCGTTAAACTTTACGAGACAGATGTGTGCTATTTTTGTTTTTATTATGGATAGTTTCGCGTTTGACCACTATCTCACCTGATGCTAAGCGATGATGTGGCGGACGACGAAGCACGCCTGCCTAGAAGTAACCTATACACTATTGGCTCTAGCAGGGAATTCCACTCCTTTCCGGGTGCCGGAAAATGTGACCCAAGCTAAAAACAACTTCCGTCTACTAACCTTCTGGCAAACTTAATTCCTTCAACAAACTTTCCAACAGTCCACAGATGCTAAAACCTAGATAAGAGCTTCATACATTAGCGTCGTACCTCGATATCATCTTGGGTCGCAGCACGCATCCATATTCATCTGACAGTTGAATCACATGGCCGGAGCCGTCTGACGCAGCACACGACTTGACTCGCATGTCGAATTCACCTGGAAGATAAGAAGATATATCCTTAGGAACTGTTTAGTTACTTATTGGGTGCTATTTATAGTTATTAGTTAGTGTTTTATTTATTTACTAGCTCCTGACAGCGGCTTTGCCCGCGTAATAGTGAAAAATATATACCCTATGTCACTGTCGATCAAATAGCTTTATACTGGCGAAATAATTTTGAAAATCAGTCCAGTAGTTTTGAGTTTATTACTAAAAATACAAATCGTTCCTCTTTATTATATAGTATATTTTTTTTAGGTGGGAAATCATCCAATGGCTTCTGTCGCTCTTGGGTGGAGTGGGAGAGTGTGTCAATCTTTTACAGACTAAAACCCACTCCTGTTCCTTCTTTGCCTTCGTTCCACGGCCTAGGTTTCTCTTTCGCATAACCCATGGCCCCAGTAGGCTTGGACCCTGCTGGGCCCCTACGGTTTACTGACATCTCCTTGAGGAGCGCGTGAAACAATACGCGCCGTCGACGACTTGGGCTCGGTTGGGTTGGGTTCAGATGAAATAAATTAACATTTAATCTATTCCATACGAAAAGGTGCGTCCAGATCTGCCGAATGCTCCTCTAGCAAGCCGTCCGCGAGCCGCTTGCGAACTGCGCGCGTGCATTTCATATTCGTACGAAGCGCGCGCGGCGCAGGGTATTCGTACGATCGCACGCGCGCCCTTCGTAAGCTGCTCGCAAAAGGCGCATTCGCCAGGTAATTTTCATATTTTAGAATTAAATGGCTTTATCTATTCGTATATCTCAGAACCCTGGAGTCTTGGAATTATGGAAGGCATACGAGGGGCCGAAACCCCACAAGCCCTTTAGACACTTCAAGAAACACGGAAATGATTTTATTATTACTATGATCTTAGCTTCTGTCAGCGGCTTCGCTCGCGTGAAAGCAGGTTCTCCATACAATCTCCAGACCCCCAATTCATCTCAGGAGATAAATTTTATAAAATCCTCTCTTAGTGCTCGCCTACGTCATGTAAGAAAAACTTGAGCTAAATTTTACACTCTTAGTTCCAGTCGTTTCGGCTGTGCGATGATATGTCACTCAGTCAGTTTCTCCTTTTATACGGATAGAAAATAGATATCAAGTTAGTGATGTTCTTTCAAGCTATTCACAGTGTCCTGTGAAATTGATGACAGACTAATATCTGGTCAATAAAATGAAAAAACACAAAAAAAAAATAATAGAAAAAAAGGTATGTTATACGATACGATTACACTCTCATAACAACACTCAAGTAGGATGATAATTCGCTTAAATAGACCACTTTATCAAGTCAATAACTATATACTCAATACTCAATACTTTATTGCATTCCATAGTACATATAGGTGGTACTAAGTGGTGGTGGTAACTAAGAAGTTAATCTGAGGTCCTCAGAGACTGCATAAGTGGTTTGGCTCGTTTCGATTGAGGACTGGGGATGAATCAATGGAGATTAATGATAAGAAGGTATACGTAGAACATACAAATAGTAGACGAACAAAGATTGCAAACTTTGTCGTTTCGATAGTTAACTAGGCGTGATAGCAACTTATTAATAAGCCAACAGCCAATCTTTAAATAACAGAACATTTTAGAAACATTGTTGACTTAGTACTAACTTATTATTAGTACACAGCGATATATTTGACCTCGCGCTATCAACCAACAGAGGTTTACGATATTATTGTCTGTGGAAAATTATGTGATAAATACGAACATGATTAAGCATACTTTCGGTATACCACTCAAGTACTTTAATTAAATATTAAAGTTGAAACTGACTGACATATCAACGCACAGCCCATACAATCACACCTCATACAATCTATTTATCTTTTCCTTTGCCTCCCTCTCCCTGATCATTCATCCACATGTATTTTAAACAACAGTCATTTCACAATAGCCCGAAAATCATCTATCGGGCAGTTGCCTACCAGACATAACACCCGTCTGGCCAGAGGATCCTCCCTATTCAACGGAGTTTTGCGACTTGACTTTACACTCTGTTCCGCATGCCTCCAAATAACTTTTTTCTCTCCTAATCTTCTAGTACTTTCATAATATCAAAACCTTACCAGACGAGTAGTACTTTACCACTCGTCTCATACTTAGGGCACCTAAGAATAGCATAACCCAACACTCGTGGCTGACGACAAACACATAAGTTCCCAATATTATTACACTTAAGTGGAAACTAAACAGCTAACATAAACAAAGATCGTTTAGCTTAAAGGATGGGCAAACACTTGGGTAAGCAAACAGATAGTCCATTAAATGAAGAAAGCCTTACCCGTACTTAAACCGCACCTTTTCATTTCATGTTTGTCGTGTTGGAGACTAGAATATTTCCGGTATTCTTTAGTGTACTTTTCTTACTTATTCATAATTATATTCTCTACCACAATACAGCTATTAGAAACTTGTTAAATGAATATATTAATTTTAGCATAGCGATATCTATTTGGCTTTTAAGAACTTATTTACAATCTAGTGTAAGTAAACGAAATCTAATGAAAAATAATGTCAATATCCGAATGCCGACTAAAATGGAAAAGAAAAGCACCAAATGAAAAATACCTATGTATTAAGGTTAAGTATTTACAATATTAAAAGTAAATCTTGGAAAACTATTTTAACCTGCCACGACCGATGTAATCATTTTAATGTACTTGCAAAGGGACTATCATCCACTCATACGCCGAATGCAGAGATTGTGGAACATTCAAAAAGTTTTATACAGTAAAAGAAACAATTATAATAAGATATCATTCAGTGACAAAAAAAGCTTGATGAGTATAATACCTATAAAAGACTAACATCACATTTGTCGTTAAAACCTATGTCAATATAATAGGAATAGGTGAAGCACATTGAAAAAAACCTACAGTTCAATCTTTTGCGACTGGTCCCAGACAAAGGTAGCCATATAAGACGAGGAAACGTAAAAATTGAAAAACGTTCTAACGGCAGCATTTAGGAGGTTGAGTACAATTAAGTCAAGTATGGTCTTTTACAGATTGAGTCAACAATGTTACCTACCTTTCAAAAAAAATTACAGATACCGAATGGAAACGATTCACATAAAGAAAACTCTTTTATTTTGAAGAGTTAGAATGTTAATGCGAACCTATAGATTGAATTACCATCGCAAAAATCAATTACCTCTTGATAAAGGAGATGAAAAAGCCACACGCAGTTCAATCTGCTTACAAAGTACAAGATTACTCACTTTAAAACCATTAATCATTGTCAATTAGATAAAAGAACTCATAACGCACGAATGAGAACTGCTATTGATTTAATTGAGACGAAATTAATGGATTCTCATTGTGAAATAACCATTGTTCATTAGGAGGCTTGCGGAAAATTTTATGAAACGGAGGTTAGAATAACAGTAAAATTTAAAACTAAAAATAGTATAGTTATTAATACTCGTAGTAAGGAAGTTTTAAATTAGCATGACGTAGTAAAAATTTACTATGAAACTAACAAAGTAACTAATAGCTGCCACTGCTGTTTAAGATAAAATCGATTGGCTAAGCAGACACCTTTGGTGAAGAAGGTAACGATAAAGAAGATAATAGATATTTTAATGCACTACAAAAGCCTAGAGATAACATATCAAATAAATCTACAGGAAATATATAGAAACACTATGTTGATTCCGAGACGAAAGCTGTTATAACGGCTATAAACATTCAAAGCCGTGCCTAAGTTACCAAAGCTTACGTAGGTGGGCATTTATATAATCCAAGTGGTGTCCGAGCAGTTAACCCTTGACCCAGCAAACCATCTGGCAAAGAGATACGACATAAAATACATATACCCACATACTATTTGAATATCAATTTTTTAATATTGGTGGAAAGGAATTCGATTCATTTAACTTTATGCGTTTCGTTTAACAGATTAATGTTTATCGGGAAAGGAACACCGAAGATAGCAGCAATAAACTTCGCTATAATCGTTTTCTGATAACCTACGAAGAGAGACCTACCGCATTAGATAGATAGTTAGATATACTCATAATTGTACACCAGAAAACATACAGTAGAAGCTTAGTTTTATTTACTTGTACTTACAGCAAAAGTGTTTAAAAATACAAATGATCAGAAATCGCATGGATTGACGGACTCTAATTTTGCATATATTCCTGCCATATTCATAGAAATAACTTTGCTAGAAATCCTAAATTATGGCAAAATTTATTTATTTATTATCATTGTTATTAAAACTTTTGGCAAAGGCGGACTTTAGGAATTTACTACCTGTCGATCTTATGATGATGGAGAGTAACTAGGCGGGTGGCATATTATAGAAGACAAAAAAAAAGAAATAAGAACAATGATAATTGTATACGATACATATAAATAGTTCATAAGTTAATGAGAAAAACGAATACAACCGATCAATATTTTTTTTCATTGTCTTAAATTTTAATATCATAGTCATATTTCTGCAAACTAATCCACAATCGCTAAAACACCACCTACAAACCGTATAGAATCTATATATATTGCAGTCGCACGTCGTTTAAAAGTGATCCATGAGGTGGATCCAGTCTCGAGTCCCATAGTCGCAGGCCCGTTAAGCAAACTCAATCGTACATATTTGTCCAGTTTACTTTTTACAATTACTGTGTACCGTTAAGTCGTGTAAACACTGTCATTACCCTGCTAGTGATTTTACGAGTTTTCGTGTTATCTCGGGTTATGTATCTTTGTGTGCTGGCGGAAGTTTGCACTTGTCGTTTAGTTTGTTTTGAGGAAGTTGTACAATTATTTGGGTCGAAAAAACTAAAAAAAAAAATTGAAAATTCTCCTTTCTGCCTTTCGTATTGCTCATTTTTAGGGTTCCGTACCTCAAAAGGAAAAATGGAACCCTTATAGGATCACCTTGTTGTCCGTCCGTCTGTCTGTCTATCTGTCTGTCTGTCAAGACCCTTTATCTCGGGAACGCGTGGAGGTATCGAGTTGAAATTAAAACCATATATTAGGTCTGCGGTCCCTTGAAGCTGTAAAAAAATCAAACTTGTAAGTTAACGAAAAAAAGAAAGATACGCCCGTTTATGTTGCAAAAAAACTTATATTTTGAAACTCTCCAAAAAAAACTTTAGAGATTCGTAAAAATTTTTGAGACTCGATTCGGAAATTGAACTGTTTTCATAGGTAATTTTGTACGAAACCCTTAGTGCGTGAGTCACACTTCCCCGGTTCTTTTTATTAATTTATCGTCTAAGGTCATCAATACTTTTTAGTATCTTCATTGAGAGATATTGGTCTTTAGTAACATTTTATTGACATCATCATGTGTATAAAAATGAACCCATATTTCTCCTGGTCTCGCTATAACTTAAGAAGGGCTGGACAAATTTTAATAATTATTTTTTTGTTTTGTTCATCAGCATATAGAGGTTTAAACAATAAACAAAAGGCCTGTTTTGACATTTGAGAAATACCCTAGAATGTAACTTGTAACCAAACTGAAAGAAACAAACAATAAAATAATAATTAATAACATAGTGTTTTATAAAAATATATTACATTTTTATATTCTTTTAGCGTATTCAAGTATTCTTTTTGACAGTGATGTCAAAATTGACCTTTTATTTTTTGACAACTTTAGTTTATAATTTTTAATGGAGGATCTATACGGGTCGCTAGCAAAACAGAATTACTAAATAAAATTTAAAATATCGTGATGCCAACCGCTATTGTATTACTTGTTGAACTCAAAGTTTACGTGGGCGCAAGTGTTTCTTTTATTGATTGACATCACTGTAATGAAAATAGCCTTATATAGTTTTAATAGAATACATTTAGTGTTTTTTTATGACGTGCTATAATCATCATCTTCCTGTCCTCATTCTTTGTTACTTGTATTCGGCTCAACGTTTTCTTCTTTCATTCTATCCGTCATGATATTTATCCGTCATGACATTTAAGGTTATATAAATAACACTAATATTGTAAAGACGAAAGTTTTTGAGTGTGTACGTTAGTTACTTCTTCACCCTTTTTTTTTTGACTGACCTACTTCTTAACAATCCAAAAGAGACTGTAAATAGTTTATTTGAAATAAATGCTTTGATTTTTGATTTTTCTTGCCTGGTCCTGGCATTAGGTCCCTACGCGAACAGGTAACAGAGCACGTGAAGCATGGAAGGTGGGACAAGCGGGGTTACCATGACGTTCAAAGTAAGATTGTTTCATTCTTATTTCCAGTGTGGGTAAGAAATGTCGCTAGACAACCTGTATAGCTCTGTCTCTTACCCACTTCTGTCTCTTACACAGGTCATGGTCTGCGATAAACTTAAGCTTAAATGTGGCTAAGCATCGTTTTTATAACACCTTCAGTCCTTTGTGTTATTTCCTTGGTCACACTATTTTTGAACGTAACTGTTACAAGTTTCTCTCCTACTTAGTTGGTACATTTAAATGAAGTGTTAAAGTACTTGTTTGTTTGTCTGT
The DNA here is from genome assembly GCA_949316375.1 of Mythimna vitellina. Taxonomy (NCBI): domain Eukaryota; kingdom Metazoa; phylum Arthropoda; class Insecta; order Lepidoptera; family Noctuidae; genus Mythimna; species Mythimna vitellina. The sequence continues at coordinate 7,193,465 of OX438696.1, forward strand.
ACGTGGTTTGCAAACAGAATTTTCGTTTAGTTCAACCGCAAAGTAGCTGTAACCAATTCCGCATTATAACTATTCTGCCCACAAGTTTAAGATCTTCTTCCTTTTGCGCGTTCTCTATGAGGCCATATTTCTACCTGACACCAGCTCGCAAACAAATTGCATCACATTGCGGGCTACCGAAGTATAATGTGAACAATCGGCCCGACATACCCTGCAATGTAATTTAACTTGCAACTTGTCTGTGACATGAAACCTACACACATACACTTACAAATTGTCATGCAACGTTATATTAGCTAGTTTTTGTTTTTCATTTGTTTCTTTTTTATTAAAAGAAGGTTTTCCCACATTAGGAATGACTCCTGTATCGTGGATGCGTTCACAAACATGTAAAGTGGTGACCAGATGGTTGCAAAGTAGAGTTCCAATCAAGATGACCTTGGTTTTTGTGTGTGAATGGGAAAACGCGCCTTCCAACCAAGGGCGTTGAAGGTCATCGATTACAACTGCTGTGTACACGGATTGAAACTAGCAAGGTCACCTTGATTGGAACGATAGTTTGCAACCGTCTGGTCACCCCTTTAACACACATGTACAAGACACCCAGACCCGAAACAATTATTTGTAGAATCAAACCCGCGACAAGCAACGCAGTCAATCGCTCAACTACTACACCAGCCGTGCTGTCAAAAGTTTATTTCATGACCCAAAGTTCTTTAGTGAAGACGACAAAGTCACGATAACAAATGAAACAGTAATCAATGAATCTACACTCGAAATCATAACTGCACTCAAATTAAATCTAGCTGCATAAAATTCTCGCGTAAATGTAACACAGTCTTTACTAGCTCAGCTATTTTCACCGTGCGCTATGCAGCAGTAAAGTCTAACAGTAATTGCTTCGTACAATATTTCAAGCTGTATATTGGTAATTAAAAACGATACTAAGATGGGTTTGTGGACCGTTCAGTCTGCGACTATTACTACCGTCGTTAGTAACTTTGTACGTGCTTGAATCATATTGTAGTTGGTAGGTAGGTAAAATAGTATGTAATGGTTGTCAGAAGCCTTAGAGATATGACAGCAAAACTGTCCCCTATAGTTTTGCTGACATATATCTAATCCCAGCAGGGACGATGCCCGCTAGCGCCATAGAATCGAAACATCAAATTTCTGAAAAAAAAATCCCAGGTGGGTTTTTAACCAGTAAAAGTCGGACGCGCCGTCCCGCCCAACCCTAGAGTGTGAGAAGTCATTGGATGATTTTCTACCTCAAAAAAAATGCTTGTCATAAGCTGGTATGTGAATATTTTGCAAAATAATTAGATAAACGGTCCACTAACAAGTAGGAAGGCGCTTAGCTTTACCTTTTTCCAATTATATTGGGATCATCGGCTTCTAATCGCGAATGGACTGATGCATCTGAATACCAGAGGGTTTAGCCAAGTTGATAATCTACAATCGTTAACGCAATTAGAAAACTTTAAATGTATGGCAATGACATCATATCAACGTTAAGTCACGTTGTCAGAATAAAGACATCGGAGGCGTTACGGACTGTAGAAAGAGATTCGAAACGAAACAGTCGTAACTTGGCTAGGCCAGCAGATTTTTAAATGCAGCGATCGGCTACATATTTGCCCTTTATGCTAAGACTGGTGTGAGATTTTCGGGCTTCTGTCCGCCCTGAACCCTTGGTGGAACCCCCTATCCTCTCTCCAAGAATTATCATAAGAACCGGTCCTTCGAACATCACGGAGATTTAGGATATATCGAGTTAATGAGAATTAAGTAGATACCTTTTTATTTTATGGGTTAGGTCGAATATTTCAATACGCATAACATTTCAAAATTCTTTAAACATTTCCAAACATCTTTTTAAGTAGTTTTAAGCATCATCGATTTTAATTTGTGTGAACTTTACAGATTTTATGCTTTTGTTATAGTTTCATAAAATTATCATATTTGGAAACAATTTTTTTTAACTGTTTTTTTACGACTACGTCAACCATGTTTGGGTACAATTTGAGTAGAGTTTTATACGTTTATTCATCACATTTACAGTCAATCAGTCGTAGAAATGGCTAATAAAACACATCTAAAAAAACATCCGGCAATAATTCTGAGAGATGAGTACTAAAACATAGTTGTAAACTGCGCTAAACATTTCAATTCGTTGCCCTAAAGCCATATTCGGACAAATGCCTTATATGCCTATGGTTTACACTCCCACGCACCAAAATGGCTAACGAGGCAAACTTACACGCACGGAAATGACAGTTGTAATAAAAAATTGATGAAAATAATGTTGCGTTTACAAAGAAAACAATAGGTAATTCTAAGCACGGTTCCTTTATAAACTTGAAAGTAATTATAAACAACCGAGATGTGTGGTTATTAGCAAGTAACAGTATACATTTTGATTGTTATGTAGTTTTGACACGGTTTTGCGAAAATTTGGCGTACACGCATTTTTGGGACGGAATTTTAGCTGGCCGCAAATTTCTATTAGAGTAGCTTTATAAAAACTGGCAAGGGGTATATCACCTTCACCAAGACAAGCATATTAAAAAAATACAAAAGAGAGCAACTTTAAAAATTAGCCCTCCAATAAATGAAAGGTTCATAAAAAAATAACCTTCATTAATAGAAAACACGGTGTGTTGTTGTAACACAACTGAATGTCATTGAGGATGATATCGAAAATTTAGGTTACGATAAATTAAAAATTAATACTTTATTTTACACAAGGAGCGATGAAATTATGGGTTATTAGATTAGGCTTACCTCGATAGTCGTTGATGGCAACCACCAGGGTAAGGGTTGACCCTAAAGGGACGATGCCAGACACTGGCGCTGCCCATGGTCCCTTCCCTGCCTGGATTTCCATCCAACAGTCCACATTGTCTCCTAAAAACGAAGTAAAAGGTAAAATTTCACAAAATATAGGTGTTATTCTAAATGAATGAACAAACTTGAGCTCAGCTCTATTTGATTCTGACACAAGTTATTATAATCACAGATTATGACAACAGTCACCATTCTGCCCAAATATTCATATGGTGAAGGATATGTCCACACAAAAAATACAATTTTCTCTCATAATTTTTTTTTTTTTTTTTTTTAATTGATATAAACCAGTGCTTGACTGCGAAACTTATGTATCTTAACGAATGACGAAGCTACTGAGAAAATACTAATAATATTTTAACTGCTAAACTTGATCTTACTGGATAAAGAGGTAACCTTGAAGAAGATAAGTGTCTCTCTGAGAACACTATTAACTAGAATTGTAATAGTAATGTTGTCTCACCTCTAAAGTCTAACTGCACGACATCCAAATCAGCGATGACCATGGGTGGCTTGGAGGCAGTCTTCTCGTAATCGTTGAACCACTCGCAGCGCAGTCTCTTCGCTTCGTCCCACACTTCAAGCAGGTCCTTGTCGTATTGCACCACCACTGTGTTCTCGTAGAACTGCCCGTGGAGGTCTGGAAGAAGAGATTTGTGCTTTAGTTACCGGGATCTGATGCAGATCTTAAATAACATCATATTGAGACAGAATTGTTTCAAATGTGGTCAACGATTCGTGGAGATCAGATTTTTGGCATTATGAGAGCAGTAATTTCTTGATATTATTTTGTGATCAATTTTTTTTAATTCGGTATTTTAGCTTTGTAAGCAGCAATTCTATACAAAATACATTTAATTTTAAATCCTTATTATTGCTAGGGCTATACCTACACGGATGTACTCACGCAAAAAGTGGAAGTCGCCCGAAGAACGCGGATCGTGCCAGTGGTCTTGGGTCGACATCGCACAAGCAAAACTGACCCCTAAAGACTTCTAGCTAACTTCCTTTCAGAATGGCAATCCATTAGGATATTAATCTTCTAAGATTACACGCATCTGACATATTCAGACTCTATGTCATATGGTTTAAAATCGTTTTCACATTGTCAACCACTATAGTATTCGCTAGAAGCACTTAAAGTCGAAGTTACTACGTCATAGCTGGAAGGAAATACACTTGAAAGTAGTGGATTGAGGGATGGCGTCTTTAAGTCGGGATTGTGAAGGAAAATGGACCTTACGTGCAGTGTTATGTGGTCCGGCGGGTAGCAATTCTGAGAAACAATGCGCGCGCAATGTTCGCAGAAGGAGCGGGACGCATGCGCCGTCCGTTACTCCACACTAGCCATAGTGGACGCGACTAGGAATCGGCATGAGAAAAACTCACTGACTTTGTTGAAATGGGACCGATGTGCCGTAAAACTTGAATGCTGGCGATTTATTGCGAAATTGTTACGAATTACCGATAGTTACTGAGAATCTAAATGCAATACATGAGATTGGGTTTGACGATATATGGTGAACTATTACTGAGGAACTTCCTTTCAACGTCGTGTCGTTCGTGTTAAATTAATAGAATGACAAAGAGACAGACAAGACTTATAAGGTTTAACACTGTAATAAAATTTTGTAACGATATAAACGATGTTCTGACTTAAATAACATACCGTTAATGTTATACAGCCTAACCTCTTTTAGAATATTTTAATTTTAAAACAATAGGAACTCTAACAAAGAAAACAATTTCTGATCAATAACAGAATATGATTGGAACATTTAAAAGGTCGTAAAGCTCAGGGCACTAAATATTTCATAACAATTCGAAATTGTAGAATCATATAAGGAGTATACAGTTTAAGTACCGTTAAATACGAATTATAGAAAGTTCGATGACTGGTTAATTTCAAATTATATACATCTTAAGATCGCCTGATTAATTAAATTGCTGCGGTCTTTTACAAAGAAACAATGACTACAGCCGTGAAAATTGTACGCAATGATAAAGATTTTATGCTTTAGAGTATACTTTAGCTGAACCAAAGGACTATTTCAATATTGCATAAAAATTAAAATAATATTTAAGTAATGCGACACCTGTTCATGAGGAATTTATGGAATTCTGTAATCAAATGATAGACAATATTAGCATTATGGATAAATCTGATAGACGGCGGGATTTTTCGAAAGGAAACGGAATGCCAAGGCCAACTGAAGGAACTCATGTAAAAGGTAAAAGTAAGGTAAAAGTAAGGTAAAAGTAAGGTAAAAGTAAGGTAAGGGTAGTAAAAGTCTGATACTCCATTTCGCTCAAACCTGAGCGGAAGAAGTTTTTTGATGATACCTATGAAAGAAAGGATAAAACCGATGATGCATTAGGAGCTACAATTTGCAATCTGGCAATGATTAAATTAAAATCTTCCACATTCTCTTATAGTTTATACCTCACGATGATCACCATCATAATCTTCATGCCCTTGCTCTATGTTATTTGGGGTCGGCCCAACACGTTTTTATCTTCCATTACGTCCTGTAAACCATCGCGCTATCACTGACTCTTTTTTATTTCATATCGCTTCTCACACGGTCCATTCATCTATACCTCAAGACGATCAACGTTCAGAATTAATTTCCCTTCATTTATTCCATGTCCCTGCCCCCACATACCAAGTTAACGTCGCTTTATATGACCCACAGGTTAACATGCGTCCATAAACATATTGCAATCTATAAAATGCCCACGTTCGCAAGTGGGTGTAAACCTTGCGCTTTCCGGTGATATCTTTCGTCCTTTCCTAGACATTATCTTTTGACAGTTTGAATAGTTGCTTGTCGCAGTTATGGCCCTCTAATCCGATAATGTCACTGTTATTCAATTGACTTCGTCTTTAATGCAATAGGGATTGATATAAAATCGTCTTATGTTTAACGGATTTTTCTTTCTTTACAAGGACTTGATTGTTGATTTACATTGCCATGAAAGTAAATCTGTATATTTCTGTAAATTCTATGGCAATTCTTTAGCAATTCACGCAGGTTTTTAAATTTAAATATATTAAAAAATATTTAAAGAATAAGGTAAAATATTTCCAGGATAAAAAGTATTATGTGTGCTATTCCAGTTCATAGTCTAGCTATGTGTTAAACTTCATTCTCTCTACATAAAATTCTATAATATTTATGATTAATTTGTAAATCAATTCTTTATTTTCGCCTTTTCTGTTTTATTCTATTTACCACTATGTGTTCTTCTTTGCATCACCCAAAATTTTACTGCTAGAAAATGCTTAAGTTATCAAATTCGTTTCTGTACTTCTGCATGCATAAAGTATTAGATACAAAAACTTCATCAAAATTCATTAAGACGTTCGAGAGTGAAAGAGTAGCAAACATGCACACAGGCACCCACATACATACAAACTTTAATCCTTATAATATTAGTGAGATTTAAAGGACCAGAGAGTAGTAAACCTTATTCTAAGCCATGTTCAAAACATAAATTGCCTGCTACACGTGACTTTCTGAACTTCTCTAAATGTCGTTTGGCATTTAACGTCCAGTGAATCCGAGGCTTTAATAGGCAACTAACAGGTCCAACCTGACATTTGATGCCGTAAAGAACTCAGATCGTACGCTGATGGAATTACAGTAATTCTAATCTCATTTTGACCTGTGAACCTTTTTTTCTATTTTAAAAGTCCATTTGTCCAAAGCACTAAAATCGAGAGTGACTAATGATGTAAGAACATTATCTTTTTTCTATAAGATCAAAAACTTTCTTCTTGGAATAAAACGTTTTATTACAACAATGTTTAATTTTTTTATATCCAAACAATACAAAAACAATTTCCAATTAAATATTTTTCTCTGCTAAAACAATATTTTTTCTAAATTTTCTTTACAATTCTTTTCATTCAAGTGGACATTATGTCCTTATAAGCAAAACCATAAACGGCATCAATTATACCTAAAAACCTTATAACAGATCCCAAACTGAGAGAAAAATAATTACAACGGTTGTTTGTGCTCGTAAATGTCCACGCATCACAATTTTAGATGATTTACTAAAGGAATGAGTTGCCAATCGTTTCTCTTCATTGGCGTGACGGATCGCAATTTTGCAGTGAAGTGTAAACAGGCAATTAGTTATTAAAGAAGTGGGATATACGAGCCTAGCATTGCTTGTATTTTTCTTATCTTCGTTATCTTCTTTATTGTACTCCAAATCTTCTTATAACCTACACCGATAATAAAATTCTGAGTTTTTTTTTCGGTGGGACAATCATCCAATGACATCCCCCGCTCTTGGGCGGCAACTCCTGTTCCTTCGTTGCTGTTCGTATCGGGGCCGAGTCTTACTTTCAGAATCAGACCTTTGACCCCAGTAGGTTTCGACCCTGCTAGGCCCTTACGCTGACATCTCCTTGAGGCGCGCGTGCTACCCATTGCATTGTGCAAGCCCGCGCCTGCGGTAGCCGGAAATCGGGATCAAAATCCCGGCGGCTAAGTTGAGTTCTCTCCCAGTAAATCATTTAGTAACAGAAAGATTTGAGATGATAGGAACTAGTGTAATATACTACTTTATCTTCATAATTTCAGGGGCTCTACCATATTACGTCTTAAAATTATCATGAATCCGGTGTTAGAAAGATATAGTGCTATACGGTTTGTATAGCTCTGTCTTTCTCACACTTCGGAATTATGATGGTCTCATGGCGTCATGGTAAGGCCTCACGTCTTATTTGCTTTAGCAGTATTGTACAGTACTGCAGGGTTTCGAGCAAAAAAAATTCTTTGTCTAAAATTGTTCAATGATTTGTCTATATTAACTTTATTTAAATATGAATGAATCTGACTATATAATTACGTGATAAACGGAACGTGGTCGAGTTGATGATTCGATGAATACTCTTTAAAAAAAAACATTCAACAAAAAATAAAGATTAATATTTAACATTAAAATGATATCAAAACAATTTAAGCAATTACTTTCAACTTTTCAACATTCAAAAGCTTAATTGAAAAAGAAAGTAAAGAGAATCCTGTTGATACATTGAAATCAAAAGATCATTGCTCATATGAAAGTAAGAATATTGCTTTAAAACGGATATTTTTGTAATATATAAAATTGGTAGTATCATAAATCTAAAATACAAATAAAAAATACATAGAACAGTAGTTTTTAATTAATAAAAGTTTTCGACGGATACGTAAATCTAATGGATTAAATTCTTAATACAGTTAAATATTACTAGAATAATAACAGTTTTTTTTTAAATTCGAGAACATATGAATTATTCGATTAAAGGCCTAGAATTTGCCTACATACAATATTGTAGAGCCTCTTTTATCAGTACCTCTTTTGAGGCTTAAGAACTGGCATATCATTAACTAGCTGATCCGGCGACGCCTTTGTACCTAGCATAACAAAGCATAGTCGGCCTTATAATGTTCCCACTGTTGGGACTCAGGCCTCCTCTCTAGGAGAGGGTATGGGCCGTAATCCACCACGCGGGCCCAGTGCGGGTTGGTGGATGTCACATGTCTTCGAATTTTTGGTTCAAGGACATGCCGGTTTCCTCACGATGTTTTCCTTCACTGTTTTGAGAGCACCGCCTAGCAGTCAATAAGTGTAGCATATCTCTTTCGATATAGTCAACCGATTGCGATGAAACAAAGCATAAGTAATACATCAAGTTCCACAAAACTAAAAGTTATCTACATCGATTTCGTACATTTTACGTGATGCGCGTACCACAAAAAACGTCTACAGATTTATTATATGTATAGATAGATAAAACATATAAATACTAATTCGAGATTTAGAAGAAAAAAGATTGTCAGATGAGATGAGGGCTGTCAGGCTAATAGGCACGAGTATTTTTATCTATACAATTATATAAAACGCAAAAACTGTCTCTACCTAGACCCACCTATGTCCGTTATAGACTTTGTAACCTCAAACAAGTTTTGTTTACAAAGGCAATAATGCGAATATGGTTTCAGATCATTTAAAACAATGCATTTAAAAAATGCATATTTCTTTTTTTTTCTAACAAATTTAAACGAAATGTATTTCTTTTTTAGTGTTGTAGTGGCGTACACCGGGTATCCGCTAGTACAAAATATTAAAATAAATAGTAATTTGACAGAAATAAATTCTCCAGTTTAACGCGCATTAACCTTTTCATTACCTCCGGTTCTCACATATTTACTAGCTTTATTTAAACAGCGCGAAAACTAACATATACTTAAGAATTAAAACATTCCTCACTTTCGCCTTTTCTATTTTTAGCTTAATGTTATTCATAGAAATTCTTTTTCTGGTTTACTTAGACCAATTTGTTACATCCTTGTTTATTCATGGTCCAATATGGAATATTTGTATCCAATGATTTTTCATTAAACAACAATTAAGTAGTTTTTTTTTAATTCGTTTCTCAATAAATATGCAAAAACAAAATACTATCAATAAAAACAAAATAAAAATTGATCAAAATATGTTCGTCTCTCTCGGGAAAACGCCATTTTCTATGGCGGCCGTACACCATGATGGACTTTGATGTCAGAGTCCATATCGGATATTTCTTTGTAATTATCAGCTTTGAAGCTGTATGACTTCTTCGTAGATTAAGAGAATTTATTAAATTATAAGGTTAACCAGAGGTATAAAATACTTATTATTTAGTACGTAAATAAAAAAAAAACAAACGGGACAGTTTTTTGTATCATCCGTGCCTGAAATTGTACCCCAGGAACCTAGAATGAAGTCAATGTAGGCACAGGAGTGAGCTTTAGTCAGTAATATCAGACACGCCCTACCTCTCCGCCCAAGAGCGTGAGAAGTCATTGGATGATATCCCATCTACAAAAAAAAAAAAACCGTTCCTCTAAAATTTTGCGCTACTTAAATCGTTACGTACAGACAACAAAACGTAAAGGACGAGCATAAAGAATCCCAGAACGATGTACGATAAATCGATTTGTTTAAACGATTTATTATATCGACTAATTGTTCGAGTTCGCATCATTAGGCATCGGATATATTTATTGATTTCACGCCACTACTCACGGTCCATTTATAGTAAACCAACCGAGACGAGCTTTAATTACGTTTACAGTGTGGATTTTACTTGTAACTTGTTATTTTTCTTTTAGCATGTTCCTTGGTGAAAAAAGATCGTTATTAATCTGAAAGATAAATACCTTAATTAAAATGAATATTGCTATTGCTAAAAGTCTTTTTTTTTTTACGGTAAAATATTTATCTCTAGACAAATTTACATTCTATCAGTAATAATAATTATTCCCCATTTGAAAGTACGTTTGCAATACAAACTTTTCTTACAAACCCATCCCTTTAGGAAGTGAAAAAAAACCCTCTCTTAGTGCTCGCCAACGCCATGAAGGGATGCCTTGTGCAAAATTTCATGTTCCTAGTCCCAGTAGGTTTGATTGTGTTGTGTGTTAATATGTCAGTCAATCAGTTTCTCCTTTTATATATATACTTGTAGGTTAGTGACCCACCCTGACTTTGCACGGGTATAAGTTATGCAAACCTGTCTCGTTTATTGTTCTTTCTACTAGTGAAATCCGCATCAAGATCCGTTACTTGTTTTTTGAGAAATTGGTAGATAAACAGAAAGACCCATAAAGCGACTTTTTTCTATTCCATGTAGAGAGAGAGATGACATCGGATAGAACTTTTTCGGATCATAAAATACTTTTTCAAAGAGGGAATATCAGACTTTTACTGACTAAACTCACCTGGGTCCCTTCAGTTGCCCTTTGCGTTCCAGGGCAGCGGTAACTTTTTCGAACAATCCCGCAGGCCTGGACATTGGACCGAACTACGTGACATTTCAGTAGTACATGTCAATTCCATATGTTTATTTTAACTTCACCGTAATTGTCTTCTCTGTTAAAATATGACTTACTTCTTACAACTTTTAATTGTAACAATCGTTTAATACCCATAATTTGTACCTAAGAGGCGATAATACGTTCTGAACGTCAAATATTCAATAGAATAAATCACGAAAACATATCATCGGTCTCGTATAATTAATAACTAATTGTATAATTACCTGGTTTAGTGCCACACTTGGCGTACGCGATCCGAAATGAGAAGTACGTCTGTCCCGTTGATGGCGGCACGTACACACACCGCGGGTCACCGTGCTGACCTGAGAACATTTAAAATGAATGTCAAAAATGATGCTGTACGATAAACAGATATATTTGAAACATTAGATATAGTATTGGTAAAGTTGGAAAGACTTGTAGATTAACAAGCCATTTTAGAAGAAGACAAAAAAATACTGATAAAACACATCGCTGTTTCAAACGACAAATTAGGTATGAACGGAGTTGGAACTACTATGGATAACGTTCAATTTAATGAATATGTCAATTGAAATAATAATGAATAAAGGTAAAATGATTAAGATGATCTTCCAAAAAGTCTGCAGTCAAAGATTAATAATGATAATAATGAGACATACTGTGACATCCCAACTTCAAAGGTGAATAGAATTAAATGTGCTCTAAAATTTAATGTCTACTTAGAAAGCGAATTACTGCAATTTCAAGGCTCGTTTTATGTTAATTGCTAATTATGTGCTTACGCACACCTTAGCTACATTAATTGCAATATCGTTAGCAAGATAAACAGTACTAATGGGCTTGAAATAAAGTGCTGCGATATAGTCAGTTTATAGGAGTAGAATGGACGGACAATCGATCTAAGTGTTTAATCTCGTTGTGAGTTGTAATCCAATTGAATTGTTTGTTAATGAAACAGAATTGAATGGTAGATCAACGTGTAAAATTATTGATAAAGTTGTTGAACAGTAATTGAATAGTGTAGCTAAGAATAATGAGTTAACTTCAACAGTTTTGAACGGTAATAACAACAAAATTTTACTTGATAATGTTCTATCTACAGAAGTACTTAACTTCATGAAAGATGAAAACATTTATTTCAATAACTAAAAGTAGATAGAAAACACCCACGTTTTGACGACATTGCAGAGGAATGCTAATGCTTTTGTTGTTAAAATATGACATGAAAGTGCGAAATGCAGTCGTTTGTTGTACCAGGTGGATGGAACTCCGGGTAATATATTATTCATGGCAGTACCTTTACTATTTAACTGTACCGTTAGTGATGTTTTAGGCTTATATAAAATAAGGCACCGGGTATAAGCACAAAATTTTTAATGAGTTAACGAAATAATGATCAGGTCTAGAATATGTTAAAATACCAAAAGCAGGTACCTAAAGAATCTGAACTCCCTCAAGAGTTAAGAACGAAAATAAAGAATAAAACCGGTGTAATCACAAGAAACGATGTAAAAACAAATAAATAGAGCAAAGTATGTGCTCAGACATCTATGTAGAGATCTAGACATGTCTTCAGTTAAAATGTCACTGTTATTTTTATCGTTGAGTAAAATGAACTTTGTTTAACGGAAGCTTTAAGCGTCGATGTCGTGTTTTACGTTTCAAAAATAATTTGGTCTGCTTTATATTTTATTTACAGCATATTATTCTTTATCTGCATTTACAGCACCTTCACTAATTTACCGCTTCTCACTATCGCGTAAAGCGAACGAATGAGACTCTCCAAAGATGTTATCAAAAAACTACTCATATCATCACAAATTACTACGTTACAATAAATTGAATTAAACAAAATCCAAGTACAGTATGTAACAGTATAGCGTACTAAAAGCTCAGCAACTGGAGCGTGTGTTATTAATAATGCACTAAGTATGTATCCGTCATAATTGTGAGTGAAACCTTAGCAATTACCGCAACAATTAGTGGCGGTCTGAATACACCGGTTTCTAACATTTTCCTCGTGTATGTAGTCTGTGGCTATTTTGTGATGTTTGATCTTATTGGTAGTTTAGAGTGCAGCTATGTCTTCATTATTTTGATGGGCTTTAATGGGATAATACGATGTAATTAATTCGAGGTCGATATTAAATTTGGATGATTATATTTTTTGGAACGGTCGTACTAAAAGATTTTACTTCGGTTAAATAGGTAAGTCAGTTAAATTGTATTTAAAAAAAAAAAATGGTGAGTGTTTCCTAACTACCTTATGATGAAAAATGATTTGCAAAAACCATGACCATGATTTCCATTCATCTGACGCGGCAACGTCAGTACCATTTTATTACCTATGTTTTATTGGGCACTAAAAGGAAGAAATACATCTTCGTCACCAAAACTGACAAACAATACGTACCTTTTGACGAGACTATGCCTTCGAAAGGGTGGGAGAACGTGAGATGGACGTCCATGTGATCCTTCCCACACATGACCTCTAGTGACTGAATTACTGGCATACCATCGGGCCGCTCCATCGGCCATAACTCGCCCGCTCGCGCCCGCGTCTGTGAACAAATGGCATTTTGAGTGAAATGTGGAATATTTGAACAATACCAAGATGCAATACAAACGAAAATGAAGAAAATAGAATTGTTTAGCTAGAAATATTTCCTTTAACGAAGAGATAATAAAAGCTCACGTGGAATGCGGTATGAATGGAAGCATTCATTAAGAACGAAACGAGTATTTATGTATACACAGCTATCATAAATTAAATATATCGTGAAACTTACGAATGAATGAACGTAAATCATAAAAGCAAACAATTCAATGAACCTCTTATGAATGAGTTAACCGCAATAAAATTTGTGTTTCGTGTACCTATTTAAACAAAACACAGTCATTAAAACTAATAATCAATCGCGAAAACAAGACACGTAGCTTATTAACTGTAAAATACAATAACTCTTATAATTAAATCCAATGAATAATTTCAATCGGGATAGTAATTATTAGTAAAACGATAATAGTAACATATCAATAATCATCTCATGGCAAAACAAAACAATAACATTGAATTTTCCGTCAACAGTAATTAAAAAGTTTACGTAAAAAGGAGAATAATTATTCCTTTCATAGATACAAACTTCCATTGCCATCAATAATTCTTCACATCCACTTTAAGACGTTGCATCAAGATCTATGTTTCTTCAACAAATGATTTTAAATAACTAAATGTAAGTTTGTATTTCCTGTACAGTTCCCAACGAGCCGCGGACATGTAACGAGAAGTTTCCGAGAAAGAGAGCAGTGTAAACATAATAAATGGGCAACGAATAATTTTTGTACGGTGAGTTTACGCCAAAATTGCATGATTGGCAACTTTGCGCACGATGACGGATGACACAGAGTTGGTGAAAGACAGGACAAGTGAAAATAAGGACAAAAAAAATTTTTTTTAATCATAAGATTTGATACAACTGGAAAACAAATAATAAAAAGTCAAAGAGAAACGAAAACATATGTAAATATATATCCAACATTCTAACAAAAATATAATAATGTTGAACCTCAGAATTTACTTTCACTGACTGCAAGTAAAATTAATTATTCATACACATCTTTTGAAGGTTTCGTATGTAGTTTTAATTTACATTTTTCTGTTGTTTCTATATTATTAACTTCGCCGTTTGTAAAAGTTTCTGCTCGTATGTAATAATTCCGTAAATATTATTATCTCAAAGAAATAGTACATTTTGATACAAGTAGAGAAAGTTTGTCATTGCAACCGAGGCGAAATTCACCCGAGCCTTATAAGCGAGGGTATTAAGGAGCCGAGTGTTGCAGTGACAATTCTCCACCGGTATCAAACGACGTTTTTCAATACACTTACGAATACTTTATCTGAAAATTACGACGCATTTTTGTTCATTTTGTACTGAAGAAAATTTTCCAAAGGTGCCATACATTTTAGTTATGATTGAGATGGCAGCAGACTATCACATTGTATTTTTTACCTCATTCACAATATCTGGCGGCGTAGCATCTAAAGAATTTTCTTAAATTCGACATATTTTCACAAATAACACAAATGAATAAGTTAATTAATAAATATTTTATATACTTTTTTTTCCCGCACTTATCCTTTGCATGTTAAATAAAGGAGAAGCAAAGGCAATCAATATCCGTTAAACATCCTAATAGAAAAAATAGAAATTCAAATATTTTTGAATTTAGAACACAGATAATTGTAAATTTGTTGGTAATAAAAAAATGTTGTCTAAATAATCATATTTATTTATTATAAACAAATATGATTATTAACAGATATTTTAAACACAATTAAAATTTTCATTAAATATGAAAACTTTAAAAATATTTGTTGTATCACTTTGCTTTAAAAAAAGAAATATCCGTCGACCGTGACGAAATAAAAAAGAAAAAATCCTTTGTTGTGATAAATATAAAAAAAAACACGAGGTTGATATACTGTGGCATGTTGAAGGAACCTAATCGTAGTGTGATAAGAGTCAGTTTTCGAGGAAGTGTATTGAAAATAAAATAACCACATCTGTAAATATCATTTCATTGACTCATCTATGTACGAAAACGATTTGATGAATCGCGAGCGCACGTTCCAGGAACGGCGCGGGCGCATTACGTTCCCACGCGTCAACAAGGAATTCGCGAAACGAGACAGACAGACATAGAGGCGCATAAGAGCGATAGAGACAACACCATTGCCATTTTGGTGTACGCTGTAATTTACATTTTGAAACTCGAACGCAACTTAATTTAATATTTTTAATTTAAATTTTTATCTGACATGGTGTTATGTTATTTACTATCTCTGAAATAGTTTAATAAGTATTTATGTATGTATTTAGAAATATATAAGTATGTTTATCAGTTATCTAGTACTCATAACACATCTCTGCTTAGCTTGGGACTAGACAGCGTTGTGTGATAGATTTGTAGATTATATTAGTATATGGAATCATTTAAACAGACGCAATCTCGGTAAAATAGACGCGAGAATTTTATTGTAGCGTTGACTATTTCAGCGAAGCTTGCCTAAAAAGTTGACACAATAGAATGTACGCAGCCATATTACAAACAAATAAACTATTCATACCCAAAAAATTATTAAAATAATTATTGTTTGTAAATTTTAGGAAGTTAGTGATAGCATTACGAGTAACAGGGCAGAGTGGAAGAAAAAAACGTGTTGCGCCGACCCCAAATAACACGGGATAAAGGCAGGAAGATGATGATGATTGTTTGTAAATTTTAATGCTTACCTGACCCAAAAATATTATACTATATTTCTAAAGATGAATCAGGCTAACTTAAAAGATCCACGAACATCATTTAACTCGGACTCTGATTTATATATCTATGAATTTCTCCAGCCGTAAACGTCAATGATATTATTAATTGAACGCTGTCTCGATGGTTTATAAATTATGCTTTTGCAGATACTATTTCCATATTAGTGAAAGTCGCGTTAGATTTCTTTATAATATTAACATTAGAATATTTTTCCGTATTTTCTTTAAAAGTTAGTATCATAGAAAGCGAAACTAAAATTTCCAATGACATCTATATATATAAAAATCAATGCCACTCTTCGTTGTAATTTTATAACTCAAGAACGGGCTCACCTATCCAAACCAAATGTTTAGGCTTTGTTCGGACTATTCAGTATATGGTTTATGTGAAGTTTGCACAGAATCGGTCGAGCGGTTCTTCATTTATCACATTATTAGGCGGTATGAAGTTCGCCGTGTCAGCTAGTTTACTATAAACCCCTACACGGTTTTTCTTTATTAGTACCGTATTTTCTAGTTGATAAATCGCATTATTTTTCTAGTTCTTCAACACACGAATGTAAGTAAATAAATTGTAGTAATAAAGTTTTGAATAAACCAACACACACATTTTCCTGCCCTTGCCCCATTTTTATTTGGGGTCATCGTAACACGTTGTCTTCTTCCATTCTGTCCTGTCACTCGTCATACTATCACTAACTCTCTTTTCTTTCATAATTATCACTCATGATCGATCCTTTTTTAGGGTTCCGTACTTCAAAAGGAAAAAACGGAACCCTTTTAGGATCACTTTGTTGTCCGTCCGGCTGTCTGTCTCTCAAGACCATTTATAAAACTGTAAATTTATTGTTACGTAACAAATATATTTTTGATTTTTGGGATTCTTTAAAATCTTCCGAGACTCCATTCCGGAATTGAACTATTTACAAAGGTAAGTTTGTACGGAGCCCTCAGGGTGCGAGTCCGGCTTGCACTTGCCCAGTTATTTTTAATAAACCAACACACAAGTAAAATATATTTCAATACACTTACTCGAAAACTCGCTCTTATCCCTACCGCTTTTAGGTACGCAATTTACTGTTTTTCGCACTAGTGCGGAAAAGTGAATCTGCTTACCCCCGCCACAATTTTATTACATTTATCGTATCAAGCTGATCGCGGCGCGACCCCCAAAAGTCACGCGTCAACCTCCACGAGTCGTATGTCAACCCTCGTTTATCTCTCTGCCTTTGTAAGTGTATTGTAAAACGTCATTTGATGCACGTGAAAATTTGGCACTGCTACTCTTGGCTCCGCAGCACCCTCGCCAATGGCTCTGGTGAATTCCGCCTCAGTAGCAATGAAAAACTTTTTCCTCTTGTAACAAAATGTACTATTTCTTCATTCATCCCTCCTCTGCGGTAACTTCGGTACTTATCCCAAACATTCGAATTCCACTCACGTACGATTCAAATGATCAACAGCTTCAATCTCAAATCACCAAGAAGGCTTAACACCCCAATAATTACACGCATACTCGATAAACAGCTACCAGCAAGTCAGTAACTAGATAATAATGAAATTACTAGCTAGTCTTTAATTGCGTTAATACGATCAGCTTGTCAGAAAGTAGAACAACGCGTATCCATGGTTCTATAGTAAGTTGTAAATATTATCGTAAATCTTGAGTACGGATTTTATTTTACTATCATTTCGTGCTTTAATCATGTGATATCTCACGATTAAGTACATCTACATCATACTTTTATAGGTATTGTGATATCGAAAGGAGCTTGCATGAGTTAGATAGAATTTTGTAGTTCTAGAATAGGTTTGATGAAAAAACAAATGTCTAGTTTTTTTGGAGTTCGGACATATCTATTGTAACAAGATGTGCTAATATTGAATTAATGAAGAAAAATACAAAGATCTTATACGATATCAAGCACTTTCATTGAGATAAACGTCCGATCCCTTGAAGCAAACCGTCGCAGAGTGCGACAGTATTTCGATATACAGTAGAGACTCAGCCACTGATAAGACTACCATTGTACCCAAAGATTTAAGTATGTGTAAAAAGTTATATTACTATTATCTATCATTATCTCCATAACGATCCTACAGAATCTGAGTAAGACAGACAAATAAATAAACATTCTCCTACTACCTTAATTTGACTTGTTATTACAGAGACCCATCAAAAAAATTACCTTTTTTTTAAAATGAAGTAGTTCACACATTGAAAATTCCATCACGTCGGAAATATGAAATCAAAAATATTTGAAATTTTTAGCTTGTCACATATTTTTTTTTAGCGATTCGAAAATATCTTCCTCACTCAATTCGGGAATTGAACTGTTTTCATAGGTAAGTTTGTACAGAACACTCAGTGCGCGAGTCCGACTCTCACTTGCCCAGTTTTTTTCTTTTCAACGAAACTTTTAGTGTCTTTGTCATTACAAAGCTAAGTCAGGCTACAACTATATTTACAGCATATATTCGCATTTTATCTTTTGAAAATAACTATTTTGAAAATATATGCATAACTCGTGCCTAACTGCCGAGTTAATTTATTCTACTCTACTATAAATATCAAGAAAGATAATATTTGCAGCGTTATTAAAGTGATGGCACGTGTCTCAATATGCTCTAACACAGCTTATCGTGTCTTGGAATATATGAATGAATTCACAAGATTACCAGTTCGTATGAATCCATCAACTGAAGGTATTAAACATGTCAAGTAATAAGAAATATGACAGATAAGATAAGATTATCATTTATTTACTCAAACATGAGTATAATACATACATCACAAAATGAAAAATAGCATAATATCACAACCATGCTCATAATTGGCTCGCCGTCCGACCGTCCGGTAACCGTCCGGAACGAACCCAAGTCATCGACGGCGCGTACTGTTCCACGCGTGCCTCAAGGAGATGTCAGCAAATCGTAGGGGCCCAGCAGGGTCGAAGCTTACTGGGGCCACGAGTAGTGTGAAAGCGAAACCCGGTGCCCTGGGACGAAGGCAACGAAGGAATAGGAGTGGGTTTTAGTCAGTAAAAGTCTGACACTATCTCCCGCTCCGCCCAAAAGATTTGTCATAAGATGATTTTCCTACCCAATAAAAAAAAACCATGCTCATAATTTTCCTGTTTCTAAAATTCAGGCCTCCTCTCTAAGAGGGGGAAAGAGCCGTGATCCACCATGCAGGCCCAGTACGGGTTAATGCATGTCACATGCCATCGTAGTTTTGGTTCTGAGACATGCCGCTTTCCTCACGATGTTTTCTATCGCCGTTAATCCCATGACACCGACATAGGACTCGTAAGTCGGGGCCTATACCACGGGGCCACCAGTGACCTTTAAGATAAAATAATAATAATATCAAGAATAAAAAAAAGCTTTCGCAGAAGTCACTATAACATGTTTATGCATCTTATTTTAAGGATTTTTTATTTAATTTTCTATAGCATGTATGAATGTATTTGTCCCTAACAAAATAAAATAGAAACATTTACAAAGCTTTCAAAGAAAACCCATTTCTTAATATAAACCTAACAAGATCTAAATAATACGCTCCAATTCATTCTAATAACAACCGCACTCGTTAGTCGAAATCGTCTATCGTCAGAACACATTAAGCGGGTTAGAGAAAATAATATGATCTTCGACGATACGCAGCGGTAATAATAGCTTGGCGTTATAATCGCTGCATCCTTTGAGGTGCGTACTAATGCGTGAGCGGTAAAGGTGTGTGCAGACTGGCTAGTGGGTTTTTTCGATTTAAAAGATAGTTTCATTGCGAAACCGAATCTTATTGGTCAGCTTTTTGAACTCATACCAAAGGCGGCCGTATAATGTTCCCACTGTTGGGACTCAGGCCTCCTCTCTAGGAGAGGGAATGGGCCGTAATCCACCACGCGGGCCCAGTGCGAGTTGGTGGATGTAACATGTCTTCGAATTTTTGGTTCTGGGACATGTCGGTTTCCTCACGATGTTTTCCTTCTCCGTTTTTGAGAGCAGTGGTGATGAAATAAATTACACAAAGTAATGCGCCTGGCTGGGTTTGAACCCGCAACCTACAACTAGTAAGTCGGGGCCGTTACCACTCGGCCACCACTGCTCTTTGAACTCATAGTTGAATCAAATTCGCCCTTGTGATTATCAAATCGCTGTGTCCTATGTTATGTTTTTGTGTACAATGATTAAAGAACTACAGTATGGTGTTTTGGCATTAATCTGTTATTGTTAAGATAATGTTTATAACTTTTTATTTCAAACCTCTAGAGAAGAATGCATTCAACCTATTTAAAGTAGAACTCACGACACAACCAGCCTTGCTATTAAACGAATTTATTCTAAACTTAGTTTAGACTAATGTCTGGTAAAGGTACTGCCAAAACTAGTACAGGTCTCCCAAAGTGATAATGCGCATAGAAATCTTCGTCACTGTTCGGAAACGGTCGTATTCCCGAGCGTCGGAAGACGATATGTATATAGAGTGGTTAAGTGCATTTTCTTCACGCATAATTCTTCATGCTTACGATTCAATGATTCGGGTATATCTGGGCGACAATTAGCAAAGATCTGCATGCGCATTATTAATTTGGGAATACTGTAATAATTTAGTTTATTTTCTATCATCATAACGAACCTGTTCAGGAAAAACATGGGAAGCGCCAGTTTGCATGTTTTGGAGAAAGGAATTTTCTTTTAATAATTTATTAATGACATTAATGACAATAAGTATAAACCTTTCCTGCAAAAAATGCTAACTGTGATGTTTTTCCTAAAAAGGGACGATAGTATACAATTATTACATAAATGAGTTAATCAAAAAGATTGGCATAATCACATAAACGTGTGAAAGCCTTACATAGTGTAACCACTTGTGTAGGAAGCACACCGTCTTTACCTAATTGCAAAATTATTGACTATAATAAAATAATTTTATTAATCCCATAAAATAGTTGATCAATGTGAACATAAAATAAATTTAATAAGTATCCAATATAATTTTATGGCTATTTCAATTGTATTCATAATCGAATCGTAACTCGATACGTACAAGTTGATAGTTGTGTGTACAATAAAGAATATGAGTCAAGATTCAATATTCAAAGCATTTATTTCAAGTACTGGTACTTGAAATAAATGCTTACAGACACTTTTAAATTGTCAAGAAGTTAGTCAGTCAGAACAATGATGCTACTTGCACATACCAAAGCGTAGATCTCTATGGAGAAGAATGTGCAAGAAACTCCATGGACACTCTTTTAAATTAAGTTAATATATTACAAACATCTCGGTTACATATTTCTTTTTCTTTCAGTTTTTTTTGGCCTAAATTGCTTCCTTTTAGGCATAGAAATGTGTGTAATTGATGGCTCCGCTTTTCCTCTTTCATTATAAATATACAACAATACTACATTATAAATAACAACCATAACTATTCGCGATAGCATTAGACAGAACTTAACTTGTTTTAGGAAACACTTTGTAATAAAAGTACAATATTTGTATATTGTGCTTTGTTACAGTTAAGATTGATGCTAAATTTATTATAATAAACTTATGTAGCAACTGTTATACTTTAATGAATTTATTTGAACTATCCATCTTCTTAATTTATGTGGCTTTTAATTAAATAAATTATTTAGTTCTTGCTTATACTAGTAGTGTTCATGTTAAAAACCTAAAAGAAGCAGGGGTCGTCAGTACCTGGAATGTTTTACATTATAGTATGGGTATAATATTATAGTTATTTATATTTGTACGAATGTTAAATAATTTTCTTGTTGCCTTGTATTATGTACAATTCATATGTTTTGTAAGGAGGAAACTTGATAAAACGCCATTTAAAAAAAAAAAAAATTGTAATAAAGTTGTTTATTTTTTTTAATCCATTTTATTTTCCTATCTAAGTGTTTTGTACATACAATAATCAAATTTATCTAAGTAAGTAATGTTAAATTTTTATATTGAAATAATTATTTATTAGCATTGTTTGAATTTATCTCGAAAAATAAATGTCGTGCACACCTGCTTCTATTAACCTCTTTTGTCTAAAGCAGAAGTGAATGAAGTATAGGTAATTAACAAAAAGGAAAAAAAAAGTAAAAAGTAAGTTTATTGTCGCTACTATTTTGTGAAAACAATGTAAATTAAGTAAAATATAAATACAATACAATAATATAATGTGCACGTAACTTAATAATAATGGAACACAGATATCGTAGAGAGAAATCCCTATTATTTTTAAAAAGGATAAATTATAAAGGGTCTGTTTTAATGTTACTCAGATTTAACGAGTTTTTTTTTTCAATATCGGAATGCTTTTTGTAGATACATATCGTAATAATAAACTAGTTACGCCTGCGGCTCTGTCTGCTTTTATTTTTTTTTTAGAAATATACGTATAGGCTTACGATGAACTATCCACAAATGATGATGATCATGATAGCGGTCAAGCACGAACCTGTCAACCATAAAGAAAAAGTCCTGAGTTGTCCCACTACAAAACTTGGTGTCTGGGCAATGTGAACTCCTTGCGAAATACTGATATTCAAGCTGAACTTTGAATATCAGTATTTCGCAAGGAGTGACTGTATATCTGACCCTTTTTTTGAGGAGAGATATCATTAATTAACTTCTCTAACTAGGTTTTATAATTTGACTAAAACCCATCAGTTTTCCTTCAGTTGCCCTTTGCGTTCCAGAACCACGGTAATTTTTTTTTAACATTCCCGCAACCTTAGTAAGCATCGTAGGGGCCCAACAGGGTCGCAGTCTACTGGAGCCATGGGTTAAGTGAAAATGAACCCCGGGAATCGCAAGGCAAAGTAGAAACAAACGAGTGGGTTTTAGGCAGTAAAAGTCTGAAACGCCCTCCCGCACCGCCTAAGGGTGAAAGATGTCATTGGATGATTCCCTACCTAAAAAAAACCCTAGTAAGCATTGGTCCTACTGGACCCAATCAGTGTTACTGACATCTCTTTACCTATCGAACTAAGGGTCTGATAGGTAAAGAGATATAACGACTTAGTTAGTAAGTACCCTAGATAAACCAGAAAATATTTCAGACTAAAATAAGAAATAAGCGAAACTTTTATAAGTGCCCATGTAGGCGTATATGTGAAATAAAAAACTTTTGACTTTGACTTTGACTTTGACTTGACTATAGTTTTCGGACTTTTGACCATTGATGACCATCTACCGATGATGTCACAGCAGTCAAGTCTAAACAATCACTTTTTTCAACAAACACCTTGACGTGACGTTTAACATTACCATAATAACAATACACGTTCCAGTCGACATAATTTCTATGTGGTACGAGAAAATCTCGTTAATTCAATTTGTTTTTCTATTATTCTCTAATGTTGTAGTTGGTAGTTGTTGTGCACGCGACGATGGCACGCACAAATGACTAGTGATGAGATAAGTGACAATATGAAAAAAATATCTATAGGAATGACAGGTTTTCCTATCATGTTATCGATATTTTTTTTTTAATTTGATAGTATTTACTTTATCAAAAGTATCAGCTGTTTAAGGGAATTGAAGTCAAAATCTCATATATTTATTCTTAAAAAATATAACTTTTTTGTCTAAGACATTTGTTTGGTATGTCAGCTCGGCAGGATGTCTATCAGAGTGGAAATTTCCTCCAGAGATCAAATTGTGTGGCTAAACTATTTCAGACAACACAACTGATTTATTATGATTTCAGATTTTCACAACGCAACTCGTTGTTCACAGAAAGTTTAATGATCAAGAGAGTTCTCGAGGTTTTGTTTAATTACCGGATTCGATGCGAATGTAAGACTAGACTCTAGCGAAGTCCGCCACCTCCGAACATGCATCCCGATGTCTGCTCCCCTAGCCAAGTTACGATCGTTTCGTTTGCGTCGAACGCCTTTGTTCTGACGTCATTTCAACGCTCAGTCACGTGGTCAGAACAAAGGAATCGGAGGCGTGACCTACTCGAGGCGTTGGACGCAAACGAAACGATCGTAACTTGGCTAGGGGGGCTGTTGTAGTCCCGTACTGTTGACCTTTCCAACATATTTTACTGTTGAAAATAGGTAGCTAGTGCCTTTATTGTTATAAAAACTATTAAGCAGTACGTTTGCGCAATATGATGATGATGTAACATACATCATCACCGATACAACGTTACGCAATACGGTGACGATCTATGTTATTTTATGTACATAAGACAATGCTGTGTGCATTGTCTTATGTACATAAAATATCCACTCATTTATAAACCATACAAACAAAACATTGCAAACTCCTTAACCCTGTCAATAGTAGACCTCTAGAGTAGACAAAAATACACAATTATTAAAATAAAATTACACCATTAATCTTAAAAGTAAATCTATATAGAAGTCGATTCGTTATTGACAAATTAAATTGTCACTATTAATGTTAGAACGTGATTAGAGGCTGCATCGTCGCGTGCAGACCATTACAGTAATGACGTGCTTGTATAGTAGATACCTGTTTGATTAACCTAGTCGAATATGTCGCAGTGGTTTGTGTTGTGTTGTAGTGATTTTAAAAAACAACCACCAGTCCCGGCAGTCTTTGTTCTGCCCAAAAGCTGGCACGTTGTCAGAAAAATAATAAGAATCTGATTGCAGCGCCACCTACTGGGTTCCTTTGTATTTTGAAAGTATCCAGGAAGTCACTCAAATATACACACAAAATTTCGTCCAAATCGGTCAAGTTTTTTAGGAAGAGTTAGATGACAAATACACATACCGAAGAATGACATATCGTCCCTTAGCTTACAACACCGCTCAAGTCGAAAATTGGCGGTTTTCACATTTGAATGCCTTTAGATGGAGCTGCTCATTGCGCGTCTAACCATTGGTCACATGATATAGATTTCAGCCCATCAGAACCCATAATTCGAAAAGTAGTGATAGCGTGCAAGCCGGCTAGCCGCTCAACACCGCACAGTTTTTTTCGTTTTCTGTAAAGTCGAAAATTGGCAGTTTTCACATTTGAATGCCTTTAGATGGAGCTGCTCATTACGCGTCTAACCATTGGTCACATGATATAGATTTCAGCCAATCAGAATCCATAATTCGAAAAATAGTGATAGCGCGCAAGTCGGCTGGCCTCTCAACACCGCACAGTTTTTTTCGTTTCCTGTAAAGTTGGTAAAAATGACTTATGCGGTGTTGTTAGCTAAGGGACGATATCGCACCTTACCTTTAATCCAGTACCGTCACTAAAAGAAATTATTCAAAAAAACTGGTTTTAACGCAATCTGTAAAGTTAGCTTTAAGCAAACAGATGGCGTTAAAAACAGTTTTTTGAAGAAAATCGTTTAGTGACAGTATTGGATTAAAGGTGCGATCTATAGGTATTAAGATTAATTTTTACCAGCAGCTTCGTCCACGTGAATGTCGGTTATTACGGACGCGAAGTCAAAACGAGATATAAAGTAACCCCTTGTCCTTTCTTGGGATTGAAGCTTACTCCATACCAAATTTCATCAAAATCGGTTTAGTAGTTTAACCGTAAAAGCGTAGCAAACAGACAAAATTACTTACATTTTTATAATATATGTACAGATTATGTACCTAATGTAAAATTAATAGGCATAAAGATTTTACTGATACAATTTTGACTTGAGTAGTTTTTAATCTGGCAGAAAACTATATACTACTACTGCTGGACACAAAAAAAATGCTTCCATTATTATGCATGACAGCACAGACAGATGCCGAGATCAATGATTGTCATCGATCAATAATATTGTCTTTTAAATTATTAGTAGACAGTTAAATAATATTTTTAACTAACCGCGTTGTAAGGAAGTTGGTTGGTTTGTTGGGATGATAAACACTCTATCCAGTTGATAAGCAATTTATCATCCCAACAAACCAACCAACTACTTTACAACCTCTACGGTCCGGACTAAGCGTTTCGCCTCTTCGTTTATACCGCGTCGAAGGTCAGGAAGAATTTGCCTGCTGCAGTCTTCCCGTCCAGTTTGAGGTGTCTTCTAGGCTAGCGTGAATAGGCTCTTAATAAACTAGTGGCCTCATCATCAACGATTGCATCACTGCTTACCATCAGGTGGGATTGAAGTCAAGCACTAGTTTATATCAATAAAAAAAAATAAGAACGAAAAAAGAAAAAAAACACAATCGACACAATTGAATCGTAACGCCACATCACTAGTTCACAAGCGGACGCGTGCACACTATTATAATAATGATGCATCGTATCGTATAGAAAATATACAGCAATCAGTGCACAGCTGTTTGTATCGACTGTCATTATGGCAGAAGTGTAGCATTAGATACGCGTTTCTTTTAGTTTCACAGGCCAATGGGCCATTTTTGCTGATGGTGAAAATTCTAGTGATGCTTGATTTTCTGAGACATACTCTAGACTAGCTGCCAGCGGCTACAACCGCATGATAGTGGAAAATTATCGTAAGGAAACATATTCCCGGGATAAAAAGTGTAGCACTGGGACAGCACCATCCCGACTCACTTTGGGGCATCACCGCAGACAATTTCGACTCACCGAGAACTATGCGGCATTCGGTTCCGACCCACAGGAACTAACCAACCACTGGCCTGGCACGCATCAAGAAGCATCTAGAACCATCGATCTCCGATCGATTCGACGAACAATACCAAAGAAAGGACATTTGGGTTGTAAGTACTCAAACTGCTAGACCAACGCTTAAACGACGTGTGAAGTAGGAACTGTTGATAACAGTTCCACAAAAAGTTTGCACACCATTCGATCGACTCGATCAATATCATCAGTCAACGATCAATCGATTGGTGCCGTAAGATCATTAACGTGCACAAAATCATAGATGCAAATATCATAGTGTAGTGATATCTATGGAGTCACATGAACTAAACTACGAAACCCTGCATCACGCAATTATAGTTCTCCACGTGATTTGAACATATACAACAGTCCGAAATCATCTATCAGGCAATTGCCCAGCCCCCCTAGCCAAGTTACGATCGTTTCGTTTGCGTCGAACGGTTCGAGTTGTCCACGCCACCGATTCTTTTGTTCTGACGTCATCTCAACGCTTAATCACGTGGTCAGAACAAAGAAATCGGAGGCGTGGCGACACAAACGAAACGATCGTAACTTGACTAGGGGGGCTGATATAACACCCGTCTGGTCATATCCTCTCATTTCAACGGAGGTTTGCAGAACTTTACACTCAATACTCAATTATTTATTGCATTCCACAATGTACATGATTAGATGGTAGGTGAAAACATTAGACTTAGGTCCGTATACGCCTAAACTATAATCTTAAATACTTAAATGTTCACGAAAGCCAAGCATAAAATACGCAAAACATCAAAACATCTTTCTGAATGAAGACGTGATTATGAATATTAATTGCAAAGCAATTTATACCCACGCTGTAGTACCGGTAATCAAATCCCACATCCCTTTAACCATTTCCTGTCCCATCGCCAGTTATTACAAACACAGATTTTCCATTTAATTCCCTTTATTTTACTGTAAAAGCTAACGCGAATTATAAGTTGGTGAGATAACAGTTGACAGTTTAGCGATGGTCGACGCAAATACGTTGTACCTTGCTTAGTTTACTTATAGTCAGTTCAAAAGGTTATGCCAAGACCCAGTAATGGTTGGTTAATTATTCGTTTTTATCGTTTTGCATTTGTCAGGGAAGGAGTATAATGGTGAAAATGTGTTAAAGAGAAATTAAGGCTTAATAAACTATCATCATCATTTCAGCCGAAAGACATCTACTACCAGATATAAGTCTCTCCTAATTATCACCACTAGGATCGGTCCTGTGCGTTCACATCCATCAGCTTGTAAGCGATCCTCACCAAGTCATCGTTCCATCTTGTGGGAGGCGCGCATCTTTTTTATTTATTTACAAGTACTTGTACAACGTTACAGAGGATGTCCAAGGCGTTGTACAGTAGAAACTTACAAACTAAAAAAAATAAATTTAATAAAAACAATAATACCCTAATAACAAATCCATACACATTGAAGAAGAAAAAAAAAAAAACTAAATAACTAACATATAATTTAGAAATAAAAAGAAAATACATATACTTTATCCCTCAAAACAAATGATCAATGTTAACTTATTTTTTATCTTGTGCGTCTTCCGGTACGCGGTCGCCATTACATAACCTTTCGACCCCATTGGTCATCTATATTGCAAGCAATGTGCCATACCCATCGCCACTTAAGCTTAACGATTCTTCGGGCTATGTTGGTAACCTTGATTCTTTTGATAAACAATACCTATATTATCACAGTAATTTCTTGCATATTAAACCTTTATTTATTGTTCACTTAAAGGTGTGTTTTGAACGATCCTTCTAAACAAATTGTAATACTTTTGATATTATGCTCTATTCGTGACAGTGGTTTAACGGGCATCGTTAACTGACTCAGAAAGGTCGCCAGTTCAACCCTCGTGACTGGAGTGAGGTCTATATTAGGAGTTCTGTGATGTAGAACAAATAGAAACCATTATTTGAAAGCATAGCTTTTTCCCAGAAATACCAAATAACAGAAGCGCGAACGCCGATATACTCGTATGTACCAAAATTTTATTAAGGTTGATTAACGTGGCCCTGGAATGCAAAAGGTTACTGACGGAACACAGGTGGGTTTTAGTCCCTAAAAGCAAACTTTTTTAGGACATATCAGAGACACGTCTAACTTCATCCAGAGCGGGAGAAGTTTGTATAACTTAGTGACTTTTTCTGACAACATTAAAAAAAAACTGGAACCAAAACATTCGGATTACTACAAAGAGACATTAGAGCGCTATTGCCGTTCACAAAAAATAAATATATGGACGAACTTTTAACAGCATCTAAAGTGGTTTCGTATAGCATAGCATAATCAGCCTTTCAAGGTTGGGAATCAGGCCTCCTTTCTAGGAGAGGGAATGGGCCGTAATCCACCACGCGGGCCCAGTGCGGGTTGGTAAATGTCATGTCTTCGATTTTTTGGTTCTAGGACATGCCGGTTTCCTCACGATGTTTTCCTTCACCGTTTTGAGAGCAGAGGTGATGAAATAAATTACACAAAGTAATGCGCCTGGCTGGGTTTGAACCCGCGACCTACAACTCGTAAGTCGGAGCCATTACCACTCGGCCACCACTGCTCTCTTCCGTATATATAAAGCAATTTAGTTGTAATCAAAGCTACCTACTATACTTAAGTAAATATAAAAATCGCTTTTAGCGATAAGACCGCCCATTGTGATAACCTATTAATGTTAATTTCCTAATGTAAATTGTATTTTTGGTGTACAATAAAGAATATATATCTATCTAAATATGATCAAAACCAACTTACTTTTAAACACCTTTTCATACCAATACAACACAAACCGTTCAATACACTAGGTACGTCAAAACTCAATCAAACCAACTTCTTCAACTCAAATGTCTGACATTCTACTGCCAGTTCTCACAAGCGATAATTGTCCTCACTATAAAAAACGTTTCTAAAAAAGTTCCTAATCAACAGTGGGGCCACTTTCACCGTCAACATTACTCATGTTTATTAGCATATGAGAAAGACTTGTGTCATTCACTTTGACTTGGGTTGGGTCGAATATTTCAAGTATTTGGTCGTTACTACGCATTCTTGGTGGTTAAATGAAGAGCTTTTAAGTGTGTATTTAACCATTCTGTCGTGATTCTGTGGCTGTATCAAAGTCACATTTAACTTTAGACTCTGTAATTATCGCACTTTAGCATGGCAATAGCGGTCGTTGACTCTGATATATTTTTTTATTGACATTCTTAATTTCAAAAATGGAAGTAAAGACGTAAAACCATTCTGCATCGACTTCTAGGGTGATTCTTAACATTTTTGACTTATGAAAAATGTTACAAACTTTTTTGCTCGGGTTAGAGATGAATAAATTTTTATTTCAGCTTTACCTATTTTTTTGAGGTGGGAAATCATCAAATGACTTTTCGCGTTCTAGGATGGAGCGAAAGGGCATGTCAGACTTTTACTAACTAAAACCTATCTATGTTCCTTAATTACCCTTTGCGTTTTAGGGCCACGGTAACACTTTCAAACATCACTTGCACTTTGAAAGACATAAATTACGAGACAAGCGCTAACGCTGTCGACGTGTCTAAAATGATTTGGCCAAGAGACATTTAATTTTGGAATCATCGCTGCAACAAAGATAAAGAAGAGCGACTTCCTATTGCCATGCTAAAACAAAACCTCTTTAGTTCTATAGAAAAAAAGGTTGGACAAGAAAAAACATTGCGATAATTGCGAATGGGTATTGGTCAATTTGCAAATTAGGTGAGAACGATGACCAATAGTAACGCGGGAACTACATAGAAAGAGGCTCAGTTTAACGCCCACATTAAGGTACCTACGCGCATACAGAATAAAAAACTGCGTGATGAGTCATTACAATTAGACATGGTTTGACAGAAGCTACATAGCGTGCTATAAGGTAGTTAACCGATTAAATGAAAATAAAAATAACCATTGAAATATTGCGATTAAAAATATATAATATATATTTTTTATCTTTTTTATTAATGATAGGCTCGCATTTCACCACCATCTCACCTGATGGTAAGTCGACGATGAAGCACGCTTGCCTAGAAGTAGCCTATTCACTCTTGACTTAAAGAACCCTAAGTTGTAGCTATCAGGAAACACAGACTCCGGCAAGTAATTCCACTCCTTGGCTGTACACATAATAAATGTGTTAAATATAAAATTAAATTAAATTTGCTGAGCTGTCTTTTTTGGGCCGGAAAGTATCAAATACCTCTTTCACGTTCTGAAAGAAACAAGGGAGGGATTACTGACTTAAAACTCACCCGTGTTTCTCCAGTTGCCCTTTGCATTCCAGAATCGTGGTAACTTTTAACAACAATCCTGCAGCCTTAGCATAGCAACTTTAACCCTTAGAGTGTCTTGGAACTCGAGGTATCCGTATATAACTTCGTCTTATTTTGGTTGAAGGTTTTGGTTCGACCTTCGAAGAAACAAAGATTACATTTGGGAACACATTTATTGTACGTACAGCTACGGATTGGAATTCCATGCCGGAGTCTGTGTTTCTTGATAGCCACAACCTAGGGTTCTTTAAGTCAAGCTTCATAGTCTACAGTCATCATCGCTTGCGATCAGGTGAGAAAGTGGTCAAAGGCTAGCTTATCAATAATAATTAAAAAAAAAAACATTAAAAAAAGTGGTGACCAATGGTAACCAATGGTAACCAAATAATTATGTGGTAATTTAATGTACACCGAAAGTTCGTCACGTTGTTATTATGTCTATACGCGTGTTCGTAAGGACAAGCAATAGTTTAAAGGACATTAAAAAGATTGTAACACACAAACAATTAAAACGCTCACTAGGTACTAAAACAAAATGAAGTTGTGAAAAACACGTTAAAGAGTCGGCAGATGCGAAAAGAAAGCGATTTATGCACATGACTCACGATTAAATAAGGTTTTAAATACAACCTGCCTACTGACTGAACCTCGGAATGCGAGGCATGCGAATTTCTTCCGGAACAAGAAAGTTAAGAAAACATCCTATTATGTTGACGTAATAGCTTATTTTCTCTCTTTTATACATTGTTTTGTTGATGTGCTCGAAGAAATTAAAATTATAATACATGATATACATACGGGGCAGTTTTGTGGTTGTGTCCATCACGGACAAAATGACAGAGCTCTGATGGTATGGACATGAAATGAGGTGTAGCGTCTTTGCTACACCTCATTTCATGTCCATACCATCATGTGATAAAGACAACGCTAAATTTAGCCGAACAAAAATGAGGGCGGTCTCTACCATCCGCCATTATCCTGGTGGTCTAACATCGAAAGAGCCCTCAAGAAAACCTAATTGCCAAAATCGACAACCCAGCCCCCCTAGCCAAGTTACAACAGTTTTGTGTCGAATTCCGTTCTCCAATCGGTAACGCCCCGGTGTCAGCAATTGTAAAAAACGATAAGTTGGTAGCCATGTTGACGCGCCTCTATCATTATGAACGATGTGAACTTCGCTACGAATTTTCTATTCGTTTGTTCTGACCACGTGACTTAACGTTGAGATGATGTCATTCCCATACATTTGATTAGTTTTCGACTAGCGTTTACGATTGCAGATTATCAACTTGGCTAGGGGTGCTGGACAGACATTTCTGGCGGAGAATTCTGAGGAGGCAATTGGAACAGGGACGGACAAATAAGATGTCCGTCCCTGCCAGGCTTTATGGGAACTTTCATATCCATAGTGAGTTTCTTTCCATTAAGAAAATCTATTGAAAGTAAAAGTCTTTTTCCGCTCCATACTCGTATATGGTTTTCTGATTACAGTGACATTTGAAGAAAAACTGGGCTCACTCGATAGAAAAAAAACTGTAATTTAGCTTAAGCAACATTCAAGAAGTCTATAGGTATTGTTTTTATTATTAGCAGTCTTTGTTTGACCGTTATCTCATCTGATGATAAGCTATTGGACAACCCGACGTACGGCGAGTATCCACTCCCTACATTTTGACACCTAACCGCGTACATCCATGGACTAGAACAATTTGTTACTGCAGTCTTCCCATCCGATGATAATTCAGGTGTCAAGGTTAGAGTGAATAGGCTCTTAATAAACTAGCGCGCTTTAGCGTCAACGATTACGTCACTGCTCACTATCAGGTGGGATCGCAGTCAAGCACTAATCTACGTAATTAAAAAAAATAAAAGCGATATTGTTGATGACAATCGAACACGCTTGCCCATAAATGACCTATCCAATTTTAATTTTCAGACAACAAACGACCCGCCCCAGCTTAGCGTGGGTGTTAGAAATCTTTTAAATTCTTGAGAGAGAAGTAGTGACTCAATGATAACGGCCCTAACTTACTCATATGTCAATCAGTTTAGTAATTGATTTTATGTTAAAACAGTGAAGGATAGAATTGTAACTTCGTAAGGAAACCGACATGTCTTAGAACCAAAAACAGAAGACATGTGACATCTACCAATCTAAACTAGGCCTAAGTCCCAGCATTATCAAGCTGATTATGCTTATCTTAGAACTAAACGATTATCATCTTATTTCTAACCCTAAAACCGCACATACAGACCACACCTTCCATCAGACCAGTTCTAAATTCAGTCTCACAATTCGATCCTTTCCTTCAGCTCAAAAATTTAACGGGTCATAGTGCTTACCTACTTTTTATGGTAATATTATAAATTAAAACCAGTTTTGAGAAGCTAAGCCTCTAATGCGGCACATCTAACATTTAATGATTTATAATAAACGGAAATAAACGCCCATTCGGCATAGCAACAACGGAGAGGAGACTGGGAGATGAGTAGATAAATACAGAAGTTTCAACAAATTTTCTTCAAATTAGTGGTAGGTACTGCAAGAGCAAGAGATACAGAGTTCAATATCAAGGTTGTAAATACAAAGTATCTCACAAGTGGAAAACAGAGACGTAGACACCGTGAAGAAAGAGAAATAGGAAATTAAGTACAAACAAAACAATTATCTATGAAATAGTTAATATCACGTGCAATTAAAGACATTCTGCACCATTGTGTAAAGGACACGGTGGAGTTTTTCCCCACTTGCTCGGAGCACCGGCGTGACCTCGTCGAAGCAATCAAGTGAATGATCAAGCGAACAAACAGGCACGGTTAAGGCAAATGAAGAATCACAGGTGATTTTTAGTCAGTAAAAGTTTGACACACTCTATCGCTTCACTATAGAGGCGGGAGAAGTCATTTGATGTCTTCACATTTATAAAAAAAAATATTTTTCGACATACTTCTCAGTGAGTTGGCACTGATCGTTCATATTTTGGCAACTAAGCTTAACAGGGCACTCCGACAAGCAGAATCAATTAATTATTGCGGGTAAGTCATCATACTTTACGCATGTATGGATATCGATCACAGCAAGGTTCACGTATCCGGCCTTCGTTTTGATTGTTGCCAAAA
This sequence comes from Mythimna vitellina, assembly GCA_949316375.1. Lineage (NCBI taxonomy): Eukaryota > Metazoa > Arthropoda > Insecta > Lepidoptera > Noctuidae > Mythimna > Mythimna vitellina. The sequence goes on from OX438696.1 coordinate 7,227,491, forward strand.
TAATAGAATCGATCAGCGAAACGGTACATAGATTAGATATGTGAAAGAGGATGAGTACAAAGAAGTTGACGATTGAAATGACGGGAAATAATATATCTATATTTCCTGTCGTCTCAATCGTTAGATCGGTAACGATAGAAAAAGATATGCTGTGCCGACCCCAACTAAAATATCAGACAAAACTAATGATTGTTTTAAGCAGGGATGTTCATGTCTTGGTATGGCCATGTGAAGAGTAGGGATGAAAAACATATTACTAAAAGAGTTATGAGTATACATGTAGATGGATAGAAAGGGAGAGGGCAGCCGAAAAAAAAATTGTGTGGATTGTGTGAGGAGTGATACGAAACAAAAGGGAGTTATTGATAGCATGACGGCTGACAGAACAGAATGGAAGAAAAAAAACATGTTGCGCCGAGCCCAAGTAATATTGGACAGGGGTAGGAAGATACCGTTTAAAGCATGGATGCAACGGAGCTGGATAAATCTGATAGTTTCGATTACGGTCGAAACTACCAGATTTATGAAATAAAAAATATCCGTAACCGTAATCAAAACCGATATAAAAGCTTCGGATAGTTTCGGATAAAGGCGGAGTCTGAATGACAGGTTTTTGCAATTGCTGCCCAGCTAAACAAATGATGATTTAAACTAGAAATAAAAGTAAAATCTTATTATTTGCAATTTACTTTTATAATTTGTTTTATTCCCTGTATCCATGGAAATTAGTTTTGTTCTGTACTTCATAAGTGAGGACTTGTTATTAGCTGTCAGTGTAACTTACTGTTCCTTATCTATAAGTCCTCCTTATCATCTATATATATAAAAGGAGAAACTGACTGACACATCAACGCACAGCCGAAACTACCTGGACTAGGAGCGTAAAATATTGCAAAAAGTTTCCTTTTATGAAGTAGGCGAGCACTAAGAGAGGATTTTCCAAAATTCACCTCCTAAATGGATGAAACGGGGGTCCAACGTCTGTATAGAGAAACCTAATACGCGGGTGCAACCGCGGGCAGAAGCTAGTTTAACTTTTTGAGTAGCGTAATTAGAGACACAATAGAAAGACAATGTGGGTGGGTAACGCCAGCGTTCGCTCAGGGTTTAATGAATTAAATAAATATTTTTTTTAAATTCTATAATCCGTAACCAAATCTATCTGAAACTAGCGGATAATTCGAAATAATTTCATATCCATAACCGTATCCGAAACCGGTACAATATGTAATCAGTATCCAGACATCCCTGGTTTAAAGTAGTACTTCTGTTCTTGTTTTGTTTCGATTGCGCATTGTATGGACAAGTCGCGCAAAATCAAGTTATCACCTCGGCCACCTGCGAGCGACTGTTGATGCTAGGTGTTGGCTGACGTCATTGAATTCTATAAATTTAGACACACCTAGATGATCGTGAAAGAGTGAATGAAGTATTGTTATCTGCCTCATATGCTACGTCATGTGATTTGATAATTGGGTACCTAACTATTGTGCTTTTGGCTAGAGGAAAGAGCTTTACAAATACGAGTTAGCGAAAATGATTAATCATATTTTTTAAATTATAAAATAAAAATCAAAAATATACTATGTATGAAATGGGAATTAATTTTGAAGCTAATAAAAAATTGGTTCAATCAAACACAAAATAAATCGGTTTAGGCGAAAGCTACGGCCCCGAGCGTGGCCATGTTGTCTCTAGATGGCGCTGAACTCAACTTTTTTAATTAATTTTATTTTTAGTGTATTGAAGAATAGAATAGAATAAACTTTATTGTACACCAAAATAGTAACAAAAACTTTTACATTAACTTAAATCTATGGGTACAAAGGCGGTCTTATCGCTGACAGCGATATCTACCAGACAACCTTAGGATGGAATGTAAGAATTTCAAATAGAAACAAAGGGGGGTAGTCTGCGGTGTACAGCACTATTAAGTCTAGGAAATGGTATTTGCTAAAATCGTATATTCTAGTTTAATGAACTTAGTTAAATTATTGCCTCAAACTCCGCCAATTCTGACTGTTCACGTCTCTAACTATAGTGCGCTTTACTACTTTTTTTTACTGATATATATACTAGTGCTTGACTGCGATCCCACCTGATGGTAAACAGTGATGCAATAATACTAAACTTAATCTACTAAGTAAGAAAATACCTACGTTTATTTATTTCATCAGCTATACTTTCACATTTATTAACGTCTTAAAACAACTAATAAACCCTAATCTCTCAACACAATGATCAAATTCCACCACGCATAATACTCTACAAACGAAGCTACAATTAATACGGGTCGTACTCGCTAGTATATCAAGTTTTTTGGCACGAGTGTCGTCGGTACTACGGCTCCGCAGGTTCAATGGCATCGCACCAGGTGGGTATTCACGAGGACATAGATCCGTGGAAGGTGTAGAGAAAATGGATTTTGAAACGCAGTTAAATTAAACATTCGACTGTGCTGATAGTGAAATCGAAAATATCGATCCACCCCTCGGACACCCGGGGGTTTTATTATTACGTAATTGCGCGTTTTTAAATCACCAAAAAAAAAAAAAAAAAATTATGGATTTTTCTAGGAAAACAAAAATATAGAAAACAAAATTTTCTGCAAAATAGAATTCATACAAACGTGTGTACAGAACGACAATTAAGCGTTTTTTAGGTCATTCAAGTTTTACCTACAGACGGTTGTACAATTGGCCTTCGAGGGGTTAATACCGAGTATCACGTTGGTCAGAAAATTTAAGTATTCATTCAGTGGAGCTTACAAAAATCGTTATTCGTTATGTGGTCTAATTTGAAATGGACATTTAAAAGAGACCAATACTACATGATCAGAATCTAAAAATTGTAGCTGTTAATACGAAGATGAGGACGCCTTTGGCATACAATCAATTTAAAGCACCGTGAAATACCGTTTGACAGCCAGACAACAGTTGTTAAATTGGCTAATAAGCCTGTCTATATGCCTAAAGCATTATTGACACGAGAGGGTCACCGCACTGGGAAATGGGTACACATACGTCTAGAATTAAAGTAAGCGATGGAAATAGTGAAGAAGAAGATTGTGAAGAGATAATATTGTTTATTTGAAGAAGGTATTTTAAGAAAGTACTGGGGCACTAGTATGACGTATAAAATCAGCATAATTCCACTCTGAGAGAAAGACATATATGATACAGACTATAAGACAATACAGCCCATATATCACTATTTCTTTATTTTATATCAGAGTAGGGCTGATCTACTTATGACTGTTTATCCAAATTAAAAGCTAAAGTATCCCATCAACTCGGAAAATAGTACGTTGCACTGTTTTTGTGGTATATGCCATGGGTAATTGGTTGGTTAGTTATGAAAATATGAGCTCCAAGTCAATGCGTCAATGAATTTAATAGCCGACTAGCTGTCCTGCGCCGTTTCACCCGCGTCTTTGGTTATAGCTCAGCTTTCGAGGGTTGTAGCGTGATAATATTTAGCCTATACTATACGTCAAAAACTTGGCTATCACATACAGAGAGATTTGTTCCAATCCGACTGGAACTTCCAGAGATAAACTCGTTCAAACTAAAAAAAAAAACTCTTTCGCTTTATTATATTTTTAAGTATAGAAGACAGATTTCACTTAAGATTTTTGTCTCAATTCATTATTATCAATACAATTTCGATTCAACAAATAAGCAGTTATTACACTATAAAACAAATAACAAAGGAGCCCATATTTTCCGCATTCTTGTGAATTCCCTCATTTCATCGCCATGCCACATCTAGTCACACTCTAGATCCGTCGTCGTATCATAACGATAATGATAGGTTGGTCCATCCACCGATATACATGTCATTTTCTCACCGCACTAATTGAATACAAGAGATAATTATTTTACTGTTAAAGACAAAAAATCGCGTGTCCGAACTGTTTTGATGTCGTGTGTGAATGGGACCGCTTATTGTTTGACGTTTGTTAATTACGAAACTGAGTAATTGTAATTGATGCGAGTAATGAATCGCAGTGTTAAATGGATGTGAATATACGGAATTTCGCTGCCGGAATTCCTGACGGAAATACCGCGTCCGATTTTTGATCAAATGTAGATCATTGACAGAGAAAGACTCACTCTCTCAAAGCCTCGACGTCCGGAACGATACCAATCATGTACGCCGGAACTCAGATTAAATTCCTGGCCAGAAAATCCGGATAATGCTGCCAGGCTGGTGCGTACAATGATATTTATAAATAAGCGTTAATGAGTCAATATAATAATACCTATCTAAAATATAACCTTTCCAAGACCATTTAAAACCGACATTTTCTGTGTTATTTCGTAATTGAATGTTTGTGTTAATTTTAACAACATTATGGACAAGATTTGACGTTATGATAACAAATAATGAAAGTTTTTATTATTCTTAGGTATATGTTTTTCGATTTGCATTTGTCAGTTTTCTTTTGAAGGTAAAATACTTTAACACCACTCATACGTACAAAGCCTTTTGGGAACACATTAATTATGCGAACAGAATTCCCTGCCGGAGTCAGTGTTTCCCGATAGCTACATACAATAAGGGGTCTTGAAGTCTAAGGGTATTTTTAGTTATATTTAAGTAAATAGGTTACTTCTAGGCAAGCGTGCTCCATCGTCGGCCCCATTATCGCTTACCATCAGGTGTGATGGTGATCAAACGTGAGCCTATAAATAAATAATAAAAAAATAACAAATAAAGTAACAATTAAATCTCCATCATGTGAATTATGGTCCTTTTATCCGATCAGATCAGAAGAAACTCTCAGTCTTCGCAACATCTCTAATCTTAATAATATTTTTAATTAAAGACAATTATGATTTTAGCGAATGCTTTCCTCAAAGTCACTTAGCCCAAATGCAGCAATGAAACAGCATTTCACATCAGAATAACGCAGTGAAAGTTTTCTAAAGTGAACAATATGGATTTATTATACCTACTTTTGTTTAATAAATACTTATTGTCTTTTCATATTTTAACTATTGGCCTCATTGGAGGCAATTGAAGAAGGTCATATGGTTTGTGGGTAAGAAATATCTCAACTTTTCAACACAAAACACATTTTCACGCCCTTTTGTTTTTGACTTTTACTGACTAAAACCCACTCCCCTTCCTTCTTTGTCTTCGTTCCAGGGCCCCGGGGTTATTTATTTATTTATTTATATATACTTTAATGCACACCAAGATTATCTCAACAATCTCTAGGTAATCTCTCTTTTATTATTTTATGGGTTCTGTTTCGCACAACCCATGGCCCCTTTCGTTTTGCTAACATCTCCTCGAAGCGCGCGTAGAACACTACGCGCCATCGACGACTTGAGCTGGGTCCAGACAGTTACCGGACGGTCAGACGAAAAGCTACCCATTGCTGGCTGTCCACAAGTCGCGCCTAAGGTGGCTGGAAATCGGGATCGAGATCCCGGCGGCTGGGGCGTGAAAGCTGTTCCCTCGCTAGCATTATTGCTTCGCAGAAAGGGGCGACCGCCTGCCACTCCTCCTCGCTACGGACGAGAGATCACTGCCGCTGATCGCTCCCACGAGGACACGGCGGCCGTCCTCTGCGCAGGCGGGGCACACCTCTACCGTGTGCTCCACTGTATCCTCCGGGCGGCCCAAACAGTGGTGACACCCGGCCGTTTCTTCCGCACGAATCCATGCCATGTCCGTTGAGGACCTGCGTCATGCGGAAAGTAAGGACGCCGTGCTGTCTTTCCACCCACTCCTCAAAGGGGGAACTTACCGCCATAATTATGGCGTGCCCATCACCCAGTATACTGCGCTCCATAGCACGTTGGCAAACCGTGAATTTGGACTAATCCTTAGGAGAATATTCCTTCGTTATTTAGGCTTCGGAATTTTTCAAAAGAGCCATCGTAGCTCTGGAACGCAAAAGGCAACTGAAGTAACACGAGAATGTTTTAGTCAGTAAGGTTTGACTGTCCCTCTCTCTCCTCAACACCTAGAGCAGGAAATGTCATTAATTGATTTCCACCCTCGAAAACCAAAGCTGTGGGAAGAACATCAGCTACCTTCATATTTTCTAAAGAGTCTGTTTAACAACTACAGATACGATCATAGGAGGAATGCTTTATTATGGATAAGCTTTGTCATAAAATTATTATGTACTAAAGAGGATTATAACTTTCATATATATAAGTTTCATAACTGTACAGAATAGATAGGCATCTCTTTTATCTATTCAAAGGCTTATGGTTACGACCATAAGCCTTATGAAGACAAAGGAAAATAAATAGATAGAATATATAAGTATAGATTGGTATACTCTTTATTGTACACCATAAAAAATTACAGTAGGAACATAATAATAATACCTAGGGCCTGATACAGAAGGCAGTACTCCTCGATACGACTCGCATTGTGAGGAGGTTCCTGTTTCTGGAGCCCTAACCACCGGTAGCTTGGACCCTGTTTTCGACACCGGCGGACAATTATTTTTTATATTTTTAAATGGTTTAAAGAAATATTTAAAAATGTAAACAATATGTATAAAAAATAAATGAATGGAGTAATAATAATATTCCACAACTTTCACACAATGCCATCTAGTCCCAAACTAAGCAGAGCTTAAAATTAAAAACAGTGTTTAATTTGTCAAACAGAGCTTACCTGCATTAATCCAAATGCCCTTGAAATATTACAAATGCCCTTGAAATCAAAGGGCAACTGAAGGAACACATGTGGATTGATTGGATGATTTCCCATCACAAAAAGGGTATTATTAAGATAAAGTGTTTATCATGCATCAGAATATGCAATAATCAGTAATGCGCAAATGACGTGGAAATATTTCAAGGAGGTCCAAAATTTCGAGAATATGCTGTTTGCGTAAAAAATTTGGACAGCTGAATCTAGGGACCATAACATTTTACATCCAGCGAGATAACATAAGGGCATAAAGATAAAGCATTTAACATTCATCAGAAACAACCACAATCAATTAAGTGCGTTAACGACATGAAAACATTTCGAGATGGTCTGGAATTCACGGAATATATTGTTTGTTTAAAATATTTAGATGGTCTTAACGAGCCTTATTTGTTTAAAACGAATTCTGTATTTATAAAAGTACTTCAGGTAAGCACTAAAGTTGAATGAGAAGCGCAAAAAGTTATGTTAACACATTTATGTATTGAAGAGTGAAAATTATTTGATTACAATGTTTTTGGACTCTATTGGCAGTTCAATAAAAATAAAAGCATAATTCATTGATCATAAAAACACTTTCTGTACATATGTATCAAAAATGAAGCGGCACAATTAGAATTCATGAGGAAGCATAAATGAGACAGAAGTGACATTAGATTATTTCAAAGTATTTTGTCCTAGACCTGCCTCAGAAGTAGCTAATGCATTTTATAAATTGTGTCTAAAACAGATTCATTTGAGCTTTAGCTTAGTATTTAATGTAAGATATACATAATGGGGCTTTTTTTTTTCGGTGGCAAAATCATCTAATGACATCCCCCGCTCTTGGGCGGAGCGTGAGATAATGTCAGACTTTTACTGACTAAAAACCGTTCCAGGGCCCCGGGGTTCTCTTTCGCATCACCCATGGCCCCAGTAGACTTTGACCCTACCGGACATAATGGGGCAGTCATAGTCCAATTACGACAAAGCCTCTAAAAAAAATATAGAGAAAAAAACTTCAATCACGTTTTCCTGACGATATAAACGACAAAGTAAAGGAAGCACAAAATTTTCGTATAATTTACGATGCTCTTGCCCTTGCTTATATGTCAAAGCACAAATGACTACGGACCAAAATTACAGCGCGTAAGATACTAGCGGAACTTCTAAGGAAGATACTTTAAAGCGGTAGTTGCAGGAATAATGCGAACTTTGTTTGTTTTTAATAGTAATCTTGATACTGTTTGACGTAGACCTCCCCCGAGTGTCGCCACAACGAACGGTTCTGTGCGTCTTCCATCAGATTCCCGCGATGCATAACAGGTCATCGGTCCACCTAGAGATCTCACGTCTTCCAAAGCTTTACGAGGTCGCTACTCCAGATATTTACTGCTAACAATGCAATGCAAAAAATGCTTGCACTAACTGGATAGGTCCACTCAAATATGTGTGGTTCTTTTCAAAAGACCATCTCAGACACCAATCTGCATGGTTCTCATATGATTTGACCATTACATGTTTGCTGAATGGACTTTAAAAGAGACTTTGTCCCCTGAGATTGTTTCGGTGATTCTCAGCTAGGAAACACCGGCTTCATTTAGTATAAATTGACGAAAAAATTGACGTGCATATGCGTTTTTTAAAAACCAAAGTGCAGAATAAATATCATTTAATAAACAGAGATATTTGTAATTACAAAACATGACTGAAAAGAGTGTCCATGGAGTTTCTTGCACTTTCTTCTCCATAGAGATCTACGCTTTGGAATGTGCAATTAGCATTATTTTTTTTCTGACTGACTGACTTCTTGACATTTCAAAAGTGCCTGTAAATGGTTTATTTGAATTAAAATGCTTTTGATTTTGATTTATCAATGTGCAAATTGAAGAAAAGAAGAAAAACTACAACAATCAAATCCTGAGGCAAAACATGCCAAGAAAACCTTTCAATTTCCAACACTAGCATGCACTTGACCAATTTCATCCAATATCACAAGCTAAACGCACATTTCAAACGTATAATTTGATGATTACCATTCTGTTTCTTCGATTTTATACCTCGCCGCCATACTATGGCCTATGTTATGAGTTATAAATTACACGTTCGTGTCCGAACATCTGTCTTGTTTGCGAACTAGCTTCTGCCAACGGCTTTGCCCGCGTGAAAGTTGGAAATTATTTCAAGTGAATGTGCTCGCGGAAAAAAATAGATATCCTTTACTCTTCTACAAGATCAAATATATGTCTGTACAAAAATACTCAAAATTAGTTCACGCAACAATAAACGAAACATACAAACACGAGGTACTTTCGTATTAGTGGGGTAATATAGATCTACTTTCCTTCAAAAATGGACTTCCGTACACACTTTCGACCCCATTTTTCTCCTTCTTAGGGTCTTTTTCCCGTCAACGTCTTAAAAACAACACCTGTGGAAAAAGTTGTTGTCGAGTTCCAAAGTTTTAGGTTGGGCATTGATGAGTCAGTGAGCCAGGCCTTCTCTTTTTTATATATATAGATAAAGTATTGAAGAATGGATTGGCTTGTAATGACGTACTAATTGTGGTCTAAAGAATGTCTCTTCATTCGAATTTTCTGTCCGATGATTTTTATTATAGGTTCCATCATTTCATCGGCACATTGATAGATAGTTACTTCGACTGAGATTTGCCGCTAAGTACGTGATCTTGAGAATATTGTTATTGTCTTCTTTGGGAGTATTAAAGGCGGTATCGAGTGAACTTGGTTAGCTTTCTTTGAATTTTGACCTAAATTGCGACATCAACAGTTGAGGTGTTGTAGTAAATTGCAGGGAAGAAAATAATTACGGAGTATCATTGTGTTTTTAGAAAGTGACTGTACGTGCGAATGTGATTTGTTGATTTCTGTCTGAAGTTAAGGGTTTCATGATGAAGTGATACAATTTTAAGAAAGGTAACGGCCTACTAGAAGAAAGTATACTTTTCTGGGTTGCGGAATTGCTCGAAAGAGTCTCCGCAGCATGGTGCCCATACTTATACTCCTTCAGTTATCCGTCCGAGATCACGGGATTCCTTTTCAGAAGTCAACCCATTGTCTCAGAAGGCTTCGACCCTGCTAGGCGAGTTTTAATCAGTAAAAGTTTAACACTGCCTCTCACTCCACATAGGGCGGGAAAATTATTTGATGATCCCCTACGTAATGCGGATGGAATAAGAACCGGGTGTTGTGGTGAAGCTTGAAAGAGACCGAAGTCTAGCAATGGACTGCAATAGGCTGAGTTTAGATTCGCCTTTCAAAAATGCAATAACCACAAACAAAGAGATTTAAAGAGATACAATAGAGCGGCTATCAGAAGAAATGTCTTAGAAAAACTGTCATCCTATGCCTCAGTGACGCCATCTAGCTTTGAATAGCTAATACGCGAATTTTTGACAAAATTTATATAAATTTAACTACCGCTCGGTAAAATTAAAATTTCAGTCATACGAGCGAAAAAGAGTGATGGAGTTCTACACTCTATATAGCTCCATCCCTTTAAAAGTTCGGTTTAGGTCGGCAAAATGGATCACGTTAAAAGTTCGTGGTAGAGCCTCAGTGTGTGCCTAAGGAGGGTTAAGCTTTTTAGCAATAGATGGCGTTATCACAAAATCAATAAATGTTCTGGAACTATTTATGAAAATGATTGAATTCTAATGAATGACTGCGTAAATATTAAGAATATTTATGAAAATAAACCGAAGTTAGGTCTAGTGTATTAACCATAACAACATTTGCAATAGCATAATGCGCAACTCGACATAATGATTTTCTTTTAGTGCATATAGTGGATACAAACACGATTTGACGTGTAGGGGTATCATAATAGACTGAGCGACTTATGACCACTAGGTAATAAGTATCGGATTTCGATTTTGTTTTCTATGTCCTGTCTATTGGTAGTATATATTAAATGTCTTTGACCACAAAGGGCATTAATTATTTGAATACTCCTGAAAGCATTAATGCAGAAAGCGCTAATGTATGACGTCGTTATAACTGCGTTGATAGAGTAGGTACCATATCTTACGCCCACGTCCCAAGCCTACTCCAAAGGAATTAAAACAAATGAAAAGAGAGCTACTTTTGATTGCAATGCTAACAAAGTTAATTGTTTCTCAAGTATAGGTGCTAGGACGTGGGAGGTATCTTCTCGGTCAAGTGTCCGCTACTATTTTAAGTACACAAGTTGGTAGATACATCATTTAAACGAAAAAATTCAGCCTAAAAGGTTCATATAAAAAAAATATTACAAAACATCAGTTGCTATGAAAGCAACATAAACCTCGCTGTTACTGAGAAAATCTTAATGAAAGAATTCATTGGTAACTACAACTTCTATATCTGGAAGTCTATTCATTTTACAATTATTTGTGCAATTTGCGAGTTTTTACGATGTCAAACAAATCTATTTGAAATCTAGATCTACATATAAGTGAAGTTAAACTCCACTTTCATCGTAGTCTCATAAACAAGAACCATCTAGCTCAGGGATGGTGAACCTATGGCACGCGTGCCAGTAGTTGAGACGTAATAATTCGGGAACGCCAATGTATTACAAATTACATTTTAAACATTGACATTATTAATTACTATTATAAACTACATTTGAAATATTGACATTATTAATTATTAAAATAACAAATTCTTATTATTATTATTAATAAATTATTTCACAAAAATGTATTTAGACTAAGTTAGATTATAAGAAGCGTAAATTAATTCCTCCTCTCCGCTTATTACATTTTTTTTATTATATAATTTACCATCCAAGTCTACATTGTGGAATGCAATAAAGAATTGAGTATTGACTAAGATACTTAGCATTCAGATAATTTGCAATAGCAGAAATCACATCCATTTTTAGTAGTTTTTTTTATTTTAATTAATAGAACTACTGTTACGATTGCAGTTCGAAAGCATACAAAGACTTCAGTTAATAAGCAACTAGTTTGTTTTTCTATCCACCAAATTGCCAAGTTAAAATTCTTTAGCGGCACGCCATGATCGCTTTATTACATTATTTTATGATGGACTAGCTTCTGCAAGCAGCTTCGTCCGTCGTGAAATTAGGTTTCTTCAAACAAACTTTAGACCCCCTTTTCATCCCTTAGGGGCTGAATTTTGAAAAATCCTTTCTTAGTGCTCGAAGTAAGCTTTGTGCAAAATTTGAGTGGTTTCGGCTGTGCATTGATATGTCAGTCAGTCAGTTTCACATTCTATATATATATGTAGATATCACGATCGCCGATAAAGGTTCGCCTCCCCTGCCAGCTAGATTCTAGTTGAATGAATCAATAAATATGTTACAATTGATCATCAATTACGATTATAAGCTTACTCGTACAATGTAGGCTGAAAGGAGTTTCAGGAGAACTTGAACTTGAACAAAGCTTCCAATAAATCTACAACTTGTGTGCTTTACAACAAATTAATTAATTGAGATCTTGTATTGATAACGGTTATTAATGTTAATAGAGTATTTGAATGGGAAATAAATCTGCTGATGAAATGTAATTAAAAACTTGTATCGGACTGTAGAGGTCGAGCTCGCAGGTTGATGTTCATTTCTAAATATTCGACTTTAATTTGTACTGAGGTGTTTATTATCACTATATTTTAAGAGCCTATGTTTATTACAACATAATTATAGTATTTTCATTTCGCAGCTTCTGAGATTTGTAATCCGACAAGTCATTTTCATTTGTAGCTCTAATCCAGAGAAATATTACTCGAAACTGCAATTACTAAGTTTATGAGGGACTAGAAAGTTGAGTTTTCGTGATTATTGTTTAAAACGTCTCAGTTCTAATAGTCTCACCTTTGAACATCCAAAAACTTATTCCCACATCACTGCACTGGGTTTATATCTAATTCTTACGATGTCTCTATCATAAAACTTTGGAATGTCATCAAAAAATATGAGTCACTTCGAGCGTAAAATTAATATCTGTTGAAAGTCCTCTCAAACTTAGTTAGGTCTTCGTCATAATTACTATATTTTGACTTCTCATTTATAATTTTTAATATATTATTTATTAGTTTAATATTTTAGCATATAATTTTATTATTAAAACCACCTAATTTTAATTATATTTAATTTGATTTTAAATATTATTTATATGTAGCGACATCTATGGCGTCACATAAGAACTAATACTGCACCGCGCAATCAAAGTTCTCCGCGCGATTAGAACATATAGAACAGCCCGAAATCATCTACTGGGCAGTTGCCCACCAGGCATAACACCTATCTGGCCGGAGGATCCTCCCTTTTCAATGGAGGTTTGCGAGACTTTACTCTCTGTTACGCATACCTCCAAATATATATCTTATCAGTATAGTATTTTTTAACCCGAGAATTGACTGGTAGAGAATGCCTTGTTGCAACAAATCTGCCTATGTACCATTACTGTACATAAAGATTAAATAAATAAACAACATCAAAAACTATACAAAGAATAACTTCCTGTCTTTTCCCACACAACAGCAATATCAATTTGTTAGACGTTCCATGTTAAAAGCCATAATTACAAATTACACTGCAGGTGGTAAATTTGAAATATTTACATATAAGTCATAAATAGGAAGGAATGAATAAATTTATTAAGACCCGAGCCGACGATCCATCAAAGTGTTTATACGAAGTATCAATGGCGTAACTGTCATTTGATCATTGAATGAATACTGTATGGTAGCTTATACATTTTTCATTTATTATGCATACCTGTTTTACCGTCTATCGGGGTCTTTATATCAGTGTGAATACACTGCATATATGTATGTATGTTCTTCTTCCTTCTCAAGCTACTGAATTTGTAGTTTTAAATCCGTTGCTTGAATCAGCCCGTTCCGCTGAGCTTAGTTAATCAATATTCGATCCAATCCGTCTCTAGCTATTACCAGCTACCCAACAACGCCGTCCGTATCGAACAGGAGTACTCCCACAGGGGTCTCAGCTCGTAGTCACTTATTTTCCTATTTACTTTTAGGGTTTATAAATCCTGGCTAGAGGCTTTAATTTATTAAGGCCGCCACAGGCAGGTCCGATACAGTAGACGACAACCTCATAGGTTGTACTGTTCCACACGCGCCTCAAGGAGATGTCAGCAACCGTAGGGGCCCAGCATGGTCGAAGCCTACTAGGGCCATGGGTTATGCGAAAGAGATCCCCGGGGCTCTGGAAAAATGGTAAAGAAAGAATAGAAGTGGGTTTGGGTTTTTAGTCAGTAAAAGTCTGACACTATCCCCCGCTCCGCCCAAGAGCGGGGGATATCAATAGTTTTTTTTTTTCATTTATTGAATTCAGGGTTTTTTATCCACTTGGATACGCCAAACCCATCGTAACCTCTTAGTTCTAGTAACACAAACCAGATAAATACTTTGAATGAGAGAGAATCATCAATTAGTTATCTTTGCTAAACTACTTAGTCTTTTTGATGTCAATAGATGATTTTCACACCGCAAAAAAAGAAAAACCTCATAGGTTGACTTCCGAGAGATCACTCATAAAAAAATAATTGCGTATAAATTATGTATGTAGTAGAACTTAGAACTTTTCGAATAAGAATGAAATTTTGATTCATATTTTATTAAAATAAGGTTTGTTATAAATTATGTTAAACACTTTTTGCTGGTTAGGTGTGGTTCAAACGCTGGCTGGATTTTCACACCGCAAAAAAAGAAAAACCTCATAGGTTGACTTGCGAGAGATCACTCATAAAAAAATAATTGCGTATAAATTATGTATGTAGTAGAACTTAGAACTTTTCGAATAAGAGTGAAATTTTGATTCATATTTTATTAAAATAAGGTTTGTTATAAATTATGTTAAACACTTTTTGCTGGTTAGGTGTGGTTCAAACGCTGGCTGGTTGGATAAGAGAAAATACATATATCGCCATTAAAATGTTCACACGTTTGACACCTATACCAATGATGTAGGAATTGATATCGTAAACGAATCGTCGTCGTATGTTTTATATATGTCCGTAACTGTAGTAATAAATTTAAACACTGACATATCATAGCGGAATATTTAAATATGATGGAAATTATAATAGAAATCCGGTCTGTCATCCTAATTAAGCCTACGCCATTAGCCGTTGAGATAACAAAACGGATAGCTATAAACGGCGAGTGAAGCCGCATGTAAGGCTAGTGCGAGAACCGAGATAACATCGTGACAGAAAGGAAAGCTTAGACTCACGAACAATTAGTGTCAATTCACACTTGACGGTACCACTCTCAGTGCGTTGTCGATGGTTTTTTTAGTTTAAATGTTTTGATGTTTGTGCGGTGGCTACTGAATTAAATTTTGGTTGTTTTTTTTTGGCGGTATCGAACAAAGCATTATATTTATATATATTTACAAAGTCTGCCAGTTTAGAGAATAAAATATACTGGGTCTCCAATCGGTTGCTAATTTTGTTGTATGAATCTCAAATCATGGTGCTTAGTTCATGGCCTCAGTTTGATCATCCAGAATCAATCTGGAATCATGAAGTAAGGACGAAGATCAAAGGAGAAAATGTTTTAATCTTCATTACTTAATGCTATTCAATTCCTAAGTTTCCTAGCAAAAAAAGCTTTTGTACTATGTTAGTGCAATTTTCTTTTACATAGGCGTGACGTTGCAACACAGTGTGAAACGAGCCGTATGTGGAAAGAAGAGCTTAAGCGACTACATGACTATAAAAATGCTTAGTCATTACTTAAGTGTATAGCACCACATATTGTAATTTTTTATCGACCTGTACCGACTTACTTAGTTAAACAAACATATCAATCAATGTTTTATCATGTTTTTGAAGCTGTATACAAAATGTAGAAATTTATGGCAGGCAATATTTTAATTCAAGACAATCGTAAGTGTAGTTTTCAGCAAAGAAAATAATCTATAATTATATAAAAGGAGAAACTGACTGTTTGACATATCAACGCACAGCCGAAACTACTGGGACTAGGAGCGGGAAATTTTGCACAAAACTTTTTTTAGTGACGTAGGCGAGCACTAAGAGAGGATTTTCCTAAATTCACCTCCTAAAAGAGGGTCCAAATTTTGTATGGAAAAACCTATATTCACGCGGGCGAAGCCGCTAGCAGAAGCTAGTAATAATAAAGTGTCTAAGGGACCTTATATGCCTTCGGGTTCTGGACCTTTGTCTAGGACCCTAAGGTTCTAGAATATACAAACACATAATAATAATAATAATTTTATACTCAACAATGGCTTGTTGGTCAAAAACCGCAACGCAACGACCACCTATCGAAGCTATCGTTGCGCGGTTGGATCAAAGGTCTAATACAAAAGGCAGTGCTCCTCGACACAGCTTGCATGAGGTCCGTCTCCTCTAAGGTAGCCAGTAGTCGCCAAGCTGGTCTAAGTTAGTGATCACTCAGATGTACCTAGCCCTTAAGGGCAGTAAAATCGCTTTGAGAGTAGCATGTACGTTAATATCTATGAGATACAGTTCGCATTGTGAGGAGGTTCTTGTCTCTGGAGCCCTAACGACCGGTAGTTTGGTTTCAACTCCTGACACCGGTAGACTACTATTTTTCTATTTAAAAATGTTTTTTTTTTGTAAGTTTATTAAGGCATATTTAAAAAACTGAGCACGTGCGAGTCGGACTCGCGCCCTGAGGGTTCCGTACAAACTTACTTATGTAAAGAGTTAAATTCCTGATTGGAGTCTCGAAGCTTTATCCAAATTGCAAAAAAAAAATTGTGGCATAACAACTAATTAGTTGAGCTGTTTTCAGATTTATTCCTATACTCGTGTTATAAGACCTTGCTTTATGCAAAATTTCAGGATTCTCAGTCAACGGAAAGAACTCTCGAATTTTGGTTCCCTTAAGTGTCGGAATATACATTTTTTGCGACATAACCGGCCATATCTTTTTTTTTCCGTTAACTTACAAGTTTTATTTTCTCACAACTCCACCGCAGACCTATATACGGTTTTCATTTCAACTCGATACGTCCACGCGTTCCCGAGATAAAGGGTCTTGACAGACAGACAGACGGACAACAAAGTGATTTTATAAGGGTACCGTTTTTTACTTTTGAGGTACGAAACCCTAAAAATGTCATCAATTTGTCAAGAAAAATAAATAATAATAACCTTTAATAACATTAGAAATAAATATTATGTCATGTAACACCTAAGATTCTTAAACCGCCAAACGTAGAGATCATAACAATAATATCGAATGTTTATTGCAAAGGAATATAATAAGGAAGCCATACTTTAGCAGTGACAAGTTAACAGCCACTAAAAATATGATAGTTCCTGCAAAACATCTGCCGTCACAGCGTAATATTTCGTTGCCGTCTAAGTGGGTCATAACAATTTTATTAGGCACTTTAAGTAAGCACTATTTACTATCAGTACTTTATAGACGCTTAATCATATAGACACCTAACACAAAAGGAGTATTTGAATCTAAAAACATATGTTTCAATTGCTCGCGACTTTGTTCGCGAGAATGTATCATAAACCTTAAACACATTCATTGTGCGTACAGCTAAGGAATCTGTGTTTCCTGATAGCTACAACCCGGGAATCTTTAAGTCAAGAGTGAATAGGTTACTTCTAGGTAAGCGCGTTCCATCGTCGACCGCATTGTCGCTTGCCATCAAGTGAGATAGCGGTCAAGCGCGAACCTATCAAGAATAAAAAAACACCACTCAAACCCTATTTTGAAGGTTGATTTAATAATTTTAATAATGACAGTCTTTATTATTCATTTCTGTCAGAATTTGTGCCAAGTTTTAAGTTTATTAACCCAATGAATAATATTTTCCATACAACCTTTGACACCTTCTATTTCGTTTTACGGGGGTAGTTTTGAATAACAGATAATGAAAACCCTTTTTTCTTTATTTAAGTTACTATTTATGTTATGTTTCAAGTATATTGGTCCTAGTTTTCCCCTTTTTACCCTCTTAAAAATTGAATTTTCAAAAACACTTTCTTAGAGTTCGCCTACATCATAAAAAGAAGCTTTATGAAAAATTTCACGTTCCTAGTACCGGTAGTTTCGGCTGTGCGTTGATATGTCAGTCGGTGTTAAATAACGAAGAGTCCAAACTATTATAGAAACACCGACTTCCGAAATTAAAGTTATTTTGCACATTATTGTGTTTTTTTTTTTACATTGAAGTTGGTTGTCTTTTTCTGTAAAAAGTTTTTTTATATAATAATGTTCAATTTACAGTCAGTCAGTTTCGCCATTTATACAATGTACATAGATGATAAGGTTGAATTCTCAAATACCCTCTTTTTGAGTTGAGTCTCTATGATTAACTGTGCATTATTATCTGTCCAATTACAATTTTCCCATTATCTGAAAAGCACTTACAAAAGATGATAAATTAAACTTAATTAATAAATTATGTTAGGTGACGTGTTTATGAGTCGTAATATTTCTCAGAAATGCAGACAATAGGCCCAGAGACGAGGGGTTCTCTGTCGATGGAAAGGTCGAGAGTTCAAGTAATATTCTAAGAGTTATGGAGACCTCACTGCTAGTCAAACAAATAATCTAGTAATAATTGGTTACTGTAGATATACCTGTTAAGTGTACAAATTGTACAAAATAATCTTCATCTGGGTTCGATTGAAATTTAAGGGTCGTAGCAAGCTGAGAGATTTTCGGAAAGAGTTACGCAACGCCTACTCCTAAGCAGATCCATAAGAGTTCCGTTTTTTACGTTTGAGTTACGGAACCCTAAAAATGTAATCGAATTGTCAAGAAAAATAAATAATAATAACCTTTATTAACATTACAAATAAATATTGTGTCATGTAACACCTGAGAGTCTTAGCAAGCTGAGAGATTGTCAGAAAGAGTTACGCAACGCCTATTCCTTAGCAGATATATAAGGGCTCCGTTTTTTTTCTTTTGAGGTACGAAACCCTAAAAATATGATCAATTTGTCAAGAAAAATAAATGAAAATAATAATAACCGTTATTAAAATTAGATATAAATATTGTGTCTTGTTCTCTGACTGTCGGAAAGAGTTACGCAACGCCTACTCCTTAGCAGATCAATCGATACCAATAGTCGCTTGTTAAATAAATTAGTCGAAATAGATTGGAATTTTCCTATTACATACTTCAAAATCAAAGCCAATGCTACAGCAATTAAATGGCGGTGTTCAAGGTCATCTATCGACGAACGAAGAAAAGGTGTGGTAAATGGTAACACCTAAATCCTTAAATCCACTCGCCCTCAACCACTGCTCACGAATGTGGAGTCACATCAATGCTACCGCACGCGTCACGTTATACGCCTCGCCTGCTCGCCTAGAAGCGCGTGTGCGCACATCTTCAAAAACCGGCTCCATATTACTTTCGATAGTAAAACCTATGTGACAAGATTCATTGTCGAAGTATACCAACCGTTAGCATTCCACGACGAGGCGTCATACGCCCCATAAGATCTGCATATTCAAGAGAATCCGCGGATAGGCAAATTTCGTGACCGTTACCATTCCGTCATTCTGATCACGCGTCTCCTTCTTATTGTTCGCTAGTCTGTCTTATCTTTTATTCATGGGGATGCAGTGCGTGCAATTGCTGGCCTTGCTTCATTACAAGCCTGTAAACTAGTAAACTCTTAGAGAAAATCTGTTCTAGGATGCACGTGAAGAAAGTTTAATTTGCACTGCCAAGTTAATTTCGAATACAGAGAAACCTTGGCAATCAGAAATGGACTTTTTTTCCTACAGCGGTCTTCCACTCTGATTATAACTTAGATGTTTAAGGCTAGAGTAAATAGGCTCTTAATAAACTAGTATGAGTCACCATCAACGACTACATCACTGCTTACCATCACAGTCGGGACCACACAGGTGGGATCGCAGTCAAGCATTTTACTTTATATAATTTAAAAAAAATCAATAAAAAATTCTCCGTTATTTTTTTTCCATGGTGTTCTTTTCCTAAACATGATTATAAAGATCGTCGTGGGCGATTTCAAGTTTCTTTTTATTCCATAGAAATTACTGATTTTACTAACAGCCACATCAAAGTTCACATGTTCTTATCGAACACAAAAGTACGCAAAAACTCCCCGCAACCGGTCTAATTAACTCATTTAGCAGAATCCAATTAACCATTCAATAAAAATCAGTTATTAACTTGCCTACATCCGATAGAAATTGTACCTATCTTCTATAATTACCTCATTTGAAATAAAAGAAATTAATTGATCGTCAATTTGCCAGGGAGGAAACTACTGGTATTGTAAATATGTCGTGGAGTAATTAGTTGTAGACTTGTTGAGGTGATCGTGGGTTACAATGGGTCACAAGTGGCCCGTGTGTGGTTCACACGGCTTTCACATACCATTACGTGTGGCAGGACGTGTAGTAACGGACGTTTGATGGAGACGTGACGAGGGCGCAGGGCTGACTAAAGGATGCAGATTTTGTGGGAAATTCTTAGTATGTGCATCGAGATTTTAGATACTGGTTGTGAATTTGTATAAAAGCCTTTTATGGAACATAAATTGCTTGTTAGTAAAATTATTGATGTTAAGAGAAACTTTGATTCAAGGTATCACAAAAAACTAAACGATGATTGTGAATATGGCAGCATTAAAAGCTATTTTTAGGGTTCCGTACCTCAAAAGGAAAAAATTGAACCCTTATAGGATCACTTTGTTGTCCGTCCGTCTGTCTGTCTGTCTGTCTGTCAAGACCGTTTATTTCGGAAACGTGTGATGGTATTGAGTTATATAGTTGAAATTAAAACCCTATACTCAGGTCTACGGCCCCATGAAGCTTTAAAAAAATCAGACTTCTGAATTAACTAAAAAAAAAAAATGCGGCCGTTTGTGTCGCAAAAAATGTATATTTCGACACTCTCAAGGGAATCAAAATTCATAAGATACTTCCCGTTGACCTACAATCCCGAAATTTGGCATGAAACAAGGTCTCATAGCACAAGTATAGGAAAAAATCTGAAAACTGTAAATTTTTGTCACAAAAAAATTATTGCGAATTGAAAAAATCTTCGTAACTCAATTTGGTAATTGAACTGTTTTCATAGGTAAGTTTGTACGGAACCCTCAGTGTGGGAGACCGGCTCGCACTTGCCCAGCTTTTTTTATTAATCACACTAATATTATAAAAGCGAAAGTTTGTATTTATATATGTATGGACATTTGTTACTCCTTTATGGTGAAATGGCATTATTGAGAGACTCGCACATGACCACTATCTCACCTGATGGAAAATGATCATATGGTTGACCAGGGAGTATGCCTAGAAGTTACTCACTCTTGACTTAAAGCCCCCAGGTCTTAGCTATCAGGAAACAGAGAATTCTGCTTACACGTAAAAAGTACATAAATTACACCTATCTTTTTCCCCGGATTAAGTTCCCTTGAAATATCATTCTGCTTGCACGCAAACAAAACCGCTCTAAACGTAGTACGTAGAGTACGTACGTATAATCTTTATATTATACAATTCTTCTGTACGAGTTTTGTCACCTAACTCTTGACCGATCTGGATGAAATTTTATGTGTATATTTGAGTGGTTCAAAAATACAACTGGATCCGGGTAGGTTTTCTTTTTGTCGGTATGAAAATCATCTAATGACATCACCCGCTCTTGGGTGATGCGGAAGATAGTGTCAGACTTTCACTGACTAAAAACCCACTCCTGTTTCTTCGTTGTCTTTCATACTAGAGCCGAGTCTTCCTTTTATAATCAGACCCTTGGCCCCAGTAGGCTTCGAACCTGCTGAGCTCCTATGGTCGGATCCTCAAATTTTTTTTCTGACAAAAATTCAGCTTTCGGGCAGGACAAGGTCTGTCGGAGCCACTAGTATATTGTAAACTTCTGTCAATTGAATAATTTATCTTCCATCAACAGTTTCAAAATAAAAGATTTTCCAATATCTGGTATTAGACAAAAGCTACATTTCTCTCGAAAAGAATCAATCATTCATAAAATCAAACTTGTCTTTTTCAACAATCCATTTGATGTGAGAAGATTTTTAAACACACTGTCTAATTTTATCCATTTATCAATTACATTAATTTCTTACCCAATCATCAACAGCTTATTTGAGAAAGTCTTAAGTCATAATTTTTATCATCAGTCAATGTGTCGACGTTTGTACCTATCTCGGTGCCGAGATCTTAAGATTCTCGTCCGATCTTCGCCTAAGTCACTTGAACTGTGCTTTGATATTAATTCAAAAGCTTATCTGATCAATCAAAGAATTTCTTATTAATTACTTTAAACGTTTTAGCTGCAGGTTTAATTGTGTGTGTTTGATGTTCAACTTTTTTTTGGACCTCTTTCGTGTTTCGCAATTTTCAATATTAGTATTTTTTTTTTTTGTATTCATTTAAAAAATTGGTACTTTCTGTTATTTCAGTTTTATGCGGCTATTTCCAACATGTATATTTTAGTTATTTATTATGTGATAAATTTTGACACTGATGTCAATAAAATCAATGATGATTCATATGAAACTCCACTCCTAAGGTTTAATGAGAAATGATTGAGAAATCGAACATACAAAACGATACAGCCTGTCAATATAAATATGTATTGGTGCAATTTAAATATAACTTGTTCAACGTCAATAGACACAGAATTTCGGAATAAGCTCAAAAAGCCCTTAATTTTAACTGTCAAAAAGAATTTCATCCTAACAGTATTTCATGAGAAAGTATACAACAATAAACATCTAGCCTAAAGAAATATCAATAATGAATGTAAGTCATTCAGTCACTTAAATAGCTGCCATAACTCACACCTACTTATTTAAATACATTCTAATAAGTTTTTATTATCAGGTGTTAAAAATTCTTCCATATAATGTCATATATTTTCTTCTGGCAACATTATTTCTCAACTGTCATCCCTAGCGGTTAACGAGGCGGAAATGTAATTATAATTAGTGTGAAACCACTAATTGATAGGGAAAACGTTTATACCTCGGGTTTAAAGGTGGCGAAATCGCATTAGCGGTACCACGTAATTATTATTATTAATAATAATAATAATCACAACTAACAACCAGCTAATAACTAGCTGATCCCACAGACGTTGTCCTGTGTAATGAACCATCAAATTAAATAGTTGTCGTTTTCTGAAATTTTATAATTCTATTTTCTCCTCATCTTTCTTATATTTAGGGTTCCGTACCTCAAAAAATGGAATCTTCGAGACTTCATTCGGGAATTGAACTATTTACGTAAGTCAGTTTATGTGGAAATCTCAGTGTGCGAGTCTAGTCGAGTTAACGCGATCGATTACGTTTAAAAACACTAAGGCCACAACACTATGCTCCAGGAATATTTAAAAAAATTTACCGTGCCTATAGAAAACAAAGGGTAACTGAAGGAACAGAGGTTGGTTTTGGTCAGTAAAAATCTGACACGCCCCCTCTGAGAATTTATTTGATGATTTACCACCTCAAAATTCACTCATAGACGCCCTAAGCAAACTAAAAGGACTCATCTGGTTTTGGAGAGAGGTGGCCTGATTCGCCATGGCCCACGCAATAGTCCACCAAGGATTAAGTGCGGAAACCATACCACAAGATGTCAGCAAATCGTAGTGGCCCAGCAGGGTCGAAGCCTGGGTAATGTGAAACTGGGGCCACGGGTAGTGTGAAAGAGAAACCCGGGGCCCTGGGACGAAGGCAACGAAGGAACAGGGGTGGGTTTTTAGTCAGTAAAAGTCTGACACTATCTCCCGCTCCGCCCAAGGCGGGATTTGTCATAAGATGGTTTTCCCACCTAATAAAAAAAATAAAAAAACCACAAAGAATAGAAGAATAGAGCACCTCAAAAAAGCCCATAACACTATTTCCCCGATACTATTTACTAAAGGAGTAGCCCTAAGGCCATTAACTATATTGAGTTAAGTACCGTTCATGTTATGTTGCAATTCTGTGGTTGCAGCTGATACGACCCCATTACACACCATTATTGTCTTATCGTTGACGGCTATCCAGACTTGAATTCTATTGTTTGGGTTTCATTTTAGACCAGAAAAGGGGTTTTTGTGAGCTGGAAGTTGCGTGTCTTATTGTTAATATGGTATCTATATATTTAGAGGTATGAGGAACAATGTGTAAAGTCCCGCAAACCTCTGTTGAAATGAGCGATCCTCTGACCAGACAGGTGTTTTGTCTGGTTTGGGCAACTGACCGAAAGATGATTTCTTGTTGTATATATTCAAATTTTGCGGAGAACTTCTAATTGTACGATACAGTATTTGAAGTTTTTTTATTTTATATTTTTTATGTACTTCTTTTATTTTTATAATTAATAGTATATATTGTAATAGAGTTTAGTGTTGTTTTAGATTTTTAGGTAAATGTTAGTGTAAGATGATGACTTTTTTCTTGGATTTGGAACCACTATTGTATTGGGTTCAGCCTGTAAAGATAGTGTGTTTATTTAATAAACAAATAAATTGTTTTTAGTTCATAAGCTATGTTTGTATCGTAGCCAAGGTATACTAGCTATGTAAATAAAGCATTATTGGACTGGGCTGTTGGTCTAGTGGTAAGTGGCCCTGACTGCTATGCCGGAGGTCGTGGGTTCGATTCCCACTCAGGACAAATGTTTGTGTGATGAGCACAATCAATTTTTCTGTGTCTGGGTGTAATATATCTATAATATGTATGTATTTAGAAATATTTAAGTATGTTTATCAGTTGTCTAGTACTCATAACACAAGCTCTGCTTAGCTTGGGACTAGACGGCGTTGTGTGATAGTTGTGTGAATATTATTATTATCTAATACAGGTAGAGAGTGGTGCCTTAAATGTCGTACATAATGCATTTGTACAAGGATTAAAGGCGATTTAAAAGATAACTGAAGATATTGTAACAAATAACGAGACCGATACTCTAATGTAAATATACTCTAATGCCCCTCTAAACCTTCTAAACGCTTGTGAAAGATCTAATAAAATTCACATTATCGAAGCCATCAATCAATAAAAGCAATAGATATTAAAGGTTCCCTAACAAAAGCCAACCCTCATAAAAGTCTGACAATTAGGTGCGAATAATCTTCATAATCCATAAGCAATAAGCATAACTTAAGATTCTCGAAGAAAATTATATCTACCTATTAAAGTTTTATATTTATCATTAAAATTCTTTTCCTTCTATAGCCATCATAAGTAGCAATTATACATTTAGCGCTATTGCTTAGATGCCGGAACGCCTGGTAGGTACTGTCTAAAAAATCATTTATATATAATCATATTTTTTTTATTTGAATAATAAGGAGCGAAACAGATACATTTTACTTGGTGGCCTAGTTGTATTAATATCATCATCATCATCATCATCATCATCATCATCATTTCAGCCGAAAGACGTCCACTGCTGGACATAGGCCTCCCCCAAGTGTTGCCATAATGAACGGTCCTGTGCGTCTCGCATCCATCGGACTCCTGCAACCGTTACCAGGACATCGGTCCACCGTGTAGGAGGCCTTCCAACGCTACGTCTTCCGATACGTGGTCGCCATTCCAGAACCTTTCGGCCCCGGCCATCCGTTCTGCGAGCAATGTGCCCTGCCTATTGCCACTTAAGTTTGTATTGATATAATCGTGACTAATTTATTTATTTCAAAGCATAATCAGTTTAAGTTTTTATTTACCCGACTGCCAAATAAGATGTTTTTTGCTTTATTTATTTATTTTTATCACCATCAGTCAGAACATATAATACAATTTGTAGAAATAATATGTACCTACATAAAACACCTACATCTAGTCTATTTAAAGTACTTAATGCCAGACTATCAAGAATATGAATAACCCCCATTTTCCATTCAAACCGCAAACCAGCTGAAGTCCAAACATACCAATTGAAAATTAATTGTGGCGTGCTTCCACTTCTGCGAACAGTACTAACTCTATCCGTATGTTTTTACAAACTTGGTCCAGTTGGCGTGCGATATGTCCGCTATGTGTGTCGCCGGACGCGCTCGCGACGACACCGCGTCAAATGGAGCGGACACTGAATACAGCTACCCGACCGAATGAGAAAGTCACGATCTTACGCGCTGTTACTTAGATAGTGAAGACTATACCATTCGGTCGCCTAAGACCATCGACCTCGCCAAGGACGGTGTTTCGATTCTGCTTACTCAATAGTCTACTAAGTCGGGTTTTTGTTGTAGACGGAGCTTTGACGAAGCTTCTAAGATTTATTTATATTTAAATTTAGATTGATATATTTTTTACATTTTTAACATCGTGATTGTGATGGTACAATCGGAATCCAAATAAACCTAATTTCGGAAACGAATATTTGGACGTTACTAGCATATTACAAAAAGGTAACCAAACTAGGGCAAGAATGTTACATTACTAACAATTTTGAGGTTCTAAATGCCAAATATGTAGCCCAAATTGGTACCGAGGAAAATTGAACAGTATTTCATAAGATTAACTGTTCTCAATAGTTCAATACTTCATATTTCATACATATACAAATACTTAATTCATCAATTAAACAGACATAAACCAATTTATATACAGTAACGAGTGGTATATTCAATTGAACATGAATCAGTAACAATCTTCAATCAGTATCAAACACCATAAAAACTTATTATTTAGTTTTAATATCGGTCACAATTTGTTCCAATCTTACTTTTTATTACGGTATTTTAAATTCAATAATTCTTTCTCACGCTTCAAAAAGAAAATGAAAGCGTGATATCCACCATATACAGATTCATTCTTATATTTTTTCATATAACTTCATCGATATTTTTCATTTGAATCGTTCAAATTAAAAATATAAAAGTCATACATTTCGAAATTTCTTGATTTGTAGAATTGAATAAAATTTGATTTCTAAATTATAGTCTAGAGTCTAGACAGAAAAACGTAAAATAATAAGTCATTGTGAAATCAAGTAATTTGTGTGTGTTTAATGGTAATTTTATTAAAAAGCTGTAGTTGTAAAAACATTAAGAAAAATTATGTGCTTCATCATCTTCAAACGAAACCACCCACTAAACCCGAATTACCATTGACTTTACTAAACTGATTTATAGTTAAACAGAACTTAATTGCAAAAATCTAGATTTACATTTAAAGTCCAATTTATATTAAGAACATTAGATTCTTTTATTAAGAAAAAAGTTATTTTTAATTCTCAATTCATTTCTTTTCAAAGTTACGTCAAAGAACAACTCTCGTCGTAAAATACAACAGCTTGCCATTTCGGTGCCTCAAGGGCTGTCGCAGTCCATTACAGTTTATGTGAAAGAGGTACAAAGATCAGACCTCACACTAGTTCCTGGGGTCAAACCGTCAAGGGAATTCTTAAAATCCTTTTTGTTGAAAACGCAGCAGCAAATACAATTTTTTAATGTATTAGAAAATCACTTACATTCGTTAAGGCTAAAATTAGCCATAAAACTGTTGACTTTCTTATATGTGACGCGACATCTGATGCCATTTTAGACCTGAAAACAAAAGAAAAGACCGTTAATATACATAAAGATAAACATTGACATAACAGATCAGAATAAAATAGAACCTGAACCGACTAACAAACATCAAAATCATTACCATAATGATAAAGAGAAGATATTAAAGCTAACTGTAAAAGCCAACATCAAAAGAAGATTTAGTGTAAAAGCTAAATCTGACATTCTATGAAAATAACGATGAGCAGAATACCATAAGTTACAAGAATAACGGTGACCTGAAAGAAATGGCTAACATAATCGTGGTATAAACGATCAACTAAACCAGTCACAGTGAGCACACGACAACCACATTTAAATCGAATTTATTTCGCCATTTAATCTCACTAACATTGCACCAATAATTGTAGAAGCCATCGGGAGTAAAACTCACGATCTTGTTGGAATCCTTTCACTGAACTTTTGGTCTTTGCCATTATTTTCCTTGTCACTTTGGTAGTTGGGTACCTACCAACTACGACAGATTTAAAGATTAATTTTGATAAGAGATATTAAGAAAAGAGTCGGTAACTTTTAGAAATATATGAAATGAGTTTTTCTGGTTTAAAGGTGGTCACTAAAGTTAAATAAGTAGGTACACTTCATAAGTTTTAAATAAGGTATTTTGTTGTCCCAAAAACCATCAAGTAGATTAGGAACAAAATGGCTTTTAACACCACATAAAGATTTCATATTAAGTGACATTTCATATTCACATTGTGATCATTAAGGTCTGCTTGCGCAAACTAGAGTTATTATTAACTCCGAGTTAGTCTCTAAATTGGGTCCGTTGTGCATGAAATATTTAACTATTTATTTATTTAAACTAGTGTTAACAACTGCCTAGAAATGAATAAGATAATTATATATGTATATACATTAGGTCATCATCATTAGGTATTTATTTTTAGTATAAGGTTAATTTAAGATTTCACATTATCTGCTTTTATTACTTTTACACACTATTGTCTACATTTCTTCCCATTTCTCCTTTCGCAGGTCTGCTAGAAGAATTTTTTTTTAGAAATAAGCAGTACCTTTGTGCAATTTTTATTACAATGTATCTTCTTTCTTATTTATGTGTGTACATAAATTATAAAATAAATAAATAAATAAGATAACTCTGATTGGTGCAAATGCACCTAAAACAGATAATATGGTTAGACAAGTGGAATAAAATCTAAATGTACATGAGACAAAATTCCTAAAACGAAAACAACAAAACAGTTACTTTTCAACTTAATCATTCAAGAAAATCCATTTGATTGCTAATGCGTTTCCAACCGGACGAATAGTTCACAGGAGCAGCAAGAGAATTTATATAATTTACATAAGTGAAAATATATGGATAAGCTAAGTGTCAAAACTAGTTTTTAAGACGATGCCGCTAGTATTGACGTCGGCGGCACAATTTGCTTTCTCGTAGATACGATTGCGGTCAATGCCGGCGATGGATAATCTGCAGCATTTGTCGCTTTACATCTTAGAGGAATATTGTTATTAGATCTGATAGAGACAGGTTGTCTCAGTGCGATGTCGGTATTTAATGTAAAGGATGATAAGATTATTGTTTCTCTTCTTAAAGACAACGAGTTGCTGGTTACATGGTTTTGTGAGATGAATAAAAAATATTTTAACATTGATCATTTGTTTTGAGGGATAAAGTATATGTATTTTCGTTTTATTTCTAAATTATATGTTAGTTAGTTTTTTTTTTCTTCTTCTTCAATGTGTATGGATTTGGGTATTATTGTTTTTATAAAATGTATTTTTTTAATTTGTAAGTTTCTACTGTACAACGCCTTGGACATCCTCTGTAACGTTGTACAAGTGCTTGTAAATAAATAAAATAAATAAAGTAAATACTAAGTTAGTTTTAAATTATTGAAGAATCAATCAACTCGATAAAAGATAATGGACTATTAACATCAATTAGATCTTTTCTGATATTTCAAGCAGAAGAGTGTAATTAATAACATTGTCTGCCAGTAGATAAACATCGAGATGCTGGAAGCGGATCTGCTGTAATAACATAAAATATAATAAGCTTTCTTTTATTTTTCATGTAAAGAATCACGTTCAATGTCAGCGTCTGTGTCAAACCAAATTCAATCTCATTTCTTATATTTAATAATGACTAATATATTTGATTTTCTGGTTTTTAGCATGATAATTTTATTAAGACGAAATGGTTTCATTAACTTCTGTTATTTTACAACGACCTAATACAACTACTAATTCCTGAGTCCCAGCAATGGAAACATTAAAAGGCTGATTATAAGCTACTTGAGCAAATAGTGGCCTAGTGGCCAACCTCAATACAATTAGTAATACCTACATCGTGCATCCAACCAAACCAGTCGCTTTACTTTGTTTAATATTTTTATCACCACTGCTCTCAAAACGGCGAAACAAGATGGGAAACTAGCATATCCCAGAACCAAAAATTCGAAGACATAGATGGAAGAAGACTCGAGTCAAAAGATCATGTAATGGCTTTTAAAGTTCAAACGTGCAGATCAATTATTTGTTTTTAAATCAGAAGCCGGATCTTAATAAGCACATTATAAATTAATGTAACTCGTATTAACTTTCTTTTCTTCATTCACGGCCAATGTCAGTGTTGTATAACATCGTGTTCTGAGGTCGTTATACAAATATACATAAAAGTTATTGGTGTATTTGAATATTGGATGCGATGTATCGGCTCATGTGTGAGCTCTTGATGATTATCTCCGAAAGATTTACAATATCGAGTAAAAGTTTTCCTCAAGAGGTTTAATTAAAATTAATGGTAAATTTTCGAAATGTATAAAGTATTTTGTAGAAATTGTATGTTGTCAATATGTATATTATTGTGATGAACGATATTTTATTTAATGGTAGTGTCGTTTTAAAATCGAATCTTACTTGCCTATTGGTGCTGCTGGATAGAACCTTCCTCTACCTTTCCCACATACATTTGTCCCCAATCATAGCCAGTTCCTGAAGAACCTAACGCCATTTAGTGAGGACACCCGATCCCAAAATAATGGGAACAGAGGAGGACTAAGAAGAAGAATCGCAAGTTCCGAAAGAAAATTGCGTTAATTTACTAAATACAAGAAAATCAGCCCCCCTAGCCAAGTTACAACCGTTTCGTTTCGATTCTCTTTTGTGTTGACCGTGACATCATCTCAACACCTAGTGAGTCAGAACAAAGAAATAAGAGGCGTAGCCGACTCGAGGCGATCAACGAAAAGAAAGAAACGAAACGGTTGTTTCTTGGCTAGAGGGGCAGTATATGCTTCCCTTTTCTGAATTATCTTTGATCTTAGGTGCTATTATTGTACTGCCATTTTCAACCAACACAAAAAAAAATACAGTTTTAGTTACAAAATAACTATAAAGATACATATTGTCCAGTCACTTCTGATTAACACCTTCACTCGTAGGTGTAGTGTACCTCCCATAAATCAACAACAAAACAACGAAACGGTAATTAAAAAACTCTTTTTCAACAAAAGCTACACAAACACTTAACATTCAATTAGAAACACATCTGTCGCCATTAATCGTAAATACCATTACATCAAGATAAATGAAGAAATTAAAACTATTCATTATTTCTCGCCCTGCGGAACCATGGCTGTCAATTATATAGATTTATTATAAGGCGATAATGCTTCAATAATTGGATGTCCCTGTAATTAATGGGCGACAATAATATATTGTTTTTTTAGACTTTCCTTATGTGGAAACACATGAAAATGTCAACGTCAAGACTCAGATACATTAGGGGATAAAGTGGCGCAACTTTCAATCTACATGACGCTGCAACGTTGCCCAGTGTTATGCAACTTGAACCCTAAGACTTCACAACGCATTTACGTGACGTCTGACGTGGTGTTGGACAATTTGACAGAGTTGCGGGTCACGTTGGAGCATATTTTGTCCTCTAATGTATCTGAGGCTTTAGACAGAACTATTTACAAATTGTCAAAACAGTTAAGTATTTTGTTTAAGAGCGTTTGCTTGCTTTTTGAGGTACATTTCATACAACCGCTCTTAGGTCATTATGATTTTATTACACATCTTTCTCTAGATATTTTGGATGCATAGCTATCTTGTGGATATTATCTAGGCTTCTATAGAAATCAAACTAATCTAGTAAAGACCTTTTTTTTTTATTGGGTGGGAAAATCATCCTAATGACATCCCCGCTCTTGGGCGGAGCGGGAGATAGTGTCAGACTCTTACTGACTAAAAACCCACTCCTGTTCCTTCGTTAGTAAAGACCTTTGAAAATCTGCTAGTTTTTCGTGAAATTTGGCTCTCCATAATGTACTCATATATTAAAAATATAAAAAAGTAAATCAATAGAAGCCTTGCACATTTAATCGAGACTCTAAATAACAACAATTTAAAAAAAGACACGTTTTTCCTCGAACAAGTTTTGTGAAATATTTCAGTAAATCATGGAATTACCGAATGCCAACAGAGTTTACAGGCGTTATCTTTGTTCATTTGCATTGCCTCTTCATCAAACATCGCTTTGGATTGCGTTAGATGAAGCAATAAGCTTTTAAACCATGCTCGATGTTGACAATATGCGAGTGGAAAAGGACCCTCTTAATGGTCGATAGGCAGGATACGATAGTTATGAAACTAAAAATGTATTGGTTGTTTTTTATATTTTTTTCATTTTATTACAATGTAGATGTACCTTAGTCCTAAATTCTTTATTTGTAAAATCATAAATGTAGAAACAAGTTATTGAAAAATGGGTTTTCTCTATTATTGAAAAATCCATTTTTCAATAACTTGATTAACTTGACTTAATGACTTAATGTATATTAGTAAAATGTATCACTGTAAAATCAAACCCCTGATTCATAAACTAGATAACAACCGTTGTTACGCCGCCAAAAAAAATATTAAATTTTTTGGATGTTGTATTATTTCATTGTTTACTGTGTATTTTATGTGTACCAATTTTCCTTTTACTTCTACCCACAGTGTCTACATCTCTATTTTCTCCAACTCTCTTTTCGCAGGTATGCTGGAAGAGATTTCTTTAGAAATAAGCATCACCTTTGTACTATTCTTCTGTTTCCTTCTTCTTTTCTTTTATTATTGTGTGTACATAAATTGTTAAATAAATAAATTAATAAACCTGTACTATCGGAATCAGTGATTCCTCCAGTTGCGTAAAGTTTTGTAGCGACATCTATGGCGTCACATAAGAACTAATTCTGCATCGCGCAATCAAAGTTCTCCGCGCGATTAGAACATATAGAACAGCCCGAAATCATCTACCGGGCAGTTGCAGCCCACCAGGCGTAACACCCGTCTGTTCGGAGGATCCTCCCTTTTCAACGGAGGTTTGCGGGACTTTACACTCTGTTCCGCATACCCCCAAAGTTTATTATTGATCTAATAATTTTATAGTCAGAAAACAATCAGAATAACTAAGAATAATCGTCTCATAATTCCATTTAAGGCAAACACACCAGCTCCAATAGAATCTCCAATCAAACGAAAACAAATCATAGTTCCTCTGTTTACAGCCAAACAAACTCAAGCTAAACTCAAGACTGACAGCACAAAGTAGGAGTTAGCATAATAAACGGGTGTCTATAGAATAATGTCTTCATTGGCTGGCCACTCGTTAAGGCAGAATATCCGCAGCCGACCGTAAAGTTCGCTACAGTACGAATTTTCCACCTGTCACAATGTAGCGTAACGGACCTTGCGGACATAGGCAGTGATATATGTAATGAGCTGCTTGCCACAGAGTCTAATGGTACAGGTACAATAAGACATAATTGGTTATGGTTAAAGTAAGATATACAAACACAGGGGGGAGGCCTTTGTCCGACAGTGGTCGTCTTTCAGCTGAAATGATGATGATAAAGAAGATAAACATGGAATGCGGGATTGTTCGAAAGCGTTACTGCAGCTCTGATAAGCAAAGGGTAAGTAACTGAAGGAATCAGTAAATGTCTGACTTGGAACCTCCTGCTTCACCCTAGAACAGGAGGTCATTCAATGATTTCTCACCTCAAAAAAATCATCAAAAACCAATTTCGATTGAGAAAGAATTGCGGCAAGGTAGTAATTAAATCCAGAAACTAGATAGGCTCGTAATAAGGTAGAAAAGGTAAATTTATCACAACCTCATACCAGAAAATTGTCACAAACATCCTAAAGGATATTGCAAGTTATTGAACAAAACACTAGTATAATCAGATTAAATTAACAGCTGCATAATATTGAGAGACGGAAACGTCAGACAAATTTTCAATTTCATGACCAAGGAGAATCTTAACGTCGTAAACTCGCTCCGTCGCTCATCTCGGGTAGAGAAAAACTCTTAGTCCTAGTTACTGCGATCCGGATATTTAAATTATATATAAAATATGCGTACGTCAACGCTAATAACTACTGTTTACACATAACTAGATGGACATACAGAAAATTCTTGACAAGTAAGTAATTACAAGTCGGTGTAACAGAGGCCACACAAACACTACGCGTGTCCCAGTCGTTTCCGCGACATTATAATAAGTAAAGCCCGTTATTGTAAGTGATGGTTATATCAAATATCAGTGTTCTTGGCAAATAGATGGTGTGCTTGGCAAATAGTTGGGTGTACATGGCAAATAGGTTGGGCCAACATGCGAGGCTAACGGTTACAATGCGTTTCGTCTATGAGATACTCAAATATTTGTTGAGTAGGTATTTGTTTGTCTGCGTATTGGGTTTATCCTGTTCGCTTTTTAATGAATTAATGAGTTGATTATGGCATTTGTTCTCTTTTGCTTGATAAAACTAAAGAAAAGTGGCTTAACAGCTTTCTTTTACTAGCTTTTGCAATCAATGGAATTTGACAATTACATCCTGGACGGCTGGACCTGACCACGTAAAGTGTAAAGTGATATTATTACAAACTGTATAAACTCATCAGAATATGATTGCTACAATTTCCTCACATCCAATTTTCA
Organism: Mythimna vitellina; assembly: GCA_949316375.1. NCBI lineage: Eukaryota > Metazoa > Arthropoda > Insecta > Lepidoptera > Noctuidae > Mythimna > Mythimna vitellina. The sequence continues at coordinate 7,261,650 of OX438696.1, forward strand.
AAAAGCACATCCAATACCTTTTTTCTCGATACGAAAGTGCGTCATCATCATGCCACCGTACGCATGCGTGCTGTGATCGAGATAGAGTCGCACGCGCCGACTCGATTAGATCTCGATATCGAATACATCGATCCGATTTCCCCTAATAATAATACTAGCACTGAAATGTACGAGTATGTGATTGCGCATGACATCAATTCTAAAATCGTGGAATTTAAAATGACGCTTTACATAAATCGTGGCACATAAATTGTCTTGTTTTTGTTGTCTTTGTGGCGTGAGTGCTAAATATTCAGTGTTAGTAGGTAAGGTAATGTTTATGGACTAGAACTGCTAAAGAAAAATCCTTTTTTGCAATATCTGTCCTCAAGAAATGGCCATAAACTGTAAAATAATCTTTAGCCTCCAATATCAAGTTTCGTAAAACAATTGTTTGCTGGTAAAGCAAAGCAGTAAATATATAAAATTAATGTTCACTAAGCTTCACAAATATATTATAACTGGTTATTTCTACATTCACTAAACAAGCCAGGTTAATATTGACATCGAACAAACATCTTAATTTATTGACCAAAAAGTCAAAAACTTTTTCAACGAACTTAAACAATACTGGCATTACACCCCAGAAATACTTTTTAATATATAAAATGTTACGGCAATAATTTAGCGCCTTAATAACTGGGTTGTTCTACAATGTATAAGAGTACAGACCGTACCGGGTTTTTGTATAAATTATTATTTATACAGTTTTGGGGGCAGAGAGCCAACCTTATCGCGGTTGTGGCGCTTTTGAGAGCCGCGGTGATTTAGGGTTCATTGAGCATTTAAAAGTTTAAAGGATGATAAACCGCCTTGTCAAAATAAAATATGATTGTAGATGAGCATTCGTTTTAAGGATACTAAATCTGAATACAATATGAAAAAACTATAAATTTACTAGCAGCTATAAAAAATAGCCGACCTATTCTCAGATCTATTATTAAATTTTATTATTATTATTATCTACCAAATATGTATACACAATAAGTGTCATGAAAATCGGTCAAGCCGTTTCGGAGGAGTTCGATAACAAACAGTGTGATACGAAATCTATATATATAAAAAGAGAAACTGACTGACTGACATATCAACGCACAGCCTAAACTACTAAGACTAGGAGCGTGAAATTTTGCAAAAAGCTTCCTTTTATGACGTAGGCGAGCACTAAGAGAGGATTTTTCAAAATTCACACCCTAAGGGGATGAAACGGGGATCCAAAGTTTGTATGAAGAAAACCTTCTTTCACGCGGACGAAGCCGCTGGCAGAAGCTAGTTTCTATATATTAGATTTTTATAGTATAGGTACTATGAAATATTATTCATATTCTAATATATTAGATTTTCTTAATACTTACCTATTTAATATTTTTTAATTTTTTTTTGGGTTTCTTCACTAAGTATCAGATGTAACGGAAGACTCGGCCCTGGTACGAAAGGCAACGAAGGAACAGGATTAGGTTTTTAGTCAGTAAAAGCCTGACACTATCTCCCGCCCCGCCCAAGAGCGAGAGATGTCATAAGATGATTTTCCCACAAAAAAAAAGTATCAGATGTAACAGATATCTAACACATAATTTATAAATAAAATTTTTAAATCTCCTCCCAACAGTAGGTATTATATTTACATTAAAGGACGAATCGCTACACCAAACAACACGACTGACCTACTAACCGACATAGCCATAAGACCTTAGACCTCGTATGCAATTCCCGTGGTAAACATCAAGATACAATCTACAGCCGTATCACGATAAATATATATCGATAATTACCAATTTAAAGGAGAAAATTTTCTCGATATATCACATTCAAATGCCTTTGCGAAATAGTTATTAAAATGTTATGCATGCCAATTAAATTATGCATAGGTAAAGGTGCGACTCTTTATTAATTGTCTGCACGATTAAGGTTTAAACTTAAGTAGCTTATAACAGTAAAAATAATAGATACTTTACTTATAATTTGTGTGAATTGAATTCATCCATTGATTGATCAGAACCAAAAGAAAATCCGATCAATGTGATATTTGAACCATCATCATCTTTCTGCCCTTGTCCCGTCTTATTTGGGGTCGGTGCAACATGTTTTTTTCTTCCATTCTATTCTGTCAACCGTCATGCTATCACTAACTTCCTTTTCTTTCATATCACTCCCTGATATGATGACCTCCCTCTCCCTCTCCACCCATCCACATGTATACTCAACTCTTTTAGTAACATGCGTTTCATCTCTCCTCTTTACATGACCATACCAAGACAAACGATTCCCCTTCAACGTTTCAGTCACTGGCGCGTAAAATAAGCCCACATAGAATTTTAAATAAAAAGCTGCACAAGCCTAAAGCGTACCCGCTTTCATTCTTGTTATAATTTCAATTACGACAACTCGTAAAAACATATCATCAGTACCAAAAACTACATAATATCATAAAATTATCAATTACGTACGGAACCCAGCCAAATTGCCGTGGTTACAGACGCGCCCGTTTTTTTTTTCAATCTCTTCCTTGAATTATTAAGTCGGGTCAGCGGAATGTGGGACGTTTTCATCAATCAAATTTACGTGAACGCCGAAGCGATATAAGGTTGTTCTCTCACGGGACCAATTGATGAAACTTCGGGCAATTTATTATATTCATTGAAGTTGCCTTCATTGTTCTAACTTGATTGGGGTCAATAACGACCCTATGTGAGTAACCAATTTGGGTTGGAGGATTATTCGAAAGAGTTGCCGTGGCTCTGGAACACAAAGAGTAACTGAAGGAACACAAGCGGGTTTTAGTCAGTAAAATTTGCTCTTGCTGCTTACTCTACACAGAGCGAGAGGAATTATAAGACGATTTTTTGCTGAAGAACCGGGAAAGTGCGAGTAGGACTCGCACACTGAGGGTTCCGTACAAACTTACCTATAAAAAGAGTTCAATTTCCGAATAATCGCAAAATATTTTTTTGGGATGTAACTAAAAATTTTCAATTTGCAGATTTTTTCCTACCTATGCTAGGAGACCTTGCTTCATACCAAATTCAGGATTCTAGGACGGAAAGTACTCTATGAATTTTGATTCCCTTGAGACTGTCGAAATATACGTTTTTTGCAACATAAACGGCCATATCTTTTTATTTCGTTAACTTACAAGTTTGTTTTTTTTTACAGCTTCAAGAGATTCCAGATCTGAGTATATGGTTTTAATTTCAACTCGATACCTTCACGCGTTCCCGAGATAAAGGGTCGGGTCTTGACAGACAGACAGACGGACGGACAACAAAGTGAACCTGTAAAGGTTCCGTTTTTGTTTCTTTTGAGGTAAGGATCCCTAAAAAAGGCTCCAAGGGCCTTACTGGACATGTTAAAATGTTAGTTGTGCAAGCGAGAAAAAAGAATGGAGTTATCCACCCTATATACATTTAGCAATTCAGTTTAGGTCGTAAAATGGATCGTTTTCTGACTGTAACTCGATAGGTAAAGTTATTACTAGTGCAGTCGTTTACCTCTATGTACCCAATATTCCAATGTAAGAGGTGTAGGCACAGCATTTCTTTTTCTTCCAAACCCCTCCATTATTATTTATTTCAGTAGGGTACCTAGTTACCTCGATTCTTACTGATAATAAATTTTCTTAATTGTTGTTGTTTTCTTAATTTTTGCGACAGGGCTAAAAAATGTTTTCATGCACAATGCAAAAATTTCTTCATTATTTAATAAAACCCACTAAACAAATATTACAAGTCTCTACATTATCCCCCACAATATATGTCAGTACGGTGCTCCACCATCTGGTTGAACTAATTTATGATTGATTTAATTGCAGCATGCGTCGTTGCTTACAACAAGGATATGCAGCCGAGTGTGTGAGCGGCCTAACCGCACCACCCCAGTAGGGTTGACCGCAACACGTGCTCTGGCCGTGTTAATGACTTTATATAATTAATGTTGCATTATAGTTGAATTGAAAATCAAAAGTTATTTCAATAATAGAATATTATTTTGTGGTTAAAAAGACGTTAGGTTGGAACGAAAAATTAAAACCAAGTTATTCATAAACCATTAAAAAAAGGTTACTACTTCATAATAATAATTGATTAAATAAATAATAATTAAATTAATAGATAATGATTATTAAACAAATAAATAATAATTATTAAATTAATAAATTAATTTATTATTTTTTAATAAATAATTATTAGGTAGGTAAATAAATAATTATTAAAATAATTATTATTATTAAATTAATTAATTAATAATTATTAATTTATCAAGACAATACTATTAAGTTCCACCAATTTCTTCTCAAAATCAAAAAAAATATTGTTTTCAAAGAGATTGTCAGCGACTTATCGTGAAAATTAACGTTCCATTCACATCAAAGTCAAGTTAGCCAGTTTCAAACCACAAATCAACAGTCACTAAGCACTACCATAACATGCCGGCTTTATTTCTGAACACATTTACAACCTGCTTGTCCATGAAACATAACAGTAAGGCACATTTTACTTAGTAAAGCAAAGTCATAAAACTATCAGAATAGCGCATTAAGCAAGCTGGCCACTGGCTGGACAGACTTAATAAAATTGTGGATATAATAATTACATGTCATATTGTTTATCCAGCAGGTACAGGCGACAAAAGAGATCAGTATGCATGCTAACTATGACTCTTGTTGAAATTGGACGGCACTGTTTAACACCCTTCGAGCGTCTATCTTCTTATCCCAAAACGCTTTAATCAATTTATTTAAAACCTACTGCTTATGAATCTACGGTATTTGGCAGACATTTTCGAGCTTTTTTCTTATGAGAGATTAAAATCACACATTTTGTCTCATATCGAGAAATAATATTCCACAACTATCACACACACTTTATCACAACACCTTCTAGTCTCAAGCTAAGCAGAGCTTGTGTTATGAGTACTAGACAACTGATAAACATACTTATATATTTCTAAATATTATAGATAAATTACACCCAGACACAGAACAAATGATCGTGCTCATCACACAAACATTTGTCCTGGGTGGGAATCGAACCCACGGCCTCTGGCATAGCAGTCAGGGCCACTAATCACTAGACCAACATGCCAGTCAAAAAAAAAAAGTCTTAATTAGACAGTAAAAGCTGTCACTTCTGAGCATTACAAATTTTATTTGCCTGCATACCAAACTATTTTGTTGACAGTACATCATCTGACCAACATTAAACAGTTAAGACTCCTACTCAGAAAGCAGCGTGAAACATTTTGTTGGAACAAAGTTTCATGTCAACAAACGCCCCACAGCGCAATAGTAAAGCTTGGAACATGACATTGTAAAAGCGCGACAGACAGTAGGAAACGTAATGTAAGTAGAACATTAGGAATTCGAGTTAGGGTCACCACCGCCACACATCTTCAAAACGAACGGCGCCGAACTTAGGTTAAATACGATCACAGTGTTTTTCAAGATTCCGTACTTATGAGTACGTCGCGTTCATTAGCAAGCGACACATGGTTCATTAACAACCGAAAATTGAGTACCTGTTGCATTTTCTGTCTTCTAAGCCCCTATAATAGTCAATGTTGTAATAAAATCCTTTTTGCTGGGCAATTCAACACGTCACAACTGCACACCACAAAGACACCGACTGACGACTAGGCTTGACGAAACACCGTCGCGTTGCCGCGTTTGGTGTGTCATGCCAACCGAATACTACGACCGATAATTCAGTCGCTGAAGTGTTGGAGCCGTACATTCTGCAGATGTGTCGCGACCCTTATACGCACGGGTTCGTGCCGGGCCTCCCGCAGTAGGATGCGGCGAGATTGCTAACTTAGGACGCCCTGCAGCGGTATTGTAAGGATGGTAGTGTAATAGAGATGCGCTGTGACTAAATAATTATGGGATTGGATGTTTGGAGTGCTTGAGAGAGAAACATATGGTGAGTGACAAACTTTTTAACCATTGCTTGTTATGAAAATCATCGATTTCGATGTGCCTTTGTTTTTTAAGTGAGTAGTCATCAGATAAAGCCTCCCGCTTTGATTGGAAAGGAGAGTAAAAATTTGACACCCCTAGTGGAAATTTTTCACTAACAAAAACCTACCTGTGTTCGTTCATTTACCCTTTGCGTTCAAGGGCCATAGTAACTGTTTAGACAAATCCCGTAGCCCGCATGCCTTGATTTAACATACAAAATTAAATGTATATGGCTTTATAGGGTAACTTGTAGCATAATCAGCCTTTTAATGTTCCCACTGCTGGGTCTCAGGACTCCTCTCTCCAGGAGAGGGAATGGGCCGTAATTCACCACGCGGGCCCAGTGCAGATTGGTGAATGACACATATCTTCAAATTTTTGGTTCTAGGACATTCCGGTTTCCTCACGATGTTTTACTTCGTTTTGCGAGCAGTGGTGATGAAACAAATTACACATAGTAATGCCTAGCTGGGTTTGACCCGCGACCTACAACTCGTAAGTCGGGATAACTCGTAGGTCCGCATCAAAAACTCAAATATTTACTAAAGTGTATCTTGAGCAAAGATAACATAAAAAAATCATGCCTAATATAAAATTACAATTGCCGTACGGTAAGGACCGAGCCAAGTTATGAACGGCGTTCCAGATGTCAGCAAAACAGTAGACGCCCAGAAGGGTCGATGCCCGCTAAAGCCATGATGAAATTCTGGAAAGGAAACCCTTAAACTCTTAGGATCACTAAAACACAAAGGGCAATTGAAGGACACAGGTGTGGTTTTAGTCAGTAAAAGTCTGACACACCCTCTCGTTGCATCCTAAAGCGGGAGAATTCATTGGATGATTTTATCATTGATTGATCCCATAATAGTATTATAGTTACTGATAGCATGACGGTTGACAGGATAGAATGGAAAAAAAAGTGTTGCGCCGACTCCAAATAAGACGGGACAAGGGCAGGAAGATGATGATGATCCCATAATAGTATTCATATTACAGACAGTTTTATAATATGAGTACCATTATCTAAAAATAGGTACGCAGGGACTTATCCAGTGTAGAAGGGCCTTTATTTTCCCTTACACATTGATAAACATCAGTTTATAACATCTGTTTTTAGCGCAGACCACTGAGCTAGCCAGGGGGTCTAGCTTTAATTGAGTTATACTATTACCAATCATTTTACAAGCGATATAAATTACTCAAGCTGTTTGATGTTACCTAAATAGATAAGAATCGTAGGAGCTCATTCATTTACATAATAAGCCTCATAAAGTTCTTACTGCTGGAACTCAGGTCCCCTCTAGAAAGGGAATAGGCGGTAAGACACGTTCACAAATGTGCAATTTTAACAAAGTAATAACCCTCCGACATAACCCTTCCAAAACCGTAGTTACCCTACCCATACCATTTTATTTATGTAAGTTTATGATAGTATGGTCAACTATTATAAGAAAATCTTGTAATAACAAAATAACTAAAATATTGAGGTATCTTGAATTCTAATTCATTACATGTTTATATTAATAATATAGTTATTATAACATAAACATGAAATAAATTAGAATTTAACATTTGTAATTGTATGAGCCGCATGCACTCCAACCATTGGGCAAGAGTCTCCACAAAATAGGTACTTTTCCTGAAATAGACGACTTAGCCGAGATCAACCTGGGCCTCATGTCTGCTATTACAATAGGGTCAGAATGGTCTATCATTGAGTTCATAATTGTTGATTTTGAAAAGTTTGGTAATATACTAATATAATGACGTCATTATGACTTTCCAATGGTCAACCACTGACACTGCATTGAAAGAAATGGCATAGAATGGTAATCTCGTACATATTGACAAATGAATGTCTGACGCATGCGGTAATCTACTAAAATTTTGACAGTTCCTTTGATCAGTGACCTGTCATTAGACCGTCATTTTGCAGTCATTGCTTTTAATAAGCTCGATATTGTCATTCTACCACAACTCTATTACGAGACCATTGACCGATCAATGATCGATCATTATGAGTTATCAGATTACGATCTTTTAGCAAAATGACAATGGGATCGTGTTGGAATGACGAATTTATAAAAATAGCAGACTTGGGCCCCTGGGAAGAGGTGGCGAGACGACCTAGGTGCCTACCGCAAAGACTTGTTCGAGATGGCTCAAGAAAAGAATACCGGGAAGAAGTTGGGAGAGGCCTTTTCCCAGCTGTGGGACAGTATAGACTAATAAAAAAAATAGCCTAAGCATGATTTTAAATTTTCTTTAATCGTTTGTAATTACCCCACTCATCTCAACAATACAAGAATAGAATAGAATAGAATAAACTTCTATAAAAAATAATAAATGAATTTCTATAAGAAAGCTAACCAATATATGGCTATCAGTAGAAGCATTGTTGTACTCGGTAATGAACTGTCTCCACACCTGTCATCTGCTCTCGCTTCATGGTCATTTACTTTCCTTTTGACACCGTAAAGAATATAAAATCTCTTGTTCATCTCACCAATCATTTCTAGTATCGAACATTTATGAGCATGATAAAATCAGGGATGTAGTAAAGCTCCATAATCTTAACTGATAGTATCGGATATCCGAAATAAAAATAATATCCGTAACCGTAATCGAAACCGATAAAAAAGTTTCGGATAAAAGCGAAGTCTAAATGACAGTTTCAAGTTTTTGTTTGTTTTGATGATAATTTAGACATGAAATAAAACTCAAATCTTTCTATTTGTATTTTACTTTTTCAATTTTGAATTTCTAATATCCTTTACTGAAATTATCCGAGACTAGCGGATAATCCGAAATAATTTAATATCCGTAACCGGTACAATATTACTCCTGTATCTGTATTCAAATCCGGAATTTCACATCACAGGATAGAACTAAAAATTAGTATCCATTATAGCTTACCTACATGATCTTCTTTCATTTAGAACCCATTCTAAACACGCCGTATCCACTAATAAGGTAGTTCAATAAAGATAGAAAACCCATTTACAATTAATCTAATTGATTCACGTTGAAAGATTATTTTCAATTGGTTCATTACATTTATGTTTATGCTCAGAACCATGTCGGATTATATCCAGTCAATTACCACATCCTGCGCCAAGTTTATCATTGCGTTTATGCTACTTGTTGGATTAGAATACTTATAAGATTTTGTATCTTCTGCATTGCTAATGAAAAACACAATTTACGAAATGCTAGATAAAAGTGTAGTTTGTAGCTATGACAAACGGGTAATTGGCTTAAGGCACTTGATTTTTATCGTGACACCATGCAAAATATATCCGGTTAAGGTTATGCTAAGCTAGTGTCCGGCCAATAGATTGTCTCATACGAATAGATAGATATATAGATTATATTCTTTATCATACAAAAATTAGGAACTTAAAATTAATAGGGCGTACAGACAACCTAACCTTTCAATCAAATCAATTTCGTTACTATAGGAAAGATTGACAAACCAATAAAGATTATTCAATTTTTTTTCCGTAAACCATTTTTCATTCCAAATTGGCATGGTGACCCTTTGAAAATATTGAATTGATTTGAACCATTTTATGAATTTCTAGAGGCATGACCCAACTAACTTATCTTTTTTTTTTACATAGTATTTAGTTTTTGATTAGAACATTGTCACTTTATTTTCCATAACAATCCGAATTTAAGGAATTGTTTTCCAGTATTTTTGCAGCGAAATCGAGTCTGCCTTCTCAACAAGCTTCAGGTGTCAATCATCATCATCATCATTTCAGCCGATAGACGTCCACTGCTGGACATAGGCCTCCCCAAAATGTCGCCCCAAAGAACGGTCCTGTGCGTCTCGCATCCATCGGATTCCCGCAACCTTCACCAGGTCATCGGTCCACCTTGTAGGGAGCCTTCCAACAGTGCATCTTCCTCCTCTTATACAGAGGTATCAATACTACAATAAAATTCTCAGCTCTATTATTTTATCACCCGTTTCATTGAATAATGTCACACCAACTTTACATCATATTCAGAATCAATTTGCGAATAATCAAAACAGCCAGCGGCAACAGAACTTTACTCGAATCCCGCCAAAAACTCCCCACTATACTTAGCAGCTGTTTCCATAAGTGCCACTAATTTCTCAGGTGCATGCTTTTACCGATCCAACTGCTAATATCCTATTAGCGAGAGCTCCACTGTCTTTACTGAACATATTAAATTCTTACTGTGATTATACATCCCGAATTGGTCACTGAAAATTATCATTCGCTACGCGTCTGAATCATGCTGGCCTGCAAAGTGCCGTGGCTCTCGCAAAAGGCAACTAACTTGAGGAACACAAGTGGTTTTTAATCAATAAAAGTCTGACACGCAATTCCGTTCTGGACAGAGCGAGAGGGAGAATCAGACTGAGAGTCATTCGATGTATTCCCCAGTAAAAAAAGAACCATGATGTGTGACAGGGGGTTAGGACTCCCCGGGGTCCTGGAAAACAAGGCAAAGAAAGAACAAACAAGTGGCTTTTAGTTAGTAAAATCTGACATGCCCTCTCGCTCCGCCCAAGTGCGAGGGAAGTCATTGGATCATTACCCACCTTAAAAAAGGGGTTAGGCCTCAAAGCACAGCTGAAACTACTGGGATTAGGAACGTACTTAGTACTCACCTACGTCATAAAAGGAAACCTTGTGCAAAATTTCACGCTTCTAATCCAGTAGTTTCGGCTGTACGTTGATATGTCAGTCAGTCAGTTTCCCCTTTTATATATAGATTATAAATCTGACACTCAAGGGAGAAGTTATTTGACGATTTCCGAGCGAAAAAAAAAGAATCGCAAGCAAACACTATTTCGCAGGTGTATGCTTTCACCTACTGCTAATATCCCTTTATACGTTCGTGGGAAAGGATGGAGAGTTCCAATTCTAGTGCCAGCTACTGGGAACTCGACGACATACTTCAACGGCTAGTAATTATTGTTGTAGGTAATTACGACTGAGCTGTGTGGCTGTATCCGTCGTGTCTGTCGTGTGCTAGACTGTCAATAGTCTGTGGATAGCACGTGATTTCCCTTGGATATTGGAACGAGACTTCATGTGTATAGTACTGTTTTTTACGTAAGATATCATCAAATGACTCCTCTCGCTTTAGGTGGAAGGAGCATCAACTTTTATTAACTAAAACCCACCGTCAGTTGCCCTATGCGGTCCACAGCCACGGTAACTCTTTCGAAAAATCCCTTCCTTGAAGCCTTGGCATGTGTATGTAGTCTGAAGTTCTAATAACATTACATATAGATTACTAGCTTTTTTTAGGTGGGAAAACACATAATGACATCTCCCGCCCTTGGGCGGGGCGGAAGGGCGTGTCAGACTTTTACTGACTATAACCCACTCCTGCTGCGGAACCCTCAGTGCGCGAGTCCGACTCGCACTTTTTTTTTTTAGAAAAATAAATTTTCAAACAACATCTCCCGCTTTGACTGGAGCCAGAGGAACTGTCAGACTTTTACTGACGAATAATCCCGTAGCCTGACCCAAGAAAGCGGCATAAACAACAAAACTTATTTACCGTAACTTAATCATACGCTACTATTAATAAACATAATGATTAATTACACATTCGACACTTACCAGCCCCCGTATTTCCGACGACTAGTGTTCTTCGTTCGCCAAACGATCATTATCCACAGCTCACTGACATATATTCACTTCACAAATGTCACCGTCTGTCCCTCGAGTCGAAGCATATAGCGTCACTGCACATAATATCTATGTATTCACTGCACACGGTCCAAATGGAGTTGTTTACCTGAAACAATAATGAATATATTGTTATATTTTATCTCTAAATTAATGTTTAGTGTACGTTCCACTGTTTGAGTTGAGTGCTAATGAAAACCTTAGTTTATGTGAAAAACAAAATGTAGGAACTATAGCTTCTGCCAGTGGCTTCGCACAAAAGTAGGTTTCTTCTTCACGAAAGTTTGTATACTTTGGACCCTGATTTCATCCCCTTAATTTTGAATGGGTGAATTTTGGAAAATCCTCGCTTAGTGTTCACCTACGTCATAAAAGGAAACCCTGTGCAAATTTTTACGTTCCTAGTCCCAGTAGTTTCGGCTGTGAGGTAATATGTCAGTCAGCCAGTTTCTACTTTTTTTTAACATATTTAGATGGTACCTTTTAGGCTGCGTGAATGTTCGAAACAGACCCCGTGGCCAAAGAACGCAAAAGGCAACTAAAGAAACACGGATCTGTTTTAGTCACTACAAGTCTGATTCACCCTCTCGCTCCACTCGAGCCGGAAAGTTTATATGATGATTTTCCACCTCAAAGGAAGAAATTTGTGCAATAACTTGCAGTTCATCATGATTTTGTCTTTAGAAATACCGATTACTACACTTACGCGAATATCCACCATCTTCTTGGTTAGAAAAAGGCTTTCTTTACTCAGAAATAAGCGGCGATTCATCCTACAATGCCAAAATAATTTTAAAATGAGAATCATGAGCTTTTTTTTAATAGCGGTACCAGCTACAACTTCGTGTAATACAATAGTTTTCGAACACAACTTTCTAATTCTCAGGAAATCGATATAAGGTAAACAAAGATATATTGATATCGTTTATAGATTGTCCGAATTCGTGAGAGAATCTCGTTTATCGTTGAAAGTTTGTTGATTATGGAACTCGAGATTAAAATATCGATATGTTTGTTGGATGTTGTGACATACCTATTAGGAGGGTGATTAATAATTGAACTAATGCACGCGATTGGATTTATAATTAAACTTGCTTCTGCTAGCAGCTTCACTCGCATGCAATTAGTTTTCTCCATACTAACTTTGGACCCCCGTTTCATCTCCTTAGGGGGTGATTTTTGGAAAATCCTCTTTTACTCGCCTACGTTATAAAAGGAAACCTTGTGCAAAATTTCACCCTCATAATCCCAGAAGTTTCGGCTGTGCGTTGATATGTCAGTCAATTTCTCCTTTTTTACATACAACGTGTTTTTTTTTTATATCCCATAATTCTGGAGTATGAATGAGACCATATCGAAGAATCAACTGGCATACGAATTATTTTTCAATAATCTTTCTTTTTTGTTTCCATTTTCCATACATGCATATAATAATTCGATAAGTACATGATTGTTAATGTAAAACACGCATATCATTATTTACGCTGTCATATTTTTGTATAACTCTACTACACTACTGTGAAATTTGGCAACGTGGCAAAAGTAAAGATTTTTCATACGGGTGACAATTTTTTATTTAAATTAATTAAGATTGATGATATCCGAAAAATTGTGAATTATGTTGTTCTCTTCTTCAGCTCCTCTAACATTTCGTTTCAGCATATTAGTTCAAAACAAGAAGATAGTGTTGTTTATTTTATACTTGTTGCTACTAACGGCTTCGCCCGCGTAAAAGTACAAAATTGTCCCAAGGGAACATACTCTCGAGATAAAAAGTATCCTGTGTGCTATTCTAGGACATGTTCTACCCATGTGCCAAATTTCATCCAAATCAGTTCAGCCGTTCGAGGTGAAGAAGTAACAAACATACACACACCATCACTCACCAACTTTCGCCTTTATAATATTAGTGTGTTTTCGAAAAATTATATATTATGTTGTTCTCTTTCCTCAGCACCATTACGTGCCAACATACTATATTACAAAAGAAAATAATGTTGTTTATATTCATATCAGTCACCACAGTCACCACAAAGCTTTTATAGGTAAACAGGACTGAAAGTATACTACATAATATGTAAACGTTTAAGAAAGAAAGAAAGAAAAACTTTTTATTTGCCGAAAAAGGCGCAAACTTAAAACTAACATATTAACCTGCCATGTTATGTTTTCTGCACCACCCTAAGGTCGACTGGTAGAAAATGGCAAAGGCACTAAGTCTACCTTTATACAGAATACAATAGAAAAAAGTTTATTATACACCAAAATAATACCTAACAAAACTTTTACACAAATTTAAATCTATGTGTTAAATGGCGGCCTTATCGCTAACAACAATACTGTCTTGCTTACTGCAAATGCAGTACTTGCAAAATGGCGCGGTTCGGAGATTAACGTGGTAAACATGTTTATTGATATCTAAACAACAAGTCTTATTTATATCAATTTATTAAAAAGTGTACCAAAAGAAAAAGAAAATAATATTTTATGTATACATTAGCACCTTGAAATGTCATTTTTGCAAAAAAGCGAAAATCCCAAAAATGACGATTACTGCATTTACAATAAGCAGGGCAGAATATCTATCAGACAACTGTAAGAAGGACCACAGATATCAAGGACTATAAGAAATTAAAATAAAAAGGTTTGTATTGTTGTATAGTGTTTTTATTAGGACATACAGTTTTGATTAAATGTGTAAGTATTTTAAGATACTTTTTTTGAACCGTAACTTCTACTTAGGAATCTGCCAGTTCAACATTAAAGGCCCAAAATTTGAACAAGAAAACTTCAGAAACATTCCCAAATACCGGCATCGGAAGGAATGCTGTAACTGGTGACGTACTCATTACCAGAGAATTTAAGAACATTAGCGCCAAACACGTCAATACGTTGTAAGTAGATAACAATGGACCATTCAGACATTTTTGTACAATGGAAGTTGGAAACGGTTAGTAACAGGCCTTAGGAGCTTGCGAAAAACTGCATACAGTGCAGTTGAGTTGTGGAGCTTCGGCTACACACTGTAATATCAGTGGTAGATTATTTTTTAAATTTTTATTTAAAATTTACTACATTTATAAATTCTGTGCTTGCAAATTTAAAACATTGAATTTAGACATTTTGTTAAATGCACTAATAAACTGATACTAAGTAAAGAACTTTAAACAAAATTTCATTTCATGACCAATTTTCATAGTCCATTGATGCAAACCATGTAAATAAACTAACCTAACTTTAGTTATTTAGCTTTAAAAGAAATAAAACTCAATAACTTTTGTTAGTAATGAATCCAAATCCATCTTTGTTGCATTAGTTGAATAGAGTTGCATCTTTCGGCATTGCGCATGACTGTTCGAGTTACTGACGATTCGGACACAATATATTCGGACACAGTATCCGAATCGACTGATTTTATTTACAATATTGTTTCACTGACCATTCGGACACCACCTTTATTGAAACTATTATTTTGTACAGGCAGATAAAAAAAAGTCTTAAAATGTAATATTAAAGAAATTTATTACCCAAAGTTACCACATAAAATCCAGCCTTAAATAGTTTTGGTAACGCTTTTTTCCGAATATATTATATTTTAAAACTTTTTAACTGACTGTACTAAACAGTGTGTCCTAATCGTCAGTGAAAAAATATTGAAATAAAAATGTGTCAATTCGGATACTGTGCCCGAATCGCCAGAAAGTCGACTTTTCACACCTTAGCTGAATGAACAAAATGACATTCAATTAGCGAAATTTGATAATTTCGCTAATTGAATGTCATTTTGTTTAGAAATATGATTATTTCTACCTGTTTTTTTGGTTCCTTTCTGGCTTATCAACCATCTCGCTATCACCACCTTTTCATTCATACCCACCTTCCCCTTTCTTCTTCTTTGCCTTGCCTTTTCCATCAGCGAAAACCGTTATCGAAAAGTTAAAAATATGGTCAACTCTACACATTTAGACATCTCAACAATCGATATCACCTAAGAATATCACTTTGCCTAGAACTCTTTTACCATTGAGATAGTGTCACTCCATCTCATTTCATTCTATCAATACTTTTATATCGACATCAAACATTCGAAAAATGTTGTTGTCATCTCGGCGTACAGTGCGAAAGAACGCAACCGTGCCATGTGGACGATAACGGGACAAGTGTGACGACAGCACTACGGTGCGCTGTGACTTACATACGGGATAACACGACTTTTGTAGTGTAAGCTGACATGAGAGAATGAAGGACTGATGTAGTGGGTAGAAGTAAAGGGTGAAAATAGATAAGAAGCAACATCACAACAACACAACACATTTCTACAACTATTTTTTTTTGTTTTGGCAATTGAGCCAGTTGCGGCTATTGTACCAGTGTCACGTGGAGACGATGGCCCAGTGTTCTACAATTATATTTCAATTGCTATAGGATGGTGCGGGTGACAGCTGTCAGATTCATACAATGTAGCTACCTATCCTTTTCTCTCATCCCAAAGATGAATATTTTCGTCCTGCTGTCATCCTATCCATGCTATGTATAAAAGGCATTACATTTGCATGCTTAACAATGTTATTTTTACTATCTTCTGCCAGTGACTTCACAAGCGTGAAAGCTTAAAAAAATATGCTTATGTCACTCAGTGATAAAATAGCATTCTAATGTTGAAAGTATTTTTTAAATCGATCCAGTATTTTTTTGAGTTCATTCATTATAAACAAAAATCTTTCCTCTTCATAATATTGGTATAGGTACAAATTTAAGCTCGTGTGTTATGTCTATGGTTCCTAATGCAATGATGATATAGTTGACAATTTAGCACGATTGTTTAGAAATAATCAATTCACTCTTGACTTAAAGTCTGGTACCTACTATATATGTCCCTACTATATATATATATATATATATGCTTGAATTCGGTGCAAACTTGAAACCAGCGCTTGTGTATGGAATCCTCATAAAGTTACATATATGTACACTCATGCTGGAGAAAGTTCAAAAAGTTTTTCTCGTAAATAAGTGATTATTTGGATATTATCCATATAAGTATCCTACTATGTTTATTTTAGGATGCTTAAATTGCAATTCATTAAAGGTTAGGACGGTTGTTGACCAAATTACAACAGCCTGTAAAATATTAATGGGTTACACTGATGCGTCCGACTTACATGCAGTGTTGTGTCAATTATTTGTTCCGAATAATTACAATCGCCTTAGAAAGCATAAATTATTTTATGTCCCATTTTGTCGCGTATGCTAACGATGCTCAACGCGCTCGTGGAGACCAACCCTGGATTGAATTTGTTTGCTGATGAATGGAACACAATATTATTAAAAAGTTTGCGATTCTGTGAGAAGACAAAGTGAAAGGATTAACGTGTTTTAGTATTAATAGCTATTTTGCTGTACTAAATAAATAATGAATAAAATCTGTAGACGGACAAAAAACTAGCAGAAAACTTCTAGTCAATTGATATTGTATAGTTGTTGGTTGGTACAGACAAGATGCTGAAGTAGCTGCGTAAATATTAGTTGTTTACTTACCAACAGTTTTTAGACAGCCTATCTCCTTACGATACTACTAATTTATCTGGAACTACTCGTATATGTAACAAGATAATTCTGATCCTGTATTAGTTCATTTGTCAAACGTAAAAACAATTAACTGCCGCCTTTCAGTATAGTGAATAAAGCTACTTAGTTATAGTTGTTTGTCTGCAAATTATATTGAAAAGCGATCAAATAGATACACATGTCTGTGTCGTCTTTTCAACCCAATTTCAATTATTATAATAATATAATAACATACCACAACTATCACACAACGTTATCTAGTCCCAAACTAAGCAGAGCTTGTGCCATGAGTATTAGACAACTGATAAACATACTTATATATTTCTAAATACATACATGTTATAGATAAATTAAATCCAGACACAGAACAAATCATCGTGCTCATCACACAAACATTTATCCTGGGTGGGAATCGAACCCACGATATCCGACGTAGCAGTCAGGGCCACTAACCGCTAGAACAACAGGCCTGTCAATTAAAAATGCAGGCAGTGAGAACTTCGTATAAGAAAAATTTCCGGCGAGTTGATTCCACAAGAGAAAATGACGTACACTACAAAATATTTTTAGTATATTAACAGAAATAATAGTTACTGAGCATACAGTAATAAACGGTATACATCGCTCCAGTCCCCAATGTCTTGGCGTGAAATATATTCATACGTTCCACACAGATTCTTACAATCGGTCAATAATAAACACACAATTTTACACTTTACTACGACCAGCATAGAGACTACTTTACCACATACATTTTACATTTTTATTATGTTACTAGAATTTCTCCGTACAACTATACGGTTACTAGACGGACTGCTGGTTAATTTATGAAAAGATGTACGCTTGATTTCCCGTATAATTAACTTATTTTAGAATCCAATAAACTGCACATTTAATCAGCTTAAAATATTTAATTTTATGTGAAAGTTAATTAGGGAACTGCCATAAGCCACACGTTGATTTCCGTGGCTGTTGTAATGAACCATTCATAGGGATAGATTCAGCTTACCAATATTTCCTTCAAGTAGGTACTATTGACTAGCAAAGGTAACAGAAAATGTGAATGTGAAATGTGTTTTAGTTTAGTTTCTTTTTATATTTATATTGGTGTACAATAAAGGATATAATAAATAAATAAATAAAAATGTTGAAAATTAATTAAAAAGTCTTATTGCGGTTGTTTTCTAACGCTAGCTGCCGTTCAATTCAAAACATTGTTTTTGATGTAGCCTATATGGGCACTTATGAAAAGTCAGAGTAGAACAATTTGAGAGCAATAAATAAGAAATAAAGAAATTTATTCTACCTGGTCTAAAGTTTTAGAATTTTAATCATCATCATCATCATCTTCCTGCCCTTGTTCCATCTTATTTGGGGTCGGCGCAACCCGTTTTTTTCTCCCATTCTATCCTGTCAACTGTCATGCTATCAGTGCTATCACTGTTCACACAATCCATCCATTAATCACAAAATTATATTAAAATCTAAAAAAAAGTTTTTTACATCAAATTAAGAGAAATATGTCGTAAAAAAAATAAATTATCAAATTAATCAATCATATGAGCAATCTGTTGTCTCAAATATGTAAACAAGATTTTCAATCCAGCAGTTTGACGAATATATTTCAAAGAGAACACCAATATATCTATTAAATTCTACATGTACGTAACTCATCAAAGATTTCCGTCTCGTATATAAATAAGCTTCACCACAAGCTTTTATAATAAACTCCCACATAAAACAGTCTATGCTTTCACCTCTATACCATTAAAAGTGAGCCAGTCATTGTTTGAAATGATGTGGTTACTGTAGCCAAGGATGAGGAAAGCTGTGGTATAGTCTTGAAATCTATGTTAGAGGATAAACTTGATTATATTAGACTATCTGCTATCAATATGAAAATACTGTCGTAAGATTTACAAAAAAGAAATGGATAAGAGCAATTAAGCATACGTGATAAAATTCGCACAATATTAAAAACACCTTATCTTTACCAAATGGTAAACAATAATGTAGACGACGATGGAGCACGCTTGCCTAGAAGCACTCACTTTTCTCTTCACTCTTTATTTTAAGAATCGAAGAACGTCTCAAAACCTATTTGAATGCCAAATTTTTACAGATTTTCAAGTTAAAGTAGAGTTTGAGAAATACTCAACTTCAAATTCTTGAATCAGAAATCGGGTAAGTTTAGCTCTGTTGAAACTCTGTTGACTCTGTTTCTAGATTATTCGAGCAATCTCAAAAACTGCACGCTTCTGGATTCCATAAGGAAAAAATGCAAGGAAAACTTTTTTATTGTGTGAAATTATCAAATAACTTTTCTCGCTGTGGATGGAGCGAGAGGAAATGTCAGGCTTGTACTGGCTAAAACCTACCCGAGTTCCTACAGTTACCGTTTGAGTTCCACTTCCAGGGTCACAGTGAATCTTTCAAAACCATTCTAAAGCCTTGAGATTTAGATAAAGCAGAGGTGAAGGTTAATTAAAGATCATCGTATGTAATGGAGGAAGAAAGCATGCTGCGCCGACCCAAACATTTTATGATAAGAACAAAATTATCATAATTTAGAAAAACAACCGGTCGCAGAGAAAGTTATCTGAATCATACTTAGGGTGTTTTAATATCATGCAGATTTCATCACGCATGCATGGGTTTGCTCCGGATGCAGAAAATTTCAAAATAAATAAAAAACGCGTCACGCGTGCGATTTATTTAGACTGCTGGGACTCAGGCCTCCTCTCTAGGAGAGGGAATGGGCCGTAATCCACCAAGCGGGCCCAGTGCGAGTTGGTGGATGTCACATGACTTCGAACTTTTGGTTCTAGGACATGCTAGTTTCCTCACGATGTTTTCCTTCACCATTTTGAGAGCAGTGGTGATGATATAAATTACACAAAATAATGCATCTGGCTGGTTTTGAACCCGCGACCTACGACTCGTAAGTCGGGGCCATTACCACACGGCCACCACTGCTCCACTGCGTATTCGACGTATTACAATAAATTTGTATGAAATGGACATTTGCGGGGGCTACGCGTGCGGGGCAAACCCGCTTGATATTAAAAACACCCTAATAAAGGTGAAAGTTTGTGATGGTGTGTGTGATGAAACTAAGACCATGTCCTGGCATGACACATAAGATTTTTTTCTATACTAGAAGTATATTTCGCTTTTAGCGATAAGACCGCCCATTGTGACACCCTATTAATTTTAAGTTCCTACAATAATTTTTATTTTTGGTGTACAATAAAGAATATATCTATCTATCTATATTCCCTTGGGACAATTTTTTTCATTCACGCGGACGAAGCCTCTGGCAGCAACTAGTATTTCAATAAAACCACCTTTAAAGGAGTGCTTTTGACCCCCAACGGTGAATATGATCTTATATTACAAGTCTTGGGTAACCGTAAATAGTATTAAACTTCATAGGCACATCTTACGAAGCTAATATTATAAATTACCCACAGTTTATATGTAAAATATTTTATATATTATAATAATATTGTGGAGAAGCGAGAAGCAGAATTTAAAAGCTTGTTTTAAGCGTTAAAATTCAGACACAGACCCAATATGATGTTATGACCATTAGTTAATCTGTTAGTATTAGACAGGGATGTTATGAATATGATTATGCTATTTTAATATTTATATCTAGTTTTTATGCAATTAGTTGTGAATTAAACTGTGACTAGTTAGACTTTATTTTAATTGTTGAAATTTTATTTTTAATGATTATTGTATTTTAATTATCATTTTGCAATTTATAAATATTACAAATTCAAATCATTACAATATTGATAATATTCGTATGCCTTCTGGCGGGACATTATTGGGACATTATATTTTTTTGTATAACATCTTTAACCATACCCTATGTTCACAAATAAATATATAATAATAATTATTATTTTTACTTTATTTACATTGTTCTCACATGATAGCGACAAGAAACATGTAACAGAGATATTTGAAATTACAAAACATGATTGAAAAGAGTGTCCATGGAGTTTCTTGCACATTCTCCTCCATAGAGATCTACGCTTTGGAATGTGCAATTAGCATCATTTTTTCTGACTGACTGACTTCTTGACGTTTCAAAAGTGCCTGTAAATGGTTTATTTGAAATAAAATGCTTTTGATTTGATTTTGATATTTGGGATCTGAATACGGATATGTGAAAAATATTATACCAATGATGGTAATAATATAAGACAAAGATTTTAACCTATCCATTCGTAAAATTATGGTCCACCTAAATTGACTCTCTGTTTCCTAAAACATATTGCAGCTACAGCCGATTCGTCGAAGTCACGAAATTTTGGGACTACAAAATTCGACCTACCTCCTTTCAAGGTATAACAGGAGGTACCACGACCAGAAGATAAACTAAATACCGACATCAATGTTTTAGCCAATATAATTATGTTGATTTCAACTATGTTCTATGTTGGTATAGTCCAACATAGAAGATAGTATATTCAGGAAAAGCTACAGAAAGAAAGAAATAAAGAAAGAGAAATATTTATTTGGCGACAGTCATCAGGACTAGAAGGCGGCCTACTGTTAACTATTATACTTGTTTCTTTTCTTCTTTTTTTTCTTTTAATTAGTATCTGTCATGTTATATTTCTACACCACCCTAAGGTCGACTGGTAGAAAATGACTAAGGCAACAAATTCTCTTTTCTACAGTGCTCCTTTACTAGTGCATAAATTTTTAATAAATAAATATAAAAGGAAACTTCATCCTTTGCTAGAACATATCAAGCAAAGGTTAGAAAAGTAATGATTTCTAATTCAAAAGAGATTAATCTGCGTTTATAACTTTTACCACTGTCCTAGCACGAGCTCTAAGTGTGTGAGAACGGCAAGCCAACACACCACGGTATACATAAAGTAAATGACGATCGGAAACGATAGATCACTTCGGATAGCGATGGACAAACCATAGAAACTTTGAGTTAACTAACATTAGCTTAAAGCATTAACATATGCACTTCTCACGCTAACTAACGGCAAACAAAAGAAATAGGAAAATTTAACAAATTAAGAATGACAGGAAACATGTAATAAAACCATTTAAATTATAACGACCTTTTTTGTAATTTATTTGTACCATAACCATAATAAACAGAAGAATTTTGGGAAACAGTGCTGTTGTTCTGTTCAAAATGATAAAGAGTCGTTAACACTGTTGTTGAGAATAAATTCAATTATCTACCTACTACTGCTAGGCATGCCCACAGTAATTTGTCACAATTTTTTAGCTGAAAAGCTTGTTTTAGGAAAACAAAACTTAATCCCTAATTGCATGAGCTTTTTTTACGTAGTAAATCATGAAATGATTCCTCCTCTGAGCGTAAGGGACTGTCAGGCGTTTACTATCTAAAACCCAGTGTTCCTTCAGTTGTCTTTTTTGCTAGGTCTATGATACTTAATTCCTTCGAACAATCCGCAGTCCTTGTCTAACAGGCGTTGTCTAACCTAATCTAGCTGCTTTCAATTTTGCTAACATCTCTTTGAGGTGCGTGCAACACTACGCGCCGTCGTCGATCCGGGCTTGGTATTTTTCTGCCGGCCGAACGGCGGGCTACACATATGCCACCTTACACAAACACGTACCTACTGTGACTGAAATCGTCCTGCGACACCCGTGATTGCATGCGCCTATACAACAAGCAATTATAAGCGTGCAACTTATAATATATTTTTTTTACAACTATCACACTACACCATCCAGTCCCAAACTAATCAGAGCTTGTGCTATGAGTACTAGACAACTGATAAATATATTTATATATTTCTAAATATATACATATTATAGATAAATTACACCCAGACACAGAACAAATGGTCATGCTCATCACACAAACATTTGTCCTGGGTGGGAATCGAACCCACGACCTCCGACATAGCAGTCATTGCCACTGACCACTAGACCAACAGACCTTCCAATGAAGAAGCACAACATTACTCCTGCAAATAGACATTTTGGCCCACCTGCTCATGAAACGTTTCAAATTCCACCGCAAATTGCCACCAACTTATTATTTAAAACTACCACTAAATATCCTGAAGCACTGCACCATCATTCTAATAATCACTTTCTCAAACCTTCTAAATAACTAAAACCACAGAGATCAATCTGTGAACCCCATCATCTATACAATTATACCTAATTCGTAAATCACGAATCGCTTTCAAAGATATAAATTACAATAATAACATTTCATTACGAACAGTATCAATAAACGTTTTGTATCACGATCTGCGTATCGGTTTGCCAGATATCCATTACTCGTTTTACACGACTACATTGTCTATTGTATTAACTAAGGCAGTAAGGTACATGTAATTCGTAAGACAAACAGTATTGTGTTAAATTTAGAGCGGTAAGTTCCCTTATATTCTATGGTTGCCGCGTTTTAGTGTAGCCATTGCGGTCATTACCCCTTACATTAAATTTGCAGGACCCCAAACAACATACGTATATTTAAATAGCTAAAAATAAGTAGCACATGGAACGTCTTTTCTTCCTGTCTTTTCAAAGACGTAAAAGAATTGCTAGGCTGCTAGAATGATATTGTTGCCATCGTGAGTAGAACTTGTATAGTGGTAACACAGAAACGTGGGAATCAGCCTAAGCCCAGTCGTAGGCGAAGTCGGGCTGTGGAGGATTAAAAATATAAAATATCATGAACAACCACGATAGATGTCAATTCAGGTTTTAGTATCTACCTATTAATTAAGACTAGCTTTAAATATCTGTCTATTATTACCATTACGTTTTTGGAACTAGGAGTATCAATTATAGGTAGGTCAATGATCGTTTTTGCCATGCTAAAACGCAACACCTCTAGTTTAATTTCATTTGATTCGAGCGATCGTTTCTATGAACTTGTAAGTCTAGAGCAGTCTCTACAGAACACCGTAGAGACGACAACAGAAATTTATTACAATGATAAAGTACATATTGGTCTAAGAATTAATTAGTTCAAGCCTGCAGCATGGCGCCGGTCGTATACGTTGTGGAAAGGATATGTATCAGAGCTACGTTAATAGCTAAAATATCTTACGGCTGTAGTTTAAGTAGCTGATAAATATTATTATTTATTTACGTGTGGTCTTGGAACTACCATAACTAGATATTAGTTTTATGGTATTTCATTTTTTAATTTCTCGTTTTTTAACAACCAGATGATGGTAAAACATATAAAGCTTAAAGGAAAAAGAAAAAAAAATCTTGATTTCTATATTTTTCAAAATACCATCGCATTGGCAAGTTACAGTAGCAAACAATTATGAGTATATAGATATATATAGGTATATTCAATTATATACCAACAAACTAGATACTATTGCGAAACGTATGTATTGTATAATTGTATGATATTAATGGTTTATTAGTATATCTATTCAAGTACCTATTCGCCTTTTCTCTCTCTTTTATTGCACCTACCACTATTTATCTCTCCATCGCCCTCAGGTTGACTGGTAGAAAATGCCTAAGGCATTAAGTCCGCCGCTGTACGTTTGTACATAAAGTATTAAATAAATAACTAAACTTCCTCACTCGTTACATATTGACCAAAGAAAAATTCAGGTAATCAAATATCCGTTTCAAGTGTCAATGCCACATAGTCCAAGTTTTATTCACCCCGTAACCGAAAACTATCAAGATGCAAAAAATGATACCTAGCCTACTTATTTTTTGCCCACTGTACTGTCTATACACTTAATCTTTGAAGTACAAAACCGCTCATTGATTATGATTACTACACACGATAATTACGGAGTGCGGATATTTACGAATCAATCGGGGCCAAGCTTAACATGTTCAACAGTACAACAATAGTCTGTGGCCCGCCTTAGGGAAAGTAGATGAAAAAGATTGAACTTCGATTGTAGGTAACCACCCTAAGGGAACGGAAGTTGTGGTATTTATTAGACAGAATATAATGGATGATCCGTTAATTATGACTGTTATGCCTTATGAACTCGGTAAACAGATTCGAATCTGTATGGTAATCGTCTTTTATGTGTTTATGGGAGACCACACTGGCAGTATCTTGGTTTAGATCTGACAAGACCATTTGTAATTTATTTAGAAAATTATGCTGAAAAGTTACGTTTAAATTATGAATATTGATATACGCAGTGAAAATTACTTCAAGAATCTTTTTTTTAGTGACAGACCAATAAGAAGATAGAATCTCAAGTACGCCAAAAGCTGAAAACATTTTAAACCAAATAAAATAGACAATAGACGAGAAAATGGATGTTAAACATTCAATTCTTACTCGTCCAGTCCTAATAGCTTTAAATAAAACATGCTATTTTCTCACTATTCAGTGAAAACGCCCACCTTCGCCTTCACACATTAGTGATATCTTCCTGAAAACTTAGGATGCTTCATGCGGTCAGATATGCAATCACACATTATTGCTACAAGTCTACAAACCACAGAAGACGTTATAGTTTCATTTTCCAACAAAAAGACGGTACGTAAAGCAATCGGCTAAGCTAATGGTAAGTGGGGACTCCATCTTGCTTATTACAGTCTAGTTGTAGACAATTTAACAATCTAGGATAACGAAGCGAAAGTTAGAAGGGTAATAACTATAAATGAGAGAAATTATAATATGTTTTACATGTTACCTTACGGGTAAGGCTTGGGGCAGCACCTTTAAAAGTGTTAACGTGGCCCTAAAACGCAAAGGGCCAATGAAGAAATTTAGCTGACTGGTGTTTTAGTCAATAAAAGTGTAACTGCCCTTTCACTCCATTTTAAAGCGAGAGATGATGATTTCACAGCCCAAAAAAAAATTTAAGGTCACGAAAAACACACCACTGAAAATCGAAAAGGGGTTCCAAGAAGGAAAATATATTCTGCTCGTAAGTAGTGAGAAGGTTACCTCAATGACAGAACCTTAAGGCCACAGGCTGCTGATGCAGGCTACGAATGCAGGTAGCACAGGCATGACACGCAGCCGTTGCCTGCATCCTCAGCCGGGAGTGATTCCGAGGCTGGCTGCACGTATTGACAGTCGCAAATCTACGATTCAATCTAATATGAGCGCTATTGGCTCCGATTAGCGAATATTTCGGGACTTCTCTAAACAGGTTGAAGTGACGTAACTACGTACGCATCGACTTGCGGCCGCAGCACTACTGGTCGGCGATTAGCTGCGGCTGCAGGTCGCCGCAGCACTCGCAGACGAACCTCGGCCGCAGCCGCGTTCGGAATGGTTTTCACAAAAATCCATACTACTACAAAGGAAACCAGTCGAGCAGCTGCAGCCGGCTTCGTGCAGCCGCTGCATGTGCTGCCTCCAGCCGCGCCTCTTCCGATGTGTCCAGTCGTTCACGCGCGCCCCCCACCCCCGCGCTTCTCGCTTTATTCTTCCATTTAGAGTTCTGTTTTAAATTTTGCGGAAGCAAAAGCAGAAACGGCAGTGAAAAAGCTTACGGAACTTCTGCAGAAGCGGAAGCGGAAGCAGAGTTCCGTTGCAACACTAATACAGTTAAATGAGCCTATGGAAGTACTGAAACTCTACAGTTTTAGGTTCCGACTACATTTGTATTAATACATAGTAAAGGACTAGGAATACGGTAACCAATGTCCAAGTTTCAATTTTATAACTCCTAAAATAGATATGACATCACGAACAAAAAAGTAGTTGTAGAACCGGGAAAAAAACGCAATTACTTTTATTGATATTTATTACTTTTTGTAATCAAATCAGTGTTGGTTGACCAATAAAAGAAAATGAATCACAAACGAACACTCTAACTTGGGTTCCCACTACCCACACGTCCAAAAACGTAATTTACTTACACATTATAGTAAAATTTCGTTCATAAAACTTAAGAAAAAAAAAATTTAATCATCATATCTCATTGTGTTTTTTTCTCATCAAACACCTGGGCGTAGGTGTTGCTTTTCACTGATCAATTTTAACGACTAACAAATAGAGCTCAATTTTGAATAGCCAGAGCAAATATAAAGTTTCTTTACAAGAGCTTTGAGGCACAATCATCAGCTATAACCGGTTTTAATGACCTCTGTATCTGCTCGAATTAAAGTTCTTCCAACTTTCGTTAAGGAGATCAAGAGGTCTACTTATGCTGGACATGTTAAACACCTCGGGGTATTAATGGTAGTTACTTGTATGACATTGAACCTGTCTATTTAGGACGTAATGATTTGTAATAGGTTGGCAGAAGTGTTATTATTTTGATTTGATTCAAGCTGTAGAGGTTCGGTTGTGGTAGTTTTAAATGTTAAGAGTTTAATTTGGGATCTAAAGACACTGGCCTTGACCGAGACCGTTCTAATGCGATAGCAACGGATGGCAAGTCAGCACATTCTCTTTTATTTTTACCGAACTCAATTTTATTTTAAACTGACCGCAACGTTAGATAGCCAAATGGATCGCCTTGAAGTAGCATTTCTTCATTGCTTCGACTTCTGAATTGTGAACCCGATGTTGAAAAATTTTCGAATTCTACATTAGCATCAGAAGTAATCGCGAGTACAATTTAATAAGATTTTATAATTCTCAATTCGGTTTGTTAAACAATCTTTTTATACTTTTTAACTATTATTTTTACTAGTTGCTAACAGTGGCTTCGCCGACGTGGAAGTAGGACATTGTCCCAAGGAAAAATACACCCGGGTTAGAAAGTAGGTACACTATGTGCTATTCTAGTACATAGTCTATCCATGCCTCAAATTTCATCTAAATCCGTTCAGCCGTTCGAGCGTGAAGAAGTAACAACGAGTGTAATTTATTTTATCACCACTGCTCTTAAAACGGCAAAGTAAAACATCGTGAGGAAACCGGGCCAATCATATCCTAGAACCAAATATTCT
This sequence comes from Mythimna vitellina, assembly GCA_949316375.1. Lineage (NCBI taxonomy): Eukaryota > Metazoa > Arthropoda > Insecta > Lepidoptera > Noctuidae > Mythimna > Mythimna vitellina. The sequence continues at coordinate 7,289,769 of OX438696.1, forward strand.
AAGACGTGACATCCATCAACCTTCATTGGCCCGCGTGGTGGATTATGAGTCATTTCCTCTCATAGAGAGGAGGTCTGAATCCCTGTAGTGGGAACATTACATTATTGCAGTGGGACATAGGTCGAAGCCTACTGGGGCCACGGGTAGTGTGAAAGCGAAACCTGGAGCCCTGGGACGAAGGCAACGATGGAACAGGAGTGGGTTTTTAGTCAGTAAAAGTCTGACACTATCTCCCGTTCCGCCCAAGAGCGGGGGATATCATAAGATGATTTTCCCACCCAATAAAAAAAAAACATGTATGCCGCAAGTCTAACGAGCTTTGGGCCCAACAACACAGAATTGGTGCCCGAACTCAGCGACGCGGGGCATGGTAGACCATGAAGGAGACGGTCGACCGACCGGGATATCTTCCTTAATAACTGAAAACAGAAAGTGAGGAACCGTGATGATTGGAAAGAATATAGGGAGACCTTGGCCCAACAGTGGGACCAACGGGCTATTTATAATAAAAATCCCTCACAGCACTTTACATTAAAACAGTCACCAACAGCCAACAACAAATAAATAATACCGAATGAATAATTTTCTAATAAGCCAAAGCAAACCGATGGAGCGTGAACGTAGCCGAGCGACAGTTTCAATTCGTCGCAGTTATTATTACGGCCACTTAATAATTGTTAACTATTAAAACTGTCACCGATACTAACTGATTGTTAGTTATAATTTCATTTAATTTGAATTTATACACTTTATTATGGCTTTTTTATTTAAGCTCGAACTGAAAAAAGGTATAATAAAGTGTGCAAGCTAAATCTATTATAGTTTTGTGAGAATAATAATTGTTCTAGTATAAAATTATATTATATATCATATGTAATAATGTAGCTTGATACTGGTGAAGGAATTTCAAAAATCGGTTCATAAATTCCAAAGATTGTGTCCTACAAACAAAATTATAAATGTAGTGTAGATTGATCCTGTCAACTTGAATGTTTCCCAATTCATTTAGAACAAACATTTGTTGTTTTATTATTAAGTAATGCATACCATCATCATTCAAATAAAGGTCATCACCACCTTCCTGCCCTTCTCTCATTTTATTTGGGGTCGGCGCAACACGATTTTTTCTTCCATTCTATCCTGTCAACCGTCATACTATCACTAACTTCCTTTTCTTTCATATCACTGCTCACACAATCTGTCCATCTTTTCTTTGGCCTCCCTCTCCCTCTCCACCCATCCACATGTATACTCATAACCTTTTTAGTAACATGCGTTTCATCTCTCCTCTTTACATGACCATACCAAGACAAACGATTCCCCTTCAACTTTTCATTCAAATAAAGGTATTATTTAAAATAATATATGAGTTTGACTTATTTTTAATTAAGAACAAAGATTACTTTTCTCACCGCTCTATGTTTCTGATGATTGATTCCCACATCATTAAGAAGACAAAGTTTCAATTAAAATCTTAATGATTTTCAATTTATTATTCTGAGCTTTGTTAATTTTGATTCATTTCTTAATTTAGAACATGCGCTGGAGGCAAATTAATGTGGTTTTGGTCCCATAAATAGCTATGACGGAAGCGTGATACTTACTTTTGTAATATATCATAATTGGTATTAAATGTTGTGTGTCGTGTCTAGGACAACAGACTATCACTAAATACAACGGCTAACACCTGTACCAAGACGTTAAAAGTAAGGTTGTTTCATTCTTATTTCCAGTGTGGGTAAGAGATTGCGCTAGACAACCTGTATAGCTCTGTCTCTTACCAACACTGAAATAAGAATGAAACAATCTTACTTTTAACGTCATGGTAACACCGCACGTCATATTATCTTCATGATCAGTTCTTGCCCTTCTGTTTAAGGGCGAGCAATCTTCAAATAACTTCTCTTGCTCTGGCTGGAGTGAAAGGGAGTGTCAGACTTTTACAGTGAAACCACCCGTGTTCTACCAGTTGTCCTTTGCGATCCAGGGTCGCGAAGTCTTTCGAACAATTTTACAGACCTGGCAGGAGTTCATTAGCTTTTATTTTTTCAATTTATTTCGTGTCCGCGTTTTTCATTCTCTATACTTAGTCGTCATCCCAGTAGTCATTTCTATACAAATCGTCTTTCAGACAGGCCTATTATCGTTTTTTTAGTCTATCTATAACAAATCGTCTTGAAAAGAAAACATCTGCCACCCTGTCACCTTTAGCGGAACTTAAGAACTGCCATTCTTCTTTACTTAATTGGTAAATAAATTATAAATACATTCATGGGTAAGCCCAAGACAACAAAACATCTTAAAAGAATAATAGCAGTACTAAGTTCCTATATTTGCTATAGATAGAACAACAAAGCGAAGAAGCAGCTACGATGAAGACATTAGAACAGTTAATTATTAACTGACTGAAGATTTAATGGACAAAGATATAAGTGGACGGAAGGGGAGGTAGGCGTCAAAGCAGTGACGAAAGGATTCTGGAGGAATGATAGGTACAAAAGAAAAACGGTGTAATGGTTGACAGAATATGACAGAAGAATTAGGGTTACGTCAACCCCGAATAACACAACATGGGTGACAAAGGAAGATGATAATGATGATGAAAAGAAACATTAATATTTATAGAATGAAGGCAAGGCGGACCGAATTCATTTGGGAAAAGTGGAATCCTCTCCAGGTTTCAGTAGAGAGAGTGGAAGCTTTCTCATATGGAACCAAATTAGCTTTAATTAGAAGTTAGAATTACAAAAATAATTTCCTTAAAATTAACTAATACGAACGGAAAAGTTTTACGGTTAGGACCTTTCGCAACTTTCTCTGAGCAAACATTCTCACACTCTCAAGTCATTTCCTTCCTTCGCGTGTCACATATTGATCACAGCCCAAGATTCTACTAAAGCCAGACGAACAAAGTCACGACAAAATACAGTAGCGTTGAAAATAAGGGTCGCCGCATACGGGCCACTAGCCATAACTACAAAATGCCGCCACCGGCATACTTTCTGTAGTTTCATACATTTTATATGGATTCGCCGCACCCGGTTAACGCCAGTGGCCGCCACACGCTACCAATCACTGCTGCTCGCTTCTCGTGGCCCGAACCGGCCACTAAACACCAATACAAAACGCCGTCATACGCCACTCGCGCATTTAAACCTTCTTCGTAAGAATCCATTATGATACTGCGCATATGGGTTAATATAGCAGCAGCTACCAGCCACAAGTGGCTGTCGCGCGCATCAGCTGCTTTTGTGGCCGCTTCTAGCTTCTTATGGCCTGAACCGGCCGCTAAACGCCAATACAAAACACCGTCATACGCCACTCGCGCATTTAAACCTTCTTCGTCAGAATCCATTAAGATACTGCGCGTATACGTTATAAAGCTGCAGCTACCAGCCACAAGTGGCTGTCGCGCGTTTCAGTTGCCTTTCTGACCGCTTCTAGCTTCTCGTGGCGGCGTTTGTGCCGATCTTAAGAGACTAAAGTCGTATTTATTTCACAAGTCTTAACATGTCCAAATCAATCATGCGGGGACAGTCGAACTCAAAGCATTGTTTTACAGTTATAAGACGAATGCATTATTCATGTGTGCCCAAAATATGGGCGTATTCCATCTGAATTTTGACTGTTTGACATGACAATTCCTATTTTATGGGACGCGGTTTGTGATTGGGTGGTGCTGGGTGGATTTTTTTTACGATGCTTTTAAATTACAAAGCAGGAAGTTTATAAAAGACGAGCTTCGGCCAGCGGCTTTGCCTGCTTGAAACTAGTACTTCAGGATATGAAAGTAATTTACGTAGCCTTTAGTAATCAGGAATAGTACAGCTACATATTAGTAAAAGAATTTTCAGAAAAACTTACAAATTTTAGCTCCTTTATAATATTAGTACATATACCCATAGATTCACATTAATTATATTAGTATGCTTACTTACAGGTTAGTAACTGTTTTTTTCATTAATAATAATAATAAGCTCGTGCTTGTTAGGCTCGACCACTATCTTACCAGCCCTCTTAGCCAAGTTACAACCGTTTCGATTTTCTTTTCGTCGATTGCCTCGAGTAGGCCACGCCTCCGATTCCTTTGTTCTGATGTCATCTCAACGCTCAGTCACGTGGTTAGAACAAAGGAATAGGTGGCGTGGCCGGAGAATCGAAACGAAACGGTTGTAACTTGGCTAGGGGGCTAATGGTAAGCGAATATGTATTAAATTCGACGATGGAACATATTTGCATCTATTCACTCTATCTCTCTATTTTACATCATATTAAGTATTCTCAATTAAATTATACATGTATGTAACTTTTTTATTCAAAAAATAAATAAATTTGAAGTCCTAAATTGTCACTTTATCCAGATTCACAACACGTAATATGTTTAATATGTTCGTACCTATACCATAAATTTTAATTAGATGGACCGAAGTGACAGCTATAACAATGGTTTAATGACAGCGGGGCATTGTTCATCGACAGCTTGGCATTGTCCACTGCTGTCAGCTGATTAAAAATCAGAATTTAAGTATTATATCTATTTATGTTTATTTTTTAGAGATGAAACACTTATTACTAAAATAATAATTAAAAGAAGTATATATATGGATTGATGGAGAGGGAGAAATCTTTCCTCTTTATAATATTAGTTTAGATTTTGTCGGAAACATTGATCTTTTTTATTTACATATAGCTGGAAGAGATTTCTTTAAAAATGAGCATCACCTCTGTACCTATTTTTCTGTTTCCTTCTTCTAATCTTTTATTTTGTGTGTGTACATAAATCGATAAATAAAAAATAAAAAAAATATATAATTAGTTTATTTTAAAAGCACTCTCACTAATTATATGTAATTTTTTATTTATGTCTGTATTTTTATATGTAAGCTATTTTTTTTGTAATATGTAATTAGTGAATGTCGTGTGTCGTTGGAGTACCTTAATAGAAATAAATAAATTTTGGACTAACTGCGAATTGGACCAACCGCAAATTAGAATTTTTTTTGAACATTGGACCAATCGCGCCTAAAGGGTTGAAAGAAAAGATGAGGAGTGATCTTAAGAAAGGTGAGTTAGTAATAATAGCGTGATTGTTGACAGGCAAAAATGGAAGAAAAAATATGTTGCGCCGACCCCAAACACTCCCATGTTAGGATAGGAAAATGATAATTTATGTTTATTTTAATTCATAAATGCACTCTAAAGAGTTTTTTTTACGTTGTAGGTCACCTTCAGTAAAACAATTAGTCACAACATCCATTCACACAGATCTTTTATCTTTACCACCAATATCTTTTCACACAAAACAAAAAACTTCTGTATACAAAACTGTTTCGAAACGTAATAATTTACCAACAAAAAGGCATAATAACCGTGTACTCATAAAGAAAACCATCGGATAATGAGAGCAATGTTGCATTAATGTTCAAAGAAAATCAGAACAATTGTTTACAAGATCACACTGCCGTTACATTTTTAATTTCAAATGTCTTGGTCCGCTGGACCCATGGCTTATGTGTCGAATAGAACTGGCATGTGGAAGATTTTGTGATGTTTCAGTGACTTCAAGTTCAATACCGCGTTTATTACCATGGCCCTGGATCGCAAAGGGTGACTGAAGAAACACAAGTGGGTTTTAGTCTGTAAAAGTCTGATACACACTCTCACTTCACCTAGAAAGGGAGATGTTATGATACTATTCCATAACTTTCACAGAACGCCATCTAATCCTAAACTAAGCAGAGCTTGTGCTATGAGTACTAGATAACTGATAAACATACTTAGGCCAATATACATGTTATAGATAAATTACATCCAGATACTGAACAAATGATCGTGCTCATCACATAAACATTTGTCTTGGGTGGGAATTGAACCCACAATCTCCAGCATAGCAGTCAGGGCCACTAACCACAAGACCAACAAGCCAGTTATTTAATGATTACCCAGTTCAAAAAAGACTAGATTTGACTACATTATGAATCCGTACTATCTATACTAATAATATAAATGCGAAATTAACTTTTTCTACTTACACCTAAACAGCTGATCAAATTTTGATGAAATTTGGTATAGAGTTTGATTAGAATTTGAATTATAATTTTCGCCTTTTACGCAGGCGGATAGAGCAGTGGTAACGGCTTCGACTTACGGGTTGTAAGCCGCGGGTACTTTGTGTAATTTATTTCATCACCACTGCTCTCAAAACGGTGAAGGAAAACATCGTGAGGAAACCGGCATGTCCTAGAACTAAAAATTCGAAGACATGTGACATTCACCAACCCGCACTGGGCCCGCGTGGTGGATTACGGCCCATTCCCTCTCCTAGAGAGGAGGCCTGAGTCCCAGCAGTGGGAACATTGAAAGGCTGATTATGCTTATGCTTACGCAGGCGGAAGAGAAAGAGGAAGCATTCATAAATTACTCTACCAATTATTGCAAATGAGGAAAAATAAGGCATCATAAACATCTAGTATCGCCAGACAGACCTAATTAACATTATAGTTAGATCATTTGTTGCTTTCATACTTAATTAGGTACTATAATTCATACTACGAAGTTCACCATTTTTCATTGAGAAAATCCCGTGATAAAATCCTACTCTGACATCACCACACGCAAAAAGGTTAAACAAAAAGACAATTCTTCTTCATCTAGACTAACAAACACAATTTATCGTCATTAGCGATAAAGGTAGCTTTATTAACAGGTTCACACAGAAAAAGCTATGAAATCGATGGAAGCTTTTTCTAGATTTCGTGTTTGTTTACGGGTTTAACTCATTATCATTGTATTAACTAGTGACGAGTATAAATTACTTACATCTTGATTGTTATGGGCCATTTTTTCGCGATTTTCTCCTCCATTAAATAATCGGCCTTATAATGTTCCCACTGCAGGGACTCAGGCCTCCTCTCTAGAAGAGGCAATGGGCCGTAATCCACCACGCAGGCCCAGTGCGAATTGGTGGATGTCATACTTCTCCGACTTTTTGGTTCTAGGACATGTCGATTTCCTCACCACGATGTTTTCCTTCACCGTTTTGAGAGCAGTAGTGATGAAATAAATTGCTGGGTTGAACCTGCGAACCTACAACTTGAAAGTTGGTATACTGCTCACTGGGTCTCCACTGCGACTTTGTCAATACAAAACACAGTAAATGGATTTGTTGTTTTTTTTTTAACCTTTATTATTTAGTGATCTTAAGAGCATATGATCCCCATCGTAACTTAATTTAAGTTTACAAAAACAACATAACTTAGAGCGGAATTCACCAATAAAACTAATAGCGTTTTAACATTTGGCTCGCATAATCGCGTTTATCCGCTGTCACTAGTGTCACTTGTCTGTATTTTTCTTTTGTTGTATTTTTACAAGTGACACTAGTGACAGCGGCTAAACGCGATTATGCGAGCCAAACGTTAAAACGCGCTTGGTTTTATTGGTGAATTCCGCCCTTAATCATCAACACAAAGGATTGTTTTTTTTTACCAAAGCGAACTACCGACACATTGCCATATCAAACGCAATCTTAGTAGGTTGCTAAGGTCTTTTTTACATAGCATAGGTAGAATGAGGCCATATACATCTTTAATATGAGATAAAGGATAGCTACATTGTATGAATTCGACAGCTGTCACCCACACCAACCTAAAGCAATTGTAGTGTAAGATTACGTTTAGCAGCATCGGAAATGTTTTTATAAAATAATCGTTGTGGAATCTGACTCTGATCATAAATTTAAAATGCTAGCAACATTACCGGGTTTAGTATTACAATGTTTTTGAAATAAATAACAATCAATGTTTCCTCGACTTGTAGGATTTCCATACGTATGCTCCTGCGCTTGATCAGTAAGCTTGCTTGACTGATAAACAAAACAAGAAGGATATATGCAAATATGGTATCAGACTATCATAATACGTAGATTTGTTGTAAATTCCCTTATCAGATGTTTTTGACGCAATAAACCATATGACATATTTGACCCGTGTCGCTTCTATGCCTTCTCTAGTTACAGCATCGAACGGTACATTTCTCGTACAGTCACGTGCAATAAGATATATACACTGTCACATTTTCTATATATCTTAACTTCTGCCATTCAAGGAATAAGTGAACGAAAAGTTGTTCTAAATTACTTGTTTGATGGTTAGATAACTAATAATAAATTGTTATACACTTATTTCTTGAATGACAAAAGTTAAGATAGACAGCCCCCCTTAGCCAAGTTACGATCGTTTCGTTTGTGTTGAACGCCTCGAGTAGGCCTCGCCTCCGATTCCTTTGTTCTGACCACGTGACTGAGCGTTGAGATGACGTTAGAGACAGAGGAATCGGAGGCGTGGCCTACTCGAGGCGATCGACGTAAGGAGAATCGAAACGAAACGGTTGTAACTAGGCTAGGGGGCTGGTAAGATAGTGGTGGCCTACTCGAGGCGTTCAACGCAAACGAAACGATCGTAACTTGGCTAAGGGGGCAGATATTGTTCGTGACTGTACACCTTTCGACTTGCGTGTATCATACCGCGTTAAGTCGTACATGTTTTATGTGACAAATTCAACGGATTTGACGGTTTTTTTTTCTTACAATTTGTCTTATTAGTGCTGGACGTAATTTTGTTTTTTCTTTAAGTCTTTTGTAACATTTGTACTGTAGCAGGTTTTGAATAAGGCCGTCTGATTGAAATTCTATTCATACACTCAGGTCTTTTGTTAGTAGAGTTAACATACTTTTAGATACAACAGATGTGACGCCTGTTTAATTAAGTGTAATTATTTACATTATAGAAAGCCTAAACCTGGCTCTCATCTGGGACGAGCAAAGCTTTTGTAGTAAATGCCTGATACATATCTACCAATGTGCCCGGTATTAGCTGAAAAATATGTGACAAACCGAGATTTAAAGTTGATTGAACTTCAGAATGAAAGGCAACTACCTTTTTTTGCCAAGAGGTACCTTTTTGAAAAGAAAACCGTGGTCTTAGAACGCAAAGGGCAACTGAACGACACAGGTGTGGTTTAATCAGTAAAAGTCTGACACGCCCTCCCACTCCGATGATTTCCACACGTAAAAAAAACTACCTTTTTTGAGATGGGTAATCATTAAGTTACTCCTCCCACTGTAGGAATGAGAGAGGGAGTGTCAGACTTCTACTGACCGAAACCCACACGCGTTCTTTCAGTTGCCATTTGCGTTTCAGAATCGCTATAACTCACGACAACTTATCCCTACTTACAAAACAATGTAAACAGCTGTTGATCATCGTGGATCCCTGCCTAAGTCTGTGTTTCCTGATTGCTACAACCTGGGGGTCTTTAAGTCAAGAGTGAATAGGTTACTTTTAGGCAAACGTGCTCCATCGTCGACTACATCGTCGCTTTTGATCAGGTGAGATAGTGGTCAAGCGTGACGCTATAAGTGACGTAAAAAAAAAACATAAGTTACGAACTTATAGCAGCCGATTGGTGGAATTAGGCCTTCATTCACCGAAAAATCACAAGTGACTAATATTTAATTAGGTATTAAAGAAAAATTTAACGCCAAATGAAGTGTGAAACTTCAATGAAAGATTTACGCGATTCATGCATGCATGAGTAAGCACCCGAACGAGAGAAACTATGCAAATGTAATCACCCACGATCTTGTTCGTAAGTTGATTTGAACAGTGAAATCGCATAAAATGACGATCGAGATCAATTGCTATTTCGATTTTCATATCAACGAAGAGGCGTTTAATGGATAAGAAATTAACTAAGTAATTAAATAAATAGAAGGAAAGCCATACCTGTGTGCAATTTAGAGAATTTACCAAAACCTATAGGACCCACAGAGATATAACAAGTATCCTACCTACCATGTTTTTTTTTTAGGTGAGAAAATCATCTAATGACAAATCCTGTTCTTGAGCCGAGCGGGAGATAGTCTCTATAATTCAAACAGCGCTTTTCTGTGAGACAGATCGAACTAGACAGTTTATTTTGTTCATCATACATTCAGTATATTTGTGGTCTAATGTACCAGCCAGCTTTATTTTGATATAAAACTAACAGTGTCAGTATTTTCGTGACTAAAAACCCACTCCTGTTCCTTCTATGCCTTCGTCCCAGGGCCCGGGTTTCACTTTCATACTAATTCTACCTACCATGTGATCTCTTCTATGTAATACCTGTAGGAAAAATCATGTTCTGATTGTTTTTTTTAATGATGATGATGAATATAAACTAGTGCTTGATTCCGATCCGACCTGATGGTAGGCAGTGGTGCAATCGTTGATGGTTTATTACCAGATTATTAAGAGCATATTCACTCCAGCCTTGAAGACGCTCAAATCATAATCGGACGGTAAGACCGCAGCAGGCCAATTGTTCCAGTCCTTCGATGTACGCGGTATAAAAAACGAGGCGAAACACTTATTCCGGACCGTAGAGGATTAACCTATTTTTAATCTCCAAATAAAACATTTGGTTCTACTTAAGAGACTAGTTAATAACAGGCGCCCGAGGCGAGCGTTCAGTAGATACGCTGCGATTTGAGCGCGTTCTCCACGCTCGTCAAACGTAACGAGCAGTTGACCATTTTGTTGCAACTTTTGAGGGGCGCGCTTCAACTAGGTACCTAATTCATTTGATAATAAAAATTTATAAAATTTTGTTGAGCTCCCAAAACTCAGCGTGCTAAGGAACTTAAGACGCTGCGTTTTACGCATGCCTTTGTCTATGGCGTGCTCTTCGAGCGCCTATTGTAACAAGTCCCTAACCAATCATCACTCTTCCGAGACGCTGCAGATAGATTAGGACTAGGATTAGGAGACAGACTAGGATTAGGAGCACAATGCCACATTGGATTTTCGCAAAATATCATATTCTCAAATGGTCGCAAAACGTCACATTAGCAAAATGCAATTTTCGCACACACGGGCACAGTTTTTTTTTTTTGATAGTGTCGTTTTGAGAATGTGGCATTTTGCGTCAACATGTCATTTTGCGAATGTGGCATTGTGCGCCTAATCCAGCTACGATGAAGAAATAAAAGCTGTGTTTTTTAAAACTTTATCCCACACTAGGAATTACTCTCGTATCACGGGTGCGTTCACATACACAAGACACCCAGACCGGGATAAACTGTCTGTAGGCAATACAAATACTTTTTCCCTGAGGGAATCGAATCCTCTTTCGAAATGAAAAGAGGCTGACGAAAATTTAAACCAAAATCGGTAATGTAAAAATTAAGTACCTACACCTACCTACTAACCCCTTTACTTTCCTTCCAAGGAAATCAAGAAAACCCCACTAACCCATTAATCAAAGAACCTCTCGTACCACATACAACACGTGCCTATTTAAGTATAATGCCTACTAATTATTCTCGTGTACCGCTACATTCGGACCGACTTGCACGTCTCATGGCGAACGGTAGCGTTTACTGTTCGAGAAATTATGTTGTGAAATGTTTACTTGCTTGAACGTGCTTTACTCTACTGTGAAGCTTGTTTGACGGTGTTTTGAATAGGTTTTATTTGGAGCAACTTTGCGGTAAGATGTGGGGGCAGAATCTGTGTGTAAAAGATTCAAGCCTTCAAATGACAAAGGGTAGAGGATCAGATGTGATTTGAGTCTTTTTACTGTGAAGCTTGTTTAACGATGTTTTGTATTAGTTTGTTATTTAGAGCACGTTTGCGTTATAATATAGGGAACAGGATGTGTGCGTGTGTGAAAATACCGAACCCGTAACAATCGGACTCGCTTTTATAATATTAGTGTGACTAGCCTATATTCATGCTATACACTACACTACAGGGCATAGGCCTCCCTATCTCCCTCCCCTTTTCCATATAATTCTAAACGGTGATTACCTACATAACATTCTTTTATATCACGACCGAAGGAAATTCCCGATCCATAGCTTCAACACACAATGACAACGGAAAGATCGTAATATATACTGTTGAACTGTCAAAATGAGACATTTTCGATAACTGACTGGCTTGTACTAACGAAATACTGACTGAAAATGGCAGAATACAAAATCTCTGAAATATCTACCTTCTGCTAAACCTGAAAAATCTGTCCTTTAACAAATAAATGATAATAAGCATAACTATTCTGGATCTCCTCCTACTTGCCATCACTCATATTGTATTTTTTTCCTTATAATCCGAAATATTCCCCTCCTTGTGGCGAAAACATTATGTTCATCCTCTATCCGAAGTTCCCAATCAGTTGGATGGAAGTGAGTTGGAAACCCATTTCCATCTTATTCCAATCCTTTCCTTTTTATCCAAAGTGCTTAGGGCCTGTGTCCAAAAACAATTTTCTAACTTTATATACTTGGGAAGCCCTATGTCCAACAGTGGACATCTTTCGGTTGAAATGATGATGATGATGACGATGGACTTTATGCATGTAATTCACTGATCAGTCCTCTACAGTCTGAGTCTAGACCCGGGCACAGCGTATAGTATCCACTACAACTTGTCTTTGCATCACCCAAATATTGAATCCGCCTGCGTATTTCTGTGTAGACCACATTGCATCTCTGTACAGAACTACCCAGGTCCCAAACCTGAGAAATCAAACAGTAATAATCTGAAGACTTATAACACAGTAACTGTTTCTTACGAGGATACGGCCGGGCCACCGAAGCGTAAGCCCCATTTAGAGGAGAGAGCGGCGATGAGCAGTATAACATTAATAAATTAATCATGATTTTATGGAATTCCGCTAGCTCGGAGCGGCACCGCAATATTTAGGGGCCCGTGACTCGTTATGATTTTTATGTGTTTGGTTTTGTTGTGAGTTGGGACATGTTTTTTTTTAGAAAGTGAAGTTGTCGATGAAAACATGGAAATCGGGTTTGTCTATATTTAACTTAGAGTTCTTTTTAATTAATTATTGAGATTTATGCAAGTTAATCGATATGATATAATCTTGTTTAGAATATGATATGCAGATGCACATTAATTCAGATCGTATGGTTCTGTTCGAATGTTCAACAAAAGTGAACTAGAACGAAATCTGAATTCTATGATTCATCAAATTTCTGAACAATTAGATCACCAGATCAATATTAAGATACAAATTTAGCTATACCTACACAAAATCAGTTAAAGAAATCCAAAACAAAAATCGTACCAAATCATTTCCATTTTTCAATGATGATATTAAAAAAAAATTGAGTTCGCTGAACATTCTACTCGAAAGCATGTAAATTAATCAACATTTAATAATATAATATTAAAACAACAATATTAAAGCATATTAAATATAAATACGCTACGGAACCGTACACTATTTCCACCGACTGACTAAGCAAGCGAGTGAGAGTTGGAAGACTAGCTTATACGTGTTAACAGCAACGTCTGTAGATTATCTACGTTTTTATTGTTAACATTTTATTTGTAGAACATCGAATTAGTATATTTTTGTGTTCTAGACTTTTTATAAAAAAAGTTGAATTACGAATACCGCAGACAGAAATGTTTTATGTGGTTTTTTGACGAGTGTGAAACCGTTTCTAGTGGCTATAATCGAGCAAAAAAAACGTTGCCCCACACTGAGAATAACTTCTGTATAGTAGGTTCGTGGATGCGTTCACAAACAAACATACACAAACACCCAGACCCGGATCAAGTATATGTAGGCCATTCAAATATTTGTTCTGTGTGGGAAACGAATCCGTGACAAGCAACACAGCAGCCTATCGCTAAACCACTGCGCCAAGCGTGCCGTCAGAATTGACGATATTCATCATCATCATTTCAGCCGAAAGACGTCCACTGTTGGACATAGGCCGCCCCCAACTGTCGTCACAATGAACGGTCCTGTGCGTCTCGCATCCATCGGATTCCCGCAAGCCTCACCAGGTCCAGGTCCACCTTATAGGAGGCCTTCCAACGCTACGTCTTCCGATACGTGGTCGTCATTCCAGAACCTTTCGGCCCCAACGGCCATCCGTTCTCGCGAGCAATGTGTCCTGCCCATTGCCACTTAAGTTTGACGATTCTTTGTGCTATGTCGGTAACATTGGTTCTCCTGCGGATATCCTCATTCCTGATTCGATCACGCAAGGGAACTCCGAGCATAGCCCTTTCCATTGTCCTTTGGCTGACTTAAAGTCTTCTGATGAGGCCCAATGAAAGCGACCACGTTTCGGAGCCATATTTCATCACTGGCAACACACACTGGTCATGGACTTTCGTCTTGAGACACTGTGGTATATTGGACGAGATGATACCGTGCAGCTTCCCGAACGCTTTACAGCCAAGTCGGATACGACGATTGATCTCTTTCCGAAGCTAGACCTACCCAACTGGACCGTCGACGATATTATGTTAGCAATATAGTCCAAAATCCTTTTCTCATCTGATACCTGCCCAGTTGTCACAAAGGCAAACTCCACAAAGACACAGATATTCAAAGCACATGAGACGCTACTGAGAACCTAAGGTTTCATCCATGTGAAAATAAGTTATGTCAGATCGCTCTGGGATCTTACTCTAATAGACGAAATGAATGACGTACCGTATTATGACGTTTATGTTCCATCATGCGAGATAAAAAGAGACGGAGCTATAGATACTTGCGAGATTGTATGAAAGAGTCACCGCGACCCGGGAATGCAAAGGAAGACTCGGCCCTGGTATGAAAGGCAACGAAAGAAAGTCTGACACAGATGAGCGGGGGATGTCATTTGATGATTTTCTCACCGGAAAAAAAGGTGCATAACTGTGTGTAATTTATTTCATCACCACTGCTCTCAAAACAGTAAAGAAAACATCGTAAGGAAACCGGCATGTCCTAGAACCAAACAATCGAAGATATAATGTGACATCCACCAATCCGCACAGGGTCCGTGGTGGGTTATGGCCCATTCCCTCTCCTAGAGGGGCCAAAATCCCAGCAGTGGGAACATTATAAAGCTGATTATGCCTATGCTTACCTTCCTAAGGCGAATAAACATTAATTTTGCATGTATTTCTCATGCTTAGGTTTATTATGATCACAGGAATATTGTCGACGTTAAATAACAATATAAAGTGCAGCATTTGCGTGTTTATTCTTTACCGTTTGTCTTTATATTATAGGCACTTAAGCATTTTCCTAAAATGGAATAGCCCCATGTTACTGCACCTATAAGATAAAATAAGGTATTCTGAATATATTATGGTATAACTGCATTTGACTTTAGGACCTTAAGAAAAGCTTTAACTGGGTTTTATATATAGATGAATTCCCATCTTGCCGAGATAATTATAATAACAATACGAGTAAACTTAATAGTCAAGAATAGAATAGAATAGTATAAACTTTATTGTACACCTAAAATAGTAACAAAACTTTTACACAAACTTAAATCTATGGGTACAAAGGCGGTCAAGAACCTCGACGAACACCTTAGGAGGCTCGCGTTAGGTGACTGGATCAAGGGCTTGATCCAGAAAGCGGTACTCCTGGACCAGGCTCGTATATATAGTTAGGAGGTTCCTTTCTTTGGCCCTGACCGCCAGTAGCTTGGACCCGACACCGGTGGGCTAGTTACAATTTTTAAGTGTTTCTTTTATTTTCTATTGAAATATATAGGAATATAATTTATATGTAAACATCAATAAATAAAAGGAATAACAATAAAAAAACCGGTCAAATACGAGTCGGACTCACGCACCGAGGGTTCTATACAAACTAACCTAATAAAAATACCGAACATTACTCTAACGAAAAGATAAACTGTACCAAGGGACAAAATTAACTTTGACGTTGAAAAACTGTTATCTCCATACAGTGTCATAGGTAGAAGTTAGTTTATAATCGCGAAAAGTAGTTATTTGTGAAGTTAATACAGCACAAGTAAGGGGAATAATATGAAAACCATAAATTTGACCGTTTACCTAAAATCATGAAATTTAGTAAAAAGCAATAGCTTATTACCAAATTTCATGATTCTAGAACAAGGGGAAGTCCTTTATGGGTTTTGATTCCCATGCGAGCGTCTAAATATAAGTCATAAACGGAACATGCTTTCATTTAAAAGTTTGATTTTTCACTGCTCTAAGAAGCAGAAGACCTAAGTATTTGATATTAATTTCAGCTTGATATCTCCACGCTTTCCTGAGAAAAAGGGTCTTGAAAGACAAACAAGAAAATAATCCTATAAGGGTTCCTTTTTACTAAGGTACAGAACCCTAAAAAAAAAAAACAGAATTTAAAGCTAGATGATGTTTGCATACTTTAGTGAGGTTTCAAATGTCAGTCATAAATTAACTAGTATCTACAAGAAGGGCCGCTGCTAAATCTTTGAATGCAGCATAAATTAGAGACAGTACCGAATTTGAATAATCCCAACATTCTTCGCCGAGAAATTTTAAGTCACATTTGATAGAAAGCCCAAAAGAGATAAGTATTCGACTAATCAATTCATTTTCACACACCATAATGTGAAATTTTCACTGCGTGGAATTTGGAAAACGAATGCGCATAATCTATGAAACAGCTGACTATAATCAAATTAAATGACACCAGGCAATGTCCGTAAGGCCTATTTGTAGGGTTCCGACCTCAAAAGGAAAAAACCGAACCCTCATAGGATCCACGGGTAGTGTGAAAGCGAAATCCGGAGCCAGGTACGAAGGCAACGAAGGAACAGTAGTGGGTTTTTAGTCAGTAAAAGTCTGACACTATCTCCCGCTCCGCCCAAGATCGAGATTTGTCATAAGATGATTTTACCACCCAATAAAAAAAAATATAAAAAACCCTCATAGGATCACTTTGTTATCCGTCTCTCTGTCTGTCAAGACCATTTATCTCGGGAACGCCTGGAGGCATCAAGTTGAAATTAAAACCATATACTCAGGTCTGCGAACCCTTGAAGCTGTGAAAAAATCAAACCTCTGAGTTATCGAAAAAAAAGTTACAGCCGTTTATGTCGCAAAAAACTGAAGTGAATCAAAATTCATAGGGTACTTCCCGTTGATCTAGAATCTTGAAATTTGGCATGAAGTAAGGCCTCATAGCACAAATACAGTAAAAAATCTTAAAACAGTAAATTTGTAGTTACGTCACAAAAAAAAAACCTTTTTTTGCTGTGCGGAAAAATTTTCGTTCGTTCGTTCTTCGTTTGTGTAAAAGTTTTGTTACTATTTTGGTGTACAATAAAATTTATTCTATTCTATTCATCGGAACTCAATTCGAGAATTGAAGTTTTGTCATAGGTAACTTCATGGAACCCCTTAGTTCGCGAGTCTGACTCGCACTTGCCCGGTTTTTTTTCTATACTTTGCCCTAACCTACTTTGTTCTCTTTCGTTAGACTAGAACATTGACGGCATGGTTGGCGAATTGGTTGTGCGAATGACTGCTGCGCTGTGTGTTGCAGGTTCGATTCTCGTACGGAACAAAGATTTGAATAGCCTACAGATAGTTATTCCGGGTCTGGCTAACTCGTGCATGTTTTTTTTTAAGGTAATCTAATGGCTTCTCTCGCCTTAGGGCGGAGCGTGAGAGCGTGTCAGACTTTTAGTGAATAAAACCACACCTATATTCCTTCAGTTGCCCTTTGCGTTCTAACTTACTAACAATACAGGAGTAACTTTAAAAAAGAATTTATGATACCTTCTAGCAGAAACTACAATAACTGTATTCAAATATAATTAAGTTTATAAACTTAAAGCATAAAAACAAGCCCATTTCACGCACTTCACTTTTTACGCAGAATATATGTTACGACTTTACGAGTAGACGGAATAGCGGCATATAAGTAACCGAAATCTAATTAAATAATTATGAGTTTAAATAATTACAGGTTAACTCATTAGATTTGTATCTAATCTAATCTTAGATCCGTTATTTGGGGCACCTGCTTAGAATTTTTTTGGTAGGTAATTTTAAGAATGAGTTAAACTTCAAATGACTTTTTCAATAGGCCAATTTTCAACGTATAGTTAAGACGAAATGAATGCAGAACCGATAAGTATGGCAGGAGAATGGAGAAACCTATCCCCAACAGTCGGTGCTTCCTCACTTAAAAGATGATGACAATACCGATACAATTCAAAGGTAAAGGTGCCCAGAGCATCATTGCCACGTTGAATAGCAATGTTGATTCGTTGACCAAAGAAAAGCCCAGTCCTCTGGTCACGTAAACAGTCGACTCTGTTCGCTGATATCCAGAACAACTTAATAAGCACTCGGATCCCTAGTGTTTCAACCCCAAACGGCTCAAACATGAAACTTTCAAAGACGTTACATACGCAAGATTGTCATATTTACGCCGTTTGTGGCTTTTTGCACCTACAACAGACGCCCCAGTGCAGCCCACCGTGCTAAGAAATTGAGATAGCGCAGGGGTGTCGACACATATTATATCCCAATCTACAGGCATATCCAACTTCAGGTTGATTTATAAGGGGGTACCTGTCTAGGTATATGCTTTAGTAGTTACAGCAACTGGGCTTGACCAGACATCATGACATCTTTCATAGCTGAAGTACTAGAATTTGGAGGTCAGATCGGCAGTCCACATAAAATACTAGATAACAAGCCAGACTACAAACCGACCCCAGCATAGTTGGTAAAAGACTAGGCCGATTGTTGATATTCTCATATATTGTATATATTCTATATAGCGATTACACCATCACACCACCACACACCATCACACTCACACATATACACAACACACATACACTTATCACACAAGAGCAAGTTTGCACTAATTGTATACATTTTAATTTTGTTGCTTAAATAATTGTTAATGTTCCACAAACGAGTGAAGACACTGACTCCTGTAACACAGGTACTACCTAGCTCAGGAGTCAGAGCTTCAATTGAATATGTATCAGTCTCTTTATGTCAATAAAAACATTATTATTATTTATTATAATAGCCTGTTTGTTGACTTTCATATCACTTAACCAATAGGTTCCTTTTAACATGTCATACGACAAGTTCCCAAGATAGCTTCCAAAACTGAAATACCGGTATGTTCAAGTTAGGTGCACAATGTCCATAAAAGATAGACGTTCACAACTGACTTGCACTGTTTAAATATTCACGACAGGTCGGTTGCCGGTAAGTACAGCTTGTTGAGACTTGTCAACTAAAGAGATCTTTCATCACCTCCTGTATGAAATATTTTCTTTCTTTCTTTTTTTTCTCGATAGGTTCGCGCTTGACCGCTATCTCACCTGATGGAAAGCGACGATGCGGTCGATTTTCTTTTTCTTTCTTTCCTTCTTCCTTTGTTTCCTTCTTTCTTTCTTTCCGCCTTCCTTTCTTACTTTTTTTTATTTATGTAAACAAATTCTTGACTAGATCCTACCTGATGGTAAGCAGCGATGCAATCGTTGATGGTGAGGCGCACTAGTTTATTAAAAGCCTATTCACTCTAGTCTTGAAGACGCCCAAATTATAATCGGACGGGAAGACTGCAACAGGCAGATTTTTCCAGTCTTTCGATGTACGCGGTATAAACGACGAGGTGGAACGCTTCTTTGTTTTTCTCTTTCTTTTTTCCTTTCTTTTATTTCGATTCTCGTTTATATTTATTCACATTCTAGTCGCAATATCATCAATATATAAAACTTAAAAATACTGTAGGGAAATTAAGTGTTCTTGATAGTTTGCGGCTGAGATCTAAACGCAAAACTTCTTGAAAAATACGGGATATTATACTCTGATCACTTCATTGATGTCATACATATTCTATTCAATTTACTGATGCAATTGGATCTTTTCTTTTTCACTTTTTGGAGCGGGTTCCGTGATAGTTGATTCGTTTCTCTGAGATTCGACAGACTTCATCGTCTCATCAATTTTCTGCTCGCCACCAATTTTGTTTCTGGCTTCAAGAGTCCTAGTGATTAAGAATAATGTGGAGGCCGTGGCGGAAGTAAATACTAGATGGCTAGCTCCTTTTCAGATATTTTGAAATAGACCAGTTAACGAGTCTCGCACAATGGTATTTTTTTGAAGTTGTCATCGTGAATTTTACGCTTGGTTCGGTACGCATATCTCAATTCATCATTATTTACTATAAAGGAAAAATCAAAAATCAAATCTCAAATTTTCTTAATTAAATCCCTTGCGTTTGCCAATATTCGGTTACGGCAATATCATCTACTGACGCTGTCATTACATCCTAACGTGATCAGGGGGTAGGGTATGTGACGCAAGATAGAAGGTGGGATATGGTATGTGGAGAGACACCACATAAAAACTGAAGATTGAATCCGTCCTAGACACACACACACATAGACAGATAAGGAATCTGTGGAGATTATCTCTGCTGGAACCGACCTGAATGCGGAGTCTATTTAAACCACTTTATAGGTCTCTTTAACCAACATCTAATTAAAAGCGAAACTTTATTTACTAGAACCAGCCATAGTAAACATAATACCTGACTGGTCTAGACTAAACAAGTTAAACAGATATCTAATACCACGATCTTCGCTTTTCAATCGGTTGATTAATTCAATTAACAGTTCGATCGATTATCTAAATCGATTAAGTGAATCAATTGAGTTGTTTTCTGGCTTTCGAGTGAATAGTGGATCTTTGAAGCTTTTGTATAGTGAAGGATTCGTGAAATTCAATTATTATTGCCCCCGAAATGCGATTTGTAGATTGCGAGTTCAAACCCAGCCAGGTGCATTACTTTGTGTAATTTATTTCATCACCATTGCTCTTAAAACTGTGAAAGAAACATCGTGAGGAAACCGGCAAGTCCTAGAACCAAAAATTCGAAGACATGTGACATTCCCCAACCCGCACTGGGCCCGCGTGGTAGATTACGGCCCATTCCATCTCTTACAGAGGAGACCTGAGTCCCAGCAGCGGGAACATTATAAGGCCGACGCGAATATTCTACGCTATTGTCTGTCTGTCTACACTTCGCAATTCGCAATTGTTCGCAATAAACGCTTTGACTTTGACTTTCCTTACCCAGGGTAGCTTCCAGTCTTAACAGATGCTCCTGTACACCAATATGTTACAAGAAGCACTTATCCAATTTCCAGAACCTCGTCACTGAAGAAAATTTGGACATATACATATGGATATAATGATCCACAATCTCCAACACGCGATTGGTCGCATTAACGAATAAAATGGTCATGTGAAGAGGAGGTATGAAATATGTAGCGAATTTGGATGGATAGGGATGGATGGAGGCCAAAGAAAAGATGGATTGAGTTTGTGAGAAGTGATATGAAAGAAAAAGGAGTCATGAAGAGTATGAAAGGAGTGATAACGTGACGGTTGATAGGACAGAATGGAAGAAAAAACGTGTTGCGCCGACCCCCAAGTAAAATGGGACAAGAGCAAGAAGATGATGAATCTCCAACATGAGTATAGATTGTGCTTTTGACTTCACTGTATGAGAAGAGTCTTGCGTACAAGTTGATTTACATGATAGATTGAATACGATAGCTTTAATTGGATCATAAATCCACTTTATAGCGATCCGTAAAAAGCCTAGATTTTGTCGAGCTTTATGTTGAGTACTAAAAGTTTAACCGTAAATAAATACGAAAATAAATTGACTTTTATAGAGCTTTCATAAATAAGAGATATCAAAGGCTGTATGCTGTATATACTATACAGCTATATAGATATTTTCATATCTGTAGCGAAAGCACAGCGTTATTAACAATTCTCAGGGATAAAAAACGTCATTACCAGAGCTTTTACATGAATGAATCTTATCTTACCATAACATCTATGTACGAGACAAAAAACTAAAAAAACTCGCGATCTTCTGTTTCACAAGACAGTGAAACAATTAAACCGTTTCTCCCATTCCCAGATCAACAAATTATCGCGATTACCATGATCATAATTATGATCAGTTACTCGTAGCGTATATACGGGTAACAACTAGTAGCCCACTTGTATTTCTCATGTTCTTAACTTGTATACAAAACTACAGCTACTGACTACACGGAACCTCGAAGCATGCGTGGCGCGTTGATGTCTTTTGTATGCGGCTTTAAACAACCATGTTTTCCAACACGGCCTTATCTTTTATCGTTTACAAAATGCAACTTTCCGCCGCGAAATACAAACGTCTTAACAACTCCGCCGATACATAAATTTTAACAACGCTTCGCGTGTTTTGACTTTTAACAGAATGTGGAACAACTTAATTGATTGTAATAACAAATGCATCGCAGTTTTTAGCCACAAATTCGAATGAAAGTTCAGCCGAATTCGTGAAACATTCCGATTTTTTTTCTGCACCGAAGAAAATGCTAACACACTGACACACTTAAAAGCGAAGCGAAAAGCGGATTTTCACCGTTGCGAACGTTCAAAACACGTTATTGTTCCAATTGGTAACGCATTACTGAATTATCACACTGAAACCAAAATATAACCCAAATACTTAATCCCCGAAACTCAAGAACCAAGTTCAATAAAATAAACTTACCTATCAAATTAGCTGTTTAATTCCGGACGGTTTGGGGTTAACACAACACAGTTTTGTATATAGAACAACGGGTTAGGGTTGCGCCACGCACGTGTGTTTGGGATGTCGATAGTTTGGCGTGTGATCGCGACGTGCGCTCGGGGCGAGGGCCGCGGTAGACTGGCGCGCCGCCGCGTCTGCGCGCACCTGCCGCCCGGCCCCCGCACTAGTGACAGGTGGAACGGCACATCGATATCGATACGGTGAAATCGTGGTCGTATTGCAACTGCCGAAACTTTAATCGTAAAGTAGTTTGTTGCAGTGTTAAAGCACATGGAAGAATGGAAGTCTAGGTTCTTCCGGGAAGAACTACTCAACTCGGTACCCTAATGGTTAAGGCCAATGAAGGCATTTGCAGCGTAGGTAAAGGAACATCCGTGGTTATGTAGTAATTACTCAAGTATTTCTATTCAGAATGTATCACTAAACTTGATGAAGTGGAATTGAGGAAGAAAACAACAGAAGGCCTTCACAAACACACCGATATCTAGATGAATATAAGTTAACCAGTCAAACGATAGTCGTCAAGCGGAGTTCATAGGGTTGTGCAAAAAGCTGTTTATAAAAAAAAGTTGTTATACTTACAGTATTCCCAAATTAATAATGCGTATGCAGATCTTCGCTAATTGTCGTATTCCCGGAAACACCCGAATCTTTGAATCGTAAGAGCCCTAAACTATGCATGAAGAAAATGCACTTAACCACTCTATGTACATATAGTCTTCCGACGCTCAGGGAATACGACCGTTGCCGAACAGTGACGAAGATTTCTTTGCAAACGCCAACTCTGCCAAATGGGTTCTAACACAACACAAAGCTAGACAAAACTGCGGAACATTTCTACTAGAAAGACAATATATTTGCGCCAAATGACGCAATATTAATACTACCTATTAGTATTATTATTAATATTAGGTAGTTTGTATTTGTTTCAATATCAACTCTTTTTATTATTTAATTAAACCCCAAGCGAACGCCGGCGTGCGCTCTCTCATTGTCTTTCTAATTATTTATTTATTTAAAAATTTATGTACACACAATAATAAAAGAAAAGAAGAAGGAATCAGAAGAATAGTACAAAGGTGATGCTTATTTCTAAAGAATCTCTTCCAGCATACCAGCGAAAGGAGAGTTGGAGAAAATAGAGATGTAGACACTGTGGGTAGAAGTAAAAGGAAAATTGGTACACATAAAATACACAGTAAACAATGAATTCATATAACATCCAAAAAAAAATAAAAAATATATACAATTATAATTATATATATACACATAATAAAATAAATATCACAAAAATACATACTAAATAATATAATAAAATAATACAGTGTTGTTTCACTCTTCTTTTAAAAACTGCAATAGTTTGGCAGCCCCCTTTCTATTGTGTCTCTAATTTCGGTATTCGAAAGGTTAAAACAAGTCAGGAGAGTGCATCATGCACTATAAATAAAAGCGTGGGCGTCGACAGTTATCAAACGAGTAGGGTCACAGCTGGTGTCCAGATTAATGTACTGTTACTATACCAAGCCTAGAGCGACATAAAGATACCCACTCAAAGTACTCATCAAGCTATCGTAAGTTTGAATTTAACGACATTGAATCAGGAAACGTGATCATAGAAATGGTAGACCTTACTCGTGAATAGGATACATTAGATAGTAGAACAAATTAACGTGATATAAGTGAGCTGAAAATATCTTCGCTTGTCTTGGCTTTGGGCAGCTCGTTGTCCGGCCGTCAGTTACAGACCAAACCTGAGTCGATGGCGCGCTGTGCTCCAAGTGCCGTGGGTAAAAATTGGGTAAGTGCGAGTTGGACTCGCGCACTGAGGGTTCTGTATAAACTTACCTTTGTAACAGTTAAATTCCTGAATGGAGTCTCGAAGATATAAAAAAAAAATTTTTTTGTGACGTAACAACAAATTTACTGTTTTCAGATTTATTCCTGTATCTGTCCTATAAGACCTTGCTTTATGCCAAATTTCAGGATTCTGGGTCAACTGGAAGTACCCTATAAATTTTGATTCCCTTGGGAGTGTCGAAATATGCGCTTTTGCGACATAAATGGCCGTTTTTTTTTTTTCGTTGACTTAGAAGTTTGATTTTTTTACAGCTTTAAGGGACCGCAGACTTGGGAATATATGTAGCTTTAATTTCAACTCGATACCTGCATGCGTTCCCGAGATAAAGGGTCTTGACAGACAGACAGACGGACAACAAAGTGAACCTATAAGGGTTCCGTTCTTTTTCCTTTTGAAGTACGGAACCCTAAAAAGAAGATGATGAAGAATGTCTTCTAGTATCGAAATAACATAAAATCGATTTAAACAAAATCAATGTGCCATATAAGTTACACATTATCACAAACACCTGTCTATAGGCCATCGAACATCGAACCAGAACCATCGACATCGCCCATCACTACCAATACGTAAGCAACGTACTGATCAAATTAATTACCGTCTCATCTCGACTCCGCAACGCTCTCGATCAAAAACTATCACCTTTCTCTTTCACACTCCCTCCAAAACATAACTCCGTCTCTCTCTTTATAAAAAAAATGCTTAGATTCTTCTGCGGCAGCGCGTGCTGAATGTGAAACTGTAAGTTTCACCTGTGGCTTGAATGAATCGGGTGATGTAGGTAATGACTAGTGTTTAAGAAAATATGTGGGTCGTCTGCTAAGTGATGACAATTAGCTGACTGTGTCCGAAAGCTTAGGATTTAAGACTACAAAATAGAATACTAAGTATATAAAGTAATATCTAGACTATCTGATCTTTAAACATCGCCAAAAAAAATAGAGGCATCAAGTTTCAATCAAACTCAATGTCAATTTTTAACAGACTTCTAAAAAAGGAGGAGGTTCTCAATTCGGATATTTGTATTATTTTTTTTTACATTCATTGACATATTGATATGTCAATATTACAGCTAAAAAAAATATAATAAGTGAATCTAGTTATCCATTCATAAAGGTAAATATATTTTTATGAAGAATGGATAATGCTCTGCTCCATACAACATTACGTACAACATTACAACATTACATTAAACTCTATAATTATTCTTCACAACGTTGTTGACACCTCTGCAGTCCGGATTAAGCCTATCTCCTCGTAGTGCATACTGCGTACATCGATGGATTGGAATAATTTGCCTGCAGCGCCTGATTATAATTTAGGCGTATTCAAGGCTGGAGTGAATAGTCGTGTATAATAGTGAATAATCTCTTAATAAACTATTGGGATTCACCATCAACGATTGCATCACTGCTTACCATCAGATGGGATCGCAGTCAAGCACTAACTAGTTCCTATACACAATTTAAAAAAAAAAAACGTTATTTGGTATACACGATTTATGCAGAAGTCAGCAGTTAAGACGAAAAAAGATATCTATTAGTTAGTAAGAGACCTATATAATTAACTTCCGAGCATTGCGAGGGAGTTAATAAAGAAACCTGAGTGAAGTGCGGAATTCAAGCCGCCCAAGACAAAGACAGCTTTATCCCCATGTTGGATAATCTACTTTTTACACCACCTGTGAGATAATTAAAAGACAATTTAGTTTTAAAACAAATAATATTTCGAGAAATCTAAGTATTATTTACAAATTAATCTTAACTATCACTCGACATGTTTCGAGATTATAACAAACAAAATTCACTACTCTAAGATTCTATAGTTTTAATTTTCTATAAGCTCCCGCTCTTTCATTACTTTTTTTTAGGAACTCGTCAGTAAACATGTTTTAACTTTTTATTTTTGTTACTTAGGGATGGCCCATACTGCATTATCTCCCTAGGGACAGAATGACTAGCTTTAAGTGATGGTTGTATGACATATAAAAGGGCATTATCGAGCAGGTGGTGTAAAAAATATATTATTTAACAATCATCATCACTTTAGCCGAAAGACGTCAACTGCTAGACATAGGCCTCCTCCAAATGTCACCAAAACGACCGGTGCTGTGCGTCTCGCATTATCGGGCTAAGACCCTTACCAGGTCATTAGTACACCATGTGGAAGGCTTTCCAACGCTGCGTGTTCCGGTACGTGGTATAATTCAGCCTGTCATTGTCTCACTGTTAAAACTTTACACTATAGTGAGACAGTACACAACTTTATTTTTAGTCTTTATGCGAAACCTGAATATAGCTTGTTCAGAATCACTAACTAAATCGAGTCCAATAGTTTTTACACCATGCTATATATTTTTTTTAATATTTAATAAAAATCACAAGTTGGACACCACCGACACTAAGTACAACACAGCTCATGGCAGGTTATAGCGAACATTAGACACTAGCGCACAGCTGAATGCGGGAGTAAAACATCCCTTAAACCGGTGATCATCTATTTATGCGGCCAACCAGGTAACATAACAAGTTTATAACTTCGTGATTTTTCATAAAATTTTGTACACAGATTCTTTACATAAAAATATTAGACACATGTTTCGGGTGTCGCATATACTAAAACTAAAGTTGTATATTATCTGTCAATAACCTTCTCTGTATGAGAAGGCATCTTTACTTTGTAAAGGCTTCTTCTTATACAGAGAAGGCACGAGCTTTGTCATCATGCTTACTCAAAGCGGATAAACGATTTCAGACTAGTATTAATTACTTACTTCTGCCAGTGGTTTCGCTCACGTGAATCTTGGAAATTATCACATTTCGGGATAAAAAGTATCGTATGTACTATTCGAAATCATGTGTGAAAATTATATGCAAATCCGATCAGTCATCACACACTCGCACATACAAAAAATTTTCTTCTTTATCATATTAGTTTGATAAGTTCTAATTCCTCATGATGTTTTAATTCATGATTTATCTATGAAAGAACTAATAGATACTAAATAGTCGTCCTATATCGCACCTTCGATGCAACAAGGTCACAACAGCTCATTTTTTAATTTTACAGGAGAAGACTTGATTTTTTTTTTCACATTTATTTCCTCATTCCTGGATTACTATTATAGTAGGTTTGAAATCTTTATAAAATTAATTGTTTATTTTGTATGCTATAGTTTTATGTAAAAATCTTATATTGAATTACGAAAAAAATCCTAATAAAAGACATAACAAAAAAAAGTGTCCTGAATTGATTTGAATTGTTCAACACTTTTTAGTTAGTGACTTAGTAGTTCCAATTTGTGATGTTATTTTTTTTTTAATTTATTAAAAAGAATTGAGGTCTTAAAAATAGTTACGTCTTTGTCGCTCTAATAAGTGAGAATAAAAATGGTCATAAATACATTTGTTTGGTTGTAGCTCCAGCGTACGTCAACAACTCGCGGGCGCGGGGGTAATGCTGCCCAATGAAACGTTGTTGCCCCAAAACGCATGGAAAAACCGCCAATAACCACAAAGGCACCTGCGCTAACTAGTAGAATTTTGAGATACTTTCGCGTATGTTTTGTTGCCCCAAGTATAGGCATGGTTCAGAGACAATTTGGCATAAACTAAAATTAGCAAAGACTTTGTTGCACCGAAGCGAAGGTGCGATATCTACTGTCATGAAATACACCTAGAATTGATACTACACTACTTTAGAACAGCAGGAATTTTAAAAAGATGATAATAAATAAAATAAGATGAAAATATAAAAATATCAATTTTCTTATAAAAAATGAGTCCTTACATGTTACATTTAAAATTAAATTTTTTCTTTCTTTATGAATTTTCTGTCTCCTTATATCTGAAAATAAATGTTAAAAAACACATCAGAAAAACTTCATATAGATTTGATTAGTAAAATGCTACATTAAAGTTGGATTGAGAACTTTTGTTTGTTAACAAATAGCCAAGTAGTAATTAAACAAATTCTTTTGGTGCCTCTGTTGTATGTCAATTTATGCTTTAATTTTAAGTTTCTCAATTCTATTTTATTACAAGGTCTACAGTAAAGGTAGAATTACTTTACGCACACGTGGGCCACATACGCCGATCTGGGCACGTCGGTCTAGACTTGCAGAGATCCACGCGACGCCACGCAACGCGCAGCTACGTA
Source organism: Mythimna vitellina (assembly GCA_949316375.1). Lineage (NCBI taxonomy): Eukaryota > Metazoa > Arthropoda > Insecta > Lepidoptera > Noctuidae > Mythimna > Mythimna vitellina. Next base: position 7,318,249 of record OX438696.1, read on the forward strand.
CAAATCAAGCTAGAACTACATTAGACCGACACACACGTGTAATACGCCTGATTTGTACGTAGAATAACGTCGCGTGGCGTCGATCAAGTGTAGCTCTACAAGTCTAGTTTCCATATAAAATGTATGGAGACCGACGCGCCCAGATCGGCATGTGTGGTATGCGCAGTGTAGTTCTAGCTTCAGGTTGTTGAAACTTCAACGGTCCGGACTAAGCGTTTCGCTTCGTCGTTTATACCGCGTACATCGAAGGACTGGAACAATTTGCCTGCTGCGGTCTTCCCGTCCAACTATAATTTAGGTGTCTTCAAGGCTAGAATGAATAGGCTCTTAATAAACTAGTGCGCCTGACCATCAATGATTGCATCTCCGCTTACCATCAGGTGGGATCGCAGTCAAGCACTGGTATATATCATTAAAAAAAAAAGGTGTGGTCCACGTATGCGTTGGTCCAGTGTAGTTCTTGCTTGAAATATACACTATTGTTCAAGGTTTTTTCTTTAATATACCTCCATCACACTTTACTGTAATGCTCGGTAGTCAATAGCATAGTCGGCCTTATAATGTTCCCACTGTTGGGACTCAGGCTCCTCTTTAAGGAGAGGGAATGGGCCGTAATCCACCACGCAGGCCCAGTGCGGGTTGGTGAATGTCACATGTCTTCGAATTTTTGGTTCTAGGACATACCGGTTTCCTCACGATGTTTTCCTTCACCGTTTTAAGAGCAATGGTGATGAAATAAATTACTCAAAAGTAATGCGCCTGGCTGGGTTTGAACTTACGACCTACAACTCGTAAGTCGGGGCCGTTACCATTCAAATTTTTGGTTCTAGGACATGCCGCTTTCCTCACGATGTTTTCCTTCACCGTTTTGAGAGCAGTGGAGCAGCTTGGTAGTCAATAGAAAAGAAGAACATCCCATTTGTCAAATGGATCTTACCTGCCCAGAAATTAAGTAGTTATTGTAAACTTACTTGCAAGCTATACATGTATAGAAAACGGTTTGTCCTTCATCTGCGGATCTCAGCTGCAGTGTAGCGTAAGACATTCTGTCATTGCCACACTTTGGACATCTTCTCTCTACAACGGGACCCTCTGGCCCATCAGTACTCAACATATTTTCATGTGTTACCACCGACACTGTGTTGAAGTGAATTGTGTAGTTGAATTTTAAGTCACTGAAATCTGTAAAAAAAAATCTTAATAAGCATAATCAGCTGCTGAGTCTCAGGCCTCTTCTCTAGAAGGGGAATGGGACATAATCCACCACGTGGGCCCAGTGTTGTGGGTGTTACATGGTTCTAGGACATGCCTGTTTCCAGATGATGTTTGCCTTCATTGTTTTGAGAGCAATCACGATGATATTACATAAAGTAATGCGTCTGGCTGGATTCGACCTTTTGAATACCGTAATTAGAGACACAATAAAAAGTCAATGAGAGAGTGAACACCAATACTGTTTGGCTGACTATATTTGTAATTGTAATGACTATACTTGGATAGGTAAAATATTGCTACTGAATTTGAAAACAGTTATATCCAACTGATAAATATGACAGTAATTTTTTAATTGATGTTTTATATTGCATTTTATATATCCTATTGTTGTTAATTAATAAATATTTGATAAACTATATTTCATAAATTTTGAAATACTTGATACATAAAAGCATGAGAGGATATCTACTATAACTGCCTGCTTTCAATAAAAATTTATTTTAACATTTTTCATTAAATGTCTTCAATAAATAAATACATAAAATATATAATCATTTAACTTACTCTCAGCATCAAAAGAGGCTTTACAGGCATAACACCTCACTGAACCAAATTCCTGGAGTAGAGGTAGAATGGAGCCACACCGGGCACAGAACGCAGTGCTGCTTGAAAATGGTCCTGTGTCTGCCATTGCCTAAAAAAGATAATAATTAATGACAGGTTTATTGTTATTAGATTTAATTAGTCATTTAACCTTTTGAGTATTGTAATTAGAGACACAATAAAAAGACAATGAGCGAGTGAACACCGGAATTCGCTTGGGGTTTAATGAATTAAAATATAATACTAGTCATTTCTTCCTATGTTGGGTTAAGACAGATCCCAATTTACACTAATATCTAGATATGGAGTTGTGGACACTAGCCCTAAACACAATACAATACACGAATTACTAAGGGGGTAATAGAAAAAGTATTGAGAAAGGTCTATATGGTTATGTTTTAATTGTAGTGGTTAAAATCACAACAATTAAAACATAACTCTGCAAAAATACATTATAGATAAAGGTCATGGCTAAAAAATCCAGGAAGATAATTGTATTTTTTATTATGTGATGTGATGTGATCAACAATGGATGCATGCATGCATGCATAGAAGTAATAGACCCCTAAATAGGTTGTAGCTATCTAGAAACAGGGAGTCTGTCTGGTAGAGAATTCCACTCCTTAGCTGTATGCACAATAATCAATATGTTCTCAAAATGTTTTGAGAGTATGGGTGATATATTCACTATGTGGTGCAACGTTGTACATCTGGTGGTTCGATGATGGAACGAGCTTGTGTGATGTGCAAATCCGATGCACACTCCCCGAAACACCCCGAAATGTAAATGAGGAGAAAACTGATAGGCTGTCAACTCGGCGTCGATGCTCAAGACTGGAGTTTTGACTCGAAAAGTGAATCTTCGAGTGAATCTTCGAGTACGAACCAAGAAAATTTTGGTTCGTACTCGTTTCATAATCCTAATCTTAGCTGGGAGTATTATTATGAATGCAAGCTGTACAGGACTAATTACTTACCTAGTTTGTGCTCACTCAACAATCTAAAGAACTAAGATAAACTATTTGAGCGTTTTTAACTTTTTAAACACGAGCAAATCTTTGAGGTTATTTTGATTTGTTAATGTTTTGATGTTATTCATGTTATGACCGATAGTGATGGGCGACACAAGTTATTTTAATCGAATTACTTAAATAATACAACATAAAAGTCAACTCGAGTTGCTTTTTCCTTCAACTCGAATTGATTCGGTATAAATTCGTTAACTCAGTAGTGGTTTAGACAATACGAGTCGCGCCAAACGATTAAGGGGAAAGTTAAGTTTAGATAAAATAATCTTATTCCTTGTGTTTATAAACTTGACATAAATACATATAACTAAATTAATAAATAAATTTAAAATTCGCGTAAACCAAATAGCACGCAAATTGCTAATTTAACATAAAACATTTGATATCAGGAATTTCACTTGGTAGTCTTACGAATCAAAAAGGTTAGGTACATTAATTACCGTCTAAGTCTAATTTATCTGACTCAAGTGTTAGATCAACTATCATTGATTCGTTATCGAGCGGGCTCTACGTAACAAGTTGAGTCGACGAACCGAGTATACTCGGTGGAACGAGTTGGTCGGTAAACAGAGTTGATTCCGCAGAACGAGTTAGGTTAGCAGCTTGAGTTGACTCAGCAGACCGTGTTGACTCGGCGTATGAGTTGACTTAGCCCACCGAGTCAAATTGATTCGAGTTTCAACTCGAATCGGCTGTTCGAATTCACCAGTTCACCACCATATTAGTCGAAAAATCGATTTGACATTAGCATGAGCCATTGCCAACTCGATGATAGTTTTTGGATGCTAAGTCTTTTAAGCCATGTCTTCGTATGAATAGTTAATTTAATCTGTTTACCATTTAATTACAATAATGGATGTACACTTTCTAATATTTTTGTAGTATTTAACGAACTTTGCCGAGAAGTTTGACTTGCGCAGAGATAGTCAACACTGCAATAAAATTTTCAACTCCATTTTTACCGAGATCACTCATGTTTCAATAATTCCACATATTGTACAGTTGCTCTACTATTTATGAGGAGTCAGTGTACAAAACTACACCAATTTTACATCACAATATCCACTAGGAAACAATGTGCAAATAATTAAAACAGTCACTGAACTTCCCTAGAAGAAATCCCGCCCAAAAAAATACCCCAAAAGAAACCGCATATTTCCGTGGATAGAAATTCTTCCAAAAGATCAATTTTTAATCGATTCAAATCAAAGTCTAAGGAATTGATTCAGAAATATACGGAGTTCTTAAAAATAGATATCGTAATATCGATTTTCGAATTGATTCGAGATTTGAGAATTGAATTGAATAAAGCGTATCCTGAATTGTGAGAGCAATAAGTAATTAGTGAGAATTTTATTGTAGTTTTCGCTATCTCAGCGAAGTTTGCTGCGAAGGATGAATCGATACATTTGTTGCCAAATAGATACTATTTCAAAAAACATTAGAATGTGTTACACCCTAATCCTATGTAAAACAAAAATTAACTACTATTACGAAGAACTTATTACGCAAGAAAACGTTGACGAAAGACTAGGCGATATGGTGGAACAACTATAGCCTTTCCTAAGGGGTAATCAGAAAAAAAAGCAGAAAAACAACATCACAACATAATGTCAAAAGACATAACAACAATATCGTATTTTCACTTGTAATTTCGTGAAATTAAATAACTAAGATTACCAAGAAGCATACCATAAAATTTCCGTATAATATTTAATATAATTCCGTATATAATAGTTCTGAATTGAGCAGTGCTTGAAAGAGTGAAGGTCAGTAAAATACATAAATCTAGCAGGCCGGTGTCGCAACAACAACATGACGATATGCAAAAATTTATAAAAACATAACACTTTTATTACATAACATGCACGTGTTCTTTCGTCTAACATATTAATCTTCCATTATTAAGCTAACCCTTCCGCTTTTCGTAAAAAAAATTCATACTGTGAAGTAAAAAAATCACAACAAACATTTTGCTTCTAGCGCATCGTTTACCATGGATGAATCTATAGAGTCATTGGCTCAACCAGACCTCGGCTACGTCCCATCAATACCACCAAACCAGGCAATGGAAACTGCACCAGCTACGGTGGCGCCATCATCAGGTCCTCAAAGCGGAAGACATGAGGAGTTTTCTGTGGAAAAGGTTCTGGATCGAAGGATCAAGAATGGCAAAGTCGAGTTCTTGTTGAAGTGGAAAGGCTATTCTCAGTAAGTAGTTTTGTTTCTTAACTGTGTAGAATGTTGAAACAGCTAGATTTTAGATTTAAAATTATTAGACTTTGTCTCTGAGTATGTTCATCTATCATTTCTTGTGAAGTTGTGTATTTTATCAGTACTATGGTACCCTCGTCAGTCCTCTGACAACAAGTTCAGAAAAATGAAAATATCTTAGAATCTACTTAAAAAAGTGACTGCCCGAATCACATACAAATATTTCATTACATTAGCTGTCTTACATACCCAAAATTATCGTAATTTGATTCAAAATGTATCATAAACAAAATATCCCTAAACCCAACTTCTGTATATTCCTATGTACATCTAGCAGCCTTGTGTAAAAACAGGCCTAAGAATTTAGACTGTAAATTAATTCTTTGCCCTTAGGAATAATCAGTCTATAATATCCACACTATACAGACATATGCCTCTTCTTTGGAAAGAGGATAGGGTGTGATATGATGTAAATCTTTCAATTTATCTTTTACACCAACAGTGAGAAAGAAGAGAATATGTTATGTAAAAGAGTAGATGAGTAAATTCACTTGATGGCTTTATTTATATTAATAATAACATAATTATTCCTCTCACTATGTATTTAACATAGCATTTAGCACACTTAAATAATATGTGCATTCTCGAGTGTGACATTCAAACTAATTCTATGGTCAATGTACAGTGTTACTGGTTCAGTTCTGAGTTATTTTATTTTGCCATTTTATTCCTTAGTATGTTAAAAGGATAAAGGAGGAGCTTATGGTTATAATGATGTTGGTGACCATCTTAACAAACCAAGATTCCTCTAATCCATATCTAAAATAATTTTTAAGTTGTTGATCCCGGCTGTCATTTTTACATTTTTGTCAATCATTAAGGGTTAGTCAGATACCAGAAAATTTGTCACTAGTCTTACGAAGAGGTATAATGCTACCCAATAACTAGGTTGTGAAAGTCAGATAGGCGGTTGCTCCATGTAAAATATTAGTATTTTATTTTATTGGAGATAAAAAACATTTACATGCTAGAGAAAATACAAAAAAAAATCCTTAAAACTAGCACAAACATGTAACCCACTCCAATGTCCACATATTGACATTTGAATAAAAGAAGAGAAGGACTGTGGTAATATTTTACAGTATACAGTGCCTTCTGCGAAAGTTGTATCCGGTTGCATCCGTTTACAACTGGAAACCGATCACAGCATAGTTGGGAAACTGGGACTCAGGCTTCCTCTCTTAGAGAGGAGACCAGAGTCCCAGCAGTGGGACCATTTTAAGGCTGATTATGCTTATGGTTATTCTATTAATTGCAGTGATGACAATACATGGGAGCCTGAGGATAATCTTGATTGTCCGGAGCTTATATCAGCATATGAAGAAGCTCGTATGAAACGGGAGAAGGAAGCTGCAGCCACAGCGGGCGCTGCTGCAGCCGCCGCTGCAGCCGCCGCCGCTGCTGCTGCTGCAGCTGCTGCCGCTGCTACTGCGGCTGCTGCTAATCCTGATCCTATTGAAGAGACTTTGGCTAGCCGTAAGAGAAGCAGGAGGGGAGACAAAAAGAAAAAGAATGAGGTATGTTTTGTAGACAGTCTTTATTGGAATAGGTTTGAATAACCTATTCAAATTATTTGTAATGATCTTATGGCCAGCTCAAACACAATTTTCCAATGATTTTTGGGAATATACTCAATGATAATGGGAATAGAGTTCAAAACAATTATTTATTATCCTATAGGGCAAGTTTTATTTATTGTTTGGATCTGTGCAGATCCTTAGGTCCTTGCAGTCAAAAAACACTGAGATATTCTCATTAAATATTCATATAAACCATAATGTCTACACTTGTCTATAAAAGACCAGGTTTATAGTACTTACTCACTATCGGTGTGCCTGTAACCAGATGTATTTTGTTTTTTAAGCTATATGTGAGGTTTGTATCAGATGATATTCTGTTTTTTCTGTAGTAGTAAAACATGGCAAAAGTTTCAAATGAGGAGATTAATTGAGGCCTTTTTATTTATTTTTTATTTCTCTTTGTAATCTAATGATTTTATACTAATTCAGTATGTTTTACTAGTTTTCAATTTTGATAGTCTATTCCAGGGATGTTGAACCATTTAAATGAGAATGTGCACTAAAAATATTTAAAAAAACATGTAGTGTAGGCTTAGTGATTTGTCAAATGAACAAATATTTAAAAATGCTATTAATTAGCAGCCCAAAATTCGTATATCGTAATGTTTACAGTAGTTTGTTTATTCAATTATATGTATAGAAAAGAAAATTGGTGTGATTACTAGTGTATCAAATCACCTACATTTTGTACTTCTTACACTGGCGTGCCGAATTATTTTGCCTCGTGCCACCACGCGTGCCATAGGTTCGCCATCCCTGGTCTACTCTCTCTACTCTACCTCTGTATTTTTTCAACAGGTTTTACAAGAGATCGAAAAGCCGCGTGGCCTAGCGCGAGGTTTATCACCCGAGAAGATTCTGGCTGGTCAACTGTTCCATGGTTCATTGTACTTTTTGGTGAAATGGTAAGAAGTAGTTTACTAAATATGTAATGGTTCATTTATCAGCGGCTTCGGCTGCGAAAATTATCTCTCAGGAATGTTCCTACTAGCTGTATAAAAATGGCGGCACGTTTGGCGCAATGATTAAGCGATTGGCTGCTGAACTGCGTGTTGCGGGTTCGATTCCCACGGAACAAATATTTGTTTGACCTACTGATAGATGTTTTGATATATACAACAATAGTTTTAGTATATGCGAAACCCGACACGTCTAGTATTTTTATGTAAAGAATCTATGTACAAAATTTCAGAACTGTACGATGAAAAATCACGAAGTTATAAGCTTATTATGTTACCTGGTTGGCTGCACAAATGCATGGTCACAGGGCCATAAGGGCGATTGAGGGGTTGTTTCGCTCCCGCATCCGACTGTACGCTGGCGCCTATTGCTCGCTATGACCTGCCGTGACCTGTGTTGTACTTAATTTCGGTGGTGTCCAACTTGTGATCTTTTTTAAATATTTTTGGGCAAAAACATAACATGGTGTAAAAATTATTGAAATCGATTTAAAAACTGATTCTGAACAAACTATATTCAGATATTTCGCATATACTAAAAATAATGTTGTACAAGTGAAATAATTCTCGTATTTCAATCGTTGTTACTTCCAGAGATTACATTTTACAAATAAAATAAGTAAACAATTATTTAACTTCTTTATAACATTAGTAAAGATATAGAGATAAGATAATGCTTGAACCTCTATCTTACAGGCACGGCTGCACAGACTTTGACGTGGTACCGGGCCATGAGTTGGGAGAGGCCTACCCTGACTTTGTCATCAGCTATTATGAGTCCTGCGCTCCGTTCAGCGTCAGACACAAGATTGGGAAGATTATGAGGATTGCTCCAGAGGTAAAACATGGTTAAAATCTAGTTGCAATATCATTTCAGTGAGTATATTAATCCTCCGGAGGCCTGGAGTTGCGAACGATGAGCAATGCTCGCCGTCGCCGACCGATCTCGAGTCGTCGACGGCGCGTAGTGTAACCACACGCGTTCAACATAACCGTAGGTATCCAGTAGAGCCAATGTCTATAGGACTATGGGAGGACTTCTGAAAAGATAATTGTGGATAACTAAATCCACCATTTCTTGACGGATTTTAATAATTTAAAAAAATAAATATACATACAATGTACTAAGTAAAAATCGGATTTGCTATTATGTGATTGATTCTCGTATCTGTAAAAAGCCGTGCTTTCCGAGCCACGCAGAAATCTCAATATATTTAGATGGTCATCCATTTTTTATACTTTTTTTTTTCGATATTTTTTACACCACCTGCTAGATAATGCCCTTTTATGTGTCATGCAACCATCACTTAAAGCAAGTCTGTCCCTAGGGAGATAATGCAGTATGGGCGATCCCTAGGGAATAATGAAATTTGAAGTTGGAACAACAAAAAACATTATTACCCGACTATGTTTTAAAACTAAAATGTATGTGCATAGATTTATTCATAAATCGAACAGGCCACTAAAAAAAATGATTAAATCTTATTATAATAAATATTTTATCCTTAAAATTGGTTGCTTGGTTACTGCCGCGTCTATAAACAAAAGTAATGAAAGAGCGGGTGCAATAGAGAAAATTAAAACTATACAATCTTAGAATAGTGAATTTTGTTTGTTTCAAATCTCAAAAGATGTCGAGTGATGGTCAAGATTAATTTGTACATAATACTTATATTTCTCTAATCTCTAAAGAAAAAAACGTGTTGTGCCGACCCCAAATAACACGGTACAAGGGCAGGAAGATGTTGACTTATATTTCTCTAAGATATTATTTGTTTTAGTAAATTGTCTTTTCATTATCTCACAGATGGTGTAAAAAGTAGAGTATCCAACATGGGGATAAAGCTGTCTTTGTCTTGGGCAGCTTGAATTCCTCACTTCACTCAGGTTTCTCTATTAACTCCCTCACAATGATCGGGAGTTAATTGTATAAATTCCTCACTATCGTTCGGGATTAAAACTTAGCAACCTTCGCTTCGTTCGGATTTCAAAATGCCGCCTGCTACTTAAAGACACTGCTTTATCCCCTGGTCACATAAAGTCTTCTATTTTACACTATTAAATTATTTTCTATGACTACATTGATTGTCTAGTGTGTTCACAAGACTACCGCAGAATAAAGAATCCTGGGTACGGATAGGTACTGTGTAGGCCAAGTGTTATTCGTTTTTTCATCTGGAATCTCTTGGTAGCAGTGTAGCAGTTTCTATGCCCCCACACACGAGCTAAAGAGCTGACGTCACACAAATCCTATATCGCGGTATCAAAGTTCTCCGCGCGATTCCACATTCAACAGTCTGAAAACAGCTATCGGGCATTTGCCTGGATCTGATTACACGCACTTGGTCCTGGACACGGTCCGTGTAACACACACACACATCACACACACACATTCACACATCAGATTTAATTTAACCAGTGACTAAATTTTATGGTCATATTTCCAGTTGCCAGCTGCGGCACCACCAGCATCCGAGCCAATGGACGTCGCCGGAGACCTATCAACCAAAAATTGTTAGTATATTTCACTAATTTGTATAAATTGTCATGAACGCTAAACGTAAGCGCAACGCATGGGAAGTATGCCAAGCCATTTCGCTATTTGCTATTAAAAAAAATAACAAAAAAAACGAATTCATAAGCTTTTAAAAAGATTTCCGCCATATTGGATTTATTGTTTTTCGTAATCTTTATAATAAACTTTAGCATAGGCATAGTCGGCCTTATAATGTTCCCACTGTTGGGACTCAGGCCTACTCTCTAGGAGAGGGAATGGGCCGTAATCCACCACGCGGGCCCAGTGCGGGTTGGTGGATGTCACATGTCTTCGGATTTTTGGTTCTAGGACATGCCAGTTTCCTCACGATGTTTTCCTTCACCGTTTTGAGAGCAGTGGTGATGAAATAAATTACACAAAGTAATGTGCCTGGCTGGGTTTGAACCCACGACCTATAACTCGTAAGTCTGGGCCGTTACCACTCGGCTACCACTGCTCAGAATAAAAAATGAACTAGTTAACTAGTAGCTTGTAAAACATCTATTTTCTATTTTTACCAGCTGAAGAGGCACCACAACTGCAGTTACCGACTGAAGCGGAGTCGCTGCCTACGGAAGTGGCAGTCAACTGACCATCGTTTTACAACGCTCGCAGTAGTGACTACTAACTGAGAGACCCTTGAGTGAACTGGTGAACTGTTGAATGATGAATTGTGGGTTGTTTGTGTTCGGGGACTAGATGATGCATGAGATAAAATGCGTTCGAAATAAGAATAGGATCGATTGCTATGACGTCACGTCATATTGTCAAAACGAAGAAATTGAGTAGGGTGAGCAAAACAAGAAATTTTTAAAATTTAATTTATTTACGAATCGTGAACGAAAAAAGTTTAATCAGAATCCAGTTCTTAAATTTTGCGTCATTGTGGGAAGTGTGTGAGTAGTGGTAAATGTAAGATTTCTTCTTTTTGCTTTTGCGAATTGTACCTAACAATGAAAATAAGAAAGAAAATAGTTTTTTTTTAACTAATTATGTCTTAATATTTAGCTAATTTATATTAAAAAATAACATTTTTACTTCACCTAGATTTAATTAAGACTTGTAATACAAAGTCGAAAGGAAACCCTTTTTTTTTTTTTTTTTTTTTGGTTGGGAAAATCATCCTAATGACATCCCCGCTCTTGGGCGGAACGGGAGATAGTGTCAGACTCTTACTGACTAAAAACCCACTCCTGTTCCTTCGTTGCCTTCGTCCTAGGGCCCCGGGTTTCGCTTTCACACTACCCAGGGCCCCAGTAGGCTTCGACCCTGCTGGGCCCCTACGATTTGCTGACATCTCCTTGAGGCGCGCGTGGAACAAAACGCGCCGTCGACGACTTGGGCTCGGTCCGGACGGTTACCGGACGGTCAGACGGCGAGCCACCCATTGCTCGGCGTCTGCAAGCCCGCGCCTACGGTGGCCGGAAATCGGGATCGGAATCCCGGCGGCGATTGGGGCGTGAGGACCTTTGCCTCACGCGATCGGCCGCCTCCTTTGCTAGCATTACTGCTTCGCAGAAGGAGGCAACCGCCTGCCACTCCTCCTCGCTCCGGACCATGGCCTGTACCAAGGCCCGGCGCGAGAGATCGCTGCCGCCGATCGCCCCCGCGAGGACACGGCGGTGCTCTGCCCAGGCGGGGCACACCTCTACCGTATGCTCCACCGTGTCCTCCGGGCGGTCCACACAGTGGCGGCACCCGGGCGTTTCTTCCGCACGAATCCGGTGCAGGAACCTCCCGAACTTGCCATGTCCGGTGAGGACCTGCGTCATGCGGAAGGTGAGGACGCCGTGAGGTCTTTCCAGCCACTCCTCAAAGAGCCTTTATTGATACGAAAATAAGTTTTCTTTGCAAACCGTACTTTTCACTCAAAATTTGACAGATCGAGGTTATTGACTTGCCTATTCATATTTGGAACGCAGTCTGGGATTATTATTAACTAGCTGATATGACACGTTATCCTATTTTAGCAATTAACTATCCAACACTCGATGGTTAAATAGTCCGTAGTTTTCTGTAATTTCATAATTTTCAAAGACAACAAAAAAGAATTCGCGAAATTGGTCCAGCCGTTCCGTGTTGATTTTTTTTTTATATATTAAATAGATTATTATAGTTGAATGTCTCTAGGAAGTAATAAAACGACAATATAAAGTCAAGGCATGTTGGATACTTTCAACCTCATTGAAATTAAATTTACTACGGATATTTTTCAGAGATTTCAAACTATTTTTATTTTCCTTGCTTTTACATTAATGAATATACAAAAATAACTATGAAAAATGAATTTGTACTGGGTAACATACTGGACGTATTGAGTAGGGATTGCAAAATCCGGATATTTTAGAAATTCGAATTTCTATACTCTCGTCCGACAAAAATCCGGATTTTTCGAACTTTTCAGTATTTTAAGTTGTTTTGATATAACTGAGATAAATAGCATAAATAATTTAAAATATGTATTTATTCGCTTAATTCACAGCACGACGGAATAAAATCAACTAAAATAATCCACAAAAATTTAGACATCGGTCATTTTTCCCGTTATGAATTCATGTAATGTAATGTAATAATTTTTAATATAACATTAACATAAACCTTAGACAATTAAGATAACAATATAAAGTGATTAAAAAAATCATTAGGGTAGTGTAAATATTGTAAGGCACCGACAACAATATAGAGCCGTCTCTCTGTAATTCTCGTTTTCAATGAATTTGCCAGTTGCTTTACAGATATCGTGTCTTGGCTGTCTAAAGATTTTATTAAATGTTGAAAAGCTATATCGGCCGTTAGAATAGTGGCATCTCTGTGGCGAACCAAATTCGCGCAAATACACTATACTACACCTAATCCAACTAATTAAAATATCCTTTGGACTACTTTTAATGGAAATTTGTGGATAACTGCTAATATTAAACTGAGTTTTGACTAAAATCCGAAAAAACCGAATTTGAGTCCAAAAAACCGGATTTCAAAATGTCATGTCAAGAATAACCGGATTTTCCAATTATTTTCGAATTTCGAAGAATCCGGATTGCAATCCCTAGTATTGAGCATCGCATCGCTGAAAAAATGTTATCACATTCATTTGAAGGTTAATTTAATTTCGTCGTGTATAGCCATTACAAAATCATTTGAATAATCTTTTTGTTAACTTTCATTATTCATGTTAACCGTAGAGTGTTTCGGTCTAACCTTTTTGTTATAAAAAAAATGCTATCTGCATTATTGATACTAGCAACATCTAGATTATCTTTTGTCACTAAAGCTACACACTTTTCATCTGTGTATTTTATCTTTTATACTGTTAGAATTTAAGGATGGGAATGGTATAGCAATAAATTGTGTAATTGCTTAGAGAAATGGATTTTAATCTGCGATAAATATAAAAGTAATATAAGCATAGTGATATAAGATTTGAATAGATTGATATCTACGTTTTTGACAGTTTGTTTGTCATATTTTTCTTGATTTATTTATAGAGACTTTATTTCCGTACTTATATGAAAAGGTTATTAGGATTTTTATATTTACTTTGAGTTATCGATTTGTAGGAATGAACTTCTGTTTCTATAAAAAAACCGGTTGATTACGTTACAGATTCAGACTTTGGAGGTAAGCGGAACAGAGTAAAGTCCCGCAAACCTCCATTGAAAAGGGAGGATCCTCCGACCAGACAGGTGTAATGTCTGGTGGGCAACTGCCCGATAGATCATTTTTCGGGCTGTTCTATATGTTCTAATCGCGCGGAGAACTTTGATTGCGCGATGCAGGATTAGTTCTTATGTGACGGTATAGATGTCGCTAGTACCATTACTATACCAACCATACATGGTTTAATATCCTGTACTTGCTCGATTTGCAGGTCAATAATCTAAAAAGTCTTGTAGAGAAAATAAAATAAAAGTTTGCGTAAGATATACGAAATAATTCGAAATTATCTACTTTCGAAGTATTCCTTGTACTTTATAAACATAATTTTATATTTTACTACTAATTCTCCGTGTTTAAAAATAATAATAAAGATGCTGTGATTTTTTATATTGTAAATAGCCTAAAGTGCATTATGTCATTGCATTCTATCCTTTAAAATAAATTATACTTCACTATACTTCATTCGAAATCAGAAGAGACATTTAAACTAACCTTTTTAGGGTTCCGTACCTCAAACGGAAAAGCAGAACCCTTATAGGATCACTTTGTTGTCCGTCTGTCTGTTAAGACCCTTTATCTCGGGAACGTGTGAAGGTATTGAGTGCAAATTAAAACCATATATTCAGGTCTGCGGCCCATTAAAGCTGTGAAAAAATCAGACTTCAGAGTTAATAAAAAAAAAAAGATACGGCCGTGTATGTTGCAAATAATGTATATTTCGACACTCTCAAGGGAATCAAAATTCATAGGGTACTTCCCGTTGACCTAATAACCTGAAAGTTGGCTTGAAGCAAGGTCTCATAGCACAAGTATAGTATAAGAAAAAAAAAATTAAAACTGTAAATCATATGTCACAAAAAAAAAACTCTTTTTGTGATTCATAGCGATCATTCGAGTTTTCATAGCTAAGGTTGTACGGAACCCTCAGCCCTGCGTTCAAAAATAACCAGAGTAGGGTAGGTTCGTTACTCTAACCGTTCAAAAATGCTTTGAGTTGCAACCCAAGGGCGTTCTTTTATAACTCGAGTAGCTACCCTAGAGTTAATCCCACTAACTCTAACTCCGAGCAGGGTAGGTTGGTGTAAGCGGCAGGAATAACAGTTGCTTGACATTGACAGTTAAACTCTACGTTCTCGTTAAAAAATGCGAGCGTAGAGTATCTAACCTGATGACGTCATTAGAGTTAATTCTAACCTCATTTTTGAACGCAGGGCAGTGAGCGAGTCTGACTCGCACGTACCCGGTTTTGAATTGTCCGTTCAACCGATTTTGACTTTATTGCGTAATGGCATGATAACGGGGGCTGCAGTTAACAGTTGAAATTGTAACCACTTTTTTTGCTTTTAAAGCCATCCTTATGCCTACGGAATAGAAGTCAAAATCGGTTTAATGGACAGTAAAAAAGTTTTGTTTTTGTGTTTAATTTAATTGCGAATGGAATATACATCGACTTACAATATAGTTTTGTATCCAATAAATGTTAGAGGTTAAGTTATGAAATAAAAGAGAATTACAATTTTCAAGCATTCATTTATTTTTCAATACAATCTTATATTAATCCCTGTAATATAAAACGAGTACAAAACTTACAAACAAAAATCGACTTATAACTAATTACATAGAGTATCAAATACTTTGGCATGTCGTCGGTTGGAATGTTAAATATTTCAAATGTATGGATTTAATATTCTTGGCCACAACTTGTTTCGAAATGGCTAAAAGACAAAAATAAAAAAAAATAAAAAATATTAGCCTCATGATACAAAACGTCTTTAAATAATGTAAAAATAAGCTCAAGACTTCTTGTTTTATATCACTTAACACTGCATTTGATAAAACAAAAAAAAACAAATGGAACAAGGTATTTTCATCTTGGCTCTCAGAACAATTTTTCTACTGGCAACATTGCACATTCCGATTTCACAAAATTTGGCCGATATCAATCCATACGTTTTTCGAAAATAAAACCTTATAGCTTGTTAAAGTTCACAAGGAAGGGCGAGATTGACGCTAAGTTCTCGCACTCTGGAATCAGCTTTCCCTTGAGAGAGATGCAGGACTCTGCGCACAGGGGACCTTCGAACCAGTCGCCGAGCATCTTCTTACATTGCGCACAGTTCTCAATGCAGACCTCTATGGGGTTGTAACCGGTTGCTAAGGAAAAATAATAAAAGATTTCTGTTAGTATGTTGGAAACTAGCGGAATAGTGGATGGATAAGGTTAAATTGGGAGTACATTGGGTATGGTGCACTAGTCTAATCAAATCATCAGTTTTGCTTGAGCATTGACGCCGAGTTGGTAGCCTGTCGGATTTCTACCGGTTGGATTCCGTGGCGTTTGCGTCAGAATTACGTAACTTAATTCCGCCAAGCCCGTTCCATCATCGGACTTCCAGAGGTACAACGATGCACCACTGGTACAAGGTAGATATCCCACCCATATGCATAAAATGTTTTGGGAACACATTATTGTGCGCAGTCTCGGATCAAGACAGCTTGGGGCCTGTAGCAAATATAACCAAGGGGCTCCCTAAATATGTATAAAAGACAAAAAAAATAAAATCATTAACTTACTATTCAAACAATCTACGGGGGCTTTATGCAGCGATGGGCCCATAGGCAGTTGTCTACATTGACTATGAAATACGAAATTGGTAAGATTTATATGGCACATATATTTTGTATGTCCAAATGGGCCCCTTACCAAAGCGCAAGGCCCATAGCATTTGCTGATTGTGCGTACCGGGCGCTAAGGAGTAGTAGTTTTGATAACCACAACTTAAATCCAAGTCAAAAGTAAATAGATTAGGTATGTCAAAAGTAATCTAAGTGTGTAAGTAATCTAAGTGCTCCATCCATCATCGCTTACTATCAGGTTAGATAGTAGTCAACCTCGAGGCTATCAATAATAATTAAAAAATTCTGCATTGAGTCTGACGGTATCGATAACATTTTCGATTACAACAAAGCGTGTGCGGGCAGCGACTGGTCGTTCTAGTAGGCCTCTCTTCGCACGCTCTTTGACTTGACTCGATTGTCGTATACTCGAATGATCCAGCTTTTTCGTAGTAGCTGTATGGTGATGGCCTAGAATATGATCACCTGTAGTTTGACAGAGGGACTGTGAATGTGGGGGCGATCGGCGGCAACGATCTCTCGGAAGCGAGGAGTGGCAGGCGGTCGCCTGCGAAGCAGTAATGCTAGCAAAGGAGGCGGCCGCACGCGCGAGGGAACGGCCCTCACGCCTCAGCCGCCGGGATCCCAATCCCGATTTCCGGTACCCGTCCAGACCGAGCCGAAGTCGTCGACGGCGCGTAGTGTTCCACGCACGCCTGAATGGGATGTCAACAAACCGTAGGAGCCCAGTAGGGTCGAAACCTACTGGGGCCTTGGGTTCGCTTCTGTAAGGAAAACGCGGCCCTGGAATGAAAGGCAACGAAGGAACTAGGAGTGGGTTTTAGACATTAAAAGTCTGTACCAATATCTTGTTTACGTTGTATTTTCTCTTACTCCTCAGAGAGGAGGTCTGAGCCCCAGTAGTAGGAACATAATACTGATTATGCTTGTGCCCTTTTAGTTCAGTCCTTTGATAGTCGTTATTTGAAGCCAAAAGCCTTGTTCGATATCTACAGTCTTCATAAAGAGTATAGCATTACCCAGTAATTGAAACATGGAGGTAAGATACGCAATCACTCATGTGTGATATCGTTATTCAGGTGCTTACGGTTATACTGGAAGCCGACCCCAACACAGTTGGCTAAAGGCTCCTTAGGCGCAGGACGAAGAGGGATAATCGCACTCGTAATCCGTACAGCCCCCCTAGCCAAGTTACAACCGTTTCGTTTCGATTCTCTTTTCGTTGATCGCCTCGAGTCGGCCACGCCTCCTATTCCTTTGTTCTGACCACGTGACTGAGCGTTGAAATGACGTCAGAATAGAGGAATCGGAGGCGTGGCGGACTCGAGGCGATCGACGAAAAGAGAATCGAAACGAAACGGTTGTAACTTGGCTAGGGGGGCAGGTGAGAATCGAGCCCGAATCGTCGACCGGCGCGTAGTGTTCCACTCGCGTCTCAAAGAGATGTCAGCGAAACTGTAGGGCCCCGCAGGGCCGATGCCCGCTACGGTTACGGGAATTTTCTGAAAAGGAAACCCGTAGTCCTTCGGCGAAGGACACAGGTGTGGTTTCAGTCAGTAAAAGACTGACAAGCCCTTTCACTGGAACGACAATGACTTCTTGGTCCTCAAAAAAAGTAGACTAAACACTAGGTACTTAAATAAAGAATTGGGTCCTTAGTTTGAAGACTGGCATTTGGTGGACAAAATAACGCCTACTCCATACTTTCGCGAATGCTGGTAGATACAAAGTTGCTTTAGCAAATTAATTAACTATGTTATATCTAATATCAAGTGGATGAATGATTATGATGTATCTTGTCTAGTTAGTGTTTGTGTAGTCTAATAACACCCTTTGGTTACTTATCTATCTACGACAGAGAATTTACTTCATAAACTACCAAGGCCAGGGGCGACGGCTTTTAGAAAACCTCATGGGTGCTCATGTTCATTTGATGACTCGAAAAAGTGGTGATGTGTGAGAAGAGAAATGCACACTGATTGACCGACAAATAAATAAATGTCCTACTTACATACTGCGTATTTAATTACTAATTATGTTTGATAAAAATATAAAATGAAACCATTATATAAAAATGAAACTAGTTTTTATTACCTATCAAGAAATATTATAATTTATACGTAACCTACCTGTACCTACTAAATGTACACAACACAATATGTACTTGTACAGTACGATACTAAACTAATGAAGGTAGATACTGCAGACAGATTTTTTAATGAAATGACTAATCAACATTAATAAACGTTCGTATATAAATCGAACCCGCGACACTTGTATCTTAACCGGCGCTCTAAACCACAGCGCTAAACGGGTCGTCGGGTAATGGAAAAACGCCCATTCCCTAAAAGGCGATTACTGATCTGTTTCTTGATGTCTATTCTCAGGGGTGCTCGGCACCCACTGTTAATTTCTCATGGGTACTTGTGCCCCGGAGCACCCACGGAGTCGGCGCCCCTGACCAAGGCTATTGTTTGAGCTGTCCAATCAGTTTCGTTCATATTAGATCAAATGGGAACATTATGCATGAAGCACTAATATGTGATATTTTTGGTTATTTATGGTTATTGCAAACTTCTTTGTTTCCCGCTTCTGTGCCAAACTGTCAACTGCGTTCCGAACAAGCGTGTAGTACCTAGGTACGACCTATAATTCCCACAGGGTTAAGAGAATTAAGCTTTCTCAGCCAACCTTCCTGCACTTTGGTCACCCACGATCGTCGCGACGTTTCTCGAAAAACTAGGAATTGTGGGAGGGAACTTCTAGCTTACAAGTCTATTGGGATCGGTGACGGGAATACAATTCTAATGGAAGTCCCTTCCACAGTACTATCCAACTACGAGTAGGTAGTCGAAATTACTTGCTTGTTCATAAGCATTTTGTTGGGACTTTACCCATTCAAAATAACCTGAATTTCCTGCTATAAAGACGTCATTCAAGAACCATAATAGGTAACTGCGTATCATATGAGTATATTTAATTTACTTTCAATACAAGTAAATTCCACCTGAATCGTTTATTTTTAGTAAGTTTTTATAAGGCTGGTACAATGACGTATTTCACCTACCTACGTCAAACCAGCAGGAAATTCATTCGGAAGTTTGAATAGCTTCTTTATTGCAGCTTAATTTCTAAAAGAATAAGAGCGAAAATGCTTAAGCATCTTATATTAATCCGAACTTGGCATTAGGGACTCGTTAACGCATTTTAAACTTAGTAGTTGACTGCAGATGTGGGGAAATGAAACGTTGAAACGTCCCTGAGGAACGATGGGAACTTTTAAGATGGGGGTTTGAATTTGAAATTTTGTTCGAATGGTATGTAGTGTAGGTACCTACGGGTTAAATGTGGAACGGAATGCTATTTATGGGCTATCTGTTATCTCATGTAGACTGTATTTTCGTAAAAAAAAAATTAAAGGCATATAAAACTACTGAAACTTTAATAGTTTACCCGCGTGTAAAGCAAGTGAAAAATGTTCGTCCTTGTCCATATTTCACAGAGTTATTTGTTTACTAAAAAACACAAAGTTCGATTTGAGATTTTAGCCATGAAGATGTCCGACATTTCGCTTACAATAGCAGTGTAGGTTTTCTTTCGCAATTTTTGTCACCATTTTTATTAACTCTAACAAAATATTCTCCATACAGCACGGTCTAAATGCACGATTGTTGGTACGGGGTCAAGTGTAAGCGGCTAAGGTGAAATTGCGTAACTTTGGCGAAAGTGAGGTGTCCAAATTGTGGATTGAGGTCATTGTCTCAATGCGATCGGACGCTGAATACATCAGAATACATCTTTTCGCTTATGAGATGAGAATATAAACTAGATGTTTAAAAAATAAGCCAAAGACCTTGTTTTAGCGAGTTCAAAGTTTTTCTGGAAAGCGTCGAGCAACTTCGAAAAGTACCTTAGAAATTCTCTTGAAGTGTGGTAATTAATTGTTGTAAAAATGGTAGTTTATACTTGAAGGAAACAGTAGCCTTGCCCATGTCTGGCAAAGTGGGGGCAGAAAACTTTTAAATTTTATGAGTATGAAAAAATTCCTTCTAGTTTCAGCAAAATGTTCTCGAACCTAGGACTTTTTAGGTTTAAATTTACTAACGTTGACTGTTATTTTTTCATTTATTATTTATTATATACTTTATTGTAAACTTCATAATGTGGACAGGATAAACATTTACAAATACTAAGTGTATCATGAGCGGTCTTATCGCACAGGGAAATCTTTTACAGACAACCTTAGGGTGGAGTGAATGAAAGGAGATAGATTTGGTGCGGTCAGTGTACAAATTTCATAAAGAATATTAATTAAAAATAATAATAAAAATACATATATTATTCCATACATACATATACACACATAGGTATAAGTATATATTATTTTTATTATTGTAGGTATTCATATATATTTTTTCCGTATGGTCTGCTGATAGTACATACTTAGAACGGCAAAAATGTTAAATGATAAAAATTATTAATTAACTCCTTAAAAATCCTAGGACCGAGCCGTTGAAAAAGAATGGCCTGAAATATTTTCTTTCGAAGTAGTGTGTAAATGATTCTTTCTAATTGAATAATTTCCACTATCGGAAGTTTTAGGATTAATCGACTGCCAAGTTTTTGCTAATTAGATAATCGCTCGTTCGACGTAAGATGAAGGAAAAATTAAATTGTGGAATTCGATTTATTATGATTAAATAGTAGCCAGTTGAATTTAGTTCTGTCAGCAATGTGGACATATATATTTTAAACAAAAAGTGTGTGATTGAGTATGATAATATAAACACATCGAAACCAGTCTTTTTTTTTTGAGGTTTGGAAATCATAAAATAACTTCTCCCGCTTTGAGTGCAAGAGGGAGTGTCAGACTTAGTGACTAAAAGCCACCCGTGTTCCTTCAGTAAAAAAAAGAGATTAAAGATAGAGATTTTTTATTTGCTACTAGCTTCTGCAAGCGGCTTCGCCCGCATGAAATTAAGTTTCTTCATACAATCTTTGAAAAACCCTATCTTAGTGGTCGCCTACGTCATAAAAGGAAACATTGTGCAAAATTTCACGCTCATAGTACCAGTAGGTTCAGCTGTGCGTTGATATGTCAGTCAGTCAGTTTCTCCTTTTATATAAATAGATAGATAAAATAAGACACACCTCTTGTTTATCTCATAACCAAATTCGGTTGGGTAACGTTATCTAGTTTAAATTCTAGAACGTTATGGTAATCTTAGATTTAATCATGATTATTCAAACACAAAGACAATCTTTAAAACATATTCTTGGATCGTCACGTTTGGACTTTATTGTCCATGTCGACCTCATGAATTTAAATTTAGCACGTGTGTTGATGTTAAAATGATTTAAGTGGTCAGATTTCGCAAGAAAGTCTTGATATACCATGAACTAATTTGGTTTATTAGATTACCAACATTCCTTTCTTTGAGTTGGGAAATCATCGAATACCTTCTGCTTTGGGTAGAATGAGAGGGCGTGTGAGAGTTTTGTTGACCCGATCCTTCAGTTGCCCTTTAACTCTCGCACATTCCCGCAGCCTATTTTCAACATGACAGTGACTTAGCTTTTTTTTAAGTGGGAAAGTCATCTTATTACAAATCCCGTTCTTGAGCGGAGAGGAGATAGTGTCAGACTTTTACCAACTATAAACCCACTCCTGTTCCTTCGTTGCCTTTCGTACCAGGGCCGAGTCTTCCTTTCAGAATCAGACCCTTGGCCCCAGTAGGCTTCGACCCTGCGTGGCCCCTACGGTTTGACACAGGTTTCTGGAAATTAATTATCTCTTCATCATCTTCTTGCTCTTGACCCATGTCATAATAATTAGGGACGTAACACGATTTTTTCTTCTTTTTGATTCCCTTTTTTTAATATTTTAGTTCTACACGTAATTCATCTATATTTTCTTTACCTGGAAAGAAATTATCTACGTGTCTTAAATTAAACGCCATTGATGTGATGCGATTGGCTACATAATTCTTTCAATCAATTAAAACATAATGCGTGATGTTGATAATTTTTTTTGAGGATTTAAATCCAGCTGCCGCCGCAGGAGACGACCGGGCATCGCACGACGGAAGTCACAGGGCGATTCCCGCTCGGAACAAAAAAAAGCCCGTGCCTAAGGACTTGCGGATAGCGAACATTCGGTAGCTTACTGTCCGTTAATGACAAAATTCAAAAGAGTTAAGGTGGCCCTGGAACACAAAGTGCTCCTGAATGGACATAGGTGGGTTTCAGTCAGTAAAAATTTGACACGCTTTCTCACTCCACCTAGAGCGGGAGAAGATATTTGATGATTTCCCAAAGAAGACAAACGACTCGTGTAAACGTTTTCAAGGATCAAAAATTGCGAGTCTTGTGAACTTTTGGGGCCTTACCATAAGATGTAAAATGTCAGTCGTGCGACCCAAAAAAAGGGATAAATCCTTTCAACAATTCAGTTTAGGTCGTAAAATGGATCGCGTTAAAAGCCCTCTTAGGGCCTCTGGTCGTATTTAGAATCGTGACAATACATCCCGCACACAAAGTATAAGGAAAAGTAATAAAATAAATATGTATGTAATACGCGAGACAAAGTGAGAAAATTGACGTTTTTTTTGCGAACATATACAGGCAGGTTGGTATAATGCTTAATATCTTTGTAGAAATGTATAGACGACTGTCTATAGACTGGAAAAGCGACATCGCGGCAGACGAAAAGAAAGATGCGAGAGATGAACTTGACTCTTACTAGAGGGACTGGCATTCAATGATAGAGGACAGACGGGGTTGAAAAGGGAGAAGGAGGCCTTTGCCCAACCGTGGGACATAATACATTAATTAGATTAGATCAAGTTTTCTGGTACAGGGTGACCACTCTAGAACCTTTCGGTCCCAACGACCACCTGTTCTGCGAGCAATGTGTCTTGCCCAGTGCCACTTAAATTTGGCGTTGGAAGGCCTCCCACGAGATGGACCGATGACCTGGTGAGGGTCGCAGGAATCTGATAGATGAGAGACTTTTCGGACCGTTCGTTGTGGTTACATTTGGGGGAAGCCTGTGTTCAACAGTGAGATCATGTTTAAGGATTTATGTAGATCCCTCGTGCTATTCAGTATTCTCCTTATCATAGTATCACTCTTTACTATTAGAAGCTCTTTTCGAAAAGTTACGTAATTCAACTTTAACTTGACCACCATTATCAAGCTTTTAGTCGCTTTTGCCGCAACATTGGTGACCTTCAATTGTGAACTTCAGTGCAGCGTTTGTACAGCTGCTACATCATGAAGTCATCTTCACTTCCTCAAGCTTTCAAGCAGTCAAGCCACTAAGTCGTTTGCACCACTCTGACCCACTGGAGTCAGTAGCATTATTCCGACCCACTGGAGCTTTCAGCATATCCCGACTCACTGATACAGCACCACCCTGAATCACTGGTGCATCAGCGTAGACAGTTCCGACTGACCGAGAACGGCGAGAACTGAGCGGCTACCAGTTCCGACCCTCTGGAATGAACTCCTGACACTGGTCGGAGGATCCTCCCTTTTCAACGGAGGCTTGCGGGACTTTACACTCTCTTCCACATAAGTTTTTTTTATTGGGTGGGAAAGGTACCTCTAAAAGTTCCTTAGGTACTACAGCAAATATTTGGGATTTTTTCTTGTTAATTAAATGTTTTCTGAGAAATAATCCTTAGCATCCGCTGGTGTGATGACGAAGATACGTTGGTATGTACCTACCTGTCTTGTAGGTAGGTAGGTAGATCTTTCTAGATTTTATCTACACTTATTTTTTTTTTGTTTTAAAATTCAATTCGCGTTGTGTTCGATGCGCACCTCAAAGAGATGTCGGCAAGATTGAAGGGGCCCAGTAGGCCCAATGCCTGCTAGGGCTGCGGGAACGTTTAAAAGCATGACCGTGGCCCTAGAGGGCAAAGGGCAACTGAAGGATGGGTTTTAGTCAGCGCAAGAAGACATTTGATGATTTCTCCCCTCAAAAAAAAGGAGAACGGCTTCATATGACTGGTCGAAGTATCGAATAAGTGCAGACGATACCCTGCAGTAGGTACGTTTGGTAATAATATTCTAGTTGTACGCTACGGCTCTTGGGCACGCCATAATCATGGTGGTAAGTCCCCTCTTTGAGGAGTGGTTGGAAAGACGTCACGGCGTTCTCACCTTCCGCATGACGCAGGTCCTCACCGGACATGGTAAGTTCGGGAAAGGTCAGCAAAATCGGATCCCTAGCCCAGCAGGGCCGAAGCCTACTGGGACCATGGGTTTCCGAAACGGAAACTAGGGGTCCTGGAATGCAAGGCAAAGAACATAGAAGCGTGTTTTAGTCTGTAAAAATCTGTCACGCCCTCTCGCTCCGCCCTAAAGCGGAAGAAGTCATTGGATGATTTCTAAAAAAAAGTACTACTGCTCCACTTACCGATAGCAGGATTGCAAGCGACATGATTGAAGTTGACGAGAAACGCGATGGTGACGAAGATGACAAAAGCAGCGGTGATCTTGCCGGCCATTTTATGATCTGAAAAAAAAAACAACATTAAAATGAATCTTCTATATGAGTCGGTGATTAACTTTTTGCCGGTGCAAGTTTTGCGAGATTTATAGGTACTTGGGGCATCTCATGTGGATCAAGTTTTGGCTCATCGGGCATCAAACAGGTCTGTACAACTACACTATTTATAGATTCACTTGGTAAACGACTCATTCTTTCAAAAACATGGTAAACCCAAATAGCGATTTGATGCCGGAAAAAAGATGATGATGGGAGAAGTTGGCAGTAGTGTCATCACAGCGTTAATGTTTTCAAATTGTCGATTTGAACCAATTGTTTGACTTTTTTGATATAGATATATATGTAGATAGTTTATTAATTTGTGTATGTATTGTATAATTGTATGATATTTATGGTTTATTAGTATACCTATATTCTTTTTTAGTTTACCTATTTCTTTATTAGTATTCTATATTCTTGTACCTATTCGCCTTTTCTCTCTCTTTTATTGCACCTACCACTCTTTATCTCTGCATCACCCTAAGGTTGACTGGTAGAAAATGCCTAAGCCATTAAGTCCGCCGCTGTACGTTTGTGCATAAAGTATTAAATAAATAAATAAATGATAGGTGCCTAAGATTGACTAGAAGAGTACTTCGTTTCCTGATAGCTACAACCTGTAGAACTTTAAGCCTAGAGTGAATAAGTTTCATTTTTTTAAATGATATAAAATAGTGCTTGACTGCAATCTTACCTGATGGTAAGCAGTGATGCAATCGTTGGTGGTAAAGGCAAACGTGCTCGAAAATCGACAACAATCACCGCTTACCATCAGATGAGATTTAGCGGTTAAACGCGAACCTATCAATAATCAGTTCCTAAATTTAACTGGACGAGTAAGTACCTACTTGTGTTTTCTGATAGCTATAACCTGTGTGTCTTCAAGACAAGAAGTCTTCTTAAATATGTTACTTCTCGGTAAACGTGCTCCAACATTGGCAATATCGTATCATAGTGAGATAGTGGTCAAACGCGAGCCTACCAATAAGAACGAAATGAAAAAGGAAGAGGCTAAATATTCAGATTCTCTGATGCAAAAGAAAATTCATGCTATGAAGAAAACACGAATAAATTAACGTGTTTGCAAAGAAAATCAGCCCTTGACATAGGGGTGATATCGTGTAGCTCAAGCTGCTCAAGGAAGTTCAAAAGTTTTGGACGTTGCGGTGGTGGTTCCTATTTGACTTCCATCTACTTACTTAAGTTTAAGTGTATAATTATAATATGGCTTTTAACACTAATAATTATAACCCATAATTTTATAGGTTTGCGAATATTACGATCACGGTACTTTTGCTGACTAAACACTCTGCGCCGTCGACAACTTGACGGCGAACTACCCATTGCTCGCCATCCGCAAGCCAGCGCCTACGGTGGCTTTAAAATCGGGATCGGGATCCCGGCGGCTGGGGCGTGAGCGCCGTTCCCTCCTGCCACTCCTCCTCGCTCCGGACCATGGCCTATACCAAGGCCCGGGGCGAGAGATCGCTGCCGCCGATCGCCCCCACGAGGGCCGATCGCTCTCACGAGGAAACTAGCCTGGGGTGGGCTTCCAGACTAACTGAATGCGGCAAGATAGCAGTGTTTTACATGGAACGAAGGACTGCTTAACAGACCTCCAAAACCCAATTACTGGGCAACACGATACTCCTTGAATAGACTGATGGTCAGAATTTCTAGCGTCTGACTGACAGTAAAGACTGCCAAAGATCTGCGTATGAGTAATGACAACCCAGATCCACGGGTTTACGTGCTTTCCGAGACACGGGGTGACAGTAATGTCCTAGATAAACATAGAAAAATACATGTGAAATTTTAATGACGATTTAGAAATGTTTGTTTAATCTATACTTATAATAAATCTGTAGAAGTGAAAATTCTGTACATTGAAAATATCAAAAAAATAAATGGCGGGGGTGTTACTAGACCGACACCGAACCCAAAAATGTGATTAAAAATTTTTTTGTCTTGCTGTCTGTTTGTTCAGGCATCACGCATAAACTACCGGTTCAATTTAGATGAAACTTGGTATAATTATTTTTTATTATCCTGGACACCACACTGGGTACTTTTTATCCCGGAAAAGTATATAAAATAAAAAACAAATTTAATTTGGCGTTTCGATCCCTAGAGCTGATTACTATACCAAACAAAAATTATAAGTTTGTCGTAGGTTACATCACCCGCAGTGGAGTTAACTAAGGGGCGCTGCACACGGCTAAGATACTATAATATTTTATCTTAACATACAATATCGCTCGCCATACAATTCAATGGACTATCACATACGACGAAGATAATAAATAATATTTCATATTTTCATATCTCAAAAAACCTAATAAAACCATTTTTGACTTCTACGCGGACGAAGTCGCGTCTAAAAGCTAGTAATCAATAAAATGATTATTATATAACTACTTATAAACATCTAAACACTAATTGAAAAATCCACATTGTTGCGTGCTCTGTTTCGAACCCTTAAGACCATACATGCGTTAACCAGGCCATCACGACTCGCCGTATTTTTCCTATATTGTAATTTCATTAATTTTAAGCTGTACGTGTCCCTATGTAGGTAACTCAAACATTATTCTAAATCTCTGTATCTTTCCCTTATTATCATAATAAATTATTTTAATTTTTCACGCAAGACTTATAATTGAAAAACTAATTACAAAAGCTTTATGAAAACTTGTTAACGTTACGTGACGTTACCTAAATTCGAATTATGAAAGTTAATTAAAAAGTGGTCAAGAAGACTCCACTGCTGTTTTATTTTAAAATATTTTCCGAGAATTCTTGAACAGACATGATTTTGCCATGACTTCAAAAGTTTTTATTTTAATTGATATAAAGCGCGCGATATGTTATCATTGATGGTGAAGTGCACTAGTTTATTAGGAGCCTATTCACTCCAGCCTTGAAGAAACCTAAATTATAATCGGACGGGAAGACCGCAGCAGGCGATGTACTAACTAATTCAAATGAAAAATATATCAATCCCACTCTATGTACTTAAAAGAATATCTAAATTTAACTTTATAAGTTCCTGTAATTTTAAATATGGATGTCTATACAAATAGTAAATAGGGATGATTTGTATTTTTGTTTGTAATGAGTAAACTTAAAAAAACCTTATTACTTTATTAATATAGGCTTAGGTAATACCGAGTCTTTTCAGAACGAATATTGAGAGCGACAATTTACGTTTTTTACAGGAATGTATTTTCTCTTTCATTAAATACCTACTTATGAAAACTATATACTATACTTACCTATTTATGAAAATATGTTAATAGCAACTATTCTATTAGATCAGTCAATACAATCATATTATCGTAAATACTTTTTAATTATCGAAGAGAAAGTCCATCACTTGCGATGTTCTTAAAAAAGGGTCAATATTCTACTTATACGCGGACGAAGACAATGACTGAAGCTAGTCATACTTAAATAATTTAGGATAACCACATCTTTGGTAGGCTACCAAGGGCCGAAGTTTGATGATTCTACATGCAATGAAGGATCAACCGACAATCGTCTCTGAATATAAACAAACAACTGCATATCACGAACTTACCTCATTCAAAAATCACGGAAACCTTTTAACGTTTGTAACAAATCTAACACAGGGCACAACACTAAAGCTCATTTCGACCCAAAGTCGCGATCACAACAATAATAATGTATGTTAACAAAACTTCCAACAATCACGATTCGTATGTGTTGTATATTAACGGAAAATTCTGGCCAACGACCGCTTATAAATGGAACTTGTTTAAATATGTAACCACTTCACTATGGCTGCATGCGGGGTGGGGCGCACTGCGTGTGCTTAAGGGATATCCCAGGAAACGGATCTGTACCGTACCTTTGCGAAAGACGAAAGTTCTAAGTAGGAAGTCGATGACTCTACGATGATGTAAACGTGGATTGAGAATTTAAGAAAATTCGTTTTGTGAAAAAGAAAATTGACAAATTATTGAACCATATTTTTGGATGAGACTCAGAAAGTTGAGAAAGTTTCATCAATTCGAGATGCTTTTTTGTTACTTGCAACTTTTTTTTAGTAATTGTAAAAATAATATAGATTTGTTGTCAATCGATATATATGGTAGAAACATAGAATCTTCTAAAACCGCTTTGTCGTAAGCAAAATGTCATTTGGCAATATGTGACTGTCTCTACTCCATGATTTGTTGTTTGCCTTGTAGAATTTTTGTACAACGCCATTCAGATATAACTTTAGTTAGGTACAAAAAATAACCAACAAAACTTCTAGAAGATAATGAACGTTTAAATTTTAATCGCAAATAAAATGTCGTATTCTATCGAAAGATTTATGTTAGGTCCGCGACGTTAACATCGGTTGGACTTTTAAACAGGTTTATACATTAAAAACAAAGCACAAAAAAAACATTATTATCTCAACTATTCTCATTAATATTTAACTAATGCAAACTGCTTGCATAAAAAATGTATCTAAGAATTTCTTCCGCTTATATACAAACTATTATTGAAATTCTATCCGAAG
This sequence comes from Mythimna vitellina, assembly GCA_949316375.1. Classification (NCBI taxonomy): domain Eukaryota; kingdom Metazoa; phylum Arthropoda; class Insecta; order Lepidoptera; family Noctuidae; genus Mythimna; species Mythimna vitellina. Next base: position 7,347,829 of record OX438696.1, read on the forward strand.
AAACGGCCAAGGTCATTGGTAATCCGCACATGGATTTTTATGTAACAAGCTAAGTGGCCCAAGGTGCGATATTCGATTGATAGCGAAACTATTGCTAGATTTCTTTCAAGGAAAGTGTGAATCATTGTTGCGTAAACTGTCTAGACGTGATTTGGCGCTTATTTTTTCCTGTATAACGTGTGATGACTGCCCTAATAAGAACACTCTTATGTGGGCGTTTTGATTGGTGAAAAGCATATATCCTTTTTTATGCTGGTGTCTGTGATATAATGCTTTTCATTTTTAAAGGTACTGACGATACTCCTTCTCTGTATTATTTACCAATTAACTGGAAAAACTGTTATGTTTTCTGAACTTTGTAAATATGTATTTCTCTGAAAACAATTAAACTAGACTGGACAATTTTGGACTCACTTTCAAATCATTTTTCAAAGATATATGATTAAAGTAATTTCTTTAAACAGGTATGTAAAAGGTGTCATTATTTTACCGGTACAAAACTGTAGGTACAATATGTTGTAAGAGCATGTCCACAATATGCTATCTGGTCTGAACGAGTTGCTTGCCTTCAGCGGTAGCCCGGGGCGCCAGCATTGTTTGTACGTGGATGATACTTTTGGGGCTATTCAATAATCGTAAATTGACGTATTCATAGAATTAAATTGGTTTGTGAAATTATTTGTAGCTGGAAGACTGATTGTTTAAAGGCCTGTGTGGAATAGTTTATAAGGGTTTTTGTCTTATATAGATATAGATTACTAATTACTTTTATTACTTGTGTCTATAGTTTTATTAAATAAATAAAATAAACTCCTAGAAATTATACAGAGACGACTTTTTAACAAACCTTCTTAAAAATATTTATGCTAATTAAATGGCTTTATACAAACAAGCTCTCCGCACGAGAAGCAACGTGTCCAACGTAAACGTGTCGACTTTTTTCGGCACGTGCTATGACGTTGCAGAATCAACCAGCATTTAGGACAAAAGCATTTTACTTCCGCGCCGACGAACAAAAGTCAAATGTAAATAACCTCTAGACACGGATCGTGTACTAAGTAGCTGATAAGAACCGATTATATCGTTACCAGATTTACATAGCTCCTTAAATGTGGCGAGAATTAAACACGAGCTCAATTACGGAGCAATGGAAATTATCTAGATGAAATTTAACTTCGGTTTTACGCCCAGCCTTTTAGGAAGCGGATCTCTTTATCACACGATCAGTTTAAATCTCAATTATTGTTAATACAACTTCCTAAACTTAAAATTATGAATTCTCAATCCTGCCGGATACTAGATGTCGTGATTGATGCTCTAGTGCTCGAAACTTCTAAAAAAAATTCTTCCGCATATGAAATCATACTGACAACAAGTTCTATATGTAAAATGGATGACGTCTAAAATGGGATTAGGGTAGGTTGGTATGATAATTTGGAGTCTATATTTCTCTGTGTGTATATGTCCGCAGTCACAAATTTGTCGATGATGTTATGTTAAAGATGGAAAACTTTTTAAAGATGAATCACATTATTTTTAAGATGAATCAATTTAAGATAAAAATAAAAGTGTGTTAGGATTTTACAGAAGGTATTAATGGTCAAAATAAAACCTGCATGAGACTTAGCTGAGTCAGGGTGTCCCAAATTCCTACGTTCGTTTCCTCTCGACCAATTTTAGAAATAGGTAGTGTCTACTATGTATGCTGTAGGTTAAAGTAAATGAAAGGCTTACTGAATAAAGGGCTACGTGTTTGTCTGAAGGAGTCACCGCGGCCCTCGAACCCAAAGGGTGTCTGAAGAAACACGGGTAGGTTTTAGTCAGTAAAAGTTATTTGATAAGTTTTGATCCCAAACAGAATGAATATGTAATCTGCGTTTAGGTATCTAAATGTCTTTCATCAATGCTTCAAGAAGTTTTAAAATGCGAATTTGGGCACGAGCAGCAACCATAAAGCGAGAACTAGGTACACTTTATATTATTATTACAATATTGTAACAACAAATTCTTTTTTAAAAGAGTAACCATGGAGTTTCTTGCCGGTTCTTCTCCATAGGAAACGACCAATTTGGAATCGTGCACTAGCTTCTGACGTTTTATAAGTGCCCATGTAGGCCTATATGAAATAAAAACTTTGACTTTGACTGCGCACACGTGTTTTACACACGCCGATCTGAGCGCGTCAGTTTCCATACATTTTATATCATGTAGTAGTACTTCTAGCTTTAGAATAATCCTTACGACCTCCACAGAAGAAAAATCAGAAGAATAAATCTGTAACTATTCTGATAGCGTAAGAGATCACGTTTCTGCCATTGCCATTATTTTTTTTACATTTTTTTACTGACATTAATAAATAATGTTTATCAGATTTCTAGTAAGTACTCATAGCACAATCTCTGCTTAGTTTGGGACTAGATGAGATGGCGTTATGTGAAAGTTGTGGAATATTATATTATTATCATTATATAATAGGTATATATTCTATAATAGGTGTACGAATTTGATAAGATAAAAATAAATGTTTTTTCTAATGCCAGAGGAATCAGGACGGCTAACAAGACACTAGGCGGATTTAATGTTTTTTGTTTATATAATCGACTAGCATCTTACCGCGTAAAAGTAGGTTTCTCCATACAAACTTTAGACGCCCTTTTCATCCCGTTAGGGGCAACATTTTAGAAAATCCTTTCTTAGTGCTCGCCTACGGCATAAAAGGAAGCTTTGTACAAAATTTTACGCTCCTAGTCCCATATTTGGCTGTGCGTTGAAGTCAGTCAGTCAATTTCTCCTTTTATATACATAGACTAGCTTTTGCCCGCGGCTTCGCTCCCGTCAACTGACTACTCTACCCTACCCTGCGTACTCTTCTTTCATTAATTCTGTTAAAGAATGTTCATGCAAAATTTGAAGTAGATTGGACCAAGGAATCATCAGTCTTCGACTTCGGGTTCACAATAACTAAAATTCACGCGGACGAGGCCGCTTGCAGAAGCTAGTAATAACTGAAATAAAGTACTTCGAAGAATAAACCTTCTAAGTAGATGCACAAAAGTCTGTCCTTGACCACCTCCGACACCTTTCAAATTATCTTGCTTGGCAATAAATTGAACAACGGGGGGGCTTTTTTGCCAGGATTTCTTTTATTGATGTTCATTGTTTGATTTAATCATTCGTAAATTGATTCCTAGTGGATATTGTGAAGTTAAATTGGTGTAGTTTTGTATCTCGAAGGTCTACACGACTGAACAATATGTGGAGGCATTACGGGGCGCCGGCTTTTAGAAAACCTCATGGGTGCTCATGCTCATTTGATGACTCGAAAAAGTGGCGAAGTGTGAGAAGAGAAATGCACACTGATCAACCGACTAAATAAATAAATGTCCTACTTACGTAATGCGTACCTAATTACTATAACCTAAGGGGCGATTACTGATCTATTTCGTGGTGTCTATTTTCAGGGGTGCTCGGCACCCAGTGTTTATTTCTCATGGGTGCTCGAGCCTCCGAGCACCCACGGAGTCGGCGCTCCTGGAGGCATTGAAACTGGGGCAATCCTGTGATAGCAGCGATTGCTGATAAAATGGAGCTATGATTTTCGATGTCGTATATGACTTAGCGAAACTTGTCGAGAAGGTTGACTGTATTACATACGCATTCTAATAACGCCGAAACCCAGTGGTGTGGAGTCGTCGCCCGTGGCCACATGTACAATAAAGCCGTCATTATACTGAGCGTTCGGCCGTTTTGCGCGGACGTGATGAGTATTTTCCCTATAAAATGTTTATAATTTGTAGGTTAGTGTTAAGATTGCATCATTTCCCGCAAAACAAATTGTTTTTCTTTCTTCTAATAGAAAAATATTGACAGTATTAAAAACTAAATACTTTTTAAACTTGATACTGGCTAAATGCACAAATAGTGCAACACCAAAAGAAAGAAAAGACTGGCCAAACTGGCTAAAAAAAAAAAAAGTTTGATGTATAGGAGCCCCACTCTAAATGAAAATTTCAATTGACTATCACGGTTCATGAGATACAGCCTCGTGAAAGATAGACTAAATGGAATGGTATGGTAAAAACGGGTCCCTTTAATATAATAGGGTCCCGTTTTTACCCTTTGGGTACGGAACCCTAAAAGAAAACCAAGAAATAATTGAACAACAAGCAAAAATGCTTGTTTTTTTTTTGGATATTTTAATGTGTAATCGTTAGCGAGATTTACACATATTTGTACGCCTCCAGGCATAACAAAGTGCTCTGTTAATTAATAAAAATAACCTATGTTAACAAATATATAAATACTTATTATTAATATTACTTACTAAAAAAAACAGATAAAGCTTACAATTACAAATACAACTTTAGAAAACGATAGAAATACTTACGAAGTTGATTTGCTGGAAGAGTAGACAAGAGAAGAAGTGGACAGTGGAATGTGAAGACTGATCGCATACCCCTAGCTTTTATACTAAAACTGGACTAGCCAGCCTAACCAACCATGTCTGGAGACAACGGGACACTTCCATTATCTATATGGATCTGATAATTAGGTTCGGCTAATGTGTTTCATATTGTTAGGACGGAAGATAAGGAAAAACTCAGGGTTCTTTTGGTAATATTTTCTCGACTTCGAACGCGAAATAACGTGAACGAGTGCTTCGGACTAAAGCTTTCCAAATTTTCTTGTACGCATATGAACTTTACCTGGGTTTTATGTGTGCAATAAAATCCTGGCAGGCGTGCGCTGCTCTGCGCGAAAACTAGCCTTTAGCCTGAAAAAAAAAATTAAGAACCCAATGTCAGCGCTATCTACTGGTTGGAATTGTATTTTCAAACCATGGAGAAAACCACTCAAATACACACAAAAAATTTCAGCCAAATCGGTCAAGTCGTTTAGGAGGAGTTATGTGACCAACACCACGTACAGAAGAATTAATATAAAGACTCGACTGTCCCGATGGACCGGTCCGAAAGCCGGATTTTCGTCAGAAAAAAAAATTGAAAACCCAATTGCAGCGCCACCTACCGGCTTCGAATTGTATTTTCGAACCGTCCAGGGACACATTTAAATATCATTATGCATATAACGATAGGTAAGCTACTGCTTCGAGAAGTTACGAGCGTTTACACTCCCCGAATTTTGTATGAAATACAAACTGGAATATAATTATTTGTAGAAATGAACGAACAAATTTATTAAATTTCAGTACATATACAATTTCGAAGAATCGACAAACTTAAGTGGCAATGGGCAGAGCACATTGCTCGCATGTTCGCAGAACAGATGGCCATTGAGGCCGAAAGGTTCTGGGGTGGCGTGGCGACCGCGTACCGGAAGACGCAGTGTTGGAAGGCATAACCCTAGATTTGTCATAAGATGATTTTACGACATGCAGTCGGTTAAAAAAACCTTATCATTCCGTAAGTATAGTATAATAATAACAGTTTATTTATAAAATAGGGGACATCTATACTAATATTATAAAGAGGAAAAATTTGTATTATCGTTTGTAATTAATAAAATAAACAACTACTCGATCGATTAAGAAAACACCGGGCTAGTGCGAGTCGGACTCACGCACGAGGGTTCCGTATAAACTTACCTATGAAAACAGTTCAATTCCCGAATTGAGTTACGAAGATTTTTCCGAATCACAAAAAGTTTTTTTTGTTATTCGTACCCACAAATTTACAGTTTTCAGATTTTTTCTTTGCTTTATACCAAATTTCAGGGTTCTAAGTCAACGGAAAGTACCCTATGAATGTCCTTGAGAGTGTCGAAATACACGTTTTTTGCGACGTAACTTTTTTTTTCGTTAACTCAGAAGTTTGATTTTTTTTTTAAGCTTCAAGGGACCGTTAAACCTGAGTGTATGGTTTTAATTTCAACTTGATACCTCCAGGCGTTCCCTAGATAAAGGGTCTGGACAGACAGACAGAAAGAAAGAAAAAAGGACGAACAACAAAGTGATCCAATTTTTTCCTTTTGAGGTACGGAACCCAAAACATTTCAACAGCTTAGCAATTTATCACGGCTTATTTTTTGCTTTCACACGAGCAAAGCCGATGGCAGAAGCTGGTTTACTATAAATTATCTTAAATATTAAAAAGTTGTGAACCAGTGCTATAAGCTAGAAAGTGCTTGGAAACAAAAATAATAAATTAGCATTAAATATTTTCTTAGTTAAAAGATATGGTGTGTTTTGTTCTTACAGCAAGTAGGTCTAAACTCGCTAGAAAAGTTACGGTTAAAAAATGTTGAAGAATTATTATTTTACAGCTCATTATTATCTCCTAAGCCAGTTCCCAAATAGCTCAGGGTTGGCCTTCAGACTAACCGGATGAGGCTGAATATCCATATTTTACATAGAACGACTGCATATCAGAACCTCTACAACCCAGTTACTGGGCAACACGATACTCCTTGGATAGACTGATGGTCAGACTTTCTGGTGTCTCACTACCTATAACTACTGTCAAAGATCTATGAAAACTAACAGATTTACGTGCTTTCCGAGGCACGGGGTGTCAGTAATGAATGTCCTAAATAAACTTCGATAAGTACAAAAGAATTTAAAGATTCACACAGGTACTTGGCCGGTTTCGAACCCTAACCACCGGGCCATTACGACAAACCACTGGGCCATCACGGCACACGGTAGAGGTGTGCCCCGCTTGGGCAGAGCACCGCCGTGTCCTCGTGGAGGAGATCGGCGGCAGCAATCTCTCGAGCTGGGCTTTGGTACAGGCCATGGTTCGAGGCGAGGAGGTGTGACAGGCGGCCGCCTCCTTCTGCGAAGCAGTAATGTTAGCAAAGGAGGCCGCACATGCACGCGCGAGGGTGCGGCCCTCACGCCCCAGCCGCCAGGATCCCCATCCCGACTGCCGGCCACCGCAGGCGCGGGCTTGCGGACGGCGAGCAATGGGTAGCTCGCCGTCCGATCGTCCGGTAATCATTCGGACCGAGCCCAAGTCTCCGACGACGTGCCTCAAGGAGATGTCAGCAAACCGTAGGGGCCCAGCAGGGTCGAAGCCTACTGGGGTCAAGGGTCTGCTTCTGAAAGGAAGACTCGGCCCTGGTATGAAAGGCAACGAAGGAACAGGAGTGGATTTTTAGTCAGTAAAAGTCTGATACACCCTCGCGTACCGCCAAAGAGCGAGGGATGGCATTGGATGGTTTTCAACCGAAAAAAAAAAACACGGCACTATTATTATTACACTTATATTTAATTCATTTTTATATTTGTAAAATACTAACAACATATAGCGAATTTCAACTGAAACAGAATATTTTAAAGAAGATGCTAACGTTTGGCCTAGCTTGAATGTTTTTGTTCTCCTAGGAGTCTTTTTTTATTTTGTAATTACACTAAGTGTAGTTATATCTTCTTTTGTTGTGTTATGACTGCGAAGCTGCATTTCTCTTGGGTTTTTGTAGCCACCATGACTAACTATCTTGTGTAGTGCCATGGTGTTGGAAAGGTGCTTATGATGTATGCATAATCAAGTATGTAAAAGACTGTGTTGTTTGAGAGGAGTGTGCAACTGGGTTATAGATAGGGTTGTCACCTTTTTTTTGCAGTTAAAGTACATTAGGTAAGAAAAAAAGTACCTAGTATCAAAATAAAGTACAGTTTATTTGTCGTTGTATGTTTTATAAATAAGTTAATTGCTTTTTACAGTTTGTATAAAATTAGTATCTCTACAAAACAATTGCACATTTTTTTAAATTTATTTTTTTATTAATAGGGTCGCGTTTGACCACCATCTCACCTGATGGTAGATAGATGTGTGGTAAGCGATGATGTGGACGACGATGAAGCACGCTTGTCTAGAAATAGCTTATTCACTCTTGACATTATCTTTACAATCTCATCATCATCTTCCTGCCCTTATCCCGTGTTATTTGGGGTCGGCGCAACACGTTTTTTTCTTCCACTCTGCCCTGTTACTCGTCATGCTATCACTAACTTCATTATCTTCATTATCTTTACAATCTATATTTAAATTAAAATAAATAAGTAATTAATTTTTTATCAAATTCAAAGACACTTTATTTCTTTCGTCTCGCCATTTGCTATTCATCACAGAAAATACTCGTTCTATGAATGCTGACGCGGCGGAAATAACCAATATTTTTTTTTAGATTCAATACCAATCAATAAATTTCGTTTAGCGAAAAAGATACTTAAAGTCGTCGTAGTCGTACTAAACATACAAAATCTCAAAAAAATCAAATCATGCGAAATAAAGTATTTTCAAATATTTTATTGTTCTCGTAAAGTATAGAGTACAATTAACTGAAATAACGTACAATACTTTAGTATAAAATACAGGTGGCACCCCTAGTTGTTGAGGGCTGAGTCGTTGCCTGCAAAACATCAGTATTAAGCTGCATCAGGTTAGACTGGAAGCCGACCCCTATGAAAAGGATAAGGAGATGATGATGGAAGAGGATTGTGTTCGGTGCTTGTCGTAGCATAACCTGGTCTGGGTTCATTATTCATCATCATCATTTCAGCCGAAAGACGTCCACTTTTGGACTTAGGCCTCCCCCAAGCGACGCCATAACGACCAACCCTGTGCGTCTTGCACCCACCGCACTCCCGCGATTCTCACCAGGTCGTCGGTCCACTTTGTGGGAGGCCTTCCAACGCTGCGTTTTCCGGTGCGCGGTCGCCACTCTAGAACCTTTCGGCCCTATCGACCATCCGTTCTGCGAGCAACGTGCCCTGCCCACTGACACTTTAGTTTGGCGATTATTCGGGCTATGTCGACGACCTTGGTTCTCCTGCGGATATCTTCATTATTTATGGGATCACGCAAGGATACTCCGAGCATAGCCCTTTCCATTACCCTTTGCGTGACTGTAAGCCTTTGAGGCCCATTGTTAGCGACCATGTTTCAGTACTATATGTCATCACTGGCAACACTCACTGGTCATAGACTTTCGTCTTGTTTTTTCTTTGTCTTTCGTGGTCTGGGTTGCTATTGATGATTTTCATCAATTGGATAATACTAGGTACAAATACCCACTGCGGCCTGTTCCCTTTCCTAGACAGAAGGAATAAGTCCCAGCAGTGAGAATTTTTTTTATTTGTTTTATTTGCGTGGTTTAAGCCACCTTTGTACAATTTTTATCACAATGTATCTTCTTTCTTTATTCGTGTGTACATAAATTATAAAATAAATAAATAAATAAACATGCTTTTAATACAAAATTTATTTGAACCTATAATTTCAAGTCAATTCAAAGATATCACAGTTCAAAGTAACCCGTTTTTAAAAACGTCTTATCATAGGTATCTGTAATATCTTGGCTTGACTGCAGACATAATGTCTAAGCATTTGAAGGGTTTGTGAGGGTGAAGTCGGTTGCAGAACAGAGCTGAGCGAAGTTAGTTCAGTTTAGCTGGTACCTACAGCTGATGTGTATATTTCATACTGATGTGCAGTTTGCGGTGTGTTATCTGTTACCGGCCTAGAATTATGTTGACAACATGTAAACAGTTGTGGTTTACCGCCGGTGTTGCTGTGGTGCCTTTGAACGCGTCGCTGAAACCCAGGTTCATGCACTGAGGACCCTTCATTGGATTTTTTTTTGTTTGAATCTGGGAATTTTTCAAATAGGCTGGTAACTTCTGCCACTCTGGCTGGAACGAAAGGAAGTGTCAGATTTTTACTGACTATAAATTCAAGATTCAAAGCATTTTATTTCAAATAAACAATTTACAGGCAATTTTGAAAAAAATACTTTTTACAAAAAGTCTGAGTTTCTCGGTATTGTTTGTTTTTTATTTAACACAGACTTCCGAATTTTTTTGATCCTTTTAATGTTTTTTATTGAAGTCGGTTTTTTTCAGACTTCAATAAAGAATCAGGCCTTACAGTAATTATTTTCTTACTTAATATAAAGCCGATGATTTCTAAAACTCTTTCAAGACTCATCACCATCAAACAGCTTCATAACTAAAACTGACATCAAACTTAACATTTTGGCAATCCGCCAAAATATTTCTCTAGACAGACTGACAGTCGAACATCATTTAACTACTAACTTTGAGGCCAGTCACTTTTGAGCGTCGACATTATTATCATGAACCTCATCGGAAATAAAAGACAGTCTAAAAATACGACGAGTAATAAACAGAAAGTAAGTTTTTCATTGTAAAATATAAAGGCACGATGTTGACAAAGGATCTGGTAGCCGGTAATTATCGGATAGATTACTTAAGTTTCCGAATTCGGGTAAGTTTTGAAGGAGCTAATTAGAGTTAAGTCTGTTAAAAAGACGGTGCTTTACAAATTCAACTTTAATAGACTTGAATGAAATCCATACTAATATTAAATAACAAACTTTATTTTTTGATAGACTCGTGCTTTGACCTGATGGAAAGCGACGATGTGGTTGACGATGGAGCATGGTTGTCTCGAAGTAAACTATTTACTCCTAACTTAAATATCCTCAGGTCTATCAGGAAATACAGACTCCGGCAGAGAATTACACTCCTTAGCTGTACGCACAATGAATGTGTTTCCAGAATGATTTCTCGTATGGGTGGGTATGTCCACCATGTTTCAGTACCGTACGACTGATGGTCCGAAGATGGAACGGGCCTGGCGGAATTAGGCTATACAATTCTGACACACACTCCCTGAAATGCAACTGGTAGAAAGCAGACAGGCAACTCGGCGTCGATGCTAAAGACTAGACGAGTGCATCATTGACAATGGTACTCTTGGCTTTCTTCTCAATTGACTCGAGTGCATCAAGCTGGTAGGTATCTTGGTATGGAAAGGTACGGAGTAAGCTTAATAAAAGACTTAAGAAAAGACAGGCTACTTTTTATCTGGTTTCGACTTGGCCACAGTTACGTATGGATTGAGGGACATCCTGCCTGGTGTTGAACTACTCGCCGCGACGTACGACTCCGAGCTTACCCACCTTCGTCGAGCAGCATGATGGAGCAGACTCACACAGACTACTTCCTAGGCAATTAGGCATAGACATTAAGTATTATAAACAGTATAGGTAAGTACCTAAATGTTAGGCCAGTTCCAATAAAAAAAATAAAAAATAGATTAAAAACTTTATTTGCACTAATTACGCTACCACAGAAAAGTTATCTAAGTTAAATCGTATTAATAAAGTTATATCGTAAATGAAACTTGTAAACAAACTATGAATCCCTACCTAAGCGTTTCGCCTCGTCGTTTTCGAAGGACTGGAACAATTTGCCTGATGAGGTCTTCCCATCCGATTATAATTAGGCTCTTAATAAACTAGTGCGCCTCACCATCAACGATTGCATCACTGCTTACCATCAGATGGGATCGGAGTCAAGCACCAGTTTATATCAAATTAAAAATAAAATAAAAATAATAAATCAATTATGAAAGTATAAATAGCTGTTAACAAATCATTACAATACCATTTTTGGTAAAGGCAATATTAATTTAGAAAGGAACTCAACCAAAAAAAAAATAATTTTCAATAATTATTCACAATGTTGATAAAAATTAAACAACGCTCATAAATTAAACATGAGTGTAATTACCGAATCTCGTTCAAAACAAAGTTCCTACATTAAAATATCCGGTTAAACAACTTCTGTTTATACAGAAATAAAATTAATTATTTCGACATCCCTAAAAACACGTGCTAATTTGTTATTTTTGTTGAAACATTTTGATATTATGATCGAATTTATTCATTTCACTGGAGGAAACTGATAGGTGATAGCTGTCACGTAATACAAATAAATTGCCAATAGATATTAGGCTGGTTTTATAGTGACGCTGGCCATCGGCGCTGACAGCTCTGCGCGTAGTTTGTCAGCGCGAGACGTTTCACTCGTATGGAGTAGACGCACAAAAATGCGAAGGGCATTAATAATTACGCCGTCCGCTCGGCTCGACACTAGAACGCTTTCTGAAGACAGAGGCGCGCTTGTGTTGGTCAGCGCCGACGGCTACGCGGCGCAGACGCGCGACGCGTACGGCCGCTGACCCGACGCACGCACTGATAACCACGCGTTATTCTAAAACGCTTCCTAGAAATTTATACGTTTTGGCTGTCAGCGTCGATGGTCAGCGTGCTGTCAGCGTGACTCTAAACCGAGCCTTGAAGCCTCAGGCTTATTTGGAGACAAAATGACCCTCAACATGACGCGCAACGCTCAATCTAAGTAAAGCTGCAACCTGGCCCAGTGTCCATGTCCCGCAATTTACTTTATGTACCTTACTCTCATTGAATACTATAAAACAGTGGCTTTCTGAAGCCTCGGTAACGGCTAGGTTAATAGATTTGAATTTTTTTTTATAGATTCATAAGATTATCAACATATGATTTTTTTGTATGACTGATACTTTTGATAACAACATGATATTTTTTTCGCTTGCTTTTCCTACTCCTTTCAAACGGCTTTGATCTTGAGAAATAAGTTGTTTAGAATGTACATAGCATATGTAAATAAATCAATGTTTTGCAAAGAAAATGGTTTTAAAGGTCAGCGGAGCACTATGCGAGCGTAGGCGGCAGTACGTAGAAGAATATGTGTGCATTTAACCCCGCTCAGATGTTCAAGGGACTTATACCTCCTAAACCGCTAGCGAAGCTAGTGAAAATTCGGCTCTCATATATAACAATATATATAAGCCGAATTTTCAATTGCTAGAAATCTATAAAATTATCTAAAGGTGAAGAATAAATGAGTTTCATATCATTTCTTTACATGCAAAAGCTGTCAAAGCACAAATCCTTAGATAAAAGTTATTAAAATATTGAAAAATCTTAGCTAAATGTAATAAGTATCATGTCTAGAAAACGCAATATTTTTAATATTACTAAATTATTTTTTTCAAGTGACAGCTAACATCACCTGTCAGTTCAACCAAGTGACTAAATAATTTTAACAACCCTCAACTTTCGGTACTTCGTCGGCCATGCTAGCAAGAATCAGGTTCTTGTCTGTGCCCGTAGCTTTCTTTGGTTCTAGAGCATTCCTCATTTCCAAGGCTCTGGTGTCAGTCTCCAGGGATTGGTTTTTGTCGTTCAAATCGATGCCAATTTTGATGGAAGCTGCTTCTAAAGCGTTGTATGTTGCCCTGAAAAGAGTATTAACATTTAATTTATTTATTTAAAAATTTTTTGTGCATCATTATATTGGAAGAAGATACAGTAATAAAAACAAAAAGTACAAAGGTACTGGTTATTTCTAAAAGAAAATTCTTCCAGCAGACCTGCGAAAAGAGATATAAAAAGAAATGTAGACAATAGTGTGTAGAAATAAGTAAAGAAGAGTTTGTGAAATCTTAAACTAATATATACTTATATAACTATATATACCCTATACTATAAACATATAAAATATATACATACGTATATAATTATCACACTAGGGAGGAAAGATAGTGCTCATATACTTTAGCTTTGAAGAGCAAAATTGTTTTTAAATGACGAATGCTAGGTGGAAGAGAATTCCACAACCTTACAGCTTCGACAGGGAAAGAGTAGGAGTAGTAGCTATATTTTTGAGGAAGGGATCTTAGGTGTCATCTGCACGGTGCGTCGCGGGGGCGAGCGCAAGAAAATAGGATATAAAAAAACAAAATCAAAATTTTAGACCAAAACTATGAGGTGCGGGTTGCACCCAGATTTTCTTGAAGGTTCTCAGCTGCACTTCGTAACGACCGACGTGTATGTAACAATATGCAACCAGCACTTAGCGACAGCGCAATAATTATATGCTATGTCGAATACCTAATGTTGCATAATTTATAGCATATTTGTCTTGTAAGCGCAAGTCTTGCGAGAATTTTACTAGTGGTGCACTAAACGCAGGCTTGTAACCGCACGCGGTCAGCCGGCTCGCGAGCGGCGCATTCACCAGGTCTGGACATGGACACAGCTTTAGACTTCTATGTATACCTACTGTGACTTCTCCGGCAAACGTAGGTACAAAGCTGACCTGTCTACATTGTCCTCTCATATCTATTATTATTGTAATATGGAAATATTGATAGAGACCAGTGGTGGCAGAGTGGTAACGGCCCCGACTTACGAGTTGTCGACAACCAGGCGCATTACTTTGTGTAATTTATTTCATCATCACTGCTCTCAAAACGGTGAAGGAAAACATCGTGAGGAAATCGGCATGTCCTAGAACCAAAAATTCGAAGTAATGTGACATCCACCAACCCGCACTGGGCCCGCGTGGTCTCCAACAGTGAGTCCCAACCGTGAGAACATTTTAAGGCCGATTATGCTATGCAATGCTATGGAAATATTGTAGAAACTATAATTTTTTTTTAAAGAGTAACTATGGAGTTTCTTGCCGGTACTCCTCCATAGGAAACGATCAATTGGAACCGTGCGCTAGCTTCTGACATTCTATAAGTACCCCTGTAGGCTTACGTGAAATAAAAAATTATGTGTTTGAATTTGAGACATATCCTGCCCAGTTCCATTTAAATTGGGCAGCTTTTTGAGCCAGCAATCAACATCAGCTATCCTGGTTTCGGAACGCAGTAGGAGCGCTGGTTTGGGAAATTAACAGATCCGAGTTAGAAACGCTATTGTAGCTCGATCCGTTAATTTCTCATGGCTTATTGTGATGGTATAATGAATTGAACTAGACGAGCTGGAAAATTTAGTGTTGAAGATGAAACTTCCAACAAATTTATTTTACGTTCGTATATAAACGAATTAAATTGACTAGACAATTCTGGAGCGCTAAGAGCTGCGACGTAACACATTTAAATACATTAAGTAACAAACATTTATCAAGATGAGTAATCGTGTTCTAAATAGATCTGATTCTTAGTACTAGATCATATTTTTTGGCTGCTCTGGAAGAAAAGTATTCAAATCTTACTAGTAACACTTTGGTTATAGGTGCGACAAAAAGAAATACATTAGCTTCTTTTCATAGTTAGTCAACCTGTGTATTTTTATTCAAATCGTCAGATATTTTTCGAAAACCCACTCTGATATTTTTATTTTTACTGTTTTTCACACTAGTGCGGAAAAGTGCACGAGCTCGCCCCCACCACAATTTATTGTACGAGTATGTATCGTATTACGCTGGGCGCTAAGCGACCTCCATGATTCGCGCTTCAATCCCTGTTTATTTATACCTTCGTAAGTGTATTGAATGATACATGTAGAAATTTGTCACTGTAGCACTGGGCTCCATATCACCCTCACCTACGGCTCGGGCAAATTCCACCTCGGGTGCAATGACAACTTTTCTCCACTTGTATCGAAATGTACTATATCCTATCGATAGTTTTAGTCTCAATCAAAATTCAATGAAACAAACGTCCTAGATCATCCGTGGACAGTAGGTCTAATACTTAGCAAGTTCCCAAAAAATATGACTTAAACTTACTTAGCACAATCCAATTTTTCTTGTAACTGTCGGATAGTCTCCCTGAGGCTTCGCACCTCGTCCTTCAGCCCGATGTCAGCCTCATCAGCAGCCAGTTCATACCCAGGACGGTAGCCTCGCGTTTCCAAACGCGTTTCAGCCACTTTCAACGCGTTCACCTTATCGGCAAACTGTTCACCCATTGTTTTTAGTTCTGTTGCTAGCTTGTCCATGTTTTCTTCCATCTGAAAAAAGGAAAATAATTTCAATAGGTATTAATTTGCTGTAATATTGTATGTTACGTTGCGGCTGACTAAAAGCAACTAGTGAGTATATATATAGAGCATATACAGGATGAAATTGAATTTATGGGCATCCTTTTAAGGTGTCATTGTAATCATTATGAACAACTTTTACAATAGGACCAAATCTGAAATCGCGAAAAGTAATCAGCTCTTTCCTATATTTTGACGAGTTATGTAAACATAAATGCGAAAACAAATCAGCTGTCCTTTAGCTGATTTATTTTCGCGATTTTAGTAATAGTAAAAGTTATTCATAATGATGAGTACAATGACTCCTTAAAAGGATGCCCATGAATTAAATTTCATCTTGTATATCCTTCACCTAGCAATATATTGGCACATCTACATTTTTCATATTTTACAGATACAAGAGCAAAAGATTTTACCAATATATTTT
Organism: Mythimna vitellina; assembly: GCA_949316375.1. Taxonomy (NCBI): domain Eukaryota; kingdom Metazoa; phylum Arthropoda; class Insecta; order Lepidoptera; family Noctuidae; genus Mythimna; species Mythimna vitellina. The sequence continues at coordinate 7,363,904 of OX438696.1, forward strand.
ATATACATTTTATATCAGAAATTGTGATGTTAGCTACGACCATAATAGATATTCAAGGATATAAATTATCCACTTTTAAACACTTAGGCTGTTAAAATTTAATTTGCCAATACTAGGTAAGCGATATATGTATCAATAAAATGTTTTGGAAATCAATATTATTATTTTTTAATTTATTTTTTCTCGAGATGTTGTGATCGGATCCAAGTGTAACATGTTGAAGCTGAATTCCAGTATTTTAAAAACCTAGACCTTTCTAGCGCTCTGAAATTCTGACCTGCAAAACCTGGATCTCAGCAAGACCGATTTTCAGATTCTCGGGCTCGTGACAACCCTGAACGACTGCTTTTAGTTAACGGAACCAATGGGTCTCCATTGGTTACTTTTCATGTGCTAAACTCTAAAACCGAAACCAGGAGAGGTTTCGGTGTTAGAGTTTAGTAGTTAGTCAGATCGTTCGTCCATCTGTCCCTCAGCGAGCAGTAACGGATGAACCGTGACAAGTAGACGGTTGAAATCACAGAGTGTGTATATCTATTACCGCTATACCAACAATTAACCTCGGCAAGCGTTGTTGTCTTTATTATTTATTAAACTTTAGGTGCAGTAGTGACCTTGAAGATCCAGCTCCCTAAGGGCGCTTTCAATTTATGTGTACTGCAACCGGCTGGCTGCTGCACGTTAACCGTGCCGCAGTCGGCCGGTTGCAGTACGACAACAAGCGCCTAAATTGAAAACGTATCTGGCTGCCGTGCGTTTGTATGCCAGTGATGCGCTATTCAACACCGCACTGTTCAACACTGAATTGAATAGTGGTGCTTGTGACGTTGCCGTCCTGTTGTCGACCGTTTGCCGCAAGGTTGCCGCACCGCACGGTTGGTATAAAAAAAAAAATACGGTCGTCGGTACGCAGTACTACTAACGCACCGCATCTGCACCGCAGGCCGTCAAAAAAAAGCGCCCTAATACTGATGCAAAAACACACTGAATTTCTATTTACACACTGACCCTAATATCATGTAACAAGATTGAGAAACTTCCTACTTCTTTCTCTAGTTCTGGACCTAACTATATGAATAAAGTTTTAGGGAGCTAACATGTTCAGACGGCAATATCGGGTTCCTAAGTTATCCAATTGTTCACCGCAAAGTAAATGGCCAAAAGAATATGTGCGACTTTTATAGGATTGGAGTGTGTATTGCGAACACTCAATTAAAACCCGGGGCCTTACAATGTCGTGTCAAAATGCAAGAAAGAGGAATGGAGCTATACACCCTCTATAAAGCTCTATGCCTTCCAAAGAGATTTAAAGAGATACAATAGAGCGGCTATCAGAAAAAATGTCTTAGAAAAACTGTCATCCTATGGCTCAGTGACGCCATCTGGCTTGGAATAGCAAACAAGCGAATTAAATTTGTCATAATTTATAGTGATTTAACTATCGCCCGGTAGGTGGCCAGGGGCCTTACCATGATAATGTTAAAATGTTAGTCGTACGAGCGAAAGAGAGTGATAGAGCTATACACCCTATATAGCTCCATCCTTTTAACAGACCGATTGAGGTCGAAAAATTTATCACGTTATAAGCTTGTGGTAGAGGCTCGGTGTGTGATAATGGAAAGGTTAAGCTTTTCAGCAATAGATGGCGTTAACACAAAATCTGAAAATGTTCTGGAACTATTTATAAAAATTGTTGAATTCTAATTAAATGTTTCGTAAATACCAAAAATATTTACGAAAATAAACCGAAGTTAGGTCCAGTCATTTTACCATAGCAAGATTTACAATAGCGTAATGCGTAGTTCGGCATATTTTCTTAGAAAATGATTTTCTTTTAGTGCATAGAACGGATACAAACACGACTTGACGTGTAGGTGTGTCATACTAGACTGAGTGACTTATGACCAACGTGGAATAAGTATCGGATCACGATTTTGTTCGCTATGTCCGGTCTATTGGTAGTATATATTGAATGTCTTTGATGCCTTCTAACAGTTCAGTTTACGTCGTCAAATGGATCTTCTGAAATTCTAGATTAAATTTTTTGCAATACCTAGTTAGCTTCTCTGCCATCTAAACTTTTCAAATAAGTAGATAATATTATCGAAAAATCAATCATAAAATATTTTATATTATAAAATATCCTTATCCTTACATAATATAAAACGAAGTACCCACTGCGTCTGTCTGCCTGTATGGATCAGGGGCGGCTGTACGTTGAGTGCACTCGTGCGCCGAACTACCAGGTTCAGAAAAATCATAAAATTCATAACGTGCCTATCTGTTTAACTTTCTGTTCATTATTCTAAAAAAGCAAAATTATGACGAAACCATTTCAACTCTTTACTATAAGTGTTATGGTTTATTTTTGCAGTAAAGAAAATTTCTCGTGCGCTAGGCAAAGCGCACGGCGACCGCTCATACAACTTCTATGAAACACGAACTAAGACGCCTGGCGCGTGAGACAGAGATAGTTTAGTAGAAAATGTACTGCAAAATATTCGCGCTCCCGTGCGCCGCTCGAGCGAGCCGAAGGTTACCGAGAGCACACGAGGTGTTACGAAATTCGCCCGAGCCGGCCGGCTCACTCACTGCCACATCGCGATAGGGTTGCCATTTTTTAATAAAAATAACGTATCATATTTTTTTAGTAGGAAAAATGTATTTGAATGAAAGTATTTTTTTAAAATTTTATTTATGTATTGGTTTTTTCTCTTAAAAAAATAATAATCATGTACTGCTTAAATACACTAACAGTTTTCCATGAGGTGTTTTTACATTTTTGGAAACGTATTCGTGTTTCAAGGTAGAAGCCTCGATAAATAGTTCAGTAAATATTCATATTAGTGTTTCTTTTTATGTATTACAGTATAGATTTTAAATAGAGTATTCTCATAAACTTTATTTTTATGTAAAAGTATAAAATATATTTACCAAAAATAAAGTAAAATACGTAATTATGAAGTATGGTTGGCAACCCTTCATCGCAGACGCGCGTGTTTTTGTTTGTAATTTTGTGTTTGTTTACATTTTACGTATTACTGTGTTGTGGTAGTGTGTAATAAATAAAAATCAGATTTTAAATTGGCTGGGCCACCTAGGCCATGTCTTAATTTGAAACAGGAGTGTAAATCCAAAAACAAAACATTTACGCGGAGTTTTAAAAGGGAAATGTACATTAAAAAGAAATGGCTGTGTGGATGTGAGCAGCTCAATACTTTGTTTTGTTTTCTTTGTATAGTTTTTGGCGGTGAATTGATTTAAACGAAATCAGGAATTAGTAATTTGACGCATGTAAGTGAATAAAAAAAATACATGATGCATCGCAAGTACATCTACAAAATTTGTTTGTGTTGGGCACCGTAAATATTCGTAACCAATTAGATTCTGTTTACAGAACCAATATAATAAAATTTAACGAATAAGCTAATAAAGGTTTCACGCAATTATCTGATTAAGTAACTAATTTCGCAAATACAGTCTACATAACCACATTAGTAGGTATATTGCGCATCCATAATGCTTTTTTTTTAAGCCTGTAAATTCGAATACTTAATAAGCTGGTAAAGTGCACTACCACTTCTATGACCCACCAGCCGCCACTGGTATGGATGCGACAAATTTAATAACTACTGAACAAATTTTTTCACCTACAGACAGAGTGATTCATGAGGAAGGTTTAGGAGTATAATGCATGCATATTATAGTAGAGAAAAATCGAGAATTTTAAACATTTCTAACACCGATGCAAAGCTGAAACGGGGCGCTAGCGTTTGTATCAGATAATATAATCTTTGGAAGTATCGAGAGTAAAAGGAAATTCTTTCACCAATGGAAATATACTGCCTATCGCTAAGTGACATAATATTACTTCGGTTCGTAGTCACTACCAGACGGGTGTTACGTCTGGATCGGGCATTGGCACGACAGGTAGTTGTTTATCGGAATGTTGTATATGTTTGACTTACGTGTAGAACTTTGATACAATTTAGAATTTACCTATGTGGCGTCAGGTTTTAAATTTCTTTGTGGCGGGTATAGGTGTCGCTACTGGTAAACTTCTGACAAAACTGAGGTTTACAGTTGTTGCTGTATAGTATTGTTGTTACAAACTAAAGTTTATGGCTGGTCAATTAGGAAGGCTCTATACTATTTAGATTATACAGTTCTCATCGAAAAGGCCGAAACACCTTGGTTTAAATGAGCTTACATAAAAAAAAAAAACAGACAATACCGGATAGTAACGTGAGTCACCCAATAGCGTTCATACGCTCTATTGACAGCAAAGAGGCTAAAATGCAATCGCGCAGCCACAAGACGCTGACTATGCCCTGAATCCAGCAACACCACGACTTGGGTGGCTTCCATGGGCAAGGGTGTCCATATTTGTTAGGAAGCAATTTCTTTGGTAGGATGTCATAGTACTTAGTTAACAATCACGCTCAGCTCTGCTCGGAGCTCAATTGAAATAAGTTTTCAATGAAAAACATTAAAAAAAAATAGATAGCAAGCTGTATTACTCATTAATTCATACCAAAAAGCTTAAACACGATGGGAGCTCAATAGTTCCTATAGCCACTAGCCACTATCAGACTCCGTCATTAGATCAGCCCCCCTAGCCAAGTTACGATCGTTTTGTTCTGACCACGTGACTGATCGTTGAGATGAAGTCAGAACAAAGGAATCGGAGGTGTGGCCTACTCGAGGCGTTCGACGCAAACGAAACGATCGTAATTTGGCTAGGAGGGCAGCTCCATGGCACTATATAAAAACATGGGAATTATAATCTTCATATAAATTACATAGGTATACAAAACAGCTCAATTGGTAAGGTGTAGGTAACAATGTAGGTAGGCTGTTTCAAAATTCATTTGTAATATTTGCCCTAAACACACATTGCAGATGAAAAAAAAATGTAAAACCGATATGGTAAAAAAAATATGATTTTGCATGAAATAGTTTTAGAAATTCCGACGGAATTCACATTGAAATCAATTTCTATATTAATTTACTGGATGAAAATTCGAACAATACAATTGGAATTTGGATTGTCGTACATCATTTTGTAAACTGCCAGTTATCTGTTGGTGATTTTTTTTAATGACTTCCATTCTCTTTTTATTTAAATACCGCCTGAATTTCCTGAATTTTTCAGTAATGTTTCGAAATTTTTTGGTAAGGAGTGTACCTACCTATATCTTTACGGACAATAGTCCCTAAATCACAAGGTGGTATTCCCAGTCCAATCAGAATACTGAATGAAACAGTCATTCCAATGGTTTGTCGTTACAATTACGATTTAGTCTCGTTTAGTGCAAATTGCTATGACACAGATTACGGGTTTACAGGTGAGCGGCTTGGTGAATCAATCGTTAGAGTTTTATTCCAAAATGTGGGGTTGTACGAGGCATGCCTTTTAAGTTTTGTCAATGAAGAAAAAAAATACAACTAAAACCTTATAGTACTTTTTATTGTTTTTCAAAGTATTCACCACGTAGCTTAATACACTTTTCCATTCCCTCAAACCAGTTATTATAAAATTTATTCCACTCTAAAGTGAGGGTGTTCAAAACGGCAGACTTGAAAGCGTCGACTGCTTCTTCACCGGACTGGAAGCTCTGACCACAAAGACTTTTCTTAATTTTAGAAAATGTAAAGAAATCGTTGGGGAAAACCTGACAGATTCCAATCTGCACTGTGACTAAACAATAGCATTAATCCTAATACTTTGAACTGTTTGAGATTCAAAATTTAAACACATTCGAATATAGAACAGTTCCAAATTCAAAATTGCCGGGAAATATGGAAACGACAGAACTTAAAAGGCATGCCTAGTCTACACAGGGGCAGGAGTCCGATACGTTGGTCTGACCAAATCCGTGCTACACTGGAGACCACAATCTGCGACGCCATTCACATCGCCGAAGTTAGGACAATATGGCGAAATATAGTCCGCAAGCAAGTTATTCGTCGAGATCACGACCCTCAGCATTGAGGATAAACGACGCAAGGAGGAGGATCTACACAGATTTTAATTTTTAATCATCTCTCTAGCCTCTTCCCAACTAGCTTGGGCGCGGCTTCCATTCTAACCAGATGCGGCTGAATACCTGTGTTTACATAGAGCGATTGCCTATCAGATCTCCACAACCCAGTTACTGGGCAACACGATACTCCTTGGATAGACTGATAGCCAAACATGCCAGTGTCTTACTGCCTGTAATAGCTATCATAAATCTACGAATGACAAGTCAAGTTAATCACGTGTATTATTACCAGCCTGTCCAGCATTGATGATAATCATCAACACTAGACATATTGGTTGACTTTATATGGGTGAAGAGAGAGAAAAACTCTTGATACTTTGGAACGCTCGACAAGTTATAGACTCTAGGGTTTGCGATAACCCTAAAGTCTATTGCTTGACTAGTTTCTGCCAGCGGCTTCGTTCACGTGAAAATACTAGGTTTCTCCATACAAACTTGTATTTTATTATTATCTATACTGATATTATAAAGAAGTAGATTGTTTTTTTGTTTGTGTCAAATTTTTGAAAGTACCAGACCGATAGCGAAATTTTTTTCACCGATACAAAGCTGTTTTATTCCTGTGTGACATAGGCTATATTTTATGTATGCGGGCGAAGCTGCGGGCAAAAGCTAGTTATTCATAAAAGAAACCTCAGTGCCAAAATCTCAGCATTTTAGGTCCAAGAATTTGGGCTGGGCGTTGATGATGATCAGTGAGTGACTTTCAACTGTACCAGTACATTGACAAGACGTGCACAACTTCGAATTCCTAATTTAGAAAATATATTTTTGAGTATACCTTCATCTTCTGCCAATCCAGTTCGTTCCTAGCTCTCTGCGTATCATAGATGCGTCTCCTCAGCATATAGTTGGTGACATCAGTCTGAGCTCTTAAGGCGTTCCTGGCACGCCCTCGGGCTACGAAGAGGGACTCCCGAAGACGTAAGGTATCTTGCAGTTCATTGATAGCCATTTGTTTTGTAGCTTCACATTTGTCTTGCCATTGCTGGTAGGTGATCATTCTATAAAAAATTTTAAATTTTAAATTGTTTTTTACTTTACACATTTTTATCAGTACTCTTTGGCTGGACTTATTTATTAAATCTTTTTCGACAGTCTGGGCAAGCTATAATCGGCGGTAAGTCACCTCTTTGAGGAGTGCCAGAGAGGAGCCTCGGCTTACTCACTTTCCGCTTGACGCAGGTCCTCACCGGACTGAAATAAATAAATCGCCAGTTCGGGAGGTCTCTAATTAAAATTCAGGTGGAAGAAAGATCTGAGTGTCACCATTGTGCGAGTCGGCTGGAGTACATCATCATCTTCCTGCCCTTATCCCGTGTTATTTGGGGTCGGCGCAACACGTTTTTTTCTTCCACTCTGCCCTGTTACTCGTCATGCTATCACTAACTTCCTTTTCTTTCATATCACTCTTCACACAAAGTCAAAGTCGGCTGGAGTACACGGTGGACCAAATGATGAAAGATGGTGCTCAAGCCCGCTTAGTATAAGCACCGCCGAGTCTCCTCTTGGAAGTCACCGGCGGCTATGACCTCTCTTGTTCGGCCCAAGTTCGGGTTATCATCCGGCCCAGGGTCGGGTCATAGTCCGAAGTGAGAGAAAATGGAAAGCGGTCACTGCCAAGAAGTAATGCGAACGAAGGAATTGGCCGCAACCGTAAAGGAGAGAATATTCCTACGCTACTGCCGCCGCCACAGGAGACACCATCGGGTGTCGCAGAGCGATTCCTGGTCACCATAGGCGCGGGCAAAGATGACAAGCAATGGGTAGCTCGCCGACCGGCCATCCAGAAAGGACCTAGCCTGAGTCAACGGTGCGTTGTGTTCCGCACGCGCCAAGAGCGAATGCTTATCAGACTCCCACAACCTGGGCAATACGATACTCCTTGGACAGATTGATGTTTAAACTTTCTGGCATCTGACCAACTGGCAAATGACGCTGACGAGTTTATTTGAACGCGCTAATGACAGGAACTCCTGGTTTGATTTGAAAAAATATTTTAATGTTGTATAGCCCATTTACTGAGGAATGTCACAGGCTATAATAACATCATGCTAAGACTCACGGTAGCGGAACAGTAACCACAGATGCGGATGTAACCGCGCGGAACAGCAGCTCGTACCTAATTATATGAAGAAAAGGGGTTTTTGAGACAATTCTACTTTTTCTATAGAAAATAATTCCACAACTTCCGATTAAACGCATACTACCATATTATCTCATCACCGTTTAAGTTGATTTAAGTCCATGTTTAAGTTGTCAACGTTTGACAGCGCTTTTGAGTAGCGTAATTAGAGACACAATAGAAAGACAATGACGGAGCGAACGCCGGCGTTCGCTCGGGGTTTAATGAATTATGTCCGTGTTTAAGTTGTCAATGTGTGTATAGAGCTTTTAATAAATAAATAGAGACAGTCAATTATGGTGAAAGGTCATGATGACGGTCCATTATAGTTAAGGGTTCAATAAGCTACCCTTTTAGTATTAAAACTGATTGGTTCCATTGATCTCCTACTGTTACGAGTAAATACTTTTCCATTAGTATAATTTCTAGATATTTGTTTTGTAAGTCAAGTGCCCTAGGGACACAAAGATCTGTATACCTACAAAAGCCACAGAATTTAAGCTTGTGGAATTATTCGAAAGAGTTAGTTAGTCTGTGACTCTGGAACTTAAAGGGAAACTGAAGAAGGACTTTTATAGACTAAAACCCACCTGTATTAGGTGGTTTTGAAAAGCGAAAAAGGTTTATTCCATGATTTCCCACCAAAAAAGCCAAGTACATATCTCCTAACACTTCGTTCAGGAGATAGTGCTCTCATATTTTTTTTTTAGTCGAAAAGAACATTTTGTTAACTACTATACTAAGATACTTTTATCAGGAATGAAGTTTAAATTACGATTGCGGAGGATTGAGGGAGAAAAACCCCGTATTAGGTACGATATTTTCTCCCTCAAAACGTTGTCAGTGTTTAAAACTAAAGTAATCTCTTTGCTCTAATGTATAGTGGAAAGAAGTACGAGTATCTAGACTTTCACGAGAAGTATCTTTACGAGTCCATTTACGTACCTACGCCTACACGAGAAAAATCTCTAATGAGAGGCAAAATGGTAAGCGGGGCTGCTTAGAGACGGCTCATATCTTGCGTTATTAATGAGAATAGAATGTCGTGGGAGCCTTTTAACTCAAGCCCAGGTGCAACCAGACGCGAGGGAGTATCATAACTTCTAACAAATTTAATTGTTTACAAGTACAAAGTTTCTGCCTCTCAGGTTGTTTCCAAGGAGACTGTTGTCTTCTAAGTTATCTTCGTTTTGTCTGGTTTATAGTTAGTTAGTGCTAAGTAATTATGGATAGAGTAACTAAGCTAATACCATTTTTTTTTTTTATTGGGTGGGTAAATCACCTTATGACAAATCCCGCTCTTGGGCGGAACGAGAGATAGTGTCAGACTTTTACTGACTAAAAACCCACTCCTGTTGCTTCGTTGCCTTCGTCCTAGGGCCCCGGGTTTCGTTTTCACACTACCCATGGCCCCAGTAGACTTAGCTTCGACCCTGCTGGGCCCCTACGATTTGCTGACATCTCTCAGAGGCGCGAGTGAACCAGTACGCGCCGTCGACGACTTGGACTCGGTCCGGACGGTTACCGGACGGTCGGACGGCGGGCTACCCATTTTGCTCGCCGTCCGCAAGCCCGCGCCTACGGTGGCCGGAAATCGGGATCGGAATCCCGGCGGCGGACAGGGCGTAAGTACCGTTGCCTCACGCGATCGGCCACCTCCTTTGCTAGTATTACTGCTTCGCAGAAGGAGGCGACCGCCTGCCACTCCTCCTCGCTCCGGACCATGGCCTGAACCAAGGCCCGGCGCGAGAGATCGCCGCCGCCGATTGCCCCCACGAGGACACGGCGTTGCTCAGCCCAAGCGGGGCAAACCTCCACCGTGTGCTCTACCGTGTCCTCCGGGCGGTCCACACAGTGGCGACATCCGGGCGTCGTTTCCGCACGAATCCGGTGCAGGAACTTCCTGAACTTACCGTGTCCGGTGAGAACCTGCGTCATGCGGAAGGTGAGGACGCCGTGAGGTCATTCCAAAAACGCCTCAAAGAGGGGACTTACCGCCATAATTGTGGCGTGCCCAAAGCCTTTTTTAGGTGAGAAAATCATCTAATGACAAATCCCGCTCTTGGGCGGAGCGGGTGATAGTGTCAGACTTTTACTAAAAACCCACTCCTGTTCCTTCGTTGCCTTCGTCCCAGGGCCCAAGGTTTCGTTTTCACACTACCAATGGCCCCAGTAGGCTTCGATTCTGCTGGGCCCCTACGATTTGCTGACATCTCTCTGAGGCGCGCGTGGAACAATACACGCCGTCGACGACTTGGGCTCGGTCCGGACGTTTACCGGACGGTCGGACGGCGGGCTAAGCTAATACCATGAGATTTTCACCTGAGTTGAAAATTTAAAGTTACATGAATAACTGCTTAAACCCTATTTATAATATTAGAATTTTTGCCTAATAAGCCACGCTAAAGTACAATTTTACAAGTTATCAAATTCACATTCCCAATTCAGAAATCGAAAAGTTTTTGAGCCCTACTCGTACAAAATTTAAAATAATTTTAGCAACTAAACAACCCTTTTTAGGTATTAAAATTTTCAAATACCTACTCGTAACTTGTCCTAATCGCATGGAACTAGATGGAGTGTCAGACCATTACAGACTTTAGTCACAGTTTGCTTTTATTTTCCAGGGCTGAGGTGATTCTTTCAAACGATTCCGTAGCCAGCACAGACGGTCGTAGAAGTCACCGACAATTATACTGACATATCTTCGTGGCGCGCGAGAAATATAACACGCCGTCGACCTAATCTTATCATCTCTTGGAGCACAATAACCAATAACTTGTTATTTTGCTACAAATATCATCCCAATTATAATATTTGGTAAATGAAACAGAAGTGGTCGATATCATACGGTTTATGTACCATATATGTTACCGGCCTTCTAGAAACATACATAGGTAGGTAACATAATCAGCCTTATGTATATATATAAAAGGAGAAACTGACTGACTGACATATCAACGCACAGCCGAAACTACTTCGACTTAGAACATGAAATGACTAACTTAACTAAGAGAGGATTTTCCAAAATTCACTCCCTAAGGGGATGAAACGGGGTCCAAAGTTTGTATAGAAAAACCTATTTTCAAGCGGGCAAAGCCGCTAACAGAAGCTAGTAATAACTAAGGTCTTTTCTCTTGGAAAGGGGATGGTCAGTAATCCACCACGCGAGCCTAGTGCGGGTTGGTGGATGTCACATGTCTTTGAATTTTTTGGTCCTAGGACATGCCTCATGATGTTTTCCTTTACCGTTTTGAGATCAGTGGTTAAGAAATAAATGACACAAAGTAAAGCGCTTGCCTGAGTTTGTTCCCACGATCTACAACGCGTAAGTTTCACCATTACTCTCCGTTAACTTTTTAAAGTACCAAACACACGCTCGAATTTGGTTCGACGGACCAAATCCGCCGACCTAATCCGTTTGCCCAAGAGACGACCGAATCGGACAGTTGTACTACGTTAAGTGCACGCCATCCGTTAGCGAACCTACACGGGACTCAAATAATAATAATTATGGTCGTCAAACTTCTTAACCAAATCAATTCACCTAGGACTATTTTGGTTCGAAAACGAACCGAATTTGTGGTCCGATCGCGCTAAGTTTGAGCGGGTGTTAAAACTATAACTTTCAGGAAGACTCGGCCCTAGTACGAAAGGCAACGAAGCTACAGGAGTGGGTTTTTAGTAAGTAAAAGTCTGACACTATCTCCCGCTCCGCTCAAGATTTGTCATTAGATGATTTTGCCACCACAGAAAAAAAATAAAAGATTCTGAGAGAAAAAACTTTCGTAAATAAATTCAAAAAATTCTCACCTCTTGGGAGTTTTCAAGGAGTCGGTCTTATAAGTGATATTTGCACAGTCCTTGTCTAAGTTCAGCATATCCTTATCAATCTGAAGTGCTTCGTTCTTATCGTTCAGGTCTAATTGGAGTTTGAACTTCACAACTTCCAACTTGTTGATTTTTTCCCAAGCGGATTGGCATCTGTCTATCAACATTTTCTTGTTGCTTTCTGTTACGCAGAGTTCCTGTAATTGTTTAATGGTTTTTGTTTAGTGACCAAGTGACGTCTCAAGATCAGAAGAACAAGTTTTGTTCGTCTCATTGTTGGTAACAACGTTTAGGCTTGGATGAGGTTGACACAGCCTGGCCTGCATAGGCCGTCTGACGTCATCTCAACACTGTCACGTGGTCAGAACAAAGGAATCGGAGGCGTGGCCTACTCGAGGCGTTCGGCGCGAACGAAACGATTGTAACTTGGCTAGGGGGGCTGGGCTAAAATTAATTTAACTTCATTATCCAAGTATAATAATGCTAGTTTAGACAATATGACAATGAAAACCCTGTTAGTCCTATTGCAACAGTATGTAGATATTCTAACTAGTTAAGTCTAGAACACACCTGCCTCCTAATTGGGCTGACAAGTGGACTTAACAATCAGCAAATAAAGCAGGTAGTCTATTGTATTTTACCCTTAGTAGTTCCTAGTAGTTAGTAATTTCTTAAGTGTTGTCTGCACGCTTTATTTTTGTACAAAAAAAACTTTAAAACTAAAAAAATGGGATCAATTTCGCATATGCATTTAATATTAGAAAAATAATTTTGCAAATCAGTTCATAATTGACGGAGTTCGGAGGTAACAAATTTAAGAAAAATACAACCGATTTAAAAACTCTACTACTACTCCTTTTTTTGAAGTTTGGTTACAAAAAAAAGTGGCTATGACAAGAGTTATGTACCTTTTAGGGTACCGTACCGCCGAATAAAAAACGAAACCCTTGTGTATGTGTTTATTTCGTTTGTCTTTATTGTTGTGCGTTTTGTTTTTTATGTGTGTTAGTGGTTTTTTGTACCTTTTTTCCAGTCTTTATTTTTTTTATAATATCTTTGAATGCAATTCAGAATATTTTAAAAAGTAATAGATCTTCTTGTCTTCTAGGAATGTTTTCCTGTAATTCTGACCCGTCTCAAAAATCCAACCTGTATACTATCGAACCGCCATAACTTCGCACGGGTGTTAGAAATCTCGATTTTTCTCGAATTATATCCATGTGCTTATGTTACTTCACTTACACGAAAAGATTATAATAGCAAGCCACTTCAATATTTATGTAAAGTACAAATAAAAATATACAAATGTCTTAGTCCACGTTTCCATGGTTCATACTAATAATCGAATTTTACATGTGAAAGTATGTCTGTCTGTTTATCTGTATGTTATTTTTTCACGACTCAACTGTTGAACAGATTAGAATGACACACGGATAAACATTGTCCTGAAATAGTGAAATAGGATAACTTTTATCGCGGAAGCATGATTCTTTAGGATAATTGCCGACTATCATGCGAGCATAGCCAGTGGCCGAAGCTTGTAAGACTATATATCACAAGATAGAATTCAACAAAAGCCAATCATTTTCATCATTATTATCATTTCAGCCGATCACCTCGGTCCACCTTGTCACAAAAGCCAATATAATCAGTAATTTACTTCTATTACAAGATACTATAATAAATCGATACTTTTTTTTAGATACCTGTTAAAGAAATCAAATAAAATAAAGAATGGATTTAAAAAATTAAATTAATGTACCTATATAAGTCAGAAAAATGCAGATCAGATTAAAAATTAAAAATTATAAGTATTATTTGTACGGAACCCTCTCAAGCGAGGCTGTTTGTATCTAGCAGGTTTTTTACCTTCTTCAGCTCAGTATCAGCCAGATCGTAAGTCAGCTCCGAGCTTCTCCTGCCATCCCTGTTAGACAGACATTCTGAGCAGACCAGGAGAGGAAGGTTCAGTTGCTCCAGCTCCCTTTCAGTAGATGCCTTCTCTTCCTTAAGACTGGCCATCTCACGATCCAGAAGATCCATAAGATCTTGGAGTGTGGATCTCCATTGTTCAATCTCATAGACTCTGAAATTAATGAAAACAATATAAGCATTAGTTTACTGTGTAATTCCTCCTAATTTATCACCCATTATCAAATAGTAAATGGTGAACATGTGTGTTTGTTTATTTCAAATAAAGAAATAAATAACGTTTATTCGCACCTCACACATTCGTATAAACTAGAAATAAAATAGGTATAGAACAATATCATTAAACAAACACGACGAAACGATTTAAGTCAAGAATTAGTTGACAAACATCACAATTTACAAACTTTACTAAAGATATTGTTTTTTTTTGGTAGGAAATTAATAACTTTTTCCGCTTGAGTGCCGAGAGGGACCGAAGGAGTGTCAGACTTTTACTGACTAAAGCACCGTGTTCCTTCAGTTTCCCATTACGTTCCTGAGCCATGGTAACTCTTTCGTTTCGAACTATCATCAAATATCAAGCTGCTCCGTGATTGATCCTAAACACATTATAATATAATTAGCAATCCTTATCCGCTGTAGATTTAGCCGTATAAACTGATTATCTCTGGACAACCTGACTTCAAAGACATCGGATATTCAATTACATTACTACAGAGTACCTACCTACAGCAAAACTTTGCCAGGCACTGCTTGAGTAAGACGGCATTGTCAAACTTTCCTTACAAACCAGGTGTCACAAATGACTCAGATTTGACCAACCTGGGAATCGAACCCAAGAGATATGACGCTCAGGAGTCGCGCTTGCGGCCTCGAAACCAACGAGGCAGTTGAATTGTAAGTATATACGGTTGGACTATAAAATCGATAAATGAACGCATCCCTTTTTCATCATCATCATCATAATTTCAGTAGAAAGACATCCACTGTTGGACATAGGCCTCCCCAAATGTCGCCTTATCTACCGGTCCGGTGAGTCTCGTATCCATCAGATTCCCCGACCCTCACTAGGTTATCGGTGCATCTTGTGGCCTTCCAATGCTGCATCTTCCGGTAGATACGTGGTTGCCACTCCAGACCCTTTCATCCTCATCGACTATCTGTGTTCTGCGAGCAATGTTGCCCTATTGTCGCCATGTAAAACTATTGAGTTTTACTAACCACACGCACGGTGTTCCGCGTACAAACCAGCCCAGGAAATACTGTGAGAATTTTAGTGCATGTTATGGTAGGCCCATTACTATCTATCTCACCTGGCTCTAAGGCGGTTGTTGTTATGATAGCCGTCCCAATCAGTCTTGATGCGAGTTTCGTTGCGAAGCTGATGCGCGCTGTGGCGGAGATCGAACGCATCAGCCCTCCTGGTGTCGGACGTAACCTGTTGTTTGAAATTTTATTAGATTAGAGGAAATTGACGTATTAAATTTCTTTCTTTGATCGTTGAGAGGTATTCAGCTTTGACCGCTGCAAATTTTTTCTACGAAATCGTTGTGGAGGTGTCCTTAAAATTCACAGTAGTCGGATTTTATTCTACCCAGAATTTTAGTCAAAGGAAAATTATTTCTCATACTACCATCAAACGAAATGACTGAAATATTACAATAGACTCAAATCAATACAAAGGACGGATCTTTTGTTCAATGATATTCACTTAAATTCAATTTGAGACTTTCTATTTTATATTTTCGATGTAAATTTTCAATAGGCTTATTTAAATTTCATCTTACAGAATCTATAAATAATGAACGAATTTCAATAATAAAATTGTTTTTCTCTTGCAATTAGTTTTCTTTGTGATATGTAGTTAATTGCAATGAGTAAACTATGCAGTAGTATATTATGTTGCTTTAAATGCAGCTTACCTTTGTAGTATTTTTTTTTTGGTTGTAAAAATATGCATATCACGTTGCATATGACGTTATCAAATGAATATACAGTGGACCCCGGTAATTCGGCCCCTGTTTAATCCGGCACCCCCTGTAATCCGACATGGTCTATAATACATTATTGAATTTTTTTTTTGATAGATAGATAGATATTCTTTATTGTACACCAAAAATACAATTTACATTAGGAAATTAACATTAATAAGGTAATAGGTAGGTTTGATAATATTCGCTAATGCATGATTTTTTGATTATTTTATTAGTACGTACATTTGTTTGTACACAATTATTTCCTAATGTAAAGTTATTGCATATTTTTTGTAAGTTCTATAGCATTAATGACGTTAATTTTATAATAACGTAAGCTCTCTATTGTGTTGTTTAATTTACTAAATTTGACATACATAATGAAGTACTCGTATGATTTGTACTTCAGAGTACTTACAGTCAAATGGGGTGAATAGAAACTCAGGGGCGAATAGAATCAAAACTTCAAATGGTATTTTCACGATATTTGAATATTTTTTTGCAGCTTTTAACTATATCCATTTATTAATGAATTGTTATTTTAAAAAGTCGATGCTTTATTAGAATCCGATAATATGGTATCAAAGTGAAAAACCAAACCAAAGATTTGTTTCTATTCACCCCTGCGTTTCTATTCACCCCGTTTTACGGTATATATAATATACAGAATCTTATCATTAGATCTGTAATTTGTCGGATTACAAGGTACTCATTTGTAAAAAAATCCGGATTATAGGGGGTCTTAGACAGTACTCTATAATCTGACAAATTCGATAGTTCGACACTGCCCTGCAAAATGTTTGTCGGACTACCGGGGGTCCACTGTATTCCATAGTACTTACGTACGTACGTTACGTTAGTACGTAGTGGTGGTCACATAATTAAAAACGACTTTTTAAATAGTCGTTCTTAAATAAAAGACAAGTTTTTTCAAAATTACGAAAATTACACTTTATGCATGTCTTTTTTTGTTTCTCTCGTTATCGCAAAATTGTTCCATATTGTCGTAGCACACAGTTATAATAGATAAACTTTTTATATTAAACCTTAACATATTATTGCAAACTTACTGGCTGGCCAGATTATTTTGAACGCCGCTGGATAGTTTATTTTTTTTATTCATATTTAAATAGAGAACACTCTGTAACTAAGCCATTATTTGCGTCATTTTAGCGCTATTTAGTGCAGTAAAAGTCAAGAAGTTGATTGTTACACAAAAAAACTTAGGGGTAAAAATAAAAATTGCGATGGATATACAAGGGAAGTGGTAATAAAACTTCGCGATAAGAATTGGTCATATAAAGAGATAGCCGATCACCAGCAGTGCAGTCATGGTGTTGAACCTGTTAGATTGATAGAAGGAAATATGGATCAATTCCAATACAAAAATATACTGAAAGAAACAATGTTACCACATGCTGAAGACGTGCTTCCGATTATTTGGATATTTTCAACACGACAATAATCCCAAGCATACTGTACGCACGGTAAAAGAATTCCTCACATCTCAAACAGTTTCTGTCATAAAATGGGCACCAAAGAGTCCAGATTTAAATCCCATAAAGCATCTTAGGTGCGAAGTTAAGAAAAAGTTTTCAAATCGACGGTGTGGTAACTTAAATGAGTTATACAACGGTATTTCAGAAGAATGGCGCTCTATTTCTCTTGAAAAATGACAAAAATTAAAAGATATCTCGCCAGTATAAGGCAGTCATCAAAAGCCGTGGACACCCTACAAACTATGAACTTAGAATAAAATGTAGGTATTCAATTGCAATTTTTTACATTATCACCGTCTTATTTAATGAGATTTTAAAATATCTGAAACAACTTTCGAGCAGTTTAAGAATCGTTCTTAATTATTTGTCCAGCTTTACTACTATTTGAAATTGTAACTGTCGATAATAAATTAAATTTGTAAGGTAAATAGTAAGTGATTTTAATGTTTACTCTTAATCCCGCATATTCTATCCATGTAGCTATTTCTTAACATAATTAATTACTTTTGAGAAGGAATATAAAAGCACATGTGACATTGTTTTTTTAAAAAATGTCTGGTACTACAAATCGTTCTTAATTATATGAACACCACTTTATATATCCACTAGTAGGTAAATAAGCTGCTCTCAAAACGGTGAAGGAAAACATCGTGAGGAAACCGGCATGTCCTAGAACCTAAAATTCGAAGACGTGACATCCACCAACCCGCACTGGGCCCGCGTGGTGTATTACGGCCCATTCCCTGTCCTAGAGAGGTGGCCTGAGTCCCAACAGTGGGAACAATTTAAGGCCGACTATGCTATGCTATGCTAGGTACATAAGTTCTATAAATATCCCTTTCCCAAACTTAAACTTAAGAGCAGTAATAAATGTGTAACGTCCGTGCCTCATCATGTAAAGCTGTCACACTCTAGGGTTGTTCCTTCACCCCAAAACTTTGACACAGGGAAATTGTGGAACTAAGGATGACGTGGAAAAGCAATCGGTCATTGAAGCTGTTCTCACGCCCCTAATTTCCTGTTAAAAAACATGGTTGGACGCTGCGACGTGAGATGTGTGGAACAAAGATGTAACGCCTGTGAAGTTTGTATAGCAATTTGTTGTGGTCGTGTGTTATGTTAATTCTTGTTTTGAATAGGAGGTAGCTGTCACTAGGATTACCTACTAGCGTGTAATTAAAACGACCACTGTGGTGTCGTTTTTTTTTTTTTTGCATGACACTACTTTATTGAAGTTGCAAGACTTTCGTATGCATTTATCGATATCAATTATTATTTATTGGTAATATCACGATCTTGAAGTAGACGATCTCTTTCTGTAGATTTTATTTTTCCCTAGAAACACGATGTTTATCCATTGACATTACTAAAGGTTGTTATCGATACAAGTATTATGTTTTACGAATCCCTTGTGAACTTGGCCAATTTCAGAATTATCGTTTATACATAACGAATTGTTTTTTTACACGTCATACATTAGTCAGCAAACTAATAAAAAATTACAAACGACATCAGTGGTTTCGTTAACAATACACGTTGACAGTTTTTCAGGATTAAAAAAAAAACAATATGACTAGCGTTCGTTACTTAATCAAAGCTTAGTCATTAAATACTAACTTATACACATAACTGAGCATGTATTTACTAATACCTTCCTAACTGCAAACAGACCTAATGAACAGAAGTAAATTGTGGGAGAGTCAAACTCCTCTCATTAGCTGTCCCAAAGGAGATACTTTATAGCTGGATTGTTTAGTTGATTTATTTAACCCCATCCCTGTTGTTATGTACAACCCAGTCTGTCGGTTTTGTGGCAGTTAGACTTACTTATTGAACTGTCGAAACGAATATTTTAGTGCTTTTTTTGTTTACATTCAAGCTCATTTCAGACGCAGACTTCCGCCGAGGTTCGAATGGCACCTTTAGAGTTATATGAAGTGATCAGAGCCGGGCTGTATGGTAATGCAGAATGATGAATCTCTGGACTGCAAGACTGATAGAAAGGTGGCTTTTAGTCAGTAAAAGTCCGACACTCCTTCCCGCTCCACCTAGAGCGAGATCAGTCATTTGATGATTTCCCTCGTAAAAAGCATTAAGTTGAAGGAAACAAGATTTCAAATGCCTATCTAGCAATGAGAACGAACTGGTTTAGGCTGATGAATGGTGATGAAAGAAAATCATAAGACCATTTTTAAAAGCTTTCAAAAACCCGTTGTTCAATTCGTATTTTTTACCATGTAGATACATAAGTTGATACACAACAGCAAACAACCGCGACAACTGGAAAGAGTGAAAGAAGCAGTTTTCCCAGGAGTGGGATAAAATAAAATAACACTTAACTAAAATAAAAAAATAACTTACTATATCAGTTATTCATTTAACCTCTCAGGCATCAATGCACCGAGTACGGTACACCTCATACCAGCTAAGGTCGTTGCTTAAACCTTATTACTTAAAAATAAGGTTTAATTTAGCTGGTACCGAGGTGCATCGAATTCGGTACACACAAAGGCAGATAAAGCGTACATTACACGATAGGTTGTGCTGTCAGTTTAGCACAGTCAAAATTTTTGATTGACGAAAAACCTACCGTCTAATGCGAACATTGACATTTGCGTGAGAAAAAAAACTAATGGCGATAAAATTCCTAATTCAAACATCATTCATGATTAATGGAATTGATTGAAGCCTGCATGACCGTGTACTGGACGCCTTAAATTCCATTCATTAAACCGAAACCAAAGCGCATATTAAACCTCAATAAAAAGTAGATATTAAGCATTGGAATGTAACAGTAGACAACGTAAAACCTACCCAGAATTTCCAAATATCTCCTCCTGCTCTACGTGAAGTGAGAGGAAGTGTCAAACTTTTACTAACTACAACCCACCTGTGTTCCTTCACTTGCCCTTTGCATTCTAGGGCCGCGGTAACTCTTTCGAACCATCCCGCAGCCCTTCTCGATAGGTACCGGAGTATTTGATTGTTCTTGAATAGCGGTAGGCTTTCCCAGTACCGCGGAGACATAATAAAACTTTTCTAATTTAGCTAGCCAACTGCCATGAAATATTACACGATCAATGAGATTGTGTTTATAAAATGTTCGCGATAGGCCTGCTGGAGTTTCGAGAGATAGAAATTTCCTAATCAAATTGATTTTCAATTCGGTTAATGACATATGAAGGTACAATTATATATATATTATATAAGGTGTTAAAAAATTAACTTTAAGAATTTCGTTCCCTACGTTTATGCGTCGTTATTTACGAGCAGCTGATTTTTTTTTCGCGATTTCAGGTTTGGTCCCATAGTAAAAGTTGTTCATAATGAGGAGTACAATGTCCCTTCGAAATTCTTAAAGTTAATTTTTTAACACCTTATAGAACTAGGTTATGCCAGTGGCTTTGTCCTCGTGAATGTTGGTAATTGCGGACGTGGACTCGAAATCAAATAAAAAGTAGCCTATATCCATCCTTGGAGCTCAAGGTTCCTCCGTACCAAATTTCATCAAAATCAGTTCAGTAGTTCAAGCGTGGAAGCGTGACAGACATACACTCAATTTTTCGAACGTTTTCACGTCAAATCACAAAATGGTAAGACCGACTGGGGCTCCTATTAGCCAATGACTTTGAGCATTTGTCTACCCGTCTTCCCCTATATTATTACCCGAGGTCGGAATTAGGTAGAGGTATTCGTGAACTTGCATCGAAATGTTGATATTAATGTGGATCTTCCCGGGATTTCTAATGAAAAATCCCGTGTGGCCAACAATATTACAATCATCATCATCAGCTTTCTGCTCTTGTCCCGTTTTATTTGAGGTCGGTGCAACACGTTCTTTTCTTCCATTCTGTCACTCGTGACGCTATCGCTAACTCCCCAAACAAATAAATAATAAAAAAAACCTCAGAGATAGATAAGACAAATAAAGATAATTTTTCATTGAAATGATCTCTACGTCAAATGAGGAGTTAACCAATTTATACACTTCCTCCTCCTCGTCATTAATGCAGGAAGAATTTTTTTCTGCTATATTTCTGATAGTCTTAAAAAAAAAATCAACTCCATAAAATTAATCTCAGGATTTGAGGCATATCCACTTTATTCTTTCGCTGTATGAAATCGGTATAAGTACTTAAATAACTCTACCTAATTCCGACCTCTGATTTATATTTGAACGATAAATCGGGCGAGAATAATGATGTTCGTCCACCCGTACAAGCGCTAGGCGACCTATGATTTAACATTCTGACGTCGTGAATTACAATTTGTTAACGAGAATTGAAAAAATGCCATTATCTAAAAAAAAATTACTGTTAGTAAAAAAAATACTTGTGCAATATGTACAATCATAATATTCTCTATAGACAGGTATAAATTTCGTGTTGCTAATAATTGCTTAGGTAAAAAAGTTAAAACACAAACAGTAAACGCAAATAGATATTTTTTTTACAGTTTGTAGATAAATAAAAAAATATTTGTACAAAACTGAAGACCATGAATCAAAGTATTGCATATATTTTTTTAGAATTATATTATACCCTAGTATACAAGTTGAAAACGTATATTTTCAAAGGGAGCCCCTTAAGTAAATGTAGTCGTGTTTTTTAACGTGATCATGTGGGGTAACTACTTCTACCGAGCTCGAGGACACATATCCCAAAGAAATAAAAAAAGTAAAAAACGACTGCAAAAAAAATATAAATCATTTGTTGATAAATTATTTACGGACTAAGAATTCAGTGTTCTTCGGAAATTGGTACAATAGAAGAACCTAGGCAGGGATAGCCTAGCCTTTGCCGAGCAGGCACAAAAGTACGGGCACAGATTAAATACCTGATGGTAATACCCACAAGCAATGAGCAACATTATATTAGACCTTATAACTAAAGCAATAGAATAGAATTATGTTAGACGATACCTGTAAGCCGTAGAGTCTCGCATCCCAATCGGCCAAACTAAGATGCGGCAATGGTTTCTCAAACGTCACAACAGATTGCATTTTGATTTATTTAGATCACACAGTTGAAAATATATTAAAAATAATATACAAAATTTGAATCACAGCATCAGTGCATGCTTTGCCAATGTCTCATGTCGTGTATGTCAAATTTGGTCGTAGCGAATCAACAGCGATGTTCGAAATTTAAAATGATTCGATATTTATTTACGGCCAGTTTGCAAGCAAATACAAATAGGGACGAATGAGGTTGGAATTTTTTTTTACATTTTGTTTCATTTAAAATTGTGGAAATGTTCCGCATTTTAATTTAGGTAGTTCATGTCATGTTATTTACGAACTATAATTATTATGTAGGTAACTATACAATAAATCGGGTCTTTTTTCATTAAATATTTTGTTTGTGGTGATCAAATTTTTGTTTTAATAAAATGTAGTAGTACTAGGGCAATGCATGCAATTGTCATAGATGCTAAGTACTGTCTAAAGCAATATTCCTCACATAACCACAAGTGATTTTCTTAACAAACAATCACACTAAAAGCCACAGATTCCTTGCTAAAGCCACATATGCAGACTACGCAATCACATTATCGAGTTAACAACATTGTAATTTCAAAGGTAAACCGCTCTGTAATAACAATTTGAAGAGCCCGAATCCTCTATTCACAAGGCCTAATGCGCAATGAAAGTCCTTTAAGAACCTTACAAAGAACTTGTTTGAGCGGCAAACGTTGAAAAAGAGTACAAGGAGCAATATTGATTACGTTACACGTTTTGTGGAGTGGGTGTAGAGCACTTTTTAAATAAATGTTGCCAAAATTTATCCAGTTATTGAGTTTTGGAGGTCAGACAGGTAGTCAGTACCGTCTTTACCATAAGGGCACACATGGCCCGTGCTCAGGGCCCCCATTCTCAGGAGGCCCCGAAGGACCAATAATTTCTCTCACATATGTCTATGGACTACGGTTGGAGGAATCCCCGAATGATGTATTAAACTTTCATTCTGATAGGAGTGAGTGGCGTTATTTTGTTTCGTTTGATATTTAAAATTGTGAAAACAATAATGTGATATCCTTCAAAAAATTGACTTTAAGGATATAATAGAAGATTTTGCTAAAAATCCCGAAAGAAATCGTAATCGTAACCAAAAAACCAGCAGCATTTTAATATCATTAATGACTTATTATATCATACTGTATTTGATTACCTATAATAAATGTTCATACTTAGTAAAAAAATGTTATTATAATTCGCTTTTTTTATTTTCCCAAAGGGCCCGAAATTCTTGTGTGCCCAAGGGCCCCAACCTAGTTTAAGACGGCCCTGCAGGTAGTATTCAGATTTAGCCAGAAAGATGGGAAGCCGAAACCATCATGATCATCTCCCTAGCCTTTTTCCTAGCTAGTTTTACATGGAGCCTATCAGAGCTCCACAACCCAGTTACAGGGCAACACAATACTCTTTGGATACGTAGGTAGACTGATGGTCAGACTTTCTAGCGTCTGATTACCTGTTACGACTGTCAAAGATCAACAAATGCTAACCTGGACCAACGGCCTTACGTGTTTTCCGACGCATGGGATGTCAGTAATGTCCTAGATAAACTAAGAAGATAAAATAAGGCTAATCTTTTCGAGTAAGAGCAGTGGTGGCCGAGTGGTAACGGCCCCGACTTACGAGTTGTGGGTCGCGGGTTCAAACCCAGCCTGGCGCATTACTTTGTATAATTTATTTCATCACCACTGCTCTCAACTGGGCCCATTCCTTCTCAGGCCTCCTCTCTAAAGAGAGGAGGCCTGAGTCCCAGCAGTGGGAACATTAGAAAGGCTGATTATGCTTATGCTTAATGTTTTCTTGATTTTTTTAATATTTTGGATCAAAAGGCGGCGACCCATTGTAAAGAAATAAAGAAACCATCAAATCGATGGCAAGGTTGGAGTATTGCAACAACCCTACAGTCCAGTGTAGTGCAACCACAGAAGAGATGAAAGAGTACAACAAATATTTGTATGACCTAAACATAGTTGTAACGCCAGCAAATTCTTAAGGCTCAATTCGCTTAGAATACTATTACAAAATTGCCGTAAGATTGTAAAATATCGCGAGAAATTATAAGCTAGATATTTTTTAGGGACCCCTTATAAGATTACTTTTCTGTCCTTCTGTCTGTCAAGACCCTTTATCTCGGGAACGCAAGGAGAAATCCAGTTGAAATTAAAACCATAAACTCAAGTCTGCGGTCTCTTTTAAGCTGCAAAAAATCAAATTACTAAGTTAACTAAAAAAAAAGATACGACCGTTTATGTCGCAAAAAACATATATTTCGACACTCTCGACGGAATCAAAATTCATAGAGTATTTCCCGTTGCCCCTTAATTCTGAAATTGAGACATAACCGATGTTGAAAACTTAGCATCGATGTGATTTATCGTTTACAAAACAATTTTTTCATAATATATTTTTATATATATCGAGAAAACAATTATAAAATAATAAACTAGATACCCAGGTATCTTGTGAGTGTGAGTTTATATGTTTGTGAAAACCAGCAAATACTAAAGGCTCAATTCGCTTTAAATACTATAATTGAGTTTATAGACCTCCAATTCAGTTTTAACAAGAGTATGATGAAGAATAGGACAGTTAAAATTTATCCAAAAGCAAATCAGTTACCAATTAAATCACTTATTTTAATATAAACTTGTTTGTAAGCAAGACTTACTGCCGCATAACTATATGAACTCGTTATTCAGTTATGTGTGTCAATTCAGTTTGTACAGCGTTTGTTTAATTAATTTATACTGAGATGTGCGGTTTACAACGCACTGAGAAGCTAGCTCGCTGCGGTTAGAGTACGATTATCATTTAACGCAACACGGGCTGTTTTATCGAAGTGTCAAACAGATACCATCCAAGAATTACGATTTTTATAGCTTTTATTTAACTTGCACTGAGTGTAACTGTTATTTGTTGGGGCGGAATCTTGCAACTCATTTATGAAGCAGATATCTGCAACTGATTGAGCCAAAATTTTGTACACATGTTTAGTTTGGATGACAATGCATGCTTAGCTATGTGAAGTCATTCAAAATCCAACATAGCTGAACACTCAAGGTGGCGAACTAGTTAATTTTAATGCATTCAAATTAAAGAAAATGTTGAGAATATGAATGAGAGTTAAAAAATTAACAGTAAAAAAGTTAAAAAAAAAAGTTTTTTAAGCGTTAATGGGTAAAAAAGCCTTGGACTTGGTAGTAAAAGAGAAAAGGTCATCAGTATTTCTAAGATTCACTTCTATTTTTTAAAAACAATCGGGCCTTAGTGTTTTAACCTGGTCGCACGTTTTAAAGTAAACGTCTTTTTGTACAAAAACTGTATAAGCATTATCTGATATGATATCTAAGAAAAGATTTTAATGTGACCAAGAGCTTAAAAGACGGGCTGTTAAGATGTCTTAAGATGGACTTCTAGTTCTTACTAGTTTTCATTGATTGTAATCGCCCTATCTAGGAGCAAATTTCACTTGCTTGTATCGAAATGTTAATCCAACATTATACCGACAAGGTTCAAATTTATTCTACCAGAAAATTACGGAACGAGACCTTTGTCTATTTGTGAGTTATTCACCGAGCAGTTGCACGACCCAGTGCGTTGCTTGTGTTTGTAGAACTTGTAACCCACAATATAGAAGGAGATCACGTTCTATTTGATTTATAATGGTCTGAATCTACTTTCTCTATGACTCTAGTTAATTAAGTGGCGGTTAGAACCATCTTATTTGTTCTTGCGGATAATTTTATTGTTGTTCTAGTTAGTTGAGAATATTCGTAATTTTATGTTAAGTTTACATTATTTCGTTTAGGGATTTCAGTTTCATGTGTGTCTATAAGTATGCAATATAACTGTCTGAGTTTTACAAAAATATTTATAATTTTATTTTATTTTTTGTGTTTTTTAGTATTCCGTACCTCAAATAGAAAAAAACGGAACCCTTATAGGATCACTTTGTTGTCCCTCCGTTTGTCTGTTTGTTTATCTGTCCGTCAAGACCCTTTATCTCGAGAACAGGTGGACGTATCGAGTTGAAATAAAAACCATATAATTAGGTCTGCGGTCCCTTGAAGCTGTGAAAAAATCAAACTTCTAAGTTAACGAAAAAAAATATACGACCGTTTATGTCGCAAAAAAACGTATATTTCGACACTCATGGGAACCAAAATTCTAGAGTACTTCCCGATGACCCAGAATCCTGAAATTTTGCATAAAGCAAGGTCTTATAACACAAGTATAGGATTCAATCTGAAAACAGAAAATTTGCTGTTACGTCGTAAAACAATTTTTTTTTTGCGATTAGGAAAAAACTTCGAGACCCCAATCAGAAATTGAATTCTTTACATACGTTAGTACGGAACCCTCAGGGTGTGAGTCCGACTCACATTTACCCAGTTTTTTATTATTATTGATATACTCGCATTTGACAAATATCTCACCTGATGGTAAGCGATGACATAGTCGACGATGAAGCATGCTTGCCTAGAAGTAACCTATTTACTCTTGACTTAGCTGTACGGAAAATAAATGTGTTCCCTGAAACGTATGATGGGAAATAATCCTTTGACTTCTCGCGCACTAGGGCGGAGCAGGACGGCGTGTCAGACTTTTGACTAAAACCCACTCATATGTTCCTTCTTTACCTTGCGTGCCAGAACCCCGGATTTTCCTTTCAGAAGCGAACCCCTGGCCCCAGCAGTCTTCGACCCTGCTGGGCACCTATGGTTTTGCTGACATCTATTTGAGGCGCGCCGTCAACGACTCGGGCTCGATCTGGACGGATACCGGATGGCCGGACGGCGAGCTTTGGAATGGGAAATCATAAAATGCACACAATGTTAGTTTCCTTTTTTTAATCTTAAGCGTCTACATGTTATTTCTACATTGTGTTTATCTATGTGTGCCAAATAAAATATTTATCATTCTTTCTTCTTCTTCTTTCTCATAAAACTGCTGCAACTTTGGGTCGAGCGAGAGGAAGTGTCAGAATTTGACTAACTAAAACCCACCTGTGCTCCTTCAGTTGCCCTTTCCGTTCTAGGACTGCGGTGATTCTTTCGAGCAATTCTGCAGCCCTGGCTTGATATTGCGTATGTGTCGTTTGTATTAAATACGTAGTCAACTCACTTTGAGCAATATTTTTCTAAATCCTGCTCATTTCGCAGTATTTCTCCCGTTTCTCTCTTCACTAACTGCCTCTTTAAAAATATGCCATCAAGCCGACATTACAAATCCCCAAATATAAAAAACAAAACATTCTCGACAATACGCAATATTAGGCAAGCATGCAAAATTCGTTGTAAAGTCGTTAAACAAAACATAAAGAAGTTCTCAAATAAAACAAACGAAGGGCAAAGTTTCGTGGAACGCTAAAAGTTTAACAACGAAACAAGAAAATGTCCAATTCACAATCATGGATCGGATCTTCACTTTTGTACAAAAATTCAGGTGTCCCCTTAATAATTGCATATTACCCAAAACAAACGTTTAAACGTTTCAGTTCAGATTCAGTTTTTTTTTTAAATCTTTTAGCCCCTAAGTTTCCCTAGCTTTTTTTTTTACTGGTTGGAAAATCATCTTATAACAAATCCCGCTCTTGGGCGGAGCGAGAGATAGTGTCAGACTTTTACTGACTAAAAACCCACTCCTGTTCCTTCTTTGCCTTCGTCCCAGGGCCCCGGGTTTCAAAGTTTCCCTAGCTAAGTAATTGGTACTATTTTTTCTTTTTTTTCCGGTTTGAAATCATCAGTAGGGTAGAGTCAGACTTACTAACTAAAACCTAAACGTAGCTGTGTTCCTTCAGCTGCCTTTTGCGTTTCAGAGCCGCGATAACTCTTTCGATCAATGACCCTGGCATGACGAACCCTGTCTAAAAATAACAAACCCTTTTGTAACAAGCTTTATATATGCTCAAATTAAACAAAAGCCATTTAATTTTATATCTAAATAAATCCTTACATACGAGTATTATAAAATAAAGGTCAAAAGCAACTGAACGAATTTTCATGTAATTTTTTGAGAAGGACTTTCGTGTATAAGCATAAGCATAATCAGCCTTCTAATGTTCCCACTACTAGGACGCAGGCCTCGTCTCTATGAGAGGGAATGCCACCAGGCCCAGTGCATGTTGGTAGATGTCACATGTCTTCGAATTTTTGGTTCTAGGACTTGCCGGTTTCCTCATGATGTTTTCCTTTACCGTTTTTAGAGCATTGGTGATTAAATAAATTGCTGGGTTAAACCTCCGACCTACAACTTGAAAGTCGGTACACTGCTCACTGGGCCACCATTGCGACTTCGTCAATACAAATTATATAACATATTAATACATTCGGTGATAAAATCAATTACAGAAATTAATGCGTTTGTTTGGGTTTGAACCCACGGCCCACAACTCGTAAAGCAGGATCTTTACCACTGAGCCCAACACTGCTCAAGTGGTGCCTGTGGTGCCACGCTTCTTTAGTGTATAGAAACATTCAAATTATAGTAAAGAAAAGTCGAGAATTTCAAAGATTGGTAACACTATCATCATCATCTTCCTGCCCTTATCCCGTGTTATTTGGGGTCGGCGCAACACGTTTTTTTCTTCCACTCTGACCTGTTACTCGTCATGCTATCACTAACTTCCTTTTCTTTCATATCACTCTTCACACAATCCATCCATCTTTTCTTTGGTCTCCCTCTCCCTCTCCATCCATCCACATGTAAACTCATAACTCTTTTAGTAACATGCGTTTCATCCCTCCTCTTCACATGACCATACCAAGATAAACGATTCCCTTTCAACTTTTTAGTCACTGGCGCCACTTTCAAACTTCCCCTAATATATTCATTTCTCACTTTATCCATTCTCGTCACACCACACATCCATCTTAACATTCTCATCTCCGCTACATGCAATCTTTGGTAACACTAGTATATTGTATGAAATTACTAATTAAGAAGCCAAGACAACAGATACCCTTTAAAGGGCTTAACCTATAATTTGAAGAAGAGCATAATGAACTTCAATATAATCCATTCTACTTATAAATAATTGTATCGAACCAATGAAAACCCATTGGAATTGCTAAGTGACCAATCGGGGTTCAACAAAACCGATTTCAAACTGCTATTTGCACGTTCCAAGTTAATCAATGGATGATTTTCAACTTTTGCAATGTAGCCTTAGAAGGGAAAGAGGAAATTGGTTTACTAAAAAAAATTGGATATACTAACTTTTTAATATTATAAAGATGAAGTTCGGGTTGCTGTGCTGCTTATCAAAGATCGTACTAGAACAGATTTTTTTTAATCTTGTTTTTTTATTATTGATAGGCTCTAAGCTCAAAGCTTTAAGTAAAGTAATATTCGTTTGGACGTAAATAAATGTAAATTAAAATCTATTTATTTTTCTTGTACCTCAGCAATGACCATTTTATTTAATAAAAAACCGGGCAAGTGCGAGTAGGACTCGCGCACTGAGGGTTCCGTACAAACTTACCTATGAAAACAGTTGAATTCCCGTATTGAGTTTCGAAGATTTTTACGAATGACGTAACTACACAGTTTTCAGATTTTTTCCTATACTTGTGTTATAAGACCTTGCTTCATGCCAAATTTCAGTATTCTAGGTTAACGGGAAGTACCCTATTAATTTTGATTCCCTCGAGCCGTACGGCCGTGTTTTTTTTTTTTTCGTTAACACAGAAGTTTAATTTTTTAACAGCTTCAAGATACCGCAGACTTGAGTATATGGTTTTAATTTCAAGTCGATACCTTCATGCGTTCTTGAGATAAAGGTTATTGACAGACAGACAGATGGACGTACAACAAAGTGATCCTATATGGGTTCCATTTCTTCCTTTTGAGGTACGGAGCCCTAAAAACTTTGATCACACATAAAAAGAACCAGACACACAATCAGCGACGAAAAAATGTCCGCACCCAATCAGCACCAAAGAGAGCTGCTTTGATTTAGTAGCATTCGAACGCTCCGAAGGTAAACACGGCACGTTGCTCGTCTAAAATCTTGATAATATTGTCTTTGTTAACTGGAGACCTCGATAGCCTTTGGCAAGACGAAAGTTAGATGTCCTGGCTTCTGAGTATCAGTAACGACTGTCAAAGAGCTACATATGACAGCCGGGACGTTGGACACGGCTTTATGTGCCGAGACACAGAGTAATCTTGGTGTATTTAGATGGTCACCCATCCATAGACTGACTTTGGCTAGTGTTACTTAATCATGGGAATTATTTTAACCATGTACTGCTCTTGTTTTTATTTACTTTCATGTAACCCCTTATTTTTGTCATAAGCTTAAGTATAATCAGCCTTATAATGTTCCCACTGCTGGGACTCAGACCTCTTCTCTAGGAGAGGGAATGGGCCTTAATCCACTACGCGGGCCCAGTGGCTTCCTCACGATGTTTTCCTTTACTGTTTTGAGAGCAGTGATGATTAAATAAATTAAAGTAATGCACCTGGCTGGATTCGAATCCGCGACCAACAACTCGTAAATTGATTCCGCTACCACTCGGCCACCACTGCTTTCTATTATTGTCATATTTATACGTTAAAAAAGTCTACCTTCTACACATATTCCGCCGCTGGGATTCCGTTTCCAATTTCCGGCCACCGTAGGCGCGGGCTTGCGGACGGCGAGCAATGGGTTGCCCGCCGTCCGACAGTCCGGTAACCGACAGGACCGAGCCCAAGTCATCGACGGCGCGTATTGTTCCAAACGCGCCTCAGGGACATGTCAGCAAATCGTAGGGGCCCAGCAGGGTCGAAGCCTACTGGGGCCATGGGTAGTGTGAAAACGAAACCCGGGGCTCTGGGACGAAGGCAAAAAACAACAGGAGTGGGTTTTTACTCAGTAAAAGTCTGACACTATCTCCCGCACTGCCCAAGAGCGTGATTTGTCATTAGATGATTTTCCCACCAAAAAAAAAACCTCCTACACATATTATACGCGAAAAAAACATGGAAGAACGCAATTCTTAGATACTCATACCATCAAAGTTGTAAATAACGTACCAAATAAACGCTGAAACTCTTCAATTTATCTGAAAAACAAACTGTTAACCATTACACATTGACTGCATTCGTGTTAACTTCGCTTCTTATCTGTAAAAACAAAGATAAAGTCGCTGCAATAGTTTGGACGCCACTAACAGTTACCCGTGTTTACAGGCGATCCGGTCACAAGTGTTATCACCCTGGCTTTGGGGTATGAATTGGGAAGACAAGCTGTAGAGAGCCATACCCTAGGGAAGACTAGGTATTTATTTATTTAAAACAATTACTGTACTGTTGTACATTAATTAAAGGGAAATCATCTAATGACTTCTTTCCTAAAAAAAATTGTTCCGTGTGGGATCGAACCCGGAAAAGCGACGCAGTAGCCAATCATTCAATCACGGTCCCATCCTTTTTTTTGAGCCGGGTAGTCATCAAATGACTTTTCTCGCTCTAGAGTAGAGCGAGGGGCGTGTAAGACTTTTACTGACTAAAAGTACAGATCCTTCAGATGCGTTTTGCGATCTAGGACTACGACTATCTCTTTCATACTTTTCCCCATGGCCCTAGCAGGCATCGGTACTATTTAGCCTCTACGGTTTGCCGACATCTCTTTGAGGTGCGCGTGGAACACTACGCCCAGTAGAACAATCGGGCTCGGTCCTTATAGGAAGAGCGGACGGCGCGGTGTCTCCAAGCTCCTCGCCCGCCTGAGACGTTTTCTGTCGCAGTGGCTGAAGCAATAGAAAACTAATCGCGAAATTTTTGATGACGTAGTTTGAACAATATGTCGTTTGTTTGCACGACGTGGCAACCACCCACGGTCAGGTACCACGTCGTGGTAATGTCTCGGGGCTCTTACAGACTCCGATTTAACTTAGCTTCCTATCACCTTGTAACATTCATACTCACAGCTCTAACAGATTTTCCCCTTTGAAGAAACTTTGCGGCCGGCTACTCACAGCCGAAACGCCTTCGGCATCGTGCGTAACTATAAATTTCCTTGCTGGTTCCTCGCTGACGCGTTCTGGCATGATGCCAACAGTTATATTACATGTAGACGAGGCTTAACTATTAATATTGATCGGGCCCTGGGCTTTGTTTCGCCTACATCGGCCTTTGTGGCTTTTGCCTTTAGTATATTTGGTTTAAGTGTCTGTGGCGATAAAGTTTTGGTTAAGGAGAAAATTACTTTGTTTCTGCTGGCAGTGGCTGTCAGATTACTCTATGACTTATGTCATATATCCCCTAAAAGGGGCAGAAAGCATCCATAGTACCTAATCCTCCATCGCGAACAGTCTTGAGCTCACTTTTCACTTCGTTCCACGTCATTCCGTTGCTCGCCGCTTCTGTCAACACGATGCGACGCTAGGCTCGATGGGGACAGCTTTCTTTTTCCTTGTGGATTCCAGTCCAACGCTTGCTTGGGCATGTGATCGGTATCTCTTCGGAGCGCGAGGCCAATCCATCTCTACTTGCGACGCTTGATCTAGCGGTCGATCGGGGATTACTCTATACGCGTCATATATATAATTAGATATCAAACATCCGT
The DNA here is from genome assembly GCA_949316375.1 of Mythimna vitellina. Taxonomy (NCBI): domain Eukaryota; kingdom Metazoa; phylum Arthropoda; class Insecta; order Lepidoptera; family Noctuidae; genus Mythimna; species Mythimna vitellina. The sequence continues at coordinate 7,396,883 of OX438696.1, forward strand.
AATAGTATACAGTTATAACATACAGGATCTCTCAACACCAAACATAACTGTCAAATTAACACCATCATGCATACAAACATGGTAACCTACAGTGTTTATTTTTAAAATATGATTTTAGGTTCAGATACGAAGGCAATATAAAACAAGTGACACGCCCAGCTTCGCAATCTTTGAAATCCTGTATTATACATGCACCAAAATCTTCCTCATGTAATTTTTTAGTTTATCGAGGTCACACAGACAGACAAACGTGGTAGGGGACTTTGTTTTATGAATTATAAGGATAATAGCAACATGTGAAGTAGCGAAGGAGCTTGAGTCAGACGACACAGAGAGTGTGGGTTTCAGGAAATCAACCTATATAAATGTATTTCTTAGATAATTTATTATTCTTATTCTTTGAGATTTGATTTTTTTGCTGCTCACTGCATAACATCACGTCTTTATTTCTCGAATGGCAAAGGAATATAAGCTTAAGCATAATCAGCCTTATAATTTTCCCATTGCTGGGACTCAGACCCCCTCTCTAAGAGAGGGAATGGACTGTAATACAACACGCGAGCCCAGTTTCACCTTTCGAATATTAAATGAGATTTCGAAACGCTACAAAACTCTGTTAGAAAGGTACCCAGTAACCGCAGATATTAGATTTGTTCAGTTCGGGTGACAGCTTGTACTAAAATCATGACAGTTCCGTCTCACACCCGGTCGTTTCAAATTCTAAACTCGTCCACGTCCAGTGTTCAAGTGTTTAAAGTCAAGGGGGATATTAAAGGGTTGGGCTGTGAACTTGTGCTGTCGGTATTAAAACTACTGCGTCTATGAGCGATTGAATACTACTGTACTTAAGACTTTGTATCCTCGTTACATGAACGTACAATGAACTACACAATGGGTAAAATTGTTTTGTTTTGAGGTAATCTGCTTAAACACGCCACTGTAGCGACATCTATGGCATCACATAAGAACTAATCCTGCATCGCGCAATTAAAGTGCTCCGCGCGATTAGAACATATAGAAAAGCCCGAAATCATCTATCGGGCAGTTGCCCATCAGACATAACACCCGTCTGGCCAGGGGATCCTCCCTTTTCAACGGAGGTTTACGGGACTTTACTCTCTGTTCCGCATACCTCCAAACCACAATCACGGTGGTAGTGTATTCTTTGAGGAGTGGTTAGAGAGGAGCCACGGCATATGTTCCTGTTTCAGACTCGAGCGGAAGAAACGCCCCCGGTGTCACCGTTGTACGGAAGGCCCGGAGTATGTGGTTGTAACATACTGTGGAAGTATCACGTCTGGCGGCGACCTCTCGCTCCTAGCCCTGGTTCAGGTTAAAGTCTGGAGCGAAAGGAAATGTTATGTTTGTATATTTTGTGTACCTATGTTTGTCCCTCCTTAACGTTCAAACGGACACACTAGACGATGTTCTGGAATAGCACATAGTATACTTTTTTAATCGTACCTATGTTCTCTTTGTATAATTTTCCACTTTCACGCGGGTGAAACCGCTGGAAGAAACTAGACATATTCTTCACAAACACTTTTTACATAAAATACAATCCGGCGAGTCATACTTTCAAGAAAGCTTCAAGCAACTAGAACTTTAAAAGTTTAAACTCCACACTGCAATAAAGATCGCGGCAAAGGCAAGTATTATCATAAAATCAATATTCGATATCTGCATTAGAATACAAAACTCTACCATACATAAAAATTTACCATATGTGTTCTATTTCACCTTTCATTTCTCTTCAAAGTAAAATAAACACATAGCGGGAATGGCATTTCATTATTTCACCCAGCGACTCCTTATTTTGTATCTGTAATGTGAAAGGTTTTTTTTTTTTGCTAATCCCTTTCCATACTCGTCTATATATGATGTATTTTTACCTATTTGCCTTTGATATAATTGATACTTCAAAAAGATTGAATGTAGATATTCTTTTCGCTTCGATAAATTGTTTATTGTTCTGTTTGCATAACCAATCACCCTGTATAAAATGTAATTATTATTGTTGTGTTTTGTAAATTGCTTTGTTCGTCTCGTGGGCGTAAGTTCTGGATTCGAGTATTACCTGATATTAGGTTTTTCTATTATGAATGGCTCAGTAGCCTAGAGTTTGGAAGTTCGTGGTGAGACATCCCCGCCCCGTGCCTGGGAAAACACGTGAAGACGTTGGTTCTGCATCAGGTCTGTCCCAGGTTGCACGACCTACGCATGGTGATGATTTGATTTTGACATAGCTATTGATTTTTTTTTTAGGTGTGCGGAAGTTAGTGATATGATGCTCCCGTGTCTCAAAAAGCCGTCGATATTACGCTTGATCTCTTTCCGGTCGTGCCAAATTGCCGACACTGAAATTTGGTAATCTAGCCACTTTTATAGGCCTCCCCAAGTTTACCCACAGCGATCGACCCTGCGTGTTTTGCATCCATCGGATTATCAGATCAACCTTGTGAGACGCCTTTAAATGCTGCGTTTATGAGTACGCGGGCGCCACTCCAGAACCTTTCAGCCTCATTGACCATCTGTTCTGCAGCAATGTGCTCTGCCCACTGCCACTGATATTTGGTGAAGCTTCGGGCTATGTCGGTAAATTTGGCACTCCTGCGGATATCTTTATTTCTAATTCGATCACGCAAGGAAACTCTGAGCATGGCCCTCTCCATCGTCCTTTGGGTAACTTTAAGCCTCTTTATGAAGCCCATTGGTAAAATTAATTTTGCTACTGGCCACAAACTCTTTTCTGTGTACAACGAAGTCCGAGCTTAGCCCTCTCTATTGCCCCTTGGGTGACTAAGCTTCTATAAGAGGCCCATTGGTAAAATGAATTTAGCTGTTGCCCATAAACTCTTTTATGTCTACAACAAAGTCCTAGCTTAGCCCTCTCTATTGCTCTTTGTGTGACTTTAAGTCTCTAAATACCAATGGGTTTCCCATTGGTGAAATTACTATTAATTAATTTAGCTGTTGCCCAAAAACTCCCCTAGTCCCTCGTCGTTAATACCGCGTTCAACGAAGTACTGGAACAAAACCTTTGCCTGCTGCGGTCTTCCCGTCCGATTATAACTTAGGTGTCTTCAAGACTAGAGTGAATAAGCTCTTAATAAACTAGTGCACCTCACCATCAACGATTCCATCACTGCTTACCATCAGGTGGGATCGCAATCAAGCACTAGTTTATATCAATTAAAAAAAAAAAAACAATGTGTGCCTGTAATTTTCAAGTCGATGCTTATCAGGTCTACCTTCATCTACAAAGTCGTAATCCTTTACTTACCCGTTTTTATTCACTTTGTCTTTTACGGTGTAGAGGTTTTACTACTTTGGAAAAGTGGGATCTAGTTAGAACCTTGGACAGAGTTGCCAAAGTAATTAACTAGTGTGCGACAACTACGTAGTGGTTTTAGGAGAGAAACACCGAATAACATTAACACATATACAATATGTAAGACTACTAAGATAAAAAGCTATTTTTAGTGTGGTTACTTAAAATCTAGGTACTATGCGTTCCAAATAAGAATAGGAAAGCCAATAATCTCGATCTATCAAATTTTGATTGAAAAGTACTGTTCGCAAAGAAAACTCATTTGCATATTAATAACGGGTGATTTTTGCGTTGTTATACTGAGCCTTAGTTAATTCTAGTTGAAGTTAAAGCGTTATTGATTAATCAAAATTAACTAAATATATATTATTTAAGTCATAATTAGTTTTAAAAAATACTGTTTTCTTTCTTATTTTCATTGTTAGGAACAATTCGCCTTGTTTTTCCATTTGCCACTACTCAGATATACTAAATTTAAGAACTGGATTCTGATTAAACATTTTTCGTTCATGAATTGTAAATAAATTAAATTTTAAAAATTTCTTGTTTTGCTCACCCTACCCAATTTCTTCGATTTGACAGTAAGACGTGACGTCACAACATGGCAATCCATTCTATTCTATTGGAACGCATTTTATAGCTTTTTTGTTATTGGGGAAACCTACAAAAGACTTCTGGACTCTTGGGGAATAGACCAAGTATGAGATGTTTCCCAATCATGACTACCCCGGTGATCATTCGGTGATCGTTAGCACTTGGAAAGGGGGCCTGTAACCTCGCTACAACTACCGGTTCTGTGCGTCTCGCATCCATCGGACTCCCGCTACCCTCACCAAGTCATCGGTCCACCTTGCAGGAGCCAAAACCACTGCCCAGCTGTGCGGTCCCATATAATCTTCAAATTATGTTGGGCTCAATTTTCAGTCAAACCGGATGTTGATGATTATTCAGTGTATGACATTAACAGACTATACTATACTATTTCTAAGTAAAACTACCTACTCCTTTCAAGACTGGGTGGCAGACTTTTAAGCTTCTCACCACACGATCGATACAATCTATAATTGTCAAAGATCCACAATGACAGCCGGAGCCAATGAATTAACGTACTTAATATGTATGTGTTCTTTGAGGAGTAACTGGAGAGACTCTACGACATCTTCACTTTCCGCATGACGCAGGTTCTCACCGGACATGGTAGCTTCGGGAGGTTCTTGTTTCGGATTCAGGCGGCCTCGGATGCAGGCCTGTACGGTAAGGACCGAGCCCGAGTCATCGACAGCGCGTAGTGGTTAACGCGCATCTTAAAGAGGTCTCAGGAAACCGTAGGGGTCCAGCAGGGCTAGGATTTCGGGGAATATTTGAAAAATGAGCCCGTGACCCTAGAAATCATTGGATTTAAAAGTTTGCCTAAATACACACTTTGCATGATCTCCGAAGGAGTAACCAACATACACACATATACATGCAATCATTTGCCCGTGTATTTCACGCTTGCATGCAGGCAGAATACACCCAGAATACAGGCTTGATGACTTTTAGGCTCTCTTGTGATCTCTCTATAATATATTTCTTGTAAATAAATATTTTGATATGTTTTTATTATAATGGTCTGGTCATCCATCCACAGGTCTATCTTGCCAAGAGATGTAAAGCTTCTGTTAGAAGGCTTATCTGTCTATTTTATATAGACAGATACCAGGGGTGGCCAACCGGTCAATCCAGGCTATTAATCTTGTTGACCTTGGCCATCAGTAGCGGTTTTACTATGGTGAGAGGTGGCAGATTTGTTAATATCTGCCACCTCTCGCCATAGTAGCTAAGACTATTTGACCCTACTACAGTATGTTCCCTTTTCGCCCCATAATTTTTTGTTTCTCAAAAGAAAAACAAACTTAATCGAGGCAGGTTGCTCAAATTTTTGAGCAAGCTTCGCTCGTTATTTCATCTATGATTCCCCGATTTTTTTAGCATAAAGTCGTAAATATTCATGAATATGGAACCTCTTCAAAGCTTTGAACACATACTTTTGAGCTCGCTCGGTCTTTTATTCTTTTTGTTAAATAGATATTATAATTGGTAGATCTTATGGAGTTTAGTTAGTAGTGGCCTTTGTGCCCATAGATTTAAGTTAATGTAAAAGTTTTTGTTACTATTTTGGTGTACAATAAAGTTTATTCTATTCTATTCTATTCTATTCTAAACAATAGATCTTGAGTCGAATTAAGTTGGCCACCCCTGACACAAAGTTAGAATCGTTTTTATTTATTATCTGTATCCCAATAACGTCTCTAAGATGGCATCAATTAAAATCAGAATCACTTGAAAAGTTTCCGCCACTTTTGGTATTAATTCAATCGTTTATGAAAACTTAATTACTTCGATATATATCTTTGAAGCCAGTATTTAAGTGCTATCAAATTTAATTTAAATCTCTTCGGTGAATCACGAAACGGGAATGAGAAAAAAGCAATCAAAGATGCACTTAAGTTCAAAGAATCTTATTTGACGAATTGCTTTCTATCATGAAAAACGTAGTGATTTAATCTGTATCTCAAATAAATGTTCAAGAGTAAATATAATATTTTCAGCATTTTATAAACGGTATATTTTTTATTCAATTTACGACAAGACGTCTCATACATACTAAACAGATTTAGATACTCTAGAAATCTGAGATTTCTAAGCTAAATACATTTTTAGAATGAGACTAGAGTTTTACTGAATTATAAGGATTCAATTGTGATTGACTAAACATATTTGGCTATCTACCTTTTTTATTTATTAAATTATTTATGCGAAACGGCTGGACTATTATTATCAAACTCGCTCGCGTGATAGTTGACTTATCACCAAAGGGGTATAAATAAAACCAGCCAAGTGAATGCGGGACTCGCGCACGGAGGGTTCCGAACCATCCGCAGCAAAAAAAAAAAACAAAAAAAAACACGTTTGTAGTATGGGAGTTCCCTTAAATATTTATTTTATTCTGTTTTTTTTTTTTTAGTATTTGTTGTTATAGTGGTAACGAAAATACATCATCTGTGAAAATCACAACTGTCTAATTATCACGGTTCATAAGATACAGCCTGGTGGTTAATGAGGTACGGACGGGCAGCGGAGTCTTATTAATAGGGTCTTGTTTTAGCCTTTGGGTACGGATGGGCACGCCATAATTATGGCGGTAAGTCCACTCTTTGAGGTGTGGCTGGAAAAACCTCACGGCGTCCTCACCTTCCGCATGACGCAGGTCCTCACCGGACATGGTAAGTTCGGGAGCTTCCTGCACCGGATTCGTGCGGAAGCGACGCCCGGGTGTCACCACTGTGTGGACCGCCCGGAGGACACAGTGGAGCACACGGTAGAGGTATGCCCCGCTTGGGTAGAGCACCGCCGTGTCCTGTGTGCGTGTCCGTGTCCTGTGTCCCGTGTCCGCGAGCATCGGCGGAAGCGATCTCTCGCGCCGGGCCTTAGTACAGGCCTCGGTTCGAAGCGAGGAGGAGTGGCAGGCGGTCGCCTCCTTCTGCGAAGCAGCATTGTTAGCAAAAGAAGAGGCCGCACATGCGCGAGCGAGGGAGCAGCGTTCACGCCCCAGCGGCCGGGATCCCGATCCCGATTTCCGGCCACCGTAGGCGTGGGCTTGCGGACGACCGTCCGGTAACCGTCTAGACCGATTTTAAGTCGTCGACGACGCATACTGTTCCACGCGCGCCTCAAGGAGATGTCAGAAAATCGTAGGGGCCCAGCAGGGTCGAAGCCTACTGGGACCAAAGGTCTGCTTCTGAAAGGAAGACTCAGCCCTGGTATGAAAGGCAACAATGGAACGGGATTGAATTTTTAGTCAGTAAAAGTCTTAAATGTCCTCCCGCTCCGCCCAGAGCGGGGCATATCATTAGATGATTTTCCTACCTACAAAAATAAAAGAACAGGCGCTCATTGCCATAGTTCGATGTAACACTAATCCGACACGACCAGAGAGATCACGCGCAGGTCCAACGACGAGGACCCACCTGAATATCAATGTTGTGTCCACATCCGATCTGAGAGTTGTCTGCAAACACTTAGAAGTTTAGGTATAATTTATTAGTTCAGTTTCTGTCATCGGCTTCGCCCGCGTCGAAGTCGAAAATATCTCCAATGAGCCACAGAGCGGTTGTGGAGCTACGTCCCAAGCAATGCCCCACCTCTACTTGTGCTCACTGTGCAACTCCCCCACTTTGCAAAATCAAGGCAAACTCTAACGCTGTTGATGTGGCAAAATTTTGTTTAAAATACATTTATTTTTAGGAAAAAACGAATCCCAAGGGAACATGCTTCGTCATCCTACTCCGTTCGGGCGTTGTGAAGAGGTAACAAACAGACAGTTATTTTCGCATCATTTATATTAAGTACTAGCGACCTATCCCAGCTTCTGGGATAGTGTTAGAAATCTTTGAAATTCTCAGTTTTTTCTCTACTATAAAACGAGTATAATGCATGTGTTAGACATCTAATCTGTATCATGAATCTGTCTATTGGAGAAAGTCGCATGAAAATCTGCTCAGTAGTTTTTGAGTTCAGAGACGCTGTAAGGAACTTTGTTTCATCATCATCATTTCAGCCGAAAGACTTCAACTGTTGGACATAGGCCTCCTCTAAGTGTTGCCATAATGACCGGTCCTGTGTGTCTCAAATCCATCGGATTTCTGCAACCCTCACCAGGTCATCGGTCCACCTTGTTGGAGTACTTGTTTCCAGTGATAACATATAGCTCCGAAAGGTGGTCGCTTAAATTGGGCCTCATCAGAAGGCTTAAAGTCACTCAAAGGGCAATGGAAAGGGCTATGCTCTGAGTTTCTTTGCGTGATCACATCAGGAATGAAGATATCCGCAGGAGAACCAAGGTTACAGACATAGCCCGAAGAATCGCCAAACTTAAGTGGTTAGTGGTCAGGTCACATTGCTCGTAGAACAGATGGTCGATAGGGCCGAAATGTTCTGGAGTGGTGACCACGTACCGGAAGACGCAGCGTTGGACTCCCACACGGTGGACTGATAATCTGGTGACGGTCTCAGAAATCCGTTGGATGCGGCAATACTTGGACCAGGACCGTTTGTTGTGGCAATACTTGTGGGGGGGGGGGTATGTCCAACTGTGGACGTCTTTCGGCAGAAATGATAATGGTGATGATGATGGCTGGTAATCTTCTTGAACGATTCTCCTATTTAACTTTTACGCAAACGCAGCACTTCTTTAAATTGTTTAGTTTAAGCACAATTTATACTACTTTTATTTAACGAATATTTAGGAACCATTAAATTCAAGTTAACTTAAAGTGGATCCTCGCCGGTTTCTGATCGAAATTCTTGGGAATCTTTTGTACTTCACTTCCAAGCACTTGGTTTTACTTATTAATTGCGTTCAGTGATTCATTTGTTTCTATTTCAGAAACGAAGTTCAAGCGAGTCGACGGCGACGTCGCATTCTTTGGGGGATACAATTTACTGACTTGGAAGGAAAGCTCAAAGTGCACACACAAACGAAGTTAATACTGACCGTCAAATCGGTGGAAAAGAAATTTAAATTGAAACTTCAACGCAAACATTTTTGGAGGTAGGGGGATCAGAGAGTAAAGTCCCACATACCTCCGTTAAAAATAGAGGATCCTCCGACCAGACGGGTGTTATGTCTGGTGGGCAGCTGCCCGATAGATGATTTCGGGCTGTTCTATATGTTCTAATCGCGCGGAGAGCTTTGATTGCGAGATGCAGGATTAGTTCTTATGTGACGCCATAGATGTCGCTACACATTCAACAAATTGTTACTGCCACTTTGTAAGATCCCTAAATAAGTAATTCAATGGAAGTTTATTCGAGGGATGTTTAGTGGGTTTTTGTTTTAAGCATTGTAGCGTAAAAACATAGTCTATGCTATGGACGTATAGATAAATCGGTTCATAAAGAGACACTGGATCTCCGCGTTTCTAAAGACTAATGTCGGCATTAGTCGCCTAGATTAAGAAAAGACCTTTGCATTAGTACTAAAAGCTTACGTAATTGACAAGATTTTTATAATACTGCAAATACATCTAGTCTATTTGCAGATTCAGAATTTTAGATGTTTATTCACTTAAGTTTTATGATTCAATTGACAAATGGAGTTTATGTAGTTAGTCTGACGTAGTACAATATTATATCGTATGTTCATGTTAAGGGAGTACTTTTATGAAGTGGGGGGGGATGAAGCAGTTGTTACATTATCTACTGGATTCTGCACACGTGGATCGTTTATAGGCTGTGTCATTGGTTTGAATGGAGTTGGGAGATCTTGAATGATTTTGTGCGTGTCTGAGATCACGGGGGAGTAGGTTACTAAAATTATTATATTACTAGCTTCTGCTAGTGGTTTCACCCGCGTAAAAGTAGGTTTCTTCATTCAAACTTCCAACCTCCGTTTCACCCCTTTAGAGGTGGAGTTTCGTAAAATCCGTTCTTAACAGATGTCTACACCTTATAAGGAACCTACCTGCCAAATTTTAAGTTTGTAGGTGTTATAGTCAGTAAGTAGAATTTCGCTTTTATTTATATAGAAGATTACGATACATATTTAGAGGTATGCGGAGCAGGTGTAAAGTTCCGCAAACCGAAACCGTCATTGAAAAGGAAGGATTCTCCGACCAGACGGGTATTGTGGCTGGTCGGAGTCCAACCAACCAACTTGGAATTATCGACACGAAGAAGATCATAGTTTAAGACAATCGAACTAGCTATAGCATAAACGAAATATGTTCGTATATTTTTTTATATTATCCTTTACCAAAAATTCGAAGACATGTGACATCCACCAACCCGCACTGGGCGGATTAGTGGATTACGGCCCATTCCCTCTCCTAGAGAGGAGGCCTGAGTCCCAACAGTGGGAACATTATAAGCCAACTATGCTATACCTTTACCGCTGCCTTATTGGTATCGTGGTCGCAAACGTACTGCTCAGCTTGGGGTCCTAGGTCCGATACCCAGGTCAAGCGAAAATTGATACTGAGATTTTCCCTTAGAAATAACTCGGCAGCAGTTTGAAAGTTGGTGGCGTGACGCCCTCATTTTTTTTGTTTCATGGGATTTCATCAAATAACTTCTTCCGCTCTGGGTGGAGCGAGAGGCGTGTCAAACGTTTACTGACTAAGTGAATCTCTGTGTTCCTTCAGTTACCCTTTCCACAATTCCCACAATTTCTGCCGCCCTAGTAGGCTTTGTGAATCCCCATTGCACACAAAGTCGTAGGTTTTTTTTCGTTAATTTAAAATAATGTTTTTTTCACAGCTTTAAGGGACCGCAGACCTTAGTATATGGTTTTAATTTCAACTCGATAACTCCACGCGTCTCCGAGATAGAGGGTCTTGACAGATAGACAGACAGACAGACAGACGGACGGACAATAAAGTGATCCTATAAGGGTTCCGTTTTTTCCTTTTGAGATACGGAACCCTAAAAGTACGTAGGATATATTATAGTGTGTTTGCGCATTTTACCATATTATACTCGTACCTTTACTATCAACAGCCTTGTTTGTTGCCAAGACCAATGAAACGAAAAGAACAAATCAGAAGTATTTACCTCATAACACACAATGACCCAACATTAAAGCTTCCTAATCACCCGAAAGCCGTTATTATTGGCTATCTATCGTATGTTTTTATCAAGCATACCGACGTAACTTTTGTACTAATAATATTGTAATTATTTAATGTGAAGATAGGACTTTTATCTTGCCTACCGTACCGTAAAACTGAAGGACACAGGTATGATTTTAGTCAGTAAAAGTCTGACACGCGAGCGCAAGCGGAGCGAGATCCACCTACATCGGGAGAAATCATTGAATAATTCCTCCAGTCTTAAAAAAAAGCTCCGCTAGCCTTTTTCCGCCAAAGCTGCTCTAAGCTAGGCTGAGAAAATGAAGTGATCCCATTACTGATTTCTTTTGCTCAGACACCGCCTAGCTATCTCGCACATTTCTGGTGTAAAAACACCCTTATAACGTTCGTGATTCAGTAAATCGTTTTTCTAATGTTCTAGAATCATGATAGACCTTCTTTAGGTAATTTATCCTTTCAGGATAGGTACAACATTTTCTAGATGATATATTTTGTTCGGTTCAGTGAATCAGGTTGTAGAATATTAGATTCCTTGGGTGCTTAGACGCAGATGAAATTTTTTGACACTATTTTCTTGCTTAAGCTTCAATGATCTCGTACTTAAACATTAACTTAATTACAGGTAAAGCATAGCAAAAATAGCTAGGTTTGAAAGCATTAAATTTTGCCCTTAATACAAAGGTAAGTTAAGTACCAATGGAGTTTATAGACCCAAATTTATTTATTTATTTAAGGATTACCAACGAGTGTTACAAAATAATAAAACTTAGAAATAAAATTAGTACACGTAACCTAGTCCTATAATGCACACTCAATTATAGGCAACCACAGCTTATGCATAAAAACGAGTGAACATGGTTCCAATTATGAAAGTATTAAATAAAAGTAAAAGTTACAGTATTGAGCATGACATGACACATAGAAATAGAAAATTAAACAATATCATAGGTCAAATAATAAAATAAAAGTAATGTCAAAATTAAATTGTGATAGGAATGCGCATGTCAAACAAATTATAATAGGTTTTGAATATTAAAATAAAATGGGCCCCTTTGTGTCTATTCCCAAAAAAATTTAGGGGTTTTATAGTTTTTTTTTCAATATAGCAACCAGAGAACTAGTATGCTGAGATAATGCGACAGGATCGATAGGCCACGAAGAAGACGGACATACTAACTGGTTTGTTTACGCCCATACTAATTAGAAAACATGCGGGCATAGTGAAAGATAGAAAAAGTGCTTTAGTCATGGAATAACTCTGCCTGGGACAGAACAAGTCTTGATCGAAAATGTGCTTGTTTATTGGAAGCCTGTGGCCTAGAATAGGATAAGAATTTATTTATTTAATTATAGGAGAACCAACAGCTATGACAAAAGGATAACAATAGTATACGAGAATTGAGCCAATTACAGGTTCACACGGGTAGAAATAGGTAAAGTAATAGAAAACTTAATAAGCATGATAAAAAAAGAACATAATTAAACATCCCTTAAGTACAATCAGCACTATGCACTTTTGAAAAAGTCCGCATTCAGGTGATTTACTTTGAACTTATGTAGATAATACTAAAACGTGCGGAGCGAGCTATAAAATTAGAATATCTATCATATAGCCATTATTCATTGCGTTATCAATAAGAAATTTAAGGTTGTGGATAACAAGTCACAAATTTTTGTCCGGGTGTTATGTATCTTCAATTCTGCATAGCTTTTTCCCAATTATATTAGCGAAAGTTTCCTGTCTAACCGAATGTAAATGTATCTTACGTGGTGCGTTTGCCTATCTGATCTGTATAACCCAGTAACTTGGTAACACCATACGCCTTGAAAAGACTAGGGATAGATTTTCTTTCCTGGCTTCCGATTATCCATAACGACTGTCAAATATGTTTAAAAACTTGGTATCCAATGAACGGTTACCTATCCTCAAATCAACCTCGTTAAGACCTTTAACTATTATGCAAGGATATTGAAGAAGAGTATACTATGAAATGTTATTAAAAACACATTTTCTGAAGGGGTTAACTTTGCAGGAGGTTTTCCAACGTTGCGTCTTCCGGTACCTAGTCGCTACTCCAGGATCTTTCGGTCCCATCAACCATTTGTTTTGCGCGCAATGAGTCCTGCCCACTGCTCCTTAAGTTTGGCGATTCTTTGGGCTATGTCGGAACCTTGGTACTCCCGGGGATATCTTTATATCTGATTCGATCACGCAATGAAACTCCGAGCATAGCCAGCATTGTTCTTTAATTAGGTGACTTTCGACCTTCCCATGATTGTGGTCCATTGTGAGAAAGTAAAAAAAAAAATCTCATGGGAAAATCCGTCAAAGTACATGGCTTTTTATGTTACCAAGGCGTCTTTAGTTTGTTATTAACTAACTATTAACTTTTCATAAGCTTAAATGTTGTTCACCACAGTATATTTCAGTAACAACCACCAAAGAAGATAAGACATTTGCATTGAAATCCGCCATCTGGACTAGGTTAAAAACGATGAGAATTCAGAGAAAACTGACAAACGACGGAAGAAGGGTGATAATTTTATAGCCCTCCAGTCTCCGGCGACATAATTTAAGTCTTGTAGGTACTTCGTATCGTTACCATCCTGTGCAGTTGAATATTTAATCAGATTTGCGAGTTTCATCACTCTGAGCTCTGTCTTGGATAAAGTATTTTCCTTGTAGATGGATTGGATGTACTACGCACGAAACGTTTTGAGAACACATTTATTGTGCGTACAGCTAAGGAGTGGAATTCCTTGCCGGAATCTGTGTTTTCTGATTGCTACAACCCGGGAATCTTTAAGTTAAGAGTAATTAGGTTACTTCTAGGTAAGCGCGTTCCGTCGTCGACCGCATCTTCGCTTTCCATCAGGTGAGATAGCGGTCAAGCGCGAACCTATCAAGAATTAAAAAAAAAACTACATGCTTCTACCAAAATTTAACCGTCTTAAATAGAGGAGATTCTATGTTCGTCTATACATAACAGATATATGCTTATATGTTCATCAATATTTTCAGATATAGAAATACAAGCTGATAATAATATAAATCCGAAATATGCGCGAAGGACGCACAGGACCTAATCTCTTATACACAAACATAATAAAATAATAAACATACATAATTTTATTTGAATAATTTAATAGTAATGACGACACAATATAAACAAACATACCTGACATAATTTACTCATACTTATACACAGACATCATTATTATAATGATGTACATGCATAATTAAACGCATCACATTAGATCTACAATTCTATTGAATTCCGTGAATTACCACTTAGCCCTCTTCCTCTGTCCTAACTTTGCTTTGCCCGACAGGGTCCATATTGATCTATGACAATTTTCAACACCATCTATGTATACATATGGATTACAATAAAGTATTGAGTATTAAGGACGGGTCGTTATGGCGAAACTTGGAAGAGGCGTATATCACATAGCGGACGTCTTTGGGTTGAAATGAAGATGATGATAATAATATTAATAAATGATATACTTGACTACTATATACTTTACTGATTGCACATATAAAAACGGGGCTGAGGAAGAATTCCATCGGCAGGTACCCACTGCGTGTCAGGGCTGTGGGATTGTTCGAAACAGTTACCGTGACCCCCCTGGAAAGCAAAGGGCAACTGAAGGAACACGGGTTGGTCTTAGTTGTAAAAAATCTGACATACTCCACCCAGACCGCTAAAAGTTATTTCACACCTCGCAAAAAAAGAACTCGTTGGATATTTTCACATCGACAAAAGTCACAATGCGTTTACATTGCAGTGTCAGTGTAACGCAATGTCAATAAAAAAAGTGCCCAGAAAGCTTCCAGTAACTACCTGTTCGCCAATTATAGACCAATATCGTTAAAATCTACTTAATTTTTAGTTAAGCTATATCACATTAATATGATATCGCTAGAGGTTTTTCAATGATAATGGAGAAGTATGGAAGAAAATAATTTTAATTGACGTGTGACAATTGGAAGAGAATGATGATCCAATCAGTGAGGGGCAAGTTCCCACCATGCTGGTCTAAGATGGCGATCAATTAAATGCGCTCCCGAAAAGGCATTAGTTTCCAAGCCCCGCCTCGTGTTGTTGAAGCATAAGAATAATCAACCTTTTAATGTTTCCATTGTTGGAACTCAGGCCTTCTCCCTAGGAGCTGGAATGGGCTGTAATCCACTACGCAGGCCCAGCGAGGGTTGGTGGATGTCACATGTCTTCGAATTTTTATTTTTTGGACACGCCATTTTCCTCGCCATGTTTTCCTTTAACGTTTAGAGAGCAGTGGTGATGAAATAAATTACACAAAGTAATGTGCCTGGGTGGGTTTGAACCCGCAACCTACTCGCAAGTCCGTTGAAGAGAATGATGATTATAATGTGAGTGTGATTGTAATTGTATATGGAAAACAATATCACCCAAATCTGTACTATAATCAGGACAATGATCATATTAATAGTTCTGATCATAATACAGATAAGCTCGGACAGATGTGTATAGAAGCAGAGATAGCGATCTAGATTGACAGTACAGTAATTAGTGAACGTAGATGAGTAAAGTTAGTTAATAACTGCGCAATAGCCGCCTGTATACAGTTCTGCTAAGTCGAGTTATTATAGGTACGAAACTAACGTAGTTATTGTCGCTGAAAATCATTAGTGTGCTTCAGGGAGGCTTTTAAGTCATTGACTTAAAGTTTTCATTGGTACGAAATAAGAGAATAACATATGTATTTTATAAGTGCTCTTTAAGGTCCTACTGTGGGGAACTGCAACCAAATGAAACATCGAAGTGATAAGGTTTCAGTCCAAAACTCTTAGAAAAATTGTTAGTTTAAGAAATCAAAGCAAATATTACCACGTACACCATCAGACTAAAAATGCATCCAAATCAACTAGCCTCCATGGCTGGCTTAATGTCTAATCCAGCGACTTTCTTAAGACTAAAAAGAAGAGCACCCCAAGATGTACTTAAGGAATATAACAAGCTTGAATGAGGAGTGGGGCAGTGGCTCTATATCAAGCAAAATCACTAAAACCACAATATATCTATCGCTAAATGTCATAGGATAGATTCGTCGCCGTCATTCATCATGCGACCGATTCCAAAACGAGTTCTACATGTCAATATCCATCTGCCTTCTCTTAAATAATAATAAATAAGAATAATAATTTATTTGTTAACATAGGTAAAGAGATACAGGTCTTATTTTTAATAAACAGAGCGCTATGTTATGCCTGGAGGCGTACAAATATGGGGTGCAATTGTCGCTGAGAGTTACAAATTATAATTTACAAAGAAAAAAAACATGCATAATTTATAATATTACATAGGAAAATAAATTTAACAATTACATATTCCTCTAATTATTAGTTTAAATAATTTGCAAATCAATTAAATGTCAATACGAATAAAATGTCAATACAATTATACAATTAAAATTAAAATGTCAGTACAATTAAAATATCAAAATAATAAAGTGTCAAAATGATTAAAATATCCATTATAGTAAAATTGTCCAAATAATTATGATGTCAAAGTAATTACAATGTCAAAATAATAAAAAAGGCCAAATAATTAAATTGTCACAATAATTAAAATGTCTAAATTGTTTAGTATTGACAAAAATGTAATTCTATATTAATTCGTCATTTAGGTATTCGTCAATAGTATAATAACATTTATCAATTAGGAACAATTTCAGTTTTTCCTTAAATTGTGTTAAATTCAATTCTTTTATGGAGTCTGGAATTTTATTATAAATGCGCGGTGCCATACCCAAGACACTTTTTTTTCTAAGGCAGTTTTACATTTATAATAACTTAAAGAATTTTTGTACTGACTACGAATTGGAACATTTCGTACCATTGTAACTTTTTCAAAAAGGTTAGGATTTGTTTTGACGAATGTACTAATTTCCAATATGTATAGTGCCGGTAGTGTAAGTATATTTAATGATTTAAAGTACGGTACACAGCTGTCGTCTGTTTTTAGACCACACATGGCTCTAATACACCTTTTTTGTGCCTTGAATAGTAAAGCCTTATCCGGGGAATTACCCCAAAAAATAATTCCGAATCTTAGAATTGAGGCGACTAGACCATGATAGGCAACAAGTAACGCATCTATGTTTACTTTTCTAGCCAATTGAAAAAGTGCATATGCAGATTTATTGATTCTTTTACAAAGCTGTTCTATATGAGGTTTCCAATTAAGGTTATTATCAATATGGATACCTAAAAATACACTTACTTTTACTTCTTCTATTTCAGTTCCATTATAATTAACACAAGCTTTTGGAGCTTCAATTCTTTGGTGGAAATGCATTACTTTGGTTTTCTTAAGGTTTATTATTAAATTGTTTATATGTATCTTACTCTCACGGTTGTGCGGGAATATGACAAAAAGACAGAATGCGCAAGGTTTCATATAAACAAAAACGCGGTATTCAATTCTAAGCTAAAACCAGCAAGTCATTCTTAGTAAACAGTATACGCTTTTATAACAAGCTGCCAAAGGCGGTAACTGAACTTAGCGAAGGAAAATACAAAACTCATATTAAGCGTGTCCTAACCAAAAAAGCATATTATAAGGTTAAAGACTATATCGAAGACATGCTTGTTTGGCAATGACTTCTGCATATATGGCCCCCTAGTAATTCATTAATATTGTATCTATTAACTGCTCCATCTTTTTTTTAATCTGTACATTTTTTTTCTCACACATTTTTTAAATTATTTAATCAAAGTCGTTATTCTAATCAACACCGATGACATTTTTCATTTAAAAAGTAATTCATTTATTTTTTCACTAAAAATGTTAGAATAACGATTTTATACAGTTTAAATTAAGTCCGCCTTTGTACAATGTTTCATTAGTGCATATAGTTTTTAGATTTTTTCAAATAAGAAAAAACCGACGAAAAATTCCACCACTGGGGGTCCAGAATCATGTACTCGATCCTTGGTATTCGTTTGTGCTTCGATGTCAAAGACAACCCTGTATATGTATATGTGTGTGACCATTACTGGCTAAAGTTCTTTATTATTTGTTTCGGCCTACTTATAAAAAAATATGGACTAACCACCTACACATGAAACAAGAAACAAGAAATGCGTAGCTTACATTGTTAAGTGTAATAAATAGTATGCATCATCAGAATAATATTCTACAGTGATAATATTGTATAAGTGCACTAATAAAATGGTGGACCACCGACTACCCAAGGTTTTTGAACTAACCTAACACTTTGGGCACGCCACAATTATGGCGGTAAGTCCCCTCTTTGAGGCGTGGTTGGAAAGACCTCACGGCGTCCTCACATTCCGCATGACGCAGGTCCTCACCGGACACGGTAAGTTCGGGAGGTTCCTGCACCGGATTCGTGCGGAAACGACGCCCGGGTGTCGCCACTGTGTGGCCCACCCGGAGGACACGGTGGAGCACACGGTGGAGGTGTGCCCCGCTTGGGCAGAGCAACGCCGTGACCTCGTGAGGGCAATCGGCGGCGGTGATCTCTCGCGCCGGGCCTTGGTTCAGGCCATGCTCCGGAGCGAGGAGGAGTGGCAGGCGGTCGCCTCTTTCTGCGAAGCAGTAATGCTAGCTAAGGAGGCGGCCGATCGCGTGAGGCAACGGTCCTTACGCTCCAACCGCCGCCGGGATTCCGATCCCGATTTCCGGCCACCGTAGGCGCGGGCTTGCAGACGGCGAGCAATGGGTGGCTCGCCGTCTGACCGTCCGGTAACCGTCCGGACCAAGCCCAAGTCGTCGACGGCGCGTTTTGTTCCACGCGCGCCTCAAGGAGATGTCAGCAAATCGTAGGGGCCCAGCAGGGTCGAAGCCTACTGGGGCAACGGGTAGTGTGAAAGCGGAACCCGGGGCCCCGGGACGAAGGCAACGAAGGAACAGGAGTGGGTTTTTAGTCAGTAAGAGTCTGACACTATCTCGCGCTCCGCCCAAGAGCGGGGATGTCATTAGGATGATTTTCCCACCCAATAAAAAAAAAAAAAAAAAAAAAACTAACCTAACACTTAATGTGATGTTATCTTGTCATTGTGTCTTTTTTACTTTTTGTGTGTAAAGAAATTATTAAGTACTAGCTTTAGCCCGCGACTTCGTCCGCGTAGAAGTCGAAAATGGTTTTATTAGGTTTTTTAAGAAACGAAAATATGAATTTTTATTTATTATCTTCGTCGTGTGTGATAGTCCATTGAATTGTGTGGCGAGCGATATTTGCGGTTGGTACAGTAATCGGGTTTAGGGATCGAACTGCAAAATTAAGTTTGTTTTTTATTGTATATACTGTTCCGGGATAAAATGTACCCAGTGTGGTGCCCAGGATATTAAAGAATAATTATACCAAGTTTCATCGTAATCGAACCGGTAGTATTTGTTTGATGCCTGAACAAACAGACAGACAGACAAAAATACTTTTAACCACATTTTTGGGTTCGGTGTCCATTTATTTGTATGATATTTTCAATGTACAGAATTTTCACTTCTACAGATTTATAATGTTCTCAATTACAAATACAAATTCCATTTCACATAACAAATCCGTATGCAACGTCTTTCACAAGAATCAGGGCACAGTCTGTCTCACAAAACGCCTTCGCTGCCCACGAGACAGACAGGAAGCCTGATACGCCATGTACCACGAAATCGGTACAAGACACGGCTTAACTTGCCCGGGCATGAAATTCTTGGAAGGCAGAGCATAAATAATGGGTCTTGGTGTTGTTTGTTTTGATCTAAGGAAGATGAATTGTGGAATTGCAGACGCAAATTGAGAATGAACGTGGCACTATTTCTGTTTCTTGTGCGGTTTCTTTTGAGCTTTGGATTTAAAGAATAAATTTAATAGAAGAGAAAATATTTAAGAACAAAATGTACCTCAACATAACGCGCAACGCTGTCACATTGTCTATCAATATATACCGTGTTACGTGCATGCGTTATAAAATGTTAGGAAGCTAGTTGCGGGACACTGGGCAACGTTGCAGCGCAGTATCATGAAGATTGAGCGTGGTGCGTCATGTAGAGGGACATTTTTTCTTTAATCCGATGCTGACAGTAATAAATACACAGTAACTAAAAGAGAAAAAGTACAGAATGATACAATAAAATTGCGCAAAGCATGCCCGTACCGTATGGTTTACTATAACTACCTCAGTATTTCTAACTTCTACTGTTTTGGGTGGGGCAAGAGGGAGTGTCAGACTTTTAAACAAGCCAAAATCTACTCGTATTCTTCCAGTTGCCCTTAGCGTTCTAGGGCCGAGGTAACTGTTTTGCAGCAGCTTTAGCAACCCATAAAGCATAACCTACACTATCTTATTTTGTTTATCTTTAAGATATAGTACTTACTTAAGACGAAAGATCATCAGATATTTCCTACTATTTCATCATCATCATCATCATTTCAGCCGAAAGACGTCCACTGTTGGACATAGGCCTCCCCCAAATGTCGCCACGACGTCGCGACTCTCACCAGGTCATCGGTCCACCTTGTGGGAGGCCTTCCAACGCTGCGTCTTCCGGTACGTGGTCGCCATTCCAGAACCTTTCGTCCCCATCGACCATCTGTTCTGCGAGCAATGTGCCTTGCCCACTGCCACTTAAATTTGGCAATTCTTCGGGCTATGTCACTAACCTTGGTTCTGCTGCGGATATTCTCATTTCTGACGCGATCACGCAAGGAAACACCAAGCATAGCCCTTTCCATTGCCCGTTGACTAACTTTAAGCCTTCTGATGAGGCCTATTGTAACCAACCTCTACTATTTATTACTATGTTTTTCCTTTGTCTCGTAGCACAATCATTTTTTAGCTAGATAGCTATTCGCATTGAGATCAATGCGAATAACAATGAACTTCTGGCAATACGGCTCCCGCCTCAAACCAGACGCAATGCAGTTCCATAAATTAAAACACATACAGCATATACAAATTCCGAATGATTTCCTTCTTTTGTCTCCGAAGCAGTTACCTACGCACAGCACATAACTCACTTCCTTATCAAAACATTTCTGTAACCAAGATTCGCATATCTTTAGAATAATGGCTGGAACATAGCTTTCGCTGCTGTCGTTCCCAAAGGACGAAGCGGAAGATCCAATTTATAATGTACGAGTATAAAGTAAAATCTTCCTGCTATGTATATTTTGCAGGTCCTGGCGTACTCTAGGGAGAAAAATACATTCTACTACTAATTGCCCGAATAAATTAGTACGTGAGGTGCATACTACTACGTTGTTTCGCGGATGTGTTTCAGTTTTGTTCTTATTTTTAGGGTTCCGTACCTCAAAAGGAAAAAACGGAATTCTTATAGGATCACTTTGTTGTCCGTTCGTCTGTCTGTCTGTCAAGACCTTTATCTTGGGAACGAGTGGAAGTATCGAGTTAAAATTAAAATCTTATACTCAAGTCTGCAGTCCCTTGAAGTTGCGAAAAAATCAAACTTCTGAGTTAACGAAAAAAAAGATACGGCTGTTTATGTCGCAAAAACATATATTTCGACATTCTCAAGGAAATCGAAATTCAGAGGGTACTTAACGTTGACCTAAATCCTGAAATTTGGTATAAAGCAATGTCATATAAAATTACTGTTTTCAGATTTATTCCTATACCAACACAGGTATAGGAATAAATCTGAAAACAGTAATTTTTTTTTACCTACGTCACAAATAAAATACTGTTTTGCAAATCGGAAAAATCTTCGAGACTCCATTCGGGAATTGTAGTTTGTACGGAACCCTCAGTGCGCGAGTCCGACTCGCACTTGCCCAGTATTTTTTTTGTTTTTGTGGAGCTTTTACAGTTAACTGAATAGGACGTGATTAAATGATTTGGTTTTAATATTTTAACTGATGTAGGAATGCTTATTAGGAAGGTGAGCAATGGTTAGCTCGTCGTTCGGTAAGCGCCAAGCCTGACTCGACGACGCGTTGTGTTCAAAAAGCTGTCATCTAAATGAACGGGACACAAAAGCCCTTGTCTACCGGAGCTGGATTTTTTGAAATCTAAGAGTTACCGTGTCTCTGGAACGAAAAAGGCAACTGACATATGGGTTTTAGTCAGTAAAAGTCTGATCCTTCCTCTCGCTGCACCCAGAGCTGGAGGAATTACTTAATGATTTTTAACCACATAAATGGGATGCTTATTAGAGAGTTTTAAATAAGTTTGCAATTTAGGAACTGCTTTTTAAATTGTGATTTGCCAGTTCTAGACTTCTAGTGGACATGAGCTGGAGAAAAACATTGTGAAGAAATTACCCACTAACTGAAATCACAGTTAGCAAGTTCAGTGATCGTTCCTAAGTTTTACATTTCGCCTGTTCAGTCTGGAATTGGTATATTTTGTCTCAAGCGTAGCTTCATGATGTCTGCGAGTACTTGTAAATTGAATTTATCCATGCATATAATATGCATATTTTGAACAGGAATATGCTGTAGCCCAATAGGGTTCCATCAGGTTTGCATCCCTAACAATACTCATTTTTTTTTAAGGAGAGATATCATCTGACTTCACTCGCTCTAGAGCGGACTGAAATCACACCTATGTTCCTTAAGTTGTCCGTTCTAGGACAATTAGAAGTCGACCCATGACCCCAGTAGTCTTCGGCCCTGCTGGTCCTTACGGTTTTTATGACATATCTTTGAGGCACACGTGGAACACTACGCGCCCCATCGACGACTCAGGCTCGGTCCGGACGGTTACCGAACGGTGGGACGGCGAGCTACCAATTGCTCGTCGTCCGCGCCGTTCATTCACACGTGCGGACGTCTCTTTCGCTAGGATTACTGCTTCGCAGCAGGAGGCGACTGCCGCCCATTTTTTCTTGCTCCGGACCATGTCCTGTACCAGGAACGATACCCATAGAAAGCATAGTGATTTATTTTAACCTAAGGACCAAAAGGTGAGCAAGATATACCGATGCAATTTTTGGTCAGAGGTCCATTTATCACGCTTTAAAAGTATAAACTAGAATCTCCTGAGGAAATCCAACACTCAGAGAGAAATACTACGTCTGTGTCAAAAGGCTGCAGCTAGAAACTGGGGGTGTTTAAGTCAAGAGTGAATAAATGGGTTACTTACATCAATTCAACCCACGGAACACGGATCTACCATTAATAAATAATATAGGATTTAATTTTAAAAAAAAACCTTTTTAAAAACCAGCTTTTATTTAAATGCTCCAAAAAAAAGAAATAAAATTTTGAATGAAACCAAACTGATAAATTTATTACATTGTACATACAATATATACGATATTAAAACTCCATTTGTATTTTTAATTTGGTTATTTATTGGTAAAAAAATACGGATAAAAAGATTATTTTTCTGTGTAAGTGGAAACTATAATATTAACTATAATATTGATGACCCTCATGGTAGGGGTATACCATGAGGGCACATAAAAAATTACTGGTCCATTATAACCTTTACAAGTCAATCATATTGAACACAGAACGATGTCAGTTATTTAATCATGTATTGTCATCCAAATTAAAGATGTATGTAAAACTTCAACTCAATGAATTAGTCGTAACTATTTTTTAAATAGCACGAAGACTCGCCAAACTTAAGTGGCAATGGGCAAGGCACATTGTTCGCTGAACGGATGGCCGTTGGGGCCGAAAGGTTCTGGAATGGCGACCACGTACCGAAAGCCGTAGCGTTGGAAGGCCTCCTACAAGGTGGATCAATGGCCTGGTAAGGATTGCGGTAATCCGATGGATGCGAGACGCACGAGGACGTCTTTCGGCTGAAATGATGATGATGCTGATGATTTTAAAATTCATTTGCAAGATTTGCCCTAAACAAATTACACATACAAACATTGCAAGTTAAATAAAAGCTTGTAAAAATAAAACGTGTGTTCCACTAATTCAGTATTATCATACACAAAAAGCAATTTAACAATATCTCAGTTTGTGTGCAATTGCTGGCCTGAGAATTCGTGCCTAAGTGGCATGTGCCAGATTTTACATATTTCAACTGGCAACTTTTCCCCAATTCCCTCATCTAATCAGCAATTAGCTTACGTATTCGAACTCGTAAAGAATTCGAGAGCTGCTGGTAGTTAATACGTATTTATTAGTGTTGCTTCGATATGACGGCTTTGCGCTCCAAATTGGAGATTTAGATTTTCGTTCCAATATTTAGTTTGATATTGAAAATAAATTTTGTAATATGAATACGAGGTTTATGTACCTATACGTTTGTGAATGCACCTATGATAAAAGAGTAATTATAGTAGAAACACTTGGGAATGCTGGGATACGGGGCCAGAGAATAAAACAGCTGATCACACGGTTACATGCATATTGCGACTAATTGATAGTTGTGAAAACTTCGTTACATTTTATAGGCCTACACATTCTTATTATTATTTATTTTCACTTTTATAATTAAGTTATTAATTATAACTTATTATTAATATTATGAAGGTACTTCAATCCATCATACATATTAGTGTAGATTAATATTAAAAAAAATAAAAAGCTCTAAGTTGACTAGATAGATTTTCTCATCTTGACAGAATTTTGAAGAATGGACTGACGACTTAATTACACGCGATTTACAAGAATAATTAATATTCCAACAACTTTTTAAATTAGTTCTCGTAACTTTTATAACGTTGATTAGTTCATGTTTTCCTGCTGATAATATTTTCGTATCTGCAAATTCTGTCTGTTTTTGAGGAGTTTGTTCCAACTTTTAGAACTTTAATTTTTGTTCTTTGATGAAGCCCGTAGCGTTGTTTGTTTTTTTTATTTGTTTATTTAAATTGTTTTGTAAATATTAATATTTTGACTCGTAGAGCACCTTTGCCATACCCCCCCACGCCCCAGCCGCCGCCATAGGAAACGCCCCGGCGGCATCCCCGGCAACGAGGCGCGGGTTTATGGACAACGAACAATTGGTAGCTCGCCGTCCCGAATCGTCGAAGGCACTTAATGCTCCACGCACGCCTCAAATAGATGTTGGCAAAACCGTAGGGGCTTAGTAGGGCCGATGCCTGCTAGGGCCACGAGAAGTTTTGAAAGAATTACCGTAGTTCTGTAACAAAAAGTTTTTTTCTTCCTTGTGTCAACTGCTTTTGCCTTTAAAAGTGTCGATGTAATGGCACCAAAATGATATAATAAATTACCTTGTCATAATAGAAACTGAAAGCATAATAATGAATTTGAAAGTAAACTATGTAATAACAAGGTATTTATTCAGTTATGGACTATCTGGATGTCTGATATCTATCTGGATGAATTTTGACTAATTTTTATAATTTTAATTGTAATTTTTTGGATGTGTATTGTTTGTAATCTTTGACATTGAGTATAATTTTTTTTCTATTTTCGTGACATTTGTCCTATTTTATTACGACAATTTTATAATTTGACATGCATGACATCTTTGACATTGTAAATTCTTTTTTATCTAATCCAAAGTGATATAATAACACCAACTTCATAAACCTGATTACAATTGACATTTATATTGACAAAGAGCTGTGACTACAGCTGACAGAGCTGTGACACAGGTGACTGCCTGTGTTCACAAAATAAATAGATGAAATGAAATGAAAATTTATCTGCCTAACATTTTTTCAACAACTTATATATTAGAGCCGGTATTCAGGTGTATCCAGTAAGGCTTCAGTCTAACTAGATAGGTACATCTGCTACTGTCCATCTGACCACCATAACCCAGTAACTGAGCAACTTGACCACCCGGCACTAGCGTCAGATTTTCTTTGACAACCCTTCTTTTACTGGTAGGCTCGTGTTTGACCACTAGGTGTATCACTTGATGGCAGTGTTGGCAGTAATCGATATTTTTTTAATCGATTCCTTACTTTGTTTAATTTTAATCGAACAAAACTGATCACTTTTGATCTTGACTAAATCACGATTCATTGTTAATCGTAATCGAGATTAAAAAGAGATTAAAAGAAAAAATAATCGTTAATTTGATTAAGTAGATCACTTATGCTTGGTTCAGGCTCAGTTGAAAGAACTTCTTCTTCTTTGGAACCATTTTTATTTACCAACTCGCGAAAATATTGGACGATTTTTTCATCACAATTACAAAAAAAAAACGATTAAGATTAATTAATCATAATCACAATGATAAACTTTCTAATCGTTAATCGCATTAACTTCTTGGCAAGACTGTTTGATGGTAAGCGATGATATGATTGACGATGAAGCACGCTTAACTAAACTATTAACTCTTGACTTAACTTTTCATTGTGCGTCTAGGGGGTCTCCCTAGACGCACAATGAAAAGTTGAAGGGGTATCGTTTGTCTTGGTATGGTCATGTAAAGAGGAGGAATGAAACGCATGTTACTAAAAGAGTTATAGGCATACATGTTGATGGATCCAGAGGGAGGGGGAGGCCAAAGAAAAGATGGATGGATTGTGTGAAGAATGATAAGAAAGAAAAGGAAGTTAGTGATAGTTTGATGAGTGACAGGGCAGAATAGAAGGAAAACATGTATTGCGCCGACCCCAAATAAAACGGAACAAGGACAGGAAGATATATAAACGCACAACGAATGTATTCCAAATTATTTTTGCGTATGTGATCCCATCCTCCGTTTCAGCTTTTTCGTACTCATACTCTTCGACTCAAGTCACTGTATTCAGCATTATTTAATCCTTATTATAATTTAGCTGTATTTTAATACAACAAAAAACTATCTCCACTAAAAAGCCACGCTGCAACAAAGCCCCGTGTAGCAGTGGTGGCAACTGACAAAAGCGGGGCTTACCAACTTAAACCCTGCTTATTAATTCTTTCTACTAAATCCAGTTATGAAGCCGTAGAAGCAAGGTAAACCGTTTCTCACATGGATA
The DNA here is from genome assembly GCA_949316375.1 of Mythimna vitellina. Lineage (NCBI taxonomy): Eukaryota > Metazoa > Arthropoda > Insecta > Lepidoptera > Noctuidae > Mythimna > Mythimna vitellina. The sequence goes on from OX438696.1 coordinate 7,423,723, forward strand.
GTGTAGGTACATTGTGCGTTGTACTTGCAAGGTGCATCCTGGCATCGTTTTTTAGGGTCTGTACCTCAATAGGAAAAAACTATACCCTTATTAGATCACTTTGTTGTCCGTCTGTTTGTCTGTCAAGACCCTTTATCTCGGGAACGCGTTGAGATATCGAGTTGAAATTAAAACCTCTCTTGTACCTCTCTCTTTGTCTGTCGGTTTGTGGTACCTTAAAGCTGCGAAAAAATCAAACTTCTAAGTTACCTACGGTGTATTAACCTAATCTAATGAAAAAAAAAGATATCTCCGGTCGTTTATGTTGCAAAAAACCTATATTTCGACACTCTCAAGGGAATCAAAATTTATAGATCCCGTTGACCCAGAGCACAGATACAGGAATAAATCTGAAAACAGCAAAGTTGTTACGTCACAAAAAAAAATATTTTTGGGATTCGGAAAAAAATTTCGAGACTAAATTCGGGAATTGAAATCTACATAATTGTATTTTACATAGGTAAGTTTGTACGGAACCCTCAGTGCGTGAGTCCGACTCGCACTTGACCAGTTTTCACGTTGCTTCGAAGTAACCTATTCACTCTTGAATTTAATACCCCTAGATGGTAACTATCAGGAAACAGACTCCGATACACTATGCCACTCCTTAGCTTTACGCATGATAAATGTGTTCATACAACCGAATGAGAACCTCCCCTTTTTTTAATTCAGTTGATAGGGTCGGCCGGTTCATAAGCAGGTCCTTAACCAAATTGTTTCAGTAATCGATTACCTTATTCTTTTTTTAAACCGTTTTTACAAAAAGTAGCAAAATATACCTACAGTTTTATCTATCTATACAAGACTTATAAAAGGAGAAACTGACTGACTGACATATCAACACACCGTCAAAAAAAGTTTCCTTTTATCACGTAGCTGAGAGGATTTTATAAAATTCATACCCTAAAGGGATGAAACGGGGCCAAAGTCTGTACAAACTTACTTTCGGGCGAAGCGGCTGATAGAAGCTAGCACCTATTGGTATATATAGGTGTATCTATTAAGTTAAATTAGTCCTTTGAAATCAAAGGTAACTATTATAAACTCGTTACACGTCCCGGAACTTAGTAAACACTTAATTAATTAAGTTTATTCGTCTAATTAACTTTACTTTTGTATACTTATAATGTTAGGTATTTATGTAGAAGCCTGGTTTACTTCTACTGTTGGTAAGTTAGTACTTCTAAAACTTTTTAGGTACGGTAAAGACTTGCGTAAACTTGCGTTAACGTAAACCATATAAGAAATAGACTTCTTAGGGCGGAATTCACCAATAAAACTAATCGTTAACTAAACGTTTGGCTCGCATAATCGCGTTTAGCCGCCGTCACTAGTGTCACTTCTCTGTATTTTTCTTTTGTTGTATATTTAAAGTGATTCTAGTGATAGCGGCTAAACGCGACTAGGCGAGCCAAGCGTTAAAACGCGATTAGTTTTATTGGTGAATTCCGCCCTTAATATTTAAAGAGGTGGACTATAATTATACATATGTTACCTCAGTAAGACCTTATTTATACAGGCTGACTTTTAATTCATTGGTAATCTTTCAGGAGGTGAAAGTTAGGTACGTACTGTAGAGACTCTTCCACAAGGAGCTCTTATGATGGTTTAGATCTCATGTCACATCTGTACGGGGCCACCGGTTGCGGGTCCACCGGCAACATGTAAAAAAATTCGATTTTTGGTCTATATTTATCAATTTCAACCGACCTATTTATAAAATGACGGGCAAATGCAATACGTTCTATTGCTTAAAATCAATGTGTGTTAAAGACGAAAGCAGGGCAGGGATTAACGTAATTTTAGGGCTCCCCGACACGGACAAGTTAGGGTGAAGTTGGAGCGGAGCTCCCGCCTTAGCCTTCGTGGTTATTTTTTTATAACCACCCGCAAAATGGGAGCCTTCAAACCCCGCGGACGGAATAGGATGCGACAGCTCCTCTACCGCCTTAGCCTTCTAACCTAACCTGTACGTGTCGGGGTGCCCTAAAATTACGTCACCTCTTTCCCTGCTCTCGACTTCTACACATATTACCAGCTTGCACATTCGGTATTGTATAGAAAACCTAGGCAAATTATAAAATAAATAATATTTCATACGTTTTAGATAGATATAGTTATAGATTCTTCTCTAAAATTACGTCACCTCTTCCCCTTCACACATTACCAGCTGCACATTCGGTATTGTATAGAATACCTAGATACCTGTTTGAACGTAATGTAATCTCAGGAACTACTTGTTCGAAATTATAAAATCTTTTAGTATACGATATCCAATTTATCGAGGAAGGCTAAATGATATCAAGCTATGAACCAATAAGAGCGAAGTAGTAACCAACGACACGGCCTAACAACCGCGTTTGACAGCTAGTTATAAATAAAAGAAATAAACAATAATACGAGTACAAAATTAAAGAAAATTGTCTGACAGAATTAGGACGGCTGTCAGGACGATATTCGCCCAGGGTTACGAATTATGTAGAAATAGTTATCACTGTTGGGGTTAACAGATGGACACCAAAGCAAACACGGTTTTAAGGATTTGAAATAATAACTATTTATTCATCCTTTTTTTTATATTGGACGGTTTGTTTCAGTAATATTACGTGAGACGTGTGCTTCTAAGCAAGGCTAAAGGAATACAGTAACTGTAACCATACTAGGGATTTCTGGCAAGTGCTGACAAGGGGCTCAGACCAATTAAATACAATATTTATTGGCTAGAAAGAGTAAGACCATAGTGTTGAAGTATGATAGATTTGATTTTGTTATACTCTGAAACGCAAACGGCAACTGAAAGAACACAGGGAGATTTTAGTCAGTGAAAGTCTGACAAGGAGTGTCGGACTCTCGCTTCGTGCAGAGCGGGAGGTGGTATTTGATGAATTCCAAGGTCAAAAAAAAAATGACTATTGCACATTAAAAAAAAATGTACTAAAATATTAAAGGATTTTAAGTCCAAAAACTTCGTGACAGCAAAATTTTTCCACATTTCTCTCAAATGGTTTTTTACGTTTCTAAAAACATGAAGACATGAAAGAGTACATTTTTCTTGAATTTAAACATGAAAAGATGATTCATTCTCATGCAAAATTTTCATTACGCATACCTTTATGGTTGCAAGCGTCCACTAAAGTTAAATGATGGAATTTTAGTTGAAAAGAAGTTTGCAACTCGGTTCAACTTACAATAGAAATTTGAAAGAAGTATAGAACGAACCATTTCAGCCAGAGCTATGCATAATTCATTTCAGCAAACAGTTATGCAGTCAGCGTGTAAACTTTTTCACCAACAGAGTAATTTAACATACATAATTAATGTAAACTGATGAAATGTAACATAATTAATGTAAAGGTCTACGTACTCCTTTACAATGGGCTTCATCACATGGCTTAAAGTGACCCAAAGGGCATTGGAGAAGGTCTATTCATTGATTATCAGCTTTTATGTTGTTCGTAAATCAGGAATGAAGAAATCCGCAAAAGAACCAAGGTTACTGACATCGTAATGCTTTTTAGTTAGTGGTTATTGAATCCTTTCCTGCCCGGTTAATATTAATAATAATAATAAGTTCACTCATGACGAGAACCTCGTGAAAGCTGAGAAAGATAAGCAAACTAAGTATCTTGACTTAGCTCGCGAGGTTGTCGACACGTGGGAAGTGGATAGAGCAATCATTGTGCCGATAGTCGTAACGGCCAATGGCTTAATAGCCAAGAGCCTCGAACAACATCTAAGGAAGCTCTCGTTAGGCAGCTGGATCAAAGGCCTGATCCAGAAAGTAGTAATCCTGGACACGGCGCGCATCGTTAGGAGATTCCTCTCGCAGCAGCCCTGACCGCCGGCAAATTGGACCCTGTTCCCGATGCCGGTGGGCTACTATTTTTTATATTTTAAAATGTTTTTTTTATGTGTTTTTTTAAAGAAATATTAAAAAATATAATGAATATGCATATAAAATAAATAAATGGAACAATAATAAAAATTCTTTATTTTCAGGCAACTAAGGCCCATAGACAGAATACATAGAATAATCTTAAAAACAATAAACTAATACATATTAATAACATACAATAGCTAATATATTTTTCCTCTTCACACTATTGCATACGAAATGACGGCGTCGTGTTTCGCTGTAAGGTCGGCATTCTTCCACGACATCGTCGATACACGACACCCTTCGGCCAAAACTCTCCTTTGAGGAAGGTCTCCAAGTGATGAGTCGGCACCTGTACCACAAACGACATAAAATTAGTGTCATGGCGCGACTCCAACTGCACGACTCTCAAACTCCAGTTTGTTTTTACAAGTACATACTCCACGATCTCCTTAACCTTCGTGGTGTGATGTAATCTTGACACATACAGCTGCGTCGTGAGTAAAGCTGGACGCAGCAGCATGTTGGGTCCTGCCAGCGCGGTACCGCACTGGTTTAGACAAGAAGGTTTCTTCTTCTTTTTCTTCTTCATCTTTGTGAAACCATCCTCATCGCACGAGCTCTTAATTGTACCTCGTTGTTTCAAGTCCGCATTTTGAGATTCTAAGCTGATCTGCTTGACCCCTTACGTTTATTGAAAACATAGTCTGTTTAACATTCATCACACCTCAATTTAACGGCTGAGCAGATTTAAAACACTGGTGGACAGTGTGCAAATTCTCGCGGGATATTGATGATTTATAATTCTCGGATTTTACTAAGCTTGAAATTTATCTGAGAACAAACAAATGCGTAGTCTTTATGGTATGTAAGTTGCAACAACAATATAAACAAAACCGACGCCAACTGTTGAATAAATAAATGGAAAAGGAATGCAGCAATAAGATCATGACTACTTTTAAACAATGTAGAGTACCTAGTAGATGAAGTACGTGTGTACGTGTGTCGTGTATTTGTAAATAATGAGTTATAACAAGAGTTATGAGTATGCATGTGGATGAATGGAGAGGAACGCCAAGAAAAGATGGGTGGATTACGTGAGGAGTGATATAAAAAAACTGGGCAAGTGCGAGTCGGACTCGCGCTCTAAGGGTTTCGTACAAACTCACCTACGTAAATAGTTTAGTAACCGAAAAAAAAAATTGTGATGCAACTATTTACTGTTTTCAGATTTATTCCTATACCTGTATAGGTATATAACCTATGAATTTTGGTTCCCTTGAGAAAGTCGAAATATACGTTTTTTGCGACATAAACGGTCGTATCTTCATTTTTGTTAACTTAGAAGTTTGATTTTTTCACAGCTTCAAGGGACCGCAGGCTAAAGTATATGGTTTTAATTTCAACTCGATACCACGCATTCCCGGGATAAAGGGTTTTGACAGACAGACACACGAACAACAAAGTTGTAATATAAGGTTTCCGTTTTTTCCTTTTAAGGTACGGAACCTAAAAAAGAAATTTAGTGATAGCGTGACGGGTGACAGGTTAAAATGAAAAAGGACAAAACGTGTCACTTGGTGGCAAGCAGTGATGAAATCGTTGGTAGTAAAACGCATTACTTTATTATGAATCTATATACTCTAGCTTTGAAAACACCTCAATTATAATCAGACGGGAAGATCTCAGCAGGCAAATTGTTCCAGTCCTTCGATATACGCGTTATAAACGATGAAAACGCTTAGTCCGGAGCATTGAGGTGTCCACAATGTAAGAGTGGACACTCGCGGTACCTCGGGTACTCAGATGGAAGAATGGTGATGGCGGAATCAAGTCATGTAATTCCCGCGCACACTCCAAAATGCCGAAAGGCTGGCTACCCAACGCCTGTGTTCCAGGCTTTGTAGTTAACATAACATATAGTATTTCCCGATGACTAAGGCTAAATCTCCGAACATAGCTGGCACGGAACGGCCTACTGTAAGGCCGACCAATCAAAGACAGCATTCGGACAATTGACAATTTAACGCGCGACAGATTATGATTTAACAGTTTCACTTCAACAGAGTTATAATCTACCGAAAAATAATACGTTAAAATGTCAACAGTATGTTACAGTTTACAATCATTGGACAATTTACAATCGCGCAAAAATAGATTACAAATCATAGAAAAAAAAAATACAATTTTACGGCAACATATACACAAAAATAAAATAACCTCTCAACTAATTAAATCTAATAAAACAATCTAAAATGTAAAGTTCTACATTTAAATCCAGACGAATAAAGAAAACCAAAATATATACATTATCTACAAATTCATAGCAGGTAATTGTAAGGACGTGTCAGGCTTTACTGATTAAAATCCACGTAATCCTTTGCGTCTCAGACCCGAGGTAACTCTTTTGAACCTTCTAACAACCCCAGCAATTATATGGCTGCTATTAATTTTCTAGGAAGACGGCAATGAATGTCTGCAACATCGTCAGATAATTTAATTACAACTAAGTTCGAAGTTCATGAACTAATAATAGTTTGATTTAAACCTTTGGACTTTGAAATAAGCTGTGTCTAACTATAGCATTATGCATTCCTAAGAAACCTTATTCAATGGATAGGTTAAACGTGGGTGGAATAATTCCAGTAGATTTAGGGCCAGACTCTTCAATTTAACGTCTTTGTGATTTAAATGGAATAATAAATTGATGTTATTTAGTTCATATCTAACCTTTAAATGGCTTTTTTTAAATTTAAGCAAGAGAAGCGACTTAATAACTTAGTGACTTAATTTAATATTTAATGCAATTATTTTAATGTCTAACGGGCTACTATTATAATTATAGTCTATTGTAATTTAATTTAATTTTAATTGTATGTAACTTATAATTTGTATTGTTTGTATGTTAATGATTTGTAACTAAAATGAGTCTCTATTCAACCTTTGCAGGTTGAGGTTTTGCAGTTTTCGTTTTTGGTTATTTATTTAGTCCAAAAACACACACTGTATATATCTGTGAATTAATATTATCAGCACGTAACCCTATTGAGCAACTATGAAAAAGCCATTCAATAGGGTTAGCTGGGTTGGCTAAAGGACTTATTTGGGTTGTATTAATGATATTATTTATTTATTGTTTATTAAACACTTTATGCACAAAAGTACAGCGGCGAACTTAATGCCTTAGGCATTTTGTACCAGTCAACCTAAGGGTGATGCAGATATAAATAGTGGTAGGCGTAATAACAGAGAGAGAAAAGGCGAATAGGTACAAGAATAGATATACTAATTAACCATAAATATCATGGTCAAAAATTAAAACAAAATTTCCAACACCCTCTCTATCCCCTTAGAAGGTGAATTGGAACTTCTGTGCGAAATTTAAATCTTCTAGGTCCAAGGACTTGGGCTGAGCGTTGATGAGTCAATGAGTGTGTTAGGACTTTGACTTTTACACACACAAATAGATATACAAAAATAGAATACTAACTGTGAAAACAATACCATAATTGGTGGAAAATCAAACAAGATAAAACAAGTTTAAACAAATATATCTCTCTTGCCAAGGCCGTCGTTTTCAATGGCGGCTGCACGGGCGCGATGGGCTTTGACGTCTAAGTCCATGTCCGACTTCTCTAATTAACAGCTTTGAAGCTTTATAACTTCGATGTTGATACGTTAAAAAGTATTTCATATTTTTTTACTACAGCTAAAAAATATTAAATTTAACATAAAAAAAATGCTTGCGTATTCCCTATTAGTATGTACGTGTTTTAGTTTCTTATTTTTATGTCTCACGTTATAAAATAAAGTATATAATAAATAAATTAAATTAATGGTAAAGCTGATTTTATGCGTTTAAATCTGCCGCCCTAGCCAAGTTACGATCGTTTCGTTTGCGTCGAACGCCTCAAGTAGGCCACGCCTCCGACTTCTTTGTTCTGACCACGTGACTGAGCGCTGAGATGACGTCAGAACAAAGGGAGCAACAAGGGGACTGGTGTTCAACAGGTTTCTAAAACCTTGTCTCCCACGCCATTCCTTTCACACTCCAAAAGCCCTTTAACACGTGTAAAATCCAATCATATCACCTCGCTAAATTATTAGGAAACATGTTACTTACAAACGATATTAGTACTTAGGTATTTCAATACATATCGCCCACAAATCATATAAATCAAATACCCACAAATAGCTCTCTATTAATAGATTTAATCACAACTTAATTTATGCTTGCTTTAGTTAATAAGCAGGTACTGTGATATGTAGTGCCTGAGCTAAGGTAATTCAACATTCAACAGGTGGAGTTCGTTTACCTCTGCGTTTACGACCAGAGTGTTCACGCCTTCAGGGCCTAAAACGCTTCAGAGATATCATTGAGCTAAATAAGGTTAGGTCAGAAGCCTGACGGTACTGTGACGTCATAAAATCATCATGTATTCGGTGTATGAGAGAGACGGAGCTACTTTTTTGGTTTTGGTTCGTTGGAAGGCCTTTCACAAGGTGTAACTACCATTGATCTGGTGAGGGTCGCATGAAGCCGATGGATGAGAGACGCAGAGGACCGGTCATTGTGTCAATGCTTGGGAGTGACCTATATCTAGCAGTGGACGTCTTTCGGCTGAAATAATGAAAAAGGTGACGAAAAACATGAGAAGAAGACCGGTCCCTACAGAATACGCCCTAGACATCGCTTGCAGACTGTGGGCAATTGGTAGCTCGCCCTCCGATGGCGATAAGAAAGCCAAGCCAGGTTCGACGGCGCGTCATGTTCCATGTACGCGTCACCGAGATATGAGGCCCGCTAAGGCTGGTGCTTGCCTGTCAGGGCTGTGGAATTGTTCGGAATAATTACCATGACCTTGGAAAGCAAAGAACAACTGAAGAACTACAAGTGGGTTTTAGTAAGTAAAAGTCTGACACAGCCTCTTGCTCCAACCAAAGCGAAAGGAATTACTTGATGATTCGAGCCTTGATGATTAATAGCTGTACGCAGAATGAAAGATGCGTGTTTAAACTTTAACAGGGAAACATGACTGCCCGGAGTAAACGGTGAAGCATACGGTTGAGGTGTGCCCCGCTTGGGCAGAGTACCGCCGTGTCCTCGTGGGGACGATCGGCGGCAGCGATCTCTAGCGCTGGGTCTTGGTACAGGTCATGGTCCGAAACGAGGAGGAATGGCAGGTGGTCGCCTCCTTCTGCACGCACGAGGGAGCGGCCCTCACGCCCCAGCCACCGGAATCCCGATCGGGAAGTAATTGGATGATTTTAACAACAAAAAAAAAAGAAGGAAAACGTCACCGTCACCAAACATTCCAAGCTATTGTACTTACACACAACAACATAAGAAAGCAAGCGATTACCAGAAATAAAAATATATCTCATCATCTTCCTACCCTTGTCTCGTGTGATTTGGGGTCGACGCATCATGTATTTTTCTTCAATTCTGTCCCGTCACCCATCACGCTATCACTAACTCCCTTTTCTTTCGTATCACTGCTAACATAATCAACACATCTTTTCTTTAGCCTCCTTCTCCATCCATCTAGAGAGCAGCGCTAGCCGAGTGGCAACAGCCCCGACTTATGAGTTGTAGGTCGCGGGTTCAAACCCAGCCAGGCGCGTAACTTTGTGTAATTATTTCATCACCACTGCTTTCAAAACGGTAAAGGAAAACATCGTGAGGAAACCGGCATGTCCTAGAACCAAAAATTCGAAGACATGTGACATCCACCAACCCGCACTGGGCCCGCGTGGTGGATTATGGCCTATTCCCTCTCCTAAAGAGTAGGCCTGAGACCCAACAGTGGGAACATTATAAGGCCGACTATGCTCTGCCTTCTCCATCCACCCACATCTATACTCATAACTCTTTTAGTAACATGCGTGTCATCCCTCCTCACATGACCATACCGAAACAAACGATTCCCTTTAAACTTTTCAGTCACTGGCACAATAAAAATACATCTCATCATCATCTTCCTGCCCTTGTCCCGTGTTATTTGGGGTCGTCGCAACACGTTTCTTTCTTCCACTCTGCCCTGTCACTCGTCATGCTATCACTAACTTCCTTTTCTTTCATATCACTCTTCACACAATCTATCCATCTTTTCTTTGATCTCCCTCTCCCTCTCCATCGATCCACATGAAAACTCATAACTCTTTCAGTAACATGCGTTTCATCCCTCCTCTTCACATGACCATACCAAGACAAACGATTCCCTTTCAACTTTTCAGTCACTGGCGCCAGTTTCAAACTTCTCCTAATATATTCATTTCTCACTTTATCCATTCTCGTCACACCACACATCTATCTTAACATTCTCATTTCCGCTACATGCAATCTTTTTTACATGCAATTCTTTGCAAACATTAAAAATTCATCTGCAAACTATTAATTGCATTCTCTGGCCTGCCGACACGTTCCAGCAGGGATCCATTTAATCATTTATCTGCCTGACCGCGTTAACGTGTGATGGCCGACATAAAGACGCATTAAGTTCACATGTCCTTCGTTACATCTCATTAAACTTATCGGATTTCGATGCGTTTTGGTAGTTTCGAATTGGATGGTCGTCTGTTGCCGATGTCCGTTTTGGGTCAATAGGTTGGAAACTTGGAAGTGGATTGGTTGGAACTGTTGGTTGTGGGAAGTTACGGTTATTCATACAAGTTAAGAGATCGCTCGTCGACAGAGCATATGGCATCTGGCTGAAACTGACTTAGTGAGCTGACCGCAAATTGGGTACTATCCTGTGGTTTATTTTAGTACAATATTTTATTAAGTATACTAAACTACAAATGAAACTAAAAAAGTAAATAATTCTGAAAACAGCATAAAAATTGGTTTTTAAATGAAACAGCAATTGATATTCCGGTCAATTTAGACATCCAAGGTTACAATAATTCGCACCCAGCTGAAAATTGGTAGGATTATTCAAAACACCATCATAAATGAATCCTAAGAAGTCCTTATCGATCCAAAACCTAGAAAAATAAATACATACACAAAAAAAAAACAGCAAAACGGTAAGTTTTATCTCAAAATTAGACAAAAATTATAGACTCTAGAAATTATATCTCCAAAAATGACTGAATACTTTTTTTCTTAGAGCCACCGTTTTTTAGATAAATAATTATTCAAAAAGTTGGAAGAGGTCATCGTCATAATATGCACACGTTTTCACGCCACCTTTGAGGTATTTAGGGTTCCGTACCTCAAAAGGATAAAACGGAACCCTTATAGAATCACTTTGTTGTCATATATATTATTGTAACCTTACCCCTATTTTTTGGTCTAATTTGACTGGACTATGAAAGAATTCTTCATAACAATATTTGAAATCATATTGTTATAAAGAAGATTGGGGTCGTGGCGGTTACATCTCGCAATCTTTTTTACACATATGTAATCTAATGTCAGTTTTTGTTTGCATCGAAGTTGTATGTTCAGTGTGTGCATCGAACGTGTGCATTTTTATTATGTTACTTGATAGTTTTCTTTCAAATCCGAATGGGGATTCAGATTTCAGATTTCCATTCCAGATTTGAATGATTTCTCACTCACGGATTTGAAAAAATCTTTCTATTTGCGATTTTTGATTAATTTAGTTTTTTAATAAATTTAATAAAAAAATGATTCATCTAAGCAATTATGGAAAAAGGCGAGTGAAACCGTGAGCTCTTTGTCTAGCATGTGTTCTTTTTGCACTATCTGAAAACTTAAGATGGAAGTGTTCTATTTGTACCGTTTGAGTTTTACACACTTTTTTAATGGAATAGAGAATTGGGACTCGGTTGTTACATAATATAACGAATTGCTGAGAGACTAATTTAATCTGTTGTCAGTTATTCATTAGGTACATTTATTCTTGTCTGTTTTAAAACATTTGTACAAAAAAATACAGTCTTCTTCATCAGTTCCCCATCGTGATTCTTTCTAAATGCAAATGAAATAAATAAGTAGATGAAATTCACGCCTTTTTATATTTGGTCTGTTTTATTAACCGACTTTATTGCTTCCAGATTGGTCTTATTTGTATAAATCCAGTTCTGATGACGGTATCTACGAGGAATCGAGGCAACTCCTCAAATATTAGGCAACTATATCGTGATTTTGGTATTTTCATCGAGAACTTGAGTATTTACAGTCAAAAAGGAGTGAAGTGGAACTGATTAAGAAGACTGAATCAGAATTTTTCCGAATTGCAAAAAATTTTTTTTTTTTGTGACACAGGTAACAAGAAACTTACTGTTTTCAAATTTATTCCTATACCTGGTCCACTCAGAAAGTTTTGTGAATTTTTTTTTATGTATAAGGCACTGGCCACTTGTAATTATTTTGAAAACTTTAATTGTTTAAAAGTAAAAGTACCATTGCTCGAATTTTTAATTTCCCTCCGCACTTTTTCGAGAGCCAAATCAAATTATCGTGCTCATTTAAAAGTGGACCTGCATCGAGAACATTTTCATGCGATGATTTTCTACGATTTTAAATGTGGCCTAAAACCTGATGTGACTCATCAGGTTTGATCGACTTCAAATTGCTTTTATGGATGAAGAACCTTCAAAAGCAAGCATCTACCGCATGTATAGCAAGTTCGAGCGCGGTCGCCTTACTTTGGGGGATGAACAAAGGAGTGGTCGTTCTACGACGGCTGTCACGGAAGAAAGTGTGCTGGCAGTAAAAAAATAATTTGAGAAAACAGGCGAATGACATATGAAGAGATTCAGCATATACTGCAGATTGGTTCGGTAAGCGTTCACAAGATTCTACATGAGCACCATTGCCTGATGAGGATAGTTTGCCGCTGGGTGCCGCACTACCTCACTGAAACTCAGAAGTAGGCCCGTGTGGAGTGGTGCCGTGATATGATTCAAAAATTTGAATCAGACCCGTCTCAGCGCGTTTACGACATTGTGACAGGTGACGAATCCTGGATTTATCAATAAGATCCAGAAACAAAGCGTCAATCAACAGTTTGACTGTTTCAAAACGAACCAACGTCTACGAAAGTGAAGCGATTGAGAAGCGCGGGGAAAATTTTTATCGCTTTTTAGTTCCTTCAGTTTAACGTGATTTCAATTTCATTACGAGACCGAAGCAGCATCAACGCCGAATAGTATACCACAAAATACCTGCCAGAAGTTTTGTATGCAATGAGCCACAAAACTTTTTGAGTGACACACGTACTTGTGCCTACCTATACCGTAATTTAAGCTAAATTTCAGTATTCTGGGTGTTGACCCAAAGTACCCTATGAATTTTGATTCCTTTGAGAGTATCTAAATATAAGTTTTTTGCGACATAAACGGCAGCGTCTTTTTCATTAGTCACCTTAGAAGTTTGTTTTGTTTCACAGTTTCAAGGGACCGCAGACCTAAGTATATGGTTTTTTGTTTCAATTCAATACCGCCACGCGCTCCCGAGATAAAGGGTCTTGACAGAGAAACAGACAGACAGACAGACGGACAACCAAGGATCCTATTAAGGTTACGTTTTTTCCTTTTGAGGTACGGAACCCTAAAAATAACCGACTTCAGTAAAAAAAAACACTATAAGGAAATAACTTTAATTTCGGAAGTCGGTGTTTCCCGGTATTGTTGGTTTCTTATTTAACACCGACTTCCGAAATTAAAGTTATTTTGATACTTTTAGTGTCTTTTTTTTAGTGAAGTCGGTTATTTTTTTTTTTTTTTTTGTAAAATGTATTTATTTTCTTTACATTCATATTTTATTTGTCAAGTCTATTCAACGTTTCGTGAATGTGTCCGTGGCATCACAAGGGGCTCTAGAACAGAATTCCAGCGCTGTGTTATTTGTTGTTTTTAAATATTGCAGCATAATTATGCTGAGTTAGGCACTTTTAAGGCCTCGCACAGATTTTTAATTCACGTAATCGTTTTATTTTTTATTTATTTTTAGTTTTAGGTAATTAGTTGTGCAAGGTACACACGAATAAACAATAACAACATAACAATATTTCTTTATATCATCAACAAAACTGAATTTTAATAAAATTTGTCCAATTTGGACATACTATATTATTTTAACATACATCTATATATTTTTTTCTAAATCGGTATAACTAATGGGGTTCTGAGATAGTATTTTTTTTTAATATGACAAGAATTAAGAACCTCCATTTTTTTTTAAGCCGTTTAAATGGCTTAACTTTCAAATCGTTTTTGACGATGATGACGATTTTAAAGCCACAGCACATAATCAAATCATCGTTATCCTAAACGATTATTGATCATGACCTGATCAATAATCGTTTATGATAACGTTGTAATAATAGTTGAAAGATATATTGCTTACCCTTTTTGTGGGAAATCATCAAAATAAGGCGTAATTTAGATTAACCCCCCCCCCCGTCTGGGTGGAGGAGCGCGTGGAGTGGAGTGGATGTGGAGTGTCGAACTTTTTTTCATTAAAACCTACTCGTGTTCCTTCAGTTGTCTGTCAGTGGTGTTCGAACAATCCCTCAGCTATAATTTGGGGTCCTGTGTTCTCGATTCCTAAACGGTTATGTATGGTGTGGTGGAGGAGTGGCAGGCGGTCGCCTCCTTGTGCAAAGCAGTAATGCAAACAAAGGAGGCGGCCGCACGCCCCAGCAGCCGTTTTCGGTCCCGATTTCCAGCCACCGTAAGCGCGGGCTTGCGGACAGCGAACAATGGGTAGCTCGCAGTCCGACCGTCCGGTAACCGTCCGGACCGAGCCCAAGTCTTGGACGGCACGTAGTGTTCCACGTGCGCCTTAAGGCGATGTCTGCAATCCGTAGGGCCCCAGCAGGAATAAAGCCTACTAGGGCCAAGGGTCTGATTCTGAAAGAAGCCTCGGCCCTGGAACGAAGGCAAAGAAGGAACAGGAGTGGGTTTTAGTCAGTAAAAGTCTGACACGCCCTCGCGCTCAGTACAAGGGAGGAAGATGTCATTAAAAGATTTCCCACCTAAAAAAAACCCAGTGATCGGACATTTATGTTTTGACATCTTTGCACCATTGTGCCTCGAAAATCACGCAGAAACATTGATCCCGCGCCTAACCTCTTGGAGGGGGGGAGAGTAATTATCAAATAACTCCGTCTCGCTCAGTTTCAGACTTTTACCGACTAAACCTGTGTTCCTTCAGTGGAAAAATTAATCCAAGGTTCGATTTTATCAGTCATCTTCAATCACACCAACGCACATGTTACCGCTTGATACCATCAAACAGGAAAATTCGGAAGGTCACACTGAATAAAGAACCACAGTTAGGAGGTATTTGATCAGCGTTTAATGGTAACCAGACATTGGGAACTTCAAAGAGCGGCTTTGTATCGAACACAATACGGCCTTGCTTGCCAATCATTACACGAACACTCAAATGAATGAACACAATGTAACCAACATAACATGGTCTGCGGCAACATAGTAAACTTTATAGAATTTGGAAATTATTTTCGCAACAAGCGTTGTTGTTGGGTGTCAAAGTATGATGGATGTTTTGCAGGTATATGGGTCATTAAAATCTTTTCGGGCTATCAAGTGGTTTTGTTTACTTTTCAGTGAACTATTGATAGTAAACTGTTTTGTGGCGGTGTTTGTTGACTAGTAAACATGAAAGGTGTTTTTTTTAAATATACATATATTTAAGAAAGCCATGCCCATCAGCCTTCTCCCGGTGGTAGTTTATTAGATACAATTAGCACAATGTGCGCTTAATTAATACTCTAATCGTGCTCGTTTTCTTCGTCATATGGTACCCGCGTATGTAGACAGATTTGCCAAAAAGCCAGAGAACTAATAAATACCCCGAACTCTTTATTCACTTATCTCAGACGTAAGCGATATCGTTCTCTTTTCATAGTTACCTGCAAACGAAAAGTTGTTAAGAAATTTTAATAAAAATACAACAAAAGAAATACAACCAATTTCAATGTAAAAAAACACAACCGACTTTGTAAAAAAAAAAACACTGAAAAGTGCAAAATAACTTTAATTTCGGAAGTCGGTGTTTCTATAATAGTTTTGTCTCTTCGTTATTTAACACCGACTTCCTAAATTAAAGTCATTTTGCACTTTTCAGTGTTTTTTTTTTACAAAGTCGGTTGTGTTTTTTTTGTATTTTTCGCTTTTTTAAAACAAATAGCCATTTGCTACTTGTTAGACAAAAAATGTTAATCTTGAATGTAATTTTTGATAACTTGTTTGTTTTCGAAACTACATACAAAGTACCTAGTTAAAAAATATTAATAGAAATAAAAGGCAAACGAAACTTTTCTCTTTAAAAAAAGTCTAGCCGACGCTCGTAAAATGTAAATAACAGTTCATTTAAAAATATAATTTATTCATTTTAATGCAATACAAAAACAGCAACCAAATATTTTTTTTACCATCAATCTCAATTATTTTTTATATTTTGCCGTACCTACATTGCATGCATTGTTTCATCGCGCATTCTATGTAGTCAGACAGCGACCACACGTGTGGTCATGACATATTATGGCCATAATAGGTAGACAGATAGTATATAGTAAAAAAACCAAAACTAGGTAGGTACGTAGATAACAACAGTCGTATAAAAAATAGGACATAGTTCGATAGACCGTCGTTACCGTGGCCCGTCGGACCCAGCTCGAGTCGTCGACGGCGCGGCGTCAGCAAAACCGGCCCCAGCAGTGTCAAAGCCTACTGGGGCCATAGGTTGTGCGAAAGAGAACCCAGGGGCCCGGGAACGAAGGCAAAGAAGGACTATAGGAGTGGGTTTTTGTCAGTAAAAGTCTGACACCTCCCGCCCGAGAATGGAAGAAGAGATTGCATGATTCCCCAACTAGAAAAAAATATCAAAAAAAAAATACTTATAAAGCATATAAATAGATATTCATTGAATTGGTAAATAACAATGTTGACAAAGAATCAATCAATATCCAATGTCGACCTTTGTTCCTTTGAAGCGTTGCACGTTTTATCGGAGACAAGGAGACGAGTATTGACGTTATTGACGCTAAAATTATTATCTAATCAACGAATTCAAGTTAGACCGGTTTTTGAAATGTATTGCTCTGACCTTTTCGACCGGTAAATATAAATAGAATCATATTTACAGTCACGGCAGAGGTAATGGTTTTTGGTTATGTCAATTTACTACCAGTAAAGGTGTGTTTACAGAACTAATCGAGTAATTAGTGGTTTAGAAGGCTACAGAGTAGAACGTAGGTAACTGCTATGGCGTGCCCATTGATCTGGGATTGGATTCCCTAAGTAAGTCAGATCAAAGTGACAAAAACCGCTCTGGGTTTGTCCATTCCTCTTTCTTTGTTCAGGCGATCTCACTTTGGAATGCGCTTCCTCTGAACATCAGGACGGCAACCAGTCGGTTGTCCTTTAAAGTTAAAGCACGAGAACACTTTCGCAAGAAGTTGGTAGATTCATCACACTCTTGATTTCTTGTATTCGTTTTTCTCTCAATATCATTCTTTATTTGTATGTATGTATCTAAGTATATATTTATTATTGTTCTTATTTCCTCTCTGTCAGTCTTCTTTTAAGCTGCACCTTCCATTTTATATCTCTGCACCACCCTAAGGTCGATTGGTAGAAAATGTCTAAGGCATTAAGTCCGCCTTTGTACAATGTTTCATTAGTGCATAAAGTTTTAAATAAATAAATAAAAAAGAGACATATTGATTTTATAAATAAGAACTTTCTTAGATCATCAGGCACCAATCACCACTTTACCACTGTTGTACGATGTAAAAAAACAGAAATATACATAGATGGCTGATAATGAGTGAGTAAGCAAGATAATTAATATTCGTTTTTTATTTAAATGAAAGACATTAACCCTGATGGGGCAATAATAAATTATAATTTATCAGCTATTATAAATCATTAGATATGTCTTAATTGTAGTTTAGATATAGTATATCAACGACAAAAATATCTGTTTGTAGTATATAGAAATGGAAACAAAAAAACACTTTA
The DNA here is from genome assembly GCA_949316375.1 of Mythimna vitellina. Classification (NCBI taxonomy): domain Eukaryota; kingdom Metazoa; phylum Arthropoda; class Insecta; order Lepidoptera; family Noctuidae; genus Mythimna; species Mythimna vitellina. The sequence goes on from OX438696.1 coordinate 7,441,604, forward strand.
AAATAAAGGACTTTACTTAATTTGTTTGTTGTTTATTTACTTGTTGTTTAGCTTGAAATTAAAAATGGTATCTACAAGACCTCTTCGTATCGTTATGTGTCATCGAGTGGAAATTAGATTACAACTCAATGCATCACAGTGATCTTGGATGTCCTCCAGCCCCTTTGTCACTTTCTTAATTCCTCAATGCCTTAAAAACAACACCTGGGAAGAAAATAAGCTTATAAGATCCAAGAGTTTAGGCGTTGTGAGTCAGTGAGTAAGGTCACTACTTATACAATTATATGTCGTGGCCAAATCTTAGAAATTGATCACTTCATGAAATGGCCAAGTAAAACTGGCCAAATCGTTTTATACGTTAAAGTTTGATGATATTTCAATCTTCATTTGACCTACTTTCTTTAGACCTTTTATTATCATTGAAATCATACATCAATGATATGGCCAAACGAGGATTGCAATATCATCAAATGTTAGCGTTTTCAACGATCTAGCCAGTTTTACTCGGCCATTTCATGAAGTGATCAATTCTATGATCTGGCCACGACACTATGATGATGAAAAAGTGTCAAATCTACCGATTAAGGATTGATTGCTTAATAATGACAGAACTAATATTGACAGCTAGGCATAGTTTAGTTCAAAATAAACAGAACATTGTCATTCATAACCGACTTTAAAAAAAGGAGGAAATTTTCAATTCGGTTGTATTTACTGTAAATTTGTTACCTCGAACTCCGTCGTTTATGGACCGATTTGCAAATTCTTTTTTCCCTTAAAAGGATATGCTTCCAGACTGGTCCATTTTTTTTTTTCAAAGTCTGGTTTTGATGATGGGATCCATGAGGAAGCGAGAGATCTCAAATATTATATGCAGTCATACAGTGATTTTAGTATTTTCAACAGTCAAAAAGTAACATTTCATGAAGTAAAACTGGTGAAGAAAACCAGAAATGGCCAACAGAACTTCACACTTACATAGATATCACAATGAAAATAGTTAAGCAACTATGACAATACCTAAAAATAAATAAATGGTTCTGAACAGTTATGTTGAAAATGGTATCGTCGAAGTGATCTGATGATGATGATGGAGCCGGAAGGTAAACACCGGTACTCCGTAATTGATCAATATATCCTAGCCGTGTTTGGGTTAGTTAGAATTGTCATGAGAAATAGGTACTCTAGCTATAAAGTGTATCACAAATAAAAAGTGTGAAATAAAAAATCCTGTTACAAAAATAAGTAAAAGTCGACACGACAAATCTCACACAATCCTTTGCTTACTTTAAATTGTATAAAATACAAAAGTTTTAATTACCCAGCTAGTTTACACTGTGGTTCGCAATTAGTTGGTCCTGGCCCCATGGGAACAATTGAGCTGAATATGGGATTATACGGGGAAACTGTTCGTAATAAACAGCTGTGCTTTAATAACTGTTTCTGTAATTACCAGCTTGTTTAGAAAGATAGATATTATTACCTATGTTGAACGTTTGTTGACTACACTACTTTTTAGGCATTTGTTTATTAAGAGGCCCATTTCTCACTCGTCAATCGTCAACGTGAGCATGATTTAAAAGCTTGCTGTTTCATTCAACGCAATATTTGACAAAGAGGCAATGCGGAAAAAGAGAGATAACGCCGGAAAGCTCTGTTGGCATTCGGTAATTTTGTTACTCAATTTCGCAAACCATTTTTTTTATGTTGTGGAAAGGGGTGCGAAAAGGCTAATTGGTGATCCAGATTTGGTCAAGTCCAATCTACAAAGCTTAGAGCACAGGTGTAGGGTAGCCAGCCAGCAGCAGCATTTTGGAGAGTGTGCGCGGGAATTGCATGACTTGATTCCGCCATCTCATTTCTACCATCGGACAACCTGACGTGTATCCACCCTTACGTTGTTGAAATCTCTACGGTCCGGACTTTCGCGTTTCGCCTCGTCTTTTACTCCGCGTAAATCGAAGGACTGAAACAATTTGCCTGCTACGGTGTTTCAGTCCGATTATAACTTTGGTGTCTTCAAGACTAGAGTGAATAGGCTCTTAATAAACTAGTGCGCCTCACCATCAAGGATTGTATCACTGCTTACGATCACGGGGGTTGCTGTCAAGCACTAGTTTATATATTTAAAAAAAATGTTCTATAAAATACGCGTTTTTATACAAACCTTTCGAGTACCACACACACCGTAGGTGCGGGCTTGCGGACGGCGAGCAATGGGTAGCCGTCCTACCGTCCGGTAACCATCTGGACCGAGCCCAAGTCGTCGACGGAGCGTACTGTTCCATACGCGCCTCAAGGACATGTCAGCAATTGTAGGGGCCCAGCAGGGTCGAAGCCTACTGGGGCCAAGAGTGTGATTGCGAAAGGAAGATTCGGCTCTGGTACGATAGGCAACGAAGGAACAGGAGCGGGTTTTTAGTCAGTAAAAGTCTGACACTATCTCCCGCTCTGCCCAAGGGCGGAGATGTCGTTAGATGATTTTCCAAAACCACCTCTCTTTTCAAAAGTTATCTAATTTAGTCCTATAAAGATTTCTAATAAGCTTACCGCTCAGAATAAGTCAATGTTATTATACATGACGAGAACCTGGAGAAACCAGAGAAAGAGGAACAAATCACTCAATATATCGACTTAGCACGCAATAAACAAATGATAAATGATATTTATTTTGTAAGTAGGTTTAAAAAAATACTTTTAAACGTCATTTTTTTTTGTCATTTTAAACTAGATGAGGCCGGAATATGATAAACTATCTAGAAATACTAAACTAGAAATGACAAACTATCGAAGCTATCATTGTTCATTTGGATCAAGTGCCTGATACCGAAGGCAATACTCCTCGATACGACTTGCTTGAGGTTCCTGTCTATGCAGACTTAACCACCACATACCTGCGAACTACTCTTTAATATTTTTAATTTATTTATTTATATATACTTTATTGCATACCAAGATTACAAACTGAAATTGTAATACAACAACAAAAAAAAAACATACAATTGACGTCCTTCGTCGCACTCGGCGATTTCTTCCAGGCAACCCAGAATGGATAGAGACTGCGTGGACACAAAATGTAATTTGTTTGTTTTAAAGGAAATGTCAAAAATAGGTAAATGAAATAACAAGTCCACGAATTTTAAAACACGTATTGGTTTGTCAATATCCTATATTTCCAATATTTCTAGTTCCAATACAGGTTTGGTTTTCAAAACAAATAGAAATCCAATACGATTTTATAAATATGTCACATAAACGATTTATTTTTCAGTTCCAAACTTTGACCGATAAATAAATATTCAAAACTTTGACCGATGGTGTTATTTGAGGCTCTAACAGTGATTGAAAACTAAACAAAACATTTGTTGAAATTCTCTGATAGTTCAATCTGTCAATGCAGTGAATAGCACATATTGCAAAACTAAATCTTGTTATTGTTTAAAGGAAATTTATCCTGAATTATAAATTATAAAAAAAAAAATGAAAGAAATACAGAAATATTTATTTCTTAATCCAGCGGCTTCGCCCGCGTGAAAATAGGTTTCTCCATACAAAATTCCAACCCCGTTTTACCCCCTTAGAGGTGGAGTTTCTTCTAGTTTCCTCTCCCTAACCTTTTTTTTTTAATCACGTAATAACGGTTGTATGAAAATGTCATGTACCTCAAAAAGGACGCTCTTAGCTAGCAACACTGCATTGTTCAGATAGCAAATGATTTCAAATTTCAATTCATCCCTGGACAACTTTATTCAAAGCAAGTTGTCCTCAAAAATATGAAGTCGAGCCTAGAAACAGGTGTAAGTAGTAAACATATGGGATATTGATCAAGTAGTAGATTGCTTTAGTTCCTACGTCGTCAGCCGGGACTTAGGTAGTTCTCCACCTTAATTGGGTAAGTTATTACAGGGTAGCATGGGGTAACATTGATAAGGCAGCATCAATGGATAGCTGAATATATGGATTAATCCAAATCAAATATCTGTGTATTTCGAATACACAAATCTATACATCACAGGCATCTCTGAAATAGATAAATAGATTTTGACGGGACTTAGTAGCTAACAGTTAAGATGTTATGTTAGCATAGTTGGCCTTATAATGTTTCCACTGTTGGGACTCAGACTTCTTCTCTAGGAAAGGGAATGGGTCGTAATCCACCACGCGGGCCCAAAGCGGGTTAGTTAATGTGACATGTCTTCGAATTTTTGTATCTAGGACATGCCGGTTTCCTCACGATGTTTTCCTTCACCATTTTGAGAGCAGTGGTGATGAAATAAATTACACAAAGTAATGTGTCTGGCTGGGTTTGAACCCACACCCTACAACTCGTAAGTCGTGGCCGTTACTACTCGCCCACCACTGCTCTTCTTGGGATTATTCTTTTGCAGTAGACTTAATTACATTGTCAATAAATTGTCTACAAAGCAAACACAATTGCTGTCAAAATGAAAACCTCATTTATCCAAAATCATTTATCTTCATCATCATCATTTTAGCCGGACGTCTTCCATTGTTAGATATATGAAGACTTACTACAAGCATCTCCACATCGACCGGACCTGTGCTTCTTGCATGCAGAACCTGCACCAGGTCGATAATCCACCTGGGCCTATCGACGTTATGCTTTAGGGCCACACTTTACCGGGACGCCATGGCGACGCGTGGCGTAGCCAGGTCATGAGTTCAAAAAAATTAATGATTGACTGCGTGACCAACACTGACTCGGTGAGGTACACACCATAGAGCAGCACCGGCATGGCGTCCCAATGCAACGCCATCTTTGATGACCAAAACAAAAATGCTGTGGGGCTGCGGATTGTTCAAAGTAAGAACACAATAGGTAAGCTGTAGTCAGTAAAAGGCTGACATTCAGTATCACTCTATAACAGGAATAGGAGAAGTTATTTAATGCCTACTCGGCATTAGTACAAAGAAAAATTAAATGGAATTCGTTGACAAGAAAAAATAACGATTTCCCAACTCATGATAATATTTTGAAAAAAAGGCGGAGATCTTACGTCGTGACGTCACGCTTGACCATCTCATTTAAGGTAGAACTACACTTCGCACACGTGTGCCACGTACGCCGATCTGGGCGCGTCGGCTTCCATACATTTCGTATGGTAACTACACTTTAGATCCAAGCCACGTGATGTCATTGTATCAGTACAGTAAGTATATAAGTACAAATCAGGCGTGGTCCACATGTGCGCCGGTCTAATGTAGGTAATTCTAGCTTTACCCGATTCTCCTCTGACACAACACCGAAGTATAAATAATGTACTTTCATAGAAACTTAGAGACTTAACTTATGGCCTTTCCAGTTTAATGGTAGTCAGTCAAAAAGTACTTACACAAGTTTTAGCATTAGGTAAATAAGATTTATGTGTCGTCTCGCAGCTACTTGTAAATAATACTTAGGATTTATCTAACTTTGGTGGCTGTTAATGCTTCGTAATTTCCAGAAAGTCTCTTTTATTTATAATCAAAAACTTTGTAGATGGACTTGCGAAGAAACAAGACTGAATCACAAAAGGTTAATTACTTTAAAAATCAGGGACGTCGTTTATCAAGGCGCCTAATATCTTATTCATAATTTGTATTAAAAAAGTTTGTATGATGTTACGCAAAAAGTAATGTAGGAACTTCCTGATTGATGAAATATTTTAGGACTAGACTTATAAAAAGATGAGGGTGAAAAACAAGAATCAAAACAGAAATGATATATTGCTAACATTTTATTTAGAAGTCACCCAGCTGACCTACACCATAACCTGGGAGACGTAAACATAGGGTTTGACGAGCAAACAGCACTATGTGCAAAAATAAACTCTGAACTTGACATTTACATCGTAAGTAAATAACTTTGACATTGTGCGCAAATATAGATACAGATTTACGGATCAATGCTGAAAAATTTGATCAGTTACGTCATTTAGTTTGGGATGAATAAAACTACGGCACGCTTGACTGAACATAACGATGTAAAACAACTATAAAACTGAGAAAGTGGCCTTCAAAACGAGAGTAAAAATAAATTGATAGTTGCTAAACTGAGTGTGTTCTTACAATAAAGGATAGCAGATATCAAGCATGAAATTAAAAATAAAACCAACATTCACACAAAGAGAATGCAAGGAAAAGCATTAGAATTTATTTAGCAAGATCACACAAGCACCAGATGAAGTAAAAGTTTCCAGGAAAATGGGTCATATTTGCTCATAAGCGAGCTGGCCTGTTATTACTTATTCAATTGTAATTTTAAGTTTGATGCATAACAAATGACGTCACACACTGGGGCACTAGATCTTGGACATCTTGAAGTAGAACGAAACAAACAAAAGATAAACAAATGAACACGGGAGAACTTGAGAGTTAATGAAACTAATTGCAATTTATTTATTAACAGATATTTGAGTAAAATTATTTACAAACTTAAAAATACTTAAGTAATTATAATACATGGTGTCTTTGACATCGACGCACAAACGAATACCACGGATCCAGTACATGATTCTAAACCCTGGTGGTGGAATTTTTCGTCGGACTTTTCCTAATTTTTAAAAAGAATCTGTACTATTTTAAATTTAAACTATGTAAAATCGTTATTCTAACAAACCCAGATGATATATTAGTTAAAAAAAAAAGTTATCGAAGTAGATAAAATCGTTATTCCAATCAACCCCGATGACATTTTTAATTTTAAAAGTAATTCAATAATTTTTTTCACTAAAAATGTTAGAATAACGATTTTATACTGTTTATATGAAAAAAACGTAAGAAAAAACCGACAAAAAAGTCCACCACTCCAAGGGGTCCAAAATCATGTACTGGATCCATGGTGTTTGTTTGTGCGTCTATGTCGAAGACACCCTGTAAACTTACAAACAACTAAACGAATAAAATACTTGATTGGTAGGTATACATACTCATACAAACCGAAAATAAGAGTACTAGAGAACACTACAGGTAATCTTTTCTAAAAAATATAGCATTGAAATTACTGAATAGGATCCACCTAATAGGTACTATAGGTAAATCCTATTCAGCACAGTGAATTCTACCTAATAGGCCGGGTTTCACTTACCAAGATAGATTCCACCATGTAAGGCGGACTCTACCGAGCAAGGTGTATTCTAGCAGACGCCAAATGTTAGTACATAATAATTTGAATCCTCTTTACGAATTTTAAGCCGTACTATAATATCTTAAAATTATAATGATTCGGAGTTAGAGAAAGACAGAGCTCTAGACAACGAATAGTACTATCCCTTTCTCACGCCGGGTTTATAACAGTTACTAGACGTAATAGTACAGAGGCAGGTTCGGTCATGGACATTTATGAGATCAGTCTGTGAAAACATAATATTTTAAACTCTGTTTACACATTACCCTTTGGCCTGTCAAGTGTCAAGGCCTCTTTGAACAGAGGAGATAAGAAGGACAAAGGGCCTGAATATTTGTTGATGGGCAAACTGGATGTTGGTTTCCACTCATCTGTCATGTCTATTGTTGTTTTCGTGTTTTGACGCTCACTTATTAAAGGGGAACTGGCGCGACAATGCAAAAACATTTTTGTCGTGTGGAATATATCATTATTCATTACACTTGTATTGTTCTAAGGGTTAGGCAGAGGTTAGCCTATAGTGGCCTCACATTTCGCTATCTCAACTAATAGAGAGCAAGCTATGCCATCAACTGGACACAAGTCCAGACTCTAAGCTGGTATTATATTTGTGACTCGCAGAGGACAAACAAAAATGAACAAAGTAAAATAAATTATCAACTAGCCGTAATAACTAACTATTAATAATAAAATAACAATATAAAAAATTCTACTCAAGGCCAAAAAGGCTTATATCTAACTTTATTTACGCGATATTAAAAAAAAAATAATGCAGCACTTGCGACCAGTGTAGACCAACGAGGCCGTAATCCGTGGAAAAAAAATCTATAAAAAGTTGTTGCATTGTTGCGTCGGCGTCGTGCCTTTCTGAGGGAGCGTTTAGCTTCGCCGTTTATACCGCGTACATTGAAGGACTGGAACAATTTGCCTGCTGCGGTCTTCCCGTCCAACTATAATTTAGGTGTCTTCAAGGCTAGAGTGAATAGGCTCTTAATAAACTAGTGCGCCTGACCATCAATGATTGCATCTCCGCTTACCATCAGGTGAAGTCAAGCACTGGTTTATATCAATTTAAAAAAAAAAGAGCAGTAAAGGGCCTACTACACTACACGACATTCAGCACAGGATATTCAGACTGTCTTATTTTTTTCCGAGTAAGACCGGTCTAACCCTTATTACACTACGGGACATCGACTAAAACTGTCTGAATATCGAGTAGTGTAATAGGCCCTTAAAGCATATTGCACTTTTTTACCATTGATAGAATGGATGAAATGGCGACAGATCACGGAAACAACTTGTTGCGACCCACGAATGCCCCTCAAGTTGAAGGGTAAAATTTACAAGTCCGTGATAAGAACTGTCATACTGTATGGATCAAAATGTTGGGCTGTGAAAAAGATGGATGAAACAAGATTGCATGTAGTGGAGATAAGAATTTTGAGATGGATGTGTGGTGTGACGAGAATGGATAAAGTGAGAAATGAGTAGGTATATGAAAGTGGCGTAGTAAAGTAGGAAGTTTGAAAGTGGCGCCAGTGACTGCAAAGTTGAAAGGCAATCGTTTGTCTTGGTATGGTCATGTGAAGAGGAGGGATAAAGCGCATGTTACTAAAAGAGTTTCCAGTATACATGTAGATGGATGAAGAGAAAGAGGGAGGCCAAAAAAAAAGATGTATGGATTGTGTGAGGAGTGATAGGAAAGAAAAGGGAGTTATTGATAGTGTGACGGGTGACAGAACAGAATGGAAGAAAAAAGCATGTTGCGCCGACCCCCAGTAATATGGGATAAGGGCAGGAAGAAGAAAAAAAGAGAGAGGCACGCTCTTGACCAGTATCTCATCTGATGGAAAGAGAAGAACTGGTCGGTGTGGTCGGTGTGGACATCCGCTTCAACAGTCCCACAATTCATAAAATCATTAATTCAGGGTTGTTGCACTATATTAATAAATAAATAAACTGGGCAAGTGCGAGTTGGACTCGCGCACTGAGGGTTCCGTGCAAACTTACTTATGTAAATAGTTTTCCGAATCGCACAAAAGTTTTTTTTTTGTGACGTAGCAATAAATTTACTGTTTTTAGATTTATTCGTGCCTATATCTGTGCTATAAGACTTTGCTTTATAGAAAAGAAAATACCTATGTGTAGTGTAAGTAAACCTAGTAATATGTTATACCTACGTGGTTAGTAACAATTTATCGACAAAAAGGCTAGTAAAACTGTATTAGAACCAGTTCGTAAATAGACTACGTGACCGGTTTAACTCAATACAAAATTGCAGAACATAATAATAAAATAGAATATTCTCATAATCCTAGAAAAAAGTGCGAATAACGGGCCTTCTGAGGTGGTTCGATCCTCTGATACATTTTGATCCGAGTTCGTCACGCATTTACGCGCTTTTTGTATCGAGTTTACACACGAGTCGGTCTCGTCTCGATCCCGACATTCGAATCATTCATTCAGTTTGCGAGCGGTCGCCGCGTGGTGAAGACGCGTTGTATACCTGAATTTCCCGCGACTTTACCGCCATTCCGTTTTCGTAGTGTTGAAAAAACTTGCTAATAGTGATGTTTTGTGCAACAATGACGTCGATCAGTGTCAACTTTTTGTGATAGTCGTGACTGCAGTGTCAATAAAAGTGTTTGGGAAGTTGTGAAGTTAGTTTTACGTCACGGATTTGCCAAGTTGACCGGCGTTTTTGGTGAGTACTATCATAATATAAAATATGCAATAAATTGCAACTGAGTTAGTTTTATTAATAGTATACATTAGAATTTGTTCTTTGGACTCGTTCTTTTTTTTTTGTTTGTTGTCTTATCTAAATCTTGGAACTAAAAAGTTATCACAGTCTTTTCCCTTGACTATCGCCACGTTTTATCGTGGATTCAAGACCGTATTGCCGGACATGTTAGAGACTAAAGTACACAATCGTGCATTTTTAATTGATCACGATTTTATATGTTATAAATGAATAAGGAATTATGCGTTATCTTTTCACGATAAGATTGCGCTGGACATAGTTTATAGGTCAACATTAGTTTCTTGAGATTGATATTCAATAAGTTAGCAAGTGGGAAGGTTATCTTTGTTATTTGACATTACCTACTGCACCAGCACGGAAGGTTTATGTTAATAATAGTAGGTAGGTATCTATCGAAATTTATTGCTATCGATATCGATATTCAAAGTAGGGGGTAATCTTAAGGCGTCCATTACACGATAGGTTTTGCTGTCAGAGCCACAGTCAAATATTTCGATTGACGAAAAACCTAGCGTCTAATGCGATGACTGACGTTTGCATGACGAAAAGATAATGGCGGTAACATTCCGTCTTTCAAACATCATTCATGATTGATGGTTTTGATTGACGCTTGCATGACCGTATAATGGACGTCTAAGACTAAGTAAACAATTATTTAAACAGTGTTAATCACTAACCTCAGGTAATCGTACATAATTCGCAAATATCTACTTGAAACAAGTCGAACTCGTAATTAAATACTTAAACAGTTACTCTTTATGAACTAGTTTTATGAATTTTCTACAAAATCGTCGCTAAGATTGCGATAGAATTCAAATAGGGTGTTGAATAGTGATATTGGTTTTTTACAATTATCCATTCTTCTGTCTTAAGTATAAACAAAAAAAAACTAATAACCAAGAAGCAATTTTTTTTTCTTACCTTTTTTGATTTCACCGCTGGGCAAAGGTCATTTCTCACAGACTTCCACAAGTCTCAACAAAGAATGAAGGTTAATTCTTGAAGGTCAGTAAAGATCAATCGTCGTAATTTCACACTTTAATGTTCGAATTTCAAAGTACACTACTCATATTCATTTCTAAAAAAAAAAATAGGTAACATAAAAATTTTAAAAGTCAGTTTTTAACGTTATGTTAGCTAATAATAGCATACTTTATTTACGTAACGTTAGTGATGCACTAGACTATCATTCGTATCCTATCAGACGCCTACGATTGATAGCCGAGGTCTATCTTAAATACCATTTGCAGCTTGATTAGTGTTGCTAATTAGTAACAGTACCTACATTATGCACTAATGAGGCAAGTGCATATTTATAATCATGGCAAGCAGCTGAAGATCAATGTACCTTCCTGCTTTAATTAAAATATTATATATACCTAAGTAATTAGTTATCATTGAACACAGAAACTCCTTGTACGTACCTAACTAGTATCTATAATCTAAAAGATATTTTTTTAAATTAATTTTGATTTATTTATTTATTTATTTAAACTTCATGTACAGTGGTGGTACATAGGCGGACTTAATGCCACAAAGCATTCTCTACCAGTCAACCATTGGGTTAAAAAGACAACACTGTGGTAGGTGTGCAGAATAAATAAATAACAGATATTTTTGAAATAGAATGTAGAGAGAGAGTGACAGTGTGTGTTATTAAATTAGGTTCACCAACGATTGTGAACACTGAATACAGCAACATAACACATATATATAAAATTAAACTTAGCGCAACAAGCGCAACTTACAGGTAAACACCACATGCATAAAACAATAAATTATAGATAAGGCTACAGTAAAACCTCATAAAAAAAAATCATTAAATTAATTAAAAATTCAAAACAAAAACATCAAAATTCACAAAAGTTTAAAAAATGCATATTCATAAAAAATAAAAAACATACAAAATATTTAAAAAAAAGTAAGAAAATCATAAACACTATTTACATTCATAAAAAAGGATCATAAAAAAAAAACTTCTTTTTTTATTATCTCACCTGATCGAAAGCGACCGTTTGGTCGACGATACAGCACGCTTGCCTAGAAGTAACCTATTCACTCTTGACTTAAAGATCCTCAAGTTGTAGCTATCGGGATTTTAGCTCCTGCGTCCAAAAAGTACCTAAATTTTAAATTATGTTTTTAATTAAGATTATTATTTATGATGACCCACCCTGGCTTCGCACGGGGGTTAATTATATAAATAAACCTTTTAAACCTTCCTTGTTTATTGCTCTTTCTATTACTGAAAACCGCAATAAAATCCGTCGCGTGCTTTAGGAGGTGTTAGCGGATAAATAAGCAGACGCGATTTTTATTTTTAAATACAGAGTAAAGTCATTTTTCGTTTAGCAACATAAAAGAATTTAGAGAGATAGCTTACTGTAACAGTGTTCTAGCTATACCACTTTCTGATACAGCAAGAATAGGTACTGTTCAAACTACCTTGCAACCAGGGCGGCATAATCGCATGTGCGACAAAGCCCTTCCATTAAGGGTTAAAAATAGAAACTAGAAAAAAAAACGATAATAATCTTTCAATGTGGCAATGCTGGGCATATTTCCTGATGATAGCAAGTGAAGGAAGTATTTCGGTAGTATGAAAGTAAAATTTGGAGCCCTGGAACGAAGGCAAAGAAGAAACAGGAGTGGGTTTTTAGTCGGTAAAAGTCTGACACTATCTCCCGCTCCGCCCAAGCGGGATTTGTCATAAGATGATTTTCCCACCCAATAAGAAAAAAACACCCCAGTATAATATGTGTTTTTTTTTAGTTTGTAGTTAGATATAGGAAAAATACAATTTATTTCATTTGATATATTTTCTTTTATCAACCGGATCCTTCATCTAAATTAAAAATAATGAAAAAAATAAAGATAACTGCAAAATACAACTAGTTAATCTATCGTTACAAAAGTAATTCCATATCTTTCGAAAACCCAATCCCAAGCAAAATCATTAAATCAACAATCTTCAATCAGACCCTAAACAAGCATTTCACTCTCCGAAGGTTTTACGACGCAGTAAAAATAAAAGCGAAAACCTGTGGCAGAGAAATACACCATAGGAACTGTTATTGTTGATTGTAAGCCGGGATTGTGGAGGCTGACCCGAAAACCCGGGATTTTTGTCATACTTCCTCAATAACCGACAACTTCAATGTGCAAGCAGAAAAGGATGAGAAGAATTGCCAGATTGCTCCACCCTTTCCAACTTTTGATGGTTTTTTTTTTTTATTGGGTGTCAAAATCATCCTTATGACATCCCCGCTCTTGGGCGGAGCGGGAGATAGTGTCAGACTCTTACTGACTAAAAACCCACTCCTGTTCCTTCGTTGCCTTCGTCCCAGGGCCCCGGGTTCCGCTTTCACACTACCCGTGGCCCCTGTAGGCTTCGACCCTGCTGGGCCCCTACGATTTGCTGATATTGGTCAAGAATTTTTGGTGGAGAGAGCTGTATTCGAATTGAAAATGTTAGTTTGCGGTGAACACCAATCATGTTACTGGCTTTTGTGAAGACCACCTAATATTTTTAGAATTGTCGTCTCAAAAGATTTTTTGAGGTTTGAAACATCAGAGCATTTTAAACATAATAATAATAATAAACATTTATTTCAGGTAAGATACCCATATATTAACCCAAATACAGATACACAGAAACACATAAAACACAAACAAAATCAGACTAATAAACATTCATTAATTCGTTGCAATTAAGTATATAGTTGACATCACATTAAATAAATAAATCATAAAAATTAAAAACTAAATCAATTTGAACGAATACAAATTAAATTAGATTGTCTATGCAAATTAGATTAAATTCAATAACAAATAAATTAAACAATAAAATATTATATTCTTACATAAAAATGAATTAACATTTTTTTTTTTAAATTGGGGGATTTTTTAAGGTGGAAATCATCAGCTCATAACTCTTCTCGCTCTGTGTGGACGGTCGAAACTTAAGTGCCTATTACACCACTCGATATTTAGACAGTCTTAGTCTATGTAGCGTCACACAAGAAAAAGAGCAACTTACGCCAATGTCGTGTAAAGGAATGAAACAGAACGATGAGGTAAATAGATAAACAGACTGTCTGAATATCGAGTGGTGTAATAGGCGATTTACTGATTAAAAACCCACTCGCCCGTGTTCCTTCAGTCGTCCTTTGCGTTTCAGGGCCGAGGTAACTCTTTCGAACGATCTTACAGTACGTCTTTATCTGGCTTACTATCTGGTTCAAACTGTCAAGTTTTTTTTTATAGTTGGTAGAATATGCTTTATTGTACATGAGAACCTTTTCTACCAACACACCTAACTACCAGACATGCCTAATATAATTATCATATTTATGTTAGGTAGGTACCTATTTGACAAATTTTTCCTGCTGTTGTCAAAATCACAAGATAGTACGAGGAAAACCGTAGTTTCTAGTTACTAATTATACGGGCGGATGTATGGAGAAAATTAATTATTCTCATTTATTAGTCACACAACCATAACAAAAGCTTGCGTTCCACAGCTATAATCTGGAAGGTCTACAAAAAAATAATTACCGAGATCTTTTCTTCAACAAAAAAGATTATTGTCTTGAGCAAAATTAAGTCTAGAATATTCTTTCAAGTTTTGAATTCCTTGCAAAATAGTAGCAAAAAATCCTGTGTAATTTGAATAGCAATCGCAATTTTAAAAAGACGTTGAACTTAATTCGCTTGAAGAAAAGACACCGTCTTTAATAACGTTACTTAAAACAGTAATTTCGTAGAAGATAAATTGCGGAAACAGATGGAGGAATGAGATAATTTAGGATTAGTAGACGTTTTAAAAACCACCTGGTCGTAGAAAAAAAAATACAGATGTTCATCGTGTCGCCTCGTTGAGGAAAATTATTAACGAATTGTGTCTCAGATGTTTACGCGATGTATTACAAATTTTATGATAGGTACTATTACTTATTCTGTGATAATAGTAATGGATACTTTTTTTTTTAATTGATATAAACCAGTGCTTGACTGCGACCCCACCTGATAGTAAGCAGAGATGCAATCATTGATGGTGAGGCGCACTAGTTTATTAAAAGCCTATTCACTCTAGTATTGAAGACACCTAAATTATCGACGGGAAGACCGCAGCAGGCAAACTGTTCCAGTCCTTCGATGTGCGCAGTATAAAAGACGAAGCGAAACGCTTAGTCCGGACCGTTGAAGTTTCAACAACGTACGGGTAGATACTCGCCGTACGTCGGGTTGTCCGATGGTAGAAAGGAGATGGCGGAATCAAGTCATGCAAATTACTTGTACTTTTACTTTCCATTAAATTTATGTTGTAAGCCATGACCCTAATCTTATCAGTTAACGCTAAACAAGCGGATAACAAAACAACTCTTGATAATTAATAAACGATATTATTCTTTTTGCGTCACCAATTTTTTTGCTATCTCTACTACGATGACCTACGTGTTGATATGACTGTTTAGAATGGCATGAAGGTCTGTTATGAATTTGGGTAAAACAATTAATTTCCTAATAATATCATAATACATGTTTGAGATTTAAAATAATAATAATTAATTTATACTTATGCCTAATACAGATGAAGCGCAATATATCCTGTATGTTTCGCTACATCTGTATCCCCTCGAGCGCCGATGACCTTGAAAAACGTTTAATTGTCGTATTGTACAACCGGGTGTAAGAAATTTATTCGGCCGGAAATGTTGTTTTCTTATCAGGTTAAAAAACCTGATAAAGTTTTTTTTTTGGTGATATTACGCCCCCTGCGCGCAAGGGGGTATTAAAAAAGGTGTCAGCGATCCTTCCCGGCTATTCGAAATGCAGCTTACATTTAAATTGTATTAAAATTACTATAAGATTAAAATAAGAAAATTAAATTAACAATTGAAATTTCAAATTAAATTAAATTACAATTAAAACAAAAGTAAGAATTAACTAAAATAATAATTATATAAAATATTTCCTTTACGTAATAATGACTCGTATTGCCGAGGTGTGAATTGCGAGGTAACAAGGTCAATGTCGTTGGGCCAGCCAATCATGACGTTCCTTCTTCATTTACAAAAGCACGTGTTACAACCGGTTTTATGTTACAAATGACATGGTAACAGATAAAATTAAACTTGCGATGGACGATGATCGCGCACTAAGAATTTGTCAGTCTATGATATTTAAATCGTCATCATCTTCTTGCCCTTGTCCCGTTTTATTTGGGGTCGGCGCAACACGTTTTTTTCTTCCATTCTATCCTGTCAACCGTCATGCTATCACTAACTTGCTTTTCTTTCATATCACTCTTCACACAATCGATCCATCTTTTCTTTGGCCTCTCGCTCCCTCTCCACCCATGCACATGTACATTCATAACTCTTTTAATAACTTAAATGATATTTATTTTGCAATTAAGTTGTAAAAACAATTTTACAAGTCGAATGTTTTCGTCGACTTGATGAAGCCGGTGTTTTCTAGCTGGCTACCCTTAGAAGAAACTCCGAAACAAACTCTTAGGTCAAAGTCTCTTCTAAATTCTATACAAATAACATGTAATGGTCAAATCATATAATGCATGCAGATTCACTAATCTGCATAGTTCTCATATGATTTTTTCAATTTTACTCTATTCTCAAAAGATTATCTTGATCATTTCTGAGATGGTCTTTTGAAGAAATAATCACACCAATTTCAGTCAGTGCCAGCATTTGTAAGTACTCGTATTTACTCAACTAAGGATTAGTAACGTGCTCAAGGACTTGACGAACTGACCCCCTAGCCAAGTTACGACCGTTTCGTTTCGATTTTCTTGCGTCGAACGCCTCGAGTAGGCCACGCCTCCAATTCCTTTGTTCTGACGTCATCTCAACGCTCAGACACGTGGTTACAAAAAAGGAATCGGAGGCGTGGACTACTCGAGGCGTTCGATACAAGAGAATCGAAACGAAACGGTCGTAACTTGGCTAGGAGGGCAGGAGCGACAGGCGGCGTCAGACTTTTACTGACTAAAGCCTGTAAAAAAATATAACGGAAAAGAGAAATTTTAGCAGGCTGATTAAATGTTTATTTTAATTCAGTAATATTAACTTAAGATTCTTTTGTACGCTCTATTTACCTTGAAACCAACAACACATAATTTAGAAAAGGCTATCTTAGAACATAATGAATGAGTAACACCCACATTTTTTTTTTTTGTAAAGAAAGTGTGCTAGGTTGATTTATCCTTCGACTACAATAGAATCGCCTCAAGAAACTGTTATCCCAAGAAAATTATTTTGTGGAAAAACCGAAGGCTGTCACTCAAAAGATAAAACCTTGAAAAGATTTTAATTTAACTGTCGGTTATTAAAATAAAAATTATGTGAATTCCAAACGAAAAATTTAACCAGTCAACTAAAGATGACATTATAACCCGCGCTTTGATCTCTAAATATGTTTGTCCTATATTTTAATATAAATGGTTTTAGAAGACGTCGTTATGGGACATCACACATATTACACTAATTTTATAAAAGCGAAAGTACGCTCAAACGGCTGAATGAGTTTTGATGAAATTCAACATATATCTATGCATATTAAAATTAAGGTCATAATAATAAACTAAATAAATATTCAGGTTTAGATTTAAAATATTATAACATTTGGTGAACCGTTTTTGGTTTTATGTGTTCGTGGCGTTAGAAATATTTATTCAGCTGCCTCGGCAAATGTTGTTGTGCCATATAAATTATCAAAGAAAAATAGAGGGTGGGAGTAAGAGGGAACAAATAGCCAACGACCTATTATCAGACGAAATATACATAAAAATCGGTTATGCCACTTCAGAGAACCTCGATAACAAACACTGTGACACAAGATTTATTTATTATATAATTTATACTAGCTTCTGCCAGCGACTTCGCCGGCGTGAGTGTAGGTTTTTCCATACAAACTTTGCAGCCCCGTTTCATCCCATTAGGGGCTGAATTTTGGAAAATCCTCTGTTAATGCTCGCATACGTTATAAAAGGAAACCTTGTGCAAAATCTCACGCTCCTAGTACCAGTGGTTTCGGCTGTGCGTTGATATGTCGGTCAGTCAGTTTCTCCTTTTATATATATAGATTGGGGATGGATACATCTTAAAAATTAACGTTGCCAACATTATTTCTAAATTATATAATTAACTGCGAACTAGGAGATGCTCGCTTCGTGGCTACATAATAACATGGGCAGGGGTAGACCGTCAATGATAGGCAACACAAGCCGTAGTCGGTTCGTGGATGAGTGACCATTCATTACACACCGTGACCCCTCCCTGTCTTGGTGAGCAGTTTGAGTAAATGACAGTAGTTATCGGAGGTCATGAGTTCGAAGGTCTATCAACCAGTTTAATAGTACCTTCACACGGCACAGACTTATAGTGCTTCTACTCGAAACAGAATTATGATGCATTTACACCGTACAGTCCGTGCAGACTTGTGATGTGTCCATACAGTACGGACTTAGTACAGACTTATGAGGTGTAAACACGCTACATACAATAGACTTATGCTGTGTTCACACGATATAGATTTATGATGCGTCCACACGCTATAGACTTAGATTTCTATGGAATTTTGTCTGTGCAAATAGCAGTGCAGATAAATTTCGGTATATTGGAATAGTTGGTGGTATGTAAGTCTTTACTAATTCTCTATCGTGTGGACGCACCATTTCTAAGGCGTCCATTAAACGGTCATGCAAGCGTCAATCAAATCCATCAATCATGAATGATGTTTGAATGAAGGAATTTTATCGCCATACGTTTTTCGTCATGCAAACGTCAATCATCGCATTAGACGGTAGGTTTTTCGTCAATCAAAATATTTGACTGTGGCAAAACTGACAGCAAAACCTATCGTGTAATGGACGCCTAAAGGGTTTCCTGTTGCCTAGTGTTTTCAGCTGCATTCCTTTGAACTGACCAGTCCACAAAGTAGTTGGAAAAAGTTGAAGATTCACCATTAATCTGGATGTGCTTAATAGGTACTCTTTATGCCAAGAACACTTAATTTAAAGTGCATTTAAAATAAGATATTTCTTACATAACAAATTTGTTTGAATTCTAAATGAGTAATTTTAATAACTATCATAAATAATCTTTACTTAGAGTTTCCAAAGATCAGAGAGTAATGACTATTAAAATTTATTATTTACTTACTTATCTTCAGGTAGGTAATTTTGGTAAATATTTGTCGAACATATTTAGAAACAATACATTGTTTTTCAGAATGTATTGTTATTTTTCTAGTTACGTGAAAGAATACAGGAATATATCAAGGTTAATAGATTTTTGTAGTAATTGCCAAACTGTACAAATTGTTTGACACACTGTTTAGCATGAACATAATTCTAATGTATTTGTGTTATTGTTTCTTTCACTTTTACGAAACTTTACAATTATTCGTAGCGTTAATTACCGTCTGCGAGATCGAGGAAAATACGATGTTTGAGGAAATGTGTTTGTTCAACTTTAACATAATTATTCAAGTCAACAGAAGTTCAGAAGTGAGCAGCCAGAACCATTTTGAAGTTTTAAATCATTCAGATCGTTTAAAAAAGATAAAACTTTAATAATTATTATTTTTTCCTCTTGGTTTTTTATTCCCGTATGCTTAATTTATCTTTCGTGTTCTGAATTATCTGAACTTTTTTTTTCTTGTTTTCTCAACGGAGTAATTCCGTAGCAAAGCGTAAAGAAGCGCCTTTAATTTTGACAATTCGATCATTCATATTATACTAGATAATATACAAAATTATTATTCTTATATTATTAATAATTAAATAATATTTATTGCGCTTTTTGCGATTAAGAATTTCTTCGAAATCCTCACTAAAACTATGTCAAGAATTTAAGGAGCTGAGTGCTGTATTTTAAGGTCTGGCCTTTTTTTCTTAAGAGTTCGCTTTTTTAGGGTTTCGTACCCAAAGAGTAGAAAAGCGACCTTATTGCTATGACTCCACTGTCCGTCTGTCACCAAGTTTTATCTCATGATTTCTTTAACCATGATAGCTAAACAGTGGTTTTCACAGATTAGATTTCTATTGCCGCTATAAAAACAAATATTTAAAGGGGTTCCCATACAACAAACATGACTTTTCAATAAACAAACACCAGGACAGGTGAAACTCAAAAAAAGTTACAATATAGTGTTTAATGTTGTATATTAAATAATGTTACGGAACACTTCGTACGCGAGTCCGACTCGCACTTGTCTGGTTTTTTCTAGATATTGGACGGTAGGACGCCTGCGTGACTTTCTGAAATGTTTTTGCTGAACACAAAACTGTGTGTAGATACTAAAACCTCGTCTTGTTTGCTTGTGTTGCTTCAACACTAGATAAGCAGACTTTTTCAGGTTTATGGGCGTAACAGTATATTACGCCATAAAAAACGAGAAAGCTATGTACTTTACCCGATCTCATGTTTAGTTCTGATGAAGGCACCATCCAGTTTAATATTCTCAAGGCGTCTAGCACATCACAGCTTGGTATTTTCTTTTTCTTTATGGTCTCTAAACGAAATGAAAATATTATGTTTCGTCTGAAACCAGCACTTTATCTGGCTTGAAATTCCCTGATGTGGACTGCAGAGCTTGAAATCCTTAAATTGTTACATAAGCTTTTTCTCTGAGTTTGTCTAGAAAAATAATTAGACAAAGAATAAAAAAGGAAGGGTGCATTACTACGTGATCCCGCATAAAGGAAAGTGAAATTTTACTACTGGGTCCGTTTTCCTTATTGCAAGTTTGAGGGATGTCGGATATAAAACTATGTATGTGATGTTTCTCCTGTTTTTGTTTAAGTAAACAAAAACAGAAATAACTTACGATGAAAGGAAGTAAGTGCCTACATGTAAATATTCTTAATACAATTATTTAAGCCGTGATCAACATTGGATGAAGAATGACATGGGTCGAAGCTAATCAACTTCTCTCTTCGGCGAAAGTAGAAAATTATCCCAAGCAACCACTCTCAGAGGCACCGATTCCGTGGGTGCTCGGGGGTTCGACCACCCATGAGAAATAAACAGTGGGTGCCGAGCACCCCTGAGAATGGAAATCAAGAAACAGATCAGTAATCGCCTTTTAGGTTACGTATAAACTATAATATTTCTTGAGAATAAAAACCAGTTTAATTTTTATATAAGTAATGGTTTCATTTTATATTTTTATCAAACATAATTAGTAATTAAGTACGCAGTACGTAAGTAGGACATTTATTTATTTGTCGGTTGATCAGTGTGCATTTTTCTTCTCATACTTCGCCACTTTTTCGAGTCTATCAAATGAGCATGAGCACCCATGAGGTTTTTTAAAAGCAAGCGCCCCTGATGTCTCTCCCATCTCGTAAAGTTATATATTAAAGAAATAATGTATTTTTATAATTTAATTTATGTATTGTTTAGGTACAATACATAAATTATAACTAGATGTCGAAATTAGGTAGAGTTAAACATGGACACCGATTTTAGACAGCGAAAGAATGAAGTGGACATGCCATGCAATTGTATTAGATAATATAGTAAATTTAATTTTTTTAACTTATTTAGATACACTGTGTCTACATCTCTTATCCAACTCACCTGTCGCAGGTTTGCTGAAAGAAATTTCGTTTGAAATAAGCGGGACCTTTGCAGTCTTTTATCTGTATTTATTTGTTCTTTTAATTTTTTAGTTTTTGTGGGTAGGTAAATAAATGGTCTACCCATGTGTCAAGTTAAATCCAAATCGTCGTGGGTTCGATTCCCACCCAGGACAAATGTTTGTATAATGAGAACAATCATTTGTTCTTTGTCTGGGTTATTTAGAAATAAGTATGTTCATCAGTTGTCTAGTACTAAAAACACAAGCTCTGCTTAGCTTGAGACTAGACAGCGTTGTGTGACAGTCGTGGAATATTATTATTATTTATTATTAGCATCTGTTTAGCCATTTGAGTGTGAAGTTGTAACATACATACACACCATCACAAACACAAGTATAGGTATACAAATTTTCGCCTGTATAATATTGGCGTGATTGTCTAGTGTTTAGAGTTTATGACCATGACATACATTCTGATGTCAACTCAAATTTATTAAGGCAACTTTATATTATGGTTGAATATTTGCCATGTGATGTATGCAAATATGGTTTGACGGACTTCTTGACGTCGTATTCTCGGTACCTACTTGGCTCACCGCCCGGAGGACATGGTGAAGCATACGGTAGAGGTGTGCCCCGCCTGGGCAGGGCACCGCCGTGACCTGGTGGTGGCGATGGCAGCAACGATCTTTCGCGTCCTTGGTACAGGCCATGGTCTCGCGGAGCGAGGTGTGGCAGGCAGTCGCCTCCTTCTGCGAAACAGTAATGCTAGCAAAGGAGGAAGCCGCATCTAAACGCGAGAGGCAATGGCCCTCGCGCCCAAGCCGCCGGGATTCCGATCCTGATTTCCGGCCACCATAGGAGCGGGTCTGCGGATGGCGAACAATGGGTAGCTCGCCATCCGATCGTCCGGTACCCGTCCGGACCGAGCCCAAGTCATCGACGGCGCGTAGTGTTCCACGCGTGCCTCTAGTAGATGTCAGCAACCGTAGGGGCCCAGCAGGTTCGAAGCCTATTGGGGCCATGCATGGGTGATGCGAAAGAGATCCCCCGGGGCCCTAGAAAAATGGCAAAAAAATGGAACAAGAGTGGGTTTTTAGTCAGTAAAAGTTTGACACTATCTCCCGCTCTAATAAAAAAAAAGCTTAATATCGTAATGCAGCTAGTTTTTCCTAACTGTCAAAAGTCGCGTCTTTTGTCCTTCCTGCAAATTACTTGTCCAATTAGCAAAGTGCGGGCATAAGTTAATTACTGCATCTCAGTTCTGGGTCAAAAGCATCAAGAGTTAATGGCGCCACGTGATTAAAATTAGAACAAAACAATTAATTTAGCCTCAAACAATTTAGATTAAAATGAAGTTTGATACTAAATTGATGAGGTCTTGACATGGAGCTCAGATGACACTATGACACTAATAGATAATATAAATTGTGGGATCTTTTCATAGTATATTCGTTGGGTTGAACTAGATTACGTAATTTATT
The DNA here is from genome assembly GCA_949316375.1 of Mythimna vitellina. Lineage (NCBI taxonomy): Eukaryota > Metazoa > Arthropoda > Insecta > Lepidoptera > Noctuidae > Mythimna > Mythimna vitellina. Next base: position 7,464,588 of record OX438696.1, read on the forward strand.
GATTTTATTTGTTTTAGAGCAGTAGTGGTCCGACTATGACACATTTCATTGAGTAAATTATTTCTTCACATTCGCACATCACACATCGTGATGAAACAGCATGTCCTAGACCGTATAAGTCATGTGTCATTCACTCACCCGCACTGACCCCGCACGTTGGCCTGTATTAAAAAAAAGAGCATTTATTTCAGGCAACCATTAGCACCCATACAGCAATCACAAAACAGAACAGACACATATAAAGAAATACATAATTACACTATCGTACATAACCAGAAACCTGTCTGCTACAGCAATGTCCGATATAAGGGTAAACAAATCTCCCAGCAATCATCGCCAGAACTGTATTGGAGCTGCCCCGCACCTTGCGCACCAAGGACGCGCACCGCTTGCGCATGGTGGTGTGAAAACTGTCGGCGCGAGCTTCCGCAAACATGCCCGAGGCACTAAAGAAGCGGGGCAGCCTCGATACCTCCCTGAACGCGTTATTGTACTGGATATGGAGGGTACTGTAAACCGCTTGTGTGTAGGAAACCCATAAGCTGTATTAGGCAGCTAGAATTTTTGAAAAAAAAAAATTGTGACCTTGCGAAAAGCGAAAAGGAAGGAACAGAGGCTGGTTTTAGTCAGTAAAAGTGAAACACCATCTCGCTCCAATCAGAGTGAGAGAAGTTATTCAATGATTTCTCACCACAAAAAAAAACTCCTAAGTCTGTCCTAGCAATGGGAATATTATAGGCTTGTTTGTTTTTGGCATAATTTCAGAAACGTTTTGAATGAGTTCATTTTGGGACAGAGAGATGAACTCTCTGTCGTTGAATAGGTACTTTGAATGTTCTGACACACTGACTTTTTGTATATTTTATGCGTATGAACTCTGAAGCTTTATATGAAGTTGTTCGCCGACTGCTATTCTAGTTTAAAATATTAACAAACAATTCACCCCAAACAACAAAGCTTAAGCTTACAAAAAGTATTTCGAAACACCTCTATCAAGATTCATGAAAAATTCTAAAGCGAAGAGATTATAAATATTTGAAGAAGCTGATAACTGTAAAATCGGTGTCAACACTCCTACAAATGGTGATTTTGTTTCGACTAACATTCGATTCAATGAATAAAACAATATCAACGGGAGAACAGCTGTAAGAAAAATTCAATACAATTTTTTTTTTCTTCATAAAATCTTAACTTCCTGGGGCTATTTGTGATTCGGAATTATAAAAAGCGAGTAAAGCAAATTCTTTGTTGGATAATACGTTGACTGAAGACGGAAAAAATATGGATTTAAAAGCAGCTACGATTGTTCAGGTAAATGTATTGTTGATGTATTCTTTCTTATTTTTGGAAGAAATATTACGTCAGACAAGACAAAATACTGATTACTCACAGTAAATCGTCTAAATGAGGTAATTTTGTCAGTACGAGGGAGTAAACTTTCCACTACCCATACGTCAACTTGATGGAAGTTCCTATTTGATCTCTTGACCTCTTTTCAGAGAGGGCCATTTCCTAGTTTTTCGTATCATACTCAAATTGAAACGGTAATTCTGAAACTTGTATGTACTATTTCGGGGACGTCGTTCCGTTCCGTCGATCACTGGCTGGTTTTTACTTTTAGTTTCCCCCGACATTTAAATCCTCTAGCGTTTTAGGTTCCGGGTGAATTCTCACAGTCGGTTAAACGAATCCACTAGCAACCACGACAACAAATTCAACGCGTATTTTCTTTAAAATATGTGTGTGTACATCGATTGTGTAATACTACTATTTTTATGTGTCGCATTTGGGTCTGGCCGTGTTCCAGACTGACCAAAAATTTGTGTTGTGGATATAAAACTGCCCGAAGGATTGGACAAGCTGTCACAAGTGTTGATAACTCGCTGAGTTTGTTTAGGTGTTAACCCCAAAGGGCTAACTCTATTACAAAGTTACCAAGTTAGTATTGTTTCGTTACTTTTGCTTAATCAACGTGTTCATTTGTTTTAAGGAGTTTCGTATTTCGTGGTTTGATGATAATACAGATGACATTTGTTCGAAGTTTCTAATGGGTTAATGCAGGTTAATGCCTGATTTAAAACTTGTTTTGATTAGCTGGTGGTCTAGTTTTAAATTTTAAAAAACTTCATATTAATGATGAATAAAAAGGTGTTTGTCTTCTTATTCAATGTATTATTAAGACCACGTTATTCTGCTTACTTTAAAGGTATAATAATAAACAAATTGCAAATTATAATATCTCGATATATTTTGTCTCTAAACTCCAGTTATACGTGCCTTTGTTTTAGGAGAAGTAATCTCATGATACTCAGATTACTTCTCTCACTCTGATTAGAGTGAGAGGGAGTGTTAAACTTTCATTGACTACAAGTCACTCGTAGTCCTTTAGCTGCCATCGATAAATAATAAATGATATTTATTTTGCAAATAAATTAAAAAAAAAAAAAACAGTTTTACACGTCATTTTGTTTTTTTTCGTCAGTTTAAACTAGATGAGGTCGATGTTTCCTAGCTGACTACTCTGAGAAGAAAAACCGAAACAAACTCAGGGGTCAAAGTCTCTTTTAAAATCCATACAGTAAACATGCCATCGTCAAATCATATGAGCATCACGCAGATAAGTGTCTCAGATGGTTTTTTGAAGAAAGAACCACACAGATTTGAGTGGACCTAGCCCAGTCAGTGCAAGCATTTGTCAGTATTCGTCTGTGAGCGTTCCAGGATCACTAACTCTTCCGAACAGTCCCACTGCTCAATGTATACGTGTCCTTGGAGGCGTAACTTAGCATAGCATAATCAGCCTTTTAATGTTTCCATTGCTGGGACTCAGGCCTCCTCTCTAAGAGAAGGAATGGGCCATAATCCACCACGCGGGCCCAGTGCGGGTTGGCGAATGTCACATGTCTTCGAATTTTTGGTTCTAGGACATACCGGTTTCCTCACGATGTTTTCCTTCACCGTGTTGAGAGCAGTGCAAAATAAATTACACAAAGTAATGCGCCTAAAGCTGGGTTTGAACCCTAACTTGCTCTTCATAAATAAAAATAAATACATTTGTAACACACCCATTTGTTCATGTAAGCAGAAATTGACGCACTCCTGATAGCGGTCCATGCAAATAAAAACATGTTTATTTGTGGATAGTTCGAGAAGATGACTTACTTCAACACTTACAAGGTCTAAGGGGAATTCGTATAATGTCACGAACTTATTTGTGGCAGCTTATGACGTCAGTTCATTCATTACAATACATGTAGATACCTACAGTCGCTCGTGTAAACACGTTACACTGTTTTGTGGGGTTCTGTTCGGAGCTAGGTTCACTTACACTGATGCCAAAAATTTACTATTATGATTTACGACGACGAACGACGCAACGATTCGATATTAGATTTTTCCGTTTGAGCGAAAACGATTAGCAAGCACACACACTATCACAGTTACCTACAAACTTTAAATGTAATGTTAAATATAGTTCCAATTTTCTCAGATAACTTTTATCTGTTTAGAAAACTTACTTAATAGAAAATAAGGAGGCTTCGATCTGGTCATATCCCATCGAGGAAGTTTACGTACCTTGTGAGTATCACATCTTCACCTAATTACGAAAAATGTGGATTAATCGAGGACCATCATATTCTGGTGGAATGTGAGCGGGGCGAACGCCTCTGGAGAAATTTGTTTAGCATTCATATGATTGAAATTGGTATTTGTAATAGTATATTAGCTAAGCCAACTTCAGACGAGGCAAGACTACTTTACAAAATATACTACAATCATATTTTAATATAAATTTTATAAAATCCAAAATTTGGCTATGATGGAGCGACATAGTCATTATTGACAAAGCTCCAAAATAAAGATTAAAAAAAATTGCTTTTAGTATCTACTTTCATAGAAATCGCTGTTGAATTTTTCGTACGTAATTGTTACTTATTTATGTTCGTGACTGTACTGTGTGATACCTATTCAATGGTAGTATTACCATTGTTTTTTCCTTATACAGTTACGTAATTTTAAAAGGTCAATGTCATTCATCCTACGGATTTCGCAGCGAATTCGCTCTCATGAATTATAAGAGCGAATCGATAGGCGTATGATTATACCCGTTTTAGTGTAAAATTCGTGATATTTTTGAGATTTGGTACTTACGAGTACTTTGTACAGAAGATTTTGGTTAATACTTACACCTTACGACAGCTTCTTCTTTGTCCTTCCCTGCTCCCATTATCTGTAGCAGAACCTCCTCACAATTCTACGCCAAAACAGTCTGCTACGCCAGAACAGTCTGTCCTTTTGGCAACTGGGCTTTCTTGTGGTCTCTTTCAACGTGATAGACCACCAGGTCAAGTGCGGGCGGCCTCTACCTCTCTTTTGTTCGGGTAAATTTAGTGTTGTTTTTACCACACGGTCTTCGCTACGCCTTATTACATGTCCATACCATCTGAGATGGAGCTCTGTCATTTTGTCCGTGATGGGCCTAAACGCAAGTCTATTTAGATAAATATATAGACTTTCGTTTAACCGTTGTGGTCGACTTCAATTTCAAAGTCAATCACAACATCGCTTACCTATATTCACAAGCAGCGAATTATACTCCTTAGCTGTACACACAATGAATGTGTTCTCAAAACTTATAGATATACTTATTTTATACCCAGTTAAGACTCGATTGCGCAGAGCATTTGCAGTGAAGATGCCTGTTACATATCACAAGGGAATTCAGACGCATTGATATGTCGAGCATGAGAGTCCATTTAATGCCCTAATTGATCGCTCAGCAGATTGGGCATGACCTACTCGTGGGTATGGAGTAAATTTGGTTTACAAAAACCTTTTGGCCCAAGGTAAATTATTTATTATTTTATCATAACTGCTCCCAATCGCAGGGTGATCCCCGGCCACCGTAGGCGTGGGCTTGCGGACGACGAGCAATAGGTAGCTCGCTGTCCGCCCGTCCGGTAAGGACCGAACCTGAGTCGTCGACCGCGTATAGCGCCACGCGTGTCTTAAAATGTCAGCAAAATTGTAGGGGTCTAGTAGAGCCGTGTAGAATTTCTGAAAGGGAAACCATGGTTCACAACTAAAGGACACAGGAGGGTTTTAGTTAGTAAAAGTTTGACGCGCCCTTTCGCACCATCCTAGAGTGGGAAAAGACATTGGATGATTTCAACCCTCAAAAAAAAAAACTTATCGAAGACTTGTGACATCTACCACAAACCACACTGTGCCCGCGTTGTAGATTATGGATGACCCACCTTCTCCCACCGGGAAGAGGCTTGTGTCCCAGCAGTGGGAAATAATGACGAGGATGTTTATGCAAACATGCACTTTCCCCCCACAACTAAAAAGTTATTAAAGCCCATTCACACGACCATCATCGTCCAATACATTATATTTTCTGAACCGTTAAATTCGGGCCATTCGGTGAATTTTGGTAACGTTGTTTTACTGGATCCGATACCACCGCCTCGTGTGAGAACACCCGTACAAATGTGTACATACGCCATCAACCATCACCGCAGAAAAAAAAACGTATCGTGAAATTAACGTAGCGTAAAAATAACGAACTGTTTTCATGCGAACGGGCTGTTAAGTTTCAGTAGCGAGACTTATGTTACGATCATTGTGGTGGATAGGCTTGTTACTTTTTACGCAATTACCTACATATAGGCAGTTTTTAGTCGTAAAAGAGTGAATGTGTTACTTTGACACAAGCGAACTCCAAATCAATATTTATTATAGAAGCGAGTGTTGAAGTAACATATTCACTCCTTTGATGGCGAGATGGCCATCAAACTGAAAAGTTTTGCTACGAAATTATGCAAAAAAGATACTAAACTGTAAGAGAAATAAAGAAAATTATTTTTCACATGACGTCACAAGCTAACGCGTCAGTAGCTGGTGCACGGTGCACCCTTTAGGAGAGAGAATGTGGAGGTAATGATAGTCAGCTGTAATAATAGCAATAACTAGAACACATATGCAGTATTAACGAAGTAACCTAAATGTTTCGCACTATTAGTTCCAGACTTCTTAGTGAGTCAAGGGCGTATGTACTCAAGTGTTGGCACAATATTCTGAAACATTCACTGCATTCTCGATAGCATTTATTAACTCTTCGTGCGCACATCATTATCAACAGAAAACCGTCGCATTTACGCTAAACTGTCTGCAAACGCCTTTACTTTGGCCAACTTAACCCACTTTAGTCCATTTCGGTACAATTGTACCCACGAATCAGACTGCTAACCCATTCTGAATTATGAACAAAGGAACGATTGTTCCCGGTCAAAGGAATACAAGTTCTCTTCGGAAATGACCCTGAATTCGGAGAGGCAGACGATGCCAATGTATCATTAAGGTCGGGAAACGGGCGCGAACTCATAAATAATTCCTGCAAGTGTCTCAGTTGTGTGTGCGAATCGACTGAGAGAAATAGTTCTGCAATATACTTACACTAGCTATCCGCCCCAGCTTCTCACAGGTATAAGAAATCTTTTAAATTCTCGTCTTTACTCTGCATGTATGTTCTAAAAGTTCTAGAATCACTCTGTCAATTGGTGAAAACCGCATGGATCCGTTGAGTAGATTTTGGGTTTGTCGCGAAAAAACCGGCAGCCAGATTGTTTTATAATATGTTAGACTGTTGGTTTTGCAGTAGAATCTGTATTATAATATAGATTTGGTGACTTGACTACTAGACTGCGACTGGTGCAAAGGTTGTTACTGGCTGTATTTTGTATCTAGTTTCCATTTCCAGGATGTGGCTCATATTTTTCACATACTTATAATTTGTTAGTTCTAAATTTGTGCCTTGTTCCGCCAAATAAATTTTTTTTCTTTCTTTCTTTTTCTTTCTTTCATTGTTAGGCACCCTTTTAGTTTGATAAAGTTGAGGACTTTTAATTATGAAAAATCATAGTCAAAACTTTTAAAGTGCATAGTATGCTTTAGAACTACTTGAAAATTTGGTCATTCGAATAATTTTGCGAGTATTCATTAGGGAGTAAAGTTAACAGAACCGTCCAACAAGTTAGTTCCGTAAGTGAATTTATTTAAATCAACACTAAAATGTTTGACGTTTTGCGTCATTAATTTTATGCGAGTGTTGCACATTCAACCCCAAATTGGAGTTCAAAAGTGTCACTTAACACTGCCAAAATCCACTGGTAAATTGTTCACATCATTTTACTAAATTTAAATCGTAAATTCTCGTCAGGCTTAAATAATAAAGGCGGCACCATGAGGGTTGAGTTTCAAATGTGCAATTGTACTGTGAACGTCTTTTGATGAATAAATTCTGTTAAAGGTTTAGATGCGAACATTTGAACGTGGGGCAGGGAAGTGAGGGTTTAATCTTGTATTGTGATGTTGGATAATTGTGATGTTTGTAAAGGATTGAAATCTTGTCGACTTTAGATATAAATTATTATTATGTAGGTATTTAAATCATGTCAAGTATAATTTATATTATTTTGCATGTTATTCCTAGACGTTTAATTATGTACTTATATGTGTATCTATTATATAGCATATGTATGTATCTATTATAATATAATATGTTTAATACTGGTTTTGTCACACCAATGACAGCCCCATTTCTTGTCCAGGCAATTACTATCCATTCCAGGTTGCCTGGAAGAGATCGCGGAATGCGATAAGGCTGCCCATTGTATGTACGTATGTGTTTTAGTTTTAGTTTCCTTTTATGTTTGTATTGGTGTACAATAAAGGATTTAATAAATTAATAAATAATAATAATCGTTTATTTTCTCTATATAAGTAACTTAATACTAGGGTTACAGTGGAGTGCGAACATAGTATTAACTTTGTGAGGGACTGGTGCCTGTGATAGGTCTCTATGAAACCTGTATTACTTAGGTCATCAGGGCCCCCTCGCAGCTATTAGCCTGCTATGTCCTACTTTTTAGAATAACTAATAATATAAAGTAAAAAAGAAGAACCGTAAAATTATAGAAAATGTGTTGCGTTGGAAGGCCTACCACATGGTAGACCGATGACCTGGTGAGAGTCCCGGGAATCCGATGGATGCGATACGCACTAGACCGTTCGTTGTGGCAACATTTGGGGGCGCTTATTGTTGGACATATTTCGGTTGACGTCTTTCGGTTGAAATGTTTGCTTGATGCTAATGAGAATATGTGGTGTACCTACTACATAATATATTTGTCGGAAAAGTCAAAAGTACGGAAGCTAAAGAACGAATGAACTAGCTAAGTGAAAAGTGACACATGGCACTGACAGAATCCGCGCTGACGTTTGCACGAACCAAGCAGATAAAAGTGCCGACCGCAGTGGTGCGATGCTCTTTCCTCTGTCGGCAGCCGTGCGAACCACAACTTCTATTCTCGGGGACTGTCTCACGGCTCGTTGTGTGAAGTGAATACCTAAAGCTTGCGTCATAATAAATCAGTTGTGTGATCTGCAAGTTTGTTTATTGCTCGATACCCAGCCATCGCCCACAAAACAGAGTCCCTCGACAGAGCTTCAACGATGATCGGCATCCTTGCGCCGACATATTTAAGATATACCTGCTACATATTTTATAACCGATATCCTACGCTATGTCATTTATGATCTGGATTTGATTCTAGGTCGTCCTGAAAAATAGAAAAGTATCTATACTCCAACTGTTTAGGTAATTATTATTAACTAAAAGTAAACAATTTTGACATGTCTTTTATCTAAAAGTGGTCTAAAAATTGTATCTAAATATGTTTACAATTTGTTATTTTCCTATACCGATGTTTGGTAATTAACTAAATTTGAATAATATTTGTATGTCTTTTATACGATTTTTTTTTTAATAAACAGACATCAATATTATTTATATTTAGTTAACTACCTAAACAAATGGAGTATGTCCAGGTACTTTTATTTTATGAATAAATTTATTATTCAATCTACCTAGCGTTTTCCTAATTGTATTGGTTGGCTTCTAGTCTAAGTGGATGCAGCTTTTTTTTTAAGGGCGGATATTATCCAATGATTTCTCCCGCTCTGGATGGAGCTTCCCGCTGTGTCTGACTAAAACCACACCTATGTTTCATTTTTGACTAGCGTTCCTTGACCCCGGGTTTCCCTTTTAGAAGTCAACCCATGGCCCCAGTAGGCCTCAACCCAGCTGGGCCCTTACGGTTTTGCTGAAATCTGTTTAAGACGCGTGTGGAACATTACGCGCCGTCGACGACTCGGGTTCGGTCCGAACGGTTACCAGACGGCCGGACGGCGAGCTACTCATTGCTCATCAACTGGGGCGTGAGGAAGTCCGTTCCCTCACGCTTGTGGCTGCCTTCTACGCTAGCATTACCGCTTTGCAGAAGGAGGCATCCGCCTGCCATTCCTCCTACCCTTTAAAGATACGACCATACCATAATTTTCAATTTACCACACGTTATGTTATGTTCTTTGTTCAGGGATATAAAGCGGTAATGAAAATTCAGGTAAAACCGAGATAATTTTGCAAGATAACAGGATAGGGGTTATTTTCATAGTCCCAGACTGAAATAGGCTTAGCTTAGTCATAAAGATAATATCTGGAATGAGTGCTAAGGGTCTAATTTAACTTTCTTATTGCGAGAGAGAATTTTATTCTGTGTTGTTTTGACTAGGCAGTTTTTCTATGTTTTTACCGGGCTTGTTTTGAAAGTAACTTTTAAAGGGTCTTGTAATCAAGCGCGACACGATATTAAACAACCATTTTTTACCAAATTGTCGTAACGTGTTGGCGCACTGTAGCTTTTCGCCTTTCTGCGGAGCTAAAGCTGACCCGTAGGCTGAGGTCTTTAATAGAGAGAGGAACACGGTAGCCGGGATATCGATATGAATTCTTGACTTTTTAGGGTTCCGTAGCCAAATGGAAAAAAACGGAACCCTTATGGATTCGTCATGTCTGTCTGTCTGTCCGTCCGTATGTCACAGCCAGTTTTTCCGAAACTATAAGAACTATACTGTTCATGCTTGGTAAGTAGATGTATTCTGTGAACCGCATTAAGATTTTCACACAAAAATAGAAAATGTCCCCCCCCCCTCTGTAACTTCTAAAATTAGAGAATGATAAAAATAAAATATATGATGTACATTATTACCATGCAAACTTCCGCCAAAAATTGGTTTGAACAAGATCTTGTAAGTAGTTTTTTTTTATTACGTCATAAATCGTAAACCGGAATTTACCTTACAAGTTTGTACGGAACCCTCAGTGCGCGAGTCCGACTCGCACTTACCCAGTTTTTCAAGAAAACCTGATTAGAGGATCTCTTACATTTATTTACGAGCACAGACCGCAAGAATGGCCCTTGAATAATGATACCGATAGGAACATGTCGAATATGTACTTATTGCAAAATATTGCGATTTAATGAAAATTACAGAGACAGAGACAGACCGTTTTAGTAAAGTAGGTAACCTTACTAAAACGGTCTATCTCTCTCTTTCTCGTCAGTTCGCTATTGCACTTGGTATTTACATTTTTTACCATGTCAGTACTCTCCTCGTCAGCGTGGTTGGAAATGTGTCTGGACGTTGGCACCACAACTAGTATTACCCACAGACTCCGCCGGGAGGGCAATCACATGGTTATCCATTTACGATCATAATATTATTAAGTAAATAACTGCCGTTCACTCTCAATAAGGTTCAGATGATAACCAGCGTCAGGCAACTACCACTGACTACCATGTCGTTGTCTGGCATTTTTTCTGAACTGGACCTATTTGGCGCAGCCGTGAGACACACATTGTGTCAGTGTTTTTCTTTTTTTATCTTATTTTGTCTTAAATTTTGTTTTTACAGTGTGTGTATCCATGCGTGCCAAATAAAATATTTTTCTTTCTTTCTTTCTTTCATTTTAGTTTGAAGACGATCAAGTACAGTGTCATCCAACAGGTGATTACGCAGAGTGACCCGTACCTGATCCAACTGTCGTTGGGTCGAAACATTGTCGGCTGTCTCAAGAACCTAAAACAAAGAATATTTACACAAAAAAATTGAATGAGACAATTTTGGTAATTGCAATTACTATCTGAAAATTAGTAGTAGACAATTTACTTTTATTTTATTCGACATGACATAAGTGCCATATTTACGCTATCATTTTATTCAAGGTTTAAGTAAATTGCTACTTCGTGAGCTAAATGGCAAGCTAACCCTTTTTTATCAACAATCTTTTGTTATATTCAACCGTTACATACCAGATATGGTTGGCTTCTAGAATTTATTGAGGATTCTAGTTATCTCTTGTATTAGGTACCTATTTATAATCCTACGCTACTAACCCCCGGGGCCCTGGGACGAAGGCAACGAAGGAACAGGAGTGCGTTTTTAGTCTGTAAAAGTCTGAAACTATCTCTCGCTCTGCCCAAGAGCGGGATTTGTCATACGAAGATTTTCCCACCCAATAAAAAAAAAAAACGAACGTAGGTAGGTACGTAGTTCGAAGTATTACTAGTTGGTTTAGACAGAACAGTGATAATATATTATTAGGACAGAAGTAATATCACGATTTAAAAAAATAAAGATTTATTAACCTGTTTTTTTTTTTAAATAATTAACAAATTTAGCAATATTACAATCAGAGGAACCATGTCATCACTAAATTAAGTAAATCAATGAGATTACAGAAATACAGGTTTACACCAAACAGCTGACGAGTAGCGCTTCCGGACGAAACAGAGTCCAAATCCAAAAGAGGACGCGTCTTATTGCCTGCGGTAGTTTTATAATGTTTGCCCCCTCCATGTTTCTGGACCTGGTATCCAACAATATCACTTTTTCATTCGACATAATATATCCTCTGTTGGACATAGGCCTTCTCCAAATATCGCCACAATAACCGGTCCTGTGCGTCTCACATCCATCGTCTTCCTGCGACCTTCACCAAGGGGGTTACCATGACGTTCAAAGTAAGATTGTTTCATTCTTATTTTAGTGTGGGTAAAAGACAAAGCTATACAGTTTGTATAGCGCTATCTCTTACCCACACTGGAAATAAGAATGAAACAATCTTACTTTAAGCGTCATGGTACAGGTCCAAGTCATCGATCCACCTTGTGGGAAGCCGTGTAACAATTCGTCTTCCAGTACGCGGTTGCCATTCTAAAACCTTCCGGCCTCATCGACCATCTGTTTTGCGAGCCACGCCCACTGCCACTTAAGTTTGGCGATTCCTTTTAAATGATATCAACCCAAAAAAAAAGAAAAATCTGATAGATATATAAATTTAAAATATCTCTGTCCACCACTTCTTAAGGTCACGTCTCGTTCTTCATAAAACATTTTATTATTACAGCTACAATCAATGTCAAACACACGGAAATTAGCTCGGCGTTTTGGCAAATTGTGGAAGCGATGCTAATGAACCTTTTAAAAATCCCGTATTATATGGAAGTCTTACACCAGTGTGATATAATCCAATTTGAACTGAATTATCAAAAAAAAAAAATCTTTTGTAGTATTAAAACTAAAGAAGCCCTAAGAACTGTGATACACTTAATGACTGAGCGCTGGTTGGTTGCCATATAAAGTTCGTTACTAAAGTATGTAAGTACTCGTAACTTACCTTTATGTTTATGAATCCTAATTTATAACTAGAGATCGGAGTAGGTAGATTGAATTGGGGTCATTGATCTGAAACATATATATTAATATGGACATTCCACCGAAGAACTAGAACCGACCATAGAACCGGTAGGAATTGTATTAAAATGAGTAATATTATATTCTTCATATTTTTTTTTAACGGCACACAGTCACGATTTGACACAACTCAACGACCAATCAGAACATTATATGTTCATTAAAATTTTGAATTAAAATCCGGAAATACATTCCGGAAAAATTACTTATCCATTTTATTCTTTCTGTGTACATTTATGATACAAGTACCAAAAAATCAATCTACCTACTCCGATCACTGTTTATAAACTAGTAACTTAGGTATGTACTATCTTCCCAAATACCAAACTAAAAGCAGTAACTAAGACATAACACATAACATATAGGAAACGAGAATTCGCTAATGATACATCCCATCAGATTCCACTTAGCTAAGCCATTCTTTAGACATTCGACTTTAGATCAGTCGCTCACGTTATTGGAATCCAAGTAGGTATGTAATTTACACTAATTTATTTTATATATTCGCACTGATATTGTAGCATTTTTTAATGATCATCATCATCACTATGAGTTAAATCTGTCTGTAAATGTCCATGGGTGTCTCGTTTTTTGACGATTGATACTATTGTGTTACACAAAAGCGTTACAAAAAAAAACATTAGTCTCCTTTATTGGGGCAAATTATTTATTAGTTCTTATAACTTCGCCATCTGTTGGTCATGTCAAGATCCTCTACCAAATTAAGTGCCCTTCCGCGGGGAAATAAAGTCATTATAACTATTATAACGCCAGCTATATCCCAGTGAACGTATTTCAATAACAGAATATAGTTTAGCTGTATTAAGTATGAGTTTTGATGTAAGAACTAATAATTTGCTGCAAAAAAAGAGTGTAATATTCTTTTAATCCACGCGAACGAAGTCGCGTGTAACAACTAGTAGACCTCTATAATTCCTCCTTAATAGTTTTAGAACTTAGGCTTCTTTATGTCAAAGTGAATAGGTTACTTCTAGGCAAGCGTGTTCCATCGTCGCGTCGGTCACATCATCGCTTACCATCTGGTGAAATGGTGGTCAAACGCGAAGCCTATACATAATTATAAAAATTATCAAAACCCATTCTGAGTATCTAAGCACATTGTTCTGAGTATCTTTGAATATCACTACGCTCTCGTGTAAGTAACACTACGAAGGTCCACCAAACAGACTGATGACAAGGCCTGAAAATTCGTCCCCTATATAGTATAAAATCTCGCGAACTTATATTCGAAGTGTACAAAGAAACACGTGTAAGAGGCAAGCTCTTACCATAATTATTTATGTGCCCTGATTTTCCTATAAAAAGCGCCTTCTGTAGGCCAAACTTATCTGTATTAACCCGCATTTTGTCCCTCGCAAAATGGCTGGTTTTGTATGGCAACCCGTTGGCATCTCGCCTTTTCGCTTCGGAATCGTTTGGATGTGCTAACGTTTCGCTTGAATGGCCGGCCATATCCTTTTAACACCAAGCATAAAGACATGTTCACATTTGCTTAAGTGAATATAAGAACAAATAAACTGCTGCGTAATTTACCAGCATTGGCAATTAATGGTTGCATCGTGCTTTGTTTAAAAAAGTTTGTTACGACGGAGTATGTAAGCTAATATGATCATTAGTTGTTTTCTGTCACAGAGCAAGACGCCTCTTTTTTATGGGTAGTTTTTTTTTTTTATAATGATCCTTTTGTGTTCCACTGCAGAGCCAAGTCTCCAAAGGAAAACGGAACCCTTTATCTCGGGAACTCGTGGAGGTATCTCAAGTTCACACTAGGAATATTTACTGTAGGTATTGTGGGTGCGTTCACAAACATGTAAAATTCTAGTCGATCGCTCAACCACTGCGCCAGTCGTGCCGCCAATATTCTTTGTCTGTTCTTCTACTTTTCTCTATTCCTAGTTCCTAGCTATAGGTATCTGGCCAATCCTATATGTAGGAGTCAAACTCGTCACGCCATCTGCTTCTGGGCCTGCCGCGTCACCGGTTCCGGGTGTCCGGGATCCAGTCTGTGGCTGCCTTCGCCCAATTTTGTTGCGACATGCTCCAGACATGGCCTACCCAGTTCCATTTTAGTTTGACTGGCTTTTACTGACTCACTTTAGCAGTCTACTAGAGATGGTATTGTCAACATTTTCTTTACTTGGCCGGGACAAAAAGTATCCTGGTGTTCTAGAATTTAGTGATTTCGTGAGCCAAATCCTTTCCGACGTTTCAGCGTGAATAAAAAATAAAATAAAATAAAATTGTTTATTCGGTCTCAAACGTTTACATTACAAATGTGATTCTTTCTAAACTAAAAACGAAACTTTAAACAAACAGAAACAATGACTTATAAAAATAATAAGCAGCTCTGTGTAGTGTCTAACTGTGTGTAGTTGTGAGTGTGTGTATATTATTGTATGTTTATGTGTGAATCAGTAACATTATACAGACAAACTTTCACCTTTGTAAAATTTGCGTGATGTGATAGTGTAATGGCGTCTAATCGTTGCTAAACAGCGATTCAGTGCACTACTATTTATTTATTATATACTTTGTTGTACATCATTGTACTACTACTACTACACAGTACTAGTACTTCTTATTATTTTGGTATACAATAGAGGTAATTCTATTCTAACTAAAATACATACAAACAACGGCGGTTTTAACGCATTCCGCGATCTCTTAGCGACAATAATTAGCTATGTTAAGTGTAAAGGCCAGCTTAATGTGCGCCTTAACATTTTGTAAAAAAAAAAACAGTTATCACAGAAGAAACTTGTTGACATCGTGCCAAAAATTTTAGGTTGAAAAATTTTACGTTACGTTCAACAAATATAACAGTTTTCCTAACGTAACAATATTTTCCATTCACCAATCAGCTGCTGAATAATTAAATTCATACTTCAATGCGGATTGGTGTTTCAAATGTAGATTTGTCGCTATAGTCTCTGTCACAGCTTTGTTAAGACAAAGACAATATTAACCTAGGTGTTCCTTGCACAGGCACGTAGATTCTAGTGTTGTAATAGAACTTCGAATATGCCTCCGCAAATGATAATCTTCCGCCAAAAAACTCCGCATGTTTATTCGTCTTCGCAAGGTTTTTAGGTCGAAAAAAGAAATTTGATGGACATTATATTGCTCCAATGCCACTGCTATTGCCAGGTCAGGACATACTCGAAAAAATTGTCATTGTGATTTCACCCGAAAGACATCAACTGTTGGACATGGCCTTCCCCAAGTGTCGCCTTAACGACCAATCCTGTGCGTCTGGCATCCATCGGATTCCAGTGACTCTCACCAGGACTACAGGCTACAAACAAAATGTAGAATTAACACTAGAAGCGCGGGCGTCCCTTGACCCATTTCGATGTTCTTCCTTTCCAGTTATTGTTTTATTATGCGTAGAATCGCATTTTTTATGACTTATGAAATCTCGTGTAAACAATAATCATCACATTTCATAAACAATTATAAAAAATATACGATTTATTATATTTATAGAACATCGAAATAGGTTAAATTTGGGACACCCACGCTTCTAGTGGATTACTCCTTCCTAAAGTTTTTTACACTACTACGTAATTTTCTTTGAATTTTATTTGTTAATCTTTTATTTTTATATACACTTTCTTTGACATCCGTTCTTGCGGAGGTCAAACCCTGCGTTCTCTCTCTGTTACATCCCTATTAGAATCTAGGACGTAATTGTCTTAGTTAGAACTGCCCTTAGCAAGTCCTCGTGTTAGAATAGTTAAGAGCACTTGAATTTCGAATTGTTGCATGGGTGTTAGCAAATTTCAATTGGGAGGTATGTCAGTACTCGTTACATATTATAAATCTATGACTAGTCATTGCAGAAAATAGTAAGACTGAAATTATGAAGATGTCTAAACTTGATATCTTGATATTTGTAGAGTTATCCCCAGAATACCCGAGCAAGCAAGTAATGTAACCTTAAGCAGAGTGTTAGAGACGAAGGGAGAGGTCAGATCTGTGTGAGTGTTTTGGAGTGTAAGGATCTTGCAGCACAGCCTTGTTAAGTCTAAACCAGAAAAAGGATGTGGGATCCTGACACTCTTCGCTTCACCCAAAGCGGCAGAAGTTATTTCATAATCTCTCACTGATAAAAAAGGGGTTAATATCTCTGAGTCACTATTGAACCTAATTTGAATGAATATTCATGAATTCATGGATAGGTCCTGTATCTGTATCGCTACTCGTAAGTGTTAAATATTAAGAAAAAAAATCTTGTGCATGCCGTAATGGCCATTAGATTGCGGGAAAAAGCTAATTGTTGGAAAGTTAAGCCATTCCAAAAGGTCCTTTTTTTATTGCTTACTTTAAAATCTCTAGTATTGAGTATAATATGTAACCCGAAAGGTGTCCGCCTTCATAAAATAAAATAAAAACTTACATTAAGTAATTTTACAGCTCGCACAGTATTAGTACAAAATCTTTCATTTTATCGCCCAGTAAACTGCAATTTATATTAACCTGTGAACTATTTAATCAGGATACCTGAGCGTCGAGTGTCGCAGGGTGATTTTGGGCCTCCGTCTACCCAAACTTGTAGACGGCGAACGACTCAAGCGAGTGCCTCCATGCCTTCGGCCTTATCAGAGGCCGAAGGCATGCCTTAAAGAGACTTCAGAGAGATTGTTCGGAGGCACGAGGAACGAAAAAGTTAACTGAAAAAACACTGGTTGGTTATTAAGTAAAGTATTCTAAGTCAGTCTGACACTCCCTCTCGCTCTACCCAGAGCGGGAGAAGTTATAGTTGACTTCCTACTTTAAAAAAAGCTGACCTTATTGTTTGATTTTTTAATCACGCCTTTTGTTCAAGGAAAAATAAGATAGGTCACCATAATTTCGCACAAAGAAATTCTCGCGAAGCGGTATTCCGGTATGCAGTATTACATCGCAATACATTTACCAGCGCTCAAAGTGCAAACCTTGTGCCAGATTCATTTAAGCATTCTCTTTATTGCACTTATTATTGTCAATAGTGTCATTTGTCTGGGAGCGAAGGTCCTCTAGAAGAGCCATCAGTTTGAATGCATCTATTAAGTTTAATATCTTCTTTGTGTGTCTTCTGTTTTATGTTGAAGTTGCTCCAATTTCCTCTCGTTGTTTTGTTTAGATTTTTGGGTTGAGAATTTGAAGATATATTTCCGGATTTGTTTTATTTTTTGCAGGGAGAAATATTTTTTTGTAACTGCTCAAATAAGTTAGATTAACGAGACGGATTAAAAAATTGCTTGTTGTTTTAATTAAAACGTTGGTTGGTCTGTTTTCTGTTACTAGTAGCCTATCTATGTGGTTGGAGTCGAGCTTTTACTCCCGTTTTCATCTACGTGTTTTATAGGACACATCTGGTTATTTTTTGTGGAAAAGGGAGAAAGATTCTTTGCCCTGCACTGGGACAATAGTTACTTGTTACATTAGGTTTGTAAGACAAAATGTAGCTGTAAAATCTTATAATCAATGCAAATGCTAGACTAGAAACTCTCGGTAGAAAGTTTTACCCGCTCATTAAAATACAAAGTCCATATTGTTCGAATGAATAGTTAAATTAACGTCAAAATTACTGACAATAATGAGATGTACATTGTCGACTATTGTATACAGTGACAGTGCGTTCTCACTGATAAACAGAGAGCTAATTGGTCAGCTGAGCGCATTGCGACTGCTAGCGCGTATTGTTCCGTACGTGAGTGCAATGATTGCCGTTGTGTTCGTATATAGCCATTTAGAGTGTTATTCATAAAATAGAAGTCATTGAACTTTTTAACAACTGGCCAGCAATATTGTCAACAGAGAATTTGAATTAAGAACCTACTTGATGAATGGGACTATTTGTTTGTGAAATTGGTGTTATTCTACAGTATGGGTGCCAGCGCTAAAAATCAGGTCAAAATTGTATATTTGATTTGATTGAAAAAATATAATATATAAATTAAAAAATAGTGTTGAAACGCGTGTTACTAAAAGATTTAGACTTTTATTTAGTAGGTATACATGTGGATGTATGAGGAGGGAGAGAGAAGCCAAAGAAAAAATGAATGGATTGTGAGAGGAGTGATATGAAAGAAAAGAGAGTCAGTGATAGCGTGACAGTTGACAGGGCAGAATGTAAGAAAAAAAAGTGCGAGTCGGACTCGCACACTGAGGGTTCCGTACAAACTTACCTCTGAAAACAGTGCAATTCACGAATCGAGTCTCAAAGATTTTTCCGAATCCCTATTTTTTTTTTGTGACGTAACTACATAATTACAGTTTTCAGATTTTTTCTTGTTCTTGTGCTATTATAAGACGTTCCAAATTTCGGGATCCTAGGTCAACGGGAAGTACCCTATGAATATTGATTCCCTTGAGTGTCGAAATACACGTTTTTTGCGACATAAACGACCATATCTTTTTTTCCCCTTAACTTAGAAATTTGATTTTCTCGTAACTTTAAGGGACCGTAGACCTGACCTATATGGTTTTAATTTCAACTCGATACCTTTACGCGTTCCCGAAATAAAGGGTCAGATCAGAAAATAAACCCGAAATAAAGAAGATCAGACAGGCAGATAGCGGGAAGGACAACAAAGTGATCCTATAAGGATTCCGTTTTTTCCTTTTGATGTACGGAACCCTAAAAGCAACGTGTTGGACTGACTCCAAGTATCATGGAACAAGAGCAGAAAGATGATATTATGATGGTAAATCACCATAACGTTATTACTTAATTTATGGAATAGTTAAGGCATTTATGAATTTTTAAAAGTCCCGTACAATATAACTTAACATTTAACAACCTATTTTTATTCTTTTCAAAGCCCCTAAAAGTAAGCAAACAAGGAGATTTAAATAATTTTATACATGTCAAACATCGACTTTGTTCTACAAACAAGCTCTTACAAAGTTACAAAATTCCGAACGACGTCAAAACACACCTATTCCGTTTAAGTACCGTTAAGTAAGGTCCATTGTTACCCATTCTTTCGTAACTTTAAACAGCTGATTAAACGAAGGTACAAGAATTTGTTGAACAGAAATTAGATTAGGTACTTTAAAGATTTAGTAAGTTTGTTACTGATACTTCGACTTTCGTATCCGTGGTACGTTTTGTCAAATTATTTTGGCCCAGTAATGGTGGTTTTTTTTTTATCAAAATCTTTATTTCAGCCGAAAGACATCCACTATTGGAAATACGCCTCCCCCAAGCGTCATCATAACGAGCGATCCTGTGCGTCTCGCATCCACTGCATTCCCGCGACTTTCACTAGGTCGTCGGTCCACCTTGTGGGAGGCCTTTCAACGCTGCGTTTTCCGGTGCGCGGTCGCCACTCTAGA
The DNA here is from genome assembly GCA_949316375.1 of Mythimna vitellina. NCBI lineage: Eukaryota > Metazoa > Arthropoda > Insecta > Lepidoptera > Noctuidae > Mythimna > Mythimna vitellina. Next base: position 7,484,595 of record OX438696.1, read on the forward strand.
ACCTTTCGGCCCATCGACCGTTCTACGAGCAAAATGCCTTGCCCACGGCCACTTAAGTTTGGCGATTTTTGGGGGGATGTCCAGCAGTAGAGGTCTTTCAACTGAATTATAACACTGAAACGATGTGCATGAGCACCTTGTTTCCTTGACGAAGCGTCATTCGTGAGATAGAACAACTATACGTTCTTTATAGAAAATTTCTCTTATAAGTTTTCGATTAACGCATGTCTGTGAGTCATAAAACTATGTATTATGAGCTTATTTTTCATAGAATTCTGTTGCGGTTAAATAAAGCAACATCTAATTTTAGTGTTGACGTAGGAGTTACTCTATTACTAGTTACACGTGTACCTTACTAAGTCATCCATCAAATTTTCATAGTACATTTTTTCCTCATAACTAGTGTTGCCAGGTCCAATCGGATTAAAATCGGGACAGATGGTAAAACAAATCGGGATTTCGGGTTTTAAATCGGAACAATTTTTTATTTCTTTTTTTGATAAATACGTTTGAAATGGGAAATCATCCAATGACTTCTCTCGCTCTAGGGTGGACGAGAGGGCGTGTCAAAATTTACTGACTAAAACCAAGTCTTCTTCAGTTACCCATTTGCATTTCAGAGCCACAGTCAGTTTTTCAAATGTTACGGTAGCCTTAACAGGCATCGGCCCTACTGGGCCCCCATTCAGTTTTGCAGGTATTTCTTCGACGAGCGTGTGCCACGACGCACCATTGACTCGGGCCTTACTGCGGCTTACTGGACGGGTGAACGACGATCTACCCTTTGCTAGTCGTCCGCAATCCCACTCATGCGGTGGCCGGAAATCGCTCTGCGACTTCCGACTCCCGGAACATATCCGTTCCTTCACAGTGGTGGCCAACTCCCTCGCGCACATTACTGTTCTGCAGAAGGAGGAGGCGACTGCATCCCATTTCCTCTCGGTCCGGACCATGGCCTGAACCAGGGCTCTGCGCGAAAGGTCGCCGCTCCATTTTGTTAAGACCCAAAACATCAAAAAACTAAAAAAAAAAATATGTTAGAATAATTTCCGCTGTTTTAAGTTTTAATATTTTTTATTACTTGATTTAATGTGTAGGGTTAATTTATAGTAATAATGGATTTTAATAAAAGGTATGGTTTTTAATAACTTGATTTGATTTATCGGAACATTTAGCGTCTCGATCTGGCGCAAATCGAGATGCGTCCCCAGACCTCTGAAAATCGGGACGTCCGTTGCAAATCGGGACGCCTGGCAACACTACTCGTAACACTTCGGTAAATGTAATATGAATAAAATTAGAGAGATATGAGCATATTTTCCCAGAAATCTCAATATTGCGGTTTAATAAAGTATCTTCTATTTTTAGGGCTGGGTAACGAATTTATCCTATAGGCAACCTACATGTTGGCAAATTACTATGTCATATTGGATCTTATTGACTGGAATAAATATTTTCTTATATTTAGGGTTCGTTACCTCAAAAGGAAAAAAAGGAACCCTTAGAGGATTATTTTGTTGTCCGTCTGTCTGTCTGACAAGACCCTTTATTTTAGGAACGCGTGGAGGAATCGAGTTGAAATTAAAACCTTGTATTCAGGTCTGCGGTCCCGTGAAGCTGTGAAAAAATCAAACTTCTAAGTTAACGAATAAAGATACGGCCGTTTATGTCTCAAAACGGAATTGCCCAGATTTTTTATGAAATTTCAATTCTTTGAGTAGGCAGATAAGTTCTCTAGTCTATTTCCAACTACTGCAAGTCTTCACGGCCAAAATTAACAACGATGAACGCCAGAAAAGCGCCAAGGCGATGCAGCAGACTATCAGACGGGTCTAGCACAATGTCACTAATAACTTTTTTTGCAGTCAGGTGAGAATTCTGTATTCCTAAATTTTTTTAAGTTTTAAAACTGCATGGCCTGCCACGAGACAGGACGGTATGTCTTTATTTCCGTAGAAGATGGGTGGGCCTTTAGTGCGGGACGCTACTTGTGTCCATACTGCTGTATCAACCCATCTTAGCTCGTCGTACTGCATTAGTAGGTGCAGTGCAGCGGCAGTACTGCGTCTGCAGAAAACCTCAAGCAGCGGAAATATAACAACCTTCGATTTCGACCCGTTTAGGGTAGGTTCCGATACACTATTTTAAGATTTATCGCCTTATTGACATTTCTTCTGACCCAAGAGCAAGTTAAGCATTGCCATACAACATGGCAAAACCGCCAGTTTTTTGAGTACACTTCCAGTGTCATCGGTGAGGAGGAATTTCTTGTCGTCATATTTCAAGATATGTAATTGGAAGTTTTTTTTAAGTGTATCTATATGTAGTATTAGCTTCTGCTAGCGGCTTCACCCGTGTGAAATACGTTCCTCCATACAAACTTTAGACCCCTGTTTCATTCCCTGAGGGGTTGAACTTAAAAATAATAATGTCCTTTCTTTTTCTTTCATTATGAAAATTTCAGCGTTCTAGGTCTAGGGTAGGGTTTGAGCAGAGCGTTGATGAGTCTGTGATCGAGTCAGAATTTAGCCTTTTTAACCGACTTCAAAAAGGAGGAGGTTCTATGTTCTGCTGAATGTATTTTTTTTTATACTCACCAATTTCTCGGTCAGTTGTGGACCAATTAAAAATTTTTTTTTTTTTTTTTGATTGAAAGATTATGCTTCTGAGTTGGTCCTCTAGAAATATTGTTATGATCTGATTATGAACTTCGAAGATAGCTGTCTATAATTAAGTAGGTATAATAGTTATATTCATCATCATCATTTCAGTCGAAAGACGTCCACTGTTGGACATAGGCCTCCCCGAAGCGACGCCACAACGACCGATCCTATGCGTCTCGCATCCACCGCACTCCCGCGACTCTTACCAGGTCGTCGGCCCACCTTGTGGGAGGCCTGCCAACGCTGCGTTTTCCGGTGCTCGTTCGCCACTAGAACCTTTCGGCCCCATCGACCATCTGTTCTACGAGTAATGTGCCCTGCCCACTGACACTGTAGTTTGGCGATTCTTCGGGCTATGTCGGCGACCTAAGTTATATTCATTCTGTTAGAAAAAAAATTCTCATGTTAATAAAATTAATTTAGGTATATGTCGTCATTCTCATTAAACAAGTGTCTTAAAATAACCCTAGCGAATAGCTTAGTTCTGGTTTCCCACATTTTGTTAGAATATTTCTGTCCCATCTCCAATTTAATAATTGATAGTGACGTCATTTGTCAGCATGGACCAATATTTATGTTTATTTCTGACGTGGTGATGTGGGAATGAAAATAAACCATTACTGCATTGTGTTGTAGTCATGGAAACTGGAGCTGTTTGTTTAAAGTAAGATTATTTCATTCTTATTTTCAGTGTAGGTAAGAGATGGCGCTAGACAACCTGTATAGCTCTGTCTCTTACACACACTGAAATAGGAATGAAACAATCTTACTTTGAACGTCATGGTAACCCCGTAGTTCTGCTGTTCGTTTGTTAGCTAGCGGCAATTCCTCATCAAGATACCAAGTTAGGAATCTATTATTAGGTTCTCTTCTCTAGTAATTGCGTAGTCAGCTTAATGAGCTTATTCTTAACTAACTTTTGCCGGCGGCTGCCGCCTGAAAGTTGAAAATGTGTATAATAAGCTTATGTTGCTCAGTCTATACTACTTATCTTTAGGTGTACCTAATAATACTATAAGGAAGAAGATTTGTATTTTTGATTTTTTGTATTTTTTTTTGTAACAATCTTTTGCCAGCGGCTTCGCCCGCGTAAAAATATAATACAATAAACATTCTAATTGTGAAAGAATTTTTAAAATCGGTGTATTTCGACACTCTCAAGGGAATCAAAATTCATAGGGTACTTTCCGTTGACCTAGAATTCTGAAATTTGGCATGAATCAAGGTCTTATAGTAGAAATATACGAAAAAATCTGAAAACTGTAAATTTGTCGTTGCGAAAGAAACTTTGCGTTTCGTAAAATCGGGAATTGAACTGTTTTCGTAGGTATGTTTGAACGGAACCCTTAGTGCGCGAATCCGACTCGCACTTGCCCAGTTTTTTTCATAATATGATGAGCTACAATTCAATCTCAGTTGGGAAATAAAATATTCAGTTACCAGTAAAAAAAACCTTACTAAATTAAAAATCAACTTCACTCACTGTCACGTCCTAATTGCGTGTGACGTCACTTGTCAGTTGACAGTAATTATATTTGTTTGGTTTGTGGAGGTGACTGAAGACTTCGTCAGCCACCCACTTTGTTCCTGTACATATTTGACTTACCTAATTAATCAACAATGAAAATTTTCGCCGGCTCCAGTCTATGTTAATCTTGTTTGAATATGCTTCGTCTTGTTTAGTGGTGGTTGTTCGTTTCGGGCTTTTAATTCAATCTGTCGAAGGTATCTATTTTTTTCCTTTTTAGATATATCCGGGTAGACCATGACATGGTCTATGGCCCGTTCAGCTGTTCGAGAGTGCGTCTAAACTAACAAAGAATCCTCTTTATTCTTTTTTGTTTTAATTTTGTTTATAATATGTGTAATATAGGGTGTGTTATAAATGTATTTATTTTTATTTATGGAGAGCAAGTTACTCCTCACGAGAGCAATGGTGACCGAGTGGTAACGGCTCCGACTTACGAGTTGTAGGTCGCAGGTTCAAACCCAGGTAGGCGCATTACTTTGTGTAATTTATTTCATCACCACTGCTCTCAAAACGGTGAAGGAAAACATGGTGAGGAAACCGGCATGTCCTAGAACCAAAAATTCGACGACATTTGACATTCACCAACTTGCACTGGGCCCGCGTGGTGGATTACGGCCCATCCCCTCTCATGGAGAGGAGGCCTGAGTCCCAGCAGTAGGAACATTGAAAGGCTGGTTATGCTATATGTGTAATATGTTTGTGTATATCTGACTTGTATGTGTATGTGTAATTTGTTTCTGTATGTGCAATTTGTTGTGTAGGGCAATTGAATTTGTATTATGAGTTGATTTGTTTTTATGGACTCTGCTAGTTTGAAATAAATTTATTATTATTTATTTAATTAGTATAGATTGCTCAATTGAAACATGAACAAGTATGTTACAAGTACCACTAAACATTGTTGCGTTACATTAGTATTCTAATCCGCTTTAATCGCTTTTGTAACCTTCGCGTAAATAAGCTTATTAAGTACTTCTTCCATCAATTACAAATGGTCTTCTATTAAAAATATTTCCAAAAGTCATTCTCGTAAGAAAAAACTTCTCAAACTGTTATTCCCAGAAAACGCTGACACGAACCTCTTAATAGAGTGAAACTTAACTTGAAAAACATTAGTGACGTCATAAAAACTTTTGTTTTACCGAAGAAAATTGTCTAAGGAAGTTATCTCGGTGAATTCTCTCAAGTCGGAATGACCCACTTTGGTGAAGCATTCAACGGCAGTTTAAAGGGATTTGGTGTACCTACTGAGATGTGGTAGACTGCATAACTGAGTTGGTTGCGTTTTAGCTTTTGTTAAGGGGGAAGCGTCAGGGTAGCCCGCGAAATTCAAATTTACTTAGTTTTTTTGCATTTTGCTAGATCAGTGGATGCCAAATGTCTTAATTTTTGTCCTAGTCATGACGCTATTGTAGCTTTTAGGAAATACAGACTCCGGCAGGGAATTCCACTCCTTACCAGTATAGCATAGTCGGCCTTATAATGTTCCCTCTGTTGGGACTCAGGCCTCCTCTCTAGGAGAGGAAATGGGTCGTAATCCACCACGCGGGCCCAGTACGGGTTGGTGGATGTCACATGTCTTCGAAGTTTTGGTTCTAGGACATGCCGGTTTTCCTTCACCGTTTTGAGAGGAGTGGTGATTAAATAAATTCCACAAAGGAAAGCGCCTGCCTGGGTTTGAGCCTACAAAGTACCTACAACACATAAGTCGGGGCAGTTTTATGCTCAGTGTCGAATTTATTTACGGAATTATAATCAGCAATATATAATAACCCTCTCAGTTGGCCTACTATTGAGTGGCTATTTTTATGAAAAAGTCCAATAATGTTCGCTGAATTTAAATTATACGAGTAATTCAGTAAAGCCATATTTGTTACGAATACAAATCATATTTTAGTAATGAATATAGATCCTAACGCTGACTTGGAAAATGCAAAAAAAAAATCGAAATTAGTGCATAACTGATCTCATCTGATGGTAAGCAGTGATGCAATCGTTGATGGTGAGGCGCACTAGTTTATTAAGAGCTTATTTACTCTAGCCTCGAAAACACCTAAATTATAATCAGACGGGAAGACCGCAGTAGGCAAATTGTTCCAGTCCTTCGATGTACGCAGTATAAATCACGAGGCGAAACGCTTCCGGTCCGTAACCAATCCCGTCCGTAGAGGTTTTAACAACGTAAGTGTGGATGCTAGCCGTACGTCAGGTTGTCATATGGTAGAAAAGTGATGGCGGAATGAAGTCATGAAATTCCCGCGAACACTCTCCAAAATGCATCCTGTAAAATACCTGAAGGCTGGCTACCCTACGCCTGTGCTCCAGGTTTGGCAGATTGGACTTAACCAAATCTGGATCACCATAAGCCTTTTCACACGCCTTACCGCCGTGACCAAAGCTGCTAGAAGGCATTTTGCAGCACCAGTTCGTATGTGGCTTCAGTACTCTACACGATCAGATCTGTGCTTTGTATAACATTAGAAGCTGTCCCGGTGTGAAGTACCGCCGGGCCTAGGTCCGAGAAACTTCAATTCCCAAGAGCTGAAAGTATTCGGTGCACTCCAGGAATACATTTCAGAAACAGGTGAACAGACACGCTTGCGTTTTAGCACTAAGGACGCGAGCAGTTCATCCCCGAAATAAAAAAGAATTTCGCGGGTTAACATCGAGCATCCACCTTAAAGGATAATGGTGTTTCGAAACTTTGAATTCTTGTTCAAGATTGTTTGTTGGTTCTTTGGTGTCAGTTTTATTACTGTTGGAGCTTTATTAGGTGTCACTTTTTGCTTTCGGCTGATTATATATTTTTAGGGTTCCGTACCTCAAAAGAATAAAAAGCGGAACCCATATGCGGATCACTTTTATTTCTGTTTGTCTGTGTGTTCGTCACGATTATTTATATCGGGAACGCTTGAAGGTATCGAGTTGAAATTAAAACCGTATACTCAGGTCTATGATCCCTTGAAGCTGTGAAAAAAAAAGATAAACTTTTGAGTTAACGAAATAAAAGATGCAGCAGTTTATGTCGAAAAAACATATATTTTTTCACTCTAAAAGGAATCAAAATTCATAGGGTACTTCCCGTTGACCTAGAATACTGAAATTTGGCATGAAGCAAGGTCTCATAGCACAAGTATAGAAAAAAGTCTGAAAACTGTAAATTTGTAGTCAAGTCACAAAAAAAAACTGCGATTCTGAAAATTGTATGTAACTCAATTCGGAAAATGAACTGTTTTGAGGTACCTAAGTTTGTCTCGTACTTGTTGTTACATCGTATCAATATTTCATCCACGCCTTTGCAAAATCTTCAATGAAACCTAGTATACGAGAACACAAAATGATTTTTAAATATTTGTTCTATATTTTTTTGAAGGACAAAAAGCTCCTATTACTTAATAAAAAGTAACCAATTGGATAAAAAGTGAAAAATGAATCTATACAAATTTTCCTAACCAATTTCTTTTAGTAAGTAATGCTAGAAAGAAAATTATCTTTTTTTATGAAAACGCGGTGTATTAAATTATGTCAATAGATGAAGAACCTAATTTTATTAACCGACTTCAAAAAAGAGGAGGTTGTGTGTTCGGCTGAATGTTTTTTATTTTTATTTATGTATGATGTATGACCGATTTTGAAAAGTTTTTTTTGATTGCAAGGTTATGCTTCCCATAGAAATATTGTTATGATCTGATCATGATATTCGAAGATATGGAACAGAACTTCTCATAGGGTTACAGCAGGACATTCGTAACAAGTAAAATTGCTTTATTTCTACGTGTAGTCGATGACTGACTGTAAGAAGAGGGGGAATATATCGAACTGATCTGATGATGAAGCCTGAAGTTAGGCACCGGAACTGTGTAATAAATTCATTTAATCTAACTTTGTTTGATATTATTAGAATTCTCATGAGATGCACTCTGGCTATAAGGTATTTAAGTATGGCTGAGGGGTACTTTTTAGTGGTGGTACCATAACTAAAAAAAATAAAAATAAAAAAATACAACCGACTTCAACGTAAAAAAAACACTGAAAAGTGCGAAATAACTTTAATTTCGGAAGTCGGTGTTTCTATAATAGTTTTGTCTCTTCGTTTTTTGACACCGACTTCCGAAATTAAAGTTATTTTGCACATTCCAATGTTTTTTTTTTACATTGAAGTCGGTTTTTTTTGTTATAGAGGGAGTATTTAAAAGGCACTGATATTTGTCTTGGTTTCTGATATTAAACATATATCGGTATTTTTAATATCTCCCTATCTTCATAATTCCGTTATTTTTTCATCCTTTGTTAGTTTATTTGTGAGGGATTGAATTCGTTATTTTTTTACTTAACTGTGTTGTGAATTTTAAGTGACGCCCGTGGGGGGAGGTACATGCTCTTAACGCGATCCAATTGACGGCCTAAACTGAATTGCTAAAGGGATGGAGCTATATAGGGTGTATAGTTTCATCCCTCTTTCTCGTTCAACGAAACTGAAGCTAACAGCCAAACAAGTCAGGGCGGATCTAGTGTGTGTCTCTAGGCCCAAAACCAAATTGTCAATGTAAAGTTAAATTGAGCTACACGGTACTGTTTCAACATCTAAAAACAACAATTTTACGCAGATGGTAAGGTCCCTGTAATAAGTTCAAACATTTTAATTGCAAATTAATAATATTTTTATAACCACTCTCCTGTAACTTTGTTTCGTTTGCACGACTGTCAATTTATCATGTTATGTTAAGGCCCTAGGAATGGATTGTTATATTTTCAAGAATAACTTTTTAGGAGACCGATTTTTATTCAAGGAACTAAAAATAGCTCTTTCAATTTACAGATTTTTTGAAACTTTCTAAATTTCTCATTGTCGCGATACTAAGAAAAGTTCATTCAAGAAAATGATTTCAGTAATTTAATATACAAAGGTTTTGTTTCGAAACAAGATAAGAATGTTCGTAAAGTTACGAGATGAATATGAAATGAGGTTTATTTACATATTTTCGTCCTTTGACTAAGTATGTTACAAAGTATTGTTGATATATTTTGTTTTCAATGTATTCTGGATTCTCTTTCCTAACACGAATATATGAAGTGTTGTTTTATTTTATGTGTATTGTTGGGGAAAGTTGAGACAGACAAAATTTTGTTTTAGTAAGTGAAGCATTATGGGTGTTGCACTTTAATGTATCTAAGGTCTTTTTTTATCAAGACTATTCGAACGAAGTTGAAATAGAAAATATTTTTTTTTGTATAACGTTGCGTCACATTACCCTATGTCGTCGGTGCGTTCACAAACATATAAAACACATAACACCCAGAATAATTATTTGCAGGTCATACAAATATTTTTACCGTGCGGAAAACGGACCCGTGCCATGCAGAGTAGCACTTTAAGCAGCATTTTAAGTAATGTTGCCACATTTGTGTTCTTATTTTAAAATTCAATGTTTTATGTGAATAATTTCGGGCAAAACGCTGCTTTGGCTCCACTGTAATATCACGTTCAAGTGGAATAATTTGGGATGACTTTCTTGGAAAACGCGAGTTATTAGCAGACCTTCGAGGCTGCAGCAGTCTTTGGTTTGTAGGGATAGACCAGAGATTTCACATAGTCCCCAAGAAAATAGTAGAGCGGTGATAAGTCAAACGATGTCGATGGACAGTGAATGGAGGTTTAGAGGAATCGAATGCAGTGCACGGAACTTATGCCGTACAGATAGAACAGAACAATTTGAATTTAAACAATTTCAACACGTTATGGAATCGAATCATTCCACTGTCAAATGAGAAGACTAAATAAGTATACCCTATCTAAAAACCCTACAGCTTGTAGCGTCATCTATGGCGTCACATAAGAACTAATCCTGCATCGCGCAATAAAAGTTCTCAGTGCGATTAGAACATATAAAACAGCCCCATATCATCTATCGGGCAGCTGCCCACCAGACATTAAACCGGTCTGGTCGGAGGATCCTCTATTTTCAACGGAGGTTTGCGGGACTTTATTCTCTGTTCCGCCTACCTCCAAAAGCTAATTACTCTAAAAAACTGTCTCTTCTCCACCCTAGGTTGACTGGTAGAGAATGCCAGGCATTAAGTCCGCCATTGTACTTTATGTTGCATGAAGATTTAATAAATAAAGTAGGTGTTTGTTTTTTACTCTCTCACGCTCCAACGGCAAACGAATTTTGAAGAAACTTGGCATACAGTCAAATGGGGTGAATAGAAACAAAACTTCAAAGGGTGTTTTCACGATATTAGAATATTTTTTGCAGCATTTAACTATATCAATGTATCAATGAATTGTTATTCTAAAAACTCGATGCTTTGCGATAATATGGTATCAAAGTGAAAAACCATTCCAAAGTTTTGTGTCTATTCGCCCCTGCGCTTCTATTACCCCGTTTTACGGTACACTTAGACCATGTCCTAGAATATAACATAGGTTACTTCTTTATTCCGGGACTTGTTGTGTCGTTTCCTTGTTCCCTTTTTTTTAAGTGTGGAAGTCACCTAATGACTTCTCGCGCTGTGAGTGGAGCACGAGGGCGTGTCAGACTTTTACTGACTAAAACCACACCTGTGTCCGTCAGTTGCCCTTTGCGTTCTAGGACTACGGGTTTCCTTTTTAGAAATTTTCCGCGGTCCTAGCTAGCGGGCATCGGCCCTGCTGGGCCTCTACGGTTTGCTGACATCTCCGTCATCGCGTGGATTACTACGCGCTGTTGACGACTGGGCTCGGTCGGATCAATTATCACACGGCCTGACGGCAAGCTACCCATTGCTCGACGTCCGCAAGCCCGCGTCTACCGTGGCTGGTAGTCGGGGTCAGAATTTCGGCGGCTGGAGCGTGAGGACATTCATTCTCCCACGCGTGCGGCCTCCTCCTTCGCTAGCATTACTGCTGCTTGTTCCCTTGGGATAACTTTTTTTTGATTCATGCAGGCAAAGCCGCTGTCAGAAGCTAGTCAGTAAAATGCTCGCTCCCTTAACCTGATTAACCAACAAGGCAAAAATCAAAGATGTAAACATTACTAAAACGGTTTTCCTGTCTTCCATAGACGTTGCACTATAGTGTTCGTGTCCTTGCTAATTCCTTTAATAATGAAGTTCAAAGTAATTTGAATTCGAAAAGCCGCGGTTTCGCAACCTCAATTAAAACGCGGATTCATGGCTTAATTTGAGAAATTGTAGTGTTAACTACTATGGCAGTCGGAACCGCTGGAGAGTCACTATGATTAAACGGAGTTAGTGCTGTTGTTAGTGTGCTGCTACATAAAAGAAAGAAAGAAAATGACGTTTATTGGCATTATAGAAAAATAGAAATACCTTAAAATGAAACGAAACAAAAAAGTATGAAAATTAATAAAAGTACAATAATTATTACTTGAATGGCCTGTTGGTCTAGTGGTTAGTGGCCCTGCTATTCCGGAGGTCGTGGGTTCAATTCCCACCCAGGACAAATGTTTGTGTGATGAGCACGATCTTTGGTTCTTATGACTGGGTGTAACTTATCTATAATATGTACCTATGTATTTCGAAATATATAAGTATATCAGTTGTCTAGTACCTACTCATGACACAAGCTCTGCTTAGCTTGAGACTAGACAGCGTTATGTGATAGTTGTGGAATATTATATTATTATTATATATTGTATTATCGATGATCTTCAGCTTCCGCACTGAGGTACAATCTTACCTATGATAGCAACAGTTCAATTCCCGAATCGAGTTACGAAGATTTTTCCGAATGTCTAAAAAGGTTTTTTTTTATGACGTAACTACAAATTTACAGTTTTCAGATTTTTTCCAGATGCAATCATTGATGGTCAGGCGCACTAGTTTATTAAGAGCCTATTCACTGTAGCCTTGAAGATATCTAAATTATAGTTGGACGGGAAGACCGCAGCTGGCAAATTGTTTCAGTCCTTCGATGTACGCAGTATAAACGACGAAACGAAACGCTTAGTCCGGACCGTTGAAGTTTCAATAACGTAAGGGTGGATACTCGCCGTACGTCGGGTTTTCCGATGGTAGAAAGGAGATGGTGGAATCAAGTCATGCAATTCCCGCGCACACTCCAAAATGTAACCTGTAAAATTAAAATACCATGATAAGAACTAAAGATACTCATAAATCATTTAATCTAGTTTAAAACAACGGGAGTTCAGATCCACAGCCCTCAGCGATTTCTCCCGTCTCAATCCCTTAGAAAATTATATCGCTAACATTTGCCTACACGTATTGTTCTCTTACACTCAACTACGATCCATCCGACACCTTTTACTTAAAACCATTACAAACTAAATAAATAACTCTTATCAGACCTAAACTTCCACACTCTACTTACTGATAAGAAAACTGGGCTTCACTAACCATGTTTACTTAGTGTTCCAACATTTACTGAACTTATGTAGTAACACTTTCAGATAATGTCCTGACGTCGTTTGAGAGATTCTAATCTGTGTATTTAGGAATTAGTCGAATGAGGATTTTGTTGATGATAATTTGTTATAAATGGATTAGTTAATGGGTTTAGTAGGGTAACTGATCCTGATGAGGTTTTAAACACGAAACTAGGTCGTGTTTTGTTATTAATTGAGTTTTATAGCCACCACGAACTAATCCAAATCATCACGGTACCGTTTTGTGGGCCTCTAACTGGTGATGCAACGGAAGTGTCTTAACGGAAGAGGAAACGGAAACAGATGTCAAAAGTAAATCTTTGCGGATGCGGATGCGAAAACGGAAGCGGAAGTGTTAATACTATTAAGAAAAAGCACAAATTTATTTTTAAAAAACAACTGAAGGTTTACGTCGTATTCTTCTGTTTAGAGTTCTGTTCTGAGTTTTGTTTCAACATTACCTCTAACGTAGGCGCGGGCTTGTGGACGACGAGCGATGGGTAGTCCGCCCTCTGGCCGGTAAGAACCACGCCCGAGTCATCGACGGCGCGTAGTGTTTCCACTTTCTAGTGTAACCTTAGACACTCCTCTGTTAGTCTTACTTATATAATGACAGTGTAAAACATCGTGAGACATGAAAAACCATTGCGATGATACTTTAGTCTCAAATCGGCAACACGCTATTGCAGCTTCATCCCCCTCTAAGTTAGCAGGCATTGGAAAAATAAGGTGCGACGGGTCCAATCTAATTTTTCCATCAAGCTTGGAATTTCTTCTACGAACGTCATCATTACACTACAGCCTATCGTGTTTGTACAAGCGCATCCGTACGACGAAGCGATGACGTCACTATTGAAGAATGATTAAAGTCGTCTGCTAACTGTTACGTGAATAAGCAAATTGCTCACGTTGCTTCCAACTGGACTGAATGGAAATTGTTCTGTGAATCTTGCATTGCATTTAGTAGACAGTTAAGCTAAAACATTGACAGAGAGCAGTGGTGGCCGCGTGGTAACGGCTCAGACTTACGGGTTGTATGTCGCGGGTTCAAACGCAGCCAGGCGCATTACTTTGTGTTATTTATTTCATCAGCACTGCTCTCAAAACGGTGAAGGAAAACATCGTGAGGAAACGGGCATGTCCTAGAACCAAAAATTCGAAGACATGTGACATTCACCAATCCGCACTGGAGCCGCGTGGTGGATTATTCCCTCCTAGAGAGAGGAGGCCTGAGTCCCAGCAGTGGGAACATTGAAAGGCTGATTATGCTTATGCTTATGCTATAAGCTAGAACTACATTAGACCGACGCATACGTGTAACGCGCCTGATTTGTACGTAGAACGACGTCGCGTGGCGTGGATCAAGTGTAGCTCTACAAGTTTAGTTTCCATATAAAATGTATGGAGACCGACGCGCCCAGATCGGCGTTTGTGGCACACGTGTGCGCAATGTAGTTCTACCTTTAGAGGAAAACCGCACTGGGCCCGCGTGGTGGTGGGCCCATTCCTTCTGCTAAACAGGAGGACTTAGGATTATGCTATGCTTAGGCAGTAGTGTCTGACAATTGTCATAGCTCATAGAAGGTCACTTGTGTAGACAAAGTGACTTTCTGTGGGTGATGACGATTGATTAAAATGTTAGGAATTTACGACGTGACTTTTCTGTAGCTTATGTAAATCCCATGCATTACTTGTTAATCGATAGGTAATCTCTTTGAAATAATTTATCGTTACAGCTTATAGAATTACACTTTGTCCAAGTCCGTATGTACTTTCTGTATAGTCTTATGGATATGCAAGATTCGGGCTGTCACAATGGTTTTCAATCTCAAACGGTTGAGTTAAAAAGTTCAAAATGCTAGCGAAAATATTAGTCCAAAATGTACCTAAATAGGGATGCCTGCTAGGGCTGTGGGGATTTTAAGAAGAGTTACCAAGGCCCTAGAACGCAAAGCAAATTAAGGGCATTGATGGGTTTTAAGGGCCTATTTCACTACGTGATATGTCTTATTTTTTGTTCCGAGTAAGACCGGTCTAACCCTTATTACACTACGCGACATCGACTAAGACTGTCTGAATATCGAGTAGTATAATAGGCCCATTAGTCGGCAAAAGTCGCGTCGCACGCCTTCTTGATCCATTCTAAAGCAGAAGTCATCTGATTATTTTCGACCTCAAAAAAAAAATGTCAATAACTTGTATCACAAGATAATATCTATGATAATAATTAATCCTTAAAACTTTAATCTAAAAATGTTGATTCCAAACACACTATACTTCGAGAATTATTACTTCGCCGACTCATCACATCATAAGATCTTGTGTCTTATAAACCCCTCGGATTAAGCCAAATTGAGATGTGACTTAGACGATATTTTGGTAACAAAAATATCTCAACTATTCATGAAGGTTTAATTAATTAAAATTTATAAAAATATACTCTTGTAAGTTGGTACAAACAAGTGGAAGACCTTGTACTGTGACAAGTCTATTAACTTCATCAACTTATTATTTACTACATTCATTTTTATGTCAATGTCAACGTTCAAGCTACATGTATTATATAAAAGAAGAAACTGACTCACCGAGAAATAAACGCGCTGCCGAAACTACTGGGACTAAGAACGTGAAATTTTGCACAAGGCTTCCTTTTATGACGTAAGCGAGCACTATAGGTTTTTTTTTAAGTGGTGATAAGGAGGAATTTTGTCCGCATGCAAAATAATAATAATATTCCACAACTATCACACAACGCCGTCTAGTCTCAAGCTAAGCAGAGCTTGTGTTGTGTTATTAATACTAGACAACTGATAAACATACTTATTTATTTCAAAATACATACATAATTATGATAGATAAATTACACCCAGACACAGAACAAATGATGGTGCTCATCACACAAATATTTGTCCTGGGTGGGAATCGAACCCACGCCCTCCGGCATAGCAGTCAGGGCCACTGACTACTAGACCAACAGCCTAGTCAAAATATACTTGATAGTTAGCACAAATAGTGATCTAAGTAAATGTTGACATTATTTGTTTTCAGAACTATTCCCAATTTAGGAAATTTTCATTATTTTATGGAAATAAGAATTATTTATTTGGATCAATAAAATTGAAACTTGGAACAAATTTTAATTAAAAAGAATAACAAAGACTATCCTCAATTTTTTTTTATGAAAACAAAGTTGCTGGCCAAGTGCTAGTCACCCCTAAATTTGTACTAAAAAAAATAAAAAAATTTTGATTATTGAAACATCCTGCAGTGTTAATTCCTTCGATTTTAATAACTCTATTGACCTCATTATCGCTTCGTGTCTTATCATTGTGAATTAAAAGTCTACTAATCTGTAAGATTACGTACAAGTAGAAATTATCAGTATATCGTATAATAGATACCTAAATATGGTTCAAAAGTAAAATTTAAACAGGTACCTGAGCAAACTTCCTAGGGCTAAGAAATATGTAAATAAAGACTTAGATACCGCGGTCCTGGAACGCAAAGGGCAAGTAAAGAAACAGGGTTGGTTTTAGTCAGTACGTAAATGTCTGACGCTCCCTCTCGCTGGAACCAGAACGGGAGGAGTCATTTTATGATTTCCCACAAAAAAGTAGGTAAACAAAAATTCAAAGCGATGGATGTTGTGAAGTAATTATAGAAATAGTATGGTGTTATGAACGATTGAACAAAGTGTTTTTTAAACTAAACATAGTAACGTCGTAGGCTCGGCGCAAACGGGCCGCCGGCCACAGCCACCAGTGGCAACCGCGCGCTACCGCCACATTTGCAACAGTGGCAGAAGCGAGTGACAGCCACCGGTGTTCGGAAGCCGCCACATTTTATAAACCGCTGTCTGCTGTCTGCAATTTTACGCTGGGCTCCAACACGAAAAGTTTGCTCGTGCATGGTGGTATGGCATTGTGGCGCGTGAGATACCTAGAGCATCTAACGGTTACCTTCGCGGGGGGTGGAGCAGTGCGAAAGTGCGGGTGTCTGCGTTTTGTGTGGCCCGTAGCGGCCACGAGTGGCGAGTCACGGACACTGCTGTAGCGAGTGGTCGCCACCGGCTACACGTGTGCGGCGCGTCTATACAAAATATATGAAAAAGTTTGTCAAGTCGCTGTCGCTGGCCACCAGTGGCCTTAAAGTCTAAAATTGCTATTACTTTTTTTTAAAGTCGCTGGTAGAAGCTAGTTAGTAGATAAAGATATGGTCTGGTGAGAGATCTTTGCTATCACTCAGATTATAGACAAAGCTATTTTCAAGGGTAATCATTTAGGTCACTTCTTGAATGGGTGACCGCTACGTTATTTACAGTTTGCACTTTGAACATCTTTTTAAGTTCCTACTTGTGGGAGAGGTAAGTAGACCAACCAGGCAAGAAAATCTATAATTAAAAGAATGATTGTGTTGAGACGAAAAACCAATGTATTAGCAAAGGCAAAAGTTGAGACAGCAATTTATAAAAATATTTAAAAATAATATAGTAAAGGGAGACGTATTGGTGATATAAGTAATGTGGTGATATTTTTTTTTAAAACGGAATACCACGCAGTTCCAAGCAAGCACATTCATGAAACAGCGCTAGTGAGTTGTTACGAGCGTGAGGAGAATAAATATCTTCACACTAGTAACATATTATGCTTAGGAAACTGTATGGTTTTGTGTTTAAAAAAATATCACCACATTACTTATATCACCAATATATCTCCCTTTACTATATAACTAACAAAAGTCCAGGAATTTGATTAGTATCTATCTATTACTAACGTGGTTTTAATACTACTATTAAAAGGTCGTGGGTCAACTTTTGTAACGTTTTTAATACATCGCACAACATGATAGCCTAGTGACGAGTATCATGAACTGAGCAAAGTAATTACCATTCGTATATTTGCAACTTGTTTTTAAGGGGAAGCCTTATGAGCAGGCGGGAACCACTATACCCTATTCATCTGAGCTTGAGACAAAATAAAAACAAAGAAAACAATTTAGGTACCTTCGGCCAAGTTTCTTCGACGGGTTTGAATACATTAATAATAATAACAGTCTTTTTGAATGCATTTGTCTTTTCTTTGCACGTTTTTTCTCCGGCAAATAACAAGAATTCAACGAAAATATCTAAGACCATCTCGTATTTACAAGTTGATCGATAGTAAAAAAGATTACGGATGACGCGCCCGGTGACAAAACGTCACATTTTAATGTAAAATAAATGTAATCTGTGGTTTATAATTTAGTAGTATTATATATATGGTTTGTTTATCTTATGTCTCACGGCTCCCTAAATAGGGTATAGAGTCGACACTTGCCTGGGCTGCTGAATTGTTCGAAAGAGTTACCGTAGCCCTGGAACGCAAATGGCAACTGAAGGAACACAGACGGGTATCAGCCAGTAAAAGTCTGACACTCTCGTTCCACCTAGAGCAGAGAGAAAATAAAAAACCTTATGAGAGCATAAGAGGTTCTTACTACATAATTATTACTACCCGCTTTTTGCGTAGGTATCTACCCTAATCCACTAATTGCCTTTTATCAAGTAACTATCTTCCCGATCCAATTTTAGGCTATTGTCCAAACTACAAAGCCTACTTAATACGACGCGGTAAATGCTTACCGCTTCAGGTATTACGTTACCTTAAATACTTGACAATTAACTTTTTACCGCTAAAGGGAATCCCACACGCGCATGGAATTAATTACATTATCTTGGTCGTGTGGGATTCCTGCATGTTCACCGCGATAAAATATAGTCCTATCTGCAAATCGTGCTTGGATTCACAAGAGCTGGTTTTTTTTTTTTTCAATGAGTTAGAAGTTTACTACGGATTATTCACATGTGTCCAGAAATTGTGTATGGCCAGCAAAATGAAAGATACCTTAGTCTTTCCTAAAATTAAACATTACAGTCTTCTGAAATTATTAATATTTTAAAGTAAGTCCCCAAGACCTCGTGCCCAGCGATTTTGTTTAATTTTCTCTCCGCAAATGTCTCAGATTCCGACTTTTATTAAATTACGAATTATTTATTCATCATTTCTTGAAAAGACGTTTATTTAAGTACGCGTTCTTTCATAAATTTAAACCAATCCATTGGGGGCGAGGTTTCCGAAAAGCGCTTAAGGAAATATGTTGTAAATTGGCCGTATTTTCGTCGGAATTGGAATTCATTAAAGGTAATAAAGTTGATTTCCTTGGCTCTGGGTCAATGTCAATTTTCGAAGCGTACCTACACCTACAGGCTCCGCCGCCGGGATTCCGATCCCGATTTCCGGCCACCGTAGGCGCGGGCTTGCGGACGGCGTGTAATGGGTGGCTCGCCGTCCGACCGTCCGGTAACCGTCCGGATCGAGCCCAAGTCGTCGACGGCGCGTGCTGTTCCACGCGCGCCTCATGGAGATGTCAGCAACTGTAGGGGCCCAGCAGGGTCGTACCCTACTGGGGCCACGGGTAGTGTGAAAGCGGGGCCGGGGCCTCGGGATGAAGGCAAAGTAGGAACAGGAGTGGGTTTTTAGTCAGTAAAAGTCTGACACTATCTCCCTCTTTGCCCAAGGGCGGGATTTGTCATTAGATGATTTTACCACCTAAAAAAAAAACCTACACCTACAAGCTACTTACAGATCTTCAATGAATGGGGCACGAGTTTCATCTCCAAACACATTAACGTTACGCTCCGTGTTTGATGTGCCAACAAAATTAGTATTCAGGTCAAAGTGTTTCACGTAATTTCTTATACTGTGTATGTAATATGCGTAATCTTGAAGAAGTTCTCGCTTGTTTAGCCTTGGGTGGTTACTTAATCGGTCATTGTTCTTTACACTTGTTGTTTCCTTTGTTGTTACACGTACAACTTGATACTCTTAATTAGTTATGTTTCTAAGGTACATTTCCTTTAGTATTATTTGGCGTACCTTCGTTATTTAGACTTAAGATTTTACAAGGACTCTTCAACTGGAAGTTATGAGAGACTGTTATTGTAAGTGTCGAGCTGTCTATGACCTGTGTACGTGACTAACCAGTCACGTAGGTTGGTTAGGACAGTTCGATAATCAATGAATAGACGTTCAATTTTGTGAACAGTAAATACCTTATTGGTCAAGTCAGAAGCGGTAACCGAACGTGATTCGTGTTTTGGAAATATCTGCTTGAAAATTCTCTGTTGCCGCCTTCGGCAAATACATGGCATTATTATAAATCAGCTACCACGTAACGTTGCCTAAATGTGTTCTTCTCTCAGCCATTTCCCTCGTTCATTACCGTGGTAACTGCAAATTGGTTATCGTGTTCGATACATAAATGCTCGTATGTATTAATTTTACGGCTCCTCTGATTAAATTGTATTGGAAACACGTTGTTAACTGTGTCGATATTGTTTTTGATACGATCTTTTGATGCGAAGAATTTTTTTGGCGAAAGGTTTTATCTTATAGCCTTCGGGGTCTTTTAGTTTATGATGAGCTTTATCAGCAATATTGAGTGCCTTGTACGCCTTTTTTTTTGTGGAAGCTAATCATTCAATCACTTCCTGCCGCACGCCTGGGTGGAGCGAGAGTCAGATTTTTACTGATCAAAACTTTACAAAATTGTTTTATTTTGACATTTATTTTTTTATTGTTTTTTTTTTATTATTTTGACATTTTAATATTACTATAATCTACATAAAATATATCTATATAATATTATATATCTATATAAAATTCAATGCCAATTTTCGTTGTATTTTTATAACTCAAGAACGGGCTCACCTATCCAAACCAAAAGGGGTTTAGGCTTTGTTCGGACTATTTAGTAGATGGTTTAAGTAAAGTTTGCACAAAATCGGTCGAGCGGTTCTTCATTTATCACATTATTAGGCGGTACGATGTTCGCCGAATCAGCTAGTAATTTAATAACTGTGACTGACAAGGCTAACATATCCTATTTTTTATCTTGTAGCTACTTTCATTATTTGCATACCCATGTGATGGTTAAACATGGAGAACTTTATTATTCATTTAAAAACAAAACATCAATGTATATTTTTACCCATGTTTGCAAATTAATAAATGATTTTTTATTTGAAATTGACCTGTATTCCTTCAGTTCCCCGTTAGGTTCCAGGGCCAAAGTAACTCTTTCGAGCGATCCTGATGACCAGTACTTAGTGGGCCTGACTAGTCTTTACTAGTACAGATACCGGCACGAATCTTGAGCGCTCGGCGAAAGAGTGGGGATCGCTTTGCGCATCGTACACATAAGCGAGTCAATCACTGTACAAGGATTGCACTCCCCGCCCCCGCGTCTTACTTCATACCACTTAAGAGACCCGATGTTTCACTTCTGCGCAAGTGGAAGTGAGTTAGTCAGCGCTCATGATCCATGCCGGTATCTATAGTATTCCTGTGTCACTCAGGAATCCTCATCTCTCGACGCCTTAGTTACACTATTTCCTCATTCAGCTTAATTTGTGGTCTGGTACCTTCTTGTCCGTTCTTACCCACAGAATCTATTTTGCTTTGTAAATGGGCCTTTATGTTTACTGATGGACTTCTTGATTAGTTAATTTTAAACATCTTTGATGTTTTGATAGTCCTTGTCTATAATAGAACGTCGTTTTATTATTTATACCTTCTTGACAATCTACAAGTACTTACCTGAAAAAGGTTTAATGAATTTAAACAGATTATTATATTTTTCGACTGAATTCATCAAATCAGACATTGATTGATTTGATATATTTATATGGTAGACAATCAAATAGCATGCAAGCATTGAAATAATAATAATTGAATCCGATGGATAAGAGACGCACAGGAACGTTCATTGTGGCGACATTTGGGGGAGGCCTATGTCCAGCAGTGGACGTCTATCAGCTGAAATGATGACGTTGATCATGATGATGATTGAAATAACAGTCTTAAATTCATTTTTGTTCTTAATGTGGGACATCTTCAAATAAATTGAACCGCTCTAGGTAGAGCGAGAGGGCGTGTTAGATCTTATTTATTTATTTATTAAAGCTTCATGCAACACAATAGTACAAAGGCGGACTTAATGCCTCAGCAAGTTTGTGTCTTGATCTTCAGTTGTCCTTTGCGTTAACTCTTTCGAACATTCCCGCAGTCCTCTCAAATCCCAACATAGCATACCTTACGTATATAGCAAATACACAATATTAAAAACTTTGAAAATCTTAAACAAAATACAGAGAAAATGAATACAGCAGGTATTTCATAGTATTCGTAACAAAATTTACACCGACTTTGTCTCACTGTTAAGGGGGTACACACATCTGAAACTTGATACAACACACAGTATCGTTATCGCCGCACCACAGCTAGGACTTCTGGCGAAGCTTTTGAAACTAATATCCTAAACTCTGTCTACAGTTTCCTTTAAAACTGGTTTGACTTGTAGCTTGCGTCGCTTTATTTTAGTATTATTTTGACTTACTTTGTACCGGCTTAAGATGGTATGATACAGCATTCTGATATTTTTTATGACTTTGTTTTAGGTTTAATTTAAGACTTGAGTCCGGAATGTGATGTTAATTCTTTGCTGTCTGTAAATGCCCGGTTCTTTAAATATATAGTTCTTTTTATTCATCACACTTCACGCTAATATAAGTTAGGTACAATGGCAGATGTTTTGTTTAGGTAGGATTTCGTGTATGTATTTTTGTATGTGTGATTATAAGGATGAACGGATTTGGATGAAATTTGGTACAAGGGTAGCCCGTGTCCTGGAATAAGACATAAGAATTTTTAATTAAATATGTTAGATCATTTTAATCTTTCAGGCGGGCGAAGCTGCTGGTTTGGTAGAAGCTAGCAAAATAATATACGTTCGTGTTTTTTGATGCCAACCATTATTTTTCTAGAAGCTAGTCATAAATATAAATTATAATAAGCAGAATAATATAATAAACCTGTTGTTTAAAAAACAGTAACATTATAACAAGTTTGAATTTAAACTAGAAACAAGCACTTGGTTTTTTTTTACACACACCTTAATCTACGAGAGGTCAATAAACTCACGATCCTATTCATAATGCAAGACAACAAAATGGCGATTTCACACGCGATTTTGGTACAAGTTTAATGCCGTACGACTTTAAATGTCGGATTTCCGTTTCCTTAAGCAATAAAACTATATTGTACAAACGCATGCTGTTCACGAATATGTAAATTGTCAATTGTGTCAAGTTCACTTTGCGGCTTCAAAGTTTTGGCGCCGCTTGACGTCTGGTTTTAAAGCTGTGTACAGATGGGCGATTTATAAAAGCGATATTTAATCGCACAAAAACAGCAATCGGATAAATATAAGATACCTATTTAATTAAGTAAAGAATGTGTACCCACTACATAGACCTCTCGCTCCGCCCAAGAGCGAGAGATGTCATAAGATGATTTTCCCACCGAAAAAAAAATAAAAACTACATAGACCACTAACGTGAAAATCTTACCATGCAAATTATAGCGAGGAGAACTTAAAGGGAGCAATCTATTCCTGGCATTAGGTGGAATGACAGCGCATTTCACCAAAGTTTTCACGTTAAAATTTCTGCAGAGTGAACGGCTACTCCTTATTATGTGACAAGCTATAATCTCATTAATTATAAGTAGATTTGAGTTTATATGTAGAAAAATCGCTATACGCCAGAGGCGTGAGTAACAGAGTTATAAATTATATCATAAATTAAATAGGGTGACTGGTAATTAGTGACCGATACTTAAACACGTAATTGTGCATCGTGCCGCTAACAGCTGATCGGGTGAAGGCGCGCGCGCGAAGTTTAAAGTTTCAAACAGCTGTTTTGTTATTGTGATTAAACTAATGAGTTTAGAAAAAAAGTTTCTTTAGGAAAGTTGTTTGTAATCAAGAGTACAATCACGTGTTTAAGTATCGGGCACTAATTACCAGTCACCCTATATATAACACTAATTAAAACTTTTTTATAAACAATACAGCATTTATAATATTACCATATGAGATTAAATAGGTCAGTACACAGTTCCTTCGTACTTATGTAGATATCGTATTTGCATACTCTTTAATCAATAGTAGACACTACCTCCCAAGCAATGACTTTCAAATAACCATGGCCAAGCAAAGCAACTAAATGCATATTTTTTGTGAAATTTTTATCTACTGGAAAACATCACACACAAAAAAGTTATTAACGAATGCTAAATATTCTCTTTACGTTTTGTCAATTAAACCAAAAAAATAATTGAAACGAGCTTGTCCATTAAACATACGGAAAAGAAATGCAATCCCCAAAAAATGGTGAAATACAACGGTCGGTCTGAATGCGATATAATATTCATTTCGCCTGATTGATCCGTTCTCAATGGACGCATTACCATACAATGCTGCGTCTGTCCCTGTTCCAAGCCGTTTCTAGGGATGGGCAAATGAAATAAAAAAATATCGATAAATTGTCGTTGCGATTTCCAAAGATCATTTTTTAGTAGAAGTAGAAAATTGGTACATCGTCTAAACTTCGAACAAAATATAGGTGACAGGCAGAAAAATGAAACATCGCTCGACGAACCGCAGCGACGATATCGAATCGATACTTTTAAATACTAAAGGCTTTTTTAAAAGCGTCCAGATTGACTAGGTATGTAGGTAAGTATATGAATCATCTTGTGGCACTGGTTTTCGGTCAAACAAAATATATCGAGATTTGATATTTAAATTGATACTCTAAAATAAATATTAAAAATATCGGTGGCCAATATCGATATTTAGATACCTCAATTGATTTAGCCCAGCCTTAGCGGGTTCCGGTTCTGTTAACTGCCATCAATTTTCTCAATGGAATCGTGAGATACGAAGATATCGGGTTTCTTTATGAATTCATGTGTGTCCGCTGTCAATGCGTGTTTGAATAAAGAAGGCATTGTGTTGATGGTAAGACAAGTTGGCATATCAAGTGTTTTCTGACACGTTTTTATTATTTTTATTATAATACTGGCTTCTGCCCGCAGCTTCGCCCGCGTAGAAAAAGTATGGCTTATGTGACTCAGGAATAAAGCAGCTTTCTATAGGTGAAAAAAAATTAGCATTAAGACCAGTACTTTTAGAGATATTATATAAGTGTACAAGTGTAGATAATATTCTTGCGCTTGATAAAGGTTAAGAAAGGAAAGAAAGAAAGAAAAAACGTTTATTCGCACCTCACACATACAGTAGAATTTTAAGCATGGAAAAAAAAAACTTTAAAATCTGTGCAAGGCCAAAAAGGCGCCTAACTCAGCATATGCTGCGATATTTAAAGATGATAAATAACGCTGGTATTCTGTTATGCCCGCGGTGATGCCACTGTCACACTCACGGAGGTTAAATAAAACTTATAAATATATCTATATATATAAAAGAAAGTCGTGTTAGTTACACTATTTATAACTCAAGAACTGCTCAACCGATTTTGCTGAAAATTGGTGGGGAGGTAGTTCAGAACCGACGGACGGACATAGGATATATTTTATCGAGTAGGGTAGATTAGGGTAGAGTAGAGTAGAGTAGGGTAGAGTTGGGTAGAGTAGGGTAGAGTTGGGTAGAGTAGGGTAGAGTTGGGTAGAGTAGGGTAGAGTTGGGTAGAGTAGGGTAGAGTAGGTTAGAGTAGGGTAGAGTAGGTTAGAGTAGGGTAGAGTAGTAGAATATAGACGGGAGCGAAGCCGCGGGCAAAAGCTAGTATATTAATATTTTATAAAGCAGCTGTTCCGGCTACCTTAGCTAAAATCTCCAAATTTTTGGCACCCTGCTGAGCTTTTTCCTCGATATAAGATCGGAACAGAGCGATTAAAAATATAATTCTTGCATGTGTAAGTGTAGTGTTACAGCTCTAATTTAAATTCAATATTTTATTCACGGTGTTTTTTTGTTTTAAAGTTAAACGAATGCATTCACCATGACCTCTTACCCGGATATAATGACATTAACTACACACATTAGAAAGGGCCATTGTTTTTTTCTTTCACTAAATTACCTAATCGCTTAATTCCCGTTAAACGTTAACTCATTGATTAAATAACTCCCAAAAGTCCCGTTAAGTAACTAACTACCGTAACTAATCTTTCCTTGAATTAATTTTAGACCAGGTTGTTTAGATTAGAGATAATTTTGATGGTTACATACAATTTTGGAATAACGAGCAAATGACACAAAATTTTTGGTATTTTTTTTCTTTTTATCTCATCATATGAAATAAGTAAAAAGAGCTGACCCGATGAACTTCGTTCAACCTAATAGTCAATGAAAATTGTGATAACTAGTGATCGGAGCAGGTAGATTGAATTGGGGTCATTGATCCGAAACATATGTATGAATATGAACATTCCTCTGGAATTGGTGCTTCGATCGGAATTCGATTGTTGTTATTATTCAACAGATAACTAAAAAAATAATTTACTTTCGATACGTTCCTTTAAATTTTGAATTGAGTAATAATAATATCACTACCAACATTAACAATATTTAATTGAATCCGGAAATACTGGAATTACTTTCCGGAAAAATGGCTTATCCATGTTATTCTTTCTGTGTGCATTTATGATACAAGCACAAAAATCAATCTATCTACTCCGATCACTGGCTGATAACTTCTAGCTAAACTGTCAAAAAATAACGCTATCTATTGGCATTACCAGTACCAACATAATTCATTTTAAAATTATCTTTAATTAGAGATGGCGTTGTATGTGAATTTTTTTTTCGAGAACTTTTCCATATTTTCTCCCTGGACTATCACGAATATCTTAAGACCGAAATTAGCCAAATCACTCCAGCCGTTCTCGAGTTTTAGCGAGACTAACGAACAGCTAGTCATTATTATATGTATATATATATTCAAACTTTATTTACAGTACATCAGCATACTTATAATAGAAAAGAATAGAGTAGAATCAGACACAAAAAGATCCATACAGTGTAACTTAAATATAGATATATATATACTCCCAAGCCGATTTCGGCTACGGTGACTGGATTCTGAAAAGTGCAACTACGGGTTGCGATCATGTACTCTGATGTGACTAATAAAGCCTATCCTTGCTGTAAACGTGCTTGCACAGTGTGGGCACGTTAAAACACCATTTTTGTATAGGTATTGGATGTTGGAGGGAGGCTTATTCTTGATGGTATCTCGCCTGAAGTCGAGATCTCTCTTACGTTGGTCTTCAAAGGTTTCCAACCAATTCTATCTTTTGCCGCCTCCTCCTTAACTTAAATAACTTGTTATATAAGTAATGCAACAAGGTCCTACTGTATTTTGTATGGTGTACAATAAAGAGTATCAATCAATTAATCAAGGCATTCCATACTAGTCAACCTATCTGTTAATTCAGTATTTTACAAAAATAACATTAGGCTAAAATATATTTTTTTTCGTTTAAGGCTTTAAGCCCTGAACCATCCGAACAAGCGTATTTTATTTCTGGAACCCCTAAATTTGGCTACCCTGTATAACCTGTTGGTTTCATTCGAATTTTCTTAATATATTTACATAGACCTTGATGTAACACAGTTTCTAAATTAAAATTATAATATATTTACATTCGACTGAATACGGATTTAATTTGAAATTATGTTCTGGTCCCTCAAGGGTTATGTACCCCTGACCCGTGATGTGTATCGCATCCATACATTAGTAGGGTTAAAACAAAACATTGAAACTCTTTTAGAGTAATAACAATTGAGGTAGTTTTCTATTTGTATAATACTGATTTTATTAAATGAGCCATTGGGGAGAGTAGACGGGATCATTCGAAAGAGTAATCGTGGCTCTGGAACGTAAAGGACAGCTGAAGGAACACAGTGATAATCCTGTCGCTCCACCCAAGATAGGAGAAGTCATTTGTTAATTTCCGTTTTTTAAATCAGGACTACGTTTATTTGCTAGATGCGAGAAGCACTGGAACACTCTGTAGTAAACACACAGTAATATACCAAAATATCGGCTTCGCTAACACGATACCGATACTACTGACACGTCCGCTCATGACAACGGTAAATGCTAGACTGACGAGAGAGGGAGTGATGAGCCAGTGCGCCTAAAGTGAGGCGTGTGCGCCGATACGACATTTAAAGTCATCTCTTTCTCACATATACTACACAATCAATATTCTGACGTTTGGTAAGGGCTATGTCCAGCAATGGACGTCTATTGCCTGAAATGATGAGTTACAGTTTTTCTATCTCAACATTCTCGCTTAGTTTTTGGTTGTGTGCGTACGTAACCCTGAACGTAATTCCGTATTTTAACAAAAACTCTTTTCTCTAAATTCCTGTATCTATTTTCTGCTATTATGTTTTCCCTATCGCATAAGGAACATTTATGATAAGCCCAGAAAAGACGTAACCAATTCCCCGAAGACAATTTTAATATCACGGTATTCAAGACACCGGTCGGATCTGACATTGAGATTTTTTTTATTCTTTCGTTTTGTACGCAGCGTCACGGTAGGTAGTAGGTATTATACTGTCGATCAGGGGTGCTCACACAGTCGAACTTTTCATGTTGGTTCTGTAAATTCCCAATATGTAGGTATATCCATCCAGCACAGAACAAATATTTTTATGGCCTACAGTTTTTAAATGTTTGTGAAGCACCCACGATACAGAAGTAATTCCTACTGTTAGTAAGGCAATGTCTTTTTAGGGTTCCGTACCCAAAGGGTAAAACGGGACCATATTACTAAGACTCCGCTGTCCGTCCGTCTGTCTATCTATCCGTTTGTCACCAGACTGTATCTCATGAACCGTGATAGACAGTTATAATTTTAACAGATGATGTATTTCTGATGCTACTATAACAACAAATACTAAAAACAGAATAAGATAAATATATAAGTAGGGCTCTTATACAACAAACGTGTTTTTTTTTTTACTTTTTTTGCTAGGGACTTTTGGTTACTTAATTAACCCTTTGTGCGCGAGCCCGACTCGCACTTGGCCAGTTTTTTTTTACATGTTTTTAATCGAATATAAATAAAAAATAAAAAAACGGTGATGGATCACTTACAAAACTAACTAGGTACACATGCAGTCTGTGTTTCTCGATGTTGTCGCGTAATTAGTTAAAATAAAAATAGACAGTGTTGCACTGAAATCATCGTGAATTTAAATTTCATTGTTCCATTTTGTAGGAATTGGTTGACAGTCGATTACCAACTTGCTGGTTTATTATTATGATGTCGATCACTGATACAACAAGGTCCGATTCATACCGAAATGTCGGCACAGTTTATATCGGCCCTTAGTTTGAGCACCCCTGATGTAGATAATAATAACATGACGTAATAGTAAATAGCAGTGACCTGAGTCACGTGTAGGTATCGCCAGCTCGTGTTTATAAGAAAGGTATGGGTAATGTTACATAAATATTTATATTGTGATTTCGACTAGAAGAGACCCTTTTTTTTTTTGAGGTAAATTTTAAAGGCTATATTTAGCCGGACGGGTTTCAATCAACCTAGTTGGTAAATAAATTAGTTAGTATTAACACATATTCAAACTTGGTACGACGGACTAAAATTACTTTTAGTCATGCTCGACCGTTGTATGCTCGGACCAAAACCGTCGTACCAATTTGGAGCATATGTTAATATTATTAGTACACCAGTATATACAAATATGCCATGTGTTAAAATCTTTACTTTAAGCTGGACGGCTTCTAAACAACCTAGTTGGTAAATAAAATGGTTACCTTTGTAAATGTTCTATGAATAGTGTTAACACACTCGAACTTGGTACATCGGAATCCGCACCGAGGTCGAGCGTGACTCATCATCATCATCATCATCATCGTTTCAGCCGAAAGACGTCCACTATTCGACATAGGCGTCCCCCATACTACCTTTTTTATAATTAGTATTAACACACATTCAAACTTGGTACGACGGACCAAAATTACCTTTAGTCATGCTCGACCTTGGTATGCTCGGACCAAAACCGTCGTACCAAGTTCGAGCATGTGTTAACATTATTAGTGCACCAGTATATATATATGCAACTATGCTATGTGTTAAAATCTTTACTTCGTATGAACTTTACACTGAAACGAACTGAAATGATCTTTACACGTCTGTTCATCCGCCAAAACCTCCTAAACCACGCAACGAGTTTTGATGATGTTTCCACTAATAGAAAGAGCAATAAACGAGGAAGGTTTGTGTGTATAATTTGCACCCGAGTGTAGCCCAGGCGGGTCACTAGTTACAGCATAATTTAACGTTTCCCAAAAGGACAGTGTTCATTCATTCTATTGTAACTTAAATGTATGCGCATATTTACATCGTAGAATGACTTCGTAATTCGTATAATAATACGGTGGCTTGTCGATTTCTGGTGGTTTATTAAAGCTAGGTACTTCATTACTTACGAGCTGGTGAATAGTAAAATTGGTCTTGCAATTTTGATGCGAATGTGAACCAAAAATTTGAAGATATTGACACATTACATTTACCAACACGTCAATGCGTGTGTCTGCGTGGTGGATTATAACCCATAACTTCTAGAGATGAGGTCTGCGTCCCAGCATTGGGATCTTTATTAGAATAATAATGCTCATGCTAATTTGAAAACTGTTATAATACGAGTGTCCAAGAAATACATGTAACTGTGCAGCGAAGACAGTAAATATTATCTGAAAAGACAGATAAAATGTGTAGTTTTTATGACTTAGTTATCCATAAAAAAATTATTAAATATTATTTATAAACGCTAACAAGCCTCAAAACATAAATACATAAAACTAACATTTCATTAAACAAAATTCACTCCGAGAGAGACAGAATTAAACCAACATTTTCAACAGCTCACTAAAAAAAACATCTAAAAAAAGATAAACCGCGCCGACAACCCGTACTTCATATTCAACATAATATTCAACCCTAAAAAGACGCCGTAACTCAACCTAAAACACTTCCGCAGAAACCGGGCAACTTATGTACCTACTGCCTATGTAAACTCCTTTAATATGTATGCAGTGACACGACCCACTAAATTCATCCTTCGTTCGCGTTTACAGGGTTAATTAATCAAGTAAAAGTCTGAAGCCTGGAATTCTGGAGCACTGGACGAACGTTGCACATGCTGGGTAATTTATGTGTTGAAATTAGCGAGTAGCAAGTTCGTGGGGCAATCATATATGTATTTGTAAATTTGAGAACTAGTTTATGATTCGAGGTTTTACGTTCATAAACCTGTGAAAAGAGGTCTCCAAAGCGAAATACACAAAAAGAGATTTTTTCCCGCTCTGAAGCAAGTCTGTCCCAAGGCCAGCTTTCTACACTTCCCTTTTTATTGTAAGATTGGAAATCATCAAATGACTTCTCTGGTTCTAATGTCGAGAAGGAGGGCGTGTCACATTTTAGTGACTAAAACCCACCTGTATTCCTTAATTTGCCCTTTGCGTTCTAATGCCACAGTAACTCTTTCAACCTGCAGCCCTTTCTACTCTTATCTCTGTTTCGCCTGCTTCAGTCAAGCGCCTTGAAGTTGTCACATTAGCATTTTCAAGTACCTCGGTGACGATGTCCGTTTGTTACCTCCTACTGCGTAAAGACTGACCCATCTATCTGTCTTTGCGTATTCTGTGTACATGGCCCGTCGATAGTGAGTCAGCCAACCCTGTTTTGTTTGCAAGAGCTTCTGCTTTAAAGATAAAGGTATGCCATCTTTCATTAGCGGTTTCATAGATCAGGAGTTCCTCCGGGCTTTCTTGACAGGACAGTCCAGCCCCCCTAGCTAAGTTACGATCGTTTCGTTTGCGTCGAACGCTTCGAGCAGGCCACGCCTCCAATTCCTTTGTTCTGACCACGTGACTGAGCGTTGAGATGACGTCAGACAAAGGAAACGGAGGCGTGGCCTACTTGAGGCGTTCGACGCAAACGCAACTTGGCTAAGGGGGCAGGCGGTATATGGTGTAATTTCGACCTTACGCTAAGTAAACGTTATCTTCATGAACCTAGTTTTTACTTCAGTGTTCACAACGCATCCCAAATGAAAAATAGATATCCTGCTGATATGGGTTTAAATATTACCTATTCAATTACCTTTTCAATCAACGTTACAAAAACAGTTGGCAATTCATACCCCGAAACCTCACATCTATAATAACATTAAACCAGCAAAAAGGTTACGTGAACGTGCGCTCACTAATGACCAAACGGACTTTATTAACTGAGTCGTGAAAATACTAAGTTGATTAAAGATTTTTCGTTATATAGATTACTTTGAACGGGATTCAATATTGTGTTTGTATCGGAGTACGGTACGATCGGTTCGAGTTACCTGGCTCTGGCATAAATTCACTTACGATAGAAGCTAATAGCCTGTCAACACCCATGTCTATACGGATTGATAGAAATTGAATTTTAAATACATAATTGATAAAACCATTGGATATATGACTAACTATAGGCTGTTTTGCCAGAACCACCTAAAAGGTCCTGTTAAATGGTAGATGACTTCTCGACAAACTAAAACGAAGAGAGAGGCTTTTGCCCCGGGCTGCCGGATTTTTCGGAAAAGTTATTGGGGGCTCTGAAACGCAAAGGGCATCTAAAAGCATAGGAAGGTTTTAGGTCAGCTAAAATCTAACATGCTCTGTCGCTCCACCCAGCGCGGTAGAATTTATTTAATGATTTCCCACCTCAAAAACAAAAAGGCCTAAGAGCAAAAGGAAAAGCAGGCAGAAAACTCCCGAAAGTAAAGCCACTCTAACGTGGAAATGCGTGTTAGTGGATAACCACGAAGCGCCGACGCGCCTCTGCTGGAGACAGCATTGTATAAACTTTACATACAAGCTGAGCGATTTTGTGGCATATCCATAATGTGGGGTATATATCATACCCTATTCATCTGGGCTTGAGACAAAATGTAAACAAAGAAAACAATGTAATAATTGATAACAGTCTCCTTTTATGTTTAATGCATTGATGTTTTCTTTGCACGCTTTTTCTTCGACAAATATCAAGAAATCAACGAAAATATCTCATATCAACAAGTTGATCGATAGTGAAAAAGATGGCGAATTACATCCCGCCCGATGACAAAACGTCACATTTTTATGTTAAATATTTGCAGTATTTGCGGCGTATAAATTAGTAGTATTATAAATGGTTTGTTTACCTTTTATCTTACGGCTCCCTGAATAGGGTACAGAAAGGGGCGGTTAACAGTCAGAATTAGGAGAATTACAAGGCAATAATTTGACAAGTTCAATAAAGTCGAATGTCCAATGGTACGCGTATACCATTTCTTTGTTTTAATAATGCAATGCTATTCTCATTAACAGGCCTACAAGGTGGACCGATGACTTGGTAACGGTTGCGGGAGTCCGATGGATGCGAGACGCACAGGACCGTTCATTGTGGCGACACTTGGAGGAGGCCTATGTCCAGCAGTGGACGTCTTTCGGCTGAAATGATAACGATGATGATGTTTTTCTTTAACTGCCTCATTGATCTTGTAGGGTCCTGGATTTAATTCCTGGGTCGGGCAAAAAGTGCTTTTATGTTTTTCCATTACAAATTACTCTGTAGCAGCCCGGAGTTTAAAAGTTAGTGTTGTAACATCCCCGTGCCTTGGAAAGTACATAAAGACATTGGTCCTGTGCCTGATCTCTCTCTGGTCGTGTCGGAATGCCGTGTCATCGGATCACGGGAGTAAAGGCACACAAGTGCACTCTCTGTTGAGTGCACTTGTGTTTGCGCACGCACTTGTGCAGTATAATATCTCCTGCTGACTTGGCTAATCTTTTGTTAGTAGCTATCGTGATCGAAATACGGTCGGAAGAATTAAAAACTAAAAACTAAAACCAAAACTGACTAAAAATATTGAATTCAGCGCCATTTAACGATAATCTAAACTAATAAATCTGTAGAAGCGAAAATTCTGTACATTAAAAATATTAAAATAATAAATGGTGTTACTAGACCGACACCGAACCTAAAAATGTGATTAAAAAAAAACTTTTGTCTGTCTGTTTGTTCAGGCATCACGCAAACTACCGCTTTGATTACGATGAAACTTGGTATAATTATTCTTTAATATCCTGGGCACCTCACTGTGTACTTTTTATCCCAGAAAAGTATCTACAATAAAAAATAAACTTAATTTTGCGGTTCGATCCCTAGACCCGATTACCGTACCAACCGCAAATAATAAGTTTGTCGTAGGTTACGTCACCCGCAGTAGAGTTCACTAAGGGGCGCTGCACACGGCTAAGATACTATAATATTTTATCTTAAGATACAGTCGCTCGCCATATAATTCAATGGACTATTACACACAACGAAGATAATAAATAATATTTCATATTTTCGTATCTAAAAAAACTAATAAAATCATTTTCGACTTCTACTAGGACGAAGTCGCGGGAAAAAGCTAGTATAATAATATTGAATTGTTTATTAAATTTTATTTATAAAAATATGATCACACTTCGGCCCGCTTTCACCTTATGATAATTTCACTACGAAAGTAAACAGAACCGCATAGGTAAGTGTAAAATGATGCAAACAAACCGAATATTGTGTTAAAGTGTGAAAAGCTAATTAGCTCTCATTTGTAACCAAAATAGTGTTTGTAAATACAATACATTGTTATTACTCGTTTTACCAAACACTAGCTAATAACTACGTACTGCGATTAGTCTATGGATTGGAAAATGGTGGAAATGTTTGGATAATAAAAGTTAATATTATTTCTAAATCATGTATTGCAGAGAACTAATTTCCTCGCTCCACTTAGGTATAATAGAAACCAAAAAGTTACTAGACGATTTCCTACCCCAAAAAATAAGGTGGAGATTTGATATACTCGAAACGAGTCGTAAAAACACTTTTTGAGACATAAAAAAGAAATAATTGTACAGATACCGGCACGGATCTTGATCGCTGACTTCTGCAGTTCTACTTGCGCAGAAGCACGCAGAGATGAAATATCGGGTCTCTTTAGTGGTATGAAAAGAGATGCGGGGGCGGGGAGTACAATCTTTGTACAGTGATTAGCTCGCCGATGTGTACAATGCTGCTAGCAGACACGTTGCTAACTAGCAGTATAAATGTATTTGCTTATGTGTGTGTGTTCTGTTTTGTGATTGTTGTATGGGTGCTATTATTTGCCTGAAATAAATGCTTTTTTTTTTTTTTTTTTTAATGCGCAAAGTGATCTCCGCTCTTTCGCCGAGCGCTCAAGATTCGTGCCGCTATCTGCACCAAGCTGTGGTAGATAATTACGACATTATGAAATGTGTATTTGAAAGGTTAACGTTACAAACATCAACTTTGTAGGTGAGAGCTTAACACAAAAAAGGCTAATCCAATTAGCGTCGCGAGAAACTTTCATCTGCTCAAATACAGATTAAGATGTGAGAGTAACGAACCCCCCCCCCCCAACATCATACTAGGAACTGGAAGTTCTCCAACATAGCCGTAGGTGTGTCTACAAACATGAATCTCATATGCACAAACATTGCAATCGAAGTGCTCCCGCATAAATGATGATCCTGCTTGAATTTCTGTCTGCGAAGCGAAGCTAAAGAAGCGCAGTCATTCGACTTATTACGATCCTTTCCTTTATTGGGTTTCCATACCTAAAGTGTAAAACGGGATCCTATTACTAAGACTCCGCTGTCCGTCCGTCTGTCTGTCTCATATGACATCTCCAGCTCTTGGGTGGAGCGCGAGATAGTGTCAGACTTTTACTGACTAAAAACCCAATCCTGTTCCTTCGTTGCCTTTCGTACCGGGGCAGAGTCTTCCTTTCAGAATCAGACCCTTGGCCCCAGTAGGCTTCGACCCTACTGGGCCCCTACAGTTGCTGACATCTCCTTGAGGCGCGCGTGACACAGTACGCGCCGTCGACGACGACTTGGGCTCGGTCCAGACATCAAGGTTCAGGCTGAGTTACAGCCTAAAATATCCCTCTCCAAATATCCTTAAAATTTACCGTGTTGACCTAGATAGCATATAAAACTGATAGTTGACAGTTTAAATTTTCACTGATAATGTATTTCTGTTGCCGCTATAACAACAAATACAAAAAAACAAAATAAAATAAATATTTAAGGGAGCTCCCATACAGCAAACATGATTTTTTTTGCCGTCTTTTGCTACGGACGCTACAGAACCCTTCGTGCGCAAATCCGACTCGCACTTGGCCGGTTTTTCTTCTATGAGACATTCATTAAACTTATTTCCCACAAACTTGAAGTACGGCGCTTGTACGAATAATCTTAGATCAAATATTTGAACTTATCGGCGCAGTCTGTTGGCGTAGTTGCATAAACAGACAAACAAATGGTTTTCTTTGAAATACGGGTGTGTTTTGCACGGTATGTAGGCGGATAAGTGTCTGTTTAAATAAACGCTTGGCTACGAATATTTCACTAAATAAGTCATAACGAATTATAGAACCAATCTTAGCACCTTTTAACACTGTGTAGTGATTGTCATCGCGATTAAAGATTTAGTAACATAGAATTAAAGTTGAAATTCATTTAAACTTCGGGCAGAGGTATTCTTACTATATTGTGAATTCGCATAAATAATATGTATTGTTTATAATAACACTGTCTGGCCAAGGAAATTAACACAGTTAGTAGCTTGTCACCGGAGGCATTCAATAGTAAAAGCCACGTGTTATAAAACTTACTAAAGTTGGAACAAATAATGTTAGGCTAGCCTGGAACAAACTCACTGAATGTCAAAGTTATATCCAAACTTCAAAACTCAATCATAAAAACGGAAAATGTTCATTCATATACCACCCAAAGCCCAAAAAACAACAACATACGCAAACAACTTTAGAATTTCGACACTCTAATTTCGACATCGAAATTTTTTCGCGTCATGTTGGCAAAAATTCCAATTCAAATCAGATTTTATTCTGCATGTCATTGGAAGTTGGATGAAGTATGTAAGCTTTACAGGTTGATACGGGGTGATACATTCATTCCGTAATCGGATCCCTAACTTCGGACAGGCCCATCCGGAGTGCTGAAATAGGTAGAACGGATGTGTTATCATTATTAATGGCTTCCATACTACTCTCCAGTAGATAAGATGTGTGGATATTTTTCGCACAGGTATTTCGCAGTTATTATGCGGAACTTTTTGAGTACGGGGAAGTAACAAAGGATTTATTTTTGTTGTGTTTTGTTACGGTGGTTTAGAATAGAATTATGGTAATTCTCTGCTTGTGGTTTTTGGAAGTGTAATAAGTAGATACACGGCAGTGTGTGAGCCAAGTTTGTAAAGCAAAAGGGTGACACACTGACTGGTTTAAGTTTTACCTGTACTTGAATCTTTGTGTTTAAGTATAGCTTAGTTAAGTATGTTTTAACTTGCCAAAACAAACTATCGAATAACAAAGAAAATAACAAAGTTTCTATTAAAGCAACTGCCGAAATAAGATTTTTTAAAATCGAGAAGATTTTGTATCAGACCTTACTTCTTAAATATGCAAAGCTTTTATAGGGAATTTGGTACTCTTTTACATTTTTTTTTTTTTTTGGGAAAATCATCTAATGACAGATCGCGCTCTTAGAGGGAGCGGGAGATAGTGTCAGACTTTTACTGACTAAAAACCAACTCCTGTTCCGTTCGCTTTCACACTACCCATAGGCCCAG
The DNA here is from genome assembly GCA_949316375.1 of Mythimna vitellina. Classification (NCBI taxonomy): domain Eukaryota; kingdom Metazoa; phylum Arthropoda; class Insecta; order Lepidoptera; family Noctuidae; genus Mythimna; species Mythimna vitellina. Next base: position 7,521,805 of record OX438696.1, read on the forward strand.
TAGGCTTCGACCCTGCTGGGCCCCTATGATTCGCTGACATCTCCCTGAGGCGCGCGTGGAACAATACGCGCCGTCGACGACTTGGGCTCTTTTACATTTACGTTTTTCGACGACGCCATCATCAAGCAAATGAAACCACAATTTAAAATGAAAACGAAGGACATAGGTAAATGTTGTGACTCAGTCATCCTACATATATATATATATATATTACACGTAAAAATGTACAACAACTATCACTTTACTGATATGAATATGACGTTCACATAAAAGTTAACAATCAGTTATATCCGCATAATCTTTTTATCTATTAGTCGATACTGAATCATTTGCTTGGATTCCCCGTGACAGCCATAATGTATTAGTTATATACAAAATATTTTTAAAATTATGAGTAGTAATCGGAGTAGGTAGATTGAATTGGGGTCTTTGATCCGAAACGTATATATTAATATGGACATTCCTCCGGAATTGGTGCTTCGAACCGAATTCGATTGTTGTTATTATTCAACAACATGGTAAATAATAAATTAATTTAGTTTTGATACCTTCCTTTAAATTAAAATAAAAGATGCCTGAGAAAAATTGTCAAAGGTGTTGATTTTTCAAACTCCAGACTATTAGCATCGTAGACTTAATTAGGGGGCGTCCATAAATTACGTGAGGTGTTTTTTTGAATTTTCTGTCCCCCCCTCCCCTCCTGGTGATATGTCGTGAGATTTTATTCAACCCCCTCCCTCATCCCCCAAACTCATGTGAGATTTTTCAAAATATGGGTTTCTTACGTAAACGCGTTGGATTGTTATTGTAAATATAAAATTTGCTTCGTGGTTTTATTTACGACTAGTAAAGACTAGTAATCAATATTGCTGAGAGTTATAAGTGTAATAAAAATTTAACAATAGAATACTTAAATCGTAACTACTGTGAAAGAAAATAATGGATGTAAAGTGAGAATGGATGTAGGGAGATGTAATGTGAATGATCTTAATCGTATTACGCTTAAGATTAAATCTTAAGCACGTATAATCTGGACTAAATGGCCCAAAATAGTATAATAGTTTTTTGTATCAATCAGAAAAAAAATTGCGTGATATTTGCCGAGACCCCCTCTCTCTTCAACGTAAGATTACATGAGATTTGACTCGACCCCCTCCTCCCCTTAAACATCTCACGTAATTTATGGACGCCCCCTTATGAGGATGATGAAATTATGTTTGAAAGACGACTCAATGATATAAGAGACACATCTAACATCAGAACAATAATTCTAATAACCATTTATTACCGTGTTTATTTATAGGCAAACAGATCCATGTATTGGTTCTGATAGAATCTGTTATCTCATTACGGAACCTGATCACGATGTTGCTGATAAAGATTATATATAACTAGGTCATCCAAGGTCAAACACGTGTTGACGGCATACGTGATAAAGTTTGCAATACGGATGGAGATAAGAGCGTACACAGTGACATACTATACATATCAACGATTTTCTTCTTAGCGTGTCGATGGCAAAAATACAACACAATAGCACCACGAACAACCCGACGAACAGCGAGTATCCACCCTTACGTTATTGAAACTTCAACGGTCCGGACTAAGCGTATCGCTTCGTAGTTTATACCGCGTACATCGAAGGACTGGAACAATTTGCCTGCTGCGGTCTTCGCGGCCAACTATAATTTAGGTGTCTTCAAGGCTAGAGTGAATAGGCTCTTAATAAACTAGTGCGCCTGACCATCAATGATTGCATCTCCGCTTACCATCAGTTGGGATCGCAGTCAAGCACTGGTTTATATCAACTAAAAAAAAAGAAGAAAAAAAGCTATTTTATTGATTTAATCCTTTACGTGGCCCAGTATCCTTTACGTGGGAATTGCATAACCTAATTCCGTCTAGCCCGTTCCATTATCGGACCACAAGGCGTACGGCAACGCGCCACCAGTACATGGTTGACATCCCACCTATACGCACAAAACGTTTTGGGAACACATTCATTGTGCATACAGCTAAGGAGTAAAATTCCTTGCCGGAATCTGTGTTTCCTGATAGCTACAACCCGGGAATCTTCAAGTCAAGAGTGAATAGGTTACTTCTAGGTAAGCGCGTTCCAACGTCGACCGCATCGTCGCTTTCCATCAGGTGAGATAGCGGTCAACCGCGAACCTATCAAGAATTTAAAAAAGTATTCGGCCACAGCAATGCCGACCACTGACACTGTCAGATCCTTACGTGAACTGGTAACAGGACATGGGCAAGGTCGGACAAGGTCTGCGGAGAGACGCTGTACCAACTCTGATGATCAGAATCTAATAACGATTTATTATTGCTTAAAGTTCCAAAATGCATGGGATTGATATTCGCTACTGCAATGTCACTTGGTTAACGCAAATAATTTGAACTTTTATCAGTGAAAGAAAGACATACAAGCCATCATGGCCTGTACCAAAGCCCGGCGCGAGAGATCGTTGCCACCGATCTCCTCCACGCGGACACGGCGGTGCTCTGCCCAACACATGAGTCTAAAGTCCAATGGATTAAATATATAGACTACTAGCTGACTCGGCGAACTTTATACTGCCTAATAATGTGATAAATGAAGAACCACTCGACCGACCGTTTGCAAACTTCACATAAACCATCTACTAAATAGTCCGAACAAAGCCTAAACATTTGGTTTGGATAGGTGAGCCCGTTCTTGAGTTACAAAATTACAACGAAAAGTGGCATTGATTTTTATATATATAGATATATGTATATTTAAAGTGAACTAAACATTATTACATTTATTACTGACAAAGAATGCGATGACGAATACTACCTTGTGTGAAGTGACTCGATGTTTTAGAAGCTATGATGGATTAGCTAATGTTTGGCAAACAAATGACGTCACTAAGATATGAAGGGTTAAGGCGAGGCTTCTTGTAGATATTTTGATTTATAGTCTTATATCGAAACAGCTTGTTGAGATGGAAATATGTTTTGAGACGTAATATAATAATCAAACAATTTCACATTAATTTAGTTAGGCTCAAATAGGAAGTGAGACATTATGACGATTGGCATGCGAAGGTTAGAGTAAACGATGAAATTCCACTCTCTAATATCGAAACTAATCAAGTAACTGAGTTATTAGGTGATCAACCTCCACAAGCGTTAATGACAAATTACGATTTCGATATCAAATCTTAGTAGGACGTAATCAATACTATTAATTCACAGATTGATTAATTCACTACGGAACTAAATTAATCATTAAACGGGATTGTCATTAATCATTAACATTTAACGACCTTTGGAATGTTAATAGTAAAAATAATGTAATTAGGTAAGAAAACTTTAGAGGATGTTGAGATCAATATCTCTTTGAAGAGGGACCATGTAATGAAGGCAATCAGTATACAGAAAAAGATAACAAGGCAAGGAAAAAATTGTTTGTGAAACTCGGAAAGTTATTTAGTAAGTATGTTCTGTATTTTCAATATACTGACACCCTCTCGCCCCACCCAAAATATATATTTTTTTTGATGTGGAATCATTAAATAACCTCTTTATTTAATGATATTTTCTTAATAACTAACTAATTAAAAATATATACGGAAAAGACGAAAAGATTTCGTGTGTTATATATTTCACATTTCTAGGGTTTCGTATCTCAAAAGGAAAAAACGGAACCCTTATAGGATCACTTTGTTGTCCGTCTGTCTATCTATCTCTCTGTCTGTCAACACCCTTTATCTCGGGAACCCGTAAATGTAAGGAATTGAAATTAAAACCATATACTCAGGTCTACAATCCCTAGAAACTGTCAAAAAATTAAACTTATAAGTTAACGAAAAAAAATATACGGCCGTTTATGTCGCAAGAAACGTATAATTCGACACTTTCAAATTGAAGGGTATCAAAATTCATAGCGTACTTCCCGTTGACCCAGAATCCTGAAATTTGGCATAAAGCAAGGTCTTATAACACAGGTATAGGAATAAATCTGAAAAAGGTAAATTTACTGTTACGTCACAAAAAAAATGCAATTTGGAAAAAATCTTGATTCCATTCAGGAATTGAACTATTTAAATAGATAAGTTGGTATGAAACCCTCAGTGACGACAGATGATTCGCACTTGCCCAGTTTTTAAAATTTGATCGGCTTTTGATCATAACCGTAACCAATTTGTTTAATACAGATTATTAATTATATAATGCTTATTACAATTAAAATTAACTAGAGCAGCTTAATATTTGAATTACGATTCGAACAGTTCCGCCGTTCTGCGAACAATGTGCAATGCGCTTATTGTTCGCTAGTCCTATGTAATTAATCGGTATTTATTGTTTATTATGTGTCACGTTACTTTATAAATAAACTAGCTTTTGCCCGCGGCTTCGCTCCCGTCTATATTCTACTACTCTACCCTACTCTACCCTACTCTACCCTACTCTACCCTACTCTACCCTACTCTACCCTACTCTACCCTACTCTACCCTACTCTATCCTACTTACCCTACTCTACCCTACTCTACCCTACTCTATCCTACTTACCCTACTCTACCCTACTCTACTCTACCCTAATCTACCCTACTCGATAAAATGTATCCTATGTCCGTCCGTCGGTTCTGAACTACCTCTCCACCAATTTTCAGCAAGATCGGTTGAGCAGTTCTTGAGTTATAAATAGTGTAACTAACACGACTTTCTTTTATATATATAGATATAGCACAATACTATTATACTTCAATAATCAATTTTGAGCCTGAGACTTGTAAATTGTCATAATATATTTTTTAAATTGAAATAATTTATTTTTCGCCCTCGACTACCAGATGTTATTACTGAATGTAAAATTTTTCACATTCCATACGAAATGATAATTCACTTAATACTGGATGGAATGTGGAATATCATACATCATTATGTGAATCAATATTAGTATATTTTTAGTGTATTTTTTTTAGCATTTGACATTGCAATAATTATAATAATTGAAACTTGAAAAAAAAAAAATATTAGTATTAGAACTCGAAGTCCTAACAAAATTTCAAGTTTTCTTTTTTATTAGCCTTACAGAAATGTTTTCTTCATCTGGTGCCTCTCTAACTATTGATCTTTAACCATTAACTCTGAATATTTCTCCCTCATGCGAGATGGATATTTGTAAAGCTTGTTATTTGTTTGGTTTTGCCCGATTTCAGACTTGCACGAAAACCTTGGACTTACCTTATCATCATCATCATCATCATCATCTTCCTGCCCTTGTCCCATCTTATTTGGAGTCGGCGCAACACGTTTTTCCTTCCATTCTATCCTATCAACCGTCATGCAATCACTAACTTCCTTTTCTTTCATATCACTGTTCACACAATCCATCCATCTTTTCTTTGGCTTCCCTCTCCCTCTCCACACATCCACATAGCTTACCTGCTCCTCTTAAAAAATAAAGCTGATCATTTCCATATTCATTCCTCTATGCATCTCCAGAACATATATCGAAAGGCATAATTTATAAGCAATAGAACTCTATTCGACATCTGGAATTCAAATTTTTATTCTACCTCATATTGACAATAGAATTCTCGGAACGATGATGTCCTCCTCTCAGGGAAATGTATGCTTATTCAATTTGACAGCGCTCTCCACAGTCTTCACTCTAAAGATATAATCATGACTCTTATTGAATTTAGAACTTTGTTAAATGGACATTTTTTGCGTTTATTTTGGATGTGTCTTATGCTAATATCGTCAGTGGAATTGTCTATCATATTCGATATTATAAGTTAAATATTTTTAATTCAGACTTGATGGACTTTTTGCTTTGTGAGACTTGGACCAGGTTTAATTGGTCTTCTTTTTGTTGTTTGTTTAATTTATATATAAATTATTATTATTGCAGTATCTACTTCCTGGAGAGAAGTTCAGAGTAAATCATTCTAGTAGTATCTACTTTCACATTTTCCTTTTAAATTCCCAGCAGTGCTCTATAATGATTTGAAACATTATCTACGCAAAGCGCACAACAATATATCAATCGGCATCGATCAATCACTCGAGTTTCGTCTTTATGAACGTCACTGCTTCGCATTTTATAGTCTCGCGCAGATAAGTAACGGTATCTCGGAATATTCCTGTTTAACACCTTTTGCTAGTATAGAGTCGTAATCGAAAATCGATGTACAAATGAGTGTTGACTAAACTCCAGTTCGTTGTTAGTGTGTGTTAGTACAACTAAAATGATGTTGTTGGCATTTATTTTGGCCAAATGTTTATATACAACCTAATTGATCTTTGAAAAAGTATTAGTGCCACATTTTCCCACTTCTTACTTTCTCCATTTGATCTTCGCATTCCACTGACTAAATTAATACTCAAAAAATCTAAACGAATATTCAAAAAATGTTCCCTAAATTAAATGATTCGACCTTTTCCATCAGAAAAAAATATAATAACCCAGATACCGAACTTCTACCAAGGAAAAAAAAATATAACTTTCTATGCGTCAAACGGAACCGCGTTACTTTTCGATCTTACAAATTATACCACTAAGTTGTAATTTAGCTATTTCTGGTCCAGTGCCAAGGACATTAGCTGAGATACAGAATACGCATGTAGCTGGACAATAAATATGATTTAGGTTTCTCAATAGCGGTTAAATAAATCGGTACTGCAGTGGATTACCCCGTATTATGTCGAATAGAAACCAGTATTATAGAAGAATGAGAATTGTCTGACGTCAGATTTTAACATAACGTTCCAGACTTTATGGCTATAAAAATCGTGAATGTTTCTTTATTTTTTTATTGCGTATGCGGTATGTGTCTTAAAGGGTTTCAAGGCTTAAAGACTACTACACAACAAAAAAAAAATGGGTTTTAGCGCTAGGCTTCGAAATTGTTCGAAACAGTTCACCGGAGAGTTCAGTACACAGGAGAATTTGAAGTAGGAACAGTCAGACAGTCCGTCTCACTCCACCTACACCGGGAGAAGATATTTGAAGATTTTTCACATAAAAAATAATCGTCGTAGTTATTATTTTGAGTGTTTCTGAAATTGGCATAACTTTTTTCAATAGTAACCGTAAAACTACAAATACAGTACTTACGATGGCTCTGTGCAACCAATTCTCTCTTCAATATAGCTAAGATTACGAGCCATAAGATTAAATGGAAGGTATCTACGACTAACGAAGAAAATAGTTCATATGGTGTTATATATGAGGGTTCCTAAACGGGGGAGGCGAGACATTCGGGTTAATTCGCCGGGCTGTCCCTGCAATTATGAAAAAATCGCTGTCGATATTGCACATCTGGCCTTGGTTTCTATCCCAATTAACGAAATGACGTGCGTTAGCCATTTTGGTTCTGTTCACGTTCAGTATACCGTGCCAGAAGCTTTGCAGAAAATTAAACGGACATTGAATTGACTCAGTTCGGTTTCGATTAAAAGGATTGGTTTTTATTCACGTTGCTTTTTGATCGGATTCTGATTTTTTTTGTAGGTACCTAGCCTACCTATATAGCCTAGCACAGGTAGATATGGGTCTCTTATCACACTAATATTATAAAGGCGGAAGTTAGACTGTGTGTGTAGGTATGGTTGTTACTCCTTCATGCTTAAACGGCTGAATGGATTTGGATTAAATTTGGCACACGGGTACTGGAATAGGACATAGGATAGTTTTTATCTCGGAAGTAAGTTCTTTTGGAATAATTTTCTTTTTTCACGCGGGCTGAACTGCTAGCAGAACCTAGTGCGAAATTATTGATGGATTTTCGGACACTTTCTGCTATTAAATCCGATACTCGTACGACTATCATAAGATACTGAAAAAAAAAACCTTGTTACCAGGTCAATAAGTAGTAAAACCCTTCACACCACCAGAGACAGAAACAGATGGAGAAATATCGTACGAATGAAAGTGATGAAGCAGGGAGGTCACGACCCTCAGCATTTAGGAGTACGATGCAGAGTTGTGGAAGTACCATAAATCATGAGCCCCAACCACCGCCGGGATTTCGATCCCGATTTTCGCCCATCTTAGGCACGGGCTTGCAAGTCTGGCAAGTCGTCGGCGTCGCGTACTGTTCCACGCGCGCCTTATTAAGATGTCAAACCGTAGGGGCCCAGCAGGGTCGAAGCCTACTGGGGCCAAGGGTCTGCTTCTAAAAGGAAGACTCGGCCCCGGTACGAAAGGGAACGAAGGAACAGGAGTGGGTTTTTAGTCGGTAAAAGTCTGTCGTCTCTGCCCAAGAGCGGGTGTTGTCAATAGATGATTTTCCCACCGAAAAACAAAAGCTAAAGCTGCTACAAAAACGATTTTAACACATCAAAAAATACTGCGCGCAGATTCAAATTGCAACAGAAATCCCTGGAAAAAAATATTTCGCACTCGTAAAAGATTTTGAGTAACATTTCGTAGTTTTGGTACTGTACTTTATTCGTTATTGTTCTGATCACAAATTCACAAAGAGTTCCTTAATCCTAACACAATAGTTGAATCCAACATTTTATATTCTTGATTAATTGGAATTCATTACACAAAGGGAATCATTGAATATAATGATAATTTTGGTCGGCATTATTTACTAATTATGCGCGTTATGATAAATATTTTATGGTTATTTCATATTCGTAAATTCAATTAAGTACGTGGTTAGTTCAGTTTATGTTTCCATTGAAAACATTGTGGAATTATGATATGTGTTTTAGTGCAATATAATGAGTTAATAAACCAACTTAATATTAATAAACAAACTCAGGGGCGGTCTTTACCGTTATGAGGCCCTGGGCGGTAGTATTTGCAAGGCCTTTATCCTTTTTGCAAATTATTTGAATCAAAACTATTTTATATGGTAGGTAAGAAATGCAAAATATTTAAAAAGGTATGCATGAATTTCGATTTTAGATTATTATTTTAGGAGTTTCATAAAAATAAAACAATTGTAAATACAACAAAAATGATTGTAGGTAAGAAATTCATACGAACTTGAAAATTATGTTTACTGCTTTTCAATAATCGAGTAAATAGGCTATGTAATTTTCATTTTAAAACAACATCGAATTTGAAAAATTAGTTCAAGTACCTATATTACTTTTACTATGAAAGGTAAAGGTTGGTTAAAAAAGTTTTAAAATATTGATTTTTTTTTTGTAATCGAGACATTGTGCGAGGCCCCTACAAGGGCGAGGCCCCGGCCTGTTGCCCCGCTCGCCACCCCCTAAGGCTGCCACTGAACAAACTGAAAAACATCGTGTACAAACATGTCCTAGAACAGAATTCGAAGCCTTGTGATTTCCACCAATCTGCACTGTGGATTCCCTTGGTGGATTACGGTCCATTTCCTCTCTTAGAAAGGGCCAGTGTCCCAGCAGATATAACAAAAAATAAAAAAATATGGGAACATTATAAAGTTGATTATGCTTATATGCTAATGTCCTAATTATGCTGAGCTAGTGCAGTTTGCATATGTGTATACAATTTAAGAACATAAAAAAATATAACTCTTTTTGCAGTCGGGTAAAAGGCGTTATAATAGAATAAAATTTACATAAAACTTCGAGTTTCATAGAATTTATAGAAGCATTTTTGAACATTTTTATTTACCTTATTTTTATCTTGTCGCGTTCATATGACACGCTTTTATTTTTTTAGGAAAAAGCGGAACTATCATAACTTGGTTGTCCGTCTGTCAGTCGGTCTGTCTGTCAGTCAAGACAGTTTATCTAGGGAACGCGTGGAGGTATCGAGTTGAAATTAAAACCATATACTCAGGTCTACGGGTCCCTTGAAGATGTGAAAAAAAAATCAAACTTCTCGAAAGTTTTTTTAAATTTTTTATTGTGGCATAAACGGCCGTAGCTTTTTTGTATGTGGCTTTATATTCCTGAATATAAAACTATTGTTTCAATAACAATAAAGAGAAACTAGATATAAACCAGTGACAAGACTGTCACGTCTGCGAATAATATCCTTATTAAGAAGTACAATTTTGTTAGGGTATTTTACCTATCCCGATCAACCTCAACCTCTTGCCTTTTATTTCAAGCGTCTCATCCTGTAACAGTCCGGAGTTTATAAGTTGGTGGTGTGATACACCCATGCCTCCGAAAGTTCGTCTAGCCGTTGGTACGGCTTTCGGCTTTCTCCAGTCATGTTGGATTGCCATCTCATCGGACTATGAAAGTAAAAGAAAAAAGTACACCTGTGTTTACGCACATGCTTGTTTACTAAAATATTTTATGCATACTTGGTTAATTAGCTTGAGATTGGCCACTATAATCGAATATTGGTCGGGAAGATTATTTAACCCCTCCTTTAGCAATTCTTTTTCTACATAGTCCATTCTTTGGTCTACTTGTACCCTGTACCCACCCACAATCACCATCAAAATTTTACACACGATATTTTCCTTGAAATTACGTACACAATATTAATATCTTAATAGCTTCAAACACAATATTACATTTTGTTTCTGGTTACAAGACACATGAATCGTCGTTTACAAAACATCTCTCTCTCAAGAATTCAGCCTTGTTTGTCCTTACCAATTTGTCAGCACTCGCGTCGCGTGTCAAAAAATATCGCAACATAAACAGTAATAAAATGATTCAATGTCTTTGTAACACATGTGTTTTAATTTGTAATTCAGGGATGTTGATTGTGTCAGAAATTATCGATAAATTTGTATGGATATTTGAAATGTATCGATATCGCTCACAAAATATATTTGAGCTGAGGTTAATTGATATCGACATATTCTTCTTTTCGAGTCGATACTTAAGCTCAGTAGGTGAATATGTTTATAGTAGCATCTGTGGCGTTCAGTAGGTCCTCATAGGGTCAGGTGCATCAGCGGTTCGGTTTTACAGAGCATTTTGCCAGGTTATGTTTGCACTAGTCTGTCTCAATAGGAGTAGAAATGTCGATTTCGATATTTAAACATCGATACATCGAATAATTTTTGATATGCCTACTACAAGTGTAGTAGGCTAGTAGTAGGGAGTAGTTTATATTTTTGCCTTTGTTACTAAGTAGTAACAAAGGCAAAAATATAAACTCGTCCAGACGAGCGCTTCTCCAACAAAAAGAACTCGTCTTTGAACTATTTTGATGACAAAGCTTATTTTGTTACAAAACTTGTGATTGATGATGTCATCTTTATTTCATTCGTCGAATTCTGTTACAAAGACTTTAGTTGTATTGTTATATATACTTGGCCTTTGTATCTGAACTTTAATCGCTAATTAGTGCCTCAAAGCAGTGTTTAATAAGTTTTTTGAAACATGTAGCTTTGATCTTTACTCATCTCATAATAAAGATGTCCTCTGTTTAGTGTAATAATCCCTTTTGGACCATCCTTCCCAGGTATGTACTGCTCTCATCTTTATTGATCGTTGTTATAACAAACGATATTTCGACGCTTATATTGACAAGTACTTACCTGTAATATTTACAAGCTCGTCTATTCATCAAAGCGAATATTTCCTGTGTAAAACCATCAAATCCAATGTAATATCCGCAGATAGATTATCTATTTCACCGTTTTCGACATTCAATATTTGTCTTTATTTCAACGATAGAAAATTCAAATCAAATATGATCATTAATCAGAATCGGCTCTGACTTCTCTCTAATCCGCTCTTTCATATTTTTCTTTGACAGAATCTAGATTACGTCACTCGTAAGACGTCAGTATTCGGTTCACGATTTTATTTTTGTTAGAGTTCCACATACAGTCGGAATTCTAGGATACCTATATTTGCAGAAAAATTTGTCTGTAGAAGTTAACAAAAAATCGCGGTTTGGCGTTTCTGTTAAAATCGACGTAACAGTGTGATAGGAATGGCGAACGAGGAAATTCACTTAGTAAAATGGTTCTCTTTGATTTTGTGACATAAAGCCACAGTAATGTTAATTCCATTTGAGAAACTTTACTTAAAATAATTATTTTTACATATTCTTGGCTTCTTATGCGGAAATAAAACTTACTTAATTAATAAATCAAAGTAGAGAATCATTACAACTGTTTAAATAAAGGTAGGTTATTACTTTAATTGCCATCGTTAATATTTCTATACCTCTCAAGACATTCATAAAAATTACAACGAAATAACAAACCTCTTTGATTTTGTGACATTAAGCCACAGTAATGTTAACTCCATTTGTGAAACTTTACTTAAAATAATTATTTTTGTATATTCCTGGCTTCTTATGCGGAAATAAAACTTGCTTAATTAATCAATCAAAGTAAAGAATCATTACAACTGTTTAAATACAGGTAGGTTATTACTTTTATTGTCATCGTTAATATTTTTATACCTCTCAAGACATTCATAAAAATTACAACGAAATAACAAACGTACGAGAGAAATCTTTCTCAATTTATTCTGCAGTATTTTTTAGACTAACATTTTATTCACGTCTTCGTTTCTTGTATTTATCTTATCTAACAAAACTCGGCGAGTCCGTTTGAACTTAACGATTTCCATCGAGCACTGTCATAACTTTATATTCCATTACGAATAGCGTAGAGACATCGGAATCTCAATAAAAATTTCTTCATGTAAGCGGGAGCACACGCTGGCATGCGCCTAAGTGAGACCTACATTCCCGAGAGCTCTCGCCAGTAATCAGTTTCACCTTGAACTTGCTTGAGCAGTCACTAGTTGTGTAAACGCTCCTTCAGAAGAAGAAAACGTCTGCAGTATTCCCGGGTGTGATTGGCAGGTTGCCAAGTAAAGCTTAATTCTTGAGTGGGAGTGCGAAAAGTAGGCGTCTTGGATTGAGGCCTTATCGTTATTCCGCGGGTGACCTAATTGAAATCCTATCTCGATAGTTTTTTTTTTGTAACCCCAATTGTTTTTCTGGAAATGTCTTCGAAAAGGACATCATTAATATCACAAAAGTGTGGCTGTTATACCTACTTGTATGTAGCTATTGTCAATTGTGACACATGTCATACTACTGTGATATATGATTTTTTTCATAAACTAGCCGCAGCTAGCTTCCTATGTGCTATTCCAAGACACGGTCTGCCCGTGTGGCAAATTTTGTCCAAATCCGTTTGAACGTGAAAGACTAACAAACAGACACATACACATATTTTCGGCTTTATAATATTAGTGTGTTTAGCACCTTCCTTGATTGTGGTCGTGATCTTGATCTCAGAAACAATAAATTGGTTTACACAAAGTATCAATGTAAGTGTGTATATTAAAGATTAAAGTAAACATTCTAAATGAACGAATCAAGACAACAAATTGATGAAATCAGGAAGTATCCACAAAATTACAAAGTCCTTGAAGACGAATTGTATCAGCTACGCTTGTTGTTTTTATTCGTGTCTTCTATACACTAAATAATTATTTATTAACCTTGCCAGTCGGCTTCCTTTAGTTCTAACAGGGTTCGTCACAGCACTAATGGTTGACTTTTAAACAATTTCTGTGGACGTATTTTCCGAAGACTTTGATCGCTTTTGGACTTTGTCTCATCAAACTCGTGACTTGTCAATTGATGCAATTGTCTCTACTACTTTTTCTTTTGGCTTCACACTGTTTGTACATTTAGCCAGTGTCAAGTTTAGAAAGTAATTGGACCAACTGCGAATTGGACTAACCGCGAATTGGGCCAACTGTGAATTTTAAATGATTTTGAACATTAGATCAATTGCAAATTGGACCAATCGTGCCTTGCGTGTTTGTCATTAGAATGAGCATGTCACACATTTTTATTGTTGATAGGCTAGCGCTTTTAGTACTATCTCACTTGATAGAGAGCGACGATGTGTTTGACGATGAAACACGCTTGGCTAGAAGTAACCTGTTCACTTTTGACATTTTAATGTTTTAGCAGTCTTCGCCAGCAACTTGACCGAGTCAACCTTCTCGGCAAACCTCGCTGAGGTAGTCAATACAGCAGAAAAACTGTCAGCTCCATTTTACCGATCGCGCCTGTTTCAATGATTCCACATATTGTCCATATGTGAATTACAAACATTTGAAATACAAAATAAACCAATTTTTAACATACTTCAAAAAAAGGAGGAGTTTATCAATTCGGTTGTATGTTTTTATTTATGTGTGTTACCTCAGAACTCCGTCGTTTATGGACCGAATTGCAAACTGTAATTAATCAATTTATCCTAGCCGTGTTTGGGCTTATTAGAATTGTCATGAAATGCAGTTTGCTATAAGGTACTATCGAATTGATCTGATGATGGAGCCGGAAGGTGGAAGGTAGACAAAGGAACATCATAATAAAACAATGTAACGTGGCAGTGTTTGGGTTAATTGGAATTATAATGAGAAATAGGTCATCTGGTTATATATATAAGTGTATCACAACTAAAAAGTGTTAAATAAAAAAAAACCGACTTCACTAAAAAAAAATATGTAAAACTAAAAAAAATATTCCGAAATTAAAGTTATTTGGATCCTTTTAGTGATTTTTTTAGTAAAGTCGGTTTTTTTATAAAAAGTTTTTTTTTTTCAAAACAATATTCATTAGAAATCCATTTGCGGATAATTAAAGCAGCTACCTACTGAAATTGAAAAAAAAGCCGTCTCTATTACTTGTAAATGAGCGTAAAACGAGTCTTTTCTCATTGTATAGTGTAACAAAGTTCTATAATATACTAGTTGGTTGCTGCCAGCTGCTTCACCTGTAAGATAGTAGAAAAATAATCGCAAGGGAATATACTTCCAGGCTAAAAAACACCAGGCAAGTGCGACTCCGACTCGCGCACTGAGGGTTCCGTACAAACTTATCTATAAACAATTTAATTCCCGAATTGAGTTACAAAGATTTTTCCGAATCGCAATTTTTTTTTTCTGATATTTTCCTATAATTATGCTATGAGACCTTGCTTCATGCTAAATTTCAGGATTCTAGGTCAACGGAAGGTATGAACTTGATTGCCTTGATTGTCGAAACATTTTTTTTTTGCGACATAAACGGCCGTATCCTTTTTTTCGTTAACTCAGAAGTTTGATTTTTTCACAGCTTCAAGGGAACGCAGACCTGAGTATATGGTTTTAATTTCAAATTGATACCTTTCACTCGTTCCCGAAATAAAGGGTCTTGACAGACAGACAGACGTACGAACAACAAAGTGATCCTATAAGGGTGCCGTTTTTTCCTTTTGAGGTACGGAACAGTCAAAATATCCTATAATGTGCTATACCAGGATTATGTCTACCCATGTGCTGTTCAAGCGTGAAGAAGAAACAAACAAACACACATTCATCAACTACCACCTATAAAATATTAGTGTAGCAGTCGAATGTGTTTACAACCCGACTGTACTAAAATTATTTGATATTTTCTGCCTTTTGCCTAGTAATTCGTATATTTATTCGTGCGTGGATTATTCGGAATGAATTTTTCACTTCATTTGTTTCAGTAATGAGAACTGAAAGCCTTTTCTATTGTAGCAGACTAATGAAGTGATCCTAGGTCATTAGCTAGTCATCGTAATCGGATTAACAACTTCCAAATGGTTACACATAGCTGTTAATTAGGAGTTCTGTTTGTACTGCTAAGCAATGACACAAAAGAGATAGATACAGCCCCCCTAGCCAAGTTACGATCGTTTCGTTTGCGTCGAACGCTTCGAGTAGGCCACGCCTCCGATTCCTTTTTTCTGACTTCATCTGAACGTTCAGTCACGTGGTGACAAATAGTAACTTAAAAAAAATAAAACTTAACAAATTTCGATAGTAGTACCTAAATAAAAAATAATAGTAAAATTTAAAATTCATCTGTTCTCAAAATAATAAAATTTACATAAAATTGATAAAATAGAAACATGGCATAGCAAAAATTCATCTATCCTAAAAATTAAAACCATATTTTATCATCCACCAAAAACAAGCCATAAAAAAATAATACATGAAGAAGAAAGATTAAAGACTACTTACATGAAGTGAAATTAAAAGAAAGATTGGATACATCTAACAAAAGAAAAAATACCATCTCTATCATCGAAATATTAAAAAACCTCTTCAATTAGATACACAATAACTAACCCACAAGGTAATCAAAAATCGATCTTAACAACAGCAATAAAAGGACGCTAAGCAATAATATAAATGACAATGAACAAGAGACATGTGACCTATAATATAACCATGAACTGGATTGAATCAATCACAATCAGGAACCCGTGACGTGGGGTATGTGTAGTGTGGTCATGCGTCGTTTGGTTGAACTCCTTTGTAACTCTGACTCCCTGGTAAAGAAAACTGATGGTCTATACCTAGACATTATTTTGATCTTTGTTTGAAAAGGTACAAAAAAGGTTAGGGTAATATTTACTGGAAAATTTTTGGTTTCCCATTATTACTTTTTTGTATTAGCCTTTACCGTTCCACTGCTGGGCAAATGCATCCTCCAAGTAATTATTATTCCACACCATCGAATACCAGCCTTCACGGTATCGTCATCTTCCCGCGTATTGTTCCACGCGCGCCTCAAGGAGATATCAGCAACTGTAGGGGCCCAGTAGGGTCGAAGCCTACTGGGGCACAGGTAGTGTGAAAGCGAAGCCCGGGGCCCCGGGATGAAGGTTTTTGATTTTGCCACCTAAAAATAAAAAAAAACTTTCAGGGCAGGCTTCGATAATTGCTTTACTCCTACTTATTTCTGAAATCCTGGTAATAAGTAGAAATTAATAGGATAAACAGCTCCAACTGAATGAGGGAAAAGGCCGTAATCCATTTCAAGTGTCCAACGCGTTTTGATGGATGTCACGTCTTTACATTTTCGGTTCGAAGACATGCCATTTTCCTCTCAATGTTTTCTTCCACCGTTTTGATGGCAGTGGTAATGAAATAAAATGACTCTAACTATAACGCCTGACTTTGATCCCGCTACGTAGGAAAGACGGCGCCTTTATTATTGGGCCACCATTGCTCCTGCCCACCATTACTGTTCAAGCAAAAATTAATAAAACTAATCATCAGTAAAAAATCGTGACGTTTAGAATGGAATAAGCTAAATATTCACTACCCATTGAGTAATTAAAATGAAATCTGAGGATTAATCGAGCTTTGCTATTTTTACCCGACTATTATAGGTTTGTTGATCTCGTTTCATAAATTTCATGACTCTTGTTTCACGAAAATTAATATTAGTTTTTCTTTCTTTGCAGGGTGAGTAAACCTTCAAGCTGCCAAGACTGGACGAGTCGAAGCCAACACGTTTTTATCTGGTCTGTATACTGTAGGGATCAGAAATAATAAAAAGGCTAATTCTCGTGTTAGTGTAGGATTTATTTCTACGAAATTAATCTGCCTGACTGCCGTCCTAAATCCAGGCCCAGCAGGGTCGCAGCCTACTGGGGCCACGGGTAGTGTGAAAGCGAAACCCGGGGCCCCGGGACGAAAGCAAAGAAGAAACAGGAGTGGGTTTTTATTCAGTAAAAGTCTGACACTATCTCGCGCTCCGCCCAAGAGCGCGATTTGCCATTAGCTGATTTTTACACTAAAATAAACCTCTTCTCATATTGTTTAAAATTTACTATTACCTAAAATTCGAATGAAGTGTTTATTTCTTGTATTTATATTGTACCATGTATTCGGTGAAAACCATGTAAGGAGGTCATGATAAAAGATACTCTACAATACACACAATACTGTCACCGCCTACTTTACAGAGAAAAGTAGGGTGAAGTAAGAAATTCGATTCAGAGTCAGTGGTTTTACTAAACTTGTAAAATAGACAAATTAGTCTACAAAAATCCGAACGCGTAAAAAAGAAAAACGAAATCACCGGTAATTATTCAACCTTTTCAAGTCGAATAGTTAGAAAGGAATTCAAATTCATAGACCGCTAACAATGCGACTGGCCCGAAAGTATTTCTGAAAAAATCTGGCTTGTTTGGACGACTGTTTACGAAAACGGATGCTGGGAAAATGGATAGCCGGGGCAAAAAGTGAACCAATAGGATTTGCCACTGCCGTGGTTCGTACAACAAAACGATGTTTTGTTTATATGAAATGAAAACGTAAAAACTGCGTGAAAAGTACATTTCGTGAATCCAGAGGAATATGTGAATGTGAAAAAAAAAACTGCGGCTTACGTGCTCACAAACATTTAAAGTGTCTTTACTATTGCAGAAAATGATATGGTTAAAGCAGTAAGTAGTAAGAATCCTAAAGCAAAAATAAATAGAATGGCGTACCCTAAATACTTCAAATGTCAAAGATACGTACATCACTTTGATTGACACACGGTTTAATATCCCCACTATTCCTTTACAGGAACGTAGGCTTCAAAGCTACATTTTTGTGACAGTTTTCATAGATTCTGCAAAGACACTTTCTTCAAAAGATATCTAAATCAAACATCACATTTCATTAATGACAGCTAATCGTTCTCTTTCGTTAATAATTTATAACAATTCAGTCGGTATCTTTTGATAGCCTTGTTTTACATTAAACTCGAGCTTAATTTTATTCTGAGCTTCGTTTCTGCTAAGATCAAGATGCTTCAGAAATAATAAGTATTCTAGGGATCGATAAATGTCGAGACGTACTAGATAGTGATGGATTGGAGTTTATCGAGCAGTCGGCAATTGGATACCTAACGAGGCGTATACTCAGAAATAAAACAATTAAGCTTGATTTATTAAGAATTAATTTACTAAATCTTTATTCAGCTAATAGCTTATTAATAGCACGTTTTACACTTAAACAAGATGCTGCCAGTTTCATCTATCTAAGAAAAACACCGAAAAAAAATCAGAAGTCTCTTTTAAAGTCCAAAAGTGTAATGGTCCAATTACAAAAAACCAAGCAGATCAGTAACCGAGATGAACTTTTGAGGAAAGAACCACAAAGATTTGAGTGCAACTGTCCAGCTGGTGCAAGCGTTTCTTAGTATTCGTGTAACTCAACTCGAGACTACTAAGGAGCTCAACAATTCGACGAATACCAAACAAAAGATGTTTGGTAGGCCACATAAAGTACTCAATCTACCACTATTCGAACCGGCAAATAACATAGGTTTTTTTTTTTTTTTTTTTTTTTTAATTGATATAAACCAGTGCTTGATTGCGATCCCACCTGATGGTAAGCGGAGATGCAATCATTGATGGTGCAGCCAAGGTCTTAGTCCAGTACAATGGGTTTGATTTTTTATTAGATTAAAATGGTAGTGCACGAATATACCTACTTCCAATCACAGGAAGATAACTTAAAGCAAGCCTAGGCTTACATCATTTACTATTTAAATCTTTATATTCTAAATTTTGATCTTGAAAATCTTTACTATTGATAGGGTCACGCTTGATGTCTGTCTCACCTGATGTATAGCGACAGTGTAGTCAACGATGGAGTACGCTTGCCTAGAAGTAACATATTCACTCGTGACTTAAGGAGCTTCTATTAGCTGATGACCTTGAACATTTTTCTACCCCTTTTTCCTTATATTATTACACTTGAAGATATATCTACGTAAATACGGGAGCATTTTGGCGAGAAAAATGACGTATATCCACCCGTCCAAATGCTAGGCGACCTATAATTTGATATTATGACATCGTGATTTACAAAATTGTTTACCGAGAATTGAAAAAATAATAAATATCTCAAAAAAAATGTACTATTAGTAAAAAAAAGTATTTGTACAATATTTACAATCATTATATTCTCTATAGACAGGTATGAATTTCGAGTTGGCAATCGCCCTTTTTAGTTTGTGGAACAATAAATAAAAAAAAATAGTACAGATTGAAGACCATGAATCAAAGCATTGCACATATTTTTTTTAGAATTTTATGATGCCCTTTTAAGGTACTTTATTCAAGTTGAAAAACATATATTTTCAAAGGGCGTCCTTTAAAGACTCCCAGGTTTACCGGTATACTACTACTGTGAATTTATTTGGCGCATTTCATACTAGGCCTGCATCTATTCGAAAGGAGGCACGTTCGAATAGATGTCTATCAAAGTGGCAAGTAATCTTTCCAGTGGTTATCTACTCAATGTTGATACCGGACATTTACGTGCCGAAATTGAGATTGATTGAAGTAGACTCTAGTGAAGTTAGGGAGTCGAAAATGTGTTGCTCTTCTGCGGTTTACTTGGTGATTTTTTTAGGCAAGGCATCAATCAGTGTCAGGTTTTATACGGGAATAAATAAGACAGATTCTTTTTTTATCTTTTCCTCGAGTGTTCGAAAATTGTAGGTATTAGATAAAAAAATATATTGTAACAGATGATGGAGGCTATCCAAAATGTAGTAGAGCAATATTTAAAAGCAATCAAATTCTCAAAATTACCCCTTAACATAAGTTAGGAGGTAAGCTAAGTTAGAGACTATCTTCTCCAAGAATCTGCGTCAGCAATCTCAATTGCTACTCTCAAGTGTCTATCATTTGAAGCCAACGACCATCAGAACATTACGTCGGTTTAAGTTTCAAGAACTAGCGATATTTTGAAATTTTGTTGCCTTTGAGTTTCCAAAAAAATTGGTAGCTCAACTGCTTTTACATTTTTAGAGAAATTGTAAAATGGTGTTGTCCATTCTGCAGTTTTTTCTATAGAATTCCATCAAGTGAGACCGCAGTCAAGCAGTAGTTTATATCTCTAAAAAATCATACAGTTTCTTAGTATTTTATTAGTAGTCTGTTATTTTGATAAGCGTTTGCTATCGTAGGAAATTTTATTAATTTTAACCTTGTTAGTTAGGTTAAGTGGAAGCGTAAGTTCTCTTTCTACGCGATCTCTCATACTTTGAACCAGCCCCGCGTCTACGCATGCATGTCACGCAGTATTATTTATATCCTTTGCATCTGTGGTGACAATTTCGTTCAATGAATTATTGATAGTGATGTTCCGTGGATATTATTCATTCATATTGGCGAGATTGGTTTGGATCTTGTCTATTTTTGAGATTTCATGTCAATGTATGTCTGTTTTAGAACAAATGTGTTCTTTTTTTTGAAATTATTGTTTTGTTTTGCATTGTTTTTGAGATGGCAAACCACGAACAAAATGGCGGCAGATAAGTACTAGATGGATTTCGCAAAAACTGAAAGGTAAAAGCGTGGTCTCGCTCAGAAAAGGCTAAAAAAATCCTTGATTTGGTGATTTGATTTATCAAACTACTGAAAAGACAGAAAACCTCCAGTTATTTTTTTTTAATTCAAGAAGTATGTTAACTCTTTACTTTATTGAAGTAGTCTATTAAAAAGAATTTTACACGAAATGTTCTTTGAATTTAAAATTAAAAAACTTGAAACTTCTTCATGCTAATTCCATAAGAGTATTTAGGTACATCTGGTCCGTTCCAACAATCTAGCGATTCCTGTCTGGTTCGAATTAGACGCATCGATAGCAACACGCTCGAAGGAGTCTCAAGCGGTTTCCTCAGATCCTACTAATATTGCTTCTACACCAACACTATGTGCGTAACTAGTGCGCCTGACCATTAATAATTGCATCTCCGCTTACCATCAGGTGGGATCGCAGTCAAGCACTGGTATGTATCAATTAAAAAAAAATCTTTTAGTCTCTGCCACACTTCTTTGGTTTGTATTGAAATGCTATGTTCTTCTACAGTGTGTGTGTATATTTTTGCTTGAGCGACTGCGCCACATCTTAGTCATCAAAGCGGCTTTATCTCTGTCGCAACTCGTGCTTATTATGCGCAAGAGTATTTCAGTTTATACAAGTGAGTGAGCATTTTGCCGTCGTTTGTAAAGTATTTTTAATTGCTATTCTTTCATGTATACGGCCGCATGTAACTGCGTCTTTATGCTTCCATGAACTTTTTAAGTAACGGTTTCTTTTGATTTTTTCGAGTCTAATTCTTACGACTTCGGTTGGAATAGCTTCTTCAGAACTATGTACTGCATAGGTATGGAAGTGATTAAATATAAAATTCAGGTGAAATTTGACTTTTTTTTTAATGATATATACCATAAATGATATATTACTTAGTTCCATCGATAAAGCACACACACACCACACACACACACCTAGGCACACCTTGAGAAGACTCGTTGGTTATATTTAGAATAGGATTCTCCTTAATGTTTTGCAACGCAATATGACTCATCATCATCATCATCATCTTCCTGCCCTTATCCCGTGTTATTTGGGGTCGGCGCAACACGTTTTTTTCTTCTACTCTGCCCTGTTACTCGTCATGCTATATGTCTGAATAATAATAAAACTTTATTTTCAGTTTTACAATAACACCGCGTGGTCTTACTAAACAAAAGTATTAAGTTAGAACTACATTGGGCACACTTGGGCCACGTACCGCCGATCTGTGCGAGTCGGACTCCAGACATTATATCCACGCGACGAAACGCGATGCGACTCGTATATGTACAAATCAGGCGTGGCCCACGTGTGCGTCGGTCTAATGTAGTTCCTGCTTAATGCTATACAGCGGTAAGAGTCGCCCAATAAATGCTGAGGTGGTCACCCTATCGGTACGGACACGTTATGCGCATTCTGTAATTTGTCATTTTTTACTTTGTATTGGTAACCATATAAAGTATTTATATTCTTGTTCTTTTCAAATGATATCGATAAAAAAAAAATGTACGAGAATATTTAAAGAGTCACGGTTCCACTGTTTCAAAAAGAATTTAGCTCAAACAATCTGTTTTACGAATCCAGGAACAAGGAACAAGAAATCCTCTATAAATTCTCAAACTTGAGCGAACAGCGGTGCGAAACAATTGCCGGTTAACAGGAAGCGTTTACAGTGAGTGGTGGACGGTTATAGCAAGTCAAATAGCTTGGCTCGTTATGACAAATTGAGGGGGGTTTAGTGAAATAGCTTGCTGTGACATGGCTGCGACGGGTAAACATTGACTGAATATGCACGTAGATTTTGTTAGTCGATTTGAAATTTTTGAAAAAAGGAGCGACGGGCAGAGAATGTCTCAATTTAGACAGCATTTAGCTTGATGCTAGATGTAGACAATTTTTTCAAATATAAATGAAATAGGAAGTTCCGTCGTTTCACGCTATTAGCTCTTTATGATTTTTATTCTTGATAGGTTCGCACTTGATCGCTATCTCATCTGATGGAAAGCAACGATGCGGTTGACAATGAAGCGCGCTTACCTGGAAATAACCTATTCACTCTTGACTTAAAGATTCCCGGGATGTACCCATCAGGAAACACAGACTCCGGCAAGGAATTCCAATCTTAATTTGTTTTCGTGTTTAAGTACTAACAGCCTTTCAGGGTCGTACTCCAAGGTCAAGCTACGCTTGCCGAGAACGGTCTGTGGATGGGTGACCATCTTAAGATGGTCACCCATCAAGGTACTTCGGATAACACGTAAAGCCGTTGGTTCCAGCCGTCTTAATTTGTTATCTTTGTTATTTTTGTGGTGGGAAATCATCTAATGACTCTCCCGCTCAGGGTGGAGCGAGAGGGCGTGTCAGACTTTTACTGACTAAAACTACACGTATGCCCTTTGCGTTTTAGGACCATGGGTTTCAAGCATAGACCCTGCTCGGCTCCTCCGGTTTTGCTGACATCTCTTTAAGGCTCGCGTGGAACACTATCTGTCTCTCTCGCTCTGGACCATAGCCAGCGGCCGGCACGAGACATTGCCGCCGCATTAAATGTTGGTTTTGGAAACAGGACTTAGAAATATTTAGGTATCACAGAGTATGCTTAAGCAATTTTGCTCTGAATCTACGCACGTCCCATGTTTAGCCGGAGGCTTATAACGATAAGGTTTTAGCAGACAACCTGACAGTACATTAACCTAAGCTACAAAGGTCTTTTGGTAACAAAACAAGATCACAAGTGATGTAGGCAATAGTTTAATATTAATAAACCATGTAAGTAGGGTACACGTTTATTATTCGTATCATAACATATTATTTATTAATGGATATATATTCCTTTTTTGGGGTGTGAAATAAAAATCAAAAGAGAGGCAGATTTGATACTCTTCCCGCTCCAACGCGAGCCGTGTATCTTCAGTAACCATTTGGGTTCCAGAGCCGTGGAGACTCTTTTGAATAAACCTACAGCCCTTGCAGGTCCACGGGTAGTGTGAAAGCGAAGCCCGGGGCCCCGGGATGAAGGCAAAGAACGAACAGGATTGGGTTTTTAGTCAGTAAAAGTCTGACACTGTCCCTCGCTCCGCCCAAGAGCGCGATTTGTCATTAGATGATTTTCCCATCTACAAAAAAGCCCTTGCAGGTCCTCGCGCACTGGGTACGTTACAGGCCGTGGAACGGAGAGAGGAGGAATGGCAGGCGCTAGCCTCCGTTTGCGAAGCAGCAATGCTAGCTGAGGAAGCGGCCGCATGCGTGAGGGAACGGACTTCCTCACTTCCTTCCGTCCGCTGACCGTCCCAGTTTTCGACGGCGCGTAGTGTTCCACGCGCGCCTCTAGCAGATGTCAGCACTGAACTGTAGCATTTTTAAACTTTTATCCACTGGTATATCAACCTATACTGGGCCCATGTAGTGGATTATTATTATATAGCACATCTCCCCTCGATAGGATGTCCTAGTCCCAGCAGAGGAAAGATTCATCATTTATCATTTCAAACAAGAGACGTCTTAACCGTTATACGTCGGCATTCCTCACGTGTCGTCACAACGATAGGTCCTGTGCGTTTCGCATCCCCGTGACCCTCACACCTGGTGAGGGTCGGTGAAACGCAGCGGTGGAAGTCGACCGGTGACCTCACCGGTCGACTTCCACCGCTGCGTTTTCCGCTACTCAAGAACATTTCAGCCCAATATATAATCCGTTCTGCAAGCATGGAAATGTTACTGACTATTTATCATTTGTTTTAGCAGTTTTTCAGACAAACAGTCAAAGCTAAGAATTTTGCCTTCCCCATAAATATCCGTTACGATAATAAACGTACAACATGCCACAATCTTGTAAAATTATCAAGGAAGTACTTCATTTAATTACTCTTGTACCGTACTAAGAATCTACTTAATTCTATTTACCCCGAAATCTTGGAAGCGTGAACATACAGGCTTACAGACATACACCAAGTAAGGACCCCAGATGGCGCTGCTTGGACCTCTGTAAACAATTTCCAAGTACACAAGGCAAAGTTTTGGGGCGTGCCTTAAGCCTTTAAGTTGAGTGTATGATGTATAGCTGCATATTAATAACTGTTGAATGGTTATGTTATTAATTTGAGTAGGTATGTGATTCAGTTAATATTGTTAATGTTTTTTTGTAGTTTTTTTTTTAGGATGAAAAGACTTGACTACATACGGACAGATGAACTGGTGACTCTGAGGGTAAAGTAGAGAAATGGTGGATGTGGTCTTTTTTTATTTGGGTAAATCATCCAATGACATCTACCGCTGTTGGGCGGAGCATAAGGGTGTGTCAACTTTTACTAAAACCTAAAGAGAGACTAAAAACCCATTTCTGTTGGGTTTTCCTTTCAGAAGCGAACACATGGCCCCAGAAGGCTTCGACCCTGCTGGGCCCCTACGGTTTGCTGACGTCTCCTTGTGGCGCGTGAAACATTTACTCGCCGCCGACGACTCCGGCTTGGTCCGGACGGTTACCGGGTCTGCCTGAGAAATGATCATCATTATTTTAGCCGAAAGACGTCCACTGCTGGACACAGGCCTGAGACGTTCACTACTCTACATAATCGTAAGCCTCTCTCAAGTGTCGCCACAACGACAGGTCCTGTGTCTCGCGTCCAGCGGGTCATTGGTCCACATCGTGGAAGGCGTTGTGCGAGCCATGTGCCCTGCCCACTGCCATCTAATTTTGCCGATTATTCGGGCTATGTCGGTAACGTTGGTTCAAGTAAAATCCAATCATAGCCCTTTCCATTGTCCTTAAGGTGGCTTGAATAATGATCTTGATGATTAATAAGTACTTCAATCTGTATAAAACTTATTTCAAAATAATAAGACTAAGAGTATCCACCCTTACGTAACTGAAACCTCTATGGTACGGACCAAGCGTTTCGCCTCATCGTTTATACCGCGTACATCGAGGGATTCGAACAACTTGCCTGCTGCGGTCTTTCCGTCTGGATTATAATTAAGGTGTATTCAAAGCTAGAGTGAATAGGCTCTTAATAAACTAGTGCGCCTCACCATCAACGATTGCATCACTACTTACCATCAGGTGATATCGCAGTCAAGGACTAGTTTATAACAATTAAAAAAATAATATAAGGATGTTTAAATTGTAATTGTATGTTGTGTTGTCTTTGGGTTCATCACATCATGATTTCAAATCCATCGGTCATTTATCCATAATTTATTAGTTTATGTATTGTATATATGTAAATAGTACACCACGAACTACCTGCGCATCTTTTTTCTCCTTCTCTATCAAATCCATCCAAAGGTTGTCTGTAAAAAATCGCTTTTAGCGATAAGACCGCCCGTTGTGACACCCTATTAATTTTAAATTCCTTATGTAAATTGTATTTTTGGTGTACAATAAAGAATATATCTATCTATCTATCTACCTATCTGTTTCGTAAATCCATTTGGTAAATATATATGGCAACGTTAAGTTTAAAAGACAAGTAGGCGAAATGGAATTCTATCATGATATTGTGTGTGTAAAGAAACAAATCTTCGCTTCCAAATCCATTTCTATACATAAAGGTCTTAAATTCTTTGTCAGCTATATGCAGAACACTTATTTGTTAGCACATGAAAGTCCTACACGACTCGCGACTCCGCTTTCATAGCCCTTCAGTTGAGCACGCTGTTCTGTTTCAGAGCCTCTTGTTCATTATATTGTAAAAATGTTAGAGTTTTAAAAATAAATAGGTTAAGAGTCTTAAATTTTGTGAAGTTTTAAGGGTTCTGTTGTAGCTACAATGTAAAATTAAAAACCCTTATCCTATTTATTTTCGCCCCCATCATAGACGTCGCTACATCTATGATGCCACCAGTGGCGTGCCAGATACCTTTATAGGGGCAAGCCCAGGAACCCAGTAAGTATTTAATTGATACAAAATAACAATCCTGGACTATTTTAATATGATTTTAATAGAAAAACGTTCCATGAATACTTGCACACAGTATCAATTTTTATTCACACAGGCTCACATTTTTATGCTTTTATAGGGAAAAGTGAGATGGCAAATCAAGCCAAATACAAAGCCTCTTCGACAGAAAGAGGCAGCAACACAGTAGTGTTCATCTCTTTATTTTGTTGTTAGAGTGAGATCAGAGAGACTGCGCTCAGAGCGGATACGTAGCATAATGCGTGTCATAGGTACGAAATGGCACCTTAGCGAAACCGCGTAAGCGCGCGATGTTTAAAAATTAGAGTTTTATTTAATTTAATTCATTTGTTGTGTTCTAAGATATGACTATATATGATATATTATGAGATGTGAGGTATTTATTATTTTCACATCAAGTCGAGCTTGAATATTTACTTGTTAGTTCTCTGCGCGGTTAGAACATGTACAACAGCCCGAAATCAACTGTCCGCAGCCGGGCAGTTGCCCATACTAGATAATTAGATATAACATTCATTTGGCCAGAGGATCCTTCTTTTTAACCGACTTCAAAACGGAGGAGGTTCTATGTTCGGCTGAATGTAAGTTTTTTTTATATGTAAGTTCGCCGATTTCTCGGTCAATTGTGGACCGATTTTTAGTATTTTTTAAAGGTTATGCTTCCAAGTTAGTCCCATAGAAATATTGATTATGATCCGATCATGAACTTCGAAGATATAGAACAGAACTCTTCATAGAAACACAGCAGAACTGTCGTAACAAGTAAAATTGCTTTATTTATACATGTAGTCGATGACTGACTGAAAGAAGAGGGGGAATATATCGAACTGATCTGATAATGAAGCCTGAAGTTAGGCACCGGAACTCTGTAATAAATTAATGTAATCTAACCGTGTTTGGGATTATTAGAATTATCATGAGATGCACTTTGGCTATAAGGTATAATTAAGTATGGCTGGTACTTTTTAGTGGTGGTACCATAACTAAAAAGTGTAAAATAAAAAAAACTTTTTACAAAAAAATATAACCAACCGACTTCTATGTAAAAAAAAGCACTGAAAAGTGCAAAATAATTTTAAAGTTATTTTGCAATTTCAATGTTTATTTTTTTATATAGAAGTCGGTTGTTTTTTTTTGTAAAAAGTTTTTTATTCAGTGGAGGTTTGCACAATGTTCCACATACCTCCAAACTATCTCTAAGCGCTATGCGATAATGTGACTCCGATACGACGACCACGACCGCGTAGCGGGTTTAAGAAAATCACTTCTTTTCCCCGTTTTTGCCTCAAGCAATTCAGGAAAAAGTGGAATGTCCATCGAGATTATTTCAACAAATGATCCGAAAAAGTTCTAACAAATCTATGCTTACAAATGGTTATCAAAGCACCAATATCCTGAAGTTTTTCTCAAGCTACATGCACAACACTTAGCTTTCAGTACATAACAATCCTACACAACTCGCGAGCGCGACTCCATTTTCATAGCCCTTCAGTTAAGCACGCCTGTTTTAAAGCCTGTTATTCATTATATTATTAGAAAATTGAGTGTTTTAAAAAGGAACGAGGAGGGGAGGGATAGGGAGGGGTGAGGCACTATGCGATTATGCGACTACAATGCGTTGACCTTCAAATCCGTAAAATAATTTATTTGCAAATTAATTGTCGCGCAGCGCTTGTCTGCTCAGCGGGAAAGTTTGAAGGAGTTACCTTGACCCTAAAGGGCTATATTTCACCGGGACACCATGGTGGCACGACCAGTCGCCTCTACCAACAAAATGTATACAGCTCTATAGAGAGTTATTCATCTGGTGTCCGTTTGGTTGCGCAACCAATTTGGTGGCGCGACCAGCTCAAACGCCTGTCCGGCCGCCAGTGGCGTCCCCACCAAAGAGTATATAAAATAAAAATGTATCCTATGCTACGCCGGGACACCATGGGGCGCAACTGGTCGCGCCGCCATGGTGTCCCGGTAAAATATAGCCCTAAAAAACATAAAACAAACGAACGTAGGAGGATTTTAGTCAGTAAGTCTGGCACGACCTCTCGCTGGAGGGAGAGGGCGTGTCCGGCTTTTCCGAGGTGAGAAATTATCAAATGGCTTGTCTATAGCTACCCAGAATGATTTCCCAGCTCAAAAAAAATGTCTTGTCTTGGCTTGTCTGTTGCTACCCTTAAGAATGAGTTAGTTTAACCGGATCGCAACCTTCTTCGTAATGACATCAAAAAGAATAATGCTCTTATTTACCCAAACCTTGTACATATTGTGGCCAAGATCCATATAGTCTAAGTTATCACATTTGATAGTTTCTTACCAAAAGTTCCTTTTTGTTTTTTAGCCCTGTAACCTTGAATAAAGTTTTACTATATTACTACCTTTATGGCCAAACTGTTTTATGGCTCGTCTCCATGATAGATGACTGTTGGGAACAGGCGCTCCTAAATCCTGAATATAACATTTGGCGAAAGTATGTGGATCCTTCTACATAGCTGTTTGGGATCAATATCAAGGAAGGAACTAATAATTCTGATGGAAATAATATCTAAGTTAGGAAATTATCTCAATTTAGATATTTTCCTGGCACAGATCTGACTTTTTACTGCCTTGATGTCTTGTTGTCTTCTTTGGAATAAAGGCTGTAAGAAATGAAAGGAAATGACTGTTTGATACAAGCATTTGTATCATGTCATATTATCCATAAGAGTCGGAATGTGCTGACTTTACAGTAAATACTGATTCTTCAAAGTTTATATTATTTTGGTTTTCATGAAATTAGTTCTGTTTAAAGGCTAATTGAAAAAATTGATGCCATTTTTCGATAATCGTATTTTTCACAATTGTTCACAAAAAAGTTCCTAAAAGTAGGTGCAACGAATTGAAACATGATTTATTTATATTTACACGCTTTGCTCACTATCTACGCAAGCATGTAAACATAACCTGTAATTAGGAATTTCATCAAACCCTTATCAAACTACTTTAAACAATCTTATCTGCTCCATTTCAGGCATGAAGCAATCATGTTTCGGTATTTTTATAACGTTATCAAACGTTGAACGTTACTCGCAAGTGTGTTAGTGCCACAGACCACGGAGACGCCGTAGCGGCCGCTGCTAGACCCAGCATTCTCAAACTATAAGGAATTGACGACTTGGGACAATTCTGACTACGTCTATGACGACTAGAAGTTGTGCTTATTAGCAACTAACTTCTGTCTGCGGCTTCGCCAGCGTAACAATCGAAAAATTTGTGTCGTGCGTTCGACCAGAAAATGGTCTACTAGTGTCCGGTCGGTCTGTAACACAATTCAGAAACACAAACAGTAAACACAAACAGACGGTTGTTACTCTTACATTTATAATATTAGTATTCCAGACGTGGAGATCACCTGATAGATCATTGTAACCGCCAGTCCTTTAAGATACGTACCGTAAAATTGTACTATTTATTACGCAAGACTCGGACGCATTCTAACTTTGCGTAGATTTGTCATATTATTTTTTAGTCTTTCGTTGGACCTATATCACACCTGATGGTGTGCGATGATGTGGTTTACAATGGATTGTCTAAAAGTAATCTATTCACTTGTTGTAGCTATGACAGAGAAACACACACTAAACACAGATTTCGTCAGAGAATTGCGCTCCTTAGCTGTTTGCACAACAAATGTGTTCCCAAATCAATTTGAAATGGTCTATTAATAGAATATCGGGAGTTGACGTTCTTGCAAGATTTACCACAAACTTACGATGTTTATAATTTATCCAGTGATAGACTCAAATTCTAAAATGAGTGGCCGCGTCTAGATATTCGCGTTCCGTGCTCTGTGGTAACTGCCCTACAGAAGGGCGATGTAACAAAATTACCCAATCTCGCGCTTGTAAACATTGCTTTATGGGTAAACAAAAGAATGAAGTAACTGGAGTAGGTGAAATTATTTGGGCCTTTTTACGTAAATATGTTTCCATTTATTTTTAGATGCTTAACTCTCGTGAAGGACTTTGAGTTGCTGTCGAGCCTAATACGATTGTTATTTGCGCTTAAGTACTGAGACCCTGCTCAAGTATGACGTCTTAAAAAATATTCCGGTGCGAAAAAGAGACAGCTATACAGAACGAATAGCACTATCCCGTTTTTACAACGGAATCTTTATGGTATTGACACGTCATAGTAGGGGGCTAATTAGCTTAATACCAAGGATTTTATGGTTAAGAACTTTCGAATTTGGATGTATCCAAATTTGAAATTTCTAATACGGATAAAAGAATAATATTTTACCGGTTTCGGATACGGTTACGGATATTAAATTATTTTTATTTTAAGTCTACATTAATTTTCATTAGTTTGGCCTGGCAAAACAAACAAAAACCTGGCTTTACTTGACATATTTAGACTCCGTCTTTAACCGAAACTTTTATATCGGTTTCGATTAAGGTTAAGCAATTTTTTTTATTTCGGATATCTGCTAGTTTCAGTTACGGAGCTCCATAACATTCCTACTTGATACCGAGTACAAAGTAAATCTTTGGCTACTTTAATGAAGAATTCTGATTAAGACCTATACAATTACAATTATATGAAATGGAATTATAAATAATTATTTATCCAGGTCTCGGAAAACTCATCTCTAAACAAAGGTAGAAGAAATACTCTCATAGAAGCTTTGCCAATTCATTGAAATTACTTACGTTCTACCATAACCACAGAAAAAATTCTATGGAAAATGGTTGTCGCATCGTTGTCGCATTGTTGATTAGCGCCTGTCTTTGAATGCGTTCTACTTTATGCCAGGTGCGTTACTTTAGCGAAGCGGAATGTTTTTTCAATCTAAAGGTATAGATACGCTAGAGGAGCCGACCACAAGTGGTGTACGAGCTGAACTCAAATTCGTATAGTGTCACTCGTGCTCAGCTGCTCCAGAGTCGATCCACACTACACGAATTTGAACTCGGTTCGTGCTCCGCTCTTGCTCGGTTGCTCTAGCGTATACCCACATTATTTTTTTTTTATTGGGTGAGAAAATCATTTTATGACAAATCCCTCTCTTGAGAGATAGTGTCAGACTTTTACTGACTAAAAACCCACTCCTATTTCTTCTTTGCCTTCGTCCCAGGGCCCCGGGTGTCGCTTTCACACTACCCGTGGCCCAGTAGGCTTCGACCCTACTGGGCGATAGACCCACCTTAAGTTACAAATTAATAACAAGACCATTCTCAAGCCTTCAAAGTATTACGCATAAGTTATAACAGTTTTTTATACCTTTATATTTGCTGCTAAAAATGGCATCGACTCGTGCCAACGCAATCAGATGGTTTACATCTATTTTAAGGCATAACATATCAAGCTGTAAATAAAAAAATCCTTATATCCAGTGACTCACCGCACGACTTCGTATGTCTGTTTATGTCGAGGTCGAGACATTACTACTGTGACGTCACAGGGTATCATAAAAGTGCTAAATCGTGGGTGGTTCCGTAGGTAGTAAGATTTAAAACCAGGCAAACTTGGCCCAGTACCAAGGCTCGTAAAAACTTGAGTCCGCTTCCTACGTTCTCGTTTTTAGGATATTGAAAATTATGAATGAATTTCGTAAGCACTTTACGATCTGTATTTATTCCTTTGTTCCTATTAAGGCGTTCACTTATTACGTATTTATTAAACCTGCCTACAAGGCACATTTTGTTCTGGAGTTCTGGGACCTTCGTATTTTCTTGACTAATCGATTGCTTTATTTTATTGCTAAAGTTCAAGGCATTAAGAAGCAAACTTATGAAACAAAATGCCTTTGCTTCTCATTTCTTCTTATACAGCATCGATATGTTAGGCTTCTTGCAACTACAAGTTTTTTTTGGGTAGGAAATTATTCAATGACTTTTCGCGCTTTAGGGCGGATCGGGAGGGTGTTTCAGACTTTTACTGTTGTTGTAACAATTTTACTGTTCAGGTTTATTCCTATATCAAAGACCTTGTTTAATGTTAAATTTCGAAATTCTAGGTCAACGGGAAGTACTCTATGAATTTCGATTTCTTTGAGAGTGTCGAAATATCCGTTTTTATTTTGCGACATAAAAGACTGTATCTTTTTTTTTGTTAACTTTAAAGTTTGATTTTATCACAATTTCAAGGGACCGCAGGCCTTAATGGTTTTAATTTCAATTCGATTCCTCTACTCATTCCCGAGATAAAGGGTCTAGACAGACAGACAGACGGACGAACAACAAAGTCATCCTATAAGGGTTCCGTTTTTTCCTTTTGAGGTACGTAACCCTAAAAACCTATAACTTAACCTACTGCCGCACTAGCAACTGGAACCAGTGATTGGGCACCGACGTATCAAGCTTATCAGCTAAGGTTTGAATTCATGAAAACTCGCAAAATAAACATGTTTACGAAATGTTTTAATTCCAATTACACACCTTTCAGTTGCAATAGTCAAACGGAAATAAATACAATCAAGCTTACTACTAAATAGAAACAGTCTCTCTCGTGATCTGCTGAACAAAACATAAAAGGGTTGGGAAAATATAGGTCATTTCTGCCGAAAGACGTCCACTGTTGGACATAGGCCTCCCCAAGTGTCGCCACAATGACCGGTCCTGTGCGTCTCGCATCCACCGGATTCCCGCAACTCTCACCAGGTTATCAGGGTTCCAAAATGGAAACAATTCCAAATTGATCCACCTTGTTGGTGGCCTTTCAACGCTGCGTCTACCCGTACGTGGTCGCCATTCGAGATCCTTTCGTCCCTATCGACCATCTGTTCTGCGAGCAATGTGCCCTGTCCACTGTCACTTAAGTTTGGCCATTCTTTGGGCTATGTCTGTAACCTTAGTTCTTCTGTGGATGTCGCAATCTCGGTGATCACGCAAGGAAACTCCGAACAGCCCTTTCCATTGCCTTTTGAGTGACTGATGAGGTCCAGAGTAAATGACCGTTTCGGAGCCATATGTCATCACTGGCAAAATATAGACAAAATGATAAAAAAACTCTAAACTTAAAACAAAATTAAACTTTACGGGCTTCAAAAGAGTTTCCTTCGTTTGTGAGAAAATATTCTATCGTAAGTTTAATTTACTTTGAGTTTTTGTATATATTTTGACAAAAACAAGGTTTAAAATCAAAACACACGAAGCCAAGGTCAAAGGTAAGTCCTAAAGCAAATATTTAAGCCTTTGACTTAAAACTGCGGAACTGCGTGTTTAAAAAAAAAGGTATTACTTCTTTATCAATATGATCAAGAATCAAGTATGATCTGCCGACATAGCCTGCAGATATTTTAGAAGAAATTGCTCCTATGAAAAACTGTAAGCTTTTTAGGCAATACCATAAATAATGTAATACACTATTATTATAAAGAGGAAAGATTTGTATTATTATTTGTAACTATCTGACTTGGCAAACTTCGTACCGCTTAACAGTCAATGAATGTAGTATATCTTTCGATATAGTCAACCGATTGCGATGAAACAAAGCCTAGCCAAAACTTGAGCAGTGGTGGCCGAATGATAACGGCCCCGACTTACGAGTTGTAACTCGGGTCGGATCGGTTGCTGTCGGGGCCGTATGGTCGCGGGTTCAAACCCAGTCAGGCGCATTACTTTGTGTAATTTATTTCATCACCACTGCTCTCAAAACGGTGAAGGAAACACACGAAGCCAAGGTCAAAGGTAAGTCTTAAAGCAAATATTTAAGCCTTTGACTTAAAACTGCGGAACTGCGTGTTTAAAAAAAAAGATTACTTCTTTATCGCGGGTGCGTTCACAAACATGTACGAGTAAACCCACGTACACAAGACGCCCAGACCCTGAACAAATATCTGCAGGCCATACAAATATTTGTTCCGTGCGGGAACCGACCCAAAGACATGTAGCACAGCAGCCAATCCTTCAACCTTCAACTCCATTGACACACTTGTGTCATCGAACTTTGAAATCCATATATGTAAAAGAGGAAACTGACTGACATATCAACGCACAGCCGAAACTACTAGGATTAGGAGCGTGAAATTTTGCACAGGGCTTCCTTTTATGACGTAGGCGAGCATGAAGAATGGATTTTCCAAAATTTACTCCCTAAGGGGATGAAGCAGGTGTCCAAAGTTGTATGGATAAACCTACGTTTACGCGAGCGAAGCCGAGGGCAGAAGCTATTCTATATATATAAAAATGAATAGTTGTTCGTTAGTCTCGCTAAAACTCGAGAACGGCTGGACCGATTTGGCTAATTATGGTCTTGAAATATTTGTGATAGTCCAGGGAAGGTTTAAACGGTGAGGTATGGAAAAACTTACGAAAAAAAAAGTACAACGCCATCTCTAATTAAAATATCATTTTAAAATGAATTATGCTATTATGGTAATACCAGTAGATGGCATTATCCTTTGACAGTTTAGCTAACACAACATTAATTGACTATTAGGCGGTACGAAGTTCGCCGGGTCAGCTAGAGGATAATAAAATACAGTAGTATTTTACAAGCTTTTATTCTGTCTGCGGTGTGAGGGAAAGTATGATAAGGAGTATCCCAAAGACGCTCTACAAAAATATACAGTACGAAACAATAAAAATGCATTCAGACAAAACTGATGATAGAACATATGATTTTTCTAAAAAGTGGATGACTATTGAAATGACGAGGATGGTCGATGGAGCCGAAAGGTTTTAGAATGACCCCCGCGTACTGGAAGACCCAGTGTTGGAAGCCCAGTTCAGTGGAAATCCAATCGATGCTAAACGGCCTGTCCGTTTTTCACAAGATCCACAAGATCCGGTGGATTTCCACCGGAACTTGGGAGAGGCCTAAGTCCAACAGTGAACTTTTTTCGGCTGGAATGATGATGATTGAGATGACGGAGAATGGAGATTTGTGAAAAAAAAGTCATGAGAATGCGACGTTTTTTAAATTAGAATAAGGAGAAGATAATGATAAAAGCTCTATCCTTAAACCCATTTTAAAGAATAAGGAGAAGACAAAGATTAAAACTCTATCCCTAACGCGTTTTAAAGAATAAGAAGAATAAACATTTCAAAACCCTCTAGTTTAGAAAAGTTAAAATTTTCAATACTGTCAAGGTTCCTATCCTCTATAAGGATTACCTATAAATCGATCTTTACTATTGTCCCTTCTCAGCTAATTCTGCCAATGCGCTGTACCTAATATTATCATTATACTCGATAATAACCGGATTTCCAATTAACCGCATTAGATGCATCAACACTCAAACGTCACCAGCAATATGGAGCAGATATCGCAGTATTATCAGGTGCTAATGGAAGCATTCATGCTTGTCATACACAGGCTTAACTCGTTTACGTGCTTAATTATTGTATTCAAAAGAAAACTGTTTGTGAGCATTCTCGGCATTTTCTATCCATTTTTTTTTTACTTAATATTCTATGCGTATTTGTATGTTAATCAATCAAGGAGTTTCGATTATATTTGGTTGACATAGATAAGAATATAAATTACCTGCTCGCTCATCCCTGTAGTCCAGTAGAATACAAATTTAAAATCTCTCTCAACTGTCTCGCAACGGTCTTGCAAAAGCGAGACCGTTCATGTTTTTTTTTAAGGTTCCTATTATTAAAATAACTATTGGTCGTACAAGAAAATTCGCAATGTTATTTTAACAAAAAGTCCTTCACAACTCTGTATCTATATGCGATAAATTGGAGAACTGCTCAATTGATTTCCATGCGATTTTTACCAATAGACAGAAAGATTTATGAGTGAAGTTCGAGTGTTTAATACATGTGTATGTGTGGAGAGGTGGGGGGTTCCTATTTCGGTCTGCAGGGTTTAAAGTAACCTAACACGAACCTTCCAACCTAATCTTACATTAAGGAAACGGTATATTCAATCCGGCACGCCTTTTTGTAATATGGCTGCGACTGGGGTTGTCAACTGTTCACGTATCACAATTTTTTAATAAAAAAGTACTTGTTAGAAAATAACCGACGTCACAACAAAAAACCAAAATACTAAAACGATCAAAATAACTTTAATTTCGGAAGGCGGTGTTTCTGTTATTGTTATTTAACACCGAAGTTAAAAAGTTTTTTAATACCCTTGAGAAGCTGGGGTGGTATGCTATAGTACATTATAAAATATCTGGTCTTACAATGCATCAATGTTGCCAGAAAATCCTTCCCAGTTTTCAGAAGATGTCGTCACCAACGCTAGCTATATTTCAGTTTAAGAGACGGCTATAATTTAATATTTCACTTCGCAGAATCAAGTATGATCTGCCGACATAGCCTGCAGATATTTTAGAAGAAATTGCTCCTATGAAAAACTGTAAGCTTTTTAGGCAATACCATAAATAATGTAATACACTATTATTATAAAGAGGAAAGATTTGTATTATTATTTGTAACTATCTGACTTGGCAAACTTCGTACCGCTTAACAGTCAATGAATGTTGTATATCTTTCGATATAGTTAACCGATTGCGATGAAACAAAGCCTAGCCAAAACTTGAGTAATGGTGGCCGAGTGATAACGGCCCCGACTTACGAGTTGTAACTCGGGTCGCGTCGGTTGCTGTCGGGGCCGTATGGTCGCGGGTTCAAACCCAGTCAGGCGCATTACTTTGTGTAATTTATTTTATCACCACTGCTCTCAAAACGGTGAAGGAAAACATTGTGAGGAAACCGACATGTCCTAGAACCAAAAATTCGAAGACATGTGACAATCACCAATCCGCACTGGGCCCGCGTGGTGGATTACGGCCCATTCCTTCTCCTAGAGAGAGGAGGCTTGAGTGCCAGCAGTGGCAATATTAAAAGGCTGATTATACTGTATGCTATATAGATATAGATGAATAAATTCAAAAACTACTAGACCAATTTTAAAAGTACTTTACCCAGTGGAATACCACTTTATCACTGAGTGACATAAGCACATATTTCCTACTTTCACGCGGGCGAAGCCGCCGACAGGAGCTAGTAAGTTGTAATTACGTTTTCGTGTGGTAGACTAAGTGTAAATAAATTTCTGAAACGTTTCAGTTTATTTTTGATTTTTTTTTGTTCAAGGCTCTGATTTTGTTATATTTAGCTGCTTTGTTATTTTTGATCCGAATGCCACTTTGTTAATTGTTGTCGTGTTGACTGAAAATTGTTAATTAATTCTCCTAATTTCCAAATACTGTTTTCATTTTGCATGTATGCACGAGTATAATGTGTGTGTCTGTGTTTGTTACTTCTTTATGTTCTCTTTAACTAAAGGGCCTATTACACTACTCGATATTCAGACAGTTTATGTATATCATCATTCTGTTTTATTCCTTTCCTAGACATTAGCGTAAGTTACATAGCGGTACATGGTGGACATCCCACCTATACGCACAAAACGTTTTGGGAACACATTCATTGTGCGTACCAGCTAAGGAGTGGAATTCCTTACCGGAATCTGTGTTTCCTGATAGCTACAACCCGGGAATCTTTAAGTCAAAAGTGAATAGGTTACTTCTAGGTAAGCGCGTTCTATCGTCGACCGCATCGTCGCTTTCCATCAGTTGAGATAGCGGTCAAGCGCGAACCTATCAAAAATAAAAAATAAAATAAAAAGTTGCTCTTTTTCTTGTGTGAAGCACATAGACTAAGACTGTCTGAATATCGAGTAGTGTAATAGGCCCTTAAATTAAATATTACATTAAAATCATCTGTCACATAGTGTTGAGGAATCTACCCTGAGGAGGACCGCATATGCTATTTCAGGACATGGTCTACCAATGTGCCGAAGTTGATCTAAATCCGTTTAGCCGCTTGAACGTGAAGGAGTAATAAACATACGGACACACATACATCCAACCTTTCGCCTCTACAGAGTTCACATAGTCTACGGTGTGATATTAACTTCCTGCTTTCCTGTCGAATAATCAGTTGGTACTTTCATAATTAAAGTAATTTTAGACTCATTCATTAAATATATTAATTACTTAACGATCTGCTCGAGTTGTCTTTAATAAATTATTGTGTACAAGCTCGCGAATTTCATCAAGGCAATTATTATTATTATTAATAATCGGGTTACTTTGAGTTTGCGTTGATTAGAGATGTTTCGAGATGCTCCCTCTTCATTAATGTTATTGAAACGAAGGCTAGGTGTCTTATTTCATTTTGGCAAGAAAATTTTTGGTAAAATATTTCAGTAGCTCTTTACAAAGGGTTTTTATTTTAAAACAAGGACTTTATTTTTGAATAGAGGCAAATTCAAACAACACGATTTTCCGTATTGAGTTTTTAGAAATATCAATAGTTGAAGCTTTGGCTATTAGTGACAATGAATTCGATTTCGATCAAAAATAGCATTAAAATAATAAAACATTCACTAAGAAAACATATTTAGCGATATTTTCCATCAACATTATCGTCCTTTTTCTAAATTTAATTTTGAATATCACTGTTATGTGGTTTCAACAGGACGTTGCCACAAGTATTTAACACAACCACCGAAGCAATGAATTTATGGCAAAACCCCGATGACACAATGTCACCGGCCCGGTCATGTGATTATTTATATAACACCATGGGATTATTTAGTTTCTTTTTAATTTTGTTTTTGTGCCTTACAGTCATCTAATTTTGCTATAGTTAGCTACTTTGTTATTTATTATCCGAATGCCACTTTGTTAATTGTTGTCGTGCTGACTAAAAATTGTTACTTAATTCTACTCCTACACATTTCATCACCCCGTCAAAACATCTCCCCCCGGACGCGAATTGCAGTGGCCAATCTGAAAATCTCTAAACCGACTGCGGACCAAGGTTGGCCGCTGTAAAAACAATCTGGCCAAATGGGGCTTCCCCGACCCATCTCTAACACAGTGCCAGTGTGGAGCCGCTGCACAGGACATGCGTCATTTGCTATGCTGTCCATCCTGCTCAACCACCTGCAGTTTTCAGGATCTATACGAGGTCAATAATTGAGCCGTAGAGGTTGCCAAATACTGGTCAGATTTTTTCTTATTAGAGTACATCGACACGAAAAGAAGTCGAAGAAGAATTGGACTATTTATTGTGGGGCTAAGTTAAAGACATAGTCTATACGGAGCCAATCGAAATGAAATAGACCTGCCATTTTACGAAAAAAATATTAAAGATTTCGCTGCAAGAATCGACATCTGTAATGATCGTGGTGGACATTTCTCTGATATTTTTTCACCTATCATTTCCAATCCTTACTCACCAATACAAAAAAATTAATCATGTTCAATTTTTAACTGGCCTGTTAGTCTAGTGGTTAGTGGTCCTGACTGCTATACCGGAGGTTGTGGGTTTGATTCTCACCCAGGAGAAAGGTTTGTGTGATGAGCACGATCATTTGTTGTGTGTTGTAAGTTCTGTGTCTGGGTGTAATTTATCTATTATAAGTATTTATTTAGAAATATATAAGTATGTTAATCAGTTGTCTAGAACTCATAACACAAGCTCTGCTTAGCTTGGGACATGGCGTTGTGTGATAGGTAGTTGTGGAATATTATTATAAAAAAAAAAAAAATTGGTTTTATTTTATTTAACAATACAAAGTTCTTGTTTATATACCCTATATTAAACTAGTTTCTGGCAGCGGCCTCGCCCGTTGTGAAAACAGATAATAATAGGGTGTCCCAAAATTAACGCAAATTTAAATTACTTAAATAGAAAACACAGTTTTTTTTTGAGCTTGCCAACACTTTACTGCTCAAATAGCGGCAAATTCAAATCTTGCTTTATTTTTGACGACACGATATATGCCCCTCAGTGACAAAGTAACATTCTACAGGTAAAAACCTACGTAGTTTTTGAGTTTATTCATTACAAAACAAAAAAAGATAACCTTCCAAGTGATAATCCTTACTGAAAATTCAATACAATTTAATATAACTCAATTTAGATTTTTTCTTGCTAATACGAATATGTTACTTTCAAAAACAGACAATTCTTTGCAGTATGCTGATGAACGTTGAAAATTTAACAGCGCTTTTGTTAAGGTGTATAGTCCCTTGAACATCTGGCCGGAATTAAATGCTCACATACTCACATAATACACGGTACGAATATCTGTGTAGTGCATTTTAGATAGAACCCCACTGAACTTTAAAGCTATTTATTTTGCGAGATATTGATTGATTTACATGCTATGTACATTCTGAAGAACACTTAACCAGCATTTTTTTTGTGTAAACAAATTTCTAAAGATCAAAGCCGCTTGAAAGGAGTCTACTCCTTGCAATGAATTGAATTGTTTTATATTGTTAACAATATTCTTTAGCAAAAGTATTAGTCTTACGATTCATATGCTGATAATGGTGTACATGAATCGATAATAAACAGATTTTTTTTTAAACCTATTGACCTAGCCGTAACCGAGGAGTAGGCTTCAGATAGTCACTGTTTTGTAGCTCTGGTCGGGAGTGAGGGCCTTAATCTGAACGGGCATTACAATAGTCACTTTAGACACCTTTAGTAATGAAATATGCTCAAATACCTATGTAACAAAGCCATTCTTAAAAAAAGAACTGACTAAACGAATCAATCAAGGTATTAATTAAATATTTTAGTCTATCTAAAGCTTTAAGCTGTTGATTGGCAAATATTTTTCAAAGCTGATTGATTACTTTGCTGGCTGGAGTGGATGCGACTGTTTTATATTTATTTTACGTTCCTACTGTGAAACGGTATCATTTTTAGTTAAGAGTTAGTGGAATTGAATGTTCATAGAATCATAGGAATCCACTTAGTTTTGTATGAACTATATATATATATCGTGATAGTTATTTTTTAAACCACTTTATACTTTCGATGTTATTTTTTTTTTGTTAGCTTGTTCTGCTTCACTCCAGGGTAAAGGTCTCGCCCTGGGCCCTGGGTCTGTCTCTATTCATTCCATCTTTCGCGGGCCCGCGCTTTTGCATTATAATTAGTTCATCCGCTATCGTTTTAGCCTGCCGCGGCTCCGTCGCACCGTTTCAAGGCACCAACTTACTCTATACTATACTAAATACTATACTATTTCATCATATTGTTGTTGACCACTTTTTTCTTCGATAACTTCGTTAGTAAATCAAAAATATTTTTGAAATTAAATATATGTATTTTTTTTATTTGTTAAAAAAAGTTTATTTATTAAACACTTTCTGCACAAAAGTACAGCGGCAGACTAAATGCCTTAGGCATTTTCTACCAGTCAAACTTAGGGTTTTTTTTTTCGTTGGGAAAATCATCTAATGACATCTCCCGTTCTTGGACGGAGCGTGACATAGAATCGAATAGAATATTGATTTATTTGCTCAGAATGCAGGTATTTACAATAAGGTGATAAAATAATATTAAAGTATCTTTGTACATTCTACCATTTTGGCATGCAAACATTGATATAAGTTCATCATCAAATACATAACACTGATACACAATTAAAATTTATCAGCTATAAAATCCATAGTCACTTTTACTGACTAAAAACCCGCTCCTGTTCCTTCGTTGCCTTTCGTACCAGGGCCGAGTCTTGCTTTCAGTATCAAATACTGGTAGGTGCAATAAAAGAGAGAGAGAAAAGGCGAATAGGTAAAAGAATAGATATATACTAATAAACCATAAATGTCATACAATTATATAATACATAAACAAATGAATAAACTATCTACATATATATCTACATTAATGAAGTCAAACAATTGGTACAAATCGACCATTGGAAAACATTAAAGATGTGATGACACTACTGCCAACTTCTTACGAATTAGCTCGCGAACTTTGATTTTGAATGTTAATCGATTTGTTGCCATCCTAATCTCCTGGATTTGAAAATTGAAAGTTGCCTCTTATGTACTAGGGATTCCCATGTATCGTGGGTGCATTCATAAACATATAAGCTCACAAACACGAGTCACCCGGAACAACTACCTGTAGGGCCATACAAATATTTACTCTGTACACGCCATCCGTACCGTAAATTTATTGTGACTTAAATTATTGCATTCACATATTATACTTGTACGGTTCACGTACAGGAAAATCGCCAACGTTAATAGAGACAATACGCACCTGTTATCCGGCTCGAAGGACCACTTTTATGTATGGCTCAGAGGTAGCTAGCCACTTACAGTTCAGTTGTTGGATGTGAGTTGACAAAAACCACAGACTTCACGATAATTACGTTTATTCGTAAAAGTTACACTAAGTTAAGTTAGATGCTAAGCATTTGCAGTTATAAGAGTAAATATAATGAGTAGTGAAAATTAGGTTTGGGGCGATAGCGAATTGCCTGTACGTAAACCGTACAATACTGAGACAGCCCCTGTAAGAAATTAACAATAATTTATTGTTGATTTTTATTTGACTACTACTTATTAGTTTAATTTTATTTTAAATACGCGTTGTAGATTGTAACGTAGACAATTTCATTTCATCATTTTTCCCTGCCACGATATTTTGTAAAATAATGCGAACAGAAAATAAATCTAGATAGAATTGAAAGAAATCGTGTAACTAATAATCGAAGGAACAGAACTGAATAAACTTTATTGTACACCAAAATAGTAACAAAACTATTATACTCACTTAAACTTTACAGAACAATTGCGGTCTTATAACTGACAGTTATGTCTAGTACTTGAAAAACTTTGGATTAGAAAAGGTAAAGAATTTCGAATAAAAAAGACAGTAGTCCGCGATGTACTATTGGTAAATACTTCAAGGATAGTATTTGCAAATACTCACCCAAGAGACTAACTAGAATCATAGTGTATGGTCTAGCTTTATATTTACACGTGGAGGTTGA
The DNA here is from genome assembly GCA_949316375.1 of Mythimna vitellina. Lineage (NCBI taxonomy): Eukaryota > Metazoa > Arthropoda > Insecta > Lepidoptera > Noctuidae > Mythimna > Mythimna vitellina. The sequence goes on from OX438696.1 coordinate 7,565,536, forward strand.
TTATTGCGGACGCGAAGTCGAAACAAAAAAAGAATAGCCTAAGATATCATTCCCTGGGGTTAATTTTTATTCCTTACCAAATTACATCAATATCGTTTTAGTGGTTAAGCCGTGAAAACGTAACTGACAGACAGAGTTTCTTACATATATGTGTGTTTTCTTTGCACAATCTAATAAATAAAAATCATGAGCTATCACTGATGGATCCACATTTTTGATGGGTTGGCATATAGGCTGCTTTTTATCCCGGAACAAATGGGGGCCAAACAGCCATATTGCCAAACACATTGATAATTCCTATCATAATTTGTCCTTGAAATTACATTTTCCTTAGGGCTATATTTCACGGGACACCATGGCGGCGCGACCAATCGCCGCTACCAACAAAATGTATACAGCTCTATAGAGAGTTACTCATTTGGTGTCCGTGTGGTTGGGCAACCAATTTGGCGTAGCGACCAGCTTGGAGTGCTGATACTGTCTCAGTGTGGTGTAGCGACTCTGGATTCTGTATGGTGTCTAGTTTGGTAGCTGACTGACACCATGGCGGCGCAACTGGTCGCGCCGCCATGGTGTCAGGCGACAGCGATGGAAAGGAGTTTTTCAACAACATGTTTTAGATTGTTTTTGTCGTCATCATTGTTTCAGTTGAAAGATGTCCACTGTTGGACTCCACATTTTCATCATCATCATCTTCGTTTAAGCCGAAAGACGTGCACTGTCGGACATATGCCTATCCCAAGAGTCACCATAATGACCGGTCCTGTGCGTCTTGCATCCATCGGATTCCCGCGACCCTCACCAGCTCATCGGTCCACATCGACCATATGTTCTACGAACGATGTGCACTTCTCACTGCCATTTTCCGCGTGTTAGTAGAAAATTATCCCAAGGAAACATACTTCTAGGATAAAAAGTATCCTATGTGCTATTGCAGGACGTGGTCTACCCGTGTCCCAAGTTTCATCGAAACCTATTCAGTAGTTTTTGCGTGAAAGAGTTACAAACATCCATACATCCAAATTTTCGCGTTTATAATATTAGCAGAATGTATGATGCTGAGGGCTTAGCTAAGTTGATAATACCAAGGTTAATTGGTTCAGATATCGCTGTCAGCGATAAGACCGCCTTTGTACCTATAGATTTAAGTTACCTAGTGTAAAAGTTTTGTGTACAATAAGGTTTATTCTATTCTATTCTATAATCTACAATCGTTAACGCTAGTAGAAAACTTCAAATGTATGGGAATGACATCATCTCAACGTTAAGCCACGTGGTTATAACAATGGAATCGGAGGCGTTACCGACTGTAGAAAGAGATTCGAAATGAAAGGGTTGTAACTTCGCTAGGCCTGCAGGACTTTAATCTCGGAAAGGATGCACGCGTCTTGTGGGTTAGGTCAAACAGCCATAAATAAATAAAGAAAACGCCTTGAAAACTCCTATCATAACTCGAACCTGAAACTACGATCACCTTAGGCAATACATTAAAAGGAATTCTAATTCATGTATTGCAGGATTTTTGGCCCATACTATATCACTTTTATTGGTACTTTCGTAAATAAGTTATTGCGGATACAATTCATAGTTCGAAGGGTAGCCGGGGCAGATAATCCTTAGAAAATATTAAGCCTTAATATTTATTTGTTTCTAGCTCAATAGCCTGGTTTCTCTTGATTATTCTTTTAGAAATATGATCATATAGCTTTTGTAAATCGTCTTATTTTTCATTAACCCGTTGGATGCCGGAAAGCAGATCTACACGAGACACAGTGGCTTGTTAGGTTTCCGTACCAAAAGGGTAAAAATGGGACTCTATTGCTAAAGATCCGCTATCTGTCTGTTTGTCTGTCATCTTTCTGTATCTCATGAACCGAGATAGTTAGACAGTTGATATGTTCACAGATTAATTAATATAATTATAATTGATTTATTTCTTTAGCCGCAATAACAACAAATAACACTTAAAATAAAATAAACATTTAAGTGGGGCTCCCGTACAATAAACGTGATTTTTTTACCGTTCTTTGCTACGGACGGTACGGAACCCTTCTTGGCTAGTTTTGTAATTATTCCTTTAGTTACGAAATATAGATAGCGGCACGAATCTTGAGCGCTCGGCAAAAGAGAGTAGAGAGTAATTTTTAATGCGTCTCTTAGTTATGCAAGTGCGCCCTTTTATAAATAGTTACAATAAAAAATATTAAATGTGAAAGTAACTCTATCTGTTTGTCTTGCTTTCACGGTTAGGCTACTGAACCCATTCTGATGAAATTTGGTACAGAGTATTCTTGAACCCGAACGAAATAGGCTACTTTTTATTGGCTTTTTATAACCGACATTCACGTGAATGAAGTCGTGGGCAAAAGCTCGTATTGGAAAGAGAAAATTCTGCTGTTTAAGTAATTCAGCTAGCCTTCTGTCTTTACCTTAATAACGCATGAGGTACACACGTACTCATAAAAAAACAACACCCATCCGACTGATAAATATGATTTACTCTCCTGTAAGAAATCTCATACCCAAGTTACCTTTCATTTATTTTCAACCAATCTTCGAGATAAATATCAAATCAATTTCTATAACGAGTATTAATAAATGAACAGTAGCTCACGTTCTGTTAGTAATTGAATTTACTTGTTAGGATACCTGTAAGAACTGAAAATGATATACGCGCATTTGGGCTGGATATATGGATAAAATTATATAGGGATATTTATGGATATGATTGGATACGTAATACTTCTAATGATATGCATTGATCTGATGGCTAATCTGATTGAGGTTGTATGAATAATAGATTTTTTTTAAATTGATATAAACCATGTTTTGACTACGATTCCACCGTCAGGTGGGCAATCATTGATGTTGAAGCGCACTTTTTTTTTAATTGATATAAACTATGTTTTGACTACGATTCCACCGTCAGGTGGGCAATCATTGATGTTGAAGCGCACTAGTTTGTTAAAAACACATTCACTCTTGTAGAATCGGATGGGAAGACCACAGCAGGCAAATCATTATATCATATTTACGTAGGTTGAGCATGTAATTTCTGAATGATTGATGATGATAGGAGTCTTCGTTCATAAATAAGTGTTTATAGTTAGTTGAGAACTCAATTGGAAATTCATCATCATCATCATTTCAGCCGAAAAATGTCCACTGTTGGACAATGGTCTCCCCCAAGCGTCTCCACAACAACCGATCCTGTCAAAGTCAAAGTCAAAAGTTTTTTATTTCACATAGGCCTACATGGGCACTTATAAAACGTCAGAAGCTAGTGCAAGGTTCCAAATTGGTCGTCCACCTTGTTGGAGGCGTTGTGGGATTTGGAAATTAGTAAACCATAAATAAGTACAGAGTTGCACCATAATTAAAAATATTGCGCAATGTTTTATTTTTAAATACATGCGATGCGAGAAACCTGGCTGGTGAACCTGGATTTTGAAATTCGGTGTTGCCAATTTGATGGCCGGATATTTATACTACTAGAACCGCTTCTTCTAAATAGTTTTGTTGGGGTTGGAGTTTAGACGTTAAATTATCATGTGAATGGAGATCTGTAACGATTAGTTTGCCTGTATTTGAAAGCTTTTAGATAATTCGGAAAGTTTAAAGTTATTGAACCGTTTTCGAGATCAAAAGGTTTAATTTGAATTTGTATTAACAGAGCTGATATTATTATTTTTTTCGTTTCAGGTAAGTTCCAGACTTTTTAAGAAAACTTTTACTATTAAAAGTAATACTCGTCAAGTTTGGTAAGTTTTCTTTTTTCTTTTCAATAAAATAATTATTTGCTTGAAATTAACGAGATAAGTTTTTGTCACTAATTGCTTTATGAAACACATTTTTATTATTATTAGGTACTTGTTTGAGATTTCTCTGTACCTACTCAGGGGTCTCAGATCTTTGGAAAACGTTATTACGTATTTATTGTTATTATTTTGAAAATAATTTACGTAGGTCTATAATATATGTACATAAAAGTCCATGTATCAAAGTCTCCATTACGAACCCAATCTACAATAAAATAAAATAAATCATAATATGGGCTTTTTCAAGGTAAGAAATCATCTAACGACTTCTCTCGCTTTAGGGCGGAGCGAGAGGGCGTGTCAGTCTTTTACTGACTAAGACTATTACTGTAAAAAGATTATTCTCCAATTTTTCCTAAGCATATCTTATGTAGAGACAGAAGACCTACTTGCTGTATGTAAATAAAATATCATCTTTAAATTTAATTAATTTTTTATCATAGTCATATTTAGTGTTAATTTATTAATTGTATTTAAGCACTCTCTTACCTGAAGAACAGGTTCACCCTAGTTCAGGCAAATGAGCAACTGTGTTCTTTTATAATATTTTATATACTCTATTGTAAATATGCGCTATATTATAAATACTTAAACGGTTTATTATTAAAATTATTATTAAATTATGTTCCTTCAGTTGCCCTTTGCGTACTAGGACCACGGGTGGCCTTTTCAGAAGACGACCCAAGGCCCTAGTAGGCTTCGGGTTGTTGGGCTCCTACGGTTTCGCTGACATCGGCTAGGAAACACCGGCTTCATCTAGTTTAAATTGACAAAAAAAATATACGTGTAAAAGTGTTTTTAAAAAACCAATTTGCAAAATAAATATCATTTATCATCTTTGAGGCACGCGTGGAATACTCATTGTGCATCGTCCTCTCACTCCATCCTAGAGCGAAAGAAGCCATTAGATGAAAAAAAAGAAAAGAAAATTGTGAAAAAAATATATTTTTTATGTTTGTTTAGGGTTTTCCACAGAGATTTCACTCCTAAAAAAATTAGGTCGGACTATGACGTTAGATTTACTTTGTAAATATAATCGACCATACGATTGAATATAAATAAAAAAGAACTTTCTACTAAAAAGTTAAAGGGGTATATCCCTTGTCACCCAATAACGATTTAAGCAAACGCTAGTGCTGTACGTGACTTTTACGAATAACGCTACATCGATAAATGGACAAAGGCGACTTGGCGATACAATTTAATAGTATTATTTGATTCAGATAGTCGGCAGCTTTTGTCTCGGATTATGTTGTTATAGAGTTCTGCTTGCTTGTTTATTTTGTCACTTTGTATTTAAAGACGATTGCAAAATTTGTCAAAAATCTTCCGCATTACCTACCTAATTAGCTCTTTGCGTATCAATCAATTACTTTGTAGCGACATCTATGCTGCCGTGCTTGTGATATATACAGTAAGTATCATAGAGACACTTTCGAGAAAAAGGCGGTCAAAGTTTTTTTTTTACTTTTGACGTTGCTCCCGAAGTATAAATTAAACCTAAGTTTTCTAAAATGTTTTAGATAAACATGTGTTTGGTTAACAATTTGTATATTATTATTTTTATGTAGTAATAATATTTAAATTTTAAAGCTTGAAAAAATATGTATGTTAAGGAAAGATCAATTAAAAAATAACGTGTTTTTAGTCATTTGTACAGTAAGTGTGTGACTTACTGTAACAATCTTTAGTTTGCAGTACATACTGTAACAATGATTACGAAATGAGGTAAATATTTAAATAGAATAACAAAAAATACACAATTTGCCTAATATTACTTAATCACTTACTGTAATTATAGCTAGGAGCAATATGTAAACTTCTGGCATCTACCATGAATCATTATTAATTTCTCTTTCTCAATATTATTGGTAGATAATTCAAAACAAAAGAGATCTCATGAAATTAAAGTTTAATAGAAAAAGTACAAAGCTTTGTTAATACTATAAAAATAAAAAATCTGTTCTATTTCTTGTATTTTTTTAATTCTTTAGAATCATAATAAAAACTAAATTAGAAAAAAATACAATTCGTGTTTGTGCAACTGGCTTTGTACAAGAATCAATCATAAACCAAGTAAACTAAGTACTGTTTCTAAATAATGACAGTATTTTTTTTTTAAATCCGTGTTTATACTACATATCTTAAAAAAAAAAAACATTTAAAATAAATACTTTGTTTCCAAAAAACAGTTTTCTCTTTGAATTTTTTCATTATAAAATAAATTCTTTATAAGTCATTTAATCTCTCAGGACGATAAGTCATCATTATTTCAACCGAAAGACGTCCACTGTTGAACATAGACCTTCTCCAAGTGTCGCCACAATGATCGGTCCTGTCCATCTCGCATCCATCGGATTCCTGCGACCTTCATCAGGCCATCGGTCCAACTTATGGGAGGTCTTCCAACGCGTCTTTCGGTACTTGGTCCAGAACCTTTCGTCTCTTACGGCCATCTGTTCTATGAGCGATGTGCCCTGCCCACTGCCACTTAAGTTTGGCGATTCTTCAAGCTATATTGGTAACCTTGGTCCTCCTGCGGATATGTTCACTACACTGTTTCGGAAGCTCTACTGAGGTTACCGAGCATTGTACTGAGCTCCTTCTTAGACTCAGCCATGACTACTGTGTCTTCGGCAAATCAAAGGTGATACTGTATGATGATATAGATGTACTCGCCATTGACATTAATGCCTAGCCCACTCCATTCCAGAACCTTGAAGACATCCTCCATTGCGGCCGTGAACAGTTTCCGAGAAATTAGATCTCCCTGCCTCACACCCCTCTGCAAGAGGATAGGCTTCAAGGTCTGATCCTAAAGTCGGACTGACATGGTGGCATTTTTGTATAAATACTTCAGCACTACGATGTATTGATAGTCAATCTGGTGCTGTTGGAGAGACTGCAGTTGTGTCTCGATCGAATCAAAGGCTTTCTCGTAGTCCACAAACGCTAAGCAGAGAAGCTGACTATACTCCTCAGTCTTCTGTATAACTAATCTGCCACAGCATCTGTATGTGGTTCATGGTGCTGAAGCCTTTTCGAAATCCAGCTTGTTCGGGAGGCTGGAAGTCACTCAGTCGTTGAACCTATTTGTGATGACATTGGAAACCAGCTTGTAAACATGGCTCAGAAGTGAGATGGGCCTGTAATTCTTAAGCAAGGTATTGTCTCTCTTCTTAAAAAAGAGTACCACCACACCTCTGCTCTATGCCTGTGATGTTTTTCTCTCGAGTATGACGGTACCGAACTACTTCTGATGGGCCTGAAGGATTGGTATCCCACCCACCTTCAGGAGTTCGGCCGTGATTCCATCCTCACCCAGTGCCTTGTTGCTTTTAAGCTGCTTCAGAGCTATCGTAATCTCGTACAGGCTGACGTCCGGGATATTTTCGGTATAGTGTCGAGTCAATGTAGCTCTTGGGTCGTTTGCTAGATTTGCAGCGAGTTTTGAGATTGACCGTTTCACATTGATCCGTGACTGCAAAATTAACGTACTTGCCCCACCCCGCACTACTCATTCGTATCCTTAACGCCTTAGAATAATTGCAGTAAGTAACGTGTTTATCTTATTTATTCCAGGCAAGTCTACACATAAGATGAAATATTCCTAAACATAATTACAGTAGTTAATCTTGCTGTTATTACGTCTACACGTACAATTTTTTTTTTTAATTCGCTGACTTATCACAAACACCGTAAGTTCTACTTACTGTACTTATGCCAAGATAATACAATAATACGTTGCGAAATGCTTAAGCATTAATATAGTATATACTCTTACTGTAGATATGTTAAGGTTTAGTATACTAATGTTACTTTCCAATACTTAATATAATTATAGCAAGTGGTACTTACTGCTAATATGTTTCAGTGATACTTGATGAAAAACACTCCTAACTTAAAAATAATAATAGCAAAATTACTTACTGTAGCAATACCTAGGAAATAGTTTGAACTTTATGAAAAAGATCAACCGTATGTGCCCTTACTGCAATCATAATAAGTATGCCTTGGCGCAAAACGTGTCTTACTGTAATTATGCTTATGCTTATTTCATTATCTATACCACATTTTCAAATTTTAAATATACAGAAATGTAGATCTCAATCTCTACATTTCAAATATATACTTAACTCAATATTGACCAAAATGTGACTTACTGTAATTATCATAAGCGCGGCAGTATGGTGTCACGTAAGAACTAATTCTGCATCGCGCAATCAAAGTTCTCCGCGCGATTAGAACATATAGAACAGCCCGAAATCATCTGCCGGGCAGCTGCCCACCAGACATAACACCCGTCTGGTTGGAGGATCCTCCCTTTTCAATGGAGGTTTGCGGGACTTTACTCTCTGTTCCGCCTACCCCTAAAACTTTTTCTTCTTATAAAGGGTCAAAGTAAGCATAAGTTCATAAGCCCATGAATTTTACAGACATGTAATGTGAAGTTTGAAGCAATCCAGTCGCTAGACAACACGGACTTAGTACGTAGTGTCGTATCTAAACTAATGTTGGTCCGCACGGTACAGACTTACGTAGATTTCTATAGAACGTTGTCTAGATGCAACAAAGCAGTAGTGAAAGCAAATAGCAGTGTATAATCTAGGTAATTCTGTACTATACCGTGTGGACGCACCATAAAGAGAATTAAACCTTTTGAGTTAATGTTGAGCTCAGATAGTGTATATGTTAGTGTGTAGGAGTGGAATTCCTTGCCGGAATCTGTGTTTCCTGATGGCTACAACCCGGGAATTTTTAAGTCAAGAGTGGATAGGTTACTTCTAGGTAAGCGCGCTCCATCGTCGACCGCATCGTCGCTTTCTGTCAGGTGAGATAGCGGTCTAGCGCGAACCTATCAAGATTAAAATAATAAAAAAAAGTGGCTAAATTTCTTTAGACCTTTTATTATCATAGAAATCCTACATCAAAGATATGGCCAATAGAAGATTGACATATCGCATATATTAAAAATAATGTTGTATATCTACGAGTAGATAGCGTGTATAGAGCGGAAGAAAGTATTTGATGATTTTCAACTCGAAGAAAAAAAGTGGGGCAGTAGAGGTCGTAAATAGGAAGACTTACAGTTAGACATACATTTTTTTTGAGGTGACTCTCTCGCTCTAGGGTAAGACGAGAGGGCGTGACAGACTTTTACTGACTAAAACTCGCCTGTGTCCTTCAGTTGTCTTTTGCGTTCTACGGGCTACGGTCACACTTTCAAACGTACCCGCAGCCCTACTAGGCACCATCCCTACTGGGACTCTTCAGTTTTGCGGACATCTCTTTGACAACGCGCGCGGAACACTACTCGCCGTCGACTCGGACGGCGAGCTACCCATTATTTGTCGTCCGCGAAATCGCCTTACGACTACCGACGCCTGGGGTCCTTCGGCGGCGGCTGAGTTGTGAGGATTTCTGTTCTCTCACGGTTACGGTCTTTTTTTTTTGTTCGCATTACTGTATCGCAGAAGAAGGGGTCTGCTTTCCGTTCCCTCTTGATCCGGATTATGGCCTGAACCAGAGTCGGACGCGAGAGGTCGCCGTCGCCGATTGCTTTCACGAGGAGTAGATAGGATAGGAGGACATAAATAGATTGACGTTTCTGAGTTACAAAATTAGTAAAGCATACCTAATTTACAGAGTCAATATCCGAATAAAACTAACTATTCAGGCTGTATTGATTGAGCAATTACAATTAATCATTGTCGGAGTCAAATATTCAATTTAATTTTGTCTATTTTAAGGTATAAGTAAACTCAGGTAACACAAAACTGTTTGATTGGTGACTATCGAAGCGACAGTTGATTAATTTTCAAAGCTTTTACTTACATTTATTCGTACACTAAAATAAAATTCAAACAATCTAAAATGTGGATGAAATGGAACGGGCTATGCTCTGAGTTTCCTTGCGTGATCACATCAGAAATGAAGATATCCGCAGGAGAACCAAGGTTACAGACATAGCCCAAAGAATCGCCAAACTTAAGTGGCAGTAGGCAGGGCACATTGCTAGCAGAATTGATGGTCGATGGGGACGAAAGGTTCTGGAATGGCGGCCACATACCGGTAGACGCAGCGTTGGAAGGCCTCCCACAAGCTATCAAAATTCACAGGGTACTACTTCCCATTGAACTAGAATCCTGAAATTTGCCATGTATACAATGACACAAGTCTAGCAAAAAATCTGAAAACTGTAAATTTGTTGTAAAGTCACAAAAAATTTTTTTTTATTGCAATTCGGAAAAATCTTCGTAACTCAATTCGGAAATTGAACTGTTTTCATAGGTACGTTTGTACGGAACCCTGAGGGGGCGAGTCCGACTCTCACTTGACCAGTTTTTTTTTTTTTAATAGGTAGATAAGAATTTAGTAGATGTTAAATAAAATATATAGTCTTCATTTAAAAAATATCTTTATTTCATTTTGTGTGAATAACACTCGATTTTATTTTCATTTTCATTAACCACTAAACATTAAAATTGAAACGTTTTTTTATTGTCTATGCTATCGTTTCACGACTATTCTGCGGTGGTGTTCAGTAATAGCTTTTACGAGCAATCCAATGGCTATAAACTCAACAAGTACTAATTTTCTTAAATACTGACTCAGTGAGCAGATGTTCTTTGGAAAGTGGATCAATGATTCCTTCAATGACGAAGCGATGATATTATATTTAGACCTATTGACATCGGGCTTGTGGACGGCGAGCAATGGGTGGTTCGCCGTCCGACCGTCCGGTAACCGGACCGAGCCCAAGTCGTCGACGGCGCGGGCTGTTTCACGCGCGCCTCAAGGAGATGTCAGCAAATCGTAGGGGCCCAGCAGGGTCGAAGCCTACTGGGGCCACGGGTAGTGTGAAAGCGAAACCCGGGGCCCTGGGACGAAGGCAACGAAGGAACAGGAGTGGGTTTTTAGTCAGTAAAAGTCTGACACTATCTCCCGTTCCGCCCAAGATCGGGATTTGTCATAAGATGATTTTCCCAACCAATAAAAAAAAGATCTATTGACATTTTTCGGCTCAAGTTTAATGTTATGTTATTTATTAAAGAAATACTTTTTTATTCTATTGACGTTTACAATAAAAATAAACATTAAGCCAACAGTAACAATGTTTCCCATACAATTACAGTGCCTAAAAAATACTAAAACTAAAATCTAAAATATTATTAAAGGTTCAATTCATCGTGGTTTGGATTTGTAATGTTAAATTTAAATCTGTGTTTCAGGCCATCACTTTATAGTCCAGTTTCATTGCGACAGTAAAATATAAAGTTACAGTAAAACTATTATAAAAAATAATAATTTTATTATAATAAATAATTACGAAAATAAGCATAAAGAACATTAATACCTAAAACTATGTTAATGAAATTATACAAAAATAAACACAAAAAAGGGGATCAGATAACATTATGCCAAAATTTCTAGAAGTTCTTCTGTGTCTGTGTAATTGAGTTTCACTAAATATTCTGACACAATCTTACTACATTTTCTTTGTTAAGCCTATTTATATAGAAATGGTCCTGAGAACACGTATTGTTGTTATTATTATATCTAGCCTATTCCACTCCTGGTCAAAGACCGATCTTTATTCCTTCCATTATTCCCGGCTCTGTGCCACTTCTTACCAATTCCTAAGAATATCCTAGGTCATGTTATCTTTATCAAATTGCTAAGAGAGAAGAATTAATTAGTACCTAGTGGACTTGTTTGTTTCTAAAATACCCTGAGCTGACAAAATTTTCTATTTTATAACCGACTTCAAAAAGGAGGAGGTTCTATGTTCGGCTGAATGTATGTTTTTTTTATGTATGTGCACCGATTTCGCGGCAATTTTTTTTTTTTTTATTGATATAAACCAGTGCTTGACTGCGATCCCACCTGATGGTAGCGGAATTGTGGACCGATAATGAATTATTTTTTTTATTGGAAGGTTATGTTTCCGAGTTGTCTAATAGAAATATTGTTATGATCTGATCTTGAACTTCGACGATATGGAACAGAACTCCTCATAGGATCACAGCAGAACCGTCGTAACAAGTAAAATTGTTTTGTTAATACGTGTAGTCGATGACTGACTGAAAGAAGAGGGGGAATATATCGATTTCGTCTGATGATGATGCCTGCAGTTAGGCACCAGAACTCTGTAATAAATTAATGTAATCTAATCGTGTTCGGGATTATTAAAATTGTCATGAGATGCATTCTGGCTGCCTATAAGATATTTGTGTTTGAATGAAGGGAATGTTTTAGTGGTTGTATAACATAACTAAATAAGTGAAAAAAAAATACAACAGACTTTGTAAAAAAAAAAACTGGAAAGTGCAAAATAATTTTAATTTCGGAAGTCGGTGTTTAATAACGAAGAGACGAAACTATTATAGAAACACCGACTTACGAAATTAGAGTTACTTTGCACTTTTTTTTTGTAAAAAGTTGTTTTATTTATATTAGCATCCTACATAAGCGACCCTCTCAACTTCGCACGGGCGTTACAAATCTTTGAAATTCAAGTGTTTCCTATCACTGTAATTTCCAAGCGTTATGTATATACCTAAACTTTTTACGAATCACTCTGTCTATTGATAATCGCGAGGGGGGGACTCAAAAGATATGTAATGTAATAAGAATTTAGTGTTACTGTATATTTTCCCTTATTTCTTGGAGGACCTTCGGCGAATCTTTACTGAAACTAGAACGCAGATGGCGCTTTATTCACCCGGCACAACCAATAGAATTCGAAATTTTATATTATTTTTAATTGACGATAAAGCTTACGTTTATGTAGCATACATTTATAGGTATCCTTCACCCTATAAAACAAATAAAAACTTAAAATTCAACGCCAACACACTTTTAAAAAAGTACATACATATAACACAAACATAACTCAATCTACGTCAGAATGGATGCATAATAAAATGATACATTATTTATTTAGGTTAATGTATCTACGTGTGTGTTCTTTTAAATTGAAATTAGTGGTAAATGGGTTATAGTCTTTTTTTAGGGCAGCAGGGCAAGTTATCGATACATTTGTTGGGAAATCTTTGGTAGTTTTATGTAGTTGTAAAGTATTGGTTTATTTTTATAAAATACTTACAGCTTTATTTTCCTGATAAACGCTAAAGTTTGAAATCGCTGCGGTCCTTTTATTAGGTACATATTAATCTAAATAGATACCTTAAATTATTTGAAATTATTTTATTACAGTTCAATAATAGCTACTTTTAGAGTAAACGTAATTTTAAAAACATTTAATTTTAACTCCAAACTATCCAAAAGGTATAAGGGCCTGCACATACTTGAGATAGACAACTGTGTGGACCGCCCGGAGGACAAGGTGGATCACACGATAGAGGTAAGCCCCCCCTGGGCAATGCACCGCCGTGTCCTTGTAGGGCAGATCGGCGGCAACGATCTCTCGCGCCGGGCTTGGTACAGGCCATGATCCGAAGCGAGGTGTGGCAGGCGGTCGCCTCCTTCTGCGAAGCAGTATTGCTAGCAAAGGTGTTTGCCGCACGTACACGCGCGACGGCGCGGCTCTGGTATGATAGGCTACGAAGGAATAGGATTGGGTTTTTAGTCAGTAAACACTCCGCCCAAGAGCGATGATCTCATTGGATACTTTTCCCACCGAAAAAAAAAGTGTTGTGTGTGTGTGTGTGTAAGTGTGTGTGGTCACATGCATCGGATGCGAGACTCATATGACCGTGGCCCTTACCAGGTCGTCAGTCCACCTTGTGGGAGGTCTTCCAACGCTACGTCTTCTGGTACTTGGTCACCTCCAGAACATTTCAGCTCCACTCTACTTCACTACTGATTTGATCACGTAAGGTAACTCCGAGCATAGCCCTTTCCATTGCTCTTTGGGTGACTTTAAGTCTTCTGATGAGGCCCATTGTTAGAGACTGCAATTCAAAACCACAATAAAACATATTCATGTAATTTTCCACAAACTCATTATTAAATGTGCTTACTGCGAGAAGTTTATGGTTTTAATTTGATACTAAATTTGATAAGCTCTGTTGAAACGTTATTTCCCAAAATTAATGTAACTTTAACACGTTTTGATAACCCATACAATTACCATTAATTAGAACTTTAATTAATTGTGTCTTATCTCATGAAAGAAACTAATTATTACTTAATCTAATCATAATATTTAATACCGTAATCTCGATCTTTATCAACGCCTTATTAAAATCAAATATTAACTTAGAGAATAAATCGTTTGAACTTGATCAAATTCAATCAGAAAGTCTTAGTTGAAGATCATCAGTTACTCTAAGAAGGTACTATGTAAATAGAATACTAATTTAACCAACTATGCTTTTGGTATTTTACTGTTCGTGTGTTAATAGTTTAAGGTAGATTCTCCAGGGTAACCTCGCTGGGATTCCGATCCCGATTTCCGGTCACCGTAGGCGCGGGCTTGCGGACGGCGAGCAATTGGTGGCTCGCCGTCCTATCGTTCGCGTCCGGACCGAGCCCAAGTCGTCGAAGGCGCGTACGGTTCCACGCGCGCCTCAAGGAGATGTCAGCAAATCGGAGGGGCCCAGCAGGGGCGAACCTACTGGGGCCACGGGTAGTGTGAAAGCGAAACCCGAGGCCCTGGGACGAAGGCAAAGAAGGAACAGGAGTGGGTTTTTAGTCAGTAAAAGTCTGACACTATCTCCCGCTCCGCCCAAGAGCGAGATTTGTCATAAGATGATTTTCCGACCCAAAAAAAAATGGTAAAAGTAAATTCTTAACTATTAATAAATAAAAATGTGAAACATGTTCAAAACCGCGTTCCATTAAATGGGCCATCTGTTTAAAAACATAGACAAACTTTAAATTAAAGCAGTTTGTGCGAAACGGCACATAACTCCTCCTCTACAGGTATTACGGTTCAAAGAACCGGTAAAAAAAAAACGGCGCACCGGGAAACAAGCCACTTCATACTGCTTTTTAAACAAGAGGATCATAATATGGGATTATGCAAATTCAAAGACCTTATTTTCTTTGGCCGATTTTTTTTTCCCGATTTAAATAAGCCCAAAAACCAAGGATGTTTACCCGGTTCCATGGATCCCTTGGATAGGGCCCTTTTCTTATTTACAAAGGTAGGATAGGTAGCAGATTACTATTTGTAATTGGATGTCTTCTCATTAAGATTAGGACTGGACCTGATTGGCTCCGTGATGAATCTTTCAGAGTTAGAAAAGGAATGGTTTCCCTCCTAAATCACACTGATATGGGGAATTAATCCGATAAGATTTTCAGTAATATTTTGTTACAAATTATCGTCATAAACCTGAGCTTATGTTGTGTCGTAAAAGAGGCCAATTTCGAGAGAGAATGTACAAAATATTTTTTCTTTTTCAGGTTTTTTTTTCGTAAGTCCACAGAGAGTATTGAATCCATTGTCTTTTCGCCTATAATTATCGCCAAGATAACTAAAGGGAGAAATTAATTCTGTCGCAAAAAGTCGGCAGACTTCCAACCTTTCAAGGCCAAGGGTGTTGAAGTAAGATAATCTTTAATTGGAAAGAGGAGGGGTTGCGACCAGATTTCTTCAATTAATCTGGTTTCAAATTAACAGCTTACTTCGCCTTAATTCGGAAAGGGACGCTCGTTTTCTCTGTTTATCATCGTTTAAGTGAAACAATTGATTGACCAAGTTTCAATTCGTCGCAAATTATGTTTTTAAATTTAATTAAATTACGATTTTGTTGACGGTAATTTTAACACAGTTATATTCATCAGATTGATATCACCGATCTACCTTTACTCAATGTTTTTTTTTATATTTGTCGTGACCAGATCATAGAAATTGATCATTCCAGGATACCTATGGCCAACTAAAAATGGCCAGATCATTTAAACGTTATTTGATAAAAAAAAGCGGCCACGACATATTTATACCATCGATTAAAAGAGGTATTACTATTTTAATAGAATTTCTTAGTTCAGGAACAACAGTTTATCAAATTACTTTGCCATTTCTTAAGAGCATTTATGTATAAAGAAAATATCTTCATCATTAATTCTCAATTATTTCCAGAACTGAACTCAGAATTTCTATGCGTATTTTGTTTAAGGTTTCAAAAACAGCTCGTCATCGGGATTCATTTTCATTGTGAATTATTCAGAAACCTAGTCTAGTTCATAATCAAACAAATAACTAAGTACACGTTTCCGATTCTTATTTTTGAAAAATGTCAAAAATAAGAACAAGTTTCTGAAAGAAAATGTTAGATTTGTTGTACTTACTTTTTCTATTGAGCTAGCGGACCTTTTTTTGGCGACGCAATAAACAATTTTTATTGCAAAATTAAGTTTATTATCATACTCATTTATTACAATTCAAATCCAAAATAACGCATTAGACGCAAATTCGTCTGTAGCAAAGCTAATAACGTATACCAAATTCAGCGACCCGAGAAATATTGTATTAACATAATATTGAAATAACTCAACCATGACCGCAGGGATTGCAATTCCAATAACAAAGCTATCACTAATTCTACTAGAGACTGATAGCATTTGGCGCCGTCTCGTCCAGGGATTTTGAGCCTAAAATAGAAAACATGGTACAATGGGAACCGATCATTTTTCTGATTATTTTTGTTCGAATTTCATTTTACCGAAAAATATTGACCGACGTCTTTTTTGCTATATGCAAAAAAGACGTCGGTGTATATTGTTTTACTAAAGTACATTTCGCCGATTTACAAAATAACGTTTTGCTATTGGCCGAAGCCTCTTTCAACCTTTTCTCATTCGCCAAATGATTTATTGGCCATATTTTTACGACACCGAAACAAAAATTGTATACGTATATTACATGATACCTCCACGAGTTCCCGATATAAAGGGTCTTAACAGACAAACAAACAAACAGACTGACAACTAAGTGATCCTATAAGGGTTCCGTTTTTTTCTTTAGAGGTGCGGAACCTTAAAAACAAAACATTAATATTTGAAAAGTCTTAGGTTAAATGAAATTCGGTCCAATATTTTTCGAACTGGAGCAAAATATTTCAATCAAAGATTTCAATTTAGTACTTACAAGTTGGTTCGTTACAAGGATATAAAGAAAAAACCGCGGGAATACCTAAACTGAACAGAAAGTTAAAAAAAGTTTATGGATGAAAATAAAACAGATCGAGGTAATTAAAAAAACATCAATCACGATCATATCAAAAATGACAAAGCGAAATCTAGTTTTTTATCGGCTTATTCAATATATTTTCCAATTGTTATTAATGGAAGCCTAAGCTGACATTTCATTTTAAAAGAACCAACCCAAACATGTTAATAAATCTCAACTCTCTTTTAAAAATCAGATGTAAGAGTTTTCTAAATAAAAATGCGTACTAACCACTTTCGAAGATCAAGCTATATTTTGTAAGTGGGAGGTACCAACCAACAAATTCATCCCTCGAATTATGTTGTAACATATAAACATCAGCAGTTGTCTGTCTTTATCCTAATTTTTCTCGGATTGTTGCCAGGTTGCTTACTGAAATAATATTTATTTTTAACCGACTTCAAAGACGAGGAGGTTCTATGTTCGGCTGAATGTATTTTTTTTATTATGTTTGTTTTCCGAAACCGATTTCTCGGTAAATTGTGGACTGATTTTGAAATTCCGAGATAGTCCCATAGAAATATATTTTTATGATCTGATCACAAACTTCAAAGATATGGAACAGAACTCCTTATAGGATCACAGCAGAACCGTCGTAACAAGTAAAATTGCTTTGTTTATACGTGTAGTCGATGACTGACTGAAAGAGGAGGGGGAATATATCGAACTGATCTGATGATGAAGCCTGAACTTAGGTACCGGAATTCTGTAATAAATAAATGTAATCTAACCGTGTTTGGAATTATTAGAATTGTCATGAGATGCACTATGATTTTAAGGTATTTAAGTTTGGCTGAGGGGTACTTTTTAGTAGTGGTAACATGACTAAAAAGTGTAAAATAGAATTTTTTTACAAACAAATAAATTCGACCGACTTCAACGTAACTTTTTACAAAAAACACTGAAAGGTGCAAAAAAACTTGAATTTCGAAAGTCAGTGTTAAATAACGAAGAGACAAAACTATTATAGAAACATTATTTTGTTTGTTGGTAAGATAAATATTTTGCAAAAATTATCAGAAAAATTAACAACAAATTATACCCTGGGACCTTCAGGCCAGAGGTTCCGCAATATATTTAAAATACCACCAGTGTCCCTTAAGTTCCCTGTCATTAGATCTTACGTTTAGGAATTTATCGACGACGACGCACGGGTTGGGTTTGACTCATAATACCCGTATGCTATTCTCATTAAGCGTTCCAGGTTTTCAATAAATGGTTCCTTTGGAAATGAGTTTCATGTATGGAATTGTATTTGTGTTTGAATCTAGCCGGTTGTTTTGATCATGAAAGTATTGTATCGATCACAGACTCAGCAGTAAATTTCGTTGTGTCTTGTTTTCGTATTTTCATTTAATTTATTTGGCATGGTAAATATTTCTATATATATTACTTAAGTACTTTTGACAGGATAGAATGGAAGAAAAAAACGTTTTGCGCCGACCCCAAATAAGATGGGACAAGGGCAGGAAGATGATGATGATGATATTACTTAAGTAATAACTAACTACGACTATTTCTATACTAAATAAATATACCCATAGTATTCATATACCCATGTATATACCAAAACAAATACAAGGAGTCGAAGTACTCCACATATCTGTCTTTTGAGTACGCTGGAAACTAATCCAGAAGAGCACGACAGTGTTGCTATGTTACAAAAATGTCAACTCTTTCAATTTCAATGCAGTGGAGTTGTTAAACTATCTTAAATGAAATTGAAACTCTACCTTAAAACTGGATACCAAACAAAAGTATAAATCGGCCTCGAATCGGAACGGTGCCAAAAATAAATGGTTTATGTATATCAGATTTTACCACTCTTAATAAATACGTAACCAATTTAACAATATAACTTGTTAAAATTAATAAAACAATGACTGTTGGGATGAACTGCATCAGTTTCATAACACCTAAAGTGTAAAAGTGGCTCTCAAAGCCACTTACCACAGGATGCAACCATCAACCGGACACTGGTCACCGGTTACTGGTTGATTCTCAGCTATCCTAGCAAATTACTACTATTCTCTGCAGCTATTTTAAACTGCAACCATTCATCTCGAAACTATATTTTTTCAAACTCTTTTCAAAACACAGTTTGGAGCTTGGTGCTGAATTTTTTAATCGTTCGTGTAAAAGTCATTGCTTGCAAATTCGCGGGTGGTTTCGAAGTTAGTTGTTTTAGCTCACACCCCGTGGTTTTGTTTTTTCTTGTTTTAGAGTTTCCTGTGAGTCTGAATCGATTTCAATCGGATTTTACAATATCCGCACTCGGTAATGGTAGTTTTTCTTCACACAAAAAATTAGAAATGACGTTTTTAGTTGAAGTTGTTCCAAGATCGTGTTCTTGATTCGTATAATCTTACGCATATACAGTGTTGAGTGTAGGGGTATCATTAGACAGATGCTTTTGAGTTTAGGTTCATATTTATGAGGTTTGATGCGGTCGCGGGTCGTCGGCTCGTGAATGATGAATTATCTTCCGTTACATTATGTTCTATGCGGTCACGAGCTCTCTGAAGATTTGCTTATTTTCTCTCAAATATTTTTTTAAATGTATTTGTGTTGTGATAACATTAAAATTGATAAACCCATCCGTATGTAACTTTATGCTAATTGTCTCGCCAGCCAACACGCCATGACCTCTGCCGTTATGTATTTCTTTCATTCTAAGAATCATACATTTAGTCAGTCTAACTGTGAGAGTTAGCTTATAAATTATTTAGTAGACATTGACTGTTACCTACAATATATACAGCAGACTCAGATGAATCGTAACGAATAACTTTTCATGAAACAAATGCTCTCATACGTCAATTTCTTATTTGAATCTCCAATACTCTCAGTCTCAAAGTAATACAAGTGTCATAAATTTTTATCATCAATTCCCATTATTTTACTTTATGATGCAATAGATTTCTTACAATTAACTAAAAATTACTTTTGTATTATTTATAATCCAAAATTGAGTTTTGCGATATTAATTATGTCTTGTATTTTCAAATGTTTCAAAAACCTTGTAAATTTTAAACTTTTCTTTGACTAAGTTGTTCATCATTATTGATTGTTGTACTTACTCATTTTAGGCAGAAACTTGTTGGAATTTATCAAAAGATGATTTACAGAAGTCTTTTCAGTAACTTTAGCTCATTTCTCACTGTCGTTTAGGTTTGAAAGTATTTTATTCTGTCTTACTTTCGTTCAATTATAGCGGAGTCCTGGCATTGCTCAAGTCTGGATTTAGGATTAGTATGACTAATTGATATTAGTTAATTCTCACGTTGTCTAAGCGTGTATTGTCGTCACACTGGGTTATATACGGCTAGAAGCTAATTGCTATGACTGATTTTATTACGTGCTTGGAATTAGCTATCGTAGCATTACTCATATTTGTATGATTTACTCTATCTAGTTCTTGTTTGGTTTCAACAAGTACTTTGAGCATTTTTTTGTGACAAAACCAAACAAATCATTTTACATATTCTAATACAATATCTTCCACGTGTTTCAGACGAGACGGTTCAATTTGTCCTTTCTTAGTAAATGATACTTCTACCTTGTCAATTCCATCTCGTGCCATACCGTTTATATCTCTCAAAGTTTCAGACATAAAGTGAAACCATTATTTCTGATTAATGACCGGTGTTCGAGATAACGAATGTAATGATTCAAATATAAATGAATTGATTGACATTACAGTAATGGGTTTATTTATTCGCTTAATATTTGATTTGCTACAAATCCTGCTGTATTTCCGAAATGTTAATGTTGTTAATACAAAGAGTTTTGTCAATGTAGTATAAACTGATTTTAAATGAGTAAGTTTGATTATCCCGGAATTAATGATATTTTAATCGGATTCTTTCTGTTAATAATGATGGTACATATAAAAATAAAAATATTGGAATAATTTGAAAAGTATTGAAAGTAAAAATGAAGTTTTTGTCTTATATTTTTATTTTCACTTTCCAGTCTATTTGTTGTTCCAAGGTTCCTTCTGTGTGCATAAAAAGTTTTCTTCGATTTCGTTTCCGCTGACCCATGGAAATCACATAAACATCGTCTATAAAGACAGACGTATTGTGTTGTTAACGAATCCCTTTTATAGTAGGTACCTTATGAAATATTTTGGCTTATACATTGTCGATGGATGCGAGACGCACAGGACCGGTCATTGTGGCGGCATTTGGGGGAGGCCTATGTCCAACAGTGGACGTCTTTCGGCTGAAAATGATGATGATGATGATGATGATACATTGTCGTCTTGTTTTTTATTGAAACAGCAAACTTTATCCGTTATTCGATCTTCTACGTTTCAATTGTCATTTCGTTGTTATCTTGTTCTTCTCAAAAATAATCTTCTTTATTAGCCCTCAAACAAAAATAGGTTCGTACGGATGAGGAGCTTTAGTCCCTCAATCATCATGATTGATAATTATCTCTTTCACGTGTATTTCCTTTCATAACTTTCCAATAATAGGGGGAGCACAATGAATGTTCTGACAAAGGTATGCTGACTGGATGCTCTTATTGTACAATGAGTGGTTCCCAATTACTGGTTGCTATGGAAATACCGATCCGCAAGTATTTTTATCTATTGTTGTTAAGTATGCAAAATATTTTTCCATTCAGCCAGTGTTTATCTTGTGTTGTTCCGAATTTTATTCGTTTTTTTATTTTTATTTTGTGAATAACCGAATAAGCTTGTTGTTTTCATCATCATCATCATTTCAACCGAAAGACGTCCACTGTTAAGAAAGACCTCCTCCAAATGTCGCCATAATGACCGATCCTGCGCGTCTCGCATCCATAAGATTCCCGCGACTCTCACCAGGTCATCGGTCCACCTTGTGGGAAGCCTTCCAACACTACATCTTCCGGTACGTGGTCGCCATTCCAGAACCTTTCGTCCCCATCGACCATCTGTTCTGCAAGCAATGTGCCCTGCCCACTGCCACTTAAGTTTGGCGATTCTTCGGGCTATGTCTGTAACCTTGGTTCTCCCGCGGATATCTTCATTGCTGACGCGATCACGCATGTTGTTTAATAATATATAAATCAGTAGAGATTTCATACTTGAGTTTTTGGCAACTAAATTATACCCACGGTAAGGGTACCTATTTACTCCTAGTCAACTTTGTAGAAACAATTAATATGTTTTGCCCAAAATAACCTACCTTTCCTCTTCACATTATACAAATGCGAAGAGGAATATATATATGTGCGCGGGAATTGCATGACTTGATTCCGCCATCTCCTTTCTACCATCGGACAACCCGACGAACGGCGAGTATCAACCCTTACGTTGTTGAAACTTCAACGGTCCGGACTAAGCGTTTCGCTTCGTCGTTTATACCGCGTACATCGAAGGACTGGAACAATTTGCCTGCTGCGGTCTTCCCGTCCAACTATAATTTAGGTGTCTTCAAGGCTAGAGTGAATAGGCTCTTAATAAACTAGTGCGCCTGACCATCAATGATTGCATCTCCGCCTACCATCAGGTGGGATCGCAGTCAAGCACTGGTTTATATCAATTTACGAAAAAAAAGAAAAAAATAACTGTTTTTTTTTACCAAAGAAATGAAACGTCCAGTTGTCAATAGTTTAAGGAAAAAAAGTCACTTCAATCAACTCCGCGAAGTACCTTTCCTGTTTAGATTCAATGTTTAGAATATATATAACACAATAAAACAAGAATGCCTGGTATTTCACCAACCTTTCCATTAGGGGAAATCGTATATCCGTTTTCTAACAAATAACTGAATTAGAATTTGCTTGTTCAATGTTTATAGTTGAGAATGTTGAGTAAAACGTGATAGATTTAATTTGAATTCTTGAAACATTTTTGTCGTAAAAGGTTTTCAGGCTACCTGAATTCCTATTGATTTGATGGATCAGAGACGAGAAGGGAGTTTTATGATCAGAAACGTTTGACGCAACTATAAATATTAGTGTACATTCCACTTGATGGAGCGGGAGGGGGAGGACAAAGAAAAGATGGGTGGATTGTGTGAACAGTGATATGAAAGAAAAGGAAGTTAGTGGTAGTATGACGGTTGACAGGATAGAATGGAAGAAAAAAACGTGTTGCGCCGACCCCAAATAAGATGGGACAAGGGCAGGAAGATGATGATGATGATGATTCCACTTGATATTTATCTGTTATTTATTTGTTGTGCACACCACCACAGTGTTGTCTCTTAACCCAAAGGTTGGATAGCATAGCAGGCCTTATAATGTTCCCACTGTTGGGACCCAAAGGTTGACTGGTAGATAATGCCTTGTTGCATTAAGTCCGCCTATGTACCACTACTGTACGTGAAGTTTTAATAAATAAATAACGAATCACGTAAAAAAATCGGTAGAAATGATTATCAAACTTAGCTCTAACTTTGAGCTTTTTACTATATTTTTTTGCCATATTACTAGCTAACTTCACCAACTTAACGTCAGTAAAATTAAAAACAAATAATGATTCGAATCGTGATGCAAAACTTGATTGTTTTAGATTTGTAATAACTCAACTCATTAATTCATTAAATGTTCTTGCAATAAAATGCAAGCATTGTGTCATAGCGTTACTCTTATTTTATGCAGACCTACAGTGACCGCTTTTTAGGTTTTAATATCACGGCTTCAAAGCTTCTGTATTTGCCCATACAGTGTCACACATCTTTGGAACGTATTCACACGTAATCAGCAAATTTCACCTGTTGAATAACTGAGGGTCTTTCATTATATTTAGCCAATTAACTAAATGATCGTTTCCTTCATAAGCCATCCATCCTTGTTTTGTTTATCTAACAGTTTGCTAGGCGGAATTAATATTTATGTTGGACGAAAGTAATGGATGAAGGGGATTATTGTATGGATCTGATCCATATCTAAATCTTATCACAGCACCCTAACCAGCATATCTAGCACCCTATTAATTTAAAGTTTCTATTGTAATTTTACATTTGGTGTACAATAAAGAGTAGGTATATCTATCTACCTAAGTATTATGAATAAGTGAAGCTGTATGTATGATGTACTCTGAAAATACTGATCCGATAACAAATATTCATCATAATTACTCGACATATCGTGGAAATCCGATGGATGCGAGACGTACAGGAGCGGTCATGTGGTGACACTTAGGAGAAGCCTTTCTCCAACAGTGGCCATCTTTCGGCTGAAATTATGATGATGATGAACCTATGACGGGTTACTATTTACTCCGGAAAATGCACAATTCACGAGACATGCCAGGATCGAGAATCCGAGAAAAATTGCTAATTGTTTATACAGGATCAAACTATTATATCCAGTGTGGATTGTGTTTATTTATTATTTATTTATATACTTTATTTTATACCAAGATCATAAATTTTTAAAATGAAATTGTAATACAAAAAAAAAAACATACAATTGGCGGCCTTATCGCACTCGGCGATTTCTTTCAGGCAACCCAGAATGAATAGAGACTGCCTGGTTACTAAATGGGGTTACACTTGGTGCAAATACAAAAGTAAACAAAACTTGAAACTTAATCCCTTATCTTGTTAGAAGTAATATAAAAGAAAAGGGAGTTAATGACGGGTGACCCGAAATAAAACGAGACAAGAGTGGGAAGATAATGATGAAACTATTGTATCAAGTAGAACGTCGTATGGATCTAATTCATATTTATACATTGAGCCTCCAGACTATTAACGAAGGGCGTTCGCTACTACCTACGGTCCTTGGCTAAGAATAGATAAGCCCATCCGTTACCTACTAAGCTACCCCTAGGTCAGAAAACTAACCTACTTATCAACAGGTACCTTATCTCTGTTAGTATCTAAAAGGTCTTAGGTTGGTTTACTATCAATGGTGTTTAAGTATTAAAAAATAGTGAAGTGTCGTATGACACATGGTTGGCATGGTGACATAAATAAAGTGAAAAACAAACTAATAACCATATTGGTTATTATTGTAAATGAACGAGAACATCCTCCGTCAGTTAGTGACCGACCGAAGGTGCAATAAAAACTAGTTCTTAGCTTCGGTTTTGGCAGAAAATCTGTCAAACCTTCGGCTCCACAGAAACTCTGCATTCGATAATTATCGTGCGTCGCGGTCGGGTCGTTTGGCTGACTTCGGTTAAAAGGCACTAGCGCCCGAGCAGTGCAATTTGACATTGACTTTCTGAAGCCTACACCTCGGTAACGGCTTGATTGATAGGTTTCACAAAAATAGATGTTTATTATCGATTCATGTTAGTTGTTATGCTAGGGGTCTTTAAGTCAAGGGTGAATAGGTTACTTCTAGGCAAGCGTGCTCCATCGTCGACCACATCATCGCTTACCATCAGGTGAGATGGTGGTCAAACGCGAGCCTACCATAGATAAAAAAAAAATGTACAACATTATTAACATACGATTTTTTTCGTGCGATTAATACTTTTGTATAAAAAAAAAAAAAAATAACAACATGATATTTTTTCGCTTGTTTTCCCTACTCCTTTAAAACAACTTTGATCTCTAGAAGTATGTTTACACAAATAATTGCTGGTTAAGTGTTCTTCAGAATGTACAAAGCATATGTAAATCAATCAATATTCAAATCCGGCCAGGACTAAAAGCTTTTAGTTTGTGACTCGGATTGTCAGCCGCTATTATCAGCTGAGTTCACCTGTGGGTCCGGCATGATTGTGTTGTGGGCATATATTTTTTTGTTTGTTTTGTAGCAGCAATACAAAAAAAAAAAGTATTTTCAGGTTTTAACTGTTGTGTAAGTGTAAAAATATGTGCATGGCACAAAAGTTTCGGATTTGGTAGAAAATCCTGTTTCGGTCGGACACTTTTTTTATTATTATTCTTGATAGGTTCGCGCTTGACCGCTATCTCACCTGATGGAAAGCGACAATGCGGTCGACGATAGAGGCCGCTTACTAACAGTAGAATTTCGAAATCTTTTCAAAAATACTGGCCACCTGTAAAAACTGCTCTCAAAATTTCATATAGCTAACAAAATCGAAAGTGTGTGGTTTATGGAACCTCGTGCCAAAACTTAATTCCTTCTCTTTTGATCCATAACATTCCGATCTAAGAAGCTTTATTAAAGAATGTCATAAGAAGAATGACAAAGGACTTTTGTCCCGTACTAAGTAGTGCACCTGCAGTTTACGTTACGCCCTGCAGCATCCGTCTGTGTGCATTGCGGCATTTGTGTGTACACGGAATAGACGAGCAAGGGATAAACGTCTGTGCCGCGTGGCTTATATTTGCCTATTGTGTAAGTATGTACCTAGTATATATTCTTATCTTGAATCAGGTCAGCAAATCGCCTTAAATTATTTTTCTTTAAGTAAATAGAAGCCAATGACTTATGGTATGATATTATGTCCTACCGGCAAGTAGCCACCTGTGATTCTAGGCAAAGTGAGTTCCAATCAGCAATCAAACATTTTTCAGTCATGGTGAATCGTTGACAATCCTATGATATTGAGATGGACTACCGAAAACATTTTAGATTAGTACAAAATATTTTAGACAATCGTTATTGCTAATGGAAGGAGCTCGTAGTTAAGTACTTAATAAAAGCCACACAGGATCATCTAAAAGATTGAGCAATGCTTGCCAAGGTCAGTCTGTAGATGGGTGACCATGGCAACATCCTCCCTTCTCCGTCCTCCTCCTCGGAAAGCACGTTAAGCCGATGGTCTTGGCTATCATTTGTAGATCTTTGACTGCCGTTGTGGATAGTCAAAAGCCAGGGAAACTGACTGTCTAGTTTGGAGGTCAGGTCAGCTGCATCTGGTCTGACTGGAAGCCGACCCCAACATAGTTGCGGAAAGGCTAAGCAGATGAGGTATCGTTGATAGAAGATCACTTTCTCTCATCATCATCATCATTACAGCCGAATGATGTCCAGTGTTGGACACAGGCCTCCCCTAAGTGTCGCCACAACGAACGGTCCTGCGTCTAGCATTCATCAGATTCCCGCGACACTCACTAAGTCATCGGTCCACCATCAGGGAGGCCTTCCAAAGCTGCGTCTTCTGTAGGTACCTCACCTTTCGACCACATCGACCACCTGTTCTGCGAGCAATGTGTCCTGCCCACTGCCACTTAAGTTCGGCAATTCTTACTGGCGACACTTAAATAAATTGAAGCCAAACCAACAATCGATAATAATTAAATAAATAAGCGAATTCAAGAAGGATTCGCTGCAGACTATCCTTGTACCCTATAAGTTATCCATCAAATATCCAATCCAATTCCCTTATAAGTCGAAGTATCACGTATTTTTCTAAGTCGGTAAATAGGTCGACACTACTTCTTCGCGCGACTTTGACTGATCGAGTGGCCAAAAGTTTCACTTCACTTAGTTTAAAAATATTTTAAGTGTACTTACTAGTGACGTAAGCACTGGGTAAAACATCTGTGGGGTAAACGTGCATAGACAAGCAATAAACTGGGTAAATAACAAAATATATTATGTTAAACATTTTGTCGTAACGATATATTATAGTAGGTAAGCCTGTACCTACCAATAATTTTTTTCGTCTCCAGTCATGTACGTCGATGTGGGCGCGTATGACTGGATTTAGAGAATAAACATTTGTGCGTGAAAATATTAAATTAAGAAGCAGTTGAAATATACAGAATATATTTTACGTATCGAAATAAAAAAGATTTTTGTAAAGTGATTTTTATTACTTTCACACAACGCCATCTAGTCCCAAACTAAGCAGAAGTTGTGGTATGGGTACTACATAACTGATAAACATATATGTATCTCTAAATACCAGACACAGACAAACATTTGTCCTGGGTGGGAATCGATCCCACGACCGGCATAGCAGTCAGGGTCACTGTCTACTAGACCAACAGGCTTGTCCTAGTATATTGGAGGTCGGGGCTTAACATTAAAAAGACGTATGCGGTCACGCCCGTCTGGAACGAAGTTCCTTACACATTTTGAAAAGAGACTGAGCGATGTGCGTATACAAACCCATTTTTAGAGATCAGATTTATTCAGTTGTATTATACGACAGTTATACGGCTCCAATCAGGAGCTACGAAAGCTGACTCTAGTCTTTCCAAAGGGTATCGGCGTTACCAAGTTGCTTTGTTGAGGAGGTCAGATAGGAACTGTAAATAGGCTGGAAGTTAACCTTAACTTAGGTATTTGGGAAGGTTTTCGAAATTATAAAGTTGAAATATTTTTTTATCATACAGTTAACTACTGGCCGCCGATGTTGAGACTGAACTTGCCAGTCTAAAGTAATACGAAGTTTCAAGAAAACACAAAGCTAGCTTACACTAGTACGCGATCGATATGTATAGGACGTTAGGCGCTCCGATTGGCCCGCTCTAAGCTCTTGACCAATCAGAGAGCTAACGCGGTAAGCGAAAAAAACTCGCACTCAGTGCACTGACATGCTTACCATATGTGTGTACAAGAGCTCTTTAAAATGTCTCCAATGCTGAGGGGTACAATGACGGTCTTATCGCTGATATCTACCACCTTGTTAAGCAGTGCGTAACTGCGTATTCCTAACCAAGCCATTGATTTTTGTAAGTTTTCCAAAATAAAATATATAAGTCAAGGTGATCAAGATACCGATTAGGTCAATTTACCCGCATATACTTTTACAGCTATCAGTCTCAAAAATGAAGATGAATTAGTTCGTCTATTAGACTCTGAATTCAGCATTCATTTCGTTCTTGTCTAGCCTATCCGTCTAGATAATGAGCCAAAAAATAAAAAAAATATTTTTTACAACTCGGATACATTGCAATTTATTTTGCTGACCATACATCTTTACAACCACGCATTTTTATGAAGATTGTATTATTCAGTCCTTAAGAAGTCCGCATAAACAAAATTGGTAGGTTTGTGAACAATAAAAGTCAAGAGGTAAAAAGGCGTTTTAATTTATTTTTTGAGAGTCCGAGTTAAAAGATTACAGTTTAATCGTTTCTTGGGTTGGGAAATACATTTAAATTTTCCTGAAACCGCTAAAGTGTTTTTGTAATAAACGTTCATTTAGATTTGTACTTACTCTCGTATGTTCAGGAAACATTTGTGAGATGTTTTATAGAATTAACCACCTGGGTTCAATGAGTAATGTTAACACTTTAAAAAGGTCTAAGAGGAGTTAAATAAATTACAATTAAAACAGTGTTCTGCCAAATGAAACATCTATGAGTATAATGCATTGATGTATTAAAAAGCTTTTTTTTAATAAATATATTTTATTAATGTTATACTGGTATGTATGAGGAAAAGTGGAGGCGTAGTAGGAACGTCTCGCTTTCTTTTTGCACATACACACGTAAAATAATGGTGGTGACGTTACATTTCAGTCCTTTTTTTAAATTGGGAAATCACCCATTAGATTCTCTCGCTCTAGGGCGGAGTGATAAGGCTTGCCAGAATTTTACTAATAAAAATCATACCTGTTTCTTCTTTGCCTTACGTTCCAGTATCCTGGTTTTCCCTTTCGGAAGTGAACCCATGGCCCCAGTAGGCTTTGACCCTGCTGGGCTCCTTTTTTTTTTCTTGTTATCGAGGGGAAATCTTCAAAAGGCTCCCGGACTTTGGGGTTAGGTCCGGGGAGTGTGGGATTTTTACCTCACTAAAACCACCCCGGTGATCACCATCAGCACATATAGAAGGGGCGCCGTAACCTCTTAAAAGACCATTCATGAACCCTCTCTACTGTTTTGCTGACATCTCGTTAAGGCGCGCATGGAACACT
The DNA here is from genome assembly GCA_949316375.1 of Mythimna vitellina. Taxonomy (NCBI): domain Eukaryota; kingdom Metazoa; phylum Arthropoda; class Insecta; order Lepidoptera; family Noctuidae; genus Mythimna; species Mythimna vitellina. Next base: position 7,595,234 of record OX438696.1, read on the forward strand.
ACGACATTACATTGTGTGCATCCTAATTCTGTTACTTGACAGTTTTTCTCCCAGCAGATATAAAAGATTTCTAACTTACATAATAGATTTGTAAAATTACTATTTGCGTTTACCTATGCGGTGACACGCTTGATCTGTATGGACTGTTGCCATCTCCTACAACTCGTTCTATGGTCTGTGCTCTGTCTACTATAATTAATTTAGTTGAATGAAACCCACGCACCTACTCGTGTCGGTCACTATCGTTCTATTTACGTCATAGAGATGAATGAACGGAGTTGTAAATGATTAATGTCAGTAAGAATGAAATGTTTGTTTAATTGATCGGTAATAGATTTCTTTATGTGTGTATATGTTTTTATGAGGATCAGAGCAGAAAAATCATGTCATCCAGGCTTGCTTTTAATTTTTTTTTTTTTTTAAATACTAAATGTAAACTCATACTCATATACAAGACACCTAGACCCGGAACAACTATCTGTATGATGATAGTTGTGATGATGTACGCGCGGGAATTGAACCCGCGACATAGAGCGCATCAGCTCATCGTTCTACCACTGTGCCAATCGTGGCTTCAGATTTTTCTACAGTAGTATTCAACTAAAGGTAGGTGTAACAGTAATTTACTTTCAATCTAGCTTACTTAGCTAGACTGAAAGTAAATTACTGCTTCGATTACGATAGCTGAAGGTATACAAGTCAAGAATAAATAGGATTTCTCTAAACAATAGGCGAATTCAGTAATGTGGGTTAACGCCTGAAACCAACGATAAATAAATAAATCGTCGACCACATCATCGTTTCCCCATCAGATTAGATCGTAAGTGGTCAATCGGCAAACAGTCTTGTATTAAACAAAAGGAATCAACCCATGAACTAATAACAAACCAATTAAAACCAAACCCTTAATAAATCCTTAATTACTCAAATGAATGAATGATTCACTGGCTTACACGTGGGTGCAAGTTAAATAGAACAGCGGCGAGTAGTGATGGGCGAATGATTTATTATTATTGAGTGTGAACGAATGGAAATTACTAGGTATGAAATTGTAATGCAGTTCCGTTTTTAAAAGCGTATTGCGTTCTATCGAAGTTTGAATTAGAATTTATTATTAGTTGATGATGGGTTTAGGTTGTGTAACAATTATTTCTGATGTAACATTAGTAATTGAAGTAGAAAATTAGGTTGGGTTTAGAAATGAGTGGTTTTGGCAATGTTTTAACTGTTGAGTGTATTCCGCACCAGTCGCCGGGATTCCGATCCCGATTTCCGGCCACTAGGTACTACCACATTCCGGCCGTAGGCGGGGGCTTGTGGACGGGAACTATGGGTAGCTCACCGTCCGGTAACCGTCTGAACCGCGCCCAAGTCATCGACGGCGCGTACTGTTCTACGCGCACCTCAAGGAAATGTCAGAAAACCGTAGGGGCCCAGCAGGGTCGAAGCCTACTAGGACCAAGGGTCTGCTTCTGAAAGGAATACTCGGCCCGGTATGAATGGCAACGAAGGAACAGGAGTGGGTTTTTAGTCAGTAACAGTCTGACACACCATCCTTCTCCGCCCAAGAGCGGGGAATGTCAATGGATGATTTTCCCACCGACAAAAAGGCAATTACTCAATCACTACGCCCATCGTATCTTCAAACTCATAGAAAGCAGACGAAAAATTCTCAAGACTACCTATGTAGAAACTTCAAACTCAAAACAGTGTCTCTAATTGAGTTATAATTGTTATAAAACATACCTCGTACGTTATTTACTAGTTTACTATATACTGTTCATATAATAAATCCTCCTCACATAATGACTACTCAGCAAAAGTTTAAACAGCGTTATAATGTCGTCTTTTAAAATTATATCACAGGAACGCAAGGGTTTGCGGTCCCGGTCCTTTGACCAAGGAATATGACGAAAGTTTACTTGGTCCAGTGACGTATTAGGAAAATGTTTGGACTGTAGCAGGTTAGCATTCTGACCATCTGACCATCATGGGTTAGGTTTTTAGTGTTCCGTACGCGAAGGGTGCCTACAGGACCCTATTATTAAGCCTCTGCTATCCGTCCGTTCGTCTGTGAGGTAGAGATTTGCAATGTGTGCTTCTATTGCTGCTACAGCAACAAATAAAGTTAAGAATTAAAGGCGGTTCCATAAATCAAAAGTTATTAGGTATGTCGAAGTTTTTTTTGGTCGATTTTGGTATTGTACTACGGTACCCTTAGTGTGCGGGTCCGACTCGCACTTTGACAGTTTTTCTTTTTCTTTTAAAGATCATTGTGTAAATGTGTACTGAAAAAAGGAAAATTAAATCAATTCAGTCAAACTAAATCAAACCAAAATAAACATTCAATTAACGTGAAATCATTAAATTAAATCAATTCAATCAAACTAAAACAAATCAAAATAAACATGAAAGTAAAAAACAAAGGAAGATTAATAATAAAATAAATGTACGAAAAAAAAAACAGTAAAATCAAAATAAAATACAAATCGAAAATTAAATCTAGACTAAAATGATGGAAGTTAAACTTTGATATGTGTCCTATGTCGGGGGTGTTAAAATCATCAGTGACATTACTCTTAATTGCTGGTCCAGCTCAACTACCACAAGGGTCCACAAAATTACTAGGAGTTTCTTAGACATTCTTCTCCAAAGAGATCTACGCTTTGGAATGACATTTGACAATTCAAAAGTGCTTGTAAATCGTTTATTTGAAATTAATGCTTTGTTTCTCTTGATAACTTTGGTACGCGAGCAAAGCGATCGCCAACATTTGCTATAGGTACTTATTTGATACATTGCTAATCCGGCCCTGCTTGGTCCTTGCTAGCGAAATTATTCAAAAGCTTACGTGTACTCATTGTACCTGTTTCATATGTTTACTGACCGTAATTTATCTACAACGTACGTAGTCGTACAAGTGTTGGGTAGCCATCCTATTTTCCTTGAAACTTGTTTGTTCTGGGGTGGAACCTTCATCAGCTATTCTTGTTTTAAACTATTGAAGATTACTGTGAGCTTGCAAACTGTTGCGTTTGCTTAATATACGTGTGACGTCTGTACATAGGGTTGCCAACTGTTTAAAAATAACGTATCACTTTTTTAGTACCTAGGAAAACAAAAGTATTTGAAAGTTAAAAAAAAATATTTTGAAAAATACGTGTTTTTTTTCTCTTGAAGTCATATTTTTATGTGCTAACATACATTAACAGTTTTTCATCATCCTTAGTTTTTTAGGGTTCCGTATCTCAAAAGAAAAATACGGAACCATTATAGGATCGCTCTGTTGTCCCTCTGTCTGTCTGTCAACTCCCTTTATCTCGGGAACGCGTGGAGGTATCGAGTTGAAATTAAAAACATATACTCAGGTCTACGGTCCCTTGAAGCTATGAAAAAACCGAACTTCTGAGTTAACGAAAAAAACAAATACGGCCGTTTATGTCGCTAAAACGTGTATTTTGACACTCTCAAGGAAATTAAAATTCGTAGGATACTTCCCGTTGACCTAGAATCCTGAAATTTGTCATGAAGCAAGGTCTCATAGCACAAGTATAAGAAAAAATCTGAAAACTGTAAATTTGTAGTAACGTCACAAAAAAAAATTGCAAGTCGGAATCTTCATAACTCAATTCAGGAATTAGACTGTAATCATAGATAAGTATGTACGAAACCCTCGCAAAAGTCCGTCTCGCACTTGCCCGGTTTTTTTGAAACTATCTTTACACTCCCAATTTAAATTTACATAAACAAGCAACAGGTTCTCAACTTCACTTTATTAATGTTTTCATTTAATACAGATCATATTTGTATTGCTGTTTCAACGTAAAAGTATAGACAATAGTTCTGTAAGTATTCATATCAGTGTTAGAGATTGAAAATAGAGCATTTTCATATATTTTATTTTTATGCTGAAGTACATTCTATATATAAAAAAATCAATGCCACTTTTCATTGTAATTTTATTATTATTATTTATTTAATTCATCTGACAACATTGGTCCACTGGTTAGTACAATACTTATCAACTAAGGGTTAGTAACTATCCAAGTACACACAATTATAGATCATCACTGCCGCACAAGCAACCGGACAGAGTGTCTCAGAATTGGCGCATCATGTTGTTCAGCTAGGGTTATCAGGATACTGTTGCTGCTACCCCTCATTCTGCTTATCAAGGATGCGCTCTTCTTCCTCATAATGGCATAAAAGTCATCCGTTCGTGCTACAGCAAACATACTAGACGCGCTGCAGAATCTGGGCAACCTCAACAGTACCCTGAAGCCATTATTATATTGCACTCTTAGAGCATCTAGAGCCTTCTGCGTATAATTGACCCACAAACTGCCCGTGTAGAACGCTTGACAATAAGCTTTAAACAGAGTTATTTTGACCTCGTTACTAAAGCGGGCAAATCTGTGAGCCAACATGTTGCATCTGGCAGCTAGTGCCCTTCGCTCACGATCCATATCAACCTGATCTTTGAGATCCTCGGTAACACAGTGTCCCAGGTATTTAAATTGGGCAACCCTTTTAAGTGCCCGACCATTGAGGAATATTGAGGGCTCATAATTAAGGTGTTTCCCGGGAGCAGCAAAGATCAGGTATTCACTTTTAATTTCATTGTACAGCAGGCCATGGGATGCCGCATACCTTTCGCAGACGCTTAGCATCTCCCTAATTGAGCCAGCCGTTGGACCCAGCAGCACCATGTCATCGGCATAGCTTAAGTTATTGACGCTTACGCCCCCTATCTTGCACCCAACTGGTCTGCTGCTGAGTTCAACGATTAGCTCATTTACATACAGGTTGAAGAGCTTAGGTGAGGTTAGCCCCCCCTGCCTCACCCCGCACTCCAACCTATACTCTTCAGACAACACGTCCCCCCACCGAACTTGGTTCAGCTGGTTAGAGTACCAGTACTGGAACAAACCCGTCAACTCAGGTGGTACACCTGCTCCCCTGAGCTTATCCCACAGGACGTCATATGACACAAGGTCAAATGCCTTTGAGAGATCAAGGAAGCAGGCATACACCGGAGTACTTCTATCCTTATAGTATTGGACGGTCTGCTTTAGACAAAGGATAGCACTCTCAGTGGAAAGTCCAGGTCGAAACCCAAACTGTGCATCATGTAACGATATCCATTTGTCAAGTTCCTTGTCGAGCAAACCGTCCAACACCTTCGCAATCACAGTCGCCAAGGATATCGGTCTGTAATTCGCCTTGTCCGATACATCCCCAGTCTTATTTTTAACGATTGGTACCACAACTGTCTTCATCATATCGGGTGGAAGATAAGAATGGCTAATGCAAAGTGTGAAGAACAGTGCCAATACTCTAGGAAGATGTACCCCAGCACACCTAAGGTGCTCAATGCTGAGACTGTCGTGACCTGGGGACTTCCCCTTCGCCATTTTATCAATTAATTCCGCCACATGTTTGGCAGAGATACGGATCGGCTCATGATCACGACAAGTCCCATCACTGCTCACCCCCTGAGTCGGTCCAAGTGGAGATGATACCATAAACCGATTTTTAAACATTTGGGCTATATCTTCTGGCGAACTACATTCCCCCACACTCACTGGGCGGCCCGGTCCAACCTTCAATTTATTGGTCGACTTCCAGAATTGGGAAAAATTCTTAGACGCTCGGTGCGATGCTAATATGTCCATCTTTACCTGATCCTGGTGATTTTGACACCATTTAAGCCTACCCCTAAAGATTTTCTGGCTCCGCCGCATGTCTTCCCATATTTTTCCCGATTTTGGTTTATCACGAGACAGCCACGTTTGATACTTAGACCGAGCCTCCCTATGAGCGTCCTTAACGTGCTTGTTCCACTTAACGTGCTTGTTCCAGCCTGAAACTTGTCTTACCCTTTTTTATAACTCAAGAACGGGCTCTCGTATCCAAACCAAATGTTTAGGCTTTGTTCAGACTATTTAGTAGATGGTTTATGTGAAGTTTGCACAAAATCGGTCGAGCGGTTCTTCATTTATCACATTATTAGGCGGTACGAAGTAGTACGAGTTCGCCGAGTCAGCTAGTCTAGTATAAATTGTGTTGTATAAGTTTAGTATAAACTGTAGTATTTAAATAAAAATTAAGATACGTTACTATAAAGTATAGTTGGCAACCCTATATATGTACTGTACGAGTGTACATGCTATACTGTGAGTCCCGGGTGCCTGCTAAGATTTTGTACTGTAATGTGTTAAATCCCTTTGCTTGTAGAACTTTGTACTGTGTGTATTAATTTTGGTAGTAAGTGCACCTGTTTTAAAGTTTGGGTTTTAAGATTGTTCGGTGTTTTAGTAAGTGTCTTGAGTATGATAGGTGCTTGCTTTAGTTTTGCCGTCAAAAGACTACTTTCAGGTTCACATATACAGACGGGATGTGAAAGAATGCGGCACTGAGTTTACGCAGTAATGTTTAAGTCGAAATTTGTCATTGACAAAGGCGATAACGAGTTTTTATATAAATTGTTCCTTTTTTAGAAACATAAAATAATAATAATATTTCACAACTATCACCCAACGCTTTCTAGTCCCAAGCTAAGCAGAGCTCGTGTTATGAGTACAAGACAACTGATAAACATATTTATGTATTTCTAAATACATATTATAGATAAATTATAAAAAAATATGTGTGTACTCGTAGATACGCGTTAATTTATAAAATCAGAAAATTAAGATTACAAATCGCTTTGAAGAGTGCCATGGAGGACGATATTTTAATAATAATATTTTCCAAAAGTAATTTTCCTGTTTTCAGTGTTTGATTTTGTAAATTGACGCGTATATTTACTATATATCTATATATTCAAATAATTCTTCTGTGCGTGTGCTTGTCACCTCATTCCTCCTGAACGTCTTTAGCGGTTTGGATGTAATTTTGTGTGTTTATGTAAGCGAGTGTCTGCATAGTTTGAAAATACAATTGGACTCGGTAGAAAAATTCCAACTTTCGAGTAGAATAACATCTGCCGGGAATCTGGGTCTACAAGTATAAATATATTTGTTAATTTTTAATGCATTTACAAAAGTGAGTTTTTTTTTTCTGAGACACCCTGTAGAACGAGTTTGGAACAATTTATATAAAAACACATTTTCGCCTATGTTCTATAAATAACGGCTTTCGAGTCAATCAATACAACGATATCTCCTTTCCTGTTACTGAGTTACACGAGTATAAAATTGGATATAGGTCACAATACAATTTTGATCTTTAAATGTTTACCGTTCTCACACATGGCGTTCTACGTACCGTTAAAAATAATTAATTGACATAATTATGTAAATCACTGAAAATAATCCGCTTTATATTCCACGTTATTCGGGTTTTGTCGGACTACTCGTAAACATTTACGATGCCTAAACAGACCACAATGTGCAAAAATGTAATTTAAAATAGGAATAATTGTTTGAAATTATTCTTGACTAGCAACCCGCTCCAGCTTCGCACGGGTGTTAGAAAGGCTTAAAATTCTCGGCTTTTCTCTTCTATAATATCGACGGGGCCCCAAGAACAAATCGGATATTAAAAATTATCGATTTGCTTTACGAGGTTTTAAAGTTCTGTGTATATAATAAGAAAGTGTTCGATTGGTTATTTCAATAAGTGAAAGTATAATAAACAAGGGTGACCTCAGAAAAGATTCCGAAAGAGTGGGACTTAAAATGAACATGGACAAAACCAAAGTCTTGGTAAACATCCATGTAGCATCCACTCCAATCAAGATCGGAGACTCTACACTCAAAGTTGTGGATGACTACGTTTACCTGGGACAGACGGTCCAGTTGGGTAGGTCTAACTTCGAGAAAGAGGTCAATTGTCGAATCCAACTCGGCTGGGCAGCGTTCGGGAAGCTGTGAATATAAAATGTAAATTTGACGCGAGTGAGAGGGACACTCCACGCATAGCGAGAGAGGTTTTTGTATGACAGGACAATCCAATAAATGTTGCTCCTTCAATGCGATTTTTTTCCGATTTTTTTTTATGTGTAAATGTGTGTTGGTTTCTGCTAGTATTTTATCATTTCACTTCTTAGGACATTGCATTCTATTTGATGACATTTCATCATTTATATGACATTTTATTATTTGTATGACTTGGTATTATTTCTAGCATGACATTGTATTATTTTTATGACATTATATTAGATTTTTTTATGACATTGTGTTTGAATGTGTATGACATATCGTTTTAGTTGAACGATTAAGTTAATGAGCTGAAATTTTTTAACATTTTTTAATATTTTCTTTTATTGACTTTATATTATGAATATTTTGCATGCCGTAAGGCAAAATGTATTGGGACAATCAACAATTATAACACCATAATTATCTGGGGCCCAAGTCTGCTATTTCTATTAATTCGTAATTCTAACACGATCCCATTGTCATTTTGCTCTAAGTTCGTAATCTGCTAATTCATAATGATCGATCACAGATCGGTCAGTGGTCTCGTAATAGAGTTGTGGTAGAATGACAATATTGAGCTTATTAAAAGCAAAGACTGCAAAATGACGTTCTAATAGTAAGTCACTGATCAATGGAACTGTCAAAATTTTAGCATGTACGAGATTACCATTCTATGCCAATTCTTTCAATGAATTGTCAGTGGTTGATCATTGGAAAGTCATAATGACACCATCAAATAAGTAGATTACCAAACTTGTCAAAATCAACAATTATGAAATCAATGATAGACCATTCTGATACTATTGTAATAGCAGACTTGAAGCCCTGTTTACCTGCATTATTAGGAAATAAATGATATATATATACAGACTTTCACATCTATGTATATAACACTAGCTGTTGCCAGCGGCTTCGCTCGCGTGAAAGTAAAAACTGGTCCCAAGGGAATATACTCCCGAAATAAAAAGTACCCTATGTGCTATTCCAGATCATAGTCTACCTGTATGCTAGGTTTCATTCAAATCCGTCCAGTAATTCTAGCGTGAAGAAATAACAAACATACACATTCTCTAACTTGCGCCATTGTAAAATTAGTGTGATTATTTGGATTATTCATGAAGTTACACGTATTTGGTCCTGTGTTGCCACTCAACCTCAACTTAATCACGGGAGTTAAAGGGGCCACTAAAATGCTAATTGTTTGCAGTAAAAAGTAATGTTCGGTCCCAACGGTGGACAACTTGTGTACCAAGTTTCCGTGTGTTTACTTGCTGTGTCTGAATATTCATGTTTATTACGAAATTTAATTAAAGGACACTGGTCCTTTAAGTGTTGCTCTGAACTTTGGGCTTACTGAACTGTTTCTGGTCTGGGGATCAGAAATTGTTAATAATGTTATTAGCTTTAATATAATTTGACGACTTTCGCGGGTAGAAGAGTGCTATCACGTGTGGCTGCTCCTAAAAGACCCTAGGCTGATAAAATTTTCGTTTTTCTTGAATTACATGAAAGTATTAAGGTCGGTCTCCCCTTAAGGGGAAGGAGTAGGGCCCCACCGCCGCCTTACTCTGTGGTTCTCATCCTAATGACTTGGACAAACCTCCACCGATAGTAATGAATTCCCAAGAAATATATCAACTTGTCCCGAATCTATTGTATTAATATTAATAATACACACTGTATTGACTTGGTTTGGTCCTCTGATGTAGCTAGAAACTAGCCAAAGAGCTAAGGAACAGTCCTTGTTCATTAAAAAAAAACCATAAACCGTCCCTTAGCTAACAACACCGCATAAGTCATTTCTAGCAACTTTACAGGAAACGAAAAAATCTGTGCGGTGTTGAGAGGCCAGCCGACTTGCACGCTGTCATTATTTTTAGAATTATGGGTTCTGATTGGCTGAAATCTATATCATGTGACCAATGGTAAGATGCACAATGAGCAGCTCCATCTAAAGGCATTCAAATGTGAAAACCGCCGATTTTCGACTTTACACGAAAAAACGAAAAAAACTGTGGGGTGTTGAGAGGCCAGCCGACTTGCAAGCTATCACTACTTTTCGAATTATGGCTTCTGATTGGCTGAAATCTATATCATGTGACCAATGGTTAGACGCGCAATGAGCAGCTCCATCTAAAGGCATCCTAATGTAAAAACCGCCAATTTTCGACTTGAGCGGTGTGTAAGCTAAGGGACGAAATATGTTATAGTAACATAAATAAGCACTCGTATATTACATATGATTTAGAACTATGTTAATAACACTTCCCTTTACTCTTGGAAAAATTACAGAACGTTGTTCGCATTGCCAAAAGTATGAGATTTGAATTTACTCTCTTTAGACCAGAAATAGTCGACGTAAAGCCCGTTCTAAGTAGTAATATCTTTGTCAGAATTTCATAAATCCGAATTATTATAAAAACCCAAACTCGATTGTTTCAATCAAACATTAATAAGACGGAACATCTCAATTGGATCTTTCGTTAAGAAGATCCGTAACAGCAGAGTCAACAAATAAATCTTGACTGTTCTTCAGACTTTTATTTCTTACATTTTCACAATCGCTGACCTGGCTTTTGTTGGAAAACGTCGCGTGTCGACATCCTTATCCCATTTTAATGATCCGGATATTTTAAGGTTACGTGCGCTCCGATTTAAATCTTGACATTTCAAAATGTTGAAAATGTTAGGCTCCCCATCAAGATTTTGAACTAAGGTCACGTTTATTTATAATAACGAAAATTCAGTCCTCCTACATGGAATTCAAATAATTGTAATCCTACAAAAAAAGCAGGCCTTTAGGTATTTCACGTATTCCAGTCGCGCCTAGTAGTTCTGACGAAATTCTCATCCCTTAGAAAAACTTGAGTGGGCTTTAGTTATGAAAAAAATGTTCAATAGTGGTGTGAATTGAAAATTGATTTGGCAACGAATATTGAAATCAGAACTCCTTAAATATCATATGAATGCCTTTGAGTTCATATTGAAATTGAAGTAGGTGTTGGTGTTATTCTGTATTTAACTTACGGAAGTTTGCTTGGCTGTCTTTTTCGCGCAGTAAAAAATGTATTTAGGTGTTTTTTTTAAATTAAATTCTATATGAAAGATGAAAAATTTGGAATCCTACAATCACCTGCGCTACCTACCTGCTAATATATAGCATAATAGCATAGCATAATCAGCCTTTTAATATTCCCACTGCTGGGACTCAGGCCTCTTCTCTCTAGGAGAGGGAATGGCCAGTAATCCACCACGCGGGCCCAGTGCGGATTGAGGATTGTCACATGTCGTCGAATTTTTGGTTCTAGGACATTCCGATTTTCTCACGATATTTTCCGTCACCATTTTGAGAGCAGTGATGATAAAATAAATTACACAAAGAAATGCGCCTGGCTGGGTTTGAAACCGCGACCTACAACTCGTAAGTCGGGACCAGTACAGAGGATATAGTAAGAAATGTAGCGTTTTGTAGCGTTGCTGAAGGGTTCCGTAGCATTTTTTCAATATTTTTTTTTTGTACTTTAAAGAATAATATTATAGCTATATTAGTAGGAAAGCCGTTACAAAAATGCTACGGAACCCTTCAGCAACGCTTCATTTCTTGCTATCGCCTGTACTGTACTCAGTAACTTACTACAGTCACTATATGGATTATGGAGACATGCCAACGAGTATGCGCAAAGATTTCTTTTACTTTTCTTCTAAGGAAATAGCAATGAACTGTACAAGCTGTATCTATGAGCTGATGTTTGCCTATCTGTTTTATTGTTTCATACTGTCTTGAAATAAGTCATTAACTTATTGCAGAAGTGTTACCTATAACATATGATGGTTGAACTAAATGGTACTAATATACGCGTCATGTCCATGAACGGGCGCTGTCAGTTGAGACTGGTTATCTCTTAGCTGCCAGTTTATTTTAATTTTTATATTTAGAATTTGTTTTTTTTACTTTATTTGCATTGAACAGAAGCGTCGAGAAATATGTAACCCGAGATATTTGTAATACATAACATGATTTAAAATAGTGTCCATTGAGTTTCTTACATGTTCTTCTCTATAAAGTTCTACACTTTGGAATGTGCAATTAGCGTCATTTTTCTGACTGACGTTTTCATAAATCAAAAGTGCCTGTAAATATTTTATTGGAAATGCTATGATTCTTCTTAATTGATTGGTTTCTCTTGATTGAACTTTTTGCTTTTATTTTTGGGGTTCGAAGTCATCTAATCTCTTTTCTCGCTCTGTGTGGATCGAGGAGAAGTGTCAGAATTTTGACTTTTTGGTCAGTAAAGTGTTTTCCCTTTCCAAATACCTTTCAGTACGGAACCTTGAATTTCTTAGGCTACCCTGAAGCATTTACCTTAACCGTTCGCGATTCCACTTTACCGTTTCAAGCTACTCAAGTTAACAAGCTGTCAAATTATAAAAAAAAATCTACTCTTGTCTCTAACACCAAGGTAAACATAATCGCCTTCTACAGAAGGTACCCAGATAGGTAAATATTCAATGGATAAAAAATGGTCCTTTGGATCTCTCGATAAGTGGTATGAATTTAGATCCTATCGAATTTCGGGAGGAAGTCTGACCTTTGCCGGCGGCAATACCGATACCGGGTAATAGAATCATGAACTCGATTTTATCGGTTAATCAACTCGGTGGAAGCATGCGGTAAATCGCTTGAGTTTCATTAATTTTTCGGGACTATGGTCCATTATAGAACTTGCTAAAATGAAACGGTTGGCATAGGTAGAGTATATAATATGATCAAGCACTAACAATCGATTTCTAAATAAAATAAAATACAAAACGACTGAACTGTTTGTTTAGTGCTATTAACCAGTCATTGCCACTAACTAGGTTCTGAATACTATGCCGGAGGTCGTAGGTTCGATTCCCAGCCCAAGATAAATGATTGTGTGATGAGCACGATCGTTTTTGTTCTGTGTCTGGATGTAATTTATCTATATAATATGTATGTTTTTAGAAATATAAGTGTGTTTATCAGTTTTCTAGTACCTACTTATAGCACAAGCTCTGCTTTGTTTGGGACTAGATCGCGATGTGTAATAGTTGTGGAATATTATTGTTATTATTAAAATTACTTTTATTTCCGAAGTTAGTGTTTCTGTTTTTGTTATTTAATTTTGGACACCGATTTCCGAAAACACAATAGTATTATATTTTTCACATTTTAGCTGTAGGTATTCCACAACTACAATTAAAATTATATTAAAGAAACTACTAGCTAAAATATGGCGTCAAAAAACTCCTCCGCATCGCTGTCGACTGGAAGTGTACCCAAAAGGCTGGCGGCATTGCCACGTTGTATGGCAATGCTTAATCTCTGACCGAGGTAAAAGCCAGCCCTTGGGTCACGTGAAGTGTCTACTAAGCGTTTGGATAGTTCTTTGAACAGCTTATGAGCACTCGGACCCCACGGCCCAAGAGTTTCAACCCCAAACGGCTCAAAAATATAACTACCGACGAGGTTGTTATATTTCCGCCGCTTGAGGTTCTCCGCAGCAGCAGCGGCAGCACCAGCACAGCACGAAGAGCTAGGAAGATGGGATGGCGCAAGAGTGTCGACACAGGTAGCGTCCCACACTAAAGGCCTACCCATCTTCCAGGGAAATAAAGACATACCGTCCGGTCTCTTACCATCGTCGCGTGCCAGGCCATGAGGTTCCAAAACAGCCGGAACGCCGACGGTGACAAGGGCTCGTCGGATGATGTCGTTAATATTCGCGTGCCGTGCTATCCGTCCCGCGCTTCGACTGCATGACAGGCCGTGGTGACCAAGGCTGTTGACAACTTCACCACAGTGGCAGCGATGAGGAGAACAGCAAGGAGCACCTAGGCGTAGGGCAACAGCTAGGCGGAAAGTAGTATCGTCGAATAAGGTGCCAATATTCGACGACGGCAGTGCGTGAAGCCAAAGACCTGACTCCCAATTTCCCACAGCCAGGAGGCGCGCACGCTCTGCAGTAGTAGTAGAAGTAAGGATAAGGTTTTTCTGGACTACTTTGCAGAGCGGTTCGTCCCACCGTCTCTGAGAGGTTGGGTTGTCAGGTGGATTTGTATTCGGGCAAGCGAGTCTCCAGGCATCCATAGCCTCGGTGAAGCACGGCACTTCAAAAGGAATCAGTGTGGAAGTTAGAATATTCCTGATTAATTTATCAGTGCTGTGAACCGAAGATATGAATGCCGGTAAACTAATACTGGTAATTTTGCGGACGCCGAGGCCTCCCATACGGATGGGAAGAGTAACTTGATCCCAAGCTCGATCGTCCAAGGTCATATTTAAAATTAAAGTAAGTGTATGCCGAATAATTTTGTCCATTTTTTCCAAAAGGTGAAAGTGCTTCCATAAGTAGGAAGCACGAAGGAAATATATTAATTTAGGGCCGAAACAACAATAACGAATTAGGGTAATGGCCGAATGCATGTTAATTTGGAGTAATCTTTCCGAAACGTCACTAAAATTTTGTATTTTTTCCTCCACAAAACTGGGAAAGGAATCCTCAAAGATTGGGGACCCAAGGAGACGAAGAGAACTTTTATCTATAATTTTGATTGCAGGGGCTATTGCATTAAATTTTGGAAGAGTCAGATGTCTGTCAGTACTGTCAGAGAGGAATAATTCACATTTAGAGAAGTTGAGATCTAGTCCTATAGAAAAGAGTTGGTTTTTTAAAAATTGTAAATCATTTAAAACGGTGTCTACATCGCCTCCCAAGGTTCCATCATCGAGGTACCACACATTAAATTTGGAATTTAGTTTTCGAATGATTGGGTGTATAGCTAAGCTAAAGATCACTGGCCCGAGGGGGTCACCTTGTTGACAGCCAACAGCGGATTCCAATAGGTTGTCCCGAAAGAGTAATTTAGATGGTTGTCTATAACATTGCCAAAGAAAACTATAGATTTGAGGTATTTCTTTTTTAGTTTCTGCCAGCAAGGTATCCCTATTAACCGAATTAAATGCATTTTTTATGTCAACCTTAAGGATAGCCTCTCCTTTGCCAGAATTTAGATAGGTCGACAACGCGTGTACGGCAGCCTCACAGCCCCCTTTGGAGCCGTAACCAAGCTGTAGGGGCTGAAATTTTTCCGAAACCACCTCACCATAAAATTTGCAACAAATCTTGGCTGCCATACGACGGTAGGTAGTTCCCACGGCAATGGGACGAATACCGCCATCCCTCTTACGCAGGGCACATAAATTAGCCCCGTACAAGACGTCGATGACGGTTTCGTTCACCTTGCCAGAGAGCATTAGGTTAATCAGAGCCGTAAGCTCCTTCAAGAGCAACTCACCAGCTTCCCCGGCGCCTGAACAGGTAAGGTCCTTTAGGTGCTGAGGACTTAGACCATCGAGGCCGCCAGCAGAGCCGCTCCGGAAAGAGCAAACGGCTGTGATCACTTCTCGACCTGTAATGGTGAGGGTGTGAATGTCCGGATCAGGGGGGTCGGGAAAAGAAAGGCCATCCGCTGGGGCAGGGTGTTTTCTCTCCAGATCTGCGAGAGTATCTGGAGAACAAGGAGCCACCACATCACTACTAAAAAGAATCCTGGCTGCTCCGCTGATGTCACCTTCCCCCAACTTTGTTTCTACTAGATGGGGTATACCTTTTAAAGGGGTAAACCTTTGTATCGGAAATTTTGAATCTAAATGACAGGCCGAAACATTACAGTTTTCTTTAATTTGTGCAGTTAAAGTCTTTTTTGTTGCCAAATTCTTTTGGACGTGTAAAATTCTGTAGGGAAAGGTGAGCAGGTGTTCCCAAGCACTTTGCGAGTTCTCCCGTACGGCAAGGCGAACGCACCCTGCTAGGTTTTGCGCCACAAGAGGTCTAGCTCCGCGGGGAACTCGCTTTAAAACTGGGCAAGAGTTTTTTAATTTTGAAAGAATTTTCCAAAACGGAAAATTGACGCCATATTTTAGCTAGTAGTTTTTGATTTAAGTGTATATATAGTTTTAATTAGTTAAGTGTTTTATGTATTCATTTTTTAAGGCTTAGTTGTTGAATAAATGCAAACAATATTAAAGAATCATCAAAATCGGTTTACAATTGGCGAAGTTATCGCTGAACAAGATACATAAAAAAACTGAGAACCTCCTCCTTTTTTGAAGTCGGTTAGGAAAGATTCTTGATATCGTAGCTTGAATAAATAAAGCTAGAGTACGCGTGTGTCCTAATCCTAATGTGTCAATAGGATTTTCTTGTGTCGTCAGGACCAACATTTGTAACACCTGGCTTCAATTGTGGGCGTATAATATTTATACCTACCTACGCTAAATATCTAGAATTTCAATCAGAGAAAAGTAGGACTTGAGTATAATTTCAGTTAATATACCTAAGACCCAAAATATCTCAAACCTACAAATAAGAATATGATCCACTCAGGTACCATCCATAAATTACGTCACAAAAATATCAAGATTTTTGACATCACAGATACGAGTTAAATTAAATTTTAAGTGGTTAAAAGAGTGATGGCAGATACTCTAACAAAATTTTGCTGGCATATTTTTTATCGTCAAATGATAAAAAATATACAAAAGTAAATAGATTAGATTTCCAAACATTTTTGTCTGGAAAGACATTATTACTAATAGATTGTTCGTATTCATTATATTCCAGTTTAAAGTTGACGAGATTACATATATTACGTCAATAATACCTACGTACCTCCTTATGAATTTAAAAAATCAATAAACGCATTTTTTAACGAACGACAATATGTCATGTCATAATGTTATGTATGCCATGTTTTTTTTTATACAAGTATATAGGCTGGATGGCAATTGAAATGTCTTAATGCTATGCTTTTTTTCCAGTGATGTTGCTATACTCAAAATGTACAACGATGGCATTCCTTTCGAATACCGTAATTAGAGACAAAATGGAAAGACAATGAGAGATCGAACGCGTTCGCTTGGGGTTTAATTAATTAACCATTATATTCTAAGCACAAACAGTTATTTTTATGTTTATTATGTAATACGGAAATTATTTTCTAAATATTTATTATCAATACATAAAGCCAAGCATGTTATGTTACTTGACCAAGATTTATATTAGTCGCAACATCAAAAGTTCAATTTACCCAAAAGTCATGAAGTCAAGTCAGCATAAAAAAAAAACTAAACCATGATTATTTATTATCGTAAAAAATCTAGTCAATTCAGTTCTCAATTATGACGATTTATTTTTATGGTCCTTGGACTGGGATAATCTTGATTTGATAAAACTTAGTCATTTGTTTCGTTGCTATATATCAGTAACTTATGTAGACCCTTAATAATTTCAACAACAATTTCTTCGCCGTTGTTCTTTTGCTTTATACATGTTTTGTTACAGTTGTACGGCTAGTGAATCAATTTCAGCTGTTTTTAAAATAGGTATTTTTATATTGAAATGATATTTGTAAAATTACATATTTTGATAAATCTTGATTGCATCACTACAGTTAATACTGTAGGTTGGATATAGGGTTGCGTGCGTAGATACCAATACCGATTTACTTACAATTAGTATAACTATTTACATATTTGTTTAAATACTACCCAAGTGCAGTGACACTTCGGCGATCCCCTCCCTTCCGTAACATTTAAATATTTGACGTAATTTGTAAATGGCCCCTTGACGCTAATATGTCAATTTCAATAACTTTCCATCTGTATTAAAAGCAATTTCTTCTCGCAACCGCTATCAGGTTTATCATCAAAATATCGGATTACCAGTCGGTATTTTCTAATAACGTGTCAGATGACGACACTCAACGATTACTCTCCTTTGATAAGTGGGGATGATATTACAGACAATAAATTTGTACCGTCCAAATAAATAGTGGCCATAAAACACTTTATAGGTACTGTAAATAAAGCCAGTTTATTGTGACTAGTATTGGAACAGAGGAAGAATCAAATTGATGAGGGAAGCAGACAACTTTGATGTACCTAAATGCCTTTTAGGAATCGTGAGCTAGGGATTGAAGAAAACATCGGAGATAAGACGCCCGTGTTTGTTTTCGTACGGCTACGAGGAAAGTTTTAATATAAATATTGAATGAGCCTGGTCTTTGTGGCTGGATAAGTTAGGCTTATAGGCGAGTACTTTCGGGAATCAAACAATGAAATACTGATTTTTCTTTAATCCCCCATTATACTATTATTATTGTCTTTACAAAAGACATAATATTTGGTATTTAAAAATCGAAAGATTTTGAAGAGACATAATGGCGTTTAAAAATCGAAAGTGTTGCAAAATATTTTGAACTCTTCAAATCGATTTCTTTTAAATAAAAATCCCCAGGTTGCGGTAGGTATAAAAAAATCTACCCTGCACCATAAGAAACTTGCTCTTGTCTCGATAAAATTAAAGCTAAGCTTAAAGATTGCTATTAGAAAAAAAAACGAATTAAAAACGGTGATGGAAAATATCGTGAGGAAACCGGCATGTCCTAGAACCAAAAATTCGAAGACATGTGACATTCACTAATGCAACCGCACTGGAACCGCGTTACTTTCTCTCCTAGAGAGGAGGCTTGAGTCTCAGCGGTGGGAACATCACAAGGCCGATTATGTTAGATTATGTTAGTAGGTAATATAAGTTTGAGGCACTATTTTACAACAATAATACAGATTTCTTTGTCAGTAAATCCCACCAGCAACAATTATTTGACTAGTTCTAGTGCTGAAACTACTAACACACAAATAAAAAATGGGCTATTCGCCAACCGATTCTACACCACAACGCGAACGATCATTTCCAGTGTAGCAAAGGCATAAGCTGAAGTATTAGTAGCAAAGCCCCTGTTAACAATACGTTAGTAGTAAGTGGGTGACACCTATGTGTCTAGTGGGTATCTAGATACTTGAAATCGAAACTGTTTCAGTTGGTAAGTACGCAATCAAAGGGTAGGCGTTGTGTGGGTGTTGTTCTTTACTTGTCTTCCTAAGAGTAAACATTATGATGGTAATTTTCTGTGGTTGCGTAAAAACGGTAAGCATCTAATTATGTGTGCAAATATTTACATTAAATTATAGAAGAGAACTTAACAAACTTTGTGTATACTATGCCTACGTAGTCTACTCTGAAGTAGTGTGGGAGTAGGCTCTGGAAAATATTATTCAAAGAATAATAAAACTACAGAAGTTAGATCGGTGAATCAGAGCTATTTTAGGACCAATCAGTAACTAGCTTAAAATCTTTGACAAAATTCCTATTTGCTCACTCCAAAAGACCCCGTCGAACCGATTCTAATGAGACTTTTACTACCGTTTCTTTGCAATCCAAAACAGCACTTATTGTCCGCAAAATAGACTTCATTTTTTGTTTGAAATAGGTAAAGCGTAGTTCAAAAGATGTAAAAGAAAGTTTGTTGACTTAGGAGCACCTTCGTAAAAGGGAAGTAATTCAAATACAAGTCAATGCAAATAAAGGTTTCAGAGCAGTAATGTGTGGGCGAGAAGGGGAGTGAACCGGTTGTATTAGAGGCTCAATATATCACTGTCTAGCAAATGGCCATTTGAGTATAAAAGTATGGGGTTTGCTAGCAAGCCTGTAAGTTCAGAAGCTATGTAGCAAATAATCGGTCCTTTCTTGTGAATTTTAAGCAGTTTTATTGTTTTCTTTATGTCAAGATTGTAAATAATGGTTTAATCCACACTATGTATACAAAGGCCTTTCGATTGTTGGTCGTTTTATTTTAACAATACCGAAGGTTTTATTTACAGTCAGGGGCAGTCCTTAGTGATCTGGTGAAGCAAACAAAAACAACAACAGACAGTATTTTAGTGTCAGTGCCTCCAAAGTATAAACATAAAATAAATAATCCAAAATATATCTTTTTAGGGTTCCGTACCTCAAAAGGAAAAAACGAAACTCTTTTAGATCACTTTGTTGTCCCTCTGTCTTTCTGTCAAGGCCCTTTATCTCGGGAATACGTGAAGGTATCGAGTTGAAATTAAAACCATTTACTCAAGTCTGCGATCCCTTGAAGCTGTGAAAAAATCAAACTTCTAAGTAAATTAACGAAAAAGATACGGCCGTTTATGTCGCACAAAAGTATATTTCGACACTCAAGGGAATCAAAATTCATAGGGTACTTCCCGTTGACTCATAATCCTGTAATTTGGTATGAAGCAAAGTCTTATAACACAGGTATAGGAAAAACAGTAAATTTATTGTTACGTCACTAAAAAAACCTTGTCTTGCGATTCGAAAAAATGTTTCAGACTCTATTCGGGAATTGAACTATTTACGTAGGTAAGTTTGTACGCAACCCGCAGGGCGCGAGTTAAGAAATTTTCCAATGAAAAAAAAAAATACTTCTCTTTATTCTTTATTGTACACACAAAAAAAAAACTTAACTTCAAAACATGGATTTGATAATTTATGTACAAAAGCGAGCTTAATTCAACAATGTGTTTTCTCCCAGCAAACCTTTGAGTGACAGAGAGAGATCACAATCATACTTTTAAATTTTACTGACTAAAATCCAAACAAAATTTATTTACAGTGTCATTCACTCTAATAAAACAAAACGATATTGATGCCCGTAGCTATTTTTTGTAATTTTTGTAAAACCTAGCTTTTTGCTCAGCCATTTTTATTTTCAAAATCACATGAAGTTCCAAATATTGCAGACATATATTTTGCTACGAATAAAGGACAGTGCAAAGATCGGATAAATGTCTAGATCTAGCTAGATTGGAGTATTAATTTATGATCCATTTCTAACGATGTTTTAGTCCTTGAACTAAGGGTTTGCCGTTGGGCTTATATTGATCACTCGAAGGATTTGATGAGGCGTGATATAATCAATAACTTCTCTCGCTCTGTGTCGAGCGAGAGGGAGCGTCAGACTTTTACTGACTAAAACCCACTCCTTTTTCTTTTTTGTCCTCGTTCCAGGGCCCCGGGGTACTCTTTCGCATGACCCATGGCTCCAGTAGGCTTCGACCTTGTTGGGCCCCTACGGTTGCTGACATCTCCTTGAGGCGCGCGTGGAACACTATGCGCCGTCGACAACTTGGCCTCGGACCGGACGGTTACCAGACGGTCGGATGGCGAGCTACCCATTGCTCGCCGTCCGCAAGCCCGCGCCTACGGTGGCCGGAAATCGGGATCGCAAGGGCCATTGCCTCGTGCGTGCGGCCGCCTCCTTTGCTAGCATTACTGCTTCGCAGAAGGAGGAGACCGACTGCCACTCCTCCTCGCTCCGGATCAAGACCTGTACCAAGGCTCGGCGCCAGAGATCGCTGCCCCCGAGCACCCCCACGAGGACACGGCGGTGCTCTGCCGAAGCGGGGTACACCTCAACCGTATGCTCCACCGTGTCCTCCGGGCGGTCTTTCATATTTAAGAGATGAAATATTAAAAATAATGATTTCATTTATTTCTACATTTTTATCCTTGAAATTCCCACTTAGTTTACGATAAAGAAGAGTAACTCTTAGTATTTATGTGATCACGTAAATGGTTCGTTTACTGTGCTAAAAGAACAAAGATATGCAACAGACGAAAATGTTTACTAACATGCCTGTTATTAGATGATAGTGGATGATCATATCGCGTACCAGTGTTCTGAGGCAGCTGGGGTATATGTAAGGATACCGCTTTAATGACAAGCGGAGAGTGTGTTAACTCTATTTTTGATACTAGACTGGAAGCTAGATTTTCAAAGTCAAAGTCAAAAGTTTTTATTTCACATAGGCCTACATGGGCACTTATAAAACGTCAGAAGCTAGTGCACGGTTCCAAATTGGTCGTTTCCTATGGAGAAGAACCGACAAGAAACTACGGTTACTCTTTTTAAAAAAATGTTGTTAAAATATTTCCATATTACAGTATAAGTAGATATTATGTAAGGACAGTGTAGACTGGTCAATACTGTACTAAAAACTACAATAAAAATAATCATAATAAAAAGTAGCCTAAGAATTCGCGGAGTCTACAGTGTTCTCACATTCACATTATAAAAAAAAAGAGGCTAGGTATAAATAAAAGTTAGTAAAATAAATAATTACAATTATTAATAAAAGGTGCGTTAACAAAATAAATAATAATAAAAAAATATATATTGCAAAAGCAATGTGTCAGAAAGAAAAAAAGTATGTATATTACAACAAATTTTATTGAAAAAAATTTGTTGGTTGCAAACAAAAGACTGGCGATTTGCTAAAAATAACTTCTTGAACAAAGTATTTCAATGTTATGTTTTACCAAAGAGCTCTCTTTCAATATATATGTTCTTTGCACGTTAGGAATTTAATTTATTCTAACAATCTCATACTGCTTTGATTTTGTTTATTCTTCATTTTATATACAGTCCATCCTTAAGTGAGATGGAGATGGAGAATCATCTCAAAAACTCCGTTCTCATGTTTTTGTTATTATCTTAAATATATTTGTATGTTTATTTTAACTATATATGTAATATTCCGGTTTTACCCTTGTTTTCTAAATAACTTTTTCCTTTTTTTTATGTACCTGTCATATCGTCTCTCCACCTCCACGACCCTAGCTTGACTGTTAGAGAATGTCTGGAGAGACCATAAGAGTCTTCATGCCACGCAAAGGTACCCTTAAGTACCTTTGTGTGGCATTAAAACATAATAAATAAATCTTGTTTACAATTTCAATAAAACAATAATGATATTAATTATTAAGATAAAAACAGAAACGCGTTTTAATAAAATGAACCCATTATAACCTTATAATCCCTGTACAATTTAATTTATATCGCTACTAAACACAAAGCAACACCTGCTTAGAGATCCTTAATTAAATAACATCAAATTTTCATATAAATAATACGTTTTCACATTATTAATACCTACCACTTAACCTAGTATTCAACCCTGGAGCAAAATTATTTTAGTACACAGAGCACCAAGACGTCTCTTCACGGCATTGTCAAAAAACAATCCATAAAATTAAGCACGTCAGTATCACTGGTAACTCAAAAAAATTGGGTATGTGCCCGTGTCTATTTTTGTACAGTAATTCATACAAAACAAAAAATAATACTAATAAAAATAAATCATTTTTGAAAACAGAATCAAAATTGATTATCTATTAAAGGAAGCAGTAATCTGCACCTAAAATATTCGTATGAGAAAGTCTGGGCGTGGTTTTTTTTTCCGGTGGGAAAATCATCTTATAACATCCCCCGCTCTTGGGTGGGGCGGGAGATAGTGTCAGACTTTTACTGACTAAAAACCCACTCCTGTTCCCTCGTTGCCTTTCGTACCGGGGCCGAGTCTTCCTTTCAGAATCAGACCCTTGGCCTTGCCCTGTGTTGAGTCTGGGCGTGGTGGGATTCTGGGAATGTCTCTTTTGCACACGCGTAAAATAATGGCCGTGACGTCACATTTTAGTTTTTGCATCCTTATTCTGCTACTGTTGGACCTGTGCGTCGCGCATCCGTCGCATTCCCGCGACTCTCCTCAGATCATCAGTCCACCTTGTGAGAGGCCTTCAAACGCGTCGTCTTCCGGTACGTGGTCGCCACTCCTGAACTTTTCGGCCTCATCGACCATCTGTTCTGCGGGCAATATACCCCTGCCCACAGCCACTTAATTTTAGCGATTCTTCAGGCTATGTCGGTTACCTTGGTTCTCCTGCAAGTATGAGTTAAGTGACAGGTAACGGCGACTGGTTGCGCTGCCATGGTGTCCCGTTGAAATATAGCCCTAAGTGTGTCCTGTGTGTGTGTGGTTGCGATCGCCAACCCGTCTGTCAAGCGTGGCGATTATGACAACCCTCCCTCCACCAAATTTAAAACTCAAATGAAAAAATGGTCCGGCAGCCCGTCTACCCTTGACTCCGGTAGCGGTCAAGGCCACGACGAGGCAAGGGGTGCGAAGAATCTCCGGATCTGGCTACCCATACGGGAGTCCCATGGATGTGAGATGCACAGGACCTATGTCCAGCAGCAGCCGAAAGACGTCCACATTCGGCTGAAATGATGATGATGATGAAGTTTATCCTAGCAAAGGCATCTCCAGTCGCAGCCAACGTGGCTTTCCGTACTCTGTGTTTTAATAGGAGTCTAGCACAACTTGTACCTTCTATGGAATCGAAATTATTTTAATTAAAGCTTCATTTCCATTTGCTTATTCTAAAGCTGAATTGAGTATTTGCTCTGTGCAAATACCATATGCAAATAATGTATGAAGATCTCATATTGTTTTATTGTAAGTTAGAAATGCTTTGAGCCGTGATACGGCTGTTTAGTTTCTTCAAACTTTGTGTGAAAATTTATTCATAGGATTCTTTGAAGTAAAATAAACATTAATCTCTAGCAATACGTCTTTATAATGCGTTGCCGCGTTGTTAAATAATATAATATTTAATCAGAATAATAAATGTTGTGAGTACACGTGACTTAGGATTGACGCATTCATCACATTGGTTTAAAAAAAAAAACTGGGCTAGTGCGAGTCGGACTCGCGCCCTGAAGGTTCCGAACAAACTTACCTATGTAAACAGTTCAATTCCCGAATGGAGTCTCGAAGTTTCTTTTTTGTTGTGACGTAACAACAAATTTAAACTTTTCAGATTTATTCCTATACCTGTGCTATAAGACCTTGTTTTATGCGGATTCTGGGTCAAAGGACCCTATAAATTAAGATGGATTGTGTGAAGAGTGATATGAAAGAAAAGGAAGTTAGTGATAGCATGACGAGTAACAGGGCAGAGTGGAAGAAAAAAACGTGTTGCGCCGACCCCAAATAACACGGGATAAGGGCAGGAAGATGATGATGATGATGATGTAACAACAAATTTAAACTTTTCAGATTTATTCCTATACCTGTGCTATAAGACCGATTCTGGGTCAAAGGACCCTATAAATTAAGATTTCCTCGAGAATGTCAAAATATACGTTTTTTGAGGCATAAACGGCCTTATCTTTTTTTTTCGTAAATAAGAAATTTCATTTTTTCACAACTTTAGCAGACCGCAAACTTGAGTTTATGGTTTTAATTTCAACTCAATACTCCCGAGATAAAGGGATTTTTCTTATTGTTGTTGTTGTTATTTTATCCTGGAAGTATCTTCCCTTTGGCTAAATTTCTATTATCAAGCGGGCGAAGCCGCTGGCAGTAGCTAGATGCTTGGTTAGTTCTTTTAGGAACTCAAAACCGAGAGGATGTTGATAGTCGGTACTTACATATACACCATATATTTTTAATTAGTACAAATACTTAAAGGGCTTAATAAAAAAGTTCTTCTTATTAATTAAGTAAAGTCTCAATAAATTATATTCACAAACAGCAAAGTTAATAGCGTTTGTTTGTATCCTGCAATGTCACTCAATTTATGGTAATATTCTACAGGCTATTTATTGATCATGAATGAATAAATGACGATCGAAATGAAAAAAAAAAAAACTGCTCGTGGTATTTTCTAATAGCAATTGTTATGAATGGTTGGTTCTATTATGAATTTACCTATTAACAAATATTCGTTGTTAAGTTTGGGATTTAGTTTTTTTTAATTTTGACTACAAAAGTGTGATCAGTATCAAGTGCGAATAGAGCCCCATTTTTTTTTGTACTAATTAAAAAATAGGGGTGTATACCCATTCAATGATTATACTAAATTATAATTCAAATATTTATTATGCTCACCTGTCGCTACCGGGAGACGCAGCGTTGGAAGGCCTCCCACAAGGTGGATCGATGACCTGGTGTGAGAGGAATGCGAGACGTAAAGGACCGTTCGTTGTGGCGACATTGGCAACTGTGGACGTCTTTCTGCTGAAATGATGATGATGATCACCTACCACAATAATACAATTATTTTTAATAAGTACAGAATGTCTTGTCACATTAAGTCAGCCTAAGTATAGGTACTCCACATGAAGTTTATGTGATGAGTGTGATCATTTGTTCTGTGTATGGGTGTAATTTATCTATAATATTTATGTATTTAGAAATATATAAGTATGTTTATCAGTTGTCTAGTACTCATAGCACAAGCTCTGCTTAGTTTGAGACTAGATGGCGTTATGTGAAAGTTGTTAAATATTATTATTCCATTTATTTATTTTTATGTAGGTACATTTATATTTTTAAATATTTCTTTAAAAAACATATAAAAAATAACATTTAAAAATATAAAAAAATAGTTGTCTGCCGGTGTCAGGAACAGGGTCCAAGCTACCGGTGGTTAGGGCTCCAGAGACAGGAACCTTCTCACAATGCGAGCCGTATCGAGGAGTGCTGCCTTCTGTATCAGGCCCTTGATTCAACCGAGCAACGATAGCTTTGACAGATGTTTGTCGAAGCTTTTGGCTATAAGTCCATTGGTGGTCACGTCAATCGGCACAATGATAGCCGAGTCCACATTCCACATGTCGACAACCTCGTGTGCTAAGTCAAAATATTTATTATTATTATGCTACCAAGTAAAGGATGCGTATAGCTAGATACTGTTATCAAAACTACTACTACAGTTATCAAAAAAAAAAAACATGTCACCAACCTCGTGTACTATGTCGAGATATAATAAATAAAAAATCGCTTATCGCGTTACTCAACCCGCTCCGCTTATGACACCCAATCCCGACCTAACGCGGCATTCTATTGATGTACACTTTTATTACGGCATGATTTGCAGATGTATAGGCTTATTTATTACACAACGTAGATGGAGTAAGCATTTGGTACAAAGGCATGGTAGTACTTCTTTTGTTTTGAATTGTCTTTGAAAAGGTTTTAATGACCGGACTTTTTTGAAGTCAAAAAAGAAAACCCACAGTACTTTCGATTCCAAAGTGAGAATCGAAAGTACTGTGGTTTGTCTTTTTTGTAGGATTAAAATCAGTTTCTTCTTCGTGAAACTGAATTGGTATATTCTAAAATACACCAATCTTGTTGTTTTTTTTTTCATTGTTAATTGTATAAAATTTCTGGAAAAAATTATCCGACGGCAAATTTTTTTCACAAATAAAAATCTACAATGTCATTGAGTGCAATTACTTTTACCTCCAGAATATAACACTGTTCTTATATGATAAGTCACGGGGGCGAATTGGCAAGAAAAAACTATTTGGTATTATATAATTAGGTCTATAACAAAGTTGTTTCCTGCATATTGCTGGCTTACCTGTAATAGATTTTGCTCAACGCTAGCACGCCATGTTTTTCTTTCATCATACGATAGAAAACGGTACTACCCACGGAAATATTTAAAATCAAACTGTCTGACGATATAGGCGATCCCTGGTCACCGTAGTCGCGGGCTTGCGGACGACGAGCAATGGGTAGCCGCCATTCAACCATCAGTTAGGAACCGTGCCGAACTTTAGTAAAAAAGCTATTTATTCACGGGAACTTCATAATAAAACAATGTATCCTAGCAGTGTTTGGGTTCGGCGAGCAATGGGTGGCTCGCCGTCCAATCGTCCGGTAACCGTCCGGATCGGGCCCAAGTCGTCGACGCCGCATACTGTTCCACGCGCGTCTGAAGGAGATGTCAGCAACCGTAGGGGCCCAGCAGGGTCGAAGCCTACTGGGGCCATGGGTGATGCGAAAGAGATCCCCGGGGCCATGGAAAAATGGCAAAAAAGGAACAGGAGTGAGTTTTTAGTCAGTAAAAGTCTGATACTATTCCCCGCTCCGCCCAAGAGCGGGGGATGTCATTAGATGATTTTCCCACCCAGATAAAAAAGTGTTTGGGTTAATTGGAATTGTCATGAGATGAACCTATATTCTGGCTATAAATGTATCACAACTAAAAAGTGTGAAGTAAAGAAACTCTTTACTAAAACAAATAACCGACGTCACTACAAAAAACACTAAAACGTTCAAAATAATTCTAATTTCGAAAATAGGTGTTAAATAAATAATAAACAAATAAAACAGAAACATCGAATTCCGATGTCTATATAATATATTGTTTTTAGAATGCCCATTAGATTGATTTTTGCCAAAAATTAAAAAAAAAAATAGAATTTGGTACATACACACGATATGGTCGATGTGGTATGGTATGGTCGATGGGGACGAAAGGTTCTGGAATGGCGACCACGTGCCGGAAGACGCAGCGTTGGAAGGCTTCCCACAAGGTGGACCGATGACCTGGTGAGGGTCGCGGGAATGATGGATGCGAGATGCACAGGACCTGTCATTGTGGCGACATTTGGGGGAGGCCTATGTCCAACAGTGGACGTCTTTCGGCTGAAATGATGATGATGAAGATGACATACACACGCTGGTGGAAAGTAAAGTGTACACTAGTAGGCTGTTTAAACTATGTAATTCATTTCTTATGACACAACCTCAGTGCACAAATAAAAGTTTATTACTCAGAAGTGCAGTGAAAAGTGACAATATTAAATATTA
Organism: Mythimna vitellina; assembly: GCA_949316375.1. Classification (NCBI taxonomy): domain Eukaryota; kingdom Metazoa; phylum Arthropoda; class Insecta; order Lepidoptera; family Noctuidae; genus Mythimna; species Mythimna vitellina. The sequence goes on from OX438696.1 coordinate 7,623,527, forward strand.
ATAGAATGTGTTGTAAGGTTCAAAAAGTAAATTATTCTTTAAGAAATATGTACATATACAGGACATATTTCTTAAGGAATAATTTACTTTTTCGTTTTTCTTCCACGTCGACTTATCCCTGACAATTTATTGCACAAATCGACTCGTTCAATCTCTTGTCCGGCTTCTTTGTGTTTTCCCTTTTATTCTGTTGTCTTTCTTGGAATGTTATTATATGGTGATATTGTTTATTGATAACTTATGCGAGTCTGATCTATTTACCGGCTTACGTGAATTTTCTCGTTGATTAAATTGCTAGAATACATTAAGGGGATGCAACTTGACATACATTTTCACTGTTTTACATACAACTGTTCTTACGTAAAATGTGTAATAACGTCATAATCGACGTTATTACACATGTTTCATTAGATATTTTGGAAACACAGTATCTTGTGGATATTATCTAACCTTCTTGTAAAACTTTGTGTAAAATTAATCCAGTAAAGACTTATGAAAATCTGCTATTTTGCATGAACTTTGACACTTCATAATTTAGTCAAAAATTATTAAAAAGTCATTAAATTACAACAATAGAAATCTTGAAAATTTAATCAAGATTCTAAATGACGACATTTTTTTTCAAAACCTTTTCAAGGGTTTAAAAAAATACACGTTTTTCCTGAAACAAATTTTGTAAAATATTCGAGGAATTACCGAATGCTAACAACAGAGTTTTCAGGCGTTATCTCTCTTTTTTTCGCTTTACCTTTTCGTCAAACATCGCGTTAGATTAACGCGTAAGATGAAGCAACAAGCTTTTAAACCATACTCGATGTTAACGATAGGCGAATGGAAAAGGACCCTTTTAACTGTTCAATTTGAAGTTTATTTTTTTGGTGTATTAAATCAAAAAGCATAATTCTTATGTATAATGACCTAAAAATGCGTGTGCGTATTGCCTTCATGTGATATTTAAGCAATAGTGAAATACCTAAGTTTTTTTTGTTAGCCACTCCACTTGACTCCTTCAATCATTCGCGAGCCCGCGCTTCCTCATTTCCAGTTCTGGTGAAATCTATTTAGCCGCAAGCCAGTCGTGCTATTTCAAGGTTAGTGCCCTTTTGCTAATTTGGCCCACAGTTTGTCGGACATGCGGTAGACATATCCTGCCTAGTCCCATTTCAGTTGGACAGCGTTTTGAGTTACGTCAACACTTTAACAGTGTTTTTAGCAATCAAAAAAACTATTTTTTATATTATTTATAAGCCTGCGTATGACCATTATCTCATGTGATGGTAAACAAAGCGATGATGTGGTCAATGACGGGACACGCTTGCCTAGAAGTAGCCTAATAACTCTTGACTTAAAGACCACTATAAAAGTGTTGTGCTATGAGGAAATCACAGACTCCGACAGGCAATTCCACTCTTTAGCTGTACACACAATGCATTTATTTGCGATACGGGGTCTCCTAATTGGTATCCAAGATAAAAATGCCATTAAAATCAAACTCAAGTGGTTCAACACAACCAACACTAGCCTATTTCTGTTCCAACAAATCACACAATGAGAACTCAGAGAATTTATCTTACATTTATCAAAGATGCTGGTCCAAAGGTCAACTAACGTATAGCAGATGCGTAACAGTACTGTATGGCTCGCAGCGTACGCGATTATCGACAGACACTGCCCACTTCAAAGAATAGGTTTGATAAAGTTGATTGGTCTAGTGTCTGGCATATCTCAGACCTCTAGCATAGATTAAGTAATCGTAACAGAAATGTAACTCATTTCACATGTGTCATTACATGTACCTTGATTAAGCCAAAACCGGTAACCGCATAAAAGAGGAACATTGTAGAGTTCGAAAAAGGATAAGTATTGTACTAATATTACGTTCAATCGACCATTCGCTTTCTAATTTTAAGAAGGTCAATATCACTTGGTGGACACCACAGAAATATAAACAATATCTATGATGGACACTGATCGAACGCAGTTTAGCTGCATCGATCGTGTGCTCAATGACTGACGATACAATCCTGTTTATGGCTCATTTACAGACTTCCCTGCTGACTTAGGCGTGCCAAAAACGGTACACTTACACAAAAGCGACTTCTGCCTTCTGCTTGCAAACGGCCTGGTGTCAATATGCCATTATGTTGAAAGTCCTTTATTAAAGCCCTGTAACTGCAGTTACTGCTGGAGTTTCACTTCTGTACATTCTTGTTCTATGTCCCCGTTCTAAGGGCGCCAGTAATCCTACGATTGTGTTTTTGTAATCATAGTGTGATGTGCTGGAACTTTTATTCTTAATTCGCTGGTATTTGATATTCTGGGAACGTTCAGGATGTGTAGTATGCTTGTTTAGGGTTTAATCGGTCGTAAAATCTAGATGTTATTGAAGTATTTATGGGTTTTACGAGGCGATCGGATGATGGTAGCATTCGAACTAACACGGCTCATGAATCATGGATGGAACAAAATGATACTTTTTGAACGGCTCAGTAACTCAGCAATCGACTTTCAGCTGTCCTAGTAGCAATGGTGGTCCAGTAGTAAAGGTTGTGATTTAAGAGAACTCGGGCAATTTACTAACTAAATGTAAATATTTCCTTAACCTCAGCTTTCGAAAGGTAAGGTAAATATCACCAAGAAACTGCCTTATTCTAGGACTAAAAATTCGAGATCATTTTATATCTAGTAAGATGTACAGGGCCGTCGTGTTTTTTTTTATTGGGTGGGAAAATCATCTTATAACAAATCCCGCTCTTGAGCGGAGTGGGAGATAGTGTCAGACTTTTACTGACTAAAAACCCACTCCTTTTCCTTCGTTGCCTTCGTGTGAAAACGAATCCCGGGGCCCTGGGGCGAAGGCAACGAAGGGCCGTCGTGTTGGATATCGTCTATTCCTTCTTACAAAGAATAAACCTACGTAGGTAAGCTAGTAGAAACAGCAATGGCTGATTATAGGTACTTTGGGTCAGGAGTTCTATAAAAAATATTTGAGCCTATCACAGATTCTAGGTACAAAAATGATTTCGACTGGTCCTTTTACCCTACAGAAATCCGACTTAATTCTCATTTACACGTCCAAAAATCCTCCACTGAAATCACGAGCAACTCCGACCTAATATCAAAAACATTCATCCTATTAAGATAAGAAAGCGAGCATAGTGTCCAAGTAATGAGTTTGGGCGATCGTTAGCAATTAATTGGGGACCATTGTCGAACCCACATGGAGACGGTTGGCGAGATAGCGTTCATTCAATATCAGTGATAGCATCGCAACAGACCAGAAACTTGTAATTTGGCGGTCAGCGGGGTGTGGCGAGATTTCCTTGTTGATTTCTTAGTGATTTTTGGGGCTTAGTTGGGATTTGTTATTGAGTGTTGTGAAGTTTATCTTTGAAGGTTTATTTTGGGAGATTTTTAAGTATTTTGTGCCTGTATTTTTTAATGGTTTTCGTGAAAAAGTAATTATTAATTACTATTTATTTTCAAGAATTACACGCAAATAATTTTTAAATCTATAATGTACTTAAGGAACTTAAAAATTAACTAAACTAATTAGGTATTAAAAAAGAAAAAAAAGAAAAAAAAAAAAAAATTAGTATTTATAAACTAACCTAAACCTAACTATGTAAATACGATACAAATACGTCGAAGTACCTACCTACTCCCTCACATGGCTGTCATCCAGAAATGTACCCTGAAGACTTGCGGCATTGCCACGTCGAATGACAAAAAGTTTTAAACTCAAAGGTTAAACAAAAAAGTTTGCCTTGTTGTATTTTAAGTCCACTTATGCCACGAATACTGTACCTATATCAATTTTAAATTATTAAACTGAAACTGAGGTTTTTAACACCAAGTTTACAGCGGAAAGAAAGCTAGCTACGATTTTTTCACAAATATCTGGCCTACTAACGCAGCGGCTGAAACAAAGCAGCTTTTCTTGAATGTCAAGAAACCAGTTATTGTTAAATTGACTAAGATTGTTCTTCTAGTTCAATAATTGGCCAATCTAGATCACCTAAATTAGGCTACACTGTGGCTTTTTTTATCAATAAATTAGGTTAGAGATAGTCTAGACACCCAAATTCCCGGATCCTTTGGCCAAGAGCTAATAAACCTAGTAAATTCTCTTCATTGGTCTTAGAGATAAACTCTTTCACATAAATCATAATAATCTCTACCCTTGATCTTACTGACAAGTATTGATAATATAATATATTGTTGTATCCAATTTAACACAAGAGCCTAAGGGTGCTTTTCCAGAAATGAGCTATGCTACATTTATATGGATGCTATGAAGGTGTGCCGCCGCGAGGTAGCTGTGCGAAGAAGATACGCAGCTTGAGCTTTACGATGTATCGACAGTAGGGAAACGCGCGCCTACTGTAAATACTCTGCTCAGAAAAAAGAAAGAAAACCAATTTATTTGCGGGAAATGCCGCATCATAAAACTGCCTTAGCAATGCCGTGGCCAGTGGTATGCTGCGACGAGTCCACAGCGCTGGTGTTCAGCGTGAGCCGGTGACGGTGTCGACACAATATACGTCGGAACGGTATAGTGTGCAAATAGATTTGTGTAGAATATGGATGTTTTTAGATACAGAGTCATAAATAGAAAGAAAATAAAAAGGAAATGTATTGTGCATAGCTGCATCACTCGCGACCATCCACAGCACGCATCCATGCATATAAAAAATATAGCGTAGTTGAACACGTTTCTACCAGTGCCAGTTTTAGGAACCAATAAAAATGATTGGTGAATATCAAACGCATCCATAGCAATGTCTTCGGTGGAAAAGCACCCTCAAGCTTAGTCTACTAGACTATTAATTACACTGTAAAGTAAGTCTCACATCCTCACTTCCATAGTCTTGAAAGTTTTGCAAATTAGTGCGGGTAGTAGGCAATTTAGGATTTGAATTTGGACGGGCTCCGAGCGCCCGGTCGCTTATTTAGGTTTACTTTATGGAGGGGTGACCTACGTCAAATTTAATTAGTTATGTGTTTGCTTCCGGCACAACACAAGTGTCGTAGTTAGAACTAGTTTTCAATTTGTTGTCAACAGCTTCGAGGCATGTAGGATGATTGACTGAGCTTTTAGGTCTATTTTCCGAAGATGGATAGTAGTAAAAATGTTCATATCTCTTAAAAAAGCTAAATCGACCTATTTGCTGGATTAACATAATTTCAAACATTTTTTTTTCTCGATATTAAGGATAGGTTAGCAAATATTTTACGGTGAAACTGTTAGCACATCTATTTAGGTTCTACATTTTTTTTTTTTTTTACTTTATATGTTCACGCTTGACCGCTATTTCACCTGATGGAAAGCGACGATGCGGTCGACGATGGAACGCGTATAATTTTTCATATTTTTTTTTGTATAATTCAGTGAGGTATATTTTCCGAAATTTTGAAAACTGTAAGTGCCTTTTTGGTTTTTCTTAAGGACTCTCCCCTAAATCGAAGCTATAGATCAATGAGTAGGTGTGAAGACACAAATATACTCACTAATACACTAGGTACTTAAATTAGGTTAAGCAAACTTATACAAAAGATTAAAATCGATAGGTCGATCTAGCGTTAATTTCTCTTTAAGCTAACCCCGTATTATAATCTCGTAGCTGTCGATTCAGGCGCCTAAGGGATTACCGAGAGCGTGGAGCGTAGGTACTGTTTATAACGTGGTACTTAAGGACTTTAGAACGATCGTGAAAACTTCCAGAAGCTTTCGATAAGACGTATTGAGTGATGTGACTAAATTTAGAAACGGAAAAAGTTGAGCTGAGTCGAGTCTAAGTTGAGTTGTTGTCGCAATGGTTGAGCGATTAGCTGCTGCGCTGCGTGTCCAAGTTTCGAGTTTTGCACGTATCAAATTTACTTACGTATTAATTTGACTGGCCTGTTGGTCTAGTGGTTAGTGTCGGTCTTCTTCTTCTTAGGGTATCGATGGCAAAACTAGTTAAATTCCTTGCATGGCCCAGTATTCGGCCACGGCAGTGTCGTCCGCTGATGCTGTCATTAGGTTCCTACGTGAACAAGTAACAGGGCACGTGATGCAGGATCGAAGGACATGGTCTGCGGAAAGACGCCGCACAAGCACTGAAGATCGGAACCGTCCGAGAACCCCCATCTGTGGAGATTGCCTTTGCTGCGCCCAACTTGTGTGCAGAGTCTGTTTAGAGTTTTGAGAGAGTGAGCGTGTCCAGAAGAGAGGCGTGGGTTTCTGATGTTGGGTTTTAAGAACTGTGACTCTAGAGTCAAAGTTAAAAAAAAAATCTGTCTCTTTGTCTAGACAAAGTGAGATCGAATCAACGATGAGATTTTTTTTAAATATGTATAAACCAGTGATTAAAATCGTTTATAGTCAAGCGCACTAGTTTATAAAGAGTCTATTCACTCCAGACTTGAAGACACCTAAATTATAATCGGACGGAAAGACCGCAGTAGGCGTTGTCATGAAGATCAAAATATCATAGCATCGACTGAAATTCCACGTTCGGTGGTGGCGATCTCTCACGCCGGGCCTTGGTACAAGCCATGGTCCGGAGCGAGGAGGAGTGGCAGGCGGTTGCCTCCTTCTGCAAAGCAGTAATGCTAGCAAAGGAGGCGGCCGATCGCGTGAGGCAACGGTCCTCACGCCCCAACCGCCGCCGGGACCCCGATCCCGTTTACCGGCCACCGTAGGCGCCGGCTTGCGGACGGCGAGCAATGGGTGGCTCACGTCTGACCGTCCGGTAATCGTCCGGACAGAGCCCAAGCTATCGACGGCGCGTATTGTTCCACGTGCGCTTCAAGGAGATGTCAGCAACTGTAGGGGCCCAGCAGGGTCGAAGCCGAAAGGCAACGAAGGAACAGGAGTGGGTTTTTAGTCAGTAGAAGTCTGACACTATCTCCCGCCCCGCCCAAGAGCGGAGGATGTCATAAGATGATTTTCCCACCAGAAAAAAAAATCGACTGAAATTCCACGTAGACAATCCCTAACATTTTGACTTTCAGACACTTTTTCTATAGATTCATTAGTACAATCTCTGCATAACCCTTCAGAATACCATACTATATCAAAGTTTACGGGCTCAAAGATCTCGTAGATCCCCATACTCGATTTTTGGCTCAAGCTCATAAACCCGCAACGTCGACGGGAACGTTATTTATTAGCGAATTAACTTAATAAAACTGAATGTTTGTCAGTACAGCTTGATATTCTGACTTGCTGTTCAACGATATATGAGATGTTATGGGGTTGACCTTCATTTCCTTTGTGACCTTGAGTGAAATTAGGCGCGCTGAGCACTTTATTTTGTGGATATTGAATGAGACTAAGCCGTCAAACTCGACTGGGCATCGTCCGGGAAGCTGCGCGATATTATCTCGTCTGACATACCAGTGTTTCAAGACAAAAGTCTATGACCCTGTACGTGTTACCAGTGAAGACATATAGCTCTGAAACGTGGTCGCTCATAATGGGCCTCATCAGAAGGCTTAAAATCACCCAAAAAGCAATGGAAAGGGCTATGCACGGGGTTTCCTTGCGTGATCGAATCAGAAATGAAGATATCCGCAGGAGTACCAAGGTTGCCGACATAGCACGAAGAATCGCCAAACTTAAATGGCAATGGGCAGGGCACATTGCTCGCAGAACAGATGCCGTTGGGGCCGAAAGGTTCTAGAGTGGCGACCACGTATCGGAAGACGCAGTGTTGGAAGGTCTTCTACAACGTGGACCGATGACCCGGTGAGGGTCGTGGGATGGATGCGAGACGCACAAGACCGTTCATTGTGGCGAAACGTGTGGAGGATGATGATGAGGTGATGGAGGCGTCACGTTCTACTAGTTGACCGACCTTTTCTAAACGATTATGATTTTGTGTCACTAACCTCACCTTAGTGCAGTCTTTACTTCTATCGTATAGCTGTTTTTGAAAAACATGATCACTCATTTTTATCAGTCTTTGGCGTATATCATTCTAGTAGTACCTATACGTTAAAAACTGTAATAGATAATGTGGATAAACTAATTTCATCGTCTTGGATGAGATAGGAAGCTTTTGTGGTAGTCACTATCTTACTGAAACTACAAACCACTTTTTTTTATTGATAGGGTCGGTCACTGTGATTTGACCATTACATATTAACTGTATGGACTTTAAAAGAGACTTTGACCCCTGAGTTTGTTTCGGTGTTTCTTCTCAGGGTAGTCAGCTAGGAAACACCGGCCTCATCTAGTTTAAAATGACAAAAAAAAATTGACGTGTAAAAGTGTTTTTTTAAACCTACTTACAAAATAAATATCATTTATCATTTATCACTTCGGCTGGGCTCAGATCGAGTTCTGTAACAAATAAGTTGTTTTAAGTGTTTGAAACAGCAGGTCCGTACGCATTTTATTTATTTATTTATTTAAACTTCATGTACAGTGGTGGTACATAGGGGGACTTAATGCCACAAAGCATTTTCTACCAGTCAACCGTTGGGTTAAAAAGACAATACTGTGGTAGGTGTGCACAATAAATAAATAACAGATATTTTTGGAATAGAATGTAGTATCATTAAATTAAGTGGCTTATAATAATAAAATACGTATATATGCTAATATAATAAACTAATAAATACTATGATACATAAGAAATCATTCTAATTAAGAGAACTTAAAATATAGCAATTATGTCGAAGACCGAACTAAGTTTGATAGAACGTCAAGTAGTAGTTCCGAATTTTACGCTTGAAGGAAAATTTACTTTCAGCTTTTTTAATGTCAAGGGGAAGCACACTTATGTTCAGGAATCACAATCTGTTTTGGCGCTTTTTTTTTTTTTTTTTATTGGGTGGGAAAATCATCTTATGACAAAACCCGCTCTTGGGCGGAGCGGGAGATAGTGTCAGACTTTTACTGACTAAAAACCCACTCCTGTTCCTTCGTTGCCTTCGTCCCAGGGCCCCGGGTTTCGTTTTCACACTACCCATGGCCCCAGTAGGCTTCGACCCTGCTGGGCCCCTACGATTTGCTGACATCTCCCTGAGGCGCGCGTGGAACAATACGCGCCGTCGACGACTTGGGCTCGGTCCGGACGGTTACCGGACGGTCGGACGGCGGGCTACCCATTGCTTGCCGTCAGCGCTACTTATGCGCCAAAAACTCATGAAAGAAAAACCAGTCAATTACATTGTTCACAGTAGTGCTCGTATATTCCGCTCCTTTTCACCAAAACCACTTAGACCCGTAATTTCCTTTTCATTCCATTACAGCTTTTTAAATTAAATCACATCGGAATCCACCGCTTCTGTTTTATTCACAGTACTAAAGCGGATTAAACACCTGCCAAATAATGGAAAAAGCGAGAGAAACCGCTCTATTTACTAGTATGTTGGCACGTTGCCAAGCAGAGGTTACTGTGCTCCGCTATCGCTGGGACAATGATATATGTTAAGGAAAGCTTGCCCCATACGCCTTGAGAAACTTTTCGTTGTGTTTTAGAGTTTGTTAATGGATCTGGTGCAATATGCCTGAAGTTATTGTTTTTCTTGTTGAAGTTACCATAGTTAGCAGTGATGGCTCAGTGGTAGCGGCCTTGACGCGGGCCCTAACCACCACTCGCAATCACCACTGGTTTCAAAACGGCGAAGTCGTAGTAAGGAAACCGTCATGTTCCTGAACCAGAAATTCAAAGAAATATGTCATCTACCAACCCGCAATATGTCTGCGTGATGAGATGCGTCCCTTACCTAGAGAAAAGGCCGGAATCCCAGCAATGGGAACATTATAAGGCTTACTACATAAGACTAAAATTAAACTCCATAGTACAAATGGTCTACTTATCTAACTAAGCTTAAACAGCTAAAACTAAAACTATGATAGATTAACATAATTTATTAAAAGTTATCGTATCATTCTTCGACCAAAGTCCCCGAATATAAAAGTGAGTTATGGCGTGTGGCCAGACGAACTAACACAGTTACGTGCCAGACAATCCCTAGACACTAACACGGAGCACGTGTAAAAATGCCAAAACTTAGCCAGACTTCTTACTGACAGACGCAGAATACATACGTGTTAATGTTCGAAACTGCAGTATCTTAGACTACGTCATAAACATTTACGATTTTGTCGGTGATTCTATGAAAACATGAAATAAAGATGCTCATATAAATACTGAAGTCATTCTGAAATTCTTATTTTCTACAATATTTACACTAAAACGCGCGTTCATGATACCAGACTGATGTAAATTTTACATAAAGCTGGTTCCATGTTAACAAACTTATTGAACTTTGAACTTTTGAAACTAATCGCGTTTTAACGTTTGGCTCGCATGAAAAATACAAAAAAAAATACAGATAAGTGACACTAGTGACAGCGGCTAAACGCTATTATGCGAGCCAAACGTTAAAACGCGATTAGTTTTATTGGTGGATTCCGCCTTTAGTCAGGATTAATAATCGATTCAAGATTTACGATGAACTTAATGGTTAATTGTGTAAACTTAGTGAGTTAGAAAGAAAAGTTATTTTGGATAAGTTTGGTGTCGGTTTGGCGTGAATGGCCGAATCCGAAACTATGAGGAATAGCGGAAAACAGTCGAAGCACCTAGAATCCATTCGCAATAAGATTAGATATTTTAACAAAACTTGTTTACTCTACGTCTACGGATTAGAAGTCAAAATCGGTTGAACGGATCAACCGATTTTGACTTCTAATCCGTAGACATAAGGATGGCATTAAAAGCAAGAAAGTGGTTACAATACCAGCTATTTACTGCAGCCATCTTTTATCATGTCACCGACACAATAAAAGTCAAAATCGGTTAAACGGAAAGTAAAAAAGGTTTGTTTAAAATAGTGTCTAATCTTATTGCGAATGGCGTATATGTACACTTTCGAATGGTGCAATTATACATTGTTTTTTTTTTTTAAATCAATGGGTTCGATTCCTAGCTATGAATAGTGAGTTTTAGTTTTCATCAAAATCTTTTTTTGTAGGTTGCGCAATCATCCAGTGACATCCCCCGCTCTTTCGTGTCAGACTTTTACTGACTAAAAACCCACTCCTGTTCCTTCGTTCCCTTTTGTACCAGGGCCTAGTCTCCCTTTTAGAATCAGACCCTTGGCCCTAGTAGGCTTCGACCCTGCTGGACCCCTACGGTTTGCTGACATCTCCTTGCGGCGCGCGTGGAACAGTATGCGCCGTCAACGATTTGGGCTTGGTCCGGACGGTTACCAGACGGTCGGACGGCGAGCTACCCAATGCTTGCCGTCCGCATTCATCAAAATCTGGTAGGAGACTCCTTTGAGAATTTATCGACACGATAATTGTCACAGTTTTAGATTTGGCAATCCACTTAAAAAAATCATCCTATATTGCTGGTTTTTCTTTTATAACTATAAAAACGAAGAAAAACAATCAATAAATGAAGTCTAACATGATTGTGAAGATAAAGGCTAATGTCCGACACAAGTAGGCAGGACCAAGTCGTAAATTAGTAAGTTAGTTTTACTAAGCCTGAAAGTTCGAGTAATATTTGCTTGCGGTTCCTAAAACATATAGTTCGTAAACTATCAAGTATTCTAATTAAGAAACCTTGTCTAGCTTGTCTTGATAAGAGGTTTAATGAACCTTCAAAAGGTACAGAAGCTTCACGCATCGTGGCAGACCTGTGTTACATTTTATTAGCGAGGTATATAACGAGATAACCGGCCAATCGAAAACGTAGCGTTGGAAAGTCTCCTACAAGGTGGACCGATGTCCTGGTGAGGGTCGCGGGAATCCGATGAATGCGAGATGCGCAGGACTGGTCGTTATGGCGACACTTGTGGGAGGACTATGTCCAACATGTTATGATTTTTTTTTGTCGTTAACTCAGAAGTTTGATTTTCCACAGCTTCAAGGTTCTGCATACTTGAGTAGATAGTTTTAATTTCAACTCGATCCCTCCACGCATTCCCGACATAAGGGTCTTGACATACAAACAGACGGACAATAAAGTGATCCTATAAGGGTTCCGTTTTTTTCCTCTTGAGGTACGGAACCCTAAAAATGGTGGTTTTGAATCGATGGGCCCGTAAAATACAGAATGGCTTTGGAACGTGCAATTTAGCTTCCCTTTTTTTTTTGACTGACCGACATTTTGACAATTCAAAAGGGCCTGTAATTGGTCTATATGAAATAAACGTTTCTGATTTCTGAATTGTATTTTTTTAAAATGTATTTTAATTAAAATTTGCCATTTTTATAAATAAACGATATTCTATTTTTTTCATTTATTTTATTTTACAAATAAAAAAAATAATTCAAAATTTAACAATTTCAAGCGGAGGTAAATATGACATTTACATAATTTTTCAAAAGCCATAGCTATTGCAAGTAATAAAGAAAAAAAAAGTCCCATTAACTGTACAGTACATAGCCTGACAGATCTGGGTCATACTGTACCAAAAAACTGATTGCGCTCTTCCGTACAACATGCATAAATAAAAATCACTGCTTGTATTTCCCGAAGGGCTACGTTACTACTCCGTTAGTACTCCGGTTATGTTTAAGTTCCAAGTTAAAGAAGCCTATTGCCTAAATGGTAACAAATCCAGATCCGGGGTTGTTACTGAGAAATTTCAAATGAAAAAATAAAATAAAAACAATAACTCTTTACCGGGGCCAGAAACAGCCTAGTGCTGCGGATTAAAAAAAAAATTAAAAATGTGTGTGAAATTAACTTTCATGGGCACTTATAAAACGTCGGAAGCTAGTGGACGGTTCCAAATAAGTCGTTTCCAATGGAGTAGAACCGGCAAGAAACTCCATGGTTACTCTTTTTAAAATAAATTGTTGTTCTTACAATATTTCCATATTACTTATTAGTAGATATTACGTAAAAGATATGTTGGAAAGAGTTAAGGTTGAACTATGTTGCGCCCACGTGGGCCACGTACGCCGATCTAAGCGCGTCGAGTCCATACATTTTATAAGGCAACCAAACTTGTAAAGCTACATCAGATCCACGTCACGTAACGTCGTCGCGCGTGCGTCGGTTTAATGTAGTTACTGTTTAACCGTGGCCTTGAAACGCACAGGGCAAATGAAGGAACATATGTGGGTTTTAGTCAGTAAAAGAAAAGGGAGTTAGTGATTTGATTATTTCTCATCTCAAAAACAAAAACAGGCCTCCTCCGCTCTGGGTACGAGAGCAAGTGTCAAATTTTACTGACTGAAGCTAGGTCTACATTAGACCAACGCACACGTGTAATACGCATGATTTGTACGTAGAATGACGTCGCGTGGCGTAGATTACGTGTGGCGTCGCGTGGCGTCGGCGCGCAGATCGGCGTACGTGGCACTCGTGTGCGCAGTGTAGTTCTACCTTAAATTCCACCCGTGTTCTTTCAGTTGCACCTTGCGATGTAGGACCGCGGTGCCTCTTTCGAACGATTCCGTAGTACTAGCACTTGTGACCACTTTACCAATATATCCAAATCGATTCGTTAGATTAATTAATAGTTGGATAACTAAATAAAGCTTAGTAGAATTAGGGTGCTTTTACACTAGATTTGCGATGCTACGTTGCTATGAATGCGTTTGATATCCACCAATCATATTCATTGGTTAGCTTAGCATTGGAGGAAACGGGTTCAATTAAGCTATGTATTTTTAAATGGATGGATGCGTGCTATAAATGGTCGCGAGTGGAGCCAAGGTATACATGCAGAGCAGCGTACTTACATTAGCCGCGTGTTTGTCACCGAAAGCACAGCACAGATACCTCGCGGCGGCGCAACTTCATGGCACACCTTCTTCAACCCGTTACATAGCTTAGCACTATGATACCCAAAGTGGTCCATATCGATCCTCAGGAGTCGATGACGATAAGAAGGGGTTCAAGTGAAAAAATAAGTTGAAAGAAAGTTTGAATGGCTATCATCATATTCCTGCCCTTGTCCCATCTTATTTGGGGTCGGCGCAACACGTTTTTTTCTTCCATTCTATCCTGTCAACCGTCATACTATCACTAACTTCCTTTTCTTTCATATCACTGTTCACACAATCCATCCATCTTTTCTTTGGCCTCCCTCTCCCTCTCCACCCATCCACATGTATACTCATAACTCTTTTAGTAACATGCGTTTCATCTCTCCTCTTTACATGACCATACCAAGACAAACGATTCCCCTTCAACTTTTCAGTCACTGGCGCCACTTTCAAACTTCCTCTAATATATTATATAAAGTTTGAATGGCTATAAGAGATAAAAAGCTGACAACGAAGATGACAAAATTTTATGTTAATTGAGGTAGAACTTAAGAGTTGGCTCTGGAACGCAAAGGGCAACTGAAGAAATACAGGTAGGTCTTATTCAGTTTAAGACTAACACTCTTGCTGCACCCAGAGCGCGAGGAATTACTTTTTTATAATTGATAGGCTCGCGTTTGACCACTATCTTATCTGATGGTAAGCGATGATGTGGCCGACGATGGAGCACGCTTGCCTAGAAGTAACCTATTCACTCTTGACTTAAAGACCCCTAGGTTGTAGCTATCAGGAAACAGACTCAGGCAGGGAATTTCACTCCTTAGCTGTACGCATTATGAATGTGTTCCCAAAACGCTTTGTATGTATGGGTCCACCATGTACCGATGGCGCAACGCCGTACGTATAGTGGTCAGATCATGGATCGGACTTGGTGTAATTAAATTGTGCAATTCCAACGCATACTCCCCGAAATGTAATCGATAGAAAACCGACAATCCAGCTACTCGGCGTTGATGTTCAAGGCTTTGGAGTTTTGACTCGACAAGTGCATAATCACCGATGATTAATGACTTAAAAACCGGAGAAAATAGCAAGTGGTATATGAGAAAAAATAGTTTTGGGACCCCTGGCTAAGCATCAGTGGAAACGTTCACGTTACGTAGTTTAACTTTCACATCCAGTATAGCAGTCCAGTATAGCTGCATAGCAGTTCTGTGGTGGAACATCACCCTAAACTGATCTAATTCTATCGCACCACTATATCGCCTGTACCAAGGATGCATCCAACTGCGATGGGTATCTAACTTCGTAATAAGTTTACCGTTCAGCTAGTCGGTAAATCGATTACACGGATAGGTGTGAACTATGGGAGCCATCTATCGGGACTTTGAGATTCATGTACCAACTAATAAGTCGTACTTGAAGAGATTTAAACTAACGCTATTCAGGTATATTGTGTAGTGTTGTGGGAAATTGGAGAATAATGAGTGAGGAAACGGTTGACTCAGGAGTTGGGCGATTGGCTGCAATAAATACTTTTGTATGGTCTACAGATAGTTGCAGAGTCTGTGCGTCTCGCACATGAGAGTTTATATGTGAGCCTAACCAAGTTACGACCGTTTCGTCATTTCAAATCTCTTTCTACAGTCGGTAACCCCTACAATTACTTTGTTCTGACCACGTGAATTAACGTTGATATGATATTCCCATACATTTGAAGGTTTCTACTAACGTATACGATTATAGATTATCAACTTGGCTTAGGAGACTAGCTCAGCAGGGTTTTCTTAATTTTAAGGTGGGAAATCTCTCACACCTATGTTCTTTCTTTGCTTGCGTTCTAGAACCCCGAGTTTCCCTTTTGGAAGCCAACCCATGAAGCTCAGCTGGGTCATGTGCTATAGAACCTTCAAGTGTTTTGAATCTTGCCACGATGAACACACGTTGGAGTTTTTTAATAGAATATCATGTAAGGTAAACACATCGTATCTAAAATGACAATAGCCACAGGTGGACTCGCCACCTGTAAGGTTAGCAACGCTTGCCAAAATCAGTCTTTGGATGGTGACCATCTTAAATACCGAGATTCCTTTCATGCATCAGAAAGCACGCTCAGGCGTTGGTACCGACTGTCATTTGCAAATCTTTGACAGTCAGTTTTGCTCAAGCTAAAAAGCTCTATTTAAAAAGACAAAATAAAATTAAAAATTAAGGGGTTTTTTATAGGTATTAGAACTATTTTAATGCTAAAGTGTCGTTACCTTATTGTAATTCTTGGTAGTAGACGTTTCTCACATATCAAGGGTTTATTTCACTTGGTATCATGGAGATGTTAATTAAACCATGACCAAACTTCCATCATAAAATTTTCGAACACATAGTCCCCAACCCAACCAACCTACTCTTGTCTACAACCTCTATGTCTTGAGACAGACATCTGTATCAGGGACCCAATCAAGGGTTTTAATAAATTTCCTCAGAACACCATTACTTTAATTAAATTCTACCTTAGTTTGTAAGTTATCTATATTTATATGCTCTTAAATGTTGAACATTAAGATCCTTTTAATCTTACTGCCTCATTTTAGATTTCAAATAAGAAACTTTAATCTACGCTGTAATCAAAAAACGTTACAAGAAAAAAATAACGAAAGTTGAAATTATTAAATATTCGAAAGATATTTTTGCAGTCAGTGCAAAGATGAAAAGTAATTTTAAGTTTAAGTAATGAACTGCACGTTCTGAATTTTAAGTTGGTATTGCGTACTTATTTGATGAAGCATGAAGCACAAAGATTACTTTTTAAAAGACGATGGATAAAGACTTTAATTTCAAATCTCAGAATTCTTGATGTCGTTGTTTAGTTTGGCAATTTCGTCAGAAATAATATCAACGGTAGCAAAGCCTCATAAAAAAGCCTTTAAATAAACGAACCATAACCATTAATACCCAAGAACTTTTTACGATTACGACTTGTTATATTTAGGGGCCCTTTCCAATTTTCCGTCTGATGCCTTTGTTGGCATTGACGATGTTCCTGCGTTTTGAAGATAAGTTTCTAAATATAATATACAGAGCACAGGTCCAATCGTGTGTGGGTGCTGCAAAATGCCATCTAACAGCTTTGGACTCAGTGGAGAGGCGAGTGAAAAGGCTAATTGGTGATCCAGATTTAGTTAAGACCAATCTACAAAGCCTACGAGCACAGGCGTTGGGTAACCAGCTTTCCGGCCTTTTATAGAATACATTTAGGAGAGTATGCGCGGGAATTATATGTTTTGATTTCGCCATCACCATTCTGCCATCGGAAAACCCAACATTGCTGACACCTCTACGGTCCAGACTGAGCCTCTGGTCGTTTACACCGCTTGCATCGAAGGACTGGAACAATTTGCAGTGCACTTTACCATCAACGATTACATCACTGCTTACCATTAGGTGAGATCGCAGTCAAGCAATAGTCCATATCATTAAAAAAACTCGCCTTATTTAGTTCACAACTCAGTAGCTACTTGGGTAATGACAAATATTGGCGTTGCTTAGTTCAAAATTTGTTTGTATATCAAAGCCTGAAACTTCGTCGAATCAAGCTTCCATATTGTAATTTAGTATCTACATAACGTAATCCTGATAACTTGGTCTTAGTCTCCTGAGCCCTGAGTCTTAATAATTCAGCAAGTACATAATCGATAATGTTCCAAGGTCTCTCTGTTTCTACTAACACCGTCTAATTAGTATACGATGAATCTACGATCATACCTTGAACTGCATTAAGACTTGTTTGCAAACACGTTAATTAGGCACTTATACATCTTCTGTTAATTACATCTTAATGAATGTTTTCCGTCTCTCAAGAACCTGTTGAGAAAATTCGTGTCGGAAACACCGAAGAAAATACTTTGACAGCTAAATAAGTTGGCGTCTGTTGAAAGTACAGTATCAGAAAGTTGGTATTATTTTTATAAAGTCATTAAATAAAGCTGGTATTGTTTTATTGGAAAATGTCATTGTTCTTCTTTTATTTATTAATTTGCTCTTACCAGGGTTTGCTTGCGATGAAATAGAAAATTATCACAAAGGAATATGTATGCGGAATAAAAAGTCCTATGTGCTACTCCAGGACATGTTCTACCCGTGTGCCAAATTTCATCTCAATCGGCTCAACCGTTTGAGCGTGAGGAGTAACAAACATACAGACATACAAACTTTCGTCTTTATAAAATTTGTGTAATTAAATGCTCCTTTATATCTTGATCTTGTCATAAGTGTGACAGCTGACCGTGGGTGACCTGGGGCCCAAATCTGCTACTTTTATAAATTCGTCATTCCAACACGATCCCACTGTCATTTTGCTAAAAGTTCGTAATCTGATAATTCATAATCATCGATCATTGTTCGGTCAATGATCTTGTAGAATGACAATATCGAGCTGTCTCGATACAAATTAAAAGCAATGACTATACAATGACGTTCTAATGGAAGGTCACTGATCAAAGGAACTGTCAAAGTTTAGGCAGTTATCTGCATCCTTCAAATATTCATTTGTCTTTATGTACGAGATTACCATTCTATGCTATTTCGTTCAATGGAGTGTCAGTGGTTGACAATTGGAAAGTCATAATGACGCCATTATATTATTAGATTACCAAACTTGTCAAAATTAACAATTATGAAGTCAAGATGATGTGATAGACCATTCTGACACTATTGTAATAGCAGACTTGAGTCCCTGGGTTTGTCCCCATTTTTTACTGGTATTGTTTTCTACATTACAATATTCTCTAAATAATTCCCCACTTTGGTATTAGATAGTCTGAGACCCATACTTTGTGATGTCCTTAGTGCTTCGGATAACATGTAAAGCCATTGGTTCTGCATTTGATCTCTCCCCGGAATAGAGAGCGCATCATGTTTGCGAACACACTTGTGTACCTACTTTCTGTCTCCTACATACTCTGCTAATTTCAGTTGAGGTTGACCTCCTCTACACTGTCACCGAAAATCGGTTGGGAGGATTATTGAATAGAATTCCCGGGAACCGGCGAACAAGCCTCGACAAATTGTATGCCCTGAAATAGAATAACGCAATTTACTCGAAGCGTCATGATAAAAATGGAACACAAGATATATGAATTACGTTTTATATTGTTTCTCGTATTTTTATTCGTGATTACATTAATTCGTTGTGGGATCTAAGAAGCCCTGGAGATTTACACAAAGGCCCAGATTCTTTTCACCATCCGGTTACAAGGTTAATGCTTTACTTTTCATTTTTTACGTGGTAGTGCCTCAAATCTAAATGTTTGAAAAAATCAAGTCTGTTTCATTTACCTATATAAAAAGCTCGAAGCTCGAAGAATTGCCAAACTTAAGTGGCAGTGGGCAGGGCACATTGCTCGCAGAACAGATGGTCGATGGGGACGAAAGGTTCTGGAATGGCGACCGCGACCCGGAAGACGCAGCGTTGGAGGCCTCCCACAAGGTGGACCGATGACCTGGTGAGGGTCGCGGGAATCCGATGGATGCGAGACGCACAGGACCGGTCATTGTGGCAGCATTTGGGGGAGGCCTATGTCCAACAGTGGACGTCTTTCGGCTGAAATGATGATGATGATATAAAAAGCTCGCAGTACTCTGCGAGTCCAATATAATAACGCTTTTAGGGTTATGTTGGGACTGCCGCGCTTTTGCAGTGCGTCGGCGATGTTCGCGGAAGCAGGGGCGCCTGATTTTTACGCTGTCATGCGAACACGAATAGCATCCCTGATGCGGGGGTGCGCGATAGTTCCAACATCCTGGTAGCTATTGTGGCTGACAGGATGGACAGCCCGATAATATGGCACTAGATGACGACTAATCGTGCGTCATTTAAATATATTAAATAGATTTGTCGTTTTAATTTTTCTATGTTTAATTTGTTTATGATGTGTAATGTTTGCGTAAATGTAATATGTATGTGTAAATGTAATTTGTTTCTGTGTGTGTAATCTTGTTTCGGTATATGTAATTAGTATCTGTATGTGCAATGTTTTATGTACTCTCATTGTCCGAAATAAAAAAATATTATTATTATATTTATTTTTGTAGCAATACAAAGGGGTCGTCAAAAGTTTTGTATAGGGTAATCTATATAGTTTCTTTTAATTCGTACGTAATCCGGCATTCATCGAAAGGATCACCGCTGTCTCAGAACCGCAATGGGCAGTTGAAGGAACTGGGCGGGTTTTAGTCAGTAAAAGTCGGACACTCCCTCCCACTCGAAAAAAAGCGGGTGATGGTACTTCTGAATCTAAACTGTTTTTACAGTAGATCCAAAAGCCGTCCCCGAACTTTATCTAGCTTTGCGAACAATATTGAACAGATGATTTTTATTTTTCAAACTTCAAAACTTGAGTTAGAATACCGCCACCCCCTGAAAATTGCCAATATATAAAAATCATCCTGTGGGTGTTACCTCTGCAAGTTGACTTTTAATTCATTGGCAATTTCCTGAGAATCTTGTTACGAATTTTCCAAATATTGTTCGGAAAACAGTACTGAACAGGACGTTTTATAAACGGGATTTAAAAGTTTTGTTACTGAAGACTTCAGTGCGAATACCTTCTTTACCAGCGGCGACAATTTGTTTACCTCAACGCCTGGCTTTTTACATATTGAAATAGCGCTACTGTTGTCAATTCCACGCTTGGAAACTCTGACTTTCTAATCAAAACCTTACTCCTAGTTCCGTCTCACTGGTTTAAAATCCATCGTAAATTCAGTTCCAATGCCGACAGTTGAAAACTGCAGTAAAAACTATCGTTAACGAAACTTTGGTATAAATTATTATAATATAGATACTGTCTGTCGCTCCCATTGTCTATTCTACAGAAACTATATTATTTTCGGGATTCAGAAGTAACCTCCGTCATTGCGGGATTGTTCGGATCGAAAGAGTAACCACCTGGAACCAAAAGGGGTACTGAAAAAAACATTGGTGTGTTTTAGTCAGTAAAAGTATGAAATCCCTCTCGCTCCACCCAGACACCTAGAGCGCGAGGATTCATTCGATGATTTCCCACTAAAATTAAAAAACCATTGACACTCAGCGATATTGAAAACTGCAGTAAAAACTTTCGTTAACGAAACTTTAGTTTAAAACGATAAACTAGTGCGACTCACCATCAATGATTGCATCACTGCTTACCATCAGGTGGGATCGCAGTCAAGCACTGGTTTATAACAATTTAAAAAAATGTACAGGATATTCAAATATTTATCCAAACGCCTACTTAACAGTTCGTATGATTCAAGAGCTGGCTTTTAACTCTGCCAGAGAATAAGCATTGCCATACAACGTGGCAATCCCGCCAATTTTTTGGGCACTTATTTATTTTTCTACGACTTATTTTAAGATATTTAATTGGGAGTTTTTTTTAGTGTAAAAAACTCAGATAATTTTTTTTAATAATGTTTTTACTTGTTTATAAGTTATTTATATTATTTACAATATAATATGAATAGAATATAATAAACTTTATTGTACACCAAAAAAGTAACACAACTTCTACGAAAACTTAAATTTATGGGTACAATGGCGGTCTTATCGCTGACAGCGATTTCTACCACACAACCTCAGGATGGATCGTAAGAACTTAAAATAATACAGGGGTAGTCTGCGTCGTACTGCTAACATATTAATTAATCTATATATAAAACACAATACATAACTATAAATATATACAAAGAAACAAAAGAAGAAGAAAAAATGAAATAAAGAAAGAATAAGGTTATATAACTTAGGATATAAATTTAGATTTAACGACAGAACATTTTTTCGCTTATCATTTATGCATCAACAGACGTTAGATTTTCCTTTGCAATGTCAGCTGTCAATATCAACCCACTTACGATTCTTTTCCTGTGCCGTCAAAAATTTCGGCTCCTCTATCTTCCTCAAACATCAAACGCTTAAGCGTCGATAAAAGAAACGAATAAGAACTTTATAGAAACGCATTTATGGCTGACTTGGCTGAAAATCGTTCACGTTTCCCACATAACTAATCCAAACTCCGTTTGTTCGCAGGACTGCGAGTGGCATACATCGGGCTGATTGTGCGAGTAAGTATACATACACAACCACGTAAAAGGTACACAACACAGGTACACAGGTACCCAACACATGTGTAGAATTTACAGGTAAAGTGTACCCATGTGCCCGGCTGTTTGCAACTCGTGATGTGATTCCCGGTTTTTGATCGCGTCGACTGGAATGCTTGATGAGCTTTTCGAAGTAAATTAAACATGATTGATTACAGGCATTGGCTGAAAATACGTAAATAGGCATAGGCGGTGTATTGAGTGAAGTACCCGATATTCATGTCTATAACAATATTTATTCACATAAAGCTTTACTTAAACGGAGATTACTATTTAGATTTACTAAGAGCGGAATTCCCCAATAAAACTAATCGCGTTTTAACGTTTGGCTCGCATAATCACGTTTAACCGCTGTCACTAGTGTCACTTGTAAAAATACATCAAAAGAAACATACAGACAAGTGACACTAGTGACAGCGGCTAAACGCGATTATGCGAGCCAAACGTTAAAACGCGATTAGTTTTATTGGTTAATTCCGCCCGTAAACGGAAGACTAGTCAAATAATTTGTAATCGAATGATGCTTAGACTGAAACAATTTTAATATTTTATCAGCAAATGCAAGGTTTAGTTGACTTTAATCTCAGAATGATTAAGTATTTCAATTTAAGCACGGGTTTACATAAATTCATGTTCAATTAACTCGCGAACTATAAGCTAGCGAGAGTAGGTACAGCCAGCAACGCAAATCGTTAAGCAAAGATAAAATGAAACCGAAGTAAATTAGAAATTAAATAAAAATATCACCTTATCCGCTAATTCCAGGAATTTCACCAATGATGAACAGGAACAAAATTAAATACTTGAAAATTCGTAATTGGTTTTGTATTTTTGTTACTGATCGTACTCAGTCTTAATGAATATTTAGTTACCAGCATTAGCGAATGGCGTGCGTAACATATTACATCCAAATATTGGTCCCAAGTCAATCTCAACATATGGATTATCAATCCAAGCCAACATTTGGCCAATTTAAACCAAGTTGTATTGCTAAGTTACCATGAATTTTCAGAGTATATATGAACAAGAAATTTTTGTGTTACAAAACTGTGTTACTTTAGAAAATAACAACTATTATTATTTTCTTTGAATTTAAAAGAAAAATATAAAAATATTCTAATACGTATGTGTACGTATGAAAATACAAATACGAATACATTTATACGTTGGCTTGCCCGCGTCAATGTAGGTTTGTTTCTCATGTAAACTTTGGACCTCCGTTTCATCCCCTTAGGGGGTAAATTTTGAAAAGTCCTCTCTTAGTGCTTGCCTACGTCATAAAAGGATACCTCGTGTCAAATTTCACTCGTAGCTTCAGTGGTTTCGGCTGTGCGATGATGTCAGTCAGTCAGTTTCTTCTTTTATATATATAGAAGATATGACTGGTAGGATTGTCACATTGAATGGCAATGCCAATCCTTTGGGCAAAGAACGAGTCAGCCCTTATTTCTTGAAACATCGGTTTTATTCGATACTAAAGATATTCAAAACGATTCTTTTAGAAAAGGACAAGGAATATTTGAGTCAATTGATCCCATCTTCGGATGTCAAATACATTTTTATTTTATATGTATCGGGTCGGTGAACATTTGTTGGGTACAAAAGCTTTTAGTAAATAAGTATGTGTGGGCTGAAATGGGTGAAAAAATGCTCCCATGCCTACTTCCATTATTTGATGTCTATAAGGTTTTGAAATCCTGAATCATTTGATCTGATCTTCAGTTTTGACCTTTTTTGTCAAAGGATCATTTTGTGATGTAGGTCGCACTAGAAATATTTATTTTTCTACCCACATTGTACGATTCGCTCACGAATTGACATTGATTGAATTACATTAAGCTCATTTCTGTGACATTTTGGATTTGTGTTTTTCTTCTGTTTTAATGTTTTTTGAATACGACCAAGATGCAAAAGTAGATGCAACGTTTGGAACAGCATTTTAATAATTATTTTCTTATTTAGGTGTTTAAAATAACAGTACAGTTTCTAAAGTACTTTTGGACACAGTAACAGAAGTTAATAAATTATTATTATTACTTTTGTAAATTTAATTACCGATTTTTAAATATATTTTTACTATAACAAATAAAAAATAGTTGTAATGTTGTAATGTTTTTATTATTGTTAATTCCTAACAACATTGCAAAAGATTCTGCTGATTTAGAAGTAACAGCGAAACGGCTGTTTGTCACTTTCCAAGTCATAAAACTTGAGAGATCCTCATTTGAGTTTTACATCTTTGTTATTTCCTGCAGCCGCTGATAAGAAATGAGATGACAGCACGACATTGACATTAACATTATTAGTTTTTGCATTTAACATCACCATTATTATAAGTTACTTTTAAATCTGCAAGTAGATTTTTTTTTTAATTAGTGTGAATAACCATCCTAGGAATAGCGAAAGTTCCTCATAGGAGATTAGAAACCAATTTTTATGAAAGTTAAAATTCATATTTCTAGCCGTGAAACAGATTCATTGACTTTTGACAGTAAAATTATATCATTAAACAGTGTCGCTAATATGAATTAAATTCCACGAAGTATCTAGATAATGTAATACACGGCATAGTTAAGGAAATTTTTGAATGTCTTTGATTCAGACATTAATCATACCGATGTCAGCAAATCGTAGGGGCCCAGCAGGGTCGAAGCCTACTGGGGCCACGGGTAGTGTGAAAATGAAACCCGGGGCCCTGGGATTCGTCCTTGCCTTCCGGCAAGGAACAGGAGTAGGTTTTTAGTCAGTATAAGTCTGACACTATCTCCCGCTCCGCCCAAGGTGCCAAATCATCTTATGACAAATCTTGTCCCACCCAATAAAAAAAAAACTTTGTTTGAAATTATGCCCAATTTGTCATTCTAGCAAAGGGTGTTTTTTTTTCACTGTCACATCACTGTTAACGGCCATGGTAAAAAAAAATGCTTAAAATATCTTATAATGTAGGTAACGTAAGAAAAATAAAAAAAATAGTTTCTTCAACTACATTATTACATCCTAAACTATCTTTATCCTCTGCTTTGTTCAAAACAATCGTCTATTATCCGTTCTCAGTGAAAATCTCAATAAAAATCCTAACGACCAATGTCAGTAGTTTCATTGTTTAGTTGTACCGTTTATTTGAATATATACCCTCAAATCTGGTACTAAAGTGCATTATTATGTACGAGTTTAGATGTTCCTTCGATGGAATTGTTTCACATCTCTCTGCCGATACATCCGTAGCGGTTTGTTTCTCTAAAAGGATTTGTTCTATCCTGTTAGTATCGCTTTCTGTTAAATTAAAATGGTTTTTTGTCATTGGTATGTTTAAGGCTTATTGTAGCTATTTTGGAGTGACGTCATTTGTGTTTTGTAATGAACTTTTGGCTTTTATTAGTGGTTTGACTAAGTGATTCTTTAAAATTCTAGTGGATTTTGTATTTTATTTTGTGTGTGCAATTGTACATATCGACGGTGAAGTGCCAATAACTCCTAACTGTCGAAGTCAAAAATCTTCTGTCTTAAAAACGTCAGAAGGTAATACTATGAATTGACATGCTGGTTTAGTTAAGAGGTGTTTCCACAATTTAATTTGATGCAGTAGCAACTAATATTCGCTTCAAGAGATTTCACAAAACCATGCAGAAACCATGTAAGAATTTGTTCAGTTAACGGACAAAGTTCACTAAGGTCGATAAGTCAGCGGGATTATTCGAAAGACACACCGCGGCCCTATAACGCAAGGAACATTGGTGGGTTTAGTCAGTAAAAGTCTGACATCCTTTTTGCTCAGCCCGGAATGGAAAGGGTTATTCGATGATTTTCCACTAAAAAACAAAAATATTTGTTTAATTTCGTTAGTTATTTGTACGGAATCTTCACAGTAAAAATATTTGTAAAAAAAATTAATACGTATTTTAGCGCTATTCCTCTCTTTTACCATTTAAAATGTTGCTGTGCCAGACAGGGTTAATAATTGATTCCATTTTTTATTATTTACCTCCGATAATTATATACCTAATACATTATGGATTACAATAAAGATATGTGATCAGTGCCGGATCAGCCACGTAGCAAGAGTAGCAAAGGCTACGGGCCCCGCGCATTGGAGAGGCCTCCACTTGGACATACAAAAATAAGTCAAAATATATGCGCCATATAAATCTTACCAATTCAAGAAGTAAGTTAAAGAAGTTTGAATTAGTAATCGTTTATACAGATTTAGGGAGCCCCTTGGTTATATTTGCTACGGGCCCCATGGCGCCTTAATCCGGCACTGTATGTGATATCTCTATTTGATCCTATCACAGCTCAGTGTCTGTTCCACAAGAAGTTACGTAGGTATTGTACGTGAAGATACGCAAATGTATTCTGGTTTTTTCCCCTCATTTCCACACTATACAGATGTGATCTAATTTATTGCTTCTAATAAAATTCTGCGGTCTAGTTAATCTTTATAAATTATGGTAACGACATATTTCTTTGCCTATATCTTTGTAACTCTAACTAATATCGAAGTAGTTTATTATACGCTTTATTAACATAGGATGTTAGCCGTTTTATTTATTTTTTTGAGGGTGGGAAATCATCAAATAACTTTTCTCACTCTGGGTCGGGAGAAAAAGAGAACCAGACTTTTAAAGACTAAAACCACACCTGTGTCGTTCAGTTGCGGGTTACTTTTACAGAAATTCCTTGTGGCCCTAGTGGCCATCGGCCCTGCTCGGCCCCTATGGTTTAAGATGCCATATTAGTGCTTTCAATTTACCGAAGGATTATGTTTTTGTTGCACCGTTGCGGTTGGGGTGGAATTAATACGAACGTCTTAGGGCAATCTTGCGGACTTTGTAGTAAAATAATACTGACAGAGTAGATTATCACCCCTAGACGCTTGAATGTTGTCTGTAGTTTTGTGAAGATATTTCAATGGAGTTATGAACCTAGAAGCGTTATAAATTGTTGGTAGTAGTAAATCATCAAATGACTCCTTCTGTTCGACCCTATGGTTTTGCTCACATGACTTTGAGGTGCGCGTAGTCTACTACACTACGCGCCGTCGACAACTCAGGCCCGGCCCGGACGGTGAGCTACCCATTGCTCGAAGTACGCAAACCCGCATCTACGGTGGCCGGTAGTCGGGTTCAGGGTCATGGCAGCAGCTCACGTGTGCGGCTTTCTCCTTCGCTAGCATTACTGCTTCCCCCGTAATCCCGCAGCCCAGGCATAGGATTTTAGCCCTACAAATGATTGCAGAGGTATATTTTAATTTTGATAGCATTTGAGAACCGTTTTCTGATGATATGGCTACGATGAAGCACGCTTGTCTAAGTTGCTTATTCACTCTTGTCTTAAAGACCCTTAGGTCATAAGAAAGTAGTAATATAACATTTTATTTACAGTCGATGTCTCCGAGCTTGGCACGTTTTCATGTCGTTGAAAAGATACTAAAATTCAACAGTGTTGCTAAAAAGCTTGTAGCTACATACGTATGCGTTTTTATATATGTATTTCAGACTTAAGCAACATTTTTGCGAACACAGCTCCCGTTTGTTCGCGAGTTATCACGGGGTTATTTTGTCAATTTTGATGCTGCCGTAAAAAACGAACTTAAGCGATAAACGTACCATTAAAATCGCTTCACTAGTTTTGTAGATTTACACTCCAAGAGGGGACTTTTTATATGTTAGTTTTTTGGGTGGGCTAGCAATTTGCCTAGTAGAATATAAACAATGTTAGATTAATGAGTAGATCTAGTTATTAGATTAACATTATCTTGAATGTTGCATGTCTGAAAGTAGGGATGGTTATTTCCAGAAATGGCGTAAGTAGGTGTAGCGGAATACAGCAGTATATTTTTAAGGTTTTTGAAGTACATTCTTAGGAGTAATCTATTACATTATCTGCTTGATTTAATATCGTACGCGACTACGTAAATAACGCAGTCGAGCATTCATCATCAAATTGTCAAAATGAAAAGGCATCCATCATCATCTCCCTAACCTTTTTCGCAACTACAGACTTCCAGTCGGCTTCCATTCAAACCGGATACGGCTGAAGCGACTGCCTCTTTTTATAGCTTCTGACTATCCGCAACTACTGTCAAACTTCGAAGAATGACAACTGGTACCAACGGCTTAACGTGATTTCCGAGGCACGGAGGTATTTCGGTATCTTAAGACGGTCACTCGTCTACGGAGAGGCTCGGCAAGCATTGCTTAACCTTGGGATCACACGGTGCGACTGTTATTACATAGCCACGAACTCATAGTTTTACTTTTATTGTTGACTCATTTTCAACGTAGGCGTTCGGTTATACTTCCGTAACCACAACTTCAAAAGTTTCTAGAATCAAGCAAAAAGCCCAATATTCACTTCATTCAAACAACTTAACCGGATGACCATAAATCCGTGCCACATACCTTTTGTGGCAAAAGGTTGATTCTACATAATCACAAAACACAATATTTATGGAGCTGTGAGCGTTGACCAATCAGAATGACTGTCTTGTCAAAGAAATTGGACAGAATGGAACCCGGATTTTTGTTGTTGCACATACATACAATATTATTTATTGTGGTGACAGACGATAGACGAGTGTTTACAAAATAATAATAATCCAATTTAGCATGTTTGTTTGTGATGTCGCTTGAAAATTGGATTTTTATCATGAGCTTGACCAGTGATATAAGAATATGTCACCCCGTTGATTTAATACAAAAAAGAGAGAAATGTTAAATATGACAAATGCTACGTACCTACTTCGCACGCGCACGCGATAAAATTAAGAAAAAAAACTTTATAAAAAAAAAAACCGAATGCACTAAAAAAAATAACACCGACTTCCGCAATTAAAGTTATTTTGATCCTTTTAGTGCTTTTTTTTCGAAGTCGGTGTTTTTTTTTTGTAAAATATTTTTTATTTCACACTTTTTAATTGCGACACTCTTATAATCAGAGTGCCTATTATACACTAAGCTTTTGGATTTCCAAGTATAAGCGAGCAAGTTGATTCAAAGAAAAGCCACGTAACCCTGTCATGTATAACATGATGTCACGTCAGTATCACCCAGCTGTGACGTTTACAGTTCAGTGTAACGTCAATACAGAACTGACGTTGTCGCACAGAACATTCGCGACAGGATGATTTCTGGCCGACACATGGAACTGTGACGGAACGCATACTGTTTCGATGTGATTGAGATTAATGCGGAATGTACATGGTTGTTTGGTTTACATTTAATTTCTTATAATCATATTTAAAATATACGTAATTGTTTTTATTTCTGTGGTCACCATTAAACACAAAATACCCACGTTTACCGGCACAGTGAATCTATAAGTAGACTAAGTACAAATTACATTGCATAGGTAAGTAAGAAAGGAATTGAATGGAAATTACAAGTTTTAGAACACAAAAAAGTTATTACTAAGTAGTAGTTATTATATAGTAAGCAGTTATTATTAAGTTACGAAGCAAGAAATCCTCCTTCAACAACATAACAGATTTTGCAAAAATACAAAATAATTTATAGCATATGTTAATTGCATAGATTAATCGTACTTTTTAAGTACGATTAAATAAATAAGATGAATTTGTGATTGTAACCCAACCGAGTAATCACAAGACAAGACAGGCTATCAAGGCTGCCTAAGTACTAACAGATTCATACATTCTGTTGCTTATAATGAGGTCAGGTAAATGGCGTCGACGATATTGTTCTATTTTTGTTATACTTATATATGAAAACAAGTATTTTTACCTTACCAATAGTAGTATTAATTGTGGTAGATTGTAGAATCTACTACAATTATTCAATACCCGCTTCTGCCAGCGGCTACACCCGTATGAAAATCGGTTGCTGCGAAGTTGAAGGCAAATTCAGATACAAAAGTTCAGTAGTTTAACTGTGAAGCAAAACAAACTGAAAGTTACTTTTACATTTATAAGTAAGGTAAATTGCACCTGCCACAATTCGTCTGTGCATCACTCAAAGATTGACTGGTAGAAAAAATACCTAAGGCATTAAGTCCGCCTCTGTATGTATGTGTGCGTAAAGAATATAAAGTAATAATGTTTAGATTTTACTGACTTAGCAGAATAAATCAGTAAACAAAAGAACAAGGGCGAGGAAATTTATTGATGAAATTATTAAGACAATAGATACGATATCTCGCGCCGGGCCTTGGTTCATGCCATGGTCCGGAGCGAGGAGGAGTGGCAGGCGGACGCCTCCTTCTATGAAGCAGTAATGCTAGCAAAGGAGGCGGCCGATCGCGTGAAGCAACGGTCCTTACGCTCCAACCGGCGCCGGGATTCCGATCCCGATTTCCGGCCACCGTAGGCGCGGGCTTGCGGACGGCGAGCAATGGGTGGCTCGCCGTCCGACCGTCCGGTAACCGTCCGGACCGAGTCCAAGTCGTCGACGGCGCTTACTGTTCCACGCGCGCCTCAAGGAGATGTCAGCAATTCGTAGGGGCCCAGCAGGGTCGAAGCCTACTGGGGCCACGGGTAGTATGAAAGCGAAACCTGGAGCCCTGGGACGAAGGCAACGAAGGAACAGGAGTGGGTTTTTAGTCAATGAAAGTCTGATACTATCTCGCGCTCCTCCCAAGAGCGAGATTTTTCATAAGATGATTTTCCCACCCAATAAAATAAAAAAAAGACAATAGATACCGACGAAATAATTAACTAAGTTTTACCAAATAAAACTAATAGCCAGTCAAAATTAGGCAAAAAATCGACATACTTTTGTATATTTTTCATTACTAAGTAGACGCTAAAAAAATATGCCGACAAAATTTTGTTTGGCAGACCTTTGTAGGTTTTTCAATTCCACGTAACGATATATTCTAATGTGCGTATTGACCCGTATAATATTCTAATAGGTTTATAACATAATTCTAATTATGCCAAACAAATCGACTAATCCCAATTCCCATTTCGTAGAGGAAACTTGTGTGATAGCTCAGTAATTCAAACGTTTCATATTCCTAAGTTATTTCATTACTCCTAAACATTGACAAATTACATACTAAGTAAGTTGGAAACAAAGTTTAAGTAGTTGATACGGTTACACAAATACACTTTGTGATTTTAGGGCTTTGCTCTGTTAGCTTTGCTAAGTAATTTCTATTCTTAGAAGACCTTTCCAGTCTTCCTATTGTTTTGTTTTGCTTTTAAAACTTTGTTAAAATGTAAGTGTATAATTGGCTCTGTAGGTCTCTCTCTCTCTTCCCTTTTTGATATCTTACATGATGGTAGAAAGAGACGACATGATAAACTTACCATTGAATTGCAAATCTTGTTTTAATAACCCCGCTCAAAACTGTTATGAAAATATGAAACTTTTCTGAAGCATAGGTAACTTTCTTATGACTCATCAGAATTAAATAGATCCACTTACTTTCCAGTTTATACTGCATTCTCTTTAGCTGTAATTTATGCAAGATAAACTTTCATTTAACTAAAATGTTGAAGTGAGTTTACACGGGCAACTTAAGTGGCGCAATTCTTGGCGATAACGGCACTTCTTTCCTTAAGGCTATTGATTTAGCATTAAGTTCAATTCACTTTCAAGATTCAAGTATTGATGTATTGCAAAGGAGACAATTTTTTTGGGCCCACTATTAAACGGTAACGTATATTAATGAAATTACACATGAAAGAAGTGATCATCTTATTATAATTAACAGACCAAAAATTATTTAGAAATCCAACCGGAATAATGAAATAATTGTAAAAAAGTGTTACGGCAAAAAATGGTTGTTTAGGAGTGTTTTTAGGTTTATTTTAACGTGAAAAAAAATGTTTCTACGATGCGCAGCGGTAATAACATCGGCTTTAAATGCGTTTAAAGAGATAATACCTAATTAATTCGTAAAGTGAACTAGTTTTTTACGATGTTATTAACGTTTAACACAAATATCAAGTAACGTACTTTAAAAATCACCGTGGAACGAAACGTAATTAATAGCCCGTTGCAGATACTCTGTGGTCCAGTTTCAATCAGTTTGACACTAACAGACAACATTATTATTGTTTCCGATTATTAGATAGTTGCATGTTTCTTCTGTTCGTATTTTTATTCGAAAGATTTTATGAAAATGGCATCCATAGTTACAGTGCGTAATCCACAAAGCGATTGTATCAATTGTTACAATATGGTTACAAGCAAAGAGATTTAAAGAGATACAATAGAGCGGCTATCAGAAAAAATGTCTTAGAAAAACTGTCATCCTATGGCTCAGTAACGCCATCTGGCTTGGAATAGCAAACAAGCGAATTAAATTTGTCAAAATTTATAATGATTTAACTATCGCTCGGTAGGTGGCCAGGGGCCTTACCATGATAATGTTAAAATGTTATTCGTACGAGCGAAAGAGAGTGATAGAGCTATACACCCTATATAGCTCCATCCTTTTAACAGACCGATTGAGGTCGAAAAATTTATCACGTTATAAGCTCGTGGTAGAGCCTCGGTATGTGATAATGGAAAGGTTAAGCTTTTCAGCAATAGATGGCGTTAACACAAAATCTGAAAATGTTCTGGAACTATTTATAAAAATTATTGAATTCTAACTAAATGTTTCGTAAATACCAAAAATATTTACGAAAATAAACCGAAGTTAGGTCCAGTCATTTTACCATAGCAAGATTTACAATAGCGTAATGCGTAGTTCGGCATATTTTCTCAGAAAATGATTTTCTTTTAGTGCATAGAACGGATACAAACACGACTTGACGTGTAGGTGTCTCATATTAGACTGAGTGACTTATGACCAACGTGGAATAAGTATCGGATCACGATTTTGTTCGCTATGTCCGGTCTATTGGTAGTATATATTGAATGTCTTTGGTTACAAGGCTTATATGCCTGAATCTAAACAGGCTGGTGAACACCAATTATCGACCATTGCAGCCAATAAGATCCGTTGTGACCTTGTGTAGGTGGGTGATTGAAGTCGTGAATTGCAGATTTAAACCGGACTTCAAATTGTTCCGTCAGAAATATTTCAATACAGCATCATCCCACCTCATACATGACTTTAAAAAAATAGCTGCAGCATTAATAAATCGATTTCATACGTTAATCAGAGACTTTTGTTATGCTGAACAGATATTAGCGATTGCCCAAGCAAAACTGAACACTGCAAACCGTTTAGCCTCTTATATAGAAATGCACAATTTAAACAGAGTGAGAGTGCAATTTGCCAGTATTGATGGTAATCTTCCAGAGGTGGATAATTTTCCTGAATTGACATTTCCGGACCTAATTTTATTTTTTCTAGGAATTTATCAAATCAAACAATCTCATTCGTACTATGGAGAGCATGTCAGGGCCACAGGACAATTCAAAATCGAGGTATACCGACAAACTGAACATGATTTTGGTTCAAACAATTATCTTCTACGAGGCAGGATACAATCTGGGCACGTCATAATCATGGAGGTAAGTCCCCTCTTTGAGGAGTGGCTGGAAAGGCAACACGGCGTCCTTACCTTCCGCATGACGCAGGTCCTCACCGGACATGGTAAGTTAGGGAGATTCCTGCACCAGATTTGTGCGGAAGAAACGTCCGGGTGTCACCATTGCGTAGACCGCCCGGAGGACACGGTTTAGCATACAGTAAAGGTGTGCCTCGTTTCGGCAGAGCAACGCCGTGTCTTCGTCGGGGCAATCGGCGGCGGCGATCTCTCGCGCCGGGACTCGGATCCCGATTACCGACCACCGTAGGTGCGGGCTTGCAGACGGCGAGCAATGGGTGGCTCGCCGTCCGACCGTCCGGTAACCGTCCGGACCGAGCCCAAGTTATCGACGGCGCATATTGTTCCACGCGCGCCTCAAGGAGATATCAGCAACTGCAGGGGCCCAGCAGGGTCGAAGCCTTATGGGGCCCTGGTACGAAAGGCAACAAAGGAACAAGAGTGGGTTTTTAGTCAGTAAACGTTTGACACTATCTCCCGCCCCGCCCCATAGTGGGGGATGTCATAAGATGATTTTCCCAACGGAAAAAAAAGGTAGGATACAATTAAGGCACACAAGTAGGAAAGCTTATTATACATTAGTTGATACCACCCCATCAATTACTAAAACGAGAGCTGCTCATGCTGGATACTGTTGTAACTGTTTAGTGGGCAGACGCACAGTTGACTGCTGTGCACATGTGATGTGTATAGTGTGGTTTTTATCTTGGTCGCGGCATCAAAGTGAGGTTGAGCCACCTGTATCTTTTTCAGATCAAATACTGCTTTTAAGAGATGACTTTGAAAATGATGATGATGAACAGAAATAAATACTTCTTGTGACGTACCTATAATGTGTTTTTTTTCTCCTTACACAACTAGCTTACACATCTATATATAATAAGCTAGTTGTGTAAGTAATACATCACATTATTTTAGATCTACAGTCAATGGCCGGCAAAAACCGCGTTATTTCGAAATGAATACATCTAATCAATTTTCACGAATAAGTCTATCAAATCGTGTAAATCACATCAAAATCTGTCACGTAGTACAGATGTGACTTTGTTTTATACTATATATTATTGAACAGTGCACTATTTTAACTTAAAATACCAAGGAGACCTATCCACTCATTAGACAATCGCTCTTGTGAGATTTTAGGAGTCATGTTTTGACTGTCGTATTTAACAGTATTCCAGTTAGATAAAGTTTTGCTGATATTACGACTGTAATCTAGAGATTATAAAGAATAAAATAACGTGCTTTTCATTGCTATACGCCACAATTTGTGGTGGGCCTATTCCCCAAACAAAAAAAATTGTCTCCTTTCCGTCCGTTATTTTTAATGGTTATTCAAAAACAAGAATCAACCATAATTACAAACAACAGTGATCATAATGACTAGCAATCTAATTCTAGACGCAAGATTGAAGTTTAACAATTCATTTAGACGACATTCATTAAATAACCAACAAAGATCAGATTGCCTCAGCAATGTTGCCTACCTACGCAATAAGACTTCGTCATATAATACAAATGAACTGCCACCAGCTATTTCTACACCCCTAGTCAAGTTGATAATCGGCAATCGTTAACGGTAGTCGAAATGTATGGGAATGATATCACCTCAACGTTAAGTCACGTGGTCAGAACAAACGAATAGAATATTCGTAGCCATGTTCACATCGTTCAAAATGATAGAATGAATTTTTATCGTTTCTACAGTGTTCAACGCTACATCCTTTGTTATTGTAGAATGACATGGAAGAACGAGCGGCCCACTCAGGCGCGTCAACATGGCTACCAACTTATCGTTTTCTACAATTGCTTACACCGAGGCGTTACCGATTAGAGAACGGAATTCGACACGAAACGGTTGTAACTTGGCTAGGGGGGCCGGTGTGAATAACTGCTGAGAAAGTTGCCCGTTTAAGTACAGCTTAAGGAGATAGTTAATTAGCATAACATCAAGTGGCTGCATCTTGAACATTAGCCTTTGCAATTTTACTACGTGTTGTCTCCCGTCTCTTTATCAGCTTGTAAGACTTTATTATCATTACAATGTATCTGGAAGCGTGAGGGACTTAGCAGATTTTTTTCTTCTCGACGCTTCTTATGAACATCGTAGTTTTGCTTTCATCGCGTTTTTGTATCATTTATAAATTAATTATACTGTATACCAGTTTCTGATTCAATTACCTTAATTACTTCGGTGAAACATAAGTTTCATTGAACAGTTTGGTTTTCCTTCAAGGCATATTTAATTTCATAATTATCGAGTCACCATGAGCGATACTGTTGAAAATGGTCCTAATTTTGTAATATAAATCTTTTCTATGAAAACCTGTCTTTAATGCACATTTAGAAATTAATTCTGCTTAACAATCCTTTGTTTAGTTCATGAAGAATTCATGAAGAATTAATAGTTGGAGGTGATTTTAATGGACATGTGGGAAGAATGAAAGGTGTTTATGAAAGAGTACATGGGGGATGGGGTTTCGGTAGTCCGAACAGTGAAGGAGAGACATTGCTGCAATCCGCTACTGCATTTGACCTAGCAGTAGCCAATACGTGGTTCCAGAAAAGAGACGAACACATGATCACGTACAAAAGTGGTAATCATAAGACCCAAATAGACTACTTTTTAGTTCGGCGTAACCACCTAAAGCACGTCAAAGACTGCAAAGTACTGCCAGGAGAAGACCTAGTCTCACAACACAGACTCCTGGTTATGACATCAGTGGTCAAAGTACTGTCTACCAAATACAAAGAGCGTCCTCCCCCTAAAATAAAATGGCATATGTTAGAGAAGAATGATTGTGCGAAGAAGTTCAGGGAGCGAGTGGTGGACAAAATGATAGAGATGGGAGACATGAATGATCGAAGTATAAATGAAAGCTGGAATGAGATGGCTGAGTGTATCAGGCATGCAGCGAAAGATATTTTGGGAGAGACGAGAGGAAAGGGCATAATAGATAGGGATACATGGTGGTGGTCGACAGAAATTCAGAGTGCGTTGAAAGAAAAGAAGAAAAAATTCAAAGAATGGCAGTGCGTAGAGCCAGGAAACGCTAGTTTAAAAGCTGAAAAAAAGAATGAGTATGACTTTTTAAAGAAGAAAGCTAAGAAAGCCGTAGCAATAGCAAAATCAAAGGCCCAGGACAAACTATATGACACACTGGACAGTCCTGCAGGCCAAAAAGAGCTATACCGGCTTACTAGAATAAGAGAGAGAAAGGCGAGGGATGTTTGTCAGGTAAGATGTATGAGAGATGAAACTGGAATGGTTCTATCGGATGATGAAAAAATCAAAAAGAGGTGGAAGGAATATTTTGAAAGACTGATGAATGAGGAAAATAATTGGAGTGGGGCGTTAGAGAATAAACCAGTGAATGTGGGATTAGTGCGAATTGTTAATATGGATGAAGTCAGAATAGCAGTAAATGGAATGAAGAATGGTAAAGCCATTGGTCCAGATGGAATACCAGTAGAAGTGTGGAAGTTATTGCGAGTGGATGGATGGACGTGGTTAGCTTTGTTCTTCAATAAGTTGTTGCTTGAAGAAGCCATACCTGATGAGTGGTGCAATAGCTCTTTGGTGCCAATTTTTAAAAACAAAGGTGATGTGCTTGAGTGCAACAATTATAGAGGAATAAAGCTAATGTCACATACTATGAAAGCCTGGGAGAAAGTTATTGAAAGGAGGCTGAGAGAAGAGAGTGAAATTTCACAAACCCAATTCGGTTTTATGCCTGGTCGGGGTACAACGGATGCCATTTTTGCTATACGCCAGCTGTGCGAGAAATATAGAGGTGCGCATAAAAACTTGCACATGGTATTCATTGACCTCGAAAAGGCATACGACCGGGTACCTCGTGAGGTTCTGTGGTGGGCCCTTAAAGAGAAAGGTGTGCCTGGGAAGTATGTGCAGTTGATCCGAGCGATGTACAGTCGATGCAGTACCCAAGTCCGGTCTACAGTGGGCACCACTGGCAGCTTCAATGTGGCAGTTGGCTTACATCAAGGGTCGGCTCTCAGCCCTTACCTCTTCCTGATGATAATGGACGCTCTGACGTCGGACATTCAGGAAGAGGCTCCCTGGTGTATGTTGTTTGCCGATGATATTGTGTTGGTTGCCGAGAGTGGCCTAGAGGTCCAGAACAGATTGGAGGTGTGGTGGCACAGACTGGAGAGTGTTGGCCTGAAATTGAGTAGAACCAAAACGGAATACTTGTTCTGCGATTTCGGCGGTCTCTCCAATCCAGTGCCTTTAGCTCTAGCTGGAACGCCCATACCGATCTGCTCTGACTTTCGGTACCTCGGGTCACTCATCCAAGGGAATGGTGAGGTAGACCGGGACGTAACACATCGGATCAACGCAGGATGGATGAAATGGAGACAGGTCACGGGAACAACTTGTGACCCACGGATGCCCCTCAAGTTGAAGGGTAAAATCTACAAGTCCGTGATAAGGCCTGTCATACTGTATGGATCAGAATGTTGGGCTGTGAAAAAGACGGATGAAAAAAGATTGCATGTAGCGGAGATGAGAATGTTAAGATGGATGTGTGGTGTGACGAGAATGGATAAAGTGAGAAATGAATATATTAGGGGAAGTTTGAAAGTGGCGCCAGTGACTGAAAAGTTGAAAGGGAATCGTTTGTCTTGGTATGGTCATGTGAAGAGGAGGGATGAAACACATGTTACTAAAAGAGTTATGAGTTTACATGTGGATGGATGGAGAGGAAGAGGGAGACCAAAGAAAAGATGGATGGATTGTGTGAAGAGTGATATGAAAGAAAAGGAAGTTAGTGATAGCATGACGAGTAACAGGGCAGAGTGGAAGAAAAAAACGTGTTGCGCCGACCCCAAATAATACGGGATAAGGGCAGGAAGATGATGATGAATCCTTTGTTTAGTTGTGATGCTTTCAGGACAAAAGCCCAATGATTTAGAATCTTTAGAAATTATCTGCAGTGTTTATTTATTAGTTAAATTATTTGAATAATTTAATGTGTACCTATTAAATTTTAAAGTGGAATGATAATGATGAATAACGAGGCACTTATAAACATTTAACTGTTATCAACAGGAGCATAATACTGTTCCCTTTGTTGCCGTAGCAATAAAATTAAATAATTTATCACTTTACGCTGAATCTCGTTTAAAATCTTGGTAACTCTTTCTAAAGATGGAAACATTATATTAGATCATTATTAATTCATTGTTTTTCGTAAAAAGTTTCGCGAAGTTTTTACTATGGCTGAAACATCGATCAATATTTTACTGTTTTGCCTCTCACTTGATGTTATTCCCTATAAAAAGCTATGAGTTTCGATTTCAATGGTTCGTTACATACTAGAGTTCCTTGCCCGCTCCAATTCAAATAGAGTTTATTCTTAGGGTTAATAAAAAC
The DNA here is from genome assembly GCA_949316375.1 of Mythimna vitellina. Taxonomy (NCBI): domain Eukaryota; kingdom Metazoa; phylum Arthropoda; class Insecta; order Lepidoptera; family Noctuidae; genus Mythimna; species Mythimna vitellina. Next base: position 7,662,266 of record OX438696.1, read on the forward strand.
GTTCATAACTTCCATTTATGGTTGCGTATGCGGTGATTAAGTAACCAATATAGACGCTATAAATTTATTTGTATATGTAAATTACTGCTTTTCTACTCGGTGGCCCAATACCTTGAATGTAGTAAGAATTTCTAGAGTTTTATGTTTTTATATCTTTTCGTTTAATATACGTGTAATCTAGGTAAGTTTTAGGTAAATTAGAAAAACATTGAAAGTAAGTAAGTAATCGTTTATTACTTTTTTTATTCACGATAGGCTCGCGTTCGACCAACATCTCACCTGATGGTAAGCGATGATGTGGTCGACGATGGAGCACGCTTGCCTAGAAGTAACCTATTCACTCTTGACTTAAAGACCCCCAACTTGTAGCTATCAGGAAACACAGACTCCGGCAAGGAATTCCACTCCTTGGCTGTACGCAAAAGCCTCCAAGTAACATCAGTGATGAACCAAATATGTGAGTGGGAACAATATCACTATCCTCCAAACTGGAAAATCATTTTGAAATTTGTATCGGAACAGTGTAAAATTGGAAATAAAAAATCATAACTCAAATTTAACGTGTTCCTCTCAGTATAATAAATTCACACACAGAATTGATTACCGCATGGTTGCCTTATTCCATACATCTGATTTCTAAAATAATATTTGATCAAAGCAAAATAAATATTGGATTCGCCGAGTTAAAGTGTGCATTTTGCATGATCTAACGTTCAACCTGTAACGTGGAAAATTGTAGTATTTCTGTTGAAATATGCAAATATGCTTTATATATCGAATACCTATCGAATCAGGTTTTTGCCGGTAACTTGTGTCGATTACTGTAAAATTGACAAGCGGTAATGAAAAAACTTTCCGGTAACAAAGTTTTAAAGACTTCTGACGTTTACAGTTTGCTTTTTGTTAAAACTTTGTCGCCATTTTGAATTTGAATTTAACATATTTATAATGTCAGAAAGTTTACCTGATTTTCGAAGTTTCGGTGGAAATTGCTGTTGACTTTTCCTTTTATTTGGTTCTTAGTGTTGCTGATTTTTCTATTTAAAGTCTTGATCTCAAATCTCTCTATAGTATAGTAGCGACATCTATGACTCCACGTAGGAACTAAAACTTAAAAACATTCATCGCTGTATCAAAGTTCTCCGCTTGATATAGAACCTACACAAAGTCCCGAAATCAACTAACGAGCAATTGGCCGGACCAAACAAAAGGTTCGAAGGAGCCTCCCTTTTTAACGGAGGTTATTACTTTAACTTGAAAATCTGTTCCGCATACTTTTTAGGTGGGAAATCATCCTATGACTTCTCCCGCTCTTAGGCGGCGCGCAAGGGGGTGTCAGACTTTTACTGACTAAAACCCACTCTAAGTTCCCTCTTTGCCTTGCGTTCCAGGGCTCCAGGTTTTCCTTTTAGAAGCAAACCCATGGCCACAGTAGGCTTCGCCCCTGCTGGGCCCCTACGGTTTTGCTGACATCTTGAGGCGCTGACGTCTCCGGACGGTTATTGGAGGGCCGGACGGTGAGTAATGCAAATGGTAGCTCGCACAATTCCGTATACCTCTAAACTATTATGAAATGGTCTATCTACGGCATAAGAAAGCGCAAACCTTAGGTTCTTGTCCATACCCTGAGACTTCCTCAATTTATCATTCTTCGGATGAGCACGTAACGGAACATACCTAATTAAAATACTTCCTTGTATAAAGAAACACCCTTTCCTTTCTTATGTACCTATCCGTTAATAACTACTGCGATCGGTCGTAAATGATAAATTCGTCAAGGAAATATGCTACAGCACGTTCTGCCCTTAACCAATTTACCAAAAAGGCCTTGCTTGAGGAATGACACACTGCCAAAACAATTGACGACTGTTATGCAAAGGACAAAAAATAACAAAATATAGTGTAGGTATGTAAGTAGGTACTACAGAGTACACGATACATCAAGTCGAATTCCCTTGTGATCTCAGTTGTCGATATGTTTTTTTCCGACAGTTTTTATACGAGCGGCCTTTATACGTTTATAGGTTTATCAAGAGAAATGTAAACGTTTCACATTTTATGTTTCCTTTTGATTATATCGTGTATAAACGTTGGGTTGGATGAGAGAATGTTTATTATTGTAAATTGTTTTAGATGGATAAGGGGCGGGTGCTCTTAGACGGTCTAAATTCCGTGGCGGTTCAACCACAATGCGTTTTGACCGCGCATGTGATTTTAATTTAGGTTTCTACGTGATTTACTGATATTGTGATTATATAGGTACTTTGTGTAGCTATCACAATTGGAAGTTATATCTGCTAATGCTTTTTTGAAGGATGATGATGCCAATGGATTGATTCGATCATCCACAGCGACTGAATTCCTTGACTCCTTACCAGAGAAGTTATGGAAGTTCTATTCAGATTTTGGTTCCGTTTCAAATCGGCACTTATATCAGAGGTACAAACAAGTTTATATTTGGCGCACGAAGAACCTACATCCCCCGTGCCTTCGTTGATTTTCTCTTTTACTTGTTGTCTGGTTTCGTATTTTGAATGAACCCACAATCACTTTTCGTTCTTCTTCTTAGCGTATCGATGGCAAAACTAGTTAAATTCCTTGCCTGACCCAGTATTCGGCCACAGTAATGCCTGCCGCTAATGCTGCCATTAGGTCCCTACGTGAACAGGTAACAGGTGATGCAGGATCGAAGGTGGGACATGGTCTGCGGAGAGACGCCGAACAAACACTGAAGATCGGAACCGTCCGAGATCTGTGAAGATTGTCTTTGCAGCGCACAACCTGGGTGCGGAGTAGCACTTTTCATTTGGTACTTATCCGAGCTTTTGATTAGTTTTAGTAGTGTTTCATTTGACACTTCTGCTTCCACCTCTGATTTTGGTTCCGATTCTGACAAACCAAATTTAAAAACTCCACTTCCGATTTCGGTTCTGATATGACTACTTCCGTTACATCGCTACTCATTATGGCAGGGAAGAGTTTTAAGTTTTTTTTTTAAGTTTTGGATTGGACAACAATATATATTTTAGAGTATACCTACTCTCCAAAACTGAATATGTTCACGATTACGCAAAGTAATTGTATTTCTTTTTCTGCTTTTTTATTTTTAAATGACAAGACGCAATAAACCTTTCCTGAAATAATCCCTAACGTTTCATTTTTGAAATCATACGCTACAATTATGAATTTTATGGCACAATGATATTATGTCTCCGTATAGGGACCGCAATTTTCATTTTACTTCCAATCGTAAAATAGACTTTATATCCTGTTGAGGTATAAAACTCTCATAATGTTACGGTTTACTAACAATGGTTGTAAAACATAAAACGGAAAGTGAACTGATTTATTGAACATGATAGTTTGATATTTGAGTGTTCAAGAGGATAAAAATTTCTTGCAAGGCAAAAATAAATCGTTTGCGTATATTTTACTTCTTGGTTTAATTTTTTTTTTATGGTGGGAAATTTTCCGGTGATCTATGGCAGGTACGGTACCTAACAAGCTGAAGAGTATGAGAGTACTGTTTTATTCATATACTAAATGAGAAAGAAAGAAAATAAGAAAGAAAAAATGTTTATTCGTGCCTCACACAATCGTATAAACTAAAATTACACACTTAAAAAGAAAGTTATAATCAGTACGAGGCCAAATAGGCACCTAACTCAGCATATGCTGCGTTATTTAAAACGCTAAATAACGCTAAAAAAAAAGTGGTGCCTTCGGCTTCTCCCGCGTAGAAATTTTCTCAAGGGAACATACTCTTATTCCAATTCTTACGCTGTCTCTACCATAATACTCTGGAATGTGCTTCCCTTTGACATCAAAACAGCTGGAAGTAAATTTTCCTTTAAGCGTAAAATTCGGAACTACTGCTTGAAGTTCTCTCAACCTTAGTTCGGTATTCGTCATAATTATTATATTTTAAGTTCTCTTAATGATTTCATATTTTTCATAGTATTTATTAGTTTATAATTTTAGCATATATATGTATTTTATTATTATAAATAACTTATTTTATTTTTTCTCTATGAAATATCTGTTATTTGTTTATTGTGCAAACCTACTACAGTGTTTTCTTTTTTAACCCAAAGGTTGACTGGTAGAGAATGCCTTGTTGCATTAAGTCTACCTATGTACCACTATTGTACGTTTAAATAAAATAAAATACTCCTTTGATAAAAAGTATCCTAAACGCTATTTCCGGCCTTGATCTACCCGTGTGACAAATGTTATCCATTTAGTCAGATTTTTACTGACTAAAACCCACTCCTAAGTTCCCTCTTTGCCTTGCGTTCCAAGGCCCCAGGTTTTCCATTTAGAAGCAAACCCATGACCACAGTAGGCTTCACCCCTGCTGGGCCCCTACGGTTTTGCCCCTTTTGGCGTTGACGTCTTCGGACGGTTATTGGAGGGTTAATGTTATGCATTTAGCCGTTCGAACGTCACATACTCACTCACAAACTTTCACTTTTATTATATTAGTGTGTCGCGAGTAAACAATTTGAAACCTAGTTTTTAATCGTCATTATTAAACAAGCGGGGTCAACAAATTGATCAACAAGCATAAAAAGTTTCCCCACACTAGAAATTACTCCTGTATCGTGGGTGCGTTCACATATCGATACCAGAAGTATGAATTAATGTAAGGGACATTTTTACGTTTTGCGTAAAATATTATTTATTTATTATATCCTTTACTGTACACTAATACAAACATAAAAGGAAACTAAAACTAAAACACATACGTACATACAATAGGCGGCCTTATCGCATTCCGCGATCTCTTTCAGGCAACCTGGAATGGACAGTAATTGCCTGGACAAGAAATGGGGCTGTCATTGGTGTGACAAAACCTACATTAAAATTTATTATAATAGATTCACAGATATATACATATGCTTTATAATAGATACATATCACGACTATCGACACTCACAGCGACAGATAATGTTCCCTAACAAGAAATACCCTTACATCAATCATCGTAAGGAACATTTTTAAATTTTAGGTAAAAGTTCCGTTAATAAAGTTCCGTCGTTACGTTAATTCATACTTCTGGTATCGAATTATGTATATTGAAACTCACAAGTAGACGTACAAGGAACCCAGATATACCCGGAACAATTATCTGCAGGCCATACAAATATTTGTTCCAAATGTTCCAATAGTGCCATCCCGTGCATAAACATATATTAAATTTATTAAATTATTGAGTAAAAGCACCTTATGTTGTTAACTTCAAGGCTCTGTTTCTTTCTCCCGAATATTATTTTATTCATTCACCTTCAACTTGATAAACCGTTCCATGAAGGTAACATTTTCATTACATACGAAACCTCATTCGCGATTCCTTTATGAAATTCACCAAACGGCTCATTACCGGTGTCTGTCAACTCGAAAATCAGGACCTAGTAGAAAATTGATGCTTTCATCCGCCTTCCGACGTTGTGCCAGAGTTTCATAAGTACGTCGTTACTGACATTTTGGTGAAACCTTAAAAAGACAAATGGGAATCTCATTACTGTTGCCACTCCTTGGTAGGTTATATGAATTTCTTCGCGTGACGCCTTAAGATGCCATATTAGTGCTTTCAATTTACCGAAGGATTATGTTTTCGTTGCACCGTTGTGGTTGGGGTGGAATTAATACGAACGTCTTAGGGCAATCTTGCGGACTTTGTAGTAAAGTAATACTGACGGAGTAGATTATCACCCCTAGACGCTTGAATGTTGTGTGTAGTTTTGTGAAGATATTTCAATAGAGTTATGAACATAGAAGCGTTATAAATTGTACATATACCTGCTACCTTTTATAGTAGTAAATCATCAGATGACTCCTTCAGCTCTAGGTGGAGCGAGAACAAGAGACAGACGTTTTCTGACTAAAACCCACCTACCTGTGTTCTTTCACTTAAAATTATTTACTGCCTAACACTTTAGAGCCACGGGGAAATTTTGAAAAAGAAACCCATGGTGACTTTAACTTACTAAATCACAGGTGGCTCACGCTCCATCCTAGGGCGAGAGAAGACATTGGATAATTTCCCACCTCAAAAATAAACCTAACTCACTAAACTAACGACGCAGTACCTAATTAAAACCATTTTTACAATGTGCGATCTTTTTAAAGGAATCAATAAAAAAATGTTCCGTATAAAACGTTAGTCCGTAGCGTATTTTTTTCTTTTACATTATTCCAGACAAGGACTCTAGAAACAAGAGGCAAATTGACCTACAAAAATATTCATACAGTCACACACATGGCCATTCGGCTGTCCACGATACCGCCCCAATATTTGTTTGTAGGTAGGTACTTGCTAAAGTTCGTGACGACCTACATATCTGCACAATATGGTATGAAACCAAAACTTCGCGAAACAGACAACTGTCGAAAATCTTCTCTGAAAAATAAACATTCGGTTGCCTTCAAAATTTTTATACGTAACATTGTTTTGTTAAATAAGTCGTAAATGCCTGGATATGAATATTTATCGTGAGTCTAAACAAAACATTGTGACATTACCATTTTGAATTTTTTATCTTTATACCCGGCTTTAATGGTAGTATAAAAACTTAGGTCCAACGTTTTCATTTAAACTTGCCAGTCTTTTTGAAACTGTCCCACATTGTGTTGTGCGGTATATTTTGCGGAACTTCGTATCGCCAAAAGTCAATTAATATAAGTATATCTTTCGATGTAGTCAAAACCGATTGCGATGACACAAAGCCTAACGGGGTTACCATGACGTTCAAAGTAAGATTGTTTCATTCTTATTTCAGTGTGGGTAAGAGACAGAGCTATACAGGTTGTCTAGCGCCATCTCTTACCCACACTGGAAATAAGAATGAAACAATCTTACTTTAAACGTCATGGCACAGGTCTAAGCAATATATCAAGTTACACACAATTTTAAGGAATAAAAGTTATCACACATACAATATAAAACTTCTACTGAATTATTATATCATGTATAGATGTGAGCTTAATTGAATAAGAATAATATGTATGGGTCTTATTTATAAAAAAGCTAACAATATATTAGCACTGCTTAGCCGGTTCTAAATTTAAAATTTATGGAGAATTTAAATTTAGAATCTGCTAATAGGTATAGTAGTCATTTGGTAAGTTTGAAAATTCGTGATTTCATAGATTTCGAAGGGCTCTTTTCTAATTTTCATTTTGCCCCCACTACCTTAGACGCCGTGTGTTTTAAAACTTATTTGCAAAATAAATATGATATTCATTAACAATAATTTAAAAATATTATCTTATTGTGTAAATACGTAGCTTAAATAAATAAAAGTACCTACCTACCGATTTTAAAATGTTTTCTGCAAAACAACCACGCACACTTCTGTCAATGATATTTATTTTCAGTACTGAAAATATAATTTATTGTTGTTTATTATTGCCCTCATTACCACTCGTCATATTCAGAGCACGCCTTTAATATACGGCCAGTGATGACGTTATAATTCCATGTCGGTTCTAGAAATATAGGCATGTTTATGTTATAACATACATATAGTAACGTGTGCTATAAGTACTGAGCGTCAGAATAAAAGAATACAATTCAACTGAAACATAATGTAAAAATTAAATTTTATATGTACTGTCGCACTTTGCGACGGGGTTCCTTCAGGAATCGGGACTTGATTACAATGAAATGCTTTAATTTAACAACTTTATACTTCTATTATACTTTTCTTCAATAATTTAAAAATATGTACATCGCGCCACAATGGTTATGTCAGAACTGAAAAAACCAGACATTTCTTTGTTCTACAAAATTTTTGAACCTATTCTAGAACAACAAAATCCTTATGAGTATATTTTACAAGCCAGTTCTTTAATCTAACTCATGCGATCTCCTTTCGATATCACAGTACCTAATAATTTTTCGGTAGCAAGAACGGTTGTTTTCTATGAAAATAATGAATTGCAGTTTGTATTGTATGCAATTGCCAGTATCTATACGTATATTATTAGGACAGTTTATCCCAGTTTTTTTTTTGTTTAGTTTGACGTATTAATTTTGATCTGTTCTTTATTGCACGAATTAAAAATATCACATAAATTAACGTTACAATATCCTATGTAGAATGGCGAGCTTAACTCTGTTTGTTGTTTAAGATCATCCTAAATTAAAACAAAATATCCGAATTTCGGAAAGGTCAGATTTGTTTTGAAAACGAAAATTCAGTAGGTAGAAATGTCAAGACCATTGATTTAGCTTGACTGACCAACAAAGGAAAATCTCGAACACGTGTAACTAAATAAAACTTAGAACTAAGTAGGTATAGTTCCCAAAAGTAACAAAGTAGGTATAAACACCTAGATGTTGGTACTACTAAGTGTTAATACTGTTTGCAAAACATTATTTTTATCACGAACATAAATACGTGGAGAAGTTTTCTCACCGAATATTCAAGGCACGGTTTTAATAAAATCCGGTATTTCCAGTATTTGTACTGTGTGGACTTATGAGATATTCCATGAACACTTCCCGCTCAAGTTGCAAGAGGGAAGTTTTACTTCTTACTAAGGAAAGTATGGAATATGCAAAATCTAAGAACGTGCGCATTCAACGAATGAATGTCTAGAATAACATAATAACCTAGCTTTTGCCTATAAAATGCTTCAATTTCAACGATTTTTATAGCACAAGCACTTATTGCATCAGCTTGCAGGAATAGTCCTTCCAGATATCCGAAGAAATGTTGCCTGTTCCTCGAAAAATCCAGACAGACATACGACAAACGTTGTATATACATTGTGAAGAAGTCAACGGACAGATTGATTGGGAAAACTTTTAAATATGCCTGAACATGTGAGGATAAGATGAGGGTGTGAATTGCTTATACCTCGCTAAACACCAGCGCCTATGGGCTCAAACACAACGTCACGACTACGTAACGTGCCACGGCACAACACAATAACGTGGTTGTTGACGTGACGATGCAGTGACGCGAATTTCAACTGATTATTTACGTTGCTCGACGTTGAATACTAGTGATAAGGACTTCCACGAATTAAAGCCCTTAAAAAAACTTACAAAAAAAACACCAAAAGGATCAAAATAACTTTAATTTCGGAAGTCGGTGTTTCTCGGTAATGTTTGTTTCTTATTTAAAACCAACTTCCGAAATTAAAGTTATTTTGATCCTTTTAGTGTTGTTTTAATGAAGTCGATTTTTTTGTAAAAAGTTTTTTATTTTACACTTTTTAGTTGCGATACACTTATAACCAGAGTGCCTATTTTTCATGACAATTCAAATTAACCCAAACACTGCTAGGTTATACTACTTTATTATGAAATTCCTGTATCTACCTTCCACCTTTCGGCTCCATCATCAGATCAATTCGATAGTACCTTATAGCCAAAGTGCATCTCATGACGATTTAAATAAGTCCAAACACAGCTAGGTTACATTACTTAATTGCGGAGTTCCAGTGCCTACCTTCAAGCTCCATCATCATCATCAGTTCACTTCGATGAAACCATTTTCAACAGAACTATTCAGAAGCATTTATTTATTTGTATTGTCATAGTCGCTTAACTATCTAAAATTATCTATAAATTATAAAAAAAAATGTAACAACATCTATGTGAGTATTAAGTTCCGTTGGCCATTTCTGGTCTTCATCAGTTCCACTTCATAAAATGTTACTTTTTGACTGTAAATGCTTAAGTTCTCGATGAAAATACCAAAGTTTTCATATGATTGTCTATAAATATTTAAGGAGTTCAATCGATTCCTCATGGATCCCATCATAAGAACTGGATTCTGAAAAAAATGAGACCAATCGGAAAGCATAATTATCCTTTAAGATCCCAAACGGTCCTTAAACCACGGAGTTCAGGTAAAACACATAAAAAGAAAAAAACATACAACCGAATTGATAACCTCCTCCTTTTTTTAAAGTCGGTTAAAATTATGAGAAATGGCGCCTTCTTGGCCGTTGACGTTAACATCTGAAGCGGAAATGGGACCGGGCATTCCATTTCCACAATGCCTAAAGTTTGATCTTGAAGATATTTTTTACGTCGCACATTTTCTTGTAGTGGTGGATCTACGTTATGTAGATAAGGATAAACCCTATTTGTAAATTGAGGAGTCCGAGTGGTTTAGTCCTTTTTGACAAAAGCGCCTAAGTGCGGTTTGTGATTCTTTAGACCAGTATTGTGAATAAAATATGTTGTATACCTCTGCTCAAAACTTCGGGATGGAAAAATCATCTAATGATAAATCGCGCTCTTGGGCGGAGCGCAAGATAGTGTCAGACTTGTATTGACTAAAAAGCCACTCCTGTTCCTTCTTTGCCTTCGTCCAGGGCCGGGTTTCACTTTCACAACCCGTGGTCCCAGTAGGCTTCGACCCTGCTGGGTCCCTACAGTTGCTGACATCTCTTTGATGCGCGCATGTCAGTACGTGTCGTCGACTGCTTGAGCTCGGTCCGGACGGTTACCGGACGGTCGGTAGCGAGCCACCCTCTGCTCTTTGTCCGCAAGCCCGCGCCTACGGTGGCCGGAAATCGGGATCGGAATCCCGGCGGCGGTTGGCACGTGAGGACCGTTGCCTCACGCGATCGGCCGCTTCCTCTGCGAGCATTACTGCTTCGCAGAAGGATACGACCGCCTGTCACTCCTCCTCGCTCCGAACCATGGCCTGTACCCAGGCCCGGCGCGAGAGATCGCCGCCGCCGATCGCCCCCACGAGGACACCGCGTTGCTCTACCCAAGCGGGGCACACCTCCACAGTGTCCTCCGGGCGGTCTACACAGTGGCGTCACCCGGGAGGTCTGATGTAGTGTGATATTAAATCTGTTTCTGACTCTTTATAGATTAAAGTCATATATCATCATTTTCCTACTCTTTTATTATGTTTTTTAGGATCGGCACAACACATTTTATTCTTTCTTTATACCCTGTCAACCTTCACGATATCACTAACTCCCTTTTCTTTCTTATCACTACTCACACAATACATACATATAACTTTTCTTTGGCCTTCCTCTACCTCTCCATGCATACATAATAAACCACATGTATAATATATACCATACCTGTTTTAGCGACATGCATTTTATCCATCCAGTCGTGACACACACAGTTAAAAAATCCTTTTAATCGCAAGCTTCGTGAGGTAGTCGAAAATGTATGCTTTTCCGATTCACCAATGCTCAAAATACTGCATAATAATTTATTTATGTTTTCTGACCGAGCGATTGCATACTGAGCTTGTTCATATCGTAGCTAGATTACCAAACTAATTATACCTATTGGAAAATCATGAAATAAAAGTACGTAAGTTGAATCAGATTATGCTCATTTTTGATTTGGATAAGATTATGAACAGAATAACTCTGCCGTAAGAGGGCTAAAATAAAATTTAAATGTCTCCGGTTACAAAAAATTGTAAACACATTACCTACGATTGAAATAAAATCTTGCGAGGGTAAACTCTCAATATATGAGTAGATATGTATTATGAGTATATCATTTCAAATACAATAATAACGCATAAGTAACAATATATCATAATGTGAAAATAATTTTGCGTAATTTATCATAAACTAAATCTGTGTTTCCTGATGGCTACAACCCGGGAATCTTTAAGTCAAGAGTGAATAGGTTACTTCTAGATTAGTGCGCTCCATCGTCGACCGCATCGTCGCTTTCCATCAGGTGAGATAGCGGTCAAGCGCGAACCTATCAAGAATTAAACAAAACAAAACCAACAACCCGGTAATCTTTAAGTCAAGAGTGAATAGGTTACTTCTGGGTAAGCGTGCTCCATCGTCGACCGCATCATCGTTTTCCATCAGGTGAAATAGCTGTCAAGCGCGAACCTATCAAGAATTAAACAAAACAAAACCAACAACCCGGGAATCTTTAAGTCGAGAGTGAATGGGTTACTTCTAGGTAAGCGCGCTCCATCGTCGACCGCATCGTCACTTTCCGTCAGGTGAGATAGCAATCAAGCCTAACCTATCAAACACATAAAAAAAAACCAGAAAAATAACTAATAATCCGATGATAAATAACGTCTTAGGTTCAAACGGCACAAAACATATGTGAAGTTTCTCGCAATCATTTTAAATTACTCTTACATACCTATGTTAAACCTTAGAAAAATTCCCACAGAAAATTGACTATGTAGAATTATTCTCATCATCATTAGTTTAACATCAGCCTTATTCCACCGGTTGCTGACTGAACGCCTTCTCTCCTATTTTGTGCCATGCTTTCCTGGTAAATGCGAGTGTCATGTCATCCAGGTTGATGCCGCGAGCTTTTGTGAGCAGTTCACTCACTTACATGATGATGTGGCAACATCTATTCTCCACCAGTGCCGAAAATACCACAAAAAAAAAACGATAATTCATGATGAAAATATTTCGAAACTAGAAATTCATCGCCATTTTCAAAGTGTTGACATACCGACTACTGTGTTATATGTATGTGGGCATAACATCAAAACCACCACAAATCATGAATTACGAATGTATTCCATATTGAATAATCATTTATTTATGACTTCGTTCGCGAACATCGAAGGCTTATCCATTGAGCGATGACAGGAACTTGCAGCTGAAAAATAATCTTTTTATTCGGCTTTGCACGGTGCAATTTCCGACTTTCCGAGTTGATTTTCAAATATTTTCTTTTATATGAACGGTGTCCTGACAGCAACAAACTCAACAAAAATCCACCAAATCGATGGAGCCGATGGAAACGACGCTTTATACATTTCGTTTTAAAACTGGGCCTTGGGGAGAGCAGTGGTGGCTGAGTGGTAACGGCCCCGACTTACGAGTTGTAGGTCGCGGGTTCAAACCCAGCCAGGCGCATTACTTTGTGTAATTATTTCATCACCACTGCTCTCAAAACGGTGAAGGAAAGCATCGTGAGGAAACCTACATGTTCTAGAACCAAAAATTAGAAGAAATGTGACATTCACCAACCCGCACTGGGCCTGCGTGGTGGATTATGGCCTATTTTCTCCTAGAGAGGAGGCTTGAGTCCCAACAGTGGGAACATTATAAGGCTAACTATGCATGTGATGTAGGTTCAAACCCAGGCATTAATTTACTTTATCACTACTGCTCTGCGGTTTTGAGAACACAAGTAGGTATGTTCAAGAACCAAAAATGCAAAGACATGCGACATCCACCAACCTGCACTGGGCCCGCGTTATAGATTACGGCCCATGCCTTCTCGAAGAATGGAAGCCTGGGTCATTATAAAGATCAGCCTTATAATGTATACTATATATGATATTCCATTTTCAGTAACCACCCCAAATAAAACCTTCGGAGAATTCGTAGGCCTTCTGTAATTGGCACTATTAACGGCCTATTTAACATCAAAATGTTTACCTATTTTTTTCTTACAGTAAGCTATTTCTAAGAAACGACAGATCTGAACTCGTCTCTATTATCCAGTTTGCCATATATACCTATATAAAAATAATTTTGATTTTTCATTTTTTTTTTTATCGATTTATTTATCGTTTTGCCTTTATCAACAGAATTCCACAGAAACGTAATAGTTTACGTATTTGGGTAACTAAAGAATAAAAACTGGAGCTTTGGAATAAAAAGTTAAAAACTGGGCAAATGCGAGTCGGACTCGCGCACTAAGGGTTCTGTACAAACTTGAAAGGTAAATTGCGGTTTACGATTTATGACGCATTAAAAAAAACTACTTACTAGATCTCGTTAAAACCTATATTAGAAACCCCAATATAATTTTTGAAGACCTATCCATAGATACCCCACACGTATGGGTTTGATGAAAAAAAAATTTGAGTTTCAGTTCTAAGTATGGGGAACTCCCAATTTTTTTTTTTTTTTTTTGTGTGAAAATCTTAATGCGGTTCACAGAATACATCTACTTACCAAGTTTCAACAGTACAGTTCTTATACTTTCGGAAAAAAGTGGCTGCGACATGCGGACGGACAGACAGACAGACATGACGAATCCATAAGGGTTCCGTTTTTTGCCATTTGGCTACGGAACCCTAAAAATTACTTTAAAAATGAAAATGCCTGTTCAAACAGAACAAGATTCTTATTAGAAAGTTGAATGTTATCAAAACGTTTCAGCCTCTGAAATGGCTGAATGAGTTTCAGGACAGGAAATCTTAAGAGATGCTTCATATTAAGGTCACGTAAACGAAAACGTCGCACAGAATGTCCCTACCCTAGTCTAGTGGAATGACAATCTAAAGGTACCCTTACGACGGTTAATGTGAAAGGCAGAGAAGTATTTAAATGCCTGCCACGTAAGTATTAATCAATTTGCATTATCAACTTGTGTAATTGATTTGGTAAGTACAGATTCTTTGAATAAATCTTTGCGTTTTATATGATTGGGCCTTCAGTACGAAACCAAGTTGATGTACATCCAATAAAAACAGCTTCAAATTGTTATTAATATATACAGTTTTAGAACTAAAGAAAGAAAAATAATTTATTTGGTACAGCACAAGGCACAAAAATAATATCCACCAGGTAAAAAATGCCCGGTAATCCACCAGGTAGGCCGAAAGCTGGGTGGTATTTAAAAAAAACAGTACTCAATTAACCAAATCATTACATGAGTTGAAGTTGAAATATCAGTAAAAGATATGAACAGAAAAGAAAAATATCCATTTTAAGTCACGTCGAAAAACGTAAAAAATAATGATTGTTCATAATACCGCCACTTGGAGTTTTGTCTAAGCAATTACTTATATTGTAAAATGCTAATTTTGTTGCTTGAGTTACACGAGTAAATACTCCAATTTTGTGAGAAGCAAGTAATTTTGGCGAATTTAAATATTGTTAAGAAAATATTTACCTTGAGAAAATAAAAATGTTTGTAGTAATCATCAGTCTCTTAGTTTAAAAAGAATTCGTTGTGAATTCATTGCGATCGCCTAATGTGCTTCAATATAATTACTAATAGGAAATCATTAACAATTCTCATGCCGGAAGACGTATTGTTGGAAGGTTTGTAGGAACAAGGTGGACCGATGACCTGGTGACGGTTGCGGGAGTCCTATGGATGCGAGACGCACAGGACCGTTAATTGTGGCGGCACTTGGGGCAGACCTATGTCCAGCAGTGGACGTCTTTCAGCTGAAATGATGATGATGATGAACAATGCTCGTGAACTTTTTGTCGAAATAATAATATTGTTATGTCAGCCAACTAGCTAAATTCGCCTTTTTACTTCAGTTTTTTATTTGAATGGCTGATTTTTTTCCCATATTCAGCTATTGACTTGTATCGATAACGTTTAGTTACTTGTTTAGCCTAGACATGTAAGAGAGGCTGTATAGCATAGCATAGCAAAGTCGGCCTTATAATATTCCCACTGTTGGGACTCAGGCCTCCTCTCTAGGAAAAGGAACGGGCCGTAATCCACCACGCGGGCCCAGTGCGGGTTGGTGGATGTCACATGTCTTCGAATTTTTGGTTCTAAGACATGCCGGTTTCCTCACGGTGTTTTTCTTCACCGTTTTGAGAGCAGTGGTGATGAAATAAATTACACAAAGTAATGCGCCTGGCTGGATTTGAACCCGCGACCCAACTCGTAAGTCGGGGCCGTTACCACTTGGCCACCACTGCTCTGTCTCAGTCACCACTGCTCTGGCTTAAGAGAGGCTGTGGCTTGTCACAATTATAATTATGATTTGCCATCAGCCACCGAAGTGCGGGCAAAGCCACTGGCAGAAGCTATTTAAACAACATAAATAAAATGGTCTATTTCAATAATTAAATAAAATTTATTCACGACTTCAACGACGAGAAAAATAAATTATATCAACTAGAAGTTTACTCGACTAGTTACCCAAGAGTGAGATGATAAATCGTTTCACACTTCATTAGTCAAGGCTTCATTAACACTGAGGAATAAAGCTAAAACAATAGAAGACTCCTACAAGTTCGAGGAAACTTCGAGTGTAATCAAATATGAATCGCGATCTTTCGTAAAATTAATATTTTCAACTATATCCACTGTAATGATGAGGAAGTGTATTAGATGCTGGATGAACAATGACTGGCCTATTGGTCTAGTGGTTAGTGGCCCTGGCTGCTATGCAAGAGGTCGTGGGTACGATTCCCACCTAAGACGAATTTTTGTATGATGAGCGCGATCATTTGTTCTGTGTCTGGGTGTAATTTATCTATAATATGTATGTACTCATAACAAAAACTCTGCTTAGCTTGGGACTAGACGCCGTTGTGTTATAGTAACAATTGTGTTGATCTGGAATGCCAATTATTTTGTCGTAGCAAGAAGTTGATAACCTTTGATTACAAGCTTTCATTTAACTTTTAATGTTTAAATGTATTTTTTTTTAGTTTGGGTCAAATCTTGCAAGCTAAAATAGAGTCACTTCCTCTTATTCAACGAAATTTAATTTTCACATATTGTGTGAGTTTTGATGACAATAGATTTTTACTAGTATGACTTAAATCGTCATACCAGATCAACTCCAGATAAAGGAACTCCTAACTGTAAACTAGTGCGTTTCACCTTCAACGATTGCATCACTGCTTACCATCATGTGGGATCGCAATCAAGCTCTAGTTTATAAAATTTAAAAAAAAGTTTGGTTTTTGCATTTGGGATAAGAATAGAGAAAATCAGGCGACAAGAAGAACTCTTACAAATATATATTTTTTAATTAGACAAACTAAGGTATTCACATTTAACATCTAACTTTATATTGGTTTTCGAATGACCTATAAAAGAAAACATGAAACGTAATTGGACGATACAGTTTAAGTACTTAATAATAGATGATTACCATTGTCGGACCAAGTCGTCGACTCCGGTAATTGAAGTATCATTCCATAACTCTCAATTCCGCTAACAATGATGAATGCTCGAATCATTTTGAAAAGCTTTGAAAAAGAATACAATCTCATTGTAAAGAATATTGCTTTTAGCAAAATCCAAATTGTCTGCCATTCCCCTTTGTGACAAAACATCTCCAATTTATCCTTCGTTTCTAACAAAAATAATGGAGAAGGCTTATTTCTTCAGCTTTTATATTTAATGGTTGATCGCGATACAATCGTGAATCATCTTTAATCCAATCTTTAACTTTTGATATTATCTGCTGGCTACGCTTTTGTTTTGGCCTTGATCTCTATTTTGCATTGTTTATTTATAGTTTTCTGTTCGTGAAGTAAATCTTATTTATAGATGAGATTTATGAATAACATAGTACCTATCTACTGTCGGATCTTTACTGTCTTAAATTCTAAATTATGCAGTTCCGTTCTCTAGAAAGTAGACTGATTTATATAATTACTAGCTGTGCCCCCCCGCTGTTTTACCTGCGTCTTTGGTTACTGCTCCGCTCCTGTGGGTCGTAGCGAGATGTTATATATCCTTTCTCGGTACCTAACTGGGCTATCCAACAATAAAATATTTTCAACTCGAACCAGTAGTTTCTAAGATAAGCGCGTTCAAACAAATAAATGCCTTAACTTTATAATATTATTAATTAGCGACTCGCTTTAGCTTCGCACGGGTGCTAGATTTTTTTCTCTTCTACATATACACTTAAACCTTCCTCATGATTAATTGTCTATTTTTAAAAACTGCATGAAATTCGTTCAACTTTAACGGTGTGCATGAAGTCGTGCCGATTGAAAGCTTTAATGTTTTATTATAAACGCGACGGAGCATTTTTGTGTGGGACCGCGCCGGCGAACGCGTAACGCATTTTCGGCCCTTATAAATGTAAGGAGAGTATAATATAGATTTGCCTCCCACGATGTACATGGTTTACATGAAACTAATGTGATTTATTTTAACTTACGTAACCTTTACCGATTATTGTATATTAAATAAGAATTCTTGGTAAAGTGCCGTTTATAAGGAAGCAACGTGGGAAGTAACCATACTATATTAAATTCCATAATTTCTTGTTGAACATTTCCCGAAGAATATTAAATACGCAGCTCGCACCATATTCCGTGGTTGTGAAACATTTTTGCTTAACACTGATATTTCCTTTTAAGCATTTTTCCATAAAATCCCTGGTTCTCCCGTATGACAGTGACATAATCTCTTCCCGCCGCCTCCGCGTTCTAGGTTCGATATGACATCGTTGTGGGACACGGTAGAAATTCGTAAAATACTCCGCTTACTTTAAGCTGCAATATCGGCCGAGAGATTAGTCCTTTTTTTTCAAAACGTTTGTTTGTTGATTTTTAGGATTCCGTACTGGAAGGGTAAAAAACGAGCACCTATTACTAAGACTCCACTGTTTGTCTGTCTGTCGTATAAACCATGATAGCTAGACAGTTGAAATTTTTACAGATGATGTATTTCTATTACTGCTTTATCGACAAATACTAATAACAGAATAAAATAAATATATAAGTCGGGTTCTCATACAGCAAAAATGATTTACTTAAAAAAAAGTTGTGTGTCTAATGTTATATAAATAATGGTATGTACGGTTTCGTTGCATGACTTTTGTACGTATTGAAAACGTTGTGAGATAGTAGATTGTATGCAGATATTGGCATATGAATATAGCTATCGGTTTTATTTTATTCTCCAAATGCTTTTTCCAGCGAAAACAGTCGCTTCCCTGAAAACATGGATTTTAAAAAAAAACCTTTCATCAGTAAATACTGCTTCCAGAGGAAACCTTTTTACCTTTTTACAAACATAATATTCAAATCGGCAATTTGACCTCAATAACGTCCTCCTTTTTTTAAAGTCGGTTAAAAATGCATATTCACAGAAAATTTATGATAAAATTTAGTATCAAGTAATAAACTACACTATGTCAGTGGCTTCGCCCAAGTAGTTTTAAAAAGTAACTATATGCCATTTCTACTATTCCAGGTTGGTAGGTGATCTTCCTTATACCAAGTTTCATCGAAATCCGTTCTGACGTGCGAGCACGAAGAAGTAACATATATACGCACAAACTTTGCCTTTATAATATTATAGTAGTGTGTTTTCTTTGATAAACAAGTAAAAAAAACAAGGAATTATTATTCGTGGAGACATGCCTTTGCTGTCGGTTTAGGCCTAGGATAGTATTCTACGGACGCGTAGCTTTGTCATCATCATCATCATTTCAGCCGAAAGACGTCCACTTTTGGACCACATCGACTGATCATGTGTGTCTCGTATCCACCGCATTCCCGTGACTCTCACCAGGTCGTCGGTCCACCTTGTGGGAGGCCTTCCAACGCTGCGTTTTCTGGTGTGCGGTCGCCGCTCTAGAACCTTTCGGCCCCATCGACTATTCGTTCTACGAGCAATGTGCCCTACCCACTGCTTATTTAGTTTGGCGATTCTTCGGGCTATGTCGGCCACCTTGGTTCTCCTGCGGATATCTTCATTCCTTATGCGATCACGCTAAGAAACTCCGAGCATAGCCCTTTCCATTGCCCTTTGGATAACTGTAAGCCTTCTGATGAGGCCCATTGTAAGCGACCATGTTTCAGTGCCATATTATTATGTCATCACTGGCAACATGCACTGATTACCACACGTATTTGTTATTATACGCTTGGTGTCGCCTACGTAGAGCTTACATATAAAACTCTGTCGACGCGTCTCTGAAGCTACGCGTCAGTAGACCGTAGGCCTTAGTTTCGATCCTCGTTTAGAACCTACCTCAAATTAGATTAAGTGTTATTTCGTTAACGCTTGTTGTTGATCCAATTTGATACATGAGCTAAGAAAATCCCTTGAGCGGCCGAACAGTGGTGGTCCAGTGGTTACTGCCCCAATTTACAAGTTGAAGGTCGCAGGTTTTCAAAACGGTGAAGGAAAACAACGTGAGGAAACCGGCCTGTCTTAGACCGAAAATTGAAGACGTGTGACATACACCAAAACGCACTGCGCCCGCGTAGTGGATTACGGCCCATTCCTTCTCCTAGAGAGGAACATTACAAGGCCGTTCATGCTTATTATTGAGTTCTTGTGATAAAGATAAGCTTTATTAATGTAACCTACTAGCTGACCCGTGCCCACTTCGCTGGGCGTTAAGCATATTTGGCGTAACAAATATTAACCATAATCAAATAGGTATAGCCTACTCAAGAATAATATAGCTCCCTACTAGCGAAAGATTTTTCAAAATTTGTCTTGTTTTTTCAGAGATTACTTCCTAAACTTAAAAAATGCCTTCTCACACCTCTGACTTTACTTTTAGCTAACTATTTGGTTGTCTGTTTGTGTGGAATTGTCGGAGAGCCGGTTGTTGCAGTTTTCAATAATCGGCGTCTAAGTAAACGAGAGTAAAATTTTATGTTCGACAACATAGAATAATCAGGGCTGCGTTACTGTTAGCGCGATCCTGGAACGCAACTGAAGGAAAAAGGTGGGTTTAATCCGTAAAAAGTTGTGACACCCTCGCTTTACCCAGAACAGAATAAGTTATTTGATTATTTCATACCCTAAAAAAAGACGTAGAACGAACAGACAGAATACAAAATATAACCTAGACATATAAAATCAGGCATCACGACGAAAACCTCGATCAAAAATTCATGAGGTTAGCGGACTCTTCCCAAAAACTAGACCCCTAGACCTTTCAGCCGAAAGGCGTTAGAATACAAGATTATATATACTCGTACAAATGTACAATCGAACAAATAAAAAGGGAATCGGATAAAAATGGGAATAGTTGTTAATCCGATATATTCACAAGTTTTTTTTTTGTCGACTGTGCCATTGACCCATTTGGCAACTGTTCAGATCACTAAAATGTTACGCGTGTTCTAGTTAGAAAAATAGATGAAAAAATGTTTGTGTCGAACCGCGCTGTTGTCAATTAAATATCAACAGTTATATCTCGGTGGAACAAAATAATTTGTTTTGGTTTTCAAAATTTTTTTTGCCTTCGAATATTAGCAACCAGATTTTGTTAGCGATAAATACACGGGAAGGTAGGTACTACAGGGATAAAAAGATTTTGAAGTCCTAATTGGAATGTTCAGTCAATATTTTTTTTTCTAGGTGGCAATTCGTCAAGTAACTCCTCCCGCTCTGGGTAAAGCAAAAGGTAGTCAGTTCGACTTTTACTGATTACAGCCCTCCTACGGTCTTTCATGAAAGCAAAGGCGTTCCACGGCCACGGTAACTGTCGAACATTTCCGCAGGTATAACATTCCCACAGTCTTAATCCCGCAGGTTCATTTGCATTTATCCAATTCTTTTCAGCCTTTGAAGTATGATTGATAAATATCATCTAAACATTCAAACATAGTACAGCAGGGCTTGAAACACTGGGGCCATGGGGTCCGAGCGCTCATCGAGTTGTTCGGGATATCAGCAAACAATTGGTCGACTCTTTGCGTGACTAGAGGGCTGGGCTTTTCTTCGGTCAACGAATCAGCATTGCCATTCAGCGTGGCAATGCTGCTAGCGTTCTGGGTACTTTTCCCATTGACATCGATGTGGACGATTTTTTTATGCCCAATGAGTTCTTTTTCTACCCGTTTGTACATATTATTATTTTCAGTTTGTTTAAATATTTATTAAGTTATATTATTTAATAGTTAAGATGTATATATAACTTGAATAAAAGTATGTGTACAGCAGACGTAAATATTTAAAATATTAGCAGGAAACGGCATGTACTCGTACTTGTTTTAACACAATATTCCTGCATGTATTTTTTATTGAAATTCCTATTTACTTTTGCAAGATTTCGAGTGTTTGTACAAGTTTACCGGACGGCTTATTTAGGAGCTCAAGTCGAGGAATGGTTGTGCACGGAGAGTATACCTTGGTAGTACTAACGCATAAGTAAACGGAGGTCGAGTGCAACTCTCTCAAACGCTCCCGCCCGACCTTAATTTAACAAAGCGACGAGTTTTCTGGTTAAACTCCACTGAAGTATCCTTTATTAAGCTACTTCAAGGTAAAATGGTGTTTCTATGGTTTAGGTCAACTACTGACTTGACTGCTGAGGTCACCCTTTCGGTGCGGGCACGCTTGGCGCACTTTGTACTTCGTTCTTTTTTACTTTGTTTTTATAACCGTTGTGCTGTGTCTGTCCCGAATAAAAGTATTTCTTTCTTTCTTTTCTTTCTTTTACTGGTAGAATCTTGCTTATTATAAACATTACTTTGCATGCTATTATTTTATTTGACAATTATTTGTGTACTGATACAGATATTATCTACGTCATACCTTATTTGCGATATGAAAACACGATCAAACTTATTATTTACGCTGTCTAAATTATGAACATCGGTATCGCATTATTTATTTAGTAAGAGAGAGAATTGGAATGCGTCATGACGCAAGCTTCTAGGGAGGCACTGTTGAATACTTTCAAGATTAATTTGATAGATTTTAGTTTTATTAAGAATACATTTTTTTTTATTCTTGATATGTTCGCGCTTGACCGCCATCTCACCTGATGGAAAGCGACGATGCGGTCAACGATGGAGCGCGCTTACCTAGAACTAACCTATTCACTCTTGACTCAAAGATTCCCGGGTTGTAGCCATCAGGAAAGACAGATTCCGGCAAGGAATTCCACGTAGCTGTACGCACAATGAATGTGTTCCCAAAACTTTTTGTGCGTACATTACATTACATTATACGGAGAGGCCTATGTCCAACAATGGACGATGACATTATCGGAGCCTCCCTCTAAGGCAGCTCATCTTTGTTTAAAAAATGGCGAGTAAGATTTTTGAAGTCTAATAGTGAATATAGTTTGTAAATTTGAAGCTTACGATGAGGCTGGCATGGTCTTATTGTGAGAAAAAGCCCTTTTATAAAAGACATTAAAAAAGAGAGATATGCTTTTTTATATATTTATCAAACAAATTCTCTGGTTCTGGGTGGAGCGAGAGAGCGTTTTAGACTTATATTTCCTTCAGTTGCCTTTGCGTTCTAAGGCAGCGGTGACTCTTTCGAACATAACCGTAGCTCTGGTATAATATGTCGGTACTATATCGGGCTGCTGTCCGCATATCCGCGTCTAAAGCGCGTATTTTCCGTTCGGGTGGGACAAATGTATCATTCGATTCACCCCAACTCCTCAAGGAAGACCAGAAGCGTCCCGCCACCAGCTATCGCATGCATCTATCTAACAAAAACGTAGCTTAGTTGAACCCGTTTACACTAGTGCTAAGCTATTATAGACCAATGAGTATGATTGGTGGATATCAAACGCATCCATAGCAACGTAGCATAAGGCTGCTTTTCCAACAGAGATGTGCTATGCAGCGATGCTGCAAGGATGTAATGCTGTGAAACTAGGTGACCGTTTCCTCTGATACTAATTTATGTAGCGGTGCGAGTAAGATGTGCTATTAAGATGCGCCGCCGCAAAGTAGCTGTGCGAGGAAGATGCGCAGCTATCTGTATCTATACTAGGGAAGCGGCACATAGCTACACAAAGAAAAATATTTTGTTTGGCACGCATGAATACACACACTGTAAAAACAAGATTTAAGACCACTAAGAAAAAAACAAAGAAAAAACACTGACACAATGTTTGTCTCACGGCTGCGCCAAACAGGTCCAGTTCAGCAAAAATGCCAGGCAACAACATGGCAGTCAGTGGTAGTTGCCTGACACTCGTTTTCAACTGAACCTTATTGAGAGTGAACGGCAGTTATTTACTTATTTGTATTATGTGTAATGTATAAGTATTATGTGTAAGGTAAATAAATGTATATAAATTTTAATGTGTATAGCTCGCATCCATTGCACACATCCATAGCACGCATCCATAGCAGTAGGTATAGTCCGCATCCTTTCATATAAAAAACATATCATAAGTAGTTGAATCTGTTTCCAACAGTGCTATGTGTACAATATGATTGGTAGCAACGTAGCATAGCATATCTCTGGTGGAAAAGCACCCTAAATTTGATCTTATTTCAGTCTACCTACCGGCGTTACTTGCCATCAACTACTAAATTCACCCAAATTGATTGCCGGCTAAATTTCATTGTTGCCAGAGTATACCGCTTTTAATCAATCTGCAGTTTGTACACAGGTTAACAATGTATGGACTTCAAGTGTGTACACGATCAATCCAACTAAAGTGTCGGCACTAAGTTACTAGAACACGGTACCTGTGTTTTAGTAATATTGTTTCAGAGTTCATGTTGGTCCTTTGGTTTGGTAGGTTAAATACAGGAAGTTTTCGCTTGCAAACTGAAAATGTTGGAGAAATATTAGTGAACCACTCTCGCACTAGGGTGGGGCGGAAGGGAATGTCAGACTTTTACTGATAAAACCACACCTGTTTTCTTTCAGTTGCCCATTGCGTTTCAAAAAGAAACTAACCTAACCAGTAGGCATTGTCTAAATTGACTTTGCTGTTAGCGTTCCCGCCAAACGCTAAGAAGGTACAGAATGTATGACAATGAGATTACCTGCGGAGAAGTAACGTGACAGATTTGATAGGCCTATTGGTCTAGTGGTTAGTGGCCCTGACTGCTATGCCGGAGGCCGTGGGTTCGATTCTCACCCAGGACAAATGTTTGTGTGATGAGCACAATCATTTCTTCTGAGTCTGGATGTAATTTATCTATAACATGTATGTATTTAGAAATATTTAAGTATGTATATGTATGTAGTATCAGTTGTCTAGTACTCATAACACAAGCTCTGCTTAGCTTGGGACTAGACGGCGTTGTGTGATAGTTGTGTGAATATTATTATATTATACAGTGTGAGGAAGTGACACAAATATCATTGTATGTATGTTTGTGTTACTTCTTCACACCTAAACGACTCAACTGATTTGATGTAATACGGATAGAGCATGTTATAGAATAGGACAGGTTTCCCTTATCACGTACGAGTATGTTTCCTTAGAATATTTTTTTTTTTACATTTACGTGGGCGAACTCGCTGGCAAAAATTAGAAATAAATAAATGGTCATTTATTAAAGTTCGTAATTAGCAGCCCGACTTGGCTCCGTACGAATCATCATCATCATTTCAGCCGAAAGAATTCCAATGTTGGACATAGGTCTCCTCAAGCGTGTTCACATCGACCAATCCTGTGAGCACTGCATTTCCGCGACTCTCACCAGGTCATCGGTCCACACTGTGGGAGGCCTTCCAACGCTGCGTTTTGCTGCGCTGCGTGATCGCATAAGGAATTAAGACATCCGCAAGAGAGCCAAGGTCGCTGACATAGCCCGAAGAATCGCCAAACTAAAGTGGCAGTGGGCAGGGCACATTGCTCGTAGAACGGATGGTCGATGGGGCCGAAATGTTCTAGAGTGGCGACCGCGCACCGACTCCATACGGATGTACTAATGAACCGAACAAAAATCAGAAGATATAAATTATAAATGGTCACACAGACAGACTAGAATATTGACTTTGTCGTACCTATATCTACTAATACTAGTGGATGCTCTGTATCACCACATAGCATTTTTACATTGTCAATATTATATAAAAACCGACTACCAAACCCAGGACCTTTTCTTTGTATTCGCGCATGACGGGAAATAATCAAATCTGTTCCATTCCAAATTATATTTTTTCTGAACTGGCGCTGAAATACCAAGAAAATCATAATTCCAAGTTAAAAGCTTACAGCGGTTTATGTTCAACGGCCGGATTGTAATCTAAGCAAAATGTTCGCACTCATAGAACAAAGTAATGTTTTGTAATCTTGTCCGAATGCTTGGGTGTAAGTTGGGAGAGGAAAGCGCGGAACTCTTCATCTTGGAAGAAAGTATTTACCTACGTTGTATAATTTAAACCAGCTTCTGCCAGCAGCTTGCCCCGCGTAATAATAATAATAATAATAATTGATCGGCTGCGCTCAGAGATACTGAGCAACCAAATCGTCTTGACATCTACACAAACACAGACCGCGGCAACGCCGACTACTAACGCAATCTCGCCGCGGTCCAGTCCTAATAATGATGATGCAGATGATAGGGTTGTCACAGTAAGTAGCCAGTGCAACGATGAACTGAGGAGTGCTCTGGAGGATGCGCTTCACGAGTACAGGTCGACTCCGATTGAACTTAGACCCCGTTTGCCACGGTTACCCATGCACAAAAAAAAATAGGGCGCTGGTGTGTGCTTTGGACTCGCTGCTTAAAAACATCTTTGAGAGTAGCGAGAACCTTGTTGATACGCACTCAATTTTGTATTGTGGGGCTGTTGCGGCATGTCGTTTAGCAAACATCAAGTTTTCTAATATAGATGAAACTATTCGACCAAAGCCTGCTGTACCAGCCTGGCAATGCAGGATCGAGAGGCGTATCGATGAGGCCAGGGTACTCATCGGCAAACTACACTGCTTCAGGGAGGGTAATACGCGACCACGAGTGATGCGCTTTGTGAGGCGGGCGTTTCTGGGGACTGGTATCAGCCCTCAAGAATACATGTCTCGTGGCACAGAGCGCATCGACTTCCTGAAGCAGAAGGTTTGTGCATGGGCGAGCCGCATTAGGCGGTATAAGCGGCGGGTTGATCGGTACTCGCAGAATCGCATGTTCCAGAGCGATGAGAGGTGGGTGTATAGAGCTTGGGAGCGACCTGAACATAATGTGATTGACGGGAGCCGCCCAGATGATTTTGCTACCATTACATTCTGGCGAAACATTTGGTCGGTACCTGTCAGTCACACTGAGGGTGGCTGGATGCGTGACGTCGAGCGCGTGTGTGAAGCTATACCAGAAATGGCAAAAGTTACTATTACTCCAGCGGACATAGCCAAAGCAGTTCGTCCGTTACCGAACTGGAAATCACCGGGACCGGACGGACTGCAAAATTTCTGGCTGAAATGGTATAGCAACTCACACGCGCCCCTGGCATCACAATTCCAGTCAGCCTTAGAGTCTGGGTCGCTACCAGAGTATCTAACAACTGGCGTAACCCACCTGCTCCATAAGACAGGTAACCCCGCGGAACCCAAGAATTATAGACCAATAACATGTTTGTAGACGGTCTATAAACTTTTTACATCCATTCTGAGAGCAAAAATTAATCAACACATAGAAAATAACTTGATTATGTCAGCCTCTCAGAATGGATGTAGGAATGGGTCCCGGGGTACCAAGGAGCTACTCCTCATAGACATGGCCATAAGCCAACAGGCTCGTCGATCCCGCAAGGATCTGTCGACGTGTTGGATAGATTACAAGAAGGCCTATGACTCTGTTCCACATACATGGCTCATGAGGGTGTTGGAGTTGTATAAAATAGATGCAACTCTACGCACCTTCCTTGAGTCATGTATGAGGCAATGGAAGACAGTCCTTCGCTATCCAGGATGTCGACCGATCCAGGGTAATGATGAGCCTATTAGGATTAAACGGGGAATATTTCAGGGCGACAGTCTGAGTCCGCTTTGGTTTTGCTTAGCTCTGAATCCTCTTAGCACATTGCTGGAGGATTCAGGACTGGGCTATCGGTTGAGAAGAGGTGGTCAGGCCATATCTCACATTCTTTACATGGATGATCTGAAACTCATTGCCCCCAACAAGTTACCACTGATGGAACTACTGAAGGTAACTGAAACTTTTAGTAGTGCCATCAGGATGGAATTTGGTGTGGATAAATGTGCAGTCATGCATGTAAAGCGAGGGAAGATTATGGAATCTGAGGGGATTCAACTCTCAGATTCCATATACCTTAGATCCCTCTCCTCGACCGAAACCTATAAGTATTTGGGTATGTCGGAAGCGTTAGGCATTAACGTTGCTGACATGAAGCAATCGTTGAAGGAGCGCTTCTTTGGCCGCCTGAAGAAGGTATTAAACAGCCTTCTGTCAGGCGGAAATAAGGTGCGCGCCTTCAACGGTTGGGTCATGCCAGTTTTAATGTACTCTTTTGGCATACTCAAATGGACTCAAACCGAACTAGACGCTCTGGATAGGCGGGTCCGTACATTGCTGACCGCAAATCGGATGCATCACCCACGATCATCGGTGATGAGACTGTACATTTCGCGGAAGTGTGGAGGTCGAGGCTTTTTGAACGCAAAGACTCTGCACAACCGCGAGGTGTGCAGCCTCAGAGAATATTTTCTTAAAACCGATGTGGGTATGCACCGAGATGTGGTCGCAGTGGACAAGGGACTCACCCCGTTATCCATGGCTAAAGAGGACTGGCGCAAATCTGTAGTACTGACTACTGATGACCGCAAGGAAATATGGAAAGGCAAGGAGCTCCACGGGCGCTTTTACCGGGCTCTTCATGAGCCTGATGTAGATTTCTTGGCGTCCGTGGCCTGGCTACGTTTCAGCGACCTCTTCGGAGAAACTGAAGGTTTTGTCTGTGCGATTATGGATGAAGTTATCTTAACGAACAACTACCGGAGATATATAATGAAGGACGGGACGGTTGACATGTGTCGGGCATGCCACCGTCCGGGTGAGTCTATCAGACATATTATCTCTGGTTGTTCTCGTTTGGCTAACGGCGAGTATTTGCACAGACATAACCAAGTAGCCAGGATTATTCACCAGCAACTTGCTTTGAAATACAACCTAGTGGATTCTGAGGTACCGTATTACAAGTATGTGCCCGACCCAGTTCTCGAAAATGACCATGTCACGTTGTACTGGGATCGGTCTATCATCACTGACCGGACTATTGTAGCCAATAAGCCGGATATAGTGGTGATAGACCGATTAGCGCGCCGTGCAATGATAGTCGATGTCACCATCCCACATGACGAGAATCTCGTGAAAGCTGAGAAAGAGAAACAAATCAAATATCTCGACTTAGCACACGAGGTTGTCGACATGTGGGATGTGGACTCGGCTGTCATTGTTCCGATTGTCGTGACCGCCAATGGCCTTATAGCCAAAAGCTTCGACGACCATCTGTCGAAGCTGTCGTTGCGCGGCTGGATCAAGGGCCTGATACAGAAGGCAGTACTCCTAGATACGGCTCGCATTGTGAGGAGGTTCCTGTATCTGGAGCCCTAACCACCGGTAACTTGGACCCTGCTCCCGTTACCAGAGGACTACTATTTTTTATATTTTTAAATGTTTTTTGTAAATTATTTTTTTAAGAAATATTTAAAAATTTAAATTATACGTAAATAAGAAGAATAAAGAGAATAATAATAATAATAATAATAAGGATCTGTGGCTCGGCTGTCAACCTAGTGACAAGTAAAAATTTTTTCTCTTCACATTTTTACGATAAATAATCAAATAAATCTCAAAACAACCCGAAATAATGAAAATGAAACGAAAAAAAATAAATATTCTATAACCATCTATACATCATCATACCATAATGACCAAATAATTTATCGGAAACTATGAAAACTTGAAGCTGAAAAAACACCAAGAATGTTGACAAGAGCTGCAGCTCGCCGTGCACGCCTACCACCTCCGGCCTCGTCGCTCAGCTCCGCCTCGCCGCCGCCGGCATCCAGCCCCACCGTGAATGCTGTGACACCGGCTGTGGCAGTTGCGTCGAGCTCCAGCGACGAGTACTTCTCTCCGCCCACGTCACCACCACCTGCGCGTCGACGGAGAGGACGCCGGCCGCCGAGTGGCTTAGGATCTCGAGGCCCACCGGCCTCTGATAGGGTCCCCGCTCCCAGCGGAAGTGTGCAGCGCATGCGATGGACGCAATCCATCAATGAGAACGTCATGCGCTCATACTATGGGGCTACAGAGGGAGGAAACAATCTGACCGCGTACCGTGTTCGGATGCTCTCTTTGTTTCAGGTGCTTGAGCCAGCCGTCAACGTTTCGGCACAACGACTGTCGGATCAGGTGCGGGTCATCCAGCGTAATCATATGTTGGACGATACTGTACTTGATCGCCTCCGAACGGAAATGGGTAGCCATGCCATTGCCCCCTCGTCGCAGACTATGGTACCAGTAATGGTACCACCGTCCAACCATCTTACCAACCACGCTGACGAAGAGAGTACTGACATGGTTACACAAGTAAGTACCCAGTGCAATAACGAATTGAGGAGTGCTTTGGAGTGTGCTATTCGGGAATATCGAAACATGTCGTTAGAACTTAGGCCGCGCTTACCTCGTTTGCCCATGCATAACAAGAATAAGGCGCTGGTGGCTGCTCTGGATTTGCAGTTGTCAAATTATTTTGACGACTGCGAAGATCTCACCGATACACACTCGATAATGTACTGCGCAGCTGTAGCGGCATGTCGTGTAGCTCACGTCAAATTTCCAAATAGTGACGTAGCTACACGACCGAAATCAGCCGTGCCGGCTTGGCAGTGCAGGATCGAGCGTCGTATTGGTGAAGCCAGAGCACTCATCGGCAAACTAATCTGCTTCAGGGAGGGTAACACTCGCCCAAGAGTGATGCGCTTTGTGAGACGGGCATTTTTGGGGACTGATATCAGCCCCCAAGATTATATATTCCGTGTCACGGAGCGCATCGACTTCCTGAAGCAGAAGGTGTATGCATGGGCAAATCGAATCAGAAGGTATAAGCGGCGAGTGGAGCGGTATGCCCAGAATAGCACATTCCGGAGTAATGAAAGGTGGGTATACAGGGCTTGGGAGCGGCCGGACCAAGGTGTGACTGACACGCGCCTGCCGGATGATGACGCCATGTGTTCATTCTGGCGCAGCATCTGGTCGGTGCCTGTCAGTCACACCGAAGGTAGTTGGACTCGGGAGGTCGAGCGAGCGTGCGATTCAATAACAGAAATGGAGGCAATTACGATCAGCCCCCAAGACGTAGCACGTGCAGTTCGTCCGTTGCCTAATTGGAAATCTCCAGGGCCGGACGGACTGCACAATTTTTGGATAAAGTGGCTACAAAGATCGCATGCTCGTTTGGCATCTCAGTATCAGGCTGCCTTGGAGTCTGGTTCGCTACCCGAGTTCCTTACAACAGGAGTTACCCACCTGCTCCACAAATCAGGTAGTACCGTGGAACCTAAAAATTATAGACCGATAACGTGCTTACCTACGGTCTATAAAGTTCTTACATCCATTTTGAGAGGTAAGATTAACAACCATATAGACAATAATTCAATCATGTCTGCCTCTCAGAACGGATGTAGGAAAGGGTCCCGCGGTACTAAGGAGCTACTCCTCATCGATATGGCCATTAGCCAACAGGTTCGGCGCTCCCGAAAGGATCTGTCGACATGTTGGATAGATTATAAGAAGGCCTACGACTCTGTTCCTCATACATGGCTCATGAGGGTGCTAGAATTGTACAAAATTAATGCAATACTACGCACCTTCCTGATGTCGTGTATGAGGCAATGGAGGACGGTCCTTCGCTATCCAGGATGTCGACATATTCAGAGGAACAGCGAACCGGTGAGAATCGAGCGGGGAATATTCCAGGGTGATAGTTTAAGTCCACTTTGGTTTTGCCTAGCCTTGAATCCTCTTAGCACACTGCTTGAGAATTCAGGCCTAGGCTATCGGTTGAAGAGAGGCGGTCAGGTCATATCTCACCTTCTTTACATGGATGACTTGAAACTTTTTGCCCCCAACAAGCTTCAACTGATGGAGCTACTGAAGGTAACTGAAACCTTCAGTAGTGCCATCAGGATGGAGTTTGGTGTGGACAAATGTGCGGTCATGCATGTAAAGCGAGGGGAGATTGTGGAGTCCGTGGGTACTCAGCTCTCGTACTCCATAGACCTGAGATCCCTCTCTCCAACTGAAACCTATAAGTATTTGGGTATGTCGGAAGCTTTAGGTATCAATGCCACTGACATGAAGCAATCGTTGAGGGAGCGCTTCTTTGGACGCCTGAAGAAGGTATTCAATAGCCTTCTTTCAGGCGGAAACAAGGTGCGCGCCTTCAACGGCTGGGTCATGCCGGTATTGATGTACTCTTTCGGCGTACTCAAATGGACTCAAACAGAACTGGACGCCCTGGATAGGCGGGTTCGTACACTGCTTACTGCAAACCGAATGCATCACCCACGGTCGTCGGTGATGAGACTGTATATCCCGCGGAAGTGTGGGGGTCGAGGCTTTTTAAATGCTAAGACCCTGCACAATCGCGAGGTATGCAGTCTCAGGGAATATTTCCTAGCCGCCGACGTGAGTATGCATCGTGATGTAGTGGCAGTGGACAAGGGACTCACCCCGCTTTCCTTGGCTAACGAGAACTGGCGCAAACCTGTAGTACTTGACACTAACGATCGCAAGGAAGTATGGCAGAGTAAGGAACTTCACGGACGCTTTTTCAGGGCCCTGCATGGACCCGATGTAGACAAACTAGCGTCCGTAGCCTGGCTGCGTTTCGGTGACCTCTTTGGGGAAACTGAAGGTTTTGCCTGTGCAATTATGGACGAAGTTATCATGACGAATAACTACCGGAGATTTATCGTGAAGGACGGTACGGTTGACATCTGTCGGGCATGTCATCGACCGGGTGAATCAATCCGCCACATTATCTCTGGTTGTTCTCGTTTAGCTAACGGGGAATACTTGCATAGACACAACCTTGTAGCCAGGATTATCCATCAGCAACTTGCTCTGAAGTACTCTCTTGTGGAATCGGAGGTGCCGTACTACAGGTATGTGCCCGACCCAGTTCTCGATAATGGCGATATCACATTGTACTGGGATCGGTCTATCATCACTGACAGGACTATTGTGGCCAATAAACCTGATATAGTGGTGGTGGACCGAAGTGAGAGGCGTGCAATGATTGTTGACATATCCGTTCCGCATGACGAGAACCTCGTGAAAGCCGAGAAAGATAAACAAATCAAGTATATTGACTTGGCTCGCGAGGTTGTCGACATGTGGGATGTGGACTCAGCGATCATTGTACCGATAGTCGTGTCAGCCAATGGCTTAATAGCCAAGAGCCTCGACCAACATCTCAGGAGGCTCACGTTAGGCGGCTGGATCAAGGGCTTGATTCAGAAAGTGGTACTCCTGGACACGGCTCGTATAGTTAGGAGGTTCCTCTCTCTGGAGCCCTGACCGCCGGTAGCTTGGACTCTGTTCCCGATACCGGTGGGCTACTATTTTTTATATTTTTAAATGTTTTTAATTTTATAGTGGAATATTTAAAAATATAATTTATATGTTTTGTTAAAGCAATAAACGGAATAATAATAATAAAGAAAGAGAAACAAATCAAATATCTCGACTTAGCACACGAGGTTGTCGACATGTGGAATGTGGACTCGGCTATCATTGTGCCGATTGTCGTGACCGCCAATGGCCTTATAGCCAAAAGCTTCGACGACCATCTGTCGAAGCTGTCGTTGCACGGTTGGATCAAGGGCCTGATACAGAAGGCAGTACTCCTAGATACGGCCCGCATTGTGAGGAGGTTCCTGTCTCTGGAGCCCTAACCACCGGTAGCTTGGACCCTGTTCCCGACACCGGCGGACAACTATTTTTTATATTTTTAAATGTTTTTTTTATTTATATGTTTTTTAAAGAAATATTTAAAAATGTAATGAATATGTAAAAAAAAATAAATGAATGGAATAATAATAATTTATTTATTTTTTAGAATGCAGATGTACAAAGTAGTATGATCTTAATTTAAATGAGAGCCATTTACATTCTACCATAAATTGTGGTGTGCAAATATTAATACATCCTCCTATCACATAAAATTTATTAAAAATTGCTTATATGAATATGACATTTTTAATAAATTACAAAAGCAATTGTAGTGTCAACTGAAGTATGAATTTCAGTTGTCACTAATTGCTATTGTTTTAAAATGTGTGAAAGCAAGTTTCTCCATACAAACTTTGGAGCTTCATTTCATCAACTTAGGGGGTGAATTTTGGAAAATCCTTTCTTAATGCTCGTTTACGTTATAAAGGAAACCTTGTACAAAATTTCACGCTCCTAGGCTCTATAGTTTCGGCTGTGTGTTGATATGTCAGTCAGTCAGTTTCTCCTTTTAAATGCAACATTATTTTTAGTATATGTGAAACCTGAATATAGTTTGTTCAGAATCAGTAACTGAATCGATTCCAATAATTTTTGCACCGTGTTGTATCTTTTTCCAAAATTATTTGAAAAAGGTCACAAGTTGGACACCACCGACACTAAGTACAACACAGGTCATGGCGAGTTATAGCGAACATTAGACACTAGCGTACAGCTGGATGCGGGAGTAAAACAACCCCTCAGTCACCCTAGTGGCCCGATGATCATGTATTTGTGCGGCCAACCAGGTAACGTAACAAGCTTATAACTTCGTGATTTTTCATTGTACAGTTATGAAATTTTGTATAGATTCTTTATTTAAAAATACTAGACACGTGTTTCGGGTTTCGCATATACTGAAACTCATGTTGTATAGATGCCTCTTACTTTACCGGTAATGATACGTTAGCTTTATGTTTGAGGAATCCATATCATGAGGTTGTTTTCTCAGAGGAATAAGTTGCCAGCTTCAAAAAAATTTCCCACTTCTCGTAACTATGGCAACTTGTTACGTCTTTGAGGAAAGTCAATAGAGTCGGTTCGTCAGTTTAGGTAAACAGACACGAGTTTGTTGTATTAGTGTCGATTGGTATAACGTCAATGGCGAGCATTGGTGGCCCAATGGTAACCCAGACTTACGGATAGGCGCTTAATTAAGTGTAATTTTTTTCATCACCACCAGTGAAGGCAAACGCCAGAAAAGGCACATTGCCAGTGAGGGCACATTGCTCGCAGAACAGATGGCCGTCGGGGCCGAAAGGTTATGAAGTGGCGTCCGCGTACCGGAAGACGCAGTGTTGGAAGGCCCCCTACAAGGTGGACCGATGACCTGGTGAAGGTTGCGGGAATCCGATGAATGCGAGACGCACAGGACCGTTCATTGTGGCTACATTTGGGGGAGGCCTATATCCAGCAGTGGACATCTATCGGCTGAAATGATGAGTGAAGGCAAACATGAGAACTGGCCTGTTCTATAAAAGAATTAAAATTCGAAGACATGGGATAACCACCACCAAACCGCTCTGGGTTTGCGTGATGGATTGCAGCCCCGTCCCTGTCCTATAGAGGAGGCTGGAGTTCCAGCAGTGGGAACATTATAAGGCTTATTAAGCTGTGTATAAGGTCTGAATTCATCGCGAACCAGTTTTATTTGAACATATTTTTTTCTCAGACATAGACTTGTTATTCAGAAAATGCGTTATTGATTTTCTATGCTGCCTAATAATATTATTTCAACCTTGTCAGTCTGTCGAACTCGCTAATTGAACCGCCTTGTCTATCAAAGCTAGCCCTGTTCACGTCAGTACATATATTATATAAAATTCCTATGACGCATATGTTTTGGATTTGAGCCAGAAGTAATTTGTGTACACTACTGTTATCGTTACTTCCTCTCGTAGTCTAATCTAGTTAAATGTACCTACGTTTGTTGATATTACCAGAATCTTCAGTATATAGTTACACAATGCTGTTGTTATATTTTTATACAAATATCGTGCATGTTTTCAAACAAATAACAGACATTATTGTCATAATGTTGTCTGTATTATTTTCTGTTTTTTTTCCATAATTGTTAAACACTCCTGCGATACTGGGGTAATAATACTAATTACTTCCTAGTGAATTGTCCCACACGCACAGGACCGTTCGTTGTGGCGACTCTTGGGGGAGGCCTATGTCCAACAGTAGAAGTCCTTCGGCTGAAATGGCGACGATGACGATAATGTGTTGTCACACACTAGGAAGTAATAAGTATTAGTAGCCAGCCCCCCTAGCCAAGTTACGACCGTTTCGTTTCGATGCACTTGCGTCGAACGCCTCGTGTAGGCCACGCCTTCGATTCCTTTGTTCTGACCACGTGACTGAGCGTTGAGATGACGAAAGAACAAAGGAATCTGAAGCGTGTTCGACGCAAGAGAATCGAAACGAATCGGTCGTAACTTGGCTAGGGGGGCTAGTGTGTTGCTCCACACTAGGAATTACCTCTGTATTGCGGGAGTGTTCCCAATCATGTAAATTCACTTACATAAGACACCCAAACACAAAAAAACTTGTAGGCCATACAAATATTGAACTTTACAATATTATACTACTTATTATTGTGTGTAAAACAACGTAATTTTCTAGCCAGCATCAAAACATCAAGGAACCGGCAAAGCTGTTGCATTTAGCGGCGTTTTTGCTCTCAACTCCAACACGACTTCCTCAAACAAGGTCTTTGTTGAAAACAGTTAGATTCCGGAAATCCGATAACGTAGAATACTTCAAACAAATAGAAGTTATTGAGACATCCAATTTTGTA
Organism: Mythimna vitellina; assembly: GCA_949316375.1. Classification (NCBI taxonomy): domain Eukaryota; kingdom Metazoa; phylum Arthropoda; class Insecta; order Lepidoptera; family Noctuidae; genus Mythimna; species Mythimna vitellina. The sequence goes on from OX438696.1 coordinate 7,698,444, forward strand.
GTTTGTTTTGTCGCTTCACTGATTTTGTTAAGAGTTTATGTGATGGCGGATTGAAAAGTACTCAAGCCTGACACAGATCCAGTCAATTCATTAAATCAATACTTCCTACATTATTTACGCCGTGTTCTCGTGGGGGCGATCGGTGGCAGCGATCTCTCGTGCCGGGCCTTGGTGCAGGCCCGGAGCGAGGAGGAATGGCAGGCCGTCGCTTCCTTCTGCGAAGCAGTAATGCTAGCAAAAGAGGAGGCCACCTATGCACGCGTGAGGCAATGGCCTCTGCACTCCACCCGCCGGAATTCCGATCCCGATTTTCGTCCACCGTAGGCGCGGGCTTGCGGATGGCGAGCAATGGGTGGCTCGCCGTCCGACCGCACGGTAACCGTCCGGAACGAGCCCAAGTCGTCGAAAGAGCTGTGTTCCACGTGCCTCTCGGAGATGTCAGTAACTGTAGGGGCCAAGCTGGGTCGAAGCTTACTGGGGTCAAGGGTCTGAATCTGAAAAGAAGACTCAACAACGAAGGAACAGGAGTAGGTTTTTAGTCAGTAAAAGTCTGACACTATCTCTCGCTCCGCCCAAGGATGGGGGACGTCATTGGATGATTTTCCCATCGAAAAAAAAACCTACATTATTTAGTTCAGTTCAGAGGCCCTATCACGAGCTCTTAACGCGATCCATTTGACGACCTAAACTGAACTGTTAAAGGCTACTCGCACAACGGACGGTCGATGGGGCCGAAAGGTTCTGGAGTGGCGATCAAGTACCGAAATACGCAGCGTTGAACGGCCTCTTATGGTGAACCGATGTCCTGTTGAGGGTCGCGAGAATCCGAAGGATACGAGACACAAAGTTTTCAACTTGACGGTGATTACGTAGAAAAATAAGAATATATTTAATTTCATGCGACGTTCCTTTCTTGTACAGGCCGAATTCTTTTCAATCAACCCTCGTATCTACAAAGTTCCTTACCCGTTGTCCAATCTTTAAAGTGCTGAGATTTTTGTGCAAGAAAGTACTATAACATGTTGAGTTTACGGACAAATGTAGCAGAGGATAAATTCTTTATTGGGCCGTGTTGCTGGAGGGTCAATTTTTAGGCCGAAGTGTTTCGGGTTTCCTGTGACGTTCTAAGGCTTAATGATAAAATCCAACAGTTTTTACAGTTCCTGAATGGTACACAGGAGGAGGTTCTGTTTGGCTGAATGTATGTTTTTTTTTTTATGTATGCTCACCGATTTCTCGGTCAACTGTGGACCTATTTTGAAATTTCTTTTTTGACTTTTGTTTTACATTGAAGTCGGATGTATTTTTTTGTAAAAAGTAGTTTTTTAATTATTCTCTGAATTGAACTTGAATAAGTTACAATTTGTAATACTTTAGGGACAGATGATTTGGTTATATAGTACATCAATTAATTTTGGAAGTGGTTTGCCTTCCAACTGTATTACTCAAAAATGCTTGACTTTTAATAAGGTTCGTATAAATATTTTTTTAGTCCCATACCCATCGTCGATCACATCATCGCTTACCATCAGAAAAGGCAATGGTCCTATGCGAGCCCATCACCTTGAACCCATACCATACTAAAAAAATACAGCTTTACTTGTAAGCTCCGCTATCGCCTACACATTGCACCCATAATATTCAGGGACACACAATTTTATACTATTAGGTCTAACGAACACGCATCGCACGCGTTCATTAGTTCCTGGAAACATGTAGATAAGTTTAACCGTAAGAGTCATTATGTGTTCGCTATGTTGGAGCTTTATACTATTAACGATATGTGTATTCATTATTTTGATACTATATATTTTTTCATTTCCAAGATACATTTTTTAGAAGTTGATAATATGATTTCTTCTTTTCTCTCATTTATTTTTGCCACAGCGCTGTTAGCTTCCTCATTTCGGGAAATACATTTGTCGCTTTCGTAGATCTGTCTCCATTCTTCTACAGTATCGTGTTTATGAGTTATATCATCAATCATTATCATTTCAGCCGAAAGATGTCTATTGCTGGACGTAGGCTTATAATATGTGTCGTCACAACGACCCTGCTGTGCGTCTCGAATCCATCGGATTCCTTTACTAGGTCATCTTTCTAACTATACCTTCTAGCGCTGATACGCGGTCGTCACTTCAGAACCTTTCGGCCCCATCGATCGTCAGTTCTTCGAGCAATGTACCCTGCCCACAGCCACAAAACCAGATAATGGCTTCATTTCTGATTTACTTCAAAAAGTTTCAAGTGGGTTCCGTCTGGAGTTCTTAGAATAGAAAGCAAAATGTATACTTCAGAATTTTATAGTATATGGCACGAAGAGTTTCAATATTCCCAAAAATAGAATTTGTGTTTTATCAAAGCAAATTTTCTGTTTAAGAACTTCAACCAGACATATTTAATATTTCAGTCTATATTTTCAAACAAAGGTTTCGTAATATTTTTGTACTTATGTTAGGTACAAAAATATTACGAACCAGTTGTGTACATCTGATCTCTTTAAAAGGAAAACGACATTTGGTATTAAGTTTCCGATCTATAGGATCATGTTCTTATATCGATGGTTGAGGAAATTGTATTGCCTTCCGTAGCTATCATTTCTTTATTTAAGGTAATCAATAATATCTATCAGGTTACTTGTATTCTTCACAATTTATTGTTTTATCGTATTATATATAATTTGTGCTTGCGTTCTTCAACACGTTTGCTCTATTTGTTTTGGGGATTGGAAGTTTTAAATACAGAAGCTTAAGGCACATTCTATTCATCACCATTTCAGCCGAAAGACGAACATTCTTGGACATAGTCTTTCCCCAAGTGTCGTCACAACGAACGGTCCTGTGCATCTCGCATCCATCCGGCTCTCGTGACCTGCAGACCAGGTTATCGGTCTTCAGAGTCTTCCGGTACATTATATCAACCAACAAATATGTTATTGGGTAATGCTACCGAAATTCCACGTGTTTAATTTCTGTTCAAAATCTTCCTCTTTTCAATTCTATCTTTTCTGTAACTTATTTGGTTAGGAAAACTGCAAGGTCCACCGTTGGAAAGCCTCCCTTAAGATGGATCGTTGATCTGGTGAGGGTCCCGGGAATCCGAAGCGCACAGGCGTCTTGCACCCTTCGGAAGTCAGCCAGGGTCATGAGTATGGCCCTGTGGCCGTACTCATGACTATAATGAAGCTATGGTTTTTCTACATCGATTTTTAAGTCTTCTGCTGTCCTTTTCCTCATACCCTCAAATCTAAAGATTGTTTGCTTGCCTTTATCGATTTTATTCACCGACTAGAATCGAAGCAAAGTTTTAATTGGCGATTGTCTTACTTGCAGAACTCAGTTCCATAATTTGATTTTCACTCTGAAAATATTTTTTTTTTCTAACTTCTTCGTTCATTACAAAGTTATTCAATTCGATTTGTGTTACGCATTTGCAATTTTCAATGCCCTAAAAGCATTTTGTAGAACCATTGTTCTCTTAAATGAAAATAATATCTAACAGTACGTAATTACCTACTCCTGAAACAATTTGTTGTATTGATGTTGTATAATATACCTACATTATACATAGGTTTTTCTATACATACTGTTTGGGACTATTTTAGAGGTATGCAGAATAGAGTGTAAATTCCTACTAACATCCGTTAAATGGGAAGATCCTCCGACCAGACGCGTGTTGTGTCTGGTCTGGGCCACTACCTGATAGTTATAGTAGTAGTTCTAATCAGTGCAGGATTTTGAATTTTATTTCCTATGTGGCTTCACAGTTATCGCTACACTATTAATAGCCATTTTCATATAGTCGTGTTAAACAGAGTATTTATGCCTGAGCGTAGCTTGCTTTAATGCTAGCACAAATCATACTCATGAAAATATGATCTTGCGTAAATCAGTCTTATGAAGAATGCCAGTTGTTTTGATATTTACCACTGACGTTGTTGGGTTCTGAAGTATTTGTTTTTTAAATAGTTTTGTTCTAAATATATATAGCACTAGTTTCCGCCAGCAGCTTTGCCTTCATGAAAATAGGTTTTTGAATACAAACTTTAGAACACTGTTTGTTTGTTTTGTGTCGGGGTTGAAATTTGGAAAATTTTAGTGCTCGCCTACGTCATAAAAGGAAACCTTGTGCAAAATTTCAATTTCCTAGGCCCTGTCGTTTCGGCTGTGCATTGATATGTCAGTTAGTCAATTTCTTCTTTTATATAATTATATGTAAATAACTACATCTCACAGATCTGATTCCTGCACAGTTCACCAGCGAAGATCATATCAAGATACTTCAAAGTTATAACCAGGGGTATTCCTTTTTTTTTTGGTTGGAAAATCATCTAATGACATCCGCTCTTGGGCGGAGTGAGAGATAATGTCAGACTTTTACTGACTAAAAACCAACTCCTGTTCCTTCGTTGCCTTTCGTACCAGGGCCGTCTTCCTTTCAGAAGCAGACCCTTGACCTCAGTAGGCTTCGACCCTGCTGGGTCCCTACAGTTGCTGACATCTCCTTGAGGCGAGTAGAACAGTACGCGCCGTCGACGACTTGGGCTCGGTCCGGACGGTTACCGGACAATCGAACGGCGAGCTACCTAGCTCCACCCACCGTAGGCGCGGAGGCTACCACGGTTGGGGCGCGCGCCTATGGTCATATTAATATCACGATTTAGGCTATATTAATATCAACATAGAGGTAGCGTAGCGTTGGTAGCGTTGGAAGGCCTCCTACAAGGTGGACCGATGACCTGGTAACGGTTGCGGGAATACGATGGATGCGAGACGCACAGGACCGTTCATTGTGGCGGCACTTGGGGTAGGCCTATGTCCAGCAGTGGACGTCTTTCGGCTGAAATGATGATGATGATGATGAATATCAACATTTCGATGCAAGTACATAAACTCTACCAAATTCCGACCTCATATACCAGTTTTCCAACATTATATAGCACCAAAAATAGACGAAGTTTTTTCTACAAATCTTCAGTGACATCTACTTTATATTCCCCACAACTTTCATATGCAACGCTTCCTTCCTTCCTGTTATGAATACAATATCAAATATCATTCCAATACGTATGTGTGTAACCCTTTAGTCCCAGAAGACTTAGATAGAGCAGCAGTGAGCTAACAAAATATATCAAACTAGCGTCTGCCTGAGTATCACCCGCACGAAAGTCGAAAATTATCTCAGAAAAAATATCTTGTGTTATTTCAAGACATTTATTTATTTATTTCGCTGTCTGTTAGTTGATACCGTCACCGGCTCACGCTGAAAAGCAGTGGACTCGTCGCATTTTACGTGTGGACACGGCATTATGCTGAGCGTACAGCCGGTTTGCTCGGACGTGGCGCATATATATATTTTTTTATTTTTTCTGTCATAGAAAATGTTTGCAATATGTTAATCTTAAGTTTGCGCATTTTCCGGCAAATAAAAAGTTTTTTTTTTTCTTTCTTTTTCAAAAATTTACAAATATCCTTACAGGCTAGACCCAATACGATATTGTAGTTGACACACAGGTAGGCCATGTGGTATACCTGTGTGCCAAATTTCATCTAAATCCGTTCAGCCATTCGAGCAGCATGAAGTAACAAACAGACATACACACACAACTTTCGCCTATATACAGTGTGGAAAAATTCAATTCAATTCTTTATTGCTATAACACATGTGTTACATAAGATCTTAAGAATTGTTAAACAAGTGCACATGGACCCTGTCGGGCACAGCAATTTCATAAAGTAGGTAGTAGTTTTAAGAGATCAAAGTTATAATTAGAAAAAAAAAGAATATACAACTCAAATGAAATACAAATGTCACCAAATAAGTCGGGTCCTGTAGGGAAACTACCTTAAATCCTTCATTTGGCTCATTTAACTTAAAGGAGACATTCGTTTATTTTTAAAAAGAAACAAAACTGCATTCAAAGATTTCTAAAACTCGCTTACCTCGCCCGGGACTCGAACTAACTAAAATTAAAAAAAACCTTATTATTAAGGATAAAATTTCTCTAACAAACATTTGGTCTTAAAAATAAAAATGATCGTAAAATCTAACATCAACTTTATTTAATTATCAATTTGTAACACTAGTTTAAATTATTTAGATGATAAATTGTTCGTTGTAGTCAAACGTTCCATTTTTAAACTTGTCCACAGATCGCCTCGCATCATGTAAGAAGTAAATGTGCATAGAGGTTTTTTTTAAGGTGGGAAATCATCCAAATGACTTCTCGCGCTCTGGGTGGAGCGGGAGGGCATGCCAGACTTTTACTGACTAAAACCACACCTGTGTCCTTCAGTTACCCTTTGCGTTCTAGGACTACGGGTTTCCTTTTCAGAAATTCTCCGCGGTCCTAGCTAGCGGCCTTCGGCCCTACTGGGCCCCTGACATCTCTTTGAGGAGCACGTGGATCACAACGCGCTGTTGACGACTGGGCTCAGTCCGGTTAATTACCGAACAGCCGGACGGTGAGCTACCCATTGCTCGACGTCCGCAAGCCCGCGTCTATCGTGGCTGGTAGTCGGGGTCGGAATTACGGCGGCTAGGGCGCAGCATATAGGTATTATTTCCATTAAACGTTTTTCTTATCCAAGATTTCAACAAGGGCAAACTGGGTTACTCATTTTTATAATGTTTTTCTGATTTATATAAAGGTACTTAGGTAGAGATAAATTAGCAAGCGTATACTTTATACGAAGTCTTTGAATGTTGGAGAGATAAGAGAACTGTTACATGTCTTTTACTCGTTAAAAGTGAACAGTAAGTACTAGATGTTCATTACAGAACTTGTGTACTAAATAGGTATTCTTCATGGATATCTTGTACGACAGACGAGAGTAAGACCAAATGTTTGTTAGAGAAATTCTATCCTGAATAATAATCATATCGATATATTCGATTTTTTAAATTTTAGTTGGTTCGAGTTCCGGGCGAGGCAAGCGAGTTTTAGAAAATCTTTGAATGCAAGTTTTGTTTCTTTTTAAAAATTAAAGAATGTCTCCTTTAAGTAAAATGAGCCAACTAAAGGATTTGAGGCAGTTTCGCTCCAGGGCCCGACTTATTTTTCCACATTGTTTAGTAATTTTTGGTGTTATGGAGCTCCATAACACCAAAATACACGTGGAAACACGTGAACTTTGATACACGTGGAAATTTGTGACTACACTTAGCTAAGTGTAGTCACAAATTTCCACGTGTATCAAACGACGTGTTTCAATGCACTTACAAAAACATAAATAAAAGGGAGTTGACGCGCGACCCGCAGGGGCCGTTTAGCGCCCAGCCTGATACGATAAGTAATCGATGGATAATTGTAATAAATTGTGGCGGGATCGAGCTCGCGCACTTTTCCGCACTAGTGCGAAAAACAGTAAATTGCATGTTTAAAACCGGTAGGGATAAGAGCAGGTTTTCGATTAGGTGTATTGTCTTCGTCGTTTATACCCGGAATGGAACATTTGCCTGCTGCGGTTTTCCAGTCCAACTATAATTTAGGTATCTTAAAGGCTAGAGTGTTCTTAATAAACTAGTGCGCCTCACCATCAATGATTGCATCACTGCTTACCATCAGCTGGGATCGCAGTCAAGCACTGGTTTATATAAATAAAAAAAATAAAAAAAATTATTAGTGTATATTTGACGACACGGATGGCGGCTTGGCGCAGTGGTTAAGCGATTGGCTGTTGCGCTGCGTGCCGTAGGTTCACCGCATGCACAAATATTTATATGGCCTACATTTAGTTGTTCTGTTTTTGGGTATCTAATGTAAAGGAGGAATTCCCAGTCTGGATCAAGGATAAACAAATATCCATCAATGGAAAATATAATGTGTGTTCAAAGTCAGAAAAGAAGCATTGCTTTTGTAAAGTTTACTTTGTAAAGTGAATTAGCTTTTGATGGATAGATTTATGTTGATTTTGGAATTATTTATCCGATTTGACTCTCTTATAGAGCTCTAAACTTTGATTTTTGTCCTTGACATTCTTCTTTGATACTAAATTCAGCAGCATATATCATTGTATATCATCAAACAAACAAATATTTTTTGTGGTTTTTTTACCTATCATAAGATTACTCTTTTTGAGGATTTCATAAGGCTAAGTATAAACTGCCGCAAAGGTCGAACTTCGAGGTTAACCTACACTTGAAGAGGTCAGTCCGTGGATGGGTAACCATCCATTGCTTACAGATTTTCTTCCGTGCTTCTGAAAGTATGTGTAAAACTGTTGCTCCCGTCTGTCATTTGACTGTCGTTAAGGATACTCAGAAACCAGGAAATCTAGCTTAAAATAGTGGTATTCAGCTTCGTCTGATTAGACTGAAAGTTAACCACATCATTTCAGCCGAAAGACGTCCACTGTTAGACATAGGCCTCCCCCAAGTGTCGCCACAATGACCGGTCCTGTGCGTCTTGCATCCGTCGGATTCCCGCGACCCTCACCAGGTCATCGGTCCAACCCCACAACATGTTGAAAATGGGGTGGGCAGACTGATTGATTAGGTTACTCCTCTTGAAAAATATTCTATGCCATTCAATTATGCTGTCTTTCAGCCTCGATCTTTTTTAACCGTTTCTAACAAAGTACATAATTAATTAAAGAAAATAAATAGTTTTGTCAACAAGCGATGGAGCGCAATATTCTGTGTGTCAAAAGAGCCAGAATGAGGAACACCATGATGCGCTTAAAGACGGGGATCATAGACGTAGGAAAAGTGGCTGCGCGGCTAAAAAGGGATTGGGCAAGTCATATTTACTGTATGGACGCTGACCGCTGGGCAAGTCTCCACAAAGTACAGGTCTCTGAGGATGGACGAAGTCTTTGCCCAGCAGCAGAAAATTATACGGTAAATAATAAAATAACTTTGCGCCACACTTAGAAATACTCCTGTATTGTGGGTCTGTCTACAAACATATACACTCACAAACACAGGACACCCAGGTTTGAAACTATGAATCGAACCTGATGATGATATATGTACATTGTTGGAGGTAATCTCTGGTAGTATTATTCAAAAAGCTGCTTTATTCCTGAGTGACATGAGCTATATTTTATGTATGCGGGTGAAGCCGCGGGCAAAAGCTAGTCCAAAATAAAGTTTCAAACATTAAGATCTCAATAACAATACTAGCATATCGCTATGTTTACCACCAAACCCTGTAATGCGAAATCGATACGAAGCAACTTAATAATGTTATTTCAGCACGGATTAGTTAAGCCGGAGATACATTATCAAACAGTAATACAATCTTGCTTTTATTTTCCGAAACCACATTAAGGGTTACCAAATTGATATCTAATATTAGTCTGAGTTATTTTTTTTTTATTTCAAGAAAAAGGGAAAGAAGAAGGCTTTAAAGATCCTGACTGTCAAATGTGCAGAAGAACATGAAAATGTTGGGACTACACGAACAAGACTCAAGATAGACATAAAATAGTGGCGTCGTGATTATGATAAAGTGACATAAGATAAAGGCTAGGCAGAAGAAGAAAAAAGAAGAATTATGATTTATTTATTTTTAACTTTTTTTTCTTTGAAATTTTATGAGCACTGCAATAAATGCCCTTGCTCGCAAACTGACGTCAGGGTCACCCTTTTCATTCGATCTTTTGTCCTTGGAGTTGTCCCTTAAAGTTAAAAAACCGTCTCGTGTTTTTATTTTTTTTAAATCCAAGTAGACGCCAAAACAGATGTTATCACCTGTATGCACTTGTGAAGTTTGTAGGTCAAGGTGTTGGTTGAAGTGTTTATTGTTAAGGGGATGCAACTCGCAAAACATTTTCACTGTTTTTCATACAACCGCTCTCACGCAATTATGACGTTATTATACTTTTTTCATTCGATATTTTGGAAACACAGTATCTTCTGGATATTATCTAGGCTTCTATTGAAATCAATTTGTAAATTTGTGTAAAACTGATCCAGTAAAGACCTCTGCATGAACTTTGACATTTCGTAACATACTCAAAATTTAATAAAGCCAAAAAAAAAATATCAACAATAGAATCCTTGCAAATTTAATCAAGATTCTGAATGACAACATTTTTTTCAAAACACTTTTAAGGATTTTGAAAAAAAACACGTATTTTCTGGAACAAGTTTTGTGAAATATTCGAGTAAATCTCGGAATCACCGAATGCTAACAAACTTTTCAGGCAGTATCTCTTTTTTTTCGCGTTGCCTCTTCGTCAAACATCGCGTTGGATTGCGTTAGATGAAGTAACAAGCTTTGAAACGATGCTCGATGTTGACGATAGGCGAGTGAAATAGGAGCCTCATGTTTAGGTAGTTTTGAAATGCGTTTGTTTAAAATTGTCTGCCTTATGTCTGTTTCATAGGCTTTATGATTATATACTTATTATTTCTAGTTTATAATGGCCCATTGCTAGGCAAAGACCAGTCTCCGTCCGTCTGGGCAAAAAATTTGTCTGGTAGAAAATGCCTGAGCCATTAAGTCTACCTCTGTACTTTGTATTCTAAGGAAGACATCTCATCTCACTATCTCTTTCATGGTCTACCACAACCTCTTGCAACTTCATGACACCAATTATGGTTTTTTTTATACAGATTATACTGGTTCTAAACGTAGTCTGGGTTGAACCACGAAGTTTACACCAATTGGCGTCAATCGGTTTGCCTTACCAAGTAATCGAAAAAATATTTACAAAGACATGATAAATATAATATAATATTCGCACAACTATCACGGCTATCACTGGCTATGAAACGTAGTCGCTTACAATAGGCCTCATCAGAAGACTTAAAGTCACCCAAAGGGTAATGGAAAGGGCTACGCTCGGGGTTTCCTTGCGTGATCGAATCAGGAATGAGGTTATCCGCAGGAGAACCAAGGTTACCGACATAGCTCGAAGAATCGCTAAACTTAAGTGGTAATGGGTAGGTCACATTGCTCGCAGAACGGATGGCCGTTGGAGCCGAAAGGTTCTGGAATCGCAACCACGTACCGGAAGACGTAGCGTTGGAAGGCTTCCTACAAGGTGGACCGAGGACTTGGTAACGGTTGCGGGAGTCCGATGGATGCGAGACGCACAGGACCGTTCATTGTGGCGAAACTTGGGGGAGGCCTATGTCCAGCAGTGGACGTCTTTCGGCTGAAATGATGATGATGATGACAATTATCACACAACGCCGTCTAGTCCTAAGCTGAGCAGATTTTGTGTTATTAGTACTAGACAACTGATAAACATACTTAAATATTTCTAAATACATACATATTATAGATAAATTACAACCAAACACAGAACAAATGATTGTGCTTATTACGTAAACTGGGTGGGAACCGAACCCACGACCTCCAGCATAGCAGCCAGGGCCACCAACCACTAGACCAACAGGCCAGTCAAAATACTACGATTACTTTCATAAAATATCAATGGAAGTTTTAATGAGGTGTCTTTGTTAACATCAAATAGATATTTCGCTGAAACGTAATTCCATAACAAAAAAAAAAAACTTTAACACAATTTGTATTTTCTTTTTCCAAAACATTTCTTCGAGTTCCCTAACGAGCTGCGAGCGTTAGAAAAATCCACGTCAATTTGAAGTTTAGTAAGAACTTTTATGTATCGCAAAAATGTGCTTATTGTACCTGTCTCTTTTACAAGTAATGTATATGTCTTCAATCAATCTGCCGAACCGGCTTTCAGTCTTGAGGCCTCACTATTAGCTCTTAACGCGATCCATTTTACGACCTAAACTGAAATGTTAAATGGGTGGAGCTCCGAGCTATCGCCTACTAGATCTGAAATTTTAAAACCGTCGTGGTTATATAGGCCTCTGGACTAAAAGCCGACTTCATCATCATCATCTTCCTGCCCTTGTCCCGTGTTATTTGGGGTCGGCGCAACACGTTTTTTTCTTCCACTCTGCCCTGTCACTCGTCATGCTATCACTAACTTCCTTTTCTTTCATATCACTCTTCACACAATCCATCCATCTTTTCTTTTTTTTTTCTTTTACTGAAAGCCTTGTATACCAATATTTTTCATGGAGCGATTGTCTGTCTGAACTCCACAACCCATTAACTTTGAAACACGATAACCCTTTGGCAAGATTGGAGTCAGATTCTCATTGTTTTGACTATCCGTAATGACTGTCAAAGATGCTCAAACGACAGCTGGGACCGACAGCTTAACGTTCTATCCCAGGCAGTGAGAAGTTTCTGTATGTAAGAATGGTCACCTACCCACCGACTGACCTCGACAAATATTGTTTAAGAGGGTCTTTTCCGAGCCGTTTATCGTCAACTTGAGCATGGTTTAAAACCTTGTTCGTTCATCCAACGCAATCCACACTAATATAATAAAGAGATAAAGTTTGTTTTTTGTTTGTAATAACTGAAGGTGCTGGTCCGATTACTAAATTTTTTTCACCGATAGAAAGCTGCTTTATTCTTGAGTGACATAGGCAATATTTTATGTTCGTGGGCGAAGCCGCGAGTTAAAGCTACTGTTTGATAAAGAGGCATCAGGCAACGTAGAAAAAGAGATAATATAACGCCAGAATGCAATGTTGTTATTCAATTACTAGCTGTTGCCCGCGACTTCGTCCGCGTTAAGTTCGTAAAACTGTACAATCATTCTGTGCTTGCAATTAATTCCGAAAGCATCGCAATTATTTATTGTACTTTAATATAAAACGGTTAAAGGTAAAAACACAACTACCTTCAGGAAACATGTTATGTACTCGTCCTGATTCAGATGTATGAACGTTAATGAATATAAAGAGTATGTATGGGTCATAGCAGTTGGCATTTCTGCCTACCCCAAGGAACAAACATACATAAACTAATTCCTTTTGCATTAGTTTATGCATGTTTCTAGTTTATGTTCTGGTAAAACAACATTGTATGATTTTAAACCCTCGCCACAGTGAGCACGCCACAATCGCAGCGGTAATGCCTGTCTTTGAGGAGTAACTACAGAGGCGTCACGGCATCCTTTCTTTATGCAGGACTCACCTGATGTGGGTGTTCCGGAAGGTATATGTATTGAATTCTGCGGGAAGAAACACTCGGGTTTCAACATTGTGCGGATCGCCCGGAGAATACGATGGAGTATACGGTGGAAGTCAGTCCCGCTTGGTCAGAATGCCGGCGCCGCCATGTCCTCGTGGGAGCAAATGACAACCAGTAGCCTCCTTCAGTGAAGTACTACGATCAAAGAAGGTGGGTTCCCAGCCATCGCAAACACGGGACTGCGGTGGTGCCGTCCGGCCGTCTGGTCAAAACAATACTGAATCGACGGCGCGTAGTATTCTATACGCGACTCAATGAGATGTCAGTAAATGGATAGGGCCTTCTAGGGCTGATGTCTGCTAGGACTGTAAGATCATTCGAAAGAGTTACCTCCCATAACAATTTTTGCCTCAATAATGTGTCAATGAAGAGTTTAAGCAGTTAGACAGCTTTGCAACTCGTTTACCTCTAGTAAACTGGCTAGCTGGGTAACGTGCACTGATAGCGTAAAGCCTTAAGTGAATCCAAAAACTACCATCATAATCAACTATCTTTCTCCACAACAGTACTTATGAAGAATTTGGGAGAGAATGCTTGCATTGATTGTTGCAGTTTGATCATCTTGGGAGTTACTTGTTCATCTGTTGTTCTTGTTGTTTTGTGGTTATCTTGTATGTTGTTGATTTTTTCGGCGTGTATTTAACTGACGTCCCCGTATATCACACAAATGTTTTTTCGATAGTGGGAACTACCCTTGAAGAGTCCAACTTTTGAATGACTTTCGGCGACATCTTGTGCGAACTCGCATATTGATGGCCAAACCGAGAAATTACTGACGCCGATTGCCTCTATTAGGACACGGTGGTTCATCCAAGCTGGATAGACTTCCACCGCATACTACACCGGGTCCTCTGGGCGATTCGCAAAATTGTAATATCAGGGTACTTCCAACCGAATCCGGAAAAGCAACCGTTTGAAACACCCACAACAATCCTGAGCTTGTGCATCCATAAAACAATGAAATTACGGTAAACAAATTTAGCAGCCGATTAGTATTATTCCTGAGATTGGCCTCCCTCAGGGGGTTGTTCTAGTGTTGGTCACCATTCACTGCAAGAAGGTAACGTCTAGATGTCGACGCAAGGCTGCAAGGAATCTGAGATACATCATACGTTGTCGAACTATGATCAGAAAAACACATTCGATCCCGTTTTATATGAAACAGTGACTGCAAATAATAAAACACGCCATTATTAGGCCGCAAGGTGCCATCATCCCGGAGGACACAGTGGCACATACAGTGGAGGTGTGCCCCGCAAGGGCAGCACTTTGTCCTCGTGGAGGCAATCGGCGTCAGTGACCTCTCGCGCCGGGCTCTGGTTTGGGTGAGATTCAGAGCGAGGAGTAATGGCAGGCGGTCGCCTCCTTCTGCAAAGCCGTAATGCTAGCGAAGGAGGAAGCCGCAAGCGTAAGGGAACGAACGTCCTCACGCCAAACCGAGATTCCGACCCCGACTACCAGCCACGGTAGACGCGGGCTTGCGGACGTCGAGCGATGGGTAGCTAGCCATCCGGCCGTCCAGTACCTAGTTGACCGGACTGAGCTCAGTCGTCAACAGCGCGTAGTGATCCACGCACTCCTCAAAGAGATGTTGCAAAGAGCAACTGAAGGACACAGGTGTGATTTTAGTCAGTAAAGATTGACACGCCTTCCCGCTCCTACCAGAGCGGGAAAAGTCATTGGATGATTTCCAACCTTAAAAAAAAAGAAAAAGGTGCCATCATCATCATTATCATTTCAGCCGAAAGACGTCCACTGTTGGGCATAGGTCTCCCCAAGTGTCGCCATAATGACCGGTCCATCCATTGGATTACGCGACCCTCACCAGGTTATCAGTCCACCTGGGGGCCTTCCAATGCAAGGTACCATGTAACCCCTTCCGAAAATTTGGCCGTGTTATTTTAAAGTCAATAATTAAATACACATAGGCATTTACTTTTATCGCCTTTGGTTACAGTAAAAGTTGTTAAAAATACCTCCGTCTAACACCAGTAGTTTTAAAATACATAATGCCATCTATCAAATTTAATATGAAGTTCAACTTTCATTGTCATCATTTTTTCTACTTTGAGTCTTTAGATGGCGTTGCGAGTTGCGCGTGGTGTCATATTTAACTTCTTGAAAACTTTAAATTCATACCGTTTGCATATGCTTTGTTTCATTGCGATGAAACAAAGCCTAAGTAATATATCAAGTTACACAGAATTTTAATGTATAAAAGCCATCTATATCGAATTCTAACATTTTGCGTGATACGCACACAACTAAAAACTTCTACAGATATATTATGTGTAGATATATAAAAAAAAATGTAAGCATACAAAAATATATAAAAAAAATCTTATTTACCGTGAAAAAATAAAACCAAAAATTTCGCAAGAGAGCCACATGTGATTCGAACAACCTATAAGTTATACGCAAGTCTAGATACGAAACCACTGCGCTACGGTCTTCGATGATGAAAATTTAAAATAGACGTTCTTATATAAACGTCATAATTGACTGGCTGGCTCCTTATCGATCATAGCGTGATGATTTTCGTTTAAGAAGTGATATTTGCAGCTAAATGGAATAATGTAATATTATTGTACGTGATTTTACTCGCCGCTTTGATTTTATTATGTGTTTTGATTAGTTTTTACAAAATATTAAGAAGATATCGAATAGAAATGTCAATTTTGTTTCGAAAAAATGGTAAAAGTTAGTTTTATTACAAAAAAAAGGATAAAATAATGACAAAATTTTTAACTGTAACTGGGGATCGAACTCGCGGCAAATGTCGTTCAATACCTACATTTTCGATTATTGCTCACCCCCCATAGCAAATAGCGTGATAATTTATAGCCTATAAGTTGCCCTGACCTATAAGGATTATGTATGCAAAATTTGAACACGATCGCTCCAGTAGTTTTTGCGCCTATTAATACCATAACAAAATAATTTTACAGTTTTATTATATGTATAGATTACGTCATCAAGGTGATGATGTGCACGCTTGCCTAGAAGTAAACTATCAAGTGATAGTGATAAGATAGTGGTCACACGCAAGCCTGTCAATGAAAATAATGTTTTTACCGCGGACCTAGGTTGGCCGCTGTAAAAACAATCTGGCCAAATGGGGCTTTCTCGACCCATCTCTAACACAGTGCCAGTGTGGAGCCGCTGCACAGGACATGCGTCATTTGCTATGCTGTCTATCCTGCACAACCACCTGCAGTTTTCAGGATTTATACGAGGCCAATAACATAGCCGTAGAGGTTGCCAAATAATGGTCAAAAAAAATTTGTTTGAATACATCGTCACGAAGAATAAAAAATCGAGTTAAACAGAAACACGTTAATGTGTTCAGTTTATAAATTTTAAATTCAAGTTCGAAATTCTTGTTCCTCAAACACCTATAATAAATTTTACCTAGATGTGGCTCGTTCATTCAGCCGTTCGTTGTCGTTCGCCAAAAGCCGAACGCTGCCGTCAGACTCCTGCCGCTCCAAGAGTTAACGCAATTGACTCATCTCACTAATAATCGTTTCATTTAACAGTATATCCATGTTCGGTCTGAAATTCCCAGCCGAAAATGTGACGTGTATTAGACGTGATGGCGTCGAGGATTTTGATGCTAGTTAGGTTAATTTCTGAGATTCTGTGTACCGTGAGTATCATAATAAAAATGAACGTATTTTTTATTTCATAGCATAACAAACTTTTCGAGTTTTCGAAAAATCTTTTTGAGCTTTTGTCACAAATAAATGTTTTTTTTTTGTTGTTGATAATTCGTTATTAAAGCTGTACTATATGTATTGTGATAAAAAACCTACCACAATGTTGTCTTTTTTAACCCAAAGGTTGATTGTTAAAGAATGCCTTGATACATTAAGTCCGTCTATGTACCACTACTGTACACGAAGTTTAAATAAATAAATAATAACAATATTTTTGCTTTTATCCTTTCACATTAATGTTAAAAAGTCAGAACTTTGTGTTTTTTACTTTTTTATGCTCAAACGACTGAACGGATTTCGATGAAACTTGGCACAACCTAGACCATGTCTTAGAATAGAAAGAAGGATAAGTTTTATTCTGCAATAATTATCTACTACCATTGGCAATAGCTATATTTTATAATTGCGAAAATAACTCTGTCTTACCTCTTCACGTCTTCAGGGCCGTGGCACAGGCCATGGTCCGGAGCGAGGAGGAGTGGCAGGCGGTCGCCACCTTCTGCGAAGCAGTAATACTAGCTAGACGGAGGCCGCACGTGCACGCGCGAGGCAATGGCCCTTGCGTCGCAGCCGCCGGGATTCCGATCCCGACTTTTGGCCACCGTAGGCGCGCGTGGGCTTGCGGATGGCGAACAATGCGTAGCTCGCCGTTCGATCTTCCAGTAACAGACCGGACCGAGCCCAAATCGTCGGGGGCGCATAGTGTTCCACGCGCGCATCAAGTAGATATCAGCAACCGTAGGGGCCCAGCATGGTCGAAGCCTATTGGGGCCATGGGTGATGCGACAGAGATCCCCGAGGCCCTGGAAAAATGACACTATCTCACGCTCCGCCCAAGAGCGGGGATGTCATAAGATAGTTTTCTAAAGCATGCCCTGGAATAGTACAAAAAACACATTTTATTCCGGGTCTTTGTGGATCTCGCGAGCAAAACCGCTGTCAGAAGCTAGCTAGAAATATAAACTCCAGCAGTGAGAAACCGAGTCGCAGTCATTAGCAATATCGCCAAATTATACTTCTAATCAATGTAAATACAACCCTTCACTGAGTTCAAATAGCCGAAGAACAAACCAACTTCTGCAAAAAAAAAAAACGTGCAAATTAGACCCAACTGAGAGTAGCTATTATCTACAAACATCTGCTCTCGAGACATTGATTTTAATTGAAAAGACAATAGCTGTGTGCCGTGTTAATTATTTTACACTTTGAACTGTGTTGTTATGGATTTTAACGATGTTTGTTTCAGTAATAAACGTTTTATGAAAGCGTATGTTTTTATGCGGTTGCTAAAATTGCTTCGTACAATAGGCACTTAAAATTATTAAACTGGATAATAAAGTCGAAATAGTCGTAATATTTGAATTAATGGCAACACGTGTAGCTGTGTGGGAAGATAATTTTATTAGCAGAATAAATATAATAATCTATATATATATATAAATTAATGCCACTTTTCGTTGTAATTTTAGAACTCAAGAACGGGCTCACCTATCCAAACCAAATGTTTAGGCTTTGTTCGGACTATTTAGTAGATGTTTATTTGAATCACATTATTAGGTGGTACGAAGTTTGCCGAGTCAGCTAGTACCTACTGTTTTATAGAAAAGAGGGAAACCTATTTACTGAAATTGCAGAAGAAAATAAAAAGGCAGAGACTCAATAATTCCTAAATCAATTCAATTTTAAACATCTGTTGGAAGGAGGCGCATTACTTTGTGTTATTTATTTCATCACCACTTCTCTTAAAACGGTGATGGAATAAGTCGTGAGGAAACTGGCATGTCCTAGAATTGAAAATTCCAAATCGTCAACGGCGCGTACTGTTCCAAGCGCGCCACAAGGAGATGTCAGCAACTGTAGGGGCCCAGCAGGGTCGAAGCCTACTGGGGCCAAGGGTCTGATTCTGAAAGGAAGACTCTGCCTTGGTACGAAAGGCAAGGAAGGAACAGGACTGGGTTTGTAGTCAGTAAAAGTTTGACATTATTTCTCGCTCCTTCCAAAAAACACGTTGGCACAGTGGTTGAGCGATTGGCTGCTGTGCTGCGTGTCGTGGGTTCGATACCCGCACACCGCATTCTTGTATATATAAGTTTACATCTTTGTTTACGCACCCACGATACAGGAGTTATTCCTAGTGTGGTGCAGTTTTTAAAAAGTAAAAAAAAAATCTAACAATATTTCGACAGTAAGCCCGTGAAATTCAGTGCCTGAAAACTTCACGTACAGAACAGGCAATTGTTTCCATCCTTGGTTTTTATTCACGCCGGAAAAAAACTGGGGTATTGTGTCTTTAAAGAGAATAAAAAATAGAGGAATTTGCTTGCTTTTCTTACAACAATAGTTACCTGAAGGCGCATTTCTATTGTGGATGCATGCAAGATGCGAGACGGACAATGACTATGTATACTACGATAACAGCAAGATTTTAAAGCCTTCGGGTTTCTGTAAAAGGGGTTCTTTCAGGGATTAAGGATGCAAGGTTCTACAAAAGAAAACCATAACATGAGTAACACCTCTATAAGAAGTATATTGTTAGGGTTAACAAAAGATTGGCACAAACAGCTTTGGCTAAGAACTAGGTCCTGTTTCAGAATATTCTGTTATACGTCAGAAACATAGACCTACCTATCTACAAGGACAATCAGTTTATGAAAGCGGTTTGTTTCCATTTTCCTCATCACATTATGACACACCTGAAGTCGAAAATGTGTGTGTAGGTATATCACTTCTTTAATTTAGATGAAATTTGGTATACCGGTAGACCATGTCCTGAAATAGTACATAAGATACTTTTTATCCCAGAGTAGTATTTTTATAATTTAATAAACCGGTCAAGTGCAAGTCGGACTCGCGCACTGAGGGCTCCGTACCAATTCCCGAAAATAGTTTCAAAGATTTTTCCGAATCGCAAAAAAGTCTTTTTTTTTGAGTAATTACAAATTTACATTTTTCAGATTTTCCCCTATACTTGTGCTATAAGACCTTGCTTCTTGGTAAGTTTCAGGATTCTAGGTCAACGGGAAGTACCCTATGAATTTTGATTCCCTTGAGAGTATCGAAATATACGTTTTTTGCGAAATAAACGGCTGCATCTTTTTTCTTGTTTGATTTTTGACTGAAGTTTGACTTGATTATATGGTTTTAATTTCAACTCGATACCTCCACGCGTTCCCGAAATAAAGGATCTTAACAGACAGACGGACAACAAAGTGATCCAATAAGGGTCCCGTTTTTATCCTTTTGAGGTACGGAACCCTAAAAATGTATGGAGCTTTTCCAACATAAGCCGTAAATGTAATACTAAAATTTTGGATGATAATAAATATAATGTGTAATCTTGTAATCCAAACCGTAAACATGTTAATTTAAACGGTTCAGATAATCTATCTATACTATCAATACAACATTAAAATTAATCTGATTTATGTATTACACACCACCAACAGATTTGAAATAAATCTTATTTTCAAATCTATGCTATTAAAATGTTCATTAACTAAACTGACAGTAAGTAATTTATTTAGTATTTAACGTAAACATCCCGTCAAATGGCTGCCAGGGACAGCGCAAACAAATAACACAGATTTTAGTTAAATAATTGACCAGAATAGACTGAGAGTGCTAAAATTACATATGGAGCAGTTTTGGGGTCACGCCTATCACAGATTAAATGACAGAACTCCAGAGGCCCAAGTCTACTATTTTTATAAATTCGTCGTTTAAACACGATCCCATTGACATTTTGCTAAAAGTTCGTAAGGCCAGAGCTCCAAGTCTACTATTTTTATAAATTCGTCATTTCAACACGATCCCATTGTCATTTTGCTAAAAATTCGTAATTCATAATTTACAATGACCGATCAATGGTCTCGTACTAGAGATGGGGTAGAATGACAATATCGAGCTTATTAAAAGCAATGACTGTACTATGACGATCAAATGGTAGGTCTGATCAAAGGAACAGTCAAAATTTTAGCAGATTGCTGAGATGTACGAGATTACCATTCTATGCCACTTCTTTCAATTGAGTTTCAGTGGTTGACCATAGCAGACTTTAGGCCCTGCTTAGAAGGTATGTCCATGTAATGAGACGTAGCGAAGAAAATTTAAAAATAGCCCTAAATGTACCCGTACAAAAGAAAGGTAGAGAACGCTCAGCGTTGGCTGGTGGTGATCTCAAGGAAACCCAATTGCAAAAATCGACAATCAGTGACAGATTGTCCTGGCGCAGAATTACCTATGAAGAGACCCGACCCCAGATAATAAGAGCATGACTGGACCAAGTAGAAGAAGATTTAAAACAGCTAATATGACCTAAAGAAATGGCTTGTTATCACTGTAATACAGCTTTGGCATTCTTGACAAATGAAAAAAAACATAGCTGCCGTAGTTTACCAACATCCATTCCGCTCTATTCTGTACATTGAAAATATCCAAAAAATAAATGACAGGGGGTGTTACTAGACCGACACCGAACCCAAAACTGTTATTAAAAAAAAATTTGCTGATCACAGTCGAAGTGAATGTGATCAGAATTTTTTTTTCGGATGGCTTCTTAATCCGGACTAAACGTTTTATCTCGTTGTCATGGTCTGATCACACAAGGTTCTGATTTTAAAATCAGTGAACAAGCTTGCTGAGAATATTGATGTTTCTAAATACCTACTTTTATCTTGCAAAGTTTTTCAGCACCCTAATTTTTCTTGAGTCAGCGCAGTAAATCCTATTTCTTTCATATATATCTTTATTTCATATTCATACTCATAGTTATCAGTAAAGTTAGGCGCCATTTTTATTTAAAGTAGCCAAGTGAACCACTTGGTCAACTTACAAGTTTTTTTTAAACTGCCAGGCGAGTCTAACTAAACGCTGACCACCAAATTTCTTTGAGCGTTCTAAATGACACAGAGCATGACAAGCCAGTAATACAAGTAATAGAAGTGTATTCTAGGCTCGCCCCTTGTGTTAAGTGTCAAAACTCGATCTATTAGTCACTTCTCTGACTTGCAGTTGTGTTGACCTTTTGGCCCGAGTTGCACTATTGTGGTGTCATGCTCCTTTTTGTGCTATAAATTCGGTTACAAATGTTCTGAAACTAGGACAAGGGATTCATTTTGTGTTTTAGGTGTTTTACATTACGTCTTAAAATCGAGGTCAAGTATCTTGTAAAGTAATTCTCTCATTAGCTATGCTCACTTTGTTTTAAAGGTTGGAAGTCATCCAATGACTTCTTCTGCTTGGAGTGGAGCGTTTGCCTTGCGTTCCAGGACCCCGGGTTTCCCTTATGGAAGTCAACCCATGGCCCCAGAAGGTTTCAGCCCTGCTGGGCACCCACGGTTTTGCTGACATCTCGTTGAGACGCACGTGGAACACTACGTGCCGTTGACGATTCAGGCTCGGTCCGGATCAGTAACCGTAGGGGCCCAGCAGGGTCGAAGCCTACTGGGGCCAAGGGTCTGATTCTGTAAGGGAGACTCGGTCCTGATATGAAATGCAACGAAGGAACCGGAGTGGGTGCCAAAAAAAAGTCTGACACTCTCTCGCTCCGCCAAAAATGTCATTGGGTGATTTTCCCAACGAAAAAAAAAGTTGCTCCCTGTGAAATTCAGATATTCCGCTGACTTCAGTTAGACTGGAAATCGACCCAAACGTACCTACTTAGAAAAAGGCTTGTACCTACTTGTACCTTATCTTCTATCTTAATGCAGGCTATATATATAGAATAACTAGGTACGTGAAACGTTGGCTCCCAAAAAGGCGAGGCACTTTAGATAAACAATCGCACTTGGCACTGTTCTGGGTGGTTTCGTTGCACGCAAATTAATTTCAAGTCTAGGAAATGCTTTAAAAATAATAGTTACACTTTATAGTTGTACCGCGACTATAATTGAAATTCGTAGCAATTATATTTCATTATTTTCGTAAACCGACCGATGACCTGGTGAGGGTCGCAGGAATCCGATGGATGCGAGGGGCAAACGTTTGTTGTGACGACACTTGGGGAGGCCTAAATCTAACAGTGGAAGTATCATAAATATCGACGTCATAAATAAAGCAGCGGAATTCTTATTGGACAATGTATCTACGAAACAAGCTTCTGAAAGCGGCTTCGCCCGCGTGTGTGAAATGGGAGATTATCTCAAGGAAAAAAAGTATTCATGGGATAAAAAGTACCCTAAGTTATATTCTAGAATATGGTTTACCCGTGTACCAAGTTTCATTGAATTCCATTCATTTGCGAGCGAGATTTTTTAAGCGAGCGAGTGGTGAATAAAATGGTCTTGGACCACATCTAACTTTTGGTACCATTATACCATACCCGAAGTTATTATTATAATTTCCTTTATTCATTTCTTAATAAATCACATTTTTGAATATATATTTTTTTAACCAATTATAAAATAATAATTTGTGTTGTGTCGGGAACAGGGTCTAAGCTACAGGTGGTTAGGGCTCCAGAGACAGAAACCCTCACAATGCGAGCGGTATCGAGTACTGCCTTCTGTATCAGTTTCTAGATCCAACCGCGCAACGACAGCTTCAACAGATGGTCGTCGAAGCTTTTGGCTATAAGGCCATAGACAGTCACGACAATCAGCACAATGATAGCCGAGTCCACATTCCACATGTCGACAACCTCGTGTGTTAAGTCGAGATATTTATTATTAATATGCTACCAAGTAAAGGATGCGTATAGCTAGATACTGTTATCATTTCTCCGACTCCATTGATAACCCTACCCTGACTTGCTGTCAGATCACAGACACCGAATGGAAACGAACGAATCAACCTACTTGTAACATTCCATTTATTAATGCTCGATACAGGCCATTCATGAATGTAAACATAATAATTACAAAGCATATTATTGAGAATTTCAGTATCCTTTCAAACATTTGATGAATGAATGTTGAATGACTAATATGTTGAATGTTCTTTGACTAATATTGAGAGTCGGAAATAGCTCCAAATGGATAAACGGTATTCAATACATCATCATAATTATCAAAGCTTCCATCCTATTGATTTGCTTTCATTTTACGTAGAATTATGATTTTGACGGAAATAATTGTGTATATATAGGTAGAACTTACACTGAAACATTATAGAATTGAACTCTTGTTTTTGGGTGAAACATCATCAAATAGCTTCTCTCTCTGGGTGGAGCGAGAGGAAGTGTTAAGCTAGATCTACATTAGACCGACGCACAACGTGAAACACGCCTGCACCCCTAGCCAAGTTGATAATCTGCAATCGTTAACGCTAGTCGAAAAATCAAATGTATGGGAATGGCATCTCAACGTTAAGTCACGTGGTCAGAACAAACGAATAGAGAATTCGTAGCCAAGTTCACATCGTTCAAAATGATAGAATGAATTGTTATCGTTTCTTCAATGTTCAACGCTACATCCTTTGTTATTGTAGAACGACCGGCCAACATGGCTACCAACTTATCGTTTTCTACAATTGCTGACACCGAGGCGTTACCGATTGGAGAACGGAATTCGACATGAAACGGTTGTAACTTGGCTAGGGGGCTGATTTGTACGTAGAACGACGTCGCGTGGCGTGGATCTAATGTAGCTCTACAATTCTGGTTTCCATATAAAATGTATGAAAACCGAAGCGCAGAGATCGGCGTACGTGGCTCACGAGTGCGCAGTTTAGTTCTACCTTCAGACTTGTATTAAACACCGTCGGTGTTACTTTAGTTACCCTTTGCATTCCAGGGCCGTGGTGATGGAGACACTGTCAAAAAATCCCACAGACCTTACGTAAAAATTTAGCTACTTATTTTATATTTAGTTGACCGGTCTGTTTATAACCGGTCGTTGTGACGACGCGTAGTTTTGTGGTAGACTTTTATTCAGCTGTGGACGTATTGCGGTTGAATTGATCATCATCATCATCATTTCAGCCGAAAGACGTCCACTGCTGGACATAGGCCTCCCCAAGTGTCGCTACAATGAACGGTCCCGTGCGTCTCACATCCATCGGATTCCCGCAACCGTTACCAAGTCATCGGTCCACCTTGTAGGAGAAATTTATGATATAAAAATATAATTATGCTTAAATCGGTATACTTTTGTGCAGCCATTTTCTTGTGATCATAATTAAAAATTTATTTGTGCCAATTATTTGTTAAAATTAATTAATTATTACAATAAGTACCTAAAAGGCTTTGTTTAACCGATCTTGTGGTAATGAGGGTGCATATTCTGACACGCGTCACGTCAGCTTCTTTGAAGAGCTCGTAGCTTTGTAAAAGAATCTCTATTGTTGTGCATAATGAAAAAAGAATAAAACCAAAGGCAAAGTTACATTAATTAATATTTCTTTATTGAAATAAAATTCTTTTACCATTAAAAAATTAAAACAAACTCGATCAAGTAAAGTAATTTTGCTCGAGAAGTTCATAAAAGTAATAAATAATTGCATTGAAAACTCGAAACACATTAATATTATTTCCAGCGACGTTAAATGACAAAGTTAATGAAAAAATATCAGCTACCATTAAAATTAAGGGACTCGTAATGTATTTTCATGAATGTGACATTTTAAAATCCTACGTATACCATTATTCATTTTGGCTTTTTGCGGAAATTAAAGTAAACATCTTCGGATGTTATAAGTTTAATAAATAATTGGACTGGAACAATTTGCCTGCTGCGGTCTTCCCGTCCAAATATAATTTAGGTGTCTTCAAGGCTAGAGTGAATAGGCTTTAAATAAACTAGTGCGCCTCACCATCAATTATTGCGGCATGGCGGAAAGACTTCCGGCGGGATCTCATGGTGGAATGGCAACAGCGACTGTCGCAACCCAGTGCTGGGCACGCCATAATTATGGCGATAAGACCCCTCTTTGAGGAGTGGCTGGAAAGACCTCACGGCGTCCTCACCTTCCGCATGACGCAGGTCCTCACCGGACATGGCAAGTTCGGGAGGTTCCTGCACCGGATTCGTGCGGAAGAAACGCCCGGGTGCCGCCATTGTGTGGACCGCCCGGAGGACACGGTGGAGCATACGGTAGAGGTGTGCCCCGCCTGGGCAGAGCACCGCCGTGTCCTCGCGGGGGCGATCGGCGGCAGCGATCTCTCGCGCCGGGCCTTGGTACAGGCCATGGTCCGGAGCGAGGAGGAGTGGCAGGCGGTTGCCTCCTTCTGCGAAGCAGTAATGCTAGCAAAAGAGGCGGCCGATCGCGTGAGGCAAAGGTCCTCACGCCCCAATCGCCGCCGGGATTCCGATCCCGATTTCCGGCCACCGTAGGCGCGGGCTTGCAGACGCCGAGCAATGGGTGGCTCGCCGTCTGACCGTCCGGTAACCGTCCGGACCGAGCCCAAGTCGTCGACGGCGCGTTTTGTTCCACGCGCGCCTCAAGGAGATGTCAGCAAATCGTAGGGGCCCAGCAGGGTCGAAGCCTACTGGGGCCCTGGGTAGTGTGAAAGCGAAACCCGGGGCCCTGGGACGAAGGCAACGAAGGAACAGGAGTGGGTTTTTAGTCAGTAAGAGTCTGACACTATCTCCCGTTCCGCCCAAGAGCGGGGATGTCATTAGGATGATTTTCCCACCCAAAAAAAAAAAAAAAAAAAAAAAAAAAAAAAAAAAAAAAAAAAAAAAAAAAAAAAACCATCAATTATTGCATCTCTGCTTACCATCAGCTGGATTGTAGTCAAGCACTAGTTTATAACAATTAAAAAAAAATATATATATAATTATATATATATTTCTGTATTTTCCAAAGAGCACGGAATCGCCGTACCGCCTAAGGCGACTTTTAGAATTCGTGCCTGTGCAATGTGAGCTATGCTCAAGTATTGGCCATAATCAGTTTTCTCACGGGCCGTGATTTCCCATTTTGGTCGTTGACCAAAATAAAAATAGGTATTTACATAGGTAAATTTGTATGAAACCCTCGGTGCGCGACTCCGACTTGCACCGGTTTTTATTTCTCAATCTTCACAAGATTTTCTGTCAGTGTGAATAGTTTGTCGTAACAATCTCCGGTCAGTGGTTGAACAATCGCGAAAAGTAATTCCGATTCAGCATGACGTCTTGTTGCCTCCGCTATTAATCAAAACAAGCCTTTGGCTAGTTGCCAATTTTTAGCAGTCCCTTGGGTATAAACAGTCTTCGATGTAAACCTTACCTTGTTTCTTTAATTTCTTTTCCAGCTTTTATTCTGAACTCTATGGGATCGGCACTTTAAATAAATATTTTGTAGGGCATTGTTAATTGGTTAACTGTCTCGTGAGAAGCGGTTATGACCCAGTAGTAACGGCCCCGACTTACGAGTTGTAGGTCGCGGGTTAAAACTCAGCCAGGCGCATTACTTTATGTAATTTATTTCGTCACCACTGCTCTAAATGACGAAGAAAAACATCATGAGGAAATCAGCCTACGATTCGAAAACATGCGACATCCGCCAATCCGCACTGGGCCCGCGTGGTGGATTTAACCTTTTGGTTGGATTGTAACCTATCGTACCCTTTTCCTAGGTAAGTAGAGGAGGTAAAAACAATGGCGACATTAAAAGGCTGATTATGCTTATGCTAACTGCCTCGTTGGTCTCGCCGCAAGCGCGACTGCTAAGTGTGAGATCCTGGGTCGGGCAAAAAGTGCTTCTGAGATTTTACATTAGTTATTACTGTGTAGCAAAGTCCAAAGTTTCAAAATTGAGTGTGGGACCCCTGCTTTGCCTCGGAAAGCACCTGAAGCTGTTGGCCTGATCTCTCTCCGGTTGTGTCGGATTACCATTCCATCTGTCTGAGAGTAAAGGAACAGACTACGTCTATGCACTTATAACATCTTCTGCGTACTCGCCTAATCCCTGTTTATTGGCCATTGGCGTGATTGAACTTCGATCGGGAAGGTTATCCTTTATGAAAAGATATCGTGTAACTTCCATAAAGTCTAAAGACACTTTAAACTTCACTGAACTTAGGTACACATCTTGTTTCTGGTCCATAGTGTTCTGTTCAATCTTAAAGAACGTTTTTTTTTTTTTTTTTTAATTGATATAAACCAGTGCTTGACTGCGATCCCACCTGATGGTAAGCGGAGATGCAATCATTGATGGTCAGGCGCACTAGTTTATTAAGAGCCTATTCACTCTAGCTTTGAAGACACCTAAATTATAGTTGGACGGGAAGACCGCAGCAGGCAAATTGTTCCAATTGGCAAATTGTTGTTGTAGGTTTCTAGTTGATTCATGATCGGTCATCGTTTTACGATATCAATTTTAATTTCCTACTGTAATTTATATCTATATATATATATAAAAGGAGAAATTGACTGACTGACATATCAACGCACAGCCGAAACTACTAGGACTAGAAACGTGAAATTTTGCGCAAGGCTTCCTTTTACGACGTACGCACGACGTAAATAAGCACTAAGAAGGGATTTTTGGAAATTCAACTTTTAAGGGGGTGAAACAGAGGTCCAAAGTTTGTATGGAGAAATCTATTTTCACGCGTACGAAGCCGCTGGCAGAAGCTAGTCTTTCTATATTATGAAAGGTGGTACTTACTTATACTTTACCATTTTAAAACTGAGAGTCAGACTAATACTGATTTATCAACAAACTTAATTTAGGTATGTTAGTTCAATACCTTACCGTAATGCAATAACTTGAAGACTATCGGACTTTCAAGTTATTCCTAACAAAAAAGAGAAACAAACAAAACTTATCCCAGAGAATGGACACTTGTACATAAGTACACAAAGTATACGTAACTGTTTTTTTTTTTCGAGGAAGTATTTCATCAAATCCTACCTACCGCTATCCTACAGCTCTGGGTGAAGCAAGAGAAGTGTCCGATTTTTACTGACTAAAACCCACTTGTATTCTTCTAGTTGCTGTTTGCGTTATTGATACCAATACCACAAACTTTTAGCAGCAATTACTGCGAAGCTCGTTTAACAGAACAATTGTTCTGGAAAATTAATTTAGGACATTGAAAATAACAAGTACCTACGTAACACCAATCTAACACACAGATCTACAGTGTTCTGTTCAATTCTAAAACCCCCGCTTATCTTAAAGAACGTTTGAAGCTCCTTCATGACACACATACTAGATATCTTAGGTCATCGGAAAACTTGAGGCTGAGATGCCAAGCCATTCCACCAATTTTTATGACAAGTCGTTTGCAGTTCAAGCAGTGCGGCTGTGGAATGCTTTGCCCGTGTCAGTAAGGCAAGCTCAAACACTCACAATTTTTAAAAAATATTTGAGGATACTTATTATACCTTTCCTCTTGCACGTCGTCAGTAAGTACATCATTTCTTTGCTTTCATAATTGTATATATTATATTGTTTGTATTATATGCAATTTATTAGCTAATGTATTGTATATATGTAAATAGTACACCACGAACTACCTGCGTATCTTTTTTCTCCTACTCTGTCAAATCCATCCAAAGGTTGTCTGTAAAAAATCGCTTTTAGTGATAAGATCGCCCATTGTGACACCCTATTAATGTTAAGTTCCTAATGTTATTTGTAGTTTTGGTGTACAATAAAGAATATATCTATCTGTCGAATTAAAGAACTTACTAATGAACGAAGAAGTTTAAAAAAATAACTCGATAACTCTTGAATAATCCCGCAGCCCAAAGTATCTGTTACACTGCGCTCCGAATTTCGAAATACCAATACACAAAGCAAAATAAACTAAACAAATTAAATCAGATTTAGTTTCTACGCACTGCATCAAAATGGTGTACGTGGAAACAATCGCCAAACATCTGAAATGTCAACAATAACCTGATTTATTATGGACGAGCTATTTTGCTCACAAACAATCCATTGGACTGCATTAATCATGTAGAATCACAACCGATGGAAACATTCACCAAATTAACGCGAACATTTTAAGTTTATTTATTATTGCGTAATAGGCAGCTGTTCCTATTAGTAAAAAACTGGGCAAGTGCGAGTCGGACTCGCGCACTGTGGGTTCCGTACAAACTTACCTCTGTAAATATTTCAATTCCCAAATGGTGTCTCGAAGATTTTTCCGAATCGTAAGTTTTTTTTTGTGACGTAACAACAAATTTACTGTTTTCAGATTTATTCATATACCTGTGCTATAAGTCCTTGCTTTATGCCAAATGTCAGAATTCTGGGTCAACGGGAAGAACCCTATGAATTTTGATTCCCTTGAGAGTGTCGAAATACACGTTTTTTGTGACATAAATGATTTTTTTACAGCTTCAAGGAACCGCCCACCTGAGTATATGGCTTTAATTTTAACTCGATACCTCCACGGGTTCCCGAGATAAAGGGTCTTGACAGACAGACAGAAGGACAGACGAACAACAAAGTAATCCTATAAAGGTTCCGTTTTTTCCTTTTAAAGTACGGAACCCTTAAAACGAGTAGAGGTAGAATTAGAAATGTGAGCAGCGAATGTCCTGCTTATCAAGAACTTTGCTGAGCAAGTTTTTTTCTTTCTTCTTAGTGTGTCGATGGCAAAAATAGTTTGTTCGAAATTAAACTCGTTACCTGGCTGAGTATTCGACCACCGTAATGCCGTCCGCTGACGCTGTCTTTAGATCTTTAGGTGAACAGGTAACAGGGCACATGACCGTAGAAGGAAAGTGACATGATCTGCAGAGAGACGCTGCAAAAACACTGAAAATTGAAACCGTCGGAGAACCTCCACTTGTGGAGCTTTCTCTTTAATATCTGTAGTAGCTCTTGGGTGCTAGGTAAGAGATAATCTTCTCTTAAGTTAGCGATAAAATTCCTTCCCCCCAACCAAGTTACAATCGTTTCTTTCGCGCCGAAAGCCTCGAGTAGGCCACGCCTCCGATTTCTTTGTTGTAACCACGTGACAGCGTTGAGATGACGTCAGAACAAAGGAATCGGAGACGTAGCCTACTCGAGGCGTTCGGTGCGAACGATACGATTGTAACTTGGCTAGGGGGGGGGGGGGGGGGCTTATATTTGACTTTTGGACAATCGATATCATTGATGCAATGTCCCTTTTCTCAGTAGGCTCTTATCGCTTGGGCAAACTGGCTGAGAAACAGTTCTCATCAGTTTGACCAATCAGTGATCAAATAATTAGCTTACGTATCCCTGTACTGACAAGAAACACTTAATCTATAATATGTTTCTTCACCGAGAAAATAGTCTATAGCTAGTCGCTTCCTTGTTGGTGACGATAGGACCTTTAGTGGAATGCGGAACAGAGTATAAAGTCCCGCAAACCTTCGTTGAAAAGAGAGGATCCTCCGACCTAACGGGTTTTATGTCTGATCCGAGTGACTGCTCGATAAATGTTTTCGAGCGGTTGTACATATAAGTTCAAATCACGCGAAGAACTCTGATTGAGCGATGTTTTTTTTTTTGGGAGGGGAAATCATCTTATGACAAATCCCTTGGGCGGAGCGGGAGATAGTGTCAGACTTTTACTGTTTAAAAACCCCACTCCTGTTCCTTCTTTGCCTTCGGCCTAGGGCCCCAGGTTTTACTTTCACACTACCCGTGGCCCTAGTAGGCTTCGACCCTGCTGGGCCCCTACGACTTGCTGACATCTCTTTGAAGCGCGCGTGGAACAGTACGCGCCGTCGACGACTTGGGCTCGGTCCGGACGGATACCGAAAGGTCGAACGGTGAGCCACCCATTGCTTGCCGTCCGTAAGCCCGCGCCTACAGTGGCCGGAAATCGTAATTGCGCGATGTAGGATTTTGTTGTTTAGTTTCTATGTGACGCCAAGATGTCGCTACAGACCGACATCTTAATCTAGCTGTAAATTGTGGCATTCCGTCATTTGTTTATTCGTGTCAAAGTCGTCAACCGTAAAGTGTTCTGGCTTTCATATTGTGCTACATTTAGTATGCTATTTATTCCATTTAAATTAAAACCAAACAATGTAACAATGTTTCTAACACTGATTATTCGGGGGGATTTCTGATTTATTTTTTCTGTCGGAAATTTGAATATATTATTATTTGAATTATTTTTATAACAATAATAATCGTTTAGTTGTCAGGAAATTATTCCCATATAAGTAAACTACAATTTACACAAAATACGCACATACATACACAACTATATAGATTATATTAAAAACATATATATCTTATATTTATTATGTTTTAACATCAATTGTTTTGATATTGTAGTTGTAAATTCCACCTATTTTTCAAAGCATTATTTTCTGCGGTAAAACCATCCATTTCTATTTTAATAAAATAATATCAGATTCAATGCATATTTTTATAAATTGTAGCATTTTTTTTTTAAACATAATTTAATATAAGAATGTTTCGAAAATTTTGGACAACAGAGTTATCAAAACATTTGTGTAAAATAATGTCATGAAACTGTGTTTTGTATTTTTCAACATTATATGTTTATTCATTAAACCCCAAGCGAACGCCGGCGTTCACTCGCTCATTGTCTTTATATTGAGTTTCTAATTACGGTACTCAAATAGTTAAACATTTATTGAGTGCATTTACAGCAAACATAAGCAACTTTGTTCGTATCACCTAGACTCTAGATATATCATCGTTTAAATAAAATCAGATAGTAGAAACAGAATCTTTTCAAAAAGTTCCATATAAATATATTTATTCTGAATCGCACATCTTTTTGTTTTAGGAGTTGCGCAAACCCGATACTAAAACAATTACCTTTGGAAATAGCCTAATCGAACTTTCATGCACGTACAGAATCTGTATTGCCTCTTATTTCACGGCTGTGTCTCAAGTTCTGCAATATCATCCATCGTAGGTTATCTTCCTGCATATAACATACGTTTTGGTGCTGAATGTCCAATATAAAACTTCTTGTATTTATTGATCGCATGCAACCAAATATCCTTTGAATGAGGTTCGGTTTACTTTTAGATTTTGGTATGGAAACTAAGTTAGGTTTTACTGTAAATCTTTGTCCCTGGAAAAAAGAACAAGTGTAAAACTAATTCTCGTAATAATTATCAAGTAGTAAATCTAGTGTTTGTATGATATGCATGGGTCAGAAATACGTAGATGAACTTGCATCGAAATGTTGATATTAATATGGATCTTCCCGGGATTTCTAATGAAAAATCCCGAGTGGCCAATAATATTACGAAAAAAAAATAATAAAAACCTCAGAGTTAGATAAGACAAATAAAATAATCATAATCTCCGATTTATCTTCTTTTCTATTTCTTTACCATTAAGCTCCAGCTACCATGTTATGTTTCTGCATCACCCTAAGGTCGACTGGTAGAAAATGCCTAAGGCTTTAATTCCGCTTTTGTACAGTGTTTATTACTGGTGCATAAAGTTTAAATAAATAAATGAAACAAAAATACTTAAACATACAATTTTTATTGAAAAAGATCTCTCTACGTCAACTGAGGTAAGGTTAACAAATTTATACACTTCCTCCTCGTCATTAATGCAGGAAGAAACTTTTTCTGCTATATTTTTGATAGTGTCATAAAAAAAAATCTGCTGTTTAAAATTAATCTCGGGATTTGAGACATATTCACTTTATTCTTTCGCTGGATAAAATCGGTGTAAGTACATTGTTTAACTCTACCTAATTCCGACCTCTGGTGATATTTCACTAAATGTGTGTGAAAAGTGTAATAATGTTTTGACAAGGAACACGAAGCGAGGATTTTTTTTTGAAAATAGTAAAATAATTTAAGTAGGTACTTAATATTATTTTACTATTTTTTAAAAAAAGACACGTCTTAAAATAAAAAAAAAAAATCCATCATTCAGTTCACTCACAAAACCGCAGATTCTTTTTACTCAAGCAATCTTAAATATGTTTCATCAAATAAAATATCTCCATTACCCAAAGATTTCTTCATACATTTATGTGAAAACCATTACTTAGTACACATTTAAGTGGATCCATTCATTCATAAAAGCTTTTTCCAATTCATATCACCCAACCCAATTCGACCTATGACATAAAAATTCGCCAATGCAGTACTTTCACGAATAACGTAAATAGAAATTCTGGTAAAACATTTCTACGGATATTACTGAAGTTTTTTTATCATGAATCAAACCCCAAAAGTTTTTAAAAAGCAATAGGTAAATTGCGAAATGGGAACGGTTGCCAAAATGTGCGAGCAAATTTTTGGGACAAAGAATTTCCGAATGAATCCTGGATTTGTATTGTGGAGATAGCATCGGTTGTTTTAATAAACAACAAACTGAACAGTAAATGTAGCTGTTTGTATGTAATCGAATTCTAAATTAAGAATTAAGGTGCTTGGGTCATGGAACGCAAAGGTCAACTGAATTACACAGGTGGGTTTTATTCAGTAAAAATCTGGCTCACCCTCTCGCTTCACTCTAGGCGAGAGAGATCATTGAAGGATTATCCTACTCAAAAAAATGAGCATGTACACGGTCAAGTTACAAAGGGCAGTTAAAGTTGCAACCTACACGCGCTTCAGCAACATTTATCTACGTACTTTGTCCCATAAAATTCTTCTCCCATTTTCACTTAATCCTGTCAAGTTTTCGCTTTCGTTCCGCTATCTCCACCTTGTTCTGCTGTGATGTCGTCTGGCTTTTGATTGGACCTATTATGTGTTTTTTTCACCTAGTATACGGCATATACATCCGGTGCAATCTTTCTTACACTAAATCAACTGTGTAAGTAACTTTTCAAAGCGTTATAATATCAGATGTACTAAAATTCTAAAACACGAATCGAAATCTAAATGTCAAAATAATTAAAATTCTCGGAACACCCCAGTTTTCCAGATGACCTGGCAACTTTGTTAGAGACTCGAGGAGTATGGTCGGCTGATAACCTCAATTGAGTTCACAACGGCCGCGTCGGAAAAAGTTCAGAAATTCGCAGGTGTTAATCGAATTTCGCTCTCGGCAGCTATCATTCGGTAGAGTTGGAAATTGTTTGCTTCAATCTTATTTCCTTCCAATTTTTTAATGTTCTACAACGTTGATAGCGAGCTATTTTCTGCTATGTCCAAAATTAGAGTTAAAGGTCCTACCTATTTTAATATATACGATAAATTTAGGTGTCTTCAAGGCTTCTGGCCACCGTAGGCGCGAGCTTGCGGACGGCGAGCAATGGGTATCTCGCCGTCCGACCGTCCAGTAACCGTCTAGAGCGAGCCGAGTAAGTCGTCAACGGTGCGTACAGTTCCACGCGCGCCTCAAGATGTCTGCAAACCGTAGAGGCCCAGCAGGGTCGTAGCCTACTGGGGCCAAGGATCTGCTTCCGAAAGGAAGACTCGGCCTTAGTACGAAAGGCAACGAAGGAACAGGAGTGGGTTTTTAGTCAGTAAAAGTCTGACACTATCTCCCGCTCCGCGCAAGAGCGAGAGATGTCATTAGATGATTTTTCCACCGAAAAAAAAGGTGTCTTCAAGGCTAGAGTGAATAGGCTCCTATTAACTAGTGCGCCTTACCATCAACGATTGCAATACTGCTTTCCATCAGATGGGATGGCGGTTAAGCACTTGTTTAAATTATTGAATGACACCACGTTTGAAAATAA
This sequence comes from Mythimna vitellina, assembly GCA_949316375.1. Classification (NCBI taxonomy): domain Eukaryota; kingdom Metazoa; phylum Arthropoda; class Insecta; order Lepidoptera; family Noctuidae; genus Mythimna; species Mythimna vitellina. Next base: position 7,733,698 of record OX438696.1, read on the forward strand.
AACGTTGTAAATAAATAAACATGTGAATAGTCCAAAACATGATGACGAATTAAAGCCATTGAGCCTGACCCAGCTGCAAAAGCAATAACTGTCTGGTGTAAAACCACATCTCACACTCAATAAAATGAGAAAATGTTCATAACAGCCATTTTCCTATCACCGGGATAGCTTTGGAATGAACAATGGAAATAGTAATATTGGATTGTATTGAAACAATTTTAAACCGTACTGCAGAATTGCGGTTATTATTAACTGGGTACTGAACATCAATTATATTTATTAAAAAACCGTACTAATGAAGTATGCTCAGCCCCCCTAGCCAAGTTACGATCGTTTCGTTTGCGTTGATCGACTCGAGTAGGCCATTTCTCCGATTCCTTTGCTCTAACAACGTGACTGAGCGTTGAGATGACGTCAGAACAAAGGAATCAGAGGCGTGGCCTACTCGAGCCGTTCGACGCAAACGAAACGATCGTAACTTGGCTAGGAGGGCAGATGTATCCAATAGAATTATTAAAGAAAAATATTCAAAATTATTTTATTTCAGCTAATGAAAAATTATATTACTTTACTCGATTTAAAGTTAAAAATACACAGTATTAAAAAAAAAAACAGATTTAAAATTCCAGTTTAGTTATGGTTTCGATTTCGTAGTGAGAACCACGAAACAAATTTCTACGGAAAAGTAGGTAACTCTGTCATTCGAAATTCCGGAGTCGAGCGTAGAACTAATTTATTCAATTCTTTGTATAGGATTTGTTCTAGGACTCTTTGCTTCCACAACTCATTTGTAATACAAACATACCTGAATTTTGGTTCATGTTAACCATTTTACTTGGTAACAATGATTTAGTATCGCAACAATGATTTATCCTCAATATGTCTCGAGTCCCAACTATTCTGGAGAATTTCAATTCGCAAAATATACAAACAGCTCTCCATAAAATCATATCAACAAACATCTCAGCCAACACAAGATACCTTAAATCTTATACAGAAACTGAGAATTCAGTAATTGATAAAGGCGAACAAACGTTTCGTAAAACGGCTATTACTAACATGCTGCTGAGTCAAGAACCTCTTAAAACATAAAACAGACTGGATTGAGAGCTAAAGGAGAAGTTTATTGTAAACATTTAGAATTCTCCAAGTTAATGTGGGGAATTCTGACTTTGTATCTGGTATCGTATCGCGTGTGGAGTAAGTAGAACTTAAAGAAGTAACACGACATAGTTAGGACTTTAAAAGTCGGACGGTAAAGACGGTACTGTAATAGCATGCAGTTTAAAGTTTATTGTGTACAAACATTCGAAATGTTGTTTCCTTTTCAAGATCTAGTCTTTAGTTCGGCTCTATTCCTTTCATGTCTTAAGTTTCATGTTACCAAAGGGTAATTTAGGTGGAAAACTTAAAATTATCGACTTACCTATAAAAGTCTTTTTCGAGATCGTTTGATGGATCACTTGCCGAAATAGCTCTAGTTGAAAGCAGATCACTTTTAAATCCGCAAAGTGAAACTGCATCCGAGATAAATCGAACAGTTCCTTTACTCAAAAGTGCAGTTAAAATAATCCAAAAGAGAAGAAGACATCGACCAATAGATTTTCACACAAAGAGCTTTTTAAAAAGTTTCCAAACACATACATTTGCCGTCACACTCGGAGCAAAGTAGCTCGATAGGTTGCAAACTCCCAACTTTGCCAGTTTTCGGACTGAGAAAAATCCGGAGTAATCTCCCCGGATAGTAGCTCTGCCTTGGGGAGCGAATCGAAGGATACAGACGACTACCTACCTAATATTTTACGGTTCCTTTGAAACTCTTTACGCGTTATTGTTGTATTTGAATTTATTAATATTTTACTCCGAGAAGAAATTGATTGACTGCCTTTGTGAAAAGGGATTTGAATGACTAGTTTCCGGTCTTGGTCTGAGTAATTGGTAATCAAGACGAACCTCCGGATATTCGTTTCAGGCGAAGTAATCAATGATAATTATAGTAATGAATAGAAGTTAAAGGGGGTAAATACAAAAGGCACATTTTCATTAATATTCTGTCTACATCTATCTCAATTAGATAACGTTCTCTTAATAACTAGATACGGGCATAATGATACATCTTTATGTGCAATAAGATCTGTATCAGTATTTCTATGATTGAGTACACAGAGCGTTTAGCGTTTATGATTGGAAGGTCAATTGGTTCGAGCTCTATGGAAATTTCTTACATGGGACCTTGACTGGGCTGAGTGTATAAATATATTTTTAGTATTTGACCTGCTTTTAATTAATTCTTTAGTTTATTGATGGCTATGATTGTGATCTCCAATGATTTGAACTAGCTTGGCTGATAACTGTCTGTCAATCAACTAATTAAACTGCAAGAAGTTACTCATTAAAAAAATAAACCTTTTGTCATTATTTTGAGAGCACCGATTTCATTGAAATATGGTATAGTAATTTTAGACAAGACCTACTTGGAAAAAAGGCATGAAGATGCCGTAGTCATAATCGTTTAAGTGAACACAGTAAAACCTCACGATGTACAAAGATCCGTAGACTTGCACAATATCACCTGTCTTAGTCGTCAGCAATCGTCGCTATCTTACTGAGTCTTGAATTTAATCTTTATTGTAACTTTCTCCTTAGGTAGAAATTCATCTACTCGTACAAATTGCCCGACGCCACAATCAATATAATTGCATTTTTGAATAAACTGGCACAAATTGGATATTCCTGTAGTTTCAACTCGAATGGTTCCATTGTCATCGCGCATTTTTATTTAATCTGTTTTTGGATTATTTTAGTTTGCTGTGAATACCACTGCAATAAATATGGATTCCTCTACATTGGATATTGTATTGTACATGCTCTAGAAACCCTCGTGTAAGTTAATTAAATAGACTTACACGAGGGTTTCTAGAGCTTCCATATTTTTTTAGGTTATAACTTGTTTGACATTACGAGCATGGCAGTGGAGAGTTTGTCGTTCTCACTCAAATGTCTCGCAGATGGTGGCACGTGTTATTGTGTCATTCAGTTCCCTTCAATATGGTTGAGCTGAGTGGGGCTGATGCACGCGTTATGCACGTGAACGGGTGCCGTCAGTTAAGATTCGTCATCTTTTAGCTGCCAGTGGCTTAATTCAATTTCTATATAATTACTTTTTGTTTATTATTGTTATTACTTATCTACATTGTGCTCACATAAAAGAAGCGACAAGGTATATGTAACCAAGATTTAAGTAACTCATAATATGATTTAAAAGAGTGTCCATGGAGTGAGTTAAGGGTTCTGTTTTTTCATTTTGTGGTACGGAACCCTAAAATATCCTACAGAACCGTTGGGAAAGCGAAAAGTACTGCGTTTCTCAAGCTCTTCAGTTTTACTGTCTATGTAAGGGAGTTTCGTTTAAATTATGTATGTATGATATGTGCTAACGTTCAGTACTTTTGTTTGACGTTGACTGTGTAAATGTTGAAAGCTGTTTGTGAAAAGATATTCAGGAAATTTTCTGAGTATTGTTCAAAGACGTCGTAACCTTTTATTCGCAAATACTGTCTTAATAAAATGTGTAGATGTTAACAGTAGCATTGACGTGATAACCTCAACATTATCCAGTTTTGTCTTCAATGAGTCTGTTTTGTTTTTTATTTGGTGGGAAATCATCTTATGAAAAATCCGGCTCTCCGGAGCTGGAGATAGTGTCAGACTTTTACTGACTAAAAACGCACTCCTGTTCCTTGTTTGCTTTCGTCCCAGGGCCCCGGGTTTCGCTTTCACACTGCCCGTGGCTTCAATGAGTCTGTTAAGATTGTTGATTTTTTATTAGTAGGTATGGTATATAGGTACATGTAGTGTTTGTGAATTCGTGTAGAAAATGAGTACAACTGCTGATGCTGCGTAACTTGCTTGTTTATTATTTTTGTATTTTTTTTTTATATAACTTCTTATTAATAAATCTTTATAATTACTCCGTCCTGTGATTCAAGTTCAAAAGTTTCCATTTATGCTCTGTCTCTTACATTCCCTTCCTTTTCTCGTTTTCATATTTTTACGCTTCATTTCACGCGTCATTTATACGTTCCGTTTATCCATCCTACATATATCACGCACACAACACACGAAACTAAAAACAAAACTTTTAATGACTTCAAAGTAAAGCTTAATTTCAAACCGGAAAATTGTTGCGAAGCGGTCAAAGAGATTGTACTAGATTGGCGAAAAGGAACGAGCGAAAATAATGTGAGGCTGTGGCTTTCAACGGAACTTTAGAAAATCAATCGAGAGGTAATGGGTACCGGGTAACACAATAGTGGTGCTCTGACCTATCAAAGAACCGTTATGTTAACCATAAAGCGACTTTAAACTCTAAATAATGGTAGTTAGGTACTATAATACAAATAGGTTTAAGTACGTGACCGCTCCATCGTAGTGGTATTAATGTAGACCTGATAGTTTCGGCCTAATATTGCGTAATTATTACTGGGGATTGAATTCAAATTACTATTGTAATTAATGCTGTGTATCTATGCACTATAACGATTTAAAGATTCAGAGCATTTATTTCAAACAAACCATTTACAGGCTCTTTTGAATTATCAAGAAGTCAGTCAGAAAAATTATACTAATTGCACATTCCAAAGCGTAGATCTCTATGGAGCAGAATATGCAAGAAACTCCATGGCCACTCTGTCAATTATGACGATGTCTCACAGACCCCGGCGATATTATTTTGGTGAATATAATTAAGTGCGAAAATTGGTGAGCTTTATTTAGCAGTCTGAGAGACTGTTGGTAGGTTTTTTTTAGGTGGGATATCATCCAATGACTTCTCCCGCTCTTGGGCGGAGCGGCAGGGCGTCTCAGACATTTACTGACTAAAACCCACTCCTGTTCCTTCTTTGCCATTGTTCCAGGGCCCCGGGGATCTCTTTCGCATGACCCATGGCCCCAGTAGGCTTCGACCCTGCTGGGCCCCTACGGTTGCTGACATCCCCTTGAAGCGCGCGTGGAATAGTACGCGCCGTCGACGACTTGGGCCTTGTCCGGACGGTTACCGGACGATCGGACAACGAGCCACCCATTGCTCACCGTCCGCAAGCCCGCGCCTACGGTGGCCGGAAATCGATTCCAGTAGACCTGCCAAGACCTACAACAATTTTACTATTATTTTAGTAGTAAAAGTCTACTAACTCCTAAACTAACTCCCACTCCGCCCAAGAAAAGAAAAACGTCTACTGGAATAAATGAATAAATGTATTATTTATAATTAGTTATAGATGTAAGTATTAATAAGTTAGGATAAGTGCATTTATCGCATTGGGGATAAAAAAAAAACTGTGAAGAGCGAGAGATGTAAGATGGAAAAATTAAATAAAAAATTTGAAATAAGCAATACTACATTTCTGCTTATATGTATAATGTATCATCTTTTTTCTCTTTCTAAGTGTGTACATAAATAATGAAATAAATGTTTGTACCTACTTGTTAGCAAGAGTTTTAATTATTTGGTTGATAAAGCTCAAACTTTCCCTCACGTCCTCAGAGAAAAAGGGTATGGGATTAAATGAGTAAACTAAGTACCCCACATTTAATATAGTGTCCTTCACAGTTTGTCTGTCCACAAAGTTCGTTGGTTTATTTAGGTCGCGTCTCAGTTGAGCTAAAATTTTAGCTCTAAGTAGGCTTAACGGGAAACTCTAATTTAGGCTAGTGAAGTGTCTTTAGGCTGAAAGTGTTGGAAAATAGGAATCCTTGTTAGGGTTCCGCACCCAAAGTGTATAATAGGACCGGATTAAGACTCCGCTGTCCGCCCGTCTGTCTATCTGTGCGTCTGTCACCAGGCTGTATCACCAGGCTGTATCACATGAACCGTAATAGTTAGACAGTTGAAATTTTCACACATGATGTGTGGCTGTTGCCGCTATAACAAAAAAATACTAAAAAATAGAATAAAATAAATATTTAATGGGGCATACAATAAACGTGATTTTTCTTTGCGGTTTTTTCTACGTACGGTACGGAACCCTTCGTACGCGAATCCGACTCGCTTTGGTCCGGTTTTTCTCATCTGTTAAACACGACTGCTAAAATATTTTCATAGAAAATATTTTCACAACGCTCTATTAAATCCCCTACTTTGATGACACTATTGACACTCGAATAATTCAGCTCAACTCGACCTTACTAAAATATTAGCTCTTTATTAAGCTTCCTTTGAGTCCAGTTTGCTTAAAAATACTATCTGTATTCAGAAATGTTAAAAGCAAATCTAAAATCTTTTTCTAAAATAAAAGAGCCTGTAAAATATTATAGTAACACAAAGTAAAATGGAATTAGATTTTTTCATTTCCAAAGATGTATAAAATAATGAAATACTTCATAGGGAAAAGTGTCTCCAATAAGCGCTATGAATATCGAGAGAGCGTCCAGTTCTTCAAAATTTAATTTATTCCTTTCATCCAATAAGACCTCTTAGATTCGATGGAAAATAATTACTGTAGCTACGAAATTTCTCCTTCGAACTGTAATGAAGTATAATGAAATCGGGCAATTATCAGCTTAGCAGGAGTAGTGGACTACTCAAGACTTTTTGGGAAAATAATAAATTGTTTTCCAATGTCTTTATTTCGATATCTTCATCATTTCAGCCGAAAGACGTCCACTGTTAAACATAGGCGTCTCCCAAGTGTCGCCATAACGATCGGTTCTGTGCGTCTCGTATCCATCCCGTGTTCTCGATTATTATACCTACTTAGCAGTGGCGAAGGGTGGATATTTTCAAAAGGGAAGCCGAAGTATAAAAAGTTCATTCACCACAGGCTTCCCGCTCCATGATGCAAAAAATAGGTCCAAATCCATCCCTGCGTTTTAAGTAATTAATTATCATAACACTTCATAAAAAAAAATATGAAAAGAAAACAATATCAACCAATAAAAAAAAATGTACAAAAAATATAAAATAAATAAATAAAAAAGATTCGCGCCAAACACACCATGTCCATTTCTGACCAACGCGCGCTTCTTCAAAGTTAAGAACCAGCAGGCGTAATTTGTTTTTGAAAAAGTACATGATTGCTCCTGATAATTGCCGACCGTTCCCGAAGATTGGGGACAAATGTATCCATTTTTGGATCCAGAACAACGCGCAGTCAGCCCTTAATATCTTTATTAATTCCGTGATATTGATGTTATTTCGAGTGATTTGGGTCACTTTTAGCTGTCATTGAATCAGGAAGAAACTTTTTACTTTCTAATTAGCCCTAATAACTTAAATTTCCGTTTCTATTTATCTGAAATTAATCATTTTAAATGATTCTTGGTACTACTACTTCAGAAATGTAAGCAAGTAAATTTATCTTTAGCTAATATTAAAAATGTACTGAGAAAGTAACTTGAAACCAGTCACTGTGGTAGAAAATTGCGTCAAAAAGTTATATAATATCGTATCTAATGTCTTTTACGTAATTGTGTATCTGAAACCTTCCTTGTCATTTTGCGGTTTTTATATTAAATCGCTTTACAAAGTCTCCGTAGTAAATTTTTATTTAGTCTTTGTTATTTTATTCAGCTGCCAGCTTCTGCCAGCGATTTCGCCCGCGTGAATGTAGGTAGGGTGAATTTCGGAAAATTCGCGGATATTATTAGCGGATGTCTAAACCCTATAAGGAACCTACCTGTCAAATTTTAAGTTTGTAGGTGTTATAGGTTCTGAGATTTCGTGATTTATCAGTGAGTGGTATTTTGCTTTTATATATATGTATAGATTAATAAAAAATAGGAAATATTGTCGTATGAAAGGCTGTTTAATAATGTGTACTAAAAGAGTTACGAATACATAAGGTGTTAAAAATTAACTTTAAGAATTTCGAGGGGACATTGGACTCCTCATTATGAACAACTTTTACTATGGGACCAAACCTGAAATCGCGAAAAAAAAATCAGCTGTTGAGTAAAAAAAAATCAGCTGAGGAGTACAATGTCCCCTCGAAATTCTTAAAGTTAATTTTTTAATAACTTATATATGGGAATGGATGGAGAGGTAGAGAGAGGTTGAAAAAAAATGAATGGATTGTGTGAGGAGTGATATGAAAGAAAAGGTGATGACATGAGGGTGTCAGGATGGAATGGAAGAAAAAACATGTTACGCCGACCCAAATAACACAGGATAGGGGCAGGAAGATGATGCACTGCCAAATATGGATAGTATAGCATAGTAGGATTTATGATGTTCCCACTGTTGAGACTCAGGCCTTTTCTCTAGGAGAAGGAATAGGCCATAATCCACCACGCGGGCCCAGTGCAAGTTGGTGAATGTCCAACAACTTCAAAGGTCCGTACTAAGCGTTTCGCTTCGTAGTTTATACCGCGTTCATAGAAGGACTGGAACATTTTCCTGCTGCGGTCTTCTCGTCCAACTATAATTTAGGTGTTTTATCCTTCTGTCTCTCTTCGCTTCCTTTAGGTAGCTAGAGTGAATAGGCTCTTAATAAACTAGTGCGCCTCACCATCAATGATTGCATCACTGATTACCGTCAGGTGGGATCGCAGTCAAGCACTAGTTTAAATGAATTAAAAAAAGGCACTTGTCTTCAAATTTTTGGTTCTAGGACATCGTTTCTCACGATGATGATGATGATTTTTCTTCCCCGTTTTGAGTAGTTACACAAAGTAATGTGCCTGGCTGGGTTTTGAACCCGCGACCTACAAGTCAAATTCGGGGCCGTTACCCCTCGGCCACCACTGCTCTTCAAATATAGAACATCATTTTAATGACCTCTATTCTCGAAAGCTTAAGAAGTTACAGGAATGGGCTTCGGTCTTGACCTACTGAGGTACCCTGGCCCTGGAACGCAAAGGGCAGCTGAACGAATACGGGTGGGGTTTAGTCAGTGAAAGTCTGACGGGGAGGACCGGGAGAAATTATTTGACGATAACCGACATATAAAAAAACATATTTCAAGAATAGACGTTCTGCTTGCAATTTGAAAGGTCACCTACAAAATATCAAATGTCAAGCTCAAAATCCAATGCTTCGTATCTACTTAACCGACAATAAAATAAAAAAAAAACAATCATTTTTTGCTCACAAAGAAATACAAGCAAAGCAAAATCATATTATCTTATAGATTTTTCTGTCAGAAAACAAATAAAGTTCTTTGCTACGTCAAATAAATATCTTGTTTGCGGACGCAAATTGCTCAGAATTAACATTTGAAGTAGATTGCGTCTCTTTTGCCGCTTGCAGACTTTGCCTTCGGCTAAAGAGGTGTGTAACAACTTTAGTATGTAAAATGCAAATAATTTATTTTTAAACAAATTAACTGACGAGAAAGTTTTCAGCAGTTCTATGGCTCATTGGTTGTGGATCACAAGCGCTACTGCTGAGGATAATGTACCGGGATTGGTTCGTGAATCGGCAATAGTCCTTTCAGGGCTGTGGGTTAGGTACTTGATGGAGTTCTCGTGGTCCTCGCAAAGAGCAACTGAAAGAGAACTGTGTAACTCAGTAAAAGTCCAGTCACCAGCTAGTTCAAAAATAAATCTGTTTTGTTTTTCTTTCACCTGCTTTTCATGTTTGAAATCAAACTGCTCAAGGAGATGTCAGCAAATCGTAGGGGCCCAGCAGGGTCGAAGCCTACTGGGGCCACGGGTAGTGTGAAAGCGGAACCCGGGGCCCTGGGACGAAGGCAACGAAGGAACAGGAGTGAGTTTTTAGTCAGTAAGAGTCTGACACTATCTCCCGCTCCGCCCAAGAGCGAGAATGTCATTAGGATGATTTTCCCACCCAATAAAAAAAAAAAAAAACTGCGGCTGTAAAACTTTAATAACTCCGAGAAAGTATCTTCAATTATACATTTACTTTGAATCTTCTCGTCAAAGAATACTTTGACTTTGATTCAAACTGTAAGCCAGCACTTTGAATAACCGGCTTCTGATCCTAAGCTTAGTACAGAGAAGAGATTTCATAACAATAGCATCTAAACCGGAATCCTGAGCATAGATTCCGCGAGCATTTCTGAAGACAGATCAACTGTCTTTTGATATTGAGCAAGAATAACGGAGCTATTATCATGTTTATTTTGAGGTTATCTATTGACAAGGATAGTTTGAGAGACGAGATTTAAGATATAATAGAATTGTTTGCTTAGCTTTTATTCCACTTGTGCTATGAAATTCCTAATCCACTGTATTGTATCAAAATTCGTCTGCTCAACGTGGCGGTACGAAGTTCGCTGGGCCAGGTAGTCTATATAAAAAAATGAATAGGTGTTCGTTATTCTTGCTAAAACTGAAAAACGGCTAGACCGTTTTGGCTAATTTTGGTCTTGAAATATTCGAAATAGTCCAGGGAAGGTTTAGACGGTAAGTAAAAATGGAAAAAAAAAACACGAAAAAAAAACACGAAAAAAAATCCGAACACAACGCCATCTCTAATTAAATTGTGATTATAAAATGAATTATGCTGTTCTAGTAATGCCAATAGATTGCGTTATCCTTACTATTAGGCGGTACGAAGTTCGCTGGGTCAGCTAGTAACTAATGAGATGATACATATTGTAACAGATACATCAAAACCGACTAACGCCCTTTAAATACAGCCAGATTAAATATCTAAAACAATAGGCATTAGAACCAATATGAGTGATTTTTAAAACATTTTTTAATAACGAAACTAATTCATCTGAATTCATGCCGTGTAATCTGTACGACAATTTGAGCTGGAGTGATTGGTTTACGAATCAATAGAGTCAGTTGACGCTCACTGATTGGCTAAAATAACATGCTGTTCATTATTTGGATTAGCTCCGCACTGCTAATTGGATGATAGATTACACCTTTTGAACAGGATTATCTGTGGATCGCAATTTGGACAATGTATTTTACACAATTCTAGCCTATTTGTGGCACAATGTGTTTAATCATTTTAACAGTCAATTGCGCAAGTTTCTTGCAGATTAAAAGAATACCGATAAGACACATCACCTTTCTGCCCCTCCCCACTAGCCAGGTTACGATCGTTTCGTTTGCGTCGAACGCCTCGAGTCGGCCACGCCTTCGATTCCTTTGTTCTGACCACCTGATTGAGCGTTGAGATGACGTCAGAACAAAAAAAAATCGGAGATGTGGCCTACTCGAGGCGTTCGACGCAAACAAAACGATCGTAACTTGGCTAGGGGGGCTTGTCCTATATTACTTCGGTTCGATGCAACACGTTTTTTTCTTCCATTCTATTATCATCATTGACTCCCTTTTCTTTCATATCACTCTTCAACAATCTATCTGCCTTTTCTTTAGGCTTCTTCTCCCTGTCCATCCACATGTACCTATATTAACTCTTTTAGTAACATGCGTTTCATCTCTCCTCTTGACACACTATGTCCATAAACGAGTCCTTTTCAACTTTTTAGTCACTAGTGCCAGTTTCAAACTTCCTCTAACGTTTTCATTTTAATACCGTATTGTCTTGTCTATATTACATTAATAGATAGATATATTCTTTATTGTCCACCATAAATACAATTAATGTAAATAATATTATTAAAATAAAATTTATTACTATTATTATTTTAATATTTTTATTATTTTAATAATATATTATTTTTATATTATTATTGTTATTTTTTTATGAATTAATATTATAAATGCGAAAGTTTCTGAGCGTGTGTGTATGTTTCTTACTTCTTCCCACTCAAATGGCTGAATGAATTTGCATGAAACTTGGCACACGGGTAGACCATGTCCTAGAATAGAACAGAATACTTTTTTTATCCTGGTAGTATGTTCCGTCGAGTCAATTTTCTGTTTACACGCGGGCGAAGCCACTGGCAACAGCTAGAGTAGGTAATACTAAAACCAAGTGTTATCTTTAGTACTTTAACTGTCTGTAACTAATTTAAACTTTCTCTTCTTTGCAGGTTATAAAACCCGGTACGTGGAGTAAACAGTACGTATATCTTAGACTATATCTGACTTCATAAGGTGTTCCAAGATTACTTTGCATTCCACTTGCAGAAGTATGGAAAAATTTATAACAAAAGATGAATACAACTACGTACGTGGCCTTATTGTTGTGAAGTTAGACTGTAACGCTCTATTTTATGACTGTACGAGAATAATCTGCATAATAGAGAGAAACTAGAATAGCAAATTATAAAGAAAAAAAACTTTTATCATTTTCAAATGAGAATAACAATAGCAGTTACAGTAAATACCTTAGAAATACATAAAAATTATAAATGTGTCATCTACTAAAAATGTTTTTTGTGTAAATAGAAAAGTCGGTTAGTATCAATTACGCTTCTACGATTTGTATAAAATTTGAAATACATACGCAATGAACTAGATTACAATGATTAGATTATGTATCTAACCGATAGTAGCCCACAGTTTGTTTTGTCGATGTTCGTATTTATTGTTTTGTTTCGATACCTATATAGTTTTAATTAACCTCCGTGGGTGTGACCGTGGCATCACCGCGGGCCCTAACAGAATACCAGCGCTGCGTTATTTATCGTTTTAAATATCGCAGCATATGCTGAGTTAGACGCCTTTTTGGCCTTGCATAGATCATACAGTTATTTTTTATACTTAATTCTGCTATATTTTAATTCTAATGTATTCTACTGTATTTTTAATTTTACTGTATGTGTGAGGTATGAATAAAACTTTTTTTTTTCTTTCTACAGGCCTACGGCCATAAGCGTTGGCTAAAGCTAGTGCAACTATTATTCAATTAGGTCTGACCTCTATCGCCCCACTCCTGGGTGAAGGCCTCCACTTCTTCCATTATTCCGCTGAGTCAATTCTAAGCAATTCGAAAGATATCTGAGTCGTCCCGCCATCTCGTAAGTGAATGTGTTTAGCATAGCTTAGCAGCCCAGCAACTAAAAATTTACAAAAAATTAAAGTGTGAGTTTAAAACCACAAGAGCATCGTCGAACAACAATCAACTACTCCTAAATACTTAAGGACTTGAAGCCTGTCCTAAAAACAAAACTCTGGTATAACCTAAATCTAAAGCCAACATTCTGAGGACCCCGTCAATCGTTGTACTAGATTTATACAGCCCTTTCGCAGCCCTTTCAACAACACTGAACGTCATTCCGACATGACTGGAGTTCTAGTCATGAATCATTTATATCGTAGGGAGGTGCTTAGTAGGGTTGCAATGAAATTCAAAGTACGGAACTTCTGCAAGAAATCGTACGTCTATCATTTTGTCTCCGCAAGTAGTGTTGCGAATACAGAATTTTAATGGAGTTCTACTGTGCGGAAGTCCACCAAACGTAAGGGCGATTAGTTGATAATTCGTACCGTGTTTTGCCAAACTTAAGTGGGAATGAGCAGGGCACATCGGTCGTAGAATAAATGGTCGATGGCGATGGTGGATGGTGATGGATGGAATTCTAGAGTGGCCACCGCGCACCGGAAGACGCAGCGAGAGTCGCGGAAATGAGATGGATGCGAGACGCACACAGGACCGTTCGTTGTGGCGACACTTGGGGGCGGCCTATGTCCAGCTGTGGATGCCTTTCGGTTGAAATGATGATGATGATGAGTGTGTTTTAATATTAAGGAACTCGAAGTTTAACTTTTTTGTTCTTAATACTGAGAAATCACATAGGTACCTACATGATGACAGCGACGAAAAAATATATTGTGAAGTATAGCTTGATAACCGATCTTTCATTCTAACGCTAGTTAATCTACTGACTTACTAAAATGACTTCCAAAAAAAAGGTTATCAATTCGGTTGTTTTTTTTTTAATATTTTAACCGTCGTTTATGGGTTGATTTGCAATTTTTTTCCCCTTAAAAGGATATGCTTCCAGATTAGAACCATTTTTTTTTTAAAATCCATTGCTATCTGGTGATGAGATCTATGAGGAATCGAGGGAACTCCTCAAATATTATAGGCAAACATATAGTGATTTTGGTATTTTCATCGAGGACTTAAACATTTAGTCAAAAAGTTACGATTGATGAAGTGGAACTGAAGAAGAAAGTTTTTTTTTGTAAAAAGTTTATTTTTTCACTTTACTTTCCCATCTGCGAAATGGGTCTTCATCACGTCACAACCCTAGCACAAAGTGGGGACTTCTGTAAAACATTCAAAGAGATCGTGTGAGTGAACCGTTCACAGGTACGAAGCTTTAAAAATTCAACAAGTTGAAAATGATCGTCTATTACTTCAGCTTGTTTTAACCGTGACCTTTATTCTCATCTGAGTCTGTTTAGGAATTTGGACCACTTTTTTGACAACCTTGACTTGCTCAAAAGTTTTTTGATCAAATTGTAAGCTAAAACATAAGTACATATGTAATGATACATGTAAAAGTACACCACGAACAACCTGCGTATCTTTTTCTCCTTCTCTGTCAAAGCCATCCAAAGGTTGTCTGTAAAATATCGCTTTTATTTTATTCCCAGCAATTGACTATACATATACAAATGTATGAGATACATCAAATAAACTTATAGAATAGTGTAGCAATTCCTGAAAGGTAAGCACAACATACGTAACTTTTTTTTTTAAATTATATATAAACTAGTGCTTGACTGTGATCCCACCTGATGGTAAGCAGTGATGCAATCGTTGATGGTAAGGTAGTTTATTAAACTTTACACTAGTTTATTATGAGTCTATTCACTCTAGCCTTGAAGACCTCAGCAGGCAAATTGTTCCAGTCCTTCGATGTACACGGTATAAACGACGAGGCGAAACGCTTAGATAGATAGATAGATATTCTTTATTGTACACCAAAAATACAATGCTTAGGCCGGACTGTAGAGGTTTCATGAACATAAAGGTGGATACTCGCCGAACGTCGGGTTGTCCGATAGTAGAAATGAGATGGCGGAATCAAGCCGTGCAATTCCCGCGCACACTCTCCAAAATGCAACCTGTAAAACACCGAAACGCTGGCTACCCTAACCTAACTTTATTGTTAGTTGATCTTAAAACTAAGTTACTTACCGAACATAATTACTGCTTATAACTAAATTATTCGAAATTAAAACTAAGTTAGCGATAAGACTACCTATTGTGACACCCTATTAATTCTAAGTTCCTATTAATAACTGATTTCCATCCGTATCTGCACTCTAAGGTTCAGTTGAAAACCAGTAGTTGTCTGGCATTATGCTGAACTGGCCTATTTGGCGTAGCCGCGACATATTTTTATTGTTAATTTTATTTCTCCTTATTTTTTTATTTTTTTTAAGTTTAATTTTAGTTTGTAAATCAATTATTTGTTGATTAATGAATCATGGTGTGCCAAATAAACATATTTTCTTTCTTTTCTTTCTTACTTTCTATTGGAATTTTATTTTTGGTTTACAATATAGAGATAGACCATCTATCTATAATTTTCCCTAGAATGTTTTGTATCACAAATTCCTTCTGCTTATTTGTTCTTTGTTTACACATACTTATTGTTATTATCCTGTTTGAAACCATCCAGTTCAAATTCACCCAAAACTTTCCATTCCCATGGTAATATATTGCAAATGATTCATCATAATTATTCAGGACAGAAACTTCGTCAACACAAATGTGTTTACACATAAGCCACCCTAATCCTTCTTCAACAATGAATGACACTGTATATTTGTATTATACTAAGATCCCAGAGCGATCAGACATAATTTATTTTCACATGGATGAAACCTTAGGTTCTCAGTAGCGTCTCATGTGCTTTGAATACTTGTGTGCTTGTGGAGTCCCCTCTTGGGGCCCCTGGGCAGGTACCAGATACCTTAACATATTTTTTTATGGCTGATTTTTATATATGTTTTGTAGAATATCATTCTAAAGTAGTATCATAAGTGTCAGACACTTTCCATGAATCAAAACTTCTGTCAGACGCTTTAAAGGTCTACAAAAAATAAATAAAGTTTATTTATTTTTATGTATACGATTTTTAAATATGTTATTAAAGTAACTATTATTTTTTTTTATTTTATTGGTCAGACAAATTTTAGTGACCAAACATCCAGTCAGTGCATGAAATCGTCTCACTCGCTCTGAATCGCATGCGTACTCTTGTGCTCATACTCTCGGCTGAAAAATTTTTGTGTTTAGGGGATGTGACGTCATCTCAAAGCTCAGTCACGTGGTCAGAACAAAGGAATCGGAGGCGTGGCCTACTCGAGGCGTTCGACGCAAGAGAGTCGAAACGAAACGGTCGTAACTTGGCTAGGGGGGCAGAGTATTGCATATATTTTTTTGGAATTTTATGATGCCCTTATAAGGTACCTTATAAAAGTTGAAAAACACATATAAAATAATAATATAAATGGAGACCCTTAAGTCAACGCAATCTAAAGATACGGCCGCTGCTCCGTATATGGCGCATATTTTGACACGTCATATTACAAAATAATAAAATGTTTATAAGGTTTGTAGTTTTCACATTTAAATGAATAATTACGTACCGATTATTATTATGTTATTTGATAACGTTAACAAGCCCTGCCTTCCTGATACAGACGGGATGGTTTTTATTTCAAAAGATTTTTGGCAACTGTGAACTATGAGCCTTGTCACGAGTTAGGCGGATAGCCTTCATTATTTTCGTAGACTAATGTCTCACATCTGTGCAAAACTCTATTTGTACACATAATTACTACAATGTGTCACATCCGTCTTTTGTTTTGAAAACAACTGTTACTTATTTACCTTTGTTTGTCTTGTGTGACGCAACTTAATTTAAGTAATAAGTTTTTGGATTCAGTTTGAGATCTATTGTTAAAACGTGTAGTCCCTTGAACATCTGGCCGGAGTTAAATGCACACATACTCGTATTGCCGTGTGCACCCGCATAGAGCTCCGTTGACCTTTAAAACCATTTTCTTTGCGTAATATTGATTGATTTACATATGCTATGTACATTCTGAAGAACATTTAATCAGCTATTTTTTTTTTGTGTAAACACATTTCTAAAGATCAAAAATGTTTGAAGAGAGTAGGAAAAACTAGCGAAATAATATAATGTTGTTAATTAATTTTTTGGCAAAAGTATTAGTCATGCGAAAAAATCATATGTTGATAATATTGTATATGAATTTATATTAAAAACCAATATTTTTTTCAAAACTATTAACCTAGCCGTTACCCAGGAGTAAGGATTCAGAATGTTACTGTTAGCACTACTCTGGCCCTAACTAGCTACCGCCCACGTAATAGTAGAAAGTTATCCCGAGGGAACATACTCCCGGGATACAAAAGTATCGTTACCGAAGAAACGTACAAACGTGAAAGAGTAAAAAACGTACACACACACTCACAAACTCACACCTATTAGTGTGATTATTTCAAACATTCACCTATTAGTGTGATTATTTCAAACATTCACCTATTAGTATGATTATTTCAAGCATTCACTTATTAGTGCGATTATTTCAAACTTTCACCTTTTATTGTGACTATTTCGGTGTTCGATCTTCTTTGAAATGGTTTGTTGTGTTTATTTTTAGAAGTTTTCATCTCGAATGAAATTTCATAATCTTCTTGTCATATATCTTTGTTTCTTTTTATTAGAACACTTAGCTAATTTATATTAATAGCGCACGAACCAATCTCTTAGGTTAGACAATACTTACCGAGGTCAATCTATGTATAGGTCACCTTAATGAACTGACATACAAAATTTGCACCCAATCGAAGCCGGGTTGAGTCACTAGTTAATCTTAAAGGACCTAGGTATCTATCTATCTTATATCTCAATGACATTCTAAAACTAAAAACAAAAACTCCAAGTAATCAATAAAGTCTTCTAAAAGGCAATTTAAGTTACAATAAAAACGAATCAGCATTGTTCGAGTATTTTCTTAAGAATTTTCTTGTATTGTGGTATGAATTATGATTTTGTATGAATAGCACTTTCTTCACAATACGGGTTATGATTGAACGATTCAAGAAGAACCGACAAGGGCCGAAATTAGCTGTTCACAACTATTTTATAGATTATATTATGAGGTTTATTATTTAGTTCGTGAAAACATCGTAGGAAAGTTTTTGTGTTTGATAGACTATTTATTATTAAGAGGTACATTTGTAGCTCAAAGAAGACTTAAGTGGCAGTGGGCAGGGAACATTGCTCGCAGAACAGATGTTCGAAGGGGACGAAAGGTCTGGAGTGGCGACCACGTACCGGAAGAGGCAACGTTGGAAGGCCACAGTCTACCTTGTGGCCTTACAGCGTTGCCTCTCTCAATGATCTGGTGAAGGTTGCGGGAATCCGATGGATGCTATACGCAAATTATCGGTGTTTATGGCAACGCTTGGGAGGCCTATGTCCAACAGTGAACATCATTCGGCTGAAATGACGGTGATGACATTTGTAAAATA
Organism: Mythimna vitellina; assembly: GCA_949316375.1. Classification (NCBI taxonomy): domain Eukaryota; kingdom Metazoa; phylum Arthropoda; class Insecta; order Lepidoptera; family Noctuidae; genus Mythimna; species Mythimna vitellina. The sequence continues at coordinate 7,752,053 of OX438696.1, forward strand.
ATAATAATAATATAAGTTTGTCATATAATGATATATTTGTTTTATTTTATCATGACATTTCATTCGATTGACTCAATTTGTCGAGTCGACATCACTAATCTGGTCTTTTTGCCCAGCTTTGGCAAAGGTCTCCTCCATGTTTTTCCAATTAATATAGTTCAGCGCTGTCCTCGTCCATGTTCTTCCTACAATATATCATCAAAGTCAAAAGTTTTTTATTTCATATAGGCCTACATGGACTTATAAAACGTCAGAAGCGCACGGTTCCAAATTGGTCGTTTCCTATGGAGAAGAACCGACAAGAAATATCATCATAATCATCATCCTCCTTTCAACCTACAAAATTGTCTTCCTCGTTTTCTTTTTGTATTTCTGGGATTCCAGAATACAATAGTTTTGTTCCATTTTTCTATGTCTCTTATGATGTGTCCTGTCCATTTGAATTTAATTAAAAACATCCGTTTTAATTTCTTTATCCTTGACACCTTTACATTTGTAAAAGAAGATTTATAAATTTTGTGACAAGTAATCAAAAATATAAAGACAAGGAATCATCGTGAGGAAACCGGCATGTCCTGGAACCAAATATTCGAAAACACGCGATATCCACCAATCTTCCTTCTCTTAGAGGGTAGACCCGTTTCCCAGCAGAGAACAGTATAAAGCTCAACAAATCAGCAGAAAATCTGGAAAAATAGATTTGATTCAGAAAAATCGAACCCTGATAGAAAGCTATAAACTATTACTGCTTGCTATTTTCTCACCATTAAAGACCCTTACCCACGGCGACTTTGTAGCGATGCTTTTGATGCGATGCGCGCTTACGAAACGCACGACAGCATCGCTACTAATGTGCGTTAGTCGCATTTGCAAGCGCTATAGAAAAGATGCCAACGCGCAATCGATGCGAATGTGCGACAGCATCGCTACAAAGTCACCGTAAGCGCAGGTTCTAAGGTTGAAGGTTCACTATTGCTGAAAGGCTTTCGTTTTGTCTACGTTTTCTCCCAAATAAAGCATACGGTGAACAACAGGAGAAAAACCATGGGATGAAGCTGTTATTTCAAAACAGGCATGCATCTGCGTGTGTGGCAATCAATTATTTGTTGATTAATGAACCATGGTGTGCCAAATAAACATATTTTCTTTCTTCTTTCTTTCATGTTTTATTGGTACAACAAATTCAGAAGGTTTAATTTTTACTTGAAGGTTCTTTTTGTTTTTTTTTTTTTTGTGGTAGAAAGATAATAGCTTGAAAGGCCAAGAGCATATTCTTTTGTTTAGTTTTCCAATAACTGATAAATAGATTAATTATTTTATTTATGCTATTTGGTTTCATCTCAGTAATTACGCTATCATCTATTGTATTAATAATTCTATTGAGTACTTACATAAAATATAACCATTTACTAGATTTAATTACAAAATTCCACCTCTAAATAAATGTACGTAAATAAAATACAATATCTTTTCATATTCTTCTCTTTGCAAGAATATTATGTAAACTCAAGATTTTATAAAATATTTTTGTAACAAATAACAAGATGTCTGTGTTTGATGCTGTACTGAAATGCGAATATTTATAGAACAAAAGAATTTCGTTTTGAGGAGAGATTGTATGATTATTTAGTTCATTTAAATTGTGAACCTCACTATTACTGTTACTGAGCCGTTTGCTTTAAAAGACCAAAAAATATTCACGTTCGAAACATTACAATTTTCTTCTTTTTGTCCTCTCCTGTTCCTGATATTTGGGGCCGGGTCTCACTCTCTCACTAATCGGCGCCAGGATGTTCTATTCTGAGTTGTCGGCTTTGGCAAATGGGCTACCTTGAGGTTTGAAACATTGAAAAAATCATCTACATCTACACCAATCTACACTAATTTTGTTTTTTTTTGTTTGTAGGAGGTAATTAAGCTCATTACCTACTGGGGCATGTATGTCTGTTTTACCTATACTTACTACATCGTAGTCATGATCTACCCGTGTTCCGAGTTTCATTCAACACCGTTCAACCGGGTTCCTTCTATTTGGCAGAATCTTGATACTCCGATTTTTATTTGGCATAACTCACATGGCATAATCTTATTTAATCGAATATTTTTAAGGCATAAAAATTATTTAGCATAACTTTTGTTTGGCAGAATATTTACGTGTCCGAATTTACAATGGCATACTTTTATCTTGGCAGAATTTTGTTTCGCATAATTACCTTTGCCATAATTTTGTGACAGAAACGAATCGCTGCGAAACCGACTTTACGCAGTCTTGTCTGCCCTACCCCTAGAGTGTAATTTAAACCCGCGTAGGCGCGGAGGGGTAGGGCGGCCCGCGAGCTGAGGAGCAGGTGGTTTGAAGGCCCGCCACCGCGGCTGAGGCTGGCCGGCGAAGCCGGCCAGCAAGCCGAAGCTGCGGTGGTGAGCGTTAAAACCATCTGTGACGATAAGCTCGCGTGGCGCCGCCCAAACCCCGCAGAGCCGGAGCCGTGACAGAAACAATGCTTGCTGCATGTTGCATGCCTGCTTGCATGCTGCATGCCTGCTGCATGTTGCATGCCTGCTTGCATGCTGCATGCCTGCTGCATGTTGCATGCCTGCTTGCATGCTGCATGTTGCATGCCTGCTTGCATGCTACATGCATGCTGCATGCATGCTGCATGTTGCATGCCTGCTTTCTGAAGACGATTCTGACTGTAAATTTTCTGCGATATGATGATTCTGCTTTTTAATTATTATGGATATAAACATTATGCCTAAAGATGATTCTGACTAACAAAATTATGAGTTTTGAATGTATGACAACTGAGTGTATGCGAAATGATTTTCTGCGAAATGAAGTTTATGCTATCCGTTGTTATGCAAAACAATATTATGACGTAAAAAGTTCTGCTATAAAAGGTAGACCCCGTTCAACCGCCACGAACACGCCTCCTATGTGATTGATTAGCAAACATTTTACATTCATAATAATAGCAGGAGTTAAGCCGGGTACAGACTGCTCTAACGTAACATGCAATGTAATGTAACACTTAATGAAAGAATTCGTCGTCCACATTGTCGCAGAGTCTGAGAGCAGTGGTGGCCGAGTGGTAACGGCCCCGACTTACGAGTTGTAGGTTGCGGGTTCAAACCCAGCCAGGCGCATTACTTTGTGTAATTTATTTCATCACAACTGCTCTCAAAACGGTGAAGGAAAACATCGTGAGGAAACCGGCATGTCCTAGGACCAAAAATTCGAAGACATGTGACATCCACCAACCCGCACTGGGCCCGCGTGGTGGATTACGGCCCATTCCCTCTCTTAGAGAGGAGGCCTGAGTCCCAACAGTGGGAACATTATAAGGCCGTCTATGCTATGCTATGCTATTGTCGCAATTCCCATAGTGTGGACGCCTTGCGCGCGCGAACCGTACTCACTAAGTACGCGAACAGAGCATTTCAATTATTATTTCTGTGTCATATCATGCTCAATACTTTTATTTTAATACTTTCATAATTATGTGGAACCATTCTCACCCGTTTTTATGCATAAGCTGTGGTTGCCTATGATTGAGTGCGCATTATAGGACTAGGTTACGTGTACTAATTTAATATCTAAGTTTTTTTATTTTGTAACCCTCTTTGGTTATCCTTAAATAAATAAATTATGTAAGTAAGTTCATGCTAGGTTCGTGCGCACGCTGCGTCCACTCGCATGAAATACTCCTTTCATGTTACCTTGCATATTACGTTACAGCAGTATGTACCCGGCTTTAGGATTAGAACTTTCCAAAAAAATGTGAGCCTTATAATGTTCCCACTGCTGGGATTCAGGCCTCCTCTCTAAAGGCTTGACCAGATGGTTGTCAACTAGCGTTCTAACCCCGTGACCTTGGTTTATGTGTTTGGTTTGTGTTGCGGTTACATGGATGTAAACCACGCGTCAACACGTTCGGTGCTTGGGAAAACGTGTCTCCCAATCAAGAGCTTTGAAGGTCATGGATTACAACTGCTGTCTACACGGATTGAAACTAGCAAGGTCACATTGGTTGGGATGTTAGTTTGCAACCGTCTGGTCACCCCTTAAGAGAGGAAATGGGCTGTAATCCACCACGCGGGCCCAGTAATTGGTGGATGTCACACTGTGGCTCTACGACATGCCGCTTTCTTCACGATGGTTTTCTTCACCGTTTCTCAAAACGGTGAACACACACACACACACATTGCTCTCAAGCAGTGGTGATGAAATAAATTACACAAAGTAATGCGTCTGGCTGGGTTTGAACCCGCGACCTACATCTCGTAAGCCTGGTCCGTTACTACTGTGCAACCTCTGCTCACGGGATTGTAATCATACATTCAAAACAGAATTCCAAAGTTAAAGTTCTAGTCAAAGTTTTCTTTGAAAGAATGTCCGCTTTGAGGATAGGGAAGCTTTTCTTGTTTGACCAGAAGTTGAACGTGAAGGATAATGTATGGTTTCATTAACTAGTCTGCACCGTGATGAGTTTAGTTGGCTAAACTTGTCTTCCTATAAATTAATCGTCTACAGACCTTTTGAGAGAGAGAGCTTTGACATTTCAAAGTGTGTTCGATATGGGATTTGATACATGTGGAATCCTGAAGGAGCGATTGCCTGATGTTGCGTAAGCGAGCGACGTGACCATCCGCCGCGCCGCTCCTTTGATACCATTCCACTGCGCTCACGATGTTGGAAAGTAGCAGATTCCGGACTACTTGTGCTCCATTGGTATAATTGCTGCAAGGCGTTCCGATGTGAGGATAAATAAATAAATAAAAAGAAATCCTCATATAACTTTTTCAACACACTTGCTCAGAAAGTTAATTTAATTAATATAATATAATATTCCGCAACTATCACACAACGCCGTCGCGCCGTCTAATTCCAAGCTAAGCAGAGCTTGTGTTATGTACTCATAACATAAGCTCTGACAACTGATAATTCTACTTATATATTTCTAAATACATACATATTATAGATAAATTACACCAAGACACAGAACAAATGATCGTGCTCATGACATAAACATTTATCCTGGATGGGAATCGAACTATGACCTCTGGCGTAGCAATCAGGACCACTAACCACTAGACCAACAGGCAAGTCAATGGCGCCGCAATTAGGTATATAATGGCGCTTGTAGTCATGTAAATAAATAATTTTAACGTACATGTTTAATAATTAAGTCTTTTTATTTTATATAAGCCTACGACTGACGTTTTTTATAAGCCCATGCACATAAAAACATCAGAAGCTGGTGGACGGTCAAATTGGTCGTTTTCTATGGAGAAGAACCGGCAAGAAACTCATGGGTTATTCTTCAATACAATAGAAAGATAATGAGAGAGCGAAAGTTTGCTCGCTTGGGGTTTAATGAATTTAAAAAAAATGGTTAACTTACATTATTTACATATTACATTATTAATAGATAGATAGATAGATATTCTTTACTGTGCACCAAAAATACAATTTACATTAGTAAATTAACATTAATAGGGTGTCACAATGGGCGGTCTTATCGCTAAAAGCGATTTTTTAAAGACAACCTTTCACTTTAACTTATAGATATAATGTAAGGACCGATATCCGTAGTAAGGACAAACTAGACCAGTCAATATTGTACCCAAAAGCACAATAAAAATAATCATATTGCCTAATTCCAAATCAAAACACAACGATAAGTGAAAGTGAGGAGACAGAAGGCAAGGGGGGAGGGAGGTTCGCTACGAGACAAGTATATAATTGTTTATACCTACGATATTAGCTGGCGCGATTCTATTAAGGTTCCATTACACTACTCGATATTCAGACAGTTTTAGTCGATGTCGCGTAGTGTAATAAAGGTTAGACCGGTCTTACTCGGAACAAAAAATAATACAGTCTGAATATCGTGTGCTGAATATCGCGTAGTGTAATAGGCCCTTAAGGGAACTATTTAAGGGTATAAACATCATGACGGTCTCTTGTTAATACATACCTATACCAATACCTGGGCCCAAATGAGTGCCTTTGATACATTTAGTGACCGGGGAAAACTAATATGGAAATATCAAATTGTAAAGAAAAAACTAGGCCAGACGAATGAGATACCCTCTCGGTTTCAAATAATCACTTATGTAGGTATGTTGGGAAAAATATTAATATTTTTTTACTAAGATAAGTGACAGGTACAATGTTAATACTAGAAATAGCAACAAATTAGATCAACCTCGATTCAGATAGACTAAAGTCAAAGTACCCAATTCTTTTATGGGATAGTACTGTGTAAAATTTTGTATTAAAATGATGAAATTATAATTATAAAAATTATAATTATAAAAATTATAATTATTATAATGAGAGATCTACGTTTTGCGACGTGCAATTTAGTTTCTCTTTTTTGACCGACCGACATTTTGACAATTCAAAAGTGTTTTAATTGAAATAGGTAAATGTTTATGATTTGATTTAAGTTTCGATTAAAAATTATCGGAATTGAAATCAGAATCGGCATCGTACCTTCATAAAATCTCTGCTGAAATGAAGATATCCGCATGAGAACAAGGTCACAGACATAGCCCGAAGAATCGCCAAACTTAAGTGGCAGTGGGCAGGGTACATTGCTCGCAGAACAGATGGTCGATGGGGACGAAGGTTTCTGGAATAGTGACCACGTACCGCAAGACGCAGTGTTGAAAGGCCTCCCACAAGGTGGACCGATGACCTGGTGAAGGTCGCGGGAATCCGATGGATGCGAGACGCACAGGACCGGTCATTGTGCGTCTTTCGGCTGAAATGATAATGATGATGATGATGAACATCTCTGCTTCAAATATTGACTATATTTACAACTCAATTACAACCACTGCAAATGATAAAGGAAAAGTAATATAGGTATCGCAAATTCACACGAGTGCTCGAATACAAAATTCTGAACGCGTGTTAAGGCTACAAAAGGGTGACAGTTAAAACCAATGATGCATGAACTGCCAAGCCCAACATATTGAGTGCAAGGGATTTAAAGCCCAATAACTTTACACCTCTCGAAAAACAAATCATCGCTCTGATGTTAACATAATTCACATGGAGTTCTTTTGTTCAGAAAATAATAAATTATACATAAGTATATTTTCCAAATAGTTTTTTTTTTAAATTTGATATAAGCTAGTGCTTGACTGCGATTCCACCTGATGGTAAGCAGTGATGCAATCGTTGATGGTGAGGCGGACTAGTTTATTAAGAGCCTATTCACTCTAGCCTTGAAGAAACCCAAATTATAATCGGATGGGAAAACCTCAGCAGGTAAACTGTTCCAGTCCTTCTATGTACGCGGTATAAACGACGAGGCGAAACGTTTTAAATATATTGCACTCACACACTGTAAAACAAAACTCCCGTTTTATTTTATCTTCATGTGCATCTAAAATTATATGTGTGTGTATGATATTAAAAGATGAACACAATTCTTTTTTATTCTTTCCTTTAGCTTTTAGTTTAGTTTATAAATATTTTTAAACATATTATCAACTTAAATTATTCTTACTCTAATTGCATAAAATATTTAACACTCAGAAAGTTACTTGCAAACTTTAAATAAGATTAAATTCTTTACAAACTTATTTCGTTTGTCTCGATTACACCGACGTGAAGATGAAATCTAGCAAGTTTTAAAGTAATCTTACAGTTTAATAAATAAACAGCAAGTTCAATAAAAATTGAACTTTAAATTCGAATATAATAATGCAACAAATAGTGATCTCATCATTTGATTATTACCCCATTCATACTATGCTACGCTGCAAAAATGCTGAAACTTACAACTTGGCAGGATCTCAAATCTGATTGGAGTCAGTGACTGAAATGAGGTTTTATTTGAGACCAAGTATTATAAGAGCATAATTTTAACCAAGTTTCAAGTTTATTATGTCCTCCTCAATATTTTATGAGCAGAAGAGCTTTCTTGCTTCACGAGACTTGCTATAAAAATCTTATATTAAAATGTTTTAAATATTAATTACACCATCTTCATTGTATTCAGTTTTCTGAAACCCTGTCGTGCCTTTGTGAAGACTTTCAATCAAAAAAACATATTAATTTGAGTTTGTTAGAATCCTAATTATTACTTTTTTTTTGCTTAAAAATGTTTGTTATTTAAAAACTATTGTGTCATTACTCTAGTTTTCAGTTACGAAGCGTATTTTTTCGATTCTAAATTCATTAAAATTGTTTTGTTTTATTATATCCAAGTATTTATAATAATGTTATAAGGCGAGCTGGTAATTACGTTCAGTCTTCTGATATCTCTAATTGATGGATAGCCTACAGAATACCAGGAAAACAGAATAAGAAAATAACTTTTCCCGATAAATTGTTCAGGAAGGAGGCTCCATTATTTGCTAGGTATGTAGTGTTTCTGTTCTTTTTTTATGTGATGGAGTTTATGCCTGAAATGTGTTGTAATTTTTTGAGTTTCTTTTAAACTTCACTCAAGTGTATACAATTTAAACTCATTTGTTATAAAATGATGTCTATTGTAGATCAGTCTGTACCTATCATGTTACAGTGTGTTTTTACCCAACTACTTAACTGTTATTCACGCGTGTGTATAGGTGTGGGAAAAGTGTGTCTTCTTTGCGATTGGAACATTTGAAAAATCGGCTCACAAGATACAAAAGGAACATTTTAAATATCGGCTCACAAGATACAAACGGAACATTTAAAATATCGGCTCACAAGATACAAACGGAACATTTAAAATATCGGCTCACAAGATACAAACGGAACATTTTGAAACATCGGCTCACAAGATACAAACGGATCATTTGAAACATCGGCTCACAAGATACAAACGGATCATTTGAAACATCGGCTCACGAGATACAGACGGAACAGACAGTGACTGTTATGAATCGTGAACTGTTACGTTGCGTCATATACACTAAAAGTATTATTTAATAGAATTTTGACTTGAGAATAATTTAAAGCAGATTTTTTTAGTTCAGGTCATTAATTATATTTACACTATTTGCGTTATAATTTGAATTTTAAAAAGACTGCTCGTCACTTAAAGTAAAGAGTGTTTCAGTGTTCCAATTGTTCCAAATGATGCTTTTAAAACATTATTGATGTTCCAATCTTTCGGAACACTAAAATTTTCGGAACAGTGAGTCGGTTCAGTAAAGAGTTACACACGCCTAGTGTATATATGCTATCTTTATTAACTCGTATCTTCTAAACGGCTGAATGGATTTTGATACTTTATTTATCGATAGATTCGTCCCAAGATCTCAAGTGTACTCTAAATAGATAGCGTTAATAGGATATCAAATGGAACAAAATTATAAAATATATTTTGTCGTATGAATAATAATTCTGTTATCGGGTTTTAGTTTTACCTAGGTATTACTTCAGTTATGTTAATAATATATATTGGATAATATATGTGGATTTTTATCCATAGACTTTTTATTGTTTTATGAAAATAAGACCCAAATTTTTCATTCAAATACGTATATAGCGTAGACTGAATTTTAATTTTATTTAGATGAGTATAGTATTAGTGTACTTTTAAAATCTAAAATTAGTGACATTAGCTATCTAGTTTTTTTTTTTAATTTACTCGGAAAGTTTTGGACTTAAATTAAAGCTGTCCATGTTACAGCTATTTACATGACTATAAAAAAAAAAAACTTGATTCCCTTGAGATTGTCAAAATATACGTTTTTTTGCGACATAATCGTCCGTATCTTTTTTTCGTTAACTCGGAAGTCTGAATTTTTTACAGCTTCAGCGGACCGCAGACTTGACTTTTATGATTTTAATTTCAACACGATACCTCCACGAGTTCCTGAAATAAATGGTCTTGACAGACAGATAGACAGAAAGACCGACGGACAGCAAAGTGATACTATAAGGGCTCCGTTTTTTCCTTTTGAGGCACGGAACCCTAAAAATGAATAAGTACCAAACCCGAAGGTCAAATAAAACGAGACGACTGTTATTATTACTAAGAAATGTGAATGAACCAATTTATTTTCGCCGAAATTTATATTTCTATACATAACATTGCCATTTATAGGCATTTCAGGGTGTCGCTTGGAATAACATTGTCAAAGATCCTATCAGTTAAGAAAATATTTTTGGGTCTACGAAATTGTCGAGATAGTTTTGTTCAAACTACTGAAGACGATTTTTACTTTAGGTTTTTTAAAAATGGACTTGGTTACAGCCGTAATTTTTTTTAATGTAGGTATACATATAATCTGTGATCAGTCTGGTAGACTATAATCAGATAAATATATATATATTTAATTTTAATTGTATTGACATTTTAATTGTATTGACATTTTAATCGTATTGACATTTTAATAGTATTGACGTTTCATTGATTTGCAAATTATTTAAATTATTATTAGAGTAATATGTAATTGTTAAATTTATTTTTCCTATGTAATACCATAAATTATGCATGTTTTTTTTTTCTTTGTAAATTATAATTTGTAATTCTCAGCGACAATTGCACCCCATATTTGTACGCCTCCAGGCATAACATAGCGCTCTGTTTATTAAAAATAAGACCTGTATCTCTTTACCTATGTTAACAAATAAATTATTATTCACTTTATTGGTTTAATATACATATAAGTGACATTTTTAAATATTTTTTATAAAAAAAAACATTTAAAAATATAAAAAATAGTAGTCCGCCGGTGTCGGGAGCAGGGTCCAAGCTACCGATAGTTAGGGCTCCAGAAACAGGAACCTCCTCACAATGCGAGCCGTATCGAGGAGTACTGCCTTCTGTATCAGGCCCTTGATCCAACTGCGTAACGACAGCTTAGACAGATAAAAAATATTATTATTATTATTATAAGTTGTAGTAGATAAAGGTTTTGGTAGGTTCTGACCACTGCCATAACTCTCCTTAGTCATATCAGCACATTTGCTCTTTTCACTCGATTGATTGGATTTCGTATTAGAATCATACTAACTTGTGAATGGGTTAGGATGGAGCTTTATCGTTCAGCGTATCTATGCATTGTTTAGCTTCTTCAATGACGGTCGTCATATTCAATTGAAAACTTGGATCGAATTTTTGGTTCTTTTTCATATGCGAAAATATGGCACCATTTAAAAAAAAAGAACCTGTTTTTTGAAGGGTTTTTTCCAATAGTTTTAAAGGCACGCTTTTCCCTAGGTGCTCTTGAGTTCGTTGCAGCGTTTTCATTCGAGAGTACCTAAGCTAACTGCCAGTCTGAGAGCGAATGCAGACTTTTTACTCTTTAAATTCTGTTTCATTTGATGCTTGAAATTATTTATTTTTTAATTTATTCACTAAAGAACAAAATTGAATTATTATTTTATGGCCATTTATTATTCATTAATAATTTCAATCCACATTAATTTTTGTTAACATTAATTTACTTTTAATTTGCACTACTTATTATTATTATTTAACAATTAATAAATAAAATTAATGATTATAACTTTTTTTTTGTCATCACAAAATCGAATTATATCACATTAATATTATAATCGCGAAAGTTTGTGAGTCTCTGTTTGTTACTTTTTCACGCTTGAACGGCTAAATAAATTTTAATGAAATTCTTGTCCATTTTCTGGACCATTTTCTACTTACGCGTGGGCAAAACCGCTGACATTGTCTAGTTAGAAATATATTTAAAAAATCTTCATATTGAAGCTCAAAGACATTATAGATATCTTATATTATAATTTAAATTTTTGAAATTTAATATCAAGATATTCAAATAAGAGATACGATATTACCAACTTCAATATCGCAATAATTCGATAAGTTTTAGAATTTACGATAACTCCCGATCCTGCGTAAACATAATTTTAATACAGTAAAAGGTAGGGTTTTGTGTGTAGTAGGTAATTTGATCGTGAAGTCTAGCAAGTACTAGATTAGTGTAGGCTTAATGGCTGCTCGCCGACCGCAATGATTTTTTATCCATTTAAGGGGGGGAGGCAGCAGGGTAGCCCTTGAATTAATAAAATTTTTTGCATTCTGTAGATCAGTGTCAGGTTTTCATTATAATATGATTTGCGACCGTAACACAGTTGTTCAAGGACTTATAATCATTGCAATAATTAATATCATCAATACAATTTAATCCTCTCAGCTCACCCAATTGACATTAACCAGCAAAATGCAAAATTTTAGAACATTTTAATTTCGCATGTTAACCTAGATGCGGTTTAAGTGACTATCCGTAGGCGTAGTCTTGCGGTGGACGAGCAATGTGTTGCTCGCTGTCCGTCCGGTAAACTTCTGGACCGAGCCCGAGTCGTCAGTTATCGACCCAACTGGGCTTTTCGGTTTACTAACGTTTCTTTGAGGCGCGTAGAACACTACGCGTCGGCTTGGTTCTTACGTGACATCGTAAGAACCAAGCCGACGGCTTATAAGTTGCAACCATTGCAACCAAAACGACGATCGGCGTATAAGTTGTAACCGTGCAACCCGGGAAATCAGTATAAGGGTGTTTTTAATATCGTGCGGATTTAATCACGCATGCGGGATTGCTCCACATGCAGAAATTTCAAAATGCAAAAAAAAAAAACGCGTCCCGCGTGCGTATTCGATTACAATAAATATCTATTTGTATGAAATGTACATTTGAGGGGGTTACGCGTGCGGGGTAATCCTGCATGCGTGATGAAATCCTCAATCACCCTTAAGGTTGTTAGTCATTAGCAACATAGCTAAAGAAATAAGACTGTCCATTTCAAACCTTTAAACCGCATGGTGATTGTATAGTTATACCATCTCTATAAATATGAAATCTACGCTTTGGAACGTGCAATTTAGTTTCATTTCTTTGTTGGACTGACTTACATTTGACTATTCAAAAGTGTCTGTAAATGTTCTATTTAAAATAAATGCTTTTGACTTTGACTTGACTATGACAAGAGCCCTTGACTCTGCAGTGGTACAGTAACAGGCTAATATTATTGTACAAACCAAATGTTATTGCCAAACTTAAGTGGCAGTGGGCGGGACACATTGCTCGCAGAACAGATGGTCGATAGGGACGTTGGGTTCTGGAGTGGCCGCCACGTGCCGGATACGCAGCGTTGGAAGGCCTCCCACAAGGTGAACCAATGACGTGCTGAGGGTCACAGGAATCCGATGGAAGCGAGACTCGCAGGATCGGTCGAACAAGCATTGCAAACGTTCGCCATGAATCACTTAGTCCTGATTTCACCCTGAACACTGAAACCGGCCTTAAAACGCAAGTACAACTGAATGAACACTGATACGTTTTAACCAGTAAAAACTTAACGTTCCCTCTCGTTTCACCAAGAGCGGGAGGATTCATTTGATGATATTGCACCGAAAAAAAGGGATTAAGTTTATAAGCAAGTTTTATACAAAACTCATTTTCTTTTAGAAAACAACAATGTGACATCGGTAAATTAATTACTGGGACACATAGTCTCTTTAACTAAGTTTCTAAGAACTTAGACACCCCGAGTGACTCATTAAAGGTCTTTGACTTGAAGAGTGTGAAGACGGTTTAATTAAAGTCTGTACCTAAGTAAAATTTAACTTCGATTTGAGATTTCTCACTTCATTTCGTAAAAGAATGGATGACAGAAAAGCAATCCATCTTTTGCTGAACACAATTTCATTCTTTGCAGACGATGGTAAGTAGTTGGTCATAGTCAAATAGATTTGTTCTCAACTGTCAAATTACTAGTGTTAGGTTTTGATATGTAATCAGCATAGGTCGGAATTAGGTAGCGTTATTCATGTCATTGCATCAAAAATGTTGATATTAATATGGATCTTCGCGGGATTTGTAATGAAAAATCTCGTGTGGCCAACCATATTACAAATAAATGATAATAAAAACCTCAGAGATAGATAAGACAAATAAAACAAAGATAATTAACATATTTACTACTTCCCTTTCCTAGAGAGGAGGCCTACGTCCCAACAGTGGGAACATTATAAGGCCGACTATGCTATGCTATAATTAAAATACAATGTTTATTAGTATTTTTCATTGAAAAAGATCTCTCTACGTCAGCTGAGGTAAGGTTAAGAAATTTATACACTTTCTAATGCATGAAGAAATTTTTATGCAATATTTCTGATAGTGACATAAAAAAATCTGCTCTTTTTTAATTAATCTCGGAATTTAAGGCATATCCACTTTATGCTTTCACTGTATGAAATGAATATTACTAATACATGAACAACTCTACAATATTCCGACCTCCGTAATCAAATTATTTAAGTTATTGTGTATTCGATGATTCATTGCAATCGATTAATTGTGCTGGCAACACCGAAACGTATTTTATATCTGTGGTAAAACTGTCGATGTAGCGTAGTGGCGGATGACGGCTCTATTCTTCGAAGACGCACAATTTGCATCTTGCATTATTATAGCGTTAAGAAATAATGTAACAACATTATTTAAAAAGCGTGTCCATGAAATTTCTTTCACATTCTTCTCCACGAGATCTACGCTTTGGAATGTGCAACTAGCATCACTTATCTGACTTCTTGACTCTTCAAATGATTTAGTATTAAATATATTATTTTTTACGGAAGTGAGCAGTTTTATTACATTAGCTTGAGTGAGATCTAGTTCAAGATTTTTTTAAAGTTACCTATAAAGTTGTCTCTTTTATTCAATCAAAAAAAAACATTTTTTTTTTTTATTGTTGTAAAGAGAATTATTTTCAACTTGGTTTTTAAAATGAAAATTCTATCAGAGATAGTAGTAGGTCCCAGGAGTGGGGCCTGGGACCTACTACTATCTCTGATAGAATTTTCGCATTTTACTTTAATCTAAAATCATAAACTTGTAAATCTACAGAAAACTTCAAAACTGTTTGCAGAAACTTTGGATGGCTCACACAAATAACGCCGGCCTAATTTGTTAACCTGCCAAGTACTTACAGTTTTTGGACAGCTGTGTTTTTTATACGGAACAAAAAGTTTAGATAATTACCTACCTTGTGACAAAGCAATAACGACGATATCTATTTAAAAAGGTTTACAAATTCTAATAAACCTGCTTTTTGGGTAATAACCGAATGGCAAAGCAAAAAAAAACTACTAAAATCAATAAAAAACAAATGAAATTTTAAAATATATATATGTATATCATCATCATCATCATTTCAGCCGAAAGACGTCCACTGTTGGACATAGGCCTCCCCCAAGCGACGCCACAATGACCGATCCTGTGCGGCTCGTTTCCACCGCACTCCTGCGACTCTGACCAGGTCGTCGGTCCAGCTTGTGGGAGACCTTCCAACGCTGCGTTTTCCGGTACGCGGTCGCCACTCTAGAACCTTTCGGCCCCATCGACCATCCGTTCTACGAGCAATGTGCCCTGCTCACTGCCTCTTTAGTTTGGCGATTCTTCGGGCTATGTAGGCGGTTTATATGTATATATATATTAAAATTTCATTTGTTTCACGAAACTTATATAATATATCAACTAAGTACCAATTTAAACTAAACCTAACTATGTACAATAGCATAGCATAGTCGGCCTTATAATGTTCCCACTGTTGGGACTCAGGCCTCCTCTCTAGGAGAGGGAATGGGCCGTAATCCACCACGCGGGCCCATTGTGGGTTGGTGGATGTCACATGCCTTCGAATTTTTGGTTCTAGGACATGCCGGTTTCCTCACGATGTTTTCCTTCACCGTTTTGAGAGCAGTAGTGATGAAATAAATTACACAAAGTAATGAAAATGTAATGTAATAAAATTAATTATTAATTAATTAATTAATGCGCCTGGCTGGGTTTGAACCCGCGACCTACAACTTGTAAGTCGGGGCCGTTACCACTCGGCCACCACTACGTACAATACAAAAACACAAATTAAACTTGGGCGTCGAAGTATGTACACGTACGAAGTATTAGACTTTTGTGATATAGATTCTAAAAATTAAACAAGATAGATATTTCAGATTTGTCTTCATCCCTTAAACTATGTAGAAATAGACTTAGTAGGTTAATGAATTCCTCCAACGATATCTAATGTCATAAATCTTGAAGCAAATATGATTCAACACCAGATATAATAAACACCATTTTGCAAGTATACGCTTCTGGATATACAATTTCCAACTAAGTAAACCAAACATAATTATGAAGTAAATAAACACAAACTCCTTCCTTTGAATCCAAAAACACTAATAGACTTGTAAACCAAGATAAGATCATCAGCGTGTACAGTAGCGTGTAACTTTGCAACTCTGACACCACAGGTAACTTCTAACTCATTACCAGGAATGACTGGCGACCGATAAATCGCTTCGAATTTACGTCCACATCGTCGGAAGTTTGTAAGTTTCTTTACGAATTCCGACGCTTGTTTGTACAAAAGTTTATTCGTTTACACGTACCTATTTATCGTGATGTGATTAGGTAGCCGTGTTGACTCCAGTCTCTTGGTCATACAAGTATATTGGACTTTTATGAATGTGGTTCGAGGTTGGATTACGTTTGCCGTGTCAACATGAAAGTTTTTGACTACGATATTGTATTGAGCCTTTCATTTCTGTTTGTATCTATACCTAGCTTATGTCAATATTTTTCTTCTCAATCTAATCGATTTTTTTAGGGTTCTGTCTCGAAGGGTGTCATAGGGACCCTATTACTAGGCCGTCCGTCTGTTTGTCTGTCAGTGGGCCGTATCTCATAAACAGTAAGAGGTAAAGAGTTGCAATTTTCACTGAATGTGTATTTCTATTTCCACTATAATAATTAAAATAATAATAGTAAAATTAAGTTAAAAATTAAAGAGGGTTCCCATACAAGAAACGTCTGAAAAAAACTTTGTCGGCGTTTTTTTTTTGCATTATTTTAATATTGTAGTACGGAACCTTTTGTGTGTGAGTCCGACTCACACTTGCCCAATTTTTTTCTTCTTTCTTGTTTGACATTTTACTTTGTTTTGTTGATGGAATATCAGCAAATAACTTGTCCCGCTCTGGGTGGCGCGAGAGGGTATCATCAGACTTTTAATGATTAAAACCCAGAGGTGATCCTTTCGTTTCCCTCCGCGTTCCTGGGCCACGGTTGCTCTTTTAAACTATTGCATGGCCTAGACAATCAGACAATCATTGGCCCTGACAGGCCCCGTCAATATTACTGGTGCTAGAGGATTGTATTGGGTCTTTCAGTTCTGCGTGTATCCTATGTCAATGTTTTCCCTTCTCCATCCGATCGATTTTTCGTCTTTCTTGTTTGTTATTTAACCTAACTATAGATTATTGTCTTCGGTAATGCTTCTCCAATATTATTTATTACTGTCAACGATTCGGCATGATAAAGTCATAAATTATCCTTCTTGGTAAGCGGATTAGGAATGGCCGGAATTATTTTGTTTGTTATACTTATGCCTTTGTCCTTTTTCCTCAAATATTGTGTCTTACCTTTTATCTTATTAAATTAAGATGTGTTTTTGTTTAACAAAAGTTGAATCTTTCTTTTTTCTTTAATTGGGTATTATGACTTTTGAAGTTGATATGTTATATTTCATTTTTTGTATCATTGGTTTTATAAGAATTTTTGTTTCGTAACAATCGGGTGTTGTTCGCTTTTGTAAGGGAAACTCGGGTCCAGGAACGCAAAGCAAAGAAGGATTAATTTAATTTCAATTCGATACCTCTACGCGTTCCCGGGATAAATGGTCTTGACAGTCAGAAAGACAGACAAACGGACAACAAAGTGATCTTATAATTATAAAAGTTCCGTAACCCAAAAAATATAAAAATTGGTCAACATGTTTCGGAGGAGTTCTTTAATAATTACTGTGACACGAGATTTAGTATCTTCTTCTTCTCTACATTTTTGTGAGGTATGATATAAAAGAGACCCCAAATAACACGGGACAAGGGCAGTAAGATGATGATGATGATGATGATGATATAAAAGAAATGTGATTCGATGAGAGCATGATTCCTGACAGAATAGAATGGAAGAAATAAACGTGTTGCGCCGACCAAGTACCTAATACCTATGGGACAGGGGCAGGAAGATCATGATTAGATGTAAATAAGTATTACGTCAAGTAACTTAATTAACTTAACTTAATAGGTGCCTCCTCATTAGATGCCTAGATTCCCTGTCGGAGTATATGTTTCCCGATAGCTACAACCTAGGGGTCTTTAAGTCAAGAGTGAATAGGTTACTTCTAGGCAAGCGTGCTCCATCGTCAGCCTCATCATCGTTTACCATCAGGTGAGATAGTGTTCAAACGCGAGAAAAAGATACCAAAACATTCAAATTTTATTTCAAATAAACCATTTACAGGCACTTTTGAAAAGTCAAAAAGTCAGCCAGTCAGAAAAAAATATGCTAATTGCACATCCCAAAGCGTAGATCTCTATGGAGAAGAATGTGCAAGAAACTCCATGGACACTCTTTTCAAGCATGTTATGTATTACAAATATCTCAATTACATGTACCTATTTATAAACCAGCCTAGCCAATACATTCATCTAATTACGAACCGAATACGAGCTTTATTTCATATTTAATGATCTAGACATCAAAACATTCACCAATATACTCTATCGGATATATTCAACTAAATACGAGCTTTATTTCATATTTAATGATCTAGACATCAAAACATTCACGAATTCATCATAAAATCACTTAGAATTTCTACTCGAACAATGAAGTAATATAGCGTGCGCGTCTGCTGGCGGTAGGGGAATGGGAGCCGGGTTTGTGGCTTCAGGCACTCCCGTCATCCACCATAGGCACTATGATGGATGACGCCTAGTTTCAGCTCGCAAGCTGTTCACGCTTAGGCGCACCTTGTGTTGCTCCACATCGGTGCCACTGTGGTGAAACTGTCGACAGCCTCGGACACCATGGCCTGTCTTGCTACAGGAGCGTAGGCTGCATAGCACGGCACGCTAGCATCAACGAAATTATTCTTTAAGCTCCCGTCACTGCCGGCGTACCTGCCGTATTAGAACCTAACGGTTTGGTACGTGACGGTAGGAAGAGACCAGATGGTATGACGTTGGTGCCGCGGAAGATGGGTAGGCCTCTGGTGTGGGACGCAACCTGTGTCGACACCTTTGTGCCATCCCATGTTCTTAGTTCGACGGGCTGTCCCAGCGCTGCTGCTGCGGCTGCTGAGATCCTCAAACGACGCAAATACTGTAAACCTTATTGGTGATTACAGTTTTTAGCCATTTGGGGTTGAAACGCTTGGGTTATGGGGTACTAATTTTCAAGGTTTCACACCGTCTGATCGACACTTTTCGTGACCATAGGGCTGGCTCGTTCTTCGCTCAAAGAATTAACATTACCATTCAACGTGGCAATGCTGCAAGCGTTCTGGGCACATTTCCAGATGACAGCAATGTGGAAGAGTTCGACGCCTGAGTGTATTTTCTATCTTTGTATTAAGTCCTCACTATGACTATAATTTTTTTTATTAATATTAATTAGTCATATGATAAACTGCCGGCTATTTGTAAATGGCGTACAGACAGTGTATACGAATTACTAATTTTCATTTCGATTCCATTATATTCTCCTGTTTCTGATCTAGATTAATAATAGATTTATCGACAAATCGCTATGACCTTTAAAGAAAATAATTTAAATTGTTCTTCCGCACTGCTGTTTTGGTCGATTAAAGTAGACATAGTGAGAATTGACAAAGCATAAAATCGTGTCTAAAAGTTATGTTAAAATGGAGCTTTCAGTTTAAACGATAGCCTCAATTTTTTAACCGACTTCTAAAAAAGGAGGAGGTTCTCAATTCGGATGTTTGTATTTTTTTTTTTATGTTTGTTCGCGCATAACTCCGTCGTTTGCCAACCGATTTGAAAAATTATTTTTTTTGTTAGAAAGGGTATACTTCCCAAATGGTCCCATAGTCACTAAGTCAGGATCTGATGATGGAATCTTGGCGAAATCGAGGGAACTTCTTAAATATTATAGGCAACTGCATAGTGATTTTGGTATTTTCATCGAGAACTTAAGCATTTACAGTCAAAAAGTAACATTTGATGAGGTGGAACTGATGAAGAAGATCAGAAATAGTCAACGGAGCTTCATACTCGCATAGATATCACAATGAAGATGGTTAAGCGACTATGATAATACAAATAAATTAATGCTTCTGAATAGTTCCGGTGAAAATAGTATCATCAAATTGATCTGATGATGATGATGATGGAGCCAGAAGGTAGGCACTGGAACTCCGTCATTAATCAATGTAACCTAGCCGTGTTTGGGCTTATTAGAATTGTCATGAAATGCACTTTGGCTATAAGGTACTATCGAACTTATCTGATGATGGAGCTGGAAGGTGGAAGGTAGACACAGGAATTTCATAATAAAACAATGTAGTAGTGTTTAGATTAATTGGAATTGTCATGAGAAATAGGCACTCTGTTTATAAGTGTATCCCAACTAAAAAGTGTGAAATAAAAAACTTTTTACAAAAAAAAGATAACCGACTTCACTAAAAAAAACACTAAAAGGATCAAAATAACTTTAATTTCGGAAGTCGGTGTTAAATAATATACAAATAATACCGAGAAACACCGACTTCCGAAATTAAAGTTATTTTGATCCTTTTAGTGTTTTTTTTAGTGAAGTCGGTTATCTTTTTTTGCGTACAGTTTTTATGATGTGTACCTATGGAACAAATAAAATCCCATTTTATCTTGCAACTGTAACTGTTTCATGTGTGTACTTAAATATAAATATCAATTTTCTATAGTTTCCCAGCAAAATGTGATCCACGAATATTTTATATATTATAATTATCAGCACTACAGAAACCAACAATTATGTATACTACCCGGATGGCTCGCAAAAAGGGTCATAAAATACTTTGAAAGTTTTAAATTTTTAGTTGGTCAACTACCAAAGAGCTTTACAAACGACGAGTAATGGATAGTATTTCATATTTAGTACCAGTGTCTAGCATCCACATTATATGCAATCGCAAATGGAAATAGGTTCACATCGAGCGAGCATCGGTATGCATATTTCATGGCAGTAACCTACTGCGAAGGATTGCGAGCGACTTATCAATATATGCATTTTCTCATACGAATTTGTGGCCGCGTTAGCAAAATTATTGGTTTTTGAAATGGATTTTGTTGCGGAATTTCGATGAGAAATGCGGAAGTGCCGAACGTGAAGAAAAATCGTGAATATATTTTAAAATATTATATTATAATGTAGTAAGAATACAGCAGATCCATTTATATTCAGCTCGTGTAAGCTCGCAAAAAAAATGAAGCTTGTTGTTACGTAAAATAAAAATATTAATTAATTTCTCTTTAAATAATATACCTACGTAAATCTGAACGGTTAATAATATTCACAGTTTGTTTTTCCAGAACTGCAAATGGCTCACTGAATTACCAGTATTAATATCGAATACCTTTTAGTCTTGTGTAAAATCAAAATCTCTTAAAATGTACTGCAACACTGTTGTTCAATCAGTTTTATGTTCACGAAACCTTAATTACGAAACAAAGCTTACACCTCTATAGGTTAACCGATGTTAACGAGACGACACTTGGAGCACGGTCTAACCATAGATTGAACATGCCCTTAACATTAGTGCTAGTTCAGGCTAACAATGCGAAAGCGTCGTGTTTGGTGCGTTTAAGTAATAGACCACGGAAATGTGATAGCGGCCAATGCCAGAGACGGTACCTATTCTCAAACAGTTTTCATACAAACTAATAGTGTCTGTAAGTGTCGTGTAGGTTTTTTTTTTGTTGAAATAAACTAGGGATGCAATCGTCGATGGTGAGGCGCACTAGTTTGTTAAGAGCCTATTCACTCTAGGCTTGAAGACACCCAAAATATAATCGGAAGACAGGCAGGCAAATTGTTCCAGTCCTTTGATGTACGCGTAATTTTGACGTGCAAGAAGTGTTGTTTAGAAACATATTTTGAATAGATGTCTTCTCTCAAAACGATGAAGGAAAACATTGTGAGGAAATCGGCGTGTCCTAGAATGTAAGTAATTCGAAGACATGTGACATCGTCCAAACCATTTTGGGTTCGCTGTGATGAATTACGGCTTATTACTTCTGTTAGAGAGGAGGTCTGAGTTGGGACTCAGACCTCCTCTCTGTGGGAAAAATTTGAGGCTTTGAGTGCATTTGATAACTGAATTTGCAGCGCAGAAAGCTGATCGCACGTCCGATTACATTATTGGTAATGACGTCTCTAGTTGGAGCTGGCACGGCAATTCCATGCTCTATGGATCAACCGTACCAGAATGCGTTTGTGGTTTGGAATGTACAATGCTACACTTTGAACAGGCAGTTACGAGTAGATTTGACAAACGCATGGGCGGTCCCTGAGTCACAGCAAAACGAAAAGCAAGTGGAGGTTAAATTTCAATTTGGGTAACATAATGTAGTGCCTAATGTGATATTCGTCGAGTGGATTATCTTTAAAGTATCTACTGTTGTACTGTGTACCCTATAGAGTAAATACATGCCCTGCTAGACCTTTGACTTGGTGGAAAGCCTCCGCTGGATCCAAAAGTATACAGAGGAGAAAAATAACGGTCGTTGTGGCGACGCTTGGGGGAGGCTTAACCTTAGATTTTAAGTGCGTGTTAAAGAATTATCTAATTATTAACACAATAAGGTTTAGTCTATTCTTTAGTTTTAGAAATATACTTTTCAATGAAGATTTAATATTTTACAAATTTGATTTAATAGGATAGAGGTATTAGTTTTTGTTGATTCTAAAACTTACAAATTCAAAATTATCTACAATTTTAATTATATTCTTAAGAGCAGATGCTGTTAAAAATGTAAATAAAATCAGGAGATCCCGATGAAGGCTTTGAGTCTTCGCTTTTGATAAAACTAGACAAGTAAGTAGTTTTCTCATTGCAATACATGCGGTCACTTGCATTTAACTATCTCTAGCAATCGGTTTCCAATACTTTTCATATTAATTAATTAACTGGGCAAGTACTAAATACACAGTAAGTCTACTAATGAAACCAGAAATTATTCAGTACTTTAGTTATAAGTTCAAGAATCTTATCCATAGGGTAAAGACCCTTCCTCATACATATGAAAGAGCACATACTTACATAAGGAAATATAATAGGTACAATAAAATGTATACCTACACATTTTGTTTTCGTAGACTACTCCCTGGTGGGTTTTACTTGCTTCCTCAAAGGTGCTTTTCCACGAATGAGTTGCGAGGTAGCGAGACTCCTGCGACAAAAAATCCATCATTAGGATCACTTCATTGTTTTAGTCAGGCACAGCACAGCAATAGTGGAAAAAAGCCTAGCAGTGCTTTTTTTTTTTGGTGGTAAAATCGTGTTATGATAAAGCTCGCTCTTGGGCGGAGCGAGAAATAGTGTCAGACTTTTACTGACTAAAATCCCACTCCTGTTCCTTCTTTGCTTTCCTCCTAGGGCCCCAGTATCGCTTTCACACTACCCATGGCTCCAGTAGGCTTCGAACCTGTTGGGCCCCTACGATTTGCTGACATCTCCCTGAGGCGCGCGTGGAACAGTACGCGCCGTTGATGACTTGGGCTCGGTCCGGACGGTCGGACGGCGAGCCACCCATTGCAAGCCCGCGCCTATAATGGCCGGAGCTAGCAGTGCTAAGTATTTTTACATACAAAAAAAAGCATATGAGGAATGCGGACGAAGGAAATGTATACCAGCGCAAAGCTGATCAGATTACGTTACATATCCCCGTATAACTCAGTTACATACCGATCTATAGCTTCGCTATGAATATTCGCACCGCCTCGCTACCCCGCACATCTTTGGTGGAGAAGCACCCTAAGCAATATAGAGCACAGATGGCTCTTAGCGGAGAAATAAATAATAGCTTACAACCTTTTTGGTAATTTAATATCTTGTGTGCTACATCCTTATTTATTCCATCTTTCTCTATAGTGCAGAGATCTAAACTCGTAAAAAAGCGAATTGACGCATTTGCGATGTGGTGTCAAATAAAAATTCTCGTAATTCATTGGTCAGAGTATCGGACCAACGATTCCATAATAACTAAACTCAGAACATTTATATAAGATTATATATATATAAGACTAACCCATAGGTTCCAAAGGTAAACTTAAAGGGGATGCAATTAATTCGACTATACATTTTCACTGTTTTTCATTCAACCATTCTTACGCGATTATGTCGTTTTTACATATTTTTTATTAGATATTTGGGAAACACAGTATCTTGTGGATATTATCTAGGCTTTTATTGAAATCAATTTATAATTTTGTGTAAAACTAGTCCAGTAAAGACCTCTGAAAATTTGCTGTTTTGCATTAACTTTGCCATTTCATAATTTGCTGAAAAATTAAAAAAGTGTAACAACAGAAGCCTTGCAAATTTAATTAAGATTCTGAATGACGACATTTTTTTTCAACACGTTTTGCAAAATATTTGAGTAAATCACTGAACTACCGAATGCTAACAGAGTTTTCAGGCGTTATCTTTCTTTTTTCGCGTTGCCTTTTCATCAAACATCGCGTTGGATTGCTTTAGATGAAGTAACAAGCTTTTAAATCATGCTCGATGTTGACGATAGGCGAGAGAAAAAGGACCCTCTTTAGTAATTTTACCACATTGCTAGAAAGAGTTATCCCTCTCCTAGAGAGGAGGTCTGAGTCCCAACAGTGGGAACATTATAAGGCCGACTATGCTAGAAAGAGAGGCTAATAGAGAGGATAATCTGGAAATGCTGATGGGATAATGGGAAAAGAAGATGGAAAAAAGATCAGAGGGCATTACAATGGTCACTTTAGAGATCACAGTCTACGTCGACATCCACATCATCGAAGATGGCGGATTCAAGATTCAACATGGCGTAAAAATATACATAACAAAGTTGTTCGTCGAGTTTACGACCTTCAGCATTGAAGGCAAACGGTGCAAGGAGGAGTACCATTTTTCCAAGATCTCTTCTAATTTTATTTAGCTTGCTGTTGACTTTCTTAGGCTAAGATTTACCATAAGTGAAAGCTTGTTTCTGAATAAACTGGAGCTACTTGAGGGACTCCCAAGGGCCTTCATGTGTGTTATGCAAAGTAAGGGAATCCGCGGAGAGAAAGACTAGATTTACCATTTATGAAATTGCTTTCGCGTTAGAAAAACTAAAGTATATATAGATGAAGAATTATCATCATTAGTCTCCATTGCTTTACATTGGCCTCCCCCATGTGTCACCAACATGACCGTCTTGTGCGTCTCGCATCCATCGGATTCCTGCGTCCCTCACCAAGTCATCGGGCCACACATACATGGTCGCTATTCCAAAACCTTTCGGTCCCTTCGTCCTTCTATTGTGCGAGCAATGATGAAGTTTATGATTATATATTAGTTGAAAAAAGGTTTTGATTTTAGAGTTCCAAATCCACAATCCACCACACCACATCTACCGTGGGCATGGGCTTGCAGACGGCGAGTAATGGGTGGCTCGTCGTCCGACCGTCCGGTAACCGTCCGGACCGAGCCCAAGTTGTCGACGGCGCGTATTGTATCACGCGCGCTTCAAGGAGATGTCAGCTACTGTAGGGGCCCAGCAGGGTCGAAGTTTACTGGGGCCAAGGGTCTGATTCTGAAAGGAAGACTCGGCCCTGGTAAGAAAGGCAACGAAGGAACAGGAGTGGGTTTTTAGTCAGTAAAAGTCTGACACTACCTCCCGCCCCGCCCAAGAGCGAGGGATTTTCCCACCGAAAAAAAAAACCACAACGAAAATCCGCGGCAATCCCCTTAAAAGAATACAGCGTAGTTTGAGGAAACAAATATAACAATTGTTTCTCCGCTACCAGCTAAGCTTAATACCTTTACAAATTATATTTCCTGTACCGATAGACAGGCCATTATTACTTGAAGCGAACATTAAACCAGCCTGTTCAGATATAGGGGGATTTGAACGCTGTTCAATACATCCTCTCAAAGGCTTTAATTTAGTGCACGCTAAGGATCGTTCATCCCAGTCAATTTTGTATAGAGTTTGTAGCCCTAATCTCGTAACAAAATGTAAGCGTTGTATTAGCTTTAATGTGTCGCAAGGCTGTAGTTATGGAGCTGCAGAAGTGATATTTTACCGAAAGAAACCAAAAGCAATTCCTAATTAATTTGTTATTAGTCATTGTATTACCATAATATTCTCGGCATAATATTTGCGGCGATCTCTCGCTCCGGGCCTTGGTACAGGCCATGGTCCGGAGCGAGAAGTGGCAGGCGGTCGCCTCCCTCTCCGCCGCCGGAATTCCGATCCCGATTTCCGGCCACCGTAGGCGCGGGTTTGCGGATAGCGAGCATTGGGTAGCTCGCCGTCCGACAGTCCGGTAACCGTCCGGACCGAGCCCAAGTCGTCGACGGCGCGACCTGTTACATGCCTCATGTAGTGGCATGGGTCGAAGCCTACTGGGGCCAAGGGTCTGATTCTGAAAGGAAGACTCGGCCCTGGTACGAAAAGCAACGAAGGAACAGGAGTGGGTTTTTAGTCAGTAAAAGTCTGACACTATCTCTCGCTCCACCCAAGAGCGCGAAATATCATAAGATGATTTTCCCACTGAAAAAAAAAACTCTTAACAATGTAAGCGTTGTATTAGCTTTAATGTGTCACAAGGCTATAGTTATGGAGCTGCAGAAGTGATATTTTACCGGAAGAAACCAAAAGCAATTCTTAGTTAATTTGTTATTAGTCATAGTATTAGCATAGCTTAGTTTACAGACATTATGGTGTTCTTAGAGAGGAGGCTGGAGTTCCAGCACTGGTAAAACTGCAAAGCTGATTTTGTTTGTGCTTAGTTGCATCGTTGTTGTGTTAGGTGCTATGCTTTGGCATCAGCTGCTGATCAATTACTGTTCGTGCCATTAATTTGAATACTGTCTATACAGACCCTTAGGTATATGGCTTAATACAATGCCAATCTGGTGGATATTGCTATTGTAATTTTATAGTTATCAGGTGTTTGTGATTGCCCAATTGAATTATGCAATATTCTCCTGTTCCCGCATAATAGGAACAAGGGACAATAACACCAACTGATTAAGGCGTTTGACAGTGGATTGTGAATTCATTCATTTTGTAGCTACTATTTTTACTACACTACAATTAAATTGAAACATATGACCTGTATATTTTTTGTTATCTCATTTTGCTTTCCGACTTACAATTTAGTTTATCTATATAAATTACTTATTAAGAACATTACTCATCCATTTCGAGATATCCTATATTAATTCATAGAATGACTATTGGGGAATAGTACCTACTTATCGGTTTTACCGACAAAAACGTGGCGATAGTCAGGGTTCTGAATTTCTATAGTCACTATTTATTTGTCAGATTTTCATTATCTTGCACCACTGTGGCGCTCGTTTGACAAGTCATGTTACAAGGGGACATTTTCATTAAAATCAGGACGTAAATGTTCCGGCAATTATGATACAGCCCTCATTTGTCGCTGGGACTACACGAGTATCCTATGTGGTAGTACGGGATTTCGAATTAAACCCTTGGCATCACTGTGAGCATTACACAATTCTGACACCACAGAATTGTGCCTACAGAAGGTCAAAGCCATACAACAAGTGAAAACATACGCACACATAGACAAGCTTTACATACAGCAAGTGCAAGCGTACTTGTTTTTGTTAGTTGAGTTGGCTTACGTTCATTGTACTTATGTACGTACGTATCTATGTGAGCGTGCGCCTGTATTCCCACTTCATATGATGCCGACCATCTGTAATCTACATCATCATTTCAGCCGAGAGACATATAGTAATATTCCACAACTATCACACAAAGCAGTCTAGTCCCAAGCTAAGCAGAGCTTATGTTATGAGTACTAGACAACTGATAAACGTACTTCTATATTTCTAAATACATACATATTATAGATAAATTACACCCAGACACAGAACAAATTATCACGCTCATCACACAAATATTTGTCTGAATGGGAATCGACCCACGAACTTCGGCATAGCAGTGACGGCCACCAACCATTAGACCAACAGGCCAGTCAAAAGTGGACATTCACGACTAGACATAGGGTTCCCCCTAGCGTTAGTTTATAGACGGTCCCCTGCTTCTCGCGTACAGCGAATTCCTGTAGCTCTCATCAGGACCTTATGAAACGGGCCATTATTAAAAGTATATAAATTATGTTATTTATTTTATAAATATTTTCATTCAGCACGCGATCACCTATAGAACCTTTCAAGTTCCATTGGTCATTCGTTCGGCGAAATCTGGTCACGGTCACTCAAGTATGGCAATTCTTCGGGTTTAACTTCGTGGTTCCCTTTTGTACTATTCTGTGGCATTGCTGTTAATATTTCACACACATTCTAGTCGGATGGGTTAACAAGAACATTGTTAATGCACCGCACATTGCTTGTTGGCAACATATAAACGTTTTTAAAAGGAATTCTCAGTAAACAGGTGTAGCTTTTAAAAACATTTGTATGCTTCTACGTGTTTTTATTTGGTATCGTTTGCTTCTTCCGTTCCGTTGTTTTTTTATCTAGAATTGTTAAGGTTATTTTCTGCCTCATTTGTGTCATTTTAATTTTTGTATGTTTAATTTGTTTTGTGTAATTGTAATATGTTTGTGTAAATGTAATTTGTTTCTGTATGTGTGGACCGATGACTTGGTAACGGTTGAGGGAGTCCGATGGATGCGAGACGCACAGGACCGTTCATAGTGGCGACACTTGGGGGAGACCTATGTCCAGCCGTGGACGTCTTTCGGCTGAAATGATGATGATGATGATGTGCAATTTGTATGTGTATTTTTGTTTCTGTATATGTAATTTGTTTCTGTGTAATTTTTGTCTGTATGTGTAATGTTTTATGGACTCTGATTTTCCGAAAT
Source organism: Mythimna vitellina (assembly GCA_949316375.1). Classification (NCBI taxonomy): domain Eukaryota; kingdom Metazoa; phylum Arthropoda; class Insecta; order Lepidoptera; family Noctuidae; genus Mythimna; species Mythimna vitellina. Next base: position 7,780,940 of record OX438696.1, read on the forward strand.
AAAAATTTATAATTAGTATTAGTATTGTTATTAAGATCATACAAATATTTTACCTATTTATATAGAGTACCAACTTTTTCTTCATTTTTGTTATCATCATAATCATATTTTGGGTCATTTCATGAAATATGCTACTTCAACTGCATGCAATTGTTCTCAACCACTCACATATAGCTACCATTAAACGCTGTGCAGAAATCGTCTGAATATTTTTCTCAATCGAAAAAACTGTTCCTTGCTGTACCTTTTTTATTGAGGTGGGTAATCATCAAATGATTTTTCCCGTTCTATGGTAAAGTAAGAGGGCGTGACAGACTATTTTTTATTTTGTCGTTCAGTTACCAATTACGTTCCAAGAACTTGGTAACACTACGAGCTTGCTATACGTACAGTTTGCATTAAAGCGTGTAGCAAACCTTATCTATGAACTTATAAACTTAATACAAACATTAAGCACAGTTTTATCACACTAATATAATAACGGCGAAAGTTTGTGAGTGTGTATATTTGTATCTATATTTGTTACTTCATTATGCTCGAACGACTGAATGGATTTCGTTGAAAATTGGTAGGTACGCCCGGTTAGACCATGTCCTGGAAAGCGCATTATGATACTTTTTATCAATCAATCAATAATCAATAATCTTCGCGTGACCCAAGGGCTGGCTTTTACCTCGGTCAGAGATTAAGCATTGCCATAAAACGTGGCAATGCCGCCAGTTTTTTGGGCACACTTCTAGTCGACAGCGATGCGGATGAATTTTTTGACGCCATATTTAAGGTAGGAGTTATTGTGTATATATTATGTAATTTTTATTAGTTAAGTGTTTTTTTTTTGTTCAAAACAAATTATTTACTGTTATCAGTAATCAATCAATAATGTTTATTTGTTAGAATATGGTACAATAAATATTACAATTTTGGTTCCAGCATATCCTGCCGTACTATGGCGTACAAATATTTCTTTACGAACAAAGGCTCATTTATTAATCTATTAATTAATAAATATGAATCAATTAATAAAATATACATATTAAAAGTAATAAATATTGGAATTGTATTGAATTAGTAAAAGTCATGTCATTAATATTTAATAATTATGTCATTGTTGGGTATGGTAAAATAAAGTCCATTTTTATGTATTATGCTATTAGCGACTTATCTTCTAAATATTCTTTAACATTGTAATAATTTCTCTCCAATAACAATCTTAATGACACCCTTTTGAACAGATATCCCGGGAGTATATTCCTTTGGGGTAATTTTTACTATCACGCGATTCAAGAAAGAAAGAAAAATATTGTATTTGGCACGCATGGATAATATGCATGAAGCCGCTGGCTGCATCTAGTTGTTGCATACATATATGTCAACTTTCGGTTCCAATCAGGGCATACAGCAGATTGATTGCCTAGGCTGTAGGAGCATATTAAGTTGGTAGAGTACGCGACGGTGGGGCCATCACTATCATTTCAACATGTCTGTTGGACATAAGCCTCCCCCAAGTGCCGTCTCAATGAGCAGTCCTATGCGACTCGCATCCATCGGATTCTTACGACCTTCACCAAGTCATCGTTAAATACCTAAAAAGCTTTTTCATAAACTATTAACACTAAACTCAGTGCTAATGAATTCTTAATTAACCTGACAACCGCAACACGAAGTAATACCTTTTAATAACATTCCGACTTCATTTACAAAGACTAAAAATCCTTAATAGAACGTGTACCTTTCATACACAGTAAACGTTAATAGAGTTCAACGTGGGTTCAGTACACTTAGAATTTCTAGACGAGTTGCAGACAAAAGCTTAAGTGGCTCCATAATGTGTGGGAGCTAAGAACAGGGTAAATGCAAATTGTAAAATAATCTCCTTACATTTGTGCAGTCGGTGTAACAGCAGTTATTAAGACCCTGGGGATTTTTCTCATGAATATGAATTCTTGTTTCTTATTTTATGGTAATTGTGCGAGTGCTGATGCAGAAATGGTACTTAGGGATATAACTTTGTTGCATTAATTACAGGCTCGCGTACACATTCTGCTTCAATGGATATGAGATGGGATTATAATGACTGAAAATCCAAACTAATATTATAAATGCGAAAGTAACTCTGTCTGTCTGTCTGTCTGTCTTTTCTTCACGCCTAAACTACTGAACCGATTTGTGTGAAATTTGGTACAGACATAGTTTGGAACTTGAGAAAGGACATAGGATAGTTTTTATTACAAAAAATAAAAATAAAAAAATAAAATTTATTCCGGACACACAGCGCCATCTATTGGTCAAAAGTCGGCATCAATTCAGTACTATAAATGTCGAGCTGTTCCTATGCTGCGTTGATCGCGCAATGGTGTCATTACACGTGTTCGGTTCATATTATTGTTTTAACTCATCGGAAAATTCATCGGAAAAATGTAAATAAATAGTAAAAAGGTATGAAAAATATAATATAATACAACTTTTAGTATAAAGAAAATGCTTTAACGGAGTTTAGATAATTCTATTAGTACTATTAGTGTCGAGTTGTCCTTATGCTCGATGGATACACAAGCTCAGGACTGTTGTGGGTGTTCGAACGGTTTTCTGTTCCGGATTTGGTTGACAGTACACTGATGTTACCATTTTGAGAATGGCCCGGAGGACCCGGTGTAGCATGCGATGGAGGTCTATCCAGCTTGGGTGAACCACCGTGTCCTCATAGAGGCAATCGGCGTCAGTAATTTTTCGGTTTGGCCATCATATGCAAGTTCGATTAGACGGGGTTACACGCGCACAAGATTTCACCGAAATTCGTTCATAAGTTGGAGACTCTTCGGGTAATTCCCTCTAGGGAAAAAACATTTGTCTGATATACGGGGACGTTAGTTAAATACACTATCCATTTGGTAACATCTCTTTGAGTCGCGCGTAAAATACAACGCGCCGTCGATTCAGGATTGCTTTGACCAGACGGCCGGACGGCACACCACCGCAATCCCGTGTTTGCGATGGCTGGGAATTGCCCTGCGGCTTTCAACACCCGGAGCATCACATGCAGCGACAGCTGAGGAGTCAATATGTCCTATCCCTGATAGTTTCAGCCACCTTCTTTGATCGTAGTGCTTCACTGAAGGAGGCTACTGGTTGTCATTTTTTCCACCAATCGCCTCTATGAGGACACGGTGGGGCCGGCGCTCCGACCAAGCGGGACTGACTTCCACCGTATGCTCCATCGTATTCTCCGAGTATTGACCCGAGTGTATCTTCCCGCTGAATTCGATACCTTCCGAAACACCCACATCCGGTGAGTCCTACACAAAGAGAGGATGCCGTGTCGCCTCTGTAGTCACTTCTCAAAGACAGGCATTACCACTGCAATTGTGGCGTGCTCACTGTGGCGAGGGGTTAAAATCATACAATGTTGTTTTACCAGAACATAAACCAGAAACATCCATGAACTAATGACTTTTCCTTTAGGGTAGGCAGAAATGCCAACTGCTACGACCCATACATACTCTTTCTATTCATTGACGTTCATACATCTGGATCTGGACGAGTACATAACATGTTTCCTGAAGGTAATTTGCTTTTTTACTCTTAAACGTTTTATGTTAAAGTACAATAAATAATTGCAATGCTTTCGGAATGAATTGCAAGTACAGAGTGATTGCACAATTTTACAAATTTAACGCGGATGAAGTCGCGGGCAACAGCTAGTAATATAATATAATATACCATCAGAAGCCTCATCAGAAGGTTTGAAGTCTTTTAATTGGCAGTGGAAAGGGCTATGATATTTTTTTCGGTGGGAAAATCATCTAATGACATCCCCCGCTCTTGAGCCGAGCGGGAGATAGTGTCAGACTTTACTGACTAAAAACCCACTCCTGTTCTTTTGCTACCTTTCGCACCAGGGCCGAGTCTTCCTTTCAGAAGCAGACCCTTGACTTTGGCCTTGACCCAACTGGGCCCCTACGGTTTGCTGACATCTCGTTGAAGCGCACGTGGAACACTACGCGCATTCGACGACTTGGGCTCGGTTCAGACGGTTACCGCACGGTCGACCGGCTAGACAACTAGAAAGGGGCTATGCTCAGAGTTTACGTGATCGCATCAGGAATGAAAATATTCGCAGGTGAACCAAATTTACCGTCATACCCGAAAAATCGCCAAAATTACTTAATCGGTAAACTTAAGTGTGCAAGGGCACTTTGCTCGCAGAACAGAAAGTCGATGGGGCTGAAAAGTTCTGGAATGGCGATTGAAGAAGAAGCGTTGCAAGGCCTCCCACTAGGTGGACTGAAGAGCTAATAAGGATCACGGGAATCCAATGGATGCGAGACGCACAGGACCGTTCGTTGCGTTTGGCCGTACCTATGTCCTTTTTAGGTAAAACAACGCTTGCCGGCCGATCTGAGGATGGGTAAAGATCTTAACATACCGAGCATCCTGTCTCGGAAACCACGTAAAGCGAAGCCAGGAAGTCCTACTTCGGTTTTGCCAATGGGTATCGTGTTACCCAATTGCTGGGTTTGTAGAGATTAGAGGCAGCTGTTGCATGTAAAATACCCCATCCTCGGTCCTCAGCTGAATCTGAAGTAGGCAGCTGAGTCTGCTAGGCAAATTGTTTGTTGTAATTCTCGTATGTTTGAATTCAATTCAATTGAGTTCAAAATATTTTATTTCATGGTGGACATCTCACCCATACGTACAAAACGTTTTCGGAACACATATTATGCATACAACTAAAGAGTGGAATTCCCTGCCGGAAGGTTGTGTTTCCTGATAGCTACAACCTAGGGGTCTTTAAGTAAAGTTGAATAGGTTACTTCTAGGCAAGCGTGCTCCATCGTCGGCCACATCATCGCTTACCATTCGATGAGACAGTGGTCAAACGCGGACTAAAAATAATAAAAACAAATCACATGTGCCTTAATGGGCACTCATAAAATACCAGAAGTTAGAGCATGATTCCGATTGGTCGTTTGATGTGGACAAGTACCAGCAGTAACACTATAGTCATTTCTTTCTTTAGTTGAAAATGCTCAAGTGTAGTAATTTCAGACAGCGATTATTTCCAATATTATTGTATTCAAACCTAAATCTTTCTAGCAACAAAACTGCCGATACAAAATATTCCATACCAAACTTTAACTCCACTAGAGAGTAACAAACCAATTTATTTTCCAATTTCACCCACACACTTTATACAAGACTGCCCAATTTTGAAATGAGAAAAAAATCTCACCCCGTCCCCTTTAAATAAGAGTTTTGTTGGTTTACTAATGACTGTTTCCCCTTTCCTTAATAAGCCACAACAAAGCCCGGATTACTAGACCGTGAAGAAAGTAATTGAAGATCATACGTGATTGGAATATCTCCGGAGAAAGGATCAGTTACCAAGAAACCCGGTGAACCTCGCTCAGAAAGTTACAACCCTTTGAAAAATTAATTGAATGAAGAGAAATATGCAAATAATGTGGTGCAAGGGATTTGAGAGATTAGATGGGCAAGTTAATATAAGATTAAGGAAAAAAACTGGACAAAATGCTGGAATATTTTTTGTGGGAACTTTTATTTTGCTGTTTTTTGGTTTTTTGTCTTCGAGGAATTTGCAAGTTATAAATAGAAATAATATTTTTTCTGCAATTTGCCTCTGTCAGCGGCTTAGTAAACAGAACTAACTTTTCCCAAGAGAGTATTCTCTTTGGATAAAAAGTGTATTCTTTGTCCTATTCCAGGACGTAATCTAAGCTTGTACCTATTTTCATTCAAATCCGTTCAGGCATTTGAGCGTAAAGGAGTTACAAGATTTTAAGGCGGGCGAAGAGGTTAATTGGGGATCTAGATTTGGTTAAATTCAATCTACAAAGCCTCGAGCACAGGCGCAGGGTAGCCAGCCTATCGGTATTTTTCAGGTTGCATTTTGGAAAGTGTGAGCGGGAATTGCATGACTTGATTCCGTCATATCCTTTCTGCCATCGGACAACCCGACGTACGGCGGGAGTATCCAGTATACCCAAATGCTGTAGGGAAAAGAAAACCATAGATTTGAGAAGAAGGAGAAGACTTGTCTTAAAAGTACAGAGCTTACAACTTGGCTCTCCAATCTGAACAAGTCACAGTCATCAAAACTTGTAACTAAATTAATCTTTCTCAACTAAGTACACAAAAAGCTTTACATTTCATTAGAGATAATGCTACGTCATCTGCATCAGCTGTTAGCGAATTTTCGAGTAAAACTTCTCAAGTCATATCAGTATTGCTTTGAAGTCTAGCTAATGTTCCCTCAAGAGATTGTAAGCAACTTTCAAATAACTTTTTTTTTGCTACACAAGTTTGTACACGTGACGATGTAAGGTGACCAACTGAAATTGTAATAGTTATATTAGCAAAACCTCTTTCATATTTATAAGTTAACTCTGTAGATAATGCATTTGTGGTTTATGTATTTTCTTCTAGCACTTTGGTAGGCACACGTCTAATACTATTTTTCATCCGTTCACCTTTGGAAGCCAAACAAAATTGAGCACGTTTTCTCAAATCATGTTAGTGTTCCCCATATCACATTGACCATTATCTGAAATGCGGTCAAGTATAGCACGTTACCAAAAAGAAAAGATTTTTCTTGAACAAGGAAATTTGAGTCTTATGATGTGGATGGTTAAATAGGTAATGGAAAACTGGTCAGGTCGTTACCGGCGCCGCTGATAGGAACAGTCGCATCGATAGGACGGTCGGCTTCCGTACTCCCGTTGCGCTCAATTGAGCTGGCTTTCGTTGGAAACTTGACGTGGCGTATAATACGCAAATTTTGTTGAAATAGGTCACACAACTTGACACCGGTATTCAGCCGGAACGAGTCCGGGAAATTGAGTTATTATACGCGAAATGTTTGTCAAAGAAAGTTAAGGAACATTTGCATTAATGAGAAAGAGACTGTCGTTGATTTTGTAAAATAAGAGGACGTAAGTTGAATAGACACAAATTACTTTTTTTTTATTTTCTCTAGAGATGTGAATGAGATCTAAATCAGGGACACATATGTAAGTGACAATATCGTGGTAACTTTACAAGAAGAAAAAAGTAATACGCCCTGTAAAAGCTTGCAAGTTTTTCTAAAAGACACTTGCGTTTTTTCCGTGGTTCTTTTTAACACTGATCTTTTCACGCCATCAGCGTGAAAAGATGAGTAAACTACTCAACTTTTCGGTGTTAACTTGTGTTTTTTGTGTGATAAAATAAAAATCGATCGCGTCAGAAACCAAGGTTACAGACGTAGCCCAAAGAATCGCAAAACTTAAGTGGCAGTGAGCAGGGCATATTGCTCGCATAACAGATGGTCGATGGGGACGAAAGGTTCTGGAATGGCGACCACGTACCTGAAGACGCAGCTTTGGAAGATCTCCCACAAGGTAGACCTGTAAGTAACCTGGTGAGGGTCGCGGGAATCCGATGGATGCGAGACGCACAGGACCGGTCATTATGGTGACATTTGGGGGTGGCCTATGTCCAACAGTGGACGTCTTGCGGCTGAAATGAATGAAAATGATGAAAATAAAAATTACCAAAAATGCTTCAGGGAATTTCTGAAAAGGAAACCCGCGGTTCTTTGCCCCACTACCACTTAAGTTTGGCGATTTTTCGGGTTACGTCGGTAATCAAGATTACCAACCAAGAGAACCAAGGTTCACCTGTGAATATCTTCATTCCTGATGCGATCACGCAAGGAAACTCCGAGCATAGCCCTTTCCATTGCCCTTTGGGTGACTTCACCATTTGGGCCTTCTGATGAGACCCATTGTGAGCGACCTCATTTCGGAGCTATTTGTCATCATTGGCAAGACGCAGTGGTCATAGACTTTCGTCTGGATGATTTCTCACCTCAAAAATAGAAGCTTTTCATTCTAAGGCTATAAAATTATGCTATGATGCTATGCTATATTATTTTATCTAGTTGCCTGCAACTTGTCTAAAATTGCATAAAAATTGTTGGTTTCCTCCTAATGTTGCCATTATGTCTGGAATTTTTCATCTCATGCGTCCTCCTCTTAAAAGTCCAAATTTTTAAAGTAATCATGAAGCTCGTCCCATTTGCGCAGCCGCTAAATCGCTTTTTGTCTTCGTTTCATGTGAAACAAATGATTTAATTTCAGAATCTCTAAAGCTCGCATTCTCTTTGGGATTTGCAGCAATAACTCAGGATGTAATTTGCATGAAAAATCTTTTGCATTTCCTCGCCTCACTTGATATAGTTTTAATATCTCGTTTGGAAGAAGTTGAATGAAAGCAACAATCGCTTTATGAATGCCTGGTCTTTAATTTTCTTTTTATCATCGTGACCCTTTTAGACGAATAAAGGATGAATAGCCCGGTTTCTAATGGTTCTGACCATAAAAAAATCTTTAATTTTGCAAGTTCCTTATTAATTCTCGCTTTTGAAGTTCTCTCGTATTGCTAAGATCATTTATACTGAGATGTTTGGATTTAAAAAATGAGTTTATAGATGAATGGTTCTTCAGTGGTGGCCCAGAGGTAACGTTTCCGATTTACGAGTTGAAAGTTACGAGTTCAAACCCAGCTGGGCACATTACTTTTTGTATTTAATTTATTTTATCATCACTGCTCTCGAAGTGTTCAAGGAAAACATCGTGAGGAAACGATAAGGCTAAAAAATGATAATGCTATGCTTATGCTACGATTCTGTGATTAGGGCTAACTATTATTTGTACATTTTTGTTGTTGAGTGATCTCTCATTCAAAATGTTAAATAATCATTGCTAAATAGACCGCAATTTTTGGTACATTCAACAATCCCTTCTCTGAAGTTAACGTTATGAAAAAATTAAACAAATTTTGTGAGAGCGAAATTGTTTTAATACCATCCTTACTGAGGACTCGCAAAAATGAATATATTCACAAAACTTTTTTCGTTTACGGAATTCGTATGTGACATGGTGATACTGAAATGCCATGAAAATGGACATCACGTGGAACAATCATGTTCAAGTGCGTAGACAGTAGTAATCATGAAATGTGTGGTTTTATGTATGCCACATAAGTTACGGATACCTGTAAACTTTATATTTTATGACCGCCATAAAGCAGGACATGGGAAAATTACCTTTACAAAAAGTTTGCTTCTAATCTACTTACTTTAACATTAATTTGATGGTCAGTACTGTAATAAAGGGAGGATTTCCTCAATGAGAGGGGATTTTACTAAATCCGCGCGAATCCAATATAGATTAGCGAGTCTTTCATCAAATCTCCTTCTAATGGGCCGGCAATAAGGTGCGATCCGATAATTTGAACGTGCTGCACGTGTTAAAGTAAATAATGATTAAAGAAACAAGTTCTTTGAAGAACTTGTTTCAAGTTCTTTGAAGTGACTAGCCTGTTGGTCTAGTGGTTAGGGGCCCTGATTGCTATGGGTTCGATTTCCACTCAATACAAATGTTTGTGTGATGAGCATGATCACTTGTTCTTGTGTCTGGGTGTAATTCATCTATAATATGCATGTATTTAAAAATATATAATTTTATTTGTCCGTTGGGTAACACAAGCTCCGCTTATATTTTTTGTAGAATACTTACAATTTATATGCACATTATAAATATGAGAATGTATCTACGCCAACAAATTCATTTCATTCATAAACTAAATAGTTTTTTGATAAATATGATTGTACCATTCGGACTATTAGCGTGAGGGAAGATAAAATGCACTGTATTTGCGCACACGCTTGTGGTTTTCAATTTCGTTTTCGTGGATGGGAAGTTTTTGCTCTGTCTTTCGCTTGGCCACCAAAACAGGTTCTACTACGAGCTCTTAACGCGATCCTTTTACGACCTAAACTGAACTGTTAAAGGGATGGAGCTATATCCCTCTTCCTCACTTCCACGATTGATATTTTAACACATCATGGTAAGGCCACTGAAATTAGTTCAATAGAACTCAAACCGTAGATAATAAATATTAAAATTGTTTGATCTTTTCTTCCCCATACTTTATTTGAAGGCTCATCAGAAGGCTTACAGTCACCCAAAGGACAATGGGAAGGGCTATGCTCGAAGTTTCCTTGCGTGATGGCATCAGGAATGAAGATATCCGCAGGAGAACCAAGTTCGTCGATATAGCCCGAAGAATCATCAAACTTTAGTGGCTGTGGGTAGCGTACATTGCTTGTAGAACGAATGGTCGATGGGACCGAAAGGTTCAAGAGTGGTGACCGCGCACCGCATAGGACCGTTCGTTGTGGCGACACTTGGGGGAGGCCTATATGCAACAGTGGACGTCCTTCGGCTGAAATGATGATGATGATGACTTTATTTGATAATATCTTTGGTCCTTCTAACTCATGACTTTTATCTTTCACAGATCAACAATGAGGCCAATTCCTCTCTTCTTCATCTGCTTCTACGCTCTTCAGTCTCCTCTGCAATGCGGCACCTCCTCCAGTGCTGACGACAGAAGATGGCTTGTATCTCTAGTGGATCTTGTGGAACTGGATTATGTGGATCATTGTGAACAGAGAGCCAATGCTGCGTGGAATGAGCTGACGGGAAACAGTAAAGGATTGGCGTCGAAGGTTTGTTTTTTTTTTCATATTAACGGTTTACACTTGAGGAGGTAGATATTACTAACTTGTAATGTATGTGAAGAAGGCGCCATGTAGGTAACTGCCTTGTTGCCTAAAAAGCCGAGACTCCGTAAGCTTAGGTAGACGCGAGCGGGGCTCCGGGGTCGCGGGCGCTCAAAGTACGGGCTCTGCCCGCCAATAGACTGACCCCAAGACGGTGGCACAGTGATCACTTGCTGCCGTGTATAGCGAGGCTCTGGGCAGATCAATATTGTCCTCAGAGATGTGCGTTACACAGAGGGGCCTTCGGGGTAGTCTTTTCAAGAGGCGGACGGGCGGAGTTGCATGTAAAGATGATAATCACTAAGGTGGTTTTAGTGAGCTAAAAACTCCATACTTTCTATTTTATCCACAAGTCCACATGTCTTCTAAAGGTTTTCCCCCCATAATAAAAAAGAGGTAAAGCAGATTTTTAGAAAATTTTGTTTTATGATTGAACGACAATCAGTGTACAACAATCACATTGAGCGACAATCACGTGATTGTACGCTGTATGTGCTTGTGCAGTGGCACAAGCATAACTAACTTTTAATGTTTAAAGTTAAAGTTATGTGCTTGTGCAGTGTCATGATATTTTGCAGATATGCAGTGCTCATTGGTGTTAGTTAGTATTACTCAATCAGATATTTTCGATTCCTGTTTGGTGGATTCAATGTGGAAGTTTTCTTATATACAAAGCCCTGGGATCAACCGAACACCTCACATTTGAAACTCAGTAAAGCAGATTTCCTTAAAATAGCCTAAAATGTTAGGCCTTGTGTTGAATTGACGTCGCGCTTAAATATTTAGTAGGTAGCTACATAATTTTCTAAGTCAAACGTTTAATCCGACTCGGGATTTAAATAAGGCTCACTTTTTAATTAAATGCTTAACATGGCGCTGAATTTAACGACAGTCAGAACGTTATACATATCGAATACAGATTTTTATAATATTTTGTTTGTAAATTATTGGCATAAATGTCATTGGGCATTTTTGACCTGATACCTCGAAGTACGTGTCCACGATTGAAATTCAATTTGCTTTGAAGGTTTAGGGTTAACATTTCACGGAATGTATTTATTTTAATCCAAATGTATTGGAAACAAAAGTTGCGAGGTTCAACGCGAAACGCATTTTTTTAAGAATATTGATTTTCAGTCATGGCTACGCTTTCTGTCGCTCTTAAGGCGTAATCTAGAGAGTTCTATTAGAGTTTAGAGGCCCACAATACACCCAATACCGATTTCAATGTGTAAACAATTTGAACAGACAAAGAGTAGCATTCGTAACGCATGATCCAGATTTCAATGATTTTTCACACCTTACGTATGAAATATCTTACTTAAATGAAACATTGATAATGACATTAGGATCCTATCATTTGAAAATCGCAAGGTCATATGGCACCGAATATATGCGGCAAAATGGCGTATACCTACCACATAGAAATGTAGGTGCCGGCACTGACAAGTGGTCCAAATCAAAACACTAATAAGATGCCGAATGCAGTCACGCCACGTGTAACAACGACTATATTATACATATATTTTGATTGATCCCACTCTAAATTTAAGACAAAGTAAAAAAATATATTATTATTATTCCTGATACTAGGACCTGTACCATGACGTTTAAAGTAAGATTGTTTCATTTTTATTACCAGTGTGTGTAAAAGATGGCACTAGACAACCTGTATAGCTCTGTCTCTTACCCACAGTAAAATAAGAATGAAACAATCTTACTTTGAACGTTGTACTGTTGGAAGCTGCACTGCCGTGCTTGTGATATATACAGTAAGTAACATAGAGACACTTTCGAGAAAAAGGCGTTCAAAGTTTTTTTTTTTACTTTTGACATTTCTCCCGAAGTATAAATTAAACCTAAGTTTTCTAAAATGTTTTAGATACACATGTGTTAGATAAACAATTTGTATATTTTTATTTTTATGTAGTAATAATATTTAAATTGTAAAGCTTGAAAAAATATGTATGTTAAGGAATGATCAATTAAAAAATAACGTTTTTATAGTAATTGGTACAGTAAGTGTGTGACTTACTGTAACAATTTTTAGTTTGACGGACATACTGCAACAATGATTACGAAATGAGGTAAATGTTTAAATAGAATAACAAAAATTGCACAATTTGCCTAATGTTACTTAATGACTTACTGTAATTATAGCTAGGAGCAATATGTAAACTTTTGGCATTTACCATGAATCATAATTAATTTATCTTCCTCGATATTATTGGTAGATAATTCAAAACAAAAGAGATCTTATAAAATTATAGTTTAGTAGAAAAAGTACACAGCTTTATTAATACAATAAAATTATTGTATTTTTTGAAACCTTTAGAATCATAATAAAAACTAAATTTAAAAAAATACAATTCATGTTTGTGCAACGGGCTTCGTACAAGAAACAATCATAAACCAAATAAACTAAGCACTGTTTCTAAAAAATAAAACCTTTTCAGTATTTTTTTCTCGCCATTGACATCAATGCCTAGCCCTCTCCATTCCAGAACCTTGAAGACATCCTCCATTTCGGAGAAATTACTTCTCCTTGCCTCACACCCCTCTGCTAGAGGACAGTCTTGCCTTCAAGGTCTAGTCCTAAAGTCGGACTGACATGGTGGCGTTTTTGTATAAATACTGCAGCACTACGATGTACTGATTGTCAATCTGGCACCGTTGGAGAGACTACAGTACTGTATCGATCGAATCAAAGGCTTTCTCGTAGTCCACAAACGCTAAGCAGAGAGGCTGATTATACTCCTCAGTCTTCTGTATGATTAATCTGCGCAGCATATGTATGTGGTCCAAGGTGCTGAAGCCTTTTCTAAATCCGGTTTGTTTGGGAGGCTGGAAGTCGTTGAACCTTCGTACGAGACGGTTCGTGATGACAATGGAAACCAGCTTGTAAACATGTCTCAGAAATGAGATGAGTCTTTAATTCTTAAGCAGGGTATTGTCGCCTTTCTTAAAAAAGAGTACCACTACACCTCTGCTCTATGCCTGTAGTGTTTTTTTCTCGAGTATGAACGAACCAAACAACTTCTGAAGGGCTTGAAGGATTGGTATCCCACCCGTCTTCAGGAGTTTCGGCCGTAATTCCATCCTCACCCGGTGCCTTGTTGCTTTTAAGTTGCTTCAGAACTATCGTAATCTCGTACAGGCTGACGTCCGGGATATTTTCGGTACAGTGTCGAGTTAATGTAGCTCTTGAGTCGTTTGCTAGATTTGCAGCGGGTTTGGAGATTGACGTGTACAAACTGTCTATAAAATGCCTCCACCATCTCTCCCAGAACCTCCGATTTGGCGGATATGACTCTGTCATCGTCGGTCTTTAGTTTCGTGAGCTGGCTCTGCTCAATAGACAGATCTCCTGCAAAAACTTTGGAGCCCATAAGGACTCCAAAGTATTAAGCGATTATGCAACTAAGCGGTATAAACCACTCAATAGCATCTGGTCGCGTTTCAGAGACTTCGTGATCCGTCTATTGAGCTGCCAGTATCTGCACGTATCGTTTGAAGACTGCAGAAAAATCTCACGCCTCTTCTTCATGAGCTCGAGAGTTTGATCAGAGAGCCTCATATTCTTATTTGTACGGTGTGTCTTGAAAAACTTAGACTCGACCATATGGACAGTACCCAACCCATCTTTTTTTTTTATTCTCCGACGCACGTCAGTCTCTGTTTTTGCATGGTCCGTGACTGCTAAATTAACGTACTTGCCCCACCCCGCTTTACCCATTTGGACCCTAAACGCCTTAGAATTTTTGCAGTAAGTAACGTGTTTTTTCTAATTTGTTCCAGGCAAGTCTACACATAAGATGAAATATTCCTAAACATAATTACAGTAGTGAATCTTGCTGTTATTACGTCAAAACATATATATATATATTTTAATATGCTGAGTTATCTTATACACAGTAAGTTCTACTTACTGTACTTATGCCAAGATAATACAATAATACGTTGCGAAATGTTTAAGCATTAATATAGTATATACTCTTACTGTAGATATGTTAAGGTTTATTAGACTAATGTTTTGTTTCCAATTCTTAATATAATTATAGCAAGTGGTACTTACTGCTAATATGTTTCAGTGATACTTGAAGAAAAACACTCCTAACTTAAAAATAATAATAGCAAAATGACTTACTGTAGCAATACCTAGAAAAAGGTTTTAACTTTATAAAAAAATCAACCGTATGTGCCCTTACTGTAATCATAATAAGTATGCCTTGGTGCAAAACGTGTCTTACTGTATTTATGCTTAAGCTTATTTCATTAACTATACCAAATTTTCAAATTTTAAATATACAGAAATGTAGATCTCAATCTCTACATTCCAAACATATACTTAACTCAATATTGACCAAAATGTGACTTACTGTAATTATCATAAGCGCGGCAGTGCACTCATATCGCGATTGTGGTGTACTTTTTATCGTGAGCAAGACATCAGGAAAAAATAGATGCACCAGAAAGGTTTTTAGATAATGTTACTACTGATATCGATGTTGTTTTACTTCTCATTATCCTACTTAACTCTCTAAAAATAATGTAGGTAGGTAACCAATTTCAGGTTTGTTCCGGAATTGCTCATAAACTAATATTTTATAAATTGGTGCTTGGAATGACGTGGGAGAAGGTTGATATGAAGGTTTCACCTTTCAGCTTGTATGTTTGTTACTTCTTCACGTTTAAACAGCTAAACGTATTTTGATGAAACTTTGGGTACATTAATAGAGCTTATATATAAGAATAATATATAGGCTATAATGAATCAGAAGGGCAGGACTAATTCCATGCGGTGGAAATCACTGACAGAATCTAGTTCCTAATATACTTTAAATTGAAATAGACTTTTTAGTAGATAGATAAAAACCTCCTGTCTTAAGCTTTGACTGTGGTAAAACAGAAGTGAATCCGACTCACATAACATTTTTTCTTTCAGTTGGAGCGCGACAAAACGTTCGGCATGTTCGTCTGTCAACAAACGACTGACATCAAGAGCGCTCTCACTGCGCATG
This sequence comes from Mythimna vitellina, assembly GCA_949316375.1. NCBI lineage: Eukaryota > Metazoa > Arthropoda > Insecta > Lepidoptera > Noctuidae > Mythimna > Mythimna vitellina. Next base: position 7,796,588 of record OX438696.1, read on the forward strand.
CGCTCGCGCCCGATGACAACGTGCTACGGCGTAAAGTGAAGCTGTTACTGCAACCCGGAGACACTTTGCTTGACACTGAGCAGTGGATTAAGGTGAGAAGATCACACTAATATTATAAAGGCGAATGTTTGTGTTTGTATGTTTTTACTTCTTCACTCTCGAACGGCTAAACAGATTCGGATGACATTTCGCGCATATCCTGAAATCACACACATCGGATACTTTTTATCCTGTGTTCCCTTGGGTCAATTTTTTTCTTTCACATGCGCTGGCAACAGCTTGTAATCTATGTATTATTCGAGACGTAAAATGACACTGATAGAATTTTGGAGTTAATTTACCTAGAAAAAAAAATTCTTTATATCAGGTAACTAAGGCCCATAGATAAAATACACAAATAATCTAACAAAATAATAAACTAATACATATAAAAGAAACTATAACAAATTATTAAAACTATAAACGATACGTACACGAAGTGACGGCGGCGTCGTAATATGGAAATATTGTAAGAACACCTTTTTTTAAAAGAGTAACCATGGAGTTTCTTGCCGGTTCTTCTCCATAGGAAACGACCGATTTGGAACCGTGCACTAGCTTCTGACGTTTTATAAGTGCCCATGTAGGCCCAAAAAACTTTTGACTTTGACTATGGAACTAAACCTAAAATCGCGAAAAAAAAATCTGCTGTTTTTTGCTTTTATGTTTACATAACTAGTCAAAATGTAGGGAAGAGCTGATTTTTTTTTTGGTCCTATAGTAAAAGTTGTTCATAATGATGATTACAATCAACCCTTAAAAGTATGCCCATAAATTCAATTTCATCCTGTATTTAGGTACAACACTTGTGCAATATACTTCTCTTGCGTACTTCGCTAATCTTCGTTGAGATTGGCTACCGTGATAAAAATTCGGTCGGGAAGGATTATTATTTTCACGTATCTTACACCAATATCCTCGTAAAAACAGCTCTAAGGAATTGCATAAGGAAACTTCACTCTTTATCATCCTATAAAATAGCATAGCATAGTCGGCCTTATAATGTTCCCACTGTTGGGACTGAGGCCTCCTCTCTAGGAGAGGGAATGGGCCGCGATCCACCACGCGGGCCCAGTGCGGGTTGGTGGATGTCACATGTCTTCGAATTTTTGGTTCTAGGACATGCCGGTTTCCTCACGATGTTTTCCTTCACCGTTTTGAGAGCAGTGGTGATGAAATAAATCACACAAAGTTATGCGCCTGGCTAGGTTTGAACCCGCGACCTACAACTTGTAAGTCGGGGCCGTTACCACTCGGCCACCACCGCTCTCCCTGCGGTGAGAGGGAATAATTTAATATTTTATTTACCTATAAAATATTAAACAGTATTTCAACTTACCAAGAAAGCAAACAATCCGTTCTAAGAATGAAAACTCCTCACTCTCGTTCAAAATACACCTGAGAGATAATAAATTCATTTAGTTATTTTTATTACGATAGATAGTTGGAAGTAATTGGATATAAATCTTTGCTTTTATTTATGACGTCCGCTGTGGAGTCTTATCCGTAAAATATGGTTGTAGCCGCTGTTATAGACATGGCGCGAAATGTTACCTTAAGGAGAACCATTTTTATGATATAAAATTGGGTTGCTGCACAATTTTATTAGGTTCTGTTTTAAGAGCGTTCACTCCAAATTACGCGCTATTTGGCCTAAAAACCATGATTCTCAAACCCGCTTATATCCATTAATGATTTATTGTACAAAAATGTGATTTACCAATAAAATTAGGAAATATTCTTGTATAAATAGTTAAGCAGGATTTTATTTAAATTAATAGCACGCTTGTGAACTATATTCACATATGCAAGTAAATAGTAGATTTTTTAAAATTTTACTTTCAGAGTCAATCTCGAAGCTTGACAATTTCTACAGTTCTAATAGAATTAATAAACAAAAAATAAAAACCAGTAACTAGAATCCTTAATAATACAGTTATAGAAAAAAAATCATAGATTTAGTTTACTAATTAAGAATGTAAAAATAAAAACAATGTCAAATTATTAATAAAATGATCATTAGCACTAATTTAACTTCCTTTTAACATTTAAACATTAAAATAATAGCATAATCTAATACATGTTTTTTTTTTCAAAATATACAATTTAAAATTTGAATAGCTTTATAAATTTTTAACAAGACAATTTTTTTTTGGGCCAAATAGCGCGTAATTTGAAGTAAACGCTCTTAAGTTACATGAGCACTAAATAAGTACTGCAAGTTTTAGTATTACTACTACTTCGGTTGCATGATAAACAAAAATGTAACCTAACGAAACGTCTATCCCCTAAAAGCACTCAGCACTTCAGCAGTTTAGGTGTAAAAACATGACAGACAGACAGGAAGAGATACTTTCACATTTATAATATTAGTATGGACAATCGGCTCAAAACATTGTTACATATAAAATTTCAAAAACTGAATAAGTTTGGACGAAAAATTCTTTAGTCCCCATTTTCGCTGCTTTATTTTTCTCTAATTTGATGTCTCGTAAACTTGGTGTTCTTTTTCTCAATCTTCCCAATCTTCAAAAAGTCTTCCCAATCGAGTTATCATAGAAATGTTTCTGATGAGTATTTTTATTTTTAGCTCGTCACATTCGGCGATAACGCTCAGAACAGGATAAGATTTGCAACCAACTACGATTGTGGAACCACCACTAATTGCACGCTAAAAGGTAAGACATTTGATTCTTTTTCTTCCTCCATTGGCGATACCCTAGCATGAAGAGTTCTTTTTTTAAACGTGGTTTCGCACTAGGAATTACTTAGAAATTTCAGATACAGGTTTCGTAGGTGCGATCACAAACATGTAAACTCACATATACAAGGCACTTAGGACTATATTTCACCGGGATACCATGGTGGCGCTACCAACAAAATGTATACAGCTCTATAGAGAGTTACTTATCTGGTGTCTATTTGGTTGACCAACGACCAACTCGGGCGCGTGCACTTAAGGTCCATTTTGATACTGCCTCAGTTGGTATAGCGACTCTGGTGTCTGTATGGTGTCTAGTTTGGTAGCTTACGGATACCATGGTGTCCCGTTGAAATATAGCCCTTAGACCTGGAACAAGTTTCTGTAGGCCATACAAATATTTGTTCCGTGCGGTATGCAACATTCGCTCAATCACTGAGCCATTGTGCTGGTAATAATTTGATAATTGAACAAAAATGTAGTATTGACAGAAATATAAATAAAGAAATTAAGAAAAAAAAAACTTAATTTTAACAAACACACCCTCTACAAAAATAACTTAATTGACATTGGAGTTAAAACAATTCCAAGAGGAAAATAATTTGTTTAAGATAACAACGAGATTGGGTAACCAATTTAAAAATAAATTGAAGGCTTCAAAAATCCGGAAGAAGGGCGGAAGTCGATACGAGAGAGAAAGCAAATATCGACACAGGGCGACCACAGTCACGAGATAAAATTTCCAAGTTGTTATAAATTTCATAAAGTAAAAAGTTTTAATAACACGACGAATGTTTGTAATAAGTTAATTCCTCATCTTTCGTACGAGTAGGTACTGTAATTTTTGTGAAGAAAAAGAAAACATCTGTGAAGATTTTACGCTTACATAAAAAGATGAGTGCTCAGTTAAGTCAAACTCACACTGGGGCAGAGTTGAAGCGACGCGTCGCATATTTTTTCAACTACAACACGTGGCGACGTGCGTCGACGCGCGACAACGCTTGCATTAGCGAATGAATGAAGATAGAATCGCGGTCATGTTCGACAGGCTGACGCGTCATTACACGAGAGTAGCGCACGGTGATGCTCTCCGATGAACTCTAAAGCTACAACTACATTAGACCGATGCACACGTGGACCACGCATGATTTGTACGTAGAACGACATCACGTGGCGTGGATCTAATGTAACTCTACAAGTCTATTTGCCATACAAAATGTATAGAGACCAATTCGCAGGAACAGGAGTGGATTTTTAGTCAGTAAAAGTCTGACACTCTCCCGCTCAGCCTAAGAGCGGGATTTGTCATAAGATGTTTTTACCACCTAAAAAGAAAAAATGGTTCGACTTTTGTCGTTTGATATCAGTCATTCGTCGCTTGCGAACTGACTTTAGTCACCTGCCGTCTATTCAAAATGCCATTAAGACTGCTAATTTTTGCCGTGCAGTGATTATTGTTCTGCTTAAATAGGATGTGTAATCCCATAACCAAGCGTCGAAGTGTGATTCAATATTTGCAAATAGGAAAAAAAAAAACGAGACGCATCGCAATACTTCGACTCTGCTTCAGTGTAAGTTGAGCCTTAAAAGATGATTCAAATTAGTACTTAAAGTAACACCTAAATTAAATACATCTAGAGAATTAACTCCTGAGGGATCTTATTCGAGAATTTTCTCGTAAATTTGCATCCTGGAAAAGGTAATAATGCGAGTCGCATTTAAATAAATGGCGCACATGTAATATTTCTAGGTGCTTAGTATAATGAACGAAACAAGTTGCGCTGAGAAACAAAAGACATGGAACTTACAGAAGTGGGAACAAAAAGATTTGCTTTTGTTATTTTCACAACTTTTGAATTTAGAAATATCCCTTCCTTTACTTCTTTTATTTTCTTTTATTGGGTGGGAAAATCATCCTATGACAAATCCCGCTCTTGGGCGGAGCGGAAGATAGTGTCAGACTTTTACTGACTAAAAACCCACTCCTGTTCCTTGCTTGCCTTCGTCCCAGGGCCCCGGGTTTCACTGTTTCTGTCGTGGCGGGTTTTGGTACAGGCCATGGTCCAAAGCGAGGAGGACTGGCAGGCAGTCGCCTTCTTCTGCGAAGCAGTAATGCTAGCAAAGGAGGAGGCCGCACGTGCACACACGAGGGAGCAGTCCTCACGTCCCATCCGCCGGGAACCCAATCCCGATTTCCGGCCACCGTAGGCGTGGGCCTGCGGACGGCGAGCAATGGGTAACCCGGTAACCGTCCGGACCGAGCCCAAGTCGTCGACGGTGCGTATTGTTCCACGCGCGCCTCAAGATAGCAAACCGTAGGGGCCCAGCAGGGTCGAAGCTTACTGGTGCCACGGGTAGTGTGAAAATGAAACCCGGGGTCCTGGGACGAAGGCAAAGAAGGAACAGGAGGCGTTTTTAGTCACTAAAAGATTGACACACCTACCGCTGCCCTCCCCTTTGCGCTACGGTAACTCTTTCGAACAATCGGGCAGCTTTGACTGTTTCTATAACTTAACGTAAAATTTCCTTTAGGATCGAAAACGGCTATAGAATAGGCCCTCGATGCATCTAGGTTGTTTTATTTATAACCGACCCAGATGCATCGTGTTTATGGTTAAAATAAGAAGTAAAAATGGCGCTTAGGTACGATTTTACTGTATCTGCTTACGATCAAAAGTGAAGTGCCAGTTAAACGCTTGTGAGCGACTGCAGCGGAAATAACAGGTTTTATGACTAACATAACTTATAGTATAGTGACTATAAGCGTCAACCATTATTTAGAAAACTTATAGTTCAATATAACAACCAATAAATAATAGTTGAATACGGCCTTAGTATATTGCGCCATGGCGGTTGCCGACATAGCACGAAGAATCGCCAAATTTAAGTGGCTATGGGCAGGGCACATTGCTCGCAGAACAGATGGCCGTTAGGGCCGAAAGGTTCTGGAGTGGCGACCGCGTACCGGAAGGCGCAGTGTTGGAAGGCCTCCTACAAGGTGGACTGATGACCTGGTGAAGGTTGCGGGAATGCGGTGGATGCAAGATGCACAGGACCGTTCTTTGTGGCGACATTTGGAGGAGGTCCATGTCCAGCAGTGGACGTCTATCGGCTGAAATGATGATGATGATATTGCGCTAAAATGGTTATGCTATTTTTAATAGGCGATATGATTTTTGCTAGTTTTGTATCATTAAAAAAAATACGATTGTTTTTATGATTACATTTTTAATATTAAGTTATTTATTACTTTAAATATTGCAGATTAAGCTAAGTTAAACCTTTTTGACCACGCACAGATTATAATTTTAGATTTACTTTTTTTGTATTTATTTATATTTATTTATTATTATCTCCCTTACAACTATCATTACAGGTAAATATCTAATGCGATAGAGCGGTCTTAAAATTAACTTATCTACGTATAATTATATTAAAAAAAAAAACTCGTTAGACTAACCTACCTACATCATAGTTATTATAATAATACCTTACATATAATTTCAATAAATAGTTTTTAGTTTGTATACGATTGTGTGAGGCATGAATATCTTTTTTTTTCTTTTAAAACATAATTATGGAGGTATTCTGAACAGAGTGTAAACTGCCACAAACATTCTCCGACCAGACGGACGATTTATCTGATCTGGGCAACTGTCCGAGAGATGATTTCGGACTGTGGTATATGTTTAGATCGCGTGGAGAACCTTAATTGCGCGATGCGGGATTTCGTAGTTTAATTCATACTACACAACCGTTTTGGTGCCGTTAACTTACAATTGAATAAAAACTTATTTATTTATTTATTTAAACTTCATGTGCAATAGTGGTACATAGGCGGACTTAATGCAACAAGGCATTATCTACCAGTCAACCTTTGGGCTAAAGAAGACTACACTGTGGTTGGTGTGTACAATAAATAAATATATATTTCAAATAGAATTAGATATTAATCAAGATAAATATAATTAGATTGATGTTAATTAAAATAATGAGTCTCAGCTTTAACCGTCATATAATTAATTATTCTGTGAATTAATTAATTTAAATCTGCTATCTAATTATCAATTGAGCTTGCGTTAAGGAGCTTACCAGTTTCAAATTTAACAGCCTTTGAAAACAACAAGACCTAACTGTAAGTGCAAATTCTCTCCGACATCGTCAGTGTTTGTCTTTACAATTTGCTTAGTGAAGGAATTTCGTGGTTAATTACCAGCTGTAGAGATCAATTGACCAGAAAGGTCACTCCGTAAATTGATGGCTCCTCTATTTTGACATTCTTGTGTTTTTAGTATCTTCGAGAACCCTATACTCGAACTGAGACACTTTTCAAAAATGAGTGTAATAAGGGTATTGTCTCTATTAGATTCTATAGTGCTAATAAACCACTAAAAAAAACACAAAATTTTTATTCAGTCGCTGAGTACCCTAAAAATGCATTAAAATTTAATTTTCAAATTTCGCGTGTGTTTGACGAAAATGTAGAAAGCAGTGGACGCCATATTTACTCTGCGATCGTGACCTCAGTTGGCTGTATAAACAAATGTGCTCAGTATGGCCGATCTGTTGACAGTTGTCACTTTAGTTTTACGTAATAACATGGGGGCTACTATTTTATGGCGATAAAGAACAGATAATAAAAACAGAAAACTTTGAATTGAATTTTAAGATTTATTTTGTTATTTTATGAACTAAAACCAACACTTACCGACTACATTTTACCCAAGCTATCTTGGCCACGGGTAGTGTGAAAGCGGAACCCGGGGCCCTGGGACGAAGGCAACGAAGGAACAGGAGTGGGTTTTTAGTCAGTAAGAGTCTGACACTATCTCCCGCTCCGCCCAAGAGCGGGGATGTCATTAGGATGATTTTCCCACCCAATAAAAAAAAAAAAAAAAAAAAAAAAAACCCAAGCTATCTTAATAATATATTTTTAGATTTTTTCTCTTATAGAGTAAGATACCCTTTTGAACTTATAAGCACCACTATAACATACAACTTGATATTGACATACTAAATGCAAAAAACCTGAGAAAATTTGAATTTTGGGTACCCTGGTTTTTTTTTTTTTGTTTAGTTACTACGCTTTATTATTTATTTTCTTATTTTAAATACTAAATACGTTGACATAAGAAATGTAGGTACTCAAGTTAACTAGTAAGTAGTAGGAAACTTAATACAAAACTATGTCAAAGTCCTGTGAGTAAAAAGAAAAAAAAAAACATTTCGATAGCAATTACACATTTTTCATTATAATTATTTTTTAATGTATTTATTAATCTCTAACTCATTTAAAAAAAAATTAAATTACTAATTCGTTCACACAGAGTTACAATACAACTTGGCGCGGCAGCAAGACGAAGAAACATTACTTCGCATGAAAAAGTCTTGGGAGAACAACCTGCCAGACCTGAATGACTATTTGGAGCACATACTTCCCTTACTGAGAAATGCTTCGAAACAAAACAGTGAGTAAAGAAATATCACTATTATTATTATAGGTATAAGACCTATTTTACAGGAGCAACATCGCAATAACGATATTATCTGTACTGACACTATAAGCTGAAGAGTTTGTTTGGTTGAACGCGCTAATCTCAGGAACTACGGGTCCGATTTGAAAAATTCATTCAGTGTAGGATATCCCATTGATTGAAGAAGGCTATATAATATGACTGGTAGGAGCGGAGTATCGAAAATTATTTCATTTGAAGGCTTTCGTTGCGTGCGATGCGTAAATGGTTACAGTAACACAAAAATTATGTACTACAAAATTGTTCCCCTTTAAAAGTTCTAAAAAAAAGTTTGCGACAGCGAGGTCTATCTTTTAAGATTGGCTCACTATAACCTTTTTTATGGTAATCAAATTTGTCCTAAAATAATGCATTATTTGCAAAGGTGTTTTTATAAACATATTATTAATCCTTATCCAAATAAGTACCAATATTCATTTGAAGTATTTCATTTGAAACATAATTGCCTTTGAAATCATTTGATTTCGATAAATATCTTAGGAGATATCATAGTCAAAAGTGAATAGGTTACTTCTAGGTAAGCTTCCAGTGTCGACCGCAGCGTCGTTTTCCATCAGGTGACATAGCGGTCAAGCGCGAACTTATCAAGGATAAAAAAAAGTTTTAAAATAACTCCCTAGCTAAATGTTGATCAAGTTCTACATGCACGGCCGCAGCCGACGCGTCGCGGCTGTCGGTTATCGCTGCGACCCTATTAGGTGGACAGAGGTGGTTAGAGGCAGTTCAAAAGTTTAATGAGTATCACTCACTGACTATTTTTTTTTGTAGAAAGATAGCTTGTGCTTGACCGGTAAAAATGGCTTTTTTGGGAAAAATATGAAAGATATCAGTTTAATCAAATGGGATGAATGCATTCATAGATCTCATGTAGAGACCCTTAAACACATAAGAAGCTGTAATAAAATCATGGGCGGAATCAGTTTCAAGTTTGCTGGTGATTTTACATTGCCAGACAGTTATAGTTCGGGGAACTGGAGCTGACATTGTTGAATCTTGGGTTAAGAGCACATTTGAATGGAAGTACAAATTTTCCTTCAAAGTTACTTGTAAGCGATGGGGAAGTACTTTATTGTGAAAATGAAAATAAAATCGAAATTGATCGTGATGAAGGTGAGAAACTTACCAGCATTGAAAATCTAATCTCCAAGGTTTATCCAGAATTCCAGATTTAGTGTAAATAGAAAATAATTACTAACAGTGGATGTGTCAAAGTGCAGTATTCGCGGCTAGAAATAGCAGCGAGTATATAAGCATCAACTACATTTCCATTGATAATGTAATAGATCAAGAAGACGCGGTACATTACCCTCAAGAATTCCTGAATTCACTAACTCCGAGTGGCCTTCCCCCACATCCGCCAAATTGAAATGGTTACACCAATTATTTTTCTCTAAAAACTAGAGGAACCAGACTTGGAGTTAAATTCTTTTCGAAATTAAAGTCTTCGCAATGACATGATCAGTGCCACAGTTTTGACTGATCCAGTGGGGCAAATGGTAATAGTGTGATGCATCTTAAACAGCCTTCCAATGTATTTGCACACTACAAATATTTTCAATTTCTACACGAACGTATTCGCGGACGAGTCACATGTTACATTGAACTGCACTGGGCCCGCGTGGTGGATCCATTCCCCTCCTAAAGAGGAGGCCTGAGTCCCAACAGTGGGAACATTGCAAGCCTGATTATGCTATGCTAATCAAAAACCTTATAGAAAAAATTCGACTTCGACGAAATCGCAAGCAAAAGCTAGTTTTATTATAATCCACTTTGCTAGCGAATTCGTTCGCAAGAATGTTTTCATAAAAACTTTAACATTCCTTAAACCCTTTAGTTTCGAAAAAATTATAATGACAGTCTTTACTTACATTTTGTTTTATTTTTTTTCTAAGTTACAAGCTTACCTTAACTTTAAATCCCCTAAATTGTTTTATTAGGGATATTTCTGAAAACGAATAATGGCAATCTTTATTATTTATTTAGGTAACTATTCATGCTAACTTTTTTTTGTGACACCCCTTAAAGATCCCCCCTCCCCTCTTAGTGGTGGTCTACGTCATAAAAGGAAGCTTTGTGCAAAATTTCATATTCCTAGTCTCAGTAGTTTCGGCTGTGCGTTGATATATCAATCAGTCAGTTTCTCCTTTTACGCGACACAACGAAGCGCAATATTAAGTTATTTTATATATTTTATCTATGAGCCTTTGTTGCCTGAAAATAAAATGGTTTTTATTATTATAATGTATAGATTAATTCGTTAATTTGCTAGGTATCAAATAGAATTGTCACTTTTACAGCGCGTCTGCGCGGAGCATTCACCTCAACTATTATACTATTGTAGTCTACTTGTGAACACATTCGATTACTTTGATCCTGGAGTTTTAATGCAGTACGGCTGTGGAACTGTCTTTCAGTTACCACCTGTGGCACGGGCACGCCACAATAATGGCGGTAAGTCCCCTCTTTGAGGCGTGGTTGGAAAGACCTCACGGCGTCCTCACATTCCGCATGACGCAGGTCCTCACCGGACACGGTAAGTTCGGGAGGTTCCTGCACCGGATTCGAGCGGAAACGACGCCCGGGTGTCGCCACTGTGTGGCCCACCCGGAGGACACGGTGGAGCATACGGTGGAGGTGTGCCCCGCCTGGGCAGAGCAACGCCGTGTCCTCGTGGGGGCAATCGGCGGCGGTGATCTCTCGCGCCGGGCCTTGGTTCAGGCCATGCTCCGGAGCGAGGAGGAGTGGCAGGCGGTTGCCTCCTTCTGCGAAGCAGTAATGCTAGCTAAGGAGGCGGCCGATCGCGTGAGGCAACGGTCCTTACGCTCCAACCGCCGCCGGGATTCCGATCCCGATTTCCGGCCACCGTAGGCGCGGGCTTGCAGACGGCGAGCAATGGGTGGCTCGCCGTCTGACCGTCCGGTAACCGTCCGGACCGAGCCCAAGTCGTCGACGCAATTTAAACATATACCACAGTCCGAAATCATCTCTCGGACAGTTTCCCAGATCAGATAAAACATCAGTCTGGTCGGAGGATGTTTGTGGGACTTTACACTCTGTTCAGAATATCTCCATAATTATATTATAAAAGAAAAAAAAAAGATTATTCATGCCTCGCACAATCGTATACAAACTAAAAACTATTTATTGAACTTATATGTAAGATATTATTATTATAATAACTATGATGTAGGTTAGTCAAACGAGTTTTTTTTTTAAATATTCGTATTTTATAATATTTTTTTTTATATAGACCTCTCTATCCCATTAGGTATTTACCTGTAATGATAGTTGTAAGGGAGATAATAGTAAATAAATATAAATACATACAAAAAAGTAAACCTAAAATTATAATTCAGGCGGCCGCCTCCTTCTGCGAAGCAGTAATGCTAGCTAAGGAGGCGGCCGATCGCGTGAGGCAACGGTCCTTACGCTCCAACCGCCGCCGGGATTCCGATCCCGATTTCCGGCCACCGTAGGCGCGGGCTTGCAGACGGCGAGCAATGGGTGGCTCGCCGTCTGACCGTCCGGTAACCGTCCGGACCGAGCCCAAGTCGTCGACGGCGCGTATTGTTCCACGCGCGCCTCAAGGAGATGTCAGCAAATCGTAGGGGCCCAGCAGGGTCGAAGCCTACTGGGGCCACGGGTAGTGTGAAAGCGGAACCCGGGGCCCTGGGACGAAGGCAACGAAGGAACAGGAGTGGGTTTTTAGTCAGTAAGAGTCTGACACTATCTCCCGCTCCGCCCAAGAGCGGGGATGTCATTAGGATGATTTTCCCACCCAATAAAAAAAAAAAAAAAAACCACCTGTGGCACTAAAAATATATCTGATCTGTCTTCAAAAAGCTAGTCAAAGAACATTCCCTACCGTTCCTTGATGTTATATATTATGGACATTTTTATGATTTAATGTATGTATTTTATATCATTATGTGTGATTTAGTTAAGTGTATATGTCACGGTAAAATTGTAATAGACTTTATAACCTATCGAAGTGAAACTTAGCGAAACGCATCTCGGGCGCTGATTAACGTTCAATTATGTGCCCCACGGCGCTATATTTGATTGCTAATTCGTTTAGATTATAATCTATGTCGCGAAATTGTAAAATGTCGAGAGATTGTAAACTACATATTGCTTATATTATCGCATTATTTTTCTGTAAATAATAATTTAACATTGACAAGAAGTGGCTCAAAGCCGGGAACAATGGAAGGAATGGAGGGAGGCGTTTGCCCAGCAGTAGGACAGTATAGGCTTGTAATAATAATACGTGTGATGTCAAATGTAAACAAATAGTGTTTAGGTGATTGTAAATTGATTTTGTGTTGAAAATAACTCTCAGCTTTAGGATTAGTTGTATGAACTTGTTGTGGAAGTAAAATGAATTTGTGTAAACCAAAAACGTGCAGTTTGAGTGATAAATAAATTATTGTTAGTCAACGAACATAGTCTCATAACGGTCTACTGTAAGATCGACCAATCAGGGACAGCCTTCGGACAGTTGACAATTTATCGTGCGAGAGATTGTCATTTAACAGTTTCACTTCGATAGATTATAATTATTTATTTATTTATTAAAACTTCATGCAACACAAATCACAAAGGCGGACTTAATGCCTTAGGCATTCTCTACTAGTCAACTAAGGGTAGAAAAAAAAACATGGCAGGTGCTTAAGAAAAAAGAAAACAAGGGTGCAAATGTTAAATTATTATTTATCAAAAAATACCGCGCCGTCGACGACTTGGGCTCGGTCCGGACGGTTACCGGACAGTCGGACGGCGAGCTACCATTACTCGCGGTCCGCAAGCCTGCGCCTACGGTGGCCGGAAATCGGGATCGGAATCCCGGCGGCTGAGGTTGCGTTCTAGAGCTACGGTGAATCTTTCGCACAATTCCTTATCCCTGGCAGAAATGTTTTTCTTCTTATGGAAAAAGTCATACCTATTAATTTTAAAGACAACAAGCAGTAGGTACCTACTGTTGTCAGGTATTCTAAAAACCTTTATATTAAAATAAGAAAATACTTTTACTAGAGCAAAAAAGAACGCTAAAGTGTAGTTTACACAGGTCTCAATGGTACTCCTAAATTCATTCTGTACAAGCAAAATTATTTCAAGCATAGCAAAAAGACGAGTTTATTTTGTTTGTTTAAAGGACAAAGACAGTCAAGTTTTTCCTTTTAAACTATGATGAGAGGTTTTAAGTTTCACTTTGAGTTAGGAGATGTATTGTGAGGGAGTTGCACCGCGCGGAGTTAAACAATGGAATAAAAATATTAGTCAACAAGTAGTTTTTATACTGTACTGTTTTAAGTTTTCTAAAGAACTTTTTTTTGGAAAATGCCGTGGATGTTTTTTAATGTGATATTTGTTGTTCCAGGGAAGGTTAACTGGTAATGCCGTGTTGTTTGAAAAAAAAAAACAATTGGGTATTATCTCAGGAGGGATGAAACGTATGTTACTAAAAGAGTTACGAGTATACACGTGGATGGATGGAGAGAGAGAGGGAGGCCAAAGAAAAGATGGATGGATTGGGTGACGAGTGATATGAAAGAAAAGGAAGTAGTGATAGCTTGACGAGTGATAGGGCAGAATGAAAGAAAAAAGACCCCAAATAACACGGGACAAGAGCAGGAAAATGATGATGGGTATTATCTCATGTTTATTTAATATATAAAAATCCCGTGTTACAGTGTTTGTAATCAAACTCCTCCGAAACGGCTTGACTGATTTTTACGAAATTGTTAGTTAGTCCATTATGTCCCATTGCTGGGTGAAGGCCTCCATCTCCCTTTTCCACACACGTCTGTCCTCAGCCATTGCGGGCCAGTTCCTTTGGTAGTTGTCCAGCTCATCTATCCACCCTTAGTCTGCTGCGATGTCGCCTTTCGTTTAATGGGACCCAAAAAGTGGCTCTTTTAGCCCACAGGTCATCCGACATAGGGCGCGCCATAAACAATTTTTTTTTTATCTGAAAACGCTAATCAAAATTGGTTATTAAATAAAGCAGTACCTAATTAATATTTAAATATTTGTATGGGAACATCGCAACTACCTCCTTTGTACCCGCGTATAGAAATGGCAGCGACATCAAATGTCAGTGTGTGCGCTTTTTATTCTATTACTTGACAATTTTCATTTCCACCAGATTTGAAAAGTCCCTAACTTTCTTAATATTGGACGGATTTGAAAAATTCTTTTTTTTGCGATTTTGCATAAAGTGACTGGTTTGATGTAAATATTAAGAAATAAATAAGGCTACTATCCAATTATCTTTAAAGTAAATATATTATATTTTATGTAATCATGATCTTATTTTAGTAGCGTATCTCAATTGTATTTATAAAATAAATGCATTTTTATTTTTTTAAATGTCCTGCTTTTAAATATCTTATTATTAAAATTTATTGGAACTTTCACACAGTGATAAATCAAAAGAAATATAATAATTATACTAGAATACAACCAATAAATAATTATATAAATAATATTATACATATATACATAGGTCACAGTAATTACTCTTCATTGAAATGTATTACATTTTAGACAACCATAATGTTAAATTAATTGATTTGGTTATAATTAATATAAATTAATTACTGAACATAACGATAATTTAATGCGATAATGTAACTGTAATGGTTTCAATAGCTAAATGTAGCTGTTAGTATGAATTATTATATATGGTTAACTGAATATTATTATAGCTTATGACTGCTGTAATAGTGAAATATTATTTATTTATTTATTTTATATTTTTTTTACACACAATATATTGGAATATATTGGAGGATATCCGCAGGAGAACCAAGGTCACCGACATAGCACGTAGAATCGCCAAACTTAAGTGGCAATGGGCAGGGCACATTGCTCGCAGAACAGATGGCCGTTGGGGCCGAAAGGTTCTGGAATGGCGACCAAGTACCGAAAGACGTAGCGTTGGAAGGCCTCCTACAAGGTGGACCGATGACCTGGTAACGGTTGCAGGAGTACGATGGATGCGAGACGCACAGGACCGTTCATTGTGGCGGCACTTGGGGGAGGCCTATGTCCAGCAGTGGACGTCTTTCGGCTGAAATGATGATGATGATTGGAAGAAGATAGTACAGTAATAAAATCAAAATGTATAAAGGTACTCCTTATGTTATAAATATGAAAACAATAATCATTAGATTATTAAAATAATACTAGCACCATCTCGCCAAAATTAAGTGGCAGTGGGCACAGTGTTTGCAGAACAGATGGTCGATGAGGAGTGGCGACCACGTATCGGATGACGCAGCGTTGGAAGGCGTCCTAAAAGATGAACCGAAGACCTGGTGAGGGTTGCGGAATCGCGAGGGAATCCGATAAATGCGAGACGCACAAGACCGTTTGTTATAGCGACACGTGGGGAGGACTATGTCCAACAGTGGACTGCTGTCGCCTGCGTGAAAATAGAAAATTATCCCAAGAGATAAAAAGTATCCTGTAGGATATTTCAGTACATGCTCTACCCATGTGCTAAATTTCATACAAATCCGTTCAGCTGTTTGAGCGTGAAAGAGTAACAAACATATACACAAACATACAAACTTTCGCATTTATAATAGTAGTTTGATTTTCAAATTACTTACGTCAAAATTAAATATGCTTAACAATATCGCTGTTCTAATATTATTTCTGCTGACACTTTAGGAAAATTGTATACAAAATTGACTTTAGTATATGCGAAACCCAAAACATGTGTCTACTATTTTTATGTACAGAATCTATGTACAAAATTTCATATCTGTATCATGAAAAATCACAAAATTATAAGCTTGTATGTTACCTGGTTGTCCGCACAAATACATGGTTACCGGGCCATCCGGGCGACTATGAGGTTGTTTTGCTCGCCCGCTATGACCTGCCGTGACCTGTGTTGCACTTACCGACGGTGATGTC
Source organism: Mythimna vitellina (assembly GCA_949316375.1). NCBI lineage: Eukaryota > Metazoa > Arthropoda > Insecta > Lepidoptera > Noctuidae > Mythimna > Mythimna vitellina. Next base: position 7,812,791 of record OX438696.1, read on the forward strand.
CAACCTGTGACCTTTTTTTTAAATTATTTTTGGGAATAATATAACATGGTGTAAAAATTTATTGTAATCGATTTAGTTACTGATTCTGAACAAACAATATTCAGGTTTCGCCTATATTAAAAATAATGTTGTTTATTATTGCATATTATATTGTAACAAGTTTTTAATATCTAATTTATCGAAATAACTCGGCAACGAAACAATCGTTGAAGTGCTAACATTTATTATGATTTATTTATCTCCATGGTTAATTTATTATTTGATGAAAATATAAATATACCATAATTTTGAGAGGGACCATTAAATCATCTTTAATAATAATTACTGGATTTATTCAGCTTGATGTTTTAGACAAAATTACGTTTCTTAATTATTATGTAACCGTATTTATAAAATCAGATTTTCTTATAAAAATCGTAAATTTGTAATTAATATCTAAGTCGTGACAACCTCTGGGAATTTTCTATTGAAACCTATTTAGTAGGGTTTCTCAATAAGTACCTACTTACATAAATAGGCAAAATTCGCATTTTGAGTCGATGAAGCTGCGAGAAAATGGAATTTTGTAGTGAAGCTTAATTCTGAAGTTGAAAGACAAACTTGGGAAAGAGAATAAATATGATGTGTTAATTACTCATTTATAATTTAAAGTTGAGGTTGAAACTAAGTTTTGTTGATTCATTTGAAGCAATTTTTTAGAAAAATTTTTTTTAGGGTTCCGTACCCATAGGGTAAAAAGGTCACCCAATTGCTAAGACTCTGCTCCGTCTGTTTATCACCAGGCTGTATCTTATGAACCGTGATAGCTAGACAGTTGAAATTTTTACAGATGATATATTTCTGTTGCCGCAACAGAATAAAATATATAAGTGATAATAATATGTATTTCTTGTATCCCATACAAAAAACGTGTTTTTTTTTTGCTAGAGACGGTACGGAACCCCTCATGCGGTTCTCGGCTGGTTTTTAACTTTAATGTTTAAACTAATAAATGTAGTCTAGACCACATTCTGAAACTCGAAATTGGCATGTGGTGTTCTAAAGTACTACATAACTCTTTATCATCTGTTAAATTCTCTAAGTTTTATCTGGAGAAAATGTGAGCCTTTTGAGTTGAGACTGAAATTCCGCTGTGATTTTTGATCAAGTTTGAATGTTGTTTCTGTTAGGTCAATAAAACAGAGAAACTAAATTTTGGTGGTGCTTAAAAGTTACAGTAGCTGAAATCAATAAATAATATTTTTATTTTAGAAGACAACAATATCGTCCATCTTGTGAAAACACTTTCCCACTGTTGGGCAATTCCCAACTTCATCCAGGTATTCTTTTCTCGAACCAGCTCTTATGGTAGGTTCTAGGTCATCCCACCACCTCTCGTCGTCCATCCTCAGGCTTCCACTTTGTGGAGACTTATGCCTAGCGGTCAGTGTGCATATGGCTGACGTAACCCGCCTAATCCCATTTCATGAATTAAAAATTATAATTTTAAACGAGGTTTACATTAAAAGTATTAAAATGGTTTGATAATCTGTTGCTGTTTTTATTCTGAAGTTTCTCTTTATTCTTAAAATATTGTATTTTAACTATGATTATTTAACGTAAAAGTTTACTGACAAAGTCTTTTGGACTTTACTTGATGGTTGTCTTTACACAGAAAGTAAAGGCCACTAGACTGAATTCTTTATCAAATAAAAAATCAATAAAATCCTTAATTCTTTTTTGTTCACAATAACATAACATAGTACACGATAATTTGAGAGTTTATGTACAAAGACGAGCTTAACTCAGCAAAAATCAATTTACTTTAATATTTTTGAATCTAACCAAAATATTTTCTTTTACAGATTACAATTCCGTGGAAGAATATTGGGATGCGCTGGGCGAGTACGAAGGTGCTATACTCAAGGCCCGAGAATTGTGGGAAAATGTGAAACCTCTTTACTTGAAGCTCCACAAATACATTGCACTCAGGCTTAAGGGTTCTGATGCCGTCGGCAAGCCCCTACCGGTACATTTACTGAGTAAGTACCTCATAGACTTCATTTTATATTCAAAAAATAACAAAATTGTGAGGCAATTAGGAATCGGTACTTTCTCAAGTTTACGTTATTAACACCATTATGGTTCGAACTAAAGCTAGAACTACATTAGGCCGACGCACACGTGTGACACGTCCGATTTGTACGTAGAACCACGTAGCGTAGCGTCGCGTGGCGTGGATCAAGTGGGTTACTCTTGCTGGCTTGCCATGACGTTTAAAGTAAGATTGTTTTATTCTTATTTCAGTGTGGGTAAGAAACAGAGCTATACAGGTTTTCTAGCGCCATCTCTTACACACAATGGAATAAGAATAAAACATTCTTACTTTAAACGTCATGGCAACCCAGCAAGTGTAGCTCTATAAGTCTAGTTTCAATTAAGAAGGGTTGGAACAATTGGCCTACAGCGGTCTTTCCGTCCGATTATGTGACGGGTTTTTCAAGGTTAGTGTAAATAGGCTCTTAATAACCTGGTAAGATTCATCATCAACGATTGCATCACTGCTTACTATCGGGTGTGATCGCAGTCAAGCGCTAGTTTATATAATAATAATAAAAAAAACAAACAAAATTGTTTCGTTGCCAAGAAAATTCTGTCCGAGTTTTGCATATTTTTTTCTTTTTAATAATTAAATACTCAGACGCTTTATAGCGAAGTTCTACGACGTTTAAATAAAAATATGAATAATATCCGAGTTTAAAAAAATAATTTAACAAACAAAAATACATTTAAACGAATTCTACGATATTTTAATGAAAGCAAAAGTGCTTCCGCAAGGAATATATCCACGTAACAAATTATAAATAAAGGCTTATTTAAATGAAACACATATGCAATAAAACCACTAAAGCACTTTTAACTTTGCCTCGAAGTTAAAATTAAAACCAGGAAAGTTGTTGCAACCGAGTAAACAAAATGAATAGTTTGAATGCTCGGTCGCTCGGTAACTTAAGCTTACATACAGAATTACACTAGTGCTACAAACTAGTACCGAGAATGCTAGCCAATAAACCAACCACAGCCACAGCGCGAAAAAAAAAGAAACAGTAACTTAATTTTCATAATAAAAGAATAATTAAGCAAATTAAATCATCTGCCTTTGACGCAAGACAAATGACAATGATTAATTTAAAGTAATTTTAAAAGAATAATCATTTTAACTTTTTTATGACCTGGATATATAAGAGGAACACAGGGCGTTGACTGTCCGTCAAGCATGGAAACAGGCTACCGTTATCGGTATCCCTAAACCAGGCAAGCCCAAGTCTGATCCTTCCAGCTACCGCCCCATCAGTCTCCTCAATGTCCTCGGTAAGATCTACGAGAGGCTTATTTATAAGCGACTCAAAGATTTTGCCGAATCCAAGGGTCTCATTCCTAATGAGCAGTTCGGGTTCCTTACCGAACACTCATGCATCCACCAAGTCCACCGCATCGTAGAGCACGTAAGCGTTGGGTTCCAACGTAATGCGATGACAGGTGTCCTATACTTCGATATAGCGAAAGCATTTGACAAGGTCTGGCACAATGGCCTATTATATAAGCTATACCAACTCGGAGTGCCAGATGGTCTCATCATGCGAGACTTTCTGTCGAATCGCACCTTCCGCTATCGAATCGAGGGAGCTCTTTCCTCCCCCCACCCCATTCGAGCAGGAGTCCCTCAAGGCTCCGTAGTATCCCCCCTAGCCTTCACGCTGTTCACCAGCGACATTCCTCAAAATAAAAAGGCCCAGTTGGCTCTATTCGCCGACGACACGGCAATTTACTACACCGGTCGTGACCCCAAGGTTATCGCTCGCAATCTCCAAACCTCCGCAAACGTTTTGGGCAAATGGTTCCGGAAATGGAGGATCGAGGTTAACCCTGATAAGAGTCAAGCTGTTCTCTACTCGAGACAGCGGAAGTCCTTCCTCCCCCCCCCTCCGATCACCATGTACGGCAAGCCAATCCCCTGGGAGAAGCAAGCCAAGTACCTAGGAGTGATTCTCGATCGTCACTTGACCTTCGCCGAGCACATAAAGCAGGCTCGCTCGCGAGCCGCTTTCGCTCAAAGTATCTCCTGACTGCCCGCAGCAAACTGTCACTTAAGTGCTGCGGCTCTTTACAGCAGTAATCCGCCCGATTATGACGTATGCCTGTGCTATCTTCGCACACGCCAAGCCCCGTCACCTCCATAGGATGCAGACCCTCCAAAACCGAACCCTCCGTAAAATCCTCGGTGCCCCATTTTTCGTCCGAAATGAGAATCTACATCTAGATCTCAAAATCCCCACCATCCAGCAGTTCATGAAACGCATTTGCAAGCGTTTCTTCGATACTGCTGTGAAACACCGCAACCCCCTTATTGTGTCGGCCGCCCGTTATGAACCCTCCCGTATCTCGAAAATTCGCCGTCCTCGGCATACTCTCCTCACCCCCGATGACTCTATTACCCTGCTCCAAGAGAGCCGTAGGGAAACCAGTACAGTAAAAAGACATCACAAACCGCCGTCCTTCCGTCCTCGCCGCCGAGGCCCGCCGCGACAATCTTTTAAACGTCCTCCCCGTCCCTTGCTCGAGCCAGCCCGCGTCCCTGAGCCAGTAGTTTTAAAAATCCCCGAATAATAATAATTAATATCTGTTCGATCCAGCTCGTCCCTTGCTGCCCCCCCCCCAGCGACGCCCTAAGCCCAGGCCCGTACCCCACAGGGGGTGCCCTTAGCGTCTATTCGTTTAGTTTTAAGTAGTTTTTAAGTAAGCCCTGGCTGGAGGCTTTGATTTTCTAATCGAGGCCGCCACAGGCAAGACCGGTTAAGCAGCCGACAACCTCCTAGGTTGACCTGCGAGAGGCCACACACGAAAAAAAAAAAAAAAAGTTGACTGTCCGTTGTAATATGCTGATCGGCAGATTTGCAAGCTGTAGCAAGCCAGTTAATATGTAACTCTTCAGAGCTTACTGCCAATCATTCTACACGTGCAGTCTCTGGGTTAAGAGGGTCCTTTTCCACTCGCCTATCGTCAACAACGAGCATGGTTTAAAAGCTTATTGCTTCATCTAACGCAATCCAACGCTATGTTTGATGAAGAAGCAATGCAAACAAGAGAGATAACACCTAAAAACTCTGTTGGCATTCGGTAATTCCGTGATTTACTCGAATATTTCACAAATCTTCCAGGAAATACGTGTTTTTTTAAAAATTCTTAATATATTTTCAGAAAAAATGTCGTCATTTAGAATCTCAATTAATTGTGCAAGGCTTTTATTGATTCAATTTTTATATTTTTAATATATGAATACATTATGAAGGCCCTAGGTTCACGTAAAATAGCAGATTTTCAGAGATCTTCACTAGATTAGTTTTACACAACTTTGTGTTTTGATTTTTATAGAAGTCTAGATAATATCCACAAGATAGCTGTGTATCCAAAATATCTAGAAACCTAGACTAGAAAAAAAACTAGAAAGATGTGTTATAACATCATAATCACATAAGAGCGGTTGCATGGAAATGTACCTCGAAAAGGACGGTCTTATGTATACGTAAATATCATACAACGCCCTGCGTTTGCAGTATAACAACGCGTTCAAAATGCTGGCGGGCTGTTGCGATACTTTAGCGCGTTGGCGGTGTTAGCTGAGACAAGAATTAGTGGCTTTCATGTCATCATTCGAAAGCGCTCTCCCTCAATCTTGAAGCAAGAGCTTGCCAGTTCCCACAGCTAGGTGGGGTTGCCCAATGCTTCGTCACTGGATCGGACTTCATACGTCTACAAGTATGTACTACACACCGCGTGGATAGTGTGAAGTTCGATTCCAGACATTATATTTATTTTATTTTTAAGGACACCAACATTCATTTTAAATTTATTAATTTATTTACACTGTTGTACTCATTAATGTTGTCTAGACCACATTCTGAAACTTTGTACTGGTAATGTAGTCTTGGATCATTAACTTTCTCTAAAAGTCTACATCTTATCTGTAAAGCTCTTTTCAAAAACATAAGTGACTCTCTAGCAACAAAAGTATGGTATATTCGGTAGACTTCAAAACAAGTGTAGTTACTTTTAGATCAATAACATTTTGCCGGAATGTCCTAAAGAGTTATTGGGGCACATGAACGCAAAAAACAAACGTAGGTACACAGCTATTAATCAGTAAAAGCCCAACACAGCCTCTTGCTCCACCCCAGAGCGGGGAAAGTCATTTCATGATTTTCTACCACAAAAAAAAAATATGAATAAAGTTTTCTAAAAGTCTGCATCTTTTCTGCAAAGGTCTTTCCAAAAATATAAGTGATTGTCTAGTAACAAAAGCATGTTTTTGAATGAATCATTGTTTTCCAGGATCGTTAACGGGTGATGATTGGTCTAATCTAATAGAAAGCCTACTGCCAAAACATGCAGGAATATATCAGAAAGTACACGCCAATCTTCAGTTAAAGGTGAGTTTCCTTTATTTTTATAATATTGACGTCATGTTGTTGGAATCACTTTGAAGTAACAAAAAAGTTTTATTTTTCCCTTAATGCTAAAAAGGGGTCGGCATTTTAGTAATAACAGGAAAATTCGACCTTTCAATTTCATTGCCTTTTATCATTTTACAAAGTCAAACAAGGATAAAGTGTGTATTATTTATAACGGATAAATCTATTTTACAGAACTTGGGCGGAGAAGAAGCGTTCAAACAAGCAGCGAAACTCATTAAAACGCTGAACTTAGGAGATGCAGACCCAAACATTTGGACTGAATCGGTGTTCAATAGTACTTGTCCGCCAATCTTAGTCGACTGGTGCAAACCCAACAAAGTTAGAGCAATAACTTGTAAGGACGTCAGCATATCCAACTTTATCGAAGCTCACGAAGCAGTCATGAAGATAGTCTACAAGCAGACCATTAATCTACATAGCAATAACACTTACATTCTAAGAGAGGCTTCCCGCTATTCTGGTAAGACTCTGTTCCAGTTTCGAAGTTATTTCTTTGAGAAGTTCGCAACTCATCGTTTTGTTTGTTACAGCTGTGTATGAAGCTATTCCTGGTTTCGTGTCGCTACTTTCCGTGAACCCACATGCGCTGAGCGACGCTGGGCTGTTTCCTTTAGAAACTTTCAACTATAATCCAAACACTCATCGTCTTGTCTTACAATTGATCATGGCCCTCAGAGATTTACCAAGGTAAGTTTTATGAACTAACACTTAACCTCGTCTTATGCTTCGTACTTCAGGCACTAACAAAATATTTTCCTTACAGACTAAACTTCTATTTGGCTGCCGACGAATGGAGGATAAAAGTTTTAATGGGAGCTATTCCTTACTCCAAAATACCAAGTAGTTGGAGCGACTTCCGTAAGAATTTCTCAAACATAGAATCCGGTGACCGCGATTTCCTAGGAGACCCATACATGATATTCAACAAACCTTATATTGGGTGAGTACTTACTTGAAAAACATAATATTGAACTAAAAAACCACATAGCAGTCATGGCTGAGACTACGGAGGAGCTCAGTACAATGCTTGGTGAACACAGTAGAGCTTCCGAAACAGTGGAACTTAAAATGAACATGGACAAAACCAAAGTCATGGTAAACATCCATGTAGCACCCACTCTTATCAAGATCGGAGACTCTACACTCGGAAGTTGTGGACGGTCTAGTTGCGTAGGTCGAACTTTGAGAGAGAGAAATCGACTCGATTCCAAGAAATCGACGCCCAGCCGAGTCGAATCCGACTCGGCTGGGCACCGTTCCGGAAGCTGTGCCGTATCGTTCAATATGTCCAGCGTCTCAAGACGTAAGTCCAGTTAGTGTTGTTAGTGATGACATATGGCTCCGAAACGTAGTCGCTTACAATGGGCTTAATCAGAAGACTTAAAGTCACCCAAAGAGACTTTCCTTGCGTGATCGAATCAGTAATGTGGATATCCGCAAGATCACCGACATAGCACTAAGAATCACCAAACTTAAGTGGTAATGAGCAGGGCATATTGCTCGCAGAACGGATGGCCGATTGAGCCAAAATGTTCTGGATTGGCGACCACGTGCCGGAACACGTAGCTTTTGGAAGGCCTCCTACAAGGTGGACCGTTGACCTGGTAAGAGTCGCGGGAATCCGATGGATGCGAGACGCACAGGACCGTTCATTGTGGCGACACTTGGGGTAGGCCTATGTCCAACAGTGGACGTCATACTGTTGAAATGATAATGATTATGAACTAAAAAAAATACCACAGAATGAATACAAGAATTTCGTTGAAGTTTACGATCTTGCTTATATTATGTACTTTTGTTTCAGAAAATTCATGGGCCTAATACTAAAGTACCAAATATATCAGTCTTTTGCTGAAGAGCTTGTGTCAGATGAATCGGATTTAATAAATCATATAGCTGAAAATAACGATAGATTGATGTAAGTATTTCTAAAACCATCAAGACAATCAAAACCCCACATTGGTTTTACGTTTTCTATATTGATTATTCGATCGCTAAAACTCTAATTTATTTTATAGGGACGCAATGATACAAGGTTACGGAACAATCTGGCCTGAAATGGTTAGTGATTTACTAGCGAAGAGAGAATACGGCCTAGAATATACAGGAATAACAGACTACTACAAGTTTTTAGATGAATATCTAGACAATCAGTTAGATCCGTCAGCAGATACCAGTTCCGACGATTATATCGAAACGGTTGATCCGGTACCAGAAGAAAATGAGATCCCATCTTCACCAGAGAGCCAAGAAACTTTTATTTCAGAAACTCACGAAGATATTGTGGATAACGTAATCGACACAGATGGAGAATCAAATCATCATAAGTTCAGCGTTGAAACGTCTACTGTAGGAGTTATGGAGATAAAGAATGTTGTAGCACCTGGGGACCAAAAAGAAGTGAATGCGAAAGAGGCGTCCTATAGTACTTACTGGTGGATAGGAATAGCTGTGGCTCTGGCAGTCGTTGTGATATTAATAGCAATAATAGCGAGAAAACGCCACAGTCATCGGAAACAGCTCGAGAGGCAGCGAAGAGAAAACACGCATGCCTGATTTGAGGAATATCGGTTCTAGAAGTGGAGCCGATGCTTATTGACACTGAGACTAAATATAGTGAAATTGTGCCAATAATTGAGTGAAGTTCAAAAACGTATTTCTGTTCAGTGTATCGTTTTGTGTAATCTGCTTTTTGTTCGGGAAGTTTAGTTGTATTTAGCTGTGTTTATTAATAATTTCTGTATTATTTATTACTTTCATCACATACCAATGCATTTAATTATGTATACAATGTATACTCAGAATGTGTTTTCATTTCAATTTTATAATAATAAATAATAATGCTAGATTATAAAGATGGAAATATTTTTGTACATATCACAATTTGCGAAATAGAATAAAGATTGTTACCAAGAGTGTCTATAATAGTTGTATATTCTAGTTAGATGTAATTTTGCTGTGCCTTAAGCGTCTCAATTTCTAATAAGTAAGATGCATAAAATATGTTAGGAATTATCAAATTTGTAAAAAAAATAACTGTAATTTTATAAAAATCTGTATTTACCTACTGTCTGTCACCTGCAAAAAATTTCCGACCAAAACTTGATGAATTTGTTTCTTGTTCAGCGTTTATATTATAAATTCTATATTTTAGTTATAACAATATTTGAATATTCTATCTCTATACTTGTCATAATCAAATATATATTTTAATTTGATGTTGCTCGTAATATATGTCACTAAAGCTTTACTGAGGTAAAGTTGGGATTAGTAAATTTGTGTCAACATTGAAAGCAGAGGTTAATAAATGTTTTGAACATAAATGTGTATTTATTTACGCACTCGCTTAAGTGAAACTGACTCATGAAACTGAACTCGACCACCTTAACTTTGCAGCAGAATTTAATATATCTAAACACCTGCCAAATATCTAAAGGTTATTTTAATATAGTTTCAAAAAAACTAATTAAATTTTCATATGATGCTACTTAGTTGACAGTTAAACAAGTAGAATTACCACAAAAGACAACCTACTCAAGTTTATTCCAAATCTGTGTGTTCCGGTGTTTGTTGATTAATTATGATTGATCAACAAACACCGGAAGGTATGCCTCACCAGCATAATGGATTTGCATCGGAACAATAATAGACTATGAACACTGGAGTAGACCATTTCCGGCAGTACTTTCACAAAGACAATCTTTCGGACTAAGTGGGTGGTTTAATATAAGGCCACACTGTACCTCGAATTTGTAGACTACTTTAAGGCCTTTGATAGCGTGACACATTTCATGATATTCTATGCACTGACAAAACAGGACATAGAACGAACCTATTTTCAACTACATACTGCAAAATATCTTCACAAACAAAACCGCTGTCATAAAATTAATATGGTTAGGTCCTAAGTAAGGAATTCTTAAGGGAGTCCAACAGGGCGACACGCTGTCTTCAAAACTGTTCTGTTCCCTTTCCAAGGAAAGGAAATAACACGACGAAGAGAAAATGCTTGGTTTCCACTAGTCCATAAAATAAATATTAAAAGACATTTTGCCTTATTCACCTGCGAGATATTGGTAGTCTTCCCATATTGACCTATGGCCTATAGTGGTATAATAATTGATCTTTGATCTTCATCCCAAATTTCAAACATAAGATTTGCCAACGAGCTATGCAACACAGTTTTTGGTGTTCATTAACGAATTGCGTTCAAAATACTGCGTTCTTTTATAATTTATTTATTTTACTATTTATGTACACACAAAAACAGAAAAAGACAATACAAAGTAGACAAGAGTACAAAGGTACTGCTTATTTCCAAAGAAATTTCTTCCAGCAGACTTGCGAAAGTATAACTGAAGACTTGTTATTGGCTGTCATTCGAAGTTACTGTTTCTAATCTGTATTTTTATAGCTGTAAGTCTTCCATATCATTTAAATTAAGAAATTAAAGCACAGATCGTTGATATGATTCAGAAGGCTGTCCAGCTTAAATGAAACTGGGTAAGACATGTTTGCCGCAAAGCGATCGAGTGGTCGGCTAATTAAACTCAAAATTGATGTCCTGAAATCGCGAGATTGGAAATGGCGAGACTGTCTTTGAAAAAATAAAATGTAGGGAGGTCTATGCTATGCTGTAGGATAGTACAGGCTAGATATAATATAATAATAATTAACAAAATATATCTTCCATTAATCTATCTTATGACATAAAGTCAATATTATTATACTGGCGAAGATATCCAGTGCTGAAGTAGTCGATGACAGATATATTCAAGAGCTAAGCTGATGCTACGTGATATGGATCGACGAAAGGCGTAAGTAACTGGGAAGTTGAAAGTTGGTATAGAATGGTACCGCTCTATAAACTTGCAACTTATATTGGAACTTCACTATTTGTTTATGAGTCCAACTTTGTCCTATTCCATACTAATTTATATGAAAATACAGACTTCCACATTTGTATTGTGAAAGTATATTTGGATGTTTGTTAGTCAATCACGCTTCATTGGCTAAATGGATATGGAAGGAAATTGGCACATGGATATTTTTTATCCCCATAGAAAATTTTGTACATCTCTGTAATAATTCGACAGTCATGAGGGCGAAGCTGATGTCGGCTAGGACCATGGTGAATTTCTGAAAAAGAAACCCGTGGTCGTAGAATGCAAAAGGCATCTGGTGTTGTTTTAGTCTGTAAGAGTCTGTCACACCCTCATTCCACCCTAGAGTGGGCGAAATCATTAGATGATTTCCCACCTAAAAAACACGTGGGTGAAGTCATTGTCAAAAGCTAGCTCAAATCTATTTATTAATATCTAGCTTCTGCTAGCGGCTTCGCCCGCGTGTGTCGGTTTTTCCATACAAACTTTAGACACTCGTTTCATCCCCTTAGGGAGAGAATTCCGGAAAATTCGTTCTTAGCGGACGTCTACACCCTATATGGAACTTACCAAATTTTAAATTTGTAGGTGTTATAGTTTCTGAGATTTCGTGATTAATTAATCAGTGAGTTGTATTTCGCTTTTATATTTATAGATTTCCAGTAAAACGTTTTTTTTTGTTATATTAGTTTTGTCATGTATTTATTGGTTAGGAAAATTCTGAATGACCATTTTTATCTGAAACAGTTGTTCCGCCAATAATATATATCGCACGACAAAGTTACCTAATGTACGAGTAAGAAAAAGCAAGAAAGGAGAAATCGTTGCTGACACAATAACTGGCTGTATCCGTTACCCTTAGCTTGGCCGCCTGCCAAGAGTACCCAGATATGAAGAGGAAATGAACACAAAGGATATTCTGTCGTGCACTTCCTTCAGTTCTAGTGTTTCCAACAAATTTTTATTTATGAAGATAGTTTACGTTAACAACTTTTGATAACTAACCTCCGAATTATGATGAATTTTCTATTTGATATTTCCTTGATATGAGAGTTCTAATGCGATCCAAATAAGAATAGGATCGATTGCCATGTTGTGACGTCACGTCATACTGTCAAATCGAAGAATTATTATGGTGAGCAATAAAGATTTTTTTTTAATTTAATTTATTTACGAACTGTGAACGAAAAAAAGTTAATCAGAATCAATTTTGCTCATCTCCGGGTTCTTCAATTTTGCCCAATTTCTTGCGACTGGACAGTATAACGTGACGTCACAACATGGCAATCGGTCCTATTCTTATTTGGAACGCATTGTACTTTGTATACTGTCTGAATCAGAATGTTGGGCTGAAAAAGACGGATGAAAAAAGATTGCACGTAGCGGAGATGATGTGTGGTGTGACGAGAATAGATAAAGTAAGAAATTAGTATATTAGGGGAAGTTCAAAAGTTTCGCCAGTGACTGGAAAGTTGAAAGGGAATCGTTTGTCTTGGTATGGTCATGTAAAGAGGAGGGATGAAACGCATGTTACTAAAAGAGTTATGAGTTTACATGTGGATGGATGGACAGGGAGAGGGAGGCCAAAGAAAGGACGGATGGATTGTGTGAAAAGTGATATGAAAGAAAAGGGAGTTAGTGAAAGCGTGACGAGTGACAGGACGGAATAGAAGAAAAAAATGTGTTGCGTCGACCCCAAATAAAACGGGACAAGGGCAGGAAGATGATGATAAAAGTTACTTTGAAGAGTGGCTGGAAAGGTGCTACGGCCGTCCTCATGGTAAGTTTGGGATGTTTCTGATTCGGATTCAGGTGGAACAATCGCTCGGGTGTCACCATTGCGTAGACGGCAAGGAGGACATGGTGGAGAATACGAAGGTGTGTCCCGCTTGGGCGGAGCATCACTGTGTCGTGGACCGCGTGTGTGATTGGCTCGCACCAGGTCCTAGTACAACAGGACATGATTGGTTTTGAAAAACATACACTTACTTATGGCCCTGAAACGCAAAAGGTAACTGAAGGAATATAGGTGTGGTTTTATAAAAGTCTGACACGACTGAACACGACCTTCCGAACCCCCATAGAGCAGAAAAAGAAACTGGGCAAGTGCGAGTTGGTCTCGCGCACTGAGGAAACCGTATAAACTTATAAGTAAATAGTTCAATTCCCAAATGGAGTCTCGAAGATTTTTCCAATTCGCAAAAAAAGTTTTATTTTGTTGCGAAACAACAAATTTACTGTTTGCAGATTTATTCCTCTACCTGTGTTAGAAGGCCTTGCTTAATGCCAAATTTCAGGATTCTCGGTTAACGGGAAGTATCCTATGAAATTTGATTCCCTCGAAACTCGAAATATATGTTTATTGTCATATAAACGGCCGTATCTTTTTTTCGGTAACTTTGAAGATTGATTTTTTCACAGCTTTAAGGGACCGCAAACCGAGTGTATGGTTTTAATTTTAACTCGATACCTCCATTTGTTCCCGAGATAATCAGCCTTAAAAAACTGACAGACAAACAGACGGACAACAAAGTGATTCTATAAGGGTTCCGTCTTATCCTTTTGAGATACGGAACTATAAAAAAAACAATGTATATGAGAGTTGAATTCTAAATATAAATTTTTATTTTAGTTCTAATGCTCAAATTTAATTGACATTTTGTTTTAATTCCAAGAAGATAGATTATTGTTGAAAAGTATGAAATCAATAGCGTGGGCGAAAACCTGAATGCTGACTTTCTTTTTCTTTGACCGTCAATAGTATCTTGGATACAATTTGGGATAGGAAAAATATTATATCTATATAAGCAGTTAAGCCACCTCCGGGCACTTTTCTTTATGTGGCAATAATTCTGTTTGCATATTTATTCCTTTGTTTTCATCTACCAGAAAAAGCGCTAGCCTAGGGATAAAAATGACCTTTGAAAGGTCAATTTTAGCCTCTGTTGTACCTCTGACACAGATCGGAAAGAATACAGAACTTTCTGAATCGCCTCCAGACAAAAAAGAAATGGTGTTTCTTAACTGAAAGTCAAGTGTAATTCGATTTATATCTAAGTGTTTTCTAAAGTCTATTTTTGAAAATAGGAGAATCTAAGTATGAAACATTTTTTCTCACAAAAAATAACATTGAAAATATATTTGTTCTAAATATTCATTACCATCGAGATCTAGGTGACGTAGTACTACTACGTCACCCTTAAAAACCATTTTTAATAAAAGTTATCAACATGTAATAAAAAGTTTTTCACTATTATCTTTTTCTCGAAATTAAATGTAACATTTAATGTTTTGAAAAATCGCTTGCCTGAACGGGTAATCTAGTACAAAATTAAGTTATAATTCAAAAAATACATTGTGTATTTTATGACACGGATCGAGAGATCGCTTTAGTATCTAAAAATCTCATTTTAAATTGAAGGAGTTCTATAATATCAAATACCAATACACAGGAAAACAAAATAAACAAACAAGAGTTTATTTGCACAAAATATAACGTACAAACTCGCTTATAATGGACATTTGGACCAAATTCCATAAAAAAGAAACCCTATTCTCTTTTATAATGAAAACACTGGCATGTGACAAAAATTTAATAACTCCTAACGGTATGATGACGTCACAGTCCGCATTATTTGAATTCCATTCCACGTTCGATATTCAAATAGGCACGGTCAATAGTGCCAAAAAAACGGCCAGCATTATGAAAGCTGCAACTGTGTCCGACCACAAATCACTGCACAGTGTGTCAGCATTAGCATAATCTAAAATCAAACAATCCGATCGCAATGTGGTTTCAAAAAGGTTTGGGTTTATATCCGAAAACGTTTACCCTGTGTGCTGTATATTTTTCTAATGGACCTTATTTTGGGCTTTCTTTGTTTTGTTTGTTGTTGTTTTTTAAATATTTTTGTGACGTAATTTTGGTGATATGACCCTTTATGAACTGTTAAAACATCATCAATACTGAGTAAATACATCTTATACAGGACGTAATGTAAACGTGTGGTCATACTTTAAAACTGTTTCTACCCATGGAAAAGAATAGATTCGGTATAAATTAAAATCAATTATATAATATGTGAAATTTTACTAAGATTAATATCATTCGTAACAAGCCGGGGCGGGACACTGTTTAAAAATAATGTTCATTTATTTATTACTGAACTAACTTCTGCAAAAAAATACAAAAATATTCCAAGGTCACATACAATATGTTCCCAAATTGACGTGACAAATCATCGGACGACTCTTCTCGCTCTTAGATTGTTAGAGCAAAAGGGAGTGGCAAATTTTTAAATCCACTTGTGTACCTTCAGCCCTTTGCGCTCTACGACCGCGGTAACTCTTTCGAACAATCCTACAACCCCAACTATCTCGCAATCACAAAAGCAACTATCGTTGTGCCAAGTTCCATGTAAATCCGTTGAGCAGTTAAGGTGTGGAAGCGTAATTAACAAATAAATTTAGGTATATTTACATTTGTAACGTCGAAACTGGTCAACTAAGCCCACTATTACTTTTTACAACAAAAATCCTTTATTTGCATAGAATGTAGGTATTGTACAATACAGATGTTATAAAAATAAAGCGAGCCAGGTACACTCTGCCTGAGTTTTGGCATGCAAAATTAAATTATCACAATTATTAATATTATGAAGAATTAAATAACAAATATCATATCAATGAGATTGAATAAAATAACAGAATTAATAATAAAGAAAATTGTTACAATACTAAAAAATAGTAAAAATGGAGTCCAGTCAATCGATAAACAATAACCCTAAAGCAGTAAAATAAACTCCGTAACTTTGAAAATAGAACTAAGACTCTTCTAATTTATTTCGGTGCCACTAAAAAATCATTGGCCGTTGACAAGGAGTAATTTAACTGTTTGTTATTCTAGGATGTGTTTGTGTATAGAGATTTATCTCATATCCTTATGCGTGATCGTTAAGGCGCTCGTTTTTTTTATTTTATTATGTTTTGTTATGAAAGGAAGGGGTTATAAAGAACTGTCATTTCTGTGACGGCCCAGGGTTGTACTAAAATAGATCTGAATTAATGGAGATATTAAAACTCCTTTGGTACTTCCTAATCCATTCTGCCTATATAAATTTGAAAGTAACTCTGGCTGTCTGTTTGTTTGTCGTCTCTTCACGCTTTAAGGTTTTAATAGATTTTTACAAAACTTCGTGCACGAGTGTGTGTAATTAAGATTAGGTTATAGGATAAGTTCAAACCAGCGTGCAGCGTAGCTGATGAAGCATTAAATACGCCTCAATACAGCAGACGTGATTGATCAGTTGGTGATTTTGAGATGATTGATCAGTTGGTGATTTTGAGGTGATTGATCAGTTGGTGATTTTGACAGAAACATGCTTGTAATAACTACTTTTCCTGCAGTATTAACAACACTATCTTACATTTTTTTTTAAATAATTTTGGCTATGAATCCCGTCTTAGACAAGACGTGTAAGTAAAAAATAACTCGAACGTTTTTTTATGTCCGAAAAATAATTGACTTTGAAGAAAAAAAATACCTTTTTGAGGTTTGAATTCATCAAATAACTTCTCCCGCTCTGAGTTGAGCGAGACAGAGTTACAGACTTTTACTAACTAAAACCCAGCGTGCTCCTTCCGTTGCCCTTTGCTTCCCAGGGCCGTTGCATGTCTTTCAAACAATTTTTCTATTTATTTAATTATGCACACAATAATACCGAAGCGGACTCCCGCAGCCCAATGTATAATCATATATATATATGATTTTTTTTAGCCGAAAATTTTGTTATATCTTTGTATTTCATAGAATAATTCCGAAAAAAGTTTTTTTTTTGTTTTTTTTTTTGGTGATTTAAATAGAAACGCGCAATTACGTAATAATAATACCCAGGGGCGCACAATATTATTCGATACATTATAAAATCTATCGAAGTGAAACTGTTAAATCACAATCTATCGCGCGTTTATTAAATTGTCAACTGTCCAAAGATTGTCCCTGATATTTACAATTTTATAATGGCAAAAACATTTAACATGTAAACAAGTAAATGAACAAAAAATAACTATTTGAACACAAACTTTATCAATCCTATATCGTGTCACATTCAACGATTCACTTCGTTTACAAAAAAGGGATGGTGTAATAAGGAATAATAACTTTTCGGCCTCTATATTCCAGATTTTGTGTCAGCAAAAACATTTGTGGACCCTTCTAGAAAAGTTAAGGACTTTCTAATGACCCTTTAATCTTAGGTTCTTTAAACCTAGGTTCCTCCTTCTGCGATACAGTAATGTAAGTACATAATCATGTGAATAGTACCTATATAAAGTAAAAAGGAAAATGAGTGGGCATGTAATAAATAAAGTAAATATGTATCTTTTGTAAATATTAGATAGTAACTAATATTTTATTTAAATAATATTTGTATGCCACTTTGTGGTAGAACACAGAGACACTAACACATTTTGTAAGAACTAAATTGTACCTGTGTACACAAATAAAGTTTTTGTATTTGTAATGCTAGTGAACGTGAGGGAACGGAAATCCTCACGCCCCAGCTCCTGCCACAGGGGACGTTCAGTGCGCCGGGAGTCGCAGGGTGATCCCCGGTCACCGTAGGTTTGCGGACGATGAGCAACGGGTAGCTCACCGTTCGGACCCGGTAAGGACCGAGCTCGAGTTGTTGACGCCTAGTGTTCCATGCGCGCCTTAAAAATATTGCAAAGGCACAGGCGTCTACAAGACACAGGTACGGTTTTAGTAAGTACAAGTCTGACACGCCCTCTCGCTCCACCCTTGTTGTCCGTCCGTTTGTCTGTCTTTCTGTCTGTCAAGACCCTTTATTTCGGGAACGCATGGAGTTATCGAGTTGTAATTAAAACCATGTAGTCAATTCTACGGTCCCTTGATGCTGTCAAAAAATCAAACTTCTAAGTTAACGTAAAAAAAAGATACGGTCGAAATATATTATGTCAGTCGTATTGACACTCTCAAGGAAATCAATATTCATAGGGTATTTCCCTTTGACCCAGAATCTTGAAATTTGGAATAAAGCAAGGTCTTGTAGTACAGATATAGGAATAAATCTGAAACTAGTAAATTTGCTGTTAGGTAACAAAAAAAAATCGTTTCGGAAAAATCGACGGAACTCCATTCAGGAATTGAACTGTTTACATAGGTAGGTTTGTACGGAACCCTCAGTGCGCGAGTTCGACTTGCCCAGGTTTTGTTATTTAATCTGAGTAAAATTTAATTTTATGTTTCAAGCTTCAAATACAATTAAATTCTCTATTTAAAAATATCTTCACATTATTCCAACACATAGTTCGTTCAAAAAGTACTTAACGAATACTAAACGTAACAACATTGCATTCAGTGTGGCAAATTTTGCCAGATTTTTGGACACATTTACTCTTAATAAACTAGTGCGCCTCATCATCAATGATTGCATCTCTGCGTACCATCAGGTGGGATCGCAGTCAAGCACTGGTTTATATCAATAAAAAAAAAACATTTCTGGATGATGGAAATGTGGTTAAATACTTTGACGGCTGAGTGTACTTTGTTGTTGTGTATATATTTGTAGTAAGGTTTCATATAAATAGTAAGTTAATATTTAAGTTTCTTGTACATCAAAAGACCTGAAAGTAAATATTCCGTCAAGCTGAAAAATTCGAACTCGAATTCGTCTCAACCTTGGAGTCTGGTCTTCGTCATAATGATTATATGTATTTTGAAATCTCTTAATTAATATTTATCATAGTATTTATTAATATTATTATTGTAAGCACCTAAATTTAATAAGTATCATTCTACGGGTATTTCAAATATATATTATTTATTTTTAGTGTACACCTAATTGAGTGTAGTCTTTTTATTACCCAAAGGTTGACTGGTAGAGAATGTCATGTTGCATTAAGTCTGTCTGTATAGGTATCACTTCTGTAAAGTTTAAATAAATAAATTTTATAGTCATTAAAAAAAAAACAGTCTCTTTATAGACGCAAATTCTATATTTTATTATTTTATTTTATTTCTCACATTTTAGGTAAGCTTACAGACTAATACAACATAATGGCAATAGTAAATAACTAAATTGTTAAATACAAACTTCCACATGTATAAAGACAAAAATTTTCAAAGTTGATCCCACAATACCTTAAACTGTTAGTAACTTTAAGCAAACAATAATAATATATGTTTCAAGTGTAAATAAGTGCTAATTGCTCAAAAAATGGCTTTGCTAACAGCTTCCTAATTATGCTCGTGTTGGTGCAAAATTTGTCAATGCCACGTTCACATGAAATCTTATTAAAATTGCGACTGGCTCTCAGAAAAAATACATTAAGCCTATAATTAGTGTTTGCACTAATTATACACATTCATCATTGGTACATGCAGAAGTGGCCGCTATCGCAGCCCCATCTGATTAGTGCGTATGGACAATAGTGAGACAAGTTCAGGACAGTCAATTGAACCATTTGCGATATTAATTAGGTAGCACACATAATTAATATCACGTCTCAGATCAAGCGGTAGAAAATGGTATCTTTTGCACCGGTGAGTGTTGTTAACAAATACTTGTTTTGCTCTATAATCAAGAGAATTAAGGATTTTTCTCTGGATGCCCTAAATACGAGACTCATATATCCTATATTGAGGGTTCCAGACCTGTGATGCATATTCAAGGTGGCTGCGTACGAACAAACAATATAAGATCTTGATCGGTTTTAGTGATGGGAAACCGGCTGAGGTTCTCATTATGTAACCAAGTGCTCTTGACACCTTATTCACTATACTATCAATATGCTGATCGTAAAGTAGTTTGCTATCTTGTATTACACTAAGATCCCTAATACTATTAACTTTGTCTATAACGCTATTGTAGTTTGTATATGGAATCAATTATAGACATTGACCCAAGGGCTGGCTTTTACCTCGGTCAGAGATTAAGCGTTGCCATACAACGTGGCAATGCCGCCAGCCTTTTGGGCACACTTTCAGTCGACAGCGATGCGGAGGAGTTTTTTGACGCCATATTTTAGCTTTTAGGTTTTTTATTTAAGTGTATATATAAGTTACTGTATATATGTTAAGTGTTTTATGTATTGATAGATTCCATATTGAAATAAATAAAAACTATCAATTCATTATAGACATTTGACGTATGAAAGATATGTGAAAACATTCCGAAACATTTAATTCAAGCCTGTTAAGTCTACAGTACCCTTCAAACCTATTCAAATCGACCTGCAATACGTGTGGTACACGGTTACACTATAACTTGGACATAGGATGATTTTCATCTGAATAGTAAGTTCCCTTGGGATGATAAAACACTTAACACGCAGGCGAAGTCGAGGTCAGAAGTTGTCCCACGGGTTAGGTTAGTTCCCCAAAATTTTCCACTAGTAATATTTGAATACATAGGAATGTGAAAGCAGGTAACCGCTTGAGATATGATGTGATATATTTAGTGTTCAAGCCCTTCGTACAAGTGCTGTAGTAACATCCGAAATTCGATATTTGTAAATAGATATTGAGGATCCAATCAGTAGTATCTTTATATATATTTTACGGTATACAAAACTAAATATTGATAATACAATTTTTTTAGTGTTGTTAGGGGCCCAGCAGGGTCGAAGCCTAGGCCTGAGGCCACGGGTAGTGTAAAACCTGGGGCCCTGGGGACAATGGCAACGAATGAACAGGAGTGAGTTTTTAGTCAGTAAAAGTCTGGCACTATCTTCCGCTCCGCCCAATAGCAGGATTTGTGATAAGATGATTTTCCCACCTAAAAAAAAAATGGGTGCCATTACAAAAGCAAAATGTTTTTTTTTATGCTTGATAGTTTCGCTTGACCGCCATCTCACCTGATGGAAAGCGGCGATGCGGTCGACGATGGAACGCGCTTACCTAGAAGTAACCTATTCACTCTTGACTTAAAGATTTCCGGGTTGTAGCTATCAGGAAACACAGATTCCGGCAAGGAATTCCACTCCTTAGCTGTACGCACAATGAATGTGTTCCCAAAACGTTTTGTGCGTATAGGTGGAATGTTTAGATATTAGCATTATTTTTCTCAATTCAGATTAAGGTTGATTTTGTTTGTTTATAAAACTGATTGTTTACCGCAAAAGTTGGCCTAATTATTGATTCACTTAATGGAAAAGTTTGCATGAGGAAATAAACTTAGGATGTTGCGTCTACAAATTGAAACCATCAATTTTGTGGATGGTATGAAAGTTATGTGATGATTGATAAATTATTTGCATTAGTTCGGTGTTACGGAACACCGAAAATTTCATAAATCTATGAGTATAAGGAGAAACTGACTGACTGACATATAAACACACAGCCAAAACTGGGACTAGGAACGTAAATTTTTGCACAAGGTTTATTTTTATGACGATAGCAAGCACTGAAAGGCTTTTCCAAAATTCACGCCCTAAAGGGTTCCACTGTAGGCGCGGGCTTGCGGACAGCGAGCAATGGGTGGCTCGCCGTCCGATCGTCTGGTAACAGTCCGGACCGGGCCCAAGTTGTCGACGGCGCGTACTATTCCACGCGCGCCTCAAGGAGATGTCAGCAACCGTAGGGGCCCAGCAGGGTCGAAACCTACTGGGGCCATGGGTGATGCGAAAGAGATCCCAGGGGCCCTGGAAAAATGGCAAAGAAGGACCAGGAGTGGGTTTTTAGTCAGTAAGGTTTTAAGTCTGACACTATCTCCCGATCCGCCGAAGAGCGGGGGATGTCATTTGATGATTTTTTTTTAAGTACTGCATTATTACAGAAAATATAAAACACAAAGAAACTAATAAATACCTAATTTTGAAAAAAAAATATCGAACCATTAAAATAAGGTTTATTTGAACTTATAATTTCAAGTCAATCCAAAGACACAACATTCCAAAGCAACCCCCTTAAAAAACGGCAATTTCATAGGTAAAGACCTAATTATAATTAGTGTGATAGATAGGCTCGTACTACCGACTACTATCTCACCTGATGGAAAGCAGTTATGTGGTCGACAATGGAACACGCTTACCTAGTAGGTACCTATTCATTCTTGACTTAAAGATTTTCATGCTTTAGCTATTAGAGAATTGAGGGAGGCCAAAGAAAAGATGGATGGATTGTGTGAACAGTGATATGAAAGAAAAGGAAGTTAGTGATAGTATGACTTTTGACAGGATAGAATGGAAGAAAAAAACGTGTTGCGCCGACCCCAATTAAGATGGGACAAGGGCAGGAAGATGATGAGCTATTAGAGAATTTCACTCCTTAGCTGTAAGTACAACTAATGTTTTTCGAAAATATTTTGTGTATATGGATGGTGATTCATAAATCAAATTTTTTAGTTAAAAAAGCACCTCACTTACAATATTTAATTAGCCTGTCATCTTAAATTAACGCACAGGCGACGAAAATACACCTAAACAAATTACGAATGCTACAAAATATATCTCTGAACTCCACCACGTGATAAAACATCCTTATTCATTTGTAAGTGATATTAAACTCAAAACATTAAGGAAACAATTAATCAAAGTAAAATAACTATGCAGCATCTGGCGAAGTCGGTAACGCCACGGTTTCACTTTATTGCTTCAACTTTACGATATTATAGGTTTTAATTTCATATATATTTTAAGCATAGGAAAGATTTTATTATAAATGTAGACGGCTATAAAGTTAGAGAAACGATAGAATTAACTATGCAAGAGAAATAGATAACTGTGGACGAAGAAATGTGACACTGATCGCAAATAGAGACTAATTATGAGGTAGACAGGTTTCGACAATACTGTAGTTTGGATCGATTAGCACCGAGGAAACGATGAATGTACTGTATGCATAACATGATATGGTGAGAAAGGAGCTGACTATATTGTGATAGCAACAATAGAGAAGCATGGAAGCAGAATATGTTTACACCATCCCAAATAAATGTAGATAAAAACAAGAAAATAATGAAGAGATAGGAAAGTTTTGACAAGAATAAGGACTGCTATTAAAGCAGAATAAAATCAAAGAAACAATAGATGGATTGTAAAAGGTCATATGGTGAAAGCAGGGGTAATTGAGACGGCATCTAAAGAAATGTATGGATGATTAAAACATGTTACACCAACCGTTAACAAATTTAGGTAAGAAACTAACAAATTACTATAAGGTAGGAAAGTTTTGACAAGAATATAGATTGCTATAATAAAAATGATGATAAGATTGTAAAAGATGGCATAGCCGGTAAGAGATTGTGACAAATAGAGAAGTATAGAAAAAATATCATGTTACGCCGACCTCAAACAAATTAAGATAAGACCAAGTTAATAATGGTGAAGTTGAACAGTTTTGAAAAGAATGCGAATTGCTATTTGAATACAGTAAAACCAAGAAAGTATGGACAGACTGTGTAATATATGACATAGTGCGAAACTTCATGACTACTGAGATAGCGAATAATACAGAAGCATGAATGGAAAAGACATTTACGCCGACCGCAAATAAATTTAGATAAAAACAAGAATTTAATGAAAATAAATAAGGTAGGTAAGTTTTAACAAGAATGTGAATTGCTATTGATTGATTTGATTGTAAAAGATAACATGATGAGAAAGAGAGCGATATTTGCGAATGTGACAAATAGAGAAGAATGGATCAAACTGATTAAATAAATTGGGACAAGGGAAGAGAATGACGAGGTATGTCGATAATTTTGCCAATAAAGCTTGGCCTTAAAATGGGTCACAAGTTATCGAGGTTCGTAATGCCAGGGCTGCAGGATTTCTCGAAAGTATCACCGCGGCTCTGGAACGCAAAGGGCAAATGAGAAGCTATATAATGAGTACTCACACCCCAAAAAAGTGGATAGTTTGTCGTCTTGTTTCATGAAAAGTTGAATTTGCATGCAAAGATAAATGTAAAGATTATACTAAATTAGGCGTTCGTGGTGGTTTTTAAAATGAGAATTATGAAGAGTGAAGTTCCAACGTTAATGAGCTATGCCTGCCCAAGCGTCTAGTAAATTTACAATAATCCTATATCATCTTATAAAAGTTCTGTTGCATTCTCGCGACAAATCGGGCGAGTAACGCTCTTCGTGTAAACGGGCTTTAACCCAGCCGTTCCATCTGTTTTACTTCATTAGATAATCTTATTTGCAGGTGTCATTTTATTTGCCTAAAATTTAATGAAGGTATGCTTAATTAGGATAAAGGTTATTTCGGGTTTCAATTTTGTGCTCGTATTAAAACCATAAAGTCTGTAATTAATTTTAGCAGAAGAAATATAAAAGGTTGTCGTGGATTATTTTCATAAAAACTGACTTTTTACGCGCCCTGGAATTTTAAAGTGGGTAACACAGAAAAGGTTGTCTGTAAAAACACAGGTAATGTTTAGAATTTTTACGTTTGACTAGGTACCTAATGGGTATGTTTTAAGTACGGGTCGTAATAAAAATTGATGTAAGAAGCCTTTTTCATTTACTCTCGACTGGAAAGGTTACAAATGGGTATGTACAAATGTATAAAGCTTGGCTTCTGATACTAGAAAATGTACTTCTATTAAAACAGGAGAAAAAATAGATTACTTTAATGTAAGATAGCGTTTACAATCATCGAATTCATTGACAAGATCACGGAATGCGACAAGGCTGGAAGTTGAAACTGTTTTTGTTTTAGTCTAAGGGTCCCATTATATTATATGGTCTTGGTGTATAATAAAATATGTGTAAATAAATTAATATAAACTTGGTGGTGGTCAAACGCGAGCTTGTTCAATTTTGTTTATTTAAGGCCTCCAAGATAGCAAGTAATAAACAAAAATACAAATTATAACGAAACGAAGTTCTATTTTAGTGCGGTCCTCATATAAAGGAAGTTTTAGTATGAATTTGAGTATAAACTAAGTAAAACTACAATATGACCTCTACTAACTTAAGTCTACTAAATCTACTTCTAACATCTGTCTGTATTTCCGTGGAAAATGGGTGGAGGCCTCCTTTAGTGTGGGACGCTACCTGTGTCGGTACTCTTGCGCCATCCCATCTTGATAGCTCTTCGTGCTGTGCTGGTGCTGCCGCTGCGGCTGCGGAGAATCTTAAGCAGCAGAAATATAACAGCCTCGTCCGCAGTCATATTTTTGAGCCGTTCGGGGTTGAGACTCTTGGGCCGTGGGGTTCGAGCACTCATACGCTTTTTAAAGAACTATCTAAACGTTTAGTTGACACTTCACGTGACACAAGGGCTGGCTTTAACCTCGGCTAGAGATTAAGCATTGCCATGCAACGTGGCAATGCCGCCAGCCTTTTAGGCACACTTCCTGTCGTCAGCGATGCGGAGAAATTTTATGACGTCATATTTTAGCTAGTAGTTTTTGCCTTTAATGTATATATAGTTTTAAATATTTATGTGTTTTTATTGAATAAAATAAAATAAAGTATCTTGAAATAAAAAAAAATGAAAAATAAATATAATTTATCATTTATACATTTATATTCAACAAATTATCTCTCTACTAACACAAATTGAAACAAAACTTATAAACTATTTACATTAGTTTTTTGTATTCAACTGTGGATAGCGGTGGTACTTTCAAAATTGTTCAAGTATTATTCCTGTATACCAGAATAGTAAGTACTATTTTTATTAGGTCTGGCTTCGCATCACTATATCCAGAAAATGTACACCATTGCTGCATCCATTCCATACCATTGACTTATCCACACAGCCCCGCTTACTGCTGACTTGTTTATCGAAAAGCCAAACACCAATTAAATCACTTGACTTAAATTTCGAACACAAATTCCAAGTCATTTACAAATTTGGGGTAAAAATGTTCTATTTATGAGTCTATTGATAACATCAAAGAGGCAACATTTTTTAACGGGAAAAAAAAAACTGGGCAAGTGCGAGGCGGGCTCGCGTCCTGAGCGTTACGTACAAACTTACCTATGTAAACAGTTCAATTCCCGGAATGTAGTTTTGACGATTTTTTCGAATCGCAAGTGTTTTTTTTTTGTTGTTTTCGTATATACAAATTTACAGTTTTCAGATTTATTTCTATACCTGTGCTATAAGAACTTGCTTTATGCAAAATTTCAGGTTTCTGGGTCAACGAGAAGTACCCTTTGAATTTTGATTTTCTCGAGAGTGTCGAAATATAAGTTTTTTGTGACATAAACGGCTGGCATCTTTTTTTTCGTTAACTAAGAAATTCGATTTTTTTTACAGCTTCAAGAGACTGCAGACTTGACTATATGGTTTTAATTTCAACTCGATACCTGACAGACGGACAGATTGACAGACAGACGGAAGGACAACAATGTGATCTTATAAAGGTTCTGATTTCTGGTTGTCCTTTTGAAGTACGGAACCCTAAAAAGAATTTCAAATTTAGAAAGAGCATGACATGGCATATTAATTCAATTAGAGAGATATCCTTTTATGGAGGATAAAATAAAATATCCATGTTACTGTAAGGGGATTACAATGAATAACTGAGGGCCTTCCATATCTGTTTTTGTATGACTGTATCATATATTTAGTTTGTACTAGCTGCTGTCCCCGGCTTTGCCCGCGTTAATGTAGTAAATTGTCCCAAGGGAACATACTCTCAGGATAAATTAAGTATTCTATGTGTTCTGTGTTTTGTGTTCTATATGTTGTTCAGTTTTGTATGTTTTTTGTGTTTCTTTGTTGTTGTTTGTGTGTTTTTTTGTTTGTTTTTTGTACTCTTGTTGTAAAGAATATATCTATCTATTTATGTGGTATTCCAGGAAATTCTCTATTCATGTACCATTATTCCAATCCATTTAGACATATCCAATGCACAATTACAGGTCGGTGCCCCTGAGACTTAAAAGTCGTAAAAGTTTTGTTGCAAGCGTGAGCCCATCTCACCACCTCGGAGAGATGCGACCTCTGGCGGGAGAAGTTTAAAACTCCTGATGATTTTGTCGCGCCGTCGAAGAGCCTCTCTCCTGGACGTGAGTTGCCATGACCCACCTGGAAAACTCCGCACTCAAGTTGGGCGCAGCAAAGACAATCTCTACAGTAGGGGTTCTCGGACGGTTCCGATCTTCAGTGTTTGTGCGGCGTCTCGCGCAGACCATGTCCCACCTTCGATCCGGCATCACGTGCCATATTCCCTCTTCACGTAGGGGCCTAATGACAGCATCAGTGGACGGCACTGCCGTGGACAATTCTGCCGTGCTTGTGATATATACAGTAAGTATCATAGAGACACTTTCGAGAAAAAGGCGATCAAAGTTTTTTTTTTTACTTTTGACATTTCTCCCGAAGTATAAATTAAACCTAAGTTTTCTAAAATGTTTTAGATAAACATGTGTTAGGTAAACAATTTGTATATTTTTATTTTTATGTAGTAATAATATTTAAATTGTAAAGCTTGAAAAAATATGTATGTTAAGGAATGATCAATTAAAAATAACGTTTTTATAGTAATTGGTACAGTAAGTGTGTGACTTACTGTAACAATTTTTAGTTTGAGGTACTTACTGCAACTATGATTACGAAATGAGGTAAATGTTTAAATAGAATAACAAAAATTGCACAATTTGCCTATTGTTACTCAATCACTTACTGTAATTATAGCTAGGAGCAATATGTAAACTTTTGGCATCTACCATGAATCATAATTAATTTATCTTTCTCGATATTATTGGTAGATAATTCAAAACAAAAGAGATCTTATAAAATTATAGTTTAGTAGAAAAAGTACACAGCTTTATTAATACAATAAAATTATTGTATTTTTTTAATCCTTAAGAATCATAATAAAAACTAAATTTAAAAAAATACAATTCATGTTTGTGCAACGGGCTTCGTACAAGAAACAATCATAAACCAAATAAACTAAGCACTGTTTCTAAAAAATAAAACCTTTACAGTATTTTTTTCTCGCCATTGACATCAATGCCTAGCCCTCTCCATTCCAGAACCTTGAAGACATTCTCCATTTCGGAGAAATTACTTCTTCTTGCCTCACACCCCTCTGCTAGAGGACAGTCTTGCCTTCAAGGTCTAGTCCTAAAGTCGGACTGACATGGTGGCGTTTTTGTATAAATACTTCAGCACTACTATGTACCGATTATCAATCTGGCACCTTTGGAGAGACTGCAGTACTGTATCGATCGAATCAAAGGCTTTCTCGTAGTCCACAAGCGCTAAGCAGAGAGGCTGATTATCTGAGACTCCTCAGTCTTCTGTATGATTAATCTGCGCAGCATATGTATGTGGTCCATGGTGCTGAAGCCTTTTCTAAATCCGGCTTGTTTGGGAGGCTGGAAGTCGTTGAACCTACGTGCGAGACGGTTCGTGATGACAATGGAAACCAGCTTGTAAACATGGCTCAGAAATGAGATGAGTCTTTAATTCTTAAGCAGGGTATTGTTGCCTTTCTTAAAAAAGAGTACCACTACACCTCTGCTCTATGCCTGTAGTGTTTTTCTCTCGAGTATGACGGAACCAAACAACTTCTGAAGGGCTTGAAGGATTGGTATCCCACCCGTCTTCAGGAGTTCGGCCGTAATTCAATCCTCACCCGGTGCCTTGTTGCTTTTAAGTTGCTTCAGAGCCATCGTAATCTCGTACAGGCTGACGTCCGGGATATTTTCGGTACACTGTCGAGTCAATGTAGCTCTTGAGTCGTTTGCTAGATTTGCTGCGGATTTGAAGATTGACGTGTACAAACTATCCATAAAATGCCTCCACCATCTCTCCCAGAACCTCCGATTTGGCGGATATAACTCTGTCATCGTCGGTCTTTAGTTTCGTGAGCTGGCTCTGCCCAATAGACAGATCTCCTGCAAATACTTTGGAGCCCATAAGGGCTCCAAAGTATTAAGCAATTATGCGATTAAGCGGTATAAACCGCTCAATACATCTGGTCGCGTGTCAGAGACTTCGTGATCCGTCTATTGAGCTGCCAGTATCTGCACGTATCGTTTGAAGACTGCAGAAAAATCTCACGCCTCTTCTTCATGAGCTCGAGAGTTTGATCAGAGAGCCTCATATTCTTATTTGTACGGTGTGTCTTGAAAAACTTAGACTCGACCATATGGACAGTACCTAACCCATCGTTTTTTTTTATTCCCCGACGCACGTCAGTCTCTGTTTTTGGTCCGTGACTACTAAATTAACGTACTTGGCCCACTCCGCACTACCCATTTGGACCCTAAACGCCTTAGAATTTTTGCAGTAAGTAACGTATTTTTTCTAATTTGTTCCAGGCAAGTCTACACATAAGATGAAATATTCCTAAACATAATTACAGTAGTGAATCTTGCTGTTATTACGTCAACACATTTTTTTTTTTTTTAATTCGCTGACTTATCTTATACACAGTAAGTTCTACTTACTGTACTTATGCCAAGGTAATACAATAATACGTTGCGAAATGTTTAAGCATTAATATAGTATATACTCTTACTGTAGATATGTTAAGGTTTATTAGACTAATGTTTTGTTTCCAATTCTTAATATAATTATAGCAAGTGGTACTTACTGCTAATATGTTTCAGTGATACTTGATGAAAAACACTCCTAACTTAAAAATAATAATAGCAAAATGACTTACTGTAGCAATACTTGGAAAATGGTTTTAACTTTATGAAAAAATCAACCGTATGTGCCCTTACTGCAATCATAATAAGTATGCCTTGGCGCAAAACGTGTCTTACTGTAATTATGCTTAAGCTTATTTCATTAACTATACCATATTTTCAAATTTTAAATATACAGAAATGTAGATCTCAATCTCTACATTCCAAATATATACTTAACTCAATATTGACCAAAATGTGACTTACTGTAATTATCATAAGCGCGGCAGAATTACTGGGCCAGGCAGGGAATTTAATTAGTTTTGCCATCGATACGCTAAGAAGAAGGGGCCGTTTGAGCGTAATGGAGTGTATACAAATGTTTGCCCTCAGAAAACCAGTATGAGTAAATGTTTACTAGGCCTCATCAGAATTCTAAAAGTCACCCTAAGGTCAATAAAGAGGGTTATGCACGGAGTTTTCTTGAGTGATCGGATCAGAAATGAAGATATCCGCAGGAGAACCAAGGTTACCGACACAGCTGGAAGAACTGCCTCACTTAAGTGACAGTTGGCCGCGTTCATTGCTTACAGAAAATATAGTCGATGGGGCAGAAAGATTTTGGAGTGGCGACTGTCATATAAACTAAGAAGAATGATGACATAATTAGATTGTGATGAAACGACTTTTCTAGTGTCGACATAATTCAGATGATAACTACTTGCTTTCGAAGAGACAGAACTGGTCTTGTTGACAGCTATTTTCTGTGAATGACCTGTTAAAGTAGTGGTAATTTCATTATTTATAATTTTTCACACATTTTGAGAAAAACCCATCGTTTAAAAGTCAATAATATAAAACAGAAATAAAGAGTTTAAAGAATTTACTAACTCAAAGAAAACAAAGTTGACTTCAAATGATAATGTATGGGGTATTTTTAAAATTATTTTTAAAAACTAAAACATATATTTTTAAATACTAACCAGTATTTAAAAATATGTTGACTGGCCTGTTCGTCTAGCGGTTAGTGACCCTGACTGCTATGCCGGAGATAGTATGTTTGATTACCACCCAAGACAAATGTTTGTGTGATGAGCACGATCATTTGTTCCGTGTCTTGGTGTAGTGATATGTATGTATTTAGAAATATAAGTATGTTCATCAGTTGTCTAGTACTCATAGCACAAGCTCTGCTTAGTTTAAGACTAGATGGCGTTGCGTGATAGTTGTGGAATACTATTATTATTATTAGATTTAACAAATAGCTCACGTTTTTCGATTTCACTAGGCGGGCATTTCATTTTCCATTCTTAACAGTCACCAATTCTAAGTGATGGTAATTCAGTTTGGAAATTAAATTCAAACATAAGTACACTAAATCACAAGAAACGATGTTTAACTGCGAAAATTCCGACCAACACTGATATCAATTTCGCATAAACAAACCTAATGCTACAAGACGTATTTATTGCTCTTAACAACTTCGTGCGATCTCTTTCTAACTTATGCCATCTGTTCAAGTGTGAGAGAGAGGACCAAACTGACCTTTAATAACAGTAGTGAAAGTGGCAACACATTAATTTAAGTTTATCAGAGTGTTAGAACTTTTAATTGGTACTGTCAGTTACTCCTGTTATACTATAAACGAGTTAGTTTGTAAATTGATGGAATTAATTAAGGACGAACTAAAGAGGCACGGTTGACACTGTGATTGAGAGATCGGCTGCTGAACTACGTATCACTAGTTCAATTTTCACCGAACTAATATTTGTGTGGCCTTGGATAGTTGGTCCGGGTCTGGATGTCTTGTGTGAAACGTCCAAATTGTGGCGACATCTATGGCGCCAAGTATGAACTAAACTAGGAAATTGTGCATCGCGCAATTAGAGTTCTCCGATTGATTTGAACATGTACAATAGTCCGAAATTATCTCTCGGGCAGTTGCCCGGATCAAACGTAACACTCGTCTGGTCGGAGGATACTCCCTTTTCAACGGAGGGTTGCAGGACTTTACACTCAGTTTCTCTAAAAAAAATAAAATATCGCACACACGGTATAGAAATAATTCCCAATGTGAGGCATCGATTTCATAAGGAAGAAAAAAACCGGGCAAGTGCGAGTCGGACGCGCCCTGAGTTTTTTTTTGTGGCGTAACAACAAATTTACTGTTTTCAGATTTATTCCTATATCTGTGCTATGCTAAATTTCAGGATTCTGGGTCAACGGAAAGTACCCTATGAATTTTAATTCCCTTGAGAGTGACGAAGTATATTTTTTTTTTTTCGACATAAATGGTCTTATCTTTTTTTCGTTAATTTAGACATTTGATTTTTTCACAGCTCTAACGGACCGCAGACCTAAGTATGTGGTTTTAATTTCAACTCGATACCTCCACGCGCTTTTGAGATCTTGACAGTCTTGACAGACAGACAGAAGGACAAAAAAGTCATCCTATAAGGGTTCCGTTTTGTCTTTTTAAGGTACTGAATCTTAAAAAGCTAATATACAAGACTGAGTTTATTTTAAAACGTTTCACTTACTTCTGAGACACGGGTAGACCATGTCTTGGAATACTATCACGATATTACGGAAATTATGCAGGCAAATCCACTGGCAGAAGCTAGTAAATTCTGTATTAGATAAAACTAAAACTTACGACGGTAAAACACTACCAAAAACCGAACAATAAGAAAAGTAAGTGTTACAACTAAATTCGTAGACAATAACTTTCGCTGCACGAAAGCTAATTTACCAAGACTTAGTTCTCGAGTAATACCTACTTTGTCCTGCCTAAATAACACTATTCAGTGTACTAAGTTCGAATGGTCAAAGAAAGTGGCTGCTTGAACTGACTGGAAACTGTATCGACATACCTAGTTAATATAGACTTTGACATAAGCAGAGGTCGGAATTAGGTAGAGTTATGCATGTACTTAGACTGATTTCATACAGCGAAAGAAGAAAGTGGTTGTGCCTTAAATTCCGAGATTAATTTAAAAGCAGTTTTTTTTTGACACTATCAGAAATATTGCAAAAAAATAATCTGCCTGCATTACTGACGAAGAGGAGGAAGTGTATAAATTTGTTAACCTTACCTCAGTTGACGTAGAGAGATCTATTTCAATGAAAAGTACTAATACAAATTGTTTGTTAATTATCTTTGTTTTATTTGACCTATCTCTGAAGTTTTTATTATTATTTATTTGTAATATTATTGGCCACGCGGGATTTTTCATTATAAATCCCGGGAAGATCCTTATTAATAATATGAACATTTCGATGCAAGTACATGAATAACTCTACCTAATTTCGACCTGTGGTCATAAATTATTTAACTTCTCATTATTACATTTATGTAAAGTCTTGTGTCTTTTCGTTTCGACATTTTTACAGAACGTATCAATTCAAGTTCGAAAAGCTTATTAACAATATCCTGTCATACGAAGATTATATTAATCAAAAACTTTGTACCTTTTAATGTATGTTCAACAACCAAAAGTATCCCCAAAATTTAGACGTAATTTGTTAAACAGTAATACCATGATATTGATAAGGACAAAAGATCCTTTTTCGTTAATTTACTTTTGTGAGTGAAGTTTTTAGCAGTAACTAAAAGGGTAATAAAATCATCCACATAGTTGTCAATGGAAAAAGTATCAAGAACGCTGCATAAGCATAATAAGCATAATCAGCCTTTTACCTACATTCTGTGCAAATAAAGGACCACGGAAAAAAAAAAACATAAAAAAAACATTTGATTTGATTTTTTGATTTGCTCCATGGTTAGCCCCGACCACCGAAGTCGCGGGCTTGCGGATGATGAGTTTGAGTAGCTTACCATCTGCCTGTTCGGTGAGAAACGAGCCCGATTAGTCGACGGTACCTAGTGTACAAAAGAGATGCGCGCTTCAAAGAGATGTCAGCAAAACGGTACGGTACGGTTGTAGCCGGGCCGATGCCTGCAAGGGCCACGGGGAATTTTTACGTCACCTCTTAGTGTTCCATTATCTAAATATCACAGGTTATATATATTCTGTAAAATTTCTAGTATAATAACTCTACCGGCGTTTCTGTCTTCGGTCCACAGCACCCAATAGTTATTTGAAAGTATCTTAACTCCGTCTCTAGTTGTCTGTGAGGTACCGTGCTTGACCGATGCCGTGAACGCCTGGAAAGTGGCTCGCCCGGACAAGGCGTTGCCCGAAAATCCATCTTCTCAGAGACAGTGGGATGAGTCGTTCTGCAAGTTGGTACGGGATAATCTTATTAATGCGTCCGCCAATACTGCTGAGCGAGCCCACCTACTGGCTGTGGGTGAATGGGAGTCGGGCCTCTGGCTACAGGCTCTACCGTCACCTTACTATTATATATTAATGTATTATGCTGAGTGACACCACCTTCCGGATCGCTACATGCCTGCGTCTGGGTGCTCCTAGTAGGGCTCCACATCGATGTCAGTGCGGCGAAGCAGTCGACCGCCTCGGACACCATGGCCTATCATGCAATAGAAGCGCTGGTCGGATAGCATGACATGCCAGTATTAATGACATCATCCGCCGAGCTCTTGTCACCGCCGGGGTGCCAGCTGTTTTAGAACCACCAAACAGCTGGTCGACTCTTCGCGTAATCAGAGGGCTGAGCTTTTCTTCTTCAATGAATCAGCATTGCCAGCGTTCTGGGCACTTTTCCCATTGACATCGATGTGGACGAAGTTTTTAATGCCCTATGAGTTTTTTTTTCTACCCATTTGTACATATTATTATTTTCAGTTTGTTTAATTCTTATTAAGTTATAATATTTAATAGTTAAGATGTATATATAACTTGATTAATAAAAAAGTAATATTAAATAAATATGTTAAGTATGTATAAATAACTGCTTATTATTACTAATTCAATAAAGATAACAGAAAACCGTAAAAGTTCTCGATAAAGATAACAGAAAGTTGTAAAATAAGTTTATTTTACTTTGCACCCGTCTCTATTATAGTATTGCCACAAAAAGATGAAAAGTTCAGGCAGCAATTTTTTTACTTCTACCAACAAAGTGTTCCTTTTAACAGAATTGAGAGCGTTTATAGTAGTGGTAGTTATTCTTCTGTATTCAATGTTACTTGCCTAACAATGGGATTGTGTTCTTTTCCATTTTACTATCTCAGTGTTTTTTTTTTCGGGTGGAAAAATCATCTGGTGCCATCCCCCGCTCTTGGGCGGAGCGGGGGATAGTGTCAGACTTTTAGAGACTAAAAACCCACTCCTGTTCCTTCGTTGCCATTTTTCCAGGGCCCCGAGGATCTCTTTCGCATCACCCATGGCCCAGTAGGCTTCGACCCTGCTGGGGCCCTACGGTTGCTGATATCTCCTTGAGGCACGCGTGGAACAGTACGCGCCGTTGACGACTTGGGCCCGGTCCGGACGGTTACCAGACGATCGGACGGCGAGCCACCCATTGCTCTCCGTCCGCAAGCCCGCGCCTACGGTGGCCGGAAATCGGAATCGGAATCCCGGCGGCGATTGGGGCGTGAGGACCTTTGCCTCACGCGATCCGCTGCCTCCTTTGCTAGCATTACTGCTTCGCAGAAGGAGGCGCCCGCCTGCCACTCCTCTTCGCTCCGGACCATGGCCTGTACCAAGGCCCGGCGCGAGAGATCGCTGCCGCCGATCGCCCCTACGAGGACACGGTGGTGCTCTGCCCAGGCGGGGCGCACCTCTACCGTATGCTCCACCGTGACCTCCGGGCGGTCCACACAATGGTGGCACCCGGGCGTTTCTTTCGCACGAATCCGGTGCAGGAACCTCCCGAACTTACCATGGCCGGTGAGGACCTGCGTCATGCGGAAGGTAAGGACGCCGTGAGGTCTTTCCAACCACTCCTCAAAGAGGGGACTTATGGCCATAATTATGGCGTGCCCAGCACTGGGTTGCGACAGTCGCTGTTGACATTCCACCATGAGATCCCGCCGGAAGTCTTTCCGCCATGCCTCGACTTGGCGCGGCAGCGGAGTTTCGCCCCGGCGTTGCATCTCCATGCGCAGATCGTGCATGCGTGCAAAGGTTGTTGCCTCCAAATCCCACGGTGGTTGGCTGGCAAGGAGGGTCGCTGCTTCGCGGGAAATTGTGCGGTATCCCCGCACCATCCTGATGGCCATGACCCTCTGGCTTGCGTTCAGCTTGGCCGCCGGACGCTTTTGTAGCGACGGCGCCCCATAAAGGGCCATGGACCATACGATTCCTGCATAGACTATCTCAGTGTGAAGTAATTATTATGTTTAGTAGAGCAACCTCGCGCACGTCCCAAAAGTATTTATGTTATCATTAATGTGCCCTCAGAGTAAGAAACTTTGAAAGCGTTTTATAACCGCTTGTAGTACAAGTTAAATTTATTTTCGGGTCACGTATCATCCTGTAAGCTAGACTGTATAAGGTTTTTTTCTGAAATCTTGTTTTTTTATATTAAGGTTGGGTACGGTTCAGACGTGATGTTGATTTTGGAAACAAGCAGGTAGTTAAATTGTTTTTGAGATAAAGTGAATGGCGACGGCTTTGGCGATTATCGCCTACCGTTATTCTGGTGTCATTATTTATTTATTCATGCACATAAAGGTACAGAACGGACTTAATACCTTAGGCATTTTCTACTAACCTTTGGGTGATTTTTTTTTTTATTTTTTTTATTTTTTTTTTTGGGTGGGAAAATCATCTTATGACAAAACCCGCTCTTGGGCGGAGCGGGAGATAGTGTCAGACTTTTACTGACTAAAAATCCCACTCCTGTTCCTTCGTTGCCTTTCGTACCAGGGCCGAGTCTTCCTTTCAGAATCAGACCCTTGGCTTCAGTAAGCTTCGACCCTGCTGGGCCTTCGAACCTTTGGGTGATGCAGAGATAAATAGTGGTAGGTGCAATAAAAGAGAGAAATAAAAGGTTAGTATAAAAATGATATACAAATGAATACAGATACAATTCAGTGCAAGTAAATACAATAAAAATAAAGTAAAATTAAACCCAACTAAATAAAAAAGGTTTACATTATTCGTTTTTCTAAATTAACCCTATATAATGATGAATAATGAATATATACGGGGTGTTAAATGTTGTATTTTTTTTTCTTCATAGGTTCGCGCTTGACCGCTATCTCACCTGATGGAAAGCGGCGAACGATGACAAGTGCGCGACGAGTGGCGAGTTGTATGGGAGAATTTTATTTATTGGGTTATTAAACATGAAACTTGGCATAAATTCTAATTTAAGTAAAAAATAAGAAAAAAATCTCAAAGTCAAAGTCAAAGTCAAAGTATTTTATTTGTTTAACATAGGTTATAAGGTACATGGTATAAAATTTGCGTTGTATCACTATGTTTTGCCTTGCAAGGCGTACAAATAAGGGGTAAAAAACTACAAACTAAACAAAACTATTTCAAACAAGTAACATCGTAAACAAGATGGAATAACAATTGGATCGGACATTTTTTATTTTAGGCTTCTATCATCTAAAAACTCATTGATAGAATAGTAAGCCTTTTCGATCAAGATTTTTTTAAGGTGCGATTTAAAATGGTTTAAGTTGGTCATGCTTTTTAAAGTTTTTGGTAGCTTATTGTAAATTTTTGGACCCATGCCGAGACAACTCTTTGAGAAAAGTGCAGTATTGTGTTTTTTTGATTTTAATATGCATTGGTGACGTCTAGTATTAAGTTTTTCAAATTTAGACAGATTCTCCTTAACAAATATTGAAATTTCATAAATATAGAGGGATAGAAACGTAAGTATTTTTAAACTAACGAAAAATGGTTTGCAACTTTCGGTGGTTTTTAACAAACATATGGCTCGAAGACATTGTTTTTGGGCCTTAAATGCCATTTCTCTATTGGTAGAGTTGCCCCAAAATATTATGCCGTAACGAAGAGTTGTGGAGACATTTATTTATTTATTTATTTATTTATTAATTACAACGGTTAAACAACCAATTACAGCAATTAAACAAAAAGTTTAGGTTAAAACAACAAGTACTTACATCAATTCCTCTCACAGTACTTCTGGCATACCAATAAAATCATCTTCCATTCATCCGCAAACAGATCGTTTGTTGGATATGAATCCAAGAGATCATTTAATGCAGCCAAAGTGCGAGGTATTGGAGACTGCGCACGGGCAACAGTGTGACACTGAGGTACAGCAAACATTCTGTGCTTTTTGCCGCGGCAGTAATTGTCCGGGACAAAGAAACGCGCTAGCACAGTAAGTAGATCAGGCGCGTCAATAATGCCACGGAGCGTCTTGCAGGCTATGGTGAGCTGATCTCGCGCTCTTCTTACCTCTAGTGAGTTGTATCCGAGGCAACCCAATAGAAATTTTGTCGGATAGAGGTATGGGTAATAGCCGTGCTTCCGCTTGTACAGGAACCTAAGGAACGCTTTTTGCACTTTTTCCAGTAAAAGTGCGTAAGAACTTTGGTGCGGGTTCCACACGCAAGAGCTGGATTCTAACTTACTGCGCACGAGCGCATTGAATAAAATTTTAATAACGTGTGCGGTGCGAAAATCACGGCAATTGCGTAAAACAAAACCCAATCTTTGGTATGATTGCTTTGCTACCGTAATCATGTGGTCGTGGAATGTGAGTTTCCGGTCGAATGTGACTCCCAGGTCTTTCATAGCAGTTGTTTTTATGATGGCATTATTTTCGAGATGGTATTCGAATTCAACTGGGTGCCGCATTCGACCAAAGGTCATAGCGAGGCATTTAGAGGTATTAAAATCCATCTTATTATCTAGACTCCACTTGTAGATAGCGTCAATGTCTTGCTGTAGTGCCGAGCAGTCGGACTCATAGTTTACTTCGAGGTAAAGTTTCAAGTCGTCGGCATACAATAGACATTTTGCGTGACGCAGAACTTGGGGAAGATCATTTATCATAATAAGGAATAATAAAGGCCCCAGAATTGAGCCTTGACTCACTCCGGAACGCGTGTGATAGGCACCGGATTCGTACATTCCGAGCCTAACAAACTGCTGACGATCACGTAGATAGTCTGCGAAAAAACGGAGGAGAGAGGGTGAGAAACCAATTTTATTTAGTTTCATCAGCAGCGTGTCGTTATTAATCCTATCAAACGCTTTCCGGAAGTCAAAGTAAAGTACGTCTACCTGACGTCCGCGGTCTAAGCTAGAGGATATGTAATCAACCAAAGTCAGGAGATTGGTGTCAACAAATCTCTTGCCCCTGAAACCGTGCTGCTCATTACATAAGTATGTGTTTATTTGTTGGTAGATGGCATTGTGAAGGATGTTCTCAAAGACCTTCGCCGGGGAAGATAAAATTGCGATTGGGCGGTAATCTTCAACGGAACTTTTGTTTTGGATTTTAGGAATTGGCGTGACCCTGGAAACCTTCCACTGAGAGGGATATGTACCAGCCTGCAAAGCTAAATTAAAAATGTGGCAAAGAGGATCACTGAAAATATTTTTTAAATCTTTAATAATAAAGGGGGGAATATTGTCAGGGCCGATGGAGCTGTTAGGTTTGAGTTTATTTATGGCTTTTATAAGGTCTACTGGGCACAAGGGAGGTATACTTATGTAATTGCTGTTACTGGTATGAACAGCCGCAGAGATATGATCAGCATCAAGCCGCGGAGCATCAGGTAGAAAAACCTCAGAGAAAAACTCGGCAAAAGCTCCTGCCGCCTTAGATCCCGAAAAAGTTACACCCTTGTATACAATGTTAGGCTCAAACCCACCTTTGGAGCGGAGGCTGGAAATGTGCGACCAGAAATTACGAGGGCTGGTCTTAATTCTACTCTCTATATTTCTTATATATAAGGTATACGCATCTGCAATACGAGCTTTTAAGCTTGCCCTGAGATTCGAAAATAACAAATACGTACTATCGCACTTAGTTCTCCTCCAGTTCTTGTGGAGCCTCAACTTGAGCTTTAGATCCTGAATAATATCGCTTGTATACCACACTGGATATCGTTTATTCGCCGACCTTTCTCTGTTCTTTTTAGGCATGGAAGCGTCAAAGAACTCATAGATAATGTTGTAGAACTTACGAGTGGCTATTTCAACATCTTTGGATTCCAAAACCTCCTCCCAAATATTATCGCCAGAGAGAAGTAAATAAAGTTGATAAAAATCGCATTTACGGAAGTTCCAATCCTTGGTTTTGTTTATATTACTAAGCTCTATCAAGTCTGAAGAATGACGTACATCAATGCTTACCTCTATATGCAACGCCGGGTGATATGCGTCCAGTGGCACTAATCCCTCGGTGGCGGTGACTACGGTTCTTGGAGCACTTATGTTCTCTTGGACCAAAACAACATCTAACATACCACCATACAAATTATTCACAACATTCATCTCATTCATACAGCAAAAAGACACAAAATAACAATAATAATTCTTAATATTTAACGATGCACTATTTAAATTTAGGTCACCTAAAATGATAACAAGTCCTTTTCAATTATTTATATACTCTTCCACTTTACAAAACCATCCCATGTACTCTTCATCACTTGCACTAGGTTTGATGTATACCACACATACATGAACAGTTCGCCCGCACCATGAAAAATCAGCCCACAAGTCTTCACCACCGGCCGTTTCGAGATCGCGGCGGCGGCGCAGCACGATAGGTTCGCGAGCAGCGAGCATCACACGGCCGCACGGTGTACTCCGGTCGCGTCGCATGACGTTCCAATCGCCAGCCACAAGTTCTCCATCTTCAATAGAAGCATCGAGAAAGCTCTCTGTTACAGCGATGAGATTTTGTTCCAACTGTAACAAGTTCGTTCTCCAAGTTGAGAGTTTAGTCTTGAGACCACGGACATTTTGGTACAGCACATCAAAGTTCTTAATTCTGGTGTGAGGCGGTTTGGGCACGAAATGGCTGTTGACTCATGTGGGCACTATCAGGTGCCTTATGATTTCCATTACGAGCAATCCAAGTATTGACTCTTGCGTTCATTGGCCATACATCAACAGCGTAACATTTCCCATAATAAATTATTGGAACACCGATCTTATACGACTTATAACTTCCCCTAGCTCGTAGCTCTTCGACCGTACATACGCCCGTAGGACATAATTGACGCAGATAGTCACGAATATCTTCGGCACTGGACTCCATATTCCACAAGTGCAGATATTTACGTGGTTCGACTGCTTTTAAGTTAGTAATGTTGGGCCCAGCGACACCACACAGCGATATAGGTTTCCTGAATTTCTTTCCCTTTACTTTCGTCCAGCTTTGATCGTCAGCATGGTCAGCAACAGGAAAAGTGCAACTGTCGGTAGTAATGACGTCGTTGTCAGGAGAAACGTGGTCAACGACAGAAGTGGAGTCGTTGGCAGGAGAGGTTTGGTAATTTACACAAAGCAGTTCCAATGTTTCAGACGTGGGTCCTTTGTGGTCAGTTGGATTAGCCCGCATGATGTCCAGCTGATTGGGGCTAGTATGGCCAGGTGCTTTAGTAGCAGCGCTCTTTGCTTTAACCTTTTTATGTTTTTTGGCACGGTGCGACGTTTGCACTGATGTAGGTGACCTGGTCAGGGGCACGTGCTGAAATTGCTGTTGGGTGGTTACAGGGTCTGGTTGTTGCTCCGTTGTAACACCGGGGGGTTGCTGTTGATCGACAACATTTGACAGACGAGCTGTTAGCATAATGGTGCACTGCTTTAACTGGGTGTTAAGAAGGTCTATTTGGGAGGCAAAACAAGTTAACTTACATTCATAATTGGAAATAACAGATACAGCTTTGCCAAATTGTTCTTTTAATAACTCCATCTCACATCGCAATTTACTCATTTCGAATGTAAGCTCCTGAAATTCGACCCGGTTTCGGGCGTCTTGAATCATGGGGGCTTTTTTCCTTAAGGTGACATTCGGGTCGCTATCTTGCGTTAAAGTGATAGAGTTATTATCACTTTTGATCAAACAAGCACATTCCGCGCAAACCCAGGATATTAGGTGCACTTCAGTCACGATCACTTCACCTGAGTATTGAAGATGATATTTGAGTTTACATTTATCCAATGTACAGCTCAGGTATTCCTCTCCGTCGACGATAATGCCTCGACAGGCAGCACAATTTAAATAAGTTACTCGGTGCTTATCAGGAAGTTCTAAACTGACAACAATGGGTGAAGAATTTTTTTTATTAGCAATTGGAGGGCTTTCAGGCCGGGCATGCTGGACTGGGGTATTAGTATTATCATATTTCGGCTGTTTAAACAAGCATTCCGGGCATTTCCAATCATTTCTGACTTGAACGTACGTCAGGCTTTTTTTAGAAATATTAGCACAAATAAGATCATAGTATTTAAAGCAAATAAAGCATTGTACGCTATCTTCTCCTTCCAAAGCGATCAAACATCCAGCACAGTAATTTGTTGACATCCCGCAATAATAAAATACACGTTACACAACAAAATTCAAATGTTGGCACAGTGCAAATAATGTGCTTTAAGCAGTGCGCAAAGCGATTGGCGTTCAATCATGCAATAAAGCGAGCAGCGATGGTTACGCTTAGTGGCGCTTAGTGGCGATGCAGCGGCCGCACGAAACTTGCGCGGAAATAAGGTCTTAAGCGCCGTGTAATAGGCGTCGCTTACGCGTTTGAATCAAAACACTTATCACACGCGAAACACTTTTTAGATTTCGAAAACTATTTTGTTTATTGTTGTTTTACGATGTTTACTTGGTGAACTAGCACTAGATAATATAACACTGAGACTATTTGAGTTCTATGTGAGGATATTGAGCAAGAATTAACTTAAAAAATGTACTTTGAACTATATTTAATTGATTTTGATTGGGAGCAAACGAAAACGGACCGTTTACTTAGAGGGCCACAGACTGACATATGCATGATATGCAGTAAGGACAGTATTACGATTTGCAACCTTATTCAAATTGTGTAAAGCATAACAAAATTGATGAATTTTTTTTATCATAGTCTCCATGTGTGTATTCCATGTCATGTTTTCGTCTAGCCAAATACCTAGGAATTTGGTTCGTTCCGTTTTAATAATCTTATTTTGGTCATAATTAATGTCAAGAGTTTTAGGGTTAGTTCTTTGTTTAAATGTCATTATTTGAGTTTTATTAAAATTAATCTGTAAATTGTTATTATTTAGCCATTGAATTATTAGACTTAAGCTACTGTTTATGTCATTTTCATACGAGTCACTATTTTTACTAGAAAATACTATAGTACAGTCATCAGCAAATAGGGTCATAGGATGTGGTATGGTTTTCGGAAGGTCATTTATATAGCATAAAAATAATAAAGGGCCAAGCACACTACCCTGAGGCACACCATAGTATATTTGTCTCTCTCTCGATTTGTAATTAATTTCAGTTTTAGTTTGTACATCGACTGCTATAATACCTGTTTTCTGCCAGTAAGGTATGATTTTATTAAGTCTAAAACTTTGCCCCTAATGCCATATTTATACAGTTTATTTAGAAGGATTCCATGGTCAACAAAATCGAAAGCCTTAGTCATATCCATAAATAAGGCTGTTACAGGTATTTTTTGGTCCATATTTGTAACTATTTCACTAATCAATTCATAAATGGCCATGTTTAAGTTTTTACACTTTCTAAAACCATACTGTTCTTTAGTTAAAATGTAATTTTTTTCAAGAAACATGTAAATACTGTTATAAATAACCTTTTCAATTATTTTGGAAAATATTGAAAGAAGAGCAATGGGTCTGTAGTTTTTTATATTTTGATGATCATCCTTTTTATGAAGTGGTTTTATTACGGACAGTTTTAAGTCTTCAGGAAAAACACCATGTTCTATACATAAGTTAGTAATAAAGCTAAAAACCGGTGAAATTTCAACAGCTACGCTTTTTA
This sequence comes from Mythimna vitellina, assembly GCA_949316375.1. Classification (NCBI taxonomy): domain Eukaryota; kingdom Metazoa; phylum Arthropoda; class Insecta; order Lepidoptera; family Noctuidae; genus Mythimna; species Mythimna vitellina. Next base: position 7,856,627 of record OX438696.1, read on the forward strand.
TTATCTTAGTCTCAATGTCGTCAAAGCCAGAGCTATTTGTATTTTTCAGAGTCGTAATTATTTTACAAATGTCAATTGGTGCTGTGGGTGATAGGAATAATGAATTTATGTTTGATTCTGTTATTGTTATTTTATGGTTTTTTTTTTTTTTTTTTTTTTTTTTTATTGGGTGGGAAAATCATCCTAATGACATCCCCGCTCTTGGGCGGAGCGGGAGATAGTGTCAGACTCTTACTGACTAAAAACCCACTCCTGTTCCTTCGTTGCCTTCGTCCCAGGGCCCCGGGTTCCGCTTTCACACTACCCGTTGCCCCAGTAGGCTTCGACCCTGCTGGGCCCCTACGATTTGCTGACATCTCCTTGAGGCGCGCGTGGAACAAAACGCGCCGTCGACGACTTGGGCTTGGTCCGGACGGTTACCGGACGGTCAGACGGCGAGCCACCCATTGCTCGCCGTCTGCAAGCCCGCGCCTACGGTGGCCGGAAATCGGGATCGGAATCCCGGCGGCGGTTGGAGCGTAAGGACCGTTGCCTCACGCGATCGGCCGCCTCCTTAGCTAGCATTACTGCTTCGCAGAAAGAGGCGACCGCCTGCCACTCCTCCTCGCTCCGGAGCATGGTCTGAACCAAGGCCCGGCGCGAGAGATCACCGCCGCCGATTGCCCTCAAGAGGTCACGGCGTTGCTCTGCCCAAGCGGGGCACACCTCCACCGTGTGCTCCACCGTGTCCTCCGGGTGGGCCACACAGTGGCGACACCCGGGCGTCGTTTCCGCACGAATCCGGTGCAGGAACCTCCCGAACTTACCGTGTCCGGTGAGGACCTGCGTCATGCGGAATGTGAGGACGCCGTGAGGTCTTTCCAACCACGCCTCAAAGAGGGGACTTACCGCCATAATTGTGGCGTGCCCAGCACGGGGTCGCGACAGTCGCTGTCGCCATTTCTCCATGAGAACTCGCCGGAACTCTGTCCGCCATGCCGCGACTTGTTGCGGCAGCGGAGTTTCGCCCCGGCGTTGCATCTCCATGCGCCGTTCGTGCATGAGTGCAAGGACTGTTGCCTCCAGTTCCCATGGTCGCTGGCAAGCAAGAAGGCACGCCGCTTCGCGGGAGATCGTCCGGTATCCTCGTACCATCCGTATGGCCATGACCCTCTGGCACGCGTTCAGCCGGGCCGCCGGCTGCTTCCGCAGCCCCGGCGCCCACACCGGCGCGCCATAAAGGGCCATGGACCGAACGATCCCCGCGTAGAGCTTCCGGCAGGAGGCGTCTGGACCCCCAAGGTTGGGCAGGAGCCGCCCGAGGGCAGCCCCAGTCCGATTTAGTTTGGGAGCCAGACGTCGGAAGTGCTCGTCGAAATCCCACCGGCTGTCGAGAACGAGTCCCAGGTACTTCATCGTTGACCCGACGCCGATGTGGACTCCTCCCACCGTTAGCCGGGAACCCGGTGGTGGCGCGTTCCGAGGGCCGTGAAAGCACATGGCCTCGGACTTGTGCAATGCCACCTCGAGTCCCAGCTCCTGGATCCTGCCAACGACCGTCGCGACCCCGCGTGTCGCTAGTTCGACCGCCGCCTGGTACGACTCTCCCTGCGCCAGGACCAGCGTGTCGTCTGCGTAGCAGACCACGCTGACCCCGTCAGGGAGGTCGCCGCGCAGCACGTAATCGTATCCGATGTTCCACAAGGGCGGCCCTAGTACCGATCCCTGCGGAACACCGCACGACATCTCTCGACGTTCCCACACCCCCTGGTGACCGGGGTAGGTTATGTACCTGTCTGACAGGTACGCCTCGACCACACGACAGAGGTAGTCGGGCATCCGGTGATACCGGAGTGCCCTCCCAATGCTACTCCAAGGCAGGGAGTTGAAGGCGTTGGCGATGTCCAGAGACACCGCCACGACACACCTGCCCTGGGCCACTGCATCCCCTGTCGTGAGAGCTCGCACGCACATGATGGCGTCCACCGTGGAGCGCCTCCTGCGAAAGCCGAACTGGCCGTCCGCCAGATCCGGCCCCACCCGTGTTAGGTGTGCGACGAGGCGGTCTGCAATTACTCTTTCAAAGAGCTTGCCCACCTCGTCGAGCAGCACAATGGGCCGGTACGCGGACGGAGAGTCCGCGGGGCGCCCCGGCTTCGCGATGAGGACCAGTTTCCCCGTCTTCCAGCGAAGTGGGAACTGGCCCCTCTCCATGCATGCGCTGAAGAGCCCTCTTAGTCGAGGCCCGAGAGCCTCCATGGCCAGGACCCATGCCTTCCCAGGCAAGCCGTCGGGTCCTGGGGCGGTATTTTTGGCACTCAGCCTTCGTACCGCCACTCTCATCTCTACCTCGGTCACCTCTGGAGCGTTGTCGTCGTCGTCGCCATCGTGGTCCGCGTCGGACACCGCTGGTGGCGGAGCCATGGGCGGGGGAGAGTGTTCCCCTCGCGTGGGGAACAGAGTGCTCACCACACCCTCCACGAGCTGGGGCCGGAGACTCTGCGTCAGCGGGGGAGCCCAGGGGCGGAGTTTGTCCCGTACCAATTTGTACGGGCGTCCCCATGGGTCCCCATTCAGAGTCCCCAGCCACACGTTGCGGGCCTCAAGTTTGGCCCGCCTTATCTCCGCTCGGAGGGTGCGCTTTGCCGCTCTGTATCCCTCGTACAGCTCCGCCTCTCTGGCCTCCGCATCCGGTGGACGGATGCGGCGCCTGCGGTATCTGGCATACCGGCGTCGCGCGGCATTGCACGCGTTGCGCAGTGCCGCAATCTCCGGCGACCACCAGTATACCTGGCGCTGAGCACGTCCTGGAGGGACTCGGGGCATTGCCGCGTCGCAAATTTGCGACATGGCCTCCCGGAACCACTCTGCCTCGACGTCTATGTCGACAGGCCTGTCCGGTGCTTGCACCCAGGCCTGTACCGTCGCGGCTTCCAGGAGGAGCTCCCGGTCCATCTGCCTCAGCGCCCACCGCGGACCACAAGGGTTCTGTCGGACCGGCGCAATCGAGGTTTGGGCGGAGACGTCGAACCGGATGTACCGGTGGTCCGAAAACGTCTCCACCCCCTCCATAACGCGCCAGTCGACGACACGCGGCGACAGAGCGGGGCTGGCGAACGAGATGTCCACCACTGAGTCACCCCGCATCCGCACACACGTGGGGACAGAACCCCGGTTTAGGACGACCAGGCCCGTCTCCAGAGCCCAGTCCTCCACCATCCGACCCCGCTGGTTCGTGAGCCGGGAACCCCAAGCCAAGTTCTTGGCATTGAAGTCCCCGCAAACGACCACGGGGAGGGAACCAAACCCAGCGACGACGGCTTTCAGCTCCATTAGGGAGATGTGAAGATCGCCGAGAGATCTGCTCGGGGACAGGTAGACGCCTACCACTGCAATGTCCCCGAACCGTGCTGCCACGCAACCCCGTCCCCTCGTGACGGCCTCGAGGGTCGGGGTACCGGCGGCGGCCGACGAAATTAGGGTCACCGAGCCGTCCAGGTCCCGCACCCAGTCTCCCCTGGGCAGGACATTGTACGGCTCGGAGACCACGGCGATATTGATCGACCACTGCGCCATGCTCTGGAGCAACAGATCCTGAGCGGGGGCGCAGTGGTTGATGTTCGCCTGGAGGAGACGTAATGGGGTCGTTATTGACAGTCCATTACAGTCTCCTCCCGAGCCCCCCGTGAGGGCCCTGCCGCGGCGGGTGCGACGGCGACAGCGGCGGCAGCCAAGGAGGCGGCTGCGGCGGTTAGTACGTCAGGGTGGACGGGCCTTTTAACTTTGGCCTTGGCCTTGGCGGGGGGGTCGCAGGACCTGCCCCCAGCCCGGTGGTCGGCCGGCTTGCCTGCCGCCGCACATGCGTAGCAGTGCGGCGTTGCACGGCATTCGACGGCCTTGTGACCGGCCTGACCGCACTGGTAGCAGCGGTCGCTGCGGTCCACCTCCGCGGCGCAATGGGCCCCCACGTGGTGCCCCACGTGGCAGCGGTAACACCGCAGAGGTCTGGGCTCCAGCAGTTTTACCTGCGCGGAGACCCAGCCCACCAAGAGCCTACGGCCTACAGCCGTGATGGCTTTGGCCGCCGACACGGGGCAGCTGACCGTAACGGCCCGCATGCCCGTGCTGTCAGCACGGATGGTGCCAGCCCGCACTTGATCGGCCTGGCATCCTCCCGCCCTGACGACGGCGGCCACCACCTCTTCCACCCTAACGGAGTCATCCAGGCCCATGATGCGCATGTCCATGCACTTTGTGGGCCTGGACACTCGGACCTCCTCGACGTCCAGGGACGCCCTGATCCTTGCGGCCAGGGCGTCCGCGGCAGGGCCGCTGTCCGCACCAGGGACCTCCAATATTCGGGCCCCGGTTGCGGTGCGCCTCATTCGGAAGCCTTCAGAGGCTCCGAACTCGTCGAGGTGATCCACCACCGCCTGCTTCGCCTTCGCCATGACCTTGTCATAGCTCACGCCCTTCTTTTCCGCAGCTGGCTGTAGTGTGATCACTACAGCTGCGGAATTTGGGGCGCGAAGCCTGGCTGCCATGGCCCGCTTCTTGCGCTGCTGCCGCCGCTCGCGCTTCTTCGCCGCTCTGGCCGCCTTGCCCGCCTTCCTGCTGGCGCCGGCGACCGTCCATTCGGCGCCAGCCGAGGGTTCTTCAGGCAAGGGAGGCGGCAGGCGCGGCCTAGTCGCCGCCGCCGCGGAAGGCCCCGCCGATTTAGCGGCAGGCACCGCTCTGCCTTTCGGGGGAGGAGCAGGTTTCCCCTGCCGCTGCTGCTGCTTGGGCGCCGGGACCGGCCTCGCCGGCTCCGACACCTGGGTTCCACGCGCTGGTTGCCCCGACGGGCCCGCCTTTGGCGCAGCAGCCGTGGCCGCGGCGGCGGCGGCGTACGACACCGCCCTTTTCACGCCGGAGGCCGCAAGCGGGGGGCGCAGCACTATGCCCTCCAGGACAGCGAATTGCCGCTGGACCCGCTCCTGGAACTGCTGCTGCTGTTCCAGTTGCTGCTGCCGGAAGGCGGCCAGCTCCTGCCGCAGCAGGGTCAGCAACTCGCTCTCCGCCCGGGGCAAGGGCTGGGACCGACTCTGCCCCTGCTTGCATCCCCCTTTTTGCGCCACCTGCGCCACCTCAGGGCCAGATCCACGGAGACCGGCCAGGTCCGCCTCGAGCCGTTCAATCCTCTTATTGAGGGATCGCTTGAACGGCTCCAGGACGATACCTAGTGCCTCCGTTATCGAGGTCATGGCCTGGGAGATGGATCGCCTCTTGGCAACCCTCTCCCTTTTTTTGGCCACGCCTGATATGGCAGCTGCCACGATCTCCGTGAACCTGTTCAGCGCCTCCTCCAAACCTTCTGGCTCACTGCCCGAAGGCTCCGGTTGCGGAGGGCCGACCAGGCCACTGAGTGCCCCGAGGTGGCACCCCTCCCTGGCGACTTTGAGGGATCGCCGGGCCACTTCCTCGGCGTTGCGCCGGCTCCCCTTCCCCATCTTTCGGCCCGCACCCCGCACAGCGGTGGAGACTTTGCGGGCCGATACGCCCAGTTCGTCGTCGTCGGAGGATGTCCTCCGGCCATCCCCCAACATGCGGCGCTTGAGGAACTGGGTCTTGGAGGTGGACTCCTCCACCTCCATCCTCTCCGATCCAAGCGAAGACGCGGCATCGGAGTCCGACGCCGCGTCTCCGCTCACCTCCCTGAGGCCGAAGCTCCTGCCGGCCTCTGCAGGACCCACCGGCGCAGCGGACGTGCTGGGAACAGGTCCCAGGGACTCCGCGCTTCCGATGGGTGAGCCACCCTGGCTCCTTGCGTCCACGAAGGACGGTAACAGGTCCTTTTGGGACCTGACGCGCTCTTTGCCCCCCCCAGAATACGAGGGGCAGCCCGAGCTCTGCTCGGGGAGGGATTCTCCGCCTGCGGTGCAGGCGGTACCCTCCTGGGGTAATAGTTCTTTGGGAGACGCGTCCATATTGGTGCTGAACACAGCTTTGCCTTTTTTTTTTTACATTGGGGTGGGGTCCCCAATAACGCGTTCGCCATCGTGGTCACGTCTGATAAGCAGACGCGTACCCGAGGCGAACCCACTCTCTCAAAATTACTGTCCAAAAACACCAACAGCTGTTGGTGCCGATGCTTCTGGACAGTGCACCCTCCTTGGCGGTCCGTCTGGACTCCGCCTGTGTGTTCCTCTTGGTCTGGTCTCTCGCTTGAGGCCTTCCGGCATGAGTAGCTCTACCGGCATAGCCCTCAAGGTCATAAAGACACGCAAGCCCCACCACGGCGACAACGTGGGAACACGGTCGGTGGGGTTGTTATTTTATGGTCAGAATTGTTTGTTGGCTGTATTTGGTCAATAAAATGATTATTGAATAGTTCTACAATGTCAGTTGGATTTGTTACGTATTTATTGTCAATAAGGAGTTTATAAGGATTGTTCCTTGGAATGTTATTTTTTGATGAGTTTATAACCCTCCAGGTTGCTTTAGTTTTATTTACAGCGTTATTGATAAAATGACTATTTTGCGATTTTTGGGTCAATTTGATAATTGTTTTTAAACTCTCTGTCTCGCGTACGAAGTCACTGGCAAGGTGCTATTAATCAATAAAAGTTTAACACTCTCGCTTCGTTCAGAAAAAGAAGATTTATTTGATGATTTCCCACCTCAAAAAACCGGGCAAGTGCGAGTCAGACTCGCGCACTGAGGGTTCTGTACAAACTTACCTATGAAAACAGTACAATTCCCGAATTGAGTTACGAAGATTTTACCGAATCGCAATTTTTTTTTGTGACTTAACTGTAAATTTACAGTGTTTTAGTTTTTTTTTCCTGTATTTGTGCTATGAGACCTTGCTTCATGCCAAAATTCAGGATTCTAGGTCAACGGGAAGTATTCTATGAATTTTGATTCCCTTCAGAGTGTCGAAATACACATTTTTCGCGATTTATGTCGCATGAAGTGTGTATTACGGCTGTATCTTTTTTTTTCTTTAACTCATAAGTTTGATTTTTTTTTAGCTTCAAGCGTACGCAAACCTGAGTATATGGTTTTAATTTCAACTCGCTACCTTTACGCTTTTTCGAGGTAAAGGGTCTTGACATACAGACGGACAACAAAGTGATCCTATAAGGGTTCCCTTTTTTCCTTTTAAGGTACGGAACCCTAAAAAACGGCTTAGGGTCGCCACACACGGACCACACGCGACGGCCACAAACGTCGCCACGAGTAGTTAGAAGCGGCCAGAAAGGAAGCTGAAGCGCGCGACAACCACTGTGGCCGGTGGTTGTTACTTTTTTTTTAACCCTTACGCGCCGTATCTTAATAGATTCTGACGAAGATAGTTTGAATGCGCGATTGGCGTGTGATGGCATTTTGTATTGGCATTTAGTGGCCAGTGCGGACCACAAGCGAGAAGCGGCAATTTGTAGCGTGTGGCGGCCACCGGCGTAAACCGTGTGCGTCCAATCCATATAAAATGTATGAAAACTATAGGAAATATGCCGGCGGCAGCGTTTTTTTGGTTGTGACCGGTGGCCCGTGTGCGGCTACCCTTACGGCATTTCAGTGCTTGTCTATTTCATTTTTCGACTAATTTTTCTAGAGACAACAAAAGTATATCCCTATGTTGACACTGGCAGAATAGTCGAAACCAAAGGATACATATATATTCTTCTTTAAACACATTTTGAAAGTAAGATGGCCGAAAAAACATTTTCGCATTTACGCAAAAACTTTTGTCTTTGTTTGTTTTTTATTTCTGTAAAAAGAGAATAATGAAGGATTTTAAAAACAAGAGTTGGGAAGGTATCGTGTTCATTCAAGTGTGTTCTTGTTAATCAAACACGGGCCTATACTACTGTTTGTCGTATTATTTACGCATTTCAGTGAGCTGGGGGAAAAAACACGGAGAAAATGATGGCGAAATTACGCCATCAACTTCAATATACTCTCATTTCTTAAGGCAGAAAGCAAAAACACGTGTTTTATTATAAGTCTCATTTGTATGGTACTCGTATGTTTGTTCTGAAGCTGGTCTGTTGTTTAGTGGCCCTGACTGCAATGCCGGAGGACGTGGCTTCGATTCCCACCCGAGACAAAAGTTTGGTGAGCATGATCATTTGTCCTATGTCCGGGTACATTTTATCTATAATATGTAAATATGGTTTTAGAAATAATAGGGGTTAAAGTATGAATTGCCGATTTATAAAACGGGTTGCCTTGAAGTGGAAATCTTTGGATTGACTTCGAATTATAAGTTCAAATCAACTTTATATTAAAAGTACGTTATTCTTTTTACGAAGTTAGGTATTTATTGGATTCTTTGTGTTTTTTGTAATATCGCGATGTTATAATTATTATTTCTTTTCTTTTTGGTGGCCCAGTGATAATGACACTGGCGTACGAGTTATAAGTCGCAGGTTCAAACCGAGTCAGGCGCAATGCTTTGTGTAAACTATTTCATAACCACGGCTCACAAAACGGTGAAGTAAAACATCGCGAGGAAATCAGCATGTCCTAAAAACCAAAAATTCAAAGACATTTGATATCCTCCAATGCGCATTGGGCCTGCGCGGTGGATTACGGCCCATTTCCTCTCCTAGAGAAAACACTAAATTCTGGATGTGGGATCATTATAAGGCATTATTATGCTCGAATATGCTATTATTTTCCGGCCAGTAGCTAAATCAGCTTAAATGTTGAGAGAATTATCCAGGTGACTAAAAGATAGAAAGAAAAACAATTTATTTGGTACAACACAAGGCACAAACACCATATAGGATAAAAACGAAACAAAAATAAAAAAAGAAGAAGCAAAAATTTTGTTCTGTGCTTCACGGCTGCACCAAACCAGGTCCAGTTCAGCATAAACTACATACTGGTCGAACAAAATTACACTAAAGGCGACACGAAAGAAAAGCAATAATTAAATTCAAACTATTAAACGCCTGTAAAAAATAAACTTACGCTATAGGCATATTGATAGGTCCGTTAGGGCCGACGATGCCTGCTAGAGCTACGGAATTGTTCGAAAGACTCACTGCGGCCCTTGAAGGCAAATGATGGAACACGGGTGGCTTTTAGTCAGTAAAAGTCTGACATTCCCTCTGGCTCCACCTAGAGATTATCTCAGTTATTATTTTGACTAAAAAATCCTAAAAAATGCCATAAATAGCTGTACTTGTCTTCAGCTGTAGTTTAATTAATTAAATTTATCTATAATATGTATTTATTCAGAAATATATAAGTATGTTTATCGGTTGTCTAGTACTCATAACACAAGCTTTGCTTAGCTAATTGTATGGGAAACCTTGTTACTGTTGGCTTAATGTTAATTTTTTATAAACGTTAATTGAATAAAATTTATTATTATTATAATTAGACGGTGTTATGTGATAGTTGTGGAATATTATTATTAATATTAATTAAGTACCTCAGTTTTCACTAAAGGTAAACAAAACTCAGTTTAAGTCGTCATACTTATTAATTGAAATTGTTATCTAATAAAAAAAAAAACAGTCGCCCAAAACTTAAACAGTGAGTAATTCCGTCCCAAAAAAAAAATCGAAAAAGTTACAGAAGTACAAGAGTGGTCTGATATGGAATCAAAAGTGATACCAAACTCGCATAATGGCGCGTTATTAAAAAAGTTGCCGTTCCCAGTGCGAAAACATGGTAGTAACTCTTGTTCCAATTTTTCCTACCCTCGCTTGAATCCTTTTTTCGCGTTTTTTTTTTTTATCGAAATAAGAAAACATTGGCCAAGTGTAGCAGAACATTTGGGTTAATGAGAAAGCTGATTGAAAAGGCTGGGTATTTTTTTAGTGGCGGATATTAATGGCGGTTACATAAATACTGTAGAAGAAGACACGTTGACGTTAGTCTGATAAAATTATGGTGTAACGTAATGTGTAATCTAATTAAAGACTAAAAAATAATATGCTTTTAATTTTTAAAATATTTAGAAGGGATGGCCATGATATCCGAATTCCGTCTAGCTCCGGCTAGAGGGACTGAGAAGCAATCACTCACTTCTGCGAAGCAGTAATGTCTGTGATGGCTGAAGCCGTGAGAAAGAAGTAATCCTGACGTCCGGCGCCCCAGCCACCGCCGGAACAGACTAGATTTTGCAGGACGATTCCCGGCGACGTAGCTCCGCGAGCGAGCTACCCATTACTTGCCGTCCGGTCGTCCGGTAAACACTAAGCTAGAGTCGACGGCACGTTGTGTTTCACGCGCGTCTCAAAGAGGTCCACTAGGGCCTGCTGGGGCTGCGGAAATATTCGAAAGATTTACCGTAGCCCTGGAACAAAAACAGCAAATGAAGGAACACACATGGGTTTTAGTCAGTAAAAGTCTAACACTTCCTTTCTCTCTATCCAGAACGGGACAAGTTATAAAATTTAATGATTTCACAGCTGCAAAAAAAAAAATGCATCCATAGTATAATATGGATGTATAGGACCCTAGAAATGAGCAGAACAGAGTCTTCAATTCAAACACTCTCATTGAGCCTTCGTAAACAGACAGTTCAACGTTTACTGCACAGTATGACTGTAGATTCATCTATGTACGGTTTAATCCACGCTATTGCTCAGCCAGTACTGCTGCGTTTAAAGCGGGTTTTCATCTGAATAATCCTGAACGCTAGGGTACAAAATACGTATGAATGTTAGCGTTCAGGATTGTTCGAGAGAGTTACCGTGGCCCTGTAATTTAAAGGGCAACTGAATCAATAGCGGTGGATTTGTGCCAGTAAAAGTCAAATACTTCTCGTTTCAGTCAGAGAGAGAAAGGTTGTGAAATAATTTCTCAAGTCAAAAAAAAAAAAACCTTTCAATTGCGAATCGGACTCGCACACTGCGGGTTCTATACAAACTATAATTCCCGAATGGAATCTCGGAAGATTTTTCCGAATTGAAAAGAGTATTTTTTTTCTGTGACGTAGGTAACAACAAATTTACTGTTTTCAGATTTATTCTTATACCTGTGCTATATGATCTTACTTTATGCCAAATTTCAGGATTTTGGGTTAACGGGAAGTACCGAATTTTTTATTCCTTTGAGAGTATCGAAATATACGTTTTTTGCGAAGTAAACGTCCGTATATTTTTTATCCTTAACTTGTAATTTTTTTGTTTCACAGTTTCAAAGGACCGCAAACCTGGGTATATGGTTTTAATTTCAACTCGATACCTCCACGCGTTCCTGAGATAAACGGTCTTGACAGACAGACAGACGGACGGAAAACAAAGTCATCCTATAAGGGCTCCATTTTTCCTTTTGAGGTACGAAACTCTAAAAAAATGCACCGTAAAGTTTTCATGATTAACAACGCTAGCGACGAGTCTTTAAAAACATGAAATAGGATGTTTTTATTATTTAGATATAATATGTAAATTTTTGTTCGAATGCCATCTACAAAGTTGACGGACGATGAAATGAGGGCCGCGTGTTTCCGCTGGATGGAAGACGCGGGGTACCGGTTGTAATAGCGACGCTTGGGGGAGGTCAAAGTCCAGCAGTCGACTTTCAGCAGAGATCTTTCGGTTAAAGTGATGACTGTAGTTGCCTAGGCACGTGGATAAAGATACCTATATTCCTAGATGAACTTTTCTTCAGCTTAAAAGAAGGTGAACTTCTTTCGAAGTTCCAATAAAGATAATTTCCGGATTAATCAAAATTTTCTTCTAAGATTAAATTCTCGGAATTAGCTCCAGCTTATCAGAATTTTCTTTTCATTCACACAGTTCGGTTTTATTCAGAATTGAGGTCGCTATACACAATGAGAAGTCACCACAAAGCTATTATAATAAAAACGAAAAAAAAAAACATCATTGTCCGATTTTTTCATTGGAAAGCCTTGCAACGCCATTGAAAGACCCTAAAACAATTTTTATTCAAAACTAGGCTGAGTACCATTCAACTTGGGGTTTTTATTTAATTTTCTGGAATGGAATCCTGTGAGTAGCTGTATCTGTTCACGTCTTCAATCTTTTAAAGCTTCTAAGTGAATTAGTGACACAGTAATCTTATCGTTTTCTAGGTAAGTAGACCGTATTTAGTTTCATTGACGATAGCGAAATAAGTTTTCTTAGTTCCTCTGTGAATTTTTATTTTATTTAATGGATGGACTTTCATAATTAAATACTTCGATCTATCTTCGGTGCAGTGAAATTTCTCTTACGGTTTTGCTGATATCTCTGTGATGCGCACGTGGAACATTACGCACCGACGGTGAGCTACACATTGCTCGCCGTCCGCAAGCTCACGTCTACGATGGCTGGAAGTCGGGGTCTCGATCCCGGTGTGCGGTGTGCGGGGGGCGTGAGGAAGTGCGTTCCCGCACTCGTGCGGCCACCTCCTTCACTAGTATTACTACTTCGCAGAAGGAGGCGACCGCCCACCATTTCTCCTCGCTCCGGACCTACTTGTACCAGGGTCCGGCGCGAGAAATCGTTTCCGCCGATCGCCGCCTTGAGGTTAATGCGGTGCTCCGTCCAAGCGGGGCACGCCTCCACTGTATGCTTCACGTGTCTTCCGCAATGGTAAGTAGAGTGATGCTGTAATATATAATAGGTACACCACTGTCGTTGTATGGTAGGTAATAGCGGTAATTAACCCTGTAGTGGAGTGGGGGACGAAACTTAGCACTGTTTACGAAGTAAAACCTGTGGCTACTTGATAACTTGAATACAGTTGTAGGTGGGACAATTATTTACATAAAAACGTGACTGCACTGCGGTGCGGTTGTGGATTGAGACGGCACGGCACGGCACGCAAATAGAGCAGTTCGAACTATCCCCGTAAGCTAAAGGCATACGGATGTATATGTTGCTGCCGTTTCAGCGCAAAATTATTCCTACAAAATTTATAAATTGAAAATTTAATTAAAATAAAAAAGGTTATGAACATATAAACACTTCACTTCTCCCTGAATCAACACCAGTAGTGCTCATAATTTTTTTTTTTACAAATATATCTCAATTTATGGTTTCTACAAAGAAATATTAGGGAAAGGGCAATGACCGCTATTGTCATGCCAAAATGAAACGGTTACAGTCGAGTAGCATTGCCGGATTACGGAGTGACGAGTACTCATTTAGTGGGAGGCTTTTCTACATTTTCTTCGAGCGAGGATTGCAATGGAACGACGAGCATGCCACAGGTGGATGGAACGAAGTGTAGCAATAACAATCAGCAACAGTTTAACTTTTGTTGGGCCGGGGTGTCGGTGGGTAATTTTGTAATTTTCGTAGAATGAACTATCATCAATACAGTTAATAAGGATTTTGGAAAAAATGCTGATTTCCTTTATTAGGGTCTGACAACATATGGCGAATGCGCTGCTAGCGACTCGCACGTGAGCTGCTCGTGCAAGGCATGCGTGCAGTTACTGCAAAATTTGTTTGGTGCGCCTCTTTAGCGCAACTCGGGCAAAGGTTTGCACAGTGGGTGCGCACGTTTATTTTCATACTATATATGTGCAGGCGGGAGGAAGTATCTGCAGCGCACGGTTCTTGCGCTATTCGCGCATAGCTCCAAGCTGGTGTGAAAAGGGCTCGAAGGCGGCGTGGATGGCGGAAGGAATCGCTCGGCAGCTCAGAGATATCCTTACAGTTATATCTATCAAAAATAAATGAATAAATAAAATCAGTAGTCTTTTCAGGGCTGCCATCATTGAGTTTCTGTAAGTTTGATATTCTTTTTTGTGAAACTCGTTAAATACTTTAGAACAATATATGATAATAAAACAATATATTTATGGTTCCGAAACGTGGTCGCTCACAATGGGCCTCATCAGAAGGCTCAAAGTCAACCAAAGAGCTATGGAAAGGGCTATGGTCGAAGTTTCCTTGCGTGATCGAAACAGAAATAAAGATACCCGCAGGAGGACCAAGGTTGCCGACATAGCACGAAGAATCGCCAAACTTAAGTGGCAATGGGCAAGGCACATTGCTTGCAGAACAGATGACTGTGGAGTATGCTATTAGGTATATGCGCCTAGTTTGGGACTAGTTGCTAACTTTATAAGGTCATTGTTAGTTTTAATGTATTAATAACTATGTTTGTTGAAGAAATTATTATTAATTATTATTATTAAAAGCTGAGGATCGTAGGGATCCTGACCGTACTTCCAAGATTTTCCTGATAGCCGTGGTACACCTTTCCACTCCTCAAGCACCTCGATTGCGTAAGTTGCGTAGGTCAGGATTCTAGTTTGTTTTACATATATTACGTAACCTTGCTGCTGTGATCCATCGATCAGCCATCTTTTTTTGTTACCACAGACCCAAAATGTCGACAATTATAGTTTTACACCCCACCACCTATAATATAAGTCGTTGTTATTATTTGTTATTATTTTTAAAGTATGCGCCATGTTTGACGTGAATAAACTCTTTTTCTTTCTTTTCTTTCTTTTCTTTCTTTTCTTTCTTTTCTTTCTTTTCTTTCTTTTCTTTCTTTTCTTTCTTTTCTTTCTTTTCTTTCTTTTCTTTCTTTTCTTTCTTTTCTTTCTTTTCTTTCTTTTCTTTCTTTTCTTTCTTTTCTTTCTTTTCTTTCTTTTCTTTCTTTTCTTTCTTTTCTTTCTTTTCTTTCTTTTCTTTCTATTCTTTCTTTTCTTTCTTTTCTTTCTTTTCTTTCTTTTCTTTCTTTTCTTTCTTTTCTTTCTTTTCTTTCTTTTCTTTCTTTCTTATTTCCCCTTTGGATATATTACCCTCTTGTTTATCCATCACTTCGTCCTTCGCGTGCAAATCCTGCCCTGCCTTTTTATCGATGTATATCATTAGTATTGTTCAGGGAGTGGCCATAGATTTGACATGGTTCTTGATAACCAGTGCACTTAATACTCCTAAAACCATATGTCAAAATAGCCTCCCAACAATCGTGGGTTGTCGTTGTGTGCACTAGTCCTCTGCGATTTGGCTTCGGCTTCTCGTACGCCTTCCAAAGGCTATACCTACTCAATGTCAAATCCACATTATAATGGCTTGTGTATCGTCACATCACATAGCATAGCATAGTCATTGTCGGCCTTATAATGTTTCCACTGTTGGGACTCAGGCCTCCTCTCTAGGAGAGGGAATGGGCCGTAAACCATCACGCGGGCCCAGTGTGGGTTGGTGGTTGTCATATGTCTTCGAATTTTTGGTTCTAGGACATGCCGGTTTCCTCACGACGTTTTCCTTCACCGCTTTGAGAGCAGTGGTGATTAAATAAATTACACAAAGTAATGCGCCTGGATGGGTTTGAACCCGCGACCTATAACTTGTAAGTCGGGGCGTTACCACTCGGTCCCCATAACACATACCTGTATAATATAGAGGTGGTAATAATACTAAGTCCATCCAATTATATCACATGAAAGAGACCACAATATTTGGCAAACACAATACGGCTCTACATCTGCCAAGCCACCGCTCTGACGTTTCTATTCGGTTTCGTAATTACGTAATTTCTGCACCCCCATTGTCGCACAAGGTAATTAAAGTTGCTATAATAATGTAAATTTAAATTTTGCGGTGTCGCGAATTTCCATTGCGGAAGTGGGAGCACTCTGAAAATTCATTGTGAATTAAAGGTTAAACGTGCGATGCAATCTCACGCAATTTATTGGCAATTATGGTAAAAATAATAATTTTAAAATTATTTTTTTTTTTTGGGTAAAAATAGAAAGCAAATAATGGGCCCTATTGATTTTCATCAAAACTTGTGGACAACTTTTTTTCGTAAAACTTCACCCACTCTGGGTGGAACGAGACGGAGTATCCGGCTACTCTCAGACTCTTATTTATCTAATGTATACGAGATGCACAGGCCAAAGTGGGATCGCAGTCAAACACTAGTTTATATCAATTAAAAAAAAAACGGGCAAGTGCGAGTCGCTCTCACGCACGAGCGTTCCGTACAAACTTAGCTATAAAAACAGTTCAATCCCCGAATTGAGTTACGAAGATTTTTACGAATCACAAAATAAAAAAAAAAAAATTACAAAAAAAAAAAAACACCAGAACGTTCAAAATAACTTTAATTTTGGTAGTTAGTGTTTCTGATTTTATTTGTTTGTTAATTAACATCGACGTCCATAATGAACGTACCAAAATCAGTATATGGTTGCCTGTAATATTTGAAGAGTTCCCTCCTCATAGACCCAATCATCAGAACTGGATTAAAAAAAAATGGGACCAACCTGAAAGCATTATCTATTTAAGTAAAAAAAAAAAAATTGCAAATCGGTCCATAAACGGAGAAAAGAACATACAACCGAATTGAGAACCTCCTCCTTTGCCTCCTCCTAAAGTCGGTTGAAAATAGTTTAATATTACCACTATCAGGTTAATTTAATCTGCTTGTCTGCAGTAACTACTCCATCCAGCTTCCCTTAACTTCGTTAAGCGTGTCGATTCTACGCTTACCAATTTAACTTACACTATATTGAAATTACTTGTGTTACACTGCATACAAGAGGCTTATATAAGCTTATTAAATATTGAATGTACCAGTCTATTTACGCAATTAAACAGCATAAGCTGAGATATTAGTGTAATAGTAGTAGTTATAGTGGAGCAGTGGTGGCCGAGTGGTAACGGCCTCGACTTACGAGTTGTAGGTTGCGGGTTCAAACCCAGCCAGGCGCATTACTTTGTGTAATTTATTTCATCACCACTATTCTCAAAACGGTGAAGGAAAACATCCTGAGGAAACCGACATGTTCTAGAACCAAAAATTCGAAGATATGTGACATTCACCAACCCGCACTGGGCCCGCGAGGTGGATTACGGCCCATTCCCTCTCCTAGAGAGGAGGCCTGAGTCCCAGCAGTGGGAACATTGAAAGGCTGATTATTTACGCTTATCTACTTATGTGTAATCTACTACATGTAAGAAAATAAACACACATCCTGAAAGTACTATATTCATAAGTGCATTTAAATAAAATAGTGCTTATATTATGATTGTACTGTTAATTTTCTAATTGGGGTGTATTTGTGCATTATGCTAGTTGTAATATGAAATAGAAAGAAATGCAATTGAGTTGAATGACTTTTAATTTAAACTACGCGATTTGTTATGCGCTACGCTACAGAGCTACGGAGCTACGGGGCTACGGGGTTGCTCTTGCGTAGCACCCAGCTAACACTCTGGGCGATACGAAATATTTACATGGTTGCTCTAAAAATTTAAACATACCTCATACGATTTTTTTTAGGTGTGAAATCTCCCACCAAAAATAAATGACTTCTCTTGCTCTTGGGTGAAGCGAGAGGGCGTGTTAGACTTTACTGACTAAAACCCACTCCTGTTCCTTCTTTGCCTTCTTTCCCCGGGGTTCTCTTTAACACAACTAATGGACTTCTTACGCATAAGGCCGTAAGGGATTTTGAGGAGAGAAAACCATAAACTGTGTATTGCTGTCTCCTATGCAGACCTAGTAGTGAGAACACGTCAGGAAAGTGACAGTACTGTACAGACAGCAGAATGTACAGTTGCTTACTACTGAGTGGTCAGAAACTGGGCCTGTGAAAACTAGTCTTTACTTATGCCACAGCTGTGTCCTTCAGTTGACATTTGCTTTCTAAGACCACGGATTTATAGTGTTCTAATAAAAAGGCTCGATAGCCAAAAATAAAGCCATTTTATTTTTTGTAGCTAAATCGAACTATGAAAGTGTTATATTCTGAGTTTTTATGTGAGCATTTTGTCAGTAAGTCGGTACAATGTGGTATACAAACTGGGGTAAATTGTAACATTCAATTTATTCGAGTGGGGTCACTGGCTAAGTAAGATTTATAAGGAAACCTTTTCAAACACTTCTTTTACACAGTCGGTCGTTTAAAAAGCTTTTTATATTCGTTTATTTTTTTTATTTTCATTATTAAATTAAAGCAAAAAAGTATTTATTTATTTATTTTTAAGAAACCTTATACACCAAAAACAATTTTTTTTTTTTTTATATATAGGTAGGGAAAGTTGCTAATAATAAACATCCACTTATAATTATATACAACTTTTACATCATCATATCAGCCGATAGACGTCCACTGCTGGACATAGACCTCCTCCAAATGTCGCCACAAAGAACGGTCCTGTGCGTCTCGCATCCATCGGATTCCCGCAACCTTCACCAGGTCATCGGTCCACCTTGTAGGGGGCCTTCCAACACTGCGTCTTCCGGTACGCGGTCGCCACTCCAGAACCTTTCGGCCCCAACGGCCATCCGTTCTGCGAGCAATGTGCCCTGCCCATTGCCACTTAAGTTTGGCGATTCTTCGTGCTATTTCGGCAACCTTGGTTCTCCTGCGGATATCATCATTTCTGATTCGATCCCGCAAGGAAACTCCGAGCATAGTCCTTTCCATTGCCCTTTGGGTGACTTTGAGCCTTCTGATGAGGCCCACTGTGAGCGACCACGTTTCGGAACCATATGTCATCACTGGCAACACGCACTGGTCATAGACTTTCGTCTTGACACTGTGGTATATTGGATGAGAAGATACCGCGCAGCTTCCCGAACGCTGCCTGCTGAAACTTTTACATAGAATGAAAAAATTAAAAATATAAAATGAGATTAAAATTAATAAGTCTAGAGAATTGTATTGAAACTGGAAAGTAAAAGGCGACATTAGTTTGTTTAAATAAAAATTTATTAATGCAAAATCACACTAATATGTCTATATATTTTTGTTGTTGCACACCGGAAAACGCAGCGTTGAAAGGCCTTCCACAAGGTCGACCGATGACCTGGTGAGAGTTGCGGGAGTGCAGTGGACGCGAAACGCACAGGATCGGTCGGTGTGATGTCGCTTGGGGGAGGCCTATGTCCAACAGTGGACGTCTTTCGCCTGAAATGATGATGATGATTTTTGTTATTCCTTCACGCTCAAACCGCTAAAAGGATTTCGATTAAACTTGGTATATGGTCTGGAACAGCACTTGAAACACTTTTTAGCTCAATAATTTTTTTCCTTGGGCTAATTTTCTATTCTCACGTGGGCGACTCCGCTAGCAGGCTAGTGGTCTATGAAACCCTTTTATCACTGTTAAAGACTGTTAGGTCTGAGTTTTCAAAGATGACAAGTTATATTCTACATCAGGTAATACTCTAGCTCTTTGTCACAGTTCACCAAATTTGGGATGATAGATTAACCGAGATTAGCAAACAGACAGATCGACTTAAGGGTTGAGTTTAGATTAGTAGCGAAGGATTAATTTCGAACTCCTCATTTACACATACATAAAGTAATTATGTTTTTATTGATATAAAGAAGTTGATACATTGCCAATTGAAGCCCTGACCCCTGAACCAAAGGAGCCAGTGATTAATGACATATTACGCAGTTAGTGTAAATACAACAAATAAACTGAACCAAAACTTCAAATGATCTAAAAAAAAATCAAGTACTTGAAGAAACAGTTTTTTTTTAATAGGCCATTTTATTCCGCTTTGGGTGTGGTGAAGATTTTTACTAACTAGAACCCACCCGTGTTCCTTTAGTTGCCCTTCAACTTTCAGGGCTGCGATAACTCTTTTGAACAATCCCGCAAAACGTGATGGATTCTGTATTCTATCATCTCTTACAGTTTCTATTCTGTTTTCCCCACAAAAAAGTTTACACGACGTCCTACGGTGACTTCGAATGCGGTTATGAAGCGATTCGATACGGTTTATACAAATTCACCACGATGGGGCGGCTTAGTCCTACGTGAGCGCGAAGTTGCCGCTCCAGCTGCCATTTCGATAAAAAAGTCACAGCACCGCATGAGTTCGCGCGAAAATGTCTAACTAACAGATCGCGTCCGTTTCGCTTCGCTCTTCGCCGCACCGCACCCGCGTGTGATGTCACGTATGCTACCGCAATATGTTATCAATTATTTATTCTATTCGCGCCGCATCGCTTTGCTCGAATTACTTACATAGGACTCCACGTTAATACACACACACACACAAACAAACAGATACATACAGAAGATCTGACAAAAAATGTACGCGATGAGACACTACAGAATGGATTCTATATTCGGTCACCTCTTACATTATACTCATAACGGTGTGAGGAGCGGTCCCCAACCCTATAAGTTTGACCGCCCGCTGTGACATTGTAACGACACACCGACCAAAATGTTGGTCATTCAAACAGAAAAGTTCTGGAATCTTTGGCAGTTGGAAGTCGGTCAGTGTAAAATCACATCCCGCTCCAGCGAACAACAATCACAGGAGAATTTTCATAATCCGATAAGTTTTACCTGGGAACCCAGGGAATATCAGTGTTAACCTGCGATAGACAGATCCAGAAGGTCAGGAAGTGACAAAGAGTGAAAACGCAACCGGAGACCATTTGATTAGGATTAGGCCCGGGTCGAAGGTGTGATGTCAGCAGAATTGACGGGGCCCAGAGGGACGGGGGCAGGGCTGCGGGGAGTTACCACAGCTACAGCTGAAGAGTGATTTTAGTCAGTAAAAATCTAATACTTCCTTTTGCCACAACCAGACCGGGAGAAGTTGATTGATGCTTTCTCAACCTTCGAAAAATAAACAACGATTATTTTTTTAGCGTTCGCATTCGCATCGTAGTCACAAAAATTAAGAACTTCATATTTCTCTTTATTTTGACAAGTTTTTGACATTGATTGTCGCAGAGAAGATATTGCGATTTGAATTTATATGTCCGGCTGTATGTATTTTACTAGATATTACGAGCATTATTTGATTTCAGACTGCAGGTATCAAGCAACATGATTTAAGAAAAAATAGACTGTGTAAAACTTTCAAACTTTCATTGGTTCATAGCACTCGACCAACACATTTTTCACAAAAAGAATTTTAAATTTGAGTTTTGTTTCAGTCATGGCTTTGATTAACCTAATGCTAGGAACAATCAAGCAGTGTAGAAAAAATTGTATAAAGACTAGCGATTGTCATCTATTTAACATTGCCGTGTAATGCCTTTATGTCCGAATGCACATGTATGAAATTAACCTTCTGTACTATTTATTTTGAGGTATCTGTATCAGTATTAGAATAATTTTGGGTCTATTTGGACCCAGTGAGGCGAAACAAAGTTGGATGGCCAGTAAACTGAATCTGGGTGAATCAGAATTTGTTTGGTTCCAAGATTCGATTCAAAGTTTCCGGTTTTGAATCTAACTTTTGAGGTCACTGATTTGATGAACATTTTAATAATAACTCTGAATGAAAGGAGATTTCTACTTAGAAATGTTCGTTTCAATTTTGTTTATTTAATCGATGATAAATTGTTTAGATAAATCGAGCTAAACATCTTCGCACTTTAAAGTAATATTTTTTTAATTGTTAATGTGATAGTCTGAATTTTTACAAGCTTTTGTCTGACTTTCAATGTATGTGTGTATTAAACTATATTAGTTTGGGTGGAATCTTGCAACTTATTTTGAAGCAGATATCTTCAACTAATTGGGCTGGAATTTTGTGTACATATTTAGTTTGGATTACAATACTTGGTTAGCGGTCATTCTAAATCCCACATGGCGGAACATCCAAGATGGCACATTAGTTATTTAAAAAAAAAAATCCTATAATATGAGTACCAAATGAAAAGAAATTTACCTGTGTAGATAAAAAATCAAATTAAATAACTTGATCTAATTGATTTTAATTTTTAAAACTTTCTAACTAAGGAATTACTAGTACTTATATCTTGCGACAAGCTTTTATATCATATAAATTGTGTAATTTTTAAAGAAAAAGTTTATTTTATTCTTTTTAGCGCTTTTAATTATAAACTTGTGTTATTTAAGGGGTTATTTACTTAAAAATAATAACACATCAACGGCTGAACAGATTTTATTGAAATGTTGTACGAGTAAACCATGAATTGGAATTATATATATTTTTTTAAATTAAATTTTGATGCCAGTGATACGTCCGTGTGGAATAATTTTGAGACTTCCTAAAAAGCAAAATTCTAGTAGTGAATAAAATTAATTAAACTGCAATCGTAATAAACGACTATCAAAGCATGTATTATAAAAACATCAACCTTTCCTTGGCAGTCAGGTAAAAATATAGGTAGCAATTAATCATAATGTCTAAAGTCAAAAAGAAACAAAAAGTCCATGTTAGTCTATTCAACATTCCGTGAGTGTGCCCGTGGCCTCACGAACACGAGCGCTGTGTTATTTACTGTTTTTAAATATGGCAGCACATGCTGAGTTAGGCGCCTTTTTTGTGGCGCTCAGATTATTATTGTAGGTTTTCTTTTTTTTTTTATATGTATATGTATTTTTAGCATGGTACGATTGTGTGAAGCAAACCAAGTTAAAAACCTTTCAACCCGGTAAATAACTGAACCAGGGTCAGAACCTCTGGTCTCTACCGTTGATCGCTTCCATGAGAACAAACTTCCACTATATGCTTCACCATGAGCTCCGGGCGGTCCGCACAATAGTGACACCTGAGTGTTTCTTCCCTCCAGATCTGACACAGGTACCTCCCGAAACACTCATGTCCGGTGAGGAACTCGTTAGGTGGATTAAACT
Source organism: Mythimna vitellina (assembly GCA_949316375.1). Lineage (NCBI taxonomy): Eukaryota > Metazoa > Arthropoda > Insecta > Lepidoptera > Noctuidae > Mythimna > Mythimna vitellina. The sequence continues at coordinate 7,879,117 of OX438696.1, forward strand.
ACAAGGAGATGTCAGCAAATCGTAGGGACCCAGCAGGGTCGAAGCCTACTGGGGCCACGGGTAGTGTGAAAGTGATACCCGCGGCCCTGGGACGAAGGCAAAGAAGGAACAGGAGTGGGTTTTTAGTCAGTAAAAGTCTGACACTATCTCTCGCTCAACCCAAGAGGGGGATTTGTCATAAGATGATTTTCCCACCCAATAAAAAAAAAAACCCACCTCGGACTTTTTTTAGGGGTGTAGTTTCAGAAAGTGGCACCAAGCTCATAAAAGGTTAGTTACGGCTCTGGGCGGGTGCGGCGGCGGAGAAATTAACTGATGTGTCACTGTATTGGGCTGCAGGGGCACTGAGTTAGGCGACTTTTTTGTCGCACTCAGATTTTTATTGTAGGCTTTCTTTTTTATATGTATTTTAGCATGGTACGATTGTGTGAAGCAAACTAAGTTAAAAAACCTTTCAACCCGGTAAATAACCCTCCCAAGTTTGCTCTGAACCCAAGTAACAAAACACAGTTTGACTTTTCCATCAGGGGTTTGCAGCACGCCTTTGAAGTAGAGATGCTTCTTAATATTTAATGGTCCGGAGTATTATAATATCCGGAAAGTTCTTGTTCCCTTAACAAAGGCAATAGAATTAGTTTAAGGACTTTAGGGACATGATGGGAGCAGATACAATGGTGGCGGGTGAAGTGCCGTAACTTGGACGCTGTTAACGGCGCAGGCAGAGCGCAGGTCCAGATGGGGTGCAGAAATGATAAAATCAAGAGATTTGTATTATTCATTTAATCTGAAGGAGGTTACTGTTTCCCATTCCCTTTTGCTCTATACCACGGCCTGAACCAAGGCCAGATGCTCAGGTCTCCACCATTGATCGCTTCACCATGTGCTCCGGGCGATCCGCACAATAGTGACACCTGAGTGTTTCTTCCCACCAGATCTCGCACAATAGTGACACAGGTACTCATGTTCGGTGAGGAACTCGTTAGGTGGATTAAACTTACCCACCTCAGACTTATTTAAGGGCCGTTGTTTCAGAAACGCACCAAGCTCATAAAAGATTAGTTACGGTTCTGGGCGGGTGCGGCGGCGGAGAAATTAACTGATGTGTCACGAGTCGAGAGTTCGTTCAAATTAAATCAAGTTTATTTGTGCACTCAGGTACAATTTAGATATTACAAAAATTTTACGCAGTTGTGCGCTCCACCCAGACCGGTAAATGTTATTTAATGATTTTCCACGTAAAAAAAAGGTGTGTGAATAATGATGGAAGTCTAAACTCCAGGCAACTTAAGAATTGTGCCGGATGATGACAAATCCTGACAAAAAAAAAACAAAATTCTATCACAAATATAGGCTCACTTAATTAACTTAAACTAATTTAGGTAATAAAAAAAAAGAGCCTTGCTAATACAGACCAATCGAATCTTAAAGCGAATAACTTAAAATCAATGGACCGAGACGGATCGAATTAAATTGTCCTAAAATTTAACTAGTTACAGTCAAGACAACGGAATTTACGGGACATTAAATACTTTTTTTTATTAAATGTACCAACAAAAATTATTGCTTGTGTGAGCATAGCGAGACTGGAGCATAGCATACTCGTAACTAGACTAATGATGTACGTCACTTATAATAAAATAAATATTAAAAATTATTACAATATCATAAACTTTTATTATAAAGCTGAGGAAACGAACGGCGGCCAAACTGATATACCTACGAGTATCGTACGGAGATATTGCACAGTGTCTCGCGAAACGGCGAGCCTCCTTAACGGTCTGCCGCCGTGGAATTTGGAGGTAACAGTCCTTGCACATGCACATGCGAGCTACCCATTGCTCGACGTCAGCAAGCCCGCGTCTACCGTGACTGGTAGTCGGAGTACTCTATTTCACAGTGGCCCTCACAAAGAGCTGTTTAAGGAACACTGTGGGTTTTGATCAATAAAGATCTGACACTTCCTCTCGCTCTACATAGAGCAGGAAAGATTATTTAATGATATCCCACCTAAAAAAAAGAATAATAAAATTATCATGTGCCTTACTGTAAACGATAAGCAGTTATAACATTAAAAAAAGCAATTCGTCATTATTATCTTCAACATCCGGGAACCTGAGAACATTATTATCGCTCCCCTACTGTCTACCATAATTAATGTAGTGAGAGGTAATCATATTTTCACGCGTTACCGTGGTAACGTAGGGGGTAGATTACTGAGTATGGTACACTGTGAAATGCTGAGGTGGTCACTTTTGGTACGGGTATGCTGGGCGCATTTTGTATTTTTGTTCTTTTTTCTTTGTGTTTATAATCGTTGTTCTGTGTCTGTCCCGAATAAAAGTTCTTCTATTCTATTCTATTCTTTGGCTGGCCTGTTGGTCTAGTGGTTAGTGGCCCTGACTGCTATGCCAGACGTCGTGGGTTCGATTCCCACCCAGAACAAATGTTTGTGTGATGAGCACAATCTTTTATTCTGTCCGTCCGTCTGCCTATCTGTCGACAGACGGATGGACAACAAAGTGATCCTATAAGGGTTTCGTTTTTTCCTTTTGAGGTACATAACCCTAAAAATAATAAAAAAGTTCAAAATAATAATAATATTCCACAACTTGCACACAACGCCATCTAGTCAAAAACTAAGCAAAGCTTTTGGTATGAGTACTTACTACACAACTGATAAACATACTTATATATTTCGAAATGAATACATACTATAGATAAACTAGCTAACCCGGCGAACTTCGTACCGCCTAACAGTTAATGAATGTAGTATGTCTTTTGATATAGTCAACCGATTGCGATGAAACAAAGCCTAAGTAATATATTTAGCAATAAATTAAAATTGCGACTATAATTTGAGATTTAAACTATCCTATCTCTCAAGTTGGATCGAACTGCACATGGTGTGCGAATTTTATTATAATCGGTTAAGTGGTTTAGGAGTCCATTGAGGACAAACATTGTGACACGAGATTTATATATATTAAGAAGAAAGATTACACCCAGACACAGAACAAATGATCGTGCTTATCACACAAACATATGTCCAGGGTGGAAATTGAACCCAAGACGTCCTCCAGCATAGCAGGATGGCCACTGACCACTAAACTAACAGGCCAGTTCAAATATTCTGGAGTTGATAACTTTGACACTTTCATTAGGGTTCCAGACTATTTTCGGACTTAATCAAAACCCGATATTAGATGTTTACCAAAATACTGGGTATAACCACATGGGAATTTAATTTCTGTCTTTGACGTAATGTGGGCGAACGACCTTTGTGATTATGAATCTTATTAGTTTGTGTCTTAGAAAAAACGTTATTTGTGATGTCAATATAAGATATATTTTCGTTTATTTGTAACAATTTTTCCTCTTTCACCTTTACTCGGGGTCGGCTTTCCTGATCTTGAGGTGCCACGTGTTTTGCGTCACAACTGGTAAACAAACGATGAGAAAAGATTAATTACATCATACTAATATTATCAACACAAAAGTTTTTGAGTGTGTGTTTGTTTATTACTTCTTCACGTTCGAACGGCGAAACGGATTTCGATAAAACTTATGCTAAAGCACATATGGTATTAAAATTTACTATCCCTCATTGGAGTATGTCCACTTGAAAAATTGCTGTAGGGGTCCAGCAGGGCCTACTGGGGCCTTGGGTTCGAAAGGGAAACTCGGAGTTCTGAAACGCAAGGCTAAAAAGGAACATAGGACTGGGTTTTAGTCAGTAAAAGTCTGACATGCGCTCGCGCTCCGCCCTAGAGCGAAACATGGATGTCATTGGATGATTTCCCATCAAAAAAAGGGGCTCTGTAGGTTTGCTGCGTGGGACGAAGGCCTGGCAATATGTTATTTATATAGGAAAAAGTTCATATTCTATTCCTTTAAATAGGTATTTTTTGCCCACTTAACAATCGATATTTGAGTAGGTGGCGATGTATTAAAATTATCACGAATATTAATAATTCAAGTGTATTTTCGCTACTTTTATTTCTTTGTGAGGTCAAAGGAAACGTGCCAAAGGCTACTCTAGCTAATTTGTTGTATCTCATCAATGTAAATGGATATTATCGCCTACCTACAAGTAGGTGTAGAGACTCGATGCCATCTACCCACGCAAAATTATCTATATATATATATATGTCGTGGCCAGATCTTAGAAATTGATCACTTCATAATATGGCCAAGTAAAATTGGCCAGATCGTTTTAAACGTTAAAGTTTGATGATATATCAATTCTCCCATAATATGTGGAAAAGTTAACAACGCTGTGGTGAGCAATATGAATTTAGTGCGCACACGAATACATATTCGCATAACACATACAATGTTTTATAACGAAAAGAGAGCCTGACGTTTTATGAATACATCTTTGGGTGTATAGATATGAAAAACAGGGCAAGTCTGAGTTGGACTCACGCACTGAGGGTTCTGCACAAACTTACCTATGAAAACAGTTCGATTCCCGAATTGAGTTACGAAGATTTTTCAGAAATGTTAAAAAAGTTTTTTTTTTTTGTGACGGAACTACAAATTTACAATTTTATATCTATACTACAAGACCTTGCCTTAGCATAAAGCTAAATTTCAGAATTCTGGGTCAACGGGATATGAATTTTGATTCCTTTGAGTGTGTTGAAATGTACGTTTTTTGCGACATAAACGGCCGTATCTTTTTTTCCGTTAACTTAAAAGTTTGTTTTTTTCACAACTACAAGGGACCACAGACTTTATTAAGTATAAGGTTTTAATTTCAATTCCATGCCTCTACGCGTTTCTGAGATAAAGGGTCTTGACAGACAGAAAGACAGACGGACGGACAACAAAGTGATCATAAAAGAGTTCCATTTTTTACTTTTGAGGTACGGAACCCTAAAAAATTGCTGATAAAAATAAAATTATTTGTTTTTTAGAAAATCTATCTCAATATAGTAACTATCTTACCATTTTTATACTCCACAAATTATTTATTTTTACCTAAAAATGCGCAAATTAACTAGTAACGAAATAATAAGGAATTTATCGACGCTCATGCCTTGTTTTCATACAGAGCTAGACAATGACAAAATAAATGGTTTTTTTTTTGTTTCGAAATTCTACCGTTTAACGGTAAAATTACGGCCATACCACGATTATATGAAAAAAATGACCGACTAGGGTACTCTTAATAAAAGTTTGTTTACCCTGAGTAACTCAAGAACAAAGCTAGGGAAACTAAACAATAAAAACTGCATTTTATTAGCCGTATTCACTTTCATATTTATTTGTGTGCAAACATTTTTGGTAACAATTTGTGGCTTGGTATGGAAGCCACAACAAGAGAGTCTTGTCACGAAGTAGACATAACGCCTACTCAGTTAGTTTATATCATTTTTATTTGGCTAGTCATCAACTTTAGTGTTTTATGAAATCTAGTTTTAGTGCTGGTTAGACCTTTGTTGTGAGGGTTTATTAATGAAAGTTGTAATGGAGATTATGGTTTTGAGTGTGGGCGTAAATATGGTCTCTCTTTTATTATGATAAGAACCTCTGTTTAGTAGATACCTACGTTTTTACGACTGAATGTTTTATGGGCTTTTAGATAGGATAAAGATTTTTTCAACACTCACTTGTCTGGCTGTTTGAATTTAAAAATAAAAATCTTGTACTAAATATGTGGTCCGCCGTCCGACCGTCCGGTAACCATCCGGACCGAGCCCAAGTTGTCGACGGCGCGTATTGTTCCACGCGCGCCTCAAGGAGATGTCAGCAACTGCAGGGGCCAGCAAGGTCGAAGCCTACTGGGGCCAAGGGTCTGATTCTTAAAGGAAAACTCGGCCATAGTACGAAAGGCAACGAAGGAACAGGAGTGGGTTTTTAGTTAGTAAAAGTCTGTACTAAATATGTATTTGACCAAAACAAAGTCAATTATTGGTTAATGATGGTTAATATACACACAACTTGTAAAATAGTGTTATATAACTTATATAAAAAAGCACATTTTTATTTATTATTGTTTATTTAGATACCATTTCCGAATGCAATTGGGGCTGACTCGTATCCTGCTTAGCATAAAAGCATAGCATAATCAGCCTTTTAATGTACCCACTGTTGGGACTTAGGCCTCCTCTCTAGGAGAGGGTATGGGCCGTAATCCACCACGCGGACCCAGTGCCGTTTGGTGAATATCGACATGTCGGTTTCTTCACGATGTTTTCCTTCACCGTTTTGAGAGCAGTGGTGATGAAATATATTACATAAAGTAATGCGCCTGACTGGGTTTAAGCCCGCGACTTACAACTCGTAAGTCAGGGCCGTTACCACTCGGTCACCACTGCTTAATATTTAGTTATTTTTGGTTAATAAATCCATACCAGTGTCGATCAATCAATACTAATAATATAAAGCTGAAGAGTTAGTTTCAACGCGCTAATCTCAGGAATCACAAGTTCGAATTAAAAAAAAAATATATAGTGCTGGATGGCTCATTTATCGAGGAAGGCTAATAGGCTTAACATCACGCTCCAACCCACGGGAGCGAGGGGTGCTACGACAGAAAACCTCCTCGAGTGCCCGCAGGCTGTAGTTCCCTTGCGGATACGTCCGGAGTGAAGACCAGTCTGCGGGACGGTGCACCCTGGGAGGCGGCTAACGACTCCCCCTGGGTACTCTTGCCTAAGGGGTCTCGATGTCCGCCTGCGAATATTCTGTCCGAAGGAACACTTCAACGCGTGTCCCTCTGCTATAGCAGAAGGCATAGTGGCGAAGTAAGAGCGGGCTCGGTGTGCACTTACCCTGCCACCGGGCAGGCAGGAGGAAGGCTTGGTCCTCCTCCTGCCACCGTTAGTCTCGTAGCCCCAGAGATTGTCCAAGGTCATGTTTCTGACTTTTGATGGGGGTCGAGGGTCTTGGCTTAACCGCCCGGGCCGCGAGGAAGACAACCTCTATAAGAAATTACCCCAAACCTCCAAGCGGCGGCGCACCGTGAGGGAGGTTGTTAGCTTGACTAATGGGTAGCTAAATTAGTCTCTAGTGCGGACCACTATTTTGAGCAGGTACACAAAGTTTTTACTCGTGGGAACAGCAATGGAAACACTAAATAATAAAAATAAGGAACGGAGGAAGAAAGATGGGCGGTCGGAGTCCGACGCCGCATCGAAGGAGAGCTTAGAGAGCTCTGACGGCGAGGTAGAAGTGGTTTTCGGTGAAAACTCACGTTTTTACCGGAAACGTGGCAAACCGGAGGACGGATCGTCTTCCGAAGCGGAGTTTGTGTCGGCCCGCAAGATCCCCACCAGCAGTCGGGGTGCGTGCCGAGCTGTAGGAAGAGGGAGGGGGCTTACTTCCCAGGAGGTTGCTGAGCGAGCCGATAGGCTCGCTGCGGAGGGCCGATGTTCCGCAGCGACCAGGGTCAGGGCTGACTCCTCGGGGCCGTCTGGCAGTGTGCCGGACGCCGGGGAAGACTCCGCCGAGGAGTCGCGTAGGGCGCTCGGAGAGCTGGTCGTCGAAGTCTTAACGGCCATAGCAAGAAAGCGGGAGAAGGGCTCAAAGAAGCGAGGCATCGCCCAGTTCGCGGCCTCGATCTTGGAGGCTATGGACGCCTCCTTCGAGAAGCGGCTCGAAAAAAGGATCGCTTTGCTCCGGGCCGAGCTCATCGGAGCCCAGAAAGTCGGCCCCCAGGAAGAGGCACCAAAGGGGGATGCACGCAGGGGCAGGAGCAAAAGCAGCCCCAGTCCCAGTCCCAGCCCCAGCCGGAGTCGGAGGGCCAGCTGCTGATGTTGGTGCGCCAGGAGCTGGCTGCCTTTAGGCAGCAGCAGCAGCAGCAGCAGGAGCAGTTCCAGCTACGGATTCAGCAGCAGCTATCCGTGCTAGAAGGGATTGTACTGCGTCCCCCGCTCGCTGCCTCTGGTCAGCGAAAGGCTGCGTCGTATGCCACCGCCGCCGCGGCCCCGGCTGCTGCGCCTAAGGCGGGCCCATCGGGGCAAGCCAGGCGCGAGGCCGTTACGTCGGAGCCTGCGAGGACGGCCCCGGCGGCCAAGCAGCAGCAGCGGCTGGCGAAGCCTGCTCCTCCCACGAGGGTCAAAGCAGCATCTGCCGCTAAAGCGGCGAACCCCCCTGCCGTGGCGGCGGCTAGGCCGCCCCTGCCACCTCCCCCGTCTGCAGAACCTTCGGCCGACGCCGGATGGACGGTTGTCGGTGACAAGAATAAGGCTGGCAGGACGGCTAGGGCGGCCAAAAAGCGCGCGAGGCGACTGCAGCGCAAAAAGCGGGCCATGGCGGCTAGACTTCGCGCCCCGAATTCCGAGGCTGTAGTTATCACACTACAGCCAGATGCGGTAAAGAAGGGCGTGACGTATGACGCCGTCATGGAGAAGGCGAAGCAGGCGGTGTTGCCCCACCTTGGTGAGCTTGGAGCCTCTAGGGGCTTCCGCATGAGGCGCACCGTAACTGGGGCCCGAATGCTTGAGGTCCCTGGTGCGGCCAGTGGCCCTGCCGCGGATGCCCTGGCCGCAAGGATCAGGGCGTCCCTGGACGTGGAAGAGGCCCGAGTGTCCAGGCCCACCAAGCGCATTGATATGCGCATCATGGGCTTGGACGACTCCGTCAGGGTGGATGAGGTGGTGGCCGCCATCGTCGGAGCGGGAGGATGCACTGCCGAGCAGGTTCAGGCGGGCACCATCCGCGCTGACAGCACGGGCATGCGAGCCGTGACGGTTAGCTGCCCCGTGTCGGCGGCCAAGACAATCACCGGAGAGGGCCGACGGCTTCTGGTAGGCTGGGTATCCGCGCAGGTGAAACTGCTGGAGCCCAGACCTCTGCGGTGCTACCGCTGCCACGTGGGGCACCACGTAGGGGCCTGTTGCGCTGCGGAGGTGGACCGCAGTGACCGCTGCTTCCAGTGCGGTCAGTCCGGTCATAAGGCGGTTGAATGCCGTGCAACGCCGCACTGCTACGCATGTGCGGCGGCAGGCAAGCCGGCCGACCACCGGGCTGGAAGCAGGTCCTGCGACCCCCCCGCCAAAGCCAAGGGAAAGGTCCAGAAGCCCATCCACCCCAATGCCCTCACCGCCGCAGCCTCGTCTTTGGCTGCCGCTGCTGTTGCCGCTGCGACCCCCGCGGCAGAGTCCTCACGTAGGGCTCGGGAGGAGACTGTAATGGACTGTCAATAACGGCTCCATTACGTCTCCTCCAGGCGAACATCAACCACTGCGCCTCCGCTCAGGATTTATTGCTCCAGAGCATGGCGCAGTGGTCGATCAACATCGCCGTGGTCTCCGAGCCGTACTATGTCCTACCCAGGGGAGACTGGGTTCAGGACCGGGACGGCTCGGTGACCTTAATTTCGTCGCCCGCCGCCGGTACTCCGTCCCTCGAGGCCGTCACGAGGGGACGGGGTTGCGTAGCAGCACGGTTCGGGGACATTGCAGTGGTAGGCGTCTACCTGTCCCCGAACAGAACTCTCGCCGATCTCCACATCTCCCTTATGGAGCTGAATGCCGTCGTCGCTGGGTTTGGTTCCCTCCCCGTGGTTGTTTGCGGGGACTTCAATGCCAAGAACTTGGCTTGGGGTTCCCGGTACACAGACCAGCGGGGTCGGATGGTGGAGGACTGGGCTCTGGAGACAGGCCTGGTCGTCCTAAACCGGGGTTCTGTCCCCACGTGTGTGCGGATGCAGGGCGAGTCAGTGGTAGACATATCGTTCGCCAGCCCTGCTCTGTCACCGCGTGTCGTTGACTGGCGCGTCATGGAGGGGGTGGAGACGTACTCAGATCACCAGTACATTCGGTTTGACGTCTCCAGCCAGACCTCGACCGCGCCGGTCCAACAGACCCCGTGTGGTCCGCGTTGGGCGCTGAAACAGCTGGACCGGGAGCTCCTCCTGGAAGCCGCGATGGTACAGGCCTGGGTGCAAGCACCGGACAGGCCTGTCGAAATAGACGTCGAGGCAGAGTGGTTCCGGGAGGCCATGTCGCAAATCTGCGACGCGGCAATGCCCCGAGTCCGGCCAGGACGTGCCCGGCGCCAGGTGTACTGGTGGTCGCCGGAGATTGCGGCACTGCGCAATGCGTGTAATGCCGCGCGGCGCCGGTACGCCAGACACTGCAGTCGCCGCATCCGCCCGCCGGATGCAGAGGCCAGGGAGGCGGAGCTGTACGAGGGGTACAGAGTGGCAAAGCGCACCCTCCGAGCGGAAATAAAGCGGGCCAAGTTGGAGGCTTACAACGTGTGGCTGGGGACTCTGAACGGAGACCCGTGGGGACGCCCCTACAAGGTGGTGCGGGACAAACTCCGCCCCTGGGCTCCCCCACTCACGCAGAGTCTTCGGCCCCAGATTGTGGAGGGTGTGGTGAGCACTTTGTTCCCTGCGCGAGGGGAACACTCTCCCCCGCTCATGGCTCCGCCACCAGCGGTGTCTAACGCGGATCACGATGGCGATGACGATGACAATGCTCCGGAGGTGACTGAAGTAGAGATGAGTGTGGCGGTACGAAGGCTGAGTGCCAAGAATACCGCCCCAGGACCCGACGGCTTGCCTGGTAAAGCCTGGGTCCTGGCCATGGAGGCTCTCGGGTCTGGATTAAGAGGGCTCTTCAGCGCATGCATGGAGAGGGGCCAGTTCCCACTTCGCTGGAAGACGGGGAAACTGGTCCTTATCGCAAAGCCGGGGCGCCCTGCGGACTCTCCGTCCGCGTACCGTCCCATTGTGCTGCTCGACGAGGTGGGCAAGCTCTTTGAAAGAGTAATTGCAGACCGCCTCGTCGCGCACCTAACACGGTTGGGACCGGACTTGGCGGACGGCCAGTTCGGCTTTCGCAGGAGGCGCTCCACGGTGGACGCCATCATGCGCGTGCGAGCTCTCACGACGGGGGATGCGGTGTCCCAGGGCAGGTGTGTCGTGGCGGTGTCTTTGGACATCGCCAACGCCTTCAACTCCCTGCCCTGGAGTAGCATTAGGACGGCACTCCGATATCACCGGGTGCCCGACTACCTCTGTCGCGTGATCGAGGCCTCCCTGTCGGACAGGTACATCATCTACCCCGGTCACCAGGGAGAATGGAAACGGCGAGAGATGTCGTGCGGTGTTCCGCAGGGATCGGTACTAGGACCGCCCTTGTGGAACATCGGCTACGACTACGTGCTGCGCGGCAACCTCCCTGACGGGGTCAGCGTGATCTGCTACGCAGATGACACGCTGGTCCTGGCGCGGGGAGAGTCGTACCAGGCGGCGGTCGAATTAGCGACACGCGGGGTTGCGATAGTCGTTGATAGGATTCAGCAGTTGGGACTCGAGGTGGCGCTGCACAAGTCTGAGGCCATGTGTTTTCACGGCCCTCGGAGCGCACCGCCTCGGCATTCCCAATTAACGGTAGGAGGAGTTCACATCGGCGTCGGGTCGACGATGAAGTACCTGGGACTCGTCCTCGACAGCCGGTGGAATTTTGAGGAGCACTTCCGACGTCTGGCCCCCAAACTGAATCGGACTGGGGCTGCCCTCAAGCGGCTCTTGCCCAACCTCGGAGGTCCAGACGCCTCCTGCCGGAGGCTCTACGCAGGCATCGTCCGGTCCATGGCCCTTTATGGGGCGCCGGTTTGGGCGCCGTCACTGCGAAAGCGACCGGCGGCCCAGCTGAACGCGTGCCAGAGGGTCATGGCCATACGGATGGTGCGGGGATACCGGACGATTTCCCGCGAAGCGGCGAGCCTCCTTGCTGGCCAGTCACCATGGGATCTGGAAGCATCAGGCCTTGCACACATGCACGATCTGCGCGTGGAGATGCAACGTCGGGGCGAAACTCCACTGCCACGACAAGTCGCGGCATGGCGGGCAGAGTTCCGGCGGGGTCTCATGGTGGAATGGCGACAGCGACTGTCGCAACCCAGTGCTGGGCACGCCATAATCATGGCGGTAATTCCCCTCTTTGAGGAGTGGCTGGAAAGGCAACACGGCGTCCTTACCTTCCGCATGACGCAGGTCCTTACCGGACATGGTAAGTTCGGGAGGTTTCTGCACCGGATTCGTGCGGAAACGACGCCCGGGTGTCGCCACTGTGTGGACCGCCCGGAGGACACGGTAGAGCACACGGTGGAGGTGTGCCCCGCTTGGGCAGAGCAACGCCGTGTCCTCGTGGGGGCGATTGGCGGCGGCGATCTCTCGCGCCGGGCCTTGGTTCAGGCCATGCTCCGGAGCGAGGAGGAGTGGCAGGCGGTCGCCTCCTTCTGCGAAGCAGTAATGCTAGCAAAGGAGGCGGCCGATCGCGTGAGGCAGCGGTCTTCACGCGCCAACCGCCGCCGGGACTCCGATCCCGATTACCGGCCACCGTAGGCGCGGGCTCGCGGACGGCGAGCAATGGGTGGCTCGCCGTCCGACCGTCCGGTAACCGTCCGGACCGAGCCCAAGTTACCGACGGCGCGTATTGTTCCACGCGCACCTCAAGGAGATGTCAGCAACTGTAGGGGCCCAGCAGGGTCGAAGCCTACTGGGGCCAAGGGTCTGATTCTGAAAGGAAGACTCGGCCCTGGTACGAAAGGCAACGAAGGAACAGGAGTGGGTTTTTAGTCAGTAAAAGTCTGACACTATCTCCCGCCCCGCCCAAGAGCGGGGGATGTCATAAGATGATTTTCCCACCGGGAAAAAAAAAAAAAAAAAAAAAAAAAAACCCACGGGAGCGAAACCGTAACCAAAGAAGTAAGTAAAACCGTGTGGGACAGTTAGTTTCGTAATAATTTGCATTCATCATTTCAACCGATAGACGTCCACTGCTGGACATAGGCCTCCCCCAAATGTCGCCAATGAACGGTCCTGTGCGTCTCGCATCCATCGGATTCTCGCAACCTTCACCGGGTCATCGGTCCACTTTGTAGGGGGCCTTCTAACACTGCGTCTTCCGGTACGCGGTCGCCAGTCCAGAACGTTTCGGCCCCAACGGCCATATGTTCTGCGAACAATGTGCCCTGCCCATTGCCACTTAAGTTTGGCGATTTTTCGTAATAATAAATAATTTGCATTAGCACATTTGATTGTGATAATATCTTTAAAGAAAAGTTAACACAGTTAAAAGATATTAGATTATGGGTAAGCGGTATAGCATTGATGTTAAAACTAACTTAACTTATTTTTTTGATTTTCCAGTCAAAAAGAATTTCGTAAAAGATTGTAGGGGACAACTCATACAAATCAATCATAAAGGAATCACCGCACATGGTTACTCCCAATCATAATAGCTATTCAATATTTTTTACATGCTTTTATTATATTTTGTGGTGAGCATATTTTGACCTTGACAATGCTTGATGGAAAGAGATGAATGAAGTCTGTGGTGAAATGAGTGAGCCAGAAGATGCGTGAAGGGGCGTTCCATCCGTAGCAAAAAATACGGGAGCACCACTTAAATATTTATTTTATTCTGTTTTTATTTGCTGTTATAGTGGCAATAGAAATAAATCATCTGTGAAATTTTCAACTGTCTAGCTATCACGGTTCATGAGATAAAGCCTGGTGACAGACGGACAGCGGAGTCTTAGTAATAGTGTCCCGTTTTACCCTTTGGGTACGGAACCCTAAAAAACACCTCAGACCAAAATTATATCGAATAACTGAAAAAAAAAATTGAATGGGAATGGCATAATTTATCTAATGATTAAAAAGGTTGAAATTTCTTGTACCTGACCTGAAAGTCTAATTTAAATATAATTACATGCCCAACTTAATCTGCGAGACTGCCATTACAAATTCGTTCTCTAATTACAGGAACGGTATCTTAATTGCCGTAGTATTAGTTAATAGTTCTCAGACTAACATTTAGACAATTATACTAAATCATACATTAGCAAGAGCATTCTTAATTATAATGTAAATTGATCCTTATACATTCAGCGGGGAAGCAAAATTAGGGAATTCGTTTGCCATTTGAATTTCAGGAAATGACGTAGAATTTGCCTGGTTGTTATGAAAATGAAAACGAACAAAAACTCTTTAAAAATGGAACGCTTAGTAAATTGCTGTCTATTTATGAATGAGGTCATTTGTTTTTGTGATGTGATATTTTTTAAACAAATGACGATCGTGGTTTTTCGTTTGTTCTTGCACTTATTGGTTATACCAGGCCAGTCAGAAAGTTTTGCAAAACAAAGTTTTTATTTATAAGGCACTTGCCACTTGTAATTATTTTGACTATAACTTTGTTGAAAAGTAAAAATACCATTGTTCGAATTTTGAATTTCCCTCCATATTTTTTCGAGAGCCAAATCAAATTATCGTGTCTTAATTAAAAATGGATCTGCTCAAGAACATTTTCGTGCGATGATTTCCTACGATTTTTTAATTTAAATGTGGCCTAAAACCTGAAGAGTCATTTAATCGACTTCAAATTGCTTTTATGAATGAAGGACTTTCAAAAGCTAATCTACTGCTGGTCTAGCGAGTTCAAGCGCGGTCGCCTCATGTTCATCATGAAGGAGAAGGAGCGGTCGCCCTACGACTGCTGTCACGGAAGAAAGTGTGCTCTTAGTAAAAAAATAAATAAAGAAAACAGGCGAATTACATACGAAGACATTCAGCATACATTGCAGATTGGTTCCGAAAGCGTTCACAAAATTCTACACGAGAAGCTTCGCGTGAGGAGGATAGTTTGCCGCTGGGTGCCTCACAACCTCACCGAAGCTCAGAAGCAGGCCCGTGTGGCGTGATATAATTCAAAAATTTTAAACAGGCTCGTCAAGGCGCGTTTACGATATTGTGACAGGTGACGAATCCTGGATTTATCAATACGATCCATATATCAAAACGAACTAACGCCAACGAAAGTGAAGCGATCGAGAAGTGCAGAGAAAATTTTGATCGCTAGTTTTTTCATTTTGACGGGGTATCTGATTTCAATTCAATTACGTGACCAAAGCAGCATCAACGCTGAATGGTATACCACAAAATGCCTGCCAGAAGTTTTGTCTGCAATGAGCAACAAGCGACCGAATACCGGGCTCCGTGGGGGTACTGCTTCACCATGACAACGCGTCCGCGCACTCAGCGCTCAAAACGAGGGACTTCCTGGACACCTCACCGGTCAGAGTCTTGGAGCAACCTCCTTACAGTCCTGATCTGGCTCCGTGTGACTTCTTTTTATTTCCTAAAATAAAAAATCTGCTGTAAGGGATACAGTTTTCATCGCCGGAAGACGCTCTAGCAGCGTTCGAGAAGGCGTGGAAGAGGTGTCTGCGGCGAACTGGAAAAAATGTTTCGAAAATTGGTTCAGACGCATGAAACTTTGTATAGACGCTGTTGAAGAGTTCTTTGAAAAGATTTAATAAAAATATTTTATCAATAGAAATTAGTTTTTAGTTTCTCAAAACTTTCATAGTGTCCCAATTATAGCTGATGTTATTGTATTATGGGGTCATTATTTAATAGTCAGTTTTATTTTAGAAATCACTAAATGACTTCCAGTTTAGGGTAGAGCGAGATATGTATAGACCAAAACCCACCTATGTGTCGTATAGACATAATGTCAATCTGTCTTATTTACCTATTCTTTCGTTAAAATCTGGCTACTGTCAGTTACTTCACCTGCGGTAAAGTAGGAAATCGCTAAACTGAAGTAGCGATGGACAGGGCATATTGAAAGGTTCTGGAGCGGCGACCGCGTAAAAAACGCAGCGTTGGAAGGCCTCCCACAAGATGGACCGTTGACTTGGTCAGGGTCGTTGGAATCCGATGGAAGCGAGACGCACAGGACCGGTCGTTGTAGCGACGTTTGGGGGAGGACTATGACTAGCAGTGGACGTCTTTCGGCTGAAATGATGATGATGAAAGTAGGAAATTATCCCAAGAGAACATACACGCGGGATATATTACATGGGATCATGATAATGTTCTACCCGTGCGCTAAGTTTTGTCCAAATCCGTCCAGACACTTGAGCGTGAAGGAGTAACAAAAATTCATACACTCGCACACACAAACATACATATTTTCGCTACTATAATGTTATTGACCTTTTACCAACAAAAAACTAGTTACACCAATAGTTTTATTTACTAAAAAAAGCAGCAACAATATCGAAAAGTATTTTTTCGCTTCAATATGTAACATAAGTAATCCGCCTAACACAAAATATGTTGGCCATTTACCCGACAACTAATGTCGTAAAATGAAAGAAACCATTTCTGTGAGCTATTCAATGGACCCCTTTAATGGTTTATACCTTAGAGTATGGATTAGATAAGCTATCGTATGCCTCTTTACTAACAAAGCAAGTTGACAATCTACAAACGTTAACGTTAGTAGAAAACATCAAATCTATGGGAATGACATCATCTCAACGTTAAGTCACGTGGTCAGAACAAAGGAATCGGAGGCGTTACCGACTGTAGAAAGAGATTCGAAATAAAACGGTCGTAACTTGGCTAGGCCTGCTAAACTTTCAGCACAAGTAGCTGCGAATTAATATCGGTCCATCCAATAATGTATTCCTGCTTTTGTATCTAGAATAATGTAGCAATGTGTAGCAAATACAAATTTTGCAATTTGAATTTCAATTATTAATTAATTTTTCAAGAATATATCATTCATTGTACGTTATTTACATACGTACGTATTCTACATTATTTTACCTTAATAAGACTGTTTATTTACAACTAATATGATTATTCAATATTCTCATACATGATAATATGGTGTTGCTACCTCGTGTTGCTATGGCTGATACATTTTTACTTGAACTACCCTCTTTGGTTCGTATACAAGAGTCATTGAGTCTTCGTAGAGTTTTTCAGGGTTTTATTTTTGCTCGAAAGACCCTATAAGGGTTGTAGGGGTAAATATATTTATCACCGTATCCTTTTTTTATGTGGGAAGACATCAAATGGGTTTTCCCGCTCTGGGTAGAACGAAAGGAAGTAACAGATTTTCACTGTTTAAAAAAATCTACCTGTGTTCTTACGGCGAGCAATGGCCCAGTCGTCGACGGCGCGTACTGTTCCACGCGTGCCTCAAGGAGATGTTAGCAAATCGTAGGGGCCCAGCAGGGTCGAAGCCCACTGGGGCCACGGGTAGTGTGAAAGCGAAACCCGGGGCACTGGGACGAAGGCAAAGAAGGAACAGGAGTAGGTTTTTAGTCAGTAAAAGTTTGACACTATCTCCCGCTCCGCCCAAGAGCGGGATCTGTCATAAGATGATTATCCCACTCAATAAAAAAAAAAACCTGTGTTCTTTCAATTGCCCATTTGCGTTGCAAGTCATTCCAACTCGTTACGGGGTAACGGTAACTATATCAGTTTATGCGTAGGTACCGAAGATTGCACCAGTAGCCATATTAAACGTTCCATACGTTGTCTTATTCATACCCCTCCTCTTATTTAATGGTCTAAACACAAGTAACTAGCAGTTAATGTACGATAACGTACTGTTCATAGGTACAGTTATGTGTTTCTTGGCTTGTTGGTTGGCAGTTTAGTCTACACATGATGTGCTGTGATATTTATGACGAATAAACATTGTTGTTAGGACGTTGTGATGGGGTTTTGACGATTATTTGATTGGTATTATATTGATCGCACTTTTGTATAGATTTAAAAAATAAAGAGGAGGATCATTTTTTGGGTTCTATACCTCAAAAGGAAAAAAAAACGGATTCCTTCTAGGATCACTTTGTTATCTGTCTGTCTGTCTGTCAAGACTCTTTATATCAGGGACGCGTGGAGGTATCGAGTTAAAATTTAAAACCTGCGGTCCCTTGAAGCTGGAAAAAATCAAACTTCTGAGTTATTGAAAAAAAAGATACGGCTGTTTATGTCGCAAAAACGTATATTTCGACACTCTCAAGGGAATCAAAATTCATAGGGTACTTCCCGTTGACCTATAAACCTGAAATTTAGCATGAAGCAAGGTCTTATAGCACAAGTATAGGAAAAAATCTGAAAACTGTAAACTTTTAGTTACGTAACAAAAACATTTTTTTTTTGCTAATCGGAAAAATCTTCGTAACTTAATTTGTGAGTTGAACTGTTTTCACAGGTAACGACACTGAGAGTTCCGTACAAACGTACGGAACCGTTAATAACCGGAGCTATTAAATTTATTAAATAAAAACCATCAGGCGACTGAAATTAGACATTTTAAGGGTAGTGCTGCTGGCAGCTGCGAGAATGTTCGAAAGAGTTATCGTGGCCTCGGAACTTAAGGAGCAGCTGATGGAACAACACGTCTGACATACCCTATCGCTCCTCCCAAAGCGAGAGAAGTTGTTCGAGAATTTTCCACTGCAATAGTGTAGGCAGGTGACTATTTGGCTTTTTGTCACATAGTTATGCTGTGTCAGTATGTGAGCCTTTAATGGGGCGATACACGTATAAAAACAATATGAAAGTCTAATGAATATGATATGGATTTATGTCATGATATGGATTTACGTTCACTGCGATGAAACGGACCTCCTCACGTCCCAGCCGCTACCACAGGACACGTCACGGTCGTCGGGAGTCGTAGGGTAATCTCTAGCAACCGTAGGCGCGACCTTACTACTCTCCGGTTTTCGGGTAAGGACTGAGGCCAAGTCATCGGCGTGTAGTATTCCACGTGCACCTGAAAGAGATGTCAGGTCAAAGACATGGCCGATGCCCGCTAGAGCCACAGGATTCAATTTCAGAAAGAAATACCATAGTCTGGAAACGCAAAGAGCAAGTTAAGGGTACAGGTTGGCTTTAGTTAGTAAAAGTCTCAAAGTAAAACACTCTCGCTCTTCACTAGAACGGGAGAAGTCATATGGATGATATCCTACTTAAAAAAAATGTTTTTATGTAAGGAATCCATAAGGTTGCTACCGCGATAATTCCTGATCCCAATCCTAACGTTTTGGCAAAAGTTATATAAACTAATAATATTTGGAAATCATGCCTCGTTCACGAAAAGGGTTCGTCAGCAGAATCCGGTAGGAGTAAATAAAACATACGATATTATTTGTATGAAACGAGATATGAATATAAATATACTTGAAGCAGAAATCGAAAGGGGAAACCTAGTAAAGGAAATATAAAGTATTGTGTTATGGATTTCTTTGAATTTGATTGTGTAGTAAACAATTTTACAAGGATACAAGTGAATAGGTGTTTGTGGAAGGTTCATTTTTGTTATTATTGATAGGTTTGCGCTTAAATCGTCGGTTGCGTCGTTTATACCGCGTACATCGAAGGACTAGAACAATTTGCCTGCTGCGGTCTTCCCGTCCAACTATAATTTAGGTGTCTCCAAGGCTAGAGTGAATAGGCTCTTAATAAACTAGTGCGCCTGACCATCAATGATTGCATCTCCGCTTACCATCAGGTGGGATCGCAGTTAAGCACTGGTTTATATCAATTTAAAAAAATCTCACCTTATGGTAAGTGATTATGTTGTCGAAAGTAGAGCACGCATGCCAAGAAGTAAGCCATTCACTTTGGGCCTAAAGACACCTAGGTAGTAGTTACCTGATAGCTTCTACAAACACAGACTCCTGCGGCGAGGTTTTTTTGTTACTTTTTTTTGAAACTTTTTGAGTGAGTCGTCACGAGATTGCATGTTTGTGAGCCCCATACTAGGTACTATTCTGCCGTGCTTGTGATATATACAGTAAGTACCATAGAGACACTTTCGAGAAAAAGGCGATCAAAGTTTTTGTTTTTACTTTTGACGTTGCTCCCGAAGTATAAATTAAACCTAAGTTTTCTAAAATGTTTTAGATAAACATGTGTTTGGTTAACAATTTGTATATTATTATTTTTATGTAGTAATAATATTTAAATAATAAAGCTTGAAAAAATATATATGTTAAGGAATGATCAATTAAAAAATAACGTGTTTTTAGTAATTGGTACAGTAAGTGTGTGACTTACTGTAACAATCTTTAGTTTGAAGTACATACTGTAACAATGATTACGAAATGAGGTAAATGTTTAAATGGAATAACAAAAATTACACAATTTGCCTAATATTACTTAATCACTTACTGTAATTATAGCTAGGAGCAATATGTAAACTTCTGGCATCTACCATGAATCATTATTAATTTCGCTTTCTCAATATTATTGGTAGATAATTCAAAACAAAAGAGATCTCATGAAATTAAAGTTTAATAGAAAAAGTACACAGCTTTATTATTACTATAAAAATAAAAAATCTGTTCTATTTATTGTATTTTTTGAATTCTTTAGAATCATAATAAAAACTAAATAAAAAAAAATACAATTCGTGTTTGTGCAACTGGCTTTGTACAAGAAACAATCATAAACCAAGTAAACTAAGCACTGTTTTTAAATAATTACAGTATTTTTTTTTAAATACGTATTTATACTACATATTATCTTAAAAAAAAAACATTTAAAATAAATACTTTGTTTCCAAAAGACAGTTTTCTCTTTGATTTTTTTCAGTATAAAATAAATTCTTTATAAGTCGTTTAATCTCTCAGGACGATAAGTCATCATTATTTCAACCGAAAGACGTCCACTGTTGAACATAGGCCTTCTCCAAGTGTCGCCACAATGACCGGTCCTGTCCATCTCGCATCCATCGGATTCCTGCGACCTTCATCAGGCCATCGGTCCACCTTGTGGGAGGCCTTCCAACGCTGCGTCTTTCGGTACTTGGTCCAGAACCTTTCGTCCCTTACGGCCATCTGTTCTATGAGCAATGTGCCCTGTCCACTGCCACTTAAGTTTGGCGATTCTTCAAGCTATGTTGGTAACCTTGGTCCTCCTGCGGATATGTTCACTACATTGTTTCGGAAGCTCTACTGAGGTTACCGAGCATTGTACTGAGCTCCTTCTTAGACTCAGCCATGACTACTGTGTCTTCGGCAAACCAAAGGTGATACTGTATGATGATATAGATCTACTCGTCATTGACATTAATACCTAGCCCTCTCCATTCCAGAACCTTGAAGACATCCTCCATTGCGGCCGTGAACAGTTTCCGAGAAATTAGATCTCCCTGCCTCACACCCCTCTGCAAGAGGATAGGCTTCAAGGTCTGATCCTAAAGTCGGACTGACATAGTGGCATTTTTGTATAAATACTTCAGCACTACGATGTATTGATAGTCAATCTGGTGCTGTTGGAGAGACTGCAGTTGTGTCTCGATCGAATCAAAGGCTTTCTCGTAGTCCAGAAACGCTAAGCAGAGAAGCTGATTATACTCCTCAGTCTTCTGTATAACTCATCTGCCACAGCATATGTATGTGGTCCATGGTGCTGAAGCCTTTTCGAAATCCAGCTTGTTCGGGAGGCTGGAAGTCACTCAGTCGTTGAACTTGCCTGCGAGACGGTTTGTGATGACGTTGGAAACCAGCTCGTAAACATGGCTCAGAAGTGAGATGGGCCTGTAATTCTTAAGCAAGGTATTGTCTCTCTTCTTAAAAAAGAGTACCACCACACCTCTGCTCTATGCCTGTGACGTTTTTCTCTCGAGTATGACGGTACCGAACTACTTCTGAAGGGCCTGAAGGATTGGTATCCCACCCACCTTCAGGAGTTCGGCCGTGATTCCATCCTCACCCGGTGCCTTGCTGCTTTTAAGCTGCTTCAGAGCTATCGTAATCTCGTACAGGCTGACGTCCGGGATATTTTCGGTATAGTGTTGAGTCAATGTAGCTCTTGAGTCGTTTGCTAGATTTGCAGCGGGTTTTGAGATTGACCGTTTCACATTGATCCGTGACTGCAAAATTAACGTACTTGCCCCACCCCGCACTACCCATTCGGATCCTTAACGCCTTAGAATAATTGCAGTAAGTAACGTGTTTATCTAATTTATTCCAAGCAAGTCTACACATAAGATGAAATATTCCTAAACATAATTACAGTAGTGAATCTTGCTGTTATTACGTCTACACGTACAATTTTTTTTTTTAATTTGCTGACTTATCATAAACACCGTAAGTTCTACTTACTGTACTTATGCCAAGATAATACAATAATACGTTGCGAAATGCTTAAGCATTAATATAGTATATACTCTTACTGTAGATATGTTAAGGTTTAGTATACTAATGTTACTTTCCAATACTTAATATAATTATAGCAAGTGGTACTTACTGCTAAAATGTTTCAATGATACTTGATGAAAAACACTCCTAACTTAAAAATAATAATAGCAAAATTACTTACTGTAGCAATACCTAGGAAATAGTTTTAACTTTATGAAAAAGATCAACCGTATGTGCCCTTACTGTAATCATAATTAGTATGCCTTGGCGCAAAACGTGCCTTACTGTAATTATGCTTAAGCTTATTTCATTAACTATACCACATTTTCAAATTTTAAATATACAGAAATGTAGATCTCAATCTCTACATTTCAAATATATACTTAACTCAATATTGACCAAAATGTGACTTACTGTAATTATCATAAGCGCGGCAGTATTGCTATATCGTGCGTGAGCGTTCACAAAAAACTTTATACAAAAAAAAAATCGGCACTTACTTCCTAAATTAAAGTTATTTTGATCCTTTTAATGTTTATTTTAGTGAAGTCGGTTAATTTTAAATTAAGTTTATTTTTTAAAAATTAAGTTTTTTGTTTCACTTTTTTTAGTTGCGATACACTTATCAACAGAGTGCCTATTTCTCATGACAATTTCAATTAACTCAAACACTACTAGTTACGAGCTACGAGTTCCAGTGCCTACCTTCCGGCTCCATCATCACCGTCAGATCACTTCGATGATAACATTTTCAACGTAACTATTCAGAACCATTCATTTATTTGTATTGTCATAGTCGCTTAACTATCTTCATTGTGATATCAATGCGAGGGTGAAGTTCCGTTGACCATTTTTGGTCTTCTTTATCAGTTCCACTTCATCAAATGTTACTTTTTGACTGTAAATGCTTAAGTTCTCGATAAAAATACCAAAATCGTTATATGGTTGCCTATAATTTTTGAGGAGTTTCCTCCATTCCTCATGAATTCCATCATTTGAACTGGATTTTGAAAAAAATGGGACCAATCTGGAAGCATATCTTATAAAGGGAAAAAAAATTGCAAATCGGTCTATAAACGACGGAAATCTGAGGTTACAAACATAAAAAAAATCATCATCTTCCTGCCCTTGTCCCATCTTATTTGGGGTCGGCGCAACACGTTTTTTTCTTCCATTCTATCCTGTCAACCGTCATACTATCACTAACTTCTTTCTCTTCTTTGGCACTCATCTTTTCTTTGGCCTCCCTCTCCCTCTCCACCCATCCACATGTATACTCATAACTCTTTTAGTAACATGTGTTTTAACAAACATAAAAAAAATAAGAAAAAAAGCACCGAATTGATAACCTCCTCCTTTTTTTTGAAGTCGGTTAAAAATAGGTATAAACTGCGCCGAGTTTATAACTTAAGCAAGCTATCTCGTCAATGAGTTTTCAACCTAAAGGAATCACCAATATCAAGTACTAGCTGTTGCCCGCGACTTCGTCCGCGTTAAGTTCGTAAAACTGTACAATCACTCTGTGCTTGCAATTCATTCCGAAAGCATCGCAATAATTTATTGTACTTTAACATAAAACGGTTAAAGGTAAAAATATCCAAATTAAGAACCGCCTCCTTTTTTAGAAGTAGGTTAAACACGCAAATTACCTTCAGGAAACATGTTTTGTACTCGTCCAGATCCAGATGTAAGACCGTCAATGAATAGAAAGAGCATGTATGGGTCGTAGCAGTGGTCATTTCTGCCTACCCCAAGGGAAAAGGCATATGTATGCATGGGCAATTATGTATGTTTCTGGTTTATGTTCTGGTAAAACATCATTGCATGATTTTAACCCCTCGCCACAGTGAGCACGCCACAATCAAATCGCAGCGGTAATGCCTGTCTTTGAGAAGTGTCTACAGAGGCGTCACGGCAAAGAGAGGATCTTTGTGCAGGACTCACCGGTTGTGGGTATTTCGGAAGGTATCTGTGTCGAATTCAGCGGGAAGAAACACTCGGGTCTCACCATTCTGCGAAACGCCCGGAGAATACGATGGACCATACGGTGGAAGTCAGCCCCGCTTGGTCGGAGCGCCGGCGCCGCCTTGTCCTTATGGGGGCGATTGGTGGAAAAAATGACAACCAGTAGCCTCCTTCAGTGAAGCACTACGATCAAAGAAGGTGCTTGAAACTATGAAGGATAGGACATCCTGACTCCTCAGCGGTCGCTGCAAGGGACGCTCCGGGTGTTGAAAGCCAAGGCAATTCCCAGCCAAACACGGGATTGCGGTGGTGCTGTCCGGCCGTCTGGTCAAAGCAGTCCTGAATCGACGGCGCGTAGTATTCTACGCGCGACTCAAAAAGATTTCAGCAAATGGATAGGGCCCTCTAGGGCCGATGTCTGCTAGGGCTGCAAGATTGATCGAAAGAGTTATCTCCCATAACAATTTTTGCCTGAAGAGAAGAACTTTTCACTGAAGAGTTTAAGCAGTTAGACAGCTTTGGTAGAGATAAACGAAGGAGCATAATCGGGACACCGACCTTCAGCTGGATAACGTGCACTGATAGTGAAAAGTCTTAAGTGAATCCAAAAACTACCATCATCATCCGGCAGGCATTAAGTCCGCCGCTGTACATTTGTGCATAAAGGATTAAATAAATAAATAAATAAATCATCAACTATCTTCTTCCACAACAGTACTTATGAAGAATTGGCGAGAGCATGCTTGCATTGATTGTTGCAGTTTGATCATTTTAGGCGTTAGAATTACTTGTTCATTTACCTAGGATATTTTGGTATGTATTTAATTGACATCCCCATATATAAGGCAAATGTTTTTTCCATAGTAGGAACTACCTTATGAAGAGTCTCCAACTTATGAATGAAACTACGGCGAAACCTTGTGCGCGTGTATCCCCGTTCAATCGAACTCGCATATTGATGGCCAAACCGAGAAATTACTGACGCCGATTGCCTCTATGAGGACACGGCGGTTCACTCAAGATGGATAGACCTCCACCGCATGCTACACCGAGTCCTCCAGGTGATTCACAAAATGGTAATATCAGGGTAATTTCAACCGAACCCAGAGCAGAAACCGTTCGAAACACCCACAACAGTCCTGAGCTTATCCATAAAACAATGAAATTATGGTTAACAAATGTAGCAGCCGATAAGTGTTATCCCTGAGACTGGTCTCCCTTAGAGGGTTGTTCCAGTGTTGGTCACCACTCATTGCAAAGAGGTAACGTCCAGATATCGACGTAAGGCTGTAAGGAATCTGAGATACATCATACGTTGTCGAACTGTGGTCAGAAAAACACATTCGATTCCGTTTTATATGAAGCGGTGACTGCAAATAATAAAACACACCATTATTAATCCGCAAGGTGCCATCATGCCGGAGGACACAGTGGAGATGTGCCCTGCAAGGGCGGAGCACCGCCGTGTCCTCGTGAAGGCAATCGGCGTCAGTGACCTCTCGCGCCGGGCTCTGATCCAGAGCGAGGAGTCGCCTCCTTCTGCAAAGCCGTAATGCTAGCGAAGGCGGAGGCCGCAAGCGTTAGGGAACGAACGGCCTCACGCCGAGCCAAGATTCCAACCCCGACTACCAATCACGGTAGACGCGGGCTTCCGGACGTCGAGCAATGGGTAGCTAGCCGTCCTGTAGTTGACAGGATCGAGCCCAATCCTCAACAGCGCGTAGTGATAGACTCAGGTGTAGTTTAGTCGCTATAATAACCGGTCCTGTGAGTCTCTCATCCATCGGATACCCGCGACTCACCCGGTCATCGGTCCACCTGGGGACCATCCAACGCAAGGTACCCTGTAACCCCTTCCGAAAATGTGGCCGTGTTATTTTAAAGTGAATAATTAAATACATATAGCTATTTACTTTTATCGTCTTTGGATGGTATCCCTTGAATAATCACGGTCAATTAGCTTGTTACTATTATGCGAAAAATATAATAAAAATAAGCTGTAGGATTGTTAAACATGCCTCCGTCTAACAAAAGTTTAACCATAACTGTAATCGTGGGCGATGGCCATTCTTCTGCCACTCAGAAAATTACGTAAAATACGCAATGCCATCTATCAAATTTAATATGAAGTTCAACCGTCATTGTCATCATTATTTCTACTTTGAGTCTTTAGATGGCGTTGCGAGTTGCGTGTGGTGTCATATTTTACTTCTCGAAAACTTTGATTTCATACCGTTTGTCTTTCATATGCTTTGTTTCATTGCGATGAAACAAAGCCTAAGTAAGATAATTATCAAGTTCCACACAATTTAAATGTATAAAAGTTATTTACATCGATTTCTAAAATTAATAAATACGCATTTCACTAAAAATTTCTACAGATATATTATATACGTAGATTTATAAAAAAAAATTGTAAGCATGCAAAAATATATAAAAAAATCTTATTCACGATTGCAAAATAGAACAAAAATTTCTCCTAAGAGAGCCGTACGGGATTTGAACCACCTTCACATTACATTAAAGTCTAGATGCGAAACCACTGCGCTGCGGTCTTCGATGAATAAACTATAAAATAGACGTTCTTATATAAACGTCATAATTGACTGGTTGGCTCCCTAACGATGATAGCGTGATGATTTTCGTTTTAGAAGTTAAATTTGCAGCTAAATGGAATAATGTAACATTATAGTACGTGGTTTTATTCGTCGCTTTGATTTTATTATGGGTTTTGATTAGTTTGTACAAAATATTTAGAAGATATCGAATAGAAATGTCAATTTTATTTTGAAAAAATGGTAAAAGTTATTTTAATACAAAAAAAATAAGGCAAAATAATGACAAAATTTTTAACTGTAGCTGGGAATTGAACTCGCGGCAAATGTCGTTCAATACGTACATTTTGGATTATTGCTCACCCCCCATAGCAAATAGCGTGATAGTTTATAGCCTATCAGTTGCCCTGACCTATAAGGATTGTGTATGCAAAATTTGAACAGGATCGGTTCAGTAGTTTTTGCGCCAATTAATACCAACACAAAAGAATTTTACTGTTTTATTATATGTATAGATAATAACATAAAGTAAGTTCTTTTGTTTGTACATAACCCTTAAAAGGAGACTTTCAAAATATTCATGGATACCCGATTACCCTTTTACCCTTCCAAAGTAACATGGGTAGGCTTTGAAAATAGTTAGAAGCCTCTTATAGAGATGAAACTTACAGGAAACGAGCATTTGTTTGTTTTTAATATAAAACTTAGTTTTGTCTTTGAAGCGCTGTCCGTCTTTTGTTTTGGTTAAGTGCATTAGTAGATCCCTGAATCCCCAGACGTTACGTTTTTGCTTGGTAATAAAATGTGTAGAATAGAGTAGTTTTAGTAGGTACACTCGTATACCTAAAAAAGAGTACATGTACAGATACCGGTACGGAGTTTGAGCGCTGACTTCCACTTGCGCAGAAGTGAAATATCGGGTCTCTTTAGTGGTATGAAGTGAGACACGGGGGCGGGGAGTGCGATAGTGGTACAGTGTTTTTTTTTTGTAGGTAGGACATCCCCCACTCTTGGGCGGATCGGGAGGTCGTGTCAAACTTTTACTGACAAAAAACCCACTCCTTCGTTGCCTTTCGTAGCAGTCTTGCTTTCAGAATCAGACCCTTGGCCCAAGTAGGCTTCGACCCTGCTGAGCCTCTACGGTTTGCTGACCTCTCCTTGAGGTGCGCATGGAACGATACGCGCCGTCGACGACTTGGGCTTGGTCCGGACGGTTACCAGACGGTCGGACGGCAATACCTCCCAATGCACGCTGTCCGCAAGCCCGCGCCTACGGTAGCCGGTAATCGGGATCGGGATCTCGGCGGCTGGGGCGTGAGGGCCGCGCCCTCGCACGTGCACGTGACAGTGATTGGGTTGCTGATGTGCACGATGCGCAAAGCAATCCACACTTTTTCGCCGAGCGCTCAAGATTCGTACCGGTATCTGTAGCAGATATGAGAATGCCAAAATGGATGTATGGTGTAAGGAGAATTAATAAAATGAGTATGTTAGAGGAAGTTTGAAAGTGGCGCTAGTAACTGAAAGACAAACGGATCCTTGTTCCTTTTTAACAAGGAACTGTTTGTCTTGGTACGGTCATGCGGAAAGGAGGAATGAAACACATGTTACTAAAAGAGTTATAAGTATACATGTGGATGGATGGAGAGGGAGAAGGAGGCCAGAGAAGAGATGGATGGATTGTCTGAGGAGTAATATGAAAGAACTTTTTCTTTTAGTTAGTAATAGCGTGGCTGGTGATGGAACAGAATGGAAGAAAAAAAAAACGTGTTGCGCTGATTCGAAGTAATACAGAAAAAGGGAAGTATGACGATGATTAGCTTACCTACATTATAAGTTAGGTATATAACGGTTAGTTCGGGTAGATAAAACAAACTTTGGGAGCTTTGCTGTTGTAGGAATATTGGTAGTGTTGCACTCTGCGACGATTTGTTTGGGGAATAGTATTTTAATTACCATGAAATGCTTGATATTGTAGAAGATCTTTGTATTATTCTTCATTAATAAAATATTACCACATCTTGATACGATCGTTATGTCAGATATCTTTTAAACTAGACATTTCTTTGTTCTACTCAATTTTTAAACGTATTCTAGAACAACAAAATCCTTAAAAGTATATTTTACATGCCAGTTCGTTAACCTAACTCATGCGATCTCCTGTCGATATCACAGTAGTATGGATTACAGTAACTGAAGGTATCGCAGGAGAACCAAAGTTACCGACATAGCCTGAAGAATTGCCAAACTTAAGTGGCAGTGGGCAGGGTACATTGCTCGCAGAACAGATGGTCAATGGAGCTGAAAGGTTCTGGAGTGATGACCGCGTACCAGAAGATCCTAGGATCCTAACTTGCTTGACGCCGGCTGCAGGTGTCCTACGCTGAAGCTCTACGCTGACGTTCGTGACGCTGCAGCGCTGAAGAAAAACTACTGGCTTAGTCCAATAAACCCTTATGAATTGATTGCGAGCTTCTTCAGTCCGAGACGAACCAACGGCCAAAGAATTAAAATTTTGCATTAAAAAACTTGTGTATTGTAATAGTACTTGTTCTTCCTATAGTCTACTCTAACAGATCTTAGGTTTGCGTAGCTCTGTCTTGCGGTCTAGGTATAAAAAAAAAACCTACTCTATTAGAATTTGTGGATTGAGAAGAAGCTTTTGATTCCATCGAGACGTAAGATGTATTGCAGTCTCTGCAACGATGCCAGATTCATACAAATCTGACTTTAGGACCAGACTTAGGAAGCTATGGTCCTACAGCGGAGTGTAAGGCAGGGAGACGTCATCCCTCCAAAACTGTTCACAGCCTAAATGGGGAATGTTTTCATGGAGTTTTAAAGGCAATAAGGCACATCAAGAAGGCCTGTATCCAGCCGCAGAAGTCTTTTTGCTGAAAAGGTAATTTCTCCTTGAATACGGACCATTATTTTATAAACAAATAAAAAACGGTGCATTAAACCTCAGATTAGCATAGCTCTTGAAGAAAAAAGAAGCTTAAACTATTTACCACAAACTTACTTGTTGTCTCCAAAGAGAGTTACTTCCTTACTTAACTTTTTAACTTGAATTTTCCGCTGCATTATAAGAAAGCTCTTAGAAGCTCATAAAATACAGAATGTTGTGACTTTGTAATAATAAGTGCTTGGAAAACTTCACGCCTGAAAGCTTAATAAAATTGTAAAACATTATGCAGATTATCAATTTTCAGTTTTATTATTTTTAGGGTTCCGTGCCTCGGAATAAAACGGAACCCTTTATGGTCACTTTGTTGTCCTGTCTGTCATGAATCTTTATTTCAGGAAAGCGTGCAGGTATCGAGTTAAAATAATAAAAAAAAAAACAGATCTGCGGGCCCTTGAAGCTGTGAAAAAATCAAACTTCTAAGGTGATGAAAAAAAAAGGTGCGGCCGTTTATGACAAAGAACGTGTATTTCGAAACTCTCAAGGAATCAAAATTCATAGGGCACTTCCCGATGACACAGAATCCTGAAAGAATCATGCCCATTTAAATAACTAACTTAAACTATCCTATAATACATTTTGATACAAGTGGACAAAGTTCGTCATTGTAACCGAGATGAAATTCACCTGAGCCGCACAGGCTAGGGTTATGGAGCCGACTGCTGCAATGACAAATCTCCACTTGTATCAAACGACGTAGCGTGACTTCATGTAACGTTGCTCATTACACAAAGTCAAAGTCAGGGAAACAAAAAGTGATTAATTTGAACAGTCAGTTATCTTGCAGTAGCCATCTAACAAATATTTTCTTAAAATTCATCGTGTTCTCTGATGGAGTAGGCAGAGGCGTAGCGTGGACTAATTCAGACGTGGGTGAAGGCGCATCAGCGAGGCCTTTTTCTTTCATAAATTAAAAAACTAGACGTCGACACAACCCAGTCTTTGATCACATCGTCGCTTATAGCATAATATATAAGCGACGATGTGATCAAACACTGGGCCTCGCACACGTGAGGCCCCTTTCGGTACGAGGTCGTGGGCGAGGGCACACTTCGCCTACGCCTAACTATATATATATATATGTAGTTAGGCGTATGTACAGGCAAAGGTTGGCTATGAGATTGTTTAAAAGAATCACCGCACAGAACACAATCGCAGGACCAACGACTTTACTTATTTTCCGAAGAATTAGACGCTAGTCTTATTAAGGGTATCGTGTAACCCAGTTACTGGGTCGTGGAGGTCAGACAGCTTCACATTAAAATATTAGTTTTCAGCTGTATGCGGTTTTACAATTTCAGACGTTGGTTGACTACGTAGCAGGAAGGGAAGTTTAAATAAATAGATGTTTTTGAAGAAGCAAACTCACTGGAGGCACGTTTTTAGGGTTCCATATCCAAGGGGTATAAAATGAGATCCTATTACTAAGACTCTGCCGTCCGCCCGTCTTGCTGTGTCCGTCTGTCAGCAGACTGTATCTCATGAACCGTGATAGCTAAAAGTTTGACACGCCCTCTCACTCCGCCCAAGAGTGGGGGATGTCATTTGGAAAAAAAGAACCTGCTCATCCTATCTTACCCTTATATTTAAAAGTATGTAGTGACATTTAAGTCGCCACGTCGCCGTGTTTTTCCTGCTCACGGTACCAGAGTTCTCGGCGTGATTAAAACATATACATATACTTACTTATAATAAATATCCATATACCTACACTCACAGCAGAGAGCAGTGGTGGCCGAGTGGTAGCGGCCCCGACTTACGAGTTGTAGGTTGCGGGTTTAAAGTGTTCAAACCCAGCCAGGCGCATTACTTTGTATAATTTATTTTATCACCACTGCTCTTAAAATGGTGAACGAAAACATCGTGAGGAAACTGGCATGTCCTAGAACCAAAAATTCGAAGATATGTAACATCCACCAACCCGCACTGGGCCTGCGTGGTGGATCACGGCCTATACCCTCTCCTTGAGAGGAGGCCTGAGTACCAACAGTGGGAACATTATAAGGCCGACTATGCTATGCATTCACAGTTATAACATACAGACATACTTACACTATAAACACACAAATATAATTGTCTTAATTACACCTTCATTCACATATACACTGTAATCTATTGTGTTTATTTTTGTATTCCTTTCTTAAGATTTACATTAAATATAACGTAATAGAATAAATATAACAATAATGAATGACACTAACGAGACATGTAACGAAGGCGGCTGGTTCTCACGGCCCATCTTAGTGTGAGTTCCAAGAATTCAGCCCATAAAATGGATGTCTCAGGCCCCTCGACCACGGCAACTTATTGTAGCGTTGCTGTAGTGCGTTCGCATCGATACAGTCGCGATACTGTAGCGCATTAGTAGCGCGTTGGCATATTTTCTATAGCGCTTGCAAATACGATTAACGCGCGTTAGTAACGATGTTGTGGCGCGATTGCAAAACGCGCGACAGTATCGCTACAAAAAGTCGCCGTGGACGAGGGGCCACAGTTAACAAAATATTCTATTCTATTCCAAAATATACAATACAGTCCAAAATCAACTTTCAGGCAATAGTACAGACCAGACAAAACACTCATCCGGTCGGAGGAACTTCATTTTTCAAAGTACAGTAACCTTATATCAAAATATAAACCTTGGTTGCAAACTACACTGTATTGCCCATACATTCAAATAAAGGCGTGCGGCCAACATAACTATAATACTTTTATTCCGTCAACCCCAATTCAACAGTGTTACACTTGAGACCAAGAAAATAGACCCACACCTCGTTGTATTATATGGGCCGCTTTCTTTTTATAAAGAAAAGCCGGGTGAAATAGAAATATTGACATTTGTGGAACGGTGTCTTCTAGGAAAATTTGTAACAGGATATTGGAGTCATTTTTCTTTTAGTTATTTAGGAACGGTAGCCGATTCTATTCAGTTGTGGTTGAATAGTTGCTAATCTCAAATAATTTGTTCTCCTTTTGTTTTGCAAACTTTCAAACGCATCGCTTGGTTATTTATTGCTTTGTCTACATATCTGGAAATCAAATCAAAACAAATCAAATCGTTTTATTTGTCACAATCCAGGTACAAAGTTACAATAGGTGTTAAAAAATAATATTAGTGCTCTGCATTCTACTCAAAAGCATACAAATATAATTCATTTAAATTATGAATGTCGGAAATGCATTATTATTTTTCTTGTTTTCAAAGTTTTAATTAGCTCCTTGACATTTAAATTATTTTTCATTATTACTCGGCACTCGCCGAAGCTTGGCAATTCGGACCTGATTTTTATTATGACCCGCTGAACAATAATGTGATTTGGATATGTAACCTCAATTAAATATTCGTATAAATACTTTAAAAATAAAGAAATTTTTGCACCACCTGCTCGATAATGCCCTTTTATATGTCACACAACCATCACTTTAAGTAAGTCATTCGGTTTAGTCCGCACTCGGGCCGTCGACCCCCAATAATTAATGTGTCCACTGAACCTCTAACTATAGTTTACTCTCGACCCCCAAGGATCGAGCATGGATTTAATTTTTCAGCAAACTTTTAGTTTTCTCTCAACCCCCAAAGTATTACCCCCATCATAGTACCTAACTGTAGTTAGGTACTATGATAAAAGTCTTGCGGTGTCCTACTGTGATAATATTCTTTGTACTAGGATCGCCTTTGACAATCGTACTTCGGCTACGACTATGTGCTGCGTGGCAACTTCCCCAGCGGAGTCAGTGTGGTTATATTACGCTGACAACTGCTGATTCTGACACAGGGGGAGTACTAGGCGGTGGCCGAACTAGTGACTTTCGGGGTTGCGACAGTCGCGCATAAGTCTGTGGCCATGTGCTTTTATGGTCGTCAGAACGCGCCACCACAGGGTTCCCAAATATAGGTAGGAGTCGAAGACGAAATGCCTATATAGGTCTCATCCTCAACAGCCCGTAGAATTTCGAGGAGTACTCACTTCACTGCTGTGGGCGCTGTTGCTGTGGAACGACCGGCGGCCAATCTGAACGCGTCCTAGAGGGTCATGCTCATTTATGGTGCAGGGAAACCACACGGTCTCCCGTGAAACTTTGAATCCCTTACCTTACTTGAATGCCTTGTCTTGAATGAGGCAATATTCCTTGCACGATGCCACCTGCGCAAGGTTTTCAAACGCTG
This sequence comes from Mythimna vitellina, assembly GCA_949316375.1. Classification (NCBI taxonomy): domain Eukaryota; kingdom Metazoa; phylum Arthropoda; class Insecta; order Lepidoptera; family Noctuidae; genus Mythimna; species Mythimna vitellina. The sequence goes on from OX438696.1 coordinate 7,912,703, forward strand.
GCCAAACAAAACTCCCTGAAAGTCGTGGCATGGCAAACATCGTTCCTGCTTGATCTCATGGCGATATGGTGAGGACGACCATGGTCCGGAGCGAGGGGGTATGCAATGCGGACGCTTAATGTGAAGCAGTAATGAAAGAGAAGGCCTCACGCGTGAGGTAGACGAAATCTTCATGTCGCAGCCACCGCGACAGGAGGCGCCCTGGGCGTCGAGAACCATACGGTGATCCCTAGCCACCGTAGGCGTGGGCTTGTAATCGACGAGTAATGGGTAGCTTACTGTACTGTGTGTACTGTACTCCATGCCAAGCCCGCGTCATCAACGACGCATTGTGTTCCATAGGCGCCTCAAAGAGATGTCAGCAAAACCTTAAGGACCCATCAGGGTCAATGGCCTTAAATAGGGGATTTCTGAAAAAGAAACCCTGAACCTTCCTAGGTTCCACTAGAACGCAAAAAGCAACAGAAACACACAGTTGTGGTTTTGTAAGTAAAACTCTGACACGCTCTCCCGCTTAATCCGTCCTTACATAATAAATCCAATATATTGTAAACAGAAAATTTTTAAAAGAGTAACCATGGAGTTTCTTGCCTGTTCTTCTCCATAGGAAACGACCAATTTGGAACCGTGCACTAGCTTCTGACGTTTTATAAGGGCCCATGTAGGCCTATGTGAAATAAAAATCTTTGACTTTGACTTTGACTTTGCTTCATATTAGGGCGCGAGAATCTCAAAAGAAAAAAGTGTTCTCTAATATTCATAGTTTTTTTTATTTTTTAATATCAATTTCTGAATTTTGCCTTTATTTTGTAAGTGACGGTACCAAAATATTAATTTCGAACTAAGGGTCGAAAGTGGACGAGGTATGTCTGTCCTTTGTATGAAAATTCAGTCTCACCCCCTAAAGGTCGAGTGTGAACTTTGTTTAATGGTCGAGGGGACACAAATAGACAAATCTTTTTTTAGGGGTCGAGGGGCCGAGAGTGGACTAAACCAGTCATTCTGACCTTTGGGAGATAATGTAGTATGGGCGATCCATAAGGAATAATGAGATTTAAATTTGGATAGTCAAAAACCATGATTTGAAAAAAAAAAACACGTGTGAATTCCAATGTACGTGCAATAAAGAAGTTTGTTCAAAAACCAACCTGGTCAATAACAAACAAAAAAAGAATAAAATGTGGTTACTGACGAGTCTCATAAAAATATATGAGAGTCTCATAACATAAAAAAAGGATGAGACGGAGTTATAGAAAATTAAAACTGTAGAATCTTAGAGTACTCCGTTTTAATAATGGTAGGAGAAGTTCACTTCGACGTCGAGTCGACGATGAAGTACCAGGGACTCGTCTTCGACAGCCAGTAGTATTTTGAGGAGGACTTCCGGCGTCTGGCTCCCAAGCGGCTGCTGCTTAGTTTAGGAGGTCCAGTCGCCACCTGAACGCATGCACGATTTGCGCCCCAGCCGCCAGGATTCCGATCCCAATTTCCGGCCACCGTAAGCGCGGGCTTGCGGACGGTGAACTGTGGTCCGGACCGAGCCCAAGTCATCAACGACGCGTAGTGTTACACGTGCGCCTCAAAGAGATATTAGCAAACCGTGGTGGCTCAACCAGGTCGAAGCCATTAGATATGAATAATTATTAGATGATTTTTCATTTAAAATAAAAAGAGAAGTCAATTTTGTTTGTTTCAAATCTTAAAACACGTCGAGTGATAGTTAAGATTAACTTGTAAATAATATTTATATTTCTCTAATATATTGTTTGATTTACTAAATTGTCTTTAAATTACTTCACAGATGGTGTAAAAACTAGAGTATCCAACCCGGGGATAAAGCTTTCTTTGTCTTGGGCGGCTTGAATTCCTCATTTCACTCAGGATTCTATATTAACTCCTTCGCAATGCTCGGGAGTTAATTCGTATACGAATCCCTCACTGTCGTTCGGGATGTAAACTTAGCAACCTTCGTTTCTTAGTCGTATCCTGTATCAGATGACAAATCTGCTGATTAGTAAATTTTGTTTAAGTTATGCCGACGAAATTGTATGAGATAGTTGATTCTTTTCTCGGCATATCCGCTTTGGTTTCATAGTAAATGTTTGATTATTATTCGTGTTTTCATTTATTTTTGTATCGTCGGTCCCCACTTTGTACATTTATCATTATTTATTTACTCAGCCATATCGATGAAAACCATATTACTCGTAACATACAACAATAATTAAATATGTACTTAGCCTTTACAAATATTGACGTGCATTTTAATTACACCAAATCCCCTGAACTGATTTAATTTTGCCTGATAAGTATCAATTTAAAAATTTAATATGTATAACGGAATTTTGGTTTTCCGTGAAAATACTGTTAACATTATTCTTTATTATGAACATATTTTAAATTTAATGTTTACCATCGGTGTTCGACTGCGGTTTACCGACTGGGCCTTTAAAATAAGGAAAAATCTACAGACATTGTTTGAAATAGCTAGCGCATTAATCTTTTTAAGAGCTCGACGCTTAGAAGAAATGACTCTATTACTGTTTCCATCGTACGTTTTTTGTGTTTATTAAGTTTGTAACTTATGTCTCTGGCAAGAAAGGCGTCATCATCAATCCGTCAAACTCGCTAGTTATAGCAATTTCTTTTTTTGGGATACCTTTTCTTCCCAAGTTCTAATTTCCTCAATTTTTTTTTTGTCATACTCTTATTTTCGAAGTCCCCAAAATGTATAATTCGTTTATTTGTAAAGTTCACACTTCAACATTCCTCGTACTGATGACTCCAAAAGCTTTAATTTAAAAATAAAATCAGTACCTAGTTAAAATTAACCTAATTTTGAAAGATATATTTTCACTATGTACTTTTCTCTATGTATTAATGAAATGTATTTTGGGATTGTTTCGATATATATCCAAGTAAGGAAGTATTTTTCCTCAGAACAATCTGTATAGGTTGTTCTGGGGAAAAACACAAAAACTAAAGACAGAATTCCAGAAAGCCGAACGAAACAAGTTTTGAGCATAATCAGCCTTTTAATGTTCCCACTGCTGGGACTCAGGTGTTCTTTCTAGGAGAGGGAATGGGCCTTAATCCACCGCGCGGGAATGTCACATGTCTTTGAATTTTTGATTCTAGGACATGCCGGTTTCCTCACGATGTTTTCCTTCACCGTTTTGAGAGCAGTAGCAAAGTAATGCGCCTGGCTGGGTGTGTGAACCCGCGACCTAGAACTCGTAAGTCGGGGCCGTTACCACTCGGCCACTACTGCTTTCAAAATATGTATTAAAAATAAGAGTAACCAAAACCTAACCTAGTACCTAGACAAGCCATCTTCAGTCGTAGAATATTAAAGTTGCCTTTCATATTCTAGCAAATTCTTAAAAAGACGATGTTTACGGTTAAATATTTAAGTTTTCTTAAGCACGATAACGGAAAAGAGAAAATTTAAATAAAGGCACTACTGCACTTACCAAGGCGACAAGCCATCGAGTTACTCTCGCCGTTAGGTGTCGAATCAACAGCCTTTGTGATCGTAAATTAGCCTTTAGAAGTACCAGCCATTTATATTGTGAGTTCAGATATAAACTGAGCAGCAGTTATGGTTTCAATTTTATTTAGAACTCCCCTAATGAGTCCCAAGTAGAGATTGCAATCCGGATTCTTCGAAACTCGATTTTTTTTTGAAAAATCCGGTTTTTCTTTTTTTTTTGACATTTTGAAATCCGGGTTTTTTGGACTCACATTCCGTTTAATCTGTTTTTTCAATTGTTCAATTTTAGGCAAAACCGAGTCCAACAAGTAATATTTACAGTTATCCAGAAATTTTCATTAAAAGCAGTTCAAAAGATATTTGAATTGGTAGGATTATGTGTAGTGTAGTATATTTGCGCGAATTTGGCTTACCGCAGAGATTACTTCACTATTCTAACGGCCGATATAGCTTTTCAATTTTTGATAAAATCATTAGATAGCCAAGACACGATATCTGCAAAGCAAATGGCAAATCCATTGAAAAGGAGAATTAAAGAGAGACGGCTCTATACTGTTGTCGGTGCCTTACAATATTTACACAAACCTAATTATCATCTTCCTGCCCTTGTCCCATCTTATTTGGGGTCGGCGCAACACGTTTTTTTCTTCCATTCTATCCTGTCAACCGTCATACTATCACTAAGTTCCTTTTCTTTCATATCACTTTTCACACAATCCATCCATCTTTTCTTTGGCCTCCCTCTCCCTCTCCACCCATCCACATGTATACTCATAACTCTTTTAGTAACATGCGTTTCATCTCTCCTCTTTACATGACCATAACACGACAAACGATTCCCCTTCAACGTTTCAGTCACTGGCGCCACTTTCAAACTTCCTCTAATATTTTATTATATTATATATTTCTCACTTTATCCATTCTCGTCACACCGCACATCCATCTCAACATTCTCATCTCCGCTACATGCAATCTTTTTTCATCTGTCTTTTTCACAGCCCAACATTCTGATCCATACAGTATGACAGGTCTTATCACGGATTTGTAGATTTTACCCTTCAACTTGAGGGGTATCCGTGGGTCACAAATTGTTCCAGTGACCTGTCGCCATTTCATCCATCCTGTATTGATCCGATGTGATACGTCTCGGTCTACCTCGCCATCTCTTTGGATAAGCGACCCGAGGTACCGAAAGTCAGAGCAGATTGGTATGGGCGTTCCAGCGAGAGCTAAGGGCATAGGACCGGAGAGACCACCGAAATCGCAGAACAAGTATTCCGTTTTGGTTCTACTCAATTTCAGGCCAACACTCTCCAGTCTGTGCCACCACACCTCCAATCTGTTCTGGACCTCTAGGCTACTCTCGGCAACCAACACAATGTCATCGGCAAACAGCATACACCAGGGAGCCTCTTCCTGAATGTCCGACGTCAAAGCGTCCATTATCATTAGAAAGAGGTAAGGGCTGAGAGCCGACCCTTGATGTAAGCCGACAGCCACATTGAAGCTGCCAGTGTTGCCCACTGTAGACCGGACTTGGGTACTGCATCGACTGTACATCGCTCGGATCAACTGCACATACTTCCCAGGCATACTTTTCTCCTTAAGGGCCCACCACAGAACCGCACGAGGTACGCGGTCGTATGCCATTTCGAGGTCGATGAATACCATGTGCAAGTTTTTATGCGCACCTCTGTATTTCTCGCACAGCTGGCGTATAGCAAAAATGGCATCCGTTGTACCCCGACCAGGCATAAAACCGAATTGGTTCTGTGAAATTTCACTCTCTTCTCTCAGCCGCCTTTCAATAACTTTCTCCCAGGCTTTCATAGTATGTGACATTAGCTTTATTCCTCTATAATTGTTGCATTCAAGCACATCACCCTTGTTTTTAAAGATGGGAAAAGATTTTAATTTACACAAGCCTAATGAATTTTTTAAATTAGTTTATGTTGTTATCTTAATTATCTAAAGTTTGTGTTACTGTTGTGCGTTTCAAAAATGATTACGTGAATTTACTGATGCCTAAAAGTTTTGTGGATTATTTTAGTTGATTTGATTCTGTCGTGCTATGAATTGAGCGAATAAATACATATTTTAAAATATTTATGCTATTTGTTTCAGTTTTATCAAATCAACGTAAAACACTCAAAAGTTCGAAAAATCTGGATAATCCGGATTTTTATCGGACGATAGTACAGAAATTTGGATTTCTAAAAAGTCCGGATTTTGCAATCCTTAGTGCCAATAACGTACTCAAATATAAAATGCATTATTGTTTATTTAGATATTAAGATAAACTCATAATAGCACAAGTTTAAACCTTAGTGGTTTCTGGTTGCTGTTTGATATGGATAATCCTGTATTCTTTTCTGGGCAAGTGCGAATCGGACTCGCGCACTGAGGTTGCCGTACAAACGTACCTATGAAATCAGTTCTCCGCGCGCGAGGGGTTAACAACCAAGTTACTGGGTAACACGATACTCCTTGGAGTTCTTTTCAATACTGCGCCCTTTTTATGCAGCTCAACAGATTCATAAGTGAGCTACGGTAGGTAAGCAAGTACCTTGAAAGTACAATAATAAAATACTATCTTGACTGTCGTTTTCTAGAAAATGTAGTTTTCACAGCTTCGTTTTCTTTAATTTTGAAAAATAAATTACTTCCGTGGACCGATGAATGCGGGACGCACTTGACCATTCGTTGTGGTGACATTTTGGGGGAAGCCTATGTCCAGCAGAAGACGTCTTTCGCCTGAAATGAAGATGAATGATGATGATGATGACCTAGATAAAAAGTATTTATTTCGCAAAAAAAAAAGAAATATTAATAGCTCAATTATAAATTAATTTAAATAGCTGTTATTAATAGCTTAATTACGAAATATAATACAAAAGAATAATCATTTTACCTTGATTTACCCTGATCGTTCCAGGTGCAAAGGTGCTATTGCACATTTGTTATTACACTCGCCGCAATTCCTCACTGAATAGCGATGGCCATCCTTTGCACCAAGAACGACCTGGAAGTATTTTTTTCGCAAATAATGAATTCAATGAAAAAAAAAAATCCTATTTGCAAATCTCACGACGGCAATGTTGAAGTTTTCTCTGTGACAAAGTAAGTTCTAGTAAAAAAGTTCTTTATAAGTGACATATAAGACGTATCTTTACGAAACTAATCCAAGTTATCTGAAAATATTCAGACACCAGGATGACTTCAAAGAATCATCCATCTAGATCCTTTTCTAGACACGGGATCGACAATGTAAGAACGGTCACTTATCCAATAATAAACCAAGCTAACGTTAGGTTGGTGTAAGGTCTCGGATAGGGTAAGAAGCTTACGCGGGCAGGTTCGAAATAAGTCTGGAGAGTGAGGGATTTTTATCTCGTTCTAATCACTTTGGTGATCATTACCAGCACATAAACGAGGTCCGGTTACCTCTTAAAAGACCACTTCGTAACCCCTTCTGTGCAACGCCTGTTAGTGCAAATCCTTCAGGATATTGTTAGGGTCTCCCTTGAGTTTCACTGTACACGGCAGAACGTGATTTTTGTGTGTACTAGATGGACGAACAGAATTCTCATTCGGAGCTCCACGTAGTGCCTTTCCATCCATACTGAAGTACAGGTTCCTTGCACGACGTGGGTGCCGGAGCGACCTTGCTAGCGAGCGATCGTCTATTGTTTTACCCCGAGGAAAGCTAGCCCTTCCTGCCAGCTACAACACGTGATCGACTGTGATCATAAAATCGGAATCGCACGACTTGATTCCGCCATCTTCTTTCTACCATCGGACAACCACGGCGTACGTCGACTATTCACGCTTACGTTGTTGAAACTTCAACGGTTCGGAATAAGCGTTTCGCTTCGACGTTTAAACCGCGTACATCGAAGGACTGGAACAATTTGCCTGCTACGGTCTTTCCGTCTAACTATAATTTAGGTGTCTTCAAGGCTAAAGTGGCTCTTAATGAACTATTGCACCTCACCATCTCTGCTTACCATCAGGTGGGATCGCATTCAAGCACTGGTTAATATCAAATTAAAAAAAGAAAAAAATCTCGCACTGTCCGCATCCGCCCTAGTCGCTGCGCGTTTACCCTGGGTAAGGCCTAAACCCTTTAGAGCTAGCCAGAGTAGGTAACAGGTGAACAAAGGAACACAGATCACCGCACATACGGGTGACGTCTAACGCAGGTGAGTACAGTCGAGTCCTTTATACCTTCGTCAGTTTTCAAAATCTTTTTTGTCAAGTCAGTTTCAACCTCAAAAGTAAATGATATGTTTACCTATAGAAGTCACTGAATATGGAAAACCAGATTTAATGTATGAAACAACTAGCTTCCGCCAGCGGCTTCGCCTGCGTGAAAGGAGGTTTCTCCGTACTAACGTTAGACCCCCGTTTCATCCCATTAGGGGCTATTTTTTTTTTTTTGGAAAATCCTCTCTTAGTGCTCGCCTACGTCATAAAAGGAAACCTTGTGCCAAATTTCACCTAGTTCCTGTAGTTTTGGCTGTGCGTTGATATGTCAGTCAGTCAGTTTCTCCTTTCATGAATGTATATAGATAACTCAAAATAACGTAAGCATTTTACCAATGCCCAGTTGACACCCAACTCTTTTTTTTTTTTAGTAAATAGAAAGAATTTTTCAAATTCGTTCAAAATTAAATAAGTTATAAACCTTTCAATATTGGTGGAAGGAGATACTGTAAAAACAGAAAAATTATGCACAAACTGAAATATGACAACGCCGCCATTTTATGCAAATATAAAAGAGATAGCGTCATGTTTCCACCACATCCCCACTCTTTCTCATACCAATATGAATGTCAATCGCTGCTTTATTCCCATTTTTTATGCTATTTTACAAAAATAAATCACAGGGAAATACCCTACTAGACCCCTTAGTATTTTGACAGTAGTGACTCGGTCAGTAAATCAGATTGTATCATAAATAGAACAAAAAGACATAAAACGTAAGGTTTGAACTGGTGACGAACTTATTTTCACAGGAACTGTACCCACTCACAAATTGTTTCGATTAGCGCTCAATCAATGAGCTGCCAATTAGGTACCTATTGGGTGACCCACGTAACCAACTGTTTGCGACCCCACGCTTGTTGACACTCAAAGTAAACGTAGGTAGGAGGGGTTATAGGCCTTATAATGTTCCCACTGTTGGGACTCAGGCCCCCTCTCCAGGAGAGAGAATGGGCCACGTTGGCCCAGTGTGGGTTGGTGGATGTCACATGTCTTCGAATTTTTGTCTTATGACATGCTGGTTTCCTCACGATGTTTTCTCTGTGAAAGAAATGAAACACGATCATAACCCCTCCCTCTTTCATCACATCACCACTGCTCTCAAAACGGTGAAGGAAAATATCGTGAGAAAACCAGCATGTCTTAGAACCAAAAATTCGAAGACATGTGACATCCACCAATCCGTACTGGGCCAGCGTGGTGGATTACGGCCCATTCCTTCTCTTAGAGAGTTCTAGAACCACAGGTTTCCTTTTCAGAAAATCCCCGCAGTGCGATTCAAAAAAAAATATTATGATGTTTTTTACAAAATAAATCTTGAACGGTATTTTATTATGTAGGTGCCATGTGTCATAAAAATATGACTAATTTATTTTAAGCTTAACTAAGTAAGTACATACGTAAGTTCATTGTGTTAAATATCCTTCTGAACAAAATAAATTCATACTTTTAAAATGTTGGCATTCAAAGCTTCTAAAAACTTTACTAAGCAGCGAAATAGCTAAGCTCTACATTTTGAAACACTGTTTGAAGCAAAGTGGTCTAAAAACATCTCACGTTGGACAAAACTTCATATCCACACCGTGACTGGTGGTCATATCCGTGGCATGTCACTAACATTTTAAACACAAAATGCTTGCATTTTGGAGAGTGTTCGCGGGAATTACATGACTTGATTCCGCCATCGCCTTTCTACCATCTGACAACCCGACGTACAGCGAGTGTCCACCCTCATATTTTTAACACCTCTACGGTCTGGATTAAACGTTTCATCTTTTGGTTTAAAACGCGTACATCAAAGGACTGGAACAATTTCTCTGCTGCGTTTTTCCCGTTCGATTATAATTTAGGTGAGTTCAAGGATAAAGTGAATAGGCTCTTAATAAACTAGTGCGTTTCACCATCAACGCTTGCATCACTGCTTACCATCAGTTGGGATCGCAGTCAAGCACTAGTTTATATCAATTAAAGAAAAAGGTTTCTTTAAAAAGTCTTTCAACTAGAGGTCAGGTTAGCTATAGTTAGGTATATTTATTACTATTACATCATTTGTCATCATAACTTTAGGCAAAACACGTAAATTGTTGGACATACCTTTGCTGTATTTCTCTCATCCAGCAAAATCCGACACGGTCTTCACCGACTCATCGGTCCTCCTTGTGGGAGAGTAAGCCTTATAACGTTGTCTTTTTATCCCGGGAGTATGTTCCCTTAGGAAAATTTTCTTCTTCCACGCGGGCAAAGACGCGGGCAAAGACACGGGTAAAGACGCGGGCAAAGACGCGGGCAAAACGCGGACAAAGACGCGGACAAGGACGCGGGCAAAGACGCGGGCAAAGACACGGGTAAAGATGCGGGCAAAGACACGGGTAAAGACGCGGGCAAAGACGCGGGCAAAGACACTGGTAAAGACGCGGGCAAAACGCGGACAAAGACGCGGACAAAGACGCGGACAAAGACGCGGGCAAAGACGCGGACAAAGACGCGGGCAAAGACACGGGTAAAGACGCGGACAAAGACGCGGACAAAGACGCGGACAAAGACGCGGGCAAAGACGCGGGCAAAACGCGGACAAAGACGCGGACAAAGACGCGGACAAAGACGCGGACAAAGACGCGGACAAAGACACGGGTAAAGACCAGGGGCGGCTGTACGTTAAGTGCACTCGTGCGCCGAACTACCAGGTTCAGAAAAATCATAAAATTCATAATGTACCTATCTGTTTAACTTTCTGTTCATTATTCTAAAAAAGCAATATTATGACGAAACCATTTCAACTCTTTACTGTAAGTGTTAAGGTTTATTTTTGCAGTAAAGAAAATTTCTCGTGCGCTAGGCAAAGCGCACGGCGACCGCTCATACAACTAGTATGAAACAAGAACTAAGACGCCTGGCGCGTGAGACAGAGATAGTTTAGTAGAAAATGTACTGCAAAATATTCCCGCTCCCGTGCGCCGCCCGAGCGAGCCGAAGGTTACCGAGAGCACACGAGGTGTTACGAAATTCGCCCGAGCCGGCCGGCTCACTCACTGCCACATTTCGATAGGGTTGCCATTTTTTAATAAAAATAACGTATCATATTTTTTAGTAGGAAAAATGTATTTGAATGAAAGTATTTTTCAAAATTTTATTTATGTATTGGTTTTTTCTCTTAAAAAAATAATTTGTGTACTGCTTAAATACACTAACAGTTTTCCATGAGGTATTTTTACATTTTTGGAAACGTACTCTTGTTTCAAGGTAGACCCCTCGATAAATAGTTCAGTAAATATTCATATTAGTGTTTCTTTTTATGTATTACAGTATAGATTTTAAATAGAGTATTCTCATAAACTTTATTTTTATTTAAAAGTATAAAATATATTTACCAAAAATAAAGTAAAATACGTAATTATGAAGTATGGTTGGCAACCCTTCATCGCAGACGCGCGTGTTTTTGTTTGTAATTTTGTGTTTGTTTACATTTTACGTATTACTGTGTTGTGGTAGTGTGTAATAAATAAAAATCAGATTTTAAATTGGTGGGGCCACCTAGGCCATGTCTTAATTTGAAACAGGAGTGTAAATCCAAAAACAAAACATTTACGCGGAGTTTTAAAAGTGAAATGTACATTAGAAAGAAATGGCTGTGTGGATGTGAGCAGTACTTTGTTTTGTTTTCCCTGTATTGTGACGAAATCAGGAATTAGTGATTTGACGCAGGTAAGTGAATAAAAAAAATACATGATGCATCGCAAGTACATCTACAAAATTTGTTTGTGTTGGGCGCCGTAGATATTCGTAACAAATTAGATTCTGTTTACAGAACCAATATAATAAAATTTAACGAATAAGCTAATAAAGGTTTCACGCAATTATCTGATTAACTAATTTCGCAAATACAGTCTTCATAACCACATTAGTAGGTATATTGCGCATCCATAATGCTTTTTTTTGGACCTGTGAATTCGAATACTTAATAAGCTGGTAAAGTGCACCACCACTTCTAAGACCCACCAGCCGCCACTGGTAAAGACGCGGACAAAGACGCGGACAAAGACGCGGACAAAGACGCGGGCAAAGACACGGGTAAAGACGCGGACAAAGACGCGGACAAAGGCGCGGACAAAGACGCGGGCAAAGACGCGGGCAAAACGCGGACAAAGACGCGGACAAAGACACGGGTAAAGACGCGGACAAAGACGCGGACAAAGGCGCGGACAAAGACGCGGGCAAAGACGCGGGCAAAACGCGGACAAAGACACGGACAAAGACGCGGGCAAAGACGCGGGCAAAACGCGGACAAAGACGCGGACAAAGACGGGGACAAAGACGCGGACAAAGACGCGGACAAAGACGCGGACAAAGACGCGGACAAAGACGCGGGCAAAGACGCGGACAAAGACGCGGGCAAAGACGCGGGCAAAGACGCGGACAAAGACGCGGGCAAAGACGCGGACAAAGACGCGGGCAAAGACGCGGGCAAAGACGCGGGCAAAGTCTAAAACGATGACTCTGTAAGCAAAAACTTCGTACGTTGATACACAACCACAGTTTATACATCATTTTAAAAGTTACTTCAGTTTTAGTAGTATCTGCCGAATAATATCATAAGATTGTATATATTTATTTCGAAATCTTCAGTTCTTCTACTCGTTATAAGGTAAACAAATACAGACCTCCATCACCAATCACTAGCTGGCAAAAGACAGCAGTAACTGGTCAATGTGAGTACTTTTTTTGTGATGGGAAATCTTCAAGTGACTTCTCTCGCTCTAGGATTGAACTAGAGGGGGTGGTAAACTACTATTAGTTAGTTTACCCCTTTTAGTTAGTACTACATTAGTTCATGAGTCTATGTTAGATAGACTCATGAACTGGTAAAGTTTTATTTGGCCATTTTTAGACGGTTAAAATCTGTGATCTAAAATTTGGTTCAGGATATTGATGGAGCTGCCCCATTTCTGCAGTGCATCAAGTATGTTCGTAGACGCATAGCTCGTCGTTGGCTTCCACGTCATTGTTAGACAGAAATGTGCCTCTTTGCTATGTAGATTGCGGGCTAGCTCTAACTCCATCGTGAAGACCATAGCGGAGAGGTACGATTATCCCCTAATAGGTCATATTATCCAAAGATGCATCATGAACATTTGAACAGTAACCTTGTTTTAAAGTTGGTAGCAAGTTTGTACTGGTTTACAAACTACAGTATACGATTTTTTTCTTGTTTAATAATCCGTATTAAAGGTTCTTTTATTCCATAATAGTGTTTGTCTTCAAATTTATTTGCTTACCATTTAATTGCCTTGATTTTTGACCTCATATAATAAAAAAAGTTAACCTTCTGCATCAATGTATTTCACAATCCTCACAAACTGAGCGTTCACAGGCGACATCATAAAAACCTTTAAGCTCAACTTTTCTTGATACAATTTTATTTTTGTCCTGTCAGTAAATACACGAAACCACTGTGCGCGTTGAAACTTAAAATAGATTCTAAATGTCAGCGAAGTAACAGTTTTATTAAATAAACTACTCACTTCATATTCCAAACTTACATGGAATTTACAGAAATAAAAACGACATTATTTGAGTGGTTGTATTTATATCATTTATAAACGCATTTGAAAATTAAACCTTATTTTTGAAAAACATGTTTTCAGATTCATATAACATCTTTTTGAGTTTCTTAAACATAAAGAGAAAAGGTCTCTGTATGATTCTTTTTATGAGGTCTTTTTTTTATTCTTGATAGTTTCGCACTTGACTGCTATCTCACCTGATGAAAAGCGACGATGCGGTCGGCAATGGAGTGCGCTTACCTAGAAGTAACCTATTCACTCATTCACTCTTGACTTGAAGATTTCCGGGTTGTAGCCATCAGGAAACACAGATTCCGGCAAGGAATTCCAATCCTTATCTGTACGCTGTATTATCTGTACTTTGTACGGCTGCAAGTTAAACATTTGTGTTTAACTTGCAGCCGTACAACCTTTCTTAAGCCTCAGATACATTAAGGGACCAAATGTCCCCCAATATGACGTATAACGTTCAATCTACGCGATGCTGCAACTTTGCCCAGTGTATCGTAACTTACATCCTTACACTGGATAAAAAACTATGTGCTATTCCAGGACATGGTCTGCCCGTCTGCCGAATGTCACCCAAATCCGTTTAGCCGTTCAAACGTGAAGAAGTAATAAACATACACACTCACTAACTTTTGCCTTTATAATTTTGGTGTGATTATAAAGTTGAAGAGTATGTTTGTTAGACCGCGCTAAGCTCAGGAACTACTGGTCCAATTTGTAAAATCATGCTACAATCCTTGGGAGCGAAAAGTAACCAAAGACGCGGGTGAAACCGCACAGGACAACTTTTGTATTCCTATATTTATTGAGGGTTCCTTTTTGCGTGGTTTAAAAGCTTGTTACTTCATCTAACGCAATCCAACGCGATGTTTGAAAAAAAGGCAACGCGAAAAAAAAGAGATTGAAAACTCTGTTAGCATTCGGCAATTCCGTTTCGAATAATTTACAAAACTTGTTCCAGGAACTACGTGTTTTTTTTTAATCCTCAAAAATTATAGATATAAATTTTCTTCATTCAGAATCTTGATGGAAAGCTTATAAATTTTTGACTTTTTAAATTTTTGAGTAAATTATGAAGTGTCAAAGTTCATGCAAATTAGCAGATTTTATCTTTACTTGATTGGTTTTAAACAAGTTTATAAATTTAATTCTATAAAAGCCTAGATAATATCCACAAGATACTGTGTTTCCAAAATATCTAGTGAACGTAACGATAACGATAACGTCATAATCGCGTAAGAGCGGTTGTATGAAAAACAGTGAAAATGTATGTATCTCAAGATCATTGAAATTCTGCTGACGATTCCAGGTAAAGTTCATCGGAATTTATTGTCATACTAACACGTAATTAGAAATCAATAAAGTTTAAGTATTCTCGTAAGTCAAGCGACCTTGTTAGCTGCTCTAAGAGCTCTTCAAAACGATCTGGAATTTATATGAAAGAGGTGAAAAAGTTAAATTATTATTCCTTAGGATTGGGTGATTTTCTTAAGGGAAAGCTGTCAGAAGAGGTTGTAATCGTATCGTGAGTACTGGCAGTCTGAGAGATTGATGAATGTTTGAATTTTTGTTAGACAGAAAAGAAGAAAGAGTATGTCTGTCACAATTTGGTGTATTTCGTCTAACAATGATAATATATTTGTGTTTTTAGTGCAAATTAAAACGAAAATAAATACTGTATTTTATCACTCATAGTACATGGTTATTATTCCAGTACCCTTAATGCCATGTACTCACAGAAGCAGCACGTTTTTTTTTTTTTAATTTATGTTGTGTAGTATAATTTTATATCTATGTATAGTCTAATATATATTTAAAATTTAACACTTTAATAATTTGCAGTACACCGCAGACTACCCCCTTTTATGTTAAGTTCTTACAGTCCATCCTAAGGTTGTCTGGTAGATATCGCTGCTAGCGATAAGACCGCCATTGTACCCTTAGCTGAAGTTTAAAAGTTTTGTTACTATTTAGGTGTACAATAAAGTTTTATTCTATTCTTCTATTCTTATGCATCTATGTAAGTATATTTATATTTACTATTGTATTTATTTCCTTTCTATTTGTATTCTATTAAGTTGCAGCTGCCATGTCGTCTCTGCAACAACCCTAAGGCTGACTGGTAGGAAATGCCTAAGGCATTAATTACGCCATTGTTCAGTGTTAGATAAATACACGAAGTTTAAATAAACAACTATTCATTTGTTTTATTTAGATATTGTGTATTTACACCATATCTAAGTACTAACTTATTTTAACTGTCTCTTTGTTCTGGTGGCGCAACACAACATAGCGCAACTGCTGACCGAGAGACCCTGATAACGACTCGGGTTGGGTAAAGTGATATTGTGATTACCCATTAGGAATTTCTCAGATGCAGCCCAGAGTTTTAAAGTTGGTGGTGTGTTATCGCCGAGCCTTGGTAAGTACATTAATGCTAGAACTACAATGTGCATACGTGTGCTACACACGCCGATCCGGGCACGTCGGTTACATTCTCCTTACATTTTACATGGAAACTAGACTTGTAGAGCTACACTTGATTCAGGCCACGCGACGTCGTTCTACGTACAAATCAGGCACAACGTGTGCGTCAGTCTAATATAGTTCTAGCTTAAGTGTTGGTCCTGAACCTTATGCCAAGTGTGAGTATGTTTTAGTTTGGCACTCAGAATGGCCGCTCCAAGCTCTTAACCAACCAGAAAGCCAAACGCAATGAACCATTTGTTAAAACAACTCGAATTAGGCACCCTGATTTCTCTCCAAACGTGCCGATGATTGCCGTTCCATCAGACGATGAGAATAAAGGAAGAGGAACTAAGGATAGTGCACCTGTGTTTGTGCACACACTTGTGTACTATATCCCCTGAGGGTACTCGACTAATCTCTGTTAAGGTTGGTGGCCGTGGCCGCAATTCGGGGGGCATTAATGTGTGAAGTTGTTTTTAGTTATTTAAAACTAATTAAAAGTAACGCTGTGGATTGATTAATCTTCAAGTTTGCTTAATTCAATTTCTTGCTTAATTTGAAATCTAAAAACCTAAAAGAGTA
This sequence comes from Mythimna vitellina, assembly GCA_949316375.1. NCBI lineage: Eukaryota > Metazoa > Arthropoda > Insecta > Lepidoptera > Noctuidae > Mythimna > Mythimna vitellina. The sequence goes on from OX438696.1 coordinate 7,929,083, forward strand.
ATTCAATCTCTTAATAACGTAATCTAACATTTTCAAGAACCAAAAATTTGAAAACATTAAGTTAGTTTGAATAATAGAGTTGTATTACTTTTTTGGCATTACATAAATTTTATTCTATTCTATTATCTACCATTAGAAACATACTCCTTTTTTCTTAAAGTAGCAAATCATCGAATAACTTATCACGCTTTAGGGCGGACAGGGAGGGCGTGTCAGACGTTAATTGAATAAAACCACACTGATGTTTCTTCAGTTGCCTTTAGCGTTCTAGAACCACGGGTTTCATAAGAGCGTACCCTAAATATGAAAACTCCATTAAATACAATAAGCCTTTGAATAAACCGTTTTGAACAAATATTCTCAAGAGAATTTTGGATTTTCCGTAATTACAAACGGATAGACGGATTGGTGATCACCGTACGTTGTATCCGGTTTGTATAATCCCTTAGGCGTGTTTCCAATATCCAAAGGAATCGATGGGGGTTCTCTTCATCAGAGAGATACGGCTTATCACGAATTTGCATTTAATACGGTAGGTACTGACTTTATTTTATTATTTTTGAATATACATGGAAACCGTGATAGAGCCGTATAGGAACTGCTTATTTCTATTGATATTTTTTTCAGCAGTTCTTCGACAAAACAAATAAAAAAAAAATAGACGGTGGTGTGTAAAAACAGGACAAGAAGAGTTTATGAACTACACAATATACTATTTATATTCAAATATAATTATTGCAGTTGTAGAAAGATAGTGCTCTCATACCTTATTTTTTGAAAAGAGAAATCGATTTCAAATCTCGAACTCTAGGCGGAATGGAGTTCTACAGACTTGGTGCATGGACAGAGAACGAGTTGAAGTAGTAGCTGGATATATATATGAGGATTTTTAGTTTTAAGACATGCCGGTTTCCTCACGATGTTTTTTTTCACCGTTTTCAGAACAATGGTGATGAAATAAACTACACAAAGAAATGCGCCTGGCTGGGTTTGAACCCGCAACCTACAACTCATAAGTCGGGGCCGTTACCACTCGGCCACCAATGCAAACGCTTAGCTATACGCACAATGAATATTTTTCCCAAAACGTTTCATCCACCATGTCCACAAAAGATACCGGTGACGCATCCACCATACGTGTATCTTTGATATCAGCCAAATAACAGTTATAAAAGGTACTATTAATAGTAATAGTAATATTTCACAACTATCACACAACGCCGTCTAGTCTCAAACTAAGCAGAGCTTGTGTTATGAGTACTAGACAACTGAAAAAAATACTTATATATTTCTAAATATATACATATTATAGAAAAATTACACCCAGACACAGAACAAATGATTGTGCTCATCACACAAACATTTGTCCTGGGTGGGAATTGAACCCACGATCTCCGGCGTAGCAGTCAGGGCACCTAACCACTAGACCAACAGGCCAGTAAATATAGTCAGTTCTATCTTCGTTTGAGTACCAACGTGAGAACAGTAATGTATGGTAAATAAAATATCAAAACTTTCATATCTTATACCTAGACTATTTTTTTTAGAAAACATATATGAGATCGAGAGCTACTTCATCATAGCTCGCTCTTATATGACGAGAATGAGATTACAAGATTCCCGTTAATATCTTTGATTTCGACATCGGTTCAGCAAAGACCCTTCTCGATCTTAAAAAAATGAAAGTAAATGGATTTATTTGGTACAACACACATGACACCATCATTATCATCAGCGTAGTTAGGTAAAAAGAAACTATAAAAAAACTGGGCAATTGCGAGTCAGAGTCGCGCGTTGAAGGTTCAGTACAAACTTACTTATGAAAACAGTTAATTTACCGAATTGATATGATGATAGATTTTTTTCGAATCGCAAAAAAAATTGTGACGTAACTACTAATTTATAGTGTTCAGATTTTGTCCTATACTTGTGCTATAAGACCTTTCTTCATGCCAAATTTCAGGACTCTAGGTCAACGGGGAGTACCCTATGAATATAATTCCCTTGAGAGTGTCGAAATACATGTTTTTGTGCGACATAAACGGCTGTATCTTTTATTTTCGTTAATTTAGACGTTTGATTTTTTTACAGCTTCAAGGGACCGCAGACTATATATAGAGATATATCATAGAGAGTATATGGTTTTAATTCCAACTGGATACCTCCACGCGTTCTTGAGATAATGGGTCTTGACAGACAAGCAGACGGAAAACAAACGAACAAAGTGACCCTATAAGGGTTCCGTTTTTTTTCTTTTGAGGTACGAAACCCTAAAAGGAGCAAAAATGCGTCACGGCTGCGCTAAAATAGGCGCTTAGACGTGTGGGTGCTATTTATTTCTTTATTAAAATCGTAAACATTACAAACTCCAAAATATTACATATAACATTCCAGTGTCAAGAAAACATTTGAGATTAATTGAATTGCACGGAATCAAAACGTCAAAATAGTATGACTCAAATTAAATTATAACAATAATGGTAACACAAGGAACAAACAAACAATAAAATTTAATTAAAGCAAGAAAAACAAATAAATTACATTTCAAAAACACAGTGATGTCTAATTGAACTAAATTATAATTGAAAATAAATTAATGAATGTTGCAAAAACCATGGTAAGTACTAAGTAAAAATATAATTATTTTCAGCATAAAATAATGATGAAACGATAATGGTGGATTTATACACTGTTACATTTTCTGAAATATCGTAAATTCTGTAAATGTACGACAATTTGTTCCAAATTACGTGTTCGATGGTTAGGTAATTTAGACAAATTGGCGTACTTATGCACTGATGTCTTGTCTGTACATACTATACACATTTCAAACACACATTAGCATAGCACAGTCGGTCTTATAACGTTCCCACTGTTTGGACTTAGGCCTCCTCTCTGGGAGAGGGAATGGGCCGTAATCCACCACGCGGGCCCAGTGCGGGTTGGTGGATGTCACATGTCTTCGAATTTTTGGTTCTAGGACATGTCGGTTTACTCACGATGTTTTCCTTCGCCGTTTTGAGAGTAGTGGTGATGAAATAAATCACACAAAGTAATGCGCCTGGCTGGGTTTAAGCCCGCGACTTATAACTCGTAAGCCGGAGCCGTTACCACTCGGCCACCACTTCTCTCAACCACATGTTAGTTGGTGTAAATTAATATTATTATGGACAGCCTGAGAAATCATCAAATGACTTCTGACAAATATTCAATTTCGAATTTTGTTTTCAGAAGTCCGGGGTTAACAAGTTCTCATTCAGATCAATAAAAACGTAACATAACCAGAGGTCGGAATTAGGTAGAGTTATTCATGTGCTTGCATCGAAATGTTGATTTCAACATGAATCTTCCCGGGATATTTTAATGAAAAATCCCGTGTGGCCTACAATATTACAAAAAAAAACCCCAGAGATAAATAGACTAATAAAACAATGATAATTAACATTGAAAAAGATCTCTCTACGTCAACTGAGGTGAAGTTAACAAAGTTATACACTTACTCCTCCTTGTTATTAATGCAGGAAGATTTTTTTTCTGCTATGTTTCTGAGTGTCATAAAAAAAAAAATCTGCTCTTTAATATAAATTAATCTTGGGAGTTGAGGCATATCCACTTTATTCTTTCGCTTTATGAAATCATTATAAGTATTTAAATAACTCTACCTAATTCCGACCTCTGAACATAACACACAATATATTTATTATAATAAAACATCTCGCTTTTATTCCCTGAAACATAAAGTAGGGCTCCCATGTTTTGGCCTTTTTTTGAGACTATTCATCAAATAACATCTTCAGCTCTGGGTGGAGCGAATGTGTTATACTTTTATTAACTAGCATTCCAGGGCCACAGTGACTCTTTCGAATAATCGCGCAGAACCTGTCCCAATACTTGACGTACATTTGATTTCTCACGTGTCGATACTTGGGCACGCCACAATTATGGCGGTAAGTCGCCTATTTGAGGCGTGGTTGGAAAGAGCTCACGGCGTCCTCACCTTCCGCATGACGCAGGTTCTCACCGAACATGGTAAGTTCGGGAAGTTCCTGCACCGGATTAGTGTGGAAGCGACGCCCAGGTCTCGCCACTGTGTGGATCGTCTGGAAGAAACGGTGGAGCACACAGTGGAGGTGTGCCCCGTTTGGGCAATACAACGCCGTGTCCTTGTGGAGGCGATCGGCGTCAGCGATCTCTCGCACCGGGCCATGGTCCGAAGGGAGGAAGAGTGGCAGGCGGTCGCCTCCTTCTGCGAAGCAGTAATGCTAGCAAAGGAGGCGGCCGCACGCGGTAGGCAATCCACACGAATCCGGTACAGGAAGCTCCCAAACTTACCATGTCTGGTGAGGACTTGCGTCATGCGGAAGGTAAGGATGACGTGATGCCTTTCCAGCTACTCCTCAAAGAGGGGACTTACCGCCATAATTATGACGTGCCCATTCTACCGCATCTGGTTTGAATAGAAGCCGACTTCGGGTCAGCTGCTAGTTGGGAAAAGGTTAGAGAGATGATGACTGTATTATTCCGGTTAACCAAAAAGAGTGTAGCTATCTATTAGTATCGAAAGTATTGACCATAACCGGAGTCCAAAGTGGTATTAAATTTATTATAAATTCAGTACACGTGATTCAGAAGAGCAACGGTCCACCTTCGACATGCCCGTTAGTAAACTTTTCGGATTCATTTATGTCTTACGCGATTGGAATAAATTATATTTCGAATACATAAATTACCAGTTTAAAGCTATCATTTTGCCGTTTTTGGATAGAAATTGCTTTATTATAACTTCCTTTCACATCGAGTTGTCTGGTTAATTCACAGAGTACAGAATCACTACAATGGAGTGATTAGAGACTCCATTAGATACTCTACGGTAATTCCTGCGTTGTTGGTTTGGTTGCGGGATTGGTCGTTACTATGGCCCTAAAATGCAAAGGGCCACTGAAGAAACACAGGTGGGTTTTAGTCAGTAGAAGTCTGACACTCTTTCTGGCTACGCCGAGAGTGGGAGGAGTTATTAAATAACTTCCCAGTCCCACCTCCAAAAAGAAAGAGGTTGATGATATATCTGATGATTTTCTATTATTTCCATAGACATAGGCGAAGCTAGTACATAAAGTTTTTATTTGATGATTTCCCACCAAAGAAAAAATATTACAGATATGTTTCGGCGATTATGACAATTTAGCGATAATAGGACACTCAATTGATTTCTTAGTACCGGAGTGGGATAAAACGCTGTGACGTTGTAGACGTCGCGTGAGCGGAATCGTTTGGAGGGGCGACTTTTACGGACGGCAGTCACAGTCAGTCAGGGCGATCCGTCAAATAATTCGGATACTCCAAACAAGATCACTCGTTCGGATAACAATACACTCTAAGTCTGTTATCATTTAATTATATCTATTTTAAAACAAAAGTGACTGTGAGGTGAATTTTTATTTTAATTCTACGCCATGAACCCTCTACCAGAAAACCGACCTACCGATGACGGCTGTACCGCTAATTTATCGCAGTTGCCTTCATATGCAACAACAAGGCAGACATGCTTGTTGTTTTGTTTTTCTGTTGTATTGTTGTGTGTTCTTGTTGTGTTGTTGTTCTTCTTGGCCTATCGCATTGTCACCTATCATATTCCAATCTAGTTGAGCATATTGGATCAAATTTTGGTATCAGAAAAACGCGCGGTCCAGTCTGAATCGGCGTCCTTTCTATTTATGTTAATGTCTGTGGGTTAAGTAGATTTTAGACCTTGTCTTTTAATACCCAGGCTTAGGACTCCAATTAATGTCGGGCAATACGGTCTTAACTCAACAAGTTTTGGACATTATGTGCGATCTCAATTTAATTAAACACAATTGTTTCCAGAAATAAATTAGGAGATTGAATGCAGAAGTAATTTGAAGCGAGAGGTTCACGGACTTTTTCGCTATTGTTTATTATATTTATAAATTGTAATTGTGATTCATTAATGATGTCATGTCCTTCGACTTTATTATTTTTTCTAATAACTAGTACTTGACTACGATCCACCCGATGGTAAGCAGTGACGCAATCGATGTTAGTGATTCGAACTAGTTTATTAAGAGCTCATTTACTCTAGCCTTGATCATGATTTCACACTTTTTAGTTGCGAGACTTATCTCCAGAGTGCCTATTTCTCATGAAAATTCCAGTTAACCCAAACACTGCTAGGATACATTGTTTATTATGAAGTTCCCGTGTCCACCTTCGAGTTTGGGTGCCTATCTCCCGGCCCCATCATCATCATCAGATCACTTCGATGATACCTTTTTCAACTTAACTATTCAAAACCATTTATTTATTTGTTTTGTCATAGTCGCTTAACTGTCTTCATCGTGATATCTATGTGAGTATGAAGTTCCGTTGGCCATTTCTGTCTTCATCAGTTCCACTTCATCAAATGCTACTTTTTGACTGTAAATGCTTAAGTTCTCGATGAAAATACCAAAATCACTATATGATTGCCTTTAATATTTGAGGAGTTTTCTCGATTTCTCATGGATCCCATCATCAGAACTGGATTTTGAAAAAAACTTTGACCAATTTAGAAGCATATACTTTAAGGGGAAAAAAAAATTGCAAATCCGTCCATAAACGACGGAGTTCTGAGGTAAGAAACAAAAAAAAAATAATGATAAAAAAATACAGCCGAATTGATAACCTCCTCCTTTTTTGGAAGTTAGTTAAAAATAAACCTCCGACGTAATTAAAGCCTTTTTATTTTTCTTACGAAATTTTATAAGTCTAATGTTTGACCTTTAACTTTTAGCTTTATTTTGTAAGTTACGAGTATTTAACCAGGTTCTAATGAGAAACTTTCTGTCTTATAGTTTAATCGGTTAATGAAATTTATGATCCAAGTAACTGCTGCCAACGGCTTCACATGCTTGAAAGTAGAAAATTGTCTTAAGGGAACATAGCTCGTCATTCGACCGTTCGGTAATCTTCCGGACCGAGCCCAAGTTGTCGACGGCGCGTAGTCTTCCATGCATGCCTCAAGGAGATGTCAGCAAACCATAGGGGCCCAGCGGGGTCGAAGCCTACTGGGGCCATGGGTTCGCTTCTGAAAGGAAAACCCGGTCCTGGAATGCAAGGCAACGAAGGAATAAGGAGTGGGTTTTAGTCAGTAAAGGTCTGATATAAAAGGGCGGGAGATGTCATTAGATGATTTCCCACCTAAAAAAAAGGAACATACTCCTGGTTTGTAAAATCCTATGTTTTATTTCTGGACATGGTCTAACCGTGCGAGCGTGAAGAAGTAACAAACAAACACATAAATACACACACTTTTGGGAATGTAATAATAATATTAATATGAAGTGTGCTGGACAGAATGGGAATGGGTGAAGAAGGAGTGAAGAATTATGTAAAAGAAATGAGAGTGAATGATAATATGGTGTTTGACAGAGGAGAATCAAGAAAACAACTTATATTAGAAGCCTTACAGTCACCCAAAGGGCAATAGAAAGGGCTATACTCGGAGTTTCCTTGCGTGATCGCATCAGGAATGAAGATATCCACAGGAGAAACATGGTCGCCGACATAGCCCGATGAATCGCCAAACTAAAGTGGCAGTGGGCAGGGCACATTGCTCGTAGAACGGATGGTCGATGGAGCCTAGAGGTTCTAGAGTGGCGATCGTGCACCGGAAAACGAAGCGTTGGAAGGTCTCCCACAAGGTGGACCGACGACCTGGGAAGTCGCGGGAATGCGGTGGATGCGAGACGCACAGGATCGGTCGTTGTGAAGACGCTTTAGGGGGGCCTATGTTCAACAGTGGACAACTTTCGGCTAAAATGATGATGATAATGACTATAATATAACTAAGTTCAAACAGATCTCATGAAGATAAAATTAAGTCTTTCGAATCACATACACTATCAAACGAGAAAGAAGATAAGAAAAAACACAATATATATTAATGTGTTCCAAAAACTCTTCAAAACTCCTTTTTTTAAATTAATTAATTAAAAAAAAAGAAATGTAAATGATATGAAAAAATCAAACTATATTTTAACGTGACATTTGAAAGAAGGAAACATGTTGTACCGAAACCAAGCATAATAAACCAAAAGCAGGAAGATAATGTTGAATCAGAAAACTAAAACTACTTACTAAACGTACCGCAAGAAATTCGGATTCTGCTATAAACCTACACAGACTATAACAGACCTATAACACAACCCTCATGATTCAATAGATCAGTCGTCTCTCCATAATCATGGTGGAATGGCGACAGTGACTATCGTAACCCAGTGCTGGGCACGCCATAATTATGGCAATAAGTCCCCTCTTTAATGAGTGACTGGAAAGACCTCACGACATTCTCACCTTCCGAATGACGCAGGTTCTCACTATGTTCAGTGAGAACCGGTCAGTTTGGGAAGTTCCTGCACCGGATTCGTGCGGAAGTAACGCCCGGGTGTCACCACTGGGTGGACCACCCGGAGGACAAGGTGGAGCACATGGTAGAGGTGTGCCCCGCTTGAGCAGAGCACTGCCTTGTCTTCGTGGGGGAGATCAGCGGCAGCGATCTGTCGCGCCAGGCCTTGGTACAGGCCATGGTCCGGAGCGAGGAGGAGTAGCAGGCGGTCGCCTGGGTTAACAAAGGCGGAGGCCGCACGTGCACGCGCGAGGGCTCGGCACTCACGCCCCAGCCGACGGGATCCCAATCCCGATTTCCAGCCACCGTAGGCGCGGGCTTGCGAACGGCGAGCAATAGGTAGCTCGCCGTCCAATCGTCCGGTAACCGTCTGGACCGAGCCCAAGACATCGACTGCGCGTACTGTTCCACGCGCCTAAAGGAAATGTCAGCAAACCGTAGGGCCCCAGCAGGGTCGAAGCCTACTAGGGCCAAGGGTCTGCTTCTGAAAGAAAGTCTTGGCCCTGGTATGAAAGGTTACAAAGGAACAGGAGTGGGTTTTTGTCAGTAAAAGTCTCCCGCCCCGATTAAAAGAGAGGGATGTCATTTGATAATTTTCCCACCGAAAAAAAAAATACACATACCTACTTTTACAAACAAAAAAACAGGATAGGAAAAAGCAATAAATATCAATTTGGGTATTCCACAAACTCTTCAAACAACTCTTAATATAAACCATAACATACTACTCAGCGACCACACTAAAGGAGAAAACCATAAACCTTAAATCACAATACATAGATAACAGTCATTCAGAATGGTAAGTTACGGGGGTAGATAACATAACGCATTTCGGTAACATTACGCCCTACATTCAGTTTAACATCCACTATAATGAGTTTGTCGAACCCGGTGTGAGACATTGGGTACTGCAGTAATATATTTTAGTCTCTACTTCCTATTTTTCTTTGTTTTAGTGTGAAATCATCAAATAGCCTAGAAGTTGTCAGACTTTTATTGACTAAAACATATTTATGTTCCTTCAGATATAATAATAAAAAATATAATATATTCCACAACTATCACACAACGCCATCTTGTCTCAAACTAAGTAGAGCTTGTGCTATGAGTACTAGACAACTGATAAACATAACTATATGTTTCTAAATATATGCATATTATAGATAAATTACAGACATAGAACAAATGATTGTGCTCATTACAAAAACATCTGGCCTGGACCACTAACCACTAGACCAACAGGCCAATCAGATGTCCGCGTTACAGTGTCAGGAATTTCTTCGGATAATCCGGTGTACTTTCTATCTAATATTGTAAACGCGAAATTCTGTGGGCAAAGTATCAGAGGAGAAAGATTCAAGGAGGAAAAATAACATTAAGGAGAGATTTACTGATCGATCATAACCATAATAAATATTTATTTCATACATAGCTTCTGCAAGCAGCCCACGTGAATGTATAAAATTATCTTTAGCGGACATACTCGGGAATAAAAAGTCGTATGTGCCATTCCAGGAAATGGTCTACCGAATGCCATCATACAAATTTGTTCAGTAGCAAACATAATGTATATACACTCGTACAAACATAATTTCACCTTTATGTTACTATACAGTGATTTTTAATTAGATAGATCGAAGTGACAGCAGTGGACAATGCCAAGCTGTCGATGAACAATGCCCCGTTGTCATTAAACCATTGTTTTACCTGTCACTTCGGTCCATCTAATTAAAATGTATGGTAGAGTATCGATACATTTCTGTTAATTTTTTTATTTGCTTCAATACAAAAGCAAGACGGTACAAATATGTTTTTTTTTTTTAAGTTAGAATGACTTCGTTTAAAAATAATAGCTACATTTTGTGAACCATTTGAAATCTTGTTTTCATCGTCATGATCATCATTTTATTCGAAAGGCATCAACTTTGGATATAAGCCTCCACCAAGTGTCGTCGCAACGACCAGTCCTGCGCGTCTCGCATACATCGGATTCCCGTGACTCTCACCAGGTCATCGGTCCACCTTGTGGGAGGCCTACAAACGCTGCTAAGCTTGGTTTATCCATCAACATTGGTGAAAATCTAAACTATTTCTAACGATATTGCTGCTGTAATATCACCACGACCGCTTTATGTAATGTTGTGGCAAAGAGTGTGTGTGTCACTGTAGGCAAATATTTATTCCTCTTTGTAAGCGATTCTCTATTACATGTTATTATATGGCAGCGGGGCGGAAAAGTGAGGATTTTCCTGTTACGCATATCCGAAACCACGTAGATTGTGATTATTGCTGATACGAAGGTATGACAATCTATGGGATCTTAAACATCTGTATCATTTTACGATGATCCAAAATATTCTTCTTTTTCCTTTTTATTATTTTGTTGGTATAGAGGTCGCAAAGGTTACTACTGAGCGTGAAGTCCTTGGTTCAATTGTCAGCGTCAGTAAAGAGTTGCGGCGACCTCCCTGACGGGGTCAGCGTGGTCTGTTACGCAAACCACACGCTGGTCCTGAAACAGGGAGAGTCGTACCAGATGGCGGTCGAACTAGTCGTTGCGACAGTCGTGGAGAGGATCCAAGAGTTGGGACTCGAGGTGGCACTGCAAAAGTCCAAGGCCATGTATTTTCACGCCTCGGAATGCGTCACAACCGGGTTCCCAAATAACGGTAGGAGAAGTCACATCTGCGTCCAGTCGACGATGATGTACCTGGGACTCGTCCTCGACAGCCACTGGAATTTCGAGGAGCACTTCCGACGTCTGGCTCCCAAACTGGATCGACTAGGGCTACCCTCAAGCTACTCCTGCTCAACTTAGGGGTCCAGACGCCTCCTGCCTGAGGCTCTTTGTAGGTATCGTTTGGTCCATGGCCCTTTATGGAGCGCTGGTATGGCCGCCGTCGCTGCGAAAGCGACTGGAGGCCAATCTAAACGCATGCCGGAGGGCCATGGCTATTCTAATGGTGCGAGGATAACACACGGTTGCCCGCGAAGCGGCGAACCTCCTTGCTGGCCTGCCACCATGGGATCTGGAAGCAACAGTCCTTGCACACATGCACGATTTGTGCGTGAAAATGCAACGCCAGGGCGAAACTCAGCTGTCACTACAAGTCACGACATGGCGGACAGAGTTCCGGTGGGATCTCATGTGTAATGGCGACAGCGACTGTCGCAACCCTGTGCTGGGTACGCCATAATTATGGTAGAAAGTCCCCTCTTTGAGGAGTGGCTAGAAAGACAACACGGCGACCTCACCTTCCGAATGACGCAGGTTCTCACCGAACGTGGTAAGTTCGGGAGGTTCCTGTACCGGATTCATGCGGAAGAAACACCCGGGTTTCACCATTGTGAGGACCGCCCGGAGGACACGGTGGAGCATAAGGTAGAGGTGTGCCCCGCTGGGCAGAGCACCGCCGTGTCCTCGTGAGGGCGATCGGCGGCAACGATCTCTCGCGTCGGGCCTTGCTACAGGCCTTGGTTCGAAGCGAGGACGAGTGGCAGGCGGTCACCTACTTATGCGAAGCAGTAACGCCAGCACAGAAGACGGCCGCAAATGCGAGGAAACGGCCTTCTGGCCCCAGCTGCCGGGGCCCCGATTCCGATTTCTAGCCACCGTAGGCGCGGGATTGCCGGCGGTAAGCAATGGGTAGCTCGCCGTACGACCATCCGATAACCGTCCAGACCGAACCCAAGTCGTCGACGGTGCGTAGTGTTCCACGCGCGTCTCAAGGAGATGTCAGCAAAACCGTTCGGGCCCAGCAGGGTTGAAGCCTACTGGGGCCATGGGTACTCTTCTGAAAGGGAATTTCGCCCCTGGAATGCAAGGCAACAAAGGAACATAGAAGTAGGTTTTAGTCAGTATTAGTCTGACACGCCCTCTCGCCCACCCAGGGGCGTAAAATTTAATTAGATATGTTCTCACCTAAAAAAAAAGAAGTCAGTAAAGAGTTATTGCATTTTTCGACTGTGATATAATAATGCCTTCGTATCAGCAGTAATGACAATTTATATGGTCTCAAAGATCTGTATTTTACGGTGATTCCAAATAATCTTCTTTTATTGTACCTTTTGGTTGTCTTATTGTTCGTAGGTGCTGAGGTACACCACTGAAGGAAAAAAAAATGATTATCCAGGTTGTTGGAGGTCCACCACAAAAACTCACTTCTGTTTTCAGCGGTGAGAAATTCTTTTAAGCGTGATACTTACTCTTAGTCTCTACATACATAGCAATTACATGAGACTTAAACTGAGAGCCCTGCTTGCTCCTTAGGGAAATAAAGGTATTTGTTTTATTTTATTGTGTTTTGTATGGCACATTTTGCTGGGACTTAATACAAATAAGAACTCATTAACCTTAATTTCTGAATTCCAAGTTGATATTCGTCAGAATTTGGAACATTCATTAATTTCATTTGGCAGCAAAATCTGACTAACGTTTAACTTCAAATACTCAATTTAGAAATCTAATACCTATTTCATCCATCTAATATTTCCACAGATTCCACGTAATCGAATGTACCGTAATAAATGGAATATTCCTGGTACATCACATTTCAAACGGATATCCTATTGGTTTGGTGAACCGCAGTACTATTCTGTAAACGCACTATCGCTAGCTCACTTGTATCCGTACTGGAAAGAGATTTTCGTTAGTTATACAGCATATACGGAAATGAAGTCCATGGTGAGTTGATGCAGAATAGGACATTCGTTCATTTGATTATTGCACTCATGCTTTTAGCAAGGTGCTACAGAGAATACAAGTAACGTTTCTCGTGAATTCGTATTTACAGTCAGTGTTGAAATGGAAATATAAAGTAGGTAAGAGTAAAATTTACCATAACGTACCTGTAGAAGATATTGATTGACAATAGGATTGAATAAAATAGAATAGAATCGAATAGAATAGAATAGAATAGAATAGAATAGAATAGAATAGAATAGAATAGAATAGAATAGAATAGAATAGAATAGAATAGAACAGAATAGAATAGAATAAACTTTATTGTACACCAAAAAAGTAACACAACTTATACATAAACTTAAATCTATGGGTACAATGGCGGTCTTATCGTTAGCAGACAACCTTAGGATGGATCGTAAGAACGCAGAGCTAATACAGCACAATACAGCGCGATACAGTGCTAGCGGAAGCTAGGGCCAGTTGTGATGACTTTTTTTTTAATGATTTAAACTAGTGCTTGACTGCGATCTCATCTGATGGTAGTGATAACATCGTTGATGGTGAAGCGCACTAGTTTATTAAGAGCCTATTCACTCTAGCCTTGAAGGCACCTAAATTATAAAGAGAGATTTACATAAAATCCACATTGTAGATACAAAATAAAGATTACTAACCAACGCATAAATATTGAAAGCTACCAAACATTACGCAGCTTTGAATATCAAAGAACGTATTGCCTAAAATCGCGTATTAGCTCGAGGATTTTTCTTCCATTTACAATATCCATTACGGCTCAGATCAAACAAAGATGGGGGAATTAAAGGAACATTGTGATAACGGAACGAATATTACTTTTGTTAAAAGCTAAACGAAAAATATTATTTCAAGTTAAATTGAATCGAAGGTTTTGAGAGAGCAAAGTTTTTCTTTCCTCGTCACACTTCAAATATGTTATTTGTTCGAATTATATGAATCAATTAGAAGCCTTATTTCATTTTACAGACTTTAGTAATTTTACCTGACTGCACTAGAACGGGCCCAAGTCTGCTATTTTTATAAATTTATCATTCCAACACGATCCCATTGTCATTGTGCTAAAAGTTCGTAATCTGATAATTCAGAATGGTCGATCATTTATCGGTCAATGATCTTGTAGTAGAATGACAATATCGAGTTGTCTCGAAACAAATTAAAAGCAATGACTGCACAATGACGTTCTAATAGCAGGTCACTGATCAAGGGAACTGACAAAATTTTGGAAGTTATCCGCCTAAGTCAAATATTAATTTGTCATTATGTACGAGATTACCATTCTATGCCATTTGTTTCAATGGAGTGTCAGTGGTTGACAATTGGAAAGTCATAATGACGCCATTGTATTAGTAGATTACCAAACTTGGTCAAAATCAACAATTATGAAGTCAATGATAAACTATTCTGACACTATTGTAATAGCAGACTTGAGGCCCAGAGGTTAGCTCCATGGTACCTTTTAGCCAGAGAGCATCCCATGACAATACTAATAATCCCAAAAATGGTTAGGTTACATTGATAAATTACTGAGTTTCTTTCAGCCAATTATCGACTACACGTATAAACAAAGCAATTTTACTTTTTACGACATTTCGGCTGAGATGCTTTGAAGAGTTTCGTTCCATATCTTTGAAGTTCATCATCAGATCATAACAATATTTCTATGGGACCAAGTCGAAAGCTTAACCTTTTAATAAAATAAATAATTTTCAAAAACGGTTCACAATTGACCGAGAAATCGGTGAACATACATAAAAAAAATATTTATCGAGTAGGGAATCAAAATATACGATTTTAATAGGTGATTACGAATGTGTATATAACTTACTAAATAAAAAAGAAACTGTTATATGAAAGACTGAAGGAATAATACTTATTTGAGAGATGTATTTTTCTTTATTAATTTGTTTATACGGAATTTATGAAGGACTCGGGTCGATGCTTTACTGAAGAGCTGATTAATCGGCTTTCTCGAATACGTATGAACATAATGGTGTATTATGAAGATAAATAAGAACCTATCTTCTTTCTAACAGAAAATCCAAAGTCTGTAAGAGATTGCGCTGTACGATAAGACAGCCATTGCACAATTGATATTAACTATGTTGTATTTATCTGTCACAGGTGGATTTTAGTCAGTAAAAGTCTGACCCTCTCTCTCGCTCCACCCAAAGTGGGAGGAGTTATTTGATGCTTTCCTACCGAAAATACAAAAAAAAAATTGTACATATTAAAGGTGACACCTACTAAACTCAGGAAAAATGGTCTCTTGATCAGAAAAGTACAAAATGGACCAATTCAGTTAGTCCAAGCATAGTAAAAAAAAGTAATAATAATTGCGTTGCGTTGGTATAATTGCACATAAATTCGCTTAATTGATTGCAAACTCGTTCATGTCAATTCAACAGTATTTATTGCGTGTTTTAAGGTTGTTGAGCAGATCAATTTTGAAACAAAATATGAAACAATGGATTGGGAGTTTCATTCGGTTGTGATTGAAATTTGTGATAAGCAATAAAGATTCTGAATCAAAACTGATCACTTCACCAAACGTTCTCAAATCTATTGACTATTCGTAAATCGTTCCATTATAAAATAAACCTAGTACTTTATCGAATCATTAAACGTACCTAATTTATTGCTGAATAAAACTAGAACCAGCCACAGAGGTCTATAAAATCAGGCTTTATTTTTATTTTATGAGTACAGCGATCACGTTCCTGTTGTTCTAGTAACAAACCGTAAAGTTACTGCAATTCCGTGATTTTTAACGACTTGAAAGAAAAGAATGTTGGACTTATAACACATATCCAGTCGTAATTCTGATGACTCAGTGGCCATCCGAGCAAACCTCGGGTATGCAATTTTAGGTAATTTAATTTTATTATATTTCTGGAAAGAAAAGCTTGTAATGCACAATCTTGTATCACGCAAAATTTTGATGTGATACTTGTAGCGCCATCACCGATGTTGACTGCATACCTTACTTGAGTCAGTATGGTGTGATAACCTCGCGACGACACGTAAAAACTAGTCGAAAAAATTTTAAAACAAGAGAAATAAATGTATGAAATAAATCAATATCTTTAAATATTGGATAAAAGCACGTAGAAGCACATTTAAATTTGAATAATAATAAAGATCTCATTAGATTTTTTGTGCTTCCTGAAAAGTTACGAATTTCTTTATTAAGAGTTATTCACTATAAGCCATCGATATGCGAAATGAAAAATTCTCATTGGTAAGTACCAATGAGAATTTTTCATTTTTTAGAGCAAGTGCTCGCTTTTGAACCCGCAACCTCATGCATGAGATGCTAACCTAACCTAACCTAACCTTAACCATCAAGACCAGGCCCATAATACAAATAAAAGAGGAAGTGACAATTAATAAAAAAAAAAACTAACATTCAAGCAGCTATGGCCGTTTCAATGAGGTTATCAGTAACTTTATATTCCCGGCAGGATGTGATATTATGATTTACTTATAACAATTAAGTATCTGAAGAAGCTACAAGAACCCATGAGTTTCGGGAAAACACAAGTTAATTTTAAAGAAAAACTATGTTCAGTAAAAAATATTGTGGAAAGAAAAAAATGAAAGCTGGGTGCTAATTAATGCAATATGTACAGTCAGGGGTCAAAAGTGCAGTTGCACTCCATCAATGCTAAAGAGTCTAAAATGTCTTTGTAGAAGAAGGTCAATGTTTCATGCCTGATTTGATTTGTAGCTTAGAATCAATAGTATTGATTAAACTAGTTGCGGACTATGAAACTTCTACTACGAAGAAATTTTAGACACTTTAGCATTGGTAGAATGTAACTCCACTTTTGACCCCTGACTGTACATATTGCATTAATTAGCACCCAGCTTTCATTTTTTTCTTTCCACAATATTTTTTACTGAACATAGTTTTTCTTTAAAATTAACTTGTGTAGATCCCACTATCAAGTCCTGACAGAAATATGTTGAATTACTAATAATCCTTTTTTTTGTGAGGTGGAAAATCATCAAAAAACTTTCGCCCTGAGTGGAGCGAGGGCCTCTTGTCAGAGTTTTACTGAATAAAACCCACCTGTGTTCCTTTCCTTATGTTGCCGTTTGCGTTCCACTGTAACTGTTTCAACCAATTCAGCAGCCATTAAATTTTAAAACATAAAATATTCGTGACAATTTTAATTTATTTTTATAACTAAGTAAAAATCGTTTTTTAATTCTTTATCTTTAAGGGCCAATACATTTAAAATGAACACAATGAGGTCTCCTACAAACTTAGATAGAAAATGATTGATCGAAGTTTTATTTTATTTCAGTAATTCTTCTGCAAATTATTTGACCTAGGTTTTGTATTTTATTCAGAAATCAATCATCTTTTGTTCGTTAAGTGAATTTGCGAAATAGTCTTCAGAAAGTCGAGAGTATAATCAATTTTACTTTTAAAGTTTTGAAATACAGTGCAAGCATGAAATTGCTCGTTGTTGACTAATTAAGGGCAATGTTCATATATTGATCTATACTAATTTTGTATCTGTTGCTAAGTTTTCAGTCTATACTATGCCTTTAGCACAGGCTAAAGGCATAGGCACTTTTGTCACAGGACAAAAGTGTATTTCAAAATAAAAACAGCATTTTTTTTTTAGTAATAATATCACCTAGTACCTAATAATACTAAACGTTTTTTTTATATTTTACTAGAATAGTTTTTTTATCCTTGAACCTAATCCAAATAATTCACTAACATTAGAAGGGGATCTTAAACGGTCACTGTTCTAACCTAATCTAACCCACTTAATCGCTTCGTTCGCTCGCTATCGCATTTTAATGGTCACTATTTTAATCTGACCTAATCCAGGCGCGATTTTTTACTTAACCTAACCTAAATGATTCACTAACATTAGAAGGGGATCTGGCGCTTAGCAGCCGTTGCCGCGGCATGCTCGCTTTGCTCGCTCGCCTTTACGCTTTAATGGTTACTGTACCAACCTAACCTAATCCACATGATCACTTCATTTACTCGCCATTTACTCGCGACCTGACCTAATCCAGCCGCGATGCTCCACAGCACATTAATACAGAAACACACAGTGCTGGAGCAACAGTATATTACAGAAAAGTTTAGCAACACGCCGAGTCAACTTGTAATACTAACAGTGTGTTAAACGATACAGCTGCGACAAATATATATTTTAAACGATAGACCTAATGATTTTCGATGAAATAAACTTTATATCCATTAACGTTATACGAAATTTGTTTTAGATTATGTAAATATTAAATGTAAAGAATTATATCAACAGTTGGTATATCTTAAGTTTATTATATCTTGTGAATGTTATTGAAATAAAAATATACCAAATAACTTTATATGATAAGAGACGCTCCCGTTTTTAATATCGTGCGTCTTTGAACACGCATACTGGATTGTTCCGCACGCGTAGCCCTCGCAAATGTGCATTTCATACAAGTATTTATTGTAATGCGTGGAATACGCACGCGGGACTCGGTTTTTTTTGCATTTTGAAATTTTGTGCGTGATAAAATCCGCACGATATTAAAAACTCCCTAAGGCATTTAAGACCGTCTTTGTAGTATTGCATGAAGTTTTAATAAATAAATAGATGTCGGTGGCAAATTATTGGCAAATTTTATGGAAAGAATTTCAAGGAAAAAAATAAATTTGTGTTAGTAGAAGATATATTTTGAATATTACCTTACAGTAATAAATTATTAATTATCAATACATATCGGTTTCACGAAAACACGGTTGAATGGAAAATGGAACAAGTGAACTATATGAGCTTTTGTTTCGTAATTGGTGTACAATTTCACTGTCGTTTCATTATTTTGGTTTAAACTATAGATAGTTTTATATTATAATTATTATTATTGACATAAGTAAAGATTTTGGCTAGGCGATTGTCAAACTTACTGTAATGATTATGACATGTTAGAACATGTTCTAACATGATTATGACTTATGATTATGTCATAATCATTACCGTAAGTTGCCATGTGCCAAATTTCATCCAAATCCGTTCAGAAAATTAAGCACGACTTAGAGAGCAGTGGTGGCAGAGTGGTACGGCCCCGACTTACGAGTTACAGGTCGCGGGTTCAAACCCAGCCAGGCGCATTACTTTGTGTAATTTATTTCATTACGTCTGCTCTCAAAACGGTGAAGGAAAACATCGTGAGGAAACCAGCATGTCCAAGAACCTAAAATTCGAAGACATATGACATCCACCAAACCGCACTGGGCCCGCGTGGTGGGTTACGGCCCATTCCCTCTCCTAGAGAGGAGGCCTAAGTCGCAACAGTGGGAACATCTGCTGTCAACACATACTAGCATACAAACTTTCACTTTAATCGTATTAGTGTGATACTTACTTAAATCAGGCACTTATGAATTAATGATCAAAGTGTGTCAATTACAAAGATAAAGGTAATTGCACATTCCAAAGCGTAGATTTCTATGGAAAAGAACGTGCAATGATTTTGTATACGTAACGTTTAAATGTATGAATGAGCATATTAACAAATCAGTGTAAATACTATCGTACAAATTAAACCTTGTTCAGGTACTAAGCATAATTTATTACAGATATTCTAATTTAATAAAAATCTGAAATATATTTGCTTACCCATTTACAAAATACATTTCTATTTCATCGTTTTTTTTTAAATTCTACTTTGTTTTATATGTAAGCTCAGGATGAATATCTAACTTGAAATCCTTTCCAGAGACCCTATTTTGTAGGCGATGCGTAGATAATGAGCAATAAACAAACTATTCCAAACCAAGCAACTAATTTATTGAAATGTTAAAATTGGGTATTCACTTCACAACGAGCAGTGAGACAGTCCCTAGACTAGTTGTTCTTCACACGGTTGCCGACAGAGAAAAAGAGCTGTATATCTTTTTTGTATTGTGTGTGGCCTCTCGCAGGTTTACCTACGAGGTTGTCGACTGCTTAAGCGGATTTGCCTGTGGAGGTCTTTATTAGAAAATCTAAGCCTCCAGCTAGGGCTTAGAGAGCTGCGTCCCTGCAGTCACTTTTATCTGTTCGGTTCGTAGGAACGCCAGATTCTGTCAATGACGCATTCATTTGTTCTCAAGCTTCTGTACTATTGACTTCACTGTTTGGACATCTCTAACGTGCGCGGACATCACTAAGTGCCGGGCGACAGCGGGTGGGAGCAGAGGTCGCGCCTCGCCTGGCACTGATCATCCCATCTTACCACCGAGCGCGCGTATTTTATTTTCAATCTACATATATTATTATTTCTTGCCATGCCGCTTGTATTTCCAACAATTTGTTAATTATTATACAGTCCACTAAAGTCGCTTGAGTTTTTGTGCTGTCCTACAACCACCTGTAGGGCTTTACCGCATCCTTTCTATCACTGATATTTGTTTCTTGCCGGTTTACCAGAATTACTTTTAATATACCTTCCCCTAGATTGTTTGCTTTCTATGTTTAAAATATAACAAACAGTTTCCATAGCAAACAGATCACATATATACAATCATGGTGGCCATGAATGTTGAAGTCTACCCATAATTACTCCAGTAATGAAACTCTCTTTTTATGAGCATTACAAATTTTAAACACCCCCGTAATTGCCTTTAACATGGTGTCTGAAGCTATTACACTAATTAACATCGTATTACAACACCCATTGCACTGTTTGGTCACATGAAAAAGTGCTCTAAAGTACGGGATATGTAGAAAATGAAATGGTTTGTAAAACAGTAATTGCTTTGCACTACTCTGAGGGAAAAATTGCACGGTTGGTATAGTATAGCATATTTGGCCTTATAATGTTCCCACTGTTGGGACTCAGGCCTCCTCTCTAGGAGAGGGAACGGGCCGTAATCTACCACGTAGGCCCAGTGCGGGTTGGTGGATGTCACATGTCTTCGAATTTTTGGTTTTACGACTTGCGGATTTCCTCACGATGTTTTCGAGAGTGGTGGTGATGAAAATAAATTACACAAAGTAATGCGCCTGGGTGGGTTTGAACCCGCGACCTACAACTCGTAAGTCGGCGCCGTTACCACTGGGCCACCACTCTCTACGGTTGGTGTAGTAGTATGCAGTAAACTCGTTAAAAAATAATAGGCCTGATTTGACATTTGAGAAATACCCTAGAATGTAACTTGGGACGAAACTGAAAGAAACAATAAAATGATAATTAATTACATCAAGTAATTTTAAAAAATACACAAATTTTTTTGGCGCGTTATGTAATATGATTGATGATATTGCAAGTATTACTTTTTGCGTATTTATGTATTCGTTTTGACAGATGTCAAAAGTATAATAAGTATTTGTTTTGACAGAGGCCTTTTATATATTATATTATTATTAATTTCGATGATAACGATAAAACTTATTCATAAAAGTCTTAATTTAAATTACATCGAAATAATTTTGCTAATTATTTATTTAAATGGTACTGAACAATTCACAGAGTTTTATGAATAAGAATAATCAAGTAATGGTATCATAAATTAATTTTAGTGAAAACTTCTATTACTGAAAATTAGACTTACGTTTGAAAAGCTGCTTTGGTAGTATTCTACCAGAGTATTAATAGGATTCAATCCCTATCAAGTAAAGTACAAGTAAGTAGTCTCGAGACGTCAACTTAAACGGAGCGTAATGTTCCACGCACGGCTCAAAGAGATGTCAGCAAAACCGTAGGGGCCGAGCAAACCCGGGGCCCTGGGACGAAGGAACAAGAGTGGGTTTTAAGTCAGAAAAAGTCTGACACTATCTCCCGCTCTGCCCAAGAGCGAGATTTGTCATTAGATGATTTTCCCACCTAAAAAAAGGGGCCGAGCAAAGCCGAAGCCTAATGAAATCATTCTAAAACGGAAAGTGTCCTGGAACGTAAAGGCAAAGAAGGAACATAGCTTTGGTTTTAATCAGTAAAAGTCTGACACGCCCTCCTGTTCCGTTCTAGAGCGGGAGAAGTCATTGGTTGATTGCTCACCTTAAAAAACAGCACCCACGATATAAAAGTATATTTAAGTGCGGGGCAAAAAAAATCGTTTTAAGCTAATTAAGGCCCACAAAGGTTTATTAATATTATTCTTAACGTGTTGCTCCAGTGTGTGGCCAATAAATACTGATTCGGTCTATCAATATGGTTACCAAATAAATTAAATCTGACAGCAAAATGGACTGAGTTCGATAATAATTTTCGAGGGATATTGTTAATTGTTGAATTGGATCGACGAATTTAACACTCGAATTTTCGTAATGAGTTTCAATACTATTTTATTTGGACAGGTCAGTGGAACGCATTCTGTCTGGTCCTCAAAATATCACCTCATATATTAATGTACATATATCTCGTATCTGACCTTGGTTCAGGTCATGATCTGGAGTTAGATGTAATGGGAAGCGGTCACCTTTGCACGGTGACAGTACGGTCATTGGTTGAGTGATCGGCTATTGCACTGCGTGTCGCGGATTCGATTCCCGTTCGGAACAAATATTTGTATGGCCTGCAGATATTTTTTCTGGATCAGGGTGTCTTGTATATTGGAGTTTATATGTTTGTGAACTCGCCAATGATACAGGAATAATTCTTAGTATAGGGATTCCTAGTGTGGGGAAAAGATTGAAAAACTGGGCAAGTGTGAGTCGGACTCGGGCCCTGAGTGTTCCGTACAAACTGTAATTCTCGAAAGGAGTCTTAAAGATTTTTCCGAATTGCAAAAAAGTTTTTTTTTTGTGACGTAGATAACAACAAATTTACTGTTTTCAGATTTATTCCTATACCTGTGTTATAAATCCTTGCTTTATGCCGAAATTCAGAATTCTGAGTCAACGGGAAGTATGCTATGAATTTTGATTCCTTTGAGAGTATCGAAATATAGGTTTTATTAAACGGCCGTATCTTTTTATTCGTTAACTTAGAAGTTTGACTTTTTCACAGCTTCAAGGGACTGCAAACTTAAGTATCTTCATCATCATCATCATCAACTTAAGTATATGGGTTTTAATTTCAACTCGATACCTCCACGCGTTTTCAAGATAAAGGGTTTTGACAGACAGACGGACGGAAAACAAATTGATCACATAAGGGCTCTTTTTTTCCTTTTGACCCTAAAAACTACACCTCCGAAGCCAGCGAAATAGGTAGCCGAAACCGTCAGGTAGAGAACAGAGACAGCCTCGATTTATAGCAAAAATACTTTATACAGAAAAAAAACAATATAGAAAGTCAATAAGCTTGAAAAAACAGTTCAAGTAACAAGTTTCCTAAAAAAAAAAAACAATTCGGTCAACCACATTTAGGAACAAAGGCACAACAATTATTTCCACCCTATTTCGACTTACAAACAAAACAAGCTTTCAACCTCACACATTTGATTCCGTCCAAAGGAATAAGTGCAAAAAATACAATATCGCAAATACGCAATTTCTATTCGGTTCACTGTTGTCGTATTCCCGATATTACTTTTTCAGCTATTATTCTAAGTTGAGCCGCTAAAATTTTAGTTCTTAAGCTGAACGCAGACTTGATTCAAAACTGTCTTATATTTATTATTTATTTATTAATACATACAATTGTTTTAACAATTCTGTTTTGTTGTTGTTTTTCAATTTCGGTTCTGGAATGGCGACCATGTACCGGAACGCCACGTAGCGTTGGAAGGCCTCCTACAAGGTGGACCGATGACCTGGTAACGGTCGCGGGAGTACGATGGATGCGAGACGCACAGGACCGTTCATTGTGGCGGCACTTGGGGGAGGCCTATGTCCAGCAGTGGACGTCTTTCAGCTGAAATGATGATGATGACATACAATTGTTTTTATATACCCAAGGTAACAAATGTAGTTGCAAAATAGCCGCACTTAGAGACGCCACCCACAGACTGATCAAATATCCATTAGTGAAGGCTGCATACATACATATTAATCAATGGTCAGTCTCAAGCAGTACCTTGGAGAACTGGCACAAGTTACACAGAGGACAACACACTTAGTGTCACCCTCTCGAATTCCACCAATGTGCAAGAAAAAATATCTAATCGCAGAGAGACGCTATTAAGTATTTCTACCGCCCCAGTCACGGGTGCGAACTTTAAACAGCCTTTCCCTCGTTCCTGAGCGCAGCCTACTGTTTGGAACGAGCAATCCCAACGACTCTAATATTTGTGGATTATTTAGCATACCTAGTATATAATAGAATATACATAATAGATGCTGACAAACTTGTAGCTTTCTGGAAGCACGAGCACCGGGAGAGGGGCGCAAGAGTGCTTTTTTTTATCTCGACAAAGTTAGTTCAACTCTGTGTGAGCAGTTTTTTTTTAATTATTGATAGACTCACGCTTGACCACTCCCCTGATGGTAAGCAATGATATGGTCGGTTATACCTCAGGAAACACAGACTCTGGCAGGGAATTTAGCTCCTTAGCTGTGAATGTGTCCGGCACAATGAATGTGTCCATGTGTTCTGAAGATGTACCTTCCTGAATATAGTACTATCGGTGCAAAATGATGCGAGCAATAGATGATTTCGGACTGAAATGATAATGATGATATAAGATATTTCCATGATAATGCTCACATTCACAAGAGTTGCCTCAGTCCGTTTCGTAACAAATCGGTTTGTCTTTGATATACAATGCTGTTTTGTTCCTTGTGTGTGCACTGACCGCTTTATGACAGTTGTGTTTTGTTCACACGTTACTGGTTTGTTTGCTATGGTCGGAACGGTTCAACACCAATACTTTCATAGAAAGGGATGACTTAAAGGATTCTGCAGATAGGCGCACAATACGACAATCATTTACCAAATTGTGTCACGGAACTCGTAACACTGACGTGGCTAAGTCTGCGCACGGCCTTAAAAAAAGTAACTCCAGACCACAGACATATCGAAATAAACAGTCTTGTTCTAATGCTGGATAAAAATGTAAAGATCAAAGACTACTTCATTCCTTTCGCTGTTTTATCTGAGATAAAGCTTTTTACAATTAACAATTATAATCTTCAATTGAAGAAAATTTTCCAATGTTTAACCTTTTCATATCCTTTCCTTGGAAACCTTTTCACTATCTCATTTATTAAGGAAAGCTAGTTTCTTCGCTTTAAAAGTCAGTTAAAGTCTAGCTAAGTTAAAAGGTAATGGAAATTTTTAAAATTTGTAAACATAAGCCGTAGTTTATTTGTCCTTTCTTCGAGGGAACCATTGTGTGGAATGCCTGGAGGACATCCACCGTGTCCTTGTGGAGGCACTCGGTGATGACGCTTTCGGCTCTGGTTCAGGCCATGATGACGAAGATGAATGAGACCGGAGCGAGAGGAAATGAGAAGCGACCGCCTCTTTTTGCAAAGCTAATGCTGGTGAAGGAGAGGGCCGCAATCGTGAAAAAAAGAAACATGGGACAGGAGACGCCTCGGGAGTTGGGAGTCGCAGGATGATTCCTGGCTACACTAGGCGCGGGCTTCCGGACGACGAGTGATGGGTAGCTCGCAGTTCGCCCGTCAAAGTAAAGACTGAGCCCGACTGTTCCAGGCATGCCTCAAAGATATGTCAGTAAACCATAGGGATCCAACACGACCAATGCCCGCTATCACTCTATCAATTGGTGAAAACTGTATTTAAATTCGTTCAGTAGTTTTTAAGTTTTATGCGAACAAACAGAAAGATGCAGTGAGAGACTTTCGTTTTAAAATATGTTTAAGTATATAGATATAATGTTAAGAATTTAAAGGTCTGATAGTAGTGAAGTACCTGGTTATCTATTCAATATCGGCATCACTTGGCACACATCTTGCAGCCCACCACCTGGATTACAGTATCACAGGACTTTACATTCCAATTCTAGTAGAGCGTTCTCTTCGCATAAAAATGTACGAAAACTCAAAACCAAGAACAGATTATAATGCCCTTAATATTTCAGCTTCTTGAAAAGCAGTTGTGATAAAAACTACCCAATTATAACAAAACCATTCTTTCAGTATTCCCCTTTAAACTTTGAAATCGCGTGCTTTGACTTGCTTTAAGAGGAGTACTTGAGCACGCGCGGTCACTCCCTAATAGGAGTCGCCGCTTTTAGTTGGAACCCTTGTATTGGCCGTTGTTAAACTTTCTGCTGTATTTGCGAAACACGGCTCAGCTTTGTTGGGTCATGACATGACCCTGGCTTTGTTAAAAGTTAGCGAAAAGTGTTGTCAGTAAGCTATGAATTTAACGACTGATCGTCCTGGTGAGGGTTGCGAGAATCAGATGCATGAGAGGCGCACAGTACTGGTCGTCGAGACGACACTTGGCAGAGTGCTATATCCAGCCATGGACGTCTTTCGGTTGAAATGATGATGATATGAATGATTGGGTAAAACTTGTACATGGTTCTGAAAAACAACAATATTCTTGTCTTACAGTCATCCTCATTCATCATCATTTCAGCCGAAAGACAGACATAGGCCTCCCTCAAGTGTTACCACAATGAACGTTCCTGTGCGTCTCGCATCGATTTTCGCAACCCTTACCAGGTCATCAGTCTACCTTGTAGGAGACCTGATTTCAGCCTCGCCCGCGTTATATTTTAAAGTCATCTTAAGGAAACATACTCCTATGATAAAAAGTAATCTTTGCCCTATCACAGGGTCGTGCACCAAAGGGTTCCAGGGTCCTACCTGTTTGCCAAATTTCATCCAAATCGTAAACATGTACATACAAACTTTTGCCAATATAATATTAGTATGATTACATCACACCCCAATCGTGATGAAATCTTGAATATCTAACATGTTAACTAGCATAATACATACATATATCAAACAGATTGATTATCCGTTACAGCCGAGATAGATGTAAGAACACGCCTCGTGAATCCACATTACCCGTATGTCCGGACTCAGGAATATGGACTCCGGAATCCATTTCCCGTTATTACCTTTGTACGATGTGTTCGAAGACGACTGCATTATTCCTGTAGTAGTAGGTATTCTTGCACGTAGTTAGAGAAATTTTTAAATAGTTTTTTTTTATCTGGCTCTATACGCCATTTGCAATAATATCTGATATTTAAACCACCCTTTTTTACTTTTCGATAAACCGATTTTGATTTCTACTCCGTAGACCTAAGAATGGCATTAAAATAGAAAAAGTGGTTACAATACCAATTATTTACTGCAATAGTCATTTATCATGTTACCGACGCCAAAAGTCATAATCGCTTGAAAGGACAGTAAAAAATTATTTGTTTAAATATCAATCGCAAATGGAGTTTAGATACGGTAGAATTCTATCAACAATTACAAATGTACGTGAAATTCCGGTAGTGCTCTTCTGTAGTCTATATTAATCGTTTTGACTATTTCATTATCAGCCTTATAATGTTCCCACTGCTGGGACTCAGGCCTTGTCTCTATCACAGAGGGAATGGACCGCCCCACCACACGGGCCCAACCATTAACATTTGTGTTTACCATTTATAGCTTAGCATAATCAGCCTTTTAATGTTTTCACTGCTAGGTCTATAGAAGAGGGAATGGACCGTAATCCACCACACAAGCCCATAGCAGGTTGGTGGATGTCACACATTTTCGAATTTTTAGTTCTAGGATACGCCGGTTTTCTCATGATGTTTTCTTTCACCGTTTTAGAGCAGTGGTGATGAAATAAACTACAGAACGTAATGCGCCTGGCTGAGTTTTAACCCACAACTCGTAAGTCGGGGCCGTTACCACTGGGCTAGTACTATACATTAGCATAGTCGTGAGGGGTCACGACTTTTCCAGGACCGGATGGGGATCCGGTCCTGGAAAAGTGGTCACTGTATTTGAAAATTGTATTGAATGTAACGATGTGGATAAGTTTAAGTACTTCTCTATTCAAATTTTGTAGGTCGTGAGTGATGCCAGTAGTGGAGACAGGTTTTCACTCAGAAGGCAAACGCAA
The DNA here is from genome assembly GCA_949316375.1 of Mythimna vitellina. NCBI lineage: Eukaryota > Metazoa > Arthropoda > Insecta > Lepidoptera > Noctuidae > Mythimna > Mythimna vitellina. The sequence continues at coordinate 7,957,138 of OX438696.1, forward strand.
TAAGATAATAAAAAAAGTATAATATAATAATACTAATACTTTAACACTAATACTTTTTAAAAAGTATGCATTTATACTAAGCGGTACCTACCTTACTCATTGTCTCACATAAAAAAATAGCTATACAATGACTCATCTCTTTTCCGGACTTTTTTCACTTTAGTTTCATCATTTAAATTTTGTAGGTCGTGAGTGATGCCAGGAGTGGAGACAGGTTTTTACTCAGAAGGCAAACGCAATAAGATAATAAAAAGTATAACATAATAATACTAATACTTTAATACTAATACTTTTTTAAAATATTAATTCTTTTCTTTAAAATGTATGCATTTATACTAAACGGTACCTACCTTACTCATTGTTGTCTCTCATAAAAAAATAACTATACAATGACTCATCTCTTTTTCGGACCTTTTTCACTTTAGTTTCATCATTAACGTATCTGTGCTTTGTACTTAAATGATACACGAAACTCCCACATAATACGGTAGATGACAGCGTGTTCAGAAATAGATAGGATACTACCAATGCCTTTCACGATGTTTCAGACGAATAGTCTGCGCATGATATGCACTATCAATACAACAGATGGAATATAGACGGCTTTGAGGACTGGTCATAACTGTCAATCGTATCATGGAATAGGTTCAAAGGCATGGACGATATTGTTACAGAGTATTTCCAATTGTACCCAGAAATTAAGATATCGTATTTAATGTTATTTAGTAGACACAGGCTTAAATTTTCTTACACGGAAGTTTAGCAATACTGATTTGCCTAAAAAGTTGCGAAGGAAAATAAAAAAATATATAATATAAACCTTTTTTTTGTCGTATACCAATATTTAACATAGTACAGACAGAATTATTAAACAATTCATGTACCTACAAAGACGAACTTAACGATGAATTTACAATAAACAAAAAAAGGCTTGGGCATATGATGCCCTGAAGTGTTGAGTCGCCAAAAAGATTTCAAATAAAATGTTTGTCTAATTTCTTGGAAAACAAGGCACACATCATACGTCACAGTATCATTTTGTACTTTAAAAATATATCCAAACGGTGGTGAATATGGTTCAATGCCTTTTATCCTCCACAACATTACCACAGAGCATTAAAATAATCAACTTCCCAAATATATTTACGCGAAAAGTAAGCGAAAAAAATACAACGGACAAATGAATAAATCCCGTAACCTATGAAGAAATATAGGGGAATACGCAGCACAAAACGAGTAACTGGGGTACACAACATTTTTATGTGACAGTACAATCGTGACCGACTTTACGTAGGCACGACTTTGGCCCGGTTCGTCCTCTCACGTCACTTTTGGGATTTGGAAAAAAATGTTTGCAGTCTCTGTATTATGACATTGGTTATGTTTTGTGTCTAGAGAAAATATGTTGGCGTTTGTTGGAGACTTTCGGTAGTCATGGAATTTTATTACGATGAGAGTCAATGTACATGTAGGAACTTGTATGAATGTTCTTTTTTGCTTGATCGAAGTCTTATAAGAATGTATTGTTATTACTGAAATATCTCAAAAACGTCGTACACTTTTCAATACTATGTTGAAAAAAGAATTTCTTTATGCATAATGAAATTATTAGAAAAAAGATTAGTAATAATGCAAATTTTGATTGGACAAAGTCGCATTGATTCTATAAGAGTGGCTAACCCAATATACATTACCCTACAATCGTTCTTACGTGATTATTATGTCATTTTATCACATAAAAAACACAACAAATTTTTCTCTAGACATTTTGGAAACACAGATATCTAAGGGATATTATCTAGGTTTTTTTGAAATTAAATTGTAAATTTGAATAAAACAAATCCAGTAAACGTAAAGACTTTCCCTTTGGCCCTTGGCCCTTCATAATGTAGGTATTCATAAATAAAGAAAATATAACAATAGAAACCTCGTATCTACCAACCAACCAAAATTCTGAATGACAAAAAAATTCTCCAAAACTTTTAAGGTTTTTAAAAACACGTGTATTCCCTGGAACAAGTTTTGTGAAATATTCGAGTGGGTGACGCAAATTCCGAATGCCAGCAGTGCGTTCAGGCGTTATCTTTCTTTTTTCGCGTTGCCTCTTTATCAAACATTGCGCTGGATTGCTTTGGATAAAACAACAAGCTTTTAAACCATTATTGTGGACGAAAAATGGCTCGAAAAGGGTCTTTTTAAATAGTAATAAGTGTGAAATTCATAATAATATAAATTCCAATGATAATACGGAATCTCCTGGTGTACTAATTCATTTGATTACTGTCTCACCGTAGTATTTATTTCTTTGACACTCTTTAATTGTTTTTTTTTTAGGTGGGAAAATCATCTTATGACAAATCTCGCTCTTGGGCGGAGCGAAAGATAGTGTCAGACTTTTACTGACAAAAAACACACTCCTGTTCCTTCTTTGTCTTCGTCCCTTCTTCTTGAGGCGCGCGTGGAACAATACGCGCAGTCGACGACTTGGACTTGATCCGGACGGTTACCGGCCGGCCGGACGGCGAGCCACCCATTGCTCGCCGTCCGCAAGCCCGCATAATAGTCATAATTTTGCAAACATGGAAAGTCCGTTAAAAATAGGAATCGATTCAATAGCCAGTTTCAGGACGTGCGTTTATTATGTTTAAGTGGTATACTCGTATGTACTATATACATACTATTAAGGAAATAAAAAAACACTGCTTCTAACCATCAAAATAAATAACTTTCTTCGGAAAAGTCATAGTTAGTAAATATAGTATAGTAATAGTCTAGTGGTTAGTGACCCTGACTGCTATGCCGGAGGTCGTGGGTTCGATTCCCACCCAGGACAAATGTTTGTGTATGACCACGATCATTTGTTCTGTGTCTGGGTGTAGTTTTATCTGTATATGTATGTATTTAGAAATATATAAGTGTGTTTATCAGTTGTCTAGTACTCATAACACAAGCTCTGCTTAGCTTGGGACTAGACGGCGTTGTGTGAAGGTTGTGGAATATTATTATATTATATACTAGCTTTTGCCCGCGGCTTCGCTCCCGTCTATATTCTACTACTCTACCCTACTCTACCCTACTCTACCCTACTCTTCCCTACTCTACCCTACTCTACCCTACTCTACCCTACTCTACCCTACTCAACCCTCCTCTACCCTACTCAACCCTCCTCTACCCTACTCTACCCTACTCTACCCTACTCTACCCTACTCTACCCTACTCTACCCTACTCTACCCTACTCTACCCTACTCTACCCTCCTCTACCCTCCTCTACCCTCCTCTACCCTCCTCTACCCTACTCTACCCTACTCTATCCTACTCTACCCTACTCTACCCTACTCTACCCTACTCTACCCTACTCTACCCTACTCTACGCTACTCTACCCTACTCTACGCTACTCTACCCTACTCTACGCTACTCTACGCTACTCTACCCTACTCTACCCTACTCTACCCTACTCTACCCTACTCTACCCTACTCTACCCTACTCTACCCTACTCTACCCTACTCTACCCTACTCTACCCTACTCTACCCTACTCTACCCTACTCTACCCTACTCTACCCTACTCTACCCTACTCTACCCTACTCTACCCTCCTCTACCCTCCTCTACCCTCCTCTACCCTCCTCTACCCTGCTCTACCCTCCTCTACCCTACTCTACCCTACTCTATCCTACTCTACCCTACTCTACCCAACTCTACCCAACTCTACCCAACTCTACCCTACTCTACGCTACTCTACCCAACTCTACCCTACTCTACCCTACTCTACTCTACTCTACTCTACCCTAATCTACCGTACTCGATAAAATGTATCCTATGTCCGTCTGTCGGTTCGCAGCTACCACCCCACCAATCTTCAGCAAAATCGGTTGAGCAGTTCTTGAGTTATAAATAGTGTAACTAACACGACTTTCTTTTATATATATAGATTTGTCAGCTTATTTAACGCAGCATTGCAAGCAGGCTGGATTGCTTGTATGTGAAACGTTGCTGCAAGCTTTCTTCCTCGGTGCTCAGCTTGTAGCAGGAATTCGCATACCAAGTTTGTTAAGTAGATAAAGTATGCAGCTTTAGGTTTACTTATATAGTCGTAAGGAAACAATGTTACTAACATTTTGAAGCTTAGTTACACAATTCTTGCGCCGATATAGTTTCGTAATTACCGCGTAAAAGTTAGGACCGTAGTTAACCGCATAAAATTATATACCGCGTTTTTGTTTGTGTGACAACTTGAAACACTTCCTATCTTGCATACTATTCTCGCAAAGCCTCGTGAGAAAGAGAACGCAGATAGATTTGATGTGAAGAATTCGTTTGGAATCGCCCGCAACGCTAAGACAGCCTTCCGCGCATTTTATAAGAAATAAATAGCTTGTTATAAAAAAAAAATAACCGTCTTAAAAAGCTTGTTATAAAAAAAAAATAACCGTCTTTACTAAAATAAAACACTGAAACGATCAAAATAACTTTACTTTCGTACGTCGGTGTTTCTCAGTATTGTTTGTTTTTTATTTAACACCGACTTCCGAAATTAAAGTTATTTTGATCGTTTTAGTGTTTTTTGTAGTGAAGACGGTTTTTTTTATTTGTCACCATTTAGTTGCGAAACACTTGTAGCCAGAAAACCTATTTCTCATGACAATTCCAATTAAACCAAACACTGCTAGGACATTGTTTTATTATGAAGTTTCCGTGTCCACCTTCCACCTTTCGGCCCCATCATCAGATCGAAGTCTCCGGCAAATCTCTTGTTGACTTAAGCCACAAAGGAAATCATAAAAAGCCATTGAATGAAAATGTTCACGAGTTAAATTCATTTTGATAACGACACACAATTTTCAAAAGGACGCCACAATGAAAAAAACAAGTGACAGTTTCGCAAATAAAAAAGTAACGAGTTCCGTTTTTGAATTCTTATAATTGTTTTTTTATTCTTTTATTATAAATTGCCAGATCCAGAAACTTTCAGTATACCCCACGTATTGTAAGGTGTCAAGTACTTACTAACGATAACCTGCAAAATACACTCCACAAAACATAGTAATACTCGTGCGTCCACACAATTCACAAGTTGTACAATAAATTGTCAATGCCTATAGGTACAATATTGTGCTCACGAAATTACTATTTTTTGGAGCCCGAGACAAACTATACATTTAATTATAGTAACTTACGTACAAGTCCCGATCCCGCACTAATGTACTTAGTGCGGGATCGGGACTTGTTGTTGTGAAACTAAATAAAAAATTCCATCAGGATAAAGACACATCTGGTAGAGATAGATTCTTCTTGATCAGAGTAACTAAACGTGGCCCTAGATGATCATGGCTGCAAGCCTGGAGACAGGACAGGACAGGACAGGAAATTCATAGAATAGCATTTATTCGACGCAGGCAATACAATAGGAAACAATACAAAATAATAAAAAAGAGTACAGAAATACAATACAGTTGCGCTGAACGTGCCCGAACTGAAAGGGTTGCCAACTCAACAATTGCTGGGCGTTAGACACCCAGCGCTGGTTTTCAGCTGGCACCCCGCAGTGACGGAGACACGCTTTGGCAATCTTAGCTTGATCTTGGGCCACCTCTGTACATAAATCAAGATAAGGGTCTGCATTTACAAAAGTTTGGGGAAAGGCTGCATTCGAAGCAACCTATGTAGCTCTTTTGATGTTCGCCAATTGCTCATTTACTAGAGCTATTAAACTACAGTCAAATGGGGTGAATAGAAACTCAGGAGTGAATAGAAAAAAAACTTCAAAAGGTATTTTCACGATATTTGAATATTTTTTTCAGCATTTAACTTTATCAATTTATTAATGAATTGTTATTCTAAAAAGTCGATGCTTTTTTAAAAGCCGATAATATTGTATGAAAGTGAAAAACCAAACCAAAGTTTTGTTTCTATTCACCCCGTTTTCCGGTATTTATGTGTCACTAGATGCTGCCAGTGGCTTTGCCTGTGTAAATAGAAAATACTCCCATGGAAACATACTCCCAGGATCAAAAAATAGGATCTACAAATATATGCTATCTAGATATTCCACAGTAAACTATTTATCCTGCGAATGTAGACCACTGGGTAGGTACCAAACTTCATCTAAACCTGTTCAGCGGTTCGAACGTGAAGAAGCGACACACATACTGGCTTCATCTAGTTTAAATTGACAAATAAATTGACGTGTAAAAGTGTTTTTAAACCTAGTAGCAAAATAAATATCATTTATCATAAATACAAACTTACAAAATAACTAATAACGAACCTTTAATATAAAATTTATTTGAACCTATAATTCCAAGTCAATCCAAAGATATAACACTTCAGCGCAACCCGTTTTAAAAAACGCCAATTTCATACTTTAACCCCTATTATTATTAGTGTGATCACTTCAGTGATCTTTATTTATTTTATTTTATTTTAATAAAAAATGAGCAACAAACTGTTACATTATAACATCTTACAATTAATTACATACTAGTGACCAGCCCCGGCTTCGCACGGGTGCAATGCTTGTATTATACATATAAACCTTCCTTTTGAATCACTCTGTCTATCTATTAAAAAAAACCGCATCAAAATTTGTAGCGTAGTTTTAAAGATCTAAGCATACATAGGTATAGATAGCGGCACGAATCTTGAGCGCTCGGCGAAAGAGTGGCGATCGCTTTGCGCATCGTACACTTCGGCGAGCCAATCACTGCAATCCAAACAAGATTGCACTCCCCGCCCCCGCATCTCTTTTCATACCACTAAAGAGACCCGATATTTCACTTCTGTGTGCTTCTGCGCAAGTAGAACTGTAGAAGTCAGCGCTCAAGATCCGTGCCGGTACCTGTACAGACAGCGGGAAGCGACTTTGTTTTATACTATGTAGTGATAAGACATACATTTTGGCAAATATGCTACCCATAACGTTGCCCACAGGTAAACAAATGTATAAATAACAGTATAATCACTGAGGGTGTTGGTAACAGTACATGCAATTAGAAATAATGTTATAGGGACAGTAAAAGTACAATTAAGATAGAAGAAAAAATAGCAAGGGAAACACATTAAGAGCATTCATCCGTTAAAACCACGCAGAAGCCAAAATCAATGATTTCCGACGGACGCGTTGGCACTGACGTGATTCCGCGTCTATTATATAGTGATACTAAATAATTAATTGTAGTGTAAACAAATAAGTTATTTAAAAAAATATTGTACCATATCTTATATCGTAAATGTGTTCAATTAATAGGTCTAAAAAAAAACAAAAATGCCTCATAAGGTTCAGTTGAAAACCAGCGTCAGGCAACTACCACGTAATTGTCTGGCATTTTTGCTGAACTGGACCTATTTGGCGCAGGCGCGAGACACACAATGTTAGTTATTTTATTTTCCTATTTTCTTAGGTGTTTACATGTTGTTTCTACATTGTGTATCTGTGTACGTGTGCCAAATAAAATATTTTTCTTTCTTTCTTCTTTCATATTTTATCCTAAACTAACACGTTTAATATGTAAATTTTGTAAATAAATGAACACATTCAAGATTTTAATTTTCAAAAACAATTAACAGGGGAGTAAACTGTACAACTGACTACACAATAGCTCCGATTTGATTTGTTCGATGCTCTTTCAATCAACCATTCATCATTTTTAGGGTTCATACCTCGAAAGAAAAAAACTTTATACAAAAAAAACCGACTTTACTAAAAAAAACAGTAAAAGGATCAATATAACTTTAATTTTGGAACTCGGCGTTTCTAGGTATTGTTTGTTCTTTATTTAACACCGACTTCCGAAATTAAAGTTATTGTGATCCTTTTAGTGTTGTTTTTTAAGCGAATTCGGTTTTTTGTTTTGTAAAACGGTTTTTTATTTCACTCTTTCTAGTTGTGATATACTTATAAATAGTGTGCCTATTTTCATGACAATTCCAATTAACCCAAACACAGCTAGGTTACATTGTTTTATTATGAAGTTCCTGTGTCTACCTTCCACTTTCCGGTTCCATTATCAGATAAGTTCGATAGTACCTTATAGCCAAAGTGCATGTCATGACATTTCCAATAAGCTCAAACACGGCTAGAAGACATTGATTAATGAAGTTGTTCCTGTGCCTATCTTCCGGCTCCATCATCAGATCTGTTCGATAGTACCTTATAGCCAAAGTGCATCTCATGACAATTCTAATAAGCCCAAACACGGCTAGTATACATTGAATAATTACGAAGTTCCTGTGCCTACCTTCCGGCTCCATCATCATCATCAGATCCATGACGACTGTAAATGCTTAAGTTCTTGATGAAAATACCAAAATAACTATATGGATGCCTATAATGTTTGAGGAGTTCCCTCAATTCCTCAAGGATTCCCTCATCAAGACCGGATTTTGAAAAAAATGGGACAAAATTGGAAGCGTATCCTATACGGGGGAAAAAAAATGACAACGACGGAGTTCTGAGGTGACAAACATAAAAAAAATAATAATGATGATACATAAAAAAGAAATACAAACGAATTGATGACTTCCTCCTTTTTTTGAAGTCGGTTAAAAAACTGAACCCTCATTTGATAAAATCTAACTTCTAAGTTAACGAATAAAAATGATATTGCCGCTTATGTCGCAAAAACGTATATTTTGATACTTTCAAAGGAATCAAAAATCATAGGGTACTTCCCGTTGATCTAGAATCCTGAAATTTAGCATAAAACAAGGTCTTATAGCACAGCTATAGGAATAAATCAGAAAACAGTAAATTTATTGTTATCTACGTCACAAAAAAATACTTTTTGCAATTCGGAAAAATCTTCGAGACTCCATTCGGGAATTGTAGTTCGTACGGAACCCTCTGTACGCGAGTCCGACTCGCACTTTCCCAGTTTTTTTTTTAATATCATTCACACCACGATCCGCATCCATTCGTAACGGTATCCCATTCAGTCTATCCAGATATGAGAGAAAACAATCGAATGCATTCGAGGTACGTAATTGAATTATTCGACTACGTGCACCGTTGTTCGGCAGTTTACATTTTATTCGTCCTCTGTCATTGGCAATTTATTTAATGGTTACGATGTTTGGCGGTTTTCAGACGAGTTTAATATCCATGTACACCTGCAGCTTGTGGGCTAGCTACTGTGATATCGAAAGGAGATCGCATGAGTTAGATTAAAGAGCTGGCATGTAAAATATACACGGCGCCTCCACCATTTGTCGCACTCTGCGACGGGTTGTTTGGGGGACTAAACTTTACTTATAATGAAATGCTGGATATCATATAAGATCTTTGTATTTTTCTTCATTAATAAAATATTAGCACATTATGTACGCAGAAAAGCTACAACACTCTTCGTGTCCAATTTGATAACGCCTTTAGAGCGGTTCTGGGTCTGCCTCGCTACTGCAGCGCATCGGGTATTTTCGCATGGGCACGCACCGACTGACTCTATGCGACCATGTGGAAGCGTTGTGTGTCACTCTTGCGCGAAGTGCGGGCCAGCTCCAATACTGCACTGAAAATGATCGCAAGTAAGTTGGACTTGAACCGAGATATTTTTTTTTGTTATATCTCTGCACCACCCTAAGGTCGACTGGTAGAAAATGCCTAAGGCATTAAGTCCGCCTTTGTACAATGTTTCATTAGTGCATAAAGTTTTAAATATTTGCAAGTAAGTTGGACATGTAACCGAGATATTTGTTGTGAACAAGATTGAAAATAGTTTCCATGCAGTTTCTTGCACATTCTTCTCCATAGAGATCTACACTTTGGAATGTGCTTTTAGCATAATTTTTCTGACTGACTGACTTCTCGACATTTCAAAAGTGCCTGTAAATGGTTTATTTGAAATAAAATGCTTTGAAACTTTAACTGTACTTATTATTTATTTATTTATTATTTATTAAAACTTTATGCACTAGTAAGAAACACTGTACAAAGGCGGACTTAATGCCGTAGGCATTTTCTACCAGTCGACCTTAGGGTGGTGCAGAAATGTAACATGGTAGGTGCAACATAATGATAAACTAGATTAAGAAAACAAAAAACAATAATAAATATATACTTAGATACATACATACAAATTAACAAAGTTATTATGAAAGACGTATCCAACAAATCATCGCTGTGATGATTACACCAACTTCTTACGAATGTATTCACGAGCCATCACCTTAAAAGTGAACCGACTGGAAGCCGTCCTGATGTTCAGAGGGAGCGCATTCCAAAGAGAGATCGCCTGGACAATGAAAGAGGACTGGATAAACCCAGAGCGATGTGTGGGACATCGTAGTAGGCGATTATTGGTAGATCGGAGATTTTTATTATGACCAGAGCAAAGATATTGAACTTGAGAAGTCAAATAGGAAGGAGAAGAAGGTTTATCCAGAAAAGAATACAGCGTTGTTAAGGCTCTTAGCGCTCTACGCTGACGGATGGGTAACCATTTTAAAAGTGATCGTTGCTCAGATACATGATCATACTTACGAAGGTTGAACACAAATCGAATGCAGTTATTCAGAAGGCGGTCACGTTTGTTGAGGAGATCTGCATTCAGGTCATAGTAGCACACATCACCATAGTCGATAATAGGAAAAATTAGGGCCTGTACAAGCAATGCCTTTATGTGAGCTGGAAGAAGATTTTTTAGTCGATAGAGAGACCGTAACGTTCCAGTTACTTTCTGACTGACACTACCGACCTGCTTCCGCCAATTGAGACAGGTGTCAACATGCAGACCCAGATCTTTAACGTCGGAGCTAAACGGAATCACAGCGTTATCAAATATTACGGGTGGAACAGTTAGGCCATCAAGCTTTCTCAAACTATGGGGGCTCCCTACAATGATAGCCTGGCATTTTAAAGGATTAACTGCCACCCCAAAACGGTCAGACCAGCTTTTTATAGTTTTTAAATCCTGGTTTAGCTTCTCGATTGCATCCGATATGTTGTCAACACCTGACTGACAGTAGAGCTGCAAATCGTCGGCATAGAGATGATACGCACGCTGAAGTTCATTGGTTATAAGATTAATAAAAACAGAAAACAAAAGAGGAGATAAAATACCGCCTTGAGGGACGCCAGCTGTAAGGTCACACCACTGTGATGAACCGTCTCCAACGCGAACCGACTGCTGACGACCCCGAAGATAAGAGGAAAACCACTCCAGTGCCTCTGGAGAGACCAAAAGATAGGACAGGATAGACAAGAGGACATCGTGACTGACGGTATTAAAAGCGTTGGAGAAGTCTATTAACACCAAAGTAGTTACTTTAGTGTCTTCCATTCCTCGCCTAATATCGTCAGTCACTTTAAGAAGAGCTGTCACGGTGCTGTGCCCGGGCCTGAAACCGGATTGAAATGGGCTTATGAGGGAGTTATGGTAAATGAAGTTAGAGAACTGTTTATGAACACAGGCCTCGAGCACTTTGGATAGAAACGGAAGGATAGAAATGGGACGAAAGTGACTGGAAAGAGTGGGATTAGAAATTTTAGGTAAAGGACGAAGATAAGCTTTACGCCACAGGGAAGGAAATACACCAGAGTAAAGGGAAAAGTTGACGATGTGGGATATAGCAGGAAGAAGTTGATCCAGGACCGACACGATCATATGCCGACTGATGTTATCGCAGCCCATGGCCTTCGATTTAATGGAAAGGATAATCTTTTTGATCTCTACCGGATCCACCGGAGTGAAAACAAACGGGGTAATATTGGGACGCGTCAGACCAGCAAGATAATCAATAGTTTGACATTTGGTTTGACTATCGAGCGTAGGAACAGTGGAGAAATGACAATTTAGCTCGTCCAAACCAATTGTGTTAGGAAGGTCTGAATGCTGCGATTTACCGATACCCAGAGTCCCAAGGAATTTCCAGATATCGGCAGAAGAAGAAGAAGTTATGTTACTGAGAATGTGGCGGCGTTTAGCGTTGCGTATCATCTGGTTGCACCGATTTCTAGCAGTCTTGAAACAGATCCAGTTATCTTCAGAGCGATCCCTTTTAAATTTCCGAAACGCACAGTCCCTCCGTCGCATTGCCGTCCGAATTGCATTGTTCATCCAAGGTGCAGGTGGACGCTTCAGTTTAACTTTCCTGATAGGAGCATGTGTGTCATACAATTTGGTCACAATACAATTGAAGACGCAAATTTTATCATCCACTGTAGTAGCTTCCTGCAGGGGTGTCCAATCAACACTCAATGCATCTTTCAGAAGTTGCTCACTATTCATAAGTGCAAAGGCACGCCTGTACTGGAACACGGGTTTGGGTTTAGGAGGCTTAAGGATATAAGACAAGAAAATGAGATCGTGATGGGAAAAGCCAGGAGCATCAAGTTGACCATGTGAGGAAACTAGAGAAGGATTAGATGTAAGGATCAGGTCGAGCCAAGTATCATCACCAATTTTATTATGATGAGTCGGTTGGAGAGGCAGTACATGGAGACTGGCTGACTCAATAAGATGTAGGAGTTTACGGGACCGAGGGGAGATGTGGGCAAGGAGGTTGGTGTTAAAATCTCCCATGATGATATGATGTGCATACTCCGAACCCAAAGATTCAAGTACCGATTCGAATTCGGTGAAAAAATCAAGAGTAGGGGGACAATAGATGACACCTAAAACAGTTTTGGCTCCTTTCACACAAACCTCTAGAAAAAGAAACTCAGCAGCATCAGTCGAAGAAGAAGTAGTAAGAATTTTAAAGGGGAAATCGCCGCGAATGTATATAGCTACACCACCCCCTCTCTTACCCACTCGATCATTCCGAAGAAGAATGAATCCAGGGAGAGAGTAGGTGGTAGATAGGAGTTCAGGTTTGAGCCAAGTCTCCGAAATCAGAACAGCATGAACGTTAATACAGGAAAATGTATCGTACAGTTCACTATGGTGACTAGGGACACTTTGGGCATTAATGTGGCAAACGTTAAACAACCGGTCTGGATTTGAGTTAAACTTTTGCCGTAATAAATCGCCAAGGGTGTCCGTCAGAGAAACAAAACTAACATCGCAAGAAGAGGCAGTTGACTTGTTAGCTGAAACAAAGGATTCATCATCAGAAAACATTAAATAATAAATATATATATATATATATATACACAGAAACTACAAATTACACACAAACAAGCTAGTACAACGTCAGCATGTCTGCACCACCCGCCAGCTAACATCACATAATAAAACCAGAATCAGAAAATTAAAACACAAAAAACACTAAATCACATTGAACACAGCATATATGTATGAATATTGAAAAAAGGTTTCAAAAAAATCGCAAAAGTAAGTTATTGCAAGAAAAAACAAAAATTAAGTTTTTAAGTGACACATCAGTAATCAGAACGCACCCTACAAAACATTTCGTGAACGTATCCGATTTGCAGCAAACGTCAAACCAAGTGACAAAAAGTAAACATTAAATATAACCTACAATTGAATTTGACACTAAATACAAAAATTATGGGTTTTCTGTTGAGGGTAAATACAGCAAAATAGTTTTTCGAAGGTAAAAGTGTAAATACGAATTGCATTCGACAACAAATAAACCACAAAACAAAACAAGAAATAAGAAGTCAAACGATGCAAAGAAAAAAGTTGAAAACAAAGTTATGATTGCTACATGGTTAGTAAAACCTTACTTATGTTTATACAGAGTTGATAAAATAAAAAAAACACTGTAACTAACGTGACTTCTTTTGCAGGCTATCACCTCCCTGGACCTTCGGATACTTTGCCTGCAGCGGACCAAGTTCGTCGAGAGCAGTAATTTTGTGTTTATTACCGTCGGGGGTTTTGACTACAATAACACCATCTTGAGTCCAACAAGATCGCATCCCAAAATGAAGCCGCGCCTTCCCGAAGATGGTCTGCCGGGTCCGAGTCAAGAACTCCCTGACCGAGATGGGGGAGCCTTTTAAGCCTTTCTTGGCCCGCCAGATCGCAGATTTATCATCATAAGTTGCAAATCTCACTAGTATAGGCCTATGATGATTTATATTGGCAGTACCGAGTCGGTGACAGGATTTTATGCAGGATGCAGTCAATGATTTGGCACCCAGCTGCCTATTGATAATGTCCAGGACGACTGCACTGCTAATCTCTCCGTCAACTTCTGCAATGCCCTGAAAGACAAGTGCCTTCCTCCGATGTCTGGTCTCCATCCCATCAACTTGCCTAGCACATTCATTTATTTGCTTCCGGAGCAGGCTAAACATGCTGAAGATTAACTCCCTGAAGGTCCGGAATTCTTCAGCAACCCTTGCCACAGTGTCCTTGGCAGGCCCAGCGCTCTGAATTTGAGCTTCAAGTTCCTCCATCTTACGAACAAAGCAGTCCTCGAGGCTCTTCTGTGCCGAAACAATTTCGTCAAGTTGTGACATTGTGATTCACAAATGGTCCAGAGATAGTTCAATAAGTGATGGTTCAGGTTATGAGCTGGCAGGTGGTGTAAAATATTGCAGCAGTCACATATATGTTCACAAACACTAGTATCCGCTTAAAAAAGGTAATGCACTGATAATTTACAGAAATTAAGTTATATTAATATGTAATTTTATTTAAATTAAAAAATGTATTTTCGGAGATATGTCTAAAGTTATTTTACACCTACCCGAAAAAAAAGACTGATGAATGAAGACTTATGTGCGATACTGCTATGATAGATAAGTTATATTTAATTTCCCACGTAGGACACTATTGTAATGATTTATTAATTTATTGACTTTTAAATGTTATGATATATGAGGCACTTTAAGTTACTTTTAGCTAGCTAGGTACAAACTTGAGTCAAAAATGTTTTTTTTTTTAATCAGATTTTTAAAAGTAATAACACCAGTCTTGACATCTAACTTGTCTTCGTAACACGCCCGCTAAACTATCCTCAAGAACTGAAATTCCTGAAATAGGCACAAAAGAAAAGCGTCAGGAAAATTCGTATCGCAATAGAGGTATTTATTTTGTGACGTAACTACAATTTTTCAGTTTTTCAATTTTTCCTTTACTTGTGCTCTGAGACCTTGCTTCAGGATTCTTGGTCAACGGGAATATACCCTGTGAATTTTGATTCCCAGAGAGAGAGCTAAAGAGAGAGTGCCGAAGTACACATTTTTTGCGACACAAACGGCCGTGAGTATCTTTTTTTTCGCTTACTCAGAAATTCGATTTTTACACAGCTTCAAGGAATTGCAGACCTCAGTATATGGTTTTAATTTCAACTGGATACCACCACGCGTTCCCGAGATAAAAGGTCTTGACGGACAGACAGATGGATAACAAAGTGATCCAAAAAGGGTTTCATTTATTCTTTTTGAGGTACCCTAAAATATAATATTCTAGGAGGCACACTATCTAAAACCAGGTCTCCAACAAAATCCAATCCAATTAAAACAATAAACACAAACTTTCTAAGCACGAATACTATTCGATTACACTCAGTCACGAAACTTGTCTTTGCTGAAAATAACATCAACATCGTTCCTATGTAATTCAATATACCTCCGAAACTCCAATAAATTCTTCAAGGTTCAATCAATCAATATACCATTACGGATTCAGAGTCGAAACATCAATCAAATGACATCTAATGGCGGTCCGCAACGGGTGTCATGGTTTCTCGTGACGTATGGAAATGCGAGATGTAGGTGGAAGGACTAATCTATCGATTAACGAAGTTTGTATACCTAGATAGTAACCATAGACTCTAGAGCAGGGATGGTGAACCTATGGCATGCGTGCCAGTGTAAAATGTCACTGAAATCAAATGTTAGTGTCAAATGTGACACGCAATTTAACGTAATTTGATAATCACTCTGTTATAATTCTTTTCTCATGTATTTAATTAAATAAAAAAAACAAGACAAGTGTGAGTCGGATTCGTGCACTGAGGGTTCCGTACCAACTTACCTATGAAAACAGTTGAATTCCCGAATTGAGTTACGAAGATTTTTCCGAATCGTAAAACAAGTGTTTTTTTTTTGTCATAACTTCAAATTCACAGTTTTCAGATTTTTTCTTATACTTGTGCTTATAAGACCTTGCTTCGTGCCAAATTTCAGGATTCTAGGTCGTAGGGACCCTATGAATTTTCATTCCCTTGAGAGCGTTGAAATACACGTTTCTTTTTTGCGACATAAACTGCCGTACCTTTTTTTTTCGTCAACTCAGAAATTTGATTTTTTAACACCTTCAAGGGACTGCAAACCTGAGGTCCTGAGTATATGGTTTTAATTTCAACACGATACCTCCACGCGTTCCAGAAATAAAGGGTCTTGACAGAAAGACAGACGGATAACAAAGTGATCCTATAAGGGTTCCGTTTTTTCTTTTGAGGTACGGAACCCTAAATAATTATTACGATAGTTGAATATCGGGTTGCAAATTAAGAGTCATTTAGTTTAAATTTTTATCCATTAAATAACAAAGTCAAATTTTTTTTCCTTGCGTTTCGTGGCATATTCTCCAATAAAAGTTCGCCATCCCTGCCCCAGAGTAAACATGGAGTTTCTTGTCGGTTCTTCTCCGTAAGAAACGACCAATTAGAAACGTGCGCTTGTGTTTGACGTTTTATAAGTGCCTAAGTAGGCATTTTTCGTTTGGGTTTAAGAGATTTTGAAGCCAGGGACATCGTGATTCGATTGTAGAACAGTAGTAATCCTTTTAGAGCTTTTTTGAGATGGAAAATCTAATGACTTTTCCTAATTCTAGCATGAAACGGGAATTCGTGTCAGGCTTTTCTAACAAAAACCACATCTATGTTCTTTCAGTTGCGTTGAGGTACGCGGAGAATACTACGCGCCGTCGATGACTAGATGAGCGGACGGCGAGCTGCCCATTGCTCGTCGCCCGTAAACCCGGCCAAACCAACCACGGGGACAAAGTTTGTTTAGAAGATCCCCGAAACGGTCAATTGCGATTGATAATGTTTACGTGAATGTTCATTTCAAATGACCGCTAAATGAAACTTCAATTGATTGAACAAGAATGCGGCACAGTCGTGTTGGTTTAGGTATATGAAAAAAAAAATACCTGACTAAAATGTAAAAAAAACTGGTAAAAAGTAACTTTAATTTCGGAAGTCGGTGTTTCTATAATAGTTTTGTTTCTTCGTTATTTAACGACTTCCGAAATTAAAGTTATTTTGCACGTTTTAGTGATTCTTTGTTACTTTGAAGTCGGTTGTATTTTTTTTTTGTAAAAAGATTTTATTTTACACTTTTTAGTTGTGTCACCACAACTACAAGTATATTAGTATTGTCATTTTTTTGTTTTTTTTTTTTAATTTGATAAAAACTAGTGCTTGACTGCGATCCCACCTGATGGTAAGCAGTGATGCAATCGTTGATGGTGAGACGCACTAGTTTATTAAGAGCTTATTCACTCTTGCCTTGAAGACAACCAAATTATAATCGTATGGGAAGACCTCAGCAAACAAATTGTTTCAGTCCTTCTATGTACGCGGTATAAACGACGAGGCGAAATGCTAAGTCCGGACCGTAGAGATTTCAACAACGAAAGGGTGGATACTCGCCATACGTGGTCGTCCGATGGTATAATAGAAATGAGATGGCAAAATCAACTCATTCAATTCCCGCGCACACTCTCCAAAATGCAACCTATAAAACACCGAAAGGCACATTTTTTTTTAAATTATTAAGAAATTAGGTCGCAAAAAATATTTGCGAATTTCAAAAATATTTGAGGCTCGATTCGGAAAGTGAAGTATTTACCTATATAGACTAAGTAAGCGGTGCGAAAATGCTAACAGTAGCTAGAAAAAACATTTCCCTGCCTGTACATTAAAATGAGCTTTTCAGAATATTTGATTCATCACAGGGTTCAGTAATATTCAACACGCCAAGTCTTAACTCTAAAGTTCGTCGTAACGCATTTTAGTAATAAGACTGTAACTAGGTCAACAAAATCCTGTTGTGGAAGTAAGTGCCAAGTTGAGTAAGTTACATAAAATTGTATAATTAATTTTGTATTTAACTCTTCGTTAATTTTATTCCGAAAGTTTGAACCTAAATTAAAACTTGATTAGGTGTGTGAAATCTTTTAGAATATTTTCTACATAAAATCTTACATTTCTTAAGGAGTAAATCGTTAACGCTTTAAGCCTAAGCTGGTTGTATACTAAATTAGTTATTCAGTTTAAACTAACAAATTTATTTGACTGTTTTTTTGCCTAGTTCATCATCATCATTTAAGCCGGAAGACGTCCACTGCTGGACAAAGGCGTCCCCCAAGTGCCACCACATTGAATGGTTCTGTGAGTCTCGCATCCATCGGACTCCCGCAACTGTTACCAGGTCATCGGTCCACCTTGTAGGAGGCCTTCCAACGCTACGTCTTCCGGTATGTGGTCGCCATTCCAGAACCTTTCGGCCCCAACAGCCATCTGTTCCGCGAGCAATGTGCCCTGCTCATTGCCGCTTAAGTTTGACGCTTCTTCGTGCTATGTCGGTGACCTTGGTTCTCCTGCGTTTTCTAGGTTTGCCTAGTTATTCCTTTTTAAATAAAAGTTTTCACTTACACATTTACACTTTAGTTCTTGTGTCCTCTAGTGCACTGCCATCCCGTTCGGCCTTGATCTTCGCGTTTCATTTCGTTAAAGGTCTTTCCTATGTTTTTCGCTTCTGCGATGACCGTTGGTCATCAAGTCTGCTTAGGGCGAACACGTTTACGCTACTAAAATTTTCAGGCAGAACTATTTGTTTAAAAACATTTATTAGATACATCATTTGAGAATCTGTTTTGGTTTGAGAATGAAAAATTGTCATTAACTAGCTTCTGCCAGCGGCTTCGCCCGTGTGAAAACTGTTTTGTCCATACAAACTTCCAACTCCCGTTTTACCCCCTCAGGGGTGGAGTTTAGTAAAATTCGTTCTCAGCGTATGTCTACACCCTATAAGGAACCTGCTAAATTTTAAGGTTGTGGGTGTTATAGTTTCTAAGGTGGATGGATTGTGTGAGGAGAGATATGAAAGAAAAGAGAGTTAGTGGTAGCGTGACGAGTGACAGGACAAAACGGACAAGAAAACGTGTTGCGCCGACCCTAAGTAACATGGAACAAGGGCAGAAAGATGATAATGTTCATTCCAAAGCCATGACTCTTTCGAAGAATCGGGTAGCTCAAGAAGCGCAAGGACTGTTGCCTCCAGATCCCACGGTGGCAAACCAGCAAGGAGTCTCGCCGCCTTGCGGGAAACCATGCGGTATCCCCGCACCATCCGTATGGCCATGACCCTCTGGCATGCGTTCAGTTGGGCCGCCGGTCGCTTTTGTAGTGACGGCGCCTATACCGGCACCCATACCGGCGCCCCATAAAGGATGATTTTCCCATCAAAAAAAAGGTAGCTCAAGATTTCAAACCTTTACAGTACAATGTAAAACCACAAACCGGTTCTCAGTTAGCAACAAACCAAATTGATGCAATTACATTTCAACAAAACTATGAAACCCTTCAAAAATCAAACGAACAACTTATAAATTGAATTGAAAATGTAACTCAACAATTCTTTTACCGTATTCAATTGCGACAAAACAAGAGCTTTGTTCACAGTTGACTTCTGAGCTCAGTAGTCAACAAGGGTCATTATTCTGTAAATTGCACCAGCACTCGTTACCATAAGTACAGCCTGCACAATTTTTAAACTCGGTAATTCGTGCACCACTTTCAGCATAACTATGCAAAATGTTTTCTAGATTAGATTGTGGAGTTTTTGCAGAGAAGAAAATGGTTTTTGTCCTTAGATTGCGAGGTTTTAAAATGGTGTAAGTGTTTTATAATTTGTACTAAGTAATGCGTTTGCTTTTATTGCACACTAAGGATTCGCTTAGTTATTTACTTAGTGAGTAATTACTGTTTTAGTGGATTTAGTATTTTATACGAAACTAGCGGAAATTATCGGCTTTTCTCCACTGTAACATGAACGTATATTGCCGATAAATATCCCTTTTAGTGCTACTATTTGTTTTTTTTCTTAAAAACATAAAAAGTAAACCTTCCTTTCTTCATTAAACTTGTCTATTAGTGAAACCCTCTTGAAAATCTAATCAGTAGTTCTAGAGTTTATCGCGAACAGACAAACAGATAGATGTGGTAGAAGTTTTTTTTTTAATGTATGTAAGGATAAGGATCTAAGATTAAATCTTCAAATGCACTAGCATCTGACATTTTAATCTTACATGGTTCCAATTTGCTTCCTATGGAGAAGAACCGGCAAGAAAGTCTACGGTTACTTTTTTATGAAAATTATTGCTACTGAGATGAAACACATGTTACTAAAAGAGTTATGAGCTTACATGTGGATGGATGGAGAGGGAGGCCAAAGAAAAGAAGGATGGATTGTGTGAAGAGTGATATGAAAGAAAAGAAAGTTAGTGATAGCACGACGTGTGACAGGGCAGAATGGAAGAAAAACACGTTGATGTTGAATCGCACTAGTTTATTAAGAGCCTATTCACTCTAGCCTTGAAGACACCTAAATTATAATCGGACGGTAAGACCACTGCATGCAAATTGTTCCAATCCTTCGATGCCCACGGTAAAAACGACGAAGAAAAACAGAATAACACTTTACCCGATCCAGGAATCAAACTTAGGACCGCACTCAACAGCAGCGCTTTGCAACAAGTAAGCTAACAAATCTAGATAAAATATTGGAAGGTCTTCTTAATGTTAAATAAATAACTTTACGTTACGATTTTAAGTACCATTTGTTGCCCAATTTTCTAGAAAACGGTCCTCTTAATTGTGTACTATATGGACGTTGTTGAAGAGAAGGCATTTGCCCTTTTTTGGGACTGACTAAAGAGTGTTCCGTGATCTATATAATTGGATTCTTCGTTTCGGTGAAAATGTAAATCTTAGTCTGATATACCGTTAATTGTTTTTTTTTTGTAGGTAGAAAAATCATCCAATGACATCCCGCGCTCTTGGGTGGTGCGCAAGGGTGTGTCAGATTTTACTGATTAAAAACCTACTCCTGTTATTTCGTTGCCTTTCATACCAGGGTCGAGACTTCCTTTCAGAAGCAGACCCTTGGCCCTAGTAGGCTTCGACCCTGCTGGGCGCCTACGATTTGCCTACATCTCCTTGAGGCACGTGTGGAACAATACGCGCCGTCGATGACTTGCATTGTTGTACTGGATCCACAGAACATTGTAGGACTTTTGGGTGTAATTAAACCACAGGCGTCCACAGGCCTCCCGAGTACAGTGACGCGCTATATGCTTTAAAAACCGTTACCTTGACTTGAGCTGTACATGGGAGAAAAATAAATAGACAGAACAACAAATTATGGCGGTTACAAAAACAAAAATAAATAAATAAAGCTACCATTTAAAGGGGGTTTGCTATATAAGAAACGTTATTTTGTCGGCGTTTTTTGCTCAATTGAAATATTGTAGTACAGAACCCTTCGTGTGCAAGTCCAACTTCATATATAACCAGTTTTTATTAAAATATAACAGAGATAATAAAAAAGGTTTACATAGATATGTATGTCTAAAACTACTTCCATGTACTTAAAACTAACTTTACAGTAACCTAACTAAGCTGTTATTCCCAACTCTCATTTGAAATTAACGACTTGATGTTTAGGGTTCCAAACCTCAAAAGGAATTAAACAGAACCCTTATGGGATCACACTGTTTTCCGTCCGTCTGTCTGTCTATCTGTCTGTCAAGACCTTATATCTCGGAAACGCATAAAGGTATTGAGTTAAAATTAAAACTATATACTCAAGTTTGCGGCTTCTTGAAGCTGTAATAATCGAATTTCTAAGTTAACGAAAGAAAAAATTGGGCCGTTTATGTCTCAAAAACCGTATATTTTGACACTCGAGGAAATCAAAATTCATAGGGTACTTTCTGTTGTCCTAGAATCCTGAAATTTTGCATAAAGTAAGGTCTTATAGCACAGGTAAAGGAATAAATCTGAAAACTGTAAATTTGTTGTTACGTCCCAACAAAAAAAAAAAATTGCGATTCGGAAAAATCTTCGAGACTCCATTCGTGAATAACTTAATTAAGTAAGTTTGTACGGAACTCTCAGGGCGCGAGTCTAACTCGCACTTGCCCAGAATTTTATTCCTTTGTTTTCCTCTCATCCTATAAAAAACGAAAACTTAAACTGTCTATCGGTAGCTTCAACTCCAAATTTGCTATCTCGTTAGCTAAGTGTCTTTGAAGCCGGGCTTATTTTGACTTTAAAAGTCGGCCGGCTATGAAAACGATGTAATTACGCCTATTATATTTTCAAGTACAGGCACTTAGGACGTCTCCCTTATAACTTAGTTATTTAGCTGGATGGACCTAGTGCTTCAACGTTTTTACCCAAGTACTTTAATTTGTTTAGGAATACTTGAAGCTTTGAGAGAAATACTTGAAGCTATCAAAGTGTGATAGGCTTTTAGCAAATGGATTTAGAATTTATATGCATTAAAAGAAGATAAATATATTAAATTACCTTATTCGTAGCCATTATTAAGATAAATAATTGTCGTTTGTCTTGCAGATGGCGTAAAATGTTTTAATTCTCCCAACCTAAATATTTGGAGATGGCCCCAATTTACAAGTTATAGGTTTCGAATTTAAACACAGCCAGGTGCATTACTTTGTGTAATTTTAAATTTTAATTCATCACCAATACTATCAAAATGGTGAAGAAAAACATCATATAGAAACCGGTATGTCCTAGAACCAAAATTTTTAAGACATGTTACATCCTGGATGTTACAAAACCAATCCGCACAAGGTCCGTGTGGTGGATTACCGCTCATTCTCTCTTCTAGAGAGGAGGCTTGAGTCTCAGTAGGAATATTATAAGAGCTATTATGCTAAACTAATAAATTAAGTGTCATTTCAGTAACCATGACAGTCCGGTAACCGTCCGAACCGAGCCAAAGCCGTCGACGGCGCGTAGTGTTCCACACGCGCCTCAAAGAGATGTCAGCAACCGTAGGGGCGCAGCAGGGTCAAGGCCTACTGGGATACTGGGACAGTAATTCCCGAGGCCCTGGAACAATGGCAAAGAAGGAACAAGAGTGGGTTTTTAACCGGTAAAAGTCTGACAAGCCTTCTTGCTCCGCCCAAGATCGGGGTATGTCATCAGATGAATTTTTCACCTAAAAAAAAACCTAAGTAACCATCTTTCACTGAGTTTATTCATCGTTTCTTTGGCATCCATTTCTAAAACCTTACGTAAGATACGTTAGTTACCAGAATATCATTTGATCTCTATAAACATAGTATAAAACAAAGTCATGTTCCTCGTCTTTTTATTCTAGCGATTTTGATGCGGTTTGTGCGTCATGATTTGCATTCGTGCGATTAGATAAAGTGAACCTGCTCAAAGTGTTACGTATTAGGCAAACCAATTACTGTTTGCGGTGGATCTGCGGACTGTTCGCGCAATAGAATAGGTATCGGATCTGAGCCGCGCTTGCATTTGATATATCGCAATTAGTGCAGGTTTCTCATCACATAATCATGGTAACCTTACATGCGGATCAAAACCCGTGCTATATGTGCCTAAAATCTTGGTGTAAACTGAATTCGTTAGCAAATTCATTGATATTGGTTTGCCATTCTATAGCTCACCGTCCAATTGGGACTAGGCCCGAGACGATGGCGCGTTGTATTCCACGGGCACTATAGAGAGCTGTCGTCATAATTGATACCAGTCAGGGCTGCGAGAATATTCGTCATTTTGTTAGAAGAGTCACCGCTGCAACGCAAACAGTAAGTCCGAGAGCAATCCGTAAAAGTCTCTCACCCCTCGCTTCGGGTAGTCGTCTCGCCCCACTAAGTGTTGGAAATGTTATTTAATGATTTTCGACCCCAAAAAAGAGCTGAAGCCCGCCGCTGTACGTTTGTGCATAAAGTATTAAATAAATAAATAAATAGATAGAATAAATAAAACATAACTATAGTTGACAACATCATCATTACTAATGGATAACGTCCACAGCTCCCCAACTGTTGTCACAACGAACGGTCCTGTGCATCTCGCATCCATTACATTCTTGCGACTCTCACCAAGTCACCGGTCTACATTATGAGAGGTCTTCGAACGCTATGTCTTCCGGTGCGCTGTCGCTACTCCAAAACCCGACAATTCGCGATCGGATCGATCATACTTAGAAGATCGATCATAGAAGGGATGCTTTTACGAACAATGTGCCCTGCTCACTGTCACTTAAGTTTGGCGATTCTAATCTAATAAAGGTAGTTCTATTCTATTCTATTCTATTCTATTCTAAACAAAAACTATATTTTATCC
Organism: Mythimna vitellina; assembly: GCA_949316375.1. Classification (NCBI taxonomy): domain Eukaryota; kingdom Metazoa; phylum Arthropoda; class Insecta; order Lepidoptera; family Noctuidae; genus Mythimna; species Mythimna vitellina. The sequence goes on from OX438696.1 coordinate 7,981,411, forward strand.
TGTCTTCATCATATTTCTGCTCTCGTCTCGTGTTATTTGGGGTCGATGCAACACGTTTTTTTCCACCTTATCTTGTCAACCGTCATGCTTTCATTACTGATTTTTCTTTTTTCACTTTCTTTCATATCATACATACCTCACTCAATTTATCCAACTTTTCTTTAGCCTCCCTAATTTTACCCTGTCTTGTCATCACGAAAACCATCATGTGTCACAACAAAATACAAAAATCGTTTTCATTCTATTTCAGTAAAGCAATGACTCTATCTTTGTATCCAACGAAAGGTTAAAAAAGTGTTTCGTTATATTATTCAAACGCCATTTTGGCTGCACATCTATATATAATAAATTCGTTTGTTCGTGACAAAGGGACCTTCCTGAGCACTCCATTCAAGTTGACAGGTGAATTCATAACTGATTCCCTTCTATTGTGTGAAGATTTCTTCACATAAACGTATCTATGCTGACTTATAAAACGTTTTGGAAAATGATTTCACGGAAATATGTGAAAAGTTACGACAGTTCAGTCCTACTTTGATATTGTTCACTGGAAATAGATTTTTTTTTGTCACTGGCTGGCAATATTACCTTCTAATTTTTTTTTTTAATTGTTTTAAACCAGTGCTTGACTGCGATCCCACCTGATGGTGAGCAGTGATGCAATGGTGATGCTAGTTTATTAAGAGCCTATTTACTCTAACCTTTCGCACTTACTGTCTATGGATGCATTGCTTCATAGACGCGTATAAACGTTATGCCGTCGTGTTGTTGCCGCTTCGTCGATAGAGTTTCATAGTTTTGTATGCAAGCTACGTTTACCTGGGACAGACGGTCCAGTTGGGTAGGTCTAACTTCGAGAAAGAGATCAATCGTCGAATCCAACTCGGCTGGGCAGCGTTCGAGAAGTTGCGCGGTATCTTCTCGTCCAATATACCACAGTGTCTCAAGACGAAAGTCTACGAACAGTGCGTGTTGCCAGTGATGACATATGGCCCCGAAACGTGGTCACTGAAAATGGGCCTCATCAGAAGATTTAAAGTCACCCAAAGGGCAATGGAGAGGGCTATGCTTGGAGTTTCCTTGCGTGATCGAATCTGGAATGAGAATATTAGCAGGAGAACCAAGGTTACCGACATAACCCGAAGAATCGCCAAACTTAAGTGACAATGGGCAGAGCACATTGCTCGCAGAACGAATGGCCTGTAGGGCCGAAAGGTTCTGGATTGGGGACAGCGCACAGGAAGACACAGCGTTCGAAGACCTTCCAAAGGTGGACCGATGACACCTGGTGAGAGTAGCAGGAATGTAATGAATGCGAGACGCACAGGATAGTTCGGCGACCACGTCCGGAAAAAGTAGAGTTGGAAGGCCTCCTACAAGGTGGATCGATGACCTGGTAAGGCTTGCGGAAACCTGATGGATTCAAGACGCACAGGACCGTTCATTATGGCAACACTTGGGGGAGGCCTATGTCCAACAGTGGACGTCTTTAGGCTGAAATGATGATGTATGCAAGCTGTGAGCAGGCGTACCTATAATGACAAATACGCGTCTATGAAGCTATGCGTCCGTGTACAGTAGGCCTTAATGATAGAAATAACGCAGACTGTATCACTCTTTATTAATATCACGTACCTACGTCCAAAGGCTAAAAATACCTCCCTAAAAGTTGAATAATTAAATACCTACCTACAGTAATTTGAACATGTTTTCATCCAGTGTAGATTGCCAGCGTAGTATTTCATGCAAATATCGTTAGCTTGAAAAATAAAATAAAACGGAGGATTCTTTGGTAAATCAAAACAAGATTCAAACACAAACAATATCATTTGACAGCGAAATCAAACAGCATTCCATATGATCATGTTGTGAAATTTCATCAGTATTTCACGATACATACTTTTTTGCGTGTAATCGCAAGAGACTTAGATTTTATACCTCTTTTTTTAAAGCAGGACCTACAATTTAAATTAAGAATATTGAGGGTGCGTTCACAAACATGGGAACTCTCATACCTACACAAGACACTCAGACCCGGAACAATTATCTCTAGGCTATACAAATATTTTTTTCGTGCGGGAATCGAACCCTCGATAAGCAGCGCAGCAGCCAATCAACAAAAAAGTTGAAAGAATGAAAGACAATGCCCTTTCTGTAAGGTGGGAAATCATGTAATGACGTTTTTCTAGAGCAAAGTCGGAGGGCATGTCAGATATTTACTGACTTAAACCATAGCTACCTTCAGTTGCCCTAGCATTCTAGGACCATAGGTAACCTTTTCAGAAGTCGACCCATGACTCTAGTAGGCTTCGGCAATGCGGGGCTCCGACGTTATCACTGATATCTTTTTGATGCGTGCGTGGAACACCACGCGTTGTCGACGACTCGGACTCTATCCGGACGGTTACCGGAATGCCGGACGGCTAGCTACCCATTGCTCGTCATCCGCAAGCCGCAAGGAATCGTCTGACAAGGCTAGGTAGCGTAAGGGAAGTTAAACAGTATTTTTTCGTTCGATATACCACAGTATCTCAAGACGTAAGTTTCTAAGCAGTGCATGTTAGTGACGACATGAAAAAAGCTACAACAACGACATGACTCTGAAACGTAGTCGCTCGCAATCAGAAGGCTGAAAGCCACCCGAAGAGCAATGAAAAGGGTTATGCTATGAGTTTCCTTGCGTGATCGAATCAGAAATGAAGATGTCCGTAGGAAAGTTACCGACATAATTCGAAGAACCGTCAAACTTAATACGCCTATTAAGTTTGGCAATTCTTCGAGTGGGCAAGGGCACATTACTCTCAGAACAGATGGTCGATGGGGCCGAAAGTTTCTAGAGTAGCGATCGTGTACCGAAAGACGCAGCATTGGTAGGCCACTCACAGAATGGACCGATGACCTAGCGAGGGTCTCCAATGGATGCAAAACGCATAGGACGGATCATTATAGGGACACTTGGGGGAGTCCTATGTCCAGCAGTGGACGTCTTTCGGCTGACATGATGAATAAAATAAACGGTTTTAACGTTATTAGGATATGAACGAATGATTTAGTAATTTATAAGATTACGCCACCTGAAATATCATAACGAAAAACTAAAATACCCAATCACACCTTTCTCAAATCTCATTTGAACAAATACTCGACTTGTGAAAAGAACAATTCCACACATTCTGTTGTTATTTTAGTTCCAATTTCACACAGTGTACAAATATGAACTAGCCTCGGGGAACGGTGAGGACGCAATCAATCCCTTGATAAATGTTTTTTTTTTGTTCCGAAAAGGAACTGAGACTGTAGGATGATTATGTGATATTTCTTGTTTTACTGTTTGAAGTTTTTATTGGCTAAAGTAATGCTGGACTTTTTAGGCTGTGACTTCAGCGAGTTGTTGATTTAATGAACATTGAAATTGTCATGTTTAAATATTAAAATAAACTTCTTTACTGTCTTTAAAAAATACAAGTTTATTTAAAAAAAAAATTGTTAATTTTAACTTATTACTGTCATATGACATTCACCAATCTGCACTGGGCTCGCGTGGTGGATTACGGCCCATTCCATGTCCTAGAGAGAGGAGGCCTGAGTCCCAGCAGTTGAAATTTGGCACAAGAGAAGATCGTGTCTGCCATTTGCGTACAGCAGATAGGATACTTTTTGTTTCAGGAGTATTGGGATATTTTTTTCTTTTCCGCAGGCGGATCGCTGGCAAGAGCTAGTAGATCTATTGAAATAAAAAAACCACATCAAACTTAAACAAACGCGATGCAATAAAAGTTAAGAAGTAAGAAATTAAAATTATGAGGTAGATCGTAAAAGAAATTATAAAAATCATGAGAATAAAACGTTCAAAAAAGGAATATAAATAATGCCAGTTGTAATGTATGAGGAAGCATCACTTGAGAACCGGTCGACCGATTTGACAATTTTGTTTATGTGTTCGTAGTTTTCAAATGTCAGGATAAGGTTTGCGTACAAGAAAATGTTTGGGAACCGCAGCAGGTCGCTAGTGTTTCATAGGCTATACCAACCAACCAACTCCAACCAACCAACCACCAACCAACCACCAACCAACCACCAACCAACCACCAACCAACCAACTCCAACCAACCAACCACCAACCAACCCCCAACCACCAACCAACCAACTCCAACCAACCAACCAACCACCAACTCTAGGAAATAAATTGTAGGAAAAATAGTTTTTATAGTATCATCTATTTCTTTAAGAACTGAGGTTTGTAAAAGTTATAATAAGTTAATCAAAACTTACGATGAAAATACCTATTGAAAGTGACAATATTGGTGACAGAAGTTCGTTGAAATAACGGGCTCATATTTATTCAAAATGTTATTTCAGTCCACCCTATATGAAAACATAAGCCTTAAAGGCGGCATTAAGGCTAATTAAAATATAAAAATGTATACTACCACAAATAAGTCTACTAAAAGGTTTGTAGGTACATATATAACAACGCACGTACATGAATGTTAGATACATGTAACATAAATGAGTTTACATTCAAACCAGTGGTCACATTAATTTTAGTTAGTTTTCTACAGTATGGTACAGTAAAAATTAGCTCTTTCATTTTAATTCGTTTTGCGAAACTAAAACGTATTCGTATTTTTAGAAGGTTGTATTTAACTTGCAATGCGTGTATGTGAGTAATGTTTTTTTTTTGTGTAGGGCAAATCTTTTAAATGAATTTTGAAACAACCAATTCAGAGGCTCCTTTTTCACTCGCCTATCCAACACCGATCATGGTTTAAAAGCTTGTTACTTCATCTAACGCAATCCAAAGGGATGTTTGACGAAGAGGCAACGCGAAAAAAGAGAGATAACGCCTGAAAAATCTGTTAGCATTCGGTAATTCCGATATTTACTCGAATGTTTCACGAAACTTGTTCCAGGAAATAATATGTCCAGCAAAAATCAAAAAATATAGTTAAAATAAAACTACTTTTATTCATAGATTTTCCCAGTTCTGGGCCCATTTCAACCTAATTGTCAAATTTAATAAAATTCTTCCGATTCGTTTGTTAAATAAATTGACACTAAGTAAATCAATATCTGAATGGCTTTGAAAATTAACATACGATCATACTGAAGATTTGCTGATCATATTAAAGTAGTGATGTTTGATGGAATAAGAATCAAATGCTTGAATGTATTTAATTTAAATCCTACACACCATCTCACACAAATACACCCACCTTTTTCACTTTATACATTCAGAGGACAGTTACACCTATTTTTACAATTATTTAATAATTTATATTTGTGCTTCTTTATTTACTTTTGTTTAAAATTCCTACCTACATTTATACCATTTGGTCATGATTTTTAAGTAACAGTATCTTACGAGTAATTATGAGCACAGACAGATTGTGTAATATGTATTTTTTTGGTGTAATAAATTATTATTTTTAAAATAACAGGTTTAAATGCGAACTGTAACTTAAATGCTTTTGTTAAAAAGTTTGCAGGTACATAAAAGATTATAATTGTTATGACATGAAAGCTGGTCCTGTGATTTTTATATGTAAATGAACAAACAATCTCGCGATAAGTTTTTATATTTATATACTACTTTATTTTATATTCCTGCGTATAATGTTTCCATAAATTGAGTGACATTTTGGGATATAAACAAACGTTAAAAGCTTTTCTGTTTATTAATATTATTTATTGAAACTTTACTTAAATAATAACAAGACCTTTTCTAATAAACCCTTTAACTATTTTACTAATTCAAAATTTGTGGTGTATATAAAAGGCAAAGTCCAGACTCACCCACTGACTCATCAAAGCCCAGTCCAAATCCTTGGACCTAGAACGCTGAAATTTTGCATAGAAGTTCCTTTTATGATGTTTACAAAGAATAACAAAGATTTTTCACGCGGGTAAAACCGCTGGCAGAGGCTAGTACTTCAATAAAATCTACAAATATTATTTTTGTCAATAAAATATCCTTCGTAACAGCACTATTCATCAAGGTTTACCATCCATTGCTTAAAGATTCTGAGGAACTGCATCTCAAAAAGGAGCCAGTCTCCAAAGTTTGGTTCAAAGAGAGCATCGACGTGCCGAGTTCCAAATTAAATTACAGGATCGAGTTCCAAATATCGGAATGTGGCGGGCTGAAAGTCGTCGACGGAAATAGTATTATGGGATTGAAACGAAGTTGGGCATGTCCTAGGCTGGCAGTCGTACAAGCAGGTGAAACTAAATTTTGACTAAGTGATTAAGGCTGTCGATTAAGTGGAACGTTCAGTGAACACAAATGATGCACTGGTCAAATTAAAATTACAGAGTTTTGATCACTGACTCCAAGTTAATAGCATGTCAATTGTAATTTTTTTTTTATGATATGCTCGCTTTTGACCACCGTCTCACCTGATGGTAAGCGATGATGTGGTCGACGATGAAGCACGCTTGCCTAGAAGTAGCCTATTCACTCTTGACTTAAATACCCGTAAGTTGTAGCTATCAGGAAACATACACTCCGGCAAGGAATTCCACTCCTTGGCTGTACGCACAATAAATGTGTTCTCAAAACGCTTTGTGCATATTGGTGGGATGTCTAACATGTACCGGTGGCGCAAAGCCGTACGTGTAATTTAATTCCGCCGAACCCGTTCCACTATCGGATTACTTGACGTATGGTTTTTCGCCACTGTTATTATGGTGAAAATCCCATCCATACTTGTACACAAAATTTTTAGAATATATTCGTACATGCATCCAGTGTGCCAACATGGCGCAACACGGCTTATCACTAACATACTCTTAAACTCGGATAGATAGATATACTCTTTATCAATCATCAAAAGTAAAAATAAAATAGGAACTTAATTATCAGAAATTTTAAATCTATGGCTACAATGGCGGTTTTATGGCGGACAGCGATATCTCCCAGACAACATTAGGATGGACTATAAGAACTTGAACTAAAAAACTGGGCAAGTGCGAGTCGGACTCGCTTACTGAGTACAAACTTACCTTAATGTAAATAGTTTAATTCTTAAATTAAGTCTCGAATTTTTTTACGAGTCGGATTAAAACAATTGTAACGTTACAACAAAACTGTTTTCAGAGTTTATTCCTATATTTGTGCTAAAAGATCTTGCTTTATGCCAAGTTTCAGGATTCTGGGTCAACGGGAAGTACTCTATAAATTTTGGTTCCCTTTAGAGTGTCAAAATGTACGTTTTTTGCGACATAAATGGCCGTAACTTTTTTTCGTTGACTTAGAAGTTTGAGTTTTTCACTAATAAACCTGTCGAAACCTGTTATTTAGATTCTATGTTCATCTGACACTATCCGAAACTTTCATATCATTCCTTAGCTAACAACACCGCTCAAGTCGAAAATTGGCAGTTTTCACATTTGAATGCCTTTAGATGGAACTGCTCATTGCGCGTCTAACCACTGGTCACATGATATAGTTTTCAGCCAATCAGAATCCATAATTCGAAAAGTAGTGATAGCGTGCAAGTCGGCTGGCCTCTCAGCACCGCAGTTTTTTTCGTTTCCTGTAAAGTCGAAAATTGGCGGTTTTCACATTTGAATGCCTTTAGATGGAGCTGCTCATTGTGCGTCTAACCATTGGTCACATGATATAGATTTCAGCCAATCAGAACCCATAATTTGAAAAATAATGACAGCGTGCAAGTCGGCTGGCCTCTCAAGATCGCACAGTTTTTTTCGTTTCCTGTAAACTTGGTAAAAATGACTTATGCGGTGTTGTTAGCTAAGGGACGATATCGGTTTCGGTTGCGGTTACGGATATTTTGTTATTTCGAATATCCGATAATTCCGGTTATGGCACGGAGCTTCATAACATCCCTGTTAGGTACGCCACTATTACTGAAAATGTTGCACCGTAAAATTACAATAAAAAATGTATGGTTCTGTTTTTGCAGCTGATAGTATTTCTTCATTGAGGAGCTCGTTGCTAAATAATAACAATCACGGTTCGAACTTCGAGTTTAAACAGGTGGTGTCTACCATACAACATGTAAGATAATATACGTATATCGTGAAAGAACTGACTGGCCTGTTGGTCTAGTGGTTAGTGGCCCTGACTGCTATCGTGCTGAGTGTCGTGGATTCGATTCCCACCCAGGGCAAATGTTTTAGTGATGAGCACGATTTGTTCTGTGTCTGGGTGTTTTTAACTAGCACCGCCAGCGGCTTCGCCCGTATGAAAGTCAGTTTCTCCATACAAACTTCCAACTCCCGTTTTACCCCCTTAGGGAAAAAAAACTGGTACTTTTTAGTGGTGGTATCATTTATTAACAAGTATAAAATAAAATAAAAATTACAAAAAAAAAATACAACCGACTTCGATGTAAAAAAAACACTGAAAAGTGAAATAACTATAATTTCGGAAGTTGACGTTAAATAACGAAGAGACAAAACTATTATAGAAACACTGAACTCCGAAATTAAAGTTATTTTGCGCTTTTCACTGTTTTTTTTTTTACATTAAAGTCAGTTGTAATTTTTTTTAGTAAAAAGTTTTTTTTAGTTACATCATGTATAGTTTTCTCCACGTCACGGAAAGCATCTTAGTCTCGACTGTCATATGGACATTTTTTACAGTCGATAATAATGACAAACCCGTGGATCCGACACCAGTCTTTCTAAGCTATGGGATTTTGTATTACCCGGTTACAGGGTTATGCAGGTCAGATAAGCAGTCACTTCATGCCACTAGTACTAGTTCTACTAGTTCTACTAGTAGGACTAGTACTAGTTCTACTAGTAGAACTAGTAGTACTTATACTAGTATTTAGCTGAATCTGTTTATAGTAAAAGCCGACAGAACAGTTGAGACTAAAACATACGAATTAATTTTGTTTCTTAAAGCAAAATACACAAACCTTATTACAATATAACAATTTATAAGATACGTAAGTAGGTATCTACTTGTTTATAAAATAAACAGAAAACGAAAGCTAACATTTTACTAATTACATAAGTGTCTTTAATAATTATCTCGCCGAAACACTTGACAATAGCGTTAATTAAAATTTGTCTAAGAAAGATACCAAAGTGCCTAATACTTTGGGAAAACTTCGTATTTTTTCATCTTCATTTTGTGTTAAAGATTTCGAAATTGAATAAGAATTATAAAGTAATTTTTTCAGATTTTATTTAAGCCTGCAAGGTATATAAAATACAGAATACGGGATGTTTAATCACTGTTTTATTAAAGGCCAAAATAAAACGTACAAAAAAATCTCTCGTGTTTTAAATGTAATAATAATAACAATGCCTCCGAATTAATACAGTCAGACTGAGCAATAACAACGCTGAAATAACACATATTCGCTTAAATAAAATTCAGTGTTTTTATTCTTGCTGATGGCGATACCAACCTATGCAGTTTGGTTCTTATTTTAAACTAAAATAGCAGACTTGTAAAACACTAATGCTGAACAGCTTGGCTTGTCTGTCTTTTCCAAAAAAAAAAACGCGTGAAATTAGAAAACTGTAACGTCCTTTTGAAAGCTAGCTGCAGGCGGTAGAATAGCTTCCAAATTAAAAATGAACTTTGCACATTTGTTTGTGGACGGCTAGTGCAAAAGTTAGCCGTCTAATGTAGTCTTTGTTTTGCCGTGTCAAGAACAAAAGCTCGGTCATTGTTTGACTGCATGGAAATAAAAGAAGTGTGAAATAACACAATACTCGTAGATGCAATTTATAGCAATATTTTATACATTCTTTTTGTATGGCCAAGGAGCAGTGGTGGCCGAGTGGTAAGTGGTAAGTAACGGCCCCGACTTATGAGTTGTAGGTTACGGGTTCAAACCTATTACTTTGTATAATTTATTTCATTACCACTGCTCTCAAAACGGTGACGGAAAACATCGTGAGGAAACCGGTATGTTCTGGAACCAAACATTCGAAGACATGTGACATTCACCTACCCGCAGTGGGGCCACGTAGTGTATTATCGCCCATTCCCTCTCCTAGAGAGGAGGCCTGCGTCCGTAGAAACATTACAAGGCCGACTATGCAATTTGTATGTGTTTTTAAGTGTCTTCAAGGCTAGAGTGAATTGGCTCTTAATAAACTAGTGCAATTCACCATAAACAATTGCATCACTACTTACTATCAGGTGGGATCGCCACAAGCACTAGTTTATATCATTAAAAAAAAATACACAAAAATGAATTAAGTTATAATAATTACAACCGCTCAGTTCTGCTTAAATTTTTGATTCATATTATTTGTTATAAGTTTTTCTGATTTAGGTATATTGTTTCGGAAATAAACAAGTTCTTAGAAATGTAGTGAAAATTAATTTGTATTTCTTTCTCCTATAAAGATCGGAGACTCGAAGTTGTGGACGACTACGTTTACCTGGGACAGATGGTCCAGTTGGGAAGGTCTCCGAAACTCCGAGAAAGGGTTCTGACTCGGCTGGGCAGCGTTCGAGAAGCTGCGCGGTATCTTCTCGTCCAATATACCACAGTGTCTCAAGACGAAAGTCTACGAACAGTGCGTGTTGCCAGTGATGACATATGGCCCCGAAACGTGGTCACTTAAAATGGGCCTCATCAGAAGATTTAAAGTCACCCAAAGGGCAATGGAGAGGGCTATGCTTGGAGTTTCCTTGCGCACAGGACCGTTAATTATGGCGACACTTGGGGGAGGTCTATGTTCAAAAGTGGACGTCTTTCGGCTGAAATGATGATGATGATTTCTTTCACAGCCTTAAATTGAATAAGCATGCCTCATTTCACTCATGGCTATTTTTTAGAAGTATGCGGCCTATTTTTGAGTTTTTGCGAATGACATCCCCAAAGCTCTACAAACACAGATGGTGGTGCGACGTGACCACGGGATTGAATATCCGTAGATCAATTTTCGATAAAAATCACTTAAGACCCCCGTTTCAGTGTAAAGTAGGTCACTAATGCGTCACAATTTTTTTGGCTTGGCCGTTATCATACCTGCCCTGAGTAGGCCACGTGACTGAGCGTTGAGATGACGTCAGAAGAAAGGAATCAGAGACGTGGCCTACTCGACACATTCGACGCAAACGAAACGATCGTAACTTGGCTAGGGGGGCTGATAGTAGATAAATGACGGTCGAACTATTCACTCTCGAATTAAAGACCCCCAGATTGTTGCTATCGGAAAACGCAGACTCGACCACAGAATTAAAGTAAACAAAAAAATAAAAATAATGCGTGAGACTGTTAAAAAACAATCGACTAATCACAACTTACAGCCAACGAGCGTTTAACAATTTGGCAAATTGATTTGCGAATTTTTTTTAGAACTCGAGTCTTTTTAAGAGTTTGAATAAAATAGCAGATTTGTTTCAGCGACTAAGTTTTTGATATAATTAACGTTGTTGTTTCATACAGTGAAAGCTGTGTGTACATATAATAGGCGTACAAGCCTCTAATTATACTATGTTTACTCCTAATTGCTGAACATGTACAGCTATTGGAGTACCTTATAAAAATAAACGAATGAATACATTCATAAATTATTTATAACGAAAGATAAAATGTTTATTTGTGTCTCATACAAGATCTTATTAAAACTAACAACGAAATATGAAAAAAAAAACTTTGCGCGAGCATGAAAGTACTTGAAGAACTTTTTAATTTAAAGTTATCACCATTCCTCCTTTCATCTGTTCAAATACGAGTAAGTTTTATATATTATTGTAGTGCTCAGTTCGTGAGTAGCCAAAGGTGTCGCTCTAGGGCATAAAAGTAAAACCGGGCCATTCCGAGTCGGACTCGCGCATTGAGGGTTCCGTAAAAACTTACATATAAAAACAGTTCAATTCCCAAATTGAGTTACAAAGATTTTTCCGAATCGACGTAACTACGAACTTACAGTTTTCTGATTTTTTCTTATACTTCTACTATGAGACCTCGCTTCATGCCAAATTTCAGAATTCTAGGTCATCGAGAAGTACCTTATGAATTTTGATTCCCTTGAGAGTGTCGAAATACGTGTTTTTTTTTGCATAAACGGCGGTATCTTTTATTTCGTTAACATAGAAGTTTGATTTTTTCACAGCTTCAAGGGACCGGAAACCTGAGTATATGGTTTTAATTTCAACTCGATACTTCCACGCGTTCTCGGGATAAATGGTCTTGACAGACAGACGGACAACGAAATGATCCTATAAGGGTTCCGTTTTTACCTTTTGAGGTACGGAACCCTATAAATGTTTGTAGAAAAGGATTAACTTTTGGAGTTTCCCAATTCTTTTGTTACTAAGTGTGTAAAAAGTCGTCAAGTAGATTGTATTTTTTTTATACCAGAATTCCTCCATCAATTCAATTTAAAACATAATATAGGTCACAAGCTAGTGCACGGTTCCAATTGGTCGTTTCTTATGGAGAAGAACCGGCAAGAAACTAGATGAAGTAATCTTTTAAAAAAAAAATTGTTTTATAATATTTTGATATTAAAATATATTAATTACCTAATAGTTATTATGGAATTGTATGGACCAGTCAAAATTGTAGCAAAAAGCAAAATTTAAAAAGTGGATCATCTATGAGTCTTTGCTAGAATGTATCCTTTCGCTTTATCATCATTTTTCTGTTTTTTTTTTCAACCTAAATCACTTCAAATCTCATTGAGTACCCAGTTTACCGGTCGGATTGATAGAGTGAACAATACAAATATACAAGCCATGAAAACGAGTGGGCTATGCCCTGTAAATGAGGATAAATAAGCAATTAGATGTAAGTTAAACAATGAATGACAAAAGGGCGTTAAGCAGTGACCCATGAATGTTAGTTGCTATAATTTTATCACTGTAATATTATAAAGGCGAAAAGGAAATTTGTCTGTGTGTACTTATATATTTTTTTAGAGACCGACTAAAGTGCACTTTTCGGTTTCGGCCTGTTAAACTGGTTTCGGTTCCAGAAAAAAAGTGGCCGAATATTCAGGTCGACTAAAACTAGCGTTTTGAAGTTGCTGACAGTAGCGATAAAGGCCTAAAACTAACTGTTTGGTATGTCTATGTGTTATATTTTTTGTGTAGTCGTGAATTTATTCTTGTATTTAGTATTTTATGAAAGTTATTTTAAAATTAAGCGTTATTTTTATTATTATAGCTAGCCTGTATTATTATTCCACGGCTGGGTAAAGGCTTTCCTCCATTCTTTCCAACGATCACAGTTCCTCGCTTTCTTTTTCCAATACTTAAGGCCCTAGCGCCCGAGTAGTGCCATAAAACAGTGACTTTCTGAAGCCTACTCCTTGGTAACGGCTTGGTCAACAGGTTTGATAAAAATATATGTTTATTATAAACTCGTGAACAATATTATCAATAACTGATATGAAAAAAATATTACGACATGATATTTTTTACTTGTTTTTCCTACTTCTTTCAAAAGGCAAAACAATGCTGGTTAAGTGTTCTTCAAAATGTACATAGTATGTAAATCAATTAATCAAAAGCGGGGCTCTATCCAGGAGCAGCTGGTAGGAATTAAATGCAATGTATGTGTCCATTTAACTCCAGCCGGCCAGATGTTCAAGGGACTATACGCCTTAAGGAAGACATCCAGGTCGTCCCTCCATCTTCTACGTGGTCTGCTGCGGCCCAGCGTCGCTGTGTGTTACGGGCCCATTTAAGTTGGGCAGCTTTTTGAGCCACATCAACGGTTTGCGTTTTGGACCGCAGTGTTGTGTTTCGAAAAAAATTAAGCATAACCTAAAAATAATATTAAAATATATTTTTTAAGTTATGACATTTATTTTTGTTATTGTCGACACTGGAAAAGAGCCCAATATTCTGTTTAGGTTTCGATCGGACACTAATAGTTTTAGCCCGCGAGTATATTCCTTCAGAATAATTTTCCTATTTACAGCAGATGAAACCGCTGACAAATCTAGTTTTGATAGTAGTGCTATTATCCTTCAGACGCATACATTTTAATTTGTGTAAAAACATTAGAGTAAATAAAATATAATTTATGAAACCATTACCATAACCAAATAGTCACACTTCGTTTGGAATGTTCAGTTTTAGTGCCTGAATAAGTCATGAAACTAAAATAAAAATAAGGTCATTTTTATTTCTTTATTGAGACAAGCTAGATTAAACGTGCTTGATTTTATAATATTTATATTATTTTTAACTGGTCTGTTGGTCTAGTGATTAGTGGCCGTGACAGCTATGTCAGAGTTGTGGGTTTAATTCCCACCCAAGACAACTGTTTGCGTGATAAGCACGATCATTTGTCCTGTGCCTGGGTGTAATTCATCTTTAATAATATATTTATATGTAGAAATATTTAAGTATTTTTATGAGTTTTCTAGTACTCATAGCACAAAACGCTCACGCTCACCACTGCTCTCAAAACGGTGAAGGAAAAGAACGTGAGGAAACTGGCATGTCCTAGAACCAAAAATTCGAAGACATGTGACATCCAACAATCCGCACTGGGCCCGCGTGGTGGATTACGGCCCATTCCCTCTCCTAGAGAGGAGGCCTGAGTTCCAACAGTGGGAACATTATAAGGCCGACTATGCTATGCTATGCTCATACACAACAACAACAAGCAACAAGCTCACACAACAAGCTCTACTTAATTTCGGACTAGATTGCGTTGTCTAAAAGTTGTGAAAAAAAAAAAATTTAAAGCGTAATATCTATGTGTGTATAGGAGCGAAACCACGGGAAAAATCCATACAATAACGAAGTGGTTCACTCCAAGAACGAAACAGTTAAAATTTAAGGCTTCATTGCTCTCCTTATCTCTTCAAGTGCGTATTAGTAGCTTAATATAACATGATTGAAAACATGTAGGTAATAGACGTTGAAACAATTTATTAAAAAGAAAAATCAAAAGCTCTCCTTGAAATATTTAAATCAATTTTCATCGAACATACACATAAGTAGGTAGAAGACATGTATTGCAACTTTATAAATATATTCTTAAGCTTTGCATAAAATATTAATGTATGAGATTTTGCAAATACGATTTGTGAATAACAAACAGCTTATGAAGTAAGCACTCTAAAGGTACTCACAGAACAATATATGTATATAAAGTAACAGATCATATGAAGGTTTCAATAGCTGTTTGATAACCGAAAACTTGGACACTTTTGTTTTAGAACATTAACATAACATCAAGAGTAAATAGGTTATGTCTAGGCGTGCCTAATAGCCAAGAGCCTCGACCAACTCTTTAGGAGGCTCGCGTTGGATTGGATCAAGGGCTTAATTTAGAAAGTGGTTCTTTTGGACATGGATTCTCTGGAGCCCTGACTGCCGGTGGCTTGAACCTAGTTCCCGATACCGTTGGGCTACTATTTTTTATTGGTATTTATATTTATATTTTTTATATGTCGATATTTTAAAAAATGTAAACTATATGTAAACAAGTTAAATAACGGAGATAATAATAAAAGTGAACTGCATTGGAGGCCTTAAGGCCGCGCCGGTAAGTGTCATTCAAATGTGTTTGCAAAAAAAAAAAAACTGAACGGTATGGAACTAAAGCATAACAATTCAAATACATTGGGCGTTATGATACGTTGAGGGCCCTGACGACCAATTTGATATAAAAAGAGACATATAGCATTGGCCCGCAGGTTTACGCGTTATAGTGACCAAGTAAAAGTCACTCTATTTAGAATCAACTGTCAGACTTTTTTACCGTAGACTCGTCGCAATTTGCGTGCGGTCACGGAATTATGCTGAGCGTTCGGCTGTTTTGCGCGGATGTGGCGCATATTTTTCACATAATATACTTATAATTTGTTGTTCTAAATTAGCGCCTTGTTACGCCAGATAAAATGTTTTCATCCCTTCTTTTCTTTTTCAGTCCTCTACGTGTCAAATATAAAAATACATTCAGGATGTTAGTAGCGCTACCCTATTTTTGTAGTGTCCTTTGTATGTTTGCGGGTTACGGCTTCCATGCCATCGTACGCAAGTCCGGGGTAGCACTAATAGCGTGTTTGGTCGGTCGGTCGGTCATGGATCATCTCATAATTTGTTTAAATTGCTGCTTTTTGAAAACTTCTCAATCTTTCTCTAATCATGGCACTGCGTTCGATAAGGGAACACTTCGAAGAACATACTCTATCTGGTGGATAATTCTTCCATGTACCACAAAACATTCCAAAGAGCTTTTATTTCGGATGATATATGTTAACGTCTTAATGACTCGTACTTGCATAATTGACGAAAGTCTTTATTTGATATGAAACTTTAGCAGTAGTAAATAAGCGTAAGCATAATCAGACTTATAATGTTTCCACTGCTGGGACTCGGGCCTCCTCTCTAGGAGAGGGAATGGGTTATAATCTACTACACGGGCCTATTACGGATTGGAGGATGTCGCTCACGATGTTTTCCTTTACAATTTTGAGAGCAGTGGTATTACTTGTTTATTTTAATAAATAAATCGTTCATTTTTTTTTAAATCTTGATACGTTCGCGCTTGACCGCTATCTCACCTGATGGAAAGCGACGATGCGGTCGACGAAAAATAAAATTTAATTGCTGTATTATTGCTAAATACCACTCACTGATTAATCACGAAATCTCAGAAACTAGCCAACCTAATACAACTTTAGAGTCCGTCCAGTACACTTGACGTTCGATAGGGCAACGTAATGCGGCTAGAACAGTAGCAGTTAGTTGGGCTCCTAATAGAGCGGCACAGAGTTCGAGCCGTGGTATCGTCGTGGGTTTAATAGGTGCAACCCGTGATTTTGCACATACCAAGCTAACTTGTATAGTGCCGCTAGTGGAAATAGCCCTCAAATATATACAGCTGCCGTAGGCACGTTGCGAAGCGTCACAGAAACAATGTATTTGTACTGAAGAATGATTGTCAATTAAAATGCATCTAGGAATCTTTAAAGAAGATAAACATGAAGATTTAGTAGCAAACGTTAACCAGGAGGACCTTATTTCTGGCGGAACAGGTTCATCCCAATCTATTTTGTGACACCATAATTCTTGTAGTATTATTTTAGGTTTAATTGTGAAAATAGACAGAAGACCAAGAGGATCAAATATTTTAAATGTTGAGGAAAGTATAGTTCTCTTCGTGACATTTTCAGAAGCCGAAATATCATGCTGAAAGTGAAGTTCATCCGATGATGGCGTCCAACCTACACCTAGCGTACAAGTAGCATTACTAATCATGAGATTACCACTTTCCAGGTTAACAGAGTCTTCGAGTAACTCAGGTAAGTTTGAACGGTATTTACGCAAATGGAAACATCCTTTTGCTAATTCGGAAGAGACTGAAAGACGGATATGACGCAACTCCTCTTCAGTGTTTGCACCGGTTAGTAGATCATCACAATATAGATCATTTTGAATTATGGCTTTGATCTTCTCATCCGAACACTCTTCACCAATCTGCCAGAGAGAACGAGTAGTAAGAAAGGAGGCACTAGCGAACCCGTAAGTAACTGTATTTAAGCGAAGCGTCCTTAAAGGCTTATCCTCACTATCACGCCACAGTATCAGTTGAAGATTACGATCAGATTCTTTTAGCAGCACTGAGCGAAACATTTTCTCTATGTCTCCTGACAAAACATACTTATGCTGTCTGAAACGAACTAATATATTAAACAAAGGTTCTTGCACTACTGGTCCCACCATTTGCAAGTTGTTTACAGAAACACCAGAGGACGTGCGAGCTGAGGCATCAAAAACAACGCGTAACTTAGTCGACTCGCTCTGTTCCCGTATCACTGGGTGGTGGGGCAAGAAATAAGCATTTAACGGCCTAGACTCCGAGGATTCAGATAGGTGACCTAATGCTTCATATTCGCTTATGAATTGACAGTATTGTTGTTTTAATTCTGGTTGTTTTCGGAAACGAGCCTCTAAATTAAAGAACCGCCTTTTGGCTAAATTATAGGAATTGCCTAAACAATCTATGCTATCACGAAGTGGCAACCCTACACAGAATTGGCCATTACTAGTGCGAGTAGTGTTGGCGAGATAATGTTGCTCACACAGTTTTTCTTCGCTACTCGGGGGCCTTTTCTGGGGAAAGTTCTCAAGTTCCCAGAATTTAGATAACTCGTCATGTATATTACTAGAAGTGTCATCATTTAAGACAAAATTGCACATAACTGAGTTAATTTGGTTTTCGTTAAAACAAGGCAGAGAACCCGTAACGAGCCATCCGAACTTTGACGCCTGAAGCTTAGGATAACCCTGTCCTAACGAATGCTGCTGGGCACTAATAATGTCCCAAAATAAATCCGCACCGATCAAAATATTGATTGGTGATGGTTCATTCAAAGTGGGATCCGCTAATTTAAATCCTTGAATATTTAACTTTTTTAAATCAAAATGCGATTTATGTAAGTTGCCGGTAATTTGTGGCAATACTAAACAAGAGACCGTCACATTAAAGGTACTTGTTTCAGAATGAATGCGTAGAATACAGCGTTCTGTGTTAATATTTAATTTAGTATTACCAATGCCTACTATGGTTGTGTCTGATGGCTGAGGAATCAGGTTTAGATGGCGCCTTACGGCCTGGGTGATAATTGTCGACTGACTCCCGCTGTCGAGCAAAGCTCGCACAATCATAGTTTCGTTGGTGGCTGGGTTGGTAACCTTTACTCGAGCAGTACACAAAAGTACTTCAGAAGAGCATGTTGAGGACATACTCGTAGTGATAGAATTAACTGAATTGGAAATTTGAGTTTCTTCTGATTTATGAAGAAGAGAATTATGACGTAATTTACAATGACGACATGTAGCTGAAAGACGACAACGTTTAGCGATATGACCAGATCTCAGACAATTTTCACATAATTTGTTAGCAGAAACGAAGGCTAACCTATCCTCTAATGAGCTCGATTTAAAAGACGGACACTCGTATATGCGGTGACTATTCTTGCAGAACAAACATTCTGGTATTTTAGAAGTAGAAGAGTTGCTATCGTTGGATATACCCACTAAAGACCTGGAACTATTATGTTTGTTTTGGTTATTAGATGTTTGTTTTTGTCTATTATCTTGATGGTCATGTTTATGGCGATAAACGGTCTCTAATACATCAGCACGACTTTTAAGGAATCTAAAAAAATCATTAAGTGAAGGTATGTCACTCAAACAATTAATATGTTCCTCCCATTTAAAATATGTACTAGAATTTAATTTCCCTGCAATAACATATATAATTAAAACATCCCATTTATCCGTAGGAAGCCCTAGTGAATTAAGTGCGCGTAAGTTTTTAGTAACGTGGTCAATAACATATCTTAAAGACTTGTCATTTTCTTGAACAGAACTAATGTTAAACAAAGATTTAAGGTGGTTATTTATCAATTGACGCTTATTATCGTAACGTTCACATAAAAGCTTCCATGCTTCGGAATAATTACCCTGAGAAACTTCCAAGTTTGCGATCACCCGAGCTGCTTCTCCGTCAAGATACGATTGTAAATAGTGATATTTGTGAATACTTTCGATTTTATTATTATTATGAACTAGTGAAACAAACGTTTCCTTAAATTCTAGCCACTTAAAATACGTACCATCGAAGTTTGGAATTTTTATCACCGGTAATTTAAACCCTAACGCATTACAACTGTGATCGTTATGATGACACGTAGCCATGGAAGAATTTTGAGATTTATTCTCATCACTTTGAACGATTGAATGTTTTTTAATTAAACCTTGAGCTATCGCAATACAATGGTAGAAATCATTTTCAATTAAATCTCTCGTAACTAACTCACTACTTTGATTTTCTGCGTTGTTGATTTCTATTAAATTCTGCACCTCATCGAATTCAATAAATAATGCCTCAATTTTTGACAGCTTCAACGCGAGTTTACTTATTTCTAGTTCTGAAATAGATTCTAAAGAAGCTAAACTATCGAGACTTAACTTAAATTTCGTTACGCGTCCTCGGATAGAACCGCGTTTACTTATTAGTTCTTTCAACTTTAAAGGTTCAGTCATTGTAATAAACTCGCAATGAGCCAACACAAACAGATGTCAATAGATAACGAAATAGGTATAGATATAGCATACGATACGCTCCTCGCTTTGTTGATCAGCTGATGTCCGCGGCCCAGGTAGTCTGTATGCACGCGAGCTATGCTGGTGGGGCGCGCCGGCAGTCAGGTAACAGCGATGCGCAAGCGATGCCGTGTTACAAGTCACAGCGCACGATCCTGGAATAGATCAATTTCAAGCGCCTTAATAAACTGATAAAAACAACTAATCACTCGTATGATGAAACGATTACGGTTTGCAAATTAGAGTTAAACTCGGGAGATATTCACTATGTAAGTTATATAAAGGTTGAATTGAGTGTCATATAGGATATAGAATCGATAATAGTGGAATGGGTTTATAAAATCGCTTGGTTTGAGTAACAGTAAAAGAATTATTAACTTGTAAGTTAGCAGTTAAATGTGCTTCAATTTAAGATGGCGGTAAGTCTAAGTGTAGGTGAAATTAAATGGACTAATTGTACGTGTAATGTAATTGTGTGTGCTTTGCCTCTCCTGTTTAGGCCTCTTTCGAGAGAAATAGTATGGTGAGGTACGATAGACACAAATATAAAGATAGGCATTTCACTTGACTTCAAGAAACTAAATCCGCTAATAGCACAGACTAAGGAATAACTCAATGGGTATGTTAGTAAGATGGAACGAGCTCACTTTAAATAGGCAGGCAGCTAATCGCAGCAGTCCCTTTGTAGACAGGAGCACGCGAATAGGTGGATTGTAATTCCTGTGACTCGTTCTCAGGGTGGACCTTGCTCGATCGGAGTACCGTAGTCCCAGCAGAATTCCCAGAATGGCTTGACGAAGGCAAGGTGGCTCGACCCAGGTAAAAGTAGGATGCCAGTCCACAGGCACGGCGATCTTGGTTTCTCAACACGGCCTTCCGTTGGTGCTGGTAGTTTTCGTCCGGCGTCGACGATGTCCTTCGAGTGCCCTTGACGCGGGAACAATCTGAGTGACTATTTAGCTTTGATCCGACGATTGTAGGTCCTGTCACGGTCGCCAATTTTGTTTATTCTTATATTCTTATATTCTTTATTGTACACACAAAACTTAACTACAATACATGGATTTGACAATTTATGTACAAAGGCGAGCTTAACTCAACAATGAGTTTTCTCCCAGCAAACCTTTGAGTGACAGAGAGAGATCACAATGAGAGTAGGATCCAGTGTACAACATAAACATACATAAATACGTCTAATATATATATATATACATACATACAGATATAATATATATAACAATATATACTAATACTATGTCAATTGAGAAAGGAAGTGCTCTTTAATTTTCCTCTTAAAGACGTCCAGAGAAGGGCTGTCGCGAAGGGAATGTGGGAGAGCGTTCCAAAGACGCACTGCAGTTACAGTAAAGGAGCCATCATAGCGGCTAGAAGTATGACGTGGAGTACGAAGGAGAAGAGAATTGATAGTGCGACAGGGTTTACCCCTCGGCACAAGGTACTCAAAGCGTTCACGAAGGTATTGAGGAGCATTGGGATTGTGCAGGATAGTAAAGAGAAGGGATAGAATGTGGATATCTCGCCGACGCCGAATTGGCAGCCACCTTAACCTGGTCCGAAACTCCGACACATGATCGTATTTGCGGAGGCCAAAAATAAAGCGGATGCACAAATTCTGCAATCGCTCGAGTTTGTTTAGAAGTACCTCCGTAGCATCTAAAAAACAGACATCCGCATAGTCTATGAGCGGTAGAAGAAGAGATTGAGCAAGAGCAACCTTTGTATGAAATGGCAAGAATTTTTGGAGACGTTTAAGAGACTGAAAAGAATAAAATACCCTCTTACTCACATCGGCAATATGGGTCTCCCATGAGAGGTTAGTGTCCATATGGACGCCAAGGTTTTTCGCACTTTTGGTGTATAATATTGGTGCAGAATCATAAACTACTGGCGGGAGCGACTGGTCATCTAATAAGTTGAGCATGTATCTGCCACCAATAATGAGTGCTTGAGATTTTTTTGGGTTCAGCAAGAGTCCATAACATTTAGCCCACTTATTGATATTTTCAAGATCCTCATTGATGTTTATGATAAATTAAACAAAGGTTTTTTGATAGAAAAATAGGTTTTTACTTGGAACTTTTAACAATTCAATAATTAAGTATTTTAGTGTAATGAACAATGGCAAGATGGCTTCACGCGAACGAATGTATGAAATATTGATTGAATGAACAAATCAATGAGCTTGAGCGAATGTGTCGTAGACAGTGATAGTTGTGGAATATTATTAAATATTAAATGTATACTGTAAACATTGTCCTAATAGTCGCTGAAAGTATATAGTTCTTCAGAGGAATAGAAAATTGTGACACCATCATTTATCATATCACATGACGTCTATTGTGCATAAAAGACAAGCACTTTGCTATACTGACAGACTGATAATGCTATAACATTATTACATTTTGTTTGTATAAAGGACTAGTTTTTGCTACTGGGTTTGCCCGCGTCATAATCAAACACTATCCGACGGGAACACATTACCGTTTTAAAAAGGTTGACGTTCCTAATCTAGGCAAGGTTTGCCATTGTACCATCTAAATCGGTTGAGGATGCTTAGCATAGCGTAGCATAGCATAGTCGGCCTTAAAATGTTCCCACTGTTGGGACTCAGGCCTCCTCTCTAGGAGAGGGAATGGGCCGTAATCCACCACGCGGGGCCAGTGCGGGTTGGTGGATGTCACATGTCTTCGAATTTATTGGTTTTAGGACATGCCGGTTTCCTAACGATGTTTTCCTTCACCGTTTTGAGAGCAGTGGTGATGAAACAAATTACACAAAGTAATGCGCCTGGCTGGGTTTGAACCCGCGACCTACAACTTGTAAGTCGGGGCCGTTACCACTCGGCCACCACTGCTCTATGAGGATGCTTGGAGTTTTTTAATCAAACATGATTAAAAAACTCCAAGCATTCAGTCATAAACATTTATACATTACTAGCTTCTGCCAGCGGCTTCACCCGCGTAAAAGTAGATTTTTACATATAAAATTTGGACCTCCATTTCATCCCTACAGGAGGTGAATTTTGGAAAATCCTCTCTTAGTGCTCGCTTACGTCATAAAAGGAAACCTTGTGCAAAATTTCACGCTCTTAATCCCAATGGTTTCGGCTGTGCGTTGATATGTCAGTCAGTCAGTTTCCCCTTTTATATATAAAGATTAGAATAGAATAAACTTTATTGTACACTAAAATAATAACACAACTTATACACAAACTTATGGGTATAAAGGCGGTCTTATCGCTGACAGCCATATCTACCAGATAATGTTATGATGGATCGTAAGAACATAAAATAACACAGAGGTTAGTAATAATATAATACGTAATTAAGATTTTCATTACGTTGTGGGATTTAATCGTTCTTCGAGAGATTTTAGAATATCTAAAAGCTTCCTCATCTTGTATGAAAACAGCATTTTACACTAAGAAACTACTAAGAAATATTTAATTATTTATTTTTATTATTTTATTTCTATTTTATACTAAGAAATTATCGCATACGCATGAAACAAGTATTTGTTATCTAAACAGTTTATCAATATTCAACATTAATTTTATGTTAAAACAAAGCAATTTTACTTGTTAAGACGGTTCTGCTGTGATGTTATAAGGAGTTCTGTTCCATAACTTCGAAGTTCATGATCAGATCACAACAATATTTCTATGGGACCAATTCGGAAGCATAACCTTTCAAACAAAAAAAAAAAATGACCGAGAAATCGGTGAACAAACATAAAAATAAAATATATTCAGCAGAATATAGAACCTCCTTTTTGAAGTGGCAAATTAATATTTTTTATGAATATTCATAATACCGAATAAAGGCATGATACTTACTGAGAAAGTTATATTATGTTGGTTGTTTTAATGGAGAAACCTACGTTTACGCGGGCGAAACCACTGGCAGAAGCTAGTAAATTATAATGGTTTAGTAAGAATTAAAGGAGGAGTTTTCTTTATATCACGTTGATTCTTCCAGAAACGTGTAGCGTTTACTTTGTCGCTTAAACCCGAGACATTATTGTTCTACGTGACTTTGAGCGATAAACGCATGTAATGGTGATAGTGGGTCACGATTCTGCTTCAGTAAGGGAAATAAATGCTTCTATAAGTATAGCGGATTTTTCATAGTGTCTACTATTGCGTATGATTGAAATGTATGAGTTTTTTTGGCAGTCATTACATTTCTGTATGCTGTTTTAATTAAATACTCCTTTTTTTTCTTCTTTTAATTACATGCTTTTGCAAAAAAAAAAATATTATACCTTGATTCAACCTCCTTAAGAGCGTCCTTGTCGAGGTACATTTTTATATAACCGCTCTTACGTGATTATGATGTTATTACACATCTTTCTCTAGATATTTTGCATACACAGCTATCTTGTGGATATTATCTAGGCTTCTATAGAAATCGAAACATAAATTTCTCTGAAAATCTGCTATTTTACGTGAACTTTGCCCTTCCATAATGTACTCAATTATATTAAAAATATAAAAAAGTACATTAATAGAAGCCTTGCACACTTAATCGAGATTCTGAATGATGAAACTTTTTCTGAAAAAAAATTATGTGTTTATAAAAGCACGTATTTCTTTGAACAAGTTTTGTGAAATGTTCGAGTAAATCACGAAAATACCGAATGCCAACAGAGTTTTTAGGCGTTGTCTCTCTTTCTTTGCATTGCCTCTTCATCAAATATCGCGTTAGATTTCGTTAGATAAAGCAACAAGCTTTTAAACTATGCTCGATATTGACGATAGGCAGAAAACGACCCTCTTAGCTTTATTAGTGATTGGTTTATTTATATTTTATATAGCCTCTTTTGTATAGTGTGAATATGAGAACACTGTGGACTCTGCGGATTCATAGATTACTTTCTATTTGAAAAAAAAAAGATACGGCCGTTTATGTCACAAAAAATGTATATTTCGACACTCTCAAGAGAATCAAAATTCATAGGGTAGTTCCCGCTGTCCTAGAATCTTGTTTTTTTTTTTTAAGAAAAAATCTGAAAACTGTTAATTTGTAGTTACGTCGTTTATTTTTTTTATTGCCATATTTTCTTGAAATCAGGGCTCCCGCGACCCTCACCTGGTCATCAGTCCACATTGTGGGAGACCTTCCAACGCTGCATCTTCCTGAACGGTCTGTTTTATACTATGTATAGATTAGGATATGATTATATATACGCCTAGAATGTATGCGTAGTAACATTAATTTCGCCCACCCTTGCATCCTCCATTCTCCTTGATCTTTAAATATATGTTTTTGAATCGTAAGAGCAAGTGTGTGTAAGTTCACATGCACATTTTCTGTGTACAATCTGTGCTGTGTACGTTGTTGTATATAATAGCTTACGCACACAGATACAACCGTGCACGTAAATCTGCCAACTAAGATCCAACTGCCTTTGGGCCGGAGCGAGGAGGAGTGGCAGGCGGTCGCCTCCTTCTGCGAAGCAGTAATGTTAGCAAAGGAGGCGACCGATCGCGTGAGGCAAAGGTCCTCACGCCCCAATCGCCGCCGGGATTCCGATCCCGATTTCCGGCCACCGTAGGCGCGGGCTTACGGATGGCGAGCAATGGGTGGCTCGCCGCCCGATCGTCCGGTAACCGTCCGGACCGGGCCCAAGTCGTCGACGGCGCGTACTGTTCCACGCGCGCCTCAAGGAGATGTCAGCAACCGTAGGGGCACAGTAGGGTCGAAGCCTACTGGGGCCATGGGTGATGCGAAAGAGATCCCCGGGGCCCTGGAAAAATGGAAAAGAAGGAACAGGAGTGGGTTTTTAGTCAGTAAAAGTCTGACACTATCCCCCGCTCCGCCCAAGAGCGGGGATGTCATTAGATGATTTTCCCAGCCGAAAAATAAACTGCCTTTGTGAAATATATTATCTATGTTTTTAAATTAACTGACCTTCCGATAAAAATACATGGTGATTCATAAAACTGTCTCGATTTGTAACACAAATTCACGATTTTTACTTTCCGTTCTAAAAAACACACTGGTCCCGGCAACGTTACTCATGTCCCAGCAATTGGCATTATAAGCTGATTGTACAAAACGTAAATATTTTTCCGAACGTGAATTTTCATTTAGGACCTGATGCTTATGTTCCTTATAATATTTGTTTATTTATTTATTCATAATAATAAACATTGTGTTGAACATTACATCTGTTTAAAATAATATTAAAATAGAACTGTCACATTTAAGCAAAACAATTTATAAAATTTAAATTAAATAATGTATTATATATTGAGCCAAATCATTAATCATAAGTCTACAAATAAATCTAATGTCAAATGTCGGATATAATGTAAAAAATCAAGTGATTAACCAAACTCAAAACATTGTTAATGTCAACTTTCAACACTGGCGTGTCCAGTAGAATAGTATTATTGTATGAGTAAGTAGAATAGTAGGTACTCACTACTCATGTTTCTGGTAACGGTTGCGGGAGTACGATGGATGCGAGACGCACAGGACCGTTCATTGTGGCGGCACTTGGGGGAGGCCTATATCCAGCAGTGGACGTCTTTCGGCTGAAATGATGATTATGATGATGATGACTCATGTTTCACAATCAGTTAACTTATTTCATATTTTATCTTTTAGTGAAAACGAAGGACAAAATGGCCATCGTAAACCAGACTTAAATTTAGAAAAGGTACTCTCTGGTTAGCGTATAAAACTGATGAAAAGTTACCTAAGAATAACTTTGAACAAAGTGAGTAGATACAAAATATTGTGATAGGATGCATCGTGTGCTAGCAACGCTAAATATTTATAAGAAGTGAAATATGGAAGATGCAAGATGCTGTCTGAAGTTTTATTAACGAGTCGATATATCTACTTACTCAGACAAAGGAATAATTTCGAGGCATAGCATAGCATAGCATAGTCGGCCTTATAATGTTCCCACTGTTGGGAATCAGGCCTCCTCTCTAGGAGAGGGAATGGGCCGTAATCCACCACGCGGGCCCAGTGCGGGTTGGTGAATGTCACATGTCTTCGAATTTTTGGTTCTAAGACATGCCGGTTTTCTCACGATGTTTTCCTTCACCGTTTTGAGAGTAGTGGTGATGAAATAAATTACTCAAAGTAATGCGCCTGGCTGGGTTTTGGTTCACTGGTTCACCTACGACGGCCGTTAACACTCGGCCACCACTGCTCTGGCAGGCATGTTCATTGATAATTGTAACGAAATCTGCTTTTAAATGCTGATATATTTCATAATTAACCTAATTTTAGATATTATTATTAAAAACAAAAGGTGGGAAATCGTCCAATGACTTCTCCCGGTCTGGGTGGAGTGAGAGGGCGTGTCAGACTTTACTGACTAAAACCACACCTGTGTCCTTCAGTTGCTCTTTGCGTTCAAGGACTACGTGTTTCCTTTTCAGAAAATACCTGCGGTACTATAATAGCGGGAATCAGCCCTGCTGGCCTACGCTTTGAGGAGCGCGTGGATATCTACACGCTGTCGAAGATTGGAGCTCAGTCCAGTCAATAACCGGACTGCCAGACGGCGAGCTACCCATTGCTCGACGTTTGCAAGCCCGCGTGTACCTTGGGTGGTAGTTGAGATTAGGGTCTCGTAGGCTAGGACGTGAGGATGCTTGTTCCTTCAAGCGTGCCGTCTCCTCCTTCGCTAGCATTACTGCTTCGCAGAATGATTTGACGATTTTTTGTTTTTTGAGGTTGAAAATCATCCAATAACTTATTATTTATTTATTTATCATCACATACAAATGTTTTAACAGGCATACCCAAGACCACTTCCTTCCTTCTTCTAACCCTCCTTCTTCTTCTAACTTTTTCCTCTTTTTTTTTCGAATTTCTTTTCTTGATTTTTCCCAAAACAGGGTGGAGCGGGAGTTTTGAGTAGAGTTTCCGTATTTACCTATTAAAGCCACACCTAAATCTTATAACTACTTTCTAGGACCAAATTTTTCCTTTCTGAAATTTTTTGTGGCCGCTAATAATGACTCTGGGTGGCAACAACATTCCCAAATGAAATCTCTTGTAGGGTAAGCTCAAATATTACGAGTAATTTATGAAACAAAGCATGCAAGTAATTGAATGTAAAATAACGAAGTGAGTATCTCAAATCTCGGTCGTAATCCCAAGTAGTCCCTAAACATTAAAGATTAAATTACAGCCAAGCGTATGACTACAGTCGTAAAATATAATTTATGTACCTTTGTCTTAGACCGCTTTGCAAACTTGTTTAAGAATAGTGTTAATTTCATTAAGTCTGTGTAGTTTGATTCAGATTTCATTAAATATTAGTTTTAATCGACTTTGTCCACGTCACACTTATAAAACAGCACGATGTAATTTGGCCACAATTTCAAGAAGTTGCCTTTACGTTGTTGAAACTTCAACGGTCCATACTAAGCGTTTCGCTTCGTCGTTTATACCGCGTACATCGAAGGACTGGAACAATTTGCCTGTTGCAGTCTTCCCGTTCAACTATAATTTAGGTGGCTTCATGGCTAGAATGAATAGGCTCTTAATAAACTAGTGCGCTTCACCATCAATGATTGTATTGATGCTTACCATCAGGTGGGATCGCAGTCAAGCACAGGTTTAAATTTTTTTTTGTGCGGAACCGTAATTCTTATTTTAAAATAAAAGTAACTTAAGTTATTTCTTATAGTTTCAGCTGTCTACCACCAGTAAAAGTTCTGTCATAATCGGTCCAGCCGTCTCGGAGATTAGCCGGAATAAGCAGGCAGATAGATCGACATAAATTTTAAAAATTGCATTTTTGTTATAGGTATATATCAAATATACTTTCATAAAGCATTGAGTAAAAAAAAGTTATTTTGATATTATAAACAGACACATCAATTTTAATAATATGATGTAAAGATAATTTAGGTGTATTTTTTAATAAAAGTCTAATCTGTTATGTCCCAATGTCTGTCTCTGTCATTGTGAGCATTTTTTTTCGGTGGGAAAATCATCAAATAACATCCCCTGCTCTTGGGCGGAGCGAGAAATAGTGTCAGACTTTTACTGACTAAAACCCACTCCTATTCCTTCGTTGCCTTTCGAATCGGGGCGAAACTTCCTTTCAGAAACAGACCCTGCGGGGCCCCTACGGTTTGCTGACAACTCCTTGAAGCGTGTGTGGAACAATACGCGCTGTTGACGTCTTGGGCTCGGTCCGGACGGTTACCGGACGGTCGGACGGCGAGCTACCCATTGCTCGCCGTCCGCAAGCCCTGTCATTGCGAGCTATCTTCTACTAATGCTACATCTTCAGTAATGGTAAAGTTAATAGATTCGAAGAAATATAATTACCTATACATATATATTGTTATTATAAATTCATTAGCACGTTCAATACAAAATATTTTTAAATAGAAAATGGAGGTCAGATACCCCTAACCTCTATTTTCTATTTAAAAATATTTTTGCATTTCTATTAAAGTAACCAAATATAGAATACCACTTTATTTTTGTAATACAATACGATATAACTGTTATACACATGAAATTATTTATTTGTAATAACATTAATTATTCATTCATCATATTTTTGAACTTAATTTAGTTACAGTATGGTTGTATTTATATTATTTTAAAGTATAATATGGAAGACTGCCATTCTATATAAAGAAATTCTGTTGAAATCTAAAAAGAATCTCTAATCTACTAGCAATAATCACAACTATAAGTATCAAACTCTGCATCAACGTAGTTTTTTTTTTTAGGTGCGGCGGTGGCTCGCTATCCGATGGTCCGGTAACCGTCCGGACCGAGCCCAAATCGTCGACGGCGCGTATTGTTCCACCCGCGCCCCAGGGAGATGTCAGCAAATCGTAGGGGCCCAGCAGGGTCGAAGCCTGCTGGGGCCATGGGTAGTGTGAAAACGAAACCCGGGGCCCTGGGACGAAGTCAACGAAGGAACAGGAGTGGGTTTTTAGTTAGTAAAAGTCTGACACTATCTCACGCTCCGCCCAAGAGCGGGATTTGTCATAAGATGATTTTCCCACCCAATAAAAAAAAAAAATTACGTAGCGCGCATGGTACTTACGAGTATTATATGAAAACTAGTTGACCCAGAAAACATTGTTCTGCGATATATGTAAATCATCAAAAGGAAAAAGTAGGGAGTGAAGGTTAGGTGGGTAAAAAATATGTTACACACTACTCAGACCATAAAGGCATACATACACATACATAGAAATATGTCAAAAAGGTCTCAAGTTTTTAATTATTACAAAAAAAATGGGGCTTTATCCGTACCCGTTACTGATCATATTTTTTTAGTCAAAAGGAAAAAAAACGAAATCCCAAAATTATCCACGAAAATTTTTCATAATTGGTAAATTCATAATAGAATCAATCATTCATAACAATTGCTACTAGAAAATACTACGCGCAGTGTTTTTCCAATTTGATCGTCATTTATTCATTCATAATCAATAGCCTGTACAATATTTCCATAAATTGAGTAACATTTTGGGATATTATCAAACGCTCATAACTTTGCTGTTTATGAATATTATTTATTGAGACTTCACTTTCATAATAACAAGACCTTTTCTAATAAGCCCTTTTAGTATTTGTACTAATTAAAAACTAGTGATGTATATTAGATAAGAATGCAGGATGCATGAGCCTCGCAGGTATAGTGTGTTTGGCTTACAGGTCGTCTAACTTGTTAATAGACCAAAGTTCTATAAGAAAATTATAATAATTATATTGATTACCTATTTCATTTTGTTACCATTTCACTCCACTAAAATCACTTCACAGCTCGAAATTATGCTATGCACGATTTCTGTACTATAAAACAGACAATGTCTTGTCAAGCGTGCTTTATTTGTTACAGCTGGCTATTTATCAGGCCAGACAGGGAACAGACGGTAGTGTAGTCCATTACGAATGGTCTCGTAGTTAGCATTAAGATCGATTGACTGTAATAAGAAACTTAAGTGAGAAACAAAGCTAACAAAAGCTAATATAATGATTCAGTATTTATCATAGTTTGTAATTTTAGCATATGTATACATGTGGATGGGTGGAGAGGGAAAGGAAGGCTAAGAAAATATGGATGGATTGTGTGAACAGTGATATGAAAGAAAAGGAAGTTAGTGATATCATGACGGTTAACAGGATAGGATGGAAGAAAAAAACGTGTTGCGATGACCCCAAATAATACGGGACAAGGGCAGGAAACTTATGATTTATATATACCTATATGTAATTTATTGTTTTAAGTGACTTAATTTATTGATACTTTATTCTGTTGGTTATATATGTTATTTATTTATTTTGCTCACCTACCACAGTGACACAGCGGACATTAAATCCTATGTACGCCTATGTACCACTGCACATAGGCGAACTTAATGCAACAAGGCATTCTGTACCAGTCAACCTTTGGGTTAAAAGAGACAACACTGTGGTACACTTCATGTACAGTAGTGACTGTACATGAAGTTTAAATTAATAAATAATATTACCGTCTTTTTTTTCCACTACTATCACACAACGCCGTCTAGCCCTAAGCTAAGCACAGCTCGTGTTATGAGTAAGACTAGACAACTGATAAACATACTTATATATTTCTAAATACATACATATTATAGATAAATTACACCCAGACAAAACAAATGATCATGCTTATCACACCAACAGTACTCTTGTATTTTCTAAAGGGGTAGATACAGCGCTGATGTAAAGAGCTTTTCTTATTTCATCAGTTATATTTAAGTGTGATAATTAGGGCCCCAACCAGTAAGGCATTTAAGGGTTGCAAGAGCCCTTTTTTACGGTGAGAAATCATCAAATAACTTCTCCTTCTTTGGGTGGAGCGAGGGAGTGTCACCCACCTGTGATCTTTCAGTTGTGCTTTGCGTTTCACGGCTGTGGTAACTCTTTCTAACCACAGCCCAGCCCCAATCTGGGAGTTGAACCCAGAAGACCAATATTTGTAAATTAGACATGTTTAAATTCAACTCGTCATTTCTTACCAATGTGGTTTCAAAATATTACGACTGGCATTGGGATTGACATTATTGTACACCAAAATAATAATTGACATAATGGAGACAGTAATATATGTAAATAAAATAAAAAACATAATTAATTTGTTCCAATTTTTAAGTTACTTAGATGTATAAAAATAACACCGTGAGCTGATTGTATTGTTCAAACAAAGTGAAACAAAATCATTCCAAAACAGAAACAGCGAGGGATTACATGTCCAATTTACAAAACATGGATAAAAGTCACAAGCATTTCGTTAATAATCCTCTTTTCCGTAATGAGCAACTCTAATCAACTTTATGTAATCTATGACAAATCCATTAGCTTATTACGTTACAGTCACATCAGAGAGCGACCTAAATATTCAATCCTTTTGATACGACGGTACCAGGCGTTCATAAGATTCTAGGAGAGCTATAAAGATTCAAAATTCATGAGCGTGACAATGCCGGTCAACGAACTCTGAACTTGTATCGTCTGTTAAAACTGTTCTGTGGAACTGTTTCATATGAAATATTCAAGACACTATATAATGACATTGTAGAGTACTTGCCGTCTACATATGCATTGATATTTATCAGTAAAGCTAGCTAGCTAGTGATATTGATCTAAATATAGAAATGTTTAGTTTAATATTCAAAACTTTACGATGCGTGTTGGCTTACTCAGACAAAATTAAAAACAATTTAATTAATACCATCAAGTAATAATAATTATGCCGTAATTATTAGTTAGTATGACGATACTTTCAAATATAATAATTATGCAAAGCTCCGAACTTGTACTTGTCTATAATGAGAAGACCAAAAACATTTTCATAAACAAGGTTTTATTTAAAAATTTTGTTCAGACAATGTCTGCTAAATCCAAACAAAATTGTAGCTTTCGGTTTAAGTTTCATATTATTAAAGATTTACATAATCGCAATACAAAAAAGAACAAATGTACCAGAAAACGGTTATTTGTTTTGACCTTAGAAAAAATATTTTGGGTATTCTTGTAGTAACTGTGGATAGACAAAACTATGTTAGAATATTGGTGTTGACCACCATTTGGAATTAGAATATTGCGAAGGTATTTGTTTCTTCTGAGATAAGGTTATTCAACCGTTTTTGGTTTGTGTTTCACGCGCGCCTCAAGGAGATGTCAGCAACTGTAGGGGCCCAGCAGGGTCGAAGCCTACTGGGGCCAAGGGTCTGATTCTGAAAGGAAGACTCGGCCCCGGTACGAAAGGCGCGAAGGAACAGGAGTGGGTTTTTAGTCAGTAAAAGTCTGACACTATCTCTCGCTCCGCCCAAGAGCGGGGGATGTCATAAGATGATTTTCCCACCGAAAAAAAATACCCTATTCATTTCTAAGTTTATTTGGGAACAAATATTGATTAAGAGGGGTCCTTTTTCACTCGCCTATCGTCAACATCGAGCATGGTTTAAAAGCTTATTACTTCATCTAACGCATTTCAACACGATGTTTGACGAAAAGGTAACGCAAAAAAGAGAGAACACCTGAAAACTCTGTTAGCATTCGGTAACTCCGTAATTCACTCGAATGTTTTACAAAATTTATTCCAGGAAATACGTGTTTTTTTTTTTAAACACACAAATGTTTAAAAAAATTGTCGTTATTTAGAATATTCATTAAAATTGCAAGGCTTTATTGTTATACTTTCTTGACTTTTTTTAATTTTTAAGTAAATTACTAAGTGTCAAAGTTCATGCAAAATAGCAGATTTTCAGAGGGCTAATACTAATTTTGTAAATGGATTAGTTTTATACAAATTTATAAATTGATTTCAATAGAAGCCTAAATAATATCCACAAGATACTGTGTTTCCAAAATATCTAATGAAAAATGTGTAATAACATCATAATCACGTAAGAGCGGTTATATAAAAAACAATGAAAATGTACGTTGAGTAGCATCCCCTTAACAGTACTTACCTAAATTAAATGTTGTCATAGTGTGGTCAACAAATACATACTGCCTAGATCACAAAAATAGGGTTCAGTAATGTTATTTCTTCTAGCCTAATTAATTGGGTATATTCGGGTCCTATAACTCAGTCGGCGAAAAGGGAACTTTTATAAAATCACCTTGTTGTCCGTCTGTCTATCTGTTAAGGGCTGTTACCACTAAGAGCAGTGAAACAATCAAATTTGACAACGAAATCTATAGTTTAGGTGGTTTATGTTCCATTTATGGCGCATATTTTGACACTCGTAAGGAAATCTAAACCTTATAGGGTATTTCTCTTTGATCTAGAATCCTGAAATTCGGAAAGAAGTAAGATCTCATAAAATGAAATGACGGAAAAAGGCCTGAAAACTTTTGTATTTATCAATATAAAAAAAAAAAAAAAATATTCCACGACTGTTTGTGTCGTGTGTTTAGCATGAACATTTGTTCTTTGTCTGGGTGTACTTTATAAATAATATTATGTATGTATTTAGAAATATATAAGTATGTTTATCAGTTGTCTAGTACTCATAACACAAGCTCTGCGTAGCTTGGGACTAGACGGCGTTGTGTGATGGTTGTGTTAATATTATTATATTGTATTACATTTCCGATGTTCACACAAAATTTACGTTTCCACACATTTTCCTCAAAAAACACATCGAACATACGAAGAAATATTGTTATTTC
The DNA here is from genome assembly GCA_949316375.1 of Mythimna vitellina. NCBI lineage: Eukaryota > Metazoa > Arthropoda > Insecta > Lepidoptera > Noctuidae > Mythimna > Mythimna vitellina. The sequence goes on from OX438696.1 coordinate 8,016,112, forward strand.
AGTTTAACACATAGCTTTCAGGGCCATTTGTGAAAAAATACAATATTTCTCGTTTATCCAACATTTGTATAGGAAAAGTGAATCAAAGAGCTATTGTTCCTGACAATGTTTACTTTCCTATATTGTAAAAGACAAGTCACGTTTCAAAAACAAACATTCCTTGTTTTTGATCCCTCTCCCTAAATATTTACGGACTGACCTGAATATAAACCGGTCATTACTTTGTTATGTGCAAGGAGTTTTAATTGGCGAACTACGGAACCATTTTAATGTTACCATGGGTGTAGAATATTTTAATATTATTTCGAACGATTTTCTGTTCCTTCTTTCCAATTGAGCAAATTTTACACTTTGTTTTTTTTTTAGATTTTTTTTGAAGCAATAGTTTCCTCAGGTTGGATCGATGACTTGGTGAGGGTTGCTGGAATCCAATGAATGCAATATGGACTGCGAACCACCAATTGTTGTGGTGACGTTTGGGAGAGGTTTAATCCAACAGTGAACGTCTTACGACTGAAATGATAATGATGAATTTTTGAAGATAAGTTTATTTAAATGTTTAAGTTGTGCTTAGATCTGTGCGGAGTTGTTCGGAACAGTTACCGCGTTTCTGAAACACAAAGGGAAACAGAAGAAATACTAGAAGGTTTTGGTCAGTAAAAGCCTGAAACTGCCTCTCGCTCCATCTAAACCAGGAACAGTTCCTTGATGATTTCACAACCTAAACAAAAAGTATGTAAGCATTATCTACAAGTTTCCAATTTTTTATCGACTTTAACTTCCTGACTGAAGAAGTTCTGTTAATTAAGTACGCCATCTAGTAGGTTATAATAAGGTTACTCAGTACTATAAACCCTTTCGCAGGTCTGCTGGAAGAAATTTCTTTGGAAATGAGCAGTACCTTTGTACTCTTGTCTACTTTGTATTGTCTTTTTCTGTTTTTGTGTTTACATAAATAGTAAAATAAATAAATAAACACATTTTTTTAAAAATTTTTGGCCCAACAGGGAAAGAAGTATACCAGCCAGCAATACTCGTAAGTATTTTCATGTCATCTTCCTGGCCTTGGATATATTAATTGAGGTTGGCGCAACACATTGTTTTTCTTTCATTCTACCCTATCAGCAATCATGCTATCATTGAGTTCCTTTTCTTTCATATCAGTCCTCATACAATCAATCCACCTTTTCTTTGGTCTCCCTCTCTCCGTTCATCCATCCGCATGTATATTTTTTTGGTGTAAAACACAATAATTTTTTATTTGCGAGTCGCGTATAATAAATTGGTTTCCACCCGAATGACATATTCTTTATGAATATTTTCCCCTTCTTACTGCTAACGTATTGTGAATGCATTTCCTTACAAACACATCAGTATCCATTGTTATGTCCCGACCCTCTCAATTTATATATGTTGACCAGTTAGAAGAATTCGCGCCGTATTCTTACTGGCTGTGATTCGGTGCCAACTCGACTGGGCCTTAACACTGTTTTGACATTTAGAAGGAACGAAGCCAATTGATGAAGACTATTTAACGTCTGTAAGTGTGTTCGTGGCAACACAGTGGGCCCTAACAGAATACCAGCGCTGCGTTATTTATCGTTTTAAAAAAGGCACCTAACTCAGCATAAGTTGCGTTCAGTAATGCTGAGTTAGGTGCCTTTTTGGCCTCGCACTGATTATACCTTTCTTTTTTTATTGTGTAATTTTAGTCTATAGGATTGTGTGAGGCACGAATAAACATTTTTTCTTCTTTTCTTTCTTTTTATTTGTATTTATTTTCTTCTTTTTAAAACTAATTCTAGAAAGCGAAAGACTTAGCAGATTTTGTCACCTCCTTCCACTTTAGGCGGAGCGTAAGGAAAGATAGACTTTTACTGACTTAACCCACCCAACTGAAGGAAGACCCTTCAGTAAGTTGCCCTTTGCATTTCAGGGCTGCAGTAATTCTTTTGAACAATTCTGCAAAACATTTTGAATTAAAGTAGAATCTAATTAATTTAATATGGTTTTCTACAAGGCACGGTCTTTAAATTAGATCTAGGAAAATTGTTTTGTAGTGAAAATTAAGGCCTAGACAATTTATATAGTTCTTAAGTCTCGTCTAATTATTCACAAGGGATATTACATCATCATCATCGTCATTTATCTTCTTTACACGGAAACGGATTTAGATAAAATTTAACACGCGAGTAGACCATGATCTGGAATAGCACTCCTTTTATTCCTGCCTTTATCTCATATTACTTGGGGTCGGACAACATCTTTTTTTCTTCCATCTGTCCTGTCCGCCGTCAGACTATCACTAACTCCCTTTTCTTTCATGTCACACCTCACATAATCCTTGAACTCCCTGTTTTTCTCCATATATCTACATTTATACTCAAAACTTATGTAGTAACATGAATTTCATCCCTCCTATTCACATGATTATACCAAGACAAACGATTTCCTTTCAACTTTTCAGCCACTGGCACCACTTTCAAACTTCCTCTAGCACTTTATCCATTATCGTCACATCACACATCCATCTCAACATTCTCATTTCCGCTACATGCAATATTTGTTCATCCATCCTTTTCATCGCCCAGCATTCTGATCCATACAGTATGACAAGTGTTATCACGGACTTGTAAATTTTACCCTTCAACTTGAGGGGCACATGGGATAATTTTATCCCTAGAGTATGTTCAATTAGAACAATCTTATACTTACACGGGCGACGCCGCTGGCAGTAACTAGAGGATAAAAATTAAATATTTGGGATTAATCAATCAAAAAACCAACCAACCACTATCTCACAACGCTGTCTAGTCCCAAGCTAAGCATAGCTTGTGTTATGAGCACTTGATAACTGATAATTGTACTTATTTATTTCTAAATATATACATATTATAGATAAATTACACCTTATTAATCAGATAATTTTAATCCAATAAATTAACATTACCGTTAATAAATCTCAAACATGAGTAATAAGGAAGCTGAACCAGCTGAAGCTGATACGAACATTGGGCCTGCCTTAAACAACCTTGGTAAATGTAAAAGCAATTTGGTAAAATACCGGTATAAATGTACCAAATAATCTATAAATATTGTCTAAAATAAATGTTGCCCTTAAAGAAAATGTTGGCCCCATGGTGAAGTCGTTACATTACACGCAACATTTAATCTCGTGAACTGAGAAGAAAAAATATATTTCGCCACTTATCCCCATGACCCTCATTCAACATTTTTTGTGAGTTTTAGAAAACGGTAGGTTCTAGGAATTTTATTTTGACTGTTATGTAATTTATAGTTTATGAACTTCTTTCTTTATTATAAATTTGTTTTAGTGTGGTTTTCTTGACATAATTTTGTTTTTTCACGTGAACGATGCTAGTGATAACAGCTAGTTATTATTATACTTCCGGATCCTCGACTCCTCAATATCCTTGGTGAGACTCCCCTTGTGCTAAGAACAGCATGTCGTCTGCGTAACAGACCACTCTGACTTCGCTGAGCAGATCGCCGCGCAGCACGTAGTCGTACCCGATGTTTCACAAGGGTGGCCTTGGAACCGATCCCTGCGGGACACCGCAGGACATCACACCTTACCGTTTCTACTCTCGCTCGTGATCAGGATAGATGACGAATCTGTCCGTTAAATGAGCCTCGATCACACGACGGAGATAGGTTGGCACCCGGTGATACCGGAATGCCTACTTCAACTCCCTGCCGTGAAGGCTAACACGCGCATGATGGCGTCCACAGTGAGGCGCCCCCTGCGATAGCATTCTAGATGAATCTTACAAAACGTTCCATCTATAATTCCAGCAGATGGGCGCGATGCCAAAATTTGACAACAATTCTGGTCTCTTTTATACATGGCACCATGGCACCTGACAATTGCAAACGCCGTGAGATTGTAGAATATCGAGAGAAATCGTAAATATTTTTTTTCTAAATAAGACACGGTTATGTTGGAAACTAATGTTATTTATCGTATTTAATATATATTTTTTTTATAATAGTAAAGATTTATTAAAATCATACGGAGTCTGCAATTTTTCGGTGACATATACTTATATTGATTTTTATAGCAAGAGCTATTCTGAAGTCATAACAAAAAAAAACTCTATCTTAGAGAATTTTATCACTCTTCAGCTGGTTGTTAAGAATAAAGTGTTGCACGTGCTCAGAAATGCACTGTGTGGATTCATAGTCAAGCAAACTAACCATTTCTTTATCCGGGACTCAAGAAATACGCATTTATTCATAGTCATAGTCACGCTTGTGAACACGTGATTCGAGAGTAGTATGTCCCAATCTTCGTATGTAAAATAATGAATGGTAGCCTCTGTAACATGTTTTTTTTAAGCTTATTAAGGCAATCTCTTGTTTTTTTTATAATAAGAAAATAAGGTAAGTAATGTTACATGAGTATATTTAACTGGTTTTCTCTACATATAAAAGGAGAACCCCTGAGTTCGTTTCGGTGTTTCTTCTCAGGGTAGTCAGCTAGGAAACACCGGCCCCATCTAGTTTAAAATAACGAAAAAAAAAATACGTTTAGAAGTGTTTTGTTTTTAAAACCTATTTACAAATAAATATCATTTATCATTTAGAATCTGACTGACTTTCATATCAACACACAACCAAAATTAAAAGGAACGGAAGGAACAGAAGCGTGAAATTTTGCCCTAAGTTTCCTTTAATGAAGTAGGCACTAAGAGAAGATTTTTCAAAATTTACCTCCTAAAGGAATAAAACGTGAGTCTAAAGTTTGTATGGAGAAACCTACTTACACGTGAGCGAAGCCGCGGGCAGTAGCTAGTTATTTAATAAAATTGCGCGATCCCATCTTCTGACTACGATAGGCTGTGCTGGGGCGGCTGCTGCAAGTGCAGAAAACGGTATAAATATTACCTTATTGAAAGCTATATGTTTGAGCCGTTTGGAGTTGAAACACTAAGGCCATGTGGTCCGAGCGCTCATTGAGTTGTGCGTGATGTCAGCAAACAGCTGGTCGACTCTTCGCGTGGCTAGAGGGCTGGGCTTTTCTTCAGTCAACGAATCAGCATTGCTATCCAACGTGGCAATGCTGCCAGCGTTCTGGGCACTTTTTCCCATTGACATCGAAGTTCTTTTTTACCCGTTTGTAAATATTATTATTTTTAGTTGTACCTTTTAAGTTATAAATTTATTAGTTACGAAATGTATCGTTGTGTCAAAATAAAAAGTAAAATATCTTAAAAAAAAAGGCATAATAATCATCTGCATCTCAAATGCACTGAGTTGCTTTTTTAGCATGTTGCTCGGATAAATACCAATAGGGTAAAAAACCAACTTTGTAGCTTTGAAAGATCTATGCGAACTGCGCGGTGCTCGGAAAACCTTGGATTTTTCAGTATTTTTTCAGGATCTGTTTGTTAATACCCAAACGGATGCAGTTACCGAGTTACTAACGGAAAAGTTTTATTTTTAAAAAAGACCGTTACGATTTTTGTTAAATTGTAGATCTGTAGGTGAAATAGATCTCGACATAAAAAATAGAAACAAAGTAATAAAAATAAAAATAATTGTTTTTTGTTTTTAGGGTTCCGTACCTCCAAAGGAAAAAAAAAGAAACCCTTACAGGATCACTTTTTTGTCCGTCTGTCTGTCTGCCTGTCTGTCTGTTTGTCTGTCTGTCTGTCAAGACCCTTTATCTCGGGAGGTCAATTGCGTGCCTAAAAGCGGTGGGATAAGAACGGATTTTCAAATAAGTGTATTAAAAATCTGTTTACTTTATACTTACTTATTAGAATTCTACGACCCTAACGAAATTCCAAAAATCTGTGTTATTTGCTGCTTAACGCGTTTAATATGTCTATAGTGACTGGCCTGTAAGTCCTTTGGCATTTTGCTAAAACGAGGCTAATATTTTGAGTGATTACCTTCCAGTGCCTAGAGCAATCATGCTCGTAACACGACGTCGACTATGTTACGTGTATAATTATAGTTGATAAGGTTTATAATATGTATTAATTTGATTGTTTTATGTAATTTATATATTGCGTATAACTAAAATTATTATTATTTTGCGTTAGGCTTTGGAACGCGTACGAGGGACTCAAGCCGACTCGCAAGGCCCCTTGGGTGCCTTTCGTAGAACGTTATTATTATTATTATCTCTTTATTTATTTAAGTACACAAATAATTTAAACTTTAAAACCAGAGCTAGAAACAAACATAAAAATATTATTATTATTAAAATCGTAATCTAAATTATTTTTACGTAATTGGAAACATACGACATAAACCCATAATTTGGATTCCAATTTCACACTACGATTACCTCATCGTCTCAACCAATTGTGTAAAAGATTTGAAACGCAATATAGAACAACCCTGGTGGTGTTTTTTTTTTTTTTTGGTGGGAAAATCATTTAATGACAAATCCCCCTTGGGCGAAGCGGGAGATAGTGTCAGACTTTTACTGACTAAAAACCCACTCCTGTTCCTCCTGCTCCTGCCTTCATCCCGGGGCCCCGGGCTTCGCTTTCACACTACCCGTGGGCCCAGTAGGCTTCGACCCTGCTGGGCCCCTACAGTTGCTGACATCTCCATGAGGCGCGCGTGGAACAGCACGCGCCGTCGACAACTTGGGCTCGGTCCAGACGGCGGACAGTCGGACGGCGAGCCACCCATTACTCGCAATCCGCAAGCCCGCGCCTACGGTGGCCAGAAATCGGGATCGGAATCCCGGCGGCGGTTAGGGCGTGAGGACCGTTGTCTCACGCGATCGGCCGCCTCCTTTGCTAGCATTACTGCTTCGCAGAAGGAGGTGACCGCCTGCCACTCCTCCTCACTCCGGACCATGGCCTGTACCAATGCCCGGCGCGAGAGATCACTGCTGCCGATCGCCCCCACGAGGACACGGCGGTGCTCTGCCCAGGCGGGGCACACCTCCACCGTATGCTCCACCGTGTCCTCCAGACGGTCCACACAGTGGCGGCACCCAGGAGTTTCTTCCGCACGAATCCTGTGCAGGAATCTCCCGAACTTACCATGTCCGGTGAGGACCTGCGTCATACGGAAGGTAAGGACGCCATGTGGTCTTTCCAGCTAACCCTCAAAAAGGGGACTTACCGCCATGATTATGGCGTGCCCAAACCCTGGTGGTGTGGATTAAGGTTAATTTATTCCAGTTTTCAACTTCTACATGGTTTAAACCATTGGTGAGTGCTAGTACTTACATTACAAACTATCTTCTGCCGACAGCTTCGCCCATGTTGGTACAAAATTATCCCAAGGGAACATGCTCCCGGGATTAAAATTCCGTTCGGCCGTTTGAACATGAAAGAGTAACAAAAAATACACACAAACATACATATCAACTCTTTTCGCTTTTTTAACTCAAATGTGATACAAAGCTGTCTCTTTTTTAAATTTTATCAATGTGCCATATTAAACCGTTTTTATTCCAACATGATTATGTACACTCAAGAGGTGAGGTGGTTGGTCGTACCTATCTTAATATACATTTACGATCTTTCTTCCAAACACCAAAAGATTTACCTACTTAAAATTCATGAATATATGGACACCCTAGTAGAAAGACATTGTCGTAAGTTGAGACAACGCTTCCTGTATTTCAGAATATTTCGTCCGTCCATTGTATAGCGGACATTTTCTCGAAAGCCGTTAGACAACGCGTTTTCTAAAACATGGGACGTTACGTCACTCTTGGAGATAAGTTTAGGTACTGGCGGGTGCTACAGGCGAGAGCAATATTTAAGCATTTCAGTTTTTAAATTTGCATTGCACTTTTTAATTATTATTTTTTTGTTATTTTTTCTTTTTTTTAATTCTTTATAGGTTTGCGCTTGATCGCTATCTCACCTGATGGAAAGCGACAATGCGGTCGACGATGGAGCGCGCTTACCTAGAAGTAACCTATTCACTCTTGACTTAAAGATTCCGGATTGTAGCCATCAGGAAACACAGATTCCGGCAAGGAATTTCACTCCTTAGCTGTACGCACAATGAATGTGTTCCCAAAACGTTTTGTGCGTATAGGTGGGAAGTCCACCATGTACCGGTGGCGCATTGCTGTACGCCTGGTGGTCCGATGATGGAACGGGCTAGGCGGAATATTTTGATATTTGTCTAATATTATAAAATAATTCAATCACTTCAAATCGACGACTCTCGACGTTACCGAGATCGGATAGCCCACAATTTCGTCTCAATTGATCAAATTGTCAATAGATGTCAAAAAATCTTTACAAAAACGAAATCAAAAACTTCGCCAGAATGTGACTGCGGAAATGTTTGAAAGAGTTGCTATGACCCTGGAACGCAAAAGGCAACTGAAAGAACACAGGTGGGTTTAGTTGGTAAAAGTCTGACACGCCCTAGCTCTCAATTAAAAATAACCTCAAATAAATTATAAATGGTCCAAAAAACTCTCTTCTATTCTTCTAAATGGTCAGAGGTACAAATTGAGACTTAAATTATAAAGCAAGGGTCCTTTAAAATACGGGAAGGTGGAACCAGTGCGAAAGAAGTTATTTCATGACTTTTATCCTTAAAAAAAAGACGGGTTGCACTCCGGGAGTGCCGGCAGAAGTGAAAACTTGATTATTAACGTTGAGCATGTTTGATATTTTGGAATGGTTAGGGAATAATTTTGCACCAATTGCTTTATCAGTATAAAAGTACTATCATTTATGTGGTAGAATACAATATTCATTTATTGCGCTATCGTACACAAACATGACAATTTCGATATTACACACATAAGTTTAGACTGCGGATTGTTGTGATACCGCAAGTTTAATTCATTCATTTAAAAACTAAAGTCTTAACTTCTTGCAGATTCAAGTAAAAATGTCAATTTATTTTTGTAATCCCAGTGATTACAAAAATAAATGAAGTAAATAAATGAATAAAAAGACTTAAAACATAACTTGTGAAATGTGGGTGTACTATTCGGTGCACCCCTGCCTGAGCCTTCGGGGATTACAGGATGTTATGTTATCATTGAATCCTGCCTAAAGAATTTGTAATTTAAAGTGTGGAAGTAATCTGTCGCACATAAAAATGTGTGCGATACATCTTTTCACAGGCGCTTAGTAAGCACGTAAGCAGGAACGTCACATTCGGTCTTACTACAGAATTAGCTGAGAATTTATCGGTTTCCTATACCAATAACACTCGTGCTTTTTAACTTACTTGTAAATACTTGTAATCAAATTATTTTTAAAGCAGATTTAAATAAACTGAACTTTATTTTACCAAACAACAAACGCCTTAGTGAAAATGTTTAGCAATTTAATACTCGGAAGGTACTTATTGCGATTGAACGATGTCCTTTTTTATTTTATTATCATGATTGTGCTTGCATCTTAAAAGCCTTCACAAGTACTTTTAATAGCTACTAGATACTAAGAAAGCTGCAAACTCAAAGACAACACTGTCTTATTGATTTTAGAATCTCTTGTCATTATGCGTCAATCAATAAAATTGCAAGGAAATACGGAATTTTAGCTACACTAACATACCTACAGGTACGTAACGTTTGTAAATAGCACGTAAATTGCCTTCGTAGTTAGCACGGTGCGAATCCCCCAAAGACCACGGTTCTATCACAATCTTAAGGACGATGAAGATAGCCAGAGGACTAGGTTTCGCGGCGCTGCGCCGGCGCGCGGCGGGTGGCAATTTATTTAATAGATTTGTCAGCTTTATCCCTAAAGCATTAGGTTCAAAGTTGATTGGAAACATTTAAAAATTTCTTTAAATGATTTTAAACCATAAAATGTTGAAGGTTAAGTTCAAAATCGAATGAGAAAATTTGACTGGTGGCCGTCTTACGCTTTTTCGATCAGGTCACGTGTCCTGACGCGAGTTTAAGATTTTATACCCATTACAGAAAAAGTGCTCAACGCCGCTAAAGAAGTTTTCACTTCAAAAAAAAAAATCAGAAGTACAAATTCCAAAGCAACCTTTCTTAAAAATACGATAACAACGGCATGTCTTTGAACGATTTTTTATGGAATCTTTTTTCTATAATAATATTATTAATGTTAATATAGTGTAAGCTGCGCATACCTATAATAGGCAAGCATACTAGTGTCTAGATTATAATATTATTTTTACAATAATCCTGTATGTAATGCTGTTGGTGCGCCAATAAATAAATAAAAAAACATGACACTACTACATAGGAGTAGAAAAAATCTTTGAAACATCGCTCCAACACGCAAGAGTAAGAATCAGGGCATTTTTTGCCAGCAGCGCAGCATCCAGAGTAACTCTATATGTAACTCTAGAATTTCTAGGAACACGTTCGCAATTTACTTCGAGACAAAACTTCTGTTGGTGACGGTACAAAATGGTTAAAAAGGTGAGTCACCGATGCGATGTCTTTGAGGTGAGTGAAATTGCAACTTCCATTTACTTTCATATTTTATAGAGGAAGCGCGTTATAATGTTTTTACGTGTTCAGGTAAAAGGGTGTATGTGGCTCTATCCTCACCAGTAGCGTAGCTAGGCGTGGGCGAAGCGGCCGTTTACCCCTGGCCTCGCATCCAAAGGGGCCTCGGGTAAGTAAAAGCTCTTTAACGGCCTGTTCACGACTTCCTGTTCTTAGCGGTGAGCGGTGCGGCGAACGGGGCGGGCTTCAAACATTTTCATACTTTTGAGCTTACCGCTCGCCGCTCCGCGCTTCGCTGCCACTCAAAGCGGCAAGGTCGTGAACGGGCCGTAAGAACGAGGGATTTCTTTAAAAATTGATGAGCTCGCATTTGACCACTATTTCCTCTGATGATAGTCGGCGACGTGGGCAAATACTGGGTTGCTACAGTTGCTGTCTCGTCTTCGGATCAATGAAAGAAAAGGCCTCGCTGATGCGCCTTCACCCACGTCCAAATTTGTCCACGCTACGCTTTTGATCCTCACGCCTGTTTTTGTTTAGAAGATGACAAAGCAAACCATTTTGCCTTTTTGGGAATTGCCTTTAAAATCCCGAAAAGATTGGTAAAGGAAAAACACTGAGTAAAACCCAGTAACAATGCTTAATCCCTTTGCTTTTGTAAGTTCTTTTGTGATTAGATATAGTTAAAGATTAAAAAAGCCTTATCAAATGATCAAATCCAACGTTTTACAGTATGTAAAGACTTTTATAATAAGATTTTCAGCTTTTACCTGTTCAGGGTATTCAGGTGTTATGTTTTGTTATATTGTAAGACAAGAAAATAATTTTTCTTTTTTGAAGAACAAGAGACCAACGGTGAATTCAGAAGACTTAGCCAAGTTGATAATCTACAAACGTTAACGCTAGTAGAAAACTTCAAATGTATGGGAATGACATCATTTCAACGTTAGGTCACGTGGTCGGAACAAAGGAATCGGAAGCGTTACCGACTGTATAAAGAGATTCGGAATGAAACGGTCGTAACTTAGCTAGGTTTGCTGGTAGTTTAAAATAAAAAATAATACAAAAAAAAAATCATTTAAATAATACCATATCACACTAATATTATAAAAGCGAAAATTTGTGAATATGTGTGTACATATGTGTCACCTTCACGCTGAAACGGCTGAATGAATTTGTATGAAATTAGATACATCGGTAGACCTAGAATAGCACAAATAATACTTTTTGTCCCTTGAATATCTACGTTCCTTTGAGACAATTTTCTAGCTAGTGTTAAAATAATTCGAAAATTAAATCGTAACATTAATAAAATAACATAAATTTACAATAAAATAAAAATTTTACATCAATAAAATAAAATTTAATTTAAAAAAATATAAAGTTCCTCTCTTACATTGGTGAAGTAACACGTCTTCTAGAGCAATATAGGTTGAAAACATTTTCCAGTCTTGGATGATTCTCTGAAACCGAGAGAATGTCTCATTCATCTGGCTTAGTTTTAGTGCCTATCTATTTTGTGTAAGTCACTGGGCGCAAATGAGGGCCTCTGACACATTTAGTGATCGGGGAAAATTAATATGCAAATAAAAATATCAAATTGTAAAGAAAAAACTAGGCCAGATGAATGAGACATTGTCTCCATTTCAAAGAATCACCCTCTTGCACGAATCATCGTCAGTATGATTTTGGAGCTGGCACGTGATCTGCAGGCCGAGAACGCAACACGCTTGCGCTTAATCACGTAAAAATAATCAGGGCGCGTCTCTGCGAACAACATACCCAAGGAACTACAGGCATAATAAGAATATAGTCTACACCCAATATCCCTTTTTTTCGGCAAATCCAGATATTTTCATAGAGCATGGACTAGCCGTGTCGCGCAGATGACTGCTAGAATTATGTACCTACTAGAAAATTTTGCTCGCGCTAAGTGCTGTGAGTAGCTATATGTTTTAGTAATGGTAGTCAGACCCAAAAACGAGATGAATTTTCAGTTTCTAAAAGTTAACGCGGAAAACACTAACTAAAGTGATAGAGATCGCTTCAAAGAGTGCCAGAGCCGCGAAGGATGATGTTTGAATAATTTTTTTTTAAATAACCACCTTTTGTACCAATTTTACAGCCTCTTAAGAGGTGTTAATGAAAGAGGCTCTACAATATCAACTCTAAGAAGAAATGTCCAAACCTACGTGGTGATTCCTGGTATTCGTGGTTCTAACCTAACCTATCCGAGTCGGGGTGTTAACCATAATGACTTTTTTATAATAAAATAAACAATATACATATTAAACGTTAGACCAAATGATTTTCGATTACATAATCGTTATATCAAACAACGTTATGCTAATAAATTATATCATTATATATAATTATACTATATAATTATATAGTTGGTATATCTCACGTTGATTATATCTTATGAACAATAATAAAATGAAATTAGACCAAATGAGTTTATACGTTATGAGACGCACCCCTCTTCAAGCGCATCGGCCATGCGAAGCGTCTTTTCATTCTATGTCCTGTGGGTATTTCGCTACAATTGCTGTCAAAGGAATTGGCCCACAGCCTCCACCAGAAAAAAAAGTCATAAAGCAGATATTACTTCATCCGACCTGTATTAATAGTACCATAAATTTTATACAACGTATATTTCGATATCTTATCGTAAATGAAAGTTGTATCTCTGCTCCCTTGTCGACCGTTACTGTTAACCTAGTCCTGAAATACTGAAATATTTCGGATATTATTCATATTGTTATTGATTAACATTATTTTATCCTCTATAATTTTATGTTTGGACATAAACTCTGTCGGGGCGAGATAAAATAGTAGTTTGAATTGGGGGTAATTATTTTTTATGATATTTTGATTCTGTTTGTATTGCCTTTTCAAAAAAAATAATTTGAGGTTTTATTCGCATATAATTCTTTTAGTAAGCATAATAATTATAAAATGTTTGAATATAAAGATTTTTTTTTTATTGGGTGGGAAAATCATCTTATGACAAATCCCGCTCTTGGGCGGAGCAATAACAATACTATCTGCAGTGTCAGACTTTTACTGACTAAAAACCCACTCCTGTTCCTTCTTTGCCTTCGTCCCAGGGCCCCGGGTTTCGCTTTCACTCTACCAGTGGCCTCAGTAGAAATTAATGAAACTATATAAAATTTCACAATTTTCACACAGCGCCATCTAGTTCCAAAATAAACAGGGCTTGTGCTATTATTTCTATATATTTCTAAATACATATCTGCATAATTATTATAGATAAATTGTACCCAGACACAGAACAAATGATCGTGCTTGTCACACTTGACAAACGTTGGTCTTGGGTGGAAATCGTACCCAAGGTCTCCGGCATAGCAGAAGACCCACTAACCCCTAGGCCTATTGTCCAGCCAAATCAATTATTTTAACAAGCGTTTTCGATTTTGTTGCTAACAAAATGATATTGTACTGCATTTAACTAGTTTAAATTCACGTTTATCAAATTGCTTATCTAACTAAAATTACATTGCAGTAAACTAATGTTGTCAATTAATTGGTCGTATTCAATATGTCAATATGTATGTTTCAATATGTGGAGCAGTGGTGGCCGAGTTGTAACGGCTCCGACTTATAAGTTGTAGGTCGCGGGTTCAAACCCAGCCAGGCGCATTACTTTGTGTAATTTATTTTATCACCACTGCTCTCAAAACGGTGAAGGAAAACATCGTGAGGAAACCGGCATGTCCTAGAACCAAAAATTCGAAGACATGTGACATTCACCAACCCGCACTGGGCCCGTGTGGTGGATTACGGCCCATTCCCTCTCCTAGAGAGGAGGCCTGAGTCCCAGCAGTGGGAACATTGAAAGGCTGATTATGCTTATGCTATGCTATTCAATATGTGAGGAAATGGCTGTGGACTGTGTTTCTATGTACCAAAACGAACCGATAAACCAATTCAATTAGTTAATAGGAGTACTAGGATCACATAGATTGCAAACGGTATCCTTGTATGCAAGGACTTATCAAATTGCTTAAGGCCCTTGCTCCCATTTGGTGCCATAAAGCAGTGACTTTCTAAAGCCATACTCATCGGTAACAGCTGGTTTATAGATTGAAAAAATAAATAAATTATAAATTCATTTATAACATCATCAACATATGATTATTTCGTATGACTAATAATTTAGCCAAAAAATAAATAAATAACAACATGATATGATTTTGTTGAAACTTCAACGGTCCGGACTAACCGTTTCGCTTCGTCGTTTATACCGCGTACATCGAAGGACTGGAACAATTTACCTGCTGCAGTCTTCCCATCCAACTATAATTTAGTTGTCTTTAAGGCTAGAGTGAATAGGCTCTTAATAAATTAGTTCGCCTCACCATCAATGATTGCATCTTTACTTACCATCAGGTAGGATCGCAGTCAAGCACTGGTTTACATCAATTTAAAAAGAATTTTTTTTGGGTCGTTTTTCATGCCCCTTTCAAACGGCTGCATATGTATACACAAAAAAATGATGGTTAAATGTTCTACAAAATGTAGATATTATTGTATATAAATCAATCAATTTTTGCAAAGTAAATGGTTTTAAAGGTCAGTGGGGCTCTATGCGGGCGCAGGCGGTACTACGAGTATGTATACATTTAACTCAGTCCAGATGTTCAAGAGACTTTACGCCTTAAGCTTGATGATTTTCCTCCAGTTAGTAATCCCAACTCAATCACATTACCTAGTCACATAATTATCGGTACCCACCTTCCTCAATTTCATCCTCTTTCCCAATTACAATCTTACAAGAAAACAATGGAGGAAAAGCATTCAAGAATACACATTCCGATAATATTTCTTGCTTCTAAAGAAAACGTAGCAAATGAATTACTGTTCAATCATAATTTCGCTCGCAGAGTAAGAATTATTATTTATTTTATTCAATGGTAACGGGAATATTTCTCGTATTTTCGTAGCTCTGTAGTAAAACTGAACTTATTTTGATGAAAAAATTGAACGTCAAAAGATTGGGGCCAAGGTTGGGGAACATGAAACGTTAATGGGGTATTGTTTTTCTTTAATTAAATTAATTGTTAACATCAATTAACGAGAAATTTTTAACACTAGTGACCTGCCTCAGTTTCGCACGGGTCGTGTGTTATAATTCTTTGAAATATTCGGTTTTTTTGGAATAGTTTTTACGAACAACTGACTATTAGGATAGTAGTTCGTAAACATATGCAAATCCATTGGTTAATATTGGAACAGGTCCGCTCTGCTCCTGTCCGCTCTGGTTCTCTCAGCTCAGTTCCTCTTCACTCAAGCGGACAGGTAGCCTAATTGTATATATTTTATCATGAGGAGGAATAGTTTGACGCCTCAGTGTATTTTCATTTTGTTTTCGTATATTATGATGTACCTAGTTAGGTTTAGTATAACGTTGGTCGATAAGGCGAAATGTTAGGGTTTTGGGATGATATTTGTATGTGCATCAACAGAATTGAATGCTGGGGCACGTATAGTGGTTGCTTGGAAGCATTGGTTATCTATTGAATATATTCTGTGTTTTATGTATTTCGGTATATCTTAGACATAAAGCGTTATGTTACGTTGCACAGTCTGAGCACGACGATATCATATCATCTCGTCGTCGTATCAATCATCGTTTATCGTGGCCAATACATAACACTAACATGTCGCTAATATTATAAAGGCGAAAGATTTTGTGTATGTATGTGTGTTACTTCTTCACGCTCAAAATGGTTGAGCAAATTTGGATGAAATTTAGTACATGGCTAGATTATGTCTTCAAATAGCACATATCCCGAGAGTATGTTCCTTTGGAACAATTTACTACTATCATGCGGGTGAAACCCCTGCCAACTGCTAGTTAATCTTACAAACGCGAAAGTTAGTACATATGAATGTGTGTATGTATGTTTGCTCCTCTGTTTTTGCTTCTATTCTGACTCACGTTTTTTTTCTAATATTATTATTTTTATTGTGCTTTTGGGTACAATATTGACTGGTCTACACTGTTCTTACATAATATCTATTAATTGTGTAATGTGGAAATATTGTAACATCAACCACTTTTTTTAAAAGAGTAATCATGGAGTTCCTTGCCAGTACTTCTCCATAGGAAACTACCAATTTGGAACCGTGCATTAGCTTCTGACGTTTTATAAGTGCCCAAGTAGGACTAAGTGAAATATTTGAATTTAAAATTTACGGTCAAACCGCTGAATACAATTGGATGACGAGTCAACCATAGAAATATTATTAGCCCATATCGTCCCACTGCTGGGCATAGGCCTCTCTCCATTCTTTCCAACGATCACGGTTCCTCGCTTTCTCATTTCAACTCTGAAGCCATCCAACTCGTCCCACCATCTCCTTCGTGTTCTGCCGCAGCCTCCAAATCTGCATTTTACGGGCCTACGGCTCATAGAAATGTCACTCAAGAATAAAGCAGTTTTCTATCGGTATAAATATATTCTATTTTTAGCAATTTGACTAATACTATCGGAGACCAAATAATACAAACAAAAAAAAAGAAATTTTACCTCTTTATAATATTAGTGTGGACCATATTTTTAATCTTGGAATACTTCCCTTGAAATAATTATCTATATTCACGCGGTCGAAGCCACTGGCCGTAGCAAGTACAGTATAATATTAGGAATAATGTTCTTCATTTACTATTATAATATAAGGGATATTATTACAATAGTCTATAGTGTATCGAAGTTAGCAATTGGTTCGTTTGTAGATATTTATCGGATTCCATCAGTCAGCACCAATTGTTGTCTGTTGGGCTTCGGATATTTGTTAATCAATCTGATAGATTACAATATGTTTGTTTATGGAAGGTAGGGACTATTGATATTATTTGATACATAGGTGCTATTATATTTGTTTACTTTGTGACGTTGTAAGTAAGATTATAACAGACTTTGTAGCATTTTTACCCGACGGTCAAGAAGGGTTATATTTTTCGGTCGTATCTTGTAAATATATACGAGTATATTGTAATATTCTTTATTAGGCACCTCATATCTTCCAAACCACAAACACAATAGTTAGATTCGTCTTGGTAGCCCAAGTGTTTTTTGATAGGTGACGCAAAAAAAAACAACATGTTTACAGTGAGAAATAAAAAAATATTTTTTTTTGTTCTCCATTATGAGCATCAAATTATTGGGCTAATGATGAATGTAGTGGACGCACTGACACAAGGGGTAAACACATTGGCTCGTTACATCACCAGCAGTTAGGTTCAATACGTCCGTCCTCAACAAAGGCTAGTAAACGATTGCCCGTGAACTTGAGACAAGTAGGTACACAAACACTACAATGAAGATTTTAAATTAGTATATCATGACCGTATTTAAAAAAATAAATTAGAAATATGTTATTTATTATACTAGTAACTGTTACCCGGTTCGTTAGCGTCGGTGAAGGTGAAGAACACTACTGTCTATAGAGCGGAATTTCGAAATAACCCGGGGATGTGCAAAAGAAATCAATATCGAGAAACATTTATTGTAATTATTGTTGGTTAGATGTCAAAAAAGTGCTCGTATACCAGCATTTATTCCATGCGATTTTACTGCACAAGCAGATTGTTTACACACAGCATGCATCTGTACAAAATAACAACACCCGTTGCAAATATCAAAGCAGTAATATTGCAAAGTTCGTGTAGAAGGATGGCCTCCAGAAATGTTCATCGGGATCAAAAGTTAATTGAGTAAATACGTACCTACAACATAGGCCTCCCCCAAATGTCGCTATAATGACCGGTCCTGTGCGTCTAGAAAATCCATCGGATTTCCGCAACCCTCACTAGGTCATCGGTCCACCTTGTGGGAGGCCTTCCAACGCTGCGTCTTCCAGTACGCGGTTGCCATTCCAGAATCTTCCCCATCGACCATCTGTTCTGCGAGCAATGTGCCCTGCCCACTGCCACTTAAGTTTGGCGATTCTTCGAGCTATGTCGCCAATCTTGGTTCTCCTGTGGATATCTTCAAGTAATAAGATATGAAATCCATGGCATATATTGTTTTATTTTTTTGCTAAATTATCATTGCTTTGCTAAATCTATTAAGCACTGATCCATTCTATTTTTAACTGAAACTGGATTACACAAGTCAGATTCTGCTATCCATCATTTTTCACCGAAAACCGCTCAGTAACTCAATACTGAACTGAGGAAAAATACCAACAAAAATAAAAACTGGTAAAACTAGCTAGCTTTTATTCTAAAGATAGATGATTTATTCCTATCGAATAACAAATTGTTGGAGGATTTAATTCTAGAAAACAAAAATAAAAACTAAGGATAAATATCGTAAGTTTACAAAAAAATTGCTTAGTATAAAATCGAAAATTAATCATATTTTATGAATATTAAAAAAAAAACTTAACTACTAGATACAATTTATTATATTTATATTTGTTGATGATTAATCAATTTAATGCTGTATTGTACGTGATATAATAGAAATAACTTATTAACGTACTTTAGTAAAATAGAAAAAAAATATTACGTGTAAAATACTATGTTTAAAACGCCATTGACAACAAATTTGAAGCAAAACGTACTGAAAAGATTATTTCTGTGAGCAACGATACGTTTTTCAATATTTTAGAACGATCTTCGACCTTAAAATATAATAACAAAGTTAATAATGAAATCGATCAGATCCGAAACTCATGTTAGCTATATTATAGAATAATAAATAAACCATAGAAGTGATTTGGGTTACAACACAAATGTATGAATATCAACCGTGTGCTCGAGCAACTAGAACCCAATTAATAGCCACTAACGTGAGGTGAGATGTCTTTGGTAATTAGGTAGATACAAATAATAATTATATTAATACAGTTTGTATTCGACATTCACGATACATTAATTTCTAAACCGATTACGGGCTCAAGTTGGCCGATGAAAAGAAATCTGATTAAATAGAATATCCTCGACCCATCGCAAACACAGCGCCAGTATGGAGCTCCTTCACAAAATATGCATCTCCTCCTTTCCTGGTCAGCATGCACAACCATCTGCATCTTCAACGACTTAAAAGATGCCAATGACACAGCTATCCAGCCCTGCGTTCTTTGAAGTTGGAGTTAACTCTAATGACGTCGTTAGAGTAGATACTCAGAACTCGCATTTTTGAACGCGAGCGTAGAGCGTAGAGTTCAACTGTCAATGCCAAGCAAGTGTCATTTATGGTCGCTTACACCAACCTATCTGCTCGGAGTTGGAGTTAGTTGGGTTAACTCTAGGGTAGCTACACGAGTTATAAAAGAACGACCCTGGGTTGCAACTCGAAGCATTTTTGAAAGGTTAGACCCTAAGGACCCTACCCTACTCTGCTTATTTTTGAACGCAGGGCAGGTGGCTACATATTGGTCGGACAAAATTTAATCAGACCGGCACAAATGGAGAAGAAGTAGAGGAACATCTATACAGGTATAATATACTTGCAGGAATTGCCGAGGAAGACTGTAAGGCTGAGATAGATAGGACTGGGCTGGTCATATTGTCCGACTCAGTTCTCGAAAATGGCAATATCATGTAGTATTGGGATTTATATATCATCACTGATAAGACTATTGTTGCCAATAAACCTGATAAAGTGATGATAGATCATTTTGAGCGTCAAGTAGTGGTTACTGTTGATATTCCCTCATGACAAAAATCTTATTCTTTCTATTAATATTGTTCTTTAAATTTTTAAGAGATCTGTAAACAGATCTCTTAAAAACAGTTTCAAACATTGAAATTACGAATTTCCCATTCACATTCACAACATATAATAAATGACACATCATTCACTTTTTACAAATTCAGAGCAAAAATATCAATAGGTAGCCCTCAATATTTTTTAAATTAAGTATTATGTTGCATAACATTGATATATTTGTCCCACAATTCCGTTTTTTTTTTTTCAAATTTACTAATAAATATTAACTAATATTCAGCTCAATATTATAAAGCTTCTTTATTAAAACAAATCCAACTTTCATCATAATTTCAGCCAAAAGGCGTCCACTGCGGGCCGGGTTATATACGCTATCCTCGAGTTTCGCTATACTTAAGATATTACACTGATTTCCACTGCCTTCTTCATTTTTTAGGTCTACTTTAAAGGAGGCTTACCAACGCTGTACTTTCTGATACGCAGTTGCCCCTCCAGAACTTTTATCATGTAAGTACCATAAAATTCTAGTCAAAGGAAATATGACAAAAGTATGCTCTAATCCTGAAATATGACTTATTCCATAAAAGTCAAATTATTAAAAAAAATGTTTTTGTAGAATCGCACAGCCGCATTCAAAAATGTATAACAGTACTATTTTATGAGTATATTTAAGTTCTAAAAAATTTGGGTTAGGTTAGGTCAAAACAAAAATATTTTATAAAACCTAAACACTTTTGAGGTATGTTGCCATAGTAAAAAAAAAACTCTATTCAACTAGACGCTTCGAATGACAGCTGTTTCAAATCTGTTGTTGGGTTAGGTTAGGTTAGTATTTTTTTCATTTGAATGGTAAACACAAATTGTTCCACACTTTTTGCGATCGTAAATTGCGTCTACTAGTTTTTTTTTTTTGTAAAAGTATTAACAATCTACTTTAAAGATCGGCTTTTAATATTTAAGGGTGTACATATCGCGTTCGCAAGGAAACTCCGAGCATAGCCCTTTCCATTGCCAGTGGCAGTGGGCAGGGCACATTGCTCGCAGAACAGATGGTCGATGGGGACGAAAGGTTCTGGAATGGCGACCACGTACCGGAAGACGCAGCGTTGGAAGGCCTCCCACAAGGTGGACCGATGACCTGGTGAGGGTCGCGGGAATCCGATGGATGCGAGACGCACAGGACCGGTCATTGTGGCGGCATTTGGGGGAGGCCTATGTTCAACAGTGGACGTCTTTCGGCTGAAATGATGATGATGATGATGATATCGCGTTCAATTTATTACATGAGTTCACGTCTCAACTAAAATTAAGGTAGTTGAGACGTAACTCGATAAAATGACGGGTGCAAGATTTGTCTGCAATTTTGCGATTTTCTGGTAGTAATAAAAAGTGAATGATAAGTAGTTTTTTAGTAATATCTTTTTTCAAAAACATTAATGAAAAAAATAACTATTATTTCGCCATTTTTGACACTTGAAAGACGATTTATCATGCCTTAGAGTATGAATTTCTGCCACTCAAACCCCACGCGAACGCCGGCGTTCGCGTGATTTTGGACTGGTTTGGTTTGATTTCGCGCCATTTAGGATAAACGATAGCGTCTGCATAGATTATACAATATTGAGCTTTTTATACATTTATAAAATGGATAATTGGGTATTTATCCAAGTACATAAATAAGAAGTTATTCATAAAGTAGTCTGTAAATATCGAAAATAAACAAGCTTTTCCGTTATTCCCTATATACCTATATATATCCATAGGATAAGTTACTGCAAAATACGTTACGATGTTTATGTTTTTCTCTTGTTTCTTGTCGTTGACAACTGTCAATGGGACCTCCCAGTCAACATTGAATAACATGTTTACTTTATTTACCATTTCGATTGCTATTCCTTATGGATCAACAAACAACTATGATTTAATTCTTAAAGAATATTAATTTTTAACCTGCTTAGAAAATTATTCCAATTACTCTTACTACTTCAATAAGAATTTCAAAGTTCTTCAGAGTAATTCTTCAAGGCTTAACCTCGATATTTTGTTAAACCTACGCAGATTGACAACAAAAATAGCATATTTTCCTTCTATCAAAAATAAAATTAATAATGATTGCCAAATTATTATCAATCAACTTCTTTATAGTCCTAATAACTTAAGCAATACTTTTCGACTTACTCGTAGCGTTTCAGTGATATGATAAGAGAGAATAATATTTTAAGGCGACCACAAAATTTCAATCGAGTTCCTTTAATACCATCCCTTTAGGGCTGGGAATGTCCCTGTTACCGACATTTGAGTAATGGGATGCCAAGAGTTGTCACGTGACTTTGAACCAAACCAGACATTCGACTGGAGAAAATTTACTTACAAAAAGTATTTGTTGGGTTGAACAAATTGATGTTAAAGAATTTCTTAAGATTGATTGAATGTAAATCTAATGTAGAATTGCGATAATATTTGTAGAAAAATGTTGACAAAGTAAATAAAAAGTAGATTTACAAACACCTATTAATTTAAGTGCGCCCTTGATAGAATATTTGATAATTTTATTTTGATTTGAACTGTGTCATATTTACTTACAGAAAAAACTTTTTACAAAAATAAAAATATAACCGAGTTCACTAAATCGATCAAAATAACTTTGATTTCAGAAATCGGGGTTTTTGGTATTGTTTTTTTTTTTGTTATTTAACACCTACTTCCTAAATTAAAGTTATTTTGACTGATGTAGTTTTTTTTTTGTAGTGATCTCGGTTACTATTTTTTGTAAAAAGTTTTTTATTTCATACTTTTTAGTTGTGATTCACTTATAGCCAGAGTACCCATTTCTCATGACAATTCAAATTACCACAAACACTGCTAGGATGCATAGTTTTATTATGAAGTTCCCATGTCTACCTTCCACCTTTTGGCTCCAGTATCAGATCAGTGCGATAGTACCTTATAGCTAAAGTGCATTTCATGACAATTCTAATAAGCCCAAACACGGCTAGGATATAATGATTAATTACGGAGTTCCGGTGCCAACCTTCTGGCTTCATCATCAATATCAAATCACTTTAAAGATACCATTTTCATCACAACTATTCAGAACCATTTATTTAGTCATAGTTGCTTAACTATCTTTATTGTGATATCTGTGAGAGTGAAGTTCCTTTGGCCATATCTGGTTTTTTTCACCAGTTCCAATTAATTAATTATCACTTTTTGACTCTAAAAGCTGATGTTCTCAATATACTATAAATAGTAAAATCACTATATGGTTGCCTATAATATTTGAGCAGTTCCCTCAATTCCTTTTGGACCCCATCAACAAAACTATATTTTCACAAAAAAAAAAAATGAGACTAATCTGAAAGCATACTCTTCTTACAGGGGTAAAATATAGCAAATCTGTCCAAAAACTACGGAGTTCTGGGGTAAAAACATTAAAAAAAAAACAACTGAATTGATAAACTCTTCCTTTTTTTGAAGTCTGTTAAAAAACTAGTCTAATAAATAAATTTGAATATTACATTACTTTGAGGATTAAAGATATATTATTTAGATTAGACCGTTATTATTTATTTTAATTGCAATATTTGAGTTAATTGTAACCCTAAATCAATTCTCTTTACTTAATAGAACAAAACTAAAACTGTCATGAACCTGAATTGATTTCGAACTAGTAATTTACATCAAAAAGCCACAGTTCTCTGTAAGGCACTAACTGAAACTGTCGTCACGTAACCACCGATGCCATCAGCTTTGTTTGACGCCAATGATCTGAGGAATCGAGACAGATTGGTCCTTTGAGTCCTAACTCGTTTTGAATTAAGCTTTCCCTTCGTATTATTCACTCAGAATTTCAGTCAGTGTTTTCACTAATGGCTTAAGATCGATCATTGATATCGAAGTTTATTTACTGAGACATAATAATAAAATAGTAACTGCTAGACTTTAACGTGAAATTAATCTAGGTTATATTTATTTATTACGGCACTCCAACGAATAGTTTGCCGATACATTTACAAAACGAAAAAGTCTTATTAATATACAATTAACCCAGCGAATTCTTCACTTAAAGGTGTGCCCAGCACTTACAGAGTTTGGTAAATTAATAATAATTATATTTTAAGTGAGTTGTCTACATTATACAGTCATGCAATAAATATTAAAAATGTACAAGATAAAAATAAATACAAGGCAATAAAAATGAATAAAATATAGAATAAGGAATTATTAATAATGAATTGCAAATAGAAAAATCAATTAATTTAATGAAGTCAAATTAAGTTAAATTAAATTAAGTCAAATCAAGTTAAATTGAATCAAGTCTTACACTTGTTTTATTATATATCTTATACTTTTCTCACTTGATAGCGACAAGAAACATGTAACAGAGATATTTGTAATTACATAACATGATTGAAAAGAGTGTCTATGGAGTTTCTTGCACATTCTTATTCTTCTCCATAGAAATCTACGCTTTGGTTGTGCCATTAGCACTACCATTACATACATACACATACCATTTTTTCTGACTGACTGACTTCTTGACTTTTCAAAAGTGCCCGTAAATGGTTTATTTGAAATAAAATGATTTGAATCTCTGACTGTGTTTTTCTTATGTTCTAGGATGTTCTTGAAAAAAATATTATGCTAAAAGATAGATGCATGTTTTGGTTCCGCAGACGTTGGTTAACTGTTTATTGAATTGGTCAGCTGTTAATGCAAAATTATTATTGAGATAAGAACAAAACTTACTCTTTTACTTTTAATGGAAACAATATTTTAATTAGTTTAGACGAGATCGTTACACGTAATCTAAGTAATAATAAAAAAAAATATTTTTAGTATTTAAATAAACCGTATATTTAAATAATAAAAAATATATATTATTACTATTTTACGAGTAGCTATTTAGCTAAACAAAATGAGTCAACACTATGTTAATTTTTTTTAACACACCTAAAAAATTTACTTTCAAAACTTTTGAGGCATGACTCTGGAAAATACTGCCTTCTTTAATAATTTAACCCATAAGTAACACTTCTGGGGTTTTTGCAACCTTTTCGATGAAAACTATTTCGTCATCATCATCCACAGCTTGACTTTGCCCAAAGCTGGGCATAGGCTTGTTTTCTTGTACCAATTCCTGCACCTTTATACCATCATCATCATGCTCTTCTTCAATTCTTGGACGCCATTCGATAGCGGCAAAACCATTAAATTGAAATCATTTTCAACCTAAATGAGTTTTATTTCGCTTCGCTGAATCAGAATGGTAGGCGTTCTGATTCAGCTCAACGAATAGACACCGGTATTGTCTTTTCTCTTTTGGTATATTGCCTTGAATTTTATGAACTAATCGCCTATGCAGCTATGCAGATATACTCTCATATCTGGGACATCTGACAGATACCAGCTTCGTGTACTAGAGTCGATTGATACATGAACCAAAAAGATCATTGGCAATGATTTACTGGTTGAGCCCAGGGGTCTTACCATGATATGTTTAAATATCAGGGATGGAGCCATACACCCTATACAGTTCCATCCTTTTAACAATTCAATTTAGGTCATAAAATGGATCGCATTAAGTGCTCGTAGTAGAGCCTAATATCTCTCCAGTCGAGAGCTACAAAGTCTTGAGTATCGACACCGAGTTCCTACTCCGTCAGTTTTTTGTTGGTTACGTTTTAGTAAGTGTGGGTTGGCATTGCAATATTAATTCCGCTAAGTCCGTTTCATCATCAGACCACTACATTTATGGTGATGCGCCACAGATTCATTATTATTTATTTATTATATCCTTTATTGTACACCAATCCAAACATAAAAGGAAACCAAAACTAAAACACATACGTACATACAGTGGGCGGCCTTATCGCATTCCGCGATCTCTTCCAGGCAACCTGGAATGGACAGTAATTGCCTGTACAAGAAATTGGGCTGTCATTGGTGTGACAAAACCAGCATTAAACATATTATATTATAATAGATACACAGATATATACATATGCTATATAATAGATACATATATACATACATAATTATTAAAAACTATAGACAGAAATATATATCACGACTATCGATATTCACAGCGACAGGTAATGTTCCCTAACGAGTCTTTTAAAAACAAAAAACAGGCAATGATTGAGCGCGTTTAATTGTGTCTGGTAATTCATTCCAGAGACGAGCAGCCTGGACAGTAAATGATTTATCATAGAGAATGTGGTATGGATTGGCAAATTAAGTCGCAAGTTCTCTGATGATCTTAGCAATTTTGTATGTGAGTTGCAGAGAAAAGCAAAACGTTTAGGGGGAAAAGAGGATATTACAGGGAAAGAATATGAGCATTCCGGCGAAGGCGAATTGGTAACCACTTGAGCTTTACACCGAATTTGGAAATGTGATCATATTTGCGCAAACCATTTGTGTGCGCAATTCATTGTGCATACACAAGTGAAATTCGTTTCCTGATTACTACAATCTGGGGTTCTTTAAGTCAAGAGTGAAAAAGTTAATTCTACTAACATCGACTTCAGCATCGCTTTATTAGGTCTGTCTATCAATAATAAAAAAAAATCTAAGTAAGGTTCAAAATATCTCAGTATTTAGGGCTGCTGAAACTGCTTCGGCTGACTATAATAATAATTTATCGGTTTAGTTTTATACGATCGGTTTTGACGTCTTATCTAATATAAGATAGTCCTAAGGGAAATCACGAGAGCTTCAATATAAATAGGTAGTATAAAGGAAGAGAGTTAAGATTACCTACTATGATTAAACTGTCGAAAATCTAATTACAGTTCGGTAATAAAGTAACAAATTTTTGTTATATTTAATATCCAATAAAATCCTATACGCACAAAACGTTTTGGGAACACATTAATTGTGCGTACCCAAGGAGTGGAATTCCTTGCCGGAATCTGTGTTTCCTCATGACTACAACCCGGGAATCTTTAAGTCAAGAGTGAATTGGTTACTTCTAGGTAAGCGCGCTCCATCGTCGACCGCATTGTCGCTTCCATTAGGTGAGGTAGCGGTCAAGCGCGAACCTATCAAGAGTAAAAAAAAAAAATATCGAGTATTCTCCTCGTTATCAATGCTACTTGCTCCGGAAAAATTGGTTTCACATGGAAAAGTACGGATGCCTTGTAATCTTTCTGGGGGTGAAAGCCTTAAGGTAGAACTACTCCATACATTTTATATGGCAACAAGACTTGTAGAGCTACATTAGATACATGCCATGTGACGCGACTCTCGACGATGGAGCACGCTCGCCTAGAAGTAGCCTATTCACTCTGGACTTAAAGACTCCTAAGTTGTAGCTATCAGGAAACACAGACTCCGGCAAGGAATTCCAAGTATAAATCAGGCGTAGCCCACGTATGCGTCGGTGTAATGTAGTTCCCGCTTTATAGATGAGAGAAAATCAACTTCACAACGCACGGCGAGCTACCCATTGCTCGCCGTCCGCAAGCCCTTGGGCAAAATGGTAGCTCCATTTGAGAAGAATGTTATCGTAATAATTTTACTACCACAGTTTCTACCATATACTGTAAAAACAAGAGAATGTGATACTGACACTGATCATGTACTAGCTAAATTCGCAAACAGTGCGAAACCACAAGAAAAGAAACTTATTTCACGCTATATGTAAAATTGTGAATATATCTACGTTTCTTTATCGAAATGGTTTCTATTTTGTTTTATGTTGTTTCGATACGGTTCGTACACTTGCAGAACTGTTGTTGAGGTTGGAGCACGTAAAGAAAAAATCCTTTCTCTAATAACATTAGATTAAAACGGGCATTTTAATTCAAATTATACAGATTCATACCAACCTAGCATTCATACATTCCTATGAATTCTAATAATTTAATTCATCATCATCATTTCAGCCGAAAGACGTCCACTGTTAGACATAGGCCTCCCCCAAGCGTCTCCATGAGTCTGGCATCCACCGCATTCCCGCGACTCTCACCAGGACCTGTACCATGACGTTTAAAGTAAGATTGTTTCATTCTTATTTCCAGTGTGGGTAAGAGATGGCGCTAGACAACCAGTATAGCTCTGTCTCTTACCCACACTAAAATAAGAATGAAACAATCTTACTTTGAACGTCATGGTAACCCCGCAGTTCGTCGGTCCACCTTATGGGAGGCCTTCCAACGCTGCGTTTTCCGGTGCGCGGTCGCCACTCTAAAACAAATCTGACTCTAGAATAAATTAATTAAATAAATCTTTTTGTAAATTTATTTAAAAAGTTAAAAGATTTATGATATTTCCAATTAACTGACCAATAAGTGTTCTCTAACTTTAAACTTTATAAAACTCCACTATCTTGAACTTAACATTGTTTACAACCATTAAGAACTAACATTTTATCTTCCCAATGTTTTTAAGACTGGTAATAAATCTCTCCGCACGAACACATGCTTTATTTTAGTCTACCTAGACTTTAGACAAACGACCACTATACTATACCAGATAAGAATGGTCGAGTTCAGAATTACTGTTAATTGTAGCCCCTTCCAACTCGACACTTTTTATTTTATTAACCGACTTCAAAAAGGAGGAGGTTCTATGTTCGGCTGATTGTTCTTTTTATGTATGTTCACCGACATGTTATGCTTTCGAGTCGTTGCCATAGAAATATTGTTATTATCTGATCATGAACTTCGAAGATATGGAACTGAATTCCTCATAGAATCACAGCAGAACTGTCGTAACAAGTAAAATTGCTTTGCAGAATTGTGTAGTTGATGACTGACTGAATATACATATACTAATACATAATTTCAATAATGCAAAAAAAAAAAAATTGTATTATTTTTCCCTTAATTTTTTATAGATACATAAAATTTACATTTTTATTATTTTTTCTTAAACAAAATAATATAAACAAAAATACATTTAAAAATATAAAAAAAAACAGTAGCTCACGTGCATCGAGAACAGGGTCCAACTGTGCAAGCTACCGGTGGTCAGAGCTCCTGAGAAATGAATCTTCTAACAATACGAGCCGTATGCATAAGTACTATTTTATGGATCAAACTCTTGATCCAACTGCCCAACGCGATCTTCCTCAGATAGTGGTCAAACGCGAACCTATCAATAATAAAAAAATTGTTGTTCCGTTAAACAAATTTTTTTTTTATTATCTCTCTTATCACTTAAGCTGTTGGCTGTCACGACTATCGGTACAATGGTTGCTGTATCCACTTCACACATGTCGACAACCTCGCGAGCCAAGTCAAGATACTTAGTTTGTTTATCCTTCTCAGCTTTCACGGGGTTCTCGTCATGAGGGACCGCTATATCGACAATCATTGTGCAACGCTTTACTCCATCTATTACCACTATATCAGGCTTATATTATTTATCCATTTATTTATTTTTATACTACTTATTTACTACATTTTTAAACATTTCTTTAAAAAACATATAAATAAAAAAACAATTAAAAATATAAAAAAATAGTTGGCCGCCGGTGTCGGGAACAGGGTCCAAGCTACCGGTGGTTAGGGCTCCAGAGACAGGAACCTCCTCACAATGCGAGCCGTATTGAGGAGTACTGCCTTCTGTATCAGACTCTTGATCCAACCGCGTAACGACAGCTTCGACAGACGGTCGTCGAAGCTTTTGGCTATAAGGCCATTGGCGGTCACGACAATCGGCACAATGATAGCCGAGTCCACATTCCACATGTCGACAACATATTATTTTTGTTAATAATCATTCTATTTGATGTAATTTATTTTACCTGACCTCACTTTGTTTTTAATTGGTATGTTTATGACGTAAGTACTTGAAATCTGTCTATTGTTATTTGCAATAAATACTAAATGAACCTTCCTCTTTTGTTGTTATTTATATTAGGGAAAACCGCATAAAAATCCATTGCGTGGTTAAAGAGAAGATTACAAGTGTGCAAGTAGACACGGAAAGTGACTTTGTTTTATACTTTATAAAGATAAAGAAAGTTAGAGAACTGAAACAAAGAACAGATCATTTTTCAATCATTGAACAAAAGCAGAGCAGTGGTGGCCGAGTGGTAACGGCCGATTTACGAGTTGTAGGTCCCGGGTCCAAACCCAGCCAGGCGCATTTCTTTGTGTAATTTATTTCATCACCACTGCTCTTAAAACGGTGAAGGAAAACAACGTGAGGAAACCGGCATGTCCTAGAACCAAAAATTCGGAAGACATGTGACATCCACCAATCCGCACTGGAACTGCGTGGTGGACTACGGCGCATTCCGTAGAGAGGAGGACTGAGTCCCAGTTAAGGTAATTTGCGTTTTTACCTATAACCGTTTTATGTTAAAGTACAATAAATAATTACGATGCTTTCGGAATGAATAGCAAGCACAGAATAATTGTACAGTTTTACGAACTTAACGCGGACGAAGTCGCGGGCAACAGCTAGCATATACTAATATACTGGCGTCATTATGACTTTCTAATGGTCAACCACTGACACTCCATTGAAAGAAATGGCATAGAATGGTAATGTCTTACATACTGACAAATGAATATTTGACGTATGCGGATAACTGCCAAAATGACAGTTCCTTTGATCAGTGACCTGCCATTAGAACGTCATTGTGCAGATATTGCTTTTAACTTGTTTTGAGACAGCTCGATATTGTCATTTTACCACTAGATCATTGACCGATCAGTGATCGACCATTATGAATTTTCAGATTACGAACTTTCAGCTAAATGATAATGGGATCGTGTTGGAATGGCAAATTTATAAAACTAGCAGACTTGGGCCCCTGGTCAACTATCACGCTGTCACAAACCGTTTCAATATTTTTCCTCACACATTTCATAATTTTTTTTTTGTTTACCACTTCATACATCTAATTTATAACCCGACGAACGGCGAGTGTCCACCCTTACGTTGTTGAAACTTCGACGGTCCGGACTAAGCGTTTCGCTTCGTCGTTTATACCACGTACATCGAAGGAATGGAACAATTTGCCTGCTGCGGTCTTCCCGTCCAACTATAATTTAGGTGTCTTCAAGGCTAGAGTGAATAGGCTCTTAATAAACTAGTGCGCCGACCATCAATGATTGCATCTCCGCTTACCATCAGGTGGGATCGCAGTCAATCACTGGTTTATATCAATAATAAAAAAAAAACTTTAAATGACACGAGTTACGACTAATTTATTGAAAAAAAATTGCAGTGAATACCTTTTCACATTTCATGAAAGACGTCAGAATCTAAAGTTTTTATTTATATATTTGATGAATCAACATTCTATACCCAAACATAAGGTGCTGTGGGTATAGGCATAATTCAGATAAGAACGATTGAATTGCGCTACACAAACACGGGTAAAACCTACACGGTAAAATTTTGAAGGTAATTATGATTGTTTTCAATATTGGACCTCTAATTTACGTAATTATTATGATAATCATTGTGTTATGTATTTTCCCTTGACGCACAAAGTATATTACTGGACTGTCTTAATATTGAGTTCAGTCGAACATCATTATTCGTAACGCGCTACGCAGGAATAGCTAACAAAATGAAGCTTCCGCTACTAATTGTGTTAAGTTTCATATTCGTGTTACAATTAAATCAAAGTGAGAGCTGGTCTCAGTACTCGCTTTTTCCCGATACGCCTAACATTAACTTCGAGGATAGCGATGATAGTGGCACAGAACTATCAGATGAACAGAGCTCAGAGGAACAGAGGTCAGAGATCTATAACATATTTGCCGAAGGCTTCAATAAAATAAAAACTTTTATAGAGGATATAGAAAGTGACTCACAGAAAAATGATATTCCTGATGTTAAAGTACGAGAAGAATATGAAGACTACAATCACCCGGATGAAGACCCCATTGTCCTCATGAGCAGTATGACCACGCCACAGCTGGTTGCTCTGCACGGCTACCCTGCGGAGTCCCACACGATTGTAACGGACGACGGATACATATTGACAATCCATAGGATACCCTATTCAAAAACATCCAACAATAAAATCAGTCCCAAAAAGACAGTGCTTTTGCACCATGGCCTTTTCGGGAGCTCTGCAAGTTGGATAGTAACGGGACCAACGAAAAGTTTGGCTTTTATCTTATCTGATGCTGGTTATGACGTGTGGTTGGCCAACGTGCGAGGTAATGATTACTCTCGATCACATGTTTCACAAAACATTGACTCACGAGAATTCTGGAATTTCACATTTCATGAGGTGAGCCAACACGATCTCCCGGCAGTCATTGACTACATAATAGACGTTAAAGGATCGAACGTCAAAATTAATTATATTGGTCATTCTATGGGAACCACGGTTCTGTTTGCAATGCTTTCAACAAAAACTCAATACAACAAAGTGTTAAGAGCAGGATTTGCTTTAGCTCCAGTTGCATATATGACTAATGTTAAAGGTCCGATAAAAATGCTGGCCAAGTACAACAATAAAATAGAAGATCTTCTGGAAAAATTCGGAGGTAAAGAGTTGCTTCCTCAAAACCCAATACTCAGTTGGTTATTGAAATCAGCTCGTGAGTTCATTAGTTCCGATAAAGCAATTGAAAATAAGATCTCGGGTTTATTGGGGCTCAATGGGCAACAATTCAATAAGACATTAATGCCATTAATCCTGAGCCAAGGTTTCACTGGTGCTTCCACGAAGACAATAGTTCACTACGTTCAAGAGATCAAGCAT
Source organism: Mythimna vitellina (assembly GCA_949316375.1). Classification (NCBI taxonomy): domain Eukaryota; kingdom Metazoa; phylum Arthropoda; class Insecta; order Lepidoptera; family Noctuidae; genus Mythimna; species Mythimna vitellina. The sequence continues at coordinate 8,048,912 of OX438696.1, forward strand.
AGTGGCAAGTTTCAAATGTTTGACTACGGTGTAGCGGATAACCTTAAGGAATATGGGACCGTATCACCACCTGAATATCCATTACACAAGATCACTTTGCCAGTAGCTTTGTTCAGTGCTGAGAGTGATTGGTTATCCAGTGTTGTTGATGCGTCAAGATTGCAAGAACAACTTGCGAATCCAATAGAACATTATATAGTGCCATTAAAAGAATTTAGTCATTCAGACTTTTTATTGGCTATTGACGCACCAACTCTAGTTTATGCGAGATTACTGCAGTTGTTAGAAGATGGTGTTAGTGAGTCAAATTTTTATGATGATGTTTTAGATAATAAGATTTAGAGACAATTTTATTGTTGTAAACCAGTGTTTTTGGTGTGTGACTTAATTATCTATAAGATGATCAATCATTTGTACCTGTAATTAATTGATTATTTGTTGATATTTTACAATTATGGAAAAATGTGCATGTCCGACGGCAAATAAAAGATTTTTATTTTGAATTTTAACCTTTGTATTGTGTATGTGTTACCGGTCAAACCCGATTTAAGATGAGCTAGTTTTGCCTGGGCCATACCCATCAATTAGTCCAAGAGCGAGCGAAGCGAGCTCATAATTTTGGGGCAGCCTGACACGGACAGGTTAGGTTAGAAGGCTAAGGCGCGAGAGTAACGGAGTGGAGCTCACGCCTTAACCTTTGTGGTTATTTTTTATAACCAACCAAAAATATTAGCTCTGCGGAGCAGGTCTTCAGGCGTTTAGGGTCACCTAGTTTGGCCTAGGCGAAACTAGATCATCCTAAAATCGCGTTTGGCCAGTAACATTAAAATATAAAATATTCATATATAATCTATTGAAAAATAATGATTTCATCAATAGACAGAGTTATTCTTAAGAAAGGTATAAACGTTATAATGTAAGCTTATAAAATATATATATATTAGGTATGAGAAGACAGTGTAAATCAGTCAACATGTACCAAATAAATGTAACAAAAAAGTGCATCGAAATAGATAATTATATTAGATATAGACTAAAAATGATTATTTGATTGAAAATCCACGGTCTTGTTCTCAAGACGGGTTTTACTCTGAACAAGCACGTAACTTTAAGCTAGTCATTAACTTTACTATGTTTCAACGTTCAGGTTTAGCGGGCACTGTGCAGACTGATAAGTAGGGACTAGAATAAACATTTTGATTTAATGACGGAATAATACCACAAATGCTAGTGGCGTAACATTTTAATAGACCATTTAAATCGTGGTGGTTTTACGGTTTCAGACTAATAGCTCCAACAGTGGCGTTAGTTATTTACCTGGTAAAATAATGCAATGTATTGGTTATCGATATAATAAATATGCCATATTGGAACCACGAGCAGTGGTAACAGTTCCAACTTACGAGTTGCTGGTTGGAGATAAAAAAGTCGGCCTTAGATAGGCAAGCACCAAAATCTATCAGTTTTCATCAAAGTTAATTTAACATTAATGTTAACGTGGTCATTTTTTATCATCGGCTGTTGCACGATCACATAAAACGTAAAAAACTTTGTCAAAAAAGGTCATCCCCCTAAATCACCCGAAATGGAGTGGTTAAAGTTATAGTTATATCTTACTATTATAATTTAGGCGTCATCAAGGCTAGAGTGAGCAGGCTCTTAATAAACTAGTGCGATTCACCATCAATGATAGCATCACTGCTTACCATCAGAAATCAGAAACGTTTTTTTTTTTTTCAAATAGTCCAATTACAGGCACTTTTGTAGTGTCAATATGTCGATCAGTCAAAAAAAAAAACAAGTGAAGCTACATTGCACGTTCCAAAGCATAAATATCTATGGAGAAGAACGTGTAAAAAACTCTATGGACACTCTTTTAAATCATATTATGAGTTACATAAATCTTGGATACATATTTCTGGTCGCTTCTAATGCACAATGTAGAGCACAATGAAGATAAGTAATAATATTTAAAAAAAAAAAAACTAATTAAAAAATATAAATTGAGTTAAGCCAATGGCAGCTATGAGATGACCTGACTCAACTCAGCACTCGTTCACGAGCATGACGCGTACATCAGCCCTACTCAGCTCAACCATTTTGAAGGTAACCGAATGACCCAATAACACGTGCCACCATCAGTGAGACATTTGAGTGAGCATGACAAACTCAACTGCCATGCTCATAATGTCAAACAAGTTGTAACTTAATAAAAATGCTCCATGGTACTTCACATTTACAAAACTTGAAAAAATAGGGCTTCTACATTATAGAATACTATTTTTTCCAAATACAAAAGGTAAAAAAAATATCATAAGCTCTATTGAAACAAAAAAATAAATTGAAAATAAAAAAACCTTTCGAAAACAACAATACAAAAAGGGGAATAGTATCTCTTTCAATATATAGAAATATATTTTTTATTAAAAAAAAAAAAAACTAATTTGAAGGTAAATGTGGCTGTGGCCACCAACCCGCACTGGGCCCGCGTGGTGGATTACGGCCCATTCCCTCTCCTAGAGAGGAGGCCTGAGTCCCAACACTGAGAATATTATAAGGCCGACTATGCTATGTGGCTGTGGCTGTGTAGCAGGACCGGCATTTAGCCAAGCGCTTTTATCACTAATATAATCTTCCAGTTTATAACACGCAGTCAAGCACTGGTTTATTTCTTTAAAAAAAGTTCGTGCCAAAGCTGTCACACTACTTTCTGTAATTATTTTAACACCATCGTTGCCAAAATGAAAAAGCGTAAGAAAACCGGCGGCATACACATCCTTTTTTTTGTTTTCGAGGGGAAAACTTTAAAGGGCGCCCAGACTTTGGGGATAAGTCTAGGCAGTATGGGATTTTTTCTTTAATAAAACTACTCCGGTAATCACCATCAGCACATAAAAGGGGCCTCGTGTCCCAGAGCCAAAATTTTAAAGAATAGATTTAAAAAAAAACGTGAAATGTTATCTTCATGTTGTTAGATAGATGTCATACATCTGTAACTGCATCAATTGGGTACCCCTCTTATTAAAATACCTTAGAAAAGGAATGAGAGAGAGAGACCAGTTGACAACGCAGTGCGTAACTATGACCTTTTTTAAATTGGGAAATCATCAAATAACTCATTTTGTGAATCTCTGGGTGGAGCGAGAGAGCTACTGACTAAATGCCGTCTATTCAGGAGGTATTTGAACAGTACGCGCGCCTCAAAGAGATGTCAGTAAAGCCAAGGGATCCAGCAGGACAGATGCCCTGAGAAAAACGCAAAGGGCAACTGAAGGACAAAAGTGCGTTTTAGTCAGTAAAATTCCGATACCACGCTTCACCTTACAACAAAGGAAGTCATGATTTCCCTTCGGATTAAATTTTTTATTAATGAATGTATTTCTGTTAAATGTGTGTTATTAAAACTTAAAATTGATTTTGCATTTACACTTTAATGAATCCATCTCTCATTGATGTGAGATATTTCGCAATTAATATTTTGATTTTACTAAAAGTGAATTCGAAATTTCAGGTAAATGGGGGACCTGGGACCTGATCAGCGAATTAACTCATGATGAATATGTAAATATACTATATTAATTTAATTTAGTCACGGTATGTGTGTTACTGCTTTACGCTGAAACGGATTTGAATAAAATTTAGCAAATGAGTTTTTTTTTTCGTTTGGGAAATCATCTTATGATATCCCCCGCTCTTGGGCGGAGCGCGAGATAGTGTCAGAGTTTTACTGACTAAAAACCCACTCTTGTTCCTTCATTGCCTTTCGTACCAGGGCTGAGTCTTCCTTTCAGAATCAGACCCTTGTCCCCAGTAGGCTTCAACCCTGCTGAGCATCTACGATTTGCTGATATCTCCTTGAGGCGCGCGTGGAACAGTACGCGCCGTCGACGACTTAGGCTTGGTCCGGACGGTTACCGGACGGTCAGACGGCGAGCTATCTAAGTTCGCCGTCCGCAAGCCCGCGCCTACGGTGGCCGGAAATCGGGAACGGAATCCCGGCGGCGGTTGGGGAGTGAGGATCGTTGCTTAACCGCGATGCCGATTTCCCCCACGAAGAAACGGCGCAAAATTTAGTATATGAGTAGAATATGACCTAGAAAAGCCTCTTTTTAACCGACTTCCAAAAAAAGGAGGAGGTTATCGATTTGGTTGTATTTTTTGTTTTTTACTTCAGAACTCCGTCGTTTTTTTATGGACCGATTTGCACAAAAAAAAACATAAAGGATATGCTTCCAGATTGGTCCCATTTATTTCAAAATATTATAGGGAATCAGAACTTTATGATTGCCTATAATATTTGAGATAGATTTTGGTGTTTTCATCGAGAACAGCAAATCAGTCAAAAAGTAATATTTGATGAAGTGGAACTGATGAAGAAGACCAGAAATGGTCAACGTAACTTCATACTCACATAGATATCACAATGAAGATAGTTCAGCGACTATGACGATACAAATAAATAAATGGTTCTGAATAGTTATGTTGAAAATGGTATCATCGAAGTCATCTGATGATGATGATAGAGCCGGAAGATAGGCACCGGAACTCCGTATTTAATCAATGTATCCTAGCCGTGTTTGGGCTTATTAGGATTGTCATGAGATGCACTTTGGCTATAAGGTACTATCGAACTGATCTGATGATGGAACCGGACGGTGGAAGGTGGACATGGGAACTTCATAATAAAGCAATGTATCCAAGCAGTGTTTGAGTTATTTGGAATTGTCATTAGAAATAGGTACTTTGGTGGTAAGTGTATCGTTACTAAAAAGTTGAGATAAAAACTTATTACAAAAAAAAAAAATAACCAACTTCACTAAGACGATAAAATAACTTTAATTTTGGAAGTCAGTGTTATTAAGAAACAAACAATACCTAGAAACAAGATACGTTCTCTACCCGTTTCTTCCTGTGATATCGATTGTCAAATAGATAAGTTTTTATTATATTACAAAGGAACTTATTATTCCACAAGGGAATTTGATGTCTAGTAAAAAATATATATAATTATGTAATACTCCGGTCCGGACTAAGCGTTTCGCTTCGTCGTTTATACCGCGTACATTGAAGGACTGGAACAATTTGCCTGCTGCGGTCTTTTTTTTTTTTTTGGTGGGAAAATCATCCTAATCCCCGCTCTTGGGCGGAGCGGGAGATAGTGTCAGACTCTTACTGACTAAAAACCCACTCCTGTTCCTTCGTTGCCTTCGTCCCAGGGCCCCGGGTTCCGCTTTCACACTACCCGTGGGTTCAGTAGGCTTCGACCCTGCTGGGCCCCTACGATTTGCTGACATCTCCTTCAGGCGCGCGTGGAACAAAACGCGCCGTCGACGACTTGGGCTCGGTCCGGACGGTTACCGGACGGTCAGACGGCGAGCCACCCATTGCTCGCCGTCTGCAAGCCCGCGCCTACGGTGGCCGGAAATCGGGATCGGAATCCCGGCGGCGGTTGGAGCGTAAGGACCGTTGCCTCACGCGATCGGCCGCCTCCTTAGCTAGCATTACTGCTTCGCAGAAGGAGGCGACCGCCTGCCACTCCTCCTCGCTCCGGAGCATGGCCTGAACCAAGGCCCGGCGCGAGAGATCACCGCCGTCGATTGCCCCCACGAGGACACGGCGTTGCTCTGCCCAGGCGGGGCACACCTCCACCGTGTGCTCCACCGTGTCCTCCGGGTGGGCCACACAGTGGCGACACCCGGGCGTCGTTTCCGCTCGAATCCGGTGCAGGCACCTCCCGAACTTACCGTGTCGTCTTTCCAACCACGCCTCAAAGAGGGGACTTACCGCCATTATTGTGGCGTGCCCCTGGTGCGGTCTTCCCGTCCAACTATAATTTAGGTGTCTTCAAGGCTAGAGTGAATAGGCTCTTAATAAACTAGTGCGCCTGACCATCAATGATTGCATCTCCGCTTACCATCAGGTGGGATCGCAGTCAAGCACTGGTTTATATCAATTTAAAAACAAAATACTAAGTCACAATTTATTCTTGAGCCAAGTTTCATCAAAATCTGTCCAGTAATTGAGGCGTGAAAATAAAGCAAATTAACAGACGGACTTTCGTTTTAATAAAATTAATCTAGTATGGATACTAATTTGATATTATATCTTAAATATCAACGATCGATCTTAAGTCATCAGCGAAAACACTCACTGAAATTCCGAGTGAATAATACGGAGGTAAAGCTTAATTCAACACGAGTTAGGACCCAAAGGACCAATCTGTCTCGATTCATCAGGCCATTGGCGTTAAACAAAGCTGATGGCATCGGTGATTATGTGACGGCTGTTCAGTTAGTGCCTTACAAAGTACGGTGGCTTTTTGATGAAAATTACGGGTACGAAATCAGTTGAGAGGTTTTGTGTTGGTTTATTAAGCATGGGAAAGTGACTTGGGGGAGGCCTATGTCCAACAGTGGACGTCTTTCGGCTGAAATGCTGATGATGATGATGACTAGTTTATTAAGAGCCTATTCACTCTAGCCTTGAAGACACCTTAATTATAATCGGATGGGAGACGGCAGTAAAAGCCTGAGACCCACTCTTGTTAACCAAAATGGGCATTTATTTGATAAATTCAATAATAATAAGAAATAATTAATAAAATAATATAATAATAATAATTATATAAAATAATATATTATATTATTAATAATATAATAATTATAATTTTTTAAGAAGAATAAGTAGCACAGTAACGGTCTACAAAAACAAACCTAAATATCTACAATACTCAAAATAATGTGTTAATCTTATTTATTAACTAGATAGTTTTTCGTATTCATCATCTTCCTGCCCTTATCCCGTGTTATTTGGGGTCGGCGCAACACGTTTTTCGTATTAATGTCAATAAATAATGACACAGTTTAAAAGCAAAATAAAATTATAAAATATTCTATTAAGGGTGCACTTACGTTAATAGGCGTCTGCAAATGTACTATTTATTATTTATTTTGTTAAGTATATTTTTCTGCAAATATTAGGTACCTATAGCAATTCTAAACCAGATTTATAGTCAATCAATGTGAAGAAATTCGTCTGTATCAATTTTTTCAACCCAACAAATACTTGTAACTAAATTTTCTCTAGTCGAACACCTGGTTTGGTTTAAAGTCACGTGACTACTCTTGCCGTCCCGTTACTCAAATATCGGTTACAGGGACATTCTCAGCCCTAAGGGGATCACCGTAGGCGCGGGCTAGCGGACGGCGAGCAATGGGTAGCCCGCCGTCCGACCGTCCGGTAAACGTCCGGACCGAGCCTAAGTCATCGAAGGCGCGTATTGTTCCACGCGCGCCTCAGGGAGATGTCAGCAAATCTGGGGCTATGGGCAGTGTGAAAACGAAACCCGGGGCCCTGAGACGACGGCAACGAAGGAACAGTAGTGGATTTCTAGTCAGTAAAAGTCTGATACTATCCCTCGCTCCGCCCAAGAGTGGGATTTTTCATTAGATCATTAGATGATTTTCCCACCTAAAAAAAGCTCTAGGGAGATGATATTAAAGGAAATCAATTGAAATTTTGTGGTCGCCTTGAAAAATTATTTCTAGTTCTTGGTTAACCAAAATGCCAAATCGAGACTTAAGCTGATGAGTTTTGAGCTGATAGGACAATCATGATGTTGATTGATTATAATAATTAGGTAATAAGAAATATTTCATTTTTGGTAGAAGTATTTTTAGGAAAAACGCTATTTGTATCATCAGTGGTAGTGCGTAGGTTTTATGAAATATTGAGACCCTAAGCCTTGATGAATGACTCTAAGAAGCTTTCGAATTTCTATTGAAGTATTGTAGTAATTTGCCAAACATAATTGAACAAACATTAATTAAAAATTTATCCATGATTGGTTGTTCCATAAAGAAGGGGATTAAACAGGTAAAAATCTTCCGCAATATTGACGCGGAATAGCAAATAACGGAAAAAAATAAGAGGAAATATAAATATCAGCCATTAAGGTAGGTGAGGCGTACGGCGTAACTCGATAAAAGTATAACGTGAATCCGATACGGAGTCCCCTTAAATACTGAAACCCGATGTCTAAAGTAGATTGTTAACATTTTTACAAGCCTGTTTACAAAATCCTCGGTACGCTCCTTTTTTCCGGGAGGCCAATGAAAATTTCCATGTAATTTACGATCGCAAAATGGTTAATATAATTTTTGGTACAATCGAAATTAAAGAAGGATTATTTTTAAGAAATTTTAAGGAATTAGTCCTTACTTTGAGTGGAACATACTTTTTTGTACATGATGGCCCTTAATTTTATTGTACATATAATAGTACTAGAGTGTACAGCGTACTGAGAGGTATAGCGTTGGTCGACCAATAAACTGGTAAAGACAGCAGGAATCAGCTGTATGTAAGCCCGGCTCAGCCCAACTATGTACATCTTTCGGCTGAAATAATGATAAAAATTTCGGATTACTTTCTTGATTACCATAGCATAACATAGTCGGTCTTATAATGTTCCCACTGTTGGGACTCAGGCCTCCTCATTAGGAGAGGGAATGGGCCGTAATCCACCACGCGGGCCCAGTGGTGGATGTCACATATCTTCGAATTTTTGGTTCTAGTAGGTATATGCCGGTTTCCTCACGATTTTTTCCTTCACCGTTTTGAGAGCAGTAGTGATGAAATAAATTACACAAGCTAATGCGCCTGGCTGGGTTTGAACCCGCGACCTACAACTTGTAAGTCGGGGCCGTTACCACTCGGCCACCACTGCTGCTGCTTTCTTGATTAACTTACTTACTGTAGATATCAGGAATAACAGACTCCGTCAGGGAATTTCACTCCTTAGCTGTACGTTTATTAAAAAAAAAACTCATTTACTTGTCACCGTTATTATGTTCAGAGTAAAATTATGGCGTGAACCATACACAGGCAGCAATATTGGTAGCAAATTACATTGTCTTCATGAATATTTCATCGTGTAAGGCCTGGGCGATATTTATCTGAAAATTAAACGTACCATGGTCTTTAGTCATTAATTTTCTTAGCTCGAGTTTAATAATTAGTATAAGAGTATTTGTGAGATGAACATGATTTAAGCCGTGAGAAGTCGCGTCCTTAAATGCCGCAATTTAGGATACACTCTGCAGAAACCATTCATTACGCGGTCCTGAAGGTACTGACATGTGTGTTGAATTAGGGGAAGCTGATGAATAATTAGGAAGGTAATGGATGTCTTTAACTCAACCATTTTTTTAATAATAAGCATCATAAGCCTTATAATGTTCCCACCGCTGGAACTCAGAACCCCTCTGTAGGAGAGGGAATGGGCCGTAATCCACCACGCGGGCCCGTTGCGGGTTGATAGATGTCACATGTCTTCGATTTATTGGTTCTACGACATGCCGGCTTTCTCACGATGTTTACCTTTGGGAGCAGTGGTGACGAAATAAATTATACAAAATAATGCGCCTAGCTGGGTCCCCCAACCTGGGACCTACAACCACTGTTCATTATATTTTTATTTTAGCATAATTGTTATAGCGCGCCTCCACACGAGTTATTTTTTTTTTCTTAAATGTATAAAAGTATTTAAAGTTTTAACCGAATTAGTATTCAGAAAAATGTGTTCGTTAATGTTAAATAAACTTTGAATGAAATCATGCTATTTCTATTGTATGTTATTTTAGATAATATATATTTTTTATGAGATTAACTCACAAACCACTTAATGAAATTTCATCTCAAAAGTTTATCCACTAAGGATAAAAGAATAAAATTGTATAAAAATACAAAAGAAGTGCTTCGAAATCGAATAAGGCCCGCTCTAAAAAATATCGTTACGGATTACAATCCCCAATCTACGTACAATACCTACCAATAGACTCCACGAACATTTTTTAATAATAATATAAACTAGTGCTTGACTGCGATCCCACCTGATGGTCCACCAACCGTGATGCAATCGTTGAAGGTGAGATGCACTAATTTATTATCCGACAACGGCAAGGCCAAAGGAGGGTTAAGATTTTGACAGGCTATGTATTTATGTGTGTGTGTTCATCTGTTCCCATATAGCTCTACAAATGAGGTATGGTTAGAATCGTCTTAATCGTCCGGTGAATATAGGCTATGTGACGTGTCACCAAACTTAATGTGGCGCCCTCTAGCGGACAAAAAGTATTGTGTTAATAAAAAAATAAAAAATTTAAACAGCCGTGTTTGGTATTATTTGAAAGGGCTTCACTAGTACATTTCCAAAATATTGCTCAAATATAAAGTGACGCCCTCTAGCGGACAAAAAGTCATGTGTTAAAAAAACGTTAAGATAAATACACCGTGTTTGACATCATTTGAAAGGCCTTCATTTGTACTTATAAAAAATATCATCAAAATTCAATGTGGCGCCCTCGCGCAGTAAAAAAATTCGATGTCAATAACATCAAAATAGTTTAAATAATAAAAAGTAAAAGAACTAAAAACCCGACCCCGACAAAAAAAATACATTGTTGAAAAAGTATGATACAAGATGTTTAGCATGCTGAAATAAACAAGGTTCCTGGAGAAACAAGAACAAAACAAATAGAAAAACGGTCGACTGGTAGAAAATGCCTAAGGCATTAAGTCCGCCTTTGTACAATGTTTCATTAGTGCATAAAGTTTTAAATAAATAAATAAAAACCACTATAAATACGTACCATCCGTAACACTTTAATAACGTGTGACTACGGAAGGTTGCGGGAATCCGATGGATGCGAGACACACAAGACCGTTCATTGTGGTGACATTTGGGGAGGAAGCAATGGACGTCTATCGGCTGAAATGACGATGTGATGATGTAATTTCTTAGCTGATAACAAATGAGCTTATTAGTAAAACGCCACGAGAAGTAAAAATATGACAGCCCTAACTGATGTCAGCGGCTTGCAATCGTGATAGTAGAAACTCATCCCAAGGGAACATATTTCTTATATAAAAAGTATTTTATGTACAATTTAAAGACATGGTCTACACATATATCAAGTTTCATCGAAATCCGTTCAGCCATTCGGGCGTGAAGAAGTGACAATCATACACACACGTACACACTCACCAACTTTCGTCTATATAATATTACTGTGATTGAGAATTATAATAATCATACGCAGGTTTCGATTAATATTTTTCGTTCGGTTTGCAAATCACACAAATCCATTACCGGGTGATATGTTCACTCATCCACATACTAGAGTCATTAGCCCATAGGTATACTTCGTTCGCAGATATAGGGCACCGCAGCATCGCCGTACCGAACGTTCCAGACGAGATTATACTGATGTAGTGCCAGCCTGATTAATGCGCTTTGAATTGTGCCAACGAGCCTCTGTAATTGTTGGGTTTGGTTTACCAATTTACCTATTATAATTGAGCCGTTTCTGATTTCATGAAGACGTTTAAGCAGTGGTAGACAAAGTTTTTCAAAGTTTCTGAGTGGTGACCCAAAAAATGAATTAAGATCACTGAAATGATAAAGTCAGCCCTTGGGTCACGGGAAGTGTCAACTAAGCGTTTGGAAAGAGGTTTTAAATAATGTATTTATCTTGTTCAAAGAGTTGGTATGAATTGCCATACAATGTAGGAATGCTGCCAATCTTTTGGCCACATTATCAGTCGACAGTGCTAAGTAACTGACATGACGGCATATTTTAATTTATTTTTAATCTTAATTTTTTTATTTTATGAATATATATTTACGTCGTGGCCAGAACTTAGAATTGATCACTTTATGATATGGCCAACTAAAACTGGCCAGATCGTTTAAACGTTAACATTTGATGATATGTCAATCCTCGTTTGGCCATATCATTGATAGTCATGAAGTGATTAATATCTAGAAATAACATTTTTGGCTCAGCCGTGAGAAACACATCGTGTCAGTGTTTTTTTCTTTTTTATTTTATATTTTCTAAAATTAAGTTTTTACAGTGTGTGTATCCGTGCGTGGCGAATAAAATATTTCCTTTCTTTCTTTCTTTGATTTTGTACATTAAATATCCATTGTTTTATCCATGTCACTACTTTATTTAAATAAAATTAGTAAATAACGTCACAAAAAAAAATTAATATGTAGATTAGGTACTATCAAAAGTGTTAACACAGAAATTCAGTAGGAGTCTGTGGAAGTACCATCCTACTGATTCCATTACGAAAATTACTTAAATAAATGCTATGGCTACCGTTTCTTCAGCCGTGACTATATTGTCTAACGCTATTTTCATCTCAAATATCCCCAATTCTTACGGAATTGAACGTCATCATCTTCCTGCCCTTGCCCCGTATTATTTGGGGTCGGCGCGATTCGTTTTTAGGGTTCCGAACCACCCGAAAAACAGAACCCCTATAGAATCACCTTGTTGTCCGTCCGTTTGTCTGTCTGTCAAGACCTTTTATCTCGAGAACGCATGTAACGAAGTACCGAGTTGAAATCAAAACCATATACTCAAGTCTGCGGTCCCTTGGTGCTGTAAAAAAATCAAAATACGGTCGTTTGTGTCGCAAAAAACATATATTTCGACACTCTCAAGGGAATCAGAATTCATAGGGTACTTCGCGTTGACCCAGAATCATGAAATTTGGCATAAAGTAATGTCTTATAGAACAGGTATAGGAAAATAGTAAATTAGTTGTTACGACAAAAAAAAAACAATATTTTTTGATTCGGAAAAATCTTCGACACTCCATTCAGGAATTGAACTATTTAAATAGGTAAAAATTCATATGTGAGTCAGACTCGAGCTTGCCCGGTGTTTTCTTCCATTCCGTCCTGTCACCCGTCATGCAATCACTAACTCCCTTTCCTTTCATCTCACTCTTCACACAATCCATACATCGTTTTTTTGGCCTCCTTCTCCCTCCCCATCCATCCACATGTATACTAATAACTTGTATAGTAACATGCGTTTTAATCCCTTCTCTTGACATGACCATATCCAGATAAACTTCCTCTAATATACTCATTTCTCACTCTATCTATTCTCGTCACACCACGTATTCGTTTCAACATTCTTATCTCCGCTACTTGCAATCTTTTTTCTTACCAATTTGAACTTATACTACGAAAAAGATGCTGTACAACATAACTGGTTTTCTATTTTTCAATGTTAATCTCAGAAATTACAAATCAAACACATTATGATTACTGGCAGTCTTAATAATGTGTATACTTACTATTGATTATATCAAAATCGAGCCATCAACAGTTATGGGCATCACTTTATTATTGTCCAAAGGAAATAACACATTCATATCCATCTTATTTCGTATGTATTTGCCATAAGGAAAAATGTGCTAAGCCGATATGCCTATATTTCCATTATTGTTAGACGTTAAAGTGTTTTAAGACAAAGATCGCGTTATAGAGAAAATCTTAAAAAAGTGCCCTTTTACGGTATGTTATTATTATTTTACCTTTTTTGAAGTATCTGAATCGCGATGATGTAGAAAAGATATTTTTTTAAGCAATTCAAATGTTATGTTCTTTAGTTTTCAAGTCACTTATGGTTACAGCCAGTCATGGGTTCGGAGGACACGGTGAAACATACAGTGTACCCCGCCAAGTCCTCGTGAAAGTTGTTGGTGCTATTTCAGGCCACGGTACAGAACGAGAAAGAATGGCAGGTGGTAGGCGTGGACCTGCAATGTAGCAATAGGTACCTAACTCACCGTCCGGTCATCCGTTATCCGTCCGGACCGAGCCCAAGCCGCTCACAGAGCGTGGTGTTCCACCCACTCCTCAAAGAGATGTCAGTGAGCCGACCCAGTAGGGCCGACACCCGCTAGGGTTGCGGTGATTTATTGAAGAAAAAAACCCCTGGTTCTACAACGCGAAGAGCAACTGAATAACATAAAAGTCGGACATGCCCTCACGCTCCACCTTAGAGTGCGAAAAGTCAAAGGATGATTTCCCACCTCAAAAAAAAACAGTCATGAGTATAAGTTTAAACACCAGGACCCTCTCCATCCTAAAATAACCTAAGAAGACTGTCATTTAACAAATTTTTAAAGACTTTCATAATTTTCACAACTTTATTAGGTAATATTCGTTAAAAACACTTTAAAAGCATAACATTGTCGTGTCAATTTAGTGCTCTCGTTAAATTCAGTGGCATTAAATTTTATTAACATTTTGCCACTTAATGTTTTGTCTCTCCTCAAAGGAAAACTTACTTTGTGTTTTTAATACTTCATCCTACTACATACTAAGTCTGGTATGTTCACAGAGGCAGAAATTAATGGCTTTCATGCCAACATGCGCAAGCGATGCGCATCCATCATGCGTAGGAAACGCGTCTGCCCCAACATCATCCTGAAAAGCGTAGCGGACAGGTGGACTTTTGAAACACAAATTGTTATAAGTCTATGAGGACTTATTAATAAACTTAGGTTATAACAAAATGAAGGAAGAACGCTATTTTGGTTTAATAGGCTTTAAGAACTCCTGAACCTATTTTGTCAAAATTAATTCAGTATTTCTAAAAAAAAACAAACAGAAAGAGGAGATTTTAGTACGCAATTCTTCATCTCATCTCATTTTAGTGTCGTCATCATTAGAGGTACGTGTATGTTTCGTCTCTCCCTGTATTGCGACCTTCCTGACGGGGTCAGCGTGGTCTGCTATGCAGACGACATGCTGTATCTGGCGCAGGGAGAGTCTGCGAAGTAGTGATGCTAGCAAAGGAGGCGGCCGCACGCGTGAGGCAACGGTCCTCACGCCCCAGCCGCAGCCGGAATCCGATCCCAATTTTCGGCCACCGTAGGCGCGGCAATGGGTAGCTCGCCCTCCGACCATCTGGTAACCTTCTGGACCGAGCCCAAGTCGTCGATGGCACGTATCGGTTCCACGCGCGCCTCAAAGAGATGTCAGTAACTGTAGGGGCCCAGCAGGGTCGAAGCCTACTGGTTTGATTCTAAAAGGAAGACTCGGCCCTGGTACGAAAGGCAACGAAGGAACAGGAGTAGGTTTTTAGTCACTAAAAGTTTGACACTATCTCTCGCTCCGCCCAGGAGCGGAGGATGTCATAAAATGATACTTATACCTACCGAAAAAAAAAACTCTCTCCGTATGGATTAGTTCAGATAAACTCAATGACTAGCTGGAAGCTGCGTCACACCTCAGCTAGATTCCAATTTCACAGTTTGACTTATATAGAAAAGTTCCTTAATTTATTTTGACTGTGGCGCGATTTAAAAAATATATATAGTAATCAAGGCCAAGAAATTCGGAAGTCTATTGGGAAATGAAGAGGAAGGGTCCGTTATTTCTCATTTTTGGGGTTTATACTGAAAATGAACAATTTAATAATTTCATTAGATACCTAATGTGTAGTTCCGTTATTAAAAAGTAAAGTAGATACAACGTTCTCAAACTGAATTAGGCCCAGTCTCTGGTCCAAGAAATATCGAAAACTTTATGCAGAAAATTGTCGTATTGGCTGTAATAACAGTTTGAATGAAATGTCAACAGGAAGTTTGAATGAAATGTCAACAGACAAAAAAAAAATATAGTCCTAAAATGGTCTGGGGGGTAGCTGCAGCTGCGCTATTTTTGAACAAGTTAAGTATATTAAGTATCTCGGTATTAGCATTGACCAACATATTACATGGTCAGAGCAAATTCAATCTGTTACTTCGCGAGTGAGGAAGCTTTTGCATATATTTAAGAAACTTCGATCAATAGCTGACAAAGATACTCTCAGGATGATTTACCTAGCTCTAAAGAATAGAATAGAATAAACTTTATTGTACACCCAAATAGTAACAAAACTTTCTCTATGTCAGTCTATTCTATGTTACTGCATTCTATCTTAGGGTTCTACTGGTAAAAGCTTCCAAATTACTGCGGAACGTGCACAAAGGGCGCTACTTAAGGTTGAGAATCCGTTTTCCTACTGATATGCTGTAACGAGAGACGAAATTGCTTACTATACGCCAATTGTACATTTTATCTGTGTAACTTAAATTTGACAAAAGTGCAATTATCACTGAAGTGATAGATCAGCGCACGCAGGAAGCCTAAGTGGAACAGAGTTTTCTGCAAACTTAAAATTTGGTAATAAAGCTTTTTCATGCATTGGGCCGTTTCTATATGAAAGAGTGATAAATGATAAATGATATTTATTTTGTAAGTAGGTTTAAAAAAACACTTTTACACGTCAATTTTTTTTTTTGTCATTTTAAACTAGATAAGTCCGGTGTTTCCTAGCTGACTACCCTGAGAAGAAACACCGAAACAAACTCAGGGGTCAAAGTCTCTTTTAAAGTCCATACAGTTAATATGTAATGGTCAAATCACATGAGAACAGTGCAGATTTGTCTGAGATGGTCTTTTGAAGAAAGAACCATACAGATTTGAGTTGAGTAATAAAAAATTAAACATCCTTCCATTAACAAAGTTTGAGAGGCGGGTTCCTTAACCACTGGGCCATAACGACACAGATCCGACATCACGACAGCCCATAGCATTTTGTCACAAAGATTTATTATTTTTTATCAGACTTTACTTATCTGTATCCAAGTTCCCAGCAGAAAATTCTACTATTCCATGAAAAACTACCATTTCACTACTAAAGACTACTCTCTCGCAAAACTAAATCACGTAGACACATCAGTAAGACATGTTGCTATTATGATAGGCTACGTTGTGTCAGTCGCATTGTTCGTAAGCCGTATGCATGGGCTGCACGTACGGATGGCATTTACTTGCCGGCTATATGGCATATTGTTGCGGAACTTGTAGCTGAATTAGCTTGTTAGGTTTCCGCACACACATATCGTTTCAAATGAGCTTTGAGGTGAGATTGCAGTATTATGCTAACTAATGGGCCTACTATACGCACAAATTTCGATAGTTCTTTCTTTGCAGGCCGGTTTGTACTCGGAACACCTTGCAAAACTGTATGAGTTTTACCAACTACACGCACGGTGTTTCGTGTACAAATCGGCCTGCGCAAGCAAAACTGTGGTGAAGCTTGTGCGTGTAGTAGGCCCATTATAATGGAAAAATACAGGTTGTATCTATAGAGTCAGATATTTGTGGGTACAAAATGTACCTGAACCTGATTAAAATTGAAACGTGCTCAATCGTTGCCTGTTTTTAAAAGACTCGTTAGAGAACATTACCTTTCGATAGTCATGATTCATATTTCTGTCTATAGTATTCAATGGTTATATATGTATATATGTATCTATTATATAGCATATGTATGTATTTGTGTATCTATTATAATATATTATGTTTAATGCTGGTTCTGTCACACCAATGACAGCCTCATTTCTTGTCCAGGCAATTACTGTCCATTCCAGGTTGCCTGGAAGAGATCGCGGAATGCGATAAGGCCGCCCATTGTATGTACGTATGTGTTTTAGTTTAGTTTCCTTTTATATTTATATTGGTGTACAAGGATATAATAAATAAATAAATAAAATTGACGGCACCCGTTTGGTGTCGTGGCCGAGCTATTGGCTGCAGCGGGGCTGGGCGTCATGGATTCGATTACTGCTCGTAACAAATTTTTGATGAACGTTAGGATTACGATTCTGGTTCTGTTTGTTGTACAATAGAATATCTCATATGTTCCTGGTATTAATATAATTTTATTTTAAAAAAGAAAACGTATTTATAAATAAAAAAGTATTGGAGACCACAAAGGCCAAGATTGTCTTTGCATATAAATACAATTGAAGTGCCTGTTTGTAATATCAAAATAAAATTTCTTTACTAAATGCATGTGAAAGTATATTTTATACCTAAAACATAACTGTAATTTTTTTTCAATTTATGTCTGTCTGTTATAGCTGAATTGATTTTTACGGGAGTTCCACTAGTAGATAGTTGATATTGTATGAAGTGACGTAGTACCTTACTCTTATTTAAAAAAATAATTAGAGTTCCGAACTGAAAAAAAAACACTACATGTGACCAAATAGCATGGTGTTGTTTTATAAGTCTGACGCGGACAAAGTCGCGGGTACCAGCTAATCCATATATATCTAATATATAAAATTCTCGTGTCACAGTTTTCGTTGCCATACTCCTCCGAAAAGGCTTGACCGATTCTCATGAAATTTTGTGTGCATATTGGGTAGGTCTGAGAATCGGACAACATCTATTTTTTTTTTTCAATTTTGATATTTTTTTTTTATATACATAGCAAAACAACGTTTGCCGGGTCAGCTAGTATATATATATAAGGACAAAGTGACTGACTGACATAATATCAACTCATATCCGATACTATTGGGACTAGGGATGTGAAATCTGCACAAAGCTTCTTTTATGATGTAAGTGAGAGTATGAATTTCCAAAAACCCCTTTTTAGTAAAGGGGTTTTTTGAAATTTTACTTTAAAGGGGTGAAAATCGTTTATATAAATAATTAAAATTATACATCTATAAAACTATTTAAGTACAACGACGACGACGTTGTATGAGAAAATCTTATTCCTTGGCTTAATAAACTTGAAACATGATACAAATATTTATCTAAATATAAATATTAAACCGGGCATTATTAGTTTTCCAAAATTACCCTTAAAAAACGGTTTAAAGGGTGTTAAAGTTTTTATGAAATACTAGCTTCTGCCAGCTGCTTCTCCCGCGTAAAAGTAGGGTCTTCCATACCAACTTACAACCCCGTTTTACCTCCATAGGAGTAGAGTTTCGTAAAATCAGTTATGAGTGAACATTTACACCCTTTATCGAACCTACCTGCCTAATTTAAAGTTTGTAGGTGTGATAGTTTTTGAGATTTCGTGATAAATCAGTGAGTGATATTTCGCATTTATATATATAGATAGAAGATATATTCTCCCGAACAAAGTCACTAGCAAAGTGCTAGTATCGTAAATAAAACTTAGATTGGTTATTTACGACGTGTTTTTTTAGTAATAAAGAAGGCTAAGTGAACATTATCTGTGATAAATGATGGTCAGATTAAATTTTATAATGACTTTTTAAAGTTTAAATTGCGAGGACCAAAAAGTTCTAAAAATAAAATTAATAACGCAAATATGTTTTGAGTAATAGTATTAAAAAAAAATATATGTATAGCAGTTCATATTTCATGTTCAGACGTTGATTCCCTCGAGTTATTCTTGTACAGTTTTGGTCTACATCTGCCATCCATCTCATTACTTAGTCAGACGTCGTTCGTAATTCATATCAGCCTGTTTTCTCGACCTAAAATTAATGTCTGTGGACCTCTCTTGAAATTTTCTTTTATAAAAGTATAATGCTGAATTTTTGACTGTGTATGGATTGTGATAGCATATCTTTAAAATTTTCCTATGGAGTTGTCCGAAAGGATAGAACGCCATTTCAAAATTCAAATTTTTTTTATTTCACATAGGCCTACATGGGCGCTTATAAAACGTCAGAAGCTAATGCACGGTTCCAAATTGGTCGTTTCCTATGGAGAAGAACCGGCAAGAAACACCATGGTTACTCTTTTAAAAAAAGTGTTTTATGTTACAATATTTCCATATTACAGTATTAATAGGCATTGTGCAAGAACACTATAGACCAGATTTGCACTTTGCACTTGAGGCCTGGAATAATTTGCCTGCTGCGGTCTTCGCGTCCGTATATTAATTAGGTGTCTTCAAGGCTAGAGTGAATAGATTCTAGTGCTTGGCTGATTTTTTTAAGGGCAGGAAATCATAAAATACTTTTTTCACTCTAGGTGAGGTGAAAAGGAGTGTCAGATTTTCACTTTATAAAACCCATCTGGGTTCCCTTTGTTTGATGGTTGGTAATGTTTGATTATAATGGAGTTTATAATTTGGGCATACAGCCGAACTCATAACCTCTTCCTTTTTGAAGTCAGTTTTATAAAAAGAAAAAATGAGTATCAGGCATCCAAATGAATAACCACAAAAAGAAAAAATAATCGTATAACAAAAATATGAAGATGTTTTATCAAATAATATAAAAGCTAGCGTTTTCAAGGCAAACACAAAGCTGGATACAAGCCAGATAGGCTCATGACCTTATGGAAGTTACTAGAGTTTAAAGACCCCCATCAAAAATATTAAGAAGATATTATGTGTCAGGTTTTGCTACTATTATTTTTGGTCAATAATTTTGACGTCACCGTAAACAGTTGGATACACTTTATTATATCATTTGCATTTATATTAAAATGTAGAATTATGATAAGCTAGCGATGTTTTGTTCTGCAATGGACGTGTGCTAGCGTAATTATAATTATAATGTTACGGCTTGCATAGTGAGGAGGTTTCCGTCTTTAGAACCTTGAACAGCACTGGTAGCTTGGACCATGCTTTCATCACCGGTAGGCGCAGGGTATTAGTGTCACTGCGGGTGACGAGACTATGCCTGGGGCAGCTAATCTTAAAGAAGTGGGGAGTTTGTATCAGGGACAGATGCGATTAGGGGAACTCTAGCTGTCCGAAAAATTATTTCAGCTCTACGTTACGTGGTGTTAGTGACGACTGTATCACTGAGTTGTATGTTGATAATGTTATTATTTGATCGAATAAAGTAATTGTAATAAAGTTTAGCATCAGTGTTAAAACGGGTTTATACATTGGTTTCTAACTTGGTGAGAGGAGACCATCCGTTCCACAAGTAATACCATAATAACCGGAGGATACGGTGGAGCATACGGTAGAGGTGTTTCCCGCTTGGGCAGAGCACCGCCGTGTCGTCCTGGGGGCAACGATCTCTCGCCCCGGGCCTTGGTATAAGTCATGGACTAGAGCGAGGAGGAATGACAGGCGGTCGCCTCCTTCTGCGAAGCAGTAATGCTAGCAAAGGAGGCGGCCGCACTTACGATGGAACGGCCCTCTTGCCCTGGTTGCCGGGATCCTGATTCCGATTTCCAGCCACCGTAAGTGCGGGCTTGCGGACGGCGAGCAACGGGTAGCTTCATACAATAGTCAATATCATTAATTTTGACGTATTTTTCACTTTACGCGGCTAAAGTTACAGGTGAGCTAGTCATTATTATCACTTTAAGGGTACATTTGTTTGTAGGACTTAGTTGTACGCTGAGCAATGTAGGCTACTTTGTTAAAGGAAAGACTAGAGAAGTGTGAGGGTGAGTTTTTATCACCTCAGTGATCATCATCAGCATATAAAGGGGGTTCCATAACCTCTTAAAGACCACCCTGGCAGCACCTTTTTTGTACAACGCCTATTATATCCTTTTTTACGTTTGAAATCATCAAATGACTTCTCCCACTCTAGGTGGAGCAGCCGTTGCGTTTTTGCGACGGTGGCAATAAGTCCTTGTACAATCTGCAGCCCTGGCAAGCATCCGCTCTAACTGGCCCCGTCAATCCTGCTAACATCTCTTTGCTCTAACCGGACATGATTAGATGGAGGATGGTAAGCTACTCATTTTTCACCATCCGCAAGCCTGCGCCTTTGGTGGCTGAAAATCGTCCTCATGAAATTGCGACTCCTTACGTAAAGCACGTCCAACGGCAGCACGTGATCACTGTGCTGCCAATCTTCCTGAAGATTCTACTTTGTACCTAACCAGGAAAATTTCGCGGGCCTTAATTGTGGGATATACCACAGGGGTGAAGAAGCTGTGTAAAGTGAGTAACAAGTAAAAGTGTTTCAAAATATATAATACTAACATTTTAAGGACATTATTTTAGTCTTAAATAAATGTATTTTATTTATAATGAAATAGAATATATATCGCTATTTATCGCTGCTTCACCCTAAAGTTGACAGGTAGAAAATGCCTAAGAAATTAAGTACACCGCTGTACGTTTGTGCATAAAATATTTAATAAATAAAAGACGCCTTTTATTAACTCTCAATTTTATAGAATGTCAATGACACATACTATAATAGCAATTTCATTTCTTATATAAGAGTTTGAGCATCAGAATGAAAGCGTTGCGACTTGCGACATATACTCGTGAACATATTTCATGAAATTATTAATAAACTGAGTCTGTTTGGTGAAACCGCAGGGTGACCCCGGCGCCGCACCTGCGACCTATGAACCCGGCTGGCTATACATGGTGTATTTTAATGTGGACTACTTTTATACATCATATTATACCATATATTATGCTTTTTATTTGAAGTTGGAAATCATGTGATGACTTGTTCCGCCTTAGGAAGGAGTAGGAGGGTCAATGTCAGATTTTTACTGACTAAAACCACGCTTATGGGAACATAAGCGTGGTTCCTAGAACTCAAGGCAACTGAAGGAATTCAGTTGCCTTGAGTTCTAGGATCCATAGGTTTTCCTTTCAGAAGTCGACCCATGGCCCCAGTAGGCTTTGGTCCTGCTGGGACCTTACAGTTTTGATGGCATTTCTTTGAGGCGCGCGTGGAACACTACTCGTGGACGACGACTCGGGCTCGGTCAACAACAAAAGGGCAACTAAAGCACACAGGTAGGTTTCAGTCAGTAAAAGTCTGGCACTACCTTTCGCTTTACCCAGAGCGGGGTAATGTATTTGATGATTACCTACTTAAAAGGAATAGGTGCAGACACAAAAAACTGTCGGTATCGACCTCAGGATTCCTACAAACTCTTTATACATTTTAGCAACTGAAAACTACTTCCTGAACTCTTTTTTGACCGCTTAATTACATTGAACAACATTTATTTAGTGTTACTAAAAAAATAACTAAGGTTTGATATAACTTTTAGTATATTCTAATGAACAAATAATTTTAAAATCATACAGCGTTGTTAATTGATGACATGACATATGGCTCCAAAACGTGGTCGCTTACAATGGGCCTCATAAGAAGACTTAAAGTCACCCAAAGGGCAATGGCAAGGGCTATGCTCAGAGTTTCCTTACGTGATCACATCAGAAATGAAGATATCCCCAGGAAAACCAAGATTATTGACATAGCTCGAAATACCGCCAAACTTAAGGGGCAATGGCTCATTGCATGCAGAACAGATGGTCGATGGGGATGAAAGTTCTGGAGTAGCGATCGCGCACCGGAAGACGCAGCGTTGAAATGCCTGCCGCAAAGTGGACCAATGACCTGGTGAGGGTCGCGGGAATCCGATGGATGCGAGACGTACGGGACCGGTCATTATGGCGACGCTCGGGGGAGGCCTATGCCAACAATGGACGTCTTTCGGCTGAAACGATGATAATAATGATGACAGCATTGTTTTATCATAAGAGTGCAGCATTGTTTTACTAGAAACATAATTACATAAACTATCACCTTTTCATTATAGGGGTAGGCAGAACCTTACACCAACTAAACTGCGTCCTCAACATGCGTTTCTGTTAATTGACGTTCTTAAGTTTATTTAATGTATATCATTTACGTGTATTCTATTATTGGTGAGCCAAATAAATAAAATAAAATAAATACATCTGGATATAAGAAATACATTAAACATAACATATTTACTGGAGGTAATTTCCATATTGACCTTTAACGGTTTTGTGTGAAAGTAAAACAAATAAATTGCTTTCGGCATGAATCAATGGCACATTATTATTAGTTACGTTTGTGCATTTCTTTGTCTACCTACAGCTTGTCTTTTTAGTGCCATCATCATCATCTTCCTGCCCTTGTCCCATCTTATTTGGGGTCGGCGCAATACGTTTTTTTCTTCCATTCTATCCTGTCAACCGTCATACTATCACTAACTTCCTTTTCTTTCATATCACTGTTCACACAATCCATCCATCTTTTCTTTGGCCTCCCTCTCCCTCTCCACCCATCCAGATGTATACTCATAACTCTTTTAGTAACATGTGTGTCTTTTTAGTGCCAATTTTCAAAATTATTCAATGGAACCAAATTGCTGTAAAAGTTACAGATGACCTAAACAAGTTTTATTTTAGTTGTTCACATTTAATGCAAATTTTTACAAACTTGACGCGGGACGAAGCTGCGGGCAACAGCTAGTAATTTATAACAGTATAAACATCCCAATTTTAAGTCAACAGCCTACAAAACAATTATATCTACTAATCGTTTCTAGACAAAGGTAATAAAATAGTGATCAAACAAACATTGTTCACTTACTGTACCTACGTGAATTGAACTTATGACAACGCCGTCTGCTTGAAATCTCATAAAAAATCCACTAATATTGTTCCCGTTGTATTATCGGACTAAAAAAATAACAAATCGACAATAAATAATTTTAATGGCGATATCTATTACCAAAAGAATGGACACGGCATAATTATGGCGATAGCCACTCCTAAAAGAGGGGACGGAAAAGCAACACGGCGTCCTTACCTTCCGCATGACGCAGGTCCCCACCAGACATGTAAGTTCGGGAGGTTCCTGCACCGGATCGGCGGCAGTGATCTCTCGCGCCGGGCCTTAGTATAGGCCATGCTCTGGAGCAGAAAAATTACATGTATAAAAAAGTCAACAGTATTCCTCTAAAGAAAAGGGTACAAACACCAAAGAGAAACAAAATTAGTCTTAAAAACAAGGTGAATAGTAAACCACAGATTTTGGGAAGTCCAGACTGCCGCATGTCCACTGCTGAAGACCTCATTGAAAACTTAGTAAACAAAAATGAAACTTTTCGATGGTATATTTCCAACTCGTATGAAAGGAATAAAAATTAATTCCTATTCAAAAAAGATGACAGAACTGAATTAAAAAATTATAGGCCAATTGTAAAAAAAAAAATATTTCCAAAATTCATCGAGAAAGTATCTATAACAGTATATATGCCTATTTTGAAAAATTTATACTATTTTGAGAGAGAGAGAGACAGTGTTAGCCGAGTGGTAACGCTCCCGACTTACGAATTGTAGGTCGCGGGTTCAAACCCAGCCAGGCGCATTACTTTGTGTAATTTAATTCATCACCACTGCTCTCAAAACGGTGAAGGAAAACATCGTGAGGAAACCGGCATGTCCTAGAACCAAAAATTCGAAGACATGTGACATCCACCAACCCGCACTGGGCCCGCGTGGTGGATTATGGCCCATTCCCTCTCCTAGAGAGGAGGTCTGAGTCCCAGCAGTGGGAACATTATAAGGCCGACTATGCTATGCTATACTATTTTGCATTGAACAAAAAGGATTTAGAAAAAATGATAATATAAACATGGTGCTATTTGACCTACTATCAAGTGTTCTCACATCTGTCGATAATAAAAACAGGGTTTTCGCAATCTATACAGATATATCAAAGGATTTTGTGGATCATAAAATTTTACTACAAAAACTATATAGCTATGGCATTACAGGAAATATTCTTAAACTTATAGAATCTTACCTAAGTGATAGATTGCAATGCACAGAAATCGCAAGAATTTGTTCAGTAACGTATTTGCAAAAAACATATACCTCGGCAGCAAGGTTGATCAAATATGGAATGCCTCAGAGCAGCGTATTAGGCTTTATTATAAGGACTTATTATTATGTTATTACTTATTTTAATTTTATTATAATGTAATTGCTTCGAATTCTCTGGACTGCTTTTCGTACAAACCTCTCTATCTTACGGGAACTGAACATCAAGACCAGACTGTCAACTACCTGTATGCGCAGAGTACTGGAGTTCTTTGGTCACATTGCCAGGAAAAATGGCCACAACCTTGAACAGCTCATCGTAACTGGCATGGCTGATGCCAGTTACGATGCAAACGACCAAGAGGCCGTAGCCCAAAAAGATGGGCAGATCAGGTCAGCTCCAC
The DNA here is from genome assembly GCA_949316375.1 of Mythimna vitellina. Taxonomy (NCBI): domain Eukaryota; kingdom Metazoa; phylum Arthropoda; class Insecta; order Lepidoptera; family Noctuidae; genus Mythimna; species Mythimna vitellina. The sequence goes on from OX438696.1 coordinate 8,074,539, forward strand.
ACTGGACTCCCAATTGCACGTCGCACTTCATGACGCTAAGAACCGCCACAGATGGCGAAATACCATCAGCAAAAAATTAATCCAGCGGGAACTTCACGACCCTCAGTAATGAGGAATACGACTCGAGGAGGAGGAATGTGTTTATAATTATTCGGTGACATATCTAATCTTTTACCATTTCCAAAATTAAAAAGAAAAATAAATTAAATCTTACCCTTTTTTAGGTGGGAACTTTTACAAACTAAAAACCCACTCCTGTTCCTTCTTTGCCTTCGTTCCAGGGCCCCGGTTTTCGCTTTCACACTACCCGTGGCCCCGGTAGGCTTTGACCCTGCTGGGTCTGGTATGTTTTACTGACATCTCCTTGACGATTTTGATATAGATTAAAAAAAAAAAAAAAGACATTGGAATATGGGTAGAACTTTGCCGACTAGTGTAACAAGGGCAAAATTGAAAAAAAAAAACAACCTGTATATTTATTTACATTGGCGTTGCAAGAATACGGAACACAAAGCTTTGGCGTTGGGTTATCTCGTCGTACGAGTATATTGTTTGTACGCGGATACGTCTGCAGTAACGTGAAACTAGACAGATCGAGGCGATAGGCGCTTTGGGAATAACATGCTATGTTGTTTCTCGTACATTTTGTTCTAGAAGCCACAGAACAAATTGACTAAATGGGAAACTTTATTTGAAATTAGTATTTGGATAGTACATGATGTTATCATGTTAAAGGATGCCGTACAGATGCAGATAGGATGACGATGACGACGGCAGATGGATGTCCTACAGTTAACAAAAAGTTTTTACACAAATTATCAAAAATATGGATATCCAAGAGAAGAAGTATTTAAGTAACATTGTTGCCTTTTTTTAAAATTTGATGTAAACTAGTGCTTGACTGCGATCTCACCTGATGGTAAGCAGTGCTACAATCGTTGATGCCATTGTTATAACCTGAATGAAAATGGCAGAGTAACAGATTGGCACAAAAAAAGAGATAAATGCCAAGCAGTGGGGAAACCGGGCTATGAATGACGATGATGATGAAGTAACATTTTCTTCTTTTTGTTTTTCCACTTCATGGCTGGTCACTACAGTTTATAGCTAGAATGGACAGTGGCGCCTACCAGAAAAGTCCGAAAAAATGTAGCTTGGCGAGTCCCAGTTGTTTTTAGGGTTCCCTACCTCAAAAGGAAAAACGGAACCTTAATAGGATCACTTTGTTGTCTGTCTGTCTGTCAAGACCCCTAATGTCGGGAACGCGTGGAAGTATCGAGTTGAAATTAAAACCATATACTCAAGTCTGCGGTGAAAAAATCAAACTTCTAAGTTAAAGAATAATAGAGAGTCCTGAAATTTGGCATAAAGTAAGGTCTCATAGCACAGGTATAAATATGAAAAACAGTTTGTTATGTCCTACGTCACAAAAAAAATATATTAAAAATTTATTACTTTTTTGCAATTCGGAAAATTCTTCGAGACTATATTATTGAATTATAGTGTGTACGGAACCCTCAGTCCGACTCGCACGTTCCCAGTTTTTTTTTTTCAAGTGGGAAATCATATAAGTCTTCTCCCGCTATATGGTAGAGCGGAAGTGTGTTTCAGACTTTTACTAACTAAAACCACACCTCATAAAAAAAGGTCGCTGCAGTGCAACGCACCCACAACACAGTAGTCATTTATGACAGAAGTGACTGAGCTATACGATACTGAGAGGTAACGCCTTGTTTGGTCGTCTTATCAGTGGATGTCTTTCAGCTACAGCATCAATTGAACCACCAATGTACGAGTAACTTAAACATATCGCACAGTTGAAAGTTCAATGTATTCTTGTATAAGGAAGAAGCCAAGACTTCCACACATTTAAATATACGTGAGAGCACCACACACACAACTTATTCTACAGAATATTTTACGGTCTCACATAGCATGAATAATTGATAGCTGCTCCAGAAAGATTTATTCGTCTAGTCTTCGGTCAACCGGCAAAGGATCATATTAGAATATCATATTGTAATAACTATATAAATATAGGTACGTATATTATGATCTGGGTAAAAAGAAAATGTACTTTACTTGTTTTCTGATTACGGATATGTGTATTTACCCTATAACTTTAACAGAGGTCCAGGTTTGAGGTTTGATAGCGAGCAGAATTTAAGACCGCAAAGAATACAATAAACTTGCCAAAGCTAAGATAAAAGATGTTACCCAAAAAGCGACAACTCTAAAATGGGATTGAGCTGGACATGTCTATCGCATTACAAATTAACTTTGGGCTAAAATAACCACTTATTGGATCCCATTAAACGTAAGATCACATCGCGGGAAAGGTGGACAGATGAGCTTGACAACTACCGAAGGGACTGGCCCGCAATGGCCAAGTACAGACGTGTGTGTAAAAAAAATAGGGAAGCCCTCGCCCAGCAGTGGAACATAAGAGGATGAAAACAATGCTTGTGCAGACTTTCATTTTCCCTATTATAGATTATGGTGACGTGTGTTACTTTGACCTGAACGCGGTCTTGCTGAATAAGCTTGATAGACTCCTTAAAAAATGCATCAGGTTCATATTTAACCTAAAGAAAATATGATGATGTGTTGAACTTTAAGTCTGAGCTCAAATGGTTACCTATTCGTCAGAGAAGAAGTTTGCGCGCTCTGACTACACTTTTCTCTCTGCTCAACTCTCCCACGCCTCCATCCCATTTCATTGCTCACTTTCAATATTTATTTTCTTCACACGCAAGGACTCTGCGTTCTTCTAACAATCTCCTACTGTTCTGTCCTGCTTATACGTCTGATTTTTGCCATTCTTCCTTCTATATACAGTCCATCCTTCTGTGGAATGCGCTTCCTCTTGATATCAGGACAGCCGAAAGTCGGTATGCTTAAATCAGCGGAATTTGCATAATTATTTTCTCCACCAATAGCAGAATTATTTCAAAATCTTTTGTCTTTACTTTTTATTAATATATATTTATGTATTTAAATTGTATTAAATTAAAATTATATTAAATTATAACAATAATATGTATACTTTTTACTCTTGTTTTAAAAATAACATTTTCTTCACTCTAGGTTAACTGGTAGAAAATGCCTAAGGCATCTCCGCAAGGCAGTCCGCCTTTGTACTTTATGTATAGATGAAAGATTATATAAATAAATAAATAACAGGCTAACTACTACTTGTATTTTCGGAAGTTTTAGATAATCATTGACATGTTCTGGAAAACAATGAGGTCGTGTTAAAGTAATAACGCTTGCATGATCTTCTACGTTGATGAAATTGTTTCCAATATCGATTTCTAGAAATTTGGCTCACTGTGTAAGCTGATTGTGCATGCTATGTTCGAGGCTTAGGAAATTCGTAGAATATGAACAATATTGCAGTTTACTAATATCAAACAGAATACTTATGTTATTAGATTTACCTATTTAATTACATTTATAGGCAAATATTACTAAAAATATAAATAAAAAATTTATTTAAATAAAAGTGGCCAAATGAGAGTCAGATTCGCGCTCGAAGGGTTCCGTACCAACCGTAGCAAAAACACCTAAAAAAAATCACGTTTGTTATATGAAAGTCCCACTTAAATATTTATTTTATTCTGTTTTGAGCATTTGTTTTTTTAGCGGCAACAAAAATACATCATCTGTGAAAAATTTAATTGTCTACCTATTACGGTTCATAAGATACAGCCTGGTAACAGACATAGGGACGGTGGAGTCTTAGAAATAGGGTCCGAATAAAAACACTGTACTTCATAACAACATAACATAATATATTCCACAACTATCACACAATGCCGTCTAGTCTCAAGCTAGGCAGAGCTTGTGTTATGAGTACTAGATGACTGATAAACATACTTATATATTTCTAAATACATACATATTATAGATAAATTACACTAAGACACAGAACAAAAATAATCATGCTCATCATTTGTGTTGCATGATTATTTTTGTTTCATTTGTCCTGGGTGGGAATCAAACCCACGACCTCCGGCATAGCAGTCAGGACCACTAACCACTAGACCAACAGGCCAGTCAATCGACTTCATATAGCAGTTTCAGTTTACTAGTATTTTTTTCAGAACATACATGAATGAAAATGCAATAATCTGAAAGAAGGGCTTCTCAAACAATTGTATCACAGCATCTTCGTATTACATTCCGCCTTCCCCACAAATCTTGCAGATACATACTAACGTTCAAAAGAGGACTTCAAACATTTCATTCGGCTAAGTCAAGTGGGGTATTGCATTTCTTTGTGGACTTAGCCCGTCTCAAGTACCAACCAAATTTAGAAAAGTGTATTAGTTTTGTTAGACTTTTTAGTGCGGTCTATGCAAATATGTTGTTTAGACGTATCGTATATTTTCTTCGATACTTATTACGTTGTTAAGGGCAAAAATATGTAGCATTTTCGAGAGTGTGCGCGGGAATTGCATGACTTGATTCCAACATCTCATTTCTACCATCGGCCAACCCGACGTACGGTGAGTATCCACCCTTATGTTGTTGAAACCTCTACGGTCCAGACTAAGCGTTTCGGCTCGTCGTTTATACCTGCCTGCTGTGGTTTTCCCATCCGATTATAATTTGGATGTCTTCAAGACTAGAGTGAATAGGCTCTTAATAAATTAGTGCGCCTCACCATCAACGATTGCATCACTACTTATTATCAGGTGGGATCGCAGTCAAGCACTAGTTTATATCAAATTGAGAAAAATAAATAAAAATATTCTGGGCATTGACAATTGCAGGGGGATTCCCGGCCACTGTAAATATACAGGTTTACAAACGACGTGTAATGGGTAGCTCACCGTTCGGCCTTTCGGTAAAAACCAAGCCCGAGTCGACGCGATGGCACGTTATATTCCACGCGCGCTTCAAAGAGATGCCAGCAAAAGTAAACGGGCCCAATATGTCTGATATCTACTAAGACTGAGAGAAAGTACGAAAGGGTTGCCGCCCTGGAATGCACAAAGCAACTGAAGAGCCATAGGTGGGTTTTATCGTTTAACGTCTGATACGCTTCTCCTCTCCACTCAAAGTGGGTGAAGTGATTCAATTTCCCCCCTCAAAAAAGGGGTGAAATTAAAAATATATTCTAGAGGCGTATGAAAGATACAACATCTAAAGACGTAATTAAAAGATGTCTTTATTTTTTTAAGAAGACGAAATATTTGAAGAGGTTAGATTAATTATGAAAATGTAAAACAAAAAAAAAAACATTAAAATATTTGTGATATTGTAATTTTTAATCCAAAGGTTAATTGATAGAAAAGGTTTTGATGAGTCTAAATTGACGAGTCAATTAGATTCGAATGTGTCAATCTATGCAAAAAATCTATCATTAACCTCCGCGAAGTTCAGTTTGAGCATAAGAAAAAATACTTATAAGAATGTAATTAATAGACTTTTACAACAAATTCTCACCATTTTTTTTTTGTCCAGAAACCATTGTCCTGTAACAAAATCTTGCTCAAGACAGTCCTATCATTTTCTCTGAAGCTTTAATAAAGTAAACTCGATACGACAATAATTACATCTTTGTCTGGAGAGCTCGGAAGCGTTGACACGCCCATTAGGAGACTGCCAACTTGTTATAGAACAATGATCATAGAAACTATATAGAGGTGTTGTATTGTATAAAGGTTCCCTGCTGGTCTATTCTGTCAACATCTCTTTGAATTCAAAGAGAATTGTAATTAATATACATATTATATTAGACTTGGCTGGGCAGCGTTCAGGAAGCTGCGCGGTATCCTCTCGTCCAATATACCACAGTGTCTCAAGACGAAAGTCTATGACCAGTGCGTGTTGCCAGTGATGACATATATATGGCTCTGAAACGTGGTCGCTTACAATGGGCCTTATCAGAAGACTCAAAGTCACCCAAAGGGCAATGGAAAGGGCTATGCTCGGAGTTTACTTGCGTGATCGAATCAGGAATGAGGATATCCGCAGGAGAACCAAGGTCACCGACATAGCACGAAGAATCGCCAAACTTAAGTGGCAATGGGCAGGGCACATTGCTCGCAGAACGGATGGCCGTTGAGGACGAAAGGTTCTGGAATGGCGACCACGTACCGGAAGACGTAGCGTTGGAAGGCCTCCTACAAGGTGGACCGATGACCTGGTAACGGTTGCGGGAGTACGATGGATGCGAGACGCAGAGGACCGTTCATTGTGGCAGCACTTGGGGGAGGCTTATGTCCAGCAGTGGACGTCTTTCGGCTGAAATGATGATGATGATGATGATGTAATTAATATCACTTTTATTGGATGAATTGACTGCTCTCAATGTGTGAGAAAAACTTAGGTGATGTGAACCCGAAATGTGCTCACTTCGGGTTCACACCTCACCTTTTTCTGGTGAGATGTTTACAGGATCGCATTGAGAAGCTTTAGGTTTATTGTGATTTTTTATTTGCTGGACTAAACTGACAGTAATGGACAATGCCCAGCTGTAATTACCCCATTGTTATAGCTGATACTTTGGTCCATTTAAATAAAATTTATGGTAAAGACAGTGTCATTATATCAGTAATAGGGATTGACAAGGTAATGATAAGGAATCACGGCCCTAGATCCCGAGCATTGCTATAAAACAGTTTGTGAACTGATAATTTTAGTGACTTTCTGAAGCCTATTCCTCGGTAAAGGCTAGGTCAAAAGATTTGAAAAAAAAAATAGTTTGATGTACTACATTATCAAAGAAGAAGCGAGCCAAGATCACATCGGTGATGTGATACACTTGTCGAATTAAAACTTCAAAGTCTTGAGCATCGACGCCAAGCTGCTGGCTGGCCGGTTTCCACAATTTAATTCCACCAAGTCCGTTCCATCATTGGACATCCCACCCAAACGTACAAAGCGTTTTTGGAACACATTCATTAAGCGATTATGCGTACAGCTAAGGAGTGGAATTCCCTGCCGGGGTCTGTGTTTCCTGATAGCTACAACCAAGGTGTTTTTAAGTCAACAGTGAATAGGTTACTTCTAGGCAAGTGTGCTCCTTCATCGGCCACAACATGGCTTATATCAGGTGAGATAGTGGAAAAACGCGAGCCTATAAACAACAAAAAAAAATAACATGATATTTTTTCATTTGTTTTTCCTGCTCCTCTCAAACTGCTTTGATCTTTAGAAATATGTTTACACAAAAGTTGATGGTTAAGTGTTCTTCAGAATGTACATAGCATATGAAAATCAATCAATATTTTACAAAGAAAATGGATTTAAAGGTCAGCGGGGCTCTATAAGGGCGGAGGCGGCAGTACGAGCATGTGTTTATCTTCGGCCAGATATTCAAGGGGCTATAAGTCTTTTTTTTATTGGGTGGGAAAATCATCTTATGACAAATCCCGCTCTTGGGCGGAGCGAGAGATAGTGTCAGACTTTTACTGACTAAAAACCCACTCCGGTTCCTTCGTCCCAGGGCCCCGGGTTTCGCTTTTACACTACCTGTGGCCCCAGTAGGCTTCGGCCCTGCTGGGCCCCTACGATTTGCTGACATCTCCTTGAGGCGCGCGTGGAACAGTACGCGCCGTCGACGATTTGGGCTCGGCCCGGTTACCGGACGGTCGGACGGCGAGCCACCCATTGCTCGCCGTCACACTCATTGCTCGCGGTAGGTAGCGGCGGTGGTTTGAGCGTAAGGACCGCTGCCTCACACGATCGGCCGCGTCCTTTGCTAGCATTACTGCTTCGCAGAAGGAGGCGACCGCCTGCCACTCCTCCTCGCTCTGGACCATGGCCTGATCCAAGGCCCGGTGCGAGAGATCGCCGCCGCCGATTGCCCCCACGAGGACACGGCGTTGCTCTGCCCAAGCGGGGCACACCTCCACCGTGTGCTCTACTGTGTCCTCCGGGCGGTCCACACAGTGGCGACACCCGGGCGTCGTTTCCGCACGAATCCGGTGCAGGAACTTCCCGAACTTACCGTGTCCGGTGAGAATCTGCGTCAAGCGGAAGGTGAGGACGCCGCGAGGTCTTTCCAACCACGTCTCAAAGAGGGGACTTACCACCATAATATAGGCCTGAATAATTCCATACTTTTTTGAATTTTTGACAAGTCCTATCAGTACATTGTCGCTTATAAAATGTAATCTGTAGTTGCTTGAGCCGTAAGTTTGATCATTGATGTACCTTAAAAAGAACCATTAAAGGAAGAAAAAATACCAAAACTCTATTGGAGATCAGTAAAAGTAGTCTTACTGTAGAGTTAACAGTTGCTTCTAGCGATTCAAAATAACTAAGTCCACGGAAATCACAACAGTTCAAAGTAAACACAAAACCGTTAATTAATCTATAGTTTTATTTTTGTTTAAGTGCCACATTTTCCTTGCTTCGGCACTCCATGTTCCAGAAGTTAGTCAATCGTGTCCATTAATTCTGTGAAAGCATTCGGACTTCAATGTTCAGTTCGGATTCGTGAACACGTCACAGTTCTGTTCCCTCATGTTTCGGTTGATAGACTCGTTTATTGGAGGTAGAATTTGCAGTGGTATATAGTTTATGACTATATATATATACTATGACTTTAACGGCCCCGACTTACGAGTTTTAGGACGCAGGTTCAAACTTAGCCAGGCGCATTACTTTGTGTAATTTATTTCATCACCACTGCTCTCAAAACGAAGAAGAAACCGGCATGTCCTAGAACCAAAAATTCGAAGACATGATGTCACATCCACCAACCCGCACTGGGCCCGCGTGGTGGATTACGGCCCGTTCCCTCTCCTAGAGAGGAGGCCTGAGTCCCAGCAGTAGGAACATTATAAGACCGACTACTTCTATACCTATATATGACTTAAAACATAGCGTTAACTTTTAATATCAATAACAGTTACGTTGCTAAATTCAAAATTAAATTGAAACTCAAAACATTTATTTTCTCTGTTTTTTTGTAACAAAAATTTAATTTCATTCATTTTGTGTTATATTATTTATTTCAATCGACTAATTGTGCTGATAACATCGAAATGTATTCGTATAGCTATCGATGTAGCATTAGGCTACATCGATAGCAATAGCGGCCGGTGACAACTCTCTTGTTCGGTTGGCGATCGTTACGATCGGGCGCACAATTTGTCTCTGTATTATTGTAACGACCAAAAATATATTACCGAGACATTTGTAATTCTAAGTTTGATTTAAAAGAGTGTCCATGGAGTCTCTTGAACATCCTTCTACATAGAGATCTTCGCTTTGGAATGTGCAATAAGCATCATTTTTCTAACCGACTGACTTCTCAACAATTCAAAGATATTAGGTAAATATATTTTTTATATTGAAGTGAGCTGTTTTATTACAATTTCAACTAAACTATGTATAGGCACTTTAGTATTCCCAATACGTATTACGTTATAAATGCAGTATTTTATTATTTTGGGGCAAATATAAATTTTTTCTTCCTATTCTTTCGCTATTTCTTTTTATTAAACAAACATAGCTTCGAGCTGCAACTCAGACAACAATGACTTGAATCTGTTTGCAGTGTGTGAGCAATAAAAGTTAAAAAAACTTGGTCTACGCACAGCCGTAAATACTTCATAACTACATAACCTGCAATGAGCTTTATCCCCACAGTTTGCTGTTATTAGTTCAACTTCCAGAAGTTACTTCTGTTTACTTTATATTGCTCTCAATTTCCTATGAAAATATTCAGACTTCCATGTTGATACGTTGGAAATTTAATCTAACCAACAATGAACACCATTTCGTGCGGAAAGCAGTTAAAATTCATGATGTTTTAGCGTTGCCATAAGTTGTGGTTTCGACAGTATTACGGGTCCATGGAATTTTAAAATATTTGCAAGCGTTTGGACTGGGTTATTTCTTGCAGTTATTTTCTTTTGGTATTGTACTTTGTAAGGACAAAGACTTTGTTGTGTGTTGTGATATGTTTTTGAGGTTACGGAAACTTTAATTAGGTAGGGCAGAAGACTCTTATTTGGTCTTAGTGTTCTAGTTTTTACATCTTGTATTGCTAACTGATAATTCATTTTTTGATATACATGTATTTTTTTGTTTCTCTGATTAACAAAATGATTCTTTTTAATCCTCATCATTATTTCAATCACAAGAAGCCCGCTTTTAGATTTAAGCTTCCTCCAAGTGTTACCACTGTTTACTACACGACTGGTTCTGTGTGTGTGACTTCAGGTACCAAATGCCTGAAAGACTATCGGTTCTGCGAACAATTAACCTGCCCAGTACTACTTATACCCTATTCATCTAAGCTCGAGACAAAATTTAAACAAAGAAAACAATGTACTTTTACGTTGAATGCATTGGCGTTTTCTTTGCACTTTTTTTTCCGGAGAATAACAAGAATTCAACGAAACTATCTTAAAGAGGCACTCTCGTATCAACAAGTTGATCGATAGTGAAAAAGATGGCGGATTATAACGTCGCCCGTTGACAAAACGTCACATTTTAATGTAAAATGTTTGCGGTATCTGTGGTCTATAATTTAGTAGTATTATATAGGGTTTGTATACCTTTTGTCTCACGGCTCCTGAATAGGGTATAAGTTTGACGATTCTTGTGACTATGTCGTGAGCATGAGCATGATCAGCCTTTCAATGTTCCCACTGTTGGGACTTAGGCCTCCTCTCTAGGCGAGGGTATGAGGGTATGGTAGGGTGGACTATGTCGTATTTATAGCTAATTCTAAATACCAACGATTTAAAACTAACAATTTAACCAATCGCCGAACTAAAATCCGACGTGACCTAGTTTGCTGAAACTTCTTTATTTTCACCAGCAAAATGCTTCTCAAGATCTTAAAGTTCGTTAAAATTTTCAAGACACGTGTCTCCAATTTGCTGGCTCAAATGGCTTGGTGATCGAGGCCTGTTCGTTCCATAGCACTGTTTTCTTAAGAAATTCGGTTTTGGTAGAAATTTCTTCAAACTTCAAATAGGCACTAAGGCTGAAATGGTTTTCCATTTCAGTCTTAAAAGTTAAAGAACTTAGATTGCGTCAGCTATCAAAATAGCCCAATACCAAATTTGTTTAAATGGTTTTTCCAGGCAATCATTTCCCAGCCATCGAAAGTGGAAGTAAATGAAATAAAAAAACTGTAAAATAACATCCAAAGGCTGTTTCCTATTGAAAGTCATGAATGATTTCTAGAGGTCTGACTACACTATTCTACTCTACCCAACTCTACCCTACCCTACGCTACTATACTCTACCCTACTCTACCCAGGTATTAACTCATTTCACAAGACTACTAACCGACTTACGTGAGCTAACTAACCAATAGTGAATAACATGCCGTTGAAATATTTCATCTAAAATTTCATATCTTTGCTTATCGAAAAACAAGTAAAATTATTGAAACTTGTTACTAATTTCTTCATAACTTCCAATCAGCTATTTTACAGCCAATATTTGTTTCCTTCTGCTACTAACTTTAAATTATACCCGAGTTCATTACAGGAACATCATTTATTCAGATTTGTGAAGTTTAGCTTCGGAGTTATACTAATTTTGTTGTTGTAACCTCTTTGGTTTTAAGGTCACAATCATCGCTATGATTTATATGGTAAGGTATGATTTATAGCGCACTATCCTGATGAATTTTTTGAGGTGAAAAAAGTGATTAGGATCCTCCCTCTCATTCCACCAAGAGCGAGAGGGAGGATCCGGAGTGTCAGACTTTTATCGACTACGACCCACCTGTGTGCCGTCAATTGCTCTTTTTTTCAGGGGCAACGTAACTGTTTGGAACTATCCTACATGAGTTGTAATTTGTTTTTTTTTACCCACAATGGTGTATACATGTTACCTATTTGAATTTCTGTATTAACGCAATTTATAACATTTTTGGTTAGCATTACTGATTAATTAAGCAGTGTTGTTATAAGAATGTGAGTACCAATACAAACCAATTCTTGTTTAATGGTACAAAATAAAACAAAACTTTAAAAAAGACTGTATTTATGAAACAATAGAAAAAAAGAAAAACAGGATTTGAGAGTGTATTAAAGCATATTTTAGTTTCAACAATACTTATTGTTTGCTTTGGTAAAATATGACAATGCCCAGAAATTATGGTCACCATGTTTAACAATCTGTATAATATACTTGTAGATATTTTCAAACTTTTGATATACCATTTTCTCTAAGATTACCTTGTGGCAAATAAGAGGTCGACGTCTGCCGTTCAATACTCTTGAAAATTAATACCAAGGGACCGCAAACTGTTTTTTAATTTCTTCTGTGTGAGATAATCTTGGATTAAAGCTCACCATTGAGCTGATAATATTTTATTCCAAGAATAATCTCATATTATTATATTAAACGCATAGTTATAATGATTTTCGCTATACTTTAATTATTTTATAATTAATTTTCGTCGTATTTTCATCTGAAACAAAACGATATATTAAATTAAATATTTGGGTTTGGGATCGACAGTTCACTGTAAATATCGGAGCATTGATTAAATAAAGGTCCCTTACCTGGAATGTTAAACCGGATAATAAAGACCGGGTATACTCGACTTCGGGCCTGGGCTGAGACGTGGGGAGTTGTCGATCCGTGAAATTGAGCCACCTGCTGTTATTCAATACTGTTTTAACATTACACCTGCTTTAGTAGAGACGTATCAAATTATGGAGAGTTTTAAGACGGGTACGAATGTAAAAGCTTCGGGAAATCCATTCAAAACATTCTTATATAATATAACTAGACCCGCCCCGGCTTCGCACGGGTGCTATGCCGATACTAAATATACTACAGAATCAGACAGAATGCCTTTATATACCACCCCTATGTCCGTGCATTTTAAATCTGTAATATCTTCGAAAATATTTATTTAAATTACATGCTGCAAAGAGCCGTGTTGATCTAAATTAAATGAACAATGTATTTAAGGTACTTAATTGGATAAGGATTAATGCTGTATTGCATAAAATCGCTTTGTAAATAAGCCATTATTTCTCGTAAAAAGTAAAGGATAAAAAATGGTTATTAAGGTTATACACCATATACTATTGCAAACATTTTTGTAGACCTTTTTAAGGTTTACAATACTGTAGTACATTATTTAGATCTATCTCATAGAGTTCAGCCAGCGCTTGCAACGTAAGCCCTAAAAACGTGTTTATTTACGACATCACATTAGAAACCTCTAAAATTATCAGTGTTTCTCTACTATGTTATACATGTATTATACTTATAAACCTTCCTTTTGAATCACTCTATCCATTAAAAAAAAACCGCATCAAAATCCGTTGCGTGGGTTTAAAGATTTAAGCATACATAGGGACAGACAGCGGGAAGCGACTTTGTTTTATACTAAGTAGTGAAACAAAGCCCCGACCCGTTTGTCTATAAATTTATGGATTTTCATGTGGTTTTTAAGAATAAACAAAATGATTCATGAAGAATGTATGTACATGCATCAGAGAAAAGTCAATAATTTGAAAGGTTTTTAGCACTTGTGTCAAGCTTGGGTGGGTTAGATGTCGGCAAAACCGTAGGGGCATGGGTCAACTTTTGAAAGGGAAACCCATGGTGTTGGAACACAAGGCAACTGAAGGGACGTACGTATGGTTTTGTCCCTAAAAGTCCGACATGCCCTTCCACTTCACCCTAGAGCGCGAGAAGGAAAGATATGATGGATGACAGGAGGATGATGATGACCTCTTTATAAAATTAGTGTAGATCACGAAACTGACAAGAAGACAATTTTTTGTTATACACATATATACACAATAAACTATATAATATTCCCACTAGTAGTCCGTCACGTGGGATCAGTGCGGGTTGGTGAATTTCATATGTCTTCCATGTTTTTCTTCTAGGAGATGCCCGTTTTTCGTTCATCGTTTAGAGAGCAAAAGAGATGAAATAAATTAAACAAAGTATTTTTTCTGTCTGTGTTTGAACCCACGGCCTACCTACAACTTGTAAATCGGTTGTTTGTTCAGTTATCACTGGCCACTATTGCTCACAAACTAGAAGTCTATTTTAACCCCTATAGCAATACAATCTCGTAGCCTTTTGTCTCTCGTGTATACCGCCTTAAAACTGTGAGTGACGGCTAGTCACTCAAATTAAATTGATGGTACATGCGGCAGATGGGATTTAGTTTCAACACGTCTAGGAAAGTTTTTAAAAGATAAAAAAAGTTTTTACTCTAGGTCTAGTTTTTCTTGTTACCTCATGGTAAGTAGTTGCGTAAACAAAACATGACAGCGAAAAATAACAAAGCTGAAGAGTTTTATTGTTTTTTGTTTCAAAGATATGATATACTATCGGTTTATTACAGGATGCATTTTGGAATTTTTATTAGACTGGCCTGTTGTGCTAGTGGTTAGTGGCCTTGATTGCTATGCTGATCGTGGGTTTGATTCCCACCCAGGACAAATATTTGTGTGATGAGCACGATCATTTTTTCTGTGTCTGGGTGTAATTTATCCATAATATTGATGTATTTAGAAATTGCCGTCTAGTCCCAAGCTAAGCAGAGCTTGTGTTCTGAGTACTAGAAGAAATATTTTCTAAATACATACATATTATAGATAAATTACATCCAGGTACAGAACAAATGATTATGCTCATCACACAAACATTTGTCCTGGGTGGGAATCGAACCCACGACCTCCGGTATAGCAGTCAGGGCCACTAACCACTAGACCAACAGGCCTAATCTAATCAGGCTCTATCATCGGACAACCCGACGTACAGTGAGTATCCACCTTTTTTTAGATGGAAAATCATCCAATGACTTCTCCCGAACTTGGGCGGAGCGAGAGGGCGTGTCAGATTTTTACTGTCTAAAACCCAGTCCTGTTCCTTGTTTGCCTTCGAACCAGGGCCCCGGGGTACACTTTCGCACAACCCTTGGGAGTGTCCAAACTTACGTTGTTAACGCCTCTACAGTTCAGACTAAGCGTTTCGCCTCGTCGTTTATCCGGTATTCATCGAAGGATTGGAATAATTTGCCTGCAGAGGCCTTCCCGTCCGATTATAATTTAGGCGTCTTTCAGGCTACAGGGAATAGGCTATTAATAAACTAGTGCCAATCACTATCAACGATTGTATCAATGCTTACCATCGTGAGGGATCGCAGGCGTTTATATCATTTAAAAAAGAAATCAGTCGGATTTGAACTATTCAACATTATCATCTCCCTAATAGGACGCCGACCTGGCCCGAAGAATAGCCAAACTGAAGTGGCAGTGGGCAGGACATATTGCTCGTAGAACGGATGGTCGATGGGGCCGAAAGGTTCTAGAGTGGCGACCGCGCACCGGAAAGCGCAGCGTTGGAAGGCCTCCCACAAGGTGAAACGACGACGTGGTGAGAGTCGCGGGAGTGCGTGGATGCGAGACGCACATGATCGGTCTTTGTGGCGTCGCTTGGTGGAGGCCTATGTCCAACAGTGGACTTCTTTCGGCTGAAATGATGATGCCGATGATGATCTCCCTAATCTTTTCCCAACTACCTTAGGGGCGGTTTCCAATCTAAGTGGGTGCGGCTGAATACCCGTGGTTTCCATGGAGCGACTGTCTATCAGACCTCCACAACCTAGTTACTGTAACATATCATCTTGGATAGACTGATTTGAACAACCATTTTTTCAAATACGATATTTTTGCATTTAGATTCAATAGCCCAATACTTGAGGAAGGTTATATGCCAGGGATGGCGAACCCTCATATGAGAGCGTACTACTAAAAATATAAAAAAAAAATGTTGTCGTTGCGTGCCGCCATGGCTTAGTGATTTAATGAACAAATATATTTAAACTAAATGCTATTAAATTTTAATTAGTAGCCCAAAATTCGTATATCGTAATGTTTAGAGTAGTTTGTTTGTTCAATTATAAAAGAAAAAATTGATGTGATTACTAGTGTTTCAAATCACCTACATGTTGCAGTGAAAGACTGGCGTGCCCGAATTATTTTGCCGCATGCCACCACTGGTATGCGTGCCATAGGTTTCCCATCTCTGTTGTATGCTATATGCTGGCACTTTTACTTTACACACTTTTACTAACTAAAACCCACATAAGTTCCTTCAGTTGTCCTTTGCGTTCCAGGAACACGAGTAACCCTCTCAGAAGTCGATCCATAGCCCCAGTAGGCTTTGGCCCGGCGGGGCCTCTATGCAGCAGGCGTGTTTGATGCTTCGGGCTCGGTCCGAACGGTAACTGTACGGCCGGATGCTGAGCTACGCATTGCTCGTCACCCACAAGGCCACACCTACGGGATCGTTCAGTTGCCCTTTTTATTATTTTTGCTCAAACTTATTATATCTGTCATTTAAGATTAAAATTAAGAATACATTTTACTTGTAAATAAAATACCATTAAAAAATATTGTTGTTATAATACGAGTATTTACGTTTACCAATTTTGGACATGAAGCAGACAATCCTATTTGAAAACTTTATTTGCTTTGACCCAAGTGATTCCCAAACTAAGTTAATCTGTTTCTTGCATGTTTGTTTAATTACTTCCGTGGCCTACATTAATAAGTATTAATCATGCAAGCCTCCCATTTGCGAAGCCTCCTCATTAGACGAATGAGTAGGTACCTTTTTTTTGTTGGGAGATCGACTTATCCTGCTCTAGGGTAGAGTGAGAGGGTGTGTCGCATTTCTACTGACTAAAACCAACCAGTTGCCCTTTGCGTTTCAGAGCCACGGTAACTCGTCGCGATTTCGACGACGGCTCGGGGTTTATTGGAGGGTTGGACGGCGAATTACCCATTACTTGCCTTCGAAAGCCGGGAATCGACCAGAGCCCAGAAAAGGCCAAACTAAAATGCTTTAAACCATAATACAAATAAAGTTTAATTATGTGGGGCCCCGGAATTAATCAGAAGAGTTAGTATGGCCCAGAAGGCAACTGAATAAAACACAGGTGGGTTTTTACCAGAAAAAGTCTGACTCTCCCTTTCACTCAACCCAGACCCGGAGAAGTTATTGGCTGGCTTCTTAGCAAAAAAGGTATAAACCCAGATGGCCCTGGTTCAGGCCATGGTATTAGTATAAGTAAAACACATGGTGTTGAGTGTTTTTAACAATAATTACTATTTCCTTTATATTTCTCAGGTAATCTAGTTTGTCAGGCGATAATTGTTGATTTTCCACCTAAAAAAAGATTTACTTGTATATAAATCGTCAAATTGCGGGCGTGGCAGACTTTTACTGACAAAAACACACTCCTAGTTCCTAAATTCCAGGGCCGGGTTTTCTTTTCAGAAGCGAACCCATGGCCTCAGTACGCTTCGACCTTGCTGAGCCCCTACGGTTTGCTGACATCACCTTGAGGCGTACGTGGAACACTACGCGCTATCGACGACTTGGGCTGAGACCGGAGAGTTACCGGACGATTGGACGGCGAGCTACTCATTACTCGGGATCGGGATCGCGTATACCTGCCACTCCTCCGATCGCAGCCATGAGGACACTGCGGTGTTCTGCCCAAATGGAGCACACCTCTACTATATGCTCCACCGTGTCTTCCGGGCGGTCCACACGATGGTCACACCCGGGCGTTTCTTCCGCATGAATCCGGTGCAGGAACCTCCCGAACTGGCCGTCTCCGGTGGGAACCTGCGTCACGCGGAAAGTGAAGATGCCGAGACGAGTTTCCAGCCACTCGAGTAAAAGTCTGACACGCATTCTCGCTCCACCTTAGAAAGGAAGAAGTCATAAGATGATTTGAGCCGTGAGGTTTTTCCAGACACTCCTCAAAAAAGGGATTTACAGCTATAATTATAGCGTGCCCATTCATTCGCAGGGGGAATTACCGTAGCAAATTAGTAAATATTAAAATATGCCGATTTCATGCGAGTTTTCTGTGTGATATTTTCATCTTATTATCGAACCAAAAAGGGGTAGAATCAAGCCCCTCGTGCATACAAATTTCAGTTGCTATCGATAATATTTAAAATCAAGCCTCCTTTAATTTGATTTACTGCGATTTTTATTATACTTATTACTCACCTGTTGATTTTTTGTAGTTATCTTTTTTGTCAAATTCCTGCAGCATTCTGACTCATTACAGACAGACACAACATTCAGAGCTCATAGACACGAGCGGCATGTTGTCAATGGCAGAGGTAACTGCAGCCGTCGACAAAGGTGGTGAGCAAGGGGTAGCTCGCCGTTCGCATCGACGGTGAGTTGTGTTACACGCGCCTCAAAGAGCTACCTGTCAGAGCTGCGGGATTATCTGAAAGTGTAACCCTAATGTTACCCTTAAACGCAAAGGACAACTGAAAGAATACAGTGAATTTTAGTTAGGAGAAGTTGTTTAATGATTTCTTTTTTTATTATTCTTGATAGATTCGCGCTTGACCGCTATCTCACCAAATGGAAAGCGGTCGACAATGGAGCGTGCTTATCTAGAAATAACCTATTCACTCTTGACTTAAAGATTCCCGGTTTGTAGCCATCAGGAAACACAGGATTTCCCATCTAGAAAAAAGTCAAGAGAATGATGACTCTGATTAATCAACTTTCTAATTTCACAATCTTCGCAGATGTGACTTCAGATAATTGTAGACATAAAACACATTTTATATCAAGGATGAACTCAGATATTGGTTACATAAAAGTCATAAATAAAACCGCAAAATAGAAAGGATGGTTCTGCAAAAAACTTTAATGCAGATAAATTTTTTGTTGCCATTTCACAGTCTCATATAACGGGAACTTTTAATAAACAAGCATTTCCCACCACAAAACTGTACCATGCCAAACACTACCGAAAAATGTAAAATCCAGAAATAAAGTGAGAATATACGCATAAACCGAGGTCCGTTCCACCATATTCAGCTTTTAATCGACCCTCAGTAACTTGTTTAGTGTACTTGCTATCAAACAAGCCAGCGTCCGATGCGCTAGAACGGTACTAAAAGTGGCTAGTGATGTTACAGCATAGATGGAAACAGAAGGATTACTTTCTAGCATATTTCATTGGCCGACGTATTATGTCTATTCTGTTGCCAAATATCCAAATCCTTCCACAGTTAGGACAAGAAGAGATAAGAAAGAGACCGTTTTTTTTTGAGGCGGTAAATCATCTTATTACTTCTTGCGCTCTAGGGTGGAGCGGGAGCGCGTGTTAGACTTTCACTCGAGTGGCTGGAAAGCCATCTCGGCGTCTTCACCTTCCACATGTTGCAGGTCCTTACCGGACATGATAAGTTCCTGCACCTGATTTGTGCGGAAGAAACGCCCGGGTGTAGCTATTGTGTGAATCGTCCGGAGGACACGGTGGAGCATTCGGTAGAGGTGTGCCCCACTTGAGCAGAACACCGCCGTATTCTTGTGGGGGCGATCGGCGGCAACGAGATCTCGCGCCGGGTTCTGGTACAAGCTGTGGTCCAGAGGAGTAGGAATGGCAGGCAGTCGCCTCTTTCTGGAAAGCAGTCATGCTAGCAAAAGAGGTGGCCGCACGCGCGAAGGAACGGCCCTCACGCTCCAGCCACCGGGATTTCGACCCCGATTTCCAGACACCGTAGGGCTTGCGGACGGTGAGCAATGGGTAGCTCGCCGTCAGGCCGTACGGTAACCGTCCGGACCAAACCCAAGTCGTCGACGACGGGTACTGTTCCACGCGCACCTCAAGGAGATGTCAGCAAAACCTTAAGAACCCAGCATGATCGAAGCCTACTAGGGCCATGGTTTTGCTTCTGAAAGGAAAACCCGGGGCCCTGGAACGCAAAAGCAAAAAAGGAACATAGGAGTGTGTTTTAGTCAGTACAAGTCTGACCCACCCTCCAGTTCCGTCCAAAAACGGGAGAAGTCATTAGATGATTCAAAGGTCTAAAAGGGTTCCAAAGTGGTGGGTTTCCAGAGGTTGTCTTTAAAAAAGCGCCATCTACCGGGTTTAATTATCACCTGTTCCATTGTTCACCTGTCAATGCATTTTACCATTTTTCGGCAACTTTTATTTCGTGAAAAATTGAGTGGATTTGCTGCTATTTGCTTCTTCAGTATGTAACCAAGAAGCATTGTTTTATCGAGACTTTACGGTTGCTTTTTATTACCACTGTCTATTATAGTCGGTGGGGTAAAGCATAAAATCTTGTATTGTCCTAGTTATAACTTATCGTAGTCACAGTAAAACGCAATAACTGTGTGTATAGTTTAGGAGCTTTGTGCCACTTGAGTTAGTGGTCCAGTTTGTCGTTTGTCGGGGTACAGATGGTTCAAGTAGATAGGTAAGTTATTTTTCATTATGGTTTAGTGACTTTTGGTCAGGGTTATTTTGTCGTACTGTTTTTTTGTTTAAGATAATAGCATAGCATAGCATAGTCTGCCTTATAATGTTCCCACTGTTAGGACTCAGGCCTCTTCTTTCTCTAGGAGAGCTATGCTAATACTATAATATCCACCGTATTCCCGCGACTCTCACCAGGCCATCATCCACTTTGTGGGAGGCCTTCCAACGCTACGTTTTTCAGTGCGCGGTCGCCACTCTAGAACCACCGACCATCCGTTCTATGAGCAATATGCCCTGCCCACTGCCACTTAAGTTTGGCGATTCTTCGGGCTATGTCGGTGACCTTGGTTCTCCTGCGGATATCTTCATTCCTGATGCGATCACGCAAGGAAACTCCGAGCATAGCCCTTTCCATTGCCCTTTGGGTGACTGTAAGCCTTCTGATGAGGCCCATTATAAGCGACCATGTTTCAGTGCCATATGTCATCCTTGGCAACACCCGTTGGTCATAGACTTTCGTCTTTAGGCACGGTGGATGCGAGACGCACAGGACTGTTCATTGTGGTGACACTTGGGGAGGCCTATGTCCAACAGTGGACGTCCTTCAGCTGAAATGATGATAATGGCTGAAGATTTTATTTGTTTGAACGCGCTAATCTCAGAAACGACTGGTTCGAATAAAAAAAAAATGTTTTAGTTTTAGACGGCCCATTTATCGAGGAAGCCTGCTGGAACCAATTGGAGTGGTGTAGTATACAAAGAAGCAAGTGAAAGCGCAGGGTCAGCTAGTATATAGTGGTATAATGAAGTGGAAGAGTTTTTATTATTTGTTTTAACATGCTAATCTCTGGTAGTACCAGTAGGATTGAAAAAAAATCTGTATGGAATAGCCAGGTTCATGACAAAAAGGAGGTATTGGCTGTATAACATCACGCTACGACCTAATCAAACTAAACTTTCGGGTGAAACCGCACTATTAAATAAAACAATTCCTTATTTTAAACAAAGAATAGAATTATTCATAAAAGCGGTACCAAAACAGAATGATAGGGCCATAAAAAGTTTAGAACCCACTGTGTATGACAATAATCGTGCATTTATAAAGGCTTGGTTATACAGAAGAGGGAGCTAGAGTTAAAATAAATGCAGTTTTTTTTTAAATGTCATCAGTTTTATTTGACAGATAGGCATGGCATTACACTTTTGTTTATTTAATTATTTATTAACACAACAACGACCTATTCCAACCTATTTAAAAAAAGTGTGAATGGAAAACCCATTGTGTTGAATTTGTCAACTAGATGTACACAGCACTTGTATATTTGATAATGGTAAAAAAAAATCATGACTACATTATAAAAATTAAATTACGTTGAAATAAATTAAGAATAAATTTGAAATGTCTGTGAGTTAAATAAATTGAAATCCATTACATTTGAATAGAAGACATATAAATATGAATAAAATGTAGATTTTTAATATTTTTTTAAAGGACCTGCGATGAGTTATTATAGTCTGAAAGATAACTGAGTACTTGGTAGCATGATATAAATAGCATATTGATGGTATCATCCCGCCCTTGTGACTAGACTTAGGCCCCTCGCCCACGGTGACTTTTTATTTATTTATTTAAAAGTTTATGTACACACAATAAAAGAAGAAAGAAACAGAAGAATAGTACAAAGGTGATGCTTATTTCTAAAGAAACAATCATCAGCATCATCATTTTTTGCTTTTTGTAGCGATACTGTAGAGCGTTCGCATCGATATGGTCGCGATGTTGTAGCGCGTTGTTAACGCGTTGGCATCTTTCCCATAGCGCTTGCAAATGCGACTAACGTGTGTTAGTAGCGATGTTGTCGCGCACTTACAAAACGCGCGACAGCATCGCTACATAAAGTCGCCGTGGGTGAGGGGCCTTAGACACGAGGGTGGAAAAAAGCCTCTCACTTTTAAGCTATTAGGTAATAATTATGACAGGATTATCATAACAAGTATACTATGTTCCTTGGTGAAAAATTCTAATCGTGTCATCATCTTCTTACCTTTGCCCATATTACATGCTCGGGGTCAGTGCAACACGTTTTTTCTTCTATTCTATAGAAAGAAAAGAAAGAAAGAAAAAGTGTTAATTCACGTCAAACATGGCGCATACCTTAAAAATAAAAAGAAATAAGAACAGACGACTTAAATTGTAAATGTTAGTTATTAATTCTATCTTGTCAGTAGTAACGCACTGGTATATATCAATAAAAAAAAAAAACTCTATTACTGACTCCCTGATCTTTCATGGCACTCTTCATACTATCCATACATCTTTTCTTTGGCCTCCCTCTCCGTTCGTCCACATTACGTATATTTATCACTTTTTTTTAATAAAATGCGTTTCATGCCTTCACTTCGCATGACTCTAACAAGACTTACGATTCTCTTTCAAATTTTGGTTACTGGCGCGCCCCTTCAATACTCTTATGTGCTCACTTTCATCTAAACATCGCTACATGTAATCTTTTTTCATCCATCTTTTCCACAGCCCAACATTTTGATCTATCACATATCACACACATCATCAAACCACACACACACACAGCACACAGTATCACAACATCACAGGTCTTATCACGGATTTGTAGATTTTATCCTTTAACTTAAAGGGGATCCGTAAGTCACAATTTGTTCTAGCGACCTGTCTTGTGAAAAGTCGAATCTAAGTAATGCTAAAAAAATTAACCGTAGTCAGTTAGTTAGTAGCATCGTTGACTGCCCAAGCATAGTCAGATAAAATCCATAAATAGATTAAGGGCATTATTTCACCGGGACACCATGGCGGCGCAACTGGTCGCCACTACCAACAAAATATATACAGCTCTATAGAGAGTTACTCACCTGGTTTACCGGTAATTCTTCAAAAATAATTTCGCAAATCGTAAACTAGGCCTAACATCCTGAGCTGTAGGATTGGTCCCATTTTTTTAATGGAAAATCATCAAATGACTTCTTCCATTCTGGTTGGAGCGAGAGGGAGTATCTGACTTTTACTGACTAAAATCCACTGTGTTCCTTCAGTTGTAAAGAGGTAGAAGCAACGAAACAAAGGACCGAACATTATATCAAATTGGTTTCAAGACAAAATAGAATCAACATTTTAAATCTCTTCTAGCACGGAAAATCCTTAGGCCGCGTTCCCACTTTGTCATATATATTTTAATAGAAGTGTTCACATATAGAACGACACGATTAACTGCTGTCTATGACTTTTATTGCAGAGTCAACAGATTGTTATGACAGTGGGAACGGCTAGAAATACAGTCGTCAAACGATAAAAAATTATCGAGACCAAACCGTCACGGTAAATGATACGACGTTGTTGCGACTATATGTCGTGGGTACAACTGACAGTTGTTTTAATGGGAACAGCTAGAGACGATAGTCGTCCGACGATAAATTAACCGTTACGATATAGTGGGAACGCGGCCTTAGGACGTATATAACACTCAATATCTTTAAGGAAAATAGGATTGAGATATCGGAAATAACGGCAGGATGAAAAGGCGGACTGACCTGACCCCTATGCTTTAGCCTTTTGTCAAGTGGAAATAGTGAATTCATTGTATGGAGAAGAGGGTAAGAACCTTGTATCTTGGGATTTATGTGTCTATATGCATGACATTGTGGTGTATTCTACTTTTGTACCTAAGGACCTGCCATATAGAAACTTGTGCTAGTGTAATTGTAGAAGTACAATTGATTCTGGAGCGTATTTTTAGTTTTCGTCTGTATCTATACGTAAATAAAAATTATTTATTAAAACTGTTTTTTTATTATTGATAGGCTCACGATGGATGGAGAGGGAGAGGGAGACCAAAGAAAAGATGAATGGATTGTGTGAAGAGTGATATGAAAGACAAGGAAGTTAGTGATAGCATGACGAGTAACAGGGCAGAGTGGAAGAAAAAAACGTGTTGCGCCGACCCCAAATAACACGGGACAAGGGCAGGAAGATGATGATTGATAGGCTTACGTTTAAACAGTATCACACCTGATGGTAAGCGATGATGTGATCGACGATGGAGCACGCTTGCCTAGAAGCAACCTATTCACTCTTGACTTAAAGATTCCTAGGTTGTAGCCATCAGGAAAGTTCAGATTCAGATGGCAAAATTGAATATCAATATTTGCCCAACCCGAGAATTGAATCCACAAAAAAAAAACTTACATTCAGCAGAAGCGTTCACGATCATTTCACTAACAAATGTATGTATAATTTACGTACTTCTACCACAATGTAAAAGATTTTAATTAGATTACGGTCGAACAAAAGAAAACAACGAGTAGATATTTGTCCAAGATCTCATACAATACCAAGCTATTATAATACACACACATTACACACTAGTTAATTACGTACTTTTTAAATAATATTCTTACATAGAGAGCAGCGGTGACCGAGTGGTAACGGCCCCGACTTACGAGTTGTAGTTCGCGAGTTCAATCCCAGCCAGGCGCATTACTTTGTGTAATTTATTTCTTTACCACCGGTCTCAAAACGGTGCAGGAAAACATTATGAGGAAACCGGCATGTCCTAGAACCAAAAATTCGAAGATATGTGACATCCACCAACCCGCACTAGGCCCGTGTGGTGGATTACGGCCCATTCCCTCTCCTAGAGAGGAGGCCTGAGTCCCAACAGTTCGGACAATATAAGGCAGACTATGCTATGCTATGGTTACGTAAGTATATAGACATCAATAATTACAACAGTTTAAGTATAGTTTTTATTTAATATCGTCCGTGCGTCACTGCGGTTTGTCAGCTGCAAACTAGTGCTGAGTGTTTTCCTCCAGCAGCTCTGTGCGTTCCTTTGCTTTCCTCTTGGAGAATTTATAAAGGGGAAGCTTCATAAATTCTCCATGGCCCTAGCAGGCATTGACCCTACTGGGCTCCTACGCTTTTGCTAACATCTCTAAGAGGCGCGCGTGCAATACCACGTGCCGTCAATAAGTCGGGCTTGATCCTTACCAGGCAGCCGAATAGCTGGCGAGCTACCAATTGCTCCTCGCTCACAAACTCGTTCCTATGGTGGCCGGAAATCGTCCTGTCATCGCCGCCAATAGGCTCCAATAAAACAACGGGGGTTGTCTCTAGCGTATGCTTTATCGTGTGCCTTTCGACCCAACCGTCAAAGAGGGGGGCACTGGGTGTTTGACGCCCAACAAATGCAAAGATGGTTATCATTATGGGCACGCTTGGCGCAGTCTTGCTGAATAATTCTGTACTTTTCTCCTCTTTTATTTTGTAGTTGTTTCTTTGCTGTCTGTTATGTATATCAAATAAATCTTCTATTCTATTATATTCAAGCAATAAAAAACCGAAGAACCTAATTAAAAAAAACATAAAAAATCATATAGAAGGCCTTTATTAAAAAGACACAGACACTTTGAATACTAAACTATTATAATTTTTATCGAACAGCTGTCGCGAAACTTCGCCATGCGGGCCGAAATTAGATTTCAAACGAAGAAAATATAAACCGAATTGCGAAAGTCTTGAAATTATAATAA
This sequence comes from Mythimna vitellina, assembly GCA_949316375.1. Taxonomy (NCBI): domain Eukaryota; kingdom Metazoa; phylum Arthropoda; class Insecta; order Lepidoptera; family Noctuidae; genus Mythimna; species Mythimna vitellina. The sequence goes on from OX438696.1 coordinate 8,100,328, forward strand.
TATTCAAACAGGCCTACGTCCTTGTTAACTTCTCAGTGGCTTTGAAAATTACGGATCTTGAAAAGCTTTTCAACAATGCTGCTAATTTTCACTGGCCTTATTAATACCTGGAATGAACTTAAGCAATATTTTCGTTCTGAATATTTTATGTAGCAGAATGAAAATACATAAAAGAAAAATACCGTAAGCGCCAATTTGTGTTTCTTTTTTGCAAGTTTAGGTTTTCTCTACCTTTATTAAAAAGTATAAGTGACTATGAATCAGTAATATTAGCGAAGGAGACAACCGCATGTGTGAGGGAACGCACCTCCTCACGACATCGCAGGCGTGGGCTTGCTTACGACGAGCAATAGGTAGTTCGCCATTCGTCTTGTCGACAATCGTAGACCAAACTCCAATATTTTTGTCAATGAACAAAAAGCGAATAAGTTTACTTAACAGGTGATTTGGCTTTTAAAAATATTTTTTAGATAATACTTTCCATTGAAGCCCAATTTTAAATATGCTGATCAAATGTACTTTAAAGATAGTAAATCTGAATCAAAAACGCAATTAATATCGTCTTCGTTATCATTACGCCCTTTGTATCGGAAAGAGTCGATAGAATAGAGTAAAAATCTGTTTATATATCAAAAAGTAACACACCTTATAAACAAATTTAAATATTTATATATAGATAGGGTAGGATAGGTATCTTAAAATCACGTGGATAATTTCTGCTCCGATTTCCGGCCATCGTAGGCTCGGGCTTGCGGACGGCGAACAATGGGTGGCTCGTCGCCCGACCGTCCGGTAAACGTCCGGACCGAGCCCAAGTGGTTAGCGGCGTGTACTGTTCCACGCGCGCCTCAAAGAGATATCATTTATTTATTTATTAAACTTCATGCAACATAAAGTACAAAGGCGGACTTAATGCCTTAGGCATTCTCTACCAGTCAACCTAGGGTTAGGGGGGTTTATTCGTACTTTCATACTACCCGTGGCCCTGGGACGAAGGCAAAGAAGGAACAGGAGTGGGTTTTTAGTCAGTAAAAGTCTGACACTATCTCCTGCTCCGCCCAAGAATGGGATTTGTCATTAGATGATTTCCCAACCAAAAAAAAAAAAACCCACATCTCGTAAGTCATGTTGCGGATGAGCACAGTTGACACTGTGCTCGTCCTCATAGAATTGTGTTGAATGAATCTAAATCTCTTCACGTACCATTAATCTCTCGATCTTTAGGTCGAAGATAAGCCACGGAATGTTTTTTGTTAGTTAGGAAATGTCTAAAACAGTGTATATATTTAACCTGTTTTTTTTTCCCTGACCTTTCACGATTAGTGAAATAATCTATTAGAGAATGAATTTCTATTGTCGGTCTGGTAGTTTAGTTTACTCAATTTTAGTTCCTTGTACAGACTTAAAACCTCCGACCAAGAATCAATTGATTGTTAAGAGGTCCCAGACGAGGACTAAATCGAACTTTCGTGCTGTTCTTTAAGAAATCAGCCTTGAGCGCAGCGTTGTCCACAGCGACGAAATCCAAATAGGTAAATTGGGTAAATCATCCATCCGTCCATTGAATTGCTAATCCTATGTCATCATCATCATTTTAGCCGAAAGACGTCCACTGCTGGATATAGGCCTCCCCCAAATGTTGCCACAATGAACGCTTCTGTGCGTCTTGCATCCATCGGACTCCCGATGGATGTAATGTAATCCTTTGTACGTACTTGGATTATGTCGCTGCGGCCAACGCTGCGCTCAAGGCTGTTTTCTTAGAGAATAGCACTGCTTGTCAAGTCTGCGGTCCCTTGAACTTGTGAAAAAATCAAATTTCTGAGTTAACGACAAAAAAAGATACTGCCGGTTATGCGCAAACAACGTATATTTTGACACTCTCAAGGGAATCAAAATTTATAGGGTAGTTTCCATTGACCTAGAATCCTGAAATTTGGCATGAAACAAGATCTTATAACAGAAGTATAGAAAAAAATATGAAAACGATAAATTTGTAGTAACACCACAAAAAAAAAAAACTTTTTTGATTCGGAAAAATCAACTAACGTAACTCGGGAATTGAACTATTTTCATAGGTAAGTTTGTGTCTCAGTGTGCGAGTCCGACTCGCACTTACCCGATTTTTTCTTATAAAAGTGGGACTAATCCTTTCAAGTGGATATAAAGAATTTTTCAAGTTAAGAAACATAAAAATTCAATCGACTTGAAAACCTCCTGCTTTTTTGTAGTCGGTTCGAAACACGACTTTTGTAGAAAAGACCACAGAGGAGTGAATACATATCTTTCAAGCCAAGGTAAAACAAATTATAACTAGACATACTTACTCAGTGTTGACAACATAACAATAAAAACAAATGCACAACCACAATTTATAATTTACAACAGGGATATAAACAAAGTGAAGACTTGCAGAGATTTTACAGTCGTGAGCCACAATCTTAGGGTCAGCTCACACTGAGTTGCGATGCGACGTAAAACTGATCAAAATTTTTGAGACAGCGATACAATATAATACTTTATCGGCTATACAAAAAGGCACACATTTCAGTGCCAAAATTTTAAAATGACACGCGGTTTACGTAAAACAACGTGGAGCCAGTAGTGCGAGAGAGACAGAGTTATACAGGGTGAATAGCACAATTCTTTTTTCACAACGTAATTATGATGGTATTAGCACTAATTAGAGTAGCTCCAGGCCTCTTTGAGTTCGTCTGATCGCATCGCGTCTCAGTTTGAAATGACCCTTAAACGAAACTTCTTACAAACTCTAAAACTGGATTGTCAAGTTCTACACAAAAACTTCAGCTGTTAAAGTATACCAGTGAATGTGTTTATGTACCGTCGGAATGGTTTTTGTTGTCTCTCCTATGTGTTCCTCGGGGTGCGTTATAAGAGTTGACTAAGTTTATTACGGGTGAAGGAACGGGTGTGACAATTGGGGTATCTTTGAACATGCGAGGTATAAAGTTAATGAGCCTAAAGGTCGCCGCACACGGACCACATGCCACAGCCATAAACGCCACCATGAGAGACTAGAAGCTGAAGCGCGCGATAGACACTTTTGGCCGGTGGCTGCTGCTTTTTTTAATCCATACGCGCAGTATCGTAATGGACGTTGACGAAAAAATATTTAATGCGCGAGTGTCGTATGACGATGTTTTGTGCCAGTGCATGCCACAAGAAGCGAGCAGCGGCGATTTGTATCGTGTTGCGGTTATCAGCATCAGCCGTGTGCGGCGAATCCATATAAAATATATGATAAGCATAGGAAATATGCCGGTGGCGACGTTTTGTGGTTGTGGCCGGTGGCCCTTGCGCGGCGACCCTAAGAACAAAATTTGCTAGGCATAATTTTTAACTTGCTGGTTCAAAGATAATTTAGGAACTCTTGTACAAAACTGACAGATTCGCTAACTTGTTTTGCGAAATTTTACGATTACTTTTGATAAGGTGGTACAAAGATTTTTCACATAATCATTTTACTTTTATAGCAGTGCTTTTAATTTTTAAAGGAAAACAGAACTAATGTCGACTATTGTGCCAATCTAGCATATACATATAGATAGTGTCACTAATGGGAAAAGGTGGGAGACTTTTAACCTTATAATATCTCTCTTTTCCATTTAAATCTGCCAAGACTTTTTTCCTAGCTTTGCTTTTGTCCTGATTCTGGGCAAAGCTTCTCGTTCCAAACCTCTTTGACCAGAGCGACCTCTGGCCAAGTCTGACCCGCAAACATGACAAATCGTCTCACCACCATCCCTACAGGCGACTCCGAAAGCGGAGTCCTCCCTTAGGTGTCTAGTGAGTAATGCTCTTTGTACAGCTCTCTAGGTGCTTACATGCGAAATGAACAATCCAATAAAATAATAAAAGTAAATTAAAAATCAAGTTTTAATATAATTAATTAAGAAAAAAAAATGGAGACTGAACCAGTAAAAAATATTCAACTGTTATAATAAAACTGGTTGGGTATTCCAATAGATATTTTCATACAGAGCTAAAGAAGGTGAAATTGCAGAATTTTATCATTAACTTCTTCACATCCAAACTAAAATTACATTATTTTCGTTGAGTCTAAGCTTTACCTTCAGAGTACCGCTTAAAAATAACTTCAGCCAGTACTCTTGTTAGGGTATTAACTATTACAGAGAAATCGCATTCAATCCATTTGCCTGAATGAATAGTGGTCCTGAGTACAATGGTTTACGTTCACCTAAAACCGATAACCTATAGGTATTCGCAGAAATCTTGTTACATATATTGTTTCCTGGTACCGTGGTGTCACTGTAGCACCTCTAGGAAACTCACACAATAGTTAAACATTATATATGATGGAAAACTATTTGTTTAATATCATTTCGTCTTTTACTGGGGTCTGAGAGCCGAGACAAAAACGATAGTCACCAAATAGTCTGGCATACACATGTGTTATTTTATTTTTTTGAGTTGGGAAATCATCAAATTACTTCTCCTGTTCTTGGTAAAGTGGGAGGGATACTTTTACTAACTAAAACCGACTCGTATTTCTTCCGCTACTTTTTGCGCTCCTAGGACGCGATGACTCCTTTCAAACCATCAGAATCAAAATGTCTTTTTTGTGGGCATAGATATGTCTTTATGGTGGGTATGTATACAGATGTTAAAAATTAGTAGTAAATTATAGTTCCATTATATCCTGCCAATTAGGCATACAATAATAAATTACAGATTATAGGTACTAACATTCGTTCGAATATTTCAAATTAACCTTTTGAGTAGCGTAATTAGAGACACAATAGAAAGACAATGAAAATGAATAGGTTTAATGAACTAATGGGGTCAAAAGAATTATAAATGTCCAAACTACATAATTATTCAATTATTTAGGAAAGCCTGGATCGTGTAGTAAACTTTATTAATTAAGAAATTACGTAATTTATATTTAAATAGTGCAAGTTTCTTAGTGCTCAAAATGTCAATAGGTATTTTATTGCAAATTTTTGATGCCATACCAAAGAAACTTTTGTCAAACTGAGCGGTTTTATTTTATATGGTTTTATATCTGTGACGGACTAATAAAGGGCAAGTGACGTATACACGTGCGCGGGACAGGAGAGGCATTATTTTCTCAAATGTCGGCGGGTGCGGACGTGTCTGCGGCATTTGGTGAAACCATACTGTGTGACTTTTATTTATCAACTTAGCAACAAAACGGGTTGATACCAAAGCCGAGGTAAGCCTTGGGAAACACGTTAAGCCGGTGGTCAGAAGCAAGTCATAAAACACTAATCTTGCCAAGGGGCATTGCGATACCCAAATATAGTATATTATACATAGTAAAAGCGAATTACGAGGTTTTAGGTCGCAGATTCAAACCCAACCATGCGCATTACTTTGTATATAATTCATTTCATCGTCACTGGTCTCAAATGGTAAAGGAAAACATCGTGAGGCAACGTGTTTTACAACAAAAATTCAAAAAATATGTAACATCCACTGATCAACCAATCCATACTGGGCCCGCATGGTGGATCATGGGCCATTCCTTCTTCTAGAGAGGAGGCCTGAGTTCCAGCAGTGAGAATATTTTAAGGCTAGTGATAAAAAAATTATATATGGTATCAGAAACTAGTGCACGATCCCAATTAGTCGTTTTCTATGGAGAAAAACCAGCAAGAAACTCCATAGTTACTCTTAAGAAAACATTAATGATTAGATAGCTCCAATTTCGATATTAGGTGCAAGACTTCTATGAAAAAATGCTCAAAAAAAAGAAGAAAAAAAAAAGATTTTTGAAAACTAAATAAAATTATTCTTCATCGAAGTCCTTTAGTAACTAAAATTGTATGTTTACCTTGTAAAGTTCCTTATTTCCATATTACAATCAGGTCTGATAGTATTTTTTAAATCTATTTTAGCATATTGAGTTCACATTTCTTCCTTACTACCAACTATTTATTCCGTATAAAAGTTACAATGGCTCAATTCAAAATTTGCTTTATTTTCCTACTTTAAATAAGTTGCTACCAAATTAAAGCACATGAAAACTTACTACAATAACGTGTCAGATTTAAGAGCGCATTAGTGTACGAATAGCGATAGTTTAAGCGTTTTAATTGCCTACTTGTTTACCTGCTATGTGAATAATAAACAGATTGTTACCGCCATTTCCTTATTTGTTTAATTTAGGAAGATACACCACGCGATGCGCTTTTGTTTTGTTTGTGGGTCTGGTTTTTGCCTCAGAATGAAAAGGTTGTGAATGTAGTTTTAGTAATTTTTATACACAAAATTTTACTATGAGAAGCAAGTCATAATAAGTCAAGGACAGGAGACGTATCGGACAAGGAGAACTATCGCCCCATCTCTCTCGCGATAACTGTAGCAAAATTGTTGTATAATGTGCTTGAGTCTCGTCTGGATAAGTACATAAACATTCATGACGCACAGTTCGGGTTTAGACCTGTGTAATTGAAACCAATCATATTGTATTACTATAATGTTCTCTTTATTTTTATCACCGTTTATCTGAAAGCCTCCTTTTGCGAAGCAGTAATGCTAGCAAAGGAGGCGGCCGATCTCGTGAGGCAACGGTCCTCACGCTCCAACTGCCGCCGGGATTCCGATCCCGATTTCCAGCCACCGCCGGCGCGGGCTTGCGGACGGCGAGCAATGGGTAGCCCGCCTTCAGACCGTCCGGTCACTGTCCGTATCGAGCCTAAGTCGTCGACGGTGGGTATTGTTCCACTAGCGTCTCAGGGAGCTGTCAGCAAATCGTAGGGACCCAGCAAGGTGAGAGCCTACTGGGGCCATGGGTAGTGTGAAAACGAAACCCGAGGCCCTGGGAGGAAGGCAACGAAGGAACAGGAGTGGGTTTTTAGTCAGTAAAAGTCTGACACTATCTCTCGCTCCGCTGAAGAGCGGGATATGTCATTAGATGATTTCCCCACCTAAAAAAAAGTTGATGATAGACGAGATGAGAATGAGAAACAAAAAAAAAACGCATTAGAGAGAAAGGTGATCGTCTTATACTAGATTTTTAAGAGAAACGCCTCACTGGGCTTGCCTCTGTGATATTGGCAACGCATTTTATGATCGCACAGCTTGGGCCGTGAACGACTTGTCATAAAACTTGGTGGAATGCGAGGGCACCAAAAGTTTCAAATTCTTCGATGATCTCAAGACAAGTGTCTAGAATGTTTGTCATGAAAGGTCTTAAAATGTCTTTTTTTTTAAAGGTTTTTTTTTTAGGTGGGAAATTCATCTATTGACATTCCACGCTCTTTTAGTGTCAGACTTCTACTGACTAAAAACCCACTCCTGTTGCTTTTTTGCCACGGTTCCAGAGCCCCGGAGATCTCTTTCTGGGCTTCGACCCTGCTGGTCCCCTACAGTTGCTGATATCTACTTGAGACACGCGTGGAACACTATGCGCCGTCGACGGCTTGGGCTCGGTCCAGGCGGTTACCGGAAGGTCGGACGGCGAGCTACCCATTGCTTACCGTCCGCAAGCCCACGCTTACGGTGGCCGGAAATCGGGATCGGAATCCCGGCGGCTGGGGCGCGAGGGCCATTGTCTCATGCGTGCGGCCGCCTCTTTTTGGTGATAAAAATAAAGAGAACATTATAGTAATACAATATCATCTCGGTGAAAATTAATTACGAAAACTTAGATTCAGTAACAATAGATAACGAAGAAATGTTTATGACAGACTGTGACAGGGGTTCTTTGAGATACAGAAATTTCATTTATTATTTATTCATTTAACAATTGGCACACACTTATATAATAAAAGAAAAGGAGACGGAAACAGAAAAGGAATAAAAGTGATGCTTATTTCTACAGAAATATCTTCCAACATACCTGCGAAAAGAGTTGGAAAATAAAAACCGGCCAAGAGCGTGTCTACGCTCAGTGTAGGGTTCCGTAGTTTCCCGTCCGTCACAATAAGTGTGAGTTAATGAACGACAGACAATGAGCAAGAACAAATACCACCAATGCCAACTAGAGACCAACCGAATAATTCGACAATATAATAGATCATACCCGTCCCGACCCCATCAACTCCGGAAAAATCTTAACAGCGCGAAATGACCCAAAGTACAGCGCCATCTTCCGGGGAATTGGGTTACTAATTTAAACAAAGTAGACGGGTTATCTATGTTGGGCTTTCGATGGTAATTTTGGATTTCGTGAACCGATTTTAATAATTCTTTTTTTATTTGAAAGAAAATACGTTCATAATAATAAAATATGTAAACTAAGTTAAAAAAGTGGTTAAATTACAAACATAGTTTAGAAATTAATTTGTACAACTTTTCAAAAACTGTACAACCCATCAAGTTCAAAATAAATTTCCTAGAAAGTTTTTATAAAGTTCTACTTTTGAGATTTCTTTCATAGTTTTTTTTTAATTATGGTTCAAAAGCTAGAGGGACACACACATTTTTTTTTTTAAATATTGGAGCAATTATTTCCGAAAATATTAACATTATCAAAAAATGATTGTAGTAAACTCATATTTATTTTTAAATACCTATCCAACTATATATCACACGTTAGGGTTGAAATGAAAAAATATATCACTCCCCACTTTACGTGTAGGGATGATAACCTAATAAAAAAAAAATCTCCTCTTTTTATTTTACCACTTTGTCGGCGTGATTAATATACATATTGGTATCAATTTTCATCTTTTTAGTGCTAACGGTCACTGAGATTATCCGCGGCCGGACGGACAGACAGACAGACTTGGCGAAACTATAAGGGTTCCTAGTTGACTACGGAACCCTGAAAAGAGATTATACACACGTAGTCTACAACTCTTTAAAAAAAAAGTACAAACAAAACAGTTTCCCCGCAGTTATAGATAAATAAATAAGAGAATTGGTACTGCTGGTGCAAATAAAACCCAAAAATATTAATTTCACAATATTTTTATACGTCCTTAGAACTATTTCTTAGATAGGAAAGTAGAATTATATATGAAAGCTTTATTAAGAAACCAATAAGTCTCGTATGCAAGTACTGGGGCACCCCAAAGAGAAAGTAACGTCAAAGTAAGAGGCATAAAAGTGACTTTTACGTGTTCTCTGACATAATTAGTTCTTTAACCTTTATTGGCAAGCAATCAAGCCAAAGAGACGAGCGCTTGTCACTCGAAATAATTGCTTTTCCTTTGCTTTTTCCGTGCAAGGAGTATAGGACTAGCTTTTGGCCGCGGCCTCGTTCGCGTGAAAGTAGAAAATTATTCTAAAGGAATAAACTTTCAGAGTAAAAGCAAAACGTGTGTCCTATTCCAGGAAATGGTCTACTCAGGTTACAAATTGTATCCAAATCCGTTGAGCCGTTTGAGCTTAGCATAGCATAGCATAATCAGCGTTTCAATGTTTCCGCTACTGGAACTCAAACATCCTCTCTAGGAGAGGGAATGGGCCATAATCCACCACGCGGGCACAGTGCGGATTGGTAGCTGTTTGAGCATGAAGGAATAATAAATAACATACATACATACATTTACAGACTTTCGCCTTTTTAATATTAGTGCCGCTTTTATTAAGAGCCGGTTGCAATAACAGAGTATTTTGTAGGTACTGGCCGGGCCAGTGGGTCTATGTCGACGTCGCAGCCCATAACAGCGATTTTATTTTTATAAAAAACTAGCTGACCCGGCAAACGTTGTTTTGCTATGTATATAATTAATTTTTTTTAGGGGGATAAAAAATAGATGTTGGCCGATTCTCATAGATACCGGATAAGCACAAAAAAATTCATCAAAATCGGTCAAGCCGTTTCGGAGGAGTATGGCAACGAAAACTGTGACACGAGAATTTTATATATAAAAATAACATAGTAACTATCTAATATTTTTGTTTTTGCCAGACCCTTTCAAAAACAAGCTTCATTATTTTATGTAACTTTCATATATATTTCTGTGACGTAATCACGTAGATATACATGTTAGAAATAATAAGTTAGGGTCTGATTCGTGATTTTTTTATATCAATCCAACTAATTTATATCATGTTTTGATTTTTACCTTGTGGTTGATCATTTGGTAAATTTTAATAAAATAATTTTTCATGGTGTTCTCTTTTATATTTGTGGATTTCCAGAGGTTCAAAAACAGTTCAAAATGAGTGCAACCTCGCCTTAAATGATAGACATATTCTAAATTGCCAAAACATGAATATAACATCTATGTTTTCCACCATATATTACATTACATAGGAATATCATATTTGAAAATAGAAGTAAAATATTTTTAGCAATGATTTCCGATGGTCTCTCGAAAAACAAAAATAAATAACATAACACATGAATATGAATACGAAAATAGCTTCAAAAAACCACATTATTGACTCGGCGAGAGAATAAACAAACAAGTAGAAATCCTACATATTATTTATTATTAACTTTTCTATTTATATTGGCTATGGTTCCGTTTTCATCACATTTCAGGAACATTTTTTGTCTAATCTATAGGCGGTCTGTATATTGTCTTTTTTGGAAGACAGCCAATATTTCACGCCTTACTTAAAAAAAAGAATGATGTAGTGAAAATATAGAATCCCCATAGGATTTTTTTATCGAGGAAAAATAATATGAAGCTGAGAGGAATCCAGAAAGTTGTAAGATAACATGGCAGCCAGTCGCGTGGTTTGGGTGTGAAAACTCAAGTGTATTGTAACTTATGGATACGGTTAGCGGGGGTTGCACACTTTCATTCGCTTTAAATAGTTTTTTGTTAGATATTTTATTTGCTGTTTTTTTTTTGTTTCGAGGTGGGTATCATCAAATGACTTCTCTTGCTCTAGGGCTGAACGAGAGGGCGTGTCACATTTTTACAGACAAAAACTCTCTTGTGCCCGTTACTTTCTAAGGTCACTTTTTAAAATGTTCCCGCAGTCAAATCAGGCATCGGCTATACTGGGCCCCTTCATTAAGCTGACATCTCTTTAATCACAATACTCTGTCAACCCGGGTTTTTTTTTTTTTTTTTATTGTTTGGGAAAATCATCTTTATGACATCCCCGGTCTTGGGCGGTACGGGAGATAGTGTCAGACTCTTACTGGCTACAAACCCACTCCTGTTCCTTCGTTGTCTTCGTCCCAGGGCCCCGGGTTCCGCTTTCACACTACCCGTGGCCCCAGTAGGCTTCGACCCTGCTGGGCCCCTACGATTTGCTGACATCTCCTTGAGGCGCGCGTGGAACAGTACGCGCCGTCGACAACTTGGGCTCGGTCCGGACGGTTACCGGACGGTCGAACGGCGAGCCACCCATTGCTCGCCGTCTGCAAGCCCGCGCCTACGGTGGCCGGAAATCGGGATCGGAATCCCGGCGGCGGTTGGAGCGTAAGGACCGTTGCCTCACGCGATCGGCCGCATCCTTTGCTAGCATTACTGCTTCGCAGAAGGAGGCGACCGCCTGCCACTCCTCCTCGCTCCGGACCATGGCCTGAACCAAGGCCCGGCGCGAGAGATCGCCGCCGCCGATTGCCCCCACGAGGACACGGCGTTGCTCTGTCCAAGCGGGGCACACCTCCGCCAACCCGGGTTTGATGCTTACCAGAAGGCCGGACAGCGTGCTATCTATTGTTTGTCGTCCGCAAACCGGCACCAACGGTGGCTGGAAATCGCCCTGCGACTCCTAACGCTCGGAGTATCTCGTTCTTCGGCGGCGGCCGGGGAGTGAGGACATCCGTTGTTTCACGGTTATGGTTATCCCCGAGATGAGCGTTTCCCATTCTCTCTCACTCCAGACCTGAGCCTGAACTAGAGGCAGAATTATCAATAGGCTCGATCACCACGAGCTGGGAGATCTTTAGTGTAGTTTTACTCTGTCTCATCTACTCTGTGACTCCGGAGAACCTTCAGCGCGCCGGTAGCATAACAAACTAGTCGTTTAGGGTTGAAACTCTTGGTTTGTGGTTCACTTGCGAAGTGTTAACACATTATTTAAAGAACTTTTCGAAAATCTAGATAACACTTAGCCTGGTTTTTATCTTGGTCATGTTTGATGGTTTTTTTTGCCAAGGTCAAGTATCGTCATACAACGTGGTGACGCCACCAGTCTTTTTATAACATTTCCAGTTTACAGCGATGAAGATTTTTTGAAGCCATATTTTAGTTTATTTTTAGTTTTCAGAGTTCCATACCTCAAAAGAAAAAAGGGAACCCTTATAGGATCACTTTGTTGTCTGTCTGTTTGTCAAGACCCTTTATCTTGGAAATGCCTGGAAATATCGAGTTGAAATTAAAACCATATGCTCAGGTTTGCGGTTCCTTGAAACTGTGAAAAAATCAGACTTTTAAATCAATGAAAAAAAAAAGATACGGTCGTTTATGTCGCAAAAAACGTATATTTCGATACTCAAAGCAATCAAAATTCATAGGGTACGTCCCGTTGACATAGAATCCTGAAATTTGGCACGAAGCAAGGCCACATAGCACAAGTATAGGAAAAAAATCTGAAAACGGTTTTCATAGGTAGGTTTGTACGGAACCCTCAGTGTGCGAGTCCGACTCGCACTTACCCGGTTTTGTATTAAGTGTTTAAAATGTTATTTCTATTAATCATCATCATCTTCCTGCCCTTGTCCCATCTTATTTGGGGTCGGCGCAACACGTTTTTTTCTTCCATTCTATCCTGTCAACCGCCATACTATTTATTTCTATTAATCACAATATGATTTATTGAAATAAAATTTTACATATTGTATAATTATTTATAGTTTTACCTATGCAAATAAATGTTATAACCTAATAAGTAATTATTATTATGTACAAACCGCTATGAAATTGGGGGAATAACTCACGAGAGTTTTTTTTATTTACTAAACGGAAAAACTATCTGCTTTTGTCTGTAATATTATTAACATTTCAATAAAATGCATTTATTAGTATTTATGAACAGTGCTCTCTTCAAACAGTCAATGTATAAATGTAGTTAAAAACAAAATATTGAAAAAAAAAGAGTCAAGATTGGTTCAATAACTTCTTGAACAGTAAACAGCACGAGAAATTAGTTTATATATAATCTAAATATCACATAATTATAAATTTCACTAGAAGTTTCAAGTTTCCCTTTAAAATAATTAATAAATTTAAAAAACACGACAGAATTATTTTCATGAAAGAATAATTTTCCTGGAATGAATTTTGTGCCTCTTTTGAAATAAGAACAACCATTTAATATTTTCGTGGCTTTTTGTATTTGAAAGTGACACGTGAAGGCTTTGTATAATACTGTGTGAAAAGTTCTTTATAATAGTATTTCTTGCTCCGAATTGCCCTCAGGAGGGCTTGGTCCGTTTCGGGCGGGCTACAACTCGGGCAATTTATTTTCGTAGAGACAGTGATGTCTCAACTTTACAGCGGGTTGTGGATAGATTTGTAAATTCACTGAATCCTTAACAGAATAGTTGAAAATGGACGCTGAGTTCATTATCGAAGTTTAAAGATGGGGGACTCTTTATTTAATTTATGTTGTCATTGGTCAGTTGAAAGTGATTGATTTTGCAATCATTTTTATTTTAAACATCTTTTGTTTTGGTGAAACCCGACGATAAAAAAGTTTATATAATATGAGTAATTGCCGTTTATTTTAACTTTTTTTTTACAACGCTGTCTAGTCCCAAGCTAAACAGAGCTTCTGTTATGTATACTAGACAACTGATAAACATATTTATATATTCATGAACACATAATAATATGTATTATTGAAAAATTACGATCGTGATCAGCACACATACATTGTCCTAGGTGGGAATCGAACCCACGACCTCGGGCATAGCAGTCAGGGCCACTAACCACTAGACCAACAGGCTCGTTAAAAATTACAGTTGAAGTATATGGTTTAATCTCCAATCCAAAATGAAAATTCAATCTAAAGAATCAACTGGATTAAGATCTAGGAGACACATAAGTTTACGCATCACACTTGTATTTTCGTAATTGATAAAATTTTGGACACGCACCCTGACGTGATGAGTTCGCTGAGGAGTGGAAGACAATCATGTCAGTACGTCTGGAGTTCTGTCAGATAAGTGTATGATTTTTTGTATATTAATAAATACTTTAGCTAATGTAATTGGCGGATAATCGTTTCTGTTAATAAAACAATTAATAAACCTTTCTGAATACATAGCTGATGATCTGTGCCAATCAAAGTTTTTATTTAGGCGTAAGCATTACCTACAAGTATTCTAACACAACCGTAGGCACGGGCTAGTGGATGATTAGCAAAAGGTAGCTCACCGTCCGATAAAGTCCAGGCTCATGTGGACGACGAGTTGTATTCAGCGCGTGGCTTAAAAAGATGCTAGCATAAATGACAGGTCCCGTAATGACTAATGCCTGCAAAGATTTTTTTCACACAACGCCATCTAGTTCTAAACTAAACAGAGCTTGTGTTATGTATACTAGACATCTAATAAACATACTTTTATTGTAAACATACACATTATAGATAAATTACACTCAGACAGAACAAATGATCGTGCTCATCACATAAACATTTATCTTGGGTGGGAAACGAGTGGGTTCGTTGAGTGGACCTCCGGCATAGCAGTCAGAGCCACTAATCACTAGACTAACAAACCAGTCAAGATTCTTCATCCATAAAAAAGGATTCTTACAGAACAAGACTGGTTAACAATGCTTCAAGTCATTAAGTTTGCCCTACGTACCGTCAATGTACAAAGACATAAAAAATAAATAAAATACGTAGACATTTCACGATAATCGTCATCATAAACATTATTGCACAGCCATATCTACCTACCTACAACACACATATCTAACATTTGTTCATTTAAGAGGGCCCTTCTCCACTCGTCTATCGACAACGTGAGCATGGTTTAAAAACTTGTTGATTCATCCAAAGCAATAAAATGCAATGTTGAATAAAGAGGCTACCTGAACGGTCTATTGGCATTCGGTAATTCCGTCATATAATCGAATAATTTACAAAACTTGTTCCAGTAAATACGTGAACGTAAAGTAAATATTATAAAACTAGCTTCTGCAAGCGGCTTCGCTCGGGTGAAAGTAAGTTTCTCCATACAAACTTTGTACTCTCGTTTCTTCCCCTTAGAAGGTGGAGTATGGTAAATCCCCACTTAGTGCTCGCCTACGTTATAAAAGGAAACCTTGTGCAAAATTTCACGCAACTAGTCCCATTAGTTTCGGCTGTGTGTAGGTATATGTGAGTCAGTCAGTTTCTCCATTTATATATATAGATAAAAACATTAAAAATTTCGGAGAAAAATTTGACAGTTATAATTTCGATTATGAAAGGTTTCTATGAATACATATTTCTTGTATTTTTAATTTTTGAATGCATTATGAAGGGCCAATGTTCCCACAAAATATAAGATTTTTAGAAATTTAGTAGGACTGGATTAGTTTTATATAAATTTATGTTTTGATTTCAAGAGAAACCTAGATAATATCCACAAGATATCAGTGTTTCTAAATTACCCAGAAAAAGACGTGTAATAACGTCATAATCACGAAAAAGCGGTTGTATGGAAATGTATCTCGGGTTGGCCGCTCTTAATACACCTGTACGCTTCTCCCCTGTACTCAGAATAATTTCCCCAAGCAAGAGGAAGTCAGTGAACGAAACAGGAATATTATAAAACCATAAAAGGGCAATCTGACATTAAAAGGGGTAATGGAAAGTTGGAATACGGATGTTTAAAATGAGTTATAAAGATAAGTGAGTCATTTTAACGCATTGCATACCGAATAATAGACGCTGTTTAGGTTTGATGGACTATTTAATTGTGCTCCTGAATTGGCTAAGCTTTTTGTTCAAGAACGTACTGTATTTGTATTCTTTTTAGTACCTAGTATGTCAATCATCATCATCATTTCAGCCGAAAAACGTCCACTGCTGGACATAGGCCTCCCACTAGTGCCGCCACAATGAACGGTCCTGTGCGTCTTGCATCCATCGTACTCCCGCAACCGTTGCCAGGTCATCGGTCATCTACAAGCATGTCAATAAGAGTAAGTTTTATAAATTGAACACCTTGCAGTATTCAGCCTCGGCAATGCTATCTGATGACGCTGTCATTAGAGAACCTTCGTGAACCGGTAACAGGGCATGTGACACAAGATTGAAGGTTGTACCATAGTCTGCGGAAAGATGTCGCACATTTGTGAAACTAAGTGTGGAGTCAGTTGAAAGTTTTTCAGGTGGAAAATCGTGCCCAGGCGTGACGGAGAATCTCCGATGGTTCGAAGAAGATTTTTGTATTACAAGTTGTTGGTAAAAAAAAGGTGTTAAAGCAGATGTGGATATTCACTGAATGGTAATCCAAATCTCTATTGCAATATTCTATGTAAGTATGTAATTGAAATACATGGAATCAGAAATAAGTGAGGGATTTAATCCTTTAGGGTAGTAAATAGTGCTAGGTGTAAAAAGCACTTTGGACTGGAAAGATCACAGGAAAACAATGAAACAAAACAAAAACACAGTTTCTTTTATTACCATATTTTCTGTTTCAAAGGAAAAGCTGGGCAAGGGCCGGCAGGCAGATTTTTCCAATCCGATGTGCTTTTTACACCTAACTTTTCCTAATCCAAACCTCTCTGTCTAAGGCGATCTCTGGTCAACTTCAAACAAATAATAATATTTATTTTTTTGCTTTAGGTAAACTGCGTTAATTTATAATTTTTATTCAACTTAACTCCTTGAATGAAGATCCTGTGTTTTTCCCCACGGTATTATTACATATATCACAGTAAGTCAAATTAATCCATTCAATTTCCTATATTTTATCTATACACTTTCCGTATTTCTATCCCTTTTTTCAATAAGATATTATGAAACCTCCCAATCCGTTCCTTTTATTGTAAGACAGCGTTTTCCATAAATGGAATAGGGAGCCCACTAAAGTGGTCTAAATGGCCAAAATTTGTCAAAAAGTTAAGATGTAAGTTATGGAATCCATTGTTATAAGACCCGAGGGGCGTAAGGCGCACTTATCAAAGCCTAACGAAGATTTATATTGTGACGTCCCGCATTTTATCCCGATGATACTCGTATTTTTTATGGAGACAAAATGTTGAAAATATTTTTTTTTATTCCCCGGAAATGTGTGGTTGGATGATTAATATGTTTGTTTTGCTTGCAGTTTGTTAGAGATTTCCATATGATTGTTGGGGGAGTTGTAATATGTGTGTTGCTGAGTTTGTAAGTTAAGACATGTATTTATTCTTTTACCTTTGTTTGATTCCTTAATTCTTACACAAAACTTAATCTAGAACACATCATCATCGTTATCATCATTTCAGCCGAAAGAGGTCCAGTGTTGGACATAGGCTTTCCCTAAGTGTCGTCACAACAAACGGTCCTGTACATGTCGTATCCATCGGATTCCCGCGACCCTCTTCAGTTCATCAGTCCACCTTGTGGGAAGCCTTCCAATGATGCATCTTCCGGTACGAGGTCGCCACTCCAGAATCTTTCGGCCCATTGACTATCAGTTCTGTGTAGAATGTGTTCTATCCACTGCCACTTAAGTTTGGCGATTCTTCGGGTTATGTCGGTAACCCTGGTTCTCCAGCGAATATCTTCATTCCTTTTGTAATTATGCAAGGAATCTCCGAGCGTAAACGTTTCCATTGCCCTTTGAGTGACTTTAAACTTTCGGTTGAGGCTCATATCCACATAATACATAATTTGTCAATTAATGTATATATTTTATATTACCTAAATATAATACTCACGACCAATCAAAATGGAGATTAACCAAGACAGGAGATATTTTTGAGAGCAGTGATGGCCGAGTGGTAACAGCCCCGACTTACGAGTTGTAGGTCGCGGGTTCAAACCCGGCCAGACGCATTACTTTGTGTAATTTATTTCATCACCACTGCTCTCAAAACAGTGAAGGAAAACATTGTGAAGAAATCGGCATATTCTAGAACCTAAAATTCGAAGACATGTGACATCTACCAACCCGCACTGGGCCCGCGTGGTGGATTACGGCCCAGTCCGTCTCCTAGATAAATGATATTAATTTTGTAAGTAGGTTTAAAAAAACACTTTTACACGTCAATTTTTTTTTCGTAATTTTAAACTCGATGAGGTCAGAGAGTAGCCCTAAGTCCCAACAGTGGGAACATTAAAAGGCCGACTACGCTATGCTATAACTCGTAATTCGTATAATACAGACGAAAATAAATCGAACGTGTCATCAAAAATCGAGTTTTAAGGACACCTTCAGACCTTCATCATTTACAGATTGAAACACAAGAATCCACTTCCAGTGTCAAGAAAACGTAACAAGATTAGGTACAGAAACACTCTGAACTTATCCAAAGGAACATTTTAAAGGAAATTAGTGGTGTCTTATAAATTTTCTACTCGACATAATTAAGTTCGGCTTTCTGTAGTGTCGGCATGAACTTTTAATGGGAAGCCTTCCGTTCGTAACTTGTGACATTATTCTTGGCTGGCTAAGTCATCGGGATAATAGGCAACGCTTTGAAAGTGTAAGACCTGTGTTGTGTTACCCGATAGCTTATGTACTTGTATTACGTCGCCTTTGTTAAGAGCTCGTAGCGAGGAGTGCTCTATCGTAATAATTGGATCTCTGGTTTTTCTTTGAACGATTGTTAACGTTTTTTTTTGGTAGGAAATCATGTAATGACTTTTGTCGCTCTAGATTCTCTGTTTTCTTACCAGGGCCGAGTTTTCCTATCAGAAACAAACCCTTGGCTTCGACACTGGTAGGCCCCTACGGTTTGCTGACATCTCAGTAAAGGTCAGTAAAAGTCTGACACCCTCCCGGATGTGTCAGACTTTTACTGACTAAAACCCACTCCTGTTTTCTTACCAGGGCCGAGTTTTTCTTTCAGAAACAAACCCTTGGCTTCAACCCTGCTGGGCCCCTACGGTTTGCTGACATCTCCTTGAGGCGCGTGTGACACAGTACGCATCGTCGACGACTTGGGCTCGGTTCGAACGGTTACTGTACGGTCGGACGGCAAGCTACCCATTGCTCGCCGTCCGCAAGCCCACCTCTACGATGGATGGAAATCGGTATTGGGATCCCGGCTGGGGCGTGAGGGTCGCTCCTTCGTGCGTAATCTACCACGCAGGCCCAGTGCAAGTTGGCGGATGACACACGTCTTCGAATTCTTGGTTCTAGGACGTGCCGGTTTCCTCACTGTTTAGACAGCAGTGGTGATGAAATAAATGCGACGAAGTAATGAGCGTAGCTGGATTTGAACCCACGACCTACTCGGTAAGTCGGGGCCGCTACGACTAGGCCACCACTGCTCTTAGAGATTTATAAAAAGTTTAAAAAACTTTTAATTGTTATGGTGGTCCAAATCATACTTAGTAAAATTTTATTAAAAAACTAGTTGACCCGGCGAACTTCGTACTGCCTAATACGTATAATTCATTTTAAAATGACATTTTAATTAGAGATGGCGTTGAATTCAATTTCTTTTTCGTAAGTTTTTCCATAGTTTCTCAGCGTTTAAATCTTCCCTGGACTATCACCAATATTTCATGACCAAAATTAGCCAAAACGGTCCAGCCGTTCTCTAGTTTTAGCGAGACTAACGAACATCTATTCATTTTTATAATAAATAGATCTCAAAAACTAATACAACCTAAAACACACAGTAGAACACAAAACTCGAAGCGATATCACAAACTTATTATTCATTGTAAATATATTGAGGTTCACTAAATCACCGATACTGTTAAAGTTCGACGGTTTACTTACAAAAACACAATTCAAACAGCTAATTAATTACATTTTAATGTTAATTTTGGTTGAAAAAGCAAAGATAAACACTACGGGAAAGATTAAGTGGTTATTAAATGACGGAGTTTATAAAATTGTGTGGTTATAATATAGAATTTAAATTCGTTAAGTTTTTGGTTTATGACTGGCCTATTGGTTCAGTGGTTAGTGGCCCTGACTGCCATGCCGGAGGTCGTGCGTTCGATTGCCACCCAGGACAAATGTTTGTGTGATGAGCATGATCATTTGTTCTGTGTCTGGGTGTGTTTAACTATATATGTATGTACTAGCTTCTGCCCGCGGCTTCTCCTTACAAACTTTGGACCCCCACTTCATCCCCTTAGGGAGTGAATTTTGGAAAATTCTATCTTACTGCTCGCCGATGTCATAAAAGGAAACCTTGTGCAAAATTTCACGTTCCAAATCCCAGTAGTTTCGGCTGTGCGTTGATATGTCAATCAGTCAGTTTCCCTTTTTATATATATAGATTTAGAAATATATGAGTATTTGAGTTGTCTAGTATTCATAACACAAGCCCTGCTTAGCTAGGGAATAGACGGCGTTGTGTGACAGTTGCAAAAAAATAATAATCTAATAGTCTTAACGTGTGTATCACACTAATATTATAAAAGCGAAAGTATGTGATGGTGTCCATGTTTGTAATTTCTTTACTCTCGAATGGCTGAATAGATTCGGATACAATTTTTCACGCAGGTAGATCTTGTCCTGGAATAGCACATATAATTATCGAGTCACACTACAAATCATTGATCATATGAAATCAATTGTTCATTGTATGTACCTACATATAATAAATTTGTAAAGTTTCTAGTTGTGTGTGCATCACGTAAATTGTACGAAATCGATGTAGATAACTTTTATATATTAAAATTATGTATAACTTAATATATTTCTTAGGATTTGTTTCATCGCTTTTAATTGATTATATCGAGATATATACTACATTCATTGACTGTTAGACGGTACGCAATTCGCCGGGTCAGCTAGTATTAATCCATTAAACCCCAAGCCACTCTCTCATTGTCTTTCTATTGTGTCTCTAATTACGGTATTCGAAAGGTTAAAATAAAATAACCAAACTTATTGGAATAGTTTTAAAACTACTATGAATATCATGCTAAAAGAACTACGATTTGCTACGAAAGTGTGATCCACACACGTAGCAAAACGTAGCCCGCTACGGCGTAGGCAAGACGTGCGTGCTAGGTCATTTGTTTTTAATTTATTTGAGAAATTCTTTCATTATGATTTGTACATCAAGCATCTAAATAAAAAACAAGGATATACCTTGAATTGAATGAGGACCTAAGATTTTACTCTGGAAGTATGATATGTTCCTATTAGATAACATTGAACACGTCGAAAGTCGCTGGCAAAAAACAGTAAAAGATTATGTGATCATGGTCTTTAAATGCCTGCTATCATAATATATATATATATATAGATTTTATGATAGCAGGCATTTAATTTAATTTATATAAAAGCGAAATACCACTCACTGATTAATCACGAAGTCTCAGAAACTATAACACCTGCAAACTTAAAATTTGGTAGATAAGTAACTGGGTAGAGTTTCGTAAAAGGGGTAAAACGGGGGTTGGAAGTCTGTATGGAGGATACCAACTTTTACGCGGGTAAAATCGCTGGCAGAGGCTAGTATGTTATAAATAAAATAGCAGCAAATATTGCAGCGCCAAAATCTTGCTTCGCGAACTTAAATAGTCATTTCGTCGTGGCGTTGAATCGCATTATGGCTTTTTAAAAATTCAAGAAATCCTGACGGTGACGCGGACCGGTTTTATCCTTTCTTCTCACGGGTTTTAAGTGTGATAAACTGATGAAAGTAATTTATTATTTATTTTGCATCTTGGTTATTATAAAAAGGAGTTGATTTTCGTGCTGGGAGTCTATGCAAAAATAGCTTGCTGGGTGTCTATGTTTTCAAATATTTGTTTTTAATTGGCATCTTTAAGTCAAGAGTGAATAGGTTACTTCTAGGTAAGCGCATTCCATCGTCGACAGCATCGTCGCTTTCCATCAGGTGAGATAGCGGTCAAGCGCGAACCTATCAAGAATAAAAAAATAAAATAAACCAGTGCTTGACTGCGATCCTACCTGATGGTAAGCAGAGATGCAATCATTGATGGTGAGGCGCACTCGTTTATTAAGAACCTATTGATAGCTAAAATGCTTTAAGGCATCTTTAAGTAGGCAAGCCTGCTCTGTCATCGACCACATCATCGCTTACTGCCAGATGAGATTGTGGTTAAGTGCGAGGTAATCAAATATAAAATAATTAGCTTCGCCCGTGGGAAAATAGGTTTCTCCATGCAAACTTTCACCCCCCGTTTTACTCCCTTAGGGATCAATAAGCGCCGCCGACGACTTGGGCTCGGTCCGGACGGTTACCGGACGGTCGGAAAGTGAGCTACCCATTGCATCGCTTGCTGCGATGTCAGCAAATCGTAGGGGTCCATCAGGGTCAAAGCCTACTGGGGCCACGGGTAGTATGAAAGTAAAACCCGGGGCCCTGGGACGATGGCAAAGAAAGAACAGGAGTGGGTTTTTAGTCAGTAAAAGTCTGACACTATATATCCCACTCCGCCCAAGAGCGAGATTTGTCATTAGATGATTTTCCAACCTAAAAAAAAACAAAAAGAAAAAAAACCCCTAAGGGATGGAGTTTCGTAAAATCCGTTCTTAGCGGATTTCTACACCCTATAAGGAACCTACCTGCCAAATTTTAAGTTTGTAGGTGTTATAGTTTCGTGATTAATCAGTGAGTGGTATTTCGCTTTTATATATATATATATATATAGATTAAGGGTAGCAAATAATTACTTACTAATACTTAATTAGCTACTGCATTAGTACCTCAGTTCAGTAAACACCTTTATTCCTACATTTTCCGGGCCGGTAACCATAGATTAATATTTATTGATTTGTGCTATTTTTTTACATACTTACTACCATTTTATTTCGTTGCTTTCCTAAGAAAGCAAATGAAAGAAGATATAAAATAATAATAAACATATCTAAAGATTGTTTATTTAAAGTTTAAAATGATAATATTTTTTTTTTTTTTCTAGTAGTCGATAAGTGTGACGTACAAGTATACACGGAAGTTTCTAAGGAAAAACAGATTTAAATATTTACATAACAAATATTTTCTTTATGAACTAAATCAAGCAACCGGTAAGATGCCGTCTCCATACATTAAGTGTTCGAATACTTTAAAAAATCGTACTTATATATTTATTTTTTCAACTTTCCTACAACGTCATCTAATCCCGAACTAAGCAGAGCTTGTGTTATGATTACTAGAAAACTGATAAACATACTTATATATTTCTAAATATGTACATATTATAGATAAATTACACTCGGACTCAGAACAATGATTCGCGCTCATCACAGAAATATTTGTCCTGGGTGAGAGTCGAACTCACGACCTCTGGCATATCAATCAGGGCCTTTAACCACTAAATCAACATGCCTGTCAAAATATAATGCCATAAAGGCGAAAGCTTGTAAGTATGTTTGTTGTTTCTACACGCTTACACAGCTGAACGGATTTCGACGAAACGTGGTACACGGATAGACCAGGTTCTGAAATAGCACAAAGGATACTAGATTTTCCACTATCACGCAGGCGAAGCCGCTGCCAGCAGCTAGTATTACATCTTTAACAAAAACCTTTTGGCATAAAACATTGGAACACTCAAGGTATAATTCTACAACATAAGATACTTGTTTAAACTCATTTAAAATAAATCTTTAGTAGATTCACCAAAATTGAATAGCCCTAACTACGAAACTGTAAGTACTCAAGTCATTTGAATAACTCCCCACTGTCGGAAATAAGACTCGAAATTTAATATTGTTGAGTAAGTCTTTTGTCAACAGAAAATGTTGGTACCTAACTAAGGCTGTTTCATCATCATCATCTTCATTTTGTATATAAGCCTCCCCCAAGTGTCGCCGCAATGAACGGTCCTGTGCGTCTCGCATCCATTGGATTCCCGCGATCCTTTAACGGGAACCACATAAACCGACGCACACGTGGGCGACTCCTGAGTCGCTTCACGTGGCGTGGATGTAAGATAGTTCTACAAGTCTATGCCATTTTTAATTTTAGTTAGTTCGAGTCCCGAGCGAGGCAAACGAGTTTTAAAAATCTTTGAATGCAGTTTTGTTTCTTTTTAAAAATAAAGGAATGTCTCATTTAAGTAAAATGAGCCAACTTAAGTATTAAAGGTAGTTTTCCTCCAGGGCCCGAAATTTTTTTCAATATGTATATACCTACCATAGCTTGAAAAAGAATTGATTCCAGACAATGTTTAGGACTTTTAAAAATGTAAATTCTATGGTACGGTACACTGTAGAAATTAATAGAAACAAGACACAAATAAATTTAAAGTTCCGTCCGTCGCAACTTTTTTTCATTAATTTATTTTTAAACAATATTTATTTAACAGAGCCTGATATTTAATAAATGATAATATATAACGTAAGAAGCTTTATTCCAACCGACAATCTCACAACGCCTCTCATATATTTAAATATAAAAAGTCGAAACTCTATCACAAGTTCGACTTTCGCCAAAAATACTGCTTATTGTTAATATAAAATTGTTTAACAATCTTGATTATTTCAAACTAACCTATAGTGTCGGCGAGAACAAAACCATAGCGACTTCTAATTTGATGCGTAACGCCATCTATCGAGCACGCTGTTCAACTTCTCTGCCTTAGAAAATATAGTGACTCTGCAAAAATTGGTGCGTGGATAGTCTGAAAAAAGCAAGCAAGTTACTATTCCTTTAGATAGTGTAGTTTTTAATATTTTTATACTTTATTATGTATGAATATAGTAAATATTAAGGCTACTTCGGGTGTTTGGTGGGATTTCACCGAGTAAAGTTCAGTGGCCGTTTTCATCATCATAATCATTTCAACCGAAAGTCGCCCACTGTTGGACATAGGCCTCCCCTAAGTATCGCCATAACGACCAGTCCGGTGCATCTCGGACCCATCGGATGACTGTTTTAATTATTCGCAATTTGATTCGTAGTGGATATTGTGCAGTAAAATTGGTGTAGTTTTGTATCTCAAGTATTTACACAGCTGGACTATAATGTAGTATAATTGAAACAGGCGCCATCTCGGTAAAATGAAGTAGAGATGAAGATAATTGCTACAAAAACATTAGCATGTTTACATCCACACTCTAATGGTAAACCAATTAACTATTCATACGAAGACATGGCTTAAAAGACTTAATATCCAAGCCAAAACATTAACGAAAAAAAATGTTTGGGAGATTTCTTTTTTCAAGTTTAGAAAGTGTTTAGTTTTTACAGTCGTTTTTACAATACGGATAATTTTTTTAATTGCTGATAAGCTCGCGCTTGACTACTATCACAGCTAATGGGAAGCAACGGTGTAGTATACGATGGAGCACGTTGTAACGTTTTTGCTGTATTTGAAAATTCTCGGCTTCATTTTACTGAAATCTTTTTCAATGATTCCATATAAAGCTGTGTAAACACTTAAGATACAAAACTATACCATTTTTACATCACAATATCCACTAGAGGAAGGAGTGAGTGAGAAGAACTTGAGTAGCAGTGGTGGCCAAGTGGTAACAGCCCCGACTTACGAGTTGTAGGTCGCGGGTTCAAACCCAGCCAGGCGCATTACTTTGTGTAATTTATTTCATGACCACTGCTCTCAAAACGTTGAAGGAAAACATCGTAAGAAAATTTCGACATTTCCTTGAACCAAAAATTCGAAAAATAAATTGAAGAACAGAGAGAGCCGTCGATCACGTGTCAGAAAAATTCTACCTATTGAAAAATCTTGTGCCATCCCATCTTCCTAGCTCATCCTGTTGTGCTGGTGGTGCCGCTGAGGCTGCGAAGAACCTCAAGCGGTGGAAATATAACAATCTCGTCAACAGTTATATTTTTGAGCCGTTTGAAGTTTAAACTCTTGGGCCGTTGGGTCCACTCGGACTCCACTGGCTCATACATTTTTTAAAGAATTATCCAAACGCTTAGGCTCTAGACAGACGGACTGCATTTCAACTGCAATCGAACTGCAAATTGCAGTTCGGGTGCAGTTTGAATGCAGTTGATACGACTGCAATAGAACTGCAAACCAAACGTGCAGTCCGATTGCAGTTCAATTGCAGTCGGCGTGCAGTCGTGTGAACTGCACACCGACTGCAATCGAACTGCACGGTTGGTTTGCAGTTCTATTGCAGTCGTGCCAACTGCATTCAAACTGCATCCGAACTGCACCATACCTAAGGACCTAAGGGTTGACTTTTACCTCGGTCAGAGGTTTAGCATTGCCAAGCAATGTGGCAATGCCGCCAGTCTTTTGGGCACACTTCCAGTTGACAGCGATGCAAAGAAATTTTATGACGCCATATTTTAGCTAGGAGTTATTGTGTTTAGTGTATATATAGTTTTAATTAGTGTTTTTATTTATTTATTTATTAAAACTTTATGCACAAGTAGTAAACACTGTACAAAGGCGGAATTAATGCCTTAGGCATTTTCTATCAGTCGACCTTAGGGTGGTGCAGAAACAAAACATGGTAGGTGCAGCTTAATGGTAAAGAAATAGAAAAGAAATACAATAATAAATATATACTTGGATACATACATACAAATTAACAATCTATTTATGAAAAACGAATCCAACAAATCAACGCTGTGATGATTACACCAACTTCCTGCGAATGTGCTCACGTGCCATCACCTTAAAAGTGAACCGACTGGACGCCATCCTTATGTTCGGCGGGAGCGCATTCCAAAGAGAAATCGCCTGGACAAAGAAGGAGGACTGGAAAAACCCAGAGCGGTGTGTGGGACATCGTAGAAGACGATTATTGGTAGATCGGAGATTTTTATTATGACCAGAGCAAAGTAATTGGATTTGAGAAGTCAAATAAGAAGGAGAAGAAGGTTTATCTAGAAAAGAAAACAAGGTAGTCAAGGCTCTTAGCGCTCTACGCTGTCGGATGGGTAACCATTTTAAAAGTGAACGTTGCTCAGATACATGATCATACTTGCAAAGGTTAAATACAAATCGAATGCAGTTATTCAGAAGGCGGTCAAGTTTATTGAGGAGATCTGCATTCAGGTCACAGTAGCACATATTACCGTAGTCAATAATAGGAAAAATTAGGGACTGTACAAGCAGTGCCTTAATGTGAACTGGAAGAAGATTTTTTAATCGATATAGCGACCGTAACGTTCCGGTTACTTTCTGACTGACGCTGCCAACCTGCTTGCGCCAGTCGAGACAGGTGTCGACATGCAGACCCAGATCCTTAACGTTTTTATTATTCTTGTTTTAGCATTTTATTTATTAAAGGCACTGTCGATGGGTTAAAATATGTTTTTATATTATACAAAAAGATTTTTACAAGAAACAAAATTAATAACGTGCACTTACTACAAAATTTAAATAAATACTTAATATTACAGCTTAATACAACACTCATGATTTATGCTACGAGTATTAAAAAAGTTACAGAACAACGTTTCGCTGAGCCGCGTGTTGGCTCATAAAAATATTAAAGGCATAATTAAAATAAGCTTTTCTTTTAATAGTGAGTAAATGTTTTCATTAACAGTATTATTGTAATCTCTTCACTAATCAACAAAAAATAACTTTTTTTTTGTAACAAGAACTTTTTTGCCTTATATGGCTTTATTTTGACTCTCTTTGATAGGAAATAGACGTAGAAAAAATTTGACACGCATAGTTTTTTTTATGACAGCCACTTTAGTTTTCATGATAATTTAGTTAAAATTATGCTTGTAAACTCATTTTTTTGAACCATATGTTACGTTAAACGTTAAACTCATTTTGAAGTTGTTATATCGCAGAATCTATATTTGTAAATCTTACAGTGTGTGTTTACGTCAAAATTATCTCATTTACCTATACAAGTCAGGTAAAAAGACCACAGGCACGTGGTGTGTGTTCGGACTTTAAGATCCTGTTCAAATCATAGGGTTTCCGAAACCATTTATCGCGCTTCTTTTGTGTTTACTGTAATTTTTTATCTCATGTCGTGGAGCTCATACGAAACGTCCAATTAATTTTGATGAACCATGAAAAAGTTAAAACAATCACGACAACACCGCTTTACCAGTTCAGCAAAATTTATTCTTTGACTGTGAGAATTTGGTTCACCACATACATAGTAAAAACTGTTAGGGTGAATGATACGTCTCCTTTGCTTCATCATCATCATCATCATTTCAGCCGAAAGACGTCCACTGTTGGACATAGGCCGCCCCCAAATATCGCCACAATGACCGGTCCTGTGCGTCTCGCATCCATCGGATTCCCGCGACCCTCACCAGGTCATCGGTCCACTTTGTGGGAGGCCTCCTTTGCATGGTTAGAAACAAACAGCCATTAGCTTATGTATGGTAAACTCACAGTTAACCACTATTTTTAAAGAAAACTTAGTGGAGTAGACCGAACGTAGTGGAAAATTTGGTAAAAGTTTAAGTGGCTGTCACAAAAAATCTGTACGTGATAAAAACAAAGTATGTTAGTGTTTTGTAACGAGGGTAGGTAGATAAAAAATCAGAAATCAGAAACGTTTATTTCAAATAAACCAATTACAGGCACTTTTGAATTGTCTAAATGTCGGTCAGTCAAAAAAATAAAAAGTGAAGCTAAATTGCACGTTCCAAAGCGTAGCTCTCTATGGAGAAGACTGTGCAAGAAACTCCATGGACACTCTTTATTGTGAATTACATAAATCTTGGTTACATATTTCTTATCGCTTCTAATATGTGAGCACAATGTAGATAAGTAATAATAATTACAAGTAAGAATAACGATACACAATCCCTGTTACAAAAACTTTCTTTCTTTATTTCACACACAATTTTAAACAATCAATAAAAATAGGACAGTTTGATGTACATAGGCGAGCTTGACCTACAACTGGGTTTTTTTACAGCAAACCATATGAGTGAGAAATAAATTTTACATATTTTGAGGAACTTTAAATGTACAACAAACAATTAAACCCATAAATTAAATCTAACTTAAAACTAAAAATATACTAAACAGATATGTGTACAGCACATACATAAACATAATATATATGGGTCATGTTGATAAAAAATGTAACCTTGTTGACCCGTTGATCTTCATATAATATTATTATTGTTCACTCTTACTCCAATAAATCATCTTTATAATTTGGGCCTGTAAGCTTTCCTTACTGGATGTACTCCAAACAATTGATGCAACGGAAGTGTCGTACCTAGTGGAAGTAGAAACAGAAAGAAATATCAAAAGTAAATATTAGGAGAAACGAAAACGAATGAAGAAGCAGAAGTGTAAATACTAAGAGGAAAAAAACAAAAGGAAAGAAAGGAAGGACTGGAACAATTTGCCTGCTGCGGTCTTCCCGTCCAACTATAATTTAGGTGTCTTCAAGGCTGGAGTGGGCATAGGCTCTTAATAAACTAGTGTGCCTCACCATCAATGATTGCATCTTTGCTTACCATCAGGTGGGATCGCAGTCAAGCACTAGTTTATATAAATTTAAAAAAAAACCTTTTCAGTACGAATATTTTTTTTATTAAACTAATAATCAAACTAAAGTAGCTTCCGATCATAATTTCATAGCGCAGTGTGTCCTGACTGACTTGAATTAATTATACCACAAATCCGAAACTTCGTTAGAGATTCGAGAATTATAATGGTATATAGTTATTTTTTTTTATTCTTGATAGGTTCGCGCTTGATCGCCTGATGGAAAGCGACGATGCGGTCGACGATGGAGCGATTTTACCTAGAAGTAACCTATTCACTCTTGACTTAAAGATTCCCGGGTTGTAGCCATCATGAAACACAGATTCTGGCAAGGAATTCCACTCCTTAGCTGTACGCACAATGAATGAGTTCCCAAAACCTTTTTTGCGTATAGGTGGGATATCCACCATGTACTGGTGGTTCATTGCCGTACGTCTGGTGGTCTGATGATGGAACGGGTTAGGCGGAATTAGGTTATGCAATTTCGACGCACATTCCCCGAAATGCAACCGGTAGAAAACCGACAGGCTAGCAACTCGGCATCGATGCTCAAGACTTTGAAGCCTTGACTCAACGAGTGCATCATTGCCAATGATCCTCCAATGTTATTGGTTTGAAAGTCATACGGCATTCACCTCATTCAAAACAAGGATAGTAAAACCTTGGTTCTAGTTAGACCGAAACCCGACCTCCACACGAAGGCCTCCAAAGCGCCACAAAAGCCTAGAAGGCTTATTTTTTTAAACCCGTTCGACCCTTAATTAATTGCGAAAATATTTCACTTGTCAAATGATCGTTACAATAAATGAGTAGTATCAAGTATAATGGGGTTAAAAGTTATGAAAGAAGACGTGCTTTGTTTCTTTAAAAAATAGAGTTTTGTATAAATCACCTTGCAATTTATTATTCCTTTGTTAAAAATAAATAGATTGGATGCTCAATTGTATAGGCATAATATTTTTGCCGTTTCTTTGCCGTCATTTTAGTGTTTTGTGGATTCACAAATCCAGGGTTGTTGTGTAAATAACATCAGCATTATGTCAGTGTATTTTGCACAGACCATAAATAAATCACAAGGGCAGATACTGAGTGTTGGGCTAGACTGGAAGTGATGGCGTGGCAAAATCAAACAGAACTTCATTTGAATGCCCTTAGTGGACACGGGGGCGCGGGAATCGGCACGGGCTGCTCGACGCGGGACGCGCGAGTAACTCTCGCCATAGCTCTTTCATACTATAAGGTGGCCACAGTCATACTATAAGTTGGCCACAGTGAGCGCGCGGGCGGCGAACGACAACGTGCGGAGGAGCGGGTACCAGGTCGAGCTAACTGCGCGTTGTTTTTATGGTTCGTTTACAGACAGACAAAAAGCGCGCGTCCTCGCACACGAGCCGCTCCCCGCACCGCACTCTCAATATGGCCGAGCACTGAAGGCTGCTGGCTCTAGACCAGCGGCTTCCCACACAAGGTCACTAGTCCTGAATTTGTGTACACTTTAGCTGCTGATAACAAACAGACAGAAAAGTGATATAAATATTTGATGTTACCTTATTCAATTCTTTGCTACGACTCTTTTTCAAGGAAGAAGAAGCTAGTAGTTCTATAGATTATTAGCTGCTACCAGCGGCTGCGCCTGCATAAAAGTAGAAAATATTTAGTCCCAAGGGAACACAGTCCGCGGAAAACACGACGTGACTCTTACCAGGACCGATGTCCCGGTGATAGTCACGGGAATCCGATGGATGCGAGACTCACAGGACCATTCGTTGTGATTACATTTAAGAGGCCTATGTCCAACAATGGACGTCTTTGGGCTGAAATGATAATGGTGATGATGATGCGTCAAATTTTATGCAAATGCATTTAAGCGTTCGATCATGCAAACATACAAATTTCGTTTTTATAATACGAATGTGATGAGTGTTAGTAATTTTCAGGCTTATGTCCATATTTTGCTAAGAAATACTACTAATGTTTAACTTTCCCATTAATCCGAATTTTTCAGTAATCGATTTCAATTAGGTGCGATAAATTCACTCACACTCACTTACCTAGTTTGTAACGTGTGTGTGTATTTTTGTTACAGAAAAATGAACGTTATTTCCTTCCAAAAATTAGGTTATAGTTTGCGAGAAAGTAGGATGTAATAAGTAGATAGTTATTTTATGATATTTTCCAAAGTGTATTAGCCACTTACATTGGAAGTTTGAAAATAAGTCAATTGTTAAGACAAGTTAGAAAGTAGGTTAATAGATAAAGTTAATAGTTATTATTTGTTTTTGTTAAGCTATGCGCCGTGACTTTGCTTAGTTGGATGGAAAATATACGAATATTTATTTAATTTGGCACTTTATGCACATACAGGTACAAAGGTGGACTTAATGCCTTAGGCATTTTGTACCAGTCAACCTTTGGGAGACGCAGAGAAAAAAAATATTAAAAATAAATATTAATGAAATGTTTTATATGACTTACAGCTACATTAATATCTTTTATCGTTATCTTGCTTCGTGAATATTTTTTTTTTTTGAAACCATACGAAACCAGTGCTTGACTGCGATCCCACCTGATGGTAAGCGAAGATGCAATCATTGATGGTCAGGCGCACGCGCTATTAAGAGCCTATTCACTCTAGCCTTGAAGACATCTGAATTATAGTTGGACGAGAAGACCGCAGCAGGCAAATTGTTCCAGTCCTTCGATGTACGCGGCATAAACGACGAAGCGAAATACTTAGTCCGGACCGTTGAGGTTTCAACAATGTAAGGGTGAATACTCGCTTTTCGTCGGGTTGGTCGATGGTAGAAAGGAGATGGCGGAATCAAGTCATGCAATTCCCGCGCACACTCTCCAAAATGTAATCCGTAAAATACCGATATGCTGGCTATCCTGCGCCTGTGCTCGAGAATTTGTAGATTGGACTTAAACAAATCTGGA
Source organism: Mythimna vitellina (assembly GCA_949316375.1). NCBI lineage: Eukaryota > Metazoa > Arthropoda > Insecta > Lepidoptera > Noctuidae > Mythimna > Mythimna vitellina. The sequence goes on from OX438696.1 coordinate 8,132,638, forward strand.
TCCCCAATTAGCATCTTCGCACGCCTTTCCACTGAGTCCAAAGCTGCTAGATGGCATTTTGCAGCACCAATAATTTACTTAGATAGATACAACCCACGTACAAGCAGTACGATCAAATCAAAATGCTCAGAAACTTTTTTATTACAATTAAGTAAAGTATTCTTTAATGTTCACGTCCACCTACTACACTTACTGGCATTCAATAACACTTAAAGTTTTAAATTAAAATAAAATATTCATTTCAGACCTTTGTACAAATTATATTTAATTTATCTGAGAATTTTCAAAGTTCACAATCACTTTGCATTAAATATAAAAGTAAAATTGTGTCTAATCTATACTTAACTAGTTAATTCTTTGACAATCTAACTTTAAGTTTATTTTATAATACAGTTTGCTTTAGTCTGGCATAAAATTTGCGAAAACAACATTATCGATATTCAATTAGAATTTTATAAATACCAGTCTTAACAGAAAATAGATGCTGAAGTGCCCACTCCCTAGTATATACTGCTCAAACTTTATTCAGCTCAAGTACGACTAGATTTTCATTAATAACGCAGTTAAATGGTGAAGAAAAATGCCGTAAGGAAATAGGCATAACCTAGAAAATTGAGAGTGGCACTTATTTTTGTATTATTTCCATTCCTGCGGTACGGGGCGTTTAAGAATTCGTTTGAAAACTATCATCGAGTGGTTTATTAGACCCCGGACCGTTAAAGAAACTAAAAGTTTTTTTTTATTTAGTGCGGTACGAGGTCAAAATTACCCCATATTAACACACCTCCAGAGTGTGCTCCACCGTGCCCTCCGAGCGGTCCGCACAGTGACGACACCCGGACGTCGCTTCCGCACGAATCTGGTGCAGGAACTTCCTGAACTTACCGTGTTCGGTAATAACCTGCGTCATGCGGAAGGTAAGGACGCCGTGAGGGACTTACCGCCATAACTGTGGTGTGCCCAATCCAGCGTTAGAGCGTGAAGGAGTAACAAACACACTCACACGCACTTATACATTTAAGTATAAACATTTCGCCTTAATAATATTAACGTGATGATTAATAAATAATAAATAAATATTGCATAATATTTTATTTGTAAATAAAATGTCATTTAAATATTTTATTTATTTTAAAGTGCAATAGACCCCATTTGTAAAAATGGGTCGTTTCACATTGTAATTAATTATGACTTTAGTTTTAGCGTCGTTAACGAACCCCGACCCATTCAAACGAAGAAACTTTCTTCTAATTTAAATATGAATTATTCGAAAAGTTCTTTAATAGTTCTATAAATAAGTTTGAGTAATTAATATCAGTTATCTTTAATACTTTTGACCCATTTATAAAAATTACACGACGTATTTTGGGTTATGAATCTCGAATACATATTTACAGATGGTGTATTTCTGTTGACAGCATAATAACAAATACTAAAAACCAGAATAAAATATAATTTCGTGCGCGAGTCACACTTGGCCGGTTTTATATTTGGATAATGTGTTTTTAATATGTATTGATTACTGTATTTTTTTTTATTTGGTTTCCATTAAGTTGCAGTGACACCGTAACGCACCGCACCGCCACGGGCCACATGCCACAGTCACAAACGCCACCTCGAGAAGCTAGAAGCGGCCACAAAGGAAGCTGAAGCCACTTGTGGCCAGTGGCTGCTACTTTTTTTGACCCATGCGCGCAGTATCATAATGGACTCTGTCGAAGAAGGTTTAAATGCGCGAATGGTGTGCAGCATTAAGTGCGCTTTCCTTTGTGTTTTTTTACTTTAGTCTATTCACGTTAAGAAAATAGTGACTCATAAGTGCAACTGTAAAGTAAAAAGTGTATTCATATATGGGTAAAAATGAAACCATTGATATTCAAACAAATTTTCAAATATAATTATTAAGTAATTACTTTTAAAAAAATAGTCTGAATTTTCACTTTAAGTTTTACGAATGGGTGAGGCATTCATTTTTTAATTTACCAAGAGACGCGGCCGTACTGTCTAAAGGGTTTACTTATTAGCGACATCTATGGCGCCACATAAGAACTAATCCTGCATCGCGCAATTACAGTTCTTCTCACTATTAGAACATATAGAACAGTTCGAAATTATCTATCGGGCAGTTGCCCACCAGACATAACACCTGTCTGGTCGGAGGATCCTCCCTTTTCAAGGGAGGTTTGCGGTACTTTACTCTCTGTTCTGCCCACCTCCAAAACTTCAACTGGTTAATGTGAACACGGCTTTCTAATTTACTATGATATAAGAGGTCAAGGGGCGTGACTAAGCTGAGTGACATCGATGAGTTAATTTTCTTTACGTGTATGGTCTACAGTGCATAAATAATACATACTTAAATAAAATATAACAAAACAAACACCAGTATAAAAATAAATCAGTCCACCGTGATCTCAGAGACGAGAGTAAAACGAATGAAAGAGTCAAGCTGACATTTGATAAATTGCAAGAAATAAATATTTCCTCTGCAGTTTTCCTCAAAAGCCCGCGTTTAATCGTGGACGTGCAATTTCCTCACAACACCATACATTTTCCTAGCAATGTTGCATTTCTCTGAGGCGACATTTTTTCCCAACTCTTAAAATTAACACCACTGCGGCTTGTACTACATGTCGTGAAACTTACTCACCCTATATACACTTGTCAGATTTAATTTCGTTTACGAAATATTTATTCAACTTTATTGCTAAAGTAATAAGTTTTAAAATGGCTTGTGATTTTGGATTTTCTTTCTTTAAGTCCCTTTTGGAGTTGCTTTCTTTTGCAAATCCTCTTTCCTGGAGGTATATAGAGCTTGAACTGCTTTTTACCAGTTTACTTAACTAGTTGACAACGTTGTAAGTTTTTTTTTTAAACCTATATATGTATACTAGGGCGCTATCTCAATTCACCGAGTTACAAGAAAAGGGTTGGTGTTTACGGAAATATTCCATGTTTTGTCGTTATAAACGTCCATGTAGTGAATTTAAATCGCGTTCTAAGCATCGCATTTAAATTCTTTAGCGAAAGTTTGGGGTTCCCGTTTTATCTTGGTGACCTTCCGTTTTATATATTAGTATTTTTTTTCGGTGAGAAAATCATCTAATGACATGTCGCGCTCTTGGGTTATGCGAGAGGGTATGTCAGACTTTTACTGACTAAAAACACACTCCTGTTCCTTTGTTGCCTTTCATACTAGGGCCAAGTCTTAAAAAAAGAAAAAAACAGTTTTTTATATTCGCATGAGTAGATTCTGTGATTAGTTAACTAAACTACCGATTAGATCCAGGCTAAACGGATGCCGCTGAATGTCCGTGATTTTACATCGAGTGACTTTCTGTCAGACCTCTATAACCCAGTTACTGACCTGAATGAGGCAGCATGGGCGTCCAAAAGAATTTCCCACTCCAGCCGAAAAAAAGGAACCAGTTACTGAGCAACACGGTACTCCTTGTATAAACTTAGGTTCAGAATCCAAGCTTACAAAAATAATAATTACGATCGTTACTGATCATTTTCTTTTAGGCTCTGAGAAAGTAAGGATAGATTAAAACAAAGGCGGTAATTAATTATTCTAGAGAAAAAAAAGTTATCAAGCGGCCATAATAGACAGATACGCTAACAAGGCTTAAACGTTTTTATAATGATGATTTAGGCATTGTATAGACGAAACGTATTATCGGCCGCTGACTGTGAGTGCGCGTTAGCAGTTTATCGCTTTTCTATACATATTAACTTCTCGTTCACACCAAACCGGCTATACTCTATTACGTAGTGTATTTTCGTTGACTCTCGGTAGCTGATATGATACTACGCGTCTATGCACGGCAGACGCTAATTGTCTACGTTGCGAAACGTAACAGCGTATTAAGTTGGAGCGCCGCTGCACCGCGGGCGCAATTCGTAAACGACCACAAGCCTACTCTTTTTTCACACAAGAAGCGAATTGTACGCTATAGCGTATTGTCGGCTTAGTGAGAAGGCTTACTACAGACTGGATCCACGATCACATTAGGGCTGACAGTGAGCATACTCACAGTTAGCGGCAGATAATACGTTTGGTTTGAACGATGCCTAAGACATCTAAGTTGAAAAAAATGTTTGAAAGAAAGTAGCACGATTAAAAATATGCTGTTTTCAAATATATTTTTGAGTATTTTCATTATGATTCCTTTAACGAAACCTCTCATTTTGTATTCAAAGTACTTTACATTTTTAAAAGGTCCTGGTTTTCCCTCGTTATTTTCTACAAACGATTATAATTATACTGAAAGTATTTTGAGGTTTTGACTTGCTTAACTGCTGGTTGCTCCGTTTAACTTTGCCTACGTAACTAGAGACAATTAATATTCATCTGCTTACTTGAAACAAACACTTTTGAAGCAGGAAAAACATGTTATTCAAACTGATAATTTTAGTTCATAAGTCTGTTGATTTGAGCAAAGCCTAGGCTCACAAAAAATCGCTGAACTGATCTGTCAAATCAGTAACATAGAAACCTATCTGTAGGGTATACAATATTTGTTCCTTAGGGAAGTCTAACTGACTAGACTGGCCTGTTGGTCTAATGGTTAGTGGCCCTGGCTGCTATGCCGGACGTGGGTTCGATTCCCACTCAGGACAAATGTTTGTGATGAGCATGATCATTGGTTCTGTGTCTGGGAGTAATTTATCTGTAATATATATAAATTTAGAAATATATAAGTATGTTTATCAGTTGTCTAGTACTCATAACAAAAGCTCTGCTTAGCTTGGGACTAGACGGCGTTGTGTGATAGTGACACATGGAACCGAGATGTACGGTAGAAAAAATGGGAAAAGTGGCTGAAATGATACTGATGATGAAATATTCTAGTTTTGAAAACCATTTTCAAATGAAATCCATGAATTTGTCAAGTAAAAGTTCTGGTGTTATTTCCTTCTAGTAACGTAATATTTTATGAAGTTTTTTTGTTCTTTGACCATTTAGTCCATTTTATTTAATGAGAGGCTCGTCGTCCGGCCGTCTGGTTGCCGTCTGGACTGGTCTACTGGGGTCATGGGTTGGCTGGCAAAAGGGAAACCCAGGGTCCTGGAACGCAAAGAAAGAACATAGGAGTTGGTTTTAGTCAGTAAAAGTCTGACACACCCTCTCGCCCGGCCTAGAGCGAGAGAAGTAATTAGATGATTTCGAACCTCCAAAAAAAGGTATGAACAATTTTTACTGAAATATTTTTCAATTCACATCACTGTTTATCCTTGCAAAACTACAAGCGTCTTGGCTGTAGTTTGGGCCAATGTTTGACGTAGTGAGCAATTGGCTCCTAGGGAATTGATCCCGCAAATATTTGTAGATACACTTTTTCCGGGATTGAGTGGGTTTACCTACATGTGAGATCTATAACTATATTGGAACCTGTTTATTTGGAAAAAAAATAAACTTTAGGAAGATGCTGACTGTGTTGGCACATGTAAAGAGATTTTTTTATTTTTTTTATTTATTTATTTGGTAGGAAAGTTATCTTATGACAAATCTCTCTCCGCAATTGAGTGGAATGGGAGATAGTGTCAGATTTTTACTGACTAAAAACCCACTCCTGTTTCTTCTATGCCTTCGTTCCAGGGCCCCGGGTTTCACTTTCACACTACCCGTGGCCCCAGTAGGCTTCGACTCTGCTGGCCCTCTACGATTTACTGACATCTCCCTGAGGCGCGCGTGGAATAGTACGCGCCGTCGACAACTTGGGCTCGGTCTGGACGGTTACCGGACGATCGGACGCCGAGCCACCCATTGCTCGCCGTCCGCAAACCCACATGTAAGGAGTTAAGAATATCAAGAATTCCTTTATTTTTAGGGTGCTGACATACGAGTAACCGAGTATTTCGGTACCTATCTATTTTCGATATGAACCGATAATCATTGTCAGTGAGGATTGATTTAAATATGATGAACGATTTTACGGTTAATTAAAGTGTGCGGACACCTTAATTAAAAAGGATCGTGGATCGATAGAATATCATTTTATTAGCTATTACGGCAGCGTATGTGAACCCCATGTCACTATTTCTCTACAGCAACCTGTATTTTGGTTCACTATTTGTCAACGGATTAAGGCTCAGTCGAAAACCAACATCAGGCAAATGCTATGTGGTTGTTTGACATTTTACTAAATTTTGCCTATTGGTTGATATTCATTAAACCCCGAGCGAACGCCGGCGTTCGCTCGGTCATTGTCTTTCTATTGTGTCTCTAATTACGCTACTGAAAGTTTAACTGATGGATTTATTCAAAAATAATTTACATTGTGTGCGAATATTTGGTACACACTACACTACACAATACACGATGTTAAGTATTGTTTTTACAAGTCACAGCAAGAGACGTTCCGGGATCGAAATGCGTAGGGCTATAGCTCGCGGATGACGAGCAATAGGTAGCTCGCCGTCTAGTCGTCTGGTGAGGACCAAGCCTGAGTCGGCGGCGTATTGTGTTCCACGCGCGGCTCAAAGAGGTGTCAGCAAAACTGAAGGAGGAGCCCAAGAGGACCTATGCTAAGGCTGACGGAATGTTCAAAAGAGTTACCCTGACCTGGTACCCGTGGCCCTGGATCGCAAAAAACAACTAAAAAGGAGGGTCAGGGGGGATTTAAGTCAGCAAAAGTCTGCCAGACCTTCTCGCTCCGCCCCAATTGGGACCATATCATTTGATGATTTCCCACTTCAAAAAAATTAAGTAAAGCTATTTAAATAAATAAAAAAAACTGGTACTTTCAATGTTTTAAGAAACTTAAAAGCCTAAACGTGAAAACTTGGTACCTACTTATTGTGAGAAAACACCTGGGTTTAGATGTTCGCTCAATAAATGGATAAAGTCTGGTAAGTATCTAAGCCGCATCTGATTAATGTATGTTTATTCTACTTGAATACTTAAAACTAAAAACTTCAACGCGGTTTTATCCTTATAATAATATTCACTGCTGTACGGTATTTTGTAGATAAAGAAAGGTACGAGATAAAAGAATTAGGGTTCTGTAGAATGTATTTTCACTTAGAAAAAAAAAAAAAAATTCTCTTTAGGCTATTACATAAAAAAGAAATTTACCAAGTCCGGTGAGGACCTGCGTCATGCGAAAGGTGAGGACGCCGTGACGTCTCTCTAGCCGCTCATCAAAGAGAAAACTTATCTGCATGATCATGACGTGCCCAGCATTGGATTGACACAGACGTAATCACTATATTGGCATCAAATCCCACCGGAACTCTATCCGCCACGCAGCGACTTGTCACGGCTGCTGAGTTTAACCCTGGTGTTGTATTGCAAATTGGGGATGCGTTCTAGGACTGTTGCCTCCAGATCCCATGGTGGCAGGTCGGAAAGAAGGGTTGACGATCCGCTGGAGCCTTTGCGGTAACCCCGCACCACCCGAATGCCCATGACGGTTGCGGGAGTCCGATGGATGCGAGACGCACAGAACCGATCATTGTGGCGGCACTTGGGGAAGGCCTATGTCCAGCAGTGGACTTTTTTATTATTGTGCTTTTGGGTACAATATTGACTGGTCTACAATGTTCTTACATAATATCTATTTATACTGTAATAAGGAAATATCGTAACATCAGCCATACTTTTAAAAGAGTAATCATGAAGTTTCTTGATGGTTCTTCTCATAGGAAACGAAAAATTTGAACCGTGCCCTAGCTTCTGACGGTTTATAAGTGCCCATGTATGCCTTTTGATTTTGATTTTTGATCCCCACGTAGAACCTCTGGCAAGAGGCGTAGGAGCCGCTTGAGGGCATCACCGGCCCGCACCAATATGAGAGCTAGACGTCGGAAGTGCTCCTCGAAGTTCCACCAGCTATCAACGACAAGTCCTAAGCAGTTCATCGTCGACTCAACGCCGATGTGTGACCCATCCTACCACTTTTGGACATAGGCCTCCCCCAAGTGTCACTGTAATGAACGGTCCTGTGCGTCTCGCATCCATCGAATTCCCACAAACCTTACCAGGACATCGGTCCACCTTGTAGAATGGAGTTATTTGACAACTTTACACTAAAAAAAGAATGTCCCGACTGCATCATCTGCTACCAATCTTACTTCGAGTTATTACTTAACCACATAAGACTTAGGCACTCGCACGGTACATTAAAAACATAAAAGTATATTTTCACAAGAAGTTTGAGCAAATGAAATGTACATCTCTAGATTCATAAATATTTTATCATGTTTGAAAGCTAACGTAATCATGGAAAAAGTTTTTTTTTACTTTTTCCACTTTGTACCTTTTTAATGGAGTTTCTTTTTTTTATTCCGAGGCTGGAATCGTTCGTAGATATATTGGGATAGTAGCGACTTTATGGAATACACATAATTTACTTTTTGGTAGCTGAAAAAACAATGAACCAATACATGATTTCATCTACATTATTTTATTCCTTTATTCTTTATTTTACACACAAAAAAAAATTTAACTAAATACATTGATTCGATAATACTATAATTTAAAAACATAACTTTCAGATGTTGAGCGTTTGGTTAGAAGATGTTCAATTCAAATTGGTCTTAGAGAATTTGGGCCTCACTCATAAAACAAATGAACAGTGTAATAGTTTATACACTGATTTTCTATGGTTTGAAATTGGAATCCGCTAATCAGTTTTTAAGCTAAGCATATAATGGTTCAATCAGTCAATAGATTTATTGATTAATTTTTAAGATTGCCAATGCTGTTTAATATATTGTAATGTTTCACAGAATGTCGATCAGTTCAGTGATCTTGGCCTAGGTCTCGTCTAACATTTTTCATAATTTTTATCTCTAGAAACTCATCCCTCCCTTCCCACATCCTACTATTCCTCATTATATTGCTCCATTTTCTTGAGCACTTCTACGAATACTGCAAAGTATATGGTTGACGAGTTTTATAAATAAAATTGTTTGAATTTAGAATTTGCTTTAGAATGTAGGTATTTGAAAAATAGATCAAATATTTTTTACAAGTAAGACCCATGTAGATCTAGATGAAGGTGTTTATTTTTTTATTATGGATTTCAACTTTTCAAATAAGTTCCTCAAAAATAATTATACATTTCAACAATTTTAGGAGAAACCAAAACTGATTATTTATATAACGATATTTTTAGTATATGGGAACCTGAATATAGTTTGTTCAGAATCAGTTACTGTATCGATTCCAATAATTTTTACACCATGTTATATTTTTTCCCAAAAATATTTAAAAAAAGGTCAGAAGTTGGACACCACCGACACTGAGTACAACACAGGTCACAGCAGGTCATAGCGGTTATTAGGTGCCAGCGCACAGCTGGATACGGAAGCAAAACAACCCTTCAGTCACCCGGATGGCCCGGTTGTCATGTGTTGCTGACAACCGGTTAACATAATAGCTTATAACTTTGTGATTGTGAAAAGCAGCTATAAAATTTTGAAAATAAATGCTTTACATAAAAATTCTAGACACGTGTTTCGGGTTTCGCATATACTAAAATTAATGTTGTATATTAGTCTGTTTTTTATTCGCTGCTGCTAGCGGCTTCGCCAGCGTGAAAGTTAAAAAATTGTCCCTGTAGTGTTTGTATACTTGTCTCGAGTTCACGAACAGTCTCATACGAGCCGTTGACGGAGACAGACGAGTTGAACCTAACTGCTGGTGACGTAACGAGCCTATGTGTTTACCCCTGTGTCAGTGCGTCCACTACAGTCCCGAAGGAACAAACTCCTGTAATGAAGAGTATCCTGTGTGCTATTTCAGGGCATGGTGTATCCACACGGATCATACAAACATTTGTCCTGGGTGGGAATTGAACCCACGACCTCCGGCATAGCAGTCAGGGCCACTAACCACTAGACCAATAAGCCAGTCAATTAAAACCAATTTCCCCCTTTTCACTCCCTCCCAAGTTGAATTTACAAAAACCCCTTCTTAGTACTCGCCTACATCATGAAAAGAGGTCTTGTGCAAAATTTCACGTTCTTAGGTCAAATAGTTTCGACTGTGCGTTGATATGTCAGTCAGACAGTTTCTCCTTTTATATATATAGACTAGCTTATACCAGCGGCTTCGCCCACGTCATAATAGGTTTCTCAATACAAACTTTGGACCCCCGGTTCATCCCCTTAGGAGGTGAATTTTGGAAAATCCTCTCTTAGTGTAGTTCATGTTTTTTAGTCCCAGTAGTTTTGACTGTGCGTTGATATGTCTGTCAGTCAGATTCTCCTTTTATATATATAGATAGAAAAAGTTAATTTAAGCGAAGAGCATGAACGTCTGATTTCAATATATCGACCATCAATCACTGAATACCAACTCAATGTGAGTGTTTCACGTTCCAATTACATTCTAAAACCTATATAAGCATCTAATTTTCATTCAAATGGCTGTCGAACTTGTCATTTCCATCTGACATAGGCTGAAACCGAAACTAGAGTGAACTAATTACACGGGGTTGCCACATCACGGGTTTGACTCCAATATACGGTACAACAAACTTTAGAGCCACAAATATTTGATCAGGAGAATAGAATCGAAGTAAACTGTCGAGCAAATAAACTGGTACAGAAATATCTGTGTGAGACGTGTTTTGCTATCAAGGGATTGTCAATTTTGTGACTATGAGTGAATTTGATAACTTTTTAGATTTAAAATGTAGTGTTTATTTATAAAGATTCTCACTGTTTAAAAAAAATATATTTTGGAATAATGTTTTAATCTTTTGAATGGTTTTTAAATGAGTAGAATAAAATAAACTTTATTGTACACCAAAATAGTAACATTTTATACAAACTTTAAAAACGAATATATGAGATTTTTTTGATTTGAGAAATCATCTAACGACTTTTTCGCTCTAGAGTGGAGCAAGAGGGCGTATCAGACTTTAACCGACTAAAACATACCTGTGCCTTTCAGTGGCTCTTTGCGTTCTAGGACCTCGGCTTTCTTTTAAGAAATTCCCCGTGGGCCTAGCGGGCTTCAGCCCTACTGGGCCTCTACACATCTGAAATTTCTTTCTTTCGGACGCCCACGCTTTCTGTAAGCCTACGTTCATGGTAAAATCTATAGATATCTACAAGAAAACTTTTGGATAGACTGTAAGAACGTCAACTAAAAAAGCGGGCAGCCTGCGGTATATCGACTGTTAGCAAATAAATGAAACTAATTTTTAAAATTAAAATGTATGTACTAAACATCGATAAATAAGAATTAATATGATAAATTTTCAATCGCGTGTTAAGGTTAGATAATTCTTTATAAAAGTTCGTTGTTAGTAGGTACTTATTATTTGTTATGTATCTACTAGAAAAAAAAAACAGACAGAAATTTGTAAGTAGATAGTCAAGGTCCAGTGTCAATCACTTCTAAATAAAGACGAAAATCCACGATATATATATTTTGCTGGAATAACAATCCCAACTATACCCAATGATACTCCCAGCCACGCTCCCAGGAAAGTTTAGAAAATACGAGACAGATGGACAATCATTTTGAACATAAAACGCACTTAAAGCATTAAAAAGCTTCTTTCTTGAAACTTTACTATAAAGTACAACATTAAACTATAAATACTCTTCAAGAAAATGTCGCTTTAAGTGCTCGGAAAAAAACATACCTACGTGTATTTTCTCTTCGATAAAAAGCTCCATAAAAGTAAGTGTTTATGTAATAACCAAAGCGATCCTAGATAGTATAGAAATGTGTGAGAATTTATCGCGTATAAATATTTTATGAGAAATTGTTAATATGAACTTAACCACTACAGTGATTAATTTATCCACATTGGACTAGAATGATATTGAAATCTTCATCAATTCAGCCAAAAGACGTCCACTGTTGGACATAGGCCTCCCCCAAGCAACGTCACAACGACCGATCCTGTGCGTCTTGCATCCACCGCTGTCCCGCAACTCTCACCAGGTCATCGGTCCACCTTGTGAGAGGCCTTCCAACGCTGCGTTTTCCGGTGCGCGGTCGCCACTCTAGAACCTTTCGGTCCCATCGACCATCCGTTCTACGATCAATGTGCCCTGCCCACTGCCACTTTAGTTTTGGCGATTCTTCGGGCTATGTCGGCGACCTTGGTTCTCCTGCGGATATCTTCATTCTTTATACGATCACGCAAGGAAACTCCGAGCATAGCCCTTTCCATTGCCCTTTGGGTGACTGTAAGCCTTCTGGTGAGGCCCAGACGTCTTAGTATAATCAAATTACATAAGACTATTAAGTTGTAAGAGTATCGTTGTCACGCTATATCAGAGAAAACAATTAGTCAATTGATTAGGCCCGTTCAATTACGAATAAATTACCCAGCCAATGTTTTAAAAATAGTTATTTAAATTATTTTGGTTCATAATTAATGTAAATACATAAAATAGAGACTTTATTAATGAAACTTTTGGTTTTGATAATAATAATAATAATATTCCACAACTGTCACAGAACACCGTCTAGACCCGAGCTAAGCAGAGCTTGTGTTATGAGTATTAGACAACTGATAAACATACTTATGAAATTCTAAATACATACGTATTCTAGATAAATTACACAAAGAACTGATGTTATATGTATAAAAATAATGTAATAAGTAACCTTCGACTGGTGGATTCGAAGGTTGCTTAATCGCAACTCAAAGGTAATTATCATCGAAGCATAGTTTCCTGATAACGTATCGGACCATTTCATCCATTATTACAATTTACACTCGGTTTAACAATATGGTCATTAATAATTAGGTACTGCCGTGATTAAAAGCACTTATAATGTCGACCACACAAATATTTGTTATGCGGGAGGAATCGAACTTAGGACACGCAGTGCAGTAGCCAATCGTTCAACCACTGCGCCAACCGTGCTGTCACTACCATAGACGCGGGCTTGCGGACGGCAAGCAATGGGTAGCTCGCCGTCCGACTGTCCGGTAACCGTCCGGATCGAGCCCAAATCGTCGACGGCGCATAATGTTCCAAGTGTATGTATGTGAGAAAATCATCCAATGACATCCCCCGGTTTTGGGAGGTGCGAGAGAGTGTGTTAGACTTTTACTGACTAAAAACTCACTACAGTTCCTTCTTTGCTTCCGTTCCAGGGCCCCGGGGTTCTCTTTCACACAACCCATGGCCCCAGTGGGCATCGACTCTGCTGAGCCCCTACGGTTTGCTGACATCTCCTTGAGGCGCGCGTCGAACACTACACGACTAGAATCACGTGGACGAAGCGGCTGGCAAAGTGAAGTTTTGGTTCTTCACACATATGTTAACACTTTTTTCAACAGTATAGATAGCATCCAACACTGTTGTAGTGTTGGAGTTCCTAAAGAGGTGGTCTCAAGGAAACAATCACATGCATTAAGTACTATTTATTGAGTGTAACGCTTGATACATCGAATCGTCGCATATGAAATATATTGCTCACTCTCCATGCATATTAAGGAGTGTACGTAATTACTAAAATAAAAGAACTTACCTATTATATTCTACACTTCGCTGTAAATTACCATGATAAATTTTGATTGGGATATAGATCCTAGATTAGATATAGATCTATATATATAAAAGGAGAAACTGGCTGACTAACACATCAATGCACAGCCATAACTACTAGGATTAGGAGCGTGAAATTTCGCCCAAGGTTTTCTTTTATGACGTAAGCGAGCACTAAGAGAGGATTTTATAAATTCACCACTTTAAGGGTGAAACAGCGCGATTGTAAAGAGAAATCTACTTTTATGCGGGCGAAACCGGTGGCAGAAACTGGTATATATAAAAGAAGAAACTGACTGACTGACATATCAATGCACAGCCGAAACCATTAGGACTATAAAATTTGCACAAAACTTTATTTTATGACATTAGTGAGTACTAAAAGAGGGTTAACACTAAGTACTAATCCTCTTTTAGGGGGGTCCATTGGGGATGAAATGGGGGTCCAAAGTTTGTATGGAGAAACCTTCTTTCATGCGGGCGACGCCACGGCAGAAGCTAGTCTTACAATAAAGCGTTATATGACGCTAACACGACGGTGTGAGAGGAAACTAGATACAACTCATACCCCGCGTAAAATGATTGATGGGTACAATAGCAAGAACATTACTTGTGATAGATTTTGTAGAAAACCTCAAGAGTCTTGAGTGAGGCAGCTAGAAAACGAGGACAAAATATGATACCTATTTACGAAACTCTCTTTTTGCTGATGCTCCTTTCTTTAGATTTTTTAAAGTACTAAATACAGGAGCAAAAATAGATTAAAAATAAGGGTAAATAAGAATGCATGCATTTACTGGAATTAAATTAGCAAACTAAAATTTTAAGAAAACATCAACACAAAAATGAATAGTGACAATAACGCCTGCCTCACGTTCTTTGTGTTCGTGGCATCACAGTAGGTCCTAGCAGAATACCAGCGCTGCTTTATATATTGTTTTAAATCGCAGCATGATGCTGAGTTAAGCGCCTTTTTGGTCTCTCACAGATTATATTTGGAGATTTTCTCTTTTAAATATGTGGTTTTAGTTTTTATACGATTGTGTATGGTCCAAATAAATGTTTTTCTTACATTTTTCAATTTTGTATTCCCTATCAAGGGAAACAAAGTTGAATTATTACAAGTTCTGCTTGCCATTTAAAAAAAAAAAAATATGGATGGACAAAAATCTCCCCCCATGCCTATTAGCGTTTACCTTATTGCTCTAACAATGCAATGTCTTGACTCTGGACTGCTTCTGAAAACCCAATGCGTAAAAATTAATTCTCTTATCAGTGACGATGCGTGTGTCAGTTTCGGTGTTCTGCAGGGAAGTATTTTAGGTCCGACCTCATTCCTGATATGCAATAAAAAACTTGTGCAAAATGTCCATCCCAATTGTGGCATATTCAAATATGCAGACGACACTGCACTAATTGTTTATGATACTGACTGGAATAAAGCTAAAAATAGCATAGGCTTTTTTTTACTTACTGACTCATAACATCGATAAAACTAAGCTAATTCGCTTCTTGCTGTCAGTCTCTTCACCAGCTTAATGCACTGTAGTAAAAGCCCACTATTTCTCAGGTCACAATGCCTCTTGTCACTGTCTGACGCTCTCTTTAGTGCCAAGTATCAAATACCTGGGGGAGTATATCGATGCAAAACTTTCCTGGCATCCACATATTGAGGCTTCATGCTCGAAGATAAGGAAGCTTATTTATCTGTTCAAGGAATTGAGACACGCTGCTGATCCTGCAACCTTGTCGTTAGTTTACCAAAGCTTATGTGCTTCGATACTCATGTATTGCATTTCTGTATGGGGAGGCACCCATAAAAGCCTTCTTCTTTAAGCAAAACGTACACAAAGGGTGATTCTTAAGGTTATGCACTTTAAGCGTAGAGATTACCCAACTACCCCGATTCCCATTCCTCACCATGCGGCAACTGTTCGTTTTGTGTGCAGTCTTAAGCCATTCCATGTTTCCACTAGACTCAAACTTCTTTCTTAGACTTCGAGGTTTTGCGTTCAGGGACTCCTTACATTACAGAACCGCTTTCGCAGGTCGTCAATTCGATATCTCAAGTGCTAGTATGTATAATAATATTCACAATCTGATCAATATTTATACATTAAACTGATATACACAAAACACTAAGTTATCTAATTGGTTGCAAAAACTGTCTTATGATTATACCAAATCATTACTAAAAATCATCTCTTAATTATTCCTTAATACTGTTACATGACTATCTTAATTATACCTAACATTCTATTTTTATCCGACTACGGCAAACTCAAAGAAGGGTTATGATTTTGACAGGCTATGTACGTATGTGTGTATGTTCGTCTGTTTCCTCATAGCTTCTAAAGTACTTATATATACTCGATGAATGAGGTATCGTTAGAACTGTCTTAATCGTCCTCTGAACATAGGCTACGTGACGTGTCACAATACTCAATGTGGCGCCCTTTAGTGGCAAAAAGTTTTGTGTTAAAAAAATTAGATAAATACACCGAATGCCAAAAATATCGCCAAAATTCATTTTGGTGCCTTCTGGCAGATAAAAAATCTTGCGCGACTATATGTACAGAAGTTTTATGTTAATTACTACTACTATTACTACTTATATTGACACGATGATTTCTTATCTTTTTTAATTTTTTTTTTTACTATCTCCAATAACGAACTGGCACCTGATATACAATTGGTATTTATTTTACTTAGTTTAGGTGTCAAATATTCATTTTATTTCCATTGATCAATGTTTGTACAACTAATAATATATTTGCTCATGTCATTCTATACAGTTACTGTGTGTGTTAAATGTGTAAATACAGATAAGCCGATAGCTTGGACCCTGTCTCTGATACCGGTGGTACACTATTTTTAAATGTTTTTATTTTTTATTTTTATTGAAATATTTAAAAAATATAATTTATATGTTTAAAGTAATAAATAAACGATTATTATTAATAAGCTCTAGCTCTTATAAAGCTCATTTATTATTAATAATAATATTAGTAATATAAAATAAATGTTACCCTTGTAACTACTCAATTAACTGAACAATGTTTTACTCAGTTAAGGGTAAAAATATAAAGAGTTACTTGATTTAATCCTCTTAATAAATTATGAATTATGACCCTCCAGTTTTTACCGACCACAACGACCTTATAAATTAATTAGCATTTGCCATCGGCTTCGCCGGCTTGAATATTGAAAATTATAGCCCGAGTACGGCGAGTACAAACATACCTATAAGTGAGAAAATAAAAATACTTTAATTAATCCTAGTCATGATCTTCCCATACAATAAGTTTCTTTCGTTCATCGTTAATGTATAATTGATTAATAAAAATCTGAATGACATAATTGATTAATAAAAATCTGAATGACATAATTGATTAATAAAAATCTGAATGACATAATTGATTAATGAAAATCAAAACTAGTATATACGATTCTATATTTTAATTAAACGTAATGATCTAATTTTGAAACAACAAACTGTCAAAACTTAATAAAAATTTGTCGCTTAGAAATCAACTTAAAATATACGACGCGATATTTGAGTTGGTGAAGATGAATTATATTTATAGGAAATCTTCTTCTTCTTCTTTTCGATTCGATGGTAAACTCGTCAAACTGTTTGGGCCCAATAGGTGGCTACATTAATAATAGCATCGGTATATAGTATAGTATAGTCGGCCTTATAATGTTCCCACTGTTGGGACTCAGGCCTCCTCTCTAGGACAGGGAATGGACCGTAATCCACCACACGGGCCCAGTGCGGGTTGGTGGATGTCACATGTCTTCGAATTTTCGGTTCTAGGATATGCCGCTTTCCTCACGATGTTTTCTTTCACCGTTTTGACAGCAGTGGTGATGAAATAAATTACACAAAGTAATGCGCCTGGCTGGGTTTGAACCCGCGACCTACAACTCGTAAGTCGGGACCGTTACCACTCCGCCACCACTGCTCTCAGCTGCGCGATGCGATGCTGCAGCATCTGTAGCACTCATCAAATCCTCCAAAGTGCAGGTATACGGAGACTTGGGGCATTCCAACATCTGACTCATGTTTTGAACAGGAGCTCCGCACTCACATTGAGTATTCGATGGGTCTATAAAACCCCATTTTGCCAAGTTGAGTTTGCAGCGGCCTACCTGGGTTCGCAACCGATTTATTGCCTTCCATACAGGCCACTGCAAATCGAATCGATTTATAGGAATATGATTCTCTAAATGCCTGAACCGTTCAAGCAATGCCACAAAAACATAAATAAAATGACGTACCTACGTTTCACGGTTTCTATTCCCGCGCAGAAAAAATGTTTGTATGGCTTACAGGCATTTCTTCCGGGTCTAGGTGTCGATGAACGCACCTACGATATTGGAGTAATTCCTAGTGCGGAGACCCGTTTGAAAAAAAAAAAAACATTGTCTTGACGAGTTTCAGGCATTTTATACCTATAAAATACAATACCTGAATTTAAAACATTGTGAAAAGATACATATTGTTAATATTAAGCCGGATTGATGGAAAACAAGATGCTCAACCAATTACGTTCACGTCTGTACGCAATAGTTCAATCCACTGCCGTCGCCGGTCCTCGGCCGCAACAATGGATAGAATAGTTTCCATTGTATAACTTTGACCACTAACTTTGGGTTCCGCTTGTGTTTACATGAAACGCTAACAAATTGACTTGTAAGTTTACGCCTGGTTCTGTTGTGGTTGATTTTCTTGTAACACACAAGTAATTAGGAAACAGGTTTTGTGGATCAGTTGCTTTCATTTATTTTGTTAGTAAATTAGTTGAGTTTAGTATAGTGGAAGGGAAGAAATATAAAAAAGAAAATGTTTCAATGAACAAATGCAAAAATCTTTAGAATAAAGTATATTGGCGAACGAAGAATATACCTAACTACCATAAACGCAATGGTTTGGTTTATTTATCATGTAGATTTTTTTTTTATTCTTGATAGGTTCGCGCTTGACCGCTTTCTCACGCGACGATGCGGTCGACGATGGAGCGCGCTTACCTAGAAGTAAACTATTCACTCTTGACTTAAAGATTCTCGGGTTGTAACCATCAGGAAACAAAGATTCCGGCAAGAAATTCTACTCCTTAGCTGTACGCACAATGAATGTGTTCCCAAAACCTTTTGTGCGTATAGGTGGGATGTCCACCATATACCGGTGGCACAATGCCGTACGCCTGGTGGTTCGGTAATGGAACGGGCTTGGCGGATTTAGGTTGTGTTATATTAGTATTCCATCAATAGTTACGAATTATTTATTAGATTTCAAGTGACCCAAATAGCAATGGAGAGGGCTATGGTCGGAGTTACCTTGCGTGATCGTGATCTTACCACAGTTGGGTGTATGACGCCCAACAAAATATGCTGAAATGATAACCCGTTCGGTACGGGTACATTATCTCTCTAGTCTTTTTCCAGGTAAGCTTCCAGTCTAACCGGATGCGGCTGAATACCAGTGTTTTACATAGAGCGACTTCCTAATAGACCTCCACAACCCAGTTAATACCAACACGATACTCCTTGGATAGACTGATGGTCAGACTTTCTGGCGTCTGCAACGTCTAAAGATCTAAGAAGAGCAAACGAGACCAATGGTTTTACGTGCTTTCCGAGGCACAGAGTATCAGTAATGTCCTAAATAAACTTAGAAAAGCATATTGAAAAGATTGGTACATGCCCGGATTTAAACCCACAGATCCATGCGAGAGAATCGTCTGCCTTAACTACTGGTCCAGCAGCTGCGGTACGGGCACGCTCAGCGCATTTCAGTCATTTTATTACACCATTCTGTACTATTCTTCTCTTTAACTCTGTGTTTGTTGCCGCTGTGCTATGTTTGAGTCAGTTAAATCAGGAAAACCAAGGCTATCGACATAACGCGAAGAATTGGCCAATTTAAGTGACAGTGGGCAGAGCACATTACTCGGAGAACAGAAGGTTAATGGGGACGAAAGGGTTTGGAGTAACGACCACGTACCGGAAGATACAGTGCTGGAAGGCTGGATAAGGTGGATCGATGACCTAGTGAAGGTCGCGGGTACCCGTAGGATACAAGAAGCACAGGACCGGTGGTTTTGGCGATACATGGGGGAGGCCTATGTCCAGCACTAAACGTTTTTCAATTGCAATGATGATGATAAAATATCAGGTTGGAACTTACAGATAAAGGCGAGCAAGGAAGAATTGTAACTGAAAATCATATAGCATATTTTAATATGAAAAATTGCGCTGAAACATAACTGAAAATTATTTTAACACCTGCACTACAGTCAGATGGTAACGCTACCGAAAACAGGAAGCATTAAAATGAAAAATAGTCTAGCTTATCTAAAAATACTGGACCGCCATGCAAATGAATCACCTTGCTCAGATTGTAGCACTTTGTCACTGAGAAAAAAGAACACTTCGTTTTTCGCAGCTTTTTTGTATCAAGTGTCACCTAAGAGTGTCACGAAGATAAAAAGTGCTGAGTCAGAAGAAGTAAGTAAAGGAAAAAACACGCGTGATAGATGTCGCTTACGTAACTAAAAAGGTAGAGGTTTTCTCATTGTTGTAGTTTCGCTACGTCGTTGGCGGTCTTTTAAACTTAAACTAGGTCCTATATACCTTTTAGATTCCAGATTTTGTATATAGGGAATATTTTTGCTAGAAATTTTGTTGTTTTGTGATGAAATATAAGGGTTTGTATTCTAGGTATTTGGTGGGTGCCTGGTGCATGTGAGTTCAAATGTTTTTAAATACAGGATTATTTACTAGGGAGGTGTCTTTGAAAAAAAAAATGCCTACATTTGTCTGATTTTAGAATATCTTTTTTCACTTTATTTGATTTGACGACAGAAGACCCACCGTCGATAACGATTAGGAAGATCTATCAGTTACTTTACGCATTTACATTTAAACTATTATTAGTACACGATTGTCAGTTGATTATACGTTTAAAACTAAGTTTACTTTTTAATATAATTAAATTTTAACGTAAAGAATGAATTCTTCTGCCAACATAGAACTCAAATTAATAAGCCATGAACAAATATTTTAAAATCTTAACCCAGAAAACGATTTCCTAAGCGTCGAAGCAGAGGCCAAGTCACGAGGTTCATACCTAGGCAAGGAGTAATGAGTTAACGGAATGTTAATTAAATGTGCTAACTTATATTAGAGATATTTGTATAGACTGGCCTGTTGGTCTAGTGGTTAGTGGCCCTGACTGCTATGCCGGAGGTCGTGGGTTCGATTCCCACCCAGGACAAATGTTTATGTGATGAGCACGATCATTTGTTCTGTGTCTGGGTGTAATTTATCTATAATATGTATGTATTTAGAAATATATAAGTATGTTTATCAGTTGTCTAGTACTCATAACACAAGCTCTGCTTAGCTTGGGACTAGACGGCGTTGTGTGATAGTTGTGTGAATATTATTATTATTATTATATCTTAAAGTCATTCAGAATTGAACAGCTTAAATAAGTTTTATACCCTTATCTGTTTTACAAAACGACCACTTCACAGGTAAAGCCAAATAATTGTTATTATATAGTGCATACAATAAGGTTTTTCTGTATTTTCTTAATTAACAATATTAATTTGTTATGCTGTGTAGTTAAACTTAAAATATTTTACTCTGCGTCTTGAAAATTCTTAATAAGTTTCTGCCAGTGACTCCGCCTGAGTGAAAATAGAAAATGATCCCAAGAAAACATAGGTACTCTTAGGAAAAAAAAATATCCTATGTACTAGTTCAGGACAAGAACTCCTACTTGTGTACAAAATTTCATTGAAATCCGTTCATCTCGGAGGAAAAGTGGTGGCCGAATGGTAACGGCCCCGACTTACGAGTTGCAGGTCGCGGGTTCAAACCCAGTTTGAGTCCCAGCAGTGGGAATTATAAGGCCGTCTATACTTATGCTGTTCATCCCTTTAAGCTTAAAAGGAATAATAAATATACGTCTAAATACACACAAACGATTGCCTATACGATATTAGTGTGGTACTACAATGTAGGTCCATAAAAAGCTCCAATGTAGAGAATTCTGATGAATCATAGATTTGCTAAGACAGTGCAGCCTACTATTATATATACAGAATTGTAAAGAATTGTAATTTTATTAGTCTTATAAAAAATACGGTTAGCTCTTCATTTTATATTTACTCTGTGGCCTGAGCCAACGCCAAGATCTTGTCCTAACAAACTTGTTGACAATACATAGCCCCCGAGATATCTTAGCTTTCTAGTTATTTTATTTACTTTCAGCTGCATATTGGAATTGGAAAAGAAAATACGGGAACTGTGTCCCTTGTTTATGTTTTTAGCTATTTCGACAGTGTGTGCCTATTCCATAGATAGATACATCACAGTTATGCTACAACAATAAATATATTTAATATTCTTTGATATTGTTCTTGATAGTAGTTAACGTTTTCCTTAAACTTGACAGTGTATGGTTTAATCAACTGATTATTCCACTACATTTAATTTTAATTCTTTCAAATATTTGTAGCGTCATAATATCATTTTATAACAAATAAAACTATCTTTTATTATTAATTAGTTTATAGGATTTCTCCGCCAGCAATATAAAAAAATTTTTCTTTGTCGCAATGAACCTACTTTTGAATTCAATCAGACTTGTTTGAACACTCGCTTTGAGAACTGAATATTGATGAATTTATTTAACAATGTTATTGATAATTTTTTCCTGGTATCAGTACCGTAAAATAATCTTTGATGTAAGTTTATAAGTATTTCATTTATAAAGTTATTGCATCTTTTGCCCGGTAAGAAGGTAACAGCGACCTCCGAATATAATTATATCGGTGTGATGATCACAATTTTACGTCCAAGCGAGTATTTTGAGTACAAATGGATAAATCATTTAATTGATCCACTTGACACCAAACCAGTAACGCCATAGACCATGGTATCACAGAAAGCTTGCGTTACCGAAGTACTTTGCCCTGTTAATTATAAATTACTAGAGTCTTTGCCTGTGCGAAAACAGAAAATGGTCCCAAGAGAGCTAATGTTTGTGCTATTCCAGCACATAATCTACCTTTATGCCAAATTTCATTAAAATCCTTTCAGCACTTCGAGCTTAAAGAAGTTTTTTGTCGTGTTTTTTACATACAAATATACTTATGTCCCTCTCTTAGAAAGGAGGTCTGAGTCCTAACAGTGGGAACATTATAAGGCCGACTATGCTATGCTATACTTATGTCATGTTACATATTTATAAATCTAAATCGTAAACATAAACAGTTTGACACAAATTTTATTTATTTCTATCACAAACTTTCGCCTTTCTAATGATTAGTGTGATGTATGTATACTACACTACTTTTTTTTTATTCCACACCTATCACACAACGCCGTCTAGCCCCAAGCTAAGCAGAGCTTGTGTTATGAGTACTAAACAACTGATAAACATACTTATATAATTCTAAATACGTACATATTATAGAAAAATTACACCCAGACACAGAACAAATGATCGTGCTCATCATACAAACATTTGTCCAGGGTAGGAATCAAACCCACGACTTCCGGCATAGCAGTCAGGGCCATTAACCACTAGACCAAAGGCCAGTCAATTGCTATACTTATAGGATGTTACGGGTGACAACTGTTGGATTCATACAATGTAGCTACCTATCCTTTTCTCTCATCTTGAAGATGAATATTTTCGTCCTGCTGTCATCTTACCTATACTATGTAAAAAACTAAAACCTTATCAGTTAGACAACAAAACTTAGAAAATCATCTAATATGTATTAAGTTCGCATATATCCCTAAAGGAAATCTTTCATTAATCAAGTCACAAGTGTAACCAAAATAGCAAATGAGTGTTAAATCCTGAAGGAATTCTTCCAACAAAGCAAGGATTAAGATAGGAAGCTGCGAGCGTAAGATTCTGATCAGACGTTGATTGATGAATGGCGTGTTTTTTGTTGATAAACTCTCCCTTAAAAATATCAAAGTCAATGTTTTCAATTATAGGGAAAATTTCGCGTCTTGCTATTTTCAATATTGGTGTATATACAGTCGATGGCGATGTACAATCGATGCAGTACCTACGTCCAGTCCACAGTGGACACTACTGGAAGCTTCAATGTGGCTATCGGCTTACATCAAGGGTTGGCTCTCAGCCCTTACCTCTTCCTGATGATAATGGACGTTCTGATGTCAGAGATTCAGGAAGAGGCTCCCTGGTGTATGCTGGTTGCCGAGAGTGGCCTAGAGGTCCAGAACAGAATGAAGGTGTAGTGGCACAGACTGGAGAGTGTTGTTGGCCTGAAATTGAGTAGAACCAAAACAGAGTATTTGTTTTGCGATTTCGGCAGTCTCTCCAATCCTGTGCCTTTAGTTCTCGCCGGAGACCATACCGATCTGTTCCGACTTTCGGTGCCTCGGGTCGCTCGTCCGAGGGGATGGTGAGGAAGATCGAGACGTAACACATCGGATTAACGCAGGACGAATGAGATGGTGACTGATCACAGGAAAAACTTGCGACCCACGGATGCCCCTGAAGTTGAAATATAAAATTTACAAGTCCGTGATAAGACCTGTCAGACTGTATGGAACAGAATGTCGTAAAAAAGACGGATGAAAAAAGATTACATGTAGCGCAGATGAGGATGTTGAGATGGATGTGTAAAGTGACGAGGATGGATAAAGAGCGAAATGAGTGTATTAGAGGAAGTAGCGCCAGTGACTGAAAAGTTGAAAGGAAATTGTTTGTCTTGGTATGGTCATGTGAAGAAGAGGGATGAAACGCATGTTACTAAAAGAGTTCTGAGTATAAATGTGGATGTAGATGTGGATGGAGAGGGAGTGGGAGACCAAAAAAAGATAGATGGATTGCGTGAAGAGTGATATGAAAGAAAAGGAAGTTAGTGATAGCATGACGAGTAACAGGGCAGAATGGAAGAAAAAAACGTATTGCGCCGACCCCAAATAACATGGAACAAGAGCAGGAAGACGATGATGATGAAGGGCAGGAAGAAGAAGAAGATTCCGCAACTAGAAATAATCAACACTAAGACCTGGTAAAGGTTGCAGAATTTGCTAGATGCGAAAAAATCAGGGTCGGTCATTGCTTGAAAGTTTTATGACCAGCGGAGGTCCACCTCTTTCGACTGAAATGATAATAAAAACAATCACATTCCTCGGTCATTACAATTGCGATAATATTATAGTTAAGTCTGTTTATCATTATCTTACCTGATAGTAAGCGATGATGCCGTCGATGTTGGAGTACACTTCCCTATAAGTAACTTAGTCATTCTAGATTTAAAAAGCCTTGCTTTGAAGAATAAACCTCATAACCTCGTGATTAAATAGTAAGTTAGTATTTTTAGGGTTCCGTATCTCAAAAGGAGAAAAGAAGAATCACTTTGTTGTCCGTCTGTCTGTCTGTCTGTCAAGACCCTATATAGCTCGGGAACGCGTGGAGGTATCGAGTTGAAATTAAAATCATATAGTCTTCTCTGCCAAACTTAAGTAACAATGAGCAGGGCACATTGCTCGCAGGACAGATGGCCATTGGGGCCGAAAGGTTCTGGAGTGGCGACCACGTACCTGAAGACGCAGTGTTGGAAGGCTCTCCACAAGGTGGACCGATGACCTGCTGAAGGTTGCACGAATCCGATGGATGCGAGACGCACAGGACCTTTTATTGTAGCGAAATTTGCGATGCGCGCTTTTTTAATACGGCAAATACATCTATCTTCAATAATAAGCACATTTATTATAACGCATCGGAAGTCGAAGGCCGGGCCGCCGAGCTACCGTAGCTAGCACCGTAGGCTTGCGAACGACGAGTAATAGATAGCTCGCAATCCGACTGTCGGGTAAGGACCGAGCATCCATCTTCCACGGCACGTAGTATTCCACGGCACGCGCGCCTCAAAGATATGTTAGCAAATCGTAGGGGCCCAGCAGAGCCTATACCTGCTAGGGCTATATGAGATTTCTGAAACGGAAACCGGGGTCCTTGAATGCAAAGGCCAACAGAACGATATGGGTCTTGTTTTAGTCATAAAAGTTTGATGCGCCCCCTCGCTCCACCCTGGAATGGGAGAAGTTATTGGATGATTTGCAGCTTCAAAATCAAACCAAATACCTCAGTGTTTACTAGGGTCCCAACTTGTGTTGCCAGGTGTCCCAATTAGCGCGGTATGTCCCGATTTTTTTGGGTCTGGGGACGCGTCCCGACTTCGGAACGCTAAATGTCCCGATAAATCGATGAATTTATGAAAACTCATTATAATTACATACTATAAAGTAACATGTATCAGTCGCATTCACATCATTGTCACACATGTTAAGTGCGTTAAAAATGACACACGGCACATCGCCCCTAGCATCACTGATAGCTGGTCTCTCAGAGCCACATCGTCTTCGTCTGTCACGCGCGACCACAATGTCTTCTGCTTCACTCAATTCACATAATTATAAGTAGGCCTAAGTTGGGAGTCGCAGAGCGATTTCCCGCCAGAGTAGGCGTATGCTTGCGGACGACGAACAATGGGAACCTCAACGTTCGCCCGTCCAATAAGGACCAGGCTCGAGCTGATGACGCGTCGTGTTGTATGCGTTCCTCAAAGAAATGTCAGCAAAACTGAAGGGACCCAGTAAGGCCGATGTCTGCTATGGCTGCGTGGGAACGTTTGAAAGAGTGACTATAACCTTGGAAAGCAAAGCGCATCTGAAGAACATAGTTTCACTTCAGAGCGAGAGAAGTCATTGAATGATTTTTCACCACAAAAAAGAAAAGGTTTTTTTGTATTTAAAAAACTAACTACGAAACTAAAACCCTAAATCTCGTTTTGTTTTACCATCTGTCCCGATTTTAATCCAATCGTACCTGGCAACACTAGTCCCAGCAGCCGTTTGTTGAAGTTTAAGTCAACAAATAAACCCAAACCGATCTAAATATGAATAGCTAAATAAACGGTCCCCAAAATCATAAATGAGATATCTACTAACGCAATAACACAGTTTCTTGTTCATTGTGTACCAAATGCCCCTGTGAGAGTTGTGTTTGTTAGACAAACCAAGTTTCTGTACCTCTGAATACTTAAGCTACAACATGGTACAATCTATTGTAGTTACAAAAACGATAAGTCTGTTTACAAAATGACTGATTGTATTGAATGTGTATTGTCTATTTTCATTTTATAACATTCCCGCTTTATTCCATGACCGAAGCGCGACCGCTTTATTCCATGACCATTATCAAAGGAGTCGCTTATTTTTCCAGGATAAATATAAGTTATAGAACTATGCTACTTTATGCAGTATTTCATTTGGATTTTTTTTCAGAAAGAAAAGAAAATAAAATACTGCAGTCCCAGTATGGTAACTGTATTACTTAAATGAAAAACAAAACATAGTTACGTTATGCTACAATCAAACCACACAATTATTTTTTAATTTCAATATAACTAAGTAACAAAACAATAAAAAGATGACACTCAATTTTCATTAAGCGTAACGCGGTGACATGTGAGGTGATTCATCGCCAACACGAACATGAAGCGATACGCCGCGCCTGAACAAACGTGAAAAACCTCGCGTAGGTGCGGTACAACGACGAGCGAAGCGAAGTGGATGCGATCAACTGTTTAATATTTACGCGCAAACTCTTGCAGTGCAGTGACTTGTTTCATAAAAAAGTGGTGACTTTACGCGCACGATGATCAGAGCTACCGCGTCATTTGGAATTCGCCTTAACACTATCGGATCGCTTTACAACCGCATTCGCGTTAAATCACTCACTTAGAAAACCGCGTAAGATGTGATTTATGCGAATTCACCGCGACGCGGCGGCTTTATCCTACGTGCGTGTGCACCACCACTTCAGCCGCAATTTATTTCAAACATTCCACCGCACCGCAAGAGTTCGTGCAAAAATATCAAAAAAATTCCGTAGTTTGATCATCGCGACCGCTTCGCTTTGCTCATCGTTACACCACATTCATGTGCGATGAGTCACGTAGGCAACTGCAATAATAGTATCAATTGTTTGTTCCATTTACGGCAATTCGCTTTCCGTTAGCGTTGCCTACGTAGGTCACTGCGTAAATCTCTTGGCGAAAATGGAGTGTTATCGTCAAATGTAAAATATAAACACGAGTTGAATCAAACTACAATTAATTATTCTAAACCATACCAACATACACCTTTATGGTGTGAAAGTAAATAGCACGTAGAACGTCTTCCTCAATCATCTCACCGCAACTTCAGGATAATTATACTTTTTATTCTAGCTACAGAGCACAGAACCACAGGCTAGACATGCCGTTTTCAGTCATATTAATCCCACTCAATGTGTCCGTAAATTTCACTCACTGACACTCTTTGATTGTGTGGAAACTTTAGGTAAACTAAGGCTGCAGTCGGTGTTGTTCGACAAAATGAGCGTGACCTTGGAATATAAAGAGCAATTTAGGAATACATGAGGGTTTAGTCAGTTAATGTTTGTCACTTCTTCTCGTTCCACTCAGAGCGAGATAAATTATTAAATATTTTTTTTAATGATAAAAACTAGTGCATGACTGCGATCCCGTCTGATGGTAAACAGTGGTGTAATGGTTGATGGTCAATCATACTTATTTATTAATAGCCTATTCACTTTAGCCTTGAAGACACCTAGATTATAATCGGACGGGAAGACCGCTGCAGGCAAATTGTTCCAGTCCTTCGATGTACGCGGTATAAACGACGAGGCAAAAAGCTTAGTCCGTACTATAGAGGTGACACTCGCCGTACGTCGGGTTGTCCAATGGTAGAAAAGTGATGGCGGAATCAAGTCATGTAATTCTTACTTTAAAAAAATTGGAAAATTTTGACAATGTCGTCTCCAGTAGTGGTCGCCGATGTGTCTCCGAGTACTGTGGTTCCGTCTGTAGTTTCTAACTGCAATTTATAAACGTTGCACGTATCCACATAACTCTAAACACTGGCATTGTTTGAAAGTTTAATTCGAGCGTTAGTAACACATATTGATAACATTGCTATAGAAATATTCCTTTTCTGGAGGTTCGTGAGATTTTAAAGTTTTGGCACATATTTGTTGGGTATTCCGGACGGTGAGAATCTTGATTGGCTACTGCAGTAGATTTTATTCTTATTTTTTACTCGAAAACCTTTATGTTTGCTTTTGTATTCCCGTTATAACATATAATAAAAAATATCTCGTGCGTGAAAATGCCAGTATAATCATTTATTTATTAGAACTTCATGCAACACAAAGCGGATCTAATGGGCTTTAGG
Source organism: Mythimna vitellina (assembly GCA_949316375.1). Taxonomy (NCBI): domain Eukaryota; kingdom Metazoa; phylum Arthropoda; class Insecta; order Lepidoptera; family Noctuidae; genus Mythimna; species Mythimna vitellina. Next base: position 8,161,423 of record OX438696.1, read on the forward strand.
CGTTCTCTACCATTCAACCAAAGGTAGTGAAGAGAGAACATAGCATAAGAAAAAGAAGAGATTATTAAAAAATAAGTGTAAAAAAGTATGTAAGTATCCTCATGCATACAAAATAAACATACATATACAAGATTATTTTTAGTATATGCAAAACCTGAATATAGTTCGTTCAGAAACATTAACCGAATGGATTTTAATAATTTTTACAGCATGTTATATTTTTCCCAATAATATTTAAATAAAGACTCAAGTTGGACACCACCGACACTAAATACAACACAGGTCACGGCAGGTCATAGCGGGCATTAGATGCCAGCGTACAGCTGGGTGTGGGAGCAAAAAATCCTTTAGTTGTTCAGATGGCCCGGTAACCATGTATTTTTGCGGACAACCAGGTAGTATAACAAACTTATTACTTTATGATTTTTCATGGTACAGTTATGAAATGTTGTACATAAATTCTTTACATAATAATACTAGACACGTGTTTCGGGTTTCGCATATTATGCTAAAACTAATGTTGTATATACATTTAATATAATATATACTTCTAAATAAAATATATTCATATAAGATGTCGTTTCGATGAAATGATCAAACTGTTCGAAGTTACAAATTAAATGCAAGACGAATGATGTGATTGGCTCCTAATTCTTTCAACCAAACATAGTGCTCAACATTATGTCACATAAGTCTAACTTTCGTTCAAAAACTTGGTGTAATAATGGGAGGAGCTTTTTGGTATTTGTTGAATTTCCCCAAAGATTATATTTTACATAAATATATTTTAGTTTTTAATATAAAATAACTTTCAACAATAAAAGCTGGGTGCTTTCCCTGCTAATTTGTGCACAACATTGTAAAAACTTTTGTCGAATGAAAGTTGTTCGGAAACTGTGGACACCGGAATTCGAAGTTATTAATTTTGCCGACATTAATTTTAGTTTTTGAAACTGTCGCAAATTCTACTAGGAATGCGATATTGTACGTATTTTTTGCTTTACTCTCTCAGCCAATACATTTTACTCTTAAAATTTAAGTTTTAATTTCGACGGGTTCAAAGCAGAAGTTATCTGTGATGTTCTGATAATTGCAGTAACTTAGATACTTTAGGTATCATGTTGTAAAACATGAAAAATATTCTTCTCCCGTCGGGTACTAGAAATTAAAAAAAAATAAAGCAATAACTTTATTTATAAAATAACTGTAATTGTAAAAATAAAAAATTGCATATTGGCTGCAATTTTTTTTTAGTGTTCTGGGATGTAAGAATTTCAGTAAGTTAATGTTTTCAGATTTTCTTTTTCACTTTGCATCTTTTGATTTTTTTAAGTATCCTATACTAATTAAATAAGTGAATAGATAACTTCTTAATACTATGAGTAAAATGGTTTCTAATTAAATCAAAATAGCTGAGTTGATCTTTAATTTCCGACCTCCAAGTCCTATGGTAAAATAATTAAATAAACTAGGTAGGTCTTTGTATCAACAAAGAAATGATTACTGCATCTGTGATACAATACGCCTATAATACATTCATAGAGAACCGGATACAATAACATACTAATTTGACTTATAAATATGTGGTCCAAATGAAAAGTGAACACCATAGTCTTTATCAAAGGAAATAAAATGCTGTTCGTTTTAATAGTAAGTTCGGATTTTAGTCAGTAAAAGTCAGGAGGGAGAGTCAGAACTCTCCCTCTCGTTTCACCCTGAGTGGGAGGAGATATTTTATTACATTAAAAAAAAGTAGGTCTTAAGTGCATCGTTTGAGAATGAGTTAGCGGATTAGGACTTTCAAATAATCCTCAGTCAGGTTAAAATGGAGGAGGTTCTCAATCCTTCCTTCCGACTTGTGTAGCGTGAACATACTCATTTGTTTTGTACAGGTACTTGAAACATTTCAGCAATAGTTTTTCCAGAATATTACCCCTTTTTCTGGAAATGTGGCCTTACAAATCAAAGATTCTTCTATGGCATTTGGTGATGAGCCTCATGGGTGTCTTAAGTTCGGCTATAATGGAATCGTTGGTCCGATGCTCTGTCCAGTGGATTCTGTCATTTTTCTCCAACAGCAAATCTCAAAAGCGTAAATCCGTCGCATCAAGCTTAAAATCGCTACCGTTTATAAATAATACCAGCTTATAAGAACGCAGTCGCATAGGTGGCTTGGCAGAAAGCCCGAGTGTTCACGAGTTATTGTCGGAAATATAGTCTGCTAGTGTGGTCTAGGACTTAACCACTATTTAACCGTACAACTTGAGCTTTATGCTCTTTATAAAGACATGTAGTTTGTACTTAAAGATGATAAGATTTGGGGGATTGTTCGACAGAAGTCATCGGGTTCCTGGAGTGCAAATGAAAGAATATTGGTAGGTTTTAGTTAGTAAAAGTTCGAGTCTATCTTCTCCCTGTGTGGGAGAAGTTATTTGATTATTTGACACCTAAAAAAAGAAGATCATTAGTATTGAGATAAATCGTTGCTGAGGTTCCGCGAGACGTTTTTTTTTGTTTTTTTTTTGAAATAATGATTGTAATAGCTTCTGCCAGTGACAACGCCTGTGTAAAAATTGGAAATTCCTAAAAAAGAATAATGGTCCTACGGCCTAATTCAAGTCTACCCGTGTTCCAAGGTTCATTAAAATCCGTTCAGCCGCTAAGACGTGAAGCAGTATTATATTACTATAGATACCATAATATATAATGTTACACATTTTTAGCTCTTTAAATTCTTCACCTATGGAAAATCATAATATAATAATATTCCACAACTATCACACAACGCCGTCTAGTCCCAAGCTGAGCAGAGCTTGTGTTATGAGTTTTAGACAACTGATAAACACAGTTGTATATTTCTAAATACATACATATTCAGACACAGAACAAATCATCGTGCTCATCACAACAAACATTTGTCCTGGGTGGAAATCGAACTCACGACCTACGGCATAGCAGTCAGGTCCACTAACCACTAAACCAACAGGCCAGTCAAAAATACACGTTACTAGAAACTTGTCGGAACATCCCTTATAAAAATGAATGTGTTCACTTTAGTCTTAAAACTAATATTGAACCTATATTAATCTCAGTTTCCACTCATTTACAACGCTCTTGGGATTCCTACCACCCTCATAAGTCATTCTTTTAAAGACAATCTCAAACAATATCTGCTAAGAGCTCCTAGCCTATAAAGGCCTGAATACCGACACACATTTTCTCACTTCATTAATCTTTATAAAATTGAGTCGAACCTCCTTTTACAAAACCAAACCGGTCATTAAAGACAAAATGGCGCGTAAAAAAGAGTGAGAAGATATTGTGTAAAACAAATGTGACAAAGTTTACGGTGAATAATAAAAACCCCATAGGAAAGAAGGGTTATAAATTTTTACCCATAAAATTAAGTACAACAAAGAAAGATACAGAGGACTAGGATATAAAACGTCAATATAAACGAGACTGTATTACGTGTATGGAATCAGGCGATGCTTTGTCAAGTGTGAAAATAAGGTGAGATGTTCGAACGTACGGGACAATAGTTTGCACGAACCCTTTTTAATCCAACTGCCAAGAACCAATTATATAATCTAGACTAGACTAAAATCATTCTATTCATTATGAGTCCCGACTGTTGCTGTCAATATATTCAGTATCTAATACGGAAGATATTCAAATTCTGTTTATTATTTGTTTTATTTAATGTGTGTATTTCAATGTTGTAGTAGTTACATTTCTTTCAACATAAACTGAACTTCTTTTTTTTACGCAGTCCAGTATTTTATTTGTTTAATGTTCGGCAAAGTCATAGATTTTAAAACGGCCATCACAAATAAAATCTAGTCTTTATTGTTTGTGTTGCATCAAATTTCGATTTCAAAACCATTGAAATAGCAGGTACATATAATTATAGTCCTTCTACGATATAATCTGACAATATGGACACAGCGAACAAAAACTGGATAAAGTGAAAATTTACCGTCCTAAAAACATAATCGCACGATTATCGACTAAGTCCAGTCGGCGTTAGATACTCGTAACTGGAGAATATTTTTTGCACGATCCATTAGTTGAAAGACTAGAAATAGTTTACAAGTTCCGGAAAAATTCATTGGATGAATTCCTATTATGCTGTCTTATCTAAATATACATATGCTTACACTCTTTGTCATTCTTTTTCTATCGCTGTAAAGGCTGTTTTTTTTTAAGTGTGGAAATCATCTTATGACTTTTCGCGCTCTGGGCGGAGCGAGAGGGCGGGTCAGACTTTTACTGATTAAAACCACACCTGTGTCCTTCAGTTGCCCTTTGCGTTCTAGAACTACGGATTTCCTTTCCAGAAATTCTCCGCGGTCCTAGCTAGCGGGCATCGGCCCTGCTGGGCCCCTACGGTATGCTGACATCTCCTTGAGGAGCGCGTGAATCAATACGCGCTGTTGACGACTGGGCTCGGTCCGATCAATTACCGGACGGCCGGACGGCAAGCTACCCATTGCTCGACGTCCGCAAGCTCGCGTCTACCTTGGCCGGTTGTCGGGGTCAGAATCTCGGCGGCTAGGGCGTGATTCGTTCCCTCACGCGTGCGGCTTACCTCTTCGCTAACATTACTGCTTCGCAGAAAGAAGCCACCGCCTGCCATTCCTCCTTGCTTCGGACCATAGCCCGAACCAGCCATAAAGTGTGTAGAAAAAAACTAAGATGAGCTACCGGGACCTTTAGCTAACTCAACAAAACTAAAAGCTTTGGCTATCAAATACATCATAAATACTAATTTAAGTTACAATAGCTGGAAGGCATATACCTACCCAATAAGCTATTGAAATGAACCACTCTTAGACCACAAACATGAAAGAAATTAGCTCTTTTTGTGCAAAACACATTCTGGATGTTGTAAGAGTGAGTTTTGCCCATTACACTGTTGAAATGCGCTCATTTTTGTAGCTCATTTAACGATTTTATCAACAAGTTATTGGGATTATCTTTATAGGTAGTAATAATAGTAGCAGCAAGAAACATGTAACTGAGATATTTGTAACAAGATTGAAAAGAGTCCAATGGAGTTTCTTCTCCATAGAGGTCTACACTTTGGAATGTGCAATTAGTGATTAGTGATTTTTTTCTGACTGACTGACTTCTTGACAATTCAAAAGTGCGTCTTAATGGTTTCTCATCTATAATCTTTAAAAAAAAATTGAACCTACTGGCTATATAATCATAGAAAAAAAAATCAATTACTGACAAAAACCGTGTCCACATTTTCAACCCCGTATGTTTTCAACACAAAGGATATTTTCTAGCAGCGCCTCCAGGTGTATCCGTGACCGCATTGCCAACGTGTGCTCATATGTTGCCTATTCTCTTTTGGTACGTGAGTAAAATAAACTTTTACACGACTTTTACTTAAGAATTCTCTTGCAGACCTCTTCGTGGTTTACAAAACGAATAGATTGCTAACGGATTTGCGGCAATAGAAAAAAAACGTGTTTTTTTTACATTTGGATTTTATTTAAATTTATTTTACAGTTTAAAAAGTAACTAGATTGCTTGGCGTGGAAACTTAAGGGCCATCTTGAGTTTCCACGCCAAGCATTCCAGCCCCCCTAGTCAAGTTACAATTGTTTCGTTTGCATCGAATGCCTAGAGTAGGCTTCGCCTCCGATTCCTTTGTTCTGACCACGTGACCGAGCGTTGAGATGACGTCAGAACAAAGGAATCGGAAGCGCGGCCTACTCGAGACGTTCGACGCAAATGAAACGATCGTAACTTGGCTAGGGGTAGGTTTTCCCGTCGTCTATCGTCGTCATCCAACAGAGAGATAGAAGATAGATACCAGAAAGTTCTCCTGGCACTCGGTAATACCGTCATTCACTCGAATACAAATTTGTTCCAGGAAATAAATGTTATTTTTTTAACTAAAAAATGTAGGAAAAATTCTAGTCATTCAGAATTTCGATTAAATTTACAATGATTCTGTTGTTAATTTTTTGTTTGACTTTTTAAATTGTTGAGTACTTTAAAAAGGGTCAAAGTTCATGCAAAATAGCAGATTTTTTTAAGGTCTTAAGGTTCTAGTTTTACACATAGCCTAGATAATATCCACAAGATATCTGTGTTTCCAAAATATCGAATGAAAAATGTGTAAAACTAGAACTACTAACGTCATAATCGCGTAAGAGCGGTTGTATGAGAAACAGTGAAAATGTATGTCGGGTTGGATTATCTTAAGCGCCAGATAAAGCTATAAAGTACATTGACCTTAGTGGGTATCCTGAGCATATAATTTAGAGAATCGTTGTGCATTACTAGAAAATGTATCAGATAATGTCGTTTTTTTTAACCGATTTCTAAAAAAGGAGGAGGTTCTCAATTCGGATGTTTGTATTTTTTTTTTATGTTTGTTCGGGCATAACTTCGTTGCTTGCCAACCGATTTGAAAAATTCTTTGTTTGTTGGAAAGGATATACTTTCCAAATGGTCTCATAGTCACCAAGTTGGGATCTGATGATGGAATCTTGGCAAAATCGAAGGAACTCCTCAAATATTATAGGCAACCATATAGTGATTTTAGTATTTTCATCGATAACTTAAGTATTTACAGTCAAAAAGTAAAATTTGAAGAAGTGGAACTGATGAAGAAGACAAGAAATAGTCAACGGAACTTCTTACTTGCATAGATATCACAATGAAGATAGTTATGCGACTATGACAATACAAATAAATGAATGGTTCTAAATAGTTACGTTGAAAATGGTAACTTCGAAGTGATCTGATGATGATGATGGAGCCGGAAGGTAGACACTGGAACTCCGTAATTAATCAATGTAACCTAGCCGTGTTTGGGCTTATTAGAATTGTCATGGGATGCACTTTGGCTATAAGGTACTATCAAACTGATCTGATGATGGGGCCGGAAGGTGGAAGGTAGACACAGGAACTTCATAATAACACAATGTAACCTAGCAGTGTTTGGGTTAATTGGAATTATCATGAGAAATAGGCATCTGTTTATAAGTGTATCGCAACTAAAAAGTGTGAAATAAAAAAAATCGGTGGAAATCGGTGTTAAATAAGATACAAATACTACCGAGTAACACCGACTTCCGAAATTAAAAATATTTTGATCCTTTTAGTATTTTTTTTTAGTGAAGTCGGTTATTCTGTTTTTGTAAAAAGATTTTTTTAAGGTGAGAAATCATTGAATGACTTCTATTGCTCTAGATTGGAGCAAAAGTGCGTGTCAGACTTTTAATGACCTATGTTCCTCCTTTGCCTTGCGTTCCAGACTCCGAGTTTTCCGTTTGAAAATCAACCCATGGCCCCAGTAGGCTTCAGCCCTGCTGGGCCCCTATGGATTTGTTAGATGTCGATTAAGTACAGCTTATGTCTTTGCTTCCGTTTTTTAAATTAAGTCTGTCAATAAATATACATAAGTGGGTCAATGTACTTTATGCAAATTAATCTGGCGCGTATCATAAATTTTATAACACCGACATGAATTCAAACAGAATAATTAAATATTGGAAAAAATAGCAGTTGATCGGCCCTTGTAAAGAATAATAATTTTTAAAAGGTTTTAATATAACAAATTATTCAGGCATAATTTAAATATAGCATAGTCGGCCTTATAATGTTCCCACTGTTGGGAATCAGGCCTCTTTTCTAGGAGAGGGAATGGGCCGTAATCCACCACGCGGGCCCATTGCGGATTGGTGAATGTCACATGTCTTCGAATTTTTGGTTCTAGGACATGCCGGTTTCCTCACGATGTTTTCTTTCACCGTTTTAAGAGCAGTGGTGATGAAATAAATTACACAAAGTAATGCGCCTGGCTGGGTTTGAACCCACGACCTTCAACTCGTAACTCGAGGCCGTTACCACTCGGCCACCACTGCTCTCTAATTTAAATTAATTCTTGATACTTGAAATGTTCAGTCTGTAAACCTTTGATTTCTATTGAAATTCACGTACTTTCCTCAATATTTTATATATTATAGTAATAGTAATATTCACACAACTATCACACAACGATGTATAGTCCCAAGCTAAGCAGAGCTTGTGTTATGAGTACTAGACAACTGATATACTTAAATATTTCTAAATACATACATATCATAGATAAATTACACCCAGACACAGAACAAATGGTCGTGCTCATCACACAAACATTTGTCCTGGGTGGGAATCGAACCCACGACCTCTGACATAGCAGTCAGGGCCACTAACCACTAGACCAACAGGCCAGTCAAAATAAAAATATTATTTCGAGCATGTAAAGCTATTCCGTTTTGCCTGTACTTTGTATTTTGTTAACCAGGTCGTTCGTAGCTTGTGAAAACTTGCAGGCTAATAGAAAACTTGTAACTTTTAACGATGCATCTGACGTGCGTCGGGCTTCACCGACTTTTACCGTATTTTGCAATATCGAGTAACAAGTTTCGAAACCTTGATATTAAGTTGCTTTGAGTTTGGGCTATTAATTTTAATCAGAAAAATATCTAGCTTGCGCTCTTAAAGACCTTATAAAATATGAACTTACATTTTCCAAACATATTGCATATTTTTTTGAGTTGCGAAATCATCTAATATCTCATCCCGGTCTAGTAGAGTGAGAGAGAGTGTCAGTCTTTCTATTTTGTTTATTTTTATACTGCTCTATAAAATTCTTATTATGAATTATCAGTCTATACTCTATTCGCGATAGCCGCGATAGTCCGTGATAAGGCCTGTCATACTGTATGGATCAGAATGTTGGGCTGTGAAAAAGACGGATGAAAAACGATTGCACGTAGTGGAGATGAGAATGTTGAGATGGATGTGTGGTGTGATGAGAATTGATAAAATGAGAAATGAATATATTAGGGGAAGGTTGAAGAGGCGCGCCAGTGACTGAATATTTGAAAGGGAATCGTTTGTCTTGGTATGGTCATGTGAAGAGGAAGGATGAAACGCATGTTACTAAAAGGGTTATGAGTTTACATGTGGATGGATAAAGAGGGAGAGGGAGACCAAAGAAAAGATGGATGGATTGTGTGAATAGTGATATGAAAGAAAAGGAAGTTAGTGATAGCATGACGAGTGACAGGGCAGAGTGGAAGAAAAAAACGTGTTGCGCTGACCCCAAATAATACGGAACAAGGACAGGAAGATGATGACTCTATTCGCGATAGCATTAGACAGAAGTAAAAAAAAGTTGTTTTATATAAGTACAATCCATGAATATTGTGCTTTATTACAGTTAAGATTGATACTGAATTTATTATAATCAACTTATAATCCTACTGTTATAAGAATGAAGTATAGGTACAAGTTATTTAAAATTAGATGAAAGAGTAATGTGCACACTTGCTTTTACGTTCTGACTAAAACCCACACAGGCACCCACGCATCCACACGCTAACCTTCATTGTCCTTTGCAATTCAGGGCTGCGTTGAGTGGAACAAATTTGCAACTTAGGCAGGCATAGCCTAGCGGGCCTCATCAAATACGCTGACCACGCTTTGAGGCACGCTTGAGATTCAGCCCGCCGTCAATCCGGGTTTGGTTCTTATCGAACGGTTGGCAACCCGTTACTCGTCGACCGCTAGCTCGCGCCTACGTTGACCGGGAATTGCCTTGCAACGTATACATACTATTTACGGAGCCTTCATATTACCTAATGGGCATCAAGTACAATCGATTCACTTGTCGAGAAAAATGTTAGTGGGTTTTTCTACCAGTATATTTCAGTCTCAGATCATTGCCCAGCAATAAGACAACATAAGTATTATATTGGTTGACAATAATAATAATAATATTCCACAACTATCACACAACGCCGTCTAGTCTCAAGCTAAGCAGAGCTTGTGTTATGAGTACTAGACAACTGATAAGCATACTTATATATTTCTAAATACATACATATAGATAAATTACACCCAGACACAGAATAAATGATCATGATCATCACAAAAACATTTGTCCTGTGTGGGAATCGAACCCACGACCTCCGAAATAGCAGTCAGGGCCACTAACCACTAGACCAACAGGCCAGTCAAATAAAGTATAATATATAAATAAATAAATAAGTAACCAAAAAAAAACTTTTTTTTAATTTGATATAAACTAGTCTTGACTGCGATCCCACCTGATGGTAAGCAGTTATGCAATCAAACTAGTGCGCCTCACCATCAGGGTGAGGCGCACTAGTTTATTTAGAGCCTATTCACTGTAGCCTCGAAGACACCCAAATTATAATCGGATGGAAAGACCTCAGCAGGCAAATAAAAATATTACTAATAATATTAATACTATAAACCAGAAGTCTGTAAGTGTTTTACCATACCTACCTATATTATCATGATCATTTAAGCCAATAGACATTGCTGGTCATAGGCCTCACCCAAGCGTCGACACAACAACCGATCCTGTGTGTCTCGCATCCATCAGATTTTTGCAACTCTCAACAGGTCATCGGCCTACCATGTGAGAGGCCTTTTGACGCTGCATCTTCTGGTACGCGGTCACCACTCTAGAAACTTTACACCTGCCTATAAAGGTAACTCTACAGTACGAAATTTTTTGAGAATCCAGTCGTGATAATTATACCAAACAAAAATCTTGTCCCAACCATTCCAAAATCGATCCTTAACAATAAAAGCGTCCTTAAAAATGACTGAAACCATACAATCCAAATTTTTACCAACCTCACTTCAAAAAACATCAATAAAGTTGACATTCCCTTGACAGAAACTTTTTAAACTTTAATTGCCCACGCCCACAGTTCAGTCGTATCACGTACCAAAGTAACTGTCCTTACAACAGGTGTCTTAATCTCTTTATTAACCCTCACAAGGGTTTTATTGTTCAATTTTATTTCCATTGTCCAACTTTCCTCGACATCATATTGTGACGTCAGAATTCGAGAGTGACGTCGTTACGAGGAAAATGGGGAGTTTAACCCCTTTTATGTTATCAAACGTCTTTGTGGAAAAGATAATCCAGTTTCTAATATCTTGGTTGTTTAAAGAATAATAAAATCGTTCATATTATAAAAAAAAATATTAGGTAATTGATTATGGTTGGATTAAAAAAAAATGGGAATGACTTCTCCCGCTCTGGGTGGAGTGAAAGAGGGAGTGTCAGACTTGTGTTTTCTTCTTCGGTAACTCTTTCGAAAAAAGCAGCAACCCTGATGACATGGCCTTGTCAATATTACTGACCACTTTGAGGCACTAAACGCGCTGTTAAGGGCCAATCGCCTACTCCTCGGTAACAGCCAGGTTAATAGGTTTGAAAAAATTATGTGTTTGTTATATATTGTTATATATTGTAATTGGGGATCCAGATTTGGTTAAGTCCAATCTGCAAAGCCTCGAGCACAGGCGCAGAGTAGCCAGCCTATCGGTGTTTTACAGGTTACATTTTGGAGAGTGTGCGCGGGAACTGCATGACTTGATTCCGCCATCTCCTTTCTACCATCGGACAAGCCGACGAACGGCGAGTATCCACCCTTACGTTCAAAATGCATAGCATATATTAATCAATCAATATTATCCAAAGAAAATGACCAATATTGAGACCCAATATTTTTTAAACTCAGCGAGGCTGTGTGCGGGTGCAGGCGGCCAGACTTGCGCTAGCATTCAAACGTAGGTGTGGGCAAAGTTGTCATCTTTGCGATTGGAACATTTGCATCTGAATCACTGAAAGGTTCCGAAACAGTTATATATATCATTTGGAACAACGGCTCAAAAGATACGAATGGAACATTTGAAACATCGGCTCACAAGATACAAACGGAACATTTGGAACATCGGCTCAAAAGATACAAACAGATTATTTGCAACATCGGCTCACAAGATACAAACGGAACATTTGAAACAACGGCTCAAAAGATACAAACGGAAAATTTGAAACATCGACTCACAAGATACAAACGGAACATTTGAACCATCGACTCACAAGATACAAATGAAACAATTTTAACAATGGCTCAAAAGATACATATAGACGTTGACTGTTATTAATTGTGATTTGTTACGTTGCGTCATATACACTAACAGTTTTATTTAATTGAATTTTGATTTGCGAATAATTTAAAGCAGATATTTTTATTTCAGAACATTAATTATATTTACACTATTTACGTCTTAATATGAATTTTGAAAAGACTGGAGGTCACGTAAAGTAAAGAGTGTTTTAGTGTTCCAATTGTTCCAAATGATGCATTTAAAACATTACTGCTGTTCCAATCTTTTGGAACACTAAAATGTTTCGGAACAGTAAGTCGGTTCAGTAAAGAGCCTATTCATTCGGTGGACAACGCGCTACGTATGTGTTGGCGCGAATGTTTACGAACATTTTCTATTAGTGTGAGTTTATAGCCTAGCTCACTGTAGAAGACCCAATACGATACGATACATAGATTTCGGGTGGCAGTTAATTGATCTGTGCTGTGACTTTCGGAAGGCGTCCACGGCTCGATCAGAGTATAGCTTAAGACAAAAATCATATCACCTGTAATCTGTAACATTGCCACCATCGATCACCTACATGAGGTTGTAGCGGTGCTATGCTCATTGCCCAAACGCGACCTCCACCGTATTATGTTTGTAATTTGTAGTAGGACAATGTTTGTATTTGTAATTATTCTTTTTTGAAAATTTTTTCGTCCCTTTTTCTTTAGTACTCACTAAACAGCTATGCTCGGAGTTATCTAGCGTGATTGCATCAGAAATGAAGATTTCCGTAGGAGAACCAAGGTTACTGACATAGCACGAAAATCGCCAAACTTAAGCGGCAGTGGGCAGGGCACATTGCTCGTAGAACAGTTTTGTCCATGGGGACAAAAGGTTCTAGAGTTTCAGCCATGTACCGAAAGCCGCAGCGCTGGAACCCCACCTCCCACAAAGTGAATCGATGACCTGGTGAGGGTCGTGGGAATCCGATGAATGCAAGAGAATAGGACCGGCCATTATGGCGACACTTGGAGGAGGCCTATTTTCAATAGTAGATGTCTTTCGGCTGAAAGAATGATGGTGACTTAATAAAAACAGACACCGCCAAGAAAATGCTTTGTTCAGTTCCCAACCCAGTAATCTATATACATAAAAGCAAAATACCACTCACTGATTAATCGAGAGGTGAGCCAAGAGGATCATTGGCAATGATGCACTCGTTGAGTCGAGGCTTCAAAGTCTTGAGCATCGATGCCGAGTTGCTAGCCTGTCAGTTTTCTACCGGTTGCATTTCGGGGAGTGTGCTTCGGAATTGCATAACCTAATTCCACCTAGCCCGTTCCATCATCGGACCACCAGGCTTACGGCAATGCGCCACCGGTACATGGTGGACATCCCACCTAAACGCACAAAACGTTTTGGGAACACATTCATTGTGCGTACAGCTAAAGAGTGGAATTCCTTGCCGGAATCTGTTTCCTGATGGCTGCAACCCGGGAATATTTAAGTCAAGAATGAATAGGTATACTTCTAGGTAAGCGCGTTCCATCGTCGACCGCATCGTCGCTTTCCATCAGGTGAGATAGCGGTCAAGCGCGAACCAATAAAGAATACAAAAAGAAAAACACGAAATCTCAGAAACTATAAACACCTACAAACTTAAAATTTGGCAGATAGGTTCCTTATAGGGTGTAGACATCCGCTAAGAATGAATTTTTCGAAACTTCACTTCTAAAAGGGTAAAACGAGGGTTGGAAGTTTGTATGGAGAAACCTATTTTCACGCGGGCGAAGCCGCTGGCAGAAGCTAATCTAATATATTATTATACTTATTCAACACACACACATACAAAGTGGTAATTTGGCAAAAATAACGAGTAAAAACAATAATTAATTAAAATTCACAGATTATATCGTGGTTATTGTTGATTTTATTTTGTCTATCTCCGACCTTTTTAGCCCCTTTTACGAGCATCGTGGTCAAGCCAAGGGTAGGCCGAATGAATAATGTTTGCATAAATACTACACAGCTATAAACCTTGCCTATATTATACCTTTTACTTTGCTAGTTAAAATTTAAAGTACCTACTCGTACCTTAGGTATGAATTTGTTTTTTTATTTTTATAAATTAATTGATATTAGGTCCTCGTATTCGTGTCCTAAGGTTGTCTGGTCATATATTTAAGTCAGTATAAAAGTTTTGTTACTATTTTGGTGTACAATAAAGTTTATTTTATTCCATTCTATTCTATTCTATTCTGTTCTATTCTCTATTACATTTTATCTATAAATTAAGTAAAATATTTGTGTATCGATTCAATCACGAGCTAGTAGCTAGCACAAGCACTCATTATTATGTGCGACAATTGGTTCTAAATGACCTATTAGATTGTTAAGTAATTTAGAATCATTTGTCGTAGGTACACATATTTCTTGAATAAGAAAAACTTTAGACAGATTGAAAATATGACAAAGTATAATTTTATTGCTCGTGACTGTTCAGGGTGGCTTAATACACAATACATAATATCTACTAATACTGTAATAAATATTGTAAGAACAACACTTTTTTTTAAAGAGTTACCCTGGAGTTTCTTTCCGTTTCTTCTCCATAGGAAACGACCTATTTGGAAGCATGCACCAGCTTCTGAAGTTTCATAAGTGGCCATGTAGGCTTATGTAAAATAAAAACTTTTGAATTTTGTTTTTTTTTTATGAAACATCAGTCACGTGACCAACGATGCAACCGGTATAGTGACAAATATCAGCTAGTTTAATGTGTATCCGATCTTTTCCGTGCGCAGTCCGCTGTGCACATGTGTTTTTTTATGGGAAATAATCCAATGACTTCTCTCGCTCTAGGGTGGAGCGAGAGGGTATGTTAGACTTTTATTAACTAAAACCTGCGTGTGTCCTTCAGTTGCCTTTTGCGTTCCAGGGCCACGGTATCTCTTTCAACAATTACCGTGGCCCTAGTGGGGTCACATCTTTACGTACGTAAACGTTTAATTGTTTCGATTTATTTAAATTCATAATATAATAATGTTCAACATTATTCTGAACAATTATACTGCTTATAAGAATCGAAACAATATGAGATCAAATATTTTATTTTAATAAAAGTTATGTCCATTTGTCCGTCGCTGGTATAGAACCAGCAAAATATAAAAAAGCAAACTGAACACAGAAAATGATAAAAAAAAAATCTTTCCCTCCAAACTTTTCAGTCTACGCACAAATGCGATCTGTCCAAACGTCCTAAGGTTACGAACAAATGGCCCACGTTTTATCTCCACGACCAGGCTTTTTCGCGATATTGAGTACCACGATCCATCAAAGCTTTTCAAATCGTTAGAGCACTTAATTACAAGATAGTCTTTGTAAATTACGGTTTAAATGAGTTTATCTACCAATTTTGGTTAATCTCATCAATAAGTAATTTTTTTTTATTAGTTGGGAAAATCATCTTATGACAAATCCCGGTCTTGGGCAGAGCGGGAGATAGTGTCAGACTTTTACTGACTAAAAACCCACTCCTGTTCCTTCTTTGCCTTCGTTCCAGGGCCCCGGGTTTTTTTTCGCACTACCCGTGACCCCAGTGGGCTTCGACCCTGCTGGGCCCCTACGATTTGCTGACATCTCCCTGAGGCGTGCGTGGAACATTACGCGCCGTCGACGACTTGGGCTCGGTCCGGACGATTACTGGACGGTCAGACAGCGAGCCAGCCATTGCTCAAGCCCGCGCCTACGGTGGCCGGAAATCAGGATCGGAATCCCGGCAGTGGTTGGGGCGTGAGGACCGTTGCCGCACGCGATCGGCCGCCTCCTTTGCTAGCATTACTGCTTCGCAGAAGGAGGCGACCGCCTGCCACTCCTCTTCTCTCCGGACCATGGGCTGTACCAAGGCCCGGCGCGAGAGATCGCCGCCGCCGATCGCCCCCACGAGGAAACGGCGTTGCTTTGCCCAAGCAGCACACCTCCACCGTGTGCTCCACCGTGTCCTCCGGTCCACACAGTGGCCATTATTGCTAGTGGAATTAGTCATTAGATTTTTTTCCTCATTATTTGGTATTAATTAGTGTTATAGAAAAATAATTTTGTTTTTTTTTCCAACATTTTTCGTATGTCGGAAGTTAAAACCGTTAGATTTAACACATTCAAAATTAGCGATCGTCACAGAATATTTCGGATTTTAAAGAGTGAGACTTGATTTTAGGTTTCACGGGTAGAATTTATACATAACTTATACTTGTATTTAGTCCCAGAACTGTCTGTACATAAATGAAAGGCGTGTCGTCGGTAGATTGTGAAGATTATTCCTAGAAACCACTTTACTGTATTCATAATAATCATAATCAGCCTTTCAATATTCCCACTGCTGGGACTCAGGCGTCCTCTCTAGGAGAGGGAATGGGCCGTAATCCATCACGTGGGCCCAGTGCGGGTTGGTGAATGTCACACGTCTTTGAATTTTTGGTTCTAGGACATGTCGGTTTCCTCACGATGTTTTCCTTCACCGTTTTGAGAGCAGTGGTGATGAAATAAATTACACAAAGTAATGCGCCTGGCTGAGTTTGAACCTACTGCTACTGCAGTGCTCTACTCTTGCTGTATTGATTATATAAAATTAAAACACGACTGTTGGCCTGTCAGTCGTCCTAATTTTATCTCACCAAAAAAAAAAACAATTATTTCCTTTTATCTATCAATTTTAAAATCTATTACGTGTTTTGTTTAGCCATTTAATTCATATATTTGTTTAATCATCCTGCAAGATAATAAGTTAATTTTTCATGCGATTTCCTTCAAAAAAAGAAGAATAATCGAAAATGCAAAAATGAGAGTTGACATAATGATAATAATGAAATCATATACCAGAAAATAAAAATCAAAATAAATAAGCCGTTATGTTCGTCATGGTTTAATTTTTATTGATATAGTAACTAATTAAAAACCACTATCTTCTAACCACTAGCTTCTGCCCGCGGCTTCGCTCGCGTAAATGTAGGTTTCTCCATACAAACTTTGAACACCCGCTTCATCCCTTTAGGGAGTGAATTTTGGAAAATGCTCTTTTAGTGCTCGTCTACGTCATAAAAGGAAACTTCGCGCAAAATTTCACGCTCCTAATTCCAGTAGTTTCGGCTGTGCGTTAATATGTCAGTCAGTCAGTTTCTCCTTTTATATGTATAGATATAAAATAGAATAGAATAAAACATTATTGTACACAAAAACTTTTAAACGAACTTAATCTATTGGTACAATGGCGATATATATATATTTACTTAACAGTAAATTTAAAAACTAAAAGTTTACTGCAGTCTCCTATCAAGCTACCATTTCTTTGCATTCTAAAAAAAAAAGAAGCAGGTCTTCAACGGCCATCATTCTCGTCGTCTCGGTATTAGTAGATTTCTTTTTTGCCGATTGTCTTATTACGGGCAATTTCCTTAAGTGGTAAGCGTCTCAGATCTCTGTGTTCGTATTTTCTCGCCTGGGCCCTTCAGAGAAAATGGTATCGTCTGGTTCGAATGGATTAAGACCCTCGTACATTAATTAAGAATGTTTGTCTTTCATTGCTTCGCGTTTATCAAAGTGCATGTTTCGTTTGTTATTTTTTTTCATTTGTGATTTATGTCCTTCGAGGATTTAGCTTGCCCTTAAGTGCCGTTAAGATTGTTTTATTGTTGTTTGTGAGTACGAAATGACTTTAAATTTAATTGGAACACATAAAGTTGAAAGGGGAGTTAATTCTCTGATTGAAATTTAATGACGTTATCATTTAGTGGTCATCATGCAAAAAATAATTAGACAGTGGCGTAATGTTTTGAATAGCTTACGTGATATCAGATGCCGTAATATCCCAGTATATCTATATTATATTAAAATGAGGTTCTGGAATGGCGCCCGCGTACCGGAAAAAATAGCGTTGGAAGGCCTCCTACAAGTTGGACCGATTTCTTGGTAACGGTTGCGGGAGTCCGATGGATGCGAGACGCACAGGACCGTTCATTGTGGCGACACTTGGGGGAGGCCTATGTCCAGCAATGGACATCTTTCGGCTGAAATGATGATGATGATTAAAATGAATCCCTATTTTGCTAATTCTTTTTTGCTGTGTTTGTTATTGTTAGGAGAAGTTATAAAAAAAGAAAACAGAAAGTCGCACTAAAAATTAGAAAATGTCAGAAAAATACGACGACTATTTATTGACAGTTTATAGCTAAGACAGGACGTCTATCGGGTTAGTTTGTAGGTAATAAAAACTATTTCAAAATAAGAACAAGGTATTGTTTTTTGTTTGTTTCAGTTCAATACTAGCACATGAAGTGCAACTATACCAATCGAAGATTTTCATGCATACATTTACTGTACTTTTATTTCTTTGTTTTAATCATCAACACACACATGCTTATCCAATTTACTTTTGACATAAGCAGAATAGTAAACATCGGCTCTATTTGCCATTAATAAAAAACTAGGCAAGTGCGAGTCGGACTCGCGCACTGGGGGTTCCGTACAAACTTGAAAGGGAAATCGCGGTTTACGATTTATGACGTATTAAAAAAAACTACTTACTAATCTCGTTCAAACCAATTTTCGATGGAAGTTTGAAAGAAAGAAAGAAAAAAGAAAGAAAAATATTTTCTTTGGCACGCATGGATACACACACTGTAAAGACAAAAATTAAGACAACTAAGAAAAAAAACATGCATGCAATGCATGCATGCATGTTTGCATGGTAATGTACATCATATATTTTTTTGTTTTATCATTCTCTTATTTTAGAAATTACAGGGGGGGGACGGGACACATTTTAACACTTTGGAAGTGTCTCTCGCGCAAACTATTCAGTTTAGAATAAAATGATATTTAAAACCTCAACATCATTTTTGAAGACCTATCCATAAATACCCCACATGTATGGGTTTGATGACAAAAAATATTTGAGTTTCGGTTCTAAGTATGGAGAACCCTATAAATTCATTGTTTTTTTTCTATTTTTGTGTGAAATTTTTAATGCGGTTCACAGAATATATCTACTTACCAAGTTTCAAAAGTGTAGTTCTTATAGTTTCGGAAAAAAGTGGCTGCGACAGAAGGACGGACAGACAGACAGACATGACGAAAATTCTTAAGGGTTCCGTTTTTTGTCATTTGGCTACAGAACCCTAAAAATAGAACAGAATAGAATGGTATTATTTTTATATAGTTCGTCTTGCAAACGAATGAAGAACATCACACCTCAGTAATTTGTGACATCAACTTGAAACATTACGACTTATCGTCAAAGACTATTGTCCTCATCCGTGCAAACTCAAAGCTGGTATTTATGTCGTCTGAGAAATATCCGATATCTAGTGTGACTGAAAGTTTAAAGTCGTAAAAGTGGTGCACTTAATGCTTTCTGGCGACCCAGATAAAGTGTTTCCTAGACTTGTTTTTAACGTTACCCTCAAATGAACTGTGAGTAACGACAGGCTACTGTGCGAGGCTCTAATAGGACTTAAGCTTACGGAGCGGTAAAATTGCGTAACACCCAGCTGACGATGAAAGATTGTCAATGAAGAGATGTTGGTTATTGTTGCGTAGTTAGATAAGACAGCTTCCTAAAAATAGTAGAGGAAGAGGTGGTAATTTGAAACCCTACTTTGCTTTTTCAGCATTTTAATAAAACTTTTTTACTAATCATCTCGAAAAGTGTTTTTTTTACTTAAACTTTAATTACTTTTGAATTAGAAACGAAAAAAATTAAACTACTTATGAAATAAGGGCTTAAAAAAAACTGTATTCGAAGCTATGATGCTGGTATTATGGAACGCGTACATTCCAAATTAGCACTTTACTTGAGATTTTGTGCCCAAGAATGATTTTATAAAAACTTTAACACCCTCAAAGCTAATAAATATTTGTGTCATGTTTCAAGTTTATTAACCCAAAGAATAACATTCTCCCATACACTTTACACCCCCTATATTGTTTTAAAATACTACAGTTTGCAAATATATCACAAATTGTTACATCTGCACTCTAGCAGGAAACAAAGTGAATGATTTCTGTAAAAAAAGTAGACATTTTTTGTACTTGACACTGGCTAAATGCACAAACAGTGCGAAGCAATGTAAAAAAAAAGAAGTGAAACACGCCCGGAATGTTCACCCACGTTTCAGTAATGCCAGTTGACATAATTTCGTATTCATACTTCCTTTTCCAAACATCATGTAGAGTACTACAAAGGATTTCCTGCCAGTTCCATTCACATTAATATTTATAATATGAGCTTACCTTTGTTTATTTATTTCGTTCACTTACGGCTTCAGCTAAATATAATAAAGAATCTCATGCACTTTGATTCGGAAATTAAATTTCGGATTTTTGTCTGTCTTGTAAACATCAAAGCGGGTATTATTATCCTTTACAATTGTGAATTGAGTTGAGCGTCATAATTTTTATGATAAGTCCAGCTCTGGTAAGGCTATGAGTTAATAAAAATGAGGCATTAATTAATGCGTTGTATGAAATGAATTGGTCTTTAGTAATTCAAACCGAGTCGAATCAGACTTGGTTGGAACGTCGGGAAGCTGCACGGTATTTTCTCGTCATATATACTACAGTATCACAAGACGAAAGTTTATGACCAGTGCATGTTGTGATGATATAAGGCTCCAAAACATGGTCGCTTACAATGGGCCTCATATGAAGACATAAAGTCACCCAAAGAGCAACGGAAAAGGCTATGGTCGGAGTTTCCTTGCGTGATCACATCAGAAATGAAGATTATCCGCAGGAGAACCAAGGTAACTGACATACTTAGAAGAATCGCCAAACTTAAGTGACAATGGGCAGAGCACATTGCATGCAGAACTGATGGTCGATGGGGACGAAAGGCTCTGGAGTGGTGACCACGTACCGGAAAACGCAGCGTTAGAAGGTCTCCCACAAGATGATTGCCGGAATTTGATGGATGCCAGACGTTCAGGATCGGTCGCTGTGGCGACGCTTGGGCGACGTCTCTGTCCAATAGTGGACGTCTTTCGGCTGAAATGATGATGATGGATTCATCACTTTGATATTTTGAGTATGTTTATCTATTTATCTCATCGTTCTGTTTCATTCTTTTACACAGCATTGGCGTAAGTTGTTCTTTTTTTTCTGTGACGCTACATAAACTAAGACTGTCTGTATATCGAGTAGTGTAATAGGCCCTTTACTACTTTTAAAAGGGCAATCGAAATACACGAATATAGAAATCAAATATGCCTACAGACACAAAATCATAACATACAATTGAAACATATTGCATAAGATTTGGCTACGAATAGCTATTAAAAGTTATCTTTAATAAAGCGGCCCTTTAACTAAACGGTGTAAAATTTTATTCATCCGAAAATTGTACAATTCCGATTTGGCCACCCTGTATAACCACGATAATGTCAATTTCAGACAACCACCTAAGTTGTTGTCTAGACAACATTGAAAACCCTATTAAAATTGTATTGTCATTGAACTTTGAGCAATTACTCTCGGGAAACTTTTGTCGTTGTACTCAAGGCTGTCACAAACCAATAATAATAACTGATACTTGAATTTGCTAAAATTTTGGGCCTTACGATTTTTGAATTTTAGACAGTAAATTTACACGATGTTAATAAGTGTATGATTTATTTAACAATTTGGAATATCCTATACGCACAAAACGTTTTGGGAACACATTCATTGTGCATACAGCTAAGGAGTAGAATTCCTTGCCAGAATCTGTGTTTTGTGATGGCTACAACCCGGGAATCTTTAAGCCAAGAGTGAATAGGTCGTGAATAGGTAGGTAGTCTAGGTAAGCGCGTTCCATCGTCGACCGCATCGTCGCTTTCCATCATGTGAGTAGTATAGCGGTCAAGCGCGAACCTATAAAGAATAAAAAAAGAACCTAACAAAGATTTATACATCTAGTTCCTAGTACAAGACGAACTTGTTTTTTTTTTCATTTTTACCTTATTGTTCAATAAATGTATAATTTACACATAATTTACACAAAAAAAACACTTGTCTGAAACCTTAAAAAGTTTATGTGACAAAGTGAAGATAGCAAGCTCGCTCACAGCATGATATCCTATGTCCATGATATCTTATATCTCGACTAAAACAAATACAATAAAGCCGAAAGTTTGCGTGTATGTATGTTTGTTACTTCTTCACGCTCGAATTGAAATAATAATAATAATATTGCACAACTTTCATGTAACGCCATTTTTTTTTTATTGGTTGGGAAAATCATCTTATGACATCCCCCGTTCTTGGGCGGAACGGGAGATAGTGTCAGACTTTTACTGACTAAAAACCCACTCCTGTTCCTTCGCCATTTAAATAATCAATCATCAAAAAGCAAGGGAACATACTCGTACTTTCAAAAACAAAAGTGTAATATTATTTTTGTTCTGAGAGTACCTTCAAGTATGTTCCCTTGAAATATTTTTTTACAACTATCACACGGACGAAGCCCGTGGCAGCAGCTAGTAATTTCTTTAAGTGGGAAGGACTTAAGTAAAGTCGCCTAAATAACCCGAAAAATTGCCAAACCAAAGTGGCAGTGAGCAGGGCACATTGCTCGTAGAATGTATGGTCGATGGGGCCGAAAGATTCTAGAGTGGTGACCGCGCACCGGAAAATGCAGCGTTGGAAGGCCTCCCACAAGGTGGACCGACAACCTGGTGATAGTCGCGGGAATGCAGTGAATGTGAGACGCACAGGATCGTTGTAGCGACGCTTGGGGGAGGCCTATGTCCAACAGTGGACGTCTTTCGGCTGAAATGATGATGATGATGATGATGAATATAAGTGTGTTATAGGATCAATGAGTATCAACGTTTACTTATAGTAATTGACAGCCCTTTACAATTCTGACAACAGCTTTGACAGATAAAATTTACTGCACACGAAGTCAATCAATTTTCCTAGCCTTTTGCCAATTACGCTATATTTGGCTTCCAGTCTAACCAGATACAGCTGTTTATCAGTGTTTTATATGAAGAGACTACCTATCAGACCTACTGTGTAATGCGATACCCTTTGTCAAGATTGGTGTAAAATTTTCAAGCTTCGAACTCTTTATTTATTTATTTAACAATTAATGTGTACACATATAATAAAAACAGAAAAATAGGTACTAATGTTTTTTTAAAGTGGGAAATCATCCAATGACTTATTGCGCCTTAGGACGGAGCGGCAGGGCGTGTCAGACTTTTACTCCAGTCCGTGATCCAGGAACCCGGGTTTATATTTTTGATGTCACGCGTGCGGACGTGTCCTTTGCTAGCATGTGATTTTTATTTCTTGAGAAATCTCTTCCAGCATGCGACGATTGCGACAAGAGAGAGCTATTCGTAACGACTACCAAAAACTGTTCAAATAACAGACAGAACTAACGACTTAACATGCTTTCTGAGACACGAAGGAAACTCGGTATGCATTGGCTGTTCAAGTTTTTAAATAGAAACGCTTTTTGCGTCGCAGCAAAAACCATATTCAGTAATCGCAATAAAAATAAGCAGAGTCTGTAATCTAAACAATCTACATGAGAGCACTAACAAGATAACAATGCATTTTCATTTTATCAGCTAAGTGAGGAAGAAAATACGATTTCAACCTGCAAATACCATTCTAAGATAGTAACAACCCATAACGCAGGTCTTAAAACCAAATGAGTTGGAAAAGTAAGATTAAGTTAGGATCAATTGCTTAGAATGGACTTTGCTAAGTAACTTGATTCCCTTGGTAGAAATTACCTTAATATTGCAAATTGCACTTGCACTTCCTGAAGCGGATGTGTACATTCTGATGCGCTCCAGTAATTTTAGGGCGTCCCTAGTGGTTGTTGGTACGTTTGGTAATAATATTCCGTGAATTTGAATTTGTGTGAGTTCGTTTTAGTTTATGTGGATGCTGCTGGAACACATGTATAGAGAGTTAATAATTAAGTCGCTTTTGTTTATATATAGGTATTAGATATTTGTGTGTATACACTTTTTTGCAGTATCTATGTTTCATTTCTCAGGTACTTTTTTTAGGTGGGAAATCATCTAATGACGTCTCCCGCCCTGGATGGGGCAAGAGGGCGTGTCAGACTTTTACTGACTAAAACCCACTCCTATTCCTTCTTTGCCTTCGTTCCAGGGCCCCGGGGTTTTCTTTCGCATCACCCATGGCCCTAGTAGGTTTTGTACCTGCTGGGCTCCTACGGTTTGCTGACAGCTCCTTGAGGCGCGCGTGGAACAGTACGCGCCGTCGACGACTTGGGCTCGGTCTGGACGGTTACTGGACGGTCGTTCAGTATTCAGGTAGTATTGAGGGCGGAAAATCATCAAGTAACTCGGAGTGGAAGAAAAGTGACAAAATTTTACTGACTAAACGACTAAGTAAGAGATTTTTATAATAATATCAAACTATTTGACTGGATCTCTAATCAGTTTCATATAAATGATTTCTCATGCCGTCTCTTGCAGTTGGTAACATTTGTTTTAGTTGAATCGCAGGTCTGATATAAAACGCGTGTCAAAGAAATGAACATAATTTCGATACACCTCGAACCAAATTTTGGGACAGCCCTGTAAAAAAAAAACACTATAGTGAATTATCAGGAATGAAAAACATTGTGTTCGAAACTGACCGAATTAAGGTTCTATATGTCTCTAATCAGCAGTCTCACGTGTAATTAAACATCATAAAGCTATGAATCTAAAAACAGTTATTCGAAGCTGACATACAATACAATATAAAAGAAAAGTAAAAAAAAATCTTCATCATAATAAGTCTTCGACTCTGAGACTGGACTCATTAACAGAATTTACAAAAATGAGCTTTAGAATTTATAATTTACAATAGCGAGCATTAGAATATACAATTTCTTGATTAATTATATAATTATTTATTATAAAAAAAAAAAAAAAATATTGCATGATTTAATTAAGATAAAATAGTCTATTTTACTTAAAAAATAATAAATTATAAAGGAGAGTTGGATGAGAGCATCCAACTCTTCTTAAAATAAGTATCTAATGACTAGCGGCTCTGGGATCTGCTCTACGAGTAATATTCGAACAAGCTGAGAGCTTCTTCTGGAGAGAGATGGGCTGAATGGAATGAAGCCCACAGAATGATGGCCGCCATGGCCCATCTACAATGGTTTATCTTGGACTGAGTGTGAACACCAAACTCCAATAAATGAAATAAGAATAGAAGATTAGTCAGAATTTCGTTTCATAAAATTTTAGACGTGATTTGAGAACATGTAGATTAGCAGTTGGGTAA
The DNA here is from genome assembly GCA_949316375.1 of Mythimna vitellina. NCBI lineage: Eukaryota > Metazoa > Arthropoda > Insecta > Lepidoptera > Noctuidae > Mythimna > Mythimna vitellina. The sequence continues at coordinate 8,186,662 of OX438696.1, forward strand.
GAATATAAAGAAGTACGTCACGTAAACTAATTTGACAGGTTTAAAATTATTGCTATCTCTTTCTAGTTTTAACTATTAGTAAAAGAAAGCGATAGTTTAAACTACATTTAGTTGGTGTACAAGAAAAACGCCGCCATTATCAAATATATGATCCACAATATTTATATTTCGGTAAAAAAATATGTGACTAGATTTTAAAACATCTAATTGATTTTTTAAAGAAATCGATCAATTAACCCAGCCTTTTCTGAACTACGTCTGCGTTGGCTTCTATTCTAACCTGATGCAGCTAAAAACCAGTATTTCATAAGTATTGCCTATTAGACCTCCATAACCAAGCAGATAGATTTAATAACAAGATACCCCTTGGCCAGACTGTTGTCAGATTTCTTGACTTCTGACTTTCCTCTCTTCTGTAATGACTGTAAACATCTACAAAAGTCCTCTGACTGCTGTAGGTTTTTGATGCCAGTAAGCATTAGTGCAGTAGGCATTTCATATTGGGCCACTCTACGTAGATCGTTCTACATCTGGCCCGAGGGCGTACTACCTTATGTTCACTAATTGGCGATCTTGGCGCAAAGACATGAAGCTCCACTCCAATTCCAGCAAATATGAAATGCGATTAGTCAGCCGTTTGTAGGTATGTCGGCCATATCATTGCTTACCGTCAGGTGAAATAGTGATCAAACGCGAGCCAATTCATAATAAAAAGAAATGTGTTAGTTTCGTTTATGTATCATGGTCATCATTATAGCTAAATCCACTTTTGGTCATAGACCTCTCCCCAAGATCCTGAGCGTCTCGCATCCATTGTATTCTCGCAACCCTCACCAGGTCATCGCTTGGTGGGAGGCCTTCCGACACTGTGTCTTCCGGTAGTGGTTGTCACATCTATTCTGTTTTGCGAGCAATGTGCCCTGCTCACTAGTAATTTTGGTGATTCTTCGGGCCATGTCAGCAACCTTGGTACTCCAGCGATTATCTTCATATTTTATAATGTGATCACACAAGAAAACTCCAAGCATAGCCTTTTCCATTACCCTTTGGGTGACTTTAAGCCTTCTGATGAAGCCTATTGATTCATGGTGAACAATAAAATATGTGTATGCTTTTATCTACTTTATCAAAATGTGGTTTCAATTTGAAATGTAATTGAATATTCTAGTTATATTTTAAAATTTAAATTAACCTGCGGTCTGATATAATTATTACCATTCTATTAAAACCACAATATCTATTTTATTTTTTATTTAAATGGGAGACCACACACATTTGCTGAGATTTTCAAAATTAAAAAACCTTCGTGAACAAGCTTCATCAATTACTCTAATCTGATAAGCGTTTAACTGACAATGAAAGCTTAATCTCTTATCTACGGGATAGTTCAAAGGAGTCACCGCGGCTATGGAACGCAGAGGGCAACTGAAGAAATACAGGTAAATATTAGTCATGGATAAATCTCATCTCGCTCCACCCAAAGCGTTAGTAAGTTATTTGACGATTTTCAACCCTCAAAAAAGGAATATATGATACCTTAAATTTTTTTAATCACCGATGTTAGGTAAAGGTTGTGTTTGAAGTATCATCTAAAAATACTTATGGTTAATTAATTTTATAATTAACGCCATCTATTATCTTAAAAATGTACTTGCCAGCAAAATGACTAACAGCAGATTTTGATGAAATATCTCTACGATGTAATTTGAGGAACTAGTTACTCTGAATAGTAACAGAGGGCGCTGTTGTAAATAATGTAAAATGGAATTAAAAATTGAATTACGGAGTTCAATTATCATTTGTTAATAATTAGCATTTTTTGCATTTACTCTACCGTAGTCCGAACACAGAAACTGTTCATAATCTGGGACACAATAATAAAAAAAAACCATCCAACACAAGTTAAGCCAGCCAAAATGAGCTGAGCCATGGTTGTCGACTACCGACAAAATAATAAAGATCTAAATGGATGCCAAATTCTGCAGACAATCCTGAATTTTATTTATGAATAAAAATCTTATGTAAAAAGTAGAATTTCTCGTTTTTTTTTGCTACAATTTTATTAAAATTGTGCCCATTTAAAATTGAATATTCGTTTACAGGTAATCTGAACTAGAGGGTCAAGTCTCGCAAACCTCCGTTAAAAACGGGCGGATCCTCCTACCAGACGGGTGTTATGTCTGGTGTGGGCAATTGCCCGAGTGGTGATTTCGGGCTGTTGTATATGTTCAAATCGCGCGGAGAACCCATTGCACGATGCCGGATTTCATAGTTTAGTTCTTATGTGACGTCATAGATGTCGCTACCACTCGATTTATCACATTTGTACAAAACTATGATTAGTTGAACTTCAACATTTTACACACTGGTGCTGCTCACCAGTTTTCTTTTCTTGACTTCTACTTAGCGTAGTAGGTACGCTCTCATGTGTGTCCCTATATTTTGTAGTTGATGAGCGGCGGTATACATGCCGCTACAAGAGCTTTAATTTTCGAAGAGCAGGGTTGTCAGAACAGGCCATGGACCGAACGACGCCTGCGTAGAGCCTCCGGTAGGAGACGTCTGGACCGCCCAGGAAATTAGAAATCAGAAATCGTTTATTTCAAATAGACCAATTACAGGCACTTTTGAATTGTCAAAATGTCAGTCAATCAAAAAAAAAAGTGAAGCTAAATTGTACGTTCCAAAGCGTAGATCTCTATGGAGAAGAACGTGCAAGAAACTCCATGGACACTCTTTTAAATCATATTATGAATCCCATAAATCTTGGTTACATATTTCTTGGCGCTTCTAATATGTACAATGTAGATAAGTAATAATAATTCCAAAAAAAAAACAAACTAATTAAATAAATAATTTAATTAAAAAAAAAATAATAATAATTTAATTAATCCACTGGCAGCTAAGAGACGGGAACGGGTGCCGTCAGTTGAGACTGTGACCAGTCACGAGCATGACGCGTGCATCAGCCCCATTCAGCTCAACCATTTTGAAGGGAGCCGAATGACCCAATTAAAGGTTGGGCAGGAGCCGCCCGAGAGCAGTCCGATTTAGTTTAGGTGCCAAACGTCGGAAGTGTTCCTCAAAATCTCACCGGCTATCCTAGTGCTCCGAAATCGGTTTTTTTTTTTGTAAAAAGTTTTTATTTCATACTTTTTAGTTGCGATACACTTATGTATAACCAGAGTGCCTATTTCTCATGACAATTCCAATTAACCCACCACACTGCTGAGTTACATTATTTTATTATGAAGTTCCTAAGTCTATCTTCCACCTTCCGGCTCTATCATCATCTGATGTAGCAATTTGGCTAAAAGGTACAATCGAACTGATCTCAGTTTGATAGTACAACACGGTACAGTAGTAGCTTGGTTGATAGTAGTAGTAGGTAGTAAAACAGAATTAGATGAAGCGGCTAAAATACAACTGATCCTAACAACCTGGTTTCGCAGGTCATGTATGAATGGTAAATTTTATCACTTTTTGACAGTATTTATAAATACGAAAACTTCTAGTTTAGCCATTTCGTAGCGCATACATGTATCGCATTGGCTGTAGTTTTAGGAGACCGAAAAAAAAATAGGAAATAATAACTAACTCAAAATTTAAAACCACTACATCAATGAAATCATCATCAAAATATAAAAATCCTTACAATATTATTACAGTTATTTAATCCTTAAGAGTTATATATACTGATCTTCATATCTTCATCCAAAACACAATTCCATGTTATAAATCATGAAACTTTCTTCTGGATCACCAATATCTTCTACCCACATAACCCTGTTGGGTAGTCTGTACACGTTAGATGTTTCTAGCTCTATGATAGAACTGGACTCATAATTCGTTCTATTCTGTAACAACAATAAAATTATTATGTCAATAGTGTACCTATGTCTATTCTCAGTAAATATGTTTGTAATCAAATAAATTATAAAAAATACCTCTAAATATTAATCGTCTAAAGTTTTGTGAACTTTTGTGACTGTCGCGGTAGTGGCCGAGTTTTGTGACTATCGTGGTAGTGGCCGTCAAGCACAACTTCTTAGTTTTTCATTGTAACTTTGATTAATTTGAAGTAAAGTTATTATATTTTTTACTTGATTTTGCTAGTTGTATCACATTTCGAAATTAACCCACAGGAATCAAATACATTATTGGGATAAATTCAAATCTCGTCAAAATCCGTTCAGTCGTTGAGACGCGATTCATTAACAGACATTCAAACATCTGTACTTCGCATTTATAATTTATATTAGTTGCTGCCTGCAGCTCTACCTACTTGAAAGTAAGTTTCTCCATATAAACCACTACATCTGGTGGGGATTGTTACTTTTTTTTTAAAAATCTCCACTAGGCTGATATTGTTTAACCTGTAGGGATTTCTGGAATAAACCGAACTCTGGACCCCAGTTTCATTTCCTTAGGGGATGATTTTTGGATAATCCTTTCTTAATCTTTGTTATCATCATAAAATATTTTTTTTTTTTGCAAAATTTCAGCATCCTAGGTCCAAGGGTTTGGACTGGACGTTGATAAGTCATTGAATGAGGACTTTGTCTTTTATATATAAGTACAGAAGTTGAATTATTAGGTACATAATGATATTTAGTAAATTAAGTTGTGATTTTAAGGCAAGCTTACATTTTATAGAGTCACACCACGCTGCGATGGTTTATACGAAATTAACAAATATAATTCGATTTTTTTGCACTGTAATCCACCCAAATGTGCCTTTAGTAAAATTGAAAGGTATTAAAACCCACTTACCGAACATCCATCCGAAGAAGGTAGTACTGAATAAGAGAACGGATAATCGGTTGTAGGTTTATGTCCAATTGTCATATCGTTCCAAGATAAGAACAGTACCGCTGAAGACAAGTTGAAATTTTGGTCCTTTTGGTTACGGTAGATGTAAATTAGACGTTGTCGTACTCTTGTCGATTTTTGTTGCAGCCATTTTATTTGTCCTGTAGTTAACTGAAACAAAATTTATCCAAAAACAAAACTCACTAAACCATTCTGCAATGTTTATTATTATAATTTGATTTCAATTGCGATATTTGGTTGAATAAAGGGTCGTTTATGATTATATAGCGTCAACCTCTAGCCTAGACCTCCGCCCCGCGCACGTCGGCTCATTCCACCATTTGGTTCTTAAAAAACGTTCGTGCGCAGCCTTCTGCACAAAGTTCGGGCTCGCCAAGATACGTCGGCCGTACTGTACTGTTTCGGATTTGTTTAAAGCATTTACAAACTTACGCCATTATAAAACCGATCCGGTACGTCTCCCGTCTTGGAAAATAACCACCAATTTCCTTCTCCAAAAGAAAAATATGCTATCTCATTTAATCTTGCTCGTATACAAGTTTCTTTTGTCTTCATTTTGCAGTATACTGAAATAAGTTCACCTGGCGGCCCCATATAATAACTGCCTGAAAAATAAAAATTAAATATTTTTATGAATGACCATTATGAATGCGGAATCAATCCACATATACTTTTCTCTACTACGTTTTTTTTTAAGGTGGAAAATCATCCAATGACTTCTCTCGCTCTAGGGCGCGACAAGAGGGCGTGTCCAACCACACCCATATTCCTTCTTTAACTTTTGTTCCAGGACCTCGGATGTCCCTTTCGGAAGTAAATCTATGGCTCCAGTAGGCTTCGGCCCGGCTGGTCCCCTACGGTTTTGCTGACATCTCTTTAAGGCGCGCGTGGAACACTACGCGCGCTCGAAAAATCAGGACGGTCCGAAGGTTTACCAGACGGCCGGACGGCGAGCTACCCTTTGCTCGTCGTCCGCAAGCCCTTTTCTTATTCTCCTGCACAATATTCCAAAGTACTCGTAATTTTAGTATAAATAAACAGACAGGATATTTTACGCACCGCTTGGAACACCGGATGGTGCAGACTTACAGGTCACTTTAGCGGGTGCGTCTTCTCTCCCAAACCTCAGAGGATTTTCGTCACTATCTGTAAAATTGTAATTATTTAAATCCTTAATTAATAAATATTTAGGAAGGTCAGGTTCAAACAGATTAAATAGAATATTTTAGGTAGATACTCACCACTGCTAACACCAGGTGGTGCATGTTTACAAGTAACTGTGGCTGGTGATTCTTGTGTCCCGAAATCTTGAGCATATCCATCGTTACCTGAAGGGTTAAAATTCTTTTAAATTCCTCTATTCCGACCAAAACATATACTAATATTATAAAGAGAAAAGATTTGTATTTTTGTTTGTAATGAATAAACACAAAAACTACTAGGCCGATTTTAAAAATTCTTTCTCTCTCCTAGAGACGAGGCCTGAGTCACAGCAGTGGGAACAATGTAAGGTTGACTATTTTATGTTTATCTATACAAACATCATATTTTAGTCTTTTTGTTTGTAATAAATAAACACAAAAACTACTGGACCGATTTTAAAAATTCTTTTACCAGCAGTATACCAGTTTATTACTAAGTAACATAGGTTATATTTTATATTAAAAACAGTAGGGTTCCCTGCTAAAACTGCAATAAGGTAACCCAAGGTGTAAATCAATTAATCAAACCTATAAATTTCCTTACATCGCGTGCGGTGCAAAAACTATTGATAATAGAACAAAATTATGTACTACAACTTTGTGAACACATTATTATCTACAAAAAATATTTCAACACCATATGTCTTACTATTATAGTTATGTCACAATATATACCTTTTTTCAATTTAAAAACTAAATTTATTAGCTGCCTCTAGAAAAGGAACTTTATTGGTATCTTGGTATTAATCCTTATCAAATAAATTACTTTATAATTAATTCTAGTTTAGTGGTTGTATACTACTTTTTGAATAATTCAATTTAGATATTCCAATCAAGAGATATCATGATTTAGGAAATGCAATAGAAAATCATTAAAACCGTCAGATGATATTTAACTGTCATAATATCAACAATTTATTAATCCTTATCAAAATAAGCAGGTTTGTGGACACGATTACTAAATAGATCTGTTAAAGTAAGATATTTTTATCTGTGCACAAGTAATCACTGTAACTTATAAAATTTATAACTAAAATAAAATTTATTTTCTTGGCCTCTCACAAGTCTAAAAATTATGATAGTTCTGTGACTCGTTCTCTAGCGTTTTCTTATTATCCTAGGTTGATGAACAAGCGTTCTACAATCCTGGCGACAAAGTGATATGCAATCAGCGATATTGATGATGGAAAATGTCAGAAATGCAGGAACTGACCTGAGCTATCGAAAAATGTATTCCAATATGCCAATACATTTTGTTAAAATACAAAATGCTTTGAAAATCTAGTCTAAGTTCCCAGATCTTGTACCCATGTTATTTTTTATGAGTTTATTACTGTTAATAATTGATAAAATAATTATAAAAAATAAATATTAATAATATTTTTTTTTATTTTTTTATAAACTACCAAAATTCACTCTTCTCTTCTCTTCTCTTCTTCGCGTCTGTACGCAAGTGAATTTTGTTAGTTTACAAAAAAAAAAACTTACTATTTTGTTTGTTAGCAGTATCACAACATATTCCATCTGCTCCAGGTCGACCAGGTGGGCCAGGAATTCCTGGATATCCTCGTGGACCCTGAAGAAAACAAGATGATCATATCTACTCAGTACTTTACTTATGCCACTTTTGGTAAAATTTTGACACGTAACGTTTACTGCATCTTACAACATTTTTCATAATTTTCATATAATATAGGAGATACGAGTAGCTTCAAAATATGAAGAGTTTGACGATGGGTATCGCTACCTCTTGCACCCCGTTCTCTTTCAGTCTAAAGCAAGGGACAGGGGACCTAAGACGCCAGAGGGAGTCTCAGAACAATTTCCAAGAACTGTAGATGCCAGCTTGCGGACGGCGAATAATAGGTAGCTTGCCATCCAGTGAGGACCTCGGAACGCTGGCACTTTATGTTCCACGCGCACCTCAGAGAGATATCAGCAAGATTGACGGGGTCAGTCACGGCCGATTCCTGACAAGGCTGTGGATTGTTCGAAAGAATTAACGTGGCCCTCGCAAAGAGCTGTCGAACGAACACTGTAGGTTTATTGAATTTCAACTCCAAACTACCTAACAATGAAAAAAAAAACGTACCGGTTCTCCCTTTGGACCCATGATGCTCATCCCCTGTGAAAGAAAAATAAAAACGTAATTAGTATTTAAATCCTATGGTTTAAAAATAAGGATTGTATATAAAAAAAATTGTACCGATGCAAGTCTAGTGCATGATTTGCTAATGAAAATCGCTATTTGTGTGCCTATAATATTTATGGAGTTTCCTCATTTCCTCATGAGTTCCTTCATCGAAAATAGTGCTTGATAAAAATTAGACCAATCTGAAAGTAAGTCTATTGAAATATGTAATATCTATAAAATTGCCATTTTTTTTTTTAAACGGGTTGTTTTGAAGTCTTATATCATTGGTTTGACTTGTAATTTTAAAATAAAATAAACTTTATATTAAAGGTACGTTATTCTTTTTTTTCGAAATTAGGTATTTATTGGTTTCTTTGTGTATTATATTTTCTGTAATATATATAACCATTTATAACCATTTTTGTATGAAATCAATATTTATTTTGTAATATGAGTTCTACCGTGGAAACAATGTGTCTCAAGCGGTATGCAATATTGATGATGTATACGGACTTAAAAGCTTCTAATGAATAAGATGTCTATTTTTGTTTCAATCACTTTCACGTGGGAATTTTTATCTCACGAATAACTTTTCTTCTCAGGGCGGCTACAAGACAAAATTTCCAAAACAAAAGCTAAGTATTAAACTAAGAACACACAGTTCTTTTGTTAGAAGAAAGTCGTAGGTATACGTCATTCATATTGTTTGCCCTTTGAAATGCATAGTTTCTACGTTAGAACTTTTAACATAAAAAAACGATTTTTTTATTAACTTTCATGGTTATAAGTACTGCTATATTACACAAAATACAAAACACAAAGAAAACAATAAATACCGAAAGAAGAATAACGTTCCTCTTACATTCGGTCAAAAAACCACCCACACCACCATCCCACAGAACTCCGTCGTTTATGAACCGATTTGGAAAAAAATCTCTAAAAGGATATATAGTATAATAAAGTTTATTTGAACTTATAATAAGTCAATCCAAAGATATCTCTTCAAAGCAACCCGTTTTAAAATACGATAATTTCATAGGTGAAGACTTATTATATACAATACAGATAAAAAATATTTTTCAAATCGGTCTATAAATATCAGAGATTTGAAGTAAAAAAAATTAAAAAATTAAAAATACAACCTCTTTTTTGCAGTGGATCAAAAAAGGACTTCACTTTGCATCAGTGTCGTATTGTTATGCCTGTGTCTGGGTTTATATGGCAACTATAATAGGGAATATGCATGCAATTTTCATATTTGCTAATTTAAATTATACCTTTACCTTAGATAAAAACATATGAAAAAAAAAACTTTATCAACAACGAAGATATAAAGCTTCAAAACTGTTATTATGAAAGAAAAGTCCGACATGGTCTTTGACGTCAAAGGCCATGACATCCGTACGGCCAAAATGGTAAATGGCAGATATATTGGTTTAAAATTGTTATATCTCGTTTGCATTCCTACCAATTTCGATATTGCTTCCACAATAGTATTCTACTTTTGTGTATTTATCGATGAACTGGTTAGTCAACAATTTTTATTTTCATGCTGTAACCTACAAGCATTTTATGTTGATAACTTGGTACGAATATTATCGTAATGTGTTATGTTTCTGAATCAGTGTATTTGTATAATATCTGCTGGGTTGCTGGGGCTTTACTTTGCTTCAAGTTAGACGAGCTTTTGTGCAGCTTGTAACTGCTTCCAAAATGATACACGGAACGATAGACTTGCCTTGTTTGAATGGGAAACTGTCCTCTGGTTATTATACATTTGTACATTGTTTTTATCTTTAATTTTACGTTACATAATTTGTGTCCCTAATAAGTGTAAATGGCCATTTTTTTCATTAATAAACAATAAATATCTATTTGAAGCACAATTGTTAGCTTAGTAGCAAGGTTCATCTCAAGCGGCAAAAATATTTTTGAAGACTTACTGGTTCTCCTTTTTCGCCTGGTGGTCCCTGAAGAATAAAAAACATATATTCACAATAAAACCGTATTATTTAACAAATCTCGAAGGGCGATTAACAATATTTATTTAAGGAACAAAAAATATGTAGATATATACACGATCTCATAGTTTTTTTTTTCGGTGGGAAATCTTCTAGTGATATCCCCGCTCTTGGGTGGAGCGGGAGATAGTGTCAGAGTCTTCCTTTCAGAAGCAGACCCTTGGCTCCAGTAGGCTTCGACCCTGCTGAGCCCCTACGGTTTGCTGACATCTCCTTGAGGCGCGCGTGGAACAGTAAGCACGACTTGAGCTCAGTCCGGACGATTACCGGACGGTAAGATGGCGAGCTACCCATTGCTCGCCGTTCGCTAGCCCGCGCCTACGGTGGCCGGAAATTGGAATTGGAATCCCGGTGGAGAAGGATTTCTGCTTCGCAGAAGGAGGCGACTGCTCCACCGTCCTCCGGCGGTACACACAATAGTGACACCCGGGCATTTCTTCCGCACGAATCCGGTGCAAGAACCTTCCGAACTTACCATGTCCGGTGAGGACCTGCGTAATGCGGAAGGTAAGGACGCCGTGAGGACTTTCCAGCCAACGATCTCGTTGCTCGTGCTATTTGTACACGTGCATGTGGGTTTCTTATACCCGAGTGGCCTTCAGTGCCCTCTATATTCAGTACAAAGACGTTCAGGGCGGTATTTGGGCGGCCCGGCTTCTGCAGTACCTCGTACGTTTGCGGAAGCGCACACCAACTATTTCCACACTACCGTGCGCAAGCGGTGTGTGTCCTTGATGCGGACGGTGTGGGACAGCTGCTGTACAATTTTGGTGATGATTCTGGGAGATTTGATCACCTTTATAATATCAGACATGTTGCTGGCTATGATTATAGTATTTATTTTATCTGTGTGCTCTCTAAGTGGTTGCTTTTTAAGGGTGCTGCGGGTAACCTAAAGTATTTTTTTTATTTATTTATGGTAGATTTGTTTTAGTAAGGCTAACTTGAATCACAAAATGTTAATGAAACGTAACGTTTTGGGGTGTATACGGGGTCCCAATATACACCCATCGGGACCCAAGCCAACCTCACCTGCACGTGGTGCACCCTGCCAACACGCACTGGACTAGCTTGGCGAGTTATGGTCTTACGACAAGTCCTTGCTCAAGAACTATAGGCCTTATTTTTTTTTTTATGCTCCTACTATGTCTTCTCTTCACTACCCTTGGTTGACTGGTAGAGAATGCCGAAGTTTTAGTAAATAAATAATTAAAGGATATAGTATAGTATAGAATATGATGTATTCAAGCAAGAATTATAACCTAAAATCGTTTCATGTAAATTGCTAAGTCAGGTTTTAACGAATACAGTGCCAGAGACAACAGTGAATGCTACGCTTTGGAAATGATAATTAAGCAACAAATTCACATGCATGCATAGTAATGAAATGCGGGCAGGTGCTTGACTTTGCATAATTTACAAAATTTCATCACCACTACTTTCAAAACGGTGACGGAAAAAATTATAAGGAAACCAGCATGTCCTAGAACCAAATATTCGAAAACATGTTGTTCCTCAATCGGAACTAGATCCGCGTGGTAGGTTACGATTCTTTATCTCTCCTAGAGACGAGGCCTGAGTCCCAGCAGTGGGAACGATGTAAGGTTGACTAATTTATGTTTATGTATGTATAAAAGTAAAACTCACTGCAACTTCGTGAACCAACCCCGGTGGACCTGGATATCCTTCCGGACCCTGAAATTTGAAAAAAAATTTCAGTAAACTAGGACTCAATAAATTATCATTTAGAAAATGTCCTTTTCTAAACGCGTCAATCAAACAATCATTTATTCGAGCCTCAAACAATCGTATCAACTAAAATAACTACTTAATAAAAAAGATAATTATAATGTGTGCGAGGTCAAAAGGCGCCTAACTCAGCATAAGCTGCGATATTTGAACAATAAATAACGCAGCGTTGTTATTTTGTTAGGGCCCACTATATAAAATCGGACATTATTTACTATTGAAATAAAACAATAAATAATGAAGAAATAAATGAAAGGCGTGAATTAATGTTAATTACACAATTATCGTGACATGTGACATCCACCAACCCGCACTGGGCCCGCGTGGTGGATTACGGCCCATTCCCTCTCCTAGAAAGGAGGCCTGAGTCCCAACAGAGGGAATATTATAAGGCCGACTATGCTACACAATTATCGACCGTCGCCTAACGCTCCAACATCATCTGCCAATGAATTAGATACGGCTGAATACCAGTATTTGAAATGGAGCGGCTGACTATTGGCCTTCCACAACCCAATAACTGAGTAACACTTTACCCGTTGGCAAAGCTGATGACAGGATTTATGGCTTATGATTACTCGTAACGACTGCCAAAATTTGACTGGCATGTTGGTCTAGTAGTTAGTGGCCCTGACTGATATGCCGGAGGTTGTGGCTTCGATTCCCACCCAGGACAAATGTTTGTGTGATGAGCAAGATCATTTGTTCTGTGTCTGGGTGTAATTTATCTATAATATGTATGTATTTAGAAAAATAAAAGTATGTTTATCAGTTGTCTAGTACTCATAACACAAGCTCTGCTTAGCTTGAGGCTAGACGGCGTTGTGTGGTAGTTGTGAATATTATTATTATTAATTAATAAATGACAGCCGGAACCAACAATTAAACATGCTTTCTGAGGCAAAGAGAAGTTTCAATATGTAGTGAATGGACACCCATCTATGATCTTACCTAGACGAGCGTTGCATACCTTCGAAGATCGACCTATATGGTTGATTTAGCCACAAACTCCTCATCAGCATAAATAATAGCATAATCACCCTTATAATGTACCACTGCAGGGGGATTTAGGGTACTGCTTAAAAAAAAAAAAAGTTTGTTAGAGCAGTGGCCTGAATCCCGGTTTCCTCACGATATTTTTCTTCACTGGGAGAAAAATATCGTGAGGAAACCGACATATCCTAGAACAAAAATTCGAAGACATGTGACACCAACCCGCACTGAGCCCGCATGGTAGATCTTAGAGAGATGCCATGAGACAAAAAGGTGAAAACATCAGAAGGATAATTATGCAAATTATGCATATATGATATATAAATCTTATAAGTTGGTACATGAACATAAGAAATATTATACTCACTTGTTCTCCTGGTTCTCCCTTAGGACCCCGTGGTCCTTGAAGTCCACTGGCCTAAAATGTTTACAATATTGTAACACGAATTATTCTCTGTATACAAAAGCTAAATACAATATCCATAGGGCAGACCGACAATAGTGAAGTTAGAGAGATCAGCTACGACGACTTTTTGCTGCGATAAAATCGCAAAACAGCCGCAAAGCTGTCGTTGTTATTCTCCCTTTGCCCACGTTATTACAATTCTAGATACACTTGTGCGATACGAAACTGTAGCGTAATAGTAGCGATTATGAAGCGGTGCTGATTCGATATTAATATAAATGTTTTGAGTTTGTTTCGGTGTTTCTTCTCAGATTAGTCAGCTAGGAAACACTGGCTTCATCTAGTTTAAATTGACAAAAAAAAAATTGACTTGTAAAAGTGTTTTTAAAAAATCTATTTACAAAATAAATATCATTTATCATTTGTTACTTCGTCTATCGAAAAAGTATGTAAAATATTTATGGAACTACAACAAAAAGCTATCGCATTTTTGAGCAAAGAAAAGGTGGTGATAAGGCAAGTGATTACGTCACCAATAAGTACGAGTATGTACAAACAATAATCATAATCATGATTACATAATCATGGAAAAAAATGTATATTTTTAAGATAAAGAATATTAAGAAAAAAAACCCAGTTAAATACGAGTCGAACTCGCACATCGATGGTTCCGTACAAACTTATCTATGTAAATAGTTCAATTCCCGAATCGAGTCTCGAATTTTTTTCCAAATTGTCAGTTGTCAGACTTTTTCCTTGACTTGTAACATGAGACCTTACTTCAAGGCAAATTTCAGGATTGTAAGTCAACGAGAAGTACTTAGGTTTTGATTTCTTAGTGAGTGATAAATGTATGCACCAAAAGGAACATATACGGCCTTATCTTTAGATTGTGTTCACTTAGAAGTTTGATTTTCACTGCTTTTTGGGGTAGGGACTTGAGTATTTGATATTAATTTTATCTTCACAAGTCCACGAGTTCCTGAGAAAAAGGGTCTTAACAGACGGAATCCTGATCCTTCAAGGTACCGTTTTTGCGGATTAATGTACGGAACCCTAAAAAAATACTCACAGGAGCGCTATCAACGTCGTTTCTATCATATTTCGATGCCAGATCATCCTTTAATAAGAAAAAGTAAATTGTTTAGAAAAAAAAAATCAAGTTTACACAGCATAATTATTATAATTAATTGGATATAATTGGAAACTTTACAGTTTCCAATTATATCCTTTAATTTATAAGTAAATAACGATTTTAGATTTTATTCAAAATTTTACTGAGTAGTTTATAGGAAGTGAGAGAATACATTTTTTGTTTCATTCTATTTTTGTTATTTTTATTATAAAAAAGTTGTAAATTCATAATTACAATGATTTCTAAGAACTTTTTAAAATAATGTAAAAATATTCTTGAGACCTCACGTTTTTTTTTCAAAATTTTCAAAAAAATATATCTTTCAAAATCAGTATACGACCATACATAAAATAGCAATAAACGTGCTTCGATAACGTGATAAGTCCACTAACATTATTGTGTGTCTTATCGCGTTGTCGCAACAAAGTTTTATATAGTAGAACATAAAATTTCCTACTTTTTAAAAGTCGGTTAAAAACTATGTTGTCTCAGAGTACCTATAGGTACACTGTATACTAAAATATGCCAACGATTTTCGGTTTCAGAAATAGCGTTCATATTCTTTTCTCTAAAAAAAAATCTCATTTAATGACTTACCATATTCAAAGTACAGGTTGCTGAAACAAAGATAGTATATGTTTATTAGTACAAAACGTTTTACGAACATATTTATTGTGCGTACGTCTAAGAAGTCTGTGTTTCCTGATAGCTACAACCCGGAAATCTTTAAGTTAAGAGTGAATAGGTTACTTCTAGATAAGCGCGTTCCATCGTCGACCGCATCGTCGCTTTCCATCAGGTGAGATGGCGGTCAAGCGCGAACCTATAGAGAATAAAAAATAAAAAAAGAAGTGGAATTCCTTGCCAGAGTCTGTGTTTCCTGATAGCTACAACATAGGGGTCGTTCAGAGTAGTGGAAAGGTTACTTATAGACAAGTGTGCCGTCTCCTCGTTAATCGTCGTTAAGCACTTATAGTTCCGATCCCGATTTCCGGCCACCGTAGGCGCGGGCTTGCAGACGCCGAGCAATGGGTGGCTCGCCGTCTGACCGTCTGGTAACCGTCCGGACCGAGCCCAAGTCGTCGACGGCGCGTTTTGTTCCACGCGCGCCTCAAGGAGATGTCAGCAAATCGTAGGGGCCCAGCAGGGTCGAAGCCTACTGGGGCCATGGGTAGTGTGAAAGCGGAACCCGGGGCCCTGGGACGAAGGCAACGAAGGAACAGGAGTGGGTTTTTAGTCAGTAAGAGTCTGACACTATCTCCCGCTCCGCCCAAGAGCGGGGATGTCATTAGGATGATTTTCCCACCCAATAAAAAAAAAGCACTTATAGTTATATTATTTGTTCTTTCAATGTTATGTCCAAAACTTACCACCATCTCAGACACAGATCTACATGGTTCTCATAAAACGTATTGAGAACGCGAGGACTATGCACTGGTGGGTCGTATAAACGTTTTTTTTTGACTAGCCTATTGGCCTAGTGGTTAGTGGCCCTGACTGCTGTGCCGGAGGTCGTGGGTTTCCACCTAGGACTAATGTTTGTGTGATGAGCACGATCATTTGTTCTGTGTCTGGGTGTAATTTATCTATAATATGTATGTATTTAGAAATAAATAAGTATGTTTATCAGTTGTCTAGTACGCATAACACAAGCTCTGCTTAGCTTGGGACTAGACGGCGTTGTGTGATAGCTGTGGAATATTGTTATATTATTATTATTGTGGAATTTAGTATTATATGAGTGCGTAAATGTTTCGATTTTTTATTGATTGTCTGGTAATTTGAGTACTTTATGCGGTTATGGCATGGTTTATGGAGTTATTTCTGCAGTGATCCTTGTATTGGCGAAATTGTTGAGCTCCTTAACCTCTCGACCGTCATATCAAAAATGCAGAAACGTGCTTTCAAGTAGTCGTGACCGTGGCGTACTGGACACTTTTGTTTTGTCATGTATGTGGCAATCAAAAGGATAAAGTTTTCAAGTCGAGCTACACGATATCTGACGAATTGTTGCACTTGTTTGGACAGGTCTTCTCATGTCTGTGGTTCTTTCCTAAAAAGACCACTTTTGACATTAACCTACATGATTCTCGTATGTTTTGACCATTTTATGAGACATGTTTATTAATAGACTTCAAAAAAAACTTTGAACATTGTGTTGCGTAGATCTGTGTTCCTTCATACAACGGGTTAATAGGGTAGTCAGTTAAGAAAGACCCGCCTCAAAGTAAAGATAATTTATTGACTGCATTCTCTGCTTGAATTGAAGCAGTTTGTTGAAGAATTTACTCAATATAATTAAAATGTTAGTTATATTTCAAATATTTGTGGCTATCAAAACAAAATTAATTGTAAGTTGATTTCAATGCCTACCCACATAAACACAAAGTCTGATATCAGTATTATGTTTCCGGTAATTATGTATTTCGTTATACAAACTAAAATAAAACTTCAATTTCCTCCTGATTAAGTTGAATAATATTGTTAATATTAAAAGTCAAGCTAAACTTGACTGTGTGTAAGATAAGGTTAATTAAATCTTTATCTAAGTTTGAGCTTTAATTAGTCGCATAATAATATTTGAATTAAACAAAAACTAATAGCTGCAACGAATTTTTAGTCGATGGAAGACTTCAAAATTTACTAAAATGGCTTTATTAAACGATATCTGACGAATTGTTGCACTTGTTTGGACAGGTCTTCTCATGTCTGTGGTTCTTTCCTAAAAAGACCACTTTTGACATTAACCTACATGATTCTCGTATGTTTTGACCATTTTATGAGACATGTTTATTAATAGACTTCAAAAAAAACTTTGAACATTGTGTTGCGTAGATCTGTGTTCCTTCATACAACGGGTTAATAGGGTAGTCAGTTAAGAAAGACCCGCCTCAAAGTAAAGATAATTTATTGACTGCATTCTCTGCTTGAATTGAAGCAGTTTGTTGAAGAATTTACTCAATATAATTAAAATGTTAGTTATATTTCAAATATTTGTGGCTATCAAAACAAAATTAATTGTAAGTTGATTTCAATGCCTACCCACATAAACACAAAGTCTGATATCAGTATTATGTTTCCGGTAATTATGTATTTCGTTATACAAACTAAAATAAAACTTCAATTTCCTCCTGATTAAGTTGAATAATATTGTTAATATTAAAAGTCAAGCTAAACTTGACTGTGTGTAAGATAAGGTTAATTAAATCTTTATCTAAGTTTGAGCTTTAATTAGTCGCATAATAATATTTGAATTAAACAAAAACTAATAGCTGCAACGAATTTTTAGTCGATGGAAGACTTCAAAATTTACTAAAATGGCTTTATTTGTAATAGTTGGGGCGGCCAGATGGGGATTTTGGGCGAAACTCTAGCGCGTCAGAAAATCATACGGGGAAAAACCTCGCACCCTGTAATGTGAACCCTTAATACAGTGGGGTGCGTTGAGGGCAGCCCGTCAGATTAGTAAATAAAATCGATCCTCGGAAAATTAGTAAAAAAAAAAATCGTCAGATTAAGCCAAGGTACGTTAGCGTCCCGTTCTCCCCTAATATAAACAAAAAATGACATTACACAACAAAAACCGTGTATTGGCAATCTTACCTGTAGGTTTGTCTCCTTGATGTTTTCCTTCTGTAATACTCTGAAAAGAAAGTAAGCGTTTTAACATTAACAAAATAGAATTCAGTAATTCCTTCACTCACTCGAATATTTCACAAAACTTGTTCTAGGAAATAAATAAGTATTTCCTGGAACAAGTTTTGTGAAAAAATACTATTAAAAATCCTTAAAGTTTTTGTAAAAAAATTTCGTCGTTCAGAATCTGAATTAAATGCGCAAGATGTTTATGTAGGTAAACTACTCAAAACTAAATAGGGCCCACCATGTTTTTTTGCTGCAACTTAAAATTGAACCAAAACATTCAGTTTTTATGAATACACAAATTTCAAGTGAGCATTTAGGAATAGTGTAAACATGAACAATAGAAACATTTGTTTATTTTGTTTAATAAAAACACAAAATAACAGTTTTTAGGAAAAATTACACAAAATAAAGGAAAAAGATAATCTTGTAAAGCACAACTATTCTGGAAAAAAATATGGTGATTGTTATTTTTTAATAACGAGTGGGTCCTCCTCTGCTCCGTATGTACTCTCTGAGCCTATCTAGGACACTTTCAATCAAGTGAGTTACGTTTAGTTCCGGTATTTGTTCCCAACAGACTTTCAAAGCGTTAATGAGCTCCTGCTGGCTGTTCACATCACTGTAACGTTCTTTCAGGCGTCTTTTGAGTTGATCCCACAAATGTTCGATGGGGTTGAGGTCGGGACTCATTGCCGGCCATGACAAAACGGTGATATTGGCTTCAGAGAGTGCTCTTTGGGTAGTGCGGGCTGTGTGTGCGCGAGCATTGTCATGCATAAAGACAAAGTTATTGCCCACTCTTTGTGAAAATGGGATGACATGTGGCCGGATTACTTGCTCGATGTAACTGGCGGCGGTTACGGTACCTTCATTCAGAATTACCAGCTCTGTTTTGCCGTGTAAGCTAATTCCACCCCATACCATAACACTGGGACCCCCAAATCGGTCTGTTCCATGCACGCATGGTTCAGAAAAACGTTCCCCTTCTCTTCTCCACACGCGTATCCGTCTGTCGTCACTGTAAAACTTCACTTTACATTCGACCGTAATAAGCACATTCCTCCAGTTATCCATAGTCCATTCCAAATGTTCCCGGGCGTACCTTAAGCGTGCTGCACGATGAGCCCTCGTTAGTTTTAGTCGAATAGCACGTACTCTGAAGTGTTGTCCATCTTCGTGAAGCCGATTCCGAATGGTTTGATCGCTGACTCTCGTCCCTGTAGATTGCCGTAGTCGAGTTTGTAAGGTCCGAGCGGTTACAGTACGCTTCCGACGTGCGGTTAACCTTAGGTATCGGTCTTCCTGGGCAGTTGTAGCCCTAACTCTTCCTGTGCCAGGTCTCCTAGCTACACTTCCGGTCTCCTGATACCGTTCCCAAACGTTTCGGATCGCTCGAGATCCACACCTCTCTGAGACTGTCCCTCTTGTAGTAAAGATACTGCTCTTGCAGCGGTTTCCATGTCCATATGTCGTCGAGAACTAGGCATAGTGATCACAACTAACACAGGAAACAAACAAAATGGTTAAAAACGTGAGTGTTCCACAACAGCGTTTGGTGTAGACTGAAAACTTCAGTGACTAAGAATTTGTGCATTCGATGTTTTTTTCGAGTACTTCACTTTTTTAGCTACCCTCTTGAAATCAATATGAATGTTGTCGGAATAAATATTGATAAGGGCTCTTAAACATGTTACCTTGACGGTTCAAACCATAACTTTGTCAACAACTACACAGATAACTTTATTTAGACCAAAATAGTGACTGATTCGAGGTGGGCCCTATTTTGTTTTGAGTTGTTTATTAGGTTTTTACCTATGAAATTGCCGTTTTTCATGAAATAAGTTTTAACTTTTTTCTCTATATTTATTAATCAAAGTAATTCCCCATGTGATCAATGCACTTTTATCA
Organism: Mythimna vitellina; assembly: GCA_949316375.1. Taxonomy (NCBI): domain Eukaryota; kingdom Metazoa; phylum Arthropoda; class Insecta; order Lepidoptera; family Noctuidae; genus Mythimna; species Mythimna vitellina. The sequence goes on from OX438696.1 coordinate 8,206,688, forward strand.
ACGAAGTGGTAGCTTATTGATGCCCTTTTTGAATAAGACTGCTGGACGGGAGGCTACAATTTCTTCAAAGGCATTTTGAACTGCCTCTCGGTTATTGATTTTTCCCTGCCAAGAAGTGGTCTAAATTCTGGAAAAAGTAGAAATCTGTAGGGGAGACCGTCTGCTCTGCAGTATGAGGTCACGCGTTGCCATGCAGGATCAGCGGAGCCGAACGATTGACCAAAGCTGGTTGGAGATGTGTGAGCTGCTCCATCATTGTGTTCACTTCTTCACAGTACCCATCTGCAGTAGTGTTCAACCCTTTTGGTAAGAAGCTGTGATGAATGACACCGGCGCCAGACCACCAAAAAGTAACCAAAACTTTTTTAGGGGTCAGTTTTCGTTTGCAATCTAACCAACTTGCTGAGCGCTTGCGATTGTCGAACAGAATCAGTTTAACGTCGCAAATAACAATGTGATTCAATATGTCTTCGTTTGTATGCCTGTTGAGCAATGCAAGTCTCGACTCGACGCGTGCTTCGCGCTGGCAATCATTCAATTCGTGGGTCCATTTGTCAAGATTTTTTACCTTGCCAATTTGACGCAAATGGACCAATATTGTTTTGATGCTGACATCGAAAGCTGCTGCTAATTCAGCTGTAGATTGAGAATTATCAGCTTCCAGATTATCGCCTTTAATTCGTCATTGTCGAATAAAGTTTTCAGTCGACCACGGGGTTCTTTTCTTAGGTCGAAATTTCCAGAAAGGAAGCGGGCAAACCAATAACTGTTGGTGCGATCGTTAGTAGTGTTCGCTCCGTATACGTAGTTGATTTTGCGTGCTGCTTCTGCCACTTTGCTGCCACGACGGTACTCATACTCTATAATCACTCGGATTTGTAATGTATTCATGATGACAAAAAACTTACAAATGCGATGAAAACAGACTGCTGATCATTAAACAAATGACTCATTTTCAAAAACTAATTCCACATTTTAAAAATAAAAATAATTTGAACTTTTTTTTTTTTTTTTTATTTGGTGGGAAAATCATCTTATGACAAAACTCGCTCTTGGGCGGAGCGGGAGATAGTGTCAGACTCTTACTGACTAAAAACCCACTCCTATTCCTTCGTTGCCTTCGTCCCAGGGCCCCGGGTTCCGCTTTCACACTACCCGTGGCCCCAGTAGGCTTCGACCCTGCTGGGCCCCTACGATTTGCTGACATCTCCTTGAGGCGCGCGTGGAACAAAACGCGCCGTCGACGACTTGGGCTCGGTCCGGACGGTTACCGGACGGTCAGACGGCGAGCCACCCATAGCTCGGCGTCTGCAAGCCCGCGCCTACGGTGGCCGGAAATCGGGATCGGAATCCCGGCGGCGGTTGGAGCGTAAGGACCGTTGCCTCACGCGATCGGCCGCCTCCTTAGCTAGCATTACTGCTTCGCAGAAGGAGGCGACCGCCTGCCACTCCTCCTCGCTCCGGAGCATGGCCTGAACCAAGGCCCGGCGCGAGAGGTCGCCGCCGCCGATTGCCCCCACGAGGACACGGCGTTGCTCTGCCCAAGCGGGGCACACCTCCACCGTGTGCTCTACCGTGTCCTCCGGGTGGGCCACACAGTGGCGACACCCGGGCGTCGTTTCCGCACGAATCCGGTGCAGGAACCTCCCGAACTTACCGTGTCCGATGAGGACCTGCGTCATGCGGAACGTGAGGACGCCGTGAGGTCTTTCTAACCACGCCTCAAAGAGGGGACTTACCGCCATAATTGTGGCGTGCCCAGCACGGGGTCGCGACAGTCGCTGTCGCCATTTCTCCATGAGAACTCGCCGGAGCTCTGTCCGCCATGCTGCGACTTGTCGCGGCAGCGGAGTTTCGCCCCGGCGTTGCATCTCCATGCGCCGTTCGTGCATTAGTGCAAGGACTGTTGCCTCCAGATCCCATGGTCGCTGGCCAGCAAGGAGGCTCGCCGCTTCGCGGGAAATCGTCCGGTATCCTCGCACCATCCGTATGGCCATGACCCTCTGGCACGCGTTCAGCCGGGCCGCCGGCTGCTTCCGCAGCCCCGGCGCCCACACCGGCGCGCCATAAAGGGCCATGGACCGAACGATCTCCGCGTAGAGCCTCCGGCAGGAGGCGTCTGGACCCCCAAGGTTGGGCAGGAGCCGCCCGAGGGCGGCCCCAGTCCGATTTAGTTTGGGAGCCAGACGTCGGAAGTGCTCGTCGAAATCCCATCGGCTGTCGAGAACGAGTCCCAGGTACTTCATCGTTGACCCGACGCCGATGTGGACTCCTCCCACCGTTAGCTGGGAACCCGGTGGTGGCGCGTTCCGAGGGCCGTGAAAGCACATGGCCTCGGACTTGTGCAATGCCACCTCGAGTCCCAGCTCCTGGATCCTGCCAACGACTGTCGCAACCCCGTGTGTCGCTAGTTCGACCGCCGCCTGGTACGAATCTCCCTGCGCCAGGACCAGCGTGTCGTCTGCGTAGCAGACCACGTTGACCCCGTCAGGGAGGTCGCGGCGCAGCACGTAGTCGTATCCGATGTTCCACAAGGGCGGCCCTAGTACCGATCCCTGCGGAACACCGCACGACAAAAATAATTTGAACTTGAACAAAACGAAAAAAATGGTCTTGAAATATCGAGGTCGGCAGAACGAAAATTTCATAGGTACCTATTATATTGTATTTTCTTTACTTTTTTAATTTAAAAGTACTTACTTATTCTTAGGTTACTTCCTATTAAGACTCACTTTTTATTATGATTATTTTTATTGTACTTTTTAGTACAATATTGACCAGTCTACACTGTCCGTACAAAATATCTACTTATACTGTAATATGGAAATATTGTAAGAACAGCAATTTTTTTAAAAGATTAACCATGGAGTTTCTTGCCGGTTCTTCTCAATAAGAAACGACCAATTTGGAACCGTGCACTAACTTCTGACGTTTTATAAGTGCCCATGTAGGCCTATGTGAAATAAAAAAACTTTTGACTTTTACTTTATGAAGGGCATGCAAAATATCTGCATTCGGAATAAGTGCTATTTTGCATGAACCTTTGTATTAATGTCATAATTACATAAAAGCGATGGTTTTTAATAAGATTATATATCGGATTAGATATCCTTAAGGAAAATTCGGTGCTTGAATTATGACTTTACAGTCATAATTCAAGCACCGAATTTTTCTTAACTTTTTAATTAACTTACGTTAATTTTCTCCCAAAAAAAAGAAAAATAAAATATCTTTAGGTGCAATCACTGTACAATAGGCTGCTGTACAAGAGTGTTCATTATTCCAGTTACATGGTGGATTTATAGATTTACTATCTGACTCGGTCAAAGTTGTACTGCCATATAAATATCTTAAAAAAAATAGGGGTGGAGGTAGGAGAGTAAAAAATAACCTACGACCTATTTTCAGACCTACCAAATATAATATGATGAGAATAGGTCTTGTATATTATACAAAAAAAAAAAACTTAAAAATTGATAACAAACACTAAAACATTATATAGTAGATAACTATATTATTTACTTAATTTTTGGCACGCCAACAGCAGTTTATACAAGGTTTTTTATTAAGAAACAATACTAAAATATGAATACTGGTATATGCCTAGACCAGATTTTTTGGTTTAGCTGACACGAACATATTAGAACTATGATTATTTTGTGATGAACTTAAAACTACAGGCGAGGACAGGCTCGAGAAAATTTTGGAGCGTCTTCATCATATGACGATGAGGTGAGACTTTGGATGTGCGAAGAAAAGGTAAACGTAAATACTGAAAAATATCACTGCGGTGAAAATGTGCAATTTTTATTTGAATGATAATTTGCAGATGGTGATCAAGATGAAGTGGAGCTTACATTGAGTGAAGGAGGCGTGCGAAAGAACCTGCTTTATGTGCGTAACAAATATTAGATACTGATCAAGGATAACACCGAGGTATTTAGTTTGCTTCTCCCAAGGGATCGGCTTGTCTTATGTGGTGATGAGACTGATTTTTGGTGTAGAGAAAGTATTCCCTGACTCTTATTGGGGTTAAACTCTTTATTTCCGAAATCATTTGCCGAAATATTTGTGGAAGGCTGGAGATAAGTTATTGTCACTTTTAATAGGATTGTTTTTATTTTTATTTGTGATTTGACTTATTTTGTTTTTCTTGTATTTTATTTTATTTGTTTGACATTTTTTATTATTTGACATTGTTATGTAATCATTTGGTGTCTACGTATAATTTAACATTCTGTATATGACTTGTAATCCCTTACCAATAAATTACTATGACTACTATCACTATGATAGTGAGCGATAGCGTCAGGGTCGCGACCGATATTCAAATGGGTTTCAGAGTAAACCATACCTTGAGCAGAACATTACATTAAATGGGCGTCCTACGCACCTATCTGAGAAAAGTTCCCAATAGCATATTAGGACGTTTTAACTTTTCTTAATAAGTTTTAATTTGACTACAGAAATTGAAAGAAAAATAATGATATGAACATGATTGTATTCAGAATTTTACTCACCAACGTTATTCCTTGCATTGTTGCTGTAACAAAAATTTCCGTAATCAATTATTTTTATTACTGTACTTTAGGGTAGGTACAATTAATTATAATTAAATCAAATTAAAAAATATTAAACGGCCCAGTTTTTTTTTAATTCATCATCCTGCCCTTGTCCCGTGTTATTAGGGGTCGGCGCAACACGTTTTTTTTCATCCATTCTGCCCTGTCACTCGTCAAGCTATCACTAACTTTCTTTTCTTTCATATCACTCTTCACACAATCTATCCATCTTTTCTTTGGTCACCCTCTCCCTCTCCATCCATCCACATGTAAACTCATAACTCTTTTAGTAACATGAGTTTCATCCCTCCTCTTCACATCACCATACCAAGACAAACGATTTCCCTTTCAACTTTTCAGTCACTGGCACCACTTTCAAACGGCCCCTAATACATTTATTTCTCACTTTATCCATTCTCGTCACACCACACATCCATCTTAACATTCTCATCTCCGCTACGTGCAATCTTTTTTCATCCGTCTTTTTCACAGCCCAACATTCTGATCCATACAGTTTGACAGGCCTTATCACGGACTTGTAGATTTTACCGTTTAACTTGAGGGGCATGCGTGGGTCACAATTGTTCCCGTGGCCTGCCGCCATTTCATCCATCCTGCGTTGATCCGATGCCGATTCGATTTTTAAAAATTATACTTTATTAAAAAATAAATTATAATTTAAAAAAAAAATCTGTCTCATGCGCATTACTTACCTGATGTTTTTTGCAGTTCAAGAGTTACGTAAAGTAACAAGATGTATAAAAATACTTTGACGTCCATTTTTGCAATCTTTTGATCACAAACTACGGTTAGCAAGAATTTTCGTTGGGTATTAAATTGTATGATAAGTTGGTTTTCCTCGTAATATACAGGATGGCTTAAATACTAATTAGAAGGTACCTAATAATTTGCAACGAGTACCAACATATTAACCTTTTAATAATAATAATGCTCCACAACTATCACACAACGCCGTCTAGTCCTAAGCGAAGCAGAGCTTGTGTTATGAGTACTAGACAACTGATAAACATAAACTTAAATATTTCAAATTACATACATATTTATAGATAACGATGTTTTCCTTCACCATTTTTTGAGCAGTGATGATTAAACCTGGCTTAATTTTTAAAGTGAGCGACAAGGTCGCATCTGATTTTTACTGACTAAAACCCACTATTCTTCTTTCTTTGCTATATCCAGGACTCCGGGATTCTCTTTCGCACAACCCATGGCCCCAGTAGGCTTCGACCCTGCTGGTCCCCTACGATTTGCTGACATCTCCTTGAGGCGCGCGTAGAACACTACGCGCCGTCGACGACTCGAGTTCGGTCCGGACGGTTACTGGACGGCCGGACGACGAGTAACCCATCGCTCGCCGTCCGAATTAATGCACCTGGCTGGGTTTTTACCCGCAACCTACCACTCGTAATTCGAAGCCATTACTACTGAACCACTATTGTTTTTTTGACCGCTATGTCAAAAAACAAAAGCGTGCTTTCGACAACAAGCTACGATTTCAAGTCATGACGAGGTGTTTGAAGTTTGAAAATGATCCTAGATTTCCGATACCATGACTGTCGATGGAAGTAGATTACCTACAATCGAAATTCTATAACAAACTATAAAATCTTAACTATCTACTAAATTCAATAGCTTTCAAACACAGTCATCGTAAAGTCGTGTACGCATGTACGAACTTTGTTGCGTTGCATGATACGCAACAACTTGGTTCGCACGTGTATACCACTAACGAACATCGAACACTGATCGTCAAACATGTTTGCGGCGATCCTATTAGTATGTTCTGTATGGACGGTGTTCTTCATGAATCAATGCGAACACCAAAAAACTTTTCGCTACTTCACAATCGATCACTTCCAACGACGCCGGCACGGCTATTAAGAGAGTTCATGACTGTTGTTCGCGAATTCGATACGAACTATGTTCGCGTTCGTGTACGAAAATGCCGTCCATACGAACAAACCAAATGTTCAAGTTTGGTGTTTGTGTTCGCTATGTTCATTTTCGAACGTGCGTACACGGCTTCATAATAATAATAAATCATCTATTTTCAGCCATACATACCTTATAGACGAACATATTATAGATTAGTAAATAAGACAAGAACTAAATGAATAAAAAAAATACTGGTCCTGTATAATATATATATATATATATATATATATAAGGAAATCCGTTCTTATGAAATAAATATTTTTCAGTCTATCGTAACCTAAACGAAAAAATGGACATCAAAGTATTTTTACACTTTTTATTAGTTTTGATAACTCTTGCAGTTCAAGAAACGACAGGTAGGATTTAAATTATACCGATTATTTTGTATCTACATCAACTTTTCAGCCAAGAATAATGTGGTAGTAGTGTAGTTCGATACCTCTTACGCATTAAGTCATAGGTAACATATTTTTTGCGTTAAATTGTATTACAAAAACATAATAAAATTTATTTTGAATCTGGTACTGTAATTTTTAGAGGGTCCTTTTTCACCCGCCTATCGTCAACATCGAGCATGGCTTAAAAGCAAAAGGCAACATGAAAAAAGGGAGATAACGCCTGAAAACTTTGTTAGCATTCGGTAATTCCGTGATTTAATCAAATATTTAACAAAACTTGTTCCAGGAAATACGTGTTTTTTTAAACCCTTAAAAGTTTTTGAAAAAATTTGCCTTCATTCAGAATCTTGATTAAATTTGCAAGGCTTCTATTGTTATATTAAGTTTAGTTTAATTTTTAATTTTTGAGTAAATTATGAAGTGTCAAAGTTCATGCAAAATAGCAGATTTTCAGACGTCTTTACTGGATTAGTTTTACACTGATTTAAATAGAAGCCTAGATAATATCCATAAGATACTGTGTTTCCAAAATATCTAATGAAAAATGTCTAACAAAGTCATAATCGCGTGAGAGCGATTGTATGAAAAACAGTGAAAATGTATGTCGAGTTGGATGCCCCTAAACTGATTATTGATTACTAAAAGCAAAAACATCGTTTAAAAGTGTTAAACAAATCACCTACGTCATTAACAATTACAAAAATTATTCTCTTGAAACAAAATACTCTATACTGCAATATGACGACTCATGAAACATGTGTGAAAAATCTGAATTATGGTTTTAGCTACGAGAAGTTTGGAACTGAGGACTTTTGGTTAAGTGACCGAATAACTAATTTCTTATCCAATTCTTATGAAGTAAGTTAAATTAATTTATTCAAAGTGTTTATTTGATTTTAATCAGCCATATACGCTCTGCTTGTAATCTTATGTGGCATTGAAATAAATTACAAAATGAAGCGCCTTCTTGATTTCCATTTCATAACCATAGCCTTTATTATTACTAGATCGTATCTACTCAACACTGCGCAAAGGCTTCCTTCCATTTCTTCCAACAATCATAATTTCTCACGTCCTCTTTCCGATTCATAAGAAAGACATCCAAGTCGTCCCTCTTTCTTTTTTATGGTCTGCCGCTGTCTCTATTGCTATATCTGGGCTCCAATCCTGTGTTTTACGAGTCCACAGCTTGTTAGATGTGCGGCAGATATGTCCTGCCTAGTCTTATTTAAGTTGGGCAGCTTTTTGAGCCATATCATCGATTAGTGTTTTGTGTTCTTTTACTTAATTTTTTCTCAACAAAATTCAATTAGATATATTTGTTACAGCTAAATCAACAACAAATAACCTGGCTACAGGAAAGATCTACATATGTACGTCAAACGCTTGTATACCAGTGCCTCCATGATGATACTCATGACAACGTATTCAACGTATCATCAGTTGTGCAGCTGTTGGGTTGGAATGATGTTTTGATTGGGCCAAAACCAACTAAAAGATCTCCGATGTTTTATTCTGTACCATCTGCCACTGATGGGTGTGCGGTAAGAAAAAGTTATTTTATTTTTATTAATTAGAAGTTTTTTAACTTAGAAGTAACCTTTTCACTTTTGACTTAAAGACGTTTGTACGTCTTAGCAGTATTGAAAGTTTTTTAAAAACGTTTTGTGCCTATGGGTGGTATGGTTTGAAAAACGTACGGCAATGATAAAAAGGGCATGGAGGATTTAAATTATGCAATCATAGTAGACGCTTTCTAAACTATAACCGGCAGAAAACTGACAATCCAGGATAATAACACAGTGTCGCTGTAATAATTATGGTAATTGTTTCAGGCAAGAAATTCTGGCCAAGGTGCATCCGTTATTGAGCTGCAAAGCTCTATAGTAAATAGATGACCTGTGATTGATATACGAATTCATAATATAAATAATAAAAATGAAGCTTTTACGATTACTAACGAGGCTTTGTGTTTTCTATGAGTGAAATCCTTTTTTATTGGATATCTTATGTTTGTATTCAATTTTAATTTCTAGATCCTCAAAATTTTAGAAATAAGTATTAACCTTGCGAAAAGCCTTAAGTGCTGTTTTTTTTTGTAACTTTATTTTCCAAAACACTAATAAATGCAAACAAAACTTGAACTACTATTTTTTATTTATCCACCCTCTTTCTTTTGTGCGTAAGTAACTAAGGCAAAAGGGGTCTTTTTTTATTTTATCTTTTATTAGATATAAATTAGTGCTTGACAGTGATCCCATCTGATGGTAGGCAGTGATGCAATCGTTGACGGTGCGGTGTACTAGTTTATTAAGAGCTTTTTCACTTTAGCCTTGAAGACACCTAAATTATAATCGGACGGAAAGACCGCAGCAGGCAAATTGTTCCATTTATATTGTCCTTCTAAGCTCAATCGAAGTCAATTTATACTCGCGAAGAGTAATCTCCATAATCGACTGTTGCAATAGCTACTTACCTACTGTGACAATCCTATTATCTGCCTTAATAACTTGATTGATAAATGATATTTATTTTGTAAGTAGGTTTAAAAAAACACTTTTACACGTCAATTTTTTTTTTGTCATTTTAAACTAGATGAGGCCGGTGTTTCCTAGCTGACTACTCTGAGAAGAAACACCGAAACAAACTCAGGGGTCAAAGTCTCTTTTAAAGTCCATACAGTTAATATGTAATGGTCAAATCACATGAGAACAGTGTAGATTTGTCTGAGATGGTTTTGAAGAAAGAACCATACAGATTTGAGTGGACCTGTCCAGTCAGTGCAAGCATTTGTCAGTATTAGCAAAGCTCAACCCAGGACTACTAAGGAGCTCAACGACTTGACGAACAATACCAAGTAAAGGACATTTGGGTAGGCCGCAGAATATACTCAAATTGCCAGACATACGTTAAAATTACTGAAAAGGGAAAAAAAAGGCAATCAACATTGTTCGCACGTTCACAATAATAAAAGTAAATATATAATTTACAAAATGTAATTTACTTAATAAAGTAAATATTGATGTCAAAAATAAAAATAAATAAAGAAAAAAGGCAAAATAAAAATAATCTGCAATATCAAATTGTAAAATAATAATAATAAGTAACGGCCAATGGCTTAATAGCCCAGATCCTCGAACAACATCTGAGGAGGCTCTCGTTAGGCAGCTGGATCAAGGGCCTGATCCAGAAAGCAGTACTCTTGGACACGGCGCGCATCGTTAGGAGATTATATACTTATCTTAAAAATAAAAATAAAATAAAAAAACAAAGTAGTATTTCAAATTACCACCTCTTCCTCTACTATTTTTAGGAAGCTGTCTTATCTTACTACGCAACAATAACCAACACCTCTTTTCATTTACAATCTTTCATCGTCAGCTGGGTGTTACGCAATTTTACCGCTCCGTAAAATTAAGTCCTATAGAGCCTCGCACAGTAGCCTGTCGTTACTCACAGTTCATTTGAGGGTAACGTTAAAAACAAGTCTAGGAAACACTTTATCTGGGTCGCCAGAAAGCATTAAGTGCACCACTTTTACGACTTTAAACTTTCAGTCACACTAGATATCGGATAATTCTCAGACGACATAAATACCAGCTTTGAGTTTGCACGGATGGTCGATGGGGACGAAAGGCTCTGGAGTGGTGACCACGTACCGGAAAACGCAGCGTTAGAAGGTCTCCCACAAGATGGTTGCCAGAATTTGATGGATGCCAGACGTTCAGGATCGGTCGTTGTGGCGACGCTTGGTCGAGGTCTCTGTCCAATAGTGGACGTCTTTCGGCTGAAATGATGATGATGATGGATTCATGTTTTGATATTTTGGGTATGTTTATCTATTTATCTCATCGTTCTGTTTCATTCCTTCACATGGCATTGGCATAAGTTTTTCTTTTTCTTATGTGACGCTACATAGACTAAGCCTGTCTGAATATCGAGTAGTGTAATAAGCCCTTTACTACTTTTAAAAGGTCAATCGAAATACACGAATATAGAAATCAAATATGCCTACAGAAAACGATACAAAATCATAACATACAATTGAAACATATTGTATAAGACTAGGCTAAGCACGGCTATTAAAAGTTATCTTTAATAAAGCGGCCCTTTAACTAAACGGTGTAAAATTTTATTCATCCGAAAATTGTACAATTCCGATTTGGCCACCCTGTATAACCACGATAATGTCAATTTCAGGCAACCACCTAAGTTGTTGTCTAGACAATATTGAAAACCCTATCAAAATTGTATTGTCATTGAACTTTGAGCAATTATATAGTCTCGGGAAACTTTTGTCGTTGTACTCAAGGCTGTCACAAACCAGTTTTGGGCCTTACGATGTTTGAATTTTCGACCGTAAATTTGCACGATGTTTATAACTGTATGACTTATTTAACAATTTGGAATATCTTATACGCATAAAACGTTTTGGGAACACATTCATTGTGCGTACAGCTAAGGAGTGGAATTCCTTGCCGGAATCTGTGTTTCCTGATGGCAACAACCCGGAAATTTTTAAGTCAAGAGTGAATAGGTTACTTCTAAGTAAGCGCGCTCCATCGTCGCTTTCCATCAGGTGAGATAGCGGTCAAGCGCGAACCTATCAAGAACAAAAAAAAATCCTAACACAGATTTATACATCTTCTACTGACCTATCTTGTTCTTAGTACAAGACGCATCACTGCGTCAGTCAACCATGGTCAACCATCACACTAATATTTTAAAGGCGAAAACTTGTACGTTTGTTACTCCTTCACGCTCAAACAGCAGAACAAATTTAGATGAAATCTGTTTTATTTTTTCTTTTTTACTTTATTGTTCAATAAATTTATAATTTACACTCGTTACAACAAAAACACATGTCTGAAACCTTAAAAGGTTTATGTGACAAAGTGGAGATAGCAAGCTGGCTCACAGCATGATATCTCATATCCATGATATCTTATATCTCGACTAAACAAATACAATAAAGCCAAAAGTTTACATGTTTGTATGTTTGTTACTTCTTTACGCTCGAACTGAAATAATAATAATAATAATATTGGACAACATTCATATAACGTCATCTAAATAGTCAATCATCAAAAAGCAAGGGAACATACTCGTACTCTCAGAACCATTTGGTTCGGAGAGTATCCTATAATTTTTGTTCTGAGAGTATCTTTAAGTATGTTCTCTTGAAGTAATTTTTTACTACCTATCACACGGATGAAGCCCGTGGCAGCAGCTAGTAATTTCTTTAAGTGGGAAGGACTTAAGTAAAGTCGCCTAAATAACCCGAAAAATTGCCAAACCAAAGTGGCAGTGAGCAGGGCACATTGCTCGCAGAATGGATGGTCGATGAGGCCGAAAGGGTCTAGAGTGGTGACCGCACACCGGAAAACGCAGCGTTGGAAGGCCTCCCACAAGGTGGACCGACAACCTGGTGATAGTCGCGGGAATGCAGTGAATGTGAGACGCACAGGATCGTTGTAGCGACGCTTGGGGGAAGCCTATGTCCAACAGTGGACGTCTTTCGGCTGAAATGATGATGATGACGAATCTAAGTGTGTTATAGGATCAATGAGTATCAACGTTTACTTATAGTAATTGACAGCTCTTTACAATTCTGACAACAGCTTTGACAGATAAAATTTATTACCCACGAAGTCAATCAATATTCCTAGTTTTTTCCAATTACGCTGGATTTTGCTTCCAATTTAACCAGATTTATCTGATTATCAGTGTTTCACATGAAACAACTGCCTTTCTGATGTCTTCAACCCAGTTACTGTGTAATACAGTAATAACAATACTTTTGGCAAGATTGGTGTAAAATTTTCAAGCTTCGAACTCTTTATTTATTTATTTAACAATTAATGATTATATGTATACATATAATAAAAACAGAAAAATAGGTACTAAGATTTTTTAAGTGGGTAATCATTCAACGACTACGCGCCCTAGAGCGCGAAAAGTGCAGGCAGCGGCAGTGCGCATCATACTTTTACTGACTAAAACTAGACCTTTTCTTCATTGCCTTGCGATCCAGGAACCCGGGTTTTTTTTCGGATGTCCATTCTCTCAAGCGTGCGGACGCCTCCTTCGCTAGCATGTGATTTTTATTTCTTGAGAAATCTCTTCCAGCACGATTGCGAAAAGAGAGCTATCCGTAACGACTGCCAAAAACTGTTCAAATAACAGACAGAACTAACGACTTAACATGCTTTCTGAGACAAGAAGGAAACTCGGTAGGTAATGGATGTTCAAGTTTTTAAATAGAAACGCTTTTTGCGTCGCAGCAAAAACCATATTCAGTAATCACAATAAAAATAAGCAGAGTCTGTAATCTAAACAATCTACAAGAGAGCACTAACAAGATAACAATGCATTTTCATTTTATCAGCTAAGTGAGGAAGAAAATACGATTTCAACCTGCAAATACCATTCTAAGATAGTAACAACCCATAACGCAGGTCTTAAAACCAAATGAGTTGGAAAAGTAAGATTAAGTTAGGATCAATTGCTTAGAATGGACTTTGCTAAGTAACTTGATTCCCTTGGTAGAAATTACCTTAATATTGCAAATTGCACTTGCACTTCCTGAAGCGGATGTGTACATTCTGATGCGCTCCAGTAATTTTAGGACGTCCCTAGTGGTTGTTGGTTCGTTGGGTAATAATATTCCGTGAATTTGAATTTGTGTGAGTTCGTTTTAGTTTATGTGGATGCTGCTGGAACACATGTATAGACAGTTAATAATTAAGTCGCTTTTGTTTATATATAGGTATTAGATATTTGTGTGTATACACTTTTTTGCAGTATCTATGTTTCATTTCTCAGGTACTTTTTTTAGGTGGGAAATCATCTAATGACGTCTCCCGCCCTGGATGGGGCAAGAGGGCGTGTCAGACTTTTACTGACTAAAACCCACTCCTATTCCTTCTTTGCCTTCATTCCAGGGCCCCGGGGTTTTCTTTCGCATCACCTATGGCCCTAGTAGGTTTTGACCCTGCTGGGCTCCTACGGTTCGCTGACGTCTCCTTGAGGCGCTCGTGGAACAGTACGCGCCGTCGACGACTTGGGCTCGGTCTGGACGGTTACTGGACGGTCGGTCAGTATTCAGGTAGTATTGAGGGTGGAAAATCATCAAGTAACTCGGAGTGGAAAAAAAGTGACAAAATTTTACTGACTAAACGACTAAATAAGAGATTTTTATAATAATATCAAACTAATTGACAGGATCTCTAATCAGTTTCATATAAATGATTTCTCATGCCGTCTCTTGCAGTTGGTAACATTTGTTTTAGTTGAATCGCAGGTCTGATATAAAACGCGTGTCAAAGAAATGAACATAATTTCGATACACCTCGAACCAAATTTTGGGACAGCCCTGTAAAAAAAAAACACTATAGTGAATTATCAGGAATGAAAAACATTGTGTTCGAAACTGACCGGATTAAGGTTCTATATGTCTCTAATCAGCAGTCTCACGTGTAATTAAACATCATAAAGCTATGAATCTAAAAACAGTTATTCGAAGCTGACATACTATACAATATAAAAGAAAAGTAAAAAAAAATCTTCATCATAATAAGTCTTCGACTCTGAGACTGGACTCATTAACAGAATTTACAATAGCGAGCATTAGAATATACAATTTCTTGATTAATTATATGATTTATTGCATGATTTAATTAAGATAAAATAGTCTATTTTACTTAAAAAATAATAAATTATAAAGGAGAGTTGGATGAGAGCATCCAACTCTTCTGTTGCAGGTCTGCTGAAAGAAATTTCGTTAAAAATAAACAGGACCTTTGTAATCTTCTATCTGTATTTGTTCTTTTCGATTCTAAAAGTTTATGTGTACATAAATAAATAAATAAAACTTATTAGAAATACGTTGCAAAAGCATGTTTATATGTTTTAGTTAGATATTTTATACACCAATATTTAAGGAACTCGTTCTCAGGCTCACCTAAGCTAAATAAAAAAATAATTGATTATGATCGATAATATGCGCAGATAAATTAGATGCCGAATTTACAGATATAGATCCAAAAATTATATTGGCCGTCAGCCCCACCGTGTGCACATAACCTCAATACTCAATCCCACACATTTAGTTAATCAGAAAATAAGTATCTAATGACTAGCGGCTCTTGGATCTGCTCTACGAGTAATATTAGAACAAGCTGAGAGCTTCTTCTGGAGAGAGATGGGCTGAATGGAATGAAGCCCACAGAATGATGGCCGCCATGGCCCATCTACGATGGTCTATCTTGGACTGAGTGTGAACACCAAACTCCAATAAATGAAATAAGAATAGAAGATTAGTCAGAATTTCGTTTCATAAAATTTTAGACGTGATTTGAGAACATGTAGATTAGCAGTTGGGTAAGAATATAAAGAAGTACGTCACGTAAACTAATTTGACAAGTTTAAAATTATTGCTATCTCTTTCTAGTTTTAACTATTAGTAAAAGAGAGCGATAGTTTAAAATACATTTAGTTGGTGTACAAGAAAAACGCCGCCATTATCAAATATATGATCCACAATATTTATATTTCGGTAAAAAAATATGTGACTAGGTTTTAAAACATCTAATTGATTTTTTAAGGAAATCGATCAATTAACCCAGCCTTTTCTGAACTACGTCGGCGTTGGCTTCTATTCTAACCTGATGCAGCTAAAAACCAGTATTTCATAAGTATTGCCTATTAGACCTCCATAACCAAGCAGATAGATTTAATAACAAGATACCCCTTGGCCAGACTGTTGTCAGATTTCTTGACTTCTGACTTTCCTCTCTTCTGTAATGACTGTCAGATATCTACAAAAGTCCTCTGACTGCTGTAGGTTTTTGATGCCAGTAAGCATTAGTGCAGTAGGCATTTCATATTGGGCCACTCTACGCAGATCGTTCTACATCTGGCCTGAGGGCGCCTTATGTTCACCAATTGGCGATCTTGGCGCAAAGACATGAAGCTCCACTCCAATTCCAGCAAATATGAAATGCGATTAGTCAGCCGTTTATAGGTATGTCGGCCATATCATCGCTTACTGTCAGGTGATATAGTGATCAAACATGAGCCAATTCATAACAAAAAGAAATGTGTTAGTTTCGTTTATGTGTCATGGTTATCATTATAGCCAAAAAACTTCACTTTTGGACATAGACCTCTCCCCAAGATCCTGAGCGTCTCACATCCATTGGATTCTCGCAACCCTCACCAGGTCATCGCTTTGTGGGAGGCCTTCCGACGCTGCGTCTTCCGGCAGTGATCGTCACTCTAGAACCTTTCATCCCCATCGACTATCTGTTTTGCGAGCAATGTGCCCTGCTCACTAGTAATTTTGGTGATTCTTCGGGCCATGTCGGCAACCTTGGTTCTCCGGCGGTTATCTTCATATTTTATAATGTGATCACACAAGAGAACTCTGATCATAGCCTTTTCCATTACCCTTTGGGTGACTTTAAGCCTTCTGATGAGGCCCATTCGTTATCAAAACGTGGTTTCAATTGGAAATGTAATTGAATATTCTAGTTATATTTTAAAATTTAAATTAACCTGCGGTCTGATATAATTATTACCATTCTATTAAAACAACAATATCTATTTTATTTTTTATTTAAATGGGAGACCACACACATTTGCTGAGATTTTCAAAATTACAAAACCTTCGTGAACAAGCTTCATCAATTACTCTAATCTGATAAGCGTTTAACTGACAATGAAAGCTTAATTTCTTATCTACGGGATAGTTCAAAGGAGTCACCACGGCTATGGAACACAGCGGGCAACTGAAGAAATACAGGTAAATATTAGTCATGGATAAATCTCATCTCGCTCCACCCAAACCCGTTAGTAAGTTATTTGACGATTTCCAACCCTCAAAAAAGGAATATATGATACCTTACATTTTTTTATTCAACGATGTTAGGTAAAGGTTGTGTTTGTAGTATCATCTAAAAATACTTGTAGTTAATTTATTTTATAAATAACGCCATCTATTTTCTTCAAAATGTACTTATCAGTAAAATAACTAACAGCAGATTTTGATGAAATATCTCTACGATGTAATTTGAGGAACTAGTTACTCTGAATAGTAACAGAGGGCGTTGTTGTAAATAATGTAAAATGGAATTAAAAATTGAATTACGGAGTTCAATTATCATGTTAATAATTAGCATTTTTTGCATTTACTCTACCGTAGTCCGAACACAGAAACTGTTCATAATCTGGGACACAATAATAAAAAAAAACCATCCAACACAAGTGTGTTGGATGGTTTTTTTTTATTATTGTGCTTAACTTTAAGCCAGCCAAAATGAGCTGAGCCATGGTTGTCGACTTACCTACCGACAAAATAATAAAGATCTAAATTCTGCAGACAATCTTGAATTTTATTTATGAATAAAAATCTTATGTAAAAAGTACAATTTCTTGATTTTTTGAAGTGAAAACTTCTTTAGCGGCGTTGAGCACTTTTTCTGTAATGGGTATAAAATCTTAAACTCGCGTCAGGACACGTGACCTGATCGAAAAAGCGTAAGACGGCCACCAGTCAAATTTTCTCATTCGATTTTGAACTTAACCTTCAACATTTTATGGTTTAAAATCATTTAAAGAAATTTTTAAATGTTTCCAATCAACTTTGAACCTAATGCTTTAGGGATAAAGCTGACAAATCTATTAAATAAATTGCCACTCGCCGCGCGCCGGCGCAGCGCCGCGAAACCTAGTCCTCTGGCTATCTTCATCGTCCTTAAGATTGTGATAGAACCGTGGTCTTTGGGGGATTCGCACCGTGCTAACTACGAAGGCAATTTACGTGCTATTTACAAACGTTACGTACCTGTAGGTATGTTAGTGTAGCTAAAATTCCGTATTTCCTTGCAATTTTATTGATTGACGCATAATGACAAGAGATTCTAAAATCAATAAGACAGTGTTGTCTTTGAGTTTGCAGCTTTCTTAGTATCTAGTAGCTATTAAAAGTACTTGTGAAGGCAAGATGCAAGCACAATCATGATAATAAAATAAAAAAGGAAATCGTTCAATCGCAATAAGTACCTTCCGAGTATTAAATTGCTAAACATTTTCACTAAGGCGTTTGTTGTTTGGTAAAATAAAGTTCAGTTTATTTAAATCTGCTTTAAAAATAATTTGATTACAAGTATTTACAAGTAAGTTAAAAAGCACGAGTGTTATTGGTATAGGAAACCGATAAATTCTCAGCTAATTCTGTAGTAAGATCGAATGTGACGTTCCTGCTTACGTGCTTACTAAGCGCCTGTGAAAAGATGTATCGCACACATTTTTATGTGCGACAGATTACTTCCACACTTTTAATTACAAATTCTTTAAGCAGGATTCAATGATAACATAACATCCTGTAATCCCCGAAGGCTCAGGCAGGGGTGCACCGAATAGTACACCCACATTTCGCAAGTTATGTTTTAAGTCTTTTTATTCATTTATTTACTTCATTTATTTTTGTAATCACTGGGATTACAAAAATAAATTGACATTTTTACTTGAATCTGCAAGAAGTTAAGACTTTAGTTTTTAAATGAATGAATTAAACTTGCGGTATCACAACAATCCGCAGTCTAAACTTATGTGTGTAATATCGAAATTGTCATGTTTGTGTACGATAGCGCAATAAATGAATATTGTATTCTACCACATAAATGATAGTACTTTTATACTGATAAAGCAATTGGTGCAAAATTATTCCCTAACCATTCCAAAATATCAAACATGCTCAACGTTAATAATTAAGTTTTCACTTCTGCCGGCACTCCCGGAGTGCAACCCGTCTTTTTTTGCTACAATTTTGTTAAAATTATGCCCATTTAAAATTGAATAGTCGTTTACAGGTAGTCTGAACTAGAGGGTCAAGTCTCGCAAACCTCCGTTAAAAAAGGGAGGATCCTCCTACCAGACGGGTGTTATGTCTGGTGTGGGCAATTGCCCGAGTGGTGATTTCGGGCTGTTGTATATGTTTAAATCGCGCGGAGAACCCATTGCACGATGCCGGATTTCATAGTTTAGTTCTTATGTGACGTCATAGATGTCGCTACCACTCGATTTATCACATTTGTACAAAACTATGATTAGTTGAACTTCAACATTTTACACACGGGTGCTGCTCGCCAGATCTCTTTTCTTGACTTCAACTTAGCGTAGTAGGTACGCTCTCATTTGTGTCCCTATATTTTGTAGTTGATGAGCGGCGGTATACATGCCGCTACAAGAGCTTTAATTTTCGAAGAGCAGGGTTGTCAGAACGGGCCATGGACCGAACGATGCCTGCGTAGAGCCTCCGGTAGAAGACGTCTGGACCGCCCAGGAAATTAGAAATCAGAAATCGTTTATTTCAAATAGACCAATTACAGGCACTTTTGAATTGTCATAATGTCAGTCAATCAAAAAAAAAAAAAGTGAAGCTAAATTGCACGTTCCAAAGCGTAGATCTCTATGGAGAAGAACGTGCAAGAAACTCCATGGACACTCTTTTAAATCATATTATGAATCACATAAATCTTGGTTACATATTTCTTGGCGCTTCTAATATGTACAATGTAGATAAGTAATAATAATTACAAAAAAAACAAACTAATTAAAAAAAAAAAAAATTAAAAAAAAAAAAAAAAATTTAATTAAGCCACTGGCAGCTAAGAGACGGGAACGGGTGCCGTCAGTTGAGACTGTGACCAGTCACGAGCATGACGCGTGCATCAGCCCCATTCAGCTCAACCATTTTGAAGGGAGCCGAATGACCCAATTACAGGTTGGGCAGGAGCCGCCCGAGGGCAGTCCGATTTAGTTTAGGTGCCAAACGTCGGAAGTGTTCCTCAAAATCTCACCGGCTATCCTAGTGCTCCGAAATCGGTTTTTTTTTTTTGTAAAAAGTTTTTATTTCATACTTTTTAGTTGCGGTACACTTATGTATAACCAGAGTGCCTATTTCTCATGACAATTCCAATTAACCCACCACACTGCTGAGTAACATTATTTTATTATGAAGTTCCTGTGTCTATCTTCCACCTTCCAGCTCCATCATCATCTGATGTAGCAATTTGGCTAAAAGGTACAATCGAACTGATCTCAGTTTGATAGTACAACACGGTACAGTAGTAGCTTGGTTGATAGTAGTAGTAGGTAGTAAAACAGAATTAGATGAAGCGGCTAAAATACAACTGATCCTAACAACCTGGTTTCGCAGGTCATGTATGAATGGTAAATGTTATCACTTTTTGACAGTATTTATAAATACGAAAACTTCTAGTTTAGCCATTTCGTAGCGCATACATGTATCGCATTGGCTGTAGTTTTAGGAGACCGAAAAAAAAATAGGAAATAATAACTAACTCAAAATTTAAATCATCAATGAAATCATCATCAAAATAAAAAATCCTTACAATATTATTACAGTTATTTAATCCTTAAGAGTTATATATACTGATCTTCATATCTTCATCCAAAACACAATTCAATGTTACGAATCATGAAACTTTCTTCTTGATCACCAATATCTTCTACCCACATATCCCTGATGGGTAGATACTGATCTTCATATCTTCATCCAAAACACAATTCAATGTTACGAATCATGAAACTTTCTTCTTGATCACCAATATCTTCTACCCACATATCCCTGATGGGTAGTCTGTACACGTTAGATGTTTCTAGCTCTATGATAGAACTGGACTCATAATTCGTTCTATTCTGTAACAACAATAAAATTATTATGTCAATAGTATACCTATGTCTATTCTCAGTAAATATGTTTGTAATCAAATAAATTATAAAAAAATACCTCTAAATATTAATCGTCTAAAGCACCCCCCCTAAATGGTTTGGATTAGATTATGAAGTTTTGTGAACTTTTGTGACTGTCGCGGTAGTGGCCGAGTTTTGTGACTATCGTGGTAGTGGCCGTCAAGCACAACTTCTTAGTTTTTCATTGTAACTTTGATTAATTTGAAGTAAAGTTATTATATTTTTTACTTGATTTTGCTAGTTGTATGACAGGAATCAAATACATTATTGGGATAAATTCAAATCTCGTCAAAATCCGTTCAGTCGTTGAGACGCGATTCATTAACAGACATTCAAACATCTGTACTTCGCATTTATAATTTATATTAGTTGCTGCCTGCAGCTCTACCTACTTGAAAGTAAGTTTCTCCATCTAAACCACTACATCTGGTGGGGATTGTTACTTTTTTTTCAAAAATCCCCACTAGGCTGATATTGTTTAACCTGTGGCGATTTCTGGAATAAACCGAACTTTGGACCCCAGTTTCATTTCCTTAGGGGATGATTTTTGGATAATCCTTTCTTAATCTTTGTTATCATCATAAAATATTTTTTTTTGCAAAATTTCAGAGTCCTAGGTCCAAGGGTTTGGGCTGGACGTTGATAAGTCATTGAATGAGGACTTTGTCTTTTATTTATATATAAGTACATAAGTTGAATTATTAGGTACTTAATGATATTTAGTAAATTAAGTTGTGATTTTAAGGCAAGCTTACATTATATAGAGCCACATCACGCTGCGATGGTTTATATGAAATTAACAAATGTAATTCGAATTTTTGTTGCACTGTAATTCACCCAAATGTAAAATCCCCACTAGGCTGAACACCCTTTAGTAAAATTGAAAGGAAAAATTAAAACCCACTTACCGAACATCCATCCGAAGAAGGTAGTACTGAATAAGAGAACGGATAATCGGTTGTAGGTTTATGTCCAATTGTCATATCGTTCCAAGATAAGAACAGTACCGCTGAAGACAAGTTGAAATTTTGGTCCTTTTGGTTACGGTAGATGTAAATTAGACGTTGTCGTACTCTTGTCGATTTTTGTTGCAGCCATTTTATTTGTCCTGTAGTTAACTGAAACAAAATGTATCCAAAAACAAAACTCACTAAACCATTCTGCAATGTTTATTATTATAATTTGATTTCAATTGCGATATTTGGTTGAATAAAGCGGCGGCTATTGCGGCTATGGCGGCTATTAAGTGCCACGCTGACATCAGCTGGACAGAATCTTTGCCACTGGTACTGCTCGGCATCAGGAGTTCCATCAAGGAAGACCTGAACTCGTCTTCCGCCGAGCTAGTATACGGAGAACCCCTGAGACTGCCTGGTGATTTCTTTGGCCATAAAGCTGACAAATGCACGACTGACATGACTGATTTTACAGCCCGTATCAGAGCATTTGCCAGCCAACTACAGCCAGTCCCAACGACGCACCACTCAAAAGACAAGGTCTTTATTCACAAAGACTTGTCATCCAGTTCCCACGTATTCCTTCGGGACGACGCGTTGAGAGGTGCCCTTCAACCGGCATACACTGGTCCCTATGAGGTGATCGAGAGAGGTGCCAAAGTTTTTAAAATTAAAATCAAGAACCATCGATCTCCGATCTCCGGAGGGGAGTGATGTAGCGACATCTATCGCGTCACATAAGAAAATCCTGAATCGCGCAATCAAAGTTCTCCGCGCGATTAGAACATATAGAACAACCCGAAATCATCTATCGGGCAGTTGTAGCCCACCAGACATAACACCCGTCTGGTCAGAGGATCCTCCCTTTTCAGCGGAGGTTTGCGGGACTTTACTCTCTGTTCCGCATACCTCCAAACTTTGCGGGACTTTACTCTCTGTTCCGCATACCTCCAAACTTTGCGGGACTTTACTCTCTGTTCCGCATACCTCCAAAGGTCGTTTATAATTATATAGCGTCAACCTCTAGCCTAGACCTCCGCCCCGCGCACGTCGGCTCATGCCACCATTTGGTTCTTAAAAAACGTTCGTGCGCAGCCTTCTGCACAAAGTTCGGGCTCGCCAAGATACGTCGGCCGTACTGTACTGTTTCGGATTTGTTTAAAGCATTTACAAACTTACGCCACTATAAAACTGATACGATACGTCTCCCGTCTTGGAAGTTAACCACCAATTTCCTTCTCCAAAAGAAAAATATGCTTTCTCACTTAATCTTGCTCGTATACAAGTTTCTTTTGTCTCCATTTTGCAGTATACTGAAATAAGTTCACCTGGCGGCCCCATATAATAACTGCCTGAAAAATAAAAATTAAATATTTTTATGAATGACCATTATGAATGCGGAATCAATCCACATATACTTTTCTCTACTATGTTTTTTTTTAAGGTGGAAAATCATCCAATGACTTCTCTCGCTCTAGGGCGCGACAAGAGGGCGTGTCCAACCACACCCGTATTCCTTCTTTAACTTTTGTTCCAGGACCTCGGATGTCCCTTTCGGAAGTCAACCTATGGTTCCAGTAGGCTTCGGCCCGGCTGGTCCCCTACGGTTTTGCTGACATCTCTTTAAGGCGCGCGTGGAACACTACGCGCGCTCGACAAATCAGGACGGTCGGAATGTTTACCAGACAGCCGGACGGCGAGCTACCCTTTGCTCGTCGTCCGCAAGCTCTTTTCTTATTCTCCTGCACAATATTCCAAAGTACTCGTAGTTTTACTATAAATAAACAGACAGGGTATTTTACGCACCGCTTGGAACACCGGATGGTGCAGACTTACAGGTCACTTTAGCGGGTGCGTCTTCTCTCCCAAACCTCAGAGGATTTTCGTCACTATCTGTAAAATTGTAATTATTTAAATCCTAAACCTTTTCAGCGCCACGGTATTTTATAGAAGGGAAACGTTTACATGCCCTCCACGCCACAGCTTAATTAGAAGACAATATCTAATATTAAGTTTATAAATAAAATGAAAAATATTTATTCTGATTTTTTTTTATAATAAAAAAATCCTTAAGAACTAACTGAAAACAATCTAAAATATGGCGTCAAAAATTAATAAAAATACATAAAAAAATATGCTTTACTTTGTTTTGCTAAAATCTGAACCAAGACATTTTTATTTCAATATATAATAATCTTTTGTTTATTTTAAAAACAGCAAAATTATAGTACCTGTTATCTACTGTATAAAAATAAGTCGGGTTTTCCTTCCTGACGCTATAACTCCAGAACGCACGAACTGATTTCCACGGTTTTGAATTCGTTGGAAAGGTCTCGGGCTCCGTGAGGTTTATAGCATAAAAAAAATTCTTCTTCTTTTAATCACCAAACGAAATGTTACATAAAACGAAGCCATCTGGTGGCGAAACGGAGTTCGCCGGGTTTGCTAGTTAGTTATACATTTAAAGCTTAGTGGAGAACACATCCCTAGTAGTACCTAATATCTCTGCATAGGTATCCGAAAAACAAAATAATGAACTGTTTTTCATTACCAGATCCTATACAGGATCACGATACATGTCGATTCAAGACAGCTTTATGTCTTTATTACCGTTTTTGAAATTGAGAATGTCAACAATCGAGGAGGGTCAATGACCGTTATTCCACGTTTATCTGGCGCCTAACTTACTCGTCTTAGTCATATCGACATGGACATAATAGTGGTATGAAGTTTTCTTTCTTCAGACAAGTGAAGTGTTCACTTTTTTGTTTGATACTTACCACAATCACAACGTCCTTTTGGGCCAATTAATCCTGGATAGCCTGGCGGCCCGGGTTGTCCCTGAATAAAACAATATGATTTTAGAAAGTCCGTACGTAGAATGTAATGATAATGGTTACACGAATTGTCTATAGTGTTTCTGCGGCACAATAATCACTAACAAAGTATAGGTATACAATATAGCCCATTTCTACTAACACAAAGCAACAATGAAAAGCATGTTTAAATAAAATCACGTTACTTTGGATTTTCAACTCGGCACTAAATTTTTTCCAAGAAAAAAGAAGTTGATTGGAAATTGAGATCGATTTTGGTGGACTGTCTATATATAATAAAATAGGCACTGACTGTACATTGTTGGATAGTACTTAGGTTATATTTATCTACCTTTATACCTATAAATAAAAATCAATTACCACGTGTATGATGATGGGATTTTATTTTAACTGTGATTGTCATTTTCAGGATAAGATTTGAATGGAAGTTTTTTTTGGGAAAAACTTCCAGCTCCCCCTAGCCAAGTTACAACCGGTTCGTTTCAATTCTCTTTTTGTTGATCGTCTCGAGTCGGCCACGCCGACTCCTTTCCTTTCAACTCCGATTCCTCCTATTTCTTTGTTCTGACGTCATCTCAACGCTCAGTCACGTGGTCAGAACAAAGGAATAGGAGGCGTGGCCGACTCGACGCGATCAACGAAAAGAGAATCGAAACAAAACGGTTGTAACTTGGCTAGGGGTGCAGTTATTAATGTGCACCCGTGTAAAGCCGGGGAGGGCCGATAGCATCATATTATAAGAAATAGGCCAGCCAAGCTAACATACAAAAATATGAAACTCTGTCGACGAAGCAGCAACCCCGTGTCGTCGTTCAAGAGTTTCAAAGTTTTGTATGTAAGCTTCACATTAGCGTATAATGACGAAAACGTGTCTATGAAGCTTCCATGTCCAGTAGGACTTAGGTACCTATTAGGTAATATGGACCGGTTGCGAGATCTTAAAAATAGAAGGCGTTTCGGGTAATGCTGGGGTTGCCACGTTTCTGTAGCGCGTCGGCGATGTTCGCTGTCGCACGTGTCCCGGATGATGCGTCGGATACGCAACAGCCCCAATAGCGTCTCAATGGATGGCGGTACACAAACCGTCTTTCAGGTATATATAACAAAAAAACATACAATAAGCCTACTTCACAGTAGGCATATTGTATGTCTTTTTGTTTTTATTTAGTAAGTATCAATTTAATGTAACTGAAACTACGGATCTCTGGGCTGATAATAAAGTTTAATTTTATTATTATATAATTTCTTACCTGGTCTCCAGGGAAACCTTTAATCCCAAACCCCTGTGATAGAACAAAAAACATATGTGAATTGAACCCAAATTGTGTAAACAAAAATTTAAAATTAAAATAATATTAATTGCTCTCCAATATTTGGGAATAAATATTGGAGAGCAATATTTATTCCCAATTTCTGAGATAAGCATTTGATGTTGAGTATTTCTCAAACTCTATTTTAGCTTGAAAATGTTTCTAACTTAAACATTCAAGTAGGTTTGAGACGTTCAACTTCAAATACTCGACTCAGAAACCTGCTCTTAGTTAACGTAAAGTTCATTTTAATTTAATTTTTAAGACTTACTGGATCTCCTTTTTGACCGGGTAATCCGGGTATTCCAGCCTGAAGAATAAAATAAAATTTAAAACATTAGGAATGCAAAAAGAAAAATAAGACTTGTAATGCGCTGGTTGTTTTAGTCCTGATGTTATCTATATAGATAAAAGGGGAAACTGACTGACTGACATATCAACGCACAGCCGAAACTACTAGGGTTAGGAGCGTGAAATTTTGCACAAGGCTTCCTTTTATGACGTAGACAAGCACTAAGAAAGGATTTTCCAAAATTCACTCCTTAAGGGCATGAAGCGGAGGTCCAAAGTTTGTATGGAGAAACCTACATTCACACGAGTGAAGCCGCGGATAGAAGCTGCTACTACATACATAGGACTTTAACAGCGACTTCGTTCGAAAGAATGTTTTCCTGTTTCGAGTATTGTTTTGAAAAAAATATCATGTTGGCCTTTATAAAACAATTTGATTATAATTTGTGCCAAATTTTAAGTTTATTAACCCCAGAAATGAGATTCTAAACCTCTTTTTTCTATTTGTAGTTCTAAAATCAAATAAAGACAACTTTATTATCTACTTAAGTTACTATTTATGCTAATTTACAAATAGGTAGACAGAATGATAAATGATAAATGATATTTATTTTGTAAGTAGGTTTAAAAAAAACACTTTTACACGTCAATTTTTTTTTGTCATTTTAAACTAGATGAAGCCGGTGTTTCCTAGCTGACTACCCTGAGAAGAAACACCGAAACAAACTCAGGGGTCAAAGTCTCTTTTAAATTCCATACAGTTAATATGTAATGGTCAAATCACATGAGAACAGTGAGATTTGTCTGAGATGGTCTTTTGAAGAAAGAACCATACAGATTTGTGCAAGCATTTGTCAGTATTCGCAAAGCTCAACCCAGGACTGCTAAGGAGCTCAACGACTTGACGAACAATACAACAACCAAGGAAAGGACATTTGGGTAGGCCGCAGAATATACTCAAATTGCCAGACATACGTTAAAATTACTGAAAAGGAAAAAAAAAACGCAATCAACATTGTTCTCACGTTCACAATAATAAAAGTAAATATATAATTTACAAAATGTAATTTACTTAATAAAGTAAATATTGATGTCAAAAATAAAAATAAATAAAGTCAAATTGCAAAATAAAAATAATCTACAATATCAAATTGTAAAATAATAATAATAATAAAGAGCACAATTGAAAATAAAAACAAAAGAGAAAAATAAGACAACAGTTGTAGTGCGTACTGGAGCAGGTCAATCCCAAGCCTTTTCGTCCTCAACATAGTCCTTTACAGAGTAAAAAGCCTTTTGACAAAGTTTAGGCTTTACAAATGTTTTGAATTTATTAAGGCTTAGTTGTTGAATGTGACTAGGAAGTTTATTATAGAAGTGTATACATTGGCATCTAAATGAGCCCCCTATTTTTTTTAGCCTGGTTGTAGGAACCACAAATTTGTGTTTGTTCCTAGTATTAAAATTATGGATATCACTGTATTTTTTAAACATTTTTATATTTTTATGTGCATACAAAATATTCTCGTAAATATACTGTGAAGGTACAGTCATAATATTAATATCTTTAAAAATGAGATTTTGCATACAAACGAAATTCCCTTTTTTCACCCCCTTAAAAGTTTAATTTCCAAAAACCCCATCTTAGTGCTCAACTACGTCATAAAAGAAAACTTTCTGCAAAATTTCACGTTCCTAGTCTCAGTAGTTTCGGCTGTGTGACTATATGTCAGTCACTCAGTTTCATCTTTTCTACATAATATATATATATATATAATATAATGAAAATGAAGTATAAAATGAAAATATTAAATTAATACTTTCGTAATTAATGGAAAAGAAAAGTTAAAAAGAAAACATTCATTAGACCTGATACGACAAGATTAAAAACCATTACCTCAGAATATTTTTACAGAGTACACAAAACCAGGTAAGTAACTTACTTGCATAAATTCAGCATTTTCTATGTCTCCTGGATACCCAGGACGACCCTAGAATTAAAAAAAAATATATTATTCCCCAAACCTCACAAACATTATATTTATTTCGAATTAACAAATGATTAATATAACATTTTGTAATGTATATTCATTTGTAAGTAAATAAAAAACAGAAATAAATTGATCTTGCAGTAAGAAATAATTATCCACTTCTTTTATGTAAATATGTATTTTTGTAATAATTAAAAAATCTATTTCTGACGTCCACGTTGCAAGTGTGTAGTTTTTTTTTTTAACCCAAGCTTAAAAATTGAAGATTGGCTAAAACGAACGAGTTTTACAAAGTACAAAAAAGAGTTCACGTGAATTGTTATTCTAATTACTTTATCATAATTAAAGATACCAGACACTTTTCTAGACGTACGCCTCTAGCTCTCATTTGTTAGTTATTTATTAATAAAAGACGAAATTAATTTTTATATATAAATACACACTCACTATTATTCCTTTTTCTCCTTTAAATCCTTTTGGTCCCACAATGTCATCCAAATCCTGAAAATTAACATAAACATATTAAATAAATAGTTGACAAGTTTTGAATTATAACCGGACTGACTGATGTCATCAACCATAATCAATTATTATTTATTTTTACAGTTTAATTTTTCAGGGCATCATTTCTTGTTCATCTCATCTTCATCTTTCAGTCGATAGACGTCCACTGCTGGACATAGGCCTCCCCCAAATGTCACAACAATGAACGGTTCTATGCATCCGCATCCATGGGATTCCCGCAACCTTCACCAGGTCATCGGTCTACCTTGTAGGAGGCCTTCCAACACTGCGTCTTTCGGTATGCGTTCGCCACTCCAGAACCTTTCGACCCCAACGGCCATCTGTTCTGCGAGCAATGTGCCTTGCCCATTGCCACTCTAGTTTGGAGATTCTTCGTGCTATGTCGGCAACCCTGGTTCTCCTGCCTGTTTATTTCTGATTCGATCACGCAAGGAAACTCCAAGCATAGCCCTTTCCATTACCCTTTGGGTGACTTTGAGCCTTCTGTTAAGGCCCATTCTGAGCGACCACATTTCGGAACCATATGTCATCATTGCCAACACGCAATGGTGTTTCTGACTTTCGACTTGAGACACTGCGGTATATTAGATGAGAAGATACCGCGCAGCTTTCCGAACACTGCCCAGCCAAGTCAGATTCGACCGTTGACCTCTTTCTCGAAATTAGATCTACCCAACCTGACTGTCTGTCCAAGGTAAACGTAATCGTCCACAACTTCGACTATAGTATCAAATCTTGAGAAAATCAAAGAGTGGGTGCTACATGGTTGTTTATGATGACTTTAGTTTTGTCCATGTTCATTTGTTATGTTACAAGAAATGATGCCCTGAAAAGAAGTCAAAAAACGAAAGTCAGTTATGTTACTGGCTTTAATTTCTTGGTTACGATATGACTTTTTATTCTTAAGGTCCGTCCCTGCCCCCATTATTTGAGGTCGGGTCTTTTTGTGACAGTTTTTCCTGAGCGGTCGATACAATACGATACGATATAACTATCAAAGTATATCATTAGCTATAACAAATTACCTAAGTATTTAATTATATTTTAATAAGTACTTACAGAAATGTCATTAGTATCGTTTTCTTCTTGAGAAGTAGCCGTAGAAGAAGTTACCAGTTCATCCTTAAATAAGAATAAAAACTTATTCACAAGATGCATATTTTCAGGTTTCCTTAAAGCCTTAGACACATTGAAAATGACAAAACGCTACAACATTGTCCAGTGTCCTGCAACTTGCCCCGCAACATTTTACAACGTATTCATGTAACGTGGGATAATTTGACAGCATTGCGTGCACTTTGTACGTCATGTTTGGGGGGGCATTTTGACCTCTATTGTATCTGAGGCTTTATGCTCTCATTTTAATTAACATCAACGTGTCAGCCAAAAGACATCCTGAAGGCTGGACATTGACGGAGGCCTATTTTACCATTCGCTGTAAAAGTCCTGTGCGTCTCGCATTTCGTGGATTCCCGTGGTCGACACCAGTATCGGTACACCTTCAAACGTTAAACCTTCCAGAACGCGGTTGTCAATCCAGACCCCGTTGCAAGCACTGCTATTGCTAGCTATTTATGATAATTACTTTTCGGGCTATGTCAGTAACTTTGGTTCTTCTGCGGATCTTCTCATTTCTGATTCGATCACGAAAAGAAAGTATGAGTGGCTGATCTGGGTTAGCCCAGAGAGGCTTAGACTGCCCTTTTGGTGACTTTCAGCCTGATGGACTGAGAAATATAATTTCATTGCTTAGATTATGAAATCGAAGCCATAAACTTTGCGTTTTGATAACTTACCATTTTCACAGAGCAGGTAGCTGAAACAGAAAACATGACCGTGAGTAGACATAAAAAAAAACCTTTTTTGAATTCTTTCTCACATAATTGTGAGAAAGAATTCAAAAAAGGTTTTTTTTTTATGTCTACTCACGGTACTTATTGAAACTATATTACAAAGTTAGAAATAAACCCAGTAAGTTATAAAACACACTCGTGTTGGGGCTATCTCGCTATTTCTCATAGTGTCTATTTTTATAATGTTGAGACCTTTTAATTACCCATAATTAATCCACGTGGCGATTATTATATAGCTAAAAAGCTCTTTATCCTATTTCCTTGAAAAACATTAATTAGTATTTATCGGTTTCAGTTTGTTATAAAATAATTATCTGCATTTATGTTTCCTGTTTGTTTAATACCTACACAGTTATTATTTTAAATGTTATTTTGAAGCAACAGGTAAAAGTCGATTAGGCGAATAGGTTTAAAGAATTCTATTTCTCACTGGCCAAAAAGAACTCGTTCTGCCAAAAAGGATTGATATTATCATTTCCCAAACCTTTTCCCAACTAGCTTGGAGTCGGCTTCCAGTCTACCTAGATGCGATTGAACACCCGTGTTTTACATGAAACGAATACTCAGTTACCGGGCAACACGATGATCTTTGAATAGAACTAGAAATTTGCATCGAGAACAATTTCTACGATTTTAAATGTGGCCTAAAATCTGATGAGTCATTTGACCGACTTTAAATTGCTTTTATAGATGAAAGACCTTCAAGAGCAATCTTTTACCGCTGTTATAGTGAGTTCAAGCGCGGTCGCGTTACTTTGGGGGATAAACAAAGGAGTGGTCGTCCTACGACGGCTGTCATGGAAGAAAGTGAGAAGGCAGTAAAAAATTTAATTCAAGAAAACAGGCGAATTACATACGAAAAGATTCAGCATACACTGCAGATTATTTCGGGAAGCGTTCACGAGATTCTACACAAGCTCCATTGCGTGAGGAGGATAGTTTGCCGCTGGGTGCCACACAATCTTACCGAAGCTCAAAAGCAAGCCCGTGTGGAGTGGTGCCGTGATATGATTCAAAAATTTGAAGTAGGCTCGTCTCGGTGCGTTTGTGACACTGTGACAGGTGACGAATCCTGGATGTATCAATACAATCCAGAAACAAAGCGTCAGTCGACAATTTGGCTGTTTCCAAAGAAACCAATGTCTACGAAAGTGAAGCGATCGAGAAGCGCAGGGAAAATTTTGATCGCTAATTTTCACTTTGACGAGGAATCTTATTTTAATTCCATTACGAGATCAAAGCAGCATAAACGCCGAATAGTATACCACAAAATGCCTGCCATAAATTGGCAATTGTCTGCAATGAGCAACAAGCGACTGATTGTGCCTCGCTAGGGAGAAGCACGGCTGTGTCCTCGTAGGGGCAATTGGCGGCGGCAATCCCTCTGTTCGGGCCCTGCCCCCCTAGTCAAGTTACAATTGTATCGTTCATGCCGAGCGCCTCGAGTAGGCCACGCCGCCGGTTCCTTTGATCTGACGTCATCTCAACGCTCAATCTACTCGAGGCGTTCGGCACGAACGAAACGATTGTAAGTTGGCTAGGGGGGCTGGTACAAGCCATGGCCTGAACCGAGGGGTAATAGGCGGTGGTCGCATCCTTCTACGAAGTAGTAATGCTCGCGAAGGAGACGGCCGCACGCGTGAGTTAACGGACGTCCTCACGCTTATGGATGAAACGATACAAAGAAATACAAGTATATACTCGATATTTTTCTCCAAAACCATACTTTGAAATTAAGTATCGAGTAGGAATCGGTCAAAAGTACTCATATCAGTATGCTACATTTGGATGTATAAATGTACCTAGTGAAAGGCTGTTTTCCAAAGCTGGTGCAACAGTGACTGATTTAGTAACTGTAAGAGCTATACAATAATTAGTCAAACAATTTACTGTAAAAATAAAATACGGATTATACCAATTAGTAAGGCAATAAATATAAAGAACTGCTCAAGAGTGTTGAAGAGATACTTTCTAGATTATAATGCGATCTATCTAGAAAGTATCTTTTGAATGATTACTATGTACCTATGTATACCTACTCTTCGCTTAAAATATGTTTGGCGTCGAGTTTGCCGCTTCTAAACCGACATGCCGCTGTTAAACTCGTGATGATTTGTGCTTGTAAATACGTTAGCATAAATCTATTAACGTTGTTTAATAAACGAAAAAAAAACTCACTTTATCGTTATATTTATCTTACCTGTCGTTTTGTCTCTTCCATTTTTGCCATCTGATATGCTCTGAAAATAAAATTTAAACGCGATTTTTTATCAAAAAAGTAGCTTTGTATGTGTGTGTACATACACACACGTACAAACAAAATATTTGTTGTTCATTCACACTCAAACGTACAAAGGGATTTGAATGAAATTTGTCACACGGTTATACCTTGTCCTGGTATAGTAGTGCCTACATAATAATATGTATGATACTTTGTATCCGGGAGTGTGATTCCCTTGCGATTATTTTTTACTTTCACGCAGTCGAAGACGCTGACTAATGACAATGTACTTATATAATGTTTACTCACCAGTTTAATTCCTGGAGTTGTTGCTGTAACAACACAACAAAATTATTTAACCTTTCAAATACCGTAATTAGAGAAACAATAGAAAGACAATGAGAGAGCGAACTGCTCGTGTGAAGCGAAGTGTTCGCTTGGGGTTTAATGAAAAATAATTCCTTTAATTCTGCTAGTTTTAGGCATTTGAAATTGTATAAATAAAGAAAAAAAATACTATTTAAGTTAACAACCTAGCGAAGATATGAAGAACTCGCTGATTGATTTAATTAAGTTAGGTATATAAAATTATAACAAACAACTCGATATCTTCCATGCATGAAGTCGTAAGGCAAAGAGTATTTTGTTTCAAGAGAATAATTTTTGTAATTGTTAATGACGTAGGTGATTTGTGTAATACTTTTAAACGATGTTTTTACTTTTAGTAATCAATAATCAGTTTAGGGGCATCCAACTCGACATACATTTTCACTGTTTTTCATACAATCGCTCTCACGCGATTATGACTTTGTTAGACATTTTTCATTAGATATTTTGGAAACCCAGTATCTTATGGATATTATCTAGGCTTCTATTTAAATCAGTGTAAAACTAATCCAGTAAAGACGTCTGAAAATCTGCTATTTTGCATGAACTTTGACACTTCATAATTTACTCAAAAATTAAAAATTAAACTAAACTTAATATAACAATAGAAGCCTTGCAAATTTAATCAAGATTCTGAATGAAGGCAAATTTTTTCAAAAACTTTTAAGGGTTTAAAAAAACACGTATTTCCTGGAACAAGTTTCGTTAAATATTTGATTAAATCACGGAATTACCGAATGCTAACAAAGTTTTCAGGCGTTATCTCCCTTTTTTCATGTTGCCTTTTGCTTTTAAGCCATGCTCGATGTTGACGATAGGCGGGTGAAAAAGGACCCTCTAAAAATTACAGTACCAGATTCAAAATAAATTTTATTATGTTTTTGTAATACAATTTAACGCAAAAAATATGTTACCTATGACATTAAGTCATAGGTAACATATTTTTTGCGTTAAAATTAAGCCATGCTCGATGTTGACGATAGGCGGGTGAAAAAGGACCCTCTAAAAATTACAGTACCAGATTCAAAATAAATTTTATTATGTTTTTGTAATACAATTTAACGCAAAAAATATGTTACCTATGACTTAATGCGTAAGAGGTATCGAACTACACTACTACCACATTATTCTTGGCTGAAAAGTTGATGTAGATACAAAATAATCGGTATAATTTAAATCCTACCTGTCGTTTCTTGAACTGCAAGAGTTATCAAAACTAATAAAAAGTGTAGAAATACTTTGATGTCCATTTTTTCGTTTAGGTTACGATAGACTGAAAAATATTTATTTCATAAGAACGGATTTCCTTATATATATATATATTATACAGGACCAGTATTTTTTTTATTCATTTAGTTCTTGTCTTATTTACTAATCTATAATATGTTCGTCTATAAGGTATGTATGGCTGAAAATAGATGATTTATTATTATTATGAAGCCGTGTACGCACGTTCGAAAATGAACATAGCGAACACAAACACCAAACTTTTTTAGACGGCATTTTCGTACACGAACGCGAACATAGTTCGTATCGAATTCGCGAACAACAGTCATGAACTCTCTTAATAGCCGTGGCGGCGTCGTTGGAAGTGATCGATTGTGATGTAGCGAAAAGTTTTTTGGTGTTCGCATTGATTCATGAAGAACACCGTCCATACACAACATACTAATAGGATCGCCGCAAACATGTTTGACGAACAGTGTTCGATGTTCGTTAATGGTATACACGTGCGAACCAAGTTGTTGCGTATCATGCAACGCAATTAAGTTCGTACATGCGTACACGACTTTACGATGACTGTGTTTGAAAGCTATTGAATTTAGTAGATAGTTAAGATTTTATAGTTTGTTATAGAATTTTGATTGTAGGTTATCTTCTTCCATCGACAGTCATGGTATCGGAAATCTAGAATCATTTTCAAGCATTGTGGTCCAGTAGTAAAGGCTTCGAATTACGAGTGGTAGGTTGCGGGTAAAAACCCAGCCAGGTGCATTAATTCGGACGGCGAGCGAAGGGTAACTCGTCGTCCGGTCGTCCGGTAACCGTCCGCACTGAACTCAAGTCGTCGACGGCGCGTAGTGTTTTACGCGCGCCTCAAGGAGATGTCAGCAAACCGTAGGGGTCCAGCAGGGTCGAAGCCTACTGGGGCCATGGGTGCGAAAGAGAACCCCGGGGTCATGGATATAGCAAAGAAATAAGAATAGTGTGTTTTAGTCAGTAAAAGTCAGATACGACCTTGTCGCTCCACCCAAGAGTGAGAAAAGTCATTGGATGATTTCCCACTTTAAAAATTAGTTTATTTACTAGTAAAGTTATATGTATGTAATTTGAAATATATAAGTAGTATGTTTATCAGTTGTCTAGTACTCATAACACAAGCTCTGCTTAGCTTAGGACTAGACGGTGTTGTGTGATAGTTGTGGGGTATTATTACTATTAAAAGGTTAATAATGTTGGTACTCGTGGCAAATTATTAGGTACCTTCTAATTAACATTTAACCCATCCTGTATATTACGAGGAAAACCAACTTATCATACAGTTTAATACCCAACGAAAATTCTTGCTAACCGTAGTTTGTGATCAAAAGATTGCAAAAATGGACGTCAAAGTATTTTTATACATCTTGTTACTTTACGTAACTCTTGAACTGCAAAAAACATCAGGTAAGTAATGCGCTTAATACAGATTTTTTTTTTAAATTATAATTTATTTTTTAATAAAGTATAATTTTTAAAAATCGAATCGGCATCGGATCAACGCAGGATGGATGAAATGGCGGCAGGCCACGGGAACAATTGTGACCCACGCATGCCCCTCAAGTTGAAGGGTAAAATCTACAAGTCCGTGATAAGGCCTGTCAAACTGTATGGATCAGAATGTTGGGCTGGGAAAAAGACGGATGAAAAAAGATTGCACGTAGCGGAGATGAGAATGTTAAGATGGATGTGTGGTGTGACAAGAATGGATAAAGTGAGAAATGAATATATTAGGGGAAGTTTGAAAGTGGTACCAGTGACTGAAAAGTTGAAAGGGAAATCGTTTGTCTTGGTATGGTGATGTGAAGAGGAGGGATGAAACTCATGTTACTAAAAGAGTTATGAGTTTACATGTGGATGGATGGAGAGGGAGAGGGAGACCAAAGAAAAGATGGATAGATTGTTTGAAGAGTGATATGAAAGAAAAGAAATATAGTGATAGCTTGACGAATGACAGGTCAGAATGGATGAAAAAAAACGTGTTGCGCCGACCCCTAATAACACGGGACAAGGGCAGGATGATGAATTAAAAAAAAACTGGGCAGTTTAATATTTTTTAATTTGATTTAATTATAATTAATTGTACCTACCCTAAAGTACAGTAATAAAAATAATTGATTACGGATATTTTTGTTACAGCAACAATGCAAGGAATAACGTTGGTGAGTAAAATTCTGAATACAATCATGTTCATATCATTATTTTTCTTTCAATTTCTGTAGTCAAATTACAATGTCCGTTTTGAAATTTACAAAGGAATGTTAAAACTTCCTAATATGCTATTGGGAACTTTTCTTAGATATGTGAGTAGGACGCCCATTTAATGTAATGTTCTGCTCAAGCTATGGTTTACTCTGAAACCCAATTGAATATCGATCGCGACCCTGACGCTATCGCTCACTATCATAGTCATAGTAGTCATAGTAATTTATTGGTAAGGGATTCTTACAAGTCATATACAGAATGTTAAATTATACGTAGACACCAAATGATTACATAACAATGTCAAATAATAAAAAATGTCAAACAAATAAAATAAAATACAAGAAAAACAAAATAAGTCAAATCACAAATAAAAATAAAAACAATCCTATTAAAAGTGACAATAACTTATCTCCAGCCTTCCACAAATATTTCGGCAAATGATTTCGGAAATAAAGAGTTTAACCCCAATAAGAGTCAGGGAATACTTTCTCTACACCAAAAATCAGTCTCATCACCACATAAGACAAGCCGATCCCTTGGGAGAAGCAAACTAAATACCTCGGTGTTATTCTTGATCAGTATCTAATATTTGTTACGCACATAAAGCAGGTTCATTCGCACGCCTCCTTCACTCAATGTAAGCTCCACTTCATCTTGATCGCCATCTGCAAATTATTATTCAAATAAAAATTGCACATTTTCACCGCAGTGATATTTTTCAGTATTTACGTTTACCTTGTCTTCGCACACCCAAAGTCTTACCTCATCGTCATATGATGTAGACGCTCCAAAATTTTCTCGAGCCAGCCCTCGCCTGTAGTTTTAAGTTCATCACAAAATAATCATAGTTCTAACCTGTCCATGTCAGCTACGCCCTAAGCCGAGGTACCCTAACTTTAGACCTTAGGTACTCTGAGAATAGAGTACAGTCGCATAGTTTTAGGCTTTTTATAAGTTTTGTGTTAAATTTCGTTAAGGTTGCCACAAACAAGTCCTGCTAAACATACGACAAGCTCGTTGGTTTCCTTGCGATAGGCTTTTTCTAAATTATCGCTGAAATTATCGAAATTAGCGTTGCTAACCTCATTGGGCGAGAACGGGAAACTGATAGCTGCCCTTTAGGAAGACTTATTTGATAAATCTTATGTTAATAGCGCCCATCATGACTGAAAGGAAAACCTTCTATTAATAAGGAATTTAGAAGATTTTCGAGATACCCTAACAATCTCAATGATGATCGATAAGAATAGTGTTGTTCAACATTACGTAGTTCGTTAAAAAACACCAGTGACACTTGGAACCCGATCTAGATCTATACAGTTCAAACACAAAGCTTAAAAAACAATACAAAGCGCTTTCACTAAAAATTTTGCAATATATCTAGAGAAATTGCTGTCATTGCTATCCTTATGAACAGCGCCGATACTTATTCAAAATAAAGACACAGAATTTTGGGATTATTATACAAGAAACAATACTAAAATATGAATACTGGTCTAGGCCCGTAGGCGCGGGCTTGCGGACGGCGAGCAATTGGTAGCTCGCCGTCCGACCGTCCGGTAACCGTCCGGACCGGCCCAAGTCGTTGATGGCGAGTACTGTTCCACGCGCGCCTCAAGGACATGACTGCAACTGTAGGGGCCCAGCAGGGTCGAAGCCTACTGTGGCAAAGGGTCTAATTCTGAAAGGAATCCTCGGCTCGGCTACGAAAAGCAACGAAGGAACAGGAGTGGGTTTTTAGTCAGTAAAATTTTGACATTATCACCTGCTCCGCCCAAGAGCGAGGGATGTCATAAGATGATTTAACCAAAAAAAAAAAAAAACTGGTCTAGGCATATACAAGTGTAATATACAAGACCTATTCTCATTATATTATATTTGATAGGTCTGAAAATAGGTCGTAGGTTATTTTTTACCCTTCTACCCCACCCCTATTTTTTTAAGATATTTATAATTCAATAAGTGAGATGCAGTTCAAAATGCCTTTGAAAAATTTGTAGCCGGGAGGCTACAAATTCTTCAAAGGCATTTGTTGCACTGCACTGCAGCACGAGAGTCCAGCACTCTTTTTCAAAAAGGGCATCAATAAGCTACCACTACGTTGGCAAAAATGCATTGATTACATGGGGAATTTGATTAATAAATATAGAGAAAAAAGTTAAAACTTATTTCATGAAAAACGGCAATTTCATAGTTAAAAACCTAATACCTACATACACATCTTGCGCATTTAATTCAGAATCTGAACGACGAAATTTTTTTACAAAAACTTTAAGGATTTTTAATAGTAATATTTCACAAAACTTGTTCCAGGAAATACTTATTTATTTCCTAGAACAAGTTTTGTGAAATATTCGAGTGAGTGAAGGAATTACTGAATTCTATTTTGTTAATGTTAAAACGCTTACTTTCTTTTCAGAGCATTACAGAAGGAAAACATCAAGGAGACAAACCTACAGGTAAGATTGCCAAAACACAGTTTTTGTTGTGTAATGTCATTTTTTGTTTATAGTAGGGGAGCCCGGGACACTAACGTATCTTGTCTTAATCTGACGATTTTTTTTTTTACTAATTTTTCGAGGATCAATTTTTTTTTACTAATCTGACGGGCTGCCCTTAACGCAACCCACCATATTAAGGGTTCACATTACAGGGTGCGAGGTTTTTCCCCGTATGATTTTCTGACGCGCTAGAGTTTCGCCCAAAATCCCCATCTGGCCGCCCCAACTATTACAAATAAAGCCATTTTAGTACATTTTGAAGTCTTCCATCGACTAAAAATTCGTTGCAGCTATTAGTCTTTTTTTTAATTCAAATATTATTATGCGACTAATTAAAGCTCAAACTTAGATAAAGATTTAATTAACCTTATCTTACACACAGTCAAGCTTAGCTTGACTTTTAATATTAACAATATTATTCAACTTAATCAGGAGGAAATTGAAGTTTTATTTTAGTTTGTATAACGAAATACATAATTACCGGAAACATAATACTGATATCAGACTTTGTGTTTATGTGGGTAGACATTGAAATCAACTTACAATTAATTTTGTTTTGATAGCCACAAATATTTGAAATATAACTAACATTTTAATTATATTGAGTAAATTCTTCAACAAACTGCTTCAATTCAAGCAGAGAATGCAGTCAATAAATTATCTTTACTTTGAGGCGGGTCTTTCTTAACTGACTACCCTATTAACCCGTTGTATGAAGGAACACAGATCTACGCAACACAATGTTCAAAGTTTTTTTTTAAGTCTATTAATAAACATGTCTCATATAATGGTCAAAACATACGAGAATCATGTAGGTTAATGTCAAAAGTGGTATTTTTAGGAAAGAACCACAGACATGAGAAGACCTGTCCAAACAAGTGCAACAATTCGTCAGATATCGTGTAGCTCGACTTGAGAACTTTATCCTTTTGATTGCCACATACATGACAAAACAAAAGTGTCCAGTACGCCACGGTCACGACTACTTGAAGGCACGTTTCTGCGTTTTTGATATGACGGTCGAAAGGTTAAGGAGCTCAACAATTTCACCAATATAAGGATCACTGCAGAAATAACTCCATAAACCATGCCATAACCGCATAAAGTACTCAAATTACCAGACAATCAATAAAAAATCGAAACATTTACGCACTCATATAATACTAAATTCCACAATAATAATAATATAACAATATTCCACAGCTATCACACAACGCCGTCTAGTCCCAAGCTAAGCAGAGCTTGTGTTATGCGTACTAGACAACTGATAAACATACTTATTTATTTCTAAATACATACATATTATAGATAAATTACACCCAGACACAGAACAAATGATCGTGCTCATCACACAAACATTAGTCCTAGGTGGAAACCCACGACCTCCGGCACAGCAGTCAGGGCCACTAACCACTAGGCCAATAGGCTAGTCAAAAAAAAACGTTTATACGACCCACCAGTGCATAGTCCTCGCGTTCTCAATACGTTTTATGAGAACCATGTAGATCTGTGTCTGAGATGGTGGTAAGGTTTGGACATAACATTGAAAGAACAAATAATATAACTATAAGTGCTTTTTTTTTTATTGGGTGGGAAAATCATCCTAATGACATCCCCGCTCTTGGGCGGAGCGCGAGATAGTGTCAGACTCTTACTGACTAAAAACCCACTCCTGTTCCTTCGTTGCCTTCGTCCCAGGGCCCCGGGTTCCGCTTTCACACTACCCGTGGCCCCAGTAGGCTTCGACCCTGCTGGGCCCCTACGATTTGCTGACATCTCCTTGAGGCGCGCGTGGAACAAAACGCGCCGTCGACGACTTGGGCTCGGTCCGGACGGTTACCAGACGGTCAGACGGCGAGCCACCCATTGCTCGGCGTCTGCAAGCCCGCGCCTACGGTGACCGGAAATCGGGATCGGAACTATAAGTGCTTAACGACGATTAACGAGGAGACGGCACACTTGTCTATAAGTAACCTTTCCACTACTCTGAACGACCCCTATGTTGTAGCTATCAGGAAACACAGACTCTGGCAAGGAATTCCACTCCTTTTTTTTATTTTTTATTCTCTATAGGTTCGCGCTTGACCGCCATCTCACCTGATGGAAAGCGACGATGCGGTCGACGATGGAACGCGCTTACCTAGAAGTAACCTATTCACTCTTAACTTAAAGATTTCCAGGTTGTAGCTATCAGGAAACACAGACTCCTTAGACGTACGCACAATAAATATGTTCGTAAAACGTTTTGTACTAATAAACATATACTATCTTTGTTTCAGCAACCTGTACTTTGAATATGGTAAGTCATTAAATGAGATTTTTTTTTAGAGAAAAGAATATGAACGCTATTTCTGAAACCGAAAATCGTTGGCATATTTTAGTATACAGTGTACCTATAGGTACTCTGGGACAACATAGTTTTTAACCGACTTTTAAAAAGTAGGAAATTTTATGTTCTACTGTATAAAACTTTGTTGCGACAACGCGATAAGACACACAATAATGTTAGTGGACTTATCACGTTATCGAAGCACGTTTATTGCTATTTTATGTATGGTCGTATACTGATTTTGAAAGATATATTTTTTTGAAAATTTTGAAAAAGAAACGTGAGGTCTCAAGAATATTTTTACATTATTTTAAAAAGTTCTTAGAAATCATTGTAATTATGAATTTACAACTTTTTTATAATAAAAATAACAAAAATAGAATGAAACAAAAAATGTATTCTCTCACTTCCTATAAACTACTCAGTAAAATTTTGAATACTAAAATCATTATTTACTTATAAATTAAAGGATATAATTGGAAACTGTAAAGTTTCCAATTATAATAATTATGCTGTGTAAACTTGATTTTTTTTTCTAAACAATTTACTTTTTCTTATTAAAGGATGATCTGGCATCGAAATATGATAGAAACGACGTTGACAGCGCTCCTGTGAGTATTTTTTTAGGGTTCCGTACATTAATCCGCAAAAACGGTACCTTGAAGGATCAGGATTCCGTCTGTTAAGACCCTTTTTCTCAGGAACTCGTGGACTTGTGAAGATAAAATTAATATCAAATACTCAAGTCCCTACCCCAAAAAGCAGTGAAAATCAAACTTCTAAGTGAACACAATCTAAAGATAAGGCCGTATATGTTCCTTTTGGTGCATACATTTATCACTCACTAGGAAATCAAAACCTAAGTACTTCTCGTTGACTTACAATCCTGAAATTTGCCTTGAAGTAAGGTCTCATGTTACAAGTCAAGGAAAAAGTCTGACAACTGACAATTTGGAAAAAAATTCGAGACTCGATTCGGGAATTGAACTATTTACATAGATAAGTTTGTACGGAACCATCGATGTGCGAGTTCGACTCGTATTTAACTGGGTTTTTTTTCTTAATATTCTTTATCTTAAAAATATACATTTTTTTCCATGATTATGTAATCATGATTATGATTATTGTTTGTACATACTCGTACTTATTGGTGACGTAATCACTTGCCTTATCACCACCTTTTCTTTGCTTAAAAATGCGATAGCTTTTTGTTGTAGTTCCATAAATATTTTACATACTTTTTCGATAAACGAAGTAACAAATGATAAATGATATTTATTTTGTAAATAGATTTTTTAAAAACACTTTTACAAGTCAATTTTTTTTTTGTCAATTTAAACTAGATGAAGCCAGTGTTTCCTAGCTGACTAATCTGAGAAGAAACACCGAAAAAAACTCAAAACATTTATATTAACATCGAATCAGCACCGCTTCATAATCGCTACTATTACGCTACAGTTTCGTATCGCACAAGTGTATCTAGAATTTTAATAACGTGGACAAAGGGAGAATTACAACGACAGCTTTGCGGCTGTTTTGCGATTTTATCGCAGCAAAAAGTCGTCGTAGCTGATCTTTCTTACTTCACTATTGTCGGTCTGCCCTATGGATATTGTATTTGGCTTTTTTATACAGAG
Source organism: Mythimna vitellina (assembly GCA_949316375.1). Classification (NCBI taxonomy): domain Eukaryota; kingdom Metazoa; phylum Arthropoda; class Insecta; order Lepidoptera; family Noctuidae; genus Mythimna; species Mythimna vitellina. The sequence continues at coordinate 8,249,686 of OX438696.1, forward strand.
AATAATTCGTATTACAATATTTTGAACATTTTAGACCAGTGGACTTCAAGGACCACGGGGTCCTAAGGGAGAACCAGGAGAACAAGTGAGTATAATATTTCTTATGTTCATGTACCAACTTATAAGATTTAAATATCATATAAGCATAATTAGCATAATTATCCTTCTAATGTTTTCACCTTTTTGTCTCATGGCATCTCTCTAAGATCTACCATGCGGGCTCAGTGCGGGTTAGTGTCACATGTCTTCGAATTTTTGTTCTAAGATATGTCGGTTTCCTCACGATATTTTCCTCCCAGTGAAGAAAAATATCATGAGGAAACCGGGATTCAGGCCACTGCTCTAACAAACGTTTTTTTTTTTAAGCAGTACCCTAAATCCCCCTGCAGTGGGTACAGTATAAGGGTGATTATGCTATTATTTATGCTGATGAGGAGTTTGTGGCTAAATCAACCATACAGGTCGATCTTCGAAGGTATGCAACGCTCGTCTAGGTAAGATCATAGATGGGTGTCCATTCACTACATATTGAAACTTCTCTTTGCCTCAGAAAGCATGTTTAATTGTTGGTTCCGGCTGTCATTTATTAATTAATAATAATAATATTCACAACTACCACACAACGCCGTCTAGCCTCAAGCTAAGCAGAGCTTGTGTTATGAGTACTAGACAACTGATAAACATACTTTTATTTTTCTAAATACATACATATTATAGACTAGCTGCTGCCCGCGACTTCGTCCACGTTAAGTTCGTAAAACCGTACAATCATTCTGTGCTTGCAATTCATTCCGAAAGCATCGCAATTATTTGTTGTACTTTAACATAAAACGGTTAAAGGTAAAAACGCAAATTACCTTCAGGAAACATGTTATATACTCGTCCAGATCCAGATGTATGAATGTCAATGAATAGAAAGAGTACGTATGGGTCGTAGCAGTTGGAATTTCTGCCTACCCCGGGGGAAAAGGCATTAGTTTATGTATGTTTCTGATTTATGTGCTGGTAAAACAACATTGTATAATTTTAACCCCTCGCCACAATGAGCACGCCATAATCGCAGCGGTAATGCCTGTCTTTGAGGAGTGACTACAGAGGGGTCATGGCATCCCCTCTTTGTGCAGAACTCACCGGATGTGGGTGTTTCGGAAGGTATCTGTATCGAATTCAGCGGGAAGAAACACTCTGGTCTCACCATTGTGCGGATCGCCTGGAGAATACGATGGAGCATACGGTGCAAGTCAGTTCCGCTTGGTCGGAGCGCCGGCGCCGCCGTGTCCTCATGGAGGCGATTGGTAGAGAAAATGACAATCAGTAGCCTCCTTCAGTGAAGCACTTCGATCAAGGAAGGTGGCTGAAACTATGAGGGATAGGACATCCTGACTCCTCAGCTATCGCTGCAAGTGATGCTCTGAGTGTTGAAAGCCGCAGGGCGATTCCCAGCCATCGCAAACACGAGATTGCGGTGGTGCCGTGCAGCCGTCTGGTCAAAGCAATCCTTAATCGACTGAGCGTAGTATTCTACGCGTGACTCAAAGAGATGTCAGCAAACGAATAGGGCCCTTTAGGACCGATGTTCTGCTAGGGCTTCGAGATTGTTCGAAAGAGTTACCTCCCATAACAATTTTTGCCTCAATAATCTTTCACTGAAGAGTTTTAGTGGGTCACCGACCTTCAGCTGGATAATGTGCACTGATAGTGCAAAGCCTTAAGTAAATCCAAAACTACCATCATCATCATCAATTATTTTCCTCCACAATAGTACTTATGAAGAATTTGCGAGAGCATGCTTGCATTGATTTTTTCAGCTTGATTATTTTGGGCGTTTTTCTTTTTTTTTAGGTGGGGAAATCATCTAATGACAAATCCCGCTCTTGGGCGGAGCGCGAGATAGTGTCAGACTTTTACTGACTAAAAACCCACTCCTGTTCCTTCGTTCCTTCGTTGCCTTCGTCCCAGGGCCCCGGGTTTCGTTTTCGCACTACCCATGGCCCCAGTAGGCTTCGACCCTGCTGGGCCTCTACCATTTGTTGACATCTCCCTGAGGCGCGCGTGGAACAATACGCGCCGTCGACGACTTGGGCTCCGTCCGGACGGTTACCGGACGGTTGGACGGCGGGCTACCCATTGCTCGCCGTCCGCAAGCCCGCGCCTACGGTGGCCGGAAATCGGGATCGGAATCCCGGCGGCGGTTGGAGCGTATGGACCGCCTAACGCGATAGGCCTCCTCCTTTGCTAGCATTACTACTTCGCAGAAGGAGGCGACCGCCTGCCACTCCTCCTCGCTCCGGACCATGCCCTGTACCAAGGCCCGGCGCGAGAGATCGCCGCCGCCGATCGCTCCCACGAGGACACGGCGTTGCTCTGCCCAAGCGGAGCACACCTCTACCGTGTGCTCCACCGTGTCCTCCGGGCTGTCCATACAGTGGCGACACCCGGGCGTGTCTTCCGCACGAATCCGGTGCAGGAACTTCCCGAACTTACCGTGTTAAGTGAGAACCTGCGTCATGCGGAAGGTGAGGACGCTGTGAGGTCTTTCCAACCACGCCTCAAAGAGGGACTTATCGCCATAATTGTGGCGTGCCCAATCATTTTGGGCGTTAGATTACTTGTTCATTTCCCTAGGATATTTTGGTGTGTATTTGGCTGACGTCCCCGTAGCCCCGGACCGATGTCTGCTAGGGCTTCGAGATTGTTTGAAAAAGTTACCTCCCATAGCAATTTTCGCCTCAATAATCTTTCACTGAAGAGTTTAAGCAGCTTTGGTAGAGGTAAACGAAGGAACATAATCGAGACACCGACCTTCAGCTGGATAACATGCACTAATAGTGCAAAGCCTTAAGTGAATCCAAAACTACCATCATCATCATCAACTATCTTCTTCCACAACAATACTTGCTAGTATATTTTGTTATGCTTGCATTGATTGCTGCAGCTTGATCATTGTGGGCTTTAGAATTACTTTTTCATTTACCTAGGATATTTTAGTGTGTATTTGGCTGACGTCCCCGTATATCAGACAAATGTTTTTTCAGTCTTATTAGTTTATCAGTCATCAACAGTGCGCAGTGATCCACGCGCTCCTAAAAGAGATGTCGCAAAGGGCAACTGAAGGACACAGGTGTGGTTTTAGTCAGTAAAAGACTGACACACCCTTTCGCTCCAACAGAGTGGGAGAAGTTATTGGATGACTTTCACCCTTAAAAAAAGAAAAAAATTACGTAAAATACACAATGCCATCTATCAAATTTAATATGAAGTTCAACTGCCTGTGTTCTGTTTGTAACTGTCATTGTCATCATTATTTCTACTTTGTGCCTTTAGATGGCGTTGCCAGTATCTGAATTACGTGATTTTATACTTCTTGAAAATTTTATTTCATACGCTTTGTTTCATTGCGATGAAATAAAGCCCAAGTAATATATCAAGTTACACACAATTTTAATGTATAATAGTTAAATACATCGATTTCTGAAATTTTGCGTGATACGCACATAACTAAAAACTTGTACAGATATATTATATGCGTAGATATATAAAAAAAAATTGTAAGCATGCCAATATATAACTTTAAAAATCTTATTTACGGCGAAAAATAAAATAAAAACTTCTCCTAAGAGAGCCATATGGGATTCGAACAACCTCTGCATTACGTGCAAGCCTAGATACGAAACCACTGCGCTACGATCTTCGATGATTACGTTTTAAAATAGACGTTCTTATATAAACGTCATAATTGACTGGTTGGCTCCTTATCGATGATATCGTGATGATTTTCGTTTCAGAAGTTAAATTTGCAGCTAAATGGAATAATTTAACATTATGGTACGTGATTTTACTCGCCACTTTGATTTTATTATGTGTTTTGATTAGTTTTTACAAAATATTTAGAAGATATCGAATAGAAATGTTAATTTTGTTATGAAAAAATCGTAAAAGTAATTTTATTTCAAAAAAGTAAGATAAAATAATGACAAAATTTTTAACTGTAGCTGGGGATCGAACTCGCGGCAAATGTCGCTCAATACCGACATTTTGGATTATTGCTTACCCCCCATAGCAAATAGCGTGATAATTTATATCCTATAAGTTGCCCTGACCTATAAGGATTATGTATGCAAAATTTGAACAGGATCGGTTCAGTAGTTTTTGCGCCAATTAATACCACCGCAAAATAATTTTACTGTTTTATTATATGTATAGATAAATTACACCCAGACACAGAACAAATGATCTTGCTCATCACACAAACATTTGTCCTGGGTGGGAATCGAAGCCACAACCTCCGGCATATCAGTCAGGGCCACTAACTACTAGACCAACATGCCAGTCAAATTTTGGCAGTCGTTACGAGTAATCATAAGCCATAAATCCTGTCATCAGTTTTGCCAACGGGTAAAGTGTTACTCAGTTATTGGGTTGTGGAAGGTCAATAGTCAGCCGCTCCATTTCAAATACTGGTATTCAGCCGTATCTAATTCATTGACAGATGATGTTAGAGCGTTAGACGACGGTCGATAATTGTAATTAACATTAATTCACGCCTTTCATCTATTTCTTCATTATTTATTGTTTTATTTCAATAGTAAATAATTTCCGTGATTTTATCTAGTGAGCCCTAACAAAATAATAACGCTGCGTTATTTATTGTTTAAATATCGCAGCTTATGCTGAGTTAGGCGCCTTTTGACCTCGCACACATTATAATTATCTTTTTTATTATGTAGTTATTTTAGTTGATACGATTGTTTGAGGCTCGAATAAATGATTGGTTGATTGACGCGTTTAGAAAAGGACATTTTCTAAATGATAATTTATTGAGTCCTAGTTTACTGATATTTTTTTTCAAATTTCAGGGTCCGGAAGGATATCCAGGTCCACCGGGGTTGGTTCACGAAGTTGCAGTGAGTTTTACTTTCATACATACGTAAACATAAAATAGTCAACCTTACATCGTTCCCACTGCTGGGACTCAGGCCTCGTCTCTAGGAGAGAGAAAGAACCGTAACTTACCACGCGGATCCAGTTCCGATTGAGGAACATCATGTTTTCGAATATTTGGTTCTAGGACATGCTGGTTTTTTCATAATTTTTTCCGTCACCGTTTTGAAAGTAGTGGTGATGAAATTTTGTAAATTACGCATAGTCAAGCACCTGCCCGCATTTCATGACTATGAAAAGCATGTGAATTTGTTGCTTAATTATCATTTCCAAAGCTTAGCATTCACTGTTGTCTCAGGCACCGTATTCGTTATAACCTGTCTTAGTAATTTACATGAAACGTTTTTAGGTTATAATTTTTACTTGAAGACGTCATATTCTATACTATACTATATCCTTTAATTATTTATTTATTAAAACTTCGGCATTCTCTACCAGTCAACCAAGGGTAGTGAAGAAAAAACATAGTAGGTGCATAAAAAATAAATAAAGCCTATAGTTCTTGAGCAAGGACTTGTCGTAAGACCATAACTCGCCAAGCTAGTCCAGTGCGTGTTGGCAGGGTGCACCACGTGCAGGTGAGGTTGGCTTGGGTCCCGATGGGTGTATATTGGGACCCCGTATACACCCCAAAACGTTACGTTTCATTAACATTTTGTGATTCAAGTTAGCCTTACTAAAACAAATCTACCATAAATAAATAAAAAAAATACTTTAGGTTACCCGCAACACCCTTAAAAAGCAACCATTTAGAGAGCACACAGATAAAATAAATACTATAGTCATAGCCAGCAACATGTCTGATATTATAAAGGTGATCAAATCTCCCGAAATCATCACCAAAACAGACCGTACAGCAGCTGTCCCGCACCGTCCGCATCAAGGACACATACCCCTTGCGCACGTTAGTGTGGAAATAGTTGGTGTGCGCTTCCGCAAACGTACGAGGTACTGCAGAAGTCGGGCAGCCCAAATACCGCCCTGAACGTCTTTGTACTGAATATAGAGGGCACTGTAGGCCACTCGGGTATAAGAGCACGAGCAACGAGATCGTTGGCTGGAAAGTCCTCACGGCGTCCTTACCTTCCGTATTACGCAGGTCCTCACCGGACATGGTAAGTTCGGAAGGTTCTTGCACCGGATTCGTGCGGAAGAAATGCCCGGGTGTCACTATTGTGTGAAAAAAAAAAACTACGAGATCGTGTATATATCTACATATTTTTTGTTCCTTAAATAAATATTGTTAATCGCCCTTCGAGATTTGTTAAATAATACGGTTTTATTGTGAATATATGTTTTTTTTCTTCAGGGACCACCAGGCGAAAAAGGAGAACCAGTAAGTCTTCAAAAATATTTTTGCCGCTTGAGATGAACCTTGCTACTAAGCTAACAATTGTGCTTCAAATAGATATTTATTGATTATTAATGACAATGCCCATTTACACTTATTAGGGACACAAATTATGTAACGTAAAATTAAAGATAAAAAAAATGTACAAATGTATAATAACCAGAAGACAGTTTCCCATTCAAACAAGGCAAGTCTATCGTTCCGTGTATCATTTTGGAAGCAGTTACAAGCTGCACAAAAGCTCGTCTAACTTGAAGCAAAGTAAAGCCCCAGCAACCCAGCAGATATTATACAAATACACTGATTCAAAAACACTCAGTAGTTTACGATAATATTCGTACCAAGTTATTAACATAAAATGCTTGTAGGTTACAGCATGAAAATAAAAATTGTTGACTAACCAGTTCATCGATAAATACACAAAAGTAGAATACTATTGTGGAAGCAATATCGAAATTGGTAGGAATGCAAACGAGATATAACGATTTTAAACCAATATATCTGCCATTTACCATTTTGGCCGTACGGTTGTCATGGCTTTTGACGTCTAAGACTACGTCGGACTTCTGTTCCATAATCACAGCTTTGAAGCTTTATATCTTCGTTGTTGATAAAGTTTCTTTTTCATGTGTTTTTATCTAAGGTAAAGGTAAAATTTAAATTAGCAAATATAAAAATTGCATGCATATTCCCTATTATAGTTGCCATATAAAGCTCTCAGACACAGGCATGACAACTGATGCGAAGTGAAGTCCTTTTTTGATCCACTGCAAAAAAGAGGTTGCATTTTTAATTTTTTTATGTTTTTTACTTCAAATCTCTGATATTTATAGACCGATTTGAAAAATATTTTTTATCTGTATTGTATATATGTATTGTATATATGGTCTTCACTTATGAAATTACCGTATTTTAAAACGGGTTGCTTTGAAGAGATATCTTTGGATTAACTTATTATAAGTTCAAATAAACTTTATTTTTAAAGGAACGTTATTCTTTTTTCTAAATTAGGTATTTACTGTTTTCTTTGTGTTTTGTATTTTCTGTAATATCGCAGTACTTATAACCATGAAACCAATAAAAAAAATCGTTTTTTTTTATATTAAGAGTTCTAATGTAGAAACTATGCATTTCAAAGGTTATATTGTCAACCTTTTGTACCTTATCTACGCAAATTAACGATTTATTATTTATTATTAAGGGCAAGCAATATCAATGACGTATACCTACGACTATCTTCTAACAAAAGAACTGTGTGTTCTTAGTTTAATACTTAGCTTTTGTTTTGGAAATTTTGTCTAGTAGCCGCCCTGTGAAGAAAAGTTATTCGTGAGATAAAAATTCCCACGTGAAAGTGATTGAAACAAAATTAGACATCTTATTCATTAGAAGCTTTTAAGTCCGTATACATCATCAATATTGCATACCGCTTGAGACACATTGTTTCCACGGTAGAACTCATATTATGAAATATATATTGATTTCATATAAAAATGGTTATAAATGGTTATATATATTACAAAAAATATAATACACAATGAAACCAATAAATACCTAATTTCGAAAAAAAGAATAACGTACCTTTAATATAAAGTTTATTTCATTTTATAATTCCAAGGCAAACCAAAGATATAAGACTTCAAGCAACCCGTTTAAAAAAAAGGCAATTTTATAGATATTACATATTTCATAGAATTACTTTCAAATTGGTCTAATTTTTAACCGACTTCTAAAAAAGGAGGTGGATCTCAATTTAGATGTTTGTATTTTTTTTTAAATGTTTTTTCGCGCATAACTTCGTCGCTTGCCAACCGATTTGAAAAAATATTTTTTTGTTAGAAAGGGTATACTTCCCAAATGGTCCCATAGTCACCAAGTCAGGATCTGATGATGGAATCTTGGCGAAATCGAGGGAACTACTTAAATATTATAGGCAACTGTATAGTGATTTTAGTATTTTCATCGAGTACTTAAGCATTTACAGTATAAGAATAAGAATAAGAAATTTTATTTGCTCAAACATGTGTATGCATACAGAATTAAAACAATACATGCATGCAAGATCTTAAATAAGAATAGGTCACGACATGCCTGCCATTTTTCATGACGTGCAAATATATTAGGTTCAATAAATTATTTATAGGTATCCATGAATTAATTCTTTTTTAAAATGTCACATTTATATTAAACATTGGTTAATTAAACAAATTTCTGATATTCAATTATTTACATTATCAAATTATATTATTTTCCTTGTCAAGCATTACAGATTATAATTTTCACTATGAAGATTTGCATCATTTTAATAAGTATACAATTGTAGTAAAATTATTAATATAGACATCTTTAAATCCTCCATTGCTATTTATTTATTTACAATATTCACAGAATCGTTTAAAAATTCAGTAATACTGTAATATGCTTTCTGTACCAATAAAGATTTCATTGTTTGTTTAAGTTTAGACGAAGTTTGTTCTTTCCAACTTTTGGGCAATTTATTATAAATAATTGGTGCCATGCAAAAAACACTCTTGCGCATAAATACAGTTCTTGACGTAGGTACACATAGTTTGCTATCATCACGTCTATTTCTTGGGAATCTGTCTGCCATACGAGAAAACAAATGTGGATTGTTTTTTACAAACATTGTTATTTCTAATATATAAAGTGAAGGGAAAGTTAATATACGATATTTAATAAAATAATTTTTACAACTATCAGTAGTTTTGAGATTAAACATGGACCTTAAGCAGTACTTTTGTCTTTTAAAAATGATATCCCTATCGGTTGAGTTACCCCAGAAGATAACACCATATCTAATGACAGACTCGACCAAACCATAGTAGGCTGTTAATAGTGCTTCTATATTTAGAGTACAAGATAATTTATATAGCGCATATGCACTACTGCTTAATCTTTTGGCTAGAATCTCAATATGTGCTTTCCAATTTAAGTTTCTGTCGATTGTTAGACCTAAAAATTTGGTAATATTAGCTGTCAGTATTTTATTATTATTATGTGTAATGTCAAGACTAGAGAATAATGATGACCGTTGGCTAAAATGCATAATCAAAGTTTTATTTATATTAATTTTCAAATGATTGTTATTGAGCCACGTAACCGCTTCAGTTAATGTTTTTTTTTATATCCGTTTCATATGTATTCTTATTATGGCATGGTATAGTTATCGTACTGTCATCTGCAAATAGCGTCATGGGATATTTAATAGATTTAGGGAAGTCATTTATGAAGACTGTAAACAAAGGTGGTCCAAGTACACTGCCTTGTGGAACTCCATGCGGAACGGTACGCTCACATGACGTGAATAACTCTTCACGTTTAGAATTCATATTTATTCGACTAATTTGAGTTACTTGTTTCCTGTCATGTAGGTATGATTGTATCAGATTCAATATATTTCCCCTTATACCATATGCTTCAAGTTTATCTAGTAATATATTATGTTGTACGTAGTCGAAAGCTTGTGTCATGTCGCAGAAAATAGCACTGACTGGTGTGTTTTTATCCATGTTTGTCATAACAGTATGTAAGAAGTCGTATATGGCCAAGTTAATAGTTTTTTTCTCTCTAAATCCTTTTTGTTCATCACAGAGTATATGATTTTTTTCAAAGTAGTTGTTAAGTTCCTTGTAGATATATTTTTCAATAATTTTTGAAATGATTGGTATTAAAGATATTGGCCTGTAAAATTCTATTAGCTCCCTATCTTGTTTCTTAAACAGTGGTTTGACAATGGATTTTTTTAGCGCATTGGGAAATATTCCTTCACTGATGCTTAAATTAATAATATAACTTATGGGGCTACTGATTTCATGTGCTACCGACTTAATAATTTTTGTACATATTCCGTCATATCCTACACTGTTTGTATTTTTTAAGGCCGCAATAATTTTTAATACATCATATGAGTGGCATGGGGTCATGAACATTGAATCTTTTCTAGCTAAAATATGTTTAGTGACTGGGATTCCCGAGATAGTCATAGGTTCAATTTTATCTATAAAGTAATCGTTAAATATATTTGCAATGATTTTGGGGTCAGTTACAGTTTCATTATTATATTGAATTTTATCTATAGTGTTTTTTGGTATGTTTAGTTTTGTTTGATTTATTATTTCCCATGTAGTCTTAGATTTATTATTTGACGTTTTAATTTTATGTATATTTTGTGCTCGTTGAGTTAAATAAATGATTTTTTTAAGTAATTTTGAATAACTTTTAAATTTGTTTTTATTCATATCGGTAGGTTTCTGTCTATATTGCCATAGTAATTGGCGTTTCCTTTTGCTACATATTTTAATACCATTGGAGACCCAACTAGGCCTTCTTCTCACGTTTACAGAGACAAGAGTTTCAGGAAAGCATTGAGTATACAAAAAAGAAAACATTTCTGAAAAGGCATTGTAAGCAATGTTTGGGTCTTTCGCTTCATATACTTTAGCAAACGATAGGCTATTGAGGTAGGACCTAAATTTGTCAACATTCTCTTCACTATAGTCTCGTCTCATGATTCGCCATTGATTCCTAGTGCTTGCAGTGCTAATTGGGCAATTGAGTAGTTGTGCCGTGTGGTCAGACAAGGCCAGTTCCAAAACAATAGCTTTACGAGACGAATTAAAATTATGCGCAAAATTGTCAATGCATGTCTTGCTCTTTAGACGGGTAGGTTGACGTATAGACAACTTTAAATTAAAATTTAATAATAAATTTTCAAATTCTAGAGCCTGTTTATTTTTTTTCAATATATCTATATTAAAATCGCCCGCCAGTACAATATTTTTAAAAGATTTTCTAATAAGAGTACGTAATAATATCTCTAGTCTACTCATAAATTCATCAAAATTAGTTGGATTTGGAACCCTATATATACATACAATTACAATTTTATAATTTAAAAGTTCTATAGCGCAACATTCAAAAATACTCGTTATAGATAATTTAGCAATTTTCGGTAATTCTCTCCATTGATGACCATTTTTTATGAGTATGCAAGCACCTCCCCTTTTACTTTCCTTGCGACTAAAGCATGCAGCTAAACAGTAATTAGATATATTGAAAAAAAGTCAAAAAGTAACATTTGATGAAGTGGAACTGATGAAGAAGATCAGAAATGGTCAACGGAACTTATTATTCGCATAGATATCACAATGAAGATAGTTAAGCGACTATGATAATACAAATAAATTAATGGTTCTGAATAGTTCCGTTGAAAATGGTATCATCAAATTTATCTGATGATGATGATTGAGCCAGAAGGTAGGCACTGGAACTCCGACATTAATCAATGTAACCTAGCCGTGTTTGGGCTTATTAGAATTGTCATGAGAATTAGAATTGTTTTTGGCTATAAGGTACTATCGAACTGCTCTGATGATGGAGCCAAAAGGTGGAAAGTAGACACAGGAACTTCATAATAAAACAATGTCATCTAGTAGTGTTTGATTAATTGAAATTGTCATGAGAAATAGGCACTCTGTTTATAAGTGTATCCCAGCTAAAAAGTGTGAAATAAAAAACTTTTTACAAAAAAAAGATAACCGACTTCACTAAAAAAACACTAAAAGGATCAAAATAACTTTAATTTCGGAAGTCGGTGTTAAATAAGATACAAACAATACCGAGAAACACAGACTTCCGAAATTAAAGTTATTTTGATCCTTTTAGTGTTTTTCTGGTGAAGTCGGTTATCTTTTTTTTGTAAAAAGTTTTTTTATCAAGCACTAGTTTCGATGAAGGAACTCATGAGGAAATGAGGAAACTCCATATATATCATAGGCACACAAATAGCGATTTTCATTAAGCAAATCATGCACTAGACTTGCATCGGTACAATTTTTTTTATATACAATCCTTATTTTTAAACCATAGGATTTAAATACTAATTACGTTTTTATTTTTCTTTCACAGGGGATGATCGTCATCGGTCCAAAGGGAGAACCGGTACGTTTTTTTTTTCATTGTTAGGTAGTTTGGAGTTGAAATTCAATAAACCTACAGTGTTAGTTCGATAGCTCTTTGCGAGGGCCACGTTAATTCTTTCGAACAATCCACAGCCTTGTCAGGAATCGGCCGTGACTAACCCCGTCAATCTTGCTGATATCTCTCTGAGGTGCGCGTGGAACATAAAGTGCTAGCGTTCCGAGGTCCTCACTGGATGGCAAGCTACCTATTATTCGCCGTCCGCAAGCTGGCATCTACAGTTCTTGGAAATTGTTCTGAGACTCCCTCTGGCGTCTTAGGTCCCCTGTCCCTTGCTTTAGACTGAAAGAGCACGGGGTGCAAGAGGTAGCGATACCCATCGTCAAAAGGACTCTTCATATTTTGAAGCTACTCGTATCTCCTATATTATATGAAAATTATGAAAAATGTTGTAAGATGCAGTAAACTTTACGTGTCAAAATTTTACCAAAAGTGGCATAAGTAAAGTACTGAGTAGATATTATCATCTTGTTTTCTTCAGGGTCCACGAGGATATCCAGGAATTCCTGGCCCACCTGGTCGACCTGGAGCAGATGGAATATGTTGTGATACTGCTTATACCAATAACAAACAAAATAGTAAGTTTTTTTTTTGTAATCTAACAAAATTCACTTGCGTACAGACGCGAAGAAGAGAAGAGTGAATTTTAGTAGTTTATAAAAAAATAAATAAATTTATTATTAATATTTATTTTTTATAATTATTTTATCAATTATTAACAGTAATAAACTCATAAAAAATAACATGGGTACAAGATCTGGGAACTTAGACTAGGTTTTCAAAGCATTTTGTATTTTAACAAAATGTATTGGCATATTGGAATACATTTTTCGATAGCTCAGGTCAGTTCCTGCATTTCTGACATTTTCCATCATCAATATCGCTGATTGCATATCACTTTGTCGCCAGGATTGTAGAACGCTTGTTCATCAACCTAGGATAATAAGAAAACGCTAGAGAACGAGTCACAGAACTATCATAATTTTTAGACTTGTGAGAGGCCAAGAAAATAAATTTTATTTTAGTTATAAATTTTATAAGTTACAGTGATTACTTGTGCACAGATAAAAATATCTTACTTTAACAGATCTATTTAGTAATCGTGCCGACAAACCTGCTTATTTTGATAAGGATTAATAAATTGTTGATATTATGACAGTTAAACGTCATCTGACGGTTTTAATGATTTTCTATTGCATTTCCTAAATCATGATATCTCTTGATTGGAATATCTAAATTGAATTATTCAAAAAGTAGTATACAACCACTAAACTAGAATTAATTATAAAGTAATTTATTTGATAAGGATTAATACCAAGATACCAATAAAGTTCCTTTTCTAGAGGCAGCTAATAAATTTAGTTTTTAAATTGAAAAAAGTATATATTGTGACATAACTATAATAGTAAGACAAATGGTGTTGAAATATTTTTTGTAGATAATAATGTGTTCACAAAGTTGTAGTACATAATTTTGTTCTATTATCAATAGTTTTTGCACCGCACGCGATGTAAGGAAATTTATAGGTAATTGATTTACACCTTGGGTTACCTTATTGCAGTTTTAGCAGGGAACCCTTGGGTTTTAAATATAAAATATAACCTATGTTACTCAGTAATAAACTGGTATACTGCTGGTGAAAGAATTTTTAAAATCGGTCCAGTAGTTTTTGTGTTTATTTATTACAAACAAAAAGACTAAAATACAATTTTTTCCTCTTTATGATGTTTGTATAGATAAACATAAAATAGTCAACCTTACATTGTTCCCACTGCTGTGACTCAGGCCTCGTCTCTAGGAGAGAGAAAGAATTTTTAAAATCGGCCTAGTAGTTTTTGTGTTTATTCATTACAAACAAAAATACAAATCTTTTCTCTTTATAATATTAGTATATGTTTTGGTCGGAATAGAGGAATTTAAAAGAATTTTAACCCTTCAGGTAACGATGGATATGCTCAAGATTTCGGGACACAAGAATCACCAGCCACAGTTACTTGTAAACATGCACCACCTGGTGTTAGCAGTGGTGAGAATCTACCTAAAATATTCTATTTAATCTGTTTGAACCTGAACTTCCTAAATATTTATTAATTTACCCCTTGAGCGTCGATTGTACATACGTCTGTACAACTTGAATGACCTTGAAAAATGCTAAATTGTCGTTTTGTACACACGTTTGTACGAATTTTTTTTAGCCGAAAATTTTGGTTTCTATATCTTTATTTTTCCTAGAAAAATCCACAAAAAGTTTTTTTTATTTATTTTTGGTGATAATAATCACTAGATTTTATTTTATTTCACCCCCCCAAATGGTTGTTAGTTTAATTGAATATAATTATTATAAAAACTATTTTTACCTGTAGCGTCTTAACGCCCTTAAAAAATTCACAAGTGCCTAAAATAATAAAGTGATAACAAAATTCAACATTACTTCCATTATTTCCAGACACTTTTAAAATGGAACTAGTGATTAATAAAAACATTAATCATGTCAATGGCACTAATGACAGCGAACCCTAGACTTCATTCTTAATTTGGTTCTTTAATTTATAAACCCAAATCCCTAAGTAGTAATACTAGTGAATACCATTTATACTGACATTTTTTAAAGCGTCGTGGCGTGGAAAACAATGCGCTGTTGACCTGGGTTATTCCCTGAGTACCCTGATCCCCGAGGTACCCGTACCGGAGTACACCGAATACGATAAATATACTTAATTTACATATATAATTACATTACTTTAAAGTTAAAGTGACTTTTAATTAAGAATACAATAGTATTTATTCGATGCAGGCAACACATTCTAATATAGTCAATATAGTTGCACTGAGTAAATAAATCAAATCGAAAAGTAAATTTCGGGGTACTCAGGGAACTCATCGACCTGGGCCTAGTCTTAATCGGACGGTGAGGCGGCCCATCTTATTTTATTTTATTTATTTATTTTATAATTTATGTACACACGAATACATACAGAAAGAAGAAACATTCAGATAAAAATTGTACAAAGGTACTGCTTATTTCCAATAAGAAATTTCTTCCAGCAGACCTGCGAAAGGAGAAATAAAAAGAAAAGTAGACAATAGTGTGTAGCAGTAATTGAAGAAGAGAATGTGAAATCTTAAATAAAAATAATAAATACTTATATACTATACATACTATACTATATATACCTTTACTAAAAATAAATACATAATGTATATACATATATAATTAACACGATAGAGAGGAAAGATAATTAGATGATATTAATGGTTTGCGGTTTAAATAAAATTGTTTTTACAGGATATTATACAATGGGCCCTAAGTCAAATGTATTTGAAGTATACTGCAATATGACGACTCATGAAACATGTGTGAAAAATCTGAATTATGGTTTTAGCTACGAGAAGTTTGGAACTGAGGACTTTTGGTTAAGTGACCGAATAACTAATTTCTTATCCAATTTTTATGAAGTAAGTTAAATTAATTTATTCAAAGTGTTTATTTGATTTTAATCAGCCATATACGCTCTGCTTGTAATCTTATGTGGCAATGAAATAAATTACAAAATGAAGCGCCTTCGTGATTTCCATTTCATAACCATAGCCTTTATTATTACTAGATCGTATCTACTCAACACTGCGCAAAGGCTTCCTTCCATTTCTTCCAACAATCATAATTTCTCACTTCCTCTTTCCGATTCATAAGAAAGACATCCAAGTCGTCCCTCTTTCTTTTTTATGGTCTGCCGCTGTCTCTATTGCTATATCTGGGCTCCAATCCTGTGTTTTACGAGTCCACAGCTTGTTAGATGTGCGGCAGATATGTCCTGCCTAGTCTTATTTAAGTTGGGCAGCTTTTTGAGCCATATCATCGATTAGTGTTTTGTGTTCTTTTACTTAATTTTTTCTCAACAAAATTCAATTAGAAATATTTGTTACAGCTAAATCAACAACAAATAACCTGGCTACAGGAAAGATCTACATATGTACGTCAAACGCTTGTATACCAGTGTCTCCATGATGATACTCATGACAACGTATTCAACGTATCATCAGTTGTGCAGCTGTTGGGTTGGAATGATGTTTTGATTGGGCCAAAACCAACTAAAAGATCTCCGATGTTTTATTCTGTACCATCTGCCACTGATGGGTGTGCGGTAAGAAAAAGTTATTTTATTTTTATTAATTAGAAGTACCTTTTCACTTTTGACTTAAAGACGTTTGTACGTCTTAGCAGTATTGAAAGTTTTTTAAAAACGTTTTGTGCCTATGGGTGGTATGGTTTGAAAAACGTACGGCAATGATAAAAAGGGCATGGAGGATTTAAATTATGCAATCATAGTAGACGCTTTCTAAACTATAACCGGCAGAAAACTGACAATCCAGGATAATAACACAGTGTCGCTATAATAATTATGGTAATTGTTTCAGGCAAGAAATTCTGGCCAAGGTGCATCCGTTATTGAGCTGCAAAGCTCTATAGTAAATAGATTACCTGTGATTGATATACGAATTCATAATATAAATAATAAAAATGAAGCTTTTACGATTATTAACGAGGCTTTGTGTTTTCTATGAGTGAAATCCTTTTTTATTGGATATCTTATGTTTGTATTCAATTTTAATTTTTAGATCCTCAAAATTTTAGAAATAAGTATTAACCTTGCGAAAAGCCGAGTGCTGTTTTTTTTTGTAACTTTATTTTCCAAAACACTAATAAATGCAAACAAAACTTGAATTACTATTTTTTATTTATCCACCCTCTTTCTTTTGTGCGTAAGTAACTGAGGCAAAAGGGGTCTTTTTTATTTTATCTTTTATTAGATATAAATTAGTGCTTGACAGTGATCCCATCTGATGGTAGGCAGTGATGCAATCGTTGACGGTGCGGTGTACTAGTTTATTAAGAGCGTTTTCACTTTAGCCTTGAAGACACCTAAATTATAATCGGACGGAAAGACCGCAGCAGGCAAATTGTTCCATTTATATTGTCCTTCTAAGCTCAATCGAAGTCAATTTATACTCGCGAAGAGTAATCTCCATAATCGACTGTTGCAATAGCTACTTACCTACTGTGACAATCCTATTATCTGCCTTAATAACTTGATTGATAAATGATATTTATTTTGTAAGTAGGTTTAAAAAAACACTTTTACACGTCAATTTTTTTTTGTCATTTTAAACTAGATGAGGCCGGTGTTTCCTAGCTGACTACTCTGAGAAGAAACACCGAAACAAACTCAGAAGTCAAAGTCTCTTTTAAAGTCCATACAGTTAATATGTAATGGTCAAATCACATGAGAACAATGTAGATTTGTCTGAGATGGTTTTGAAGAAAGAACCATACAGATTTGAGTGGACCTGTCCAGTCAGTGCAAGCATTTGTCAGTATTAGCAAAGCTCAACCCAGGACTACTAAGGAGCTCAACGACTTGACGAACAATACCAAGTAAAGGACATTTGGGTAGGCCGCAGAATATACTCAAATTGCCAGACATACGTTAAAATTACTGAAAAGGGAAAAAAAGGCAATCAACATTGTTCACACGTTCACAATAATAAAAGTAAATATATAATTTACAAAATGTAATTTACTTAATAAAGTAAATATTGATGTCAAAAATAAAAATAAATAAAGAAAAAAGGCAAAATAAAAATAATCTGCATTATCAAATTGTAAAATAATAATAATAGGTAACGGCCAATGGCTTAATAGCCAAGAGCCTCGAACAACATCTGAGGAGGCTCTCGTTAGGCAGCTGGATCAAGGGCCTGATCCAGAAAGCAGTACTTTTGGACACGGCGCGCATCGTTAGGAGATTCCTCTCTCAGGAGCTCTGACCGCCGGCAGCTTGGACCCTGTTCCCGATGCCGGTGGGCTACTATTTTTTATATTTTTAAATGTTTTTTTTTTATATGTGTTTTAAGAAATATTTAAAAATATATAAAATATGTATAAAAATAAATAAAGATAATAATAAAGAGCACAATTGAAAATAAAAACAAAAGAGAAAAATAAGACAACAGTTGTAGTGCGTACTGGAGCAGGTCAATCCCAAGCCTTTTCGTCCTCAACATAGTCCTTCATAGAGTAAAAAGCCTTTTGACAAAGTTTTCGCTTTACAAATGCTTTATTAAGGCTTAGTTGTTGAATATGACTAGGAAGTTTATTATAGACTAGCTGTTGCCCGCGACTTCGTCCGCGTTAAGTTCGTAAAACTGTACAATCACTCTGTGCTTGCAATTCATTCCGAAAGCATCGCAATAATTTATTGTACTTTAATATAAACGGTTAAAGGTAAAAATATCCAAATTAAAAACCTCCTCCTTTTTTAGAAGTCGGTTAAACACGCAAATTACCTTCAGGAAACATGTTATGTACTCGTCCAGATCCAGATGTATGACCATCAATGAATAGAAAGAGCATGTATGGGTCGTAGCAGTGGTCATTTCTGCCTACCCCAAGGGAAAAGGCATATGTATGCATGGGCAATTATGTATGTTTCTGGTTTATGTTCTGGTAAAACATCATTGCATGATTTTAACCGCTCGCCACAGTGAGCACGCCACAATCAAATCGCAGCGGTAATGCCTGTCTTTGAGAAGTGTCTACAGAGGCGTCACGGCATCCTCTCTTTGTGCAGGACTCACCGGTTTGGGTATTTCGGAAGGTATCTGTGTCGAATTCAGCGGGAAGAAACACTCGGGTCTCACCATTCTGCGAAACGCCCGGAGAATACGATGGAGCATACGGTGGAAGTCAGTCCCGCTTGGTCGGAGCGCCGGCGCCGCCTTGTCCTTATGGGGGCGATTGATGGAGAAAATGACAACCAGTAGCCTCCTTCAGTGAAGCACTACGATCAAAGAAGGTAGCTGAAACTATGAGGGATAGGACATCCTAACTCCTCAGCGGTCGCTGCAAGGGACGCTACGGGTGTTGAAAGCCTCAAGGCAATTCCCAGCCATCGCAAACACGGGATTGCGATGGTGCTGTCCGGCCGTCTGGTCAAAGCAGTCCTGAATCGACGGCGCGTAGTATTCTACGCGCGAGTCAAAAAGATTTCAGCAAATGTATAGGGCCCTCTAGGGCCGATGTCTGCTAGGGCTGCAAGATTGATCGAAAGAGTTATCTCCCATAACAATTTTCGCCTCAATAACTTTTCACTGAAGAGTTTAAGCAGTTAGACAGCTTTGGTAGAGATAAACGAAGGAGCATAATCGGGACACCGACCTTCAGCTGGATAACGTGCACTGATAGTGAAAAGCCTTAAGTGAATCCAAAAACTACCATCATCATCCGGCAGGCATTAAGTCCGCCGCTGTACATTTGTGCATAAAGGATTAAATAAATAAATCATCAACTATCTTCTTCCACAACAGTACTTATGAAGAATTGGCGAGAGCATGCTTGCATTGATTGTTGCAGTTTGATCATTTTAGGCGTTAGAATTACTTGTTCATTTACCTAGGATATTTTGGTGTGTATTTAATTGACATCCCCGTATATAAGACAAATGTTAATGAACAATGAAATTATGGTTAACAAATGTAGCAGCCGATAAGTGTTATCCCTGAGACTGGCCTCCCTTAGAGGGTTGTTCCAGTGTTGGTCACCACTCATCGCAAAGAGGTAACGTCCAGATATCGACGTAAGGCTGTAAGGAATCTGAGATACATCATACGTTGTCGAACTGTGGTCAGAAAAACACATTCGATCCCGTTTTATATGAAGCGGTGACTGCAAATAATAAAACACACCATTATTAATCCGCAAGGTGCGATCATGCTGGAGGACACAGTGGAGATGTGCCCTGCAAGGGCGGAGCACCGCCGTGTCCTCGTGAAGGCATTCGGCGTCAGTGACCTCTCGCGCCGGGCTCTGATCCAGAGCGAGGAGTAGTGGCAGGCGGTCGCCTCCTTCTGCAAAGCCGTAATGCTAGCGAAGGCGGAGACCGCAAGCGTTAGGGAACGAACGGCCTCACGCCGAGCCAAGATTCCGACCCCGACTACCAATCACGGTAGACGCGGGCTTCCGGACGTCGAGCAATGGGTAGCTAGCCGTCCTGTAGTTGACAGGATCGAGCCCAATCCTCAACAGCGCGTAGTGATAGACACAGGTGTAGTTTTAGTCGGTAAAAGATTGACACGTCCTCCCGCTCCAACCAGAGCGGGAGAAGTCATTGGATGATTTCCACCCTTAAAAAAAGAAAAAAAAGGTGCCATCATCATCATTATTATTTCAGACAAAAGATGTCCACTGCTGGACATAGACCTCCCCAAGTATCGCTATAATAACCGGTCCTGTGAGTCTCTCATCCATCGGATACCCGCGACCCTTACCAGGTCATCGGTCCACCTGGGGACCATCCAACGCAAGGTACCCTGTAACCCCTTCCGAAAATGTGGCCGTGTTATTTTAAAGTGAATAATTAAATACATATAGCTATTTACTTTTATCGTCTTTGGATGGTATCCCTTGAATAATCACGGTCAATTAGCTTGTTACTATAATGCGAAAAATATAATAAAAATAAGCTGTAGGATTGTTAAAAATGCCTCCGTCTAACACCAGTTTAACCATAACTGTAATCGTGGGCGATGGCCATTCTTCTGCCACTCAGAAAATTACGTAAAATACGCATTGCCAGCTATCAAATTTAATATGAAGTTCAACCGTCATTGTCATCATTATTTCTACTTTGAGTCTTTAGATGGCGTTGCGAGTTGCGTGTGGTGTCATATTTTACTTCTCGAAAACTTTGATTTCATATGCTTTGTTTCATTGCGATGAAACAAAGCCTAAGTAAGATAATTATCAAGTTCCACACAATTTAAATGTATAAAAGTTATTTACATCGATTTCTAAAATTAATAATACCCACTTCACTAAAAATTCCTACAGATATGTTATATACGTAGATTTATAAAAAAAAATTGTAAGCACGCAAAGATATATAAAAAAATCTTATTCACGATGACAAAATAGAACAAAAATTTCTCCTAAGAGAGCCGTACGGGATTTGAACCACCTTCACATTACATTAAAGTCTAGATGCGAAACCACTGCGCTGCGGTCTTCGATGAATAAACTATAAAATAGACGTTCTTATATAAACGTCATAATTGACTGGTTGGCTCCCTAACGATGATAGCGTGATGATTTTCGTTTTAGAAGTTAAATTTGCAGCTAAATGGAATAATGTAACATTATAGTACGTGGTTTTATTCGTCGCTTTGATTTTATTATGTGTTTTGATTAGTTTGTACAAAATATTTACAAGATATCGAATAGAAATGTCAATTTTATTTTGACAAAATGGTAAAAGTTATTTTAATACAAAAAAAATAAGACAAAATAATGTCAAAATTTTTAACTGTAGCTGGGAATTGAACTCGTGGCAAATGTCGTTCAATACCTACATTTTGGATTATTGCTCACCCCCCATAGCAAATAGCGTGATAGTTTATAGCCTATCAGTTGCCCTGACCTATAAGGATTGTGTATGCAAAATTTGAACAGGATCGGTTCAGTAGTTTTTGCGCCAATTAATACCATCCCAAAATAATTTTACTGTTTTATTATATGTAATATAGAAGTGTATACATTGGCATCTAAATGATTGAACCGTGGTAGGATTGAATCTGCAGCTGGTACGGTACCAACCGTGGTGTGTGCTGCAGTCGAGGCGATATGGTTACCCAGCATCTTCGAACGCAGTCTATAAAGTGTAGCTTCGTACAATCCGTAGTAACATTAGATGACCCGCACAAAAATTATAAAATCGAGATGCTGAACTGGTTCTATGTCCTAAAACAGAGACAGCATCCTGACACGGTGCGCAATGAGGTTAGTTCAGATCTCTATAGCTCCATAATGTGCGTGCATAACGTTTCTATTAAGAGACTAAGTCCATCTCATGTGCTGCTCAGAACCACTGGCATCAGGACCGAGCGTCTCGGCGGCTAGCTTTTCTCTTGTCGACGTACAGGTGTTCGAGACGTTGGTAAGGAAAAATCGTCGTCACTCGAACTGAACGCAACTGCAGCCGCTGGTGGCATTGATGATCCGAGGTCGACGAGTGGAGCCACAGCTAGACCATATAGCGAGACTTATCAACCATTAAATATGTAAACCATAAAGTCAGAAGTAATAGCTGTTAGTCTACATTGTAGTTAATTATAGACAAAAAGTCTTAGCTTAGCTCTTTTTCTCATCTTCATCGCTTTCTCACTACTAAAAATTCTGACTTTATTTTTTTTTTATATTAATAATAAAACTTTGCCCCTTATTCGGAATGACTTCTGTGTCGTGGTTGCGTTTAAAAGATGAACCTAATCCCACATACACAAGATACCCAGATCCAGAATAACTATCTGTAGGCCATAAAAGTACTGGCTTACTGTGATACCGTGGTACTTACTGGTAGTGGTTCGGTACCTCGGGTCGCTCGTCCAAGGGGATGGTGAGGTAGACCGAGACGTAACAAATCAGATCAACGCAGGATGGATGAATTGGTGACAGATCATGGAAACAATGTGCGACCCACGGTGGCCCCTCAAATTGAAGGGTAAAATTTACAAGTCCGTGATAAGACCTGTCAAGGATCAGAATTTTGGGCTATGAAAAAAATGGATGAAAAAAGATTGCATGTAGCGGAGATGAGAATGTTGAGATGGATGTGTGGTGTGACGAGAATGAATAAAGTGAGATGTGAGTGTATTAGAGGAAGTTTGAAAGTGGCGCCAGTGACTGAAAAGTTGTAAGGAAATCGTTTGTCTTGGTATGGTGAAGTGAAGAGGAGAGATAAAACGCATGTTACTAAAAGACTTTTAAGTATACATGTAGATGGATGGAGAGGGAGAAGGAGGTCAAAGAAGAAATGAATGGATTGTTTGAGAAGTGATATGAAAGAAAAGGGAGTTACAGATAGTGTGACGGATGACAGGATATAATGGAAGAAAAAAATGAATTGCGCCGATCCCAAGTAAGATGGGACAAGGGCAGGAAGATGATGATGATCCCCACACTAGGAGTTGCTCCTGTATTGTGGGTGCGTTTTCAAACATGTAAAGTCACATACAAATCACACCCAGAGCCGGAATAACTATTTGGCCCTACTAATATTTGTTTCTTGCGGGATTTGATCTCACTATACGCAACGCAGCAGCCAGTTGCTCAACCACTGTCCAAACTATGCCGTCAAAAACATGTAAAAATATGAAGAACTTCGATGTGGTTTTTTTTTTCACAACTATCACACAACGCTGTCTAGTCCCAAGCTAAGCAGAGCTTGTTTCATGAGTACTAGACAATTGATAAAAACACTTATATATTTCTAAATATATACATATATATACTCGTATATAAATTACACCCACACACAATAAATGCTCGTGCTCATCACACAAACATTTGTCCTGGGTGGGAATCGATCCAACGATCTCCGGCATAGCATTAAGGGCCACTAACCACTAGACCAATAGGTCAGTCAAAAGGGTTTTGACAGATTAAGACAGTAATGAAAAGCGAAAAGAAAACGCGAAACGAAACGCGAAACATTTCTTAAAAAATCGATTTTCCAACGAACGATGTAAGTTACTGGTACAAATAGTTACTCGAGTCTACTCGGTGGCATAATGTATACAAGCCTTTGATTAAAGTCCACTCGATATTGTTAGAAAAATAAAACTATCAGAGTTGTGGCGTAGTATTCCTCACGCGCCTCAAGGAGATGTCAGCAAAACCGTAGAGGCCCAGCAGGGTCAAAGACTACTGGGGTCATGTGTTCACTTCTGAAAAGAAAACGGGTGGTTTCGGAACGCAAGGCAAAGAAGGAACACAGGAGTGGGTTTTAGTCAGTAAAAGTCTGACATCTCGCACCGCCCTAGAGTGGGAGAAGTCATAAGATGATTTCCCACATAAAAAAAATCACTTAACCCCAAATTGAAGTGTTGTAATTTGATTAAAACCAAATACGATAACGAAACATCTAAACTATTTTTTTTGTGGGTTGACATGTTGTGATTACCTATATAAAGTAACAAAATAACAACATACTAATATTTTGAAGACTACTTAATTTTTTCAGGCATTATAACGAATGAAAAAACATGACAATACAGTTGTTTCATTAATTTTAAACGTCATGTCAACAGCGCCATCTCGTTTTTAAAGTCGCTTTCTGAAGAACAAAGAGAACGTTGTTGTACTGAAAACGCTACCATCTATCTTTGGCCCCTGAAACCATTATCAACTTGAGTATACACAATCTACGCTGATTTTGACTTGAATAGCATAATGGCCAGAATTTGGAACGAAAGAGTTGCTTGTATATTTGCACTAGATGGTGTGCCAAGCAGTAAGAAGGATTGTTGAATATTACATTTCTAGTGTCGAGTACTTTTCAAAATTCTCATTTAGCTATTTAAACCATCGTTATGTAAATAAAAATATTTATTTCATAAAATAGGAACTCATTGTACTGTATACATACTAGAAGAAATAAATAGGTAAATGAGAATTTTTGGTTTAAAATCGCTTATTCATATTTCCAAACACGACATGGTTTATGATAGGCTACAGAAGTACTTTAGGATTTACGCATCAGTCACGTCTCCAATCAATCACGTCAAAAACATAAGAAAAAGACGTAGAAATCGTAGAACATCGGCCCCACACGTCAGTATAATTTCATTTACAATGGGCACCACAAGCAATCTCGCTATACCCATTCCGGACACGTGGCACTCCTGGAAGATAGCCCTGGGGGTGCCACGGGGACTAAATTCGGATCCGTGGGGTCCTCAAATCCATACAACGGTGTATCAGTGGAATCACGGGTACTCTTTCCTAGTTACCATGGATCTACCAATCGATGGTCAACCGTGACAAAATAATTTCAATAGTAACAAAACTTGTACACAAACTTAAATCTATGGGTACAAAGGCGGTCTTATCGCTGACTGCGATATCTGCCAAACAACCTTAGGATGGACTGTAAGAACTTAAAAAGGGGGTAGTCTGCAATGTATTGGTAGCAAATTAATTAAACATAAAAACATTAAAACATGTACTAGACTATACTATTCTATACATACAGTTATAAAACGAAAACTTGTGCAAAATCTCACATTTCTTCTTCACTTCGGCTGTACGTTAAGATCTCCATTTAAAGATATATTAGTAAAATATATATTAGTTCAAGAGCTGTTAGGATCGAATTGTCATAAACTATAACTGCAATTAAATTTATATAGCAAAAGCTCCCGATCAGTACCATAAAACGGTGATTTTCTGAAGCCTACTCCTCGGTAACGGCTAAATCAATTGGTTTGAAAAAAATACGTGTATAATGTTGATTCATGTACAATATTACCAACATATGATTTTTAATTAAGTATTCTTAAAAATGTGCATAGCATATGCAAAACAATAAATATTTCGCAAAGAAAATGGTTTTAAAGGTCAGCGAGCTCTCTGCGGATGCAGGTATGTGCATTTTACTCCGGCCAGATGTACAAGGGACTACACGCCTTTATTGTCGAATTCCTTTGAAACGGTTTGACAGTTTTTTTTGTTTTATTTTTGTGTGTATTTGGTAGGTCTGAGCCTAGAATAGGCTATTTCCTACCCTCTTACCCGACCCTTATATTTTTCTTTGATAATTAAACGTTTACTGAATCAGCCAGCATCATATAAACTTTCTTTAAAGTATTGAAGACTAAGTAATAATTGTTATTTGAGAATTATCGCTTTTAATAATTAGATCAAATATTATTACATAATACTAGCTAATTCAGTAACGTTTTTTTGTCATATAAATTATGGGGGCTAGGGGTAGCTTAGGTACTACACCCAATCTCCATAAAAAAAATGAGCTTAGTAAAAAATAAACTACGACCTATTCTCAGACCTACCAAATATACACAAACAAATCAGTCACATTTTTATATACTAGAATGATTAAATGAGCGGCACATACATTAAGTTCCTGCCTCTTATTTATTTATTTATTTATTTATTTAGTTAGTGCATTCAAGTTGTAAATAGATGTTACATTATTTTATTGTGTTAATATTGCATGCATTATACAAATTAATTAATACAACAAACATTACATACAAATTATCACAATTCCATATATTATTATTATATTGAGTCATTCGATATTATTATTATTCCATACATCATTACATTAAATTATTAATTTTATAATGTTTTTCATTATTAAATTGTTAGTTAATTGTTTATTTATTTCATTATTTTATCCTCAATGAATTCTTTGACACTATAATAACATTTTTCTAAAAGTAAACGCTTATGTTTAAAAATACATAATGTTTTTGTAGACTTTAAGCGTCTATTACACCACTCGATATTCAGACAGTCTAAGTCTATGTATATCTATTTATCTCATCGCTATGTTTCATTCCTTTACACGACATTGGCGTGAGTTGCTCTTTTTCTTGTGTGACGCCACATGGACTAATACTGTCTAAATATCGAGTGGTGTAATATGCGCTTTATACTATAGGGTAGCTTGTTATAAATTTGAATGCTTCGGTATTCTGGACTTTTTTTATACATTTCAAGTCTGGGCACCGGCAAAACTAATTTATCTTTACGCCGCGCATTCTTTTCAAAGTTAAACATGTGTAGATGTTTCCTAAAGAAAGTTTTAATGTAATGTTATTTTTTTTTCTTTTACGAAGTATGGTTTGTAGCTTATCTTTACCAAAAAAAAACCATTTGAACCTGCTGTAAATTATGGACATTATTTTCACAAAGCAAGTTAATGACATCTTCATCTATAAATAGATTTGTCATTATTAACATTCGAAAACTTAATTCCATGAATAACTAAAGTTGTGTGTTTTCCTATTTACGTCAGTATGACTCTGGTGTTTGTAGAAATGGACGTAAAATTGCCCTCATGTGTCATATTTTTGGTTTGTGTAACTTATGGATTTCAAAATATATCATGTAAGTACTAAATAATTTATTTTATCATATTTTTGTTCTGGTCAAAGCTTTGCCTGGCTTATATATAATTTATTATATTTTAACTTATTATTTTATTGACTGGCCTGTAATGGTCTTGTGATAAGTGACCTGGAGTGCTATACTGTAGGTCGTAGGTTCGATTCCCACCCAAGACAAACGTTTGTGTGATGAACACGATCATTTGTTCTGTGCTTGGGTTTGATTTATCTTCTATATATAATAGGAAAAAGTGACTGACTGACATATCAACGTACGCAGCGGAAATACTGGGACTAAGAGCGTGAAATTTCGCACAAGGTTTCATTTTTAACCGATTTCCAAAAAAAAAGGAGGAGTTTATCAATTCGGTTGTACTTTTTATTTTTTTTATGTTTGTTCCCAAAGAACTCCGTCTTTTATGAACCGATTTGGAAAAAAAATCTCTAAAAGGATATACTTTCAGATTGGTCACATTGTTTTCAAAATCCAGTTTTGATAATGGGATCCATGAGGAATCGAGGGAACTCCTCAAATATTATAGGCAACTATATAGTGATTTTGGTATCCCATGGTCGCAAAGGAAGAACGAAGGAATATTGGTGTGGTTCTAGCCAATAAAATTCTGACATGCCCTTTTGCTCCGCTCTAAAGCAGGAGAACTCATTATATGATTTGCCACCTAAAAAAAAAAAGTTTTTAATATATGGAAGCTTGGGACACACTTAATGTGTCGTAAACCGTCATTATTGTTATTATTGTGTTTATGTTGTTTCATCGCAAATTAAAAGTAAAACGTTATACATAAGTGCAATGCAATTTATGATGACCTATTTAAAGATGAGTTAAGGAAAAGTAGTGTCAACCTGAGGTAGACTGAATGACAAGTAGGTTTTATGGTTTTAATATTTTATTCATGAAGTACTTTAGTTTTCTTTTAACACAACAATTAGCAATCAATAGTTTCTCACAAACACAGCAGCGCTAAAACATGGAGCAGCTCCCTAGCCAAGTTACAATCGTTTCGTTCGCGCCGAACGCCTCGAGCGACGTCATCTCAATGCTCAGTCACGTGGTCATAACAAAGGAATAGGATGCGTGGCCTACTCGAGGCGTTCGGCGCGAACGAAACGATTGTAACTTGGCTAGAGGGGCTGATGGTTGCAATCCAGCGTCCCAACAGCAGATGTAATCCATAACCTTCATCGTCCTTAGATGGCAAACACGTTTTCGCAACCGACTGATTTGCAGGTGAATTACATCCATGTAGCCGCAACACAATCCAAACGCACAAACCAAGCTTTAACCAAGGTGACCTCTGTTAGGACGCTGGATTACAACCGTCTGGTCCATGTTGTAGGTTCTTTTTTTTCGGTGGGGAAATCATCCAATGACATCCCGCGCTCTTGGGCAGAGCGAGAGGTTGTGTCAGACTTTTACCGACTAAAAACCCACTCCTGTTCTTTCGTTGCCTTTCATACCAGGGCCGAGTCTTCCTTTCAGAAGCAGACCCTTGGCCCCAGTAGGCTTCGACCCTTCTGGGCCCCTACGGTTTGCTGACATTTCCTTGGCATGGAACGCGCCGTCAACGACTTGGGCTCGGTCCGGACGGTTACCGAACGATCGGACGGCGAGGTACCCATTGTTCGCCGTCCGCAAGCCCGCGTAAATGGTGGCCGGAAATCGGGATCGGAATCCCGGCAGCGGTTGGGGTGTGAGGACCTCGCTCCGGACTTTGGCCTGTACCAAAGACCGGCGCGAGAGATCGCTACCAACGATCGCCCCCACGAGGACACGGCACTGCTCTGCCCAGGCGGGGCACACCTCTACCGTATGCTCCACCGTGTCCTCCGGGTGGTCCACACAGTAGCGACACCCGGGCGTCGCTTCCGCACGAATCCGGTGCAGGAACCTCCCGAACTTACCATGTCCGGTGAGGACCTGCGTCATGCGGAAGGTAAGGAAGCCGTGAGGTCTTTCCAGCCACTCTTCAAAGATGGCACTTAGGGGGGTCTTACCGCCAGTAAGCAATGAGTGGCTCGCTATCTGCCGATAAGAATCACGCCCGGGTCAACGCACGTTATGTTCAGACGCAGCTCAAAGACAGGTCAGCAGCGGTGCCTGCCGGGGCTGCGGGAATGTTCGAATGAGTTACCGTGACCCTGAAACTCATAGGGCAACTGAAGGAACAGTATTTAGTAATAGTTGATTAAATTCTGATACTTCTCCCTCTATCCCGAGAGGAAGGAGATATTTGACAATTTTCCACAACAAAAAAAATCCTGCCTAACCCTTCAGGAAATTAAATCACTTAGCAGTGATGGCAGATCAGGCGGCTCAAAGAGAGGTCAGCAAACCCTTAGGGGCCAAGCAGGGCCGATACAGTTAGGGCCACGGGCAATTTCTGAAAAGGAAACCTGTGGTTATAAAACGCAAATGGCAAGTGAGGGACACTGGAGGCAGTGGCTTTAGTCAGCCAAATTTTGGAATGCCACTTGCTCCACCTTAGAGAGAAGTCATTGGATGTTTAATCACCCCAAAAAAAACTGTTAGTAAACTCATTCATCAACTATTCAAACGCGAGGTTATAAGGTCTTTGTATTGACCGTACCAAAAAATTTAATAATAAGGCTGTCTTTTTTTTTGTTTCAGCACAAACAACATCTCCAGAAGTGACTTTAGTAAGTACCTACATATAATACATCAAATAATAAAAAAATGATGAAAAATTTATTATTCGTTGTAAAGTAGATATTATTATAAATTTAGTTCTCCATCACTATTTTTGGAATTAGCCTAAATTTTTTTGTTTCAGTCGACGAGCGATTCCGAGAAAAAGTGTACGAGAAAGTATAGTAAGCAGAATCAATAAGTA
This sequence comes from Mythimna vitellina, assembly GCA_949316375.1. NCBI lineage: Eukaryota > Metazoa > Arthropoda > Insecta > Lepidoptera > Noctuidae > Mythimna > Mythimna vitellina. The sequence continues at coordinate 8,279,818 of OX438696.1, forward strand.
CCTATGTATGTTAATAGAGAAATGCGTTGGTTTATGATAAATTACAAGATACCGACTCGCGTTGTGAAAGGCGTTGTAAATATGTCACTGTGGCGAGATTTTTTTCTATTCTACACGTCAATAGAGCTGCTAGGCTAAGAACTCATGAAGCAGTTTTAAAACGCATAATGAAATGTGCTTTAATTTTTTACATATATATCTGCATTCTATAGACGCTGCGGGCCATGAACCGCGGTGAACGCGGGTGAAAACCCACGCGTTCACACGCGTTCTTAGCAATTCGAATCAAACTCATGTATTTTTATAGCATTTGAAATAATACTGTAAATTCATTTATCATAATCAAAGAGAAATGCATAACATGTTGGAAAGATCATCCTTCATTTAAATGAGAAAGTGCTTCATCCAGACCCTTCTTGTATTAAGTGACCAGTGACCGATGATTGTCAGCCTGTTGTATATGCTCAAATCGCTCGAATAACTATTATAGCGCGACAAACCTATGACCCGACAAAACTACGACTGTAACTTAAGGTATTTTTAATGTTTGTATTTGGAATAGCATGCGATAAGTATGCTATGCTATTTATTTGACGGTAAAGATACACTATACTAAATAATAATTGAATTATTTGGAAAAATCTTCACCAACAGCACGCTTGTGAGATGGCTAAGTGATATTTAAAGCCGAGTAGTGCCGCTCGCTATAGAACTCAAAAATGTAAGCTCTACAATAGTGCAGAGCTTGATGATGTCACAAGTTGCCGCCATACTGATATTATTTTATATATATAAAATATATCAGTATTAACCTAAGTTAATATAACCCCTAAATTTGTAGACGCGGATACAAAGGTAAACATCTTCCATTTATATAGCCCCTAAACTTATTGACGCGAATACAATGACCGTGGACCGTGTCAATACTCAATTTCTCATATCAAAAATAATTTTTAGTACCTACAATCTGCCACTGGTAAATGAGTCAATACATAGCATGTGTACTTTAATTGAAGACAGTTCCTACTACAAATTATTGTATCCTTGTAATGATATATTATAACCTCCTCCTTTTTAAAGTCGGTTAATAAAACATAATCCCAAACGCGTCTGTATGTCGGATTTTCATGCATTCTTCATAAATACATAGAGTAATTTTTGAGGAAAGTTTAAATGTGTATGCAGTACGTATGTGGTATGCATATCATAGTAGAGAAAAGCTGAAAATTTCAAAGATTTCTAACATCCGTGCGAAATTAGGGCGGGTCGCTAGTTGAAAATATGAAATATTTTTAAAGAGACAGCCCGTTTAGTTTACTTTAGTTATTTTTATAGTGTCATGTCGTACGGTATTAAATTGTGGTAAAATACCGCTGATATTCAGCCAATTTTAGTTTTGCAGAAAAGGGCTATTCGTTCTATTTATAAATTAATACTCAGATACTCCATCAAAGATACATCGATTTAAAGACATTAATATAATGACTGTACCCTCTTAGTATATTTACGAGAATTTTTTGTATGCCCATAAAAATAAAAACTTGTTTAAGAAATACAGTGATATTCATAATTTTAATACTAAGAACAAATATAAATTTGTAGCTCTTGCTATCAGGCTCAATAAAATAGGGGACTCATTCAGATGCCGATATATGCATTATTATAATAACTTCTTAGTCATATTCAAGAACTGAGCCTTAATAAATTAACATCATTTGTAAAGCCAAAAATTTTGCAAAAGACTTTTTACACTACAAAGGACTATCTTGAAGACAAAAAGGCTTGCGATTGACCATACGTACGCTCTACAATACTGGATTAGGTCTGTTACGTAGACGAGACGGTGATCCAGGCGCAGGGGGAGTCGCACCAGGTGGCGGCCGAACTGAACGAGGATCCAGCAGTTGGGAGGTGGAGGTGTCGAGGTGGCACTGCACAAGTCCGAAGCCATGTGTTTTCATGACCATCGGAATGCGCCATCACCGGGTTCCCAAATTACGGTAGGAGGGGTTCGCATCGACGTCGGGTCAACGATGAAAAACCTAGGACTCGTCCTCGATATTCGGTGGACCTTAGTGGAGCATATTCGACGTCTGACTCCCAAACTGGAACGGACCGGGGCTGCCCTAAAGCGACTCCTGCCCAACTTTGGGAGTCCAGACGCCTCCAGCTAGATGCTCTACGTGGGAATGGCTTTACGGGGCGTCGGTGTGGGCGCTATCGCTGCAAAAGTGACCGGCAGCCATGCTGAACGCTTGCCAGGGGGTCATGGTAATTAGGATGGTGCGGGAATACCGTACGGTTTCCTGCGAAGCAAACCTCCTTGCTAGCCTGCCACCATTGGATTTGGAAGCAACAGTTCTTGCACTCATGCACGATTTGCGCATGGAGATGCAACGCTGGGACGAAATTGCGTTGCCGCGCCAAGGTACGGCATGGTGGACAGAGTTCCGGCGGGATCTCATGATGGAATGGCGACAGCGACTGTCGCAACCCAGTTCTGGGCACGCCACAATTATGGCGGTAAGTCCCCTCTTTGATGAGTGGCAGTTCCTGCATCGAATTCAGGTGGAAGAAACGCCAGGGTGGACCGTCCGGAAGACACAGTGAAGCATACAGTGGAGGTGAGCCCTGCTTGGGCAGAGCACCGTCGTGTCCTCGTGGAGGCAATCGGCTGCAGCGATCTCTCGCGCCGGGCTCCGGTTCACGCTATATTCCGTAGTGAGGAGGAATGGCAGGCGGTGGCCTCCTTCTGCGAAGCAGTAATGCTAGCGAAGGAGGAGGCCGCACACATGAGGGAACGAATGTCCTCATGCCCAGCCGCCGAGATTCTGATGTATGTAATCTCTCTAAGAGTGATGGATAGCTCACCGTCCGGTCGTCCGGTAATTGACCGGACCAAGCTCAGACGTCAGCAGCGCGTAGTAATCCACGCGCTCTTCAAAGAGATGTCAGCAAACCGTAGGGGCCCAGCAGGGCAGGGTAAAGTGTTTTTAAAAAACCTTTTTGCTAAATAAATATCATTTATTTTTAAAAATTTACAATGAAAAATTAAATTCGTATCTGGTGCAAGTATTAAAATAAATCAATGTATTTTAAGTTCTCAATTATACCTAATCTATATATGTAAAAGATAAACTGACTGACTGGCATATCAACGCTCAGCCGAAACTACTGGGACTAACAGCGTGAAGTTTTGCACAAGGTTTCCTTTTATGTCGTAGGCGGGCACTAAGAGAGGATTTCCCAAAATTCACCCTCTAAGGGAATTATACGGGGGTTTTCGATCGCCCCCACGAGGACACGGCGGTGCCCTGCCCAAGTGGAGCACACCTTTACCGTATGCTCCACCGTGTCCTCCGGGCGGTCCACACAGTGGTGACACCCGGGCAATTCTCCCACACGAATTCGGTGCAGGAACCTCCCGAAGTAACCATGCCCGGTGAGAACCTGCGTCATGCGGAAGGTGAAGAGTGTGTGGTCTTTTCAGCTACTCCTCAAAGAGGGGACATACTGCCAAAATTATGGCATGCCCAAGGATCATACATAATAAGCACTTTATAAGGATGTTATTTATGTTCCCAAAACGTTTTGTGTGTATAGGTGGAATGTCCACCATGAACCGGTGGAGCATCGCCGTACGCCTGGAGGTCTAATGATGGAACGGGCTAGGCGGGAATAGGCTATGCAATTCCGATGCACACTCCCCGAAATGTAAACGGTAGAAAATCGACCGGCTAGCAACTCGGCGACGATGCTCAAGACTTTGAAACCTCGACTCGACGAGTGCATCATTTTCAATAATCCTCTTGATTCGCCTCTCAATTGTTTCAAGTGTATCAAGCTGGTATGGGGCAGATCCGTCTCAAAGATGAGAGTAGTACTCAATACACGATCGAACTTGCGCTCGATAAAGTCTGAGCTGCTGTTCTGGCGTTTGCGAGGATTCTCAGCTTTTTTGCAGGAAGTTGGAATATTAAATATAATTTAGGACATTGATTATCATGAGTATTAAACTCATCATCCGGGTTCATTAATTTTTTTTCCTCGTTCTTAATATGGCATTGTGGTACACTATCCTTCTAAATACTCGTAATATGATATCTGGAAATTCTAGATATTCCATTGTTTTTATTTTATTATTAAATTAATAATAATGAATGTGGTATCATGTTCCATTAAAATTATTTAAATGGCCTCAGCGGGTTCGCTTCGGCCCCTCGTACCCCTTCCAAAGGTCCAGGACCTCAGGGCCCAGATATGAATACATACAAATGAATGTAAGAAATACCTAACTCAATGTCGAGTGCTAATAATCCTTTTTGTGGATATAAATAAAATATGTTTTGACTTGGCCCCGTACATTTTTCAATGAATTTGTTTTCTTTCAGCTACTTGCAGTTTGGACTTAGTAAGTATCTACTTAAAGTAATGATTAATTTATTTAACTTTTCTCTGTCATGTGTCAATCATATATTAAATTTTGGACTATTAGCAATCGCCAGCGCTGGTTGAAGGTCATGGCTGTATGGTAGAATACAAAAATGATTTGATACATATCATCAAAATCTGTGATCGCATTACTGCGTTCGAAATTTCGGAAAAATGGTACTGACATCAAGAAGAAGCTCTCACCATCGATGCTGTTCTTTTTGAGGATTCAGCGCAAAGTTTCCATTACCCCATTTTAGTAAGCTGAAGTTAGAGTACACCAGTACCTAGTGAAATATGTACCTTTTAACTAACAAGGACCTTCTTTTTAGAGCGGTAAAATAATAAAGGAGCGTGGTGAGATAGGTGATGCTGGAATTCCTGTAAGTATCACACTATTAAAAAGGTACAATTTTGTATGTATGTAAAGTTGTGTATGTTAGTTACTTTAAGTGACAAATAACTAACGTAATTCTTTATTCATTTTAGGGTCCCATTGGAGCTCTTGGTATAACCGGCGCAAAGGGAGAACCAGGAACACATGTGAGTTGTGTTTTATCGAATTTTAATTTAAATATTAAAAATATTTGACATTAAGAAAGAAAAGAAAATCTCGAAAAAAAATTTTTTTTTCCGCTCTTTTTTTTTCTTTCCTTTCCTTTTTTTATTTTTGTTTTAATTATATTTTTTGCACTTTATTTTATTGATCTATGGAAAATTAAATTTATTCTTACTTCAAGGGACTTCAAGGCGAACCCGGTGTTAAAGGAGCAAAAGGAGAAGCAGGGATCGATGTAAGTTTTGAGCAAGTAATAAGCATACATGCAATTTTTTATTTGTTAAATTGAATTATTTTTAGTTTTAGTTAACAAACGGGAAAGAATTTCGAAAACATTTTCATTAACAATCAAATTATAAAGCTTCAAATTCTTCTTATAAAAAAGAAAACTCTGATATGGTCTATGACGTCAAAGTTCATCACGCCCATACAGCCGCCATATAAAACGGCGTCTTAGCGAGAGAGACAGATAAATATTTGTCTATACGTGATCGTTTGCTTTTCTACCAATTTTAATAATATAGTTTTCACAGTTAGTGTTCTATTTTTGTGTATTTATTGATAAACTTGTTAGATAACAAATAGGTTCTCTCTGCTCTAGGTTACCTAAAATTTGCTTCGTTTTCTCTTTACTAGAGAATTATATTTTAACCGTGATTTTTGTATTAAATGATCAACTTTGGCGTTTATATCTAGGAAAAATGAAACGCCTCAATAACTTTGAATCATTGGATACCTAGTGGAAAATAATTAGATATTATTATAGTTTAAAGCTGCTTGATTTTCCACTCTTTTTCTTATATATTAACATTAAACCTAAATTCAGACCGTTTAAAATACGTAATGACACTTTTTGAAGCTCGCGAATTAAGCTACTGTATTAATCAAATGAAATTATCTCATTTAAATACTATATTTCATTAGCTCAGAATGAGGAAAAATAAGACATTAAAACTGTAAAATTAGAAATCTGTAAATTTATCCTTCCTACATTAATATTTCCTACTTCCTATTATGTGAAATTTTTACTAGATTAAACAGCGGTTGATTATTATTTTTTATTTTTTTTAATCTTATAGATAAAAATCGATTGCTGTTCGTTAGTCTCGCTAAAACTCGAAAATGGCTAAACCGAAACAGGAAGAGCTTAAAAGCAAAAATAAAGTGGGTAGCTAGTGTAGGTAGGTAGGTAGAGTAGATAGGTAGGCTGGTAGAGTAGGTAGGTAGGGCAGCGTAAGTAGATACGGTAAGGTAGGTGACTAGGTTGGGTAGGGTAGGTAGTCAGATGATGGGAGCGAAACCGCGGTCAAAATCTAGTAATTAGATTAAAAGTATTTACAACTGCAAAAATGCCCTGTTATGCGATGTATCGGTCGAACGTCGAATATACGGAAGAACCCAATTTTGTGATATAAAAATTCCAAAGGCTACAGAAAAATCCAAAACTACTTTATACTATTTTATCATTACAATAAAAATATCCTAGCTAATGTTAGCATCGACTCCGTTCTATCATTGATCCGAAGTGAGCAACTCCGAAGTTCGTCGTTTATGGCACGATAATTGCGCGTTGTGAGATGTTAGCATCTCGTATCGACCCAGGTCTCGTGTTCAATCCGATGGCTGATGCAATCCATTTTAGATTAAATTCCCCAATTTAATCTAAAATGAAAGCATAGTCCGCGATTGCTTAGCTATACCTACTATGTTATAACGTACATATCTCGACGAGTCCCAACAATAAAATGTTATGGAAAAATAAGATGAAATGTATTTGATTACGTATTTGTATTGCACATACTAAAAATTATCATGGTACTATTTTTTATTGTTTGTTTTTTTTAACAATCGAACACTGTCTTATTATTTACACAGAACTCATACTGTTTATCGATAATTTTTCATATACAATTTTGCTCTTTCGACCCGTCGTTCTATGTTTATTGCACGCATTTGCGAGGCCTTATTTAGCAAATAAATGTAAATATTGTACTTAAAAATTCTTCACTTGCTTTTCAGTTTTAATTTCAGAAGAGAATACATTTCCAAAACGATAGTTGTTATTTTGAAAAGAATTAATTACCTGTACTGCTTTTTTTTTTAAACATGGGCATAATGCTACCTAAAAACAGTTTCTTATGTGGTTACAATAATAAATGTACATCCTTGTTTTCTTAGGGCACATATGGATTAAAAGGTTTAAAGGGAGATCCTGGTGAAAATGGAAAAGAGGTAAGAAAATATATATTATGCAAGATTTAGTCAAAAATGAAATTGGTCATCTATTAAGTTGTCACAGACTTGTAGAAAAGTCCATTTGAAAAAACTTTCCTACAATCTATTCGACTAAACAGCCGTGACGATAGAAAAAAACTTTTGATTAATATATCATCAAACTACTTGAAGCTATAACTGGCAAATTAGAGGTCTTAGAGACGAGTGAAGGAAAAAACTTTGAATATAGGGGTCTATACTCAGAGACGAGGAAGACAGTGTTTAGATGACGGATGTGTGGTTGGCTTCCGGTACCGGTATCTTCGGTACCTAATGACTATGTAGGTTGACTGAACTAAAATTGCGTGCCCTTCATAAAATCATTTCTTCCATGTAAAATGGAAAGGTTGATGACGATAATATAACTATAATTTCAAGTGAGTGTTACTCATTACACAATTGTTTCACAGGTACATCTGATTATGACAATGATGTGTTTGCGAACGAATTGTAGACATTATATCCGTATTCTGTGCCATAAATATGTATCTTCTTTAAATAATATGGTGGACAGCTGTTTTTCTAACTACTTTTACTAAACACCACTTTTTTGTACCATAATATTATGTTTACAATATTAGGTAGGTATGTCATTCCATCCTAATTTCTTTTTCTAATTAGTAACATTATTGGATGGTGTATTAATACAGCATGTGTATTTTTTAAAATTTATAAGTTATGTTCCTGACTCGGTCTTTTTGAAAAATAAAAACCAATAGAATGTTTTTAATATTACATGACTTCTCCCGGTCTAGACGGAGCTAAAGGGTGTGTCAGATTTTTACTGACCAAAACCCACAGTATTCAATGACCCTTTACGATGGCCACGGTTACTTTTTAGAACAATCCGCAGCCCTGGCAAGCATCAGTCGTAACTGACTCTGTCAATCTTGCTGACGTCCCTTTGAGGCTTGCGTGGAACACAAAACTTTGTCGATCCGGGCTTGGTTCTTACCGGACGGCAAGCTACTCATTGCTTGCCGACCGCAAGCCCGTGCTCGAGTCGCCCTGCGACTTCGGATCCTCCGGAGCATCCCTGTATGCGATAGACAGATATTAAATATTTAAATGGACACTCAATTGTACATTCTTTAAATCTTAATACTACGACAATGCTTGTGATCATCTTGCTTCGATGTTCAGTACTCTCCTAGAGCACAAAGCACAATCAATGCTCCCTAAGACAGGAGCGACACGCAACACCGATGCACCTGTAATAGAATTTATATACGAGTTGATTGCCTGGAAAATAAATTTTTAGTTAGGAAAAAGGTTTAAGGCATCGTAGTCAGTATCACGTCGCGACACTCTGCGAAATCCTTTGGGCATATTTCATCCGTCTTCCAAAGATTTTTAAAAGTGATTTTGCTTTACAGGGTCCACCTGGAGTTCCAGGGGAAAATGGAAGAAATGGTATCGACGTAAGTTCTTACAAATAAAAAGTATGCATTTATTTATCTTGATAAGTCTTGAGTTTAGTAAAGGATTAGACAAGCGATGGTAGCTAGTGTCACTTTTAATTTCCTTGAGTGTCGAAGTATACGTTTTTTGTCGGCCGTAACTTTTTTTCCTTAACTAAGAAATTAGATTTTTTCACATCTTCAAGAGACCGCAGACTTGAGTATATGGTTTTAATTTCAACTCGATACCTCCACGCGTTCCTGATATAAAGGTTCTTGACAGACAGACAGACAGACGGACAACAAAGTAATCCTATACGGGTTCTATTTTAGGGTTCCGTCAAAAGGAAAAAACGGAACCCTTATATAATCACTTTGTTGTCCGTCAGTCTGTCTATCTTTCAAGACCCTTTATTACACGTGTCCCCTGGGTAGTGCTAAATGAGCGATAAATGCGGTGTTAGGCCATAGCATCGACTACCGGCTTAAAAGATTTTACCACCCACCAGACAAAGCCATGCTGCCAAGCGATCCGTCGTGTTTTGGTGTGATTTCTGTGAAGCCGTATGGTTTAAGATTGGTTTGAGCAGTTGTGTTGAGATGTATACCGGGTATGAGACACCAGCTATTGTTGTATCGGACGTTTGATCGTGGAGGGTAGCGGGATCCAAGCACGGTGTTCCACTGGCCGACCGTAGGTAGTTGGGGGTCCAAATAGCATGCCAGCCACACACGAAAGGGTGCCCAAAACCACCAACTGAGAAAAATCCCAGGGTGAACCCTTCGTGCCGGTTGGCGACCGGGTGAGAGGACCCGATAGTGATCCCTAGGGCGGTTCGGGCGTCCCCGCAGTCTCCAGATCAACCCTCTATTGGCGCAGCAACTCTGGTTGTGTTGTTAGGCTTAACATCGCATCACCTCAACTTCCATCTTCCATTTTTCCTATTCACACGATATTGAAAAAAAAAATGAATAGTGAAAAGAAAAGCAAGTGTCGACAGCGAAAGCACTTCCTCTCATTTCAAGTGGACTTCTCAAATATTCGTGGGCTGCACTCCAAACTCGATGCAGTCCACTACAAGCTTGAGAATGATAAACCACACTTGTTTTTCTTGACGGAGACCCAAATTAGATGTCTACTGATACTCGCTGGAGCATCATTTCCTTTGCATTACAAAGGTCTGTGTGTACGTCCGTAATGACTTCTGCTGCCATCGTCTCCATTACCTTGAAGACCCTAATTTTTTTACGCTTTGGCTGTTGGTGGACACTGCATAGAATAGTCGGCCTTATAATTTTCTTACTGTTGGGACTCGAGCTTCCTCTCTAGGAGAGGTGGACACTGGTATGGACAAAATTGTCTATGTCTGTGTTTACTGATCGCACAGCGGTGATCATGAGACGACTCGGCTGTTTGACTACCTCAGTGAGGCTGCCGATAAGGCTGTGTATCGGCACCCTGATGTGCAGCTCGCCGCTCTGGGAGACTTATCGCTATAACAACAAGTTGCGAAATTAATTGACATCTTAGATAGGTAATAAATATTGGTGCGGATGCAACATCAGCGGTCCTCATGTCATTGCACTATGTAATTAACAACAAAATGTCATGTCATAATGCCATGTTGTTATAACAGACTTAAAAAAAAATGGAGGAGGTTCTCTTTTAGATTGAATTTAAAAAAAATGCTTTATATGTTTGTTGTCTCAACACTTCGTCGTTTATGGACCGATTTACCATTTTTTTTTCTTGAAAGATATGCTTCCAGATTGGTTCCAAATTTTTTCAAAATCTAGTTTTAATGATAGGTTCCACGAGGAATCGAGTGAACTCCTCAAATATTAAAGACAACCATATATCTAGTGATTTTGGTTTTTTCATGGACAACTCAAACATTTACAGTCAAAAAGTAACATTTGATGAAGTAGAACTGGTGAAGAAGACCAGAAATGGCCAACAGAACTTCACCATTACATAGATCACAACGAAGATAGTTAAGAGTTGCTTAACTGCAAGGTTTTTTCATAATTATGACAAAACAAACAAATTAATGGTTCTGAATGTTGAAAATGGTATCATCGAAGTGATCAGTGAGGTATCATGATGATGATGATGATTTAGCCGGAAGTTAGGCATCGGAACTTCATAATAAATCAATTTATCCTAGCAGTGTTTGGGTTAATTGGAATTGTCATGAGAAATAACAAACAAATAATTATACCTACCAGAAACACCGTCTTCCCCTTTTTTTTTTGTAAAAAGTTTTAATTTTTATGCTTATTATGTTACTTGACCGAGATTTATATAAGTGGCAACATCAAAACTTCAATTTAGCGAAAAATAAAAAAACTAAGCCATGTTTTTTTATCGTAACAAATTTAGGTAATTCAGTTTCCATTTATGACGGTTTTTTTTTTTTGCGAAACAGACTTCTTAGTTTATTTGATAAAACTTAGTAAATTATTTATTATATACATATTTACGGTATATATCATGGTGACCTATGTAGACACTTAATAATTTCATCAAAAATTTCCTCGCCATTGTTCTTTAATGCTGATTGTCATTTTCAGGGGCCTCAAGGCCCACCCGGAGTTCCAGGAGAAAGAGGAAAAGATGGTTTACCTGTAAGTTTTGCAGAAATACAAATAGTAATATGAATTCCAATAAAACTGTGTAATAACTTGTTTATTTCATTGTAGGGAATGCCTGGACTTCCAGGAGCTAAAGGAGAACGAGGAGAAAATGGGAAAATTGTAAGAAACATTCTATTTTGTAGCACTTATATGAATAACAGTGTGGTGAAGTTTCGTGAAAACACGTATTTCCTGGAACCAGTTTTGTGAAATATTCGATTGTGTGAGGGAAGTTACCAAATTCCAACCGAGTGTTCTTTTTTCATGTTACTCGTACCTCTTTATATATCATTGCGTTTGATGCAACAATGAACTTTTGAATCATGCTCACGTTGACAATAGACAGACTGGAAAGAGCCCTCTTGAGGACATAGGTTGAATCAGTAATGATACGAAGAATATGTGCAATGCTAAGCCTAATATTATTAGGAACTAAATATTCAAAACACTAATTCCTAAAACAATGTGCATAATTTTTGTAGGGACCTGCTGGGCCTAAGGGGTCGACTGGTCCAGTGGGATCTCCTGGTAAGCCAGGATCACCTGGACTTTGCTCTTGTTCGATGTCTCCAAGAGGTAAGTACTTACATAATATGGTCATAAATTCTGTTACCTATATAAAATATCATAACTTCATAAAAACGAATGTAATATTCTAAGTTTTTTTTATTTACATATGATAAAGGATTTTAAAAAGAAATATATTGATATTACAGGGACATTCTATCGTACGTTTGGAACTAAAAATTCTTCAGCAGGAGTTACTTGTAAAGCTGCACCAGCTAATACACCAAGTGGTAAGAGGAACATCTATTTTGTTTGACTATAGTATTAATTAAAATTTTACGTGGAATATGATCGGCGTGGACGCAGGTTGTCGTAAGATAACCAAACACGTGCGTTGGTTATCTTACGACAACCTGCGTTCCAACTTTTAGCGAACCGAAACAAATTAGCGAAAAAGGTTCTAGAAAAAAAACTTTTGGGCGCACTAGTTTATTAAGAGCGTTTTCACTTTGGCCTTACAGACACCTAAAATTGTAATTGGACGGAAAGACCGCAGCACTTAAATGTCTAGTTTTTTTGTTTAAATAAATATTTGGGTAGCGTATGTCTTCCTACTCACTTTTAATGTTTTGACATCGTCGATAGAGTGTTGCGATGTCAAAGTGTTTTTACCGTATTTGGGTAGGATAATTTGTGATAAGGTTAAGTTTTTATTTATTTTTATTGATAGGCTTGCGTTTGGTGTTTGGTGATAGGCTTGCCTATCTCACTTGATGGTAATTGATGATGTGGTCAACGATAAAGCACGTTTTCTTAAAAATAACCTATTCACTTTTGACTAAAATACTACCAGGTTGTAGCTATCTGGAAACACAGAATCCGACGGAATTTTACTGCTTGGCTGTACGCACCATAAATTTATCGATACTATTTATTCATCATTTCAGCCGATAGACGTCCACTGCTGGACATAAGCCTCCCCCAAATGTTGCCAGAACAAACTGTCCTGTGTATCTCGCATCCATCGGCTTCCCACAACCTTCACTAGGTCATCAGTCAACCTTAAAGGGACTGCGTTCCGACACTGCGTTTTCCGGTTCGCGGTCGCCACTCCAGAACATTTTGGCGACAACGGCCACCTGTTCTGCGAGCAATGTACCTTGCCATTGCCTCTTAAGTTTGGTGATTCTTAGTGCTATGGCGGCAACCTTGGTTCTTCTGCGGGTATCTTCATTTCTGATTCGATCAAGCAATTATTATTTAATAATCCTTGCGGAATAAATGCTTTAGGTCCTGAATCATGGGGAGGAATATCCATTTTGTAGATTTAGTTAATGGGTAATGATTAACATTTTGTTGCAGGTATATATTATTTGGGACCACCAGGAAAAGGTATGAAAGTGTATTGTAATATGACAACCTTAGAGACTTGTATTCATTTCAACAAAAGAACCTCAGAGTGTAATCATAAATCCAGTAAAGGAGGATCGTTCTGGTTGAACGAAAGGAAAGTTTATATGAAAGAATTATATACTGTAAGTAAGGTTAAACTAGGTACTATATTTATAAACATATTATTTTGTTTCATTGTTGAAGACAATGAAGAATTAATTCTAAACTTACTCAAAATTACTCAACCGATGACATTATTTGCAGACGACAGAACAGCAATAATTCAATGCAGGGATAAAATTCAATACGAAAAGGAAATAAACAGTACACTTAAATCCATGATAGAGTGGCTCAATAAAAATAATTTAGTTATAAATTTACAAAAAACTAAAGTCATGCATTTTTGGCAGCGGCTTCTGCCACAGAATATAAATATTGAATATAATGGTCAAACTGTAGAATCAACCTTAGTGACAAAATTCTTAGGAATAAATATTGACCAAAAATTGACATGGGAATATCATGCTAATATCATATGCCAAAAGATAAGTAAAACTGCATTTGTACTTTACAATTTAGCTAAAAAAATGAATTTAAATTCCTTGCTCATAGCCTATAATGGTTTAGTTGCCTCATTGTTAAGATTTGGTATCATATTTTGGGGAAATTGCAGCGAGAGGGAACGCATATTTAGAGCTCAAAAGCGTTGCCTCAGGTCAATTACTGGTCTTAAGGTGACGGAAAGCTGTCGACCAGTTTTCAAATCTCTCAAAATACTGACTTTCCCATCGTTGTATGTACTAGAGGTTGCAATATTTGTTAGAACGAATCTACATTTATTTACGCCAATGAGTGATATAAGGCAACACTTAAGAGTAATAAGGGCCCAATATAAAAATCAACTATTTACCGGTGGTCATAAAACTGCTTTATTAAAAAAGAGTATTTTACACATGGGTCCCATAATATATAACACTTTGCCAAGAAACTTAAAGGAATTACCTAAAAAAATTTTTAAAAAGCAGTTAACAAAACTTCTACTGGACAAGTGTTACTACACAATCAAGGAATTTCTGTATGACAAAACAATCACGTAAAATGTGACTCCTTCAATGTGATTTTTTTTCCTTGTCATTGTTTTTTTTTGTTTTTTTTTTTTTGTATAACGCTTGGTTCCTAGTAGTATTTTATCATTTCACTTTATATGACATTGTATTCTATTTGATGACCATTTAAGTTGAACGATTAAGTTGAGCTTACAATTTTTAACCTCTTTTATATTTTCTTTTTTCCAATCAACTATGAATATTTTGCATGCCGTAAGGCAAAATGTAGTGGGACAAACAATAATTATAACACCTTATCTGTATACCTACATTACTAGCAAATAAATAAATGATGATTAAATGATTAAAAAATATCGTTATTAAAAATATAAAAAAATTGCAAATCATTCTTCATGATAGTAAAAATATGGTATTATCGCAAACGAATTAAATATCAAGAACAGAGTCACTAGACTGTTCTTTTTATGACCTTTTCGTCCCCGCATCTACATCAGCACCAATGTTCACTTTTTCCTTAAATCTGATATTTGTTTTGCTGATCATGAGGTTTTGTTCACGTAATCTCAAAATTAACAAGCACTTTTCGGGTGGGAAAATCATCTAATGACATCCCCGCTCTTGGGCGGAGCGGGGGATAGTGTTAGACTTTTACTGACTAAAAACCCACTCCTGTTCCTTCTCTTCCATTTTATTTCCAGGGCCCCGGGGATCTCTTTCGCATCACCCATGGCCCCAGTAGGCTTTGACCCTGCTGGGCCCCTACGGTTGCTGACATCTCTTTGAGGCACGCGTGGAACAGTACGCGCCGTCGACGACTTGGGCCCGGTCCGGACGGTTACCGGACGATCGGACGGCGAGCCACCTATTGCTCACCGTCCGCAAGCACGCGCCTACGGTGGCCGGAAATCGGGATCGGAATCCCGGCGGCGATTGGGGCGTGAGGACCTTTGCCTCACGCAATCCGCCGCCTCCTTTGCTAGCATTACTGCTTCGCAGAAGGAGGCGACCGCCTGCCACTCCTCTTCGCTCCGGACAATGGCCTGTATCAAGGCCCGGCGCCCCGACGAGGACACGGCGGTGCTCTGCCCAGGCGGGGCACCTCTACCGTATGCTCCACCGTGTCCTCCGGGCGGTCCACACAATGGTGGCACCCGGGCGTTTCATCCGCACGAATCCAGTGCAGGAACCTCCCGAACTTACCATGTCCGGTGAGGACCTGCGTCATGCGGAAGGTAAGGACGCCGTGAGGTCTTTCCAGCAACACCTCAAAGGGGGGAATTATTGCCATAATTATGGCGTGCCCAGCACTGGGTTCCGACAGTCACTGTTGCCATTCCACCATGAGATCCCGCCGGAAGTCTTTCCGCCATGCCGCGATTTGGCGCGGCAGCAGAGTTTTGCCCCGGTGTTGCATCTCCATGCGCAGACTGATAACATGCACCACTTATGTTTCTGGTCTTATATTTGTATTAGCATTATCATGTTTTTACTAAAACGTTTCATTATTCGTTTCAGATTTCAGTAGACCAACTAACATGGTTGCGCGATCGTTCAGAACATGTTCGTCAAACTCTTAAGTATAACTGCTTGGACTCAGTCCCGTATAATAAATACAATATGTCTGCATCAGTGAAATTATGGGCTTGGAATGATTTAGTGATTGGACCATATCCGACTAATAAATCACCTCTCTTTTATTCGGTACCAGAAGCTTCTGATCATTGCGAGGTGAGAAACTTTAAGTTGTACCTACCTTCTGATAAAACTTTGCAAGATGGAAATATGTATTTATCCAGCATTAATAATTAATATTATGCTTAAAACCATGCAATAACCGTTTTAAACGCTTTCCTTATCATCTTTACCATAAATGGGTAAACCAGTCATACGTGCCCCGCTTGCAGAACATGCATTTACAATTACATAAATTTAACAAATATAATTTACATCGCCACCAGACTTGTAAATATAAACTAACCATATTACATCTATGTATAGTCTAGTATATAATTTTAATCTAATATTTACATTAATAATTTGCAGTACACCGCAGAAAATTTAAGAACTTGAAATAGAAAAAGGGGGGTAGCCCCCTTTTTCTATTTCAAGTTCTTAAATTTCCATCCTATGGTTGTCTGGTAGATATTGCTGTCAGCGATAAGACCGCCTTTGTACCCATAGATTTAAGTTAGTGTAAAAGTTATGTTACTATTTTGGTGTACAATAAAGTTTATTCTATTCTATTCTAACTATATCGCACCACAAATGAGCACCAAATTTTAAATGTCTTTGTTTTGCAAATGGAGCACTTTACCAACTGGGGCATGTTTGCTTGGTATAACAAAATAAATGAAAAAAAAATACGACATTTTCATGTTTTAATCCGAAATCATTACAATTTCAGGCAGAAAGTACTGAATGGAAGAGTACGATTATAGAACTACAAAGCTCTAACGTTTACAGGCTACCAATAGTTGATATGTGGATCGGAGACATTCGTCAAGCAGAAGATCAAAAGATGAGCATTGAAAGTACTGAATTGTGTTTTGGATAAAATAATTTACACGTTATAAAGAAGGAGAAATAGAGTATTTTTTAAAACAATCATTTACTTGTCTGTCGATACTAGTTACATTTTTGTTTAGAAACTAAACGCTTTATAAAAATTGACATTCGTTTTTTTTTTGTTACAAACTTTTTATTAACTTGCAATGTTTGTATTTATGTGAGTTTTTTTAATGATAAATCATCTAATAACTTCTATCGCTCTATGTGGAGCATGAGGGTGTATCAGATTTTTTGTTGACTGCTTTTGACAAATTTTGGGACACTGATTACAATCAAAATTATGGAAAAAAAAATAGAGCAAGTTATATAATATTTCTTCCTGTGGACATTCGACGGATTTTGAATGAAAATAAGGTTTAATTATTGTTTATTAGCCCTAAAGTAACACAAATGTTGTTGGAGGATTAGTTAACGCTTAAAAAATAGCGGTCTGTAGTATTGTATGAGTTATATTGAGTATGCTATATTTACTAAAAATAAATCACTATTTATTAAACACAAAATTTGTCCACAGTTACATCTTATGTTTGTACCTCTGGACAGATCACTTTTCCTCACATAATAATTTTATAAAATCAACAAAAATAAATAGAATACAGAATAAAGTATCTTTAACATTAAACAATCAATTATTCTTTACTTTTTCGGCATCGCAATACTTTTCATATAATTCTAATGCAGAATCATCGAAGGCATCTGAATCACTATGAAATTAACTAAGAACTAAAATTAATATGTGATCTAAGTACACGTTTCTGGTGAATTTAAATCACATAGAGAACAAATGAGTATTTTCTTAATATTTTCATGTCTATGCGTAGACAGTCCATAGGTCCGTACACTTCGATGTCCACAGGTACAAATCTGACAATAAATCCTAAAACATGTTATTGGCACGATAGGTACTAATTTACACTGCTATACTGCAAATAGGTGAATTCACTACCAAAAAAATAACAAATACTTTCCATTCTGTAAAAATCGGCCAAGTAATGACCGAACATAATGTCAGTGCATGAAATAGTCTCACTCGCTCTGAAACGCATGCGTGTTCTCGCGCTCATACTCTATGCTGAATAATTTTTATGTTTTATTGGATGTTTGGTCACTACAATTTGTCTGACTACTGAAATACAACTTTGTAATCGTTACCTTAATAACATATTTAAAAATCAGACATGTAAAAATAAGTAAAGTTCATTTTTTTTTTGTAGAGCTTTAAAGCGTCTGACAGAAGTTTTGGTCCATGGTAAGTGTCTAAGTGTCAGACACTTTCCACGGACCGAAACTTCTTCTCAATACTACTTTAGAATAATATTCTATAAAACATATATAAAAATCAGCCATAAAAATATAAGTAACCCTTATATTTAGTTCCCTTTGTCACCTGATAAGGTGCCCAGGGGTCCTTAGGGGGAGCTCTACAAGCACACAGGTATTCAAAGCACGTGAGACGCTACTGAGTACCTAAGGTTTCATCCACGTGAAAATAAGTTAGTTATGTTAGATTGCTCTGGGATCTTGGACTAAACATATATATCATGTCAGCGCCATCAAGTAATTAAAGCCGCAACTTTCTGAAAAACAAGGAAAACCTGTTATCCTGAAAACACTGCCATCTATCTTTATCCTGTCAAACTATTATCAACTTGCGGGTACAATCAACTGAATAAATTCTCAAAACTTGTGGCCTGAATTTGGCACAAAGGAATCGCCAGTAGATTTTGCTTGTATATTTACACTAGATGGTGTGCCAAGCGATGAGAAGGATTGTTGAATATTACATTACTAGTGTCGAGGACTTCTCAAAAATCTAATTTAGCTATTTAAAACATAACATAAATAATTAAATTGAACGTTGGTTTATGTAGCTAAATGAGAATTTTTGGTATACAATCGCTTATTCTCATTCCCAAACACGACAATCATGGTTCATATTGGGCTACATCCTTAAAGTCTCCAATCAATCACGTAAAAAAATTAAGAAAAACACGTAAAAATCGTAGAACAGCCAGTAGCGTCATTTACATACAATAAGGGCCGTTTCAGACCGACTTGGCAGTGTATGGCAGCGATGACGAGAGGCCGACAGAGCTGCTGTGGTTGAGCACTGGCAGCTGTGCATGGCCGCAAGCGACCGCTGGCTGTTGCGTACGGCCTAACAACAAACATAGGAAAAAAGAAAATGGTGCTTGACTTTGCCGCTTTCAACCTCGAGCCCCGCAGGCTTTTTGAATGTTTCAAGCAATATAGAAGTTTATATTTATGAAAAGTACTCGCAAGTCACTGCCGGCTGCTGCCATTTAGGTATGAATCAGCCCTAAATGTCTGATCGGAGGCGTGACGGTGACAAAACCTTTAATAATAAATCGTTTGAATGATTTCTGTAGCAGGTTACTATTACGTAAGGCCAAAAGACGTTCTCACGCCCCTTCCGCCACCGCTGGAGACGCACCAGGCGTTAGGGGTCGCAGGGCAATTTCTGCCCACCGTGTACCATAGGCGTGGGCTTACAGACGGCGAGCAATAGGTATCTCGCCGTCTGGACGCCATTTTGTATGCCGCGCGCGCTACAAAGAGACGTGAGCGAAATGAACGGGGCCCACTAGAGCTGACGCCTGTGAGGGCTGCAAGAATATTCAAAACTGATACCGTGGTCCTGGAACGCAAAAGGCAACTAAAGGAACACAGGTTTGGTTCAGTCAGTAAAAGTCTGACACGCTTTCTAGCTGGAGAATTTATTTAATTATTACCCATATCAAAATAAAAGGTGAACATAATGTTACCCATAGATATTTCCGTTTAAACACTATACTGCGCTCCAAAACACAGGTCGTTGACTCTGAAGGCTGCCCAGCTTAATTGGGACTGGGCTGGATGTGGCCGAACCACATAGATGTCTTTTTAGGGTTCCGTACCTCAAATGGAAAAAACGGAACCCTTATGGGATCACTTTGTTGTCCGTCCGTCTGTCTGTCTGCAAAGAATCTTTATTTCGGAAACGCGGAACGGTATCAAGATGAAATTAAAATCATATGCTCAAGTCTGGGATTTCTTGAACCTGTAAAAAAATCAAACTTATAAGTAACGAAAAAAAAAGATACGGCTGTTCATGTGACAAAAAACGTGCATAGGGTACTTCCCGTTGACGCAGAATCCTGAAATTTGATAAAGCAAGGTCATATAGTATAGATATAGGAATGAATCTGAAAACAGAAAATTGGTGTTACGTCACAAAAAAAAAAAACTATTTTTGCGATTTAAAAAATCTTCGAGACTCCATTCGGGAATTGAACTATTCATATATGTATACATGTGTACGTTTATACAGATCCCTCAGTGCGCGAGTCCGACTCGCAATTGTCCAGTTTTTTTAGGAATTAGCAAAATGTGGCCCAGAACCGGGAACAATAGAAGAAAAGACTTTTGCCCAGCAGTGGAATAGTAAAAGCTAGGTAAAATAATATAATGGTTTCTACCCCCACCTCCATATTTTTTTGAAAATTTATATAAATTATAAAAAAAATGGCAAAACAATGTTTGCAGCTAGCAATAGATGAAGATTACTAAAGTATTTAAACTAAGTAATTAATAATTATGTTACTTGAAAATTATGGCCTTTGTTAATTGGATCTAATATTATTACATAATACTAGCTGTTTCGGCAAACATTGTTCTGCCACCACCACACACCTCATCTTCATCTATAAATAGATTTGTCACGGAAAACTAAATTCCATTAATACCTAAGGAAAACACATATGTTTTCCTATTCATGTCAGTATGACTCTGGTGTTTGTAAAAATGGACGTAAAATTGCCCTCGTGCATAATATTTTTGGTTTGTGTAACTTATGGACTTCGAAAGACAT
Source organism: Mythimna vitellina (assembly GCA_949316375.1). NCBI lineage: Eukaryota > Metazoa > Arthropoda > Insecta > Lepidoptera > Noctuidae > Mythimna > Mythimna vitellina. Next base: position 8,300,524 of record OX438696.1, read on the forward strand.
CAGGTAAGTTTTTCATGTTTTTATTCTGCTCAAGGTTTTGCCTGGCTCAAAGTAATTTATTATATTGTAACTAAGTATTTTATTGACTGGCCTGTAATGGTCTAGTGATTAGTGGCCTTGACTAGAGGAGAACACGATCATTTGTTCTGTGTTTAATTTATCTTCTACTAGCTGTTTCTCGCGACTTCGTCCGCGTCAAGTTCGTAAAAATGCACAAACGTAACTAGTAAATTTGTGCTTGTGATTCATAACGAAAGCATCTAATTCATTTGTTTTACTTTCACACAAAACGGTTAAAGGTCAAAATAGAAATTACTCCCAGTAAATCATCATCATCTTCCTGCCCTTGTCTCATTTTATTTGGGGTCGGAGCAACACGTTTTTTTCTTCCATTCTATCCTGTCAACCGTCATGCTATCACTAACTTACTTTTCTTTCATATCACAGTTCACACTATCTATCCATCTTTTCTTTGGTCTCCCTCTCTCTCTCTCTCTCCACCTATTCACATGTATACTCATAACTCTTTTAGTAGCATGCGTTTCATCTCTCCTTTTTACATGACCATACCAAGACAAACGATTCCCCTTCAACTTTTCATTACTTACAAATTACCTCCAGTAAATACGTTATGTAAAATGTATTTCTCATATCCAGGTATATATTTATTTTATTTTACTTATTTGGCTTAACAATAATAGAATACACGTAAATGATATAAACTAAATAAACTTACGAACGTCAATGAACAGAAACACATGTTGAGGACGCAGTGTGTTTGGTGTAAGGTCAAAGGTTCTGCCTACATCTATAAGGAAATGGTGTCAGTTTATGATTTTTTCTGGTTAATGTTATGATAAAACAAAGCTTTTATCATCATTATTATCATCATCGTTTCAGCCGAAAGACGTCACTGTTGGACATATAGATATGATGATGATTTTAAAATTATTTCTTAAATTAATTATTTATTACGTCATCATCACTTCCTCAAGCTTTCGAGCAGCGAGCCATACAGCCAGCACCCACGGCTATAAAGGGTATCCTGACCACCAGCATGCCTACATGGTCATACCTGGTCATCACCCTCAGCCTCATCAGCGACCTTGGCGAAACACACTGCACCTTCGGCCAGTCACATGAAGAGCAATGAAGAAACTCTCCTGGTCGACGCAAGCAGTCAAGCCACTACGTCGCACAGCACCGCTCCGACTCACTGGAGCCAGCAGCGCTACTCCGACTCACTGGAGCCTGCAGCATCATCCCGACTCACTGGGATAGCACCACCCCGACTCACTGGGGCAACACCGCAGACAGTTCCGACTCACCGAGAACTATGCGGCATTCGGTTCCGACCCACTGGAACCAACTTACCACAGGCTTGGCACGCATCAAGAAGCATCAAGAACCATCGATCTCCGATCTCCGGAGGGGAGTGATGTAGCGACATCTATCGCGTGACATAAGTACTAATCCTGAATCGCGCAATCAAAGTTCTCCGCGCGATTAGAACATATAGAACAACCCGAAATCATCTATCGGGCAGTTGCAGCCCACCAGACAACATCCCGTCTGGCCGGAGGATCCTCCCTTTTCAACGGAGGTTTGCGGGACTTTACTCTCTGTTCCGCATACCCCCAAAGAAGAAATAATAACCAAATCATTAAAACGTATAAGATCCTTCATAGAAGAACAGTTGTTCTTGAAATACACGACAAAATTATTTTTTCAACTTTTTGCTTCGATCAACCGTACCATGAAGACTGTTCCTTGTATCAAGGAGTAAAATCATCGCTCGAGCACAGGGTCTATCGCTAACGCGATGTCCACGCCGCAATGCTCTCGCTCATCCTAATAGTGATGTGTTCGCGGATGAATGGATGAAGATCGGTTGTTACAAGTTAGAAGAGCGAATGAATTTCGTGTTGTAATATTTTGTGTAAAAGACATGCCTTTAACAGTTGTAAATGACCTTTGGCCGTGTTACTTTATAGTCAATAATTAAATACATATATATATATATTTTGCCTTTGGTTTTGTTGTAGGGCCTTGCTTAACTAAAGTCATAACAATTACATGAATAAAAAAGTGAAAATAAAAAATTGCATTGATAAATTGCACTGTCTGACTGTCAATAAAATAGAAGTAAGAACGCAAAAATATGTGACCATTTCTTGTTTATAGTAAAATAAAATAAAAATATCCGGGGTTCAAACCATGATCATTCTACGTGCAAATCAAGGCAAGAGACCTCTGCGCTACGATGCTTGTTGATTTCTGCCTAAAAATAGGTTTTCTATAAAATAATATATAAATATTTAAACGTCATTATTGACTACCCTTTGTCGATGATAGCGTGATCATTTTCGTCTAAGATATTAACGTCATCTCAACGCTCAGTCACGTGGTCAGAACAAAAGAATCGGATGCGTGGCCTACTCAAGGCGTTCGATGCAAACGAAACGATCGTAACTTGGCTAAGGGGGCCTCCACACTTCACACAGGGCAGTTGTCCTCGACAGCGGTATCCTCCCTCTGGCGTCTAGTGAGGGACGGTATTTATATCATTAGAAGTTTTTTCATTAAATAGTCAAACAAAACACAGTGCCAGTGACCTTAACTTGAAAAAATATGTACAATGAGCCACAAGAGGTTAACAATAAGGTTAAAAATTGAAATTTCGTTTGTACATTGAATAAAACCAGTACTCAATACTCAATACTTTATTGCATTCCATATTATGTACATAGGTGGTATAAATTATAGTCAAGATCAATATGGACCCTGTCGGGCACAGCAAATGTAGGAGAGAGGATGGCGGCAAAGTAACAATTCATGGAATTAATTTTTGTAGGTAAGAGGAAACGGGGATGTCCTAGAACAAAAATATTTGAAAACATATGACATCCATCAACCCGCACTAGGCCCGCGTGGTGGATTACGGACCATTCCTTCTCCTACAGAGGAGGCCTGAGTCCCAGCAATAGGAACATTATAAGGCCTAGAGATACTTGTTCTGGGTCTGAGTGTCTTGTATGTGTGTTTATATGATTGTGAAGGCTTCGATATTAAAAGAGTTATTCCTAATATCGGGCAAGTTTAGTTTAGTAAAAAAAATGGAAGTTCATTAGTGTTATTATTATTTTTACATTGTAATATCATAAATTATAGTAAAACGATATGTATACATAATGCATTACGACCTATATGTGTAGTGACCTATTTAAAGATAAGTTAAGGAAAAGTAGTGTCTACCTGTGGTAGACGCGAATAAAGCTAGAACTACACTGCTCACTTGTGCACCATACACGCCAATCTGGGCGCGTCGGTCTCCATACATTCTATATGGAAACTAGACTAGTAGAGCTACATTAGATCCACGTCACGCGACGTCGTTTTACGTACAAATCAGGCGTGTTACACGTGTGCGTCGGTCTAATGTAGTTCTAATTAATGAGGGATCTCATTATACAATAGTTTCATAAATTACTATTGAACAATACTTAGTAGAACAACTTTCCGATCGTGTCAAATATTGTTTTAAATATTAAGCTAGATAGGATGAATGCGGGGACTGTGGGGAGCTACGGGGGGTGCGGAGACTGGCCGCACGCGATTCTTATATTGTGCATTAGAAGACATAAGCCTTGAGAAGCAAGTTTCATGATTATAATATTTAATTCACGAAGTACTTTATTTCATAGTTTTCTTTAGACAAAACAATTAGGAATAAATAGTTTCCTAAAAATACGGCACTGCTAAGAGTCTAACATTCCATTTATAACACACCTATCATCATCATCATTTCAGCCAATAGACGTCCACTGCTGGACATAGGCCTCCCCCAAATATCGCCACAATAAACGGTCCTGTGCATCTCGCATCCATCTGATTCCCGCAACCTTCACCAGGTCATCGGTCCACCTTGTAGGAGGCCTTCCAACACTGCGTCTTCCGGTACGCGGTCGCCACTCCAAAACCTTTCGGCCCCAACGGCCATCTGTTCTGTGAGCAATTTAGCCTGCCCATTGCCACTTAACTTTGGCGATTCTTCATGCTATGTCGGCAACCTTGGTTCTCCTGGGGATATCTTCATTTCTGATTCGATCACGCAATATATATACCTAATAAACAAACAAACATAACATATAATAAATACACGTATATACCTATAGGTATATAATATTATACACAATTCACAAACACAAGTAGGTGTAAGTACGTATTTATTACTAAATAACTAATAAATATTATAGGTATTGGAGGAAGACACACTGGATCACATATTTTTGAATGTACAATGTCCCACCTTTAGACTTAAAACAACCGCCTCCCAAAATTTAACAAGATCCCGGGAATATGTTCCCATGGAATTTTCTTCTACTTTTATGTGTGCCAAGCTGCTGGCTAACGACTCATAAAAGCTAACTTGGACCACCTGGTCTAATGTTCGCAAGCATTAATGCTCAACACAAGTTTTAGGCTTAGATTTGTAGGTCATGCAAATTGTTATTATATTTATTCCCGTCTGGATTTTCTTAGCAGTAACCCGAAGTTTTAAAATGTACACTTGACTTACTTGAATTAAGATCCTATGTCCTTAGCTGGGGCAGAGGGCGTTGACAGTAGTCACCCATCTGGACTTGAGTTCTACGCTTCACCTCGCTCCATGTCAGTCCGATAGCCGTCGCTTATGCCAACCCGGTACGTCGCCAGGTTTGCCGAGAACGGCCGCGCTTCCATTTCCTTTAAGGATTCCAGTCCAATGCCTGTATAGGTATCAACCGTAGGGGCCCAGCAGGACCGAAGCCTACTGGGGCCATGGGTGATCCGAATGATAACCCCGGGGCCCTGGAACAAAGGCAAAGAAGGAGCAGGAGTGGGTTTTAGTCAGTCAAAGTCTGACACAAAAGGGTGGGAGATGTTATTGGATGATTACCCACCTTAAAAAAAATCCCTGTTTAGGTATATGATCGGAATCCCTCCGAAGATTGTGATCAATTCATCTCCACTTAAGACGTTTGATCTGGAGTTCGATCGGGCTTTCACGGCATTTTTCCAACAGCTCTACGTTAGACATCTCTAACTTAGAGCTGTTGGAAAAATGCCGTGAAAGCCCGATGACCTGTGACTATCGCCTCAGGCCAGTAAAACCCGAGGATGCGACGAAGACATCGCTTTATGAAAAACTCAATTTGGTTTGAGATCTCCTTTGTCACCTTCCACGTTTTGCACCCGTAAAGCAGCACAGATTTGACGTTGGATCCGAAGATTTTGAGTTTAACTCTGTTTGGCAATCACGGAAATGACCCTAAGGGTTGTTTTCAATAGACTTAAATCCTTTTACAAAAAATATAAATAAAGCTGACAACATATAGATGTATATAAGTCCAAAAAAGTTACCGCGGCCACTGTAGGGTGTAGGGTTTACGGATGGCATGCAATGAGGGGCTCACCAAGGCTCAGGTCAACGGCACGTTATGTTCAGGCGCGCCTCAAAGACAGGTCTACAGCGGCGCCTGCTAGGGCTTCGGGAATGTTCTAAAGAGTTACCGCGACCCTGAAATGCATAAGACAAATAAAGGAACAGTATTTAGTAATAGTTAGTTAAAATATAATAATTTCTCTATCCCGAGCGAAAGTAGTTAATTGATGATTTTCCACTACAAAAAAAAAATCCTGCCTAACGCTTCAAGAAATTAAATCACAGAGCAGTGATGGCAGACCAGACGCCTCAAAGAGAGATCTAGCAAGGCCGATACAGTTAGGCCCACGGGGAATTTCTGAAAAGGAAACCTGTGATCACAGAACGCAAAGGGCAACTGAGGGACACAGGTGGCAGTAGTTTTAGTCAGTAAAAGTCTGGCAAGTTGGTAAACTAATTTATCAACAATATCAAATACATAGTTACAAGAACTTTGTAACCACGTGACCGTACCAAAAAATAAATTTATAAGGCTGTTTTTTTGTTTCAGCACAAACAATATTTCCAGAAGTGACTTTAGTGAGTACTTACATATAATACATAAAATATTAAACACACCATGAAAATTCATTTTTCTGTTGCAATGTAGATATTGTTATAAACTTAGTCCAAGATCATTATTTTTGTTATTTTTTGTTTCAGACGACGAGCAATTCCGAGAGAAAGTGTACGAGAAAATATAGTAAGCAGAATCAATAATAACTTATATAAATAGACAAATGCCTTGGATTATGATAAATGGTCAAGATACCGTCTCGCGTCAAGCGTTTTAAATATGGCTTTGTGGCGGGAATTTTTTCAATTCTACGCGTCAATAGAACTGTTAAGATAAGAACTCACGAAGCGGTTTTAAAACGCGTCATGAAATGTGCTTTAATTTTTTACATACATAATATATATCTGAATTCTACTGAAGCTGCGGTGCTACGAGTGTCACTTCTGGTATTTATAATGCTTGCATTTGGAATAGCATGCAATAGCTATGCTGTACTATGCTATGCTATGTATTAAGCGGTAAAGATACTCTTTACTTAGCAATAATTGAATTTGTTGAAAAAATCTTCACCGGTAACACGCTTAAGAGAAGCATCATTTCAGCTAAAAGACGTCTACTGTTGGACATAGGCCTTCCTCAAATGTCACTATAATGACCGGTCTTATGTGTCTCGCATCCATCTGATTCCCGCGACCCTCACCAGGTCATCGGTCCACCTTGTGGGAGGCAAAAAAAAAACCATAAAATGAAAAATTAAATTCGAATATGGTGCAAGCATTAAAATTAATGATTTTATTTCCTTGATTATTAAGTACCCAATTATATCAACCTCTAATAAATTGATTCAATCATTTATTTATAGTTCCATACGATCATACATAATTAACACTTTATATAAGGATGTTAGATATTCAGGATGTTATATTCCAGGAACTTGGAATATTTACATTAAATATAATATAGGACATTAATTACCACCAGTTTGAATGTTTTACCTCGTTAACAATATGGCATTCTTGTTGACTATCCTGCTAAATAAAATGACATCTGGAAATTCTAGGTATTCCATTGTTTTTATTCTATTATTAAATTTAAAATAATGAATGTAATAAATACCCAACGCAATGTCGAGTGCTAAAAATCCTTTTGGTGAATAAAATATTTTTTGACTTCCTCACGTACATTTTTCAATGAATATTTTCTTTTTCAGCTACTTGCAGTTTAGACTTAGTAAGTATCTACTTAAAGTAATGATTAATTTGTTTAACTTTTCTCTGTCACGTGTTAATCCTATATTACATTTTGGACTATTGGCGATCGCCAGCGCTGGTTGAAGGTCATGGCTGTATGGTAGAATACAAAAATGATTTGATAGATATCATTAAAATCTGTGATCGAATTACTGCATTCAACATTTTGGAAAAATGGTACAGACAGTAAGAAGAACGAACTATTTGAGGATTCTCCTCAAAGGTCTCACTTTGTTTCCATTGCCCCATTTTAGGAAGCTGAAGTTAAAATACACCGGTAGCTAGTAAAATATATACCTTTTAACTAACAAAGACCTTCTTTTTAGGGCGGTAAAATAATAAAGGAGCGTGGTGAGAAAGGTGATACTGGAATTCCAGTAAGTAACACACTATTATGAAGGTAAAATTTTGTATGTGTGTAAAGGTGTGTGTGTGTTTGTTCCAATACGTAACGTAATTCTTTATTCATTTTAGGGTCCCATTGGAGCTCCAGGTATAACCGGCGTAAAGGGAGAACCAGGAACACAGGTGAGTTGTGTTTTAATAATTATATAATAAAATATTTGACCTTAATAAAGAAAAGAAAATCTCGACAAAAGATTTTTTTATTCCGATCTTTTTTTTCTTTTCTTTCCTTTCCTTTTTTTTTGTTGTAATTATACTTTTTTTGCACTATATTCTATTGATCTATGGAAAATGAAATTTATTCTTACTTCAAGGGACTTAAAGGCGAACCCGGTGTTAAAGGAGCAAAAGGAGAAGCAGGGATTAATGTAAGTTTTGAGCAAGTTTTATTTGTTAAGTTAATTTATTTTTAACTCTAGTAAACAATAGGAAAAAAAAATCCAAAATATATTCATCAAAAATGAAATTATAGAGCTTCAAAGCTGCTAATAAAAAAGAGAACTCTGATGTAGTCTATGACGTCAAAGTTCATCACGACAATACAGCGGCGCGTCTCGGCGTCATAAAACGGCGTTTTAGCAAGAGAGACAGATAAACATTTGTTTATAATTGTTTTAACGTAATCGTTTGCTTTTCTACCAATTTTAATGTAGTTTTCACGGTAAGTGTTCTATTTTTTATATTTATTGATAAAATGGTTAAATAACAAGTAATAGACTCTAGGTTACTTAAGATTTGTGATTATCTGCTTTGTTTTCTCTTTACTAGAGCTTTAAATTTTGATCGTGATTTTTTAATTAAATGATCAACTTTGGCATTTATATTTAGGGAATATGAAAGGCCTCGACTACTTTGAATTATTGGATACCTAGTGGAAAATAGTTAGATATTATTATAATTTATGGCTGCTTCGTTTTTCACTCTTTCTCCTATTTATCAATATAAAACCAAAATTTTGACCGTTTAAAATCCGCGATGGCACTTTTTCAAGCTTGCGAATTAAGCTACTGTATTAATCAAATGAAAATAAACCATTTAAATACTATAGTTTATTAGCTCGGAATTGGGAAAAATAAGACATTAAAACTGTAAAATTTGAAAACTGTAAAATCTTTCCCACATTAATATCACTATGTGAAATTTTTACTCGATTAAACATTAGTTGATTAGAAGTTTTATGCTATTTTAGAAATCTAATATATAAGAAAGAAAAAAAGAAAGAAAATATGTTTATTTGGCACACCATGATTAATTAATTAACAAATAATTGATTTACAACTAAAATTAAACTTAAAAAAATAAGGAGACATAAAATTAACAATAAAAAAATATGTCTAACGGCTACGCCAAACAGGTCCAGTTCAGCATAAAGCCAGACAACTACGCAGCAGTTGCCTGACGCTGGTTTTTAACTGAACCTTAGAGTGCAGATACGGATGAAAATCAGTTTTTATATGGGAATTAAATAAATATACAAGTATATTAAGTATATCAAGAGTGAATAGGTCACTTCTAGGTAAGCGCGTTCAATCGTCGACCGCATCATCGCTTTCCATCAGGTGAGATGGCGGTCAAGCGCGAACCTATCGAGAACAAAAAAAAATATATATATTAATGTATAGAAACTGATAAATCCTATATAGATGTTTAGTGTTAAATGTGTAGTTATATAATATGAATAAATATCGCCAACTTCTAACTATCATACGATTAAAATTTAACCGGTCTCGAGCCACCGCCGCACCGTCAATACAGTGACAGTTACATTTACTATGCATGCATGCTATGTATATAAAAATCAATTGGTGTTCGTAAGTGGTTAGTCTCGCTTAAACTCGAAAATGACTGAACCGATTTTAATAATTCTTATATTATAACATAGAACTTAAAAACCTCATACCGTAAATCGACAATTTGTCATATATTATTTTGCTCTTGGGATCCGTCGACTTATATTTATTTATCAATTGCTTACTATACTTACAGTATCTACCAAAGTGCTTGCATATATATAGAAAGCCAACAAACCAACAATAAAAAAAAATATACAAACATTTATCATTTCTTTGCTACTGCTGTTTTTTTTATATGTATTTGCAAAGGCCGTAATAGCAAATAAATATAAATATAGTACTTAAAATTTCTGTTTTTCAGTTTTTATTTGCATTTTTTTTTCTGAAATTATTTTACAAGGCAAAGAAGGCATTTCTAAAACGATGGTAATTTTGAAAATAATTAATCACCTGCTTTATTATTATAATCAATCATCTACTTTTTTTGAAACACGGACATATTAATGTTCCACAATCTGAAAACAATTTCTTGTTTTGCCACCATAATAACTGTTCATCCTTGTTTTATTAGGGCACAAATGGATTACAAGGCTTAAAGGGAGATCCAGGTGAAAATGGAAAAGAGGTAAGAAATATATATTATGACAAGATTTCAGACCCCATGGTAACGTGTGTGATGGCCCAGTGGTAACGGCCTCGACGAACGAGTTGTAGGTCGCGAGTTAGGGTAGGTAGGTAAGTTATATCATTACCGCTGCTGTAAAAACGGTGCAAGAAAACATCATGAGAAAACCGGCATGTCCCAGAACCAAAAATTCGAAAACATGTGACATCAGCCCGCGTGGTGAATTATGGTCCATTCTCTCTCATAAAGAAGAAGCCTGAGTCCCAGCAGCGGGAAAATTATAATGCTGATGATACTATGCTATGCTTATGGTTACCTATTTGTCACCAAATCGTAGACTTGTAATGAACCACCAAATGAAAGAACTTTCCTATTATCCAATCAACTAAACCATCGTAAACCGCACCGCACTGCGTGCACCGTACAATGGATGGTCGATGGGGCCGAAATGTTCTAGAGTGGCGACCACGCACCGAAAAACGCAGCGTTGGAAGCTCTCCCACAAGGTGGATCAGCGACCTGGTGAGAGTCGCAGGAATGCGTTAGATGCGAGACGCACGCATGATGTGTCGATGGTTGGGGGAGGCCTATGTCCAACAGTGGACGTCTTTCGGCTGAAATGATGTGTGACCCATAACCATCGTGACTACAGACAGAAACTTTTGAATAATATTAACAAACTACTTGAAGCTTATAGCTACCAAATCAGAAGTCATAAAGACGAGTGAAAGAAATGACTTTGAATATAGGTGTAAACTACTCAGAGACGAGGAAGACAGTGTTTAGATGATAGAAAGAAAAATAATTGATTTGGTACAGCGCAAGACACAAACACAATATAGTGTAAACACGAAAAAAAAAATAAAAAAAGAAGAAAAAATGTCGTTGTGTGCCTCACGGCTGCACCAAAATAGGTCCAGTTCAGCATGATAGATGTGTGGTTGGCTTAATATCTACCGTCGGTACCTTATGACTGTATAGTTTGACTGAACTAAAATTGCGTGCTTTTTCCACTAAAATAAATAAAATCTTCCATGTAAAATGAAAAGAATAGATATAAAATATGTTATCGGCAATTTGTATCATTCAGGTATATAATACCTATTCAATGTATACAATGTGAGCAGTGGTGGCCGAGTGGCAACGGCCCCGACTTACAAGTTGTAGGTCGCGGGTTCAAACCCAGCCGCGCATTACTTTGTGTAATTTATTTCATCACCACTGCTCTCAAAACGGTGAAGGAAAACATCGTGAGGAAACCGGCATATGCCGGTTGATACCCAAGGATAGGATATCCTAGAACCAAAAATTCGAAGACATGTGACATCCACCAACCCGCACTGGGCCCGCGTGGTGGATTACGGCCCATTCCCTCTCCTAGAGAGGAGGCCTGAGTCCCAACAGTGGGAACATTATAAGGCCGACTATGCTATGCTATGCTAATGTATACAATACGAAGTATGAAATATTATTGTGTATTGCATATTTTACCTACGTTATGTATACAATTCTTTGGGATTGTGTAGTGTACCAGCTGGTCCACCGGCAATGTGTAAAATAAATTATAGATTGTGGTCTATATTTATCAATGTTAACCGACCTACCTATAAAATGAGGGCAAAAGAAACGTGTAACAACATTCTATTACTTAAAATCAATGTGTGTAAAAGAGTAGGTGCCCGGAGCACCTTTATACGCGATAGACATACTTATGTATACTAAATTTTTAAGTCGCAACACAAATATACTCTCTTTAAATCGTAATACTATGCGAATGTTTATCTACTACATTTGAATATTTTAAGGACTATCTTACTTTGATGTTAAGTAATCTCATGAAGCATTATTAAGGCTCTTTAAGAAAGGAGCGCATATGCAACATCAATGCAACAACCTGTAGTAGAATTTTTTTACGGGTTAATTACCTGAAATCAAATTTAGGAGTAAGAGTCACATCGCGCCAGCCTGCGGCAGCCCTTTGGGCATATTTCATCCATAATTCTAGAAATAAATTGTTGCACTGATTTTTATTTTCAGGGACTTCAAGGCCCACCGGGACTTCCAGGGAAGAGTGGAAGAAATGGTACCGATGTAAGTCTTACAAAAAAATGCATTTATTTATTTTGTCTTGGCGATGGGATCAAGATTCACGCCAATATTGCGCATTTCTAGTGGTTAACATCGCCCAATTTCTTCATTAAAACGACGATGTATTATTAAAATTGTTATGAAGTTGAAAGTAGTGTTAGAGATAATTTTTATTTTTGTACAAAAGTTGTGATATTAAAAATATCACGTATCGTATCATTATTTGATCATATCACGCAGTAAACAAACCGGCAAGAGGTTATCAGTGTGCTCATAGACAGCAAAAAATTAAATATTCCAGTTTGACATGAGGTCTTATATACCTTCCTTGTTCTTTTCCCTCCAGTATGAATACGTGAGAGCAGTATAGATATTATTGAGACATATTCGGACCAATAGAATGCGGCTAAAAATATGAAGTCTTAAAAAATCTTCTAATGCGGTGTCCAACATAGGTGGTTCAACGCAAAGGTGAACGCGAAGTGATTCGGTGCGATTAGTACAAACTAGCTTTTGGCCGCGAGTTCGTCCGCGTAGAAGTCGAAAATGATTTTATTAGGTTTTTTGAGATACGAAATATGAAATATTATTTATTATCTTCGTCGTGTGTGATAGTCTATTGAATTATATGGCGAGTGATATTGTATCTTAAGATAACATATTATAGTATCTTAGCCGTGTGCAGCGCCCCTTAGTGAACACCACTGCGGGTGACGTAACCTACCACAAACTTATTATTTGCGGTTGCTACAGTAATCGGGTCTAGGGATCGAACCGCAAAATTAAGTTTGTTTTTTATTGTATATACCCAGGATATTAATGAATAATTATACCAAGTTTCATATTAATCGAACACCCTAGTCTAGTAACACCCCCTGCCATTAATTTTTTTGATATTTTCAATGTACCGAATTTGCACTCCTACAGATTTATTATAATTAAAGATAATACAAATGACACTGTTGCGGTGGCTTACGTGACCAATAGCACGTGGGTGTGGTGCGGCGACGAGCGAGACGAAGCGGACGCGATCAGTTGGTTTGATATTTTCGCGCGAACTCTTGTGGTTTTTTTTTTTTTTTTTTTTTTTTATGTGTGGCCTCTCGCAGGTCAACCTAGGAGGTTGTCGGCTGCTTAACCGGTCTTGCCTGTGGCGGCCTCGATTAGAAATCAAAGCCTCCAGCCAGGGCTTACTTAAAACTACTTAAAACTAAGCGACAACACGCTAAGGGCACCCCCTGTGGGGTACGGACCTCGGCTTAGGGCGTCGCTGGGGGGGGGGGCAGCAAGGGACGAGCTGGATCGAACAGTATTATTATTTATCGGGGATTTTAAAACTACAGGCTCAGCGGCGCGGGCTGGCTCGAGCAAGGGACGGGGAGGACGTTTAATAGAATGTCGCGGCGGGCCTCGGCGGCGAGGACGGAAAGACGGCGGTTTGTGGTGTCTTTTAACTGTACTGGTTTCCCTACGGCTCTCTTGGAGCAGGGTAATAAGGTCATCGGGGGTGAGAAGAGTATGCCGAGGACGGCGAATTTTAGAGATACGGGAGGGTTCGTAACGGGCGGCCGACACAATAAGGGGGTTGCGGTGTTTCACAGCAGTGTCGAAGAAACGCTTGCAAAGGCGTTTCATGAACTGCTGGATGGTGGGGATTTTGAGATCTAGATGTAGATTCTCATTTCGGATGAAAAATGGGGCTCCGAGGATTTTACGGAGGATTCGGTTTTGGAGGGTCTGCATCCTATGGAGGTGACGGGGCTTGGCGTGTGCGAAGATAGCACAGGCATACGTCATGATCGGGCGGATAACTGCTGTAAAGAGGCGCAGCTTGCACTTAAGTGACAGTTTGCTGCGCGCAGTCAGGAGATAGTGGAGCCTACTTTGAGCGAAAGCGGCTCGCGAGCGAGCCTGCTTTATGTGCTCGGCGAAGGTCAAGTGACGATCGAGGATCACTCCTAGGTACTTGGCTTGCTTCTCCCAGGGGATTGGCTTGCCGTACATAGTGATCGGAGGGGGGGGGAGGACGGTCTTCCGCTGTCTCGAGTAGAGAACAGCTTGACTCTTATCAGGGTTAACCTCGATCCTCCATTTCCGGAACCATTTGCCCAAAACGTTTGCGGAGGTTTGGAGATTGCGAGCGATAACCTTGGGGTCACGACCGGTGTAGTAAATTGCCGTGTCGTCGGCGAATAGAGCCAACTGGGCCTTTTTGTTTTGGGGAATGTCGCTGGTGAACAGCGTGAAGGCTAGGGGGGATACTACGGAGCCTTGAGGGACTCCTGCTCGAATGGGGTGGGGGGAGGAAAGAGCTCCCTCGATTCGATAGCGGAAGGTGCGATTCGACAGAAAGTCTCGCATGATGAGAACGAGACGATCTGGCACTCCGAGTTGGTATAGCTTATATAATAAGCCATTGTGCCAGACCTTGTCGAATGCTTTCGCTATATCGAAGTATAGGACACCTGTCATCGCATTACGTTGGAACCCAACGCTTACGTGCTCTACGATGCGGTGGACTTGATGGATGCATGAGTGTTCGGTACGGAACCCGAACTGCTCATTAGGAATGAGACCCTTGGATTCGGCAAAATCTTTGAGTCGCTTATAAATAAGCCTCTCGTAGATCTTACCGAGGACATTGAGGAGACTGATGGGGCGGTAGCTGGAAGGATCAGACTTGGGCTTGCCTGGTTTAGGGATACCGATAACGGTAGCCTGCTTCCATGCTTGGGGGAATATATTGTTGCTTAATGCGCCATTGAAGATGGCGGTCATTAGCAATATAAGTTGGGGGGGGAACTCTTGTGGTGCGGTGACTTGTTTTATATATGAATGGCGGTTGAAGCGGCGGCAATTTTGCGTGCCCGTAGGAAATAGCCGCCGCGTCACGTTGATTACACGTAAACCGCATCGGATCGCTTCACAGAATCGCGTAGGACGCCGCGTAAGCGACTCGCAATTTTTTTACTAACTATATGTATTATTTCTGCGGTCGAACAGATAGCAGGCATATTTCGTGCATCTTTTTACAAATTCTAACACTGATTGTCATTTTCAGGGGCCTCAAGGCTCACCCGGAGTTCCAGGGGAAAGAGGAAAAGATGGTTTACCTGTAAGTCGTACAGAAATACAAACAGTAATAATAATATGCATTCCAATAAAACTGTGTTATAACCTACTTATTTCATTATAGGGAATGCCTGGACTTCCAGGAGCTAAAGGAGATCGAGGAGAAAATGGGAAAATTGTAAGAAACGTTGTATTTTGTGGTACATATATGATTATCAATGTATTGAAGTTTCGTAAAAACACGTATTTCCTGGAGCAAGTTTTGTGAAATATTCGATTGAGTGAGGGAAGTTACCAAATTCCAACCGAGCGTTCTTTTTCATGTTACCTCTTTATATATCATTGCGTTGGATGAAACAATAAACTTTTGAATCGTGCTCATGTTGACAATAGACAGACCGGGAAGGGCCCTCTTAAGAAAATAGTTTGAATCAGTAATGATACGAAGAGATTATGTGCAATGATTTTTTTATTCGGTGGGAAAATCATCCAATGACATCACCCACTCTTAGGCGGAGTGGAAGGTGTGATATAATGTGTTTACTGACCTGAAAAACCCACTCTTGTTCTTTCGTTGTCTTTCATACCAGGGCCGAGTTTTCCTTTCAGAACCAAACCCTTGGCCCCAATAGGGTTCAACCCTGCTGGGCCCCTACGGTTTTCTGACATCTTGAAGCGCGCGTGGAACAGTATTCGCCTTCAACGACTTGGGCTCGGACCGGACGGTTATCGGACAGTCGGACGCCGAGCGGTGGCCGGAAATCGGGATCGGAATTCTGGCTGGGGCGTGAGGGCCTTTCTCTCGCGCAAGCACTTGCGGTCTTTTCCTCTGCTAGCATTACTGCTTAAGAGAAGGACGCAACCGCCAGCCATTCCCCCTCGCATCGGACCATGGCCTGTACCAAGGCCCAGGGCGAGAGATCGCTGCCGCCGATCGCCCCACGAGGACACGGCGGTGCTCTGCCCAAACGAGGCACACTTCTACCGTATGCTCCACCGTGTCCTCCGGGCGGTCCACACAGTGGTGACACCCGGGTGCCATCTCCACACGAATCTGGTGCAGGAACTTCCCCAACTGACCATGTTCGGTGAGAACCTGCGTCATGCGAAAGGTGAGGACGCCGTGAGGTCTTTCCAGCCACTCCTCAAAGAGGGGACTTACCGCCATAATTATGGCGTGCCCAGCACTGGGTTGTAGCAGTCATGTATTGTTAGGAACTAAATATTTAAAATACTAATTTCTAAACCAATGTGTATAATTTTTGTAGGGTCCTGCGGGGCCAAAGGGGTCGCCTGGTCCAGTGGGACCTCCTGGAACTCCAGGATCATTTGGAGTTTGCCCTTGTTCGATGCCTCCAAGTAGTGAGTACTTACCTAGTATGGTCATAAATTCTGTTACAAGTATAAAAAATTATAACTTCATGAACGAATGTTTCATGTCATCATTTTAAGTTTTTTTGTTTACATCTGATAAAAAACTAAAAGAAGAAATATATTTATATTACAGCTGAGGCTCATGACGAAGATATCGGGGACTTCGGAGATAAAGATTCTCCAGCAGTAGTTCCTTGTAAAGCTGCACCAGCTGATACACCAAGCGGTAAGAGGAACATCTATTTTATTTGACTGTAGTATTAATTAAAGTTGGCGTGAACGCAGGTCGTCGTAGGATGACCAACTTACGTGCATTAATTAGTCCAAAAGACTCGAAAAAGAAAAGTGACATTACAGGTATATTGCTATAATTGCAATAAAGTTTTCTTTTAATTGTTATAAACTAGTACTTGACTGCGAACGCATTTGATAGTAAGCAGTGATGCAATCGTTGAGAGTGAGACACTAGTTTATTAAGAGCATATTCGCTCTAGCCTTGAAGACACCTCAATTATAATCGGACGGGAAGACCGCAGCAGGCAAATATTTGTTTTTTTTTATTTATTCAACCAAATATTTGGGTAGCGCATGTCTTCCTATATATTCGTACTTTGACAATTTTGATAGAATGTTACGCTTGCCAAAGTATTTTTACCATGTTTGGGTCGGATACTTAAGTCTAGAATTTTGTGATAAAGTATTATTATTATTTTATTGTTAGTCTCGTTCTTGGCCGCTATCACACCTGATGGTAAATGATGATGTGGTCGGCGATAGAGCACGCTTGCCTTGAAGTAACCCATTCACTCTTGACTAAAAGACTCCCAAATTGCGTGTGATTGCGTTGCGTTTGTGTAGCTATCTGGTAACACAAAACTTGGCGGTACGCACCATAAATGTATCGATATTACCTAGTAATCCTTGCGGAATAAAATGTCCTAAATCATAGGGAGGAATATCCATTTTGTAGATTAAGTTAATGGGTAATGATTTACATTCTGTTGCAGGTATATATTATTTGGGACCATCACTAAAAGAAATGAAAGTGTATTGTAATATGTCAACCTTGGAGACTTGTATTCGTTTCGACAAAGGAACCAAAGAGTGTAATCATAAGTCCAGTAAAGGAGGATCATTCTGGTTGAACGAAATGAAAGTTCATATGAAAGAATTATATAATAATGTAAGTTATTAATAATATTAAAAAAATTGTAAATCATTCTTCGTGAAAGCAAAAATATAGTATTATCGCAAACGAATAAAATATCAAGAACAGAGTCACTAGACTTTATTCTTTTTGTCACTTTTTCGTCCCCACATATACAGCATCCTCAATGTTCACTTTTTCCCTTAATCTGATATTTGGTCTGCTATTCATGAGGTTTTGTTCACGTTTAGTCTCAAAATGACCAAGCACTACTTATGTTTCTGGTCTTATTTTTGTATTAGCATTATTATGCTTTTACTAAAACGTTTCATTATTCGTTTCAGATTTCAGTAGACCAACTAACATGGTTGCGCGATCATTCAGAACATGTTCGTCAAACTCTTAAGTATAACTGCTTGGACTCAGTTCCGTACAATAAACACAACATGTCTGCATCAGTGAAATTATGGGCTTGGAATGATGTAATGATTGGACCGTATCCAACTAATGAATCACCTATCTTTTATTCCGTACCAGAAGCTTCCGACCATTGCGAGGTGAGAAACTTTAAACTGTACTTATCTATTTCTGATAAAATTTTCAAGGTTGAAATATGTAATACTCGTAGCTATTGACGATACATACATACACCTATGAAATTGCCGTTTTGTTAAAATTAGTTGCTTTGAAGTGTTATATCTTTGAATTGACTTGGAATTATAATTTAAAATCAACTTTATATAAAATTTTCATTTATTTTTTGAAATTAGGTATTTATTTGTTTCTTTGTGTTTTGTATTTTCTTTAATATTGTAGTACGACAAGGGACAAGGGCAGGAAGATGATGAAGACAATGCTTGTACAGTCCTTAATATTTTCCATAATTGACTATGCTGATGTGTGCTTTTATGACCTAAAAGCAGATTTCTGTTCAATAAACTTGATCGTCTTCTGAATAACTGCATTCGATTTGTCTTCAACCTTCGTAAGTACGATCATGTATCCGAGCATCGTTCGCTTTTAAAACAGTTTCTAATTCGTCAGCGCAGAGCGCCAAGGGCCTTGACTACCCTTTTTTCATTTCTAGATAAGCCTTCTTCCCCGTCTTATCTGATTTCAGAAATTTAATTTCTTTGCTCTGCGCACAATAAAAATCTTCGGTCTACAAATAATCATCTTCTATGATGTCTCTCATACCTCTCTGGGCTTATCCACTTCACCATTTTTGCCCATGCGATGCGCTCCCTTTGAATATCAGGATGGTGACCAGCCGATTTTCCTTTAAGGCGAAGGCACGTGAGCATATTTGCAAGAAGTTTGTAGAATCGTCACAGCACTGATTGGCTGGATTAGTTTTTTTACAACAACAACGACATTGCATATTTATATGTATGTATCTAATTATGTATATACTATTGTATTTTTATCTCTTCTGTTTGTCAATTTATTAAGTTGCACCTGCCATGTTATATATCTGCACCACCCTAAGGTTGACTGGTAGAAAATGCCTATGGAATTAAGTCCACCTTTGTACAGTGTTATGTGCATAAAGCTTTAATAATTAAATAAATAATCCAAATTCATTAAAATTTCAGGCTGGAAGTACTGAATGGAAGAGTACGATCATAGAACTACAAAGCTCTAACGTTTATAGGTTACCAATAGTTGATATGTGGATCGCAGATATTCGTCAAGCAGAACATCAGAAGATGAGCGTTGAAAGTACTGAATTGTGTTTTGGTTAAAATAATTTACGCATTAAAAGGATAGAGTAAATAATAGTAATAGAGTATTTTTTAAGTAAATTATTTTCGTTTTTGTCGATATTAATTACATTTTTGGTTCAGACACTAACAAAAATATAACAATTGACAATAATTACTCTTTATTTTATTACAAGCTTTTTATCAATGTTTTTATTTATGTGTGTTTAGGGTAAATTTTGAAAATTAATTTAGGAGGGCACAAATTTGAATGCCGAAATTTAAGATACCTACTGGTAAAATGTCAACGTTCAAAATATTGAATGACCATATAACCGAAAATTAAAGTATTGTAAGTTTATAATGTTGAATGGTTAGATAACCTACGTCCATATAAAATGTAATTATCTACAAAAGTGTCATCAAAATACCTAAATATCGAAAGTACAGAGTATCAGATGTCCAAAATATCGATATTTATTAATTATGTATATCACAGGTTATTTTGACAATTCGGTTATTGCGAAAACCCGAATAATTAGAAAATGGTAAAAGAAAATCTGCGAGCAACTTGGACATAGCGTTCGCTGGCCGATGCCTCAGCACCGCTCATTTCGGTTGCTCGGCTTATGCGCGTTTGGTCACAGTTCTAACCTAACCTAGCCTATTTCACCCAGTTCAAAATCATGATTCATAAGTACCATCTGCCTGCAACTAGATAATTAGACAATGGTGAAAATATTTTTGCGGGAGATTGTAGGTATTCGTCATTTTAAACTGGATGAAATAGGTTAGATAAAAACTGGTTGGTCATAGTTCTGACCTGCGCGTGAGCCGAACGAGCGTAGTGATCTGTGCCACGACAGCAGCCGGTGAGCGTTAATTCTTTGCTAAACCTTGCAGTTGAGGACAGACTAATGACTAAGAGCAATGCGTTAGCAGAGTGTGACAATTACAAATCTACCTAAATTTTTTTCACTCACAACACCACATAATTAACATTAGTTCGATATTTTAACGTAAATATACGATCTGAGGTATAATTAACTATCATCGATATTTTTAAATTGCGAAACTGCTGTATTGCAGCGACCCTTTTTTTTGTTGCCTGGGTGGAAAATTCTCATGGATGTCTTTCGCCTGGGGCAGGCGAAGGGGTCTGTCAGACACTTACTGACTAAAAACCACCCCGGTGTTCCCTCCCACACTTGGACCGGGGATCGTGGGAGCTGATACGCCATCCATGATTGATGATTGCAGCGACCCGGACCAACTGACTGACATAGTACTACACAAATTAACCGAAGCTATTAATAATAGCACCTTCGTAAAAACAATTCCAAACAGCAAGTATACCGTTAAGCCTAGTGGATAACTACCGGTATTTTCAAAAGCATTAAGAATCGTGGCTAACTCCAAAATTAATCCCGCAGTGATCCATTTTATGACATCTTAAAAATAACCTGCCGTCGAAATCGCATTCAAATTTATAATTTCACCACCACCTCCTACCTAAAAAAAAAGAGTATCTAAATAAAGTAACTCGTGGTCTAGATATATCACATAATATAATATCAAAATCGTTTCGCCTCGCCGTTTATACCGCGTACATCGAAGGACTGGAACAGTTTGCCTGCTGAGGTCTTCCCATCCGATTATAATTTGGGTGTCTTCAAGTCTAGAGTGAATAGGCTCATAATAAACTAGTGCGCCTCACCATCACTGTTTACCATCAAGTGGAATCGCAGTCAAGCACTAGTTTATTTCAAATAAAAAAAATATTCAAAGAACAAAGAACAATCCTTATTAATTATATAAAAATGTAGGCGGGTATTGACGGTGGTCGCAAAATATTATGATACAAGATGTGTTTTCCTTGTCCAGGCGACTTCTGATGTTTTCCTTGTACAAGTTGGGGTCCCTCTTGTTGTGTTTATATTTTGACAGGCGTCCACAAATCTTACCAGCAGTGGTCTGATGATGGAGTCGGTTAGTAGTCTTAGTATAGGCGCAATAAGGTAACCCCATCGTGAATGAGCTCTTTGAATTGGCCTTGACGAGTACTTTACAGTACAAGATAAGCTTGTTGTGAAAAAATGATTTTCAATGAAAACATTATTTTATTAGACACAATATGGAAAAAATAAAAAAAAATGTTGGGCATTTTTTTATTTTTATAAATAAATTAATAAATGTAAATATGCATTATAAAAAAATATACAAATGAAGAAAAAAGAAATAGTGGTAAATTTTTCACTTATACCTGGGCGTGCACAGTACTTGTACAGTAAATAAGTGATATTGTCATCTTTATCCAAGTAACTTTAAATTAAGGTACCTGTGTAAACTCTATCCGTTTTATAAAAAAGCGATGGATCCGTTAACCACTTATTTTATTGGTTTATAACGACTAAAACCGAAGGGTTACGAAAGAAAACTATATCCATATACGTATAATATGGATTTATAAAGTAAGTACAGAGCTGATCCCTTTAATGGAGATGAGAAATCATTAAATACTCTAGGGTAGAGCGACAGAGCGTCTCAGATTTGCTTTCTGGAACCACAGTTTTCCTTTAAAAAATTCCTCGTGATCCTAGCGGGCATCGATCCTGTTGGACATCTACAATTTGCTGACATCTCTTTGAAGCCCGCGTAGAACACTTTACGCCGTTGACGACTACCTACCATATATATATATATAGGCCGGATAGAGTGCTACCATGACGGCAGTTTATACATAGACGGCGGTTATGCGGAAGGTGAGCACGCCATAGCGTCTCACCAGCCACTCCTCAAAGAGGGGACCTGCTGCCGCAATGGTAGTGTGTCCATCAAGTACATGGATGGTATGTTTTTTTAAGTAAAACGAGTCGTAATTCTTTGCCTACACACATGTCTTGACTGTTGATGAAATAAAATACAGACCAATAGCCATATTAAACACAATTAATAAGATTACAGAAAAAAATATTTTTAGACAAATCTCCAATTACTTAGAACAAAATAGAATAATTACCGACATTCAACATGGTTTCAGACTAGATGGAAGTACGGCAACGGCCCTAGCAAGATTTACGGATGATGTAAATAACTAACTGAATGATAAAAACTTAGTAATAGCAGTACTTATAGATTTCAAAAAAGCCTTTGACACTCTGGACCATGACGGCTTGTTGCAGGCAATGGATGAATGTGGGATAAGTGGACCAATCAATATATGGTTCGCTAAATATTTAGAACAAAGAACTATAAAAGTTCGGGTGGCTAACACTGTAAGTGTCGAGGGGTTTGTGAAATATGGTGTTCCGACTGGATCAGTATATGGGCCGGTGGGTTATATTGTTCATGTAAACAGTATGGTCAATGTCTTAAAAAAATGCAGAGCGTACATGTACGCCGACGACACCTGTCTACTATTCAGTGGTAAAGATCTGAACTCTGTACGAGACGCGATAAAAAATGATTTGGACAATATAATCAAATAGGTACATGACAATGGCATTATAATCAATGTAGCCAAGACTAAATGTATGCTAATACAGTCCCCATTTTCGCGTAATAAAGACATCGAGGTGAATATAAAAGGCCATAGCTTTGAATGTTTTCACAATGAAAAATCCAACTGTCAGTGTCTTATGTTAGAGCAAATTAAGACATGCAGGTACTTGGGACTGACTATTGACACTAAGTTTGCATGGAACGATCATATAGTTACAGTCTGTATAACTACCCAACCCGCCAATCTAAGAAAAAAAAAATCCAGGTCCCTAAGGTGAATAATTACTACGGTAAGCGTGCGAGACGATGGATTGCATCTAGACTTATTAATGAGTTACCTGATGAAGTAATAAATCGAGTCAAAACTAGAAACCAATTGAAAAATGTTCTAATGAAACATTATCTATCTATGTGTTCATAGTTGCTGCGGTATGTTGGTCTCAGTTGGTTAGTGTTGTGGTGCTGCATCTGTTTACCTCACAACGAGTAGGTACCTACCTACAAACTTGGGGGTGATCAGATGTGGTCTTAGTTATAAGCAAAAAATTCACGAGAATGTACTGCCGACTACCTGCTATGCAGTTTGGCAGATGTTATAAATGATTCTTGATGTAAAAAAAATATAAAAAAGTAAAACTAAGTTATTATTCTGACCTTCCAATTGACATACGAAAAGTTCTTCTTTATTACTGACAATCGCTCGTCTCCTCGAAAAATAATGTAGATATCATATACAAGCTTGAAATTTTTAAGTTTTTCAATTTATTTTTTTTACGTTTATTAGTAATAATTATTCAAGGGCTTCAAATTTGGTAATAATAATATGTAACCTATGAAATTGCCATTTTTTAAATCGGGTTGCTATGGAGCGTTATATCTTTTGATTGACTTAGAATTTTAAGTTCAAATAAACTTTTTTTTTTTTTTAATTGATATAAACCAGTGCTTGACTGCGATCCCACCTGATGGTAAGCGGAGATGCAATCATTGATGGTCAGGCGCACTAGTTTATTAAGAGCCTATTCACTCTAGCCTTGAAGACACCTAAATTATAGTTGGACGGGAAGACCGCAGCAGGCAAATTGTTCTTTTCCTACTTTATATTAAAGGTACGTCATCCTTTTTTCGAAATTAGGTATTTATTGGTTTCTTTGTGTTATGTATGTTCTGTAATATCGCAATACGTTTAACCATTTTTGTAAATAATCTAAGATAACTCGCATTATTATGCAATATGAGTTATTGTTATTTGTCTATCTTATTCAAATCTATTATCACACATTACCGTGCCGACGTCTTTATGTCGACATCACCAGCACCGTAGACTCGTCGCATTTTGCGTGTGGTCACTGCATTAGGCTGAGCGTTCGGCCGTTTTGCACGGATGTGACGCATATTTTTCACAAAATATACTTATAATTTATCAGTCCTAAATTTGTGCCTTGTTCCGCCACATAAAATGTTTTCTTTCTTTTTATATATTAACGTACTTTTCACTTTTACGATCAAGTCTTCCACAATTCTGACTGGCACCTGCATTTGAATCGCTCTACGCCAAATCAGTTGTGAAGGTCATTATGTCACCGGACCATTTGAGTCATTAAACCGCTGCGCTAACGACCAAGTGTGGTCCGATTCAATTCCACACGGGCACCCTAAATATGGGGTTTGATATAGTATATGCAAAACTTTCAGATATATATTTTTTGTAATGAATACTTGGAAAAAGTATTTTCAGATTCAAGCATTTTTAGTAGGTACTTATTTTTAGCGTATTACGTGTCTAAGCCTACTGGGGCTACTGGTCTGATTCTGAAAGGAAGACTCGGCCCCGGTACGAAAGGCAATGAAGGAACAGGAGTGGGTTTTTAGTCAATAAAAGTCTGACACTATCTCCCGCCCCGCCCAAGAGCGGGGGATGTCATAAGATGTTTTTCCCACCGGAAAAAAAGCGTTTTAGGTGAACACATCCTCTAATGATACAACTTGTGTTATTATTATAGCAGTTATTGTGAAAAGCCTTGAAAAGTTGTAGCCTTGAAAGGGAATCGTTTGTCTTGGTGTGGTTATGTGATAAAAAACATATTACTAAAAGAGTTATGAGTATACATGTGGACAAATGGAGAGGGAGAGGGAGGCCAAAAAATAGATTGTGTTAGGAGTGTTGTGAAATAAAATGGAGTAAGTGATAGCGTGACGGGCGACAGGACAGAATGGAAGAAAAAAAGGTGTTCCACTGACCTCAAATAACACGCGACAAGGGCAGAAAAATGATATTGAGTGAGAAAACTAATTATTTAATGTAGACTGAGTAATCACGCTCAGCGACTTTTTTTATTTTTTAGGTTGGAAATCATCCAATGACTTCTCACGCCCTTGGGAGGAGCAAGAGGGCGTATCAGACTTTTAGTGACTAAAATCTACTCCTTCTTTGTCTTCGTTCTAGAGCCCCAGGCAGTTTTGCATAACCCTGTGCATCCCTACGGTTTGCTGACATATCTTTGAGGCGCGCGTGAAATACAACGCGCCGTCGACGACTCGAGTTCGGCGACTATGTTAAAGTTTGTGATTTTTTATTGATATAAACCAGTGCTTGACTGCGAGCTCACCTGATGGTAAGCAGTGATGCAATCATTGATGGTGAGGCGCACTAGTTAATTAAGAGCCTATTCACTCTAGCCTTGAAGACACCCAAATTATAGTTGGACGGGATGTTGAAATTCCCAACGATTACAAACACCAATGCCACTTCCTAGTCAGTGTAATCTCATTCAAACACCAAAGACCCTGTATGTTTCATAAGCACGGTATATTTCCTAATTTTTTGTATTTCTATGTCACCTTGCCTCTTTTTCCTTGGCAAAAACTCCATACTAATATGTCACATCATAAAGATGGCAGAACACACAATGTACTGCAAAAAGACAAGCAATTAGGCGCGGGTCCCGATATATCACGCTGGACAGGTAGCAACATGTTGTCGTGATGTCTCCTCTAATGGAGGCTGTTTGTGGCCCAACTAAATTCTGTTGTGGGTTAAAATGCGTTTTCCTGCTTAGTACTAAGTGTTCAGAAATTATAAAAAGTAAGTATGCTTTTTATTTTTATGTTTATTTTTGCCATTTGACTTCTACGGCGGGTGATAAATTGTATAGATAGTGTAGCGACATCTATGGCGTCACATAACAAGTAATCCTGTATCGCGCAATTAAAGTTCTCCGCGTGATTAAAACATATAGAACAGCCCGAAATCATCTATCGGGCAGTTGCCCACCAGACATAACACCCGTCTGGTCGGAGGATCCTCCCTTTTCAACGGAGGTTTGCGGAACTTTACTTTCTGTTCCGCCCACACCCAAACTAAGTACAAAAATAAAAAAAGAAATTTCAAAAGCCAAACAGTCATGACCAATTAGAACCATGCACTAGCTTCTGACGTTTACTCGCTCATGTAGGTTTACGAGAAAAGTAATATGTAGAACTGAAAAAAAAATAGAAAGTAAGAAGGAAATGTTTTCGAAAAAAATTCTCGAAACTATTTTTATTGAAAAAAAAAAATGTTATTACTGCCAATGCTGGAATAATTTTGTATTTTATTTAAGCTTTACAGTTTTGTGGAATCGTCTCCATTTTGTTTCTTCTGATATCTGGGGAAAAGGTAACCCAACCGTAATTTATTTCGACAAAAACTTTAAACGAACTTCGCTGGATACTTATTTGATGCGGTAAAAATATGAATAATAAAGGTTCGTATACGACCAGTGACAAATTATTGCCATATTTCTTCAGTTGTAGAAGGGATGAGCTGTAGCAATGAATTGTCTAATTTGTTATGCTTTATGCTCGAGAGAACGTTTTGGGGCTGCAATTGTCTATTACACCCGTTTCTTTGAACGTTTTTATGACTTTATTGCGTATTTTTCTAAATACAATTTTCTTATTTGCGTCACTAATTACGGTTCATAGTCCTAATAAGGAACCTTTATAGTTTGACCATATCCATGATTGTCACAGCTTAGCTTAGATACTGTTAGAAGTTGTAATTTTGTATTTTATACAGTTGTTTTGCATGTGAAAAACGTGTTTCGCCGACTCCAAATAAGATGGGACAAGGGCAGAAAGATGATGATGATGATGATACAGTTGTTTTGCATACTTCTTTCGTCTATATTTAGATGTGAGCACCATTTCCCTGTTGATTTTTGTAGAATCAAGTGCCCTTTAAATTAATCTTTTGTTTGAAATATCTGAAAAAGATATGATGATTTTTTATATAATGGACTTAGAAGGAATAGTATCACGGCGAAATAAGCTTAGCTAATTTAAAAGTAAAGATTAGTTTCTGAATTCAAACAGTACTTTAGTACCAAATCTTAACAGGTTTCTAAGCTAATGTAGAGTTTGCACAACACTTAATTTAGAAATCGGGGGTAAGTCTAAATTAATAATAGAATAAATATTTCGTACAAACACAAAATTCATACATGAAAATTGGTATACCGCCGTTTGCCCGAATTTTATTTACCCTAATATCATTTGCCATAATAGTCAACAGCCGTAATATTCATTTGCCCTACTCTTATTTCCTATATTAGTCACGTGCTAGAAGCTTTGTTTCCCATAAAGTCACTTACCATAACATCATTTGTCATAATCATCGTAAGCCCGAATTATCACATGCTCTAATTATCACATGCCATAATTATCATATGCCATAACATCATTTGCCATCGACATTGGGTATGTAACGGTTGTTATATCAGGAGAAACTGGATGCATTCGGGACTTGAGGGCACTCCGACTCGGATAGGTTAGGTTTGAAGGGGATGGCGGGGTCGTGTGAGCGAGCGAAGCGAGCGAATAGACCCCGCCATCCATTGGGTATAATGTTCTACTTAAACACGCGATCTTGTGTCGCGGGAATGCGGTGGATGCGAGACGCAAAGGATCGGTCGTTGCAGAGACGCTTGGGGGAGGCCTATGTCCAACAGTGGACGTCTTTCGGCTAAAACGATGATGATGATGATGAATGTTCTACTTTTATGCAGGCAAAGCCACTGATAGCTAGCAAAATAATACATTTATCAATATAAACTACGTTTCACCCTCTTTGCCTTTGAATCAAACTTTCAATTTAATAATAAACAGGGGACGTAAAACGGTTATGATATTGGCGGGTAAACACAATGGTTTACGGTTGGCCATGATATTTAATTGAATAATGACTACCAGTAAACAAAGGAGTAATAAGCTATTAATCTCGCTTGCTCAACAGCTCAGTGGTACCACGAATTGTATTTTCACCAGACCTTAAATTATAAGCGAAGGTGATATTAAACACTGACCCTACCCTGTATAATGGATCTCTCTCTATCAATCAAAGCTTTGCTGGGAGAAAACTCCTAAATTAGTTGACCTCGCTTTAACTAAACAAGTTATCATTTTATTTTTGGTTTGGATAATAATAAAGAATTGAGGAGTTTACGAGAAGAGTAGCAGATTCAATTTATAAAAATTATGATTAAAAAACCGTAATAAATATGAATAAGGATTATAAATCATTAAAAATTTACTATATTGCCACATTGCATAATTCTAAGGGTAATTAAAATAAAATAAAAATCTTTTACTTCAGATAAATTAATCCATAATTTTAAACAAAATTAAAATCAAAATAAAAACCTAAAATTAACATCATAATAAAAGCATCAATTAAAACAAAATTTAATTATAAAAAGTCTATTCTGTTATAATGTGACCAACTTACCTGGAGTGATTATGAAGTGAATAGCACATAACATTTTATAATATTTATAGTGATGTGAACTTAAGTAGCAGAGGTCTTAGTACTCTTTCTGCGGAGCAGCAATACAAGCGAAGGAGGTGACGCGAAGCATGAGAGAAAACTCACCACTCTTAGCCATCGCAAGAGAGTTCCCGGGACTTGAGATATATGATGTACTCTGTGGTGATGGGAGTCATAGGCCGATTCCCGGCAGTTGCAGTCACGGGATAGCGGACGGCATGTAATGGGTAACTCACCTTCCGACAAGGACTATGCTTGGATCGACGAATTGTTCCGCGCGAGCGCAAAGGGCAGCTGAGGGAACACAGTGGGTTTTATTCAATAAAAATCTGAAATCGATCCTCCCAGAGCAGAAAAAATTTTTTTTTTAACTTAAAAAATTTGGACAAGTGCGAGTAGGGCTCGCGCACCGCATCCCTATGTAAATAGTTCTATTGCCGAATTGAGTCTCAAAGATTTTTCAGAATCGCGAAAAAGTTTGAGAGTTTTGATTTCCTAGCAAGTGTCAAAATATGCATCTAAACGGACCATGGACGGCATTATCTTTAGATGGCGTTGACTTCCTGAAGTAATAGACCTGAAAGTTTGATATTAATTTCATCTGCACACGTTCCTGAAAAAAGGGCAGGCAGACGGTCGGCAACAAAGTGATCCTATAAGGGTTTCGTTTTTGCCCACTTAGTTACGGAACCCTAAAACAGAGGCTTTCGTATAAACGTCTATTTTTTATAGGAACTGAATCAACGTCATCTTGAAACCCGAGAATCTTTAAGTCAAGACTGAATAGGTTACTTCTAGGTAAGCGCGCTCCATCGTCGACCGCGTTGTTGCTTTTTACCAGGTGAGATAGCGATCAAGCGCGAACCTACCAAGAATAATAAAAAAAAGAAACATAATTACGCCTCACAATTTCACAAAAGCGAATATTTACGTTTAAGCAATCGAGTACGTTCACGTGGTAGCGCCGAGAGTCCGCTAATGAAAACAAATGAATATCGTACGTTCATCGCTACTTTCATGAGGCATTCTTTTGTACTAATAAATTTTAGCCAAGATGAATAATTAATGTTCTAGACGGGAGAAAATTGTTGCCACTTTTCGCTCATTTACGCACCCTTTCACGAGGTACCATTACATTGTCTGATGGTATTTTTATTTAAATAAAGCTGTAGGCCGGTATAACGTCGCGGGATTTTTTTAAACTGTGAAGTCAATTGTCTATTCGCCAGAGGGGTTCTGAGGATCTAGTATCACATCAGAAATAAAGATATTCGCAGGAGAATCAAGGTTACCGACATGAGGTTCTGGAGTAGCGACCACGAACTGGAAGACGTAGCGTTAAAAGGCCAGGAAGATCGTGGGAGTCCGGTGGATGCGAGATGCACAAGACCGGTTGTTATGGTGACACTTGGGAGAGACCTATGTCCAACAGTAGAAGTCTTTTAGCTGAAATGATAATGTTCATGAGAGCTCTTGATTAAAACTACTGAGTATCTACCGAAGTATAAATCAGTTATTTATGAGGTAGGAAATCAACAAATATTTTCTCCCACTTGTTCCATAACACGAGGGCACGTGACTTATACACTTATGTGGTTTTTCAGCCCTTTGCGTTTCACGGCCACAGTATTTTGGCTTGCGAGAACGTTTAAAAAAATTACCGTCACCCTAGAACGCAAAAAACAACTGAGGTCACAGTTGGGATTTAGTCAATAAAATTTTGACAAACCAAAACTCTACCCCAGAGTGTGAGAACTCATTATTTTGATGAATTAAGACCTACAAAAAAACAGCGCCGCGGTAACTATTTTGAACAATTCCGTAGCCTTAATATAGTTACTCTCAGTTTTTGTTGGAGTGGACTCATAAAAAGTTGATTAATTTACAAATTAATTGTTTTAGTTAGTTTTAATTACTTTGTGGTTTTTGTTATTATTTTTAGGGTTCCGTATCTCAAAAGGAAAATACGGAACCCTTATTGGATCACTTTGTTGTCCATTTGTCTGTCTGTCTGTCAAGACCCTCTATCTCGGGAACTTGTGAAGGTATCGATTTGAAATTAAAACCTTATTCTCAAGTCTGTGGTCCCTTGAAGCTGAGTAAAAAATCAAACTTCTAAGTTAACGAATAAAAAAGATACGGCCGTTTATGTCACAAACGTGTATTTCGACAATCTCAATGGAATCAAAATTCATAGAGTACTTCCCGTTGACCTATGATCTTGAAATTTGGCATGCAGCAAGGTCTTATAGCACAGGTATAAGAAAAAGTCTGAAAACTGCATATTTGTAGTTACTTCATAAAAAAACACTTTTCTTGCGATTCGGAAAAATCTTCGTAACTCAATTCGGGAATTTAACTATTTTCATAGGTAAGTTTGTACGGAACCCTCAGTGCGCGAGTCCGACTCGCACTTGCCCTGTTTTTTTTTTCGAACGTGTCGGACGTATTGTTTTTTTTCAAAAGGCCCTTACTAGTAGTTAGAGGCCTTACTGGGAGTAAAGGCCTTAAGTTTTCATTCATTCGTTAGTGTCACAAAACAATGACTTTCTGAAGCCTACTCCTCGGTAACGCCTGGGTTAATAGATTTGAAAAAACAATTATTATAGATTCCTATAGGTATAACATTTTTTCGTATGACTAATACTTTCACAAAAAAAAAAAAATAACAACATGATATTTTTTCGCTTATTTTCCCTACTCCTTTCAAATGACTTTGATCTTTCAACATATGTTTACACAAAAAAATGACGATAATACAAGAGAAGAGTAGATCTCGACAGACGAGGTGGTGCTGGTCGGCTGTCGGGTGGGTCCTTTAATCGTGAATCACTCAGACACCTCTGCTAGAGTACGCTTTATCAAAATTCTCCATTATTATTTATATATGTAGAAACCAAACGACAATGATTCAATGAGAGTCAATATTTGAGCTGAGTTTAGTAAGCGCAGACACTTTAATGTAAGTCTAGTTGCCGACTGCACGGTATTTGGCCTTCTGAGACTTAGATTAAAATTACGCTCCCGTGGGTCCCTCCTAAGTATGGACCCCGAAAAAACACTGCCTGTCGACCTCGGGCATTTTATTCAGCTCTGTTGTATTTTATTTTAGCAGGGTTAAGTAGGCCCCTCCTAGCTTATCAACCCGACCAAAACGTAAAAACTACGGGATGGGTTTACTTTTATTTGCGTCGGAACTACAGGTTCCCTCGTTTTCTCTCTAATGATGTACGGGGAACTACTACCTACAACGCACTAAGATTTTATATTAAACATGGTGTGAATATTTTTGTTACGTCATAGCAAAAAGAAAACGCCATCTGTAGTAGTTACTTATGAATAAACTTGTAAGGAGAAATTTCTTGCAGCGAAGTTAAGATACGAAGATATCCGCAGGAGAACTAAGGTTGGCCGACATACCCATAGGACAGAACACATTGCTCGCAGAACATATGAGGCTGAAAAGAAACCTTTCGGCCGCATCAACGATCTATTCTGATTCTAGAAGGAATGGCGATCACGTCTCTGAAGACACAGCGTCGAAAGGCTTTCCACAAGGTGGACCGATGACCTGGTGAGAGTCGCAAGAATCCAATGCGAGACGCACAGGACTAGTTGTTATAAAGAGGGTTTCAGTAAAGATCTACTGGAAGAAATTTCTTTTGAAATAAGCAGGACTTTCGGGTATTTTTCCACAAAAAACGTTGCTGATGAGATGGATGCATTTGATCTTTTGACAATCATAATCATTGGTGCATACACACTTCACACTGGTTGGTCATTTCGCACTGGTGAAAACAGGTTAAACTAAACTTTGTTTTAAATATGCATGGATATTTATAGAGCAGAGTACCTTCAGTAGGTGCGCGTTTCTCACCACCTAAAGCACTATTATTTTGTGGCGCTGCATCTTCATAGCACATCTTACTCGTACCTCTTGTTTTTTTTTTTTATATTGTATCTATTCCTTTAGTTTTTAAGTGTTTTTATGTATATACATAGGTAAATTAGGCCCTTAAAGCTGTGAAAAAATCAAACTTATAATTTAACGAAAAAAAAGATACGGCTGTTTATGTTGCAAAATACGTATATTTTTTTTTTCGACAGTCTCAAGGGAATTCGAGTTCAAAGGGTACTTCCCGTTGTCTTGAAATCCTGAAATTTGGCATTAAGCAAGGTCACATAGCACAAGTATAGGAAAAAATCTGAAAACTGTAAATTTTTAGTAACATTACAAAAAAAAAACTTTGTGCGATTCGTAAACATGTTTGAGACTTACTGGGCCATGGTCCGGAGCGAGGAGGAGTGGCAGGCGGTCGCCTCCTTCTGTGAAGCAGTAATGCTAGCAAAGGAGGAGGCCGCACGCGTGAGGCCACGGTCCTTACACCCCAGCTGCCACCGGGATTCCGATCTCAATTTCCGACCACCGTAGACGCGGGCTAGCGGAAGGCTAGTAGCAATGGCTAGTAGCTTGCCGTCGTTGCCCGGTTTTTCGTCATTGGTTATATTCTAACACAAGCGGCCAGCCATTGACTGACATAACTGTAGACCCACAAATCTTATCAGCCTCAAACATCTACATTACTACAAGGCTTTATAGTAATCTCTGTCCAAGTACATATTACGACGGAACATAATACATAATTCTGTAAGTATCATACACAGGGGAATACTAAAGTTGAGTGTGACAGGACGGCCGGCGCTGCCCCGTGCGATGAATAATTTAGACGTTCCGAGCTATGTAGGTGAAATACTGTAAGGCGGGTCTCACAGGATCGAAAACTTGTGAGCGAAAACCCTATTGAAGCTTAAGAATGTTGACCAAGATAGTTGGGTGTTATCAATCTTGAATGTAATGATGACTACGAATGACAATCGCGTCTTCTGTATGTGGTTTGCTTTGGTATCCAGGAAGAGAATATTCTAATTGCCCCGCTGCCGCAGGAGACGCCCCCAGTGTCAGGAGCCGCAGATCGATTTTCGGCCAGCTTAGGCGCAAGATTGCGGACGACGAGCAGTGAGTAGCTCTTGATCTTGATGAAGTGGTGGCACATTAGTTATATCTCTGAAACTTGAAGAGTTAATTCATATTCTTTGTACCATGTTTCAAGGCATGAGAGAGATCCCACTATGTATCATGAGTTGTTCTTCGTCTTTCTCAATCCATCATTCCTTCACCCTTCCTGTACATTTATAGCCAAGGTCGTCTAAGACATCGTAACTCCTACAAAAAATAAATAATTAAAGCTCCTAAATTAACGAACCGATTTTGTGATAGTTTTTAGGGTTCCATACCTCAAAAGGAAAAAACGGAACCCTTATAGTATCACTTTGTTGTCCGTCCGTCTATCTGACTGTCTCTCTGACAAGACCCTTTATCTCAGAAACGCGTGGAGGTATTGAGTTGAAACTTAAACCATACACTAAGATCTGCACTCCCTTGCTCCGTTACCGTAGTGCAGCTCAACACACTAACTGCTCAATATCTGAATGTACATTGATTAAAAAAAAAAACATTCAAACATGTGTTTGTTTTGAAATTAATTAAATCTGCGTAATTTAAGTATATTATACTTATTTTTAACATTATTTTAAATTGCGATATCTAAATTTTGTATACATGTATTTTTTGTTTGAATCGTTTTAACACTCTAGTGCGGGAGTATTTGTAAAAAAATAATCAATAAATAATGATTTACCCAAGAAAACATTAAGTTCTTTCTACAAAAACAAAAGTTCTAGAGTAGGCTATCGGGATGCAGGGGACAAAACTTGGCACGAGTATGATCGTGATTATTTCAAAATTATTACAATAGTATGACATTTTCTTACTCGTTCATGTAAACGGTAACTGTTATATTAGTATGTGGTGCAGCTTATTGATCGAAATATTGGAGACTTTAATGTAGCATTCTTTGTTAGATGCTGGTGTTATGCAACGTTACTTTATTTAGACTGGCCTGTTGGTCGAGTGGTTAGTGGCCCTGACTGCTATGCCGGAGGCCGTGCGTTTGATTCCCACCCAGGACAAATGTTTGTGTGATGAGCATGATCATTTGTTCTGCGTCTGGGTGTAATTTATCTATAATATGTATGTATCTATATACATAAAAGGAGAAACTGACTGACTGACATATCAATGCACAGCCGAAACTACTAGGACTAGGAGCGTAAAATTTTGCACAAGGCTTCCTTTTATGATGTAGGCGAGAACTAAGAGAGGATTTTCAAAAATTCAGCCACTAACGGGATGATACGGGGGTCTAAAATTTGCATGGAGAAACCTACTTTCACGCGGGCGAAGCCGTAGGCAGAACCTAGTTTAGAAATATATAAGTATGTTTATCAGTTGTCTAGTACTCATAACACCAGCTCTGCGTAGCTTGGGACTAGACGGCGTTGTGTGATAGTTGTGGAATATTATTATCATTTCATTGCAGCTGAAAATGTAGGTGCTATACATAATCCGCATGTACGCGTGGCTTAGAAATTTAAAGTTAAGAGGGCCTTTCTCGACCCGACTATCGTCAACGTGAGCATGGTTTAAAGTCTGGTTATTTCATCTAACGTAATCCAAAGCAATATTTGATTAAAAGGCAACGCAAAAAATGAGAGATAACGCCTGAAAACTCCTTTGGCATATGGTACTACCGTCACTCGTTCGAATATATCACATTTCACAAAACTGGTTCTAGAAAATACATAAATATTAAAAACCCTAAAAGTATTAGAAAATAAATTTCGTGATTTAAAATCAGTATTAAATGCGCAAGGTTTTTATAGGTATAATTAATGATGACATTAATCCAATGAAATTAATTTTTTCCGGGAATTTACCAAGATTTACGAGAATTTTTTAATTGTATTTTTCCGGGAATCTTTAAGTCAAGAGTGAATAGGTTACTTCTAGGTAAGCTCCATCGTCAACCGCATCGTCGCTTGCCATCAGGTAAGATAGTTGTCAAACGCGAACCTATCAATAATAAAACAAAAAAAAAAACATTATGAAAGGACAAAGTTCACGCAAAATAGTGGATTTACAGATTTTTTTTTTGTGACGTAACTGCAAATTATCATTTATCAGATTTATTCCTATACTTGTGCTATAAGACCTTGCTTCATTCCATATTTCAGGGGTCTAGGTCAACAGGAAGTACCCCATGAATTTTGATTCCTTTTTTTTTAGTTGGTTTCGTCCCTGCTGGGCCCCTGCGGTTTGCTGACATCTCTTTGAAGCACGCGTAGACCACTACGCACTGCCGATGACTCTCTCGCTCGGTCCGGACGGTTACTGGACGGCCGGACGGAGAGCTACCCGTTGCTCACCATCTGGCTGGAAATCGGGATCGGGATCCCGGCGACTGGGGCGTGCGGGCCGTTCCCTCGCGTGTACAGCCGCCTCCTATGCTAGCATGACTGCCTCACAGAAGGAAGCGACCGCCTACCATTTCTCCTTACCCCATACTATGGTCTGTACTAGTGCACGGCGCGAGAGGTTGTTGCTGTCGATCACCCCCACAGGAATACGGCGGTGCTCTGCCCAAGTGGGGCAAACCTCTACCGTATATGCAACCGCGTCCTCCGGGCGGTTCACACAAATAATATTGCATGTATGGTTTAATTTATTAATTTTCGCTCGTTGAATCTTCTTCTTCGTGCCCTTATCCCATATAACTTGGGGTCGGCGCATCGCATTCTTTTATTAACAAACAAGTAAGTTTGTTGAATAAAACCTGAAAAGAAAAACAAAAATGTGCCTTCCTATTAATTTCCTGTGAAAATTCACTGAACACAGAAACCACTACATATCAATTCGAACAAAACTGCGAGCGAAGCTGACTCCATTGACTAACAAAGACAAGTGAAGTGCAAGTGCTGAAGCAAGTGCCAGGAAATTAAACTTTTCATGTGAACGGGTCACAATGTTAAAGTGGCAGTGGACTTTATTTCTATATGAATATCCGCTTGGTACATTCTAGCACAAACTGTTTTTTTTTGTTTTGGTGTCGCACGGTTCGTGCATTTAGCCAGTGTCAAGTTCAGAAATTATTCAGTTTTTTCAGTCTCTTTGAGTTCCACTTGAATGCGGATGGAACATTTTTATATTTTCGCAGTGTCTGGCGGTAAATATGTCGAGTCAACCTTACCTTACCCACTTCAGCTTAACAGATTTGTCAACATCGGAATTTCTTATCTTGGAGCGGTCAGCAGTTTTATGTATATGCGGTTGCCTACTTCTGCGAAGCAGTAATGCTAGCACCTTCGCTATTGCTGCTTCACAGAAGTAGGCGGCCGCAAGCGTGAGGGAACGGATATCTTCATGCCCTAGTCACCGCAACTGGAGTCACAGATCGATCCCCGAACACCGTAAGTACGAGCTTGCGGACGGCGAACAATGGATAGCTCCTTATCCGGCCATCCGGTAAACGCCCAAACCAAGCCCAAGTCAATGGACTGCGCGTAGTAATCCACGCGTGTTTAATGAGATTTCAGCAAAATCGTGGTCTAAAACAAATCAAAATCAAATAATTTAATTCAAATCAAAAAGTTTTATTTCAAATAAACTATTTACAGATACTATTGAATCGTCAAAATATCAGTCAATCAAGACACTGAAGCAAAATTGCACGTTCAAAGTATCTCTATGGAGAAGATCGTACAACAAAACTCTATGGACACACTTTTAAATCATTTTATGAGTTACAAAAATCTTGGTTACATATTTGTTGTCGCTTCCATCATGTGAGCACAATGTAGTTAAAAAATATAAATTGAAATAAGCCACTGGCAGTATGACGCGTGTATCAGCTCCACTCAGCTCAACCATTTTGATGGGAACTGAATGGCCCAACAACATGTGACACCATCAGCGACATTTGAGTGAGCATAACAAACTCTCAACTGCTATGCTTGTTTATGTCAACCAAGTTGTAACCAAATGAAATAAATTGCTCCATGGTAATTCACATTTATGTAAAAACGCAAAGGGTAACTAAAGAACACGATTTTTACTGACTTTTTAGTCAGTAAAAGTCTAACACGCCCTCGCTCTACTCTAGACCAGGAGAAGTTATTGGATGATTTACCACTTCAAAAAAAAAAAACACTATAGTTAAAAAAATATTTTACCAACTGAATTTTGTAGACGAGTATGTACGAGTATATGGCTTTTAGTAAACCGTATACCGTACTTGGATGTATGAAATTGAATATGCAGGCAGGATTTGAAATCATCGGCTGTCAGACGTCTGTAATCGTGAATGACACCAGCTTAAGTTCTCCTTCGTTGGCTCGCCCCATTTATATAGATATGGAGAATTTATCCAATAATTTTACCAGTGGCTGTATTACCTATCTATTGATGAGTTCTATCATGCCTTCGTGGTTTGATTTCATAATTGTCTCTTAGTTTGAGTAAATAATGCGACTTACCAAAATAGTTTTTCTTTAATACTGTTTTTCGTGTCATTGATTTTTTTAGCTACGATTGAGTTGAGTTACACGATTATTGATACATACGCGCTCTGACTGGACAGTTAACCATTTATCAATATAGCTGTCAAGTTGTGTTATAGTGGCTCCGTCACCGTCGATAACAGTCCAGCCCCCCTAGCCAAATTACGATCGTTTCGTTTGCGTCGAACGACTCGAGTAGGCCACGCCTCCGATTCACCACTCTCAACGTTCTCTCAACGCTCAGTCACGTGGTCAGAACAAAGGAATCGGAGGCGTGGCTTACTCGAGGCGATAGACGCAAACGAAACGATCGTAACTTGGCTAGGGGGGAGAGGGCTTAGCCAAGCTGATAATCTACAATCAAAACTTCAAATGTATGGGAATGACATCATCTCAACGTTAAGTCGCATGGTCAAAACAAAGGAATCGGCGGTGTTACCGACTGTAGAAAGAGATTCAAAACGAAATGGTCGTAACTTGGCTAGGTCTGCAGTTCTTCTTGGTTCGGGCGACCACTCTTTGGAATGCGCTCTCAATGAAGATCGGGATGGCATCCAGTCAATTCTCTTTTAAAGTGAAAGCACGTGAACACATTCGTAAGAAGTTGCTAAAATCATCACAGCGTTGATTTGTTGGATTTTGTTTTTCATAATAAAAAATCAAACGTAATCCGTTAATCTTATTTATAATTATCATTTTAATGTTTTCAATGTATGATCCAATGTTGATTGATGTAAATAAATTAATTAATAAATAATAACATTGTTAATTTGTATGTATTTATCTCAGTATACATTTATTATTGCATTGCCATGTTGTTTCTGCGCCATCCTTAGGTGGATTGGTAGAAAATGCCTAAAGCACTAAGTCCGCCTTTGTATACAGTTGAAAGTTTTAATAAATAAATGATGCAAAATGCCAGATATGACGTGCCTCTGTATAGACCTTCTTATCCCTGACCACTTAACAAAACAATCCTCTTTATTTGACCAAAAAAGTAAGAACATTCTTTCCTAAAGCGTATTCATTACAATTGACCTTTTTAAAAGAGGAATCGGGGATTTGAGGTATCTTCACACCGTTAGAGAAGATTTTGTCGGATTATGTTAAAGCATTTTTTTCAGAGGATAATACCTTCGTGACAGGAAGAAGGCTCATTTTGTTGCGTACCGTGAAAATATATTTTTTTTCTCTTTCTCCTAATCTTTGCACTTATTTTTGTTGGTAGCGAATTTCGAGTATCTGATTTACATATATTTGAAGGTTGTGTTCATGTTGCTATGTGGTGACATCGTTAACTTATGATTCGGTATTTTTCTTAGAAATGGGCATATTATACTGAGCTATTTAATAAAATATTTCCACGACGAGGATGACGTCATAATAGATATCATTTACTAACCTTATGAAAAATTATGAGTACATTTCAAGTTATGCGTCAATGTAGGTTAGATTTTGGTATCGCTTCATTTATTATGCGTACAACTAAGGAGTAGCATTCCCTGCTGAAGTCTGTGTTTCCTGATAGCTGTATTAACCTCTTTAAGTCAAGAGTGAATAGGTAACTTCCAGGCAAGCGTGCTCCATCGTCGGCCACATCGTTGCTTACCATCAGGTGAGATAGTAGTCAAACGCGAGCCTAAGTATAATAAAAAAAAAACTGACCAAGTGCGAGTCGTACTCACTTACTGAGGGTTCCGTACAATCTTAACTATGAAAACACTTCAATTACCGAATTGAGTTACGAAGATTTTTCCGAATCGCAAAAAAAATTTTGTTTTTTATGACGTAACTACAAATTTACAGTTTTCAGATTTTTCCTTATTCTTGTGTTATGAGACCTTGCTTCATGCCAAATTTCAGGATTTTAGGTCAACGGGAAGTACCCTATGAATTTTGATTCCCTTGAAAGTGTCGAGATACACGTTTTTTGCGACATAAACGGCCGTATCTTCTTTTTTTCTTCGTTAACTTAGAATTTTGATTTTTTCACAGCTTCAAGGAACCGTAGACCTGAGTATATAGTTTTAATTTCAACGCGATACCTCCACGCATTCCTGAGATAAAAGGTCTCGACAGACAGACAGATGGACGGACAACAAAGTGATCCTAAAAGGTTTTCGATTTTTTAAGTATGGAACCCTAAAAAACCCGTAGCCCTAGTAAAATAATAAATCAGTACTGTAACTACAGTAGTACTTGTATATACTGCCATTATGACAGGTAAGTGGACATAAAACAGAATAGACAAGATGGCTGTTGAACCTGAAACTCGTAATTTTAGCTCATAACCTGCTTAATTGCCGCATAATAAACCTGACGTTGATTTACTGGTTAAAATAGTGTGAGGCTGTGGTTTCTTTGACGGAATGGCTTTTGTTATTAACTACATTACTATCGTCATACTTCTGTCTAATATTTAGGGCCTCATTTGAAAAAAGAAACTTTCTTACCATAAAATGTATTAATAAGGAATCTGCTGAACAGTGTTTAAACTAATCATATATATATATTCGAAGTCACCACAACCCTGCAGGTTTAGACAAATGAATTGTCTGTTAGCGTTCCCGCCAAACGCTAAAAGTACAAAATAAGGCAATGACATTACCTGCGAAGAAGTCATAATTGGCGTGATAGGTTATTACCAGAGGTCGGAATTCTGAGCCGGAATTCCGGTCGGACCTAATTAGGTAGAGTTAAACATGTACTTACACCGATTTCATATAGCGAAAGAATAAAGTGGATATGCCTCAAATCCCGAGATTAATTTAATGACAAATTATTTTTATGACACTGAGTATCAGAAATATAGCAGATTTTTTTTTTAACGCAATCGTCCAATGATATCTCCCGCTGTAAGGTGGAGCGAAAGATTGTATCAGACTTTTACTGACTTAGATAAGTACCGCTAAAAGGTATCCAAAAAATAATTTATTTCTTTAACGTGGAATTTCATCAAGAAATTAATAACATAATTACTTAAATTCACTAAACGCAACAAAGAGATAGGAATAGCAACACTCATACCGCATTTCTACATTAGTCGGATTGGTTTAATTTCAAAATGTTTCTGACATTTCCGTAAGTACAAAACAGAATGAACGAAGCACACAATGCGACACGAAGTATTATTTTATGCTCTTCAGCCTTCGGCTTTATATTAGTTTTAACAAAACTACAGTAAAGCCGGTGTAGTCTGTATGTAAATATATGTATTTAGAAATGTTCCGCCGTAAAATGTTAAATGTTTCAGAGGTGCGCATAAAAACTTGCACATGGTTTCGTTGACCTCGAAAAGGCATGTGACCGGGTACCTCGTGAGGTTCTGTGGTAGGCCCTTAAGGAGAAAAGTGTGCCTGGGAAGTATGTGCAGGTGATCCGAGCGATGTACAGTCAGTGCAGTACCCAAGTACGGTCTACAGTGGGCAACACTGGCAGTTTCAATGTGGCTGTCGGCTTACATGAAGGGTCGGCCTTCAGCCCTTACCTCTTCCTGATGATAATGGACGCTCTGACGTCGGACATTCTGGAAGAGGCTCCCT
Organism: Mythimna vitellina; assembly: GCA_949316375.1. Taxonomy (NCBI): domain Eukaryota; kingdom Metazoa; phylum Arthropoda; class Insecta; order Lepidoptera; family Noctuidae; genus Mythimna; species Mythimna vitellina. The sequence continues at coordinate 8,342,267 of OX438696.1, forward strand.
GGTGTATGCTGTTTGCCGATGACATTGTGCTGGCCTAGAAGTCCAGAGCAAATTGGAGGTATGGTGGCACAGACTGGAGAGTGTTGGCTTAAAATTGAGCAGAACGAAAACCGAATACTTAATCTGCAATATCGGTGGTCTCTCCGGTCCTATGCCCTTAGCTCTCGCTGGAATGCCCATACCAATCTGCTCCGACTTTCGGTACCTCGGGTCGCTTATCCAAGGAGATGGCGAAGTAGACCGAGACGTATCACATTGGATCAATTCAGGATGGATAAAATGACGACAGGTCACTGGAACAATTTGTGACACACGGATGCCCCCCAAGTTGAAGGGTAAAATCTACAAGTCCGTGATAAGAACTGTCATACTGTATGGATCAGAATGTTGGGCTGTGAAAAAGACGGATGAAAAAAGATTGCATGTAGCGGAGATGAGAATGTTGAGATGGATGTGTGGTGTGACGAGAATGGATAAAGTGAAAAATGAGTATATTAAAGGAAGTTTGAAAGTGACGCCAGTGACTGAAAAATTGGAGGGGAATCGTTTGTCTTCGTATGGTCATGTAAAGAGGAGAGATGAAACACATGTTACTAAAAGAGTTATGAGTATACATGTGGATGGGTGGAGAGGAAGAGGGAGACCAAAGAAAAGATGGATGGATTGTGTGAACAGTGATATGAAGGAAAAGGAAGTTAGTGATAGCATGACGGTTGACAGGTTAGAATGGAAGAAAAAACGTGTTGCGCCGACCCCAAATAAGATGGGACAAGGGCAGGAAGATGATGATGAGAAATGTTCCACCGTAGCGCCTAGATTAAGCTACTAAGCTGATTTTAATGAATGAGTTGTCCAGAGGACATAGAATATAAGGATTAAAAAAAAACACAATGTGGTGAGTGTTATCAAAAATGTAAGGAGTCAGATTTTTTTTTTTAGTTATCATGGGTGCAGTGGGATTTCAAATAAAAAAGAAAAATATACTGATTTTAAAAATCAAATATAAATGAATTTAAATAAAATACAATAGCGTAGTCAAAATAAAAACGAAACTATATTAATTTTGTATATAACTTGTAACTAAACTATTACAAACCCCAATTAGAAAAATCATAATACAAGCATTAATTTTTTTCTTAAGTGCGCTTATGTAATGTTTTCAAGGAATTATGTATACTAATGGTAGGCAGATAATAAATATTGGTATAAATTTATGCACGCATACACAAACACCCCAGTGATGCAATCAAGATTTTAATACAAGAATTTATAAAAATAGGTATTATTAGGGTTCCGTACCTCAAAACGAAAAAACGGTACCCTTATAGGGTCACTTTTTGTCCGTCCCTCTGTCTTTCTGACTCGTCTCGTCTCAAGACTCTTTATCTCAGAAACGCATAGAGGTATCGAGTTGAAATTAAAACTATATAATAAGGACTGCGGTCGTGCTTTTCGATACTCTCTCAAAGGAATCAAAATTCATAGGGTACTTCCCGTTCACCCAGAAACCTGAAATTTGGCATAAAGCATAAATAGCAATAAATCTGAAAACGGTAAATTTGAAGTTACTTCGAGAGAGACTTCGAATTCGTATTTTAATTCGGGAATTGCACTGTTTTCATAGGTAAGTTTATACCAAACCCTCAGTGCGCGAGTCCGACTCGCACTTGCATGGTATTTTTTTGTCAATAATAAATCTAGAATTATTAAAAAAATACCGACTTTAAAAATAGCTGAAATCGATTCAGTAACCGATTCTAAACATTACTTTCTATATGTGCGTTTAATATGTTACTTGCTTTAAGCTGATATAGCTTTGAATACCGAACGTGATAAAATAATTATCAAGAAGAAACAAGAAGAAACTAGGGCGATGAAATCGCCAGATGGCACTACTTAAACACAAGAGCCACGACCAGCTTAGAGAACAGTAAATTAATGATAATAGAGTTATTTTTCCACAGCATTATCATTAATTTACTGTAGCGTGTTGCTGACTCGCCGTTGATAATATTATAAGAGGCAGTCGTTATGTTACCTTTTCTTTTGTTTTCGAAGGTCGTTTTATATTGTTGCTTTTTGATATATTTATGTCATAACAAAGTATCATCTTCTGACATGTATTTCTGCATTATCATCTATCATCTGTCAACAAGACATTAAAAAAAAAGCCTCCGAAGAAAATTCCAAATTCTGTTGAACAGGTTTGTTAAATAAAAGAATAAGAACTATTTTGTTTTCACTCTACAGAAGGAGGATTTTGGCCAGAGTCTTAAATTGGGTGAAGTGTTAAAGCAGGGAGGTCACGACCCTCAGTATTGAGGATACGACGCAAGAAGGAGGAGGAGGAGGAAATAGAGTGATTGTCTCTGTCTCTTTACAGCTGTTTCTAGTGTAAGTATTACAATTTGTCGTACCTCAAAAGGAAAAAATGGAACCCTTATAGAATCACTTTGTAGTCCGTCTGACTGTCTGTCTGACTGTCTATTTGTCTGTCTGTTAAGACCTTTTATCTCCAAAACACGTGGAGATATCGAGTTGAAATTAAAACCACGTACGCAGGTCTTTTTTTTTGGTGGGAATTCATCCAATGACTTCTCGCACTCTGGGTGGAGAGAGAGGGCGTGTCAGAATTTTACTGATAAAAACCACATCTGTGTTCTTCAATTACCCTTTGCGTTCAGAAATTCCCCGCGGTCCTAGCTAGCAAGCATAGACCCTGCTGGGCCCCTACGGTTTGCTGAAATCTCTTTGAGGAGCGCGTGGATCACTATGCGCTGTTGACGACTGGGCTCGGTCCAGTTAACTACTGAACGGACGGATGGCGGGCTACCCATTGATCGACGTCCGCAAGCTCGCGTCTACTGTGGCTGGTAGTCGGCTGGGGAGAGAGCATTTTTGAGAGCCTTACAAGAGCAGATGCGTTCACAACCCCTATTGCAGGTCCTTGGCTGTCGCTCGCTTCTTGTAAGATTATCAATCAATCTGTTGATACGAAGTTTACTTTTACGTTTTTTTGTGCTTTGTGTGTATAAGTATCTACCTAAGGGTATGTTGCCTGAAATAAAAGTCAATTGTTATTATAAATGTATTATTTACTACCGTGAAAATGTTGATAGTTCTCGTCCTGTTTGGTTCTTTATATTTTATAGCCCGCCAACTTTTGTGCAAAAATATTACTTTAGGAAAAAGCTACGGCTTTTTATTGAATTTATTTATTTATATAGTTGATTGTTTGTACTTTATAATTTGGTCTTACTAATAGATACTACATTTTTATGTTTTTTTTTTTTTTTTTTTTTTTTTTTTTTTTTTTTTTTTTTTTTTTTTTAGTGAATATGTCCATTATATTTAAGGGTAAGTAAAAGGCGGTTTAATAAGATTTGAGAGACAAAATAAATTCACAAATGTAGTTTACTGTGTTAGTTTGTAAATTTCAGATTCTAAACTGTTTATTTTCACTTTAATAATCCTTGTATAAGCCAGTAAGTAAGTACAAGAGATCCAATGGAGCCTCTAGACAATAGAGAGGTGGAAAGGCTTTACATTGATACCCCTCTGCCCTCTTTGTAAACAAAAGGTCCATCACAGCTCACTTACCCATGAATAAACGTTTCAGTGTAGCTAGTGACGTCATACTTGTACCTACTCTAAGAAAGTGTAAGCAGAGATATTTGTTGTATATTGACATTTCTGCCCGAAGAATGGCCAAACGTAAGTGGCAGTGGGCAGGGCACATTGCTCACAGAACAGATGGTCGATGAAGACGAAAGATTCTGGAATGGCGACCACGTACCGGAAGACGCAGCGTTGGAAGGACTCCCTGAAGGTAGACTGATGACCTGGTGAGGGTCGCGGGAATCCGGTGGATGCGAGACGCACAGGACTGATCATTGTGGCAACATTTGGGGAAGGACTATGTCCAACAGTGGACGTCTTTCGGCTGAAATGATGATGATGATGACATTTCTGAAAATTTCCATCCTACTATTCCATCCTTTTCTTACTGAGCCTTTTCCTAACTGTGTTGAGGTCGGCTTCGAGTCTAACTGGTTACAGCTGGATATTAACATCTAATGTGTTATTTTTAGGGTTCCGTAGCCAAATAGTAAAAAATGGAACCTTTATGTATTTGTCATGTCTGTCTGTCTGTCAGTCCGTATGTCACAGCCACTTTTTTTCGAAACTATAAGAACTATAATGTTGAACTTTGGTAAGTAGATGAATGGCATTAAGATTTTCACACAAAAATGGAAAAAAAAAACAATAAATTTACGAGGTTCCCCATACTTATAACTGAAACTCAAAAATTTTTTTTCATCAAACCCATACGTGTGGGGTATATAAAGATAGGTCCTTAAAAAATAATATTAAGGTTTCTAATACAATTTTTTTTCTATACTGAATAGTTTGCGCGAGAGGCACTTCCAAAGTGTTAAAACGTGCCCCTCCCTGTAACTTCAAAAATAAGAGAATGATAAAACTAATCAAAATATATAATGTACATTACCATACAAACTTTTACCGAAAATTGGTTTGAACAAGATCTAGTAAGTAGTTTTTTTAATACATCATAAATCGTAAACCGCAATTTATCTTCCAAGTTTGTACGGAACCCTAAGTACGCGAGTCCGACTCGCACTTGCCCAGTTTTTTTTTTTAAACTGGGAAATCATCCAATGACTTCTCCTACTCTGGGGTAAACGGAATATCAGAATTTTACTTACTAAAACCTACCTATATTTTTTCAGTTGATCTTTGCGTTCCAGATTCGCACCAACTATTTCAAACATCTCGCAACTACGAGTACATTAACATAATTATATAATCTGCAACCTTTAGCTTTATAATCTGCAATATTTCAGGTTACTAAAAAATTTATGATCAAGATATATTTCTATAAAGTGCATCAAAAATCACACCTATATTTATGTAAGCGGAACCCGGGGCCCTGGGACGAAGGCAACGAAGGAACAGGAGTGGGTTTTTAGTCAGTAAGAGTGTGACACTATCTCCCGCTCCGCCCAAGAGCGGGGATGTCATTAGGATGATTTTCCCACCCAATAAAAAAAAAAAAAAAACCTATATTTATGTTATCAATAGCAAATTAACTAGTATAGTTACTTTAAAAATTTAATCTTATTTAAATATTAAAAGTTTTGTGTTGACTATTATTATAGTACCAACTGTACTTGTAGATAGCACAACTAACCAATCAGAGCGCGTGGATTGACAAGCTGGCAATATGGCGAGAAAAACAGCTTTTGGGTGGCTGTACCATTCCTGACATACTTGCATAGTTACTTTTATAATTATTTAAGAAATAAACTGTTTTTTGCGAAGTATATTTAAAAGAAAAGAAAGAAAGAAAAACAGTTTATTCGCGCGAAATGACGCAATTTTAAACGAAAAAGAAGAAGAATTTGGGTCTTATTTTCATAAAACACTAAAAAGTCGATGAAAAAAAAAATCCACAGGGCATGAGAAGTGTTTAGCGGTCTGAAAGGATAACAGATGACCCCTCCCATTGACCATTTCAATATGGCACACGATGTATCAAACACCCTGTATAATAAGTAAATACACGCACAACTGTCTATTATTTCTATTCCTTATTTTATTCTTAAAAATATTAAAACCCAACTAACAGTAAGATTATGTTTCAAATGACATTACTATGATAAATTCTAAATATATTTGTTGTCTATTTCAATACAAAAGCTCACATCGAAAACAATAAATTGACTAACAGTGCCAATGGCAATTTCTGGTTAAACCTACGAAGCCACAACACAGGAGTGGTCAAGACAGGTATTGATGTATCACATGCATAAACGCCTCTCGACCGCCGATGAATCATATATGATGCATAGCCTAACGACGCGTTTATAATTTAATACCAAATAACAGGGCAAGTTGCAGGTCAACTGCATGCTGTTCGTCTATTAATTTGTAGTTATTAAATATATCTTTAATAAAGAAGTTAAAGTTTTTTGTATATAATTATACATATACTACATATACATAGCAGAGATTGCCTTTGCATCTGTGCGATGCCAAAAAGGCTGGCTTTTTGGCATCGCACAGATTTTTGATCAATTTTTTTTTGTATGTATTTTTAGTAGGTAAGTTGTGTGTGTATCACACACAAGTGTATACCACACTCAACTTACCTGCTCTACTAAAATAATCATTTCCTTTTCTTTCTTTTCTTTTTTTGTCTTTTTTTTGTGGATAAAAACTGAATATAGTTTGCCATTGGCTCATTGCAAATTCAAATTAAATTAATTTTATATTTCTCATAACCTGCATGGACACTAATTAAAAGTTAGAATCACTAGCTTCTGACGTCACTCCGGTGGTGGTTACAATACCTGATGGTCATTCATTAGAAATGGTACAGAAAAATCTATAAATTGGAAGCAATGACGACTAATAGGTAAATAAACCCGATCTCATAAATAAATCCATTTTCGTTGAAATAAATACAGGATGAATTTTTCAAGTAGGCTCGGATGACCAATACGAAATTATGAGAAAAAGCGGAAAATACTCAAAGGAGTTTTGGACCCACTTTGTTGGAAACTACATTAATGGTACCTATTAAGTCTGAAAAAAAACACACGCCGCATTATTACGCCATCCTATAGTGTTAAAATCAGGACACAATTCTACAAAAACCAAAGGATAGAGCAAATTTTTAATAAAAGATTTGTTTATTTTTCTTTACATTAAACATAACCATCGGAATTAGGACTTACCTAACGCACACGTTAAGTACATTAATTCCATGCCAGAGCTAGAGGAATGTTCAAAAGAGTTACCGTGGTATTCGCAAAAGACAAATGAAAGAACACTGTTGGTTTTAGTCGGTAAAAGTCACTAGCCCGATCTACCCAGAACGAAAGATATCATTTGACGAATTACAATATTAAAAAGGTATGTTATTTGTATTTGATTACAACATAAAATGGTCCAGACTAGACGAAAATAGAAAAAAAACCGACTAAAATAAAATAATTAGAGGAAGCCTTTGTCAAATGGGCAGCTAAACAAGTTGGCCAAAAATTAATAAGTAAATAAAAAAAGTAAAAATAAAATGATACTTTTATTAATAAAATAGTTTTAAGGCGTCTAAATATTCATTATATTAGGAAAAGAAAAACAATAAAGGCTACTTTATTATTATTTTTACAACATACTAAAAATCACCCTGTATAACCACAAATATGAAACTCATGACACACATTCTGTTTGATGACTTAATGAAATAATACTCCCATTATACTCAAATTTAACGCTAAATAATCTGACAAAGCACGCTTCATTTATTATGGGATAAAACACTATTTACGGTGTGGTAATGCCCTAGTAAATTATTCTCACACGTTGTTCAGAGTATATGGCTACAAAATTTCATTATAATTACCCGTTTTAAGGATTAATGTGCTCACGGTGTACTTATACCGTTATTCGTTGGTTTTAATAGCTATAAAGCTAAGAAGGACTTAAATTAGGAGACATTGTTTCAAGAGTCTTTTGGGTTAACTAAGTAACACCTGTTTTGTGCATTTATGAATTAATAAAAAATAAAAATTACAAAATTATGTCATATTTTTTGTTTTGACACCGACTTCCAAAATAAAAGGTATTTTGCAATGATTTTGTATTTTTTATTGTTCCGTACCTCATTGTCCGTATGTCTGTCTATCTATCTGTCTGTTAAGACCTTTATCTCGGAAACGCGTGAAGGTATCGAGTTAAAATTAAAACCATTATAATCCAGACTGCGGTCCCTTGAAGCTGTGAAAATATCAATCTTCTAAGTTTAATAGGAAAAAGATACGGCCGTTTATGTCGCAAAAAACTTATATTCGACATTCTTTCAAGTTTGTAATTTATAGGGTACTTCCCGTTGACCCTGAATCCTGAAATTTGGCATAAAGCAAGGACTTATAGCAAAAGTATATTAATAAATCTGAAAACCGTAGTAGTGACGTCATATTATTTATTTGTGATTCGGAAAAATCTTCGAGACTCCATTCGGGAATTGAACTATTTGAATGGAAACCCTCAGTGCGCGAGTCCGAAGGGTACTTGCCCTGATTTTTTTAAAGTGAGCATATTCTACAGGAATGTCTATCTATAGGAATGATAAAACTACCATAATCACGATTTTTATAAAACTAGGTGAGTAACTGAACTGTGATAAAACCAGAGCGAACTGTACCCCTTCAGAGCGTGCTAGTGATACATTGTGTTACATAGTGTAAATATAGACATAATTATGATCGCAGCAATCGCGGCTCATTTACTGTTAGTTAATGAAGATTCCCATTGTCTATCTGCTACTTTCTAACAACTAACCGTGCAAGAGCCCGTACTGAAAGAACTCTTTATCACTTGAGATAAAGATGTAGCATGCATAAATAAGTAGCACGACACGAGGCAAGCTCCATTAAACGTTGAGGGCATAGTAATATCTAAACCTAACACTACTTTTATCATCTACTTAGCTACAGGTCCCCAAAAAAAACTCATCAAGGGATTTCTGACAAACCTAAGCTTGTCATATCTACATAACAAAGTCTCTCGAGGCTCCATGCCGTATAATTACTAAAGCCAAAATTAAAACACGCCCGTACAATGTGCGCATCATGCTATCTCAAGGAACAAGAATTCTCCATCTAAAAGTATTTAAAACACGTTTATGGGGCACCCGCATACCAAACTTTTTCCGTCATATCACACTGGGGACTGTATGTTCTCTAAAGTTAATATAGACGAGTTAATATGTTAGCTGCCAAATTAATATATGAACCTTATGCAAAACGGGGCTAAAGCTACGGGTTCACTCACGTAGATTCAAGATAAAGCGTCTTCGTTGTCTAGAAACTTTACGTCTCGGTTGTGAATACGGACTTCCCCTTCCGTGTTTTCCTTGTAGGCATTGTTTTTAATGGTTGTCGTTGAAAATTTATTTTAAGACAAGGTTTTGTTTTTCATTTACTTATTAAACGAAAAGCTTTAAAACGTGATTAGTCGGGAAAAAAAAAACTGTTGAAGCTCAACCAACCGTCAATGTGACAAAACAGAAACGATTAAAAATATATCAAGACTTCTTGAGTACGCTTTACTTTAAATTGGATCCACTTAAACTTCTCTTAAATATTACGAGTCTTATTATAGTTTGCTTTTAGAACTTAATCAAGGGGCACATCAGTAGACAGTTTAAGTGAGTCTCCACTAAATTGTCGTTTCGTAAAGTGATACTACAAACTAAACTCCTGCCAGGTGCTTGGTCTCTTTGAGATCCGTTCAAATGAGGTTTCTCTATTAACAGTTTAAGATGAATAGCACAGTAATACCTTTCAGGTTTCTTACCGTTTTATGTTTTCCAATGAATAGGAATGCCAATAGTAGTAAACTAAACCTTCTTTTCTGTAGAATCCAATTTACTAAGGCTTTGTAAAAAGAGCTAAGGGTTATACGAAAATCGAAATCTATCTTGACTACTTTGATAAATACGTTGAAGCCTGGTATTTTGTTGAATGCCTTTTTATTTATTTACTACAACTTTATGCACTAGTAAATAACACTGTTCAAAGTGGATTTAATGCTTTAGGCATTTTTTACCAGTCTAGGGTGGTGCAAAAACATAACACGCAGGTCCAACTTAATAAAAAGATGAACAGAAAATAAATAGGTTCAATAATAAATACATGCTTATCTAAGCATGTATATATTATTGAATTATATGCATACATATCTATGTATGCATATAAATAAGCAATGTCAACAAATAAAATCCAGCCAATTAATGCCGTGATGATTCTATTGGTAGAATACACACAAGACACATACATACATACATATTCACAAGAGGTTGGCCTCTTGTGAATATGTTATGTTGCTGTTGCACAATTGTATGTGTAAATAAATAAATAAATGTTCACGACGTAAACTGGCTGGTCACCATCCTGACGTTCAGAGGGAGCGTATTCCAACGAGATATCACCTGGATAAAAAAGGAGGAGAAGATATAAATAAAATTTCTTATGTAGCTTATTATTTTAATGTCTTCACCCGATGATAGATTAAACATTAATTAACAAAATTATATTCTAAACGTGTCACTCAATTTAGTGGAAAAATTCGTCTGTCTATTGACATTCTCAGGAAACACTTCGAAAGTTAATTCACCTGGAAAATTAGAATCGGTTACCATCCAGCTGTTGTATTTCATTTCAGAATTCTGCCCAACCTTTGTTTAATGAACCAAATAAAATTCAGACGAGGAAGTTTTTTTCTCGGTTGCCTTTTCCAGCCAATGTCTTTGACTGTGTCGCTAATAAAAAGGAACATATTTGATTTTGACGTACTTACAGTTAATGTGTTTTGAAGCTGTGTTTTAAGAAATTACTTTTTGAGTACGGCTTTGCTTGTTACCTTTTTTGCTGGTGAATTTTGATGAAAGATGATATAATAAGTGTTTGTTGAGAAATATATTGGCTGGAAGAGAAATTATAAATAAATTAAACTCAGAATTGGCATACTTTTGTAAATTAAGTGAATCGACGAGAAAAAATAAGGTAAAATACACATAACATGCAAATACCTATCTCATCAGATGATTTTATCTTACAAGGGCAGGAAGATTCCTGCCCTTATCCCATCTTATTTGGGGTCGTCACAAAACTTTTTTTCTTCCAATCTATCTTGTCAATCGTCATGCTATCACTAACTTCCTTTTCTCTCATATCACTGTTCACACAATCCATCCATCTTTTCTTTGGCCTCTTTCTCACTCTCCACCCATCCACATGTATACTCTTAACTCTTTTAGTAACATGCGTTTCATCTCTTCTCTTTACTTTTTTTATATATTTTTTTATTGTATTGAAATTCTATATTGTAATTTTAATTTCTAATGCATGTAATTGTTTTAATTTTTAAATGCTTTTTTAAATTGTTGTGTATTGGTACCTAGAACCTAAAGTTGTAGTCTATCGTTCTTATTACTTATATTTGCATAGTGGTGCATAGATCTAGGGAAGAGCGCTGATGTCTGAAATACGGATTTATTATCTAGTTCAGACACAGAGGTTCCTCACTAACATATGAATTTAAGAAGAATCTTATCAATGTCTATAATAATTTTGTTTTGTATTTTGTTATTTGGAGACAATAAAAAATTATTATTTTTATTATTATTATATTTACATGACCATACGAAGACAAACGATGCAAATACCTATCTACTAATACATAATCTCTCTCCTCCAAAATATCACTTCCCCAAGTAATATGTTCGCCGTAAAACGTGTAAAAGCACTTTAGCCTTGTTTAACTTAGGTAACACATTCATGTACCTTCATATATGACATTTTAACATCAGATTAAACCCTTACATTATGTTATAATGTCAGCGAAGCATTAATTCCACATAACACGAGATATGTATGCGAATCTGATTGAAGCACTATATGAAGACGGGACTGAATGCTCTTGAACAATGATCGAGTTGTGAGCACACAACTAATATTCTAATCGATTGATATCGAGTGGTATGCAAAGCTGAGATTATTGTTGATAACTTGTATCTATGCTAATGTATATACATTGCTTGCAGGGTTGCCTGATTTAATTTCGAAGGGGTAATTTTGATGTGTTAGAGCGGTGGTGGCCGAGTGGTAACGGCCCCGACTTACGAGTCGTATAGCTTCCCTTTTTTTTGACTGACCGATAATTTGATAATTCAAAAGTGCCTGATTTCTGATATCTGCAGGAGAACCATCGTTACAGACATAGCCCGAAGAATCGGCTAACTTACGTGACAGTGGGCAGGGCATGTGCTCGCAGAACAGACGGTTGATTGGGCCGAAATGTTTCAAAGTGATGACTACGTACTGGAAAAGCCCAGCGTCGGAAGGCTTCCCACAAGGTGGACCGACGACCTGGTGAGGGTCACGGGAATCCAATGGAAGCACAACACCGGTTATTATGACACTTTGTCCATGTTGATGATGGTTTTATTAGAAATGCCTAGCATAGCATAGTCGGCCTTATAATGTTCCTACTGTTTAGACTCAGGCCTCCTCTCTATGAAAGGGGATGGACCGCACACACATGTCACATGTCTTAATATTTTTGGTTCTAGGACATGCCGGTTTCCTCACGATGTTTTCCATCACCGTTTTGAGAGCAGTGGAGATGAAATAAATTAAACAAAGTAATGAGCCTGGCTGGGTTTGGACCCGCAACCTACAACTCGTAAGTCGGGGCCGTTACCACTCGACTACCACTGCATTAGAAATGCCTATAATATATTAACTTCAAAAAACGCAAAACAAGTACAAAAATAAAATCTATCCAGTCAAAACCATTTTCGTAGTCTTTTTTTCTTTCTTATTTAGCACTTATTTAAAGCAAAAGAAAGGGATATAATCCATTTAGTCAGCTAACGAACAAATTAATTTATACTCATCCTTCTAAATCTCCTATTTGTCAAGTTAATTCTTACGAAAGGGTTGTATTTAAAACAGAGAATCTACCATTTATATCTGGATTAAAAGCGGAAGTTGGACGACATATTTTTAAATAACGACCCACATTAAGAATTACTTGTGTATTGTGTGTTCGCAAACAGTAATCTGGAGCTTTGGACCACAAAAATATTTTGTTCAACGCGGGAATCCAACCCGTGACACGCGGCTGAGCAGCAAGTCGCTCGCCCACTGCACTAACAGTATCGTCAGTTGTGGCGTCTAAAGAGGTCGTGTGCTGCCATGACTCTTATTAACTTGCGAACTCGCAAGATAAATTATACTTATTTCGGTCCGGAATAAGCGTTTCGCTTCGTCGTTTATACCGCGTCCATCGAAGAACTGGAACAATTTGTCTGCTGCGGTCTTCCCATCCAACAATAATTTAGGTGTCTTCAAGCCTAGAGTGAAAAGGCTCTTAATAAAGTACTAGGCTCCACCATCGATGATTGCATCACTGCTTACTAACAGGTCGGATCGCAGTCAAGCACTAGTTTATATCACTTAAAAAGAATATCTTCTGTATTTTACATAGCTCTACAGAAACGAGTAAGCGGCGTTTACAATTAGCTTGATTTTGATAGGCAATAAATGAAGGTGTAGAGAATTTAAACGCAGCTCACGGAGCGTCAGGTGACCAGACAAAACAGAACACTGATTTTGGAACAAAATTTTTACAATTGCGAAGAATTTCGATATCAGCGCTGTTAGGGTCAGAAAATCGCCTGATGTATGCGTTTACGGTAATTCAGAACGTCTGTTAGCGCGCTAACATCGAAAATATCGTAATTCGAAACGCGGAGCCAATCATGTATATCTGCCAAATGTGACAGCTGACGATTATATTCTGTCAAAGTTCGAGAATACTTATTGAAGAACTTTATAGCAACACACGCCTTAGAGAAATAACAACACAACCCTAGAGAACCAAGCCAAAAACCAAAAAAGAAAGAAAGAAAGAAAAATTTTAATTTGCCGGAAAAGGCGCAAACTTAAAACTAACATATTGCAAACATTGCAAGAAGAAGAAATAGAGAGAGTGAAGAACTGCACATCGTTCTTCATTCTCTCAGGGATTACTTAAGTATGTACCTAACTGAGCTCCTTGTGGAGGAGGACAGTGAAACAGATACTTGTGCTGGTGTAAGTAGAATGCACTCGGGGTACCCGTCAACTAACGAGTCTAGTAATGCAGGTGTATACTTCACTGAAACCTCGTCCATTAGACACGTACGTGTAGGATGACCATGATTTTAAGTTAGCCGAGTAAAATTGCGGTTGCTATTTGTCAGAGTTTTTTTTTTTTCAGAATTATGTCAAGATACCTTGCAATAAAACGCCAAAAAAGATATATTGGATCCGAGGGAAAATTTCTTAACTAAGTTACTGACATATCAACGCAAAGCCAAAACTACAGGGCCTAGGAACGTTAAATTTTGTTCAAGGCTGTAGGTGAGCGCTAAGGAGTTTTTGAAAATAATAATTGAATGTAAAATGTACAAAAAGAAAGTAAACATTTTAACATAAATAGTAAACCAAGCATATAAAAAAGGTTTTCAGTATTCGTTTTTCGAAACTACCACTATAAAATTTAGGGGTTTATTGGTTATGGTGCTAATACTCGCGTCATGTCCGTGAACGGGCGCTGTCAGTTGAGACTGGTCATCTCTTAACTGCTAATTGCTATTTTAATATCTATATTTAGTTTTTATTTTTACTTTATTCTTAATTTTGAATTTATTTATGGTACTATTTCAGGTAAAATGAATACATAAAACACTTAACTAATTAAAACTACATAAACACTTAAAGCAAAAACTACTAGCTAAAATGTGGCGTCAAAAAACTCCTCCGCATCGATGTCGACTGGAAGTGTGCCCAAAAGGCTGACGGCATTGCCACGTTGTATGGCAATGCTTAATCTCTGACCGAGGTAAAAGCCAGCCCTTGGGTCACGTGAAGTGTCTACTAAGCGTTTGGATAGTTCTTTGAACAGCTTATGAGCACTCGGACCCCACGGCCCAAGAGTTTCAACCCCAAACGGCTCAAAAATATAACTTTACTTTATTTACATTTTCTCACATGATAGTGACAAGAAACATGTATCAGAGATATTTGTAATTACAAAACGTGATTGAAAAGAGTGTCCATGGAGTTTATTGCACAACCTTCTCCATAGAGCGCTTTGGAATATGACTGACTGACTTCTTGAAAGTGTCTGTAAATGGTTTATTTGAAATAAATAAAAATTAATATATATGGGAGAATCTTATTCCTTGGACTAATAGACTTGAAACTTGGCACAATATGTAATCAAAATGAATAGTCATTTTGATTAATGTCATTTTTTTTAATTCAAAACTATCTTTAAAATACGGTTTAAGGGGGTTTCACGACTGTTAAAGTTTTTACGATTTTATATAAATGTTTGAAATTAAATTTATTATGATAATTAAAGAAATAATGAATGCTAATTGGTTTTATGTGAATGTTAAAATGATTGTAGTTATAAATTATTTTATTAATCAAATTATTAAATACGTTAATGTAAATGAAATGTTATATTATATTAAGGAAATAATTCGGCAACGGCAATGCCGTCCGTTGATGTTATCATTAGGACCCTACGTGAACAGGTAAGAGGGCACGTGATAAAGGATGGAAGGCATTGCCGTGGCCGAATACTGGGCCAGGAAAGGAATTAAACTAGTTTTGACATCGATACGCTAAGAAGAAGAAGGAAATAATAAGGGCTATAATAATGGCCATGATAATAATATTAAAAAGTTTTTATGAAAACATTCTCATGAACAAAATTGCTAGCAAAGTGCTAATATTGGATATAGGCTAAGATTAAGATAGGATTTAAACATTTCGAAGACCAATATCATGACCAATAGTTCTGAAAGAAATGAATGTAGGTCTCTATCTCTAATCTAGACATACTAGGAATATCTCTAATTGGGCTATGTAGTCTCCTTCCTCCTTGCAAGACAAGCAAAAAAAGGTCAAACAAAAAATGCCAGGAAAAGTATGCTGGTCCATAAAAGAACTATTTAAAGGCACCTTGCCTATGTCATCTAAGCGTAAGCTAATGGACATGTGTATTCTCCCCATCCTGACCTGTGGTGCAAAGATTTGGTCTTTGAACTACATCATAAAGTCCAAACTTAAAGTTTGCCAACATGCTATGGAGCGTAGTCTACATAGGTGTTAAAATAATGGATCGCATTCGAAACACTATACTGCGCTCCAATACGCAGATCATTGACGTGGCTCAAAAGGCTGCCCAGCTTAACTGGGACTAGGCTGGACATGCCTGCCGCATGCCTATCGAGCCGTGTGCCTATAGACATATAATATATCTATGGGTGAGCCAGTAGGTAAAACACAAAGTTGGTGTCCTGAAATCGCACGACGGGGTCACGGCAGATAAAGGAGGAGATAGCGGGACGACTTAGATGTCTTTCTTAGGAATTGGCAAGAAGTGGCTCAGAGCTGGGAACATTGGAAGGGTAAAGTAAACTAAAATACATTAAAAAAATTACGAGTATATAATGCTCAAAAGAAAGAGAGAGAGCCAGTCGCAGTTTTAACAGGATTTCAGAAGAACCTGGCATTTACCTATTTTGCACCAAAGCGGGCACAGTTAGGAAGCTCTTAGCAAAGCCATTTTTTGAGCAACTAGCTGAGCACCTATTTGCATTTGAAATTTATATTATTATTGTTTGTTTAGATTGACTAACAGTTTAGTTCATTAAAGCTCGGTCGGTCATTGTCTTTCTATTGTGTCTCTTTTACGCTACGCTCTCAATTACGCTACTCAAAAGGTTAAGGTATTGTGGGACCAACTTTAATTATTCTTTTTTGTCTTTATATATGTGGAAGCTTGTAATTAGACATTTTGTTATTTACTATTGTCATTATGTTGTTATTAGTCTGTAAGCTTTCCTAAAATGTGAAAAATAAAATAAATAATATATAAATAATAAATAGAAGCACCAAAGTCAATAAGTTTAATGTTTCGTAGTAATGTTCGTATTTCTATAAATCAACACGCCTGTAATTTTGTTACAGTTACAATTCTCTTCACCAGTCGTTTTGGTAAAGCTTCAAAGCTTATACTAATTATGATAATACCATCTACCTAACGAGAAATAGGAATCTCTTATTTGCATTTCAGATTAAATGATGCAAAAGTATGAAACTCACTCACGTCAACAATAATGTTAATAGCTTTCAAAATATCTATTAATATGTAGATCGCGCATAATTATGAGCCGCGGGCAGTGTTTTGCATTTAAAATTATGATTGGCTTACACAATTTCGGGAATCACATGCTCTCTGAGTGATATAATGTATGTTGGAAATTGTATTTTGACGCTATTATCATAGTATTGAGCAGCAGTGGCCGAGTGGTAACGGCCCCGACTTACGAGTTTTAGGTCGCGGGTTCAAACCCAGCTAGGCGCATTACTTTGTGTACCTAATTTATTTCATCACCACTGCTCTCAAAACGGTGAAGGAAAAACATCGTGAGGAAACCGGCATGTCCTAGAACCAAAAATTCGAAGACATGTGACATCCACCAATCCGCACTGGGCCCGCGTGGTGGATTACGGCCCATTCTCTCTCTTAGAGAGGAGGCCTGAGTCACAGCAGTGGGAACATTATAAGGCCGACTATGCTATGCTATGCTATCATAGTATACAAAATTTCTTTGAACCATTTGCGGGTAATTTTATTAGTATAAATATATATACAGGCCTTGCGTGATCGCATAAAGAATGTAGATATCCGTAGGAGAACTAAGGTCGCCGACATAGCCCGAAGAATCGCCAAACTAAAGTGGCGGTGGCAGGGCACATTAACTCGATGATCGATGGGGCCGAAAGGTTCTAGAGTGGCGATCACGCACCGGAAAATGCAGCGTTGGGAGGCCTCTCACAAGATGGACCGACGACCTGGTGAGATTCGCGGGAGTGCGGTGGATGCGAGACGCACAGCATCGGTCGTTGTGGTGTTGCTTGGGGGAGGCCTATGTCCAACAGTGGACATCTTTTGGCTGAAATGATGATGATGATGATGATAGTGATGTATACAAGGAATTTAATCAACTTGTAACAGTTTGGTGCTACACATACTTTCGATTCTGAATAACGCTTATTTTTAACCGGCTCGAACCAGTACCCCGCATGAGAGGTCGCTACTGCCGAACGTCTCCACAAGGACGCTCCACCCAAGCAACACATCTCCACCGAGTCCTCTGGGCGATTCACACAATGTTGACACTCGGGTGCTTCTTTTGCCTGGATCAGATGCAGAAATCTCCCGAACTTACCATGTCTAGTGAGGACTTGTATCATGTGGAAGGTGAGGATGCCGTAACGCCTCTCCAGCCACTCCTCAAAGAGGGAGCTTACCACCATGATTATGGTGTTCCCATTACTTAATGTAATGTGCCCAGCTGGGTTTGAACCCACGCCCTACAACTCATAATTCGGGGCCGTTACCACTGAACCACCAATGCTCTTATAACGCTCTAAGTAAATAAGAGCATATAACAATAATAACACATAATGATAAAAGAAAAGAAAAAGTAAACCAGAAGAATAGTTAAAATGTGATGATGATGTGATTAGTGTGATGTGTGTGATGTGGTGTGATGTGTGTGTGTGTGGTGGGATGTGTGAGTGCGTGTGTGATGTGTGTGTGATGAATGTGTGTGTGATGTGATGTGTGTGTGTGTGTATTGTGTGTGTCTAAAAACGATCCCAGTTTAGTTATTTATTTATTTATTACAGTTTGGAGGACTTACAGCTTAAACAAAAATAAAAATAAAAATAAACATAGACGACAGCAACCCAATTACAAGTCCTCAGTTTCTTAATATTGCAATCAAGAATATCCTAGAAAGTTTCAGAATGTGGTGAGCGTTTATAATGTGATACTAGGCAATAAAGCCTTAGCTAAGTGTGCTAGAAAAGTAAGAAGCACTCAACGCTCTTAAGTAAAACGTTGTTTTCACTAGTTTGAATTGTTTTAAAGTTTTTGTTAATTATATTTCTTAATTTCTTCGAATTTGTAATTTAAGTTTTCTTTGTATATCGTTGTTCTAGTAATTAAAATACTTATTGTTTCAAGTAATAAGCGTAGATGTTTCTTTGATTGTTACTCTTTAATTTACGTTAAACAAGATAACTTTGGTATGAGTTCAAGTCTTTTTCTTGTGTGGGAAAATCACCTAATGACAAATTCTGCTCTTGGATGGATCGGGAGATAGTGTCAGACTTTGACTGACTAAAAACCCACTCCTTTTCCTTCTTTGCCTTCGTCCCAGGGCCCCGAGTTTCACTTTCACACTACCCGTGGCCCCAGTAGGCTTCGACCATGCTGGGCCCCTACGATTAGCTGACATCTCTTTGAGGCGCGCGAAGAACAGTACGCGTCGTCGAAGACTTGGGCTCGATCCGGACGGTTACCGGACGGTCGGACGGCGAGCCACCCATTGCTCACGGGAATATAGTCCTTACTTTTTTATATAATCTTTTACTGTCTTTATATAAATCCCGTTGTAGTAACGAGGTGAAAACAACTCTGTTTAAGGCGTACTGCCAAATGTTCTACACGAGTAGTTTGTGGGTCAACTGCACGCGGAGGGCACTAGATGCCCTGCGGGTACAGTATAACAATGGGTTCAGGGTGCTGATGAGGTTGCCCCGATTCTGTAGCGCGTCTGGCATGTTTGCTTCAGAGCGAACTGACGACTTCTTTGCCATTCGAAGGAAAAAGACCGCATCCTTAATAAGTAGAATGAGGGCTAGCACCAACAGCATTCTAAAAACCCTAGCTGAAAAACACGATGCGCCAATATTTAGACACGCTGTCCGGCTGCTTGTGCGGCAGGGTGAATAGAAATTGTTTTTATTTTTGATTATTTTATTATTTTGATTATGTTATTTTTGATTATGTTATTTTTTGATTATGTTATTTTTTATTATGTTATTTTTGATTATTTTTATTAACTTGACTTGATATAATTTAATTCAATTTAATTAATACTACTAATCCTTAGTTGATAAGTTATTGCTGTACTAACCATTGGACCAATGTTGTCAAATTGAATAAATAAATTATTATTATTATTTCGTTTATTCCTTTAACATAACATACAAATTATATTTTTAAATATTTCAATATAAAATTAAAAACATTTAAAAATATAAAAAATAGTAGTCCTCCGGTAACGGGAGCAGGGTCCAAATTACCGGTGGTTAGGGCTCCAGAGACAGGAACCTCCTCACAATGCGAGCCGTATCTAGGAGTACTGCCTTCTGTATCAGGCCCTGGATCCAGCCGCGCAACGACAGCTTCGACAGATGGTTGTCGAAGCTTTTGGCTATAAGGCCATTGGCGGTCACGACAATCGGAACAATGCCCCGAGTCCACATTCCACATGTCGACAACGTCGTGTGCTAAGTCGAGGTATTTGATTTGTTTCTCTTTCTCAGCTTTCACGAGATTCTCGTCATGTGGGATGGTGACATCGACTATCATTGCACGGCGCGCTAATCACTAATTATTATTATTATAACGACAGTAAAAAATTATATAAAAAAGTAAACATTAAAAATAGTGTTCTGGTTTAAAATAATTATGTCGTCACCATATAACACATAGAAAGTTATGTAAATAGCTCGTGACGTATCACAAAGCGTGTTTGTTAATCAGCTTCCGGTCAGGTCCGTTCGCGAACACTGGGGAATTCTGATAACATTCTGTTTAGCGACCGGCACTGGAATTTGTGACCGTAGCCGCAAATCCGACCACAACTACCACCGACCACACTAATTATTAATCAACAAAGACCTGACTTTGCCACGTGTCGTTGATAAGCATACAATAACGACTATATTCCCGCAAGATTTGGCCACAGGCGCAGAGTAGCCAGCCTATCGGTATTTTACAGGTTACATTTTGGAGAGTGTGCGCGGGAATTGCATGACTTGATTCCGCCATCTCCTTTCTACCATCGGACAACCCGACGAACAGCGAGCATCCACCCTTACGTTGTTGAAACTTCAACGGTCCGGTCTAAGCGTTTCGCTTCGTCGTTTATACCGCGTACATCGAAGGACTGGAACAATTTGCCTGCTGCGGTCTTCCCGTCCAACTATAATTTAGGTGTCTTCAAGGCTGAATAGGCTCTTAATAAACTAGTGCGCCTGACCATCAATGATTGCATCTCCGCTTACCATCAGGTGGGATCGCAGTCAAGCACTGGTTTATATCAATTAAAAAAAAAAAGATTTGGGCAGAGGTGTTCAATTAGTTCTCATTTCGCTAGTTGAATTTATACCAACTGATGAGAAATTGCCAATGGAAGATTCAACTTAGGAATGACAATGCACAACAAACCAGCTTGTGTATCCTATAGATTACAATAGTATATACTCTTTGGACAAATACACATCACAACAGCAAGCAACATAAAGTAAAAGAGAAGAATAGTATAGGATAGAGCAATAAAATGACACAGAATAAAATTACAATGCACTAGCTTCTGACGTTAAAACGTCACATAAAGTGCCCATGTAGGCCTATGTGTAATAAAATAAAAATGATTTTCATGAATTTTATCTCAGTTAGCTTCAGGCTTCAGATACTCGGCGACGTGCGAACGAGGGTAAATCCTAACTAATATTAGAAACTAGCTTTTGCCCGCGACTTCGTCCGCGTAGAAGTCGAAAATGGTTTTATTAGATTTTTTGTGATACGAAAATATGAAATATTATTTATTATCATCGTCGTGTGTGATAGTCCATTGAATTGTATGGCGAGTAATATTGTATCTTAGCCGTGGGTAGCGCCCCTTAGTGAACTCCACTGCGGGTGACGTAACCTACGACAAACTTATTATTTTCTGTTGGTACAGTAATCGAGTCTAGGATCGAATTGCAAAATTAAGTTTGTTTTTATTGTATATACTTTATGGGATAAAAAGTACCCAGTGTGGTGCCCGGGATATTAAAGAATAATTATACCAAGTTTCATCGTAATCGAATCGGTTGTTTTTGCGTGATGCCTGAACAAACAGACAGACAACAATTTTTTTTAATCACATTTTTGGGTTCGGTGTCAGTCTAGTAACACCCACTGCCAATTATTTTTTTTGATATTTTCAATGTACAGAATTTTCACTTCTACAGATTTATTATAAGTATAGGTAGATATGAAAGTAACTCTATCTGTCACGCTTTCACAGTTAAAGTAGATGCTGTACCGATTTTACTAAAATTTGATACAGGGTAAGCTTAAACCCTAAGAAAGGACAAAACCTACTTGTTGCTAAATGTTCTATCTATCTATCTACTTTTTCACTTCGACTTTACATCTGCAATAATCAACATTCAACGAGGGCGCACACCGCTGGCTGGCAGAAGCTGGTAAAATATATACTTAAACTAAATATTTGATTAAATAAATAACTAAATAGCAATAAGAAATATCACTAGGACCTTTGTCATAAAATTAATAAAATTTAAAAAAATCTTTATTTTATTTTTATCTTACGTAAAAGACAAAAAGTCGTTAAGAATAAATAAAGGATTTCAAACATCTCAAGCAAGAAAGACATTGCATATTTATTTTACCTTGAAACGCACTTAAAAGTACTACCGGAACGCTTTCATTATACATAATAGAGAACAGGGGTTTACCCTCCAGTATCTACGGTATATAATGTGTTAACTGCGGTATATACTTAGTTTGAACACTCGGTGTTCAAAACTTCATTAATCTTAGACATGCAGTTTGTATAGGTAATCTTTGAAGATCCGAATTTTGGACATTAACAACATGGCGTAGAATGTGAATGTCTAGAAGCGAAAACCGCTTCAAATACTTTAATGCCTACATTAGAAAAGAAACAAGGATTCAGTTTCTTGAGACATCCTACCACGCGATTCATTTAACGATCTAAGCAGCCCCCCTAGCCAAGTTACAACCGTTTCGTTTCGATTCTCTTTTCGTTGATCGCCTCGAGTCGGCCACGCCTCCTATTCCTTTGTTCTGACCTTGTGACTGAGCGTTTAGATGATGATCTAAGAATTCGTGAAGAACATCTTCTCTATCACTCATTTCTTTCCTACAGTCTCTTCTAACACTAGATTTCGTATACGTACGGCCGGGTACTGTACATGGCTGAGCAGTGGTGGCCCAGTGTTACGCAGCCAGCCTAGCCTTGACTTACGAGATGAAGGTTGTGGATTCCAACCGAGCCAGGCGCATTACTGTGTAAACATTTATTCTATCATCGTGGTTCTCATAACAACCGAAATTCACATGCTTCGCTGGTTTGCGGGAGTCACACTACTAGATAAAATGCGTAGTGAGTACATAAAAGGTAGTTATAAAGTTGCCCCGATAGTCGATAAAGTCAAAGAGAAGCATTTACGGTGGTATTTAGTATATGCAAAAAAAGCTTGCCATTCAACTACCTACGACGAAGCCTATGCGAACTACTCTCCACTTGGCTGACGGTCCAAAGAGACCTCAAAGAAGCTCAACTTGACACCAACATGGCACAAAAACGTTATCAATAGAACTTGAAGACAAGGAGGACGGACCCCAAATAAATGAGATAAGGTCTAGCTAGAAGAAGAAGGTTCTTAAATCGGTAAAGGAAAACATCGTGAGGAATCCTGCATGTTCTGGAACAAAAAAATTCTCACTGACCCCGCGTGGTAGCGGCCCTTTCTCTCTCTCTTAGAAAGAAGGCCTGTGTCCCAGCAGTTGGAACATTATATGGCTATTTATGTTTATAATGTACATGGAGAAGTGGTGGCCTAGTGGAAACAGTTCCGCCTTAAGAGTTGTATATCGCGGGTCTAAACCCAGCCATCGCATTGCTTTGAGTAGGTTAATTTCATCACCTTTCTTCTCGAAACGATGAAGAAAAACATCATAAGAAAACTACATGTGCTAGGACCAAAAATTCGAAGATATGTGATATTCATCAATCCACTCAGAGCCCGGGTGATAGAATATGGTCCATTCCCTCTCTTAGAGATAAAACCTGAATCCCAGCAGTGGGAATATTATAAGGCTCAATATGTGTATGGCTTCCCCTTCTGCACAATTTTCTTACTCTATGACCTCGGTCAGACAAAAGCGTTTTCTTGTCCACCACAATTTGCGGTCACAGCCGGCGACTGTTCCGAACTAAACCGCTTAGACGTCAGTTTCACCCACATCACGGCAGTGTAAACAATTCGGAAAGTGAATCCTTCAGTCCTTTTGTTTGGTTCGATAGACGCGGGCCGTCGCCTTCATAAGTTATTGTCGGATGGTCCAATTCTCAGGCGGTTAACGCAGTTTTTTATGAATAATGTCGTGGAAAAGTTGAGCTAAGTTAAAGTGTTGTTGGACTATTTAGAGGACAGTTAAGTTAAAAAGGGGTGTTCTTAGGGTCACGGGAAGTATTTTTAGTACATGCAGTTTAGCATGTTAGGAGTGTTGATATAACTCTGAACCAATGTTTATACAAGTATTATTTAAATTAGGGCATTCTAAAATTACTTAACTATTACTTAACTGTTTTTTTTGTAATACTAGTATCTATGGTACAGTCATTGAGATAAAATGCGTTTGTTAAAAAAAAAAAACTTTACGTAACCTCTAGATAAGTAAATAGTAAATAAGTGGTGTTTTGTAAGTGTCTAGAATTACTACAAAAAAATGCAGCTTTATAATATTCCTACTGCCAGGACGCAGGCCTCCTCTCTAGGAAAGGGAATGGGGCGTAATCCACTATGCAGCTGGAGTGCATGATTGACGCATGATTCAAGATTCAAAGCATTTTATTTCAAATAAACCAATATAGGCACTTTTGAAATGTCAAAAAGTCAGTCAGAAAAAAACTGATGCTAATTGCACATTCCAAAGCGTAGATCTCTATGGAGAAGAATGTGCAAGAAAATCCATGGCCACTCTTTTCAATTATATTATGTATTACAAATATCTCGGTTACGTGTTGGACGATCGGTGGATGTCATAATAAAACTTATCTATCAGTCTGTTATTCTATGATAAATACAGATACTCCGCTACATCCAGTTTGATTATGAGGCGCATTAATTTATTTTATTTATTTCGTCACCACTGCTGTCATGCGGTGAAGGAAATATATGGAGAGCTGACGTGTGACATCCACCAACCCTCATTGGACCCGTTCCGTGGATTATAGCACAACCCTTCTTTCAAGAGACGAAACGTTACCTGGTTACTTTTGCTACCTGAAATATGCATGTTCCTATGAGGAAACATCCTTTTTTGGGATCCGTACCTCAAAAGGAAGACATGGAACCCTTATAGAATCACTTTTGTCCGTCCGTCTGTCTGTCAAAACCTTTTATCTCGGGAACGCGTGGAGGTATCAAGTTGAAATTAAAACCATGTCTTACACTTAGCTCTGCGGTTCCTAGAAGCTGTGAAAAAATCAAAATTCTGAGTCACGAAAATAAAAAAAATACGGCAGTTTATGCAGCAGAAAACTTGTATTTCGACACTCTCAAGGGAATCAAAATTCATAGGGTACTTTCGGTTGACCTAGAATCCTGCAATTTGGTATGAAGCAAGGTCTCATAGCACAAGTAAAGGAAAAAATCTGAAAACTGTAATTTGTAGTTGCATCAAAAAAAAGTTCTGTTGTGATTCGAAAAAATCTTCGTAACTCAATTCAGGAATTGGATTGTTGTTACAGGTAAGTTTGCACGGAACCCTCAGTGCGCAAGTTCGACTCGCACTTGCCTGGATTTTTCTGTGTATTCCTACAAAACAGGAGTGTTAGATTATTTATTATATATTTTCTATCTTGAATCTTATTTACCAATTTGCCAGTCCCTATAAAAGTCATCATCGATCCCTCGATAATCATCTGCATACCTTTCAATATTCCGTTGAAACTCAATGTAGATCGAAACGTTTCATAACTTACAAATCGAAGTTTCGGGTCGCTCAGAAGATTCATTACCATAATAGCTTACTACAGCAGATTTAGTATTGAATTACCAGAAACTTTAACTACGTTAAGACGGGTGTTAGCGAAGATCTAGAGACCTATAATTCCGGCGAGTTATACAGGTTATATAGCACTATCCCTTTCTTACACCAGAATAGTGATGATTGTAAGACGTCATGTGGCTGCCCGAGGTTTATTTTTCTGTTGTATTCGAGTTTCGCCTTCTACTTGTGTATAGCATAGGCTTGTTTTTTATTTGAATAACAAAGATGACGGAGAAAATATTATAGAAGAACGTTTATATTAAGACCCGGTAGGTCAGATGTATGATTATATCTACATTTAAATGTAATGGTATGCCAAGGCTATGAGTGATGAACTTATTTAACAGCTTTTTTTTTGCTTAGCTTACGTATACACATTGTTCAACTCTTAGGCAAAAGACCTTTCCTAAATTCCTCCGAGAACATTTTACCCACGTCACTTCGATACTTCTGCAACCGCAAAAATCCGTCCTGAGGCTCGTACCCCGAATTGGTAAACTTAATAACATAATTATGTACGTTTCAACATTACAGTAACCACAATCTTCAGCCTACATCAGTCTAATGCAGAATTCTCTAGTCACATTGCAAGTTACCTCAATCCTTCGGCATCCTGCAAATCTTCCTTCTCCACATAATTTAAGACCAAACTACGGCTGCATAGCATAGTCGGCCTTATAATGTTCCCACTGTTGGGACTCAGGCCTCCTCTCTAGGAGAGGGAACGGGCCGTAATCCACCACGCGGGCCCAGTGCGGGTTGGTGGATGTCACATGTCTTCGAATTTTTGGTTCTAGGACATGCCGGTTTCCTCACGATGTTTTCCTTCACTGTTTTGAGAGCAGTGGTGATGAAAATAAATTACACAAAGTAATGCGCCTGGCTGGGTTTGAACCCGCGACCTACAACTCGTAAGTCGGGGCCGTTACCACTCGGCCACCACTGCTCTCAGTCAATAGTTTGGATAACAAAACAAATAAACTTAATCAAACTGCAATATTCTTGGTAGGAACAGCTGGTGTGCATATGCAAGAAAGTCAATAAATCTTAGCAGAAATTCGTAACAGTTCAACTACTTCGCTTACGCGAGCAAGTAATGGATTTCTCGTTCTACCGTCTTCATTATGCATAAACCCTAGGTCCGTAGTTGCTCAAACTGTTGCTCTAATGTCCGGCATAATTATATGCAAACATTGAAGTCGGTGTGCTGGACTACGGTGGCTGTTTAACTCTCTGCCGCTATTCTTAGCGAAGACTGCAAATATGTATATAAAAATAAATCCTACTCCTTACTCACTATTTAAAATACCATCATCTTCTGAAGATTACCACTATTTTTAGCAAAGATACTACAGATATGTATCTGATAGAAATCACGACGTATATAAATGTTTGTCCTAATTTTCACTCAGGACCTCGCAAGTTAGCTGCTGTTAGCTTTTTTCTTCTTCTTGGTCGTATCACTCTTGCCACTAGGCCGTGATCAAAGGTAGCTCTCATCAATAAGTTGCAGTTATCTTTAATCAATGCAATTTCTGCACTGATGCCACCACTTAATATCTTGGACTGCTCTATATCGTTTTTAAGGTTGAATGATGTAAGCTACACATTTGATTACCTACTGTAAATTTAGTGACTTCTATAAAATCTACTGGGTACTAGATAGCAGCAGCTGGAAACTCAATACATTTTTGCAGAAATTTGTAACAGTTCAACTGCCCCGCTTACGCTGGCAAGTAATGGATTCCTCGTTCCACCGCCTCCATTATGCATAAACCCTAAGTCTGTAGTTCCTCAAAATGTTGCTTAAATGTCCGGCATAATTATATGCAAACTTTGAAGTCTATGTGCCGCCAGAGGTTCTCTTTCGCCGCCAGCGTTTTGTTATAAAACCCGTTTACAGTTGGACGAATACTAACTTAAGTTTACTTAATTATAAGTCAGTTTTAGGAATGGTCATTAATTTGGCAAGGCATTTATTCTGTCATAATGAACAACGAGTATTACTGCTTTACTTTTAATTTTTTGATAATTTAATTGAAATGTTAATGGCTAGGATTCATCATCGTCATCATCATTATCATCTCAACTGAAAGACGTCCACTAACGTCAAAAGTTTTTATTTCACATAGACCTACATGGGCACTTATAAAACGTTAGAAGCTAGTGCACGGTTCCAAATTGGTCGTTTCCTATAGAGAAGAACCGACAAGAAACTCCATGGTTACTCTTTTAAAATAATTGTTGTTCTTACAATATTTCCTCTCCAATATTTTAAAGTACAATAAAAACACTGTTGGACTTAGGCCTTCCCAAATGTCGCGATAACGATCGGTACAGTGCGTCCTAAGATTTTTGCTTTGATTGAAATTGATTTATCCTGTATTTCAACAATTTTGAAGTTTTAAAGTAATTAAGGTCGAATGTGTTGAATATACAAAACAGATTACTTTTTATTTGACCTATATTCTGCTTTCTGCTTCTGTCTTACTTCCCTATTTCGTGTATTCCGCATCCAGGTGAACACGATACTGCATAATACTGAAGACAGGGTTATCACAAGTACATCCAGTATAAATACCTAAAGGCTCTGTAAGCCTTCTCCAAGATAATTCCCTGAAACTATTTTCTTAAAAAAAACTTAAACAGCTGCTTAAAATGGCTTGTAGGCGTGCATATATACTAACTATAAATATATTCAAGACCCAGTGGTCGTAAATAACTAACTACAAACACAAATGAATATTATTATAGCATTTGGGTTGGCTTAATTCAGCCTTCACAATTCCTATTGAGTTTACATTTCTGGAACAAAATATACAAAAGCTACTAGCGTTAATGTTCAACTCCTAGTATTATGGACATCGTATTTGAATTTCACAATACTTGGAGTTATTTATTATCTCTCAAATTCTTCACCAAATTTTGCAGTTATTATTTTGGTTTATTGACTAACAGTTGCTAAGAAAACCTCCTCCTTAGATCGTATTCTTCAATGCTAATTGTTTTTTTTTTCGTGTGGGAAAATCATCTAATGACATCCCCCGCTCTTGGGCGGAGTGGGGGATAGTGTCAGACTTTTACTGACTAAAAACCCACTCCTGTTCCTTCTTTGCCGTTTTTTCAGGGCCTCGGGGATCTCTTTCGCATCACCCATGGCCCCAGTAGGCTTCGACCATGCTGGGTCCCTACAGTTGCTGACATCTGCTTGAGGCGCGCGTGGAACAGTAAGCGACGTCGACGATTTGGGCCCGGTTCGGACGGTTACCGGACGATCTGACGGCGAGCTACCCATTGCTCGCCGTCCGCAAGCCCGCGCCTACGGTGGCCGGAAATCGGGATCGGAGTCCCGGCTCAATGCTGAGGGTTGTAACCTCCCTGTTTCATCACTTTCACCAAGATATTCCTCCGTCTGTTTCTATCTCTGGCGGTGTGAAGGGCATTGTATACCTTATAACCAAGTGAGCTAACATGGCAGGTGTATAAAAAACACAATATGAATTAGAAAACAAGGAACAGAATAGCTGCTACAAAGCGACACTTTGACATGTCTTATCTACATTAAGTCATGGACTACAAAAGTATTTTGAAATTAGGTTGGGTTATCTTGAATGTACAATTGCAAAGTATTGTGCCCAAATATATTTTAGAACTTCTAGAAATAACTCTTAAACTTTACAAACTTACTACATCTAAACCCGTTTCACTTTCTTATCTGACAGTTTTTCTAGGTCCGAAACTCTCAGAGAAATATTTCATTTAGATTTTGTTGAGGGCGTCTTAAAATTGTGAAGTTAAACTTCGATCTTTCGATTTTTACGTGACTTGGAAGTTAATGTTGTTCGTTTTTGACCTTACTTTATGTTTGTATGTCACTCTTTGGGTTGCACGCTCGTCTCTCGTAGCAACCCTTGGAGGAATCCTTTGAAGGGATGCCCTAAGGTATTTTGCTTCCACATTTCAATGATGTGTAGGATGGGTTGTTTGTGATGTTTGTACCTATCTCTCTCCGTCTCAAATATCTTATTTCACCACATTTCCTAACCTATTAATATTTTGGAGCAATTCATAGGTAAAAATTTTTTACTAATTAAAAATACGACCGACTTCAATGTATAAAAAACACTAAAAAGTGCAAAAAAAACTTTAATTTCGGAAGTCGGTGTTTCCATAATAGTTTTGTCTCTTCGTTATTTAACACCGACTTGGGCACGCCACAATTTTGGCGGTAAGTCCGCTCTTTGAGGCGTGGTTGGAAAGACCTCACGGCGTCCTCACATTCCGCATGACGCAGGTTCTCACCGGACACGGTAAGTTCGGGAGGTTCCTGCACCGGATTCATGCGGAAACGACGCCCGGGTGTCGCCACTGTGTGGCCTACCCGGAGGACACGGTAGAGCACACGGTAGAGGTGTGCCCCGCTTGGGTAGAGCAACGCCGTGTCCTCGTGGGGGCAATCGGCGGCGGCGATCTCTCGCGCCGGGCCTTGGTTCAGGCCATGGTCCGGAGCGAGGAGGAGTGGCAGGCGGTCGCCTCCTTCTGCGAAGCAGTAATGCTAGCAAAGGAGGCGGCCGATCGCGTGAGGCAATGGTCCTTACGCTCCAACCACCGCCGCCGGGATTCCGATCCCGATTTCCGGCCACCGTAGGCGCGGGCTTGCAGACGGCGAGCAATGAGTGGCTCGCCGTTCGACCGTCCGGTAACCGTCCGGACCGAGCCCAAGTCGTCGACGGCGCGTACTGTTCCACGCGCGCCTCAAGGAGATGTCAGCAAATCGTAGGGGCCCAGCAGGGTCGAAGCCTACTGGGGCCACGGGTAGTGTGAACCCGGGGCCCTGGGACGAAAGCAACGAAGGAACAGGAGTGGGTTTTTAGTCAGTAAGAGTCTGACACTATCTTCCGTTCCGCCCAAGAGCGGGGATGTCATAAGGACGATTTTCCCACCAAATAAAAAAAAAAAAAAAACACCGACTTCCGAAACTTAAGTTATTTTGCATTATTCAGTATGTTTTTTACATTGAAGTGGGTTGTATTTTGTTTTATTTTACACTTATTAGTTATGGCACCACCACTAAAATTTACCCCTCATCCGAACTTATAGCCAGAGTATATTTCATGACAATTCTAATAATCCCAAACACGGTTAGGTTACAATAATTTATTACAGAGTTCCGGTGCCTAACTTCAGACTTCATCATCAGATCAGTTCAATATATTCTCTGTACTTCTTTTAGTCAGTCATCGAAACCACGTATAAACAAAGCAATTTTACTTGTTACGACGGTTCTGCTGTGATCCTATAAGGAGTTCTGTTCCATAACTTCGAAGGTCATGATCAGATCAGAATAATATTTCTATGGGACCAGTTCGGAAGCATATCCTTTCAATATAAAAAATATTTCAAAATCAGTCGTCTATTGACCGAGAAATCGGTGAACATACATAAAATATATATATATATATATATATATATTCAGCCGAACATGGCGGACATCCCACCCATACGTACAAAAAGCGTTTTGGGAATACATTTATAATGCGTACAGCTACGGCGTGGAATTCCCTACGGAGTCTGTGTTTTCTGATAGCAACAACCTAGGGTTTAGGTCTTTAAGTCAAAAGTGAATTGGTTACTTCTAGGCAATCGTGCTCCATCGTCGGCCACATCATCGCTTACCATCAGGTGAGATTGTCGTCAAACGCGAGCCTATCAATAATAAAAAAAAAACATAGAATCTCTTCCTTTTTGTAGTCGGTTAAAAACTAACCGTCCGGACCGAGCCCAAGTCATCGACGGCGCGTACTGTTCCACGCGCGCCTCAAGGAGATGTCAGCAAATCGTAGGGGCCCAGCAGGGTCGAAGCCTACTGGGGCCACGGGCAGTGTAAAAGCGAAACCCGGGGCCCTGGGGCGAAGGCAACGAAGGAACAGGAGTGGGTTTTTAGTCAGTAAAAGTCTGACACTATTTCCCGTTCCGCCCAAGAGCGGGACTTGTCATAAGATGATTTTCCCACCCAATAAAAAAAAACCCATGTCGTCTTTTTTTTAAGTTTTTATATTTTTCGTTTTAAAGACATTCGTGATTGGAAACGTGGAAATTATCTTTGGTGAATTAAAACAACGTACATTAACACTGATATTTTTATTCCATGATTCCTCTCCGATGGTACAAAATTATGTTTTATCTGATATTCCAAATGACTTTGCATAAACATACAAATATAAGGAATTTTGATGTGTAGCGCGTAGTACCTGAAACAATAATGCAATTAATTAGAAACTGTTTAAAGAATAAATGTCTTTGTTACGAATAAACACGGTGTCTTTGACATCGACGTACAAACAAATACAACGGATTATTATCATACGTACATTATTCTGGACCCCCCAGTGGTGGAATTTAGCGTCGGCTATTTACATGCTTTTTTATCTGTACTTTTTTAATTTAAACTATGTAAAATCGTTATTCTAACCAACCCCGATGATATTTTTAGTAAAAAAAAAAAAATAATTAAAAAGTCATCGGGGTAGATAAAATCGTTATGCTGATCTATCTCGAGGGCGTTTTTAAATGTTAAAAGTAATTCTTTTATTTTTACTAAAAAAGAATAACGATTTTATACGGTATAAATAAAAAAAAAACAGGTTTTTTTTTTATTTGAAAAGTATGGTCGATAAATTCCACTACTGGGGGTCCAGAATCATGTACTGGATCCATTGTATTCGTTTGAGCATCAATGTCAGAGACACCCTGTATATTAGTAGTAATTGTACTAATAACAAAAACGTATTAATTGAAAATGGGATTGTAATAGAAATTGATTACACACATAAAGAATATTATTAACCATTAACACAGCAAATGAGTTAACGCTTTTAATGACAACATTTTGCTTAGTCCTGTGTATCAAAATTATTAATAACGGTTCTTCTGATACCGTTGCCATTTCCAAATTCATCAGTTTTGTTACAGGGTTGTTCCGAATTCGCTTTGCAATAATTACCCTGTATCTCTTTAATCCTATCCCATTTACCAGAAACTAAGAGGTTTTGCCTAAGCGTCAGGTGTTGTGACAAATGCTTAGTTCAGGCAGTATTAATTAATAAGTTCATCTATCTATCCTTGACATAGATTTTACCACTACCCAAATTTTAGGTACAGAATTTTAATTCCGGCAGGCATTCCTGGATTTACACTTATTTTATTACTTTTTCTTCAACTTTGAAGAACATAAAAAATGCAAAAAGCTCATTCAGAGACATACTTAATACACACGAAAAAGGTGTACAATGATTTAATTGATATTAACAAAATCAATTTAATAAACAATAGAACTGCCCGACTTCAATTTGGTGTTTAAAATTCTCTTGTTGATCGGCAAAGCAAATTCACACTCACGTCTTTATTGTTAGGACGAGAGCACAATGGACATGATTTGAATGGAACTGAAAAGCTATATCTAGCGGGAGACGGATTACATGCGGTAGTGGTCGAACGTCATCGGATTAGAGGTTTTAGAGAATTACGTTACAACGGAGTTGACAGTTAATTTAACGAGATTCGTGTACAACATCGATATACTTCATTTTGCTAGCAGTTTTAGACTGAAACCTAGATAGGTACTAGACCGTATATTTTATCATTGAAATACAGTTACATTTTTTTTCTGTGATGCTACGATTAATACAGAGTATATCATTGAGAGGTTAGTTAGGTACATGTTTTGAACATTCGTTAAAATGTATAAAACAACGAGAAAGTAATTTTGGTGACCATCAATTTTGTAATGGAACACTAACTGATTTTAGGCTACGTATAAACAGTCTCTCAAACAACAGTTAAAAAGTTGTTAAAAGTGTCCTAAATTATTACTTATTCCGGACCCTTTACTGCTGTTAAATTATTTCAAGGCTGCTAGATATTTTAACGGACATAAAATTTCCCGTTTTGGAATTATTTATTCAGCAAAAACACGTAGAATGAGCATTGCATGCATATATATCATCAATAAAGAATTATATACTCATTCTCACGAAAGTTGCTATGTACCAGTAATCTAGAACTCGAAACGACAAAAACAACACCTTGGAATGACGTTCAGTTTCCTAAAGGAAAATCGAAGTGTCTTCAACTTTGGACTTGGAACTCGCAAACTAACTTAATCATAAGTAAACACTAAGAAACTGTACGCGGAGTTAATAGAATATAACCACACTGAATTTAGAGAGGAGTGCAATGAAATGAGTCGACTGTTAGTGGACAATCGATAGCGTCGCTCTTTTAACTTTTGGTGTTTGGCTACTCCTCTATCACTTGACGGCAACGTGTCCCTTACTGTATAATATATAGATTATCATATAATTATATATTTATATTGTCTTTGATCATGACTCTACTGCCTAATTTCTCAATTTATTTGAGATTGGCGCAGTATATTTCACCTTTCACTTGATCAATTTTTTTTTTTCTTATATTTCTATTTTTGGTTCTAAGCATATAAAATCAAATAATAAAATGTAAAACATACCTTCATCTATAGAATTTGGCATAGTTATACTATGCATCTCGGAGTCTCTTAAAAATAAGTAGTTTGCTTTAAATCCTGTAGCATCAAGCCTGTCGTTAGATTTGAAGGTTATTCTTAGAAAATTCTTCTCTGAGGTTACTTGGAGCTCTTTTAGTTGACCACAGTGCCTGTGGCTTTGTGATTCGATCATTTGACTGTAAAACTGGACGTAATCACTGGCTGATACTGCTTCACATCTGAAATAAAGGCTTAACATAAAAACGGATTATATGATTTAAATGTCACCATGATTTTTAAGGATGAGAAACTAGCGGATCTACCAGAAAATCGTTATAAGGAAAAACAATGTTTGAGAGCCAATTAATGAAAATCGAAAGTTCATGTCATGTCCAACCTAAATCACAACGAACTAGGCATATTTTATCACTAATCTATACCCTACATGAAACCAATCGGCTTGAAGACCCTTATCAAGTACCCACCGCACTCCACTAGTGACGAAAATCACTTGACGAAAGACTTTTCTAAATCTAATAGTATTCAAATGAATTACTTACGGGACCACACCTTCGACGTCGAAATAAGTGAAATGTAAATGTACTCTCTCGTTTTCGTTGCCGTAGAAGAAGTAATTGCACTCTGTGTCCCTTGGATAGAGGCCAGGGTGGTTTGGTGATGTCACCACCCCCCTCCCCCTCTCGCTGCTATTAAATACGAAGGCACATGGAAATTCTAAAAGTTGGCTCCCCGTTGCGATCCCGTAATCTGAAAGTCAAAAACTTTTTACTTTTGTTTTTTTGGTGTCCGTGGATTTCGGCGTAATTGAAGCTTTCCGGAATGGTGGTACTTTTGGGTATTAATTTATGATTTGTTACTTCACTTGAAAATAGCGCAAAGTTGGAGGGTTTCTTTTGTTTCACAATCGTTCTCCATTTCCATCGTCGAGATTCTGATTTTCACATTAAAAATTCTATTTACATTATCATAAGAAGAAACTATCTACGCAAAAATAAAGATTCATTCCTATAGCAAAAGAATTAAAAAAAAAGCAACGTCACCATGGTTGAAATGCGAACATTCATAAAATGCGAGGAATTACGCGCGGACGGCATCAAGAATGATGAGGTAGGAATACGTGGTGCTCTGAATTCCGATGTAGAAATGACAAAAGGTTTTCAAATATGATGAAAATGTGTTTGAAACTTATATTTTAGAATGGGACAGTAAGTTGAATTATAAATGCGATCATAAATTTATCATCTACTTAATTTGTACTGGGCAGTCTCATTTTATAACTTGTTGGTATTACAAATGTAATACCTATAGTTCTTTGCCATCTTGAACGATCAAACAGGAAAAACACAAGTCCGAAGCCATACAAATTGATATCAATCAATCACAATAAACCTAAGACATGACCACACATACGAAATTAAGATAAAACGAAAGAAAGACGTACCTTCAACAAAGGAGTATGATATCTTAAACCCCCTGCTGTGTCTCGATGAGTATATTCCACGGAACTCGATAGATAACTTGGGTCCATTCGACATTATTGGCTTCGGTATATCGTTGCCGCAAAATGATGCCATCTTTTCGAGACGACCGTCTACATACAAAAATACGTCGAGAGAATCCATACTCTCGCAACTGTAACAAAGTAAATTTGCTTATTCGATATCGCTTCGAGTGCTTTGTTTTCGTTCTTTATCCTTGTCCATTTTGTTTTGTTAAAGTAATATTGTTATTTCATGTTGTTGTTTTTTAAAATCTATTTTTCAAATTATTACTTCCTCTTTGAGCATGCTCACCTGAATGGCAAACAGTTCATCACAAAGCTTGCAATCTATTTCCTCTATATTGACATAAAGTGGTTTCGTATATGCACAAGAATATGAAATTGTGAAAACATTGACTGCAATTGGCATGAGTGCGCAGGTATCGTCATTAGTGGAAGCATTTTTTTGAAGCTTAAAATCTTACATGGCACGGTCCAACATACCATTGTAAAATGACACTTCTCCAAAATAGGTTGTCCTAACACCCGTGTGCGAATCTCATGAACTTACATATTAACTTAGTAAGTTGTAGTTGTGTTTATAACTAAAAAATAAGTTAGAGATCTAAGAAAAAAATATTAATATTTTTCAAGAAAACTTAAAAACTTACTCTATAATATTCTCTGTTATTCGCTGCAAGCTAAAGTCTTCAAACACCAGCCTGACTCTTTCCCTCCCTCGGGCTAGAAAGTCGTAATGACATTGCGTTTTCTGTGGATAGGGGGCTGGGTAAAGGAGCGATGTCAATTTACCGGTCTTGCTCTTGTCGCTGCTGAATACTTTATGGCAGGATGATGCTGGAATGAAGGTGTCATATTACTAATGGAATGCATACATTTGTTCATTGCAATATATGAAATTCGAGACATATAACGTTACATTTGTGGATCATTCTGCGTGAAATGTTTCATATATTTTGAATAGATTGAATTGAGTTATAAATTATTTATGCTGTTAAAATGTTGTGTTTTTTTATGATTATTTATTGTAGTAATTTATAAAATACTAGCTTTTACCTACGGCTCCGTATGCGTAGAATTAGAAAACATATAACATGTGACATAGTAAATCTATATCTTGAAATCAGTATGTGTAGAATTGGCTACTGAATCGGTTTTTATTATTTTTGAAACAGGTAATTTTAATATCCAAATTTTTCAGATATTATGTGATACAATTAGGATAACTAATTTCTTTTAAAAAAACACTATCTAAGTACATTTAAGTAAAACTTCAGTCAGTTTCCTAATTGGGGAGTAAACAGGTGTGCAATATTCCAATGTCATGTTGTAGAGTATGTCACTAAGTGATAAAGTAGCATTTTATTGGTGAAAGATTTATTTTAATCGGTCTAGCAGTTTTCGGGTGTAATGGTTGGTACGAGTAGATTAGAAACAAAAACCGAAATATTTCCCCTTTATAATATTATTAGTATATTAGCATATAAAATATAAAGGGTATTAATATAAAACTAATTTAAAAACTTAATCATTTATTTGCTTTATAAGCATTTTTACGTGCGTGGAAAAGCATTGCTAGTTAGAAAAATAGAGTCCAAATAGAAAATCTTATTCTAACGTCTGTTAAATTCCGTTTCTATCTGAAACCAGGCAAAATTCTTATCCCCTTGTATGCTACATAAAGTAAGTCTTATGCTTCCGCCTTCGTATTAATAAATTCTCAAGCAATTTGGCACGATTCTATGGACCAAACATATTTGAGAGAAAACTCAATAGAAGATTTAAAATCTACCGTTTGAAAATCATTGGCACGTGTAGAACTGTACTAGTCGTTAACGCTTTAATTTAAACCAATTGAGCTTTGGAAGTTATTTTGAGTTACTTATTTCCTTCTTTCCTTAACTCACTTCCTTGACTTAGAAACTTAGCTGACGAATCCAGTAGTAAATCACTTAGATACAATTTGGAATAGAAAATATGCATGCAATTTTTTTAATTGCTAAATTATATTTATAGCTCTGGTATATAAAAATAATTAAAATATCTTCATCAACAACGAAGCTATAAATCTTCAAAATTTCTAATAAGAAAAGTAAGTCCGACATGGTCTTTGATGTCAAAGGCCATGACACCTGTATGGCCACCATAGAAAAGTGCGCCTTGATGAGATAGACCGATATATTTGTTTAAAATTGTTATATCTCGTTTGCTATTGTACTAATTTTGATATTCTTTTCACAATTATTAATCTATTGTTGTATATTTACTGATGAATTAAAAATTAAAAAAAAATTCAAACATACTCCATAGCCTAGCTATAGCATATATACAATTTCACATTTAAAAACAGAAAATATTAATTTCATGCATAGTCCCCATTATGAATGAGTCAAAAGTTGGTAGGAATTAAACTATCCCACAGTAGGCACACTTTTACCTAGCTTCTCATAAGGAGAAGAAACGATCATTAATCGCCATGCTCAAGACGACTGAACGATTTCAAAGTTACCTTAATCATATTAATATTATAAAGGATTTTTTTTTATATGTGTCTATGTTTAATACTCATTCACGTTCAAACAACATAAAGGAAAATTTGGCACATCAGTAGACCATGCGCATAGTATATTGTTCCCTTGGATATTTTTCTATTTTCAAGCGGGCGAAGCCATTGCCGGAAGATAGTTGTCTCACTATTTTTCCTTTTTCCAAAATGTCTAGGATATACTTCTAAAGTGGTTTATTATATCTAAGTTTGATTGTTAAATTCATATTGGTTTTCTTCTTCTTCTTCATTGTCAGTATCAATCATGGCAAAGTGGTCGTGGTCATCACATCAGGTGTTGGTGGAAAGCTTCACAACACGCCGCCACTCCTCTCTGATAGCCGCCTTCACATTGGTACTTGTCCGGATTAACTAAATATTTAGTTTTAAACATTACTGAGTAGTAAAAACGACGCGTCTTCGGCAAGTGAATGCCTTATAAAACATCACGTCATCTTTATTAAAATTTCTAAGCTTCAAGAAGAAAGAACCGTCTACAAAGCATCTTCCACAAAGATGGCACTCCTAATAATATATGAGGTGATTTTGCTTACAAAAACGCAAAACCCTCTGTTTTTAAATGGCGACCTTATTCTAAGTACTTACTGGCGGCGCTTACAGCCGGTCCTAAGCCGGATATTGCCTCCGTTGTACTTGATTTCTTATTAATATCCCCATCTGGTGAGAAAGAGAAGATTATTGTTTTTCACAGTATTAAATTTTATAAAGTTTGATATGAAATAGCAAAGGCTATTTATCTACAATTGATAATTTTAGAAATACAGAGAGTAATAGATATCTCATAGTAGACAAGAAAGGAAATTAACATCATACAATTATTTTGTATAAAATACTTCCTTTAAAATTTTTGACTTGACAACATTGAAATTTAAAGAAAAAAAATTAAGTTTTCAAAGACTTAAGTATTGATTTAGTAGTATTGCTAGCTAGTCGGTTTTATAACAGTTGCATTTCGAGGAGTGTGCGTTTTAATTCTGCCAAGCCCATTCTATAATCGGATCACCAGTCGTACGCAAAAACCAAAATATGGTGGGCTTCCCACCTATACCCACAAAATGTTTTGAAAACACATTTATTGTGCATACAACAAAGGAGTAGAATTTCTTGCTGGATTTTGTGTTACAGCTATAACCTAGGCATTCTCCATCGTCGGCAACAACATCATTTACCATCGGGTTAGATAGTGGTCAAACGCGAGCCTACGAATAATAAATAAAAATTGATAGATTTTTTATTGTGCTGTATTAAAAAATTGTTACATAAATATAAGCAAGTTAATAAACCGGAAAATAGAATTATATTATTATAATATGTCTAAATGTCAATTCAAAGTTACCATCATTATCTGCAATCAAATCTTTTCAATCTCCACAGGACTTCAGGCTCTTTCTTGCCCTATTTTATGATTTATTGAAACTGTCAGTATTTTCTATAAATTTTCTCGATGGTGAACCTTATTAACCTTTTCTGATGATATAATTTATTATGACATGCTTACTAAACCTGCGTTAGGGTCGTCCTCCATTTGGAACTGATATCTTGCTTTGAATCCTTGACCTGGGATGTTGGAATTGGCCGTAAATTGTATCATTAAGTCTGGTCCCGTTGATAGTATCTCATAACCTGATAAAAAATTTAAAAATTATAAAAGTAAATGTAGACATACGATTCCAAGAGAGAGACTAGAAATCATTAGTTTATTCTTGTAGATACTGTAGTTTTTTTTATCAGTTGTAATTTTGTAAAATTACTAATACGCAAATAAGTCAATTTATTATATGCGAACCCCATAGTACCTAGAGGTTTATACCAGTCTTATTTATAATAGACTATCAAAGCCGCATTGCTCTTTATTGTCCAAATGCAATCTCTTTACCTCTTACAAAATAAATCTATATTATTTCACAGAGTTCCTAAGTAATTCGTACCTATGACTTCGTTACAAAGCATGGCTAGAACCGGCGCCGTAGAAGTCCGTCCATCGAATACTTTTATTATGTCAGCACGATTGAGGCAACTGAAAAGTAGAAAAGTTATGACACCTAAAGGAAGAAAACGTATTACTGGTCACAGAATAAATAGTTTCACAGAAGGTCGGCTCCATACAACCGTCTTTTGATAGCTCCTGCCACCGATTTTTCACCACTGATAAACGGATAATTGACAAACGGAAAAGAATCCCTTTATCCAGTGGGGTCATATAACACAAATATTCCCCTAATTGTCTCTACCACTATAGTAAACTCAGACTATGAAATCAAAGTAAGTTCAGATCAATATAATTCGCACGCTTTATAAATAAATAAGTCGCAATAAATAAACCGAGTAATAGTAATGTAGTCTCAATAAAAAAGTATTGTAGTCCAATCTTCAAATTACTGGCGTTAACAATTATTAGCGTTATAAATAATCAAACACACATTTGTATTGAAATATTTATGCCATGTGATCCTACTGACAATGAATTACATTTTTTTCCATTGATCTCTAGTGGTGACAAAGTTGGTGACAACTAGGAACAGACGCATATAGAACGGGTGAAAAGGAGCACACACATACAAGCTTTTAAATGGTTGGTCGTATTATTATCACATTGTCGTGACCTGCCTTAAGCCTTCTATGTGGTATATAGCTTCGATCTTCTATAACTATTTATTCTGTGACATTAATAGAGAAGTAAACTTCTAAATACCTCTCGTCGCCTTTCTGAAGGAACGACTCTTCGAAAACTAACTTGATCCGCTCGTTGTGCCTAAAACAGTAAGAATTCCAAGTATTAAAGTACTTAGAAATGTTAGAAGCGGAATTAGATTTTTGGGAGCACTTGACTTGCGACTTAATAATTCTGAGTTTGAAGAAAAGTTTTGTAAATTGTTCATTGTTAATGGAGAAGTTTATTTCAGCAGTATATTTAAGGAAGATCAGATATTAAGTATTGATTAAAGCCTCAGCGTTAAAATAATGATTGAAATATTCATAAAATTTAAGGTTTGAGTCAAAGGTATGTACTCCATAAATTGTGTTATAATAGTTGATGATGATAGCTGATGAAATTGGCGTTTTCTAAAACATGTTAGTTTGCACTGTGGTATCTTCGGACTGACATGGAATAAACTTTTTATTAAAAGGACGATATTTTTTTCTAAATTTGTTATTTATTAGTTTCTTTTGTGTTTTTCATAATAGGAGTTCCACCGTGGGAACCATGCATTTCAAAGGGCAAGAAATATCAATGACGTATACTTTCGACTTTCTTCTAACAAACAGACTCTGTGTTATTGTTTGAATAGTTTCCTTTTTGGAAATTTAGTCCTGTATCCGCTCAGAGAAGAAAAGTTAATCATGAGTCAAAATTTTTCAACTGAAAGCCATTGAAACAAAAATGCACATCCCATACCGTTTGATACACACTGTTTTACGGTAGAACTCATATTTTAAAACGGTAGGTATGATTTTTTTTAGATTTCATACAAAAATTGATATAAATATACAGAAAATACAAAGAAGAAAGAAAAAAACGTGTTGCGCCGACCCCAAATAACATGGGACAAGGGCAGGAAGATGATGATGATGATGATGATACAGAAAATACAAAAAAAAAACAAAGAATAACGTACCTTAAATATAGAGTCTATTTGAACTTGCGATTATAAGTCAATCCGAAGATAACACAGTTCAAAGTAACCCGTTTTAAAAAAGCAGCAACTTTATAGGTGTTATTAATCGCCACATCTCAAAATATCACCATTCTCGTGAAACAATGCCCAACGACATAAATCTCTCAACTACACAAACTTCTAACTCACCTCGCGCTAAAGTGATAAGTGCATCTCACATTGCTGGGATAACTCGATGGATATCTCGGACTATACAAGCGTCCATGAGCAGGTCTGTTCGGCTGTGAGTGGAAGACGTAATCACACCACGTCTCAGATACTTGTACTCCGTCTGTCTCGAAATTTCCTAGGAAACGAGAAACAAGTTTTATAAATTGGAAAACTTTAGAAATCGATGAATGGAAGTCGATCTATTACGTGTGTGAAATGTTTGTTTCTTTCCTTTTTAGTGTCGGCTTAAGTCCTTTGTACGTTTTATTTGACAGACTTGACATTGCATGCTTGCTTTGTCTTTGTTATAATTTACTTTAATACTACTATGTATAAAATTTTTGTATATTACTATTGTAAAATCTTTAAATGACATTGGAATATACAGCATACTACACTAGCATCTGTCAGTAGTTTCGTCTGCGTGAAAGTAGAACATATATAGCGTATGTCACTTAGTGATACAGTAACATGTTACCGGTGAAAGAATTTATAAAATCAGTGCAGTAATTTTATAGATTATTTATTACAAAAAAAAATAATACAAATCTTTCGTCTTTATAATATTTATTTTAATAATTTAAACTATTGATTGACTGCAATACCTCCTGATTGTAAGTAGTGATACAATCGTTGATGGTGAGGTGCACTAGTTTATTAGGAGCTTAACAAAAACAAATGAAATAATTGAAAGACAAACAAAAAAGAAACTAAAAAGGATATTTGTCAATTTAAAAAGCCGTAGTAGAAAATAAAGTCACAGACATTCTTCTTAAAACTCATAAACATTTAGAATATTCTTTCATTCATTTGACTAATACCAAGATCACTCAACCTATTGTAGCTTTAACAAAATTAATTGATATATTTAAGGTAACCAAACCAGACACTGATTTGATCAGACAGAGACGGACAGCGAAGGACAAGGGAGATTGACTATAATAAGAATTAATGACCACAGAGTAAAAACTTTATGGATCGAATAAACGAAGTTAGAAGCAAAATGAGACGTTTATTAACGAATATTTTTGTTCTATGGCAAACGTAAAGTTTTAAGTGGTTTAATTGTTTGATTCATTATTGACTCGAGTGTTTTCTGACTTGGTTTATATTAGCCATTTGTGTTAAGAGCAAGGATCTTAATTTAATGTAATGTGAAAACTGAATTTGTTTTCTCGGCGTACCAGAAATGTTTTGCGGAATTGTTTGAAAGTGTTAGCGCGGTCCTGCAACGCAAAGAGCAACTAAAGAAACACGGGTGGGTTTTAGCATAACAGAAAAAATATGTAAGTAATAATTACAAAAGTAATAAAATCTATCTCAATACTGCAATATAGTAAACTTATTCGTATTTTAAATAAAAAAATACTGTCAACCGCACGTTAGTAGTTACATCAGGCTTCGTATTCTATAGAAGCTAGTTCAGCTACTACTGAGATGCAGTTGATAATACTTCAATTTTAAAATTTGTACCAAACATAAATATGATACTCACTTCTATCTATAAACCTATAGTTCCCAACGAAACCAGTAGCATTAGTTGCCTTGGCCCCCGTATGGAGTTCCAGGACTAACAATGGTCCATGGGAGTATAAAGCTGGTGGTGCATCAGCCCTGCTGCCACATAGAACCCTGGACCATGCGGAGTACTCGTTGACACTGGGTGGCCCTGGACCATGGACCCCTCCCTCGGAGTATACTTTCAGGTAGTCGCCACGAATGCATCTGCAAAAAATTTTTTTTTTTTACTTTAAATCGAACTCTCCGTGCTTATAGCTATACTTGTAACTAATTGATTTTTAGATTTGTCGAATAAATAAACTCTTTAAAGTTCATAATAAAATCATTTTAAATTTAAAACGGTAACTATTACG
Source organism: Mythimna vitellina (assembly GCA_949316375.1). Taxonomy (NCBI): domain Eukaryota; kingdom Metazoa; phylum Arthropoda; class Insecta; order Lepidoptera; family Noctuidae; genus Mythimna; species Mythimna vitellina. The sequence continues at coordinate 8,386,191 of OX438696.1, forward strand.
ACAGAAGTCTTTTTCTTCGCTGAAAGGAACGAATTATATCAAATTTTTATTCGAACTATTTCATGCACATCAATGCCGTTAACATTATCAAATACATTTGACTGTGTCAAAATTTAATAATAATTCTCTTTGCACTCTTCCACAATAGAAATCAAGAGCTCAAAGACTAATTGTTCAAAGAGAATTCATGCATTATGAAACAGTATTAAAGGGATTCATTAATTAAAACCCTTGGGCAAATGCAGGTCAAGTGGAAAACTACAGACAAATGATACACATTAGTTGGAATGCCTCTGGCAGTAATGTTGAGGTTATAGTGAAAGATATACGACTAGTTTCTGTCTATTGTGGCAGTAAGTTCGTGTACTAAAAGTTTGGACTACATTAAGTCCCTACTGTTTCATGTGATGCGGATCGAAGAGGATAATGACGTGGGAAATGATTTGAGTATGAATAAAATAAAATAAACTTTATTGAACATTTTAATGGTATAAATTTTACAGAAACTTTAATCTATGAGTACAATAGCGGTGTTATCGCTGACAGCAGTATCTACCAGACAACCTTTGTATGGAATAAATATGTATAAGAACTTAAAACTAAAAAAAATATATGATAATAATAAAATAAATATGAATAGCTGTAGAAGAGTTTTTTGTTTTTTTTTTTTTATTGGGTGGGAAACTCATCTTATGACAAATCCCGCTCTTGGGCGGAGCGGGAGATAGTGTCAGAATTTTACTGACTAAAAACCCACTGCTGTTCCTTTTTTGCCTTAGTCCCAGGGCTCCGGGTTTCGCTTTCACACTACCCGTGGCCCCGATCACTCCCACGAGGTCAATACGTTGCTCTGCCCAAGCGGGGGACACCTCCGCCGTGAGCTCCACCGTGTCCTCCGGACGGTCCACACAATGGCGACACCCAGGCGTCGTTTCCGCACGAATCCGGTGCAGGAACTTCCCGAACTTACCGTATCCAGTGAGAACCTGCGTCATGCGGAAGGTGAGGACGCCGTTAGGTCTTTCCAACCACGTCTCAAAGAGGGGACTTACCGCCATAATTGTGACGTGCCCAGTAGTAAAAGAGTAAGGGACACTTCGTCTAAAAGGATAGACTGTAAAAGATGGTACGACTAGGAGGATGGAGGCTGCTTAGATGACGACTAATCGAGAAGAATGGAACACGAAAACGTGCTGTTGTATTTATTTGAGGTACCCCAAATAAATGGAGAAAATAGCTTATGAACTTACTTCTCCATATTTCTTTTCACTGTCGCACGGGTTTTTGTCTAATTCTTACATTGTGTCTACAATCAAACTCTAGAACGTGTTTTCCTTTGATGTTAAAAGAACTGGGTCAATTTTTATATTAAGCACAAATTTCGTAAAACACTTAAAATCTTCTTAGACTTAGTTTGTTCATCGTCATTATAATTATATTTTGGGTTCTCTTCATTAAAAAGTTTTGGTAGCTATATATAATAGTATTTATTTCATTTTCTTATTATATTATATTATATGAGAGCAGTGGAGGCCGAGAGGCATCACATTGTGTAATTTATTTCATCACCACTGCCCTCAAAACGGTAAAGGAAAACATCGTGAGGAAACCGGTATGTCCTAGAACCAAAAATTCGAAGACATGTGACATCCACCAACCCTCACTGGGCCCGCTTGGTGGATTACGGCCCATACCCTCTCCTAGAGAGGAGGCCTGAGTCCCAACAGTGGGAAAATTATAAGGCCGACTATGATTATGTTATGTATTTTATTATTAAAAAAATACGTAATATTAATGATGTTGAGTTTTTCTAACCCAAAGGAAAAGACCCTGATAGAAAATGCTTGTTGCATTAAGTCTTTGTATCACGAAAGTAAAAATTAATTTATAAAAGAATGTAGACTAAGAATAAGAGTTAATAAAATTCTACTAATTGTACGACTTAATTATGAAATACCCACTTTGGTATATCGATATTTACGCTAAAATTTAAAGTAATCAATCAAATAACCATTTTGACAAATCCCACCGATAAGTGCGAAGTTTATATTTCAAAGTGGCAGATAAGCAACTCGACCCAACCCTTTTAAAGCTAGGTAGACAGCTGTGGACACTGTTGCCATAAGCCTAATATAATCCCCTAGTAACACTCACGACACTTAGGTAGGGTGACCTATTTTTAAGTCAGGATCACACGGGTAAAGCTCGCAAATTGTGTTACCATACCCGCTAGATTTTGCAGTCACTAAGTGCGGACACAATGTCATTACTTCAGCGAGGATGTACAACTTTTAACATAAAACTTACACTAATACACTATGACTGGACAGTTTTAGCCACTAAAGCGTTTAGTACTTGGTAAAACATGCTGAACTCTGTTAAAATCCTGTACATTGTGTGGAGTTAGCCGCTGCTTGCTCGTGCCTGCGACTTCTTATGGCCATTTTGCTGGTAGTAAGTACACGACTTTCGCGTTCATTGTTGAGTGGTAAAAGTGCCTATGTGTTTGCGTTACCAATTTGCTAGGCTTAGTAATTATGTATTCATATAAGGCCAATGATTTTACCATTCAGATTTTATTTCAATTGCTTTTTTTCATAAATTTGTAGCTCATAGAGGCTCTTAAGGCTCATATGGCTCATAGAGGTATAGGTTCTATGTACTTACACCATTAATAGGATTCGATGGTGCGGGTGACAGCTTTCGGATTCATACAATGTAGGTATATACCTATTCTTTTATTTCATCTTAAATATACATATTTTCGTCCTGCTATCATTCTTCTCATGCTATGTAAAAATACCTTAGGTTTTCTCAAAGGAACACTAAATTAAATACATGACGCATGAAATATCCTATAGAATTTTACTTCCATTCTAAAGGGTAACCAAATTATTACCGGATATTAAAATGCCGTTGAGAGTTTCAAGTTGGAAACATTTGTTCAGCCATAGTTTTAATGAATTTAGTTTTCGATACCCTACCCAAAATTTGTATTTGATATTTTGTGATTTTATGCCACGTTTCACTGTTTGCTCCTATTCTATAGAGACCTTCTAATTGTTTAGTAATTAAATGTGTACCGTTGTTTGTTGTTGATTGGGGTAAGTGGTAAACATGGGGTTTCTCTGGGGAGAAACAAAATTAGTTACCCGAGTTATCTTCCAGCTTAGTTGGTCTGAAGGGATAAGGGAATTTCGACGCTCTTATCTTTACTACTTAACTATCTTACACGATAGTAAAGGTAACGTCAACAATTAAAATACTAGTGTACCTACTTAGCTTTTTTAACACCTGACGCAAAAAGAGAGGTGTTAGAAGTTTGAATGTGTCTGTCTGTCACACCGTAGCTCTTAAACAAGTGAACGAGTTTTTTTTTTGGTGGGAAAATCATCTTATGACATCCTCACTCTTGGGCAGAGCGGGAGATATTGTCAGACTTTTACGACTAAAAATCCACTCCTGTTCCTTCATTAACTTTCGTACCAGGGCCTTCCTTTCTGAATCAGACTCTTGGCCCCAGTAGGCTTCGACCCTGCTAGGCCCCTACAGTTGCTGACATCTCCTTGAGGCGCGCGTGGAACAGTACGCGCCATCGACGACTTGGGCTCGATGCGGACGGTTACTGGATGGTCGGACGGCGAGTCACCCATTGCTCGCCCTCCGCAAGCCCGCGCCTACGGTGGCCGGAAATCGGGATCGGAATCCCGGCGGCGATTGGGGCGTGTGGACCGTTGCCTCATGCGATCGGCCGCCTCCTTTGCTAGCAAGTGAACGAGTTTGGAAGCGGTTTTCTCGTGATTGTTTTAATACATATTTCATCTTAATTGGTTCAGTGATAGTTGAAGATATCTGGGATGGAAGTGGCGATGAATAACTGAATGTTTGCAAACACAATATAATTAAAATAATAAATTTATTTATTTCAGGCTTGTTATATCATCCACCATCATGTTCACCACCATGTTATATCATATATTTAAGTAAGGTTAAATTATAAGTTAAATTAAATTACTTACATTAAAAATAGGTCACTGATTTTTTAATTTGTAATTAATGTTTTATTTTGTAAGGAGCTAAATTTTTAAGCTCTGTTTACACAATCAATATACCATTTTTGACATCAATGACTATAGTTTAGCTTTGAACTGAAACAACTGAAAGTCATGAAAGAGGTTTTGACCCAGGATAATACAGGCTGGGTTGCAAGCTTGTTCGAAAGGGTCAAGATGGCCCTGAAACGAAAAGGCAACCGAAGGTACACGGATCGACATTAGTTAGTAAAAATCTGACACTTCCTCCCGCTCCACCTTAAATAGGGGAATTTATTTGATAAAAACATTTATTTTTCTCACCACAATATCACAGCAATTACAAAACTAAGACAATGCCAATAATTGGGTTCATACTGTAGGAGACGATGCCTAAGGTAGGCTTTTGGCCTGTATTTCAGGTCACCAGGCCTTAAAAAAGGATAATACAGGCTGACAGTAATTTATTGTAGCATCCATTAATATGATCCATAATCCTCAAATTCTGATCATGGTTCAATCAAAAAAAAATCTAAATAGAAATTAGAGAAATAAGGCACTGATAATACAAAAACAAAGCCGACATCCGAACCTTCTCCCTTTCGTGCCGCCATTTTTTTAATTAACGAAAAAATTCAAATCGAAAAATTCAATTTGCGGTTGTATTCCGTATCTGTTTACAACACCTTTTTAGCGTTGAATAAATCAAAGCGTTAACAAACGAACATTGGGGAATGAAGGTGGATACATGTTTAATGAAATCGTTATAGTAAAACTAGCTTCTGTCAGTGACTTCACCTGCGTGAAAGGTTTGTTCATACAAACTTTACACACCCGTTTTAACCCTTTCATCATCATCATCATCATTTCAGCTGAAAGACGTCCACTGTTGGACATAGGCCTTCCCCAAATGTCACCACAATGACCGGTCCTGTGCGTCTCGCATCCATCGGATTCCCGCGACCCTCACCAGGTCATCGTTCCACCTTGTGGGAGGCCTACTAACGCTGCGTCTTCCGGTACGTGGTCGCCATTCCAGAACCTTTCGACCCCATCGATTCTTCAAGCAATGTGCCCTGCCACTTAAGTTTGGCGATTCTTCGGGCTATGTCGGTAAACTTGGTTCTCCTGCGGATATCGTCATTAACCCTTTAGATGTTGAATTTTGAAAAATCCATTCTTAGTGCTCGCCTACATAAAAAAAAGTAAGCCTAATGCAAAACTTGAGATTCCTAATTCCAGTAGTTTCGACTGTACTTGATATGACTATGAGTTAGTCAGTTTCTCTTTTTATATATATATATAGATGAGAGAGGTAACAGTGGTGGCCCAGTGTTAACGAGCCCAACTTACGTGTTGTAGGTCGCGGGTTCAAACCCAGCCAGGCGCATTTCTTTGTGTAATTTATTTAATCACCACTGCTCTCAAAACGGCGAAGGAAAACATCGTGAGAAAACCGCCATGTCCTAGAACCAAAAAATTCGAAGATACGTGACATCCACCAACACGTACAACCACCATTACCACCATACCACCATTACCATTACCAGTACCATTTATTTATTAAGAAAAAAAGTTATGTGCCTACTCATATTTCTTTCGCAAAAAAAGTATCAACATTTCCTGTTATTCTCAAAGGTCTCACTCACCATTCTCCTTTATCCAAATAGGTACGATCAAAAACAAACCGAGCAAGTTGAAGTTAATTTGAGGAACACATTCGGACGTGAAACAACGAAACATTACCATGTTCTGTATGTACGGACACGGGGTCTAATCTCATAACATGGTGGGCACAAATGACTTTTTTTTTGTCACTTTCTGTTCATTTGTTCAGTATTCAATTATAACGGTTGGTGTGACGTCAATTTATATTTTGAACGTGGATTTGTGATTCTGGTTATGCTGACAAAATATTTGTTATTTAACATCGTTATTATCATGTTATAGAGTGAGGACCTTGTACTGGAAAACAGGTCGAAGCCTACTGGGGCCATGGGTAGTATGAAAACGAAACCCGGGGCCGTGGGACGAAGGCAACGAAGGAACAGGAGTGGGTTTTTAGCCAGTAAAAGTAACACTATCTCCCGCTCCGCCTTAGAGCGAAATTTGTCATTAGACGATTCTTCCCCCTAAACAAAAAAAAAGCGTTGTAAAGCCTTCCACAAGTTGGACTGATGACCTGGTGAAGGTCGCGGGAGTTTGATGGATGCGACACGATGCTCGTTTTACACTATACGACCATGCCTAAAAGTACAGTACGTACTTTTAGGCATGGTCGTATAATAAGAGGGGGTAGGGTTTTAGGGGTCAAGATGTGGGATTAAGGTGTTAGGACATATCATCCGCAACGAAAGGTGTTTTGAACTATTAGTGGTATATGGAAGAATCCCTTTAAAAAAAATGGTTTTCAATAACAAACAATGGTGACCAACTGTACCAACCGTGAGTTTGAATTTAAATACTTGTGCCAAAGCGACAGTTGGTCAGGTGCGGATCCAATTTAGGAATTTTAGGTGGGTTAGATGGCATGTTTCCTTGCCTAATAATTATTTAGTATACAATGTATATATTTAAGTATCGATTTTAGTGTTAAGTATGTACTTTGTTTCTTTTTTTTCTCATCAATTGTCTAGCTTATTTTATAATGCCCCAAGTGCAACCCTATTTGATGTCTAGACAATCTCTTTCCATACCACGTTACCTGGAAGAAATCGCGGAATGCGATAAGGCCGCCAATTCTATTGTTTTTTAGTATAAGGCTCATATGTATTATTTCGGGAAAGAAGTCAACCGTAGAATCCGACTGTGTTCGGGAAGCTGCGCGGTGTCTTCTCGTCCGATATACCACAGTGTCTCTAGACGAAAGTCTATGACCAGTGCATGTTGCCAGTGATGGCATATGGTTCCGAAACATGGTCGGTCACAAAGGGCTTCATCAGAAAGCTCAAAGTCACCCAAAGACCAATGGAAAGTTTCCAAAGGCTAATGGAGTTTCCTTGCGTCATCGAATCAGAAATGAAGATATCCGCAGGAGAACCAAGGTTGCCGACATAGCATGAAGAATCGCCAAACTTAAGTGGCAATGGACACATTACTCGCAGAACAGACGGCCGTTGGGGCCGAAAGGTTCTGGAGTGGCGACCGCATACTGGAAGACGTAGTGTTGGAAGGCCCCTACAAGGTGGACCGATGATCTGGTGTAGGTTGCGGGAAACCGATGGATGCGAGACACACAGAACCGTTCATTGTGGTGACATTTGGGGGAGGCCTATGTTCAGCAGTAGACGTCTATCGACTGAAATGATGATGATGTATCATTTATTATCTTGGTGTACAATAAAGTTTAGATAAATAAATAAATAGATCTCCAGTGTTGAGAAACCGGTTCTAGCATTCAAATTCTGCCTGCAAAGGACAAGAAGTCATATATTACATGACTTCTTGTCCTTTGCACCTTTTACTATATCTACATGAATTTACAAAAAACCTGCTAATACCTTGTCATAATAACAACTTACTTTGTAACTTGTCAACGACATACATTCACTCTTTTATCCTAAAGTTAGTACCTACAAAGTGGGTACTAAAATCTTCTCTATGAAAATCAAGAGAAAACTTTTATACGGAGCTACTTATCATGTAAAGTTGACTCTAACAGTGACAAAGTTACTGTGAACAAATCATTATTCTTTATGACTGAAATTTACATTGAGAACGCTCGCGGGAACAAGTAATATGAACTGTGATTGTCGCTTTCATGACGGTGACATACGGATGCACAGGTATAAAAATGTTTACAGTGACGATCATGTTAGAAGCGCTTTTGACAGAAAAGTGCTGGCAGTATCTAGTAAAATGATTATCGCTGCGGGATTTTTGTTTTATAAGTTACGGCTTTTTTAGTGCCATGTGTGACAGACACGAGGATACCACGGATCTTTCCCCGTGTGTAAGAAAATTTAAAGGACACATAGATATACAATACACATTATTATTTATTTGAAGACTGATTGTTGACCAGTTATGTTTTAGAGTTATATTTTATGCTTCGAATTTAAAATGTGATAATTATTTCCACCTTTTAATGTATAAAAAAATTGGTTATATCCAATGTTGACGATCTTAATTAATAGCACATTTTAATACAAATGGAGAAAGTTTTTCATTGCGACCGAGGCAGAATCTGCCCGAGCTGTAAGTGAGGGTAGTATGGAGCTGAGTACTGCAGTGATAAACCACGTGTATCAAATGATAAATATAATAAATTATGGCGGGAGCGAGCGCCACCACTTTTCTACACTAGTTCGGAAAACAGTAAATTTCATGCCTAAAAGCGGTAGGGATAAGAGCGGGTTTTCGAGTAGGTAAGTGTATTGAAAAGGTTTTATTGCTGGCGAAGACAAACTCATCAAATTGGTGCACTGGCTACTGCACAAATAAGTAGGTACCTATTGATAACCAAAATATCTACGACTAGCTTTTGCCCGCGGCTTCACCTGCGTACATAAAATATAGCCTATGTCACTGAAGAATAAAGAAACCGGTGAAAAAATTTTAGCAATCGCACCAATACTTTCAGAGATTCCTACAAACAAAAAAAAACAAACTTAACCTTTTTATAACATTAGTGTAGAAACACTTGAATGTAAAAGAAAAAATAAATCGAAAGGTGATATGACGAGCCTAATGGCGTAAGGATTTATTTGTTCAGCCTTGGCAAAATTCTACTTTCAACGAGGGTGAGAGGGCGGAAATGTAATCATTTTCCTTCAGATTATATCCTAATACCCTGCAAGATATAAAATGGGAAAATTAAAAGGAGGTAAGAAAGAAATTTCGAGGTTTATTTAAAGAACAAACATTATTTTAATGTACACTGGAACGGAAGAGAATCACATCTCTTTTTGTTTGAGAAGACGCAGCGAGGGGGTATTATTTTGATGATAGTAATAATCATTGCAAGCAATGAGCATTTGAGTTACAGGTAAGTACTAAAAATGAAATTATGATGAGATTTCTAGATGCGATCATATTATGTAAATTACAGGTTGTTTGGAGAAGCATAGACTGATATCGATCGGAATCTACCATCTATTTTATAAAGCAGAAAATGTTGATTATATCAACAATTAAACTGGAGAAATGAGCGCTAGAAAATATGTTTTTCTCTATATATATAAAAGGAGAAACCGACTGACTGACATATCAACGCACAGCCGAAACTACTGGGACTAGTAGCTTGAAATTTTGCTCAAGGTTTCCATTTGTGACGTAAGTGAGCACTAAGAGAGGATTTTCCAAAATTCACCTCCGAAGACCTCCTAAACGGGGGTGCAAAGTTTGTATGGACTAACCTACTTTTACGTGAGCGAAACCGCTGGCAGAAAGCTAGTACCAACATAATATTAATTACGAGAAATTTTCATAAACAATGTTTGTTAAACTTTCAAGGAATGTGTCTCGTAAATTAATACATAACGCGTAAATGTCATCACGTTTCATACGAACACCTACTTGGCTTCGCCAACCCTTTACCATCTTTCAGTAACCATTACAGAACATTTCAAAATTAAATGATTTTTCTTTAAATATAATGAAAATTTTAATTTTCTTCTAGATTTCACCCGCGTCTTTGATTACTGCTTTGCTCCTGTTGGTTGATAAAATTTATAATCTTTCTCGATAAACCGGCTACCTAACACTAAAGTTTCTTCTTTTTAATCGAATTCGAACCAGCCCCCCTAGCCAAGTTACGATCGTTTCGTTTGCATCGAACTCCTCGAGTAGGCCATACCTCCTATTCCTTTGTTCTGACCACGTGACTGAGCGTTGAGATCACATCAGAACAAAGAAATCGGAGGCGTGGCCTACTCGAGGCGTTCGACGCAAACAAAACGATCGTAACTTGGCTAGGGATGCTGTAGTTCCTGAGATTAGCGCGTTCTACCAAATAAATTCTTTAGTTTTATAATATTACTAGCTTTTACCAGCAGCTTTACTCACATGAAAGTAGATTTCTCCACACAAACTTTGGGCCCCCGTTTTTATTTCCCGTCTTAGTGCTCACCTACGTTGTAAAAGAGAACCTTGTGCACTTCACACTCCTAGTCCCAGTAAATTTTGCTGTGCGTTGATGTATCAATCAATCAGTTTTCCTTTCATATAAATAGATACTAACGACCTGCCCCAGCTCCGCACGGGTGTTAGAAATCTTTGGAATTCTCACTATATGCTCTTCTCTACTATATGCATGTACACTTAAACCTTCCTCATGAATCACTCTGTCTATTGGTGAAAACCACATGAAAATCTGGTTGGTAGTTTATAAGTATATTGGAAACATACAGATAGACAGCCGCGGTGGAGGTCTTTGTTTTATAATATGTAAGTATGCATACACACGCAAACACCTGTAAGTTATAAGGACAAAACAGACAATCACAGAGGTGCCGACATAAACAGAAATAAACCAATTTATTTAATTACCAATATTTAAATTTGCCTCATTACCATTCGGTTTCGATAATGAAAACTCTCATCCCAAGAGGCTATCCGAGGCATTGATGTGGAAATGGAATCAGCAGAAATATGTCAATTTACAATATTATTTTGGCAACGCGAGTCCGTCTCTTAATTTGCTGGCTTTAATTTTCCTCACGGTATAATTAACGTATGTATTATTTTTTCTTAATTTATTTTGTTTAATGACTTCAATTCAGGAGACACAGGGCAAGTTTCTCGTAGGACACATGGTCGATGGGGACGAAAGGTTCTGGAGTAGCGACCACGTAGCGAAAGACGCAACGTTGGAAGCTCTCCCTCAAGGTTGATAGACGAGCTGGTAAGGATCGCGGGAACCCGATGGATGCGAGACGCAATGGACCGATCGCTGGATGGCGACACTTAGTTAAAACGATGATGATGATGAAGAGAGGCCCAATCAACATTGTGTACTTACAGTTAAAAATAGCATTTATTTGTTGTCAAGCAAAACAGTGTAAAACATTTAATATTCATTTTTGCTGTTCCACAAATTATAATGCCAACAGTCTGACATGACTCTGTGGCGTTGAACATAACCATTTTCTGGCATTGGTCCGGTCGTATAAGCATTGTCTGTGAATTCATACGCACAAATGCTCTGTTCTATTCAGCACATTATGCACTAGTCCTGTTATTTTATGTCATTGCACAATGAAAGATACAATGTTCATTGTTTGTGCTCCCCTTTGAAAGTAATTTATGGTAGCAACCTTGTAAAGATACGAAACTAGAACTATAAATAATTCATACAATATCCGGTGGTCAAACTTTTCAATCAATCGTTAGTTTGAGGTCAGGGTTTTTTTCAGTCAAGACTGTGAGATTCTTATGCTCCATTTACACGTGGGCCCAGCCTCGGCAAATCGCAAGGGCTAGGGATGGGATGGCGTGGGCTGGGCCCACGTGTAAACGGGGCATTAGAAAGAGTCACCGTGCCCTTTGAAAGGCATAAGGCAAGTGAAAAACCACCTACTTCCTTTCACTACACCTAGATTGGAAGAAGTTATTTGATGATTTGCCGACCCTGAAAAAAGTCATTTCAATAGCAAAACTCGGCTACTTTCAGAAAGAAAAAAGTTGAAACGAATTTCATGGCTTCTGGTTTTCACAAGTTTTTTTTATAATTTTGAATGTAATGAATGATTTTAACGCAGACAAGCGACAGGGCTCATTATTAATTGTTTTTAGGGTTCCGTACCTGAAATGAAAAAAATGGAAACCTTATAGGATTATTTTGTGGTCCGTCTGTGATACGGCCATTTATGTCGCAAAAAACGTATATTTCGACACTCTTAAGGGAATAAATATTCATTTATCACTTCCCGTTGACCCAGAATCCTGGAATTTAACATAAAGCAAGATCATATAGCACAGGTAATACATATTATACAGGCTATACATCTGAAAACCGTAAATTTGTTGTTACGTCATAAAAAAATCCTTTTTTGCGATTCGGAAAAATCTTCAAGACTCCGTTCGGAAAAATCTTCGAGATTCCATTCGGGACTTTTTTTTTTTTCAAATAACTAATAAATCTTTTGCAAATTTTAAAAATGAAGCTGAATAAATCCTTGATTAATTATCTAATATTAGAAAGAAAAAAGATTTATATTTTAGTTTGTAATGGATAAACTCAAAAACTAGTGATAACGATTTAAAATATTCTTTCATCAATAGATTGCTACTTAATCACTGAGTGATATAGGCGACACAATCCCTACTTCCACATTGGCGAAGCCGCTAATAGAAGATGGTTCTTAATATTGAACAAGGCCCAGTTTAACAAATTATAGGCCATATTAACCTTAGGCCTTGTAAATATTATCTAGTATATCACAACTCAAACCCGCTGGTCCTTCCATGTTGATTTGTAGCTGTACAAGCTCTCACAAAACAGGAAATCCGACACAATGTGAAGCATTTATCGTTATCCACACACGTGTTCCTCCCATCATCACATAACTTCGCAATCACTGCCAATAAAGTTAGATACCGGGTTTTATGAAGGTAAACACTGGTACCCGTCTTGTTCAGTTGCAGCTTTCTATAAATTTACGAGATCGTATGTCATATCGATAGTCTGTTCCAGGTTCAGTATTCCCAAGCTCATATACATATGTATATGCAGTATTTACAATCATAGTTGTTGTATTGTTACCGGGTGGGTGTAAGTAATTGTGGTTCGGATTACCGGGTATATACGTTGTTGTGTCATACATTGTTGCTTCGTTGATTGGAAGGTGGGATAATGTATAGGTGATTATATTGCTCCAAAAGCCGTGAACGCGTAGTGGGTTTATTGTATAGATATTTTCGTATTATCATCATTAATCAATACTGATAATGATGTGTTTGGTGATGTTTTTATTTGTCTTCCATGCTGTCAATTAGTACTTTATGTTTTCCTTTATTACGGTGTTTTTTTTTTTAATTTTCTGAGACCATGCTGTATAAATACTGAGATCTAAATATTATTTTTTCTGTATAAATATAGGTACCAGATTGTTTGGCAACCGTGCCCGAATAGTTAACGGCGCGTAGTGCACCACGTGCGCCTCGCGGCAAAGAAGGAATATATTTGTGGTTTTAGTCAATAAAAGTAACCAAAAAAAAAAACCCCTTTAGTCAATAGTATAAATGTCTGACAAGGTCCGCCTTCGAGCGGGAGAAATCATTAGAAGACTTCCCACCTTAAAGAAAATGGTGCGAGATGAAAAAAACCGGGCAAGTGCGAGTCGGACTCGCGTACTGAGGGTTCCGTACGAACTCACCTATGAAAACAGTTCAATTCCCGAGTTACGAATTTTTTTCTGAATCGCAGAAATTGTTTTCCTATGCTTGTGCTACCTTGTGAGACCTTACCAATGCCAATTTTCAGGATTCTAGGTCAACAGAAGTACTTACTCTATGAATTTTGATCCCTTTGAGAGTGTCGAAAAATACGTTTTTGCTATATAAACGGCCTTTTTTTTCGTTAACACAGAAATTTGTTTTTTTTCACAGCTTCAAGGGTCCATAGACGTGAGTATAATTATGGTTTTAATTTCAACTCAATACCTTTACGCGTTCCCGAGATAAAGGATCTTGAAAGACAGACAAACAGACAGACAGACAACTAAATCCTATAAGGATTCCGTTTTTTCCTTTTGAGGTACGAAACCCTAAAAAACAATTTGGAAAGAAATTCTTCTTATCACGCTAAAATGTATGTGTGCCTGAAGAAACTTTTTCTAATATAATCCTTATTATTGATTTCTTTTGCTCGTTTTCGGGTGTTTGCGTAACTCGCAAGTAATAAAACTAGTTGACGGAATCAAACAAGAAACTGTACAGGCTGTTGTCACACTAATGTTATATACTTAGGTGAATGTTTATCTATATAATATAAAAGGGGAAACTGACTGACTGACATATCAACGCACAGCAAAAATAACTGGGACCAGGAACGTGACATTTTGCACAAGGTTTCCTTTCATAACGTAGGCGAGCACTAAGAGAGGATTTTCCAAAATTCACCCCTTAAGTGAAGGATACGGGGAAACCTACTTTCACGCGTGTGAAGCAGCGGGCAGAAGCCAAGTATATGCATATTTGTGTATGTATGTGTTTGTTATTATTTTTGGCATACGGGTGGACTAAGTATGTCCTGGTAAGACATAGAATATATTTTTTTTCGGGAGTATGTTTACTTGGGATAATGTTCAATGTACCTACTTTAAAGTGAGCGAAACCACTGGCAAAGGCGAACTTACTTAACTTTGCTGTCAGCAGACTTTAACTTTTATTTATTTATTTATTAAAAAATTATGCACTAGTAAATAAATTAGTAGTATTACAAAGGCGGACTTAATCCCTTAGGCATTTTCTACCAGTCGACCTTTGTTTCGATATTTCTTCTGAGGGTAATCAGCAAAGAAAAAACGACCTCTTCTGGTTTAAATTACCGAAAATATTTATGGGTAAAAGTGTCTCTCGCGCCGGGCCTTGGTACAGGCCATGGTCTGGAGCGAGGAGGAATGGCAGGCGGTCGCCTTCTTCTGCGAAGCAGTAAAGCTAGCAAAGGCGGCGGCCGATCGCGTAAGTTAACGGTCCTCACGCCCCAACCGCCGCCGGAATTCCGATCCCGATTTCCGGCCACGGTAGGCGCGGGCTTGCGGACGGCGAGCAATGGGTAGACCGCCGTCCGACCGTCCGGTAACCGTCCGGACCAAGCCCAAGTCGTCGACGACGCGTATTGTTTCACGCGCGCCTCATGGAAATGTCAGCAAATTGTAGGGGCCCAGAAGGATCGAAGCCTACTGGGGCCATGGGTAGTGTAAAAACGAAACTCGGGGCCCTGGGACGAAGGCAACGAAGGAACACGATTGGGTTTTCAGGCAGTAAAAGTCTGACACTATCTCCGGCTCCGCCCAAGAGCAACATTCGTCATTAGATAATTTTCCCACTTAAAAAAGAGCCGGTAAAAGTGTTATCAATAACTTAGTTTGTTTCTTTTTACTAATGAATTTTGAACATAGATAGAACAAGAAAAATAAAAAAAAACACTTAACTAATTAAAATTTCATATACGGAATAACTCCTACCTAAAATATAGCGTGAAAAAATTCCTCCGCATCGCTGTCGAATGGAAGTGCGCCTAAAAGGCTGGCGGCATTGCCACGTTGTATGACAATGCTTAATCTCTGACAGAGGTAAAAACCAGCCCTTGGATCACGTAAGTTACTTATTTGCAAAATAAACATCATTTTTTCATATTGATATAAACCAGTGCTTGACTGCGATTGTTGTGAAACCACCTCATATTTTAAGTTGCAACACAGATTAAAAAACAAAGTAATATTTTATTTATTAGTAGTAGCAACACTGCTCTTGTAAAAAACCAGTTGAAAATTTAACTCTGTGAATAAAATGAACGAACGCCCTATTCCTCGAGTTTCTTGATTACAATCTCCCTTCCAAGACCTGAAAACCCCAACATTTTACATCTGGCGACCGTGACAGGACCGTACATCTTGAATTGACACATTCTTTGTCCACAGAGGCATTTGTCATGACATTACGGAGATTCATAGCGCGGCGTGGCCGTGTCGAAATGATGATGTCAGATCAAGGTACAAATTTTTACGGTACCAAATCTTTGCTTTCTGCTGTAGATTGGGAGCAGGTGCAACGTGATTCAACCGTACGTCGCATTCAATGGAAAATGAATGCACCTACTGCAGCTTGGTGGGGAGGATTTTGGGAAAGACTTATAAGAATATTAAAGGATTTACTGCGCCGGATTATAGGTAAAGCTTCATTAAATTATGACGAGCTGGAGACAATACTCTGTGAGTGTGAAGCGGTGATGAATGGTCGGCCTCTAACATATGTTAATGACGATAAAGGTAATTGCTTGGAACCATTGACGCCAGCACATTTTATATTGCCAGCTAGTCAACCTGTGACTGAAGTAAGTGATCTTGATTTAATTGATAGTAAAAGTTTAAACAGCAGACTTAAGTTTATACAGGAGGTTCGTAACCAGTTTAAGAAGAGATTTAAGACAGAATATCTAACGTTACTGATTCAGAAAGGTAAGGAAACTCAAATTAATTTAAAGGAAGGTGACATAGTCTTGATAGAAACACCAGAGAAAAGAATTAGGTGGCCATTAGGTATTGTTCAAAAATTAATTGCAGGAAGGGATGGAATAGAAAGGACCGCAGAGGTAAGAACTTCAACAGGTTCTAAAATTAGACCAATTCAACGCTTGTATAATCTAGAAATTTCAAGTAACAACATTCCAATACCCACTACAACTCCTAGGACAGTTTCACCTGATCAAGTAGAACATACTGGTCAACCACCCACATCTGATGAGGTAAACAAGGGAAATTTTCCCAAACCCTCCATTCCCCCACGATATTCGCGGAGTGGTAGACAGGTAAAAATTCCAAGCAAGTACAATATTTACTGAATTTATAAAATATCTGTCAGTGGTTGAATGGTTTTGATTTGACAAATACATTCAAATAGTTAGATAATAGGTAATATTAAGTGAAGTAGTTGTTTAACATAAGTGATGTTTTCAAAATTGTCTTAGAACTAGGGAATATTGCATTTTTTTTGTTAAACAAAGAGTTTACTTTTCGTTTTCATGTTTAAAGATGTTTTCACATTGTTAGTGTTTAATGAAACTTTATGTGCATTTAAAATTTCGTGAATTGCTGATAAATTATGTACCTATAAGTATATTTTTAAATGCCTTTTCAATTGATAAGAAATGTATCTTAATTCTTGTGTATGTTTACGCCATCTAGCGGCAAGTAACTTAAGTCATTACTATTGTGTCGCGTTTCGTGTAGCTACATCTTGTTGGTACTTTTATTTCATATTTGAATGATTATCTTATAAGTACTTATTTGTTTTTCCTTGTTTTTTTGTGTCGGAGGATGTTGTGAAACCACCTCATATTTTAAGTTGCAACACAGATTAAAAAACAAAGTAATATTTTATTTATTAGTAGTAGCAACACTGCTCTTGTAAAAAACCAGTTGAAAATTTAACTCTGTGAATAAAATGAACGAACGCCCTATTCCTCGAGTTTCTTGATTACAATCTCCCTTCCAAGACCTGAAAACCCCAACATTTTACAGCGATATCACCTGATGGTAAGCAGAGATGCAATCAAAAAAAAATTTGTTGTAATATATACTTTTTTTCGTTCTAACACATTGCTTTTACAATATTTTTTTTTTACTTATTATTATTTATATTGTTAACGTATTATTTATTAATAATTGTAATTATTTATTTTATTTGCTTTTATTTATATAGCCTCTTTTTATAATGTGAATGTGAGAACACTGTAGACTCCGCGAATTCTTAGGTTTCTTTTTATTATGATTATTTTTATTGTACTTTATAGTACAATATTGACCAGTCTACACTGTCCTTACATAATATCTACATAAGCTGTAATATGAAAATATTGTAACAACAAATTCTTTTTTAAAAGAGTAACCATGGAGTTTCTTGCCAGTTCTTCTCCATAGGAAACGACCAATTTGGAACCGTGCACTAGCTTCTGACGTTTTATAAGTGCCCATGTAGGCCTATGTGAAATAAAAAACTTTGACTTTGACTTTGAATCATTGATGGTGAGGCGCACTAGTTTATTAAGAGCTTATTCACTCTAGCCTTGAAGACACCTAAATTATAGTTGGACGGGAAAACCGCAGCAGGCAAATTGTTCCAGTCCTTCGAAGTACGCATATATAATATGTATTTATCATGATATACATGTTTCTTTCTTACTTTCAACCCAATAAAATCGTACCACATTAAGTGGTCCGCCTAACTCACACTACTTTCATTAACCTCCTCTTCAGTTCAACTAGAGTTCCTTACTCATTTCCTCTCAGGCAATAATAGAAGCCTAGATAGTATATACAAGATACTGTGTTATTAAAACATGTGATATAAATATGTCATAACGTCATAATCGCGTAAGAGCGGTTGAATGAAAAACAGTAAAAATGTATATCGAATTGCATCCTCTTAAGGCTGCAGATTGGTCGAAAGAGCTACCGTAGCCCTCGCATAAAATTGAAGGAACACTGGGTTTTAGCCAGTAAAAGTCTGACACTCACTCCCGCTCTGCGCAGAACGAGAGAATTCATTTAATGATTTACAAATTATAGTTGGACGCAAGAGGACCGCAGCAGGCAAATTGTTCCAGTCCTTCGATGTACGCATATATACTATGTATTTATCATGATATACATGATTCTTTCTTACTTTCAAATCAACTCAATAAAATCGTACCACAATAAGTGGTCCGCTTAACTCACACTACTTTCATTAACCTCCTCTTCAGTTCAACTAGAGTTCCTTACTCATTTCCTCTCAGGCAATAATAGAAGCCTAGATAGTATATACAAGATACTGTGTTATTAAAACATGTGATATAAATATGTCATAACGTCATAATCGCGTAAGAGCGGTTGAATGAAAAACAGTAAAAATGTATATCGAATTGCATCCTCTTAAGGCTGCAGATTGGTCGAAAGAGCTACCGTAGCCCTCGCATAAAATTGAAGGAACGCTGGGTTTTAGCCAGTAACAGTCTGACACTCACTCCCGCTCTGCGCAGAACGAGAGAATTCATTTAATGATTTACAAATTATAGTTGGACGCAAGAGGACCGCAGCAGGCAAATTGTTCCAGTCCTTCGATGTACGCATATATACTATGTATTTATCATGATATACATGATTCTTTCTTACTTTCAAATCAACTCAATAAAATCGTACCACGATAAGTGGTCCCCTTAACTCACACTACTTTCATTAACCTCCTCTTCAGTTCAACTAGAGTTCCTTACTCATTTCCTCTCAGGCAATAATAGAAGCCTAGATAGTATATACAAGATACTGTGTTATTAAAACATGTGATATAAATATGTCATAACGTCATAATCGCGTAAGAGCGGTTGAATGAAAAACAGTAAAAATTTATATCGAATTGCATCCTCTTAAGGCTGCAGATTGGTCGAAAGAGCTACCGTAGCCCTTGCATAAAATTGAAGGAACACTGGGTTTTAGCCAGTAAAAGTCTGACACTCACTCCCGCTCTGCGCAGAACGAGAGAATTCATTTAATGATTTACAAATTATAGTTGGACGCAAGAGGACCGCAGCAGGCAAATTGTTTCAGTCCTTCGATGTACGCATATATACTATGTATTTATCATGATATACATGTTTCTTTCTTACTTTCAACCCAATAAAATCGTACCACAATAAGTGGTCCGCTTAACTCACACTACTTTCATTAACCTCCTCTTCAGTTCAACTAGAGTTCCTTACTCATTTCCTCTCAGGCAATAATAGAAGCCTAGATAGTATATACAAGATACTGTGTTATTAAAACATGTGATATAAATATGTCATAACGTCATAATCGCGTAAGAGCGGTTGAATGAAAAACAGTAAAAATGTATATCGAATTGCATCCTCTTAAGGCTGCAGATTGGTCGAAAGAGCTACCGTAGCCCTCGCATAAAATTGAAGGAACACTGGGTTTTAGCCAGTAAAAGTCTGACACTCACTCCCGCTCTGCGCAGAACGAAAGAATTCATTTAATGATTTACAAATTATAGTTGGACGCAAGAGGACCGCAGCAGGCAAATTGTTCCAGTCCTTCGATGTACGCATATATACTATGTGTTATCATGATTTACATGTTTCTTTCTTACTTTCAAATCAACCCAATAAAATCGTACCAGAATAAGTGGTCCGCTTAACTCACACTACTTTCATTAGCCTCCTCTTCAGTTCAACTAGAGTTCCTTACTCATTTCCTCTCAGGCAATTATCTAAGAGTTTTGAAAGGAAGATAAAAAGTTAGTCGTTGTTTACCTACCTACGCAATTATCAGATCTCGGGGTCCATTGTCAAGTCGGCTACATAAGAGCCCTCTAGAAATCTAATAATAGAAAAGTTTGCAAGGAAGACTGTTTGAGTGTACGTTTGTTTATTCTATCAATATTTATTAACGAGGAGTTCTCTTCGTTCCTGTGTTTTTCAAGTTTTTTTGTTGGTTTATATTGCGGTAGAATTTGTTTTTGAAATTGAGAGTAATGGCGCTCATACAGGCGTAGAATGACAATACAATAATGATAATTATGTTCACAGGATTTTTTCTTAAAATATTTTCATAGAATTTATTCTTGCGAAAATATAGTAGATTGCTGATTCAAAAAACAAAACTGGCCAAGTGCGAGTTGGACTCGTGAGGAAAGGTTTCCGTACGGTGAATATTGAAATGTCCATTCAAGAACTTAAGCAAAAAAGGGGTTAGCTATATCAAGAAATTTTGTGTCCGAGGTGTTCTTTTGAAAAAAGAACACATATTATTAGGGTACAAATAACCCTAATACGACTTTTTTATGTGGGAAATCATCTAATGACTTCTCCTGCTTTTACTGACTAAAACCCACTCCTATGTTTCTTTTTTGCATTGCGTCCCTGGCCCCGAGTTTTCCTTTCAGAAACGAATCCATGGCTCTAGTAGGTTTTGACCCTGACCACTATGTTATAGTAACTTGAGATAAGAATTCCAGTTTTGCAGCTATTCTGGAAAAGGTTCTCAGATATCTTATATGAAATCTAGTTTCAATTTAAAACTATAAACTCAATAAGAACTAAATAAATTTCTGGTGGTCAGGATACCCTTTAAAGACGTGGGTGGTGGCTGTATGGCTCGCTGCTCGAAAGCTTGAGGAAGTTATGATGACGTCACGAAGTAGTGGCTGCACGAAGGCTGCGCTGACGTTCTTTGTCGAGGGTCACCAGTTTAGAGGTACGTGGAACAGAGTGTAAACTCCCAAAACTCCGTTGAAAAGGGACGATCCTCCGGCCAGACGGGTGTAATGTCTGGTGGGCAACTGCCCGGCAGATGATTTCGGGCTGTTCTATATGTTCGCGCGGAGAACTTTGGTTGCGCGATGCAGGATTAGTTCTTATGTGACGCCATAGATGTCGCTACAAAACTTCAACATTTTGTTAGTTACGTAATATCGACATTTAGGTTTGAACCCCACGTATTCCTATATGTCAAATACTTCATTGAGTGATGCTGTTGCATCACTTAGGACTTAGAACGCGTTATGACTTTTCTTTGTTGCCACAACGCGTTCTAGCCGATCTTGTATGTGCCACGACGTGGAATTCACATAATAATTATTTGGATATAATAGCCACTGCAAAGTACTTCCTATCCTACCTATTAATTAGTGAATAATTAACAAACACCAATTTAGTTAGAATTGCTGTTTGTTATTTATTCAGTTAATTGCATATTACTTACTATAGTAATGTATACGTATTTGTAAATGAGACTCTGTAGCTATATATCTACTATCAAGGTACAGAAACGTTATTGTGGGGTCAAATTAGAATAATTAGCGAAACGCCAAAATTTTGTTGGCAAAAAGGATGTCGCTGCGGCGCTTGGCTTCGAAAGAGGCGGTGAGATGACCTGAACGCGTATTGCAAGTGCTGGTTTAAGTAAGCATAGGTCAAGAGTTATTTTACAAAACTTGTTCCACTTAAAAGTATTTGATTTCAATAGAAGACTAGATAGTATCTACAAGATACCGTGTTATTAAAACATGTGATATAAATATGTCATAACGTCATAATCGCGTAAGAGCGGTTGTATGAAAAACAATGAAAATGTATATCTAATTGCATCCCCTTAAGGCTGCAGATTGACCGAAAGAGCTACCGTTGCCCTCAAATAAAACTGAAGGAACACTCTGGGTATTAGCCAGTAAAAGTCTGACACTCACTCCCGCTCGGCGCAAAGCAAGAGAATTCATTTAATGATTTACAAGGTAAATAAAGCTTATTTAAGTGAATTATTTTTACATCAGGATACTTTTTAAATTGATTTACATATTTGTTTGCCTCTAAGTATAGGTCTATGAAACGACGTCCGAGGGAAGGTAATTACGACAAGGGTTTTCATTGCAAATCATTTCAAGCTTTTCTATATTATTTTAGGTGTTTTATAAGTTGTTTTCTTTGATCCTTTCAAATTATATTACATAAATTTTACTCGCAATCAAATTTTCTTGTATACATTACTTCTGCGAAATATTTTTGAATTAAAATCAGGCAACCTTTCTGAGAGCAAAAATACACATTACTATGAACATCGCTTACCATAATAATCAGAGGTCGGAATTAAGTAGAGTTATTCATGTACTGATTACTGATTTCTTATAGCGAAAGCATAAAGTGAATATGCCTTAAATTTTGAGATTAATTTTAAAAGAGCATTTTTTTACGACACTGCACTGTATTCAAACACTGTAAAACAGAAAAAAAAATGATTTAATGACGAGGAGGAGGAAGTGTAAAAATTTGTTAACCTCACCTCACTTGACGTAGAGAGATATTTTTCAATGAATTATCAAAAATTGTGTGTTAATTATCTTTGTTTTATTTGTCTTCTCTATCTCTGGGGCTTTTGTTATTATTTATTTGTAATATTGTTGGCCACACGGGATTTTTTATTAGAAATCCCGGGAAGATCCAAATTAATATCAACATTTCGATGCAAGTAAATGAATAACTCTACCTAATTCCAACCTCTGATAATAACACAGTATAATCAGCCTTATTATGTTCCCACTGCTGGGAGTTCAGCCTCCTCTCTAGGAGGCCGGGCTCTTAGCCCGTAGCTCCCAGACCGTAATCCACCAGGCGGGCCCAATGCGGTTTTTATTGGATGTCACTTGCTTTTTTTGGTTCTAGGATATACCGGTTTCCTCACGATGTTCTTCTTCACCATTTTTGAGAGCAATAGCGAAGAAGTAAATTACACAAAGTAATGTGTCTGGTTGGGCTTCAACCCGCGACTTACAACTTGTAAGTCGGGGTCGTTAACACTGGGAACAACTGCTCCCAGGACATCGAACATCGTTTACACAGATTAATTAATTAATTTAGCCATATTTTCACCGCCAGGGCTGTGAGACTTTCCGACCCATGGCGGAATGAATACAGCTATTTTCGCAACCTAACTTTAGGTACGCCACAATCGCGATGGTAAGCCTCGTCTTTGAGGAGTGGTTACAGAGACGTCTTCACTTTGCATCTGACGCAGGTCCTCACGAGACCCAGATGTTTCGGGAGATCTCTGTTCCAGATTTGAGGGGAAGAAAACGGTGGAGCATATGATTGAAAAGAGTTACCGCGGTCTTGGAACTCAAAGGGCAACAAACAAACATTCAGGTGATGTTCATGAAAAATCCTAATATTCAGTATGTATGAATAGCAGGTATTTGTTTTTATATTTCTGAAATGACCTTACAGTTGTTTGTATTCATTTAGCACCCTATAATTATCATACTTAGTGATTTAATAAAAAGGTGTTTTATATATATTTTTTTATTTTTTTAGTCTAATACGTGGTTTTAATGCAAAATGTAACTAAGTTGCTAGCAGTACACCACAAATTACCCCCTTCTTATTTTTAAGTTGTTATTTCTCATGGTAGATATCGCAATCAGCGATAAGATCACCATTTGATTGTACCCATAGATTTAAGTTTGTGTAAAAGTTTTGTTACAATTTTAGTACTATACATTTTTTTATTAATTTATTTTGTTCCTTTCATCATGCTATTACAAAGGTGGTCGCCGAACGAATTCGGATTTAATTTAGTACATTACTAGAACATGTCCTGGAGTAGGACATAAGATACGTTTTTAAAAGAGTGGTTCCCCTTAGGGTAATTTTGTGCTTTTACGTTTGCAAAAGCTAGTCAATCATATTCTAGAATTCAATCAGATAGTAAGAGCTGTGAAACAAATGAAAAACGTAGCAAAGATAACAGTGCGATTCCTTAAATTAATATAAGCAATTCCGATAAGACCAAACCGCGTACAGTGGCAATGCATGGCCAATTTAATCCAAATACGATACTAAATTAAAAGCAGATAAAGGCGGCATGTTTTATAACGTAGCTAGGATTATATCTAGGGATCTGCTGAACAATAAAAATTGTAGGTCCTGGAATGCATGTCACATTTCGCCTATAATTTGTAGCAGCGAATGCGCTTCGAAATACGGAAAACTTATTCGGAATGAAAAGTATTTCTGGTCGTTGTATCGATATATAAAACCAAATGCATGTGTTGCTGCCAGGTTTTGATAATAAAGAAACGTGGTTGCAGCCAGTTGAAAATGATCAGAGAAACTAAATAGTGTAAAATACAAACTCGAACTTAGTACGACGAACAAAACTTGCTGCGTCTCGCTGAACCTTGGTACGGATGGACCAAATCCGTCGTACCAAGTTCATGCGCGTGTTAACACTATTAGAATGAAACTAAGACTAAAATATTCATAAATTTCATCATCACTATCATCATTTTTTCAGCTGAAAGCCGGGGCCCTGGGACGAAGGCAACGAAGGAACAGGAGTGGATTTTTAGTCAGTAAAAGTCTGACACTATCTCCCGCCTCGCCCAAGAGCGGGATTTGTCATTAGATGATTTTCCCACCCAATAAAAAAAAGGTGAAAGACGTCCACTGTTGGTCACCACAACGAACAGTCCTGTGCTTCTCGTATCCATCGCATTCCTACAACTCTCACCAAATCATCGGTCAATCGTATGGGAGACCTTCCAACGCTGTGTCTTCCGGTGCGCGGTCACCACAGAACCTTTCGGCCCCACCGACCATCCGCTCTACGAGTAATGTGCCCTGTCCAGAACTGCCACTTAAGTTCGGCTATTCTTCGGGCTATATCAGTGAACTTAGTCTCCTGTGGATATCTTCATTCTTGATGCGATCAACGCAAGGAAACTTCTAGCATAGTCCTTTCCATTACCCTTTGGGTGATTTTAAGCTTTCTGATGAGGTTCATTGTATCTATTCATGAAGTTAATTGACATCAATCACGGAGATGAGGGTTGTAAAATAAAAATGGTTAAAAAAATGCAACCTACATCAATCTAAAAAAAAAAAAACATTTAAAAGAGAAAAATAAATAAAGAAGTTAGGGTAAAGATAAGGTTTCAAAATAACTCAATAAATTGCTTTTACAGAGGTATTTGGAAATATTTTACATAAAATGCCCGTCTAAAATAATCTTGGTAGATGCTTATGAACTTTTCCTTTACCGTTTTATCTATTTCAGATAACAATATTCGTTAATGAACCGAATGATATTATGAAACAAAATGGAAAAACAAAAAATCGAATTATAGTCCATTCAGCGAGCGTAGCAACTGTAAATACCAATTCAAAAGACGTTAAAACAGTAAAAATAAATGTTAATGGTAAACCTTAATAGCTTCCTTATTAGCAGTTAAAAGTAAGAGATCGGCAAATAGCTATTACTTTTATTTCAGACGTGAGATTAACGTATTAAGCAAAATTAGAAAACTTAATGCTTGTAAATATTGAAGCTAGACTTCAATATTTAGGTAGATTTTTAATATTAAAGTCTGTGTTATTACTTGGTGAAACTGTAGCTTTCTAATGGTGAACTTCTGCCTTTTAAGGCATTTTTTAAATTAATGACCAGTTCTACTAGAGCATTGGCGGCCCCGTAGAATAGTGGTGGCCTAGTGGTAACGGTCCCGACTAACGAGTAGTAACTCGTAAGTCGAGAGATAAATTACACGATTTACCTGGCTGTGTTTACACGAAGCTAAGCACCACCACAGCTCTCAAAACACTGAAAGAAAACATCGTGAGAAAAACGGCATGTCCAAAAACTAAAAACTCAAAGACATGTGACATCCACCAACACGCAATGGGCCCGCGTGGTAGATTACGGCCCGTTCCTTCTCCTAGAGAGGAGACCTTAGAAAGCTGATTATGGTTATGCTTATGCTAAAAGTAATGATAACATTTATCATAAACCAACACCAACAATTTACTGTCTAGCTAATAAATCAGTTTACAACAATAGCATTAGAGACAGGCTTTAGCAAAACTATTTCTAACAACATTAGTAGGTAGTAGGTGCGCTAACTTTAATTCATCTCGCTTACACAATCATGTCGTGAAATATGACGGTATGTTAGTCAAATTACAGCCGCAGGTGTATTCTGTTTCTGACGATGATTGATGATATTCGCATGACGGATGACGTGTATCGCTAACAAATTACTCACATAAACTGTACGCCCCATGTTTTGTGGAAAGAATGTGATATTAAATAAATTGACAGAATAATGATGCTGGGGTTTGGTGAACGTGGATGGAGTAATATTGACGTGTCTTTAATTAATTAGAATTGAGATGAGAAACAGTATATTTTATATACGATGAGTAACATTATATTGTAGATGTTCTCGCGAAATATATAAGAACAAAGTATATTTTTAAATGTATCTGTTTTGTTACACACGTAATACATCATGTAACCAAGATATTTGTAATATATAGCATAGCATAGCATAGTCGGCCTTATAATGTTCCCACTGCTGGGACTCAGGCCTCCTCTCTAGGAGAGGGAATGGGCCGTAATCCACCACGCGGGCCCAGTGCGGATTGGTGGATGTCACATGTCTTCGAATTTTTGGTTCTAGGACATGCCGGTTTCCTCACGATGTTTTCCTTCACCGTTTTTGAGAGCAGTGGTGATGAAATAAATTACACAAAGTAATGCGCCTGGCTGGGTTTGAACCCATGACCTACAACTCGTAAGTCGGGGCCGTTACCACTCGGCCACCACTGCTCTACTATGACGATGACTGAAAAGAGTGTCCATGGAGTTTCTTACACATTCTTCTTCATAGAGATCTTCGCTTTGGAATGTGCAATTAGCGTAATTTTCTTTTCTGTCTGACTTTCTTCTTAACATTTCAAAAGTGCCAGTAAATGGTTTATTTGAAATAAAATTCTTTGAATCTTTGAAACATCAATTTCATATTACGTTGGCTCAAGGAGGAGGTTTTATGGTACAAAGATGTGGTGAAAACTCATTTCGTAACGGAATAAAAGTTTATCACTATCTCAGCTGCATCTGTGATATCGACGTGACTCACGGGCATTCCGCCAGATTACGTGTGCAATATGCAGGAGTGGAAACACTTGCATTTCCCTGCTGTGAATGTTGATATCTTTGTTAAACTGCATGTTGCATGCAATATTATGCAAATACAGAATTGGAGTACTTCAACAGATTTTGTTATCACATAATAATAATAATATTCCACAACTATCATACAACGCCATCTACTTCCAAACTAATCCGAGCTTATGCTATGAGTATTAGACAACTGATAAACACATATTTCTAAAAATGTACATACGCATAAGCATAATCATCCTTTTAATGTTCCCACTGCTGGGACTCAGGCCTCTTCTCTCTAGGAGATGGGAAGGGTCGTAATCCACCACACGGGCCCAGTGTGGATTGCTGAATGTCACATGTCTTCGAATTTTTGGTTCTAGGACATGCCGGTTTCCTTACGATGTTTTCCTTCACCGTTTCGAGAGCAGTGGTGATGAAATAAATTATACAAAGTAATGCGTCTGGCTGAGTTTGAACCTGCGATCTACAACTCGTCAGTCGGGGCTGTAACCACTCGGTCACCACTGCTCTCTATAAAAATGTACATATCATAGATAAATTACACGCAGACGCAGAACAATTAATGATAGTGCTCATCATTCATCATCATTATTTGTCTTTGGTGGGAATCAACCCACAACCTCCGACATTGCAGTCAGGGCAATTAACCACGAGACCAACAGACTAGTCAACATAAAAGGGTATACACCTAGATAATCTTATAAATAGGTATATAATTTTAATAATCATTGGGATCGCGTTAAAACCACAAAAACTTTTTCCATTCACACTTTAATTATTAATTTATTATTCAACAGAACCCGCAATAAAAAACAACGAAAAACCAAACGTGCTCTCGCTCCGCATATCGTTTTAAAACTACGAAATTATTGTTCGGAATACGGACTTTGACCACGGTACCGCTTGCTTCCCTGAGCCGTAACGTGTAGTCTTTTATTTTATTTTCCGACTAGATAAAAGCGGTTTCCCCCGATGTTATAGCATTAGGTAAAGCTTCTTTTAAAGTCCAAATTGGCACTGGAATGTGTTCGCGTTAAGTTTCAAATTTGTATATGTCAGAAAATGGCTTCTTCAGTGTTGGTTTAGTGATAACTATTGACTCGAAATTGTGGGGAATACAATGGACGGTCTTGAATAGAAAGAAATGAAGGAATAAATGCAGAAGATCCAGGCATCTATGACCCCTGTTTTCTTTTCACTACTACGTTTGCTGTAAGAGGAGTTCTGGTAATTGTGAAGCAATTATTGGACATAACATCTAAATAGGTACCTAACTATTAGCTAGACGAACAAAAACAAACTTTACAGAAGTAGGTTTATGTTTATAAGTAGGGCAAACGTATTATGTATTAAATCAAATTAAGTAGACGTTATTATATTCTATTCTTAGAATTGCGAATTTTCGTAGTATACTTCAATAACAACTAAAGAACGTCGGGATATAAACCAATAAATCACTGTCCTGTTTTTGTGGAAAATTGTAAAAATATGACCTAGTTCTAATTCTTCTAGTTGGTTTTCTAATTTAGGATTAAACGAAATCTATCAATTTATTGCTGTTTGAATCACTGCACTGTTTGGAAATCTGAATTCTGCATTTGTGAATGTTGCACTGAGGGTTCCTTACAAACTTACCTACATATGTGAATAGTTCAATTCCCGAATAGTCTCGAAGATTTTTCTGACGTAACAACAAATTTTCTGTTTTCAGATATATTCCTATATCTATACTATATGACCTTGCTTTATGCCAAATTTCAGGATCCAGGTCAACGGAAAGTACCCTATGAATTTTGTTTGCTTTGAGAGTGTCGAAATGTACGTTTTTTGCGACATAAACGATCGTATCTTTTTTTTTCGTTAATTTAGAAGTTTGATTTTTTTACAACTTCAAGAGACCACATAACTAATGTCTGTGGCCCCTCCACAGACATTAGTGTATGGTTTTAATTTCAACTCGACACCTCCATGTGTTTCCAAGATAAAGGGTCTTGACAGACAGACAGACAGACAGACAGACAGACAGACGGACCACAAAGTGATCCGATTTTTCCTTTTGAGGTACGGAACTCTAAAAATGAATATATTAGTTACTGACCAAACCAAGCAGATATATTAGTTTTTGATAAAACACTGTAGGAGGTAACAGCTGCTTTACATGAATATTTCCTACAATTTTCCAGTAGGTTTGGCCATAAGAAACTCGAAATTTGATGTATCGGTTTTTGACAAAATCAAAAGATTCAACAATGAAAAATGTTAAGGATTAATCGATCTCTGTTCCGATCGCCATGAGCGTTTAGGACAATTTACGTAATTATCGGTTTATGTTTAGATCCGGGTCTTTCTCTTTTGGGATTTGCACTGAATCCGTCTGGATTCAGTACAAATTTATCAGTTTTCGGCCAGGTTACATTAACAATGGAGAAAGATATGTAAGAAAACAATATACAAATAAGAGCTATGTCTCCCATATGGTGTGCGACAAATCTTCAGTAAAGTAATCCCTAAGGCATTTTACTGTAGTGGTCATAAGTTTATATGACGCACTACTGCAAAGATAAAATCCAAAAACAGATTTACGATTCCCAGCCGATGCATTTATTCAGTGAAACACTTTTGTTTTTACACTGGCTGACATACTGACACAAAAATAAAAGACAACCTAGCTGCCAGTCACAATCTTCGAAGTTCAAAAATTCAATCACTTCGATCAAACTTTTTTCCGAACACTATTGAACAGTGTTGAACAATGTAGCACATGTCAAAGGAAAAAAAAAAACGCTGCGGTGTGAAACAGGACTCAACTGACAGCAAAATGGGCTAGCACTTTCGCTTTATAGAACGGGGCTTTTGACAGCATGCACTAGCGTTTGTGGTTTCGCCTTTTGAAATGTGGTTTTTATTTTACGCGTTTATACTATGACGTTCATCGGTGTATTTTTGCAGGGTAAATAAAGGATTTCCTGTGACAGGATTCATTCACTGGAAAGGTCAGTTTGAGTTGTGGGTGAAGCATATCAAATGATATGCTAATGTAAAATTAATAGACACTCTATGTACTAATGTTTCACCAAAACTCAACTGACAAATTAGTTTACAACCAACGTTTCGTATACTATTTCACAAACAATGAATTCCACAAATGCTTGATTTTATAAACACTCGCTTTGCAATAATTTATTTGGCTGCTCTTTAGAAATGTTTCGGATGATATTTAATCATTTGTATATTTCTCATTATCATTTATATTGTTTTTTATTAATCTAGTCTTTTTGGGGTCCCAGTTATTATCTAACTTAACCTAACCTAGCCATTTTCTTTAATCATTAACCTAACCTAAATAATTCGCTTTCAGGTAGCTTAACAAATATATATATATATATATATATTATATTTTAAACGTTGTTCTAAGAGATAAAATTAATAACAAATGCATTGTTTGTCAAAAAACATGTTATTAAACAAAAGTTTATCTGGTAATTATTTTGCCACGTAAATTATTTTGAAAACTTATTGTATTATACAATTTGATGATGAAATAACAAATCATGTTTTTGCCAATTTTTACTTAAAAGTAAAAACACACAGTTACATACTTAGTATTCAGTCTTGAATTTGAAAATTAATCTCATTTATTTATCCAATTTATTTAGGCAAGTTGATGAATTTTATTAGCTATACATCAATCACTATCAGACGATCCAAATTGATTGATCGATGGCTAATCCAATAAAATATATTTTTTTCAATTAGTTATTTATTTTGCGTAGTCATTGTACAAATCGTTCCTAATTTTATACCTTGAAATAAATGATTTTTTCATTTATTTATTGTTTAGAAAAGAACACCCAAATCTATTTAAAAAATATTTACATCATAAATATTTTATTTAAACAGTATCACCATATTTCTATGTAGCAGTAGTTATTAGTAGATTCAATTAGCACTTTTTACTTTTATTAGGAGAACCACATGAGAGCCAAGCTCACCTAAATAGCCCGAAGAATAGCTAAACTTAAGTAGCAGGGCACATTGCTCGTAGAACGGTGGGGTCGAAAGGTTTTAGAGTGGCGACTGCACACCGGAAAATGCAGCGTTGGAAGCCCTCCCACAAGATGAACAGATGACCTGGTGAGTCACAGGAATGCGATGGATGCGAGACGCACATGACCGAGGACCTAATTCTTTTTATAAATTTAAAATAAAAATAGCCTATGTTACTCCTTAAAACATCAGCTAACAACCAATGAAAATCCTGTTAAAATCGGTGTAGTCGTTTCGGAGATTAACTGGAACCAAAGACGGACCGACAAACAGACAGACAAATAAAAATTATAAAATTTACATTTTCGTTCTAGTTCTAGTTTCTTATTGTTTATATTTAGTTTTACTAAGCAAGGTTACGTTCTTGAGTTAAAATTAGCCCACACACTTAATTTAAACTGGGTTAATTTGAAGCAACCTACGCTTCCACTTTAATTTGAACCAACCTACACTTCCCCAGCTAATAAATTCACTCGAACAACTCTCTCACACCGATATATCAAACAGCACCTTAAAGGCAAGCGCACAAAAGCGTCAAACGTACCTATTCTACACAGAATCGTTTGTTAGTTCCACGCGATTAGTCGTACGACGTAACGACAGTCGCGTCACCGACGTACGTGATCTATGAACGCACAGTCTCACACTTTGATGTGGTAATATATGGACGGAATAATTTAAAGGCGAGGTATTTGTCTTAAGTAATGTCTCTAGAATAGGTAACGAGGATTTGTTCTTGCAAGATGCTGCCAAAACAGAGAAAATATATTTGCATAAAGGAGATTCTACTAGATTAAAAATAAAACCAGCTTTGTTATCCAGCAAAGGTATATCATTGCTTGGATTTTAAAAATATCTTATTAGTTTAGATGGTTATTCGAGCTTTGGGTAGAAATAATAATATATGTGCGTGTATGTATGTGCATGTGTCATATTTTATAGTACAACTAATAACTTACTACGCCAATCGGCTTATTTTAGATTTTCACGTAAGAATTAATATTGTATTTTCTCAGCAAGTGATTTGTAAATCTTTTCAGAACAATAAATATATAAAATCATATGTATGTAATATGTATGTAAAACACTTTATTAATAAATATTTATTTTATCATCATCATCACCACATAGTATAAAACAAAGTCGCTTCCCGCTGTATGTCCCTATGTATGTTTAGAACTTTAAAACTCGGCAATGATTTTGATGGGGTTTTTTAACAGATAGAGTGATTCAAGAGGAAGATTTATATGTATAATACATGTATAATATAGTAGAGAAATACTGCCAATTTTTGAGGTTTTTAATGTGATGTTACATTGCAAATGCTGGCTGAACCCTACAAGATAGATCAAAATAATGTACTACAGTATTGCACACCTTAAAAAGGTCTACCAAAAAGTCCGCGATGGTATAAATATATCTTATAACCATTTTTTCATTAATCCTTATCCAATTATTATACCTTAAAAATGTACATTGTGAATTTAATATAGATTAATATGGCCTTTTACAGCCTGTAATTTAAACGAATATTTTCGGAGATATTACATTTTTAAAATACAGGGACATAGCGGTTGCGGTGGTATCAACATTGCACTTGTGCGAAGCCGGGGCGGATCGCTAGTTTTTATAATAAAAAAGATTAAGGCCCTAACTCCCGAGCAGTGCTGTAAAACAGTGACTTTCTGAAGCCTACTCCTCGGTAACGGTTTGGTAAATAGGTTTGAAAATATATTATGTTAATTATAGACTCATGCACAACATTATCAAAATATGATTTTTTTCGTAAGACAATATGTTCGCCAAAAAAAAAATCATACAACATGATATTTTTCGCTTGTTTTCCCTACTCCTTTTAAACAGCTTTAATCTTTAGAAATAGGTTTGCACAAAAAAAATCTGGTTAAGTGTTCTTCAGAATAAATAAATCAATATTTCGCAAAGAAAATGGATTTAAAGGTCAGCGGGGCTCTATCCGGGCACAGCTTACCGGAATTAAATGCAAATATATGCCGCCACCTACGTGGCAGTAAGAGTATGTGTGCATTTAATTCCGGCCAGATGTTCAAGGGTCTATACGCCTTAAGATTTGTATATGTGAATTTAGAAGTTTGTTAACGCACTCACGATACTAATTGTTAGTGTTGGGCAAAGTTTATTTTTTATTTTTTTTAAAGAAAGGAAACGGACATCATCTAAGGGAAAAAGATGTTATTGGAATCGTCAATGACTTATTCATTATTCACGAATATGCAACAAAACAACAAATCTGCAGTTAATATTAAAATGACACATATATCCTTTCTGCCTTCCTGTTATTTGGTTTCGGCGTAACGCGCTTTTTCTTCCATTCAGATTTTCATTTTTGTAATTTTTAAAAAAGGGAGTTGGAGTTAGTGATAGCGTGACGGTTGACAGGACCACCATCACGCTATCACTAACTCCCTTTTTTCCTAACACTCTTCACACAATCCAAGGACAACCGTCACACTATCACTGACTCCCTTTTCTTTCATATCACTCCTCACAAAATCCATCCATCTTTTCTTTGGCCTCCCTCTCCCTATCCATCCATCTACATGCATACTCAGAACTCTTTTAGTAACATGCGATTCATCCCTCCTTTTCACATGACCATACTAAGACAAACGGTTTTCTTTCAACTTATCAGTCACCGCTGCTACGTCCAAATTTCTCCGTACTCATTTTTCATTTTATCCATTCTCGTCACACCACACAATCATAAAAAAAAGCATTAGCAGTCATTAAAGTTGGCCTACTTCATAAGTGAAGTATCCAGTTAAAATCTGTGTCAGTGTGAGATATTTTTAATTTTAATGCCTAAAATTTAAATGTAAAAAATATATATTTCAATACAAGTGCAAATGATGTTACGAGTGTGAGTTGGTCCGACTTCCCGCGACTAACGGTCAACAATTTGATGTAAAAAATGTCTTCGAACCCATGCTCCCTTGGGATATGGCCTGAAGTACCCAATTTGTTATTGATGATTTTTAACGGTAGACGATACATCTATTTCGTGTCAGCATTTTTTCGTGTTGTGACAAAAGCTGCGTTTTTGTGAAAAAAAATTGAGGTTGGGAAATCATCCAATGACTTTTTTCGCTCTAGGGTGGAACGGGAGCTCGCGTCAGAATTTTACTAACTAATATTAGACTTATTTTCCTTCTTTACCTTTGCATTTCAGGATAACGGGAACCCCATGGGTTAACTTTAGCTTCCTTTCGGAAGTTAACCCATGGCCCCAGAAGGCTTCGGCCTTGTTCGGCCCCTACAATTTTACTGACATGTCTTTGAGGCACTCGTGGAACACTACACGTCGTCGACGACTCGGGCTTAGTCCGGACGAATACCGGACGGCCGAATGGCGAGCTACCCATTGCTCGTCGTCCGCAAGCCTACGCCTACGGTGGCTGAAAATTGGGGTCGAGGCCGCCGGCTGGGGTGTAATTCTATGAACTTGCACTTTTAAGGCCTCATGTTTATTATACTATTTTTTTTTTACTTCTTTTTAACATTGTAATATTGACAAATTATTGATTATATAACTGTTTCATGATAATTATTCTACGAAAAAAAAAGAAACTATTTTTGCATACCTGACGGTAGAATGTACTGGATCCTTCTTTTACTTAACACCATATTTATGTACCTACATTCTTGCAAATAAATCATCATTTCATCATTTCATTTCATTTCATTTCATTTCATTTCATTTCATTTCATTTCATTTCATTTCATTTCATTTCATTTCATTTCATTTCATTTCATTTCATTTCATTTCATTTCATTTCATGTTGTTGCGGCTAGACTTGAGAGAGGAAACTTGTCTCTAAAAACTTGAAGTGAGCATTTTAACATATTAAGTTCTTTGATAGTCGCCAACAGCCAGACAAGAGTATATTAGCATAATCTCCTTAAATATAATACCTATCAACATAAATCCATTTATGCATGTATCGATACAAAATTGAATCCATAGCGTTTGGGCAACAGTGTAGTCAG
This sequence comes from Mythimna vitellina, assembly GCA_949316375.1. NCBI lineage: Eukaryota > Metazoa > Arthropoda > Insecta > Lepidoptera > Noctuidae > Mythimna > Mythimna vitellina. Next base: position 8,421,451 of record OX438696.1, read on the forward strand.
AGTATGTATGCAGTTTATAGATAAGGGATTTCTACAAGTCATATACAGATGCAACAAAATATTAAAAATGCGTTACATTATTAATCAATGTCAAATATAAAATAAAAAAAAAAACAAATAAATTGAAGTCAAATCACACATAAAAATAATAATATCAAAAGAAGAGTCACAATAAATTACAATCCAAATTAATGTTCACGTCAAAGTATAAATCATTTTAAATTCGTCAAAGAAATAAAAGGCTTTATAATATGTCACACGTCATACTAATAATATTTAGGCGAAAGTTTGAATTTGTATGTATGTATGTTTGATACTCCTTTACGCTCATATAACTAAACGAACTTGGATGAAATTTAACACACAAGTAGGCCACGCCCTGGAAGAGGACAAAGAATGCTTTTCGTCCCAGGAGTATATCTCTTGAGTTAATTTTCTACTTTCACGCAAACGAAGCCGTTGACAGGAGCAAATAATCTAATAAAACATGACTTCTTGCACTAGAACGTACTTCCATAGTAATTCAATTAAGAATTACGACTAGCCGACTCCTTTGGGCCTCGTTGAGTACATAGTTAAACTTGCCAACACCAGTTAAGACAACATCGCTAACACAAGTCCCATATCTGAGGTCTACAAGGCATCCTTCCCGAGAGAAAATTCACGAAAATAATATCATATAGTAGAACTTTTATAGCTAATGAAAAGCTTCAGAAAGAAATTGGTCGGGCATAATGTTCCGAAAGATTCTATAGATAAAAGCAATGTAAATCCTTAATGGCACCGTCCTAAGCGAATTCGTCAAAATTATTCAAAAAGAAAGAGGGTTGGATTTGGCAATCCTGGTATTATTCGCTTAAGCAGGGCTGGAACGGCAACGATCTCCCCGAGAATCCATCTTTTCAGAAATATGTATGAATGTACAGCCCCGCATATTCCGCTTACGAGGTGTAAAGCTCTAAAGGCTACCGCTTTGAGGTTTGAAATATCGTAATAGCATATTGACATTCTGCAAATCTATCGCCTGAATTATTTCAAATTTATGCGTAGATAAAATTCTCAATTTTTAGGATTCTGTACCTCAGTAAGCAAAACCGGAAACTTTATAGGATACATTTTTTATCTGTTTGTCTGTATGTTAACTCTTTTTCTTAAATGAAGAGGACGTTGATGTATCAAGCTGATATAAATTAAATTTCAAGATCAACACAATCTAAAAATAAGGTTGTTTATTCTCCGTGTGTCGCGCATATTTTGGCACTCGCAAAGAAATCAAAAACCATAGTACTTTCTGTTGACCTATAAACCTAAAATTTGACAAAAATCGAAGTCTTACAACACAAGTAAAGGAAAAAGTGAAAAAACCGTAAATTTTTAGTTACAAAATAATTACTTTTTTTACAATTTTGTAAAATCTACGGGTCACGATTCGGAAATAAAACTACATACATAGGTAAATTAGGTAAACCCTCGGTCTGACTTACATTGGAACGATTTTTTAATAAAGTAATTTTCAATAAAAGAAGCTCTCAATAAAAAACAGTAGCTCCGTGAAGCTGTTTTTCTTGTATAAATAAATATGAAAACAAAGTTAAAAGTAACTATTGTCGCTTAACAAATCATCCTTCAATACTTTATCGCAAACGAATAAAACAAAAGATAAATCTTTCAACTGATGACAGACAAAGTTGTGAAAATAGTTATTTTCTCGGAAAATAAAAACTACGCGAGACAGAAGTACCGATAGTTTATTAAAGTAAAAAGTTTCTGCAAAAAATACGGCAGACTTCGTGAGAAAGCGAAACAATTTTGCTTCGCCGTTGCTTTTTTTCGTCCGTTCAGTTTTGACGACTCATACATGCTGTTCATTTTCGGAATAGTTTTAAACAAGAATGGTTTTGATACTTATAATATGTCTGTTAAATTTTTAGCCTTACTTCGATAGGTAAAAACTTGATATAATAATACGAAGTGCTTCATTGTTATTTAGATGTAAAACTATGGAGTATCTAAACATTAAACAAACAAACTTATAGTAGTGAGGCAAAGTCACGATCATTGTCATCATTTCAGCCGAAAGACGTCCACTGTTGGACTTCGACCTCCCCAAGTTTCGTCACAACAACCGGTCCTATGGGTCTCGCATCCATCGGATTCTCGCTTCTCACGACGCTCATCATCGGCTTTCCAAGACTGCGTAATCCGGTATAGTAATACATTTTGATACAAGAGCAGAAAGTTTGTCATTGCGACCGAGGCGGAATTCGCATGAGCCGTAGTAGGCGAGTGTGTTATGGAGCCGACAGCTGCAGTGACAAATTTGCAGATGTATCAAACGACTTTTTTGAATACACAAATAGGGGTTGACCGGCGACTCATCAGGGTCGACGTGCGCCCAGCTCGATACGATAAATGTAATAAAATTGTGGCGCTGAAAGTACGCGCATTTTTCTGCACTAGTGCGGAAAACATCGTCTATTGCGTGCCTATAAGCGGTGTGTTAAGAGTGGGTTTTCGAAAAGTGTATCGAAAAGTAATTTTGTGCAATTACACGAATCACATTTATATAAATTTTTAAGCTTCAACGAAAACATTTGCCAACTATGTGCCTCTGTAAAAGAATTCTTTGAAATTCTTCGAATGCTCCAGAATTCCTTTCAAACCCATCCGGCAGACACAAACTAAAAAAAAAAACACAACTATTGTAACAATAAGCGTAGAATCTGTTAGAGATGCCATACTTTAGCCGAAAAATATCTTCCTGTCGCCTGAACATTGAACATTTTCCACTTACTTCCACGTGAAAGCGTTATATTTATGGCTAACAATAGTGCTACGGAGACAGGAACAAACGATGGCCAAACAAAAGGTAGTATGTAAGTACCATAGTGATAACTTGAGACCTACCTTGTAATGCCTAAAGTTATTCAAAATAATTATACATTTTTGAAATGATTATGTAAATAGATTCAATTTAGATCAATAAAATATTAAGAACTATACTAAATTCTTTATTGAAAATGGTTCTCTATTCCACTGTCATTTAAAGATGCACCTTGAAACTCGGCTGCGGATGCAGGCCGGAAATGCAGGTAGCACACGCATGACATGCAGCTGTCGTTGCCTGCATCCGCAGCCGGGAGTGATTCCAAGGCTGACTGCACGTGCTGCCAGTCGCAAATCTACGACTCAATCCAATATGAGCGCTATCGGCTCCAAGTAGCGATTATTTTGGACTTGTCTAAACAGCAGCACTACTGGTCTGCGATCGGCTGTGGCTGTAGGTCGCGGCAGCAATCGCAACCGAAGCTCGGCGGCACGTGCGGCTGCAGTCGCTTTCGGAATGATTTTCACAAAAATACATACTACAGAAAACCAGTCGTGCAGCTGCGGCCGGCTTCGTACAGCCGCCGCATGTGCTACCTGCATCCGAGGTTCGAATGGCACCTTTAGATACAACAATAATAATTTCTTATATTGACTAAACTGTGGCAGACTTTTATTGACTAAAATCACCGCTATGTTCTTTCAGTTTCTATGTTTCTTTTTTATGTTTTTCCTTTGCGTTGCTAGAACATGGGTTTCCCTTTCAGAAGTCGACCCATGGCCCCCGTAGGCGTCGGGCCTGATGGGCCCCCACGGTTTTGCGTAAACACACTATGCTAACCTGAATAAAGTAACTCAATTATTATGTTACGCAGAATAACCATTCAACTAAACACAATATTTTTAAAACTAAAACAATTATGTTATCTAACAAAAGACTACAATAAACATATTGTTTGAAATATTCACATTGCAAAACATTTTATCTATTAGTAAATTGGCATGAAGCCATGATAGAGAGAAAGCGATATTTTTGTAAAAAAATGTGAAAAATATTCTCATAAACGTGAGAAATATAAGTACTTCAAGCGAGTTATATGCGAGAATTGCTAGTAAAAACTCATCCAACGCTGTATGTGTAGGGAACATTAATTTCGTCGTAATTGGTTCAGGATACGAAGTGAATAGAGCAATTTCGAGATGAGATTTTTTGTTCCCGATGTATCTATTGTGAAATGAGATTAAAATAACGCCATCAGGAGTATTTAACCGTACGATTTTTTTCTTTCCCCATTTCTCCGTTTGCAATTACATTGATTGCCTTCCTTTTAGATATTGCTTCATTACCGGAATTAGGAGTTGGATTCAGAATTCATTTACGAAAATGGAAATTTGTTGCCATTTTAATTTACCGTGCAGAGGTTTGAGATAAGAGATTACTTATTCGTTTATTAATGAAATGATTTATACTTGTATGAACCTTTTAGAATTAGCTTTAAGAGGACTACAGGAGTTAATTGCGAGTTTTGTAATGCGCAAAAGTATTTCCATTGCAGTAAACAGAATCAGAAAAATATAATATGGTATTCTTTAGATAGCTAGTATGTTCAAAACATAATACAGTTAATTTAATACGATAGAAAGAATCACGATGATACTTCAAAAAAAAGTAAAAAAACTAAAACCCGACTACGACAAACAAACGACGCTGAAAAAGTATGAAACAAGATTTTCAGGATGCTGAACTAAACAAAGTTACTGGAGAAATAAGAACAACAAAACGAAAAGCCGTAGTCACACGTTATACACCTCGGTACTTACCAACCGTAACACTTTAATAACGTGTTTGGGTTTTATTTTTTTTACTTTTTATTATTTAAACTATTTTGGTGTTATTAAGATCGAATTTTTTGACCGCGCGCATTGAATTTCGATGATATTTTTGATAAGTACAAGTGAAACCCTTTCGAATGATATCAAACACGGTAATTATCTTAACGTTTTTTTTTTTTAAAGATTACTTTTATCCGCTAGAGGGCGTCATTTTAAATTTAAGAAATATTTTAGGAATGTATAAGTAAAGTCTTTTCAAATGATACCAGACACGGTGTATGTATTTTGTTTTTTTTTTTGTACACAGTACTTTTTTCCGCTAGTGGGCGCCACATTGAGTTTTGTGACACGTCACGTAACCTTTACACTTTAGCGGACGATTAAGACGGTTCTAACAATACCACATTAGTCGAGTTCCAATAAATAGTTTAGGAGCTGTGAGGGAACCGATGAACATACACACCTACATTGGCTGTCAAAATCATAACTCTTCTTTGACTTTGCCGTAGTCGGATAAAAATTACTTTTAACGATTAATAACCGGACAAAAATTGTGATTTTTTGTCAGATTATTCTGCAAGCAAAGTTTTACCGTTATAGAGTTTTAATTTTATAATAAAATAATGTTTAGTAAATTGCTAAAATGCTTCATATTTTGCAAGCATTGTGTATTTATGCATCTCTTTCTTTTGTATGCAGTCTGAGATTGACCACCCTATAGGTACTGTAGTCCTCTTAAGGGTAAACTGTTTTGTAATGCAAATAAATTTTTTAGATCAATAAAAAAATATTTTCGATAAGTAAATAAACTCCTAAATAATACTGGTTCCTTCTGTTACAAATTTAACAACATGAAATGAATGAACGTAATGTTTTGTAATTTGGATCCCATCCGCCGCCGGGATTCCGATCCCGATTTCCGGCCACCGTAGGCACGAGCTTGCGGACGTCAAGCAATGGGTAGCTCACCTTCCGACCGTCCGGTAACCGTCAACCGAGCCCAAGCCATCGACGGCGCGTATTGTTCCATGCGCGCCTCAAAGAGATATCAGCAAACCGTAGGGGCCCAGCAGGGTCGAAGCCTACTGGGGCCAAGGGTCTGATTCTGAAAGGAAGACTCGGCCCTGGTACAAAAAGCAACGAAGGAACAGTGAGTGGGTAAAAGTCTGACACTATCTCCCACATCGCCCAAGAGCGGAGGATGCCATTGGATGATTTTCCCACCGAAAAAACAAAAAACTAAAATTGATGTTACTGTCAATTTTAGTAACTGTATTTATATGTTACTGGTAAAAGGGTAATATTCTCTGCCGCCCTCTTTGAGGGAAACATGTTAAATTGTGTTATAACTTTTTGAGGTAGGAAATCATCCAATGACTTCTCTCGCTCTAGAGTGGAAAGAGAGGGTGTGCCAGATTTTAACTGGCTAAAATAATATTTGTGTCAGTTTTACATTCTAGGACCACGGCCACTTTTTACAACTCACGGACAATTTTTCTCTTACACGGGCTCTTCTGGGATCCTTCAGCTTTGCTCACATCTCCTTGAGGCGCGCATCGAGTGCGCGTCTTTAGGAGTTGTGAGCAGTCGACGACTCCTGCTTGACCCTTAGCGAACGGGTGAATTACGAGCTACCCAATGCTCGTCGTCCGCAAGCCTACACCAGAAATCGCCCTACGACTCCCGACTCCCGAGAACAACTATCATTTACTACACATCACTCACGACATTTCAGATACAAGAAGTTTTTCTTTTGACTGTTTATCTCAACAGAGAGCGACGCAAAAACACGAACAATAATAAACTCGGTCGTATAATTTGAAAGTCGCGTATTCAGGGATTCCTTACACTTAAATGAGCATTATTGCGCTCCCAAACTGCTGTCTTCAAACGTTTACATTGGCAACTTTATTGCTACAAATGTGACGAAAATGTAAATGCGTCCTTACGTTCATTTCTTAGGACTCGTAGGCTGGTTATTGTCAACTTAAAGTTTAAAGCCAGTAATATTCCACGTTTGCGCCCTTTTCATTTAGTTAATGAGTTAGGCCATTCTCATGACGATCTGGGAATGTAAAACATACGTTGAGTATATTAGTTCCGTGACGTTCCACTGTAAAGAGTTAGTCGAGATAATGAATTACTTTCACGTAAGTAGATGACGTACTAGAAAGCTGAAAGTTTATCCAAGTTATAACTAGGCAGGATAACTGTTATAGAAATACATTTGCGAAAGTATTGTTTCGAAAGCAAAACTTTGGGAAAGTTCTTAGTTATTACAATGTCTGTATAGTTGCAAGAAGTCATTAAATGTTGTGCCCAAATAAAGGAAACCTCAAGCATCATATCCATAACACTAATCCAGATCCCAATTTGCACTGGTCTTTTCCAAGTCTATCTACAAATTGGTTTCGGTAGCCAGCCCTAATACGTACTTTAATCTAAAGTCCACAAAATGAAAAATTTAAAATTCTACGTTCATTTATTCGCAATTGGAAGCTAATATTGTGTGAAAAAATTATAGAAGTTGTAACATTTAACCAACGGAAACGTGTGACTATTACAGTCTCTATAGCAATTGATTCGTTGTTATGAATTTTCCTTTTTTATTGGATGGAAACAAAGCCGTAACTGTCCCCATAAATATATTAAGTTATGTACTTTGTATCTGTAACGGCAATTTTTGTTTACAATATTACGTCACAAACTGTAACCGCTTTTTCATTGAGTTTTTGTTTATTGCTTTTGCTTTGTTTGTCGATTTAACCAATAGTTTCATAGTATTGTTGCGTAATTGTCACAACGCACTTAAATATATTGTAACGAAAAATTTCCATGCAACATTTGAGGCGTGGTACTAACACTCTGGCTATAAGGTATTTAAGTTTGGCTGAGGGGTACTTTTTAGTGGTGGTATCATACCTATAAAGTGTAAAATAAACATTTTACAAAAAAAAAACCGATTTCAATGTAAAAAAACACCACTTGCAACATTGAAGTAATGTAAAAAAAAAAAACACTGAAAAGTGCAAAATAACTTTAATTTCGAAATTCGGTGTTAAATTAGGAAGAGACAAAACTATTATAGAAACACCGACTTCCGAAATTAAAGTTATTTTGCACTTTTCAGTATTTTTTTATATTGATGTCGGTTGTTTTTTTTTTGTAAAAAGTTTTTTATACTATGACGTGATCAGCACGGGCACAAGCCCGTGCGAAGCCGGGGCGGGTCGCTAGTTTTATTATAAGTTATGGCTTTAGTTACCTATAGAGTAATAATAAGGGCTATGCTTGGAGTTTTCTTGGAGTGGCCATTCTTCGCATCAGGAATGATGACATCTGCTAGAGAACCAAGGATCAAGGACCGACATAGCCCGAAGAATGGCCAGACTTAAGTGCAGCTGAAAAGTTCTAGTGTGGTGACCGCGCACTGAAAGAAGCAGTGTTGGAAGACCTTCCACAATGTGGACCGATGACTTGGTGAGAGTCGCAGGAATGCAATGGATGCGAGATGCACAGGGCCGTTCGTTTTGGCGACACTTGGGGGAGGCCTATGTCCAACAGTAGACGTCCTCCAGATGAAATGATGATTATAGTTCAGCTCATTATTTAACCCATCTCTATTGAGCAAAACAAGTAAAATTCTAAACTTACTCAAGATGTCCTTTAAAGATGTCAAAGTCAGTGAAGACGAGCTCGACAATCTCGTGGGGCGCCGCAACGAAGGTGTAGAGGAGGCAGTCGATCCGGGGTGGGTAAGGGCGCGGGTAGTCGGGGCTGCTGAACGTGCCGCGCTCCTTACCGTACGTCGACGTGTAGCGGAGACACGTGCAACCTAGGATAAAAAATTATTAATTATTATAAATACAGTTTTAAAAAATTAAGAATTTGGTTCGTTTCTTGGTTTATCGTATCATTTCGTAACGAGATTTTATAGATATGATTTAGGCATTAAGAAAAAAGACAAAGAAAATATAACGATGATACTTAATGCCATTTTATTTTTCTGTACTACAATAATTTATTTGTCTTTTTTTTTGTTTTGTCAAAGAATTTTTATAATCTATTGCCTAAATAAAATGAACTTGATTTATAAACAAAGATCTTTACGTAATTATGAATACTATTTTTACTTTTGTTTTGATCACCAACTAAATAAGATTATTTTCGAACCGTCAACATGTTTTTCTTCTCTTTCAGTTTTAGAAGGTCTTTCAGAAATTTATGTTGAATCGAAGATAAGAATATGTTCAATGACCTTATTTCCCTCAAATAGGAACTTATTTGCCGTCTGGGCGGCTTTACGAGGTAATCTATTTTCTTGATCATTCCAATAACTTCGCCCATCAAAGTCACGGCATAGAAGATATTCATTATAATGAAGCTTCAGATTTGCCGCAAATTCTATTTGTGAATATTGAATATTTAGAGTTTTTTAAAGATAAAATCAGCATTGTGAGTTTAAATAACGGTAAGTAACATATTAAAAACATTAACCCAGTTTATTTAGGAATCATATACAGATACACACACAATGGAGACCAACAAAAAGGTGATTTCGAAGGAGAAAAAAAACACATAACGTAAAAATATAACCCATTGTCCTAAACATGTGACATTCTCTACCTCAAAATAAAATAACAAAAAACACAAAAGCCCTCATTGTACAGCATAATTACGTTTCAACGATATAATAAAAGCTATAACGACAATGCTTAATGAAACAGAGGGAACAACAAATAAACCTTCAAAAAAGAGGTGACGAATATAGCACGCGATTCGGGGCTTTAGCAATGATGAATATTTTATGTAAAAATTTTCTGGCGTCGACTTACGAGTTCACGGTAATCTTCCACAGTGTCAAATGAGATATTCAAGACGTTATTTTGAGTAAATTGTAGATAAACTTGCGTTACACCGAATTTATTTGCGGTATAATTTTTGATGAAACATCTAGCTTTTTTCTGACACCTTCCCTAGCATAATAGTCTGGGAGCAAATGATAATTCCGAATGCTATATCAAGATGATCCAGTGCTGGAGATTTATATTCGATGTATTTTTTTAGCACTTTTAACAGAAAGGTTGTTTGGGTTGTTTATTGCTTACGATAAACGGAAAAGTGTTTTAGATGACGTGCTATTATTACGGTACACAAATGATTATTGTCGAAGCTTAAGCTCCATTACGTTTCGTAATCCGTTAATAAACCTATTTGGATTATAAATAATCACAACTAAATCCAATTATATTTCAGTAATCAAACGTGGGAGTAATCCACCGAAATCAATGAAGCCGTGCGCACGTAATCATTTTAGTACGAACACGTTGTCATTGTGTCGCGCTTACATACACCCGCCGCGGGCAAGAGCTATTAACATAAAGCTTTTACGAGTGTTTTCCTTTAACTACGAGTGATATGACTACAGAGATACCCCTCGTAGCTACGGTGTACAGCTGGAATTAACACGTTTCAGTTACAGATCTCATATAAATGGAATTCGTCCATAACTTTGACTTTTTATATCATCTATCATCTGGCATTTCAGAATTTGGCCCAGTACAAATATAAGGTGGAAACAATTGGTTATTCGTTTTGTGTTTGAAAGTCGTTTAATCTGAAACGTAACGTAAATCTTATTCAATCCTACTTAGTTAACAAAACGTATAGTTTAAGAAATTGTAAATCCAGGCCTCATTTTTGTTGTATATTGTTAGAAAGTTGTTGCTACTGATCCATGTGGTCATCTAATAAAATTGTGTGATCTGTATATATTTCAAAGGACATAACGACGCTATGTATAGATTCAATCATAGTTATATTCTACAATCATTTAAACGAACGCCAATAAATACAGTTAATTGCTGATCGCCGCTAAACCTTTTATTCAATGATCCAGTTAAATTCTATGGAGTATATTTCGGATGCAGCAATTTGTGCCTGTTTATACGATTTGCATATTAACTAAATTTTATTTGTATAGTTCAGAAATGAAGTGGGAATTTATAAAATTACCATATCCATTAGAATTTTTAGTTCATCTCGAATCAGAGTGAAACGAGATTTTTTTTTAAGGAAGTTATTGACCTGAACACATCGCAATTTTTTGGCTAGAAACAGTAGAATAATTAATCTGATTTTACACTATCCCTTTAAATAGTAAACGGTTACAATGATTTTTAAATGTCTCCTATTGATAAAAAACAAATAATTTCTTACCCAACAATGAAACAAAATTCTCTAGTTCCTGTCATATTTGCGATACATCGTATTGAAAGATTCCTCCGAGACTTTTATGTCAGCAATAAAAGAGTTCACATTGATGAGAGTATAATCCAGACAAAATTGGATCGTAAAATCTTGTTTGACATCACAAAATTTATTGAAAGAGCAGTTAGAAATAATGAATGTTTGATGTTTCACTAAGATTATGTTCTTTAATGTTAACTTCAATCACTGATATGTCTTCTGTTATATTTTCTGGTGTTTGTAAAGCACTGAAAAAATTAAATCTACCAATTCCGGAACTATGTTCTTACTTTTGTACAGCTAGATTTGCGATAAAATTGATGTCACCTAGGGAAAAGTCTGAAGCAAGAGCTGCTCAATAGAAAATCGATAAACGTAAATCCGGTTCGTTACCGCTCTTGGTCTACCGAGACGGGTATTAAACCTCCAAATAAATACTATATATTAAACGCTGAATAGTATATGCCATATTTTGCTCAGAATATTACAAATGTCTTCACATTTGTAACATTCAGGGCATATTATATAGGACATTGTTGCTGCTCTTATAAAGAGTATCTAAGATCTGAGCTTTTGTTAAAACTTGGGCCCTATCTGATGCTTTCAATGTCATCAAAGATCTTAGAAATGAAATAGGAGCTATTTCCCTAATGATGAGGCTATTGGTTCACATATTTTGACTAACTAATTTAATTTTCACTAACTACTAGGCCAGTTGGTCTAGTAGTTAGTGACCCTGAATGCTATGCCGAAGGTCGTGGGTTCAATTCCCACCCAGGGCAAATGTTTGTGTGATGAACAATATCATTTGTTTTGTGTCTGGGTGTAATTTATCTATTATATGTATGTATTTAGAAATATATATAAGTATGTTTATCAGTTGTCTAGTACTAATGACACAAGCTCTGCTTAGCTTGGAACTAGACGGCGTTGTGCGAATATGATTATTTATTTATTATTACTTATTATTATTTATACTTGCTTTGCATCAATAAAAACTATTTTACTGGTTGGCACGTGATCTTACCTTATTCAGTCCAAAATTATAAAATGGCAAGTAACCATTTTTACTAGATAGCATTTTCGTGTGAAAACTAAACATTATTCGACTTTTTAGGTCAAATATTACTTAGTCATGTAGACGTATTTGATCTAGGCAATAAGGCGTTATCTAATTACAATGTTAGTTTGTATATGCTTTATACTACTCTGTCAAGAAAGTACCGGGAAAAGATCAATAATACACAAAATGTCTGTTATTCATCCAAATTTATTTTATCACCTTCAAAGTATGCTCCTTTAGAAACGATACACTTGCGCCAACGAATAATCCATTCATCAAAACATTTTTTAAACGCTGCTTCCGGAATTGAGTTCAGTTCTCGCCGCGAATTCTCCTTTATGTCTTCTATCGATTGAAAACGGGTGCCACGAAGTGGTAATTTGAGTTTAGGAAAAAGAAAAAAGTCAGCAGGAGCCATATCTGATGAATATGGTGGTTGCTGGATGGTATTTGTTGAGTGTTTGGTCAAAAATTCGTTCACAATGATAGCCTTGTGCGAAGGCGCATTGTCGTGGTGCAAAATCCAAGAATTTTCTCTCCACAAATCTGGCCTTTTTCGTCGAATTCGCTCTTTTAAACGCCGCATAACGCTCAAATAATATTATTTATTTACCGTTAGACCTTCCGGTAAGAATTCAGAGTGCAAAACACCGCGATAGTCAAAGAAAACAGTCAACATGACTTTGACTTTTGATCGACTTTGGCGTGGTTTTTTCGGTTTCGTTTCAGTTGGAAGGCGCCACTCCGAAGCTTGTTGACTAGTTTGCATGTCAAACTCATAAACCTACGTCTCGTCACCAGTAACAATGCGTTTCATGAATGTTGGGTCCGAACTGACTCGTTCTAGCATGTCCTCAGCGACTTTCATGCGATTGAGTTTTTGGAGAAAATTCAGATCTTTTGGGACTAGCCGAGCAGCAACATGTTTCATACCCAAATGATTAGTTAAAATGGTACGGATCGACTTGTGAGATACAGAAAGTTCGGCGAGTTGAATGGGGATTTTCAGTCACTATTTTCTTCACTTTTGCGATGTTAACTTCAGTTGCAGACGTTGACGGCCTACCAGAGCGAGGCAAATCTTCCATCACATCTCGACCGCTTTTGAACGCTTTGAACCACTCATAAGCACGAGTTTTTGATAAAGTCGATTCACCGTAAGCCTTCTGTAACATTTTCAGTGACTCCGAACACGAAATTCCATTGGCGATGCAAAATTTAAGACAAACTCTTTGTTCGATATTTTTGTCCATTATGAAATTCGCAATACACACTATATATGATATTACTAAAACCAGCACTGTATTTAATATTGATGCAACTCAAACTCCGCGCCAAAATGGAAAACAGTTGTGCCAATCTAACAACTACAAAAAAACAAAAATTTGAATTTGGAACCATAAACAAATCATCCCTTCCCGATACTTTTTTGACTGAATGTATAGATATCTATCACTCCTAGAAATCCGACACTCACTTTAATAATAATATAATATTCACACACAACTATCACACAACGCCGCCGTCTAATCTCAAGCTAAGCAGAGTTTGTGTTATGAGTACTAGACAACTGATAAACATACTTATATATTTCTAAATACATACATATTATAGATAAATTACAACCAGACACAGAACAAATGATCGTGCTCATCACACAAACATTTGTCCTGCGTCAATGGTATTATAATCTATATTAAAATATCATATCGATTGAACAAGTGAAAGTACTCGAAACTTAAAATATCTCACCATTTTATTTTCATTTCTATTTTTTGCTTAGTCAGATCCAGATTTCATTCCTATTTTCTGCCTAGTCAGCCTGCCTATTAATTGAAACCATTTAAATGATCTCAAGCACGATATCTCTGATGTTAGCAAATAAGGACTTAGGTATTCTACAGATTCCAGGGCATAGCTGCAGCATCAGGTATGGGTTACTAATCAAACTATAATTTGATCAATCAAATCATTCTTATGAACCTAAACAGAAACATGATACCTCTACTGTAAGTTAATAAAAAGTTGAGTATTCTTCAAATTCCAGGCCAGGGTTTCCATTTTCTTACAATGTGTTTATATATATATATATATATTCAACTAATGAGTATATAAAAAAGTTTCTTTGAGAAAGTTGTTTGTAATCATGGGAACAATCACGTGTTTAAGTATCGGTCACTAATTACCAGTCACCCTATATAATCGGTTTCTTTTTTAATAGGCTATTTGACTGATTTTTGGAATCGATTTCATATTATTAAGTATTGTTAAAAGAGTCCAGCAAAAGTCTTTTATTTCGTTTCGTGTAAATATTAACATAAAAAATAGCATATAAAGTTGTATTATTCAAATAAGCCGCCAAAACGCCACATTACGCGTCAAATTATATTCGTTGACGTCACACGCCAGTAAATAAATATTGCAGTGAACTAGTTGACTTAGTATTTTGCAGTTTGTATTCATTTTAATAGTGAGTTCCCCCAAAAATGAGTTACAAATGGTGTGTAGTGCCAGCGTGTACAAACACGTCGATAAAAACGTAGAAAAAACTATTTGTATGTGTTCCGAAAATGTCAAAATGCGCAAAAAGTGGTTGCAACTGGCTCGCAAGTTAACACGTCAGTTGATAAGGGGTACTTACATTGTTGTCTTCATATTTCTAAGCTCGGCGGCACAAAAAACGGGGTTATTCTTAAAGAAATCACCGACCATAAGAGCATCAACTTTAGGACGGTTCCCGCTGTCTGTTTTAGCGTAGTTACTGTCCATTTTATAGTATTACGTATATATTTGGTATCCAAATATGCCCGTAGGTAATGTAAGAAATCGTAAATTGATCAGCAAACTATCATTAATAGCACAAGCGTCAATATTGTATCATAGGCACTCAAAAGAATAGCAGTCAATGACAGACATATTTACAGACTTGTGACATCTAAATAGATTCAACCAATAGCGATCGTTTTCAAAAACATGGCGCTAGGTAAAATAAAATAAAGTTTATTTCACATTTTTTTATAAATAGTTCATTATTTTTTAGATATATTGGTACAAATCGCTTTTAAAGCCGGATTGCCATCCGACTTTAAAAACAATATAAACTTATTACTTATTATTATTGCCAGTATTATGGGCACTTTTGCACCGGGAACGATCAGGGGCGGGTTGTATATTGACGTGTGACTTTTTAGTTTTAGACTATTAATAAGTTATTTATAATAGTTTTAATTAGTTAAGTGTTTTTGTATATAATATTGTATATATATAATTACAGTTAGATTTCCTGATTTAAATAAATGTCCGAAATAATGTATACAATAATAAATTACTAATAAATAAATAAAAAGAACAACAACAATAGGTACAATATAAACTTATTATATATATATAAACTTATTTTTCGTACTGTCAAATAGCCTATTGATATAAACTAGTGCTTGACTGTGAACCCACCTGATGGTAAGTAGTGAAGTAATCGTTGATGGTGAGGCGCACTGGATTATTAAGAGCCTATACACTCTAGCCTTGAAAACACCTAAATTATAATTGAACGGGAAGACTGCAGCAGACAAGTTGTTCCAGTCCCTCGATTTTTGCGGTATAGCGACGAAGCGAAACGCTTGGTCCGGATCGTAGAGGTTTCAACAACGTAAGGGTGAATACTCGCCGTCCGTCGGGTTGGCCGATGGTAGAAATGAGATGGAAGAATCAAGTCATGCAATTCCCGCGCACACTCTCCAAAATGCATCATGTGAAACACCGAAAGGCTGGCTACCTATACATTTATTGTACGTACAGCCAAAGAGTGGAGTTCCTTGCCAGAGTCTGTGTTTCCTGGTAGCTACAACTTTTAACAAGGGTTTTTAAGTCAAGAGTGAATAGGCTACTTCTAGGCAAGCGTGCTCCATCGTCGAACACATCATCCTTACCATATTATCATCATTAATAAAAAAAACCCTCAGCCTGTGCTCAAGGCTTTGTAGAATAAAATAAAATAATATTAATAATATAATTGATTGATATAATTTCAAAATTCAATATCTCTGTGCTCGTCACAATATAATGAACTCAACATTTTAAATTAAATTTTATTTAGTATCTTTTAACGCAATATTTTACGCCACAAGGCCATACATTATTAGGATTCTGAAAATTAAACGACTTTCTTTTTGATTGTTGTCTAATTAAATATTTTAAAGTTTTCATACAAAGATGCGAAGAAGCGACAGATGAAAAGAAATATTTGGGAATGTCTATAATAACAACATCAATTCATTTTACGTGTATGTGTAAAAAAAATTGAACTTATTTTCACTATTAGAAAAAGTTACGACTTTGTTTAATAGAATCTAACGTTTAGTTGTTGACCCTCAAAACCGACCTTATGACCTTAACAGTTAAATTTAACGACAACGCCAGCTTTTCTCGGCTTATTCTAAACTAATAACGATATCAAAGAAAAAACTTAATCCCGCGCCAATGGACGGACAATTTGAAGGCCGCGAGATTAAGGTTTATGACATTCAAAGAAGCGAAAATCCCCTTTATTGTGCCACAAAAGTTACAAATTACGGTCGCAGTAAACAAAATGATAATAAGCTAACAAAGTGAGAGTACTTTTATACTTACTTGGATTTATAGCGTGCCCTTCGTCGACTGTGTGGAGAGATAAGTGGAGGAGAAGGATCAGAGCCGTTGACGTCTGAAATATAAAATATACAGAGTTTGAAAAGGATCAAAATGTTTTGGTTTCAAAAATGACGTCGGCTAAGTCATTTTTTATATACCTACTTTGAAAAGTTTTTAAATATATTAAAGTACTGTACTAACTGTAACCTTAAAGTCAAAAGGTAGGTTTCGTAAGAGGAGCCGAAGACAAGCAACACTACACGAATTTGAGCTCCACTCGTGCTCGGCTCCTGTGGCGTAGACCCACCTTTAGCAGAATATAATATCAAGTCACTTTTTAGGGTTTCGTACCTCAAAAAAGAACGGAACCCTTACAGGATCACTTTGTTGTCTATCTGTCTGTCAAGACCCTTTATCTCGTGAACACATGTAACGATGAACTCCATTCCACTCCCTGAGTATTCTAAAATCATGAGGGTTCAAAATTCAAATAATCATTTCTTAATGAGACCTAGATAAAGCAATTAAAACAAATATGCATTCTTATTTGTAGCCTTCAAATTAATGCAAATGGGTAACCTTAGTAAGTGAAATTTTAATTGGATTGTTTTAATGGTCTCATTTTTATCAAATCAAATCCTAACAGAAATATCTCAGTATCATTAATTGTGTTAGTCGGCTGAATTCAATTCAATTATTATTCAAAAAGTTCCTATTCAGCTTAAAGTGCTACGCCAAAAAAATTAAATACTAATACTGCTACTTTGATATCTTATAATTATCAAGTAATTAGTCGTACAATAAGGTTTGTTATAGTATATACATGTTAGGTTACACTAGAATTCATAATAATAAGAAATTGTATCATAATATTAACTCTAACGAAAAATTTTACGTGTCTGTAGCTGTCGAAGCATGAACTATTATGGAGTTGAGTGTGAATAATTGATAGGATACGTTAAAAAAGGTTGTATAGCATAGCATAGTCGGCCTTATAATGTTCCCACTGTTGGGAATCAGGCCTCCTCTCTAGGAGAGGGAATGGGCCGTAATCCACCACGCGGGCCAAGTGCGGGTTGGTGGATGTCACATGTCTTCGAATTTTAGGTTCTAGGACATGCCGGTTTCCTCACGATGTTTTCCTTCACCGTTTTGAGAGCAAAAAGGAAGAGAAAAACGGTTGTAAATTTATGAAATTTGTTAAAATAAAGGTAAATATTGCTTTCTATTTATATTCTGCAATGGATGAAATTAAAAAAAAATACATCATAAGTAATTTTTTTATAGATAACTTGGCTTATAGGCAAGCGCTTACTACATCATCACGCCGCATATCACTTCATGCTTTCAATAATTAAAGTAGCATAAAATAATTTAACTGACTGTTTTTTTTTTTGCTTATTTATTTAAGCAAGCGTGTGGACTAAATAATAAGTCCACGTTACCATTCATTTGGCGAAAAAACACATTACAATATTATCTACAGGAAAGCTAAAACTCAGAGACCAATGAATGACTAACTTCGAATCAAAAACACCATGTATAAAACGTTAAATTTATAATTCCGATAATATCATAATCCGAAGTTATGACAGACCTAAGTGACCTGTATACAAAAAATATAAATTTCATAATATGTAAGTACTTAGTAAAAGAGGTAGGTAGGTATGAAATTATGAGTTACATTTACATATATTTTGTAAACCTAAACACATTGGCACAAAAAAGTAAATAACAGACGAAATAAACACCCTCAATCTACACATCAATAAACGCCCGACACCATAATCGAATTTATTCCGTAAATCTTTCTAAACAAGTTGACACACGCACCCAACCGGCCGAGGGTACTTCAGAACAAAAGGACCCTTTAGAATCTAAAACGTATTCCTCACAAAGTCTTGTGTAAGCATTCACACTTTCGTCAACATTTTCTGCGTAGGTACGTTTCAACCTGGGAAGCCGAAATAGATCCGAACGCATCCGAAGGCATACGAACAGCTTCATTTGGAATGCGTTGCTTATCGCTTCCATCGGTAGCCTCCATCTGCATTGGAACGATTCTTTTGAGAAATCTCGGATACCAGGAATATCTCGAATCGTATTATTGAAGCCTACTTCCTCGCTTATTGTAGGTTTTTCTAGTTGAGTCATGGATAAAAATACAGCGAATAGATATTACAATCTGCAGGTACTTAAATCGGAACGTGAAATATTAATAAAACGAACGGCAAATACATAAGTTCCAGGAGTTTCCTGCGTTATTGTCATCTATAAAAACAAGATACTTTGGGGTGGGACAGTCAGAGTTGTCAACGAGTTAATCTGCTGTTTGATTTTAACTACATACGGGTCAGTTGCTCAGTGATACGACCGTCTCTAGTATCCCTACTAGAGACGGTCGTATCGACGAATCCTCCCGGAGTCGTCAAGACAAGCTGAATATTCTATCGGCTACAAAAATAAAAGCCAACGCTTCATGGTTCCACATTAAACTTTATCTCACATCAACATTGTATCTTCAAGCGTGTGCCAGCCAGCACCACATTTTTCATTTTCTTCGTCGACATTATTTTGTTCATTATTCTAAAGAAATGTTGTCAAATACTTATTACATTTATGAAAACGAGTCGAAAGTATAATAACGTAGATACGTAAGAGTGATAAAACACTGTTACGCACATAATAAATGTTATGAAAAAAAAATGTAAAAACATCTTATTTGTTGTAATTCGTTAAAAGGCGTGGAAGCAAGCGTAGAAAGAAGTGGCGAGGAAGGACTCCATTTTTACGCTTATTTCCACGTCTTTCACCTTGATTCGTAAACGAAATGTAACTGAAAAGCTGTGTAATCTAATATTTAGAGAAGGAAACCACGGGCCGTCGTAATTATGATGTACTTACGTACGTAATTAAATTATTTTTAGAACGAAGGTAGAGGTCCGTTTATGTATTTTTCTTTAAAGACATTAAAAGCGTAATGTTTTAATTATACAATTTAAGTATATACCAACCTTAGCTAAGCTAGCTTCAGCCAATAATATAATGTAATATGGCTATACTAGGTATTATACCTTGTGGCCATAAATTCTGTAACAAATAAAAATATCGTAACTTCATAAAAACGAATGTAATATTCTTAATCATAATATTAGAATAATTTTATACAAGTCATAGAGCCATTATCCTTCAGCCTCGTTCCAAATTTAAATTAAGGAAGAAAAAAAACTCTTTTTTTAAATACAACAAAATTTATAGCCAGAGTAGGTAGTGCCGAGGAATAGATTGTATTTATTGGCTAGCCGTTAGCTCTAGAACGCGCTTCACTCAAATGATTGACGTTTTACCGCACTCAGTTCTACGAAGCATGTAGGTTGGAGTTCGTTCATAACTTGGTTTGGGAGCGTATCAATCAATCAACTCAGTTCTACCGTAATCTTGAAGGCGTGTATTTGGTCGATAAAAAAGAGAAAAATTTACCGGAACATATTTTGCAAATATTGTAAATCATGTTTACACTTAATAATAGATTAAAATTTTGAATAAAATGTATTCTTTTGTTTTTTAGTTGGATTACTGTAAGAATCAAAGTCCCTAATCATCTATTTATACATACTGTGTCTACATTGTTTACCCAACTTTTTTGATGCAGGTCTACTAGATTTTTTTTTGACAGCATGTTTGTGCTTTTGCATATATTTTTTTAATTATAACATTATATTATTTTCATTTTTAAATGTTTGTGTGTGAATAAAAAAATAATAAAGAGTCTTATCGTCATTCGTCATCATCATTTTAACCGAAATAGTCTATAATAGGTGAGCATACGCCCCCAATATATGTGTCACCACAGCAGCCGACGGCCCTCTGCTCGTCGTATACAGCACCCTGTAGGTCATCGGTCTAAATAATTGAATTTGGAGTTGGATTTCTGTAAGTGAAACTTTTTTTTTCAAATAAACCATTTACAGGCACTTATGAAATGTCATGATGTCAGTCAGTCAGAAAAATGATGATGTTCCAAAGCGTCGATCTCTATGGAGGAGAATGTGCAAGAAACTCCATGATGTGAACTCGATGATACGGTCAAAATATAAGTTTAAGTGCGTCTTTTTCGAGGTGCGTTTTCATACAACCGCTCTTACGTGATTATGATGTTATTACTCATCTTCCTGTAGATATTTTGGATACACAGCTATCTTATGGATATTATCTAAGGCTTCTTTTTAAATCAAAATATAAATTTTTAAAACTAATGTAATAAAGACCTCTGTAAATCAGCTATTGTAGGCGAACTTTGGCCCTCCGTAATGCACTCAAATATTAATTTAAAATATAAAAAAGTACGTCAATTGAAGCCTTGCACATTTAATCGAGATTCTGAATAACGAGAATTTTTCTGTAAAACTTTCAAGGGTTTAAAAAACTCGTATTTCCTGGAACAAGTATTGTGAAATATTCGAGTAAATCACGGAAATACCGAATGCCAACAGGGTTTTCAGGCGTTATCTCTCTTTTTTTGCATGGCCTCTTCATCAAACATTACATTGGATTGCGTTAGATGAAGCAACAAGCTTTTAAACCATGCTCGATGTTGACGATAGGCGAATGGAAAAGGACCCTCAATTGTTTTATGTGTTATGTTTTTTTATCTGTATTTTATTGTTCTATCTTGTATATTTTTATAGTATACAAATAATCTAAATTGGCTTCGGAGATTCTGTTTAAATTAAATAAAAATTCCGATTGTACGACACTAAATAAAGGTTTTACTATTCTTAAATTAAGTTAAACCTTCAAACAACCTCAGTAAATTAATATAATGCTTCGTATATATAAAACATTCTCTTAACTTAATTCGTTAAGACACGTTGAAGGCATCACACCAAATGTAAGGATTTGTATCTAACAACGAGTTTAAATTACAATGTCTTTAATCTTATGAAACCTAATCCTTGAGCACATTATAATGTGTCTATGTGGGATTAATTAAGAGATTTAATTAACTATTGTTAGAGTGTTATTATCACGTCGTTTAGTGTTATATTTGTTACTATCTTTTACTCGCTACTTCTCTTGTGAAACCCCATGAGAACAGTGACCTTTTTTTTACTTTTTGTACCACTACGACCAACCGTCTTTCATAAGGCCGCATATCCTTGGTATGACGTTAATACTGGAGACACCTCACGCTCAATATGGCAGTGCCATTTTCGTGAACCCGCGTTTTCTCAGTTAAATCTGCTGCAACTTTATGTACAGTAGTGGTACATAGGCGAACTCAATGCAACGAGGCATTCTCTATCAGTCAACCTTTGGGTTAAAAATACAACACTGTGGTAGTTGTGCACAATAAATAAATAATAGGTATTTCAAATAGACTGAAGTATATTTAAAATATATTGTAAATGCTAAAATATTAAACTAAGAAATACTATGATAAATATCAAATCATTATAATTAGGAGAACTTCGGGGCATCTGGGAAACTTTAGACATAGCGTAGCTTACAGTCAGTGAAAGAATTTACATAAACCAATAATTTAAACAACACAGTATTAGGTATACAGTTATATAAGTATTTATTATGGTTCTGTACTCAAAGGGTAACATGGAACCCTATTACTAAGATTTTGCTGTCCTTCTGCCTGTCATCAGGCTGTATCTCATGAACCGTGATAGACAGTTATATATATAATACCGCTATAATAACAAATACTTAATAAAAAACATTTTACAAAAAAAAAAAAAATAACCGACTTCACTAAAAAAACACTGTTTCTCGGTATTATTTGTATCTTATTTAACACCGACTTCCGAAATTAAAGTTATTTTAATCCTTTTAGTGTTTTTTTAGTGAAGTCAGTTATTTTTTTTTTCGAAAAATGTTTTTTATTTCACACTTTTTAGTTGCGATACACTTATAAACAGACATCAAATTTTACTTTTTGACTGTAAATGCTTAAGTTCTCGATGAAAATACCAAAATCACTATATGGTTGCCTATAATATTTGAGGAGTTCCCTCGATTTCGCCTAGATTCCATCATCAGATCCCGACTTGGTGACTATGGGACCATTTGGGAAGTATACCCTTCTCAACAAACAAAGAATTTTTCAAATCGGTTAGCAAGCGACGAAGTTATGCGCGAACAAACATAAAAAAAAATACAAACATCCGAATTGAAAACCTCCTCCTTTTTTAGAAGTCGGTTAAAATACAAATACAAAAAAACGTGATATTTTTGCTCGTTTTTAGGGTTTTGTACCCGTGGGGAAATCATCCAATGATATCTCTCGCCCTGACTAAAACCCACTTCTGTTACTTTTTGCCTTCGTTCCAGGGCCCCGGAGTTCTCTTTTGCATAATCCATGGACCCAGTAGGCTTCGATCCTGCTGGGCCCCTACGATTTCGCTATTCGCCGTCGACGACTTGGGCTCTGTCTCGGTCGGAAATCGGGATCGGGATCCCGGCGTCTGGGGCGTGAGGGCCGTTTCTTCGCGCGTCTGGCCACCTCCTTTGCTAGCAATACTGCTTCGCAGAAGGAGACGACCGCCTGCCACTCCTCCTCGTTGCGGACCATGGCCCGTACCAAGACCCGGCGCGAGAGATCGTTGCCACCGAAAACCCCCACGAAGACGCCGCATCTACCGTATGAAAACGGGACCCTATTACTAAGACTTCGCTGTCCATTCGTCTGACTGTCCGTCTGTCTGTCACCAGGTTGTATCTCTTGAACCGTGATAGTCAGACAGTTAAAATTTTCACAGATGATGTATTTCTGTTGCCGCTAAAACAACAAATACAGTACTAAAACACTGGCCAAGTGCGAGTCGGACTCGCGAATGATGGGTTCCGTACAATCCGTAGCAAAAAACGGCAAAAAATTACATTTGTTGCATGGAAACCTTACAAATAAAAATATTTATCTCTAATATTTGTTTTATTGTGTATTTAGTATTTTTTGTTATAGTGGCAACAGAAACGACACACTACTCATATTTGTAACTAGCTGTTGCCCGCGACTTCGTCCGCGTTAAGTTCGTAAAACTGTACAATCACTCTGTGCTTGCAATTCATTCCGAAAGCATCGCAATAATTTATTGTACTTTAACATAAAACGGTTAAAGGTAAAAATATCCAAATTAAGAACCGCCTCCTTTTTTAGAAGTAGGTTAAACACGCAAATTACCTTCAGGAAACATGTTATGTACTCGTCATAAGAGCATGTATGGGTCGTAGCAGTGGTCATTTCTGCCTACCCCAAGGGAAAAGGCATATGTATGCATGGGCAATTATGTATGTTTCTGGTTTATGTTCTGGTAAAACATCATTGCATGATTTTAACCCCTCGCCACAGTGAGCACGCCTCAATCAAATCGCAGCGGTAATGCCTGTCTTTGAGAAGTGTCTACAGAGGCGTCACGGCATCCTCTCTTTGTGCAGGACTCACCGGTTGTGGGTATTTCGGAAGGTATCTGTGTCGAATTCGGCGGGAAGAAACACTCGGGTCTCACCATTCTGCGAAACGCCCGGAGAATACGATGGACCATACGGTGGAAGTCAGCCCCGCTTGGTCGGAGCGCCGACGCCGCCTTGTCCTTATGGGGGCGATTGGTGGAAAAAATGACAACCAGTAGCCTCCTTCAGTGAAGCACTACGATCAAAGAAGGTGCTTGAAACTATGAAGGATAGGACATCCTGACTCCTCAGCGGTCGCTGCAAGGGACGCTCCGGGTGTTGAAAGCCGCAAGGCAATTCCCAGCCATCGCAAACACGGGATTGCGGTGGTGCTGTCCGGCCGTCTGGTCAAAGCAGTCCTGAATCGACGGCGCGTAGTATTCTACGCGCGACTCAAAAAGATTTCAGCAAATGGATAGGGCCCTCTAGGGCCGATGTCTGCTAGGGCTGCAAGATTGATCGAAAGAGTTATCTCCCATAACAATTTTTGCCTGAAGAGAAGAACTTTTCACTGAAGAGTTTAAGCAGTTAGACAGCTTTGGTAGAGATAAACGAAGGAGCATAATCGGGACACCGACCTTCAGCTGGATAACGTGCACTGATAGTGAAAAGCCTTAAGTGAATCCAAAAACTACCATCATCATCCGGCAGGCATTAAGTCCGCCGCTGTACATTTGTGCATAAAGGAATAAATAAATAAATAAATAAATCATCAACTATCTTCTTCCACAACAGTACTTATGAAGAATTGGCGAGAGCATGCTTGCATTGATTGTTGCAGTTTGATCATTTTAGGCGTTTTTTTTTTTTTTTTTTATTGGGTGGGAAAATCATCCTAATGACATCCCCGCTCTTGGGCGGAGCGGGAGATAGTGTCAGACTCTTACTGACTAAAAACCCACTCCTGTTCCTTCGTTGCCTTCGTCCCAGGGCCCCGGGTTCCGCTTTCACACTACCCGTGGCCCCAGTAGGCTTCGACCCTGCTGGGCCCCTACGATTTGCTGACATCTCCTTGAGGCGCGCGTGATCATTTTAGGCGTTAGAATTACTTGTTCATTTAACTAGGATATTTTGGTATGTATTTAATTGACATCCCCATATATAAGGCAAATGTTTTTTCGATAGTAGGAACTACCTTATGAAGAATCTCCAACTTATGAATAAAACTACGGCGAAACCTTGTGCGCGTGTATCCCCGTTCAATCGAACTCGCATATTGATGGCCAAACCGAGAAATTACTGACGCTGATTGCCTCTATGAGGACACGGCGGTTCACTCAAGATGGATAGACCTCCACCGCATGCTACACCGAGTCCTCCAGGTGATTCACAAAATGGTAATATCAGGGTACTTTCAACCGAACCCAGAACAGAAACCGTTCGAAACACCCACAACAGTCCTGAGCTTATCCATAAAACAATGAAATTATGGTTAACAAATGTAGCAGCCGATAAGTGTTATCCCTGAGACTGGCCTCCCTTAGAGGGTTGTTCCAGTGTCGGTCACCACTCATTGCAAAGAGGTAACGTCCAGATATCGACGTAAGGCTGTAAGGAATCTGAGATACATCATACGTTGTCGAACTGTGGTCAGAAAAACACATTCGATTCCGTTTTATATGAAGCGGTGACTGCAAATAATAAAACACACCATTATTAATCCGCAAGGTGCCATCATGCCGGAGGACACAGTGGAGATGTGCCCTGCAAGGGCGGAGCACCGCCGTGTCCTCGTGAAGGCAATCGGCGTCAGTGACCTCTCGCGCCGGGCTCTGATCCAGAGCGAGGAGTAGTGGCAGGCGGTCGCCTCCTTCTGCAAAGCCGTAATGCTAGCGAAGGCGGAGGCCGCAAGCGTTAGGGAACGAACGGCCTCACGCCGAGCCAAGATTCCAACCCCGACTACCAATCACGGTAGACGCGGGCTTCCGGACGTCGAGCAATGGGTAGCTAGCCGTCCTGTAGTTGACAGGATCGAGCCCAATCCTCAACAGCGCGTAGTGATAGACTCAGGTGTAGTTTAGTCGCTATAATAACCGGTCCTGTGAGTCTCTCATCCATCGGATACCCGCGACTCACCCGGTCATCGGTCCACCTGGGGACCATCCAACGCAAGGTACCCTGTAACCCCTTCCGAAAATGTGGCCGTGTTATTTTAAAGTGAATAATTAAATACATATAGCTATTTACTTTTATCGTCTTTGGATGGTATCCCTTGAATAATCACGGTCAATTAGCTTGTTACTATTATGCGAAAAATATAATAAAAATAAGCTGTAGGATTGTTAAAAATGCCTCCGTCTAACAAAAGTTTAACCATAACAGTAATCGTGGGCGATGGCCATTCTTCTGCCACTCAGAAAATTACGTAAAATACGCAATGCCATCTATCAAATTTAATATGAAGTTCAACCGTCATTGTCGTCATTATTTCTACTTCGAGTCTTTAGATGGCGTTGCGAGTTGTGTGTGGTGTCATATTTTACTTCTCGAAAACTTTGATTTCATACCGTTTGTCTTTCATATGCTTTGTTTCATTGCGATGAAACAAAGCCTAAGTAAGATAATTATCAAGTTCCACACAATTTAAATGTTTAAAAGTTATTTACATCGATTTCTAAAATTAATAAATACGCATTTCACTAAAAATTTCTACAGATATATTATATACGTAGGTTTATAAAAAAAATTGTAAGCATGCAAAAATATATAAAAAAAATCTTATTCACGATGACAAAATAGAACAAAAATTTCTCCTAAGAGAGCCGTACGGGATTTGAACCACCTTCACATTACATTAAAGTTTAGATGCGAAACCACTGCGCTGCGGTCGTCGATGAATAAACTATAAAATAGACGTTCTTATATAAACGTCATAATTGACTGGTTGGCTCCCTAACGATGATAGCGTGATGATTTTCGTTTTAGAAGTTAAATTTGCAGCTAAATGGAATAATGTAACATTATAGTACGTGGTTTTATTCGTCGCTTTGATTTTATTATGGGTTTTGATTAGTTTGTACAAAATATTTAGAAGATATCGAATAGAAATGTCAATTTTATTTTGAAAAAATGGTAAAAATTATTTTAATACAAAAAAAAATAAGGCAAAATAATGTCAAAATTTTTAACTGTAGCTGGGAATTGAACTCGCGGCAAATGTCGTTCAATACCTACATTTTGGATTATTGCTCACCCCCCATAGCAAATAGCGTGATAGTTTATAGCCTATCAGTTGCCCTGACCTATAAGGATTGTGTATGCAAAATTTGAACAGGATCGGTTCAGTAGTTTTTGCGCCAATTAATACCAACACAAAAGAATTTTACTGTTTTATTATATGTATAGATGTACAGGCGGTTGCCAGCGGCTTCGGCTGCGTGATATTATAAAATTGTCCCAAGGTAACATACTCTTGGGATAAAAGATATCCTGTCCGCTATTCCAAGCTATGGTCTACCCGTGTGCCAAATTTCATACAAATCCGTTCAGCCATTCGAGCGTGAAAAAATAGCAAACATACACTCTCACAAACTTTCGCCTTTATAATGAGCGTGATTTTTATTTCTTACTGTTTCCCTGTGCATACAAACATCATAAAATGAATAATCAAACCCGTACTTTCCTTTAGCCTGTGGCCTTTTGGACTAGTGGTTAGTGGCCCTGACTGCTATGCCGGAGGTCGTGGGTTCGATTCCCACTCAGGACAAATGTTTGTGTGATAAGCACGATCATTTGTGCTGTGTCTATGTGTAATTTATCTATAATATGTATGTATTTAGAAATATATAAAGTATGTTTATCAGTTGTCTAGTACTCACGACACAAGCTCTTTGGGACTGGACGGCGTTGTGTGAAAGTTGTGGAATATTAATATATATTCAGGTTTTTTTTTTTATTGGTTGTTAAAATCATTTTATGACAAATCGCGCTCTTGGGCGGAGCGAGAGATAGTGTCAGACTTTTACTGACTAAAAACACACTCCTGTTCCCTCTTTGCCTTCGTCGCAGGGCCCCGGGTTTCATACATTCAGGGCTATGATTTCTAACAATTCCACCCAATTCCAATTTATTGCCTTAAATTAATTTTAATTAGAGAAACTTGATAGTCAATTAATTCCTGACATACATCTACCTGTTTCTACCTGATTAGTACCGTACTTCACTATACCAAATAACAGTTCAAAATGTACGTTGGTATGTACAGAATCACCGATGGCTGAGTTACAATTAGTTCGATTAGTACTTGAAACCGCGTTTGGCAAATAGCGAGTTTACCGCCTATATATTTACTAGTACAATGCCGAGGCTTTCAATCAGTAGCTTTTCAATAGATTAACCTATTTATTAGGTGAAACGTGTATTTACTAATATGGCTAAGTTAGTCTAATGTTAAGAATCAAACCGCATCATCATCATCATTGCAGCCGGTAGGTGCTTTGTTTGAGGAGTGACTGGAGAGACATCATGGTGTACTCATCTTCTGCATGACGCAGTAAATTCGGGAAGTTCCTGCACCTGATTCAGGCGGAACAAACACCCGGGTGACACCATTGTGCAGACCGCCCGGTGGAACATACTGTGCAGGTGTATCCCGCTTGGGTGAACCACCGTCGTGTCCTCGTGGGGG
This sequence comes from Mythimna vitellina, assembly GCA_949316375.1. Classification (NCBI taxonomy): domain Eukaryota; kingdom Metazoa; phylum Arthropoda; class Insecta; order Lepidoptera; family Noctuidae; genus Mythimna; species Mythimna vitellina. The sequence goes on from OX438696.1 coordinate 8,450,139, forward strand.
CGATCAATGGCAGTGACCTCTCGCGCCAGGCCCTGGGACAGATCGTGGTCCGGTGCGAGGGGGAATTGGCAGCGGTTACCGCCTTCTACGAAGCAGTAATGCTAACAAAGGAGACGGCCGCACGCGTAAGGGAACGGAAATCTTCACGCCCCAATCTCCGAAACCCCGACCCCAACTACTAGCCACTGTAGGCGCGGGCTTGCGGACAGTAAACAATGGATAGCTTACCGCCAGCCGTCCGGTAACCGTCCGAGTCGCCACACGCGCGCCTCAAAGAGATGTCAGCAAAACCGTAGGGGTCCAGCAGGGCTGAGCCTAGTACGCTTCAGCATATGGGGCATGCAGCCAACAGGCTATGGGTCGACTTCCGAAAAGATTATCCGTGGTCCAAGAATGAGGTGTGGTTATAGTAAATAAAAAACTCAGTATACCACATAACCACTATTCTGTTCCTGTTGAAACCCCTGAAAGCCAGAATCTACGTTGACGACAGCCAGAAAAGTAAAAAGTCCCAGAGAAACAATCAAACTGTCATGAACGCTGCTCCAAAATCAACCAAAAATAAAAGAGGGGTAGTAAAACAGCTATTCATTTTGTCGTAATGGAACGTATGACCTAAACCTGTCCCACCTCTCTTGGGACTCTAGTACCTCATTAATTGCTGCTGCTCTAAACAAGTACATATACACACACCGAAACATTTACAACCTGCCTGACCTAAAAAATTGACATTTACAAAGTCCCCTCTCTCTGGCATTTTCATATCTGTGAAAAGTAACACAGCCAAGGAATAATCGACGCGTCACAAATAAAACGCAAGTCAAGTGATGTGAAAATTTATTCAAGTTGAATGTCTCAGTCAGAGCACCTAACGGGAGCTTGGCAATTTTCCACATTTTTTTTTTTGTTATTCTTTATTGAAGAGCTTTGTCACAATATTGAGTACGTCGCTCTATCATAGCCTAATATTGAATTTTAAATTATTTTAAATGATTGTCATATATTTTATACAGTACTCTGGCGCAGGCTTAGCTTATCAAACATATTTAGAGAGCTAAACAGATTTCTCCTGAGGCGTTCGCCCCACTCACTCTCCACCAGAATATTATGTTCATCCTCAATTAATCCAAATTTTTCGCATTAATTTTGCAATATTTCTTCAAATAGTAGATTTTTTGGGTAGGAAACCAACATCATCATCATCATCTTCCTGCCCTTGTCCCATCTTATTTGGGGTCGGCGCAATACGTTTTTTTCTTCCATTCTATCCTGTCAACCGTCATACTATCACTAACTTCCTTTTCTTTCATATCACTGTTCACACAATCCATCCATCTTTTCTTTGGCCTCCCTCTCCCTCTCCACCCATCCACATGTATACTCATAACTCTTTTAGTAACATGTGTTTCATCTCTCCTCTTTACATGACCATTCCAAGACAAACGATTCCCCTTCAACTTTTCAGTCACTGGCGCCACTTTCAAACTTCCTCTAATATATTCATTTCTCACTTTATCCATTCTCGTCACACCACACATCCATCTCAACATTCCAAATAAAACCAACAAATACCCCCAAAAAATATTTACTGTCTAAAACCCAGGTGTGTTGTTTCAGTTACTCTTTGCATTCTCGGGTCATGGTAGCTCTTTTGAACTATTCATAGCCCGGGCAGGCATTCGCCCTGGCAGGTCTCGTCAATTTTGGTGATTTCTCTTTGTTGTGTGCGTGGAAAATGACGTATCGTCGATATCGAAAGGCGAGCCACTCATTGCTCGTCATACGTAAGCCCACGTTTCTGGTGGGGACCGGGCCATAAGGATTGTTTCCTCCTCACGCTTTCTGCCACTTCTTTTGCTCGCATAGTTATGCATAGGAACGTAGTCATCTCTTTCTGCAAAGTTATAGTTTTTTATAGCCTATATTTTATAGTTTATATAGTTTTGCAGAAAGAAGCAACTTTAATTTTGGGTAGGAAAATCATGTAATGAGATCCCCCGCTCTTGGGTGGAGCGAGAGGGGGTGTCAGACTTTCACTGACTAAAATCCCTATCCCGTTCTTTCTTTGCCATTGTTCCAGGGCCCGGGGATCTCTTTCGCATCACTCATGGCCCCAGTAGGCTTCGACCCTGCTGGGCCCCTACGATTTGCTGACATCTCCTTGAGGCGCGCGTAAAACTCTACACGCCGTCGACGACATGGGCTCGGTCCGCACTGTTACCGGACAGTCAGATAGTGAGCTACCCATTGCTCGCCGTCCGCAAGCCCGCGCCTACGATGGCCGGAAATTAGGATCGAAATCCCGGCGGCTAGAGTGCGAGGGCCATTGCCTCACGCGTGCACGTGTGGCCTCCTCCTTTGCTAGCATTACTGCTTCGCAGAAAGAGGCGACCACGTGCTCCTCACTCCAGACCATGGCCTAGACAAAGGCCTGACATAAGAGTGGCTGCCATTAATGCCCTTCCCATCTTCCCCCGAAGACCCCTCTCCACCGTATGCTCCACCATGTCCTTCGAGCGATTTGCACAATGGTAACCTCCCGTGTGTATCTTCCCGCCAAATACGAAACAGAAACCTTCCGAAAGAACCATATCTAGTGAGGACCTGCGTCAGGCGAAAAATGAGGACAACGTGTATATTTTTGTTTCAGAAGTTAGACCTACAACATTAAAAGAATAGTCTTTAACAATACCTACTGTCCCAATGTATGAATAATCCTCCCTTATGCTACATTTCTTTCACGTGTTCAAAATTCTCTTCTAAAAAAATCTTATCATAAATTTTGAACACGTAAAAGAAATGCACCTCGTTTATCACGCTGGACCTTCCGAAGGACATGGAGGTACTTATTTTTACTTCTTATTCGCATATTTACTCAAAGCAAGCATTTAATATTTATGAATGAATAAATAAGATGTAAATAAAGATGATGAGAATTTATGAGATGTTTGGGTATCTTTTCAGGGTTCCTTACCCAAAAGGCGCTAACGAAACCCTATTATTAGTAATAGGGGTCCCGTTAGAACCTTTTTAGTCGTTCATCTTGGATGTTTATTCATTTATATCTCTGATTGGTAATCATTTTAAATATGTAGATTAATTTTTAAGCACGTACCTACCTATATATATGCAGTATGTATTATAGTGATATTCTACTATGTTTATGTACCTATATATTTATGATAGTATATATTTTTATTATATATTTCGATGATAACTGTTTTGTTTGTATTAAATTCATCAGTTTTGCCCATGATTTGGCAAAACACCAGTAATGCACACTTTTAAGGTTGGAATTTATCTCGTAACTTATCCCTCTCCGGCTGGAGTTTCAAACTTATACTGACTAAAACTCACAGAGCTCCTTCAGTTGCCCTTTTTTACGAGGGCTATTAATGGTAACTCCTTCGAACAATCCGTAGCCCTGGCAGGCGTCTCCGCTGCCGCGACAAGTCGCAGTATGGCGAACAGAGCTCCGGCGAGTTCTCATGGAGAAATGGCGCCATCGTCACAATAATGGCAGTAAGTGAAGACCTCACCGCGTCCTCACCTTTCGCATGACGCAGGTTCTCACCGAACCTGGTAAGTTCGTGAAGTTCCTGCACCGGATTCGTGCGGAAGTGACGCCCGGGTGTCGTCACTGTGTGGACCGCCCGGGGGACACGGTGTAGCACACGGTGGAGGTGTACCCCGCTTGGGCAGAGCAACGCCGTGTCCTCGTGGGGGCGATCGGCGACGGCGATCTCTTGTGCCAGGCCCTGGTTCAGGCCATGGTCATGGAGCGAGGAGGAGTGGCAGGCGGTCGATCGCGTGAGGCAACGGTCCTTACGCCCTGACCGCCGCCGGGATTCCGATCCCGATTTCCGGCCACCGTAGGCGCGGGCTTGCGGACGGCGAGCTATGGGTGGCTCGCCGTCCGACCGGCCAGTAACCGTCCGCACCGAGCCCAAGTAGTCGACGGCGCGTACTGTCCACGCGCGTCTCAAGGAGATGTCAGCAAATCGTACGGGCCCAGCAGGGTCGAAGCCTACTGGGGCCACGGGTAGTGTGAAAGCGACACCAGTGGGCCCTGAGACGAAGGCAAAGAAGGAACAGGAGTGGGTTTTTAATCAGTAAAAGTCTGACACTATCTCCCGCTCCGCCCAAGAGCGTGATTTGTCATAAGATGATTTTCCCACCCAATAAAAAAAAAAATTAAAAAAAGCCCTGGCAGGCACCGTAAATTTTGCTGACATCTTTTTGAAGCTCGCGACGAGTACAACGCACTGTCGACCAGGGCCTCAAGTCTGCTATTACAATAGTGTCAAAATGGTCTATCATTGATTTCATAATTGTTGATTTTGGGTAAGTTTGGTAATCTACTAATACGAGTATAATGGCGTCTTTACGACTTTCCACTGATCAACCACTGACACTCCATTGAAAGAAGTGACATAGAATGGTAATCTCGTGCATATTGACAAATGAATGTCTGACGTATGCGGTAATCTGCAAAAATTTTGACAGTTCCTTTGATCAATGACCTACCATTAGAACATAATTGTGCAGTCATTGCTTATAATAAGCTCGATATTGTCATTCTACCAAAACTCCTTTACGATACCATTGACCGATCATTATGAATTAGCAGAGTACGAACTTTTAGCAAAATGACAATGGAATCGTGTTGGAATTATGAATTTATAAAAATAGCAGACTTGGGCCACTGGGCTTGGTCCTTACTGGATGGACAGCGAAGTACCCATGGCTTGCCCCCCGCTCGATACCCGGAGCGTCGCCGGCGGGCAACAAAGCCCTTGGTATGTTAATAATAATAATAAATCTTTTATTATCCGGCGTCTTGGCCCATAGATACATACCTTACAGACTAACATATATAGAGTAAATACAATTTATCGTTAGTAAATAAGACTTAGGATTATGTTAGTAACACTTCATATTGCACTATGTTTACTTCGTGCTGTTCTGTGGCACCTGTCCGCGGAAGCGACAGAACACCACGCCCTGCGGCCAAAAGTCTTCCTTCAGCATGAGGGACAGAAAAGTGTTCGGGACCCGCACAACGAACGCCTTGAAATTGACGTTTCGGTGCGACTCCAACGGCTGTACCCTCAGTGCGAACTTCGTCTTTAAAACTCGAAAGTTGTTTCGGGCTATTTTCTGTTATACATATTAGCTCCTTGTTTGCCATCAAACGTCTTAAAAGAAAGAAACCAAGCTGAAGCCCTGTCCCTAATTTCCGAAATAAATTGTGTATGTTTAGCGGAAACATGAATAAGTTGTGTTATATCTAAAGATATTAATGCCTCACTGGAGACGGGTAAATAAGCATAGATTGACACTTGGAGACAGACCTGCCAAAAACCAGTTATTTAATACATATTCTCAGTCTCCTCGTCAGATTTGTAACAAAATGACCAAGACTTGTTTGAAAAAAACGCTAATTAAAGCAAACGACCTTCATTTCTCTTTAGAAATAATCCTATTACGGATTACTTGTACTAACGTACATGTAAACACCTACAACATATATTATTAAGGCTTCGTAGAGCGAACTAATGCATTAGCCGTGTACCTTCAGTATCGTGTATCGGACTATTGATATATTGTTCAAACGGATTCTAGCATACATACATATATTTCAAGTTGTAAGATCAGAACTAACTTATCCTTTGAATGCCTAACGTCTAATTTGAATGAATGTACCACAGTAAGTGAGTACCTGTCAGACTGCGTCAGCTGCGAATTGGGAATATTTGAACACCCTCTCGATTCATCCTAGAGCGTGAAAATCATTTGATTAATTCTCTTAAAAAAAAAGGTATTAATCTCTGACACATCTTAAATTTATGAAATGTTTTGTATTGAATTTTAGCATAAACCTAAATTAGTAGAACACACTGAACTACGTAGGTACAAAAATAGCATTGTTCGAATTTTGAATTATCCTCCACATTTTTTCGAGAGCCTAATCAAATTATCGTGTTTCATTTAAAAATGGATCTGCATCGAGAACATTTTCGTGCGTAATTTTCTACGATTTTAAATGTTGCCTAAAACCTGATGAGTCATTTGATTGACTTCAAATTGCTTTTATGGATGAAGGACTTTCCAAACGCGGTCACCTTACTTTGGGATGAACAAAGGAGCGGTTGTCGGACGTCAGCTGTCACGGAAGAAAGTGTACTGGCAGTAAAAAAATTAATTCAAGAAAACAGGCGAATTACTTACGAAGAGATTCAGCATACTCAGCTGTAGATTGGTTCGGGAAGCGTTCACAAGATTCTACACCACGAGCACCTGCACGTGAGGAGGATAGTTTGCTGCTGAGAACCGCACAATCTCATCGAAGCCCAGAAGCAGGCCCGTGTGGAGTGGTGCCCCGATATGATTAAAAAAATTGAAGCCGGCTTGTCTCGGCGCGTTTACGACATTGTGACAAATGACGTATCATGGGTTTATCAATACAATCCAGAAACAAAAGATCTGTCCATAGTTTGTCTGTTTCAAAACGAACATACGCCTACGAAAGTGAAGCGATCGAGAAGCGCAAGGAAAATTTTGATCGCTATTTCCTACACTTTGGCGAGGTATCTGATTTAAATTCCATTACGAGACCAAAGCAGCATCAACCCGGAATGGTATACCACAGAATTCCTGCCAGAAGTTTTGTCTACAATGAGCAACAGCAACAACAAGCGATCGAACACCGGATTCCGCGGGGTACTGAGTCACCATGACAACGCGCCCGCGCACTCAACGGTCAAAACGAGGGACTTCCTGGACACCACACCGTTCAGAGTCTTGGGTCGCCCTCCTTACAGTCCTGATCTGGCAACGTGTGACTTCTTTTTATTTCCTAAAATAAAAAATCAGCAGAAAGAGATACAGCTTTCATCACCGGTAGACGTGCTAGCAGCGTTCGAGAAGGCCGTGGAAGATGTGTCTGCGGTGGACTGGAAAAATGTTTCGAAAATTGGTTCAGACGCATGAATCTCGCTATAGAGGCTAGTGAAGAGTTCCTTAAAAAGACTAAATTAAAAAAAATATCTATAAAAGTGAGTTCTTAGTTTCTCAAACTTTCTGAGTGTCCCATGTATATTGTATTGTGTTCTACAATAACTAACTTTGACTTTGACCTGATTTTGGACGAGGTAACTTTGCTTTTGGTTTAAGCGTACAAGGAAATAAGAAACTTACACATTTTTACGAGGTTATTAAATAAATTTTTGCATTCACACAACTCAGGATATTGTAGGGAACAAGCCTTTCTTGTGATCTCTGACTTAGTGGCATAGTAACTTAAAATAAAGACGAAGAACATAGAGTTTTAATTTCATATTGTTTTTCTATTGTAGTCGACTTTCAAGCATTTTATATATAACTTGTTAATAAATAAATCATCAATCACATCAGCCGCATGCACACTGACTGTTGGACAAAAGTCTCTCGCCAACGAGTTCACCCTTGGAAGAGGTGACGAGCTGAACTAGACACCTACTGCAAGGGCTGGTTTGAGATGGCTCGTGAAAAGAATATCTGGAAGAAGTTGAGGGAGGCCTCTGTCCAGCAGTGGGAAAGTATAGGCTAAATAAAAATAAATAAGTACACACTGTAGTATATGCTTACATTGTATGGTTATATGTTCAAAAATAAAGAATTCAATATTGATAAATGAGTGTTCGTCGAACTCATATTTCATTGTTAATTGGTTTGTAGAGCTTGCAAGAGAAAAATATACAGCAACCATTTAAATAGTGAAACGCCGTATTAAGGTTTTTCAGCTTCATTCCAGATTAATTACCGAAAATTGGTAACGGGTTGGCCTTTGTGGATGCTCTTTTCTATCTGACCGTAACGTTCTCAGTAATAAAATGTTACTTCAGTAAAACGTTTTAATTTTAGTCGGATTTATACCCCGTAGTATAGCATAGTCGGCCTTATAATGTTCCCACTGCTGGGTCGCAGGCCTCCTCTCTAGAAGAGGGAATGGGCCGGACCCCGTAGGTAGCCCTATTTTTTCTCCACAATAAATTTTATGGAACATATAGCATGAAAAATTACCTCATCTATGCGAGCTAAGTTAAAACTAACTAAAGTCAGCTCTTAGTCTGCGTGTTTTAACAGCCTATATTAAAATGTATAAGGTTCTGTTTTACGCAGTTAGAACGTTATTACCTAGACCTTCTAAATTAGGGGCTGTTAATGTATTAGGTACAATGTGTAAGCGTAGAGTTAGTAATACATCACGTGGCGTACATTTATACTCAATGCTATTCGATTCGATCGAAGCAATGCCAATTTGGAGTATTGCTTTGGTGTCGCATTTTGATTTAAATTAATTAATTATTAAACAAAGTAATGGAATGCTTAATCTATTTTGGAAAACCGCTTATTAGCTAACATTACAAGCGACAGAATCTAAAAATAAAATCATATTACTCTCCGTTTTCAGTTTTCATATCACAGACCAAATTCGTCTAATCTTTTGACATTTATTTGACAAACTCTAGAATGCCAGTCATAAAACAATATTACATATTGCCTATTGCTTTGAGAAAGCCTATATATATTCAGTTTGATGTCTTATAAGTACTGTAAGACAGGATCACAGAACTGTCTCTCCGAGATTTAACTCTTCAATAATTAGTCATAAGCGTTTCCTAATTAAGATACACTATAACATTCTATAAGTTTATGAACCGAAGTCGCTTTTAAAATTTGAATGAGTATTCCAATCACTTCAGAAATTTTTTTCTGCCAGCCTGCATATTTTTAGGTTTCAGCAGATAACCTCTATAGTGCTAACAACTTTTTCGTTGGAAAAACATTTTCACCGAACCTTACCTTTTAGAGAAAATCGAAGAAACATTTTTAGGTCTCTTTTTTAATTAATTCATTAATTTAAATTTAGTTCAACCACATTACATACCTTTTACATAAAAAGAATATTAGGGACTAATGCACATGACAAATAGGACGTACATATGTACAGCGCTCATCATAATAATAATGCTGCCTTGAGAAATAATAATCTGTCATTACATCATTTTACTGTTTAATCAATTTAACATAAAACATTAAATTAACACAAAAAATTGATTCAAATAAGTCAAACACATTAAGATTATTATCACTTTATAAATTAAAATGAATTGAAAATATTAAAAACGAATTAAATAGATCGAAATATTGCAAATAATTTGAAGTCAAGAATAAATAAAAATAAATTAAGTTTCAAATAAAAGTCGAATAAATTATGAATTTTAAAAAATGTAGAAACAATAAATTAAATTAAAAAAGGTCTTAAGACTATTAAATACATTATCATCTAAAAATTGATAGATTCTAAAAATAAAATCTCGTTCTTTACTACACAGGCTAAATCCATTTGATCTTTTCGCCATTTATTAGACATAATTCTACACTGCCGGTTTAAAAACAATATTCCATGTGTCGAGAAAGCCTACATGTACAGATTTTTTATTGGGGTGCGAAATCATCTTATGACCATTTCCGAAATCCATTTCCATTGATGAATATTTCCGGGAAAATATTTCACTATCAAAATATTAACAATATCAGTCTGAATTCATACTTTTCGTTTTTGCCAACCTGTCAATTACACGCTGTATATGACGATATATAAGCACTGTAATGTCTTACAGTAAATTTAACTTTTCCATTAATCATAAGCGTTTCCTAATTAAGAAATACTATAACATTCTTTAAGTCTATGATGTTAATGAAAACCTTTTAAAAATTTGAATGAGTGTTCGAATCTCTTTAGAATGTTTTTTTCCTGCCGGCCTACCGGCTGAAGTTTCAGCAAGTAACCTCTAGTGCCGAAAACATTTTAACAAAACCATGCCTTTTAGAGAAAACTGAAAAAAACATTTGTAGGTCTTAAGATTATTTCTGAATCCGCGGAAGTTATAAAAACATTTTATAATATCTCAACCACAAAACCAAACAATTTTCTGTTGTTATTACATAACTTAGAAGACAGCGTTCGATATTCGAATCCCTCACAGGGCAAAGGGTCTAACTAACGCATTGTTGGTTTTCGAGACCAATATGATGTGAATAAGACCTTCGATTCATCTTTACGCGTTTGGGTTTCTCAATTTGAGTCTGTTTGGGGTAAAGGAAGTTTGGCTTTGACAATTTGTATTGAGTTGGCTGATATTGTCGAAGCGGGGGCTTTCTCGTACATTTGCGACTTTAGGGTAGGAGCTAAACTAAATATACCTATATGATGATATGACATGGTGTTTAGATTATAACTTTATTTTAACGTTCTTTTATTTGCAGGCCACCATAGAGGTGGGCTCGTGGACGGCGAGCAGTGGGTAGTTCGCCGTCCGACCGTCCAGTAACCGTCCGGACCGAGCCCAAGTCGTCGACGCCGCGCAGTGTTCCACGGGAAAATCGGGGGGTATTTAAGTCAAGAGTGAGCATGGTATTTCTAGACAAGCATGCTCCATTTTCGACCACATCGGCGCTTTCTATCAAGTGAGATAGTGGTTAACAATAACACAAAATAATTATAAACCTAATAATGGCTGAGATATATGTTTTAGATTTTTCCTATTTCTTTTGATTATGAGTTTCTCTATAAATATTTCTTCTTTTTACTTGGAACTTTTTAGCTCAACCGCCACGATGAGGCAATTAATTAAAAAAATAGCATTTTTAAAATTGGTCTGGACATGGTGCGAAGTTTTGCTTGCAAAACATTCAAATTTCTTCACGGATTCTCTGTAAACGAGACAAGGTTACTTTAACCCTGGCTATTTATGAAACTGCGTGTAAATGAAAAGCCTCTATAGGCTCTATAAGCCTCCTAGTTTATAATTTCACTGTATTATCAAGAGAACCACATTGTTTACTTCGAGAATCATCATCTTCATCATCATTTCAGCTGAAAGACGTCCACTGCTGGACATGGGCCTACACCAAGTGTCGCCACAATGAACGGTCCTGTGCGTCTCGCATCCATTGCATTCCCGCGACATAATAATGTCAGCAATTCACCTTGTGGGCGCCTTTTCGGGCCTTCCAGCGCTGCGGCTTCTGGGTACGCGGTTGACACTCCAGAACCTTTCAGCCAGCTGTTCTACCAGCAACACTTCGAGAATAATACTATCTAATCCAAACTAATATTAGTATTAAGAACTTGAATACATATCTACGTAAGATAGCACATGAGTTCTAAGAGTGAGATTGATTTACTAATTTCAATAGTCTATAAAAAAAAAATTGTTTGAATTCAGTTCGCAAAGCTTCTCAGAAACTTACGAAATAGATTAACCATTAAACTTTTATTTTAAATTGATATAAACTAATGCTTGACTGCGATCCCAGCTGATGGTAAGCAATAAAGCAATCGTTGATTGTGATGCACACTAGTTTATTAAGAAACTATTCACTCTAGCCTTGGAAGAATCAACTCAGTACAAACCTAAATACATGAATAAATAAATATCAATTATACGTCCATCGATTCCATACAAAATTGGCTATTGTGAATTACAAAAAGACAGGGCCGAAGGGTTTCATTACAATCGTGTAAACATAATATTGCCAATTTGTAAGATCAAGAGGCCCATTATCAACGGTGGACCGAATCAGATCCATATAGAAAATTACGCCATTACTTGACGAACTAGTGGCCTATTTCTTTTTCTTTTTAATACGAAAATGGTTTTTGTATTTTCAGTAAATCTATATAAATAAAAGGAAAAACTGACTGACTGACATATCAACGCACAGCCGAAACTACTGGGACTAGGAACGTGTAATTTTGCACAAGGCTGCCTTTTATGACGTAGGTGAGCGCTAAGAAGGGATTTTTAGAAATTAAACTTTCAAGGGGGTGAAGCTGGGGTCCAAAGTTTGTATGGAGAAACTTACTTTCACGCGAGCGAAGCCGCAAGCAGATACTAAAGTAATACATAAATAAAATGGTTCAATAGTTTCTAAATTATTATAGAACGATAAGATTGTTCCTGTAGTTTTGCCCGCTTGATTAGTGGAAATAATGCCAAGAGACCGGACTGCACTATTTATTAGCGCAGTGGTTGAGAGATTGGCTGTTGGGCTGCGTATCGCGAGTTCCATTCCCGCACGGGATAAATATATTTATGGCCTTGAGATAGTTATTTCGAGATTGAGTGTCTTGAGGGACTGTAAGCCGAAATACATGTTCCTCCTAGTTCGGCTCTAGTTGCTTAAACTTTTATGTGTACATATTACTGGTAAAAAGCATTTGTCTTTTTTAATTATCTGTGTGTCCACAGCATCACAAGCTCTATCTGAATACCAACGCCGCGTTCATGAAATAAAAGGTGTTTTTTTTTTTACTTTGTTACTTTATTTTAGTAAGTAAATTTTTATTTAGTTGTAATGTCCTGTTAAAGTAAATAAATTTTATTTTTTGGAATTTCATACCTCCAAAGGAAAACACGGAACCCTTATAGGATCACTTTGTTGTCCTTCTGTCTGTATGTCTGTCTGTTTGTCTATCTATCAAGACCCTTTATCTCAGGAACGCGTGGAAGTATCGAATTGGAATTAAAACCTGCGGTCAAACTCAGGTCTGCGGTCCCTTAAAACGTATATTTCGACACTCTCAAGGAAATCAAAATTCATAGGGTACTTCCTGTTGACCTAGAATCCTGAAATTTGGCATAAAGCAAGATCTTACAGCACAAGTATAGGAAAAATTCAGAAAACTGTTTTGCTGTTACGTCATAAAATATATTTTTTGCGGTTCGAAAAAATCTTCGTAACTCAATTCAGGAATTGTAATTGAATACAATTTAATAGGTCATTAAATTTATTTAAATAACGAATAGAAAATCTTTCAATATTTGTATTATTATTTTATAAGTTAGATTTTTTTAATCTCATTAAAATGTGTAGACCTTAATTCAATAACTACTTGTGCTTGCCCACGTAGTACGCAATCGTTTACTCTATACGTCAGTAGGTATGGCAAAACATGGAGGCCATTGCCCCACCGCATCTGTCTGTCTATTCCCTATACTCAGAAACTAATGAACATATTTTCATGCGTTATTCGCCAACAGTTAAAGGGATCCATCAAATCTAACAGTAGAGCAGAGACGAGAATTTTAACCTTTCGAATACCATAATTAGAGACAGAATAGAAAGATAATGAGAGAGCAAACGCTTGGTGTTTAATGAATTAAAGATTTGTAACACCTTTTAACTAATAAATTATAGTTTATTTTCCTTATCTTAACTAATATCTTTAATAATAACGCTCTTCAATCCATACTTATGCGATAAGACAAAACCATCAATCGCTAAGAATTCTCTGTTTATCTATTTTTATAAATATCAAAGGTCCTTAGACCTCAAAAATCTAATAACAAATTCTAAATATCGTTCCGATAATCATTCAAGATTCCTTCAATCATTTGATCCAGTTCAATTTATCATGCTTTCCACCGAAGAAACCGTAACGAAATCCACTCAAGTAATAAATCTTAAACTTAAGTAATATCTGACGACGATAGATAGCGCCACCTGCGGAGTGCAGGAACTAACCGTAAAGTGAATAGATCGAGCGGAGAGAAATTATTTCTATCGGAGACTTGGAACTCAGTGATAAATACAGGTACATGACCTAAGTACCGTTGTCTTATCTCACGAAGGCGGTCTTGCTTGTGTGTTTAGATTCACGAACTCATTTTTTTTCTGTCTGGCTTTTTTTAAAGTAGAAAATCAAAAACGCACATTTGTCTTCCTTCAGTTACCCTTGCGTTCTAGGAGAAGAAACCCGTGGGGGGTTTCTCTTTCAGAAGTCGACCCATTGTTCCAGTAGGTTTTGGTTCTGCTCGGTACGGTACGGTTCTCTGACATCACTTTGAAGCTCGCGTGGAAAACTACCCGCCATCGACGTCTCGGGCTCGGTCCGGACGGTTACCTTACCTCCGGACGGCGAGCTAACCATTGCTCGTCGTCAGCTAACACACGCCTACGGTGACTGGTAGTCGAAGTCTGGTCTCAGCGGCTGGAGCGTTGGGATGTGTGCATAAACTCGGAGTGATCGGTGTCATAGTGAAAAGCTTACGCACACAGGAACATTGTGGATTTCAATCTACACACACAACCAAGATCAATCCATCTTGAGTTGAAATAGAACAACTCATCAAAACTTCATTTCAAACCAAAACCTTGAGCAAATCATTAAAAAGGCAGGCCCTTGCCTTGTTTATGTATATATTTTATGTTTTTTTTTTTGTATAGGGTATATTATATAGTTATTTAGGTATTTATTAATATTTAAATTGTATTTTTTTTTTTAATTTTTAGAAATTTCTTCCAGTAGACTGACGAAGAAATTTCCTTTTGAAATAAGCAGTGTAGCATAGCATAGTCGGCCTTACATGTTCCCACTGTTAAGACTTGGGCCTCCTCTCTAGGAGAGGGAATGAGCCGTAATCCACCACGCGGGCCCAGTGCGGATTGGTGGATGTCACATGTCTTCGAATGTTTGGTTCTAGGACATGTCGGTTTCCTCCCGATGTTTTTCTTCACCGTTTTGAGAGCAGTGGTGATGAAATAAATTACACAAAGTAATGCGCCTGGCTGGGTTTGAACCTGCAACCTACAACTCGTAAGTCGGGGCAATTACCACTCGGCCACAACTGCTCAATATATCTATAAAATAAATAAATTTATGGGCCACTCAAAGGTTTACTTACGACGACACTTGAGGGAGACCTAGGTCCAACAGTGGACGTCTTTCAGCTGATGAAAGATTCTTATGAATGTTTTCATTTAACTACAAAGAACAGTCAACTATTAAACTGACACAAGACTGTATCATAATCTAACATGATACACATGAAACAGATTGGTAATCACAGTACGTCGATATTAGTGCTTACGCCACTGGCTTTAGTTAGCCAGTAACTGACAAACAAACACAGTATTGTATACAGGTTTACCCAATGTTAACTATTCGTTATTGCAGAGACTATACAATCTATGTGTATGTATACCCAGATATACTGCAAACTAACAGGCTGGAATATTGTGAACATGACCAGTATTGACAATAAAAACTGCGTAAAAAAATACAGGCCACGCGATACAAAAATTAAAAAAAAAAAACAAGTTCGTACTTTTCGAACACGCACACAAAGTCCGTAGCAAAAAACGGCAAAAAAATCGCGTTTGTCGTGTGGGTTCCCCATTAAAATATTTATTTTATTCTGGTTTTAGTATTTGTTGTTATAGCGGTAACAGAAATACCTACATCATCTGTGAAAATTTCAATCGTCTAGCTATCACGGTTCATAGCGTGAAGACAGACGGGCAGACAGACAGATAGAGATATAGGATAGTGGACTCTTAATAATAGGGTCCCGTTTTACCCTTTGGGTACAAAACCCTAAAAACTACGTAAAAATAACAGGCCATGCAAATCAACAATGTTTAAAAAAGCAATTTTGTTAAAAAAAAATTGGATTTCTTTACGACATATTTGAACTTCGAAGAAATTTTCATAACACTGAAGCAAAGGAAACTGTACCAACGAGACAACAAGCTCGCATAATAACCCATTTCCAAGAAAATCCACATAAGGCCCAGCTTAAAACTGAGCTGAAGCAAAATACTGTTTATAGGTACCTACTTGATGGATCACAGGACACCGACGTACACAGTGCACTAATATTCCGTATATGGAACGTCATATATCTTCTTATATAAAAAGGCTTCCACCACCCCATATTAGGATAAGAGGATTACTTTTGGTGTCGAGTTGCGTTGCCTACTACGAACTTGATTCGACCCCCGGCTTTACTCCCGTGTATTCATTCCTTTTTTATTAACACTGACACATCTCAGCAAGACTTAGGAGAATACTGGCACTCTCAAATATGAACACTACACGTTATTGAGAAATATCGTGTCTTAGAAAGTGATTTATCAAAAAGGTCCGAACACTTTAGGGATAGAAAAAGTTTGGGACATTCTTTACGCAGTAAACAAAAGAAAAGCGTTCCGTAAAATAATAAAGAATGTGTTTGAGAAAAGTTTTCGTTATTTTCAAAGGTAGCTTGAAAATCGTAAAACAAGAAGAGGCAATAGCCAAAGAAGAACACCTGATCACGAGATCGTGATGTTTTATTGCACTAAAGTAAAAGCTGGTATTTGTTTGGAAACGAACAACGATATCTATTCCAATATCTTGTAAAAAAAAACTCACAGCTTTAGGTAACGCGAATATAAATAAAATAGCAACCAATTTTGGAACAGAACTAAGAGAAACAAAGACGCAGAAAATTCAACTAGGCTGCTAGGTACCTGATATGACTTATAATAATTATTATTTATTTATTTTCCAGAGAGTAGGTATGATCTCAACATTAATTAGAACCTTTTACATTCTACTAATACATGTGGTGTGCAAATATTCAATTTCAGATTACATACAATTGATTAAAATTATCATAATATCTCTTCAGTTATCAAGTCACTATAAGTGTTACAAAATGTCAGATTAAATAAACTAATTGTAAATATTTAATTTCACAAAACAATGAATAATTAAAAATGTCATAATATTTTTTTATAATGTCAGATATTAATAAATACAATGTTAAGAATTATTCTATACAATGTCATAGGTGTTAAATTCAATTTAATTAATTAATGTAAGGACCAGTCGTCGTCCAATTTAAATTTAGAATCAAACTTTTCATTTAAAGACTCATCTGTTGAGTCTTTTTTAATGTCATGAAGTTAAGATCTTTAAAAACAATAGATAATTCATTATAAATACGAATTGCCATACAGTATATATTGTTAGAAAATTGCTTGCACATAATTTGTGGATATCTCGACTCTTTCTTCTAACAACATTATTATTATTTTAGATAAAGCTATGTTTTTATGTACAAAGATACAAAATTCGAATATATTGAAAGATGGGAGTGGTAATATTTTTAAACTTTTAGAGAGCGGGACACAGCTATCTAATGGTTGGACTTTGGTTATTGACCAAACACATTTTTTTTTTGGACTCGGAATGTTTTAATAATTTAGGCTTCCTAAGTCGACAGCCATCGTGTATTATTCTTACGACGTTTTGAATGGGGATTCAGAGCGTGTCTTATCGTCCCCTCTTCGCCTACTCAACGTCAACTAACGCCAAGGCTTAGAAGATTATAGCCCACACACGAAAACAACATAATATATTTCGCGATTTACTCCAAAATTGGACGGTATTTGCTATTTTCATACTCAAATCTATTGTTTATGGGTCATGCAAAAAATTGAAAATGAAGTGTTCGATTGTCGTCATATTTTTTTTTAGGTCCCTAATCGGTGGGGGAATATTATTCCTACGTTTAGAGGCCGCGTACCGGAAACTACCTCGAAAAGCTGCAGTACGGTGATGCGGAGTAGCCAGCTGCTGAGCATAACGCCTGGCCTTGCACTGCCGGTGACTATTTACCCACAAAAGCTTTGAGTACAAGTATAACGAACATTTAGTCTTGATGACGCCTAAATTAAGACAAGTCAAATGCAACTTGCGACGCGAATTCATTTTTACAAAGTTATGCTTGTTTAGAAATGGTGTGATGCGGCTTCTTGATGGAACGTTAAAAAAAAAATCATGCGCCAGCATTTTTAACCCTTTGTATAAGTTTTGCGGTACGTGACAGAAGTCGAGGTCCTACAACGGTATCGCCATAATTCAACTTCAATAGAACCAGACTTTCAACTAGCTGTACACAAAGGTCTAGGTAAATCGTTTCGCAGTCTTCCTAATGTTTACTATCATAATTATAGGCACACGTTACGTTTATATTTAGATGTAATAACAAAATCTAGACTCAAAAACACTCATATTCATATGTTTTTATATATTTACAACGTACACAAAAAATAAGGTAAATGAATCCGAGCAAAAGAAACAAATTGGCTACATTTTAAGGGTTTTTCGAGGCACTTTGATCAGCTGAAAATTCCCATTACACATTGATATACTGCCGGAGTTCTTTCACGAATGTTTACGAATCAAAGACGAGACGAAACAGTATATTTGAATGCCAATGTGAAAGTTTCATAAACTAGAAAAAAATAAATGTTACATTTTACCTTATTAAAAGATCTTTTTAGGAGACCTATTGCACAGAAATATGTTTTTGAACATGAATATAGTTAATTACTATGTAATATAAAAATTATAATTATTATATCTTTGCTTTTACGAGACTTTGCTTACCTACTTATTATTTAAATAGTTATGTAATATCTTACGCGACAGACCATGCAGGAGATAAAGGGGCGATCTGGATATATTTCTTAAAAATTTGAAAGAAGAAGTGAATAATTGTGACCGTTGTTGGATGGAAACGAGAAATTTGCCCAGCAGTGGGATAATAAGGGCTATTGATAATAATATCCATGAACCTCGACGAAAACTTAAAGAGGCTTTCGTGGGACAGTTGGATCTAGCTCCTGATCCAGAAAACAGTACTCCTGAACAGGACGCGTAATGTTAGAAAGTTCCTCAATCAAGAGCTGTGGCCATCGGTAGTTTAAAAACTGTTTGCCGATGACGGTAGACTACTCTTTGTTATATTTCAAAATTTTGTAAGTACATATTTTTGTAAGGTAATATTTTAAAATGTTAATAACATGTGTAGCTGTATAGAATATAAATTTAATAATAATAATTAACAATCTCCAGTGTAGTTTCAATAAAGAATGTTCTACTCGACGAGTGTTTACTCCACTATTAAGTACCTACGCTGAGTAAAAAAAAGCCAGACGTAGCCGAATATAATTGCTAGGGTCGGAAACAACTTCTACGTCAGTAGCGCTTAATGTATGTAATGCACGTAAAACATTGTGACTATGAGTGAAGTTGAATTTAAAAAATGTTTAGCTTGTTTTTGTAAATATGATAATTAATTAAAATTCCAACGGTGACCTTTAAAAAATTTTCACAAAAACGTTTCCAGGTTTAGTACAGTTATCATCATCATTTCAGACGAAAGATGTCCGTTTCTGGAAATGGGCCTCCCTATGGGTCATGGGAATTAGATGACAATTCCCAAGTCATTGGTCCACATTATAGGCCTTCGAACGCTGCGTCTACAGGTACGCGATCACCACTGCAGAACCTTTCGGGCACATCAACCATCTATTTTTTCTGCGAGTAATGTGCCCTGCCCGTTGCCACTTAAGATTTGGTACAGTACTAAACAAATAAACGCTTGTAAACATGAGAAGAATGACGGGTACAAAAAGTAATTAAGAGTGAATTTTCGTTGGCTGACTCAACTTGTCAAAATATATTTCATTCAATTTTAAAACGGTCAGTGACTGGTTGGGTTTTTGAACTCAATAAAAAGCTCAAGGTCTAGGTCACAATCACAACAGCACATAATAATCGAAGATAGCATTGAAATAGAATTGAATTCCAAATAATAGAAATATCTTGAACGCAATGGAATCATCCATTGAGAATAAATAATTAGCGGTTTTTCTTTACTTTGAATAAAGTAAAAAATAGTATGGCGTTCTCCTTTATAACATTTACCATAATAAACACACATAATATATATATATAAAAATAAATAGTAAATACAAAAACACATACATACAAACACACACAAAACACACACGCACAAACACACACACACATAGTTAATACATAAAAATCGATGATTCATAAATCATCGATTTGCCTAGTTTCCTTCGTGGTCCTAAAACGTATTTAGCCGTTGATTCTGGCTATCATTTGACCTTTTTTGAGAGTTACGGTTAGTCAGAAACCAGAACTTGTGACACCAGGGTTGCCAATGGGTATCGTTTTACTCATTTACTGGGTTGTGGAGTTCGAATAGGCTCTTTATATTAAGCGCTGTTATTCAGTTGCATCTGGTTAGACTGGAAGCCGACACTAACATAGTTGGGAACGGGTTTCCATCCAGCTGTCCGGATCGTCCGGACCGAGCCCAAATCATCGAAAGGGCGTAGTATCCTACGCGCTCCTTAGAAAGATGTCAGCAAATTTTAGGAGCCCAGCAGGGCAGATGCCCACTAAGGCTGATGGGTTTTTCTGAAAAGGAAACCAGTGGTCCCATGACGCAAAGGGCAACTGAAGTATACAAGTGTGGTTTTAGTCAGTAAAAGTCTAACACGCCCTCTCGCTTCACCCTAAAGCGTGTCATCTAAAATATAGAAGAAAGCTAAACACCTTGATGGTATAAGAACCAATAAAGGACTTTTTAACTAATTTCAACAAGGCCCATGTTTCTAACTTTGCCTACCCTCACGCAGTAATACTCTCCAAAGAGTAATTCAACTCACTCCCGCAGTTTCAAGTGTTCATAATTCTGTTTAAGTCCACAACTAAACGAGCCTCTAGTTCAGCTATATACATGATAGCCACAATGCAAAGGGACATAAAAGCTATTATTCTTAAATAAGCAATCGTCTGTACTATTGAATTAAATTCACGTCAGGGATACTTGGACATTATAGTTTTAACAAGACCCCTTTGTTACAAAGACGCTTTTGTTCTTAGAAATGAGCAGGGTCACAGCAAATGACAGTGATACCTTTCCAAGATTATTCCGTTCTCCTCCTTTGTAAATCAGCGTTTGGTCGTAAAACTTGCCTGGATTAAAATTCATTAGTTTTCCAGGAGGTATACGACTATTTGATGATTAGACTGGCTTTGGGAGGGAAGCTTTTAATGAATATTGAATAAAAGGACTTTCCAAATTATTCTGGGTTTAACTTGAAAACGTGGACATATTTGGGGCAACGTTAGATTGGGTATCGCACAGAGCCCAAATACTAAAGATCTGAAAAGAAATTGGGTTTTTAGTATTGGAAAATAACCTTTTTTTAGGCGTAAAGACAATCTTAGTTTCTATAGTATAAAATAAATAACTTATCTGACAAATACATACCCACCTATAGGAAAGTCATAACTCAACTATTCCTACGCTACCTGCTTAAAAGTCAAGACCAGCTCCACGCCTCAATCTTACTAAAGGATGATGTCGCTCACTGATATTTGTCAGGGTCGAGAGCTAAAAGACGTGGCTAACATAAAATACAATTATGGACTGGCAGTGTACACGTGTTTTGCATCGACACAAAAGACTTTAACACAATAAAAGAAAAAATGAGGATAGTGTCCTTGGGTGATCCCTTGGGATGATAGACCCGCTCTAAGATATAGATAGAAAATTTTATTCGGGCACAACTGCTGACTACATCCGTCACGGTCGGGTCCTCCGGGTTTTTCATAGAATGCATCACAATTTGTCATCTCCCGAGGCCAAATATTTGCATAACAAGAGATCCGAGACCTCCTGTTTCCCCGCCATTTAATTCCGTCCGATGCCCATTTGTTAGACTCAACTCTGCTGAACTACCTTTGTTACACAAACTGAACAGTGGAAGTACTTTAAAAGTTCGCAAAACTAAAGTTCGGTCGAATAAATACTCCAAGTTCGGATGCTTGGAGATACTAAAGACGTTAGTAAGTACATTGGTCGGCATTAGTGGTTAGTTTATGTAAAATGACCTAAAATATTTAGTGGCTGCGTTGAGTTACAAGTTTAACTGAAGTTTGACCATAACTCATAAATCTGGTAATATGTTGAGTCCCTCCATGCTTCCTGAGAGGTTATGGACGAGGGTAGATTATAATTATGTTATGTTGGTTATGGCGCCCATTACGGTCGTTCATTACAAGGGTCTAAGTTATAATCAATTAATGTGACATTTCCAACAGTTTAACTATTTACACTATCACTGGACGATACTTGAATGTAGTATAGCATTAAACAGCATAATCAGCCTTATAAATGTTCCCACTGCTAGCACTCAGGCCTCCTGTCTAGGAGAGAGAATGAACTTTTGCGCTGTTATCCACGACGCGGACCCAGTACGAGTTAGTGGATATCGCATGTCCATGAATTTTTGGTGATAGGACATGATGCCGATTTCCTCACGATGTTTTGTTTTACCGTTTTGAGAGCAGTGGTGATATATTAAACACAAAGTAAAATGTCTGGCTGGGGTTGAAGCCAAGACGCATAATCTTTCCAGAAAACAAAAAAAGAAACACAAAAATATTAATAAAATTACTGCGCTGATATTAATTATAATGACCACGCAGCGCAAAGAAAAAGTTTTTTTTTATGACGTAACCACAAATTTACAGTTTTCAGATTTTTTCCTAAACTTGTGCTATGAGGCCTTGCTTCATGCCAAATTTCAAATTCTAGGTCAACGGGAAGTATCCTATAAAATTTGATTCCCTTGAGAGTGTCGAAATATAAGTTTTTTGCGACATAAACAGCCGTGTCTTTTTTTTCGTTAACTCAGAAACTTGAATTTTTCACAGCTTCAAGGGATTATAGATTTGAGTGTATGGTTTTAATTTCAACTCGATACCTTCACATGTTTCTGACAGAAAAAGTCTTGACAGACAGAAAGACAGACGTACAACAAAGTGATACGGAAACGTTGTCTAATAAATGTTTATGATTGAAACAATTTATGTTTTTTTAATTAAAGTCTCAGAAACAGAAAACTAGCAATCTTCAAACGGAAAAATAAGACTATTGTGCTTTCGTAATTATTTCATAACTAGAGACAGGTACTACTTTTATGTAATTAGAATAAATAGCAAAACATTTATTAATAAAAGAATCTGCAACGTTACTTTGAACCGCATATTTTTTATTTACATCATTACCCGTAGCAAACTGTAACATCGTGGCTATCTTCAGGAGTCTTTATTTGCCATGATTTGTTTTAAATTCTCTAGCCCTGAATTACGCCTGTATTGCATGCGAGATCATATATGCGTCATACTGCGCAGCAGCCAATACAATTTGTTGCATGCGAGATCATATATGCGTCATAAGGCGCGGCAGCCAATACAATTTGTTGCATGCGAGATCATATATGCGTCATACGGCGCAGCAGCCAATACAATTTGTTGCATGCGAGATCATACATGCATCACACGGCGCAGCAGCCAATACAATTTGTTGCATGCGAGATCATACATGCGTCACACGGCGCAGCAGCCAATACAATTTGTTGCATGCGAGATCATACACGCGTCACATGGCGCAGCAACCAATACAATTTGTTGAATGCGAGATCATATATGCATCACACGACGCAGCAAACAATACAATTTGTTGCATGCGAGATCATACACGCGTCACATGGCGTAGCAACCAATACAATTTGCTGCATGCGAGATCATTTAAGCGTCACACGACGCAGCAACCAATACAATTTGTTGCATGCGAGACCATACACGCGTCACATGGCGTAGCAAGCAATACAATTTGTTGCATGCGTGATCATATATGCGTCACACGACGCAGCAACCAATACAAATTGCTGCATGCGAGAACATATACGCGTCATACGGCGCAGCAGCCAATACAATTTGTTGCATGCGAGATCATACACGCGTCACATGGCGCAGCAACCAATACAATTTGTTGAATGCGAAATCATATATGCATCACACGACGCAGCAACCAATACAATTTGCTGCATGCGTGAACATGCACCCGTCACATGGCGTAGCAACCAATACAATTTGTTGCATGCAAGATCATATATGCGTCATACGGTGCAGTAGCCAATACAATTTGTTCCATGCGAGAACATACACGCCAATAACTCAACCACTGTGTCTATCGAGCTCTACACTGACATATATAAAACTGATTCTAGAATCAATAACTAAAGTAATCACTATACTTCTTCAACTTTATTCTTAAGATACATAAAAACGCGCCATCTTGGCACGTTTTGGAGCGACGGACACACAAAACATTAGCTATGTCCTGTTATTTATTTAGGTCCCACGATAAACCTTTTCAATCACTGTTCGAAGAACAAGGTTACATCGAAAAATCCGTGCGAAAAAACAAGAGACAATAAAAATAAAACATATCGAGGACGTTCCAAGTACTTTTTCTCTGAACAAATAACTGTGGAAGTAGTACAAATTAGATGTCGTAAGTTTGAAACTTCACAAATCCAAGAGAATAGTGGAGGAAATGATTGAAGTAAACTAAGTATACAGAGGGAAGACTTCAATATCCTTTTGTTACTACTGGAAACTTTACACTTTGTTTGCATTCTTGCACCTGGTACTTACTTGCCTTTATTTAAATTTGGAATTAAAAAAAAAAACATTTTTATTCTTAAATTTTTTGTTGTGGTATTCCAGAACTAAAACTATTTTATAGCGCGTAAGTTCTCCGGTACAGGATTGTGTCTACTCATATATCGTTCTGTCACATGATTAATTCCACAAAAGTTGCATTATTATTGTACCCTAATTTGGCTGTCTAAAATGTTTGAAGTAGTCGCTCTCCGAGCTCAGTCTGCAATAACTGTGTGCCATTCCAATGTTCATAACACCGTAAAGCATCCAACCAGAGTTTCAATCAGTTCTTATCCGATCGACCCTACTACACAACACACCAGACCTAGCACACGCAGCCAGCACTGGCAAAAGATTTGTAGGAATAACGGCTGCGCATCTCATCAAAGCGTACTTGCGTATTTCTTGTGTTAACAATAAATAGATGTGTCCTCGTAGTAAACCTGGAAGATTAGCTATAATTTATTGAAACTGTTCCATGTCTGAAATTCTACAACGGATCTTCACCACCCTAGAAATAGAGCGGGATTTGTCATTAGATGATTTTCGCAACTAAAACAAAAAAAAAACGACCCCAGAAATAAATAAATAATAAATAAATAAATAAATATCTTTATTTCCCAAAACTTACAGAAACTTATATCTATGTGACAGGTTTTCCTACAAGAAATAGACAATATTACAAAACCTTTAGATGCTCCAGAAATCTGTACACAATAAATTAAACTCTGTCCCTAGAAATTATTCACCTTTGGAAAAATTTCTTTGAAACGAAAAAAAAATTATTAAAGTTGGTTAACATTTGAGAAAGATATCGCTAAAGAAAATATTTAAAACAAATTCAATTAAATTGAGAATTTCTACCTTTTTTTTAAAGTCAATAAAAATGTTATTTGTTTAGTTGAAATTTGTTTTTGCGATATAGGTTTTGCACAAGCGGTAAAACTGGTTGATTATTATAATAATAACCATAATTATTATGATAGCTAGCACAAACTCTCGAGTTCGGTGCATGACTTCAGTTTTAAAAAGCGCAATGACATCAGAAAATTCATTTAAATATTCCCAAAAACTCAACCTCCACCAACTTTTTGGCACTGCAATAATATTTTCCAACTTATCCATCTGACCGACCAAAGTTACCATCGCAAAGAATACCTAAATTGAAACCGACTTCGAAAAATGATTCCGAATTTGAAACTTCAAAAAGATTTTACATTTCGAAAGGTATAAACGGAGAGATGTTATCGAATACCACAAGAATAATTTACTGAACAAAATTTTGATGGGGGCTCAAAGTAAACACTTGGTGGAAATGAGTCTCATTTATCGGACTGTTGGAGCGGATTTTAACTTTGTGTGGTGTCGCATCGGTATAACCATAGAGTACCAAAACTCCATGAGCAGGCTTTTTTTGAGGTGCAAAATGATCAAGAAATTCCTTCTGATCTGATGCGAGTCTGACAGACATTTACTGACTAAAACCAATCTGTCTTCCTTCAGTTGCCCTTTGTGTTCTAGGGCCACGGTAACTCTATTTGCATCGGTCTAATCAGGCAAATGGGGAATTGCTAAAACCTTCCTGTCATAACTAAATTTTTCAATCATGAGTTTCATGACCATTAACGGCATGATGATGACTTTGCCAACTAAAACATGTGGACAGCGAACACTACGAGGGCAAAAATGTGATTAAACTGGTATAACTTTATCATTCGCGATCGTTTGTTGAACCAACTCAAATAGTCGACATTTGAGTTGGTTAGTTTAGTAGTTTTTTGAGTGTCAGTTTAAATTAAAAGGACCCAAAAAATATGGGTCACACTCTAATTTGAATTTGTCTTGTAGTCTATAGAGTTTATTGTTTTTTATCTCGGAATTTGAATTCAAATATAATAATGGCATTTCTAGTCACTACTACCGTCGCTGCCATTCCGTACTCTATGGCCAGAGCAATGGGTTTCCGTTTCGCGACCCGCAGTTGTGGAGTTCCGCCATCTTATTTGGTTCAGTGATGGTGCTTGCAAAAACAATGAGCGATTGTTTATTGATTAAAGTATTTTTACATAGCATGGATAGGATGACAGCAGGACGAAAATATGCATTTTTAAGATGAGAGAAAAGGATAGGTAGCTGCATTGTATAAATCTGACAGCTGTCACCCGCACCATTCTATTATATAGTAAACTAATTGTAGGTGCGATTGAAGTTCTATTTTGCCTATAATTATTACTTTGAGAAAAAAATTAAGTAGGCTAATCAATGCATTAGCATTTTGAAGTACTTTATTTGACAATTTTATAAAAAGAGATAATTCATTTTTCTTGTTTGACTCAAATAAGAAAGTTAAGATTCAATGACGTTTCTAAAATTAAATAAAGGCAAACTTACCTGAAATGTACCTGATTTATTTTAATATCTAATAATTTATTATAAACGTAAGTTAAAATAAATTTAATAGCGTAATTCGTTTAAATAACGCTAACATTTAAATAATTTTCAGTATGAACACTCGTGCGATAAAAATAAACTCGATACGGCTTTATATAAAGTAGTAATTTAAATTCATATTTCGCTTCAAATAAATGCTAAATATGTAGATAAGTTTGAAAAATTACTCACAATTTTTCAGGTAGTAATATGGGCAAAATTATATTGCCTCTCACTTTAAAAACGACTTTATTTGTATTTCAGTAAAGGTTACTTTTATCGTGTGGGTTTCAAGTCCAATGGTCTATACACATTTCATATACGGGTGCCATTTGTAAGAATTAAATGGTTATTTTAAGTTTTCAGGTGTAATTAAGGATTCACAATGTTAAAGAGGCTGCTGATCGCAATATACGGAACTAATATTAAAATAATCGAACCAGATATTTTTGAATTATTTGTATCCCATATAATTGGGAACGCCACAATTATGGCGGTAAGTCAGTCTTTGAGGAGTGGCTGGAAAGACAACACAGCATCCTTATACCTTCCGCATGACGCAGGTCCTCACCGGACATGGTGTGTTCGGGAGATTCCTGCACCGGATTCGTGTGGAAGAAACGCCTGAGTTCCACCATTGTGTGAATCACCCAGAGGACACGGTGGAGCATACGTTAGAGGTGTGCTCCACCTGGGCAGAGCACTGCTGTGTTGAATTCAAAGGGTTTTCAACCTTTTAGCCGCCTACGTCGGATATATCCGACAAACACTCCCGCGTTTGTTCCCCCAAATACTCCATCTCGTCAGCTGTTCTGTCACTTATGAGGACTGAAGAGCTAAACGAGATGGAGTACCCAGTTATAAAGACATCCTGGCAAATAGGGCACGAAAACACTCGCAATTTGCCTGCTGCGTTCTTCCCGTCCAACTATAAGTTAGGCGTCTTCAAGGCTAGAGTGAATAGACTCTTAATAAACTAGTTCGCCTCACCATCAATGATTGTATCTCTGCTTACCATCAGGTAGGATCGCAGTTAAGCACTGGTTTATATCAATTGAAAAAAAAAGTGATTAAAGGGTTTAATAAGCCAAAATTTTGACTTGTACTGAATAGAAGGAAGGTTAGGTGTTCAATCATATGAAACTTACGCTCTGATAACCTTTTTTTATTAAGGAAATCATCAAATTACTTCTTCTGCTCTGATTGAAGCAGGAGGGAATATTAGACTGCTACGAACAAAAATCCACTTGTGTTCCTTAATTTGCTCTTTGCTTTCTAGGGTCCGTCGTTCCTATTTTTACCGTTACACTAACCACATGGCTATGCTGGTAATGTTTTGATACCTTAAGTGGGCTAGGAGTAGGGTCTGTTTTTTTTGTGCTTGCAGGGTTGTTTTTGCTATAGAAATTTTAATAATAATTACTAGTTCCTCACGTTTTCCTATAGGAACTACCTTATTGTGTGATTTGGTAAATCATTAGATGACTTCTTCCGTCTGACACGCCACGTCTGAACGAAAGGGCGTGTCAGTCTTTAGCTTACTAAAATTGATGTACATACTTCGGTCACCCCTTCAGGCATCGGCCTGCTGGGCCCTTTCAGTTTGCTGACATGTGTCTGACGCTCACGTGGATTATTAGACGCCGTCTACTTAGGACTGGTCCTTACCGGTCGAGCGGATGGCGAGCTACACGTTGCTCGTCGTCCACAAACCCGCGCCTACGGTAGCCGGAAATCCCGACACCCAGACCGCTTCCTTCGGTTGCGGTTGGGGTGTGAGGATGTTCTATCTGATTATGTATTACTGCTTCGCTGAAGGAGGATAGATGGTTCATTTCTAATAACAATGAGACGAAAAACGGTCCAGACGAAAATTTTACTTTTTGGCGGACAATTCACTAAATAAATAATGATATTCTCTAAAGTGTGATCCCAACCCTTAACTATTAAATACTTTATGCAAAAGGGTTCGATCACAAAGTTGGTAAAACCAAAGTTTACATACCCGTAATTTTATCAGGGCAGCTGTCGTAACTACCCGACAACTTTATACTATGCCTAAACGCTTCTGTTAGCGGTTTGGCACGCGTCAATTTTTTCAACACGTTGATAGCTGTACTCATTTTTGTTTTATATCCTTTCATGTTGTACGGGGCGTTTAAGACCTCGTTCGAAAACTTCAATTATTAAGTTAAGGGATATTTTAGAACCCGTTTTTTTAGAACGTTTAAGACACTAAAGTCTTTTTTTGCTAAGTGCAGTACAAGGTAAAGTGACCCCGTATTGAGGTAGATACACCACTGTTTACTGTTTTAATTACAAAATACAATGACAAGATACACAATTGTATTTATTTTTGGCTTTGTACTTTATGTTACATGAAGATTAAATAAATAAATATTATTATTCATCTATATATATAAAAGGAGAAACTGACTGACTGACATATCAACGCACAGCCTAATCTACTGTGACTAGGAGCGTGAAATATTGCACAAAGCTTCCTTTTATGACGTAGGCGAGCACTAAGACAGGATTTTTCAAAATTCTCACCCTAAGGAAATGAAACGGGGGTCTAAAGTTTGTACGACGAAGAACACCTTTCACGCGAGCGAAGCCGCTGGCAGAAGCTAGTCTTTTATAAGAACTTAGCTAAATTGAAGTTACGACGTCTGCACGGCAGAGAAGAAAATGGTTTTCTTAGCCGAATCGCAAGGAAGACACGTACGAGTCATATTAGACCTACTTTCGCACTGAATATATTAAATAATCCTAAGAAAACTACCGGCATAAAACATACCATAATAATATCCTTTTTTAGGGTTCCGTAGGCAACTAGGAACCCTTATAGTTTCGCTAAGTCTGTCTGTCCGTCCGCGGAAAATCTCAGTGACCGTTAGTACTAGAAAGCTGAAATTTGGTACCAATATGTATATCAATCACGCTGACAAAGTGGTAAAATAAAAAGTTGAAAAAAATGTTTTATTAGGGTACCCCCTCTACACGTAAAGTGGGGAGTGATTTTTTTTTCATTTGAACCCTAACGTCTGATATATTGTTGGATAGGTACTAAAAATGAATTGGCATTGGTGGTATTTGTTCTTGCTCGTTCTCTGTCGTTCACTAACTCTTAAGTGGGGACACTTATTGTGACGGACGGGAAACTACGGAACCGTGGCCCGACACGCTCTTGGCCGGTTTTTTTTTGATGTGGTAAATTACCAACTGTCACGCTCTGTTTCATATTTTTGCTGATTAAAACCTACGTTACATATTGTATAACAATAATATTAGTACCAAGGAAGAAATAAGACTCCACTTAAGTCCTACTGTTATTTAACTTGCTACGCTGTAAGTCATGTTTACTGTTGCTTATTTCCTATGGGAAAT
Organism: Mythimna vitellina; assembly: GCA_949316375.1. Lineage (NCBI taxonomy): Eukaryota > Metazoa > Arthropoda > Insecta > Lepidoptera > Noctuidae > Mythimna > Mythimna vitellina. Next base: position 8,480,182 of record OX438696.1, read on the forward strand.
CAGGAGTTAAATATTAAACAAAGTAAAGCTGTATGCATTATGAGTAGAAGGGGTCATATTTTACGTGAATGAGTGATAAAGCGATTCTTTCAGTGGTATTGAATGCAGTAACTCTGTTGTCTGAAATAATATGATGACGTGTATAATGGAGTTGGAGTGGAGCGTCATGGCTTGCGTGACAGCGAAGTGAACAAATTTGAGATGGTTGTGATTTATAGACGTTTCTCTAATGCGTGAAGAAATCAAATACGTAAAAGCTTCCACTGACAGTTGTGAAAATGTCATCGTCATTGACACGTTTTGTCAGGACTTTACGATAAGATAAATTAAAATAAGATAAAGTTAGCATAAAAACATGTACAAATAGAGTGAGGCCCTGACTCCTGTGCTAGGTGGAAACACCTGTGTTACAGGAATCAGTGTCTTCTCTCAAATATTGAGTGCAATAATATTTTTTTTAGGTGAGAAATCAACCAATGACATCTTTCGTCCTTGAACTTTTACTGACTAAAACCCACTCCTATGTTCCTTCGTTGCTTGCATTCCAGGGCCGGGTTTTCCTTTGAGAAGCGAACCCACAGCCCTAGTAGGTTTCGACCCTGCTGGGCCAATACGGTTTGCTGAAATAGTGCATTAATGCTAAAAATTAATTAAAAAAGGGACTTTTTCTAATATTGCTCAATAGTATTAACATTTACGTAAAGTCATATTGTGTGTAATAATGTGATTTAAATAAGGATAGGAACGTCAATGACCACTACCTGTCTATCTGTCAAATGTTACCAGAAAAAGTACGGTTTGCAAATAAAACTTATTTACGTATTAATAACGGTATTTTTTTTTACTTTGTTTAACCAAGCCTTCTTTGAATCTAGGTGAAACAAAAACGTAATTATTTAATCTAAATTAGGTAAATATATTATTTGAGTCATAATTAGTATAAAAAGAACTGTTTTTTTCTTTTCATTTTCATTGTTGGCCACACTTCATCTTCTTCTTCCATGCACCACCGCTCAGACACCTTCATAGAGTGCAAACATGAGAGGAAATTCCAGAACAAGATAACTTTTTTCATTTATGATTGAAAATGGATTAAAAAAATATCTGGTTTTTCTCACCCAAAACACAGAAATCAGAAACGTTTATTTGAAATAGACCATTTACTGGCACTTATGAATTGTCAAAATGTCGGTCAGTCAAAAAAAAAATGTAACTATATCCTACCTGATACGATTTGACATCTATGATGTCACAACATGGCGCTAAGTCAATCCTATATTTATTTGAATCGCATAGTAAGTAGGTACACGTTGTCGCATTGTCCAGTAACGCCTCTCAGTGACAGCCTTAACCCCTCGTAGGCCAATTGTACATACGTCTGTACAACTTGAATGACTTTGAAAAACTCTTAATTGTCGTTTTGTACACGTTTCTATGATTTTTTTTTTTTAGCCGATAATTTTGGTTTCTATATCTTTGTTTTTTTCTAGAAAATCCAGAAAAAGTTTTTTTTTATAGAATTGTCTTTTTTTGGTGATTTACGTAATTTTTACGTAAATCACGTAAAAAATTACGTAATTGCGCAATTACGTAATAATAATACCCCGGGGCGCCCGAGAGGACAATGCGTCAACAGAAATTGATTAAAATGTGATCATTTTCAACAAAACACCAAAATATATCTTTCATCGCAGCATTTTTTGATTGATAGATTAATGCCTAATTATAAGAAGGACGGCTGCAAAACGGGAAAACTTATTAAATTATCTAATTTTAGCGTCAAAGTTTAATTTCTTAACAGGATTACATAATTGATGTCAGCATTTTCTTTACTAATGCTACCAATAAGGAAAGTGGAAATTATCGGGGTGTGAAAATAAATTAGAAATATACTTTGTTTACATCTGTCGACTAATTAATGAAATTGAATTTTTTTTATGCTTTAAACTTATTTTTTAAAATGGCGTTATCAATCTTCGAGAGCTGTGGTGGTCCAGTGGTGACTGCTTCGACTTAAAAATTGTCGAAGGATCAAACCCAGTCAGGCACGTTACTTTGTGTAATTTATTTCATCGTTCAGTTCATAATCGTCAACCGTTAAGATGACATATCAAAATTTTCCGTATTTTTCAATTTAAATATTTTGTTTTTATATAATGTCTTTAAATTTTTGGTTCTGGGATATACCTACCGATTTCCCCTCGATGTTATGATGAAATAAATTACTCAAAGTAAGTTGCCTGCATGGCGTTGAACTTGAGATGTTTGCGATGCTGTGACTACATAACATCACGCCTATAGCCAATAGGCTTTTTAACAACATGCTACAATCCACGGAGGAGAAGCAGTAACCAAATACGTATGTGTGTGACGATTCAGCAACTGTTCTCCTACGACCGATTCCTCTTTGGACTGTTAGTCGACTAGACGATTTATTTAATTCCGTTTCTCCAGCAAAATCTTTCACGTATGGACATTTCGCCGACAGGAACTTTCATCTGTGAAACTCACGTGTCGGTCAAACATTCGGTAGCTGAAAAGACCTGTCGTCGTAAGTGTCACAGATGAAAGTTCTTGTTGGCGAAATGTTTATAGGTCTTGTTTTTTCGGTGGGAAAATCATCTAATGACAAATATCGCTCTTGCGCGGAGCGAGAGATAGTGTCAGACTTTTACTGACTAAAAACCTACTCCTGTTCCTTCGTTGCCTTTCGTACCAGTGCCGAGTCTTCCTTTCAGAATCAGACCCTTGGCCCCAGTAGGCATCGAGCCTGCTGGGCCCCTATAGTTGCTGACATGTTCTTGAGGCGCGCGTGGAACAGTACGCACCGTCGACGACTTGGGCTCGGTCCGGACGGTTATCGGACGGTCGGACGGTGAGCTACCCATTGTTCGCCGTCCGTAAGCCCGCGCCTGCGGTGGCCGGAAATCGGGATCGGAATCCCAGCGGCGGTTGGGGTGTGAGAATTGATGCCTCACGCGATCGGCCGCCTCTTTTGCTAGTATTACTGCTTCGCAGAAGGAGGTGAACGCCTGCCACCCCTCCTCACTCCAGACCCTGTATCGAGGCCCCGCGCGAGAGATCGCCGCCGCCGATCGCTCCCACGAGGACACGGCGTTGCTCTACCCAAGCAGGGCCTACCTCCACCCTGTGCTCCACCGTGACCTTCGGGCAGTCCACATAATGGTGACACCTACGGGTTTCTTCCGCACAAATCCGGTGCAGAAACCTTCCGAACTTACCATGTCCGGTAAGGACTTGCGTTATGCGAAGGGTAAGGACGCCGTGAGGTCTTTCCAGCCACGCCTCAAAGAGGGGACTTACCGCCATAATTATGGCGTGCCCAGCACTCGGTCGCGACAGTCGCTGTCTCCACTTCACCATGAGATCCCGCTGGAACTATGTCCGCCATGCCGCAACTTGTCGCGGCAGTGGGGTTTCGCCCCGGCGTTTAATCTCCACGCGCAAATCGTGCATGCGTGCAAGGGCTGTTGCCTCCAGATCGCATGGAGGCAGGCGAGGAAGTTCGCCGCTTCGCGGGAAATCTTTCTTTATCCCCGCACCATCCTTATGGCAAATATTCATAGGTGAAAGATTCTGCTGAGGATACGGAAATAAATGAATCGTTCTGTCGACGAACAGTCCAATGACAAATTGGCCGTAAGAGATAGATAGATAGATAGATATTCTTTATTGTACACTAAAAATACAATTTACATTAGGAAATTAACATTAATAGGGTGTCACAATGGGCGGTCTGTCAATGGTCCGTGTGGTAGGTGATGGATGGGAGAACGGTTGCTGAATCGCGGTAGACAGCTAGTAAAATAATAAAAATAAACCTTAGATGTAATTGTTTATACATTTTATGATGAGAGGAATATTTTCCAACTTACCTTCATATTCTTATAACCTTGAAACTGCTGCATTTCAGATCTGAAACAACGAACATTATAATTTTAATACGTAGGGTAATCACGACACTGAAAATAAGTTCTACATGCCCATTGCATAAGGTTTAATTTCGAACAACTCGCGTCATATGCACCGCTGAAGCACATTATTATTTCATTACTATACGAGTCAAGTTTCTAGGTCAATAACAACTGAATACTAATGAGTTTTCATCTACATTTCAGGTACTAATAGGAATAAATATGCGGATTTCAAAGTGTATTTCAATTTTAAAATTCATTAAAATAATAAAATCAGCTTAAGTGAATCTCTTAATCGTTTTTTGTGTGTTTTTCACTAACACGTAGTTAATTATGGTACTTATTAAGTGAATTCGAGGAAAATTGAATCGGTCGAACGCTTTGCAAATTTAAATCAGCTTCCAATTTAAGCAAAATGCATTTGGATACCAATAATTCACAAGGAGCGATTAGAATTGCAGTAATTCTAAACTCCACCACCCAGAAATCGGTTATCGTGTATATAATTTTTGAAAGGGATACCGTGGCACTAGATCATAATGGGAAACTAAAGAAAACAAGTGCCTTCCTGACACGCCCTCTTGGTCTATACTAGAGCAGAAGAAGTCATTGGATGAATTCCCATCTCAAAACAAACCCCCTGCCCTCCTAACCAAGTTACAACCGTTTCGTTTCGATTCTCTTTTCGTTGATTGTCTCGAGTCGGCCACGCCTCCTATTTCTTTATTCTGATGTCATCTCAACGCTTACTTGAGATGACGTTTACTGACAAAGAGCTACAAATGACAGTCTAACATCCGTAATGAGTGTGTCTCAGTATGGAATGCATGATCACCCATGTCTAGTCTGACCTCGACCAGCGTTGTTTAGTCTTGAAGCTTGAACCTTACCAGCACTAGAAGAAAACCGATTATTCCTATTTCCACGTTGCCCCGTACTAGAAGAATTACTCTTGTTTCGTGGGTTCGTTCACAAACATGTAAACTAACACACATAAGAAACATACACTTAGTTGACACTTCGCGTGACCCAAGGGCTGGCTTTTACCTTGGTCAGAGATTAAGCATTGCCATACAACGTGGCAATGCTTGGGCTCACTTCCAGTCTACAGCGATGCGGAGTTTTATGACGCCATATTTTAGTTAGGAGTAGCCGATAATGTATATATATAATTTTAATTAGTTAAGTGTTTTTGTATATAATATTGTATATATATAAATATAATATGTGAATTCGTAACTTCAACGATTAAATTCTACATACATAAGACATCCAAACCTAAAACCTCAATCTGCAGGTCATATACCTCTGTCTGTAGATATAAATATGTGCAGGTTTGCGAGTACATTCGTAAGAAGTTAGCAGCAGTATCGTCACAGCGCTAATTTGCTTTCTTATTATTTGTCTGCAATTATTTCAATATATTCATGTATTCTCTTTTTTTTTTCTTCTTTCTGGTTAGTATATTGTATTTAAGTATATGTATATTTGTATAAAATACTAGCTGTTGCCCGCGACTTCGTCCGCGTTAAGCTCATAAAACTGTACAATCATTTTGTGTTTGCAATTCATTCCGAAAGCATCGCAATTATTTATTGTACTTTAATATAAAACGGTTAAAGGTAAAAACACAACTACCTTCAGGAAACTTGTTAGGTACTCGTCCAGATTCAGATGTATGAACGTCAATGAATAGAAAGAGTATAAAATATAATGTGTTATAAAAAATATGTAATGTAATGTAATGTTTGCTTAATATTGCACCGACCACAATTTGTCTCTGCATGACCCAAATGTTGACTGTAAGGAAATGCCATAAGGCATTAAGTCCTCGCTGTACTTTTGTGTACATACAGAATTAATTGTCGCGAGGACACGCAGTGCACAGCGCAATAGTCAAATTAAACGTGTCGTTAAATTTTCTTCCAAACTTTAAGATTTTTTTCTTTTTTTGTTAATTTAATTATTTACACTCTTGGGCAAAAACTTTCTTCACATTCCTCTTGGAAAGATTTGCATTGAAATAATCCTGCCCTTTCAAATCTAGCACAAAGCTCTACAAACCTAAAACAATTACGACTGAGACTAAGAAAATTAACCTAAGTACGAATAAGGCGTGTTCCACTAACTGTTTATAAAGGCACAGAGGTTTAAGTGTGAACCCTACGTAATCGTAAAGGCCTTCTCATTAATCGGGCCTTTGACCAGGGAGAGAGTTTTGAAAGGAGGTCAGACGTTATCTAATGTCTTGAATTAATCTTAAACGTAATGGATGTTGTTGAGTAGTACCAGTACGTATCTATTAATAAAGGTACGATCAATTATTATTACTTGTTGCTAAAATAATATCAGCCGAATAGGTACATCTATCTTCTGTCGGTCGGCCCGTGAATGGATAACCATCTAAACAAAATCGACATCCCTTTCTGTACGTCATTATTTTTATTTGATTTTATTTTGATTTGATTTTGATTTATTTAATTTTAATTTTAATTACTTACTATTCTGAAAATTGTTTAATAGTGGATAGATCGACAGGGTCCTCACTTAATAATTATGTAATATTAAAACATAACCTCGTGGCCTTTCACTGTCTCTTAAGATACAGGTATACCCTAGTTTAAGAGTCAGGGAAACGTACTATGTATTTCTACCAATACATTCTCCCATATAATGTCGTTACTTAACTTTGTATATCTTGCTTGTTAGTAGTTTATCTTTTGTTTTTTCATATCATCTGTAGCCTTTTTGATCAATAAACAATTATTATTATTATTATTACGTGCTTTAGATTCCGGATATCATTTGTAGACCTGACAGTAACTATGGGTATTTTGATGCCAGGAAATTTGACACCAGTCTTTCCTACGGGTCTCGTGCTACCCAGTCACTGAGTTGTGGGAGGTCAGATAAGTTCTTGCTCCATGTAAAACACTATTACTCAGCTGCTTTCAGATAAATTGGAAGCCGACCCTAATAAAGTTCAAAAAAGACAGATTGATTCATTGGCCATCTATACACCCCTATTTTTGAATTAGTACAAAAAAATATTGCTCTATCCGTACCCGTTGCTAATCATATAAGTGTAGTCAAAATAAAAAAAAAAAAGAAATCAAAAAATTGTGCAAGAAAATTTGTCATAATTGGTAAATTCATAATTGAATCAATCATTCATAACAACTGCTACTAGAACACTATGCGCAGTATTTTTCCATTTTTATCGCCATTCATTCATTCACCATATTTCCATAAATTGAATGACATTTTGGGATATAAACAAACTGTCATAACTTTGCTGTTTATGAATATTATTTATTGAGACTTTACTTAAATAATAACAAGTCCTTTTCTAATAAGCCCTTTAAGTATTTGTACTAATTTAAAATTAGTGGTGTATACATTTTATTTGGTTTTGGTGCAAGTAGCAGGATTTGGTGACTTCTTAAACCCGTTGGTGAATCTCAGAGACATAAAAATGATATATGCAACTTGTTGTTTAAAATGTGCCCAGCTTGTAATTATAAGTCACTTATCGATTAGCGTCGTCGCCATGTCCCCGGGGACCCCCACGGAGACATGGTGACGACGCTCGATCGCATCCGGTCTTGGCTCAAAATATGGCCCGGAGCAATAGGGAATAGGAAGCAGTCACCACCTTCTGCGAAGGAGACATTCTCATCCTGAGGGAGCAGACATCCTCTTGCCCCAACCGCTGTCACAGAAGACGCTTCGAGCGTTGGGAGTCACAAAGCGATACCCAGCCACCGTTAGCGCGAGCTCGTGAACAACAAGCAATGGGAACCTAGCCGTCCGGCCATCCGCAAAGCACCAAGTCCAAGACAATGGCACTTAGTGTTTCAAGCACGCCTCAAAGAGATGCCAGCAATACTGAAGAGATCAGTAATGCCGATGCTTGCTAGGACTGTGAAAGCGTTTGTAAGAGGTACCGTGGCCCTAAAACGGGCCTACGTTACGGTCACGCTCTTTCATTGTTGGTGAAATCTAAGGGGTCTCTAGCGTTTGAAAGCCAACGCCTGTGCCCACATAGCATAGGGTAGCATAATTGGCCGTATAATGTTCCCACTGTTGGGACTCAGGTCTCTTATCTAGGAGAGGGAATGGGCCGTAATTCACCACGTGGGCCCAGTGCGGGTTAGCGTATGTCACATGTCTTCGAATTTTTGGTTCTAGGACATGCCGGTTTCCTCACGATGTTTTCCTTCATCGTTTTGAGAGCAGTGGTGATGAAATAAATTACACCAAGTAATGCGCCTGGCTGGGTTCGGAGCCGCAACCTACAACTCGTAAGTCGAGGCCGTAACTACTCGGCCACCACTGCTCGCACCTGTGCACACATTGATCAGAAATCCTCTTAAAAATTCTTTGTGAGACCCCTACCCACCTGCTGATACTACCGTGGATTGGAAGGGTTCCTGTCATTTGTCATCCCAAAACAATACCCAACCTGGCGCCCTCATTAATATGTAACGTAAATTTAAAATAAGTCACATTAACTTAAGAGTTTCAAGTATTGCAGTGGATTTTCCTCAGGGTCGTTTTATAAAGATAATGTCAATTGAACTCGTGTTTCACTGACAAATCACGACCAAGATTACAGGGGCCCAAGTTTGCTATTTTTATAAATTCGTCATTCCAACACAATCCCATTGTCATATTGCTAAAAGTTCGTAATGTGCTAATTCATAATGATCGGTTAATGGTCTCGTAATAGAGTTTTGGTAGAATGACAATATCGAACTTCTTAAAAGCAATGACTGCACATTGACGTTCTGTGTTGATCAAAGGAACTGTCAAAATTTTAGCAGATTACCGATAATATGTTCGAGATTTGGTAATCTGATGAGAATGGTTTTTATGCCACTTCTTTCAATGGAGTGTCTGTGATTGACCGTTGGAAAGTCATAATAACGCCATTATATGAGTAGATTACCAAATTTGACAAAATGAACAATTATGAAATCAATGATAGACCGTTCTGACACGATTGTAATAGCAGAGTTGAGGCCCAGCACGTAGCATGGCCTCATACCCAAATAAGGAGAAAACTTTTTGATGATTTCCTATCCAAAAAAGATATATGTTTAGTTAAAATTCATACACGTATTAATGGTGACGATGCAAGTATTTCGTTCCTTCAAAACGTAAAATCTTGACAATGCGTTATCTTGTAAGTTAAGTAAGATACTCGTATGAGATGAGGGTTACAAGGGACATATTATTAATCCTTGTCAGTGACAACATATTTATACATAATATATGTATCTGGTCCTTCGAGACGAAGCCGTCTAACTTTCTGGGCCTATTGCCCCGATGATGTATTGTTTTCTAAGTGTTGACATAATAACCATATAATGTTATGTGAGTAATTTATGATCTAAATATATGGCAAATTTAAAGAAAATCGTTTATTTTGGTTGTCGTTTTATTTTTTTGTTATTGACTTATAAAACTAAAGTAATTTTGCAAGATCTCGTGTTTTTTTTTTTAGATTTTACCTCCATGATTATATTTTATCTTTTATTCTACACTTATTAGTTATGGTACCTGTTTACCCCACAGCTATATCCAAATATTGTTTAAGTTCTATAGTAAGGATCTTTTTAGGGTTTCGTACCTTAAAAGGAAAAAAACGAAACCCTTGTAGGATCACTTCGTTGTCTGTTTGTCTGTCAAGACCCTTTATCTCGAGAAAACGTGGAGGTATCGAGTTGAATTTAAAACGGTATACTCAGGTCTGCGGTCCCTTGAAGCTGTGAAAAAATCAAACTTCTGAGTTAACGAAAAAAAACCGGGCAAGTGCAAGTTGGACTCGCGCCCCGAGGGTTCCGTACACACTTACCTTTGAAAACCGTTCATTTCCCGGATTGAGCTACGAAGACTTTTCCGAATAACAATTTTATACAGTTTAAATTAAAAAACGTAAAGATTTTATTTTTTTTAATTATTAAAGAACTGACGAAAAATTCCACCACTGGAGGGTCCAGAATCATGTACTGGATCCATGATATTCGTTTGTGCGTCGATGTCAAAGACACCATGTATACTGCTGCAATTGTTCGAAACAGTTACGAGGCCTTACCATGATGGGTAAAAATGACAGTTATGCGATTGAGAAAGAAGGACGGAGCTGTACACCCTATAAAGCTCCATCCCTTTCACAGTTTTGACTGGCCTGTTGGTCTAGTGGTTAGTGGCCCTAAGTGCTATGCCGAATGTCGTGGGTTCAATTCCCACCCCGGACATTAATGTTTGTGTGATGAGCACGATTATTTGTTCTGTGTCTGGGTATAATTTATCTACAATATGTATGTATTTAGAAATATATAAGTATGCTTATCAGTTGTCTAGTAATCATAACACAAGCCCTGCTGAGCTTGGGACTAGAATATAATAAAAAAAAGTTCAGTTTAGGTCGTAAAATAGATCGCGTTAAGGGGCCCTTCTTCCGAAAGTTTAGGCATTTTACGCACCGAGACGGCTTGCGTCCGCGTTGCTCAGGAGCCGTCGCGATATGAACTCCGGTGACCTATGGCGGCGGGCGAGCACGCCACAGTATAGATAAATAAATCAGTATTTCAAATATTATTGGCGTGCTAGTAATAATAGCTTGTTTTGCAACAAAAACGTATAGCTTGATGTGCTGTCCACTGCACTATTGACTGTAAACACTAATACACTTAGGTATATTGTTATAAATGTATAACTTATTTTTGCACTGGTACGGGTTTTTCATGATGAAAATGACCTGCCGCAACCTTTCTCCTTTGTGTTGGGCATTGGATCCCAGATTTTTGGTACGGAAGCCAAAATGTGATTGTAAGTGTATTTAGAGAGACAAATTATAACTCTATGCTTGATATGTTTTAATTAGGTCCTCTATGAGATTTGTGTAGTCATTTGTTTCGTAATATATAAAAAATAGATGATTTTTTTAAGTTTGTTATAAATCACCAAAAAGATGATTGAGGAACACTAATAACTGACTCAAACTAGATTAGTTTGTGTCAGTTATTAGTGTTCCTCTCTTATTGGGTATAAAAGCTAAATCATGAATTTTATTTGCAGTTACAATACACGTAGTTAGTAAATCATGGTATTAGTTCCTGCGCAATGTTTTATTTGGCATTGCAGGTATTGCTATAGCAACACTATCAGAAAGCGTTTGTATTGCAGAACGCACACTTACATATTTTACAGTGTATGCGTTATATTTATCACTTTTGCCATATAAGTCTGGCAAAACGACCACAGACACGTAGTGTGTCTGTGGTCTTTAGGATCCTGTTCAAAACATAGGGTTTCCGAAGCCATTAAGCGCACTCCTTTTGTCGAATTTGTAAAAATCTTTACTCTTGTTGTAGATCTCATATGAAGCACTCACTTTACTTTGAGGAGCCACGGAAAAACCAAAATTATCACGATAACACCATTTTACCCAAGTCAGCAAAATTTCTTCATTCACTTTTAGAATTTGGTTCACCACATACCTACTCGGCAGAAACTGTGAGGGTAAATGAAACCCACATCTTCTTTATGTGTTGAGAAACCAACAACGAGTAGCTTATGCATGACAAACTCACAATTGAGCACTACATTTGTTGCAATTCGAGCGCATTTAGTGGAAAGTTCGGTAAAATTTTAAGTGGCAGTCACAAAAAATCTGAGGCTAATAAAAACAAAGTATGTAGTGTTTAATGATGAGGGTAGATACTTTAGTAAAAATAAGTAAACACAATCTCTGTGGGAAAAACCTTGTCGACCAGTGTTATAATATAATAAAATAAAATATATAGTACCAGCATAAAAATTAATATTCATAAAAAATAAAATTCATAAAAATTTAGTGGTCGTGTGCTAGGTCCAGGTTCATTTTCATCGACCGATATATTCCTCAATGCTGGGCGCGAGTAAGAGGGTCAAAGCCACAGTCCTCATGGCACTCCCCTCCGCGTTGGGAACTAGGACCTGATAGCAAATCAGGATTGTTTTGCGTTAGAGATTCCTCATTTTCCTTATTTTCGGATTATTTGTTCTCTTCAAGTGTCAGATTTCTTATGCCCATACCACGCGTATGTCAGGGGTTCACGATTTCAGGAAGTAGGCATTATATAGCATTATATATAGGTTCAACGTTATAGTAATCATCTTCCTCTTCTTGATTTTCAGCTTTAATGGAATCATCTTTATCTTTTCTAGTTGTCCTTTGAAATTTGTCTTCTTCATTTTTAGCTTCAACAATAATGGAATTATCTTCGTCATCCCTAGTTTTTCTGCAACAATGGAATGTCATTAACGTTATGAAACGGAAGTTTCAAAGTCACCGAAATAAACTTTAACAAAAAATCATTTACTGCCATGTTACATCCCATAATAGGATACATAAGACATGTGATAAGTAAGAAAACTAAAGCGCGACGGGAGATAACGTCAAACTTGTAGCGGATGAATAAAACTGCTCCGCCACAGTATATAATGTAATATGTACATAATGTACTTACGTATACTGTCCCTCTTTAGAGTGCCCATCGGTACTTTTTTTGGACATCAAGTACCTTTTCCGGTACGTGGTCTCAGAGCACTGGAATGGAATAAATTTCATTACATATTTTCAAAAAAATCAAATTAACAAACACTAATTACTAGAGTTTAAATAAAACCTGATACATATATAAAAATCTCGTGTCTTGACCAGTTTTTTGTATATATTTGGTAGGTTTGAGAATAGGTCATAGGCTATTTCTATAGCGGCCGGCCGATTTCTACCTACTAAACGCAGCGCGACCATAAACCGTGCTCTAGGTACTTACCTAGTGAGTACAAGTAGTGACCGATAGCCATTGTTCAATATCTTTCAAATCTTCATAAACATAATAAAAGAATGTAATAATAATAATAAACTTTTTACTTTACTTTTTATAAGTGTATCGCAACTAAAAAGTGTGAAATAAAAAACTTTTTACAAAAAAATATTTTTTTGTAAAAAGTTTCTAAAGTGCATCTTATTACAATTCTGATAAGTCCAAACACGGCTAGGCTACATTGATTTATTACGGAGTTCCAGTGCCTACATTCCGGCTTCATCATCATCATCAGATCACTTTGATGATACCATTTTCAACACTATTCAGAGCCATTAATTTATTTATATTATCATAGTCGCTTAACTATCTCCATAGTGATATCTATGCGAGTATGAAGTTCCGTTGACCATTTCTGGTCTTCTTCATCAGTTCCATTTCATCAAATGTTACTTTTCGACTGTAAATGCTTAATTTCTCGATAAAAATACCAAAATCATATTACAGTTGGCTATAATATTTGAGGAGTTCCCTCGATTTCACCAAGATTCCATCATCAGATCCCGATTTGGTGACTATGGGACCATTTGGGAAATATACCCTTTCCAACAAAAAAAGAATTTTTCAAATTGGTTGGCAGCGACGAAGTTATGCGCGAACAAACATTAAAAAAATCATACAAACATCCGAATTGAGAACCTCCTCCTTTTTTAGAAGTCGGTTAAAAACAAAAAACAACAAACCTAGGTACTTACATCTCCTTGAATTTGATCAGGATGCAAAACTGCACTTTTTAAAGGTTTAAGAGTGTTTCCATGATAGATTTAAAATTCTAGTCATACTGACTTCGCTGGTCTGTGTAGAGGAGTAATTATATTGTGACGTATTTATAGAATAAATACTTACGCAATACACTTTCGGATTTTCTTCACTTCAGATACCCTTTTTTTCTTAATTTTGTTTTTTCTATTCGCGATTGCAATTACTTATAATAAAATACGTTTATTTACGCGCGCGGCAACGAAAATGTATGGTCGCGAGCAAAACTTGCATAGGTCCTCCCTCGATGACGTCCGGCAGGACAATGGCGCGGTGCGCGCGTGCCGTTTTCACGTATTTATTTTATATTAAAAAAAATAAGTGCCATATTATAAATTTATCCAAAAATATCCCTGTCAAACCCGATTAGTAAATGAAATGTAAAATTTCCATAAAAGTTGCGTTCCCCCAAGTCTCATAAAACTTAAAATACTTTCAAAATCGACTTTATTTCAGATTTTTTTTTTATCGAGTGGAATGTTAAATAATGTGTTTTTAACCAAAAAAGTCACTAGATTAAAGATGTATCTGTACTATATATTTTTTTCCGGATTTAAATATGATGATTTCTCTGAAAACAACTCGATCTAGAAACGTAAATTTCGAAAAAGGGGCCCTTAAGTACTCATGGTAGGGCCTCTGGTACGCAACTGAAAGTACACTGGTGGTTTTTAGTCGTCTGACACGTTTCACCTAGAGCGGAAAGAGTTATTTGATAATTTATTACTTAAAAAAATATACAATGTACTTAACGGAATGTATAATGAGTTTCATTTGAACCACAAATATCATAAATAATTTCAAATATCGTGCTTACTTTTTCCTTATGTATCAAAATAACAGGAAAATATTATTACGGGATAAACGAGCAACATGATTCATAGCTATAAAATTATAGAATATAATTGTAGAATTTAAAACTTTAATAAATATTTTTTTAGTGAAACAAACACCGGTCACTACAGAACACTCTCATTTATCCGATCCGTATTAGAAGATTTATCAAATATTTAATAAAATTATAAATAATTAAATATCAGTTTTAATAAACTGTAATTATGAAATCTATAATTATCAAAGTATGTGCAATAGTGTTATCAGTTCGTGCAGTTAACGCGGATCACTGTGACATTGATGAAATTTGTAAGTTAGCTATTTTAATGTTTTGGTTTTGTTTAAAAATTTTGTATTTATGTATATACAAAAAAAAACAGTGTTGTTCTGAAATCTATAGCCCAATATTAAAGTAGTAAAGTAGTTTCAATACTAAGTAATCATAAAAACTATTTAGTAGAATAAAACCTTTTCGGGTACGATTAGCTATAAAAATAATAATTTACAAAAAGTTTTCAAGAAATCACAGTTAATTTTTCCAAGTAAAACACACTTTTTTTTTCATTTGATAAAATAAAAGGTACCCGGCTAACCTGTCACTCATTTAAGGGTTAAAGTAAAATTTGTTTGAAAATGTATTGCCAATGTTTGGACCAAGTGTTGCCCAGGAATGAAAGTTGTTTCAGTGCACAGTGGTATCATAACATTAATTAACAGAAAAAAAAATATTAGTCCCAGGAAAACCAAATGTAAACAACTTTGGTTTTGTAATAAATATTCCTCGATAAACATGTTTTTTGTATCAAAACCGTTTGAGTTAGTGTTTAAGGATAGTGTATTATATAATATAATAATATTCCACAACTTTCACACAACGCCATCTAGTCTCAAACTAAGCAGAGTTTGTGATATGAGTACTAGACAACTGATAAACATACTTATATATTTCTAAATACATTTTATAGATAAATTACATCCTCACACAGAAAAAATGATCGCGCTCATCACACAAACATTTGTCCTGGTTGGAAATCGAACCCACGGGCTCCAGCATAGCAGTCAGGGCACTGACCTCTAAACCAACAGGCTCGATGATATATATATATATATGTATATATATTATATATATTTATATATAATAGTCTGCTGTAGTCGAATATTCCTTAGCATGGCCTCAATCTTAATCTTGGCGGCAAAAACTTTATGTTTTGGCGGAAACAGTACTTTTAGATACTTGTAACTTTTTCGATTGAACATAGCAGTGTGGCGCTCATATTAAAGCTCTCTAATGTAGATTAAGCTCAGCTACATAATAAGCAGTAAGAAAAATTATGGAATTGATAGTCAGGTATAGCGACAGCTAGGTTAATTTACTATGCTTATTTTCACAGTATTATAATTTATGGCATATTGTTCTGCAGCTGATATTACAATTAATTTTCATATCGCAAAAGAGAGCGATCCGGGCTATTTATAAAATAGATAGATATACTGACTCTGCCTTTACTTCATATTTTAGAATGTATTTTGTATGTTCGAAAAACTTAGGACTTCTTAAACATAAACCATTTTTATAATACAAATACGCTTGTGAAATTATAATACTCAAATGAAGAGTATCTGAGAAAAGCAAGTCATTCCTTATAAACAGCATACGTTTTTATAACAAGCTACCAAAGTCGGTTGCAGAACTAAGTGAAGGAAAGTTCAAAACCCACATCAAGCGTGACATTACCAAGAAAGTGTATTACAGAATTGAAGACACACTTGTTTGGCCAATGATTGCTTCTGTACAGTTAAAAAATAAATAAAAAAGAAGAGTAACCATGAAATTTCTTGCCGGTTTTTTTATTCATAAGAAATCACTACATAGAATCGTGCACTAGCATCTAACGTTTTACAAGTGTACTTGTAGGTTTATGTGAAAAAAAGTATTTTAATTAAAATAAAATACACTATGACTGTAACAGTTAGTATAGGTATATCACTGATTCATTGTACAATACTGTCATGCATCGATTTTTAGTTGAGTCATAATTATATAATATTCATTAATTTAATAACTTTTTGATAAATTACGTATTATTGATAGGTACATAAAAAGTACGGCACAATTAACGCAATAGTTGAGTGATTGACTGCTACGCTGCGTGTTGCGGGTTCATTTCACACACTGAACAAATATTTGTATGGTTTTCATATAGGTGTTTCAGGTCTGGGTGTATTGTGTATGTCAGTTTACATGTTTCTGAACACACCCATGATGCAGGAGTAATTTCTAGTATGGGAAAAAGTTAGTAATCAGTTATACTGAAAACAATTGTTTTTAATAGTTTTTTCTCGTAAATAAGCAATTCATAACAAAACAAAATTTTCTCTTCACTCCTAGGACAGTTTTTTTTTTTTTTTTAATTGATATAAACCAGTGCTTGACTGCGATCCCACCTGATGGTAAGCGGAGATGCAATCATTGATGGTCAGGCGCACCAGTTTATTAAGAGCCTATTCACTCTAGCCTTGAAGACACCTAAATTATAGCTGGACGGGAAGACCGCAGCAGGCAAATTTTAGAGTGCTTCAGTTTACTGATTGGTGTTGGCCTGAGGAACAAAATACAATATGTGTACATTCTGGACAGCTCTTGGTCCAACTCCCATACAAAAATTGGCAATGTCCGTTGAAATGTAATTTAAACAAAAAATACTTTGATTTGATGTGGTCAGCATTACAGAACAGCAATGTCATAGGTATTGTAGGCAATTAGATAGACCTATTATTTATTTATTTATTTTATTTAAGCACTACAGTAGTTAAGTGCACAATTAATAGATTTGCTTTATTTTTAGGTAAACCTGAATCAATAGAAATAAAACCACCATTTACTTACACATTTCCTGAAAATAATTATTTAAATGTGAGATTTTATTTCTACAATTTGTCTCCTGATGTGACCTACACGATATTCTATGAAAAAGGTAAGTCCTTGGTAAAAACCGGCCAAGTGCGAGTCAAACTCGTGTGTTGAGAGTTCGTTACAATGATTACTTTAACCATCACAATTTTTTGTCAGTCTTACCCAAAGGATATTTGTTTGCGTTCATATATCATTTTCCTAAGAACCAATACCGGGACGTGAATTTATTACATGTGTTCTAAATAATACATATTATTATGTTTGATTGAAACTAAATTAAAAATTATGGACGCTTCTGAAAATTGCAAAAAAATTCAAAACTCTTTCATCCGAAAGTGTTTTGAATTTTTTTGCAATTTTTTGTTGATGTTATAATTATGCTAGTAGAAATATGTACCGATAGTAATAGCCTAATGCTTATTAATGGATATACAATAGTCTTTATCTTTTAACGTTTCATAGCACATGTCCATGCTATTTATTAAGTATTAAGTCTCTACTGTACAACGCCTTGGACATCCTCCGTAACCTTGTACAAGTGCTTGTAAAGAAAGAAAGAAAGAAAGAAAGAAATAAAGAAAGAAAGAAAGAAAGAAAGAAAAAAAGAAAGAAAGAAAGAGAGAAATGAAGAAATAAATAAATAGAAGACTATTATTTCTTAACACTTATTTGTAGTTATGACTACACTTGAGGGCTATCGACTGTTTCGTTTTTGTGTGAATTGAGAGTAAGTATTGTATTTTAATATGAATACTATTTACTATAAATGCTACATAATTATGTACATAAAATCTCTTTTGTATATTCAAAGGGATGCAGATCACTACATTATTAGAGGCAAAATTTAAGTTAACATGTAGGTGTTTTAAGAGTACTGTATTTAAATGATTGCATCCCAAAAATTATGACCAAACTAAAGATCCCTTGCTCACACTGTCGTAAAATGTTTTTTGATAAGAAAAAATTAATTTTACGCAAAGGTAAAAGTTGACTGGTAGAGAATGCCTTGTTGGATTAAGTTCGCCTACATAGGCGGCATTAGTGGTATGTACAATAGTGGTACATACCACTACTCTACAAGAAGTTTAAATAAATAAATAAATAAGCAAGCAATCATCTATACACGCAACATTCACCCCTACGCACTCCAGATGTATATGTGGAGCATATACATATACACAAATTCATCCAAAAGCACTAACCCTCCTTCTTTTCATTACACTTATATATTTTAAATAATTTTTAATACAAAAGAAACCAAATGGTATGACGTTGGTACCGTGGAAGGTGGTTAGACCTCTGGTGTGTGACGCAACCTGTGCCAAAACCCTTGCGCCATCCCATGTTCTTAGTTCAGCGGGTTGTGCCGGCGCTGCCGTTGCGGCTGCTGAGACCCTCAAACGGCACAAATTCCTCATTGGTAATTACAGTTTTGAGCCGTTTGGAGTCGAAACGGTTGGATCATGGGATCCGAGTGCGCGATCCTTTTCAAGGAAATTTCATGCCGTCTGATCGACACTTTGCGTGACCAGAGGGCTGTCTCGTTCTTCGCCCAAAGAATTAGTATTGCCATTCAACGTGGCAATGCTGCCAGCCTTCACATTTCTGGATGACAGGGATGTGGAGGAATAGGTAATTCGACGCCTGAGGATATTTTGTACAACACGTTCTTTTCTTCCATTCTGTCCTGTCACTCGTCACGCTATTACTAACTCTCCTTCCTTCATATCACTTCGCATACAATTCATCCACCCTTTTTTTGGCCTCCCTCTCCCTCTCCATCCATCCACATGTAAACTCATAACTCTTTTAGCAACATGCGTTTCATCCCTCCTCTTCACATGACCATACCAAGACAAATGATTCCCTTTCAACTTTTCAGTCACTGGCGCCACTTTCAAACTTCCTCTAATATAGGTATTCATTTCTCACTTTATCCATTCTCGTAACACCACACATCCATCTTAACATTCTCCTCTCCACTACGTGCAATCTTTTTTCATCCGTATTTTTAAAGCCTTAACACGGACTTGTAGATTTTACCCTTCAACTTGAGTGGCATTCGTAAGTCACAAGTTGTTCCCGTGACCAGTCGCCATTTCAACCATCCTGCGTGGAACCGATGTGTTACGTCCCGGTCTACCTCACCATCCCCTTGGACGAGCGACCCGAAGTGCCGAAAATCGAAACAGATCGGTATGGGCGTTCCGGCGAGAGCTAAAGACACTGGATTGGAGTGACCGCCGAAATTGCAGAACAAGTACTCCATTTTGGTTCTACTCAATTTCAGGCCAACACTCTCCAATCTATGCTACCACACATTCAATCTGTTCTGGACCTCTAGGCCACTCTTAGCAACTACCACATGTTATCGAATATCATCGGCAAACATCATACACTACCTCTTCCTGAATGTCCAACGTCAGAGCGTCCATTATCATCAGAAAGAGGTAAGGGCTGAGAGCCGACCCTTGATGTAAGCCGACAGTCACATTGAAGCTGCCAGTAGTATCTACTGTAGATCGGACTTGGGTACTGCATCGATTGTACATCGCTCGGATCAACTGCACATACTTCCCAGGCACACCTTTCTCCTTAAGGGCCACAGAACCTCACGAGGTACCCAATCCTTTTCGAGGTCAACGAATACCATGTGCAAGTTTTTATGCGCACCTCTGTATTTTTTGCACAGCTGGTGTATAGCAACGATGGCATCAGCTGTACCCAGACCCGGCATAAAACCTGTGTAAGTAATCTGTGGAAACGTCGTGAATTGTACATTTACCCATACGACACACCATATTTTATTGTAATATATATTGTACATTTGTTTGTTTTACCCAAATAAATAAAATTAAATTAAAAAGTCATTTTCATAACTGCATCTTCAATAATTCAGTACTTTTTCAATAATTAAATGTATTAATGTTAAAAAATACTTTTTTATTATTTTTTGTGTGTATGTGTTTGCGCATTGAAAAACGTTGTTTGATACACGTGAAAATTTGTCACTGCAGCCCTCGACTCCATAAGCCTACGGCTCGTGCCCGAGGCGGGCTTGTATCAAAATGTAATATTGTTTTTTTTTTCATCTAAGAAGTGAATTATTTCCAAGACACTCTGTACTACATTATAGACAATATTTTTTAATTATTCTTTAACCTTCCAGGTGTACTGAAGAAAAAGAAAATAAACATAAGAAACCGTAAGAAAAAGACATTAAAATACGGTGATGGGGAAGAGTGTTTTTCAATCCATTCTGAAACAGACACTAATATTAAGAGCATAAGGTACTATTTAGCATTAGAAACAACAAATGAATGCTCTAAGAACATAACGATGTTAAAAGGAAAAAAAATCGACAAGTCTTTAGAGACAGATTTCACTCCTTCCATTCCAGAATTTGAATGTAAGATCAGTTAATTAGTTTCATTTATTAGTTATAAATTTTTCAGTCTGCCTAAACTTGGCGACTTACTAGCTGACCCTGGCAAACCATGTTCTGCCATATAAATTATTACCAAAGTAAAATGGGCGGGGGCTTTTTTCTTTTTTTTATTGGGTGGGAAAATCATCTTATGACAAATCCCGTCATAAGATCAGGCGTCATAAGGCGAAGCGGGAGATAGTGTCAGACTATTACTGGGGGGTAAGGAGTCTAAAAATGACCTACGACTTAATCTCAGACCTACGAAATATACAGAAAAAAAAACATACAAATCAATCAAGCCGTTTCAGAGGAGTTTGCATACAATCACTTTGACACGAGATTTTTTATATCTTCTAATATGAACCCCTAGTTTTCAAAAACTCTAATAAAAAAATAAAAAAAATGGGGTTCCATTATATTCATATTCATATCAATGGGGATCATATTTTTGTAGTCCAAAGTAAAAAAAAACGAAATCCCAGAATTGTCCACGAATATTTGTCAATTGATCGTCATTTATTGATTCATAATCAATATAGCCTGTACAAAATTTCCATAAATTGAGTGACATCAACAAAGTTATTAGCGTTTGTTTATATCCCAAAAATATAAACAAACGCTAATAATAAACAGTAATGCTTGCAAAGGAGGCGGCCGCACGCGCGAGAGAACGGTCCTAAGGCACGAGCCGCAGGGATCCCGATTCCGTTCCGGTAACCGTCCGGATCGAGCCCAAGTCGTAGACGGTGCGTAATGTTCTACGCGCGCCTCAAGAAGATGTCAACAAACTGAAGGGGCCCAGCAGGGTCGAAGCCTACAAGGCCCATGGATTATAAGAAAAAGAACCCCGAGGCCCTGGAACGAAGGCAAAGAAGGGACAGGAGTGGGATTTACTCAGTAAAAGTCTGACACAAAAAGGGCGAGAGATGTCATTGGATAATTTCCCGCTTAAAAAAAGTGACTGCTGAGCCCAGAGTGCCATTAGGGCAAGTAGTTATGGGTTTATACATTTTGAATTGCCTCTTGGTTCGAGCCCAGTAAATAGCTCAGTCTTTTTAGATGGTACCTGACCCTTACTGTAGAAATGTGACAGACATTGCATCCACTTCAGGGAGCTTGTCGTTTTGTTATAAAGTCAAATAGCTATTGACTCGTACTGATATTTTTTCAGACACAGATAAATGTTCAAGGTACTGCCCCTGTACAATTGTGATAGACCTCAAGCATGAGTGTTCAGGTAAGCGTTTGATACTTTATAGATTATTCAATGTTCAAGTCAATTTCTAAATTAAATAAAATTCTAATCAAATTGTTAAAAATACATATATAGATAGCATAGCATAGCATAGTCGGCCTTATAAAGTTCCCACTGTTGGGACTCAGGCCTTCTCTCTAGGAGAGGGAATGGGCCATGATCCACCACGCGGGCCCAGTGCGGGTTGGTGAATGTCACATGTCTTCGAATTTTAGGTTCTAGGACATGCCGGTTTCCTCACGATGTTTTCCTTCACCGTTTTGAGAGATAAACATATATAGATATGAATTAAATTTTACTAATTAATTCCATTGAAAATAAATAATATGGTATTCAAACGACATCTGCAATAGTGCCTTCCACTTTACAAATGAAAAAGGTGAAAATATTGTAACAGATATACAACCGAATACATTCGAGAACCAAAATAATGAGAATGAAAACTGGCAAAAGGACAGAACTCCCTTCAGGAGATTTAAAAGGAAAGAAACAAGCCCAACACATAATGATACCAACCAGAAGAAAAAAGAACTTCCCCGAGATAGCGATAACAACTATCAATAGTTTTGATATACTGGAAGACGAGCAACTGCAGTACGTAATCAAGTTAAGATTTTTATTTTTTTTCAGCTGAAAACTCACAAACGAATGCAACGACACCTATCACAAGTGATACGAGTGAGTATGGTTACTTCCCATATCGTTACGTTCCCGATTCGTCCACTTTTCTTTCCTTGAAACAGTTGAGCACAGGGGGCGTTTCGTCACTGTTTTAGTCTTCATACATTCATTACCATTGGGCAACCTAAACAAACTAAACTCTATTTGCGATAGCTTTAGACAAAAGTTAAAAAAGGTTGTTGTACATTTTGAATGATATATAAATAAATAAATAATATTCCACAACTATCACACAACGCCGTCCAGTCTCAAGCTAAGCAGAGCTTGTGTTCTGAGTACTAGACAACTGATAAACATGCTTAAATATATCTAAATACATAGATATTATAGATAAATTACACCCAGACACAGAACAAATGATCGTGCTCATCACACAAACATTTGTCCTGGGTGGGAATCGGACCCACGACCTCCGGAATAGCAGTCAGGGCCACTAACTACTAGACCAACAGGCCAGTCAATATGGACTTGGACTTAAGATTCATGTATTGTGCACACCTACCACAGTGTTGTCTTTTTAACCCAATGGTTGACTGGTAGAGAATGCTTTGTGGCATTAAGTCCGCTGTACCACCACTGTACATGACGTTTAAATAAATAAATAAATTTATTTTGTTTTAACTGTGCTGATTGTCTTAGGCAGTAGTCTGTCACTGTACTTATTAAAATAAAATAAAACTATGTATAATGTGCTTAATTACAGTAAAGATTGATGCTGAATTTATTATAATCAACTTTTATACTTAAATGAATTCATTTGAACTACTTATCCATCTTCTGAATACATGAGGCTTTTAATTAAATAAATTATTTAGTTCTTACTTATACTACTAGTTTCCACGTTAAAAACCTAAAAGAAGCAGAGGTTGTCAATACCTGAACCATTAGATAGACAGATATATTCTTTATCGTACACCAATAATAAAATTACAATAGGAACTTAAAATTAATAGGGTGTTACAATGGGCGGTCTTATCTTTTATTATTCTATATAATATGAATTATTTCAATTGTATGAATGTTAAATAATTATCTTGTTGCCTTGTATTGTGTAAAATTCATATATTTTGTAAAGAGGAAACTTGTTGACACGCCATTTTAAAAACATTGTAAAATGGTTTTTTTTTTTTTGGGTGGGAAAATCATCCTAATGACATCCCCGCTCTTGGGCGGAGCGAGAGATAGTGTCAGACTCTTACTGACTAAAAACCCACTCCTGTTCCTTCGTTGCCTTCGTCCCAGGGCCCCGGGTTCCGCTTTCACACATGGTTTGAAATAAAGATAGGTATGTTTTTTTTTTAGAAAAATCAATTTCATTGACCTATCTAAGCGTTTAATACATATCTTACAAATTTATCTAAGTAGGTAACGTTAAAAAATTATGTTTTCTGTTTAAAGAGAATATTTTTCTATTATTTGTTAAAATTGTTTGAATTTATCTCGAAAAATAAATGTTGTGCACCTGCTTCTATGAACTTCTTTTGTTTAATGCTATCGTGAATGGAGTATAGTAACGAGTGTTTATGCTTGAAAATCAGTCAACCTTTTTTTTGTAAAGTCCGTTAGGTAGGTACTGACGTTTAATTTGCAAGCCTATTTACTAATCACCCTGCGTGGTAAATTTTTTATATTAATTTTTTCTCTTTCACTACGATACCAACGCTGAAATCGTGAAAACAATTGTGCAGAAGGTATATTGTATTTGGGGTATCTGTACTTATATTTTTTTTTATACAATAAAAAAAAAATATAGGTATATTTGTTTTTTTTTTACTTTGTGTTTGTAACCGTTTTGTTGTGTCTGTCCCGAATAAAAATATTTCTATTATATTCTGTTCTATTGCTACTGAGTGTGTCATAGGGACATATAAATTAATTATATAATTTTAAATTTTGTAGCTGATGTATCACAGAAGGAAGCAACGACCCCTATCACTACTAACACAAGTGAGTATGGCTTCTTTCCTTAACGTGATATTCCCGATATAAACACATATTATTTATCCTTAAATCATCTGAACATGTTTGTCAGTTATCAGAGTAGGGCCTCTAATGCGATCCATTTGTCGACCTAAAGTGAATTGTTAAAGGGATGGAGCTATATAGGGTGTATAAATCCATCCTTTTTTCTCACTCACACTTCGGACGTGTGGTGTGACGAGAATGGATAAAGTGAGAAATGAATATATTAGGGGAAGTTTGAAAGTGGCGCCAGTGTCTGAAAAGTTGGAAAGGAAACGTTTGTCTTGGTATGGTCATGTGAAGAGGAGGGATGAGACGCATGTTACTAAAAGAGTTATGAGTTTACATGTGGATGGATGGAGAGGGAGAGTGAGACCAAAGAAAAGATGGATAAATTGTGTGAAGAGTGATATGAAAGAAAAGGAAGTTAATGATAGCATGACTAGTGACAGGGCAGAGTGGAAGAAAAAAACGTGTTGCGCCGACCCCAAATAACACGGGACAAGGGCAGGAAGATGATGATGACTTCGGACGTTTGAACACGTCTTGGTAAGGCCCTGATCTTCATACATTCATTCCCGTTTCGTTGACCTTTTGTTTGGTAAGCACAGTCACGAACAAAGCAAACACCACTGTTTATGTTGCTATGCCAATTTACTAATTACTCAGTAGCATAGCACAAGCATGCTATGCTACTGAGTAATTAGTATTATATATAAAAAATATTTTCCCATTATTTGTTAAAATTGTTTGAATTTATCTCAAAAAATAAATGTTGTGCACACCTGCTTCTATGAACTTCTTTGTTTATGAAAATCAGTCAACCTTTTTTTTGTAAAGTCCGTTAGATAGTTATACCAATGTTCATTTTGCAAGCCTATTTACTAATCACCCGGCGTGGTAAATGTTTTGTATATCTATATATATAAAAGAAAGTCGTGTTAGTTACACTATTTATAACTCAAGAACTGCTGAACCGATTTTGCTGAAAATTGGTGGGGTGGTAGTTCAGAACCGACGGACGGACATAGGATACATTTTATCGAGTAGGGTAGAGTAGGGTAGAGTAGGGTAGAGTAGGGTAGAGTAGGGTAGAGTAGGGTAGAGTAGGGTAGAGTAGGGTAGAGTAGGGTAGAGTAGGGTAGAGTAGGGTAGTGTCGGGTAGAGTAGGGTAGAGTAGGGTAGAGTAGGGTAGAGTAGGGTAGAGTAGTGTAGAGTAGTGTAGAGTTGGGTAGAGTAGGGTAGAGTAGAGTAGGGTAGAGTAGGGTAGAGTAAGGTAGAGTAGGGTAGAGTAGAGTTGGGTAGAGTAGGGTAGAGTAGAGTAGGGTAGATTTAGGGTATTTAAAAAAAAATCTATTACTCGTATATTATATTCTATTGCTACTGAGTGTGTCATAGAGACATATATATTAATTATTTAACTTTTAATTTTGTAGCTGATGTATCACAGAAGGAAGCAACGACACCTATCACTACTTACACAAGTGAGTATCACACCACCACACACAATAATCACAGAACAAATGTTCTGACCACGTGACTGAGCGTTGAGATGGTGTCAGAACAAAAGAATCGTAGGCGTGGCCGAGTCGAACAACGAAAAAAGAATCGAAACGAAACGGTTGTAACTTGACTTGGGAGGCTGGAGGACACAGGTGTGGTTTTGGTCAGTCAAAGTCTAACACGCCCTCTCGCACCACGCTAAAGCGAGAGAAAACAACTAGATGATTTCCCAGCTCAAAAAAAGCCCGTCTGTATTATCTTGTAAATGTCATAAAGTACTTCTCTGTTTTAGATTCTTATGTTAAAACACTACAGACGGTGGTAACAACAACTGCTACAGGAAACACAGGTGAATATTATACAGTGTTCAATTGATTAATATTGCAAAAATATGGCTAGTGACTTATTTTAATTTCTGTTTTTATATTTTTTTTTACTTTATTTACATTATTCTTACATAACAAAACTTTTTACAAAAAAAGATAACCGACTTCACTAAAAAAGACACTAAAAGGATCTAAATAACTTTAATTTCGGAAGTCGGTGTTTCTCGGTATTATTTGTTCTTATCTTATTTAACACCGACTTCCGAAATTAAAGTTATTTAGATCCTTTTAGTGTCTTTTTTAGTGAAGTCGGTTATCTTTTTTTGTAAAAAGTTTTTTATTCCACACTTTTTAGTTGGGATACACTTATAAACAGAGTGCCTATTTCTCATGACACTATTCCAATTAATCCAAACACTACTAGGTTACATTGTTTTATTATGAAGTTCCTGTGTCTACCTTCCACCTTCCGGCTCCATCATCAGATCAGTTCGATAGTAGCTTATAGCCAAAGTGCATTTCATGACAATTCTAATAAGCCCAAACACGGCTAGGTTACATTGATTAATGACGGAGTTCCAGTGCCTACCTTCTGGCTCATGATGGAGCCAGAAGGTAGGCACATCATCAGATTAATTTGATGATACCATTTTCAACGGAACTATTCAGAACCATTAATTTATTTGTATTATCATAGTCGCTTAACTATCTTCATTGTGATATCTGTGCGAGTATGAAGTTCCGTTGACCATTTCTGATCTTCTTCATCAGTTCCATTTCATCAAATGTTACTTTTTGACTGTAAATGCTTAAGTTCTCGATGAAAATATCAAAATCACTATGCAGTTAGCTATAATATTTGAGGAGTTCCCTCGATTTCGCCAAGATTCCATCATCAGATCCTGACTTGGTGACTATGGGACCATTTGGGAAGTATACCCTTTCTAACAAAAAAATATTTTTTCAAATCGGTTGGCAAGCGACGAAGTTATGCGCGAACAAACATAAAAAAAAAATACAAACATCCGAATTGAGAACCTCCTCCTTTTTTAGAAGTCGGTTAAAAATAGTAGCGACAAGAAACATGACTAAAGTATTAATAACACTTATAACATAATTGAAATGAGTTTCCATGGAGTTTCTTGCACATTCTTCTCCATAGACATCTACGCTTTGTACAATTAGTATATTATTTCTGACTGACTGACTTCTTGACAATCCAAAAATGCCTTTATATAGTTTGTATCAAATAAATGCTGTGAACCCATGTATCAATATTAACCAATAACATTTTTAACTTACAACGCAAAGTAACCAAAGGCAAATTCTTACTAGAATATTTCGTATCACTTGTTCATAGAAAATAAGAGCAGTGGTAATTGTAATGACTCCATACATGTTCAAACACAGGCAGACCCCTTTGTGTAAATAATGTTTTGTCTCAAAACGGTGATAAAAATATTATGAAGAAAGCGGCATATCCTAGAAACAAAACTTCGAAGATATGTGCCATCCATTAACCCGCATTGGGCCGGCGTGGTCGATTATGGTCCATTCTCACTCCTAGAAAGGAGGCCTGAGTCCCATAAGTGGGAATATTGTAAGGCTTATTATGTTTATACTTATGCAATGTGAATAAGTCATACAGATAGCGGCACGAATCTTGAGCGCTCGGCGAAAGAGCGGGGATCGCTTTGCGCATCGTACACATCGGCGAGCTAATCACTGTACAAGGATTGCACTCTCCGCCCCCGCCTCTCTTTTCATACCACAAAAGAGACACGATATTTCACTTCTGCGTGCTTCTGCGCAAGTCGAACTGTAGAAGTCAGCGCTCAAGATTCGTGCCGGTATCAATACTAATATTAAAAAGGTGTGGTTTATACATATATTTGTTTGAGTGAATGTTTGTTGCTCCCCGGAGATCATCAACGTGTTTTGAACGTATGTTTGTAGAAAAGGATGTTTATTTATTTATTTAACGATTTATGTACACACACAAAATAAAAGATTAGAAGAAGGAAACAGAAAAATAGGTACAGAGGTGGTGCTTATTTCTAAAGAAATCTCTTCCAGCACACCTGCGAAAGGAGAGTTGGAAGAAAATAGATATGTAGACACCGTGTGTATAATAGGAAAATAAGTACATACAAAATAGTTATCAATAAAATAATATAACAAGCAAAAAAAGACATACTATTAAAATTATATACATACACTTAATAAAATAAATATCACAAAAATACATACTAAATAATATAATGAAACTAATACATACAAACTAATATGCAACTATGACGAAATGGAAAGATAGTGTTCTTTCACTCTACATTTAAAAACTGCAAGAGTTTTAGAAGTTTTTTTTAGGATAATTGTCTACTTTTACGCAGGCAAAGTCGCTGGCAGAAGCTAGTATTTTGAAGTATAGAAAAGAACTTATATAAATTAAAAAAAAAATCTTAATAAAACACTGACTTAAAGTCAGTGTTTTTTTCTTTTCTTTTGAGTTTTTTTTTTTTTTGTTAAGTGTTTAACAATATACTAACATAATAATTACATATATTGCAGATACCGAGAATGCTATTTATAGCGAAAAACCATCAGCAGTGATGCCATTTTTAAAATCAGCCAAGATCCAAGGCATTGCAAGAGCTACTGGTAAGTGTTATTATAAATTAAGTGTTAATCTTACTGTTTTCATCACTGCACTAGGAAAAAGATAAAACTTTTTTACTGCGAGCTTTTAAAAAGAATCAAGTGTAGTAGAGTAGTTCCTACGTAACGTCTTAGATGTCACTTTATGTGCAGCTATTGTGCGCAACCTTGGACGATCATTTTAATCCGTGATCTATTTGAATGGTTAGTAAAGTTAAGCTTACCTGCTTCGTTGGTCTCATGATCATAAGCGCGACTGCTGAGCGCGGGGTCTTGGGTTTGATTTCCGGGTTGGGTAAAAAATCATCATTATAGTTTCAGCCAAAAGAATTCACGGTTGGACATAGGCCTTCCCCACGTTGAGTCGCTACACTGTACGTCCTGTGCGTCTCGCATCCATCAGATTCCCGTGATCTCCACTAGGTCATTGGTCCACCTTGTGGGGGGCCTTCCAAGGTTTTTTTTTCCGGTGGAAAAATCATCCAATGACATCTCACGCTCTTAGGCGGCGCGGGAGATAGTGTCAGACTTTACTGACTAAAAACCCACTCCTGTTCCTTCGTTGCCTTTCATACCAACGCTGACCTGTCTGTGTGACCTGTCTGTCTGTCTTCCTTTCAAAATTATAGCCTTGGCCCCAGTAGGTTTCGACCCAGCTGGGCCCCTATGATTGCTGACATCTCCTTGAGGCACGCTTAGAACACTACGCGCCGTCAACGACTTGGGCTTGATCTGGACGGTTACCGGACGGTCGGACGGTGAGCTACCCATTGCCCGTCCGGAAGCTCGCGCTTACGGTGGCCGGAAATCGGGACCGGAATCCCGGCGACTGGGGCGCGGGGACCATTGCCTCGCGCGTGCAAGTGCGGCCTCCTTCTTTGCTAGCATTACTGCTTCGCAGAAAGAGGCGTTCGCCTGCCACTCCTACGCGCTTCAGACCAAGGCAAACTTCCACTTCTCGCGGTCGCCACCAGAAACTTTCGTCCCATTGATCATCTGTTCTGCAAGCAATGTGCCCTGCCCACTTACACTTACGTTTGGCGTTTATGCGTCCTTTGTAAAATTGATCCTGCGCCTGTTCGCTCGTACCGGATTGGTTATAGGAGTAACGGATCAGAGATTGCACCTATATTTGCGCATATACTCGTGCTCTATATTGTCTCCTGCGTTCTTGCCTAACCTCCGTTGAAATTAGCTAGCGTGGCCGAATTTTGGTCAAAAAGTTTACCTGCTTACTGTTTTATTTTCCTTCCAGCTAGTGCAAACGAACATCCAGCTTCTCAAACTAATCCGCTTGTATACATTATACCATCAGTACTAGGGATTGGTGTTATTATGTTAGTGGTTTATATGAGTATCAAAAAATATCATCATCGAAATTCGCAGACTGATGAAACAATGGAATTGGATACCTATGTAAGTTTTGTGCTTACTTTGTTTATTGCATGTAATATACCACCAAAATATTCTTTTTTTACGACATTATACAGGTGTCTCAAAAGAAAGTTTGTATTTGAATCTGAGGGGCGTAGGAGGTTTGCCAGTTGGTAGCGTGTTTCTTGGGAATTCAGTCGCTATGGAAAGTTTCTCAGAAGCGGACAGCGCACTGTGCGTGCTAGAATTTTACAAAAACGGTGATTTAGCGACTGTAGTGCTTAGAAGATTCTGTAGTATTCGAGGCTTTCATCACGTAAAGGATGCACTAAACATCCCCCGCATTCGATAATGGGTCAAAAATTTCAAGAGACTAGTTCAGAGGCAGAAAACGCGGACAGTGTAAACCATTCTGTTCGTTTCAATTCGGAAGGGTGCAAGTGCTTTGAATGTGCAATTATGCACAGATTATCATCACACAGCATTTTGCGCAGCAGGAGAGCGCAACCTCGCACGTATTAAAAACGTCTCTGTCAAGAATAAACGAACTTTTCCCTGGCAAGTAGACCTTGAGAAGTAGCGACAAAAACTGGCCTCCATGCAGTCCTAATTTAAACCCCATGGACTTTTTTCTGTGAAGTTATCTTAAATGTAAGGTTTACAACAATAAACCAACTTCTTTGGTAAAAGAATTCGCAATGAAATCGCAAACATCAGAGTCGACCTGTCGAGCCGTCATTGGTAATTTTGTGGTTCGAGTAAATGAGTACCGTAAATGCGATGGATGATATCTGGATGATGTTTTTTTTTTTAAGGAATAAATTTCCATAAAGCGTACATTATTAATTAGTAAACATATGTTTTATAGTCTTATTATGATTTATTTTATCGACTCACAAAATATAAACTTTCTTTTGAGACACCTTCTGCATAAGCCCTATTTTGAATATTGAATACTCTTGGAATGTTACCGAAATCCAGAACCGATTATATACCTAACATGCTCATGGTAGCCCATCTCGTGTGTTTGTGTTTTGTGAAGATATTTCAGAACTGCGGAAATGTTCGCAAGAGTAGCTCTTCTATCACGGCCCTGGAACGCAAAGGGCAACTAAAAGAACACAGACGGGTTATAGTCAGCAAAAGTCTGAGACGCCCTCTCGCTCTACCCAAAACGGGAGAAGTTATTTGCTGGTTTCCCACCTCAAAAAAAGAGAACATTTTAGAATCCACTCTTAATTCAACTCCGTTTTAGTGGTCCTGTCCGTTTCTTTAGAAAATATATATAAATCTACCGTAATATCTACCATATACAAATATGGTGTCCTTGAGCAGATCTGATGATGAAACGGGAAACTAGGAGATGATACCCTTCAATGGCTAGTAGTAAAACTTAAAATACGCTTGTGTGGGCTCATTTTTTTTTAACTGATATAAACTAGTGTTTGACTGCATTTGAGTTGTCGTTACCACTCATCGTCATCTTCAAGACGCACAAAAAAAATTAGTTTTTTTACAAAAATACATTAGCTACTGAAATATTTGTGCGTGCACTTTCATTTCTTTTATTTTACCATGTTTTTCAATGAATTTACTGCACAATTTTAAACATATTTTCAAGGTTGAATAATGTTTCACCAAAACTCCATTCACAAATTCAAATTCAAATCAATTTTTGGTGAACTGATAGGATACCTGTTTTCAAATATACCACTTGCAACTGCGTGAAGACACTGGCTCCTAAAACCCCGGTTGCTCCCTAGCTTAGGAGCCAGGGCTTCAAATAGTTTTGTAGTTATATCTATGGTGCCATATAAGAACTAAAAAATTCTAAATCCTGCGTCGCGCAATTAGAGTTCTCCACGCGATTCAAACATATACTAGCAACAGCCCAAAATCATCTATCGGATAGTTGCCCAGATCAAATCAAATATCAGACTTTACATCCTGTTCCGCTCAAGGGGTGACCAGACAGTTGCAAACTAGCGTTCCAACCAAGGTCACCTTGGTTTTATGTTTGGCTTGTGCTGCGGCTACATGGATGTAAACCACACGCCAACACGTTCGGTAGTTGGGAAAACGCGCCTGCCAACCAAGGGCGTTGAAGGTCATGGATTGCAACTGCTGTCTACGGATTAATACGAGCAAGGTCACCTTGTTTGGGACGTTGGTTGGCAACCATCCGATCACCCCTTAACACTTAAAGTTTTTTAACTGTATTTTGTGGCCATTAAACAAAATAATTATTATTAATTTATTATTATTTGTTTTCAGGCCACCGCCAGTGAACTAGTCTATGTAGATCTCAACTTTGAGGAAAAAGACAGTCAACAATCAAGAAATGTTGAAGAATCGGCTTATGCTAAAATAATTGGTGTTTTAAAACCATTGAATGAAAATGTAAAAAGTAAATAAATTAATAAAGCTATTTTTATACCTATTAACCATTTATGTTCTTGTCTTAGGGTGTTTTTAGTATCGTGCGGATTTCATCACGCATGCGGGATTCCCCGTATACAGAAAATTTCATAATGCAAAAAATGCATCGCGCGTGCGTATTCCACGCGTTACAATAAATACTTGTATGAAATGGACATTTGCGGGGAATACGCGTGCGGGGTAAGACGCATGCGTGATTAAAATCGCACGATATTAAAAACATCTTTATATGGATCTCAAACTAATGGACCAATTCTAGAACAAACTCATTCGAATTGACTGTGCGTACACCTACGGAGTAAAATTCACTGCCTGCTTCTGTTTTATGATAGCTAACCTAGGGGTGTTTATGTCAAGAGTGAATAGGTATTTCTAGGCAAGCGTGCTCCACCGTCGACCACATCATCGCTTACCATCACGTGAGATAGTGGTCAAGCGTAAACCTATGAATAATGAAAAAAAACTTTTTAGCTTTTTGTTTTTTTATTCTTGATAGGTTCGCGCTTGACCGCCATCTCACCTGATGGAAAGCAACGATGCGGTGGACGATGGAATGCGCTTACCTAGAAGTAAACTATTCACTCTTGACTTGAAGATTTCCGGGTTGTAGCCATCAGGAAACACAGTAGCTTTGAGCCCTTAGCAAGGGATCCGTACCCAATGGCTCTAAATGGGAAGCCCATGGTAAATCCGAATGGAGACTCCACGGGAAAAAGTAATTAAGTAATTAATAAAGTAATTTTTTGTGAAACTGGTTTTTTTGTGCCGCCTATTGGCGTTTTGATTAAAGTCAATACATTAATCAAAAAGTAATACAACTATTCAGTAATCACGATTCGACGACACAGTTGGCGTAATGGCTGAGCGATTGACTGCTGCGCAACGTGTCATGGGTTCGATCCCCGCACGGAACAAATATTTGTATGATCTGCAAGTAGTTGTTCCGGGTCTTGGTGTTTGTGTTTGTGAGTTTCTATGTTGAAACGTAAATGCCCGCACTGTCCATTTTAAAATTGAAGAAGTTTTGCAAGATGTAAATGTTTTTTGACATTGTTTTTGCTGAAAAATCTCCAAATGTATTTTTGAGGCTCATCAGTCCATCTGTCACTCTGTTACATGCTAGTCTTTTTTAGATGGTAAAACATCAAATGACTTCTATTGTAAAGCAAGCCCTCTTGCTTTACAATATGCTATGCCTCTTGCGTGTCAGACTTTTGCTAACTAAAGCCCTCTCCAATATTCTTTCTTTGCCTTCGTTCCAGGGCCCTGGGGTTCTGTTTCGCACAACCCAATTTCTGGAATAGCAATCAGGCCCACTAACTACTAGACCAACAGGCCAGTTAAAAGAGTCAATAAAAAAAACTTTCATTCAGCGAGGTTTTTTTCTGAGGAAAAGTCATCTAATGACATTCCCCGCTCTTGGGCGGAGCGGGATATAGTTTCAGACTTTTACTGACTAAAAACCTACTCCTGTTCCTTCGTTGCCTTTCGTACCAGGGCCGAGTCTTCCTTTCAGAAGCAGACCTTTGGCCCCCGTAGGCTTTGACCCTGCTGGGCCCCTAGTTTTGCTGACATCTCCTGAGGCGCGCGTGGAACTCTACGCGCCGTCGACGACTCGAGCTCGGTCCGGCCGGTTACTGGGCGGCCGGACGGCGAGCTACCTATTGCTCGCCGTTCGCAAGGCCAGGCCTACAGTGGCTGGAAATCAGAGTCGGGATTCCGGTGGCTGTCATGGGACGAGAGAAAGTCCGTTCCCTCATGCGTGCAGCCGCCCCGCCTAGTATTACTGCTCCGCAGGTTACATGCGGGTGTAGTAACTAAATAGACCAGCTTTAATAAGCTAATTAGACCAGATACAGCGAAAGTCAAATATATACTCATAATAATATCATCAAATATATGGCAAAAAAAACTAAGTATCGATACGAAAAGAAAAACTGTAGCGGCTAAGGCTAGAGATAAAAATTTGATAATAGATATGCTCATAATGCGTGCCACTTTCTTTCTTTTCGGCAATCGGTACCACCCTATCTGACCCTATGACATATTTGTTTTGCATTTTGTTTATCTGGGTTACGCCTCTGCTCCCTCCTATCTGAACATTTTCATTTCGCTCGTGTGGAGATGCTTTCCGCGGAACTTTTTTTCATATTAATTTATAAAAAAAAAACAGAACAAGTGCGAGTCGGATTCACGCTGAGGGTTTCGCATAAACTTACATAACTAATATTAGTGAGTCGCCTCAACTTCGCATGGGTTCAGTAGATTTCGAATTTATCGCAAAAAAACAGATAGACAGACAGACTCGGTGGGGGACTATTGTATTAATTGTTGTCTAATACGTAATTATTCTTACTGATCTTGAATTTTTTTCTGAGTGACAATGAATTGAGAGTGAGAGACAATTAATTGACGAAAAGTTCAATATATATATATAGCTTATAATATATAGCTTTTACCACGTAACTTAGTAAGCACTTACTTAAATATGAGTCCATAAACCTCGAAGCTACCCCGAAAAGATAAAATATTCTTATCTGCGGCGTTGTTGAAATATGCAAGTTCATAATCAAAATTATTTTCCTTTAGTACATTGGTTACCACAAAAATTGATCCATTTACGTAAATATGCCTAAGTCACGGTGAAATTAGGCGCACCCTGTAACATTATTAATGAGTTTCCGATATTGCCCCCGCTCACTTCTGAATTTAATAACCTACCCGGAATTTTTGAATTCGACATCTTTTTTTTTTATTATCAGCATTTTCAATATTTCCCTTGCTGTGGTCGGAAGGTGACTTAATTTAGGAATCGGATTTACTTTTTGAGAATTATTTATGGGAATCGGATAAGATGTGGTTACCGTTACTATATTACGCCAGAGGGTATTTTATGATCCACATTTATTTGTTTATTTATTTTTTGTTTCATATTTTTGTTTTATAACCCACATTCTTTTGTTTATTTGTTTTCTGTTTAATATGTCTGTTTTCTGAAATAACTTCTGCCAGTGAGAAAGTGAAAAATTTATAGCCTACGTCTCTTAGTGATAAAGTCTTAGTGGTTAAGTAGTTTTAAAGATTACCCCAAAAATAAAAACTTACTAGTTTATTTATTTGTAATCTTTATATATATAATTCTTTTGTACGTGTGTCACCTAACTCCTCCTAAACCTACTAAGGCTTGACCGATTGGATAAAACTTTGTGTGTATATTTGAATGAGTCCCTGGATGATTTGAAAATACAATTGGAACCGGTTCTCATTTCTTTTTTCTAAATATAACCCTGCTTTGGGACACGACAATGTCTGTCGGAACCACTAGTGTTAGTATAAATTCTGAATGATGATTTTACACATATTTTTAAGTCATCATCTTCCTGCCCTTGTTCCATCTTATTTGGGACTTGTAGATTTTACCCTTCAACTTGAGGGGCATCCGTGGGTCACAAATTGTTCCAGTGACCTGTCGCCATTTCATCCATCCTGTGTTGATCCGATGTGATACGTCTCGGTCTACCTCGCCATCTCCTTGGATAAGCGACCCGAGGTACCGAAAGTCGGAGCAGATATTTTTAAGTGTTAACAATTTATATAAAAATTCAAAGGTCTGACATATTAAATGTATACCACTTTCAATACTATCTATTCTCATTTAATGATAATGTTGAATTGTCCAACTAGTGCGTAGATTTATTAGATCTATTTTTTTTGTCGCTCATTTTTTCTGCGGCTTTAGAGTGATAGGGTGTGAGAGAGTGCAAGACTTTTGTAGTAGACAATTGCGTTCCACGGCCATGACAACTCTTTTAAACAATCCAGTCATCCTGACAGAGACAATTAGGCCTAGTCTTTTTATTACATTCAAGCGATATTCAATCTGAAAGTGATAATATAAACATCATTATCATCATCTTCCTGCTCTTGTCCCCTGTTATTTGGGGTCGGCGCAACACGTTTTTTTCTTCCATTCTGCCCTGTCACTCGTCATGCTATCACTAACTTCCTTTTCTTTCATATCACTCTTCACACTTTCCATCCATCATCATTTCAGCCATCGTTTCTTTGGCCTTCCTTTTCCTCTCTATCCATCCACATGTACGCTTATAACTCATAATATACACATTTCAACTATTAAATATTATAACTTAATAGGTATTGAAACAAACCGAAAATAATAATATGTACAAACGGGGTAGAAAAAGAACTCATAGGACATCAAAAAATTCGTCCACATCGATGTCAATGGGAAAAGTGCTCAGAACACTGGCAGCAATTCGTTGACCGAAGAAAAGCCCAGCCCTCCCGTCAAGCGAAGAGTCGACCAGCTGTTTGCTGATATCCCGAACAACTCAATGAGCGCTCAGACCCTATGGCCCTAGTGTTTCAACCCCAAATGGCTCAAACATATAACCTCCGATGAGGTTATTATATTTACGCAGTTTGAGGTTTTCTGTACCTGCAGCAGCCGACCCAGCACAACCCACCATACTCACGTTTAAAAGTTTACGAACACTTAAATTCCTAAACATTTCAACAAAAAAAAAAAACGCATATTAGTAACAATAATACAAACATTGATTCAAAATTATATTTAGCCCAATTTATAGACCAATCTTTGTAGAAGCTCTCAGCCTTGTGTCTAGCTTTTACCACCTTTCGACCATTCGTCCCTTTTTCGGCTCATCAAATATCAGTCCGTTTTATTGGCTGTAATAGATTTCCGTTAGACTCAACTGGTTTCAATGTTGCGTAGAATCGTCTTTCTTGTTATGGCTATAATTTGTCATCATAACAAGAAAGACGATTCTACGCAACATTGAAACCAGTTGAGTCTAACGGAAATCTATTACAGCCAATAAAACGGACTGATATTTGATGAGCCGAAAAAGGGACGAATGGTCGAAAGGTGGTAAAAGCTAGACACAAGGCTGAGAGCTTCTACAAAGATTGGTCTATAAATTGGGCTAAATATAATTTTGAATCAATGTTTGTATTATTGTTACTAATATGCGTTTTTTTTTTTTGTTGAAATGTTTAGGAATTTAAGTGTTCGTAAACTTTTAAACGTGAGTATGGTGGGTTGTGCTGGGTCGGCTGCTGCAGGTACAGAAAACCTCAAACTGCGTAAATATAATAACCTCATCGGAGGTTATATGTTTGAGCCATTTGGGGTTGAAACACTAGGGCCATAGGGTCTGAGCGCTCATTGAGTTGTTCGGGATATCAGCAAACAGCTGGTCGACTCTTCGCTTGACGGGAGGGCTGGGCTTTTCTTCGGTCAACGAATTGCTGCCAGTGTTCTGAGCACTTTTCCCATTGACATCGATGTGGACGAATTTTTTGATGTCCTATGAGTTCTTTTTCTACCCCGTTTGTACATATTATTATTTTCGGTTTGTTTCAATACCTATTAAGTTATAATATTTAATAGTTGAAATGTGTATATTATGAGTTATAAGCGTACATGTGGATGGATAGAGAGGAAAAGGAAGGCCAAAGAAACGATGGCTGAAATGATGATGGATGGAAAGTGTGAAGAGTGATATGAAAGAAAAGGAAGTTAGTGATAGTATGACGAGTGACAGGGCAGAATGGAAGAAAAAAACGTGTTGCGCCGACCCCAAATAACACGGGACACGAGCAGGAAGATAATGATGACGATGATCTTCTTATCTTCTTTTTTTATTCATGTGTGTACATAAATTATAAAATAAATAAATAAATGATGTGTATTTTAACACTTTCAGATTGAATATCGCTTGAACATAATAAAACGACTAGGCATAATTGTCTCTGTCAGAGTGACTGTATTGTTTAAAAAAGTGGTCATGGCCGTGGAACGCAATTGTCTACTGCTTAAGTCTTACACTCTCTCTCTCTCTCTCACCCTATCACTCTAAAGACGCAGAAAAACCGCCCGTCAAAAAAATAGATCTAATAAATCTATCACTAGTTGGACAATTCAATATTATCATTAAATGAGAATAGATACATAGTATTGAAAGTGGTATACATTTAATTTGTCAGACCTTTGAATTTGTATATAAATTGTTAACACTTAAAAATATCTGCTCCGACTTTCGGTACCTCGGGTCGCTTATCCAAGGAGATGGCGAGGTAGACCGAGACGTATCACATCGGATCAATTCAGGATGGATGAAATAGCGACAGGTCAGGACACTGGAACAATTTGTGACCCACGGATGCCCCTCAAGTTGAAGGGTAAAATCTACAAGTCCCAAATAAGATGGGACAAGGGCAGGAAGATGATAACTTAAAAATATGTGTAAAATCATCATTCAGAATGTATACTCACACTAGCGGTCCCAAGAAACGTTGTCCTGTCGGAAAGCAGGGTTATATTCAGAAAAAAGAAATGAGAACCGGTTCCAATTGTATTTTCAAACCATCCAGGGACCCATTCAAATATACAAAGTTTTATCCAAATTGGTTAAGCCTTAGTAGGTTTAGAAGGAGTTAGGTGAGACACGTACAAAAGATTTATATATATAAAGATTACAAATAAATAAACTAGTAAGTTTTTATTTTTGGGGTAATCTTTAAAACTACTTAACCACTAAGACTTTATCACTAAGAGACGTAGGCTATAAATTTTTCACTTTCTCACTGGCAGAAGTTATTTCAGAAAACAAATAAACAAAAAAATTTGGGTTATAAAACAAAAATATGAAACAAAAAATAAATAAACAAAAAAATGTGGATCATAAAATACCCTCTGGCGTAATATAGTAAGGGTAACCACATCTTATCCGATTCCCATAAATAATTCTCAAAAAGTAAATCCGATTCCTAAATTAAGTCACCTTCCGACCACAGCAAGGGAAATATTGAAAATGCTGATAATAAAAAAAAAAGATGTCGAATTCAAAAATTCCGGGTAGGTTATTAAATTCAGAAGTGAGCGGGGGCAATATCGGAAACTCATTAATAATGTTACAGGGTGCGCCTAATTTCACCGTGACTTAGGCATATTTACGTAAATGGATCAATTTTTGTGGTAACCAATGTACTAAAGGAAAATAATTTTGATTATGAACTTGCATATTTCAACAACGCCGCAGATAAGAATATTTTATCTTTTCGGGGTAGCTTCGAGGTTTATGGACTCATATTAAAGTAAGTGCTTACTAAGTTACGTGGTAAAAGCAGAATATATTGAACTTTTCGTCAATTAACTGTCTTACTCAGAAAAAATTTCAAGGTCAGTAAGAATAGTTACGTATTAGACAACAATTATTACAATAGTCCCCCACCGAGTCTATCTGTTTTTTTGCGATAAATTCGAAATCTACTGAACCCGTGCGAAGTTGAGGCGATTCACTAATATTAGTTATGTAAGTTTATGCGAAACCCTCAGTGCGTGAATCCGACTCGCACTTGTTCTGTTTTTTTTTTAATAAATTAATATGAAAAAAAAAGTTCCACGGACAGCATCTCCACACGAGCGAAATGAAAATGTTCAGATAGGAGAGAGGGGAGGTGTAACCCAGATAAACAAAACGCAAAACAAATATGTTATAGGGTCAGATAGGGTGGTACCGATTGCCGAAAAGAAAGAAAGTCGCATGCGATATTATGGACATATCGTTACACGTTGTAAAGGTTTTGGACCACCCAGTTAAAAAGGCCCTATGTATCCCCTACCGACTACGAAAAAGAGGGCGACTACCCGCCACCTGGCAGTTAAATATGCAAAAGAAAATCCAGCAAGCGTGTCTCACAGACAAGCCAGAACCCAAGCCCCGACCCCAGCTAAACTGGGAAGAAAGTTGGACAATTGGTTTAAAAAAAAAATAACAATAATACTTTAAAGTTGCACTTGCAACAATAATTTTGTTTCACGCGTTGCTCCTGTGTGTGACGTCACACGACCCTTTACCGATGTGGTGAAATTAAAAGAAGTCTTTTTTTGTATAATTGCGTTATTAATTTTTTTATTAATTGCAATTTTTGTACTTTTTACTGAAGAAAGAGCGATAAACGAGGATGGTGTGTGATACGATTCATATTAAATAAATTTGTCGTATTCTTCCATTTTAAAATACTACTCGTATAACGAATATGCATTTATTTTTGTGATAAATAAGATGCTAATAAGAAAGAGAAGTCCAACGTGATCATTAACGTCAAGTTTATCACGACCATATAGCATAGCATAGCATAGTCGGCCTTATAATGTTCCCACTGTTGGGACTCAGGCCCATTTCCTCTCTAGGAGAGGGAATGGGCCGTAATCCACCACGCGGGCCCAGTGCGGGTTGGTGGATGTCACATGTCTTCGAATTTTTGGTTCTAGGACATGCCGGTTTCCTCACGATGTTTTCCTTCACCGTTTTGAGAGCAGTGGTGATGAAATAAATTACACAAAGTAATGCGCCTGGCTGGGTTTGAACCCGCAACCTACAACTCGTAAGTCGGGGCCGTTACCACTCGGCCACCACTGCTCCCACTGTTATCACGGCCATACAACATATTTATTTATGTACACACAAACAATTAAAATTGAAACAAAGCAGATAGAAGAGTACAAAGGTACTGCTTATTTCAAATGAAATTTCTTCCAGCAGACAGGAGAGTTGGATGAGAGATGTAGACACAGTGTATACAAATAAGATAGAAAATTAAAAATATACTATTATCTCAATTAAATCATATAATACATAATTATATATATCAATAACAGTATATAAAACATATAAATAGATACAATACATAAACTAAATTAAAAAATGTAATCGAACTGATCTGATGATGGAGCCGGAAGGTGGACACGGGAACTTCATAATAAAATAAAATCATCGTCTTAAAGAAATAAGTACTCTTGCTATAATTGTATTGCAACAAAAAAGTGTGAAATAAAAAACTTTTTACAAAAAAAAATAACTTTATTATAAAAAAAAACACTTTAATTCCGAAGTCGTTGTTAAATAAGAAACAAACAGTACCGAGAAACACCGACTTTCGATATTAAAGTTATTTTGATCGTTTTAGTGTTTTTTTTTTTAGTGATGTCTATTTTTTTTTTGTATATTCTATTATAAAAATAACACGGGACCAGGGCAGGAAGATGATGATGATGACGATATTCTATTATAAAAAAACTGGTTAGATATCGAATATTTTTTCTACCATTTTTTTAATCATTATTTAATGATTGCTATATTTGCTTTCTGACCAACTAAACTATATGATAACAGTTCGATTCCCAAATTGAGTTACGAAGATTATACCGAATTGTAAAAAATGACGTAAATACAAATTTACAGTTTTCAGATTTATTCCTATATCTATACTATAAGACCTTGCTTTATGCCAAATATTTGGATTCTGGATCAACAGGAAGTATCTTATGTATTTTGATTCCTTTGAGTGTTTGAAGTGTACGTTTTTCGCAACATAAACGGCCGTCTTTTTTTCCGTTAACTTAATTGTTTGATTTTTTCACAGCTTCTAGGGACCGCAGTACACGGTTTTAATTTCAACTCAATGCCTCAACGCGTTTCTGCGATAAAGGGTCCTTGATCCTTGACCCTTGTCTGTCAAGACAGACAGACAAACAGACGTACGGACAACAAAATGATCCTATAAAGGCTTTTGAGGTACGGAACCCTAAAAATGGCAACTTTTCCGTTACTCTTTACGTTCCAGGTCAGCGCTAATATTTTAAACAATTTTTCAGCCCTGACAGGTCTTATACCGAATCCCTATTCACATCGTTTAGCAATATCATATAACAAGATAGTTAACCACCAACCAACACCAACTAATTTAAATCACCAACATCTTACTTCATGTTGGGTACACAAAGTGTCTACCCTTTTCATTGCGATGAGACTCTGGTTGAACAAGTAAGATTACATGCTGAAGTTTAACAGTGTTGTTTAACTAGTTTTGACAGCTAAAATCTGTTTGTCTCTTCACGTCTTTGTATGTTAGAGAAAGATAGCAATACTCTTACTTTAGATTAGAATGAAATAGATTAGAATAAACATTTTTTTTATTTTATTTTATTCCACAGCTATCACACAACGCCGTCTAGTCTCAAGCTAAGCAGCGTTGCTTGTAGTGTTTTAGTAAAAACTTGCCCTGTATATTTGGACATGAATATCTACTTAAGTTGAGGTTAATTCGATTTTTATTTGATTGACTAATAATATTACAATAATAATATTCCATAACTATCACACAACGCCGTCTAGTCTCAAGCTAAGCAGAGCTTGTGTTATGAGTACTAGACAACTGATAAACATACTCATATATTTCTAAATACATACATATTATTGATAAATTACACCCAGACACAGAACAAATGATCGTGCTCATCACACAAACATTTGTCCTCGGTTTTTTTTTTAGGTGGGATAATCATCTAATGACAAATCCCGCTCTTGGGCAGAGCTG
Organism: Mythimna vitellina; assembly: GCA_949316375.1. NCBI lineage: Eukaryota > Metazoa > Arthropoda > Insecta > Lepidoptera > Noctuidae > Mythimna > Mythimna vitellina. The sequence continues at coordinate 8,523,553 of OX438696.1, forward strand.
GAGATAGTATCAGACTTTTACTGACTAAAAACACACTCCTGTTCCTTCTTTGCCTTCATCCCAGGGCCCCGGGCGTCGCTTTCACACTACCCGTAGGTCCTGGGTGGGAATCGAACCCACGACCTCCGGCATAGCAGTCAGGGCCACTACGCACTAGACCAACAAGCCAGTCTTCATTATTGAACACCAAAATAGTAACATATTTTTACACAAACTTAAATCCGTGGGTACAATGGCGGTGTTATCACTGACAGCGATATCTACCAGACAAGCTTAGATTAGATTATAAGAACTTAAATTAAAAAAGCGGGTAGGTTGTGTAACTGAATTATCGTGTATCTGTCATCATTGTTAGGGCTGCAGAATTGTTTGAAAGAGTTACCACGGCCCTAGAACGCAAAAGGCAATTAAAGGAATACAAGTGGATTTTAGTCAGTAAAAGCTTGACACTGCATCTTGTTCCATCCAGAGCAGAAGTATTTCTTTGATGATATCTCACCAAAAGTGATCATCTCTTTCGCCTTTTCCCAAATAATTTTATTTTTTGGGGTTGGTAAATCATCTTTTTTTTTATTTATTTATCTCATACATTATTAACAATAGTTCATCTAATGAAATCCCGCTCTTGGGCGGAGCGCGAGAGTATTCCAGACTTTTACTGACTAAAAACCCAGTCCTGTTCCTTCTTAGCCATTGTTCCAGGGCCCCGGGGATCTCTTTCGTATCACCCATGGCCCCAGTAGGCTTCGACCCTGCTGGGCCGTAGCTGCTGACATCTCCTTAATGCGCGCATGGAACACTACGCGCCGTCAACGACTTGAACTTGGCCTGAACGGTTACCGGAAATCGGGATTGGAATTCCGGTTACAGCTTGAGATCGGCGTCTAGTCTAACCGTGTGCTGATGAATACCCATGATTTATAAAGACCCACTGCCTATCAGATTTCAACGCGGTGGCAACTGGTCAAGTGGGTAAGTATCGTGTTGCCCAGTAACTCCTAAACAACATGATACTTCTTAGATAGGCTGATGGTCAAACTTACTGGCATTTCTACCTTGTAACGACTGTCAAAAATCTACTACCTATTATGAAATGATTGTCCACTAAAACAGTATTTATAAATTACTTACACATACATTTATAAAAGGCAAAAAATATGGTATAAATTACGACCAAGTGTCCAAAAACTACTGTCAGTGTGAACGAGAAAATAATCTCAGATATTCATTGATTTATTTGGTAAAAGTTTGTCACTATCCGTTGACCCATCTCAACTGACAGATAACTGATGAAAACTGACTGGACATGGCAACCTTTTAAATAATCAATTGCTTTGTAAAGCAATAAATCTGAAAAACTTGAACCTCTCTTGGGAAAAAAAACAATTGTGTTGTTTAAATGTTTATGCATTAAGGTTGATACATGAGAAATCACTCAGGCATTTTCCAAGTTAATGTTGAATCAAAATGCTAGCAAATGAATGAATGAAACGGGGGGTCGAGATTTAATGTGTACGATTTTTTTTTAATCTTTACCTACACTAAAATTTACGCCTATATCGTGAGTGGTTTCACAAATATTTATTCATTTATTTTCTTTCTTCATCTTACATCTATCTTTACCAGGTTTTTTTTTATCTTCAGATACCCAGAATGAGTTTCCTGGGACCCGAAACAACTATCAGTAGGCCATACAAATATTTGTGAGGGAATCGAATCCGCGACACGCAAATGGCATTAGGCAATTGCCTCAATCCACAATAGGTGTAATTGTGGATTGAGGCAATTGCGAAAACTATCCTCCTGCAGTGGGTCGTGAGACAAGGAGACGTTATTTTTCCGAAACTGTTCAGAAATGAAGGATGCCTTCAAGGTTCTGGAATGGAGAGGGCTAGGTATTAAAGTCAATAGCAAATACATCACTATAATGTAAGTGGGTGTACCGTTTTAATTAACTATAAATAAAATAAATAAATCACTCACCATCGGTTTGCCGACGACATAGTAGTTGTGGCTGAGACTACGAAGGAGCTCAGTAATACGCTTGGTGACCTCGGTAGAGCTTCCGAAAGAGTGGGACTTAAAATGAACATGGACAAAACCAAAGTTATGGTAAATAGCCATGTAGCGATCACTCCTATCAAGATCGGAGACTCTATATTCTAAGTTGTGGAGTACTACGTTTACCTGGGACAGAAGTGCACGCTGGCTAGGTCTAACTTCGAGAAAGAGATCAATCGTCGAATCCGACTCGGCTGAGCAGCGTTCGGGAAGCTGTGTGGTAACTTGTCGTCCAATATACCACAGTGTCTCAAAACGAATGTCTATTGGTAGTACGTGTTACCAGTGATGACAAACGGCTACGAATCGTGGTCGCTTACAACAGGCCTCATCAGAAGACTTAATGTAATCCAAAGGGCAATGGAAAGGGCTATGCTCGAAGTTTCCTTGCGTGATCGAATCAGGAATGAGGATATCCGCAGGAGAACCTAGGTTACAGACAGAACCCGAAGAATCGCTAAACTTAAGTGGCAATGGACAGGGCACATTGCTCACAGAAACATGGTTGATCATATCATAAAATAGTTACCTTGTCCATCGGTAGAGTTCACTGTTCCTCAATAATACAATTTGACGTTATTATACTTATACTTTCCAATCGTTTTAACTTAAAAGGTGCCTAATCTTGTAATGATACACTCAATTGATGTTTTCTTGTTCCCAAGACTCGCATAAAATTACTTCGGATTACCAGTTGAGGAATATGACTCAGCAATGTACTCGGGCTATATTAAATTAATGACATTACTCTGGAGTTCCGTGTTACGAAGTCATGAATGGGATTAGGTAAGGACCTCGTAAAGTGGATGAAGAGGGATATTATATGTACTATATCTTGATTTATTTGAAAATTGAGGTTATTTTCAATCACATTTAAGTGTTAGACAAGGATTGCGCTTTCGTTGATGAAAAGTAGATATTTCCCATAATTTAGCCTACATGAACTGCGCATTTTTTAGCACACAGCACAGTTGGCCTTTTAATGTTCCCACTGTTGGGACTCAGGCCTCCTCTCTAGGAGAGAGTATGGGCCATAGTCCACCACGCGGGCCCAGTACGGGTTGGTAAATGTCACATATCTTCGAATTTTAGGTTCTAGCACATGCCGGTTTCCTCACGATGTTTTCATTCACCGTTTTGAGAGCAGTAGTGACAAAATAAATTACACAAAGTAATGCGCCTGGCTGGGTTTGAACCCGTGATCTACAACTCGTAAGTCGGGGCCATAACCACTGAGCCACCACTGCTCTGCGCATTTTTTAGAGAGGATACAAAATATATGACCATGTTCGAAAGAGTTACCTTGGCTCAAAAAGCAAAAGACAGATTAAGGATCACATTGGTTTTATTCAGTAAAAGTCAAACGGGCGTGTCTCACTCCAGCTTAGAGCGTGAGAAGTCATTTGATTAATTCACATTTAAATAAAAAAAACCTTTACACCTGCTTATCATCAACATAATCTTACAACGTTTAATTCGATATCTGTTCATGATAGTTTAGGTGTGATTTATTTGACAGAAAAAAAACTGGTGCCGTCATTAATTTTTAAACTACTAGAAAAGTGACTTGGTACGTGGCCGTCACAACTGACCACGGGACCTTTAAAAATAATTTCCATTTCATATAAGTTACAGACAACCCACTCTGCAGAGCCTGCACGGAGGAGGGCGTGACTGTAGGTCATCTGCTTCTAAGCTGCCCAGTGGTCACTGAATACAAATCAAATCAAATCAAAGGCATTTATTTCAAATAGACCATTTAAACGCACTTTTGAATAGTCAAATGTCGGTCAGTCCAAAAAAAGTGAAGCTAAATTGCTCGTTCCAAAGCTTAGATCTCTATGGAGAAGAACGTATACGAAACTCCATGGCACTCTTTTAAATCATATTATGAGTTACATAAATATTATCTAGGTTACAAATTTCATGTTGCTTCTATTATGTGAGCACAATGTAGATAAGAAAGAAAAAAAAAACTAAATAAAAGATAGAAATTGAATTAAGCAACAGGCAGCTAAGAGATGACCAGTCTCAACTGACGGCACCCGTTCACGAGCATGATGCGTGCATCAGCCCCACTCAGCTCAACCATTTTGAAGGGAATCGAATGACCCAATAACACGTGCCACCGAGACATTTGAGCGTTGACGGTAACAGCAAGACATTTGAGTGAGCATGACAAACTCTCAACTGCCATGCTCATAATGTCAAAAAAGTTCTAACCTAAGAAAAATGCTCGATGGTACTTTACATTAACAAATTTCAAAAAAGTGCTTCTATATTATACAATGCTGTTGTTTCCAAATACAAAAAGTAATAAATGATCACAAGCTTCGTTAAACAAATAAAATTAAAAATCCATTACGAAAAAAACAATACAAAAAGGGCAATAGCATCTCTTCCAATATTTACAAAAACAAAAAAAAACTAATTAGTAGGCAAAAGTGGCTGAGGCTGTGGAGCAGGACCGGCATTTAGCCAAGCATTTTTATTAAGGATATAATCTTCCAGTTTATAATATGCTTATTTACATAGTGTGCATTTAGCACAAAACCCCATATAAGAACTATGTACTTTAGCCAATCTGAATCGAGATTGATCTAATTTGTCTCTATTCATTGTATTAAAATTGTGCCGGTCACTTATCTTTGGAAAAAGATGAATGTTTTTCCAAACATAAAAAATATTTTCATAAATGTATTGAAAGAGTACCGTCATGATGTTATATCCTTAAATAGTTCCTATGAAGATTGTATATGGCTGTGATAGCTCTTTTCTGCTGAATTAAAATAGACTCTATCTAATATACTCTATGTACAATGCAGAGTACTTCGTGAACCCTAATACCCTCCGAGAAATGGTCAGTTACGTCAAGGCACTTCTGGCTTTCTTTGAGGAGTTGGGGTAGATACAATAAAAGATTTGTCACGCCCATACGCAAAATACGTACTTTGGACGTGGAGTTGTAGACACCAACCCAACATACAAAAAAAGAGTGACTCGTATGTTTTGGGTTCCGTACCTGAAAAGGAATAAACGGAACCCTTATAGTATCACTTTGTGGTCTGTCCGTCTGTCTGTCTGTCAAGACCTTTTATCTCGGAAACGCGTGGAAGTATCGAGTTGAAATTAAAACCATATAGGTACTTAGGTCTGCGGTCCCTAGAAGCTGTGAAAAAATCAAACTTCTAAGGTAACGAAAAAAAAGACAAACGCTTGTAGCGTTTATGTTGCAGAAAACGTGTATTTCGACACTCCCGTACTTCCCGTTGACGTAGAATCCTAAAATTTGCCATGAAAGAAGGTCTCATAGCACAAGTAAAGGAAAAAATCAGAAAACTGCAAATTTGTTGTTACTTCACAAAAAAAAACTTTTTTTACGATTCGGAAAAATCTTTGTAACTCAATTCGGGAATTGAACTGTTTTCATAGGTAAGTTTATACGGAACCCTCAGTGCCCGATTTCGACTCGCACTTGCCCGGTTTTTTTTCTTGTTATTATTATTCGGTATTTTATATTTACTCAGTCGGATTATCAATAATAGTCGGATTTTTATATTTATTTTTCATTTTTTGCGTTTGAGAGAGTTTATATTTTTAGAATCGTCTCCTCAAGCCTTTGTTTTTGATACCTCACATGACCATAATCACAAAAACCACGACCACAATTACCAAATAGCGGCCGCCATTTGTTTTTTCTTTTTCATTATTCAAATAGATTGTGTCAATTCAGCTGTCAAGACTAATGTAATGGTACCTTATTTGTTAAAATCCAAATGTATCAAAAAAATAGACTTTCAAACATTTATTTATTTATTTTATAATTCATGTACACACATAAATACGAAAGAAGATGCATTCTTATAAAAATTGTACAGAGGTACTGCTTACATTAACATTACATATTATAGACTCGAAAAAACATTTCCCTTTCTGGAACAGTCGGGTAAAAAATTGATCGACAACCCAGAGGCGTTGTCTATCATTCTGTCAATTATTCAATCCGAATGTCAATCTCTGAATTTTGTTTTATGTGTATCGAAGATGTGTATAAGCTTTATCGCACATTTGCCTTTTTTATGTCTATTTTTGATACAGAACCACATACATATCACAATGTAAATTGTTTGTTAATATATTTTTTTAGGGATCTGTACCTCAAAAGGAAAAAACGGAACCCTTATAGGATCACTTTATTATCCGACTGCCTGTCTGTCTATCTAGACTCTTTATCTTGGAAACGGATGAAGGTATCGAGTTGACATATACTGAAATCTACGGTCCCTAGAAGCTGTGAAAAAATTAAACTTCTGAGTTAAAGAAAAAAAAGATACGGCCGTTTATGTCGCAAAAAAAAAAATATTTCGACAGTCTCACGGGAATCAAAATTCATAGCGTCCTTTCCGTTGACCTAGAATCCTGAAATTTGCCATAAAGCAGGGTCTCATAGAACGAGCATAGGAAAAAATCTGAAAACTGTAAATTTGTAATTACGTAACAAAAAAAAACAACTTTTTTTGCAATTTGTAAAACTCAAACTCAAACTCAAATCTTTATTGCAATCCATAATGTACATGTCAGGTGATAAATCTAAAAAAGTGAAACAATTATGGACCCTGTCGGGCACAGCAACAATATAAATTGTAGGAGAGGAAGAGCGCTAATATAAGTTCCTATTTAATTTTCTGTATATTTTTGTATTGTTTAATTGATTTCAACTATTACAAATTACTTATTATTCCTTCATAGCAAACTCAAAAAAACATATACTATTGTTTTATATTTAAATCTAAATTAATGCTTAATAATTATATTCGTATGTTTCGTAAAAATCTTCATAACTCGATTCGGGAATTGAACTGTTTTCATATGTACTTAAGTTTGTACACAGTTTTTTTTTAATTCTTGAAAGGCTCGCGCATGACCACTAGGTATCTCACCTGTCGATCATGAAGCGCACTTGTCTAGAAGTAACCCATTCACTCTTGACTTAAAGGTCCCCAGATTGCAGCTATCAGAAAACACAGACTCCGGCAGGGTATTTCATAATATGGACAATAGGCATTTTCCATTTTTAATTGAGTCAATAGCAACAAGAAATCATGATATGGATCATGTGTGCGAGACTTTCAGAGAAGCTCAATCGGACTGTCGACAATTGACGGGACACTACTGCCCTTTAGTCAGTTGGATGTACTCCCGCATCCAACAGACCAATAATAAAATTATTAGGAAATATTTCATTTTATTTTCGTGTTGAAGAAAATTAATTTAAGCAATCGGCCCTTCAGGGTTATAATTGACAAAAGAAATTCGTTATTAAATTGGTTGACACTTCGTGTAACCAGATGGCTAGCTCGTACTTTAGCCAAGACATTAACAATGTCAATCAACTTGACAATAACAATTCTGCTTTTCTTCTGGCTACATTTACTAATGGTAGCCAGGTAGCAGAGTGTTAGTTAAAGTGTTTATGTTATTTTAGTATTTATATAAGTAAATGAAGTAATGTAAAAAATTAAATAATTATAGGGACACATGCATACACAATTATAGGACATCTTTATTTCGTGAAGAAAACCAAAATTAATCATAAATCGCATGGTGTGGCTCAATACCTTTAGTTTTTTTTTAATTAATAATTAATATTTACTAGTGCTTGACTGCGATCCCACCTGATGGTAAGCATCTGAACTAAATAATTTAAAGTAACAATAATGTGTAATTGCTTTTGATACAATTTTATTTTGATAAAATCAATCCTATTGTACATTTGAAACCGAGTTACATTAAGTAGCATAAGTTCAGTCAGGGTTCGTTAGTTAAACTGGAAAGAAATATTATTTACAGTATTTTCCGAGCCTTTTAAATAACCGTTGAAAATTCTATAAATCTTATAAATAAATCTCAATAAGAAAAAACTTAATATTCAACTAATTACCATCGCAGGAAGTTTACTCAGTAAAACAAATAATGAAACGTCTTGGCGACCCCGTAACAAACAAAACTTCAACCAATAAAAACTTTAGACAAACTCATTAAATACTTACTTTCATTGATAAATCTGGGAAGAATTCAACACAACACGGTTTAAAGTACACTGAGAAACAACAAAAACTTATTGAAATACTTGAAAATCAAACAGTCACTTTGGAGTGAAATTCGTAGCGCGAGCTACAGTGCTACGAGCTACGCCGTAGACGTCCGTTCACAATCGCGATAATGCTACACTGACTGCAAAGAGAAGCCCGTATAAGGGGTATAATACAGCCTAAACCGACGACTAAGGTGTAAATTTTATATTTTGTTACATTTTTTGTACACGAATATGCGAAAATATACAGAGTAAAAAATATTTAGTCATTAAATTATTTTTATCGTGGTCGAATGTAAAGCGGAATTTTATTTTCAGAAATAAAAAGTGGAGTTTATTGTAACTGTGGTTGTGTGTGACTAGGAGTAAGCAAGAAACTTTATGAGTACATTTTGTAGGCTTTGTCGAGCGTTAGTTGGAATTTCTCGTTGTTCACACGGCTTAACTTTGCACTAAGACCTGGGTATTATATGAGTTTTCTAATCATATTTTACACTCGTTTCGCGCAGTATAAGAAAGGACTTATTTCTAAATCGGATTTGTTGTTCTTTTTACAAATTTTAAATTAAAGTGCTGATTCATTTTTCAAGCGCTTTTCCACATTTAATTAAACTCATACTTGCAATCATACTAATGTTTGTGAGTGTGTGTATGTGTATTTTTGTTACTTCTTCACGCTCAAACCGCTGAACCGATTTCGATGAAAATTAGTACACGAGTAGATCATTTCCTTGAATAGCACGTAGGATACTTTTTTTTTAAATTGGTATAAACCAGTGCAGTGTGTCTCGTGGTATATTTATTCCCTTGCCGAAGCCGCTGACAATAGCCAGTACTTATATATTTTAGGGAAAAATGCAATAATATGGTGCTATTGAGCTTTTCTGATGATAGAGCTGGAAAGTAGCTATAGGATCTACTCAATTAAATAAGATTACGCCATGGTGTTTGATCGCATTGCACATGTATTAACAATTTACGTTAGAATGGGATCTAGTGCCTAAGATCTGATGATGGAACCGGAATTGGACTGCTAGATCTCCACGACCAACTAAAAAAGCATCAATTGTTTGGGCTCACTAAACTTTTGTTAATTGAAAAGTGATTTTACACTAGGTGGTGCCTAGGGTCTAATGATGGTGTTGGAAGGTGGCTATAGGATGTCTTAAACCAAAAAAATGGCACCATCATATTTGGGCTCATTGGATTTGTATTGAAGAATGATTTTAGCATAGGCGATACCCGGGGTCTCATAATGAAGTCGGAAGCTATATGTCGCTTAAGTACTAACACGACGTAAATAAAATGAAAACTTTTCAAGAAAGCAAATAGACTGTTTAGTAGCATTTAAGTAACTCTATTTTTAGAAAAAACTAAATTAGTTTTTACTATAGATTTTCTGTTCAATACTAGCATACGTATTGTTTTTTTATGTTAAATAACGTGTCTCCAATGTTTCGAATCCTCCTATTTGTTTCGTCAAATGCTTCGTTGTTTAATTTCCTATCCAATGACATACGTAATATATTTTAACAAAAATTCACTTACACGGTTTCAATTTAGGCGACGTAGAAATTCTCCGTAACTACACTATTTTCTTAAAAAACTAGAGGTATAAACTTCCATCTTAAGGATAAACGAATAAACATGGTACAAGCTTTTATGATTTTTGTAGTTCAAAAGGACAATTGAATATTTTGATGACAAACGAAATAGTTCTCAAAGCATTTTGTGATAACAATAGGATGTTACTCGTGTATTAAGCCTTTTATATTATTTATAGACTTGAAAAACGATGTCTGGAAAAATCTAAGCATAAGGCTTAATAAAATCTCTCATCTAAAATGAAACGTTTTTAGAAGTTTGTAAATAAAATAGAAATCTGTCGTCAAATATCACATATAGCCATAGAATTTAGATCCTGTGTAGGAATAAAAATATGTTTGGTACTCGTATTGATTTTTCTTACTATACAGAATCTAAATTACACTAAAATAATATCTCTATCCGTGTGCCAAGTCCTATCCAAATCCAGAAGGAAAGAGTAGTAGGTAGTTTACAACCGACTTCAAAAAAAGAGAAGGTCATCAATTCGGTTGTATTTTTTTTATATTTGTTACCTCAGAACTCCGTCGTTTATGGACCGATTTGCAAATTTTTTTTTCCTGTTAAAGTATATGCTTTCAGATTAGTCATATTTTTTTCAAAATTCAGTTCTGATGATGGGATCCATGAAGAATCGAGGGAACTCCTCAAATACTATAGGCAAGCATATAATGATTTTGGTATTTTCATCGAGAACTTAAGGATTTACAGTCAAAAAGTAACATTTGATGAAGTAGAACTGATGAAGAAGATCAGAAATGGCCAACGGAACTTCATACTCACATAAATATCACAATGAAGATAGTTAAGCGACTATGAAAATACAAATAAATGAATGGTTCTGAATAGTGTGAACGAAAAAAATGTTGAAAATGGTATCACCGAAGTGATCTGATTATGATGATGGAGCCGGAAAGTAGGCACTGGAACTCCGTAATTAATCAATATAACCTAGCCGTGTTTAGGCTTATTAGAATTGTCTTGAGATGCACTTTGGCTACAAGGTACTATCGAACTGATCTGATGATGGAGACGGAAGGTGGAAGGTAGACATAGGAACTTCATAATAAAATAAGGTTTCCTAGCAGTGTTTGGATTAATTGGAATTGTCATGAGAAGTAAGTACTCTGGCAGTAAGTGTAAAGTAAAAAAAAATCAACTTCACTAAAAAAAAGAAATTAAAGTTATTTTGATCCTTTCAGTGGTTTCTAAAAGGATCAAAATAACTTTAATTTCGGAAGTCGGTGTTTCTCGGTATTGTTTGTTTCTTATTTAAAACCGACTTCCGAAATTAAAATTATGTTTGTTTGTTTTCTCTTTTTATGTTCAAGTGTTAATTTTATGTTTTAAATACTCATTTAATAAATATGGAATTAGACCAAATAGGAGTGTTGTGCAATTACTTATTTTTATACACAGCATCCTGTCGTAAATGTTATTAGACGGTATCCTTTTTAGAAATTCCCCGTGGCCCTAGCGGGCATCGGCTTACTGGCTCCTACGTTTTTTGTTCATATCTCTTTAAGGCGCGCGTGGAAAACTACGTGCTTTTGACGACTCTAGCTTAGTCCTTAAGAGGTTACTTTTTCACTCGCCTATCGTCTACATTGAACATGGTTTAAAAGCTTGTTTTTTCATCTGTCGCAATCCAGCGCGATTCTTGATGAAGAGGTAATGAAAAAAAAGAAAGATAACGCCTGAAAACTCTTTTGGCATTCGGTAATTCCATGATTTAATCGAATATTTCACAAAAACTGTTCCAGGAAATACGTGTTTTTTTTAAACCCTTACAAATTTTTGAAAAAGATTTAGTCATTCAAAATCTTGATTAAATTTGCAAGGCTTTTATTGCCATACTTTTTTGACTTTTTTAATGTTTGAGTAAATTATGAAGTGTCAAAGGTCACGTAAAATAGCAGATTTTCAGAGGGGTTTAGTGAATTCGTTTTACACAAATTTATAAATTGATTTAAATTAATTAAAATCAAGTTTTATAAGTGCCCATTTAGGCCTATCTGAAATAAAAAACTTTTGACTTTGACCATAGAAGCCTAGATAATATCTACAAAATACTGTGTTTCCAAAATATCGAATGAAAATGTGTAATAACATCATAATCGCGTAACAGCAGTTATATGAAAAACAGTGAAAATGTATGTCGAGTTGCATCCCCTTAACGGACAGCAGGACGGCGATTTACCAAATTACCCATTGCTCGCCGTCCGCAAGCCCGGTCATGAGGATGTTCTGGGCAGAATCTGTACTTAAAGTACCACGATTAACTCAGGTTGTCAATATCATACTTATATTACTTTAAGTCCAAATTTCCTCACCGTATTTTTGTTCACTTATACCAGTGATGTGTACCAGTGATACCACAACCTCAATCATGAAAGATATAAACGACAAAATATCTGTCGCTTGCCAGTACAATCTTGTTGCTAACATCTTAAATAAAACAAAAAAAAGTGCGTCATGTAATAAGAAAAAAATACTGTTACTACATATGTAGATACCCACAATATTACTCACAACATGGGTAAATAAAAGAAAAAATATTTTTCTTCGCCTATGTTATTACCAGGGTCCAATAGTCTAATAAGGACTTGCGGGCTCTATTACCCAGGTCCATTCTAACGTTTGTTTATCCTGTGATGTTATCTGCTACGGTTCGTCTTATTGGGTCTTATTATACCAATCTTCTTGCTCATTGGTCAATACTTTATGATACGGTGAGATATTTTTTTAATTCAAATTTGTGTTATATACGGTTTTTTTATAAAGAAAATAAAAATAAAAATCACAATTTTCATATACCAAGGAAATCTACACTAATATTTAAATAAGGAAAGTTTGTTTTTTGTTTATTTTTGTTTGGTTTGTAGGAAATAATCTCTGAAAGTACGGGTCCGATTGCTAAAATTTTTTCACCGATAGAAAGCTGCTTTATTCCTGAGTGAGGGAGAGAGGAAAAATCTTCATAACTCAATTCGGGAATTGAATAGTTTTCATAGGTAAGCTTTAACGGAATCCTCAGTGCGAGAGTCTGACTCGCACTTGCCCAATTTTTTATAATAAACACATAAATCTGTATATATAGAAGGCAAATTCCTGACTCACTCACTGACTCATCAACGCCCAGCCCAAACCCTTAGACCTAGAACGCTGAAAGGTCACTGGGTACTTTTGACCCGGTACCTCAAAGTACGCGGCCATTATTAAAACGTTTTGAACTAGTGGTTTAGTGTTAGCATAATAGCATAATCTGCCTTTTAATTTTCACACTGCTGGGACTCAGGCCTCCTCTCTAGGAGAGGGAATGGGCCGTAATCCACCACATGAGCCCATAGCGGGTTGGTGAATGTCACATGTTTTCGAATTTTTGGTTCTAGGACATGTCGGTTTCCTCACGATGTTTACCTTCACCATTGTGAGAGCAGTGGTGATGAAATAAATAACACAAAGTAATGCACCTGGCTGGGTTTGAACCCGCAACCAACAACTCGTAAGTCGGGGCCGTTGCCACTCAGCCATCACTGCTCTAACGTCGGTTAACATTTCATGAAACGTATTTATTTTAATCCAAATGTGTGGGGGAAAAAAGTTATGTGATTCAACGCAAATCGTATATTTTTCCCACTTCTTGTTTGTCAATAATTACTACTTACTGTTATACGCTCTCTGGCTCTCGTAATGCGTAATCCACATTGCAGTACACTTTAGAGGCTCTTTTTTTGCCCAATAGTGCTTTCAATTTGCAGACAATTTGAACAGGCAAAGAGTAGCATTCTTGACGCTGGGCAAAGCATTATTATGGCGGCAAATACCCTCTTTGAGGAATGATTGAAAAGACGTCACGGCGTCTTCACCTTCCGCATGAAGTTGATCCTCACCAGATATGGTAGGTTCGGAAGGTTCCTGAACCGGATTTGTGCGGAAGAAATGCCCGGGTATCACAATTGTGTGGACCACCCGGAGGACACGGTAGAGCGTATGGTGGAGGTGAGCCCCGCTTGGACACGGCGGTGCCATGCCGTGTCCTCATGGGGTCGATCGGCATGCAACGACCTCTCGCGCTGGCCCCTAGTACAGGCCATAGTCTGGAGCGAGTAGGTATGGCAGGCCTCATTCTGTGAAGCAGTAATGCTAGCGAAGAAGGCGGAGAGCGCACTTCCTCCAACCCCAGCCGCCGGGATCCCGATCCCTACTTCCAGTCACCGTAGGCCTCGGCCACCGTAGGCATTCGAAACAAAACGGTAGTAACTTGGCTAGGGGGGCTGGTCTTAATCAACAGTCACTGAATTATAACTGACATGGTAATAAAAATTAACTAGAAATATTTGGCTTAGGCAATTATATAGTAGCTACAGGGGATAATAGTTTTAATTAAATCCATGTATTAACACTAATATAACTTAAACATTACGCCTGAATTATATATATCTCCCAAAAGGAGTAGACAGACTCGAGTTGTGTAATAATAAGAAAGAAGAACTATTTCAAAATTCATCGCCCTAGGGGATGAAGCCCCCCGCTTCATCCCCTAGGGCGATGAATTTTGAAATAGTTCTTCTTTCTTTTTGTTCTTGTTGAGACAACGTCAGAACAAAGGAATCGGAGGCGTGGCCTACTCGAGGCGATCGACGCAAGAGATTCAAAACAAAACGGTAGTAACTTGGCTAGGAGGGCAGAGGCTTTACTACGAGCTTTTAACGTCATCCATTTGATGAGCTCCATCCCTCTTTCTCGCTTACGCTCTTGATATTTTAACCCGTTATGTTAGACCTCATGTTTCTGAATGGAGTATTATGTATAAAAACATTTCAAAGTCTATTTCAATTTCAATTTTTAACAGGTTTTCAAGCGAGAGTAGAGTTTCATAAATGCCTATTCACCTCCAAATGCTTCATTCAGAAATTGGGGGTATACCTGCAAGCTCTCACTTGTCACGCGAGCTTTTGGGCTATTGCCGCTTAAATTGAAAGACACGCTTGCTCACTGCATGATAACGATGGTTTTCTCACGATGTTTCCATTTATCGTTACAAAAACAAGAAAAACATACTTAAACTATATTAAAAAACGAGACACGTGCCAAGATAATGTGTTTGGAAATAGAATGATAGCTTTCAATAGAAGGTGATTATTGTGTTTATTTATTGTTTAAATAATAAATGACATGCATAGGGTATGTTGTCATAGATTTTTTTAGCTATGGCCTGAATCCCAGCAATGTATTATGAGGCTGATTATGCTATTTAGAGTCTTCTTTTTTCTTTTTTTCGGTAGGAAAATCTTCTTATGAGATCCTCGCTCTTGGGCGGAGCGCGAGTTGTATCAGACTTTTACTGACTAAAAACCCACTCCTGATCCTTCGCTGCTTTTCGTACCAGAGCCGAGTCTTCCTTTCAGAATCAGACCCTTGGCCTCAGTAGGCTTCAACCCTGCTGGGCCCTTACGATTTGCTGACATTTCCTTGAGGCGCGCGTGCAAGAGAACGTCCGACATGTCTGCCGTCGACGACATGGGCTCGGTCCTGAAGATTACCGGACGGTCGGACGGCGAGCTACCCATTGCTCGCAGTCCTCAAGATATTCGGATCGAAATCCTGGCGGCGATTGGGTCGCCTCCTCCTTTGCTATTATTAATGCTTTGCAGAACGAGGCGACCGCCTGCTACTCCACCTCGCTCCGGACCATGGCCTGTACCAAGGCCCGGCGCGAGAGATCGCCGCCGCCGATCGCCCCCACAAGGACACGGCGTTGCTCTGCCCATGCGGGGCACACCTCCACCGTATGCTCCACCGTGTCCTACGGGCGATCCACACAATTGTGACACCCGGGCGTTTCTTCCGCACGAATCCGGTGCAGGAAGCTCCCGAACTTACCATGTTCGGTGAGGACCTATGTCATGCAGAAGGTAAGAACGCCGTGAGGTCTTTCCAGCCATGTCTTAAAGAGGGGACCACTGAGCTCGTAAGTTTTCTTCTGGGCGCTGTACAGCGCATCTGAAGATGGACGGCGCCTTCGAGGCCGGCCCAGGGAGAGGAGGTGAGACGTTCTTGAAGCATGCTGCAAGAGCTGATTCAGGAAAAGAACCATCATTACCCATAACCGAATTGGTCCACAGCTGAGCTGGCTCTTTTTTCTTATGCCTAACACTATAGGAAAAGAACAGCTGGAAGAAATTAGAAAAAGACTTTTCCTCGTCAAAGGACAGGATTGGAAAACTAATAGATAAAAAAACTGATACATTCAGGAGAATAGAGCAAAATAACTCTTATTATTAAAGAGTTATTGGGTGAGGGAGGCCAAAGAAAAGATGGATGGATTGTGTGAACAGTGATATGAAAGAAAAGGAAGTTAGTGATAGTATGACGGTTGACAGGGTAGAATGCAAGAAAAAAACGTGTTGCGCTGACCCCAAATAAGATGTGACAAGGGCAGGAAGATGATGATGAAAGCAAAATCACTCTTATTAAAATATCATCTCATTCGCAAGTGCATCAAATAACCTTTAACATTTATTTTCATATTTATATTACACGCTGTTTTCCCTCAAACATTTATGTTTCCTCCATAAATCGTATGCAGTTTTTAATTTCCTTTAAATCTAAATTTCTATCACCCACAAACTCTTCTTTCGTTTTACCACCAGTTTGGATGAAATTTTACGGAAATAGATGGTTTTTTCGTGGAAAAAATCAGTCTTTTTCAGCTGATAGGGACTCAGTAGCCAGTTTTAATGATAAGTACCTACAGATACTTCATATTAACTGACAATTGACGCTCACTAAGACAGATTCTTCTAATCAAAAACAAATTTTGATTCGAAGAATCTGCTTCAGTTTTTAACCTCTGACACAAAAAAGGGTATTACAAGTTTGAAAGCTATGTGTGTGTATCCTATCTGTCTGTGGTACCGTAGCTCTAAACGAGTGAACTGAATTGTATGCAGTTTTTTAGCAATGGTTTTTAGATACGTTTGATCTAAATCGGCTTAGCCGTTTGCATGAACGGGCACATTTTTGAGTAGGGATATTTATTTTTTTGTTGATATAAACTAGTTCATGACTGCGATCCCACCTGATGGTAAGCAGAAATCCAATCATTGATGGTGAGGCGCACTAGTTTATTAAGAGCCTATTCACTCCAGCCTTGAAGACACCTAAATTATAGTTGGACGGGAAGACCGCAGCAGGCAAATTGTTCCAGTCCTTGGATGTACGCAGTATAAACGACGAAGCGAAACGCTTAGTCCGGACCGTTGGAGTTTCAACAACGTCATCCACTGACTACTTCCATTTTAGGGTGGAACGAAAAGGCATGCCAGGCTTGTACTGACTAAAACCTACCTTTGTTCTTTAGTTACCCTTTGTATTCTAGGATTATGGTTTCCCTTTCAGAAATATTTCACGAACCTAGCGGGCTATTCTAAAGTGGGATTGGGCCAGGCTTGCCTCCCGCATGTCAGATCAGCTTTGGGCTAAAAGAACCACTTATTAGGTCCCATTAAACGCAACACGACATCGTAGCAGACCAAGACAAAGGTGGAGAAATGAGCTTGACAATTACTGGACGGACTGGCGCGCAATGGCTGAAGACAGACGTGTGTGGAAAAGAAAGAGGGAGACCTTTGTCTATAATAGGCTAACAATTACTACTACTACTACCTAGCGGGCATGCTAGTCCCCTACGGTAAATGAAATGGGTACAAGATATATATTCCAAATCTGTAGACTCCGACCTACAGATTTAGATTTTTGTTGATTTAATGTAAGTTTTATAAAAAAAAGTATTTATTTCTTTTTCAGTGAATAGGTATTCGAATCTTCTGCTATAAAAATGTTCCATTTAATCATGACAAAATCGGTCAGTACCCTGTTTCTTTTATCTCTTCGTAGGAACTCCAACAATAAACTATGTATCGTTTTTCATGAGTACAAAATGTTGACAATTACGATAGATGTCGCTTCAAGACGGTTTTGTCATTATTTCCGTTTTTATATCAATACTAGTAGCGACCCGCCCACGCTACTCACGGGTACTCTTTCAGAGTGGAGGCGGGCGCGGGTGCTAGCGTGGGCGCGTGTTAACTAAAATGTATGCAGACGCCATTTGCATTCACAGTGCTCCCGCAAGCCGCTCATCTTCATGAGGCGGGCGCGGGCGCGGATGGCGCGGGAGTTTCTTATGGCTCAGTCCACCCGTATCGTTCACAGTAATATAGCGTCTGTTAGGTGACTACGCTTGTGGTTCTAAACCATTTTGATTCACCGGCACGACCAAACACATGTGCAATGACACTCGTAGCTCGTTCGGCACTGTGAATACGCAGACGCCAAGAACCGATCGCCCGCGCCCGGCCCCGCACCCGCTAGTGCAGTCTGATTGACCACTTACAAATCTTTAAAATTATCAGGTTTTGTCTACTATAATATCTATATATTATACCTTTAAATCTTTCTAATTAATCACTCTGTCTATTGGAGAAAACTGCATGAAAATCTGTTCAATAGTTTTAGAGTGTATTGCGTACAGGTTAACAGAGGTAGTGATATAAAAAGGTGTAAGGATATGTAGGTAAGTCAATGACCGCAATAGCCATGCAAATTGCAAATGCTACACTTAAATATGGCTAAAGTAAAATACGAAAAAAACCTACCATCGATAGATTTTCAGCCATTTAAACCACACACAGACGACTCAAAACATATTTCATTAACACCACATCAAAATTGACACTGAAATGATAAAACGCCGAACACGCAATATATTTTAACAGAACCAATTTAGTAGTTTCGCCCGCTTTACATATGTAGGTACTATGCGTATATATGCTTTTATACGTATTTCCCTAGAGGAAATTAAACCACGAACGCTTAGCCACAAATCCCTGATATTAGCCATTTATCTCACGTTCGATCCTCTTTTTGCAGTAAAAATCGTACGTGTGAACCGATCTAATAATTGTATTTAGTATAACATCAATGTATTTTCAAAGAGAGGGTTAAATTGAAAAAGTCAATTTCGTGAAGACGTTTGGGATTTATTTGGGGATAAATCTTGAAGAAAATGAAATAGATTGACAATATATCAAACATTATCAAAATTGTATTTATTGAAGTGATAAAGTAAGGGTTGGTTCGTTCTGTACTCACATTCAATTACCTACAGCATTCAGTTATTAAAAGGCCTAAATTATTTTGGACCCCCAACCAAAAAATAGGGTTGTTATATGATTTTCATTTGTAATTGTGAGTCTGTGTCTGTGTATGGCATCGTAGCTCTTAGAAGGACGGATTGATTTCGTTGAGCTGCAATGATGACGATGATGACAGTGCTCACTTGGTCAATGCGTATATTCAAGACGTTTGTTTTACCAGCATTGAGTGGCAGCTCACAACCCGTACTTAAATATTTTAGAATATGTATAGGAAGAGCTTGATGAAAGCGTTAGACAACGCTTTGATGTAACTACCTCACTTGATTTTTAAGAGTGTGAAAAATGGTCTAATCTAGACCATAATCGTCAAAAACTTAGTTTCCTGCATGCCACATTGTCTTAATGAAACGATACAATAAAGCCCATGGAAGAAATTATTATTTATTTATTCTATATTTTATCAACACATACAATTGTTTTAACTGGTATACCCAAGATAACAAATGTAGTCGCAAAATAGCCGCCCTCAGAGACGCCACCCACAGACTGATCAAATATCCATTAGTGTAGTAGGCAATATATATACATAATAGTCGATGATAAGTCTCAAGCAGCACCCTGGAGAACCGGCACTAGTTACAAAGAGGACAACACACTTAGTGTCACCCTCTCAAATTCCGCAAATGTGCGAGAAAAAATATCTAACCGCAGTGAGACGCTATCAAGTATTTCAAACGCCCGAATCACGGGAGCGAACTTTAACAGATTTTTGCGGGCTACCGGGACCTTAAACAGCCTTTCCCTCGGTCCTGAGCACAGCCTACTGTTTTAAATGAGCGTATTATATTATATCTAGCCTATACTGTCCCACTTCCTGAAAGTCTCACTCCATTCCTTCCATTCTACCCGTCTCGAAGCTACTTTGTGCCAATTCCTAAGGAAGACATCAAAGTCGTCCCGACGTCTCCTTCGTGGTAAATTAAAAAATTAAATTAAGTTGGTTGCCTGAAATCGCTCATGGTAGGCGAACGATTTCATGCCACCAATTTTGCTTTACTGACCCACTGCTAGATCATAGCATAGCATAGTCTCATAGGCCTCCTCTCTAGGAGAGGGAATGGACCGTAATCCACCACGCGGGCACAGTGCGGGTTGGTGAATGTCACATGTCTTCGAATTTTTTGTTCTAGAACATGCCGGTTTCCTCACGATGTTTTCCTTCACCGTTTTGAGAGCAGTGGTGATGAAATAATTACACAAAGTAATGCGCCTGGCTGGGTTTGAACCCGCGACCTACAGCTCGTAAGTCAGTAGTCCCAGTAGTGGGAACATTTTAAAAAAAGCCTGATTACGTTATGTATGTATGTAATCAGTCATCTACAACATATTACAATTACACGATTTCATCTTATGTATTTTAGAACCTATCACACTTTTTACTAACGAACCAGAATTTATGCGGCTTAGTGTACTAAGTACCACATAAATAAAATAAATAAAATTAGAAACGCCGTTTGTCTTATAAACCTTTATTATTTTATAATATGGAATTTATTTCTTCACAAACTCCAAGATGCTACTTAAGATCTAATCATCCTTGAGATTTGGGCCCGGATCTGGACCATTACAGCCCACTTAGGAAAAGATACCACTTGATCAATTAAAAGGCACTCAATATTTATTCATCTTCCCTTTGCTCAATTTATTTTATCATCGCTAAAAAAGCTACAGACAATTTCACATCGTTCGTCAAAGCAGTAATAAAAAGTCCTTGTCAGTTGTCATTCAAGGATAAAAAGAAAAACGAATCGGTCGAGGGACGAGCATACTCCATTATAACAGAATTCTTTTAAATATGGACAACAGTACTGTATACCTTTCCTACAATACTCCCACTTTTATGTTTTCCCCTTGAATTTATGTGCCGGTTTGGTACAATCACAGATCACAGATTCGACAAGCAAATGAAAACGTATCGCTCTGCCGGGGAATACTGTGTATTCGAACTCCAACTTTATCAATTGATTTCCTTCCTCTCCATAGGGATCTTGCGAGATACGGAACATTTTTATTTACTAATAAATATTTATTTTATCACCTGTAGTGGATGCGATGCGGAATTTTTGATTTTATTTTCCGAATCTTGTTTCCGTGATTCGATTTTGGGGTATATAAATAAATTGGGGTAGGATGATATGTTTAATAATAATATTTTATATTTATGTATATTAGTACTAGCTTCTGCCCGCGACTTTGCCTGCGTGACAATTTAATTAATCCTAAGGGAACATACTGGTTTTTTTTTAAGGTGGGGGTATTCATCTAATAACTTCTTCAGGCTCTAGGACAGTGCGAGCAGACTTTTATTGACTAAAATTACACCTATGTTCCTTCTTTACTCTTTGCGTTCCAAGATCACGGGTTTTCCTTTCGGAAGTCTAACCATGGCCCCAGCAGACTTCGGGCCCCTACGGTTTTGCTGATATCTCTTTGAGGCCCGTGGAACACTAGAACGAACGACGCGCCGTTGACGACTCGAGCTCAGTTACCAGGCGATCAACCCCATTCGAGGTCTCAAAAATCCAAATTCATTCAACCATTTCAACGTGAAGGAATAACAAACATACAAACTTGCCTTTGTAATGTTAGTGTGCTTTGTCGTGATTAGCGGGTACAGTAATGGTAAGTAGAAGTCGGTAATGGGTACCATAAAAATGTTCTATAATATTTATGGGGTAAATATTTGAATGTCGAACATTAAAATACCTACGGGTAGAACGTTCAAAACATCGGATATTTAATTATTGAATTACCATATAACCGAAAATTAAAATAACAAAAGTTTATAATGTCAAATGGTTAGATAACCTAAGTCTCAAATATTATTATTTACAAAACTGACATCGAAATACCCAAATATTGAAAGTACCGAATATCGAATGTCCTAAACAAAAAAAAAAAACGGCCGGCGAGCGCTACTTCACAAAATATTCGAAAAAATTTGTTCGATATTTTAACGAGTTTTTTTTAATGTAAATATAATGAACCTAGGTGTATTAAATGTTGACAGGTGGTATACAAATGGTAGAAGGTAGGTGTAGGGGTAATGGTGAAGGGGGTTTTTTTAAAGTAATTCCGGAAATGATATTCTTAAATTTTGCGTTTTTATAATATTAACTTCTAAAATAAAGAAAGTCTCTAAATTCGTTCCGCAAACAAGTCATCATCATCGCTCGATCGTCATTCAAACTTCGCTATATCTGTTGAGCGATGCGTTTCAAGTTCCATTCCGTTCAGCTTCCGTTTCAAGAGTAAACAAACCGTAACATTATACAATTCTCCTCGATCCTGTGACCAGATAACAGACTGATCTCTTTGAAATAGGAATGAATCTTTGATCAGCATTGAATAACTAACAACAACATCATTTGGACTTATTGGGTTCCACTGACTTTGCTGCTGATGGGAGTAATTTACAATTATTCAGTTTTTTTTTTTAAACTATTTCAATTTATTTTAATTTGTAGTGAAACTTAATGTAATTTGACTTGTTCTTTTTTGTGTTATTTTGATTTTACTATAAGTTTATTTTCAAGGCAGGTATTAATACAGTGAGTTAATCATGAATGTGACTGGTTTTTTAATTCAATAAATAAAATAATAATCTACAACTATCACCCAACGCCATTTAGTCCCAAACTAAGCAGAGCTTATGCTATGAGTACTTTACGTACGTAACTTTGGAGGTGTGTGGAACAGAGAGTAAAGCCCCACATACCTCCTTTGAAAAGGGAGGATCCTCCGGCCAGACGGGTGTTATGTCTGGTGGGCAGCTGCCCCATAGATGATTTCGGGCTGTTCTATATGTTCTAATCGCGTGAGAACTTTGATTGCGCGATGCAGGATTAGTTCTTACGTGACGCCATAGATGTCGCTACAAAACAACTGATAAACAAATAGTGCTAAAAAGAAAGATTGGCCCGGCTCCTCTTTGCGCGGGTGTAAATGATATACACAAATCTTCCTCATTTATCACTCTTTCTCTTTATGAAAACTGCATCGAAATTTGTTGCGTGATCAAGAAGGAATTATTTTAGCGGATAAACATTTGTAAAAAGCCATTTTGTTTTATCGACCACTAGAAATTGCGATTCGATACATATTAGAGAAATTGACTTTTTATACAGTTTCACTCAGGTTTTCGCGCTCTTTTGATCAGTATATTTAAAATTGGGCTACGGTGAAAAAAGTTATTACCCAATAATTCCTTAAAGCTATAAAACACTTGCACAACTTTTCAGTTTTTTTTGTTTATTGCCAAAAGTGGAGTAACGTTCTTTATGTTACTGTAGTGATAATTAAGATTTATTTTTGGAGTGGGGTTAGTGAAACCTTTGAAATGTACTATAGGACGTATCGTACCGAATATCACACAGAAGAACGTATTAAAAACAGTCACTAAAGAGCCCATACTTTTTTTTTATAGATATAAATCAGTGCTTGGCTACGATCCCACCTGATGGTAAGCGGAGATGCAATCATTGATGGTCAGGCGCACTATTTATTAAGAGCCTATTCACTCTAGCCTTGAAAACACCTAAATTATAGTTGGACAGGAAGACCGCAGCAGGCAAATTTTTCCAGTCCTTCGATGTACGCGGTATAAATGACGAAGCGAAACGCTTAGTCCGGACCGTTGAAGTTTCAACAACATAAGGGTGGATACTCGCCGTTCGTCGGCGACTCTTCAGTGAAACCCATCACTAACAGCTAGTGCAAAGATCAAGTGCTAAAATCATTATCGTGAATCGAGTACAAAGTAAATTCCTCTTAAATAATAATTCCAAGTTTCTTACTGTTACAAAGATATATCTCAAGAAATAGTCTTATAATCTTTACCGAAGATCAGTAAATCACTAAACGGTAGTTACGTCAGCACCACGAGACGTTACATTCAGCAATAAATAAAGTAAGGGTCTCAATATCTTACGGATAGTGACAAGTTACTAACCCTTTTCTTTAAAATTATTCTTCGCTCGTAAATTGTGGCTGTTATAGCCACGTTGGTCTAGTTTGGTTACAAATTCCTTTGAATACTGTGACATAATAGTTTCTTTTTACTATTGATAGGCTGCTACCACTATCACCACCACCACTACCACCTAATGGACCACCACATCATCGTTTGCCATCAGGCGAGGTTGTCCTCACCTGACGGTAAACGATGAGGTAGTCGTCGCGCGTCGGCAGAACACGCTACTACTTACTACATAGTCTTATATCGTAATTTCAGCCGAAAGACCGATTGTGGACCGATGACTTGGTGAGGATCGCGGGAATCCGATGGATGTGAGAAGCACAGGACCAGTCGTTATGGTGAAACTTGGGGCAGGTCTATTGTCTTATATGACATCATTGAAGCACAAGGGCTTGTTCTTTTCTAATAAGTACAGTACCGTGTTTACCTATTGTTACAAAGTTACAAAAAAATATTGTACAAAATTGTTACATAAGTTATTATATCTGAAACTACTTTGAAAATTTGTTATTTTAGGGTGCTGCTCCTCAAACCAGATAGAACTAGTATTTTGAATTTTATTGGCGCGAGTTTTGCCCTGGTTCAGGTCATGCGGGGTCAGAGGGAGTGAGAAGGAACCACTTCCTTCTGTGAAGCAGAAATACGAGTGAAGGGACGTGTGAAGGAGAAAACACCCTCAACACCCAGCCACCACCGCCGGAGACGCCTTAGATGTTGGGAGTCGCAGGACGACTTCTAGTCACCGTAGGCTTGAGTTTTATGGTAAGTAATCACCGTCCGTTAAGAACCAGGCATGAATCAATAGGGCGCTGTGTTTCATGTGCACTTCATAGAGATGTCAACAAAATGGATGGGGCCCACTAGGGCCGTTGCCTGCTAAATCTATGGGATTGTTCGAAAGAGTCAACGTGAACTTGGAACGCAACAGGTAATTAAAAGTACTCAGGTAGGTTTTAGTCTGTAAAAGTCTGGCTTGCCGGCTCGCTCCAATCAGAGTGAGAGGACTTATTCCATGATTTTCCATCTCAAAAATAAAGTTTTAGTGCCGTTTAGCAATATTTCAGGTTCTCGGGTTTTGATATCACAGTAATTAGCCAAAAATTCTCTACAGATATGTTTAAGCACTATTTTTTCATATGATAGATTCCAAAATAAATAAATAAAATCAATTTTAAGATCCCCTGATCACGGAATCTCTAATTTCTATGTTATTTAACATTGCTTTTTTGTGCGTAACTCAAAATTTGATTTTATCAGATACCAGCTAGCCTTGTGGACAGCAGTATAATCCATCTGTACTGAAGCGAAATTTACACTATGTTAACTCCAATTTCAGCTTTTTCATTCATACAAATGGTTCACTTAATTTAGAGGCAACTGAAATTTCATTAACCGTTTAAAGAACTGACGGACCACTTTTCAGTGAGACTATGAACATTGGACAGTAGTTGGAAGGGTAGTTTACGACTTTCAATTTTGTAAATAACAATAGAAAAGTGTCTAAATTTTTTGAACGAAACTTTTAACTGGTTGTAAGTTGTTCGAAAAAAGCTGGGTAAATGAATTGTCTGACTGAAGTGATATATTTTTGAGTCCTACGTTAAAACGAAGAGTTAGTTTGTTGATGCTTGTTGTAGAAAATGACAGAAGCTATAGTATTTTTAACCGACTTCAAAAAGGAAGAGGTTCTATGTTCGGCTAAATGTTTTTTTTTTCGTATGTTCATCGATTTCTTGGTCAATTGTGGACTGATTTTGAAAATAACTACTTTTTGAAAGGCTATACTTCCGATTTAGTCCCGTAGAAATATTGTTATGTAATCTGATCATGAACTTCGAAGATATGGAACAGAAGTCCTCATAGGATCACAGCAGAACCGTCGTAACAAGTCAAATTGCTTTGTTTATACGTGTAGTCGATGACTGACTGAAAGAAGAGGGGAATAAATTGAACTGATCTGATGATAAAACCCGCAGTTAGTCACCGGAACTGTAATAAATTAATGTAATCTAGCCGTGTTTGGGATTATTAGAATTATCATGAGATGCACGCTGGTTATAAGTTTGGTTGAGGAGTACTTTTTAATGGTGGTACGATATCTAAAAAGTGTAAAATAAAAAAACTTTTTACAAAAAAATACAACCGATTTCAAAGTAAAAAATAACACTGAAAAGTGCAAAATAACTTTAACTTCGGAAGTCGATGTTAAATAACAAAGGACAAAACTATTATAGAAACACCGACTTCCGAATTTCAATAAATTTATAGTAAAGGGTTCCTATAAATATATTGTGACTTATAAATGTAATTTTTACCAATAAATATGTTTATCTCTTTATGTTATCACAAATAAAATAATGTGTTATTACTCGTATTGATATGGTTTTAGATTATTATAATATTGGCCTTGTTTGACATAAATGGCCATGGCAGTTGAGAATTTGTCATGCTCACTCAAGTGTCTCACTGATGGCGACGCGTGTGTTGGATCATATGGATCCCTTCAAAATGGTTGAGCTGAGTAATGCTGATATAATTGTCATGTCCGTGAACGGGTGCTGTCGGTTTAGACTGGTTATCTCTTAGCTGGCAGTGGCTTTTTAAAATTTCTGTATTACAATTCAAAAGTCCATGTAAATATTTTATTTGAAATAAATGTTTTGAATCTATATCACTATCTCACCACGCACGCTTGTGGAGTATTTAAATCAAAATTGAATAGGTTACTTCTAAGTAACCTATTCAATTTTGATTTAAATACTTTCAGATTGCAGCTAACAGAAAATACTAACTACGGCAGGGAATTCGGGTCGTGTAGCTCATTTGACCGGGACCGCGGTCCCAATTTCCACCTATAAAAATAATTAAATTTTTTTGAGTAGTATTTTGGGACCATACAATATTTGAGTAGTATTTTGTGACCACATGGAAAAAGGTATTAAAGTACAGTTACCAAAAAAACTATTTTTTTTTTGTGGTCAGAATACACTACACAAAAAAAATTATAAGTGGAAATTGAGACCGCGGTCCCGGTTCAAAGGACCCCACGACCCGGGAATTCCACTCCTTAGCTGAACGATCGTAAATGTTTCCCAAAACGTTATGTGCGTATGAGTGGGCCGTCTATCATGTACTGGTGATTTATTTAAGTTTCAGGTAGAAAAACCGAGTCTTCTTAAATAAGTAAGTGGCTGATCTATAAATACCTAGCTTAATCCCGTGGCTACAGAGATCGAGTTTTTTCTTGTGATAAAAATGCTTAAGCATTCAGCGTAAGTCTAGCTTACTTAAAATAAAATATTGATGAACTAGCTTTTGCCCGCGGCTTCGCCCGCATACATAAAATATAGCCTATGTCACTCAGGAATAATGTAACTTTCTATAGATGAAAAAATTTTCGCAATCGGTCCAGTACTTTCAGAGATTACCTCCTACAAACAAACAAAAACAAACTTTACCTCTTTATAATATTAAGTGTAGATTACTTAAAAAGCTGATGCAAAAAAAAACTGTTGAACGTTAACCTATCCTATTTTGACTGGCCTGTTGGTCTAGTGGTTAGTGCTCCTAACTACTAAGCCGAATGTCGTGGGCTCGATTCCCAACCAGGACAAATGTTTGTGTGATGAGCGCGATCATTTGTTCTTTGTCGGTGTGTAATTTATCAATAGGTAATATGTATGTATTTAGAAATATATAAGTATATTTATCAGTTGTCTAGTACCCATAACACAAGCTCTGCTTACCTTGGGATTAGACAGTTAATAATAATAATAATCTTTTTATTGGAACAGAAAAAACATTTACAAATTGTTTGCGTACGAAAGTAGCACACAGTACAGTAGTTAGGAACTGTGTCGCAGCTATTAACGCCCACCTCTAGGATGGAGACGACAGAGTTCCATTTACAAAAGAAAATCAAAAACTTATAATCAATTAACAAATTACGTAATGAAGATAACAAGAAAAAAAAAACGATATTTAAAATAGAATCATGAATTACACACAAAAAAATTCAAACGACAAATTATAAAATACAAAACAGAATACATTGATATTGCATTAAATTAAGATTATAGTTAGATTCAAAGCAATTAAAAATGTTTGTACAGTGTTGTATTTGTAGAGTTTTATTTGTACGTGTAGTGCATGTATATAAGGTGTAAGTGTAGAATGGGTTTATGTGGCACTTCCACACAATACCACTCCACGCTACGTGTATGTGGTGTGCATGTCTACAAAAGGGTTTTACTAATTAATGCGATTTAATTAGATTCTCCAGTTCTTCATAGTTGTGGAATATTATTATTATTATTTGCTAGAACGATAGTGTTCATTTACAGACAATTTTGTCAAGTCGCAAATGTTAAGAAGTCAGTCAAACACAAATAATGAAGCTAATTGCGCATTCCTAAGCGTAGACCTCTATGGGAAGACAAGAAACTCCATGGACATTCTTTTCAATCATGTTATGTATTACAAGTATCTCGGTTACATGTATCTTGTCGCTACTATTATGTGAAAACAGTGTAAGTAAAGTAAACAATAAAACAAGTTCTGAATATAAAATCTAAATTAAAATAATGAAATTAAAATAGGTTCAGCACTGCTGTTAATATTATCAACCAATCTCAACCTTTTTCTCAACCTTTCAGTTTTGCACAAGTTTTTTTATTAAACCAGTGTCAGGCTCAGAAAGTATTTAGTTTTAGATATAGACAGTCACTTTATTTTCCATTAAAACGCGGATGTAACACGTTCAAATGTTTTTGAAGCATTTGACAGCAAACCTTTCGAGTCTTCACCATCAACCACTGCATTACTGTTTATCATATAGGTATCGCAGTCAAGCATTAGTTTATACCATTAAAAAAAGAGTCTGCTTTGCTGGGGTAGTGAATAGTACCTACCTAGTACCTAGTATACACCACATATACACATATACATACATATATATACATATACACCACATATTGTCCATTTATATAGACAGTTGTCGTACGAAACTATGCCAATTTTACATAACAATATAACAATTAATTTGTGAATAATTAAAACAGCCACTAAACTCAAAAATTTCGACTATCTCAACAGCACTATTTATCTACACGAAATGTAGAGCAGCTAACATAAAATATAGCAGGTTCACCATCAAAAACCTGATCAGGCTTTCAAACAAAGCAGGTGTGACTTTAAAAAAATATAGCTATCATAAAAAGTTATGGATCTCCCGAAAATGAACTAAAACTAAGAATAATAGACTTCACTGCACTGGAAATCCTATAAAAAAAACTTCCCAGACACTCCAGCATCAGTTTTCGGAAAGATGGTTGCACATTGAACTCATAAAAAATGCTATCAAATATGAAAAATGACGTCAAACGAACGAAATTGGGTCTGCAACACTGTAACCAAGTTATCATGTCGAATAGGGTCAGGTGGGTACATCAACTTTTTTGCCGGTAACTTTTTATTTTATGAATACGAGAACTGCGATGTAAAATAGACTTTTTAGAGTCAGTGGTAATAAAAAATTTGATGAAATGTAACTGCTAGTCCGTGAATTTTTTAATAGAAATACCTGAATTTTGTAGAAGAGTCTTTCTCCCGATTTCTGGAATTAACTTTTCGAAACGAATCACAAAATTTAATAGACTGTTTAATACATATACTGTAATAACTTTAGTACTCGTTTGACAATCCATCGCAGTAATTTTGCAAACATTGTCGTTCCAGAAAATGAGCCTGAGGTTTATTTATAAAAATATTTTTACATAAAATTCTTTTATTGTTTGAAAATAAACTTACCAAAACGGTATTTTAAAAAAAAAACATTTTTACAAACACCAAGTTCAGACTCGGGTGATAAAAGCGATAATAATAATTAATTACGATAATAATAAGAGCAAACAAACATATTTATAAGCTCACGCACACAAACTATCAAACCCGGAACAATACCATACAAATATTTGTTCCATGCAGGAATTGTACCCGCAACATGTAGTGCAACTATCGCTCAATCACTAGACCCTTTTTACGCGGGATATTATCAATAAACTTCTCTCTCGCTCAAAATCAACCCAGTGTTACTTCCGTCCGGCAAAGTGGATGGGAAAAGGCCTCGTGAACGCAGCCCAATACGTTGGCCTGACCAGATCCGCACCGCTCTTGACGCTACGCAATACAATGCCCTTTACCCCGCTAGAGACAGAAACAGATGAAGGAATATCGCTCGAATAAAAGTGATAAAGCAGGGAGGTCACGACCCTCAGCATTAAGGAGTATGACGTCAGAAGGAGGACTTCAGTTGCCTTTTATTGCGAGGGCTGTGTTAACTCCTTCGAGCAATGCGCTCTGGCAAGCGGCTCTGACTCCATCAATTGTGCTGATATCTCTTTAAGGTGCATGTGAAACACAGCTCATACTAGAACTCAAAATCCTTTTATTTCACATAGGTCTAAATGAGCACTTATGAAACATCAGCAGCTATTTTATGGGCCGTGTGTAAGGGCTTGATCCTTACCGACGGCCGGATTGCGAGTTACCCGAGGTTTGCCATCCGTAAACTCGTGCCTACACCTGACTAGTAGCGCTGTGGTGCTAGAGGCGTCTCCAACGAGAACCTGTACTGCTGGTCCCACGTGGTAGATTACGGCTCATACCCTCTCCTACAGAAAAGGCCTGAGTCCTAGCAGTAAGAACATAATAAGGCTGATTGTGCTTAAGTACAAAATAAGAAATAAAACTGTTTGTTTGAAATGGTCCCATGAACATGATTACCTCTCCTCTCGACTGAGTACCAACTTGAGTGGCTAACCGAACCAACAATGTAGGGTCATTGTTAATCTTTCATTCGAAGACCATTGACCTCGGTGAAATTAATCTTGCAAAAAATACACTTATGTTGTTTCTATTATTGAACGTTTCTTTTCATGATACCTAGCCCATATTACAGAATTGAAATAATACAGTTACTTTATTTAGTTTTTTTTTACTTAAAAAGCATCATCCCGAACATATTTTTATTTTTTTTAAGACTAGGATTAATTACTTTTGTATCATGAGTGCGTTCACAAATACATTGACAGGCCTGTTGATCAGTGGCTCTGGGTGCTATGCCGGAGGTCGTGGGTTTAACTCTCACCTAGGACAAATGTTTGTGTCATGAGAACGATCATTTGTTCTATGTCTGGGTGTAATTTATCTATAATAAGTATGTATTTAGAAATATACAATTATGTTTTTCAGTTGTCTAGCACTCATACTAAAAGCTCTGCTTAGTTTGAAACTAGATGGCGTTGTATGATAGTTGTGCAATATTATTATTATTAAATTCACAAAAAATGTACTTAAAATATGTCAAATGTAACAATATCTACGACTGAATACTGTGTCCCAAAATACAAGAGGTTTGATTACTAGTATCAGCAACTTCAGCGATTACTACCCCCCTAGCCAAGATACAATCGTATCGTTCGCGCCGAACGCCTCGAGTAGGTCACGCTTTAGATTCCTTTTTTCTGACGTCACTTCAACGCTCAGTCCCGTGGTCAGAAACAAAGGAATCGGAGGCGTGGCCTACTCGAGGCGTTCGGCGCGGACGAAACGATTGTAACTTGGCCAGGGGGCTGTACTTTTTCATTTGGAATTATAATATTATAAATGATTATTTTTGTACCAATAAACAACCTTTTTTTGTACTTGAATAGAACAACACGCAGCACAGCAGTCCATCGCTCAATCACTGTAGGTACCAACTTTGTCGTCAAAAGAAATATTTCAACACGAATTGAAAAGGTTACGCTTGAAATATTATTCAAATACTTTTATTCAGCAAAAACACTTATCATACGCCGCGCCAAGATATTACAGTAAAATAGTTTATTTATTCGTATAAAAACCATAGCGAAAAGTGTGTCATAAATTCTGATTGTACCGCAGATAGTGAATAATAAATGACAGTCGTAAATCTTGTATGAAAACCCTATAAATCTAAACGGGTTGTTCTGTACAGGTTAACCGCAGACGAAACCGGGCTGAAGCTGCCCGAAATTAACCCTAATTACGATTTCATTAGTTTATTTTTGCGGTACCATGGTCGGTTGCTCCCAGCATCCGATTAACGAA
Source organism: Mythimna vitellina (assembly GCA_949316375.1). Taxonomy (NCBI): domain Eukaryota; kingdom Metazoa; phylum Arthropoda; class Insecta; order Lepidoptera; family Noctuidae; genus Mythimna; species Mythimna vitellina. The sequence goes on from OX438696.1 coordinate 8,555,645, forward strand.
TTCATGAACGCGTTTTATGTACACGCTCTCATTTTGTTTCGGGGTTCAGTAAGAATCGAAGTGTCTGTCTTTAATTTTTATTACAAATATTAGAAATATAGTTATATTTTGCTCGCTCACTCTAGCCACCGTAATCCCCTTCTAACCTTATCTGTCCGTGTCGGAGTATAGCTACGCTTATTCTTGGACTAATTATTCAAATTAATTATGGGTATATTTACAGATTGTTGATTAGATTCTATAGTGATGATTATATTGATAAATGTCAAATTAAATTATAGTGAAAGACAATTGATTTTAATTACTATTGCCAGTGATGACAGATGGCTCCGAAACGTGGTCGCTTATAATGAGCCTCATCAAAAGGCTTAGGATCTCCGAAAGGGCAATGGAAAGGGCTATGCTTGGAGTTTCCTTGTGTGATCATATCAGAAATTAAGACCTAAGCAGAAGAACCAAAGATACCGACATAGCCTGAAGAATCGCCAAACTTAATTGGCAGTGGGTAGGGCACGTTGCTCGCAGAAGAGATGGTCGGTGGGGACGAAAAGTTCTGGAGTGCCGACCATATACCGGAAGACGCAGCGTTAGTAGGCCTCCCACAAGGTAAACCGATGAACCGGGGAAGGTCGTGCGAATCCGATGGATGCGAGACGCACAGGACCAGTGGTTATGGCGACACTTTGGGGAATGTCTATGTGGACAGACATCCACTGTTGGAACAGTGGATGTCTTTCGACTGAAATGATGATAATGATGACTCTGCATTATAGGTGATGATAAGCATAATAAATAATATTCGGATGATTTGATTATTTCAATCATTGTTTTCACATTGCCCTTTAATATTTGGTTTTTCATAATGTCTTAATAATTTATTTATTTATAAGCACTTATACAACGTTATAGAGGATGTCGAGGGCAATGGAAACTTATAAACTAAAAATTCATTTAATAAAACAAAAACATGATTTTATTTAATTCAATAAAAACACTTAACTAATTAAAACTATATATATAGTAAAGGTAAAAACTACTAGCTCAAATATGGCGTTATAAAACTCCTCCACATCGCTGTCGACTCGAAGCGTGTCCAAAAGACTGGCGGCTTAATCTCTGACCGAGGTAAAAGTCAAAAAACGTTCGCGTGATCCAAGGGCTGGCTTTTACCTAGGTCAGAGAATAATTAGGTTATTATTTTTTATTTAATATAATAACCTAATATCATACCCATACACATCAAACAAAATAAAAACAATTATGTCCTGGTCCAAAACATACAGGATATAACTGAGCTTTAGACGACTCAAAAGGTTAATATCAACAACGATGATTTTCCTTCAAGTGTAAAATTCGGAACTACTACTTGAAGTTCTCTCAATCTTAGTTCGGTTTTCGTCATAATGTCTATATTTTAAGTTCTCTTAATTAGAATGATTTCTCATGTATCATAGTATTTATTAGTTTATTATATTAGCATATATACGTATTTTATTATTGTAAGCCACTTAATTTAATGATACTACATTTCATTTTAAAAATATCTGTTATTTATTTATTGTGCACACCTACCACAGTGTTGTCTTTTTAACCCAATGGTTGACTGGTAGAGATTGCTTTGTGGCATTAAGTCCGCCTATGTACCACCACTGTACATGAAGTTTAAATAAATAAATAAATAAACGATGTGGGCAGTAACTCCATTCGAAATTTAAAAATTGGCATCTCCTTTGGCCAGAAAAACTGACCCAATAACTCTGTCAAAACGCAATCAATTACGTGAATCAATTCACGGGGATATGCGTAGGAAAATTAAAAATATTTTAATTGGAAATACGCAATGCTGCTTCTATATATATGCTAATTAAAAAGAGCCGTTTACACGCTAATTAGTGCCAGTGATTAGTGAAACTTTATACTGCAGTTTATGTGGAATAACTTTCAGGTGAAAACTTTTATCCAACTAACCTGAAAAAAAATTAAATAGTTAAATAAAATTTTATAAAACTCTTGATGGCTCTTTAGTGGATTTATAAAGCTAAAGTTACTGTTATGACCAACTTCCTAAGTGATTAAAAGCTATTATATTATAGTTAAAACAGCAGTCAGACAGGGGCCCATAGTCATACTTCTTGGTAACTAATCGAAGAACCCCAGCTAAGGAGTTCCTGCCGGAATCTATGACGTGACGGCGCACGCAGCGTTTTGGAGAGCTTTTCCTGCAATTTCCTGTTCACCGTAAAACGTAGTGGCAACTGAAATGGGGCCCGGGACTTTTCACTCACCATACACCATACGAACGTATCCCAGCTAGCCGTCTGATAAGAGCCAAGCTCTAGTTGACAGTGCGTTGTGTACCACCGTGCACCTTAAAGAGTTGTCAGCATGAGTTGTCAGGGCCAACTAGAGCTTAGAGGCTTAAAAGCTTATTACTTCTTCTAACGCAATTCAATACGATGTTTGACTGAAAGGCAACGCAAAAAAGATTTAAAACGCCTAAAAACTTTGCTAGCATTCGGTAATTCCGTGATTTACTCGAATATTTTACAAAACTTCCAAGAAATCAGTGTTTTTGTAAACTCTTAAAAGTTTTTGAAAAAAATTGTCGTCTTTTAGTATCTTGATTAAATTTACAAGGCTTCTACTGTTGTTACTTTTTAACTTTTTTTAATTTTTGAGTAAATTGTGAAGTGCCAAAGTCATACAAAACAGCAGATTTTCAGAGGTTGAACTGAGTTCAATAGAAGCCTGGAACATATCCTCAAGAAGTATCTTGTGGATATTTTACACACCAGAAAGCAAGAAGAAGTAGCTTTTTTTGTGGATATTTTTCTTAAACACAGTAGTGTTTCCAAAATATCTAATGAAAAATGTGAAATAACGTTATAATCGCGTAAGAGCGATTGTATGAAAAACAGTTTTTCACCGTATGTCGAGTTGCATCCCCTTAATTTATTTTCAAACTTTCATTAAAATATTTCATCGGATTAACGAGTAATCTCATTTCCAATTAAAAGTATGGGTACGAGTATATACAGCCCAGTTTTATAAAAATAATCATTATAATTAAAATAATACAATAACGATTAATGAAGCCCATGTTTTTGCTTAATTTGAAAACGAATCCAAACATTTCAAATAACATTCTAGAAGATTGAAATAATTAAGGTTTTTTGTACCTTCATTATTTTAATCTTATTTTATTTAATTACATCGTACTATTGAAAATTTTATTTCATTATTTCAGTAGTAATACTTGTGTAGCGGTTTTTGTAAAGAAATTTTTTTTTTCAAATAAAGATTGTATTATATAATTATATCAACATTAAAAGCGAAATCCTCACGAATTAATTTCTATTATATCTAAAGATTTGGTCTCAATACTAGCGTAAAGCGATTGTTGTTGAGGTTGGGTTTTTTTTTGGTTAGGAAAATTATCTAATGACATCCCCCGTCCTTGGGCGGAGCGAGAGGGCATTTCAGACTTTTAGTGACTAAAAACTCACTCCTCCCTCCCAGTTGCTTTCGTCCCAGGGACCCGGGTTTCGTTTCCACACTACCTATGGCCCCAGTAGGCTTCGACCCTGCTGGGCCCCTACGATTAGCTGACATCTCCCTAAAGCGCGCGTAGAACAATACGTGCCGTCGACGATCGAACTTGGGCTCGGTCCGGACTTCTACGTGTGGCGTGAGTATTACTGCTTCGTAGAAGGAGGCGACCGCCTGCCACTCCTCCTCGCTCCGGACCGTGGCCTGTACCAAGGCCCGGCACAAGAGATTGCTGCCGCCGATTGCCCCCACGAGGACACGGCGTTGCTCTGCCCAAGCGGGGCACACCTCCACCGTGTCTTCCGGGCGGTCTACATAGTGGCGACACCCGGGCGTCGCTTCCGCACGAATCCAGAGCAGTGAGAATCTGCGTCATGCAGAAGGTGTGGACGCCGTGAGGTCTTTCGAACCACGCCTCGAAGGGGGACTTACCGCCATAATTGTGGCGTGCCCATTATTGAGGTTGGGTTAGTAATTACCTCCTTTTTGGTTTTCGAGATCATCAGTGAACATTTTAAATACCTACTTGGAATAATTTTTTTAATGTATAATTTCAGTTTCATTGGACTAACATTATAAAGGCGAAAGTTGGTGTGTATTTTTGTTACTTCTTCACGCTCGAACGGCTGAATAGTTTTAGATGAAATTTGACAACAGGTAGGACATGTCCTGAAATAACACAGGATCCTTTTTATTCCCGGATTATGTTACTTTGGGACAATGTCCTACTTTCACACGGGAAAAGCCGCTGGCGGCAGACAGTTATAGGCGTCGATATCCAAACGCAGCTAATACACGCATGTACACAATTTCTATTGAATTGGACACTCTCATATGTGGCTTTGGGAGTATCCAATTTTAAAAAAATTACTCGAAATTATGTATTTAAGGTGAAGTAAGATGAAAGGAAAATATTTAAAATGTTTATTTTTTACAAAAAATTTAACAAAAGCTTTTGCTCGTTTTTCCCTACTACACACAACCTTATAATTATAGGTATATTCAAAATTGGCTTTTGCCCGCGACTTCGTCCGCGTAGAAGTCGAAAATGGTTTTATTAGGTTTTTTGAGATACGAAAATATGAAATATTATTTATTATCTTCGTCGTGTGTGATAGTCCATTGAATTGTATTGCAAGCGATATTGTATCTTATAGATAAAATATTATAGTATCTTAGCCGTGTGCAGCGCCCCTTAATGAACTCCACTGCGGGTGACGTAACCTACGACAAGCTTATTATTTGCGGTTGGTACAGTAATCGGGTCTAGGGATGGAACCGCAAAATTAAGTTTGTTTTTTATTGTATATACTTTTTCGGGATAAAAAGTACCCAGTGCGGTGCCTAGGATATTAAAGAATAATTATACATAGTTTCATCGTAATCGAACCGGTAGTTTTTGCGTGATGCCTGAACAAACAGTCAGTCAGACAGACAGAAAGACAATTTTTTTTTTTAATTACATTTTTGGGTTCGGTCAGACCGACAGGTCTAGTAACACCTCCTGCCATTTATTTTTTTTGATATTTTCAATTTACAGAATTTTCACTTCTACAGATTTATTATAAGTATAGATTTAAAAACTGTCGAACCAAGTCTTATTCAATTTTATTTTGTTCCAATAAATTCCATCGGAAAGCCTATAAGTAAATTGAAAGTGATGTCGTGTAAAACGTAAATCTATGGAAAACCAATTAGTCTAAGTGAGAAGTATACTTTTCAATTCTACTGACACTATAATATATTAAGTTACGCGGGCTTTTTATTAAAAATAGCTTTTACGCCGCCATGATGTTTTTTTATACTTTGCTGTTAATTGGATTATTGGATGCTCATCTCGAGCACTCAAACTTCCTTGTGATGAGATGGAAAAATTAAAGCCGGCGACACTGAAAATTTCTCGTTTCTGTGAAGGTTTTTTTTACTATAGTTTTTAAGAGAAGCTTTTTAGCGGATATTTTTTTTAATTGATATAAACCAGTGCTTGACTGCGATCTTACCTGATGGTAAGCAGAGATGCAATCATTGATGGTGAGGTGCACTAGTTTATTAAGAGCCTATTCACTCTAGCCTTGAAGACACCTAAATTATAGTTGGATGGAAAGACCGCAGCAGGCAAATTGTTCCAGTCCTTTGATGAACGCGGAAGCGGCGTTGTTGTGTATATTCGTAAAAAAAAATTAGGTCCACCTGAAATGTGGATGTCTTCAAGGCTAGAGTGAATAGGCTCTTAATAAACTAGCGCGCTTAACAATCAACGATTGCATCACTGCTTACCATCAAGTGAGATAGCAGTCAAGGATTAGTATAAATCATCATCTTCCTGCCCTTGTCCCATCTTATTTGTGGTCGGCGCAACACGTTTTTTTCTTCCATTCTATCCTGTCAACCGTCATACTATCACTAACTTCCTTTTCTTTCATATCACTGTTCACACCATCCATCTTTTCTTTGGCCTCCCTCTCCCTCTCCACCCATCCACATGTATACTCATAGCTCTTTTATAACAGATAAATAAAAAAATAAAAAAAATATCTGATAGCACTGTGTATCACTTTCTTTTCTGTAAATATTCAACTAACACAAATAGACTAGATATCAATTGCAAATTAATAAAAAAAAGGCAACAAACAAATCGGTGTTCATTTATTTTTCAGTATCTTCGACCCAAAACAAACCGAAACCTTTTAACAAAAACCATTTTCAGAATAAAATAAATTGATCAGTTTTGAAGCAAACAACAGATCTTTATTCCGAACGGAATTCACACAAAAATAATAACAGTATGTAAACAATATCGCGCAGATGACGAATTGGCACAAATAAACATTGTTTTTCGAGTACGTGACTGTTGAACAAAGGATACTTTTATACAATATTGTGGCTCCATTTTAAAGTTTCCACACTTATCTATATATATAAAACGAGAAACTGACTGGCATATCAACGCACAGCCGAAATTACTGGGCCTGAGAACGTGAAATTTTGCATAAGGCTTCCTTTTTTGATGTAGGCGAGCACTAAGAAAGGATTTTCCAAAATTCAGCCCCCAACGGGATGAAACGGGGTTCTAAAGCTTGTATAGAGAAACCTACTTTCACGCGGGCGAAGCCGCGAGCAGAACCTAGTGTCATAATATAAAACTAGCGATGAAGTTATGATGTTAGCAATATAGTCCTGCAAGGTTGTTAGTGTTTTACAAATAATTCTGTATATATTCTTAAATTGTATGAAATGGCATATTATAGTTATAAACTAGTAACCTTCCCAACTTCACAGGGGTGCAAGAAAAGGTTTCCTTACTATGCATGTAATTTACACCTTTCTCATAAATCACTTTGCTTTGGTGAAATCTGCACGAAATCATTAAATAGTTTTTAGTTTATCGTGTTTATACAGACAGACAGACACAGTGTGGGACTTTTTTATAATATATAAGGATACACAATGGGATATCACCCAATGGGCAATGGAGAGGTCTATCGAATCAGAAATATATTAAAATATCCGCAAGAGAATCAAGGTTACCCACATAACCCGAAAAATTGCCAGAATTAAGTGGTAATGGGCAGGGTGCAATACCCACAGAACAAATGGTCAATGTGGTCGACAAATTCTGGAGTGGCTACTAATATGAGATACAGCATCGGCATGCCTGCCTCAAGGTATGCCAATTACCTGCTGAAAACCGTGAGAATGCACTAGATGCAAAACGAACAGGATGAGTCGATATAGAGATGCTTTGGAGGACGCCTTTACTCAGCAGTGCACGTCTTTCGAATGAAATAATAATCATGACAGTAGTTAGAATTCTAATTTCCAGCAAAATGTAATAAAATTCCAGCGTACAGTCATGATTAAATTACAAAGTTTCATTTAGAAACATTTTCCATATTTTGAATAAAAATAGAACAGTCAAATATTCTTCAGAAAATAATATTGTTTCATATTTGAATCGCGGTCGCCTACATTTCTTTGTTAAACGAAAATACCATTTTTTTATTTTTATTGGGTGGGAAAATCATCTTATGACAAAAGCCGCTCTTGGGCGCAGCGGGAGATAGTGTCAGACTTTTACTGACTAAAAACCCACTCCTGTTCCTTCGTTGCCTTCGTCCCAGGGCCCCGGGTTTCGCTTTCACACTACCCGTGGCCCCAGTAGGCTTCGACCCTGCTGGGGCCCTACGATTTGCTGACATCTCTTTGAGGCGCGCGTGGAACAGTACGCGCCGTCGACGACTTGGGCTCGGTCCGGACGGTTACCGGACGGTCGGACGGCGAGCCACCCATTGCTCGCCGACCGCAAGCCCGCGCCTACGGTGGCCGGAACCAAGGCCCGACGAAAATACCATCGCATTTTCGTGTTCATCATTTTCAAATTCCATTTAATCTAGATATCTAAACAGAACCGCGTTCCGAAAGACACAGCATTGGAAAGCCTTCCACAAGATGGATCGATGACTTGGTGAGGATCAAGGGAATAGGATGCTCAACAACCCAATAAGTCCAACTGCGGACGTCTTTCGGCTAAAATGATGAAGATGATGATCTCAAATCGGAAACTCATTTACTCATAGAAATTTACAATATCTATACATATAATAAAACAGTAAAATTCTTTTGTGTTGGTATTAATTGGCGCAAAAACTACTGAACCGATCCTGTTCAAATTTTGCATACACAATCCTTATAGGTCAGGGCAACTGATAGGCTATAAACTATCACGCTATTTGCTATGGGGGGTGAGCAATAATCCAAAATGTAGGTATTGAACGACATTTGCCGCGAGTTCAATTCCCAGCTACAGTTAAAAATTTTGTCATTATTTTGCCTTATTTTTTTTGTATTAAAATAACTTTTACCATTTTTTCAAAATAAAATTGACATTTCTATTCGATATCTTCTAAATATTTTGTACAAACTAATCAAAACCCATAATAAAATCAAAGCGACGAATAAAACCACGTACTATAATGTTACATTATTCCATTTAGCTGCAAATTTAACTTCTAAAACGAAAATCATCACGCTATCATCGTTAGGGAGCCAACCAGTCAATTATGACGTTTATATAAGAACGTCTATTTTATAGTTTATTCATCGAAGACCGCAGCGCAGTGGTTTCGCATCTAGACTTTAATGTAATGTGAAGGTGGTTCAAATCCCGTACGGCTCTCTTAGGAGAAATTTTTGTTCTATTTTGTCATCGTGAATAAGATTTTTTTTATATATTTTTGCATGCTTACATTTTTTTTTATAAATCTACGTATATAATATATCTGTAGAAATTTTTAGTGAAATGCGTATTTATTAATTTTAGAAATCGATGTAAATAACTTTTAAACATTTAAATTGTATGGAACTTGATAATTATCTTACTTAGGCTTTGTTTCATCGCAATGAAACAAAGCATATGAAAGACAAACGGTATGAAATCAAAGTTTTCGAGAAGTAAAATATGACACCACACGCAACTCGCAACGCCATCTAAAGACTCAAAGTAGAAATAATGATGACAATGACGGTTGAACTTCATATTAAATTTGATAGATGGCATTGCGTATTTTACGTAATTTTCTGAGTGGCAGAAGAATGGCCATCGCCCACGATTACTGTTATGGTTAAACTTTTGTTAGACGGAGGCATTTTTAACAATCCTACAGCTTATTTTTATTATATTTTTCGCATAATAGTAACAAGCTAATTGACCGTGATTATTCAAGGGATACCATCCAAAGACGATAAAAGTAAATAGCTATATGTATTTAATTATTCACTTTAAAATAACACGGCCACATTTTCGGAAGGGGTTACAGGGTACCTTGCGTTGGATGGTCCCCAGGTGGACCGATGACCGGGTGAGTCGCGGGTATCCGATGGATGAGAGACTCACAGGACCGGTTATTATAGCGACTAAACTACACCTGAGTCTATCACTACGCGCTGTTGAGGATTGGGCTCGATCCTGTCAACTACAGGACGGCTAGCTACCCATTGCTCGACGTCCGGAAGCCCGCGTCTACCGTGATTGGTAGTCGGGGTTGGAATCTTGGCTCGGCGTGAGGCCGTTCGTTCCCTAACGCTTGCGGCCTCCGCCTTCGCTAGCATTACGGCTTTGCAGAAGGAGGCGACCGCCTGCCACTACTCCTCGCTCTGGATCAGAGCCCGGCGCGAGAGGTCACTGACGCCGATTGCCTTCACGAGGACACGGCGGTGCTCCGCCCTTGCAGGGCACATCTCCACTGTGTCCTCCGGCATGATGGCACCTTGCGGATTAATAATGGTGTGTTTTATTATTTGCAGTCACCGCTTCATATAAAACGGAATCGAATGTGTTTTTCTGACCACAGTTCGACAACGTATGATGTATCTCAGATTCCTTACAGCCTTACGTCGATATCTGGACGTTACCTCTTTGCAATGAGTGGTGACCAACACTGGAACAACCCTCTAAGGGAGGCCAGTCTCAGGGATAACACTTATCGGCTGCTACATTTGTTAACCATAATTTCATTGTTTTATGGATAAGCTCAGGACTGTTGTGGGTGTTTCGAACGGTTTCTGTTCTGGGTTCGGTTGAAAGTACCCTGATATTACCATTTTGTGAATCACCTGGAGGACTCGGTGTAGCATGCGGTGGAGGTCTATCCATCTTGAGTGAACCGCCGTGTCCTCATAGAGGCAATCAGCGTCAGTAATTTCTCGGTTTGGCCATCAATATGCGAGTTCGATTGAACGGGGATACACGCGCACAAGGTTTCGCCGTAGTTTCATTCATAAGTTGGAGATTCTTCATAAGGTAGTTCCTACTATGGAAAAAACATTTGCCTTATATATGGGGATGTCAATTAAATACATACCAAAATATCCTAGGTAAATGAACAAGTAATTCTAACGCCTAAAATGATCACGCGCGCCTCAAGGAGATGTCAGCAAATCGTAGGGGCCCAGCAGGGTCGAAGCCTACTGGGGCCACGGGTAGTGTGAAAGCGGAACCCGGGGCCCTGGGACGAAGGCAACGAAGGAACAGGAGTGGGTTTTTAGTCAGTAAGAGTCTGACACTATCTCCCGCTCCGCCCAAGAGCGGGGATGTCATTAGGATGATTTTCCCACCCAATAAAAAAAAAAAAACGCCTAAAATGATCAAACTGCAACAATCAATGCAAGCATGCTCTCGCCAATTCTTCATAAGTACTGTTGTGGAAGAAGATAGTTGATGATTTATTTATTTATTCATTTAATGCTTTATGCACAAATGTACAGCGGCGGACTTAATGCCTGCCGGATGATGATGGTAGTTTTTGGATTCACTTAAGGCTTTTCACTATCAGTGCACGTTATCCAGCTGAAGGTCGGTGTCCCGATTATGCTCCTTCGTTTATCTCTACCAAAGCTGTCTAACTGCTTAAACTCTTCAGTGAAAAGTTCTTCTCTTCAGGCAAAAATTGTTATGGGAGATAACTCTTTCGATCAATCTTGCAGCCCTAGCAGACATCGGCCCTAGAGGGCCCTATCCATTTGCTGAAATCTTTTTGAGTCGCGCGTAGAATACTACGCGCCGTCGATTCAGGACTGCTTTGACCAGACGGCCGGACAGCACCACCGCAATCCCGTGTTTGCGATGGCTGGGAATTGCCTTGCGGCTTTCAACACCCGGAGCGTCCCTTGCAGCGACCGCTGAGGAGTCAGGATCCTTCATAGTTTCAAGCACCTTCTTTGATCGTAGTGCTTCACTGAAGGAGGCTACTGGTTGTCATTTTTTCCACCAATCGCCCCCATAAGGACAAGGCGGCGCCGGCGCTCCGACCAAGCGGGGCTGACTTCCACCGTATGGTCCATCGTATTCTCCGGGCGTTTCGCAGAATGGTGAGACCCGAGTGTTTCTTCCCGCTGAATTCGACACAGATACCTTCCGAAATACCCACAACCGGTGAGTCCTGCACAAAGAGAGGATGCCGTGACGCCTCTGTAGACACTTCTCAAAGACAGGCATTACCGCTGCGATTTGATTGTGGCGTGCTCACTGTGGCGAGGGGTTAAAATCATGCAATGATGTTTTACCAGAACATAAACCAGAAACATACATAATTGCCCATGCATACATATGCCTTTTCCCTTGGGGTAGGCAGAAATGACCACTGCTACGACCCATACATGCTCTTTCTATTCATTGACGGTCTTACATCTGGATCTGGACGAGTACATAACATGTTTCCTGAAGGTAATTTGCGTGTTTAACCTACTTCTAAAAAAGGAGGCGGTTCTTAATTTGGATATTTTTACCTTTAACCGTTTTATGTTAAAGTACAATAAATTATTGCGATGCTTTCGGAATGAATTGCAAGCACAGAGTGATTGTACAGTTTTACGAACTTAACGCGGACGAAGTCGCGGGCAACAGCTAGTTACTAATATTAATTGGCTTTTTTTTCTTTTTAATTGTACTAACACATATGGATGTAGTCGCAAGATGATTCTGAATTAAATATTTTATTATGCATTTATACATCTCAGGACCTTGAGGTCCCGGATCTTTGGAAGGCGTGCGAAGGGCTGAAACCAACTTGCAGAGACCCTTTAGACAATTTTAATGGAACGCGATACCAACCAACGATTATCCCTGTACGCGCTATTCTAGTACACCCAAGGATAACCGCCGGTTGGTGAAAAGCTATTGTGACATTTATAAAACAAAGATAATAGGGCTATGGTTTTTGGAGTCCTAAGTGGACTGGGTACTAGGAACAATTATTATTAATTAACTATGTTAAGACTATGACCCCTGCCTGAATAATGTTATTAATATCCATTGAAAAAAGGCAGAGGGTGACTTGCACACTTAATATTAAATGATTATTTTATTTTTGTGATTATGGAACGATCTTGATGATTATTTTGTCTTGGGCAACATAAGCTGTGTTTTGGGTAAAGGTATAAATTCGAAGTAGTCCCAATACTTATTTATCATTTCGCAATTCCAAAGCAATGTATAAATTGAGTCAGTATGAACATTTTATCGTTCTTTTTTAGATACCGTACCAGAAAACTGCCTCACTATTTAGTCATAGTTGTTGGGTATCACAGCTAAAAAGCGAAAAATAAAAAGCTTTTTTTACCCGACTGCTAAGAAAGGCTATTACAAAAAATAAATGTAAAACCAGCACCCTCAAATATAGTAAATTTTACACTTCTTAGAGTGTTTTTTAATACTATTTTGCCTGCAGTGGTCTTCCCGTCCAATTACAATTTTGGTGTCTCCTAGGCTAGAGCGAATAGGCTCTTAATAAACTAGTTCTATTCATCATCAACAATTGTGTCACTGCTAACCACCACGCAGTCAAGCATTATTTTATACCACTTATTTTTTTTATGTTTGTTATAATTATTTAGATTTTTTATAGCATAGCATAGCATAGTCGGCCTTATAATGTTCCCACTGTTGGGACTCAGGCCTCCTCTCTAGGAGAGGGAATGGGCCGTAATCCACCACGCGGGCCCAGTGCGGGTTGGTGGATGTCACATGTCTTCGAATTTTTGGTTCTAGGACATGCCGGTTTCCTCACGATGTTTTTCCTTCACCGTTTTGAGAGCAGTGGTGATGAAATAAATTAAACAAAGTAATGCGCCTGGCTGGGTTTGAACCCGCGACCTACAACTTGTAAGTCGGGGCCGTTACCACTCGGCCACCACTGCTCATACTCGGCCACCACTGCTCATTAGATTTTTTAAATCTTAATAATTCGCAGCTCCTGCGAGATAGACCTTATGAAGTATAAGCAGCCTAAAAAAGCTAGTGATGTATACTTTAACAATCGTGTGGTTTCATAACTGTGAATAGTTGGTAGTGCTTCATAAACTCGGCTATATTCGTACCAATCTTGAGTAAGTTACACAACTAAATGTCAACTCTTGTTTGATGAACAACATAAATGTTTCAGAACTACTAAATTGAGTGTGTTTTCAACAAAATTCGTTGCTTATTGTTGAAACTTGTGCTGTCTACTGTGTGATATATCTTTCTATGTTTATTCTACATACACATAGCACGAAGAATCGCCAAACTTAAGTGGCAATGGAAAGGGCACATTGCTCGCAGAACAGATGGCCGTTGGGGCCGAAAGGTTCTGGAGTGGCGACCGCGTACCGGAAGACGCAGTGAAGGCCCCCTACAAGGATGACCTGGTGAAGGTTGCGGGAATCCGATGGATGCGAGACGCACAGGACCGTTCTTTGTAGCGACATTTCGGGGAGGCCTATGTCCAGCAGTGGACGTCTATGGGCTGAAATGATGATGATGATGATGATGTTTATTCTAAGTTCTTAGGCTTTTATTTGTTTTATGTTTGGGGTGGAAAATCATCAAAAGAGATCTTGAGTAAGTCATTTCAAATAAAATTTTCTGTAAATAGTTTACAGAAAATTATCAAATGTCAAAAAGTCAGTCAGTCAGAAAAATTATGCTAATTGCACATTCAAAGCGTCTCTTGCTAATCTCAATGGGAAAGAATGTGCAAGAAACTCCATGGACACTTTTTCCAATCATTTTATGTACACAAATATCTCAATTATATGTTTCTTGTCCCTACTATTTTATGAGAACAATGTTAATAAAGTAAAAAATGAAACAAATTCTGAATATAAATATTAAAATAAGCCACTGGCAGTTAAGAGATGACCAGTCTCAACTGACCGCGCCCGTTAAGGCTTTACCAACTAAAAGTCACCTTTACAGCGTCAGTTGCGTTTCCCGTTAACTCTTTTGCAATCCTGCAACAAGTTCATAGCCTGAAGGTAATTGAACTCAGTGAGTTCCACGAAAGTATCTGAACTTAAAGTCACAACCACGATGCAATTTGCAAGTTAATGCATCCATATTGTTTCTCTAGAGTGTGGGAGAAACGAGAAAGATAAGTGGGTGTGAAATGTCAAAGCAACGTTGTACAATGTGTTTGTTTGAGTTTGATATTTATTGCCTTCAAGCAATTTAATATTACGGTGTAAGAAGGCATGAAACATGTCTTGAAATTATGAAAAGGTTTTCCTATCAATTTTTTAGTAATTCGTGGGTTAAACCCACGAATTTCAAAATGTAAGGGTTGTTGTAGAATAATATTCTGTGCTATGGTTTTTCCTGTATCTTAGATTCTTTTTTTGACAATAATTAACTTATAATAAGGTTAATATCGACCTTAATAGTAAACCTCGGGTAAATTACTTGATTTTATAATAAAGCTTCTTAATTGCTTTTCAAATACCCAAAATATTGTGATTTTCTAAAGTTTCTCAAAAAAAAGACCAATTTCTGTGATTCAGAAAGTAGCTTAGATCAGATATCTTACCCAAAATGTATAAAGTTTGATCGCGGTATACCCAGTGCATAAAATAATATATGATCGTTCGTAAAGATATTGTTCAACTAGCTTATTTGTTTTATTCGTGCAGGTTCTTAAAACGCAACACCCACGAAACTCAATTCAAATGTAAAATCCAGAAACGCTTCCGTTTTCAAACAATATTATTATTAACTTATTTACAGGAATAAACGTAAGTAAATACAGCAGACGGAAACGCCAGCTAATAATCGTATTAAAATAAACAATCGTGGGAATATAAAGGAAAATTTACACGAGCAGCATTTCTCGTCTTTCAAGACAGGGATTTGAAAAAGTTGACTCGTGTAAGTAAAAGATACACACCGAATTTTAAACATCGTATTTCAAATTTCCATCCAATCAACCCAGCCTATTGTAGACTATTACTGAAAATAGTTTGGAGTTACCTTTTCCAAGCATAGCCACAAAATCTGGTTGGAAAGCCAAAGTCGGAGGCCGTAATCTGAATCTAAATTTGAGACAAACAAATTACGTTAACGGCAAAGAGGTCGAAGGAAAACCAAAATGATCTTAAATATAAATTGAATTCAGAAATCAGAAACGTTTATTTCAAATAGACTATTTACAGGCAATTTTGAATCGTCAAAATGTCAGTCAGACAAAAAGTGAAGCTAGATGGCACGTTCCAAAGTGTAGATCCCTATGGAGAAGAACGTGCAAGAAACTTCATGGACACTCTTTTAAATCGTATTATGAGTACATATAATCTTGGTTACATATTATTAAAACCTTGTTTGACGGCATTAATACATCGGCAGACTAAATAAGTACATGCAATATGCATGCGCTGCATGTTATAGCCGTGCTATTCTGTAAGTAGAATAGCACTGCTGTGTTACTGCGAGCTCTTAATGCGATCCATTTGGGAACCTAAAATGAACTGTTAAAGGTATGAAGCTATTTATTTATTTTATTTATAGTTTATTAAAACGGTACACCCACTTACATTAATTAACATAGAATTTTTCAAACGTATAAAAAAGAAAAAAAACAATTACACATAATGTTGACAGCAAAATTGTCTGGCATTTTAGAAAATAATTGATTTTGATTATTATAATAGGATTATTTTAATAACACATAACAACTAAATAACATCCCTATAACATAACTATACTCCCCTCTTTTTCAAGGAACAATTATTACACGGTGCATTTCGCCGACAATATTCACATTTTCATATTTCTACGGGCGAGATACCCTTTCCCGGTAAAACAGCCTCAACGCCCGAAGATTTGGCGCAGAAATTTACTTCCTGAAACTAAGTTTATCCACGTCTAATTATTAAGTTTGTTTGAAATATCGTTTTCATCGCAACAAAAACTTTTGTTAATGAATGTTGGCAAAGTGAGATATAATAATTATACTTCAGAATGCTGAACTGTGAATTGTTTTGAATAATTTGGTTTTCTGACAAAGATGAAGCTTCCATCTTTCAGCTGTGGAAACTTTATTTGATTCTGATTCGGCTGTATATGATCTTAAATTAATTTTCGTTTAAAATGGTTGCAGACGTTGTTTTAATGATGACAATCAGTCATCATTAAATATTGTTCCAAACATGAGTAATTTAATATCGGTTTACTAGCAGAGAATTTTAATCACCACTAACAATAATAAAAAAAAATGTCCAATCAATAATATTCCAAATCACAATGTATACTGCAGTTCCGTTTTAGTATCGCTTAGGTCGTTAGGAATTATCACTTCACACACTTAAGTATCGTTCTTGTTTCGCAGTCGCAAACTAACTGACTCACTTCCGATTAGGAGCTCGTACCTATTTATATGCCAATCCAGAAAAAATCTATATAACGACGTTTCAAGACCATTCTAGAACAATACAGCCGCGTCGCGGGGCCATAAATCATTTTTATTGCAAACATGTACCTACCTCTTTTCACGCTAATATCGATTCTATTGATAAATATGGTAGTTACAAATTCTCTTATCAACCACCTGCTAACTATTTAATAATAATAGTGGTAGGTACTTTATGGTGGATTTTTCTAGAACTTGCCAGGCCAGGTTACGTACTAGCCCGTTCGTGGGTGGGTCGTCGCGAGATTCTAGAAGTCTCGCACAGTAATACATTTTAATTATTTGATGGTTTCATATAAAAAACGGCGTGATCAAGTTTCAGGGCGTAACAATATTATGAACCTTGTCAAAGATAAATTAATAGTACGGTTTTTTAAGGTGAGAGAAATTATCCAATGACTTCTCCTGCTCTGGGTAAAACGGGAGGGAGTATTAGACATTAACTGACTGTTCGTAGCCCTATTTTCGCGTACTAATGGCTCGATATGCCCCTACAACCCAGACGGTCAATCTACTGAACGCCTTGATTAATCAGAACCCGAACTTCTATATATTTTTATACCTGTAACAATCAAAGCTATGATCCAATCCAAGCAATGACCACCACCATCACTCCACTCTCTCTCTGTCCACTCTATGACATAGACAATAACCTACGTTTACCTAAAATATCTACTAAATTTTGTTTGCAGTTATAAGAGTACCTACCTACTAGTCGCAACTGCAATGACTTTTTTTTTGGATAGGAAAATCTAATGTCATCCCCCACTCTTGGGCGAAGCGAGAAGGCATGTCAGACTTTTACCGACTAAAAGCCCACTCCTGTTCCTTCTTTGACATTATTCCAGGGTCCCGGGATCTCTTTCGGATCACCCATGGCCCCAGTAGGGCTCAACCCTGCTAAGCCCCTACGGTTGCTGACATCTCCTTGCGGCGCGCGTGGCACACTACGCGTCGTCGACGACTTGGGCCCAGACGGTTATCAAACGGTCAGATGGCGAACTACCGGCATTGCTTGCCGTTGATAAGCTCGTGCCTACGGTGGGTTAATGCAATGTATAACATGACAACTATAAATACAATTATTTGTCAGCAATCCAACAGAGCGATTTAGCATCACCAAATTAGGCACTTTACATGGATAAGTTACAATAAAACCATGATATAACGTTCAAATTGTTTGTCACAAACGACTTGTTTACCCAAAATTACGAAGAATTTAAGCTACCCTACAAATATTTAAACAAGTACGCCAAGCTTAAATAATTTTATGAAATTGTTAACAAAACTCTTTAATTAGTACAAACTCTGGTCCTCCGTAAACATAAATGATTTAAAATCCCAAATTTTAAAATCCTGCTTACAAAATTTATTCTTTGGAGAAAAGATAAAGTGGGTTTTATTAAAAAAGTTCTAACAAAACGGTCACCTTCACCTCGAGTGGTCTTAATTGTAAGGGTTCAACGGATTCCAGTCAATATGGTCTTTATTTCTTTTTGTTATTTATAGACCTAAAACACAGAGCGCCAAGACGCTTCGGCAGCCTTTACTAGAAATGGCATATCATGACTTTTCATACAAACTAAGCGTGTCTGTGTGTTAGTGAGTGTCTGCGTGTACTCTTTGAAATTGACGTCCCGTTTTTGCCTTTTATGTTCCTGGGCCGCGGTGACTGGTAATTTGTCGATGATAGTTCAATACCGCGTAAATAACATTGTTAAATACATAGGTACGTCTGTCCAACTTGACTGACTTTGAAAAACGCTTCATTGTCGTTTTGTACACACGGGTGTACGAAATTTATTCGGCGAAAATTGTGGTCTCTATATCTTCTTTTTTCCTAAAAAAATCCAGAAAAAGTTTTTTTTTTTTTGTGATTTTACTATATAATAATACCCTACCTAATATGTGTGAGAGGTCAATGTTAGTTACGCGGTATTGGACTATCACCGACAAATTCCTCTCTTTCACAGTATCCCCACTTTCATTGCTCGCAACACTACTTTGTAAAAGGAAGTGATTGCTTCACATACTTTCTCGCTACGTAGGTACCATGAGTTAGACCAAGGCCGAACACGAGAGGACGAAATTGACGTCCCCTAACAATTCTAACTATGGCTGTCTCTAGAAAATTGTTATTGTATCTATTGAAGGCGAGTTGATCTTGGTTGTGTAAGTAGATTTTCGTGCACATTGCTTCTATGTGTGTAAGCTACTTTCTATGACTTGGAGTCATAGAAGCTCAAGCAAGTAGAAAAATATGCGCTCGGTAAATCTATATTTCTAAGACATTATCCGAGCCTTTGTGAGACACAACATCTGTAGGTACCTAACTACTAATACTAATATCATCATCATCATCATTATTTTAGTTACTCGTAAGATAGCTAAAGCTGGACACAAGCCTCCCCCAAGTGTCACTACAATGACCGGTCCTGTGAGTCTCGCATCTGTTGGACCGATTTTAATGACAGCAATGGAGTTTCTAGTCGTTGCGTGCGTGGTGGTCCGACTTCTGTGGAAAAACCTAATCATATTGACATTAATGGTTATTGAAAACTGTTCGATATGACGTTTTTATTATTTTAGATATTAATGGAGTTAGTTCCGATTACCATTGGCGTCGTCATAAGTCTGGATCGTAAATTTAAAATGATAGGCGATAACATGTTATTGAACCCATTAATTTGTTGAAATGGAATTGACCGTAAAACTCAAAGGATTGTGTATTTTGAAGTATTTTGAAATAGATCTAGTTAAATAGATAGAATAAAAGTAATATTTTGTCAAATTGATCACACCAAGAAAGGGAAAGTAATAAAATGGGGGTATTTGCTTTATGATGATGATGCTGCCATCGAGCCGATTTCGGTCACAGCGACCACATTCCTTGGCTTTTCATAGTGGTTGTGAACTCAAATCTGCTGCACTGTTATGCGCCCTCATGGGACTTGCATATCCAACCTTCGCCGAAAAATTTCGAGCACAGAGCGGACATGTCAGGACACCATTAACGACATGATAAATTATAGCTGTTGGTGGTCTAGCTTTGAGTTCGTCGCGTTTCCGGTCCAATTCCAACCTCCACTTATCTTCAAAGGCTTGCACGTGCTGCTGCACACAACGTCTCCATTCAGGTCAATTTTGTGCCTGTTTCTCCCAAGTGGTGGGGTCAATATCACATCTCTTCATGTGCCGATTCTAAACATCCTTGAAGCGTAGAAACTATCCGCCAGATTTTGTTTTCCTTGCTGGAGTTCAAAATGAATATACACTTCGCTAATTTCTGTTCAGGCATCCTAGAGATAAGCCCATACCACCTGAGCTGCCGTCTCATCAAGTAAGCTTCAATGCCCAGGACCTTGGCTCACCTTAAGACGTTTGTGTTTCTAACACGATTAGACCATAATGCCCATAATGTTTCGAAGGCATTTAAGGTGGAATCTGTCTAATGTTCGTATATGCTTCGGATATAAGCACCACGTCTCCGATGAGCACAAAAGATTTGTAAGAACTATAGCCGTGTATACAGAGATCTTTATTTTCAATTTGAGATCGTGAGAACGGAAAACTTTAGGCAGCAGCTTGCCAAAAGCTGTCACTGGCGCACAAATCCTCCGATTAACCTCAGCGTCGAGATCTCCTTTGCTTGTGATCCTGTTATCAAGATACCTGAAGCTCGCTACTTGCTTTAACTTACTAGCGCCAACTAAAATGTCTTGGACTACCGGCAGATCTTCTTCACTCATGACCATAATTCTTCCAGTAAAAAGATTTAGTCAATTTCATTTCACTCAAAATTTATTACAAGCGTGAATTCACGTATTTATTTTTATCCAAATAGAGATTTTTTTTCAGCTTAATTTTTGTCCCTTTGCTGGTCAAAGGCCTCCCCTTTCTCCTTCCAAGCTTCTCTGCCTGGCGCGATCTGGCCAAGTTGACTCGCAAACTTGATCAAATCGTCACACTACCTTCACTGCGGTTGACCTTTACGATAAAGGAGAAAGAAGAAAACATGTTTATTCTGCCTGAATAGACGCACAATTCGTTACAAAAATACAAAAACTAAGTTCCCTGACAGGCCATGTGTGTATCGGGCATAACTGTGTTTCACCATATGACCATTGACAATACAGTTGTCTAGGTTATCTGTTGCATTTTGACGCCTGCCTCAACAGAGACAAACATAAACAAAAATAAACCAAAATATAAAAGAAAAAAAAAACATAATTTTAACAATAAAAACTAAGAATCAAAGTTGTGCGTCGCTTTTTAGCAAGAATAGGCCGTTGCTCAGCATATATCGTGACACTAGGCAAATCCGGCCATCTACGGTGCTGGTTTTCAGCAACGTCCTCAGGCGTCAAGGGAGTGGCAATCTTCGCCCATTTTATCGGATGGATTCGTGCTATATGGCCAGTCCAGCAATTTTATTTTTGTTGGCCTGTTTTATCCCACTTCAAGACAAAAACCTCCCTCCACTTCTTCTATTTTTCGCAGGTCCTTAATTCCTCCATCCATTTCTAGCGAAATCGATCCAGTACGTCCTGCCATCTCCTTCGTGGTCTGCCGCAACTCCGTCGCACTATACTAGGGTACCAACTTTGTGCTATTTTGGCAATCAGTTTGTCAGGCATATGGCAGACATGTCCAGCCCAATCCCATTTCAGTTGGGCAGCCTTTTAAGCCGCATCAACTATCCTGGTTTCCTAACTAAAAAAAAACATTACAAAAAAAAACTTTGTGTAATTCCCAACTCTCTAATATCTAAATTTGATATTGAATAACCTTAGTTATCGGCACCAGCTCAGTATTCAATCGAAAATTCACTCCCTAACGATTGAAAGACTTGAAATTGAAATCAACGGAATCCTTTTGATGCAATTTGCTGTGTGAAACGACGCGATGGATTTTAACGAACGCCATCATGATTCTGACGATACTAAGGCGGGTCAACGTACCCTAATGGTCTACGTAGGCTCTTGATTTGCCTCATCGGAATAATCTTGGTCCTTTTTTTAAGCAATCTCTTCACGATGATTTTTGGAAGTAATCTTGAGTTTATCGGTTGGAATAAACAGAGCTCGAAATTAGATTGCGGCCTAGAAGGGTAGGTATCTAGATGTAGATTAGTTTTTGTGGAATATTTTTATCTTAAATGAAGAATTGTTTTCGTAATGTTTTTTTCGTTGTGAAAAATGGCTTGCTTTTTTGTTTAACGATAGTGATTTCAATTAATGATACTCGTCATTATCATTTCACTCCATTCCATTTCCATTGTGACTGGCATGTTAGTCTAGTGATTAGTGGCCCTGACTGCTATGCCGGAGGTCGTGGGTTCGATTCCCACCCAGGATAATGTTTGTGTGATGAACACGATCATTAGTTCTATGTCTAGGTGTAATTTATCCATAATATGTATGTATTTAGAAATATATAAGTACGTTTATCAGTTTTCTAGCACTCATAACACAAGCTTTGCTTAGCTTGGACAGCAGGAATATTGTTATTATTATTATTATTCCAGCCCATAGACGTATACTTCAAAACATGGGCTTCTTCCAAGGCCTATAAGACCTGTCCTGTGCAACTTGCATGTACCGGTTTACCACAGCCTTCAACTAGTTACTCACCAGTTTCATTATCTTAACATATATAACTATCGTTGATTACTAAACTATTTCCAAACTAACAGGGTAGCTTTCTGAATTGAGTATTTCTTCATCCGTGCGGCACTGCGGGGTGCCAGCTGAAAACCAGCGCTGGGTGTCTGACGCCCAGCCGACCCTTCCATTTCGGGCACGCTCTTCGATTTTTTTTATTATTTGGTGTTATTTCTGTCCGCGTCGAATAAATTCTATTCAATTTTGGGTTAAGAACGTCTCAAACCGTGTATTTCAATGTCAAATCTTGAAAATTTTGTGTCAAGTAGAGTTTGAGAAATGCTTAAATTAGAAATTGGGGGACTATGTATCTAAAACCAAACTAGTTACATCACAATATAACGCAAATCTCAAACTAACAACATACCCTGCCGTAAGCTTGAACCCCATTTTCGTAACAGAGAACTTAAACCGCACGTAAAATTAAACATATTCTTTATGTCGAAATTATTTCCAACGACCCTTCATTTTAAAGGAAACCGTGACAAAAAGAAAGAAAGATCAAATGACCCATCGGAATAATGTCATTACTAAAATCCCTTGATCCAAATGTTGTCATTGCATGAAAATGATCACACCTCCAAGAAAATTAACATTTTATACGAAATTGCGTGAACGACGTGTAATTTTACAAAATTACGTGTATAAAATTTGCAGTATGACGTCATTTTATGTATATTTTTCGTATGTAAATTCCGACTTGGCTGTGTACGTTTAACGTAAATTTTAATGGTATAGCCTTGTACCAACGTGTTGCTCCTTAATGGCTGTACTAACATGAATCTCGCAAGATCCTTTGACTGCATGCTGTAACAGTATTTTAGCATGCTTTCAAAATGTAATAGGGAAATCAGGTGTTATGTGCTTGGAAAATATCCCTTGCTTCCCTTGGGTGCAGTAAAAGATGGCTCAAGGATTATCTATGTACTTTCACAATAGGGATATGAACAATAGTCTCTCGGAAAATAGAACATCACTAGTGACCCGTCCCGGCTTTACTTGGGTGCAAATTATATACAAAAACCTTTCTCGTTTATTGCTCTTTCTATTAGACTTACGAGTTGTGGGTCGCAGGTTCAAACCCTGCCAGGCGCATTACTTTGAGTACTTTATTTCATCACCACTGCTATCAAAACAGTGAAGGAAAAGATCGTAAAGGAACCGGTTATCCTAGAACCAAATATTTGAAGACATGTGACATCCACCAATCTGCACTAAGCCCGCGTTTGGATTGCGTCCCGTTCCCTCTTCTAGAGAGGAGACCTGAGTCCCAGCAGTGGGAACATCACAAAGTTGATTATGCCATGCTATATGCTTTTTCGCTGCGTGTTTAAGGAGGATTTATTGAACATACAGATGTGAAAAGCGACTTCATTTTGTACTATGTAGATAGAGACACAGTTCGCTGACTTTCTCTTTTATTTGACCATGTTTCTCTACTCACTTTAACCACTCTGTGATACAGGTGCAGAAAGCGACTTTCTTTCGTCTTATGTATGTAAAGATACAGTTCTCTGATCTTTAAACTTTTTTTACCATTTTTCTCCACTCACTTTAATTACTATTTACCTATCCATGAGACAGGTGCAGAAAGCGACTTTATTTTGTCTTATGTAGGTAGAAATACAGTTCGTTGACTTTCTTAATTTTTCGACCATGTTTCTCCACCTACTTAAACCACTCTGTAGGTATATTCGGCTCGACTGAAACGTCTTTGAGTAGTTGTGATAGATACCTATGTAGCGACATCTATGGCGTCACATAAGAACTAATCCTGCATCGCGCAATTAAAGTTCTTCGCGCGATTGGAACATATAGAACAGCCCAAAATCATCTATCGAGCAGTTGCCCACCAGACATAACACCCATCCGGTCGGAGGATCCTCCCTTTTCAACGGAGGTTTGCGGGACTTTACACTCTGTTCCGCTTACCTCCAAACCTAAAAAACTGACTGACTCGTTCGTCTAAGTATGTTATATTTTTTTATGTAATCGTCAATTATACTTACTTTCATAAAATATTAAATGATCAAATTATCAATTAGTATTTTATGAAAGTTATAATTATATAAATAAGCATAACTATACAGAAATCATTTTACAAGAATTGTCGAAATATTATTTTTTGTCAATTTTTCCGTTAACACATTGTTTTCGGTTTCGGCTGCAAATCGTATTTCAGTTGGTCAATATAAAGTAATATTATTTATTTGTGGTGAAAGCTCAGATAATATATATTAGTTTTCATCTAAAATAAATAGAAACGTGCCACAAAAAACCACATCACTCAAGTCTAAGGTCAGAAACGAACGAACACAATAAAATAAAATCTCATAAAATAATTGATGACAGTTGAATCATAAGACACCAATTAAATTGTTTCAAGTTCAAGACACTGCGGTTCTTATAAGAACCCGAGGGTTCTTAAAAGGATTGAAGATCAAAACAACATAATATATAAGGTGTTAAAAAATTAACTTTAAGAATTTCGAGGGGACATTGTACTCCTCATTATGAACAACTTTTACTATGGGACCAAACCTGAAATCGCGAAAAAAAATCAGCTGCTCCTTACGATTTGACGAGTTATGCGAACATAAATGTAGGGAACAGCTGATTTTTTTTTTCGCGATTTCAGATTTGGTCCCCGTAGTAAAAGTTGTTCATAATGAGGAGTACAATGTCCCCTCGAAATTCTTAAAGTTAATTTCTTAACAACTTATATATTATAATTGATTCTAGTACCGTATTTACTACAGGTATATGTAGAATTGTAGAATACTACAATTATAAATCGTAGCTAGCTTCTGCCAGCGGATTCGCCAACGTGAAGGTACGTTTCTCCATACAAACTTTAGACACCCGTTTCAACCTCTTAGCGGATGAATTTTGTAAATTTCTCTCTTACAGTGCTCGCCTACGTCATAAAAGGAAACTGTGCAAAATTTCACGTTTCTCCTCCCAGTAGTTTCGGCTGTGCGATGATATGTCAATCAGTCAGTTTCTCTTTTTATACACTCCTACTTTTTAATTAGTACAATAAAATGGGGTCTATCAGTACCCGTTACTGATCACATTTGTGTAGTCAAAGGTAAAAAAAAAACGAAATCCCAAAATTGTCCAAGCAAATTTGTCATAATTGGTAAATTCATGATAAGAATCAATTATTCTTATCATTTGCTACTACAAAATACTACGCGCAGTTGTTTTTCCATTTTGATCGCCATCTATTCATTCATAATCAATAGCCTGTACAATATTTCCATAAATTGAGTGACATTTTGGGATATTAACATACGCTAATAACTTTGCCGCCGTGAATATTATTCATTGACACTTTACATGAATAATAACATGACCTTTTCTAATAAGGTCTTTAAATATTTCTTCTAATTAAAAATTTGTGGTGTATATATATGTATAAAATCGTCATAAGCTTATACTTTAATAATCTACTATACTGTATAAGTTCCAAAGTGGGGCCAGTGACTGAAAAGTTGAAGGGGAATCGTTTGTCTTGGTATGGTCATGTAAAGAAGAAAGATGAAACGCATGTTACTAAAAAAGTTATAAGTATGCATGTGGATGGTCGAAGAGGGAGAGGGATGCCAAAGAAAAGATGGATGGATTGTGTGAACAGTGATATGAAAGAAAAGGAAGTTAGTGATAGCATGACGGTTGACAGGATAGAATGGAAGAAAAAAACGTGTTGCGCCGACCCCAAATAAGATGGGACAAGGGCAGGAAGATGATGACTCTATTTGCGATAGCATTAAACAGAAGTTAAAAAAGGTGGTTTTAGGGTACACTTTGTAATAAAAAAATACAATACAGTAAGTACAGTATTGTACTTTATTACAGTTAAGATTGATGCTGAATTTATTATCATATATCAACTGTTATACGTAAATGAACCCACTTGAACTATCCATCTTCTTAATTTATGAGGCTTTTAATTAAATAAATTATTTAATTCTTGCTTATACTACCAGTATCCATGTTAAAATTTAAAAGAACCAGGGGTAGTTCGAACCTGAAACGATTTTTCCACTAGCTCACTCAGAAAGTTTTGCGAAAAAAAGTTTTTTTTCAAAGGCACTGGCCACTTGTAATTATTTTGAAAACTTGGGTTATTTAAAAGTAAAAATACCATTGTTCGAATTTTGAATTTTGAACTATCCTCCACATTTTTTCGAGAGTCTAATCAAATTATCGTGTCTCATTTAAAAATGGATCTGCATCGAAAACATTTTCGTGCGATGATTTTCTACGATTTTAAATGTGACCTAAAATCTGATGAGTCATTTGATCGACTTCAAATTGCTTTTATGGATGAAGGACCTTCAAAAGCAACCATCTAAAGCTGGTATAGCTATAGTTCAAACGTGTTCGCCTTACTTTGGGGGATGAACAAAAAAGTGGTCATCCTACGACGGCTGTCACGGGAGAAAGTTTGCTGGCAGTAAAAAAATTAATACAAGAAAACAGGCGAATTCGTATGAACAAAGAGATTCAGCTAACACTGCAGAAGCATTCACAAGATTCTAAAGGAGCACCTTCACTTGAAATATTCTCCATATTTACCGCTGGGTGCCGCACAATCTCACCAAAGCTCAGAAGCAGGCCCGTGTGGAGTGATGCCGTGATATGATTAAAAAATTTGAAGCAGGCTCGTCACGCCGCGTTTACATCGTTGTGGTGGTGAAGATGAAGAATCCTGGATTTATCAATACGATCCAGAAACAAAGCGTCATTCGACAGTTTGGCTGTTTCAAAACGAACCAACGCCTACGAAAGTGAAGCGATCGATAAGCGCAGGGACAATTTTGATCGCTAGTTTCATCACTTTGACGGGATATCTGATTTCAATTCCACACACAACGCCGAATGGTATACCACAAAATATCTGCCAGACGTTTTGTCTACAATGAGCAACAAGCGACCGAATACTGGGCTCCGCGGTGTAATGCTTCACCATGACAATGTGCCCGCGGACTCAGCGCTCAAAACGAGGGACTTCCTGGACACCCACACCGGTCAGAGTTTTAGGACAACCTCCATACAGTCCTGGTCTGGCACCGTGTGACTTCTTTTTATTCTCTAAAATAACTCGTACACCAGTTATAAAGCAGTAAATAACACCACCACGAATTCGAACACTCGTTTTTCTATCAATAATAGTATTATTATTACTTACCAAAACCAACCACCAAAACCAAAATCAACCAGTAACCACATTAAAAATACCCTTGTTTTTTCTCGATGTTTTCCCGAGATAAAATATGGAAATGTCCAGGCGGGCTGTGGTTAAGACAGATTTCCGATAGTTGGTCCGATACTCCCATTAAAAGGTCTTTGTTAGTAATGGGATGATAAGCCGGTAATCGGATTACTGCCTAAAACTGGAGAAGACATATCTACGTTAAAATCAATCCACAGAATGTTTGGAGCTTAAAGTTGGACTTCGCTTAATACCTTTAGAGCTTGAGTGCCTTATCAATGAGTAACATCATGAATCTGTCGTTCAATCTTAAGGGGACTACAGGAATTAATCACGAGTTTTATAATGCGCAAAAGTATTTAATCAGCTGCAGTACAGAGAATCAGAAAAATACATGTTATGGTCCACAATATATGCTGGATAGATAGTGTGTTCAAAACGTAATACAACAAATTTAGTACGATAGAAAATAATCGCGAAGATGCCTCTAAAATTACTTTTATCAAATAAAAATCAGACTAATCGTACTTGGGTACATATGTAAGTATACTGAAATTTTCCGGATTCTCATAAATAAGACTAGATATAAGACTTACGATACAATTATTGTTTTTCAAAGTATCATCATCATCATCATCATTTCAGCCGAAAGAAGTCCACTGCTGGACATAGGCCTCCCCCAAGCGACGCCACAACGACCGATCCTGTGCGTCTCGCATCCACCGCACTCCCGCGACTCTCACCAGGTCGTCGGTCCACCTTGTGGGAGGCCTTCCAACGCTGCGTTTTCCGGTGCGCCGTCGCCATTCTAGAACCTTTCGGCCCCATCGACCGTCCGTTCTGCGAGCAATGTGCCCTGCCCACTGCCACTTTAGTTTGGCGATTCTTCGGGCTATGTCGGCGACCTTGGTTCTCCTGCGGATATCTTCATTCTTTATGCGATCACGCAAGGAAGCTCCGAGCATAGCCCTTTCCATTGCCCTTTGGGTGACTGTAAGCCTTCTAATGAGGCCCATTGTAAGCGACCATGTTTCAGTACCATAAGTCATCACTGGCAACACGCACTGGTCATAGACTTTCGTCTTGAGACACTGTGGTATGTTGGACGAGAAGATACCGCACAGCTTCCCGAACGCTGCCCAGCCGAGTCGGATTCGACGATTGACCTCTTTCTCAAAGTTAGACCTACCCAACTGGATTGTCTGTCCCAGATAAACGTAGTCGTCCACAACTTCGAGTGTAGAGTCCCTGATCTTGATAGGAGTGGGTGCTACATGGCTGTTTACCATGACTTTGGTTTTTTCCATGTTCATTTTAAGTCCCACTCTTTCGGAAGCTCTACTGAGGTCACCAAGCATTGTACTGAGCTCCTCCGTAGTCTCAGCCATGACTACTATATCGTCGGCAAACCGCAGGTGAGTGATGTACTCGCCATTGATATTAATGCCTAGCCCTCTCCACTCCAGAACCTTGAAGACATCCTCCATTGCTGCCGTGAACAGTTTCGGAGAAATAACGTCTCCCTGCCTCACGCCCCGCTGCAAGAGGATAGGTTTCGAAGTCTGGTCTTGTAGTCGGACGGACATGGTGGCGTTTTAGTACAAACACTTCAGCACTTCGATGTACCGATAGTCAATTTGGCACCGTTGGAGAGACTGCAGTACAGCCCAAGTCTCAATCGAATCACAGGCTTTCTCGTAGTCCACAAACGCTAAGCAGAGAGGCTGATTATACTCCTCAGTCTTCTGTATAACCTGCCGCAGCGTTTGTATGTGGTCCACGGTGCTGAAGCCTTTTCGAAATCCGGCTTGTTCGGGAGGCTGGAAGTCGTCGAACCTGCGTGCAAGACGATTCGTGATGACTCTGGAAAACAGCTTGTAGACATGACTCAGAAGCGAGATGGGCCTGTAATTCTTAAGTAGGGCATTATCGCCCTTCTTAAAGAAGAGTACCACCACACCTCTGCTCCACGCCTGTGGCGTTTTCCCTTCGAGTATGACGGAATCAAATAGCTTCTGAAGGGCCTTAGGGACCGGTTTTCCACCCGCCTTCAGAAGTTCAGCCGTAATTCCGTCCTCACCCGGCGCCTTGTTGTTTTTCAGCTGCTTCAGAGCCATCCTAATCTCGTACAGGCTGACGTCCGGGATATCTTCGGTATAGTGTCGAGTCAATCTAGCTCTTGGGTCGTTTGCTAGATTCACAGTGGGTTTGGTAATTGACGTGTACAATTGTCCATAAAAAGTCTCGATCTCTCCCAGAAGCTCCGATTTGGCGGATATGACTCTGCCATCGTCGGTCTTCAGTTTCGTGAGCTGGCTTTGCCCAATAGACAGATCTCGTGCAAATACTTTAGAGCCCTTATTCCGCTCAATTGCATCCTTAATCCTTGCGGTATTAAAGCGGCGAAGGTCTCGTTTCAGAGACTTCGAGATTTGTCTATTGAGCTGCCGATACATGCACGCATCGTCTGAAGACTGCAGAATCATCTCACGCCTCTTCTTCATTAACTCGAGGGTCGGATCAGAGAGCCTTTTGTTTTTATTTGTACGGTGAGTCTTGAAAAACTTAGACCCGACCGTATGGACAGTTTCCACGAACCCATCGTTATATTCGTCCACGTTGCTTCCTAGGCACTCGAAACGATTTTGGAGTTCGAGCTGAAAGCTCTCGGGGTTTTGGACTTGGATCTGTGCTGGACGGAGCGTAGACCTCACCAGTCGAGATCTTTCAAGCTTGATATTGATATTCAATGTGCCTCTTACCATGCGGTGATCACTTCCAGTTTTCACCGCGTTGATCACAGAGACATCATTGAATATTTGCTTCTTCGTCGACATGATGAAGTCAATCTCATTTCTGGTGGCACCATCAGGGCTTTGCCAGGTCCACTTCCTACGCTCACGTTTTTCGAAGAAGGAATTCATCATATAGAGGCCTTCCTTCTCCATAAAACCAGCCAATAGGTGTCCCCGGCGGTTCCGATGTCCAAATCCAAATTGCCCCACTCGCAGCTCATCACCGTCTCGTTTGCCCAGTTTCGCGTTAAAGTCCCCCATGACCACGGTGAAGTGAGTCTTAGAACCATGCATGGCTCTGGATATATCCTCATACATGGACTCCACTTCGTCGTCGGGGTGTGTCGAGGTCGGGGCGTAAACCTATATGACCTACAGCGAATATCTTGATGATATTCTGAGTATAAGGTACGCCACCCTGGTCGACACACTCTCGATCCTCACCACATTGTTCACAAGGGACTTGTGGACGATAAACCCAACACCACCCTGGGACTGATGGTCACCCTCCCGGAAATAAAGCAGGTTACCGGATTTGAGAATTATCGTGTCCTCCCCCTGTCTTCGGACTTCCGATAATCCCACTACACTCCATCGTAACCTGCTCAATTCTTCTTCAAGTTCGGTTATCTTCTCGTCAGACCGGAGTGTTCGCGTATTGTATGTAGCCAGGTCTAGTCGTCGTTTTCTAAAGGGGTAGCCGGATCCCATCCGGAGATTCTTCGCACCCCTTGCCTCGCCGTAACCTTGACCGCTACCGAAGTCAAGGGTAGACGGGCTGCCGGGCACTAGGGGCCATTTTTTGTTTGTGCTTATCATTTGGGGGGTTTTGCCATAATCGCCACGCTTGGCATGCGGGTTGGCGATCGCAGTTGGTTGTTGCAATTCACAGAGGATGCTGCTGCCCATTCTCTGGTATGTCCCTTAGTCGCCTCTTACGACAACCACGGGAAGAGATGGGATGGTGTTATTCTTTACGTCCGGACACCATACGGAACATATTTCAGAATATATTTCAAAGTATATTCCCACGCAATAATTGAATTTTTGCATTCCCTAAACCACTGTACAAAGCAGTTGGACCAGTCTTCTTTAGGGACCTTTTCAATGGCTTTATGGAACGCATTCACCGTCGATTCAGGGCTTGTAAAACGTGTGCTCTAAGTTCGTCTTTAATTTTTGGAAACAAATAGAAGTCACAGGGTGCAAGGTTCGGGCCGAAAGGTAGATGCGTCAACAGTTCCATAATTGAAGCCTTCGTGGTGGAGGAGTACATTGCTTCGAGGATGGTTTTTGTAGACTTTTTCTAAGACTCTGGACAAGCAAGTGTTGACATACCAATTTACAGTCACTGTCCTTTGATCTTCAAGCGATACTGTAGTACCTATAATGTCCTG
The DNA here is from genome assembly GCA_949316375.1 of Mythimna vitellina. Lineage (NCBI taxonomy): Eukaryota > Metazoa > Arthropoda > Insecta > Lepidoptera > Noctuidae > Mythimna > Mythimna vitellina. The sequence continues at coordinate 8,587,484 of OX438696.1, forward strand.
ATTTGCCGAAAAAAGAAGCAACTATTTTTTTACCAACACTTCGACTTTTCTTAACTTTCGTCGGCAAATCTTCGAAAAGAAAGATCCACTCTGCCGACTGGCTCTTTTTTTCAGGTTCAAAGCAGTACTCCCAGGTTTCGTCACTTGTCACAATATTATAGACAGCCAATGGCAGTCCTCCATTAAACTTTTTTATCGTTTTACGGCGTCACTGGACACGCAGTCGTCGTTTCGTCAAAGAGATGATCACGCCCACGTCTAAATTCTCCAAACTACGAATACACTTCATCACTAAATGCCAATTGAAGTCCCTGGCAACTCTCTTGTTGACTTAAGCCTCAACGAAAATCATAAAAAATCATTGAACGAAAATGTTCACGAGTTAAATTAATTTTGATAGCGACACAGTCTTCAAAAGTACGCCCCAATAAAAAAAAAACAAATGACAGTCTCGCAAATAAAAAGTCATATTCTTGCAAAGAATTCAATTTTCGAATTCTATTGTTTTTTCATTCTTTTATTGTAAATGGTCAGACCCATAGACTTCCACGTACATGCAATCAATCTGATTGTTTGTCATTATTTTTCAAGCAAAGTTTTACCGATATAGTGTTTTAATTTTATGATCGAACTTGTAGATTTTTAGTAAATAGGTTAAATTCAATATTCCATGCAATATTTTCAAGCATTGTGTCAGCACATCTCTTTCTTTTATATGCAGTCCAAGAGTGTCCGCGCTTTAGGTACTGTAATCCTCTTAAGGGTTTGTCCGCACAGCGATATTTCACCGCTAGGTTTTTTTTCGTCATTCTGTAACACATTGAATCTTATGAAAGTGTCCGCACAAACAATAAAAAATAGCGCGTTAAAAAAAATGTTATTTCGTGCAGATTTGAAGTGATGCGGTGCGGAAATAAATCCGCGCGGATTTTTTGTGCAGTATAGAGTAGTTATGGCTATGTTCGCACTGCGAAATAAAATTCGCGCGTCTTGCTCAGTCCTGCAACGGCAGCGCTATGTAAAATTTTTGTGTATTAGGCACGAATGATTTTTTACCTAATATTATACATATAAAAATCTCGTGTTATAATATTTGTTATATTCGTAGACTAATCTTTACTCCCCTAAACCCACACCCTATTTTTTTCTTTGATTGTTTATATGATAGAACAACGTTTGATGGGACAGCTATTAATAATGTGGGTAATAGAGGGATTTCATGGAAATGAATCCTAGACTAATATGCGTTTAAGTCTTTTTATTATCTCCGATCCCTACAGTGCCTATTTATAGACTAATGATCCTTACATCAAACAACCTTTATCGAGATCGTTTGTTCATATACGCTTGTTGAATGAGATATTAACTTTGGTCCCTAAATGATCTTTTCTCTTTAGTCTTTCACCAGTGAAAGAAAATTATTTCAATAACTAGCTTCTGCTTGCGGATTCCCTCTATCTTAACTCGGTGTCCTAAGTAGATGATTGAATGCGATCGCAATCGCGAATTGGAATGGTGATGAGTGAAGCGATGCGGTCGTATTAAGTTGGTTAGATATTTTCACACAAACTCTTGCGGAGCGGTGACTTGTTTCATATAAATGGCGACTTACTTTGGAGGATGAACAAAGGAGTGGCCGTCCTATGACGGCTGTCACGGAAGAAAGTGTGCTGGCAGTAAAAAAAATAATTCAAGAAAACAGACGAATCACATACGACGAGATTCAACAAACACTACAGATTGGTTCGCGAAGCGTTCACAAGATTCTACACGAGCACCTTTGCGTGGGGAGGATTGTTTGCCGCTGGGTGCCGCATAACCTCACCGAAGCTCTGAAGCAAGCCTGCGTGGAGTGGTGCCGTGATATGATTCAAAAATTTTAAGCATGCTCGTCTCGGCGCTTCTATAACATTGTGACAGACAATCCTTCCGAGTGAATTTCGATCACAGTGGTCAATCTCAATAGAGATTAGCAAAATACGCAGGGAATATTATAGTGCACCAGTGCGTGAGTAAAAACAAGTGTACTCTCTGTTCCTTCAGAAGCAAAATTTCACAGTTCGATGGGACGGCAATCCAATAAGACCGGAACGGGATCAGACGAGGGACCAACGGCTTTACGTGCTTTCCGAGGCACAGGGGTGACACTCCACCAACTTCTAAACTCCGGACTGCTACAGAGTAATTTGTTATGGAAACCCCACGTTCAACAATCCTTGTGACCATGAGACCAACGAGGCAGTTATTATACTGATAATATAAGTGACCAGTGTGATTACATATGCAGAAAATTATTTCAATAATTGGTACCATTTAGTTACACTTAAAACCTGCTAAATCATACATGCAACAAAATATAATTAGATTTTTCATCTATAACACCGATACCGCTCTACTTTTTAATCGTTTTCAGATTTTCGATTCAATGCGTTTTTCCGGAATTGAAATTCGATCGAAATCGGTACCGAGAATCGAGTGTTAATGCTTCCATTGTTTCTCTTTTGAGAGTATTTTATTGGAGAACGTTTCGATCCGAGTACGATAATACCATTGTACCAATTGTACTTGGATTCATTATAAATTGGACGTCGTTTTTGTTCTTTTGCAGTTTCTTTACATTAAATGTATCGGAATGCATTTAAAAAAAAGCCTTTTAATTGGGTATATTCCTGTGTTTATTTTTGTCCAATATTTTATAAGGAACAACTAAGAACACTAATGAGAAATGTTTTCTTTGAAACAATATTAGACTAGAATAAACTTTATTGTACACTAAAAAAGTAACACAACTTATAAATAAACTTTAATTTTTTTTTTTTTTTTTATTGATATAAACCAGTGCTTGACTGCAATCCCACCTGATGGTAAGCGGAGATGCAATCATTGATGGTCAGGCGCACTAGTTTATTAAGAGCCTATTCACTCTAGCTTTGAAGACACCTATATTATAGTTGGACGGAAAGACCGCAGCAGGCAGATTGTTCCAGTCCTTCGATGTACGCGGTATAAACGACGAAGCGAAACGCTTAGTCCGGACCGTTGAAGTTTCAACAACGTAAGGGTGGATACTCGCCGTGCGTCGGCTTGTCCGATGGTAGAAAGGAGATGGCGGAATCAAGTCATGCAGTTCCCGCGCACACTCTCCAAAATGTAACCTGTAAAACACCGATAAGCTGGCTACTCTGCGCCTGTGCTCGAGGCTTTGTAGATTGGACTTAACCAAATCTGGATCCCCAATTAGCCTCTTCGCACGCCTTTCCACTGAGTCCAAAGCTGCTAGATGGCATTTTGCGGCACCAGCCCATATGTGACTGCAGTACTCCACACACGATCGGACCTGTGCTTTGTATAACATTAGAAGCTGTCCCGGTGTGAAGTACCGTCGGACCTTTGCAAGAACGCCTAGTTTTCTAGCAGCTACCTTGGCTTTGGACTCAATGAACCGCCCGAAATTGAGATCTGAGGAAATTTCAACTCCTAAGAGTTGAAGGCGGTCGGTGCACTCCAGGGATACATTCTGAAAAGCGGGAGCCAAGGTGAACGGGCTCCTCTTAGCGGTGAACAGACACGCTTGTGTTTTGGCGGCGTTGAATCTTACCAGATTGGTTTCGCCCCACTTGGAGACTGCCTGAAGTGAGACATTCGTACGCTCTACCATAGCCTCTCGTTCGGACCGAATTTGCTCCTTACTGGCCCGAGGACCTGGCAGGTACCTCTCTACAACTGTGCTATCGTCTGCATACCCATAGATACCGGGCATCAGCAGATCGTTAATATACCCCTGAGGAACTCCGGCATTAGTCGTCATGGGCTCTGATGAGCATCCATCGACAACAACTCGGAGAGACCGTTCACTCAGAAAGTCTTTTACCCAGTTAATCAGGCCAGGGGAAATGCCGTACGCTGGAAGCTTACTCAAAAGGCTGGCGTGCCATACCCTGTCGAAGGCCTTCGAGACTTCTAAGGAGACAGCAATCGCTTCTCCATTCTTCTCGAGGGCCTCGCCCCACATGTGAGTGGTATACACTAGTAGGTCCCCAGTAGACCGATTTTGGCGAAACCCGTATTGTCGGTCACTGAGGAGATCGTTACCTTCCAGGTATGCCAGGAGGCGCGAGTTCAATACACGCTCCATAATCTTGCAGAGTATGGAGGTTATTGAAATCGGCCGATAGTTGGCAGGATCGGCACGACTGCCCTTTTTGGGCACGGGTTGCACGTTGGCAAGCTTCCAGGACTTGGGCACTATACCAGTCCTAAATGAGAGGCGATACAAGCGCGTCAATACAGGAGACAACTCGGGCGCACATGCCTTGAGAACTATTGCTGGTATACCATCTGGTCCACTAGCTTTATTCACGTCTAGACGACACAGTGCTCTCAAAACTTCTCTGTTCCTTATGCGAATATCGGGCATTGAGGTGTTGCAGTGAGGTAGAGTTGGTGGAGTAGCACTGCTAGTGTCAAGACGAGAATTGTGGGCGAAGAGAGCTGCAAAGAGACCTGCTTTCTCTCTCGCTGTGTGAGCCAGTGTTCCATCAGGTTTAACCAGCGGAGGCAATGTGGGCCTACAGAAGTTCGTTTCGACCGATTTGGCAAGGGACCAGAATGCTCTGCTACCGGACGGCTGTGCAGAGAGCTTTGCGCCAATATGTGTAATGCGGTCGAACCGAGCCTTCTTCAGTGCCTTTTTGTAGGACTTGGCAGCATGGTTGAAAGCTCTCTTCTTTGAGCTCAGATCCGGAGCTTTGCGATCACGAGCGTCAACCCATGCGAGAAACGCCGAATGCTTACGCTCTTCAGCTTGAGCGCAATCGGCGTTGAACCATGGTTGAGCTGAGCCTCCGATGGGTACGTCTCTATAAGGGATGAAAAACTCCATAGCTTGACGTATCACATCGGATATAGCATCTGCACAGCTCGACGGATTTTCAGAAGAGAAGCAGACCTGCTGCCAAGGATAAGACGCAAAAAAGTGCCGCATCTCATCCCAATCTGCTGACCTGTAACGCCATATTCTCCGTTGACCACGTGAGTCGCAGTCAGGTGGGGAGAAGCACGAAACAGACTTCACCAGACAGTGATCTGAAGTTCCCAGTGGCGAGGAAACTGTTACAATACATCTGTCCGGATCGGTGGTCAGCAGAAGGTCCAAACAATTGGCAGTATGACCAACTACATCAGGCACCCTAGTCGCTTGCTTAACCAGCTGGGAAAGGCCCATCGACACTGCAAAGTTTCGCGCTTCTCTCCCAGCATGGTCGGTCTTCTGGTATGGGAAAAGCCAGTCTTGGTGGCAGGCGTTAAATTCCCCCAGAGCGACGAGCTGCGCATCAGGGTGCCGATGCAGAGCCTTATCGGCGGCCTCACTGAGGTGGTCGAACAACCGAGTTGTCTCCTGATCACCGCTGTGCGATCGGTAAACACAGGCATAGACAATTTTGTCCATACCAGTGTCCACCAACAGCCATAGCGTGGATAAATTTGGGTCTTCAAGGTGACGGAGACGCTGGCAGCAGATGTCATTACGGACGTACACACAGACCCCGGCACGCTGCAGGAAATGATGCTCCAGTGAGTATCCCGGGTAGTTGAGGTACGCCGTATCTGACGGACATCTAATTTGGGTCTCCGTCAAGAAAAGCAAGTGTGGCTTCTCAGTCTCAAGATGGTGGTGGACCGCATCGAGATTAGAGTGCAACCCTCTAATATTTGAGAGGTGCACTAGAAATGAGAGGACGTGCATCCGCTGTAGACACTTGCCTTTCTTTTTACCTTCCATTTTATATATTATTCTATATATTATTTTATATTTTGTGGAGTGAATAGGAGAGATGGAAGATGGCAGTTGAGCGAGGTGATGCGATTTTAAACCCTACAACACGACCAGAGTTGCTGCGTCAAAGGAGGGTTGATCTGGAGACTGCGGGGACGCCCGAACCCCCCCAGGGATCGCCATCGGGTCCTCCCGCCCGGTCGCCAACCGGCACGATGGGGCCACCCTGGGATTTTTCGCAGTTGGCGGGGCAGCCTTTCGTGTGTGGCTGGCACACTACTTGGGCCCCCAACTACCTGCGGTCGGCCAGCGGAGCACCGTGCTTCGGATCCCGCTACCCTCCACGATCAAACATCCGACACAACAACAGTTGGCGCATCGGACCCAGTATACGTCACAACACAACTGCTCAGACCCATCTTCCACCATACGGCTTCACCAGACATCACGCCGGAACACGACGGATCGCTTGGCGGCATGGCTTTGTCTGGTGGGTGGTAACTTTTAAGCCGGCAGCCGATGCTATGGCCTACCACCGCATTTACTGCTCGTTTAGCACTACCCAGGGGACACGTGTAGGGTGGTCAGAACTAAGTAAATCCTACGGACGCAAGCAGTTCATCCCCCAAAATCTATGGGTAGAATGGCGGTCTTATCGCTAACAGCGATATCTACCAGACAACTGTAGGATAGATCGTAAGAATTAGTTCATAAATGAAGTAGCAATTATCATTTTAAATAATAATAATAATAATTTTTATTTCTCAAAAACAAGAACAACATATGACAATTATATGGAAATGCTTGGAATCGGTGTGACAGATGATGTACCTATACAAAAGTTTTAGCGTCTGAATCCGAACTAGGGAGAACCTGTATTTAGGATTTCAGCAACCAATCCCCCTGAGCTATAAAAATTTTACAAACACATATGCGCCAGCATTTTAGACTACAATTCAATTAATACAAAACATGAATAATTTTTGGTTATTAGGAAGAGTACTGTAGAAGTGTGTTTATGAGAACCTCTCGCTGTGTTGTGCGGTATAATGCATGGGTGACAGCAAGAGGATGAGTGGGTGCGTGAATGAGTATACTTGAGTAGTTAGGTGTGTGTGTAGATTACAGTAATATTTAGCGTAAATGATGTCAGTTTAGACTAAGTTCTACCTTGGTATGGTTAAAAGTACCTCAGTCTCATCGTACGTGATGATAACCTTTCCAACATGATTTTTTCCATGATTTTTATTGTTGATAGGTTTGAATAGAGTCACTCTTGACTTAAAGATCCCCAGGTTGTAGCCATCAGGAAACACAGACTCCGGCAGGGAATTTCACTCCTTAGCTGTACGCACAATGAATGTGTTCCTAAAACGTTATGTGCATATAGGTGGGATGTCCACCATGTACCAGTGGTGCATGGTCGTACGCCAGGTGATCTGTTGCACACTAAATTAATTAGGCTATTCAATTCCGACGCACACTCCCCGAAATGCAACCGGCAAGAAAACCGACAGTCAGCAACTCGGCGTCGATGATCAAGACTTTGAAGCCTCGATTCGACGAGTACATATGGAGTACTGCTCTCATCTTTGGGACGGATCTGCCAGATACCAGCTTGATGCACTTGAGACAATTGAGAGGTGAGCCAAAAAGATCCAGTGATCCAGAGCAGTACTCCATTCACAATCGAACTAGCGCTTGATAAAATTTGAGCACCTGTTCTGGCTTAAAATCTAACCTTTTCGAGGATTCCCATCTTTTTTGTAGCCAGTAGAGTCTTTGCTTGAATGTATGGCCCAAAGTTGAGTTGATCGGTGATCGGCACGATTAGACCCCGGGAAGTTGGGGAAGGGCTGAATTGGCTCCTTTTAGCGGAAAACAGACACGCCTGGGTTTTACCAGCATTGAACCTGACTAAATTGACATCGTCCGATTCTTAGACTGCCTCCAAGGGCAAGTTCAAGCTCTCAACCATAGCCTCTCGGAGAGACTGGATCTGATCCACAAATTCCTCTTTAAGTGCTATTTCTGTTAAAGAAAATCGCATTATTTAGGAGGCGTATACCTATAAACAGACAGACGTGAAAATCGGCATTGTTTATTAAAGATAAAGAAGACAAATACCTTTCAATTGACACGTCCTGTCCTCACCACAGCATATAGCGTCACATTACGCTTCTAACCAAACACTCCATCACTGCGCAAACAATAAAAAATGCAGCTTACCAACAGACCCACTGGCTGTGTTACGTGAAAGTTTTATAGCCCACCCTTATTGGCCAAGAAATGGCTTTATAGCGCTGTTGATACGGATCTTAGGGCGTATTCTGATCAGCAAAATGTTCCAAGAGTTTTTGGATATCTGCAAATAAATATTTGTTTTGTATGAGTAATATGTAGGCCTAGATTATTCCTATATGAACGAATTTGTGCTAGCGTGTATTGTATTATACTCTTCTTTTTTCGAATACTTTATACAATTATGGTTCTCAGATAAGTTTCCGCTAAGCCAATTGAAAAATAATCGCCTCTATATACGATAATCAAATGTGACAGGGTTTCAAAATTATGTAATAAATGATTGCTTCCATTATATTTTCACTGCTTCACTTTTATTTCATAACTTATCTTCCCTTAGGAACCAAAGGAAAAAATTATTATACAGCCACTAACACAAGAGCTTCTGAGGAGTTCTGGCATGGCGACTAAGTACCAAGAGACGCAGCATTAGAAGGCCTCCGCTAGGTGAACTGATGATTTAGCGAGGTTCGCGAGATTCTGATGGATGGGAGACACACAGGACTGAGTGTTGTGGCGACACTTAGGAGAGGTTATGTCCAGCAGTGAACGTGATAACCACAAGAACTTTATATTGAAAGTATTTACTAGACCCAGAATAAGGTCTCCAATAAATAACCACTACCATCCTGTAATTGTGTTTGATAAGAAAACTACGTTGGAACGTTGGCGCATTTGCCAAACAGTGACCAATGCTAACCAACGTTAACCCAAGCTTGTTATTTTATTCATGCCAGCAGGATTATTATATATTTACCCGAAATCTCTGTATTTGCTTCTCTATTACCCTTTCCAAATAACCAGTGCCCCCGTCCGGGCACTTGGGTTTAACAAATTGTTTATTAAGATTTGAATTTGTAATTAAATTAATGTAAATACAGGTTAGCTCTTTGAGGTAGTTTATATTGTATAGTAGTATCTATGAATATACAGGTGACCGTTGCGATATCAGTTTTCTTGAGTTAATAAAGACAAAAGTGTTCAGCAATTACAGCTGTTAGAGCGGATTTCATCATCGTCATCAAGAACAACAACCACAACAACACATTAAAAAACAACAACAGAACATAACCGCAACACACGCATACAACAACACAAACACAACACTAGAATAACATACAACAAAAGCAACATAGGTTATAAGCTAAAATTGTTACTAACATCCTATTTTTTTTTTTGTAGTTGTGCAGGCTATGTTGCCTGAAATAATAATTATTATTTCTGTAATTATTATCATAACAGCACAGCTCAACTTCGCCTACTGCTGATTACAGGCCTCTCACTACCTGTGTCAACCTCAACAATCCTCTGCCAATTATTTATCCAGAGTGGAGAAATGATAACGAATCACCAACAGAATGCTAAAAATCACAAACTGTCATCACTGATTCGCTGGTGATATCAGGGTGCTTTGAGTTATACAATACGTGTTGCCATATTTTAGGATACATGTTCCAACAAAACAAGTATCAAGAACAACAACCACAACAACACATTTAAAAACAACAACAGAACATAACCGCAACACACGCATACAACAACACAAACACAACACTAGAATAACATACAACAAAAGCAACATAGGTTATAAGCTAAAATTGTTCCTGACATCGTATGTTTTTTTTTTGTAATTGTGCGGGCTATGTTGCCTGAAATAATAATTATTATTTCTGTAATTATTATCATAACAGCACAGCTCAACTTCGCCTACTGCTGATTACCTCTCACTACCTGTGTCAACCTCAACAATCCTCTGCCAATTATTTATCTAGAGTGGAGAAATGATAGCGAATCATCAGTGGAATGCTAAAAATCACAAACTGTTATCACTGATTCGCTGGTGATAGCAGTGTGCTTTGAGTTATACAATACGTGTTGCCACTATCTCAGGATATATGGTCCAACACAAAACAAGTAGGATCGGGGTAAATACATTATTCACAATTGCATTTTGCAAACGCTTGGATCATGGGGTCTGAGTGCGGGTTTCCTATTCAAAGACATTTCTCACCGAATGACCGTCTTTTGCGTGACCAGCCCCCCTAGCCAAGTTACAATCGTATCGTTCGCGCCGAACGCCTCGAGTAGACACACCATCTCAACGCTCAGTCATGTGGTCAGAACAAAGTAATCGGAGGCGCGGCCTGCTCGATGCGTTCAGCGCTAACGAAACGATTGTAACTTGGCTAGGGGGACAGAGCTCTGGCTCGATCTTTGCCCAAAGAATTAGTATTGCCATTCAACGTGGCAAAGCTGCCATTCTTCTGGGCAGATGACAGTAATTTGGAGGCATTAAATGCCTGAGTGTATTTTATATTTGTATATATGTACGTAGTAAGGTTTAATATAAGTATAAACAGTTTTATAATGATCCCACGGCTAGAATTCAGGCTTCCTCTCAAGAAGAAGGAATGGGCCGGAATCCTCCATGTGAACCTACATACACAACCTTATTACATCATATGGTTAACATATTAACAATATTAACGCACAAACGATGTAATTACATGTCCATCCTAGGTTGTCTAATATCGCTGTCACCAATAAGACTACATTTAAGTTTGTGTATAAGTTTTGTTACTATTTTGTTCCTGTGTACAATAAAGTTTGGTGGATGTTACATGTGTTCGAATTTTTGGTTCTAGGACATGCCGGTTTCCTTACGATGTTTTCGTTCACCCGCACGCCAGTCCGCGTGGTGGATTACGGTCCATTCCTTCTCCTAGAGCGGAGGTCTGAATCCCAGCAGTGGGAGCATTATAAGGCCGACTATGCTATGTACAATAAAGTTTATTCTATTCAATGTCATTACGAGTATATTGTTTCACATTTAAATAGTTATATGCTATTATAGAGCCAAAACCAACATATAAAATTACACGCATGCCTTTCTGATAATAATATTTCTCTATAATTTTCTACACTGAAACCGGCCGACGGAAACAAGGATTAAGTTAGTAATTTGTTTGAAACTTTCACTTTCACCGCGTTCTAGTTAACAATGGTACGTTTAAATTTGGTTTAGAACTGCGAGTGAATAATTAACTTTATTTCGCCCTGAGTGGCGTCGGTTGCATGATTTCCAAGTCGAGGATTTCAGGAATTCTAATCGGTTTACAGCGAAGGAACTGAGCAAGTATTTTAAACGATGATAAGCTAGAGAATCAAAAGTGATATATATTTCTGAATGGTTGAGTTTTTAGCCTCAAGGTAATGTAGAGTACGGTCAAAATATGTTGACCATTTTGAAACAAAAGTAAAATATGTGTGTAGATCCTCTCATCTGGAGAAATTGCGTTTTTAGCCGCAAGATGAACGAGATGTACAATATGAAATCAAAACGTTTTGACCACTTTGAAGTTAGGAGTTCCAATGTATGGCATATGCTCGAAAAAAACAAGCAATATGCAGTTTTTGTAAGAAATCGTCCAATAAGTTCTTCCGCACAGCTAGAGATAGTTTTTTTTTTTTTTTTTATTGGATATAAACCAGTGCTTGACTGCGATCCCACCTGATGGTAAGCGTAGATGCAATCATTGATGGTCAGGCGCACTAGTTTATTAAGAGCCTATTCACTCTAGCCTTGAAGACACCTAAATTATAGTTGGACGGGAAGACCGCAGCAGGCAAATTGTTCCAGTCCTTCGATGTACGCGGTATAAACGACGAAGCGAAACGCTTAGTCCGGACCGTTGAAGTTTCAACAACGTTAGGGTGGATACTCGCCGTTTGTCGGGTTGTCCGATGGTAGAAAGGAGATGGCGGAATCAAGTCATGCAATTCCCGTGCACGGAAGACGAGCAATGGGTAGCTCGCCGTCCCGCCAACCGGTAACCGTCCGGACTGAGCTCAAGTCGTTGACGGTGCGACGTTTTCCACGCGCGTCTCAAAGAGATTGCAGCAAAACCACCAAAGGCCCAGCAGGGCCGAAGCCTACTTGGGCCGTATGTGGACTTCTAAAATGGGGACCCTCTTTTAGAAGTCGACGTATGCCATGTTCCTAGGACGCAAACACAGGCCTTTCAAAACATTGCCTCTCACTCCACCCTAGAGTGAGAGATGAATTATCGCCTTAAAAAAAATTGAGAAAACCCTCGGTAGGTGATGAATGTCTTTATCAGTCAAGAGATCACTATTATGCTCACTTTATGCAATACTCTGGTCGAAAATAAGAACTGTCATCAGAGCATTTTACTTTAAGATTTATTTGAAAAGGGGCTATCCACAATTCCACACCCTATAGACGTCGGGTATTCCGAATAACCCATATCAACGCTTGACAACTGGATTTGTCCAAATGATGAAAAGCTCAAAATAGAAGGTACTGTACTAACAACGATGGCATTCGAACAAACAGACCGTAAATAATTTGATATTGTTGTCCCTGTATAAATAAATTTTATCATCCAAATAAAATTAAAAACGAAACATAAAATAACCTTTGAAATCCTGCCAGAATATAAACAATGTTATCAATTGAAACGCACGTCTAATTGTTAGGCACTTTAATATTTTCATAGGACACTGAACCTTGCCGAGGTAATGAAAAAATAACACTGAGTCACTGAGGTATCAATTTTTCGTCGTTCCGCAAGTGGTAAAGCTGGTTTACACTTCCATGTAGAAAATATGACTGGGCAAATTGATAATGGAATTTCTATGCTGATTTAGAATATTCTGGGCTTGTACTGAGGCCTTTTTTTAGAGTTGGGAAATCATCAAATGGTTTCTAATGCTCTAGAGTGCCAGGTAAAGTGAAAGGGCGGTTCAGACTTTTATTCTCTAAAACTCACCTGTGTTATTAAGTTGCTCGTTGCATTCAAGGCCCTCGGTAACTATTTTTATTTTATTTTCAAATTGATATAAACCAGTGCTTGACTGTGAAATCCCACCTGATGGAAAATTCTTTCAAATAACACTGTGGAGTGTTTTCTCTCAGGTCGTCCCTTCAACCATCATCTCGTATAATCCATCCATCTTTTCTTAGGTCTCACAGTACAGTCTTCATCACCTTTCTGCCCTTTTCTCATGTTACTTTAGGTCAACACTTTTTTTTCTCTTACTCTATCCTATCAACCGTCACGATATCACTGACTGCCTTCTCCTTCATATCACTCCTCACACAATCCATTCATCTTTTCTTTGGCCTCCCTCTCCAGCCATCCACATGTATATTCATAACTCTTTTAGTAACATGCGTTTTATTCCTTCTCTTCACATGACCATATCAAGACAAACGATTCCCTTTCAACTTTTCAGTCACTGTCGCCACTTTCAAACTTCCTCTAATATATTCACTTCTCACTTTATCCATTCTCGTCACACCACACATCCATCTCAACATTCTTATCTCCGCTACATGCAATCTTTTTTCATCCGTCTTTTTCACAGCTCAATATTTTATTTCACATTTCAAACAGTATTTTTTGATATTTAATTAAACATAATAACTGAATCTTTGCACTGACAATATTTATTCAGGCAACTCGACATTTAATAATAGCATCACAGACGAAGCTTTTTCGATTGATGTCGTTACAAAATTTAATAATATCAATTAACAACGGAAAAATGAATCAGATATCACAGTGGAACGAAAAATAAATTGGGAACATTTTTTTACAAGTTCATGTTTCATAGGAATGGTTTTTTTTTGTTTATTTCAGATTGGCTCTCCGGCACGTTATGTTACGGTATATGCGTACAGACTGAAAACTAATGAATTCGTGGAATTTTTTTTCGTGTTTTCAAGGCATTAAAGATTTTTACTTTTGCAAAATTTTACCATAATACTTTGGACTGATTCTCTTATTATTTTCATCTTCATGTAGTAAGTAATTTTGAAGTTACTAAAATGTCTTTTTTGGTAATTGTAAACGTATTACAAACTAATTTAGGTATAACCGTAGGTTTTTAATCACAACTATTAATATCATACTATATACATTAGCATAATTAGCCTTTCAATTTTCCCACTGTTGGGACTCAGGCCTCCTCTCTAACGAGCCGTAATCCACCACGCAGGCCCAGTGCGGATTGGCAAATGTCACATGTCTTCGAATTTTTGGTTCTAGGACATGCCTGTTTCCTCACCATGTTTTCCTTCACCGTTTTGAGAGCAGTGGTGAAATAAATTACACAAAGTAGTGCGCCTGACTGGGTTTGAACCCGTGACCTACAACTCGTAACTCTCGGCCACTCGGCCATCACTGCTCTACTCGGCCACCACTGCTCTATTTATATACATTATAATCACACAAATATCATAAAGACCAAAGTTTGTATGTATGTATGTCACTCTTTCATCGTCAAACGGCTGAACAAAAATGTATGAATGACGCACGGGTAGACCTTAGCTTCTGCTAGCAGATTATTTTTTACAAGCAAATTATCCCATGGCAACATATTTCCAGAATAAAAACTATTCTATGTGTTATTTCAGGATATGGACTAAACCTGTGCAAAAGGTTTTTTCAAATGAGCCGCTTGAGCGTGAATGAGTAAAAACTTACACATCTACTTTCACATTTATTAATGTGATTATATCATGATGCCTGTATTTTGCAACGATATAAGGATACATATCGTCAGTTACATTGAAGATTCAAGTAACATTATACCCAAAACTTGCCATAAACCTAGGCCTCAAATCTTGAGCCTAGCCTGAGAAAAAAATCCAGATGAAACATAACTTTACCCAACCCGAGAATTAAACGCAGTACCTTGCGCAAATAACTACAAAACCAACGAGGCTGTTCAATTAATTTATTTATGCTACGAAATATAACAGCAGCATAATTGCCATATTTTATAGAATAAAATACTCATTTTTGCACATTTGCTTAATAATTTATTTCAATCCTGAATAAATATAAACCGGAAACCTCGGGTTGAATCCACTAAAATACAGAAACCATGGAGGTAAAGCTCCTACAATATATCTGTAAATATTTGTAGTACCTACATAAATATTCCCTTTGCCTACATTATGGAAAAGGGTCGTTTTCGACTAAACGGGGGAACCAGCACGTGATTTGAATAGAGACTATCAAATAACGTTGTACTAACCAATTATGTTAATTGAATTAATTGAAATAACGAATAAAATGATTGTACAATTACCATTAAATGCTTTGAGTATCATTTAACTGCGTTACAGAATTTCCTCTTGTTTCCCTGGTCTACGGAAAACTTTTGCTAACTAGATATACATAAGCATATTAAATAAAGCATAATCTGCCTTGTATTGTTTCCACTGTTGGGACTTAGGCCTCCTCTCTAGGAGATGGAATGGGCCGTAATACACCACACGGGGGCCAGAGCGGATTGGTGGATGTTATATGTCTTCGATTTTTTGTTTCTAAGCCTTCCGGTTTCCACTTGATGTTTTCCTTCACCAATTCGAGAGCAATAATTACACAAAGTAATGCACATAGCTGGCTTTGAACCCGTGACCTACAACTCGTAGGTCGGGGCGAAGCCTCTTCGCTGCCCGCACGCCGCTCGTGCTCAAGCTACACGCCGTACTCGAGCGGCGTAGAAGGTGCACGCGTGCCGTCCGCGGTACACCAAGCAAATTTACAATTTAGGCTCATAGTTCAAACGCGAAAGAAGCTACCTGCGCACGAGCTGCGCGCGCGCTGCACGCACGCCTCACTTGAGCCTTGCTGGATCTGCATTAGAGCGGCGCACCAAACTTAGGCTGTAACTGCACGCGAGTAACACACGCTCAGTTCACGAGCGGCGCATTTGCCAGGTCTGGACACACCTTAAGAAACCGCTGACTTTGTGGCCATAGTTTTACTATGGCCCAGCTGTAAGTGACATTCTCTTTCATTTGTTTTTTGCTTTAAATATTGGAATTGATTACTGATTTCCTAAACCTTCAAATCGAAGCAACGTGGTGGAAAACATTCATATAGTATCTACTTACTCGGAACAGCAGTTATTTAATTTTGCAATATAATAAATACCTCGGTTACCGGAACTAGCAATACGTAAACAAGTATTTTTACTGTTTGGTGCCCTAATAAAATAACAATATCATACTCAACTGTGAGGATTGGGTAGCTATAATATTGATAATTTATTTATATAAGCTCTAAGCTCACCGTTTTATTATTTCTGCTAAAGAACCCACAATTGCAAAAAAATTTAGCGACCTACTTTTATTTTCAGAGTAGGGGATGCTTTCTTAGTATTTAGACGGAGCAGTGGGGATTACCGTCAGGATGTAATCTCTAATCTCTAATGTGAGTACCATGGAGCTTTTTATGGTTTTTATGTTGCTACTGGACTTATTTGACATAAATGAGCATGGCAGTTGAGAGTTTGTCATGCTCACTCAAATGTCTCACTGATGGTGGCGCGGGTGTTGGATCATTCGAATCCCTTCAAAATGGTTGAGCTGAGTGGTGCTAATATTAGCGTCATGTCCGTGAACGGGCGCTGTCAGTTGAGGCTGGTCATCTCTTAGCTGCCAGTTGCTATTTTAATATCTATATTTAGTTTTTATTTTTATTTACATTGTCCTCACATGATAGCGACAAGAAACATGTAACAGAGATATTTGTAATTACAAAATATGATTGAAAAGAGTGTCCATGGAGTTTCTTGCACATTCTTCTCCATAGAGATCTACGCTTTGGAATGTGCAATTAGCATCATTTATTTTTATTTTTCTGACTGACTGACTTCTTGACATTTCAAAAGTGCCTGTAAATGGTTTATTTGGAATAAATGCTATTTTGATTTTGATTTTGAATCCTGATTTGGTCTTTTTTAAAGAGTAAATAGATTACTTCTAGGCCAGTGTTTTCCAATCTGTGGGTCGCGACCCCCAGGTAGGTCACAAAGTTTTGCTTAGGGGGTCGCGGTCGCGAATCAGGTAAAAGTGAAAAGTGAGGGTTACTGACCCTGTACTAGAAAAAAATATAACGATCCAGTAATAAAGTCTGAGCTTTAATACTTTTTCTTCTTTTGTTTTTTTTTTTATTACGCAAATTGTGTGCTATAACACACAAAAATGAAAAAAAAAATTGTGTGTATTGTGTGTAAAAGGAAGTTAGTGATAGCATGACGAGTAACAGGGTAGAGTGGAAGAAAAGACGTGTTGCGCCGACCTCAAATAATACGGGACAGTGGCAGGAAGATGATGAAATTGTGTGCTATTTGAAACATATTCGACTTAGACGTCTAAATAAAAAAGCAGTTCCAAAAGCGCAGTAGACTCCCCTCTAGCGTTTGGACCGCTGAAATTAATCGGCGAGTGACATAAACGGGCGTGTTGGGCCGTGTGTGGGATAAAAGTTATCAAAATGCCTTCGTGTGCTTTTATGCATTGTAGAAATCATAGAAAATCAACAAACAAATCATATTTCACTCGTAAGTACATGAAAACTTAAAATTTCTTACAATATTTCAAATTTCACTTATTGTTTTGGTCGCCATTTTGCGAAGCAAGATAGCGTCATTCATAATCGTAAGCATTCGGCGGCTAACGCAATTTTGATCGCACGACAGCGCTGGCTCTTATCTCTATCCTCTATCAGTGACTATAGGTTTGCGACTGTGATGACACTGATCATAGATGTGTGAGTATCCGTGCATGCATTAGTACATAGAGTCCAGGTTTTCTGATGGCGATGTTAGCGCATAACGTATTTTTCCTTATAATATATCAATGAGTATACCCGTCCGCTCACTGAAATCTTACAGTCTTAAGGGGTCGCCATTATTTGTCTATTTAAAAAAGGAGTTACGTATTCAAAAAGATTTAATATATAATAAACCTAGTTCTAAGCAAGCGTACTCCATTGTCGACCACAACATGGCTTACCAACAGGTGAGATATTGCTCAAACGCTAGATTATCAATCATCATCTTCCTGCCCTTATCCCGTGTTATTTGGGGTCGGCGCAACACGTTTTTTTCTTCCACTCTGCCCTGTTACTCGTCATGCTATAACTAACTTCCTTTTCTTTCATATCACTCTTCACACAATCCATCCATCTTTTCTTTGGTCTCCCTCTTCCTCTCCATCCATCCACATGTAAACACATAACTCTTTTAGTAACATGCGTTTCATCCCTCCTCTTCACATGACCATACCAAGACAAACGATTCCCTTTCAACTTTTCAGTCACTGGCGCCACTTTCAAACTTCCCCTAATATATTCATTTCTCACTTTATCCATTCTCGTCACACCACACATCCATCTTAACATTCTCATCTCCGCTACATGCAATCTTTTTTCATCCTTCTTTTTCACAGCCCAACATTCTGATCCATACAGTATGACAGGCCTTATCACGGACTTGTAGATTTTACCCTTCAACTTGAGGGGCATCCGTGGGTCACAAGTTGTTCCCGTGACCTGTCTCCATTTCATCCATCCTGCGTTGATCCGATGTGTTACGTCCCGGTCTAACTCACCATTCCCTTGGATGAGTGACCCGAGGTACCGAAAGTCAGAGCAGATCGGTATGGGCGTTCCAGCTAGAGCTAAAGGCACTGGATTGGAGAGACCGCCGAAATCGCAGAACAAGTATTCCGTTTTGGTTCTACTCAATTTCAGGCCAACACTCTCCAGTCTGTGCCACCACACCTCCAATCTGTTCTGGACCTCTAGGCCACTCTCAGCAACTAACACAATATCATCAGCAAACAACATACACCAGGGAGCCTCTTCCTGAATGTCCGACGTCAGAGCGTCCATTATCATCAGGAAGAGGTAAGGACTGAGAGCCGATCCTTGATGTAAGCCAACTGCCACATTGAAGCTGCCAGTGGTGCCCACTGTAGACCGGACTTGGGTACTGCATCGACTGTACATCGCTCGGATCAACTGCACATACTTCCCAGGCATACCTTTCTCCTTAAGGGCCCACCACAGAACCTCACGAGGTACCCGGTCGTATGCCTTTTCGAGGTCAATGAATACCATGTGCAAGTTTTTATGCGCACCTCTATATTTCTCGCACAGCTGGCGTATAGCAAAAATGGCATCCGTTGTACCCCGACCAGGCATAAAACCGAATTGGGTCTGTGAAATTTCACTCTCTTCTCTCAGCCTCCTTTCAATAACTTTCTCCCAGGCTTTCATAGTATATGACATTAGCTTTATTCCTCTATAATTGTTGCACTCAAGCACATCACCTTTGTTTTTAAAAATCGGCACCAAAGAACTATTGCACCACTCATCAGGTATGGCTTCTTCCAGCAACAACTTATTGAAGAACAAAGCTAACCACGTCCATCCATCCACTCGCAATAACTTCCACACTTCAACTGGTATTCCATCTGGACCAATGGCTTTACCATTCTTCATTCCATTTACTGCTATTCTGACTTCATCCATATTAACAATTCGCACTAATCCCACATTCACTGGTTTATTCTCTAACACCCCACTCCAATTATTTTCCTCATTCATCAGTCTTTCAAAATATTCCTTAATTATCAATAATAATAAAAAAACACCAAAAAGAGCCTTATAATTGTGTAGGTCAAATCTCACACACATAGAGAGATTAACTTAAAATATTGTTTTTACTACACTACTACACTTGGGAAAGGCCTATGTCTAGCTGTGGACGTCTTCCGGCTGAAATGATATATATAATATAAATATATATAATCGACACTCCATGGTCGACCGCAACGCCGCTTTCCATCCGGTGAGATAGCGCTCAAGCGCTTAACTATAAAGAATTAAAAAAAAAATTGTGTACAGTCAGGGGTCAAAAGTACAGTGGCACTCTACCAATGCTAAAGTATCTAAAATTTATATGTAGTAGAAGTTTTGTGGTTTACCACTAGTATATTCAATACTTTAGGGCTGGTGCACACCCCGTATTTTAAACGCGCCATTAACGCGCGTTTTAGAGACGTGCGTCGACGGCGCGCTTTTACCCTATCGGCTGCGTCAAACTCGCGTGCGTATCAAAAAATGTGGTGTGCACAGGCCTTTAGGTTCTAAGCTAATAATAAAACCTCATCAGTTAGCAACAATTGACCCTCTCCTCTTCTACAAAAAAACACCCAAGAATTAGTAGAGCAGTTGCATTTTTAACCCTGACTAAACATATAATTTTGTTTCTATTGGCGCTCACTTGAAACCTGAAATGACTTAGATAAGCAATAAAAGATGATTTTCCAAAATTCACTCCCTAAAGTTGTTTATAATATTGTATGGTTTTGATCCCGCATGCGGGATTGCTCCGCACGCGTAACGCCCGCAAATGTCCATTTCATACAAGTATTTATTGTAATGCGAACAAGCACGCGGGACGCGTTTTTTTGAATTTTGAAAATTTTTGTATGCGGAGCAATGCATGCATCATGCGTGATGAAATCCGCACGATATTAAAAACTAAGGGGATGAAATGGGGACCTCCAAAGTTCATATGAAAAAACCTACTTTCACGCAGCCGAAGCCACTGGTAGAAGCTAGTTAAAGCATATTCTATACCTCCATTTCATATTTAAAGTTTATATATTAAGAAAACATAAATTGTTGAGTTGCAATCTTATGTATCATCATCATCTTCCTGCCCTTGTCCCGTGTTATTTGGGGTCGGCGCATTTCGTTTTTTTCCTTCCATTCTGCCCTGTCAGTCTTTTGTATGTGTGAAAGAGCTAAATAACCCACAAGCTAATTTAAACCTTAAAGACATAACATAATCTATTAACTTAAGCTGGTAACTGTAGATAATAAATGAACCAATCTCTTCATCTAATATGATAAGTAAGATTAATAAATTCATTTTATTTCTTACTAAGATTGAAAATGTTCAAAAAATAAATCACACAACTGTAAATAAGTAATTTGATGGGCTCCGAATTGATACGAAAGAAAATAAAAGAGCAGTGACCTTTAATGTAGAGGTTGTATAATTTGAAACGGTTTGAGGTCAATAAAAATAAAGTTATAGCAAGATTTCGATTCGTAAAATAATGTAGTAAAGTGAAAATATGAATATACTGGATTTAATTTTTTGACATTATACTCAGCCATTTGGGTTAATTGATTTTCAGTGCTCTCAAAACGATAAAGGAAAATATCGTGATGAAACAGTTATGTCTTATAATAAAAAAATTGTAAATTCATTCCCTCTCATAGAGAGGTGACCTGAGTTCCAGCAGTAGGAACATTATAAGGCATTATGAACGAATCAACCAATACTCACGCAGTGCATATAATACAAAAGACTCTAAAACCTGCTATGTGATGCCCGTATGCCTACATACAACATCACATGGCATATTTTACGAAAGATGAGACACTCTTCACCAGTAACCTAGACTTAAATCCTGTAACAACAACAAACAGACAAACTAGTAAAAGTATATCTCACCTAGCTAAGGTAAGATACAATGAAATATAACGTTATGAGAATCCCAATTTGAAATATTTCTAAGAAACCAGAATAAATACAGCCTTACATAAAATTGAGCGAATATAAGATCACACAGTTATATCTCAATAAAATACGATACGAATAACTTTCCACTGGACGGTTTATCGCCTCTTTTCACGCACTTAAATATTACAGCACTAATTTTTAAAGAAAAACTTATGGCCGACTCGCTACCCTTACTTCTATATTATCTTGATACTAAAAAAATAATTCCTCTTTAAACGTCTTTCATTGCGTACCGTAAATGTTATTTCAATTCAAAGTTCGAACAAAAACAGAAATGAATTCAGTCATTGAGAAAAGTGCAAAAAGTTTGTCGGCTTTATGGTGCGGTAAAAGAGGTCCCTTCCGAAAGCTATCTTTATTAGGCCTGAGTATTGGTGTTAAATCTCCAACTGTATCCAATTTATCGTTTCAATTGTTTTTGACAAAATGACTGTCCTCGCACTATTTTGGGTAAAATATGAGGGAAATATTTAAGAGTAATAGGAGGGTTATATTTTCCGCATATTAAAGGTTATGATAAAAGTCCCCACAGGTAGAAAAGGTAAATCAAACTGTATATATTATGACCTGTATTTCAGCCACGTTAAAGCAAAGGAAGAAAATTGCTGATTTATTTCTACGCTAGCAATATTTGAACTAATTGCACTACGTTGCTTGTAGAATTTCAATTTCAAATGTACTTAGTTGCAATTTATATTTTTTCCAGGAACTTCTTGCATCAAAATAGGAGTATTACAAGTTGGAGCTATGACCTCCCGCCTTCAAGCCTTTCTAGGAACTTGTCCTGTGCTAACTCGAACCAACTCTCGCAGTAGGTATGCGTGCAAATTGACCGAAGGGCAAAAGCCTCTACACAATGGGCGTCTGAAGATAAATGGTACCGCAGAGTTCGGCCTAAAAAGAGGTAACAAGACGACCTGGATTAACGTCTATATCTTTAAAATACTTTTTCTTATTATTATTCAGGTATAAGTTGTGTTCCGTATGGTGTCCGGACGTAAAGAATAACATCATCCCGTCTCTTCATGGGTGTCGTAAGAGGCGACTAAGGGACACACCAGAGAATGGGCAGCAGCATTCTCTGTGAATTGCAACAACCAACTGCGATCGCCAACCCGCATGCCAAGCGTGGCGATTATGGCAAAACCCCCCTTTTGGGGAGGCCTATGTCCAACAGTGGACGTCTTTCAGCTGAAATGATGATGATGATGATAAGTTTTGCTATTTTTTGGTGTACAATAAAATTATATTCTATTTTTTTGTAATAAACCAAATCTTCGACATACAAAACACAATCCGTTCCACAACTGAACATATCCTACAACAACAAAAACAGTATCCTAAAAATATAGCAAATTGAGGAACGACAAAAGGAAACCGCCTTTTATCACTTCAAAGAAACTTGATAAACCTATCTTCCTCGACAAACAGAATTATGTACACACATTGTTTGTTCTACCATGTAAGGAAAAACGGAACGGATCGGAACAGGCTTCAGCGAATCGGTAAACAATACCTGAATGTCGGTACATTGGTTAAGAAATGGTGAGGTAAGTTTGCGCAAGTCTAAAGAAAACTGCTGTATTTGTAGTTTGAAGGGTATTGTCCTCTATAGTAAACGAACCATTTGAACCGTAACCTTAGCTTGAGCGGCGGGAATATTTGGAATTTTTGAAGAAATTTGCAGAAATCACCTTACACCATTAAGCATTATTAAAAAAGTATGCAAGTGCGAGTCGGATTCGCGCACTGAGCGTTCCGTACAAACTTTCATATGTAAATAGTTTAATTCTCCAATGGATTCTCGAAGACTTTTTCCGAACCACATTTTTTTTTGTGACGCCACAATAAATTTAATGTTTTCAGATTTATTCCTATATCTGTACTATAAAAACTTGCTTTATGCTAAATTTCTGGATTCTAGGTCAGCGGGAAGTACTCTATGAATTTTGATTCCCTTAAGAGTGTCGAAATATACGTTTTTTGCGACATAAACGGCCGTATCTTTTTTTTTCGTTAACCTAGAAGTTTAATTTTTTCACAGCTTCAAGGAACCGCAGATTTTAGTATATGGTCTTAATTTCAACCTGATACCTTCACGTATTCTCGAGATAAAGGGTCTTGACAAACAGACAGACAGACAGACGGACGGACAACAAAGTGATCCTATAAGGATTCTGTTTTTCCATTTGTGGTACGGAACCGAAATAAGGGAAGATCCTTCGACCAGACGGGTATTTTGTATGATCTGGGCAAGTACCCTATAGTTGATTTTGAATTTTTAGTTCTAATGTTAAAAAATAATAATATAATGTTAAAAATCTCACACTTCCTTCTGCTCCTCCCAGAGCTGAAGAAGTTAATGATGATTTCCCAACTAAAAAACGTAGCAAGTAACGATAGGAAGAAGCCAGATGGGGTGACCACAATGCCTTGTAATTTGGGCAGACCTTTGGTGTAGCATGTAACATGTGTCGACACCCTTCATCATCCCATCTTCTGAGTAAGGCGGACTGTGCTGATGCGACAGATGCATGTATAATAACCATATCGGGAGTTACCCATATGTTTAAGCCGTTTGGGGTAGAAACTTTAGGGCCATTTCTTTAGCCAACGAATCAGTATTGCTATTCAAAGTGGCAACGCTGCCAGCGTTCTGGACACTTATCCCTTTGACAGTGATGTGGATGAATTTTTTGATGCCAAATAAATATGTTGCTACCACTTAAATCATTAGAAACATAAAACTCATGTAGGTAGACTGACGGACTACGACCTCAGATTGTTTGATTGAAGTAAACTTGAAACTTAATAACAATGTACAGTCAACAAAGGAGATAAGTAACCAGAGTCGTCAAATAATTAAAGTTTTCGTGGAAACAGACTAATGAATATGAATGAAATATAATTAAATTCATAGTAAAAGATATTATTAAAATTCATTCATTTCCATCCATGAAAAGTTTAATTACAATCAAGTTTCTTTGACAATAGTATGAGCTGATTTTAATTTTTATTATTAGAATACGGAAAGTTTTATCCTAATATTACTATATGTTTCCGTACCTAAGAACTAATAATTAAACTGATAGAAGTAAGAACTACTAACAAATATTGTGAACAAAAAGTTATCTTTATATAAAGAAAGAAAAAAGAACGAAAAATATTTTATTTGGCACTCATGTATACACAAACTGTGAAAACAAAATTTAAGACAACTAGGAAAATACAAAGAAAATAACACTGCACAAATGCGTGTCTCACGGCTGCGCCAAATAGGTCCAGTTCAGCAAAAATGCCAGACGACTACATGGCAATCACTGGTAGTTGCCTGACGCTGGTTTTCAACTGAACCTTATTGAGAGTGAACGGCAGTTATTTACTTATTAGCATTATGTCTAATGTATAAGTATAATGTGTAAGTTAAATGAATATATATAAATGTTAATGTGCAGTGTGATAAATTAGATGTGTACAAAATAATAAAATACTAAGATAAAAGTAAAAAATGTCACAAAATTTAACAAGACTGTAAGTACACTTATGGCGTATGTACACGTATAGGGTCCAGTACACAGTCATGCAAGCATCAATCAATTCCATCAATCTTGAATGTTAGAATGACGGAATTTTATCGCCATTATGTTTTCGTCATGCAAACGCCAATAATCTCATTAGACGGTAGTTTTTTTATCAATCAAAATATTTGACTGTGGAAAAACTGCCAGCAAAACCTATCGTATAATGGACGCCCAATTATGCATAATCAATAAATTATTATTATTATATCTGACGACTCTGGTAACTTATCTCTTTTGTTGACTGTACATATGAGTGCACTTGTTTTAAGTGCTGCTAGACGTCTGCAGTTCAAGTTTCTTTCGGTTTAGTGCCACTTTAATACAGTGCCAATAACGCGGTTACATTTTAATATTTGTTCAGTGATATTAGATTCCAGATTTTATAGTTTTAGTTAGGTATATTGAAAGTAACTTTGTTCAGGAATAAAGAAAGTTCCTTTGTTTGATTGATAGACAGTCTGTCAGCTAAATGGACCTTTGGAAGTATGTGGAACTGAGAGTAAAGTCCCGCAAACCTCCGTTGAAATGGGAGGATCCTCCGGCCAGACGGGTGTTATGTCTGGTAGGCAACTGCCCTATAGATGATTTCGGACTATTCTATATGTTCTAATCGCGTGGAGAACTTTGATTGCGCGATGCAGGATTAGTTCTTATGTGACGCCATAGATGTCGCTACAGACCGATAATGTAAAAATAACAATAAATTATCTAATTAAAATAAATACTATGACTTTGTTCTGACTTCCGTCGTAAAATATCAACTGCTTCAATCCCACTATTAAGCCTCGCCTCTAAAGTTACTTTTATAAATATTTATTTACTTGCTAGTTAATTCAACAAACTTTGTTCTACCGTGTGAAATAGACCTATTCTCAGACCTACAAAAATATAATAATGTATACAATATACACAAAAAGTTTCATATACAGGGTGTTTGATGCATCGTGTGCCTAATTGATATGGTCGACGGGAGGGGTCATTTGCTATCCTTTCAGACCCCTAAACACTTCTCATGCCCTGTGGATTTTTTTCATCGACTTTTTAGTGTTTTATGAAAATAAGACCCAAATTTTTCATTCAAACACAAATTTTAAAAAATATATGAGGCGTAAACTCAAAATTTTAATTTTATTTAGACGTGTATTGTATTAGAGTACTTTTAAATTTAAAATTAGTGTAATCACTAATTTTAATTACTACGCACTAATTTTAGTTTTTTTTTTTTTTTAATTTACTCGCAAAGTTTTGGACTTGAATATATAAATATATAGATAGCAGATGACCCCTCCCGTCGACCATATCAATTTGGCACACGTTGCACCAAACACGCTGTATAATAAAACCGTTTAAGCAGTGTCGGAGGAGTTCCATAACTAACACTGTGACATGAGATTTCCATATATCAGAACCAGAAAGATAAAATTACACAGATCAGAAACAAATTACATACATAAAGAACATCAACGATAAAATATTATTATATAAATTCGCAATATTGTATCAAAACCACTCTCATACTTCTCGCAAATCACCACATTCAGATAGTATCTCCTTCCATTCATCAGACTGGATTCATGTAGAGCGTTGAATACAAGTGATATAAAACAGTCGTTTTGAATAAACCAACCAGACATAATAATTAAGGACCCACTTTATAATCAATCATCATCAGTATCATTTCAGCACAAGACGTTTACTGTTGGACATAGGCCTCCCCCAAGTGTCACCATAACAACCCGCGACCCTCACTAGGTCATCGGTCTACCTTATGGGAGGCCTCCAACGCTACGTCTTCCGGTAAGTGGTTATAATGAATAAATCATCATCTTCATTTCAGCCGAAATACCTCTACTGTTGGACATAGGCCTCCCCAACTGTCGCCACAATGAACCGTCCTGTGCGTCTCGCATCCATCGGATTACCGCAACCCTTACCAGGACATCGGTTCACCTTGCAGGAGGCTTTCCAACGATACGTCTTCCGTGGTCGCCATTCGTTCTGCGAGCACTATGCCCTGCCCTTTAGAGCGCCTTTCCAGTCTCTCCTGATGTTTTGGTGAGTGTTTTTGTATTTCCTCCGACACAGTATTCATTTTTAGTTCGTCGTGGATTTCGGTGTTGGTAATGAGCCAAGGAACATCAGAAATAGATCTTAAAATCGATCAAAATGTAATCTAATTACCAAGCCATTCGTAAAAAAACAAACAGAAAGTACCTAGACTGTTTCAAAAACTAATTCACCGAAGACGCTTGGTTATAAATCCCGTCGTCTTCGCCGTACTGTTGACACAAACAAATGCATAACGTTGAGCGTCGCGACAAGAATGCGACGCTTCTCATTTTCTTGAACAAACAGACGGCTTGCCGGAAGATATGAGGAAATAATTAACGAAATACTTTGGTATTTTGATTGCTTTTGTCTGGGAATGTCCGTTGCTAAATTTGACTTGGAGTGCACAATAATACCTATATTATTATTGTGTTCTTTGGTAGGTTTTAACAATAAATATGCAAAGTATTTAACCAATGTAATTTAACTCATAAAAATAACTAACTAAAATTGTAGGCAACACTTAGGCTGTTTTTAATATCGTGCGGATTTCATCACGGATGCGATATTGCCCCGCATGAAGAAAAATTCTAAATGCAAAAAAAAAACGCGTCCCGCGTGCGTATTCCACGCATTACAATAAATACATAAATGAAATGGACATTTGCAGGGTTTACGCGTGCGGGTCAATACCGCATGCGTGATCAAAAACGCACGATATTAAAAACAACCTTTATAATGAATGCGAATAAGAACCTAACTCGATAAAATCAACGCAAAACAATTTAAATTAATACCAAATAACTCGATCAAATATTTGTACAAATAATCGCGTGCTGCCATATAATTTGAAGGTACGACTTTCACAATTAAACATTGTTCGAATGTTATAAGGCTATTAAAAAAAAACAAGGCACGAATTACGTGCAATAAAGCATTAAACTCCATCATGACTTGTGCTAGCACTTTACAGCCATATAATGCAGGGTATTGTTCCTTAAATTTCAACTTTGCTTATGCAAATTACGTGGTTCCATTGAGGCTTAACAATAGAAACTTGCGGACTCCATATTCTGTACGTATATTCGAACGTGAACAATTTAAATAGGCTGAATGACGACGTTTCATAGGTGTCAGCTTTTGGCGCGAAATGGAGCGTTTGACAGCTGTCATTTCGGTGGTATAATGGCTTTATTCCTGTTATAGGCCACAGTCTACTGTCCAATTTTGTTTGAAATTTTAAATTGGGGGTTTTTATTATGCAAATGTATAACAGACGAAGCCCAAAATATTGTTTACGTTACAAAATTGTATCCGAGTATTCAAAAATATGCAGTAAGAACTCTTGAAGAAGAAACTGAGATATCTTTTCTTCTCAAACATTTTCTAGGAAGCAAAGCTACGATGTTCTAACGCGAAAATAAACGTAATACCGATGCACAAACTTCCCTTTTCTATTCATGAAGCAATTTAAAATATCTCGGCCATTACAAACTGACTGTTTATGAATATCACGAAATATTTAAACGGCTCACTCACGAATGTACACAAAAATTCGCGCTGCTGTTGAAGTTCCAACAGAAATACTGTTAATGTTGTAACGGGCAATGGTTTTACAAAAAAAAAATGTTGTTTTTCGCGGTTAAGTCATGAAATGTAAAATGCGGATACGGTTTAAATGAGGTTTTTGCTTGGAATATCGTGTACGGAATTTATATTACGACAAAATATGCGAAACAGCTACAATCCCAAGAATGACAACTGAAACTAATTAAAAATCAACAAAAACACGTTTCTTCCATGTAGATTTAAAATAAAATATATTTTTTAACATAATTAATAATATAAAAAAGCGACCAGTTGGCATGAGTGGAATTAGGAAACTGTCAAGAACAATGTATTCCACAGAGGAGCATAGATAAGAGGTTTGTTTGTATTTATTAACAGTACACCAACGTGTAATTTAGTTATTATCAGAAAAAAATACAGTCACGTGTAATAAAAGTTACCTACCGAGTACCTATACACTTAATATAAAGTAGGTAACAATTTTCCCCAACATTTTTCCTTATTATTATACTAGCTTTTCCCGCAGCTTCGCTCGCATTAATATAGAAAATATTAATATAAATTATATAATAAGTTAACTTGACATTTAGAAAAAAAATTTAACACGGTACTAAAGTTTCTATTATAAAAAAAATTGTCTTTGAGCTGTTGTAGCCATGGGCGTTTTTAGTTTTGAACGCAAACGGATATATATCCGATTTCTGATATCCGATTTTTGTAGCACTTACCTTCACCAACTCGTTCCTTACAAAATGCGGCATATAAGTCAAACCATATAACGCATACTTGTGTTTTTTTATTTTATTGTTGCTGTTTGTGATTTTCATTTGAATGCGGGTGTAACAAGTCTTAATGTTTTTGCAGTATTTTGCAGCAAATGTATCGAGTCAGCCTTCTCAGTAAATTTCGCTGAGGTAGTCAATACTACAAATACCATTCTCGACTCCATATTACCAAAATTGCGGCTTTGTCAATGATTCCACAATTAATGTCAAGCTGTAGGTAGACACTTGAGATACGAACGACACCAATTTTATATCACAATATCCACTAGAAATAAATTTGCGAATAACTACAACAACCACTGAATTCACTCGGAAAAATAAAGCCAAACACACAAACATTGGTACTAATAAGACAAGAAGATCGAGATTTGCGCGATGTTCCTTACTGGAAAAATAAATGAAAATAAAGTGTAAACTAAAAAGTCTTCACTAATTAATTAATTAATTACATTTATTATGTACCTATCTTTAATTAAAGTCTATTCCACTCTAAACAACATACAAAAAGTCGGCAAATTCTATTCACTGATAATATGGTGTCAAGTTTCCATCTCTGAACGAAAACATCAGATAAACACTAATTAAAACCAAAATAAATTAACGCATTATCACGGAAAACTAATCTATACGTAACCTCAAAATAAGGGTGACGTAGATCGCATAATGTGCAATAATCTTGGTTGGATTTCGGTAACCAACAAACCGATAGCCAAACGAATCCAAAAATCCAAACCGACTAAAAAATCTGGATATCATAAAACGATTTGTATGGAAATCCATGACAAAAACTGCAAATATCTAAATCGTATCCGTATATTACGAAACTACAAAATTCCAAATTGTATCTGGAAATTACAAAACTATTTGGGTGGATATCCAAACGCAAACTGACTGATGCGATACGCAATTTGCCTCCTCTTTTTCTAACTAAGCGGAACATTGTGAAAATAAAAAGCACTCTGACCACGTGACTGAGTGTTGAGATGACGTCAGAACAAAGGAATCGGAGGTGTGGCCTACTCGAGGCATTCGGCGCAAACGAAACGATCGTAACTTGGCTAGGGGCAGGGCGAATATATCTCGATTTCGGTTAGATTTCAGATTTTAGTTTTGCGTTTGGTTTGGTTTTCGTGAAATCGGTTTTTCTAGTTTGTGATATCGATACGTATCGATTTGTGATTGGTATTGAATTTTGAATACGTTATGATATATCGCACGCATGCCTACGCTGTTGGATCAAGGGCTATGATACCGAAGGCAGTACTTCTCGATACGGCTCGGATTGTGAGTAAATTCTTATCTCTGAAGCCCTAATCACCGGTAGCTTGGACCCTGTCCCCGACACCGGCGGACTACTATTTTTAAATGTTTTTTTTTTTTTTTATTAATGAACGCATTAATAATAATACCATAAACTTTCTAAATCCCAAATCAAATACACCATCTAACATAGTAAAGCAATTAAAGCCGTCGAAAGCTATTAATTTTACCTCGAGAACAATTTTTTTCCTGGATAGCACTTGCTTATGGTACTTACTCTATAAATAAAAAAATAATTGATTAAGTATTTTAGATATAAAAAGGTAGTAAACAAACGTACTTACACATTTGTAATATTATTTAGAATTTTGAGGTGTTTTCATTATTGAGGATAATATAATATATACTAAGAAGTGAACGAAAAGTCTACTACAATATTCATTTTCAATTTTTACCAAGTGACTACATTTTCCTGCACTTCACTGTAGCTACATTCCCGGCTTGAAAAAAATACTCGTTGCTATTCTCTTTCGTAGACGGTTTTTGTTTGAGGCCAGTGTAATTAACTTTAATTTGGGTTATGTATATGCGCTAGTCAGCTTAGAATTACGTTCTACGAGCAAAATGTTAGTTTCCATGTTGTACTCGCAATCTACTTGTGAAGGCTGCATTATATTTTGTTATTTATGAGTTCCACAGAGGAAATGGCTGCGTTTAATTAATAGAGTTTCGCAAACTGTGCAACCATATTTTGTATTGTTCTTGTTTGCGTTTGCAGGACAAAGAAACTGTATTGCCTGTTTGAGGTGGCGATGGGTACGATTGTAATTTATTTTCTGTGCTGGTTTTGATGTCATTATTTATTAGTTTGTACTAAGATACTACCGGAACAAAATCCTATCCTACGTGCTATTACAGGACATGGTCTACCTGTATACCAAGTTTCAGTTCGAGCATGAAGAAGTAACAAACATATTATACACGTAATTACAAACTTTTACCTTTAATATTATTAGTATGAATAGTATTGAAATTGACAAATAAACAAATAGACGCGGAAAACGACTGTGTTATAATAAGATGAATTTATCGCATAAGTTATCGTTAATGTTCCTAAAACTAGTACAGACCCACTTATATTTACATGAATATTTTATTTATTTATTTAAAATTTATATTCAATTAAATTAAAATTAGGAAAATGCTGACAAAAAAATTTTACCAATGGGGTGTCCAGAATCATGTACTGGATCCGTGGTATTCGTTTGTGCGTCGATGTCGAAAACACCGTGTATACCCTGCAGGATTTTAAAGGTTAAAAAAGAAACGTAATTTCTATATTTTTGGTCCTTTAAATGTGGAAGTTGTGCTTTGAGACTTCTTGTTATTGATAGGCTCGCGCTTGCTCACCATCTCATGTGATGTTAAGCGACCACATAATTGGTCGATGCTGGAGCACGCTAACTTAGAAGTAAAATATTTACTCTTGACTTAAAAAGCCCTAGGTTATAGCTACCAGATCTCACTTTTGTTTATAACTAAAAGAAAGTTGCATAATAATTCTAAGGAATCTCGATTCCCTTCGGGCTAACAAGACTGCATAATTTCGTCCTAGGTTTATGCCGGTGACCCAAATTCTACAGGATGCTTCCCTAAACATAGTGAAAGGGTGCTTCAATTATTCAGCGAGCAGTCTTAAAGTCCACTGGGCTTCGCGGTACTGAAACTTTTGGACCAAATAGTGAACCAAATCCTTGAAAAAATCGTATATTTTTTGTTGGGTTATAAAAAATGGGACAAAATAGTACTATTGCAGTCAGTTGTGTGGCTAGGGGGGCAGCCTCTTGTGTTTAACGAAATGTATCGTTAAACACAAGAGGCTGCCCCCCTAGCCAAGTTACAACCGTTTCGTGTCAAATTCCGTTCTTCAATCGTAATGCCTCGGTGTCAGCAATTGTAGAAAACGATAGCCATGTTGACGCGCCTGAGTCGGCCGCTCGTTCTACAATGTCGTCCTACAATAACAAAGGATGTAGTGTTGAACATTGTAGAAACAATAACAATTCATTCTATCTTTTTGAACGATGTGAACTTGACTACGAATTTTCTATTCATTTGTTCTGACCACGTGACTTAACGTTGAGATGATGTCCTTCCCACACATTTGATTAGTTTTCGACAGCGTTAACGACTGCAGATTATCAACTTGGCTAGGGGTAGTATTGTATTGTAAACCAATACAATACTACTTTATAACTCATTATAGTACCAACGAACCAAGGCACACCTTTGATCGTTGGTATCAACGAAGAAGGAAACGAAGAAGAAAAAGAAGATTTTTATTTTAATAGATGATTAAAAGAGATTATACAAAACTAATTAAAATATGTAAAATGCTACAGCTCAGTTAGTTACGAAAGTAAATTTCTTCTAGAGTTAACCGCCATGGTACCCAAGAGCATAAATTAACCAAAGTAATGAGCAACCCTATTACATGACTTTTCGCGTTTCCTCTATCCATTTCTGGTGAAATCACCCTCTAGCATAGCGTAGCTTAGTCGGCCTTATAATGTTCCCACTGTTGGGACTCAAGCCTCCTTTCTAAGAGAGGGAATGGGCCGTAATCCACCACGTGGGCCCAATGGTGACGAAATAAATTACACAAAGTAATGCGCCTGGCTGGGTTTGAACCAGTGACCTACAACTCGTAAGTCAGGGTCGTTACCACTCCGCCACCACTGCTCTTAAGCAGAGCAAATCACCCCCTACGAGATACTAAATATAACTTTTTTTTTATTGATATAAACTAGAGATTGACTGCGATACCACCTGATAGTAAGCAATCGTTCATGGTGAAGCGCACTAGTTTATTAAGAGCCTATTCACTCTAGCCTTGAATACACCTGGCAACAACTGGTGAAATTCGAGAGTTTCTACTCTAAATAGGTAGTAAATATATCTAATAATTCACGGAATACAGTTGTTATGTTAATAATATAACTACAAAATACATAGGATACGAAAATAAACCCTTATCAACCTCATCGCTCATAATTTACTTCCAGGAATTTTTTGTTCAATTACCTTTTCCAAAAACGTAAAGCAATTAAAACCGTACAAATTTCGAAATTATCTATTAACATGAAATTTAACGTGAACTGCGATTGACATAAATCAAAATAATACATTAACTAAATATAATTGAGAAAGTCTATTGAAAATGATGACATGCCGATATACATGTAAGCATGAACATTCAGCCTGTTATGGTATATAGAAACTGTGAAATTGAAACAGAATAGAAACCACCAGTTAATTATTAGCATTAATTATTCAAAATTGGACACCATATTTAATAAAAACCGATCAAGTGCGAGTCGGCCTCACGCACGAAGGGCTCCATACTATTATCTATACAACATTAGACACTATATTATAGTCTCTTTTAGGGTTCCGTACCATAAAAGGAAAAAATGGTACCCTAATAAGATCACTGTTGTCAGTCCGTCTGTCTGTCTAACTCAAGTACATACACACACACAGTTGTATAAGAAAAAATCAGAAAACTATAAATTTGTAGTTACGTCATAAAAAAGAATCTTTATTTGCGATTCGGAAAAATCTTCGTCACTCAATTCGAAAATCGAACTATTTTCATAGGTAAGTTTGTACGGAACCCTCAGTGCGCGAGTCCGACTCGCACATGCCCAGTTTTTTTTTAGTTTTACCTATCCCGGTGTTTGTTTGTTGAAAAATCACGTTTTTTGTATGAGAACCCCACTAAAATATTTATTTTATCCTGGTTATAGCGGCAATAGAAATACATCATCTGTGAAAATTTTAACTGTTTGGCTACCACTGTTCATGAGATAATGTCTGGTGACAGACAGACGGGCAGTGAAGTCTTAGTAATGGGGTCCATGTTTTTACCCTTTGGATTCCTAAAAACGATTCAATATTGTGAAATCCAGCACATATAAAACTGGTACTGATATGTATTTGAAAGTCATTCATATTGAAAAAAGGTAGACGCCTGATGCCGATGTTTAAAAAAACGAAAGTAAACCAAGAAACCCTGTATAGTAAGAAAACCAAAACACAGTTTATCATGATTAATTTTTTAATGTTAATTAGTACTAAATTTCTTAAATTAAATATGTTGACTTTATTCGATTAAAGCAGTAGTATCTGCCAATTTATTCTGAAACAAAAAAAAAAAGAATTTTAACGATTATACTCTAGCCAACAAGTCAATTATCACATATAAATAAATAGCAGAGTAATCATTTAAAGTATACAACATTATTTTCAGTATATGCGAAACCTGAATATAGTTTGTTCAGAATCAATAACTGAATCGATTCCAATAATTTTCATATCATGTTATATTTTTTCCCAAAAAAATATTAAAAAAAGGTCACAAGTTGGATACCACCAATATTAAATACAATACAAGTTACGGCAGGTCATAGCGGGCATTAGGCGCCAGCGCACAGCTGGGTACGGGAGCAAAACAAACTCTCAGTCACCCGGATGGCCCGGTAACCACGTATTTGTACGAACAACCAGATAAAAAAACAAGCTTATAGCTTCATGATGATACAGTTATGAAATTTTTTGTACATAGATTCTTTACGTAAAAATATTAGACACGTGTTTCGAGTTTCGCATATACTAAAACCAATGTTTATTTATTTATTTTATGATTTATATACATACATAAATACGAAAGAAGATACATTCTTATAAAAATTGTACAAAGGTACTGCTTATTTCTAAAATAAATTTCTTAAAAAGCAGCTCTACTGGTGCAGGTTTCTTTTAGATATTAAATTAAAATTAAATTTCGAATGGAGAAATAGGAAGAAATGTAGACAATAGTGTGTAGAAGTAATAAAAGAAGAGTATGTGAAATCTTAAATTAAAATAACAAATACTGATATACCTGAATATACCTTATAATAAAGACATAACGTATATACATATATAATTATCACACTAGAGAGGAAAGATAGTGCTCTTTTGCTTTAGATTTGAAGAGTGTTGAATGCTGTATATACGAGTAAGTATACCTTGTAGGTATTTTTCCTATAAAAATGGTTATTATATCGTGAGGTTCCTTTTCTTATGTCATCAGAAAAATGGGTGGACGAACTAGTACGGCTCTATAATTGTACTCATTGTGTTCATGAACACGAAGGCACAAAATACAATGACAACGAGTAAACGTTGTGAAGAAATATAGTTCATCTATTGTGATGAACTATATGACTGCCTATCTAACCTCCATAACGCAGTAATTCTTTTCATAACCCAGACAATGTTTGTTTCTTTCTTTCTTTTTTCACAACTTTCACACAGTCTTTCAACTAGTCCCAAGCTAAGCAGAGCTTGTATTATGAGTACTAGACAATTGATAAACATACCTATATATTTCTAAATAAATACATATTATAGATAAATTACACCCAGACACAGAACAAAAAATCGTGCTCATCACGCAAACATTTGTCCTGGGTAGGAATCGAACCCACGACCTCCGGCATAGCAGTCAGGGCCACTAACCACTAGACCAATAGGCTAATCAATTCGTTTCTTTTCTTTATTATTTATTACTCCTGTATCGTAACATGTAAATTCATATCACAAGACAACCAGACCCAGAACACCTATCTATAGGATATAAAATATTTGTTCCGAGCGGCAATCGAATCCGCGACTCGCAGTGCAGCAGCTTCACTCAACCACTGCGCCAATCGTGCCGCCGTTCAAATGGGTAACAATCACGTTACCAATCACGCCACCAACCACCACTAATCAAGACTGTTGTAAGATTTATAATAGATTTCGTCTATAACGACGGTCAAAGAAACAGAAATAACAACTAGACCACTAGACTACGATATCAAATAAGTTTTTAACCGCCTGCGTCGGATATATCCGACAGCGAAAGCATTTATTCTGCCAGGGTCGCACATCCACGACCAAATAACTCATCTCGTCAGCTCTTCTGTCACAAAGTCTACAAAGTGTCAGCAGTCGCAAAAAGATGACCCTGGCGAATAGGACGCGAAAACACTCGTCGGACTTATCCGACGCGGGTGGTTAACGAGTTAAAAAAAAATTAACTTACAGCATTCATCTTCTTCTACACATTTTCCCAGGAAATTTCTATAGTAACCAAATTCGCAAAGACAAGCTGGATTATAGCAGCGACCTTCAATTAAAGGACACGGGGAAATATGTTTCAGATCTTCACAGGTCCTAAGGCACACCTCAAGTTGACATTCGTAGTAAGTTTCATTTGCAGGGCAGTCTAGAATATTAAAGAGGAACTATTAAAATCAAGAAATAACAAACAACAAATATAGAAGAATTAAAGAATAAGACACCTTTTTTTTGGGGGGGGTATTTACGTAATAATTATAATATGTAATAAATAAATAAAAATACACCGACGTTAGAAAATTATTTATGTCTATAAATCCCAGTATTTATGGGTATAAAAATTTTGTTGGGTCAGAATGGACATCATAACAAAAGTATACTTAATATTTCCCATCAATAAGTATAAAACAGCATTATAAAAACTTACCAAAAGTATTCCCATCAACTAGTACAGCGTATTTCGAGTTAAAAAAACAATAATAATGAATCCATAATACCAATTAACTCAAAGTAACTAAATAGTAAAATAAATAATAACAATACTTACGAAATGATTGATTATTATCAGCCGGTGCAGCAAAAATTATATTTAAAACTGCTAGGAACAAACAAATAAGTACGATGTAGGATGCCATTGCTACAGTAACGCCAGTCAAAAATAATGAGCTAGCGAGACATTCATCTTTTATTTATATAATACCTAAAGTCATGCTTAATGACCATGTCACACCCACTTTTTCAAGATCAGAGACTCTATGCTTATTCTAAGCTGTAGTCGACTACATTTACCTGGAACAAACGATTCACTTAGATAGATCTAACTTTGCTAAGAGGTGCCAGATGAACCGTCAAAGTCAGCGTTCGGAAAGCCGAGCAGTATATTTACGTGTCACATATCAAAGTACCTCAAGACGAAAGTTTACGACTAAAGTTTCAACAGTGATGATATATGGAACGTCGGTTTCGACGTGGTCGCTAACAAATGGATGTGTAAGAAGGCACCTAAAGGGTAATGAAGATCTTCCTCCGGCCCTGTGCGTCTCGCATCCAGCAAACTCCTGCAACCTTAACTAGGTCATGGATCCAGCTTTTGGGAAGACTGGATTTTCGACTCTTCGACAAGACCTTTCGGCCTTATTGACCATCTGTTCAGCGATCAATGCGCCTCGCCCACTGGCACTTCAGTTTGATGATTCAACGGGCTTTACCGGTTATTTGAAAGAGTAATCGTGCCTCCGGAACGCAAAAGGTACTTAACTGAATGAACACAAAGTGGGTTTAAGTCAATGGCAGTCAGAAACTCCCTCTCTGATGATTTTTAGAATGTCTGAAAGTCGTGTCAGAGGTGAAGGTACACAGGTGGCCCTACAACGACTTTATGAAGCTGATAAAAAGCCTTAGGCTGGGATATCTTCAGTGAGTAGTACGGAGTATGTGGAAGTAGAAAACGCTTGTAGGACTGCTCTCTTAGTGAATATCGGCGAATATTCTATTTTTAATCACGATAATATGCGGACAAATAGACTTCACTCAGTCAATACTCATTTTCAAGACGTCGTATTCATATGGAGTGGCCAGCTCGCAGCCCTGACTTAAACCCCATACAGTACTCACATGGAACGATCTCGGGAGATGTATAAGACAACGATATCCAGCTTCAGCTGCCTTATAATAGGGTCAAAAAGTGCGCAATACAGAAATCGTATTAATTTAAAGCATATATCCTGAAGGAAATAAAACATTTCTATCAGAAGAGTTTTTTTTTAATATTAAAATGAAATGGTTTACAAAACGTGTTATATATATTCTTTTATGTATTAATTTCTCAGCTAAAATTTACTTCATCTACAGGTTTCACGAATTCATCTTTTAAATTCAAGAAACTATCACACTTTTAATTAGCCACCCGGAATTTAGGCAGCCAGTGTATATTGTTTGATTTATCGCTGTGTGTAGTTATTACTATGCAAGGCCAAACATACACAATGCTATTAAAATATTTTATATGTTATGGGATTTTTATACGTTTAAGGTCTTTTTTACATAGCTTAGGCAAGATGACACCAGGACGAAAATATGCATCTATAATATGAGAGAAAAGGATAGGTACATTGTATGAATCCGATAGCTGTCACCCGCACCATCTTATAGCAATTGTAGTGTAGTTATGCTTGTTGTGATTCTTTTGAACTGAAGTCCTTGCTGATTAATGTCAACTTGAATATAATCTGTATTGTATATTATAAAAATCACAACACTTGGGGACCTGGGAGATGATATTCTAAGCTACAAAAATGCGTAACATTCATTGATTTAGAATTATTTAAAACTAAAGAGTAAGAAAACAAACACAATCATGATTTAGTCATTTTAATACAAAAGTATTATCAACAAGTTCAGGAAATCAGATTTTTTTAGTTGATCGTAGAAGTAACTGGTTACCAATTTATGCTGAAACAAAAAAAAATATATAAACACACAATACACTTACATTTTTCATTAGGTTACCTACATGTCAATTCTGTCAAGCAAGATATACAGGACTTTTCTAGTATGCTAAATATTATTTATATTTACAAAACGATTTGAATGATATTATAATTAACACTTATAATAATTTACAATAATATTATTAAATAATTCGTTGATATAACTCAATTATGTATTGTTTGTTGTTGCCACTTTATTTGGGTATATTTTATCACTATTGTAATTTATAGGTATTTATTTGCATTTCCCTATTTCCGAGCGCTATATTTATTATTGTACAAAATGAGTTTGCCTTCATTTTTAACTTGCCCCCACTGCCCTGGTTCTTCTCGATTTTTCTCTGCGCACGGGCTGAAGGTGCACATCGGACGCATGCACAAACATGCCCTACGTTCGGGTGCTGTTTCACAGGTCCTGCCGGTCGGCACAATTAACACCTCTTCGTCAGGTCAGGTGACCCCGACACATTCGCCAGCCCAGAGTCCCTTGGATAGGCTAGCTTCTTACAAAGCAAGTATTCCCGTTCTTCGGCATAAACCTAAGGGTGCCCGGAATCAGGCGGCAGGGAAACTCTGCGACATTATAGACTCTTGTGTTGCTGGTAATGGGGTAGATGAGTGGAGCGCTCTTCTTTCGTTTGCTTACATATCTTTAAGAGTCCCAGCAAAAGAGTTGCCCGGTAATGTGACATCTAAAGTCAAAGCCAATATAATGTCACCTGGGCATTGTCATGACGGTGTAGTGGGCGCAAAAAGAAGGTCGGGTGACCGGTCTATAAAAAGAAGTATCGAAACAAAGGTTTTTGAGGGCGATTTAAGAGGGGCGGTACGACTATTGATGTCCGACGACTCGTTTGCTCGGGGGGATGCCGACACCCTTGCTGCGTTGAAACTTAAGCACCCCAATCCTTCACGTCCTCTCAGTTTTCCACCAGAGCCTGACCGTTCATTTACGGCATTGTCAGTCACAGAGGAGGACGTAGTATCGGCGCTTGGTTCTTTTTATACTGGATCAGCAGCGGGCTTGGACGGCATCCGGCCGGGGCACCTCAAGGAGTTGATTTCGGTGTCGGCGGGGGAAAGTGGAAGGCGCCTTGTGGGGGGTCTGACTCGGCTGGCAAATTTCTTGCTAAGTGGTCAGTTGAACCCATGCGTTTGTCCGTTCCTATACGGGGCATCACTCTTTGCACTGGAAAAGAAAGACGGCGGTGTAAGACCAATTGCAGTCGGTAGTGTCTTTCGACGTCTTACTGCAAAATTGGCTTGTCGTGCAGTGAAAGAGGATATGTCCCGCTACTTGCAGCCTCATCAGTTGGGTTTTGACACACGTCTGGGATGCGAAGCTGCCATCCACGCTACGCGAGCATTTGTGATGGATCCGCAGAACGAAGACTCGATACTGCTGAAGCTAGATATTCGCAACGCGTTCAATACTTTGGAAAGAGACGTTCTGTTGAGCGAGGTCAAGGAAAAAATCCCATCTTTATACCCCTTCCTTCATCAGGTTTATAGACTGCCTTCTAATCTTTTCTCCGATAACAATCTTATTCTTTCAAAAGTGGGAGCCCAACAGGGGGACCCGCTCGGGCCACTCGTTTTCAGTTGGCCATTCATAAGACGATTGTCGAGGTGAAATCTGGCCTAAATGTGTGGTACCTTGACGATGGCACTATCGGGGGCAGACCGGAAGATGTTTTTCAGGACTTAGAGGCTCTAGTCCCTCGCCTCAGAGACCTGGGTCTGGAGTTGAATCCCTCGAAGTGCGAATTTTTCCCCTGTAGTATTGAAGCTCGTACACACTTTTCTCGCTTTAACTCCTTTCTTCCTGGCCTCAGAGAACTTTCATGCACCGACTTCAATCTCTTAGGATCCCCTATCTTTCTTAGTGCAGTTCCTGAAGCCATTACGTCTCGAACTCGGCTCCTCCTTTCTGCTCACGAGCGTCTTAAAGATCTTTGCGCGCACGTTGCGATTGTCCTATTGCGCATGTGCTTCGCTCTCCCAAAAATCACATATCTGTTACGGACCACCCCTACTTGGTTATGTCCCGAGGAAGTTTTCTCGTTTGACGATGCCTTGAAGGTGGTGGTGGAGTCTGTTCTCAATGTCTCCCTAGATGGGCCCCAGTGGAGGCAGGTAGCTCTACCTATCCGTTGTGGTGGTCTCGGGGTGCGGTGCGCACGGGATGTGGGTCTGCCGGCTTTCTTGGCGTCTGCGCATGGGGTTGCCAACCTAGTCACTGTATTACTCAATACTAATGGTGACGGGGGAAGCATGCCCTTTGCGTCAGATGCTGTCTCAGCTTGGTTGACCCTCAACTCGGGTGCGACAATCCCCGAATCAGAACATGTTCAGCGGGCGTGGGATGACATTGGG
Source organism: Mythimna vitellina (assembly GCA_949316375.1). NCBI lineage: Eukaryota > Metazoa > Arthropoda > Insecta > Lepidoptera > Noctuidae > Mythimna > Mythimna vitellina. The sequence continues at coordinate 8,629,266 of OX438696.1, forward strand.
GTGAAGCTGCTTCAAGAGCAATTGTTAGAGGGACCATTGGGAGTCGATAAGGCCAGACTACGAGCAGTGTCGCAACCCGAGTCCGGGGCGTGGTTACAGGCGATTCCTTCGCCTCATTTGGGCACTCTACTCGACGATGACTCTTTGCGTGTGGCGGTGGCTCTCCGCCTAGGCTGTAAGGTGTGCGAGCCTCATATATGCACCTGCGGTTCTTTGGTGGAGGCCGATGGCCATCACGCACTGAGCTGTCGGCGCTGCACAGGGAGGTTCCCGCGTCACCACGCCTTGAACGACATTGTCCGGAGAGCCCTTATATCGGCAAACATCCCCTGCGTGCTTGAGCCTCCAGGTCTTAGCAGGTCTGACGGTAAGAGGCCGGATGGGCTGACTCTGGTGCCGTGGAAGAACGGGAAGTGCCTGATCTGGGACGCAACTTGCGTCAGCACTGTCGCTGCCAGTCACCTGAGTCGCACCATGCACACTGCTTCTGCCGCCGCTGAAGACGCCTGCTTTAAAAAAAGGCTGAAGTACGCTTCCTTGGTGCAGCTTTACCATTTTGTGCCTGTTGCTGTGGAGACTCTGGGCAGTTGGAGTACGGAGGCAAAGTGTTTTGTGGGGGATTTAGGCCGTAGGCTCTGGGAGGCAACGGGTGACTCCCGGTCCGGGTCGTTCTTGGTGCAAAGGATGGCCATCGCTATCCAGCGAGGTAATGCGGCACGTATTTTGAATGATATTGACTTTGATGTCAATGGTAAAAAAACATGTACCTAATTCATATTTGAAAACAACAATAATCAGAGTGCCGTTGCATAAGATTGAGATCTCATTCTAAAGCTTGCAGATTTCATCAGCAATTTTATAGCAACAGCTGTGATAACATTCTGTGAACTCAAATATGTCCCAAAATATGCGATGGTGATGAGACTTCTGTGCCAACCTTCTGAGGTTCTGACTATTTTGCAAAATCTGACAAACTAGTCATTTTTCCGGCACACAGTTTGCTATACTAATTTACTACCATCTTTAAATGCAAAACTTACAAATTTATCTAATCTATTTATATTATTATTGATTCTGAACTCACTAGCCATATAATTATATAAGCCATTAAAGAATTTTGTAGTTTTTAGAATAAAATTAAATTTATACTTACTGCGATTATGACAAAAAAAAACCTCCTAGGCAGAAAATTATTATTGTCGCTACTACCACAGGATATACGTACCGTAACTTAAATCAAAAACTAAATGATAATAACTACTAAAAACAAAACTAATTTCCAATATACATATCGACGGCTGCAAAGTAAATAAAGTTATTTGCAATTTTGCGATTTTCTTATAATTAGTATTAGTAAGTGAATCATCATCATTATTTCAGCCGAAAGATGTTCACTGCTGGACATTCCCCCCCCCCCCCTGAACGTCACCACAACGACCGGTCCTGTGCGTCTCGCATCTATCGGATTCCAGCGACCCTGACCAGGTCATCGGTCCATCTTGTTCCCACAAGATGGACCGATGACCTTCCAATGCTGCGTCTTCCGGTACGCGGTCGCCACTCCAGAACCTTTCGGCCCCAACGGCCATCAGATCTGCGTGCAATGTGCCTTGCCCATTGCCACTTTAGTTTGGCGTGCTATGTCGGCAACCTTGATGTAAGTGAATAATAAGCAGTTATTTAGTATTTTTTTTTAAATATATTGTTGAAAATAACTATCATTTCTGCATTTTTGGCACTTAAAAGTCGATCTTCCATGTCTTAGAATATGAATGTTTATTAAGTTTCTGCGACTACTAGAAAATCGTAAAATTGCAGATAACTTGATTTACTTTGCACCTGTCGATATAACTACAACTTACAGCACTTATCTTCTGGAACACATTTGCCCTTGGAATTTCTAAGGTAACCAGTATCACAAAGACAGGCGGGATTATAGCAACCAGCCATAATTCCAGGACAAGGCGGCATGTTTTTCAAGTGATCACATGTCTTAAAGCATTGTTCAAGTTGACACTTATAGTACCTCTCATTTGCAGGGCAATCTGGAATTGAAAAGGAGCTGTTTTTAATAAAGCACCTAATATAAATGTTTTTCTGTATGCAGGTATATCTATCTAAAACTCAAAAACCTAATATTCATCTCTCACGATGAGAGAATGTTCGAAAGAGTACCGTGGCCGTGGAACGCGAAGAACAACTGAAGAAACACAGGTGGGTTTTAGTCTGTGATGAGCCCTCCCGTTCCACATATTTAATTTAAAAACCCAATAAAATGACGACTAATCATATGAATTATATAAATTGAAAATTATATAAAATGAAAATCATATAAATTGTATTTTAAAATATATATGCCCCCGGAAAATTACAGATTCCGTATGATTGCAATAAATCTTTATTAGATCATAATTTCTCGATATTTTATTTTAAAAAAAATTGTTTTGTATACGATAAATCACATCCAAATTCATTAGTTTCTAACATTACCTTGTCTTACTTAGAAAAAATATTTTACAATAGCTTGCGATATTTTAGTCTTACGGCATCCTTTGCCATTTTCCAGTGACAAAACACCACAATCAAAGCGCTAGTAGAATATGTAGAATTCAGATGTAAAACACTTTACTATAGATATTTTGTGAGGAAAAACAGATAGTAAATACTTTGAAAACCGACATTGTATAGCACTTTGGTCATTCAAACCCAGAGCATATGAATGCTATTAAATCAGAAGATGGTTTTAAAATAGAAGCAAATCACAAAGGCTCACCAAAAGGTTTCTCATCAGCTGGTGTAGCAGAAACTATAGTTAAAACTGCAATGAACAAACAAATAGGTAACCCATATGACGCCATAGCTGTAGTAACGTTATTCAAAGATGATGCCAACGAAGATAATGATCTAGTGATGCATCCGTCTTATTTATAATATCATGTTGTTTAGCAAGGTACAAGTTATCTATATAAAACTAGTTTTATAATAGGGAAAAAATATACACTACTTTATTACTAGACTGAATTAAGAAGCTAGTGAGGAAATGGTCTCACCAAATTAACTGTAGAAATGATTACTCGTGCAAGTCTTTTGAAGTAGAGACTACCTATGTTGCAAGCGAAACGTTGGAGGCGCTTAGGCTAAGTAGATTGAGGATATTCACAACTACTACCAGCTAAATCCGGATGAAAAGAATAGTGTGAAATGATATCCTTTACTAGGAAAAACCTATGTTGGGCATAGGTTTTTTTCTACAAAGCCTCGAGCACAGGCGCAGAGTAGCCATTCTTTCGGTATTTTACAGGTTGCATTTTGGAGAGTGTGCGCGGGAACTGCATGACTTGATTCCGCCATCTCCTTTCTACCATCGGACAAACCGACGAACGGCGAGTATCCACCCTTACGTTGTTGAAACTTCAACGGTCCGGACTAAGCGTTTCGCTTCGTCGTTTATACCGCGTACATCGAAGGACTGGAACAATTTGCCTGCTGCGGTCTTCCCGTCCAACTATAATTTAGGTGTCTTCAAGGCTAGAGTGAATAGGCTCTTAATAAACTAGTGCGCCTGACCATCAATGATTGCATCTCCGCTTACCATCAGGTGGGATCGCAGTCAAGCACTGGTTTATAACAATTAAAAAAAAAAAAAAAAGGTTTTTCCTAGTAAAGGATATCATTTAGCTAACGATGTATTAATCTTTTTTTTCATCTTAAATGAGTTAGGTTAAATCTACAGAATGTATTTCTCAGTAAACCAACTTTTTCTGGAGATGTGCATGTTACAAGGAAAGAAAACAATGCTATCAAAAACAATAATCACTATCCAATAGCATTTCCACAAGTAGAGGCTTTTACTGACTAAAACCCACTCCTATGTTCCTTCTTTGCCTTCGTTTCAGTGCCCCAGGATTCTCTTTCGCTCAAACCATGGCCCCAGTAGACATCAACCCTGCTGGGCCCCTACGGTTATGCTGACATCTACACATTACGTGCCATCGACGACTGGAGCTCGGTCCAGACGATTGTAGGATGGCCAGACAGCGAGCTACCCATTGCTGGCCGTCCGCAAGCCAACACATATGGTGGCTGGAAATTGAGGTCGGGATCAGACGGTAATAACTAAGAAGCTCAAACTAGAGATGTGGACAAAAGGGTTGGGAGGAGTAAAATTCGTAACACATTAAGGTTTAGTGTTAAGTAAATCCAATTGTGGGTTAAACTCACCTACGTACATCAGCTATCGTAATTTTGATTTATTATGTTTTTAAGTTTTCTTCTAATTTAAATAAGTTTTCCAGTTTTGTACAAAAAAAGGGGTTTTCACCCTGCTTACCCTTTTTATCAGTCATTATGAAATACATACAAAGGTAACAGGTACGAAATTAAATACCAACCAAACACAATGATCATTATTTAATTTTAGAATTTCAGAATGTATAATTTCCAAGAATACAAACCAATTAGAATCAAACACATTATTAAATTACAGATATATTTACATTCCAGCAGTGTCTTGTTCTTGTCTTTCGGCTCAGCGATGGTAACAATGAAGACATTGTAAGTTACAATCATGCATTCCGCTCATTGTTTTACGATTCTTAAAACTAAATTAGGGAAGCAAACACAGTCATTATTATATTTTTTATACAAAATGCTACAATATTTTACTAGTTTTGGTTTAGATTTCTTTATTCGACCAGTTTTCGCTTCCAATTACGCTGAAACAAAAAATAATAAATCCTACATTAATACTTAATTTGATAATTACTGAGGGCTATGATGAAAAGTATATAATAAAAAAAAAGATTCTTGAAGATATACCAAATACTCATTAAAGAGACCTTCTGACTAGATTTCTGATCAAAATTGAGATTAATAAAATACGCAGGAGATATTATTGTAATTCACAAGTGTATGCCCAAACACAGATGCATTTCTTGTTCTTTACTTTGACAGCAAACCGACACGAACGGGGAGAAATCAGGTGCAGTATCAACGGTTTTACTTGTTTTACTAAGCACGGTGGTGTTACACCACCAATTGCAAAACACCGGGCAGCTACTGAGAAATTCTTCTCGGTAAGACCCGATACTACTATACTCGAGCCAGGTTTCGAACCCAGAACCTCACACTCAGCAATCACGCATGCGATCATAAGCAACTACAACAGCAATTCATATGGATCAGAGGTATGAATTTAAATGTTATCACTTACAGCACTTGTCTTCAGGGACACATTGTCCGGTAGAATTCCTAAGGTCACCATAATTACAAAGACACGCTGGATCATAGCAATCAGGGTGAATCGAAGGACAGGGTGGTGGTTCCTTCAGATGAGCACAAGTCTTAAAGCACATCTCAAGTTGACATTTATAGTACAGCTCATTTGGTGGGCATTCTGAAACAGATAAGATATATAACATTAATTGTACGTAGGTACAGCTAAGGAGTAGAATTCTACTAAGCAAAGTCTGTGTTCCCTGATAGCTACAATCTAGGTGTCTTTAAGTCAAGAGTGTGGATAGGTTACTTTTTATCAGCTGAGATAGTCGTCAAGCGCAAGGCTTAAATTAATAAAAATAAAAAAATGTAAATTCATACGTAATTTCAAACTTTAGGACGTGGACAAGTTTATAAAAATATTGTAATCAGACAGAATTATTATTGAGGCTAATCTGATAAAGCCTGTCTTCTTTACTAGAAGCAGATTTTTTCATAGGACTAGTAAAAAAAATCAAACGTTACTCGCGCTTTAATTATATGACATCTTTGGTATAGTAAATTCTTCACTTTTTCAAAATAGACTGCTAAGAAATCGCATTTCTAGTCGAGTCTAGAAAACAATACAACAAAAACTTACGAATTGATTCCTCTTCAGCTGGTGCAGTAAAGACTACAGTTAGAACTGCAACTAACAAACACATATGTACCACATACGACGCCATTGCTATGGCAACGTTAAATAAAGATGATTCCAACACAGACAATGACCTAAGAATTCTTGTGTCTTTTTATTTATATAGTGCTGCTTGCTTTTTTTCGTATAACAAAGTTGTAGATAATGGTCAGTTGGTATTTTGTTTGTTCAGTATACGAAATTCCACGCTTATTTATTAGCCATAAGAATGAGGAAACTGTAGCGTTAATAGTCCTACCATCCGTACTATGAATTGTGCGGTAGTCTTTTTGAGTGAAGATAAGCTGATGGTAGGATGTCTGTAGATTAGAACTGACGGTTGGCCTCGTCGTTTATACAGCGTATATCGGTATCAGGACTAAAACAATTTGTCTGATGTGCTCTTCCCGTCCAATTATAATTTCGGAAGTCGGTGTTTGTCGGTATTGTTTGTTTATTATTTAACAATAACTTCCGAAATTAAAGTTATTTTGATCCTTTTAGTGATTTTAATTAGTGAAGTAGTGCTCCAATTTTCCTTGCGTGATCGCATAAAGAATGAAGATATCCGCAGGAGAACCAAGGTCGCCGACATAGCCCGAAGAATCGCCAAACTAAAGTGGAAGTGGACAGGGCACATTGCTCGTAGAACGGATGGTCGATGGGGCCAAAAGGTTCTAGAGTGGCGACCGCGACCGGAAAACGCAGCGTTGGAAGGTCTCCCACAAGGTGGACAGACGACGTGTTGAGAGTTGTGGGAGTGCGGTGGATGCGAGACGCACAGGATCGGTCGTTGTAGCGTCGCTTGGGGGAGGCCTATGTCAAACAGTGGACTCTCTCAATGGTCTCTAATATATGATTTGTTTCACTAAATTGTCTTTTAATTATCTCACAGATGGTGTAAAAAGTAGTGTATCCAACACGGGGATAAAGTTGTCTTTGTCTTGGGTGGCTTGAATTCCTCACTTCACTCAGGTATCTTTATTGACTCCCTCACGATGCTCGGGTGTTATTTATATAAATCTCTCACTGTCGTTGGGGAATAAAATTAGCATTCATTTCGTTCAAAATTCAACATGCCGCCTGCGACTTTTAAAGACACTGCTTTATCCCCTAGGCACATAATCTAGTATTTTATCCCAAGAGAATGTTCCCTTGGGACAATTTTCACTGGCAATAGCTAGTATGTACATATATATGTTACTCCTTCATGTTTAAAAGGCTGAATGTATTGGGATGTAAATTAGAAAACGAGTAGACCATGTTCAGGAATAAGACATAGATAACTTTTTGGAACTTTTTTGGATAACTATTTTTTTTGGGATTGTTTTCTACTTGCAGGCGAGCAATGCCGCTTAGCTTGGAAATTGTGGGAAACCAACCTAAGTTAACGGCATTTAATTCTATTAACGTTTCACAGCGTAGATTTGTATAGAGGAGAATTTGGAAGAATTATTGATGATAGATGATAGATGACATGTTTGAGCAAATAAAATTTCTTATTCTTATTCTTATTCTTAGATTAATTATAAATCCACCGAAAACTTGGGCGCTAAATTGTGAGCAGTATGTACGGTTCAAAATTTTTCAACAGTTTACATTCTCGCGAGATAGTTTATAATCTAACGACATTTACACTTTTACGGTGATGTATATAAATGAATTGTCTTTCTTTATTTCTTAGAAAAAAAAACACAAATCTAACAAGTATAATTGTTATTTTTATTCAAAAATTTATTTCATTTATTTTACTTGCAGAAACATTTCATATGTTGTATGTGTAGTATTTCAGGTCCTGAAACAAAAAAAGTAAATTGTAGTTTGATATCTGGTTCTTAAAGTAGGCTTGTTTAAAAGCCATGCAATGGACATTTAAAATCCTAATGTTTTGAAATAATTAGATTCAAAAATAAAACTGGTTTACATTCCTCGGTAAAGGAAAATAAATCGGCTTCACAAATTTTTTTCCAGCCACTGCAAGCCTGGGCCTGCTCTCGTCTTATTCACACTTTACCGGCTGCATATTCAGTATTAAATAGAATACCTAACAAAGTATTAAAAAAAGATTTCATACATTACCTACACGTTTTAGATATTCTATACATTGCCTAGGTATTGTATAGAATACCTAGATTCTACAGATTGCCGGTAACATATATACTTGTAATAGAGACAGCGTTATTACATATTTCTGTAACGGTCATTCTACTGGAGATGTCTATGAGCGGATGAGAATTGCTGACCATCCGGGTAATGGCGATGGTACAAAATGTTCTGTTGCTGACGCTCCTGCTAGTTGTTCTGTGCCCGAAGGCTGATTTACAATATCAAGTAAAAATCACTTACAACACTGATCAATAGGCACACATTTTCCTTCGGCATTCCTCAGGGTATCTTTTTCACAAAGACAGGCAGGTTTGTAGCAACCAGGAGCAATGGAGGGACAGGGCGGTGGGCGTTGCAAATTATCACAGGTCTTGTAACATACCTCCAGTTCACATTTGTAATACTTTTCATTGGCAGGGCAATCTGAAAACCAATGACATTTGCTTTTTTTAAGTTTCATAAAGTTACTGACCACTTTCTCTCAGAGACAGGAAACTTGAGTAAGAAGCAGAAACATTATAGGCTAAGAATGCATATGCATAAGACATGTTCCAACATAATGAAAAACCATTTTCCCATTTATTTTTTTATTACAAGAACGTATGTTTTGGTATTCTAGTCAAAGGTACTCATATCAATCGCACTAAGCATGAGATAATCTTTAACACGTATTCATAATAAAAAATATAAAGCGTTTGGAATTATAACAATCTTCAATCTACTGTAATATTGATGCAATGGACTTATAAAATATACAAAGGAGAATAGCGAGGTTGGACCCACGTAATTTAAAAATCAAAGTAGCGCCGTTCACGTTCTAGTTTATATTAATTATAGAAACGAGTTTACCAGAGTTCTATATAAAAAATATTGAGTTACTAAGGGATGGGAATTAAAAGTTATGAATGATTTTAATTTATATTAAAAAATACATGTCGTTTCCGAACGCATCGTCTGACATTGATACATTCCAATCTACTTTAATGATTTACCTTCTCATAATTAAGTACTATTTAGCTTGGCTGTTTTCCTTCTTCTATGCTTACATCTTGAAAATATAATAAACTAAAAATATATAAAACGGAACACGAAAAGTACCTACAATGTAAACAGACCATAAAAATATATAAATTATTTTGTGTTGCAAACGGTATTGAAAACATGGAACGGAGAAATGGAACGTCAGTGTCAAATCAATTGACAAAAACAATTTACATGATCTGTGGACCATTCCATCGTTTGTGTTCAACGGTCAACGTGGGATACATGCTATTTTTGCGATTTTGTGGATTCTTGACGACTTTGCTTTACATTTGGACTGACTATTCTGCACACCAACCTCAACTACGGCATTTACCTCTGTAATTTTTTTATATAATTTACCTCTGTTAAAAAGAGTATGTAAGAATTACGATTCTTACATACTCTTTTTAACAGAGGTAAATTATGCGCTATGCTACGGCATAGCGTTCTATAGTTTCTGCCTACCCCCACGGGAAATAGGTGTGATTTTAAGTAAATATGTATAAGTATGAAAAAAGCGCGAGTGCCATTCTACTACTAAATAATAACCAATAAGTCCGTGCCATATGTAGTTTTAAATTATTTTAGGTTATAATCTTCTACCTTTCATATCTTTTTTCTCCCGACTTCTATAACCTACTTTCCATTTGCTTTTTTATTAGTCTGAAGTCGTTCTTTAACTATTCATAAGTTTCCATAATGTACGCTACTCCTATCAATGGGTCCCAAATTACATGCAATCTCGCCATTCTCCTTTAACGCTAACAGAATCAAAATGTGGAAAAGAAACAAGTAACAAGAAACTAAAAACAGATGTCTACACTGTCAGACGCCAAAAAGAAACACAAACAAAGAGTTCTAATGCTAAATGCTAACCTCTATTAAGTAATATTCAAAGTATCACACATTATAGTGTCGTTTAAGATCAAGGGGTCAAGTTTGAGTCAGAAGCAGTTGCGCTGCAATTCTATTATTGGAAAATTTATAATAATAAACTATGAAGGCATTTCTTGAATTAACTATAAACACCTAAAGCCAAGTAAAAATTTATATTTTCTGTTTATCATATTAATAAAAAAAGATACAAATGATATAAACTTACCAAGAGGTTTCTCATCAGATGGTGCTGCAGAAACAATAGTCAAAAATGCAACAAACAAACAAATAGGTAGTATTGAGGACGCCATTGATATAGTTACGTTAGTCGAGGATAATGCGAACAAATAATATGAGCTAGCAAGACGATCATCTTCTATTTATATAGCAATACGTTGTTTGGCTTGTTATTATGTTGCCTATTAAAGTGTAAATAATAATAATTTAGTAATATCAACAGGTGATTTGAATATTAATTTAAATCCAGTATACACAATATTTCTTACTAACCAATTATGTGAATCATTTGCTGCAGAATGATAGGAAATATACTTATTATTTTCATTGGTACAATACTACTTTTTGGTTTTAAGCCATGATTGTGTTGTATTGCAGTTCCAATGACGCCCAGAGGAGAATAACTATAGGTACCAGAGAAGACAGTGAAATGAAGAAACAGGGTAATTATTATCTTTACTAATGAATCAAAATTATACACAAATAAATAATAGAAATACCAAATCTTGTCTGATCAGTACTTACAATCATCATTATCCTCGCGTGAATCTTAGAGTGAATGAATGGTTGTCCTATGAAGCGGCTCCACACTAGCATTGTGTTTTTAATAGATCAACAAAGCCTCATTTGGCCAGATTGTTTGTGCAATGGCCAACCTCGGTTCGCAGTCAGTTTAGAGATTTTCATATTGGCCAATGCATTTCAAGTTCAAGGGTAGGTGTTCTAAGCGGAATAATGAGGTGTGAAGGAGTTGAGTGTTTCTGTCTCTACACTCATATCTCGTCCTTTGCAATGTCTTTCGGAAAGGTCATGAAACTCATAACACTTTTACTGCTCTTTAATCGTGCAATTTGATGCTCAAACTGGGGGTGACGGCCATCTTATTTCTGTTTTTCCATAGATATAAATGACTCACATTCGGATCTCTTCAGCTCCTTAAGTATTGAGAATCCAGAGAAGCCGTCATAATATGACAATTTATTTAAAGAGATTTATCTAATAGATATATTATAACGTTATTGGGAATGGGGTGGATTTGTCCATTTTCGTTTGTATAGGTACAGAAATAAAACTTCATAAGCACGAAAAATTTCATTTTATTAATGAGTTCGTATGAACTAACATATTCATTAAATGATAAATTATCTTTAAAAATTATTGCAGCCATAATGTTATATCTATAAGTATGAATTTATGAAATACTTACATATTGGGATATTGGGTACCACAGACCCAATATCATTTTGTCCAACAAAGGATTTGATCCCAAAATCTCATACTAGACCATCGAATAATTGTCATGTAGAGCACGAAGTCTTATCCTTGGTTCTTGGCCACAAATAGTATATTTTGCATGAAAGCGATAGGCTAACCTGTTTTTTTTTTCGTTACGTAACTTACTGCGTATTTCGTTTTTTGTAAAAATCGCGTAGGGTGTCATACACCCCAAACACGACCTTCAAATAAAACTACACAAATCAAACATTGTACTACTGAATCACAAAGATTTACGAATCTACAATGAGAGCCAGTGTGGTTGGTTACATAGGTAGCTCGCCGTCCAATAAGAACCAAGCCCTAGTCGACGACATGTTTTTTTCCATGCACACAAGAGATGTCGATCGACGGGGCCTGCTAGGGCCTATACCTACTAAAGCTGCAGAATTGTGTGTAAAAGAGTCACCAAGGCCCCGTGAAGTTTCAGGGCCACGGTGACTAGAGCAATAACATGGGTGGATTTTGTTAGTCAAATTCTGATCCTTTCGTTCCACCCAGAACCAGAAAAATTATTTATTGATTTCCCACTCTCAAAAACAAGGTATTCTAGTCACATTGAGTTCAATATTTAAGATAAAAAATAAAGTTAGAAAGATCAATTTATTGGCTTAAAACATAATTAAGTACAAATGGAGTGAGGCCCTGACTCCTGTGCTAGGTAAGGGACACCTGTGTTACAGGGATCAGTGTCTTCTCCCAAACATTCGGTAAATACAGCTAAAATTTTATTAAAAATTCCTTTATATGCATTGACTAGAATTTACAATTACAAAAATTAAATTAGGTATTTAAAATTATTATTAAAAACAAATTAAATAATTATTCCAAGAAAAAAGTGGAGGAGCGACTATTGCTTCCTTACTTCGCATACATTCAAGAGTAACTATTGAATGTAGCTTGTTTCTATCTAGAGAGTGATATTTTTATTATTATAAGCCTGTTGTGTCCTGTTGCAGGGCAAAGGCCTCCCTTTTTCTACTTTTCTCTATCTCTAGCTATATATGGCAATCTTTTAGGTAGGAATCCTATCCGTCAAGTCGTTCGTCGTCGTTGGTTCCTGTTGTTTGAAATCCAGTCAGTGGTCGCCAGCGAGTGGTTAAGTTTGGCGGTTGAATTACCTACGTCTGTGATTACGATACAATCGCGACTTGATTAAAATATCTAACACTACACATTCTTTTAATCATTAAACTTTCTATATACATTTTTAATTATTTCTTAAACAAAAGCACTTTAACAAAATATATAATATATTAAAAATCATGTTACGCTAACCAGCTACGGTTCAGGTTTTCAGAAAGCGGAATCTCCTAACAATACGAGCCATGTTTAGAAGAACCGCTTTCTGAGTCAAGTCCATATCTCATCCGACTATTAAGAGCCTCGTGAAGAGTTTGTTGAGGCTCGTGGATATTCAGCCATCAGCCGTACCTACTTAGTGTCATTACCATTTTCATCAATACATTCTCTTTCAGGCACGCATTTCCCTGCAGAATTCCTGTAGAAGCCATCAATACATTCACAGGATGGCAAATAGCAACTGAGAGCTAAGGGTAGAGAGGGACAAGGAACGTTTTTATTATGGAAATGACAGGTCCGCTGACAACGATACAGAGCACAGGAGTAGTACACCTCATTTTTCGGGCAACCTGGAATGTTCAAAAGGAAATTTATAAAAAAAAGCACTTAAAATAAAACTAAACAAAGAGATGAAAGAGTTTTGAAATGATAAAGGTGACATTGTAGTCAAATCATAAACTTATTCTGAGTGATTTGGAATTTAATTAAGCGTAAAAAAAATTAGATGCAAGTAATACAATCTTACCCATTGGTTTGATATCAGATTGCACTTTAGTAACAGCAACACTTAAAACAGCAACTGATAAACTTATTGATAGTAAAGACATGGCCGGTTCTATTGCGATGAATATAATATTAGGAAGGATCCTAATTCAGTTGAGTGTCCGCCTTTTATACTATGGAATAGTTTACACAGAATAGTACATGTCTAATTGAGTCATCCTAGTGTTATTAATAACTGTTCCGTTTTGTACTCATAATAAAAGTAGTAAAACACATTCAAACAATAGTAACTGTTTTTTATTAAGATGAAAGAAATTAAACGAATACATTGATTTGTTTAATAGATTCCGGTTATAGTTGTCGTTTCTTAAGCTGAAACAAAAAAAAAAAACATTGAAATACCCACTTTAAATATTATTTCGATATCTTGCTCTTGACCTATTTGGAGACAAATTAAGTGAATTACAAATATCGCCTACACAGCACAAGTTAATTATTAATTATCCTCTAATGATAAATTGAAAAAGAGTCCATCACAATTGTTAAAATAACGACCACAGATGAGGACTGACCTGTTTTTATAGCCGATTACAAAACGTAAAGGAGGATAATGTCTTTATCAGCCTGTATATGTTATTATATATTTATTCCATTATGGCACTCTAGAGACCAAACGCGTACGCCGATTTTGATGACTCTTACGTTATTCGATTTATTTTAATCTTGTGGATGTTAGCAGTCTCATGCACTTAAATTAAGTGAATTACAAATATCGCCTACACAGCACAAGTTAATTATTAATTATCCTCTAATGATAAATTAAATAGTTATAAAATCAATTACGTAAAAGAGTCCATCACAATTGTTAAAATAACAACCACAGATGAGGACTGACCTGTTTTTATAGCCGACTACAAGACGTAAAGGAGGATAATGTCTTTATCAGCCTGTATATGTTATTATATATTTATACCTTGATGGCACTCTAGAGACCAAACGCGTACGCCGATTTTGATGACTCTTACGTCATTCGATTTATTTTAATCATGTGGATGTTAGCAGTCTCTTGCAGTTGGTGGAATTGTGATTAAATAAAAACAAATGGCACATAATGTATCAGACTGCTTAAAAAGTGACCTATTTGGAACTTTTTAGTTTTTCTTTTGTTTGGTTTTGATGATGTAATTAATAGAAATATAAACAACAGCAAAGTTACTTACGACACTTATCCACTGGGACACATTTACCGTGAGCATCCCTCAGAGTATCTTTCTCACAGAGGCAAGCAGGTTTATAACAATCCTTATCAAGGGAGGGACAAGTCGGTGGGCGTATGAGATGTTCACAAGTCTTGTAACATAACTCCATGTCACATTTGTGATATTTCTCGTTTTCAGGGCATTCTGAAATTGTAAAGGATGGAGAAGAGAAAAAATATAATATGTTGATTTATGAAAATTAAGTAATAGTGAAGAAATTACGATAATTTTGTTTGTAAATAGACAGAAAAATCAAAACTTTTACAGTAAAAAATATGATACATTTTTGAGAGATTTTATTCTTAACATATATATTTTTTTACTGCGTATTGAGAATTGAAAAGCTGGAATTAAAACGTTTTAACGATGATAATAAAGTCCAAAGTTGAGCAATTGTTTAGTTCAACACTCAATCAAACTCAATCAATATTATATTAATTAATATAAATAAAAAATTCAGTAAACTTACCAAAGGGTGCCTCAGTTGGTCGTGTTCTATTAGAAGGAATGCTTAAAACTGAAACAGAAAAGCAGATAAGTATCGATGGACTGGAACAACTTGCCTGCTGCGGTCTTCCCGTCCGATTATAATTTAGGTATCTTCAAGGCTAGAGTGACTAGGCTCTTGATAAACTAGTGCTCCTCACCATCAACGATTGCATCACTACTCACCATCAGGTGGGATCGCAGTCAAGCACTAGTTTATAATGATTAAAAAAAAAAAATGAAAAACGACAACGACATTGATGGGCCTGCTAGGGTATGCAGTAATGTTCAAAACCATCACCGCGGCCATAGAACGCAAAAGGCAACTGAAGAAACACAAGTGAGCTTAGGTCGTGTCACTCCATCTCGCTCCACCCAGACCGGGGGAAGTCATAAATTGATTTCCCACACAAAAAAGTGTGGCAGGGAATTCTATTCCCTAGCTGTATGCATCGATCTAGCTTGCACTTGATAAAGTTTGAGTTCCAGAGTAACATACCGTCTCACATTTGCTAGGATTGCTCACTTTTTTGCATTCAGTTGAGCCCTTGGTTCAACGCAAAGACAAAAATTGAGGATGAATAACGACGAAGCAGTCGTTCAAGCCCTTAACTCTAGCTTCTTAGAGAGACCGAATCTTGGACCTACGAGCTTTAGCAGATTGTTAATATGAAGCATAAACAATGTTGCTTGCAGTACCAACCCCCTAAAGGACCCAGATATTGGCATCTAATTGACTGAACGAGCACATATCGGTAACAACTCAGATGAACCAATTTCTCCGAAAGTTTCTTGTCTAATCACACAACCCTGTGGGTAGAGTAAAGCAAAATTGTTTACTACTGAGGCTTTCATGCCAGACCTTGTCGAAAACCTTCGAGATGTCGAGAAAGACGACAAACCCTCCCTCTCGATAATTTTTGCGTAAGGTTTATGGATCACTATAGTTAATACTTGTTTGTACAGATAAGAGAGAGCCGAAGACGCAGTGTCGGAAGACCTTCCACAAGGTAGACCGATAACCTAGTGAGGGTCGTGGTAATCTGATGGACGCAAAACGCACAGGACCGTTGGTTATCATGACACTTGAGGTCGTGACCTATGTCCAAGAATGGACGTCTTGCGGCTGAAGTGATGATGATGATGAATACTTGTTTAAATAACTTTGTACGTCTAAACCCAATCCCAACTGCAAGTATTTGTAGTAGCAAAAATATACAAATAATAAAAACTTACCAAAAGGTTTCTCGTCTGGTGGTGCAGCATTAGAAGTAAAATTTAAAATTGCCATCAACAGTGCAATAGGTAACACACAGAACGCCATTACTACAGAACCGTTAGATGAAGGTGTTTCCAACAACGATAATGATCTAGATAGACATCCGCCTTTTATAGTAATACTTACTGAATTGTGTAATTATAATAATTTCTTCAATAACAATGACTTTATTTAAACTAAGGGATTGTATTGTTATAAATTATAATATCCTTTGTATCTACAAATGGATAGAATTAAATAAAGTAGCATTGTTCTAAACTACATAATGGATTCTGATATAGATATTACCATCATTTTTAGACATTATTCTGGAAGCCTGGTGTTTATAATGAATTAAAATTTAACAAGAAATAATAAGCCATAGTAAGTTCAGGATTTTTTATTTATTAAGTAACTAAACAGTCACAAATTTTCCATACCGATTTCTGAAGGCAGACATGGAAGTATTTGTCATTGGATGGGCCTCGATGGAGAAGCCACTGCATTTCCCTGAGACTAACTTAGACGAAACCCTGTGACCCTCAAAGGTAACGGCAGAAAAAGCACAAATACTAACCGGGATGTCAATCAGGAGTTAACGGGATTACCGGCGATGGAACACGTCAGTCGCACGCTGCTTTTGGCCGGTAAGTTGTTACCACGAACTCACAGATTTTTACCACTATCCACCAAGTCAGGCAGGATTATCGTAAGCTAATCAGTCAGTGAACTTACAGCAAGGCATTAGTTTTACATAGGAAAAAATAAATTTCGCACACGAGCCATGGACGCGTATTCTTTTTTGAATGTTTTAAGAGTTCTATTTGGCGCGCGTCGACCAATGGGAAACCGTACGTGCGAGTTTGGCTCCGTCAGTGATGTCGGTAAATTTAATTAAGGAGGGGAAACATTTTGGATAAGAAAATAAATCGGCATTGGTTTCATGTCCGTACAGTTGTGTTTCTGAAAAAGAAAAAAATCAATGAGTTATGTAAATATTCAAAAGTAAAATTTACTATTTAGCAAAACGAAAATTCAACGCTGATTTTACGCACGGTATGCAAGTTGTGATCAGACTATTGTTCGCTATAGATTCTCTAAAACCCCTACTTACAACATTCACTCTCAGGAATACAAGTTCCACTTGAATTCTTGTAGTATCCATCGACACATTCACAGCCGGGCAAATTACAGCCAGGAGCTAAAGGCAAGCAAGGCGCCTTTTCCTTGAACTGTTCACAGGTCCGTTGGCAACGATACAGATAGCAGGAATAGTATTCTTCATTTTCCTGGCACTCTAAAACATTAAAGATATTATTAATAACATAACACTAAGCAGTACAAAAATAGTTATTTCAATTTTTGTTCGGACTCTTTTTACAATGAGAAATCCTTCTCAATTTATGAGGAAACATTTTATGCAGGTTGCAATGGAAAGGTCTAGTTATGTTATAAAAACTGCTTCTGATTATGGAAATGAATATTTTTGACATAGTGAATTTCTAAAAAAAATGGATATAGCACACAAAGTCATCAAATCAAAAAAATAGCTTTGTTTGTTTTTCATCGTTTAATATCATAAATCATCTTTCACCTACAGTGCCAGAATCGTAAGCCTAATCGTAACTGCTGGAATAGGTATATTATGATCATTAATATTTTCTCAGCTTAACAAGTTTAGCAGAGAAAATATTAATTGATCGTTAACTAACTTAGAGGCCAACAGACGAGACCAATGTATATTAAATGCCCTTCAAAGACTTTCAACGCTCATACGACCAAAATTGTGTTACATGAGAATTTTGGCGTAAATATAGAGTGGACAGGTTTTTCATGTAAGAAAAATTAGATTATGCTAGGAAAAGGTATCGGCTATGCATTAACCACGCTTAGTGACGCGATTAGGTGAGAAGTCGAAAATCAAGTCAAAAGAAATAAAATAAAGAGTGTGAAAAATGGAAGCTGAAATATTAGTCAAAAAAGCAAAGCGATGGTCTTTTTGAAGGAAACATGATGGTTGATTTCAATACTAATCACCCATCATTATATTACGATTGTAAAATTGACACGAATTCAAAGAAATCATATTACTTAATATGTTAATTCATCTACGCAAAAACGAAAAAATCATGGTAACACAGATATCGGAAATCGAATGTAAAAAAAAAGTAAGCAACAGATAAATTAAATAATACAATAAAATCTTACGCAGTGGTACATCGTTTGGTGGAATCGCAGTAACAATAGTTAAAACCAACAAAAATATAATAGGCAATATGTAAGAAGCCATGGTTAGTATGTCAATCGTAAACAAAGACAAGAAGGATACAAAATAATTTAGCGGAGCGTCTACCTTTTATACAACCTGAAGTTGTTTGCAGAGCAAACAAGCCCGTATTTATATTGAGTATGTTTACGAATAGAGTCGTAAAGCGGTATTTCCAAAATAGCAACTCAACTACTAGTTCTATTAAAAATACTTCCCAAAACTACATCAACGTGTTAAAAAACAAAACTAAGTAATAAACATTTTCTTTAACATAATACCGTCGACAATCATATAGTAATGACGATATTTTGCACGCCACTACCTCCGTATATTCAATGAACGCTAGCGATGTTTTTGTGCCAACTTTTAACACCTACATACGTATAAACAACGGTCCATTAGTGAAATGATATTCCTCTTAATGTGTCCATGAGGCGACAAATCGTAGCATATGAAACATAGCTGTGTTAGATGTCTGGAAGGGACTATGTCTATGTTAAAGAAATAGGTGAAGTCATAAAGAAGGAAGAAAGAAAATTTGTTATACCATGAGCACAACAATACTGTACGGGAAAATTGGAACTGATCAATAATAGTCTACTGAAAGTATGTTATTAGTATTGATATCTTTAAAATCATAGTAAAACACCAAGTAGTTGGGCTCAAACAGAATGTCTGGAAGGGACTATGTCTATGTTAAAGAAATAGGTGAAGTCATAAAGAAGGAAGAAAGAAAATTTGTTATACCATGAGCACAACAATACTGTACGAAAAAAAATGGAACTTATTAATAGTAGTCTACTGAAAGTATGTTATCAGTATTGATATCTTTAAAATCGTAGTAAAACACCAAGTAGTTGAGCCCAAACAGATAAATAAAACACTTAGAATACATTTAAAGGAACATACTTAGCAAACGAGCTACCAAGCGGTTACCGAAAATAATATCTCTGAAAAAATATCATAACATAAGAGACAGGAACATTACCGATCTTAGTTCGATGTAACAACATCCACCGGAAATTATGATGTAATCTTTTCGTAAGCATTTGTTCTTGCCAAGATTGGTGAGCAAAGAGGAAAATAAATGTCAATATAGTTTTATTTATTACATGCCATGTTTTCGTTTGGTATACGGTTAATACTACCTCATTTTTCTTATAAGGTGCTATTGATGTATTGGTTTCTCGTCAAATGTAGGAAAACACGCTATTTTTTTGCTTACACTCTAAACAAAATACGACCTATAAAAAAACTTCTTTCTGTGTTTTTGACATATGTATTACCTATTAGAAAAAAGGCGTCAGCTTTCCTTCACACCGTTATTATTTTTGTCCATTCCAGCCACAACAACTTTAACACATCATAACACTAATGGATTTTGCTGAAGAAATTGCAAAGTGATACTCTAAGACTTCGGCATTACTTTACTGGGTCATCTCTTAACAAGATTGCAACTTTTTCTACTGAAATATGGGAGTCATTTTATTACACTCTCGTAAGGGAGGAACCATAAAACTTTCCTGAAAACATCATAATCTGGTTCTTTTATGACTTGGCTGATATCTGTGAGTTTGATTTTAAGAAAATTTAATGACTCCTTCCTTCAAACATTGTACTGCCTTAATCCCTGATAGTTATGTAAGCCTCTCTAACAAATTTCTATTCTATTTAAACTTATTAGTATATTTCAAAGTCTGCTTTTCCTGACAGACAGAGTCCATAATTGTTTCCATTAATTCAAATTTATCACCTATATAGTATGCATAATTAATGTACCAAATTTAGATTTGATGTGAATTATAAATATACTAGCGACCCGCCCCGGCTTCGCACGGATGCAATGCTAATTACTTCATAGTATAAAACAAAGTTGTTTTCCGCTGTTTTGTCCCTATGTACGCTTAGATCTTTAAAACTATGCATCCGTGCGAAGCCGGGGCGGGTCGCCAGTAGCAATTATACTACAGAATGTCTATAACGACGTTCACAGCTTTTTTTTTTGTCATTAAATAATGTTTTTTATTTCACACTTTTTGGTTGCGATACACTTATAACCAGAGTGCCTATTTCTCATGACAATTCGAATTAACCCAAACACTGCTAGGTTTCATTGTTTTATTATGAAGTTCCTGTATCTGCATTCATCATCAAATCAGTTCGATAGTACCTTATAGCCAAAGTGCATTTCATGACAATTCTAATAAGCCCAAACACGGCTAGGTTAAATTGATTAATTACGGAGTTCCAGTGCGTACCTTTCGGCTCCATCATCATCATCAGTTCACTTCGACGATACCATTTTCAACATAGCTATTCAGAACCATTTATTTATTTGTATTGTCATAGTCGCTTAACTATCTTCATTGTGATATCTATGTGAGTATGAAGTTCCGTTGGCTATTTCTGGTATTCTTCATCAGTTACATTCCAACAAATGTTACTTTTTGACTGTAAATGCTTAAGTTCTCGCGTTGCGTTAAGGTTACCTATAATATTTGAGGAGTTCCCTCGATTCCTCATGGATCACATTATCATCATCAGAACTGGATTTTAAAAAATGGGACCAATCGGAAAGCATATCCTCGAAGATAAAAAAAAAAATTTGCAAATCGATCCGTAAACGTCGGAGTTCTGAGGTAACACAAATAAATAAAAAAAAAATAAAAAAACATACAACCGAATTGATAACTTCCTCCTTTTTTTTGAAGTCTGTTAAAAATGATGCTAATTGCACATTCCAAAGCGTAGATCTCTATGGAGAAGTGTTCCATGGACACACATCTTCTCCGGTACCACATCCAGTGAGTATTGTGCACTCTAATTATGACAGTTTTTAGTGATTTTACCAGCAAACGCCTGCCATTGCAAAGTTTAGATGGATTCAGGTTTTTTAATAAAATAACAGGACAACCTACTTTCAATACCATTTTATGAGGATCCCTCCTCATAAAATGGTATTGAAAGTCCAGTCGGGTTCAAAGAATTAAGAAATTCTGTAGGAAAAACAATTTTACAAAAAAATAATAACTGACATCACTACAAAAAGTGGGCAAGTGCGAGCCGGACTCGCGCATTGAGGGTTCCGTACAAACCTATGAAAACAGTTCAAAACAGTTCAATTCCAAAATTGAGTTACGAAAATTTTTCAGATTCGCAAAAAAAAATTTTTTTTTTCTGTGACGTAACTACAAATTTACAGTTTTCAATTTTTTTCCTATACTTGTGCTATGAGACCTTGCTTCATGCCAATTTCAGAATTCTAGGTCAACGGGAAGTACTCTATGATTTGCTGGGAAGTACTCTTTGATATTCCCTTGAAAGTGTCGAAATATACGTTTTTTGCGAGATAAACGTCTGTATCTTTTTTTTCGTTAATTCAGAAGTTTGATTTTTTCACAGCTTCAAGGGACCGCAGACATGAGCAGTTTTAATTTCAACTCGATACCTTCACGCGTTTCCGAGACAGAAAGACAGACTAACAACAAAGTGATCCTATAAGGGTTCCGTTTTTTCCTTTTTAGGTACGGAACCCTAAAAACAAAACACTAAAGCGATCAAAATTATTTTAATTTTGGAAGTCAGTGTTTCTGGTATTGTTTGCTTGTTATTTAACACCGACTTCCAAAATTAAAGGTATTTTGATCGTTTTAGTGTTTTGTTTTATGTTTGTAGTGAAGTTGGTTATTTTATTTTTTTGTAAAAATATTATTTTTTCACACTTTAAATTTGTAACACATTTATAGCCAGAATACCTATTTCTCATGACAATTCGAATTAACCCAAACACTGCTAGGATACATTATTTTATTATGAAGTCCCCATCCACCTTCCGACTCCATCATCAGGTCACTTCTATAGTAACTTATAGGTAAAGTGCATCTGATGACAATTCTAATAAGCCCAAACACGGCTAGGTTACATTGATTAATTACGGAGTTCCAGTGCCTATCTGCCAGCTCCATCATCATCATCAATTCACTTCGATGATACTATTTTCAACATAACTGTTCAGAACCATTTATTTATTTGTATTGTCATAGTCGCTAACTATCTTTATTGTGATATCTATGTGAGTATGAAGTTCCGTTGACTATTTGTGGTCTTCTTCATCAGTTCAACGCCATCAAATGTTACGTTTTGACTGTAAATGCTTAAGTTCTCCATGAAAATACCAAAATCACTATATTATTTAGGTTGCCTATAATATTTTAGGAGTTCCCTCGATTCCTCATAGATTCCATCATCAGATTTTTTTTTTGAAGTCGGTTAAAAATGAACAGCTTCCAAATCGAGAACAGTATCGACCGAATAGGATATTTGCGTCGGCGCATCAATCTTTCAAAGAATCAAGTTATTTACCGAAACCGCTATGTCCCTTTATTTTAAAACTGTAATATCTTCAAAAATATTAATTTAAATTACACGCTGTAAAGGGCTATATTGATCTATATTAAATGCACAATTTATTTAAGGTATTTAATTGGATAAAGATTAATACTGTATTGCTTAAAATCGTTTCGTAAATAAGACATTATTTCTCTTCTGCTAAGTAAAAAGTAAAGGTTAAAAAATGGTTATTGTGGGTTATCCCTAAGAGATGGACATATACCATCGCAGACTTTTTTGTAGACCTTTTTAAGTTGTACAATACTGTAGTATATTATTTTGATCTATCTCTTAGGGTTCAGCCAGCGTTTGCAATGTAAGTGCAAAAAAATGTGTTTATTTACGACATCACATCAGAAATCTCTAAAATCATCAGTGTTCCTCTACTATATTGTGCATGTATTATACACATAAACCTTCCTCTTAAATCATTCTATCTATTAGAGAAAACCGCATTAAAATCCGTTGCGTAGTTTTAAAGATTTAAGTATACATAGGGACAGACAGACACGAAAAGCGACTTTATTTTATACTATGTAGTGATTCAGCAGTCTAATGAAGCAGATCAATGATAAAATAAATATTGGACCTGTGATAAAATCAATATTTATGTTTGAAAAATTTTATAACGAGCCTATTTTATTTCAATTATAGTTAAATGTTCTATCTGCAAAACTGTTCTGACTATAACCCTTTTAGTATTCATAAATAAAACGCACAAACAATTTAAAATAGAAAACGTGTTTCTATTTTGCATTTTTCATACATAAAACTTTTTCCAACGTTGCGGTTGCCGATAGATAGTGCAGCTATTATAATAGGCGCTTTTTTTAGATTTGTACTGCAGTACTCGAGCAGTAGGTACTTTGAAGCTATTAGGTAGCTTGAACAAGATTAAAGAGATCGCCCTGTCCGGTCAGCCCCAGAATATATTTATAGGGATGCGTTCCCTTTTTTTCAACCTGGGATTAATTTTAATCTACAAAGACGTGTGCATGTGTACAATACGTTGTATTATGTTGAAAGTATTTCTGGTTTATCACAAATTTATCCACAAGGTGTAATTAATGTCGATATAAATATCTAAGAGCTAGTTGCTAAGCAAATCCAGTTTAAAGTTGAAGGTCTAAGAACAAGTCACGATTGTTTTGATAATAAACAACATCTTACTAATGTTATAGCAGCCTGCTATTATTTATTGATTGCACGTAAGTTAGCACACGGTGGTAATGAAATAACAATTCGATGACCTTGGCAACCACACACAACTCTATAGAAATTATGCAGCTTTTTCTCTCATTTAAAATATTATTAGCATGCAATTTCGAGCTCATTGATTGAAATTGCATGTTGAAGTTCATAATAGAATACAATAGACTAGACCCCTCACATAGAATTAATTTAATGATTTATTTACAATTATATGAATAACATTACAGATTAAAAATCCAGAGAGTCGTACGGTACGACCTTACAAACTAAAAATGTACATTAAATTACTGCCCGGTTGGTCTAGTGGTTAGTGGCCCTAACTGCTATGCTGGAGGTCGTCGGTTCGATTCCCACCCAGGACAAATGTTTGTGATGAGCACAATCATTTGTTCTGTATCTGGATGTAATTTATCTATAATATGTATGTGTTTAGAAATATTTAAGTATGTTTATCAGTTGTCTTGTACTCATAACACAAGCTCGGCATAGCTTGGGACTAGACGGTGTTGTGTGATAGTTATGTAAATATTATATTTAATATAAGACTAGGATACCCACTAAAATAAATATGATATAAATGTTAATGAAAGCAAAAATAAATAAAATATATATAATAGAATTTAAAAATAAAAGAAATATAAACTCACATTAAAACAAAAAATCAAACATCAGTTCAACACTTATTAATAAAAAGATACGTATTAATAAATAGTACATTGTTACCCTAGGGGTGAAAGTAACTTATTTAGTCCAGAGAAGAAGTTTGGCGTTCGAGCGTAGCGCGGTCGCCAATAATTCGAGGGACTAAATAATTCTTTAGCCCGAGGTAAACGCAGTGCTTTTTATTACGAATACAAGAAAAGTAAAAAAAAAAAAAAACCTTGTAAAAACTGAGTCGTCCTATGATTTTAGGTATCTTTCTTCTGATTTAGGCGGTAAAAGGTTTTCCACTACTGCTTTGGCCTCTTCTCTTATGAAATCGGGCGTTAAATACATATTTAAATCTGATGAACATATCGTGTTAATACAAATCTCTACTGTACCGAAAATACAAAAGAAGATCGGATTGCCGGATTGCCACTTCCCCGCCTATTCTGTTTTTTTTTTTCGGGAGCTGGCCAGTTATTTAGGAGTTATTTTTCATTTTCATTATTAAAAAAAAGTAAATATTTTCCCTAATTTTTTTTTAAATAAAATATTTAAAAAAATAATTGAATAAAGCCCTGTAATTGACTGGCTGTATAGAAAAGTTGGACCATGGTTGAAATGTGAAGATATAACTAGTTTTTTTTTTAATAATTTGACAGCTGTCAGTTGAAAGCGATTCCCCCTAAAATATTACTTTCAACCCGCTCCTCAGATACCTTCAGACCTAATTTCGAGTAAGAGTAATAAAAAAATAATTGAAATCAACATCCATTTTCTCAGAAAACCTTAAAGATTCACAACGCATATCTCCCAGCAAACAAATCAAAATGGTGTAGAATTTCGCATGAGCAGAGACAACGCACGAACGATTGGTGAGTTAGCTCGTGACACCACTGCACCGCACCGTGATGAAGGATTAGCTAACGATCTGCTAATGACAAGTTTATTAATTATTATACATATCAGATATTCTACTTTAAAGAAATGTGAAACTTACATCTTTTAATATAATATCACATACATACTCAAAGATCACATCTCATACTTTATATCCAATTACTATATATTACATTAACGGAATCACTTGAACAAACACACCCATACCTACACACACCCTACACACACCCCACACACCTATAAACATACAAACATACACATGCATATCTGCTGTCTTTCAAACTCTTTGTGTAACTGTGGATTGGTTTTTGTTATTATTTTATTCATTTTTTTTCTGTACAATTGTTGGTATAAATTATTGAAACTTCTTTTGTTTTCACTTGTTTTTGGTTGTGAATATTAACAGAATCCATTTGGCTTAACCCTATCTTTTAAGATAAGCTAGTCCTAGTTTAAAAGGTAGAGTCTACCTATGGCATCATAATGTGAATATGTTTTGTGATATAAATACTTATTATTATTATTATATTCTACTTTAAAGAAATGTGGATAGAATTAAAATCATTATTTGTTTAATATAGTATATTAAGTATCTTATAAGTAATAACTGACACACAAATGTGAATATTAAAATAACGATTAAAATTACAAACTATAAATGTAAAATTTCAAATACAATTAAAAAAAAAACGAATGTAAAATGCCAACTAAAATTTTAAAAAATATGAATTAGTTTTTATTAATTTTTTCCCAAGCCTTCAGTAGCCTATTCCACTTTAACACGTCTCAAACTATCTTAGTGTCGCTTTCTACCACTGAAGCAATTTTCGCAACCGGATCTGTTTTTTTTTTTCAGATTTTATCATCTACAAATAATCTTCCATCTATATTGTTAAAAAAGACGCTTATATTAAAACAAATAAGATCTGATCTACTTAAAACGACATCAATTTACTAATTTCTATTCAAAATATGCAGGTAATTCCCGATCAAAAGACGTATTTTCATTTCGTCTATTCTTCTACGCTAATATTATAAAGAGGTAAAGTTTGTTTTTATGATTGTAGGAGGTAACCTCTGAAAGTACTGGTCCCTAAAATTTTTTCACCGATAGAAAGCTGTTTTATTCCTGAGCGAGATATACTATATTTTATTTACGCGGGCGAAGCCACGGGCAAAAACTAGTATCTAATAATTACTGACAGCGGGCACGTCATATACGTGCCCGTCAGTCGGTATTCCCATGATTGACGATAATGACCATGTTCAAACAAGATAAAGATAAATGGTAATTAGAATGTAATCTACCGGATGATTTTTATAAACCACAACTTTGTAATTACGGAGGATAGGTAAATATCAAAGGATCATAGAAACGTCATAATTGTGTAGGCATCCGGGTTTTAGAATCTTGTACTTACTTGATAGACAATCCTTCAAGTAAATAAGTAGCTTGGGGTCAGCTTCCAGCCTAACCAGACATGACAGACAGAGAGACGGACGGACGGACAACAAAGTGATCCTATAAGAGTTCCTTTTTTGCCTTTTGAGGTACAGAACCCTAAAAATACTAAAATACATATTTAAGTGGGGGCAGGCACCCATACAGCAAACGTGACTTTATTTTCCGTTTTTTTTTGCTACGGACACTTGACAGAATATTTTACTAGGCAAGCTTTTATTTTATGCGATTTTTCGATTTCACATTCAATAAAAAACTAATAAAACCCTCCAAAGGGTCCATCCCGCAAGGGTGAGTTGTGACCGAGAGCTTATAGTTATCAATCTATTGGCATACGTCATAAAAAACACTTTTCTCCGAAATCAATCGTTTAGGTACTGAAGTTACCACGAACATGTTGAACAAACAAAACATATATTAAACTCAATATTTATGTTACTAGAGTTGAATTTTCTTTGGCTTTTGTTATTTCAGGAAATCCCAACCATTTCATAGTCGGCAAAACGTTGATCTTAACAAACAATGGGACGAGGAAATCGACGGATAGCAAGATAAAGATGATTTATAATTTTGATAATAGGACCAAATGTATTTCAGTGGAGCTTTTAGCTCGTAATTTATGTAAAAGATAGATGATATAATTATTGACGGAATTTGCGAAGTCTCTTTATCTTGCTTTAAAGGGAAGTTAAAGGTGGCGGGAAAATCTAAATATAGAATATCTGTTCCGATAATTTTTTAAAGTAGAGACGGTTATTATGATGATACTTGCATGTTTTTTTTTTTAGGTGTCAAATTATCTAATGACCTCTCCCGATCTTGGGCGTGTCAGAGTTTTAGTGACTAAAACACACTCCAGAAGGCTTCGACCCTGCTGGGCCCCTATGGTTTTTCTGACATCTCCTTGAGGCGCATGAAAGGAATACTACGCGCCGTCGACGACTTGGGCTCGGTCTGAACGGTTACCGGACGGTCGGACGGCGAGCTACCCATTGCTCGCCGCCCGTAAACCAGCTTCTACTGTGGCTGGAAATTAGGATCGGGATCTCGAGGGCTGGGGCGTGCCGCCGCCTCCTTTTCTAGCATTACTGCTTCGCAGAAGATGGCGACCGCCTGCCACACCGGATTCGGGGAAAGAAACGCCCGTGTGCCACCATTGTATGGACCACCCGAAGAACACGGTGGCGCGTACGGTAGAGGTGAGCCCCGCCTGGGCAGAGCACCGCCGTGTCCTCGTGGGGGCGATCGGCGGCAGCGATCTCTCGCGCCGGGCCTTTGTACAAGCAATGGTCCGGAGCGAGAAGGAGTGGCAGGCGATGCAAAAGAGAACCCCGGAGCCCTGGAACGAAGGCAAAGAAGGAACAGGAATGAGTTTTAGTCAGTAAAAGTCTGAAACTCAAGGGTGGAAGATGTCGTTAGATGATATCCAACCTAAAAAAAAAGTCATGAGATAAAAAGTATATTCTAGGACATGGTTTACCCGTGCCAAGTTTCATCGAAATCCACCCAGCCGTTTGAGTGTAAATAAGTAACAAATACACACTCTCTAAAACCACCTTTATAATATTGGTGAAGGTCAAAATACTACAATACTATAAACTAAAGTTTAGAGTGTATTCCTAAGCGTTTGAGCTTGCTACGCTCGCTCTAGCATTTGCTATTCCAGGACATATTATAGTTTCATCGGAATCCGTCCAGCCGTTCAAGTGTGAATAAGTAACAAACATACACACAGACTCACAAACTTCGTGTTTGTAATATTAGTGATGGCTAAAATATGTTAAAAACTTAGAAGAATCCTAAGCTCACTCTATAACATATTCCTCAAACTTTCCTGCATGAGTCATGAGTAATTTGGCCCCAATTTTTGTATTACAGTTTCAAAATACTACCGTGCTGAGGCTAAAGATAGACATTAGTGGTCGCTCCGCATTTAGACTTATCTTTCTCAGGGCTAAGAATCTCTACAGTTTTAGACCAATCTACAAATCTCTAAAATGAATACGACTTTTTATCAGAATTTTTCAAAAGTATATATTTTTGCATTGATTTATAAAAAAAATTATGTTTTACCCAAAAAAAAGGCAACCCTAATTGTGAGCGTTACTTTTTTTTTAATCATAAATTACTAGTGCTTGATTGCGATCCCACCTGATGGTAGGCAATAATGCAATCGTTGATGGTGAGGCTCACTAGTTTATTAAGATCCTATTCGCTCTAGCCTTGAAGGCAACTAAATTTTAATCGGACGGGAAGACCATAGCAGGCAAATTGTTCCAGTCCTTCGATGTACGCGGTATAAACGAAGAGGCAAAACGCTTAGTATGGACTATAGAGGTTTCAACAATGTAAGGGTGAAAACTCGCTGTACGTCGGGTTGTCCGATGGTAGAAATGAGATGGCGGAATCAAGTCTTGCAAAGCCCGCGCACACTCTCCAAAATACATCCTGTAAAATACCGAAAGGCTGGCTATCCTATGCCTGTGCTCAAGGCTTTGTTGATTGGACTTTTCGTTAGCAGAATTGACCTATCACATATTACGAAATAAGAATAAAAGGATTTTTATTTCATCATCACCATCATCATCATTTCAGCTGATAGAGATCCACTTCTAAACACATGCCTCACTCAACCCTTATGTAGTACTCCAAAGTTTCCTGTTATTTCCCAAAATAATTTGTTCACAAACACTAGCATTCCTCTTCGAAGTGCTACGATAATAACTTTCTTCAGGACAATAAAAATACGATAACCATTAACTGAACAGTATTTCCCTATCTCCTACACCATATATTCTGTATATCTAGCATCAAATCAACCACGGTACTCCGCTGTTTATTTATCCCTCCCACTTCATCAAAATAAAACAATACCTCCAGAATTAAGTCAGCCCACGCAATTCCCATCCTTGTCTCTGAAGCCATAAATCTCAATTTACCGTCCCACAATATTGAAAGTAAATAAGAAACTGTTTACCATGAAATTGAGGACTGGATTTTTTATGATCTCAGTGACAAAGTCGTTTGATTAAAAATAAAGTTAGATTTAACTTTGTGAAAGAAGATGGACATGAAGTATTGTGTTTTTATAGTCCTTTAAGTTAGGGACGACAATTACTTAAGCGAGACGAAAATTACAAAGCAAGCAAGCAAAATGCTTGCTTTGTAATTTTGCCTTCAGATTTATGACAAAGTCTAAGATTAAACATAACATTTTTGTTTCAAACTTTATTTCGTACTTGAAATTATTCCTCTATCGTGGGTGCGTTCACTAACATGAAAACTCAGATACATAGGACTCATATACACATTTCTACAGGTCATACAAATATTTGCTCCGAGCGGCAACCTAATCCACTACAAGCACCGCAGCAACCAATCGATTAACCACTGGCCCAACCGTGAAGCCAAACACATAGTCCTTGGTTAACAGGCAGTTTATTTCCACCGCAGAATTATACACCCAAATATTCAAAAGAATAAATCTCGCATTCAAAATTTCATCCAACAATGAAGAAATTAAGTTTTTAAGTGTAATGAGGCAATTTACCGACCGACTGTGGTATTCCGGGGACCCGTACACTGGCGCTCCATAAAGAAAAAGGACGTATCTGAAAGAAATATAAAACAGAGATAAAAGCATAAATTACTTCGGTGAAACTAATGAACTTTTCTCTAGTGTTAGTGTTAGAAGCCAGTAGAAATCTATGATACTTCTTATTTTACATGCCAGAATATGTAAATCTTATATATAAGGTCCCATTAAAATAGTGGGACAAATTTTAACACAGCGTTCAGTACGTCTAACCAAAGATATTCAAGAGTAAAAAATAGTGATTAAAGTATTTTTATTTTGACCTATATAGGTCCCATTAAAATAGATGAACAAACTTTTAGAAATCATTCAGACCACCAAAATAAAGACAATCGTAAAAAAAAAATAAACTGTACATACTTACAATGAAAAAAAAAAAACAGCTAACGAAAATTTACTAAAAATGTTGGTTACCCGATGCATAAACACATCTCATAATACTACAAAATACCTACGCGACGTCACCGGCCGCCGCGTTCATTGATCAATTCGTGCCTGCTCAGTCTAACATAGCCTCTCGCAGGCGCCCGCGTCGCGCGCTTGCCGTAAATGACAATGATGACGCAATTTCAGTTTTCGTCGTGCTACCGAGACGGTAACATGTTTCGCGAACGTCGAATGTAAGTGTGTGAGTGTTATTACGTACCTAGATAGTTATCACAATCGACAACAATGCCTTATTACGCGTACACCAATCAAGAATACTTGGAAATAGCATAAGACAAGCCCAAATCCTTTACCATGAAAGATTTGGAAGGCGGCCGAGCCTTGAGACAATCCTGGGAGCAGTACAGCGCCATCGTGATTAAAGCACCTTCATGCCACCAGCGGTTGACGCAGGAAGACCGCGCTATGCAGTGCATCTTGAAGAAGACATTTTAGACTTTAGACGACACCCCACGGCGAGCACGGCCGATGCTGGTAGTGTATTCAATGTCAGTGATTTTTACGTGTGGAAACTCCTTCGTGATGAAGGCCTCCACCCGTATCATTACACTCGTGTGCTATCATTACACTCGTGTGCAGGAACTAAAAGTGAAGACACTCTTTTAAAAGTGAAAAGACACATAATTAAACGCGCCCGCAAGTGCATTGAACAAATGAGTAGGCATGTTCAACAATTAATCTAAACCTACCGGCGTAGAGTAAGTAGTATTTCAATTAATTACTGTAAATAGGGCTGATTCTGATTTTTAAACACGCCTGAATCAGTGTTTAACTGTTATCGAACTTTAAAATAATCAAAAATGATTCATATCAGTACACTGTTTCCACTGCGCGCTTGTTTATTTACAACTTACATACTGCAATAGCTTTGATACCTTGATAACAGTTCAGCACGCAATTAGACAGTCCAAAGCCTGGTAAAGTGTGTTGGGAAATTAGAATCTTTTCTTAGGCACCTAGAGGCACCGGTTCATAATCATGTGTGTTCGAGGAAAGTTTATACACACTCGATGGTAGCCTGTTCTTGAGTTGCGCGTAGTTACTATCTTCTACTTACCCAGACTAGCAACACTATCCTAAAAATGCGGTGTGTAGACAACTGAAAGTAACTATTACGATTGAGTAGCGTAGGTAATTAGACGTTCGCTCGGGGTTCAATGTACTAAGCGCGCGACTCGCGGCGCGAGGCGCGAGTTTAAGTACCTACCCTTATTGGATGTGTTTATTCTTGAGTGCCATTTATTATTTTATATAGGTCAAAATAAAAATACTTTAATCACTGATTTTTTTTCTTAAATATGTTTGGTTAGACGTACTGAACGCTGTGTTAAAATTTGTCCCACTATTTTAATGGGACCTTATATATTAAGATTTACACTATAATTCTGCTGTACGTGTGTTTGTCACTGAAATTCTCCTAAATGGCTTGACCGATTTGGATTAAATATATGTATATTTGAGTAGGTCTCTGGAAAGTTTGAAAATGCAATTAAGCCTGGCAAGTTGCACTGCAATCGGGTTTTATTTTTATTTTTTTTAGAAAATCCAGCTTTTGGGCAGGACAACGTATACCGGACCGCTAGTGTATATGTTACCGGCAATCTGTATTAGCCGGTATTTTATACAATACCTAGGCAATTTATAGAATACCTAAAACGTGTAACTAATGTATGAAATATTGTTTATTTTATACTTAGCCTAGGTATTCTATACAATACCGAATGAGCAGCCGGTAATGTGTGAAAAAGCAGAGGGCAGGGAAGGTGAGGTAATTTTATAGAAAATTATCCGTTTTTTTCACAGCCCAACATTCTGATCCTGTCTTTTGTCTAGCCTGATTCACTCTCTGATTCCAAGAATGCTGAAATTTTGGACAGAGGTTCCTTACAACAAAGCAAGCAATTTGCAAACAAAGAAAAAGAAAGGACTTTCCAAAATTCAATCCCTAAAGTGATGAAACGGGGGTACAAAGTTTGTATGAAGAAACCTACTATTACGCGGTGAGAAACTAGTAACACAATATTGCCTAAAATGGTAGATATGCCCTTTTTTCTTAGACTGCAGTACAGAGTTATTATGAACCACTCGTTTTGTTCCCTCATTATTTCAGGTAATGTGTAGTTTAAAATGCAAGGGATTTCCTCGCTTTTTCTTCTTTTTTCTTGCTCTTTTTTGCGTCGGAGTTTTAGTTAGACAACGAAATTATCTAATGAGACAGTACCTATATAATTTTCTTTGAATTTGCATTTGCATGTTACAATTTTGGTTAGTAAATATACCATGATTTTCATCACGTCTATGATTAACTTGCCGATACCAACGGCTTCACTCGCAACAAACCACAAAATTATCCCATGGGAATATACTCCATTGAGAAAAAAGTATCCTATGCTATCCCAAAACATGGTCTACTCATGTGCTCAATTTCATCCAAATCCAAAGGGCACAAAGCGTTTTGGGAACACATTTATTATGCGTACTGGACCCTCTAGGTTGGGCAGCAGCCGCTTGAAAGCAACCCCAGTCCGATCCACTTTGGGAGCCAGAGGTCGGAAAAGCTTCTCGAAATTCCATCGGCTGTCGAGGATGAGTCCCAAATACTTCATCTTCGACTCGACGCCGTTGTGAACTCCTCCTAGCATTATTTGGAAACCCAGGCATAGCGCGTTCCGAGGGCCATGAAAGCACATGGCCTTGGACTTGTGCAGTACCACCTCGAGTGCTAACTGCTGGATCCTCTCCACGACTGTCGCAACCCCGCGTGTCACTAGGTCGACCGCCGCCTAGTATGACTCTCCCTGCGCTAGGACCAGTGTGTCATGGCGTCACGCTGACCCTGTCAAGCAGGTCGCCACGTAGCATGTAGTCGTAGCCGACGTTCCACAAGGGCTATCCTAGTACCGATCTCTGCGGAACACTGCACGACATCTCGCGCCGTTTCCAATCTTCTTGGTGAACAGGGTAGATAATGTACCTGACCGACAAATATGCCTCGACCACACGACATCCCTGCCGGAATCTGATATCCAGATAGCTATAACTTATGGGTCTTTAAGTCAAGAGTGAATAGGTTGCTTCCAGGCAAGCGTGCTCTATCGTCGGCCACATCATCGCTTACCATCAGGTGAGATGGTGGTCAAACGCGAGCTAACGCAAGCGTGAAGAAGTAACAAACATACACATAAACGTACTCACGGGGTAAACAGTAAAAAAACGTATCCTATGTCCTAATCCAGGACAGGGTGTAACTATGCAGCAAGTTTAATGGAAATCCGTTCAGCTTTTGGAAGTGAAATAGTAACAGGAGTGATAAGTTATGATCTGACAATTACATGTTTGCAGTATGGGCTTTAAAAGAGACTTTAAACCTTGTGTTCGTTTCACATAACTGACTACCCTCAGAAGAAACATTGAACACCAGCTTCATTTAGTTTAAACCGTCAAAAAAAAAGTGTATATGTGTTTTTTTCTAAACCTGTTATTACTAAAAACTTTTTATAAAAAAATAAATAACCAACTACACTAAAAAAAACACCAACTTCCGAAATTAAAGTTATTTTGATCCTTTTAGTCGGGTTTTTTTTTATATATATTTTTTTTTTATTTTACACTTTTTAGTTGCGATACATCAGAGTGCATATTTCTCATGACAATTCCAATTAACCCAAACACTGCTAGGTTACATTGTTTTATTATGAAGTTCCTGTGTCTACCTTCCACCTCCCGGCTCCATCATCAATTCAATAGTACCTAATAGCCAAACTGCATTTCATGACAATTCTAATAAGCCCAAACACGACTAAGATTCATTGATTAATTATAGAGGTCCGGTGCCTATCTTCCGGTTCCATAAAAATCTTGAAAGAATAAGATTTCTGCATACAAAGTAATGCAGCCGATTGCTATATTGCTCGCACTATAAATTTATCAAAGATTTTTATAAAATCTATATTAGTGTCCAAACAATAAGCAAAATTCACAAAGAAACCTAAAAACGAATCCTTATTCAACCAAGCAAAGCCTTTGTAAAATTAATCCTGTAAAAAAACCGTGTCGGTAATCCTGACTTGTGAATAAAGTCTTTGAAGATGAAAGGGTTTCTATTAAAGAAAATCGTTGTTCTTAACGGTAGAAATACAAGAGTCTTAAACTATTGTCCATTGAACGCCTTCTGTATAAAATCAGGCATTACTACAGTTCGAGTAAGACACGAGTTAAAGGTTCCATTGATGTACCAAATTAAATGAAACTATCAATAAAGCTTCTCGCTTCCTCAGCTGGACATAGTCTTTCCTAATTGTGCTACTGTGGGCCTGCAAAATACGAAATAAAAAATACGAATAAATATGGTAAGCGTCAGATAAATTTGCAATAAAATACGTTAACATTTTATTAATATCACTGCAAAACACAAACAATGAACTGTTTTTCATAACTAGAAAATTTAAAATCACGATAGAAAACTGTATGTCTTTATTTCCATTTCTGAAATCAAGAATGTCTATAAATGTAAGTGTCAATGATAGCTATGGCTTTTGGCACCTATAATATTAGAATAGCAACCAAACACTAATTTGTGCATTGTTTTACGGTCGTGAGTTTGTGCAACTGAGGTTTAATCGCAGTCGCAGGGCCTGTTTCGCGAAGCTGTCATCAATATAGGGGAGTGCCTCCTTAGCCTGCCTGCATTCATTATGATGTATTTATAGTTTGTGGGGAAGATCTTCGGTGCATTTTCTTACCAGATTGCGAAGGGGAGCGGCACAATGAATTTAGGCCTCTATCGCCGCCTTACTCGAAGGAGTGGCAGGCGGTCGCCTCCTTCTGCAAAGCAGTAATGCTAGCAAAGGAGGCGGCCGATCGCGTGAGGCAACGGTCCTTACGCTCCAACCGCCGCCGGGATTCCGATCCCGATTTCCGGCCACCGTAGGCGCGGGCTTGCAGACGGCGAGCAATGGGTGGCTCGCCGTCTGACCGTCCGGTAACCGTCCGGACCGAGCCCAAGTCGTCGACGGCGCGTACTGTTCCACGTGCGCCTCAAGGAGATGTCAGCAAATCGTAGGGACCCAGCAGGGTCGAAGCCTACTGGGGCCACGGGTAGTGTGAAAGCGGAACCCGGGGCCCTGGGACGAAGGCAACGAAGGAACAAGAGTGGGTTTTTAGTCAGTAAGAGTCTGACACTATCTCCCGTTCCGCCCAAGAGCGGGGATGTCATAAGGATGATTTTCCCACCCAATAAAAAAAAAAAAACCCATTCTGGCGACTCTGTCCTTACCAAGTTATGTTACCCTAACCCTACCCTGGTTGAGTTGTGAAGTTCAGATAGATAGTCGCTCAATATAATAACAGTTATCCAGCTGCATCCGATTAGACTGGAAGCCAATCGACGGGAAAAGACAAGTCAGATTGATTATACTATATGACAATTTTTCCGATGAAACGTCTAACTTGCGTCGTACAATAATACGATTACCTACATTCAATTGTTCAAAGAATATTTCGCTCACCGCACACTTTTCTAACATTTTCTTGCGGGCCAGCAGTATCATAATAGCGTCCTAAGCCTGCTTAGTGCTGGTCACACAAGTGTTCATAAATATAAAGTCGGGACAGCGGACGTCGTGTGTTTCACTTTATTACGTTGTAACGTTATTATATTATCTCTTGTGTAGGTAGTGTTCTAGCTCTGTGTGTTACTGCAGATGTGAGTTTGCAATTAAATTAAGTTGGTATAGATTTTGTGTTTAGCTCAAATCTTGAAAATGAATTTTAAAACCTCTGACCGCTCAATAGCTGCAGACATGATTAGTTTAGATAGCAATGCATGCTCAGTGACGTAATTCTAAATTCAATATAGCGGACATTTTTTTTTATGCATCCCCCTGATATGGGTATCAATTAATTGAAAAGAATACGAAAAACTTTATCTTGTTTTGGATTATCTTAAAATGAAAATATTTGTCCTAGTGTTTATGTATGATTGGTAATTCCCTGTTAATGGAATCTGTAATCCTGATCCCTCTTAGAATGAAGATTAGCTAAAGAGCGATCAAATAAAACTAAACACTGCCTATACTATTACTAGGGTGGATTTAATTCGTAGTTTGCCACTATGAACATGAAAACATGAAACAAATGCAAAAGTGATGAATATTTTAACACAAAAAGAAATAATTAATCAGCTTTAAGAGAAACATTATTAAAGTTGAATTCACATAATTCGTAGTACTTAACTGTACAATTTCCGTTGTTAATAATTTTATTATTCGGCCGTAAATATATTTACTTCCGAATAATGTTTTTACACTATTTATTCATTGAGGATGTTTCAAGAGCTTTTATAATGTGATCTTACTCATTAACTACATAGTGTAGTTTATTTTTTAACTCAATTGTTAATGAGTCCTTCAAAAGTAGGATACTCAAAGGTAGCCTAAGTTTTTTTTTATCTTCTGCATTTTGCATGTCAGTATCATATTGTATGTCGATTAAAACATACAAAAAATACGTTTTTATTTACAGAATAACTATTTTTTTTTAATTGATATAAACCAGTGCTTGACTTCGATCCCACCTGATGGTAAGCAGTGATGCAATCATTGATGGTGAGGCGCACTAGTTTATTAACAGTCTATTTACTCTAGCCTTGAAGACACCTAAATTATAGTTGGTCGAGAAAACCACAGCAGGCAAATTGTTCCAGTCCTTGTAAAAAGACAAAGCGAAACGCTTAGCCCGGACCGTTGAAGTTTCAACAACGTCAGGGTGGACACCCACCGTACGTCGTGTTGTCCGATGGTAGAAAGGAGATGGCGGAATCAAATCACGCAATTCCCGCGCACACTCTCCAAAATGCGACCTGTAAAATATCGAAAAGCTACCCTGCACCTGTGCTCGATGCTTTGTAGATTGGACTTAACTAAATCTGGATCCCCAATTAGCCTCTTCGCACGCCTTTCCACTGAATCCAAAGCTGCTAGACAGCATTTTGCAGCACCAGCCCATATGTGACTGCAGTACTCCACACACGATCGTACCTGTGCTTTGAAATCATTAAAATTAACAATACAACCCTCTTACTCTCGTCGTAACCTATTGAATGACTTTTCTATGAAATGTTCATTCAGTAGAGTAAGACAAATTAAGAGTGTTGTATGTGGATTTAATGATTTATCATACCGTTAAAACCACATTTGTTACGGCCGAATTTCGCGGCTTACCCTTTTTTATCATTCACCTTAATCGTGACTTTGTTAATATTGTGATATCGAAAGAGGTTGCTGGTACGACCTTTTTCATGAGTAAAAACTTGAGAACTTTGATTGCGCGATGCAGGATTAGTTCTTATGTGACGCCATAGATGTCGCTAATTATTTTTATTAACTAGCAAACTGGCAAGATAATTATACTTTTTAAAGTTTACGCGCGACCCGCCCTGACTTCACACGGGTGCAATGCTGATACCACCGCAACCGCTATGTCCCTACCTTTTAAATCTGTAATATCTTCGAAAATATTCATTTAAATTGCATGTTGTGAAACCTCTAAAATTATCAGTGTGTCTCTACTATATTATGCATGTGCCGATTAAAACACACAAAACGTTTTGGGAACACATTCAGCTAAGAAGTGGAATTCCTTGCCGGAGTCTGATTCCTGATGGCTACAACCCGGGAATCTTTCAGTCAAGAGTGAATAGGTTACTTCTAGGTAAGCGCGCTCCATCGTGGACCGCATCGTCGCTTTCCATCAGATGAGATAGCGGTCAAGCGCGAACCTATAAAGAATAAAAAAAAATGTGCAAACATTCCTCTTAAATCACTCTATCTATTAAAAAAAGACCACATAAAAATCCGTTCCGTAGTTTTAAAGATCTAAGCATACATAGGGACAGACAGAGGGAAGCGACTTTGTTTTGTACTTTGTAGTGACATAAAATTAGGTGTTCGTATTTAATTGGAAGAAAAGGAGTTTTTTTTTTTTTGTCAGTGAAGTCAGGTCGGCTGTCAAGCCGCTAGAGGTAAACGGTTTTTTAAATAATATAAATTAAAGTACTCCTGAAAATATACATAAACTAAAAATATCAGTACTCAGAAACTTTTTAAATACATTTCCACCTTCACAATATCTATTAAATCATACCAAAACATAATTATTTATTTTACATAATTCGCACTAATTATTTGATTTAGCCTTCCAGTAATTCATTCAATTACACAAACAAATAATTGTATTAAGCTAACAGTTCAAGATGTCGGTCAACAGATTAGGGAGATTTATTTGAAGAGGGCCAGACCTTAGAGCGGAAATGAATGTTCGGTAGTTATTTTAGTAAGTTGACTTAGAAGGAAATAAGCGCGACGTTATCGTTGCCAATGACCGAAAATTAACTTAATATTTCAAATTATAGCCGAAAGCAGTCCACTGTTGGACATAGGCCTCCTCCATGTGTCGCCACAGACACTTACTCTAACCAGGTTATCGATGAACCTTCCAACACTGCGTCGTCCAGTGCGCGGTCGCCACTGCAGAACCTTACGGCCCCACCGACCATCTGTTCTACGAACAATGTACCCTGCCCACTGCCACTTAAGTTTGGTGATTCTTCATGCTATATCGATGACCTTGCTTCTCTTGCAGATATCTTCACTGTTGATTCGATCACGCAAGGAAACTCCAACCATAGCCCTTTCCGTTGCCTTTTGGGTGACTTTAAGCCTTCTGATGAGGCCCATCGCAAGCGACTACGTTTCCAAATTATTATGTTGATTTAAAAGCTAATTGTCAAAATTTACGGTTGTTTCAAAATCTCGAACCTAAGTTTAATCGGGGTCGAAGATTAATGGTGGTAATTACCTAATTTCTTGCAGATGGAATTGACCAATACTAATCTAGATTAAATTTCTTAAGATTTAAAAATCTGATTTTCGTCTCGGGTCCAGCTCGCCTATATAAGTACATGAACTCTTCTGTTATCCACTTATATTATAATTTGTTGTGGTGTACAATAACGAATTAATTAAAGAATCATATTATTATAATTCTCTCGCTCTGGGTAGAGGAGAGGAAGTGTCACTTTTTTACTGATTACCCTAAAGGGCAACTGAAGGAACCCAACTGTGTTCCTTCAATATTTCCCTTTGCGTTTCAGCTCCCCTAGCCAAGTTACGACCGTTTCGTTTCAGTTCTCTTGCATCGAACGCTTCGAGTAGGCCACTCCTCCGATTCTTTTGTTCTGACCATATGACTGAGCCTTGAGATAACGTCAGAAAAAAAGGAATCGGAAGCGTGGCCTACTCTACACTAAAATCGAAACGAAACAGTCGTAACTGTGCGTAAGGGGGACAGGGCCGCAGTTACTTTTTCGAATAATCCCGCAACCCGATTTCCATAACCTTGACATTATTTTATTCGTTGTAATACCAAAACAGGACTATACCAGGCGCCAGATAAAGTAAATACCTACATTGACGGAAATCTCTGCAAAGGTACCCGTAAAATAAACAATAAACTGTTTTTCATTACTAGAAAATATAAAGGATCACGAATTCACGATATAGGTATATCGATTTAAGACAGTTTTGTATCTTTGTTTCCTTTTTTAAAATTAAGAATGTCAACATATGTAGGAGCAGGATCATTAACCGCTATTTCTGATTTATCCCCTACCTACCTAATCTAATATATACAATTCTCGTGTCGCGGTGTTTGTGGTTAAACTCCTCCGAAACGGCTTTCCCGATTCTCATGAAATTTAGTGTGCATATTGGGTAGGTCTGAGAATCGAACAACATCTATTTTTTATCCCCCTAAATGTTAAGGGTAATCCACCCCTAAATTATTTTTTTTTCAATTTTAGATAAAAAAAAATGTTATGATACAGCATTAGTAAATACATATATATTTATATAAAAATCAATGCCACTTTTCGTTGTAATTTTATAACTCAAGAACGGGCTCACCTATCCAAACCAAATGTTTAGGCTTTGTTCGGACTATTTAGTAAATGGTTTATGTGAAGTTTGCACAAAATCGGTCGAGCGGTTCTTCATTTATTACATTATTGCACCCGTGCGAAGCCGGGGCGGGTCGCTAGTAACTATATAGGTACCTAACCTCAAGCAAAAAAAATAACCACAACATTGTTAATATAAAAATAAAAACTTTCAAAAAAAGAACTGGCCGTCTTCTCAATTAAATCACTTGACAAGCAATCTCGCGACAAGGCAATCACTGGCTGTTTAGAAAAAGAAAAAAAATACTTAGAAACAAGTTGCTGTGAAAAGTTTAAAAAATGGCGACGAACGAACGTAATATCGTTTCCTACTTCAGTGAAAGTCGCTGGCAGCGAGGCTAGTTAGTGTTATTAACAGTCCGCCGCTGTAGGTCCATCACGCTTACTAACTTTGTGGGACAGAGAACTTCATTGATAACAAGTTGTGAGGCTAACAAGATTATAAAATAAGTCTTGTTATACTTACACAGATTTTGCTGTAATTTTATGACATAAATTCTTTTTAGAACCGTAGTGGCCTAATCACGGCCCCGACTTACGAGTTTTACATCGTAGGTTCAGTCGGGCAGGCAGGCATTTAGTGTAATTTATTTCATTGACTCTGCTCTCAAAAAAGTAAAGGGAAACATCGTGAGGAAACTAGCATGTCTTCATCATCATCATCATCATTTCAACCGAAATACGTCCACTGTTGGACACAGGGCTCCCCAAGTGTCGCCATAACGACCGGTCCTGTGCGTCTCGCATCCATCGGATTCTCACACAACCCTCACTAGATCATTGGCACACCTTGTGGAAGGCCTTCCAACGCTGCGTCTTCTACGGTAGTCGCCACTCCAGAACCTTTCAGAAAGAGTCAGACTTAAAATGAACATGGATTGACATGTCTTAGAACCTAAAAAAAAATCGGGGACATGTGACATCCACCACCAACGCTCTGGGCCCGCATGGTGAATTACGGCACATATACTCTCGTAGAGAGAAGGCCTGAGTCCCAGCAGTGGATTTTTCAACCTGTAAGTTTCAAACAGTCCGCTTCTTAACTATGCATATAAAGGATCCCGCAGAATAGCGGGATGCGACATAGCAACACCATACTGACACCGTTAAAATCAGAAGCTATCCTGTCAGTTGACAGGATAGCTTCTGACCTTATTAGTAGTTACTAATATAAATATAAAATAAAAAGAAGAAGATGAAGAGAAATACTTTGGCTCTATAACATAGCATCGTTTAAAGGGATGCAACACGACATACATTTTCACTGTTTTTCATACAACCGCTCTTACCCGATTAAGACGTTATTACACATTTTTCATTAGATATTTTGTAAACACAGTCATCATCTTCCTACCCTTGTCCCATCTTATTTGGGGTCGGCGCAACACATTTTTTCTTCCATTCTATCCTGTCAACCGTCATACTATCACTAACTTCCTTTTCTTTCATATCACTGTTCACACAATCCATCCATCTTTTCTTTGGCCTCCCTCTCTCTCTCCACCCATTTTTAAACACAGTATCTTTTGGATATTATCTATGCTTCTATTTAAATCAATTTACAAATTTGTGTAAAACTAATCCAGTAAAGACCAATGAAAATGTGCTACTTTACATGAAATTTGATAATTTACTCAAAAATTTAAAAAGTCAACAAAGCAACCGAATTTTTTTAAGACACTTTTTCGGGTTAAAAAAAAAACAAGTATTTCCTGGAACAAGTTTCTTTAAATATTCGAGTAAATCACGGAATTACCGAATGCCAACAAAGTTTTCAGGTACGACTGAAAATTCTCTCTTTTTTGCATTGCGTTTTCGTAACATCGCGTTGGATTGCGTTAGCTACAACAAGCTTTTAAACCATGCTCAATTTTGACGATAGGTGAGTGAAAAAGAACCCTCTTGAGGTCACGATCACTTCGACATTTCCACTAGATACACAGACCGAAAAGAAAGAACCTAAACTTAATTATTTTTCGGCGGCTGAAAACCAACTTACATTAAAACGAGACGTAACTAAAATTTTCGACCCCCTTATAATCTCATTGGGTGCAAAATAAATGACCTCATTAATAATAAACTTACTTATCACCTTAAAAATGAATGAGTAGGACCCACCCGGTGTGAAATGAGGTTACAGAATCTCGATTCGGACGTCCTAATCATTGAATAGATATGTACAGAAGGTCGGATCCGTAGAGCACGGAACACCGCCACCGCGCTGTCAGTGACTGACGCCATTGCTAATAATATTCGCAGCCAATCACTGAAAACTGTGCTGAGCACTTTCTGCTTTCTTAAGTTTAGTTCCAGTTTAGTACCAAGATCGCCGACATAGCTCGAAGAATCGCCAAACTAATGTGGCAGTGGGTAGGGCACATTGCTCGTAGAACGGACGGTCGATGGGGCCGAAGGGTTCTAGAGTGGCGACCGCGCACCGGAAAACGCAGCGTTGGAAGGCCTCCCACAAGGTGGACCGACGACCTGGTGAGAGTCGCGGAAGTGCGATGGATGCGAGACGCACAGGATCGGTCGTTGTGGCGTCGCTTGGGGGAGGCCTATGTCCAACAGTGGACTTCTTTCGGCTGAAATGATGATGATGATGATGGTGAAGTTTAGTTGAAAATTGTTATAGACCGTCAATTTGAACGAGTTAACGAGGTGGCATTTGCTGAGACGCTTAGTTCGTTTGAATTTCTTTTATACCTAATATCGTCCCTAATATAATAGCAATATTGCTCTGTGGTCGGCCCTATGCAATGAAATAAAACGCACACGCACATTGACAAGCTTCACGTTCAACGAGCGCAAGTGCAGCTAACTAGTGGGACTGTCAGACTTTTACTAACTGAAATCGACCTATGATTCTTCAGTCGTTCTTTGCGCTTTCTACTTTCTAAAGCCGCGATAACTATTCCGAATAATCCTGCAGCTCTGACTGACTGGCTGTATGTGTGCGTCTGTATTCTCACTCGTTGTACTAAACAGACCTTCTGTAGGACCTACCTATTCTATGATCTCGTCGCTTGCCGCTTGGGATTATTAAAACTTTCCATCCTTCATAATAAAGTTTTATATTGAAAGAGCTGAGTCGGATTTTTTAAAGCAAGTCATCTTTAATTGCATCAAGTTATGCAATTTTGTAACCGGCGCACAATTTTGAA
Source organism: Mythimna vitellina (assembly GCA_949316375.1). Lineage (NCBI taxonomy): Eukaryota > Metazoa > Arthropoda > Insecta > Lepidoptera > Noctuidae > Mythimna > Mythimna vitellina. The sequence goes on from OX438696.1 coordinate 8,673,583, forward strand.
TGGAAACTCGGAAGTTAGATCGGCTTATTAAATTATGCTGGATGGTTCTGATTTTATTGAATAGTGTTTTTTAGGGCTCCGTACCTCAAAAGGAAAAAACGGAACCCTTATAGGATCACTTTGTTGTCTGTCTGTCTGTCAAGACCCTTTATCTCGGGAACTCGTTGAGATATCGAGTTGATATTAAAACCATATACTTAAGTCCGCGGTCCCTTGAAGCTGTAAAAAAATTAAACTTCTTAGTTAACGAATAAAAAAGATACGGCCGTTTACATCACAAAACCAAATAATGTACACACATATTTGGTTATGTTTGTCCTGTATTTTTGTAAATGTGGTGTGCAATAAAGAATATAACAAATAATAAAATCGTATATTTCGATACTCTCAAAGGAATCAAAATTCAGAGGGTACTTACTGTTGACCCAGAATTCTGAAATTTGGCATAAAGCAAGGTCTTATAGCACAGGTATAGGAATAAATCAGAAAACAGTCAATTTGTAGTTACAACACAAAAAAAAAACACTTTTTTGCAATTCGGAAAAATCTTTGAGATTCCATTCAGGAATTGTAGTTTGTACGGAACCCTCAGTGCGCGAGTCCGACTCGCTGTTAGCCATTTTTTATTTTATTGTGAGCCTAATCAGTATTCGTTTTTATTAGCTTGCATATTTTTCTAGGCTAGGGTGCCAGGGCTTATTTTTTTATTTATATTTGCAAAGCTAAACCAGACGGGACTCGTCTGCTAGGGCTCGCAGCCCTACCATACGTCAGGATTAATTGAAACAGTCACCGCGGCCCTTGAACATGAAAGTGAAACTGAAGGAACTTAGGTGGGTTTTAGTCAGTAAGTCTCACATTCCTTCTCCTCCACCTAGAGCGAGAAAACTTTTTTTTATTATGTATAGGCTTGTGTTTGACCTCTATCTCACGTGATGGTAAGCGAGAATGTGTTATATGATGGAGCACGCTTGCCTAGAAGTAACCTATTCACTCCTGGCCTAAAATACTCTAGGTTATAGCTATTAGGAAACACGGAGGAAAAAAAGAAAAACAGGACACTCCGGCAGGGAATTCCACTCCTTAGCTGTACGCTCGATGAATGTATTTCCAAAACGTTTGGGGAGAAATCAGATTATTTTGTCATAGGAAAGCTAGAGTTGATGATTTCTCACCATAAAAACGTCAGACTATCCGGTAACTGTTCGGACCGAGCCCAAGTCGTCGACGACGCGTAGTGTTCCACGCGCGCCTCAAGGAGATGTCAGCAACCGTAGGGGCCCAGCAGGGTCGAAGCCTACCGGGGGCATGGGTGATGCGAAAGAGATCCCCGGGGCCCTGGAACAATGGCAAAGAAGGAACAGGAGTGAGTTTTTAGTCAGAAAAGTCTGACACGCCCTCCCGCGCCGCCCAAGAGAAGGTGGATGTACTAGATTTTGATTTTCCTACCCGAAAAAAAAATGTTTTTAAGTATAATATTTTTGGTTTGTTTACTTTATCAATACTTTATATCTTTTAATTCCACAACTATCATACAACGCCGTTTAGTCTCAAGCTAAGAAGAGCTTGTGTTATGAGTACTAGACAACTGATAAACATACTTATATATTTCTAAATACATTCATATTATATATAAATTACACCCAGACACAGAACAAATGATCGTGCTCATCACACATACATTTGTCCTGGGTGGGAATCGAATTCACGACCACCACCACGAACCATAAAAAGCTGTGCTTATAATTCTCAATATTAAAATTATAATATTATAAATTTTCGTTTATTCATGATTATAATCGGAGTATGAACACGAAGGAAATAAGAGGTATCAGAATAATATGTGAATACATTCACAAAAGTTTTAATACTATACAATATGGTGAATTAACAACAAATACGTGTGTAATTATCAAACTTTCAAAAGATTGATAATTAAGTAAGTGAGTTAAGTGATAAGTTCAATGGAATGAAAACCTAACTGAACCTCGAATAGCCTTAGTTTTGTAATCAGAATACGTTTTAAAGCTAGTACTCATTTTAGTACCGCTTCAAACCTCTAGGTTTGTAAGTACTGGCTAAATATTTTTTTGTAATTTTGTAAAAAAAAAGACAGTACTTCCCATTAACCAAAAAATATGAAAATTTGAAACTCAAGGTCTCAAGCACAAACAAAGAAAAAACGCCCGGAAACCGTTAATTTAAAATACAAATACAATTTATTTTTACGTTTACGTACGTACTTGAAATGTAATTGTTGCGATTTATTTTTGATATTTTAGAAGTACTTTTCATATAATAATAATTTAAATTCTGAATTGATTCTGAGGGCAAGATCCGGCCATGTCTTAAACGATGTATGGGAAAAACATTTTTCAATTTGTCTTTCAACCCGTTTCCTTTTTGTCATTTTCATGGTTTTCAGGACGTGCCACTACGTAGCCCTGCATTGTGCGTAGCCCGAAACGCACTTGTCTGGTTTTTGGGATTTCGTCCAAAAGGTAAAATTGGGGCCCTGGCTATCACTCTGTCTATCACCAGGATGAATCTCATGAACAGTGATAGATACATTATTGTACACCAATAAGACAGACCAACAGTTGAAATTTTCACAGATGATGTATTTCTTGCCACCATTACAACAAATAATAAATATTGAAGTGAGGGCTCCCCATACAACAAACGTGTTTTTTGCCGTTTTTGCTACGGACAGTACAGAACACTTCGTACGCGAGTCCGACTTGCACTTGGCAGGTTTTTTTTCTTTGTTGTTTTTAATTGTGTGCGTAACGAAAATATCATTCGCGAACTTTTCTTTTGCTTTGTCTACGAAAAAGACTGTCTTTAAAACATTACTTTAAATGTATTCCTTTGAAATTCTTATTAACCTTCACCATTCACGTGGATTCCCTAAATAAGAAAGCTTGTCTTTTTTTACTTATAATTTAATTTAAACCAATGTTTTTTTTTCGGTGGGAAAGTCATCTTATGTCATCCTCCGCTCTTAGGCGGAGCGGGAAATAGTGTCAGACTCTTACTGACTTTAAACCCACTTCTGTTCCTTCGTTGCCTTTCGTACCAGGGCCGAGTCTTCCTTTCAGAAACAGACTCTTGGCCCCAGTAGGCTTCGACCTTGCACCAGTCATAACACCTGTCTGCTCGGAGGATTCTCCCTTTTCATTGTAGGTTTGCTCGACTTATATATAACTGATGATGTATCATATAAGTCAGTTATATATTATATAGAGAGTATAGGAGTATAGGGTTTTATAACCTGTAGGTTATAAACCCCTATGCTCCAAAATGTAATGGTTGTATTCATTTGAAATGTATAGTTTGAGCAATAAGGTAAACACATCATCATAATATATATTCAATCTATCTTAACTTCTTATATTCATTAAATAAGTGTAAAACAAATAGTTTTTAATTACCTAACGATCAAATAGTTAATTCGGAACTTATTGTCGTACACATATTTCTTGAATAGCAGAAGTAAAGATAGATAGAAAATGTGACAATGTATGTATCTTATTGCTCGGTACTGCATTGCGATTGACTGTTATTGCGTGCGTGCTGGTGTAGGTACCTAATTAAGTTACTTATGCGTTGATACACCATAACAATAATTAGGTAAATACGATCTATATTATACTAGCGACCTACCCCAGCATCGCACGAGTGTTGTAAATCTTTGAAATTCTCGGTTTTTCTCTACTAACCGCTCTCATGAATCACTCAGTCCATTGGTAAAAACCGCATGACATGCATTCAGTAGTTTTTGTGTTTATCGTGAGCAGACAGACAGACGCGGTAGAGGAATTTGTTTTTTAATATATAATGATACCAGTGCGTCTATTACTTATTATTATTGTCAAAAATAAATATACTTGACAACCATAAGCTTTATGTGTCAACTAGGTAGTAATCATAATGTACCTACTACCATAGTATTTTTATAATTCTTCAGAATACAATTAATCTTTAAGAGATAAAGGCAATCTTAAATCATCATCATCTTCCTGCCCTTGTCCCATCTTATTTGGGGTCAGTGCAACACGTTTTTTTCTTCCATTCTATCCTGTTAACCGTCATACTATCACTAACTTCCTTTTCTTTCATATCACTGTTCACACAATCCATCCATCTTTTCTTTGGCCTCCCTCTCCAGGCAATCTTAAATATAATATAATTGTTATAATAGGTATAAAATTGATGATGACTGTATTTTACCACCACAGTAACTTTTGTGCAGCGATAAAATTTCAAGGCGCTAATAGGGGAAAATTTTGTGATAAAATGAAGTCGGTTGTATTTTATTTTGTAATAAGTTTTTTGTTTTACACTTTTTAGCTATGGTACCACCACTAAAAAGTAGCCCTCAGCCAAACTTAAATACCTTATAAAAAGAGTGCATCTCATGACAAGTCTAATAATCCCAAACACGGTTAGATTAGATTAATTTATTACAGAGCTCCGGTGTCTAACTTCAAACTTCATCATCAGGTCAGTTTGATATATTCCCCCTCTTCTTTCAGTCCGTTATCGACTACACGTATAAACAAAGCAATTTTACTTGTTACGACGGTTCTGCTGTGATCCTATGAGGAGTTCTGTTCCATATCTTCGAAGTTCATGACCAAATCATAATAATATTTCTATGGGACTAACTCGGAAGCATAAATCTTCAATCAAAAAAAAATCAACTTTGACCGAGAAATCAGTGAACATACACAAAAAAATCCTCCCCCTTTTTTAAGTCGGTAAAAAAATCGATGACAAGTAGGTATAATTTCATTATCATCATTTCAGCACCGAAAGACGTCAAATTCAAAGTTGAAGTCAAAGTCAAAAGTTTTTTATTACACATTGGCCTACATCGGCACTTATAAACGTCAGAAGCTACTGCACGTCGTCTGTTTTACATAGGCCTTCACCAAGTGTCGTCATAACGACCGGTCCTGTGCGTCGCGTGATTCCCGCAACCCTCATCAGGTCATCAGCCGTGATAGAAGGCCTACTGCGCCATACTTACTCACAGAATCGAACCTGTGCGTACGACCCAGCCGCGGGAGCATAACAGGCAGTTTATCTTTTTAACATCTCCCGGATCCATAACACTTTGATGGTCCTCAGTGTTTCGGAGTGTTCTACAAAATATTCTATTTTTTTTAAACATTGCCCTTGACTAGGAAAATAATTACTCCTTCATCGTGGGTGGGTTCAGATACATGTAAACTCAAATACGCAAGAGCAAAACACATATAATACACAAATAGAACAATAGTGCTTCCGGGTCTGAATGAGACCCGGAAGCATCACACTATCACACTAATATTACCTATAATAAAGGCGAAAGTTTGTGTGTACCTATCTTTGTTATTGCTTTATGTTCGAATGACCGAAGGGATGGCTATGAAACTTTTTTCTCGTGTCCTATTCAACAAACACAGTACATTTTCCGGGATAAATAAGCCTTAAGTGTAGTGACATCTATGGCGTCACATAAGAAATAATCGTGCATCGCGCAATTAAAGTTCTCCGCGCGATTCGAACATATAGAACAGCCCGAAATCATGTATCAGGCAGGTGTCCGACTAACAGAAGTTTGTGGGACTTTATTCTCTATTGCGCATACCTCCAAAAAGTACACTCAGCGATATTGTAGCTATCACACTAATATTATAAAGGTGACAGTTTGTGTGTGTTTATGTGTTTGTAATTATTCACGCTCGAACGGCTGAACGGATATCAATGAAACTCGGGTAGATCATGTCCTGAAATAGAACATAGGATACATTTTATTCCAGGAGTATGTTCCTTTGAGATAATTGTCTAATATCACGCAGACAAAGCCAACAACATCAATGACAGCCCAATTTTCTTGTCCTGGCAATTACTGTCCATTTCAGGTTGTCTGAAGAGAGCGCAGAATGCGAGAAGGCCGCCTATTGCATGAATGTATTTTAGTTTCTTTTCGTATGTGTAATCAGTAATGGTGTACAATAAAGTATAAATAAATAAATAAACAAAGCCGCTGACAGCACCTACCTAACAGCTGTATAATAAAGACAAAAGTTTAACCTTACCTAATAAAGTAAGTTCCTAACTAATTACAAAGTAAGGCTAGGTACGAACGTAATATACGAAATAATTACCTCAAAAGCCAACAATGTAGAAGGAATTAAAACGAAAACTATGACGCATATAATTTGCATACAACTCTATTCTAAGTTTTAGTAATTGCATGGCGCACTTCAATTAAGACAAGGAAACTACGCCATTCGTTCCAAGTATTTCACTAATTGGAAGTAAATTTAGTGGAATAACGAGACAACAGGAAAGGTCGTATATACAATACATTTTTGTATTCTAACAAAAATGTATTGTATATACGACTACATTTAGGTTATGGGCTGTACCCGTCGACAATAACGCTGACGTTACTTTTACTCAGAACGTTAAGTCATTGTAATCTTCAATTTTTAAGTATAATTCTATATCAATACGTATTATGATGAGGTATCATAATAAAATAATAATTCACAACTACCACACAATGCCGTCTAGTCTAAAGTCAGTTCAAGTCTTAAGCAGAGCTTGTGTTATGAGTACTAGACAACTGATAAACATACTTATATATTTCTAAATACATTCATATTATAGATAAATTACATCCAGACACAGAACAAGTGATCGTGCTCATCGCACAAACATTTGTCCTGGGTGGGAATCAAATCCAAGACATCCGGCATAACAGTCAGGCTCACTAACTACTAGACTAACAGGCCAGTCATTAAAAAGGTAAACTTGGTATTTTTAATTGTAAGTGGTAATGTCTCCACGCAGGTCCAGGGACTAGGTGGGTCACATATGGCAAATGTGCAAAGTTTGTGCAGTGGGATGAAGATGGACCTAAGGATGGACGGCGACACCGAGGCAGGCCTAAAAACGTTCTAAACTCGTTCCTAAAAAGTTGGCCAAAGAAGACCAGATACACAGAGAGTCGCTGAGTATACTTTAGGCTCACTGTTTATCCCGGAAAATGTACTATATTTGTTGGATAGAGCACGAAAAGGAAGTCGGCAATGGCACAATAGTTCAACTTTTTACCATCGAAAGGTTTTTCATAATCTTAACAGTACCTACTTCTAAAGAATAACATTAACAAACAGATATTTAAAAAAAAACGTCAGAAGCTAGTGCACGGTTCCAAATTGGTTGTTTCCTATGAAGAAGAACCGGCAAGACTGCGTTAACTATAAGTTTGGATACATAGCATAGTAGCATAGTGGGCCTTATAATGTTCCACTGTTGGGACTCAGGCCTCCTCTCTTGGAGAGGGAATGGGCCGTAATTCACCACGCGGGCCCAGTGCGGGTTGGTGGATGGTTTCCGGTTTCCTCACGATGTTTTCCTTCACAGTTTTAAGAGCAGTGGTGATGAAATAAATTACACAAAGTAGGTTATGAATGCGTCTGGCTGGGTTTGAACCTGCGACCTACAACTCGTAAGTCGGGGCCGTTACCACTCGGTCACCACTGCTCAGTTTAGATAACGCCTGCTAAAAATTACAAGCAAATAAAACTACTCGCTACTAACGTAATCACATTTATAAATAATTCAAGCAACAAACAGTCATTCAGCGCAAAGTTGATCACAGTTTCAATATTAGCAATGCATCGCTCACTCAAACAGTGAACTTTCAAACAACTTCACAAATGTTTTAAACATACACAAAACTGGTTCAAAAAGCTCTTTACACATGGGAGTACTATACCTGTTTTCACTAAACGAACACACTGGTACGTTTCAAACACAAACTACTTCCGCACACAACTTCGAAGTTACTCGAACTGCTCTTATTCGACTATATTTATTTTCCTAGAAGTTTTCTGACTACACTTAGCTCCTTCATACGACTAAAATAGATTACACTGACGTAAAAAGTTAAGTAGTTTGCAACAGCTTCGGCTTTCGCTAGCGTTATTTATATTCTTGTAACTTGTGAATGGTTGTTTTCTATCTAAATTCTTTAGTCAGATTCGCGTCAGTATTTGTAGGGTAAGCTTTATGTTTTATTATCTTTTCAGTGTTTTCTGCAAATTTATTGTATTTTTCAGAAACATGCAGTATCATCTCGATTTTTTCTTCTTATATATCATCGTTTTTTTCTTCCATTATGTCCTGTCACCCGTTAGGCTATCACTGACTTCCTTTTTTTTCATATCACTCTTCAGACAATCCATTCATCCTTTCTTTTGCCTCCCTCTCCCTCTCCACCCGTTCTAATGTATACTCATTACTATATTAGTAACATGCCTTTCATCCCTTCTCATTACATGACCATACCAAGACAAATGATTCCCCTTTGACTTGTCAGTCACTGACGCCGCTTTCAAATTTCCTCTAATATACTCATTTCTCACTTTATCTATTCTCATCACACCACATATTCATCTCCTTCCTTTGATCAACACACTTATAGATGCATGTTCGATGACAATATATATTGTGAAAAGTCTTTCTAAGTCGACATTCAAGAGTTGCCAATTTATTTTCACGACGATTCCCTATACCTACATCAATTTGTCGTGTCGTATGTTGCAGTGCCAATTACCAGTACGGGGCCAACCATAAATTATGTCAAGCAAATTTCATAATTTTTTGACCCCTTCCTCGTCCTTGTCACAGTTGATCACATTTATGAGACCATACCTAGTGTAACGACAAAATACGACGAAATGAATATATTAGGGGAAGTTTGAAAGTGGCGCCAGTGACTGAAAAGTTGAAAGGGAATCGTTTGTCTTGGTATGGTCATGTAAAGAGGAGGGATGAAACGCATGTTACTAAAAGAGTTATGAGTTTACATGTGGATGGATGGAGAGGAAGAGGGAGGCCAAAGAAAAGATGGATGGATTGTGTGAAGAGTGATATGAAAGAAAAGGAAGTTAGTGATAGCATGACGAGTAACAGGGCAGAGTGGAAGAAAAAAACGTGTTGCGCCGACCCCAAATAACACGGGATAAGGGCAGGAAGATGATGAGATGATGACCTAGTGTAACGACAAGTATTTTCCAATTTTACATCTAAAATCATGGTAATCCGAAGGAGACTCAAGGCATCTTTTTTGACTAGACTGACCCTGTGTAATCTGATAGTGTCAGAAGTATTTTGCTGCGTGTACCTGCTTAGATGTTAGTAAATTTTAATAATGTAATTCAATAATTTATGTAATCTAATTTATTAAATTTATCTAGTATGAGGAAACAATTTAACTTAACGTAATTCAATAAAGTCTTGTTGAAATAAATAATAATAAAACCAACAACAACGTCTCAGCACAGATAAAGTAGAAAATATTTTCATGTTTTTTGTAACATAAAATATCGCGTCTAATTATAGATTTTGAATTTTAACTTCACGAAACTTTTGGCTGCTCCCACCTCGTGTCACACAAAGTCACACTAACTCGACCCTCCTCTCCCCTTAACATATGCCGTAATTTATGGGTAGCCCCTAAAAAATCCAACGACGTATGGTATAATTGCCCTCCTGTGTGTCTCTTCAGAAAACTGTAATATAGGGAACAAAAGTGTTTCCCTGAGTGTATTTGTCAAGAGAATTTATTTACGAATGCGAGCTATATTGACATTCCTGTTAATGAACTCTCATGTTCATTGAAATTGTTTACAATTTACTCACAACAGCGAACTAATATATTATGGGATAAAACCCGCAATAAAGAATATATACACACATTCACAAACAATACATAATACTGTTACATAATATCTTCACACGGTGGAGGTGTGCCCCACCTGGGTAGAGCAACGCCGTGTCCTCTTGGGGGCGATCGGCGGCGGCAATCTCTCGCGCCGGGCCTTGGTACAGGCCATGGTCCGGAGCGAAGAGGAGTGGCAGGCCGTCGCCTCCTTCTGCGAAGCAGTAATGCTAGCAAAGGAGGCGGCCGCACGCGTGAGGCAACGGTTCTCACGCCCCAACCGCTGCCGGGATTCCGATCCCGATTTCCGGCCACCGTAGGCGCGGGCTTACGGACGACGAACAATAGGTAGCTCGCCGTCTGACCGTCCGAAAACCGTCTAGACCGAGCCCAAATCGTCGACGGCGCGTACTGTTTCACGCGCGCCTCAGGGAGATGTCAGCAACTGTAGGGGCCCATCAGGGTCGAAGCCTACTGGGGCCAAGGGTCTGATTCTGCAAAGAAGACTCGGCCCTGGTACGAACGGCAACGAAAGAACAGGATTGGGTTTTTAGTCAGTAAAAGTCTGACACTATCTCCCGCTCTGCCGTCGTCTGATGTCATAAGATGATTTCCCACCAAAAAAAAAAATTACCTAAATAATATCTTTCGTTATAAAATCTTTTTACGCAGATGATATGTCAGGGGCCTTACCATGACGTGTTAAAATTTCAGTCGTGGGAGCTAGCAAGAGGGATGGAACTCTACACTCTATATAGCTCCATCCCTTTAACAATTCAATTTAGGTCATAAAATGGATATCTTTAAGAGCTCGCCGACCGCGGGGAATTTCTAAAAAGGAAACCCGTAGTTTAAGAACGCAAAGGGCAACTGAAGAACACAAGTGTGGTTTTAGTCAGTAAAAGTTTGACACGCCCATAAAAAAGGGCCTCTGACCGTATTTTTACAAACTATATCGTCGAACTTAGCATATAGCATATAGCATATTCAGCCTTTTAATGTTCCCACTGCAGAGACTCAGGCCTCCTCTCTTTAGGAGAGGGAATGGGCCGTAATCCACCACGCGGGCCCAGTGCGGGTTGGTGAATGACACATGTCTTCGAATTTTTGGGTCTAGGACATGCCGGTTTCCTCACGATGTTTTCCTTCACCGTTTTGAGAGCAGTGGTGATGAAATAAATTACACAAAGTCATGCGCCTGGCTCGGTTTGAACCTGCGACCTACAACTCGTAAGCCGCGCCCGTTACCACTCGGCCACCACTGCTCTCGAACTTACTGAAAAACAAATATGTCATTATCACCTACTTAGATATCTTAATTATATTTTTATTTCTAAATTTTAGATAAAATTGGATCATGTTCTAATAAAAAACGTCTACCTTTTCAAAGTCCAATATATTATTAATAAGATCAAAAGCTATCGAGGATATAAAATCGTATAGCTATACCTGAGCTTTCAATCACTTCACTATTCGGCCAAAAACTATAAACACAGAGGAAACGGGATAAGAGGCTTTTGAAAAGAAATCCGATAGACGCCGAGAGTATATTGAGACAAATAGAGGGAATTGAGGAGGAAACTGTCTTTGCTCGGAGATATTTTGTCACTGTACCATTTCTTAGAATTTCATACTTGGCGTTTGCCGAATTTTTGTGTTCGCATTTTGAACAGCACATTTTGCACATATTGTTATTCGATTTTCAAAAATCACTAATGGCGTCTTGAATTCGTGACAGCTTTATTTGTTCTTTATTTGAATTTGTCTCTTATTCAAAATACTATTCCCAAATTTTGGGGTTATAGGCAAAAATGATTCTTGTTAGAGGTGAAATTGATAACAAATAAATCTTAATTCCGACGACCTGGTGAGAGTCGCGGGAGTGCGGTGGATGCGAGACGCACAGGATCGGTCGTTGTGGCGTCGCTTGGGGGAGGCCTATGTTCAACAGTGGACTTCTTTCGGCTGAAATGATGATGATGATGATGAAATCTTAATTTTATTACACGACTGGAGAGCAGTGGTGGCCGGATGGTAACGGACCCGACTTACGAGTCAGTTGTTACGGGTCGCAGGTTCAAACCCAGCCAGGCGCATTACTTTGTGTAGTTATTTCATCACCACTGCTCTAAAAACGGTGAAGGAAAACATCGTGAGGAAACCAGCATGTCCTAGAACCAAAAATTCAAAAACATGTGACGTTCCGCACTGGGCCCTCGTGGTGGATTATGGCCTATTCCCTCTCTTAGAGAAGAGGCCTGAGTCCCAACAGTGGGAACATTATAAGGCCGACTATACTATTAGACGTCTGCCCAAAAAAGGAGTGTTATGTTATTAAACACTAAGTTAAAGGGAAAATTAGATAGTACCCAAGTATTATTCTGTAAATTCCGAACTATCAGAACCAACATAAATACTTGAATTACGTGCTCATACTCATAAGATACACATATACCGCATTCTTATCACCACAGCCATAGGAAAAAACATTACCCTACATCACAAGGAAAAATGCGAGCAAAAACCAAAGATGAGCAAAATTTCACGTGATTTAAGAAGATTTTTTCCTTTTAACTAGACAATGACCATGTTAAATTAAACTAGATTTCATTCAAATATTAACAAACAAATTAATTACTAAGATTGCAATCGAACTTGGACTACGTCAAGAAATAAAAGGAAAACGTGTCAGATTTTGTAATGCTGTGAATTACTCATTCAAAAGGAAAAAGTTGAATGTCAAGAGTCTGGAGTTGAATTAAAATATATTATAGTTGTTTGGAAATGAAATTATCATTCTTGTTGTATTCGACGGTTGTAGTGGACGTTTGTTGGTTACGATGTCTAAGTTGTTTGTGATTGTTTTTGTGACCACCTATTGGGTTTATTTTATACATAGTGAAGGTAAGTTTGTCTTGTTCTGTTTATGTTTCTACTTACAATAAATTGTTTATGTTCTATGATTAGATATGAATGGATTGTGTGAACAGTGATATGAAAGAAAAGGAAGTTAGTGATAGTATGACGGTTGACAGGATAGAATGGAAGAAAAAAACGTGTTGCGCCGACCCCAAATAAGATGGGACAAGGGCAGGAAGATGATGATGATTAGTTATGAAGTATTGGGAACTTAATCAGATAAAAGCGGCCCAAATTACAAACACCGGTAGTTTTTATGCTCATTAATTTTGTATGCAATGTTTGCGCTGTCGTGTCCTATATGAAAATGCTCACGCCGTAAAAGACCAGTGCTCTAATCGCTATCGGTTTTTTTTTAACATGTGGTGATTTTTAGGGTTCTGTACCTCAATCGGCAAAAACAGGAGCCTTACAGGACATGACATTGTTGTGCATATGTCCCTAATTCTAAGTAACGTGTGGGGTAAAACTGAAATTAATATCAAATACTCAGGTCTTTTACCCTTTGGAGCAGTGAAAAATTCAAACTTCTAAGCCAATCTAAAATAGGGCCGTTTATTCTTAGTGGCATATATTTTGACGCTCGCAAGGAAATCAAAACATATTAAAATCCTGAAATTCACCAAAAAGCAAGCTCTCATAGCACAAATAAACGGGCAATTCTTGAAACCTTAATTTTGTTATTACATCAGAAAATAATTACTCTTTTACGGTTCGGAAATCTTGGTGACTCGATCCGGGGAAACACTATTAACATAGGTATAAGGATGTGTATTGGACGGAACCTTTGATGAGCGAGTCCGATTCGCACTTGACCAGTTTTTTATTAAGTGCACCTTTATTGTAAAAAATATATTTTCCCTGAGAATACTTTCTAAATAATGATACATACTAAGACATTCATCGTATATTATTGTATACTGTAAAATATATCTACGAAAGGAATGCAAGATACCTATAACATCCTACTGCAAATCTTTCCCGTTGCATTTTATAAGGAAGAGCATGAAACACGTAGTTTGCCGGTATGCACGCATTCTGAATTAAATAGTTGAGATACTCATACTTACTATGGATATGGGAATCTGACCGTCCAAATATCGAAATATGCGGGTCCCTGGAAAACCCACCTACAATTACACTAATATTATAAAAGCGTAAGTTTGTATGTGTGTGTCTTACTCTTTCATGCTCAAACAGCTGAACAGATTAGGATGAAATTTGGCAAACCGGTAGACCTGAAAAACTTTTTGTCCTAAGAGTAGGTTTCTGTGGGATAATTTTCTAGTCTCACGCGGGCGAAGCCGGTGCAGCGGAGGCAGATGCTAATAACCTACTTATTATATTCATTCGAAAGAATTAGAGGTCATTTGTTTATTCAACATTAATGTTTCACTTACAATTGTAATGATAATTATGTCACAACAAGCCGTGTGCCCGATTATAAACGGTAAATATATTTTAGCAAAAATCTTTTGCAAAATTCTATGCATACAACAATTTCATGCTATGCGTCTATTATATATTATAATAGACGCATAGCATGAAATTGTTGTATGTTTATTATATATTATAATATTGTCTATTATCAAATGAATTTAAGAATTTTACTGCCAAAAAGTAGATCAGACATTCAATTTTTACTCAGAAACTCACTTCATAAGTTTTATGGTACAGTGTTCTATCATCATTTATTTTTAGGGTTCTGTATCACAAAAGGAAAAAACGGAACTCTTATAGGATCACTTTGTTAGCAGGTTGGCGGTCCCTTGTTGTGTGTAAAAAAATCAAATTACTGAGTTAACGAAAAAAAAAGATGCGGCCGTTTATGTCGCAAAAACCGTGTATTTCGACACTCTCAAGGAAATCAAAATTCATAGGGGACTTCCTGTTGACCTAGAATCCTGAAATATAGTAAGAAGCAAGGTCTCATAGCACAAGTATAGTACAAAATCTGAAAACTGTAAATTTGTAGTTACGTCACCAAAAAAGTATTATTTTGCGATTCGGAAAAATCTTCGTAACTCAATTCGGGAATCGAACTGGTAAGTTCATACGGAACCCTTAATGCGCGAGTCCGACTCGTACTTGCCCTGTTTTTTTAAATATATTTTGCCACATCTGAAGCGAAAAAGTAGTGCAATCGAAAAGCAAACTTCCAAGACCACTCGGATCTCTAGTTCCCACAATGCCAGCGAAGAATCTATCCGTGCATATGTAAATCGATTGAACTCGTACCATGTAAACGCAGTCTTCCATTTAATTTCAGCTTTTTTATGTACATTCCTACTAATATTTCAGACTTACCCGTCCTAGCTTCGCACTGATGTTTCGAATCTCTGAAATTCTCGGCTTTTTTCTACTATAATATAAATGTCATCTAGGAGCAGTGGTGGCCGAGTGGTAACGGCCCCGACTTACGAGTTGTAAATCGCGGGTTCAAACCCAGCCAGGCACATTACCTTTCTCATTAATCACTCTGTCTATTCGTAAAAACGACATGAAAATCTGTTTGGCATATTTTGAGTTTATTGTTTACAGACAGACATAGTGGGGAACTTTGTTTTATAATATGTACACTTATGGATACAAAATCTGTGTATTTGGATGTTTACTAATCAATCGCTCATCAACGGCTGAATTTTTGATAAAACTTTGTACATAACCTGAAACGAGATATTTTTTTTTTTATTGGGTGGGAAAAACATCTTATAACAAATCGCGTGTGTCAGACTTTTATTGACTAAATACCCACCGCAAGCCCGCGCCTACGTTGGCCGGAAATCGGGATCGGAACCCCGGCGGCGTTCAAGGCATGAGGACCGTTGCCTCACGCGATCGACCGCCTCCTTTGCTAGCATTACTGCTTCGCAGAAGAAGGCGACCGCCTGCCACTCCTCCTCGCTCGGGACCATGGCCTGAACCAAGGCCCGGCGCGAGAGATCGCCGCCACCGATCGCCCCGACGAGGTCACGGCGTTGCTCTGCCCAAGCCGGGCACACCTCCACCGTGTACTCCACCGTGTCCTCCGGGCGGTCCACACAGTGGCGACACTCGGGCGTCGTTTCCGCACAAATCCGGGACCTTACGGCATGAGTAGCTCTACCGGCATAGCCCTCAAGATCACAGAGACACGCAAGCCCCACCAAGACGACAACGTGGAAACACGGTTGGTGGGGATGACTTGAAACGAGATATGAGATTTTTTATTCCGGCAGAACATTCTCATGGGATACTCTTCGAGTTTTAAGCAAAAGAAGCTACTAACACAAGATAGTATGTACAATGTACATAATAAACGTAGTTAGTTCTTAAACTTTTTACATTCATGTGTTCCTGAAAGTCGTACATGAATTTCCAAGTTTTTTATTCCCCAAACTGAACACTTTGCTCGTTCATATTCTACGTACCTAGTAATAAAAAACTAGTTGCAGTGTACGCGTGGTACAAAGACGTGCTATTTAATATCGTCAGGTACAACACATTTTGTCTTACAGTTCTAAAAGCACTTCATTTAATGACCTACATTTAAAAAGCAAATAGAATGAAAATGTTAAAGCTGATCTTTCTATATAGTTCATTGGAAATTAATTCCTAATTCCAAGAGTTGAACAAAATACGGGACAGCATCCCCTTGCCACCAATCATTTAATTTTGCGGATGTAGGTACATTTTCGATGCAGGAATTCCGATATTGCTATTGGAAATAATGGCATCCAAACTTTTTTTTCTACGATCGAGTGTTTATCGTAAATGACACGTATATTCCCGATATATTTGATCTGAGGTTTTTGATAAAGTGAGATTGTCATGTCCAAAATATTTTGATTGTTATACGGGATGGTATAAAAAAACCGGATGGCAGCGGTTTTTTTAAGGTTGAGAAATCATCATGAATTCACACCCAGAGCGAGAAAATTCATGATGATTTCTCACATCATGAATTCTCTCGCTCTGGATGAAGCAAGAGGGAGTGTTAAACTTTTTCCATCCCCAAAACCCTCCTATGTCCCTTCATTGCTTTGCATTCCAGGGCCCCGGGTTTTCCTTTAAGAAGTGACCCCACGGCATCCGAAGGGTTTGACCCTGCTGGGCCCCTACGGTTTTGCTGACAGCTCCATGAGGCGAGCGTGGAACACTACGAGGGAGGGACTCTTACTGAGTTTACACCCAGAAGCCCTCCCGTTCCGTCCAAGGGCGGAAGCAGTCATTGCATGATTTGCAACCAAAAAAAAAAGTATTGAACAGAAAAGCTGAAGCAAAACCGCAGAACTCAGTTGTACTCGTATAGTAACAGTGCGTAAGTTAGTTTTTACCAAAACCATGTAACTAACTAAATTTATTTACTCACCCAAAAAGTTTTTTATTTTGACGATACGCTACCGAAATGTGAAATGATCTATCTCTTACATTTTCACTTTTTAACAATCACTAGGTTATGCATAAGCATTAAAGTAAACAAAGTTGTATACATCCAATTTAGCCGCCCTAAAACAATATAGGGTGACTAAACCAGAGCTGTCGTCACGTGGTCAGAACAAAGGAATCGGAGGCGTGGCCTACTCGAGGCGTTCGACGCAAACGAAACGATCGTAACTTGGTTAGGGGGGCAGATAAGCTATCGGCAATTTGTGTGATCCGGTATTATATACAATATCTAGGCAGTATATAGAATACTTAAAACGTGTATACGAAATATATGAAATTTTATTTATTTTATACTTTGCCTAGGTATTCTACACTATAGCGAATGCGCAGCCAGTAATTTGTGTAAAAGACTGTGTGACGGGGAAAGAAGTGACGTTTATTTTAGAGCTAGGGTTAGGTTTGAAGACATGTAACCGGATTACACAGATTGCCGGTAACATGTTGTTAACGGCAATCTGTGTAACAACTTTGTTTTGGCTCTGTTTTAATTTAAGGTCATTTATGCATTTGTACAATTCTACAATTTCCAACGCATATTTAAAAACAATAAAAGCTTTTTAATAACATTTTTTGTGTAGTGAATCAAATGTCGAGGTCAATTGATTCGACTCCTAAATTTTTCTATTAGAGTATTTAATATTTGAAATTAAATTAATAAAAATGAATCAGCCATACCACAATTCACATAATAACATAATCGAAAACTAATCTCCTTATTTTTCCAGTCGTGAAACGGGAAGTATGCAAAGAAAATGAAGTGAACATTGAGTGTTCCCATTGTGGGCCAAAAACATGTGATGACCTGGGCCACCCGATCCGGTGTGGGGGGGCCACTTCGCTCTGCAAACCGGAATGTGTATGCATAGACGGCATGGTTCGCGATGCCAATGGAACTTGCATACCGAAGACGGACTGCCGTAAGTTGGATGTTTTGAATTGCTTATTTATCTAGAAAATATTTTTATACAAAGTTTAAACAGGTACAGAAAAGTTTTAACAGGTACAGAAGCGAAATAAGTAATAATAATAATAAATTATTTATTGCCCAAAGAAAGAAAATGTGTAAAGTACTACTATCTTCCAGCGAACCTTTAGGTTAAAAAATACTACTAGTACATACTACTAAAGCATCAAATATATAATATTAAAATTATAATAGTCTTCTTCTTCTTTTCGTAACGATGTACTCTCACTAAATTTTTTCTGACCAGTATTTGGCAACCTCTACGGCTCTGTTATCGGCCTCGTATAGATCCTGAAAACTGCAGGTGGTTGTGCAGGATGGACAGCATAGCAAATGACGCATGTCCTGTGCAGCAGCTCCACTATAATCGTCGAACGTACACAAATAAAACACATATGTCGGCAGAGGATGCCGATGGTCATTGAAACTCTGTCCAGGGACTCTGTTTTGTGAGATGGCTGGGTATCAAGTAATAAACAAACGATTCCAGATCACACAACTGATTTATTATGATGCAAGCTTTAGGTATTCACTTCATATAACAAACCGTGAGACAGTCTCCGAGACTCGACGTTATTCGTACGGCTGCCGACAGAGGACAGAGCCCCAGACCTCTGCAGTCGGCACTTTTATCTGCTCGGTTCGTGCAAACGTCACCGCGGATTTTGTCAAAGTGACATGTGTCACCTTTCACTTAGCTCGTTCATTCGTTCTCAAGCTTCCGTACCATTGACTTCACCGACACATAGATTAATGCTAAAATAATAATCAACCATTGCTATGAAAAATATCTTAAACAATAGTTTGTAGTCCGTGGTAACTTTGAGATAGTCCTGAGAGAATCCATATAGTAGTTATGTATTTTAAACCCAGGGAATGTTAGTGTGGCAGTCTGAAAAGATTAAGCAGATTGATTGGGTATCAGTGTGAATCGGTAGTGTTTTTTTGAGGTGCGAAATACCAAATAACTTCTCCCTCCCTAGGTGCAGTGAGATAGCATGTCAGACTTTTACTGGTTTGAAGGTATGCAGAACAGAGCGTAAACATTCATTGAAAAGGAAGGATCCTCCGACCAGACGGGTTTTATGTCTGGTATGGAAACTGCCAAATAGATAATTTTGGGCTGTCGTATCTGTTTAAATCGCGCTGAGAACTTTAATTTCGCGATGCAGGATTTCGTAGTTCTTGTGTGACGCCATAGATGTCGCTACACTGGCTTAAACCCAGACTAAAACACATAATATATTATAAAAAAAAGCAATACATTTATTTTATAATTAAGCTTTTCACTCAGTCTACTCGCAAATCAACAGACATTCAAGAAAAGTGTTGGGTGCGACTAGTATTCGCAGAATAGTTAACATACCTACATCGCAGAACCGTACAGGAACGTGGCATCATAAATAATTGATTGTCTTCAATGATAGTTTCAATAGGTAGGCCAATAATAATATATCAATTTTGGGTCTCCTCAGAGGTGGTGGAGGAGGAAAGCCACTTACCGGTGCGGACCGGAAAGTGTGCACTCAGGATCGTGTATCCTGTACAGATGTTTGTAAGGTAGATGTTAACCGTATACGTTTACTCTGAATACAGTAAATTAAAGGTGGCACATTCATAACAATGCTACATGAATGACAGAATATATTTTGTGGCATTCATGTAGGTAGCAATATTGTACATAAAGTTTTAAATAAATATTTCCTTCGTTGAGCGAATTTTGCAACTCGTAATTTATGTAATGCCATGATGTCATTAACAAACACAACTTTTCCCTACATAACGTTACCTCAAGTTTTAAGTGACAATTCCAAGGAAACAAAGCACAAAAACACGTACCTACCACACGTACCATGTATATACCTATCTCAATTCCTGTTATCACTATAAAGTTCTTAAAGATTCATGGGGTCTCACTAGACCCCATGAATCTTAAGAAATTTTTAGTTACCTATATTCTTGCAAATCTATATATAATTCATTTCATTCATTCATTCAGATGGGCCTTTTTTTTCGGAGTGCAAATCCTCATAGAAGTCCTCTGCCCTGGGACATTAGGGAGTGACTCTCCTATACGTCTAAGAGAAACGCGCGAGATACATTACACACCACAATCTAGTTCTTAAGACACGGTCACTCTTTCAAAAGTTCCTATAGCCCTAACAGGCATAGGCCCTACAGGGCCCCTTCAGTTTGGTCAAAGACACGCCTGGCACACTACAAGCCGTCGATTCGGGCTAGGTTCTTACCGGGTGAGCTACCCATTGCCCGCGCCTATGGTGGTTGGATGTCGCCCAGCGACTAACAATTCCCGAAGCGACTCCTTCGACGGCGGCTGGGGCGTGAGTAAGTCCGTTCCCTCATAATTGCGGCCCTCTTCTTCGCCTGCATAACCGTTTCGCAGAAGAGGCGATCGCTTCCCATTCCCTCTCACTCCGCTGCCAATAGCCGCCACGAGGATATAACGGTGCTCCGCCCATATTTCCACCATATGATCCACTGTGTCTTTCGGGTAATCCGCACAATATGGACACCCAGGCGTTTCTTCCACCTGAATCCGAAACAAGAATCTCCCGATCAGGCCATGTTGGTGAAAACCTGCGTCAAGAGGAAAATGAGGCCGTGGCGTCTCTCTAGCCACTCCTCAAAGGGGAGACTGATCTCCATGATTGTAGCGTACCCAGAGTTAATACAGCCTACTTGGCCTACTTTTCAATACAGATTGGTATTTGTTTATTTTTTACTAAAATACATATCTCTGTTAACTATTAAGCTTCACGATTGATAATAACATAAATAGAATAAAGTTCGATACGGACTCTGACTTCAAAGTCATCAGTCCCATACAACTGCCATTGGGAACGGCATTTTTGTAAGATTTACTGATAATTATTTATTAAAAATTGTTATTATATCGTTATCTTTGCGATAAATTTTAATTTAGTCACCACTGTTAGTATTCTATTTTTGCATATTTCTTGAGAAACAAAATGAGAAAAAATAATTATACTTACATCCATATTTTTTAATTAGCACAAAAAATGGGGCTCTATCCGTACTCATTCTTGATCATATTCGTGTAGTCAAAAGTAAAAAGAACGAAAGTTCAGTTCCTGAAGCCATTACGTCTCGAACTCGGCTCCTCCTTTCTGCTCACGAGCGTCTTAAAGATCTTTCCGCGCACGTTGCGATTGTCCTATTGCGCATGTGCTTCGCTCTCCCAAAAATCACATATATGTTGCGGACCACCCCTACTTGGTTATGTCCCGAGGAAGTTTCCTCGTTTGACGATGCCTTGAAGGTGGTGGTGGAGTCTGTTCTCAATGTCTCCCTAGATGGGCCCCAGTGGAGGCAGGCAGCTCTACCTATCCGTTGTGGTGGTCTCGGGGTGCGGTGCGCACGGGATGTGGGTCTGCCGGCTTTCTTGGCGTCTGCGCATGGGGTTGCCAACCTAGTCACTGTATTACTCAATACTAATGGTGACGGGGGAAGCATGCCCTTTGCGTCAGATGCTGTCTCAGCTTGGTTGACCCTCAACTCATTGGGGTGAAGCTGCTTCAAGAGCAATTGTTAGAGGGTGCATTGGGAGTCGATAAGGCCAGACTACGAGCAGTGTCGCAACCCGAGTCCGGGGCGTGGTTACAGGCGATTCCTTCGCCTCATTTGGGCACTCTACTCGACAATGACTCTTTTCGTGTGGCGGTGGCTCTCCGCCTAGGCTGTAAGGTGTGCGAGCCTCATATATGCACCTGCGGTTCTTTGGTGGAGGCCGATGGCCATCACGCACTGAGCTGTCGGCGCTGCACAGGGAGGTTCCCGCGTCACCACGCCTTGAACGACATTGTCCGGAGAGCCCTTATCGGCAAACATCCCCTGCGTGCTTGAGCCTCCAGGTCTTAGCAGGTCTGACGGTAAGAGGCCGGATGGGCTGACTCTGGTGCCGTGGAAGAACGGGAAGTGCCTGATCTGGGACGCAACTTGCGTCAGCACTGTCGCCGCCAGTCACCTGAGTCGCACCATGCACACTGCTTCTGCCGCCGCTGAAGACGCCTGCTTTAAAAAAAGGCTGAAGTACGCTTCCTTGGTGCAGCTTTACCATTTTGTGCCTGTTGCTGTGGAGACTCTGGGCAGTTGGAGTACGGAGGCAAAGCATTTTGTGGAGGATTTAGGCCGTAGGCTCGGGGAGGCAACGGGTGACTCCCGGTCCGGGTCGTTCTTGGTGCAAAGGATGGCCATCGCTATCCAGCGAGGTAATGCGGCCAGTATTATGGGCACTTTTGCACCGGGAACGATCAGGGGCGGGTTGTATATTGACGTGTAACGTTTTAGACAAATGTTGCGCTATTTATATGTTAAAATGTTATAAATAAAGAATATTTTATTTTATTAATTTTAAGAAAAGAACGAAATCCCAAAATTGTCAACGAAAATTTGTAATATAAACAAACTCTAATAACTTTGCTATTTATGAATATTATTTATTGAGACTTTACTCAAATAACAACAAGAACTTTTCTAATAAGGCCTTTAAATATTTGTATTTATTAAAAAATAGTGGTATATAACGAATATATATTGTTTTCACATGCATATTGATAATTTTGTGATAAAATCAAGACGATACGAATCAAAATTTAAAACAAATAAAACAGGCAGTGTAGGTAGAATAAGTTTCTGATCAGAAGTCGCCCAAAGTCGGCAGGAACTAAGAAGTGAGTCAAGTTTGTGGTTTGTGGGAGTAAGTACGTACGCAGAGTAGGAACTCTGCGTAAGTAAGCATAGTGAGACTGTGACCATAATGAATTACGTAGTCTACAAAAATACTATCTAACACAAAATTGAGATGCTATTTTTTTTTATATATATGTTCTTAATATAATAAGTACGTGAGATTCTTTAATTGAAATGGTCTTTTAAATTATCTGACCTAATTTAAATAAACCTGATCTAGTACATCTCCTCCCTGAACGAAAACTACAGTGGCCAACCTGGAAATCTCTTAACCGACTGCGGACCGGAGTTGGCCGCTGTAAAAACAATTTGGCCAAATAGGGCTTCCTCGACCCATCTTTAACACAGTGCCAGTGTGAAACCACTGCATAGGACATGCGTCACTTGCTATGCTGCCCATCCTGCATAACTGCCTGCACTTTTTAGAATAACAAAGCCAATAACAGAACTGTACAGGTTGTTAAATACTAGTCAGAAAAAAATTGGTTTGAGTCTGTGGCGTAGTCAGTCCCAATGGAGCCCCATATCAAATATTTTTGCAGTTTTTTTTGTACAAAATAGGTCCTACTGGCATAGAATTTGTACCTTGAAAGGCCTTGAAAATGAAAATGAGCTCGTTTATTGGATCATCTGAAGGTACTTAATTAGATTGAGATTTTATTATCTCCTTACGTAGAAAAAGCTGAAACGAGCGGAGCGAGCTAAAAACTATTAGAACAGCATATCATATAGATATTATTCATTCACTACTGGCCTCCTATCAATAAAAGAATTTAAGATTGTGGATGAATTAATATATTACGAATTATGGTACAAGTCGGGGCCCCTGTAGCTCGGAGGCCCCGTATCATTGATACGGATGATACGGCGGTAACTACGCCCTGGTTTGAATATATTGACATTAAAAGAAGAAAAATAAAACTGAGAGCCTGTTCAAAAGTTCCCAGCGCAGTGCAACGCAGTAAAAGAAGAAAACTATGTGACTGATAAGTTGACGAAAAGTAATAAAAAATAGCTGGAAGAGGTCACAAGAGTAAAAGAAATACCTGTTATCTGCTTTTTAAATAGTTTGAAAGAAATAAGGAAAGAAAACACGTTTATTTGGCACACAGGTACACACAATGAGATAACAATTACAATATAGAAACTATATACAATATAGTTTGACAGACTTGTTGGTCTAGTGGTCAGTGGCCCTGACTGCTATGTCGAAGGTCGTCAGTTCGATTCTCACCCAGGACAAGTGTTTGTGTGATGAGCACGATCATTTGTTCTGTGTCTGGGTGTAATTTATCTAATGTGTTTAGAAATATATAAATAAGTTTATCAGTTGTCTAGAACTCATACCACAAACTCTGCTAAGTTTGGGCTTTGATGGCGTTGTAGGAAAGTTGTAGAGTATTATATTAGTTTACACACGATAAACGTTAAATCAAATAGCCGTCACTGTTCACCACATGACAAACAAAAGGAAACGGCACTATATTCATAATTGAAACCACAATAAAGGCAAGTATTAACTAATTCAATTATAATGATATCATTTAGGTAGGTTTACTATAAACCCAACCACGCGCATAATTAGTAATACTCATTAAACGTCGTCAATAGTTCAACAAACCTCACGTAGGCGCTAAGATATGTCATACTCATGTCATGATATTAAATTCATTACCTATAGTTTGATATATATACGAGTACTACTAGCTTATGCCAGCGGCTTCATTTGCGTAAATATCGCTTATTACGGACGCGAAGTCGAAGCCTTCCTTAGGGTTGAAGCTTACTCCATACCAAATTTCATCAAAATTGGTTCAGCAGTTTATCCGTGATAGTATAATAGACAGACTGAGTTACTTTCACATTTATAATATTAGTATGGATTATGGATTATAATATTATTACACAACTATCACACAAAGCCGTCTAGTCCCAAGCTAAGCAGAGCTTGTGTTCTGAGTACTAGACAACTGATAAACATCATCATCACCATCATCATCATCATCATCGTCATCATCATCATCATCATTTCAGCCGATAGACGTCCACTGCTGGACATAGGTTTCCCCCAAATGTCGCCACAATGAACGGTCCTGCGCGTCTCGCATCTACTTTGTAGGAGACCTTCCAAAACTGCGTCTTCCGGTACGTGGTCGCTACTCCAGAACCTTTCGGCCCCAACGGCCATCTGTTCTGCGAGCAATGTGCCCTGCCCATTGCCACTTAAGTTTGGCGATTCTTCGTCTAAAACTAAAAACATACAATTTAAAAAAAAATCTCCTATAAATAACACCCACACACAGAACAATAAAACTCATCACACAAAAAATTGTCTTGGGTGGGAATCGAACTCACGACCTCCGGCATAGCAGTCGCGGCCATTACCCACTAGACCACCAGGCCAGTCTGAATGTCATTCTATTAAAATTAATATATTTATTTTAATTGATGCAATTCTTTAGCTAATCACAACAATTTACACTCGCGTATAATTCCTATATCCTTTTTTTTTTCAATCCAATTTTTACCCTATTTCATCACCTCATTTAATAAAGCCCTTATTACATCTTCACTATTACAGCTAGCTGCGATGGGGACTACAATGCCACATCTGGCTGTGGTAACCACTGCGGGAACTCCTGCTCCGACTTCCAAGAGGTCAACAAAACTTGCTTCAGCGGTTGTCGGTATAACAGCTGTGACTGCAAAACTGGTTATGTGTTCCATGAAGGATTGAGTTTATGCGTATTGCCTGTTGATTGTTGTAAGTATTAAATTTTCTTTTTCATAACCATGTCGAACACTTTATTATTTGGACTGTTGGTCTATTAGTTAGTGGCCCTGACTGGTATGCCGGAGGTCGTGGGTTCGCTTCCCACCCAGGACTAGTGTTTGTGTGATGAGCACGATTATTTTTTCTGTGTTTGGGTGTAATTTATCTAAAATATGTATTGATTTAGAATTATATAAGTATGTTTATCAGTCGTCTAGTACTTATAACACAAGCTCTGCATTGAGACTAGACAGCGTTGTGTGATAGTTGTAGAATATTTATATTATTATATTATTAGCATAGCATAGTCAGCCTTATAATGTTCCCACTACTGGGAGTCAGGCCTCCTCTCTAGGAGAGGGTATGCGCCGTAATCCACCACGCGGGCCCAGTGCGGGTTGGTGGATGTCACATGTCTTCGAATTTTTGGTTCTAGGACATGCCGGTTTCCTCACGATGTTTTCCTTCACCGTTTTTGAGAGCAGTGGTGATGAAATAAATTACACAAAGTAATGCGCTCGGCTGGGTTTGAACCCACGACCTACAACCCGTAAGTCTGGGCCGTTACCACTCGGCTACCACTCAATAATTTATTGCCTTGCATATTATTAAAGTCAAACGAATATCGAATTAACCTCAACTTAAGTAGATATTCATGTCCAAATATACAGGGCAAGTTTTTTAATAAAACAACTCTGCAGATTTATGTGTAGTTTTTTTTGTTACGAAATTTATAATTAAATCTATACTTTTAATTTCGGGTTACATAGTCTGGTAATTTATTGGTATTTTCGTATTATATCGTAATTACATTTTGATTCTCATTAAGTCTGCAGAGTTTCAGCAATTAATTTAAATTTGATAATTTGTTGAGTTGAAATGATCAGTTTACATTACTTCTAGCTATGTAGATATGTCATCATTACAATATGAATTTAGACTATTTCTACACTACAATTCCTATAGGATGGTGCGGATGACAGCTGTCAGATTCTAGCTAGCTACCTATCCTTTTCTCTCATCTTAAAGATCCATATTTTTATCCTGCTGTCATCCACCCATGCTATGTAAAAATGACCTTAGCTATATAAGTACCCGTCCGGTAAACGTCCGGACTGAGCCCAAGTCGTCGACGACGCGTACATTGCCACGCGCGCCTCAAGATGTAGGGGCCCAGCAGGGTCGAAGCCTACTGGGCCAAGGGTCTGATTCTGAAAGAAAGACTCGGCCCTGATACGAAAGGCAACGAAGGAACAGGAGTGGGTTTTTAGTCAGTAAAAATCTGACACCATCTCCCGCTCGGCCCAAGAGCGGGGAATGTCATAAGATGATTTTCCGACCGAAAAAAAAACCATACAAGTATGTTATCATTGAACAAACCAAATATGTTACGTAGAGCATTCAGAAATTCCATTTCAAGTTCAACAAGACACAGGATGACCGCTATTTTTATTACAACCCTTAATTTAATTATTCGAAAGAATTTTTGTCGCCATTAAGAACAAAATATTATTTTCCTAAAAATGTTTTAAAGGGTTTGTGCTTGAAAATTGTTTTGATAGCTTCGCTTTCTGGTAATGATGGGAAATTGTGTAAGCGGCCTTGCTCTGGAAGTGTCTAGTAATATTATGAGATACGACCTTTTGTAATTAGTATTGTTGAAGCAACAATTATAGCTGTGGCTATGTGGGAACTTGGCTCTAGGCTTGGAATTTCTACTAAGTTGTTACTATACATCTTTTTGTCTTATTTTTTGTCAATAAAATTCCCCAAATATCACCAAGTGAGCTGCAAGTCCCTCTCCTAGAGGTCTGAGTCCCAGCAGTGGGAACAGTAAAAAGCTGATAATGCTAATGAGCTAAAAGTATGTTCAGAGAACGCATTAAAATTAGAAATACATATCTTGTAGTGGGGCTGGCCCTGGGCCAGAGCACTTCGACCCTGAAAGCGGAACCCGGGGCCCTGGGACGAAAGCAAAGAAGGAACAGGAGTGGGTTTTTAGTCAGTAAGAGTCTGACACTATCTCCCGTTCCGCCTAAGAGCGGGGATGTCATAAGATGATTTTCCCACCCGATAAAATAAAAAAATAAAAAATACCCTTCTGGATCTTTTGTGCTGAGTAATACATATAGTTATAAAAAAAAAAACAGTTTCTGACTAATTCCAATATATAGTACGTTTGACTAATTTTAAGACTGTGATCAATAAATAAATACAAATACTCACTCTTCAATAAACCTTTTATCAACAGAACCTTAAAAACTTAATCGAGGAATTTTCTCATGACGAAACCTTTTATTTAATTTACAGGAAAATTGTTGTTGCGAACTCCGAAAGAGGAATTCAAGGAACGTGAAGTTTTCAAGAGAAAAATTTGAAAAAGCTTACCCTCTGAGATAATTACGAGGGATATTACAAGACTGACCAGCTAACTAAGCATTGTATAAATAATCATAAGTAACAATAATTTAGACGACCCGTTGAGGAAAATAAATATTAAAATATTTCTAGTTTATTCTGTGTGATTTTTTGTTTTGTTTGAAGTTGTTTTAATCACATCCGTGAACAACATTCCTATTCTAAATAAGGTGATTTAAATAGACTTTTTTTCCTTATTTTGTTAAAACTAAACTATTTCGTAAACAAAATATTCCTTTTTCGATTATTCTCCATTTATGTAACATACTTGCTGCGGAGAAAATAATATCAGCAAAGCCTGAGTTTCAAGAGCTAAGTAAAAGAAAAATATATTACCATCATGCCTCCCTAACGACTTGGTTCCGTACAAAACATCCTTGTAGAGGTAATCGCTAGCAAAACCCAGTCTGAGATATCTTTGTTTGAGGAAACCTCGCTTTTTGTGTAACTTGCTTTTATAATACAAAATATTTTAAGGAAAGTTACGTTGTAATTCTTACAAGTAACATATTTTATGACATTTTTTTAACTGCACGATTTGAAAATGGCACTGTACCATAGTCGACCTTATAAAGTTCCCACTGATGGGACTCAGGCCTCCTCTTTAGGAGAGAGAATGGGCCTTAATCCACCACATGGGCCCAGTGCGGGTTGGTGGATGTCACATGTCTTCGAATTTTTAGTTCTTGGACATACCGGTTTCCTCACGATGTTTTCTATCACCGTTTTGAGAGTAATGGTGATGAAATAAATTACACAAAGTAATGCGCCTGGTTGAGTTTGAACCCGCGACCTACAACTCGTAAGTCCGGGCCGTTACCACTCGGCCACCACAACTCTCAAAAAAAAAACTCTGGAAAATGGACTTGTCAAAAAACAAACACAGCAAAAAGAAAAAGAATAAATTCAAATATGACTACCAAGAAAAACGACTAAAAGATCCCAATAGTGGCAAGTTTGAAGTTTCTTTTATAACATATTTAAATAGCCTTAGGAAAAATCCCAGCTTCTACGAATATTTTAACCTCAAAATCTAGTTTCTCTTATATACTGTAAGATCTAGGTTTACTTGTCACTCCGTATAAAACTAGGACAGTAGTAATGGAAAAAAAATATTGATATTCGATTCAGGCTTTTGTGTTCAGAAAGCTATTTCTAAAGACGAACCATATCCGAAATAATTTTCACAGAAACCTTTATAATGATATTTCTAATAACAGGAGCGTAATTACAATTCTCTTGTTGTATATTGTAGTCTAATAAATTAATATAAGCTAGGTATTTACCAAATATTAATATTTACAACATTTATTAGCCAAGATTATCCTGTAATTAGAACCAATTCTCCTTTAATGAACTATATCTAATAGTTATCTACCTACAATTAATAATATTTCAGGTAAAGTGATTATATACCTACCATTCTAAATATGCAATAATAATATCGCTCACTTAGCAAAATATTGGCACATCTACAATAAATGCGAAATTGAGTTTTAACAGCCTAAGTGTTTAAAAGTAAATTATTTATATCCTTAATTATATCTATTATGGTCTATACTATTAGTCAGCATCCCAATTTATATTAACAATGATATAAAATGAACTCAGAACTTCATTTTAGACATTTGTACAATGTTTGATACTAGTTTCTGTAAACTAAGAAAAATGTAGATGTGCCAATATATTGCCAGGTGAGCGATATGTAAAATCTGCTTACTTTTCTTACTCAAGAATGAAGGTTATTGTAATAGATTTTACAGTGCCAAAGCACAAATATTATTCCCAAAAAATAACCCAATGAAGAACTCAGAATGAGAGTCTGAAAATCAAATTAAGACGTCAGACAATTTCTGCGGCCATCGACGCTCTATAAATCACAAAAGGAACAAACAAAAATACCGGCCACACAGAAATAATCAAACAAAGAAATAAAAGAAAAATCAACGGGGAACAAACAAATAGGACGAAAACCAATTACACTTCGCAGAATAACATTTATCGTAACCAATTATTTAGTTAGAGTTTCAGGAGGAACTAATAAGACTGATTAATCGAATGTTACTTGGTTGACGGCCAGCCTCGTACGGGTACAGACAAAGTAGACTCAGATGAGGCTTTCTTTTACGAGTATGAGCTTCTGTTAGCCACAGTACCTCTACACGACATTTTTACGGTTTGTATAGATATGCAAAGTTGAGCTACTAGATTTATGCAACAAAATACCTAAAAAAAATATGCTTCGAAAAACCGGGGTTATTTTATTGAACAATGTAACTTGCCGTGGGGCCTACTCTGCTAGAATATTGTGTATAAAATAAAATAAAATACTGTGATTCGTAAAAATCATACGACCATTTTTTAGACAGCTACATGGCCATAATACACACAGATTTCTAAAACCTCTTTTCTCAGTTTAATGTGAAATATGATTGAAGATAAAATCTTATTAAGTTATTTTTTCCACATGTACAGTTTTAATTTTAACTCTTAGGATGCAATGTTTTCAATATTTTACAAAAACATAATGTAACAATATCTTTACCCTATGAGAACCTGATTGTTATGTAATTGTTTAAACTGTGTTTGTTTCAATGAATAAATAAATAAAAATAAAATAAATATAGGTTGTATGGCATCGAAAAAATGCTCCACATCGCTGTCGACTGGTAATTAATATACCCAAAAGACTAGCGGTATTGCCACAATGTATGGCAATACTTATCCTCTGTCCAAGGTAAAAGCCTTTGGATTACACGAAGTGTCATAAACCTCTCTGGGCACTCTTCTTCTTTGGGATTTTTTTATATAGTGTATGACTTGGATCAGACCCCTGTAATAAGTCTCTTCGTAAATGAACAATTTCAGAAATATTTACAAGGAATATCAAAATTTAAAGTGATGTTCAAAAACCAATAGGCCATATATTCCCATTTAAAAAATCTGACTTTCTATATCTGTACATGGACAGTAGCAAAAACTTTAGGGG
Source organism: Mythimna vitellina (assembly GCA_949316375.1). Lineage (NCBI taxonomy): Eukaryota > Metazoa > Arthropoda > Insecta > Lepidoptera > Noctuidae > Mythimna > Mythimna vitellina. The sequence goes on from OX438696.1 coordinate 8,704,532, forward strand.
AATCTTTTCGCCGCGGATTGATTTATGACTCTAACAAAAACTTCCGTTCACAATGCAGAGATTGTTCGTTTATAAACGAGACGTAGACACCGTGCAATTTTTCTTCTTCTATTTTGATACCTGGTGACGTAAGTAAATGTAGTTTTTGCTTTAGAAAGTAGGAGAGATATTTTATGTGGTAGCAATAAATGTTCTCTTTCGTTTAAATATTTTTTTGGGAATATTATTATTGTCTAATCAAACAATGTTCTCTGGAGGACAGAGCAGACCTCTCAAATTAGATAAAGTAAGATTGAGTAAGTAACTTTGTTTGAAATTCTATTACTAAAACTATTTACTGAGAGGTCAATGAGTTGGTCTATCTGTGAAGCGTATTTTTTTTTTTTTGACGAAGGAAATCTTCTTATAACCTCTTTCGCTCTAGGGTGGAGAATGCCGGACGTTTACTGACTCGAACTACACATAGGTATGTTCCTTCATTTACTCTTTGCGTTCTAGGACCACGGATTTCGTTTTCAAACGTTTTCCCATGGCCCTAGCAGGCATCGGCCTTGAAGATCGGCCTCGAGGTTGGTCCTTATAAGACGAACGGACGGTGGGATACCCATCGCTCGTCGGCCGGCTGGGGCTTGAGGATGTAATTTCCCTCACTCTTGCAATCTATGAATCGTCTTGCGCGCTATTTTTGTTTGAGATCACTCGGAAGAAACGTAAAGCCCATCGACTATGAACTCTGTTTCCAGATTTCATAGGATTTAGAATATAAAAATACCCAAAGAGCTGACCCAGTTATGCTTCCATAACTGATATAAATGTATCAACAATGAGATTTACTATCAATTGCTAAGATAGCAACCCTTTTGGTCCGAACAAGCTGAGCGCAATTATATTGTAAGAACTCGGCTCCGTTTATTTTCTGTTGTTGCTTTAGTGTTGTATATGTCGTGGCCAGATCGTAAAATGGATCAATTTATGAAATTTACACACATCCCAATTAATTTAAGAATATCATAACTATGTACATATAAGTTTTAGTTATAACATCACCTTGGACTAGTCTGTAAAGGTGTTATAATGTAATAAATAAATTAATGATATGATCGACCATATCATGAAATGGTGGTTTGAATGGTGGATATGATGAATCTTTTCCACTGGCCATACCATCATATGGGCCAGCCAAATCAATAAACACTGTGTTTAACGATATGAACAACTAAACGCAAGATTATTTCATGTTATAGTCAAACATGGCTGATCATATCGTAAAATAATTTGTGCACCAGTAGAGGTGCTGATCTTGCTTTGTTTTCATGACATAATATGGCGACAGACATTTTTTACTAAAAGAGAATAACAATTTTCAAATGGAAGATAAAAGTCGATCGAATATAATTACGATACAAAGCTGCGTTATTTGATTATATAATACGAACATGTAGTTCATCAGCAGTTCGAATGCAGTATGGTACAGTTTTGTCAACGACATTATATACGATTTAAATTGGTGTAGTGTTTAACTGTTCTTCAATTTATTATTTATTTCTGTTTTCTGCTACAAAATATACCTTTGTTCCATAAAGAATACTAATTCATCATCATCTTCCAGCCCTTGTCCCATCTTATTTGGGGTCGGCGCAACACGTTTTTTTCTTCCATTCTATCCTGTCAACCGTCATACTATCACTAACTTCCTTTTCTTTCATATCACTGTTCACACAATCCATCCATCTTTTCTTATAAAAAATACTAATTGTGCACTAAAATATTTTATGCTTTTCTGAGTGTTTCAAAAAAAAAACAACCACGAATCTCCTTTTAACCTAACCTGTCCGAGTCGTGGTGCTCCAACTCCCTTAATTAATAATTATAAAAAGTCCATTAATCCTAAATTAATGATATTGCGGTAGTGTCGAAATATCATCAAACGTTGACGTTTAAACGACCTGGCCAGTTTTAGTTGGCAATATAATGAAATGCAACCATTTCATGATATGGCTGGTCACATCACATAATGTAATTTTAATTTCTAATGCATGTAATTGTTTTAATTTTTAAATGCTTTTTTTTAAATTGTCTTCAATTGGTACCTATAATCTAAAGTTGTAGTCTATTGTTCTTATTACCTATATTTGCATAATGCTGCATAGATCTAGGGAAGAGCGCTGATGTCTGAATTACGAATTTTATTATCTAGTTCAGACACAAAGGTTCCTCACTGATACATGAATCTTTAGTAGAATCTTAACAAGGTCTACAATAATTTTGTTTTGTATTTTATTTGGAGACAATAAATTTATTATTATTATTTTTATCATGAAGTGATTAATTTTAAAGTCTAGCCTCGACATATATACCGAACTAACTGACTCGGCGATTTTGTGCAAACTTCACATAAACCATCTACTAAATAGTCCGAACAAAGCCTAAATATTTGGTTTGGATAGGTGAGCCCGTTCTTGAGTTATAAAATCACAAAGAAAAGTGGCATTGATTTTTATATATATAGAAGATAAAATATTATTCTATATAATGACAATAATCGTCGAATTCAATTAAAACCTAGATGGGGCCAGACCCGTGTTTCCTATCTCACACAAACACAGAAAAAACCCAAACTTTAAGGTTTCTTTTAAGATTACATTGCGGAGGTCAAAACGTAGTCGTTCCGTGTAAAATATTCAGCCGCAACGGGTTAGACTGGAAGGCTTCACTATCGGTATGAGTAACAAGACAATGTTTAGGGACTTGGGGAATACCCCGTCAAGGGTAATCTAGACTACTTTAGCCTTAAAACTTAGTTTGTAATTATAGTGGAACTAGTTGTTTGCTACGACTTTGTTCTTTAGTTTCAACTTTAGTTTTTCTGCTTTGGATAGAGTTTCAAAAATCTCCGTCTGAGGAATTATTTTGTTTATCTCAATAGCTACACTTTTTGAGGTGAGAAATCAACAAATAAGTTCTTACACTCTAGGTGGAGCTAAAGGGGATGTCGGGCTTTGATTGACTAAAATCCATATGTGTTTTTTTAGTTGCTCATCGCGTTGCAGGACCATCACCTATTGGAACAATCCCGCAGCCCTAACAGATATCGGCCTTGGCGAGTTCCGCCCATTTTGCTGATAATTAAGTTTTTGAAGCACTCGTAGGTCACAACGCGCCGTCAAGTCGTGCTTGGTGCTTATGGAACGGCGAGCTACCTATTGCTCGACGTCTGCAATCCCTCGTTTATGCGGTGACCGGGAATCGCCCTAAGACTGCTGATGCTTCTCTTGCAGCGGCGGCTAGGGCGTGTGGATGTCCTCGATGTGACCGCTTCTCATTCCCTCTCGCTTCATACCATGACCTAAACTGGGGCCGGACATGAGAGGTCGCCGCCGATCGCCTCTACGTGGACACGACGGTGCTACGCTCAAACAGGGCTGACTTCTACCATATGCCCCACCGTGTCGTCCGGGCGATTCGCATAAAAGTGACACCTAGGCAAAGTTCCTAGAACGCAAAGGGCAACTGTAGGAACACAGGTATGGTTTTAGTTAATAAAAGTCTGATACGCGCAACTCCGCCCTAGAGCTGGAGAAGTCATTAAATAATTTCCCACCTAAAAAACAAAACCTGGTCGTTGTCTATATCTATATCAACCTGGAGTCTTAACTTTACTCGGTAAATAAAGGCTCGCAGCCTCTATATTATGACTGAAACATATTATGCTATATGTATTTGTACTATAAATACGCCTCTGTCTGCATACATTAAACAGGTGTTTATTTTTTATTGTGTGGGAAAATCATCTTATGACATATCCCGCTCTTGGGCGGAGCGAGAGATAGTGTCAGACTTTTACTGACTAAAAACCCACTCCTGTTTCTTCGTTGCCTTCGTCCCAGGGCCCCGGGTTTCGTTTTCACACTACCCATGGCCCCAGTAGGTTTCGACCCTGCTGGGCCCCTACGATTTGCTGACATCTCCCTGAGGCGCACGTGGAACAATACGCGCCGTACATTATACGCCGTACATTGTACAGGTGTGACATAATTCAGTACGTTATCTTTATGATTTTTATGTCTCGATCTTGAGTGTTTGAGACTGCAGTGACAGTTACTCCATTAATCTTTTACGATAATGTTTTCCTTTGTATATGTAATCATAAATTTTCTGCAAATTTTAAACCAACAGCGGAAGCTCTCAAAAATATGTTTCGTAAGCTTTATTAAAGGCAGTGTGTGTATCTATAAAATCGGCGAAAATCCATTAAAGGCTATAAAATATTTAATGGCTGCCGCCGGATCGAGTAACCCACTTCACTGTAATATGTTAGAATATTTAAAAATCGACACAAAAACTATAAACTGAAAATACTGAGTTATTGATGGCTCAAAAATGATGGAAAGATATAGAGACTACTGCATCGATGATTTATTAAACAAGGCGATAACTGGAACTGCTTACGCTATTCTTGTAAGATCATAGCATAAAAGCATAATCAGCCTTTTAATGTTCCCACTGCTGGGACTCAGGCCATCACTCTAGGAGAGGGAATGGGCCGTAATGCACCACGCGGGCCCAGTGCAGATTAGTGCGGGTAGTGTGAAAGCGAAACCCGGGGCCCTGGGACGAAGGCAACCAAGGAACAGGAGTGGGTTTTTAGTCAGTAAAAGTCTAACACTATCTCCCGCTCCGCCCAAGAGCAGGATTTGCCATAAGATGATTGTCCCACCCAAAAAAAAAAATTCTTCAATTTCTTTGTTTTTAGGACATGCCGGTTTCCTCGCGATGTTTTTCTTTACCGTTTTGAGAACAGTGGTGATGAAATAAATTATACAAAGTAAAGCGCCTGGCTGGGTTTGAACCCGCGACCTACAACTCGTAAACCGGGGGCGTTACCACTCGGCTACCACTGCTCTACAAGATCAATTAGTACTTAATGTTTTGCTAATTTATTCATCATGCTCGAACGAGAGAAGAAGATACAGAAGCTAAGATCCGTCGTATTTTCTTATAAATCTTACATTTTGCCAAAGCTATTTAAAAATTTTAATATACATGTTTAATGCCTTGACAAACAACCTCTTAAAAACTTTCGTGAACACAACAGGGGATGCTAAATAACTGTATACTCAAGTACATAACTTAAATAATACGGAGATTACTTTAAAATTTGATTCGAACAGACAACAAGGGAATATTAAAATATCAATTTGACGCCTTAACGTTCGCCGAAGTTTATTCTCTTGGTACTAAAACTTTTATAACTTTGAAAATTTGAGAGGTATTTTGTTCAAGGACAGAGGTGTCAACGAATAACTTAATATAAGACTGGTTCACTATCAATTTTAAAGTAAACTGCGTTAGATAAAAGCAGCATAGAATGAAGAAATCATAAATCAATATATAAGGTGTTAAAAAATTAACTTTAAGAATTTCGAGGGGACATTGTACTCCTCATTATGAACAACTTTTACTATGGGACCAAACCTGAAATCGCGAAAAAAAACAGCTGTTCCCTACGTTTATGTTCGCATAACTCGTCAAAATGTATGGAGCAGCTGTTTTTTTTTTTTGCAATTTAGATTTGGTTCCATAGTAAAAGTTGTTCATAATGAGGAGTACAATGTCCCTTCGAAATTCTTAAAGTTCATTTTTTAACACCTTATATATATAAAAGGAGAAACTGACTGACTGACATATCATCGCACAGCCGAAACTACTAAGATTAGGAGCGCGAAATTTTGCACAAGGCTTCCTTTTATGACGTAGGCAAGCACTTAGAGAAGACTTTCCAAAATTCACCCCCTAAAGGGATGAAACGGACATCCAAAGTTTGTATGGAAACCCTACTTTCACGCGGGCGAAGCCGCGGGCATAACCTAGTGTCTTATAAAATAATACAGAATGATTTTTTTTGTTTGGATAAGTTTCTGGAAGAAATACTTAGGAAGCTTCAAGCAAAAAATAGTGAGTGTACGAGTGATAAAAAGTCACAATTGGCATAAACCTAACAATATCACAATAACCATTTCCTATTACAATTTGATTTACCTATATAAGGAATACATGGCTGTATCTTTGAAGTTTAAAATCAAATCTAAATGAAGTATTACGAGTGGTAATGAGACTACCACGGAGCTATAACTAGGTCGGTCCATAAACAAAAAACTAAAAAAGTGCTAGTCGTACTCGCACACTGAGGGTTCTGTACAAACTTACCTATTTAAATTCCCAAAAGGAATATCGAATTTTTTTCCGAAACACGAAAAAAAAATTATTTTTTTGTGGCTTAGCAATAAATTTACTTTTTTCAGATTTATTCCTATAGTTGTGCTATAACACCTTGCTTTATGCCATATTTCATGAATTCAGGATTCTGGGACAACGGGGAGTACCCTATGAATTATGATACCCTTGAGTTTGTCGAAATATACATTTTTTGCGACATAAATAGCCGAATCTAGGGGCCGCAGACCTGAGTGTATGGTTTTTTTTTTTAATTTCAACTCGATACCGCTACGCGTCCTTGAGATAAACAGTCTTGGCAGACAGATAGACGGACATAAAAGTGATCCTATACGGGTTTCGTTTTTTCTTTTGAGGTACGGAACCCTAAAAAGGTATATCCGAATACATAACCCAAATAATATGGAATTGAAACATAACTGGTGAAGGAGGGTGTATCAAGATAAACTAACTGTCCACATCTGCATACAAGCTTGATGTATGCAGATGTGGAATGAAATTGTGTAAACACTAGTAAGCGACTACTGCAATCCCGGCAGATTCGCGGCCATTTATTGAAGAGTTTCATTGACTATCTTCGAATTTCTCCACCATATCTTCATAAAATAAATAAGATTCATCAAAATCGGTTAACAAGTGGCAAAGACAACTAAAAAAGACACAAAACAAATTTCAAATTGAAAAACCTCCTTTTTGTAGTCGGTTAAGATATTAAATTCCAATTTAATTTTAATTTTAATAAGGTCAATTGTTAAATTGATCAAAATTATGACAAAATATGACTTAAATTTTCATCAAAGGAAGTTTGAAACATGGAGAATAATAACGATGCTTTTAAGCAATCAGCCAAAAGGCAATAACTCTGCACTTTACAGCCGTTCTGGGGAAATATAAGTGCCCGTTGGCATTGAGTAACTGCAGTTACCGATACATTTTTAAAATCATTGGGATATTAAAGCCTGACTTTGTTTTGTCATCATCATTTCAGCCGAAAGATTTCCACTGCTGGACATAGGCTAATTTATATAAACCAGTGCTTGACTGCGATCCCACCTGATGGTAAGCGGAGATGCAATCATTGATGGTCAGGCGCACTAGTTTATTAAGAGCCTATTCACTCTAGCCTTGAAGACACCTAAATTATAGTTTGACGGAAAGGCCGCAGCAGGCAAATTGTTCCAGTCCTTCGATGTACGCGGTATAAACGACGAAGCGAAACGCTTAGTCCGGACCGTTAAAGTGTCGCACAGCACCGCTCCGACTCACTGGAGCCAGCAGCACTACTCCGACTCACTGGAGCCTGCAGCATCATCCCGACTCACTGGGACAGCACCACCCCGACTCACTGGGGCATCACCGCAGACAGTTCCGACTCACCGAGAACTATGCGGCATTCGGTTCCGACCCACTGGAACCAACTTACCACAGGCTTGGCACGCATCAAGAAGCATCAAGAACCATCGATCTCCGATCTCCGGAGGGGAGTGATGTAGCGACATCTATCGCGTCACATAAAAACTAATCCTGAATCGCGCAATCAAAGTTCTCCGCGCGATTAGAACATATAGAACAGCCCGAAATCATCTATCGGGCAGTTGCAGCCCACCAGACATAACACCCGTCTGGTCGGAGGATCCTCACTTTTCAACGGAGGTTTGCGGGACTTTACTCTCTGTTCCGCATGCCTCTAAACTGGTGACCCCCAAAGGCCTAGTAATGCCGATGCCTGCTAGGGCTGCGCGGGAACGTTTAAAAGGCTGACTGTAGTCCTGGAACGCAAAGGGCAAGAGAAGTCATTGAATGATTTTCCCGCGGGCTTACGGACGGCGAGCAATGGGTGGCTCGCCGTCCGACCGTCCGGTAACCGTCCGGACCGAGCCCAAGTTCTGGGATGAAGGCAAAGAAGGAACAGGAGTGGGTTTTAATCAGTAAAAGTCTGACACTATCTCGCGCTCCGCCCAAGAGCGAGATTTGTCATTAGATGATTTTACCAGTTAAAAAAAAAAAAATTGTCCCTATCTAAAACCCTAAATCCCGATTCGTTTTACCATCTGTCCCGATTTTAATCCAATTGGACTTGGCAACACTAGATTCTTATGATACTGAATGTTTTAAATAGAAGATTCATCAATCACTAGTTCTTTATTAAATCAATGATCGATGAGAAGATTGTTTATTCTTCATTGTAAAGTTAATTCTAGTAAAAACAATAACTTATTAACAAAAAAAAATAGGTATTCATATATATACAAATATATATATATATATATTATATAAGAACGACGAAAATACTAATAATGAGCCCTATTTTTATGCTATATTTCTTACATGATTTTAGACTACATTTACTTACATGAGTAAATGTAGTCTTTTATGAGAATAAACTTATTCTGGATTAGTGGGATCAGGTCAATACGAAACATGCGCAGGGTAACCAGCCTATCGGTTTTTTTCAGGTTACATTTTGGAGAGTTTGCACAGGATTTGCATAACTTGATACCGCCATCTCCATTCTACCATCGGACAACCCGACGTACGGCGAGTATCCACCCTTACGTTGTTGAAACTTCAACGGTCCGGACAATGCGTTTCGCTTCGTCGTTTATAACGCGTACATCGAAGGAGTGGAACAATTGGCCTGCTGTGGTCTTCCCGTTCCATTACTATAATGTAGGTGACTTCAAGGCTAGAGTGAATAGGCTCTTAATAAACTAGTGCGCCTCACCATCAATGATTGCATTTCTACTTACCATCAGGTGGGATCGCAGTCAAGCACTGGTTTATATCAATTAAAAAAAAAAAAAACATTGTAGAAAAAAATTTTGTTGTGTATCCAGTTTATCAATAAGGGATGACCAGACACTTGCAAACTAGCGTTCTAACCAAGGTGACCTTGGTTTATGTGTTTGTTTTTGAGTTACTTACGGCTACTTGGATGGAAACCACGCGCCAACACATTCGATGGTTGGGAAAACACGCCTCCCAACCAAGGGCGTTGTAGTTCATGGATTACAACTGCTGTCAAGCAAGCAAGCAGGCAAGATAACCTTGGTTGGGACGTTGGTGGTTGGTTGGTGGACCAAAAGGTTGCAAACCAACGAAAACCAAATCCAAACACATAAACCTATCGTCTGATCACACCTTTCACTATGCTAAATTAAAATACCATTGAAAAAAAAAAAGCATACTTTTTCAAGTGTGTCTCGTAACAACGCCGCTTTCTATGGTGGCCGTGGTGAACGAGATGGACTTTGACGTCAGAGTCTATTTCGGACTTTTAAAATTCTGTCCAATAACTTTGTATATATTTCTATTCTTATGTAATAAAAAGGAAGAGATCTATCCTGACTCATTGTTAGCTTCTTTGTTTTTTTTTTTATTTATTCTTGATGGGCACCTGACGGAAAGCGACGATGCGGTCGACGATGGAACGCGATTTGTCATTAGGTATGAGTGCAGGTAAAGTGTATACCTCTTTACATGACGTAAAATACTCATATAGGAACATAGTCTGGTCTCCTATATACCATAATCGTCAATTTTCGAAGCGAACCTGCGTAAGATGGATGGGCCGATTAGTCTTCGCAAGCCAAACTTTACGAAGAACTAATTAGTGTTTATTTACGAGGCTAATACTCCCTTTTTGTTGGAAAACTAGAATAATATTTGGCGTAATAAAAATATCTTTAGTTCTTCCAATAGTAATTTATTTATGAAGCCTAAAATTAGATTTTGAACAAAACAGAAATATGATTATTAAATTAGTTTTGAACTAGAGCTCAATTATAATAGAGATTAATAAAAATAGGTAATATAAATTTTTTTTTTTTGGACAATTAATTGTAGAATGGTCTTCAGCATTGATGATAACATTAATTCCTCCTCAGTGATCTGAAAAAAAACACCATTAATTCATTAGGCTTCTGTCATAAATCTTAATGCCATAAATTTATAACAACACATATCTTTTACTCTTTCATTTACCTGGACAGTCACATTTTTCGACACATTTTCCATTTTTTTCATTAAGTACATATCCTTTCTTGCATACACATCTGGGTGGCATGCACTGATCTGTACACACTTCGGGTTCTGGATTAGCACACGTTGGTTCACAAGCACTAGGACACTCTTTGTAGTCTGCGTGGGAATCTTCACATACTGGCACTGTTGGTATAAAGAAAGTCCAAATTAAAAAAAAGTTTTTATTGTTGTGTAGAAAAATAACAACAAAACCAAAATGTCACAATACGATCATCTATTTTCAGAAATGAGGATATCCGCAGAAGAACCAAGGTTACGGACATAGCCCGAAGAATCGCCAAACTTAAGTGGCAGTGGGCAGGGCACATTGCTCGCAGAACGGATGGTCGATGGGGACGAAAGGTTCTGGAATGGCGACCACGTACCGGAAAACGCAGCGTTGGAAGGCCTCCCACAAGGTGGACCGATGACCTGGTGAGGGTCGCGGGAATTCGATGGATGCGAGATGCACAGGACCGGTCATTGTGGCGGCATTTGGGGGAGGCCTATGTCCAACAGTGGACGTCTTTCGGCTGAAATGATGATGATGATGATCATCTATTTTCACAAAAATATTTGTATTCTATTACCTGGACAGTTCTCTCGTTCAACGCATTTTCCAGTATCCTCGTTTAGAACTAATCCACCCTTACAAACACAGCCGGGTGGCATACACTGTGCTGTGCATATTTGAGGGTCCTGGTTGGTACATGTCGCCGGACAAGCACTTGGACAATTGCTGTGCTTTGCGTTTGGATCTCCTCCACAACCAGGTGGTGCTAAAAAAGTAAAAAAAAAACATCACATATTTTTTTTATAATATTCCACAACTATTACACAACGCCATCTAGCGCAACTATTACAACTGATAAACATACTTATATATATTTTCTAAATACTAAAATATATCGTGCTCATCGCACAAACATTTGTCCTGGGTGGAAAACCCACGACCTCTGGCAAAGCAGTCAGGGCTACTAACCAATAGACCAACAGGCTAGTTAAATATAAGAATGGAGTCCATGGACAGCGGAATAGTTCGAAAGTGTTAGCGCAGCCTGGAACGCAAATGACGACCCAACTACACAAACCCCAGTGGGTTTTAGTCAGAACTCAGAAAAGCCCGAGACTTCCTCTCACTCCAGTCAGAGCAGGACAAGTTATTTGACGGTTTTGCACCCGAAAAAAAAACAGGGCAAGTGCGAGTCGGACTCGCACTTGCACACATTGAGGGTTCCATACAAACTTATCTATGCAAATAGTTCAATACCGAATGGATTCTCGAAGATTTTCCGAATCATGTTTTTTTTTTTGTGACGTGGCAATAAATGTCCTGTTTTCAGATTTATTCCTACACCCGTGCTATAAGACCTTACTTCATGCCAAATTTCAGGATTCTGGGTCAACGGTAAGTACCCTATGAATTTTGATTTCCTAAAGATTGTCAAAATATGCGTTTTGTGACATAAACGGCCGTATGTTTTTTTCGTTAACTTAGAAGTTTGATTTTTTCGCAGCTTCAAGAGACCGCAGACCTAAATATATGGTTTTAATTTGAACTCGATGCCTCCACGTGTTCCCGAGATAAAGAGTCTTGACAGACAGACAGACGGACAACAAAGTGATCCCATAAGGGTTCCATTTTTCCTTTTGAGGTACGGGACCCTAAAAGCAACGAAATCGTCGTCAAATCCAATCTCAAACCAACCCAAGGTTGGTTGGTTCTTAATCCAACCTGATGCTGCGATGACTAACTCGGTTTTAATCAGAATCCGAAAAAGAAAGCAAAATCGTCATCAGATTCAATCCAAACCCAACTCAATTTAAGGTTGGTTGGTTCCTAATCCAACCTAATACTGACTGACTGCCCAAAAGCACTCCGCAACCAAGTCACTGAGTTAAAATGAAAAAACTGTTATAGTAAAATTCAACTTACGACAATCTTCAGCACGAACGCAAATTCCACTTGAATTTCTGAAATAATGCTTCTTACAAATACATCTAGGTTCACAGTTAAAAACCAAAGTATTGCAAACTGAGGGTTGGTTGTCTTTGTCTTCACAATTTTCAGCAAGGCATGCTGATGGACAGGAGCTCCATCTTTCGCCAGGTCTTGTGCAATTTACTGGAGCTATAAGATTGAAATAATATATTTTAATGAAATATATAAGATGTAAATAAATGTTTGCTTGCTCAAACTTTTTATAATTTGTACATAATTTTCTTTACCAAATTACAAATAATATTTTGTAATTTTATAAGGACAATTTAATCTTCAACTGCAACATCCTGTTATTGAACACAGATAATGTGTTTTGTCTAACATATACTTTGCTCTAAAATTATATTTACTATCAGCGAGAACATCTCTAAAATCATTTTATTTATTATTTATTTATTTAATCATAGGAGAAACAACAGCTATAACAAAAGAATAACAATAGTACAAGAGACATTGAGCCAATTACAGGTTCTCACGGGTAGAAACAGGTCAAGTAATAGAAAATTTACGACCACTAATTAGCACGATAAAAAAAGAACATAATGAAACATCCCTTAAGTACAATCAGCACTATGTGCTTTTGAAAAAGTCTGCATTTAGCTGAGTGCGTGCCGAATAGGTTTTAGTAGTAAACGGGTCAAAAGAGAACTCGTTACAAAGAACATTAAAGTCCTTACTTGCTCGCACTATGCAAGAGTTTCGCCTGTAATTAGAAGAGGAAGAAGGAACAGAGATAGGCTGATTAAATCTCCTTCTGCGAAGCAGTAATGCTAGCAAAAGAGGCGGCCGATCGCGTGAGGCAAAGGTCCTTATGCTCCAACCGCCGCCGGGATTCCGATCCCGATTTCCGGCCACCGTAGGCGCGGGCTTGCAGATGGCGAGCAATGGGTGGCTCGCCGTCCGACCGTCCGGTAACCGTCCGAACCGAACCCAAGTCGTCGTCTCAAGGAGATGTCAGCAAATCGTAGGGGCCCAGCAGGGTCGAAGCCTACTAGGGCCACGGGTAGTTTGAAAGCGGAACCCGAGGCCCTGGGACGAAGGCAACGAAGGAACAGGAGTGGGTTTTTAGTCAGTAAGAGCCTTACACTATCTCCCGTTCCGCCCAAGAGCGGGGATGTCATAAGATGATTTTCCCACCCAATAAAAAAAAAAAAACCGGTCTCTGGTGGACATTAAAGCATAATTTATGTAAGAGATCAACACAGTCAATCTTATTAGATAAGATTTTTAGTAAGAAAGTGCAATCTGCTAATTGACGACATTTTATAAGTGGTTGTAAAAGATTTAAGTAATTATCAGAATGATATGGTATGTTATTAGCAAACATTACAAATCAAAATTGCATCTACATAGGAAACAATAAAATCAATCGATTTTCCACTTCAACTGCTATTTGTGTCTGCTATTGTTAGAGGAAAATGCAATTAACATTAAAAATCACTTACGGCATTTGGACGACATGATACATCTGCGATCGGCACGGCTTTTCCATTTGTAATTTATATTACAAATGCAGCCAGACAGGCAATCTGCTGCTGAAGGATCACAGAATACTAAGTCCCGACTGTCATTTGCTGGACAATAATTGTGTGGGCAATCAGTCCTGCAGTCATCGAAACGACCATTCTTGCCGCATGGATTTCCACCTACAAATATTAGAAAATTGGCTTATATGTTAATATTATTTTTGGATCTCATGTGATGGCAAAAGTTAGAAAGCTTTCAATACCCGAATGAAATCGAAAAATTATCTCCCTTGAAATAGGCGATATGCTATCGCTATATTGAATTATTGAATTTAGATTTAAGACGAACTCTTACGAAAGAAGAAAGCCAAAGATATCATTACTTCACATCATAGGTACTAATAAAAACCTGTGATACATGCAAAGTATTTTTCAAAAATAAAAAATGTTTGACTCTACCTTTACACTTATCAGGTAAGATACAACGTCCAGATTCAGTGTTATTAGACAATATGTAGCCAGATTTGCATACACATGCGATGGGCTCACACATTCTCTTGCAGGCAACTTGGTTAGGTAACTCGCATGTAGATGGACATGGCTTTGGACAACGTTTGGGTATTGCGTTGGGATCACCGTGGCAGGCTATATCAGCTGAAAATAAACAAAAAGACGTTTTATACAGACTATTTTCAACGAGACTGCTACATTGAGCCTACATTGTGTAGCATTGTACTGTAGCGACATGTATGGCGTCACATAAGAACTAATCCTGCATCGCGCAATCAAAGTTCTCCGCGCGATTAGAACATATAGAACAGCCCGAAATCATCTATCGGGCAGCTGCCCACCAGACATAACACCCGTCTGGCCGGAGTATCCTCCCTTTTCAACAGAGGTTTGCTGGACTTTACTCTCTGTTCCGCCTACCCCCAAAGTACCTTGTCTTGATAGTGAGATAGTCGAAAGTAGAATGCCACTTTGGACTATCAGATATTTTCTATATTTCTGTTATATATCATGAAGCATAATCAGTTTTATAATGTTTTCATTGCTGGTACTCGAGCCGTATTTCACCATGCGGGCCAAATGCGGGTTGATCAATACATCATCACAATATTTAGATTAATAGTTAGAAAATGACAAAATACTTATAAGTATTATTGTCTTTCTTTGGTAAGTACGTACAGTAGGTGGAATGGTAATTTGAAGTACAGGTGTTATTGGCATTGTTGAACAGTGAACAAGACTGACAAGAAGTGAAATATTATTATTGACGTAGCTCCACAATCGCACTGTGGTTATTGGAGTACCCCGATCTGAATGAATCATCTTGCATAGTGCTGCAGAATCGTAAACAGGATAAAATAAACTTAAAAATAATACTATACCAGACTACAATACTTACGTGGACATTGGTCAATAGGAATGCATTTCCCTCCTAATTTTTCTAGAATATATCCTTCTTTACAATCACAACCGTCCATATTCTCTTTTGGTGGATTATAAACACAGTTTGGTGGATTCGGTTCTGCGCAGGTTCTCTTACACTCATCGGGAATTTGACAGGCTGTAATAAAAGCAGAAAAATGGTTTTCTTTGATTAAACATTCGTTTATTTGAATTGGTATACTAGTGTGTGTACTGCCTTTTCAGACTTTACACCCACCAGGTAGTATTTTCGGATTTCCGCAATCGTGTCGAGGAAAGTCGAGTGTACTATGGTTACCTTAGCAGCTTAACGACTGAAACCGTCAAAACCAAAATGCTACCTGGTTAGCGGTGCGATGATGCCAATGCAGCAGATGAAGCATGTAGTAAGGAACTTCACATGTTTATAAATATAAGATCCAAAGTACCCACTAATCTCTATCAGTCGGCTTAAAGGTTGATGGACAATATAAAACAAAATACTGGACCCGTAAAACTATGACGATCGTTCCAATGTTCAAATCGATTCAGTTAAACGAGATATTCAAATATCTTGTTTTACTTACACGTAATGATAAAAATATTGTGTGAACGGTTTACCTGAAATCTGTTGTTTCTTGATAAAGTTTAATATGAACCTTTTACAATCAAAATTAAAATATAAATAAATAAAATTTATGAGTCTAGTTCATAAGAAGGCTGAAAGTCTCGATTCTCTAATGATAATTGCTATGATGTAAACCATATGTTTTAAATTACACTTAATTATACTAATAATATTCCAGATAGTGATAGAAGAAATGGTTCGTCATTACGTTTAAGCTGGTAGACGTACAATTGAAAAAAACATACAAGAGCTAAGGCCACTATTTTTCTTTATTTCACACTAGCAAGGGCGTTGCTTGCACCTACTCAAAAGTAAAGTAAGTAGTATAAAAAGTTTTCCATATTTCAGGACATAGTGAACCCGTGTGGGTGTGCCATGTTTATTTAAACTTCATGCACAGTGGTGGTACATAGGCGAACTTTATGCCACAAGGCATTATCTACCAGTCAACCATTGGGTTAAAAAAGACAACACTGTAGTATCTGAAAATGTTCTGCCATTAAAACATGACAAGGTAGCAGACAGACAGAGTTACTTTCGCAATGTAATATATGGATTAATACCCTTTTTCGACTTAATACTACTGAAGAAGAAGAAGAACATAAAAACAAAGAAGAAGATGAAAAAGAAATAGAAAGCAAAGACAGTCAACTTGAAAAATCTTACGCGCAGGACACTTTTCACTCGGTATACATATTCCTCTTTCGTCCCTCAGATAATTAGGAACACAGTCACACCCTGGCTCGCAGGGTAAGTCCTCAACACAACGGAATAGCGCGTACTTGCTCAGGCAAGTTTGTGGTGGACAAATCCGTCTGCAGTCTCTGGCTATTTCGTTTATCCCACAAACGGGAGTCGATGGATCTAAAAATGATACTAGTTTCAGAATTGATGTCGCTGTGATCATTAGAAGGAATATTTTGTAAAGCTTTAAAGATCACACTATTTATGGAATGATGAAATTTGATGGTGATATAAGGAGAATTGAAACTGCATCGTCATCTTTTCGTTTTGAAGTCACACTGATTAATGCAGTGTTTATTCGCAGTGCTTCGTTTGCATCAAACTAAGTAAGAGCCATGAAGGTCTAGGCCTCAAATAGATGAACAAAAGATTCTAACTTTTCAAATGTGCAGTTTTTTTTTTCCATAAATAGCAACGGATGTTACAGATTTTAAGAAAAAGAATGCTTACAAGGACACTGGTCATTTGGTATACAAATTCCGCTTCCATTCCTAAGGTGATCGGGGAGACAGTTGCACCCTGGTTCACATATTTTTGATTCTTCAGTGCAAGCGTAGTCGGTGTATGCAATCTCACAGTTTTGTGGTGGACATATCTGTCTACAGGGTACTGCTACTTCGTTGTAACCACAGATTGGTGATTCAGATTTGGCTACGAAACAATGATGACATTCATTTGATACATTTTTAAAATATGGACAGCCTATTTAAAGCCCAGTACGCCCAGTAACAATCACACAAAAATATTCTCTTTGAGTTTTTAAAAGCTCTTAGATATAAATAACTTCAATAAAGTATATCGAATTGTACTAGATATTGAAACATCATTTAACACTCAAACAATAAACTTAAATCTTAAGTAGAAAAACTTATTTTAAGTGGTTTTGTTGTCAACTGATACGTAAGTGGAGCTCTCTAGAGATCAAATATCATTGAACAAAAGTTAGAAACAAACTAACGTCTGGATCCCAGATCAATTTTCTTTTATCTCAGAGTTTAGTGGAGAAAATAATGACCTGGACTACAAACAACAATACTTTACAGACGTATACACAAGCTTGAAATCAGTTCCAAAGATGTTAAATATATCTACTCGAGAAGGCCGTTAAGCCCTCTGTACCCGACTATCATCTTCAGAGGCCGTCATTAAGGCATTTGGAGGCCTATAAAGCCCCCGATAACGACCAAAATAATAGAAGGCCAGATTTCAGTTGGCACTGATACGATTTTGACGTTGATGGGCTGCTGTGGCTTTGCTAAAATATTTTGTGTTTGAATGTTGAATAAAATGTACTTAGTACTTTCTATTTTGTGATTTGCGGACTTTCAATTTATTACTTTATTTAGAAACTTAAATAATAAAGGATTATTTACCGAAGAAGATAAAGGACTTGTAAGCTTAGACAAATTTTAAAGACTTTTCTACCTTTATTTGCGCATAACATTACTTGTCATTTGTGACGTGCCTAGTAATGTAATTGCGATACATTTTTACAAAGAGCAGTGGCGGCCGAGTGGTAACGGCCCCGACTTACGAGTTGTATGTCACGGGTTCAAACCCAGCCAGGCGCATTACTTGGTGTAATTTATTTCATCACCAATGCTCTCAAAACGGTAAGGAAAACATCGTGAGGAAACTGGCATGTTCTAGAACCAAAAATTCGAAGACATTTGACATCCACCAACCCGCACTGGGCCCGCGTGGTGGAGTACGGCCCTTTCTCTCTCTTAGAGAGGAGTCCTGAGTCCCAGCAGTGGGAACATTATAAGACTGACTATGCTATATGCTACGATACATTATTTACTTAGCGTTTGGCGAGAACGCTAAAAGAAAAGTCAATTATCTAAGCCTGCAGCGCTGCAAGCACGCATAATTTTTTGTCGATTGCAATTATATAAAAAACGCCAATGTGACATAAAATCTATACATAATAAGTCCAAAAGGATAATTAATACCGTCAATAAAGATGTAAACTTGGTGGATATAATACTTTGACAATGTTAATCAACATGACGAAAATTGAACTATAAAATAACAAGAATAAAAAGTCGACCATTAAAAGTAAAGTGCTTTGACTTGACTGTTTTCTATCAACACTAAAAACGATTGTTTTTCACATACAGAAATGAGTAGCGACCTGGTTGTACCTAGCAACCAGGTTAGGAATCATTCCTGTAAATGGAAAAACCATAACAGAAAAAAATCAAATCGAATAGGTTTTCAACAAAATGCACGCAAGAATTTTTTTTTTCATTTCATCGGAGTAAAACTGCGGCGAACGAATTCCAAGTTCCTATTAAACTTTTCTCCCTGACAGAAATTAATTTCACTCCCTAAATAAATCCAAGTTCGATTCAGTTAAATAAAGTGTAACAGAAGTGCACTATCGCATACTTCCAGTTCACTGATGCCAAAACATGTCAGATGATAGCAAATTTAGCCACGCTAATTCATCTGGCATATTTCCAAGTCCAAACCATGTACCTTTGAGGGAACTGACTGAAATTATGATGATTATACTGTTTATTATGTCAACATCATCATTTTAGACAAAGGACGACGTCTACTCCTGCACATGGGCCCTAATTGGCGTCAAATTAGCTGGTCCAGCTACTCGCACCTAGCTCAGCCTGCGCCCGGTCATCAGTCCAGTTAGTCTAGATTCCACAAGGCAAAGCAATGGCTTGGTGAGTGTCATGTAAATCAGAAGCATGAAAGAAACGTAAGACCAGTCGTTGTGGCGACTCTTTGGAGAGCTCTATGACCAGAAGTGGAAATTTTCTGGCTGAACTGATAAAGTATTTTTGGGTACTGAGAAGCCACAAAAATTTAATGTTATTTTCCACAAGAAAACACCCAATGAACAGGAGTTAATTACTTTTATTTCAAAAGCATGCTTGAACTTTCTACCGTTAATTAACAGTTTTGACATGAATAAAACAATTCGATTAAGATTTAATGAAAAAAAATACAATAAGTTATACAAAATAATAATCTGATTAATTCGAAGTAATATTTTTTTACAGAAGAGGTAAACGAACATAAGAACAGTAACAACAACGAAAATAATATTCTAATAGATGTAGATTTAGATTTCCCAACAGTCAAAAGCTTTATAACCTTAAAAACAATTGAACATGTACAAACAATTTTGTATATCAATCTGAACCGCAGACACCGGTAATTCAATAGACACGACTAACAATATTAAAATTGATGATTATTATTAGGTAACAAAACAAGTTAATGCATCAAGCCACAAGGTAATCGAAAATGATTTGCATGACCAAGAAATCAAACCTACATATATCTTATACTCATCTGTTAACGTCTGTGACCACAATAGTACACAACACATAAAAAAAAATACCTTTGCCGTCCACATATTTTGCAACACCACTACGAAGTAAACAAACCACACAAACAGAAAGATACGTGAACAACATTGTTCAACACTATTCCTCTCAATAAAATACCACTTATATTATGAACTCGTCAAAACATAGTGTAGTATATAACATAGTATGAGGATATAAAAACACTGAACTCAACGGGGATATAAGTTAGAAGACGTTAGATGATACTATGAACCGGTTGACGTAGGTAAGTAAACTGGATTTTTTTGCTCAAACGTACAAATTTAGTAGATACGAGTATTTCCTGGTAACGTTGGTATTTTTAGTTTACGTCACAGACGAAGTGATGTTAACAGTATATTGATCGGTACTTATGATAAATAATATGTAATGAGTGATTTAAAAAAAAAAATCTTTTTGTTTTAGACGTATTTAGTCCATACAGTTACATTTTACATTTTCAATATTATATTATTAATTGATTATATTATCTCATACACAATACACATAATATAATATATATAATTTAATTTAATTTAATTTAAGTATTATGTCATCATTATAATTGCATACAAAATAATTTAAGTATTTGCCACCCTCTGAGGTCCCGGGCACGTGCACTTGATTTTACCAGTGACAAGAGTGTAGTGAAATGACCTAATATAAACCACCGTCTTAAAGCAAAACCCTGAAAAACCAACAAAAATTTGCCAGTTGTTTCCTAGGTTTTTTAGTTTGTCCTTGCAACTGAATCTGAATTCACCTGAGCCCCAGGCAAATTTGTTAGGGAGCCGAATGCACTTTGCCGCAAAAGTGCAGAAAAAAGTAAATTCCGTGCCTATAAGCGGTAGGGTTAATAGCGAGTTTTCGAGTAAGTGTATTGAAATAATCTTACCAGAATTTAAGAGTAGATAAATATGTTGATTTGATCAGTATATCAAAAGATTTGACATACATACGTGACATAATCTTAACTTATCAGGGCACCAAAGCGCAATATATGCATTGTTTCTTTCCAAAACCAATAAAAACAATAGAGGGAGTAACAAAACACGATACATAACAATACAGTTCACAACACTTCGAAAGAACAACAAGTAAACAAAAGACAGACGAACTGAATGGTGTGTAACCACAGAGTAAGGAATAGTCGAGCTGTCAGTGACTGTGCGATATTTGTAGCTACGTTATATGCGCTGAGAATATTACCAAAATTGGATTGTTATAAGTAGTTTATAACGGATAGTATCTATCTATCTATGACAATAAAATTTTCAAGTTTATCTATCTAGATATTCTTTATTAGACATCAAGAGGAGAGATGAAACGCATGTTACTAAAAGAGTTATGAGTATACATGTGGATGGGCTGAGAGGGAGAGGGAGGCCAAAGAAAAAATTGATGGTTTGTGTGAGCAGTGATATGAAAGAAAAGGAAGTTAGTGATATCATGACGGTTGCCAGGATAGAATGGAAGAAAAAAACGTGTTGTGCCGAACCCAAATACGATGGAACAAGGGCAAGAAGATGATGATGAGACATCATATTAAATGAAAATTAAGTTACCTTAGAGTTGAAAGGTGTAACAATGGTTAAAGCATAGTGAATTAGCCCATGACATACGTCACTGGCCATCAATTTTTACGTGTCATCCATGACACTAACTGATACTGGTACACTTGGTTTGTACTCAATAATAATAATAATCTTTATTAACAAGTAATTAAGGCCTATAGAAAAAGCACAAGTGAGACACAAAAATTAAACTCGCACATTAAATAACGAATGTATGAATGTGGAATATTATTATTATATTATTATTAAAATCAATTTGTTCTTTTTTTTTGTGTCGGCGATGTATAGCGCGTACGTTCTTATCTAAATCTCGATAAGATAATAAGGTTTCTATATATTGTGAACAGATCATTTCAAATACTATAAATTCTATCCAAATTAAGAAAAACCAAAATTGTTTAAAATCTTGATCATCTTTAAGTAATATCTTACGGAATTTGGGTTAACCGCTATCTCACCTGATGGTAAACAATTGTGGTCCATGATGACACACACTTGCCTTTTTTTAGTGGGAAATTACCAAATGACTCTTCTCACTCTAGGTAGAGCAAGATGGAATGGCAATCTTTTACTGACTAAAAATGGAAGGAACACAAGCGAGTATCTGTGTTCCTTCAGTTATCCTTGGCAATCATGCAACCCTAGCAGGCAAAACACGCTTGCCTTGCCTTGACTTGACTTTGGACTAGCCTGTTGGTCTAGTGGTTAGTGGCCCTGACTGCTATGCCGGAGGTCGTAGGTTCGATTACCACCCAGGACAAATGTTTGTGTGATGAACAAAATCATTTGTTCTGTGTCTGGGTGTAATTTATCTATAATAAAAATATATTTAGAAATATTTAAGTATGTTTATCAGTTGTCTAGTACTCATAACACAAGCTCTGCTTAACTAGGGACTAGACGGCGTTGTGTGATTGTTGTGGAATATTATATTATTATTATTGACTTTGACAATGCAGGCTTTGGCAGTGACCGCTGAGGCGTATTCATGGTCTATGATTGTAACTTAGTAACATCAACTGACAGTCCATTATGTTGGAAGAGGAGAAATGTGCAATAATGTGCATATAAAGTTACTTTGTTGGATAACATTCGCTCCACTTGATATTCGTTTGCACTTATCTCCTTAAATTAGATATTAGTTTTCCTAACCTAAGCAAATAATTAAATAATATAATAATGTAAAAATAATGTAAAGTTATATACAGTGTGGAAAAATAAATCGGTCCCTGGAGGGAAACTACCTTAAATCCTTAAGTTGGCTCATTTTACAAAGGAGACATTCCTTTATTTTTAAAAAGAAACAAAACTACATTCAAAGATTTTCTAAAAATCATTTGCCTCGCCCGGGACTCGGACCAACTAAAATTAAAAAAAAGCAAATACTCGCTATTTTATTACACTAATCGACACTAAGTCAACCTTTGTACTTTTGTGTTCATAAAGCATTAAATAAATAAATCGATATGATTATTATTCAGAATAAAATTTATCTAACAAACATTTGGTCTTACGCTCCTCTGTCGTACAAGATATCAATGAATAATACCTATTTAGTACATAAATTCTTTAATGAACATCTAGTACTTACTGTTCACTTGCAACATTTTTGATATTTACAATAATTTTCAATAGTTGTTCTATCCCACGAAGACAAACAATTGAAAAAAGGATTCACGTGCCTCATAAACTAGTTGCTGGCCCCAAAATGACGGTACGCCACCAAAAAGCACGCCTAAAATTAGCACATGACCACTTAAATTGGCCATACTTTCAATGAAACAAAGTTCTATTTTCTGCTGAGACTAAAATCACACTGTATGGTAACATCGAAATTAAAAAGTTATATCAAAGAGAGGGAGAGCATTTTGCACAGTGAGTAGCACAGTTTGATGCATCAAAGAAAGAGGAAGTTATTGTGGTGATTCTTGGACGGTTTGGGGAGGTATAAGTACCGATGGAAAAATTGAAATTGCTTTTCTATTTGAACCTAACATAGCAACATTTAATGGATTACGTTACATCGAAGAGTAACTTATTATTATATTAATATACGTAATTATAAGGCATTATTCATTTTTTATGTAAAAAGTAAAAATCCTAAGTTGACATTAATAATATGCCTCCTCCCCGATCACTAAAAAAATAAAGTAACGCTAAGATACATAAAAATAATTGGATGAACTTTTCGTTTAATTAACGTATCTATAATTAATTTATCAAGGAATAAATTAACTGTTGCTCGATACAGCAAGCACTCTTTACAATAAATTAATTTCACAATTTTCAATTAGTACGTTTTACTGCATTTCGATTAAGATTCGTTTAATGTTAAATTAATAAAAAACTACATGTAAATTACAAAACAAATAAAATCCTTTAATTTTACGGTTAAAAGAACGTCATCCATAAAAGAAAGATGGTGAGAAAGCGTAATCCAACTTCGAAATATGTTCTATTACATTTACTTAAATCGAAGAAACCTGTTTCACTTGGGTTTTCACCTAAGCCATCGACTTTCCTTCCAAAAAGCCGGGATTTATTTCCACTTTTCAGTTACGTGTTAGTCGCTCAAAGGAATCAGAACAAAGTGATTCAATAAACATAGGTACCTGTTGGAATTCTAAATTGTCCAAACGATGTCAGAGTAAACGCATTTCTCATTTAAACCCTTGGACGTGGCAGCAACGGAATTGTTCCAAGACAAATAATCAATTTGTCTTAGAAGTTTAATTAAAATAATTTTGATCCAAACCATCGTACATTTGTTACGATATAATTAATGAAATTGAAAACGATTTGTCAGCTTTAAAATAAATCTCCTTTCAATCTCGTCTAGCTAAAAACTAATATTTTAATGATTTATGAAAGTTAATCTGAACCTAGATGAGAAAAGTTTCCAAATGGCATACAAGCATTCTTCATACTACAATGGAATCCTAAAAATCTCTCCCTTTTTGTTAGAACAGATTTATGCTCAAGATCTCCTTGAGTCCTGACAAAATTCAAATGAAAAATATGGTAATAAGATTCAGTGTCCAACCGTCGCGGTATTCTATTGCAATATCTTTGAAATGCAAGCGACAATAAATCCTTCTCAACGTATATAGAACTGAATTCTGTGGACTTTTTTGCTTAGAATAGTGGTAATTTTATGCCAAGGTGGTAATGTGGCCTCTTTTTAACCGACTTCAAAAAGGAGGAGGTTTTATATTCGACTGAATGTATAGCTCTCCCCTAGAGAGAGGACGTCATCTCAACGCTCAGTCACGTGGTCAGAACAAAGGAATCGGAGGCGTGGCCTACTCGGGGCGTTCGGCGCGAACGAAACGATTGTAACTTGGCTAGGGGGGCAGTATTCTACCGCAACTGCACCGTGCAGCTACTTCAGACAACTTCTCAGGAAAGTACTAAGAAAAAAAGTGCTGCTCAATTTCTTGGTATGATCAATCTCTTTGGATTGTGTGTCTTGTAAGTACAAAATTAAATTGCGATACTTCGTAGACAACTTAGAACAGTTTAAAAAGCAATGATCATTGTATAGATTTCCCAGAAACTATCTAAACGGGGTTTCCTTCAACTATTAATCCAGAAAAATATACGGTTACTTACGACATTCTTTAGCAGGAATACAAACACCATACTGGTCTCTGTAGTATCCTGGCTTACAAACACATTTGGGCCGTCCAGGGGTTGGATCGCTGCATTCATAATACATTTCGTCGCATCTCTCATAGTTGCAGATCGATGGTCTACGATCCCATACTTCGTTAGGACCAGTGCAATTTATGGGAGCTGTAAATAAAAAAGTGCACTTAAAATTTTCTTGCATGTTCGGATGGCACTGATTTCATAGTTGTTCCACATTACATAGACTACGAGTGGAATGTGGAGTACTGCAGTCACTTATGGGCTGGTGCTGCAAAATGCCATCTAGCAGCTTTGAACTCAGTAGAAAGGCGTGCGAAGAGGCTAATTGGGGATTCAGATTTGGTTAAGTCCAATCTACAAAGCCTCGAGCATAGGCGCAGGGTAGCTAGCCTATCGGTATGTTACAGGTTACATTTTGGAGAGTTTGCGCGGGAATTACATGACTTGATTCCGCCATCTCCTTTCTACTATCGGACGACCCGACGTACGGCGAGTATCCACCCTTACGTTGTTGAAACTTCAACGCTCCGGACTAAGCGTTTCGCTTCGTCGTTTATACCGCGTACATCGAAGGACTTGAACAATTTGCTTGCTGAGGTCTTCCCGTCCAACTACAATTTAGGTGTCTTCAAGGCTAGAGTAAATAGGCTCTTAATGAACTAGTGCGTCTCACCATCAATAATTGCTTACCATCAATCAAATGGGATCGCAGTCACGCACTGGTTTATATCAGTTTAAAAAAAAGTCCCCATTCTTTAAAAGATATGTCTTCAAAATTGGAAAGATTACGGAATTTCCACCGTCCTGAGAGCCCGGGATTCATACAGCAAGGCTCAAAAAATATTGTTCTATCAGTTCAAGTTTCATTTTAATATACTTACTACATAACAAAATAAATACTTACGACAGTCTGCAGCCAAGATGCAAGTTTTATTCCCTGTATTCGTCATCAAATAGCCTGGTTTACACTCGCAGCCTGTAGGACAGGGCCATATCGGATCACAAATTACCATTTCTTCATTTTCGCTTTGTGGACAGTGCTTCGTTGGACAATCGATCTTGCAACCAGTGTAGGTCATATTGTCACTACAGTGTG
The DNA here is from genome assembly GCA_949316375.1 of Mythimna vitellina. Lineage (NCBI taxonomy): Eukaryota > Metazoa > Arthropoda > Insecta > Lepidoptera > Noctuidae > Mythimna > Mythimna vitellina. The sequence continues at coordinate 8,730,716 of OX438696.1, forward strand.
GTGATCCGCCTAAAAAATATAACCTTTATTATACAAACTGTATGGCTATTTTTACAAAAAAAATAAGGTGTGTTCCACTTGTAGTTGTTGTTTAAAGTTCAGTATCATTTTTATATGCCACCTAATTTGCCACAATCATCATCATCATCATCATCATCATTTCAGCCGAAAGACGTCCACTATTGGACATAGGCCTCCTCCAAATGTCGCTACAATAAACGATCCCGTGCTTCTAGCATCCATCGGATTCCCGCAACCTTCACCAGGTCATCGGTCCACCTTGTAGGGGGCCTTTGCCACAACACATTCCTTATTTTCTATGAATTTATTTTAGTCAACTTTCACTAAATTAAAGTTAAAGTGTACCTGAATTTTTTTTTTCAGAAAAATCAGGGATACTTTAACTTTAATTTAGCCTTAACGGTTTAGAAAACACTAAAGGAGGTTTAAAAAAAAAAATACAATAATAGTTTACCATCACAGTCGTAGGGACTTATGCAGGGGCCACCAGGCTTAGACTGGATGAATCCCTCATTGCATACACAGCCGGGTTTATCACAATCAGTGGTGCATATTCTATCAGAGTCAGGGTTGCAGCAGGTTGCAGGACATTTACTTGGGCACTTCGAGAATGTTGCATTCAAATCACCATTACATCCTGGTTTAGCTGCAATATTTATTTGGAATTTGTTACTGGTCTGTGATGTATAAATTCATCAGCAAAAGCCGTAATATTCGTAGGATAAAAATAATGTGATTTTTTCTGAGGATTTTTTTTGTAGTTTTTCTAAATGATTGATATAATTATGTTCCATACAATTTTTTTTTTTTTTTTAGGATCTATCACGCAACGCTGTCTAGTCTCAAGCTAAGCAGACCTTGTGTTATGAGTACTAGACAACTGATATACATACTTATATGTTTCTAAATGCATACATATTATAGATAAATTACACCCAGACATAGAACAAATGATCGTGCTCATTACACAAACATTTGTCCCGGGTGGGAATCGAACCCACGACCTCCGGCATAGCAGGCAGGGCCACTAACCGCTAGACCAACAGGCCAGTCATGTTATATCTGTCACTATTATTTAAGTTTTACTCTAATTAGAATCTTTAACCTAAGGACTAAATACTCACGACATTCACATTCCGGAACACAGATACCGTCCTGGTTTCTGTAGTAGCCCTTAATACACCTACATCTTGGTGGACCGGGGTATGGGAAGTCGCATGGTATGTCTTTGTCGTCACATCTTTCATGCAAGCAACCTGGAGCGTGGGCATCCCATACCTCGTTCGGTCTAGTGCATTTTACTGGTGCTAAAAAGGCAAAATTTGAATTTTTAGTGAGGGGATTTTCTATTATCACAAGAAATCAGCTGAAGTGTTCATTTTGTGAATTGAAAGAAAAATAATGGATGAAAAGGGAATCAGTGATAGCGTTACGGTTAACAGTACTGAATAAAAGAAAAAAAACGTGGTGCACTGTCTTCAAATAAATGGGACAAGGGCTTGAAGATGATGGGCGTTTTTTCCATAAATAGACCATAAATGCCAGATTTGAAACTTGTTTGTTAATGTCGATTTTCATTACATATTCACATCATATATTAGCCAATTTCGTTTACTTGGTCTGGTTGAACAAAATATTTAATTGTACTTACGACATTCTGAAGACAGGATGCATCTATCATCGTCTACACTGACCATCAAATAACCTCCTTGGCAAATACAACCTCCAGGGCATGGGAACATAGGATCACAAGCGATAATAGCCAGGCTGTCGTCGACCGGGCAGTAGGTGTTTGGGCAACCCACCTTACAGTAGACGTAGGTTTCATTTTGTCTACAAGTTGGCCAGCCACCTTTGAAAAACAAAAATATCAATAATATGTTCTCGTAATTTATGTAATGGACAACTTGACAGAAAGAATCCTTTGTGTAAATATTACTCCAGTTTTAGACCTAATAGTGGAACTGCAATTACCATCTATTAGTATCCAATAACAAAAAATGTTTAAGGAGTAACCCCTTTTATCAAAGGAACATTTTTTTGTAAGCTAGAAGGCATAATTTCAAACGCTACTCGTTGATTTATGAATACGAACTGAACCGGTCTTACAGAATTTTAATCAAATGATTAGTTAGGGTTAGATACAGGAGATTATAATGAGCTATTTATTTTTAAAACATATTATTTTATAAATGTGGGTTTTAAAATCAATGCTACTGTTTCTTACCAGGACAGTCTTCGGGCTTGATACACTTGCCACCTTTTTTCCTTCTAAGAAATCCGTGTTTGCACACACAGCCCGGTGGCATTGGCATATCCATACATTGTCCTTCGGGGTCAGGATTCTTACAGGTTGCTTGACAGTAACTTGGATTGTTTACGTAAGTTGCATTGGGATCCCCATCACATTGGGTTTCGGCTATACAGTGAGAAATAAGATTATTAATTAGTCTAATATGGCAGACGATGGACCACTTATTAGAGTGGCCCAAAGTGTTCCTACGTCTTTACTTTATAGAACCTAAAAATGCCACTGACACTATCAATTTGGTAACCTACTGGGCTCAAAAACTTTGAGGGGAAAATAATACCATCAATTCGAGAAAAAGGAGTCTAAATAGATAAGATAGATATGTGGTCGTGTTGTTACAAACTCCGTATGTTTATAATAAATCTTATGAAATTCTAAACTCTTGTGCATACAATAGTATAAAAGTAGTAGTAAATTGTTGATTTTAGAATTTGGATAAAATTTGTTGTGTTTGAAATAGTTCACAATATTTCGAAAGTTAGCCTGATCAAAATTTATTAAAATTTCTAGTGTTTTATATAATTAAAACAGTGATACATTCCACATTTCACCAAAATGGCTTAGCACTCGTTAGACCTTAGGTCTTTTATTATAAAATAATATTTTTCAAAGTACTAGGACAGTCTTCAGGCCTGGTACATTTTCCACGTGCCCAGATTTGGCCCAGACAAATTCTGATTTGCAAACAGATTGGGGACTCAGACATCCGTTCATAAAGACATTCGCTGCTGTAAACTCTGTATGGATCTCTACTGTAATTCACTAGTAGTTGAAATAGTAGTAGTAGCTAGTACAATAAATAAAATCACATGTTGCGCGAATTCATACTAAACATAACAACGAAACACTATTCCTCAAAACAATGTTTTTAAAGTATTCTAAATCAATCTGTGACTATACTCTGCTCAGCCTTTTTTCTACTTTGACAGGATTGATTTCCACTCTAACAAAATGCAGCTGAATACCAATATTTTACATGGAACATGTCTACTAGACGATACTACTTGACTAACATCATTATTCTGACTGACTGACTTCTTGACAATTCTATAGTTTCTGAAAATGGTTTATTTGAATTAAATGCTTTGATTCTAAAATTAATTGCAAAAGCTGTTAGGTACCTGGACAATCCTCTCGTTTCACACATTTTCCAGTTGCTTCATTTAGGACAAATCCTTTTTTACAAACACAACCAGGTGGCATGCATTGCAAGGTGCAGATTTGAGGATCCCGATTTTTACAAGTTGGTTCACAAGCACTGGGACATTCGCTGTACTCAGCATTGGGATCTCCTTTGCAACCTGGCATTGTAGAAATAAATAATTGGAATTATACTACTATAATTATAAAGTATGTCTTCTTAAAAATCTTACTACTAGTATATCCTTCCTTGTTCTAAAGTTAATTATAGAAACTGTTACGTACCTGGGCATTTTTTTCGTTCGACACATAAACCAGTTATTTCATTCAGAACAAATCCTTTTTTACAAACACAGCCGGGTGGCATGCACTGCTTGGTGCAAAATTCAGGATCCGGATTTGTACAATTTGGTTCACAAGCACTCGTACATTCTTTGTACTCTGCGTTGGGATCTTTGCAACATGGGTCTGTGGAAGTGAATAATTGGAATTATAATTATGAAATACGTCTTATTAAAAATCTTACGTATATCCTTCCTTGTTCTAAAATTAATTGCAGAAACTGTTAAGTATCTGGACATTTTTCTCGTTCCACACATTTTCCAGTTTTTTCATTTAGAACAAATCCTTTTTTACAAACACAGCCGGGTGGCATGCACTGCCTGGTGCAAAATTTAGGATCCGGATTTGAACAAGTTGGTTCACAAGCACTGGGACATTCTTTGTACTCTGCGTTGGAATCTTTGCAACGTGGTACTATAGAAGTATAGAAATGGATTAATAAAAACTCATTAACGCAACATAAGTAACGCCAAAACTGATAATACTTAACACCGAAGGTTGATATCGATACGAAAACAGATACAATATGAAGAAAAGTCAGTGAGTGAGTGTCCAATGATAATCCTTATACATTAGGATTCACTCCTGTTTATTGGATGCTTTCACAAACATGTACACTCAAGGACATAAGACATCCACACCCGGAACAAGTATCTATAGGCCACACACACATATACATTTAGACTGGCCTGTTGTTCTAGTTGTTAGTGGCCCTGACTGCTATGGCGTTGGTCGTTCGGTACGATTCCCAACTAAGACAAATGTTCGTGTGTTGAGCACGATCATACGTTCTGTGTCTGAGTGTAATCTATAACCAGCTTTTTCCCGCAGCTTCGCCCGCGTACATAAAATAAGCCTGTGTCATATAGCATAATCAGCCTTTTAATGTGCCCACTGCTGGGAGTCAGGCCTCCTCTCTGGTAGAGGGAATGGGCCGTAATCCACCACGCGGGCCCAGTGCGGATTGGTTAATGTTTTTGGTTCTAGGACATGCCGGTTTCCTCACGATGTTTTCCTTCACTGTTTTGAGATTAGAGGTGATGAAATAAATTACACAAACTAATGTGCCTGGCTGGGTTTAAACTCGCGACCTAAAACTCGTAAGTCGGGGCCGTTAACACTCGGCCACAGCAAGCCTATGTCACTCAGAAATAAAGCAGCTTTCTATCGGTGAAAAATTTTTAGCAATTAGACCAGTACTTCCAGAGATTACCTCCTACAAACAAAAAAACATAAAAACAAAAAACAAACTCTTTTTATAATATTAACGTAGAAGATATGTATGTATTTAGAAATATATAAATGTGTTTATTAGTTGTCTAGCACCCACAGCACAAGCTCTGCTTAATTTGTGACTAGATGGCGTTGTGTGATAGTTGTGGAATATTATTATTATACAAATATTTGTTCCGTCGGTAGGGAATGGAACCGTGCCGTAAATATAAAGTGTACCTATAACATACCTGGACAGTCTTCAGGCTTAACACATTTTCCACCTTTCTTGGTTAAAATGTATCCTTTTTTGCATACACAGCCACTGGGATCACACACAGCGGGACAAAATACTTCTTCTTTGCTATGTCGATTTTCACAAGTAACTGGGCAAAAGCTTGGGCATTCACTGTGTGTTGCATTAAGATCACCGTTGCATCCTTTGTCTTTAAAAGAAACATAAGAAAATCAATATTTGAGAAATATAGAAAACACACTGTATATATTTTAATTATGTTTGTCCTGTATTTTTTTTTATGTGGTGTACAATAAAGAATATAATATTAATAATAATATTTTATTTACTTGTATAACATTATTTTTACTTGTTAATATACAAGCAAAAATAATAAAGAAAACATTCAATATCTGTATACTACCTTGTGTAATGTATGGATGCGAAACCGAGATCCTCATAAAGTATTGAGAGAAAAACTTACCGTAACACAGAGAGCAATGGAGAAAAGTATGACTGGTTATAAACGCCTGGATAAAATTCAAACCACTGATCTAAGAACAAAACTCCCCATTGACCGCCCATTGTGACACCCTATTAATGTTAATTTCCTAATGTAAATTGTATTTTTGGTGTACAATAAAGAATATCTATCTATCTATCTATCTATCTCCCCGACATACTCTTGCGAATGCGACCAACAGAAGTGAAGGCGGGCAGGCCATATGATGCAAGATAAAATGGGAAAATGGAGCAAGCGGGTTACTGAATGGCACCAAAGGGATCATAAAAGGAGACAAGAAAGACAACACATAAGGTAGAAAGATGAAAAAAAAATGACAACAGTACCAAATTGGGGAAGGATTGCTCATGACAGGCAACAGTAGAAAGCATTGGAGGTGATTTTTGCCGTTTGCCATTATATAAAAAAGTAGACAAGGAAGATAACACATAAAGTGGAAAGATGAAAAAAAAATGACAACAGTACCAAATTGGGGAAGGATTGCTCATGACAGGCAACAGTAGAAAGCATTGGAGGTGATTTTTGCCGTTTGCCATTATATAAAAAAGTAGACAAGGAAGATAACACATAAAGTGGAAAGATGAAAAAAAAATTACAACAGTACCAAATTGGGGAAGGATTGCTCATGACAGGCAGCAGTAGAAAGCAATGGAGGAGACTATTGACGTTTACCATTTTATGACAAAAGGAGACAAGGAAGACAACACACAAGGTGGATAGATAAAAAAAAATAGACTACAAGACCAAATTGGGAAAGGCTTGCTCATGACAGGCAACACTGGAAAGACTGCCATTCAGTAACCCGCTTGCTCCATTTTCCCATTTTATCTTGCATCATATGGGGCAGGCCATATGATGCAAGATAAAATGGGAAAATGGAGCAAGCGGGTTACTGAATGGCACCAAAGGGATCATAAAAGGAGACAAGAAAGACAACACATAAGGTAGAAAGATGAAAAAAAAATGACAACAGTACCAAATTGGGGAAGGATTGCTCATGACAGGCAACAGTAGAAAGCATTGGAGGTGATTTTTGCCGTTTGCCATTATATAAAAAAGTAGACAAGGAAGATAACACATAAAGTGGAAAGATGAAAAAAAAATGACAACAGTACCAAATTGGGGAAGGATTGCTCATGACAGGCAACAGTAGAAAGCATTGGAGGTGATTTTTGCCGTTTGCCATTATATAAAAAAGTAGACAAGGAAGATAACACATAAAGTGGAAAGATGAAAAAAAAATGACAACAGTACCAAATTGGGGAAGGATTGCTCATGACAGGCAACAGTAGAAAGCATTGGAGGTGATTTTTGCCGTTTGCCATTATATAAAAAAGTAGACAAGGAAGATAACACATAAAGTGGAAAGATGAAAAAAAAATTACAACAGTACCAAATTGGGGAAGGATTGCTCATGACAGGCAGCAGTAGAAAGCAATGGTGTAGACTTTTGGCTTTAGGCACACCGAATCAAGGGACTTCCCATAACTGTAATATCAGAGTTTAGTTAAAATATCAAAATTCGGAATAAAGGGCTTTATTATTATTATACAAGCAAAAATAAATGTGAGACGAATTCAAGGGCAAACTATTGCATCCTAAACTAAGCCAACAAGAGACAATACTCCTCCAAATAAACAAACACATAACTTATTATTATTGGTTATCAAGTATTTACACAGTAAAATATTAATAATGTCTTATAGGCACAGCTGGGGAAGTAGTTGAACAATACTACTGCACTGTGTATCGCGTGTTCGATTCCCGCACGCAATAAAATGGAATGGATGGTTCTAGGATGGCAACCACGTACCGGAAGACGTAGCGTTGGAAGGCCTCCTACAATGTAGACCGATGACCTGGTAAGGGTTACGGAAATCCGATGGATGCGAGACGCACGGGACCATTCAGTGTGGCGACATTTGGGGGAGGCTTATGTCCAACAGTGGATGTCTTTCAGCAGAAATGATGACGCAATAAAAATACAAATTGTATTTATATTCACCTGGACAGTCTTTAGGCAAGATACATTTTCCACCATCTCCTTTAACCGTCCGTACATATCCTGGGTTACATTCACAGCCACTGGGTGCACACTTGTCTATGCAATCTCTGTTTGGATCCTGATCATCGCAAGTCAGGGGGCAATGGCTGGGGCATTCTTTGTACGTTGCGTTGCGATCACCGTTGCATCCAACAACTGATGAAAAAAAAAACCGTTAGTTAATTTGTTTTAAGTATTTCAGCTTTCTCTTGTAAAGTCGTATATGTATATCGACTGGCATGTTGGTAAGTGGTCAGTGGCCCTGACTGATAAGCCGTGGGTTCGATTCCCACGCAGGACAAACTTTGTGTGATGAGCACAATCATTTGTTCTGTGTGTGGGCTGTGAGTGTAATTTATCTACAAAATGTATGTATTCAGAAATGTGTAGATAAGTATGTTTATCAGTTGTCTAGTACTCATAACACAAGCTCTGCTTAGTTTGAAACTATTATTGGATGGCGTTGTGTGAAAGTTGTGGAGTATTAATTTATTATTGTAATAAATTACCCGGACAGGCCTCAGGTTTAATGCATTTTCCACAAGTGGATCTTACATATCCTGGTTTGCAAACACAACCAGGTTTTAAGCACTGATGGGTGCAATTTTTTGGGTCCGGGTTGTCACAAGTTGGTTCACAAGCAGACCGACAGTGGCTGTATACTGCATTGGGGTCCCCTCCGCAACCTTTTTCTGATAGAAAAAAAGGGTTGACTGTAAGTGAAGGTGCTTTAGTTTTTTGTCAGCCTTTTAGTCTGACAAAGGCTGATACGTCCTCTCACTCAGCGCTAGAGCGAGAGAAGTTATTAGATAAATTAAACCCTCCCGAAAATGGTGATATCACTATGGCATCAATTACAATTGACACGACAATATCGAAGATCGTAAATAATGAACTAAAAAAAACTTTATCAAAAAAGTGCACACTGGAACTCGACTCTTTATCTAAATAGTTAGCTTATTATGCCCTGCTGCTGGGCGAAGGCCTTCTTCTCCCTTATCCACCTATTTCTGACCATTGCCATTGGGAGCCTCTGGTGAGAGTCAAGCTCATCCTAGTATAGAGAATTGGGATTCGTTCTCTCACCCGTTGCGAGCTGCATACATGTCTTTCAAATTCTATAAGTAGTTATAAGTCTGTACTTGAAAGTTCATTTAAATAAAGAATTTGTAAAGAAACAAAAATCTCTCCACCTTCGGTTCGGTCTATCGTGATGTCACCTAGCATTTAATGGAACCCAATAAGTGGATCTTTTAGACCACAGATTTACCTACAGTTAGAGCTGTGGTCTAAAAGATCCACTGCCGATCTAAAATACAACATATCATTACTGCCGATCAAAAATAAATTGAAGGAACTATTACTTGGACATTTTTCGAGCTTGATACATTTTCCAGTTTCTTGATTTAGAACATAGCCGTCCCTGCAAATGCAGCCTGGTGGCATGCATTGTTTGGTGCATCCTTGATTACGCTCCGGTTTTTCACAAGTCGGTTCACAAGCACTGGGACAGTAGCTGTAGAATGCGTGCGAATCTCCTTTACAACCTATTGGAACAGTAAGGGTGTCATTAAAATAATATTATCACTATTCAATTTTTTTCCAGATACCGTAGCAATCAAAGACACGAATTATACAAAAATCAAACCCTAAATAAAAGAATATAAAAATCTGCAGTTGCTATTGGGTAAAAAAACTTAATATATTATTGTACACATAAATCGACAAAATTTAGGGAATAGCTGATTTTTATTTCCTGTAATATTAATATAGATTCTCCCTTCACCTTATATCAACATCGATTACGGAAAAGTTTAAAAATTTCTCACTAAATATCAAAACTAAGACACAGACTTTCTAATGAGGACACTAACAGTAGTTTGCGAATCCTCATCAAAAATCCCTGTGAGGGTAATTAAATCTTACTTTCACAATCTTCGGGCTTGATACATATTCCTCCAACTTTTTTTGTCAAGAAATATCCATCATTGCACTGACAGTCTGTCGGGAGACATATTTCAATGCACCCGTCATCTCCAGCATCTGGATCATCACAGGTCTTAGGACAAGGGTTTGGACAGATTGTCAGGGTTGCATTGAAGTCGCCATTACATGAAAGTGGTGCTAAAACATAATAAAAAAATATTTACTACAAATAAAATATTAACAGCAATGAAAAAACTCGGCTTATCTTCTTTCTTTAAAAAATAAATATCCAGTCAAATTTTCAATAGTTAATTTTAATATCAAAATGAGTGACAGGGCAGAGTGGAAGAAAAAAACATGTTACGCCGACTCCATATAACACGGAACAAGGGCAGGAAGATGATGACGATAAATTTTAATATCAAAATGTATTCAAAGTTCATTTCTAAGAACTTTCAGTTTATCTTTACGAAACCACTATATGAAAGGGCTGGAATTGAAAGACACATCGAAATTTACCTGAATTTCAATGTTTCTCAGGTTTGTTTTTGGACTAAATTAAAGTTTGGCGAAAATTCAATTTCAAATTTTGAATTTAGAAAAAGTGGATGAAAAATAATTTACCCGTTTTAATTAGTTACGTTTTTTTAAAATGGAGTTAAGTTTGTGTAAAAGTTTTGTTTCTATTTTGGTGTAAAATAAATTTTATTCTGTTTTTTCCAAAAACCTTCCAAGACGACTGTTGTTATGGGCCCGACAGTTTATAGTCAACTGCCTGCATATTTCTGGTGGCCAGATTACAGGCAGCTTCCAAGCTTGTTTGAGAAATTGGCTTATCTAGCAAGTTTTTTATTCTTTTGACGAATTTAAGATGATCTGAACTTTGGCAAGAATATTAATTTTGATTGTAATTTATTATGATTTTTATTTGGAATTGTTTTATGTTTATGTGTGATTTTGACTTCTATTTATTTGTTTCTTGTATTTTCTTAGGTTTGGCATCTTTAATTATTTGACATTGTTTAATGGGGGGGCTATGTCCAAGTGTAGATGTCTTTCGGCTGAAATGATGATGATGATGATGATGGTGATTGTTTAATAATGTAACTTATTTGTCATTGACTATAACGTAATATTCAGAATATGACTTGCAAGAATCCCTTAACAATAAACTACTATGACTATGACAATTGGCCTTTCTGTTAACGTTTTACAATATAAAATCAATTTTAAGTCATAATTACTTACGGCATTCTGAAGCCGGAATACAAATATCATCTTCATTTCTATAGAAACCTTCCTTGCAGACACATCTTGGCCCTGATGAATATGGATAATCGCATTCATTGCCTCTCTCTTCACATCTTTCAAAGAAACAACGAGAGGGATTAGGATCCCACACTTCATTTGGTCTTTTACATTCAACTTCAGCTGGAAACAAACAAAATTATTTTGATGAGTATTTAGACACAGATATAAAATCAACATAATAATGTAAAACTGTACTTCTGGATAATAATAGGGCAAGGTGTCACGGAGATGGATAGTCATACTTTAGGTTTTTTTTTAGGTAGGAAAATCATCTTATGACACATCTCGCTCTTGGGCGGGGCGGGAAATAGTGTCAATGCCCCGGGTTTCACTTTCACACTACCCGTGGCCCCAGTAGGCTTCGAGCCTGCTGGGCCCCTACGATTTGCTGACATCTCCTTAAACCGCGTGTGGAACAATACGCGTCGTCGAAGTCTTGGGCTCAGTCCGGACGGTTACCGGACGGTCGGACAGCGAGCCACCCATTGCTCCCCGTCCGTCATACTTTAGGTACTGCTTCTTGTAAGTAAACAACTTTCTTGAAGGAAGTTATAGTCAATTACCGAAAAAAAATTCGGACTTTCCACACTAAGTTATCAGCGGCCGATACTTTTTTCTAAATTAACTCTTATTCGATTTTTATAAACTCATTTTAGGTACTTATATCAAAACCATACAATTCTAATTACAATTAAATTACACCACATAAATTAAATTACAACGCAAATATATAAAATTACATAAAATTTTATTCAATTGCATTAGACTCCTTAAAGAAAGTGGTTTATTTCTAAGGACAAGAGCAGTACTTAAAATATTTCGTTACACTATATCTACACCTTAGTCGTAATCATCTCAGGTTTAGAATATAAAAAAAACAGGCAAGTGCGACTCGGACTCGCGCACTGAAGGTTCCGTACAAACTTACCTATGAAAACAGTTCAATTCCCGAATTGAGTTACGAAGATTTTTCTGAATCGCAAAAAAGTTTTTTTTTGTGACGCAACTACAAATTTACAGTTTTCAAATTTTTCCTTTACTTGAGCTATGGCACCTTTCTTCGTGCCAAATTTCAGGATTCTAGGTCAACGGGAACTACCCTATGAATTTTGATTTCCTTGAGTGTCGAAATATACGTTTTTGCGACATAAACTGCCGTATCTTTTTTTTCGTTCATTCAGAAGTTTGATTTTTTTACAACTTTAAGTTTTAATTTCAACTCGATGCCTGTTCTCGAGATAAAGGGTCTTGACAGACAGACAGACAGACGGACGGATAACAAAGTGATTCTATAAGGGTTCCGTTTTTACCTTTTAAGGTACGAAACCCTAAAAAATAATAATCAATGTTTACTTACGACAATCTGAAGCTAAGACGCATCGCGGGTCTTGAGGACTCACTACTAAATAGCCCGCTTTACAAGCACAGCCACCTTGACAAGGATGTGCCATGGTACATGCTATCTGATCCCGGCTATCATCAAATGGACAGTAGTCAGTTGGGCAATTATTTTCGCACTCAACATATGTTTTATTTGCTCCACATTTTGGTGATCCACCTAAAGAAGTAATTAAGAAGTTATTCAAGTAAAATTATTAGGATTTAGTGGCAGAGACTCATATGATAAGATTCAAAAGACTGTAATACTAAAGATAAGAAATAAGCCAATGCACAAACGAGAAAAATATAACTAACCAGCCCCCCTAGCCAAGTTACAACCGTTTCGTTTCGATTCTCTTTTCCTTGATCGCCTCGAGTCGGCCACGCCTCCTATTCCTTTGTTCTGACACTGATGACGTCAGAACAAAGGAATCGGAAGCGTGGCCGACTCGAGGCGATCAACGAAAAGAGAATAGAAACGAAACAGTTGTAACTTGGCTATGGGGGCAGACCCTTCTGCAGCTTTAACGCTGGAGGGCCTGGTCTTTATTATTTTTCATAGATGACGATGACGATGATGAGGGACAGATATTTTATACATGGGTTTATAGAGTTAATTGGAAGGTAAACAGTTCAAAGCTCGTTATAATGTTAATCAAGTAGACAGTGCACATTATAATGGCTTATTAAATACCACTTGATAAATAATATTCGCGCTGGATCAACGACTTGACGAGGAAATTTGATATGATTGAAAAAATCTGTTCCGAAATATATTTTTTTATTCTTGATAGGTTACCGCATGACCGCTATCTCACCTCATGGAAAGTGGCGATGCGGTCGACGATGGAGCGCGCTTACCTAGAAGTAACTCTTGACTTTAAGATTCCCGGGTTTTAGCCATCAGGAAACACAGACTCCGGCATGGAATTCCACTCTTTAGCTGTACGCACAATGAATGTGATCCCAAAACGATTGGTGCGTATAGGTGGGATGTCTACCATGTAAAATAAATATAATCAGTATCACTCACCGGGGCAATCTTTTGTTGCAATACAATTCCCGTCGTCAGACACAATGTATCCCTCTTTACATTGGCATCCGTTTAGTACACAAACTTCATCATCTCTTTTAGGTTCCGGGTTTTTGCAGGTCGGAGGATTTGGATAACCGCATCCATGCACACGTGTCGCATTGAGATCTCCATTGCATCCTCCTGGATCTATAATATGACACGCAGAAATAAATTTAGAACCAGTCCTAGGGTTAAACCTTGTGAAACACCTCGAAAACATTTTTTTCTTTACTTTATTGGGACATAAAACAGTTACACATTACAATTAAATTAAGCTCTTTATTTAAATGGTATTTTTTATGTAAGAGTCAATAATGACAGCTTTACAAAAGGAAGTTTGTCGAATTGTAATGTAAAGAAACGGTTCATTAATACTCCTTAAAAATGGTTCTATGAACACTGAAGTAGCTTATAAACTTATCAATACAATTCAAAACAAAGAACACTAAGGGTGATGACACACGAAAGACTGCAGTTGGTGTCGAGGTGAGGACGGTGACTAAAGAAAAAACATTACCATGCATGCTTTCTAAAGTCAAAAAGACGACGGCACGCACCTTGGCACCGACCTCACCTCTTAAATTTGTAAGCGACTCCCTTAAGGTGAACATTATTATCATGAATCTATAATTGAGGACAGCACTGACCATTATAACATTCTTCAATAGTTACACATACTCCAAGACTGTTTCTAAGATATCCGTCAAGACAATTACATCCCGCTGCACAAACTGTATCCGCTGCACACAGGAATGTCACGAATAAGCTTTCACAAGTCTGAGGAGGGCATGTAATAGCACAGTCAGAGTATATTTCATTCGGTCCATTGCATTCAATTGCTGAAAACAAAAACAAACACAAGCTGCAGATCTGGAAATTTTAAAAATATCAAGAACACACAAGACAAGATACATACGATAAGTTTTAAAACAATCTTCAGCCGGGATGCAAATGCCTTCGTCATTTCTCAGAAAGCCGTTCAGACAGTCACACCCTGGCTCACATTCGGTTGGGAGACAATAGTATTTAGAGAAGATGCTATCACATGTTTGTGGTGGACAAACGATTGCGCAGCTAGTTGGTACTTCATTATCTCCACAACAAGTTGGTATTGGAGCTGGAAAATTTAAAACAGTCGATTAAAAGGTGGTTTCATTTACCCGTTTTCTATTTTATTTATAAAAAGGTATATCCTTACGGCATTCTTCTTTTTTGATGCAAAGTCCAGTAGCGTTATCATACTTTCTGACATAGCCAGGTTTGCATGCACAGCCAGTGAATTGGGGGCGGACGCACGTTTCATCCTTATTAGGCAACAATCTATTTCCACAAGTCTTTGGACATCGTTTATCATTTATAACGTAATGTGAATGCTTTGGGCAGCGTATTGGTTCTGTAAGAAATTTGAAAACTATCAGACTGGACAAAGATAGCGTAGAAAAAGGCCTTCTCCATAAAATAGGGAAGTGTAGGACAGTAACAAAAAAAAACAGAATAAAATAGTTTCAGATTTACATACTAGGACAATCCTTAGGTCTAATACATTTTCCATTGCGGTCCAGGATAAATCCTGAAGCACACTCGCAACCCTTTTCTTTGCACGCCTTATTACAATTTTTTGGAAATGGATGATCACATGATAAAGGACACGGATTGGGGCATTTTTTATATATTGCATTTGGATCCTTGCATTTGTTTGCTGAAACAGAGATAATGGCAAATAAACCTCGGTAACACAAAAATAACTTAAAGTATAAAAATATAAGTATAGTACACGTTTACTATTTTATTTATAAAAAGGTATATCCTTACGGCAGTCTTCTTCTTTGATGCAAGGTCCAGTACCGTTATTATACTTTCTGACATAGCCAGATTTGCATGCACAGCCAGTGAATGGGGTGCAAGCTATGTCACTATCAGGCAGCAATCGATTCCCACAAGTCTTTGGACATCGTTTATCATTTATAACGTAACGTGAATGTTTTGGACAACGTATTGGTTCTGTAAGAAATTTGAAACTATCAGACTGGACAAAGATAACGTACAATGTGTATATGAGAGAAGGAGAAAGAAGCCTTCTCCATAGAATAGGAAAGAGTAGTAACAAAAAAACTGGGCAAGTGTGAGTCGGACTCGCAATCGGAGGGTTCCGTACAAACTTATCTATATAAACAATTCAATTTCCGAATGGAGTCTAGAAGATTTTTTCAAATCGCAATTTTTTTTTTGTCTAGACGTAACAACAAATTTACCATTTTCAGATTTATTCCTATACCTGTGCTATAAGACCTTGCTTCATGCCAAATTTCAGGATTCTGGGTCAGCGGAAAGTACCCTATAAATTTTGATTTCCTCGAGAGTGTCGAAATATACGTTTTTTGAGACATAAACGACCGTATCTTTTATTCGTTAACTGAGTAGTTTGATTTTTCACAGCTTCAAGGGATCGCAGACCTAAGAATATGGTTTTAATTTCAGCTCGATACCTCCACGCGTTCCCGAGATAAAGAGTATGGACAGACAGACATATCAGACAGCTGGACAGACAACAGTGACCCTATAAGGGTTCCGGTTTTTCCTTTGGAGGTACGGAACCCAAAAAAAATAAAATAAAATAGTTTAAGGTATACATACTCGGACAATCCTTAGGTCTAATACATTTTCCATTGCGGTCCAGAATAAATCCTGAAGCACACTCGCAACCCTTTTCTATGCACGCCTTAGTACAATTCTTTGGAAATGGATGATCACATGATAAAGGACACGGATTGGGGCATTTTTTGTATATTGCATTTGGATCTTTGCATTTGTTTGCTGAAACAGAAAGAATAGCAAATAAACTTCGGTGATATAAAAAAGTGGGAAAATTGTAAGGCCAATTATACTACGCTATGTTAATATAAAAAATATGCTATGCTAATATAAAATTTGAGGCGCGCGTAAAACGCTACGCGCCGTCGACTCGGGCGGACGGCGACCCATTGCTCGCCGTAATAGATATGTATTGTAAGGTGGAAAATGGCCCATTTCCTTACTTATAGAGGAGCCCTGAATCAGCAGTTGGAACATTAAATGGCTAATTATATTTCATAGTTTTGGTTTTCATAAATAAAAAAAGATAAAGAAAAGAAAGAAACGAAAAATCATCTCCACAGTCACAAGATATAACAGATGTGTAAGTTGATTTGGAAAAAGACTGAGTGACAGATTTTCAATCAGTCTAAAATTATCTTTTCTGCGAAATCTAGAGATTTTGCATCAGCTATATGAACTTGATCCCTTGTATTTTTGGGATTGCCTAAACCAGCTGAAAAAAAAATAGAAAACATGACTCAAAAATCATGGCTCATGTAATGTCATAAAATTATGTTTATGAATGTAAAACATAATATGAAGTTTAACTGGTCACGATGCGACGCTAGTAAAAGATGTAATACTTAAATTCACATAATTAACATGCATGAAAGTAACTAAACCACACAATTAGAATGTATTTACTGAAGAAATATATCTACCTACGAGCAGATACGTTAGTAAATGCTTGACATTTGTTTCTCTTTTATGTATAAAATGAAAAATATATATATATAAAAAAACCGGGCAAGTGCGAGTCGGACTCAAGCACTGAGGGTGGGAATTGCGTTACGAAGATTTTTCCGAATAGCTTTTTTTTTTTGTCACGTAACTATAAGTTTACAGTTATCAGATTTTTTCCTATACTTGTATTATGAGACCTTGCTTTGCGCGTTCCCGAGATACAGGGCCTTGACAAATAGACAGACGGATAATAAACTGACTAACTGACTCCTATAAGGGTTACGGTAAGGAACCCTAAAAATGAATAGCTGTTCGTTAGTCTCGCTAAAACTCAAAAACGGCTGGACCGATTTGGCTAATTTTGGTTTTGGTTTTGAAATATTCGAGATAAGCCAGGGAAGGTTTAAACGATAGACCAAATGAAAAAAAAAACACGAAAAAAAAAAAACGAATACAACGCCATCTCTAATTAAAATGCCATTATAGCTGTTCTGGTAATGCCAGTAGATGGCGGTATTATTACTATTAGGCGGTACAAAGTTCGCCGGGTCAGCTAGTGGGTAATAATTTCTCTCATTAGTTCATGAAAGATCATAGATAGTCAACCCATCACTAACCAAGCCAACGGGATACTACTTCTACAAAGCCTGATATCCTAGATATAGAATGTGGGCATGAACTGCCACTTGAGAAGAAAACCATTTCGACACCAGATGAAAATTCTACCGTCTTCGCTGCAATATCTAAATAAAGATTATCTGATAGATTTAACATTATTTTATCTATCAATTTATAAAGATTTATTCTTTTATAGATTTATTACATTTGTGTTTGTTTTTTTTTCATATGAAAATTCAAAATAGTAGTCAACTGTAGAGTGTAGTAGTCAAGAGTAGGGCCAGCCAACTACCGTTGTTCAACCTTCAATAATTGTTATCGGTTTTAAAGACAAGTACAGGTGACACACGAGGTGGTTAATCTAATAAATAATGTATAGATGTAATAACTATTGTTGATCAGACAAATAAACCTTATTCATTAAGTTCACCATTAATTAAAACCATCTGTGCATTTATTTCACTTTTGTATAATTGATTTTTATTTTAATAAACAATTGTGGTAAACAGATTATGTATAATTTTATTTAATTGTTCAATTTGCAATAACACGAGTGTAATGTATACAATTTTTCCGATGCATACATATTTTATTTGCCATTTCGATTTAAGGAAAATTATTGCCATTTTAATTAAATCCATTTTAGTGAAAGAGTTGAAGTTTTGATAGGACCAAGGCATAAAACCACTGTATTAACTTGAGTAATTTATTGTAAACTAAAGCTTCAACGTTAGTTCAAAACGGTCTAATTTTATACACAGAAGTTATTGCTTAACGAATCAAGTGACACTAAAAGTTTTGACAGACCCTGAATTTTTCTGAGGGGTTATTAATTTAAACGAAAGTGACGTGGTTAATCTTGAACACTAAAAGCAGAATATTTGTTAGCTACTCTGATTGTAAGATAACTACTAAAATACGAAAAAAACAGTTTTTGATAAACACGACTAAAAGGTAACAAGCAAAGATTTGGTAGATGTTCTTATATACCATACCATAGCACAGGTTAGTTCCTATTATAGAATTGGGATGCGTTCTCTCATCCGTTGCGAGCTGCATCTTTAAAATTTCGTAAGTAGTTATAAGGCTGTCCTTGAAAGTTTAATCAAATAAAGAATTTGTATACTAAGTAGCGAAGCCTCAATTATATAATTATGAAAATAATAAAAAAAATATATATAACATTTTAATTTAAAGTTGTTACATACTTTCGAGTTGGCTACCCTGTATTTTTTTCACGAGTACATATGTTTTAACAAACAGAAACATTTCAACCCTTAATTACTTAATTAATTAGTTCAATTTTATGAATAATATACCTACTGCAAAAAACCAGAAAAATGACACGAAAGATAATAATAAACCATAATTTTATATAAAAATATATGTTTCTCTTACGCTCGCCCTATCGACGCTCCGTGCATATCACACCTAAGATCCCTACTTAAATCCCCTCCTCATAAATCCAGCTACAACTCCTACTCTTTCTCTGTCTATGCAGTAAGATTGTGGAACTCTCTTCCGCCAAGCATTCGAGATTTACAAACGATTTCACTCTTCAAATCTAAAGCAAAAGTGCACTATCTTTCCTCTCTATTGTGATAATTATATATGTATATACATTATATATTTATTTTTAGTATAAGATATATAAGTATTTATTATTTTAATTTAAGATTTCACATTCTCCTTTCGCAGGTCTGCTGGAAGAAAGTTCTTTTAGAAATAAGCAGTACCTTTGTAAAAAAAATTATAAGAATTTATCTTCTTTCGTATTTATAATAATAAAAAAATAATATGATACATAATTGAAGAAATGATGAAATTTCAAGTATTTATTCAATGATCAGGATTGAACACAAGAAAAATAAAGTTAAAATTACATTCATTAGATGCAGCGCAGAAACTTGTGGAATTTCAATAAACAAAATAACATACAAACCAAACACACACACTGTCTCTCACACTGAACATTGGGTATTCACACACTCTCTCTCACATACAACATTAGGTATTCACACACTCTCTCTCTCTCACAACATGAGGCACTTAGTAGTTGTTTATTAATTTTTGTATTTTATTTAGTCGGGCGTTGATAGCTGCGCCACAGTTTTAACTTTTGCAGCTATTGTCGTTAATAAGAAGAAACATAAACATTTATTTGTGACTCACACAGGACAACAACAATAAAATAAAACATGTTAACTAAACTGTAAATATAGACCTGTGCGAGGCCAAAAAAGCGGGAGCCTCGCACAGGTCCTTGCTGAGATGCAATTTTTAAACAAATAGTGAAATAACGCAACGTTGGTATTCTGATAAGGCATGGTGATACCACGGACACACTTTCGGAACATAGAGAAGATCTATTTAATATCTTAAAAAAATATACTAAAACATATAACAATCATAATAAACTTAAATAAAAAACTTTTTTACAAAAAAACAATAACCGACTTCACTTTAAATACACTATAAGAATCAAAATAAATTTAATTTTGGAAGTCGGTGTTTCTCGTTATCGTTTGTTTCTTATTTAACACCGACTTCCGATTTCCGGCTATGATTTGTTACCGAACCAAAAATATTATTAAAAAATAAAAGTTTTTGTATCTTTCCTATAACTTAAAGATCTTATTTTCATAGCCTTTTTTTTAGGTTGGAAATCATCACAAAACGTACTCATCATGCATACAACTAGGAAGTTAAATTTCCTGCTGAAGTCTGTGTTTCCTGATACCTATAACCTATATAGGTCTTTATATCAAAAGTGAATACCACTGCCACTGCTTACCATCAGGTGAGATAACCGTCAAACGCGAGCCTATGCATAGCAAAAAAAAAAATGTTTACTTACGACATTTACGTTCAGGAACACAAGGACCACTGCCATCATCTTTCAGTCTTACGAAGCCATCATCGCAGACGCATCCAGTAAAAGGTTTACAGTCATCGGAAATAGGTACCCACTTGTTAGCGCAGGTCCTTATACATCGTGTATTATTTTGCGTGTAGTGTTCATTTTTGGGGCACGGATGCTCTGTAATAATAAAAGATGAAATTAATGAGAGAATCTTATGAGCCTACCACACGCACAAGCTTCATGACAGTTTTATCTGTGCTGGCTGGTTTGTACACGATTACACGAAACACCGTGTAAAGCTTATGACCAACCTTTTTTACCAACCACATGCACGAGGTT
This sequence comes from Mythimna vitellina, assembly GCA_949316375.1. NCBI lineage: Eukaryota > Metazoa > Arthropoda > Insecta > Lepidoptera > Noctuidae > Mythimna > Mythimna vitellina. The sequence goes on from OX438696.1 coordinate 8,751,593, forward strand.
TCATGTACAAACCTACGCAACAAAACCGTGGTGTAATTTGTGCGTGTGATAGGTCCATATGGAAGGTGGAACACTGTAATATATTTTTTGATTATTAATTTCTAGAAATAAAGGCTCTCACAGGCGACCAAAGCTAAGTGACTGCAGTGTACACTGCAGTTTACCCAACTGCTGTAAGTAGAGTGGAAATTTCTCATGCATTTATTATTTTATTTAAAAAAAACATGGCCCCAAACTAGGTATTTTAGGTATCGTGGATGCGTTCACTAATATGTAAACTCACATACATAAGACATCCAAACTGGGAAAATCTCTCTTTAAGCCATACAAATATTTGTACCGTGTGGGATTCGAATCCACGACACGCAACACAGCTAAAAGCATAACTACAGCGCCAAACGAATCGAGTCATAATATAAAAATAAAAAAATCTTTAATAAAAAGTTACAATGCATGACTTCTTAATATGCTTAAATAAATCGTACCTGGGTGTTTACATTGGTGTGGCTTGTTACCTGCCAAAACGCTTCCTGCGAAAGTCAAAATAATAAAACCAACGTACACCAACATTACAAGTGAACACTGTCTGTACTTTTCACAACAGCCATAGTATTTATTATCTTCGTTAAGCAAACATTAATTATTCACTATCTATTGAAAAGGTTTTAAACAATTAAAAAAACATTTTGTGAAACAGCTGAACAAATTCGATAAAATAATTAAAAGTCGAGCAAACATTTGCACGATTATTCAATAAAAAAATATTTGTACCTACTCTTTATTCGTGAAATAAAATAACAGGCCGCATCATTACCTTTGAAAGCAAATGTTAACAAAGCATGTATGTTTTTTATTTTCGTTGAATATAAAGCCGGGTTCAGACTGCCGTAACGTAACATGCAATGTAACACGCAATGTAAGAATATACCGTCCATATTGTCGCAATGTATCATGCAACGTAAAAGAATTCCCACTGTGTGACACACTACTCGCGTGAACAGAGCATTTCAACTATGTTACAGCAGTCTGTACCTGGCCTAAAATGGTTTTGCTAAATAAAAATGCTCAATTTAGTTGAACTGGATTATATATTAATTGACTGGGTCGTTTTATCCTTAATTTGGCAGGTTAATGGAAATGATGCACTGTTTTTAATTGGGATTGTATAACCGGCAAACAGTGTCGTAAAGGCCCAGTGGCTAAGGCACCCGTCTCTCATACATGAGATTGAGGGTTTGAAATCGAACAAGTATTAATGTGATTTTTCCTATTTATATGTACTTTTCTCTAGGACATTACTAACACTCCTCGGAGAATTCGTAAAGCCGTTGGTTCCGGTTATCATTCGTAGACTGTCGTTAGGTAGTCAGACGCCAGAAAGTCTGACCATCAGTCTATCCAAGGAGTATCGTGTTGCCCAGTAACTGCTGTTGTGGAGTCTGTTAAGCAGTCGCTCCATGTAGAACACAGGTATTCAGCCGCATCCGGTTAGACTGTAAGCCAACCTCAAGCGAGTTGGAACAAGGCTAGAGAGGTGATGTTAAATTAGTCTCGGTTTCGGTAGTAGGCTAGCCGCAAGGGCCTTCTTATTACGCTGCCGCTGCCTTTTCCGCTTCTTGGCCACCCTTGCCGCCTTGCCCGCCCTTTTCTTCTGTCCGGCCACTTGCCACTCGGCGTCAGCCGGAGATTCTGCAAGCTGGGGTAGCGGGGGCGGACGGCGCGCTGCCGTTGCAGGAGAATTTGCCGCCTTAGCAGCCACCACCGCCTTGCCTTTTCTAAGGGAGGTTCTTGCGGGCTCTGACACCATCATGGGCGCACGTTTGGTTTCCCCGACGGGCTCAGCTTAGGCGCAGCAGCTGTGACTGCAGCGGTGACGGCGTATGACGCCGCCTTCCGTTGGCCGGAGGCCGCGAGCGGTGGGCACAACACGATGCCCTCCAGAACGGAAAACAGCTGCTGCACCCGCTGCTGGAACTGCTGCTGCTGTTGCTGCCGGAAGGCAGCCAGCTCTTGCCGCAGCAGGGTCAGCACCTCACTCTCCAGCTGGGGCTGGGGCTGGTACTGGCTTTGCTACTGCTTACGCCCCCCTTTTGGCGCCGGTAGGTTTTACCAATTTATAAGCGGCTGAAATTATGCGTTTTTTACATAGTAGTTCTAGTCCACTGGAAATTTTATAATGATTTTTTGTAAACGTATTTTTGGGAGTGAAAATGGAACCAAAACAGATTTATTACAAACTTAAATATTAAAAATTGCCTACGTGGACTAATTTTAGAACTCATTGTCATTCTATTTTCCTTGAATTATCTTCTGGTTCTTACAACCTACATTCATTTTGGAAGAGAATTCTGTTTGTGTTCCTTCCGTATTCGTTTCGTCTGGGAAAGTTATTTTCATCAGGGAATAATGAATATTAATGATATTTTCTAACGATTCCCGATTTTAGATACAATATGAAATAAACCTACGTTCTAACTTATAATGATATTACTTATTTAAAAATACAATATTAAACGTGTGGGAATCTTCCAACGTTGGTGTCGCAAAACTTTGAAGTATGTAATATTGACGTACATTAAAAAAGCCGGTCAAGTGTGAGTCGGATTCGCGCATGAAGCGTTCCGTACCATTATCAATACAATTTTAATGATTAATGTACTGATGACGGCCGTTTATGTCGCACAAAACGTGTATTACATTCCATTGAGAGTGTCGAAAACAAAATTCTTAGGATACTTCCCGTTGACCAAGAATCCTGAAAATTGGCATGAAGCAAGGTAAACATCATACAGTCATAACACAAGTATAGGAAAAAATCTGAAAAATGTAAATTTGTAGTTGCGTTACGTCAAAAAAATTTTTTTTTTGCTATTCGGTAAAATCTTCTTAAATCTTCTTAACTCAATTCAGGAATTGAACTGTTTTCATAGGTAAGTTTGTGCGGAACCCTCAGGGCGCGAGTTCGACTCGCACTTGCCCAGTATTTTTGAAATGTGTGTATATATAAGTGAAATAAAGGAAACAATAATAATATTCCACAACTATCACACTACGCCGTCTAGTCCCAAGCTAAGCAGACATATAAAGATAAATTACACCCAGACACAGAACAAGTGATCATGCTCATCACACAAACAATTGTCATGGGTGGGAATCAAACCCACGACCTCAGGCATAGCAGTCAGGGCCACTAACCACTAGACCAACAGGCCAGTCAAAGTAATGCGCCTGGTTGGATTTGAAATCACGACTGTTAACACTGCTCAATGGGTTTCTGGCTTCCACTTCAGTAACGAATTTGTTTCTTGTTTAATTTTTCACAAGACAACTACATAAATATTATTTACAAAATGTATTCAATAAAACCAGTTGGTAAACCTTCTTGGAACCTTCTAGGTAAACAGGACATGCGAAAAGGCTTTTAGCTTTAAAAGGGTTGATAATGAAAGCTCGTGGGGCTTTTAGGCGTTGCCTGAGATTTCAAAGGTATGTCCGGCAGCTTTTGTATCCCTGTGTGCCCAAGAGCTACTTTTGGGTCAGTTCGTATCGTTAAGATAAAGTAAACATGGCCTTTCTAATTTAAGAACCCTTTTTGGTATATTTTTAGGAAATATCGGTCAAAGAAAAGATATTATGACTTGAAATTAATAGTGGTACCAAAAACATAGTAACATTACCTATGTATCCAGTTTGTCAAGTAATATTCCAAAATCTGTATGTATAGATACAGATCTGTGTTCATTAACAGGCAAGGCACAATCCAAATCGTTGGATCTAGAAGAAATAATTTATGTACGTGGGTTGATGGGTCATTGTTATTCATTCATAATAAATACTCTTTATACATAATCATAAATTCCATCGTAAAAACATATTTAGATTTCGACAGATTCAATTTACCACCTTATGTGTGAGTATCGTAAAAGCGAAAGTTTGTGAGCTTGTATATTTGTTTGTTTGATACTTCTTTATGTTGAAACTTGAAACTCGGGTAGATCATGTACATGCCACACACAGCAGACTGCTTCCCATTCCTTCTCGTTCCGGACTATGGCCTGGACCAGTGCTGGCGATTGCCTCCGCGAGGAAAACATAACACTTATGGCTCCTCGAACAGCGTGAAATCAAAAGAAGAAATAATAATTATCTCCCAAAAGATGTTTCTTTTTTTATTTCTTAATTTCTTAATTCTTTATTGTACACAAAAAACATACATAGTACACGGAGATAATACAGTTTATGTACAAAGGCGAGCTTAACTCAACAATGAGTTTTCTCCCAGCAAACCTTTGAGTGACAGAGAGAGATCACAATCGAGGGTAGGATCCAGTGTACAACATAAACCTACATAAATACGTCTAATATATATATATATATATATATATATATATATATATATATATACATACTAACAGATATAATATATATAACAATATATACTAATATTATGTCAATTGAGAAAGGAAGTGCTCTTTTAGTTTCCTCTTGAAGACATCCAGAGAAGGGCTGTCGCGTGTGTTTATTCGTTATATTACTTAGTAACAAACTAAATATTTACTAAAATCTCATACTTCTAATAAACGTTTTAAAGTACAAAATCATCCAAGTTAATGCACGAACAGTGTGAAATGAAAAGAAAAAATAATAATTATCTGTCAAATAATTATCTCTTTTTATACGTATTATTACTTAGTAACAAACTAAATATTTCTTAAAATCTCATACTAACATTTCAAAGTAGAAAATCATCTAAGTTAATGATAATCTATTTTCATATAAGATCTTCATTTCTGCCGATAGGAATTTCCGTTGTTAGTATTTGGTTGGAATTTTATGAACTTAACTGTAGGTAAGTACCTACTTCGGATTATCTAGGGCTACGAAATCGTTGGAGAGCTACCACGGCTCTAGAAACCAAAGAACAACAGATTACTGAGAGTTTTAGTCACATACCACCTTATTTCAAAACGCAATCGAAATGTAGTGTAGTTTTGGGATTATTTCTAGATTAAAAGGGTGACCAGACGGTTGCAAACTAGCGTTCCAACCAAAGTGACAGTGGTTTATGTTTGGTTTGTGTTGCGGCTACATGGATGTAAACCACGCGCCAAGATGTTTGGTGGTTGGGAAAACGTGCCTCCCAACATGTCCATTGATTACAACTGCTGTCTACACGGATTGGAAGGTCACCTTGGTTGGGACGTTGGTTTGCAGTCGTCTGGTCACCCCTTTAATACCATGACTTAATAAAGCGTTCTTAAAAAATTAAGTTTATCACCAGTTTCTGAACTATCTATGGCAGTAAAGTTAGACCGCCAAAACCCCTAGTTTAACTATGGTACCAACTTTGATAGTAATATGTATATATAAGGTTAGCTTTGATTATATATTATTGTGTGTTATTCCATATAAAAAATGTAAAAAATAGATATTAATATGATTGACTTGACCGATCTGGAAGTTTTGAATATTTTGGAAACGTCTCGGTGATCTTACAGACATTGTTATCATGGGAATTCGTTTAAATTGAGTAACGAAGATTTTGCATATAAGTTCAAGAACCGTTTTAAAGAAAAAATTGTGTTTTTTTACAAAGCACTTTTAATCAATCAATTTCAATTAAATGTTGTATGTTTTTTATTAGGAATTTCATCACTATCACTATCGTAGTCAATAACATTTTTCATTTGTTTTTACTCTTTTTACTGTAGCTCACAATTACATACGTACAAAACAATAACACAACAGACACGACTTATGTATAAAAAAACCAACATGTAACACTCACTGTTACACAGTAATTAACAAATTATTAATTAAAAATGACTGGCCTGTTGGTCTAGTGGTTAGTGGCCCTGACTGCTACGCCGGAGGTCGTGGGTTCGATTCCCACCCAGGACAAATGTTTGTGTGATGAGCACGATCATTTGTTCTGTGTCGGGGTGTAATTTATTTATAATATGTATATATTTAGAAATATATAAGTAGGTTTATCAGTTGTTTAGTACTCATAACACAAGCTCTGCTTAGCTTGAAACTAGACGGCGTTGTGTGATAGTTGTGGAATATTACTATTTACTATTACTATTTATAATATATATAGGTATATAATATATTAATCCGTCTTAATGAGCCTTTACTGTAACAAACCTAGACATCCACAGACTGATAGAAAAAAAACAAAGAATACAAAACGGTAATACAGATAGCGGCACGAATCTTGAGCGCTCGGCGAAAGAGCGCAAATCGCTTTGGCCATCGTACACATCGGCGAATCAATCACTGTACATGGATTTCACTCCCCGATCCCGCATCTCTTTTCATACCGCTAAAGAGACTCGATATTTCACTTCTGCATGCTTCTGCACAAATAGAACTGTAGAAGTCAGCGCTCAAGATCCGTGCCCGTATCTGTACTAAAGCATTTTTTTAAATAAGATGGTAAAAGTCTAATATGCTCTCTTACTCTACACTAGAACAGGATAAATCATTGGGTGATTTCTCACCTTTAAAAAAAAACTTATACTACCAACAGCCTGATCCTACTACCTACCGTCTATACAGGTACCGGCACGAATCTTGAGCGCTGACTTCTACAGTTCTACTTGCGCAGAAGCACGCAGAAGTGAATTATCGGGTCTCTTTAGTGATATGAAAAGAGATGCGGGGGCGGGGAGAGCAATCCTTGTACAGTGATTGACTCGCCGATGTGTTCGATGCGCAAAGCGATCCCCGCTCTTTCGCCGAGCGCTCAAGATTCGTGCCCCTATCTGTAATAATGAATCCATAAACATAAATCTTTATTGTCTATGTATTTCTCTTTGTATTATGGTGAATAAAATAATGAAACGATTACAATAGTCAGCTGCGCCTTTGCTTTAACCCCTTGTGAAAAACATGTGCAAGTTTTTATATTATGGAAGGAAATAAATCAAACTAAAAGGTATTGTTATTATATTATAATAATATAATCTACTTTCAATAAAACACATTTTTCTATTAAAATCGTTTAGTACATATAATTAAAGTTAATTATTTATTGGCTTATAAAACAATAATACAGGTTTTATTATTCTATAATTTTTTTTTATGATAATAATATGTTCGAGTTTGACCACTCCTGGTGTGGGTGGTTGGTGGAATGGAAGCAAAAAATTGTTTTAATACAAGTGGAGAAAGTCATGTGCATCAAACGACGTTTTTCAATACACCTACGAAGAAATAAATAAATAGACCGGCGACCCGTGGGGGTCGCTTAGCGCCCAGCCTGATACAATAAGTCATTCGATTATGGCGGAGGCAAGCTTATGCACTTTTCCGCACTAGTGCGAAAAACATTAAATTACTTGCTTGAAATAATACTTGAATACACTTAATCGAAAACCTACTCTTAGTGTACTTATTGAAAAATTCTTTGCTACCCGACAACCCCAGAATGAAATTAGTTAATATTTTTGTAGATCAGTGTTATCAGAGGCCATAATAAAACGGACAGACCATAAATCACTGAGATGAGACGTTTAGCCTAGATAATTGAAATAAGACATCATGATTTACCTTCCACACTGTTCCATAACTCATCAGGCGCATTAGTATGCAGGCAACGATGGTCCCGTATATAGCATTAACAGACTGTTAAAGCGTTAAGGTCATGTTACACTGTGGATTCATCTTGTTATGCTGCTGTAAGCAGCATGCATTATTTAGTTAGAAATGCAGACGAAAAGAGTATTACAGCCGATTTTCTTTGCGTCTGTTCAATTAATATTAAGTGACAATGCTGCCAGCGTCCTGAACACTTTTCCCATTATTATTTCTCGTTTGTACATATTATCATTTTCATATGTATTCTATTAAGATGTAATTTATTATATGTTAAACATTATTTTTACAATTCCTTTAACTATATTATTTATGACATATAACTAACATAATAAATAGCGCAACATATGTCTAAAACGTCACACGTCAATATATTCTATTAAGTTATTTATTTTTATTATTTCATTGTCTTTCTATTGTGCCTCTAATTACGCTACTCAAAAGGTTATATTCTGTTGACAATCATCATTTCAGCCGAAAGTCGTCCACTGTTGGACATAGACGTCCCACAGATGTCACCACAACGACTGATCCTATGCGTCTCGCATCCATCGGATTCCCGTGACAGGAAATAAATACAATCCTATAAAAAAAAAACTTTTTAATTGATATAAAAAATGGCGTTCTGACTTTTGGAAAACTACACAATTGTAAAATTGAAATACAAATATTTTAGATTTTTTTTTTTATAATCACTGTTTCAGCAGTAATTTTCACAATGTTCGGTGAATTACGTCTATGTGAACCTATTTTTAATTCAAGCGATTGAGCTGGCTGAAAGAGATTTTAATGCTTCATTTTAGCAACCACTTTTACCAAATAGTTGTTTCTAGGTACTGGTTAGTAGTAACTGTTTCAGCTTAAATATTTTGTGATAGCACAGCTAGAAAGATTCCTGAATGTTACACAGCTCAAGTCTGAAGCTGAAAGAATACTGATTTGGACAACAATGTCACTCTGATGAGACTCACAACAACCGATGCCTACTAGGGCTATGATATTGATCAAAAAAGGTGGCTCTGGAACGCAAAGGGCGACTGAAGGACAACTGGAGGATTTTAATCAGTAAAAGTCTAACACTTTTGTTTCACACAAAGCGGGAGAAGATATTTGATAATTGGATCGACTTCTCAATGACTGTATTCGTTTTATATTTGGCCTTCGTAAATATGATCATATTTCTTCCTTCCGTTCTGAGCTTAAATGGCTGCCTATCCGCCATAGAAGATCCCTCAGATCCCTCTGCATGCTCTTCACTTTTATGAATGATCCGTGTGCTCCTAATTACTTGAAACAATATTTTAAAGTATTGGGCAACCTTCAACCTTCGAGCATCCAAAAACATACTTCTTCATATTCCTTCTCATCGTACTGGGCTTATGGCTAATTCTTACACTGTATCTACCATAAAACTCTTGAATGTGCTTCCCCTTGACATCAAAAAAGCTGAAAGTAAATTTTCCTTCAAGCGTAAAATTCGGAACTACTACTTGAAGTTCTCTCAACCTTAGTTTGATCTTCGTCATAATGGTTATATTTTTAGTTCTCTTAATTGCAATGATTTCATATTTATCATAGTACTAGCTTTTGCCCGCGGCTTCGCTCCCGTCAACTGACTACTATACTCTACTCTACTCTACCCTACTCTACCTCGCTCTACCCTACTCTACCTTACTCTATCCCACGCTACTGTACCCTACCCAACTCTACCCTACTCTACGGGATAAAAAGTATCCTATATCCGTCTCCTGGTTCTAAGCTACCTCCCCACCAATTTTCAGCCAAATCGGTTCAGCCATTTTTGAGTTATAAAAAGTGTAACTAACACGACTTTCTTTTATATATATAGATTTATTAGTTTATAATATTAGCATTTATACGTATTTTATTATTATAAGCCACTTAATTTAACGATACTAAATTGTATTTCAAATATCTGTTATTTATTTATTGTGCACACCTACCAGTGTTGTTTTTTTTAACCCAATGATTGACTGGTAGAGAATGCCTTGTAGCATTAAGTCCACCTATGTACCATGTACAGTGAGTAAATGAAGTTTAAATAAATACCTACTTAAATAATGTTGGTGTAAAAATAAATAAAAAATGTCACTCTTCAATTCGTAATTCGATCAAAACGTTCACGTTATTCTATCCCAGTTTCTCGCCAAGGAAGGGTAGTCTCCTGAACCAGTAGTTACTAAGGAACATCAAACTGAACTAATTTCACAAACATTAATTTGTGAGTGATGTCTGTTGGGGAGTTAAAGCGAGGTGTTCCAGATATTTTATGGGTCAAGTTCGGAGAGTGATGTTGCCAGCTAGTACTTACTTAATTTTGTTGTTGCAGTTACCTACAATTTATGACAAACTGGATTCTGCCAGCGACTTCGCCCGTATGGAAGTCGAAAATTATCCCGAGGAAACATAGGGATAGGTTAAAAAGTAATAGAAAAACAAGGGTCAGTAAATCATAAGAAACGTTTATTAAATTATGATACAAAAACAACACATCACGTAAACTATATTTATGGTAAATCAGAATCAACCATTACATTTTTTTTTAACAATAACTCTGTTTTTTTTTTTATTTAAATGCAATCATACAGTACAAGAATATATAGAAAATAATCAAAATGTATAATGTATTTCCGATTTACCAATGGGAAAGGTGTTGCTTCGGCGACGGCGCGTGGTCAATTGGCAAGTGGCGCTGCCCAGTCGTGTTCAAAAATGGGCCGAAGCGTTACCTCTACATACTCTATGAATGGGCTGTCATGGCGCGCCCCTCCTAACATCCGATGACTTTTCTGTTCAAGTTTGTCATAACCGGAATCATCAAAATAAGTGCGACACCAAAAGTATCCTTTTTTCTATTCCAAGACACATATTTGAAGAACAGATTTGCTAGTTGAGTCTCAGGTAGACCATGGTCTACCGAAGTCTCAACTAGCAAATCTGTTCAGACGTTAGAAATGATAGGGTAAGAAACATACAGATGGAATTACTGACACTTAGGCATATTCGAGCTTACTCTATATCAGTTGCGGATTAACCATGTAACAAGAGGCCTCGCTCATACGGGAGCCAGCGCTTTTGGAGATCCTACTAGAGCGCAAAAAAAAAATTGTCAAAGTATATAATTATATTGAAATCCGAATAGAGTTGATTATTTCATTGAATATGATAGTCAATCTTTGACTGGCCTGTTGGTCTTGTGATTAGTGGTCCTGATTGCTATATATAGTCTGACACTTACTCTCGCTCCACTCAGGGTGTTTCAATGTCGGTCACATCATAGCACTCATCACCATCAGGTGAAATAGTGGTCAAACGCGAGCATATCAATAACAATAAGTGAGTACGTATATTAAAATTACCTGCTAATAAAGGGCAACTGAAGGAACACTGTGAGTTTTAATCGGTAAAAGTCTGTCATTTCCTCCCACTCAGAGAAGTGGTTTGATGATTTGCCACGTAAAACAAGGTACCTATATTAAATTATCAATAACCTTACAAAAATCAAATCACCTGTCTACATACCCAAAAATTCGCCAGTATCTCTTCTACGAGTAGAGCAAAATGTTTCAAACGTATGGGTCTACGAAGAAATAAGCCATCAGGTAATGCAACATAGATTTTTATATCATTCGACGTTTCTGTAATTCCGTACGACGTTATATGCTCAGGGGAATATGCTACAAAGAGATATTAAATTTAAAAATGTACGCAAGTGAGATTGCTTGGCACGGACGTTGTGCTCGAAAAATATTTGGGCTCTACCGTGAAGGGTTGAAGACGGGATTGGGTAATTTAATAACTTATGCACCATTTCGATGTAGGTTTTTAATTCTTATTGCGAATGTTGGAGTTTTGAGAAATCACACTTATCTAATACTAGTTTCGGCCAGCAGCTTCACCCGCGTAAAAGTAGGTTTCTCCGAAGAAGCGTTTCATCCTTATAGGGGATGTATTTTGGAAAATCCTCTTTTAGTGCTCGCCAACGTCAAAAACTTTGTGCAAAATTTCAAGTCTCTTACTTCAAAAAAATAGGACTTTCATACAAACTTCCAACCCCCATTTTACCATCTTAGGGGTGGAGTTTTATAAAATCCATTCTTAGCGGAGGTCTACACCCTATAGGGAACCTACCTGCTAAATTTTAAGTTTGTAGATGTTATAGTTTCTGAGATTTCGTGATTAATCAGTGAGTGGTATTTCGCTTTTATATAAATAGATATAAAAATCTTTTGTCACAGTATTTATTATTGAACTCCTCTGAAACGGTTTAACCGATTTATATGTAATTTTTTGTGTATATTTGGTAAAATTATAAGTGCATGTTTCAATAAATAAATAATTAATTAATAGAATTCATATATATATTACCAACTATAATCAATTGTATTGTATTGCTAATTGGAATGTATTATTACTAAGGGAAAGAAATAAAAGGCTTATTTATTTTATTTTAGGTATATTTTCGTGATTACGTCACATAAAAGTTTATAACGTTTGTTTTTTTAAAAGGGTCTTGTTAAAAATCTTGAATAGTTACTGTTTTTTTATAAAAATAAATTCGCTATTACGGGGGGCCGCGAAGTTGACATAGACCCGGGCCAGTATACTCTGAGAATGCAACCGGCTCTTAATTGAATTTTGTTGGCAACACTGGTGCCTTCACCACAAAAATATACGTACGTACAAAGTAATGAATGAGCTTGCTTATATATTCTTTTTCCCATTTACAAGCAAGCAATCCTTCTCATGAAGCAATGAAACAAGTGCCTCTCGACATCTCCGTTTTTCATGGTCCATCAAACTGTGACGCCCGCGGTTTGTAAATGAGGACCCTTCTTTTTTATCTACCTAAAAATTTAGGGCCCCAGAGTGGGTCCAATTTAGTAATGACGAAATATCCTTGGAACTTGGGTAGTAAAATATTATAGTAGGAAGGTACCTAGGTACAACTTACACTCTCGAGCATAAATAAACTGGGCCGGAATTTTTTTGGGTTGCTAATAAAAAGTGTGATAGTTTCCTAAATACATACATGAATTTAATAATGCTTTGGAAGATAACCATGTTCAGAGCTTACGAAGTTGACTAGACACCGATTTATACGGTGTTTCACTGAGAGAGCAGTCTCGGAGATATTAGCTTGTACAAACCTTTTAATTAAAAGTACCCTTATTTTTTTTTTTTCTATGTATAGCTTAAGCTATGCGTACCTGTAATAGGCAGTAAGTATAACACAACATCTCGTTTCTGGTGTATGTCCATGGTGGTCTGGAGCTCAACTGATAATTAACCGCCCGTCTTGCGATGTCATCTGACAAGTTTGCGAGCGATAACCGCAACCGCGAAGGCTGTGTCACAAAACTCCCTTCTCGTGTATTTAGAAATAAAACAGCTGTTTCATGCGTTCTTAGCTACTTTCTTTTACCAGGGAGCTCCAGTATATGGGCGTCCTAACACAATTCTCGTTTGCTTGTCTGCAGTTTATAATAATATAATAACATTTATTAAAAAAAAGTAAAGTTAGTAAAAAACTTAAAACTAATGTTAGTGTCTTTAAAAATATAATAAAATATAATTGAATACCTGCAATCGAACCTCACACTATCCACGCAGTATATAATACATACTCGTAGATGAAGTCCGATCCAGTGACGCAGCATTGGGCAATCCCACCTACTGCACAACACGCTCAGGATGCCGTGGGAGCTGACACGCACTCGCTTCAGGATCGAGGCAGACCGCTTTAGGCGTTTATGCTTTAGAATTAAAAAAAGTTATCATCATTGGTCGTCAAGATTTTTTTCAAGATGGAAATTCATCCAATGACTTCTTCCAGTGTGGACGGAGCAGGAAGGCGTGTCAGACTTTTACTGCCTAAAACCACATCGGCCCTACTGCGCCCCTACGGTTTGCTGACATCTCTTTGAGGAGCACGTAGATCACTAAGCGCTGTCGATGACTGGGTTTCAGTCCCGGCGATTACTGGACTGCCGAACGGCAAGCTACCCATTGCACGATGACGGTATTGACATTATGGTAGTCGGGGTTGAGGTCTCGTTGACTGGGACGTAAAGATGTTCGTTCCCTCGCTCCAGTTCTTTCAGCCTCCTCCTTCGCTAGCATTACTGCTTCGCAGAAAGAGGCGACCCCCTGCCATTCCTCCTCGATCCGGACCATGGCCTGAACCAGGACCCAGCGCGAGAGGTAGCTGCCATCTATTACCTTCACGAGGGCACGGCGGTGCTTCGCCCAAGTGGGACGCAACTCCACCGTATGTTCCACTATGTCCTCCGGGCGGTCCATACTGTGGTGACCTCCTGAATTCGTTGTAGGAACTTCCCGACCTGACCATGTCCGGTGAGGAGTTGATTCATGCGGAAGGTGAGAACGTCGTGACGCCTCTCCAGTCATTCCTCAAAGAGGGGACTGACCGTCATGATTATGGCGTGCCCATTGTTCGTCAAGCTGTGAATTCACATGACTGTATTGCAAGAAACCGACACTCGATTCTTTTATCGCTACAATTTTATAAGAGATCCGTGCGAAAATAGTACAAAAAGAAGACTTATGATTGTTTAATTTTAACTATTATTAGTTTTCAAACCGAAGTCCTTATCAACACAACCTATTATTAAAGTTGTAATAAAGTGTCAGCTAAAATATCACTTTGAGTAATTCTATATTTTTGTCTGCGTTTGGTTTGGTCTTTTGGGTAACAAATCGAGACGAAAAAAATAAAATGACGCAGCTATTGCTAGTCTTTCAATTCTTTATTTTATGAGTTAGACATTTACAAAAAAACGAAATTATTTTTACGAATATTTTCTGTTTTTGTTCAATATCGGTTGCAGTACCTCACTATTCATGAAATGGAAAAACACATGCAACATTCGAATTGTCAAATCATTATCTCTAATTAAAAATCAGATTTTACCTCGTGCTCCTTAGTAACGTCTATTCTTACTAGAATCTAGAGAGACTAGCTTCTAACTATCTAGTGACTAGATCAAAGATGCTCGCTTGGAACCCCATTTTAAACTTATCTGAGTACCATACAAAATGATTACTTTAATAGAACTCAAGAAATTACTTTCTGTTTCGGCAGCTCTAGACCGCTATAACTTAATACATCATAAGAGGTTCCCTGAAAAGGTTTCGTTACACTCATTAAAATTCAATTTGACGCGACCATTCAGAATGGTTTAAAGGAGTTTTGGGTCTTACCTGTATCCCTTTAAATACCTTTTACCATTAAAGTACCTACACTATTTTACTTCGTTGTAAGTTTAATGATAGTATATATGGTAGGCGAATTAATCTTGTTGAGCGTTAATTTGGATTATGCATTGTGATATTGTCACTATATGTAATGCTAGCATCTGCCAGGGGCTTCGTCCGCGTGAAAGTAGGTTGGTCCATGAACAAAACAAACTTTGGACTTTTATTTCATCCCCTTAGTCACCTCGAGTTTTGGGAAATCCTCTCTTAGTCCTCGCCTTTGTCATAAAAGGAAGCCTTATGCAAAATATCACGCTTCTAGTCCCAGTACGTTCGGCTGTGCGTTGATATGACAGTCAGTTTCTTTTTTAGGGTTCCGCACCTCAAAAGGAAAAACGAAACCCTTATAGGATCACTTTGTAGTCCGTCTGTCTATCAAAGTCCTTTATCTCGGGATCGCGTGGAGGTATCGAGTTAAAATTAACCAAA
This sequence comes from Mythimna vitellina, assembly GCA_949316375.1. NCBI lineage: Eukaryota > Metazoa > Arthropoda > Insecta > Lepidoptera > Noctuidae > Mythimna > Mythimna vitellina. The sequence continues at coordinate 8,766,923 of OX438696.1, forward strand.
AAAATAGAACCAAGTCACTCAAGTCTGCGGTCCTTTAAAGCTGTGAAAAAATCAAACTTCTCAGTCAACTAAAAAAAAAGATACGGCTGTTTATGTCGCAAAAAAATGTATATTTCGACACTCCGAAGGGAATTAAAATCATAGGGTACTTCCTGTTGACCCACAGATATAGGAAAAAATCTGAAAACAGAAAATTTGTTGAGATGCGCTCCGCTTACGCATCGTTACATACAAAGTAAAGCGGCTTCCTGAGTTTGAACCCGTGACTTTCATGTGCACATAGAGCTGTGCTGTGTTTACTATTTATGCTTCAAATGCACGAACTCGTGGCTAAGCAATAACAGCAAGTTTACCAACGTTTGCCCTGGTAAGACCATTTATTAATTCCCTTCTTAACCTACTTATTGAGATTCCTCCATGACTCCGAAAGCGCACTGTACATACATCATCGTTGTCGTCATTTCAGCCGAAAGACATCTACGTGGGACTTACTAAGTCTCTTGATCTGGCCACTTATAATAAAAGAATGAAAAATCAATTATAGAATTCGAAAATGGAACTCTTTGCGAGCATGATACTTTTTATTTTCGACACTGTCATTTGTTTTTTCATTGCAGCGTCCTTTCGAAGATTGTGTGTCGCTATCAAAATGAATTTAACTCGAACATTTTCGTTCAATGATTTTTTATTATTTTCGTTGTGGCTTAAGTCAACAAGAGAGTTGCCAAAGACTTCAATTGGCTCTTGTTGATGAAGCACCATGTCGCAGTTGTGTCAAATATTAGCGCCATCTAGCAGAATCATGGCCACGTTACAGCTCGTAGATTTTACTTTAGCACACTTTTGACATTAGTGACGATTTGTCAAAAAACAGAAAATCAAACACCAGGGTATCGTGTTACCTAATTACTGGGTAGTGTAGAAGGCAGTCGTTGCATGTAAAATATTGGTATTGGTTCCAATCAAAACACAAGTTGATAATAAAAATTAATTTATTTCAAAAATTATATTAACAATTTTACCACAAAATTATGATACAATTTATTCTTCACAATCAAAATAAACATTTTATTATTTTACAAGATATACAATGAAATTACATTAGGTAACATTTTACTCTCCAATACCAAATAAATTAAAAAAAAAACGTTAGTATCGGTTTGGCACAAATCACATTTTGAAGCCAGATTCAAAAATTAAAAAAGTATAAAAAAAACTGAGCATTTTTATTTATTATGCTAATCATATTTATTTTTTTATAAATCTACGTCCACGTATTGTTATGATGAAATAAACAAAATGTTCCCTTCTTATAAAATTCATAGGTGAAAGTTCACTTTTTTGCGGCTTTCCAGACGCAAGTAAAGACGTAGTAAAACCTTATAATACATTTTAACAGTAACTGGCACAAAATTCGTAAAGAATATGTAAAATAAGAAAAATAAAAAGCTTTGTTCTCAAGAATGAAACCAGATAAAGGCTATATCTAATAGTAAGAAAAGTCAATGTACCGCCAATATATTGGATCCAACGTTTGATCTCGTAAGGCAGTCTAGATTCGTTTGTTTATACAAAAGTAACAGAACAAACATTGGCACCAATATAAACGATACCAATTACGTATAAAAAAAATTAAACAAAGTTAATGGCACTTTGCCAGAGATGCGTAAAAAAGAGATTTACAAAAATAGTATAGAAGTTTTTGTACCTGTATTTACAATTCAGGTACCTTAAATATATACATCACCATGTAATGCCATATTTACATCATTATTATGCACAATTGTTCATAAAAACGGGACTAGCCTTGGCTAAGAAATTACGTTACCATTAAGTACAAAAATATAATTATCTAAAAATTCGTTATTCACATTTATAAACTTTAATTATTCAAAAGTTCAGTCGTATTCTTACACGAAGAGAATTATTATAATTATATTCGTTGAACACAAACGTTAAAAAAGAAATATGTTTTTTATTTTTAAATTAATTAATAATTTTCGGACGGAATCCACTTTTATACACTTTAAGTCACTTTAAAGTCTTTTGTTAACACTTTATGAGAGATAGTCTTGTTATTCACTATTCATATTTTATGGTTTTATAACTCCGTGGTGGTCTCCACTGGGGATTGGTCGTAATTGTAACCGGAGAAGTTTCTCTTGCCGAATGTTACATTATCATTGTCTGACGCCCTGGAATTAAAAAATCTATTATTACGATGAGCAATTCATTGGTTGGATGACCCGTAAATTCTTTTAAAATAATAAAATGGGAGTTATTGGCGGGATTTTTTCTAACGAAGTTCAGTGGCTGTTTTAATGATTCGCAAAATGATTCCTAGTGGATATTGTGATAAATTGGTGTAGTTTAGTGTCGATTTAAACTTAATGGCGGGTCTGAAGCTAGCTCTTCGCTGTGCGGTACCTCAACCCTCACCCCCACTGTACTACGTATTTGCTACTGAGCAGCGTAGCAACTCTCCTCGAGTCCCAAGCCGCGATTAAGTTTGAATCTACCCAACTAAATATTACTATTTAGTTATTGGCTAGTAAAAGTCTAACTCTTTTTCTTGCTCCACCCAGAGCAGGAGAAGTTTAAAAAAAAAGAGTAATTGTAGCCGACATGAAACGATTGCAAATGTTAAGGTTTTATATTCAAAGTTTGTTTGCCTATCAGTTCTATGAATAAATACTTTTATATGTGGATTGCCAAGAGGAGGCGTTTTCCAAAATACGTTAAAGTAGTTCTCCTTGCTTGGCTTCTTTAAATATTTAGCTGAGCCACTAAATTCACAGATATAATCAACCATACTAAGTAAAACTTGCTCGATTAAAATGTCTCTTACTACTACGACATAAAGATCTTGCCACTGATATGACTGTAAATATTTAAGCATGAAAATACCATAAACAAACAGTGGCGTAGCTATATGACCCACAAATAACTTTTTTTGCTCTGGGGCGAATGGGAGGGAGTATCAGACTTTTACTGACTAAAAACAGTTGTCATAATTCAACGACCTTATAGCCACTAGACGCCTCATGCTTGAATTAGTGCACCAAAACAATTCTGTCAACTAGCCAAGGTACGGGGAGCGGGGTACTACGTTCTGATTGGTACAGGGGAGCGGGGTACTGTGTTCTGATTGGTCGAGACACCAGATCTATAATCATGTGTTGACAGACATGCGTCACCTGTTATTAGACGTCTAGTAGATGTAAGGTCGTTGCCATAATTAGTGTTCCCTTCGGTAACAACGCCCGTGAAAACATAACTAACCTCTGTAATCCAGGTATCTCATCATACGCCATAATAGGCTGCGTGGCTTTCTTCTTATGATTGTTCCCTCCATTAATCTTTCTCCCAAGCGTCGTCGCCAACAATCCTCCCCCGACGCCATTGTTGTTGACGCGGGGCAGCGTTCCTATCGCGTTGTTGAGTGGGTGAGCGTTCGGCACTCGTCGGTTAAGCGTCTGAGTGTTGCGTATGAGTGTGGAGTTGTTGGCAATGGGCTCGAATAGTTGGCTGTTGTGCATGTTGTTGAGTGTACCACCGTTCTCGTTGACGCTCGAGGCACGGGCTGTTGTCGCTGTTTCGGAAAGGGTTGGACTGCGTTCACCTGGAAATTATTACGTTAGGAAAATTATTAAAGCGCTCTTACACTGTCCTACTTTAATTAATAATTTTGTTGTACCCAAAAATGTTCTAAAATGTAAAAATTATGGATTGCTATGTAGATTTAATTTTTTGATGGTATTTTTTTTTTCAACTGTGTGTTAATAATTGCTCAAACAACTAAGCACGCGAATACGAATTTCGAGACAACTAACTCATTGTCATACATAACAAAGTTCAAAATCCATTGCAACTCATTAGGGCCTTTTTTCCCGACAGCCAAAAAGCGTTATCATTTTGATATAAATGGTCACTGAAAAATGAACTAAAAATACACAGAGCTAAAGTCATTGGTGGCGATAGATTGAAATGATCTTGAACTAACTGTTGCCAGCGGCTTAGCCCGCGCGAACTTAGGAAATTGTCCCACGAAAACATACTTCCTGGATAAAAAAATGTGCTATTGCGGTACAATGTCTACTCGTATGCCAAATGTCATCAAATCCGTTCAGCCATTAGAGTGTGAAGAAGTACCATAAATACACACATACATTAACAAACTTTCGCCATTATAATATAAGTATGATTATAAAAAGTTCAAAAGTTCACTAAATGTATATATTATCTATGTACTTTGGATGACAGTTAAACTTACCGTTATCTTTAGATAGATACTGCACGCTATGTATATTGAACGCGTGGTTGTTTGGACTGAAGTCTAGCTGTAAATCTGCGTCATCTACCGCCATGTTCAAGACCTGAAACAATGAGGTTATCATTAGAATATTTTTTTCTAAATTCAAAATCGATGTCAGTGAATGATGAACGATTTTAGCTTGCTTAATTCTTTATTCTTTCTTTTACCAAAAAATATAACACAGTGATTGGCAATTAATTCATATACAAAGGCTAGCTTAACTCAAAAATGAGTTTTTTCTTAGCAAACCTTTGAGTTGTAGAGGGAAAACATATTCTATGGTAAGGTCCAGTGCACAATATAAACCTACATAATTATAATATACTAGCTTTTGCCCGCGGCTTCACCCGCGTACATAAAAATAGCCTATGTCACTCAGGGATAAAGCAGCTTTCTATTGATGAAAAAATTTTAGCAATCGGAATCGGTTTACCTCCTTCCTACAAACAAAAAAACAATCTTTACCTCTTTATAATATTTGTGTAGTATTTATGTGTAGATAAACATATTACTACTTATTAATTGAATGTCAATAATGAAAGGGTGTGCTCTTTGAACTAATGTATGTATAATAGTCTTACGTAATGTATAATAATAGTATTTTACTAGCTTTTGTAACTTGTTTTCATTATTTTATTTCACAGATATTTTGTGCAAATCATAAATCATGCAAGAAAGCGTGAGAAAATATGATCTTAGACAGTTCTTCGTGCATTACTTTCTTAAGTAACATAAAGGTAATTTTTTCTCTCTAATTTTTTATCAACTGATGAGATTTTCATAATTCTATCTCTCTATTTATGCATTTTTACTGGCATTTTGATAAAACTACTCTACATATTTGACAATATTTTATTAACTTTTTCTCGGCTTTTTATAGTACGAACGAATACATTATTTATTTTTATTTTGCACTTTCTAGAAGTTACTTGGAAAAGCCGAAAAGCAGCATTGTGGCTCTGTCCCGCACACGAGTCTCGCTGAGCGAGTTTTTCTGAGCGAAAACTGCTTTGCGCTGAGCTAATACATATATTTGGTATTGGTGCAACTTTTCTGTTTTATTTTTTTTACTTTTCTTATATCCTCACGGGTTCGATTCCCGCACCGCCGTAGTATGTGCGTCTTGTGTATGGGAATTTACATGTTTGTGAACGCACCCATGACAAGTAATTCCTAGTTGCTCCTTTTTTTTATTGGATGGGAAAATTTTCTTATGAAAAATCCCGCTCTTGGGCGGAGCGAGAGATAATGTCAGACTTATACTGACTAAAAACCCACTCCTGTTCTTTCTTTGCCTTCGACCTTTCACACTACTCGTGGACCCAGTAGGCTTCAACCCTGCTGGGCCCCTACGATTTGCTGACATCTCCCTGAGGCGCGCGTGGAACAGTACGCGCCGTCGACGACTTGGGCTCGGTCCGGATGATCGGACGGCGAGCCACCCATTGCTCGCCGTCCTCAAGCCCTCCTAGTTCGCCCTAGGAATTACTCCTGCAATGTCCGTTTAAAAAAAAATGTGCCGGGTGCTGACTAACTACATAAAAAGCCTGTCTAGTGTCTAAGTAACTTTTAGAATCTGCAAGCGTGTGAAAGTGTAATCCTTAGTGTGGGGCTACATTTAAAAAGAAAAAAAAAATCATACTTAGTGGAAATACACCTTTTCTTTCTACCTTCTTGAAGATAGCTTCCATCTCGCATGCAAAGCCGCTAAATACCATGCGAATGAATGAAAGTCTGTACATACTCGTCTATTTACCTGAGTTTCGTACCGCGGCGCCGGCTCGTCCTCGCTGGACTCGTAGCCCGACGCGGGCCGCGGCGTCGGCATGCTCATGCTCAGCGTGCCGTACTGCTGGATGGCTTGCTCTTTGTGCTTCTTGTATCTGTCAAAGGTACAAGTCTGGCTATAGTAAATAGTACATTTTGATACAAGTGCAGAAAGTTTGTCATTGCGACCGAGGCGAAATCCACACAGTGTGTTACGGAGCCGAGGGATGCAGTGACAAATTAGCACGTGTATCAAACGACTTTTTTCAATACACTTACAAAGAAATGAATAAACGGGAGTTGACCGGCGACTCGTGGGGGTTGACATGCGCCCAGCCTGATACGATACATGTAATAACATTGTAGCGCGGAGGAGCACGCGCACTTTTCTGCACTAGTGCGGAAAAGTTTATTGCCTGCTTAAAAGCGGTGGGATAAGAGCGGGTTTTTGAGTAAGTGTATTGAAAATATATTTTTATGTTTTACACTCGATACATTATGTCTGTCACCGTAGAGTTGTAGGAAAAGAGTTGGTTTGAACGCATTAATCTCAGGAACTATTGTTTTGAATTGAAATAATATTTTAGTGTTGGACAGTCCATTTATCGAGTAATGCTTATACTGAATGCTACGATCAACGAGAACGGAGTAGTATTTAAAGACGCAAGATGTAGTAACATCTATGGAACAATATATGAACTAAACTACGAAAGCCCGCATCGCGCAATTAGAGTTCTCTGCACGATTTGAACGTAAATAACAGCTCAAATCATATATCGGGCAGGATCAGACCAAAAATCCGTCTGGTCGGAGGATTCTCCCGTTTCAACGGAGGTTTGTGGGATTTTACACTCTGTTCCGCATACAAAAGTAATATTTTTTTTAGTTATTCTAGTCTTGCAGCAGGAATAATCAACTTTATTTTTATTTTGAAAACGGTAGGCAGTGGAGATTTAACTCACGTGAGTTAATCTCACGTGAGTTAAATCTCCACGTAGGTATTTGATACCACTGGGGTGTGGTTACTGAAGGGCTTGTCGGGGCAGTGCCCCGGGGCCCCTAAGCAGGGGAGGGGGCAAAACCTAACCTAACCTGAACTACTACTGCTTCTTACTAATTTAGGGGTGCGATATACCTTTGAACGAAATCTCACCTGTTCCAGGAAGCGCAAATATAGATGGTAGCAGCGATGGCAGCAACTAGCACAACTGCCGCCAAAGCGATCAGAGCGGCCGGCAGCGCCGTGGCCAGCGGCGCCGCCGCTATGGTGGGCTTGCGCGGCTGCTCCGCCGGGGACAGCGGCGCGCGCACCGGGCTCACGGGGGACTGCAGCCGGGCTGCGACGGCTTTGTGGATGCCGTTGTCTATGGCTCTGGAAAGTGGATAAAAGCTGATTTAGTCTTCGGTGTTGATGATGCTATTTACTACTATTAATAACATTTTTTTTGTGTATTTAGTAGCCAAAATAGAAATGGTTTATTATTGTCACGAGAGGCTTAAATATATGACTCAAGCCTCCTCTATACGAGAGGTAATGGGCCATAATCCACCACGGGGGCTCAGAGTGGGTTGGTTGAAGTCACATGTTTTTGATTTTAGATACACAGGTACACACACAGGACCAGACGATGTGGCGATACTTGGAAGAGGCCTATGTTCAACAGTGGTCTTTTGGCTGAAACGACGATGATGATGATGAACTTAGAACACGTAATAAGAAAGTAAACAACTCACTTTTTAACCGGTTTCGATTCCCTGCTCAAAATTTCTCCACTAACCGGATCAATGAGATACAACCACACATCAGTGCCTTTGGTATCGCTCTCAAGCGTTCCATTCTCTCCCAAATAGTGTCTTGAAGTCAGTTTCTCTAATCCGGCGTAAAGACCGGTTTTCTCTTCGATGGCAGATAGTAAACTTCTGGATCTACGACGCATCGTGTCTGCGTCTAAATCTGATACTTCAACGACTAGTTGGTTTTCTTTTTGGAGAAGGTTTATCTGCAATTAAAATATAAAATAAGTAAAAGTAAAAAATAAGTAAAATATGTATTATTATGATATTTATTCTTCTATGTACATATATTTCAATGATAACTGTTTTGTTTGTACTTTTCTTTTTTTGTCCTATTACGTATATAGTAAACACGGTGTCTAAATCTCTTATTTTTCAACTCTCTTTTCGCAGGAATTTTGGAAGCGATTTCTGTAGAAATATATATCACCTTTGTAACTATTTTCCAGTTTCCTTCTTTTTTTAGAAGTGTGCACATAAATTGTTAAATAAATAAAACTGTTAAACCGTTATAAGGGCACTCACAAAAAAACTGCAATGCGACTTCGTGAAACAAAGCGATGTTCATGTCCATACAATGTGCAATACGAATCAATTCGCAAGTTCTTGCGATAGGTACGTCATGCTAGCTCGCAGATTTTTACGATACAAGTGACATAATGAGACATTAGCAGCAATCAGATGGCAATTATGATTTTATTTTATTTTTTTTATTTTATTTTAATAAGTACAGTGACAGACTACAGACTAAGACAATTTAGACAGTTAATACAAAATACAGTACATAAATCTGAAATCCAATTATTACTGTACATAGCATTCAATGCTTAATGTTCTTCATTAGTGACAGAAGGGTGAAGTATAATGGAGAAGTTAATAAGTTAAACTAATGTAATTACAATTTATACAAACAATTTCTAAATTCGTTAAAACTATTCAAGAACAAGTCTACCTCAGGGCATATTGTATTATATTGATTACACATTCTGGATAACGGGTTATTCTCAGAAACATTATTGTTACTAGAGGAAATACTAAATAATTGTGATACTCGTGATACTTCTCGGTATGCACACAACGTCATTGTAATACTAGGTATCGACTTGATAGAGTCATTATTTTCCATATTATGCCAGTACGTACGTGTCGTGTATTTTTCTTAATCATATTATTACACAATATTTTGTCAGATTAAAGAACAGAGATTTTTCTATGCATTTAATAATTACATTATTAAGAGTATCATCACAATTTTATCATATTGATAATTTAATAAACAAAACATAGAACATAACACGTCATGACGGATTATCTCACGGTCAGGGAATTCATGTTCTTATTTTTCAAAGTAATAAGAGACTTAGGGCCGGACACCATGGCGGCGTAGCCAGGTCATGTCGCCAAGAAAATGTATGGATTGGATGGCCAGGTAAGGTTCAAACCAAATAACTGCATGCATTTTCTTGGTTGCATGAGGGCAGCGCCGCCATATCGTCCCAGTGGGGCACGGATCTTACGGTAAAAATTCAAAAAAATACTCACAGTAACCGAAGCCCTAGCAATATTATAATCCTGCGCAGAATTAGGGTTGTCTCTCGCAGTTACGCTGAATTTGAACGGCAGCACGTCTTTAGGCACGTTCTCAAACGTCTTCTTATTGCTGATCACTCCGGTATCCGCGTCCAAACTGAAGTATTCTTCAGCTGCTTTCGTCCAAGAGTTCTTGTGGTATTCCAGCTTTCCGAAGTCACCACTGTCTTTATCTTTCGCCTGGAGTTATACAAATGAATGATTGGTAAATGGTTCTCGATCACAAAATTGATGTAATGGAAACAAGTAATGATGTAACTAATTATTCAAACGTATTGTAAATTAGCGACGTCGTTACGTGATTTACGAAGTAAGCTATTAAATAAAACCGGTAATTAAAGAGTACTGTATTGTATAGATAACATGTAGCACCATGCGATGTGTAATTGGCATTATTGGCACAAAGCGTTTTGAGAACACATTTATTGTGCGTATAGCCAAGAAGTGGAATTTCTTGCCGGAGTCTGTTTCCTGATAGCTGCAACTTAGTCAAGAGTGAATAGGCTACTTCTAGACAAGCGTGCACCTCCGCCTATCATTAATTTAAAAAAATATATATTTTCGTGTAGTAATGATTAATTACACAATTTAAGTAGGTACATTTGTAGTAAAAAAAATAGCATATCTTTTTCACGTATTGTAAAAGTCGCTTTACACGTCTGTCTGTTTGTCGGCTAGCTCCTAAAGCACGCCACGGATTTTGATGCAATTTTCACTGATAGGAAGAGCAATAAACGAGGAACGTAGACATATATGAATGAAAGGAGATCTGACAGAATGGCTGGTGATTTGCAAGAAGACTGAGTGAGAGGTTTAATTATATTATCTGTTGGCATTTTGTTGTTCTGGTTGAATAAATAAATATAATCTTGCATCAGTACAAAGCCAGGGCGGGTCAATGTAGTATACAAACTCAAAAGTTAAGTAACGCTAACTTTGTCTATGGTTTACAGTGACTTACGCAGAGTTGATCAAATGCGTTTTAATGCTTACACAACAATTGAGCCTTTTAAACTCTTTCGTTTTTCTCAAAGATATACCTATAATATTAACAGTTGAAACTTCAAAAACTCACCTTAACTTGCAAAACATTGGTCCCCAACAACATATCTTTGGTCACGATCGCGAAAAACTTTCCCTTCGCGACCGAAATACTGCTCTGCTCAGGGAACACAAACACTGGGTCGTTATCATTGGCATCGGTTACATGAACTTTGATGGTTGCTTTACTACTTTCAGGGTTTATCAACCCCTGGATGGACTCTAGTTGGACTTCTAATGAGTATTCTCCAAGAGTTTCGTAGTCTAAGGAACTTGTGTTGAGGTAGATTGCGCAGTCTCGTTCTTCTGTCAATTTCACGTAGAATACACCTGTGAACAATGCCGTTATGTTTATCTCATAATGCTAATAATTATGTATGCTTTTGAGCGTCTGTTCCTTTTCGTCGAGTAACTTTGAATGTTGGAATCCTTCTTGAGAAATATTTTACTTTGTTGAAAACTGATTATATAATAGACAACTTCATGGGGGATTGCTAATCGAAATGTTAGTCTTTTACAAAATTAAATGCAACTTAAAGAAAGAAAATCTAATCTTCACTTTTCCACACACTTCTTTCTTTGATCATTGCGGACCAGTCCCAGAAAATTGTCCCAAGGACATATATATACTCCCGAGATAAAAAGTATCTTATGTGCCATTCCAGGACATGGTCTACCCGTGTGCCAAGTTTAATCTAAATCCGTTCAGTCGTTCGAGCGTAAAGAAGTAACAAACATATAGGTACAATCACAAACTTTCGCCTTTATAATATTAGTGTGATGTTAGCAAACAATTTTGAAATAAGAAAAAGATTATCACCACATTTACCACACACAAAACCAAAAAATAGCTAAGAAAAATCCCGCGCAAGACACGCTTATTTTTTTAATGGCTGAAGTCTGGCCTCTGAGAATTTGAACCCCTTCACTCAAGTTAGTTGTAACAATCTGCGTGGGAGCATCAATCCTCAAGCCGGGTATCCAATACGTTCGCGAATTAACTGAGCTCCGCGCGCCTGCAATCGCTCTGATGAAGACTGTACGCGCGTCTCCAAAAGAAACACGCATGCTCCACAGTCTCCTTGAACATTTTTCATCCGGTCACTCCATTTATACGAGCATGGAGCATGATACACGACACTTACGCACTAAACGTGGTATTTTGCTCGCGTTCACGACATAGCTCCTCTTTGTGTTCGCCTAAAAACCGCCACTGATTGAAGCGCTGAGGACGGAGCGCGCACCGGTACGTTGCACGCTCCAGGAGCGCGAATGTATTCACTATGGAGCAGTAGCAGAAGCGCGGAGCGTAAGAGATTCGCGAACATAGTGGATATTGGATACCCGTTTTTAGTTTGGTCAGAAGTTCTAATTAAAGAAATACCAAGTGTAGCAAGAAGAAGGCACACAAAAAAACAGTGATATCTTCAATTTGCCACTGACCTTCCACCTTACCTTTCTGCGAGGACTCAGTGAGGCGGCACTTGAGAGGCGTGTCGGGCGAGTGTTCGCGTTTGTTCAGGAGCGGCAACACTCTCACGAGCGTGCCGTTCGGGGAGTTCTCTGCTACGTGTTCTGTGTAGAGTGTGTCTGCGAAGCCTAGGCCCACCTGGAAGATAAAGATATGGAAGAAAGTGAAACAGGGGTATTAGTGAACCAAAGATGAGATATTTGACTAAATATTTGAAGAAAGTGATAGGGAACTAAGCTTTCTTTTTCTTAAAACCTTTTTATTACAACAACATAAAACGCATCGTCGTGTTCGCTATTCCATGCACAATATTTAGTGTGTAAACTCTCTAGAAACGACATGAAAAAAATGTTCACAATGCGCTGTGGACTCTTTCAAATATCAAGGGCGTGAATTTCGCGTCATGGCACTTAAAAGAATGCCATGACGCGTTGTGGCAAACACAAAAAGTATAAAGGCGAAATTCGTATCGTGGCTTTCATAATAGTCAACCAAAACGCATTGTGGCAATAAAGAAAAGCCATGATGGTCTAAAGAAAATCGCAACCGTAATTTTAAAAGATACAGAATATATAAATTTAGATTATTTTGCGTTCACCAATAACTACTAAAATATTGCTTTTGCTATTTGTTTCCGATTTACCAAGATACATCCTTTAGGTAGCAATTATTCAAAGTGTAAAGTACTTACATCTGGCGGCACAGTAGCAGAATGACTGACATAAACAGTAAGACTAGATACAGATGACATCATGGGCTCGCCTTGATCGTAAGCTTGCACGTCCACCTGCAAAAATAAAATTAATAATTTTCTATGTGTAGTACTACACGGGGCGGATCCGCGGGCAACAGCTAGTCATGAATAAGAAGCAAGTCTAAAGACTATTCCACTATCACTTAGTTGACATCATCAAAGATTCAGGATAAAGAACTATCAGAGTTGCTAGGTTGTATCAGAGCAACTAAAGACAGGTTGGTTTTAGTCAGTAACACTCTAACACTCCCTCTCGTTCCACCCGGAGCAGGTCTCATTTGAAAAAACTGGACAATTGCGAGTCGGACTCATGCACTGAGAATTCTGCACAAAACTTACCTATGTAAATAGTTCATTCCCGAATTGAGAGATTTTTCCGAATTGCAAAAAAAGAATTTTTTTCTGACGTAGGTAAATACAACTTTATAGTTTTCAGTTTTTTTCCTATACTTGTGCTATGACACCTTGCTTCATGCCAAACTTCAGGACTGTAAGTCAACAGGCAGTAAGCTATAGATTTGGATTTCCTAGCGAGTGTAAAAATAAACGAGATTGTATTTTCTTAGAAATTTGATTTTTTTCACTGCTGCTTGGCCTAGCAGACCTGAGTATTTGATATTAATTTCAGCTTCATACCGCGTCTATAGAAAAAGGGCCTCGACCGAAGGAAAGACGGACAACAAAGTGATCCTATAAAGGTTCCGTTTTTGTCGACTAACCCCAAAAAGAAAAAAAAGAAGTAAACTTACAGTATATTCGCTATCAGTCTCCTTCCTCAAATCATCTCTGACCCTCACAGCACCGGTGTCAGGTTCAACATGGAAGTATATCGAAGCCTTCCCTCGGCCCACCAACTTGTATCGCACGCGGTTATTAGGTGCGGTGGCGTCGGCGTCCATAGCGACCACAGTCTCCACGAGGCTGCCGATTGAGGAGGAATCTTCGATGGTTACGGGTCGGACCACCGAGGTGAATATTGGAGAGTTGTCGTTTTTGTCCTAGAATGGTAAAAAAAAATTGTCATTTTAACTTACAGTAGAATTACAAAGCGTTTTGGGAATACATTCATTGTGCGTACAGCTAAGAAGTAGAATTTCCTGATGATAGCTACAACCTAGGGGCCTTTAATTCAAGAGTGAATAGGTCTTCTAGGCAAGTGTACTCCATCGTCGGCCACATCATCGCCATGGTCGGCCATACCATCAGGTGAGATAGTGGTTAAACGCGAGCCTACCCATAATAAAATTATAAAGTTTAGGTAACTGATTACCTAGTTGTGTTAAGTGACACTTTAAAAAAAACAGCGAGTGCCTAATAGGGCGTGTAAAACTGTATAAGTTTTATCAACGACACGCACGATGTTCCGTGTACAAACCGGCCTGCGCAGGCGACACTGTGGTGGTTAAATTTAGAACCAATTATTCTTCTTCTTAGCGGGGCACTCTTGACAGAGTGGTCGTGGCTGTTGTTTATGGAGAGGGTTCCGGCGCGACGTCTGTCTGTCTGCGTAGTCTGGATGATAAGGTCGATCCCACAAGTCGGGGATCGAGCGCGGGCTCTCTTGCCTACTACGCGACCGTGAACCACAAGTCTTTCCATCGGATCTTCGTTCGAGAAACATCGAGAACCAATTGTCGTACACATATTTCTTGAATAGCAGACGTTAATATAGATAAAAAATGTAATAGGCCAGATCTTAGAAATTGATCACTTCATGATATGGCCAAGTAAAACTGGCCAGATCGTTTTAAACGTTAAAGTTTGATGATATTTCAATCTTTGTTTAGCCTACTTTCTTTAGACCTTTTATTATCATTGAAATCCTACATCAATAATATGGCCTGACGAGGAAACGAGTTTTAGTTGACCATATCATGAAGTGATCAATTGTAAGATCTGGCCACGACATAATATATCTTATTACCTGTGATTGTTAGTACTGCCAATGATTTTTTTTAGATTATTAAGATACTCACATCAACAAAAACTTCAACAGTAGTAGTAGCGCCAGGACCTTCCTCCATGTTCTCCTCAGTTCCCACAATGATCTGATGCCGCGCCGTCGTCTCCCGGTCTAACGGCTTCAAAGTCCGAATCATTCCCGACTTACGATCTATTGAGAATAGCTCGGTGTCTCCCATTAGAATTGTGTAGGTGATCTCTGGCATTGTGTCGGGGTCTTCGGCCTGAAATTATGGAAATTAATGGTCAGTTTGTTACTTTTTTTTTGTAACAATAATAATAAAATATTCCACAACTTTCACTATCGCTATATCACACTATACGCTATCTAGTCCTACTCACGACCTCCGGCATAGCAGTCAGGGCCACTAATATCCAGTACCCATAGCACAAACTTAGTTTGAAACTAGATGGCGTTGTTAAAACTCTCAAAGTTTTGGAATCATATTTTTTTTTGTACTTGCTGTGATATTATGGTGAGAAATAATTTTTCTTTCGTTGTCTCATAATTATGCCTCCCATGTAACTGCATGTATGACATTATACTCCTATATCATCATCATCCTTCCATTATACATTTTATTAACCCATCTGTAACCACTTGCCATACTAACCTGAACCTTAACAACAGGGTAGTTAGCCGCATTTTCGGGCACATGCACCGAGTAGACCAGTTTAGTGAAGACCGGCGCTTCGTCGGGAATATCCGTCACTTGTACCGTCACCGACGCGGTTCCAAGTCGCTTGTCTATTGCACCATCGGTTGCTGTTACTACGAAGGCGTAGTCCTGGAAAAGAAAATAGTCATCATCTTCCTGCCCTTATCCCGTATTATTTGGGGTCGGCGCAACACGTTTTTTTCTTCCACTCTGCCCTGTTACTCGTCATGCTATCACTAACTTCCTTTTCTTTCATATCACTCTTCACACAATCCATCCATCTTTTCTTTGGTCTCCCTCTTCCTCTCCATCCATCCACATATCACATGGAAAAGAAAATAGTATTATTTTACAATTTACCATTTTAATAGTTTTTTTTTTTTGTTACCGGTATGTTTGAAATTACGCCTGTGTCGTGAGTGTGTTCACAGATAAGTCGAAACACACACACACAAGATATTTATTATAGAACCGGAACAACTATCTGTAGGCCATGCCATACAAATATTTGTTCCGTACGGGCATCGAATCCGTGAAACATCGTTTTTTTTTACATTCCAGAATGCTTTTATAGCCTACTGCTACGGGTAGTGTGAAAGCGAAATCTGGGGCCCTAAAACGAAGGCAAAGAAGGAACAGGAGAGGGTTTTTAGTCAGTAAAAGTCTGACACTTTCTCCCGTCGCTCCCAAGAGCGGGATATGTCATTAAATGATTTTCCCACCTTAAAAAAAAACAAAAACCGTGTATACCGAAATTTTATACCTACCACACAAATATTAAATTATCAAACAAAGACAAAATTTATGAAATAATAAAAATAGGCCGTTAACAGTTCAATATATGGTACGGGCTGAATACCGTGGCACTGGATCCCAAAAGACATCTGAAGAAACACAGGTGAGTTTTATTTAGTCTGTAAAAGTCTGGAAAGCGGAAGTTATTTGACGATTTTCCAACTAAAAAAAGTGCCTGGTCTATATTTTATCTATGGTTGCTTAAAAGTACCTTAGTGTGCTCGTAGTCTAGTTTAGTGTTGGTGATGATCATGCCAGTTCCGTTGTCTATGCTGAAGGGCAGGTGCGTCGGGATGCTGTAGCTGACCATAGCGTTTACTCCTTCGTCTATGTCTGTTGCGTGAACGTAGCCAACGAACTCGTTTGAGGCACCTGTATAGTGTCAAATTGTCTGATTAGATTCGATTCCTCGGGATTTTCTTTTTTTATTGAAGAAAGGTGTTTATGATAGCTACCCATGAATGTGGATTACAGAAATTCTAGCTGATGGCTAATACATGAAAGATATCTTGTAAGCCCCAATACTTCTGGGCATACTTTTTCATAAGAATGTATATTATATTTCCATCCAAATGTAATATTTTTATCCAAATTAGTTGTCAATGGATAAGTATTTTCATTGTAGCATCTCATTTGAGCTTAGACCTTATAATTTTAATATGGATCCAAAGGGTAAGATTTTCATATTTACATTTCTTTATCCAATATTTTTTATACATAGTAGATATGTATGAAAAAATATTTTTTATTTAACCAGTTTATCGATAAATATACAAAAATAGAATACTAATATTGTGAAAACAATATTATAAAATTGGTAGGAAAGCAAACGAGATATAACGATTTTAAACAAAGATACTGTCTCGGCATGAAGCTGTTTTCTATGGCGGCTGTACGGGTGTCATGGCCTATGACGTCAAAGACCATATCAGACTTCTATTTCATAATATGTAGCAGCTTTGAAGCTTTAGAACTTCATTGTTGATGAAAATATTTTTTTAGCAAATAAAAAGAAATGCATGCTTATTATTACCTACTGTGTAAAATTTCTATTACCTTCTTTGACATGGAAGACGTAAGAATCCTCATCAAATTTGGGATTATTGTCGTTTATATCGGTAACTTTGATGTTGACTGTAGCTGTACTGGATAATCGCCCTGGGTCTTCTGCTCTTACCATCTGAAACATTAAAGAGTTAAGTAAGTTTCATCATCGGAGATGTGATCAATAACAGGAATTTTTTTGAGACTGGAATTGTTAAATGAGGGTATCAAACAGCGTCTACCAGCAGTTTCAGTATCTCTTTAGACTTGTTTTAAGGTGGACGAATGACTCCATAGAGTGTTTGTTGGCACAGGGCAGAGTAGAAAAGAATAGGCCACGCGGGCCGGTCACCGATTGGGTGAACCAATTAATCTGTGACTTATACTCCATTCGAAATAAGATAAGACACTCAAACAAACCTCTTTTACTGTCCGTTCAACTGATTTCAACTTCTATTCCGTAAGCATAAGGATGGTTATTATGGTTACAATAACAACTATTTAGTGAAACCGCAATTTATCATGCCAAAATATAAAAGAAAATCCCTTGAACGAACAGTAAAAAAAGTTTATTCAAATGTGTAATTTTATTTCGAATGGAGTAGCTGCCAGAGATTTGCTGTAAAAATTATATAGGCCTTGGCGGCCTCAATGAAAAAGAGTATTATTTTATCTATATATATAAAAGGAGAAACTGAGTGACTGACAAATCAACGCACAGCCTAAACTACTAAGACTAGGAACATGAAATTTTGCACGAAGCTTCCTTTTATGACGTAGGCAAGCTCTAAAATAGGAATTTTCAAAATTTCCACCCTAAGGGGATAAAACGGGAGTCCAAAGTTCCTTCTGACACGCGGGCGAAGCCGCTAGCAGAAGCTAGTTAAATTATAAAGTCTTACCAGCTGATATCTCGTTAGCACTTCTCTGTCCAGACTGCGGATGACTGTGATGATACCAGTGTTGGAACCAATTGCGAACTGGCGAAGATCGTTGCCCGATGCTATGGAGTATGTCACTGGCTCGTTTTCTGGGTCTTTGGCCTGAAAATAAAAAAAATCTCTAAATAATTAAAATATTGGGGAAAACACTACCTGCAACTATTTGATCACAGTTTACACCCATACATAAGAACTTCAGTTTTCATATAGGCAGCTGTATTTTCAAGATATTCGGTTAATGAACCTTAATATTTACATCCACAAAGTCCAAAATCAAACTTACCTGCAGTAATACAGTACTGACAGCAGAACTGATAGCTGCGCTTTCAGATACAGGCTCGTAATCTCTTAAAAAGAACTGTGAAGGTATAGTATTAGGTACTATCTTTAGCCCTTTACAGTTCCACAAAACCAACTAAAGCTAAATTGAACTGTATCCATCAAAATAGAAAGTTCAAAATTCAACTTAGAGCGACATTAGAAATTTATAACTTCGTCTTCAAACACTGGCGCGTAGAGAATTTGTGGAAGCCTAGTATTACTTACTCCTCGGTTCCGCTGACAATTTTAAGATACCAAGTCAATTGAACCTTATAACTTACTTGATGTTCAGCTTACAGTAGTACTCGTAGCGACAGTAAATGGTGGCGTATTCGGAAACAGGTGCATGTAAAATTAAACCTTAATTTTCAGAACATAAAATCTAAAATACTTACAGTAACAGTTGTGACAGTGGAATTAATGGCAGCTCCTTCCGACACAGGCGCGTAATAATCCCTTGAAGAGAATTGTGGAGGCCTGGTGTTAGGCCCCGGTGCCACAGATATTTCTACAATGCCTTGTGAACTGAGACCTTTGGCGTCTGTGGCACGAACTGTGACGCTGTATTGTTCTCCAGCTTGTAAACGACCTGTACTTGCTGTGAAGGAATGAAAAAGACAATTTGAATTTGTGTTCACACTTTGGAGAATGGATAAATGAGTATATTAGAGGAAGTTTGAAAGCGGCACCAGTGACTGAAAAGTTGAAGGGGAATCGTTTGTCTTGGTATGGTCATGTAAAGAGGAGGGATGAAACGTTTGTTACTAAAAGAGTTATAAGTATACATGTGGATGGGTGGAAAGGGAGGTCAAAGAAAAGATGGATGGATTGTGTGAAGAGTGATATGAAAGAAAAGGAAATTAGTGATAGCATGACGGGTGACAGGATAGAATGGAAGAATAAAACGTGTTGCGCGCTCCACAAATAAGACAGGACAAGGGCAGGATGATGATGACTTTGGAGATATGGGTGGTAAGTTTAGTGCTTTTTTTGCGTAGTGATGAATTAATATCGTGGCCGGTGTAGTTGCAAAACAAAGACAGTGTTCATATTAATAGCTACAATGACGACACACTTCTATATAAAGATAAAACAGGTGCGAACCGTCAGTGTAACGGAAAAAGTTCCAAGTGATCAGAGAAGAAATTATTCTATCGTGAGATCGTGCAATAACATTAGTATTTCTGACACAAAAAAAAAATCGTATTTTTTTTTTAAATTTTGTCCTTTTGTCCAAATTGTAAATTATGTCTAAAAAGTATAATTATTATTATTATTTGACTTGAAAGCCTCGTTATCGAGTATGTGCACACCTTTATTGGCTATGTTTACATGATAAAAATAAATTATCTACAGAATTATTTTACGCTAAACTTTCAGAAGATCATAATCTTCTGAAAATTTTGCGTACAAATAATTCTGTAAACAAATTGTTGGTGTGCCTTATTAGTAAAAAAAACTCGTACAATAAGTGCAAAAAAAAAACGAACACACAAATAGGTACCTCTCTAGTGAACTAGATCTATCTAGTTGTATAACACACAAGTGCGACTTACATATAACTCCAGTGCTAGGGTGTATAGTGAACTTGTTGCCGCCATTGTTAGATACGTGATATATGCTGTACGTTATGCGTGCGTTCTCACCCTCATCGATGTCTATCGCCTCTACCTGTTGGTGTAAACATACACTTTAGTTAGAAGTAAATTTTTGGAAGAGGACTGACTTTACAGGACATTCTTACATTTGTATATTTGAAGGGCAAAGTCCCTCACTTACTGAGTCATCAACGCCCAGCTCAAACCCTTGGGCCTAAATTGCCGCTGTGGTTTATGCTGTATACGACATTAGTTTTAGTATATGCAAACCCGAAACACGTGCCTAATATTTTTATGTAAAGAATCTATGTACAAAATTTCATAACTGTATCATGAAAAATCACAGTTATAAGCTTGTTATGTCAGCAAAATACATAGTCACCGAGCCATCTAGGCGACTGAGGGGTTGTTTTGCACTTGCACCCAGCCGTTAGCTGGCGCCTAATGCCCGCTATGACCTGCCGTGATCAGTGTTGTACTTAGAGTCGGTGGTGTCCAACGTGTGACCTTTTTTAAATATTTTTGGGAAAAAATATAACAGGGTGTAAAAACTATTGGAATCCATTCAGTTACTGATTCTGAACATATATTCAGGTTTCGCATAAACTAATCGAGAAGAAGACGTCACAACATGGCAATCGATCCTATTCTTATTTGGAACGCATTGTAGGTTACTTCTAGACTAGCGTGCTCCATCGCCGACACATCATCACTTACCCCATCAGGCGAGATAGTGATCGAAGGCGAGCCTCTCAATAATAAAAAAATCTAACAATAATTTAATTTTGTTCACTTTCTATTCCTCAAAAAATACTAAAATGCTGACCGTATGCACTTCAGCAGGTTCCAAACTGGCTGGTACAGTGATTGGTTGAGTCTTAGGTATGACAGGCGCGTTGTCATTCAGATCTAGCAACTGAACTGCCAACGAATATGGCGCTGATGCTGCACCGCCGTTCGCTTCGCGGGCGACCACCTGAAATTAGAAAATAGATTTTCATGTCAGATGTGATGGTCTACATACATATAAATAAAATGGATAGGGCTATGCTCGGATTTTGATTGCGTGATTGCATCAGGAATGAAGATATCTGCAGGAGGACCAAGGTTGCCGTCATAGACTGAAGAATCATCAAACTTAACTTGCAGTGGGCAGGGCAAGTTGCTCGCAGACCAGTCCAAAGGTTCTGGAGTGGTGAGTGAAATGAAGACGCAGCGTTGGAAGGCCTACCACAAGGTGGATCGATTACCCGGTGAGAGTCGTGAAAATCCGATGGATACGAGACGCATAGGACCGTTCGTTGTGGCGACACTCGGGGGAGGCCTGTGTCCAGTAGCGGACGTCTTTCAGCTAAAATGATGATAATGATTTAATGGTCTACTATGGACCATAAAATAGCTAAATTAATATTTCATGGTCGATGTGGATAACGAAAACATGAATGCAGCGTGCGAGAATAGGTACTTTTGCGGAAGGAGGAAGTGGTATACGCCAATCAAACTTGCTACCTCGAATTATATTAATTGGTTTGAGACGTAAGTGCGTGGTGCGGGGCGGGGCGGATCGCAGCCGGATCACCGGCATAAAGAGATGACCAGACGGTTGCAAACCAACGTCCCAACCAAGGTGACCTTGTTAGTTTCAATCCGTATAGATAGTAGTTGTAATCCATGACCTTCAACGCCCTTGGTTTGAAGGCGCGTTTTCCCAACCACCGAACGTGTTGGCGTATGGTTTACGTCCATGTAGCCGCAACAAAAACAGAACACATAAACCAAGGTTACCTTGATTGGAACCTACCTAGTTTGCACCCGTCTGGTCACCCCTTAAAATAGCACATAAAGGTATATGATACATAACAATGAACAATGAGAAAAATGATAAAGGCTTATTAGGTGTGTGGCGACATCTAAGTCGCCACATAGGAACTAAAATTGCAATCCTGCATCACGATATCAGAGTTCTGCACGAGATTAGAACATAATACAACAAGCCTAAAACCAACTATCAAGCAGTTGCCCGGACCAGACACAACACCGACGACGAGGTTTGCGAAACTACACCCTGTTCCAGCATATATGTTAACGTGTTCTGACATTTTTAAGTCCTTTATATAATAATAATAATAATATGATATTGAAATTACTAAAAAATACTTACATCAGTGTCACCCTGGCTCTTGTACTAGGATATCCTGTATCACAAGAGCCAATAATGTCGAAATACTCACAACACATCACTCACAAACGATTAGATGTTTGCGAGGTATTCCCTCAGCTTTGGAGTATAATAATATGTAAATTTTAACATAAATTAAAAAAAAAAAAACGATAGCTGTAAGAAAAAAAAACAAACGTTACCTGGAATCTGAATTTGCCAGGGTTCGGTGGGTCTCGGTCGAGTTTTTCGTCGCTGACAACTAAGTAACCATCTTTGTCGATGTCGAAGAAGTTCGTTGTCAGTTCAAACGTGTATTTCGGTACTGGATCTCCGGGGCCCTGAAAAAAAACACACATTGAATGAACAAGAAAAATAATATACAAACATTTTTTTTTCAGATGCTAAGAAATTAAAGGGATCTCTATAATTGTGCTCTTTTGGCATTTGGGTTTATCAAGCTAAGCCACCTAAATGTTATCTATACTCCATCTACACTAATTTATTGGTTTCAACGCGCTAATCTCAGGAACTGAATAGGATTGAAAAATTATTTGATTGTTAGATAGCCCATTTATCAAGGAAGGCTTTAGGCTATACAACATCACGCTACAACACTAGGGAGCGGTTCAATAACAGTTGGTTGTATTCGTAACTTACCAAGTCAGGATCCGAAACAGTGAGCATAATAGGGCGTCCTTCAGCGTCCAGAACTTTGGTGCCTTTAGCGGAGTTTTCTTCCACAACTCCCTCGTCAGACGAAGCCTCCACAACGGGTGGGCTGGCGTCTACAGGACGTACTGTTATTGTTAGCTTCGCCGTTGTGAATCGGCGGGCTTCTGATACTTCTTCCGCCTGAAATAAAGAAAACAATAACACATGAATTTTGCTATGGTCTAATTTTTTCAGTTCAAAAATTCGTTCGCAGTTATTAGGGGAACAATGGAAGCGACGATAATAGTAAGTAAAGGGGTGACCAGACGGTTGCAAACTAGCTTTCTAACCAAGAACTTTGGTTTATGTGTTTGGTTTGTGTTGTCGCTACATGGATGTAAACCACGCGCCAACACGTTTGGTGGTTAGGAAAACACGACTCCCAACCAAGTTCGTTGAAGGTCATAGATTACAACTGCTGTCTACACGTCGAAACCAGCCAGGTCACCTTGGTTGGTACGTTGATTTGCAATTGTCTGTTCACTCTTTTAGTATGAGAGAGTGTCTATCAAACTCAAAGCATTTGTTTTTCAACTAAACCATTTTACAGCCATTTTGTATCATCAAGGTGTATTGCATTGCATCATAAGTATATTGATACTTGTGGCCTGACTGTGGCGGACTTTTCAAAAGTAATAATTATAACCTAAAAGATCTAGCAGCATCTAATATTTCAATATCTACTGTCCTATGCCAGTAACATAATCAGTCTTTTTTGTTTCCATTGCTACATAGGCCTCTTTCATGCAAGAAAAACTAAACCTTGTCGATGTTTGATGATGTAGTCGATGTTTACGAATTTTATGTCACTTTACAGGTTTTTGAGTGCAGTGGTGACGAAATAATTGACACCTACCTGTTCAGATACCTACGAAACCACAATCTACAACTAGTTAGTCACCACCGTTAATAATGGGCCTCCAATTTTTTTTAAAATTTTTTTTTATTCTCGAAAGGTTTGCGCTTGACCGCCATCTCACATATACACCTTTCCCTATATTGTCCCTTACTGTGTCATATTCCTCAAATATTGTTATACACTACGTTAAGGCAACGGGATTCAGGGTTAAGGGATTAAGGGAACGGAAAGAAAGAAAGAAAAAAAAATTATAAGAGAAAGAAATGACAAAGAAAGAAAAATATTTTACTTGGAACATATCGATACACAGTGCAGAAACAACATGTAGAAACTTAGGATTAAAAAAAAAGTTACATTGAGTGTCTCACAGATGTGCCAAAAAGGTCCAGTTCAGCAAAAATGCCAAACAACTAAATGGGAGTTGCCTGACGCAGGTTTTCAACTGAACTTTAGCTTAACCCGGGTAGGCTAACGTCCAGCACAGGACGAATGACATGACAATTATTACTAACCTTTATAACCAACTGAAATTTCTTAGCAATGGAAGTATCAACAGGCACCAGTTGCCTCACTCCACCAGTATTAGGATCTATGGCGAAGTATGTAGCCCAGGAGTCGGGCTCTCCACTGTCGATGGTGTACTTGATACGAGCGTCCAGTGTATCCATGTCTACTGCTTGGATCTTCTCTGGTTCGATTGTGAGGATACCTGCTAGGACACCGCTGTTTACCTGGGGATTTTAAAAAGGGTTTTTAGTAAAATAGTGTGGCATACGATTTCAGGTTTAGTTATAGGGTCATAAGACATTTTTTTGCTTGGTCAAAGATTTAGATGTCAGCAGATAGCAACTATAGTGATTAATGACAAAGATGGACTTCACGGACGCGTAGCTTCATAGACGTGTATTCGTCATTATTTTCTTGGTTACATAGTTTAGTAGTTTTTTTAAAAAAAAAAGAGTATCCATGGAGTTTCTTGCCGGTACTTCTCCATAGGAAACGACCAATTTGGAACCGAGCACTAGCTTCTGACGTTTTATAAGTACCCATGTAGGCATATGTGAACTAAAAAACTTTTGACTTTGACTTTGAGTATGTAAGCTATGAGCAGGTTTACATACTCATAGCTTACATACTAAACTATGAAACTCTGTCGACGAAGCGGCAACAACGGCACGACGTTTAGCTTATAATGACGAATACGCGTCTGTGAAGCTATGCGTCCCTGTACAGTAAAATTTAGTCAAAGATTTAGATTTCAGCAGGGAGCAACTATGCTGATTAATGACAAAAATGGCCTTGTCTTACAGTAGAACAATCAAAAGCCGTGAATAACTTAATAATTACACCCAAATGTCTTATTAGGGTCGTGAGATTACGTGAACCTTGACATAGTATTATAGGCACGGTAGAGATATCTATCTATTTATTATTTTCTACTAGATACTAGCAATCCGCCCCAGGTTCGCACGGGTGTTAGAAATCTTTGGAATTCCCGGCTTTGCTTTAAAGGTTTAATACACCTAAACCTTCCTTGTTAATCACTTTATCTATTGGTGAAAATCAAACTCGCCGCATGAAAATCTGTTCCGTAAGTTTATCGTGAACACACAGACAGACAGACAGACGCAGTGGGGGACATTGTTTTATAATATGTAATTATGTAAAGGAGT
Organism: Mythimna vitellina; assembly: GCA_949316375.1. Lineage (NCBI taxonomy): Eukaryota > Metazoa > Arthropoda > Insecta > Lepidoptera > Noctuidae > Mythimna > Mythimna vitellina. The sequence goes on from OX438696.1 coordinate 8,792,379, forward strand.
AAGAAACATCTGAATAAACATAATAGTGCCAGGTTAAGGATTGGGCACAGACTTTGGGAAAAGTTCGGCTTTGTAGGATGTTCTCTGTATCAATCATTTTTAGGGTTCCGTACCTTAAAAGGAAAAACGGAACCCTTATAGGATCACTTTGTCGTCCGTCTGTCTGTCTCTCAAGACCCTTTATCTCGAGAACGCATAGAGCTATCGAGTTGAAATTAAAAACATATACTCAAGTCTGCGGTCCGTTGAAGCTGTGAGAAAATCAAACTTATGAGTTAACGAAACAAAAGATACAGCTGCTTATATCGCAAAAAAACGATAGAAAAAAAAACTTTTTGGCGATTCGAAAAAATCTTAGTAACTCAATTCGGGAATTGAATTTTTTTCATATGTAAGTTTGTACGGAACCCTCAGTGAGCGAGTCCGACTCGCACTTGCTTGTTTTTTTTGGATATTTTTGGAGTGTGGAATCATCAAATAAGTTCTCACGCTCTAGATAGAGCGAGAGGAAGTGTCAGACTTTTCCCACCCGAGTTCTTACAGTTGCCTTTTGCGTTCCAGAGCCGTGGTAACCCTTTAAGTACAATCCCAAAGCACTTCGTAATTACACTTCAAGTAGTTTCTGTTAGTTGCTAATAAATACTTACAAAACTAGTATACCCCGGATTGAAGCAAGCTCCCTCGTGTAGCGTGCAACCCTTGTATATAAAGGACGGATCTTGGTCGTCGTCATCCTGTACGTGGACGGTCAACGTTGTGGTACTGGATAGACGTCTCTTTGTGTCTCGGGCACGATCCTGTAATGATTGTGAAGAGGTTTTATTCAGTGGTTCTTTTTTATCGATGTTCTTTTGTTTTGGTAAAAGCAAAGAGATAAAGGTGGTAATAAAGGCGAGATTTCTCTGACAGAAAAAATCAATAATGAACGGCTTTTGCAAATTAATCACCTAAAAACATTAATAAAAAAAAAACCTGTTCTGGATTTTTCTAAGAAAAAGGAAGATATAGAGACCAAAACTTTCGGCCGAATAAATTTCGTACACCCGTGTGTCCAAAACGATAATTAAAGCGTTTTTCAAGGTCACTCAAGTTGTACAGACGTATGTACAATTGGCCCTCGCGAAGCTCTCGTGCGTAAAAGAAAGGTATCAGTCAAAACAAACATTTTTATCAATGGGTAGGGCAAAACAGTTCTAATTAATAAAATGCCTATGAATTGCCAAGTAAGCATATAATGCATCTGCCAACGTTTCACCATCTCCTAGTATTTACTCAGCAAAAGATTATAAAATACCCCAAAATAATTACAAGGATTAGTATTGACTGTACAGTTGTATTGTGAAGCTGCCTTAGCTTTCCACTTCGTTTACCTCCTCTAAAATCTACAGTCCTGGTAACAATGAAATGTCATAAATACAAAGAGAAGCAAGGATAGTGACTAGTTGTTTCTGCGAACGCTTATAATATAATCGGCTGTTGGGGGTAACCTGCCTGTGAGGTAGAGGTATCACAAAACTTTCATAGCTTTCACGTCATGCACCTCTTTGTAAATCTAACGTCCTGGTACCTTTAAAATCGCAAAGGTAGACGCTATCATGCTCTTGTGCGCTTCAACATCAACATCACTGCTTACCATCAGGTGGGATCGTAGTCAAGCACTAGTTTATGAAATTATAAAAAAAGATACTTACAGAAGCAAGGATAGTGACTAGATACTTCTGCGTGCGCTCATAATCCAAACTCCTATTGACTGTGACCTGTCCTTGATGAGGCAGTGGAATCGCGAAGCTGCCATATCCGTCTACTGCATTCGCTTCCTCTATCGTCGCATTATCTCCTGGTATGATGAAGTATTCTGCTAGACCATTGACGCCTGCATCGAGGTCTAGTGCTTTGATACCGTCGAATATTGTGGTGCCGATTGGTACCAGCTGAAATCACAAAAGGATAGTATTAAAATAGGAGAATATTTCTGTAGCTGTTTATCAACTTCCTAGGCTTTTCCCTACTAGCTCGGGGTCAGATTTTAGTCTAACCGAATGCGGCTGAATACCCATGTTTACATGGGGCGACTGTCTGAAATAAATAAAAAATAAAATAAAAATCTTTTATTCTAAGGCCTGGAACTGCGTAAAGCGGGCGCCCGCGTGGTTCCATACAAAAGTGCCCGCGCGGGTCCCCGCAACGGAGCTCTTTTATAGGGAACCGCGCGGGCGCCCGCGTCACACAGTTTCCGGCCTTAGAATAAAAGATTTTTATTTTATTTTTAGTAGTAATAGTATTACCAAAACAACTTAAAAATATAAGTGGTATTTATTTTGCAAATAGGTTTTCAAAAACACTATATATATACGTCAATTTTTTTCGTCAGTTTAGACAAGATGAGGCCGGTGTTTCCTAGCTGACTTTTCTGAGAAGTATCGCCGAAACAAACTCAGGGATCAAAATCTCTGTTAAAGGCCATACAGCAAATATGTAATATGGCCAAATCACAAGAGAACCATGCAGATTAGTGTCTGAGATGGTATTTTGAAGAAAGAGCCAGTTACGGGGCAACACGATACTACTTGGATAGACGGTCAGACTTTCTGTAGCTGTTGTAGGTAAAAAATACCTGATCACGTCAAATTAAATAAAACGCTTTCAAACATAAAGCTACATTCTGGATATCTCATCAATCAACTAGATAACGAATTCGGGTTCGAAGCAGTAAAGGGTAAGTGTTCAACTGCCTTTAAGTAATCGCACATCAGCGACGATTCATTCTTTGGAATTTATTTGTTTCGATCAATGTACTCGTATCTGTATAAAAAAAAAATAGTATACGAATACAATACAATCCGACATGATCGCTGCCAGCATAGGGACGTCATGAAAATTACAGAATAAAGATATGTCGTCTTTTTTTCGGAACGCGTTATACCTACTGCAATAGGTACTTTAATTTATATTCTTAGTAGCGACCCGCAACAGCTGCGCACGGATGTTAGAAATCTTTGAAATTCTCAGCTTTTCTCTACTATAATTCATATAATTCATATTTTATACACCTAAATCATTCTCATGAAGCACTCTGTCTATTGGTGAAATTCGTTTTGAGTTTATTGCGAACAGACAGACAGACACGAGCGAGGACTTTGTTTTATAATGTCTATACTAATATATTGATTGTTTGCTTAAACGCGCTAGTCTCATAAACTACTGGTTCGAATTGAAAAGTTCGTTTAGAATTGGTTAAACCATTTATCGAAGAAGCCTATATGCTATATAAAATCACAAAACGACCCACAGGAGCGGTGCAGTAATTAAAGACAAGGGTGAAGCCGTAGAGTGCCGCTAATGTAAGGATAGAGGCTGAGAGTATCTTACCTCAGAAACAGTAGATTCATACGGTGTCCCTTGGAAAACCGGCGCGTTGTCGTTGATATCCGACACTCTTACTATCACTGGTATCGTTCGCCGCTTCTTCGTCGCTTTCACCTGGCAGACCAGCTACAAACACACCCATCAATTAAAACCCAAATTACTTCTAACACAGATTAATAACTACTATATTAGCTTTAGGCGATATATTAATAGACTTAATTTGGTTAAGACGAAATATATCGGTCTATATTTTTATCTACAGCACGCTGAATTTAGAACTCTAATTCCGAAGTGTAAAGTTTGAAATAGATTATTAAAAAAATTTAACAAGCTACCTATAAAGTGTCTAGAGATCTTTATAAATTATATGACAAATTATCATAAGATGATTATGATAGATAATTTATTTTAACAATGATAAATAATGGCTTACTGAGATTATTTTCAGATGATTTGACAATAAGTTTTTGATCGTGGGAACTGTGTAAGAAGTTCTGTGTATTTGTTGTGTAACAGTTACTTAATCGATGACCTATAGTCACCGGCAGTGTATTAAAACTATTCAATCGTCCATCCACACGTATTTTTGAGTTATCTAACAAGATTTCGTGCATCTTAATAGATACTTCGTATGCAGTGGTTTACGATATGCATATGTTAAGCATCAGAAGCTTAGAAAGGTGGACTGTCGCTAACATAAATATATATAAGGTATATTTACGTTAGAATTATATCAATGTAAGAATGAAGAAGATAACACAGTTTGACAATTGCCTATTAAATAAACATTGTTCCATTTTTAACACAATTGTGGGTTGAGCTCATTCAGTACCAAGGGCCCGGGAGTTGTACAATAATGGAATATTCTTCTTATAAATAAGTAACTATACTAAGCATACTTAAGGTCACGGGTAGTGTGAAAGTGAAACCCGGGGCCCTAGGCCGAAGGCAAAGAAGGAACAAGAGTGGATTTTTAGTCAGTAAAAGTCTGACACTATCTCCCGCTCCGCCGCGAGATTTGTCATTAGATGATTTCCCCACTTAAAAAAAGCATACTTAAGGCAGGTTTCTGAATTGAGTATGTTAAGAATGTCTTCATACTTAAATGCCAAATTTTTACAGCTTTTCAGGGTAAATTAGAGTTTAAATAATTCTCAAAATTTCACATTCAAATGCTTAAATCAGATTCCAGAGTTTAGACTTGGACACCTTTTTTTTTGGAGTGAAAATCGTCATGGATGTCCTCCGCCCTGGAGTAGGAAGGTGGAAGGGTCTGTCAGACTCTTACTGACTAAAACCACCCCACTATTCCCTCATACACTTGTTGCTTTTTATTATTATACTTCTACTATTCTCAGTACACCGTCGGGTGCCGGACGTGAACACAAATCGACAATAGCTACGTATAACGATAACTTGGGAGGCGGGTTGTGGTGTGTCCACAACAACCAACGAATTATTATTTGTTCCTGGCACTGAAATTCATATTCTATAATAAGGCGACTTAGAAATAAGGACAGTGCCTTAGGTTTTCCAACCCACTGGTCATTCATTAGAAAGACTTTTAGAAAAGTTTGGCTTAGTAGAGTGTTTCGTTCTTTAGCAATGATAGTGTAATTATTATCTTTCTAAACATGTGTACGATGCGCCATAATATTGCCCGGGTACTTCTGCGCCCTACGCATGACAAGATTCTACTCCTAATTAATTAAAATACCTTTCAATACCTTTTTTTACGTGTTAAATCATCAAATGATTTCTTCAACCCTGGTTGGAGCGAAATGGAGTGACTGACTCCCATTGACTAAAACCCATTGTTTTTAGCGCCATGGCAACTCTTACGAAGAATCCCGCATCTCTAGCAGTTATAAACCATAGATCAAATTACTTAAAACACTCCAAAATACCTGAAACACCATATGCGACAAGTTATCCTCATCTCTGTCGAGAGGCTGTAGGAGCTGCAGCCGCTTCCCATCAAGCTGGAACAACGTTGGGCCCTTGGGGAACACCGTGGATAATAACACGTCTACATCTGGTTCCCCGACTATTGGTAGCTGGGCTGGTACTGTGCTTTGGTTCACCTCTGCAAATAGAGCACATTGACATTAGAATACATGGTATGGGTTATGTACTGACTTATGTACAAACATATTCAGAATGAAGCAACTAACGTTAAAGACGTCAAAGCCATTTTAACCTTTTAACCGGCTACGTCGGTTACATCCGACAAATACTCTCGCGTTTAATCCACCAAGGTCGCATATCCACGAACAAACACTCAATCTCGTCAGCTCTTCTGTCACCTATGGGGATTGAAGAGCTAAACGAGATAAGAGAGAGTACCCAGTCGCAAACACTGACCCTGGCGAATAGGACACGAAAACATTTCTCAGACCAATCCAACACAAGCGTAAATCTTTTGTTATTAATCAAGATTTATGGTTTTATATCTTCATCGACTAACTAATTCTTCAAGAAACAGGTTGGTGCAGTCAACCGCAAATCAGTAATAGCAATTTAATAGTGACAGTGTCTTTATGAGGTTACGTTAAAGGAAATTTCCGTAGTGATATGCGGATAACTGTACACCGTGCAGGATGATTTGAACACAAATAATATTTTGTTAAAGATTTTAAATTTTATAATATATTTTATTACGAATTTTAATTGTTTGCTGTCGTTGTGTAGGCAGAATATGGAGGACTTTTACATTATGACTGATGAATTGCAAACATGGGTTTGAAAATAAATGGTTATTGACATTTAAATTTATTTATTTTTAACTTACGATCTCCTCTGCTCTCTTCAATATCAACTATAATGCTAGACTGGCCCGTTTCCACTTCACATGGACCTGTAAAAACAAAAGAATATTCATTAAATCATTATGACTAAAACTTTAAGTTTTGTTACTATTTTGGTGTACCTACATAAAGTTTATTCTATTCTATAACTTCGCTAATTATGATAAAAAAAAAACCGGCTCAGTGCGAGTCGGACTCGCGCACGAAGGGTTCCGTACCGTCCGTAGTAAAAAAAACGGCAAAAAAAAAATCACGTTTGTTGTATAGGTATATTAGTAAATATTTATTTTATTCTGCTTTTTATATTCATTGTTATAGCGGCAACAGAAATACATCATCTGTGAAAATTTCAACTGTCTAGTTATCACGGTGAATTAAATACAGCTTGGTTACAAACGAAAAGATAGATATATAGACAGACAGACGGACGGAGTTTTAGTAATAGGGTTCCGTTTTAACCTTTGGGTACGGAACCCTAAAAACCAAGTTCTTTTCCTACTATATCTCTTGAACATCATTACGGATGTAAGTGAGAGCCATACAACAATCACAGCACTTTTTCTTCGGCAAACTAATTACTCAATCACATCAATTAACATACCGGCTTTTTTCAAACATTCCCAGCACATCGTATACAAATCTGTGGCCCATTAATCCCACATTTATCACCGTGGAAAACAAACACAATGCATTAAGATAAGGGCAAACTACAAAGCCCGTAGTTACAAAGATAGAATAAGCGAATACTCTCACATGAAATAAACAGTAATAAATAAGAGAATCGACAGGTGCACGAGACCTTAGCTTCGTTAGGCCTTTGAACAATTAATTAGGGTTTTGCAAACGTTGCCTTTCCTTTTCCTATTAAATTGTTTATAGATAATGTTAACTGTATATCGAGGTGCGCCGACCAGAGATTTCCGAATGGATAGTATGGATACTTGCCGAAATATCTTAATTGTTGGTGATTGATCCAGTTTAGCCCACGAAATTCAAAGTTTCTCAAGTTTTTTTAAGATGGGTAATCATCTAATGACTTCTCTTGCTCTAGGGCAGAGCGAGAGGGAGGTTTTTTTTTATTGGGTGGGAAAATCATATGACAAATCGGTGGAGCGGGAGATAGAGTCAAACTTTTACTGACTAAAAACCCACTCCTGTTCCTTCTTTGCCTTCGTCCCAGAGCCCCGGGTTTCGCTGTTCGATGAGAACCTGCGTCATGTGAAAGGTGAGGACGCAGTGAGGTCTTTCCAACCACGCCTCAAAGAGGGGACTTACCGCCATAATGGTGGCGTGCCCAGCGAGAGGGAGGGTCGGACTTTGACAGACTGAAACCACATCTATGTTCCTTTATTTGCCCTTTGCGACCCAGGTTTATATTTCAGTAGTCGACCCATGGCCTACTGGGACACTACGGTTTTGCTGACATCTCTTTGAGGCACGCATGGAACAATACGTGCCGTCGCCGCGTCAACGACTCGGGCTCGGTCCGGACGGATACCGGACGGCCAGACGGCGTGCTACCCATTACACCCATTACTCGACATCAGCAAACCCACCAGATCAATGTATGGTTCTATGTTCATTAAAATATGTTTTGCAACCGTAACAAGTATAAATTTACTTCATGCCAAATTTCAGGATTCTAGGTCAACGGGAAATTCCCTATGAAAATTTGATTCCCTTGAGAGTGTCGAAATACATGTTTTTTGCGACATAAACGGCCGTATCTTTTTTTCCGTTAACTCAGATGTTTGATTTTTCCACAGCTTCAAGGGACCGCAGACCTGAGTATGTGATTTTAATTGCAACTCGATACCTCCACGCCTTCAACAACAAGCCTTCAGATTTAGTATGGAAGTATTAACATTGTGTAACATACAGCTTTATCGAACCCATACACACACTAAATACTTTAAAATATTATGATTAACATCTCACGAAGACATTTTCCTTATTCCCATTATTGAAAGATGCTATTAGAAATTTATAGCCATCCAGTTATTCATATAATGACCTGCTAATCACTTTAATCTTCGAGCACTATTAAACTGAGTAATAAAATATTACCCCATAAAATAAATCCATACGTCATAGTATAACGAAAATTATAAATAACTTGCTATAAGGGATAGTTTAAGATTGCTCGTAAAGTTAGTAAATTTAATAATGAAAGCCACGAGAATCCTGATTTAGCTTATGTGGCTATTGCAGAGTCTATGAATGAGGTAACTGTAGTTATTTAACATAAATTCAGATTTTCATTAAACTGTTACGTTAACAAGCTTAAAATAATTTTGCGCTGGTTTTACTCAAATTCTGAGGGAACTTTACAACTTTCTTTAACCAGATATATAATATCTAGGACACAGTATTTCTCCACCTACGCTAAAATTCATCTAAATCAGTTCTTTAGCAGTCAAAACGGATTAAATATTCGTCTTACCTATGTACAGTCAAGAGTCAAAAGTTCATTTGCACTCTACCAATACTAATGTGTCTAAAAATTACTTTGTAGAACAGAATCAATGGTTCACGAGTTGATGAATTTAATTTGTAGCATAGAATCTAAAGTATTGCATAAACTAGATGTAGACCATTGAACTTCAACTACAAAGAAATTTTAGACACAAAGGCAGTGTTACTGCACTTTTGACCCCTGATTATACTCGTAAAACTAATCAAGAAGAGAAGCTAGTAAGTTTGGATTCATAATTAATAAATTATAGTTATTTGATGCTGTGTACTAGTAGATAATGATGTAACGAATTTTATAGGGACGTTTAGGCAAACAACTCCATAAATACAAATATAATGAGCGGAAGAGTTGTCCTGTATGTTTAAATCTACACTATCTAAACTAATATTAAAAGAGGTAAAGGTTGTTTTTTTTTTGTTTGTAAGGGGTAATCTCTGAAAGTATTGGTCCGATTGCTAAAATTGTTTTAACCGATAGAACGCTGCTAAATTCCTGAGTGACATATATAGGCTATATTTTATGTACGCGAGCGAAGCCGCGGGCAAAACCTAGTGCGTTAATATTTAGAAATACCAGTCGGTTAGTACAAATCTGTCTACAACATGACGTGACACGATCACGGTGTTGCGTTAATTATGTTTCATGCTGTATATGATAGCCGGATTCATGAGGAATAGAGGCTATAGAACTTCACGCTACGATCACGAAAGCGGAGCAATAACAAAGATGCGGGTAAAACCGTGTGTGACCGCTAGTGTTAAATAAAACCGCATGCTCAAATCCAATCAACTAACATATCCCTTGTCATACATTGGGTCTAGCTCGAAATATAAAACCATAAATGACAGTGTTAATTAGTATCTACTCATGATCTTAATAAGCACATATACTTTAGATCCGCTAAAGGAAACCGGGACTTCCCTTATAAGTATCTGTTCCAATTAGAAAATACGGTTCGTATCGTTCTCGAAGTAGGTAGGATTCTGTTAATCGTTCGTTTAGGCTTTTAGGTAATTAATACTGTGTTTGTTGTCGTTTGTCTTGGTATGGTCATGTGAAGAGGAGGGATGAAACGCATGTTACTAAAAGAGTTATGAGTTTACATGTGGATGGATGGACAGGGAGAGGGAGACCAAAGAAAAGATGGATTGTGTGAAGAGTGATATGAAAGAAAAGGAAGTTAGTGATAGCATGACGAGTGACAGGGCAGAATGGAAGAAAAAAACGTGTTACGCCGACCCCAAATAACACGGGACAGGGGCAGAATGATGATGATGATGATGTAAATAAATTATTTGGAACGTGCTGCAGTTATGTTACGGGAAATGCTGCAGCGCCATTTTATTGGAGGGCATTTTGACTTAGCTAGAAACATGTATCCGTCAGTGTATTTTTTTTGTAAGATTTTCGGAGTCTAAAATTTATTTCTCGTATTTTTAGTTTCAGAATAATTCTGTATCCCGTAATCTAAAGGGTAATTGAATTTTTTGTAAATAATATTTACCTATTCTAAACTACTGTTTTACCCGCGACTTCGTCCGTGTGAATGTCGCTTATTGCGGACGTAAAGTTGAATTCGAAACCTATATCCTTCCTTGGGGTAGTTTTACCGTGGAAGTGTGACAGACTGACCGAATTAGAGGGGGGCGGGTTTACTTCTCCCACTTTTTTACTTAGACTAGTTGATTAGATTATGATAGGAATAAAGTATTTCTTTAATAAAACACTGTCAGTTTATGTTTAGCGCTTGTTATGACATCCATAGTCTGTAAGTTTTATCTTTATTGTATTCCAGGGCTCCAGGGCCCCAAGTCTGCTATTACAACAGTGTCAAAATGGTCTATCATTGACTTCATAATTGTTGATTTTGACAAGTTTGGTAATCTGCTAATATAATGGCGTCATTCATCGTCATCATCATCATTTCAGCTGAAAGACGTCCACTGCTGGACATAGGCCTCCCCCAAGCGACGCCACAATGACCGATCCTGTGCGTCTCACATCCGCCGCACTCCCACGACGCTGCGTTTTCCGGTACGCGGTTGCCACCCCAGAACCTTTCGGCCCCATCGGCCATCCGTTCTACGAGCAATGTGCCCTGCCCATTGCCACTTTAGTTTGACGATTCTTCGGGCTATGTCATTATGCCATATGGCGTCATTATGACTGTCCAATGGTCAACTACTGACACTCTATTGAAAGAAATTGCATAGAATGGTAATCTCGTACATAATGACAAATTGAATGTCTGACGTACTTTGGGTAATTTGCTAAAATTTTGACAGTCCCTTTGATCAGTGTCCTACCATTAGAACGTCGCTGTGCAGTCATTGCTTTTAATTTGTTTCGAGACAGCTCGATATTGTCATTCTACCACAATTCTATTTCGAGACCAATGACTGATCAATGATCGATCATTATGAATTTAGCAGATTACAAATTTTTAGCAAAATGACAATGGGATCGTGTTGTAATGACGAATTTATAAAAATAACAGACTTGGGTCCCTTGACTGTACTAGGGCTGCGGGATTATTGGAAAGAGTTACCGCGGCCCTGGAACACAAAGGGCAACTGAAGGGGCCTCAGGACTGTACCGTACCAGGGCTGTGGGATTATTGGAAATAGTTACCGCGGCCCTGGATCACAAAGGGCAACTAAAGGAATACTGGTTTTTTCGTTCTGGTGTAGGTGGAGAATCATCCAATGACTTCTCTCGCACTTGGTCAGAGCGAGAGGGCGTGTCAGACTTTAACTGACTAAAACCCACTCCTATGTTCCTTCTTTGCCTTGCGTTACAGGATCCCGGGTTTTTGACCCCTTTCAGAAGAGAACCCATGGCCCCAGTAGGCTTCGATCCTGCTGGGCCCCTACGGTTTGCTGACATCCTTAAATGCGTGTGGAACACTACGCGTCGTCGACGACTCCGGCTCGGCCCGGACGGTTACCGGATGGCAACTGAAGGAAAACGTGGGTTTTAGTCAGTAAAAGTCTGGCAATCACTCTTGCTCCGCCCAGAGCCGGAGGGGTTATTTGATTGTTTTTCATAAAAAGGGTGCACTATTGTGTTACTAAACCATTGACACATAATTATAATTAGCTGCTTTGTGTCAAAAATCATCCAAATAACAACACTTTTCCGGCCAATTATTACTTTTCCAATTCAATGACATTCCACAGATCGAATTTTACAAGCTTCACTGGATACGTTTAGTTTCAATGAATGAATGACTGCAGCGATGACGGTATTTTATTAGTCGGTCCATTCAACTGGCATTATTTGTAAATAAATCACAATGGAGTATTGATCTTTTGTTAACAAACACTATTCATAATTTAATCTTGTCAGCCAGACAGTAATTATTTGTGTATGTTTTAAATCAGTAACTAAAATAAATAGAGTTATTTTGACGTACTTATCTATGTCAGTGTGTGGCATATCTTGGGTTTCATAGATCTATGTAAAACGTCCATCACACTTAATCGTTAAAAGATTGAACACGAAAAAGAGGTTATTGAAAATTGAATCTTAATAGTACAGTTTAAGATTCAATTATGAAATAGTCTTTTTTGAGTTAGGTCTTTTTATGACTCAGCGTGCGATCGTATTCTAATAAGTTTTCAGTATATTATAATATTGTTTATAGATTTTGTGTTATTAATAAGCCAGCACCCACTTTGAAGGTGCCATAAAAAGCTAATAAACCATCTCGATGGGTCATAAAATCTTAGATCACCCATTTGTCTCAGACATCGTTTTGTTTTAACGGTCTATAACAGAAGGCTGTGTTTAGTTCGACGAGATACCACTTATATTTTGTTACATTTACTGTTAGGCTGAATATACAGGTTGAAACAGAATCTTTAATAAATTATCCCGACAGAATTTTGGTCACGGTGGCCAACCTCAACGGCGAACAGCCAAGAATGAAGGATATATTATTATAGTGCACAAATGTGTGCACAAATGTATGCACAAACACAAGTGCGCTGAGTATAGACTCATGAGAGTAAAAAAGTCCGATGGGGTGACCAACCGACAAGACCAGAGAGAGATCAGGTGCAGGACCAATGGCTTTACGTGCTTTCCGAGGCACGTTGCCACCACACCACCGTCTTCTGAACCTGTTACTGATGAAATTATAATGAAAAACCCAATAACACTTTGCCCGACTCAGGAATTGAATGCACGGTCAACAGTCGCGTTTTTCGATGTGTAGATCCTATTTTTTTGTTTTGTTTATTTCTTTCATATATTTTTAAGTTCGTTCATTCATTTAATTATGTTCACTGTTCTTGAAACAGCCACTATTTTAATAAATCAATCTCAAAAACTCTAACCCAGAAATAATTAAAAAACAGAAAGAAAGAAATAATCAGAATTCGAGAAAACAGCTGGTTTTTTGCGATTTCAGTGATTTTTCTCATGTCAAAGTTGTTTATATTTATGAGTAGGTACAATGAGCTTTTTTCAGGAATTGCATTGTTTCTTTAGCACCTTGTATAAACTACGAAGTAATGGGCTTAGTATAGTAAGGTACTTACCGGGCGTTGCCCTCGCCACTTGCAGTAGGCAGAAGAGAACAAGCCAAACCGTTGATCGTCCATGCTGGAGCGCACTCCACCGCGCCATCTCACTGTAACCAAAGAAAAATTTTCTTTTAGATATTTTAATTAATTTAAAAAAATACAAAAAAAATACAATTCAATATATTCAAAATTTCTTATGTTTGTCTATGAAAGCTAAAAAAATATTTAATTTAGCAAATAAAAATGTTGCATGCATAATTGCATATTCCCCATTGAGTGATACATCCCGTGCGTACCTGCCTGTTTCTAAATCGTGAGATAATTCATCAGACCTTAAGAATTTTCCATTTAAAATAAAGGCAGTGCGTGTGGAGTAACTACAAATAAGCCGAGTCAGCATGTCGCCTCATCGTGCATCGCCCACGAGCTTCAAAACAATAAGCTTTACGGCTGTACATGAAAATGTTCATCTTAATGCAATATCATGTAAAGCTGTTAATCTTGCAGTTTCTATTGGTACTGAGACGACTACTTCACAAGTATAAGAAAATTAATTTATACCTACGAGAATCACTTACACTTCACTTTCACTCATACAACAGTAAATTTTGAGAGATTTTCACGACAATTGAAATACGACCAATTAGCGAGAAAATCTCTCTATCACGTAACAATAAAATACGCTATGGAAAACGCTTATCTATAGCTCAAATATAAAATATAAGAATTCAAAAATAATAAAAAAGCCATACCTCAAACAAAATACAATAGAAAATCCAACAACACTTTTATCCATATGCGATATAGACTAACAATAACTACACGTGTTTTCACTCACTCAGTTATAGACAAATGAAATAACAATTGTTTACTGACATACTACACTAACAATAGGTGCATAATAGAAGAGCAAAATAATAACAAACAAGATAATAAATCTGCAACAAAGTGTAATACGAATCAAAGAATCGAAGTTATCTTGAAGGCGGTTGTGGGTCAAGGGACAGTAGACACTAAACTGACAAGCGAGATTGCGATAAAAACACATCAAGTTTATTACAAATTAACGCCTTTATCTATGATCTTATTGATGGTAATGGGAAAGCTTGTAAGCGATGGCTTTAAATTGTAATAAACTAGCTTACCGCAATAAGCCAAGTTAATGATGATGATGAAACTTTTGTACGAGGATTTGCCCACGAGGATTAAGTTTCTTGTAACGGTCTCGATAATATTGGAATAATTAGATTCAATTTGTTGGATGTTTATGTGCATTACTGACTATATTGATGCAAAATTCAAAAATAGATCAATTCAGATAAACAGTCAAGCCATAAGTGGAATAAACTCATTCTCATATTTGTAATAACGGCTCGGATTAACGCAAATATTTCTGACCTTATTGATGGTAATGCGAATATTTGCGATCCAGGGATTTAAATTATAATAAATAACATATTCACAAGATTTAGTTTTGAAGCTGTTTGAAATATCAGAAATGCATTAAGGGGTGCTACTTATCGCACCAATGCAATAACAATAAAGCTTTAGGAGAACATGGCAAAGATAAATTGTATAGAGCAGATGCAGATATCACAGTAGTCAATTTAACAGAAGAATCCTTTTAAGCGCTACGTGTTATTGAAATCTAAAATTGTCCAGCTATTTGTGAAAAACTACCGTTCTTTCTATATATCTCAGAGAAATACTCTTAGTTGATAATGTTTGCAAAGTCAGCGCGAAAACTTTATATTTTGAGAGAACTAGCTACTTGGTCTACGAACCTTGGAGGTTGAAGGGCGCAATGATTAAGTACTTGCCGTCACTCAATAATTTTACCAGTCCAAATTTTAGTCACAATTGCTTCTGTTCCAACAATATTTTACAAGTGAACATGACAGGCTACCAACAAATCCCAGTTTTGAACTTTCTGTTACCGAAGTAGATAACATTAATCGGATTACAAACTACATAGTTATCACACCACCAATTCTCACGATTAAGCAAACAGGCGCAGCCTTGGGAACACTTTACAAATCCATTTATATCATAATGCAATTTACAATCATTGAAATCCCACAAGCTAGAGCAGAAAAATAAATGGTGTCGTATAAATTATTTGTATTGATACCCCGGTTAATATATCGTTTCGAAGCTTAAGACCTCAAAGCCTTGGGGTTCTACATTATAGTGGAATTTATAGGCAGATAGTTTGTAGGTGATATTCAGAAAATGTATGCACTCTCACTGCTTGCTTTTGCGGCAATATAAATAAATTGAACTTCACATAATTTTGAATTGTGAACAAAGAAGCTTCTTTCAACGAATTTCTGCTACTTCTGCCCTTTGCTTTTCAAATAAGTATTATGCGTGTGGTTAGTCTAGGATTTGGTTTTCATAAAGAAACAAGTAAAGCGTTCATTAGCGGTTTTATGTCGTAATACTTCATCCGCAGTATTGTGAGATTCTAGTTTTACGCGTGACTTTGTATTTTCAATTTCTATTACTTGCACACAATGTAGAGACACTTGCACGACGTTTCATAATTTCACTTCAGGCTACATTTAATCGAAATTAGGGCACGCATAAACTATCTTATTATTATGTCTTGGTATTATTGTAGTTTCGTAACCCTACTTCCTAAATCCTACATCACAAGATTCTGAAAACATAACAAAGGACAATTCTCCTTTGCTTGCAAGCCCTGTAAATTCTCATTACGATTAAGGTCAAGCGCATATTGTAAGTCAATGTAACAAGTAAATATTCGCCATAAACACCAGAACGTGCAAACGCTCTTAAAATATAGGCAGTTCAGAACAACTGTCATGATACGAGTAATATGCAAATGCATATAAGTGCACCTTTAATATGTATTACTAATGTCATATGCAACTTCATATGACTTGGAGCAATGCTTAGTTGCTTACGCATCTAATATGCATACCACTACAAATTTATCGCTATAAATAGAAAAATATGTGTGACAGCATATTCTAGCGAAGACATCATTCTTCAAGACAAATTATGAAACTGCTACAATGCCAGCTTACCAATTAATATTCCCACATAAATAAATTCTTATTAACACAATCTCATATTATTTATTTTTAATACAGACGCGACGGGCTTGCTCTATGCAGATCTGTAAATGAATGCATCACCTGCTCTTACTTCCCACGCGGTTCAACTCAAACAAAGAAGCGAAAACTTTTCATATATTAAATGGAGCTATTTGATTTTATGCAAAAAGTCTTAAGGCGTTGTCTGTAATGCGCGCTTGTTTTAAGTGAAATTATTTATAGTGGTTTATAGGTGCAATAAAACAAGCGAAGCGGTCCTGACCGGTTGCAAGTCAGTGCAAAAAGCAGACCCAGTATTAACAGGCTATTCAGAAGACAGGGTAAATCATGAGAAATCGTTAAAAGTCTAACGCAACATCTAAGTTTGTGGGCGGAGACGACAATAAATAAGATAATGCAGATACAGCTAACGGATGAACTTACTTTTATAAGTGCAAATCTTTTACTTAGATGAATTGTTACATTGAAAGGAGAAGCTCAAATGGTTGCTATTGTCAGAACTTATAACCTAGATTAGAATCGATATTTGTGTTCTGGACTAATCTAAAGTTTAACAACTTTCTAAAGCCAAAACCTAAGTTTTTTTTTTAATAATCTGGCTTATGTATCATCATTATCATAATTTCGACCGAAAGACGTGCATTGCTGGACATAGGCCTCACCAAATTTCGCCATATCGATGGTCCTGTGTGCCCCACACCCAGTAGTTTCCCGTGACTATCTCCAAGTCATCGGTCCACCTCGTGGGAGGCTAATATGTGCAAACTAATAATATAATAATGTCCCGACTTTACATTCACGAGGAAATTATTCTCCCTTGCAATATGAAGGAGTACACAATTGCACATTCATTCTTCGTTCTCATAAATCATATCTCAATTAGCATTATTGCTAGGTTCGACATCGGATCGAAGCCAACGTTGCTAGCACGTACTTTTAATTTGTCACGCGTTGTATTTGCATGCTAAAGGGATGTCTTGCGAAGGCCCCCTGGCAAAGGGACATAACATTTGACGGGACTACGAATTACTATTTGTTGAAACACGCTAGATAAGGCATTGAGTAATTGTATAAAATTGAAACAGGTGTTTTAGAATAAAATCGTAGACAGAAATGAAGAACAAGATACAGATAAGATAAAATTTATATGAGAAAGACATAAACAAAAGTTATCGCTTTATTAAATTTCTCAGATCAAAAGACTATCTTGTAAGTGACAAACTGGAGTCTAGTTTGATGCATCGTCGATGTTTGTAAGAGCAGATAAGTATATATAGCATCTACTTAGACCACCGGTACCCTGAGTGCAATGTTAGGAATGCCAAATACTGGACTTGATAATATAAATAAATCCGCGGGTGATGTTAAAACCAAAATCGGAAAACTGCTTGATATACTAAAACAGAGCCAAAAAGTAAAGCTAAAGTGGTTTTAAGAATCAAAACGTTTAAATAAGAAAAATATATCTGGTGAAAAGGTCTTTAATTCCAATAAATAGTTGACACCCACAATAAACAAATCGAAGCCTTACAAAAATGAAAATAAATCAACACCTTTATCCAGATATGCGATTACTGTTAGCCTTGATTACGGACCGTATAATCCGTTAACAGTATTACGATGAATTACGAACAGTAGGGCACATTGACGTCTTTCATAATACTCATAATCCTATTAGTATCGTCTTAGATTCGTGTGACGAATATTAACGTTTGGGAAATTGGTCTTCATTGTCACGGTAATTTTGGGGTGTAACAAAATATATTTAGATTAATGTAATGATGGTTCTTCGACTGATGCTAAGATATGGCGTGTATTGAAACTGGGTGACATAAAATTATGTAGCGTTCTTTATTTTTAAAATTGGTGTTCATGGTGACTTTAGATTTAATAAGGAAAATAAAATAATATGTTACTAGGTTTTGTTTTATAGTCAACTATTCCCATAAATCTTGCTGGTCTAGTAAGATTCATGGGAATATTTAACTATAAAACTATACTTGCACTGTATTGAAAAGTTACTGGATGAAATGGATGGCCTTAATCAAATCGCTAATAAAATAATTGCTAACGATGCAACGTTTACGACGTAGATATTTCGATCGATAAATCGAATTATTAATTGTTACTATCATAAGTATACTTTAGTTTTATTACCCTTCCCGCTAATGATTCCCTCTTAGAGAAGTTGATGAGTATAACTTAGACCACACAGAGTTAAACTTATTTTTATAGTTATTGATCAAGCTATAATGATGAATATAAACAATTTTTAACGGGTACAAAATATGATAGTCATAAAATTTAATTAAGGAGAAATTCTTATAAAATAATCGAAAGAAAAGTTATCAGTAAATTGAATTGCTATTTATTAAAAACCTAAGACGTAGAATTAAATATATATATATATATATATATTTATCCTCTTGCAAATCTAGAATTAGATGGAAATTATGATTTTTACTTTTGACGTTTGTAAATCATCATATTCAGCAGTAATAGTTGCAAAAATAGTCTAAGAAAGGGGTAATCTTATTGCTTATTACGATGCCAGAGAGTGCTTAAGTAACATCAGGTAGATCGGAAATATCCAGATTCACCATTACGAAAACTCTTTAATAACCTGTTCAAATAATCACATAACAAAATACAATATAGTGAATTTATAGCCCAGGCCAAACAAATATTAACCAACCAGACATGAAAATTGAAAACGTCATACGCATGAAATATATCATAAGCTCTAACTGAAACCGTTCAAGAACCTATCGGCTACATGCACACGGAACAATGAAAAACGTCTGCGAGGCGGCAACGGAAATCTGCACACATGTAATTTGTGTTAGGAATTTGTATTGTAAAACAACAGTAACCCATCGCCATTGTCTTAACGGATTGCGGTGCGGTCCTGCGCACGTTCGGGGGCAGACTAACACCGATGAATGTTGATAGGTTCCTTTGGAGCATTTCTGCAGATAATGTTTCCGATATATTGTAAAGCAGTTCGGAATGATCTGAGTATTATACCGTTGGAACGACCAAGGAAAACGAGAATTACTTGGAAACGCACTCAGGAAAATGTTTAGAAATTACATCCAAGATCGTGGATGGTGGCTATTAAAATAGGTGCAAACAAAAATGAAAAGATCAGAACAAAACAACTACATTAAAATGAAAATAGTCTTATTATACCAGATGACTAATTACTAGGTGATCACTTAATAAAAACTAGTGCCAAAGATTAAAGAATAAAACGCTGAATGTCAGAGATAACGGTCGATAAATTCTATCATTATAAACATTTTGACACTTGATGATGGATCGTTTGTCGACTTACTTTTTACTTTCAATAAATTAGTAGCCATTTTTTATTATTGCTGATCGTTTAGTAGTTAACCTATCGATGAGATTGCTAAAGATGCTTAATTGAGGCCTGTCAAACGTAATGAAAGAGTGGTGGTGTACAAAATAAGCAATCAATCAATTAAAAAAGCGAGACTACCAATAAGACATTTTTCAGCAGATTTAGAAAACCCTGATCTATTTGGACCAAATTATAAAAGTACAAAGAGATGACCTTTTTCATAATATTAGATTTGTTTTTTATTTTTTATAAGGAGCTAAGGACACTACATTGTAGATAGATAGAAAATACTTTATAGGTACTAAAATTGTGACACAGCTTTAACTTATACTTAATGCCTCCACTCTCTCTACTAACTAATATAATTTAGTAATACACTCTTCCAACGGTACATTGCAGCCGTTATGCAGTTTTTTCTCTAATGTCTGTGTTCTGTTTTTAACAGCTTCAAAATCCACAATCATTAATCAAATTCATAACATATTTAAGTTCTTACTCCTTTAAAACTAAAGGCTCTTCCATTAACCGGACCGTTGGATCTGCAATATCACGGATCATTCCATCTGTTTCCGCATCCACCCCTCGATTTACTTTGCTAACGGCAGCGATTGTGCGCCGGCGCAGCCAAATGATCGATGCTTTATTGTAATGGCCCACACGCGGGTGAATCTATTAACGTTCACAATAAGCGGCGTGAGTGCGAATATATCGCTCTGTGACGTAACACAGCAGTGAAGAAGCATCGTGGAGTGTAAGTTTAAGATGGGTTTTACTCGGGTAAGAGCTTTATGTATTAACAGTAATAAAACTTTTGTGACAATACCACGAGTTCTTAAGAAACACAAAATAATTAAAGATGCTTGAAGCTTTAGTACTACAGTTAAGGTAGTTTACGATCTCAGATCAGCCCATTGCAATCTACAGTTAAACCCTACCTTCAACGCGATAAAGCTTGAAAAACAAGATTGAAGGAAATGACAGATGCATTACAAGTGCCTACGCTTCCTAAGAACCCTAACGGAAAGGATATCGGATTCCTCCCACGTGAACCCCCACAGTGTTACAAGTAATCTTCAAAACGTTTTGCAGCGTTTCGATAATAATACGGATTGGGATAAAAGATTACCGTAAAAAGATAAGATTGACACTCATGTGCTTCATACTATCGGCCTGATGAAGATAATCTTGAATTCGTTGCTATGAAAACAGATGGTATAAATAATTGTAAAAAAAAACCACTTCAGATCGCAATACTATCAAGTGGCTCAATCGCAATCGTTAAATGGAAATAAATAAGCTCTTAAAAGTCAAAACTAGTTTTGGAATAACTTCATCGATAAAATAATAAAACGCTTTAAAAATCAGGTTTAATAAACTTTTATTTATACTTAGTCCAGTATCTTAAAGCCGACGTTTTAAGTAAAAAAAAAATATATTATGTTGAACTTAAATTATAACTAAGTCGTGATATTGGAAGTTGAAGTGTCGAACGCAGAAACGAGTCTCGTGTAACGTGGCATTTGCTTTTATCTCAATGATCTGATTAAACAACAAGAACAACGTCTTAAGTAGACTCGCTTATAAAGCAACATACGCTGTTTTTGAACTGAACGGTAATGAGCTAGATTAAAGTTTCTTGATCCTTCGCGAGACAGGTGTAAAACACGCTTGCTGTGTTGCATTGAAAATCGTGCTTTACCCCGTGGGAAAAAGGTCGATTTTAAACTGATAATATATGCCATGATTTAAGGTCCTTTTATTAACAAACTCCCGTGCGATTTCGACAACAGCCTACTTCAAGACTTGAAAGTTGTTTCCTTATAAAAATGTAGAATGAGTTTTTGTGAATTTAGGTGGAAACAAGAAGTGGGACATAAATATAGATGACAATGACAAATGATTTAAAAAATTAGTAAAGCCCAGAAAAGCAGAGAAAGAGTAAAACTAATCCATAAGCTTTCGTCATAAGTAAATAATAAATATACTGTGTTAGATATAGGTCTATAAAATAAAGTAAAGCATATTGTGAGTAAAAGTGGCATACACAGAGGCCCACACAATGAGAAAGGACACCAATAAATACAGGGTCTACCACGGGTCGGAATATTTGAACTTGTTGGTCCTATCTTCTATCGCAGATACTATCTCCACATACGACCAACAACATAAATTCCTACACGTATATGCAGTAAAAGGGCCGTTTACGGCTAAACGCGAAATTTCACTGCTGTTAGAGTGAATTGTCTTACAGGCATGGAAAGTTAGGAGCTAACCTAACAGTTCATAGAGCTATACTGAGAAGTAAATTCACTCAAAGATGCGTTTCGTATATTGAATTCAAAGTACGCAATAGTGTGTTTTCTGGAAACCTAAAGGGCGAAGTGCGATAACATGTTAATATGATAATATTTAAATCTCTAAAAGGATTAATAAAGAACTTCTCCAACATTACAGAAAACAAGTCCTTAACCAAAGAAGGCCTAACGAAAAGCTATTCAGGAAACTACTTAGGTACGAATAGTGTGAATTTTATTATATAATAAAACCCTTACAACGACAACAAAGATGGTGAAGATAAAGCAACAAATCAAAACCCTCACGATTCATTCCCTTATATTACCTTAGCATTACGTATGGAGCCTCTATTAGTTCGTGAAAGTGTTTACATAAAGCCAGTGTTTGGTGCATCCTCATGATTTGCATAGGCTTACGTAACATCTTCATCTAAAGTTCAATGGGTCGCAGCTTAGTGCTCGTGACTGATGTAAATTAACAGCGCTGGAGCGTCTTCGTGTCAGCGGATTCTGATATATGAGATTGTTAGGGTTAGCAATGAAGCATTTCTGAATCTAAGTATTTAAGGTATTTCTAAAAGTGAGAATGAAGTCTAATCAAAAACATCAAGATAGGGTAAATTGAAAGATTCAATAAAATTCCATAGCACAGTTTTCTTGATTGACACTTGAAGATTTGATTCTTTTAGACTCGAAATCCAGAACCCCTCGAAATACAGCCGTGAAAAATCGACATTGGAAATATAAATATCACCAAAATGAAATGCAAGAATTGGTGTGGTTATACTCAGAAGCTTCTTGGCCAAAAAAAAAACTTTAACTTTAAGCATAATCCTGTTGAATGATAACCCTACACAAATAACTAAAATTATAACCGATTTGTGAAATAGAGATGTAACGTATGATCAATTGCTAGCCGACTTAATGACCGCCTCGCTAATGAACAAAATATTGTAAAGTGCAAAGGCCAACTTTGGCCTGAAGTTAAGTAATTAGTGCAGTGATCGTTACTGAATACGGGTAAATCATAATTTATTATTTTAATGTTATATTAGGCTATAGGTGAAGGAAGTCGGTTGCTGTGCTAACAAGCTAGTTACAGTTATAACTGACTCTATTGCGAATAGTAACTGAGAATGTTATTGTTATGGCTCCCGTACACCCACTTTGGCCCACTTCAACGCCCACTGCGCTGGTCGTACAAAAGAGGTCTATTAAAGAAGCAATTAAATCAGCAATGGTTGTTAAAGCACAGCCAAGACCAGGAGCTACAAAGGAAATAGGCGTTAACATAATTATATTGGCCATAAAATAAACTTGATTAAAGTTCACTTCTCTGGAATAAATTATGATTAATAGTAGGTTAGAATTAAGAAAAGCTAATTTCGTTATAAATATTTAAAATAAAGGTTGGTTTTAACCAATAAAGTAAAAATCAAATAAACTCTTAACTTTGCTGATGTTAATAAAAACAAAACAAATTTGAAATTGACTTCTGCTTGAAGATTGCTACATATAAAAAATATTCCACGCAATATTTAAAAAACACCAAATATGTATTTATAACCATTAAAGAAATTTATTTTAGTACTCATAACATCACATTTTGTTACAAAATTTTGAATTCACACAAAGAGATTCCGAGAACAACGACAAGATCTTGCATGTTTAATTTCTCATTTGAATATTATTTCATTATGCGACCGTTAGATAATAAGATGCAGATATGATTAACATAACGAGATAGATATTACAATGATTGCAAAGCCGGACGTGATAAAGAATACAAAGGAAATGCTTATTAATTAAAATTAAGATTTGGACACATGGTATTTAATCTAAGATAAATTTATTGTGGATGCAATATGCAACTCCTGCGTAATATTTAATTGAGTGACATTTTTAGGGTTCGGTACCTCAAAAGGAAAAATGGCATCCAATGGCAAATTCATAGGGTACTTCCAATTGACCCAGAATCCTGAAATTTGGCATAAAGCAAGGACTTATAGCACAGGTATAGGAATAAAACTGAAAACAGTAAATTTATTGTTACGTCACAAAAAAAGGTTTTTTTGATCTTCGAGACTCCATTAGGGAATTGAAATATTTACATGGGTAAGTTTGTACGGAACCCTCAGTGCACGAATCCGACTCGCACTTGTCCAGTTTTTCATTATTTTATTCATTAGTTGTGTAATATTACTATTCAAAGACGTTTTCTAATAAAAAAATCCCAATCCAAGTCCAAAAGTCCCAATGGTTGACTGTAAAGAATGCTTTGTGGCATTAAGTCCGCCTATGTACCACCACTGTACATGAAGTTTAAATAAATAAATAAAAATATTTATTTAGTAGATACAAATGTGAAACGATATGCAACTAAACATCGAATTGACAACAAAGATCTTGACATAATATTAACGTAATGGTATAATGATAAACTTTCATGGTTATTAAAACTTAATAGAAAAGCAAAGTACTTAATTAAAATAAAAACAAATGAGTCCAAATCAAAGGTTGTCTGAAAAATTAAGCAATAAAATAAATTGATCATAATGAAGAAACAAATATAGCCTAACCACAATGAAACTAATTATACGGATTAATTCGAGCTCATAATAATTTTTTTAGTGCATTGTGAGATCAAGTCTGAAGTGGTAATTAGAAACCTGACAATCGAAATAGTACTAATGAGTTACCGTCCACCTTCATAGATCATTACAAAATATTTTGTGGTGCTTTATTCATCTCGTACAACTATTCTAGACTTATCAGAAACATTGCTGCAAAGCATTCATCAAAGGTCATATTTACTTCGTCTTTAAACTACTCTTAAGAATAATTGAATAAAAGAGCTTAAGAAACGGTGACTTAAGAACCAAAAAACCCTTAGCAATTATTGCATTTTGTTCCGTTATTCTAAAAACACCGGACACATCAGAATACAACAATCCAGGAAACACAATTCTGAACAAAGATAAAGTGATGCTGATGTATGTGCATAATAAGCACACTATTACATAAGTGACGTCGTATGTATGATAAAAACGGACAATTTTCTAACCACTCCCACGAGCCTGAATCACCAAGCCTCATTAAAGCAGGAGCCTGAAGATCGGATCGGCACGCAAGGAGATCCGATCTAGATGTTATCACCGCGACATCGCCACCGAAACCTCTATGAATAAATCCAGTGCTGACTCTACTTTTGTTGCTAACTTTTTCATTTGAATAACGTGCGGAGTGTCGACTTAAAACGCACCTGTGAATTTATTTGGCGATAAGCGCAAGGTTGGTAATGCTAATTTTTGAACATTGTTTCAACTGTAGAATGCAATGAAATATAAATATCCTTATGCCTTGCGTTGTACGTTTTCCCTTGCTATCTAGCTACAATATCAGTTCTAGTTATGACATATCAGTAAGAAAACAAAACACTATTAGGTGTAATTAACATCTACGCTAATACATTTTATTACTTTAAATAAAACTATGTAACAAGCAACAGGACATAATAGCATAGTCATTGTTATTGAGAAATCACGACTGGCGACTAACAACACGTCATCAAAGTAACAGTAAAAAGCCATATAATAATATACTCGTCCTGTACACTGAATAACACATCTGACCATCAACGGCGATTTAGCATACCATCTTATGGATATCGGATAACCATCAGTGAGGCGACGCGTCTCTGCAGACTTACAAACATAGCCTACTGATAAATATGAAACTGATGATACCCTATCACTAAGTCCAAAAGGTGCATTTTAGAATGGTCTTTTTCATAAAGTATATAATGTTAAGATTGCAACAATATCCTAAACGACGCCGAATGTCAAAGGGGAAGTAATGACCGAACATCATAAATAGGTAATAAGCTCCCTTTATCCGACCATGGTAATCCACAGATTTATGAAATAGGAAGCAAGTTGACATAAAATGTGAGATATTTATTGCTGTCGCGTTTTAATGTTAAGCAAGTTGGCTGACAGTTTTCAACAGCAAGCAATCAACGGTTTATACTGTATAAGTGCGTTGTAAATTAAAGTAAAGGCGATTACACTGTTTTATGGATATTAAAATTTTGCAGTGTCACAAAAGAAAAGTTCGTTTGAAGAAAAGAAAAAAATGTCGTTGTTATTACGGTAGCATTGTTTGCATTGCGATGAATAAAAAACTGGTCAAGTGCTCGCACACGAAGGGTCCCGTAATAAAAAATGGCAAAAAATAACACTTTGTTGTATGGAAATTAAATAAAATATTTTCTTGAATATTTATTTTTTCTCTTTTTAGTATTTGTTTTTATAGCGGTAACAGAAATACATCACTGTGCTTTCAAATGTCTAGCTATCACGTTACATGAGATACAGCCTGGTACCAAACAGACGGACAATGGAGTTTTAGTAACAGGGTCCCGTTTTTCTCCTTAAGGTACGGATCCCTGAAAACTGCTCATATATGCTATTTACCTCCTGGGTGTCGTAAAAAGCCTTTAAAAACGTGTCTGGTAGTCGCATGTCCCTGTAAATTGTAAACAACATACTGCGAAAGCCAGGTGATT
Organism: Mythimna vitellina; assembly: GCA_949316375.1. Lineage (NCBI taxonomy): Eukaryota > Metazoa > Arthropoda > Insecta > Lepidoptera > Noctuidae > Mythimna > Mythimna vitellina. The sequence goes on from OX438696.1 coordinate 8,818,865, forward strand.
AAAGTTGCGAGTTCAGACATTAATTGTTTTTAATAAAAACAGAAAATCGTAAGGATGGAGTTGATTGGAAGCTCATTTAACGAAAGAATTCTATGCATTCTAGAGCTATTTGAAATGTAAATTGGTGTTTCTTGTTTTCTACCGAAAAATAACGCAGGGCAAATATCGTATTTACGTTTGAAGTTTTTTAGTCTAAATTCTCGTTTATTTTCAAGTTATTGGGAGCGGCCCAGTGATAAAGGCCCCTTATAAGTTTTAGGTCGCGAATTCAAAAATAGCCAGGCACATTACTTTGTGTTATTTATTTCATCACTACAGCCCCCTAGCCAAGTTGCAACCGTTTCGTTTCGATCCCCCTCTTCGTTGATCGCCTCAAGTCGGCCATGCCTCCTATTCCTTTGTTCTAACCACGTGACTGAGCGTTGAGATAACGTCAGAAAAAAGAATCGGAAAGAAAACATCGTGAAGAAACCGCTATGTCCTAGAAACAAAATTTTTTCCGCACTGGACCCGCTTCTGGAGTACGGCGCATTTCCTCTCCTAGAGAGGAGGCTTCGGCCCCAGCAGTGGGAACATTATAAGACCGATTATGCTTAAAGATATTATTAAAAAAAAAATTGAACTTTTTTTTTTAATTTGCGTGACAGAGTGCACAAAATAAACCTCCGTCACACTTTTTTGTACTGGACCTATTGTTGACAGAAAAAATAAACATCCCAAATGTCTATTATTCGACCACATTCCATGTTAACACAAGTTCACGTTTCGTCACATTTAGAACTGAATAATTCTACAATTAACATCCAATAACCTCTAATATAGATAGCGATACGCTAAACCGTTGAGAAAATAATTGACAGATCCCATGAATATTAACTGAACCCAATTGTTCTGTCAAACGGATTCTGATACGGCAGCCCCGTTTTCCCAGGATACAAACGAACCACGACTGTAAAGTTTCCTGTTAAGGTAACAATCCATTAACATTTTGCCTCTCACTACATATCAGAGAGCAAATGTAAAGCGGCAATGTACATGCAATTAAGAGTTTAATTCGTGGCCAATGTATAGTTGGGTGCGGCTCGGCTATTTTCTAGTCGCCAGGATTAGTGTTATTACGTGAAGATAGAAACGGGATTTGCGCTGAGGTGTAAGCTATGTTTATAATATCTACGTATAAATAAAAGCTGAAGTATTTTGTTTCGCTTAAAGAAATTGCTGGAGTAAGGAAATTGACGGTCCCTATGAAATTGGATGTGGTGGTGTTTCATTTCTTTAAGACTACAGTAAATGATGCAACAGTTATTATTGTTTAAAGACTGAACCTGAGCATAATATCTACAGTTATGTCATCTCTTTCGGAGACTATATTTGGCATGCATTTTGTTGAGGTAACGTTTCATGTCCAACGTTCGTAAAACACATTAAATGAGTGTCTTAAACAACACTTTACAGCAACAAAATTGCGAATTTGTTAAAGTTTATTACCAATAAACAAGCCTCAGCAACAAGGCCTTCGTATTTACAACAAAAATAAAGGTTTAAAGTTACTCGAAACAAAACAACGGAACGAACGAAACTAATCAATTACGATTCGATCACAACTTAGAACGTTACAAGAAGCCATTCGCGCCAAGCGCACAGTACAGAGAATTTCTAGGCATTCCTTAACACAAAGCTCCAGTTAGGCCAGTCATTATGCTAAGAAACAGGTAGCCTGTGGTACGGATACGCCATTACTGGGTCCGTCTTGTAATTTTGCTGCAAAGAATGCAAGCCGGGCGCGTTAGACAGCAAGTCTTTACTGCACCAATAATAATTAAAGGTGCTATATTTTTACGCTTTATAGGCTTGGGACTTCAGACTTCTTTTTTTTTTAACTAGAATTATGGTAAAAAGTTTATTATCGGATTGAACAGATGTGTATGGCTTAGTTTTGTAGATTTAATGGGACAGTTAATGGCCTATTTGGTTTCTTACAAATACAAATGGTCGGTTCGGCTGTTATTCGTGTTAAAATTACGTAGAATTTATGGTAAGCTAAGAACCATCTATGTCCTAAAGCAATTCCAATCAATTGACAGAACATAAATTAATCACAAATGTATGAATTGACATTACGCTCAATCAGCGAACTAAAGGTTTGGTGAAAAGTGGAAACTACAGACTTATAAATGACTATCAAAATATTAAAATTCATGGCCAATTAAATCTCAAACCATAAAAAAGAAAACAGAATTAAACAGGCCAATTACATCGAAAACCGTTGTAATTAATGCTTAATTCATTATATATGCACATAGTTAATTAAAGTGACGTAACCTGTCAATGTCAATTTGCTATAAAAATATTTATGACTCAAACAGTTTACACGTCAAATTGATTTGCGAAGTAATTTATCTATCAAAGCACTTTTGTTTACATAACTTCTATATAGGTACTAGCTGACTCGGCGAACTTCGTACCGCCTAATAATGTGATAAATGAAGAACCGCTCGACCAATTTTGTGCAAACTTCACATAAACCATCTACTAAATAGTCCGAACAAAGTCTAAATATTTGGTTTGGATAGGTGAGCCCGTTCTTGAATTATAAAATTACAACGAAGAATATAAAAACGAAGATATATTATAAAATAGAGACGTGGTTTATGTCTGTTTGTTTAGCCGCGTTATTCATCTAAATTGCCCAACGATTTTGATGCGTTTTTCAACATCGATTCTCTAAATGATGATGAAAAACGCATCAAAGTCGGAAGTTATACCGGTGTAAAAAAACCTGTACCTATAATTTTTAATTTTATACACATTTTATATAAAATTTATTTATCATGTTACCCAGTGATATGAAAAAAAGGGTGTTAGTGATAGCGTGACGGATGACCGGACAGAATGGAAGAAAAAAACGTGTTGCCCCAACCCCAAAGAACATAGGAAAAGGTATGGCAGGAAAATGATGATGATCGTGTTACCCAGTTACTGGGTTCTGAAGGTCAGATAGATAGTAGATAGTCGCTCCATGTAAGATGTAGCTACAAGCCGGCCTCTACCTTACTTGGCAAAAGTCCAGGCCGATAATGATATAATATTAACTATGTCAAATCAAAAATAAAAAGTGTTCGAAGCAAGAGCGGGTCACTAATTATACTATCTTAATGCTTTTAAACAGTTCTGTAACAGTGATACAGATATTATGCTAATCTCGATTTTGGCATAATGCATTATGTAAATTGGTTCTAAAATTAATGCTAATGTTAATGCTGCACCAATAAAATTAAATTATTGTATCAACTTGGTATTCAAAATTAAGAAAATGTCAAATTATAAATGAAATGTCAAACCATAAATAGTGGTTGGTGCATTTAGAGTTTTTTTTTTTAATATGAGGACTACAGGACCTATAGCGCGGTCACTCTCACATCTACTACTAAATTAGCTTTATTATGTTTTGAACACACTATCGACCATTTATCCTGAAGAGTTCTGATTCTGCCTACATATGTATATAGTTTTACGCATAATAAATTCACGATTAACTCCTATAGTCCTTATAACAAGTTCACATTTGACCACTATTTTACCTGATAATTATGTTTGCAACAAGCGCCATTTTAAGAGAGAAAACAATCGGTATTTTTTTTTGGGTTTGTTCCGTTACATTTAACGAGGTATTTCCATCAAAATATAATAATGTATTTAAATAGAGATTCAATTACTTTGTGCTTTAGTTAAGTTTTTATTGCACATCTACAATTACAAACCCTTGTACAGACTTTTCACATTTACACTGTGACGATAACTATGGCGTCACATAAGAACTAATCCTGCATCGCGCAATTAAAGTTCTCCGTGCGATTAGAACATATAGAACAGCCCGAAATCATCTATCGTCTGTTTACACTCTGTTCCGCATACCTCCAAACTGGTGATCCCGACGTGATAATTCGCGAAGCGCACTGCATGTTCGGCCAGTTACATGAAGAGCCAAGAAGAACCTCTCCTGGTCGACGCCAGCAGTCAAGCCCTACATCGCACCACACTGCTCCGACTCACTGGAGACAGCAGCACTACTCCGACCCACTGGAGCCTGCAGCATCATCCCGAGTCACTGGGACATCATCACCCCGACTTACTGAGGCATCACCGCATACAGTTCAGACTCACCGAGAACTATGCGGCATTCGGTTCCAAACACTGGAACCAACCTACCCCTGGCCTGCTACGCATTAAGAAGCATCAAGAACCATCGATCTCCGATCTCCAGAGGGGAGTAATGTAGCGACATATATGGCGTCACATAAGAACTAATCCTGCATCGCGCAATTAAAGTTCTCCGTGCGATTAGAACATATAGAACAGCCCTAAATCTCTATCGGGCAGTTGTCCATCAGACATAACATCTGTCTCGTCGGAGGATCCTCCCTTTTCAACAAAGGTTTGTGGGATTTTACACTCTGTTCCGCATACCTCCAAAACACCAACTGATACGTTCATACGTTACTATTTTCATACGACAGAAACACAACAATTTAATCAGTGAGATTCTTTCTTACGGCTTCTAAACGATATATAACCCAACAGTCGTGCTAAGCTACTTCAAAAGATAAGAGGCCACTGACATTTGGCAAACTTTTTACACATTTATGCTTAGTACCCATCACACGCACAATCTCACACGTACTTTAGTGCAGACTCACACTAGACATAATATAAGATAAAATAAAGTATAAAAAATATATGCTTTTCGGTATGAGATTAGAGTAGCGATAAAACAGTGGTGCGACCACTTTTTTAGCGCTAAAATAGTAGCTTGACAGTAGCCTGCGGCGTTACTAAGAATTAGTTTTTTGACGACCGTGCGTATTCTTATTTTTAAAGTCGCGTACTATGCAATTATATCTCTGCTATTTCTCGCGCCATCTTGGATTGGAATGAAGTGGTTAGTGCCTGATTTATAGTTTCTGTTATCGTCTTTGAGTTACTTATATTTTAAACGATTACTTTAATGATTTATTAAACAGCTCCTTGTTATTTCACTTCTATTTCCAAAGCTCTGAGATATAATTAAGAATTACTAAAGCTGAGCTAAGCTGTCTTCAATTGTATCAAAAAACAGTATTCAAAATGCAGTTTGTAATTCTATGCAACCAAAATCAATTTGAATAAAAATCTATTAGAAATACGTCGTCTAAGAAAACTCTTTAGAAATACATAATAAACTTCTAAGTCTCGTTTCTGAACGCAGCAAACGCCTTTATTCCATCCAATTTACGATAACATCTAACAAATAAAATCACAATGCAGCTCTTTAAAATTTATAAAGAAACTTCCAGCTTGCCAGCAGTGAATTAAAACATGTAAGCGTCTACCGAGCTAACCGTAGGGTTTAGAAAGCAGATGCTATAAATTATGGCGAAGAAGAGGCACCGGATACAAAGAGACTCGTATAATTTGCTAGAACCAGTTCCTACACAGTCCGAGCATCGAACCAGTAAAATATAGTGTTACTATCCAGTTATAAAATATCATATAAGAATTTATTTATGAGTCTTTAGTAGAACTCTAGGTGGCCAGGTGTTTCGCGAATATAAATATTTATAAAAGTTTCCAACTTCTTTCCAATTCGTAAAACTAAAATCTTTCTGATATTTATTAAAAGTTATACGAGTCTAAACATTGGCGGGCTAGTGTTGCATGTCAAAATTATCGATAGTCTTGTCTCGTCGTTGCTACTCGACAGAGGATTTATTGTTCCACAGTTGCGAGGCGTTCACCTACGCGGTGCAAGTGTTTTAAATAACTCTAACGATGTTATCGATTGAACATCAAGCAAGACAAACTATAAGATTTATTTCACTGCACAGTTTATCGTTTGTAGTTACTCAGCCAACGGATGCCGACTGAGCTTTCATGATACGAATAAAACTTTAATTAAGTCGTTGTTAGTATTTAAATAACGACTGTAATGCACACACTGGGCTTAATAAAGAACTAAAGCCACTGGACATGTTAACGAGAAATGTTAATTACACAGCGGATGGCATAACTATAACGTAATAGCTTTTTATTATAGCACAGAACAATAAATGATCCCATTTTACAACACATAATAAATTTGCTAACACATTGTTATTAACACTTTTACCATGGCATAATCGAAATTGCGAAGCAATTATTACGCAACCAAATAAAACTTGTGTATTAAATCAGAACAAACTCTCTGAAGCATGTAATATTAACTCCACGATTTTAATTAACTCAGCAAATATCCTTAGCAGGAATAGCAAATATAATGGAAACGAATGAAACGACTGAACTTCATTATCATAATCATTTAATGCAATCGCAATCTTTAATTACCTCTCCTGCGGTCAGTTGACCATGCGCCTTATTTGCGTAATAGTATCGATAAAATGCAATTGGGGCCAACACTTTTTTCAAATTGACAGCTGATTGGAAGATCAGTATCTTTAAAGTCGTGTCGGGTGAAATTGTTGGTTATTTTCTGTTAATTGTTTTCCGTGTTTACTTTATGATTTATGTCCGTTGAGAACGGGTATTACTGCGTGCATGTCTAGATATGTAAGAGACTCGATATCCCCTCATCATAGCGTCTAATAACTTACGTGATGCAATCTAACCGTCGCTCCCTTTTCAAAAGCCCGTCTGTTTGTTTGCAAAGTAGCAGCTTTGATGTTCGCATAGTCATGTTCTTTCCGCTGTGCGCGTGAAAGGAACTCCAATCAGTGTCAGCAAGAAGTACGTTCCCGGTTGAAACGGCTGCAATAGTATGTTAAGGATTAATGATTGCAATAGTACAGGAGTAGTGACAAATTGCTGGGCCGTCGGCCACGGAAACATTAACCAGTTTCCAGTTGATTTCCAGCTACTTGAACGCGGCGATAAACAGCTAATATACTTTAATGCGCTGTTTTCATTTGGTTCAAGTGATGGAAGCGACAGAGTAATCACTACATACTGTAAAATGAGGCACCCATGTAACGATGTCCATGTTTGCCTGTATGTTAGAATAATCAGAAGATCTTAAAGTACCTAGTACGTGGGTCTCGTTATTGCGGTAGTCATTATTTTCATAAGAATGTTTTAGAATATAAAGGTTCGTTGTTATTCATAAAGTTTAAAATCCTTAACAACTATTTGACCAAATATGGCTAAGCTTTCCAGTAATTTAACTCATGTGGTCAAAAAATGAGGTGTAGCTGTGTAATGGACACGGCCGAGTATTATACGTGAAGACTTGTACGTAACGGGTAATATCGATGTCTACATAGCCGTCGTCACAAAGTCAATACAGGCGTCGTCGATATAGAAGCGACTTCATCTTTCACTTGCATAATTGCAAATGCCCAAGCTGCAGATTTACATTTATTTTTATTTCTTATGCTAATGGCTGCACTTCCTCCTCCACAGTGCGCGATGCATCACAGACCTGACTTAGTGTACAGAATTCTTTGATCCTTTAACTATCCATTAGTGTAAATAAATTTTTGATGGATATTATAGATATGTAGCTGCAACGTTAAACCGCAACTATCCACTAATTTTGTAATCATTCGTTTTTTGAATTTCCTCCCACTATAGAAAGAATTTTGAAGTCCTTACGTCAAAATCTTACGTAATATCTTGATGTAATCTTCTAAACGAAACTGGATTACTTTTATCAGTAAATCTTGTTAATTTTGATTTATACAACGACAAAATCATCGATAATAACCTGTTCTTATATGACGCTCATAAATGTATCATTAATTGTGAATAGCTTCATTAGAGGCTTCCCTTTCATGTATTTGTTTAAGGTTTCTAGCTGCGTAGAAAGTTGAGTGGGTGTGGACGCGTAAGTCGATAATAAGTGCTAATACTTCTGACCTCGATATCGATAGACGGGTTGGGCCACACTATTAGCACGTTAAGCGTAGGAAATGGAACAGAGTGTAGTGTCATACTGCGACTGATATTTTTACGATGTTATTTTATGGTTCCCCAAAAAGTAATAGTTTTTTTTTTCTTTTAGATAGGATACATTTCCAAGTCTTTGCTTGGAGAAAAAAATAAAGTAGCTTATTGGAAACAGACCAGGGGCCCTACCAAGAGTTCTTAATGCGATTCATTTGACGACCTAAACTGAACAGTTTCGGGGATGGAGATTGGAGCCATATAAGCTGTATTTTTTTTTTGTTCTTGATAGGTTCGCGCTTGACCGCTATCTCACCTGATGGAAAGCGACGATGCGGTCGACGATGGAACGCGCTTACCTAGAAGTAACCTATTCACTCTTGACTTAAAGATTCCCGGGTTGAAGCCATTAGGAAACACAGATTCCGGCAAGGAATTCCAATCCTTAGCTGTCCGCACAATGAATGTGTTCCCAAAACGTTTTGTGCGTATATGTGAGATGTCCACCATGTACCGGTGGCGCATTGCCGTACGCCTGGTGGTCCGAATATCTCCATCCCTCATTCTCGCTCGCACGCTTGACATTTTAACAAGTCATGGTAAGGCCCCTGGTTTGTCAACAACATAAACAATCGTCTAATTATAATTTTAAATACTTTGAACTGGTAGCACAGCAGAGAATGCTGTCCTATCCTAACCTTAAAATCAGTCAAAATTAAATCTTTGGAACGTATTTTAATGTCAATTCAATATTATCTGTAAATACAGGGCGTTTGTTAATAAAACCTGAAACGTGAGAACGGTATTTTAATGGCTATTTATTCTATTCCAATCGCTGCAAAGTTAGTTATTCTACTTAAACTTTACAGCGATTGGATCTTCAGAACTTAAAAGTAAAGTTAAAGGTTCGCTAATTATTTCATCGTATTATCATTATGCTGATCTGACGAAAAATTAAAACTACTTGGAATTAGTTCAATAGTAGCATGGAGTCTGGATGGACATGAAATTGAGCGTATTTGGTCAAACGTGGGAATAGATAACCACCGTAGAGTACGCTACAGTGTGAATATTTCAAGTGGACGTGAGTGGCTCATTCCGAAACTATGAGGACTCGATTTTGATGAATACTAAAACTAAATTATTATATTTTTAAAAAATCAATGTTCTTAATCAGAAATCGAACTAATAGACTTTGAAAAAAAAAAACTCGATTCTAGAAATATTATCATGTGGCAAACCAAAGGAAAGAGCATTTAATTTTTAAATTTTTTTTTTTTTTTTGTAATTCGGACAAAATTGAATTCGACACTGTCCGATGGTGTTCAAATAAGGCGAGAGTTCTTTTTCCAAAAACAACGGATTCGTTTTCTGATTTCTGTTTTATGAATTTTTCAAAAAGATGCGGTTTTATTTCTTATTCCTTATACTTTCAGATTTAACCATCGATATCCACTTGAAAAATTCACCGGTGATTTTTTCTGGTACTATAAATACCCATATACTCGGGGAATACAGGCAGACATCACAAAAGCCAATGAACGTGCTAAAATATCTAAATTCGGACAACTCGCATAAAGATGAATAACGGTAAAGTTTAACCACATACTGGTCTAAACAGTTATGTAGAAGCGGCAGGAAGATATTTGCATGTTCTGCTTACGTCATAAGAGAAAATCACCGTAATTATTTAACTTAAGAATGTTGTAATACCTGTAACTTCAATTGCTGGTATTGGCAACGTTCATTCGTGTAATAGGAGACTTCCGAATTGTACAATACGTTGTCGGATATTTTCAATTTGATGAAAATACATAGCCCGAAGAATCGCCAAACTTAAGTGGCTCGCAGAACAGGTGGTTGATGGGGCCGAAAGGGTCCAAGGGACCGAAACCGACCGACCGATTGACCGGGGAAGAGTTGAAGGGGACTGGCGACCGCGCACTGGAAGGCCTCCCATAAGCTGGACCGATGACCTGGCCGATGGATGCGAGACGCACAAGACCGTAAGAAGGGCTTAGGGGAGGCCTATATCAAACAGTGGACGTCTTTCGGCTGAAACGATGACGATGATGATATATGTAGATAGTAGGTATTAAATAGATATATTAAGGACCGGCCTACGTACCTCTAAATACAATATACCTAAAAACGTATTATAGATTGTTGTTGAATATGTCGTCACATAGGAACAAAATTACAAAATCTTGCATCGCGGTATCAGAGTTGCCCGCGCGATTAGATTATATACTATGCGTTCCAAGTAAGAATAGGAAAGTCAATCGTCCTCTGTCAAATGTTGAGTGAAAAGTACAGTTTGCAAGAAATCTTATTTGCGTTTCAATAAAAAGGCTTTATTTTAGGTTTTTTAAAAACCTTTATTGATACGCAAATAAGATTTTTATAGAGACCACCTATGGTCTCGATGCATCTTTTACTAGCAAGCTCACCTAAAATGATAATTCAAGCCCTTTCCCTTCAGGTCTGTGAGAAAGCGGCGATTGTATGACCTCGCATTCACACGCAACGCACACCTATGGTCCATGCCTTTATCTCACGGATACTATATGCGAATTATAATTATTTTCCATAATGTTGTCTTTGTTACGCAACGTGCGTGACTAAAGAAGATGGTGGACAAAATTATGTGATCGTTTCACTGTGAAGTAAGTTGTGGAATTACTTTCGGAGTGTTCTTAATATTATATAGCCTAAAGGTGTTTTACCTGCGAATATAATAATAATTTTCTGAATTGTTCAGTGTATTGTTCCTCGTAAAAAGGTCCGATGCAAGAATGCGATAACGCGTTTTCATCGACTTTTTCTATGAATAATATTATCCATTAAAAAAATCTATATATGTACAGGGTTATCCATTTTTTGTACGGAAATTTTCAAATAACTTCTCCCACTCTGGTTAGAGCCAAAGAGAGTGGCAGTGTCGGCGTCATCATAGGTCGCTGGTTCATATCCAGCTCGAAGGACCTCGGTATACCTGTACCTTTACGGGACTTTAAGTGAAAGATGGACTGTAGTAAAATTATATATATTATCGACGATTACAATAGCAAGTTCCTGTAACCGAACGGAGGCGGTGCGAAAGTTTGCGAAGCATGTTCCCCGCGTCTCGCGCCGGCCGTCCTATCGACACAAGTAGCGGTGCGCCGACAGCCAGACCTTTACTGACTAAAAATTCACCCGTGTTCCTGCAGTTGCTCTAGGCGTACCAGGGCTGAGGCAACTCTTTCGAATAATCCCACAGCCTTAGCAATAAAGGGTTAGCCTTAAAGCCCAATAACTATATACAATTGGCAAATATATTGAGGAAGTAAATACTCTTCCAGTTCCACTATTCGTTATGCTATTCCAAATCGATGATCTAAATCGATTAAATTGTAAAATACTCGGTATCCAGACAATTATGCGTAACCATAGCCTACTCGCTTACTACCCATTAAATACTCGCAAGTCGTAAACGAGTGAACAGATTAACGTAAAATTTCATAGACGATAGATCAGGCTTTAGATTACAATTAGTATTACATTGTGTCGTGCTAATAATGTAAGTAATGCTGATGGTAACGTACATAAATAAGGAGATAGAAACTTTGGTTTGCCTGCGGTTATGTTCGTAATCGTTTCAAATAAAATTAAGTTCAGAAAAACTAGTTTTTGTAGGTAGCGTAGAGTAGGTATGGTAGATCTTACCTACGCTATAGATGAAATAGTCTTCAATATGGTCTATTTTTTAATTTTTTCGCAAGTTTTTTTTTAATTAGTTACACAAAATTGAGTTCTAGCAGATTTTATCAGCAAGAAGCTTAGTCGTTTTATTTTTAAGATAGAATTTAGTGTCCTTGTTGTTAGTACCTACACAAGAAACCATAGCAAAAATGTTTGATTAATTTGCTAGCAGTACACGACAGAGGGTAAGTGCGGTGTACCTACTGCTTGCAAAAAGATTTTTTTAACCGTCCCAAGATTATCTGATAGATATCGCTGTAAGCGATAAAACCGTCTTGTACCCATGGATTGAAGTTAATTTAAAAATTATATTTTGGAGTACTTACAATAAAGTAAATTCTATTCTGTTTAATGTCCCGAAGTACCAAGCTAACCGAGCCCAAGTCGTCGGCGGCGCGTACTGTTCCACGCGCGCCTCAAAGAGATGTCAGCAAATCGTAGGGGCCCAGCAGGGTCGAAGCCTACTGGGGCCACGGGTAGTGTGAAAGCGAAACCCGGGGCCCTGGGACGAAGGCAACGAAGGAACAGGAGTGGGTTTTTAGTCAGTAAAAGTCTGACACTATCTCCCGCTCCGCCCAAGAGCGGGTTTTGTCATAAGATGATTTTCCCACCCAATAAAAAAAAAAACTTATTTTAATTGACATTAGCTTATCTTTTGTACCCTGATTTTTAAACTGGTCTAATGGCAAATGAATAATAAAAATAATATTGTAAAAATATTTTATAATCAATCTCGAATCGAGATTCGATTTGCTCTACAAATACAAACAAACAATTGAATGGCTGTTACATTTGAAATAATTCAACCTGTTGAATCAGGCTCATTTTATTTAACGACACATTTCCCATTGTTTTGTTTAGCAAATCTTTGAACAATCGATTGTTTTATTGACCAGGCACAATCAACAATCAAGAATAAGTAGAGCAATCGTATAATTGGATTTGATCTCATTTTACATTCGGCCATCGTTAATTCATTTAAACCATAGAACACAGAATCACTAGACAGAACTATCAAAACTGTCCAAACTAACTTAGCTTGTCAGTGAATGTCACGTTTTATTCATAGTAGTAGGAGTTTCCGGAAAAGTGAAAAAACCATGTGACGTCGGCGAGAACCCCTTTTTGAGCTGTGAAATCATCGATTTACTTCTCACGCTCTGAGCGATGCGAGAGGGAATTTTAATCTTTTACTGACTGAAACCCACCTGTATTCCTTCTGCTGCTTTGCGTTTCAGGGCAAATTTAAAAATGAACATAACGCTGACGTTAATCTATCTGATATTAGAAAATATTAAGAAAGGTACCGGACCTGACGCTTGAGTGCTGGCCACCTGATGCATGACATTCCTTAACACCGTCATTGATAATGGCAATATTTTTGGTAATGGCAATGGCGTGTATAGTTACTCCAAATGACGTCTATAGATTCTGTGGTCTGTGATTTAAACTCACGTTACTGCTGCAAGCAATGCCAAATCTGGAGCCGCCTACAGTCAAATTCGTTGATTAATAATTTAATTTAATTGAAACTTACTAAAACAATAAATCAAAAAGTGTTCTTGGTATTTGTTTATTGAATTGCCAAGATATTTAGAAAGGGTCGTGCCGAAACTTTAATGTGACTTTATTCGCGTCGAATATAAAATAAATAGGGTTTGAACTAGATTCTTAAGCATAATCCATAATCTGAGGTTTGATGAATACTTAAAATTTAGTTAAACTAATTGCCAGCAGTGGTGGCCGAATGGTAATGGCTCCGACTTATGAGTTGTAGGTTGCGAGTTCAAACCCAGCCAGGCACATTATTTTGTGTAATTGATTTCATCACCACTGCTCTTAAAACGGTGAAGGAAAACATCGTGACGAAACCGGCATGTCCTAGAAACAAAAATTCGAAGACATGTGACATCCACCAACCCGCACTGGGCCCGCGTGGTGGATTACAGCCCATTCCCTCTCCTAGAGAGGAGGCCTGAGTCCCAGCAGTGGGAACATTATAAGGCCGACTATGCTATGCTATGCTTATTGCCAGCAGAACAGATGGTCGATGGGGACGAAAGGTTCTGAAGTGACGGCCACGTACCGGAAGACGCAGCATTGGAAAGCCCACAAGGTGGATCGATGACCTGGTGAGAGTCGCGGGAATCTGATGCATGCGAGACACAGGACCGGTCATTAAGGCGAAATTTGGGGGATGCCTACGTCCAACAGTGGACCATGAATAAGACGAATATACAAAACTTAAACAGGGTTGGTACAAAGGGATTTTCAATCATCATAAGTCCATGTTACAGCTCCGCAGAATACTCTCGTCTCGTTCAACTTTACACCTCAATAAAAGTAAGCTCAGAGCAATTATTTTGTACAAAACCCATAAAAAGACTTCGTGTTTAATTTTCATTAAAAAAGGTTGGCCTCGGACAAGTGATAAATTTGAAAAACACATTTCAATTAACGAGAAACTGACATGACAAGGAAAAGGGTTTTTTAAAGTATTTATGGCCACACCCACTAGCCACATTCATCGTTTCCTATTATTTACAACGTACAAATTAATTAAACTATACAAATATTAAATGGGTAACAAAATAATCAAAACACGTATTATATATTTATACTCTATCAGTTTAGGTAATTAAGTAAATGTAAACCATCATAACATGTCTTTTATCTAAAAGTTATCTAAAATTTTTATCTAATTTTTTTTATAATTTGTTATTTACCTATAACGATGTTGGGTAATCTTTATATGTCTTTTTTACGATTTTTTTCAAAAGACATATCAAGATTGTTTACGTTTAATTAATTACCTAAACAAATGGAGTGTAGGAAAGTTGATTATACCGTAGGGGCCCAGCCAGCAGGGCCGATGCCCATTGAGACCACGGGAATTTCTGAAAAGGAAGCCCGTGGTCATATAACGCATAGGACATCTGAAGGACACAGTGTAGTTGTAGTCATTAAAATTCTGACACGATCCCCCCTATCCCCCCCTATCCCGATCCACCCTAGAGCGGGAGAAATCATTCGACTATAACCCAATTAAAAAAATAAAGGAGTGTTCTATCTCTCATTGAAAAAAATATCGAATAAAATATTGAAGAAAAAATAAGTATCTATTGTCACAATTTTATAAAGACAAATTGCCAGATTAGAAAACGATTTTGTCGTGTCAGTGTTTTTGTATTAAGATTTAACTATTATCTTATTAATCTTTCTCTTCGGTTTGGAAACGACTGCTCATAAATATTCAATAACAAATATTGATTTTTGATTACAAGCTTAGTTTTACAAATTTTTTATATCTACAATTAATAATTGTGTATGTTTTCAAAAGCTATTTTATTTAATCGTTCTTGTATGTTTTTTATGACTTTGCTTTGTTTTAAATAATTGTTTACACTATTCATATTAATCTGACCATTGCGCATGCTTATTAAGATATTCTTTTTTGTTCAGATTGATATAAAATACTTCAGACGTCATCAATTGTTTAACACCTAGGGGTAACCTTTTTTATGGGGGACACCTTTAAAAGGCGCCTGCACTTTTAAGGAAAAGGGCGTGGAATTTTCACTTCACTAAAACCACCAGCACAAGAAGGGATCCCGTGACCTCTTAAAAAAACTAACCCTCTGTATGTTTAGGCACATGCCTCCGGATCCAGCAGAGGGATCTTTTTTTTATTCTTGATAGGTTTGGGTTTGACCGCTATCTCACCTGATGAAGAGCGACGATGCGGTCGACGATGGAGCGCGCTTACCTAGAAGTAACCTATTTACTCTGGACTTAAAGATTCCCGGAGATCTCCCCTGAGCGTCGCTGTGTACGCCAGCACTGAGCTACCGTCTATCCTAGGGCCACTAGCCTAACTAGTCATTAGTTTTTGTATAAAGTATGTACCTTTGATCAATCTATTTATTAGGAGTAAAAAACAAATCAATCCTCATAAAATATACAGAGTGATAAAAAAAAAAACTACTTTCTTTTTTGCGAGTCATCCCAAATAAGATAAAACTATCGACATCGACAAGAACAACACTAATCATTCTTCAACACACAAAAACACCTGTATTTTGGTCAAGAGGTCAAACGCTAAGACAAGGGCTGTCAAACAACACTTTATCGATAGCATTCGTACCCTTTAATTAAACATTAAGTACTGTAAGACAATACTAGAATTAGTAAAGTTCATTATGCTAATCTAAAGGCGAGTTAATTAGCAATTTAGCGGCAATTAACGAAGTAAGGTTCGTTAATTGTTGTAACTTTAGCGATATAGCTTTTGTAAAGGATATAAATTAAACATAATGTCCTTTTACCCGGTGGCCGAATGAGCAGTGGTGGCCGAGTGGTAACGGCCCCGACTTAGGTTCAAACTCAGCCAGACGCATTCATTACCTACTTTGTGTAATTTATTTCATCACCACTGCTCTTAAAACGGTGAAGGAAAACATCGTGAGGAAACCGGCATGTCGTAGAACCAAAAATTCGAAGACATGTGACATCCAGCAACCCGCACTGGGCCCGCGTGGTGGATTACGGCCCATTCACTCTCCTAGAGAGGAGGCCTGAGCCCAACAGTGGGAACATTATAAAGCCGACTATGCTATGCTATGTCCTTTTACCTGTATATTGAAGTTAGACCAAACCAATGGACACAGAAAGTAGAGTTTTAGACTAGCGACCTTACTGAGCTTCGCACGGGTGTTAAAAATCTTTGAAGTTCACGATTTTTCTGTATTATAATATGTATTTATTATACTCATTAACTTTCCTCATAAATTACTCTGTCTATTGGTGAAAACCGTATGACAATCCGTTCATTATTTTTTTGAGGTTATCGCGAACAGAAAGACGAGGCGGAAGTCTTTGTTTTGTAATGTACTAGCTGACTCGGCGAACTTCGTACCGCCTAATAATGTGATAAATGAAGAACCGCTCGACCGATTTTGTGCAAACTTAACATTAACCATCTACTAAATAGTCCAAACAAAGCTTAAACATTTGGTTTGGATAGGTGAGCCCGTTCTTGAGTTATAAAATTACAACGAAAAGTGGCATTGATTTTTATATACATAGATAAGGAAGGATCTAGCTTGCGACTAAAACAGCATCTTACACACCTATAAGTTTTAGGTCACGTTTATGTTTTAGATCAAACAGGAGAAGAGAAAGATTACTGTGTAGAGTTAGAGTATTGTGTTTGGATCGATATAAAACAAAAGGGAATTGTTGCAAGACGGCAGACGGGAGTAAAGAAAAAACGTGTTGCACCGGCCGCAATATAACGTGTAACATGGGCAGGAAAATTATGTAGTGACATGCTCAAACGAAAAGTAAACTTGAAACGGTCAAGTGATCTTATATCAATAGAGCCAACAATCACCAGGAAAACTGTAGTCTTAGTCTATGTAGCGTCACATAAGAAAAAGAGCAACTTACGCCAATGTCGTGTAAAGGAATGAAACATAGCGATGAGGTAAATAGATAAACATAGACTTAGACTGTCTAAATATCGAGTGGTGTAGGCGCTTAACAAAAAGCAATTTAGAAAAAAGAAGAAAACATACTTGTTTGGCGTAATAGATACACAGTGTAGAAACAAGTCAGTAGGTATATAGAAATACAAGATTTAAAAAATAAGACTAACATTACGCTGCGCAAAATAGTTCCAGTTGAACAAAAATGACAAATAACTTCGTGGTTGTTTTCAGATATAAAAAACTGGCTAAGTGCGAGTCGGACTCGCGCACGAAGGGTTCCGTACCTATACCACTTTTTTTTTTACACAATTTATTTTATTCTGTTTTTAGTATTTTCTGCTATAGCGACACCAGATATACATCATCTGTGAAAGTTTTGACTGTCTAGCTATCATGGTTCATGATATACAGCCTGGTGACAGACAGACGGACAGTGAAGTCTGTAGGTTCCCGTTTATACCGATTGGGTACGGAACCCTAAAAAAAACACTAACTGTGTCTCGCAGCTGCGCATAATAGATCCAGTTCGGCAAAAACACCAGACAACTACGTGGTAGTGATCAGATTTAAAAAATCAGAACATAAAAATACAGATGGGTGAACTCGGTAGCAGGGTTATACAATTTATTTTAATATAACGGCCCATAACTAACATAATAATATAATTGACCAATTCAACCCGGTTACGTTCTATTTGCAAAGGAAATGAACAAAACATAAAATATTAATGTCATAACATAATTACGTTCAGCGGTTGGCGAGATTACCTTTCACGACCACGAAACTTAATCTAAGTAAAGTAATTCCTATTTCCTATAGTCTGATTCTGATAGAAACCTAATTCTGTTACATTCATACGTCTAGTATGGCTCTCGGTATTTAGGTCACCTTCATTCTTAAACCCACCTTTGTGGAGTGCCAGCTTTACGCTAGGTTTACATTACCATGTTGTGTGTCGTGTTGTGGTGCCTTCTGACGTCATTGATTGGCCACAATACTTGTTATGATGTTACATAGGGACCCAGCAGGGTCGAGGCCTGCTGGGGCCAAGGGTCTGATTCTGAAACGAAGACTCGGCCCCGGTACGAAAGGCAACGAAGGAACAGGAGTGGGTTTTTAGTCAGTAAAAGTCTGACACTATCTCCCGCTTCGCCCAAGAGCGTGAGATGTCATAAGATGATTTTCCCACCGAAAAAAAAAACAGGTTTAAACAGATTCGTTTGATTGGTGTATCCTACGCCACGACACAGTAATGTAACCTTAGCTTTATATTATTTAAGAAATCATCATCTCCCCAGCCGTTCCTCAACTGGCTTGGGGCCGGCTTCTAGTCTAACCAGATGCGGTTGAATACCCGTGTTTTACATGGAGTGACCGCCTATTAGACTTCCACAACCCAGTCAACGATACTCATTGGATATACTGATGGTCAGACTTTCTGGCATTTGACTAGCTGAAACGACTGTCAAAGATCAACGAACGAAAACCGGGACAAATGACTTTACGTGTTATCCGAGGTACGGGGTGTCAGTAATGTCCTAGATAAATTTAGAAAAGTAAATATCATTTGAAAAATTCAATCAATTTATAACACAGATTTCTTAAGTCAACTTTCAAAAAATTAATTGTTAAAACTGTAAATGACTGGCAATTAATCTCCCATAATTTAATCTATTTTCTATTTTTTAAACTATTTTTTCTGATTTTTATTCCAAAATTAATTTCAAGCAAAATTTTAACTATATTTTTGTTAATTTTGTTATTAGTCCGTTCGCATATTATAGAATTATTCCAGTTAGGAAGGGAAACCAGTTATTAGCCATAGTTTACTAATACACTTAATCTATAACATATTTTGTGTATTGCTGTTGGTTACCTCAATAAAATTAAACATTGATGCTAAATTGTTTTTTTTTTTTGGGTGGGAAAATCGCCTAATGACATCCCGCGCTTTTGGGCGGAGCGCGAGGGGGTGTCGGACTTTTACTGACAAAAAAACCACTCCTGTTCCTTCTTTGCCATTGTTCCAGCGGCCCTGGGATCTCTTTCGCATCACCCATGGCCCCAGTAGGCTTCGACCCTGCTGGGCCCCTACGGTTGCTGACATCTCTCAAAATGGAACCCTCAGTACGCCAGTATCAGACCGACTCGCACTTGCCCAGTTTAAAAAAAAATCTTTTCTTCATCAGTATCGTCAGCGAAATTAATTATCAACTTTGACGTCCTTCCTTTTTACTTCATACATTCTAATCTGTCAATCTCCCTGCCTATGCTAATCAAATTAAGATGGCCAAACATTGGGGAAACAATCACTTATGTCAGTTATGTGAAAAGTGCCAACCCTATTTAAATCACTTAGTTTTAGTCGCTTTTGTCCCATTTCGCTCGAAATTCACATGAAACAGAGCGAACCAACTTAGATACACCACTTTTTGTACGCAAAAAGTGACCGTAACTTCTCGTTGTTATATATTTTTTGTTGATATTGTAAAAGTCCTAGTCTCGTTTTCCTATTAAGAACAGTTTTAGAGAAATAAAATATATTCTTTTTTGAATAAAAAACACATTAAAAAAATTAATTGTGTACGGAAATAGCTGCAGTAGTTACTTACTACATCATCGCTCATAATCAGGTCAAATAGTGGACAAGCGCGAGCCCATCAATAATAAAAATAAATAGTACATTTTGATACAAGTAGAGAAACTTTGTCATTCCCACCGAGGCAGGATTCGCCTGAGCCGTAGGCAAGGGTGTTACGGAGCCGAGTGCTGCAACGTCAAATTTCGACTTGTGCGACACAAGTCTTACGAAGAAATAAATAAACGGGGGCTGCTCGGCAACTCACGGGGGCTGCTAAATTGTGGCGAGGGCGAGCTGGCGCACTTGGACGTACTAGTGCAAAAAACAGTAAATTGTGTGACTAATAGCAATAAGGGTAGAAGCGGGTTTTCGAGTACCTAAGTGTATTGAAAAAGCTATGTCGCAGCTCATAACTTCTAAAAGGAAGACGACAAAGACGGCAGTGTTTCAAAAATAGGAGTAAAGCCAATCAAATAAGCTATTACTCGAAGTTTCTATCTGCAAGCGCATTGGCATGGGTCAGTGGGTTAATTCTTCTAGTTGTCAGTGAATGTGCAAAGTTCAGACGTCAAAGCGTAGTGAATGAGTCACTTCCTAATTAAACGACCTGCGGGTCGTGGGTGTGAAATTAACTTACGTAGGTACTTTATTGCCTGGACAGCAGGTACCGATAAGGAAGGTCCAGTAAAGCGTGGGTATATACCTTGTTTTGAATTAGTAGTTTCAATTACTGGGACACGAAACGGAACTTGAAACTCATGGACGTACAAATTTTGACACGCCAGAAGCAAATGTTGCCAACTTGAATTTAAATGCACGGACCTAAGTCTGTAAATCTCTTTTCAGTTTTGATCAAGCTAGTTAACCAGATACACCGCAATAATTAAATATCATTGTTAAAACTTCTACAGAGAGAGAGGGAGAGGGAGACCAAAGAAAAGATGTATGGATTGTGTGAAGAGTGATATGAAAGAAAAGGAAGTTAGTGATAGCATGACGAGTGACAGGGCAGAGTGGAAGAAAAAAACGTGTTGCGCCGACCCCAAATAACACGGCACAAGGGCAGGAAGATGATGATGTTAAAACTTCTACACCTCTACGCTCCGGACTAAGCGTTTCGTCGTTTATACGGAACTAGAACATTTGCCTACTGCGATCTTCCCGTCCGTTTTTCCATCAGGTGTGAACGTAGCCTAGTAAGTTAGTTTGTATTATACAAAAAAAAAACAGGCCTAAACTTAGGATTCTTATCTACAATTACTTAATTGTTCCCCCAAAAAATGCTCTGATAGTGACACCTATATCAATCATCGATTTATTATATCGAAAAATTTTATTTACCGTTGAAGCGCACCTTAAATCGTTTGTACTAATTCGTCTTGCTTTAATTGGAAGTTCCCAAAACTAGAATAACACGGCACATAAATCAACATGTTTGTCGGCATGCTGAGACAACTCGACGCTAGATTAGGGTTGGCCCGAGTGTATAATATATTGTATAATCGTCTTGATAGAATTTGACCTCCCTGTCACTTCCCGTTAGTGTCGTAAGAGGGACCTGCAAGTTTATAGCTATATGGAAGATATTTCGTACGGGTGCAGAAAAGCACCAACAAAAAGGGAAAATTGGCTAGAATTTGGCTCCCTGTCACTTCATAATTGGACCCCCTGTTACTTCAGAATTTGACCCCGTGTCACTTCAGAATTTGACCCGTACCACAATTCCTGTTAGTGCCGTAAGAGGGACTTATAGCTATAGTAAAGACACTTCGTACAGCTGCAGAAAGTCGCCAGCAGCGTACTTAAGAAAAAGAGAAAATTGGTAATAGCTACCAGAATTTGACTTCCTGTCACATCAGAATTTGACCCCCTGTCACTTTCCATTAATTAACCAAGAACCGACGGTATGATTAAACATGGCAGGTATGTTGCAGAAAGTATCCAGCAGCGTAAGGCAGAGATAATTGTAAACAGATACAATCTTTTACCAGCGGTGACAGCTGTCACTACCGTCTGATGCGAATTTACCTATCGAATTTTCTTGTCAAGTTAAGCGATTTTCAAGAGGCAAAATATATGATGACCACTAGACTAGGTTTCTTCGTTGCTGTAAAACATAGCATTTATTAGTTTAATATAATGGCATACATATATATTCTATTATTACAAGTACCTAATCTTAATTCCACTTCATTTTATTTAAAAATGTGTAGTATTATTTATTGTGCCCACCTGCCACAGTGTAGTCTTTTTTAATACAAAAGTTTATAGGTAGCGAATGCCTGCCTCCGCCTATGTACCATTACTGTACGGCGTCCTGTAAAAGTGCCTGGGTAGTGCAGAAAAAAAATCGTGTGAAGCGAGAAATAACGCCATCTAGCGTAAACTCAGATTGAAATGTTGTTATCGACAACATTACATGATACTGTTAATAGATGGCGTCGCTGCGCTTCAAATGATTAATGCTTAATTAATGTTTATTTTTGTACTTTCTTTTTATTTCTTCAAACACTGAAATAATTTATAGTTTCTTTTAATGAGATGAAGATATTAAAATTGAATATCAATTTATAAATATTTGATTATCTATGTGTTAATTTTCAAACTTGAGAGGGTAGGTTGAATATGGATTTATAAATAATAACTGGTAGGTAGTATAAATAATACTTAGACCAGAGTTATGACATAGCTCAATTGATTGTTCGCTAAGTTAATTTCGATTATCTCGTTCCAGCGCTTTTCGTTGAATTTTATTTTTAACCAGGTGTATTGTCTACTTATTTTACCAAATGTGTAGATATGAATTGTTGGATTTAGTAAAAAGAGCTCAAATAATTACTACGTATAATCAAGGCAAAAACTTGTCAGGAATAGCCAGAGAGACCGGTGTAAACGTAAGTAGATTTTTTTTCTTCTTTTATAGAACAAAAACCTCCTATATAATAATCATTATTGGGTATTATATATTTCTGTTTTATTGTTGCAGAGAAAAACAGTTGCTTTATGGGTAGGACGATTTGAAGAAGAGGGTTCTTTGAAACACCATAAAAGAGCTGGCAGACTAAAACTAATAAACATGTTGCAGCGTCAAACCATGATAAGGGAGTACGAAGAAAATGGACGTCTGTCGACGAACCACTATGCTGGTTTATTTGACACAAGCGTTGACACTGTTCGTCGTGCTCTTCATACTTAGCAAAAAAAAAGGTGCATTATCGGATTCATGTTGTGAAATCCTTGCTATATGGATCACATAAACTTTGATTAGAGTAGTGTCATCTTTACTGATGAAAAAACTTTTAAGTCCAGTGAATACGGACGGTTATGTTTGTGGCGTCAAGATGATAAATATTTATAATACTGAATTAATATTTTTTACTCAGTTCTTATTCTCTGTATTAACTGGAGACCTTGTTACCCGTATTTAAAACAACTTAAAAAAGTTATGAACACTTGATATATTGTTGTGCAATTTTATAGTTTTTAGCCTACATTTAATCCTTTTGACATTTGGGATAAAATTATCTGGTCTCTTGTTTGTTTGTTTGTTAGGGTTACATAAGCTTCAATCCTCTTTCCAATTTTGGAAACGAAACTTAAGCTATGGCCCCAATAAGAAGTTATATATAATATTATAATCTTATTCGGTGATTAAAAACAGTGATTAATAAACGGTAATTAATACACGGTGATTAATAAACGGTGATTGTTGAATTTGAATAAGAAATTGTAAGAAATAAACATATTATTTTTTTAATAGTGCCTTTTTGTTTAATGAGCCTGTTTACCTGCATTTTTTTTCGTTTTGCTGAGTAACTACCCACTTGAATATTATATTACAAATAAATAAATATCCACTTTATAGCTTTGATATAATATTCCTACCGATTTCTTTGGTTTGTTATTCATAACTTACAAAAAGTGTAAGTACTACGTGAGATTCGAACTCACGGCTTATTGATTTACGCATCTATCTGCACATGCTAAACCGCTAGGTCAACTTGACTACAATTTAAAAGATGAAATTAGGAACTACAGTCAGTTGTTTAAGACAATGATGACGCAAGTGTCTATTTTCTGTCAGACTAAAAGTCAAGTTTATACTTTGTGAGATTGCCTTTGGACGCCTCTTAGCTGTGAAGAAACCAACGCCATCTAGTTAAATTTTCGAAAACTTGAACTTTAACGTGCAAGGGAAAATAGGCGTTAAGGTATCCAAGCACTTTCGCTGCCCTCTGTACATGAAGTTTAAATAAATATAATATATTTAGAAGCTAATACAGTTAATGTACTTACATAGATTTTGAGTATACAGCTATGATTCCAAACAAAATAATTCATTTCAGAATTAAGGGTCCCCCGTCCCTGCATGTTAACGCCCAGCTTCTTGATGTCCCTTGATTTATAGCCATTATTCACCCACATTGTTTAGCTTTTCAAGCCGTTGCAACATTGAAATGGACATTTTCCTAGATTAGTTGTCAGCCCTATACTAGATCCGCGGCCGAGGAATGTGGCTGTGACGAAACGCTAAGGCCGCGTTGGGTGCGAGCGGTGCTTGCTTATTTGAAGTACCTACTATGAAATTAAAGGCAATAATGTGCAGCGTACACCTATATCGTAATCTATTCGGAAATGATTTAGGTGCAGAAGGTATATTAAAGTTATTAAACTGATTCGATTTGATATCAAAAGATAATGTCGTAAGGTAATGTATCGCTGAAATATTTATAGTTCAGTAATTATTATTAATTGTTGGATAGGCTAGTTCCAGAAGGCGGATACTTAAGGACAAAAAATGTTACCCTACACTTTTTTTTCTGTTGGTAAATCATCTTATGACATCGGGGGCTCTTAGGCGGAGCGGAAGATAGTGTCAGACTTTTACTGACTAAAAACCCACTCCTGTTCCTTCGTTGTCTTTCGTACCGAGACTTCCTTTCAGAATCAGACCCTTGTCGCGTGCACTAGCTTCTGACGTTTAATAAATGCCCATGTAGGCCTATGTGAAATAAAAAACTTTTGACTTTTTGACTTGGCCCCTGTAGGCTTCGACCCTGCTGGGCCCCTACAGTTGCTGACATCTCCTTGAGGCGCACGTGGAACAGTACGCGCCGTCGACGACTTGGGCTCGGTCCGGACGGTGTAGGAATGACTTTTAGATCGTGAGTGCGTTTTATGGTTGAAAACATTAAAACTGACGTACACAAGACACCTAGACCCGAAATAACAATCTGGAGGCTATACAAATGTTTGATCCATGCGGCAATCGAACCTACGACACGCAATGCAATGGTTCCGTACCTCAAAGGAAAAAACGGAACCTTTATTGGATCACTTTGTTGTCCGTCTGTCTACGCCATTTATCTTGAGAACGCGTGGAGGTATCGAGTTGAAATAAAAACCATCACGCACTGAGGGTTCCGTTCAAACTTACCTATGAAAACAGTTCAATTCCCGAATTGAGTTACGAAGATTCCGATTATCTATTTCCGATTCCTATTAATAGTTTTTTTTGTGACGTAACAACTAATTTAAAGTTTTCAGATTTATTCCCATATCTGTGCTATAAGACGTTGCTTTATGCCAAATTTCAGGATTCTTGGTCAACGGGAAGTACCTTATGAATTTTGAATCCCTCGAGTGTCAAAATATACGTTTTTTGCCGTATCTCTTTTATTTTTCAGTTAACTTAGAAATTTGATTTTTTTACAGCTTCAAGAGACCGCAGACTTGACTATATAGTTTTAATTTCAACTTGATACCTCCACGCGTTCCCGAGATAAAGGGTCTTGACAGACAGACAGACAGACGGACGGACAACAAAATGATCCTATAAGGGTTCCGTTTATCCTTTTGAGGTACGGAGCCCTAAAAAAGGTACTATTGACAGATTTAGCTTCAAATAAAATCCAGGATAAACCATGTTGCAGGAGTGTTCGAAAGCAGTACCATGGCCCGCCCTGGAACGCAAAGGGCAATTAAAAATACATGGTTACCCACTTGTGTTCCTTTAATCAGTAAAAGTCTGGCACTCCCTCTCACTCTACCCAGAGTATAAGAACTTATTTGATGATTTCTACCTCTAAAAGTAAAAAAAAAAGCACATACCGTGTCGAAGGCTAAGCTCAAAGCTTACCTAATAAAATCATCAGAAAAGCTATGAACAAACAGCTTCATTATACCAGGAATTTGATTAGGAATGAGTGGGAGGCAGGCAAGTTAAAGATCAAAGCTTATGGAAATATAACGAGGAAACAGTTATGAAATGAAAACAGACTATAGACTAGTCCGCACTAGGTCATAAAGCCTGATACAATGTTGCGTGATTTGTGACAATATATCTTTGAAATATATTAATGTAAACGAAGCTAAAGAAATGAGTAAGGATAGTAACAAGTCGAATTCTGTATTGCCTGGCTCTCAGGGAAATAAGGTGCAGGGTTGGATGAATTAAATATCTGCTAAACAAACACTGGTTATACTGAACTCTCCACAAAGTAACCCTACGCTGTGCATATGCGTGTCCCCTGCTCCGCAGTTGGTAAGCGACTGGCTTACGGCGGCGTGGCGTAGTGACGTGTCACATACAAAAGTGATGTGTCAGCACTTTGTTCCTACATGACTTTATTATATTCGAAATTATAACATACAAACTAACATTATGAGCAGTGGTGGTCGAGTGGTCTATTTTCATCACCAATGCTCACAAAAAGGTGAAGGAAAACATCGTGAGGAAACCGAAAATTCGAAGATATGTGACATCCACCAATCCGCACTGGGCCCACGTGATGGATTACGGCCCATTCCCTCTCCTAGAGAGAAGGCCTACGTCCCAGCAGTGGGAACATTATAAGGCTGACTATGCTATTATTATAAAGATATTGACAAAGTGTGCTAAGGCTGGTGAGTTTGTCACCCTTTCACCACAGATCCTATTCCACTAGAGACCTTTCAAACTCAAACGGCTGGACAGATTTGAGTGAGATTAGACCCACGGGTAGAACATGTCCTGGAATAGGACAAAGGATACTTTTTGTTTCGAGGGATTATCCCAAAGGAACGTACTTGGGATAATTTCGTACTTTCACGAGATCGATACCGCTCAATTATTTTCAGCAACCGATTAATGACAGGTAAAGTATTTTTTTTATTAGTCAATGTGCTATGCCGGAACATTTATTTTTCTGTACTAACTGCTCGTTTGTGCCTCTAAATCTGTAGGCACAAGTTATCGAGCAAGGAAAGGCCTTGAAGTACTGTGCAATTTGTTAAAATTTCAAAAAGAACACAACAGTATGTAGCTCTATAAAAAGCCAATAAAATTCTCTACGGAACTTGTAACAACTTCATCGGCCTTCGAATATTTTTTTAACGGCAACCCTTTTATTTTTTAAGCTGGCAATCAAACAGCTGGACTGCGCAAACGCATCGAATACAGACGACAGGTGCGCGCGCTTCCTTATGTATACCTAACCATAAAATTATATTAACTGAGGAATTTAGGTTTATTGCCATCTGTGGATATTGGTATAATCGAAGGTTTTCTTTTGTATGATAATTGATACACCTACTAGTATTACTTTTATACAGCTTATTAGAAAATCTCTTTCATGCTCTTCAGAAGGCCAAATGAGAGTTTTTTGACGCACTCTATTGTATTAATGTACCTAAATGTCAATTGGTATTGAAACCGTACGAGCGCCGCCGGTAGCAGTTATGAAAAACTTCTTTTTAACCGACATAAAAAAGGAGGTTCTTGATTCGACGGAAACTTTTTTATGCATGTTCCCCGATTACTCGTACTCACCTAGGCTGACTCGAGTTTTTTTGTTTGATAGGGTATAAAACTGCCCAGGTGGTCCCATAGTATCAAGGTTAGGATCTGATGATGGAATCCTGGAGAAATCAAGGAAATGGGACCGATTTCGTTAAAATCTATTTCATTTCGGGATATTAGCCTAATCTTTCTGACAAAACATTAATCGGCTAGAAATTATATAAGACACTTTCATTTGAGAATCAATCATCATTATTTCGTCATTATTTAAACTTTAAAATTTAATTCGCAAGTTTCTTGTATGTTTGACTAGAGTATTTGGTCAGCACTGTAGCAATTATGTCTGTCTGTCATATCTTATATTTGCTATAAAACTATAATTGCAACGTGATAGCACTTTAATTTAAATGTAACCGCCCCCACTGAACTCGCAATTGCACCTATAAACTTTTAATTAACTATATTGCGAAATAAACAAACACACTGCAAGTACAAACAGTAAACGCAACGCCTCTTAACTTTACCATTTCGAAATCTGTTACGAAAATAATTCATTAAGTTCACCACCTATCAATCCAATTTGTTTAATTGAGCCTTCGCAAAACTAAATACGAAAGGTCAGGAGTGTGACTGTTGATCAATCACATTTTGTATTAGCAGATGCGAAACGAACTGGGGGTCATGGATTTAAGCTTCGTCATTATGATGGAGAGAATGTTAAACGTCATTTGTTTTAAGAAATAAATGAATAGTCGCGAGATGAAGTACATGAGACGGATGTGAATAAATATGTGGTTGGATGGATCAGTATTAGCGTGACGGGTGACAGAACAGAATGAAAATAAAAACGTGTTGCGTCGACCCCAAATAACACGGGACAAGGGCAGGAAGATCATGATGATGGATGAAGTAGCAGAGGGAGTCCAATGAAATTATGAATGGAATTTTATGAAAATTAACTGATCAAAGGAAAGAAGAGAAAAAACTGTTGCGCCGTACTCAATGATCTTCATCCACAGCCCAATTTCTCCAGTATCATCTAGGTTTTGCCCACGAAGTCGGTTTCCTCGTAGCTACAACTTAGGGGGTCCTTAAGTCACGAGTTAACAGGTTACTTTTAGGCAAGTGTGCTCCATCGTCAACCACATCATCGCTTACCATCAGATAAAATAATGGTAAAGCGCGAGCCTATCCATAATAAATAAAAAATGGCAACAATATACTCAGCCTACCTCGTCCGCAAATAACATGGGACAATTTTGCAGGAAAATTTTGAAGTCGGTAAATGTTAAGTTCATTCAGTTGTACTAAATTAAAGTCTAAAGATTCTTTTTTTTTTTTAAATTAGGTTCTTGTATCCCAAAATTGCCTAAATTAAATTTCTATCATTTTAGCAATTTAAAATCTCGATCCCTAATCCACTACAATCCGCCTTATAAATCCTTTTGTACAGTCATGCCGATTCTTATCAAGAGTGTTGAGAGGTATCATCAAGTAGCTTGATAGCTAGACGATTGCTAACATCCGCTCTGCACTCATAATATTATGATAGTAAATTGCTTCACTCAAGACTTCAAGAGAAGTCTGGTAAGCTCGACTGAAATATTTATTTATTGTTAATAAATTTACGTGCAACTATAATTAAGAAGCTGAATATTTATGGCAAAATATATTAACCATTAAGTAAAGATATTAACAAAACATGCGAACGTAAATTGAGTAAGCTATAGTTTCACAAGAAGCAGATAAAATAAAATCTTATAGGGTAGGTACTCGAGAAATATTTGCAAATCACTATTCGATAATCGATATAAAATTATAAAGTTTAATAGCAAGCCATTTGCCAAATAATAATAAATTCTCCATTCATGGTCACGCTAGGAGCGCTAAGCAGAAATAATAATAACTAAATTCATGTAAAATATAGTTTACTTAACAAATTGTTACCGTAATTACGATATTACAACACAATAAGCGATATTCGATCGACGTAGGTGGGCGTCGGCTAATGAATCGATTTTGTTATGCGATTGCATTTGAATCGAATTACGATAAAGTTGTAATAAAATTGTGGAATAAAGTGCTGATATTATTTTCGCGAAATTCTCCAATATAGTCACGGATTAATGGAGACTTCAGATTCAAGATTCAAAGATTCACTATTAATTTTAGGTCCTACTTTTTTTATGGTGAATGTAATAATAAAGAGTATATCCATATCTCTTTTTATCGTTCCTAGACTTATAGCGCTTGATAAACAACTACAATCCGAAGTTGACCATTGTTATACGGTACACAACACATTTTAAAATTTTCGTATTAAAATTATATACCTATGCAAAAACGTGCATGAAAATGTTCAAGCCTTCAAAACTGAGCATGAAAAAATATAGATTAGTTATTGCAGATTTCTCTGAGCACTTAGTATAGCAGTATTTCTATTCAAATGTAGATGTATCCGGATCACATGACCTCACCGCATCGACCATCAAACACGGATTGGCAAGTTAAGAATACTTATAACTGAGTCGTACGATTGTTCGAAAGTGTTACCGTGGCCCGGGAACGCAAAGGGCAACTGAAGGACACTGGTGTGGTTTTAGTCAGTAAAAATCTGACACGCCTTTACTCCTTTATTTGACGATTTCGTACCTCATGAATAAAAAATGCAATACTCATTACTGGTGAAGTTGCAAAGAAGATCAATGCAATACCTAAAATAGTCACATAACTCCATCAGACTGATTCAAAACAGTGGTAAGCAAACCCTCAAGAGATAAACAGCGTCTAAAAGAGGCAAACCTTCATAAATTCAAACATATCGTCGCTTAAGACAAGTTGTTTAAGTGCCCTGATAATGTTTTCACCAGCAAAAGCCAACTGATCAATAAAACCAGCA
Source organism: Mythimna vitellina (assembly GCA_949316375.1). Taxonomy (NCBI): domain Eukaryota; kingdom Metazoa; phylum Arthropoda; class Insecta; order Lepidoptera; family Noctuidae; genus Mythimna; species Mythimna vitellina. The sequence continues at coordinate 8,849,272 of OX438696.1, forward strand.
GTTTTATAGCCAAAGATTAATCTTAAACTGGAGCAGAATTTGTTGTTAAACAAGTTTTGCAAACAATTCTTGCTTCACTGTGCTTCTGTTGCATTTTATATCGCTTTAAAGAATTCTAATCGCGTATAATTTGTATCTGATTTCGAAGAAGCTGAGGTTGATAAGGAATTTGATAGTGCGTTAGCCAATGTAGAGATTACAGTCGCTTACTTAGCTAATAAAAAGTTTGTACGTAACGTGATTGCATGTCGTAATTGGCTATTTAACATTATCTACGAAGGATGTGTACTGCACAGTCTAAAGATATGCAGGTAGTTTACATTTACTCGAGCGCATACTGAATTATCATGTCTTTCAGCCGATTTCTAAAAATAAAATTGGAAAATCAGCTTCAACCAAAAAATCGGTCGTATTTTTTTTAATATTTTAGTCTGGTGTTGACTGCGATCGCACCTGATTGTAAGCAGTGATGCCATCGTTGCTGGTGAAGCGTACTAGTTTATTAAGAGCCTATTCACTCTAGCCTTAAAGACACCTAAAACATTATCGGATGGTAAGACAGCAGCAGGCAAATTGTTGAAGTATAAATAACGGCGACGAGGCGAAACACTTAATCCAGATTGTCGCTCAATAATTGAAAATTCATTACCTACAACATAAATTCTATCTATTATAACTTTTTTGTTACTGAAAAATCATCAAATACCTCCTCTCACACTCTGTGAAAGCGAAAGGGAGGGTTAAACTTTAACTGATTTGACTTATCCGTGTTCCTTCGGTTGCTCTTTGCGTTTCAGGCTCGCGGTAACTGTTTCAAACAATACTGCAGTTCTGGGTACCTATTATTTGTAACATTATTACCCTACACGCTTAGTAGTAGTTACGCTTGAAATATCACAGCAATATATCATCGAACAATTTATCTATACGATTACGAGATCGTTACGAGATCGTCACGATATCGTGACACTATATTAGAAGGTATGGTCCAACTTAACAATAACTTAACAATATTAACGATCAAAACTAATTATTTATGGGGAGATAATGTTAGGTTAACAGGAGTCATTAAATTAATGAGCGGATGACGGTAATTAAGTGAGAATATTTATAGGTCATAAATATAAACTAATTAGCTGACTAAATTATATTGACACATATTTACTTTTTTATTTTTACTTCGTTAAAAGACTACCTACTGAGCGACACAAAATGCTTGTTGTACTGCAACAATTGTAAATAAAAATATAATTATGAAAAAAAAACCGCTTTGTAGCTACCCGACCCGTAAAGGCGATCTATAAAATTAAATGTAATCATAAATGTCAATATCAATGTCGTACTTTCACATCTTAATACTCAATCCCGAATAATCTTTATAGATCTGACATCATCGAATTTCGTGGTCATAACGGAATATGACTTGATTTCAAAAGGAAATTGAAGTAAAATATTATATCAAGTATCTTTATCAGATGATTGTATTATAACATTCTTATTAGAAATAATAAAAAGTCTAAGGTTTCAATAAGTATAGCAATTTACGTTTATTGAGATAGGGCTTAATATCTTGTTCCATATGGATGAACGTATCTGATTTCTCCATAATTATGTATTTCTCTATCTGGAACTACAAAGTTTTATAGAGAAGAAAGAACAGCTGCGTAAAATCATTGTAGATTTAATGACAAGGCAATTTTAATTGCAGCTCAGCAAAAATACTTTGGTGTAATGTTTAGATCTACTAAGGTTAAATTCGAAGAGAAATTGAACGCTCTCTAAGTAGTCTTCCATAGACCATTTTAGAGGCAGATAAATATTGATGTCACATCAATCACACAACAAACCACAGCTAATTGAGTCGTATACTTACTGATTAGACAAAAAGCAGTCTCATGAAAAATGTACGCACACACATTTTTCACACAACTCCAAGTTCTAATCCAGCTTATCTTTTTGCTACCATCAACATAGATCAAGCAGTAACCACCAGTTTCAAGCCCGTTAACTACGCGTATCGAATTGAAAACGAATCGACAACCGCATATAATGGACGTTACATAAAATTGTACTTACGCAGAAATTATGACACCGAAGTGTTCGCATTACTCAAATTATGCTTCCTTCTCGTACATCTGAAACAAGAAATTAATTTTGTTATAGATGGAACAATAAAATAGCTATTAAATGTTAAACAAAGTGAGAAAGCAATGACTAGTTTAGTCAGTGACACTTTAACACATTAAAAAGATTTTATAGCTGATGAAGATAGTGCTCGTTATAAAGAAGAGTTCGCTGTTGCGTCATTGTTCGCTTCTAAACCTGAGAAACCGTAAAATCTCAAGAAAATCACACAGGCAACCGTAACAATAAAAGACAATCACAAAATCAAACACGGCACAAGATTCTTACTAATAAGATACGACAATGTTCCCAATAATCAGAACCTAAATCGAAAGGCACCGTTCTAAGAACCCATCGCTTCCTACAGCAACAAAAAGTCGTTGCATCATGATCCTTAAGGTCAGCTCCCAACATTGTCTAACCACAATGGCAATTGTGAGAAAGAATCGCCAAGGGAACAATAGAACCGAGTCAGCAATTAGCAATACCAATTAAATATTTGTTTAGATAGCATATTGTTGTAGCTGATCTGTCAGGCTAAACAAAAATGGACGTTGAAATTGGAAACAATAGTCTGTGGTCTGTAATTTGATTACTGATGTTTTCTTGTACATTCAATTCTTCGACTGATTTTGAATAGTATGACAGCAGTTTAATCTTCATCGCGCTTTATATTCCATTTGCTCAGTCATGAAAATTTTTTGCTTATTGTACGATGCATCGCAAACAATAGGAACTCAGTTATATGAGAGAGAAACAGAGAAGAAAATATAGACGTATTATTCTGAATCATTCCAGATAAATCATCTCTTCTGAATGTGAAATGCATTAACGACAACATACTACGGTAAACTGAAGTTAATAAGCAAGAACAATAAGAACCATACGCAGATGACAGACCCATGAGCCAATTGTTTCTTTATAATGGCGCAAATAAAGAAGCAGAGAATAAAATTATAGTATTCGCAAAATCACATTAACCATAGTAAAGGGAACATGTCCAGTCAGACGAAGGAATGTAACCATAGGTTGTCATTAATTGATTACATGGAAACAGAATGCAGGATAAAGGATCGCCTCATTGTTCTTTAGAAGTGAACGACTTTAATATATCGAATTCGATTTCAATATTTAAAAAAAGGGATACAAGGGTGCCGACCCCAAGTAACATAAGTCAAGGATAGGAAGATGGAGAAAATATAAAAATATCTAATGTGACTAAATTTTCCCGTAATAAAATATAGTAGACTGTGGACCGATAAAAGACGGTTTTGTTATTGTGAAAGAATTACGCATGTAAAAACATAATCATGGAATGGTTAATGAAAATAAGTGGAACAAAAAAAGCAAAAGTAAACTTAGCTATAAGATGTTCTTGAAAAGATAAATCAGCAATCATGCAGCAAATATTAATGAACATAAAGAAACACAAATAAAACAAGTGTAACACAACAACCCTTGCATAAGTGATGTCAACGTTTCGGTGCGCTGCGTAGGCGCAGAGTGGGTGTGGGAACCGGTCCACGTGACTCAGTTACTGGACAATAATTTTGGTGGTACGACAGTTACGTCATGAAATTAATAGGAACAGGGTTATTGTTTAGGACCCGAATGAAGCAAGTGCGCTAAAAGTTGTGGTGTGGAAGGAGATGCAAGGCTAATCGAAGGCAGTTCAGAAGTCATACAAAATATTGATGTTCACAAAAATGAATTTTAATATTACAATAATAATTTTATTCTTGACCGATAGCGTAAATCACAATCGAGTACCAGTTTATATATCATCTTTATAATAGACGAGTATGTGTAAGAAATATCCCTCAATATAAATATCGTTCAATTGTGTTTAATACGTACTTATCGGATCAATAGCAACATTAAGTGTTTTCGCACCAAAGCTTTGCCATGTGTAATAAATGGAATTAAGTACCACTTAAGTCATACCAGGTGGCAGACCGTCTAGAAGTAGGATAATAACTTAATTCGATTGGCTCATATTAGTAACAAGTAATACAAGTCCTTTCCCTTCTAAATATATCAAATTGGGTAATATTTAATTCATATATTAATGAAGTTTATAGGCTAATAGCTAGTCCCCATTTCCATAATCCAGAATTTTAGGAAAAGGAATTTCTTAATTGGTACGATTTAGTACCATACTCAACCTGCATACGGCACCCTAAGTTAAAAGTTGACGTCAATTAAAAGTAATAAGGATTTTACAACATGAGGTGCATTTTATTACTTACAACTAATTGAATATTTTATTTGATAGGGAATCATTATTTTAGCACCAATAATAAAAATAAAGCTACCAATTAAGAGCATATACATAAAAGTGACGATTTTACGACTTTCTTTGATCATCGATGATCGATTAACGATATCAATCATCTTAATCTTTAACAGTCTAGTTTCCGTGTGTTACGCCATGTCTCTATAAACTTGCCGGCGACTGGTTTGACTAGGCATCAAACCTGATCGATCATTAATATATTTACGAAGAAACGAGAATTGAATCGGGATATACTTGTGCTCTTTTTGCTTGCTATCTTAAGTTTTAAAGATTCTATGACGAAGTTTGTAGAAGAAAACTGCCTAGATAAAGTGGGACTGTGTTAAATATATCTGCCACATGCCGATCGAACGATGGGCCCATAAAATACATCGAATGACGTGCTCGCAGCAGACCACGAAGGAGATGGCGGGACGACAGGATTGAGGATGTTCTTAAAAAATTGGCAAGATGTGGGACACAGTCAGGAATAATGCACAAATTGCACCCGTACGAAGCCGGGGCGGATCATTAGTAAGTATTTTAGTTTTTTTAAACTTCTAAACTAATATTCTAATTGACTATCGATTTAGAAAGTAATTTTGGAATGCTTTAACTTATATTTAAGTGCCTTTAAGTACCCATTGATGCTCACGAACTTTATGATCAACTGTACGTAAACGATGGCGGTTTAACTGTTGTTCTTCATAACATAAAACGATTCTCACACATCTCACGATAATACAGAATAATCGTGCAGATGCATACATTGTAACATCTTACCCAAGCCATTTACAATTTCAATTTACTATCGCGGAGTCTTCATGCTCAAATCATCTGAACCATTGATAAAAATTGCCTTTACGTGTTACTCAAAACTATAGCAATTTATCACGCTAAACACATACCTAGTTACCCACTTATTGAAAATTGGACCACCCGAATATCTCGGAATCGCAACTCGATTGAATCTTTTGTAATCGATGTAACAGTATACTAAATCGATTTACGTGTAGTTGTGTACATGGCTTGGTGTTGTGTAGGGGACGGACAAGTAACACGGAACAAAAAAGAAAAGAATAGGAGTTTCTTTTTTGGCTTTCGCTGAGCGTGGGCTGTAGGGAGTTAAACCGAAAGAAATCATTCAAACAAACATGAACAGGTTGAATAAATAAACATTGAATATAATAGAAATTCTGATCACAAAACAAGATTTATCCGTGCCACACCGGTAGTCTGTGCTAACGACGTATTTAGTAAGACCGCTGAGATCTCAATGTTGGTCAAAAGTTTATCTACGGATTCAAATAAACAGCGTGATATATCTTACGTCTCAATTCTGTAAAGGAAACAGTAATTTGATTTACCTTTATTGTGACGATAACGTCTTGATGCAATTTGACGTTTTCCTAGATATCACTAACAATATTAATGCAACTAAGGCGAGTTAGAATAAGATACGTATCGTCTATAAAATAGATATGATTGCGATACAGCTTTGTAGCTCTATATATCCACGTAGGAATTTAAATACAAAATCCTGCATCGCGGGATTAGAACATGCACAAAAGTCCGAAAACAACTGTCGGGCAGTTGCCCAGATCAGACACAATATCCGTCTGGTCGAAATATCCTCCCTTTTCAATGAAGGTTTTTGCGACTCTAAAACGTCTCATAAACGAGAATTACTAATATCGATAGCTGAAGTATCAATTAACGTAAGGGACATTTTTACATTTTAGGTAAGACTCTAATCAATAAGAGTTTATTTAAGAATACTTAAAGAAAAAATTAACTGGCAACAAACAATAAAGTGAAGTTTATCAAGCTAATAAAAAAAGAGAAACCACCAGACAACTTGCTGAAACATTACTTCATAAACAGTATAACGTGAAAGTAAACTTTTAAACTGACCAATACCTGTCAAGTCCAGTCAAGTTTTAAAATTTTACATAAATACAAATGCCGCTATTACATATGCCCCAGTCGCAATTATGGTTGATATTCTCATCATTGTCTCCAGAAACTATTGTCATATTGCCAAATAGCCTACTCAAGATATAGCACGTTTGGAACTAAACAAAGCGACTAATTTGGAATGCAGTGTCCGTGAGTTTTTACTCAAAGATCGTCAACATGCCGTTATGAATGTCAATTAACATGCACAAACTGTGGAAGAAAGCCGGTTCTAGCTTCTTGTGTAGATAAACAAAGGTGATGGTTTAAGTAAATGAAGGCTGTAATAGGAAGTCCTACTTGTGAAGGACATGCTTGAAGTGGCAGGTTGCATAATAATCGGAAAATATTTTGTGTGTCGCTTTCTAACCAATTATTGCGTGTATGCTTTTTTTCTTTGATGTGGGAAATCATTAACTGTCTTCTCCCGCTCTAGGGTGAAGACTTTTACTGATTTTGAAGACCTGACCATTCCGTTCAAGGGCCACGAAAAACTATTTGGAACATTCCGGTATTTTTAATTAATTCCCTTAAAATATAATAATACATATAATTGAAAACATGATAACACAATGATTATTTAGAAGGATTCATAAATATTTTGATAGATACTGGCGAGAACTTTCCTGTATCACTAGAATAACTTTTGTAAGATAGCTAGATACAGACAGCTACTAAACCACAATTTACGCAAAGCAAAACTTACTTTCATACATTTTCATCGGTTGCATGTTCGTATGCAACTTCGAATTACACCTGCCTGCCTATATCTAATTTGAACTCACATTAAAATTTATTTATATTCTTAGTACTTTCACCCCTACCATATTGCTAGTGAATTAAAAGTCCCTGTGCAACACCCAAGCCAGGTCGATGCATCGGCAATTTTACGAGGAACACTCGCTAGGTACCGATTAAAAGAGCACGATTCAATTTGGGCTGTCGATAGTTAAACCGCACCTACCTACTCATAAATGTTCAATTGCTTGTCAAAGCTTACGGCATAGCTGTTTAAAACTTATTAGAGATGCATTTACGATACATGGAGACTTGTTTACATAACTAATAAAGTTTAGTATTGTTTTATTACGATAAATTCTCATAAATTTTATGATGATTTGACTACTACAAATTGTATGTCTGTCAACGTAAAAAAGAGCGTTTTCATAGCAATCAACATTGAAGTTAGTGGAATTGAAAACCGTCGTGTTACAAAATCAAATAAGGCAATAAGTTATAACGAAGAACCAATAAAAAATAACCCTTCATCCAATCCTTTTACAATTTCCTAATCCGGTACACACGGCTTTGAAATACCGGCAAATCATACATGAGCAAATAAAATAGTAGAACAATAAAAAAAAAGTAATGTCGGCAAACTGAATACAGCAAGTGGCCAATTGACATTTCCTTCAAATGGAATTTTATCGAGCCATTCTCTTGTCCTTTAGTTGGTCTTACATGGCTAGCAGTTTTTTAACAAGCGCAGACAATACTGAGACATACGGCTGCCACGACAAGTCAACGTGAAAAAAAAATAAGGCGATACGTCTACTTCTTGTCCTTTAAATCGGTACCATAATGTTTTCTTCGCGATTTGGCTCTTAACTCAAATAAAGGTGTATACTAACAATTTTCCGTGGTTAAGCTGACTGTTAATTTAAAAAAATGGTTTAGAATTATCCGAAATTTTATAAAATACAAATCATATTACCAGCACTTGAGGCTTGAACAAACGTTTTTCTTCCCATCAATCAACTCAATAAGCTAAATTAACGACAGCTTACACTTAAACACAAACACGCAGTTCACTTTTTTCCACAAGTCACTTTAATTGACGAGTCGCAAAGCCTCTATGTCATACATCGTTAAAAGCACGTAACAGTATCCAGTTTGCATTGCGTAAAGACCGACGTAGCGAGTTGATAAAGACAAAAAATATCCGAATACGATTACATATCGGTATAAACTCGATCAACCGGCAATGCTCGGTTTTTGCACGCATGTCCACTCACTTGGAGCAGCGCCCTTCATTGATATTAAATTGGTAAGAAAGAATATAGAATTGAACGATTTTGAAATCAAAAGGTGAATTTTTGTGTTAGTAGAGGTTAAAACTACATATATGTAGGTAAACTAAATTTGAAACGTGGGGTCTTGAATGAGCAACCGTGCTTCATCGACGTGGACCACATTGTCGGTTTGCATCAGGTGAGATAGTGGTCAAAAGCGATGCTACCAATAATAAAAAACCCAAACGAATTATACATATAGGTATATTTAACAACTACACAGATTAATTATCTATTTGAGTTGAATAAAAGAGTAATTATAGAAATAGATTATGAATCATAAGGTCAAGAATATTCAAATACGGTAAATCACATCCAATCAGGTAATCATGATGACGAAAAGAATCTCCTCTAACCTGTCTTTGATTGAGCACTGCATATTCATAAACAAGCTTTCGAAACTCTCTTTATGCATATTAATTACCATCAATCAAGTTTGTAAACTGAACGGAGCTAATTGGCACCACCTAACATGACTAGATTACTTTATCGTACGAAACTGGAATAAAGGTGGGCACTGAGTGGACTGCAAAAAGCTACCGTGACTAGAACTTGGTTTAATTTATCAGTCTGTGAATAATGTGGACACGCGTCGATCAGTCTGCTGAGCTAATTTCAGTGGAATCGGTGAGACGACATATAGATAGAAAAGCCAATTTTAATGGGGAACGTAAGACGTCTAACGGAAACGAATTACAGAAACTTAAATTAAATAAGAAACCAAAAACGGGGTCTAACCTTTCGATTCTAAAAACTGCGTATAAAGAGACCGTTACTTTAGCTAAAATATTGAGTTTCAACATAGAGCCGTAAAGAATTTTACAGTTAAAGCAAAGATCATACAGATCGTATGACACTTTAGTCAAATATTGACTACTAAAGCTGACGACTCACTAAACAGTAAATGTTAAGGACATAATTAGTCATGAATAACATTTAGTAATCTCAAAAGATTTACAAAATCACAAAATACAACAAGCAGGAGTAGAATATAATTATCTTCTCGAATTCTTTATAGATCAATGAAAGCGATGATTAATTTTACAAATACGAAATGTTCCGAAAGTCAAAGGGCAACTGAAGGAACACAGATGGGTTATTTAGTCAATAAAAGCCTGACACTTGATGATTTTTTTTTTGGGAACTTGAAACCCCAAAATCAAAGGCGAAGATTATCAACAAGAAACAGCTAGTTACAATAATATTCAACATAGATACGAGTAATGTAACAGTGTAGCAACCACCATAAGCAGCGATTAAAATCAGGTGTCAGAATAAGTGCTAGCCACAAACAGTAATAAATAAACCAAGAAATAGTCGTTTTACAATAGAAATCACGTTAAACATGAAACGTGATTTGCTGGTAAAATGTGAATCTCCCACGTTCGAAGCTTCGCAACGACATTTGAAACTTGAAGACTAATGTCTTTACACAACAAGTAGGGACACCAGTATTTTCTCTTTTTAATTGCATTTGTTCAATCTGCTTAGTCTTTTTCCAACTATTTTGTGGTGGTAGTATTTTACACGGAGAGATTGCCTATATGACCTTCGCAACCGAGTAATTGAATAATTCTGTAGCCACTGACAAGTTTGGTGTTAGACTTTTTTTGGCTTCTTACTAGTTATCCGTAACGACTGATAAAGATCTACAAGTGACAGCCAGGACCATCGGCTTAGCGAGCTTTTCGAGGCATGGAGGAATCTCGATATGTTAAGATAGTCAAACATCTTCAGATCGACTTCGGCAAGTGTTGCTTAACCTCTAAGATTGACCTGTGCGGTTATTATTACTTCATCTTCATTATCATCATTTCTTCAGTGTTTATGTGGCGTCTCTCCGCAGACCATATCCCACCTTCCATACTGCATGACGTGGCCTATTTACCTGTTCACGTAGGGATCTAATGACAGCATCAGCGGACGGCATTGCCGTGACCGAATACTGGGCCAGGCAAGGAATTTAAAATTAGTTTTGCCATCGACACGACAAGAAGATCATCATTTCAATCGAAAGATGTCCACTGTTGAACATAGGCCTGCCCAAGTGTCGACATAACGACTGGTCATGTGCGTCTCACATCCATCGGGTTCGCGCAACCCACACCAGGTAATAGGTCCACCTTGTGGGAGGTCTTCTAACGTTGCGTCTTCCGGTACGCGGTCGCCACTCTAGAACCTTTCGGTTCCAAAGACCATCTGTTCGGCGAGAAATCTTCCCGGGCACATATTATTACTTAGCCCTATTCAATTGCATTCTGTAAAGGTTTTTCTTACGCACAGTATAATACTGAATTAATGGTAAAACCAAACAGGTAACTTTGCAGTATCATAGGTCTGAAGCGGTAACAGAAATTAAATTAGAAGAGAAAATATCTTAAAGGAAGTTAATTACAATGAGTTATGGTAATTAGAACCTGTAAAACTACTGGCGTAACCCCGGGAGGCGAACAATAATCTCAATAAAGAATTTAAAATAGCGTGAATTCAAATAGATATTACCTATGTACCGTAAAACTATTCTTTAGATATTGGAAATACTAAAAGTAAGGACTGTTTTTTGATGCATATAATGTATTTTTACTCAATACAATAAAACTAAGGTTTAAATAAGCTTCGAATGGAACAGAAAGCTAGAGAGCACACTAATATTATAAAGACGAAAGTTTGTGATGGTGTGTGTGTGTGTGTATGTGTTTGTTACTTCTTCACATTCAAACAGCAGAATGGAATTGGATAAAATTTGGCAGGGCACACGGGTAGACGGGTAGATATCCTGGAATAGCATATAGTATATTTTTTATCCTGTGAGTGTATTCCCTAGGGATAATTTCCTATTATCACGGGGGCAAAACCGCTGGCTACAGCTAGTGAATACATATCTCTCATTAAATACAAATTCTCAGAAAACCGAGTCCCGTAGCCAGTTAAAACCGTGGCAAATGATCGTCAGGTCTATAAAAGTTCAAGCTTCGACCAGTCAAGGTCCCGAGGATGCCGTTATCGGGACAGCACCGTCACGAGACGAGCGGTGCTTTCTGCACTCCGGAATACTGCGGATGCACGCCCAACGAGTTTCCATTGTAAGGTCGGGTCTTGATTTAGGATGTCGCCCGTGAAAGCACGGTAATTGCTTTCTCTTCGATTGTCGGCCACGATGGCCGTTCGAATAAGCTTGGGTTTACATCAAAGGGAATATCATCTCAGTTACGTAAAGGTCTTAGCAACGATGCGAGAGTCTAATTCTCAGATACTGTAGCATGAATTGTGTTCGGTTACAAAAAGTTCAAAGAATAAAACCGTGTGTACGACATTATCTTAAAACTATATTAAAAAACTAGTTTCTGCAAGCAGCTTCCCAAAAGTAAGATTCCTCCTAACAAACTTTGGACCCCCTTTCCATCCCACGGGGGGGTGAGTTTTGGAAAATCCTCTCTTAGTGCTCGCCTATGTTATAAAAGGAGAGCTTTTTCAAAATTTCACACTCCTAGTCCTCGTAGTTTCGGCTATGCGTTGATATGTCAGTCAGTCAATTTCTCCGTTTATATATTTAGATATAATATCTCTTTCTATTGGCCCAGGTATTGATTTGTAAAAGAGCACGCCAGCGTTGCACTCCATAGCCGACCCCAATGACGCGCAGTAAACTTTCGTTTGATCTTCATTTTCAACCCCTCCATAATGCCCTCTATCCTCTCGGTCTGTGTCTGTAGCCTCTCGGTCAAAAATATATAAGACTATAATATATTTTTATAACGATATTGTACTACTTATCTCTGAATCTCTCTCTTAGTCTCTTAGACTTTCGTAGACAGAGCACACCTTTTCTACTAATGACGTACGGCAAACAACACGGGACTGCCGAACGATCCCGAGGTTCACGCCATCCCCGAGGCCCCGTAGGTTATCTATCGATCTAGAATATATTAAAATCAGTATACTTTTTGGGGGCCGTGGCTGTGGTTTACAAAAAGGACGTCTACCTCTGCTCCCCAAAGCCGGTCTCAATGGCGCGGTGAACTGCCGTACAATTCCAATTTTTTTTCCCCTCCCCGACGCCTCGTAGATAACGTAGATATAGAATATGACTAAGGTAATAAGTGTAGAAGGATCTGCTTGTAAGCACCAAGTATTAAAGGTATATTGCCAAAAATTACAACACTTGCCAATATTACACAAGGACAACTACGTAACTTCGGTCCAAAAAACGAATTGACATCTGTGCTTAATCTATAACACGTCAATGTTCGTGCATAAATGGAAACAGGTATTGGCAACGTCACGACCGGCATTTACTTATTATCAAGAATCGAGCTAAGAAGTCCGTTGATTGTCTAGACTATGGACTCTAACCAGTAGAGTGGCGCTGCTGTTAAATTGGGATCGTAATGATCGGATAGCTGAGTAATCGAGCACCGTATAAGGCAGACGAAATTAAAAGCTTTTATGTTATTATAGAGGTAGGTGAGACAAAAAACATGAAAGTTGACATATCATGGATGAAGGAACTGGAAGCAGCTAATGAGAGTACTGTGCTACCAGTTATTTTAAGTGTCGCTAACACTACCCATTAGATAGGAGAGAATGAGATGAGAAAGATGAAAAGGAAACGACTAAAGAAGCCGAAAACATAGCTCAAGGAATTCCGAAAAGGAATATATTAGACGTAGTAGCTCTTATCTTGTCTCAAAACGTGTATCAAACAGAAAAAGCGTCGTTACACTCGTTGTTTGACAAACATAAAAAGCATTTAAACTATCCCAAGCATCTCAAAACCTCGGTCCACCTAGTTAATTTCGATTTTACTAGCCAAATAAAGCCTACATAGATCGGATAGCCTTTCACGTACGTATACAGACGATAATGGCCAAAGATTAAGATCTTTTTCGAATGAAATCGTAAGTAACGGACAGACTGGTCGTTTCCATATCGGGCTGTGACGATTAGACACTGGCTGTTGTTCGAGACATTTTATTATATTATCTACGGTATGATATCATTTCTATTGGTTGTATAGCTGGTAAATTATTGTGTACGAACAAATAGATGGGCGGAATTGTCTTTAGTAACAAGAAGTTATTGTTCCTGAAGAATGTTTCAGTCTTCATATCAGTGCGCATAAATTGGATAGTTGACTCAACTTTTGTATAAATTATTACACAAATAATAAGAAGTTTTCGAATCCGTTCAATATTAAGCAATTTAGAAACCCTTAAATTCTGGTGGAAGGAAACCTGTCGAGTAACAGAATAAGGATGCACATACTGAAAAGTGACATCACCGCCATTAGGTTACGAGTGTACAAAAGAGATAAATAAATATTCCAACCATGCCTTCACTCTTTCTGCCAATATTTGCTTTAAATTATTATTCTTTAAAGCAAATATTGGTAGAAAGAGTGAAGGCATGGTTATTCAGTATTTAATATAATATTATATGCTAATTGCTGCTTCATTTAATATCTAACCAATTTTGATGCTGTTTTCAGGAAAAAAAAACATTTGGTGTTATTTCTTGTTTACTATAAAATATTGCACAAAAAGGAACACAGGCAAGTATACAATTAGACCTACACAGTTTCGTGTTTTCTATCGCTCATTTTATTTATGTCAGTCCTTTCTTGTCCTATTAGAGTTTGCTTTAGTTAGCAAATCTGATTGAATGCAATATAATTTCGAAAACGTTGAACATTACAGACTTAAGCGGCGCTAAAGCTTTTAGTTGATCGCCATTAAGGGAAAGTGAATTTAAGAGATTGAAATAAACAATGGTAGACTGTATTTTAAAGTGATATTAACTTCCTCTACTTTATTTTCACTTGAAAATATTCAAGGATAGAGTCTGCAACATTGTACAGAAATCAGACTAACTGCATTAGCTAACTCGGTTTCTTTTACACAAAAACTATCTAGTTTGTAGGGTAGCCAAAACCGTGAGGTCAGTTGGGCGTTTAACTTTTGGCCAGACACGACATGATAATGTCACCGATTGCGAAAGTCACGCGCAAATACAACCACACTCGCTAGTAACGCCGACCGAAATCTGGCGGATAATTCGATCCGTAACAATTGCTTGATGGCGAAATTCGGAAACGTGATTTTTTGCTTTAATTTCGCTGTTACGCAGTATTGAGGTCAGAGTGCGTACGAAACTGAGTTTACAAGTGGATATTGAAAGAGAAAAGGGACCTTGTTACTTTCAAGATCGCACGATTTGGTCATTTATTTTTCCGGAAGAAAAACAGTTGGGTTAAAGATAATATCGCATCAATAACTACATAAACTGTACAATTGAAAAGTCACAGAGCTCTCGGAAACTACGATGCGCATAACGGACAAGGAAGCAAAACTGTCCACGTAATGCTACCATTCATACGCCGATGAGTCGTATCGTTTACGGTACCTACCCATACTCCCATATACGCACTTTTTACTACAGTCATCACAATTTCTCGCTAGATTGACTCCGCATCAAGAAAGTGGACATTAGTGTTGGATGTCACTGGAACTAATTAATAATTTGATAATGGCTTTGCTTTCGCCTTTACGCTTTCGTGGTTCGTGCCATTCAAAACCTCATATGGTGTTATTGTGAGATCAAATATACTGTCAGGTGTTGCGTTTGATCAACTGTGAAATTATCTTGTCTTAAACTATTTGCATACATCTATCAATCTTTAATTAAAATATTGAATTTAATCAATGGATAGGTTTCAATGAAATTAATCAATTTTGTTTTTCGCAATTATTGTAAATATTAATTTTTTAATGTGGTGTGAAACTGGCTGTCCAGTGTCCCCTACAGTTTCACCCGCGGATTTAGCTACTGCTCCGCTCCTATTGATGGCAGTATGTTATTATTTAGCATTCTAGAACTATCCAACACTAAAATAATTTTTCATAAAAACTTCAACTTTATAATATTATTACCTACCAACATATAGAAGATGATGCCAATCTAAACATCCAAATAGAGACGTTTCAATCGATCAATACAGCAAACACCTATAATTATAATAAGTGAAACATAGTCACAATCTCTAAAAATCAAGGCCAGTGGAATACACTAAAATTGTTTTTTTTTTTGTAGCCTTTATTGATATTGCTAAAATGATGTGATTGCGCCTACAACCGGCATATCAAGGTGAAATGAATATGTGAGTTACATTTGATGACTATAATAATATAATTTGCTCAACACAATATCGAAATAAAGATGAAACAAAAAAAAAAACTAAGTACTGTGAGATAAGCAATCAAGCAAGAAAAGAGGTTAAGTAAGTTAAAATTATTCCACTTGAGAACAATAGACTAAATTAGATTGCTAAACTACTTCTGATTCAAATGAATAGTTAACTTTAAACTCTTTTGAATTGAGATGTCTACACGAAATCGTCTGACCTTCAGTTAAAACTAAAAAAAAGGCCAAATGCGAGTTGAACTAGCAGACGAAGGGTTCCGGTTCCGTACCATAAACTGAAAAAAAAAACACGTTTTTTGTACGAATATAAGTATATTATATCTTGTTATAGCGGCAATCGAAATATACACTTTGAAAATTACAACTGTCTACCTTCATGAGATACAGCCCGCTGACAGTCAGAAGGAATTTTTTGCCAGTCTGTGTTCGCTGATAGCTACAACCTAGGGGTCTTTAAGCAAAGAGTGAATAGATTAATTCTGGGCAAGCAAGCTCCCTCGTCAACCTCATTGTCAATTACTATCAGATGCGGTAATGGTCAAACGCAAGTCTGTTAATAATAATGAAATAAAAAAAAGATGGACGGCCGGATGTATACACAGCGGTTCCGTTGGTTTTCCTTCTGATACAGAACGCAGAAACTATTCAGCTTGAGAAATGCTTAGCATATAGCATAGTCGGCCTTATAATGTTTCCACTGTTGCGATTCAGGCCTCCTCTCTAGGAGAGGGAATGGGCCGTAAACCACCACGTGGGTCTATTGCGGGTTGGTGGATGTCACATGTCTTCGAATTTTTGGTTCTAGGACATGCCGGTTTCCTCACGATATTTTTCTTCACCGTTTTGAGAACAGTGGTGATGAAATAAATTACACAAAGTAATGCGCCTGGCTGGGTTTGGACCCGCTACCTACAACTCTAAAGTCAGGGCCGATACCACTCGGCCAGCACTGCTCTAGAAGTGAGCATTTCTCTCTGAGAAATGCTTAGATAAATTTAAATTAGAATAGTCACAAAATCTGCTCATATTGCCTTTTAAATCTTCTCAAAAACAGGAAAGCAAGTAATAATGCTTCTTCTTCAGAATGCATTTTACAACTGCGAAGTTTCAAGCAGTCGACAGCTTTTGGATTCAGCTGTCTACGACTGCCTGAGAGATTGATGTGTGGATCATTAACAGCCCCAGTCGTCCGTGTGCAATTCCCTCTGAAACCAGCCAGTGTGTTGCCAGCCTTAGCTGTCTAACAAGAGAAAGATGTGCCGATAAATTGAATTTAAATTAGGCCTATGGACATGTTTTATTTATTTCAACTCTTAACGCAGTAACATCTCGAACCAAAGCTACAAACTTTATTTTTTTGAATGCTTTATCATTGTTGAAACTAGGTTCTATTATATCTAATGAGCTCCGTAACAGTCAAAGTGTATTTACAGTTTCGACTTGAATTTCCCGAGATTCGATCTCTTGTTTCATTATTCTGAAATATAGTCTCAATAATTTTGAAAGCTCAGGAACTACATTCTCAAACAATATTTGCAACAGTAGCAGTAACAGAACGCAAACATAAACTGACAATTGGTCGTAACAATCCGTTATCTACAGCAGTTTTCATAGCCCTCGTTTCGCCTCAAGGCTATAAACCAATAGCTATAATTAGCACCCGAAACGTGGGCTTACGATATCGAGTATCTAATCGATACAAGAGATCCATTTTACAATTGTGAAAGAAACCTTACTGGAGGCAGTTTCAGACAGCCACCCGCTGCGCTAAATCCACCGAATAGGGCTGTCGATAGAATTCCATGAATGCGAAAAAATCTAAGCGAGTGTTTGCACTGGCGTGAACGAAATGGTATGCTATTTAACGTTCCTAACAAGGAACTATTGTATTATATTAACCTGGAACTAAGTACCTTGTTAAGTTTATGGCTGATGCCTTGCTTCTTTGTAAACCCATTATAACTAACGGTATGACAATGATTTATTTCATGTTTGCGTAAACTACGTGGTTCCTCGTAAAGTTGTGTAATGTATAAATAGAAAATATTCATCAATTTATTAAAGCTGAAGAGGATTTGGAAAATCTAGTCTTTCTGTAGGGGATAGCCAGGTCCATGACGAATAGTATAGCTTATACAACATTATTTTTAGTTTATGCGAAACCTGAATATAGTTTGTTCAAAATCAGTAATTGAATTGAAATTTAATTTTTTTACACCATTTTATATTTTTTTCCAAAAATATTTGAAAAAGGTCAGAACTTAGACACCACCGACGCTAAGTACAACACAGGTCACGGCAGGTTATAGCAGACATTAGACACTAGCGCTATACTAAAACTAATGTTTTATACACGCTACAATCCACGGAAGCGGGTCAGTAACTTTATAATTTGACTTGCATCAAAATACATGACGAACATATTAACAAACTACGAGTATTTACAACCTTAATACATAAATATGTATATATATACAAAATTAATACACTAAGGCGTCAAAGTACTCCTCTATGTCACTGTCATCAGGACTGTAGAATGGTAGCATTGCCACGTTAAACGACAAAGCTAATTCTTTGGACAAAGAACGAACCAGCCTTCTGGTCAACTTTGCATGACCGATGACAAATATCTTTGAAAAGATATGCATTGAACATTGCAATTCAACCTAAACATTTTCTGGAATGCTAGAACGATTTTATCTTAGCAATAATTATTACGAACAACCCTATAATCAGCACTTGTCAGCAAATTTTATTACAGTCTTCTTCCTACAACTTAGGAGTTGGTTCTCATAAGCAATCAGGTCCAACAGATTTAACGATGTCTTAATTAATAGTATTGCGATACTTGGTCCATTTACAATTATTTACCAGGAGTCTGTATCTGGTTCTTAAGTTTTATAACTGTTTATAAACTCTCCTTAAAGTAATCCCATTAAAGTTAACGGTGTAATATCTAATTGGTCTCGTAAAGATCGAAAGGAATGGGCCACCCGCTATCTTGAGTGTCGTTAAGGGTAACTAAGGTATTGTGTTAAGAGAATGGACATTAGGATCCTTCTGTCTGCTAATAAATTGCAGCAAATGATGATCATAAATCGCTGGGGTAAAACGTGATGGTTGGGAGCACTAGCGGTAGATCTGACAAGCTGTAAGTTGATCCTGTGCAAGAGTCAGGTTACAGGGGTTGTATCGCAACGATATCTCACTAAGGAACTTTATTAAGATGGACAGAGAAAATAAACACCTGACGTCTTAGCGTTAGTGCTAGCGAAAAAGAGGGATAGAGCTATACTCTCTATATAGCTCCATCCCTTTATCAGTTTACGTTAGGTCGTCAAATCGATCGCGTTAAAACTTTAAGTTAGCACTGCTGAAACAGCTGACTGCGTAAACAATGAGCTGCAAATACGCATGATTAATAAATATGACGCAGATTAGACAGAGTTGTTTGAGCTACCTCAAAATTAAAGGTCTACGAAAACATGAACTTCGTAGACCAAATAACGCTTGATCGGAACTGCCACACACACACAGTCAAGCTTAGAATAACACCTGCACAATAGAAGGTAAAACTAAAAAGCCTGAACCGAGAATGCAGTCTAATCTATTATTATGAAATCCAACAAAAAATTTGCTTACAGCTCATTGCGTTACTTCACCTTTCGAAACCTATTAACAAAATAATAGAAGGCACAATGAGATGTATAGTTTATTGAGGTAATACACTTTCTAAAGTATTGACGTTTAGCTTATGAGGAACATAAAACTGATTTGTCTGTGACTTGTTCAAATCTGTTTTAGAAGGCAAGACAAAATATTTATTCACAATGATTTCAAAGTTCCTTTGTCCATGTAAGAAAATTAGAGACGATACCATTTGGTGCAACAATGAGGTGGGTAATTAAAGATATCCATTACAGGAATGACATTTTAAAAAGACTTATTGAAATCGTCATAATTACTTTTAAAATTACGATGATTTTAATAAGTCGCTTCAAAATGTTTAGCATCTCCTGTTGATGCAATCGTTGATGGTGAAGCGCACTTGTTTATTATTTGTTTTGCGTCATTATTGCACCAAATGAGCGATACATTAACATGAAAAAATAAGAAATCATAGAAACAAATGTTAAGATAAAGATATCAGTCAATTAAAAAATACATAACCTGATAGAGCAGAAAATAAAGCTGAAGATAACAGAATTACTAAGTTAATAGATGTGAAATATAAAGAGTGTGTAAAATCGTTCTTTGATGAAAGTTGCAATATTTGATTTTAATTTTAACTCCATACCCACTGAACAGAAAATAGATGACAATATACTTATCATGACAATTCATAAATCCACGACTTTGATGAACATTCCAAGTAAAATCAAGAGTATTAAATTAAATTTATTACTGGCAAATTAAATCTCGCACATTTTACACAGTAATTTTCGCCGTTTAAATACTTCAATAAATCAAGTTTCGTTTGGTATCATTGTATCCAGGAAAAAGCAACCATCTCCGATGCAATTAGAGTTGATAATCGTTTTGTCAATAGTCAGAGAGGAAGTGACCATACTCAAGATACATCTAAGCAAAGAAATATGCACATCACAAGTTCCATGGTTTGTTCAAGAAGAGGCATGGTAAAAAGCCAACAGTAGTACAATGGTACTAAATCAGTAGGTTTAATATTGAAAACGATACCCAAACATGGTAACTTGGGTGTAATGAATCATAATTCGAAGACTGAAAGCGACTTGCGGAAATGAATATTCTATTAAACTGGCGCTTATGTAAAAATGACACCTGTGATCCGCTTGTTGTGCAATATTCTTAGATGGTGTCACTACAGCCTTATAAGGATGTGCCTTTGCGCATATAAGAATTCTAAAGAAGAGAAAAGAAGATTTTTGGGTCCAATAGCTTGCCACGTTTACAGCGGCGTCAGATGTGTTTTTAGGTCCTCCAAAGTGCAGATGTAGGGATATTCTGGGCACTCTAATAAGTGGGTCATCCAATACGCAACATGAAACGCTAATTTTGAAATACATCGAAAATAGTAAGAAATAAAAATTGCCAAAAGGAAGTCTTTTTAAAAGCTATCAGCAAAAATAACGGGAATGACTAAAGTCGATGCCTGCCAAGGCTGCGGGATGGTTCGAAAGAGTTACCGTGATCCTAGAAAGCAACGGGTAACTGAAGAAACACAGGTGAATAAATTTAACATTCCCTCAAAACGGGAGGAGAGACAAAAAAGGTACTTAATTACTAACTTAATTAAACTTTCATAGAATAGAATTAATTTTATTGTACACCAAAATAGTACCTAACAACACTTTTACACAAAATTTAATCTATGGATACAATGGCGGTCTTTTCGCTGACAGCGATATCTACCAGACCACCTAAGGATGGACTGTAAGACGAAAGAAACGACACGATACGTAAGACGAAAGATATTTTCTTTCCTTTAACAGTAGTTTAGTTAACTCCATGCTTGTCAATAAATTCAGATTTAATGCTACACCTATTATTTACGACTCCAACCTCCTACATCACTGAACAAGAAAAACAACTGGACTGAGTTCAACGAACTCAATAATTCAAATATGAAAGCGCATCACAAAACATTTGAAAACAACAATCACATTCCTCATATATAACTCGTGAGAATTAATTATAAGCCGCAAATAAACTAGGAAATATATAATAAATTATCTATATTACTTAGCCCTAGTCCATTGTGCGTTTACCGATGCGGGCCGAACCGCTGTCATGGCTTACACAGACCTATAAAACATACTAACTTCTTGGGTAACATCGATAAATACGAGTCTAAGTGAAAAACGTCGGTTGACAATTTTAATAGACCATTTTGTAAGTTCCCCGTTCCTCAGTAAGGATTTATCTCTTGCCTTTTAATTGTTCCGGAAGATATTTACCAAGTTCTTGAGGTTTACTCGGCTTGAAAATATGGAAACGATTCATTTTAAAGAAGGAAAAATATATTGCCTTGTTGTGAACTTTAATCGTCGATTTAGTTGCAACTAGTAACTTGTCCCAACTTTGCCGAGAATTTTTAAGATTTCTAACACTCATTAGAAACCGGGCCTTGCAACAGGCCATGGTCTGGAGCGAGGAGGAGTGGCAGGCGTTCGCCTCCTTCTGCGAAGCAGTAATGCTAGCAACGGAGGAGGCCGCACGCGTGAGGCAACGGTCCTCACGCCCCAACCGCCGCCGGGATTCCGATCCCGATTTCCAGCCACCGTAGGCGCAGGCTTGCGCGAACGGCGAGCAACGGGTAGCTCCCCGACCGTTCCGACCGTAGCCTCAAGAAGATGTCAGCAAACCGTAGGGGGCCTAGCAGGGTCTAACAAAAACAACGAAGGAACAGGAGTGGGTTTTTAGTCAGCAAAAGTCTGACACTATCTCGCGCTCCGCCCAAGAGCGAGGGATGTCATCAGATGATTTTTGCACCGAAAAAAAAATACACTCATTAGAAATCTTTAAAATTCTTGGCTTTTCTCTATTATAATATGTATGTAGATATTACACACCTAAACCATACTAATGGATCACTCTCTATTGATGAAATGAAAACTACATAAAAATTATTAGTTTATCGCAAACAGACAGACAGACGCGGTGGGAACCTTTGTTTTATACCTAGCAGTCCCGACAAACGTTGTCTTGCCCGAAAGCTGGCTTCACTGAACCCGATTGCAGCACCACCTACCAGATCTAATAGTATTTTCAAACCTTCCTGGGATCCACTGAAATAAATGTATTAAAAAAAAAATCCAAATCGTCTAAGCCATTTAGAAAGAGTTAGGTGATAAACACACGTACAGAAGAATTATAAATATAACAATATTACTTGGTGGTCAACTTTTTCATATTTCGAAATGTTTTTATATGTTAAGATTTAAAAATATAAATTATATTTAAATAAGTTAAACAAAATATTATGTATAATATAAAATAAGGATAAGAAAGGATTTCACGCGCGTTTATTTATTGAAATTCTCGGACTAAGTATTAGCTGTTTTGGTATAATTACTTGGCGTCTTACGAATAACAGTATGGGTACTTTGTAGGTACATAAATCGTGCGATAAATATGCAAGTTAGACTATAACGCTTTAATCGAATGCATGGGCGTTGCTTGGAATACACAAAACGGTTAACAGTATCTGTCGTCTAAGCAACAAGGGAAACAAATGTTTAGAAATAATTGGACGTAACTTAAAACGACATTTCATTTGTAAATGTTATTTCTATTAAGAATTTGAGTAATCCTGGTGCATTTTCCATAACTTTGTTTATGAAAGAAGATTATCATCATCATTTCAGCTGAAAGACGTATACTATTTTTTTTTGGGTGTGAAAATCATCTAATGTCAAATCCCGCTCTTGGGCGGAGCGGGAGATAGTGTCACACCCCTGACATCACCCACTCCTGTTCCTTTGTTGCCTTCGTCCCAGGGCCCCGGGTTTCGTTTTCACACTACTCATGGCCCCAGTACGTTTCGACCCTGCTGGGCCCCTACGATTTGCTGACATCTCCATAAGGCGCGCATAATACGCACCGTCGACGACTTGGGCGATACCCGGGCGTCGCTTCCGCACGAATCCGGTGCAGGAACTTCCCGAATTTCATGTTCGGTGAGAATCTGCGTCATGCGGAAGGTGAGGACGCTGTGAGGTCTTTCCAATCACGCCTCAAAGAGGTGACTTACCGCCATAATTGTGGCGTGCCCAAAAGACGTACACTGTTGCACATAGCCCCCAAAGCGTCACCACAACGATCGGTCCTGTGCGTCTCGCATCCATCGGATTCCCGCGATGCACCAGGTCATCAAAGAAGATGCTTCAATCAATCTGCTTAGACTTTACCCAACAATAATGAGGTGTTTAGCTATGATGCTAAGAAAGGAGCTAGTTCCACATAATAATCAACAAACTCACATGCACACCGCGGCAGGCCATCAAACGCTGATCAAAACGGTTCTTTCTCCAATCATTCATCGACTCCCAGCTCAGCCAACACGCATACATACGTCACTGTTCACAGGTAAGCAGACAGACCACCTGCCTATCGACTTAGCATAACGAAGTGCAATTTATAGAACGGCATTGCTAACTACGTAGGCGTCGTTTAGTTTGCTACAAGTTGACTCTATGTTCGCTATAAAGGTTCGAATAGTACCTATGGACTTTAAAGGGAGAAGTATGGGTTTATTGCTAGTCAATGGATGTACTGTTATGGTAAGATGTGTTGTTGATCTTTATTTGAACTAATTATGGTGGTTTTATGGTGTTGAGCTTGGAATACAAATTGCGTAGTAAGTTTTCTTTAAGACGCGGGATTGTTCGTAAGAGTCGACGCGGCTATGGAACGCATACTGCAACTGAAGAGACACGAGTGGGTTTTAGTAAATTAGTAAATAGAAGAAGCTTTTTAATGAATTCACAGTTCAACAATCAAACCTTTAAGGTACGTGTGATCCTGTCTAGATTCCATGAACCCAGCGAGGTTTTTCATCAGCTGAAAATTATTGATTTGAGTAATATGAAACTATTGCTTCAGGTTGTTATTTTTCAAAGTAAGAAAATCAGACACATACGATGTCAGATTTACAGTATGGTTTAGACAAATATGATTGTTAGATAAAACTTGATGTTACTTTGAAAATTTACAGTAAAATCTACGATAGTAACCTATTTTCTATACAATTTACTTCGACAAACGTGAACAAAAATGAAATATATTTTCAAAGGACAAGACTTCCCACGTATAAATATCTATTGTGCACCCACTGTCATATTCCCGGAGAACGCAAATATTTTGTAAGGCTGCGAAGAAATAGAAGTTTCCTCTGTATTTATTTCATAACTAGCTACTGTTAGTGCCTTCGCCCGCGTGGACGCCGGGAACTACTCCAAGGAAATGTACTCTGCCTGTTCCCAATAATTATGGGGCTATACTTCCCGCCTGACTGACTGCAGACCGAACCAGCATTTCATTTGTGTGACTTCCATAACGAATGTAAACTAGATAACATGATCTTGCGGAGGACGAGCAATGGGTAGCTCGCCGTCCGTGCGTCCGGTAAGGATCGAGCCCGAGTTATCGACGGATATAGTGCTCCAAGCACGCGCGCCACAAAGAGATGTCAGCAAAATCGTAGGGGCTCAGTAGGGCCGATGCCCGCTAGAGTCATGGGAATTTCTGAAAAGGATACAGTGATTTTGGACCGCAAAGAGCAACTGAAGGATACAGGTAGATTTTAGTATAAATCTGACACACCCTCTCGCTCCACCGTAAAGCGAGAGAAGTCATTGGATGGTTTCTCATCTGAAAAAAAAACACGATATCTAAAGGATCGCTCCCGGGATCTCCAAGTTCCAATTTGTGTACGTATCCCAAAATTCCAAAAACAAAAAAAAAATGGTATGCTCGCTTTTTACTAGCCTCGCCTGATAATAAGCTATGATGTGGTCAACGATAGAGCACGCTTGCATAAAACTTATTCACTCTTGACTTAAAGATTGCGTGAATACAAACAACCACACAGACAGATTTACTTTCGAATCTCTAATATTAGTAGGGATGTCATGATTCATTTGATGTAATCGACATCCGTAGCAGGTACACGGGTCAGCTTGTACCGGACGATTTATTACGAGGATGATATTGTAAGATTAGATTTAGTGCGAATCTAGATTAAGTTTGATGTATTGGAAGAGGCGCGGGAGTGTCTGATTGGCTAAGGAAGCTGGTTATGTAAATCTACACTTTACATATACACTTTTTTTCGGGTTGGAAAATCATCGAATGACATCCCTCGCTCTTGGGCGGAGCGGGGGATAGTGTCAGACGTTACTGACTAAAAACCCACTCCTGTTCCTTCTTAGCCATTTTTCCAGGGCTCCGGGGATCTCTTTCGCATCACCCATGGCCCCAGTACGCTTCGACCCTACTGGCCCCCCCCTACGGTTGCTGACATCTCCTTGAGGCGCGCGTGGAACAGTACGCGTTGTCAACGGCTTGGGCCCGGTCCGAACGGTTACCGGACCATCGGACGGCGATCCACCCATTGCTGGCCGTCCGCAAGCCTGCGCGTATATTGTAAAGAGGTAAAGTTTGTTTTTTGTTTGTAGGATGTAATCTCTGAAAGTATCGGTCCGATTGCTAAAATTTCTTCACCGATAGAAAGCTGCTTTATTCCTGAGTGACATAGGCTATAATTTTATGTACGCGGGCGAAGCCGTGGGCAAAAGCTAGTGTTCTAATATCTAACTAGGATATATACAAATCTAAGGCTGCGGGATAGTTTGCGGAATAGGCTGGCAATTAGAGGAACACACGCGAATTTTTATTAATGAAATTCTGACAATCCCTCTCGCGCTATTCTATGTGGAAAATGTCTGGGCTGCGAGATTGATCGAAAGAGTGACTGTAGGCGTGGTACGAAAAGGGTAACATAATTCATTCATTCATTTTAGCCGAAAGACGTCCACTGTTAGACATAGACCTCCCCCAAGTGTCTATTAATTACATAATAATGCTATATTAAATGCACAGGTAAAAATTATGTGCATTCGTAAGTATGACGTACAAACTAGCATAAAGTTCATATACAGCGTAGCTCGTACAAAAATCTTCAAATAAAATTAATAATTAAGTATGCATAACGTATCAAAGCATTGCAATCTTGTTATTCAGCTACTACACATCCGCTTACTTGTTAACAATACCTCTTGGCGTATCAATTTATTCTAGTTGTTAAACACTACAAAAAACCAGCCCATTACGATAGCGCCATTCAAATTGTAATACAACTTTCTATAGCAAAATAATCAATTACGCTTATCATACATCTAATTTTATCATTAAATACAGTTACAAACAAAATGCTACGAACAATTCAGGTCGCAAATTGATTCATTTGATATTTGATTAACCCTGTATACTGTGATTTTCCTGGACGATATGCTAAGTTGGACTTGATACCTTAGTCGGGATAAGGGATAAATGTGATACAGAACGTCCATTTCGGTAGTAATAAGCAACTCAAGATCTTAGAGATATCGAAAATTACCTACACAAGTTGGAAAATTATCAGGAACAATCAGCTGGGAGCGAGTATAGGTTAAGGGTCAGTTCACACCGAAATACAACGCGACGCGAAGCTGCAAAGTCAAAGTCAAAGTTTTTTATTTCACATAGACCTGGACACTGGGCACTTATAAAACGTCAGAAGCTAGTGCACGGTTCCAAATTGAAGCGAAGAGAAGACTTTAATTTTATTTACTACGCGAGTAGATACAGATTTCATTGTGAGAATTCAGAATACGTTGCACTACACAACGATGCGCCGCGAGACATCTCGATCTGGTATGTGTATCTTTTTGTGTAGAGTAAAAGAGATGAAGTGACATTTTGAATCGCGCAGTGTCGCGTCACGTTGCGCCTCGGTGTGAACTGACCCTTAATAAGAACATCAACGTATTCTGTAAGTGGTATTATTTGCGCCATGGAGTAAAACTCCAAATTGGAAATGTCACTTCATCTGAAACCACTTTTACGGTTATAAGGAAATGCGCATCTAATAGCTACATAACAGCTGTGTGGGTGTAAATTGATTTGTCGTAGAAACTATAATAGTTAAGTAATCAAATAGGATTTTTATTTTTTTTACACAATAATCGGAAGAGCATGTCACATTTTCAATCGTAAACGAAGCCTTATTTTCTTTCGACTAGTACAATAAAGCGGGACGGAGACGTATTTCGTAATACTATCTTTAAAATAAGAGAAAATTGAGAAATTAAAATTACAAGCGTAACTAAAATATTAAGGCGTATAGTCCCGTGAACATCTGGCCGGAGTCAGATACACACATACTCGTAATGCTACCTGCGTCCGCATCACAGATTTAAGAAGGGAGGAGATATGTTAAGTAGTAAAAATTGTACCGAAACACGATGTCTCCAGTTTCCCTACCAACGCCGAAACTACTACATTTGCAGTAATATTTACGCAGTCGCGCACACATCCGCAAATCATAAATCAGTCCATACTACACAGTCAATTATAAACCTTACCTCCCTAAAAACAGCGTGTATTTTCCATGCACCGTACAACTTACGCACACATGAAATGTCGATGTGCTATGCAAAAGCAATTTATTTTACATTTACGCTAGTGATTGACTAAATAGAAAAGTTATCGATTTTTCCATTTTTTTTTGTCGTGCTATTTCTTTTGGGTCCCAAAAACAAAATCATAAAATGTTAATAATAATAATTTAATAATAATAATAATAAATTATTTATTAATTTGTTTTCATAAAACCCAAAAACTAACCATTTACCCGTATAAGGCCATTATATACGTCATTTCAGAACGTCAATATCAAATACTAAAAATCGGCCAAGTACATGTCCTGGTCCTCTAAAATCCTGAAAAGTTTAATAACTTGTATTATGAATTATTGCATGAAAAAGCTTTCAGTTACTAAAAAAACTTTAACTCAGGTCTAGTCTTAATTTAAGGATTGCCCATTCAAAAAGACTGCGTTTTTTTGAGAGGCTAAAGCATTATTTCTGGTTGAAAGTGGAATGAGCATATAGTACTATATTTTTTTTAGGGAACCCATTAGGTGGCCTTCCATCAATCCATTGCTTTATTAAAATTGCGTCTTTCGGGAAACTGAAAACATAAAGTAACATTGTAGTTATCATTTTACCTAACTTACTGCTAAACCTCACCATGTAAGACTTTTGTTAGAAAAAAAATACTGTACTATTTTTTTTCTAACAAAATAAAGTTTTGAAAAAAAAATTCTATCTTGTTAAATAAAGAGAACAAATAAAGAGCTAGAACATGTTGCCTTATTTTAAGCAAAAGTCGTTATTAAATTCTGAATTATGCTATTTCTTTACAACTCTGTAAAATAATCAAAATAAATAAAAATATTTACATTATTTTACTTCGGATATCCAACCAATCGATATTATGGTCGATAGTCTATATAAGTAGATCATACAGGCACATCATTAACTCGCCGCAACTAACAGCGGCTTTATTATGAAATACACCGCACTGATAAAGTATCGTTATGTTATTTTTACATTGCTTGTTCCGTTACTGAGCGTTAAAATTAAGTAGTGGTTAAAGAGCAATGTATGTACTGTAAGAGTAATACAGTCGCCTTGATATTTGAAAACAAAAATAACGTAGTAGCAGCAAGGGATATTATAAGATTTGTTGTTTTTACTGATTTTAAAGATAAATATAGTATTAAACTTGTACTTCCATATGGTAAGAGATTCCATGATGACCCAGGCTTCTCTTATCACTTCGGTTCTTGCATGAAACCACTGAACAACACGGCATTTTAAATTTGTTTACGATCACGTATCGCGTATCTCACAAGTTTGTAACTGACGGCCGTTTGCCCGATCGTGTGCATTTTGCGCAAGTCGCGCGGACATGCACACGCCTCCTTGCCACCCCGCTGGTCCGCATAGTGCCCCGCTGGCCTTTAAATCCATTTTCTTTATGAAATATTGATTGATTTGAGTTCTCTCAATCTTAGTTCGGTCTTCGTCATAATTGCTATATTTTAAGTTCTCTTAATTAGAATGTTTTCTTACGTATCATAGTATTTATTAGTTTATTATATTAGCATATATACGTATTTTTTTATTATAAGCCACTTAATTTAATGATACTACATTCTATTTAAAAAATATCTGTTATTTATTTATTGTGCACACCTACCACAGTTTTTGTCTTTTTAACCCAATGGTTGACTGGTAGAGAATGCTTTGTGGCATTAAGTCCGCCTATGTACCACCACTGTACATGAAGTTTAAATAAATAAATAAATAAATTTACATAATATATGCTGTGTACATTCTGAAGAACTCCTAACCAGTAATTTTTTTGTGTAAACATATTTCTAAAGATCAAAGTCGTTTGAAAGGAGTAGGAAAAACAAACGAAAAAATGTCAAGTTGTAAAAAAAATATTTTTTGGCAAAAGTATAAGTCATACGAAAAAATCATACAATACAGATTTTTTTTTATCAATATTCATATAATATTGTACTTAAATCATATATAGTCGTTACCGAGGAATAGGCTTCAGAAAGTTACTGTTTTATGGCACTGCACGGGAGTTAGAGCCTTAGATGAACGCGCCAGAGTAACCCACGAAATTAAAATAACGAATAGAAATTTTAAGAAGAAGAAAATGAAACCGCTGCTTGCCATACAATAAGTAATAGTTAAACTTAGAACCGACTCGCAAAATGCAAAAGCTTAAGAAAAACTGAATTTTGTAGGTTACACCCTTGCGTTTTCACTTTAACATTATTTTTCGAACGGAACTCACAGTTTTCTGACTTTAATCTCATTCAATTCAATGATTAACCTTCTGTGCTGTCCTTTGTTCTACATACAAAGTTACGATATCGTAGTAGGGATAAGGTGTGCATTTACATGTACATGTCGACTGCATAGTATGTTAGAACGGTTTGTGCCTCGTGACTCCTATGCCTTGCCGATGCCGGTTCAAAGTGTAGCTGGTATGTGCATTTCTCGATGCGTATGGTTAGGTTGGTTCCTTTTTATTCTTATTGGAACAGCTGTTAGATAATCGCGTGTATTCTATTTACGTAATCTATACTTATAATAAATCTGTAGAAGTGAAAATTCTGTACATTAAATAAAATAAAAATAAATAAATGGCAGGGGTTGTTACTAGACCGACACCGAACCCAAAAATGTGATTTAAAAAAAATTGTATATCTGTCTGTCTGTTTGTTCAGGCATCACGCAAAAACTACCGGTTCGATTACGATGAAACTTGGTATAATTATTAATATCATGGGCACCACACTGGGTACTTTTTATCCTGGAAAAGTATATACAATAAAAAATAAACTTTATTTTGTGGTTCGACCTAGGGGTCGACCCGATTACTGTAACAACCGCAAATTATAAGTTTGTCGTAGGTTACGTCACCCACAGTGGAGTTCACTACTCGCTGCACACGGCTAAGATACTATAATATTTTATCTTAAGACATAATATGGCACACACGACGAAGTTTCAACGAAATTTGTTCAGTAGTTCCAGCATGAAGAAGTAACAAACATCTACAAACACACAAACCTTCGGCCTTATAATACCAGTGTAATTCTCAGATGTCACAATCCTGAGGACATGAAAAGGTCTGAGCTCTGAAGACGCTCAACTGTTTTTGAAATATTAGAATAGGAGTAAAAGCAATTAGATAAATTGCTCTAACCTGCAACATTACCAACAAACGTAAACTCAGAACTCGAAATTATCGTTTCGTATTACCATCCACTGGGTCTACACTTTATCATCAATAAGTAGTATAACTGAACACATAGGTACAGGTAAGCCTCGTCTAAGCGAACACGCGCTCACGAAGGCGGAGGCGGGCGCGGTGGCGGGATTTGGTGGTAACAGTGCATCTTGAGGTGTAGAGCCTAGAAGGGTTTCTCCAGGATAAAACAATAGACGATTGCTCACTAGCAAGACCGCATTCTCTAGATTTCTAATTGCGCTTATAGTTTCAGTAGGTTGTCTGTCCATCTATCAAGACCATTTTTCTCGAGAACGCGTGGAAGTATTAAAGCGAAATTAATATCTAATGCTCAAGTCTGCTAGTCCTTGAAGCAGTAAAAAAATTAACTGCTGAATTAACCCAATCTAAAGATCTGCCCCCCTAGCCAAGTTACAACCGTTTGGTTTCAATTCTCTTTTCGGTGATCGCGTCGAGTCGGCCACGCGTCCTATTGCTTTGTTCTGACCACAAGACTGAGCGTTGAGATGTCGTCAGAACAAAGGAACGGAAGGCGTGGCCGACTCGAGGCCGTCGACGAAAAGAGAATAGAAACGAAACCGTTGCAACTTGGCTAGGGAAGAAGACCGTTTATGCTTCGGCCGGCGCATGATTTAACGCTCGCAAGGAAATCAAACCCGTAAAGGTTACCTACAATCCTGAAATTTGGCAAGAACGTCTCATAGCATAAGAGAAATGTCTAAAAAGCGTAAATTTGTAGTTACGTCTCAATACTTATAATTACTTTTCTGCATTTGGATTGCAAATCGAACTATTTATTGTATTTCCGACTCACATTTGACCGGTTTTTAGAGGATGTGCGATAATCAGAAATCGGAAACGTTTATTTCAAATAGACCAATTACAGGCACTTTTGAATTGTCAAAATGTCGGTCAGTCAAAAAAAAAAAGTGAAGTTAAATTGCACGTTCCAAAGCGTTGATCTCTATGGAGAAGAACGTGCAAGAAACTCCATGGACACTCTTTTAAATCATATTATGAGTTATATAATATATTAGATACTTCGCGCCTGCCTTAGTAAGTTTGAACCCGCGCAAGTTCTTCACTCTGTCCGAAACCTTAGGCTTGAGAGCAAAATGGTGGGTTGACCCACTTACGTTTTACGAGTCAAGCCTTTGATTTGATGGTGCATTCGTAACCAACTCTTCTGCCTTATGCTAAATTAAGAACATGAATCTATTGGCCTAGATTTTCGGAATTGGTTGCAGGTGGTATACCTATTCAACGTTTAGGTAGTAAATGTGTGTAAATCATTTATAGTCCTCAAATAACACGTTTTTAATAGGATTCTGTAACTTGTAACATATCCACTAAAAATTTTGTTTAGTGAATCTATACATAGCCGTTACAAGAAAGCCAGTGGTTATCCATGACCTGCGCAATGAATTCCCACTGTTCATGTCCATTTCTTTGTGACATGCAACGAGGAAAGATCTAATTTTATTTAATTATGTAAACTAGTTATTGTAGTAATTATGTAATTAGTAAGCAGTGGTGCAATCGTTGATGGTGAATCGCACTAGTTTATTAAGAGCCTATTCACTCTAGCCTTGAAGACATCTAAATTATAATGGAGCGGGGGAACCGCTGCAGACAGCGACAGTTCCAATCCTTAGAAATACGCGGGCATAAATAAAGGGATATATTAGAAACTATAATATAGATGTTATATATTTAGTACTTATAACTAGATTTAAAAAAAAAATCTTACAAAACGTAATTGTACAGAGATACATTAGATGCAACCAACCTTGACCGACCATGACAGTTCTATGTTAGAGTTATAGACAAGATTATTCATAATTATTATTTATAATTATATTATATTTAATTCATTAAACCCCAAGCAAATGCTGGCGTTCGCTCTCTCATTGTCTTTCTATTGTCTCTAATTACGGTATTCAAAAAGTTAAAACGACAGACTTAAAGGACAATGCTATTTGCTAAACAGATCTCAATACTTCCCTCAAAGACCGGGACTTCTTAAAGTTTTCCGGAAGGGAAATTTTCCTTTGTGCGAGTAAAAAAACAGTGTTATTCATCATTCGAATTCTAAAATATAAACAAAAAAAACGAACTCTTTGGGATTGTCTTACGGTAAAATTATAGTGACATAATAACAAAAAAACTAGAAAAAAATAAACAGCAGGTAGATACCATAATTGCCCAAAAAGACACTAGTTATTTTCTCCAGATTTCACGGTGAAATAAATCAACACGTAATTGATTCAATTTGCGAACAAAAATACAATATTACCGTACCATTTTTGTTTACATAATAGAATCTAAATAACTGACTACGATACTACAGTCTATCGTAAAATTGTAACTGTAAAACTGCATCATAACCAATCGATTGTTTTCATGGACAGAGAATGGACTGAGTCATAGCGTTACAAATTTGACTTCTCTGTAAATAGAGTCGTCAATATCCATTTCTTTTCAAATTTTCGGTGACTATTTTCGCTTTTAGCGATAAGACCGCCCATTGTGACCCTATTAATTTTAAGTTCTTACTGTAATTTGCATGTTATGAGTTATGTGCTGAACTCATTCGCATCTGTAAGAATGTTACACGCCCCTACAGACTTCTAGAAAAAGACAGCTACTGACTATACATCGCTCTATCTGTCTCACACATTTTTGCCCGTAATCACTTTAGAATCCTTTTTAAGGTTGGAAATCATTAAATAACTTCTCTCTCTCTAGCTACGATATAGCACACGAGTTTTTTATACCGCAGTGGTAACATCAACTTGTATTAAAACTACACAAGCGCCGTCTGATGGCAATTCAGCAAAACACAACTATCTCATATGATTTGACATAAGCAAACGTTTATATTAACTTGATTAAGTACTTACCTTTACCTAAGTAGTTTTTAGCTGTAGTAATTGTAGTCGTCACATGTTTTCTTATACGTTTTAGTGTTGAGTATGTACTTTGTTTTTTTTTATTTTTTTAGTTTTGAAATGTGCTAAGTGCAACCTCATTTTACGTCCAGGCAATCTATGTCCACTCCAGGTTGCCTGGAAGAGATCGCAGAATGCGAATTGTATGTTTTAAGGCTCAAATTGTACTATTTATTATATTTGTGTACAATAAAGTACCTGTATATAAATAATTAAATAAGTATGTATAAGTAAGTATGACTTAGGCCACTAAACGAGGGAGAGGGAATGGGTCTTAATCGACTACACGGACCCAGTCAGTAGATGCCACAGGTCTTCGAATTTTGCTTAAAGGACATGCCGGTTTCGTTACAATGTTTACCTTCACTGTTTTGATACTATTGGTGATAAAATAAATTACACAAAGTAAGGCGCCTGACTAGGTCTGAAACCGCGACGTACAACTCGTAACTTGGGGCCATAACCAATGGACCACTACTGCTCTCACAACACAACACCACAAAATAGATAGGTACAGAAGTCAATCTACATACAAAGCGCGCTCGAGCAACGCACACATAACACCGCTCACGGACGCGATATCTCGGCTCAATACAGCTCAATGCGAGCCCGAGTGCTACCCGTTTGAGACACGAATCTGTGAACTTTATTGTGGAAAAATGGACCAACAAAAAAACACCTTATTCTAACTGTTCAGTGGACGGTTGTTTAAATTCAACATTAAACAGTGAATTAACATTTTTTAGGTTACCAGTTGTTTCAGAGATGTAAGTAGATATTTGTTTGCATTTTGATGGTTTGTTTTAACGTAACACAGAACAAGCCCCGCGCCGAGAAAGAGAAGATGGTTTTGTGGCCCTGTAATATTTTTTTGCGCCCGGTCGCACTAGGACAGTTCGGTGCCACGCACTGACCCTAGCGCGATCGCCGAGCAAAGGTATGAAAAGTGAAGTAGGTATATACTTGAGATTGACTTCTGAACCTATCTATTTTGTGACAACACAGTCTGATTCGATCTGAAATGGAATT
The DNA here is from genome assembly GCA_949316375.1 of Mythimna vitellina. Lineage (NCBI taxonomy): Eukaryota > Metazoa > Arthropoda > Insecta > Lepidoptera > Noctuidae > Mythimna > Mythimna vitellina. Next base: position 8,884,242 of record OX438696.1, read on the forward strand.
TAATCGACTTTTTTAACTCCGCACAATATCTAGTGCAATAACTTTTTAGTAGTATTGGACTGTTGAAACACAATTGAATTGTTAATTTCGTAATTGCGATTCGATAGATCTGTGTAATTATAGAGATGTATAATGTAATGTATAGGTTGTTAGAAGTGGGTCAGACAATATTAGTTGTTACTTAGAACGTTGACAAAGTATGTATAATGTACCTACATTGTGTGTATAAGAAACTATTACTGTGTAAATAAGGTTGTCAAGAGTACCTATATGACTTAAATCTAGGGCTGTCATCCGTCCGGATTTCCCCGGATTTGTCCTAGTTTGAAAGGCGTCCGGGGGCGGGGTTTTTAAAAGTGTCCGGGTGAAACCCGGGCTACCGGACAGTTAGTGTTTTACAATTAACCTAGTATATACGTAGTGTTTAATTTTATTCCTAAAAAATGTCTATTGATTGTTGCGGTTACATACGCACCTAATTCGATTTTATTAACAACCTGTATAAAAAATTAAAAAGATGTTTTTATTTTGGTTACAAAATATATATATTTTCCGGCAAATTAGGCTATGGCAGCCCTACTTAAATCGGACGTACTTGCATTTGATGCATGCACATTAAATTGTTCTTGGTCCTCTACAAAGTGGACCGATAACCTGGTGAAGGTTGCGGGAATCCGATGGATGCGAGACACACAAGACCGTTCATTGCGGCGAAATTTGGGGGTGGTATGACCAGCAGTGGACGTCTATCGGCTGAAATAATGATGATGATGCCATTAAACTGTATAATAATAAACATAGAGATGTCCGGAATTATTCGAAAGAGTTACCGCCTCCGTGGAAGGCAAAGGGCAAGAGACATAGGTAGGTTTTAATCATTCAAACCTGACCATCCCTCTCGCTCCAGTTATTTGATGATTTCATGTCTCAAACAAAATTGAAGGCGACAATAAGACTATCATTATTCTATTTTCGACATTACAAAATCTAGCACGAAAAGGTCTCTGGCCGTCCGGTGAGTCATGTCGTCGATAACGCGTAGTTTTTCACGCGCTCCTCAAAGAAATGTCAGCAAATCGTAGGGGTGGCGGGTATTGACTGAAAAGGAAACCCGTGGTCCTAGAATGCAAAGGGCAACTGAAGGACACAGGTGTACCACCGTAGAGTGCGAAAAGTAATTTGATGATTTCCTGCCACAAAAAAGCACGAAAACGTCATACTTAGCGAACGCCTTGGTTTTATCTTACATAAATAGGTATCATAATAAAAACTTTTAACAAAAAAAAAAATAACCGACTTCACGATTTAGTAAGTGTTTTTTTTTTTTAGTAATGGCGGTTATTTTTTTTTGTAATAAGTTTTCATTTCACACTTTTTAGTTGCGATACACTTATAAACAGAGTGCCTATTTCACATGACAATTCGAATTAACCCAAACACTGCTAGGTTGAACACAAGGTTCTGTCACCTCTGTGTTCAAACTTTTTTATTATTATGTTTATTTTGTTCAATTTTGTTTTTTTTTTAGTTTCCCTTCGTTGGTTTTGACTTTTGCTTTTGCTGTGAACTGTGCTAAAAATACTTCCTTTCTTATTTTTATTTACTTTTGTCAAATCTTTACAAAGTCTTTTTCCGGCTAATTCTTCTAAATCACTTAACGGATTTTAGATACAGTTTTCTCTAATAAAAAACAAGGAAGGTATATAATTTACACTCGTGCGAAGCCAGGGCAGGTCACTCATCATCATCTTCCTGCCCTTATCCCGTGTTATTTGGGGTCGGCGCAACACGTTTTTTTCTTCCACTCTGCCCTGTTACTCGTCATGCTATCACTAACTTCCTTTTCTTTCATATCACTCTTCACACAATCCATCCATCTTTTCTTTGGTCTCCCTCTTCCTCTCCATCCATCCACATGTAAACTCATAACTCTTTTAGTAACATGCGTTTCATCCCTCCTCTTCACATGACCATACCAAGACAAACGATTCCCTTTCAACTTTTCAGTCACTGGCGCTACTTTCAAACTTCCCCTAATATATTCATTTCTCACTTTATCCATTCTCGTCACACCACACATCCATCTTAACATTCTCATCTCCGCTACATGCAATCTTTTTTCATCCGTCTTTTTCACAGCCCAACATTCTGATCCATACAGTATGACAGGCCTTATCACGGACTTGTAGATTTTACCCTTCAACTTGAGGGGCATCCGTGGGTCACAAGTTGTTCCCGTGACCTGTCTCCATTTCATCCATCCTGCGTTGATCCGATGTGTTACGTCCCGGTCTACCTCACCATTCCCTTGGATGAGTGACCCGAGGTACCGAAAGTCAGAGCAGATCGGTATGGGCGTTCCAGCTAGAGCTAAAGGCACTGGATTGGAGAGACCGCCGAAATCGCAGAACAAGTATTCCGTTTTGGTTCTACTCAATTTCAGGCCAACACTCTCCAGTCTGTGCCACCACACCTCCAATCTGTTCTGGACCTCTAGGCCACTCTCGGCAACCAACACAATATCATCAGCAAACAACATACACCAGGGAGCCTCTTCCTGAATGTTCGACGTCAGAGCGTCCATTATCATCAGGAAGAGGTAAGGACTGAGAGCCGACCCTTGATGTAAGCCAACTGCCACATTGAAGCTGCCAGTGGTGCCCACTGTAGACCGGACTTGGGTACTGCATCGACTGTACATCGCTCGGATCAACTGCACATACTTCCCAGGCACACCTTTCTCCTTAAGGGCCCACCACAGAACCTCACGAGGTACCCGGTCGTATGCCTTTTCGAGGTCAATGAATACCATGTGCAAGTTTTTATGCGCACCTCTATATTTCTCGCACAGCTGGCGTATAGCAAAAATGGCATCCGTTGTACCCCGACCAGGCATAAAACCGAATTGGGTCTGTGAAATCTCACTCTCTTCTCTCAGCCTCCTTTCAATAACTTTCTCCCAGGCTTTCATAGTATGTGACATTAGCTTTATTCCTCTATAATTGTTGCACTCAAGCACATCACCTTTGTTTTTAAAAATCGGCACTAAAGAGCTATTGCACCACTCATCAGGTATGGCTTCTTCCAGCAACAACTTATTGAAGAACAAAGCTAACCACGCCAACGCCACGCACGCTACGCAAGCCAGGGCAGGTCACTAGGCTCCAATAACTAAAAAAAATAAAAATAAAAACCTTTCCCCAGACAAGAATGACAGAAACAAAGACAAGAGGATCATTGGCAATGATGCACTCGTAGAGTCGAGGCTTCAGTCTTGAGCATCGACGCCGAGTTGCTAGCCTGTCGGTTTTCTACCGGTTGCATTTCGGGGAGTGTGCGTCGGAATTGCATAACCTAATTCCACCTAGTCCGTTCTATCATCGGACCACCAGGCGTACGGCAATGCGCCACCGGTACATGGTGGACATCCCACCTACACGCACAAAGCGTTTTGGGAACACATTCATTGTGCGTACAGCTAAGGAGGAGAATCCCTTGCCGGAATCTGTGTTTCCTGATGGCTACAACCCGGGAATCTTTAAGTCAAGAGTGAACAGGTTACTTCTAGGTAAGCGCGTTCCATCGTCAACCGCATCGTCGCTTTCCATCGGGTGAGATAGCGGTCAAGCGCGAACCTATCAAGAATAAAAAAAAAGAAATTACTTCTGCATCGTAGGTGTGTTCACAAACATACAAACTCACATATACAAGACACATAGACCCGAAACGCCTATGTTGTAGGCCATACAAATATTTGTTCCGTACGGAATCTACGACCCGAAGTGCAACAGCCAAGCGTTCAACCACTGTGCCAACCATGTCAGATGTAGCAACCTTAATTGATTGCTCTTTCAAAACGCCGAAATATTAAATGCCCTCCTCGCTAACACAAAATACCAGTACAAAACACAGCTTGTACTGTGGACCACCTGACCACGTCGTCGGTAATCACAATGATTAATTCAAACAATTTTCAATCTGGCAGACCGTCGAACAAATTGCCCTCGCCCACATAATAAAATTCCTTTAGTACGGAACCATCGTGACGTCTATAAATGTAACGGTGTAAACGTTGCTGTTTAACCGGGAAGATGGTAAAACTTAGAACTTCTAGTTAATTCTTAAGTTTACCTGGTAAATAAACATTCTTTTCAGATAAATCAGTAATATCTTATTATGTTTAAAAGGAATTAAATGATGGTGGACATCCCACCCATACGTAAAAAGCGTTTTGGGAACACATTTATAATGCGTACAGCTAAGGAGTGGAATTCCCTGCCGGAGTCTGTTTCCTGATAGCTAAGTACAACTTCGGAGTCTTTAAGTCAAGAGTGATTAGGTTACTTCTAGGCAAGCGTGCCCCATCGTCGGCCACATCATCGCTTACCATCAGGTGAGATAGTGAACAAACGCGAGCCTATCAATAATAATAAAAAAATACACTCGAGTTAGGTTACTGATACATATTTTTTATCATCATCTAATAACTCATCCCGCTGTGTCAGAGCGAGAGGAAGGGTCAGACATTTACTGACTAAAACCCACCTGTTTTCTTTCAGTTGCCCTTTGCGTTCCAGGGAAACGGTAACTCTTTTGCATACGCATGGTATAAAAAACTATTGATATCACAACATTCCAAAAATTCCAGTTAGCCGGGTTCAGCAAAATATATTTGAATGCTTGAAAATCGAAAAGAAAAGTCTTTTTTTTTAATGTCTAAAAAATTCTTTATAAATGTCTAATTATTTAAATACTTTGTTTTTAGCGGAGTTTGTAAAATCATTAAACCTACAAGACAAAGACTAACACCTAACACCAACTATTTACCACAATTCAAGCTTTTACAGCAACACAATAATTCCAGCCAATTTTAGCGTATCCGCCCACAACTGAAAAGTCGACAAACATTGTTATTCGAGTAATAAGGAGACCGCGTGTTACACCGACGCGTAACATCGGAAACCCATTAGTACCAACGATTTATTAAACCAAAAGGTGTAACCGCCACTGTTACACAACGCATGCATTCGATTATTTACATTAGTTTACATAATTCTGACATAAAGTAAAATCAATGACTTCATTCTGTATAATAATATCAATTGAATAACCTGTAATTTATTTCGAGACTTCAAATTGATGTTTAGATGCAGTTAACGATATAGAACTTGGATATTATTGGTCATCAATTAAAATTGAGATTGATAAGATTTCAGTTACTAGTAATTGAAAGTCTATAGAAAAGACATTAGTCGAGGTTGAGTAACAGTCAAGATTACCGCATACAAAAAGGAAGTCATCCATTTTGGATTACACACTTTCTATAAATTCGATATCATCATCATCGTTTCAAAAATGCAAAAAAAAATTACCTAATTAAAATTATATTATTATTATTTATTTAATTATTATTATTAATTATTTAATGGGGAAAACATCGTGAGGAAACCGGCATGTCTTAGAACCAAAACTTCGAAGACATGTGACATCCACCAACCCGCACTGGGCCCGCGTGGTGGATTCCGGCCCATTCCCTCTCCTAGAGAGGAGGCCTGAGTTCCAACAGTGGGAACACTATAAGTCGACTATGCCATGCTATATATTTAATTTATTAATTTTGTGTATAATTTATGTGTAATTCTAACGTACAGTCCATGTGACCGCTGTCAAATGGGGTTCTCCCATTGACCGTCCCACCAAAGATCCTGGGGGGATAACGCCATTATTGCACTTAGTGTGTAGATGTGTAATCGCAATACAGCAAAACAAATGTCCGCCGTTGCAAATCCAGCCGTTGTTTATAAATAAATTAATAATGTTTTGATTACGTAAAGAGAAATGAGACGCAACGAAGCAGAAGGAACGATAGCCAATCTTAAGATTACAACATTTGAATGAAAACCTGTTCAATGATAAATGGGAAATGAATAAGCATATGCTTTCGTATGCAGTACGAATCGAAATATACCCTTAATTGACCAACAAAGTGCATTTTACCACACATTGAAAGTTAACCAGTTAATAAATCAACGCAATTGAAGTCGCCAGCGAAAGCCGTTTTACAAATGATCTCCTTTTTTGACTGCTGATATTTGTGCGTGGAAACGAAAGTAAATAGATGTATTGAGAGGATTGGTAGAAAGCAAAGCCGACCTGTGTGGTCCCAGGCTAGAACGGGACCCCTTCTTTTTCAATGCGACTAAGACTTGATCATGAGATAGGCAACATTTTAGACTCGTCCAATCTTTCTAACTTTATATTATTTGTATGATAGAATAAAACTTTATTGTACACCAAAATAGTAACAAAACTTTTACACTAACTTAAATTTATGGGTACATTCGGTCTTATCACTGACAGTGATATCTACTAGACAACCTTTGGATAAAACAATACTGTTAATGATTTGTGTGCATAACGTCACGTTCAAACGGTTGAACTAATTTCGATGAAATTTGGCACACGGGTAGACCAAATCCTGGAAAAGTATATTCCCTTTAGATATTTTTTTACTGTAACGCTTCTAACAGAATCTAGAAACTCATAAATATGACGTAAATCGTTATACCTATTGCTAGCGAGAAATGCATGATAGAGAATGTAAAGGTAGGTAGACAATAATCTAGGTAGGATTGAGTTAAGGAACAGATACTGTTAACACCACCCCGTAATCTACACGTCTCGTGATAGAAAAGATCATAAACATACAAGAACACGGTGTATGAGTCTCTGACGTCACAAACAGAACATTCGCGCCCGTGTCACTGTCGGTTGCCGTTAAAACTATAGCTATGACTATCCTAGCAATACCGTAATACTAGGGCGCCGTCAGTAGCGAAACGTGAGCGATAATTTAACGATAGTCCCCCTCGAACGGTACCAGACAATCGAGAACGTTTACGTATCGCTTATCGAGAATCGCCACGATCGGAATTTAGGGTCGGTATATCGGCGATTGGCGATTGCACCGCAATCTATGCAGCGCATCGAGTTGATAGAGATATTTACTTTGTCGAGAAGCCATTGGTTAGAGATGAGGATGATCCTGCTGGCATATATACTGATTAATCTACAGGAAACTTCGACTACGATACTAATAAAAGACTCATCGGTGATGATCAAACTATTATTGCTTACAAAACAAGTATCTATGTTGATACTAACAACAACAAAACATGTTTCTGTTAACAATCTCATACAAATTTACAGTTTCATCACGCGCCCATTTAGTCACTCGATGCCGCATCAACAATCAACAAAGAATGACGAACACTCCGTATAACGACTCAATATAAAAACAATTAACGCCTTTAATAAACTCTTAAACACCAAGAACGGTAAACAACATAAATTCAAACCACGTCTCAATATTTCCATCAAAATAAAGTTAACGAAAGAAAAACCCATTCATAATTCAAAAGGCAAAAGATGAAACACGTGTAAGGTACCAAAAACGGTGCAAGCACAAGTAGCGGTTAAGTTAGTGTCGCGGCGAGAACAGGTTGTGCCAAATTTGGGACAGACCACAACCAGTTCACAGACATCAATTATTTTAATTTGAAGAACCTACATTTAAAGGTTATGATTCATATTGCTTGAGCTGCAGTTTAAGAAACTGTAAGGATATATAACAAAAAAAGACATGAGAGATATGACTGCTTTGAGTCTTACTACGAGCGTAGTATTGTAGTTGTTTTCAGTGGTATTTGACGGATCTAATCGTATTTAGTATAGACTCCTTCCAATCATATTTATTTAGTTAGACATAGAAAAGGAAGTCACCGAGACTGTATTTAATAAAAGAAACATACAAGTTATCTTTGGCGCCCTCCACAAATCGAGGAATCAAATGGGTTATTAAAATGGTCACTAGCGAACGTTATCTTTATTTATAATCATACACAGCTGCTGCCAGCGACTTGTGTGAAAATAAAAAACGTTTCAGAGGAACGTAGTCCCGGAATAAAAGGTATCCTATGTGCCGTTCTAGGACATGATCTAAATCGGGCGTGAAGAAGTACCAAATATACTAATAGTAGCCATATATAATAATAGCCTATTTGCTTCGCCAACGTGATCATGTCTAATAATATATTTATAGGACTTATCAAGTTGTCGAAGCAAAGAGGCGAAACATACACTCAAACTTTCGCCTATATAATATTAGTGTGATAACTAGAAAGTCAACCGACTGTAATATCTACTACTTCTTACCCAACTAAAAATCGAATTATCATAACAGTGAACTTCTGTAAGAACATTACTTGAGTGATTATGATCTATTCGTAGACTTTTATGAAACCGATCAACCATTTAGTAAATTAGCATCGTTATATCACCACGGCTTTACAGTATTTACATTTAGAGTCAAAATTTATTTCAAATTAACCAGTCCAGAGAAAGTTTATTAAATACATGTTCAATCGCTTCGTAGATTATGCAATTATCAGCATCGAAGACGCAAATATTATGCACAGTATGGTCCAGAACTTGCGCAATGAGACACCCACTTTAATTGCTAACATTAATCTCGATTTTCACGTCAATTGAGAAGCTAGTCATATAATTATCTGCCTACAAATAAAATAAACGGTACCGATAACTTTTATTTGCGAGGCCATTCTTTCCATTTTGAAGGAATATCATCAATTTTCGGAAGTGAGAGTTGCTGTTGTGACAGTATTGTGAAAGTGGGAGTTAGGATTAATTGTTTTGGTGAATATTTATGACATAATAAATGTATGACACACTGGTTTTGGATTTGTTACCTGTTTCAGTGCGATGTTGACCAGCTTTGATTGAGAATGACACTAGAAGTTTCTTCAAACTGTCTTTCAATTTTTCACTCTTTAATGGTGGTAAGCCGTGGCTAAAATTAACTAATAAAGTAATAGCCAGATTCCATGTTATTAGAGTTATTACTCTAATAACATGGAATTTGCACTTTATTTATGATATTATGGTGTACCAGGTTGAACTGTAAACATCTTCGTACTCTATCAAAGTGTATCAGCGTAATGTTATGTTATGAAATAGTGTAAGTAATAAACAGACATGCAAATGCAGCAATCCTGGAAGACTGATTGATGAGTTATGATTTCCACGGTCTATTCCCGAAGTTCATCAACAGTCTTCACTATTTTTTTTTTCTAGACCACTTCGAAAGTTGGTTTCGATTTCAAAAAAAATCGGACCTCAACTAACCTCTTCCTTTTCTGAAATCGACTCAAAACAGTATCTATATATGCCAAAAATTAAAAACATACAAGTAATATATGTCGTTATTAGTATAGGAATATTTATCGATGATCAAACTAAGAAGATGTAGTCATTGAATTTTAAAACATAACTGTTAGAGCTGATTCCGAAAAATCTATCAAGCTGACTCAATTAAAAAACTGGTAGACAAGCGCGCAAAACTATAACGGTTGAAGATCATCGTGGTAACGGTAGTAACATTCGACTATTTACCCAGCTTCTCCCACCATCTCCTTTGTGGGCTCGCGGCTCACTGTATCAGAGGACCAATTCTGTGATACTTAGGCCAACAGTTTATGGTACATACGGCAGATATCTCCTGACCAGAAGTACAATCTCAAGGTTTGCCAACGAGCAATGGAGCACAGTAAACTTAAATTAACAGATGGCGTTCGAAATACTCAAGTGCGCTTCAAAATCAGAATGGCTGAAATGGTTCAAAAGACTGCCAACTTAAATGGAAAGCTTACTTAATTCAAGAAAAAGCTACCAAGGCATTGACGCTTTGAGTAAAGTCTGTACTGGCGTCTAATACAAAACTTGTTTGCTTGTAAAGACAAGAAAGTGGTATGATAAACATATGCGGAGGGACCACATACTGACAATTTACAATGACCGTATAATAACACCATTAGTTCATGACGACAATGATTCACCATTTTTAAAAGACGAACACAACAGTCTCTTCAGAATTTCAAATTTTGTCAGACATAAATGGTGATGTTGAAGGCATTTGTTGAGAAACAAAACATTTCCACGCTAATTTAGTAATCGAGAAAAATATTTTCGTCATCCTACGCGAGATGTTGAAGGACGATAGACCACCTTCTTATAACTGTTCATTACACAATGCCATTCCAATCGACATGACACTATCTTTGAAACGGGACCAATAAACTTTATATCGATATTGCAGGAAAATTGCATACCACACAAGGGAAAATGGCAAGTTACAGATACATATTCATTAGAATCTTAATAGAAAGGCAAATAATGGCAGTCTTATAAATGTATGGGAAACAAACACAGATGGATAAGATGATAAAGGGACCGTTACAACAGAACCTGAGATATAAATGAGACGAAAGATACGTTTGTGAATTACCAAATGGACACATTCGCTGACATACAATATAGCGAATATGTACACGGTAAATACATTACATTAGAATATTGTAATGAACCCTGGGAATGAGAATTCTAAGACAAACTATACTAAGAAGCTAGGTTAATAAATCTTCATCAGTGTAGGTAAGTTTAAATGAACAATGCATTTTACAATGGATTAACAGTGCTTGAAGCTTAATGAAAAAGTATGCCAGCATTTGCCAATAGCAATCTAATTATAGTCTAGATTCAATGCACTCGTTTCTTTAACACTGACCTTGCCAACCAGAAAAACTTAAAGGCTTCTGTCACAATCGATAATTGACATTTGCGATACACAATAAAGTACAAGAGCGAAATGGATTGGCTGTAGAAGCATTGACAAATTGTTCTACACTGCATGCTATGTCACTATTCTTCTATTGTTGATATTCTTTATTATTTTCACCAAATCATTTTATTTGTGCCCTAATTCTTTTCTTTGGTGCAATTTTTCGAACACATTCAATAGACACATTCTTTGGAATTCAATTATGAATCTCAATCGATAGTGTTACAGTTACGAGAATGGGTATTTTATTAGTTGGCACGATCAATTTTCGCGGTACAATTTATCTTTCCAATTATAAGTTCCTTTGCTCCTTTGGCCAATCAGGTATCGGTTTCAGAAGCATTATCACTTCGAAACTAGGGCGTCAGCCCCGTACCGTTATAGCGAGAACTTGAAGGAGAAACACACGGATACGTAATGTTGGCGTTAACGGTTAGAGTTTACTTAGAAGCGCATAATGGGTGCTTCCGCATTTAATATTGATGTGGGAGTTCAAATAAATGAAGGTAGTAAAGGCTGATTGATACCAGATTGACTTTTAGCTAATGGGCAAACAAGTTGTGGAGCTAATACAGGTAGAGGTGCTCCAAACGTTTCTACAGATCGCCAGCGCGGAGCCGGTAAAATTGTGCAAAATACAAGTTTTAGTTTATGTACCAAAATGTGTGCAGAAACCGTTTAGATACAGATAATTCATTTATATTAGATTCAATTTATATACTTAGAACGATCTAAATGGCAATCACTACGCACACACATAAACCTACATAGGTCACTAATACCGCAACCTTATTACCTTTGAATTTATCGTTTTCGCGCGTAAATTCGATCCATATATTTCGAAAGTCGAGAGTTTGAAAAGCCCGTACCGCCATTGTAAAGACCTTATTAGCTTTAAAGGTTCGTGTTCCTGTGAAAGATTTACTTAATGCGATTTCAGAGTAGCGTGCAGAAGTACGTGTGGTCTACTGCCATTTGGTATTCAATGAGCCGATTTAGAAGGCGAGCGAAATTAAGACCTGGAGATAATGTAACGGTAGTAGGAGTTTGGTGTTGTTATTGTCTAGAAAATTGGAATCGTTCAATCGTATGTTGGTTTGAATGAAAACTTTCCAACCTTCTAAAACGAAATGCGACAGTATATATAAGCTTTCGAGAACGAAAACTAAAAAAATCGTGTCACTTTATCCAATTGTACCTGGTACCGTGAAGCATTCAGACAGTGATTCACGACAATGCATTCAATTTTCTAGTTAAAATTAAGTCAAAATCTGGAGTAGTCTAGACTTGTTACGTTACAACAAAGAAATTCGCCACTTCAGTGACATCATATTACGTTATCTCAATACTAATGGCTTAAAAACGTTCAATAGTTCATTCCCCTCACGTTTTATAATGATGTTGATTACATTAAATTAAGCAAACCCATATCACGAACATGTATTCGTATGTTGTAAAGTTCCGTGAACTTTTGACCTGAGACTTAGTAGTTTTCTTTGGGAATTTGTTCGGAGTAACGGAACCCGTTCATTAATGGCATTGTGATGGGAATGTTTAATTGTATGCTATCGTGAATATCGTGATGTTTTAGGGCATTTGTATTGTGGGCTGTAAAATTAATGTTTCCTTTGGCTTCGGTATTCAAGTTAATGTTTGTTATGTTCTTAAGGTTTTTGTAGGTACCCTTCAGTGCGAAAATCATTTTATTGCATGTAAACCGTACCCATATCATAAATACCTTATTGGCTAACTATATCAAATTGTTTTGTTAGTAATTATTATTTAAAACTACATATGTTAATAACACTTCACTTCGCACTATATCATCTTGGCGCTGTCCTGTGGTATTTGTCCGCGGAAGCGACGGAACACCACGCCCTGTGGCCAAAAGTCTTCTTTCATAAAAAGGTGCAGAAAATATTTAGGTACTCGCACCACAAACGCCTTAAACTTAACATTCCGGTGACTCCAGCAACTGCACCCTGAGTGTGTACTTCAATTTTTGGCGCACATATACGACGATGTGCTCCACTTTGCGTGGTGTAATGCAGGCGGGAGATGTACACCGGTGTGCTCAGCTAAGCGGCACACACACTAGCACCAGGCGATGCTGGAATACTTTCGGTGCCAAGAAACCCAGGTTGTATAATAATTGAACTTTAAAAAATCTAAGTAAGCTAAGCATACTCAGAGTTGGATTCGCTAGTTGGGTAGGTACTAAACATGAACCAAAGTCAACAATTAGCTACGTATAACAACGACTGGAGAGGCGGGTTTAGAAACGAAATTTACTTCAGAGGGTACACGAACGAATTATTGCATATTCTTGCCACCAAATTTTTTTAGAGGACTCGAAAAGCATACTTGGTGTGATGCTAAAGGGGCAATCACACTGAAGAAAGCTGAAGTAAGTCTAGGTGATAATGGTAATTTAGGTGAATAAAAGATAAGAAGCAGAGAAGACAATATAAGTAACTAATACTATGAAAACAACGCACAAGTTACAATGTGTAATAATGAACTTGACACGCTTAAATTACGACAAACAAGTAACATTCTCACACTTTTAAATCTGCAAGCAAACGAAACAATACACCTGAAACACACAATAAAACAAATTCTTCCGCCATGACTAAGATTACATTAAAATCGGTGTCACTTGAGTATTCCGTAATACCAACATTGACGCTTACTTATTCAGTAGAGGTAAGTTAACTGGCGTAACCAATTTATACTGAACACATAGTACAACTTGTACATGGTGTATTGTTAGCTAGCCTACAGGCAGAATTTGTAACACCTCGCACAAAATATGTGGTTGAAATAAAATAGGAACTGATTTGAGTCTCGTTTGTAGATACAAGGAATCTGTTGATGTGGGGCCAGAGGTACTCGGGCCACGAGTTTGAGTTTGTCCATTTGACGACGTAAAGTGAACTGTTAAAGGGATGGAGCTATTATACGGTGTATAACTCCATCCCTGTCTCGCTCGCATGCTTGACATTTTAACACGTTTTGGTAAGGCCCCAGTACTATGCGTACCAAATTAAAATAGGAAAGCCAATAACCTGGATCTGTCAAATGCTGATTGAAAGGTATGGTTTGCAAAGAAAACTTATTTTCGTATTAATAACGGTTTTTTTTTGCTTTGTATAACTGAGTCTTGGTTAAATCTAGGTGAAGTAAAAGCGTCACTCTTTAATCTAAATTAGCTAAATATATTAACTAAGTCATGATTAGTTGAAAAAATAAACCTATTTTCTTTCTTATTTTCATTGTTAGGAACAAGTCGCCTTCTTCCATTTGCCACTACTCAGACATTGGACACAGTGACGCAGAGATTAGCAAAATTGAAGAACTGGATTTTGAATAAAATTGTTTCATTCATAATTCGTAAATAAATATTATTTAAAAAATGTCTTGTTTTACTCAACCTACCAAATTTTTCGATTTGACAACTATGACGTCACAACATGGCGTAAAAATCGATTCTATTCTTATTTGGAACACATTGTACCAAAAAGAAACGTACAACATGTTTAAAATAAACGACAAAAAAAAAATCTTCCAGGAAATTTCACACCGACTGATCGAGCGTGACCAGAGGACTGGCTCGTTCTTTGCCCAAAGAATTAGCATTGTTATTCAACGTGGCACTGCTGTCTTCTGAGCACATTTACGGATGACAACCATGTGGAGGGGTACTTCGACGCCTGAGTGTATTTTGTGTTTTTATAGTTTAAGATACATAGTTAGGTTTAGTATAAATAATTAGTTGAGTTAATATTTAAGTTTCTTAAATATTATATCATTTAATAACTGTTGCAAATCTGTAATAAAAAGTCATAAGACAATAAATAGACATGATGTTTGTAAAATTTTGTAGACTTCGCCATCAATGAAGTTAATGATTATAAATTAACACTTTCAGATCTGTTGGAAACTTGTTCCACTCGTTAGGAATTACAAGTTGAATAATATGTAAATGTTATATGGGTACTCAAGTCAATAGATAGCCTGTTTATTTTGACAATAGCCGAGTTTCAAATCGGAGCTGTTTGTATTATTGAGTATTCGAGTAAAGCACGAAATTTATTTAAATATACAATAGCTTGCTGGGAATTCAAATTCGTAAATTGAAAACAGCTTCAACAATGCGTTTATTCATGGCACTTCAAAACACAATACTGGCCCGAACTGGTCACTAAGAAAGCATTATTACAGAGAATTGAAATGTTACTGAGCTTACAGCATTACTCAAAGTATAGCTCACTGCACGGTAGCAACTGAAATAAGTTGTCCTATCTGTGTAAAATCTGAGATACTAGAACTTTAACGATTATTACTTTCGATTATACATGAGCAACCTGTTATATTAAAGTTCAGAGCATTTTAACAGACCTAGTTACTCAATCTCATCGAGTCTGGGTCTACATTGTGGAATAGTATCGACGCGAAGGATTTACGACGAGAACAACTCGCAATTTCACGATTGACGTGAGTTAGGATCGCTTACACGCCACATATCACAACGTGAGCTGTGAAGTAATCGTGGTAACCTGTTGCCTTCAAACAGTAAGTGGGGCGACCCTAAATCATCGGAACAGTCTTGTCAAAACAAATTAAATGACTTCATTTTGTCACCAAAAAAGCGTGGGTCGCAGTCCAATTCCTCATGCCACACCCTTCACTTTACCGAGAGAGCATTTATCCATATAGATTGTCGATTAACAGTCAGAATAGGTCCATTATGTGTTTATGGCATGAACATGTTTCTTTGCATAATACATTTACATTCTGGACTCACCTAAAAGTCGTTCGCCGTTCGACCTCATAATCGCTCCGCCATCTTTGAATCTGAGGACAATAAATAAATTTATGTTAAGAATAAGCTCTTATGTCTTTCTGCATTATCACACACTCACTATTAATAGTGAGTGTGTGATAATTTCATGAATATGTAGAACTGAGACGAAGGCAAAAGTGGTTGAGAAACCTTATGTAGGTAATTAAAATTTATTTCAAAGGACTTGCCTTCCACAGTATTAAAGTACGGAAAAGAGAGCCCTATTGTATAATATATATCATTCAACGAAAACCATTAATATGGAAACGGTTTGTTTATAAAACACCGCCATCAAATGCTTCCCACAGACAATTTTACGGCAGCAACTAGAAGGAATTAGCCATAAAATTCCTACTTACTGAAGAGCATGCCATAAAAGTAGTTAAAATTTGTACGAATAATCCAAGCAATAGCAGACTTTATGGAAAATAAATCAATCTTCCTTTCATTCCAAACATGGTTGAGTTTTTGCTACCCTTTCATAACCCATCTAGGCAATATAATAATTCTATTTATTCTGAGTAATGGCGGCAATAGATTTAACGTAATCACCGCCATCTTAAACACTTTTACTGCTTTTTCTTTGCTGTTGAGAAACGACGAAGGTTACCAAGAAATATATTCTGAATATAAGGATGTCTCTTTCATTTGCCGATCACGTCTTCGGCGCCGACACGTGAGTTCGTTTTTACATTTTCAAAGGATAGTTGAAGTAATCCATGTGCAATTTTCAATCTTAAATAAATGCAATAGAGGTAGAATTTGCATCAAACGAAACATTAAAATACTGAATACGAATATTGTTATATCAGTTGCAATATATCTACCGGTTGATAAATACTTTACTCTCCTTGCATAAAGAGTCGTCGCCTAAACAAAGATGGCCATAAAATTTTGCAGAATTGAGCTTTTCTTTTTGAGCAATAAGTGTCAAAAATGCTTAACCGTTTCAAATCCGTTGTAAATCTTTGAAAGAAGCTTCTGACACTACAAACGTGTAAGAATTAGGCAAGTAATCTAGTTGAAGCAAATTAAAAGACCGATGAGGGAGTTTAGGAGCTACCTAAAGCCTTTACAGAACCAAGCATGGTTACCGTTATGATTATTCAAATTTCTAAATTGATAATCATAAAACTGGACAATAATAGTTACTCTTACAGGCTGCAGGGCTCCCAGCTATAAATATATTGGAATGACGATCGCGATAGTGCACAAGTATCCAGGCTGACCTGTGGCTTTGGCGTCGGAGTATTTACTACCTGCCCTGGATATGACGCCGCTAAAACTGTCGAGACTTCTCATCTACAGTACGATATTTTATTATAAAAGGGTAGCGAACCTTCCTATGTTAGTGTGGTCAACGTGGGAGATACCTAAAGACTGAACTGTGATTGACCAAGATACAACGGTGATACGGTAAATATTCCGAAATGACGATTCTTAGAAGCAGTTGAAATATCGGTTGAATTCTTTTTTTTTTCGGTGGGAAAATCATCTTATAACATCCCCGCTCTTGGGCGGGGCGGGAGATAATGTCAGACTCATACTGACTAAAAACCCACTCCTGTTCCTTCGTTGCATTTCGTACCGGGGTCGAGTCTTCCTTTCAGAATCAGACCCTTGGCCCCAGTAGGCTTCGACCCTGCTGGGCCCCTACAGTTGCTGACATCTCCTTGAATGGGTTGAATTCTGGCAGTTCAATTTAAACATGTTTTATTATTTCAATTATATGAAGTAAGTATACACGCATTCCTCCGAAAAAGTTCAACGAAACATTACCTCACAGTTCTTCTACAAAACATTTTCAATTTACTCGCGCCTTAAAACGTGTGCATATAATTGCATATTGCAGCGTTACCACATAATGGTTCTCGTGTGCTCGCAATACCAATTACGTGACTCCAAACTATTGTCAACAATTACACTGCGGCGGATTTAGGGAATAATTTTACTAAAATTATACAGTACGATATTGAGTTTAAGATATTTTTGGAGATCGTTAACGGTTGTTTTAGTCGTAAAATCACAAATGTTCAGAAATTATTTATTTCTTTCTTCATTGTTACTTGTTAAGGAATTCTGTAATTTAAAAGCTTACCTACTTACAGTAAAACTATAAAGTGCGACAGCTATGTTGAAATTATACATAACTGTGACAACATTAATTTGAACGCCAAAATTACTTGAAATCTTCAGGGTAACTTGATATTTTCTCGCAGCAAACAGAATTATATGAATCGTTTGCCTTAATAATTCAAATGTTTCACTTCAATTAAATGTTCAGCACCTCTGGCAGTTGGATTGTTTACATTCCTTGCAAAATTATCTTGCAGCGATTATACTTGTGCTCAACTCATAAATATGAGACCACGTTTTCTTAATTCCGTAACTAAGCTTTAAATAAAACATGCTCCAGGAAGAAATTAGAGTTAGCGTTGATGAATGTTTGACGTGACGCCAGTTCGTGACGTAGTAGTTTCCATAACTGTTCTGTTAAGTGTTCGGGGTTTAAATGCAAGTCTGTAACGAAGTAAATAGAGCACTAAGCAACAATGTTTCGTCGGATTATTCGAAAGAGTGTCTGTGGCCCTAAAACGCAAAGAGCTACTAAAGGACGTAGGTCAGTTTTATTCAGTAAAAGTCAGACACTCCCTCTCGCTCCAGCCAGAGCAGGAGATATGATTTCTCACCTAAAAAAATAGCGAAAATTACCGGATGATCAACACGAATCTCAAACTAGAACTACACTGCGCACACGTGTGCTGTATACGTCAATCTCCGCGCGTCGGTCTCCACACATTTTAGATGGAAACTAGACTTGTAGAGCTACAATTGATCCACGCCACACGACGACACGGGGCGTTGTTCTACGTACAAATCAGGCGTGTTACACGTGCGCGTCGGACTAATGTAGTTTTAGCTTTAAAGTACCTAGCGAAAACGATGCTCAAGAGAATTCGAATTACATTAATGTGATTTATTTAATATACAAACACTTCATAATCTTGCTTTTGTTATAAGTTATCTCACATAGAATTATTTGGACAAAAAGTCCTACATTTCAATTCAAAACTAAAAAATGCCAAAGTTCGCACGGCTTTAGTCAGATCATTCGTATTTACCCGATTCCCGTTAAACAACCGCTGAATCGATTACAGAAGCCTGACTAACCTCTCGATGCGGATTCCAAGCCAAAAGGTTATTCTATTCAAGCACTAATTAATTTGTGATGTTACGATCAATAAAACCAGTGTCGTTCAACTAAACTTCAAGTTGTGGTAATTATTTTATAATTACAGCCTACAAGACATTCTTACATATGGCATTCGGAGGAAAATGTCAATCATATTCATCGCGCCTCAAAAAGATGTTAGCAAAATTGACGATGCCTGCCAGACCTGCGGTTTGTACACTAGGTTTTAGTCGGTAAAGCTAGAAATACATTAGACCGACGCACACGTGGACCATGCCTGATTTGTACGCAGAACGCCGTCGCGTGGAGTCGCGTGGCGTGGATCTAATGTAGCTCTACTAGTCTAGTTGCCATATAAAATGTATGGAGACCGACTCGCCCAGATCGGCGTACGTGGGGTACGTGTGTAGTGTAGTTCTACCTTAAAAGTCTGACACTTCCACTCGCTTCTCCCAAAGCGGCAACAGACACACACCGTGACCCTTTTATGACCAGAAAAATCTTCGAAGTTCCAGGTTCTTCAAGACATTCCTACCGAACCGAGACCAGGCTTGTGCACTTGCAGGTTTAGGACCAAAATCTGCTTGTAAAAGAACACCTTCAGATTACAAGCAGGACTTTAAACACTAACATTTCGAAGTGCGTTTCGAAACGGAATAAACAGAAATAAAATTCGTATTCAAATTTTAATATTCTTGAAGACATGTAAATGGTCCTGTGATGAGACTGACGGCTATCGAAATCTGTTTAATTAGAATCTGTAATTGTAATTGACAAGCGATTATTCGTATCTTAATATTGTTTTTATTCAAATATTACCCTTTTACACACCCCAGGAGTAACAAAATTTGCATCGTAACGTCGAGATCTTCCATTTAGGAGGCTTACTTCATCGCCATGTTAATCAACAATATGACTTAAAAGTAAATATGGCTGCGAGATTGTTTAAAACAGTTACCGAAGGTCTAGAGTGCAAAGGGCAACTGAAGGAACACAGGTGGATTTTGGTCAGTAAAAATCCAGTGAGAGTGGGAATAGTTATTTGATGATTTCCTGATTCAACCAAAAAAAGAAGATTATTTAGGAATGAACAGATCATGATCAGAACACTTACACTGCACTCCAAAACGCAAATCGTTGATGTGGCTCAAAAAGTTGTTCAACTTAAATGGAACTGGCCATGACGCTGTATGCTTGAGCCCGTAATGTACAGGATTGGTGGTTTGACACTGCGACACGAGACCGCAGCAGACAACAAAGGAGAAGGCGGTACGACCTGGATGTCTTTCTTAATAATTGGAAAAAAAAACAGCAAAAACTCGAGATCGCTGAAAGGAAGGAAGGCAGGCCTTTTTCCAGCAGAAGAACAATACGGTCTAGTAAAAAAATATAATATGAATAAATGTGGCTATTAATATTGTAGAATGCTATTATGCCAAAGTGGTTTCAATTTCAAGTCAAGCAATTAATATTTTTAACAGCAGTTTCCAAACTGTTGTTAAGAGGCCACTGGATGGTATTATGTAAAACTGAACTAATGATTATGTATTTTAAATATGAAACACATTTATCTGCCAAGATGTACGTGTTAATGGCTCTGCAGTGATGGGCCGTTCATTTAAATAACACTTTGTAATGTAGAGCATACATCTTATCTGAATTGTAATTACATGTGTGTATGGATTGAAAAAATGATGCAATGAATTGTAAATGACTCCCATAGTTGTGCCCAATGGCCATGTGAGATGTATTTCGAAATGGATGCCAATTGGTCTAAGAACAAAAGATATTGTTTTTGTTTTAATGAGAAGCATGGCCATTTATGTTTGTGTAACACTCATAGTGAAGTTATTTATTAGAGGCCAGTTGTTTTGATCCGTAGTTATCTCAACCGTTGGTTTTAATAATAGTTAAAATTACGCTTAAATTATTATTTATTTATCTTTATTCCAAAAAGATAAGTAAATTATAAGATAAGCCCCACAAAACCGTTGCAATGGTTTGACTGTGGGGTCGGTGAGTCTCTAGACATACTTAAATGTACTTAAGACATTTCTAAATAATATAATTTTGATTTGCGTCTAAATCTATTTATGTTTGTCTCACTCCTTATGTCTGCCGGCAGACTGTTCAATAGGTATGGTTTATATATATAATATCTATAATGTTTTCTACTTTAATACTATAATGTTTTCTTTCTTGACTAATAGTTATTTATTTGACCATTGGTCAAGCTAAAAATTGATTTAACAACGCATTTTTTGTTTGACGATTGGTCAAGCTAGAACAACGTATTTTGTTAAAAAAAAATACAAATGGTTGACTAAACTAAGGTACATGAAACCGTAACACTGACCTTAGATCACAGAAAACATTTTGCAACTTTTTCCGGAATTGGCAAGCAAAGAAAATAAAATTAAAAAATAATACAGTACTGATAAAAAAAAAATACGTATATCACATGGTTTAAAGTCTGTTTCACCACCTATGATTAAGTTTCCGTTAACTTACTTGGCAGACAATTTCATAGAAATTCTGTTCCATTTTTAAACTTAATCGGGAAGTAGTGGCTATTCGGGCATTGTGAAACAGGCCAGTGTCTAAATTTTTATAGATAAGTGAAGCAACTTTCGTCATTTGTTTTGAACAAGAAGTAATTTTTGAAATGGTGGTGTTTTCTCCCGATGTCTTGAAGGCGTTTCTGCCCGCTCTTTAGCGGCCAGTGGGAGTCTTTGTTGAGACACTTTATGCTTGCGGGGGCCTTTCGTGAATAGGCTTCTATTGAGCTAAATAAAGATAATTACTTACACCTACTAGGACTTAACCTCTTAAGACATACAACGGTTCGTTCAGCTAGCTTTTTATAAGATCTTGAGCAAGTGCTATCCACTAACAATAGGTCATAATCAGCCTTATAATGTTCGTAGAGAATTTTTGTATCTCAATTAGGTACATTGCCAAACATGTTTGTAAATTATTTAACCATAGATTCACTAAGATATGATTTAACAAATCTGAGATTTTTTAAAGTTAGGTTAAGATCTGTAAATATCTGCAAATGTTTTTACTGTTTGGACTCAGGCCACCTCTCTAGGTGAGGAGAATGTGAGGGCATGGGCCGTAATCTACCACGCAGACCCAGTAGATACGGGTTTGTAACAACACAATAGCTCACAAAAAGTTATTTCACAAGAGAAAATCCTATACAGTACCTATTTTTCTTGATAATCGAAAACAATGCCCATTCCAAAGGTTTTAATTTTCATACAGTGACCTTACAAAGTGGACTGTTATTACATATCTACGGTTTTTCTTATGAACTTGTGCACTGTAAGTAAATCCGCGGTTTTTAGAGCGTCTCTTTCTCACAGAGTTCTATTATCAATATTGGTCATCTACAACATATAATAGTCCTTCCTACTTTGAAATAGCAGGTAATTTTGCTTGCTCAGAAATTAAATATCGAAGGTTTATCATGTCAGTGAATAACAAACGCTATCTTTTACGAAATAAAGTGTGTTTTAAAATGTCGTTCGGTGGTTTATATGGCATTTTAACGATTGATACGATTGTCGTGGTCAGGTTTCCCGACTACGCAACTGGCTGGCTGGGGTACACTTTGTACACGGATTGCGACAAAAGTGAGAATTACTTAGGAAACAAAGACTAAGTGAAGACGTGATAAATAAAACAATATTTGTCTTAATATTTATTGAATGTGAGTAGGATAGTAATCTGAAAATTACTAAATCAGAAGAATAAATTTTCGGTGTTCGCATCGAGGACTAGACTCTTTAGAGCCAATTTATAATGGAAACAAGATACCATTTTTATTATATCTAGTGCTTTTTTTTTTGAGGTGGGAAAATCATCAAATGACTTCTTCCACTCACTTGTCCTTCAGTTGCGTTCCAGAGCCACGGTAACTCTTTCGAAAAATTCAGTGGCATTAGCGAGGATCGGCCCTACTGGGCCCCCCCCTCTCTCTCCTCACTACTCCCGACGCCCGAGGCGTCTCCTGTGGCAGGAGGATGTCCATTCCCTTACGAGAGCGGCCCTCTCCTACGCTAACATTACTCTTACTGTTTCGCAAACCGCTTCCAATTCCCTCTTGCTCTGGAATGTGGATTGAACCAGGGCCGGGTGCGAGAGGTCGCCATTATATATATCTAGCCTGGTCTGTCTAACTACTGTGCAAAGGCCGTTCCTTCTATTGTTCTCGGCTTTGCGCCTCTTCTTGCCAATATCTAAGAAAGACATCCGGATCGTCACGCTATCTTCTCAGTGGTCAATTTTGTGTTTTAAGAGCCCACTGTTCGGTCGGCATGCGACAGACATGTCCAACCCACACTAATTTAAGTTGGACAGCCTTTTAGCCATGTCAATGACGAACAAAGATACCATAAAGCACATTATAAATGCAATCAATAGGTCGAACTTCCCACAATTAAACTCCGCCCTCAAAACAAGAGAGAAAGAAATAAATATTAATTAAATGCAGCCCATTAACATACAGCAGGCGGAAACAAGCAAAGCCAGACCGCTTCATTTGAATAAGCAACATGATACATTAGTATATTATTTCGAGTACTTTACTATGTCGAACTAACGAAACCTGAAACGTTTACCTGGATTTCGATGGTAAACGTTATGGGAGACTTATCAGAATTTGAATTTTTGTTTGTTCGGTTTCGCACAGTTTGTGCAGTATCACTAGAAGCGCGGGCATCTTAAATTTGACCCATTCCTGTGTTCTTGCTCTGGTTTTATTATGGATAGAGTCTAGGGTTGCCAACTTTTATTAGAAGAAAAAGAGTATATGTGATTTCAAAAGAGGTAAATAAAAAGTACGGACTTATAAAAAAGAGTGTATTTTATTTGAATTTTTTTATAAGGTATTTTTTGGTACTTTTTGCAGCATATAACAATTTTTCATTGTTTTTAAAAGAATTGTATTACTCCAAATATTCAAACTCGAAGTAATCAATTTCAATGAAGCCTTGTTCCTCTCTTCCCACTACTTCACATTCATGAAAATAGTCGATTTTCACTAGTAAAGTAAACTCTGTGTAAAAAGAGTATTTTAGCGTCCTCTATTAGTGTTATAGATTGTAGAGTACGCTTAGGTATATGATATAGAGTACATTACTCTACTTTAGAGTACGGTTGAATACCTTAATAGAGTCGCAAAGTAAAAATATAGTATTTTCAATCACCAGTTTAATTTGTATACCATATCTCCGCTAATTATATATTGGCCAAAATTGACATTGATATTCCGCGCTTCTAGTATTAAGTCCGTGTTAAGTTTAGAAAATATTTAGTTTAAGGCACAGAATACATTCACTTTTACGGTTCCGTACCTCTAAAGGAAAAACGGAACCCTTATAGGATCACTTTGTTGTCCGTCTATCTGTCAAGACCCTTTATCTCGGGAACGCGTAGAGATATCAAATTGAAATTAAAACCATATACTCATGTCTGCGGTCCCTTGAAGCAGTGAAAAATAAAGCTTCTAAGTTAACGAAAAAAAAAGATACGGCCGCTTATGTCGCAAAAATACGTACGTATATTTCGACACTCAAGGGAATCAAAGTTCATATGGTACTTCCCGTTGACCCTGAATCCTGATATTTGGCATAAAGCAACTTTTATATAGCACAGGTATGGGAATAAATCTGAAAACAGTAAATTTGTTGTTACGTCACAAGAAAAAAAGATTTTTCTTGCGATTCGGAAAAAATTTCGAGGCTCCATTCGGAAATTGAATTGTTTACGTAGATAAGTTTGTACGGAAACCTCAGTGCGCGAGTCCGACGCGCTGTTGCACAGTTTTTTTTTTTTTTTCTTTAAAATCCGGAACATTCTAACGTTTTTGCAGTATTTGGCAGTAAATCAGCCTTCTTGACAAGCTTCGCCTTAGCAATAAATCACATTATATTATTAAAGCGAAAGTTTGTGAGTGGGTGCGTGTATTGGCTGAACGGATTTGGATGAAATTTGGCGCATGGGTAAACCATATCCTGGAATAGCATTATAGGACATAGGCCACTTTTTATCCCGGGATTATGTTCCCTGGGGATAATTTTCCACTTTCATGCGGGCGAAGTTGCCGGCAGCAGCAAATAGAATATAATCTTTATTCATTTCTATAATTATGTAAAAATAATATGACTCACTTCCTTTAAATTGCAACCTTTTATCCATCAAAATCAATTTAAGTTATATACGTAAATAAACTGAACACAACAAAATAATTTTTGTTTTTCGTATTTTTTTATGATACGTACTCTCTGCACTAACAGTCGAAACAAACACATGCAGAGAGACATTATTATAACAAAAAACAATAAAAAAATAAAACATAAATCACTACACGAACACACGATATCAGAAATAGCATCTGATTTTTGTGCTATTCGTCGTTCAAGTCAACGAACTTATGTTACCTCAGATTGCCAATACAGCCAAGCTATTTAACCGTCTGTCTAAATGTTTTGCTACAACGGAAAACCGTAATTAATTTCACATTTATCATTCCTAGAAACACTTGAACGAAGTGAATAGGTAGTATAGGCAGCTCCTTTACTGTATATAGGTACATCCACGTCGGAAATACAAATTGATAGTACAAGTAGGGTTGCACATAGATGAAAATATCGATAATCGATAACATCCACAGTTTCAACGCGATATTATCAATAAATTTAATATTTTTCAAAAAGTTGTTAAGAGTTATGTAAAAAAGATTTTTTATTTAATAACCATTTATAATAAAAAATAGCAAAAATAACACACACAAAAAGCAAAAATTAGACAGAGATAGATAAACATAGATCAAATAAAAATGCTAGAAACATCTGTTTTCTGTCAAACAAACTGCTTTTAAGTTGAACGGACAAAAACATCACCATAGATAAAAATCTATCGTAAAACCAATTTTGCCATGTTTAAAATTACAAAAACTTAGTTGCGTACATTTTTTATCGTTTTCATATAAATATCGATATATTAATTAATTTTGATATGATAATATCGTATCGGCAATGGTAACATATCGATAAACATTCTCGATATTTTAGTGTCAATATTATCGATATTAATGAAAATCCGATATATCACTGCATCGCTTAGTACAAATAGTAGATACTACTTGTAAGTATGAACCGAGACTTAATGATTTTTCCCACCTAATATGAGAGGAAGTTACCAATCATTTGGAGGAAACACCTGAATTATCGAATGGCAGATTTTGAAACGGTTGCCACTCACGCGTAATAAAACTAAAGTGGAATTTATAATAAAAAATCATAAAGTTTTTTTTATGTTATTTTCATTATTATATGACGAAAACTTTATTCACTTTTATGTGATTTGGACTGTTGTGACTTCTGTGTCCATTACGCTATTAGAAACTTTATATGAAAATGATAATGTAAATAAGGTAATCATTCCTATGAAATGTGCATATCTTACTCAACTTGGTACTTAATCTAAGTCTTATTATGACATAAAAATCGTATTTACATACTAATAGGTTTGATGGTGTCATCTTTACTTTTAGCAAGGCACAGATACGCCTACCAAATTGTCTCTTCACCATTAGCTTGACTGATAGAGAATGCCTAAAGGGCCTATTACACTACGTGTTATTCAGACAGTCTTAGTCTATGTATTTCTATGTATCTCATCGTTCTGTTTCATTCCTTTGCACGACATTGGCGTAAGTGGCTCTCTTTCTTGTGTGACGCTGGACTAAGACTGTTTGAATAACGCGTAGTGTTATAAGCCCTTTAGGCATTAAGTCCGCCTTTGTACTTTGTGTTGTATGAAGATTAAATAAGTAAATAAAAGCAATGGTGAAAATGATTGATTAAAGGTGCTATTCGAAACTCGACTGCAGCCTGCGAATTCAGACAGCACGTGCAGCGGCTGCACGAAGCCGGCTGCGGCTGCACATCTGATTTCCTATGTAATAGTATGGATTTGTGTGAAAATATTCCGAAGGCGGCAGCGGTGGCACGTGCTGCCGAGCCTCGACTGCGATGCGGCGAGGCGAAACACTTAGTCCAGACAGTAGAGGTGTCAACAATGCATATAGAAGTTGTTGACACCTCTACGTAGTAAGGTATACAATCGCCGTACGTCAGGATGTCCAATGGTAGAAAGGTGTTGGTGGAATTAAGTCATGTAATTTTTGCGCATACTCTCCAAAATGCATCCAGTGACATACTGAAAGGCTGGCTACTCTACGCCTGTGCTCTAGGCTTTGTAGATTAGTGTTAACCAAATCTGGATCACCAATTGCTGGGTAGTGGATACATACACATAGGTAGGTACAAAGAATCTAACAACAAATCGCAAGAGAAAATCTACCACCATCGTTGCAATGCGTTGATGTCTTTGCAACGTTTAAATATTGCTAAGTTGTAGTACATAAGTATTTAGTATTACTTCGATTTTATAGCACCTAGGTATATTTAAATATTACGACAAGGCCCAAATGTGCCTACACATGCCGTTAATTACACGTTATCTAAAAAAATCTCTCCAATCAAGAAAACAACTGTTATACGAGATAGAGTAACATTTAAATCGGTATTTAAATTCTTTGTCCGCTAACTCGTCAGACAATAGACAATTGTCAAAACGCTTCACTACAGTGAACAAGCGTAAAAATCTTCATTACGCAAAGGTATTAAAAATAAAAAATGCGTATACACAAGGTTTTAAATGATTAGTTTTATTATCAATAAAGATGAAGTGTGTCGGTCCGTTATACGTACAAAAAGCTGTAGTAGGTCAATGGCACAGTGAGAAGGCGAACGATGGCAATGCGCGCTTCGTTCGTTCATCTCGGTACGACTGTGTTCAAACTTTTTTTTGAATTTCGAATCGGTTGCGAAACGGTGTCCGATGATGGGTATTATTGCTGACCATTAAATACAATACTGGTTTTTTTGTTTTATTTTGATGCTGGCACATTAAAATGTGGAGAAAGGTTTTAATGCTGTTATTTTCATGGAATGGCTGATAATGTTCTGAATGAAGACGACATCATAGCAGCAATAGTCAAGAGGGTGGGTAGTAGAAAGGAGCGTACTTATGCTCTAGACGTCATTTAATTTCACCGTGAAAAATGCCAAAATGTATTGATTACATACAAAGACATTAAATATATACTACCAATAGACAGGACATAGCGAACAAAATCGTAATCCGATACTTGTTACCTAGTGGTAATAAGTCACTCAGTTTAGTATGACACCCCTACACGACAAGTCGTGTTTGTATCCGCTTTATGCACTAAAAGAAAATCATTTTCTGAGAAAATATGCCAAGTTGCGCATTACGCTATTGCAAATCTTCTTATTAAAATGACTGGACCTAACTTCGGTTTATTTTCATAAATATCCTTGGTATGCAGTAATTAATTAGAATTCAATCATTTTCATAAATAGTTCCAGAACATTTGCTGATTTCAGCAATCCCAAAGATTGCTGAAAAGCTTAATCCTCCCTAGGCTCACACTGAAGCTCTACCATGAACGTGATCCATTTACGACCTAAACCAAACTTTTAAAGGGATGGAGCTATATAGAGTGTATAGCTCCATCACTCTTTCGCTGGCATGACTGAAATTTTAACTTATGGTAAAGCCGCTGGTCACCTACCGAGCGATAGTTAAATTTATTTTATTTATTTTGACAAAAATTCGCGTGTTTTCTATCCAAAGCTAGATGGCGTCACTGAGGCATAGGATGACAGTTTTTCTAAGACATTTCTCCTGATAGTCGCTCTATTGTATCTCTTTAAATCTCTTTGATTACATACCATTTTGATAGTAGATTCGGTATTACTACGCCATCACTAATATAATTTCACTTGTGTCTAAAGCCTCTTTTGCTCAACGCAGTCCCCGGCAAGATGATAAGACGCCACGGTTGGTACAGAGGTTTAGCGACTAGCTGCTGCGCTAGCGTGTCGCGCGTTCTGTTCCCGCACGGAATAAATATTTTTATGGTCTACAGATAAATTGTTCTTGGTCCAGTGTCTCACGTATGTAAGTTTACATGTTATTAACGCACGTACGAGAAATTCCTAGTGTGGGGCAAAGAAAAAAAAAAATTAAAAAAACATCATCAATGCGATAGCACGAAATTCTAACTCACTAATTTAGAAAACCGCTTTAAGGCAAATAAAACGAAACAAATTCTCAGAACCCATCAAGAGTACAAATACGTCCAAAAGAACCTCTAAGAAATCATAAAATACCGCTTCGAGTATCCGAAACCGTTGTATTACTCATCGATATAAACACTTTAGATGTAAATCCATCGCGAAAACCTGACTAGAATATTTAAGAGAAACAACAACACATTTTTACTAAGGCGAATGAACTCCATACAATTCTATTTACATATAAAAATATAAATCACAATGTGTGCGTACGATTACTATTTATTATTTGTAAACAGCTGGACTTTGTTAAGTATTTATGAATAGTAATGATGACAATGAATAGGCCACATTCCTTCCAGCTGATTGTTTTTGTTTTTTTTTTATACACTATTTATTAGTTAGGTCAGGTATGTGTTTGCAATTATCATGTGTAGTTAGGTAATTGTATGGTACCTACTATTCATCATTAGGAGGTAACCGATACGCAGGAAGAAATCGATTAGCTTAATCTTTAAGCGCCTACGTTAGATATATCCAACAAATCCTTTCGCGTTTCTTCCGCCAGAGTCGCACATCCACGACCAATTACTTCATCAGCTCTTCTGGCACCTGCGAACGAGATGGAGTACACAGTCGGTCTATTGCTACCGTAATCAAATAGTTCTCCCCATCAAATTTCGATCACGGTGGCCTATCTCAACAGAGAATAACCAAGTATACAGGTATTATTATTATTATTATTATTTTTTTAATTGATATAAACCAGTGCTTGACTGCGATCCCACCTGATGATAAGCGGAGATGCAATCATTGATGGTCAGGCGCACTAGTTTATTAAGAACCTATTCACTCTAGCCTTGAAGACACCTATATTATAGTTGGACGGAAAGACCGCAGCAGGCAGATTGTTCCAGTCCTTCGATGTACGCGGTATAAACGACGAAGCGAAACGCACATTAATACAGTCCACAAGTCACTCTCTGTTCCTTTACTCTCAGTTTCATAAAACGTTAGAAGCTAGTTCCACTTGATATTTATTATGGAGAATAACCAGAAAGAAACACCATGGTTAGAACCATGGTGTTTCTTTCTGAGTCTTTTTTCAAAAAATAATAATTATATTTCCATGTTACAATATTAATAGGTGTGAGAGGACTGTGTATATCAGTCAATATTATACCTAAAAGGCTTAATTTTGAAGATTGACCTGACTGTTATTACTTAACCACGACCTCCTTCAGTGCTTTCAGTATCTGCAATGGTGAATTTTAGTTCCGATTTGAACTATGTACAAAGACCATAAAGCGAAATGTTCTAAACATTTAAATAGGTATTGTATTGACAAATAGCGAAGAGCCCACATGAAAACGTGGTTTTACAAAGGTTCTATGATGAATGTAATTGTAATTAGTGTTCGAGCAATTATTCCACATGGTATTAACGATCTGAGATAAATATTGCTGCGTGTGGTCCATGAATTTACAGTTATGAATTTCATTGTAAGCTAGACTTTTAATTGTTCTCACATCGTAAAATTTCATAATTACAAAAGCCATTCTGGTTAATTTTAAAAGGTAAGTTCATGTTGAAGTGGACCATTCCAACATTTCAGAGAATCGTATAACCAATAAACCTGTTCACTTTGATCTATGAAGATTTAGATACGGTAAATGTTTCAGGCAATGTACATGTAATATGTAGATACTGTCTTTAACAAAGTAAGAATTAAAGGTGGTTATTACAAGGTCTCTCCACTGTAGGCGCGGGCTTGCGGACGGCGAGCCACCCATTGTTCGCCTACCGTCCGGTAACCGTCCGGACCGAGCCCAAGTCGTCGACGGCGCGTACTGTTCCATGCGCGCCTCAAGGAGATGTCAGCAAATCGTAGGGGCCCAGCAGGCGAAGGCAAAAAAGAAACAGGAATGGGTTTTTAGTCAGTAAAAGTCTGACACGATCTCATGCACCGCCAAAGAGCGGGATTTGTAATAAGATGATTTTATCACCCAAAAAAAATAAATAAAAAGGCCCTTAGTGAGACAACTGAATTAAGGACGGAAAATAACTTGAAAAAATATATCACATTAATAATATAAAGGCAAAAGTTATGTTATGTTACTTATGTGTGATAAATTCGTCAAAAAGGTAGACCATGCCCTGGAATACCTGGACATAGGATACTTTTTATACAATATTATTTTTAGTATATGCAAAACCTGAATATAGTTTGTTCGGAATCAGTAATTGAATCGATTCCGATAATTTTTACACCATATTATTTTTTTTCAAAAATATTTATAAGCTCGCAAGTTGGACACCACCGACACTAAGTACAACACAGGTAAAGGCAGGTCATAGCGGGCATTAGGTGCCAGTGCACAGCTGGGTGCAGAAGTAAAACAATCCCTCAGTCGCCCAGATGGCTCTGTGATCATAAATTTGTACGGACAACCATTTAACAGAACAAATTAAAACTTTGTGATTTTACATGGTATGAAATTTTGTACATAGATTCTTTACATAAAAGTACTAGACACGTGTTTCGGGTTTCGCATATACTAAAACTATTTTTTTATACACGTGGGCGAAGCTACTGGCAGGTACATACATAAAACCATGCCAAAGTAACCAACCTCACATATCTACCTATAGTTACGAAAAATATACTAACACAGTTCACGATTCCGACCTGCCACTCTCAACTGTCTCAACAACCAAGATAGATCGATCAGTAACTCAACGTAAAAATATGTTCAGAGCACTCGCATGAAAACATTTCGTCCACCAACCCATTCCAACTCTATAATTCAAAACTCAGAAACAAACTTGGCGTAATAAACTAATGTATTTATTAGCAACAAATCCGTCAGTCTGCGTTCTCACTCACACTGTAAATAAATCGGACGAAGTCGTATGACCGGTCGGTTATGAACATGAACTAGTGTAAATCTGTCTGTCTGTTTGAGGAAGGTAAATACAAAATAGTATGGCAGTGTTAACATACGCTCTAACTTGGTACGACGGATTTGATCCATCTGTACCAAGGTCGAACGTGACTCAACGTAAGTTTGGTCCGTCGTAAAACAAATTATTAACATTATTCAGTAACACCAAGGCGCTGCTGGCCTTACTTGAGGAGCTGCATAAGCATGGCATAGCATAATCAGCCTTTTAATGTTCCCACTGCTGAGACGCAGGCGGCCTCTCTATGTGAGGGAATGGAACGTAATCCACTACGCGGGCCCAATGTGGGTACCAACCCACATTGGGCCCGCGTAGTAAAATTCGAAGACGTGTGACATCCACCAGGATGTCACACGTCTTCGAATCTTTTGTTCTAGTACATGCTCCTTCACGATGTTTTCTTCATGAAGAGCTGGGGGGAATCAAATGACACATTCGTCCCAGCCGTTACCCGAGGAATTGCGGACACCAGCCCTAAATACAATACAGTACAACAATAATTATGTATAAATTTTCGCTAAGTCAGACTCGACCTTAGTATGGATGGACCAAATCCGTCGTAACAAATTCGAGTGTGTGTTATACACTTTTAGTTTTGATTAACGACTGAAATTGGAAGGGTGTACAGAAGATCAAGAATTTTGAACTAGCTTAGGCATATGATTTCATCAGACTGTTGGGTTGGAGTCGTCTGTTCTATCTAAATCTGCAACGTTTGGTCGTGGGAGTCAACATTCAAAATCAAGACATAATTCGGCAGTCTTGCAATTAAGTACTTGAATATGATTGATAGCAGTATTTTGAATGCTGTTTCAAATATATTAGAAAATATACCACTAAATATGCATATTTGAATCAGCATCCGGAATAAAAGAGAGAATTAATAGATCAACAGCAAAGAAAATACTACTAAAGCCCCTTTTCCATTAGTAGCAGCATTAGGTAGCTTGTGGTCGCAAAAGCGACTGTTGTGCAAGGGTTTCAATACTTGGATCGGGAAAAAAGTAAATAGATTGTGACTGCCCCGTGCCTCGGAAAGCGCGTAAAGCTGTTGGTCCTGCACCTGATTTCTTTCGGCGGATTGCCGTCCCATCGGACTATGAAAGTAAAAAACAAGAATTATGTACTGGAATATCTCCTGCGTACTTAGCTAATCTCTGTTGAAATTGACCACCATGTTTGAAATTCGGTCAGGAGAATTACGTCTTATGCTGTGTAGGACGAAACAACTCATTACAAAACATTGAAGAAGGTAAACCTGTAGACCACCTGCGATGCCTAAAGAGACTTTGTCAATGTTGCGCTAGAACAAATAAGCGTAAAGAACACATCGTTTTAAAAAGCTCACTTGACACTTACACACGAACGTCTGTAGTGCAGCAATTCCCACGCAAGTGTGAGCGTCAACGGAGAAAACAGGTCCCATATGTGGGTCACTTGTCCAATATCCAGTCTCATAACTGTCACGTGGCTTCACTTACATGTTTTTATGAGCATCTTTGGTTATACGCTGAGCAAAAATGCTTCCAATGAGACCTACAACGATCCCCAATCGGAAGACATAAATGGAAATAACAACAGTGAAGAATGAAACATTAAAGGAGCCTTAAAGTCTGTAACAGGATATCACCATATAAACAACTATCTCCTTCCTCCTGCAATATAAAATTAATACATATTCATTTGTAATTAGTTCCACGGTAATTAAAACTATAGCGGAGATGAGGATTATTCATAGCGGGCACGGTTGGCTCAACCAGAAATATGAATACAGAAGTGCAACTCCTGTTAATACACCATAACAAGAGCAAAGTTCCGTAATTTAACTGTAGTGTAGCAAGTAACGAATGCTTTTGTGACCCAAGCTGTCTAAACTAGTCAACTTTAATGTCCTATACAGCAGATATTCTATTTACAAACGGCACTATGACACTTACCTGTCACAACAAACTATTCTGAAACCAAGCTTTCAGCACTAAATCATCATCATCATCTTCCCGCCCTTGTCCCGTGTTATTTGGGGTCGGCGCAACACGTTTTTTCTTCCATTCTGCCCTGTCACTCGTCATGCTACCACTAACTTCCTTTTCTTTCATATCACTCTTCACACATCTTTATTATTTCATATTTCTATATCATAGTCTTTCAGCACTAAATCAAAGTAAGGTATTATAATAGTTAAGAAAAAACCCTGTTGAATTTATTATTTAGATATACATCAACATTCAGACGACAGTTGCTTTTGGGACTAAACGGCGTTGTGTGATAGTTGTGGAATATTTGTATTATTTTATTTTTTTATTATTA
The DNA here is from genome assembly GCA_949316375.1 of Mythimna vitellina. Lineage (NCBI taxonomy): Eukaryota > Metazoa > Arthropoda > Insecta > Lepidoptera > Noctuidae > Mythimna > Mythimna vitellina. The sequence continues at coordinate 8,918,426 of OX438696.1, forward strand.
TTTGGGGGTGAGAAATCATATAACTTCTCTCACTTCGGTTACTAAATAAAAGCAGTGTTCATTTACAGGATTTACAAAACAAAGAAGAGTTATAATTATTTTATTAAGCTTCCGGAACAGATATGACTTGTCACAAAAATAATATCATTCAGTGACTTGTAAGGCATAGGTTGGATCTTCTGACATCATCTATCTAGTACCTGAACAGCTTGTACCCAACGGTGTAACAGTTATGCGCGCGCGCGGGTTGGGTGGGCCGCGATCACGACACGACGTCCCGAACGAGTCACGATGATTGACGACTACCTGACGGACATTGCCGAAGGGCTGCTGGGGGTACTCGTGAACTAGGAAGGTAAATGATTAGATGTTAAGATGATTATATCAGTCAGAAATGTGCTGTGAGCAGTAATTAGGTCAGAATTGTTAGGTTTGTTGAGATATTGTGTCGTTTAAATTGTCTTTACAAATATATATAAAAGGAAAAACTAACTGATTGACATCAACGTATATCCGAAACTACTGGGACTAGAAACGTGAAATGTTCGCTCGTTCCTTTTCATGACATACGCGAGCATTAAGAGGGGATTTTCCAAAAGTCATCCTTTCTTTCTTTCATAAGGGCGAAGCCGCTGACAAAAGCTAGTGACTTATAATGATGAACAATCCTCTTGATCCAACTATTGACGGCAGAAGAAAAAAAAAGTCTTTAGAATAAATCTTGGTAACATATATTATAAGATCAAAACTATCTCCATAAAGAATTCAATCACTCGTCTAGTGTAACTTTCATCTAACACAAACATTTCCAACATATCACCGTTACAAAGTTACATGATCAAATACGACTTGTAAATCAACATACCTAGAGAAACTAAGTAATGTTTTCTAAGAAAGCTATTTGCAAGAATTCCTAGTAATCTATCGCAACCACTAGGTTCATATAAAAACGATATACGCCCACAACATATAAACCTTCGTAATAGATGGTTAAACTGAAGTAAAAAACTAAGCTATCGCTAATAGCTTCTTGTTACGATAGCAAAAAGGTTTGCTTGACATCCAGTAGATAGATACTGCTATCTCTATATCGCTCACCTAGCAATATATTGGCACATCTACATTTTTCTTAGTTTACAGAAACTAGTATCAAACATTGTACAAATCTCTAAAATGAAGTTCTGAGTTCATTTTATATCATTGTTAATATAAATTGGGATGTCGACTAATAGTATAGACCATAATAGATATAATTAAGGATATAAATAATCCACTTTTAAACACTTAGGCTGTTAAAACTCAATTTCGCATTTATTGTAGATGTGCCAATATTTTACTAAGTGAACGATATATCAATATTGCTCTTAGTAGTTAATGCTGAAAACGGGAACGAGGAAAGTTAGTTAAAAAGAAAAATTGTAAAAGATCGATAAAATAAAATGGTCGTGGTTTTGAGCCACTCCGAATACAGTTTTGATTTATATTCCTGATGCGATCACGTAAGTAAACTCCGAACATAGCCCTTTTCATTCTTTTTGTGTAAATTTCAAGCCTCCTTGTGTACGCCAGTGTAAGATGTTTAAAATCTAGGTTATTCGAAACTATAGTAATCAAACTTACTTTCTTCTTTATTAAATTAAATAAACAAACAACTGTAAACATTACGATTTGCGATTTTTTCTACTTCAATTTTTTAACCATTAAATCGTCGAGTCGAAATTGTTTGGCGTCACGTCATGACCACATTATCTTTTTTTTTCATATATTTAGAGACCGGATCTCCAATAGAGGTTCGCCATACTTGCTCTACGTTATATTGGGCGTATTCCTTCATTACAGTATTCCTAACTTCCAACAGCTTTTCTTTGAGGTGGGAAATCATTAAATTACTCATTCCCCTCTGGATGGAGCCAGAGATAACTTCAGACTTACTGACTAAAATCTACCTGCGTTCCTTCAGTTGCCTTTGCATTCCAGGGTCACGATAACTCTTTCGAACAATCCTGCAGCCCCACTAACCACCGCTTGCGGTTACATTTTTTCATAAACGTGTCGACTGCCGAGTGCTTCTATTATTTCCGATTCTCCATTATCAAATACATGCACGTGCTGTGAAAATTCACGAATTCGGCCGAGCCGTGGAATAGCGGATCAAACGGTCTACTCACGAACATGATAACACCGCTAATCGAATTACCAATGAAAAAGTCTAAACTGACAGAAGGGCGACAGCAACTGGGACAGACGGTGACAGCTAGACAACTGTATTCTTTAGTGACAGCCGCGACAGGGTTGGTCCCTACAAAAAGGCATAAGCACAAACTGGTCACGCTTCTCCTTTATGAAATTTTATTCGATTTGCAAGCGAACAAAAATAAGCTTTTGAGAATGTTCATGCAAGCCTATCAACAAAGGGCTCAATGAATAACAGTTTCGTCGACTGTGACACAAATAACCAAAAGAGTCATCCGTGGAAAAAATGAGCTTATGAACAGCTTGGTATATTGGTTACAAAAGGAAGTTTCGGAATAATTCTAATATATTGATAACGATGTTTTTCGTAGTTAGCCTAGTTGCGTAGGTAGTTGCTATCACGGCGGGCCTACAAATCGATCACTTGCGAAATTTATAACCATCGCTAATAGTGTTCAACGACCAAAAATCATTAACTACGTGAGCGTTTTCAACAACAACCTACTAACAGTACTATTTGTAACACGTTAATTTAATAATGACGCTAACGAAACTGGAGTGTAAAAACTTACGTCACCAATCGATTGTGTGGCAGTGATCGATTTCATGAGTCGACGCGAGATGTACTCGATACAAACGACAAAGAGATGCGTGCCGAGTTGATCCATTAAGATGTCTTACGCTTGCGCCAGTAGCTTCTGTCGGTCCATCTCACACAATAGCTTGCTTTGTGAAACTTTAATGAACTGTACTGTTGAACTTTAACAGTTCGTTAGAAGAGCAATTTGCTCTCGTCTAATATTAATTGTGTAAGAAGAAAGTAACCGAAGTCATTGTTAATTTGAAGCTGTCATTAAGAAATCTTAGTTTCTTTCAATAACCTTGTTCGAAATCCACTTTATAATCACGAAGTCTAATTTAATATCATGATTCGTGCGTGAAATGCTTTTAATTACAAAATTGACTTTGACAAGAACCTTTTTGCGTGAAACATTTATAACGTGCAACATCATAACATCGCTGGTTTAATAGAGATAACTTGTTATAACATAACACTTAGTATGCACAATTAGGCATGCACATACCGTGACTCAGTATTCGAATACCGATGAAGCGGTCTCGCTTGCCCGTAAATGAAACTGGGGAACATCTTACTCGATTCTCGTGCACTTAACCCCGGTGTCGAGAAATCGATTCCAACACGTACAGCGGAATCGATTTCCTTTACAGTTTCGCGTCCACCCACGGTCTCGTTCACCGAACAGAATATCTCCATACCCTGATATAAATGGTGCATACTAGATAAGGAACATCACCAAATACACCGGATATCTAGTTATCAACTCGTTTCGTCTTTCTAGGATATGTTTTACGTAAACTCGATATTATATAGGAATCGATTGGGAATTATTATCAGCATTATGAACGTAATATAGTGTTTCGAACGAAATGTTTATCTAAACGATTGTCTCATTTGAATTCGTATGACTACGTAATGATGTTGGACTTCTATTGGGTGTGCAGGCACCGTTTTCATAGGAAAATATTGCGAGTATAAATCTACATACAAGGGAGTATGACTACTAAATCTTCTAGTGGACTTATTTCCATGTTTCTCAGTATTAGTACTGAGAGTCTGAGGGCGAACCGCGCTCAGCCATTAGCATAACTAGAGAAGCGCGGGCGCAGGTGAGCGGCTAACGGAACACCGCATGAGCATATCGACGACGCATCTATTGCCTGTGAAGCATACCAAATTCACCTTTGCACATACTGATATAAACACCATATTCGATTGATGGTATTAAGTTTGAAGTCGTTTTAATTTATTGCCGAGTTTAGTCTACAAATCCGAGAGACAACGCTCGGGGCTGTGTCAAACAGATTAGCGCATCACTGTGTATTGTATGGTTATAGCCTTTACAACTGGCATAATAAAAAGTTTTGCGTTGTCTGTGCATAGCTCGGCTACAATGTGATTTATTTTGTTGATAACATGAAAGGAACAAACAAGATTTATCGTAAGTACATTGCATTCTGATTGTTTCTATTTTTACTACACGTAACAGTAAATGAGCTTTCTATTCATTTAAACACGTGATTTCTTCAGAAGCTGAAGTTACCCTTTCATTTTACCGATCATTTACATTATTTAGCATGACCTCTTTCTTATAAATTCCATAAATTTCCATCGTTCAAGCATCAACTTCGTCCATCTCTACAATAGTCTCTCTTTAACTGCATACCATGGGCTATTATGGGTCACCAAGTAGATACGCTTTACATGCGCATAATTTGTTAGACCTCGGTAAACTCACGAACCTGGACAAGGTGTGTATTCATGAAGCATTTGTCGTATTGAAAACCAATATTTCTGTAGAAAACCAATTGACAAGTCTCGAAATTAAACCCGAAAATGCGTCAATATGTTCCAAAACTAATATTTGAATATACGCAGCAAGAAATGTTTGTTTACATATTCACACTCTAATTCACAGGCCAAGCGTGTTAGTAGACCATACATTATGTATCTTAAACGTCGTTTCGAGAGCAAAACTCGTGATTCTGAAAGCGAAACGAGACTTACGAGGCGTATATCTCCGTGACTTAATGCATACGTTTAGACCTATTACGGAATGAACGAACCGTTATGGTAACTACGCTTATTGAAATGCTATTGCGTTTTTGATTTTATGTAACTGTTTTATGTCAGTGTAATTAATTGTGTTTACAATCGAGATTTAATAGGTTATCGTAGGGTTATGTGTATCCGCGATTACATCCTTTATTGTCGTTATATTGTGTTTCTTGTGTTGTTTTACTGGGTTTAATTCTTTTACCAAGCGTCGACACGGTTTTCATCGTTTAAAGTACCTATTATTTTTCTTCATAAAACCTTGTCATGCTAATAGTTATCTGAAGTAGATAACTAATGTTGAAAAATAATGTTGAATATATTATTTACATTTTTAATAAAAAGCACACTGTTATCGGTATCAAGGTCCAAACTACCGGCGGTAAGGGCTCCAGAGAGAGGCACCTCCTTACAATACGACCCGTGTCCAGAATAACCACTTTCTGAATAAAGCTTTTGATCAGGCCGTCTAACGAGAGCCTCCTAAGGTGCTGGTCGAAGTTTGAAGCCACTTGCTGACACTACTATCGGTATTGTACCGATAGTCGTCGACGTTCTATAATAAAATTACAGCCCTGTACACGGGATTCAATAACGTGAAGTCCCAAAGATAGTCTTGTCTGTTTACGGTTACTTAACAATCAATTGCAGATACAGAAAGCAAATTCTTAATGAAACTACCTTTTTCGTAAAACAAGGTTTTAGCGAATCACGAGGTTCATTAAGAGGCGAGCCGTGAAACAGCTATTAAACACTCAATCAGCGACTCGTCGTCTAAATGTTAATTTGCAATCGTGAGAAATAGGATAAAGTCATAATAAGCTAAAAATATATGAAAGCAGGTACTGCAATTCTGGCGAACCGGTAATTTTACCTGGAGAACCGGAGACACGTCTATAAATCTTCCTGTTGCATCGTTGTCCAAACACTATTATCTGGATGATTGACATTTCTGCTGTCCAACTAGCGTATTGTTTGTTACAATACCCTTCCATAGAGTACCTACATCACAGTACCTAATTCACAGTTCTCTACCTTCATCTGCCTTCCAACTAGATGATTAGCATTTCTGCTGTTCAGCAGGTCTATTGTTTATGTTACAACTCTTCTATAGAATACCTACATGGATCAGTCATATTATTCACCACGTTTAACATAACATTTTTGCTTCAGAATCCATTTAGCAGAGTGACTGTATAGATGCCAACGTGCGATGGCATCGGGGCCAAGGTGAATACCGTTCTGATCAAGTCAGGTAAAAGAAGGGTCTGCATTAACAAACTATTGTTCAAAGCAACATTGTGCATTATATTTGGCAATAAAACAAGCAAAGAAGTTCTAAGATTAATTAACATTTAGTCGAAAGACGTCCACTGCTGAATATAAGCCCTTTTTACGTGAGAAATCATCAAATGACTTCTCTCACTCTACGTGGGTGAGAGGGAGCGTCACAGTGTTGCTGACTAAAACCCACTTTTTTTTTGTTGCCCTTTTGCGTTTGCTTTCGAAGAATGCGGTAGCCCTGCTATAATGCTCGCATCCAGAGGACACGTATGGCTCCCACCAACTAAATATTACTTAGTCAACTTTTATGCTTAAACTTTTTTCTGCATCTATAGTGTTGCTTGTGAGAAACTCAACAGTTCCTTTGTATAGCCCGATATACATCTTCTTTATGATCCAGTACCGTATCTAACGAACATAAATTTTCATCCATACAATATTGACTCCACGACACATATTACAAGAAACACGTTGTCACGAGCGAGTAATTTCGAGAACGCAGCAATATTTGTAACTCACGTACCGATCGAGTTTGAAGTATAGCCGACGTGAACAATGTTCTGTGGCTAAACGTAATGTATGGTTTGACTATGTCGAATTTGTACAAGAAAATGGCGAGGAAATATAACATATCGTCGCAGTACGTGAAAGGTTAGGCAGAGTTACAGTAATACCAACTAAAGACTATGAATAATGGGCCTAAATCGAAGATGTTATAAGTGTAAATCGGCCATCGGATTGACATGGGTGAAGCGTGAAGTTCAAGATCGGTCGTTTTGGGTGACTACATTCGACATAAGATCTTTAGGTAAGTCTAAGTTAGTCATCATAAGTGTAAATACATAGAAACAAGATCTTTTGTTTTTACCTTTAGCTGTTTCTGGAGTACTGAGCACCGATATGCGCTATTATAAATTTATGGTCTTCCATTTAAATCTATAATATAGTTACCGGGGTCTTTCGAACAATCCCGCAGCCCGCAGAATACAGACTTGAATTCCCTGACAACAACTTCTTAAAATGAAAGGTCGATTTTGGAACGAAATAGCATATCATAGTCGGCCTTATAATGTTCCCACTGTTGGGACTCGAGCCTCCTCTCTAGGAGAGGGAATGGGTCGTAATCCATCACGCGGGCCCAGTGCGGGTTGAGTTGGTATTTTGTGTATATACATCTTTAAAATTACTTCCATAGTGGGAAATCAATCAAAAAACTTATGATAACAGAATCGAGGGATACAACTTGGTGTTGCAGCTACATATCTGCCATCTCTATCCAAAATTTAATTACAGCACTAAATAAGTAAAGGATCGAAGAATTAGGTATGCTAGTGCTGGGGTGGAAGGGGAAGGCCCAGCATTTTTTTTTTTAATTATTAAAAATGCATAGTCATCTTTAGTTCCTTAATATTAAAACTGTAGTGTCTTTATTCATGCTTCATTCACATATATTATCATAAAAAGTAATGGTTTAGCAGTTGTTCCGCTCTCAAAGGAACCTAGTGTGAGTAACAGATCGATGTAATGGAACCTTTAAGTGTTTATAGCTTATTGAATCCGCCATTTACGATACAGAGTACAGTTAAATTTATATTGGTTTACTAAAGTAGGTTTACAGCTCAATTTGTTCTAGATTTTGTGATTGTTACTGATATGGATGTATGTAGGTCGAAAAATATTGAGAATTTTAATATTACGTGTTCGATTTAATGAAGTTATCGGCTCAAATAAAATCATAGTACATTATGATACAAGTGTATAATGTTGGTGATTACCGCTGAGGCGATATTTAGATCCGGGCCGAAGACGAGGATCTTAAGAGAGCCGAGGACGGTTATCACCAATATTCACATGTAGTAAAATAATATATACGACGTTTTTAAACACACTTGTGAAGAAAAATAATTAAACAATATATTCAACAGCTAAACTAGTGTTTTTTTTGATATGTATTCAATCAGTAGAAGTGTGAATATTTTCTACAGAACCCGTACTTATATTATATGATCGCTCTGCATCTGTGGTTACTGCTAATACTGATGTTAATTGTTTTATTAGTGTGTAAACCATATTTATTTTCTGTCGGAAACCTTCACTGTTTTCATATTTGTTCACTGATTATGGTTGATTTTCTCAATATATAGAAGTAAATACAGTTCCTGTATCACTGGTGCATATACGGGGTTACCATGACGTTCTAAGTAAGAGTGTTTCATTCTTATTTCAGTGTGGGTAAGAGACAGAGCTATACAGGTTGTCTAGCGCCATCTCTTACCCACACTGGAAATAAGATTGAAACAATCTTACTTTAAACGTCATGGTACAGGTGTTAGAGCTTTAAAAGATTTTATTAAACATTTTGATCACTATTGCGCCATAAGATGGCTTTCAAATAATGTTTAGAGCATCTTTGGGGCTGAAATAGATCTCTTAAAGCGTTTTCTCAACTTTAATAGTGAAGTCCAATAAGGCTTTCATTTTTTGCAGAAAGCTATCATATGACATTAAGTGCTAGTATAGTAACTGAGATGCTATTTTGTCGAATGAACAGCGTTTACTCTACAATAATGCTGTGAAAATTAAATGTCGATTTATAAAAGTAGTGGTATCTTTATATGATTATATTATCGAATAAAACCGATATGAATTCGTCGAGTCCAAGTTTACAAGACATCTTATAGAGCTAAAAAGCGTTGAATGCAAAATAAAAACTTTAGAAAACTGCTTTTATACAGCTTTTTGGAATAATAGGATCTTTTATACGACTGTTTTTCGATCTATAGTCGTAAGAGTAATTGCTTATACGGTATTTTTGCTAGTTAGGATTTTATTCGAATGAGCAATTTATTTATTAAACATGTTTAAGTTAAAAAGGTTTATTTAAACACGACATTGCACGAAATAAGCATGTAAGACACAAATTGAACGCAATAACCTAAAGTGAAATTGAGTTTTTTTGCGGGATTTCTTTGAGTGAAGTTCAGTGGCGGTTTTAATTATTGGCAAATTGATTTCTAGTAGTATTGTGATCTAAAATTGGTGTTGCTTTGTATTTTAAGAGTCTGCGCAACTGGACAATATGTGGAATCATTGACAGTGGTGCGATCTCGGTAAAATGGAGCTGAGAATTTAATAGTAGTTACAGTTTTGTAACAAGTGCCATTATATGCCTAAGTGTAGTGCAAATATAAACGAAGCTCTGTATTCTTTTATTTTTTAAGCAGGTATTTGTGCTAACTTATGAATTTTATCCGAAGTGTGAGCAACATGACCTAGTACTTAATTTTATGTCCCTATTCATCTGGGCTTGAGAGAAAATGTAAACAAAGAAAACAATGTAGGTACCTTCGACCAAGTTTCTTCGACGTATTTGAATACATTAATAGTAGTCTCCTTTTCTGTTGAAAGCATTTGCGTTTTCTTTGCACGCAGATTATGACCCGCCTGATGTCAAAACGTCACATTTTAATGTAAAATGTTTTCAGTATCTGTGGTCTATAATTTAGTAGTATTATATATGATTTGTTTACCTTTTGTCTCACGGCTCCCTGAATAGGGTATAGTCAATGAAGATTTCAGAATAATGGTTCGTTTAGATTTTTAACGGTTTAAATACAAATACGAAAATCATATTCAACAGCAGTTGTGTTCTAAACAGTAGCTACAACATTACCAAACATAAATAATGGTTAGTATTCTAACCCTACGCGCGGTCCCTGATTATCAATTACAACGAGTTTAGAACAACCAACACGCATTCCATACCGAAGAGGCGCATTATTCAGAATAACAGTACCTTATGTAACGTTATCGGTCATAAAAATGGTAATAAACACGCTCATATACCGCTCAAAGACATACATATTGTACAACAAATTTAAGACCTATAGAACATTCTATCACGATTTCATTATGTGTTATTTATTTTATGGTTTTCACGCAACCATAGACCTTAGCAACGAGGCAAAAGCAACCATCGGGGTAACCGTGACGTTCAAAGTAAGATTGTTCATTCTTATTTCAGTGTGGGTAAGAGACAGAGCTATACAGGTTGTCTAGCGCCATCTCTTACCCACACTGGAAATAAGAAAGAAACAATCTTACTTTAAACGTCATGGTACAGATCCATAACATTTGTAAAGCACTAATTAGTATTCACAGGTATAAAATGAGATCGTATTTACACTACGCAATTAAGTTTGATTATAGACTAAGACATCTAGGAACATTTGCGCTACAAATCACTGAGTGCACTTAACGCTAAACGTATTTAAACATAATTATGTCTCAGTCAATTTTAAACGATTGAGAGGAATATAAATATGATTTAGATATATGTGATGCAAGTGCCTTCAACATTAATTGATCCTCTACGACCGTATCTGATCTAATTTCAAAATCCAAACTAATAATCTGTTGCTTTCCTTATTTAAAGCTAATTCCTGGCAGCGGTTTTCCTTTCGTGACTGTTGGAAATTATATAATAAAAAGTATATTTGGTCCTATTCCAGGACATGGTCTCGTATGTACGTCGTAAAGAGGACAGTAGTATGGGTGGGTATTTGTTTAAAATCTAACAGGTACCTAATTACCGCCTATCCGACGGGATTCCGATCCCGATTTCCAGCTACAGTAGGCGCGGTCTTGCGGACGGCGCGCAGTGGATAGCTCGCCGTCTGACCGTCCGGTAACCGTCCGGCCCGAGCCCAAGTCGTCGACGGAGCGTAGTGTTCCACGCGCGCCTCAAGGAGATGTCAGCAACCGTAAGGGCCCAGCAGGGTCGAAGGCTACTAGGACCAAGGGTTTGATTCTTAAAGGAAGACTCGCCTGATATGAAAGACAGACGAAGGAACAGGAGTGGGTTTTTAGTCAGTAAAAGTCTGACACACCATTCCGCTCCGCCCAAGAAAAGGGGATGTCATTGAATGACTTTACAACCAAAAAAAGACAGGTACCTAATTAACCAAGACCTTACCCTTTCCTTGACCTTGAGAGGAAGTGGCAGACTTTAAATGACTAAAACCCATACATGCTCCTTCAGTTGCCCTTTGCGTTCTTGGGCCGCAATAGAACGATTGCACTGCCATGGATTTCCGCAACCCTAGAACATTGCAAGACCCTAAGCATAAAGCACATAGCGCAAAAAATTCTCTTCATTTTACGTTCGATGTCATATTACAATAATTTATAGGAGCCGCATTGTCTGTAGTTAGTGTAGTTACCGCTTTTGATTCTTCTACATTTTGTAAGGGAAGTGCGTGACAACGCATACATAATGGGGTTTTTAACAACTCGCCGGACGCCATTGACCATTCGAAGTGCTTTAAAACCTGATCAAATATACATAGGCAGTTATGAATAAATGTAGCTTTTACAGCTTCAATACCATAATATATTTGCCTATTATTGTGCTTTATTTTAACAATGATTTATATTGGCAGCTTGAGTTTATCAAAGTAGGAATTGATAGGTCACAACTGTACCTAGCTGTAAGACTTAGGTATACCTACCTACAAGTTTTGTAAATGTCGAATCTCTCTAACAGATATTGTGAGATTTTAGATTACTAAGCAAGACATAAAGTAAACCAAGGGAAATATTTACTACCGAACTTAATGTTGGTAATATTAAAGCTTCCACTGACGCCGAACCTACCAACATAAGTTCAATAAGTTTAATAACCATCAATGATTGCATCTCCGCTTACCATCAGGTGGGATCGCAGTCAAGCACTGGTTTATATCAATAAAAAAAAAAAAAAAAAAAAAAAAAAAATCAAGTTATTAAGGCAACCGCCGATCCTATCAGCAGCATTGTTAGAAAGAATCACCGCAGTCCTGGAACACAAAGGACAACTGAAGGAACACACACGGGTGGGTTTCTGACAGTAAAAGTCCGACACCCCTCTCGCTCTATACAGAGCAAGAGAAAATATTTGATGATTTCTCATAAGCATATTAACACAATCAGCCTTTTAATGTTCCCACTGTTGAGACTCAGGCCTCCTCTCTAGGAGAAGGAATAGACCTTAATACACCACGCGGGCCCAGTGCGGTTAGGTGGATGTCACATGTCTTCGAATTTTTGGTTCTAGAACAAACCGATTTCTCTCTCGATGTTTTCCTTCATCGTTTTGAGAGCAGTGGTGATGAAATAAGGAAGTATCATTTGAGGTTTGAACCAGCGACCTACAAGTCGTAAATCACTCGGCCACCACTACTGATGATGATTTCTCACTCTCAGAAAAAGCAATCAAATAAAAAGCCATAAGTATAGCGGCTAAAACAATTTGGCCAAATGGGGCTTCCTCGACCCATCTCTAACACAGTGCCAGTGTGGAGCTGCTGCACAGGACATGCGTCATTTGCTATGCTGTCCATTCTGCACAACCACCTGCAGTTTTCAGGATCTATACGATGCCAATAACAGAGCCGTAGAGGTTGCCAAATACTGGTCAGAAAAAATTTAGTTAAGAGTACATCGACACGAAAAGAAGAAGAAGAAGAAGAAGCGGCTAAGCACTATCATAACTTCAACCAAAAGCAAGAACCAAAGCTCAAGTGAATATTGGCAGTGCGCCATACATCTTTGCATTAGTATAATGAGTTCGTTTACCTATGATTCTAAGTTTAACTTTACACGTCCAATAAGTACGAAGGCAGACTGACTGGCAGCTTGTTATTTATTTTTCTTTTGTTTTACGAAGAAATATCATGCTCACCTCGAGTAACTACGAAGTTTGTTTTAAAATTTATGTGTCAGACATTCTATCTTCAGTAATTTGGGATTCAAGATAATGACTACCTGGGTGGAAAATCATAGAACAACTTCTCCAGACCTGGGCGGAGTATCAGACTTTTACTGGGTAAAACCTAACCAGTTGCCTTTTGCGTTCGAGGACAACTGAACAGCGACTCGAATAACCCCGCAGCCCAATTAATAAGTACCTTATTCTCTTGTCAAGACTGTCCAGAAAACTTCTTTGCCTTTTGGATAAAACGTAGTGTAAGTTTTCACAATCTGATCATACTATCTGTACTATCTTTTAGAAAAGAGATATGCAAGCCTACCTATTTGAAACCACACAACACACTTTAGTATTCAACTTTATATCCAACATTATCTTTACGTATTCCGCCATTGTTTCGCTTACAAATCGGCGGATAAGTAAGTGCGTGATATTTGGGACCATTTTCCGTGCCATTTTACAAATCTGTCGTGCATATCAAGTCAAGTCGCTTAAAATGCCTTTAAGATATTTACATTTAACCGATAGACACATAGCCCAGAGATAGGGTGTGGATTTACGAGCGAAAGGTCACCAGTTCAAATTGGGCAATCATAGTGAACCTATTCCCAGAACAAGAATTTTGCGTAGTTTTGTTAGATTAATAGGAATATTAGTAAGTCTACGCAATGGAGTCAAAGATATTAGATTACTAGGTATTGTGATACTTGGTATTAGTAAAGCGAATGAAACATAAAGAGCAGTTGGAAATATGTACGGGGTTTTCGATGAATTTAATAAAACCAGAAACGGCAGAAAGACGGTGGAAGCGTCAACCTCAAAGGAGCTTAGAGTCAAACCCAACAATGAGACAGCGTGGTCTAAATATGCCATACTACAAATTACGAATGAACTACAATTGCAGCTTGGTGATTAAATAGAATGACTTGCACTCATTAAAATAAGGGCCCGTGAATCGATGACCGGCGCTTGTTCACTGTGTCAATATACAACTGTGGAGACAAAATGGAATAACAGTCCAGTCGATTGTGTTGTTACAAAACCATCGATCAAACTTGTTCGACCTAAAACAAGGTGAATAGCTGTAATAGAGAACAGAGATGAAACGACATGCAATGTTTCATTCGGACATACGAACAGACACCTTGTCGGAAATGGGGCGATGTAAGAATAAAAATCGATCAAGTACGAATCGGACTCGAGGAGTTCGACCGAGGGTTCCGTACAAACTTACCTATTTAGTTTAATTTCCGAATCGAGTGTCGGAGATTTTTCCGAATCGCAAAAAAGTTTTATTTTTATGACGTAATTAAAAATTTACAGTTTTCAGTGTTTTTCCTATACTTGTGCTATGAGACCTTGCTTCATGCCAAATTTCAGGTCAATAGGAAGTGCATTAAAAGGTTTTGATTTCATAGCGGGTGTCAAAATAAGCACTTAAACGGTCTTATTTTTACATTGCATTGACTCAGAAGTTTGATTTTTCACTAATGCTTGGAGTAGGACCTATTCAGGTCGGCTACCTAAAATAAATTTATACCTCCATGCGTTCCTGAAAAAAAGGGGCTTGACAGACGGACTGACAAACAGACGGAAAACAAAGTGTTCCTATAAGGATTCCATTTTTGCCGACTTAGGTACGGAACCGTAAAAACGGGAAGAAAGACTTAGGGCAAAGCATTAATAGATATAAAACATCTAATCACCGCCTGTTCGCTGCTAAGGAAATTACTTACCAACCAAAGCTGATGAACAGCTAATTCACACGTCTCGTTAACCAATGAGCTTTTCCTTGCAGACCTTATGATTAAATTCCCATGCAGATATGAAAATACTTCACCAGACTGGCTATAATTAATAACGTAGCATACGTCAACCAGTTCGTATCTGCACACCTCTTCCGATATACCGCCGGTACCGCTTGACAGCGAATGGGCGTGCATTAGTTACAATATTTATGGCCCAAGACACAAGTGGGTGGCGAAAAATGTAATTAACTAGGATAGAATTACTGTTATTAGTAACCAATATATTTTTTGTACGTGTGAATGGAATTAATTGCGAATCGATTGCGATTTCATCGCAAATAGGTTCTTTATCTCAGATGCCTGTATGGAATATTAAATGGTGTTTAATGGCTTAGTGCTGGAGAGTGACCGCTGTTCTCGCTTTTAACGATGCGTTATACATATTAACGAAGTCAATTATTTCATTGAAAAGAAATAAAAGGATGAATGAAGTATTCTTTCATTCGTGATTGTAATGGAATAAACTAGAAGGCTAAGTGCTTTAGTGACAGAATTATAGTCTTGTCCATAACCTTACCTGCTTGGTTTTATAGCTTATGCTTTTAAGGTTCCTTACCCAAAAGGTAAAAACTATGTCTACTGTATACTGTCTGTCATTAGGTTGTATCTCTTGAACCGTGACAGCTAGACAATTGTAAATTTCATAGATGATTTATTTCTATTGCCGCATTTCTGTTGCTTAATAACAACAAATACTTACTAAAAACAGAATAAAATAAATTTTGTAAAAAAAAAAGTTCTATAAATAATAGTATGGGACCCTTCGTGCAGGATTCCAACTCGTACTTGCAAAGCTTTTACTTATCACAAAGCTTCATCATGTCTATACGTGCCAAATGACTACAAATCGCTAATCTCTCCCAGCTCATGCCTTGTAAACCAGGCGCAAGCGCAACCCGCACCGTATGGGAGCACACGGGTAATTTATGTGATAGAACGAACGATGCTCACAGAATGCCGTGTTCTTACTCTGTTGTCATCAGCCATGTTCACCTGCTGCGACATTGTCTTCGAACTGATACGTTTTGATTTAGTTGCGCATTTAATTTTGAGATTAGGATTCTTTATAGCTTCTACAAAAGGAATTTTGTACGCCGTTATCTGATTATGCTGTGGCTATTTCTAAGTTGTCGTGTTTTAAGATACCGTTTAAGGTGAGAGATTTATTTTGTGGACTTATTTGGTTTATTTTAGTAAGAAATCAATGCTTTGTTGGATAGTATTTTCAAGCTTTTTCGTGAAGTAACGAGCCTTATTTTGAAATCAATAGGGTTACATCTAGTGTAAATATTTGCGTCTGAAGATGTTCAAAACCTATTCGAAGAGGAATGCGCTCGTAAACCATCGGAAATGGATTATACACGTAATTATCCACATGTAAGTCTGCCATACTATGACGGGTACAACGCGTAGGAAAGCATTAATGTGATTTACTCTCCTAACGGGATATTAAGCCCCGTCCGTGACTAGTCCAGCTATACTGGTTTTTGGTTAAAGGATATTGGCAATAAGTGTTTATAGCAGTGTGTTGTGCGAAAAGCAATTCAAGCGGTAGTAATCTGTAATGAAGCTTTTGAAGATTCGTCGTGTTTGATCCGTTAATCGAACAAATAAATATGAAGATCACTAGAGCAGTTCTAAAGGTCAGACAGTATATTAACCAGATATAAGGTGTGATTTACCGACGTAAGATGTGAACCCAATGGATTTTAGGTTTTGACTAGCTTAAAGGCAACGGGTTATGCTGCTGAAAAATAACTCAAGTTCAATTCATTATCAAAGTTGTGGACGATTACGTTTACATTCTTACCTTTACACTTCAATAGAGGTCAATCGAAGAATCCGACTCTGCTGGGCAACGTACGGGAAGCTGCGCGATATCTTCTTTTCCAACATAGCATAGTGTCTCAAGACGAAAGTCTATGACCAGTGCCTGTTGCCCATGATGACATATGGCACTGAAACGTGGTCGCTTACAATGGGTCTCATCAGAAGATTTAAAGTTACCCAAAGGGCAATGGAAAAGGCTGTGCTTGGAGATTCCTTGCGTAATCGCATCAGGGATGAAGATATCCGCAAGAGAACCAAGGTCGCTCCCGTAGCTCGAAGTCCGATTCAATCAAAACAAATTAAACAGACAGGTATTTGAAGGTTTTTGCAATAGGCTGCAGCAACCACATAAGTCTCTTTTAAAAGTATGCAAACAACACTAGTCCGGTCGCTTTCGATTTAATATCAATATGTAAAACAGAAAAGACAATTTACACTCACAGCCCATTTTATCTCGCATTAAGAACCGATTCAACACCTCGTTAGCTGACAAAAGGTGCTGTAGACAATAACATTTACATATTCTGAGAATTGCCTGCACTTGTCGAGGGTCAAATGTGGGAGTTTTGCACGTAAAATGCATAAATTGTGACATCCTTTAATACTTGCAAACAGAGATCGAGCCCTAAGCTAGGCAGAATATTTGTGATCGAAGATATGGCACTGGCTGGATCTTTAAAGTATTTGACATATCCCTGAATGGATTCAGATACACAAGCGGTAGATTGATTGCATGACCTGGTTCCGCCATCACCATTCTATCATCGGACAACTCGACTTACGGCAGGTATCCACCCAAAGCCGCGTTCCCAGTATTTAATTTCTCGTCGGAAGACTATTGTCTCTAGATGTTCCCATTATAACCAACGTTTGTCGTAGCCACGACAGACAGTCTTTTTTTTTAAAAAAAATGATATAAACCAGTGCTTGACTGCGATCCCACCTGATGGTAAGCGGAGATGCAATCATTGATGGTCAGGCGCACTAGTTTATTAAGACGCAAAAACGACACATGATTTATCGTCACGGTTTAGTCCAAACAAAATTGTATTGTTTTACGATTCGAACTAGCAGTTCTCACTGTCATTCAAACCAATAAAAATGTCGTAAACGACAGTTAATTGTGTCTTCCTATATGTGAACACCTCCATTAAGTATATAAGCCACGACACTTAAAACTACGCGATTATCCGTCGTCACGACAAAGTGGGAACGCGGCCTTGTTGAAACATCTACGGTCTGACTAGAACAATTTGACTGCTGCGGTCCCGTCCGATTATAATTTAGATTTTTTCAAGGCTTTAGTGAATAGTCTCTTAATAAACTAGCGCACCTCCCCATCAATGATTGCATCACTGCCTACTATCAGGTGGGATCGCAGTCAAACGCTATTTTATACATTTTTTTTTTAAAAGGTCATTTTTGTCATTATGCGACGGCTACATCACACAAGCGACACATGAACACACTGAAGCCTCCAATGTGGTGCAGGGGTAAGGAAGCTATAGTTTCATATTACTCTTCCTACCCATTGAACTGAACTGAAGTTTAGGAACTCAATACTTACGTATATAAGCATAATCAGCCTTATAATGTTTCCAATGCTGAAACTCAGGTAAGCTCTCTGGGGGAGGGAATCGACCGTAATACACCAATTGAGCCCATTGTGGGTCGATGGATGTCAAATGCTTTCGAATTTTTGGCTCTGGGACGTGCCGATTTCATCACAATGGTTTTCCTTTGTCGTTTTGAGAGCAGTGGTGATGAAATAAATTACACAAAGTAAAGCACTTGCCAGGGTTTGAACCTCCGACGTACAATTCGTAAATCGAGGCCGTTACCACTGGGAAACCACTGCGCACATGCTCACTTAGTACTTGACAATACGGACGGTCTTACTTTATGAAAATCTCAAAAATTCGAAAACTTGAACAACTTGAAAGCAGTTTGCTTAGAAGATAAAGCACCTAAATGTTCGGAATAAATAAGATGCTAAACTGTTTTGTTATCTAACCAACTAAGTTACAAAGTAAAGCAGCTAAGCTTGTCCTTATAATGCTATTTATTGTTGGCATTAATATTGTAGACGGAAAAGCATTTCTTCCAATGTACTTACCTAGTAGTATCATTGATTTTATCTCATCCGTAAGCTGAAGTAGATTGGAAAACATTGTTATTATAGAGAAGTTAAGTCAGAGTGGCTAGTGCGAGCTTATTTTACGATAACGCGATTGACGCCTTTATGACTTCAGGCATTCCGATTGGCTCGCTTCGAGTCCATGAAAAACCTAAAAGGCAGTTTCAAAAAATAAACTGTAATTTTTTTTTTCTAAAAATACACAGTACTGAATTGCACAAAAAAATAAATAATGTGCCAACAGTTTCACCGCGAGATATTTGCAAACAACCTTAATATCGATTTAAAAAAAAAATTGTTTAGCTGTTTTTGAGAGATCTGAACTATTTTTTTTTAACCAATCAGAGAGCCAAACGCGGTAAAAACAACTCACTCTCAGTACACTGATCTAAACTTCAGATATGAAACGTCAAATAATATGAAACTTGATACGTTCCGGTGCCAAGAATAACATGGCAGGTGGTAAGATAGAAAATGCTATACCGAGTCAGAATTTACCTTTGAAAGCAGAGCCGCTTGAAGTGTCAAGTTAAACTAGGCACCTGGCAAATCCTCGGACATGTAGGTATAAGATTCTATGTATGCAGAAAAGTACTACTATATAGTGTGAGAAATCTTAAAATGATATAAATAAAAGACCTGAGAGTTCCGTACAAACAATTCCTGATTGGAGTCTCGAAGTTTTTTCCAAATCGCAAAAAATAAAAATCTTTTTTGTGACATTACTATAAATTTTCTGTTTTCAGATTTATTCCTATACTTGTGTTATAAAACCTTGCTTTATGGAAAATTTTAGGATTCTGGGTCAACGGGAAGTACTCTAGAATTTTGGTTCCCTTGAGTGTCGTTTTTTGGGTCGGACAACAAAGTGATTCTATCTATAAGAGTTCCTTTTTTCCTTTAGAGGTACGGAACCCTAAAAATGAATGACTAAAGCGAATGAAGAACTCGAGAATGACTGGACCAATTTTGATAAAAAATTAAATTATTTGTGGAATTCTCAGGAAGGTTTTCATGAAGAGAAAAATGAGAAATTGCACGAAAAAATTTAAATAACACCTTTTAAACTTCCAAGTTATCAATAACAGTGTAAGCTGACAATGTTTGCTATATGTATACTACTTTACTTTATTCGTCGAATAGACCTTTTATCTTTTTACGTTAGGTACAGTCCAATAGCTTTTGACAGAACTACATCTATTTCGTAAAATGATTCCTACGTAATTTCTGAAAAAAAAAAATCCGCTAAACCGCAAAGGGCAACTGAAAGAACATAGGTGAGTTTTAGGCAGCAAAAGTGTACGCCGGGCCTTGGTACAGGCCGGAGCGAGGGGGAGTGGCAGGCAGTCGCCTCCTTCTGCGAAGCAGTAATGCTAGCAAAGAATTCGGCCGCACGCGCAAGGGAACGGCCCTCACGCCCCAGGCGCATCGATCCCGATCCCGATTTCCAGCCACCTTAGGCGGACGGCGAGCAATGGGTAGCTCGCCGTCCGACCGTACGGTAACCGTCCGGACTGAGTCCAAGTTTCCAACGGCGTGTAGTGTTCCATGCGCGCCTCAAGATGTCAGCAAAACCGTAGGAGGCCAGCAGGGTCGAAACGTACTGGGGCCATGGCTGATGCGAAAGAGAACCCCGGGGCCCTGGAAAGAAGGCAAAGAAATAATAGGGGTGGGTTTTAGTCAGTAAAAGTCTGACACGCCCTCACGCCCCCCCAAGGGCGGGATTGTAATTAGATGTTTTCCCACCTAAAAAATACCCCCTCTAAAGGTAAAAGTCATAAGATGATTTTAAACCTCCTAATAAAATAAATGTAGGAATGAGTATGTCTAATTCTAAAGGAGCATTGTTTCAATTTTCAATTAGTAGGGAAGACCTGCTACGAACAAAGATTTTATATTCAAAGCAGGAGTAAAGTATAAGTAAGTATTCTGGGAATTGTGTGAAGTCACATTAAACAGTAAAGGGCTATGTGCAATGTGTGTGTTTAGGTGACAAGTGGTCGACCAGCAAGCACCATGCTAACCTATTTACCTAAGGTAACTTTCACAACGTGCGAAGGGTATACATAGTCTGTTGCTAGGAGATAGCTGAGAAATGTTATGAGTACTTCGGCTATCTTCGTTAATTCTCGGATCATCCGAGTTGGAAGTTTGGTAAGGTTAGTTAGTTAGGCAAACGTGGGGGTTAGAAAATGAATATATCAGTGTTATTTTCTAGGGATTAAAGGGCGGCCTTAAAGTGGCTCATATTTACGCAACACAAGATACAGGTATGTCTCAGCAAAAATTGATACGTCGATCAAAAGAATCGCTTCAAGTTTATGTTAATATGGAACTAAATATATCTTTAAACTTAGTTTACGAATTCAATACAGCACAATTTGGCCACGTCTCGCGTTTGCCCGAATTGCAAATCATTGCAAAAATTTAATTAAAGTCATTACTAAAGTTAATATTGACCTTTTCAATATAGCCTCTGACATAAATACGTACACATTACTGAAATAATTATTTAAATACTCAATTTACAAATACTTGACATTCACAATCACACGCAAAGAAACTTATGAAATCTCGAAGTATGTTAGAGATACTTAGAACGTTTTATTTTGAAGTAGTATGGTATATTACAGGTAAAAGAGTCTCATCATCATTTCAGCTGAAAGACGTTCAGTGTTTATTTATTTTTTTATTGGGTGGGAAAACCATCTTATGGCATATCGCGCTCTTGGACGGAGCGAGAGATAGTGTCAGACTTTTACTGACTAGAAACCCACTCTTGTTCCTTATTTGCCTTCGTTCGACGTTCAGTGTTGGATATACACCTTCCCCAAATGTCGCCACATCAACCTATCCTGCGCCACCCTCACCAGGTGATCAATCTACCTTGTGGAAGGCCTTCCAACACTGCGTTTTCCGGTACGCTAGTCTTGGTTCTTCTCAGGATATCTTCATTCATTCGATCACGCAGGAACTCCGAGCATAGCCCTCTCATTCAAAAGAGTCTAACTACCGAATAATAAGTCAGCAAATTGTGCAAACATTTCGAAATAACGAGATACACAGTATTGGTATCGGAGCGAGTGACTTTTGACCGTTGTATGGTCACTTAAACGCTATAAATATCACGAAATTGAATTGGAATGACGCGAATGAACGAAACAATCGCCAATTACTGTTTGAAATTTTCGACTTTAGCACGGTTCTCATGCTGTATTAGGTAAATAGATGTAGAGCTAAATGTATTGTGTATTACAGTGTAGCCGCAATCTGTAGATCTTCTTAGGAACCCTGTCGCCTGTGGCGTGTCTCGTTGTAAATCACACGCTTCTTGCACCAATTTAGGGTTGCTTGTTTTATTTAAGGTTGTCAACGAATTAGTGGAGCTGTAGAGCTAAAACTAAGGATATATATTACCTATATCAGTTTTTGCTGAGACCTTTAATCTTGTGTTACGCAAAAAAAGCTATTATAGAGCTTTTAGTGCTTAAAGTTCTAGAAAATTACTTAACAGTGTCATTATTTGCGCTTTTAATACTCGGTCTGTGCAATCAATTGGATCCATCACTTGTAACACAGAATCAAAACTAAGAGGGTATTTCAATTCATTGGTAACAGTTTTCATATACTTCTTATTAACTTTCAAGTAAATGACCAGATTTCTCAAGCTTCTAGCTTCATTTAAAGGATGATATACCGTGAAGCAAGTGCAGTTGCAATACTTTTACAAATACTCTAACGATGTGATTGCGTAGCTAATGTTCTTATTGCGTGACTTTTTGCTTTTTTGATCACCGAGCATTTGTAAAAAAAAATATGTTTTATTAGGTACGTTATTACAGTTGTCGAAAGACGTTCATTTATTTATTCCTGAGCTACACTAGAGGATTTTAAAACTGTTGAACGTAATGAACAGACCGAAGTGATAAGAATCAAAAAGATACGTGTAAAGAATTCATTAAATCAAAACTACTATTTCTGTAATGCTTTCTGATCTGACCCCTAGCCAAGTTAAAATCGTATCGTTCACGCCGAACGCTTCGATTAGACCACGCCTCCGATTCCTTTGTTGTGACGTCATCTCAACGCTCTATGACGTGGTCAGAACAAAGGAATCGGAGGCGTGGTCTACTCGAGGCGTTCGGCGCAAAGGAAACGATTGTAACTTGGCTAGAGGGGCTGATTATGAGGACCAACTAAAACCATCAACTGTTTTCATCTTCAAGGTACCGACTCCAAGTACACGTAGTAAGTACAAGTAAAAAATATATTTTGGTACAGCTGTTTAAATACAACAAAAATTGAATTTGTAGAAACTATTTGTCTAAACTTAACTGAACTGGCATTCATCCTCCATCAAAATCTTGCGGTGACGTATTTGCGACAATCAGTACTATTTTTATTTTAACACAAATGACACCTGGCATTTGTACACACCCCTAGAGAACAATTTAAACCTTGCAGTAATCTTCGCAAGTATGTGCCTGGAGCGAGTCACTTGTTTTACACCCAACGTGATGCTTAACAAGCAAGTTAAGTAAATTTTACTTCGAATTTTTACACTTAAACTTAGACAGAAGTAAAACTTGCTTATTGAAAAAGTTTTCTTTATTTTTAAACGTGTCTAGCCTTTAAGTAGAAGATCCGTTTAGGCTTGAAGCAAAATATCTACTACCTATATTGCATACAAAACATAATGTTGTAGTATTTCATACAAAAGTATTTAGTAACGATCAAATTCTTAAAATCACAATCATTTAAATTGCATCTGTTAGCATATTGCATCATAACTAAACATAATAGTGGCATAACAAAAGCAAGGTGTCAAGATCATCCTCTATTGAATGATACTTGATTATAAACAAAATTCGTGCTTCCAAGTGTTTATGAATATGATATTATGTTTTGTCTAATTTGCATGCTGACCTTAAAACAAAAATAAACAACATTAGAAGAATATCATTATTGAATAATAGTTTTCGAAGGTTAGCATTGGAAAACGGAATGTTTACGTTCCCCGCGGTCTTAGAACACATAAGAGGACCTACTTGACCCGCAAGGGCAACTGAAGGAAAACGGGTGGGAGTTAAGTCTGACATTCCCCCTCACACATAGCGGAAGAAGTCTTGATGAAGGAGAAGATTTGATGATGATACACAGGCAGGCATCGACCCTCGTAGGCCTTATCCGAATCATATGACCCTATATAATAATTTTTGAGTTAGGGCATCGTCGTCTTTATTACAAAAGTCTCCGCCCTTCTAGACAGAAAGTGGATAATTACTTAGATAAGAACTAATAGAGAAGTATGGATGGAAGAAGTAGACGTGTTGCACCGACCCCAAAATAAATTCTAAAGAAGGCATGAGAATGATCCCGATGCAAAGAAACTTATACCTACTGAAGCGACCCGCCCGAGCTTCGGACCAATGCAAATTGTACATACACAAATATTCCTTCTTTACAGTTCTTTCTCTTAGCACCATATTAAAATTCGATACCTCATTTAGAAGTTAGCGGAAAACAATTTAATATCGACAGTTTTAAGACCGATTTCACACCACCCAGCCCTTATGTTGGACAACTTAAATAGTAATAAAGTGTGTTTCTAGTATATGTCCCATAACTCTGAGCTCCCTATACGGTGTAGGACATACTTCGGTCCATTTAATTACATTCCCGCCAGGTACGCCGCGGGCTAACTTTCCGCACATAGAAAATCAAGACCTTTAGTGCCTTGTTCTTGTCAAACTCTGATAATATATTACAGCATGTTTACACATTGATTAGTGCAAGTGATTAGTGAGCTAAAATTAGAAGCAACTCGTACGTTAGATGTGCAGTGAATACACTCGCTTCATTAGCAGAATGATATGTGGTTCTAGCTTTTTTACAGTGGCTATCAAAGAGGTATTGGAAAATTGTCCGATGTGGACATCTACACATTTTTAACGATCCGGCACATCTCTTATGGCATCTGATGTTAAAGGTTAGTCGGTTTCTACTAATTGGATATGGTTTTTATTAGCGGTAGCTCCATGTTAATGTGCAATAGCCAAACCATTGAATTTTTATTCACAGAATAGCCGAAATAACTTGACTGTTTTGAACTTCGAACGATTGGCTGCGCATTAATTCTTTTATAAAATCATATGGCAAATACATATTTTTTCGAGTATGCGATATGCATATTTTATCGATAATCGAGAACACCTAACTTCAAAGTGGCGCACTTATTTTGACCGAATATTTTATGTTGTGACTAGATCTTAGAATTAATCACTTCGGCCAAATTAAAAAAAAGGTCTAACGAAAGTAGGCCAAACAAGTATTAACATATCATCAAACTTTAACGTTTAAAACGATCTGGCCAGTTTTACTTGGCCACATCATAAAGTGATTAATTTTTAAGATCTGGCCACGACATATGTACATCGTCTTTATATGGGACTTCTTTATCTGAACTAAACCATAATGATTGAGTTCCTTAGTGGTCTTGAGTTAAACTACTCGAAGAATAACAAATGCTTGCACTGATTGGACACGTCCACTCTGCATAGTGCTTTCTTTAAAAGACCATCTGAAATACAAATCTGCGTGTTTTTTATGTCATTTGACTATTTATACATGTTGACTGTATGGACTTTAAAAAAACGTTGACTTTTGAGATTGTTTTTAGTGTTTCCTCTCAGGATAGACAAAAAAAAACCGACCTCATCTAGTTTAAATTGACGTATATAAGTGTTATTTATAACCTATTTGCAAAATAAATATCATTACCATTACAAGAATCGAACACATAAATTGACAATTCAGTTCACAATAATTCTGAACAATAAAATTTATCTCACATGTAAACTATTTGGTTTAAATGTTTATCTATCAACTATCAACCAGCTTCCTATTATAGCCGTATTAGGTATGTTTTGTTACATTATCAAGCGAGATAAACTACATGCAAGAAATATTAATAATGTATCGTTTAGGAAACGACAGGAACCATTATTCTATTGATTTTACGGCTTGTTTTAGAACATTCCTAATGCGTAACAACTTAGGTATCAAGCATAGGGCATGGAAGTGTCTAGAGATGACAGAACAAATAAAATTCGTAAGAAGATGTCAGCAAATCGTAGGGGCCCAGCAGGGTCAAAGCCTACTGGGGCCACGGGTAGTGTGAAAGCGAAACCCGGGGCCTTGGGACGAAGGCAACGAAGGAACAGGAGTGGGTTTTTAGTCAGTAAAAGTCTGACACTATTTCCCATTCCGCCCAAGAGCGGGACTTGTCATAAGACGATTTTCCCACCCAATAAATAAAAAATAATAAAAGACAGAAACTGAATTTGCAACTTTTTTCTCGGACCGCCTTCAAAGCTGTCAGACAGTTCAACAAGCGAACAAAGCTCCCATCATTCCCTTCGAATTAGGTTGGTTAGATTTAATCGTTTGTGTAGTAGCGTGACCATACAATATCACATTTGATTAGTATGGATAGAGGTACCTTAAGCAGCTACGGCCAAGGTGTCTCCGTGGTCTGTGGTATCAGAGAATCAGCTAGTTCATTTTGAAATAAATGAAGCCCGCCAACTAAATCAACATAGTTTCGCAATGTCAATATGGTTATTAGTTTCGTAATGAATTCAGAAGTCGGGAATGCTAAATCGTGATGATAATAGATAGTATTTTAGTAGTCTAATAGATTTAATAATCACGCTTTAACATGTAACTTGAATAAACGAATCTAGTTTAATAGCAAATTTGTGGTTTCCTAGAAATTGTTCGATAATAATTGCGTATCTTAACAACTTGTCTTTGACATGATTTAGGATGCCAATGCTTTAGTACTTACGTAGGCTCACGTAGGTATCCAGACCTCATGTGTCAATCATTACAATGTCTGGAATATTCGATATCAATACTCTAAACACAAAAAAAATAAAAAAACATATGGCCTCCGTTAATGATTTGGAGGATATCAATGTCCTTCAAATCATTTACGGATCTCTTGAATTTAGAATCAAATATCTGGGACTAAACAGTCTAATTAAATATAATATACTATACACTATATATTTAATTAAATTTAAGTTCTTACAGTCCATCCTAAGGTTGTCTGGTAGATCGCTGTTAGACCGCCATTAAACCCATAGATTAAGTTAGTTTGAAAGTTTTTGTTACTATTTTGGTGTACAATAAAGTTTTATTCTATTCTATTCTATACGTATTACTTGTAAGATACATTTTGTTTTCATGCGATTACCAAGTGAATTCTATTTATCTATTTAAAACATAAAAGATTTGTAATACTGATTTGAACATTATAAGATGTTGCAGAAGGTCCCTTAAGTAGGGACGGAATAAATTAACAGCCTTTTTTTCTACTGGGTGGGAAAATTATCTTATGACAAATCCCGGTCTTGGGCGGAGCAGGAGATAGTGTCAGACTTTTACTGACTAAAAACCCGCTCCTGCTCCTTCTTTGCCTTCGTTCCAGGGCTTCGGGTTTCGTTTTTACACTACCCGTGAAATTAACCGACTTGGTATTACATGGATCTCACAACTTTTTACGGCAGAAGAATTGAGTTGCGAGACTTGTTTTTTTACAAGTTAGGTTTTTGAATGGCATACAATATACTTCAACACCGACTAACTTAAATTCTCCATACAGAATTCATAAATGATTATCAACTAGCGAAAACGCATGAACACAAGGTAGAAAGCGAGTCCTACTTCCAGATAGTTCACAATAGCATAGACTACAGGGTTTGCCGGTCAAGTGTCGTGTATGTGAACGTAGGGTACTTGTTAAAGTTGTTTATAGAACACGAAGTGATAACGAACGGCTTTTATTAACCTAGCTTTATAGTGTTAAAGCATTATGTTTTGTGGCACAGCATGAGGTTATGAATAATCAGATCTTTAATAATAAAGGTACTCAATTCTTTATTGCATTCCACAATGTAGACTTAGGTGGTAAATATTTGGCAAAAGAAACAATTATGGACCCTGTCGGGCACAGCAAAAGAAAGATATAATAAGCGGAGAAGACGAATTATTTTCGGCTTCTTATAATCTAACTTAGTCTAAATACATTTTATGAAATAATTTATTAATAATAATAATAATTGTTAATAGTAATAATTAATAATGTCAATATTTAGGGTAGGTAAAACTGCCTTTGCTTTTAATCTTTCCCAAGAATAGATTTTCTTGGTCTTCATTACTCACTAGCTGTCTCCCGCAGTTTTATCAGCATCCGGTTATCCCATAAGTACAGAAATATATTTTTTTCCGATCCGACTAGTAGTTCTAGAAATTAACGAGTTTAAACAAACAACAAAATATTCCGCTTCATTAAATTAGTACAGATAAACCATTTCCAAGGAATGATGAATCATTAAGTCCTTTAAAAAACTTTTTAGCATTTTCTTTCCTCTTTACGAAGTTCTTTGGTGTTTTTAGCACTTTCCTCTGACCCAGATGTAGCGGTCTACGCATTTTTATCTTAACAAGTAGATTCAACTGACATTTCTTCAATTTATGTAAAATTTGTAATTGTCATTCTTACTGTCATACTTCTGTGTGTAAAGTTAACTGTCCGCCTACTTTTACTCAGAAAAATCGTAAACACCAAACATGGTTAATGGTGTTTCAAAGAATATATTTAAATGGTGCATCGTTTTGCCAATTTTGGTAAGTTTTAGGTGGAACCAGAAAAGGTGGCGAAGCATCATTAATTCTACCATGTTTATAATCTGTCATCGATTACGTGAACTTTGTGAAACAGTGTTCTGAGAACTTCAGAAGTAGCATTTAGTCACCTTTAAGAGGTGGATCGAAATGTCAAAGTCAACAGCTCTATGTAGCTTCATCGCAAGTGGAACAACGATTGTTCAATACACGCATCTTGTTTAAGTACCTACCTATAGACGATACTTGTATATGATAAACAGCTTACGAATACGAAGTTTATCAGGCAAGACTACCGCTAATGCAATATAGAAAGTGAGTCCCACTTCTTAAACGGCCTAACACAACACTGAAAGTGTTTTCTTCCGGTATTGTCGTGTAAAATTATACGAGGACTTTAACTCACACGGTTATGGCAAAAGTAACAGTATATCTTCACAATTTTCGATAAGAAGTGCTTGAATTGCAGTCTGCAAACCGCAGTAAGCAAATAGCATGCTTCACTGAATACGAAAGATAATGAGGCAGACACGGACACCGTAAGGAGGCTGCGATTGGTCAATGCACCGAAATGCAGTTACCGGATTGGCTTATGTAATTGGCTTGAGTATCTACTCGTATTGACAGCTGTTCATCTGCTTACCCTTTGGCCTGGGCATGCAGGCAATGCATCAGGTATTCGTGTCACGTTGTCCTAGGTTGAGAAACATTGCGGTGCGTATCCACGAGACGCGTCGCTTGAGATCAGACACACGCGCTGTGGTGACCATTCGATATTTATGCTATGTGCGAAGATTTTGCATAACCTTTGCTAGTTCCATGCACAGACAATGCATCGTAATACTGGCTGTTACAATAGAACTACCATTGCATTTGAAGTTCGAATATAACCGTATGAATAGTGACAAGTTTCTAGTCTATTGTTTACCAACACCGTTATCTCATTACTCTTAAGGCCCGCGTGAGATGATCTTCTACGTTTTTCATACGTTTACTATGCTAAGAGTAGGTTAAAGATTTATCAGTTATCTGTTCAATCTTAATATTCATTTTCGAAGTCAACATTCAAGATCTAAGCACCAAAAATATATTTCAAGCAACTTTATATGTCGCTTTCTAAATTTGAAAACTTGTCACTTTTCTAGAGTGCTTCCAAATAGGAATAAAACGGAATTGTGGTAATCGACCACCAATATAGAAATAAGCAATAACATGACATTAAACCTTTAAAAGGTGCAATTAAAGTCGAATAAATTGTCTTCTGAACGCAAACGAAGTCTCGAACAAAAGCTAGTAAAACAACGGTTGTGCGGAAGCCTCGTTAAGTCATAAAATGAGGATTTATGGTTTATTACACTAACCATAGAGTTAACCTAATTAAACTTATGAACCTCCGGACACTAATATCTTTATAACTAGAAATATAGTTATATCTTAAACTACACAACGAGCTTTTGGCTTTTACCTAAAAAACGTTAATTTAAAATTCATAAGTCGAGTCTAAAAAATATTGAACAAGAATGTTCTGTGAACGACAACTAATGAATAAAACAAACACATAAAAACAACAAACAAGTTTTTCACTGATTCATAAGAAACACCTCACTTAAGTCACAGCTTAAACGGTCAACAAGAATCAGTAAAAAAACTACAGAAACCTTCACATATCAATCATAAGAGACGAAGGAACGCAAAAGGAAACTGTAATATAAAAAAAATCTATGGGTTAATTGCGCTCCAAAACCATGATAGCTGATGTTGCTCAAAAGGCTGCCCAACTTAAATGGGACTGGGCAAGACATATCAGTCTTATGTCCGACAAACTGTGGGGCAAATTAACACAGAGTTCGTGCCCTGAGTGAGATGGGGTCGCGGCTGACCACGAAGGAGATGGCTGAATGAACTGTACTTCACCAGAACAGGGAGGAGAAAGCACGGCTTCGCGAATGATAAGGAGTCTCCATCATTCAAGGAGGCGTTTGCCCAGGAGTAGATCTGAAAAGGCTAGCAAAAAAAATCCTGCGCTCTGTAAATCGAGTTTGTCCATAATTCATGAAGTATAATTGTGGTCATGTGATCCATGCATCGTCCGATGACGGTTCGGACTGCCCCAGTCATAACATAGGTGTGGTTTAGTCAGTAAAAGTTTGACACGCCTTAAAAATAATGTGATCCATGAAATGAACACAATAAAAACATTTAAATTTTCATTTCAATTTCTTCGCATGGCATGTTTTCCCAACAAATACATCGCGGTGAAATTTCAAAGTCTAAATAATTCAAGTATGAATACGATACCAGATTTGCATGGCTACTTAACGTTTATAGACTCAAATAACGTGCCATATCTTAACCGACATTATCCGGAACTGATTCACTATTATTTGCGTATTAGATATGCTTATTTGGTATACTATAACCGAAAATTACATTTCGATAGATAATTTGCGTAATTTCATCTCTTTCATGAGAGACTGCTATAGAAAAGACAGACATATCAAAGTATGAATTGCACAATCAATACAGCCACCGGTAGTCAATCATTTCGGGCAGCAAAAAGTGCTAATTCTTATAAAATGATTTCACTATTGTATCCGTGAATCAAAGACACAATGAATCTTCAAAAGGGGCTCCGAAGCGGTAAAATATGATTCGTTAACAGATAAGGAAAGTAAGAGTATTTAGTTTGACAGCTCGGCAGCCATCTTGGATTTTGTGTCAAAGGTCGGCGCGCGCAGGTTTCACCACAAGCAGATGGGTTATTTCGCACACGATCGTAGAGATACTAGTTAATGAGATGATGTGCTCAAAGTATAGTTCGTGATGACATTTTACGTGTTACGTTTGAAATGATTTGATTAAATAATGGGACAAAAATTGCTGTGAATCGTAACCGCTCTCTTTGAGATAATATCTCTGCCATTAGGCGAGTGAACTCACTTGTACATAATCATTTCAATTTCTATTCTTCTTACGGTTTATTGGATCCACTTTACGAAAATCACAAAAGATACCTTCTAGCAGCTCCTGAAGATTTCACAGATTATAACAAAGTTTTTAGACAAAGATTACATCACAGTCTGTAGCGGAATTAACCGTCTGCATAAATACATATTCTTCACTCCGAAGAGCCTATTCATTGTTATGCGTTGACTTAAACAATGCATATTCATCCAATTCACGCCCTAAATAAGCCAGAACATGAGGTTAGTACACCAGTAAACCAGTAAATAGAGGAAATGCAGACGAGTTCAGGGGCAGTGACCCGAGCAACCGTCAGCAACCGTGACGTACGGACGCCATACGATTTCATCTAAACTGCTTTTGAAATACGTCATTTAGGAGCGTAAGGACCAAAAATGGCAATGGAATGGAATTTGAAACCTCTCCCAAAAAATTCGAAAGTTGAGAACCATGACGTACCCTAATTGCTGCTTTGTAAAGGAATGCGGAAGATTCTAATAATTTTTATATGTAATTTGACCGATTTAACGATCGTAATTTAAGACGATAAACCTTGATTTGAAGTTAACAAACCTTCATGAATATTTAAATGTGTCTTTGTTTTTAAAGTTTCTAACAATATACTTAATTGCTGACATTAAATTTGGCTTTGTTTACGAAACAGCATATTTCACGTGTGTCTTTGTATATCGGTCAAAGATATTCATAACGTCATCTCATCAAGGGATTCGTATGAGGCATAGGCTAGGCTAGCACAACCCATATCAAGTTAATAATACTATCATCAACATCATTTCTGCCGAAAGACGTCCATCGATATGCCTCCGCCAAGGATCGCCACAACGACCGGTCCAGGGCGTCTCGAATCCTCAACAGGTCATTAATCCACCCTGTTGGAGGTTAAATACCGGGTTTAGTACTTATTATTACTCACTGGTTCAGTTTTCAAAGACTGAAGCTCCAAAGGAAATGAGTTCGGCAGCGATCTCTCGCGCCGGGCCTTGATACAGGCCTTGGTCCGGAGCCAGGAGGAGTGGCAGGCGGTCGCCTCTTTCTGCGAAGCAGTAATGCTAGCAAAGGCGGCCGCAAGCGTGAGGCAATGGTCCTCGCGCACCAGCCTCCGGAATTCTGAACCCGATTTCCGGACACCGTAGGCTCGAGCTTGTGGACGGCGAGCAATAGCTAGGTCGCGGTAACCGTCTGGACCAAGCCCAAGTCGTCGATGGCGCATAGTGTTCTACGCGCGCCTCTAGATGTCAGCAACCGTAGGGGCCCAGCAGTGTCGAAGCCTACTGGGGCCATGGGTGATGCGAAAGAGATCCCCGGGGCCCTGGAACAATGGCAAAGAAGGAACAGGAGTGGGTTTTTAGTCAGTAAAAGTCAGACACGCCCTCTCGCACCGCCCAAGAGCGGGGGATGTCATTAGATGATTTACCCACCCAAAACAAAAAGGATATAAGGTATGATTGGTTTTTACATTATAAAATGTTTGGATTGATAAAACCAACCAACAAGAACTGTAATTTAATAACTTAGATTGAAATTTGTTAACTTAGATTGAAAATTGACTGACGTGAATTTATCAATTTTATCAAGTAAATCTGTACTCGGAGAAAAGAATTACTTTATTTCAAAGTATCCGGTATAAATCATGATTATGAAATGATAATTAAAGAGAAAGTGTCTCGTAAGGCCATAGACTGACTGAATGTCTTAGTTTCCCTAGGTTACAAAATGGAGAACACGGAAGCTTAATAGTCTCATGAGAGAAGATGGTATGAAGCTAGAGGAAGACCAGAAGAAACGATATGACAGGAAAACAATAGTCTTATCGTTTCGATGATGTCGGATAGATATGCCTGGAAGACATGCTTCACTAAGCACAAAGTAATTGGGATAAGGACAGAACACATTGCTCGCTGAACAGATGAAACTCATTCCGGTCACATTTCGGCTGAAATGATGATGATAATGAAGAACAGGAGGAGGTGAAAGACGATGATGATAGAAGAGACACCATTCCAAATAAGGTACTGCTGATAATCCACGCAGATCATTCTACTTACTGTTATAATCAGCAATTTATAGACCTATAAAAAGAAATTTGCAAAACAAATGAACATAAATAGGATATATTGATAAAACTAATCCTTGTAAACACGAGGGACCAATGTTCGCGATGCTATCCGATGCGTGCGTGGCATGCATGTCAACGTGCGCGTGCGCCGACTGCCAGATGCACGAGATTATGTTGTGTGACAAATGTGCGATGCTAAATTGTGTAGGTCATTTTGTATATGTTTTGTTGGCATTGAGAGAAAGTACTGGAATGCGATATGATGCAGTGATGTACTTTTAGGCTTCTTCTTTCTTCGTACATTAAAGATACCTAATCTTATTTTTTCTCATTTCAAACAGATTATGGCACTTTAGAATAGTTGAACAGGAATTCATGTCCACAATCAACACCGTTTACCCCAGAACGGCTCCAAAAATATGATATGAATTATTAGTTATGTTGGCAATATGACATGTAGATTGAAAAGTTTTTTGGGGAAACGTTGAAATATATATTATTACAATTAGTCTAACTAATTTAAATGTACAAAGTTTTTTTTTAGGTCGGAAATCATCTAATGCCATCTCCCACCCTTTCGTGTCAGACTTTTACTGACTAAAACCCACTCCTTTTCCTTCTTTGTCTTCGTTCCAGGGCCCCGGGGTTCTCTTTCGCACAACCCATGGCCCCAGTAGGCCTCGACCCTGCTGGGCCCCTACTGATCATTTCATATTTAAACAGCCGTTTAAGTTATTAACTAAATCGATGACTTTTTATAGGAAAAAAAGATTATTCGCCTTTCAAAAAAAATCACTAAGGAATTTTTACATAAATGGAAGATATTAAAAGCAAAACAACACCAAAGCCCATGATCAGCAATTCAAATGTCATATAATCTGAAACGATTTAAAAATCACGTTACGAATACATAAGTACCGATAATGCACAAGTTATGCACAAATCGCGTTGCATAAAAACATTAGACGAAATAGGTGAATCGTTGAACATTACACCAATGAATGC
Organism: Mythimna vitellina; assembly: GCA_949316375.1. NCBI lineage: Eukaryota > Metazoa > Arthropoda > Insecta > Lepidoptera > Noctuidae > Mythimna > Mythimna vitellina. The sequence goes on from OX438696.1 coordinate 8,952,797, forward strand.
AACGGGAAAATGCTTGTGAGCGAACACTTGACATTGTTCGAACTTCAACGATGTGACTTGGTTTCTTCTTGCATAATAGCTGGTAATGGAGTAATACCTGTGAATATAACCTGGGTGTAACGGTTTGGGATTCACATGACTATGGAATAGCGGTGAAGATGTCACGAATAAGAGATTTAGGATTTTTCGTTTCGAATTCGGAATTATTCATAAGTGTATTTACGGAAGGTTAATTCAATCTTGTGTTACCGTAGTATTACAATACCATGAAGAGGAAGGCCGTCTGATGCAGAAAAAGCATAGCATTCAATATTTTCATATTTTTTTTGGAAAAACTGCTGCATTCAATACGTAGTAGGTATATCGCTATAGATTGAGAGCAGTGGCTCCGACTTACCGAGTTATGGGTCTTGGGTTCGAACCCAGCCAGATATTATTTTGTGTAATTTATTTCATTGCCACTGCTGTGCAGTGGCAACAGTGGGAACATTGTAAGGCTGATTATGCTAGGCGCAATAGATTAAGTTCACTGAGTTTTGCTATTAGGGAAGAAATTCCTGTGTATTTTAATTTTTGTAAGCTTTTTAAGGAGAACATATTTGATGTATATGTAAAGCTGTTCTATTGTAACAAAACTCCTATTTTAATTTTTTGTGTGCAAAAAAAGACAAGAAAGCAACATTTATATAATGATGGCTTTGGCGAGTTCTCGATTTACGTTCAGCAACAGAACCAAGAAACTATCTCTAAATCATCAATAATGGTCCTAAGATGTGGAGGACCAGTTTCCATTTCGAACGCCGACACTGATATGCTGGAAAAGCACTGGTCTAATAAGATTAATAGGTGAAGCAGTTACTTAATAAATAAGATAGCTTACCAATATCAAGCAAACTACTTTCACTATGTGATAATGATGAGGTTAAGATGAGTGAAAACTTACCTGAAAAAAAAATTAAAAAAATTAATGACTTTTTTACAAACAAAAAAAAAAACAATAACAGAATTCTTATAGTATGTATTTTACGGACATCAGACGTTGTACAAGGGTAGCCTCTGTCCCGGAATAACACATAAGACAGTTTAAAGCGGGAGTATGATTCCCAGGATAAATATTTTTTTTAATGATATCAACCAGTGCTTGACTGCGATCCCACCTGATGTTAAGTGATGCAATCGTTGATGGTGAAGTGCACTAGTTTATTAAAAGCCTGATAAATCTAGTCTTGAAGACCTCTAATTTTCTACTTTGGCGTGAGCGAAGCTGCTGGCAGAAGCTACTAGCTTATAAAGACCACCAAAAGAGACAAGCGTAAAATAAATACGGTCACATTATTATCGAAACTAAGAACCATTCAAAAACAACATCCTATAAATAGGGTAAACGAACCAAAACATGGTATAGTGGCGTCGGCCCTTTTGTCTCAGATAAGGCCAGCTAATACTAGCGTTCTCGGCGCCCGCGCCGGTGGAGGCGGAAGCGATAAAGTTGGATGCCGTGAGGGAATCAGATTGGTGGCGTCACCCCATCTATTGGCACGAGAACAGAGTAATAGTGGCGTGCGTTATCTTGACTGAGTGACTACTTGGGTTTTGCAACCCTTTATATTATATAAAATTTAATATTAATAAAACTAATCTTGTATAATAACTAGCTTTTTTAAGGTAAGAAATCATCCAATGACTTCTCTCGCTCTAAGAGTGGAAAGACGTGTCAGACTTTTACTGGCTAAAACGACACTTATGTCCTTCAGTTGCTCTTTATTTCCTTTTTACCACGGGTTTCCTTTTCAGAAAACCACCGCGGCCTTAGCGGACGTCGGCCCTTCTGGGCCACTACGGTTTGCTGACATTTCTTTGAGGTGCACGTGGAACACTACTCGCTTTTCACGACTCGTCATCCGAAAGCCTACGCCTACCTTCGCTAGTGGTTTTGATCGGGGTAGCGGTGGCTGGGGCATGAGGATATCCGTTCCCTATTTATTAAAAAAAAAAGTGTTTTTGTAGCTTCTTACTATACTGCTATATTGTTGTTATATTCAACTATTTCTTGTGATTTATGGATATCATGAGTGTGTTTCTTCCTTGTATGTTGAATAATTTATCTACGTTACTAAAATGCTTCATGTTGAATCATCGCCTTCGTTAGTACGTGATTCTATATTGTATTCTTAGGTTAATTAACATTATTATTTGATGAGCACGCGAATAAGTTATTAATTAAACATTGACGGCACTGACCTTAACGTACTGTACAGTTTACGATTTATGTTGTGTTAGTATCAATTTTGGATTTTATGAAAACAGTCAACATAAAATGTTGACTTCTAAAGATAGAAACACTTTATACATAAAGAAAGAAAATACATTTATTTGGTACACAGACACACATAATGAAGGAATAACTTATGTATTATTTAACTTTGACACAAAAATCGCATTAAGTAACCAACCATGTATCGTAAACAGATTGAACCGGTTTCCCTTTCACGTTCAATCCTCACGGAAAGGTAAAAGGAAATAAAAAAATAACACCAAAATCTGAAATATAATAATGTTCATACGAAATAACCCAGCGGTCACCGATCAAGATCTTACGAAACGGCTGATCGGAAATCGAAACAGAACGTTGATTGAACGATCGAAACTCATGAGTTTTGACCAAACCATTAATTACATGAACGTAGCATTGAACGTAATTTATGTTTAATAATATCTTTATTAGAAGTATAGCCGGTAATGAACTTAATATGAGTACAGTCAACAAAAGAGATGAGTATACATACAGCCATTCCAACTACAGCCTTACTTTGAACCTGCTAGGGCTGCAGAATTAGTCGAAAGAGTAACGGTACAACGCAAAGCGCAATATGAAGGAACACAGGTGGGTTTTAGTCAGTAAAAGTCTAACAAAACACGCTTTCTCACTTTACCCGGAGCATGAGGAGTTATTTAATCACTTCGTACCTCAAAAAAAAATAGCCTGTACTTTGAAAAAAGAAATATGTGGCCCATATAACAAACTGTTTTGCGGTGCGTACTTTGGTACTGTTTTTAATACTACGATGTTTTCTTTTAGAGCTTGTAATGAAGGAAAATGATAGCCTATCAGTTGATAGGAGAGCAATTTGTGGGTCGGAGGGAAAATAAGTTATTTTGAACGTCGTAAGGGTTAACAACCTGTATCTTGCCATTTGTAATGCTTACTGTTATAGATTGGTAAAGTTGGTAAGAACTTTTATATCCAAGGAGATGAGAAAGAGCACCTTACCTTGTTAGCATGTCTAAATGGTTATGCATAGCACTTTAATTTGATAGGAAAATAGTAGTTTTGATACTGATAGTAGGTATTGAAATATTTATCCCTTCGAGTCGGTCCATACTCCTCACAGTACTTATAACATTTTAAGAAGTGAATTAGTAAAATGTTTCTAAAGTAAGATACGCCACGATGCGCTCAAAAACGGGGATCATAGGCGTTTTTGTGCGCATCGTGGCATTTCTTGCCCACCTGAGGATGGAAGACGCCATCGAGGCCGACCTGGAAAGAGGTGTCGAGACGACCTAGACGCTTACCGCAAGAGGTCTGGTTCGAGGTGGCTTGAGAAAAGAATAGGTACCTACCTGGAAAAATTTAGAGAAGGCCTTTGCCTAACAGTGGGAAAAAGTAGACTAAATAAAAATAACCGGCAAGTTCGAGTTCGAATCGCGCACTGAAGGTTCCGTACAACCTTACCTACGAAAACAGTTCAATACCCGAATTTTTCCGAATCACAATAAGTTTTTTTTGTTGTGACGTAACTACAAATTTACCGTTTTCAGATTTCTTCCTGTACTTCTGCGATGAGACCTAGCTTCATAACAAATTTCAGGATTCTAGGTCAACTGGAAGTACCCTATGAATTTTGATTCCCTTGACAGTGTCGAAATATACGTTTTTTGCGAAATAAACGGCCGTATCTTTTTTTTCTTTAACTTGGAATTTTGATTTTTTTACAGCTTCAAGGGACTGCAGATCTGAGTATATGGTTTTAATTTCAACTCGATACCTCCACGCGTTCCCGAGATAAAGGGTCTTGACAGATAAACAGACAGACAGACGGACAACAAAGTGATTCTATAAGTGTTCCGTTTTTCCTTTTGAGGTGCGGAACCCTAAAAATAGAAATATAAAATGCGTTTCCAATTTTACAGTGCATACTGATAAAACAAGTATAAAAGTAATAACCGAATTACTCAACCATGTAGGCAAATGCCACTTGAATCATGAAAAGTGAAAAGAGGTAAAGAATTAATATTGGATAAGAAACAAAAAGGTCGGAGAAACGTTTAAGACAACCTTTTTACGACGGTCATTATTACACGAGATATGAAATCACTTATTTATATTCATTTTAATCGGTTTTGACAGCACCATTTTGCATAAAATACTTTCTCACTACAATACATAATTAATCTCAATTTTATTGTTTGCGAATAGGAAAGTGCAAAGGTTAGTAGAATTAAAAGATCTTATCGGTGATTAATTTACCTAAAAAAAAATGGCTGCCGATTTCCTTGAACTCTAATGCAAATAAAAAGTGTTATATTTAATAAAACATATCCGAAATGTCAAGGATACCTTATTAAATAAAAAAAAAAATGATATTCTGTTTGCGGCTAAATTTAAAAAAGTTAAATTACCTATCATCATCATCATCTTCCGTCCCTTGTCCCATTTTATTTGGGGTCGGCGCAACACGTTTTTTTCTTCCATTCTATCCTGTCAACCGTCATACTATCAGTAACTTCCTTTTCTTTCATATCACTGTTCACACAATCCATCCATCGTTTCTTTGGGCTCCCTCTCCCTCTCCACCCATCCACATGTCCACATGTATACTCATAACTCTTTTAATGACCTAATATTCTTTAAAACGATTAATAATTGCTGAATAAAAATTAAGATGAAACAAGTTTGAAGTCAATCGTACAGAAACTCACATTTGTTTTCACATCCATAGCAGTACATGAAAGATTTAACAAACGTTCACCGTTACGGCATAACCATAGAAAAACTGACGATAAACCAATCAAGTACAGCTTCTGCCAATGACATTGTTTCGCATAAACTATGGCTCATTGAGCTGTCCGACTGGCATAAATCGCATAAATTTCAATTTACTCTCATGAACAAATAATGCGTCGGATTTTCGCACGTAGGGAGAAGTAGTGACGTACCTAACTACCATTTAGTGGCGTTCCGTTATTGCTATTCGTGGGAGAAATAAACAAAGGCAATCTACTTAAATATTGGTACGAAACGTCTTGTCGGCGTAAGCACTTGTATTCTGGGGCATGGCTCTATGTTAATTTCATTCAAGCACAAACCAACTACCTATCATTCATGGGTTTTTAATGGATACAGTTTAGGCGTTTACTACAGTTAACGTTTTTAAAATAAACCTTCATTGAACATACAAAAAAGGTATAATCGCTAATCTCTTGCCCTAAAATAACCTTATAAGCAACAGACTAGCAAACACAAAAACTTGGATTCAGAATTAGTTGGGTTTGGCTTTTAAATTACCTGCAACAAGTTATTTTTGGCAAATGACATCAGCCAACAGGTTTCCATACATCGTCTGTCAGATTTTTAATTTTGCATACGTTTAGAGAATTGCAATCTTCAGATTATACAAAAAGAGACGTACCTAAAAAACGAAATCTTGGCACCTACTCCATTACAAAAACCATGAAAAGCAGTTGCCAAACTTGTTTGACCAGAAAGCAGTAGACAGGTAATTATTAATTCTATAGGAAGACTTCTAGAAGTCTAGACAGAATTATTTAAAATTACCAAAAAAAAGTTTCCAAAAAAAGATTCCTCATTTACCGCCTCTAAATGACCGAAAAACAAATCAAAGTGACGTGTCTAGAACATACAAACAAAATAGAACAATAGAGCTAAACACTCAATACGGCTCGTTATTCAAATAAAACACCTATTCCTAATACAGCTCATAGCTTTCACAATACAAAAATCGAAAGTTATACACACATCAGCGACTCTAAACGTCATTTCACACGTGTCTGCGATTCGGTCCGAAAAATTTGCGACGCTAGTCTTCCTAAGCCTATTGTTCCGGCCTTAGATTGATGATCGCATGCAGTACCTACTTAATGGGAGGCAACGTGGGAGAACGGGAATATGGAACATGTGAACCATGGTTTAAATGCAATTTAACTTTATAGTATCGTTCTGTTCTCATCGTAGTGAATACGATGTCGGAGATGTTTAGTACTGATGCGGTCTACTTAATCAGCTAGCGTTGTATCGTGAAATAAAGTTGTCTTGTACGCTGTCGTGTTTCTCAAGAAAGTGTAGTCGATGCCGTTCAATCATTATTTTAAATATTGATTGAATAATATAGGTACCTACTTAGTTACTGTTACTAAAACCAAATTCTTTTAGATTTTCTACAAACCAAAAAACTTTCACGACTTACCAAATACAGATTAAGGAATTTAAGGAACACTAATGAATTGAAACAATATTTCTGACCAAAAATCATCCCATTCACCATCTGAATCCCAAAACGAAACACCAAACAGCTCATTAGAAGCTACACCAATGATGCGAATCTAAGTTTTTACCTCATACCTTCCCCGAAATCGCAAGGCCATTATATGAAGCCGCACCCATTCCTCTATCAGATCTAACATCAAACAGTCGGCTAATGGCCAAGAGTCGGCAAACAAATGGACGAGATAGTGGGACAAAAAGTACGTTGTCTCAAACTGGTTCTACAGATGTAAGGGTACCACATCCGGAGGTATGACACATGTATCAAGTGTCTGTTGGTTTATGTGTACCTGGTGTGACGGAAGGTAAAGAAAAGTATAAGAATATCGAATTTAATATACTTAAGAGAAATATAAACAAAAATATTGAGTAACTTGATCATGTAGCATCAAAACTACCTTGAATGTTCCATTAGCAAATTGAAAAGGGAGGGAACTGTAGTCCATCAAAGATGAAACAGCACGTTTGAATATTACGGAAAAAAGATTAATGCTTCAGACATTTTTCTCAACAATACTGACTGAGAGAACAAAAAAGAAACTCTGGTAAATGGTCACGTTTTCTTTAAAGCTAAAGCAATAACAATTGGGCAACTTAATGATAAACAAATTGCATGAAACGAAGATCAAACAGTAGCGGAAGAATAAAACACGTTTACACTTTCTTCAAATAGAGTCATTCCAAACATAATGGAGCTAATCGAAAACAAAGTCATCGGAACTTCCCACGATTAGAAAGACCCAAGTTTTTTCATGCGACCAAAAGCACAGGCGAGATTAGTTCCCTTGCCGGGAGCCATCCCGCCGTGCACAATAATGATAGGGATCTAAGCAATTATGTTTAAGTATGAAATAACACATTCAGAAGGCTTGATGCACGGAAACATGCAAAACATTTAAAATTACGTCATGTTTCCTGCATGTCTCTTCAACTCGTTACAGACCCAGCTTATTAACTGCTATTTTGGGCATGTCAAAATTTATGGGGGCTCTAAAGATTAATACAAGGCGGTCATATAAATAACATAAGGATTACGGAATACGGGGTTTTGTTTTTTCGCCGAGTCGAAGTCTTATTTTCTGTCCCAGTAATAAGTAGAGACCGGCGAATGAACTTTAGACAAAAAGAAAAATTTAAGAAATCAGTTGAAGCATCTAAAGTGGAGTAATTCATCCTTTTTATTGGAGAACAGTTAGCCAATGTTACAACTCACTGGTGTTCTAGACTCAACAAAGGATATTCTAATGGAATCTACCGAATTGTATAGATATTTAAAAATCGCTCGCTTTATAATGGCACATACTGATTGTAAGTCACATTTGTAACTTGATTATGAGTTTTATACGGTGGTGAACCAAACACATGGAAATACATTACAAAGCATATACAATTTCAATTAACACCAACACAAACACACTACAATACAAAACACAATATTTTAAGTACCAACAAGATTGACCATGGATCATGTCTTAAAAACTTGAAAATAACTCAAAATTACAATATCTAAATCTTACAGGACTTCTCATGGTCATATATTAGGAGTACTACTTAATATATTTATAGTTCCAGACGAAATTGCTTTGGGCGTTATAGATCTTAAAACCAGTTTAAAAGAGACCAATTTCTAATGAGCTTTTATTGCGGCGATGAACAATTCGCCCGGTACCCGAAAATTAGATAAGTATTGTTAAGTGCATTCAATTGCTCGGTTATTTCACTTTAGATCGATTATTCGCTCCAACGCCTGTCGACCATACCCGTTAATGTCTACCGGTAAATGCTTTATTTCACAAAAAAAGATCAGTTTCTGCTGCTATTGCTAAAGTTAGTGGTCGTTTAAGTTTCTTACCGACTATTTTACAAAGAAATATATCGCCCATAAACTTGTTACTTCACCATTGACAGTAAACATTGATAAAATAAGATCCCATTTAGGCCTGAACATAATAAGCTATTATAATCTATTCGTCATGTTTTAGCTATAAAACTCTTACATCATTTTCGTTACTGCAAGTCACAATTGCAACATAGAAGTAGTAATCGGTGCTCATACATAAATATCGATCTGGAACACCTTTTATTTGTTTTGTTGTGGGGCCAAGAGTCTGCTCCAGTTGAGAGTACATAAAAAGAGAAAAAACGACGGTGCCTTATTCCTTGTTGGTTTTGTATCGCGTTTAACAAACAAAAGACGATTGACCGTGGTTCCGAGGATTCGGCGGTGCGGTGGGCAGGTTTGTGAGGCGAGAGGGGAAGGGGGTAACGACACGGTGCACGGGCACATTCAAAGAAGCCGCAGGATAGACCCTGTGCGGTTAGACGAGCCGGAGGAAATTCGATTTCGTGAGTGACTCTCACGGTACAAAAAACACAGCATGTTTTAAAGTTCAAAGGCATCATCATCAGAATTGAGTAAATACAACCTCCAGCACAATATTCCGAAAAACATGACTAAATGGTTTGCGGATGTGACATGATTACATGAATCATCTCAAAGTTTAAAGCTTACGAAACCATTGACTCATGAAGTAGGTTATCCGGTAATCAACGCAATCTTTTATACTTTTTAACAGATATGTATCAGGGCTAAATCCAATCGCTAGTAAATACAACATATACGAAACGCAGAAGAAAAACAATTTATACGTAATAAAAATTATCTGACAAATTTATCTCGTAAAATTTCTTAATTCTATAGACGATGCTAGTCTCTCAGCCAGCGACCGTTCCTGCCCGGTGAGCCGCAAACGTCACTTTACGTCAGCGTTAATTGAAATATTCCCGTTGTTTTAAGAACTCTAATGACACGTAATAAAGACGTTCAATGATAAAACAAAAAGATTGGAATCCCAAAACAAAGATTGATCGAGCGGAACAGTTGGGCAACGACTAATTACATTCTTTGAGACCGAATTGAGAAATGGAACAGGTGTATCTCCGGTGCGCTTTAGTTAACAAACGTACAATGTCGAATACCATGTAATCTGATTATGAAGCCATTTTAAAATTAGTTACATTCTTTTTCTACTTTTATAAGCCCGTAGAAGAAACAAATGCAGATGACACATCTTTATTCAAATAGGTACCAATTATTTCCAAGCACAATGATCAAGACAACAATTACATTCATGACAAATCATAAAACCTAATTAATCACATGCATAGGTAATAAACTACGCTGCAATGGACATTGCATGCCTTTGAAAGTTAATAGCAGGCTGCGTTTGCATGGGAACAAAGGGGCGCAACACACTATGAGCTCAAGGCATTAATTAAGCCACAAAAATGTCATTATGACCACTGGATTCCCACACAAAGATTTCAACAAAGCTTTCCAACAAGATACGTTCAAAAGACCGTGTCGTTTATATGGTCCTTATTTTTCTATTGCCTCGAAAACTTTTATTTATAATGGGCTAGAAAAAACGTCCACAGGATACTCGTGTGTCGATTCCATCTCTCGATGGAACACCTATACAAACAGGTTGATGGTCCAATCAAAAGGCATGTGACGCTTCGTTGAGAGAACGAGATAGACAAAGTGAAATTTATGGACTAAAGAAAGAGATGGCAAATGTTGCTGAAGCACCAGTGATACAATCCGTTGCATCACGATTCAAATTGACAGTTCAAGTTTTTTTATAGCTCAGTAGAAAATAATCGCTCAGTAAGTATTAATTTCTGCGGGATCTCTTGATGGCCGATGATAAAACATTCAAAAAGACTGGACTTGGTAAAAAAAAAGATGTTATGCAACAAAAAAATCTATTGAAAACGTAGCGCTCAATAGCACCAAATGGAACGTTTGATAATAAAACTAGAAGAATTAAAAGCCTAAGATCATCGCTGCGGGATTATTCGACCGAGTTGCCGTGGCCCTGGAACGCGAAGGGACAGGAAGGAACACAGGTGGGTTTTAGTCGGCAAAAGTCTGATACTTCCTCTCTCTCAGCTTAGAGCCTAACCCGGAGGCGTAGCTACCGTCGTATCAATGATACGGGTTCCCCAAGCTACAGGGGCCCCGACATATGCCTAAATCTAAATTCGTAACTTGTTATCGACAATCTTAAATTCTCATATTGATGAAAGGCCAGGGTTGAATGAATAATGACGATATGATCGCTTTAATATTTTCTACATACAAGACGACAATAAAAACTCAACCTATTTTACTAGGTACCTACTTTCTGAATGATTCATTAAATGAGTTCATTTTAATTTTCGAGGCCTCTCAAGATACAATTCCTGTGCATCAAAATCATCCAATGATATCCCCCGCCCTTGGACGGTGACTTGGTTTGTCCAGGCTTATGCCGACTAAAAATCCACTCCTGCTCCTTCGTTGCCTTTCGTACCAGAACCAAGTCTTCCTTTCAGAAGCAGACCCTTGGCCCCAGTAGGCTTTGACCCTGCTGGGCTCCTACGGTTTGTTGACATCTTGAGACGCGCGTGGAACAGTACGCGCCGTCGACGATTTGGGCTCGGTCCCGACGGTTACCGGACGATCCAACGGCGAGCTATCCGTTGCTCGTCGTCCGCAAGCCCGCGCCTACGGTGGCCGGAAATTGGGATCGGAATCCTGGCGGCTGGGGCGTGAGGGCCGCGCCTTCGCGCGTGCACGTGCAGCCTCCTCCTTTGCTGACATTACTACTCGCTTCAGACCATGTCCTGTACCAATTCCCGGCGCGAGAGATTGTTGCCGCCGATCTCCCCCAAGAGGAAACTGCACCGTGTTTACAAGATTATTCCATTTTAATACCAAACTACTAATACCACTGGTATTTCTGTGAACGCTTTTTTATTTTCTTTTCCGAACGGAGACCACTCTCTTAGCAATTTTATTTAATGTACGAACAAATACTAGTAACTTGAATCTAGTAATGTACAATCAGCTCAGTCAAACCTAATCAAATTAAATTTGATTCCTAATATTTTTTTATGATCGTAATATAATGTAAAAACTTAAAAAAATCACTTTATTCCAACATGTTTACTAAGTTATAGGCACTAGTAGTTATTGTGGATCATTTTGCTATTTTTTTTTACCTGAGAAAAAGGATGAGCTTGCTCTATTGTTCCAAAATTCGAAACAAACAATCAGAGTTGAGTGTGGCTGGAGAGCCTAAAATAATTTATTGTCTTGGTGGCACATACGTAAGTCAAAGGAATAAAGTTCGTTTCTATTTTGATGATAGTTATTAATTTAATTAAAGGTCCTATACAAAGCATTTTAACTGACTGTACTTTATATCCTGGAATTTATTTTAGTATTAGTTTAAACAATGGTATCCATTCGGAATATAAAATAAACACGGTTCAAACAAATACCATTGGTATTAGTTGAGTAGTATTAAAACGGAATAGAAAAATATATTAAAATTTTATAATAAAGAATTAAAATAATGACTAGTTAGACTACAAATTAATATTATAAACTCATTTACCCAGTATTTATATTACAGTCTAATGGTGACAGCTAGGGCTGGAACGTAGTCATGTTCTCGCTAGTTGGCGCAAAATTTCCTAACAATAGCGATGTCTAAGTATGTGACTAGCGAACTATTCATGACGGCAAAAAATCTATAGGTCAGGTACCCGGTTATTTGTCTTTGTTTATAGGTGTCAATTCAATACTGTCTTACAATTTATAACACACTTGCACTACTATATTGCGACGGGGACAAGGTCAAAATAGTCACGAAGAAATAATATTATTTCTTTAGTAGAAAAAAAACAACTTGGCAATTATTTTGCGGTTAGCCTAAAAGGTCAGATTTGAATCATGTTTTATTATTTTTCTTTTATCAAAAACAAGATATGGTGTTTTTTTTTTTAGGTGGAAAATTATCTAATGACAAATCCCGCTCTTGGGATATAGTATCAGACTTTTACTGGCTAAAAACCCACTCATGTTCCTTCTTTGCCTTCATCCCCGGGCCTCGCTTTCACACTACCCTTGGCCCCAGTAAGCAAGATATGGTGTTCAAAGATCCATTTTTACCTGTACTATCCAAAGAAACAGGTAGCAAGCTTTTTTTTCTACTAAACATCGTGTTTACTCAACATCTGTTGCGGTAGCGAAGGATGCGTGCAGTTCTTCCAAGCAGGATCTAATTAGAATTACTTAGAAAATTACCACAAGTTGGTACTTATAGTAATTTGCTTACTTAACTTAACGCTAAGTATTAGGTGCTTTCTTGTGCCTTATTTAGTCAAATTCCTAAGCGCATACAGGAGCTAGACTTAAACTGGCTGACGCAAAGAACGCTGTCTACCTCTTAAAGAAGATATAATATTATATTATGTAGGTACTTACTAAGTCCCGGTTTCTGATAACTGATAGTGAGCGATTGGATATTATAAGTTCAAGTTTCGCGATAAATTTTGACACAAAAAATTGAGCCTAGCTAACGCCAAAGCCATCCCAAAATTATTAAAAAGTATCCTATTTTTTGGCTTCGCACTGTTACACGCTTTTCATTTAGCCAGTGTTAAATTCAGAAAATATTTAGTTTTTACAGTTACTTTGAGTTCCATTAGAATGCGGATGTTACACATTCTAAAGTTTTTGCAGTGTTTGGCAACAAAATATCAGTATTCTCAGCAAGCTCCGCAGAGGTAATCAATTACTATAATAAAATTAAAACACTAAACTAACCCAATTTTAAATCACTTTATCCACTAGGAATCAATTTGCGAATAATTAAACCAGCCACTGAATTTCACTCGAAAAAATCCCGCCAAAAGCCATGTACATATGTATAATACAATTTATTTTCAAACTCACTACAGGTTCAAACGTTCCATTTTCAAATGTTAGTTACATTTCTTTATACATTCCATTCTTAGGCCCTCTATCTACTGGTTATCTAACCTTATTACCTTCTCTTTTTCTATTTAAATAATAATTTATTAATTATTTACTTAGTAAAAGTGTGGTCGTCACCGCTGGGTGTCCTCGCACCGTGTTGAGGTCGACGACTATCTAGAGTACATTCCTACAGCCTGTCAGCCGTTAATATTATTAGCAGATCGTTTAGTACTTAAATAAATTAATAATGTCCATTTGTATTAATAAATGTAGCTAATGATCTAATAATAAAAGTGGCTGGGTAAGATTTTGGTGAGAAACGACAAAATTAAACCTGTTTTATAAAACCAGTCTGATTTAAAAAAAAAAGGTTATTTATTTTGATTCTAACTAAAACAATGTCTAAAAATGGCGGCAATCTGATGATATAACTAACTGAAAATATTTTCATCCACTTTCAAAAAGTTCCATTTGGTAACTCGTCAAAATATTTCATTGTTTTAGTGAAACTATTATTTTTTAGAAAGTTTCAGTTACTTAACCGCAGAAATATTTTTTCCGCATTAACAAACACTAAAAGGAAAAACATATTAACTTAATAGGATACTATTTCAAACTAAATTGACTTAATAAAACGTATCTAATGTATCATGACACAATTGACTACGCAAGTAATAAAACAATTCTTTTGTATGCACGTAATATGTCATTCAAGAAACTGGTCATAAAGATTTCTATCGGAAACACATTTATAGACTCCGATGACGGACGGGGAAAAGTATCTGACATTAAAATCATGTCATTAAAATATCGTACATAAAACTAATGAAGAGTAGATACATTACTGCTTCTTCCGAGAATGAGAGTTTTTGTTGATCGTTCATTCAACGTTGGAGGTTGAAGTTGTATGCAAGCTTTTTGTAAAAACTGCAATTACTATTTTCATCTGTGGGCTGTCTAACTTCACTCGAAAAAACCCGCCAAAAACACCTCGAGTGCTTTAAAAAACTTGCACTAGGCTCTCTGAAGTAGTTGGGCTGCGGGATTGTTTTAGAAATCAGGAATTAGAAACATTTAGTTCAAATAGACCAATAACCGGCACTTTTGAATTGTCAAAATGTCGGTCAGTAAAAAAAAAATGGTGAAGCTAAATTGCACGTTCCAAAGCGTAGATTTCTATGGGGAAAAACGTAAAAGAAATTCCATGGACTGAAAGATTTACCGCGGCCCTAGAACACACAAGCAACTGAAGGCAAACAGGTGGGTTTTAGACAGCAAAAGTGAACCTTTCGCTCCACTCAGAGACAGAGAAATTACTTATTTAATGATTTCCCACATAAAAAAAGGTCCTCTCAAGAAGTGGCCCACTTCAGAGTAAACAAAAGGTAAACAAACATAAGTTTACAATTGACTTCTGAATTCTAGAGTTCAAAATTTTAGATCAGACAGCTGTCATTTTCCTCAGGTCAATTGGATTGATAAAGTCAGAACTGAAAGAAAAACTAGATCAAACAAGCAAATATATTCCATCAAAGCACCTGACTCTAATGAATTATGCATCAGGGAACTGCGAAAGCTTATTTAACTGGTACACTATGAGAAAGTTAAGAAAACACTAACGTACAGAGCATTTCATAACACTAGTTAGTTGACATAACGATATCGACCGCCACCTACAAAGTCGGCTGTTCGATTATGACCATTATGACCCTATAAGTTAGAAATAATTTATCAGCTAAACTAAGGTAGCTATTGTCTCTGTATTAGGTTAAACTTACGTAAAATATTTAGCTTGGAGTCACGAGAACGATATTGTGACAGAAGTGACAGATTTCTCGGTCGTGTTGACACTGTGGTACGGTTTGATGCAAATTGCCCAACGCTAACACCTTCAGAATAACATGTGTGCATGTTGTCATGATCTTTGATGGCCCATAGCAAAAATGGTGTGCCTAATTTGATTCACTGAATGATCTATACATCTTTGTCAGTTACTAGTTAAATGTTGTTCCTTGCTGTATCAAACGAAGCGGCAGTTGCAAAGGTAAGAAAAACTGATATCATCAAACGACAGCAATGCTGTACGGTAAACTAGAATCGCACATCAACAACTCAGTACGGTTGGCCTAGTAATGGAGGAAGCACGTTAACATAAAGAAGCTACTGACAAGACGCTTATCAGTCATTGCCGGTGAGCTTTGCCCTTCTCTCACTTATTACAAAAAACAGACATACACTATCACCCGTCACTCTCTTTAACATTAAAGAGCTTTGCAGATTTTTTAAGATTTACCGCAGTACTGAAATGGAAAGGGCAACTGAACGGGACCCAGATGGATTTTGATAAAAAAACATGAATGAACTGAATGAGGATGTAGCCCATCATTTACCATTACTGACGCCAATCTGGGATGCGAAAGAGAAATGAGAAAAAGCATTGCAGATGCACATTTCACTTTTCCCTCTTGAAAGCTTTCTAAAACCAGCATGCTTAGTTTCCCAGTCAGAGTTCCTAACCCTGACAAAGAGTAAAATGCCAAATGCACGTTAGATGCAAGTGTAGACATAAATAACGGTGATACAGTGCTTCTTGTAGAGATATTAACATTATTCGACCTCGTCAGCCAAAGGTAAGCCGCTCCCAACACACGCCGTGTTCTAAGTATTAGATTTATTGTTGCAGTTGAAATCAGAAGTCGTGTCTCGTTGCATAGCCATTATTCAGTTTAACGTTATTTCTCTCTGGATAATTTCTTAATGGATCGATTACAAATATTAATTATAGATTATTATTATTAACTTATGTCATCGATAGCTTTGAGCTAGAGTACCTCAAGCATACTATTTTCCAATTTGAAAATCCAACCATTTTGGTCCATCAAAATTTGTAGTTCATATATATGTAAATTTTGGACTAAAGATTAAAAAAGTCTAAAACTTTTCGTGACGATTCCATGGTAAATCTTGGTAGTCTGATCTGTAATCTTAATTATCCACATACTTACAGCATTTGAAGCTGAACTTAACCCGTCAGAAGCTGATCCTAATGACGAAAACAAACTGCAATAACCCTTAAGCTCCTTATTGCAATTGTAAGTCACAATAATAAGGATTACAAATTCCACAATTCCTATAGATTAAAGCCACAGAAGCAAGAATTTCGCAACAAAACATGCAGCTACCCAAGATCGTGGTTACGGACTAATTACCCAATTTGTCACCCTGTGTCCCATAATTTGCGTGTCCAAATATGCACACAGTCATGGACTATTATGTATTCTCATACCTGTCACATCAGATAAATGTGGTCCTACGTGCCTTAGAAAAGGCTGTTAGACACGGCCTTACATTCCTCAACAGGTTAGATTAGTGTGCTTCAAGCTAAGATAAAACAATGCGATTGCGACATGCCATGATGTTTGCATTGGAGATAATAAATTATTAATACGGAGATATTTCAGACTGACGTGGTTTCTACGAATAATTTGCATTGTTTGGTCATTACTGGAAGCTTATTTCCTCGTGTTACTTGGGCTAATACGTTCTGCAATTGAGGAGAGATTTTAACGTTCGTAACTTTACCATATACGACCTTTATCTATTTTATGAAAGTATAAAATAAAAATTCCTTCTCTAGAAGTTGAGTAGATACTCTATTGGTATTTGCTTTTACTTCAACGTCTAAAGCACCTATAGAAATACCGCGGTAGAAAAGTACCGCTTTAACAGAGACAACGAGACCCTCATGAGTCCTGTCTATGCGCAATAAAAATGCCTAATAAAAAGCAACGTAGTAGCCAGTTACACTGAGTGCCGTTGCCATTTTAAAGATATTTGAAAAAGGAATTCGATTCTTTAGAATGTTAGGAGCATTTATCTTACGTCATGTTACAGTCATCGTCATGACATTCGATTGACGTCCGCATGTTTTTTTTTTTGCTGCCTAACGTGCCACGGTGCTACGTAGTTATTACAAACTACTTACTTAACGACTAATGATGGATCAAAAAGGTTGAATAAGTATATCTTGGGTTTGGATTCAATCTACGATAAGCTACATCATAAATGGATATTTGTGGAGTCCATATCCTTCGACAATATCGTTAAAATTTATTACTATACCGCGTAATTTCTGTAATGTGTGATGTGATCATGTTATATCAGATTCAAGTCATCGTGGACTGTAATAATAATTGCGGTCGTTAGCTTGGAAATTATGGAGTTAGGTGAAGGATATTTATTACTGGTGACTCTTTGTTTACATTAATGTACACTGAGCTTGCTATTTTGTTTGTCAGTCGTCTTTCAAGACAAAAAATCTCACTTACTTCATCATAAGGTACCAGCCATTATATCTAGTATAAAGGTATTTGGCCGGGTGCGTCCTATACCTACTACAAAACATCACCTATCTGTCGCCGCCATCTCAAAGTTATACAAATATTATCTTTCACACGATCTATAGTTCCCTTACTTTCTACTATCAATATCTACACGCAAAACAATTTCTACCATCACAAGTTGACCGTGAGCGAAAAGCTCCGACTCGACACGAAGTTATACGAACCATTCATCGAACTACGCGTATCAAATGCGTAAATGTTAGTAACGAATTCATAATCACCAGCATTGTTATTTATATCGAGACTTGTTCGGTTGCGAAGCGACGAATATAGTGCAAGGGCGACGACGATCAAGTTTGTATCGACCTTAACTTGACAGAACAATGCATTAGAAGATATTCGAGTCTAATTGATCATGTAATAATGTGTTTCGATTGATTGGAGCAATTTATCACAATAATGATAAGTCAGTATGATTTGCCGTTGAAATTAGACTGTCAGAATTTTGTGGCGTGATGGCAATTTGAGAATTATTTTACCATCATGACGAGGAGAAACTGAAAAGCGGAATGATGCAAAATTGTCATTATAAGCAACGGTACAGAAAACATCGCTATCGCAGATCAGGTAAGATTCTCTTAGTAAGTTTGTAGGTAAATCAATCATAATTATGAAGAATAATTTTGGTATAGCCCTTCTGAGGTGGGTTAACTGCAAGAGCTATCGAATCCATGATGAGGTACCTTTAATAAATGAGAGTGAAGTCAAGGACACTTGAGTTATGACAGGGCAACAAATTACAAAGTGAAAAGTTAGAAACCATAAACTTCCAAATATTATTTGTCTGCCGTCTTTTTTTGGTGAAACGGTGAGACCCTTTCTTGAACTGTCACTACACAGCTTCGTTGAATAGCTCATAGGCCTATATCAAGGTTATACACGAAAAAATCGCAATCACACCAAGATTTCTTCGTCTCAGAGATCTGTATAAAATTAATTCGTCATGCATTTAACTAACTTCCCCACACTAACTACTCCGAAGGTACAAAAATCAAGATTTCAACAAAAAACGATTTAGACATGGTGTTCACAATATTGACTTTAAACTCCATTATATTTCCGTGGACGGTTGGCAAACACAGTTGTTTGAACAAAAAACTGGCCAAGCTCGAATAGGATCCGTACCGTCAGAAGCAAAAAGATGGCAAAAAAAATCCTATTTGTTGTTTGGAAGCCCCTTAAATATTTATTCGATTTTCTAGGCAACAGAATACCTACATCATCTGCGAAAATTTCAACAGTCTTAACTACTGGGCACGCCACAATTATGGGATAAGTCCCCTCTTTGAGTCGTGGTGGGACCGAGCCAAGTCGTCGACGGCGCGTATTGTTCCACGCGCGCCTCAGGGAGATGTCAGCAAATCGTAGGGGCCCAGCAGGGTCGAAGCCTACTGGGGCCATGAGTAGTGTGAAAACGAAACCCGGGGCCCTGAGACGAAGGCAACGAAGGAAAAGGAGTGGGTTTTTAGTCAGTAAAAGTCTGACAATATCTCTCGCTCCGCCCAAGAGCGGGATTTGTCATAAGATGATTTTCCCACAAAAAAAAAAACTGTCTAACTATCACGGTTTAAGAGATACATTTTGGTGATATACGGAAAGACAGCGGAATCTTACTTACTAATAGGGTCCCGTCTTTGGGTACGGAACTCTAAAAATAAGTTAACGATTTCTTGTTCGGGCCAACAGCCTTTAAATATAGAAGCAATATTTAAATGATGTCTTTTTTCTTATTTTTGCAGCATCATCATCGTCTTTACGAATGTAATTACTTCTTAAAGAGTTGATTACTGTTGCGGTACAATAGGAGCCCGATTATGCGCTGTAGGGCAAATTATGTACTGACGGTTCAACAAAGATAGTTTGGGGAACATAAAAAGTTGGATACAATAAGATACACGCGTGTATCAGCAGGTCAGTCTATGAAGCTATGGCAAAAAAGTCGCTAATGAAGATCTTACTTTTAGAGTCGATATATTATCAGTAAAGGTCAGCAATTTATTTCTGACCAGCTTCTGCTAGCATCGTCACCTACGTGAAAATAGAATATTATCTCAAGGAAACATAGCTCCGGATAAAAAGTATCATATTAAATATTTCAGGACATGGTCCACCGGTGTCCAGTTTTCTTCCCAATCCGTTTAGTCGTTTGAGCGTGAAAGAATAATAAACATACAGAAACACTCACACATGAAACTTTCGTCTTAATAATAGTATGATTGCCCTACGTTCAGTTAGTATGATCATAAAAAAAAAATTGGGCAAGTGCTAGTCGGACTCTCAATTCCCGAATTGAGTTTCGTTTTATAAGTGCCCATGTAGGCCTATGTGAAATAAAATCTTTGACTTTGAGTCACGAAGTTATTCCGAATCGCAAAAAAAGTTTAATTTTGTGACGTTACTACAAATTTACAGTTTTCAGATTTTTTCCTGTACTTGTGCTATGAGACCTTGCTTCATGCCAAATTTCAAGATTCTAGGTCAACGGGAAGTACCCTATGAATTTTGATTCCCTTGAGAGTGTCGAAATATACGTTTTTTGCGAAATATACGAAGTTCAATTTTTTTACATCTTCAAGAGACCACAGACGATACCTCCACGCGTTCCAGAGATAAAGGGTGTCAAGACGGACGGACAACAAATTGATCTTATAAGGGTTCCGTTTTTTCCTTTTAAGGTACGGAACCCTAAAACCGATATTTTTAACATTGGTTTGTAAAGCTTTTTAATAATCCGTTTTTGTACCACAATAAGACTAGAAGATATGCGTATTACCATTAAAATAAGCTTCGTATAGAAATTTGAATTAACATTCCAATTAGCAACCCTTTAGGCTCTAGCCCCGAGTGATCTATCGGCCCATCGACATGATGGAAATTCCTATACATATTTCTTCCCGGTCCCACCTCTTGCGTAATTCCGGGGAATAATGTACTGAGCATTACACGCAATTACTTTCGACATTTATTGCTAGTTCTTGTTAGGTACTTCCGCTGGTTAATTGTGACGATAGCCGTAATCTTTAGTAAAGCAGGATACGTAATCACATAGATCGGATCATAACTCGATTTTATGGGAACAGCTCATCCCTCGCTAGATGGTGCGTGGGATAGCCATAGGCCATTTAATAGGATACTTAGCTATTAAAACGTAATTACCCTTCTTTTAAAAAACATGCACTTGCGATAACGATGTGCATTGCAGAATTAGGTACCTACTTGACTCATTTCAGGGTTCCGTACCTCAGTCGGCAAAAACAGAGCACTTGTAGGATAACTTTGGTGTCCGCTGGTCCGTCTATTAAGGCCATTTTTCCCAAGAACGCCAAATTTATATCAAATTAATTTCAAATATAGATACCGGCACGGATCTTGAGCGCTGACTTCTTAAGTCTCACTTGCGCAGATGCACGCAGAAGTGAAATATCAGGTCTCTTTAGTGGTATGAAAAGAAAAGGGGGGCGGGGAGTGCAATCCTTGTACAGTCATTGGCTCGCTGATGTGCACGATGCGCAAAGCGATCCCCGCTTTTCCCCGCGATTCGTGCCGCTATCTGTACTAATATCTACTATTTTTTGGAGCAACACAAGTTTATCAACTACAATGTCACGTCACCGTCACCGTCATTACGTTATGCGCGTAGAAAAGAAGTAGCGGGATATTCCCACCCCGCGCCTAGTCTTCCACATACAAATATTTGAAATGCTAATTGTTGCTTCACTTTATAACCAACGTTGATACAGTTTTAAAAATAAAGATTTATTTTTAGTGTTATTTGGTACGAAGTATTGTACAAAAATAAACACAGGCGTAAGAAAGTAAGATTTAAACAATCAAAAAGCTCAGTATTTTTTAGTGAATAGGTACGAGTATTCAGTCAACTTTTGGGGAGATGTTTTACGGTTGTTTTATTGTTCGAACGATGTGTTAGGACAGTGTTAGATTACTTTGAAAGGCTAAAAAAATGCATTTACCAATAAGTTATTCAAATATACCCCAAAAACCAATCCAAATTGGATTGTGTCGGTAGGACTGCCAAAAATGAAGATTGTAAGACAATATTTGCATTGTACCTATATTAACTCAATTTCTTTAGCATTATTTAACTTAATGTATTAAAAGCACATGATTGAGTGCTATATTTATTACCGTAAAGTACCATTTACTGGACATGTTTTTTTTACTTAAATGTGACCTGGCGGGTGGGAGCGTCATGCTCACTCAAACGTCGTACTGATGGTGGCGAATGTGCTTGATCATTCGGTTCCCTTCAAAATGGTAGCGCATGAGTCATCTCTCGCTTGCCACGGTTTATTTTAATTATTTGTTCCTCGAATTTTTTTTTTACGTTTTTAATGTTCACGTCTTTCTAAATCATTTTAGATATTTATAATTTTAGCATTAACTCTGTAAACAATTTTTGTAAAAATTTATTGATTTAAAAACATGTCCTTGGAGTTTCGTTCACGTTGTTCCCCATAGAAATATACGCTCTGGAACGTGCAAATAGCACTTTTTTTTTATTGATATAAACCAGTGCTTGACTGCGATCCCACCTGATGGTAAGCGGAGATGTAATGTATGACTTAATTTTACTTTTTTATCTGATAGACCTTGACAGTAAATAGTTAAATTGAAATAAACGCTATGAGTTTTTATTTCTGGATCACGCAGATGGTACCCAAATTTTCAAGGCTAGAGTGAATAGGCTATAATAAACTAGTGCGCTTCAACATCAACGATTGCATCCACTGCATCAGGTGGAATCCCAGTCAAGCACTACTTTATATCAATTTAAAAAAATCTATACTCCTATGACTCTGACAAAGAGTATAAAGAAATAAATAACACCAGCCGGACTTGTAACGAACGTTCCTAAATAGAGCACTTGCATATTGATAGAACATTAAGTACAGTAACAGGTACCATTTGAATTAAATATTTATCAGGCAAAAGGAATGTTTTGTGTTTGCACAATTGCCCGTATTTAGCCACGGAATTCTCGTGAGAATATTAAAACAAAGTTTTCTTAGAACAGTGAACCTGTTTGCTGAGTATAATTTTTAAAGGAAATACTGCGGGGGCGATGACAGGTGAGTTTACGAAATACAGTTGGAACACAATGAGATGTGTTGAATTGGAAGGCTTGGTAGACTACGCCCATTTTTTTTTTAGTTTTTTGTTTGTTTTTACGATGCTTTAGCAAACTTTTAGCGCTTAAATGGCGCCTTAAGGTCAGTAAATTTATGTCAAATTGTCTTTATTGTAAAAATTAAGATGTGTTGAAGGCTTAGCGGACTACGCCCATTTTTTTGTTTGATTTTACGGTGCTATAACACACTTTTGGTACTTACTAAATGACAATACCTGGGAAGCACTGTTAGTAAACATTAGTGAAATAATTTGTATTGAAAAAAATAAAATTCGTTCCAATTGTATTTAACCCGCGGAAAGAGCCTTGCGCAGCTAAAAGTTTAACGCTTATTTCTTGCGATAATTAATGCAAAATTAAATCACGGATCAAAATAACACAAACTTGTAGCCAATGATATCATTTTCATTCCCGATGATGACGTAAAACATATCTTTACAATGTAGGCACCTACATATTTGACGCACCAGATTTATTGAGCCTCAATTCGTCATTCAAAGTGACGGTAATTCGCGTTCAGTTTGAAAGGTGGCGTAACATAATCTTCCGATCCCGTTTGTATCTCCTAAAGATTACTGCGCCATAGCTACCTAGGAAATGAGGCCATGTACTGAAGTGGACTAGCCTTAGGACAGATAAAAGGTTCTGCCAATCACTCGAAACCGTTGTTTAACCGCGCTCGAATCAATAAAAGCCAATCCAAAATCGAGTATCTTTAATGGATAAATACAACGGTTTCCGCCAATAAGTTTATTCAAGAAAATTATCACAATAGTTTGCAAAATCTCATCATCATTCTCGTTTGGTTGTCTGTTTTGTAATTGCATTACATTACATTGTTGTCTTTTGTATTATCTTCCTACCAAACTTTGTATATCTCAATTACTTATTTTTTTTACTGTAACTTTCAACAATACTATCATATGATATGTGGAGGCTTGTAAATGGCTCATCGTGATCTACTTTATCGTTATATTTTATATTTTGTATTGTTAGCTGTAAGCCACCCAAATAAAATAAATAATAAAATAATAAATCTCAATTTCTTATCTTAGGAGCAAGTGCTGAGGGCAAGCAATAGGAATCGAGAGCATAGACCAGACGCTATATTTTAATTTTATCTTTGCAAAAGATGTGAAAGTCGGTAATATTTAGTAACTACCAACACTTTAAATCAAGGGTCAAGCGATAGCTATAGTCTATGAAATAGGGAAAGAGGCACATATTACATGAAAATAATATCAAAATTGTCTATAGAAATTTTCTTTTTATTGTTCATTTGATTCTTTAGTTCATTTCCGTATTTTCTTCCCGGTTGATTATTAAGGCAAATATACGGATCTATTTTTACGACATAGTATGTTGAAAAAAATTACGGATGCTAAATGCACAAACGCGCTTATTCACAGGTACTCTTATTAAGACAGCGATGCATGGTCACAGAGCAAACGTGCCAAGATTGCGGTATGTTTCGACACAAGTACTGGGGTCCTGGAACGCAGAGGTTAACTATAGGAAAACAGGTGGGTTTTAGTCAGTAAAAGTCTGGCACTCCGTCTCGCTCCGCCCTGAGCCGGTGGGCTTAAATTATGATGTCTTTTAAAACAAATCGTCGGATCAAACAACTTACACGAAAAAATCTATCGCAAACGTCAAAATATTTAACCTTACGCGTTGAAGTCTTTACTTACCGTTCTTTACCTTCAACCAACCGCTCAAATATGACAAAAACCGCCACAATACTGCTTGATAAAATCGTGTACAATTCTTATATCATTACACAATAGACGTTAAACAGATAGGCATTGTTAGCAACACTCAACTAAAGACAATAGCGTGATATTGACGATGTTAATTATGATCATATCTATTAATTGGTAATTTTTGTTTTGAGTCGTGCGATCAGCAAAACAGAAGCGATGACAGATTTGTTTGTACTTATGACGTCAGTATATTTGGGTGTTTGTGTAATCTATATAAATAAAAATGAATCCCTATTTCTCTTGGTCACGCCATCACGCGGTCATCACGGCTGGACCGATTTGACAATTTTTTTTTTTGTTGTGTTTGTTATTGTCATGAGAAGGGTCTTTGAAAGAAAAAATTAAAAAAATTGGTAGTAGGGTAGAGTATGGTAGAGTTGGGTAGAGCAGAATAGTCAGTTGACGGGAGTCAAGCCGCGGGCAAAAGCTAGTTAAATATAATAACATATTGTTTAAGATTCAAAAATGAGATGACTATTGACATGATGAGCCTGCTAATACTTAGAGAGGTTTGGAAGAAGGAGGAATAATGATGATATAGGTACTTTACAAAATGTCTGTTTTTTTTTAAATATATTCTTTGTTTTGTTTAGCACGGTTTGAGCACTATTACTTTTTTAAGAAATATTTTTGGGTTGGCTTCTAAGCCCTTTAAGCCATGTCTTCAGGATGCATATTCCAATATTTTTGTAGTATTTGGCAGTAAATGTATCAAGTAAACCTTCTCGGCTACTTATGCTGAGGTAGTCAACAGTACAAAAAAAATCTCAGTTCTATTTTACCGAGATCGTGCCTGTTTCAATGATTCGATATATTGTCCAGTTTGACAGACACTTGAGATACAAAACTACACCAATTTTGCATCAATTATTTACTAAAAGCAAAATTTGCGAATAATTAAAACAGCCACTGAACTTGATTCGGAAAAATCCCGGCAAAAAATTCACAGTTTGTGCATTTTAGCTACAGAAGTAAGATTTAGATAAAGATTATAGCCATTTTGTTTTCTATTATAATGCGGATATAATATTATACTTTTATCTAATGTATTTGCAGTATTTGGCAGCAAATATACAGAGTCACCATTCTTGAAAAGCTTCGCTGTGTAGGCATTTGAGATACAAAAGTATACCAATCAATGAATTTACATCATAATATCCATAGAAAATTACAGAGCATTTCCTTTCACTATGACATAGTTATATATTTATATTATTTGTAATTTAAAAATTGTACACTGGATTCTACCCTCTATTGTGATCTCTCTCTCTATCATTGAATGGTTTGCTCGTAGAAAACTCAACTTTGAGTTAAGCTCGCCTATGTACATGAACTTTGTTATCTACTTATTTTATAAGTTGTTTTAGTGTACAATAAAGAATAAAAGAATTAAAAAAATCAATTTGCGAATAATTAAGTTCAGTAACTTACTCGAAAAAATCCCGCAAAAATCGCATGCTGGTTTTAGTTAAATTGGAACTTCTTCTCTTAGCAGCCAGTGTTTAGTAGACGTTTTGTTGGAACAGGAGGGAGTGTCAAAATTTTACTGACTAAAACGCACAGAGTGCTTGCTTGCTACAGTAACTCCTTTGAAAAATCCGCAGCCCTTTTGAACCCTAAATTGACTGCTTGAAGAAAATGCTCCTTGTTAGGATTATTTATATTTTGATCTGTATTAAAACATTCAATGAACAATTGCGATTTAAAAGAACAATCAGATTAGCTCTCTGTTTATTTTAATGTTTCAAAACAATAAACAATAATAATTATCTTTTAATAAATATGTAAATATTGCTTCCGTCTGATGTTAATTAATAATTTTATACTAGGTACCGGGTCTTTAAAATGATAAAAAACCGCATATTTTAAACACTGGAAACAAATATATTTTCAAATTTCAATACACTTCCTCGAAAATAGACTCTTATCACACTCCAATAAGTTTTAACATACCATGTAACCTTGCGTTTTTTTTTCATTTATGACAACTCAAAGGTTTTTTTTTTTATTGAAGAAAGCTTGAAGCAGTCTTTTTGCGACACAACCTATCAGTGATTTCTTAGATCGCATAGTCTGATTCCCTCAGTATTGACTCAAGTGAAAGAACAATGTTCAACACTGAACATTTACGCCCTGATTGTGACAATAACGTTTTATTATGCAATAATATTACAATGAGCTGAATACTCGCACTAAGTATATCTGTAGCCATGATAACTGCATTAATGTTTTTTTTTGAGGTGTGAAAACATCAAATAACTCCGCCAGCTCTGGCTGAAGCGAGGAGTGCATTATCATGAGGTATAGATGTTAAATTATATTTATTTTGCAAATAGGATTTTCATTACTCATACTCGGAAAGTAGGTTTGAAGTTGCCTGAAGAGCAGTTTGAAAGTAAAACTTTTCATCCCTAGGGAGAATCGCTTTCAACTGACAGCTGTCAAATAATTAAAAAAAAACTAGTTCTATTTTAATATTTCTATTGAACCATGTACCTATTTTCTGTACAGCCTCTTAATTACAGTGCAATGTACAATTAAAATAACATATATGCATTAATTGAAGAACAGTTTTTTTTTAAATCTCTTTATTCTAATTTTCTTTCACCTATTTCTTTAAAATAATAGATTTGGCAAAATTATTTACCATTTTTTCAATTATGAAAACGAAATATAATGGCTGAAAAACCGGCCGGTAACAGAAAAAAAAATGTAGGCGGGAAAGCGGCGATCCGATCTTCATTTGTTTTTTTCTAGATGTAGACTTTTAAAAGTATAACTTTACTAAATCTCTGTTAGGGTGGTTTTAACATCGTGCGGTTTTCATCATGCATGGGGGATTTTCCCGCATGCAGAAAATTTCAAAATGCAAAAAAAAAGCGTCCCGTATTCCACGCATTACAATAAATTCTTGTATGAAATGCACATTTGCGGAGGTACGCGAACGGTGCAATCCATCCGGCGTAATCAAAACCGCACGATATTAAAAACACCCATAAAGGAGATTTGTATTAACACGATAAGTCCATCAGATTCAGATATGAATTTAACGCCTGATGCATAAGAGAAGATACTAAGGCAGTAGTGGAAAACCTTTTACCGCCTAAATCAAAAGAAAGATAGGTACCTAAATCTTACGACGGCTCAGGTTTTTATTTTTACTTTCCTTGTATTCGTATTGAAAAGCACAGTGTTTACCTCGGGTTAAAGCCTTATTTAGACCCTCGAACTATTGGCTACTCGGGACTAAATAAGTTACTTTCATCCCTAGGGTAACAATGTACTGTATAACACTTTTACACGTCATTTTTTTCATCATTTTTAACTAGATGAGGCTAGTGTTTCCAAGTTGACTACCCTGAGCAGAAACACCTAAACAAACTCAGTGGTCAAAATCTCTTTAAAAGTCCATACAGTAAATATGTACCTAGTGGTCAAATCGTACGAGAACCATGTAGATTTGTGTCTGAGATTATCGTTTTAAGAAAAATCCACACCGATTTATTATTATATAGCACAGTTCCTTAGTAAATCACGTAAAGACAGGGTGAATGAAATAGAAGGGTCGTTTGTTGGAAGTTAGTTAAAATAAGTCATGTACCAAACTGCTTGTCAATAAATACCAATGTTTACAGATAAGGATTTGACATTTATTTATTCTAGAATTCTAGATTAGAACGTGTGCTTTTAGGCAATAAATTCAAGCCAATGTGTAGACGTAGACAGATATTTTAATAATTATTCAGAAAATTATTAACACATCGGTCTTAACGGCTTTATTTGACAGTTCGTTTTAAATTCATTTCTGATTCCACATTCTCGTGTTTTTTAGAAATTATTCTAGCTATATATACTACATGATAGATATGAATGTTTGTGTTTTGTTTCTATGTTTGTGGATATGACGTGGCCAAGGCGGCCACTTCTTGAAATGGCCAAGTAAAACTGGCCAGATCGTTTTAAACGTAAAAGTTTGATGATATTTCAGTCTTCGTTTGGCCTACTCTCTTTAGACCTTTTATTATCATTGAAATCCTACATCAGTGATATGGCCAAACGAGGATTGACATATCATCAAATGTTAACGTTTAAACGATCTGGCCAGTTAAAGTTGGCCATGTTATGAAGTGATCAATTCTAAGATCTGGTCACGATAGATATATATTTTTTTAAATTTTGTCTTCGCACGATTTGTGTATTTAGCCAGTGTCAAGTTTAGAAAATATTAAGTTTTCAGTCACTTTAAGTTACTTTGAAATCCATTAGAACACGGAATATTACATTCTAATGTTTCTGCAGTATTTGGCAGCAAATGTATCGGGTCAGCATTCTCGGTATGCTTCGCTGTGGTAGTCAATATTACAATAATTCTCAGCTCCATTTTACCGAGATCACTCTTGTTTCAATGATTACACATATTGTCCAGTTGTGCAGACACTTGAAATACAAAACTACATCACAATATCCACTAGGAATCAATTTGCGTATATAATATATTTTTTATTGTTGTTTGTCCTGTGCGAGTTTCAAACAAATGTTTTTTTTTTTTATATTTTACGATATCTTTACACTCCCTACTTCCTAAATAAATTGAATAATGGAACAGATATTCTATCAAATTATCTGCCGAGTGAACGGAAACAATCATAGGCCATGAAATAGGCCCTAAGAGTAGGGTTGCCAACCGCACCTACTTTAAAATAGAGTATTGTACTCTATATCATGTAGGTGTACTCTATAATCTACACCACTAATAGAGGACATCAAAATACTCTTTTTACACAGTGTTTACTATACAAATGCCAGTCACAGATATAATATAATGCATAGCTAATCGTAACCAAATAAAGTCAACTGTTTACATCAATGTGAAATGGCGGGAAGAGAGGAACAGGGTTTCATTGAAATTATATAAACATGAACTTCTGATCCATGTTAACTTAGAGTTAGAATGTTTGGAGTCATAGGTACAATTCTTTTAAAAATATTTAAATGGTCATGTGCTGCAAAAATCACCAAAAATACCTTTTCAAAAATTTTAAATAAATGATACTCTTTTTTGTAAGTCCGTACTATTTATTTAAGTACCTCTTTTGAAATGAGACATACTCCATTTCTTATAATAAAAATTAGCAACCCGACCCAAGAGTCAAAGCTTTTAGGTCAAAAGATGCAGGTAGGTTACCTTATACATATTTATATGTAAAATATTATATATCAACCTTACTTGAAGTCCCATAAAACCCGACTGTTAGGGGCGTCCAAAACGTATGTGATAGGCAACTAGTTTTCAGGCCAATCGTTTACAAATATCTTCATGGCTTTAGCTCACATAAATCTCATAAGAATTTATGGTGACGCTAGTCGGCGACTTTCTCTAGAAAATAGGTGTAGGTAACCTATCGGATATATATCCGAAGTCATTCGCGCATTTCGCGCTTTTGAGATGTTACAAAATCCTAGTGTCAATCATTCATTTCGAATTTCGAACGGCGCACAATAACTGCGCTGACTTTCTGTGAAAAAAAAAAACGAAATACGTTCAAATTGTTTACGGTTAGATACAAGTTTCGAGTTTCGTAACCTATACAGAATAGACTACGATAAGTATAGAGTATCAGAGTTGAGACTATTTTTCGTCGCCACGATAGTTACAAAAAGTGCTAGCAGAATTTGCATAACCTACCTACATTAGCTGAAAATAAGGTCAGTGACTTACAGACATCGATAAAGAAGGTGGGTAGATTTTGAAAGATGGTATTTTTACAATCGCCTGCAGTGAGTACTGCAATAATGTTCCTCCACGTGTAAATTAAATTGAGCTTTGTACCTACCTATATTCTAACCTTTACAACCGGGTAACTTTGTTTCACCTCACGGCTGCTATCATTTCACAACAATGCAGGACCTTTGCAAAGTAAGCACGTATTGAACTGTTATTATTGCTATTTGAATTACGGTAAAGGTGGTTCAGAAATGTGAAAAATTGCAGTGAGGGTAGTTAATCCCTCGAAGTTGACTACCTTGGTAGGTACATATGTAAGGCTACTTGCCCACTTGGCCCTTCAGATCTTAGGTTGAAAAGTGGTTAAGCGGGAATTTACGCAGCTATCAGTAGGTATACCTACCTACTTAGTTTATTGTTATTTCAAGTAGTTAAACGGCAGCGTAGCGCTGGCGTCCTTTAGGGCCTATTACACCACTTGATATTCAGACAGTTTTATTATATGATTCTACATATCGCGTAGTGTAATAAGGGTCAGACTGTTTTACTCGGAACAAAAAATAAGAGTCTGAATATAGTGTGCTGAATAGGCATCGCGTAGTGTAATTGGCCCTTTTCTGATTCATAATAAGTAGATACCTATTAATATACAGAAAAAAATATTAGTTTAGCTATCAATATTTATTAATTCACCAGTGGGTGTTTATTAGGGCAATATCCGTACTTAGATAGGTCAAGGGTCAAGTTTAGAAAGTACCTATTTAGTTTTTAGTCACTTTATCACGCCAAAACCATGTAGGTACTGATTTATTATCTCGAGTCGCGGAAATGCGCTGCTGGATGCAAGAAACACAGGACCGATCGTGTGCTGACGCATTGGTGAGGTCCAGCATTGGACCACTCACTTATGTCTATTAAAATGATCTTGAATGTAGACAAATGAAGGCCAGATTTATTTTTATAGGTGTAAAGCTAGTCACTACATATTGACAAGCTAAGCTGAATAGGACATTTCCGTGAGTACCTACCTACCTAAAGTATGTCTATCTTCTTCCTTGTCGGTATCACTCTTGACAGAGTGGTCGTGGTCATCACTTCAGGTGTTGGTGGCAAGCTTCATAATACGCCGCCACTCCTCTCTAATGGCCGCCTTCGTCGTGCATTCGTGCAGTGATGATGAGCCATTTACTGAGTGCTTTAATCTGGTCATTCCACCTCATAGGCGATCTTCCTCGTGGCCTAGTACCCTCAACCTTTCCCTGGACCACAAGTCGCTCAATAGCCACTTCCCCTCGGTACGTATACGTGACCAAAAAAGGTGAGAATACGAGACTGTACCAAAGATGATAAACGCTGTTTGATGCCGAGTTCTCGAAGTATAAACTCATTCTAAAGTATGTCTATGGTGAGTTCCTTTTTTTTGTATGCGATCAATCAGATGAATACTGGGCCGGATGGGCAGTATTGACAGCATGGTAAGAAAAACAGGCTGAACATCTATACCGTTACCCAGCATGGGCTTCATAGTATCTGTGATAAAGTAGGTAGATGGATGGCTGAGGTTTATATTTATGTAGGTATTTAGCTGAAGTCTGTGATAAGTAGGAAAGGACCTAGTAGGTACTCAGATGACTAAAACTTTGTTATCGTGCATCTATTAAATTTTATATCCAATATTTTATAAACTATACCTAGGTATTTGATGTAGGTATGTACTTATTGATTTATACTTACGTAAAAATTCTACAACATGCTAATTTCTTTAAACATTTAATTTTGCAGCCTACGTAATTGTCGCATTGTTATGGTCTGAATCGATAAGTGGTAGGCTGAATTTAATTTTGAAGTTATATATATCGTCAGGATTATAGGTATATCGAGTAAGTTACCGTCAAGAACCAGCTAATATTTAATTAGATTAGGGGAAGACATGTGGTAAGCAAACCATTTTAAAGTGATCAGACAATTTCAAGTAGGCACTAATTGGACTTTTACGCGCTAATAGTAAGGTAGGTTACTTACAAATAAAATAGGGTTATCTAGCGGTTCACCTGCCTACTGTATCGGGTACAGAGGCTGCGTCGGCGTCCCCCCTGGAATGCGACACCTGTGACCACAATCACACTCACAGTACCACTCCGACCTAACACTTTACTTAGTCACAACTAAAAACAACGTTTACACACAAATTATCACACAAAAATATCAAAATACCGATATTTACTGTCACATCCCTTTACTTCGGAAAAAAGTTTCGCGGACTTAGGAAATTAACACGTACAGCCTGCCGACCGGCACCGAAGAGAGCGGCGAACGAACTCGAATTGACGTATAACGGAGTGGGGATCGCGCGTGAATAGCTAGCGAACTAAACGACGCGATGGTGGCGCCGCCACACCTGTCAACGCACGGACTAAAACTCTAGGACAAGCAAGCAATGAACCGAGGCGAAAGTAGAGGTGCAATGACTTTGTTTTTAAGTCGAGCTTGACTAAGTTTTTTTACTAACTTAGTATTACTCCGTACTTCAATTTCATTATTTCATATTTGGCAATACTAATAGATATTATTTATGCTGTGATGTATGCCTAAGAATAAAAATGAAATGAAAAGATAAACTTTAAAATTACAGCCTTGACTGCCTCATAACAACGGTAAAATTGCTACTAGAATTCTAGATACCTGCTAGCTAAAAGTTCAGTTCAGTTCAAATATAAGTAAGTTACACACAAACAAAATGGTGACCTATCTAAACTTTTTAACTACTTCATTTTCATTAATGAAAAGCCCTATTCAACATATTTTGACTTGACTGTGTAGGTAAATGTCTCTTACGGATATAAACTTTATTCAGGTACTTAATGTACCTATGTACAATTTTTACACACGTACTTATTGGTACAATTCGTTTACGTACTCGTATATTTATAGTTCATAATTTAAAGATTCGTATGAATGAAACGCTTGATTTACTTTAAACGCAACTTACATAGTCCGGTCTAGATTTCCGGCTGTTGGTAAGCTAAACAGTTTGATTGTTTGTTTGTTTGAACCTACTAATCTCAAGAACTACTGATTCAAATTGTAAAAATATTTTAATATTGGTTATAGGCTACATAAAATCACCCTACGACTCACGGGAACGGAGCAGTAATTAAATGGGTGGATGAAACTGCCCGCGTTTTCAGGAGCACAGCAAGTGAAAAATAAGTACTAACCTTAGGAAACACAAGCGTTCTTGGCATCACACATAGGTAAATAGGTAGAATTTATTTCGCTGAATATACAACCTGTGGCGGTAAAACTTAACCGGGTGCAGGCAGGAAGAAACTTTCTTCTAGAATAACGTGCCACAATACCTAGCGAATTGAAATTCTTCGTAACACTGAGGACTGGCAATAGCGCAACGTTCTCTAATATTGTTTGACAATCCGTGTAATGGATATCATTGTGGGATGCCATAAACTTTGTAATGCCAATTTGTTATTATTGTACTTAACTACTTGCAGCTGTATAGGTATGTACTTAAGTTACAGCGTTCAGATATTTATCTTATATAACTTTAGGTTTACTAACTAAGATTAACAAATTCCGGTGTTTATAATAGTGATGATTTTTTGAGGTGTTAAATCATCATAATATAAACTTCTGCCATTCTGGGTGGAATAAGAGGGAGTGTCAGACTTTTAGTAAATAAAACTTATTCCTTCAATTTCATTGTCATTTTCTTTCCATCTACAGTAATTTTCTTTTGAACATTCCCGCTTATAAAGGTAATCAATATGCACTAAAGTTGATAACAAGTACCAATTACAGTTGTTACTAAAGAGTAAAATTTATATAATAATAGATACGAATACGGTGATTTAAAAGCAAGGAAGGATTATTTCAGGACATTACTAAGTCTTTCAGTTTTATTATGATGGAATCTAGTCCTACCAATAGTGAGGTAGTTTAGTAGATACTCCTACACAGGAAATCATGGTTGACCAGCTTCTGAGTAGCGATAAGCAGAGAACATGGTAGGCCATTAATATCTCAAACAACTATTCAAATGAAATCAGTGCCATGTCAAAAACCTTTTGAATGAATTCGCAGCGACATTTACTCGTAAAAAGCCCAAAAGCCACTACCACAACAACAATACTTTGAACCAATTAAAGTTTCTTATAAAAACTCAACCTAACCACCCTTTTATTCGGGTACAAACAGAAACATAAAAACGTATTTATAATTCTCACTATATATGTGATAATTGCTGCATTATTCTGTGAAAGTAAATATTCTCTAGGCTCGATATTTTTAGACTTTAGACAGATTAAGAAAGAAAACTAAAGAGAAATATTTTTGTCCTGATTACTTCGTAAGTGTTGCTGCAGACCCAAGCATTACGGCCAAATTAAGCGTTACAGAAATACTCAACAAACACGGAATTGCTCATTTAATCGTTATTGCAACCTGTCATGTAACTAAACGCCTACTTGAACAGCAATTTATGATGTTTCTGAGATTTTGACGTAGTAAATTTAAATCTGTGATTTAACATATTTATTAAGCTGTCTCACTTAAAGTTGACTCTGATTTATATACTCAACTAAATCTTGTTAATAGTCAACTATTGATAGAACTTGACGGTTTTATAAAATTATTATGTGTTCAATACATGCTTTATGTCATGGTAAACGGTAATCATAAATAGTTTAGATGCGCAATCAATTAGATTTGAGTGTCTTTTTAATTGTATGGCCCAAATCATCCAACTTCTTTAGTTTTAATATGTATTATGAGACATAGAAATCGCTGGTTGCCTTGACTTCTAGTTAGCCCTGCTAGCAGATCCCATCTTCTTCACCTAGATAAATTATATTATATCTATTTATGTAAGTAAACCAGTACTGTCACGTTGACGTTGACCTTGTATTTCATGGTTCTGGTATTATTTGTACAAAGATCAGGACCAGAGATGAGGCCCATATCTGTGTGGCTCCACAGTGACGCCGTAACTCATTAAAAGACCCTCATCTGCTCCAGTCCCACAGCTCCTATTATAAATGTATATTAGGTCAAGTCCATCCCTAATACCACTTTTATAAATCCATAGTCCAAAAGTTTATGCTACACATTGCAATAGTTCGCCCAAATGTCACCATTGTGTATATCACCCGGAGGATACGGTGGAGCATACGGTAGAGCTGTGCCACGCTTGGGCAGAGCACCGCCGTGTCCTCGTGGGAGCGATCGGTGGCAACAACCTCTCGCGCCGGGCCCTGGTACACGCCATGGTCCGAAGCGAGGAGGACTGGTAGGCGGTGGCCTCCTTCTGGGAAGCAGTAATGCTAGCGAAGGAGGCGGCCACACGCGTGACGGTGCGTAGTGTTCCACGCGCCCTTTAAAGAGATGTCAGCAAATCGTAGGAGCCCAGCAGGGTCGAAGCCTACTGGGGTCATAGTTTTTGCGAAAATGTACCCCGGGGCCCTGGAACGATGGCAAAGAGGTAACGGATGATACTCTGACATCTGAAAGATCTGATCCCGCTCCGCCCAAGAGCATGAGAAGTTATTGGATGATTTCATACTCAAACAGATATTGCAATAATTCTTGCTATGTTTTGAAGGTCGACTAGCTTTATCTTTCAGAACCGATACGCTATTGCAAGGAGTTCGTGGTCAGCTTAAGTTCCGCATGTCCTTTTTCATGCGTTAGATATGTCTGAAATAGCGAAAAGGATAAAAATAAAACAAAAACTGCTTTAAATTCAAATAATTTATTTCGTTTTACGACGTGCCTTTATGAATAAATCTTTATTGTGTCTCGCATGGTATTGCATTAGTTGGTAGGTAATAGAGGAAAACATAAATCGCGACTTTTTAGAAAATATTGCATATCTACGTAATTACAGGTGTATGGCACATACTATTATACAAAATATACAGGATTATAGACTAATTTATAATAATATTTAATCTAATATCACTTTATTTAATGATATAATTGATGATGCAGCTGTGGTATTGCGAGGATGATCAGCATTAGAAAATATTCAAATTTACCTGGAATGAGATAACAAAACGTTAAATATCACATCTTATAAAAATACAATCGGAACCTATGTCTATTAGGAATTGAACACGTAATTTCACGGCTAGGATTTTACTCGGGTTTTTAGTTTTCATCTTTTGATCTTTGCATGATTTCGATTCGCTTTACACACTAAACACATAGTGAAATATTACTCATGCCTCAGTATTGAATGGTACATTACAATCTGATGACTAGCAATGCAAATTTAAGTAGTTTCAGTTTGTTTACTATAGACATCACTATTTAGGTCTATTAGAAAATACTTACATACAGAATGTGAAGCCTTATCTTGTACCGGTGGAGCTCGATATTCATCAGTAGCTTCTAAAAACTGATAGATTGCTTTAAAACCAGTACCATCTAAGCGGTCGTTCGACCTAAATGTAACTTTGAAGAAATTTCTCTCAGACTCCACGTGGAATTCTTTCATTTGCCCACAATATCTACCGAATCTATTGTCTTCAGTCATATAGTTTGAAAATTCGACATAATCACTCGCCGATACTGCTTCACATCTGGAACAGGTATTTAAAAAAGGTTATTAGTAAGTATATTTTTATGAGGTCATAGTTCAAAAATCGTTATAAAGCCTTTCAATGAAGTATTGGATGCTTTTCTTTATTTTTCTATTGCTCATTTTTAGATTCGATTAATATCAATATTACAGATTTATTTCAGGTTATTTAACAAAACTGTACAAGGTTATC
Organism: Mythimna vitellina; assembly: GCA_949316375.1. Lineage (NCBI taxonomy): Eukaryota > Metazoa > Arthropoda > Insecta > Lepidoptera > Noctuidae > Mythimna > Mythimna vitellina. The sequence goes on from OX438696.1 coordinate 8,990,004, forward strand.
ATCGATAATGCCAACTTTGAAACGCAGAATTATTTTTTGCTTGCATTAGGAAACCACAAAGAAACATTAAGAAACATTTTAGTGGTAATTTATATATGTATTTTCTTGTTATTTCTAAATTATATATTATTATTTTTTTCTTCAATGTGTATGGATTAGTTATTTGGTTATTTATTATTGTTTTATTAAATGTATTTTTTAGTTTGCAAGTTTCTACTGTACAACACCATGGATATCCTCCGTAACTTTGTACAAGTGCTTGTAAATAAATAAATAAATTTAAAAAATGGCATTTCATTCATTTTCATCGTATTAAATTCATAATTCTGACGAGACTGACAATGATGGACTGATGTACTATACACCTTATTAATAAAATTAAATTACGAAATAGGGAATAAGAGTTTATCAACTGTGCAATTATGTTATGATATAAGTAAATAGTATTAATACTTGTTGTTTCCTAAAAATAACACTTTTATATCATTCAGTAGCAATATGTGTATCTACCTTATATTGTTCCCTAGATATTACTGTAAAATGTAGGTAGGTACTTATATTTTTAATAATATTTGTATGCCAATAAGAATGCTTTTCCACCAGAGATGTGCTATGCTACGTTGCTATGGATGCGTTTGATATCCACCAATCATATTCATTGGTGCACATAGCTTAGCAAATGGGAAAACAGATTCAACTAAGATGTGTTTTTTAAATGGAAGGATGCGTTCAATGGATGTGTGCTATGGATGTGTGCTTTGGATGCGTGCTATAGATGCGTGCTATGGATGGTCGCAAATGGTGTAGCTATGTGGTGCTTTCCTACTATCGATACATCGCATAGCTCGAGTTGCGCATCTTCCTCGCGCAGCTACTTTGTGGCAGCGCATCTTCATAGCACATCTTACTCGCACCGCCACATAGCTTAGTATTAGTGGAAACGGTCAAATAGTTTCACAGCTTAGCTATTATATCTTCGCAGTATAGCTGCATAGCACATCTCTAGTGAAAAAGCAGTCTTATACTGTATACGGAAGCGTAGCGTAGCTTCATAGCGGCAACGTCGTCGCACGTGTTTCCGTCGTTGTTGTCGCTTTGTCAACAGAGTTTCATAGTTTTGTATGTAAGCTGTCAGCAAGCTTACACCAAGCGTATAGTGACGAATACGCATTTATGAAACTACGCGTCCATGGACAGTACTGTGGCAGAATACAGAGACATTTAGCAACACCTAAATTATACCTACCTGAACAAATAAAGTTATTTGATTTGAAATGTGTTTGTAACAGCAGATGTTTCACCTGAGTGAAAGTTGATCATATTTTCGAGTAGGTACAGGTAATAGAAAATATTGAATAGGTACTTACGGCAAAACTCCTTCAACATCAAAATTCGTGAAATGCAGATGCACTTTCTCAGTCTCGCCGCCATGAAAGAAGTATGTGCACTCGGTATCCCTTGGATATGGTCCCGGTGAATTTGGAGATGCAAATGTACCATTGCTCGCTTCACTACTATTATACACGAAGGCGCATGGAAACTCCTTCAACTGCCTCCCTGTGTTTATTCCGAAATCTGAAAGATTAAGAAACCTTTATTTTTATGACTTTAAAAGATGCTGGCATTTGGGTGGATTTGAAATCTTTTGACCGGTTCTAAGGAGTTTTTATCCTAATTTTGTGATGACATAACATTCAAACTGGTGTCAAGTTCTTGACCAGCAAAGCCACGTTATGTCTTGAGAAGGTATGTGCATTCATTTCAATTCATATAAATTTGATTTTCAACTTCAACAAAACTTCATAGAAATATGAAACTGCCAAATGCATACTTACTTTCTACAAATGAATATGATATTTTGAATCCTCTCGAGTACCTCGATGATTGCGTTCCACGGAATTCCAGCATTAGTTTCGGTCCATTCGACATGATGGGCTTGGGGAGGTCGATTCCACAGAACGTCTCAACTTTTTCTAATCGCCCATCCACGTTGACGAATGCTTGCAACGAATCCACGTTTGTACAGCTGTAAATGCATAAAAAATGCGTTAGCGTTTGTAAATTTAAATATTTAATTAAATGCGTGTTTTTACACAAACGTAATCAGTAAAGTGTTTGCATTTTTTACATTTTCATTTAAGTTTCTTACCTCTTGAAAATGGGTAATATATGATATCAAATTGCAAATATCTATTGATATCAAATTGGATATATAGCACTTTATATCAAATTCGATATATAGCACTTTATATCCTGGTAGTTGATTCTTTGACGATAATTTGAAAAGACTTTTATGCGGGCGTCACATACTGAAAATCAACCATTGCTACATATAATCAATATGCAGCAATGGTTGATTTTCGGGATGTGTTTAGGACATTAGGACAATCATATAACAAACTAATGCCGTTCATGTTTCTCAGAATGGAGAACAATATGCATAGCATTTCCACTGATTTTTAAGATGGGCTAGACTTCAAGCTGTGGTCAGACGCTCTGTTTTTCGATTAAATTACTATCAATGATTATTTAACAATCTTTAATTAAATTCTAAATCGCTGTGCAATATCGAAATTCATAAATAAATGACTACAATAATAATTAATTTGGGTCATTATTATATATATATATATATATATATACTCCACAACTATCACACAACGCCGTCTAGTCTCAAGCTAAGCAGAGCTTGTGTTATGAGTACTAGACAACTGATAAACATTCTTATATATTTCTAAATACATACATATTATAGATAAATAACACCCAGACACAGAACAAATGATCGTGTTCATCACACAAACATTTGTACCGGGTGGGAATCGAACCCACGACCTCCGGCATAGCAGTCAGGGCCATTAACTACTAGACCAACAGGCCAGTTAATAATAATGCACCATTGGTTAACAATCAATGGCGCATTTTACCACTAAACGACAATAATCATTTCCGATCATTTGTTTTGTGTCTGGGTGTAATTTATCTATAATATGTATGTATTTAGAAATATATATGTATATCAGTTGTCTAGTACTCATAACACAAGCTCTGCTTAGCTTGAGACTAAACGGCTTTGTGTGATAGTTGTGGAATATTATTATTATTATTCATCAATAAAAATATTTGTTCTCAAAACTTCTTGAACAGATTTTGAAGAACTTTAATTTTCAGATTAGTTTATGCCTAATATGGCATACTATGCCCACAGAACATAATTCACTACGTATCCATTCCTACTGTACTTGTATACATTTAGGTACCTACTTGTAGATAAGTACGTAGATATAACACGTGCTTAACTTATACATTTTATTTAAGTAAACTACTTACTCAATAGATCCATCAGCAGATTTGTATAAGTAGAAGTCTTGAAATATTAATCTAACTCGCTCCTTGCCCCTCCCGAAAAATTCGTAGTGGCAATGAGTGTTCGGAGGGTAGGGCGATGGGTAGTGAGGGGATGTCAGCGTGCCGTGCTTCGTACCATCGCTGCTGAATTCTTGGTGACATGATGAAGCTGTAAAGAAAGAGACATCCAAATTGAAACACACAATTGAAGTAAATTTTAGCTGACACACGGTGGTGTGTCTAAATCATGGCGTAAAATAAATACCTGTTGAAACGGTAAAAGGTATAGATATTTTTACTACAAGTTTATTTGAAAGTAATCTTTTAAAAATGCAGAACCCTTTGTATATTATTCACTTTAACCATTAAAACGTTAAAGTTGCATTATTCTGAATCGTCTCGACTCGTCGCCGTCATATTTACACAGGCAGCAGACTTGGTTAAATCGGCGCATGCGTGAAACGAAACGTCAATAGAGGCAGACTGACCTTTCTCTTTGGATTGGATTATTTTACCATGGAACTGTGACAAACGTACCAGTGCAATATAAGAACAAAATATTGCGTACATTAAATTAAAGTGTTAATAAAAAAGGTGTTTCTAAAAATTAACTTTTAGTTTTAAATTATTTGATTGTAGTCTATACAAATACCTTTGATCAGATTTAGTATTTCAATGTTAAATAAAATATCGAATCAGTATTTTCTAGTAAAGTGTTTCACACCTCTAGAACTGTCAATGTCAGTTTTGTGAGGTCAAAGTTGCTTTCTGACAACAATAAGCCAGTCACAACATGTTTCATTTACATGTTGTTTTGATTTCTGTGCCAATATTTGTTTAATTTTCTAAGTAAATATAGCGTATTCTGTAATATGAATCTCATATACATTTCATTTTAACCATATTAAAGTGCTTGAATAATATTGTTTCAAATTAATGTGATTGAGTGTCTAAAAATCAAGAGGCCATGGGGGAATCAACGCCGTTTTTCGTAGATCGAGCTAAAGGTGGACGAGCTTCATGTAAAGGATGTAAAACTAACTGTCCAAGTGGAGAATTACGTATCGCGAAGCTTGTACCAAGTCCATACGGAGACGGCCAATCGATGAAATCATGGCATCACGTGGACTGCTTCATGAATGTCTTACTAAAGCAAAGACCCACGACCAAACGCGTAGACTCCATAGATGACTTCGGTAACTGGGGCTGCATAAGCAAGGAAGATCAAGAATTTATATTGAAAAAGCTAAATGAAATGGAGAAATTGTATGCTGATAAAAATAGTGGTAAATATACAGCTAAAGTTATTAAAAACGTTTCAACTGCTTCTGATAAACCTAGCCCCACAAAAGGTGGTAGTACTGCTTCTACTGACAGCCCTAAAAAACAGATAATTGAAACAGATGATGACAAGTTTGAGACATTCTTCAAATTATGTAAGAAAATCTCTAAAGTAGATGCTTATACTGAAAAAACAGCAGTTGTCAATAATTTTTTTAGAGAAGGCACTGATGGAAGCTCCTTCAAAGGTAACTTAACATTATGGTGTAAGCTATTATTACCACAGGTATGCAAAAGAGTTTACAATTTGAAAAGTAAACAATTGGTTAAATTATTTTCAAAAATATTTAAAATGGATCATGATGACATGTTGACACATTTGGAACAGGGTGATGTTGCCGATACTATAAAACATTTCTTCCTTAAATCAAGGTCAGTTCAACCAGCATCAGAAAGCACTCTCACAATACAAAAAATAGAAGAATTCTTAGAGGATCTTTCAAAACTAACAAAAGAAGAAGAACAAATATACCATTTCAAGAAGATTGTCAAGCATTGTACTTCTGGAGACTTGAAAATGCTTATACGGTTAATAAAAGGTGATTTACGAATAAATGCTGGGCCAAAACACATATTAGAAGGGGTTCATCCAGATGCTTACAGTGTTTTTCAAACATCACGAGACCTTGATATGGTTTTAGATAGAATCATGTCTGAAAACAGTACCGTAAAACATAAAGATGCTATCCAAAAAGGTTTTGAAGCTAAACTTTCTCTTATGACTCCTGTTCTACCAATGTTGGCTGAAGCATGCAAATCAGTAGAAATGGCAATGAAAAAATGTCCAAACGGAATGTTCTCTGAAATCAAATATGACGGCGAAAGAGTGCAAGTGCATAAAAAAGGGAATGACTTCAAATATTTCTCCAGAGCGTTAAAACCAGTTATGGCTCACAAAGTCAGTCATTTCAAGGATTATCTACCTCAAGCTTTTCCAAAAGGTACAGATATGATTCTGGACGCTGAAGTGTTGATGGTTGATGTAAATACAGGGAAACCGTTGCCTTTTGGTACATTAGGTGTACATAAACGGTCAGAATTCAAAGATGCACAGGTGTGTCTGTACATATTTGACTGTTTATACTACAACGGCAAAGTTTTAATAGATCTACCAATAAGAAAAAGGAGACAGATACTGTATGACAATATGGTTGAAGTTACAAACCATGTGATGTTTTCTGAACAGAAATTGATACAGAAGCCCTCCGATTTGGCAAAAATGATTGCTGAGGTATGTTCGGAATGTATTATTATCACTCATTTGTTTAACAAATGTATAATAAGGAAAGGATAGTTATTTGTATTGATTTTTGATTACATTTTATTATCAGCAAGATTATTCTAAATACACTTGTTAACCCAAAACAAGTCAGAACATGAATATTGTGCATTTATGACAATAATCTAGAACATGCCGGTTTCCTCACGATGTTTTCCTTCACCGTTTTGAGAGCAGTAGTGATGAAATAAATTACACAAAGTAATGCGCCTGGCTGGGTTGCCTGAGGAAACCGGCATGTTCTAGAATAAAAAATTTGAAGACATGTGACATTCACCAATCTGCACTGGGCCCGCGTGGTGGATTACGGCCCATTCCCTCTCCTAGAGAGGAGGCCTGAGTCCCAACAGTGGGAACATTATAAGGCCGACTATGCTATGCTATGCTATGACAATAATAGACAACCAGCACAATTTTTGACGAATCATATAACCTTGTATTCAAACTCAAAGGCTGAACATACAAGAAACAAATTAGACATAACATTAGCTTCCTACAGTAAAATCCTGCTAATACTAATCTCTATATATTTTAAAGTTTCGGTCCTTCACATTCCAGGTGCTGGAACTTGGTCTAGAAGGCTTGGTACTCAAAGACTTGGAGTCCACCTATGAACCAGGCAAGAGACACTGGCTGAAAGTGAAAAAAGACTATCTATTTGATGGAGCAATGGCTGATACTGCTGATCTTGTTGTACTAGGAGCTTGGTTTGGTAGGTATATGTACATATATCTTATCTTGTTGTGGGGCTAGCCCTGGACCAGAGCACTTCGACCCTTCTGGATCTTTTGTGCTGTTCCCCTCCTGTCTACTCAACCCCTAGCCCTCCGTGCACCTTCTTCATGAGTCCCAGTATGGGTTTGATGGGGCTGAGCCGGTAGTCCTCTGTCTACTTGTACATATATGTATGATTGCAAAAATTAGCCTGCTGTCTTCCTAACCAATTATAATTTAGGTATCTTCAAGGCTAGAGTGAATAGGCTCTTAATAAACTAGTGCACACCATCAACAATTGCATCACAGCTTACCATCAGGAGTTGCAGTCAAGAATTAGTTTATATCATTTGATAAACAAAAGTGAACTTATGCCTTTTTCTATGGGGTTAGCAGAAAGTATAGAGCGCCACAAACTATATTATCTTGTTGTGGGGCTGACCCGAGCACTTCAACCCTTTTGGATCTTTTGTACTATGCCCATCTGGTCTACTCAACCCCTAGCCCTCCGTGCCACATACCCTATGTTAATCCTAGTGTTGATTTTAACAATACAATAGAGTCTCCATATTATTGGAATGTTCATGAGATTGAGGATTAATGAAAACTTCTAGGTAATAAAGGAGGCTATAAAGACCTAAGGATAGGTATAAAGGAAGGAAGAAAATGTAGGGAGCGGTGGAGACTACTGGATGTGCCGACGTACTGCAGTGCCCCATCAGTGAGACTGCCTAATTTTAAATGGTTTCTGAATGTTATCATCAGAAAAACCAGTCTGGCAACTTATAAAAGGAAAATAGTGACTCAGTGACTTGCATAGAAGGATAATCATAACAGGAAACTTTAAACATATAATAACTATGCAGCACTACAATAGGCAGTGTTGAATCTAAGTGCAAAAACATTTGTAATCTGCTTTTGTAGCAAGTTTGTTAATTATTCATCCCACAAATGATATACATCTTTACATTTGTATGACTAAGAAGTTATGTCCAAAATATGCTCATTGTTCCCTTTTTTCTAGACTCAATAGATTATTAGGATTAGCAATCTATTTGTATGTATGTAGGTACATAGTTAAGTTGAGTATAGCATTTGACAGTACCTAGAATTTTATGCTATTAGGCTGCTGGATGAATATACAGAAAAACATAGTTTTCAATAGTATTTCGTTCGTTTTACAGGTACCGGCAAAAAAGGAGGTATGATGTCAGTATTCCTGATGGGTTGTCACGATACCCGGCGCAACCGTTGGGTGACCGTCACGAAAGTCCACACCGGACACGACGATAGCACATTAGAAAGGCTACAGAAAGAATTAGGTCCACTCATGGTGAAAATATCACAGGACAGCAATAAAGTCCCATCTTGGTTGGACTGTAATAAAGGAATGGTACCTGATTTTGTTGCTGCAGATCCTAAGAAACAACCTGTTTGGGAGATTACTGGTAAGCTTTTTATATGAATACTAGCTTCTGCCAGTGGCTTAGTACGTGTGAAAGTCGTATATTATGCCATGGAAACATACTCCTGGTATAAAAAGTCCTTTTGTCCTGTTTTATTCCAGGATATGGTCTACTCGTGTGCTAAATTTCATTCAAATCCGTTCAGCCGTTCGTGCAAAAGTAACGAACATACATTCACAAACTTTTGCCTTTATAATATTAGTTTGGCTTTGATTATGTTGCTTAGATTCGTATTAAGAGGGCCCTTCCCGAGCCGTCTATCGTCAACGTGAACATGGTTTAAAAGCTTGTTGTTTCATCCAACGCAATCCAGCGCAATATTTGATAAAGAGGCATTCGATAATTCCGTAATTTACTCGAATATTTCACAAAACTTATTCCAAGAAATATATATTTTTTTTAAACTTAAAAGAGTTTTGGAAAAAATTTCGTCTTTCAGAATGTCAATTAAATTTACAAGGTTTCTGTAGACATAAACATATATATTTTTTATATTTAAATTTATGCGTTTATTACTAAGTATAAAAGTTCACTTAAAATAGTATATTTTCCGAGATCTTTACTGGATTAGTTTTATACAGATCAATGTTTTGATTTCAATAGAAACCTAGATAATACCCACAAGATATCTGTGTTTCTAAAATATCTAGAGAAAGATGTCTAATAACGTCATAATCACGTAAGAGCGGTTGTATGGAAATGTATCTCGGGTTGTGCGCTCTTAACGCATATACCTATATTGGTAGTTGATAACGTAACTTCCTAATTTAGCGACTTGTTTTTTTTTTTTTATAATAATGACAGTTATTAAATAATTTGATGTCGAAACCAGTTCGTTCGAAAATCACCACAATGCAGTGACCAAAACATGCTGATTAATAAACCAACAACACTAAAAAAAGTATATTTATTATATCTGTCTCTATGTTGGATTCCGCACTTTCCTTGGTTAACCATTATATGTGGGCCGTGACCTTATAATATTTTAGTCATAAACTTAATTAACATGTAAATTAACTCCGATTTTCCGTTAATAATAAATGTAATCGTACACAAAAGCAGTAAAAGCACGAATTCAATAATATTATAACTTGATTTGTCGCATATTATAACTGCAATGTCATTTATTATGCATCATTTTGTTTTCAGGTACCGAATTAACGAAGGCAAATTTACATACAGCGGATGGTATATCGGTTAGGTTTCCACGAGTAACTAGAATACGAACAGACAAAGATTGGGAGACAGCAACAAATCTAGAAGAACTGAAACACTTATACAAGACTTCCAAAGAAAAAACAGACGTGACCCTTCTAAATAACCTGGCAGCCACAGCATCAGATGAACCACCAGCCAAAAAAATGAAACCTAGTCCGTCCAAAAACAAAGCAAGTACAACGAAAAACACCAAAATTAGTCCTAAAAAAACTATAGATAGCTTTTTCACTAAAAAGGAAGAAAAGCCGAAGGTCAAACTGAATCGCTCATCTTCATCTGAAAAGAGTAATGCAACAGATGTTGATGTTAAAGAAGAGAGTGATATGAGTATAGATGAAGTAGATAGTAAAGAGTACCAATTTATACCAGATACCCCTTTACCAAATGTCTTCAAAGATAAAAGGTTAGGTTTCTACCCAGATTTCATAAGCTTCTCTGAAGACGAAAGAAAACATTTTGAAAGGCACTGGATCGCCTATGGAGGTACTGTTGTCAAGTCAATTAAATCAATAGACGTTGACTACGTTCTTCATAACAATAATGAAATAAGCGTAGAGAAAATGAAGAAATTAACGAAGAAGTTACCTTCAGATGTAAGACATGTTTACAAGGATTGGTTAATGCAAAGTATTTATGATGTTCAATTGTGTGATACGAAAGATTATCCTGTTTTTATTATTACGTAACTGTTAAATTCTGCATACTGATTGTATGACTATAAGAATGATTAAAATGAGAGATAAAATCCACTGTTTTTTATGCCGTTAAGAATGTGTGTGTTTAATTTAGCTTATACCTTGTTAAACTTGAAGTTTGTGTGAGTTATTACTTGCCTTCTCCTAGAGAGGCCTGAGTCCCAACAGTGGGAACATTATAAGGCCGACTATGCTATGCTATGCTATTACTTGCTACTGACTGCGTTAGTTTATCGAGCTATAAAACCTTTAACGTGTAAGTCAGAATCACAGGTGTATTGTTGCAGAAATGAATATGCTTTATATGAAGGAGTGTACTTGAATGTAAATTCAGTTCATTAAAGAAATTAAATTAAATGTAGGTATTTCCATGAAACAAGAACAATTACCTCTAATAATAAAGTGAATTGTGGTTCTGACAGTCAGAATGATGGGCGAATGCTGATAATGAATGTAATAGATATCTAAGGGTTACCTAATATTTGCCAGAGGAATTTACCTTCAACGTACTTCATAAAAATATAATTTGACGAGTAATTAACGTCTACCTTTTTTTCATAGCAATATGATCCTCTCATAGGATCAAAAGCGTGTAAAAGCAAATAAAACTATACTCATATTCTCTATTTAGCCGAATTGTAATCTGGATGAACGTGAGGTAGCCGCATTACAATACAGCGACGTTTTTCAATCAGGCGCGCCCTGTAATACGGCGTGTTATACCATATGGCTAACATATAAGCCTACTTTTGTTCCCTTGTTTTCTTTATATATTTTTTTTATGCGTTGCCATGTTCTCTTGACCACCTATGGTTGACCGGTAGAGAATGCCTAAGGCATCAAGTCCGCCATCATAACGTTGTGTTGCATGAAGTTTTAATAAATAAATAAATTATTTTACCAACGTTGATTGAAGATTCTATAAATACCTATGTTATGTATCGAAATCTATTAAATAAACTAAAATTCTCTAGGTATCCAAAATGACTCATTATAATTATTTTCTCTAAAACTGAATACTATTTTAGGCGCCGGGTTCATAACAAAATAATCCTAAATAATAAAGTAAGGCAGAAAGTTATTTAGTTCTCTGTGTAAACCTGTGTAGCCTTGTGGAAACTCATTTAAGGGATCAAACAGGTAGGTAGCTTGGGAGGTCAGTGTTGGAAGCACCTACTATCCTATCGTAAAACTGATTAATGTGTTCAGGAGCTCAAAATGTAATTCAATTATGTTCTAATAGAGAGCAGGTATGCGTATGTGCGTTGCTTGTAGTTCCTGAAGAGTTTTAACTAAATTAAAAGTGTACCATTTTTATTTTCGGGTGACTTTAATCCTTTTTAAGGGCAATGTCAAGGGCTATGCTTGGAGTTTCCTTGTGTTATCGCATCAGAAATGAAGATATCCGCAGGAGAGCCAAGGTTACCGACATAGCTCGAAGAATCATCAAACTTATTTGGTAATGGGCTGGGCACATTGTTCCTTGGCCAAAAGGTTCTGGAGTGGCGACCGCGTACCGGAAGATGTAGCGTTGGAAGGCCCCCCACAAGGTGGAACGACGATCTGGTGCGGGTCGTGGAAATCCGATGGATGCGAGACGCACAGGACCGTTCGTTATGGCGACACTTGGTGGAGTTCTATGTCAAACATTGGACGTCTTTCGGCTGAAATGATGAACTTTTCGTGGGTTGGATTACAAAGACTAGTTATAAAATTTGAGATGATCAAATAACGAGGTAGGAGTTTGCCGTCCGATAAGAACTGTATAATTGTCTGTTGAATGTCAGTATAATGAGGATCGAACACATAATAGCAAATTAATTGAAATCCGTCAAGAAATGGTGGATTTATTAAAGTTTTTCTGAACGTCTACTTGGAAAGGCGCGCTCTCGCTGGACTGTTTACGATGACGTCATCCGTCATGATCCGTGCGACGAACGACTTGACCGGTGATTCATTCACCGGTAGAGACCGATCATGACAGATGACGTCACAGCGAATTGTTTCATTCTCGGGCGCGTTTCTGGAACGCTATAAGTCTGCATACTCCACAAAAATCATGACTGATCCTCATTGTTGGGCATACTAGGGCCGATGCCTGTCAGGGTTGTGGGATTGTTAAATCAAGAGTTACCGCAACAACTAGAAGCAAACAAATGAAGGAACGACGGTGGGTTTTAGTCAGTAAAAGTCTGACACGTCCTTACGCTCCACTCTAGATCGAGAAAAGTCATTTTCTATCACTAAAAAAAATCCTATCTACCTAATATTTTGTTGAATTTAATTACTTCACGTGTCACGAGCATGACTTGTAAAAATAAGTTCAACCTTGCGTACCGTAAACTGTTGTTTCCGACAGGTCAAAGAGGGTTAGGTAGGTAGGTATATACATTTAACTCAACAAAACTTCGCACGCAGACTAACAAGGTAAACTTTGAGAATTAGCCAGTATCAGACAGATCAAACCCTGTCAGGGCCTAACTTAGAAATATTTAGATAGCATAGTCAGCCTTATAATTTTCCCACTGTTGGGACTCAGGCCTCCTCTCTAGGAGAGGGAATGGGCCATAATCCACCACGCGAGCCCAGTGCGGGTTGGATGTCACAACATGTCTTCGAATTTTAGGTTCTGATGTTTTTTTCACCGTTTTGAGAGCAGTGGTGATGAAATTTAACAAGTAATGCGCCTGGTTGGGTTTGAACCCGCGACCTACAACTCGTAAGTCGGGGCTGTTACCACTCGGCCACCACTGCTCTCCATAAACAGAAATCAAAAATATTTAGATACGTAGGTACAATAGTAGTTCTATGACACTAAAGCGAGACGGTATCGTCGGATGTGTCTGCTGTAGTTCCATTTAAACTTTTTAGGGTTCTGTAGGTGATTAAAACAAAAAAATATATAGGTATATATAAAAATGACTAAGAATTTCTCGATCGCTGTATGTTATATACGTTTATTAATTTTACTTGAGCTCATTATTAAGTGAACTAGGTATGTCATTTTGTATTGTTCTTGATGAGTAAATAAATTCGTTAAACCTATTTAATAATATAATTCATAATAATTTATTTGCTAATATGGGTAATAACATAAAGTTCTTAAAAGTTTGTTAAAACAAAGTCGTTACGTCCCTATAAGTTGGTCAGAGATGCCCCAAATATAAGCATTTCTTAAAAACTCGGTGTTGGTAAATAATTACCAAGGATAGGTAGGTACCTAGCTCGTCAGCCTTCTAGCACGAAAAGAGCATTTCAACCCCTGTCACGTGAGACAAACGCTGAAAACACAGAAAGCCAAATAAGTCCGTAAAAAATTCTCGATGTTCTGGAAACGTATTGTTTTATTTCAACGATATCTATTTTGGTTGGAAGGCATTATCACGTTCATAATTGCCCTATGTCAAGTAGAAAACTTTATCTATTTGGACAACACCCAAGAATAGCGGCAGAATGTATGGCAAACTTTTCCATATTTTCTACCAACTTGTTGGTTTTGTTAGGTCTTTAGTAACAAAAAAGTTATTTTTTAGAAGGGTTATATATAATTGGTAGATGTGGGTGCTAGAATATATGAGTACTAGCGACACGCCCCGGCTTCGCACAAGTGCATTTAGATATGTAATATCTTCAAAAATATTAATGTAAATGATAAAGAGCCATATTGATCTATATTAAATGCACAATGTATGTAAGGTGCTTAATTGGATAAGGACCTAATGCTGTATTGCTTAAAATCGTTCTCGTAAAAAGTGCCTAAAGAATAAAAAATGGTTATTGTGGGTTATTCAATAGATAGACATATATAATCGCGGACTTTTTTGTAGACTTATTTAAAGTGTACAATTTACCTAATAATCTTCGTGGAAGTAAAGCCCACGGACGCGTAGTTTCACAGTTTTGTATGTAAGCTTTACGCAGGCTGTTTTTTTTTTTTCGTTCTGAAAATCGTCTTATGACATTCCCCGCTCTTGGGCGTTGCGGGAGACAGTGTCAGACTTTTACTGACTAAAAATCCAGTCCTGTCAGGGCCAAGTCTTCCTTTCAGAATCAGACCCTTGGCCCCAGTATGCTTCGACCTTGCTGGGCCCCTACAGTTGCTGACATCTCCTTGAAGCGTGCGTGAAACAGTACGCGCCGTCGACGACTTGGGCTCGGTCCGGACGGTTACCAGACGGTCGGACGGCGAGCTACCCAAGCCAGCTTCACGCAGGTGTACATCAAGCTTATAATGACGAATACGAATGAACGTCTATAAAGCTACGCGTCTATGAACTAGATAACAGAGTTGATAATACCTTCTCTAAAATCCCGGCATCATAAACATGAAGATTAATCACGGGACACTCTAGGTGTCAGACTTTTACTGACTAATACTCATCTGTGTTCCTTCAGTTGATTAAGCCCTATCTCTCTAATTCCCAAGTTACCAAAGCTTATACTATTAAATAAAAATAAATGACTTTGTCTGTCTTGACCGAAATCAAAATTAGTACAATCGCCGAATCAGTGCTTACGTACGCATTGTTCGATATTATTATTACTTTAGGGAATCAACGGGGTGTAAAAGTATTTTCATTGTAATTTACATTTAATTCATTAAATTATTCACTTACATTTTTTGATTTCCATTCAAAAAAAATTATTACAAATAAAACATTATACCTACAATACTGGGAAGTAATAGATTACAAACGACGTTGTTCTGTACTTCAATCACAAAAAGGCGGCCATCAATAATAAATTAAGTAGCGAAAAAAAAAATAAGGACACTTCACCGCTACAGACGTTTCATTATTTTTTTTGTCAACTATCAAAAGACAACGTGTAAGTGGTGAAATGTCTTTTGATAATAAATTAACAAAAATAATCGCTGAAAATTGTACTTACTGATTTTTATTTTTTCGCTACAACAGCTAGTGTTAATAGAGGGTAATGTCAAATAATCTTTTTACACTTGTCTAAATGAAAGGAAAGTCAAAAGTTTCACATCTGCATTGTTATTTGTGTTTTCCCCGAACAACCTGGTTGCATTCTTAACTCACCCCTTGGATACATCCTTAATGCATCTTGGATATATCTCAAAACAAATAACAAATTATACATAGAGAAAATATATCAAAACAAGGTTATAATTTTAACGAGGTACCTAGTGATTTTATTCTAACACTTTTGAAGACGTCTGTACGAGAAGTGAAGCGTGAACTTTACAAATGATATAATTTTACATTTTGGGGACGTTGGGTTTTTAAAATTATTTTAGCGAATTTAGAACTTGGAGAGATAGGGCATCACTCCTTCAGTTGCCTTTTGTGTTCCAGGGCAGGGTCATGGGGCTATATGGACCGGGACCGCGGTTCTAACTTTCACCTAATTTTTTTTTTTTAATTTATATTTTGGGACCACATAAGCACAACACAACTGTACTTTAATGTCTTATTCCTTGTGGTCCCAAAATAACTCAGACTAAAAAAAAATAAAAAATATAGGTTGAAGTTGGGATCGCGGTCCCGGTCCGAAAAGCCCCATGACCCCCAGGGCAGCAACAGCTCTTTCGAACAACCGCAGCCCTTATTCACCTACCTACAGTACTACTATAGCAGTTAATAATCAAAAGTTCTAAGTAAAAACTCCCCTAGGTTTTCAACATTGTATCCTGGTTTTTACTCACTCAGTTATTAACACTTGATATGTTCTGAACATGTGGTGGTCTTTTTAGATTTGTCAGATTAGTTAGAAATCAAAATCCAGCACTGTTAAACGGTAGATGAAATTATCCTGGTACGAATTCTCGTATAAAGCTAACGTACCGATATAATTCTATTACCTAAGGGTGTACTTAGTTCCCCGATATCGATTCCAGGGGCGTAGCTACGTCGTATCAGCCGTATCAATAATACAGGGCCTCCGAGTAACGAAAAGGGACCCCGATGTGTGTAAAAATTCGTAACATATTACCCACAACCTTCAATTATTTATTATTCTTTTACTGATGACAGGTAATCAATAATTAATGATTATTATGTTATGTTGTTCCTTTTTTGTGGTTCGCTCCATTCGTTCTAGCATTCTGTACATAAGATCACAAATAAAATATAACCTATTCTAGTCCAGAATACCCCAATAAACGAGCTCTACGGTCTCGGTTTTACATGATGACAGGGACGGAATCTATCCTGTTAGTCTGTTCAACTCTGTCGTTGCCTATCACGACTCCGTCTCACTGTCTCTGTACTAGTATAGTATCTCTGGGCCTACTTTATATAAACAAATAAAACTACGATAATTATTGGTACGGGGGGGCCTCTTTGGGACTAGCTACGCCACTGACCGATTCGTATCGTTTGCCGGTCCATTTCACACAGTATCGTTGAATTGCAATACGTTTAGTCTTTGGACAATTAAGATCAGTAACTAATCCGTTTTAACTTCCAGTTCAATTAAGTAATAGCAATTTGTGGTTCCGGGGAAACGGTGAGTTATGTGTTTGCATTTTTGTTTTCTAAGGCGCTCAGAGCTGCATTGGTGGGTTGCTAATGGTTCAAAAGAGTTACCGCAGCCCTGGATCGTAAAGGGAAACTGAAATAACACGGTGGGTTTGAGTCAGTAAAATTCTAACACTCCCTCTCTCATTTTCAACACAAAAAAGGCTGCGAGCTCGGTCTACGGTCTATGGTTGGATGATTGTCCATTAAATACCAAGAAATACATGTGTCGGAAACACGTTGGCCTCGGTTGTCAGTTGTAGATCCTTGACAGACCACCTTTCTCACGTATTGTGTTAATTAGTAATTATAGGGCTGTGAGGATAGACGTCGACGACGTGTAGTGTTCCTCGCGCCTCAAAGAGATGCCAGCAAGACCGTAAGGGCCCAGCAGGGACGATGCCCTTTAGGGCTATGGAGCATTTCTGAAAAGGTTTTAATCAGTAAAAGGCTGACACGCCTTCTCGCTGCTCCTCTCACACCACCAAAAAAAAAGCTGAAAAATATAAAGGTATATAAAAGTCATCGCATGTAAAGTATTAATTTATGGCATTTAGTTTTACTGGAAGCTGGTCCTAGCATAGTTGGGAAACATTTATGCAGTTGCGAGCGACGCATATGCAACCTGCATGATAAGTAGGTTTAATCGTTAACGCTGTTGTTTCGATTTTGATTCATGAAATTATAATTTTCCTTTCAAATCACTGACAGTTTTAACGCTGTGCTTGGAAAGAAAGCGACTTCACTGCTTCCCCCCTAGCCAAGTTACAATCGTTTCGTTCGCGCCAAACGCCTTGAGTAGGCCAAGCCTCCGATTCCTTTGTTCTGACCTCGTGATTGAGCGTTGAGATGACGTCAGAACAAAGGAATCGGAGGCTTGGCCTACTCTAGGCGTTCGGCGCGAACGATACGATTGTAACTTGGCTAGGGGGGCTGATCAGATTTCGTGGCACCCCCAATAACATTCTGCAAGTTGTGAACGTAAGGCAAGATAGCCCATTTGTGAGAGCACTAGTGGCACGTACATTGTCACGATTTGAAATTCAGTACTGACATAGGATAAAAATATTGTTATTAACCTAATAGGTAGATCATTGTTGTCTGCTGATGAAAATAAATTATTATTATTAATTCACTAAGTTTAGGAGTCACCCCAAAGTTGACACCCTGTCAACTTTTGCACGCCTTTAATTATTGTAAATTAACTTGATATTAAGCATGTACGGATTTGTGTCAATAAAGTATTATTATTATAATTAAACCCCAAGCGAAAGCCGGCGTTCGTTCTCTCATTGTCTTTTTATTGTGTCCCTAATTACGATATTCGAAAGGTTAAATCATGACGCTTCTCTGCTACGATTCCATTACCTATATTTCAGAGTTCTTGTATTCTCATTCAGTCGATACAAAAAAACTTAGTTGCACGTTGTAAGTCTAGAATCTGTGCAATTGTTTTAAGTTTAATTATTTAGAAAAGTTAATGAGAAATGAATGGCCAGCTACATCGAGTTGGAAGGAAATACGATGGAAAAATCCCGGAGATAAGACCTGCGAAGTATATCCGATAAGTACTTGTAGAATTAAATGGAAGAAACGGTAAAAGAGACTGAAATTACTTGAACGAAATGTTTTTACAAGATGAATTCATGCGTTTTCCTTTTATTGGAAGTATGTCGGATTTTTACTTTTATTTGAAGTTTATATAAGTATTGTATCTTATCTACACAGCTATTGAGTGTGAACATATTGTAGCCTATAGGCTACAGGTAAAAATGTTTTATCAGATAAACGCGTGAAGACTGACTCTCTAATTGTTTTGTGTCATAATTTATACACAATCATCATTACTGTTAATTAGTCAAAACAAGTTAAGACGGGCTTCTGTCAAAACTTATTAGGATATAACGTATTTGTTTTATTACATAAAAGTACGACGTTTTTTAGAAACGTTTTGTCGTCCAAGCGGGCAAAATAGCTGACTGAAGTCGGCGACTTTGCCCGCTTGAATATAGGAACAAAATTTGGACACCCGTTTCATACGCATAAGAGTGAATTTTGAAAAATCTTTTCTTTGTATGTCTATGTCATTATACCTATCCTTGTGGCGAATTTCAACTCAATCCGCTCCGTGGTTTGAGCTGAGTGTTGATGAATCAGTCAGTCAGTAACGGTTACCTTTTATAGGTATACTACCTTATGCCATCGGCTTCACCCGCGTGGACGTAGTTTTCTCCATACAAATTTTAGAACCCCGTTTAGCCCCTTAGGGGTTGAATTTCGAAAAATCCCTTCATAGTGCTTGTAACGTATGTAGGCGTCATAAAAGGAAGGCATTAGTATAGGTTATGCGTTTATATGTCAGCCAGTCAGTTTGTCATTTTATATACCTTTTATATTAAGTAGAATACAGTTACAGAAGCCATGAACTGAGAGGCAGAAACTGCAAAGGACAGAAATGATAGCTTTGAAACTCTGCCAATCCTGCCTCATTTGCGTTCACGATTGAAGAAACTTATGAAGCTGTTTGTTATAACGTTGTACGAATAAGGGAACGCTGTAGAGAACTCGTACAGTCAAATAAGCCTTTTGATATGCACATAGTCAACTTGATAGGTACCTACTCTAAAACAATGTTCTCAGTGTGTCGAGTAGTCACACCACTCATAAAACTTTACACATTAGTATAGAAATTTCTTATAAAATTAAAAAAAAAGTATATTGTCCTTATAAATTACTTCGTGCTACCCCTAGGCTAACGGTTACATGTACGTACTATTTTGATATACTGGGTTCGAATTTAGAAACATGTAGTTTCTGTAATGTTGCAGTGCATGCATGATATGGTTTACTTGTGTGCCTCATCCAAATCCAAAAACCCGTTTGAGCATGAAAGAGTACCCAAAGACAATAACAAAAGGATGCATTTTGGAGAGTGTGCGCGGGAATTACATGACTTGATTCCGCCATCTCCTTTCTACCATCGGCGGCAACCCAAAGTACGGCTAGTATCCACCCATACATTGTTAACACCTCTACGGTCCGGACTAAGCGTTTCACCTCGTCGTTTATACCGCGTACATCGATGGACTGGAACAATTTGCCTGCTGCGGTCTTCACATCCGATTATAATTTGGTGTCTTCTAGGTTAGAGTGAATAGGCTCCTAATAAACTAATGCGCCTCACACTCAACGATTGCATCACTGTATTTACCATCAGGTGGGATCACAGTCAAGCACTAGTTTATATTATTTAAAAAAATATACATACAGGCATATTATATACAAACTTTCGCCCCTTATAATATTGGTGTAGTGTGATGGTTGGAATAGTACACAGGTAACTTTGATCCCGAGAGTATGAAACCCATGGGATATTTTTTACCTTTACGCGGGCGAAACTAAACAAAAGCGAGTATCTACCAAATAGCTTTTTCTACTGTACCACCAACATTAGCGCCCATATTAACTTAGCGAACATTAGGGATGTGAAATTTCGGATACGGATATAGGAATAATGCTAACCGATTTTTTTGGTTACGGAACTAGCGAATAAAACGAAATAATTTCATATCCGAAATTGTAGCTTATTTCGGATAATTCGCTAGTTTCCGTTGCAGATATTATAATTTTAAAATTATAAAGTGAAATACTAGATTAGACTTTAAATTCTAGTCTTGATTTTTATTTATTTGGTTGGGCAAAAGAAACGAAAGTCTATAGTAACTTGTCATTTTGGCTCCTAATTGGCAAGGACCGTACAATGACACGATGCGTTCTTGTCACACGATGAGTTCAAACATACAGATGTGAGTTTCCTAATTGAAACTCGCAAGTCATTGCGCGAGTACAGGTAATGTTTAATATCGATCTTACAATTGGTTTGATAGTCAGGTCACATGAATCAAATATACCGATCTCTTTCTAGTATTCTAATTGGCTACGCATCGTCAAGCAAACACAGCAACATGAGGGGTAGGTGAGCATCGCGCGATCTATAAGGAAACCAATATTGAATCATCATACGACTATTTTCATGCACGACGAGAACGCATCGTGTTATCATAAGATCCTTGGATCAGGGTTTTTTTTTTTTTTTTTTAGGTGGGAAAATCATCTAATGACAAATCCCGCCCTTGGGCGAAGCGGGAGATAGTGTCAGACTTTTACTGACTAAAAACCCACTCCTGTTCCTTCTTTGCCTTCATCCCGGGGCCCCGGGCTTCGCTTTCACACTACCCGTGGCATCCTTGGATCAGGGTGACGCCTTAAATTCTGCCTTTGCCCGAAACTATTCCGAAGATATATTTTTTTATTTCGGATATCCGATAATTTCGGTTACGGTTGCGGAGCTCTATAACATCCCTGATGCACATTGTACATACTGCAGCGATTAAATTGGCATCCGGAATGCTGATGGCAGTATGATGTTATTAGGAGTCAAGTGCACGCTATTGCCTGTTATCTCTCAATCGCATGAGACTGGAAACTGCAATGTGGCTTAAGTATTGTGTGTGATATTGTAAAGAGTGTAGGATCGTTGAAACAAATGCAGCTCAAATTCCTTTTAACTAGTAGTCTGGTCTTTTTATCAACACTCGTTCTTATTATTGGAAGTTCTCTAGTAGGTATTTATTTATTTTATTATTTACTAGCACTTTGAAAGCGACTTTGTTCGCGAGAATATTTTTATAAAATATTTAACACTCATTAAATTGTATTTTGAAAAACTAAAAATTAAAATATTTATTTATTTTGATTAGAATTTGTGCCAAGTTTCAAGTTTATTAACCAAGTAATAAGAATCCTCCATACAATCTTTAAAGCTCCCTAAATTGTACTATTGGGGGTAGTTCTAAAAACAAATAATGATAATCGTTATTATTTACTTGGTTTACCTACTATTAGTTCTAATTTTCAAGTATATTAGAAGGTACGCGGAATGAGATTTAAATTTGCATACAAATGAAATGCCCCTTTTCACCCCCTTAAAGGTTAAATTTTCAAAAACCTCACTTCATAGTGCGAGTCTACGGCTGTACGTTGATATGTCAGTGAGACAGATTATATATAGATACAAATGTTAAAACAGGAAAAAATAATACATTCTAAATATTAATACAAGAGTACCTACTGCTTATTTCAAATGATTATTTTTCCAGTAAACCAGACATTAAGAAAATTTTAGGCGCCATGCTCAATGTGTCGAATTCAAAGTTATTTCAGTTATTTGAAAGAAGAGAGATAGAAAAAACGTTTATTCGTATCATTCTTATACAATAAAAATAGTATAGGTATGGAAAAAAAAACATCAAAATCTGTATGAAGCCAAAAAGGCGCCTAACTCAGCATATGCTGCGATATTTAAAACTATATTATTTAGTCTCAGGTAGTTGTTAGTCACAGTCGAAAACATCACCCATCACTACCTTGAATAAGCATCCTCGTTGTACCTACCTACTTGTTAAGTCTTTGTGAAACATAGGGACTATTAAATGACAATAATAATAATATCCAGCTATTTACTGCCTGTTCACAAAGCTGGCTTTTAGTTAAGGTATATAAGAAAATGTCTCAGCTGTATTTTACCTTTGTGAGAGACTGGTGCCTAATATAGGTTTTTGGAAAAATATGTGTTCAGCAGGTCAGCACAATCTTTTGAATGTCAATTGCTTTTTTTTTTTGTATAGTCCCTATGTATGTTTTTGGCAAGTGGTGGCCTCGTACCAATGTCCACGAATTACGAGTAGGCCGTGGTTTCAACCCATGCCCATTACTTTGTGTAATTTATTATCAACACTGCCTGCATTGGACCCGCGTGGTGGATTAAGGTCCATTCGCTCTCCTAGAGAGGAGGTTTGAGTCCCAATCGTGGAAACATTATAAGGAGAATTGTGTTATGTATGTTGGTAAACGTTTACAGATTCGGTTTAGTCCCATCTCGGCACATTTCCATCTCGGCAATAATGAATTTATTTATCACGTCTACGACAAATTACTATCTTTGTACCCTGATATAAACACAATACGAACATGTAGGAGTAAATCCACTTGATGATTTTTTTTAAATGATGTACTAACGAGATACGGATGAAGGTGCCGAGATGGGACTAAACCACAGATCTTTTACTATTAAAGTGCCTCATATCTTTAGTTTTTTTTAGGGTTCCGTACCTCAAAAGGAAAAAAAACGGTACCCTTATAGGATCAATTCGTTGTCCGTTCGTCTGTCTGTCTGTTAGTTAAGACCGTTTATCGTGCGACGAAAACGCGGAGGCATCAAGTTGACATTAAAACCATATTCTCAAGTCTGCGGTCTCTTGAAGCTGTGAAAAAAATCATATTTCTAAGTTAACGAAAAACAAAGATACGACCGTTTATATTTCAAAAAACGTATATTTCGACCCTCGAAGAAATCAAAATTCATAGGGTACTTCCCGTTGACCCAGAATCCTGAAATTTCGCATAAAGCAAGTTCTTATAGCACAGATATAGGAATAAATCTGAAAACAGAAAATGTGTTGAAACGTCATAAAAAAATTGCGATTCGGAAAAGTCTTCGATACTATACGGGGATTGAACTATTTACATAGGTCAGTTTGTACGGAACCCTCAGTGCGCGAGTCCGACTCGCACTTGCCCAGTTTTTTGTGATTTAAACTAGTGCTTGACTGCGCATCCACCAAACGGTAATCAGTGATGCAATCGTTGATGGTGAAGCGCACTAGTTTATTAAGAGCCTATTTACTGTAGCTTTGCAGACACCTAAATTATAATCAGACGGGAAGATCGTAGCAGGCAAATTGTTCTAGTCCTTCGATGTACGCGGTATAACCGAATCGGTATAAGTCAGTGAATCTTCGGTCAAATGATTTACAAACACGTTTGGCAATGTACCTAATTGAGCTATAAAAATTCTCTACGATAAACCAGTTATAAATAGATAGGCACTAGACATGAATCAGCTTAACTTTCTTGTTATTTTTTATGAGCATGTTAGATTTTATGTTGCATACGTTGTGATTTTTTTCCTTTAGATTATTCGGCGTTTAATGTAGATTGTAATGATCATGTGTAAGCCATGGTCAATTATTTTTGTGATAGCGTATTTTTTCAGTAAAATTAACAAATTTATATTAATATTATAAAGCTGAAGAGTGTTTGTTGTTTTGAATGCGCTAATCTCAGAAATATTTGGTTCGAATTGAAATAGTACATTTTGATACAAGTGGAGAAAGTTTGACATTGCGACGACGCGTCGTGGAACCGTGTGCAGTAGCGATAAATTTCCATGTGTATCAATTGGGATGAGCAACGAATCGTAGGCCTGCGAATTGTGGCGGAGGAGAGCGCCATCACTTTTCCGCACCAGTGTAGAAAAGCTGAAAACATTAAATTGCGTAACTAAAAGCGGTAGGGAGAGCAGCTAGTTTTCGAGTAAGTACACATACTTGACAAATTATTTTAGTGTTAGAACAGTAGCGGCCCGATCTGATGAGAATGCGTAAACAAAGCGTAGACACAAAATAATAATCAATTTTGCCTCTTTGATAAATCTCATTTATTTATCCTATTTCTAACTTCTTACTCAAGTGACTAAGTTATTGTTCTACGTGAACTCGAGAACAATTTATTGGTTGGTTCTATTTACCTACCCTCAAAATCAAGATATAAAAACCCAATTGCGTCCCGAAGCGTTACTTACATTATATTACGATGTTGGGCTAAAAGCGTTATTGTATTAAAACTTTTGTCCGCCAATCTCTAACTTTATACCAAAATCCAATTTCTAAGCTCTCCTCATTCCATACGGTGTTACGCGGCTCATATTTTACACTTTTAATACAATATTCGCAACATCGAAGGAACATTAAATGTGTTATGGTGCTTTCGAAGATGATTGTATGTTCTCAAGATTTTTACCAGGCTTCTTTGTTTTAATCTTATTTATTTCTTTAGTTCATTAAACCCATTGTCTTTCTGTTGTGTCTCTAATTACGCTACTCAAAAGGTTAAACCTCATTTCGTAATGAACTAGTGTGTCTAACCATCAATGGTTACATCACTGCTTACCATCAGGTAGGATCGCAGCTAAGCATCAGTTTATATCAGTTTAAAAAAAAATTACAATAGTGGTACATAGGCGGACTTAATGCAACAAGGCATTCTTTACCAGTCAACCTTTGGGTTAACAAAAGACAGCACTGTGGTAGGTTTGCCCATGTGGGATATATTATTTTAGTGGTAATGTATATGAATTTTCTTTTTATTTCTAAATTATATGTTAGTTTTGTTTTTCTTTAATAATGTATAGATTTGTTATTAGGTTATCATTGTTTTATAAAATGTAAGTTTCTATTGTACAACGCCTTGGACATCTTCTGTAACGTTGTACAAGTGCTTGTAAATAAATAAATACTAGATATATAAAAATAAAAGGGCATGCAATGCAAGCATCATTGAAATTAGGTGCTTATAATAATAAAACACATTTATCATCATCATCTTCCTGCCCTTGTCCCATCTTATTTGGGGTCGGCGCAACACGTTTTTTTCTTCCATTCGATCCTGTCAACCGTCATGCTATCACTAACTTTCTTTTTTTTTCATATCACTGTTCACACACTCTCCACCCATCCACATGTATACTCATAATTCTTTTAGTAACATGGATTTCATCTCTCCTCTTTACATGACCATACTAAGACAAACGATTCCCCTTCAACTGTTCGGTCACTGGCGCCACTTACAACAACACACTACCACCAACCACTTACTCTAATAAAACACATTTAAATGCTAAAATAATAAACTAATAAATACTATGATAAATATCAAATCATTCTTCAAAGTTATGTCCGTTGTGAAAGTTTACACAGTCGCTAACTTGACCGGTAGTGATTTACTAAAATTGTCTCTCTTTTTTTGAGATGGGAAATCATCCAGTAACTTCTCATTCTCTCTCTCTCTCGTATCAGACTTTTACTGCCTAAAACCACACCTGTGCCATTAAGTTGCCCTTTGCGTTCTAGAACGACGGTTTTAATTTTCTACAATTTCCCGTGACTCTAGTTGGCATCGGGCTCCTACGATTGGCTGGACATCTCTTTGAGACACACAAACACACACACAGATCACGCATAAGCTACATAATTATTACTGATCGATGGGGCTACATTATCTCTGTGTGTGTACCTACGTGAGCTACGAAGCTTCTATTACAATGAAATTCTTGATATCATATAGGATCTTCGTATTTTTCTTCAAGTATTCAATAAAAAGCCCATCTTGCTACCTTCGTTCTGTCAGATCTCTCCAACTAGACATTTCCTTTTTCTACTTAATTTTTAAACCTATTCTAGAACAACAAAATCCTTACGAGTATATTTTACATGCCAGTTTCGTTAACCTAACTCATGCGATCTCCTTTCGATATCACAATACCTACGTGAGCTACGAAGCGAAGCCAAAGGTAAATAGCTAATAGTTTATATTGCGCTTTAGCTATGGAATAAGGTAATTTAATATGAAAGCTTTTTTATATTTCTCTTACAATTTTATTCAGATATCTCTAAATAAATCTCTTTGCTCTATCTAGTTCTAGCTAATCTGTTTAATTATTAAACAACAGCAAATGGACTAAATAAAACATAAATTGAATTCATATCGCTTTTTTATTTTTCACGATTAAAAAAGGTTATATATTTTTTATTATAGATCGGCTTGCGTTTACGTTTGATGTTAGGGAATGATGTTGTCGACGATGTTACTTTGTTTAGCAATTGCCACTAGTACTAGTAGTAATTAAACTGTTATTTACATTTGTGCTGTCTTCATGGGTGTGATCATGAACCATTAATAGTAATATAATATAGTCTTCTTTTTTTGGTGGGAAAATCATCTTACGACAAATCGCGCTCTTGGGCGGAGCGAGAGATAGTGTCTGACTTTTACTGACTAAAAGACCACACCTGTTCCTTCTTTGCCTTCGTCCCGGGGCCCCAGGTTTCGCTTTCTGAACCGGGCCGGGCTGGGCCCCTACGACTTGCTGACATCTCCCTGAGGCGCGCGTGGAACAGTTCGCGCTGTCGATGACTTGGGCTCGGTCCGGACGGTTACCGGGCGGTCGGACGGCGAGCTACCCATGGCTCGCCGTCCATAAGCCCGCGCCCATTGTGGAATATAATATAGTCTAACATTTTCACAGAACGTCTTCTATTTATTCCCGAACTAAGCAGAGCTAGTGCTTATATGTTTCTAAATACATACTTATCTATACATATAATAAAACAGTAAAATTATTTTGCGGTGGTATTAATTGGCGCAAAAACTACTGAACCGATCCTGTTCAAATTTTGCATACATAATCCTTATAGGTCAGGGCAACTTATAGGCTATAAATTATCACGCTATTTGCTATGGGGGGTAAGCAATAATCCAAAATGTCGGTATTGAGCGACATTTGCCGCGAGTTCGATCCCCAGCTACAGTTAAAAATTTTGTCATTATTTTATCTTACTTTTTTGAAATAAAATTACTTTTACAATTTTTTCATAACAAAATTAACATTTCTATTCGATATCTTCTAAATATTTTGTAAAAACTAATCAAAACACATAATAAAATCAAAGCGGCGAGTAAAATCACGTACCATAATGTTAAATTATTCCATTTAGCTGCAAATTTAACTTCTGAAACGAAAATCATCACGCTATCATCGATAAGGAGCCAACCAGTCAATTATGACGTTTATATAAGAACGTCTATTTTAAAACGTAATCATCGAAGATCGTAGCGCAGTGGTTTCGTATCTAGGCTTGCACGTAATGCAGAGGTTGTTCGAATCCCATATGGCTCTCTTAGGAGAAGTTTTTATTTTATTTTTCGCCGTAAATAAGATTTTTAAAGTTATATATTGGCATGCTTACAATTTTTTTTTATATATCTACGCATATAATATATCTGTACAAGTTTTTAGTTATGTGCGTATCACGCAAAATTTCAGAAATCGATGTAGATAACTATTATACATTAAAATTGTGTGTAACTTGATATATTACTTGGGCTTTATTTCATCGCATTGAAACAAAGCATATGAAATAAAATTTTCAAGAAGTATAAAATCACGTAATTCAGATACTGGCAACGCCATCTTAAGGCACAAAGTAGAAATAATGATGACAATGACAGTTAAAAACAGAACACAGGCAGTTGAACTTCATATTAAATTTGATAGATGGCATTGTGTATTTTACGTAATTTTTTTCTTTTTTTAAGGGTGAAAGTCATCCAATAACTTCTCCCACTCTGTTGGAGCGAAAGGGTGTGTCAATCTTTTACTGACTAAAACCACACCTGTGTCCTTCAGTTGCCCTTTGCGACATCTCTTTTAGGAGCGCGTGGATCACTGCGCACTGTTGATGACTGATAAACTAATAAGAACGAAAAAACATTTGTCTGATATACGGGGACGTCAGCCAAATACACACTAAAATATCCTAGGTAAATGAAAAAGTAATTCTAAAGCCCACAATGATCAAGCTGCAGCAATCAATGCAAGCATAACAAAATATACTAGCAAGTATTGTTGTGGAAGAAGATAGTTGATGATGATGATGGTAGTTTTGGATTCACTTAAGGCTTTGCACTATTAGTGCATGTTATCCAGCTGAAGGTCGGTGTCTCGATTATGTTCCTTCGTTTACCTCTACCAAAGCTGCTTAAACTCTTCAGTGAAAGATTATTGAGGCGAAAATTGCTATGGGAGGTAACTTTTTCGAACAATCTCGAAGCCGTAGCAGACATCGGTCCGGGGCTACGGGGACGTCAGCCAAATACACACCAAAATATCTTAGGGAAATGAACAAGTAATCTAACGCCCAAAATGATTGGGCACGCCACAATTATGGCGATAAGTCCCCTCTTTGAGGCGTGGTTGGAAAGACCTCACGGCGTCCTCACCTTCCGCATGACGCAGGTTCTCACCTAACACGGTAAGTTCGGGAAGTTCCTGCACCGGATTCGTGCGGAAGACACGCCCGGGTGTCGCCACTGTATGGACAGCCCGGAGGACACGGTAGAGGTGTGCTCCGCTTGGGCAGAGCAACGCCGTGTCCTCGTGGGAGCGATCGGCGGCGGCGATCTCTCGCGCCGGGCCTTGGTACAGGCCATGGTCCGGAGCGAGGAGGAGTGGCAGGCGGTCGCCTCCTTCTGCGAAGTAGTAATGCTAGCAAAGGAGGGGGCCTATCGCGTTAGGCGGTCCATACGCTCCAACCGCCGCCGGGATTCCGATCCCGATTTCCGGCCACCGTAGGCGCGGGCTTGCGGACGGCGAGCAATGGGTAGCCCGCCGTCCAACCGTCCGGTAACCGTCCGGACGGAGCCCAAGTCGTCGACGGCGCGTATTGTTCCACGCGCGCCTCAGGGAGATGTCAACAAATGGTAGAGGCCCAGCAGGGTCGAAGCCTACTGGGGCCATGGGTAGTGCGAAAACGAAACCCGGGGCCCTGGGAAGAAGGCAACGAAGGAACGAAGGAACAGGAGTGGGTTTTTAGTCAGTAAAAGTCTGACACTATCTCGCGCTCCGCCCAAGAGCGGGATTTGTCATTAGATGATTTCCCCACCTAAAAAAAAAGAAAAACGCCCAAAATAATCAAGCTGAAAAAATCAATGCAAGCATGCTCTCGCAAATTCTTCATAAGTACTATTGTGGAGGAAAATAATTGATGATGATGATGGTAGTTTTGGATTCACTTAAGGCTTTGCACTATCAGTGCACATTATCCAGCTGAAGGTCGGTGTCCCACTAAAACTCTTCAGTGAAAGATTATTGAGGCAAAAATTGTTATGGGAGGTAAATCTTTCGAACAATCTCGAAGCCCTAGCAGAATATCGGTCCTAAAGGGCCCTATTCGTTTGCTGACATCTCTTTGAGTCACGCGTAGAATACTACGCTCAGTCGATTAAGGATTGCTTTGACCAGACGGCTGCACGGCACCACCGCAATCTCGTGTTTGCGATGGCTGGGAATCGCCCTGCGGCTTTCAACACTCAGAGCATCACTTGCAGCGATAGCTGAGGAGTCAGGATGATCCCTCATAGTTTCAGCCACCTTCCTTGATCGTAGTGCTTCACTGAAGGAGGCTACTGATTGTCATTTTCTCTACCAATCGCCTCCATGAGGACACGGCGGCGCCGGCGCTCCGACAGAGCGGAACTGACTTGCACCGTATGCTCCATCGTATTCTCCAGGCGATCCGCACAATGGTGAGACCAGAGTGTTTCTTCCCGCTGAATCCGATACAGATACCTTCCGAAACACCCACATCCGGTGAGTTCTGCACAAAGAGGGGATGCCATGACCCCTCTGTAGTCACTCCTCAAAGACAGGCATTACCGCTGCGATTATGGCGTGCTCATTGTGGCGAGGGGTTAAAATTATACAATGTTGTTTTACCAGCACATAAATCAGAAACATACATAAACTAATGCCTTTTCCCCCGGGGTAGGCAGAAATGCCAACTGCTACGACCCATACGTACTCTTTCTATTCATTGACATTCATACATCTGGATCTGGACGAGTATATAACATGTTTCCTGAAGGTAATTTGCGTTTTTACCTTTAACCGTTTTATGTTAAAGTACAACAAATAATTGCGATGCTTTCGGAATGAATTGCAAGCACAGAATGATTGTACGGTTTTACGAACTTAACGTGGACGAAGTCACGGGCAGCAGCTAGTTATAGATAAATTACACCCAGACACAGAACAAATGATCGTGCTCATCACACAAACATTAGTCTTGGGTGGGAATCGAACCTAAGACTTTGAATTGATCCAGAGTATTTTTTTCTAGGTGTCGGATCGATGAGGACTATTTAGATTTATCTTATGATTGTGTTTTGAAAAATCCTACCAATTTTTAGCTGGGTGCGAATTTTACATTACATTAACATTACCCCTATTTTTTGGCCTAATTTGACTGAATTATTGCCCTTTAAATTCATGAATAATGTCAGCTTCTAACTAAGCCCCAAACATTTCACAATAATAATAAGCACTATTGAAGCACAACTTTGCCAAGTACAACTTTAAATGTCTGCACAGAATGATAAGCGTTTGAAACAGAACAATATTGTTCAACTTGTTTATCCGTTGGCAGATTAAAATGAAACTTAAATTGCAAAGAGGGCCTTTACAAACAGTCTACTCTATATTAACCAGCACTTAGACTACCTTTTGTTATTATTATTGCATATACAGGGTGAATTTTAATTCATACGCATACTTTAGGGAGTGAAAGTAATCATAAATACGAAACAACAGTCATTCGGTCATGGGATCTAATTTGATACATGACAATGAAAAAAAAATATGGTGTACATTTTGATACAAGTGGTGGAAGTTTGTCATTACGAGGTGCGCGAGGCGAGGTGAGCGAGGTGGAAGGCGACGGTGTAATGGAACCGACTACGGCAGTTACAAATTTACACGTGTATCAAACGACGTTTTTCAAGATATCATCATTTCAGCCGAAAGACGTCCACTGTTGGACATAGGCCTCCTTCAAGTGTCGCCATAATGACTGGTCCTGTGCGTCTCGCATCCATAGGATTCCCACGACCCTCACCAGGTCATCGGTCATCTTGTGGAAGGCCTTCCAACGCTGCGTCTTCTTTTTTTTTCTTTTTCAATACACTTATGAAGAAATAAATAAACGGGGGTTGACGGGGACTCGTGGGGGTCGCTTAACACCCAGCATAATACGCTAAATACAATAAATTGTGACAGTCGCGAGCTCACGCACTTTTGCGCACTAGTGCGGAAAAACAGTAAATTGCGTACCTAAAAGCAATAACGATAACAGCGGGTTTTCGAGTAAAATGTATTGAAAAAATATTATTCAGTACGAAATGATAATTGATCATGTTAAATGAACATGTAACTCGAAAAAATTTGACTATGAAAGAAAGAATGAATGACAGCCTCGATTAATTAAAAGCTTTAACCCCTTTTGAACTACATGATTCAAAAGAATTTAAAGGCACCCTATATAGATATCACTACCTGCAAAGTTCTTTGTTTTACGGAATGAAAATTAACTATGCTGATAAAAAATTTCGCGGGCTGTTTTCTTTGTAAATGATGGTATTTCATTATTGCTGGACATTTATTTTATTATATTTTTGGTCACGATAAAATGTTGTAGTCTGTAGTTTTATGAAGGTAGGGTCTGGTTTTGCTCGAAAGTTGAAATAATAATCTTAATTTTTAGGGTTCCGTGCTTCAAAAGGAAAAAACGGAACCCATATAGGATCACTTTGTTGTCCGTCCGTATGTCTGTCTGTCTATCAAGACCCTGTATCTCGGGAACGAATGGAGATATCGAGTTGAAATTTAAGCCATATTCTCAAGCTTGCGGTCCCTTGAAGCTGTAAAAAAATCAGTTTATGTTACAAAAAACATATATTTTGACACTCTCAGGGGAATCAAAATTCATAGGGTACTTCCTGTTGACCTATAATCTTAAAAGTTGGCATGAAGCAAGGTCACATAGCACAAGTATAGGAAAAAATCTGAAAACTATAAATAAATAATTTGGTCACAAAAAACACTTTTTTGCGATTCAGAAAAATCTTCGTAACTCAATTCGGGAATTGAACTGTTAACATAAGTAAGTTTATACAGAACCCTCAGTGCGCGAGTCCGACTCGAACTTGCCCGGTTTTTTATTCTCCCAAGGTTTGTTAAAACTCTCGAGATTGGCTCAAGTTTTTCGTACTTTAACGGAGGCAGTATAGTTTTAAGAAAAGTAGGTACATCGATCGATACGAAATATTCTGACACTACAAATATTCTATCGCAAAGATTGCTTTTCATCACACGACACATCGTCATCTTGATACAAACAGATATGACAAATCTAACAGTGCTTGATATCTGCTCTATAGGACACGTTACGAAGGGAGGGATCTATTGTGAGCCTGCAGATGATATCTATAAGGAACATATAGCTACAGTAATTGTAGGGACGAAATAGAACACGCATATTATAGTTAGGTATATCCCATTCAATTTAAATCTTGGAAACGTGTTGGAATTTGCCGTACTCTTTGCTGTGTATAGTTATAATAATAATATATAATATTCTACAACTATCACACAACGCCGTCTAGTCTCAAGTTAAGCAGAGCTTCTGTTATAAGTACTAGACAACTGATAAAAATACTTATATATTTCTAAATACATACATATTATAGATAAATTACACCCAGACAAAGAACAAATGATCGTGCTCATCACACAAACATTTGTCCTGAGTGGGAATCGAACCCACGACCACCGGCATAGCAGTCAGGGCCACTAACTACTAAACCAGTTAAAGTAAGTTTTCTGTACTTACATCTTTCATAGTGATTGTGTTTTTCTTTTTAAAGAAAGCACTTCAAGTGCAGTTTCCGCCAAGAGGTGGGCCTTAACTATGTCGTTCCAATTCAATTCGCGGTGAGTATAAGAATGGCTGGTGTATTTTTATTGTTACTCCTTCCAGTTTCCAGCAACTTTCTTTATACTATAGAGAAAATTCAGCGAAATTGAAACTTAAATTCAATCTCTTATCGCAAGCTCAGGCAGGCGAGCTATATAAATGGGTAGCAACAACAATTGGCCGCAAGCTACGGTACACGGAAACACGGCTTTTACTGGAGTGAATATGGATAGGCACTAGTGCGAAAAGTCGTTAATATTTTATGACTGCAATATGGGAACACTGAACGAGAATGGACTATCTCCATCCATTAAAACGTACAAGTGTACTTGCAGCTGCTGTCCATACACTTGCAGAAGTCCTTGTGTTCATATCATGAATGAAATTACTTTTAGTGTTTTTCAACGGTATTTTTTTTAGTCCCACTTTCCTCGTTTGCATTTTATACTTGCCAGCGTTTCCAGCACTTTAGAGCGGTTGGGGTTGTGAAGGACTAAGTTGAAAGCGCTTGAAACGTTGGTAATGTAGAAAAACATTAATGAATCATCAACCTAGGTAGTACTACCTACTATGTATATAGTTCTCTTATTTTTTTTTGTAAGCTTTTATTTAACTTGCAATTGAATGTAGTGAAATCTCGCGGATGAATTTAAAAACATGAAAATATCCTTTAACCGATTGAGTTGAAAGCATTTGAGCTGCATTTGCAGACATGCTCAGTTTGGATGACAATGCATGCTTAACTATGCAACGTCATTCTAAATTCAATATGGCGATTGTGTAGTTTTTTACGCACTTTCATGATTTGGGTATCAATTTGTTTTTAACTTTTTCCCTTAATAGGAATTACTCCTGTATCATGGGTACGTTCACGATCATGAAAACTCACATACACAAGACACCTAGACAGATCTACTACTATAGGCTATACAAATATTAATTCCGTGTGGAAATACAACCTGTTCTCCGCTGCGCCAACCATACTGTCTTTTTTTTTTTTTTTTATTCTTGTCTTGACAGTCACGTTAGTCACGTCAGTTAATTGACATTAAAAGGGGTTTTTTTTTGTAGTGGGAAAATCATATCATGCAAAATCCGCTCTTGGGTGGAGCGGGAGATAGTGTCAAACTTTTACTGACTAAAAACCCACTCCTGTTCCTTCGTTGCCTTCGTCCCAGGGCCCCGGGTTACGCTTTCACACTACCCGAATTAAAAGGGGTTTGTTGAGAAGAATACGAAAAAAAAATTGCGACAAAATAAATCCAATATGGCCGTCAATTTTTAAAAGCTTTTTAAAATGAAATTGTTTTTTTTTAATTCTCTTTTTATATCAGTTAATGCCAGAGGTCAGATCTGACTGGCCTGTTGGTCTACTTGTTTAGTGGTCCTGACTGCTATTCAGGAAGCCGTGGATTTGATTCTAACCCAAGACAAATGTTTGTGAGATGAGCACGATCATTTGTTCTGTGTCTGGGTCTAATATAACTATAATAATGTATCTATTTAGGAATATATAAGTATGTTTATCTGAATAACCCTTACCTTAGAGGGTTATGGTTCTGGTGACCATGTTATACATGCTTGAAGTGGTTTCAAGTGACTTGAACTGGTTTGAAGTGATTTGAAGTGACTTCAAGTGATTTGAAGTGATTAACAAAAATATTTACTTCTAAGGACTTATACTAATCGAGGAAAATCTTAACATCGCGATTCAGGATTCGACCGAAATAGTACAACGCCATCTAGTGACGCGTAGGTAAACAAATTTTTACAATGGTCATTGCGATCGCGTTTGCTTACGATTAAAAATAATAAAATAATACTATGCGGTTAGACATTCCGCCCACCAAGGACATTTTGTGCAACATTATGTCCTTCTAATGTTAAAGTTACAAAGTGATAATTCACAACATAAATTCTTACCATATAACTTATACATCTAAACTTAATCTAGTACTTATATACCTAAACCGTGCTTCAAGTTATAAGTACAAACAACATTCTTAAGCAATAGGTAAGACGCACAGTTTTGATGTTGGTCTTTTAAATATGGAACCATTACTGCGGAGTGTGACTACTCGTGTAAGATTGTCCAAGCCCGGATGCTTTTCAACCACCCTGCCAAGAAGCCACCGACAAGGAGGTAGGTTGTCCTCTTTGATTAAAACTATATCCCCCACGATTGGTTCAGGAGTTTGCTTGGACCATTTATAACGATGTAGCAACGTGGTCAAGTATTCATTGGACCACCGACGCCAGAAGTGTTGCGTCATCTGTTGGACTAAATGCCACCTTTTCAAGCTAGAAATGTTTGCCTCTTCATAATTATGATCAGGCGCGTTAACCAATGGTTCCCCTACAAGAAAATGCCCTGGTGTTAATGCGTTAAAGGTATTCGAATCGGTTAGTCTACATAAGGGACGTGAATTCAAGCACGCTTCTACTTGGCTTAATAAAGTGGACATTTCTTCAAAAGTTAAAGTAGAGCTTCCTATTACCCTGTTTAAATGCTTCTTACATGACTTTATACCCGCCTCCCACAGTCCGCCAAAGTTCGGAGTATGTGGTGGTATGAAATGCCATGTGGTACCCTCAGTGGCTAAGGCCGCAGCAATTTCGTTTCCTAAATTTAAATTTTCTGAGCGAACCAATGACTTTAATTCCTTAGAGGCACCCAGAAAGTTTGTGCCGTTATCACTCCAGATATCGGTACAGTGACCGCGTCTTGCTACAAATCTTTTAAAAGCGGCAAGAAACCCCTTTGTTGTCAGGTCACTTACGACCTCAATGTGGACAGCCTTAGTCGCCATGCAGACGAATAAGCAAATATATCCCTTGTATGCATGGTGACCCCGACCCTTGGATGTCCTCAAATTAATAGGACCTGCATAATCTACCCCACTGTTCCTAAACGGCCTATTTGGTGTAACCCGTGTAGGTGGTAGTTGGCCCATTAATTGAGGTTTTGTAGAAGCGGCATAACGCAAACAAGTCACACATTTTCGTACGTATGCCGTTATCAGCCGCTTAGCTCCCTGAATGTAAAATTTCGTACTTAAATAGTTGAGCATTAATTGAGGACCTCCATGCAGATTTCTATAATGTGCGTCGGCAATTAGAAGATTTGTGAAATTACTGTTGCTTGGAATCAACATTGGATTTTTGCGATCTATGTCGAGTTCGGAGCGATCCAATCTACCGCCCACCCTCAGGATTTTAACGGAATCAAGGTAAAGATTTAAAGATTTAAACTCCCTTTTTTTAGGTTTTTCTTCTTGCAGATCCAGGATTACCGACTCAAAGTGTTGACTTTGACATACCCTAATGCATGTCTCCAACGCTGATCTCAATTCTTCTGCAGTTATGAATTTATAATTCTTTCTTTCAGTTTTCGGTTTTTTCAATTCTAAAGGACGTCTTAAATATGCTACAATTCTAACCAGTTGGGTAAGTGATGAGTATTTATCCCAAATAAATTTGTCGTCTGATGCTACATGTACTTTAATTTCCTCTATATTCGTTGATACTACCTTGCGTTTGCCAAATGTAATCCTTTCATCTTTCAGGAACTCAGGACCTTCTACCCACAACTTAAAGTTTACAAATTGTGACGCATAAAGACCGCGTGATGCGCAATCGGCAGGATTGATTTTAGATTCAACATGATTCCATTGCTGTGGTTCACTTATGGACAAAATTTCAGAAACGCGATTTGCAACGAATGTCTTCCATTTGTTAGGATGGCTATTTAACCATGCTAAAACGATCTCAGAATCGGTCCAATAGTACAAGTTAGATTTGCCGATACCCATCACTTCTGAGACTTCAGATAACAGTTTTGCTAGGAGTACTGCTCCGCACAATTCTAATCGAGGCACTGACACTGTTTTTACGGGTGCAACCTTAGTTTTCGCTGTGATCAAAGTTACATGTATCCTACCGTCAGCCCCAACTACCCGTGCGTACACTACCGCAGCGTAAGCTGATTTTGATGCGTCACAAAATCCATGCAGGTCAACTTGCTTGTCGCCGTGCTTCATGTGTAACCATCGAGGTACTGAGAATTCCGTTAAACATTGCAACTCTTGCCGGTAAGTCAACCATTCTTTTTTTATTTCATGTGGAATTTCTTCATCCCATCCAATTCCAGAAATCCATATTTTTTGAATTAATATCTTTGCTAATACGATCACTGGAGCGACCCATCCCAAAGGGTCAAATAGTCTTGCTATATCCGATAATAGTTTTCTTTTCGTTACAGATTCCTGCAGTGGCGGCGACTGAAGAGAGTACTGGAAGGTGTCGCAGCTTCGGTTCCAGGTAAGTCCCAACGTTTTAAATACGTCATCTTGTTTTATGTTGATTTCCTTTTCTGCATCATCCTGTCCCTTGTACGAGTGCCTTTCACCTATGATTTTTGCTAGTAGTTCGTTGCTATTACTCGACCATTTCTGCAAAGAAAAGCCTGCCATTGCTAGTAGTTTATTCATTTGACTATATATCTGCATGCCTTCTTCTATTGAGTCACAACCAGTCATGAGATCATCCACGTAATAATCCTTGAGGACCTTTTCAGCTGCTAATGGATAATTGACTCCTTCATCGTGCGCTACTTGCTGCATCGATCGAACTGCTAAGAAAGGCGCTGAAGAGGTGCCAAAAGTGACCGTAAGTAACTTATAATCCTTAATTGCAGATTGTTTGCTATCTCTCCACACGATGCGTTGAAAGTCGGTATGATGGTCAGCTACTCGAACCATTCGGTACATTTTGATAATGTCTGAAACTAGGCAAATACGATAAGTTCTCCAACGAATCAATAAATGCCGCAGATCTGGTTGCAGCCCTGGACCAATCATTAGGTCATCGTTGAGCGACATTCCATTTTTTCCTTTGCAGGAAGCATCAAAAACAACCCGAACCTTGGTTGTGTCTTTATCGTCGCGTATAACCGCGTGATGAGGCAAGTAGACTGCGTGTTGATTTTGTTCTTCTTCATTGGTTATTTGCCTCATGTGTCCCAGTTGTAAGTATTCATTGATCACTTCCTCATATTTTATTTTTAAATCTGGATTTCTACTCAATTTAGCTTCTAATGCGTATAATCTGTTAACTGCTACCTTTCTTGTATCGCCATATTTGCAGCTCGGATCTTGACTTCTAAATGGTAAGTTTACAACGTAACGACCTTCATTATCTCTTATAGTTGTAGTCTTGAATATGTCTTCACATCTTGATTCTTCTTCGGTAAGTATACGTTTCTTATTTTGATTTGGTTCCTTTTCTAACTCCCAGAATTGTTTTAGTAATTCATTATCACCGAGATGAGCATGCATCACGGTAATGTTTGATGTACCCTGAGCAGCGGAAGCTACCGTCCCTGATAGAATCCATCCCAATGAGGTACATTGAGCTACAGTGGTACCCCTACTATTTCCAGGAGCTTTCTTTAACCCTTCCTGCAATACCTGACCATAAACTTCTGCTCCTAACAACATATCCACTTTATCTGGTTTATGGTATCTAGGGTCCGCTAATTGAATCTCGTTATCTTGTGCCCAATCTAAATATACCGTTTCCCTAACCGGTAGTAATGATGTAAGCGACCTGATAACGTATGCTTTGACTACAAGTTCAAACGATGGATCGACCCTGGACTGAATTTTAACCTCAACAACCGAATTTAATAATATCTTGCTATTGACATCTATACCGGTTATTAAACCTTTAGCCGATTTTTTCTGCAATCCTAAACTCTGGACAGTGTGTTCGGTAACAAAAGACGCCTAGGAGCCTTGGTCTAACAAAGCCCTGATCGTATACCTAACCCCGTTTTTCGATACAGCTCTCACGAGAGCCGTGGCTAATAAAACTTGGTTATTAGCTGTCTCCTTCGAAAAACAAGTTACTACCTCTTTCGCAGATTCGACTCCAACCGTGTGTTTATATTCTTTCGTCTGCAATACTTTGTCGCTAGACGAAGCACCTTTCTCCCCTACTGACTCCTGTTCACTCTTTGGATGCAACAAAGAGTGATGTCTGCGCTTACATACTTGACAAGAGGCTGTACATTTACAAACCCTGGCAGAGTGATTGTACCCCATGCAATTGAAACATAAATTGTGATCCTGCACAAACTTACGCCGAGTATCCACATCCTCGCTGGCAAATTGCTTGCAATTCTTTATCTTATGTTCGTCCTTACAAAACGGACATACCATTGGAACCGCATTGGCAGCCGCGTGAAATGCCTTTGCCTTGTTAACATTAACATTATATTTAATTGGCTTTGTTTCCAAGAATTCAAAAGCCCTATATCTGCCTGTCAAAAAATCCTTAAACTGTTCAAATGTAGGCAGCTTATCTGAATCCGTGTTGCTAGTTACCTTTAGTTCCCAATCCCTTCTACTGTCAGGATCTAATTTTAAAGTCATGATATGAATTATTAAAATATCCCAAGATCTTACATCAATATCTAAATTAGTAAGTGCATTTAGACAGTCGGAAGTTGTATCCATTAAATCCTTTAAAGCACTAGCTGACTCTTGAACTATGTTCTTTTGATTAAGCAATCTTTTCAAAATACAGTGAGATAAATATTTTGTATTGTTATACCTGGTCTCCAATTGAGCCCAGCATTTTTCGTAATTTGATCCTGAAATTGGTATATGACGTAGGAGCTGCTCGGCTTCCCCAATCAAATAGCCCTTTAAATAGTGTAATTTTTGAACATTATCAATACTTATATTTTTGTGTATTGCCGATACAAACAAATCTCGAAAAGTCGGCCATTCGGTATATTTCCCCGAAAATGTTGGGATAGTTATTCTAGGCAACTTTATAGCTGAAACCTTATTTGATGACCCCTCAATTGGAGAAACGTCATTGGTTTTTATTTTACTTGATGCCGTTTTTAACTCGGATTTTAAATCTAAATACAATTCTTCGGTGTTAAAATATATTTCATTTATCGTATAGGGTGAAGATTTCAAGTCTCTAGTCTCAAAATCCTTCACCATTTGTGTGTGTGTTAAACTAAATTGCGCCCACAACTCTTCAATATTTTCTAATCTGGTTTCTAAATATTGTATAGTGATTCTATCCTTTGGCGACTTTTTAAAATTAGTTTTAGCTCGTGATAATCGAGCGTGAATATCTTCCTGTACCTTAACATGTGATTGCAAAGACATTTTGAAATTAGTAATCTGAACAATTTACAAGAAAAATCAAAGTGAAAAACCAAAATTCTAAGATTATCAAAGCCAAAGTTATAGAAAATTTTACAAGTCAATGTAAACAAAGAAATTTTTTCTAAGTTCAAAAAGTTCCGAAAATTTTACAAGTCAATGTAAACAAAGAAATTTTTCTAAGTGTTTGACGCATTAATTATGTTCAAAATCGGGCATAGGTTCCCCGTCTGAACACAATTTGCTTAAAATCTAACTAAGTCTAAACATACACACATGAAATTATTCTAAGTCCAAAATTACTAATTAAAAGTTAAAGTTAAATTCTTCTTGGAAATAAAGTTCACTTTTGCTTGGCATATATGAAGTTCCAAAGTACTCACGATTTTCGGCACTATCACTCACTTCCTTACGACCTTAGTCGTCTGCAGCTTGCTTGCTGCTGATTGATACTCCTTCCTCCGTACCTCCCTCGACTGGATCCGGTATTGCTATCTCCTTCTCTCACCATCCGTGATCCTCAGCAGGAACGTATGGGGATTGATGTTTCTTCATCCAATTAGAAGAACACACCTGATATGGTAATGTAGCCCTTGCCAATCCGGCTCGAAGGACCATGAATAACCCTTACCTTAGAGGGTTATGGTTCTGGTGACCATGTTATACATGCTTGAAGTGGTTTCAAGTGACTTGAACTGGTTTGAAGTGATTTGAAGTGACTTCAAGTGATTTGAAGTGATTAACAAAAATATTTACTTCTAAGGACTTATACTAATCGAGGAAAATCTTAACATCGCGATTCAGGATTCGACCGAAATAGTACAACGCCATCTAGTGACGCGTAGGTAAACAAATTTTTACAATGGTCATTGCGATCGCGTTTGCTTACGATTAAAAATAATAAAATAATACTATGCGGTTAGACATTATCAGTTATTTATTACTCACACCATAAGTTCTGCTTAGTTTGGGACTGGATGGCGTTGTATGTTAGTTGTGAAATATTATAGGTAAACACTATATTTTATATGAATATAGAAAAATAACTCTACAGATATAAAAAAATATGTAATTAAAGTATTAATAAAAACAATGTTTTCAGATATCTAAACAAATGTAAGTATCAATTAATCATGACCTCTAGTAGGTTGGAATGACCTAGCTAATGAACCAATGACACATGAGTAGATAAACAATGAGTTAATCAGTTACGTGAGCGTAGTCAGAAATCTACATATTGTCATCATTAAGATAATTAGAAGTACTACTAAATAGTCTATCAGATTATCTATATTTATTTATTTATTTAAACTTCATGTACAGTGGTGGTACCTAGGCGGACTTAATGCCACAAAGCATTCTCTACCAGTCAACCATTGGGTTAAAAAGACAACATTGTGGTAGGTGTGCACACTAAATAAATAACAAATATTTTTGAAATAGAATGTAGTATAGTTAAATTCAGTGGCTATATATACAAAAGTGAAATACCACTCACTTATTAATCACGAAATCTCAGAAACTATAACACCTACAAACTTAAAATTTGGCAGGTAGGTTCCATATAGGGTGTTGACAACGGCTGATCACGGACTTTACGAAACTCCATCTCTAAGGGGGTAAAACGAAGGTTGGAAGTTTGTATGGAGAATTCTATTTTTACGTGCGCGAAGGAGCTGGAAGAAGCTAGTT
Organism: Mythimna vitellina; assembly: GCA_949316375.1. Classification (NCBI taxonomy): domain Eukaryota; kingdom Metazoa; phylum Arthropoda; class Insecta; order Lepidoptera; family Noctuidae; genus Mythimna; species Mythimna vitellina. Next base: position 9,031,916 of record OX438696.1, read on the forward strand.
TATTATAAAGAGGGCTTACTATGGCGTGTTAAAATGTTAGTCGTGCGAGCGAGAAAGAGGGATGGAGCTATACACCCTAAATAGCTTCATCCCTTTAACAATTCAGTTTAGGTCGTAAAATGGATCGCATTAAGAGCTCGTGGCAGCACGGGAGACCAAGGTATCTTTTTTTTTTCGGTTGGAAAATCATCCAATGACATCCCCGTACTTAGGTGGACCGCGAGATACCTATTGTCAGACTTTTATTGATTAAAAACCCACTCCTGTTCCTTCGTTGCTAGGGCCGAGTCTTCCTTTTAGAAGCAGACCCTTGTCCCCGGTAGACTTCGAACCTGCTGGGCCTCTACGGTTTGCTGACATTTCCTTACAGTACGCGCCGTTGACGACTTGGGCTCGGTCCGGACGGTTACCGGACGGTTGGACGGCGAGCTACCAATTGCTCACCGTCCACAATCCCGCGCCTACGGTGGCCGGAAATCGGGATCGGAATCTTGGCGTGGCTGGGGCGTGAGGACCGTTGCCTCATGCGTGTGGCCTCCTCCTTTGCTAGCATTACTGCTTCGCAGAAGGAGGCGAGGGCCAAGGAGTTTTGAGATTTTCAACTTTCCAATACATATTCACAGTTCACGTAGATGAAAGGGCTGTTCTCGCTTTTGTCTCGTTTCCCTTCTAACTTCTGATGAATATTTTGAGTCTGTACTAATGTGAAAATGCTGGTGCTCATAATATAATTTAGTTCTTTCCTTGAGTGAATTCCTGGAAATATTTCGTTTCATTTAAACATTTTCTTAAATGATTTCGTTCCTTGCGCATAACTTTGTAAGTGCTTTTCTACACAACGATTATTGTAATAAGTAAGACAGCATAATTTAGCATAATCAACCTTTTAATGTTGTTCGGGAACGTTTGTTACCGGGTTGGTGCCTCAAGAAGATGTCAGCAAACCGTAGAGGCCCAGCAGGGTGGAAGCCGGGCCAAGGAGACCCTTGGCCCGACATGTCTTAGATTTTATCGGAGACAGGTGGTATCGGCTTCCTCACGATGTTATGCTTCACCGTTTTAAGAGCAATGGTGATGAAATAAATAACACAAAGTAAAGTGCCTGCCTTGGATGTCTTGGAACTCACGATCGTAAGTCGGGGCGGTTACCACTGAGCCATCAAAAGATATTATTTAGGGAGATCTTTACCTAGCAAGAAGAGAAAATATATGTATCTTATTCACACAAGTCTTAGCAGAAACAATAAGGCCGACCATGTGTAACGATGCTGGAGCGCGTTCGCATCGATACAGTTGCGATTCTGTAGCGCGTGTGCATATTTTTTATAGCGCATGCAAATGCGACTAACGCGCGTTATAGCGATGCTGTGTGATGCTGTGTTTACGAAACGCCCGACAGCATCGCTACAAAAAGTCGCCGTGGGCGAGGGGCCTTAGGTTTTATTGCAAACTAGCTGCTGCCTGCGGCTTCGCTTGCAGGAAAGTAGAAAATTATCCCAAGGGAACGTATTCCCGGGATAAAAACTATCCTATGTGCTATTTCAGGACATGATCACGTGTGCTAAGTTGCATCGAAACCCGTTCAGCTGTTCGAGTGTAAAGAAGTTACAAACATACACACACACATTTACAAACTTTACCCTTTATAATATTAGTGCCATTATATTAGGTTTTCAGTGTAACTTTGGTTCTTATTCAACCCTACAATCACTCATCATAGCTTTAAAAGAATTCATATTCAAGAACTGCCTAGATACTCCAAAAGGTTAGAAGTGCATTCGATCCAATTCGAAACCCAATCTACATGGTTGACTTAGTGCCTGCAAGGCGTGACGGTCGTTGGTAAATTGGTACACCAAGTCCATATGTTGGAGGTTCAAGAACTGGTTCAGTTAATTGGTTTCTAGATAGAATATTAGGAACTGTTTCAAGTTTGATGACTCCTAGTGGCAGTAGTGTATATATATATATTAGACGTATTTATGTATGTTTATGTTGTACACTGGATCCTACCCTCGATTGTGATCTCTCTCTGTCACTCAAAGGTTTGCTGGGAGAAAACTCATTGTTGAGTTAAGCTCGCCTTTGTACATAAATTGTCAAATCCATGTATTGTAGTTAAGTTTTGTGTGTACAATAAAGAATAAGAATAGAATAGTGTAGTTAAAATCAATCCTCCAGCTACCAAAATGAAAAAAGTGCCAATTTTCTGGTGCTTTCTGTTTCGTAAGATTTTCAATATTTTTGTTTTTTATAGGTTTGCGCTTGACTACTATTTTACCGAATAGTAAACGATGATGTGGTCGTCAGTGAAGCCCGCTTGCCTAGAAGTAACGTATTTACTCTAGACCTAAAGACCTAAAGTAGCTTTTGCCCGCAGTTTCACCCGCGTACATAAAATATAGCCTATATCATATATATCACTCAGGAATAAACCAGCTTTCTATTGGTAAAAAAAATGTAGAAATCGGACCAGTACTTTCAGAGATTACCTCCTACAAACAACGGTAAGTCCCCTATTTGAGGAGTGGCTGGAAAAGCAACAAAGCGGCAAGGTAAGGATACCTTCTGCATGACGCAGGTTCTCACCGGACATGATAAGTTCGGGAGGTTCCTACACCGGATTCGTGCAGAAGAAACTCCCGGGTGTCACCATTGAGTGGACCACATGGAGAAAACGGTGGAGCATACGGTAGAGGTGTGCCCCGTCTGGGTAGAGCTCCGCTGCGCGCAGTGTTCCACGCGCGCCTCAAGGAGATGTCAGAAACCGTAGGGGCCCAGCAGGGTCTACTGGGGAAGCCTACTGGGGCAAAGGTTCTGATTCTGAAAGGAAGACTCTGCCCTGGTATGAAAAGGCAACGAAGAAACAGGAGTGGGTTTTAGTCAGTAAAAATCTGACATTATCTCGCGCTCCGCCCAAGAGCGGGGGATGTCATTGGATGATTTTCCCACCGAAAAAAAAAAACCTTCTACAAACAAAAAAACAAACTTTACCCTTTTATTATATTAGTGTTGTCTACATCTACACTAATATTATAAAGAGCTAAACTTTAGTTTGGGACTAGATGACTAAAAAGTGGTGGAACAAAGCAGAGCTTGTGCTATGAGTACAACTTATATATTTCTAAATACATACATATTATAGATGAATTACACCTAGACACAGAACAAATAATCGTGCTCATCACACATTTGTCTTGGGTAGAAATTAAACCTTCCGGCATAGCAGTCAGAGCCACTATCCACTAGACCAATAGGCCAGACATTTAGGGCGCATTCAAATTAGCCGGAAAGTGCCGCGCGAGTGCAGCGCTATTATTGTCACCATCATCATCATTTCAGCCGAAAGACGTCCACTGCTGGACATAGGCCTCCCCCAAGTGTCGCCACAATGAACGGTCCTGTGCGTCTCGCATCCATCGTACTCCCGCAACCGTTACCAGGTCATCGGTCCACCTTGCAGGAGGCCTTCCAACGCTGCGTCTTCCGGCCATTATTGTATGTATACACAAATACATACACCCGCGCTGCCGTCGAGCGGCACTTTGCGGCTCATTTGAAGGCGCCCATAATTTCATTCTTAAAATGTCAACAGTCATTCATTCAAGTCAGAATACAATCATTATCATGAATATCAAACTAAGATGGAAAGGACTTTACAAAGCAATTCCAAATTTACGCTTGACGGAACACTCTCAGCTTTTTTAACATTCAATAAAACGTGCGTACTGAAATATGTGAAGGGACATCTTGCCTTCTGAAGTTATCTGTATTGATTTGTGTCTCAATAAATTATTCCTATACTGATCTGGCTGTGATACGGAAAATAAAGATCTGTTTATCGTTTTCCGCTTTAGCTGAAGAAAAAAGAATGATTAATGATGGTAGTTGTAAGTAGGAACATCACAAACTTGTGTTGTAGGTAATGATGGCTTCATAGTTTGTTTTTTCGCGTTTACTAAAAATAGCGTAATAAAGCATTTTTTTAAAACAGACATTATACAGCATTTTTTACCGGCTTCAAAAAGGAGGAGTACGTATGTACTTTTTATGCACCTGTGTTTACCGATTTCTCGGTCAATTGATGAAATTTGTTATACTGCAGTGCCAGTAAAGCACACCTAGTCATATATATTCGTGTAGTATAATTCCTGATACGGGACATGAGAAGATAGTCCCGATTCTTAATTAACAACTATCTTTGGCTTCCCCAAAACACAGAAAGAACTCCTTGACGACTGCCATTGTTGTGTAGCTAGAAAGAAAAACTTTTCTCTATCAGAAATAAGAAATCCAATCAGCTCAACACTGATACTTTTTTTTGGGTTTAACATTAGTTGTTATTCAATAGCAGTCAACATCATTACCAGGCATAAACATGTCACATTTATCGTGTTTGCCGTGATATTCTTATCCTTACACAACAACGCGTCCGTCAGTCTGTCTGTTCGCGATAAACTCAAAAAATCCTGAACGGGTCTTCACGTTAGAATAACGTGAATATAGAGTAATTCATGAGGAAGGTTTAGGTGTATACTACATGCATATTGTAATAGAGAAAACACAAAGAATTTCAAAGATTTGTAGCCCTAGCGAAGCTGGGACAGGTCGTTAGTATATACTATACGATTCTATCCAATACTAGCTTCTGCTAGCGGTTTTGCCCGCGTGAAAGTAACTTTCTTCATATATACTTTGGGACCTCCTACCTGCCAAATTTTAAGTTTGTAGGTGTTATAGTTTCTGAGATTACGTGATTAATCAGTGAGTGGTATTTCGCTTTTATATATAGATACAGAATTTCTATATTGACGACACGGTTAGCGCAATGGTTAACCTGTGCGTGGCTGCTGCAGTGAGTGTCGTGAGTTCAATTCCCGTTTTCTAAGGCCTACAGATAGTTTTTTCAGGTCTAAATGTCCGAATAGAGCCCCGCTGACTTTAAAATCCATTTACTTTGCGAAATATTGATTGATTTACATATGCTATGTACATTCTGAAGAACACTTAACCAGATATTTTTATGTGTAAACTTATTTCTAAAGATTTCGAAAAAATATTACGTTGTTAAATATTTATTTTAGATAAAAGGATTAATCGCACTAAAAAATCATATGTTGATAATGTGTTACATAAATCTATGATAAACATATATTTCTTTAAAGTCTATTAACCCAGCCGTTACCGAGGAGTAGGCTTCAGAAAGTCACTGTTTTCACAATGGCACTTCGTGGGCGCTAGGGCCTTAGTACTTTTTCAGAGTGGAGGCGGGCGTGGGTGCTAGCGTGGGCGCGTGTAATTCAAAATGTATGCAGACGCCATTTGCGTTCACAGTGCTCCCGCGAGCCGCGCGTCTTCATGAGGCGGGCACGGGTGGCGCGGGAGTTTCTAATGGCTCAGTCCACCCGTATCGTTCACAGTGATATAGCGTCTGTTAGGTGACTACGCTTGTGGTTCCAAACCATTTTGATTGACCCGCTGAATCGTCGTACATTCGTAGCTCGTTCGGCACTGTGAATACGCAGATGCCAAGACCGGAGCGCACCTCCCGCCCCCGCAACCCGCTAGTGCAGTATTAAACTTGTGCGATTCACCAGCAACGATTGCTTCACTGCTTACCATCATATGGGATCGCAGTCAAGCACTAGTTTAAATCATTAAAAAAAACTATTTGGCTATACGTTACAATTACCTCGTCCGCCTTTTCAATTACATATTCCGTATAATTTTGCCCCGGAGGAAAGGCTACGTTAGTTTCTGAATGTCGGATATAAAATGAATGTGAACAGAGGGTACGTATAAGCTTGTTATCTCTTCGCACAGGAAGGTAGGCAGCTAGTGGACTAGAAACATTGTTGTGACACTTTATTTATCTGTAATGGGTAGATTTTTGTTGACCTGTATTCAATTTGACCGTGGATGGAAGGGTCTTGTTTAATTTGTACGGATTTTGCACCTACTATAGAAATCGGAGTTAATTAAAAGGCTTATTCGCTCTCGCTCTAAGGTGGTGCGTGAGGGCTTTTGATCTTTTGGACTGTTACGAAGAAAGAGAGAATCTCAATAATGTTAATCTGGTTATGGTAACAAGGATGTATATAGATTTTGCATCTACTTATCATTCACTGCCCTGCTGAATTAGCAGCCGCAAGTGCTATATTCTACCGAGCATCAGATCATGGATTGGATTTTTAAATCAGGCAAAATGTTATTGGGTTGTTCCATCTGGAAGAGCAAACCAAAATTTGCGACCGGTTACCAAAAAAATTCACCTCTATTGGTGATGGGCACGCCATGTGACCTCACGGCGTCCTCACCTTCCGCATGACGCTGGTTCTCACCGAGCACGGTAAGTTCGGGTAGGCAAGGCAAGGCAATCCTCACGCCCCAACCGCCGTACGCCGCGCGTAGGCGCGGGATGCGGACGGCGAGCAATGGGTAGCCAGCCGACCGTCCGGTAACCGTCCGGACCGAGCCCAATTTGTCGACGGCGCGTATTGTTCCACAAATCGAGATGTCAGCAAATCGTAGGGGCCCAGCAGGGTCGAAGCCTACTGGGGCCATGGTTAGTGTGAAAACGAAACCCGGGTCCCTGGGACGAAGGCAACGAAGGTACAGGAGTGGGTATTTAGTCAGTAAAAGTCTGACACTGTCTCCTGCTCCGCCCAAGAGCGAAATTTGTCATTAGACGATTTTTCCACCTAAAAAAAAACCTCCATTGATGAAATGTGTGTGCACCAGGCGTAATCTTATGCTATTCACTCGTCTTTTGTCCACCTTAATTCATCTTGGGTTTAATTTGTACCGAAATTCAGAAGTGATTAGATGTCACAACCAATAAGGAAGGTAAGGGGATCGATGTCAAAATAACGTAAACACATTTACTGCGAGATATCTCTGCAATAATATTTTGTGGTTTTCTTGTGCCTCTAAGGAGAAGGAAGGAAATACCAATGCTATTAATCTAAGCAAGCAAGGCGGTAAACACTAAAGATTTTACGGAGGTTCGATTCGAATTTCGAAAGTTCGGGTTTAGTACCTTCGATTCGGATTTCGGTTTCAATAAATTTTAATTGAAAATCGGAGGCACCCCACGTGCCTTATGTGGATTATCTTTCAATCGTTGTTTTGTTTCGTATTTCGAATGTTGTAAATCCGCTCTTCATTAATACTTATCCGAATTTTTGATTAGGTTTAGTATGTATCTTACTCACAAAATGTTTTTTTTTTAATTTACTACAATTTTGCATGCCTAATTTGGTAAAACACAATTAACTGAGCATTCAAATGACATCCAGAAATGTATAATTTATCGTATTGTGTTCTGCAATAAAGATTTGATTTTGACTTTGACTTGACTTTGTTTCATTTGATACTTCTGCCTCCGCCTTCATCTCCAATTTCCGGATTCCAAAAACCCAAATTTAAAAACACCGATTCTGAATTCGGTTTCGGTATAACCACTTCGTTACATCCCTAGTAAAAACTGGGCTCTGAACTTCCCTTACGGGTTACTGGAATAACCATCTAGCTAGCTCTACAGATGCGTTTACCATGCATCTGGTTTATTGATTATCCCCCCAGGATTATTGAATACGTTCCTTAGTAGCTTCCCATAAATCTGGGGTAACCACGTTCTAAGTAATTATACTCAGTTTATGAACAGCATCAAACGGAACCTTAACTTGTATAACTTTATTTCTCTATACTAACATTTTGCTGTCTGGTGCCGTGGTCCAGTCTAGGTGGAGGGTTAGACTTTTACTGACTAAAGTCCCAGGGATCCAGTTTTTTTTAATGTGGGAAAATAATCCAATGACTTCTCCCGCCCTTGGGCGGGGCGAGAGGGTGTGTCAGACTTATAGTAACTAAAAACCCACTCCTGTTCCTTCGTTGCCTTATACTAGGGCCGAGTTTTCCTTTCAGAAAATCACCCAATGACTTCTCCCGCCCTTGGGCGGAGCGAGAGGGTGTGTCAGACTTTTACTAACTAAAAACTCATTCCTGTTCCTTCGTTGCTTTATACCAGGGCGAGTTTTCCTTTCAGAAGCAAATCCTTGGCTAGGGACCCAGTAGAGATCGGCTCGTTAAGGCCATAGGAAATTTCTGAAAGATGTGGTTTTAGTCAGTAAAAGTCTGACACGCCCTCTTGCTCCATCCTAGTGGAGAAAAGACATTTGATGATTTACCACCTCAAAAAAAACCTGTGGTCCTTCAGCTACCCTTTGCATTCCAGGGCTACGGTAACCCTTTCGAACCATCCCTTAGGCCTTATCCGTACGAATATAGTTTTCGAAAGATCATTCCGTACAATCATATTAGTTCCCATGTAACAGTAGTGATAAGTTTATGCGCAGCTCTAAAATTACCAGCAATTGTAAAGTCGCTTTTCCCTTGAACTAACACAGAATTGAAAAGATAAGCCCGTATAATCAATGTTGAACTACATGGTAGGATATCCTTCCCAATAAACGCGAGGCCTTTTATAATCAAGTTGGACCCAGACCAACACTAATGAAATCAGGTTTTATCAAGCTTTAAAAAGTGCGAGAATGAAGAAATAGTATCTACCAGTGGTTTCACCTGCGTTTAAGTAGACAAATATGCCAAGAAAACATATGATTGGGGTTTTTTTTTTTTTTATTGGGTGGGAAAATCATCCTAATGACATCCCCGCTCTTGGGCGGAACGGGAGATAGTGTCAGACTTTTACTGACTAAAAACCCACTCCTGTTCCTTCGTTGCCTTCGTCCCAGGGCCCCGGGTTCCGCTTTCACACTACCCGTGGCCCCAGTAGGCTTCGACCCTGCTGGGTCGATTTGCATATGATTGGGGTTAAAATTTCTCAGGTTCCCATGTGGTATTAAAGCATATGGTCTACCCGTATGTCAAATTTCATCCAAATCCATTCAGCACTTTTAACGTGAAGGAGTAACAAACATACTTTAGACACACTCGCACAAAGTTTCACCTATATAAAATTAGTGTGATAGTTGGAAACGATCTGTTGGCCAGTAAAACACAGAATTGGAGCCCGGACACAGCGACGCGGGTCCGTGGTAGATCACGAAGGAGATGGTGGGACGACCTGGATGTCTTCCTTAAGAATTGGAATGAGAAAGAAAGGAACCTTGATCGTTGGAAAGAATGGATGGAGACGTTTGCTCAGCAGTGGGACAATACAGGTTAACTCAATAGCAATAATAATAGAAATAATAAAGAACAGAACGGTTGACGTGTGTCGGGCATCCCATCGTCCGGGTGAGTCCATCAGACATATTATCTCTGGTTGTTCTCGTCTGGCTAACGACGAGTACTTGCACAGGCATAACAAAGTAGCCAGGATTATTCACCAGCAACTTGCTTTGAAATACAACGTAGTGGGTTCGGAGGAATGTGCCCGACCCAGTTCTTGAAAATTACCATGTCACGTTGTACGGTCTATCATTATTGACCGGACTATTGTAGCCAATAAGCCGGATATAGTAGTGATAGACCGATTAGCGCGCCGCGCAATGATAGTCGACGTCACCATTCTACATGACGAGAATTTCGTGAAAGCTGAGAAAGAGAAACAAATCAAATATCTCGACTTAGCACACGAGGTTGTCGATATGTTTAATGTGGACTCGGCTATCATTGTGCCGAATTGTCGTGACCGCTAATGGCCTTATAGCCAAAAGCTTCGACGACCATCTGTCGAAGCTGTCGTTACGCGGTTGGATCAAGGGCCAGGCAAGGCAAGGCAGTACTCCTCGCAATGTGAGGAGGTTCTTGTCTCTGGAATCATAACCACCGGTAGCTTGGACCCTGTTCCTGACACCGACGGACAACTATTTTTTATATTTTTAAATGTTTTTTAAAGAAATATTTAAAAATGTAAATGATAAGTATATAAAAACAAATAAATGGAGTAATAATAATAGTTGGCAACGTACCTATTTACTTAGACCGTCAAGTGGCAAGAAGGTATTCTCTAGTATTTATAAGTTGATGTTTATATTTCATGCTCAAGTGACAAGAGCGCTTTTTATCGTCGTTTGAGGAAATTATTCACCGTTGAATTTATGTCGTAGTTTTTTCCTTGTAATAAAAATGTCTTTTCCATCGTTTATTTAGCGAAACATCTTCTTTGTTCTCCAATAAGTAGTTTGGATATTTGACGGTAATTTGCATCGTCGTCAGTTTGGGTTGCTACTAGTGTGTAGGGTTAAAAACTGCGCGTGCCACCACACCACTGTGTCATTCATTGCATCGGTCGACATAAACGTACGCGGTACTCACACGATGTCAGAAAAACTGTAGGGGCCCAGCAGGGCCGATGCCCACTAGGGCTATAGGGAATTTCTAAAAAGGAAACTAAAGGAAAATAAGTGAGTTTTAGTAAGTAAAAGTCTGACACGCCCTCTCGCTATAACCCTACAGCGGGAGAAGACTTGATGATTTCCTGACACCAAAATTAAAAATACGATAGTCACACGCATAAATGTGGAACCATATTTAGGTATGTACCAATTACATAAACCTGAAGTATCAATATGCTTTAGGTGTAGTTTCTTCAATAAGAAACTCTTTTATCCATCTCCAAAACACCAATTAAATATTTGAATGGAATAAGACACAAATCTTTACCAATTTTGATCGTATTGACCTTTGCCAAACTTTCAATTTAAAATATTTGATTTCACATAGTTCGGTTCAAATTGATCGTTTCCTATGGAGAAGAACCGAAATGATAATCCAGTTCATAATTGCCCAATTCGCCCCTAGCCTCACCAAAAAAGTTATAAGTATAAAAATCAATTGCCTACACTGGATTTCCGTAAAAAAGCGTACCTTCCTCGGAAATGCTAAGGTAAGCTACGTTTTAAGACAGGCGAAGTGTGTAAAGGCAAAGTTTTTTCTTTTTTACTAGTAGTTGGCCACTGTTACAACTTTGCCAATTCCACGAACCGGAACATGTAACAATCTAATCAAAAATTAAACTGTATAGCAGGAATGGAGTCAGTCAAACGAATAGGGTATAAAATGTTACGGTCTGATTTTGTCCTCCCATAAAAGACAGGGCCATATAAGGCGTTGGACGACCTCCACTCATCCGCACGTTGTATTATTTCTTTAGGTACCATTATTTTCAGCTAAACTGTTAGTAATATCAAGACTGCCGTCGTCGCCTTCAAAGCACTTAGAATATATCCCATAATTCTGAACAGAACACCTAGATCACGCTAATATTAAAAGGGCGAAAGGTAGTAAGGAAATGTCCGTGTATGTAAATTATGTTTGTCGCTCAAACGACTGAACAGATTTAGATATAATACGACATAAAGGTAAACCATGTCCTGGAATAGCACATAGGCTTTTTATCTAAAGAGTATACGTTTCCTTGGGATTATTTTCTTCTTTTTTGCGTGTGAAGCCGCGCGCAGAAGCTAGTCCTACTAAAATTATAAACGCGAAAGTTTGCATGTATGCATGCATGGATGTTTGTTACTCTTTCACGCAAAAACTTCTGAATGGATTTCGGTGAAACTTAGTACAGCGGTAGACCACGTCCTCAAATAGCACATAGGATACTTTTTATCCCGCGTAGTAGTAGTAGTGGGCGAAGCCGCTGGCAGAAGCTAGAGTTTCATAATTTCTTTTGTAAATATCTGTACCTAGAATTTTTTACCTTCAGTAATATAACTAGATGGCTTTATGCTTCGTTGAAACGTAGCTTACGAGATAAAATGTATTCCTATCTTGTTCAAACATGTACACTTCAAATAACGTCTCAAAGCGTCGGCAATTGCGATCAATCGTGCGTTGGAAACGCGTCGTATGAGAAGGTATGTGATATCGAAAATGTAATAATCGATACATTATGTCCTTCTATGTAGGTACCTTGTAAGGTCACCTTTGCGGAATCATAAACAAAGTTTTATACAATTTCTGAAATGTTTTACTCCTGTTTGGGGAAGGGAATTCTCCTTTAAGTGAAGAGCGAATAGGTTACTTCTAGGCAAGCGTGCTTCATCGTCGGCCACATCATCGATTACCATCAGGTGCGTTAGTGTTCAAGCGCGAGCGTATCCTAGTTAAATTTTTTACGAATTATTTGATTTTGACAATCTGCTAAACTAGTGCTAAATATTTCAGATATTTTTATAAATAACTGGCGGTCCCGGCAAACGTTGTCCTGCCCGAAACCTAGAATTTTTTCTGAAAAAAAAAAATATACCCGATTGTAGCGCCTCCTACCGGTTCCAATTATATTTTCAAATCATCCACGGATCCACTCAAATACCAACACAAAATTACTTTCAATTCGTTCACCGTTTTGTAGGATAAATACACGTACAGAAGAATTATATGTATTTAAAGAAGATACCTACTACAAAATCATGACCAAGAGACAAATGAACATTAATGAAAGAGATAATGCGATGCAACGTCAAACTTTTTCTTCGATATTATGCTTTATTTTATCAGCCACAAGGTACTGTACTTTTTTGTTTTCTTTTCAACTTATAACTTCTCTCACTTTGGGTCGAATGTGTCAGTTTTTTTGCCTTCCCTTACTTTTTGTATCCCAGCCAAGTTACAACCGTCTCGTGTCGATTCTCTTTTGGTTGATCGCCTCGAGTCAGCAACGCCTCCTATTCCTTTGTTCTGTCCACGTGACTGAGAGTAGAGATGACGTCAAAACAAAGAAATCGGAGGCATGGCCGACTCAAAGTGGTCGACGTAAAGAGAATAGAAACGAAATAGTTGTAACTTGGCTAGGGGGGCAGAGTCGCGGTAACTCTTTCGAACTATCTCGACATAGAAATATCAAGCAAATATAAGCAGCCAGTCAGGTAGTAACACACACATTCAGGCCACACACAGTCACAGGCAGGGAAACCCAGCTTATGTGCCTACTAAAATAATGTGGAACCCACAGTGACTCGAGTAAATCGTGTTTATCTAAACGCTTGAATCGATTGAAGTAACATAATTAAGATTAATCTTGCAGATTCCGAGTTTAGACGTGGTTTAAGTTTTGTATTAATGCAAGTTGGGAACGGCGGAAGTTTAGTGTAACCGTTTTCTGCAGAGGCTTATATTCTTGCACATATAATTTGTACTTGAATCAAATTTTTTTGGCGTTCCTTTCGGGTTCTTTGCAACATTGTTTTATAGCTTGGAACACGAAAATAAATTCAAAATAATTAGAAAAGGAAAGATCACACAAATCTTATCACTGCGTCCTCACCCGCCTTTTTGTTTTCGGGATGAAGGCAAAGAAGAAACAGGAGTGGGTTTTAGTCAGTAAAAGTCTGACACAATCTCTCGCTCCACCCAAGAGCGGGATTTGACATTAGATGATTTTCCCACAAAAAAAAAACAAAACCCGCCTTTTCCGAGAAATAATAAGTTTTTCTTTCTGCGTGACGTAGGTCCTCACTGGACATGGTAAGTTTGGGAGGTTCCTGCACCGGATTCGTGCGGTAGAAAGAGCGATCGGCGGCAGCGATCTTTCGCGCCGGGCCGTGCTACTGGGGCCATGGGATGTGTGAAAACGAACCCCGGGGCCCTGAAATGAAGGTAAAGGAGGAACAGGAGTGGGTTTTAGTCAGTAAAAGTCCGACTCGCTCCGCCCAAGGGCGAGAGATGTCTTTGGATGATTTACCACCTAAAAAAAATAAATCATATTAATAGATATTGAAAATGATCTCAAGATTTTCTATTATATTATAATAGAATGGAATTCTATTTGTGTGACAGGTGGGTTGTAAATAAACCTTTCTGCAGGCTACCGGATTGTTCGAAAGAGTTACTGTCCTCGACCGCGAAGAGAACTGAAGGAACACAAGTGTGTTTTAGTCAGTAAAGATCTAACACGTCTCCATGTTCCACCCTAGAGCGGGAGAAGTCATTGGAAGTTAACCCGCCTCAAAAAAAAAACCGCCTCTGGTTAGATACGAAATTGAATTTACAATGGCGTGCCATGCTCGGCGAGTGGTGATGATAAAAAAATAAAATATTTATGACTAAAAATATTTTCATAGAATTTATTATGGTCTCTCTCCTATGCGTTTACTCTGCGAAGTCCTCGTTTACCTATTTGATGTATATCTATATATTTTAGAGATGACGTTGACATGTGGCTAACGGGAGCCATTGTGTACAAGGGCTATCACTTTATTGCACGATGGCAATGGGCAAGCGTCTTGTCAAGTGTTATCAGCGCTCATTGTACTGAATCTCCTTGGAGTGACACTCCTCCCTCAGGACAAACTTACGATATATTTCAAAGCTATAGTTATATATCCTTTAGGATATATAGTACAAGTCCAAGTCCTACAACGTCTGCTGTGGTTACCAAGATATTTATATCTTGGTAACCACAGCAGACGTTGTAGGACTTAAGTTATCTCTTACAGTTTCAAACCAGACAGGAAGACACAGATTAGTTTATTTCCAATGATACTTACGTCATTTGAAATAGAGGCTCGAGACTATGTCGTGATTGGTAAACTAGGCTCTTTGCCAAAATCCCTCAATGCAATCTTCTACTTTATAGCTGGCAACAAAAAAGAAGTGTAGAGTTTCTTCCCAATACTACATACCACAATCTAAATTCAGGAAGTTTACGCCAAATGAAGTCAAGAGATAACTATGTAAGTCATCTCTTGGCTAAGGAAGTTTTGAAAAATTGATGAAACCTACCGTACAGACTTTTGGTGTCACGGGCCACTCTTTAAACAGCAAACATGCCATAACCACTGAGAAGGCCGACCGTGTATTCCGCTTTAAATTTTCAACAGCTAGGCACCAAACCCTCAACTTCGTACACTTGTATACTCTTTGCAAAAGCAAATTAATTATTAACGTCCACGTGGAGTTTCAGCCTTCAAATGAACCGAGTCGAGAATGTTTGCATATTTTGAATATTATCTTTAGTAGAACATACAATATAATTTACATTTGCCATAAAATTTAATGAGTCAGTCTTTGGGGAATTATATTTTGCTGTGATTACGGGAAGGTGCTTTTCCTTTTCCGTTACAGTTGTTAATGTTTTATTTTGTTCTCGTTTATTTGTTTTTGTTGTTTGCCTGGCCAATATCAGATTACTCGGTAGAGGTGTATTTAAAGATTTTATGTGGATATATTTAATGAATGATGTAGTGGAAATTTCTGTTAAGTGAAAATGTGTGTAGAATACGAGCATGGTTCCAAATAGTGGTTGAAATTTTAGACAGTAATGGTGTTTAGCCGTATTCAAATTATATTATTCATAAACGTAGAATTTTTGTTTTTGCATATGTGTGTAACTATGAATTATATGTGTGTCTAGCAAGAGAGATTTTTTCATGAGCGAAAAAACTATAGATATATCGCTCACCTAGTAAAATATTGGCACATCTACAGTAAATGCGAAATTAAGTTTTAACGGCCTAAGTGTTTAAAATTGTATCTTTGAATATCTATTATGGTCTATAGGTACTAGTAGCCAACATCACAATTTCGGATATAAAATGAACTCAAAACTTCATTTTAAATATTTGTACTTTGTATCTGTAAAATATGAAAAATGTAGATGTGCCAATATATTGCTAGGTGAGCGATATATGGACGAACTCTTAGCCTGTAATTTTCTAAAACACACATTCATTAGCAATGCATCAACAAGGTTCTTGATTTCGTTGTTCCCGTCATAATGTAATGTTTGTCTCATGAAGGGGCGCCGGAGCCTAAAGCATTCGCATGGGAAACATGTCCAGAATCCATTATTAACCAAGGGGTACCCGGTTTGTACAACTTGGTGACAAGTTTAAATATTAATTACATACACACATACGCTTGAAATATATATGTGAGAGGTTGAATTTTTAATAATCGCCGGCGTGGTTTGTTCCTGTTTGCGAACTCTGTGAGCTTAACTAAGTTATAAAATTTTCACGTATGTTTTAAAACTGATAAATTTCTTTCAAATCAAATGTTAATTAACTTTGCTATAATCAACGGAGAAACGTAACTTTTTATCGCTATATTATCGTAAAACAAACTGACTGTATCAGTGCCCATATGTCTATAGAAAACCTTACCTTTTACAACGACGTGAGCAGTAAAACAAGTGAGGAAACAATCTTATCGCCTTACCTTTCTTCGACATTGTTTCTTTTGTCTTCCATTTATGCCTGACCGTCCCCTCTTCAACGATTTGCTATTGAAATGAAAATTCTATTAGCCCGAAGGTGGGCCCTGAAATTTCGACGTTATTGCCTAAAGCTACTGTTGCTTGGCAAAGCCAAATATCTGGCTCAGCTGTATCAAATATTTATAAGAGATTCCCGTTCGCGTCTGCATACGCGATACGTATAGTGAACAAACATTATTTTAAATTGCCGAACGTTTTCTAACATACTGCGATGCAATTTTCTTATGGGTTCCGCGAGATTGGAAGTTTTAAAACGAATGCATGTGCTTTTGGAGAACAGAAGGTACGCTTAGACACCCACATATATACGCTTAATACTCTACTACATGCACCTTTCTCAGAAGCTTGGAAAACAAGAAAAGTTTATGATTGATGGCTGCCACGTATCTAATTATACCTAATGCAATACTTTAGATCTATCGGAAAACTTATTTATTAGTTAAGGAACATTATATTTCAGTATATTGAATAATATTTAGCAGAAGCTGCTAAATATTAATATTATTATATATAGATATTGTGAACAATAATTGCTTCTATAGCAGACTTTACAACAAACTAACGTTATACATAGAATCTGGTCTATATTAGATTCTGAAATAATTAATTTTCCTAACGAAGCTCTCATGTTAAATTGCAACCGAGCTACATGTCCCATAAATCGTGAACTTTAATCCTAGCCCTATTGGTTAACGTGGATTAGAGTGTTGCAACCAGCACTACTTCCACTATGCAATGTAAATGGAAATAGAATCATTATGTAAATATCCGCTGATGAATGTGGGTTTCCACAGAACCGGTAGAGTTAGCGATTGGACGATAATCATCATACTTAGTGGCTAATGATCGAGATCAATTGTGATTGTGATTTACTGAACTGATGAGTTTTGGTTCCCACAAGAGCGATATTTCTAACGATGCTAATAAAATAGTTATGTAAATTGCTGAGCGATGCCAATAGGCATTATATTGAACTAGAACTAATTGATCATGGTATAGTAAGAATTGTATATACTATATAAGTAGTTAAAGTTGTAGGAAGGAGACCAAAAATTCGAAATCCTGAAAATTAATAGAAAAATCATACTCGAGTTTCAGAACATGTTGTTTAAAACTTTCACAGTTTCGCCAAAGACACCACGTAAATGTTATCCTACGCTAAATTTGAAGTTTATTTCATTAAAAAAATAAAGTACGAATACAGCGAAACCTCACAAAGAGACGAAGGAAAACAAAGGTGTTAAACCGGACAGCAAAATTACTGAAACCAGACATTTCCACATCGCGAAAGATAAAAACTTTTTCTTTCTTGACTAGGAAACTAAAAATTGTCCCAGGATGACTCTCAAGTAACTAGATGTAACAAACGATAGAACTTCTTATATAAACGTAACTACTTCCCTGTAGGGGCTCACATTATTTCTAAGGAAAGCCAGCTAAATAGACTACTGTATCAAAAGGATATTAAAGTGGATTTGTAAGGAAAAATATGTATGGAGTTTACGTTCCCTTTTTAAATTGGCTTCGTGTTTAGTAAAAAGAGTTTTAACCTCACGTAGCTATATCGAATAGGTCAAAATTACTGGTGTATTGTTGCAGAAATGAATATGTTATACGTGAAAGAAAAGAATGTACCAACAATGTACTTGATTGTGCCTTTGATGAAATTGAATGTGCTTCCATGAAACAAGAAAAATCATAATATTGGAGCCGCTGTTTTGGCAGTCAGAATGATAGGGGATGCAACTCGACATACTTTTTCACTGTTTTTCATACAACCGCTTTTACGCGATTATGACGTTATTACGTAATTTTCATTGAATATTTTGGAAACACAGTATCTTGTGGATATTATCTAGACTTCTATTGAAATCAATTTATAAATTTGTGTAAAACTAATCCAGGTTCCAAATTCAACCTCTGAAAATCTGCTATTTTGAATGAATTTAGACATTTCATAATTTGTTCAAAAATTAATAAAAGTAAAAAAAGTATAACAATAGAGCCTTTCAAATTTATTCAAAGTTCTAAATGATGCCATTGTTTTTCAAAAACTTTTAAGGGTTTTTTTTTTTTTTTTTATTGGGTGGGAAAATCATCCTAATGACATCCCCGCTCTTGGGCGGAGCGGGAGATAGTGTCAGACTCTTACTGACTAAAAACCCACTCCTGTTCCTTCGTTGCCTTCGTCCCAGGGCCCCGGGTTCCGCTTTCACACTACCCGTGGCCCCAGTAGGCTTCGACCCTTCTGGGCCCCTACGATTTGCTGACATCTCCTTGAGGCGCGCGTGGAACAAAACGCGCCGTCGACGACTTGGGCTCGGTCCGGACGGTTACCGGACGGTCAGACGGCGAGCCACCCATTGCTCGCCGTCTGCAAGCCCGCGCCTACGGTGGCCGGAAATCGGGATCGGAATCCCGGCGGCGGTTGGAGCGTAAGGACCGTTGCCTCACGCGATCGGCCGCCTCCTTAGCTAGCATTACTGCTTCGCAGAAAGAGGCGACCGCCTGCCACTCCTCCTCGCTCCGGAGCATGGCCTGAACCAAGGCCCGGCGCGAGAGATCACCGCCGCCGATTGCCCTCACGAGGTCACGGCGTTGCTCTGCCCAAGCGGGACACACCTCCACCGTGTGCTCCACCGTGTCCTCCGGGTGGGCCACACAGTGGCGACACCCGGGCGTCGTTTCCGCACGAATCCGGTGCAGGAACCTCCCGAACTTACCGTGTCCGGTGAGGACCTGCGTCATGCGGGATGTGAGGACGCCGTGAGGTCTTTCCAACCACGCCTCAAAGAGGGGACTTACCGCCATAATTGTGGCGTGCCCAGCACGGGGTCGCGACAGTCGCTGTCGCCATTTCTCCATGAGAACTCGCCGGAACTCTGTCCGCCATGCCGCGACTTGTTGCGGCAGCGGAGTTTCGCCCCGGCGTTGCATCTCCATGCGCCGTTCGTGCATGAGTGCAAGGACTGTTGCCTCCAGTTCCCATGGTCGCTGGCCAGCAAGAAGGCTCGCTGCTTCGCGGGAAATCGTCCGGTATCCTCGCACCATCCGTATGGCCATGACCCTCTGTCACGCGTTCAGCCGGGCCGCCGGCTGCTTCCGCAGCCCCGGCGCCCACACCGGCGCGCCATAAAGGGCCATGGACCGAACGATCCCCGCGTAGAGCCTCCGGCAGGAGGCGTCTGGACCCCCATGGTTGGGCAGGAGCCGCGAGAGAGCAGCCCCAGTCCGATTTAGTTTGGGAGCCAGACGTCGGAAATGCTCGTCGAAATCCCATCGGCTGTCGAGAACGAGTCCCAGGTACTTCATCGTTGACCCGACGCCGATGTGGACTCCTCCCACCGTTAGCTGGGAACCCGGTGGTGGCGCGTTCCGAGGGCCGTGAAAGCACATGGCCTCGGACTTGTGCAATGCCGCTAGTTCGACCGCCGAAACTTTTAAGGGTTAAAAAATTACACTTATTTCCTGGAAAAAAAAAATTGTAAATCACGGAATTACCGAATGCTAACAGAGTTTACAGGCGTTATCTCTCTTTTTTCGCGTAGCCTTTTCGTCAAGCGTCATGTTGGATTGCGTTGGATGAAGTACTTGTTACTTTTAAACCGTGCTCGATGTTGACGATAGGCGAGTGATAAGTGACCCTCTTAATGAATGTGATAGACATGTTATTTATGGTTACCTAATATTTGCTAGAGAAATTAAACTTTAACTTTACACATAAAATATAATCTGAAAATATAATGCGGCGAGAAATTAACCTTAAAAAACAAGATAACTGTCGTCTGTTTGTTTTTCAAACCAATATATAGTAGTAGTATAACATAAATAAGTATATTGGTATTTAAAAATGGTAGGCGTCTAAATTTGTTTTCTTGTTTTTTTTTCTTATCTTTCAGGTTGTTGTTTGCACGAATTTAATAATATAATGTTCAACACTATATTACTATTTAATATCCTGCAAGAAGAAATCGTGATTATTGTGAAAGGAATACTAGAAATTAATTCAGTTTTTGCGAGTCTGTAGTCGATTGCTGTCAATTAGCTTGTTAACTTTGATATAGACGTGATTTCTATTATTGTTCATATTCATATCATACATATGGCCAGTGTTTGCCGGTATTTATTAGTTTAAAGCCTATCGTGAATTTAACATAAAATTGCCAAAACTCTTATCGGCAAGGACGAAACTCTTTTGATGTTCCAGACACTAGGCAACCAATACAAAGTATGTTTCTTTTCGATTCCCAGCAGCTCAATGAAAACATTAAAGTACATGAAATACAAAATAAAATATAAACATTCCAGAACTCATATCCTTTATTCCTCGCGAGACAATTCCTACTAACACTTTGTTTCATACTTCATATTAGTTTTAGACTGCAGTAAACTCAGTATGAAATTACAACACTATGTAACACAGAGCTTCTCTCATACATTTATTAGAGCAAAATTTTCCTAGTCTAACCTACATAGATAATAACTCTCTGCTATGCTAATGGCAGTCAATCGGGAGCATTCCATTTTGCAATACAAATCTATGTTTGGGAGCAATAATGAATCTATCACTGACAGTATAGCATTGACGAGGAAGCGGAGCTATATAGCTCAAAGCAGTATTGGAATGAGGATACTGTTATAACAATGGAATGCTAAGTACAAATAGGTTGACTTATATACAAGTAATAGTATGAATATGTGCTCATTGAAGTGCAAACGACACAGCTCAACTTTCAAACCGCATTATCGCAGTTTAACAAACACTTTGTATAGAGCATTATTACACTGTGGCTTATAAAGCTTTCAATGCGTTGCCTTTGTTATCATAAGAGGTCGCCGGGAAATGGCACGTAGGTAATAATTTAACGTATTTTAGTGAAATATGTGTTGATATTTGGCAGAAAGATAGACATATGAAAATGTTATATTTGTGGTAGGAATAGTATATCTAGGAGAAATAATGTTACACGTAAGTAGAACATCTCAGTTTTAAGTATTATTAAGTGGATAAAGCCTGAAATATCTACCGCATGTCATATCAGTTATGGACTAAAAAAGCCACTTATTGGGTTGCATTAAAGGCTAGGTGGCATTACGGTAGACCAAAACGAAGGTGGAGAGATGAACTTGACTCTTACCGGAGGGGCTGGCTCGCAATGATCGAAGACAGACGTATGTAGGTAGGATATAACGGGTTAATTAGATTAGATTATAATATCTAAGGTATACTGTAAAAAAACCACCTGTCTTATTTTTATTATTTGTAAAATTTGTGTACAACAATGAATATAAGTAGTTTCCTTGCGTGATCGCGTCAGAAATGAGGATATCCGCAGGAGAACCAAGGTTACGGACATAGCCCGAAGAATCGCCAAACTTAAGTGGCAGTGGGTAGGGCACATTGCACGCAGAACAGATGGTCGAAGGGGGCGAAAGGTTCTGGAATGACGACCACATACGCGACGACGCGGAAGATGCAGCGTTGGAAGGTCTCCCACAAGGTGGATCGATGACCTGGTGAGGGTCGCGGGAATCCGATGGATGCGAAATGCACAGGACCGGTCATTGTGGCGACATTTGGGGGAGGCCTATGTCCAACAGTGGACGTCTTTCGGCTGAAATGATGATGAAAGAATATAGATTCGATTTACATTAGAAAGTAAAGAGGACGTTAAGGTAGTCAAATTCTATTATAATGAAATGATAGGAAACGACTGTTTCTGCCATTGATTACATATTGGTAATACTACACGTGGTAGCATTTTATTATTCTTAACTTGAAGGTGAATTTCCTCGTTTGACTCTCGCATTGTTATCCTTCCATCAGTTGCAAACAAGCTCATTTAAACAATATTTTTCTTTCATTCTACCACAGATTACAAAAACACACCTGCGACGTGGCCAGTTGTTTCATGACTGAAGGTTTAGTTTATTCATGACATTGTCCCCTGCCAGTAGTTAATTATGACGTTGCCTGGTTCGGTGGGCACAACTTTCAAATTGGATTACTCGCACCATCGCTCTCTCTCGCTAGTTGACAACTAATCGAGCGTGCGTTAGCTGCTTTTTTTTATAAGTACGCGCTTTTGAAGCGCTCTAGCGGAAGAGTGGGTGGAGTTGCGGTCAATTGTTGCATACCATCAAGTTATTTTACAGATTGCAGATAATATAAATATTATAACAACGTTATTTTAGGAGAAACAATTGGCTAAGACTATAACCACGCTCGTCATAATTTTAGCCGAAGGACGTGCGTTGTTCTTGGAGACATACCTCGGACATACTGATTACCGGCTACCGTAGGCGCGGGCTTGCGGACGGCGAGCAATGGGTGGCTCGCCGTCCGACCGTCCGGTAACCGTCCGGACGGAGCGTAAGTTACCGACGGCGCGTATTGTTCCCAGCAGGGTCGAAGCCTACTGGGGCCAAGGGTCTGATTCTGAAAGGAAGACTCGGCCCTGGTACGAAAGGCAACGAAGGAACAGGAGTGGGTTTTTAGTCAGTAAAAGTCTGACACTATCTCCCGCCCCGCCCAAGAGCGGGGGATGTCATAAGATGATGTTCCCACCGGAAAAAAAAACCTCGGTCCTATGATTTACGATCGATTGACACAATCACATTCGGTTTAATCGAGCCCTCAAAAGGTATGTGCTATTATCAATTGTTTTTTTATGTCAATTGTTTTATTTAAAAGCTTTGACGTACCTATAACCGTAAATTACGTAATGCATACTTCCATAGAATTTTAAATACCTTAATGTCTACACCATCCCGCTTCTCATTAAGATTATACTGAGGCCTAGTGTCCCTCAGGTGCACCCAGAGACATTAGCCTGAGGGCAGAAGTTGTGTCATCATTTAAGCCTAAAGTTGAAATTAGGTCACAGGCTTACAGCGCAGATTGGCTTGTCGACCCGCATCAGAGCGGTCTTATACTTAGCTCGTCATTAATTAACTATTGAAATGTTTGTTCTTTCTAATAACTGGTAGTGTCATTGATAAGATAGTTAGCTTTTCAAATGATGAATGATATTTATTTTGAAAATCTATCGGTACTAAGATAATAAAGAAGAAGAAGAAAGAAAGAGTTAGTTGGTCGCGCTAATCTCAAGAAATATTAGATCAAATAGAAAAAATATTTTAGTGTTGGTTAGCCCATTTATCAATATAATATCACGCTATGGCCATAAAGATCGGAGCAGTAACCAAAGACGCGGGTGAAATGGCGGTGGACAGCTAGTTGACAATTTCAACTGGCCTACCCTGAGGAGATACACCAAAACAAATACAGAGGTCAGACTCTTTTTTAAAATCCATATAATTAACATGTTTTGGCCAAACAATACATATGAGAACCGTGTAGATTAATTAATGTATGAAGTGGTATTTTGACGATAGGATTACACAGATTGGAGTGGACGTGTCCAAACTGAGCAAGAATTTATTCGATATCGTGTTTCTTAGGACTACTAAAAAGGAAGTAACGGAGCTTGCTTCTTTCCTAAGTGTATTTGTCATTCACAACTATTTCGTCACCAATTGATTGAATGATACTCAAACTTTGTCACACCAGTGCGTATCTCCCCGTGTGTATGTGGTCAGGACAGCTCTGCCTTTCACCTGGTGTATCTATATCCTACTTGAAATGTGAAGTGATCGTCCATGGCGGGCAAGAAGAAAAGTTAGGCATCTCTTGTGAGGGCGCGATTGAGTGTCGTGTACTTGTAATAGTGTCAAAATCCAAACTAAAAGCCTCTTCTAATTACCTGAACTACAAATTTGTTTAAATTTAAACAATTTCGAATACTGAAGCTCAGCACCAAACTTTGCCAACTAGATGAAGCTGATATTTAAGTTGTTCAAAAATTTAAACAGGGTTTAAAAAGTTCTGAGTTCCGACACCCCTTTCACTTGCACCTAGTAGTTTTTGTTAAGCAGGAGTAAATTTTAATTGAAATGGATGATGAAGTTAAGGAAACTTAAGGAGCGGGGAATTCTGGACGTCTTTTCATTCAAACATTATAGAATGAGTGGACTGGCAATATTCACAGCGCTTTTACTATTTAACGTGAAAAACTATTTTCTACGTTTCTACAATCAGAGAACTTTTACTACGGTCTCACAAAAGGGAACAGCAGTAAACAAATGCATAATAAGAAAGGCACAAGCATCGACCTGCACGTTGTTAACATCGTTATGAAAATCTGCATCCCCACAGGTTTGAAAGATAGTCAACAGTAGCCGCGCACAACCGGAATTCACGGATATTGTACTTGCTTATTTATTCTTTACAAATTCACAGAGCATCACAAATATTTTCTTAACAAATTCAAGTTGCCCGTGCAGCTTTTCAGTTTTCACCATACATTTTTCGCTTACAATTATTTTAAAACAGATGCACGAAAACGTAAAAATCTGGAATACAATTTGCATGCTGTCTGCGCTTCGACAATAGAAAATAAAAGCGTGGCCTTTCGAACACAAACTGCTGTCGGTAAAGTAAATATCATCCCATATCAATTGGTATGTACGCAGCGGGAATTATGAATTATATCGCTCGTGTAAAATTTATTCGTAGCCGTTACTTTTGGGATAGAAGGGATATGAGAGAGAATTGTAAGATTTAGATGTGAAAAGAATTTCTTTTTTAGAGAGATTACTTGGAGCTACAGCTGTACAAAGTATTTGAAGCATTTATTAGCGGTTTCTACAGACACTGGTCGTTCAGCTTGAACAGTTGCTTTACGTAAGAAAAAAATTTATACTAAAACTTGATTGCAGTGCCACGTACTTTGTCCAATTGTAAATCTATATCAGGGAAGTAGCGGAAGTAGTCATGTCGGAACTGAATTGGGAAGCGAAAGTCTTTGAATTTGGTTTGTCGGAATCGGAACCGAGATCGGAGGCAGATATAGAAGAGTCAAATTAAACATTAGTAAAACTAATAAAAACTCGGTCAGGTATAAATAAAGCGTGAACTCACAACATGCCAAATACAAAACAAAACAATAAGTGAAAGAGTAATTGATAGAAAGAACAGGGGGAGGGGGGTTCCCCACGCGACAAGTATAAATTTGTTTATACCTCCGTTATAAGTTCCGATTCAAAATCGGAATCGAAATCGGAACCGGACTAGAAAATCAATCAAAAGTTCGGAACTCCGGAATGAACCGGAATCGAAATCAAACCTCCGTAACATCTCTGATCTAAACCATCTAGAGACCCATCCAAACACACTATACCCATACTTATGTACATACAGATCATAACAGAGTTTCTATGCTGTCAAACATATCTTAGCGTCCTGTCTATTTCACCTAACCTTTTGTACAAGTTGAAGGGAGATAATCGAATCTACTTTTATACCATATAGACTTTTTTGGCACTCATTACGGGTCGTATCAGCTCAGATTTCTTCACCATTTTCCTGCTGTTTCGTATTAACATGTCAGGTGGTGTTGACTGTGGCCGTTCTCACGACCTATTTATAGTTATTATTAATGATAATGAACTTTCATGCTCTGTTAATAGATAATATAATTATTCTTCTGTCGTTACCGTACGCGTGTTAAAAGAAACATTTTGCTTGAACGAGGAGAAAAAGTTAAGGCGAAATTACGAGCACGGATTCTTGCGGCTTTTTGACTGTAGTGTTGGTACAGACATTCATTTGTTCGTTATTGTAGTCATTTTGTCTTTGTGTGTCCCAAGTTATTTTTTTTTTACCGACTTCAAAAAAAGGAGGAATGTACCAATTCGGTTGTATTTTTACGGTTCCGTACCTCAAAAGGAAAAAAACGAGGCCCTTATAGTATCACTTTGTTTTCCGTCCGTCTGTCTGTCAAGACTTTTTATCTCGGGAATTCGTAGAGGTATCGACTTGAAATTAAAACCATATACTCAAGTCTGCGATCTCTTGAAGCTGTAAAACAATCAGATTTCTAAGTTAACTGAAAAAAACGATACGGGTGTTTATGTCGCAAAAAACCTATATTTCGACACTCTAGAGGAAATCAAAATTCATAGGGTACTTCCCGTTGACCCAGAATCCTGAAATTTGGGATAAAGCAAGGTCTTATAGCACAAATATAGGAATAAATCTGGAAACTGTAAATTTGTTGCTACGTCACAATTATTTTTTTTGTGATTCGGTAAAATCTTCCGAAACTCCATGCCGGAATTGAACTATTTACATAGGTAAGTAAATTTGTACGGAAAAAAAAATATCTCCTATTCTGTCATGTCACCCGTTACGCTACCACTAACTCCTCTCACAATACAACCATCTTTTCTTTAGGCTGCCTCTCCTTCTCCATCCAGCCACATGTCCTGGGTGAGAATCGAACACACGACCTCCGGCATAGCAGGCAAGGCCACTAACCACTAGACCAACAGGCAATACAAGCACCTACCTTAGCTCAGGATTCAGGGTTTCACTTATTCGTAACCTAGTACTGTGCTAATAAATAATTCATTATTATAAAAAAAAAAAACAACTTAACCTACATTTTCCAAATGAATCCTTCAATACTCTAATAGGCTCACGTTTGGATCGTATCTCAACAAAACGTAATTTCCCGGCCACATCCACACCGCTCTACAATTGGCACAAACGAGCTAGAAAACTCAACTTTGGCACAAGTTTTGGACTTTTCCCTGAGCGTTTGGAATACTGTGACAATTTGAGACCAAAGTTAGGTGAATGCGGTTTTCGGGTTACATCTGCAGTGTTTAGTTACGGGCTTATTGTAACTTATGGGAGACTTGCACGTTTAATATAGTTTTGAGGTGATGTTACTGTACGTGAGAATTGTGTAGACTCTAGTGGATGTTTGTGTTGCGTTGAGCGGACTTTAGCGTGTTTTGCTAGAGTTGTTGCTTTTCTGTGTACGGGATTGTTAAACTTTTTTGTTAATTTTTTTATTGTTATAAACTAGTGCTTGGCTGCGATCTCACCTGATGGTATGTAATGCAATTGAGTTGATGCAACCGTTAAATTGTTGTTGTTGTTGTTTCTAGTTTTCTTTCTCTGTATATCTTTAACCTGTGAGTCAATAAGATTAGCGTTGATGGCTATTTTATGCTTTGCTTATTTAATTTACTTATAAATTTTGTCGTTGTTCATGTAATTTTGTAAAAAACAGCTTCTACTAATGGCTTTCGCTTCGGAAATTATTCCAAGGGAACCAGCGGGAGTACCAGGGAAAAATATCCTATATGGTATATCTGAATATGGTACTTTCATCTAAATTCTCTTAGCCTTTTTTTTTTTTTTTTTTTTTTTTTTATTCACGATAGGTTCGCGCTTGACCGCCATCTCACCTGATGGAAAGCGATGATGCGGTCGACGATGGAACGCGCTTACCTAGAAGTAACCTATTCACTCTTGACTTAAAGATTACCGGGTTGTAGCCTTTTGAGCGTGTTGGAGTAATAAACATAGACACACGAACATACAAACTGTCGCCTTTATGATATTAGTATGATTAATAATATAGCATAATCAGCCAGGTTGGTGAATATCACATGTCTTCGTATTTTTGGTTCTAGGACATGCCGGTTTCCTCACGATGTTTTCCTTCACCGTTTTGAGAGCAGTGGTGATGAAATAAATTACACAAAGTAATGCGTCTGATTGGGTTTGAACCCGCGACCTACAACTCATAAGTCGGGGCCGTTACCACTCGGCCACCACTGCTCTCGATTTATATATCATAAGACAAAGTTTAGAAGGAAATAAATTACAACTTTTTTCATTTTAAAAATTCTGTTGTTTGGTTCATTTTCGAATAAATGGTTCATATCCTGGCAGGATAGTAGGTACTTGCTTCATATGAATGTTTTAACTTTTAAGTTACCATATCTGTGCCAAATCTTTAATTAGTCTCAGCTTTCATTAAAACTTTGTCCATTGGTATTATTCTTGGCTTTGAAGATACATATAATTCTTTTGTATGTGTGTGTTGTCTTACTCCTCCTAAACGGCTTGACCGATTCGGATGAAACTTTGTGTGTATATTGGAGTGGGTTCCTGTATGGCTTAAAATACAATAGAACCCGCTAGGTGGCGCGATTAGGTTCTCAATTTTATTTTCTGAGAGAAAAACGTCTGCCGGGACCCGCAAGTAGAATTATAAATCTATTCAAAGTTTAATAAATTCATTAATATCAGCTTTTTGTTTGATCAAAACTAGTTTTTAAAAAAGTTCTGTTTTCTCTTTTTTTAAAGAGAGAAATCGTCAAATAACTTCTCATGCTCTGGATGGAATGAGATGGAGTGTCAGACTTTTACTGACTAAAACCCACCTGTATTCCTTGACGGGAACGATTGACACAGGTAGGTTATAGGTAGTTAGTAAAAGTCTGATAAACCTTCTCACTCCACCCTTGAACGAGAGAAATCATTTGATGATTACCCATCTCAAAAAAAAAATCTGTATTCCTTCAGTTATTATTTGTGTTCCAGGGTCATGGTATCTCTTTCGAACTATCCTGCAACGAAAATAATCCTTCAGCCTAATTACAGTTCGGGGGCAATTTCAGTAACCCATATTAAAAGGTAACAAGGTAAGGTAGTTTTTATTATCAATTTAATTTAGGCGTTTCAAATAAGCTGACGTCTACCACAGATAGATCTTTAAACGAAACAGCTGCAAGAGAATATGAGCTAAATGAATTTTTAATTATGAAAACTTATTACACGATTGACGATTTTTTCTTAATGACGGTTCACTAATTGATTGACATACTGCTACTCTGTTTGACATTATTATTTTGATCCTGTTTGACTTATTTTGTACTTCCGTTTGACATTATTATTTTGATCCTGGTTGATTTATTTTTTATTTCCATTTGACATTATATAATATTATTTTCATTTTTATTACTATGACATTTATTAAGCTGACATTTTTAACATAAATATATTCTTTTTAAAAAGCAAAGGAATTTAAAAAATAAAAATTGTAAGAATTTGCATGCCAATGTGATGTGAATGTGATGATAAAATATGGACACACCTATGTACTAACTATACCCATGTTTGCAAAATAAATGATTATGATTATAAAAAAAAAAGTAGCTTTACTACAGTAACCACAACGTTTAAATAAATCGTGTACCACTATACCTTCAGCCGCCTTTGTCTCTCTCTTCCCTACTATTCCGGTCCATCTAAACTTTGATAGTTCGCGATTGCCGTTAGCGATAAAACTGCTCGGTTCACAATCGCTTTAAAAATCCGTTTGAGCAAACTATCTGCTGTATTATGAAACGCTTTACAAAATGTTTTTATACTATTTTGTTAAATTGAAGGGCTTGACTGATCCTAGAAGTTATGCTGCTAAGATTACGTTTGACTTATCAATGTACTTTTTTATAGATATAAACTAGTGCTTAACTGCGATCCCATCTGCCTCCCTAGATAAGTTACGATCGTTTCGTTTGCGTCGAACGCCAAGAGTAGGCCACGCCTCCTATTCCATTGTTCTGACGTGACTGAGCGTTCAGATGACGTCAGAACAAAGGAATCGGAGGCGTGGTCTACTCGAGGCGTTCGACGCAAACGAAACGATCGTAACTTGGCTAGGGGGGCTGATAGTAAGCAGTGACGCAATCGTAGATGATGAGGCGCACTAGTTTATTAAGAGCATATTTTAGCCTTGAAGACACCTAAATTATAATCGAATATCAGCAGAGTATCAGCAGCTCAACTTTGGTAACCGGGGTTCTGTCCCCACGTGTGTGCGGATGCGGGGTGACTCAGTGGTGGACATCTCGTTCGCCAGCCCCGCTCTGTCGCCGCGTGTCGTCGACTGGCGCGTTATGGAGGGGGTGGAGACGTTTTCGGACCACCGGTACATCCGGTTCGACGTCTCCGCCCAAACCTCGATTGCGCCGGTCCGACAGAACCCTTGTGGTCCGCGGTGGGCGCTGAGGCAGATGGACCGGGAGCTCCTCCTGGAAGCCGCGACGGTACAGGCCTGGGTGCAAGCACCGGACAGGCCTGTCGACATAGACGTCGAGGCAGAGTGGTTCCGGGAGGCCATGTCGCAAATTTGCGACGCGGCAATGCCCCGAGTCCCTCCAGGACGTGCTCAGCGCCAGGTATACTGGTGGTCGCCGGAGATTGCGGCACTGCGCAACGCGTGCAATGCCGCGCGACGCCGGTATGCCAGATACCGCAGGCGCCGCATCCGTCCACCGGATGCGGAGGCCAGAGAGGCGGAGCTGTACGAGGGATACAGAGCGGCAAAGCGCACCCTCCGAGCGGAGATAAGGCGGGCCAAACTTGAGGCCCGCAACGTGTGGCTGGGGACTCTGAATGGGGACCCATGGGGACGCCCGTACAAGTTGGTACGGGACAAACTCCGCCCCTGGGCTCCCCCGCTGACGCAGAGTCTCCGGCCCCAGCTCGTGGAGGGTGTGGTGAGCACTCTGTTCCCCACGCGAGGGGAACACTCTCCCCCGCCCATGGCTCCGCCACCAGCGGTGTCCGACGTGGACCACGATGGCGACGACGACGACAACGCTCCAGAGGTGACCGAGGTAGAGATGAGAGTGGCGGTACGAAGGCTGAGTGCCAAAAATACCGCCCCAGGACCCGACGGCTTGCCTGGGAAGGCATGGGTCCTGGCCATGGAGGCTCTCGGGCCTCGACTAAGAGGGCTCTTCAGCGCATGCATGGAGAGGGGCCAGTTCCCACTTCGCTGGAAGACGGGGAAACTGGTCCTCATCGCGAAGCCGGGGCGCCCTGCGGACTCTCCGTCCGCGTACCGGCCCATTGTGCTGCTCGACGAGGTGGGCAAGCTCTTTGAAAGAGTAGTTGCAGACCGCCTCGTCGCACACCTAACACGGGTGGGGCCGGATCTGGCGGACGGCCAGTTCGGCTTTCGCAGGAGGCGCTCCACGGTGGACGCCATCATGTGCGTGCGAGCTCTCACGACGGGGGATGCAGTGGCCCAGGGCAGGTGTGTCGTGGCGGTGTCTTTGGACATCGCCAACGCCTTCAACTCCCTGCCTTGGAGTAGCATTGGGAGGGCACTCCGGTATCACCGGATGCCCGACTACCTCTGTCGTGTGGTCGAGGCGTACCTGTCTGACAGGTACATAACCTACCCTGGTCACCAGGGGGTGTGGGAACGTCGAGAGATGTCGTGCGGTGTTCCGCAGGGATCGGTACTAGGGCCGCCCTTGTGGAACATCGGATACGACTACGTGCTGCGCGGCGACCTCCCTGACGGGGTCAGCGTGGTCTGCTACGCAGACGACACGCTGGTCCTGGCGCAGGGAGAGTCGTACCAGGCGGCGGTCGAACTAGCGACACGCGGGGTCGCGACAGTCGTTGGCAGGATCCAGGAGCTGGGACTCGAGGTGGCATTGCACAAGTCCGAGGCCATGTGCTTTCACGGCCCTCGGAACGCGCCACCACCAGGTTCCCAGCTAACGGCGGGAGGAGTCCACATCGGCGTCGGGTCAACGATGAAGTACCTGGGACTCGTTCTCGACAGCCGGTGGGATTTCGACGAGCACTTCCGACGTCTGGCTCCCAAACTAAATCGGACTGGGGCTGCCCTCGGGCGGCTCCTGCCCAACCTTGGGGGTCCAGACGCCTCCTGCCGGAGGCTCTACGCGGGGATCGTTCGGTCCATGGCCCTTTATGGCGCGCCGGTGTGGGCGCCGGGGCTGCGGAAGCAGCCGGCGGCCCGGCTGAACGCGTGCCAGAGGGTCATGGCCATACGGATGGTGCGAGGATACCGGACGATTTCCCGCGAAGCGGCGAGCCTTCTTGCTGGCCAGCGACCATGGGATCTGGAGGCAACAGTCCTTGCACTCATGCACGAACGGCGCATGGAGATGCAACGCCGGGGCGAAACTCCGCTGCCGCAACAAGTCGCGGCATGGCGGACAGAGTTCCGGCGAGTTCTCATGGTGAAATGGCGACAGCGACTGTCGCGACCCCGTGCTGGGCACGCCACAATTATGGCGGTAAGTCCCCTCTTTGAGGCGTGGTTGGAAAGACCTCACGGCGTCCTTACATTCCGCATGACGCAGGTCCTCACCGGACACGGTAAGTTCGGGAGGTTCCTGCACCGGATTCGTGCGGAAACGACGCCCGGGTGTCGCCACTGTGTGGCCCACCCGGAGGACACGGTGGAGCACACGGTGGAGGTGTGCCCCGCTTGGGCAGAGCAACGCCGTGACCTCGTGAGGGCAATCGGCGGCGGTGATCTCTCGCGCCGGGCCTTGGTTCAGGCCATGCTCCGGAGCGAGGAGGAGTGGCAGGCGGTCGCCTCCTTCTGCGAAGCAGTAATGCTAGCTAAGGAGGCGGCCGATCGCGTGAGGCAACGGTCCTTACGCTCCAACCGCCGCCGGGATTCCGATCCCGATTTCCGGCCACCGTAGGCGCGGGCTTGCAGACGGCGAGCAATGGGTGGCTCGCCGTCTGATCGTCCGGTAACCGTCCGGACCGAGCCCAAGTCGTCGACGGCGCGTTTTGTTCCACGCGCGCCTCAAGGAGATGTCAGCAAATCGTAGGGGCCCAGCAGGGTCGAAGCCTACTGGGGCCACGGGTAGTGTGAAAGCGGAACCCGGGGCCCTGGGACGAAGGCAACGAAGGAACAGGAGTGGGTTTTTAGTCAGTAAGAGTCTGACACTATCTCCCGCTCCGCCCAAGAGCGGGGATGTCATTAGGATGATTTTCCCACCCAATAAAAAAAAAAAAAAAAAAAAAAAAGCTCAACTTTGGTAAATAATAATTAATCCATTGTGCTGATAATTAACTTTTAAAGGGAACTTAGGTTAGGTTAGGTTACGATGGTTCTGACGCGCTGTATGATATAAAAGTCCCTAAGAAATAAAGATTAAAAAATAAAATAAAATTGATTGGCTTAAGTTTTGATAGAAATATTTCTGACGTTTGTGAAGCTGATGTATTTTATGAGATTACTTTGGTTGACAGCACATTTTTATTCGGAGTGTAAAATAAAAGCTTTGTGAGTGTGTCAACGCTCTTTTAACATGCCCTTTGAACCAAAAATATTTTTTTTTTATAGTTTCTCATTCATATGGGAGAGGTTTTAGCCAATTTAAAGTTATTTTCAGTCACGAAGAAGTATTGGGAAAATATTTAGTCGAGCATTTAGTTTATTGTGTACTAGCTTCTGCCGGCGGCTTCACTCGCGCGAATGTAAAAAAAGTAGGTGTCGTGGCCAGATCGTTTTAAACGTTAAAGTTTGATGATATTTCAATCCTCGTTTGGCCTACTTTCTTTAGACCTTTTATTATCATCGATAGGCATCGGCCCTGCTGAACCCCTACGATCTGCTGACATCTCTTTGAGGAGCACGTGGGTCACTAAGCGCCTTTGACGACTGGGCCCGATCCGGTTAATTACCAAACGGTCAGACGGCGAGCTACCCATTGCTCGACGTCCGTAAGCCCGCGTCTACCGTGGCTGGTAGTCGGGGTCAGAATTAGCCCTCTTAGGGGGTAAATGCCATGCCTGCCATGTTATATCTCTGCACCACCCTAAGGTCGACTGGTAGAAAATGCCTAAGGCATTAAGTCCGCCTTTGTACAATGTTTCATTAGTGCATAAAGTTTTAAATAAAGAAATAAATTTTGGAAAACTATCTTCTTTTCTTTTTCTCTCTATTTTTTTTTTCTTTCTATTTTATTACTCACTGTCTTCAGTGTTCGTATCATCTTTATGCTGATGATCTTCAGTTGTATACGTCTGCGCGGGTGGGAGGTTTGTCAGACGCTATAGAGGATATAAACCGGGATCTGGAAGCTATCAGTAGCTGGTCTGATAGGTTTGGGGTGTCTGTAAACCCCTCAAAATGTCAGGCCATTGTTATTGGTAGCTCACGCATGATGGGTAGAGTAGCGGTTAGCTCTCTTCCTCCTATTGTTTTTAATGGCGCCGTTATTCCTATCAGCCCTAGTGTAAAGGATCTCGGTTTGCAACTAGACTCGACGCTTGGCTGGCAAAGTCAAGTTGCTAGTGTCTGCCAAAAAGTCAATGGCACTTTGCGGTGTCTGTATCGTCTGAGAAACTTTTTACCTGCAAAGACGAAGGCAATGCTTGTGCAAACTTTGATTTTCCCTATTATAGACTATGGTGACGTGTGTTACTTTGACCTGAACTCGGTCTTACTGGATAAGCTCGATAGACTCCTTAATAACTGTATCCGATTTATATTTAATTTGAGAAAATATGACCATGTGTCGAACTTCAGGTCTGAGCTCAAATGGTTGCCAATTCGCCAGAGAAGAACTTTGCGCGCTTTGACTACACTTTTCTCTCTACTCAACTATCCCACGCCTCCATCCTATCTCATTAGTCACTTTCAATAACTATGCTCTTCACACGCAAGAAATCTGCGTTCTTCTAACAATCTCCTTCTGCTCTGTCCTTCTCATACTTCTGATTTTGTCCATTCTTCCTTCTATATACA
Source organism: Mythimna vitellina (assembly GCA_949316375.1). NCBI lineage: Eukaryota > Metazoa > Arthropoda > Insecta > Lepidoptera > Noctuidae > Mythimna > Mythimna vitellina. Next base: position 9,066,569 of record OX438696.1, read on the forward strand.
GTCCATCCTTCTGTGGAATGCGCTTCCTCTCGATATCAGGACGGCCGAAAGTCGATATGCATTTAAGCGGAAGGTGCGGAATCATTTGCTCCATCAATAGCAGAATCGTCTCAAAACTTCTTTCGTTACTTTATATTAATATATATGTATATATATTATATTAAATATATATGTATGTGCATTTTAATTATATGTATATATATATTTTTTATGCTCTTGTTTTTCGTGTAAAATTTTCTTTTTATGCACCTACCATATTGTCTCTTCACCACCCTAGGTTGACTGGTAGAGAATGCCTAAGGCATTAAGTCCGCCTTTGTACTTTATGTTGCATGAAGTTTAATAAATAAATAAATATGTCATAAAAGGAATCCATGTGCAAAATTTCACGCTCCTAGACCCCAGTTTTAGCTGTGCGTTGATATGTTAGTCAGTTTTTCCTTTTATATATTTAGATAGACAGACGTAATACGTTACTTGTTTGGTATACTAGGGACTTACCATGACATGTTAAAATATCAGCCGATCGAGCGAGAAAGAGGGTTGGAGCTATACACCCTGTATAGCTCCATCCATTTAATAGTTCAGTTTAGGTCGTAAAATAGATAGCTTCAAGTGTTCGTGGTAGCAAGGCTGACGTCTGCACAAATCGTCTAACAATAACGATTGACCTAGTGATATTTCGGTAAGCGCGGTGCATAATATGTAAATCCTAACACATTTCGGTTTTACTGAAAATAGTAAGCGCCGTTACAATGTCACGATCCATTTTAGGTTATTAGTTGTTCGCTGTCTGCAGAACAGTTTTATTTTTAACCGACCTTAAAAAGGAGGAGGTTCTATGTTCGGCTGAATGTATGTTCTCCGATTTCTCGGTCAATTGTGGACCGATATTGAAATTTTGTTTTGATTGAAAGGTTATGCTTCCGAATTGGTCCTATAGAAATATTGTTATGATCTGATTATGAATTTCGAAGTTATAGAACAGAACTCCTCATACGATCACAGCAGAATCGTCGTAACAAGTAAAATTGCTTTGTTTATACGTGTAGTAGATGATTAACTGAAAGAAGAGGGGAAATATGTCGAACTGATCTAAATATGAAGCCTGAAGTTAGGCACCGCAAGGCCGAGTCCTCGTGGGGGCGATCGGCGGCGGCGATCTCTCGCGACGGTATAGGACATGGTCCGGAGCGAGGAGAAGCGGCAGGCGGTCACCTCCTTTTGCGAAGCAGTAATGCTAGCAAAGGGGGCGGCCGATTGCGTGAAGCAACGGTCCTCACGCCCCAACCTCCGCCGGAATTCCGATCCCGATTTCCGGCCACCGCAGGCGCGGGCTTGCGGACGGCGAGCAGTGGGTAGCTCGTCGTCCGACCGTCCGCTGACCGTCCGGACCGAGACCAAGTCGTCGACGGCGCGTACTGTTCCACGCGCGCCTTAAGGAGATGTCAGCAAATTTAGGAGCCCAGCAGGGTCGAAGCCTATGGTCAAGGGTCTGATTCTGAAAGGAAGACTCGGCCCTGGTACGAAAGGCAAAGAAGGAACAGGAGTAGGATTTTAGTCAGTAAAAGTCTGACACTATCTCCCACGGGGGATGTCATATGATGATTTTTTAGTTCCTATTTGGCGTCACAGATGTCGCTAGATACATATGTTTGAAAAGGGTTAGTAAAAGCACGAAAAATAGTTTTGTTCACAAATGGTATCAAGTTTTGATCTGAATGCAGATGAAAACTAGAAGTCTCGAGTTTGTATTGAATCTCTGTTACATAACCAATTCATTTATTGGATTCAACGCCGGACTAAAAGCTACATTTAGCATATTTTATAGAATGGGTCCATGGGTTGATTTACGAAAGGGCAGTACCCCGCGGGGTACTGGAACGCTAGGCAAAGGAGGAACATAGGTTGTGAAATTTAATCAGTAACAGCCCATCCTAGAGCAGGAGAAATCATAAAACAAACATAGCATAATCAGCCTTTTAATGTTCCCACTGCTGGGACTCAGGCCTCCTCTCTAGGAGAGAGAATGGGCCGTAATCCACTACGCGGGCCAGGTGCAGGTTGGTGAACGTCACATGTCTCCGAATTTTTTGGTTCTAGGACATGCCGGTTTCCTCACGATGTTTTCCTTCAACGTTTTGAGAGCAGTGCTGATGAAATAAATAATACAAAGAAATGCGCCTGGCTGAGTTTGAAACCGCGACCTACAACTCGTAAGTCAGGGCCGTTACCACATGGCCACCACTGCTCTAAATAAAACATATTTTATAGAAATGAACGGCTCAATGAAAATATAAAGAATACATTATCAGAGTTGATCCTATGATAAAGAATGTTTCTATTCAAATGTTGGTACTTTCATCTCTTGAAAGATTTGCAGTGAATTAAAATTTATCTGTATATTTTTGGGTTTCATTAACCCCTGTTGTAGGTTATGATTTAGTATATCTATATGTCTATATTTAATGTTTGTATCCGATTTGTTATTATGGTCCGGGTGTTACACTAGGAAAGCGAAAGTTTGTATGCATGTGTGGGTCTACGCTTGCATCACGCTTGAATGGATTTAGATGAAATTATGAATGGATTTGGCGAGCTACCTATTGCTCGTCGTCCACAAGCCCGCGCTTGCGGTGGCTGGAAATTGGGATCGAAATCCTGGCGGCTGGGGCGCGAGGGCTATTGCCTCCTACTGCTTCGCAGAACACACCCGGTGGCACCCGGGCGTTTCTTCTGCATGAATCCGGTGCAGGAACCACCCGATCTTACCATGTCCGGTAAGGACCTGCGTCATGCGGAAGGTAAGTCGCCGTGTTGCCTTTCCAGCCACTGCTCAAAGAGGGGACTTAACGCTATAATTATGGCGTCCAACCAAGAAATCCAACTCGGTTGGGTAGCATTTGGGAAGCTGCGCGGTATCTTCTCGTCCAATATAACACAGTGTTTCAAGACCAAAGTCTCAGTGCGTGTTGCCAGTGATGACGTATGGCTCCGAAACGTGGTCGCTTACAAATGGGCCTCATAAGAAGACTGAAAGTCACTTAAAGGGCAAAGGAAAGGGCTATGCTCGGAGTTTCCTTGTGTGATCACATCAAAGATGAGGATATCTGCAGCACTAAGGTTGCTGACATAGCTCGAAGAATCGCCAAACTTAAGTGGCAGTGGGCAGGGCACATTGCACGCAGAACAGATGGTCGATCGGGACGAAAAGTTCGGAGTGATGACCACGTACCGGAGGACGCAGCGTTGGAAGGCCAGAAACAAAGGCCTTGTGGGAAGAAGGTGGACCGATGACCTTGTGAGGGTTGCGGGAATCCGATGGATGCAAAACGCACAGGACCGATCGTTATGGCGACACTTGGGGGAGGCCTATGTCCAACAGTGGACGTTTTTCGGCTGAAATGATGATGATGATGACTATATTTTTTGTTACGTTTGAGTTTTAATTTTGTGTTTCTCCATTGATTTTATCATCACACTTACAAAGAAAAAAACACACGTTTCTTACAATTTCTTCCCTAGTTTAGAGAACGACCCAGTAATGATAGATCGCGGTTCCTTTCTTCAGCAATTACGGTTAACTTTATTACCATTAACTTTGATCCGTTCTGCTGATTCCAACGAATTACGACTCAAGATAAGAGAACGACTTTTTCAGTATTCATTCAAGTAAAAAGTGTTCAGAATTGTCTTACCTTCTGAAGGGATAAGAAGAAATAATAATCTTGATTATACTTTTTCGAAGCTGCTGGCTTTTAAAGTACCAACATATGTCAAAATTAAGGACGTGAATGAAACATAAACTTTTTGTAGGTTTTTTTTAGGTGGGAAAATCATCTAATGAAAAATTCCACTCTTGGGCGGAGCGTGAGATAGTGTCAGACTTTTACTGACTAAAAACCCACTCCTGTTCTTTCGTTGCTTCGTCTTAGGGCCCCGGGTTTCGTTTTCACACTACCCATGGTCCCAGTAGGCTTCGATCCCGCTGGGCCCCTATGATTTGCTGACATCTCCCTGAGGCGCGCGTGGAACAATACGCGCCGTCGTCGACTTAGGCTCGGTCCGGACGGTTACCGGACGGTTGGACGGCAGGCTACCCATTGCTTGCCGTCCTAGATCAATTATGTGCAACACAGTTGCCAAACATTGGGGTTATTAGGAACTCTTCAATTGTTTTTTTTTATTAGCCTGTTCAGTCTCACTTCAGAGCATAGGCCTCCCTCAACTCCTTCGGGGAGGCCCTCGCTTCCTCTTGCCAGTTCTGGAGCGAATCCGTCGCACTGTTTCAGGGTATCAACTTTGTACCACTTTGGCCTACAGTTTGTCGGGCATGCGGCAGACATGTCCTGCCCAGTCCCATTTCAGTTCGGCAATCTTTTAAGTCACATCAATTATTCTATTGGATCAGATTCTAATACTACGATACCACTACTACTGTTGACTGTGTGTCTACTGTTCTACTACTAGTATGCATGTTATATCCATAAAAAAATTAAGGTAATATTTTGTTTGCAAATTAGGTATCAAAAATTTTGAGAATAAGGTTACTTTACTAATACTTGAATTCGGAATCAAATTTTGGAACCACAAACTCTATGTCATACATGATATAGTACACATTACATTGCAACCTATAGATACTTCTTTAGGACTTAAAAAAAAAAAAACAATGCTAAAGTCGACACCTGAGCTAGTGGATTTAATTAATTTTGAATCTTGAATTCAAATAAAAAAAAAAACATCAACGTTTAAAAAAGGAAGGCAGCCATATTTTTGTGACACATTAACGTAACGCCACGCCATTTCCTTTTCCTAGTGCTAATTAAATAAAGGGCCACTCGGGTTGCCTCCTACAAACATGATGGAGTCTTTCATGTGGACGCTACAAATATATCGAATTAACGCTACGTCGTGTTAGTTAATTATTTATCTTTCTTTCATTTCACATTTGGACTTAACACGCAAAAATGGCGGCCCTTATGGAAGATTCATGTGTTGCACGTGTACGGAAAAGCTAATGTGCACTTTACATAATTTGTTTTTAAATTTTTGGCGATGTCATGATGTTTTTGCTTCTGAAGAAAAAAAAGTTGTGTTTTTCTTTGCGAAGTCACTTAAGTTACATGTTTCTAACATGGAAAAATGTGACAAGATTAGAATAAGCGTGGCGTAGAAAGTATTATTATAGGTAGTTTTATAATCGGGCAATGTTCCATATACGAGTTTTGTCTATAGAATACGTTTTTCCAATACAAAATTCAATGAAAAAAAAAAACTAATAAATGGCCTTGACTTCCCTCACATATAATCTTCAACCCCTCTTCATATCCACTCATGCGTTTAGCCTATCAGATACTGAATTTACTCATACAAAATATGTGTTCTACAAAAACTATAGTACGTTGTATTCTGTCAGTTGGCTTAGCCTTCTCCCAAATTATCGGGGGGTCGGCTTCTAGTGTAACCGGTTGTATGCTGTACAGCAGTTTTTTAAATTCAGTTACAGTTACTGGGTTACACGATACCCCTTGGTAAGACTGGTGCTAGATTTCCAAGCTACGGGGGAATCTAATTTTGTTAAGATGGTCCCCCATCTACGGACCGGTATTGGCAAGTGTTGCTTCTCCATGAAGATCGATTGCGCCAGAAGGACGACATATAATATACCAGGACCGTTCATTATGGCGACACTTTGGAAAGGCCTACGTTCAACAGTGGACTTCTTTTGGCTGAAATGATGATATGTAGGTATGTTTCTTTGGCACGCCCTAGATCTTAAATGGCTTATTGAAATTTAGCTTCAGAGGTGTCGTTAGATTCGTCTTAGTTTTGAGAGTGGCATTGGGTACATCAAAATTATAAAAAAAATAAAATGGTGTATTTTGGGCGCCAAATTGTGTTTAGTAATTATTATTTTTTTCATTATATTAATGTAGGGTATCAAAATAAAGTGTTCAACGAGACCATTCCAAAAGTAATACTCACCAAAACGAAGGAAATAAAACGTTAAAGGTTAACTTTTTTATCTCTAAAACTTCGAAATATTTGTATCTACGGAACCACTAAGAAAGTTGTGTCTATACGTAAAGGTAAAACCCGGTAATCCCGTTCTAAAGCGATGGGCTTGCAACCTGTCACCTTTGTTATTACAATCTATAAACCCGCCCTACATTGCACTGCCGCCGTATTGTGAGAACCGAAGGGTTGGTCTGCTATTTGCTAAGGGTTAGAGAGAAGCTGTTGCGATACAAACAATGGTGTTGGTAATAACGCTTGAGATTTAGAAGGTGGCATAATGTTAATTGTATGTTTTAGAATATATCTGCTATCTTTTTAACTTCAAAAAGGAGGAGGTTCTGTTTTATTGTATATGTTCTTTTCTTAGAACAAACTTGAACAAGTTTGCCCCCTTGTCGCGCGGCATAGGAATACTCAAGATTATTGCTACTGACGTAGATCTAATTGATTGCAGCCTGCCGAGGTACACTGAAACGGCACTAAAGTGCATTGAAATTATTACTGATTTAATAGTTTATGTATATTATTTGTTATTTCTTTGTATAAATTGTATACAGATAAAAAGTTTTTTTCTTTCAAAATAAAATATGATACAGATCTATGAAACACTTATTTCTAATGCCACATCAATTCTAATTGCTAATCTATTTATTTTGTTGGTGTGGGAAATCACCAAATAACTTCTTCTGCTCTTGGTCAGGAGAGAGACAATGTCAGACTTTTATTGGCTAAAGCCCTCCTGTATTCCTTCTGTTGTCTTTCGCGTTTCAGGGCTGCGGCGACTTTCTTGAACAATCCCGCAGCCTTGACAGGGCTGATTACTTATTATTATATACCTTGTAATGGCGTGACGTATCCTAAAGCAATTTTTTTTTTAATTTCTTTCTTCTGTAATGTAACATGTGCAAAAGTCCGCTTACATTCTCCATATTATGTACTGTAACAATGCGTGCTACTCACTAACTGCTCATAAGCCGCCCTTTATTTCCCAGAGATGTCGTAAATAGGTTTGAACAGATTATAACAGGAGACCGTGGTCTTAACTTGAGATTGGTTATGATATTGTAATATATACATTGCTTTTGCAAATTTTTTTTTATTTATTTATTATTATTTATATTGTTAACGTATTATTTATTAATAATTGTAATTATTTATTTTACTTGCTTTTATTTATATAGCCTCTTTTTTATAATGTGAATGTGAGAACACTGTAGACTCCGCGAATTCTTAGGTTCCTTTTTATTATGATTATTTTTATTGTACTTTATTGACCAGTCTACACTGTCCTTACATAATAAATCCAATATATTGTAAACAGAAAATATTGTATCAACAAATTCTTTTTTAAAAGAGTAACCATGGAGTTTCTTGCCGGTTCTTCTCCATAGGAAACGACCAATTTGGAACCGTGCACTAGCTTCTGATGTTTTATAAGTGCCCATGTAGGCCTATGTGAAATAAAAATCTTTGACTTTGACTTTAATATCACAGCTGAATTATTTCTATTACAGTATAGAGTAATAACATGTTGGAAAGACTCAAAGGGAAAATAAATCAGATACTATTTAAAATTTTGGCAACACAGGCCTGTTATCTAGGTTCTAGAGAGGGGCTCATAATTTAATATAATTCGGATCGTTGGATCTGCAAAGCTGAAAGCAGAGAAATAACATTATAGTTTTATACCAAGATTCAAGTGAAGCTCTGTGGATGTTTTAATTATTTGTAAATTAAATCCTAGTGGATGTTGTGACGTAAAGGTGTGTAGTTTCTTATTTTAAGTATCTAAACAACTGGGCAATATGCGGAGTTATTGAAACAGGCGCGATCTCGCTAAAATTGATAGAGTGAATAGGCTCTTAATAAACTAGTGCGCCTAACCATCAATGATTGTATCTCTGCTTACCATCAGGTGGGATCGCAGTCAAGCACTAGTTTATATCAATAAAAAAATAATAATAATAGAGCTGAGAATGTTATTGAAGCATTGACTACCTCAACGGAGTTTGAAAAGGTTGACACGACATATTTGTTGCCAAATACTGCAAAAATATTAGAATGTGCGAAACATTCGAATTCTACTGGAAAACAATGTGACTATACATAGACGCCTTTTCAAAAACGCAATACTTACCAAACTTAAGGCTGGCTAATTCACATTCGAAAACACAACAAAAGAGAACAACGATTAGGTAATATAGTCTATACGTAGATCAAGGGGTAATTCTCGAAATTTGAAAGGTATTATAGTATATTTATCACTAATTTCCATGTTTCCAATTTTCATGTTTTGACCATATTTTGACATTGATTGAGACTAAGATGATATTGTGATTTGAATTTGATCGTTTTTTAGATGAGGTTTGATTTATCTTTATTTCCCATAGAATTTACAATTCACTTACATTCACTTATATTTTTGAGTCGTTTGGGGTTGAAACTCTTGGGCCGTGGGGTCCGAGTGCTCATAACTTGTTCAAAGAACTATCCAAACGCTTAGTAGACACTTCACGTGACCCAAGGGCTGTCTTTTACCTCGGTCAGAGATTAAGCATTGCCATACAACGTGGCAATGCCGCCAGCCTTTTGGGTACACTTCCAGTCGACAGTTATGCGGAGGAGTTTTTTGACGCCATATTTTAGCTAGTAGTTTTTGAATTAAGTGTATATATAGTTTTAATTAGTTAAGTGTTTTATGTATTCATTTTTTAAGGCTTAGTTGTTGAATATCTAACACAACTTACATGAGAAAACTTAAAAATTAATTTACAAAACGTTATTGGTAGCGTACAGTAACAGTTTTGACTTAATTACAATTAAAAGAGAAGGAATAAAAAGTGTAGGGTAGTCGATAAAATATGCATAGTTAAATCGTAAACATACACGGAGTACGAATAACTGATACAGATACGAGAATCGACCTTCAGAAATATATTCGTGAACATCCTTTGAGAACATATAAATCCTTTCAGATTGCACCACATATCGATAAACTTTAACAAATTCATACAAATAATTACGGCAGTCAGAAACCTGAAAATCGAAAACCAGACAGACATACTAACTTTAGCATATCGGTGACTGCCAGTTACTAGGTTGTGAATTTCAAAGGAAATACTGATATTAAACATCTGATTGGGCAGAATTCTGACCCTAACATATTGGCGAATGGACAAGCAAACCAAAATAAAATACAGAACATCAACGCACAAAGTAATCTAGTTCAGCATGCATACATGTTAACTCACATTTCTCTACATGGCGTGCAGCAAAAGAAAATTTAATTTAACCCAAATCATATGCAACGTCAGGAAAACGCATTCGCAATCCCGACTCTAATTAAAAATACAAACGGAATTATTCAGAACGAAAATGTAAATACAAACTTTACGAACGCCCAACGAATAAAGACTCCTTTGATCCACAAGTTTTCATTTACCACTAGCCATGTATAATAATCCATGGCAATAGAAAAACAGTGGGTAAACAATGGCAAAGTTAAGGACGAAGAAATGAGAAAAATCCGCAAGTGAGGCTGCTAGTTTAATATAAAATTCTCGAAGTTGCAAAGTCACGTCGCGCGTCCTAACATCTCAGTGGCTTTTTGCTGTTTACTGCTTTATAAAAGAGCCTAATTTGCCAGAAGCTATTCAATAGGGGGCTAAACAATAAGGATTTTTATTTAAAAACGTCGTTAACTTAAAGGTTTTCCGTTTTTTTGTCAGTTTAAAAGACTTTCATAAAGTAGAAATTTATTTGGGGCTAAAGTTTGTTTAGGTGACTCACTTTATTTTTCGGATTTTAATTAAGTTTGTTACAGTTGGTGGGCAAGTTAGAATAAATAAAATAAAAGTTATCCTAATATTTTATTTTTTAATATTGTTAGGATTAAAGTAGTTACGAGGCTGGATCAAAGGGCTGTAACCAAAGGTAGTACTTCTCGATACGCACCTTACCAGTGTCTATGGTTCCAGAGACCGGAACTTGAGGAAATTCCTGTTATTGTCTTTGAAGACCACTGGTATTTTGGATTCTGCTCCCAACACCGGTGGACTACTTTATTTCATGTTCGTTTTTGTAAGACTCGAAAAATATTTAAAAATGTAATAAATGTGAGCAGTGGTGGCCGAGTAGTAATGTCCCCAACTTACGAGTTGAAGGTCGCGGGTTCAAACCCAGCCAGGCTCATAACTTTGTGTAATTTATTTCATCACCACTGCTCTCAAAACGGTGAAGGAAAACATCGTGAGGAAACCGGCATGTTCTAGATCCAAAAATTCGAAGACATGTGACATTCACCAACCCTCACTGGGCCCGCGTGGTGGATTACGGCCCATTCCCTCTCTTAGAAAGAGGAGGCTTGAGTCCCAGCAGTGGGAACATTAAAAGGTTGATTATGTTTCATATGCTTATGAGCAGAAAAATAAATAAGTGAAATATTTTCCAGGAAAATACTAATACAATGATGCATAGCACAGACACTGACGAATTAATCTAGGCAAAACTAAACAGAAATTCTCACATAAAATCTATCACGTCTGTTTAAAATTTATTCACAGTTTCCTATCAATACACTTTTCGATCTTCAATACACTGTCGTAACTTAGATTCTCGCTTACTAAGACTCGGTAGCGATATATACGTAAATCGAGCACTTTTGAAGCACCTCTAGCTAGAATATAAAACGTAGCCGTTTTAGAGACATTTTTCTAGCTTGGAATATATTACTCAAGCTTATGCCCGACGTAAATGAAGCTGCAAATTAATCTTGGCTTATTGCTTTAGTTTACGCTAAAGGTCTTGTGGTACTGAGGTTAATCCCTATCTGAACGAGATTATTTCATTTTTCAATTAGAGAAAATATCAAGTTTTAGCGGTACTTAATTGAGTTTGTTTGTTCCCTGGGATGAACATGAAAAATTGTATTTGTAATCAAGTTTGCTAGATGTTTTGTTGATCGTGGTTTGTTGTTTTTGAACTTATTTCCATTTCTATTTTATTAATATCGACAGTTTAGTTTTCTGAATATTGGCAAATTATGGAATATTGTCTTTTGCTGCTGCTGGCTAATCATTAAATTCTATTGTGTCGATATTCTTCATTTTTAATTTCCTTGTGTGAATGATATTTGGCCCTTATTTGTTGTAGCAAATACAGTTACTCGATGGCACTTTAGACGGACCGATTTTGACACTAGGTATGTCTACATTCTAGTATAGCAGACCTTGCAATTTATAATAACTTATGAGACTCTCGCTATGAATAAGAGGTTCTTACTTATGATTCATGCCAAAGAGATTTGAATAATCGCCTATTTTTACTGGACTGAACATATTTCTTTGATGTTTATTACCTCTTTGGTTTCAAATAGGTAAAACAAAATTATCACTGTCCTTTGACGACGAAATTAGTTTACCTATTGAAATTTTGGGCTTATGTGATAAAGGCTCTGTATCTGTGTGCTTTTTCTTTGAGGATGGCTCTAAAGGATCATTGAAGCGCCACGATATTGCCATTGCGCGGATCGCCCGAAGGACAGGGTTGGCGTACAGTGAAGTTCTGCCCCCCTTGGGTGGAGCACTGCGGTGTCCTCGTGGATCGACGGCGACGAACTATGTCCTTCACCCATACTTCAGGCCATGGTACTGAGCGAGGAGCCCTTCTCTGTCTATGAAGCAATAATGAGAGCGAAGGAGGTGGTAGAAAGCATAAGGGAAATTCAACCATCACGGCAACGGCTTAAGTAATGCATAGCTCACGTCCAATAAAGACGCGTTGTGTTCCACGCGTGTCTCAAAGAGATATCAGCGTGATTGTCGAGGCACTTTAGAGACAAGACGCCAGCAAAGTTGCAAAATTGTTTGGAAGTGTCATCACGGCCCTGAAATGCAAAGGGCAACTGATGGAACACTACTAAAACTGCCCTGGTTTTAGTCAGTAAAGGTTTGACACTCTTCGCCCCGCTCAGATCGGGAGGAAGTTATTTGACTATTTTCCACACCAAAAAAGGCATCATTGAAGCTCTTATTGAGCTTTTATTATCATCGAAGGTATTCTTCTATTTGTTGTCGTTTGCAATATCCATTAGTTTCCCTTCATACATACAAAGCCACCTAATCCCTAATTCAAATCAAATGCATAAAGAGTTAGCCAGTTTAACACTCGTGCAACTGCCACAAAGGTCATAGAAGATTAAAATGACAAAGTACTGACAGTCACAATACATTGCCAGAGTTGTTAATAAATCTCTTTGTAGTGACTAATTGCGAACTGCATAAAATTATTAGGTTAGATAGGTCGGATTGCCGATTAGAAAATTTAGGCTTCAGTTGTTGCGGTAATAGTGCGCGGTTGTTTGGCAAATTGGTGGCATTGTTCGTTGAGTAACTAACTAACTGTATACTAATTAGGTAGTTGAATAAACTACTGATTAAATTATACAGTGAGGTGAACTCGCTAACGGCCGTATCAAATTCATTGAATCTCAAGGACTAGGCGTAAGATAATTGACTATAGAAGGCGAAAAACTTTGTCAGAAAATAGATTGAGACAGTTTTTTTTTTAGTACATAAATGAAACAAAAGAAGAAATGCATTCATTTGTTTTTACATGATACACAGGTAAACGCGCTATTAACGATAACAATGAAGAATTAGTACTTGTATAGTATAAATAAAATGTCATACAGAGAAATCTCGAATTCTAGTTTATTAAAGCAGATACGTTGAGCATACTAACATCAACTCATCAAATAATTAAAGGCACGGGTCACGACAAACCCAATGCCCCAACACACAAACACAACAATATATATGTATCATCATCTGTAAAGTAACACGAAAATCTGGTATTCAGGCCTAAATATCCAATTTTCAAGTGTAGTGCGAACCTCGTCATAATTAACGAAGGCCTGGGACACCGGGCCATGCATAACTAAAGTCCGCCACCCCGATAGACCTTTGTAAACTATGGTCTCTACAATGATATACAGTTCTGGGAGTAACGTATGGGTATTGGCCAGATCCCGAAGTTTTAAATTTTTAAATATAGAGAGGCTGATTCTTGATATAGACGGGATTAATAAAATAGTAATTTTCATTGATAAAGCAGTGAAGACCAGTATCTTCGGATATTAACTATACATAAAATGGGTTCCAACAGATTTACGATTTGCGCATTAGGATAATTATGATATTAATCAAACTAATTAATCAAGATAGTAGGTTAATCAAGTAATGGATGGAGTTTATCTTTCGACTTACAATCAAATACATATATATACAGTGGTACGAGTATATTTATATGTAGATCATAATATCACTAAATCCTAAACCACACTGTATTGTTTGATTGATACAAAGGATACGCGTAAACCAGACTTTTGCAAATTATGAATGCTCCAATGATTTATTGACATCTTAGATTTTGGAAATAGCCTTGCAACATAAATATGTCAATACGAGAATCGTGCTTAAAATAAACGTACTGTTTTGGCTACTATTCAAGATAGCCGGCGCAATGTAAAAGGCGTAATGGCAGTTGCGAAGCTTACATTATTTCGGATACGTCTAATCATCCAAGGTCTAACAAAGTAGAAAATGATGAGATTAGTGACAGGAAATTTATTAGTCTAGATATTATTACGGAAATTCCAAAAGTCTCGGCAGTAAAACAAAGTTCTGTACTAAACGACATAGATATTGAAAGATATTGTTAGAAGCACTCAGCACAGCCTTTGTGAACTATAGATGTTGCAATACATCCATACAGGCTGGAAATAGCTTAGAAACATAAACATGTCAAAGTCTAGACATGTAACGACGGTAGCATTTTAGTTTCTGGTCAATTCTCCCGAGAATTTCTGGAAGGCGTTCGCGGTTCTAATTTTAAAATTTATAAAATTGTGGTAAATGCTTTATTTATAGGCAATTTGAATCTTGCTACATTTGTACTAACAACTTATTATAAATCTAGCAAAACTCCAATATGTATGTGTATTGTTTAATAACAATATTATTGTTTTTGATAGGGACACATTTTCAACTTTTTAACAATTTAAGACAAAACACTTCTAGTGGTATCTACCATTAGACGTGGTCTCTGCTATTATTTTCTATGAAGAATGATTCCAAGTAACTTTCATCTTTTAGCTCTTTGTCAATCTGTAGCGTTCAATGCTTCACTTTACGGGTCGTGAAATAATATATTTTTAAAGGAGAAATAATGATGCTCTCATTATTTTTACTCACCGATAAAAGTCAAACCAAGTTCCAGAAAATGTAAAGAAACATAAAAGTACTCAGAACGATACTTATTAAATGCTGGAATTTAGGAATATTTTCATCCAATTTTGGAATTTAAGAAAAAGTATATAAGAAAGTATGAAAAATGTTCCTATAGCAAAGGTAAACTTGTACGACTACCTGAAATAGCCTATATAATATATGTCAACGTAAAGTTGTAAATACCGTTAGATTATAATCTGTTTCGCAAAATTATATAATCTACAGAAAAATAATGCGTTAAACTGTAAGCAGTGGCAGCAGTTCAAAATCTTTCGACGGTTTACAATCTCGCGAGGTAGATTATTAACAAACTGTATTTACAATTTTACTGTGACATATACATACATACGTAAGCATTTGTAACGTTAAGACAACTTCATATTCATTTATTGTTTTGAAATCATGATAAAGTGCATAGGTGTTTTAAAAAAAAAAAAATATTTATTTATTTATTTAAACTTCATGTTCAGTGGTGGTACATAGGCGGACTTAATGCCACAAAGCATTCTCTACCAGTCAACCATTGGGTTAAAAAGACAACACTGTGGTAGTTGTGCACAATAAATAAATAACAGATATTTTGAAATAGAATGTGGTATCATTAAATTAAGTGGCTATAATAATAAAATACGTATAATGAAAAGTGTCGATTAAATAAAGTTGTTAAATTTAATTTTGACACAAAAGATCCAGAAGGGTAGAAGTGGCTTAGGGCCAGAGCACTTCGACACAGGGTCAGCCCCACAACAACATAAATAAAGTTGTTCGAAAATTCTGCTTGATATGGTAATAGTATGCCAAAAATCGGCAGTCATATGAAACAAAAATCCCCTCCTGTCCTCTTCTGTGTGTTTGTGTGTACATAAATAATAAAATAAATAAATAAAAATCTTTATAATACAAAAAGAACACTATCTAAGCACGTATTTCATAGATTCATCAAAGTTTATCTCCCATCGTTCTAGCGATCTAACTCTGGAAAAACCAAGTATTTCGGGATCAGCCTTCAACAAAATAAGTTTTATCAAAGCAGATGTGGCCGAGCACGAACTTAGTTTTGCCAATTACGATACATTACAATATGGCCGTTTCCTCCAAAGAAGTAGGTAGAAGCGATCAGGGATATTTTGCAAAAAGAGAGCGCTAATTGATAAAGTAGGCTCTTAATAAACTAGTGCGCCTCACCATCAATGATTGCATCTCCGCTTACCATCAGGTGGGATCGCAGTCAAGCACTGGTTTATATCAAATAAAAAAAAAAAAAAAGTAATTGCAATAAATTATAATGTCACCAACAAAATTGTCATCGTACATCTCTTTTTTTTCGGTTCAGTCTGAGTTACCGTCTTATCCTGAAAGAATAATTCAGTTTTTTTTTAGGTGGGAATTCATCTAATGATTTTTTTGTTTAATTATTTTTTATTTTCCAATGTAATGAAATTGAATAATGTAATTAATTTATTATAATTAATGTAACTATTGTAATGTATTTGCTTGATTCAAATCGTCTTCAGTACGACAATTATTAACCCTAACTTTGTTTTTGATGACCTGACACATAGGTTTTACACAAATTCATTTTATTGATTGTAGACTGTTTCATGAATTTCTCTGTAATTTGTGGAAGGAAAATAAATAAATAATTATTGAAATTATTATTATATTATTAATAACTAATAATTAGACTTTTACTAACTTAAACCTATGTTTCTTATTTGCCTTGCATTAGACTCCAGGTATTCCTTTCAGAAGCGAACCCATGGCTCCAGTAGGCTTTGGCCCTGCCGGGCCCCTACGGTTTTGCTGACATCTGTCAATCTGACAATATTTCGCAAATTAATTAATGGAAAAACCTTATAACGCCAGTAAGCAATTACGATACGAATAATTCATACGAAAACACAATATAACTAGAGTGTGCCAGTTTATCTTGGCAGCTCATGTAGGTCCTGCTGGCAAAGCAACTGTCAACAGTGTGTGATTTCAGTACATTTGAATGTCCTGCCAAGATATTACAGTCTGTTAGGTAATTGTTTACATGACATGCTTTTTAAATTTACGTATGACTTCTCCTACTGCAAGGGCGGGGGGAGTGTACGTTAGTCTTGTGTAGTTCGCGAATGATGAACGAATAGGAACAGTATATTCTTACTGAACGAAATGAAACGTTTCTGAACACAGATTGCTAATCGGTCAGTAGGTTTATTAGTTCGCTCGGCGAATGTGAATTATTGCGAAAGAGAAACAGCCTCCCTAGCCAAGTTACAATCGTAACGAAACGATTGTATCTTGGCTAAGAGGGCAGATCTGTTAAAGGACTGAGTAAAGTCATTAATGGATGACAATATTACCGATCGACCGCAATTCGTTTGTGTCAAATTGTGAATGTTATGTCAATGTAACAACGTCTATTTTGACTTATTCCCTTAATTGTGTTACTATTTATTTTATCCCCTGGAACCTCAAGGTTCTAGCTCTCGCGGGTCTCTGTGGAGCTCACCGGTGTAGAATGCTTTCTTGTTTCGCGCCATTTTTAATCGCTTAAGAATGTATTATTGAATTAAGAAGTAAGGGCGGAATTCACCAATAAAACTAATCGCGTTTTAACGTTTGGTTCGCATAATCTCGTTTAGCCGCTGTCAGTAGTTTCACTTGTCTATATTTTTCTTTCGTTGTTCGCTATTATGCGAGCCAAACGTTAAACGCGATTAGTTTTATTGGTGAATTCCGCCCTAAGTTGTAAAAGTTATTAGGTTTAAATAGTTTTTGTGGATTTTTAAAATCGGCTTTCGAAAATCAAACAACTTGAGACGACTGTGATTTTGTTAGACGTCGATTATTTTACTTTAAAAAGAACAACGGACACACATCAGTAGCTTGACTGGTTTAGTTTAAACCGATGACCGAATAGAGCTAATAATTCGAACTAGTTCTCTGACCAAACTGAACTAGTACGGAGCGATCTTTAAGGTGACCGAGCAGGCACCAGACTAGTGTACGTCAGACTTCTATTGACTAAAATCCACCAACGGCCCTCTAATTGCCCTCTGCTTTCAAGGACCACGGTACCTCTTTCAAACGTTCCCGTAGCCCTAGCAGGCATATAGGCCCTGGAAAGTGAGATTTGTTGTACGAATATCAAACTTATTTATTTATTGAAACTTCATGTATAGTAGTGGTACATAGGCGGACTTAATGCAACAAGGCATTCTCTATTAGTTAACCTTTGGGTTAAAAAAGACAACACTGAGGTAGGTTTGCACAATAAACAAATAACAGAACACTTGCTACCATGTTATATGAAAGATTTACCACTGGAAATTAGTAAGGCAATAAATATAAAGAACTGCTCAAGAGTGTTGAAGAGATACTTTCAAGATTATAATGCGATCTAGAAAGTATCTTTTGAATGAGGACTATGTATGTATACCTACTGTTCGCCTAAAGTATGTTTGGCGCCGAGTTTGTCTCTTCTGACATGCCGCTGTTAAACCCGCGATGGTTCGTGCTGGCTGTAAATACGTTTGCATAAATGTATTAATGTTGTTGATTAACATACGGAAAAAGAAAACTTCAGATAAACTTCAGACATCATCTTTTAAACTGATTTTCAATAATTATTTCTTTTTAAATTCCGGAATTTGATAATTGGGCAAATAGTGCCTTCGGTCAGCAGATTGCGGTTCTCATATTTTGCCCATTCAACTCTATCTAGTGCCCGATCCATACTGAATCAATCAGCCCTAAATTAGGCAAAGGCATATTATCTATCAACACCTACCGCACAAAACAATACCGTACAATCACCTAAAGATACAATAGCCCATATACACATAGACACAGTCACAATAGCGCAGATTAATTAACAAATCATTAACTAGACGACCTGGTTTCAATGGATAAGGTTGAACCCGGGATGAAGCATTGTATTGCACTTCAAAAATTGATTCCATTGCGAAGGTAACAGCATAAAAGGCATTGTTCTTTTTTATTTGAACTTCTATTGCTACTTCTGAATGGAATTTAAATTCTTTTATTAACGTTTTGTTTTCAATTTTATTTTTCGGGTTCCGTACCTCAAAAGGAAAAAGTGACATTCTGTCTATCTGCCAACACCCTTTATCTCGAGAACGCGTGGAGGTAGCATGTTGAAATTACAACCATATACTTAAGTCTGCGGTTCCTTGAAGCTGTGAATAAATCAAAATTCTAGGTTAACGAAAAAAAAGATACAGCCGTTTATGTCGCAAAAAACGTTTATTTCGACACTCTCAAGGGAATCAAAATTCATAGGGTACTTCCCGTTGATCCAGAATCCTGTTTGGCATAAAGCAAGGACTTACAGCATAGATATAGAAATGAATCTGAAAGCAGTACATTTGTTGTTACGTCACAAAAAAAACTTTTTTTGAGGTTCGAAAAAATCTTCGATACACCATTCGGGAATTGAACTATTTACATAGGTAAATTTGTACGGAACCCACAGTGCACGAATCAGACTCTTGCCTAGTTTTTTTTTTTAACTATCTGCCGCCAACGTCTTGACCCGCGATAAATGAGAAAATTATCCCAAAGGAACATTCCCTCGGGATAAAAAATATCCTATGTGCTATTCCAGGATATGGTCCATTCGAGTGCTATTTTTTTAACATCTCTTTTACAATAAAATACATAATATATAAATAAATGACCCTAAATAAATTATTAACATTCATAATAAAACCATAGCTCTATTGTTTTTGTTTTCCATATGTCGCAATAGTTTTTAACTAACCTGCCCCCCTAGCCAAGTTACGATCATTTCGTTTGCGTCGAGCGCCTCGAGTAAGCCACGCCTCCGATTCCTTTGTTCTGACGTCATCTCAACGCTCAGTCACGTGGTCAGAACAAAGGAATCGGGGGCATGGCCTACTCGAGGCGTTCGACGCAAACGAAACGATTGTAACTTGGCTAGCGGGGCTGGGGTTATCCTTGGATGCACTAGCATAGCGCGTACAGGGATAATCATCGGTTGGTATCACGTTCCATTAAAAGTGACTAAAGGGCCTTTGCAAGTTTGTTTTTGGGCTCTCTTACGCCTTTCAAAGGTCCAGGACCTCAGGGTCGTGAAATAAAGAAACGAATAATTATGGTAGGATTTTAGTGGCAGACCCGTCGGATACTCAATGTGAGTGCTGTGCTATTTCAAAACATGAGCCACAAATTAGAATGCCCCAAGTGCCCATACACCTGCAGTTTGCAGGATTTGATGAGTGCTACCGATGCTGCTATTAATGTAGCCACCCATTGGGTCCAAACAGTTTGACGAGTTTACCATCGAATCGAAAAGAAGAAGAAGTGGCAGAAAAAGTGCGCTTCTAAAAATACTCTTTGAATTCATCTTTAGTTAGAAGCTTTTTTTATATAGACGTATAGCAATTTTTTTTGGAGGAAAATTCAAGCAAGAATGAGCTTTGAGTAAAAAGTGTTTGAAGTAATTACGAAGTAATTAGCATTTTAATCAAAAAATTCTCAACTCATCATGTCTGTTTTGGGTAAAAGAAGTCCCAAATATTAACTACCTACCAACCATGATAATTTGAACAAATCTCGTGTAATTTAAACATTGAAACGGCTTTCGAATATGGTATTTTATATAAAGAATGTGTGTGCTATGAGTAGGTACTAGAAAACTGATAAATATACTTGTATATTTCTAAATACATACATATAGATACATAACACCTAGACACAGAACAAATGATCGTGCTCATCACACAAACATTTGTCTTGGGTGGAAATTGAACCCACAACCTTCGACATAGCAGTCAGGGCCAGTCACTAACTACTAGACCAACCGGCCAATCGAAGAATGAACGACGAATGACTTCTGATACATTAGTGATCTTTCGAGGTGTGAAAGCATTATAAAAATTAATGATTTTTTAACCGACTTCAAAAAGAGGGAGGTTCTATGTTTGGCTGAATGTATTTTTTTTCTTTCTAAAATCAACTTTGAAATCAATAAAAAAAAATCAGCAACTCTTTATTTTAATGTATGAAGAGGTTGACAGAGCAGTGGTGGCTCAGTGGCAGTGGCCCCAATTTACGAGTCTTAGGGCACGGGTCCAAACCCAGCTAGGCGCAATACTTTGTGAAATTTATTTCATTACCACTGCTCTCAAAATGGTGAAGGATTCCGGCATCGGCATGTCCAAAAATTCGAAGATATGTGTCATCCACCAATCCGCACTAGGCTCGCGTGGTGGATATATATATGGCCCATTCCTTCTCCTAGAGAGGAGGCCGGGGTCCCAGCAGTGGAAACATATAAAGCTGATTATGCGATGCTATGTTAGAGTCTGACAAAATGTAATCGAAATAAAAATAGCCGTTTATTACCGCGTCTCGTCCTAAGACAAAGATTTTGTATTCTTCAAATATTATCACCCCCTGTAACATTTCCATTACAAACTCACCCAGTAGTCTAAGTCTAACAAACAAACTAAAAGAATGTCAAAAGCTCGTTTCAGTTCAAAACAGTGACAAAGTCGTAAACCTACAAATTCATTCGAAAGATATACCAATTTTATTTCTCTTCAAAACTCGTAGATTAAAAAAGCAATGGCGTGTTTAACTTGAAAATATCATGACCCTGAAGTATTTCTGTGAAAAAGCATCACCATCATTTTAGGAATAACGTAAAATGGTCTTATAGCTATACTAGCTACTGCCAGAGGCTTCGCTCACGTAATTGTGGATATTTATTTTAAAAAAAAAACATAGAAAGAAGAAAGAAAGAAAAACAGTTTATTCACGCGAAATAATGCAATCTTAAAACTAGCTAACAAACATAATCAATTGATAGGGAAGATATGCGTCACATCCGCGCAAAACGGCCGAACGCTCAGCATAAAGCTGCGGCCTCACGCATAATGCGATGAGCTCACAGCGTTGGTTTTCAGCGTGGGCCGGTGGCGGGCGGTGTCGACATAAAGACGCCGGAATGGTGCAGTGTAAAAAAAAAGATTTGGATTGAAAAAGGATACGTATGAATACTAAATTTAAAAAAAAAGAAAATTAATTATAAATACATTAATACAAAGTGGCAGCATCACGACGCGCTTGTAGCACAATTTGAGCATCTCGTTTTTATAGTTTATTACATACTCATTGGCAATTTGCACAGACGCTAATACGTGATTGGACTCGACCGCGATGCTGTTCACACAGTATTTTGACAAAAAGATATGACCGAATGTGACGACAAAAAAAGATGATTTTGGAAATTCAAATAATTCTTGTAAAGCATGATGGTTTATGTTTGTGACAATGTTTTAAGTATTTGAGATGGGATGTGAATTCGATGAACTAAAGCGAACACGGAGACAGGTAAGATTGATCAATTTGTTCACTCACATTCACATTGCTTTGTGGAAAATTTCAGGAACAGATTACTAAGAAACAAACGGGACGAATGTATAAATAGAATTAATTTATGTGTAATTAGATTAATAAAGGATTGCCAAGTCAACAATTAAGAATAATAGTAAAATTAAAGTTATATGCAATGATATGTGATTTAATTGTAAAAAGATAGTTTTAAAACGTATAATTAATATTTGTTTTGCATGTAGGTTCTTAGCATTATATTTAAAGATAGTGTGGCAACGTGAGCCGACAGCAGCGAAACACACTACAGGGACAAGACATTGAATGCCAAGCCACAGCACCGCTGAAGATCCAAACCAAGTACCTACTGCACATACTCCCGCGATAAAAAGTTCTATGGGTTAATATATATATTAGTTTTAATATACGCAAAACCCGAAACACGTGTCTAGTATTTTTATGTAAAGAATCTGTGTACAAAATTTCATAATTGTACGATGAAAAATGAGCAGTGGTGGCCGAGTGGTAACGGCCCCGACTTACGAGTTGTATGTCGCGGGTTCAAACCCAGCCAGGCGTATTACTTTGTGTAATTTATTTCATCACCACTGCTCTTAAAACGGTGAAGGAAAACATCGTGAGGAAACCGACATGTCCTAGAACCAAAAATTCGAAGACATCTGACATCCACCAATCCGCACTGGGCCCGCGTGGTGGATTACGGCCCATTCCCTCTCCTAGAGAGGAGGCCTGAGTCCCAACAGTGGGAACATTATAAGGCCGACTATGCTATATGCTATACGATGAAAAATCACGAAGTTATAAGCTTGTTATATTACCTGGTTAGCCGCACAAACACATGATCACCGGGCCCTCCGGGCGACTGAGGGGTTATTTTACTCCCGCATCCAGCTGTGCGCTAATGCCTAATGTCCGCTATAACTTGGCATCATCTGTGTTATAATTAGTGTGTAGTGTCCAACTTGTGACCTTTTTTAAATATTTTTAGAAAAAAATATAACATGGTGTAAAAATTATTGGAATCGATTTAGTTACGATTCTGAACAAACTATATTCAGGTTTCACATATACTAAAAATAATGTTGTATAAAAAAAAACTCGGATTTGCACAGATAGACCTTCAACTCTGTGCTAAATTTCAACAAACACACAAACTTTTGCCTTTCTAATAATATTACTAGATTCGAGACTTCGGCTTCGCACGCGCAAAAGTAGAAAATTGTCCCAAAGGACACACTTCGGGGATAAAAACTATCCTATAAGCGATTCCAGAACATGGTCTATCTGTGTGCCGGGTCCGAATCGGTTAAGCCATTTGAGCGTGAAGGAGTAATAAATACTTATATACACACACACACATATATAGCGCCCAGCAGGGTTGAAGCTTACTAGGGCCATGGGTTCGCTTCTAAAAGGAAAGCCCGGCCCTGGAAATCAAGACAACGAAGGAACATAAGAGTGGGTTTTAGTCAGTAAAAGTCTGACACGACCTCTCACTCCGCCCAAGGGCCAGAGATGTCATTGGATGATTTCCTAACTACTAAAAAAAGAAAACAGACACATACATAAAAACGCCTTCATAATATTAGTGTGATGAGTAGTAAGAAATAGGTACGTACACTATTCTGCACGGACTTTCTTTTTATCACAAACTTTCTCTTCTCTAACGAAAATGTCGAACAAAATCAAAGCGACAAAAATAATCATTGGTTCCGTCGCTTCCTGCCACTTAAATCAACTTGTTCGATGTTCCTTTGTATGTCAGCGATGTAGAAGACAAGACGTGTTAAAAATAATAGTCTTTGTTCGACATTGTATTTCAATTTCTCAGCGAAATGTCACCAAAGCTTTGAAGAACTGAGCTGAACTTTCTCACGGCAATGACTTGAGATGGACTTATAGTAAACATGACAGAGAACTTCAATTGTTTTTTTTTAATACTATTAGATAAAAGACAAGAATTTATGTTGTGAACAGTGAATATAAACTAATCGCTATGGTGAAACTAAAGTTTTTGGGGGAGGGGAGGGGGAAGTCATCATCGCTTGTCATTGAATAGGCTTAGTGTGCCTCACCATCAACGATTGTAACACTTACGGTGGTAAGCAATGATGCCATCGTTTCAGGTGGGTTCGCAGTCAAGCACTAGATTTAAAAAAAAAGAAGAAAATTCTTTATATCTGACTGTGGAGGTTACTTCCCTCAAATGTATTATAAGATGCGAATCAATTGCCCTTCATCGAACGCAAGTCCAAAATTCGCGTTGTTACTGAAAGGTTTCTAAAAACTCCTTTTACAGACGCAGAAAACTAAGAATCTTACTCTAGATAACAGAGCTCGGTAAATCTAGATCAATAAGGTAGCAAAGATTTATCTGATTCACAATTCCCTTCACGTTTTCTTCTATGTCATCCATTAGTTGATTGTAAAAGGGCCCGCAGTTACCTAAACTAGGAAGAATGAAGATGGATGTATGAACGAATTTGCACTTTAATTTCTTTAGCGCGAGGTCTTCATAATTTTCAGTTTTAGACGGAGCGACAACTGGCTTTCCTTTGTAATATTTTAAGGGGAGCTTTTGGTAGTATAATTTTATGTGCAGATTAAGATGGAAAGAGAAGTATGACGTTGTTAGTTTGAAATCGCATTTTATATCAAACTAGCGCTTTGCTAGTGACTTAGTTCCAGAGAACATTTTCATAAAAAAATTAACTAATTAATTTAATTTAATTTTTATTATGAGGGGAGTTGTTAAAAAACAACAATGTTATAACATAATGACGGTCTATCATTTTGATAGACTGTCATTATGTTTCACAGTCTGTCATTTTGATTAAGATTTGTGACAAGTTTCACGTTTATATTCATTAAATCCCAAGCGAACGCCGGCGTTCGCTCTCTCATTGTTTTTCTATTGGGTCTCTAATTACGGTATTCAAAAGGGACACAAGAATTAAGACTGATCCATATAATTTTTAAAACCCCCTAAATTCTATTGGGGTTATTTCTGAAAATAAATTAGTTCGACTTTTATTATTTACCTATGTTACTATTTGTGTTAACTTTCAAGTTTATTGACGCACGGAATGAGACGCTAGTACCATCGAAATTCCTCCTTTCCACCCCCTTAAAGGTTGAATTCCCAATAACCAATTCTTAGTGCTCGCCTACATCATGAAAGGAAACCCTGTGCAAAATTTCACGTTCCTAGACCCAGTAGTTTCGGATGTGCGTTGATAATATGTCAGTCAGTTTCTCCTTTTATTTATACCTAGATAAAATCATAATGACCTCTTTTTAGGGTTCCGTACCTCAAAAGGAAAAACGGAACCCTTATAGGATCACTTTTTTGTCTGTCCGTCTGTCTGTCTGTCAAGGCCCTTATCTCATAAACACGTAGATGCATCAAGTTGAAATTAAAACCGTATACTTAAGTCTGCGGTCCCTTGAAGCTGTGAAAAAATCAAACTTCTAAATGAACGAAAAATAAAAGTTACAGCCGTTTATGTCGCAAAAAACGTCCATTTCAACACTTTCAAAGGAATCAACATTCATAGGGTACTTCCCGTTGACCCAGAATCCTGAAATTTGGCATAAGGCAAGGTCTTATAGTATAAATATAGGTATAAATCTGAAAATTGTATATTTGTAGTTACATCATAAAAAAAAACTTTTTTTACATTTCGTAAAAATCTTCACAACTCAATTCGGGAATCAAACTGTTTTCATAGGTAAGTTTGTACGGAACCCTCAGAGCGTGAGATCGACTTGCACTTGTTTTTTTTTTTTAAATATATTTATTTGAAATTGAAACCGATGAATCCGACCATTGTAACAATTTATGTATTTAACTCTGAAAAGTTTTATTGCATTTTGTTATGGTGTACGATTTTCGCAGTATTCTATCTACATACGTCCTCTAATATTATCATCAGTATCAAAATCGATACGTTTCATCTACCGGATCTGTATACATAAATTCCTATACCATCAGGTACTAGGAACACAAAGCATCACAGAGGGTCGTTACAGCAACTATTTGCGAGTTACAGAGCACTGTGGCATAGCTTAGAATGCCACAAATCCTTCCCTTGTCTTCTGCATCGATGCCAGACAAAAGGAACAATATAATTTACGTGGCTGGAAGCGACGGAAGCAATTATGTTTACACTGAATCAATAGGTACAGTCTACTTGTATTTTGGTTCAGAAAAAATATTTTCCAAAGCCAAAAGTATACTATACTTACAGGCTCAAGTAGAATTAGCTAGCGAAATTTCGTGGTCGTGATGGGTTTTGACGTGACAATTATGGTAGAATTTTTGATCTTTTAAACCATATTCTAGCGTGGAAAGGATTTATTTATTGTATTAGTCATCGTTTCTAATAGCAATGAAGAGTATTTAGCTGTTTAAAAATGCAATTTAGTCATAGAATTTAAGGAAAACCAACAACACTCGTAGCGCTTAATAATTTTCTGTAATTCACGATTTAATTTTAAGATTTTCCCATACATTGCTGGCATGTAATTTTTTTTCTTTTCGCCTACAGTGAAACCTAGGCCATATCTTAAAGGACTGTATGATAAATCAATAAAAAAAATTGTATATTGCTAGTTTGTTGTGGTCAGGCCTAAATTTTCTTAAATTAAAATACTCAAAATATTACGTATTATACATATTTCTATTTAATTATAATATAACCTATTACTATTGGCTTTTGAGTTAAACTAGGAGATTATTTTTTTATTGTCGGATTTCGTATAACTCTATACGAAACTCTATATATATTGTGCATGTCCGTTATTAACTTATTTATACACAATTCTCTATTAAATGTTGTTACATAGTTGATATTGATTTGTAAATAAGTCGTTGAAGTTTTTTTTTCTTATTGATAGGTTCGCGTTTGACCACTAGCTCACTCTCACTGATGCTGTCAACGGTGAAACACGCTTGCCTTGGAAGTAACCTATTCACTCTTTACTAGACCCCTAGGCTGTAGCTATCAGGAAACACATGCAGGTAATTCCACTCCTTAGTTGTATGCACAATGAATATGTTCCCAGAGTGCCTATATTAACTAAATATACAAACACTATCTTTCCGAAACCCAAGAATCGCGTGCTTAATTGTTTCAAATAAGTCACACTATTACATCCTGCTGCGAATACGTCGAGGTACCAGTAATGTATATCAGAAGAGGATAGAGAATGAGAATAAATCTTACGATACTACTTGTCTAACGGTCGGTAGTGTTACTGTAAGCATAACATCCGAAACAGGAATGTACGATTTCCGATACGAAAGATGAATGTATCTATTTTCTCTACTTTGATAATAAACAATTTCCCTAGTGTAGGTAGACATACTCGTATTTCATGTTTATCATGGTTTTTTATCCTGTTTTAAATAAAGGGTTATTTTGATATGTTACTAGCTGATCCGGCAAACGTTGTTTTGCCATATAAATTACTAGCTTCTGCTAGCGGCTTCGCTTGCGTAAAAGTAGTTTTCTCTTTAAAAAACTTCCAATCCCCGTTTTACTACCTTAGGATGTTTACACCTTATACGGAACCTACCTGCCAAATTTTAAGTTTGTAGGTGTTATAGTTTCTGAGATTGCGTGATTAATCACTGAGTGGTATTTCGCTTTTATATATAGATTTTTATAACTATCACGTTTCCTTAAAATACTCTTTTTTAATTAATCGGTATTGTTTCACACCGCTGGGCAAATTCTTCTCCTTCTCGTTCCAAACCTCTCTGTATTGAGCGACGTCTGGCCAAGTTGCTTCGCTAGTAGAAGTAGTAGTTGTTGTTGATGATCAGATCGTCACACCAGCTTTGCCACGGTTGTCCTCGACGACATGATCCTGTCAACCTCCTGCAGGTGTCCAGTGAGTAACGATCTTCACCCACTTGTCCGGGAGTCCAATCCGCATTAGACTACCGTGAATGACTACTTAAAGTTCAAATCCCCTTTCTCAAATTATTCTTTTTTTACTTACCAATTATATTACCCGAAAGGTTAGGAAAAGGTAAAGGAAAGGATCGAAATATTTCTCGTAGATTGGTAGAATCTCTTCGTCCTGATAGCTTACAGGCTACTCGACTCATTAAATTTTGGTTTACAGGAGTGCCAAAAATTGACGGGCTTTATGGTTCAAAAACTGGTCGCAAAATGACGATGTATGGTAACAGCCGGGATGGTTCTTAATGAAGATGTAGGTACGTGGTAACATCGAAAATAGGATGGAAGAATTTCTAAAACCATTATAAGAAAATGGAGTTGATGTAATTTGCTAGGTGGAAATAATTTTTACTTCAAAACAACTAACCGACAGATAAAAAGTAATTTTATTATAGTTACGATTCTCATTTAGGATCAGCACTCTAAAAACTATATGTCTGAAGTTATCATAAAAAATCTTAGCATTTTCGAATAATTAATAAATATACTTTGTTGTACAGACCGTGATATGAAAGTCAAAGTCAAAAGTTTTTTATTTCACATAGGCCTTCATGGGCACTTATAAAACGTCAGAAGTTAGTGCACGGTTCCAAATTGGTCGCTTCCTATGGAGAAGAACCGGCAAGAAACTCCATGGTTACTCCTTTAAAAAAAATTGTTAATAAGACCAACATTTTTTTTTTTATAAACAACAATATTTCTATATTACAGTATAAGTAGACATCAACTGGTTACTCCCTTTTCTAATTCCTCAATTCTTTATTGTACACAAAAACACAGTGAGTTGACGAGCGAGCGAGCTTAACTCAACAATGAGTTTTCTCCTAGCAAACCATTGAGTGGCAGAGAGAGATCATATTCAAGGTTAGGATCTAGCGTACAATATAAATATACATAATTACGTCTAATATGTATATATAAGAATATATGTAATATATACTTATATTATGTCAAATAAGAAAGGAAGTGCTCTTTAATCTTCTTCTTAAAGTCATCCAAAGACGGGGGCTGTCACGAAGGAAATGTAGGAGAGTTTCAGAGACCAATATACCAGAGTGTTTCAAGACGAAAGTCTATGATCAGTGCGTGTTGCCAGTGATAAAACATAGCACTGAAACTTGTTCGCTTACAATGGGCCTCAACCGACTTAAAGTCACCCAAAGGGCAAGCAAAAGGACTATGCTTGGAGTTTCTTTGCTTGATCATATCAGAAATGAAAGTAACCGCAGGAGAACTGGAAGGTCCCCCACAACACCTTGTCATCGTTCGGTGGACCGATAACCTGGTGAGGGTCGGTGAATCCAAGAAATCATCCAATGGCTTTTAGCGTTCTAGGGGGAATGTCTGCCTTACTGACTAAAACCCACTCCTATGTTCCTTCTTTGCCTTGAGTTCCAGGACCTCGAGTTTTTCTTTCGGAAGCAAACTTATGGACTATGGGTGGTCTTATCCCACAGGACAGTCCCTTGCAGACCACCTATGGATAGACTGAATGAAAAGCGATAATTTTTTTTCGTGTCGACATGTTTGTGTCCAGTAATTAGTTGTCCATCGTTTATTGCTACTTTTCAACTTAATGGCATCCTACAGATTGATTAAGAGATACTGTGGCTGGCACGCAGAGGGTAACTGCAGGAACCCAAAATTTTACGCTCCTAGTCCCATTAGTTTCGGCTATGCGTTGATATGTCTGTCAGTCAGTTTCTCCTTTTATATATAGATTACTTACAAGGGGTAGCTGAAACAGCAGTTTTCTTTCATTCCTAAAAAAGGATCATTCATTCAATCATTGTAAAAAATCATTTGTATTCGCAGTTTCAGGGTTGGACTAGAGGCTAAGTGCGAGTCGAAGTTGCGCACTAGGGATCCCGTACCCTTATCTATATGACTTAGAGACACTATTATTATAACTATTATTAGCATCGAGCAAAAAACGGCAGAAAAATCACGGTTGTTTTATGGAAGCCAGGGGGGCTTCATTCGATTTTTTTAAATCGATGCTTAAATAGTTTATTTTTTCTGTTTTTAGTATTTGTTGTTATAGCAGCAGTAGAAATACATCATCTATGAATATTTCAACTGTCAAGCTATCATGGTGACAGACATGTACAGTGGTTGCCTTGGCAGGGTCACTACAATTTTGGAGACTACCACATTTTTTTTTTTTATATATTTAGAGATTGTTTCATTTTGAGTCTAGATTTAGAAATCTAGATTCAAAATATCTGTGAGAGAAATTTATGGAACCTTACAGACAGGATCCCTTTTTTACCCTCTGGGTACGAAACTTTAAAAAAGAAATTTCGATAGTTAATTTATTTTTAGTTCATATTTTTTTATTGTTATGTGTGTTTCGCGCTTGACCACTATCATTTTGATGGAAAGCAATGATGTGGTTCGTCGCCGGGATCCCGATCCCGATTTCCGGCCACCGTAGGCGCGGGCCTGCGGACGGCGAGCAATGGTTAGGTCGCCGTCCGACCGTCCAGTAACCATCCGGACCAAGCCCAAGTCGTCGACGACTTGTATTGTTCCACGCGCGCCTCAAGGAGATGTCAGCAAAAAGTCCCAGCAGGGTCGAAGCCTACTGGGGCCATAGGTTCGCTTCTGAAAGGAAAACCCGGCCCTGGTATGAAAGGCAACGAAAGAACTAAGAGTAGGTTTTAGTCAGTAAAATACTGACACGCCCTTCCGCCGCACCCAAGGTCGGGAGATGTCATTGGATGATTTTTCACCTAAAAAAAGCAGTGATGTGGTTTCCCACTTAAAAAAACTCACAACTTTAACAGTCTCTCACAGGGTTTTCCTATTATCTGTATACATAATATCAAACGATGTATTAGTGCACTGGGATTGTACTGCTTGAGGCGTAGATGCGATTTATTAGCTAGCTAGAGATTAATAGTGCGTGCCAGGTAACAGATTGCATCCTGATCGCGTACGGGCACCGCAGATCGGTTCTGACGATACGCTCTTTTAATATGAAACTAAGCTGAGGATTTAGAGAAATTGATGGAACGGGATTTGTTAGATTTTTAGCTGTTTGGCATGCATGTGTTATATATAATTAACATAATAGTTTTAATAGTTTATTAACAATAATCAATTACTTACATTATACATGTCTGTTAGAATGGTGTTCCCCAAACTAGATGTTAATCTGTATCTTGGGGATCAGAGTTGTACATATTTCTTTATATCCAAGGTCGTACATGGTGATTATTAACAAAATCAAACTAAAAGTGAATTTAAAGAATTAAAATAAAATAATAATAATCATAACTCAGCATATTAAAATGGATAAAAATAACTAAAAACGAACACAAGAAAAAATAAATTAAAAATAATTAAAAAAGTGGTACTTAATAAATACTCATACTGCAATATTCAAGTTAATATGTGTGTGTGTGTATTGTGTGTGTGTGTATTGTGTGTATGTGTGTGTGTGTGTGTGTGGGTGTGGGTGTGGGTGTGAGCGTGTGTGGGAGTGAGGTGGAAGTGATATTAGGAGTGCTGTCGGTATATACAGTCTTGCTTCATTTGCAACTATTTGTAGATTGGAATTAAATTGATTTGTTGATCCCTTCTGTTTCATCGTAGGAGAGTGTGAGAAGCCAGTTCTTTATGATCTTCTTAATATTTCACGAATATTGTTTTTTTGTATTGTATTCATTGGTAACATTTATGTGATTCAAATCAAATGTAAAAGTACCTACCAAGATTAATCCGTAATATTGTTGTGTATACAAATATAAAACTCGAAACTTAGACGTATTGATAATAATCCTATAAATTATTTCGTAATTATTAATGATCATAAAGCTATATTTCTCATTTTAAATTGATATTTTATTGTAATAAATTGTTTGAGTCGATCAGTACAGAACTGTCAGTCGGTATTATATTCTTTGAAATAAGAACTAAGAAATACAAATCATGGGTTGTAAAATTGCTTAAATGATCTTGTACTCTTAATTCTAACATAATATATATCTATATAATCACCCTCTTCGTAAAATTATTCTAACACATGCATGATGATAGAAAATTGTTCCAAGGAAACAGACTTCTGGGAAAAGTATCCTTTATGCTATTCCAGGACATCCGTGTGCCAGATTTCTACAACATCCGTTCAGCCATTTAAGCGTGAAGATATAACAAATCTACAAACACGCTTACAAACTTTCGTCTTTGTAAATTATTAGTGTTATTCATGGATCTTTGATTCGGAATGTCATATATAAATTACACAGACGGAGCAAAAATTACTTCATCTGCTACTTTTAATCATTCCGAGTGCCATAATGAATGTCGAATAATTTTTAACTTATCAATTGGTGACACAATAAAGTTAGAACTACACTGCGCACACGTGGTCCACGTATGCCGATCTGGGCGCGTCGTTCTCCATATATTTTCTCCGTGTTCTAGCTTGCTAGAACTACATTAGACCGACGCACACGTGTAACACGCCTGATTTGTACGTAGAAAGACGTCGCGTGGCGTGGATCAAGTGTAGCTCTACAATTGTAGTTTCCATATAGAATGTATGGAGACCGACGCGCCCAGATCGGTGTGTGTGGCACACGTGTGCACAGTATAGTTTTACCTTAGAGCGAGAACTACACTAGACCGACGCACATATGGACCACGCCTGATTTGTACGTAGTGGTGCGTTGCGTGGCGTCGCCTGGCTTGGATCTAATGTAGCTCTGCAAGTCTAGTTGGCATATAAAATGTATGGAGACCGACGCACCTAGATCGGCTTGTGGGGAACACGTGTGCACAGTGTAGTTCTAACTTAAAGCGAGAACTACACTAGACCGACGCACACATGGACCACACCTAATTTGTACGTAGTAGCGCGAACACAATCGAACGGCTGAACGGATTTGGATAAAAGATATGTGACTAGACCATGTCCTGCAATATCTCACAGGATATTTTTATCTCAAGAGTATGTTCCCTTGGGACAATTTTCTTCTGTCACGTGGGAGAAGCCGATGGCATCTGCTATTAAAGCATAAAAAACTGGGCAAGTGCGAGTTGGACTCGCGCTCTGAGGGTTCCGTATCAACTTACCTATGTAAATGGTTTAATTCCTGATTGGAGTCTCGAAGTTTCTTCCAAATCACAAAAAAAAGTGACGTAACAACAAATTTTCGGTTTTTAAGATTTATTCCTATACTTGTGTTAGAAGACTTTGTTTTATGCAAAATTTCAGGATTCTGGGTCAACGGGAAGTACTCTAGAATTTAAGTTCCCTTGAATGTCGAAGTATACGTTTTTTGCGACATGAGCGGCCATATACTTTTTTTCTTTAACTTAGAAGTTTGATTTTTTCACAACTTTAAGGGACCGCAGACCTAAGTATATGGTTTTAATTTCAACTCGATACGTCCACGCGTTCCCGAGATAAAGGGTCTTGACAGACAGTCGGACGGACAACAATGTGATCCTATATGGGTTCCGTTCTTTCCTTTTGAGGTACAGAACCCTAAAACAAAGTTTGAATGCCGATTAGAAGAAACGTTTTCACAAAAAATGTGCTGTTGCACTTTTATATACATTTCAGTTTCAATTTAAATTCTTTTCCTAATTAGTTAATTATCTGTCCAAATTCATTAATACAGTGTTAACCAATTTGAAATTAATCAAATTCATTGTATAACCTCATTAGTCGCTGTCATGGTTTTCGATTATTACGCTTTAGTTTTCGGACGTCCGGATTATTATATTTAGTTTTCCAATAATGAGCACGAACAGTTATTTAATGCGAAAATAATACAAATAAATTGGCAAGATAAGCTTTAGCTTCACACAGGGATTACCTCTGTTGCCGGGGGATATATAAACGTAAGCCAACCAATATTCCAACTAAACGAATACATGCTACTTTAATATTTATTTGCGGTACACGTAAAAAGTAAAAATGTATACTACATTTCACCTTTCTGCATGGTTTAACCCAATGTGGCTTAAGGTTGAATGGTCTCAATTTTGAGACAAGCTCGTTTCAGTATAAGCCATTTTAAAATCAAACTGTTATGAAGATTGTAGAAGTGCCCGCAACGGTTGCATAGTGTGTATCAATGATAAAAAACTTTTCATAAAAAAAAATACAACCGACTACAATTAAAAAAAAAAACACTGAAAAGTGCAAAATAACTTAAATTTCGGAAGACGGTGTTTCTATAATAGTTTTGTCTCTTCGTTGTTTATTTTTCATGGCAATTCTAATAATTGCAAACACGGTTAGATTACATTAATTTGTTACAGAGTTCAGTTTTTCATATCTTCGAAGTTCATGATCAGATCATAACAATATTTATATGGGACCAACTTGGAAGTAAAACCATACAAACAAACATAAACTTTCAATTGCTTTGTTTATAACAAAGCAATTTTACTCGTTACGACGGTTCTGCTATGATCCTATGAGGAGTTCTGTTCCATATCTTCGAAGATCATGGTCAGATCATTACAATATCCAACTCGGAAGCATAACCAGTCAAACAAAAAAAAATAATTTTCATAATCGGTCCACAATTGACTGAGAAATCGGTGAAAATACAAAAAAAAAACTACTTTCCTTTTTCGAACCTCCTTTTTGAAGTCGATTAAAAAATAGAGGAGGAATCCTGACACAGTTTTTCAGTAAACAAGAGTAAATAGGTTTCTTCTTATTATTGATAGGCTAGCTTTATCTCACATGATCTAAAGCGACGATATGGTCGGTGATGAAGCACGCTTGTTTAGAAGTAACTTATTCACTCTTGACCTAAAGATCCTCAGCTTTGTAGCTATCAGGATACACAGACCCGGCAGAGAATTTCACTCCTTATCTTTAGGCATAATGACTGTGTTCCCAAAACGGTTTTCTGCATATGGATGCCATGGGTAGGTCGATTACTTCTAGGCAAGCGTGCTTCATCGTCGGCTTAATCATCACTTACCATAAAAGTGGTCAAGCAAACTTAAGTATCACACAAATATTATAAAGGCGAACGTTAGTATGTGTGAGCATGTGTATGTATGTTTGTCCTTTACGCTCAAACGTGCGAACGGGTTTAAATGAAATTTGGCACACAGGTAGGCCATATTCTGGAATAGCACATAGGTCTTTTTAACCAGGGAGTGTGGTTCCTTGGCGTATGTTTCTATTTATTCAGGTGAAGCCGCTGTCAGAAGCTAGTAATCAAAATGAAACACTTATTATATAGGTATTCTAAGAAACATCTATAAGTTTATAAGTAAGATCTGATGCCTATTAAAACTTTTGGTTGGTCTAAGTTCCACTTGCCCATCCAAAAGTTAAAGTAAACTTGAAGAACTTGTAGAACTGATATCAATTTCTGCAAGGACATATATTCTGTATATCCTTCTATTCGTTAAAATACTGTATAGGGTGACTGATAATTAGTGACCGATACTTAAACACGAGATTGTATTCATGATTATAAACAACTTTCCCAAAGAAAGTATTTTTAAAAGTTCAATCACAATAACAAAAAAGCTGATTGAAACTTTGAATTTCGCGCGCGGCGCCTGTTATCGATGACGTAAGCAATGTACCTACATGTTTCGGTAAAATAATATCCAAAGACTGTTGCTGCTGCTGTTTTGTGATTAAATTAATTAGTATAAAAAAAAGTTTCTTTGGGAAAGTTGTTTGTAATCATGAGTACAATCACGTGTTTAAGTATCAGTCACTAATTACCAGTCACCCTATATATAGCGCCATATGGTATACCATAACAAACAAATTAAAGAACTGACGTCATACAAATCCTACGTCAATCTTCATCAGTTCTCCATCCTATTAGATTATATACAATAGTCCGAAAACAACTATCGGGCAATTGCCCGGACCAGAGATAAGACCCGTCTGGTTGGAGGATCCATCCTTTTCAATGGAGGAGTAAATTTTTTTCGTCATTAAATCATCTGCTGACTACAAATCGCGGTCGAGCGAGACCAACCGCGTCGAAAGTGGTTTGACGATCAGGTCGCATTTGTAGGGAAATATAAGCCAGAAATCGCTCAAAGCTTGGAAAATTTAGACGGTGAATGCAGCAAAAATTTCCCTATTGGAGTGGGACAAAAAAAAAAAAAACTAGCCACTGTTAAAAATCATTTAGCACAAGAATTTTGAGTTTTTAGATAATCGTAATCGCTGATAGCTTGTCGTTTGGTCTAGAGTCTAAAATGAAATCAATACTTTACCACTGGAGCTTTCAAAACATTGGGAAGTTCACTCAGAGGTAGTTACATAACAGAGCTTCTTTCACTTAAACTTACCTTTAAATATGGCAACTTTTCTCGAAATTCCCGTTAAAGATAAGGGGGATGTCATCAAAACTCAATCAATCAACTCAAATGTGACTTTCGTACGAGTGACATCGCTGTAAAGGCTCGACATATTGACGGCGCAGATGTAAAATTACTTATTGGGGTGCAGCCGGTATACCAGCCGTACCCGGTATACCTGTACGAATACGTGCCGGTAGGAGGAAATACTTATTTGAAAACACGTATTGGCACAGGCCAGTACGTGTTTTCAAATAAGTATCTCTCTCTACATCAAGCAAGAAACAGAATAATTTTTAGGAAGAGGTACGTCCCGTTGGATATATGGAAATGGCATCTCTTTATTTAACTAATGTACGTATCTTTACATATTTATAAACCTAAGGCGTTTTCCGCATCTATCTTTTTTTAGTGAAATTCTAGTGCCTAGTGCCTAGTGCAGTAAGGAAAGCGACGATATGGTCGACGATGAAACATAATTGTCTAGAAGTAACCTATTCACTTTTAATTTAAATTTCCTCAGGTTGTAGCTATCAGAAAACACAGACTCTGGCAGAGAATTCCACTCCTTAACTGTACGCACAATGTATGTGTTCTATAAACGTTTTATGCCTAACAGTGAGCCGTCCACCATGTACCGGCGTTGCATCGCCCAGCTTGACAAGAGGAAGCACTGTGTGACATATACGCTTTAAAGGAATCTGGCATAACGTCAGTGAGTACGTCAATAAAAGAAGTGATCAACACCACAAGGTTGATCTTTGGACCTCGTGCAGACAAGTACCTAGGAACTGTCTCTCGGCTCGTTGTGAATTAAATACCTAGAGCCTACATCATAACAAATCTGTTGCATGATCTGGAAGAGTTTGATTATAGCTCGTTACCTACTCATCAACCACAAAACTATATTCTCTGGAGAAGATTCCCCTAATCGGTATCCTGAACCTACATATAAATAACTTACTCCAGTTTAAAACCGGGGCGGGTTACTAGTCTTAAAATATAAATCCAGGTCATGACCAACCCACGTTTTAAATATCTCCAAATCCTTTTAACCTTTGAAGATTATCCCAATTCTCCAACTGTATGTTTGATATTTGTAGGAAGTAGAATGTCCGCGTTGTTTTGATGTAAGTACATATATTGAGTTTCATGAAACCTGTTCAAAATACGCAACTATTTTGGTGTCTCTAAATATAGTGTTCTCAATATAGGATACCAATTTTGCATCGTTTCGTCATATTGTTCGAGGGTTTTAAACAGACTACCTTGCCTTTTCCGTAGGGTGTCGTAAAATAAACAATTAGGATTATACTGCGTGATTGTTTACCATAGTTACGAAGCGTGAGGTTCTAAGTATGATTCCAAGGTTGCGCATTTTTAGTCTATACTTAAGGCCCATAAAGGTAACTAATATAGGTACTTTGCGACGTAGGCATAGACAAGTATTTTTTTGACGAATAAAAACTACATAAGTACTGTAATGTATTTGGTGTTTTTGGGGCTTTGAAACCGTAATGGCATATAATATACCATTTTTTTACCCACTCCTATGTTCCTTTTTAACCGACTTCAAAAAGGAGGAGGTTTTATGTTCGGTTGAATATCTGTTTTTTTTATGTATGTTTACCGGTTTTCTCGGTCAATTGTGGACCGATTTTGAGTTTTTTTTGTTTGTAAGGTTTTGCTTCCAAGTTGGTCCCATGGAAATTTTGTTATGATCTGATCATGAACTTCGAAGATATGGAACGGAACTCCTCATAGGATCCCAGCAGAATTGTGGTAACAAGTAAAATTGCTTTATTTGTATGTGTACTCAATGACTGACTGAAAGAAGAGTAGATTATATAGTTCGATATTATATATCGAACTGATCTGATGATGAAGCCTGAAGTTAGGCACCGGAACTCTTTAAGAAATTAATTTAATCTAACCGTGTTTAGTATGATTAGAATTGTCATGAGATGCACTTGGGTATACGGTATTTATGTATTGTTGAAGGGTACTTTTTAGTGGTGGTACCATAACTAAAAAGTGTAAAATAAAAAACTTTTTACAAAAAAAAATACTGGAAAGTGCAAAATAACTTCAATTTCGGATTTCGCTGTTAAATAACGAAGAGACAAAACTATTACAGAATTCCGAAATTAATGTTATTTTTCCTTTCAGATAGGCTTAAGCCCTGCTGGGCCGCTACAGTTTTGCAGACATCCCCGCAGCTCGCCGTATGGCATAATACACCTAGAAATACTACTTATTTCAAGTATAAGAGTAGGATTATCAGCTCGACTGTTTGCCTATATGCATGGAGTATCCAGGTGTAGTATAACTGCTACGCTGGTTTTCCACAGTATCTTCTTTTATATAAGTCACAGGTGTGAAGAATGGTCAGCTCATTAATGAGTTGATAGCAAGCAGTGCAGGTCTCTGTTCATGGTTTGACCACGAGCTCTTCTGAAGTAGATTATTGTTTATCATAATAAACGGTCTATAGCTGCTGGTATTCAATTCAATGTACCCAGAGTCACCAATTACTTTGGTGACGGAACACTAAAAAAGAGAATACCATACCTATTGAACAGTTTGCCGGCAGACATGAAGAGTGAAACAAACACAAATAGATTTAGACGCAAATAAAAATTATGTTATTTAGAAATGTTTTAAGTTTTAGATATATAAGTGTAAGTTTAAATAATATTTAGTTTTAAGTACATTTAAGTATGTCTAGAGACTCACCGACCCCATTGCAACATTTTTCAACATCGCATCGGTTTTGTGGGGCTTAGCTTATAAGTTACTTACCTTTTTGGAATAAAGATAAATAAATAAATAATCAAGCTAGTCGAATTATCATATTAATATTAATAATAATCAGCCTAATAAAGTTTTCACTGTTGGGACTCAGAGGGAGTGGGCCGTAATCCACCACGCGGTTTCATTGCGGGTTGGTGGTTGCCTTATTATATGTCTTCGAATTTTACACGTGGATATTATAAAGGTAACAAGTTTTTATGAATATGTGTTTTTTTTTTCAAAATAAATACTTAATCATAAAAACCAACCAAAAAAATGAAATAAAAAATAAACAAAAAAAATTTTTTCCGTATGTACAATCGGTGCTCGAGGGGTTATACGTAACAATACATTAAAATGTAACAAGTGAAAATAAATAATATACATGTGTTTTTTATATTAAATAATTGATCATTAATAATATTGATAACTAACAACCAACAATCGATAGTCAATAGGTAATCAATCACTGATAACGAACAATTAAAATTATTAAATATACCTACATATTGTAATGTTTAAAGTATTCACTTCATCCTCGTAAATAAGACATCTTGCCCTTAACAGTGTACAGACAATTTAATCCTGTACAGCTTCTACTTTATATCTGACTTGGGAAACTTTATCGATTCTCCGTAACTTTCTAGTGGTAATTAAGTCAACTTTAGTCTCTGGAGCGATTAATTCATGTCCATTATTTATGCTTTTAAAAGTTGTTGAAGTAACAAAGTTTTAACAAAGGTAAATAAATAGTTGGGGCATTTTTTTATGAGACGTTTTGAGAGTACCTTCATTTAAGTATGTGTTTGTCAAAGTTTCGGCAGACTTTTGAAGTTCGTTTTTTAATATTTTTGATCGAATTTTATTTTATTTTTTACTTCGTACCGTCTAACAGTCACTAAATGTATTGACAGAATGATGGAATGGTTGGGACCAATGTATTTGACAGTTGCTGTCATTTTGCGATGATTTTGGATATTTTTTGTTTATTTTTTTATTTGAATCTTTCCGATACTTTAAGCGTTATTTGGAAGGCCCCCTACAAGGTGGACCGATGACCTGGTGAAGGTTGCGGGAATCCGATGGATGCGAGACGCGCAGGACCGTTCTTTGTGGCGACATTTGGGGGAGGCCTATGTCCAGCAGTGGACGTCTATCGGCTGAAATGATGATGATGATGATGATGAAGCGTTATTTAGCTATTCGGGGTATAGATGTATCTAATAAAGTAAAGATCATTAAAGTCGTTCCAGCCGTTCTTGTGTTATAAATGGTGTAACTCACACATACGACTTTGTTTTATGTATATGTTAGCGTTAGAGTACGGAATACGTTATTATGCGCATTGACTAGGTAATCTGCAAATTACCGGGTCCAATCGGTTAAATTGCGAATTTTAACTTAAAGTAGCAGATATCCCCACTTTACCTAGTTAATCTGCAAAATAACGAATGCTACTTCGTTAAATCGCGGAAGACAGTGAGCAAAATACTTTTGTGAGGACAAAAGTATTTCACTCACTGATCTCAGCTAAAAGAGGTATTAGCTCGACAGAGCCCCGCTTCGTGGGGCTTCTACTTCTGGTTGGTTATAAAAAAAATAACCACGAAGGCTAAGGCAAGAGCTCTGCTCCGCTACGCTCTCGCCTTAGCTTTCTATCCTAACCTTGCCGTGTCGGGGTGGGCACCCCGACACAGGTTAGGTTAAAAATTTGTTAATTCTTCATGCCTAAAAAGCCACCAAACTTTAGACTATGTATTATTAGAAATTAAATAATTACAATGAATTATACTTTTTATTCAATTAAAGAACCTGTTTTATTATACGGTTAAATTGCTTGGCCGTTAGTCTGCAGATTATTTAGTCATTGTAAGAACTTTAACACGTTTTTTCACTTTAACGGACTCGATCAGATAATCTACAGATTAACAAGTTAATCTACACTTTAACTGATTTTACTTTTTATCAAATTACTTCTCCTGCGCTAGGGTGAAGTGAGAGGATATGTCTTATTGTTATTGACTAAAATCCACATCAATATTCTCTTTTTAGAAAAACAATAACATCAGTGTACTGTCCTATTTTTTATTAATTGAAAAAGGTGTAAACAATAAAGAATATAAGAATAAGTGTATTGAGTTCCATAGTGATTTATATTATGATTCAGGAACATCAATTAAATATATCGATTATTACCTACAAGGGGTAGCTGAAACAGCAGTTTTCTTTCATTCCTAAAAAGGGTCATTCAGTCATTGTAAAAAAATCATCTGTCATTCGTGGTTTCAGGTTTGATCTCGTTGCTAAATTTCTATAAATAATCGTTAGTTAATTTAATTTGACTTCATATATTTTTTTTATTATTATTATTATTTTTAATAGGTTTTTTATTATTATAAATATTTTGTATTTGCTATAAATTTTTGAAATTTAATAATATTATTCGGCCCGCAATGGCCGAAGACAGACTTGTGTGGAAAAGGGAAAGGGAGGCCTTTGCTCAGCAGTGGGACATAAATGGGCTATAAATAATATAATAATAATAATATTATATTTAAATGTTTTTTTTTGTAAATTAATTTTGTCATTTTTTATTTTATTTTGACAACATAATTTTTTAAATTTAATAATATTGTACTTAGAATTATTACTTACTGATATCGTAAAATTAATATTATAACCTATTTCATTTTGAATTATGATAATTTGCATTGCCTTGTGTTGGCAAAATATGGAGAATTTTTTACCATATGACATCTATGTACGAATACCCATGTTTGCAAATAAATGATTATTATTATTATTGTATTAGGCTCGCGCTTGACCGTTATCCAACTTGATGGTTGCAAACAATGTCGAAGATGGAGCACGCTTGTCTAGAAGTAACCTATTCACTCTTGATTTAAAGACTCCTAGGTCATAGCCACCGTCCGATAAGGACCGAGCCCGAACAGTCGACGACGCGCAGTGTTTCATGGTCAGCTGAATCTTAGCGGCCCAGCTGGGCCGATACCCGTCAGGGTCAAAGGAAATTTCTGAAAAAGAAACTTGTGGTCCTAAAAAGCAAAGGGCAACTGAAGGTCACAGCCAACCAACTAACGTAGAGTGAGAGATGTCATAGAATGATTTCCCTACCAAAAGAAATTAAAATTATTAATAACTTACTATTTTTTATACTAAACGTAACATACATTTAAAGCGGCCGTCACTTCGTGTGCAATAGCTATAATTTATTATTGTTTCTATTATATGGATTAGTTTATTATTTTGTAAATTATTTGTGTATTTGGGCCTTAGTTGCCTGATAATAAAGGATTATTATTTATTACATCTCCACATCGCTGTCATCCGGAAATGTGATCAGAAAATTAGCAGCGTTGCCACATTGAACGGCAATGCCAATTCTTTGGACATCATTGTGTTTACGCCTAATTCAAAATAAGATACATTATCTGAACCAACACGTTTGCAGAACGAACGAAAATGGCTTACGAAAGTTACACCACCTAATCTAAAAATCATCTCAACCCTTTCATAACGAGGCGGGTGTGTCCTTCAACGCAACCAGATGTAGCCAATATTTTGCACGTAACAGCCATTTTGACCTCTATTGCCCAATTTTAATGGCCGGTTTGCACAAGAGGTTAATTCGGTCAGTCGTGGTATACAAGGAAACGACCAATCTAATAGTCCAAACATGGTTCATGGTTCTTTAATGCATAGTAAACTGACAAAAGATAAGAACTGTACGTAAATTAGTGTTTGAAAATCGAATATCAGTGTCAGCATTGTCAGTCCGTTGCAACGGAGCGGGAAAAATGGATTATTTCAAATAAAAATGGAACTCCACAGAACAATGAGGTACTCGTTGCCTTGCAGGTGAAGTACGCTTTGTAATCGTATTTGCTATTTTCCAGGAAATGAAAAGCATGTTAAGCCGGTGGTCCCAGCCGTCATTTGTAAATCTTTGACATTCGTTGTGAATCATAAGTCAGGAAATTATTGGGTTATGAAAATCAGATAAAATGAA
Source organism: Mythimna vitellina (assembly GCA_949316375.1). Taxonomy (NCBI): domain Eukaryota; kingdom Metazoa; phylum Arthropoda; class Insecta; order Lepidoptera; family Noctuidae; genus Mythimna; species Mythimna vitellina. Next base: position 9,109,375 of record OX438696.1, read on the forward strand.
TGATATTAGAGGAAGTTTGAAAGTGGTGCCAGTGACTGAAAAGTTGAAAGGGAATCGGTTGTCTTGCTATGGTCATGTGAAGAGGAGGGATGAAACGCATGTTACTAAAAGAGTCATGAATATACTATGTTTTTCAGCCCCCTTCTCCCTGAGAAGGAGGCCAAAAAAAGATGGATGGATTGTGTTATGAGTGATATGAAAGAAAAGGCATTTAGTGATAGCGCAACGGGTGGCAGAACAGAAAAGAAGAAAAACCGTGTCGCACCGTCCCAAATATAATACGAGACAAGGGCAGGAAGATATTGATAGACGTGCGATAAGCAGTCGCTCCATGTAAAATACAGCTGCATCCCCGTTTAGACTGGACGAACCGACCCCAAAATACTTGGGAAAAAGCTTGGCACACGACGACTTTGAATTTTTTCATTCACTAAGTAGCAGCAGTAAGTGAATGTATTGTTTTCAGCAATTAATTTCTCTCAAGATAGTAAGTTCACTCGACAAATACGCATTTGTGAGTAATGGGAATTCCTTACAGAGTCTCTGTTTCCTGATAGCTACAACTTGGGGGGCTTGGTAATGGGTTACTTCTAGGCAAGCGTGCTCCATCGTCGCTCACATCATCACTTACCATCAGGTGTTATAGTGGTCTAACGTCAACATACACATAGTAAAAACTTCCGCTTCTGAGAGTGAAGTTCCATGATTTGAACGCCCGGGATATTTCCCGGGCGTTCAAATCATGGAACTTCCACCTAGATTCACCTACCTACCTAGATTCACATTTCCCAGGTGTTCAATCCACAAATTACTAGGTAAGTAGGTACTCAAGAAACATGTCCAAAAACCGACGGAACCAACATGCCATGTAAGCGAATACAAATGAAGATAAATGAATACAGAAAAGTGCACGTATCTTGACGTCACGTTCACCTGCAGATGGTGCATCCTTCCAACACTGCGAAGCTCTAGGCTTCGGCCTGGGTGAGGAGCTTTCGCGATCGCTGAGGCGGAGTGCAAGGTATAACTACTATTTTGGTGTACAATAATGTTAATTCTATTCTATTCTATCCCTACTTGAGTCTACATCGATGGTTTGAAAAGTTTCAAAGTTTCTGTTTTGAATTTAGTTGTGCATCTTTTGACTGTTACTCACCAAAGTGTCAGCCATTTTGGACGAGTACTTCTTATTTGACAGTCATTTGAGTGAGTCGATGTGAGATGCAGAAAAAGAAAATCCTTTTTCACCAAGACAACGCGCCCTCTCACACCTCAGCGATTGCCATGGCCAAAATCTACGAATCACGGTTTGAACTGCTTGATCATCCGCCTAACTCACTAGATCTAGCCCTAAGCAGCTTCTTTTTGTTCCCTAATCTAATAATTGCGCTCGGAAGATGGAGATTTTGGTCAAATGCAGAGGCAAACTTCGTGAAAAACGCCAACTCATATTTGAACGGGTAATAGAGATGGGGGCATCACTGGGTTTGTAGTTTGTAGAGTTACAAGGAGGCAATGTAAAAAACGAAAAAAAAAAAATATGTCTTGTATCTTAGTTAGGTCGGAAACTTTTCAGACCACCTGTCTATATTGTAGTGACCGTAGCTGCAGGTGCTCAAAGCGACGTGCTAGCGAGCAATCGTGTATTGTCGGCTTTACCCTGAGTAAACATACATTATAACCGTAATCAGCTTTATAAACTTCCCACTGCTGGGCTGTGGCTGTGGCACTCAGGCCACCTTTGTAGAAGAGGGAATGGTCCATAATGCATCACTCGCGCCCAGTAAGGATTGGTGGATTATCAGCGGATGTCACTTCTTTAAAATTTTTGCTTCTAAAACATTCCTCACAATATTTTGCCTTCGCCGTTTTGAGAGAAGTGGTGATGACATAAATTAAACAAAGTATTGCGCCTGACTGGGTTCACCACTAGCGATGGTCACCACTGTCCAAATACTAAATGCAGTAACTCGTGATGCACTTGCAGACGCCTAATCGCGTCCGCCACTGCGCTCGCACCCGCTCAGGCACCGCGCCTTCACTTTAGACAACGCCCTAATGATCGACAGAATGGCAGGATAACACCTGAGTAATAAAGTGCCACTGTTACAAAGTACTACCTACAAAAGCTGTCTTTTTGTTCTTTTTAGTGTTCCGTACCTCAAAAGGAAAAAATCAGAACCCTTATAGGATCACGTTGTTGTTCGTCCGTCTGTCTGTTAAGACCCTTTATCTCGGGAACGCGTGGAGGTATCGAGTTGAAATTAAAACTATATACTCAAGTCTGCAATCCCTTGAAGCTGTGAAAAATCAAACTTTTAAGTGTACGAAAAATAAAGATACGGCCGATAATGTTGCAACAAACGTATAGGTATTTCGACACTCTCAAGGGAATCAAAATTCATTGGGTACTTCCTGCTGACCTAGAATCTTGAAATTTAGCATAAAGCAAAGTCACACAGCAAAAGTATAAGAAAAAATCTGAAAACTGTAAATTAGTAGATACGGAATAAAAAATAAACTTTTTTTGCGATTCCAAAAATCTCAGTAACTCAAAGCGGGAAACGAACTGTTTTCATAGGTAAGTTTGTACGGAACCCTCAGTGCGCGAGTCTGACTCGCACTTGCCCAGTTTTTTTTTTCAAATAGTCCCTCTTACAGAAGTGCTAGCTAAAATAATCGCTCTGTTTTATCTGATGTAGGAAAGTCACGAGTAGGTCGAAGCAAATTAATTTAGCTGGTGGCAGCTGGATGAAAGCAGATGAAAATCGAGTTAAACGACATGCAAAAATGGAGATATTTATGTTCAGAAATGAATGCTGATTATGACGAAAATGAGAATGCTGTAGAGGTATAAGTGAATCTTGCAATGTCATTTTCGCACTTTCCAAGTTTTTTTTTTTTGGTGATGATTATGACTTTTGACATCCCCCGCTCTTGGGCGGAGCGGAAGATAGTGTCAGACTTTACTAATTAAAAACCCACTCCTGTTCCTTCGTTGCCTTTCGTACCGGGGCCAAGTCTTCCTTTCAGAATCAGACCCTTACTTTAATTATGAGTTGTAGGTCGCGGGTTTAAACTCAGCCAGGCGCATTACTTTGTGTAATTTATTTTCATCACCATTGCTCTTAAAACGGTGAAGGAAAACATCTAAGGAAACTAGCATGTCCTTGAACCAAAAAATTGAATAGATGTGTCATCCACCAACCCGCACTGGAGAAGCCACAATCCACCACAAATTATGGCCCATTTCTTCTCCTAGAGCCCTGAGTCCCAGCAGTGGGAACCTTATAAAGCTGATTATGCTAAACTGATGCTTATAAGCACTTTTCAGGACCTAATGAACGCCATTGACGCTGCTGTCAACATGGCCAAGTACAGAATCCAAATTTAAAAAAGTTGTCAACGTTTCAAAAATAAGTACAACTAAAGCGAATCAATTTAGGTGAACCGTGGAACACTGTTCTAAGGATTATTGAAGCTTACTACGGATACCTGAATACATTATCATGGATCGACCCCTTTGTTCAGTGTGATATCTTGGGATTTCCTCTGAAGAGCTGCATAATTGAATATTGATACTAGGCAGGTAGACAATGAACAATTATATTTATAATCAGTGCAGGACTAATGAGTGTAACTTAATATCCGAATACAATATAGCTCATTAGGAGACAGGCTGCTGAATTTACACTTCCCTATATATATATATATATACCTACGATATGTATCTATAGTATTTGTTTGTAAGGAAATGAGTCTCTTGCACCAAGTGCATAATTCCATTAATTATTTCGTAAGTGGACACAGCGCAAAATTCGTTAACACAATAAATTTAATAAGAAGAAACAGGAGTGTTTTTGTAGTCAGTAAAAGTTTGACACTATGTCTCGCTCCGCACTAGAGCGGGGGATGTCATAAGATGATTTTCCCATCGAAAGTAAAAAAATGATCTTTTTAATTTTTTATCGAATACCTTAAATTTTTATCGGTTTTAGCCCCAGGACGGCCGTTGAAACAGAACTCTTACAGATAGTAGTAAAATATATATTTTCAGACTATTTTTACCATTTAAAACAAGTACCTAAGTAATTTATGGTGATTATAAAAATTGATGAATGTTTCTGAGTAGTGTCGTTTTTAACCGACTTCAAAAAGAAGGAGGTTCTGTGTTCGGCTGAATGTACTTTTTTTTTGTTTGCGTTGCCAATTGTCAAAATGTTTGATTTTGAGTTTGACGCAAATATCTTGTATACGTGGGTACGTATACAAGACACACAAGCAGAACAAGCTCTAGTAAAATGTCCCGTCAAACTAGGATTAGTTTGACGTCACATTTTACTAGAGCTTGACAATACATTTTTCAGTTTCTGCAGATACAATAACACTTCACATTAGACTAATATAATAAAGGTGTATGTAGTAAAGGTGTGTGAAGGTATTTATGTATGTTTGTTACTACTTCATGCTCAGACAGACAAACTCTGAACAGATTTGGAAGAAATTTGGCACATGGGTAGACCAGGTCTTGAAGTAGTACATAGAATACTTTTTATCCCAGAGATTATGCTCCCTTGTGATAATGTTTTATTGCCACGCGGGCGAACCCAATGGCAGAAGCCTAGATTTATTTATGGAAACCCTTCCCAAATGTACAATAACTGCCTACCAAAATACACTCACCAACAAAACTTAACATCATAATCCCGCTAAGTGAACCTTGCATTAGTGCAGCGTAGTGATAAGTAGTCAGCTTAACAATTACAAGCACCATTAAGCAATGTGTTTCACTAAGTTGGACGTTAGGGTGGCTTCCCACGACTCATCCAGGCATGTTACACTAGAGAAGTAAAGCGAACTAAATCAGGTAATGGTGGAGCTATATTTTGTAGTAAATTGAACTGGACAGTCTCCAAGAAGGATTTATATTTTATGAGTTTTTAAAATCATAAATCTTGTATTGAATTTTCGTTACAGTTATTGGGTGGGATGTTGGGTTTATCCTAAAGGCCAGTCTTCTGTTTTAAAATATACGTAATATAACTTTTGGCTTCATGAAAGCCCTCCAGAAGATTTTCCTTTAAGATCAAAGGAATAGAAACAGGAAGAGAGCCCTACGCTCGTATAAAAAGGGCTTCAAATGATCCCGAGGCATTTTTTTGGAATACCGTATTTCTATGAATTTTGCAATGCTTTTGACCTTTCAAAATATTGCTACAAAAATATGCTACTTCAAATTCTGAACACTATCGATAACATTCCAGTGTCGATAGAAACAACTTAGCGCTGAAAAACACACCGCACCTAAGTTATGTATCTCCGGCCACGTAAGCGCGGTCTTGAGGACGACGAGCGATGGGTAGCTCGCTGTCCGGTTTAAGCCCGAGTCGTCGACGGCGAGTAGCTTTCCACGTACGCTACAAAGAGCTGTCAGTGTAAGTTTCCAGCAAAGCCGATGACCGCTAAGGCTACGAGGAATTTCTGAAAAGGAAACCCGTGGTCCTAGAACGCAAAGCAACTGAAGGACCATAGGTGGGTTTTAATCAGTAAAAGTCAGACATGCCCTCTCGCTCCACCTTAGAGCAAAGCGGGAGAAGAGATTTCCCACCTCCCAAAAAAAAACCGGGCAAGTGCGAGTCGGACTCGCGCAAAGAGGGTTCCGTGTAAACTTACTTACGATAACAGTAATAATTTTATTTACTAATTTTTTTTTTGTGACGGATTTAAAAATTTACAGTTTTCAGATTTTTTCCTATACTTGAGCTATGTGAGCTTGCTTCATGCCAAATTTCAAGATTCTAGGTCAACAGGAAGTACCCTATGAGTTTGGATTCCTCTTAGAGTGTCGAAATATAGCTTTTTTGCAACATAAACGACTGTATCGTTTTTGTTCGTTAACTCAGAAATTTGATTTTTTCGCAGCTTTAAGGTAGACTTGAATATATGTCTTCCATTCATTACATTTGCACAGAATTTTAATAGGCAATATGCATGAACTTTTATTGTTGCTAAAGTAAATACTTTTTAGCCCTACAAAGATGTTATTAAGTTTCAAAGTTGCTATTATGAAAGAGAAGTCTGACATGTTCTTTGACGTCAAAGGCGAAGCACGGTCGCCATAGCAAAATGGCGTCTTGGCGAGAGAGACAGATATATTTGTTTCCTACCAATTTCAATATTTTTTTTACAATAGGGTATTACACTCATTTTTGAAAAGTGTCTCAATTAGATTCTATAGTGCTAATAAAAAAAGCACTAAAAAAAGAAAGACATTTTTATTCAGTCGCTAACTACCATAAAAAATCATTTAAAATTTACATTTTCAAATTTCGCGAGTATTTGACAAAAACGTAGAAAGCAGTGGACCCCATGTTTACTCTGCGGTCGTGACGTCAGTTGGCTGTGTAAACAAATGCGTACGCCACGTATGACCGATCACTTGACAGTTGACAGCTGTCACTTTATTTTACACAGCCGAATGACGTAATAACATGGTGGTTACTATTTCAAGGTGAAAAAGAACAGATAATAAATACAAAAAAAATTGATTGAATTTAAAAAAATATTTTGTTATTTTATGAACTAAAACCAACACTTACCGACTGCATTATACCTAAGCTGTCTTAATAATATATTTTTAGTATTTTCTCATATACAGTAAAATACCCTACTTGTATTCTATTTTTGTATATTTATTGATAAACGTTAAAGTTAGTTAGCATTTTTTTTTTGCATTTTCTGTATTTCATAACTGGTTACATATCGCTCTGGTTGATTAAACCTGAGACTCTAAAACTTTGCCTACACTTTATTACCCACATCATACATAGGAATATTCCCATGTAGGTAGTGGGTAATAAAGTGTGAATATTCCCATGCCACCCATTTGACAATTCCCAGTTTATCACACACATATGACGTCACAAACACCAGTCTAACAGAACATGCATGTTATGCAAAAGTATACATTTTAGATGAAGAGAGATGCTACCCGCGCCTGCTAATTAAAGTGTCATGAAAATCGCCGAGTATTTGAAATAATAATAACCCAACGTAATGCCTTTGATGTCATGGCGTCATTTAATGCCTTTGGAGTAGTATTTTGATGAGTAATTATCTTTTCATTAGCTTCTAAGGGGCCTATGATGTTGAAGAACGTAATTTTGCGTTCAAGAGCTCGATTTTCAAGGGCTACTTGCGAATGGAGATTTTTTTTCTTTTTTTTATGTTTAAGGAAGGTTTGCTACAGTCAAGTCGTAAATGTCAAAGATAATTGCCAGAAAAGTCTAAAGTAATCTTCGATGCCAGGATATTCTAGATCAAGGACTGCGGAATTATTATATATATGTTTTGTAGGGCTGGCGGGCGGCGAGCAATGGGTAGCTCGCCGTCCGACGGCACGTACTGTTCTAAGTGCGCCTCAAGGAGATGTCAGCAGGGTCAAAGCCTACTGGGACCAAGGGTCTGTTTCTGAAATTAAGACTCGGTCCTGGTATGAAAGGCAACGAAGGAACAGGAGTGGATTTTTAGTCAGAAAAAGTCTGACACAGCCTCCCATTCCGCCCAAGAGCGGGGGATATTATTGGATGATTTTCCCACCGAAAAAAAAAACATATGTTTTGCAAAATTGTCATTACTCTTGAATGTAAAAAAAAAATAATTAATGTCTTGTTGATATTCAATATTAATTTTGGTTTTGTCCATGGCCTTGGTTAGCAAAGGGCCGAAAGAATACGGGTGGATTTACATTTTTTTAGTGCGTGTGAGTACATAATAGTAGTTACTATTTTCATAATAAATTTTATACATAACTTCTTTAGAAATATATATGTACTCATTTCTAAGAGCTGCGCGTTTCAATGGAGCTGGTAAATCATTTCAAGCAAGACTAAGTCACATCAATGCCTCCAGAGCTGCTTATTTCCTAAGGAGATAACGCGTTAGCACTCTCGTAGTCTCTGCAATATTCAACATTTTAAGCCGTTGCAAAGAAGGATAAAACAACATCGTCGTATTGAACCTTTTCACTGAAAATACATAGAAGAAATACTGTCTTTGAGAAAATGCAACCTGTAACGTTGAATTTAGGATAGAAATGTTATCACGGACAGAGAAATAACGTATTTACTTTGCCGTACGGAGTTTTAGCAAAGACTTTTACAGCACTTTTTTAACAGTGAATTGTTATCGGCAATAACGTACACATATAAAAAATCCTTTTGTATAGTTTCGACGTTGAGAATAGATTCATGATAGCACAAGTTTAAACCTTAGCGGTTTTTGGTTGCTATTTAACTTAGAAAATCCTGTATTCTTTTGTATTAATGATAAATAAATGAAGCTGAAAAAACAATACTAACGTTCTCACACCTTTAAAACTTGTGTAAAACAAACTCTCCGAGGGCTAAGTAGTTAAATCTTTAGTTAAGTGCGAGATTCAAGGTTTAGGTCTCGTACGATGTGCGTAAATAAATAATTTACACTTCTGAGACCTAAGTGTAAAACGCCTTATCATTTATTATTCATGTATTAACACGATTTATGGTACTTTTGTAACGTAAATCCTGTCGATACGCCTTTACGAGTACATGAAAATTGTTTAAAAGTGAATTGGGTACTTACCAATAAATCTACTCGCACTCTTCGCTATAGTTTCAGTAATTTGACAGCAGAAGGATATAGAAACGAAGCTTAAAAACACGCCTTGGTAACTTTTCTTGATCATCGCTTCACACTTTTTGGCGCTCGCAAACTAATTTGTAAACTCTTGCATTTTTGTTTTGAAAAATTTTTTTTTACGTCGAACTTCACTTTTCACATTATATTTTTTATTACGCGATGTTTTGTTTTTATTTGAATAATGCGCTTAAACAGGCGCTTTTTAGATTCGTGTCGATTGGTTGCTCGGCAAAGGTCGAGAGCTCTCGACACGTGAGCGCCGACTGAGCAAGGTCCCTCTAACTGGAACGGGAGAAATGGACCACTGCGCAGTACACCGGCTTTGCTGTCCGCTGTGTATTTTTTATTTCAAACAAGGCTGGTGCAGGAATTTCGTTAGGTTCACGCGGCTTTTTATGTGCATAAAATGCTTTGAGTGGTATGAATTTAAAAAGTTTGCTAACTCAATATTTATAATTTGTCAAGTCATTCTTGTCGCGTGTTTTTTCATGGACCCCATGCTCCATGAAATTCTTGATTTTTTATTGTTCAGGTGTTCTATAGTTTAATTTATGTTCCACTGTGATTTTAGCACTTTGAACTTGCTCGAAGTAGTTAGCTTCGAAGGCAGTTTCACATTTAAGATCTTATAAATTGATAACGATATTTCGCTTCATGTTCGCTTCAGAGAAGATGGATTCAGGCGGCTTGTGTACACTTAAGGCCGATTCTATCGTATGCAGTTAACTTTGATACGTTCAGACTGTAGAATATTCTCTAAGACGCTAGTAGTAATAAATGTTGCATTGAATTGATTTAAATTAAGTCGTTGTTGAATTTATTTATTAGAGAAATGAGAACATTATTCACAAACTTTCTACAAAGTAATTAATCAGAGAGGGGATGGTTATATTGACTTGCTAATTGTTTAAAACATTTCATTTTGTTGTCTGTTTCACAATAACCATTATCTTAAATTGCAATAAAATCAATATTCAAGTTATTTAAGACAGATACCGTAACAAAACAGAAAATGGCCAACCAATGAATTTCAAGAACTTCGTGAAATATTATGAGGTTCCGTTATTTCTTCGAGAACTTTGTTATTAACGTTCAATTCGGTTTTCTGTTACAGTACAACATTCGTCTGAAGAATCGATTGGCCCAACAATTGGTGATGTATCGAGTCTTTTAGATTAAGCACTGGGTATCCGATTTATTTTACAGTGTGTGGGCAAAAATAATGGAGTGTAGGATCTACAAAATTGATATCGGATTGTTGTGTAACCTACCTAAGCTTTTAGGCCCGGTGGAATAATTCGGTTATGCATTTGTTTTGAGCTGGGCGTGTAAAATATTACCTTGTTTTGTTTACTATAAAAATGTAAAATATTTGGTTTTTGCTTTTTTGTATGGCTATTGTACAAGCTTTTGAAGGTATTCCAGTTAAAACTCAATTTTAAATATTAAAACGTATTATTAAATTTGAGTCAGCTATTCCCTTGAATTGTTTTTCAGAATTTGATTGACGGAAACTAGGTTTCCAGTCTGTTGAGAATTTGAAATGTAAGTCTGGCTTTCTAGTGATACCCCTATTCTTAGATTTCAGGCACATTGAGGTTTGGTAAAATTCTAATTTTGGAACTGGAAAGATTTCTACATATAATTATGATTGTAGCTGTGGGTGGTGAAATATTGGTTTATTTTCCTGTTTCGTCAATGGCTTCAATGAGTTGGATTATTCATCATCATCATCATCATCATCATCTTCCTGCCCTTGTCCCATCTTATTTGGGGTCGGCGCAACACGTCTTTTTCTTCCATTCTATCCTGTCAACCGTCATACTATCACTAACTTCCTTTTCTTTCATATCACTGCTCACACAATCCATCCATCTCATCAGTTGGATTATTCAATTGATTTTAAATTAAGGACAGGATTTCCCTCTTTTTTCATACTAATATTATAAATTATAACGAAAGATTGTGTGTGTGATGGTGTGTGTGTTTGTATTTGTAAATTTCAATTCCTCAGCTCTTCGGCTGAACGTATTTGGATGAAATTTGGCACAAAGGCGGACCACGTCCTAGAAAAGCAAAAAGGATACTTAATGTCTTTAGGTTTCCTTGGGACAACTTTCTATTTACTTGTAGGCGAAGCCGCTAGCAGAAGCTAGTAAGGACATAATAAAAGTAGTTTTTTTTTTCAGAATAACAAACATATCATGTTTTTCGCAAACCTAAAAAATATTTATTTTCAATGAACAAAAAGTTATTCATGATATCCGAGATTGCCATTTGAAATTCAACATTTTAGTTTTTACTGAAAACAGAATAGAATATTAGGTACAATTTGTTTTATGTGAGTTATGTAGCGTATATGTACCTATTATATTTTGTAGAACTTGATAAATAATATTTATTTTTCAAATAGTCTAAAAAAACACTTTTAAACGTATTTTTTTCCTCACTTTAAACTAGATACGGGCAGTAGCTATTGAACACCCAAGTCCGTAAAAAATAATCAACGACTCCAAATAACTAGTCGAAATAAAACAATTTGAAACAGAATAACCCCTCATTTACAAGAATATTCGCGTAAAATGTTCAAAGGTCGTTAATTACTTAAAACAGTGCAGCTATGGTTGTGTGCCATTCTGCAAACTATACCGAAACACCCTGCCATGCCGCGGGCTAAAGTCGTTTGTGGAAAAATTTTTGTTTGTTTGCTTTCTTGTTTGTGGGAGCAATGTTCGCTCAAGTCCTCTCTTATTGGGTGAATAAAAACTGTTTTTTTTAGTGTGTTTTATGTACATGTTGTAGTTATGGATTCCCGCGACCCTCACCAGTTCATCGGTCCACCTTGTTGTGTTTTAGTTTATTGTTTATTTTATGTCATTAATTTATTAGACCTACTGTAAACGTTGTGCATACCTGTAAGTAACTTTGTTTTCACAAGATTCCCTCGTAAATTTTCTTATATACTATTGATATTATTGTGTACATAAGTCTTTGATGTGCCTCATCATTTCAGCCAAAAGTCGTCCACTGTTGGACATAGGCCTCCCCCAAGCGTCGCTACAACGACCGATCCTGTGCGTGTGTAATGATGAGTAGTTATACTGCCATAACTAATCATCATTTTATTTGAAGATTAAAGATTTTTTTTTTGAGTTTGCGCGCGTTTCTGCTGGATGCGAAAAGTACAAGGTCAGATGACGTTCGATTAGGAGAGGCCTATGTCTAGCGGTGGATGTCTTTGTTCTGAAATAATGATGATGATGATTTGAAGATTTTACCTGCCTGGAAAGGATGAAAAGTCGAAAACAAGTTAATTTTATGTAAAAATAATATTTTTTTTATATAGGAAATCGTCGAACTCTTACTGACTAAAACCCACCTGTGTCCTTCAGTTGCTCTTTGCGTTCTAGAGTCAGAGTCACTCTTTCAAATGTTTCCGCAGCGTCAGCAGGCATCGGCACCACAGGGCCTCTTCAGCTTGCTGACATCTCTTCGAGGTGCGCGTGGAAAACTTAACGCCGTCGACTAACCTAACCTAACCTAACCAGATGGCCGGACGGCGGGCTACTCATTACTCATCGTCCGCAAGCTCGCGCTTACGGCGGCCCGGAACCGCCCTGCGACTGCAGGGACTGCATTCTATATTGTAAGCAGTGAGACATATTGTGGCACTTTAAAATAAAATTAAGTAGTTATAGCGTTAGATGACCTCAAAGCGATTGCATAAAACGTAAATAGGGTGCCTATGTGTGCGCGTTTTCTAAGTAAAAGTGGACAACAGTTGGAGAACATCTTCATGCTTACTTATAAAGAATTCCGTGTAGGCTTGGCCTTGGCTATTCTTTACAAATATGACAATGTGTTTTTGACAACGAAAACATTCTGTTAATGAGCGCAAGACTTAATAGGGCAAAGAGAAATAATGCTGTAGCAGCTAAAACTGGGATGTAAGTAGTTATTTTAGTCCTTACAATCTCGAATACTGCGATGGAGTAGGCTGAGAAAGATAACTCTTTCTCAGCCTACTCTCTCTATGATCAAACCAATAGATAAATAAGAATTAACACCATCATTTGACATATCTTGGCATAATTATAATGCAATGTTTTATAATATTTTAGAATTTATTTTAAACTTTTAATTTTTATTTTCGTTTCGTTTATCGTTTGTTTTATTTTATTCATTTATTAGACCTATTGTAAACGTTGTGCATACTAAGTAACTTTTTTTCACAAGATTCCCTCGTAAATTTTATTACATACTATTGACATTATTTTGTACATAAGTTTTTGATGTGCCTATGTGAATAAAATAAAATGGCATAAGCATAATCAGCCTTTAATAATTTACTCCTGACACATTATATATAAGTCATCTGGGATTAAGTTGTAATCCACCACACCAGTCAATACGTATTTGTAGGATGCCAAATATCTCCAATTAAGGGTCTACGACAACCCTAAAGATGTTTCCTATCATCGTTTTGATAACAGCCATGTTGGCAGGCCATTATGTGCAACGTGTAAGACCGAAGCTGCTCTGCAAACCCTGAATCACAAACGATTATAATCAACCTTTCTTTCGCCGCAAAACTAAAGCCAAGCTCTCTCTAGAATTTACCCTTCTAACTTTCTAACCCTCCGTTTGCCGCATACCCATTTCCAAGCCAAAGAGAACCTGAAGCTAGTAAATTCTAAAACGGTGCAGGGTTACCGGTTACGTAAAGGTCGCTCTTGCAGCCTAGTGTTATGTCACATGCGGATTCGGAACAAATAAAAAGTTTTCATTCGAAATTAAGCTTAGTTTGACTCATATATTTTAATTTCTTCGACTATCATTTGCCAGTTTGTTGGCAAGTTTCTTTTTCAATGAGCTTATTTGCATAGTGTGAACAAAGAAGTTGACGCTGTGTTGTTCTTTGATAAATATTTGGCAATGAACTGCCTTCGCCGTGTCAAGTTATGATCATATTTTAAACGGTTTATTTTGTAAGCAATTTGCATGACAACGTTATTGGAAAAAGAAATCACGTTAACCGTTGAGTGCTCGCGTTATGAGCATTTTGCTGCCCTCAGAAAACAAGGGTTTTTTTTTCAAAAATTTAAGCTTCCCTGTCAAAGGTAGCGAAACATCTCGTAGTTGGTCCCCCATTCTTTATGTATTGAGAAATAAAGACAATTTTGTTTATTTTTTACCTCACAAACACAACTTCTTAAAACCAAATTATAAAGAACTAGAACAATTTGCCTGTTACGGTTTTCTCATCTGATTATAATTTTGGTGTCTTCAAGGCTAGAATTAATAGGTTCTTAATAAACTTGTGCACCTCACCATCAACGATTGCATCACTGCTTACCATCAGGTGGGATCGCAGCCAAGCACTGTTTTTATTTAAAAAATATGTATATATAAAATATCTCTTAAATGAAACATTTACAATGTAGGACAATGGATCAGAGTCATCATCATCATCATTTCAGCCGAAAGACGTCCACTGCTGGACATAGGCCTCCCCCAAGTGTCGCCACAATGAACGGTCCTGTGCGTCTCGCATCCATCGTACTCCCGCAACCGTTACCAGGTCATCGGTCCACCTTGCAGGAGGCCTTCCAACGCTACGTCTTCCGGTACGTGGTCGCCATTCCAGAACCTTTCGGCCCCAACGGCCATCCGTTCTGCGAGCAATGTGCCCTGCCCATTGCCACTTAAGTTTGGCGATTCTTCGTGCTATGTCGGTGACCTTGGTTCTCCTGCGGATATCCTCATTCCTGATTCGATCACGCAAGGAAACTCCGAGCATAGCCCTTTCCATTGCCCTTTGGGTGACTTTGAGTTTTCTGATGAGGCCCATTGTAAGCGACCACGTTTCAGAGCCATATGTGATTACTGGCAACACGCACTGGTCATAGACTTTCGTCTTGAGACACTGTGGTATATTCACACTGTGGTATGTCACTGTGGATCAGAGTATAGTAACAATAATGTAGAAAAAAAAAAGTTATTATAGTGACTTTCAAAGGCACTGTTTTTTCTATGGTTTTTCCCTAGACGCCAATTTTAAAGATTTAGAAGGACATGAAAAGCTGTATTTTACTACCGAAAGTAACAATGAAGGTAAAAAATTGTTTTTAGCTAAGTATACTGTCAAAACATTTTTAAATTGTAGCTCAAAATTAACTTAAAAGCAGCACGATGTTTTTCTTTCTAAATTCAAGTTACAATGTTAGTTAGCCGTAAGCCATTTTGTGATTTATTTTACTAACGAAGAGAACTGTTGTTATTTTAGTTTTCAACATTTCACGTCACTCACGAGACCCATTTGTTATGGCGAAATGGCCTGTAATCATACCCTGTACTAATTTTAGAGTCTGAACAAAAAAGTTTATTACAAAAAGGTTGAACTATAAATTGGTATCCCGTGCATCGCCGTGTCATTGTGGGAGCGATCGGCGGCGGCGATCTCTCGCGTCGGGCCTTGGTACAGGCCATGGTCCGGAGCGAGGAGTGGTGGGCGGTCGCCTCCTTCTGCGAAGCAGTAATGTTAGCAAAGGAGGCTGCCGCACATGCATGCGCGAGACAATGCCTCTCGCGCCCCAGCCGCCGAGATCACGATCCCGATTTCCGGCCACAGTAGGCGCGAGCTTGCGGACGGCGAGCAATGAGTAGCTCGCCGTCAGACCGTCCAGTAACCGTCTGGGCCGAGCCCAACTGGTCGACGGCGCGTACTGTTCTACGCGCGCCTCAAGGAGATGTCAGCAACCGTAGGGGTCCAACAAGGTCGAAGCCTACTGGGGCTAAGGCTCTGATTCGACGCCCTGGTATGAAAAGCAACGAAGGAACAGGAGTTAGCTTTTAGTCAGTAAAAGTCTGACACTATCTCCCGCACCGCCCAAGAGTGGGGGATGCCATTGGATGATTTTCCAAACAAAAAAAAAAACTATAAATAGGTACGAAGCACCCATGTGAGGCTTGTCTGCTCTGCTTGTTGGAGTCGGCTTTCAGTCTGATCGAATGCAGCTGGATACTAGTATTTCACATGGAGCGATTGTCTATCTGAACTCCTGCCTACAAGGACGAACTGCCTGGGTTTGCCGCTTGTGGTTGGCAAAACTCATACAGCACGATGTACCGTGAACAAATCGGCTTGTGCAGATATAACTGTGGTGAAGTAACTGTAGTAGGTTCTGGAATGGCGACCACGTACTGGAAGACGTAGCGTTGGAAGGCCTCCTACAAGATGGACCGATGACCTGGTAACGGTTGCGGGAGTACGATGGATGCGAGACGCACAGGACCGTTCATTGTGGCGGCACTTGGGGGAGGCCTATGTCCAGCAGTGGACGTCTTTCGGCTGAAATGATGATGATGATGATGAAGTAACTGTAGTAACTGTGTGTGTGCAATTTGCAAGATACGTATCAGATTTCCAGGTTTCTGACTACACGTAAAAACTGTCATAGATCTACAAATGACAGTTGGGATCAACGGCTTGTCATGTATTACGAGGCATGGACGCTTCTCGGTATGTTAAAATCCATATCCATCATACCCCATTCATAGATCGGATGGGTGGGACAAATGGAAACAAAAACCCAAATATCCATATCACCAGAAAAGAATAAGTTGTTAGGAAGAGAAGATATTAAAAACAAAGAAATTACATTATGACTCAGATACCTAGTAAATTTGTTACAGATAACCACAATCATAGTGCGATATGGATGTGGTTTCTTCCAGCCTGTAAAATCTTGCGGCCTTCATCCGATCATTGATAAACGATTTATTACTATTTAATATCAGTCCCTGTCCGAAGTGTCCAATTTCTTAATAAATACTAATTACTGTTTTATATTTAATTTAACTCACAAGAGTTTTATTTAAATTATTTATATACAGTATCGTCAATTTATTCTGTGTTTCTCTGCTGAAGTATCTAATTTAGAAAAAAATCGATGTTATCTAATATAAAAATTAAAAACTGGGCAAGAGCGAGTCGGACTCGCACATTGAGGGTTCCGTACAAACTTACCTATTTAAATAGTTCAATTTCCGAATGGAGTCTTGAAGATTTTTCAGAATCGCTAAGAAGTGTTTTTTTAATTGATGTAACAATAAATGTACTGTTTTCCTGTACCAAAAGACCTTGTTTTATGCCAAATTTCTGGATTCTGGATCAACGAGTTCACACTGTGAATTTTGATTCCCTTGAGAATGTTGTAATATACGTTTTTTTTCAACATAACTTGCCGTAAACTGTTTTAATTTTTTCTCTGTTCCAAGGGACCGCAGATCTAAGTATATGGTTTTAATTTCAACTCGATACTTCCACGCAACTCGAGATAAAGGGCCATGACAGACCGACAAACAGACAACGAAGTGATTCTATAAGGGTTCCGGTTTTTTTCTATTGAGTTACGGAACCCTAGAAAAGAAACATAATATTTTTATTTCACGTAGCCTTAGTCGTTTCCTGTGGAGAAGAATCGGGAAACTCATGGTTACTCTTTAAGATCTGGTATCCACTCCATTTCGAATATTCAGTGAATTAGCTAGTCCAGTATGAGTAGGAAGGAGCAGTTTCTTCATTAGCTACGACGAAAATGGCTGGCCCAGACCGTCTGTATACTTTTTGCGACCACTCGAGTCTAGTCATAAAGCGGCTTCTTGAAGTCCAACTCCCTCGAAGCTAGTATACTAGATAGAGTACCCAGAAACTTCCATATTTGTTTTAGTTAGAACTAAATTAGTTTCGTGAACTCTCGTAGGCAGTTTCTCTACATAATGTAGTGTGTTTTAATGCATGGTCAGTGGATCTAGCTGAAATGTGTGTGCGTTACATGCTCTGAATATATCCTGGCTCTAATGGCGTAGGTGCCAAGTTACGATTGTTTCGTTCGCGCCGAACGCCTCGAGTAGGCCACGCCGACGATTTCTTTGTTCTGACGTCATCTCAACGCTCAGTCACGTGGTCAGAACAAAGGAATCGGAGGTTACTTCAGGCGTTCGACGTAAACGAAACGATCGTAACTTGGCTAGGGGGGCTGTTTCGCCGATGCTATTTTATTTATCTATCGAGAGACTCCAACTAACTAGCTTAACTATTACTAAGTAGATAGTTTTTCATGTTTCTGTGCGATTTCATAAGTTCAAAGTTTTTTCAGAATATATATCCTGTTTCTCGGCGTAGTATCTCCCATATTGGATAGATGTCCCAAAATGTACAGTTGAGACCTGTACTACATTTAGTCCTGTTTTTTTTTAGGTGAGAAAATCATCTTATGACAAATCCCGCTCTTGGGCGGGGCGCGAGATAGTGTCAGACTTTTAATGACTAAAAACCCACTCCTGTTGTTTCTTTGCTTTCGTCCCCGGATGCCCGGGACCTCGGGTTTCACACATTTGGACCTCAGATAAATCAAAGACATTTATTTAAAGTTTTTAATAAATTTGTAGATAAATAAAACCAAAGTTACAATTTAACGCAAGTTTCAGAAATGATATAATACACTTTTTTGTCTCTCGACGGAAAATAGGGGTGTTATAAGTTTTGTACTAAAGGCTTTTAAGTGATGTCAAAAAAGGGGCCAGCTATTCGGCTTTCTTTGTAATTGTAGCGTTAATTATGAAGGCTTAACATAATACCGCACCATCCTTTGAAAATACATGTAACCCTATGTTTTTAACCCCCGACGGAAAAGAGGGGTGTTATAAGTTTGACGTGTTTGTCTGTGTGTCTGTCCGTGGCATTGTAGCTCCTAAACAAATGGACCGATTTTGATGCGGTTTTTTTTTGTTTGAATGCTATCGTTATCAAGATGCTTCTTAGCTATAATTTAAGAAGATTTGTCCAGGTGATCAAGGTCATCAGCTCGTTTGTTAGCTGCGGTGGTGATTTTTCACAGCTTCAAGGGACCGCAGACCTGAGTATATGGTTTTAATTTCAACTTGATACCTCAACGCGTTCTTGAGATAAAGGGTCTTGACAGACAGACAGATAGACGGACAACAAAGTGATCCTATATGGGATCCGTTTTTTCTTTTTTAGGTGCGGAACCCTAAAAACGGAACCCTTATAGAGTCAATTTGTTGTTTGACTGTCTGTCTGAAAATCAAACTTCTAAGTTAACGAATAAAAAAGATAGGGCCGTTTCTATCGCAAAAAAACGTATATTGCGATACTCTTAAGGAATCAAAATTCTTTTTTTTTTTTTATTGATATAAACCAGTGCTTGACTGCGATCCCACCTGATGGTAAGTGGAGATGCAATCATTGATGGTCAGGCGCACTAGTTTATTAAGAGCCTATTCACTCTAGCCTTGAAGACACCTATATTATAGTTGGACGGGAAGACCGCAGCAGGCAAATTGTTCCAGTTCTTCGATGTACGCGGTATAAACGACGAAGCGAAACGCTTAGTCCGGACCGTTGAAGTTTCAACAACGTAAGGGTGGATACTCGCCGTTCGTCGGTTTGTCCGATGGTAGATAGGAGATGGCGGAATCAAGTCATGCAGTTCCCGCGCACACTCTCCAAAATGTAACCTGTAAAATACCGATAGGCTGGCTACTCTGCGCCTGTGCTCGAGGCTTTGTAGATTGGACTTAACCAAATCTGGATCCCCAATTAGCCTCTTCGCACGCCTTTCCACCGAGTCCAAAGCTGCTAGATGGCATTTTGCAGCACCAGCCCATATGTGACTGCAGTACTCCACACACGATCGGACCTGTGCTTTGTATAACATTAGAAGCTGTCCCGGTGTGAAGTACCGTCGGACCTTTGCAAGAACGCCTAGTTTTATAGCAGCTACCTTGGCTTTGGACTCAATGAACCGCCATAGGGTACTTCCCGTTGATCCAGAATCCTAAAGGCATAAAGCAAGGTCTTATAGCACAGGTATAGGAATAAATCTGAAAACAGTAAATTTGTAGTTACCTACGTCATAACAAAAAATACAGTTTTGCAATTCGGAAAAATCTTCGAGACTCCATTTGGGTATTGTAGTTTGTACGGAACTCTCAGACCGAGAGTCCGACTCAAGTTTGTCAAGATTTTTAATGTTACTTTTTGTTTAATTTAAAATATTAACCCAAAACCCAATTTAATAGTGCCTGTAAATGGTTAAGTTAAAATAAGTATATGGTTCCAGCTTTAACAATTGACACACCTCCGTGACATAGCGTGATATTTAGTGATCTATTAGGGGAAAAATTACTAGACAGTGTAATTAATTACTAATACTAACTTTAAGTATATCATAACACAAGATACCGTGAATATATTTACCAACTGACCAAAGCCAGTGCGTGACAGCGGTCACTGACCTTTGTTTACTCATGTATTTATATGAACTAAAATTCTTAATTTCAAAACCATAAATCAAACAAAGTTTTATGGCGGTAAGTCCACTCTTTGAGGAGTGGCTGGAAAGGCAACACGGCGTCCTTACCTTCCGTATGACGCAGGTCCTCACCGGACATGGCAAGTTCGGGAGGTTCCTGCACCGGATTCGTGCGGAAGAAACGTCCGGGTGTCACCATTGTGTGGACCGCCCGGAGGACACGGTGGAGCATACGGTAGAGGTGTGCCCCGCCTGGATAGAACACTGCCGTGTCCTCGTGGGAGTGATCGGCGGCAGCGATCTTTCGCGCCGGGCCTTGGTACAGGCATGTTCCGGAGTGAGGAGGAGTGGCAGGCAGTCGCCTCCTTCTGCGAAGCAGTAATGCTAGCAAAGGAGGAGGCCGCACGTGCACGCGCGAGGCAATGGCCCCTGCGCCCCAGCCACCAGGATTCCGATCCTGATTTTCGGCCACCGTAGGCGCGGGCTTGCGGACGGCGAGCAATGGGTAGCTCGCCGTCCGACGGTCCAGTAACCGTCCGAACCAAGCCCAAGTTGTCGACGGCGCGTAGTTTGCATGCGTGCCTCAATAAGATGTCAGCAACCGTAAGGGCCCAGCAGGGTCGAAGCCTACTGGGGACAAGGGTCTGATTCTGAAAGGAAGACTCGAACTTGGTACGAAAGGCAACGAAGGATCAGGAGTGGGTTTTTAGTCAATAAAAGTCTGAGACTATCTCCCGCTCCGCCCAAGTATGGAAATGTACTAGAGTGGCGACCTCGTACCGCAAGAGGCAGCGTTGGAAAGCCTCCTATTAAGTGGATCGATGACCTGGTAATGGTCGCGGGAATCCGATGGATGCGAGACGCATAGTATCGTTCGTTGTGGCGACACTTGGGAGAGGTCTATGTCCAACAGTGGACGTTTTTCGACTGAAATGATGATGATAATGATGCCACCTCAAAAAAAGGTGCTGGGGTAACTGGTAACGCTCTAATACACGGGTAAGAAGTAATCCTATCTGGTGATATCGCGCAATCGATAACACCTAAATATTAAGAAGTTACAACCAATTTATCCACGAACAATCTAGGATTACAGCCCAAATTTTTCCCCAGTAATAGAGGTTAAACATTAATATTATCGCGGAATATTCCCAGGGGTACAAACAGAAATTACAGGGCGATACGTGTTGCTTGCCTAGAGAAGATCAATGTTCCCATTCTGGAGTATAGGTTGTTTTTAGGATACCGTACCTCAAAAGGAAAAAACAGAACCCTTATAGGATCACTTTGTTGTCAGTCTGTCTGTTAAGACCCTTTATCTCGGGAACGCATGGAGGTATCGAGTTGAAATTAATATACTCAAGTCTAACATCCAATGAAACGTCAAATTTCTGAGTTAACAAAAAAAAAAAGATATGGACGTTTATCTCGCAAAAGTACGTCTAGTTCGACACTCTCAAGGGAATTAAAATTCATAGGGTACTTCCCGTTGACCTAGAATCCTGAAATTTGACACGGTCTTATAGCATAAATGTAGGATATAGGTAAGTTTGTACGGAACCCTCAGTGTGCGAGTCCGACTCGCACTTGCCCATTTTTTTTTATAGTATCGCACTTGACCACTATCTCACGTTGGCCTAGACGTACCTAATCACAATAAAGGTTAAAAACAGATAATTCATATTGACCTTGAAATTGCCTTAATAAATAAAATATAAAAAGAGCATTTTTCTCTCCAGCAATACTTTATTCCAAAGTCGGAAAACTGCCAGTATCGAAGACAGGTTACAAGTTCAAGCATCTATTAATAATGCAATCTCTTTTCTGTCATGATAACAACTTGGGATTCTGCTCAGTCGGCAAAGAGATGATCGTGATGAATGCTATGATCAATCGATTCCTTATGAATA
Source organism: Mythimna vitellina (assembly GCA_949316375.1). Taxonomy (NCBI): domain Eukaryota; kingdom Metazoa; phylum Arthropoda; class Insecta; order Lepidoptera; family Noctuidae; genus Mythimna; species Mythimna vitellina. Next base: position 9,131,303 of record OX438696.1, read on the forward strand.
TTAAACGCACTTACCATTTTGATATCAATGGGATCAGAGAATTCCATCAATCTACATGCATAATTACTTCGTATTGTCTAGTATAGGAGGACACTACTGAGCTTGTGTCTTTGAGGAGAATGAGCAAATTTCGTCACAATTTAGAAAAGATTTGGGACTGAGAGTTTTATAATACAATATATAGATATAAAACACAAAAAAATGTTTATTTCTCATAGATAGACTTACGTTATAGATAGAATTTGTAATCGGTTTCTAGAAAGGCAATAATGCATACATAGTTTTAGCCCATTAAAATAGGCAATGCATAAAAAATAAACGCTCTTTTTTTCCAATGAAATAAAAAAAAAAAACATTTTTTTTCCGTAGCACTCGCCGGGTATCCGCTAGTGACTAACAATACCTAATCTGAATTTAATTGGAAATTGAGTACCTATTTAATAAACTCTAATAACCTATGACTTTGTCCTGAAAATCTGTCAATTGTTGTCATTAAGGGCATCCAACTCGACATACATTATCATAGTTTTTCATACAACCGCTCTATAATCGCTCGATACTGACGTTATTACACATTTTTTCATTAGGTATTGTGGAAACACAGTATCTTGTGGGCATTGTTTAGGCTTTTATTGAAATCAATTTATAAAATTTGTGTAAAACTAATCCAGAAAATTTTCTATTTTGCATGAACTTTGACACTTCATAATTTACACAAAAATTAAAAAAACGTCAAAAAAGTATAACAATAGAAGTCTTGCAAATTTAATCAAGATTCTGAATGATGACAATTTTTTTCAAAAACTTTTAAGGGTTTAAAAAAAAATAAGTATTTCCTGGAACAAGTTTTGTAAAATATTCGAGTATATCTGGAATTACCGAATGCTAACAGGGTTTTCAGGCGTTATCTGTTTTCGTCAAACATCGCGTTAGATGAAGTAACAAGCTTTTAACCCTAGTTCGATGTTGACGATAGGCGAGTGAAAGAGGACCCTCTTAATAACAGTATAGTAATTGGTTCCGGGTGCTGTTAGGGCTGCCTAGATACTGCAGTATATCGGGCATGTTCTCTTTACTGCGTATAGATGATTTTCACGCTATGAGGCTGAAGGTTGCCTCGTTGCTAAGCGGATATAGGACTAGCTCCGATGACATTATTCGAACCATAGCCGATGAGTAAGATGCGCCAGTGATCAATCACTGGTCAAGGTTGCTGGTGAGGCAGTAGGTTAACTTTTTTTAAGGTTTTTTTTCCCTTTAGTTCTTATCAACTTAAAGTTGTTACTAATCATTGAACCAATGTTTTCTTTTAAATGCAACTTTTTGAATTAAAAAATCATTTTAATACTAAAATCGGTAGCAGCTATGACATCATCATCATTATCTTATATCATCAGCTTGCAGGTGTTTGGTGGATTTTTAGAGTGAAGTTCAATGACTTAATCGCAAATTGATTCTTAGTGCATATTCTGATGTAAAATTGGTGTAGTTTTGTTTGCTAAACTGTCTACGCGACTGGACAATATGTAGAATCATTCTAACAGGCGATATCTCCGAAAAATAGAGCTGAGAATTTTATTGTAGTGTTGACTATCTTAGTGAAGTGTGCCGAGAAGGCTGACTCGATTCGTTTGCTGCCAAATAATGTTAAAAACATTTGAGTGTAACATCATTTTTAACCGACTTCAAAAAGAAGGAGGTTTTATATTCGTCTGTACGTATTTTATTTACATATTTTTTTTATTTAGTTTCACCAATTTCTCGGATTTTGGACTTATTTTAATTTTTTTTTTATTGAAAGCTTCCGAGTCGGTCCCATATAAATATTGTTATGATCTGATGATGAACTTCGAAGATATGGAACGGAACTCCTCATAGGATCACAGCAGAACTGTTGTAACAAGTAAAATTGCTTTGTTTTTGCGTGTAGTCGATGACTGACTGAAGGAAGAGGGGGATATATCGAACTAATTTGATGATGAAGCCGGAAGATAGGCACAGAAACTCAGTAATAAATCAATGTAACCTAACCGTGCTTGGGATTTTTATAATTGTCATGAGATGCACTCTGGCTAAAAGATACCATCAAGCTAATCTAATGATGGAAAGTAGGAAAGAAAACTTCATAATAAAATTAAAAAAATAATTGACTTATCCTAGCCGTGGCTTGGCTTATTGAAATTGTCATGCAAGGTTTGATGTATGATTTAATTCTATAAGTACCTTACTATAGAACTTGCACACTTAAGTTTAAAAGTTTGGCTGAGGGGTAATTTCGGAATTAGGTGTTAAATAACGAAAAGACAAAACTTTAATAGAAACACCGACTTCCGAAATTAAAGTTATTTTGCACTTTTTGGTATTTTTTAGGGTTCCGTACCTCGTCTGTCTGTCTGTCTGTCAACCTTTATCTCGGAAACGTGTAAAGGTACCGCGTTGAAATTAATACCATATATTCAGGTCTGCAGTTCCTTGAAGCTGTGAAAAAATCAAACTTCTAAGTTTACGAAAAAAAGATACTGCCTTTTATGTCGCAAAAAACGTATATTTCCATACTCTCGAGGAAAGTAAAATTTATAGGAATCCTGAAAATTTGCATAAAGCAAGGTCTTATAGCTCAGGTATAGAAATAAATCTGAAAACTGTAAATTTGTTGTTACGTCACAACAAAAGAAAACTTGCGGTTCGGAAAAATCTTCAATACTCCATTCGGGAATTGAACTGTAGATATAGGTACGTTTGTACGGAACCCTCAGGGCGTAAGTCTGACTCACTGCAAGCACTTTTTTTATATTGAAGTCGGTTGTTTTTTCTATCTAAAACTTGACATTAACTAAATGCATAAATCGAGTAAAATAAAAAAGTCTGCATCATAACAGGATGGATACTCAGGCAACTGAATTGATAATTTCCAACTCAGTTGCTTTGAGTAGCAAATGAACTATATACTTTTAATTTTGTGGACAAAATTCATGATAATCATTAAACAAAAGGCTTCATGAATAAATCAATTGTCTCGTCGCAGAAATTCCAATTATTACTGCACGCTGTCCGTCGGAAATACGAATTTTATTGTACAAAGAGATTCCGGAAAACAAAAAAAAAAATAATGCAAAACGTGTTGTGTTTTTAACCCAGAAGTTCACCAGTGTAGTCCAACAGGTTTGAATTTACTGCAGAAAATATAAGAGCTCTTACGTTCCGAGCAACGCAGCGACGGAGGTCGGAATGCTAAGTTACTGTTATTTATACGTTCACCTAGGTACCTAGAAATGCGGTTGAGGTTACATTTACTATACGTAGCTGCAAAACTATGCCTTGCTGCGACAGTAGGTTTAAATATGACTCTGAATAATCTTAACTTGTGCTGTGTGAGCGTTAATATGGTACTTTGAGCTTTAGAAAGAAACCGTGAGGGAAAGGACTTCCACACGCCCCAACTGCCACCGTAGGAGACGCCCCGGGTGTCGGGAGTCGCAGGGCGATCCACGGCCCCGTAGGTGCGGGTTTGCGGACGACGAGCAACGGTTAGCTCGCCGTTCGGTCGTCCGACAGGTTTGAATTTACTGCAGAAAATATAAGAGCTCTTACGTTCCGAGCAACGCAGCGACGGGGGTCGGAATGCTAAGTTACTGTTATTTATACGTTCACCTAGGTACCTAGAAATGCGGTTGAGGTTACATTTACTATACGTAGCTGCAAAACTATGCCTTGCTGCGACAGTAGGTTTAAATATGACTCTGAATAATCTTAACTTGTGCTGTGTGAGCGTTAATATGGTACTTTGAGCTTGAGAAAGAAGCCGTGAGGGAACGGACTTCAACACGCCCCAATCACCACCACAGGAGACGCCCCGGGCGTCGGGAGTCGCAGGGCGATCCACGGCCCCGTAGGTGCGGGTTTGCGGACGACGAGCAACGGTTAGCTCGCCGTTCGGTCGTCCGACAGGTTTGAATTTACTGCAGAAAATATAAGAGCTCTTACGTTCCGAGCAACGCAGCGACGGGGGTCGGAATGCTAAGTTACTGTTATTTATACGTTCACCTAGGTACCTAGAAATGCGGTTGAGGTTACATTTACTATACGCAGCTGCAAAACTATGCCTTGCTGCGACAGTAGGTTTAAATATGACTCTGAATAATCTTAACTTGTACTGTGTGAGCGTTAATATGGTACTTTGAGCTTGAGAAAGAAGCCGTGAGGGAAAGGACTTCCACACGCTCCAACCGCCACCACAGGATGCCCCGGGTGTCGGGAGTCGCAGGGCGATCTACGGCCCCGTAGGTGCGGGTTTGCGGAAGATGAGCAACGGTTAGCTCGCCGTCCGGCCATCCGAGCTGAACGAGCCCGAGTCGTTAACGGCGTCTAGTGTTGAACCCAGCCCAGTAGAAATTTTTGAAAGGGATACCGTTTTCCTGGACCGCAAAAGATAACTGAGAGACACAGGTAGGATTTAGTCAGTAAAAGTTGGACACGCCCTCTTGATTCACCCTAGAGCGGAAGATGTCATTGTATGATTTCCTACCTCAAAAGAAAAATATCCAACTGTCTGTTGAGACTACGGTGTTCATAAGTTTTGCTTCTGTATTTTAAAACTTAGTAGGTATGTTGTTTAAATTATTAGCTTCAGCCAGTGGGCTTTTCAAAAATTAAATTTTCCCAAGGGAATATATTCCCGGCATATCTCGCGGCCTACGCTCTGTTCTGAATATGACACACAGGTAGGATCGTGTGCCTTTGAAACAACTACAATTAGTCTTTTGAGCGTGAAGGAATTACATATAAATTAGCTACCTTTATAAAATTCGCACCTATCCCATACCGTCGCTAAATGAAATTCTTCAAAAAAACTGTTTTCATCGCCATCTGTTTGCTGAGCGCTAACTTTACAGATTGCGTTAAAAACAGTTTTTTTTTAAGAATTTCGTTTAATGATAGTGTGACACGTAAAACCTAGACAAAAAATTTGGCCAGAGAATAAAATTAATGTTGCAAAAAACGTACATTTCGACACTCAAGGGAATCAAAATTCATAGGGTAATTTCCGTCCACCTAGAATGCTGAAATTTGGCATGAAGCAAGTTCTCGTGGAATAAGTATAGGAAAAAAATAAAAAAACTGCAAATTTGTAGTTACGTTACAACAAAAAACTATTTTTGTACGATTCGGAAAAACCTTCGTAACTCAATTCGGGATTTGAACTGTTTTCATAGATAAGTTTGTACGGAACCCTCAGTGCGCCAGTCCGACTTGCACTGGCCCGGTTTTTTTAAGTTTTAAAAAGTGATGAAGTAAACTAAAAAGAAATGTATTAAAACCAGAAAAAATAATACTGTAGTCGTAGTGTCGTAAAATGAAACTATCATCAATAGTCACGAGTCATTCAGTATAAATGAATATTTTGTGTCAAGTATCCTATTGGGTTTATACTTCCAGCTGTTCCGCCACTATTCTTTTAGCTGATGTCAAGGTCGTACTATGCGACACCCTTGATAATATTGCTCAACACTCATCGGGCTCAGGGACGCGATGTCTGAAAATTGTGCATTCAGCTATGCTTAAACATAGGAAGAATTGTCTCCTATCCAAAAAATACCCACATTTTTTTTGTTTGTGAAATATGATGACCTAAATTAATAATAGAAGGAGGAAGCGCAGACTCGCGAGATTTGGAAGGAGGGAGTGGGACAGAAGAGGCTAGCAAAAAAAATAGTCGGGTAACAGGCTAGCCTTTTTGGAGTTTTGAACCCAAAGGGTAACAACGGGACGCTATTGTATCACTCCGCTGTCAGTCTGTCTGTAAACGGGATGTATGTCATTAACCGAGATAACTAGACAGTTGAAATTTTCACAGATGATGAATTTCTGTTGCCGCTATAACAACAAATACTAAAAACAAAATAAAATAAATATTTAAGTGGGGCTCCCATATAGCAAAACGTTTCTTTTTTTGCCGTTTTTTTGCTACGGACAGTACGGAACCCTTCGTACGCGAGTTCGACTCGCACTTGGCCGGTTTTTTTTTAAATTATGTTCATGACCACAATAAAATTATATTCAGCTATTTAATCAAATAGTACATTACTTTGATCGATAACGATTCATTATTTGCGTAGTCAGACATTTCAGAGGCTGTGGCAAGACGCAAAATTAATTTTGATTTGCGTTCAGCCGGCAATGTGCCGACAAGGCGACGGTCGTAAGTAAGATAAGTTGATGGAGCTTCGCTGCGGGGTTCCAGTTTCTGTCTGCAGGGTTTATAGGAACCTAACATGAGGAGACTTCGTCCACTTGTTTTGCTCTTTCACTCTTTTTTTTAAGGTGGAAAAATTATCTAATGACACGGCCCCACTCTTGGGCGGAGCGGGAGAGAATGTCAGACTTTTACTGACTAAAAACCTACTCCGGTTCATTCTTTGCTATTGTTCCAGGGCTCCGGGGATCTCTTTTGCATCACCCATGGCCCCGGTAGGCTTCGACCCTGCTGGGTTCTACGGTCGCGCGTGGAACACTACGCGCCGTCGATGGCTTGGGCTCAGTCCGGACGGTTACCGGACGGTCGAACGGACGGCGAGCTACCCATTGTTCGCGGTTCGTAAGCCCACGCCTACGGTGCTCGGAAATCAGAATCGGAATCGGCTGGGGCACAAGGGCCATTGCCTCGCGCGTGTGGCCGCCCCTTTTGCTAGCATTACTGCTTCGCAGAAGGAGGCGGCCGTCTGCCACTCCTCCTCGCTTCGGACCTGTACCAGGGCCCGGCCCGAGAGATCGCTGCCACCGAGCGCCCCCACGAGGACACGGCGGTGCTCGGCCCAGGCGGGGCTCACCTCTACTGTATGCTTCACCGTGTCCATGGTGACACCCAAACGTTTCTTCCGCACAAATCCGGTGCAGGAATCTCTCAGAACTGACCATGTCCGGTGAGCTCTTTTACTCTTACTCCCGTCATTTCCTAAAAACCTAACCTGTCCGTGTCTGGTTGCCCTAAGTTTCAGCTTAAGCATTACTCAGATTGTTAATTTTATGTTGTTGTGTACGCATCGGCTGAACATCATTCAGGCTGCTAGTTGAACGGCTCCATTAAGTTTCGGGCTAGGCAGTTAACTAAATGATGAACTAGCATGTGTGGACGTGCCTCAGAGTTCTTCAAACTACAGGCAGAATTCATTTTTTGTGAGGTCCGCTAGAGAATTTAATAAACTTGTTGACTTTCCTGAACTGGATTTGTTTAATTCAAAGCCACGCGTTTTCAATAGAACATTAACGAAATCATGGTTTGGTTCTCTGACTTCAACATAATTTAGTTTTTAAATATACTTACTCCAAATTTCCCTTTTTCAAATTTTGCTTAATATTAGGTTATTTACATTACCTGTTATATCACTAAAGATTGATAACAAGCTTTCTAGATGTTTAAATGCGGAAACATGTAAATGGTATTCAGTTGTTTATATCTGTTTCTACTCTGTATGAATACACTGTATGTTTTCCTAATAAAATAAAATTAAAATAAAATTAAATTAAATTAAGCTGTCCGGTTGCAACGTAAGAATAGAACTGATTAGAATAAAGTTAAGTTACTTAAGTTTAATAGTGTAAATACAGAAATTGTACTGCAAAACTATAATCGAATAAAAAAACGGCGATAAAATAATATTTCTTGTATGGGAACGCTTTTAATTTTTTAACTTTATTTGAATTTTATTATTTGCTGTTTTAGCGGCAATAGAAACACACATCCTGTGAAAATTTCAATTCTCTACCTTTTACGGTTTATGATATATAGCCCGCTGACAGACGGAAAAACTGACGGACGAACATCGGAGGCTTAGTAATAAAAAGGATCATTTTGCTTAAAATTATTGACTTAAAATATAATGACATTATATTTCGCAATAAAATATCAGCTCCATATTTAATAAACCCACCTTTAAATCCGTTGACGTCACATAAAACCAAACCACTAATTAATTTTAATAGTAATAAATATTCGACTATCTATACAAAATTCAAGCCACGGCGTAAAACATCCAGCCTATCAATATCCGGCCAAAGTGATTTCAATTATTTAACTTGTCCGCGGCAGTTTGACCTAGATACTTCATTTGCCGACTGATCGGTACTAGGTAAACCTGATCGGGGTAGGCTTGAATCAATTCTTGCTGCTGACGATTTTATTCAGTGATGGGCGATGCAACATCGAGATAAATTGAGTTGTTTATGAATCAATTTGACGGCAAGCTGGCGCATTAATCGTTTCGTTTCGATACTCTCGCGACGAACGCCTCGAGTAGGCCACGCCTTTTTTTTTTTATTGGGTGGGAAAATCATCTTATGACAAAACCCGCTCTTGGGCGGAGCGGGAGATAGTGTCAGACTTTTACTGACTAAAAACCCACTCCTGTTCCTTCGTTGCCTTCGTCCCAGGGCCCCGGCCTCAGATTTCTTTGTTTTGACCACGTGACTGAGCGTTGAGATGACATCAGCCCCCCCTAGCCTAGTTAAAACCGTTTTGTGTCGAATTCTGTTCTCCAATCGGTAACGCCTCGGTGTCAGCAATTGTAGCTAACGATCGGGGTAAGCTTGAATCAATTCTTGCTGCTGATGATTTTATTCAGTGATGGGCGATGCAATATCGAGATAATTGAGTTGTTTATAAATCAATTTGACGGCAAGCTGGCGCATTAATCGTTTCGTTTCGATACTCTTGCGACGACCGCCTCGAGTATGCCACGCCTCCGATTCCTTTGTTTTGACCACGTGACTGAGCGTTATGATGACATCAGCCCCCTTAGCCTAGTTACAACCGTTTCGTGTCGAATTCCGTTGTCTAATCGGTAACGCCTCGGTGTCAGCAATTGTAGCAAACGATCGGGGTAAGCTTGAATCAATTCTTGCTGCTGATGATTTTATTCAGTGATGGGCGATGCAATATCGAGTTAATTGGGTTGTTTATGAATGAATTTGACGGCAAGCTGGCGCATTAATCGTTTCGTTTCGATACTCTTGCGACGAACGCCTCGAGTAGGCCACGCCTCTGATTCCTTTGTTTTGACCACGTGACTGAGCGTTGAGATGACATCAGCCCCCCTAGCCTAGTTACAACCATTTCGTGTCGAATTCCGTTCTCCAATCGGTAACGCCTCGGTGTCAGCAATTGTAGAAAACGATAATTTGGTAGCTATGTTGAAAGTTTATTTGCCTGTGTGTATGGGTAAAATTTGGTACACGGGCACATAAGATCTTTTTTTCCCAGGAGATATATTCCTTTGGGATAAATATTCCCGGGAGTTATGTTCCCTTGGGATAATTTTTTACTTTCACGAGGGCGAATCCGCTGGCAGAAGCTAGTGCATTATATTATTTACTTGCTAGAGTCGCCTAGTATACAAATAGTATGTACTTCACTCATAATAAATTACAGCCTATATGTTATTCTGATTTGTAAGGTGAGTCAAAATGGCGGTTGTACCACAGCGAATTAAATTATAGTAATTACCGATAAAATGTTACCTTAAATTTACTATTCAGTACCTTGCTTTAAAATATCTGTACTCCCTTCAGAATGAAATTATTTCAAAATTAAGGTACACCCTCCATATTGACGCCAAGATGGCGGGTGTTCTGTAATATTTTATTATCTAATCATTACTCATAAAATATAGTCACACCAAAACAATGTACCTAAAAATACCTCAAGCAGAATAAACCACACACTCGATCAGTTGGATAGTTCCTGAGAAATAAAACAACCGTGTTTCCTTATGCCAGTCGCGTGACACATGTCATTGACATTCAAAACAACTAGCGCCATCTTTGAGATCTTTCGAAAACTTATTTAAATACGAAACAATTGTTGCAATAATGTGATAAATGAAGAACCGTTCGACCGATTTTATGCAAACTTCACATAAACCATCTACTAAGTAGTCCGAACAAGCCTAAACGTTTGGTTTGAATAGGTGAGCCCGTTCTTGAGTTATAAAATTACAACGAAAAGTGGCATTGATCTTTTTATATATAGATTGATCAAGGTACATATTCACATAGGTATTTAAGCTTCTGCCAGTGGCTTTGTCTGCGTAACAGTACAAAATATGCGTCCTCACTTTGTAAGTTACTGTAAAGTTTCATCCAAATCTATTCAGCTGTTTGAGCGTGAAGAAGAAAGAAACATACATACATACACACACACACACACACACAGGTATCAAAAACTTACATCTTTACATATACCGATAGAGGTTTAATTCCCTACATCATCTTTATTTGTTTTTTATGATAATTTTCAAACTGACCTAGTCTTGCATTTTTTGCCGATACACATGGAATGAGTGTATTTCCTCTGGTTTGAAAAATACTGACTAGTTTTTCAAAGAATTCCTCTGTAAACTGCGACTGCAGTATACTGTTGATTCGTTATTAGCAGGAAGTTTTTCAAAGACACTATTCCACGATCCAATCCGAGTTGGCATGCCATTTTAATTAATGAAGTTTCTTTAGTAGGAAAACTTTTCGGCATTCATTGGTTCCGCAATGTCTAGGACGCTTCCCGTCTCTTCGTAATCACAGCTATTATGTACAGTATTGTCTGTATTTCTCGTCACCGAAAATACAAAACATTTTCCCACTTTCACAGAAAATAAATACGCCCCCATATATTTCCGCGAACGACCTTCAAGCTTGACTACGAACACTGTCACTTATCGCCCATACATTACCATGAGTTGTGCCCCCTTCAATGGCAGCCCTAGCTCACACGAACCAAGCATTATTCATATTAACCATTTATATTCATTGCCTGTAAATATACTGTTCAAACATGTTCGTACTTTAACTTCAAAGTTATATACTTTTAAACAAACTAGGCATGGGCTCATAAACAAAACTAGGCATGAAAAGAGAAGTTTGCAGCGATTTCTCGTATTTCCTCAGCTAGGGTTGCCTCTGATTTGCGCTTATTTAATAAAACTGGCAGGTTTTAATTTTGAAGTTTGTGGTTTTGGCGGTTGTTTGCGCGTTCGAGGTTCGCCAACTACTGCTCAGTCTGCTGAAACATTGAGCTATATATACGTCTACATAGTTTCACGTCAAATGTTTTACTTTGTACCTAAACTACGTAGATCTACACCAATGTATTCTGTATTTATGAAAAATTTACCGGTTTGATCCGTATTCCTAAGTATCTACTTATACATACTAGGATTATTCATTCGAGATTATTTTAGTCCTTTGCTATTTATTCAAGTATCGACTTAAGTGCAGTGTATTTTAAGATGATTTTTAAATGACCAAAAGACCTTATAAAGACATTAAAAAGTATGAGTTGCAATGGAATTTGAACTTTGTCTTGCCTTTTCAGGAAGAACATCGTAAGTAATACAAGTTCGTAATTTTTGCAGGAGCGGTTTTTTAGGTTCGATCTCTTTTTATTCCCAGCCATTACTGTCCCAATGCTGGGCAAAGACTCTCTAAATTTTTAAAGACACTCTTCTCCCGTGCCGTCTTAAACCGTTTTCGTGGTTCGCGTCTAGTTTATTTCATCACATCTTTATAGGCTGGCCTCGAAGGCGCTTTCTTGAAGGCTCAATATTGTGTGATGAAAGTCTAAATTCCAATTTAGACAGATCCTTATATAAGGATTATAATTTTAATTATTGTTCTGTCTTTGGATTGTATTCTAATCATAGTCTAACTTAAATTTAAAAATACTATGAATGTCCCCAAATTTGTGAACGATGTGAACGCCTGTAATTAGTTTGTTTGCACTGGATCATTTTCTGAATGTTATACGCAAAAAATCTGTAAACAAATTGTTGGTGTGCCGAAATAAAAATAAAAAAAATATTGTAGCAATCTGTCCATTTACTTGTCACAATCTATTTCGACGATAATTGCAGTACAATTCTATCTTGACAAAAAAATGTTGTTTTTATAAATATTCCAATTCTGATGGGTCTGTCCTTGAAATGCGCCTAGTCCAATCCACTTACAAGTAATCCATTCATAACTTCAGGAGAAATATCAATGATTTACTAATATTTCCAGCTGACAAAGTAACCATCACAGTAAAGACGAAAGACTTTGGCACACGAGTAGCCTTTGTTCTAAGATAAATTATATTTATTTTGCAAATAGATCTTTTAAAGAACACTACACGTCAACGTCTTCGTCAATTTAAACTAGCTTAGGCCGGTTTTTCCTAGCTGATTACCCTTAGAAGAAACGCTGAAAGTAATTCAGAGGTCAAAGTCTTTTTTAAAGTATATATACATACGATAAATATGTAATCGAGAACCAGGAGGTCTTTTGAGGAAAGAACCACACAGATTTGAGTGGACAAGTCCAGATAATGCAAGCAGTTATCGTGTAGCTCATCTCAGGACTACTAAGGAGCTCAACGACTTCATGAAAAATTCTGGAAAAGAACAAATTTTTCGTGAGCAGTGATGGTCGAGTGGTAACGGCCCCGACTTACGAGTTGTAGATCGCGGGTTCATACCTAGACAGGCGCATTACTTTGTGTAATTTATTTTCATCACTACTGCTCTAAAAACGATGAAGGAAAACATCGTGAGGAAACCGGCATGTCCTAGAACCAAAACTTCGAAGACATGTGACACTCACCAATTCGTACTGGGCCCGTGTGGTGGATTATGGCCCATTCTCTCTCCTAGAGAGAGGAGGCCTGAGTCCCAGCAGTGGGAACATTAAAAGGCTGATTATGCTTTTTATCTTGGGAATATGTTCCTTGAGTTAACTGCTACTTCTAATGTTATACAAAGCACAGGTCCGATCGTGTGTGGAGTACTGCAGTCACATATGGGCTGGTGCTGCAAAATGCCATCTAGCAGCTTTGGACTCAGTGGAAAGGCGTGCGAAGAGGCTAATTGGAGATCCAGATTTCGTTAAGTCCAATCTACAAAGCCTCGAGCACAGGCGCAGGGTAGCCAGCCTATCGGTATTTTACAGGTTACATTTTGGAGAGTGTGCGCGGGAACTGCATGACTTGATTCCGCCATCTCCTTTCTACCATCGGACAAACCGACGAACGGCGAGTATCCACCCTTACGTTGTTGAAACTTCAACGGTCCGGACTAAGCGTTTCGCTTCGTCGTTTATACCGCGTACATCGAAGGACTGTATCAATTTTCCTGCTGCCGTCTTCCCGTCCAACTAAATTATAGGTGTCTTCAAGGCTAGAGTGAATAGGCTCTTAATAAACTAGTGCGCCTGACCATCAATGATTGCATCTCCGCTTACCATCAGGTGGGATCGCAGTCAAGCACTGGTTTATATCAATTTAAAAAAAAAAACTTTTACGCAAGCAAAGTCGCTAACAGAAGCTAGTAAAAACAGTTCCATCTGTAAAGAGTACTTCCATAATCAATACAGCAGTCTACACAATGTTTACAAGAAAACTCATCTATTACTTTTTCAATATCCTGCTAGCTATACGAGTGTAAGAAACAAGAATGCTCCAACTTAGCTGTGCACCACTGTAAAATCTATTATGTCGTATTCAGTTAATTACTTTCATACTTTTCTGTGAAAGAATGAGAAGGGGTTATCATTGTGTAAGCTTGTTTAAAGAAAGAATTTCTTTAAAAAAAAATTATTAATAAAAGTCTGTTCGTAGTTTTAAAATTCTGATGAAGTTGAGTTACAAGACCGGACCTCTAAAGAAGCTTCATCTTCTCTATACCTTGGTCCTATAGGACTGAGAGTTAGCGAAGGTCTTATAATATTCCTTTCTTTTTAAAGGGTGAGAAATCATCAAATGACTTCTCCTGCTCTCGGTAAAGCGAGAGGGAGTATAAGACTTTTACTGACTAAAATCCCTCTGGTATGACACACGCCAATTATATTTTAATCAATTTATAGATACCGGCACGGTTCTTGAGCGCTGACTTCTACAGTTCTACTTGCGCAGAAGTGAAAAATCGGGTCTCTTTAGTGGTATGAAGAGAGATGCGGGGGCGGGGAGTGAAATCCTTGTACAGTGATTGGCTCGCCGATATTGTACGATCCCCGCTCTTTCGCCGAGTGCTCAAGATTCGTGCCGCTATCTATACAACTCAACTCTGACTTGCAAACGCAACAAATATAAGAATAATTGAATTTTGGTGGCAACCCTGGCACTTTCACCATGACTGTAATAAAATAATTAAAAAAAATATGTCAATATGTCTAAGATAAATATCATGGCTAGTTTATTTTACGAAAAGAAGAATAACTTTAGAACACCATAATGCAGAGAAAGACCATCCTGATAACAAAACGAAAAACTAAAAATTGCTCTTTACTATTACTTTGTTTCGACACTTCAGAGCTGAACTGAACTGCCAATTATTCTATAGGTGCAGGTGGTAGGTTATAAAGCAATAATAATTATAAAACGCGTTTTTGTAGACGTTAGTGATGTTTGCTGAGGCGACGATTGAAGGCTTTCATGCGGTCATGCCAACAATCGAAAGCGGTCTATCTCAATCCTGAAGTGAGAGCGCGCCAGCTCTCACGGTATCCTGAGCGTGTTGTGCGGTAGGTAGGATTACCCAAAACTGCGTCACATCTACGAGTACTACATACTGCATGGGTAGTGTAAAGTTTGATTCAACACATTAAATTGAAATTATTATATTTTTAAGGATACTAACATTATTTTTTAATTTTTTACTATTGTTGTTAGCCGAAGATGCAAATTATATTCTTGGTGTTGGTTCTATATAGTCATATTCCTTCAAAACTGCCACAGTCAAAGCAAAACACCCACACGCTTGAGAAAGCCGCTTCAATCCTAAGTCCTGCTTTATCGTATCTCATCCCCAACAGTTAGTTTAAATCCTATATGCTCTCTTACCTAATTGCCTTCCAGCAATACCCATATGTTCCCGTCAGATTCACTTCAAGTTCTACTTACTTCGTTAGTGGAACCAATGTACGCAATATTAGAACTTATGCCGTGTAAGTAGAGGTGTTTAATCTGTGGGCTTATTAAGGCACTTGTGCTAAAGTTTATCTGTAAAGGAACACCTGTATCGGAATGAAGGAATTTGTAGCAGCGTGTGAATTCTTGCACGGAATATGTTACATGGTGTATAACGAATTAAGGTTTGAGATGTTAGGCTAGATTTTTGTACAGTTAATTGGAACAGTTTTTAGTTTCTTTTAGAAGTAGATATGTAGTTCTGGTCGACCAAGAATTTCAATCAACATAAAAAAGTTCAGTTTATTCTTGCAATTGTTGCATTGTCAATAGTTAAATCTATACATCGAAACTACAAGGACAAGGAGCGTGAAATTTTTCACAAGTTTTCATTTTGTGATGTAGGCGAGCACTAAGAGAAGATTTTCTAAAATGCACCTCCTAAGGCGATGAGCTGGAGTTCAAAATTTATATAGTGAAAGCTACTTTCACGAGGGCGAATCCAGGGGCAGAAGTTTATATTAACATACAGAAGGGCTATAGGGACCATTAGTTACCTATTCAAAAGTAAACTATCACTACAAATAAAAAAAGTGTTTTTAAAGAGGTCACAAAAAGAAAAACACACACTGACCTGACAGATTTTTTAGTGAATGTGTATTTTCAAAATAAGGTTAACTGTTCAAAAATACGTCTATCCAATTGAGCGGTCGGCTCGAGGTACGTTACTATACAATCGCTCTTACGTGATTATGATGTTATAACACATCTTTCTCTAGATGTTTTGGGTTCACAGCTATCTTGTGGATATTATCTAGGTTTCTATAGAAATCAAAAGATAAATTTGTGTAAAACTAATCCAGTAAAGACCTCTGAAAATCTGCTATTTTACGTGAACTTTGGCCCTCCATAATGTACTCATATATTAAAAATATAAAAAGTACCTCCATAGAAGCCTTGCACATTTAATCAAGATCCTGAACGATGAAAATTTTTCTGACAAACTTTTAAGAGTTAAAAAAAACACGTATTTCCTGGAACAAATTTTGTGAAATATTCGAGTAAATCACAGAATTACCGAATGCCACAGAGTTTTCAGGCGTTATCTCTTTTTTTTCGCGTTGGCTCTTCATCAAACATCGATCAAATAGTTGGATTGCGTTAGTTAAAGAGCAAGCTTTTAAACCATGCTCGACGTTGACTATAGGCGAGTGGAGAAGGGCCCTCAAAAAAGTTAATTGACAGTTTCAAATGCTACAATATCTGCGTATGGAAATATAGTCATAAAGAAGTTGGATTAGTTAATTACTTAAACTTATACTCCGAGAATATGACAATTGCACAGGAACAGAAGATATAGTATACTCAAAAACACAACTCACAATATGTTTCTAAATACTTCGTTCCACTCAAATTGCCTGTAAGTGAGCGTGTCCAATTAAAATTGTACGGTAAAATAAATTTTCCTTGTAAAAATGTCACTAAGAATAGAAAGGTACAGCGTGTACTTGAGGAATTTTCTTTTCCTTAGTCGACAATAGTGAATTCTTTTTAGTCGGTTCGACGTAAACTAGTTGCTTTTAAAGTGTACTAATATTCTGAAAGTACACTGTTAAAGGATTATTCGTTCATCTTCGTCTTAGAAAAGTTTTGTTTTCTATTTTCTAAGATTTTCTTTTCGTGGAGTTGAGAGATTTCCTTTTGAATTTTTGTTTAGTGTATGATGTTGTGGTTCAGGATTAGTTTTGTTAGATATTGTTTTGACAAGAGAGACTTCTGGTATTTCTGTAAATAAAATATACTTTACGGACTTAACGATGTATATGTCGGTGAAGTCAATAGTACGGAAGTTTGAGAACGAATGAACGAGCTAGGTGAAAAGTGACACATGACATTTTGACAGAATTCGGGCTGACGTTTGCACGAACCGACCAGATAGAGGTGCCGACCGCAGAGGTGCGGTGCTCTTTCCTCTGTTGGCAGCCGTGCGTACAATGTCTAGTCTCGGGGACTGTCTCACGGCTCGTTGTGTGAAGTTAATACCTTAAGCTTGCATCATAATAAATGAGTTGTGTGATCTGGAATAGTCCGCTTATTGCTCGATACCCAGCCATCGCCCGCAATATACAGAGCTTCAATGATGATCGGTATCCTGCGTCGACATATACTTAACTTAATCTGGTTTCGACTTAGGTAGACCTATTTAACTATAGGTATAGTTCTTAAGTACTACTCAGCAGGGCCAAAGCCTACTAGGGCCATGGGTTGACTTCTGAAAGGGTAATCCGTGGTTCTGGGATGCAAAGGTCAACTAAAGGAAAACATGTGTAATTTTAGTCAGTCGATAATTTTTTAGTCAGCGGGAGAAGTCAAGTCAGATGACTTTTCTCCTAGAAAAAAAAACCTGATGATAAGGGGTAATGTGGTTGATGATGGAACAAGCTTGCTAAGAAGTAATCTATACAGTCTTGATTTAAAACAACATACCCCTCGGTTGTAGTATCAGGAAACAGAGACTTTGGCAAGGAGTTCCACTCCTTAGTGGTTTATACATAAATGCGGTTCTTCCGCGTAATTATAATACTTATTTAAAAACGTGTTCTTACGTTTAGAAATAAGTATTATGCAGTACCATACTGTACAGAAACCACATTAACCTGAGCAAATACTTCGTTACAGACGATTCAAATGCAACAAAAGCAATCAATGATATATTGGCAGCCGTGTTAGCTTCATTCCTGATTGAGAAATACTATCTGTTTGTAATGCGGTTACCGAAACTGTATCGAGGGATAAAGGTGATTCCACACACCCGCTGTACAAACATCATCATTTCAGCCGAGAGACGTTCACCGTCAGACATGGGCCTCCCCCATGTGTCGAGATAACGACTGGTCCTATGCGTCTCGTATCAAATTCCCGCGACCCTCACCAGGTCATCGGTTCACCTTGTGGGAGGCCTTCCAATCCTGTGTCTTCAAACATACAAATTTATATTTAAAATATTATATTTAAAAAAAACCTTTAATGAGAATAAGTGACATCCATATGGATTAGTAAACTGTGTATCTATCTATTTATTTTAAAACAAGTAGGTTTTTCAAGATGCATCTGTGAACAACATCACCTAACAGAGGAGAACGTGGTCGTTTAAAATGGGTCTCAACAGAAGACAAGTCAGACATTCTTGACACTTTCATGAATCTTCATTTCTGATGTGATCACACAAGGAACTTGACTGTCTTCTGGCCTTGGTTCTCCTGCAAATATCTTCATATTTGTAGGAGAAACAAGGCCAGAAGACTACAGAACCAAATCATGCCATGCCCACTGGTTATAATCAAGAAGACGTCTACTGTTTATTCTTGCTTTCAAGGCAATAGCTAGTAGAACATGGGCACCATCTTTTGGCGGTCTTCGTGAAATAGTACCTACATTATGACATTGATCGGAATAGGTAGATTGAATTGGGGTCATTGATCCCAAACGTATATATTAATAGGGACATTCCTCCGGTATTGGATGATTATTTAAAAAAAAAACCGGAACTTAGGTAGGAGTTGTATTAAAATGAGCAATGTTATATTCTTAATTTTTTTTTTAACAGCACACAGTCATGATTTGGCACAACCTAACGACCAATCAGAACAAAGGATCATGGGTGATGCACTAACCGAAAAACAATGCGTATGCGTGAATATTGAAATTTAAGTGCAACAATTTATAAAAAGTTATGGCCATAAGAAGGCTAAAAATAAAATATATTAATGCTTCGATCGGAACTTGATTGTTTTTATTATTCAAAAGATAAATTAATTTAGTTTTGATACCTTCCTTTAAATTTTGAATTGAGTAGTAATAATATCACTACCAACATTAACAATATTTAATTGAATCCGGAAATACCGGAATTACTTTCCGAAAAAATGACTTATCTATGTTATCCTTTCTGTGTGCATTTATGATACAAGTACCAAAAATCAATCTACCTACTCCGATCACTAAATTTATGATACAAGCGTATAATGTTGGTGATTACCGTCCTCGGTTCTCTTAAGAGCAGACTTTCAGCTTTTTCAATCCAATTCTTCTCTCCATATTAATAATGAGTATGTTGTTAAAGGAAATCGATAGTTATTCGGCCTTAAGCCTTTAATATTTCGGGCTTGCAGACGTCGAGCAAGCGGCCGTCCAGTAAGGTCCAAATCCGAGTCCGATTCCATATGCGCCTCAAAGAGATGTTAGTAAATGGACAAGGCATAGTACGGACGGGGCCTGCTAGGGCTGCGATAATATTTGGAAGAGTTACCGTGACTTTGGGTATCAAATGGGTAACTAAAAGAACACAGGTAGGGTTTTATTCGGTAAAAGTCTGACAAGTCCTCTCGCTCCACCCAGGTGGGACTTATTTGATAATTTCCCACATCAAAAATAAAGGCCTTCTTTATTTAAAAACTTTCAACTGCAGTGCCATCGACCTCAGGTCTAGACCAATTACGCGGAAAAATTCTCTAGTACAGAAAACATTCTCGCGCGTCCACAGCGATTTATGTAACCACATTCTACAAAAATAGGCGAGAAATGTGTTAGGGTTACCAGCCTCGCTTTAGGCAATTTTGGCAACCGAAGCACTGCAAACAAAAACTTTATGATTAAGAGTAAAAGTTGTTTTTATCTAACGCCAACTTATCGACTAATATTGCCGAAGTTGACTTCTTAGTTCGTCGCCCCGTTTATAAAGCAATTTCAATTTATTTGGAGACTTTAACTCTGAGAAAACATTTCTTAGAATTCAATTTGAGTCTGGCGTGTCTAATTGATATGGAATTCGGAGATGTCGTCGTTGAAAACGTAATGTCGATTTATTATATGAAGGTTGAACAATAATTCAAGTTAAGAGAGGAATCTAGGAATAAATTACGAAAATATAATTAGCAAAATAATTACTGAAACTAGTAATTAAGAAACTTTATAAAGACGAAGTTCTGCAGAACTCAAAAGGTTTTGCCTTTTGAGTCCTGCAGAACTTTGCCTGCAGAAACACTACATTTTCTCGTAAACCTGAAGTAAAAAAAGCTGCAAAAAATCAGCTTTTAAATGTTTAGGCAAGACATAAATATTCTACCTTACGATTTCTTACATAAATGGTTCTAAAAAATCAATATCATGTATAGTTACTGCTCTGAAAAAAAAAGGTACACAGAGACATGCAAAATTTAATTTAGCATCTCTCTGTATACCTCTTTTTTCAGCAACAAATTAATCAAACACTGACTGGATCCCAAACAGGAACCGGCGACGCAGCAAACCCAAAAGGAAATGGCGTGACGAGTTGGACTCATACCTAAAGGATTGGCCAGATATAGCTAGGGACCGATAAAATGGACGAATGGAAGGCCTTTGCACCGCAGATATATCAGGTTCATATTAAATAAACAAATTAAAAACCCTTTAACTGATAAATCGTACCAATATAAGACACATCCGTGTACATACATAACTCTCACTTCATAATCACGCTATATGTACACTGTCAGACAATTCAACCAAATTCAATAGCTCGTCTCTACTCCAAAAATGAGTTGTGTACGTGCCTTTACATCGCTCCGACACAACTTTCATCCACATCGGGGCTACACGATTGCTCTGCGGTTAGTTTTTGCTTGTTAATAACACAAACGTAAGCCCATACGGTGTTATGATTGTTGTTAACAGTTGAAACTGGCCGGTTATAATTACTGGTGGTGGAGTTTTAAAAAGTTGATGCATGTGGGCTATATTCTGTGTTTGTTTTTTGTAACTGCAGTGTACTTTGCGTGCGTACTGCAGCATGAAAATCTTTCAGGGGTGAAAATACTCATTAATATTTCATTTCATTTATTCGTAAAAAATAAACATTGTGTTGAACATAAAATATATAATAATTTAATATTAATTTCATTTCATTTATTCGTAAACAATAAACATTATCTCAAACATTACATACATAAAATAGAATTCTCGCATGCAGAAACAATTTATAAAATTGAAAGTTGAAATTAAATATTGTAAAATATATATAAAAAAAATTATAAACATAATTTTTGTCAAAATAATATCGAATATCTTTTTTAATGTCAAAAATAATGAGGAAAATGGCAACTTTTCCTTTGTTTAATATTTACAATTTTAGGGTTCGTCCCAGTTCGTCTTACAAGACGAACCCTAAAATTGTACATTTTGCAAATAAAGCAAATAGTAATGTGGATACCAAAAAACTGATATGTTTTCTATATTTCAGAACGTGGTCTACAAAATCCGCCATAAAATATGACGTAGAAACCATTTCGGTCCCAATTTGTCACTGAATTTCTTTAGTGACAAATTAGGAAAATATTTTTATCCTTAGGTATTGTATTTTATTTTCGGAGAAGCAAGAATACAATTGAAGAATATAAAACCTTTAAAATATCGTTATCATTATTTTTCCCAACTTTACTTCTTTTACGGCAGGACGTGGACAAAATTGGATTTTTCTAGCGTTTTCGGTCACCTTTCACCGACACATATTTGAGCACATTTGTATGTCCTAAATAAACAAAATTTGTTCCGTGTCTATCTACGTGATTTATTTATGTAAATTATGGCTGCCATAACAGAAGTAAGTAGGCTATTTGATCATTCCTTTTATTTATATTTATCAAAGCCTTCAGAAAAATTAATACACAGGTGACAAAAAAGATTTTATGAGCATTTAAAAATCAATGATAAATAGAGAAAGCAGTGATTACTTGTGACGTCACAAATAAATAACGCCATAGTGACTTGCCGACATAACACGACGAATCGCCAAACTTAAGTGGCAATGGGCAGGGCACTTTGCTCGCAGAACAGATGGCCGTTGGGGTCAAAAGGTTCTGGAATGGTGACCGCGTATCGGAAGACGCAGCGTTAGAAGGCCTCCTACAAGGTAGACCGATGACCTGGTAAGGGTTGCGGGAATCTGTTGGATGCGAGACGCACAGGACTGTTTGTTGTGGCGACACTTGGGGGAGGCCTATGTCCAACAGTGGACGTCGACTTTCAGCTGAAAAGATGATGATGACAGTGACTTCACTACAAACGAACCTGTGCACGGTTAACTTCAAAAGCACGGTTGGTGCGGTGGTTGAGCGATTGACTGTTGCATTACGTGTCTGGAGTTCGATCTCCGCACGGAACAATTATTTGTATAGCGTACTGATAGGTGTCCCGAGTCTGGGTGTCTTGTTTGTGAGCGTACCCACGACACAGGAGTAATTATTAGTATGGGGACACATTAAAAAAAAAACTAGTTTTAAACTTCTTTTTTTAAGGTGGGAAATCATCTAATAGAAAATTTCAACGGTCCGGACTAAGCGTTTCGCTTCGTCGTTTATACCGCGTACATCGAAGGACTGGAACAATTTGCATGCCGCCGTTTTCCTGTCCAACTATAATTTAGGTGTCTTCAAGGCTAGAGTGAATAGGCTCTAAAACTAGTGCGCCTGATCATCAATGATTGCATCACTGCTTACCACCAGGTGGGATCGCAATTGAGCACTGGTTTATACCAAATAATAAAAAAAACAATGGCAATTCCTGGAGCTGGGCGGGCCTAGACTTTTACTGACTAAAACCCACTCCTGTTCCTTCTTTGCTCTCGTTTCAGGGCCTCGGGGTTCTCTTTCGCATCACCCATCGCTCCATCACCCATGGCTTCGACCCTGCTGGGTCCCTACGGTTGCTGACATCTCCTTGAACAACTACTTACTATCTATATGAATATAAAACCAATGGTTTAAGGAATTACCTTTCATATTATGTCCTACATATACTAACTACTCCCAGCGGCTTCGCCTGCGTGAAATTAGAAAATTATTCCACTTCGTCCAAATCTGTTCAGCCGTTTTAGCGTAATGGAATAACAAACATACGTACACACCCATGTACATATACATATACGTACATACTAACTTATGCTTTATAATATAAGTGTAATGTAATTTTTTGTTTTGACTGTCCTGTTGGTCTAGTGGTTAGTGGCACTGACTGCTATGCCGGAGGTCTTCGTTTCGATTCCCACCCAGGACAAATGTTTATGTGATAATCATAATTATTATTATTTGTTCTGTGTCTGGGTATAATTTGTCTATATCATGTATGTATTTAGAAATATATAAGTATGTTTATCAGTTGTCTAGTACTCATAACACAAGCTCTGCTTAGCTTGGGACTAGACGGCGTTGTGTGAATATTATATTATTATTATATTGGGATAACAAAGCAAGCATATTCTTATTACTTTACAGCTGATATTAAATGTTTCAGAACCCAAGAATTTCAGTTAGCAGGAGAAAATTAAATAGGTATTCTAAAATTAATCGTATCTTCTAATCAATTATGTTCCTAAGGTAGGCACCAGATAAATTTGTAAAAGCGGTTATTGACATTCCTATATTTATTGAGATTCGTAATTAAAAAAACTGGGCAAGTGCGAGTCGGACTCGCGCACTGAGGGTTTCATACAAACTTAACTATGTAAATAGTTCAATTCCCGAATGGAGTCTCGAGGATTTTTTCCCCTATGAATTTTGATTCCCTTGAGAGAGTTGAAATATATTTTTTGCGACATAAACGGCCGTTTCTTTTTTTTTCCTTTATCACACACAATTTTTTTTTCACAGCATCAAGATACCGCAGACCTGTTTATCTATATGGTTTTAATTTCAAATCGATACCTCCATGCGCTCCCGAGATAAGGAATCTTGGCAGACAGACAGACGGTTAACAATCTGATCCTATAAGAGATCCGCTTTTTTTTTAAGGTACCGAACCCTAAAAAACGAAAATTAAGACATAAAAAACCGACTTCGATCGCGAAATTTTCTTGTAATAAAAGATATCGATGCACTTTATTACATAGCGCCTACCATAGTTCATACAATTTTTATAAATAAATGTGGTTATTTAAAGACTTACCTGAAAGTAAAGATGTATTCTCTGTAGCAACATTTTATATGAATACTATATTCTTTTACCAGCGACTTCGGCCGCATGAAAATAGGTTTCTTCGTACAAACTTTGGACCTCTGCTTCATCCCATTAGGAAGTGAACTTTGGAAAGTCCTCTCTTAATAATCGCCTATGTTATAAAAGCACACGTTATGCAAAATTTCACGCTCCTATCCTCGGTAGTTTCGGCTATGCGTGGATATGTCAGTCAGTCAGTTTCTCTTTTTAACCGACTTCTAAAAAGGAGGAGGTTCTCAATTCGGATGTTTATACTTTTTTTTTAATGTTTGTTCGCGCATAAATTCGTCGCTTGCTAACCGATTTGAAAAATTCTTTGTTTCTTCGAAGGGGTATACTTTCCAAATGGTTCCATAGTCACCAAATCGGTATCTGATGATGGAATCTTGGCGAAATAGAGGAAACTCCTCAAATATTATAGGCAACTCTATAGTGATTTTGGTACTTTCATCAAGAACTTAAGCATTTACAGTCAAAAAGTAACATTTGATGAAGTGGAACTGATGAAGACAACGGAACTTCATACTCGTAAAGATATCACATTGAAGATAGTTAAGCGACTATGACAATACAAATCAATGAATGGTTTTGAATAGTTAAGTTGAAAATGGTATCATCGAAGAGAACTGATGATGATGATGGAGCCGGAAGGTAGGCACTGGAACTTCGTAATTAATCAATGTAACCTAGCCGTGTTTGGGCTTATTAGAATTGTCATGAGATGCACTTTGGCTATAATGTACTATCAAACTGATCTGATGATGGAGCCGGAAGGTGAAAGGTAGACACAGGAACTTCATAATAAAACAATGTAACCTAGCAGTGTTTGGGTTAATTGGAATTATCATGAGAAATAGGCACTCTGTTTATAAGTGTATCGCAACTAAAAAGTGTGAAATAAAAAACATTTTACAAAAAAAAGACCGACTTCACTGCTTCACTAAAAAAAAAAATGTATCGAAATAACTTTAATTTCGGAAGTCAGTATAAAATAAGATACAAATAATACCGAGAAACACCGACTTCCGAAATTAAAGTTATTTTGATTCATTTTTTTTTAGTGAAATCGGTTATTTTTTTGTATTATTTGTAATTTTAAAATTGTATACTGGAACCTACCCTCTATTATGATCTCTCTATCACTCAATGGTTTGCTGGAAGAAAACTCAACTGAGGTAAACTCGCCTATGTTCATGAACTCTGTCATCCACTTATATTATAGCTGTACAATAAAAAATTAAAATAAAGATTTTCAGTTGTACGACTTACACAAGCGTGACATCACTACACCTCTACACCCACAACTACAGATATCTCTTCCACACTTTGTGTTTGTTCTATTTACCATTTTGTACATAAAACAAAACATATCACTGTCCTTTTGTTTACGACTTACAGATCCCAATTTTATTCGAAATCTTTCACGAAACCAACATGCACGTGACTCAGACCTTCTTGACTTAAAAGTTTACAAATCTTGCGATGCTACTGAAAAGCATTTTACTTGTTCAGTGTGAAACTGCTCTTAAGTCACAACGACTGTAAATTAAGTTATTTAGTGAGTGTAAACAAGTATTTCTTAGTTTGTCTTTGAAAATAAGTTACTTCGTTTTACGACTGGCAATATTAGATAAACTGATATTTCTAACGTATACTTAGGTTACAGGTACATAAAAGGGTATTCGACTAATATTAGTAAAGAACAACGGCGAGAAAATTGTTGATTATATTATTAAGCGTCTACAAATATGCCTCCAAGTTTGTCATTAGTAATTTTCAGAATAACCCCAATAGAACCATTTAGGAGGTTTTAAAGATTGTATGAAGGATTATTATTCCTTGGGTTAATAAACTTAAAAATGATCACAAATTCAAATCAAAATAAATAAGAAAGACTGTCATTATTCGTTTTTCAAAAGTACCCTCAAAATTCGATTCAAGAAGTGTTAAAGTTTTTATGAAAACACGCGAATGTAGTCGCTGGGAAAGAGCTAGTAGGTATATACATTGATATGTGTATAATATGTGTCTTGTTTTCTACAAGAAACATAAATATAATCAGTAAGCGGATATCACAAATGAAGATGAATAACTATTTTCTTCCGTGTTTGTTCTTATTACTTACTTGTTCAACTTCATTTATACCATTATCCTTCACGCTTATATACTCGAGAGAAATATCATATCATATTATTTTTTACCATGCTAACATTATTTATTTATTAAATGTTTTTTTTATACCTCATAATGTGGACAGGATGAACATTTGCAAAAACGAAGTGTACAACGTACACACTTTCAAACGGCTGAACGGGCTTGGGTGGTTAGACTATGACTGAATACCATTTTATACTTTTTTTTCCTGAGTTTTATCCTGTGGGATAATTATCAAGCGGGTAAAGTCACTGGTACAAGTTAGTAAATCCATAGCTCCATTTATCCAAAATTGTTGACTGAAAGGTAATATGGTTTGTATGATTGCTTTTAGATAAAGAGCTTACAAAATATATATAGAACCAATTATGAAGACATCATACTTTGTGATATTGTTATTAGTAAGAAATTATATTTTATATAGCTTTTGCAGGCGACGTCGCCCGCGTGGAAATAGGTTTTCCATACAAACTTTGGACCCCGTTTCATACCCTTAAAAGCTGAGTTTTGGAAAACCCTCTCTTAGTGCTCACAAAAATTTCACGTTCCTCGTCCCAGTAGTTTCGGCTGTGCGTTGATATCAGTCAGTCAGTTTCCCCTTTTATATACATAAATTTGTCTTTTAACTGATTTACCTTTGATTAAAATAAAACAACAATTTGTTAGTATGATGTAAACAATCTAGTTCTATTTTCGATCAACTTTTAAACTCTCTACAAAGATATATGAGAAAACTAAAACACACACAACGATCGTTCACTGCTCGGTAATTAAAACGTCTTTTTCAGATTCTCTCAGTAGGCAATGGGCTGTATACAGGTTGATTTTTTCAAGAGGGCGTGGATTAAAACACAAATCCAAAATTATAGGGAATATTGAAAAAAACTTAAAGTGACGTTAATAAGAATCAAATTTACTAGGTAGTAATAACAACATCGGGTAAACTTAAGGAAATTGACGAACTTTCATTATTTTAAAATTTCATTGAAAAGTGGTAATGTTACTGACAATCTGTAGAATCCGGTATTCTATACAGTACTGTCGCAATCTGCGACGGGGTTTCTTCGAGGACCGGGACTTTATCTACAATGAAATGCTTTAAAAGCTTTATACATCTATAATACTTTTCTTCAAGAATTTAAAATAAGTACATCGCGCTACAATGGTTATGTCCGAACTGAAAAACTAGACATTTCTTTGTTCTACTCAATTTTTAAACCTATTCTAGAACAACAAAATCCTTAAAAGTATATTTTATTTGCCAGTTCGTTAACCTAACTCACGCGGTCTCCTTTCGATATAACAGTACCTAGGCATAGAATACCTAAAACGTGTAGGTAATGTATGAAATATTATTTATTTTATACTTTGCCTAAATATTCTATACAATACCGAATGCGCAGCAGGTAATGTGTATAAAAGACGAGAGCAGGGAAGGAGGTGACGTAATTTTAGGGCACCCTGACACGGACAGGTTAGGTTAGAAGGCTAATACGGGAGCGGAGCTCCCTCCTCCTTACTTTCTATAATTTGATCCTTATTAATCACATTATTCCGTATAGTTTCGGATATGGCCATCTACGCCGACTTGAAAAATTCATCCTGTACATAGCCCATTGCCTCAGGCTTGTTCTTCTACTTACATTGTTGTTTATTCTGAACAAAGAAAATTCTACGAAGTGTTCCAACAAGATATAATAACATGGCTGTATGTATAGTTTATAAGACTTTAGCCCCAAGACTCGTTGTGACGACATTTTAATTTAATTATGACAACACTCATTTAAATGCTGAGATGGTTACTAGGTACTTTCTTTTGGTACGTAATAAACTGTACCTTTAATGAAAATAAATGAAAAGTAATGGTAGGTGTAGGTGTTCTTTTAGGGTTGCGTACCTCAAAAGGAAAAAAATGGTACCCTTATAGTATCACTTTGTTGTACGTCCGTCGATTTGAAAAAAAAATCCGGCCATGTCGGACGAGTCGGACTCGGAGTATCTTGAGAGACAGACAGACGGGACAACAAAATGATCCTAAAAGGGTTCCGTTTTTTCCTTTTGAGGTACGGAACCCTAAAAAGAACACAATCTGTTCAGCCAGTGGGTACGACTTGAGACAGTTTTACCTCTTTATAATATTAGTTTAAAAATATACATTCCGTATTTGTGAGCCACATAATGACTTACATTGAAACTGAAAAACGTTAGTTGATTTTTCTTCTTTGATAATTAAAAAAGTTGGCAAAAAATACTAGAGAGAAATATAAAATAATCTTTTGTATAATTCAAGACCACTGCTTATACCATTGAGACAACTGCTTACATCAACGTCGCAGCACAGTTCTTTCAAATTCCGACGTAAAATAGAAAATTCATAACACAAAACGAATTAACAAAACTATATCGTCTGAGTGACTCCAGTTTAAGCGGCGCGAGGCGTTGGCATTTCCATTCCACCTGTCTGCTGTTCCACGGGCCATTGTAATATTTAAACCCACTTCCAGATTAAAGTTCTCAACTCCCAAAAGAGAACGGTTTGTGCTGTTCTCATTTATTAAAGGCAAATGCAATATCCGAAATAAAAGCTTCTAGATGAGAGAGCTTTTGAATATATGATTCAAATAATAATGCGAAGTAGTGTTCCCTTGCTTGTCATAAAGCCTCACTCGAATTTTGAAAGTCTATTGAAAACCGTTGGCATAAATTGGACAATCAACTCTTGTTTATAATTTTGATCTACCGATCAAATGCTGAGGCGTGAAGAATAGGGGTCTACCATAACGTGTCAAAATGTCAAGCATGCGAGTGAAAAAGAGGGAGAAAACTATAATACACCTTAGACGGCTCCACCCCTTTAAAAGTTTGGTATAAGTGGTCAAATGGATCGCTTTAAGAGCTCAAGGTACGCTCTCAGCCCCCCTAGCCAAGTTACGATCGTTTCGTTTGCGTTGAACGCTTCGAGTAGGCCACGCCTCCGATTCCTTTGTTCTGACCACCTGACTGAGGGTTGATATGACGTCAGAACAAAGGAATCGGAGGTGTGGCCTACTCGAGGCGTTCGACGCGAAACTATAATACACCATATACGGCTCCATCCCTTTAACAGTTTGGTATAGGTAGTCAAATGGAGTGCTTTAAGAGCGCGAGGTAGGCCCTCAGCCCCCCAGCCAAGTTACGATCGTTTCGTTTACTTGACCGCCTCGAGTAGGCCACGCCTCCGATTCCTTTGTTCTGACCACGTGACCCCGTGAGTGTTGAGATGACATCAGAACAAAAAAATCGGAGGTGTGGCCTACTCGAGGCGTTCGATGCGAACGAAATGATCGTAACTTGGCTAGGGGGGGCAGGACTGGTCAATGTGACTACGCTTGGGAAAGACTCATGTCCTATGTTGTTAAACGATTATGTTGAAACCAATCCCTATTTCATTTTGGTGCCTGTTACACAAGAGAAATTAAATTAAAAGTGACAAAAATAAAACATCGTTTACGTCTGACGACTGTGCTAAAAAGGTCGATTTCAGCAATGCTGCCTGGCCAGACAGATGCTGCCTGACGCTAGTTTTCCAAAAAACCTTGAGTGACGAGTGACAGAGCAAACAGTTTGAAACATAAGTAAGCTAAGTATATTCAATTAACATAATAGCCTTTTGATCGCCGAGCGAAGAACTTCTTATTTACGTTCTTGGATAAATACCCTATAAAAAGAATGCTCAATATTCTATAATCTATGCGGACGCCGGCGTTAGCTAGGTGTTTGACAGAATGGCGCGAAATCACACGCGTTCGCTTGGACTGGTGTAGAGCATGTACAAAATATTGCTATAAAAAATATTGTATACATATAAGAATAACTGAAATGTTATTTAGCATTTGTAGGTTCAAGACATAACCTTCTAGATCTTGGTCTAGCTTTCAGAAAGGGTATAACGATATTAAAAATAGTGATAAACTACTAAAAGAAGGTACAAAGAAAGACACAACTTTTGATTCGACCGACTTTTGTAAAAAAAAACAACCTACCAGCTCAGAACTGACCAAATTGCATCAGTAAATCACAAATGCTACATAAGATGCATCATTCACCATTCAGTCAATCACAGTCCAACATCACACAACGGAACTCTTTTAAAAAACGTAAAAGAACTCTCGTAAAAGATTCATACAGTTGTTGTGCCACAAATCCTTGGCCCCTATTCTGGGTGTGAGTAACACTGGCCACTGCAGCTCGTTTGATTATTTATTTAAGCCTTCCTTGTATACTTTATTCGCCGCAGTTACTTGCACGGGGATGCATTCGTAAAGCGTAGTGTGTTGTGACGTCATACTTCAGTTGGAGGTTTATTTTCCAAGGCCGACGGTTTTGGGTTTGTGGTTTACTGTTTTCTGGATGAATTTAAAGATATTCAAGGTCTGCAGAAATTGTGTTCATTATTTTTGGCTTCGCACTTTTTGTTAGAATAGGTGGCGGTTGGGGCCGAAAGGATCTAGAGTGGCGACCACGTACCAAAAGACTCAGAAAGTATTTAATTTCTACAGTTGCTGTCAATTTGCTTCCTATTCGAATCGGGATGTAACATATAGTAATTTTTTTGAATATTTGGCAGCAAATGTATCGAGTCAGCTTTCTCAGTAAGCTTTGCTGAGATAGTCAAAACTGCAATAAAATTCTCAGCTATATTTTACCGTGATCGTACTTCATTCATTACTTCCATATATTGCTCAGTTGTGTAGACACTTGGCATACAAAGCTACACCAATTTTACATCGCAATATCCACTAAACATTAATTTGGGAATTGAATTAAAACAGTCAATTAAAAGTCCTGCCAAAAAACCTATTTGTTTTTTTTACTTATCATAAAGCTGGTCTAGGTTCCTTTCTGTTTTAAGTAAATTATTCATATTAAATTTAAAAAAAATATTCAGCCAAATCCATTCAGCCGTTTGAGCGTGAAATAGTAATAAACATCCGAACACACTTACAAACTTTCGCCTTTATAATATACTAGCTTTTGCGGCGGCTTCACCCGCATACATAAAATAGAGCCTATGTCACTCAGGAATAAAGCAGCTTTCTATCGGTGAAAAAATGTTTGCAATCGGACCAGTACTTTCAGAGATTACCCCCTACAAATAAAAAACATAAAAACCAAACTTTACCTCTTTATAATACAAGTGTAGATTAATGAATCTTGAATCTGAATCTTTTATACAACGTAATATCTGACTATAGTTTTAGCAGCAACGAGAGTTTCTACGTAAGTACATCATGCACTGTTTCTAATGAATGCACCAGTTTCAAGTCCTTTGTCAAAGGAATGGAGGAACTATCGATTCTCTTAATGAGGAGCAAGGATTCTCCTGCATGTGTACCTACGGATATTTAAATCCCACATTTAGGAGATATATCGTTACCTATGTGATGATGACATATTTGATATTTAGTTTAGACATTATAATTAATTACTTACATGTTATAATTGATTTTAATATTGTAAAACAAAACAATATTGAAAACATCAAAATCATACCTACTACAATTCAATTTATTACTAAACTTAAATTCACGAATAAGTTTGAAAATTCCTATTAGGAGTTTGGTGTTCTTTACTCTTCGGAAGAAAATGGTATGGTTTCTTTTTAATTACGTGGAAGCCAAGAATTTATTATTGGTAAACGATATATTTTTTGGGTGTTCGTGGTTTTAATACTAACAGCCGCACGGGTCGATATCTAAGGATTAGTAACTCAAGCTGAGGTTAGTCTGTTGATGTTTGATCATACCGAGATTTTCTGTGCCTTGGAAAGCTCGGTAAGCCGCTGGTCCCGACTGACATTCGACAGTCGTTTCGTATAGTTAGAAGCCAGAAAATCTGACACACGTCTAGCTAAGAGAGGTGTCTTCTCCTTAGTCTTCATAGAGTGGTCGTGCTCATGTCTCGGTCTAGCCTTCTGCCACCGCCTATCTCATGATACAACGTCACGCAGCTTTGTGTTTGGGGACTTAGGAGTTATCATTAATGCTGAGAGTCCACGTGATGTTTTGACCTTGAATTTCCCTTGCACCACCGATCGTTCCATCGATTCCTCGTTGCGTGTGAAATGCCTGAAGAACTTGAGGATTCGTATTAGCATAGACGACGATAATCTTCAAGATAATTAATAAGAAAGTTACAGTGTTATCTAATGAGGATCAATCACATAATAGCAAATCCGATTTTTACTAAGTACATCGTATGTGTAATAATTTACTGAGCATTTAATTATTTAATTATTAAAATCCGTTTTTCTGAACGGCTACTTGGAAACGCGCACTCTCACTGGACTGTTTACGATGACGTCATCTGTCATGATCCGAGCGACGAACGGCTTGATCGTATACATTCGCCGATGGAGACCGATTAATCTCAGGCGCGTTTCTGGAACTAATATACTAAAATTGCTGTATCTTCGTCATTTTTGGTCCGATTTAAATAATTTCTCACAGTATTTACTGTTTTTTTTTGACGCTATAATTCTGCATACTCCACAAAAATCATGACTGATCCTCATTACTGGGTTGTGGAACTAAATGTAAGATATGCATAGTATTCAGCTTCATTCGGTTAGAATGGAAACCGACCCCAACAAAGTTGGGAACAGGCTCGGCAGATTGATATCTTTTATATCCTTTATATGCGAGCATTTTCGCTCCCTTGGCAATACCACTGGGACCGTGTATTTTTCCTAGATAAACGTACTTCACGAAACTCAGTGATAGCGTAGCTTACGGTCAGTACCACAGTATTTTATTAAAGAATTTCTTGAAGATTTTTTGAGCTTTTAATGAGATCCATTCGATGACCAAAACTGAACTGTTAAAGGGATGAAGCTATATAAGGTCTATAGCCCCATCCCTTTTTCTCGCTCCCACGCCTGACATTATAACACGTTATGGTAAAGCTCTGATATTGATATCGGTCGCGAAATGGTTGTATATACCGTTAGGGTCAAAAGTGCAGTTACAGTCTAACAATGCTAAAGTGTCTAAAATTCCTTTATAGTAGATGTTCAATGGTCCACAACTAGTTTATTTAATACTTTAGATCCTATGCTACGAATTGAATCAGTCCTGAACCATTGACCCTCTTCTATATAGAAATTTTAGGAACTTTAGCAATGGCGGAGTGCAACTGCACTTTTGACCCTGACTGTACATATGTAAGGTGCTAAGCCCATGCTGGAAACCAAGTCATTGCTGACGTCTAAAATGCACAAAATATTAAAATGAAAAACTGCCTGCTACAATTTTATTCTATTCTCACCTGATGGATAATGACGATGTGGTCGATGATAGAGCACACTTCCTTAGAAGTAATTATACACTCTTAACTTAAAGAGGTATCAGGTTTTTTTTTTTTTTATTGGGTGGGAAAATCATCTTTATGACATCCCCGCTCTTGGGCGGAACGGGAGATAGTGTCAGACTCTTACTGACTAAAAACGAAATAAATATGGACAGTTTTATCAGGTTGTAGCTATCAAAAAACACAGACTCTGGCAGGGAATTCCACTCCGTAATTGTACTCAATGGTTGACAAAACTTTTTGTGCTTATAGGTGTGGGATGTCCACCATGTACCAACAGTGGCGTATCGCCGTACGTCTGGTGGTCCGATGATGAAACAGGCTTAGCGTAATTTAATTATGCAATTGTAATCTTATAAGTTGTTACTGTAGCGACATATATATCGGGCAGTTCCCTACACCAGATATAACACCCGTCTGGTCGGAGGATCCTCTCTTTTCAATGGAGATTTTCCGTTCTGTATACCTCTAAATTACTAATACTTAGTAAATTATGCAGCAAGGAGATAATGTCTTTAATCACGGGTATTGAATTATTATTATTATTGAATCCTGATCGTAAAGTACTACCAATATATGAAAGGCTTTTTATTATATTCTTACTGCTACTATAGCAAGTAATATACCTACATTTGTCTTTTTTCTTCACGTGTGCAAATGATAGTTATGAAAACGAAGCTTGTTTAACTTTAGTTAAAGTTAGTGATACTATATTAAAAACAGTAGTTGCTCCTGCAGCTCAACTTCAAATTAAATCCAGACAAACTTTTCGTTTTCAAAGTTTTGTAATTCAGCGCTTCCCTGTCGCATCAAGATTATGAGATAACTTGATTCATTCATCAGGTATCTTCTAGGTACCGGGTGCTAATTAATTGCGCTTTTTAGGGAGGAGTCCTGATAGAAAAGACCCCCTGTATCTATTATATTCTTCATCATATTGCTGATGTTATACTGAAAGTAAAGGTGAGTCGTATTCATTAGAGATTTTAGAAAGGTTTGATTCCTATTACGAAGAAAGGTCGGAACATCCGATTGATTTTACACTCGATTCCGATTTTTAACCGTAATTTTTATTGGAGGTAAAAAGGTACAAACAAGTTTATACTTCGCGCGGGGGGGGGTTTTCTTTCCCCCCGTGTCTTCTGTTGATTATTATTCTTTAGGGCCTATTACACTACTCGATATTAGACAGTGTTAGTTTTCGTAGAGTTACACAAGAAAAAGCGCAACTTACGCCAATGTCGTGAAAAGAAATGAAACAGAACTATGAGTAGTATATATAGTATATAAACAGAACTATGAGTACATAGATATTGATAGATTAAGACTGTTTGAATATCGAGTAGTGTAATAGGCCATTTTCGCTTGCTTTGTGTTTGTTTTGTTTCATAGGTACCTACATATTTGGAATGTAGTGAGTTCTGAGTTTATGAATAGTTTTACTAGTGTCTTAATTGACGCATATTTTTAAATATTTTTTTAAACATTATGCTCGAGTAGTGAGTCAAAAATAAAAGTGTTGGTTTTTTTAGCTACTTCTGTAGGTATTTCATTCAAACTTTTTGTAAAAGTCAATTAACATTAGGTAATTAGGCTCTTCCTGGCTTTCCGTGGGTCGTATTTAATCGATGCCGTGTTTCAACGTAATTATTAAATTTAATATTCCTAAATGAATTATGCCTTGCTTAAAAGCATTTATTGTATCTTATGACGACTAAGTAAGTTGTTACGTATATTTCGTCAGCTGGGTACCTCTACAGGTGTGCTCAAGCGGGCAATTAGAAACATGATAAAAGGTACCAGTGTGTCAAATATCAAATGCTTTATTAAATAAAAACCACCGCCAATACATATGATCTTGCTAAAAAAACATAGGTATTTATCGTTACCTACAGGCTACTGTATTTCCAGATCACTGGGGCTATACCTACCTACATACCTACGAGTAAGTAGTCGGTACTTTCCTGGAAACATCACAAAACAAAAACTCCAAAACAGCTACCGAGATTGAATAAAACATTTGAAATACCTACATGTTGTCGCTTAATTATTTCAGTAATTCAGTTGTCCCTTAATTAAATACAACAACGTATTGTTTTAATCTCGTTTAATCGTAATCCAATTAATAAAACCCAAATAAAATAGCGCCTGTTAAACGTAAAACTCCCGAAGGTACAGATTAGACAGCCTATTTTACAGTCTGCCTGCTATTTGCACGCACTTGCCTATGTAATATTGAACAGTACTGAATAAATGATCAAGAAAGAATGTTGTACTTACTTGTGGCGCTTACTTCGGGCCCCAGAGACTCGAAAGCTTTGCCAAAACTCAGCTTCAGTAGTCGATCTGAATCTGAAACAAATAGTTTAGGTTAAAACTTAAATTTGCGTACAGCGCCATCTATGTTCAGAAAGTGGAGTGAATATTAAACATGAGTGAGGTCGCCCAGCGGATGAGTGAAATTTATATGTTAGTAAGCTTATGGGCTAAAAAGTATACACGAGTTTCACTAGATGGCGCTGACATCAATTTTGAAGAAACGTACAGGGTTGAATTTTGCCTTCATGGACAATATTAATTTTGATTATATTATGTCTATGTTATGCCGGTTCATTTATTTATTACATTACATTGATTTTTAATGTTGTCTTACCATTTACTTATTGGAAGTTGTGTTTTGATTCTGATGTGCGGTTTTTCATGTATACTTGTAGCACAATCTCATCATTCATCATCATTTTCCTTTCTTAATTCTATACTTATTAGTATATTGTTTGTATTGTATTCATGTATTCCATTGTTTTTTCAGGTTCCGTACCTCAAAAATCAAAAACGGACGGAGAAAAAAGTGATCCTTTAAGGGTTCCGCCCTTAAAGGATCACTTTTTTCTCCGTCCGTCTGTCTGTCAAGACCCTTTCTCTCGGGAATGCGTGGAGGTATCAAATTGAAATTAAAACTATATGCTCAGGTCTGCGGACCCTTAAAGCTGTGAAAAAATCAAACTTCTGAATTAACGAAAAAAAAAGATACGGCCATTTATGTCGCTAAAACGTGTATTTGTTCAGTGTTGTCTTTTTAACCCAAAGGTTGACTGGTAGAGAATGCCTTGTTGCATTAAGTCCGCCTATGTACCACTACTGTACATGAAGTTTAAATAAATAAATAAATATTTCGACACTCTTAAGGGAATCAAAATTCATAGAGTAATTCCCGTTGAAAAATTATTGAACTTATTACGAAAAAATAAGGTTTAAGTTAGCTGGTACCGAGGTATACCGAATTCGGTACACTGGTGCCTACCTAGCAGAAAAACTTTTACCAGGTTAGCTAGTAAATATATAAAAAACGTACCTGCTGCAGGTAGGTAATATATTTTATTATCTCCACTTCACCTCGGAATTTTCAAGCAAGCAGCTTTATGGGACATTTGCATTTTATGCAACAGAGTATCAGGTGAGACTTCCGATTCCAATATAAATAAGCGGGACCAAGAGGTCGGCTGGACAACCGCCAAAATTCCAGTACATAGTACCAACATGGTAGGTAGGGCACTTACCTGTGTTGGCACTCGAAAATTTAACTGGAACCGACGCATTTACGAGTCACTCGTTCCGAATTCCACTCCGATTTTTATCGAATAAGTGGCTACAAAAAAATAAATGCAGGTAACTCCAAAAAGTTTTTGTAGGTAACCATCAGGGAATTGCTGAAGTATAACATCATTGCCCCGCCTGGGTAAAGGGCCTCGTGGGGGCGATCGGCGGCGGCGATTTCTCGTGCCTGGCCTTGATACAGGCCATGGTCTGGAGTGAGGAAGAGTGGCAGGTGATCGCCTTCTTCTGCGAAGCAGTAATGCTAACAAAGGAGGAGGCCGCACGTACACGCGCAAGGCAATAAAGGCACGCGCGCCCCAGCCGGGACGAAATTCGGGATTCCGATCCCGATTTCCGGCCACCGTAGACGCGAGCTTCCGGACGGCGAACAATGGGTTACTCGCCGTCCGACCGTCCGCTAACCGTCCGGACCGATTGACGGCGCGTATTGTTCCATGCGCACTTCAAGGAGATGTCAGCAAACCGGGGTGGTTATGGGTGCCGTCAGTTAAGACTGGTCATCTCTTAGCTGCCAATGGTTTAATTCAATTTCTATATTTTAATTAGTTTTATTTTTTATTACTTATCTACATTGGGCTCACATAATAGAAGCAACAAGAAATATGTAACCAAGATTATATGTAACTCACAATATAACACTGACCCAACATAAAATCGCGAAAAAAAAAACAGCTGCTCTATACATTTTGACGAGTTATGCGAACATAAATGTAGGGAACAGCTTTTTTTTTTCGCGATTTCAGGTTTGGTCCCTAGTAAAAGTTGTTCATAATGAGGAGTAAAATGTCCCCTCGAAATTCTTAAAGTTAATTTTTTAACACCTTTTATAATTTAAAAGAGTATCCATGGAGTTTCTTGCACGTTCTTCTACATAGAGATCTACGTTTTGGAACGTGCAATTTAGCTTCACTTTTTTTTTGGACTTACCTATGACTATTTAAAAGTGCCTGTAAATGGTCTATTTGAAATATATGCTTTTGACATTGACTTTGACTGACATGACTGCATAATAATTCTCTATGGCAAAAGTGTCGCAATTTACTTTTAAGGTAGAATCTCTATTAATTCACGCGAAATACTCTCCAGCGTTTGATGGTCTATTAATAGTTTGCACGTGTTATTGGCAAAATTGTGGTCTTTTCCACAAATGCCATTAATGAGGAGTTGAAGTTAAAGTAGAAGGTAGAATCTGGATGAGGTGGGGCACTGGAACGTGGGGATTGGTACAACAAAAGAAAGACCCGGCCGTGGGCGAAGTCGGGCTTTGGATGATGATGAAAGCCATACAGAATTCTACAAACCCGTACAATACTGAATAGACATCAATATTAATTAGCCGAATTGCGGTAGTGCTAAGTTCGTATTGAGTTCAGAGCAACTCGAAGCTACTAACCAATACCGTTTGAACTGTTCAGTTCAAACTGTTCTCGTTCATTAGTGGAACAATGCCGGCTCAGAATTGTACCACAACATTGATAATGTCCATATCTCAAATTGATGTATCTTAGACTTGATATAATGTAATAATTATAGAGTTATGGGAGAGTTGATTTGAGTTTCATTACGGTTGAATAAGCTTGAATATCGTAGCATAATGTAGTAGCATAATTTTGCATATTTACTTCGATTTGTTTTTTAGGAATTAAAGATTTTTTAGTGGAAATACCGTACTACGAGGACTGGTTTAAAACGATGTAGGGATAAAAATGTCTGGAAGGACTTGGGAGAGGCCTTTGCCCAGCCGTGGGATAGTATGGGCTACAATAAAAAAGTGGAAATAGTAAAAAAATGTTTATCTGTGGTAGGAATACGCTTTTTTAGGGTTCCGTACCCCTAAAGGAAAAAACAGAACCCTTATAGAATCAGTTTGTTGTCCGTCCGTCTGTCTGTCTACTGTACTTCCCGTTGACCCAGAGTCTTGAAATTTGGCATGGAGATAGTCTCTTATACCACAAGTATAGGAAAAAATCTGAAAACTGCATATTTGTAGTTACGTCACAAAAAAAACCGCACTTGCCCGGTTTTTTTTTTAATTTTGTTTGAATAACATTCTGGTATATAGGGTTATTTGTAACTGCACTGGCAACGTCTCAGGACTATGTTACTAACATTATAAACAAAAACTTTTGTTCTATGACTTTTAAAAAATTACGATATTTTAGTTCATCAGATTTTCATGCAAAGAATAAAAATATTTAAATTGAACGTTCTAAATATTACGAAGTTTATGCGAAGCAAGCGATATTGCAATAGCAGAGTGGAGCGGGGATCGGGCGAAGGGGGTGCTTGATGCGCTTGCGTCACTTGCATTGCGTCATACAGACGTAGGTAGATATAGCAAAATACAGAGTTTAAATGTGTTAGATAGAACAACGAAATCTTGAAGGTTTATTTTTGGAAAATGTATTATGTTTTGTAAAAAGGCATAGAACAGAAGTTGTTGTTTATGATGTTAGTAATACAGTTCTGCAAGATTTTTAGTGTTTTACAAATAACGCTGTATAATAGGGAAAAGTATAGAAGGTGAGCGGCGCAATCACGTAGCACCCAGAAATGTATTGATATATTGTATTGTGTTCAGCTATAAGGCTTTGACCTTGACGTTGACTTTGACCTTGACTTTGAATACTCTAGCAGAAGTTATTGTGTACTCACTTCTCATTAATTTCAACGCTCACGTAAATAACTTTAGAGGACGATATCACTCATTTCACAGACCAGGGGCCTTTCCATGACATGTTAAAATAACAAGCATGTAAGCGAGAAAGAAGGATGGAGCTGTACACCCTATATGACTTCATTCCTTTAACAGTTCAGTTTAGGTCGTCAAATGAATCGCGTTAAGAGCTCGTGGTACGGCCTCAAATAATATAAGATAGTCTTTAAATACATCTTGACCTCAAGTTTTATTCAAACGACTGAGATTTCTGACAAAAGCAATGATGACCTCACTATAAATGAAACCTGACCAGAGGTCGTTTACATACCAGCAGCTGTTGAATCAGGGGGTGGTTGGAACAGGAATGTGGCCGCAAACCCCTGGCCAGGAGTGGCAGAGTTGGCAGTGAATTGGATGACCAGCGCCGGACCCGTTGACAGCACCTCGAAGCCTGGAAGACACAAAGATTTAATTAATTATAGAGGATGTATGTGTTTGGATGTATGTTCCTATGGATGTTTGTGTTAGGTGGACCGATGACCTGATGAGATTCGCGGAAATACGATGGATGCGAGACGCACAGGACCGGTAGTTATGGCGATACTTGGGGAAGCCTATGTCCAGCAGTGGAGCTTTCGGCTGAAATGATGATGATAATATTTGCATCATCTTCTATTATTATTCCATTTATTTATATTTAAATACATATTTTATACATTTTTAAATATTTCCTTAAAAAAAACATTTAAAAATATAAAAAACTAGTAGCCCACCGGCATCGGAAACAGGGTCCAAGCTACCGGTGGTCAGGGCTCCTGAGAGAGGAATCTCCTAATAATGCGCGCCGTGTTCCCTTGTATTGCTTTCTGGATCAAATCCTTGATCCAACTGCCCAACGAGAGCATACTCAGATGTTGGGTAAGGCTTTTTGATATTAATCCATTATTATTATTATAAACTTTAGTGCACACCTTAACTTAATACAGAACCAACATTTATAAAAATAAGTGTACACTGTACACTTATTACACGTACACGTAATGTACACAGGGCAATTTCCTTCAGACAACCTTTGGATGGACTGAACGAAAGGAAAAGATTTCGTGCTGTTAGCGTACATCAACATAGAGAATAATGTAAAGATGTAAAAAAAATATAAAAACATATAATACATAAATAAAATACCTAATAATATGCTAATAAAATATCAAAAATAATTACAATTTAGAAAGGAGAAGAAAAACTAAAGTCATAGGTAATGCTCCTTCACCATTTTTCTTCTATCTTCTTTTTTTTCAGTGGGAAAATATGTAATGGATTTAGGTGAATGAGAAGGAGTGTCGAACTTTTACTGACTAAAATCTAACTGTGTTCCTTCAATTGCTTTTTTTTTCAAACAGTCCCCCAACCCTGGTTGGCATCGGCCATAACGGGCCACTCTGCGAATATTGTCGCGGGTTGGATTCCCACATCTTGCAAATATTTATATGGCCTACAGATATGTAAGCGCCCCCACGATACCGAAGTAATTCCTAGTGTGAGGTCTGATTTAAAAAAAAAAAAAACAAAATTCTAAGGGCACTTTTGACTTTGAGTTGGTAAATAAGTCTACTGCTAGTATACTATACATGTAAGTAAGTAGGTATTTCTACACGTGTACCAATTAGTTTTACCAAAGCAATATAATTGATGGATTACTTAACTAATCAACGACAGTACAACACAACCGCAATCGCATGAAAAGACGAATTCGAAATAGCACTCCACAGAGGCGGAAAGCTTCTAAGCAGAAATTTAGAAGACATTTGAAAGGGACCAATCCCTTTAATCTATTTCCCAAGTTATATACCCCAATTTCAATTTTGGAGATCAAATGACTGAGACCGACTTCCAACGTAAACTTTAACGAATCTCCGATAGTGCACTCTAATATGTATTAACGGTTTACAGCCTCGAGCCACGAAGAGTTAAACTGAAAATCTATCACCCGGCAAATCCCCAATACCGTTCGTTGGGATTCAACACAACTCTTTTGCGCGGAGCTAAAATAAAATTTCCATTCCAGTAAGATTCCGTTGGAAATTCAACAAAAGAATGGCATTACTGATTTTCGAAACGTCACGAAATTTCGGATTTGGCATCAAAGGAACTCCGAGGCATAGTCGAAATTTGAGAGACGAAATTCTCTTACGACACGTCACTTCCGTGTTATACACGTCATATGTTTGTTATGTTATATAACACGGAAACAGATGTAAGTAACATATACTGAATAACATCTCGGAGGCTCTATTGTTACAGAGGGTTTTTGAAGAGGGTTTGTATTGAAAAGATGAGCGCACTAAGGATTGAATGATCCTCATTGTTGACTTTTAGGTTCAGTAAATCCTGCACATATAAAGCTTAATGAAAAGGAATGAGAAGATCGGATTAGTATCTATAGAAGTAAGTAAGTAGATAAGAACTTTATTACTTGTACTCGTATGTTGGATTATATCTAATGTCCGTGGGTCAAGGGTTCTTGGGATAGAAACAGCGAGAACATTAAAGGTCAATGTAGTGGTAAGTTTGTTTTATTATGCTTGGAATATTAGAATTAAGTTGGTGGAACCAACTAGCTCAAAGGACATGGTAACTATTTTGACAACATGGTTGGCGGAGCGGTTGAGCGATTAGCTACTACGCTGCGTGTCGTGTTTTTTACCCAATGACTATAATAACCACGTTTTGCCACAAGTTACAAATATTTATATTTTCTATGGATAATTTTCCGGGTCTGGCTGACTTGTCCATATATATTTTCATGTCTGTGAACTCATCTACGATACGGGAGTCATACCTAGTGTGGGGCAGCGGTTTTTATAAAAGAGAACTCTCGTAGTTTATGTCCTATGACCAAGTAAGTACTTGGTTCTTCAAATACATGGCATGCTTAATTATCGTCCATCTGTTCTGTGAGCAATGGCCACTTAAGGGACCACTTTAATTTAAGTTTGGCGATTTTTTAGGCTATGTCCATAACCTTGGTTCTCCTGCTTGAAACACCGACCTTTCGGTGCCTTCACAAAATCTATCGTAAACGAACTGGTTCACTTCATCATCCTCATCATTTCAATCGAAGTAAGCCTTCCCCAAGTGTCACCACAACGAACGGTCCTCAGCACCTCGCATCCATCGGATTCCCGCGACTCTCACCAGGTCATCGGTTCACCTTGTGAGAGGACCTTCCAACGCTGAATCCTTAACCTTTCAGCTCCATCGACCGTCTGCTCTGTCCACCATATGACAAAAAAATCTTTGAATTCTTTGGCCACATTGCTAGAGAAGCGATAACCTGGAAAAGTAGATAGGAAAAGACCCAGAGGCAGGAGTCCGATACGTTGGTCAGACCAAATCAAAGAAGATTGGACAACATGGCTAAATGTAGTCCACAAAAAAGTTATTTGTCGAGTATCAGTATTAAACGCCGCAAGGATCCCGGAGGATGAGAAGGGCCGTCCGTTCTGCGAGCAATGTTCCTTGCCCGCTGCCCTTTAAGTTTGGCGATTCTTCGGGCTATGTCAGTAACCTTGGTTCTCCTATGGATATCTTTATTCCTGATTCGATCACGCAAGGAAACATAGGCCTTTTCATAAACCTTTGGGTGACTTTGAAAAATCTAAATGTTATACATTAGTTTTAGTACCTATATGCGAAACCCGAAACACGTGTCTAGTATTTTTATGTAAAGAATCTATGTATAAAATTTCATAACTGTATCACGAAAAATCACAAAGTTATAAGTTTGTTATGTTACCTAGTTGACCGCACAAATACATAGTCACCGAGCCATCAGCGACTGAGAGGTTGTTTTACTCTCGCATCCAGCTGTGCGATGACATTTAATGCCCACAATGACCTGCTGTGATATGTATTGTACTTAGTGTCGGTGGTGTTCAACTTGTGACTTTTTAAAAATATTTTTGGGAAAAAAATATAACACATCGTGTTTCATTCTGAATAAACTATATTCAGGTTTCGCATATACTAAAAATAATGTTGTACGTAGGTATGTGAAATCTTACAAAATTAGTGAGAATATCACGCCATATTTGTTCGCAGTAATTGCGACAGCAGATAACCGTTGCTTAGTTTCTGCATGACTAACACGTAGGTACAGATAAGGGTTCAAGGTTTATGTCCAGTTTGTATCTGCTAATGTCAAGACTACATTGATAGCTTATCGCAACTTATATGTTTATTAGCAGCTTCTTGGATAATTACCTAAACAAATAATTGCTCAGGCACGTTGTTTTGAGGTCGACTGAGTGACACATCCTTTTAGAAGCAAATAGCGACTTGTTTGATAATGTTATTGATGTTCTCATTGCTAATTATGTAAGATATTGTGAACGAGCATTGTTAATGACAGCTGGACGGTAAATATATGCTCATCGAATACAGATATCGAGACATAGTATAAAATAAAATTAAGTTGGTTTTAGCGTTTGTCTGTTTATCCGCTAGCTCCTTCTAAACTACGCAACGGATTTTAATGCGGTTTTCACTAATAGAAAGAACAATAAATGATGAAGGTTTGTGTAAAGCCGGGACAGGTCCGTATACCTATATTATCAATGCGAAAATAACTCTGCCTAGCTTTTTTTTTAGTTGGGAAAATCATCTAATGACAAATCCCGCTCTTGATCGGAGCGCAAAATAGTGTCAGACTTTTACTGACTGAAAACTTACTCCTGTTCCTTTTTTGCCTTCATCTCGGGGCCCCGGGCTTGGCTTTCACACCACCCGTGGAACTCTGTCTAGCTACCTCTCTGATATTTCATCATGGCTTAATGGCTGAAGTGGTTTTGATGAAATTTGGCAACCGGGTAGACTATGACCTGGAATTCCTATTCCAAGAC
Organism: Mythimna vitellina; assembly: GCA_949316375.1. Lineage (NCBI taxonomy): Eukaryota > Metazoa > Arthropoda > Insecta > Lepidoptera > Noctuidae > Mythimna > Mythimna vitellina. The sequence goes on from OX438696.1 coordinate 9,175,935, forward strand.
ATATGTAGATTTTTAATCCCGGGAAATGGTTCCCTTGAGATGACTTGCGATTTCCACATGGATGAAGCCCCTGACTCTAGCTAATAAATTAATATATTGTTACGTTACAACTTGTTCAAGATATCTACTAATTTGGAAAATAGGAGGCAAATTCCATACAGTCAAATTGTCTGCCAAATATTTTGTGTGTGTTGTTGTCAAATATTTTTGTGAGCCTTGTCAATATACATATACTTAAGTAGTACTTTCCTTTGTTAAAAATTATGGGCTAATAAAGAAGTAAATATCCGCGAATAAAAAAGAACTTCTAGAAATTGTGACCAAATGACGCGAATGAAGTTGGGGGCACCAGCTACTGGTGACTATATACTGGAAAGACATCACCTTCCGCATAACGCAGGTCCTTACTGGACATGGTAAGTTCGGGAGGTTCCTGCACCGGTTTCGTGCGGAAGCATCGCCCGGGTGTCACCATTGTGTGGACCACCCGGAGGATACGGTAGAGCATACAGTAGAGGTGTGCCCGGTTAGGAAGTGCACCGCCGTGGCAATGATCTCTCGCTCCGGGCCTTGGTACAAGTCATGTTCCGAAGCAGGGAGGAGTGGCATTCTACTGCGAAGCATTAATGCTAGCAAAGGAGCCACACGCGCGAGGGAACGGCCCTCACGCCTCAGTCGCCTGGATCCCGATCCCGATTTTCGGTTACCGTAGGCGCGGGCTTGCGGTCAGCGAGCAATGGGTAGCTCGTCGTCCGACCGTCCGGACCGAGCCCAAGTCGTCGATGGCGCGTAATGTTCCACGCGCGTCTCATGGAGATGTTAGTTAACCGTAGGAGCCCAGCAGGGTCGAAGCCTACTGGGGCCATGGGTTCGCTTCCGAAAGGAAAACCCGGCCCTGGAATGAAAGGCAATGAAGGAACTAGGAGTGGGTTTTAGTCAGTCTGACAGTCCCTCACGCCTGCTGGATAATTTCCCACCTATAAAAAAGTTAGTGGTTACTATATAGACATTGTAAATAACGGCTATAAAATCGGTTCAGTCCTTTCTTCAACATCATCAACATTTCAGCCGAAAAACGTCCACTGTTAGATATAGGTCTCCCCCAAATGAGCCATAATGACCGGTCCTGTGTGTGGCATCCATCGAATTCTCGCAACCTTGTGCAAGGCCTTCCAACGCTTCGTCTTCCGGCACGTGGTCGCCTCGCCAGAACCTTTCGTCCCCATCTACCATCGATAAACAGTGTCCTTCCTTACCTAAATTTAATATTTTGTAAGCCACAATCTTATTGTTTCAAAAACTGCTGAATATTGTCGACTACAATTCAGTATTGAATCCTCTGAATAGAAGTCTGACAAGATTAATTACATTTGGTAATTTTAATGAAAAGGCTGATATTAATTCATCGCGGACGTCTTGAATATAGTCTTGAGAAACAGGGGCCATTGTTTAAATACATAAAACCTGGAAATTAGGTAAAGAGTACCGTACCTAGCGCCTGCAATCACAGTACTGCGGAACTAGAGCAAGCGAGTCGTTGATAGGGTTGGTAGTCTCCAAAGAAATAGAAGAATAAAATTTGAAAACGGATAATGGTCATATTGACACTGAAAAAGAATGAATAATCAATTTGTTTATTCCGGTAGAAAATGATATTTATCTATACTAATATAATATACAATATTCACTTTATTATTTATTTTTATTTATTATTCATAGATTATAAAAGGGTAAGATTTGTATTTTAGTTTGTAAAGAATAAAACAATATACCTAAAACCAATATTTTACATTTTTAGGATTCCATACCTCAAAAGTAATAAAACGGAACCCTTATAGGTCACAAATCTGAAAACAGTAAATTTGTAGTTACGTCACAAATAAAAACATTTTTTTCTGTTTCGGAAAAATCTTCGTAACTTATTTCGGGAATTGAACTGTTTTCATATGTAAATTTGTACGGAACCCTCAGGGCGCGAGTCCGACTCGCACTTGCCCGTTTTTTTTATTATTGTTGATAGGTTCACGCTTGATCGAATAATTCAATTAATTTCACCTGAAGCGTAGAACTACTTTATCACTGAGTGAGGCGAACCGCTATAAAAGATTTATCGCAATTTATAAGAATAAAATACGAGACACGGCCAATAACAACACTGTTTGTTTTGTCTACATAAAAAAAAATAGATCAATTATATAAATCGTTTTTGTTCGTGTTTATACATTGTACGTATATATATATACTCTCAATTTTGTACAGCTTAAAACTTATGAGAAATCTAAAAGGTATAGTGCCAACCCTATCGCTGACAGTCAGTGCTGCTTTGACGTGGCATTATTCATTCAAAAAGCGAGGTGGTGGCCGTCGCAGGAGCTAGGTGACATTCGATACGAATGTGAGTCGAATAAGTACTAAACTTGCTACGTTCTTGACTGTATGTGTATCAAAGGCGTCCATTACACGATAGGTTTTGCCGTCAGTTTTGTCATAGTCAATATTTTTGATTGATGTAAAACCTACCTTCTAATGCAATGATTGACGTTTGCATGACGAAAACATAATGGCGATAAAATTCTGTCATTTCAACATCATTCATGATTGATGCTTTTGATTGATGCTTGCATGACCGTGTAATGGACGCCTAACGTGAACTTGTTTTTTTTTGTAATTTTTTGGCATGGATACTCTAAGTCCTTTTAGCCATTTTTTCGTATGAATGGTTAATTTGTTTACCATTAGAGTATGGATGTATACATTCTAATGTTTTTAGTATTTGGTAGCAAATGGATCAAGTCAATCTCCTCGGCAAACTTTGCTGAAGTAGTCAACACTACAATAAAATTCTCAGCTCCATGTTACCGAGATCGCGCCTGTCAATGATTCCACATATTTTCCCGTTGTGCAGACACTTGAGATACAAAACTACACTAATTTTACATCACAATATCCACTAGGAATCAATTTGCGAATAATTGATACTGAATTTCACTCGAAGAAATCCCGCGAAAAATTCCCGCAAACTTTTTAAATTTGGTATACAAAAGAATAAAAAAAAAAACACAAAAAAATATTTTTCAATTACTCATTCAGCGTTTACATACGTGCATATTGTGAGCTCTGTAAACTTGTTTGTGACTTGAATGGAACCTTTCGTATTCAAAAATTGAAAAAAGGGGGTAATTGAGAAAATACAGTACGGTTTTAGTCAGTAAAAGCTTGTCCGCCTAAGAGCGGGTTTTGTCATAAGATGATTTTCCCAAACAATAAAAAAAAAAAAAAACTCTCGGAGGTGGAGATCTCATCGATACGCACGAAATGTTTTGGGAACACATTCATTGTACGTGCGTACAGCTGAGGAATGGAATACCTTGCCAGAGTCTGTGTTTCCTGGCAGCTACAAGCTGGGGTTCTTTCAGTCAAGCGTGAATCGGTTACTTCTAAGCAAGCGTGCTCCATCGCCATACTGCGTGGTGGATTACGGCCCATTCCTTGTCCTAGAAAGGAGGCCTGGGACCCAACATTGATGTTTGTGATTGTTTAAATTCTTAAAATTTTGTTCATTTATGTGCTTAGTTTTGTAATTTTATTGTGCTTTTGTGTATTGTCTGCTTATTTAGTGTGCATCAAATAAATGTTATATCTATCTATCAACAGTGGGAACATTATAAGGCGGACTATGTTAAGCTATGTGCTCCATTGGCGACGACATCGTCGCTTATCGTCAGGTAAGATAGCGGTCAAGCGCGAGCCTTTCAATAATAGAAAAAAGGGAGAGGATTCATTGGTTCTCGCGCCGGGGCTTGGTACAGGCCATGGTCCGTAGCGAGGAGGAGTGGCAGGCGGTCGCCTCCTTCTGCGAAGCAGTAATGATAGCAAAGGAGGCGGCCGCACGCGCGAGGGAACGTCCCTCACGCCCCAGTCGCCGGGTATCCGATCCCGATTTTCAGTCACCGTAGGCGCGGGTTTGAGTTGGGTGAGCAATGGGTAGCTCGCCGTTCAACCGTCTGGTAACCGTCCGGACCTAGCCCAAGTCGTCGACGGCGCGTAGTGTTCCATGCGCGCCTTATAGAGATATCATACTAAGGCCATGGTTTCGCTTCTAAAAGGGAACCCGGGGTTCTAGAAAGCAAGACAATAAAAAGAACATAGGTGGGGTTTTAGTCAGTAAAAGTGACACCCTCAAAAAAAAAACCCTATAGCGATTCATTCGGTGACTGACAAAAAAAAATATGCTCGAAAGTGGCACTTTTAATCACTAGACCAACAAGGCAACCAATTACTTTCTAATTACTTAACGAAATAACATTTTAAAGGAACTTTTCTTGTTCGGTTTGTTAGTTAGTTTTGAATATCTACTAAGAAATTGTAGGTACAAAAACACAATCAATTCCAGACAGGATATTACTTCCAGTACTCATGGTTATTTACCTAATCTAAAGGGAATCAAATTCCAAATGTGTTCTAGGAAAAACTTATTGTATTGCTTCAAGGAATATAGAATTTCTTACTGAATAAAATTCTAGTTAAGCTCAATAAACGAGTTATAAACGAGACGAAATTTTCGGGATTGTGAGAGTAGCTTTTCATATATACATATTATACACAATATTACGTTGATTTGAAATTGCCTAGTAATTTTCTTATAACTTTATAGATGTGAGTGTTTATTTTTTTATAACTATAAAAAATGTTTGTTTATTTTATCACTACATAGTATAAAACAAAGTCGCTTTTCGTGTTTGTCTGTCCCTATGTATGCTTAGATCTTTAAAACTACGCAACAGATTTTGATAAGGTTTTTTTAATAGATAGAGTGATTCAAGAGGAAGGTTTACATATAAAACACACGCACAATATAGTAGAGGAACACTGATGATTTTAGAGGTTTTTATTGTGATGTCGTAATTAAACTCATTTTTTGCGCTTACATTGCATACGCTGGCTGAACCCTAAGAGGTAGATCAAAATAAGGTACTAAAGTATTGTACACCTTAAAAAGGTCATACTATGACGTGATCAGCATTGCATCCGTGCGAGGCCGGGGCGGGTCGCTAGTATAACTATAAAAAATTGTCGAAACCTTAACGGTCCGAACCATTGGGCACGCCACAATTATGGCGGTAAGTCCCCTCTTTGAGGCGTGGTTGGAAAGACCTCACGGCGTCCTTCCGCATGACGCAGGTTCTCACCGGAAACGGTAAGTTCGGGAGGTTCCTGCACCAGATTCGTGCGGAAACGACGCCCGGGTGTCGCCACTGTGTGGACCGGCCGGAGGACACGGTGGAGCACACGGTGGAGTTGTGCCCCGCTTGGGCAGAGCAACGCCGAATCCTCGTGGGGGCCATCGGCGGCAGCGATCTCTCGCGCCGGGCCTTGGTTCAGGCCATGGTCCGGAGCGAGGAGGAGTGGCAGGCGGTCGCCTCCTTCTGCGAAGCCGTAATGCTAGCGAAGGAGGCGGCCGATCGCGTGAGGCAACGGTCCTTACGTTCCAACCGCCGCCGCCGGGATTCCGATCCCGATTTCCGGCCACCGTAGGCGCGGGCTTGGGGACGGCGAGCAATGGGTGGCTCGTCGTCCGACCGTCCGGTAATCAGACCGAGCCCAAGTCGTCGACGGCGCGTACTGTTCCACGCGCGCCTCAAAGAGATGTCAGCAAATCGTAGGGGCCCAACAGGGTCGAAGCCTACTGGGGCCACGGGTAGTGTGAAAGCGAAACCCGGGGACCTGGGACGAAGGCAACGAAGGAACAGGAGTGGGTTTTTAGTCAGTAAAAGTTTGACACTATCTCCCGCTCCGCCCAAGAGCGCGTTTTGTCATAAGATGATTTTCCCACCTAATAAAAAAAAAACAAAAAAAAAAACGGTCCGGACCATAAAAATATAAAAAACAGGTCCGCACTAAACTTTTCGCCTCGTCGTTTATATTATAACTTAGGTGTCTTCCTATGGGTAGTATGAAAACGAAACCCGGGGCCCTGGGACGAAGGCAACGAAGGAACAGGAGTGGGTTTTTAGTCAGTAAAAGTCTGATACTATCTCTCACTCTGCCCAAGAGCGCGATTTTTCATTAGATGATTTTCCCACCTAAAAAAAAGGTGTCTTCAGGCTAAAGCGAATAGTTAATAAGAGAAGTGCGCGGGAATTGCATGACTTGATTCCGTCATCTCCTTTCTACCATAGGACAATCCGACGTTCAGCGAGTATCCACCCTTACGTTGTTGAAACTTCAACGGTCCGAACTAAGCGTTTCGCTTCGTCGTTTAGACCGCGTACATCAAAGGACTGGAACAATTTGCCTGCTGCGGTCTCTTCCCGTCCAAATATAATTTAAGTGTCTTCAAGGCTAGAGTGCATTTGCTCTTAATAAACTAGTGCGCCTGACCATCAATGATTGCATCACTACTTACCATCAGGTGGGATCGCAGTTAAGCACTGGTTTATATCAATTTAAAAAAAAACGCAACTTGTTACCCATTTCGTTTAGCTCTTCAATCCTCATAGGTGACAGAAAAGCTGACGAAATGCAGTATTTGGCGGAACAAACGCGAGAATGTTTGTCGGATATATCTGACGTAGGCAATTGAAAGGTTAAAAACCCTGGTTTATATCAATTAAAAAAAAAAGACTAATCTTGAACGAGAGATTGATACTTGATTCATCAAAATGATAAAAAGTGAAGTGGCGAAGATTTGGCGCATTTCTTTTTTACTTTGGATAGGCTCGTGTTTGACCTTTATCTCACTTGATGGTAAGCGATGATGTGACCGACCATGGTGTACGCTTGCTTAAAAGTAACCTATTAACTCTTGACTTAAAAACGCCTAGGTTCTATCTATCCGCCATTGAAACCATAGATTTAAGTTTATGTATAAGTTGTGTTACTATTATGGTGTGCAATAAAGTTTATTCTATTCTTTCAGGAAACACCGACTCAGGCACGGGGGAATCACACTCCTACCTTCCGAATTATATGTTTTTTCGTGACATAGTTAAGTAGGGTATCAAATAAAGACCATATCAAAAGTATTATACTCACTAAAATATAGGAAATAAAAAAAATTACATTGAAAAAAAAACCCGTTCGCCAAAAAAAAAAACAATAAAAAACTTAAAGTTACTTGTTTCGATCTTTTTATTTTGTTTTTTTTTTTTCGGCCGGTTCAACTTTCATATTTCTGAATTTAAAAGTAGTAAGTTCTTTAAGATCTTTCACTTCCCATAAAACAACAATTTATACCCAGATATATGTTGGAGAACTGTTTGTTCCATAAGTGCAGGGGAGTGTAAAGCGACAAAGAATCCCGTGATGCCGGGACTCCGGGCAGAGCAATGCAATGTCCCGCATCGTCGCATCCCGTGAAATTAGATCTCCAAACCGATTTCTCAACGTCACTTATATTAGTATTGTGTGTCGGGAGTCAAGAAATAAAATCTTGTTATGATATTTGTTGAAATGCTAGAAAATAAATGTGGAGAGTTGGTTTAAAGTGAGGTTGTTGAATGTTGTGTGATCCTTGGTCTTGTAGAGAGAATATTATGCGAATTTATAACTGGAAAAGCGTTTATTTCTTTCTATCTCTCAGAACCCTGGGGTTCTGGACTTATGGAAGGTGTACGAGGGGCCGATGCCAACTCTCAGGGGCCCCTTAGACATTTTTCATAAAGCGCAAAGCGCGGGACTTACCAACGATTATCCCTATACCCAAGTGCACCCAAGGACAACCTTCTCGGTTGGTGGGAGACTATTATTATTATGAGCCAGTGTTGTGTCCAACTGCAGGGCAAAGGACTCCACTCTATTTTTCCACTTTTCTTTGGCCCTAGCTAAATCTGGTCTATCATTTAGGTAGGAGTCCAACTGATCACGCCATCTTCTTCTGGCCCTACTGCTAAGGTTCCCGTTTCTCGTGATTTATTCAGTTGTTGTTGTGGTTGTCTTCGCCCAATTTTGTTGTGACTTACGACAGATATGGCCTGCCCAGTCTCCTTTTAGTTTGACGTAGAATTAACGGGTATTTTATATTCCTAAATTAGTAAATTATCCCAAAGCATATGACCCAATCTAACTGGATTGGTTTCAAGGCCTTATTTCAAAAATATACGTCAGCCGGAATCACACAGGATGAAATTAAATTAGCGAGCTTAACTTCGCCTTTATGATAATGTTATCGATAACCAGTGGCGGTCTGATCAAATCTATCTAGTAATAATCTAACTAGGCTGCAGGAGGAAGCCCTTTGCTCTGCAATAGGACAATCTTATTGCAAAGGAAAGGGCTTCCTCTCGTATTATGATTTTGGTTTGCAAACCGTGATTATGAATATTAGTTTTAAAAGTTAATTTTATAACTAGGTACCACAACTTACTGCAATTATAGGTTTTATCCACATAATTTTGTCTTCAGCAATTGCTGGCGTCATTGTCGGGTCGCAAATAAAATAAAAAATCTATACTTTTAATAACTAGTAACTAAATTGACCCTAGTCCAAAGCATCTCCAAACTTACATAGCAGAGTGCTGGGCACGTTGTTTGCAGAACAGGTGGTCGATGGAACCGTTCAGTTCTGAAGTAGCGACTGTGAACTGGTGACGGTCATGGAGTTTGGAACCGTGCACTAGCTTCTGACGTTTTATAAGTGCCCATATAGGCCTATGTGAAATAAAAAACTTTTGACTTTGACTTTGACTTTGAAATCCAATGGATACGATTTCATTCCCATGACCACTTGACGCACAAGACCAATTTTTCTGACGACGCTTAGGGGATTAATTGTGGATGTCTTTTTTCTAATAAGATGATGACCTAATGCCTTGGTTTCTTCTGGTATTTACTTGAAAATATAAGTTTTTAAAAATAAAATATCTCTGTGTTTACTATCTACTTGTTTCGAAAACATGTAGAAGTGAACATTATTATGTCGTATAAACTAATCAAACGAATCTGGTCAGGTTTGCGTTCATATTACGAATTTTGATTGGCGAAGAAAGCGTCAGAAGGTATGACGTCACGTTGCGTGAATCCTGTTCCAACGTTTTATCATTTACGTAAATACAAAGAGTAATATAAAAATGCTATGTACCTGTAAGCTCGTTACACAGCATGGCTATAGCTGGCGAGTTGGTATCTCTCCCGTCAAATACTTTGATGATGTCTGCACGGCGCAGGCAGCTGAAATGGGAGAACATACTGTATTAATATTGAGACAGATGAAATTCAGCAGCACGTTGTATATGGGTTGGAAGAAATATATACATGTAAAGCATCATAATATATAAGATCAAATTTCTACGATAAATCTTGATTGACATCATGTTTGACGAAAAAGTTTGTACAATTCTCCATCGTCTTGGTATCATAGAGGACGCTACGCCCAGTAAATAAGACGCTGAGAAGCATTTCAGATTAAGATTTTACAAATTTATTATTTCTTTTTCCAAAAGTTTGACAAACAAAGTCAAATAAATTTGGTCGTTTTGCGGGGCGTTTAACACTGAATATGATGCAGTACATAAAATAAATGGTGTTGACACTTGTGTCTTATCGTTTTGATTTCTTCTATGTGTGTAATTTAATGTGTAAGTCACGTAACGGCACTTGAACTGGCATGCGATTCAAGATAATTTTAACCCATCGCAACAAATTCAAACATCGAATTTAGTGTTGTATGGAGTTGTTTTTAAGGTGATTATTTTATTGAAAATGACCTTATAAGTATGAACTGCAATAGAAATTGATCTTTCTCAAGTATGACACAGATTTGTTGTCGCAAAACTTGATAATAATGTCGGATTTTTTAATCAAGTTTATATAGCGCACGCCTGATTAGATTTTCCCCAGGAGAAAATTATAGACTTTAATCTCATATGGGTTGATTTTTATAAATCCTGTGTAATTTTTCCAGAGCCAGAATTTTAAGCTGAGCATGTTTTTTTTTTTTGTTTTTTAGGGGGGAAATAATTCAATGACTTCTCTTGGTAGAGAAGTCATTGAATTATGCCTTCTCATTCAATTATTCTCTATTGCTCTTTGGTGGAGCGCGAGTGCGGGTCAGACTTTTACTGACTAAAACCCACTCGTATGTTCCTTCTTTGCTTTGCTTTCCAGGGCGAACCAATAGCCCCAGTATGCTTCGACCCTGCTGGGCCCCTACGGTTTTGCTGACATCTCTTTGAGGTGCGCATGGAACACTACGCGTCGACGAATCGGGTTCGGTCCGGACGGTTAACGGACAGCAGGACGGCGAACTATCCATTGCTCTGGTAATGGGGGTCGGGGTCCCGGCGGCTGGGACGTGAGGGCCCTTCCCTTGCGCTTGCGTTATTCCCTTCGCTGGTATCATTGCTTCGCAGAAGGAGGCGACCGCCTGCCATTCCTCTTCGCTCCGGACCATGGCCTGTATCAGGGCTCGGTGCGAGATATCGTTGCCGCCGATCGCCCAAGTGGAGCACACCTCTACCATATGCTCCACTGTGTCCTCTAGGCGGTCCATACAATGGTGACACCCAGGCGTTTCTTCCTCTCGAATCCGGTGCAGGAACCTCCCGAACTTACCATGGTCGGTGAGGACCTGCGCTATGTGGAAGGTGAGGACGTCGTGACGTCTTTCCAGCCGCTCCTCAAAGAGGTGACTTACCGCCATAATTATGGCGTGCGATATTATATTTTATGCAGTTTAAATTTAAAAAAGTACTGATTTTTTTTTTTAATTAGGAAAAAGCCGACGAATAATTCCACCACCGGGGGGTCCAGAATCATGTACTGGATCCGTAATATTCGTTTGTGCGTCAATGTCAAAGACACTCTGTATAATTTAATCGATGTTCAATACTGCGATACCGTCACATCAAAGGGTTTATTATTGGTACATATAGTAATATCAGCTGTTTAATTTTATATTACGTATCTCTGGTGTATTTGTGACCAGTATTGTGACCACAATAGTTTATAGGGTTTCGGTCACGGTTGTGGTTGATGGTGGTTATATACATCGTAAATTATATAATTAACACGACATTTATGGTGTAAATAGGAAGGGTGCGGTGGTGTGACCGCAAATTTTAAGTACTCTTCGAATTATTAGCTTCGTAGCCATTGCCAAATTTATGTGGCAGGGCGACCGCGTACCTCAAAACGCAGCAATGGAAGGCCTCCTGAAAACAAGGTGGACCTATGACCGGGTAAGGGTAACGGGAATCCGATGATAATAATAAGTTGGGTTGGTAGGAAAGGTAGGTAAGAGGTAGAGAAGTGGGTAGGGTTGGTATGTAGGTTGGTAGCATAGGGTAGGTAGGTAAATTTGTCTTATTTATATGTTTATTTGACTACCAAAATATTCACTGGAAATAATTTATATGGCAAAACAACGTATCGTAACGGGTCAGCTTGAAGAAGTTGGTTCATATTTGGTTAAAAAATGTGTCAAAGGAATTTTATTTTTATGCTGTTTTTTTTTCGATTTTTATTAGGCAAGGTTTTTCCTTCAGACTATAGCAATCTGTCGCGTGATTCATCTTTTCGGACGAAAGAGGTCCAATGTTAGACATAGGCCTCCTCCAAGTGTCGTCATAATGAACGTTCCTATGCATCTCGCATCTATCAGATTCCCACGATCTTTACCAGATCATAGGTCCTCGTTGTGTGAAGCCTTCCAACGCTGCGTCTTTCACGGAAGGTACACAGTCGCCACTTCAGCATCTTTCAGTCTTATTGACCATTTGCCCTGCCCACTGCCAATATATTTAGCAAGCTTTACCGTAGACGGGTAAAAAGGAAAACTAATCAATTCCCCTATTTCTTCTTCTCACTTAAAAACCAATCACAATATTTTCCGTGGGAAACTTCCCGTATAAAATCGAAAGCCTCCCGCAATATATCGCCGGTTACTGCTTTTGACGTATGTACATGACGCCGTGGCTTCATACATTTTATGGCATTACTCTCGTAACGGCAAATTGTCGTGTTTGCTTTATTATGCGAGCTGTGATGTTAAAAAGGTGTAGGTAAGTTATATGTTGGAGAAAGAGAATATTTAGCGAAAAAATAGGAACCATCTTTAAAGGTGCCACCGGCTTCGCCCGCATGAAAATAGGTTTTTCCATACAAACTTTCAACCCCTGTTTTACCCCCTTAGAGGTGGAGTTTTGTAAAATCCGTTCTCAACAGATGTCTATACCCTATAAGGAACCTACCTACCAAATTTTAAGTTTGTAGGTGTTATAGTTTCTGAGATTTTTTTATATTTCGCTTTTACATATATTTAGATTATAAGGTTCAATTAAGATAACGAATAAACTGCCTTTTTGTTTGGGGTGGGAAATCTTCAAATTATTTGTACTATACTACCTGATAGCTACAACCCAAGGGTTTTAAAGTCAAGAGTGAATTGGTTACTTTTAGGCAAGCGTGTTCCACCGTCAACCTCATTATAACTTACCATCAGGTGAGATAGCAATCCGAGCTGGACCGTCTAGCAAAAGCCAAAAAAAAAAAAAAATTCTTTCGCTCTATGGTTGAGCGAGACGGCGTGTCAGACTTTTACTGACTAAAAATCACCTTTATTTACCTTTTGCGTTGTAGGGCCACTGTCACTATTGCATACGTCGCTGCAGAACGCTACTATCTTCCTACCAGGAATAAGGATATCCGCAGGAAAACTAGGATACCTACATAGCACAAAGAATCGCCAAACTTTAGTGGCAATGGGCAGTGCTCTTTGCTCGCAGAACGGATGGCCGTTGGGGCCGAAAGGTTCTGGAATGGCGACTACGTACTGGAAGACGTAGCGTTGGAAGGCTTCCAACAAGGTGGACCGATGAGCTGGTAAGGGTTGCGGGAATCTGATGAATGCGAGACGCATAGAACCGAACATTGTGGCGACAGTTGGGGGAGGCCTATGTCCAACACAGGACGTCTTTCGGCTGAAATGATGATGATGATCTTCCTACGAGCATATAGATAATGCTCGTTCTCCTGTTTAAATGTGTCATAAGGCTTGAGAATCTGCCAAGGCTATGGGATTGTTCGCAAGAGTGGCCCACGGGCCACAAACCACGGGCCTGGGATGTTAAGGCTAACTGAAGGACCCCGGTGGGTTTCAGTCAATAAAAGTCCGATACTCTCTCTCACTTCACCTGGAGTGCGAGGATTTATTTAATGATTACCCAAATAAAAATATTGATTATAGATAATCGTCGATGAATAAGGTCGCTTTTACTGATAAAGCTATGTGTGTCACCTAATGATATGGAATCTAGAATTGTATTTTCGGTAAGTTATATAGGATACATTATAAAAGCATTAGGCTTACAGCCTACGCTCTAAGCCTAATGTTCGTTACATTGTTAGTCTACACTAATAATCTTATATCTATAGTGCCGTATTCATGCATAATTAGCCCTCCCTACCCAAGTTACGATCGTTTCGTTTGCGTCAAACGCTTCGAGTAGGCCACGCCTCTAAATCTTCTGTTCTGACGTCATCTCAACGCTCAGTCATGTGGTCAGGACATAGGAATCGGAAGGTTCGATGCTATATCCACACAAAAACAAATTAGCATATCTTTATTTATAGCTTTTGCAGATCAGATTTGAATATTATCAGATGTGGTGATACACTTAAAAGCTATCGACTTTACTATCACCACAAACCAGTAACCATTTTTTTTACTGTTGATAGGCTCGCGGGTGTTCACTATCTCACCTGATAGAAAGCGTCGATGTGCTTGACAATGGAGCACGCTTGCTTAGAAGTAATAGAAGTATCCTCTTCACTCTTAACTTAAAGGTATAGCTATCGAGAAACACAGATTCCGGCAGGGAATTCAACTCCTTAGCTGTACGCACAATGAATGTTTTCCCAAAACATTTTGTATACTGTAAGTATTCTGGTAAACTAAACATTTGAGATAAATGTAAAACCATTTTATTTACTCTCTACATTTCAAGCCCAAACTTGGACAGCGTTCAAAATTCTCTCAATCCATTAAGTAAGAAGAGAATAAAGATAAACCAGTAATTGAATTGCTTTAGGAGTAATTTAGGGTCTATATTATAAGCATTATGTATGGGATTCTCGATACTATGCTAATGTAATGTAATGTTGACAGACGGGAAAACTGTGACGTAATTATATGTTTATTGCACATTAAACGTGTCGAGTAGACGTACTCAAGTAAGTAGCTTTGAGTAAACAAGGGTAAGTTTTACATGGTGTGTTTCGTTATTGGGGACGTTCTTATTTTTTATATCTTTCACATCACCCATGGCCCCAGACGCCTCGACCCTGTTGGGCCCCTACAGTTTTTGATATGTCCTTGAGGTGTGCGTGGAACCCTACTCGCCGTCGACGACTTGGGCTCGGTCCAGACGGTTACCGGACGATCGGACGGCGAGCTCCCATTGTTCGCCATCTGCAAGCCCGTGCCTACGGTGGCCGGAAATCGGGATTGGAATCCCGGCAGCCGGGGCGCGAGGGCCATTGCCCCGCGCGTGCACGTGCGGCCTCTTCCTTTGCTGGCATTACTGCTTCGCAGAAGGAGACGACCGCCTGCCACTCCTCCTCGCTCCGGACCATGGCCTGTACCAAGGCTCGGCGCGAGAGATCGCTGCCGCCGATCGCCCCCACAAGGACACGGCGGTGCTCTGGTCAGGCGGGGCACACCTCTACTGTATGCTCCACCGTGTCCTCCGGGCGGTCCATACAATCGTATCTATATGTGGTGTACAGTTTATACACGTCAAAAGAAAAGAAAACCTTGATAGTACACAAAATAACTGAGGCAAAATAATATTAATTACCACTAAAAAAAAATTAGTCAAAAGATTAGTAATTTTTTTTGGGATGTCGTTAAAATTCGACACATAGGTATATACCTTGTGCATGTCTTGGAATAGCATGTAAGTATAATAGTTTTTACCCAGAAAGTATGTTTCCTTGGAGTAATTTACTAATTTCACGCGGCCGAAGTCACTTTAGATAGGGAAATACAGTTTAAGGTGTCTTTCAATGCATCGGAATAAATTGTTGAAACAATACAACTTGGAAACATACATTACCAAGAGTAGGTAAGAGAATCGAACAGAACAGGTTTTGAAGGCATCTAGGAAATATATAGATTTTTTTGATGTTGGGAAATCCTCCTATGACTTCTCTCACTCTAGGGTAGTGCTTGTCAGAATTTTACTGACTAAAACCACACCTGTGTCCTTCAGTTGCCCGTTGCATTCCAGTAACGCGGGTCTCCTAATCAGAAACTCAAAATTTTGATGTACGTAAGAATTTGTTTTGTAATTTCATTACTGGTTGCCCTGTGACGTAACAAAGTATTATTATTATTTCTTAGGAGTAGAGGTCGAAAACTAAAGGCATATATTATTTTCATAGCTGCACTAGAAAAGCCACTAAAGGATTTTATCGGTCGGATTGATGATGGTTTGCAGCCACACCGCGCTGTGGTCGGTATAAAGAATTGCCGAGATTAAGTGGCAGCTACTCGTAGCTTAAAAGAACTACGAACTTGCCACATCGAGAAAAATGAAGCTTTGTTCGTTTTAAGCTATCTAAACTTTATGAATATACTTAGGTTTGTGGCGTATATATAAAAACTTACTTATTCTTTTGATTTGAAAAAAATATTTCGAGGTACTCGAAAGAAATTTTTTTGACCAGAATTTTGCAACCTGTATAGGCTTCTCATGATCATTTTCTTGCCCAAGTCCCATTTTACTTAAAGTACAACACGATTTTTCATATATTTTGTCCTCTCGACCATCACGCTGTCATCGACTTCGATCATTTAAGTCCTTACACAATCGATCGATCTTTAATTTAGCGATTTCTTTACATGAACGTATCAAGACCAACGATTCCCTTTCAAAATTTTAGTCCCTGGATCCACTTTCTATTTCATTTCTCACTTCACTCTACAAATCGTACCAATGTTGAAAATGTGGACTTCTACATTTCTTTTTTAATAACGTTGTCCCACACCGTTATGTTAGGTGCGTTCACAAACATGTCAACTCAATACAAAGACCCGGAACACATCTGTAGGCCATACAGATATTTGTTCCGTGCGGGAATCGAACCCACGACACACTGCTCAGCAGCCGACCGCTCAACCACTGCGCCAACTATGCCATCAAACCGACCGCCGCGTCCTGTGTCGTAACACTGAAACATCATTTCAATGTAAAAATTGGTACAATAATTTTTTTTGTCAATCTCTGACTGACTTTACTGACTAAAACTCACTTGTATCCTTCAGTTGCCCTTTGCGTGACAGGACACAATTAACACCCAGGTATTTCTTTCGCTTAAATCCGAAACAGGGTAACTCCCAAACTTACCATATCCTGTGAGGGCCGGCGTCCTGCGGGAGGTAAGGAAGGACACCATGACACCTCTCCAGTAGGTTCGGGCCTGAATTTCAACTTAGTACCTATACTTTTAAATTCGATGTTTAGTACGTTTCTTTGGGGTAGAGGAATATACGGGTTTCTACTCTTCTTTTTTGAAACTAATTCTTCGCATTCTATTCATATTTTGACTATTAATATTATTTATAAGATACAATTTCAAAATAATCACAGCAAATATAACATAGTTAATTAATAACACAGCTCACGTAATATTACTGCACGAATAATTCAGTTAATTTAGTTAGTCAAGTTCCTCTGGCCGGACTTACGGAATTCCTTCGCTGGAATGTCCTGACTTTAGGCAAGTTATGTTAAGGACGGCTCGTGGAATATATACGCGGAATTGTAAAACGGCGTGTACTGTTTGGAGACATGCGAAATTAGGTCGGAAATGGGTTTGACCTCTTTGTGAATTGGAAATATAAAAGCGTATTTCTGAATGCAATAACAAACTGCCGTGTTGGCTAATCAAACAGCGATATTTTTTCTTGAGTTTTCCTTAAAACCTTGCGAACTTTTTGAGGGCTTTGACAAGCAAAGGTGTAGTAACGCCATTTCTTTGGAGGTTAGGAATCCATTTGACAAGTTTTATAGACGGTTGGATTCATTGACCGGTTTTGTAGTGGAATGGAATAGTCATGAACCCGAAATCGTCTACTAATACAAATGTGTTTATTGTTCCAAAAGGTATTTATATAAAATTGAAAAGATCTCTGGACTCCACACTAGGATTCCCTGCGTCGTGGAGACCAGTTTCTTCCATCTTATCAAATCAAATAAAAGTACAACAGAGAAAACTACCATTAAAACAAAAAACATTAAAAAAAGTAAAAATATAAAGAATTAGTTACACATGGCATGGTTTTGTGTATGTGAGTGTGAGAGTGAGGAGTGTGTGTGTGTGTGAGAGTGAGAGAGTGTGAGAGAGTATTTGAATGAGTGGGAGGATAGCAATACATGTTTACTTACAAGCTATCAGGAATTTTGTTATACTGAGATCTTAGCGTATTGTTATTTGAAGACAGAACGACGTTGTTGTTTAATGTAGTGTGTGTAGGTAGGTATACTATTATTGTTCTTGAGTAGTGTTGCAACAAAACTCTGCTTCCGCTTCTGCAAAAGTTCCGCAAGCTTTTTCAATGCCATTTCCACATCTGCTTCCGCAAAATTTATAACAGAACTCTAAACGGAAGAATATGATAATATAGTCAGTCCACTTGTAGACAATTTGTATTAAGAATCTGATAATCAGTATTTAAGCAGACCATATGGTTAGTGAGTTTTATAAATCAGGCTATTAATTTTTATTAGCATAGTACACATATTTTAAAGGTCTACGTCTAAAGTTATGTGTATGTTTTGCCAGTAATGACATATGACTTTGAAAGTTGATCGCTGGCAATGGGCCTCACTAGACGGCTTAAAGTCACTCAATGGTCAATAAATTAGTTTCCTGCCGTGATTAAATCAGGAATAAAGTTAACCGCAAGCAAGCTGATTACTCGTAGAACATAATTTTGGTCAAAAAGGCTGAAAGGATTTGGAGTGACGACCGCGTACCGAATGACGTAGCGTGGAAAGACCTCCCAAAGGGTAGATCGATGAACTAGTGAGAATCGCGTAAATCCGATGGGAAGGCTATGTGAAACAGTTGACGTCTACCAGTTGAAATGATGATGATTAATATCGTCATCATCATCATTTAATTTAATTTTATTTAATTTTAATTAATTGTATTTACTTTAATTTAATTTTATTTAATTTTTTTTTAAATTTTATTTAATTTTATTTAATTTTATTTAATTCTATTTAATTTTATTTCGTTTTGTTTCATTTTCATTTCATTTGATCCTTTATTGTGGGATTACGTTCATAATTAAATCACATTTTAAAAATACGTAAATTTTGTCTCGATTAAGATACATTATGTTGAAAAACAAACTGTCTACAGGTTGATGCTATTATAGCAGAGGTAAATGAAACGGAAGTTATTAGGGTTGACCCAGTTATAAAGTCGAGTGGGTTGTGCTTATATGAGGATAGCGGTCAGGTAGATTCTGAGGACCAGTTATCTAGCCTACTAATAATAATAAATTTGTAGTTATAGACTAGTGACTGACGTAACAAAATATAATTCAGTTTTAATATGTTAGGACTACACAAAATTGTAAATGTGTTTATTTTTATAAAAGAGCATTGTATTTTACATTAACTGCGGATTTGACACTACTTGATAAGTATTACCGAAGTTGTCTAAAGTCCAACCGTGTTCTTTCAGTTGCTCTTTGCGTTCCAGGGCTACGGTGACTCTTTCAAACTTTCCCGCAGCCCTTGCAGGTGTCAACCATTCACGCTGATCTCTTTGAGGCGCGAAGAATAACGAAATGAAATTAAAGTATCGAGTTGAAATTAAAACCATATAAGTACTTAGGTCTCTGGTCCCTCGAAGCTGTAAAAAAATCAAACTTCTAAGTTAACGGGAAAAAAAGATATGGCTGTTTATGTTGAAAAAAACGTATATTTCGACATTCAAGGGAACAAAAATTCTAGAGTACCTAAAGCAAGGTCTTATTGCACAGATATAGGAATAAATCTGAAAACAGAAAATTTGTTGTTACGACAAAATTTTTGTTTTATTAGCCATTTGGAAAAAACTTCGAAACTCCAATCAGGAACGAAACTCTTTACATAAGTAAGTTGGTACGGGGGCGCGAGTCCGACTCGCACTTGCCCAGTTTTTTAAGGTGAGAAACATCAAACAGTTTCTCCCGCTCTAGGTGAAGCGAGAAGTAGTGATTAAAACCCACTTATGTTCTTTCAGCTCATACATAACTGACTTTCAGATAAATAATTTCACTAATACCAGTATTAGTAGATCGTCAGTAGTCTAGAGCCTTTTTTTTCAAGGGGGGATCTTTATCAATTTACCGCTCGATGTGGAGCGAGAAGGAGTGTCAAACTTTTATTGAATAAAACTCAATTGGGTTCCTTCAGTTACTTCTTTTGAACAATCTCGTAGCTCACTTGTTTAAAGCATAACAATATTGTAATGATCACAACACTTATACACCACTAATTTTTAATTAGTGTAAATACTTAAAGGGCTTATTAGGGTACTACTTAAGGTCTTGTTATTATTTAAGTACAGTCTCAATAAATAATATTCATAAACTGCGTAATTATTAGCGTTTGTTTATATCCCAAAATGTCACTCAATTTATGGAAATATTGTACAGGCTATTAGATTATTAATGAATAAATGACGATCAAAATGGAAAAAAACACTGCGCGTATTATTTTCTAGTAGCAATTGTTATGAATGATTGATTCTATTATGAATTTACCAATTATGGCAAATTTTCGTGGACAATTTCGTTTTTTACTTTTGACTACAAAAATATGATTAGTAACGGGTACGGATAGAGCACAATATTTTTGTAAGTACTTATAAAAAAATAGGGATGCATACCAAACGCTTTTCCTACTAAAATTAGTGAAACAAAATTAACAATTCCAACAACCACCCGTGGATACCAGTTAATTTCTCCGCACCACTTGACCGAAACCATTATGCAAAAGACCTCGAGGCTACATTATGACGTAGCCACCTAAAGCGGTACTTTCATGCATTATCCGCTTAATTAAACAAGTAGGTACATATAGTTTATGAGCTGGGCTCATTTACGTGAGCACTAGTCGACCGTTAAAACCATAATTTAATTATGCCAACTCTACTACCCGCTTTAGGGATTGGTTACGGACCGGTTGGGCTATTTCGGTTAACCGGTTTTACGCAAAAACCGAAATCCTGGATGTACGATGTATTCTCGAGGGGTGAACATTGTTTGTCATGGTGCTGTTTAGCGTTACGGTAAACGGTTTTAATTTTTTCTCTTGTTTACGCGGATATGATGGGAAACGATGCGAAAGTCAGCTGAATAATATTTTGACTTTTAACTCTAGTGCTATGAAGAAAAATATTTGAATTAAAATTATGAGCTGTAGGTGAGATGAAATTATAAATTATTATTTTTTTCGTTTTCACTTTATTTGTACCGCGTGATCAATACCAAAACATATATATGAACAAATGATTAACGATGTTTTCTGTAATTTTGTAATAATAATAATGGTAAATTTTTATATAATTTTTAAATAACTTACGACATAAACAATTTATTTTATAATATTTAACCGAATAATAATTTTAATTAAAAATTACATTGGAAATCTTTTCATTTGCTATGTCACACGTTACAGTTTTTCTTTTTTTGACTTTCAGAGTTTGTGTTTTCTGATAGTTGCAACCTACCCGTGTCTGTAGGTCAAGAGTGAATCTAATAATTTACTTCTAGACAAGTGCGCTTCATCGTGGAATACATCGTCGCTTGCCATCGGTGAAATAATGGTCAAGCGCGAGCTCTTCAATAGTAATAAAAAGGTCTTTACAAAATCTCATAAGCTTTCATTTATGGCATAATTATGGCGGTAAGTCTGGCTGGAAAGACCTCACGGCGTCCTTATCTTCCGCATGACGCAGGTCCTCACCGGACGTGGTAAGTTCGGGAGGTTCTTAGACCGGATTCATACGGAAGTAACGCCCGGGTGTCACCATTGTGTGGACCACCTGGAGGATACATTGGAGCATACGGGGGAGGTGTGCCCCACCCGGGCAGAGCACTGCCGTGTCCTCGTGTGGGCGATCGGCGGCGGAGTTCTCTCGCGCCGGGCGTTGGTACAGGCCATGGTCCGGGCGAGGAGGAATGGCAAACGGTCGCCTCCTTCTGTGAAGCAGTAATGCTAGCAAAGGAGCATTACTGTTTCGTAGAAGGAGGCGACTGGGGAGTCAACGGAAGCAGTAATGCAGTAAGCGATAAGACCGCCCATTGTGACACCCTATTAATGTTAATTTCCTAATTTAAAATGTATTTTTGGTGTACAATAAAGAATATCTATCTATCTATCGAATGCAGGGCGGGGGTACTGCGGGGTATGTCGTTAGACGATTTTCCCACCCGAAAAAAAATAAGCTTTCATTTTAATGTTGGTATTTTTGTTAAAAAATAAAGCAGAGAGAACGTAACGAAGCAAGCCAACAACCGAAACCCGAAATCGCTTGGCGGTCAGCACTGCATAATTTACTCTTTTGTGCATTAACGCAATATTGTACCATAGTTTGGTTTTTATTTACATTTCCGGTGATGTTATGCTAAGTTATATTTTTTACTAGCTTTTGCCAGTGACTTCGCCTTCGGAAAGTTAGAAATTATCCTAAGGGAACCGACTCCCGGGATAATAAATATCCTATGTAATAATGTAACATATTATAACAGCCACCCTGTCCAAGTTACAACTGTTTAGTGTTGAATTCCGCTTTCCAATCGGTAACGCCTCGGTGTCAGCAATTGTAGAAAACGATAAGTTGGTAGCCATTTTATTTTGACGCGCCTGAGTTGGCCGATCGTTCTATAATGTCGTTGTACTATAACAAAAGACGTAGCATTGAGCATTGTAGAAACGATAACAATTCATTCTATCATTTTGAACGATGTGAACTTGGCTACGAATTTTCTATTCGTTTGTTCTGACCACGTGACTTAACGTTGAGATGGTGTCATTCCCATACATTTGATTAGTTTTCGACTAGCGTTAACGATTGCAGATTATCAACTTAGCTCGGGGTGAAGCACTACTACTAAAGTTTATTCTATTCTATCTGATGTTCAGGACCCGTGTGCCAATTCAGCCAAATCCATTCACACGTTTAAGTGTAAAAGAGTAACAAACACACATTAATGTGATGAGCAAATAATCTGGTCATAGCAAACCGTCACAAGGCAAATGCGATAGATAGATAAAATAACAGATAGTACAGATCCCGGTATGGATCTTGAGCGCTGACTTTTACTTGCGCAGAAATAAAATACCAGGTCTCTTTGGAAGTGAGACGCGGGAGCGGGGAGTGACAGGGATTGGCTCGCCGCGTATCGCATCATAGACGACACTCGTGATTGGTTCCCTGCGCTTGCTGCACGTACCTAACGACGACGAATACACTTCCGTGCCATTAAATTGACTCGTCTGTTATAATCCATCGATTTTAGTTTTTATTAATGGTTACTTTGTTTGTGGTTATTATGTCACCAAAAATGGTTTAGCGGAGAACGCATAATAGGCACACAGAGAAAGTTCCTTTCAAAAGTAGGTAAAATGTTAGGAATTTCTTCGTAGGGGTGTAACCAATCTTTGAAATTTTCGTCTTTGCTACAATATGCATACCTTCCGGTAGAAATTCTCTAAAAGATAATGAAAACCGTATGAAAATCTGTTGCATGGTTAATAAGTAAACGGAAAAACAGACAGATGAACACAGCGACTTTGCTTTTAACTATTTATGTTTTTTTTTGTTTTAACTTTTTCCTTCAATCAGAATTAAGAAGATAGCAGGTAAAAGAAAAAATAAAATAGATGTACATTTTTTTAGCCATAAGTGTACGATGCGCAATGCGATCCCCACTCTTTCACCGAGCGCTCAAGATCCATGCCGATACCTGTAACAAGACATCTGAGCAAAGTCTTTTCTCACTCTGAAAACGAAAGGATATTGAACACTAACGTTCGCTCACGAATGATCGTGATCTTTTACTCGGAAAGTGCAAGCTTAGAAGAAAGATATTTTAATAAGCAACTCTAGTAGGAACGCAACAAAACGGGCTTCGTGGAACCTCTGTCCCACTACGACTTAGCATAATGCACTATCACACTATCGTGCTTTTGTTACACATTTGGGTATCGAAGAATATCGCAAACTTAAGAAGCTGATCTTTACATTATTCAGTTCTGATATCCGCTACGGGTATCATAGTAATATTATATAGACAAAAGTTTGTGAGAATGTGTGTGTGTATGTCGGTTACTTCTTCACTCACGGATTTAGATGACACACACGGCGACCGTGCACCGGAAGACGCAGTGTTGGAAGGCCCTCTACAAGGTGGACTGATGACCTGGTGAAGGTTGCGGGAATCCGATGGATGTAAGACGCACAGGACCGTTCACTGTGGCGACATTTGGATTAGGCCTATGTCCAGCAGTGGACGTCTATCGGCTGAAATGATGATGATGATGATGACACGGCTAGACTATGTCATGAAATAGCCCATAGAATATTTTTTATCTTGGAAGTAAGTTCCCTTGGGACAAATTTCTACTATCAACCAGGTGAAGCCGCTACCAGCAGCTAGTTAGATAATAAAGGTATCAGCATAGGTGACAAACTTACTAAGACGTCCCAAAACTATGTTGCCATCTGGCGTCACTACTCGAACAACGTTGCACGCCCGTCATCACATTCAATATTTTCGATCAGAAATTCGATTATGACTCGTAACTTTCCAGTTTTATCATCGAGTCTTCATACGACGGTGACTTTATAGAATATCTTGACGTGCAATTTTATTTTTATAGATGGATTATGGTTCAGAATTATGGTTGCCGAAGTGTTTTATGATTGTGTCGTCAGTGTTTTTATTTAAGTTTAATTTTGTTAAGTGTTGGTTTTTTAAGAGCGACTTTTACTGATGTAATAATAATTTGTAAATTTATTTTGTATGCTGCGTTATATTTTTTATTTACGTAATTTGTGTTCACATCTGCAGTTAACAATGAAAATAACAGCATTAAAACTGCAATTTTCTTACTCTCTTTAGAGGTACAAAGTTCAAAAACAACTAACAAAAATTGAAGCAACCAGATGTTGGGTTAGCTATAATAATAGTAATTTATGACAGAGGTGGGAAACCCACGTTCAACAGCAGACGATTTCCGGCTGATACACTGATGATAATGACGTCATAACATTGTATAAAATATTGTGAGAAGGTTCCTGAGTTACTCTCATAAAAACTTGAACCTTCGTTTGTAATGGCTAAGCTTTTTTGTGTTCTTTTTTTAGAACAACAAATGTATATTAAAATAAAATATAAAACTATACAAACCTTATGTCACCTTTTTGAAGAGCGACTTCCTCGAATACAACTTTCACGCGTTCCTTTGGTCTGGAAAAAAAAAGTAAAATTATTTTAATTTTAGACATTCTAATTTTTACTCGCATTTTATTAACTTGCAATGTTTGTTTGCAAATTAATTTTATAACAGTAACTAAGTGATTGAACTGCAATTTTGCAGTTTAGATAATAAAGCATGCTTAGCTAAGTGACGTCATTCAAAAGTCCAATATGGCGGACTCTTGAAGATTGCTGACAAGTGATTTTTATATGCACCTCCATGATATGGGTCTCAATTAAAAGGATTTATTGTAAATACGTGGTGAAGCCAATTCAATGGGCAATAATTGTAAAACTCTTTTTTTTAATATTCTTATAGCATTATCTTGTTATGTGCATAAAATGGTCTTATGTCTTTAGTAGTATTGCAGTGATATACCGACGCCGTACAATGAAATGCTCAGGAATGTTCATAATTTTTATTTTATTTCATATTTAGAAAACAAAACATGGGACAACCGTCCTAATTTCACAGAAAAAAGTTCATTAACTTGTAACACCATCAACGATGTTTCATAAGAACCTCGTAAAAATTCGTAAGTGTTTTTTCATAAGTAGCATTTGAAGTTTTTATGACACTAACTTTGAAATTATGACAACGTATCTAAATTGCTAACTAAAATAGACATATCTTTATTCTTCTGAACGTGTGTTTGATAAATAACTAATCTAAAACGGCTTCACAGATTTGGGTGAAACTTTGTGTGTATATTTGAGTGGGTCCCTGGATGGTTTGAAAATATAATTCAACCCGAATATTATTATTATTATTATTATTTGTAAGCTGTATAATACACTTTTACAGGGTGTAGTTTTTTCTTCCTCCTGTAAAGTTAGCTGGTTTACTTTCATAAGGTTTCAACGATAACAAGAATGGATAAAATTACACTTTGGACCCTCGAAAGTAATTCGGAATTTCGGAAAAAAGTAATCGCAGTGATAATAAAGGGATGTATATTATAATCTCAATCTCATCTATTTGGAAACAAGCAGATGACACCTTGTTCCGTGTAAATGGTAATAATGGTGGTTATGTATTGGGTTTTGTAAAGGTATATAATTATTTTAAATACATGCTGATCTGTTTGATTAATTTGTTAGCAGTAGGTACACCGCAGGCACCTCCTGTATGATTTTTAAGTTCCAGCGATCCATCCGAAGGTTGTCTGGTAGATATCGCTGTCAGCTATAAGACCGCCATTGTACCCATAGATTTAAGTTTGTGTAGGTATAGTTTGTGTTAGATTTTTGGTGTAAAATAAAGTTTATTCAAGTGTAATGGTTTCACAGACTTATTTAGACGGAAATTCAGAGCTGTTTATGCTAATGTTAATCATTGCTACACATGTAAATCATTACAATTTCAATTGCATTATTTTTCGTCTTTTATGCACCTTAAGACCCAAGATTCCAATACCAGCTCAGGAAAAATGAAATAAAAAATACCCTATACTAGGAATTATTTCATTTCGTTCGTTCATAAACATGTCAACTCACAAACAAAGATATCCAGAACCGGAACAAATTTGTAGGTCATACAAATAATTGTTCCATGCAGGATTCGATCCTACAATACTCAGCGCAGCAGCCAATCGCTCAAATACTGCACCAACTGTGCCGAATATGTTTTTCGGTCAGAGTGTTCTCCTCATTTGTAACTCAGAAATTAAAAGCAGTCTACCCCTTCTTGAAGGTATGAGATATACTAAATGAATAGAGGCTGAGAATTTTTGTGAGTTTCACCACTTATAGAGTGACATAAAGTGTTAGCTCTATGAAAGGGTTACCTTGAATATTTAAGTATTCTTACTTATGAAATAAGGCTATGTACCTACGCACTGACAGTTGGCTTGCTTAGTGCTAAGAATCTAGCGAGTACGTGACTAGTAGGGAACGTTCTAAAATGTACGTGACCGGCCTCATTGCGCGCTTGGCACCTTCGCATGTCACCTAGCCCATGTCTGTACGGCTAGTTACTTATTCTTTCAAGACTTACCTAGCATGAAAATGGTAGGAACACCGCACATTGTTGGGGTAGATGGACGGGTACCGAGGACTGTAGAGCCGGCCGTGGGTCGGACGACTGCCGGAACGGCTGAACTGAAAGTCACATTCCGTGCCCGGCACGTGCACACCGTCCGTGTCGAATATACCTGTGGACAAACAAATGGAACGAAATAAGGACTTTGTAAGACTTGACAATTTGTAACGCGCTGGTAGCTGAGAGACCGGCTCTTGTTTTTGTCGTAATAAAACCTGAAGCCTGTTGTGGACTAAGAGCTAAGTTGAGTAAAGGCAAATAGGTACACACATCTTTCAAGCACGTTCAATTAGTGTCATCGGTAACCAACGTATAAAAAAATTTTGTTTAGTCTGCTCGAAGGAAATTGAAACTACGTATCAGTATCGTCATTATCAGTGAGTTTGAATTCATAATCATAATCATTTATTTGTTTGAACATAGGAGGTATGTACATTACATGGTCTAAGATTTAAAACATTTAGTCTCGGCATGTATACCACAGGGGTGTACAAATATAAAAAGGTTACATTAAATTGTTATAGTATAAATTAGAGATATCAGTCAAAATTTAAATCAAAGTATCATTTAAGTAGTCATTTAAATTATAGTAACATTTATTACATAAAAATTGTACTATCCACGTCAGTAATTTTATTATTTTGAATTTTACGTTCATTTTAATAGCAGGTTTTCTCCAGCCAAAGCGCATAATTGGAGTTTTACCTAGATCAATTTTCAAGCTGTTATTACTAAGCCAAGAGACAATGGAGATTAAAGCTTTAACACCTGCTTTATATCGGTCAGGATTATTACAAGCTATTGTTACTGTGCTATACTGCTATATTTCAGTTCGATGGTGCAGCACTGATTGTATTTAAATACAATCAGTGACTGGTTAGCGATATAAAGGTGGCGCGGCGGCGTTGTGATTAGTGTATTATTTCATCTTGGTTCTCATAATAGTTTAGCTTAATACATCATACATCTCCCTAAGGCGCGCGTGGAATATTATGCGCCGTCAACGAATTGGGCTCGGTCCGGACGGTTACCGGATGGTCGGGCGGTGAGCTACCCATTACTCGCCGTCCGCAAGCCCGCGTTTACGGTGGCCGGAAATCGGGAGCTGATATGCGCTTCATATGCGTGAACAGACGCTGTCAGTTGAGACAGGCCATCTCCTAAGTTCCAGTTTTCCATAGAGATCTACACTTTGGAATGTGCAATTAGCATCATTTTATGACTGGCTGACTTCTTGACTTGATTGAAAAGTACCTGTAAATGGTTTATTTAAAATGAAGGCTTTGAATGTGCAAACAGGTATGAAATATTACTTCTACTATTCGAGTTAAGTTAGGCTTGGTCTTCAATCTGCTTTAAACCAGAAGATTTAACGTTTTGTTCATAATATAGATAAGCTACGAGATGTTTTATCCAATAATCAGGTTGTAGAACCCCTAAGCCGAAATAGAACGAAATCACATGCAAAACTCCATTAACATAGAGATGGACGATTCCTAAAAGCTCATTCAATTTAACCGGTTGTCGACCGCTTGACTAGAGATTTGACTGGTTGATGTAGGCAGTCAATGATTGTAGATTCATTGATCCATGAATTTTAGGCGATTTATTTTGTAGAAATTTCACTGTTCTAAACTTGGATGATGTGTACCAAAAGTTTTAGGGTAACATTTTTACTGAATAGCACTGCAGGAACTAAGTCTCTGAAAAACCGGTCAAATGGGAGTCAGATCCGCATACCGATGGCTCTCTACAAACTTATCTATGTAGATAGTTTGATTCCCGAATCGATTTTTGAATTGCATTAAAGTAATTATTTTGTGATGTAACTAGAAATAAACGAATTTCGTACTTTTTCTTTTACTTGTGTTTTATTTATTATTTATTTAAACTTCATGTACAGTGGTGGTACATAGGCGGTGATAACCCTTACCAAATTTCAGGATGCTAGGTCAACTAGAAGTACCTTATACGTTTTGATTTCCTTGCAAGTGTCAAAATATGCGCCATCAACGGAGCTTAAACGGCCTTATATTTAGAATGCATTGACTTAAGAGTTTATTTTTTCAGTGCTCCAAGGGATAGCATCTATTGATGATATGATATTAATTTCACGTTTTTGAGAAAAACAGTCTTGACTAACGGACATGCGAACAACAAAGTGATCCTATAAGTGTTCCTTTTTTGCCGAATGAGGTACAGAAAAAACAGATAACGAAAACGTACAACAAACAACGGTAGTTAGTACAACAATGTTTTCCCATCCATGCTCTTCAACTTCTGTAATCTTTATTCATTTCATTGTAACATTTTACCGTCCCTCCCCGCTATAAAACCTCTTTTAGTAATATTAAATTATGACCATCCAGTCGTTCCCTCGGTTAATATACTCCGAGGCACGTCTAAGTACTATCATAACACTTGGCCTGAGCTTTAATAATCGTATGTGCGCGAAAAAGTGTGGAAAAAATGTCACTTAGTCACTGAGGAATCTCTAGGATTGCGACTTGGATATTTGAGATGCTAAATTAAATTGGTATAAGGTTACTCGACTCCAAAAGAAAAAGATTCTGGTCCTGTTCCTCAACGGTAAAGAAAAGATGTGGGTGGAAAATGAAGAGAGAAGCCATTTTAGAGCGAGACATAACTGGCATTGGATTCGAAGATTTTGTTTATTCCAGAGACTTTTAACAATATAAGTGCATAGGAACTTACATATTAACTAAGTATTTATAGGTACTAAACATCAAACACACCTTCAAAAAAACTTAAAAAAAATACAATCAACTCCAATGTAAAAAAAAAACTTCGGAAGTCGATGATAAATAACAAAAAGATAAAACTATTATATAAACACACTTTTTATTGTAAAAAGTTTTTTATTTTACACTGTTTAGTTATGGTACCACCACTAAAAAGTACCCTTCAGCCTAAATACCTTATAGCCAGAGTGCATCATTACATTAATTTATTCCTAACTTCAGGCTTCATCATCAGATCAGTTTCATATATACCCCCTCTTCTTTCAGTCAGTCATCGACTACATGTATAAACAAAGCAATTTTACTTGTTACGACGGTTCTGCTGTAATCCTATGAGGAGTTTTGTTCCATATCTTCGAAGTTCATGATCAGATCTTAACAATATTTCTATGGGACCAACTCAGAAGCATAAACTTTCAATTAAAAAAAAATCAAAATCGGTCTACAATTGACCGAGAAATCGGTGAACATACAAAAAAAATACATTTAGCAGAACATAGAACATCCTCCTTTTTGAAGTCGGTAAAAAATATACTCAGTACTCCTTTATCCACATCGCTGTTATCCAGAATGTGCCCAAAAGACTGGCAGTATTGCCACGTTGAATGGCAATGCTAATTCTTGGGCAAAAAACGGCGAACAACCTTCTGATCACGCGAAGCGTCGATCAGTCGCTGTGCTTCCATAAAAAGGAGACGCGCACTTGGACCCCGCATTCGAAGGTTTTAGAAATAATGAGGTATTCTATATTGTTAGCACCTAGTAACTTGTTAGCCATTTTAGTAGAAAAATAGATATATGAGACTGTCATCTTGACGTAAAATAAAGCTAGGAAAAAAAAATATATCAAAATGGCGTTTAGATGCAAATCCCCAAGAGTAGTTGTCAAAATGGAAGCGTCCTGTATTTTTATGTTTTTTTACAAGACACCTAGAATACATAAACAGGCTGAAGAAGCCTTGAAAGTAGCTATTTAGGAAGATTGTAAAAAAATATGAAGTCTAAGTAAGTCTACTTAGCCTTCATATTTTTTAGGGTTCCATAGCCAAAGGACCCCTTTTGCCCTATTACTAAGACTTCGTTATCCGTCCGTCTATTTGTCTGTCTGTCTGTCCTGTATGTCATGAACCGTGTTAGTTAGACTGTTGAATTTTTTACAGATGATGTATTTCTGCTGTCGCTATAACAACAAATTCTAAAAACACAGAATAATATAAATATTTAAGGGGGGCTCCCATACAACAAATATGATTTTCTTGCCATATTTTGCTATGGGCGGTACGGAACCCTTCATGTGCGAGTTCGACTCGCACTTGCCGGTTTTTTTATTTTCAACTAGGGTCAAAGTTTTGTAAGAGCAATTTAAGTAAACAGATTTGTAAAACCTTTCTTTTTATTTCAAGTCAAATAAAATATCTTTACATTTTTCAATCAACTTGTAACTTTTCTGAAAGCTAAGATTAACAGTTAATGCTAACCCCGGCCAGGTGCCAATATATGTACCAAACGACTTTTACTCAAAAATTCCTTTCAATATGCGGCATTTACACACACGCACGTCAGATTAGGCATGTCACCCAGTAGCTTATTCACTCAGCAGCCACGCCTTATCGAATATTGAGTTCGTATGTGTGAACTCACCTTATGCGTTACGTTTCGGAACAAAGAGATAAATTACAATTTACGATCTCGATGCTGTAAAACAATTTCGGGTCTTAAATTTCATATTTTATGGAATTTTATGTGGTTATTTGAAATGTAATGCCATGTTATTGAATATAGAAAGAAATAAATATTTGTTTTTAGAATGGTACATTAAAACCATGGCCGTCGGGCCATCTATCTTCTTAAACCATGTAGAATATGCAGAGGTTAATTGAAAATCAGTCATAAACATTTTTGTTCAGCAAACCTATACGTGTGGGATATCTATAGATAGGTCTTCAAAAATGATATTGAGGTTTCTAATATCATTTTTTTCTAAACTGAATAGTTTGCGCGAGAGACACTTCCAAAGTGGTAAAATGTGTGCCCCCCCCCCCCTGTAACTTCTAAAATAAGAGAATGATAAAACTAAAAAATCATTTAAACCTCCACCGAATATTACTTTGAACGAGATCTAGTAAGTAGTTTTTTTTTAATACTTCATAAATCGTAAACCGCAATTTACCTTTCAAGTTTGTAAAGAACCCTCAGCGCGCGAGTCCGCCTCGCACTTGCCCAGTTTTTTTTTTTTTAATGTACATCATACAAGTCAATTGATTAAAAATTATAATATTAACATTATCCAAAATAAACCCGTAGCAACTTTCATTTCATCATCTCTCCTCAACAACATTCACATCATGTCATCAGTAAAATGTGTACAAAATTAATCAAATTGCACAAACACGAAACTGGTAACCATCGAAAACTTTGCCTTCGCTGCAGCGTTCCCAAAACGGCATTATTTTTCACAGTCTGAACGAATTTCATGAAAATTTTAATAACAACTGGCTGAAGCCCTTTCCTGTGCGTATATCAATGTTTTTGCGTATGTAGGACGTAGGTAGGTATATTACTTTTTGGCTTAAAGCTTCGTCTGTTTATATACGTCCCTTCGGAGCTATTGTAATGTTAACATGCCCGATTGTTTTAATCGAAAGTCAGGACTTTAAAGTGTGGCCCTTTTTGGTAGGTATTATTAAAGACAAAGTAGATTTAAAGCTTATTTACTTACTTAATAACTTGTTTAACTTATAGTTTTTCTTTTCGCTTTTAATAATATGATAATTTTAAGCTCCGGCTCTAATTTTATTTATGGTGTACAATAAAGAGTGTATGTATCTATCATGTTTTTTTTACATATTCTTTTACTTAAATGTATAATTTAACATATATTTTTTAAAATTATTTTATTATATATTTATGTGAATATTTGTAATTTATATATTTAAAAACTATTTTTACTTTTGGATCATTATTTTTTAATGCAAAACTGGTTTGTTAGAAAAGAAAACTTAAACAAAGCGCACCAGTAATAAACAAAACTTAACAAGTATAATTTACTATTTTGTAGTACAAGTTTTAGGATTGAAAGTTCAATACGATTCAAAGTAGCTGCCAGAATACGTTATGTGTACCTTCATCACAATAGAGCCAATATATTAAAAGGGTAGGGGCTGAAGTTCTCAGTATATTAAATGTTTTTCAATCTTTACAAATTTTATACGACGTTTTTTATTTAAGTAGGGAAATTATTCAATGTTTCTCTCGCTCTAGGGCGGAGTGAGAGGGCGTGTCAGACTTTTACTGACTAAAACCATACCTATGTTCCTTCAGTTGCCTTTTGCAACCCAGGACTACAAAATAAGTTTTCAATTACAAATATTTTTTCAAGACAAGCTTTTATCAGCTGTACCTGTGTGAGTGCGTTTTTAAACTGCGTTTAGTTGTTTTTATTTTTGTACCCCTTTTTGTATATGTAATGGTTTATTGTTATTGGTTTGTTTATTCAGTGATTTTAAGTATATAATATGTTATCCTTGCTGGCCGATCAACGTCTCACCGTCGATGACGGCTGGTGCTGAAAATCAGCGCTGAGGCTGTGTCTTACACGAGCCCTGGCAGTTTGCTGAGCGCTGGCCGTTTCGCGCGGATGTGACGCATATCCTATCACTTATATTATAAGTCGTTGTTGTTATTTGATTTTATTTTTAAGGTATGCGCCATGTTTGACGTGAATAAAATCTTTTTCTTTCTTTCGTTCTTTTATCGCGCGGAATAGTAGGTACTCATCACAAGACCATTCCAAAGAAACTTTCAAACACGATGGGGTTATCTAGTCGTGCTCAGTAGTTTCTATACTCACTATCCGACTCCGTTATCAGACCAGCTCCATGATAACAAACTGATGCATTGTCATCGAAATTATAAAGGTATAAGTAACGACTAAATTTCAGTTCAATCGGTTAGGGCTAATTGTTTCAAAATACATTTGCAAGATTTGACCCAAACAAACATTTTTGTTTTTTTAAATGCCATATTTAAAGCCAGTGCTTGACTGCGTAATCCCAACTGATGGTGAGCAGTGATGTAATCGTTGGTGATGAATCGCACTATCTTATTAAGAGCCTATTCACTATAGCCTTGAAGACACTTCTATAATAATCGCAAATTGTTCCAATCCTTCGATGTACGCGGTATAAACAAGGTAGGTAGGTACATACTAACATTACCAGTTAAATAAAAAGTTGTAAAAGTCAAACATTTCCACATAAAAACATTATCGTCGGCCAAAACGAACCCCATCAGACAGATGTCTAGATATCGCCGGATTTGTAACTTTAGGCGCGAAATAACTCACTCTGACAAATGAGTGATGTAGACGAATTGAGTTTTGGTTGCCAACCAAAAAAAAATATCTACGAGATTCTTGGAAATTATTTTCAAGTTCGGTTTTTAGGGTAGGAAGTATTTAGTCAAAATAATTAAGTTGCTGGCGTTTTGGGGTACTTCAGTCAGCAAAAACGGGACCCTTTGGATCACTTTGTTGTCCATCTGTCAAGAACATTTTTCTCAGGAATGTGTAGGTGTTAATGTGTATGTGTGTGTGTGTGTGTTGTGCATGTATGTGTTGTGTGTGTGTATATTAAGCTGAAATAAATATTAAAATATTCAGATCTATTGTTTCTTGGAGCAGTGAAAAAATTAAACATCTAAGTCAACGTAATACAAAGACAGGGCTGTTTATGCTTCGTTTAGGCGCATATTTGAACTTGCGTGGAAATTAAAACTTATATGGTACTTCCCATTGAGCTTCATTGGCAACATGCACTAGTCATAGACTTTCGTCTTAAGACGGCTTCTGTGGTATATTGAACGAGACGACACCGCGTAGCTTCCCGAACGCTGCCCAGCCGAGTCGAATTCGACGATTGACCTCTTTCTCGAAGTTAGACCTACCCAACTAGACCGTCTGTCCCAGGTAAACGTACTCGTCCACAACTTTTAGTGACTTTTGTTTTGTCTATGTTCATTTTAAGTCCCAAGTCACCGAGCATTGTGCTGAGCTCCTCCTTAGTGTCAGCCATGACTACCATGTATTTTAAACCTGTATATCACAAAATAGTTATTTTTTGCAGTACCTGTTACTTATCATATTTATGTAGTCAAAAGTAAAAAAAAAAAACGAAACCCTAAAATGGTTCATGAAAATTGGTCATAATTGGTAAATTCATAATTGAATCAATTATGTATAACAATTGCTACTAGTAAACTACGCGCAGTGTTTTTCCATTGTTTTTCATTCATAATAATAGCCTGTACAATATTTCCATAAATTGAGTAACATTTTGGGATATAAAAAAACGCTAATAACTTTTCTGTTTATGAATATTATTTATTGAGACCTTAGTTAAATAATAACAAGGCCTTTTCTAATAAGCCCTTTAAGTATTTTTTTTTAATTGATATAAACCAGTGCTTGACTGCGATTCTACCTGATGGTAAGCAACCGTTGATGGTGAGGCGCATTCGTTTATTAAGAGCCTATTCACTCTAGCCTTGAAGACACCTTAATTATAGTTAGACAGGAAGACTGCAACAGGCAAATTGTTTCAGTCCTTCGATGTACGCGGTATAAACGACGAAGCGAAACGCTTAGTCCGGACCGTTGAAGTTTCAACAACGTAAGGGTGGATACTCGTAGTACGTCGGGTTGTCCGATGGTAGGAAGGAGATGGCGGAATCAAGTCATGAAATTCCCGCGCACACTCTCCAAAATGTAACCTGTAAAATACCCATAGGCTGGCTATTTGTACTAAATTAAAACGTAAGAAAAATAAGTGTGAAAAAAAAAATGTGTAGGTATTCGAGATTCTCAGAATAAACCGATTTGATAGACAGTAAAGTACAATTTTCTTTCATTTGTTCTACATTGTCCACCAAAAGTCACTCTACTTTCGAAATTCATTTATTTATGTTATACACCCGTAATAATTTCAACTTGATTGGTCCATGCTCTAATCTACTACGACA
Organism: Mythimna vitellina; assembly: GCA_949316375.1. Lineage (NCBI taxonomy): Eukaryota > Metazoa > Arthropoda > Insecta > Lepidoptera > Noctuidae > Mythimna > Mythimna vitellina. The sequence goes on from OX438696.1 coordinate 9,211,240, forward strand.
GACTGATAGAAAGACAGCCGCCGTTCGGAACCCTAAAAATAAATTCCATATTCAATGCAATATACTTGAATGCGATTTGCATAACAATCGCTTCACCCAAATACCTCAGAACGCTACAGCATTTACAGGCATACCTCTAGCAGTTAAGCATTTTTCAGTATTTTACGTCACTTCCTGTATGTAGAATTTAAAGATCGAACGCCCTCTATCGGAAAAGGCTCAAAACTCTCAAGTGCTCCCGGTGCATCGCTTTGTGAGATTTCTACGCGAAGAACAAATAAAACCTAGTAAGAATCGAAACGGTACATAGTTGAAGCATCGTGATTTGTTGAAGATGGTTTATAGGTAGATCCGTGAAGTGCATGTAAGTGTGAATAAAGTGCACAGCGTGCAAAGAGATGTCAGATGCTAAAGGCGCGTTTAAACGGTTACAGGTTTATGTGTTGGCCGACTTTGAAAAACGAAGGGGTTCTCAATTAGTTTCTAGGGGTATTACAAATAAACAAAATATTGTCAAATAAACTATGTATTTACAAAAATACAACCAAAATCAAAAGCATTTTATTTCAATTATACCATTTACAAGCACTTTTGAAATGTCAAGAATTCAGTCAGTCAGAAAAAAAAATATGATGCTAATTACACATTCCAAAGCGTAGATCTCTATGGAGAAGAATGTGCAAGAAATTCCATGGACACTGTTTTCAATCATGTTTTGTAATCACAAATATCTCTGTTACATGTTTATTGTCGCTATCATGTGAGAACAATGCAAATAAAGTAAAAATAAAAACTAAATATAGATATTAAAATAGCAACTGCCAGCTAAGAGATGACCAGTCTTAACTGACAGCGCCCCAACCGACAGCGTCTCAACCGAAAATAAGGTTAATTTCGGAAGTCAGTGTTTCTGGTTTTGTTTTTCGTTATTTAACATTAGCTTACGAAAGGAAAGCACGTTTCTGTGTTTTCTTTTTGAAGTCGGTTGTATTGTTTTGTAAAAAGTATCTTTGTACTTACAATGTCCCACGGCAGGCCAAAGGCCTCCGTTCCCTTTTTAAAATTTTCACGGTTTCATGCAATAGTAGGCCGGTCGTCGTTGATATTGAAACAAACTGGGCTTTTTACTGAAAACTAAAACTAATTCAAAGGTTTTTTTTCTAGTGGGAAAACCATGTTATGATATCCCCCGCTCTTGGGCGGAAAGGGGATAGTGTCAGACTTTTACTGATTAAAAACCCACTCCTGTTCCTTCTTTGCCATTTTTCTAGGGCCCCGAGGATCTCTTTCGCATCACCCATGGCCCCAGTAGGCTTCGACCCTGCTGGGCCCCTACGGTTGCTGACATCACCTTGAGGCGCGCGTGGAACAGTTCACGCCGTCGACGACTTGGGCCCGGTCCGGGCGTTTATAATCGGACGATCGGACGGCGAGCCACCCATTGCTGGTTGCACCCATTGGTTTGTGGCATGCATTCTAATAATATTACATGTTACATTTAGCTCCACTAGATGGCGCTGTTGCAATAATTTTCGTGTTTGACATGCACAAGCGTATTAAGGTTAAACGGGTCTGTCAAGCAATGCAGAAGCGAACAGGATATTATCTACGAGTATATACAAGGTTCTTAGTGCTAGAGCTTGGAATAACGTACATTAATTGTGAGCACATTGGCATAGAGGTTTATGGATAGATCTATCGTATATTTATGTTTTAGACATTCGTCAGAACTGTGTCGTGTACGTTTTGCTATGTAGGAATAGTATTATTTCGGTTTAAATGTTTGTATTCACCCTGGGAATTACCGCTTCAACATATATCAGAAGGTTCTATTTAAACTACGTAAACCAAATCGGCAATGTGCCAATATGCATTTGAATCCTATTGGTTTCATTCTAGCTATCATTTGGAATGTTTCTCAAGTTGTGTTAGATTTTACAGCGTTACTAGCATCAGTTACAAATAGTGTAATCAGATTAATTTTACATGTACTTAACTAGTATCTGCCAGGCGGTTAGGCTCGCGTGAAAATAAGACTTATACAAACTTCCAACCCCTGTTTTACCCGTTTAGGGATGAAGTTTCGTAAAATCCGTTCTTAGCGGATGTCTACACTCTATAAGGAACCTACCTGCCAAATAAAGTTTGAAGATGTTATAGTTTCTGAGATTTCGTGATTAATCAGTGAGTGGTATTTCGCTTTTATATATATAGATTTTTAATTTAAAAATTGGAAGGGGTGATGGACAAGCTATTTAGGGGACTAACTTCTAGATAATGTTTGACGTTCATTATGTGTATTATCTTTTGTGTTTGAACAGATTCATCGGTCACAAACAGTGTCTTCGAAATGTATAGTTTCTAACTTCATTCTCCAATCTGTGATCTAAAAATCGTAAAAGTTTAGTTTTTATTTTTATTATGCCCTGACTAGATCCACGACATTAACTTTCAATTTGTGACCTAACTGTAAAACATGATTTTTCCATAATTCCAGTCCCCATTGGACGTCGCCGGACGAATGCTTGTATATTATGATCAAATTATTATTTCTCGTGGATACAAATAAACAACATTTGCTACCCAAGAGACACTGCGAGTTTATAGAAATTTCTCTCGCTTCAAATAAAAATAGTTTTTCAATAACGCCGAGAGTTTTGAGTTGAGTCACGAGAGTTTTTCATTACTTTTTCAATATAACAAGCAAACGTGAACGGCGTCACTATCTGTGAACTAAACGAAAATACTGTGCAAAATTAAATGTTATGCAAAAGTTTGACAGCCGCTGCAGCGCCGAAATAATATTAGTTGGTAGCAACGTTTGTTTTGAATACAATGGAATCAGCAAATGGTGTTCAAAGTTTTCGAAATGGAGATGTTATTTTGCTTCGTTATACACAAAAATTTGTCATTCAGTGCAAGAAAAATTCTGGTCAACTAGCTACCGATCAGATCAAGTTGCACTTTTAAACCAATATGACTTACCACACGTAGTGCGCCATAATGGAACACAAACATACGTGCGCCGAGACACTTCAACATGTTTGCATCGCTTCTCTCGAGGATCACGACACGGCTCTCGATCTCAAGAGATTTGTCACGCAACGTGGTATACTTGATAGTTTTTATTATTCTGGAAATCTTTTTTAGATTTTTTTACAAAGAAGAATTTCAGGAAGAGAAAATAGTTCTGGACTGCGGATTATTCTAAGTTAGAGATGCACAGACCGCGGCCCGCGGGCCCCTATTTAGCTTTCCAGTGGCTATGCCAGTGGCCCGCCAGCAAGCTAGCTCTTTTCAGATCACAAATAAATTCGGGCAATTACAATCATTTTCCAAAATACAAGAAAATGGCTGAAAAATTCGATAAAACTGCGGTTAATCTTAGCTTTGTCGAAAAGTTAGATATTTTAATACAATCTTTTCGTGAACGATTTTCTGTGTTTCAAAAAGTTAAACCTCTATTGGACATATTTAGCAATCCTTTCACCATTTCAGCTGAAACTGCACCAGAGTCAATGTAGTTAGAATTAATCGATATTCAAAACTATCAAGATTTTCGCTACAAATTCAATGAAGGGGACTTGCTGAATTTTTACCGCTACTTTGATAAAACTATGTGCAAAGAGTTGAGCACAAATGCCCTGAAATGCGCTAGCTTATTTGGTTCTACGAGTACATAAACAAATTTTTTCGGTATTGAATAATAACAAAACAAAAAATTGAAACCGCCTTGCAAATGAGATTGTTAATATATTATGTCACGCTTCATATAAATATATTATGTTTTAAATTAAATTTTTGGCTATTTTTGTTTTTATTTTTTGCTGGTGGCCCACCATTAGTTTATCATTTGCCCAAGTGGCCCATAGTCTCAATAAGTCTTTGGTTTTTGAGCTGTATGGCCTTAAGCCTATTATTAAATAATTATTAATATTCAAAAATGTTTAAAAACACTTGTAAGGCAGCTAAGGCCTTGTACATTAGCAACAAAGTGAAATCAGCAGATAATAAAATAAAAACGGTTTGGAAAATTATAAATAATGAAACCAACAGGAACAAAAAACATAACAATGATTACACATTGGAGACACATCATGGTCTTATTAGTGATAACAAACTAGTTGCAGAAGAATTGGTAAACTTCTTTGCTAGTATACCAAGTAAAACTACTGAAGCCTTAAATTCGTCGCCATCGCATGCTTTTGGTTTATTACAGGCGAACGTTGCAGCCTGTTCGACTGAATTTAACTTTAAGCATATAAACCCCATAATAGTAATAAAAGCGTTTAAACAAATCAAGGTTAAATTAACAGAAGATCTGTGGGGTATGTCTATCAAAGTTTGCACCTCAATTATTGAGACTATAGCGCCGTACTTAGCTTTAATATATAATTTGTGTATAGATCAAGGAGTTTTTCCGGATCTAATGAAATATAGTAAAGTGATACCACTTTTTAAATCCGGGGACAGTAAAGACACTAATAATTATAGGCCGGTGTCCGTGTTGCCGGTTTTTAGCAAGATATTTGAGAAGGTGATGTTAAATCAAATGCTTAATCATTTTAACACAAATAACATTTTACACGATAAACAGTATGGTTTCACCAAAGGACGTTGTACTACTGACGCTGGTGTCTCCTTACTAAAACACATTTTTAATGCGTGGGAAGAGGCACAGGATGCTATAGGCATCTTCTGTGACCTGTCTAAGGCGTTTGATTGTGTGGTTCATGAAACATTATTCCTGAAACTTGAGCATTACGGACTAGGCAAAACAGCTTTAAGCTTATTAAAATCTTATTTGATTGACAGACAGCAACTAGTTCAAATTAACGGTGTCAATTCGTCGGGATTAAATGTGAAAATGGGGGTACCCCAAGGTTCAATTTTAGGTCCTTTTTTATTTTTAGTTTATATTAATGATTTACCCTATTTGTTGCAAAATAAACTTAATATGGTGTTGTTTGCCGACGACACTTCTTTGATTTTTAAGATAAATAGAAGGACTAATAATCTTGACGACGAAAATAACGCCCTAGTGCAGGTCCAAAACTGGTTCACTGCTAATAATCTAGTTTTAAACGGGAAAAAAACTAAATGCATAAAATTTTCCTTACCAAATGTTAAAGGTAGCGTTTGTGATGTAGTATTAAACGATGAAAAACTAGAATTTGTCGATAAAACAGTTTTCTTGGGGATTACGCTTGACTCAAGGCTACAATGGGGTCCTCATTTAACATCTCTTGCAGGACGGCTTAGCTCAGCTGCATATGCTGTTAAAAAAATCCGCCAATTTACGGATGTTGATACCGCTAGACTAGTCTATTTTAGTTATTTTCATAGCATCATGTCTTACGGTATCTTACTATGGGGACGGGCTGCAGAAATCGACTCAATTTTTATATTACAGAAAAGAGCGATCAGAGCTATATACAATCTTCGCTGCTGCGATTCTCTAAGGGAACTGTTTAAGGACATTAACATAATGACGGTGCCTTGTCAATATATTTATGCAAACATAATGTATGTTAGAAAAAAATCTTAATCTTTTTAGCAAAAGAGGCGATAGACATAATTATGTTACAAGAAATAGGGACCAATTAGTTCAACCAAGTTTCAGACTAGCAAAAGTGGCCTCTTCTTTTATGGGGTACTGTTTGAAATGTTATAATAAAATACCTTCACAAATATTAGAACTCAATGAAACGAAATTTAAATCTTGTATTAAACGCACACTATGCAGGCAAGCATATTATAAGTTGGAGGATTATATTCAGGATAAAAATGCTTGGCTCAATGCTGGTCCAGCTCCACTACCACCGGGGTGTACAAATTGATTAGTATGGAAATTATTTTTTAATGTTTTTTTTCTTGAAATTGTAAAATATAAGTATTGTATTATAGAAGCATTTTTTCCACAGTTTGTAAATGTGAGTACCATGGAGCTTTTTATAGTTTTTATGTTGCTACTGGACTTATTTGACATAAATGAGCACGGCAGTTGAGAGTTTGTCATGCTCACTCAAATGTCTCACTGATGGTGGCGCGGGTGTTGGATCATTCGGTTCCCTTCAAAATGGTTGAGCTGAGTGGTGCTAATATTAGCGTCATGTCCGTGAACGGGCGCTGTCAGTTGAGGCTGGTCATCTCTTAGCTGCCAGTTGCTATTTTAATATCTATATTTAGTTTTTATTTTTATTTACATTGTTCTCACATGATAGCGACAAGAAACATGTAACAGAGATATTTGTAATTACAAAATATGATTGAAAAGAGTGTCCATGGAGTTTCTTGCACATTCTTCTCCATAGAGATCTACGCTTTGGAATGTGCAATTAGCATCATTTATTTTTATTTTTCTGACTGACTGACTTCTTGACATTTCAAAAGTGCCTGTAAATGGTTTATTTGGAATAAATGCTATTTTGATTTTGATTGATTTTTGTTCATTGTCCTAAGCAGCCACCGCGGCTCTGGAACGCAAAGGGCAACTAAAGGAACATGTAGGTTTTATTCAGAAAAAATCTGACAATCCTTCTCGCTCTACCCAGAGTGCTAAAAGTTATTTGATGATTTAATAATATCTCACCCTCTAAAAAAAGGGTAATTCTATTTTTAAAATATCTGACATCTAGACAGTGCTAAGGGCATTTTTAATTTGTAGCTCGGCAATAGAGTCATCCTCTACATGCGCTTTTTTATAATTGAATTATATCTGCTAGTAGCTTCGCCCCGGTAAAAGTATATCCTATCTAAATTATAACATTGCAAGGAAACATACTCCTGAGAAGAAAAATATGCTATGTCGTACTTAATTTACTCAATTTAATCCAAATCAGTTTAGTTGTTTGAGTGTGAAGGAGTGACAAACACACATTTTCGCATTTATGATATTACATATATATTAATGTGATAAAGCCAATCATAATGTTTGACCACTATCTTATCACGAAGCACGTTTGCCTAGAAGTGGCCAATACACTTTTAAACTCTCAGATTATAGCTATCAGAAAATACAAACTGTGCCCGGTGAAAACATAAAAGGCGAGATGTATACTGGCAGGTACTACTGCTGTGTAACGCTGTGGGGAATTGAAGCACGATGTTATGTTCTTTTAATTTCCGGAACGTAATAAAAATCTTCGTTCCTCAATACATGGCATAGAGTAAAGGATCACCTCACGAGCAACACAGAGTTGACACAAGCAGTGACATAACGGAACACAAACACACCTGTGAACTGTGTCCAGACCACAGAACGTGTAGACGCCGCATTAGCACTGTTAGAGATGATGCGACATTGGCCAATTTCCACATTAAAGAAGCTTCCCGTCTAACTGCCTGCCGATAGTCGATGGAGTCGAAAAGTTCTGGAGTGGAGATCGCGTACAGGAAGACGCAGCGTTGGAGGGCTTCTTGCAAGTCACTTGAGGAAGGCCTATGTTCAATAGTGGACGTCTTTCGGTTGAAATTATGATGATGAAGAATTTGATCATTTTAGCCTATTCCCAACTATGTTTGGGTTGCTTTCTAGTGTAACCGGATACAGCTTAGTACCACTATTTTATATGGAGCAAGTCGAGGCCTAAGTCCCAGCAGTGGGAACATTGGAAGGCTGATTATGCTTATGCAGACTACCTATTTGACTGCTATAGCCTAGTTAGTGGGTAATATACACCTTACTATTGGTGTCAGATCTGTTGGCGACTGTTGTCACAATTGTCAAAGATCTGCAAATGAAAGCCTACTGACGGCTTTACGGGCTTTCCGACATACGGACGAATCTCAATATAAAATGTAAGGTCAACCATCCATTAACCAACCTCGGCCAGGGCTGGTTAATCTTCTTAAACTTAAAATTTTTACTCGACGATACAGTTAAACGCAGTGATTGAGTTATTGACTGTTGCGCTGCGTGTTACGGATTCTATTTCCGCACGGAACCAATATTTGTAAGACTGGTGAATCTAAGTTTACATGTTTGTGAACGCGCACCAACGATACTGAAGTAATTCCTAGTATAACGCAGATAAAAAAAGAAGAACAACAAGCAAGTAATCACTTGCTTACAAAAATTTGGCAAATAATTACGGCACTTGTCATAACTGTCATAGTATTCTATGACAGCTGAAATATTACTAGCAAAATGGCGCCTCTATTCGGTGCCGTCGGCGTGGTTGTCCGTGCTCTATAGTTTATACTCTACTCGTCGAGACTGAGTTTGCAGCACTTCGACTTTGTTTGCAGCGATGCTCTCCGGATTATGATACGACATTCATTCCGTGACGAACTTCGATGCGATGAGATTTACGGTACAATGTTTTTAGCCTTTTCAATTAAAACTGTGTTCGGTTTTTTTTTTACAATAATGAATAATTGTGCTGCAGTTTCAGTTTTTTTTTTAAATATTTTTTTAAGGAATAAAGATGATATTTTGCTTTAGTTGTATCTTTGCTTCAATCGCAGGAACTATGCATATTCCTAAAGTAGCTTGTTTAAGACGTTCAACAGTCAAAGAATTCTCGTAATTTGATATAAAACACCAAAGAAGATATTTTGCTCTTGTTGTATCTTCTCTTCAATGGCATTTCCAGTAGGAACCATGCATATTTTTAATGTACGTTTATCTAAGATATTCAACAACCTTTTACATAAAAACAACCAATTTTATCTCTATAATATTTATATAGTTCCACAATTCTGACAATGATGTATACAATGTATATTTGTATATATCATTGTAAAAATTGTAGAACTTGTATGTATATTATAAATACATGTTTCACATTATAATATGACTCTGAAATTCCGTTAATAAACTCTTTTAAGCACAAACGATTGAAAATAACATAATCAAAATTAACACATTCGATTCAGACACTCCATTTTCTGAGAGCAAATGTAACTCCGCTCAGAAATACAAAATTAAACTTAGTTTTAAAATCAAACACCTGTGTATGACTTGGAGTTAATTGAGCACCTTTCGTACCGTATCGACAATTTGTTCAAGTAGAGCCACTTTCATATCGATGCAACACTAATTGCATTGGAAAATTTTCTGCTGGAATCGTATTAATTTTACGATTCATTTAATCGGTAAAAGGTTACGGGGATTTGTAATTCCGTGATCTTTGTGGTGTTGATACAAGGTAAATTATGAATACTTATTAGAAATATACTCATGTTAAAATTATATGCACTAGTGGAGAATAAAGTGCCTACACAACAAGGCTATTAGCTCACTTGATAGACTAACCTGGGGCTCTAGACGAACTGAACTGATAGAAAGATGGAGCTACAAAGGGTGTAAAACTCTTGCCCGTACGCCTGACACTTTCATTCGTCATGTTTAGGCCCATGTTAGTTATTAAATTACTAGATGACCCGACAGACGTTGTCCTGTCTAGTATAGCTATATAGTCATTTTCTATTTTTAGGGATTTTAGAGTCCGTCCGTCTGTCTGACTGTCTGTCTGTCAAGACCCTTTATCTCAACAACGCGTGGAGTTATCGAGTTGAAATTAAAACCATATATTTAGGTCTGCGGTCCTTTGAAGCTGTGAAAAAATCTGACTTCGAAGCTAACGACAAAAAAAAAGATACGGCTATTTACCAAGAATCCTGAAATTTGGCATATGACAATGTATAGGCAAGTGTATAGGAAAAAATCTGAAAACTGTAAATTTGTAGTTACGTCATAATGTTCTTTTTTCTTGCGATTCAAAAAAATCTTCATACCTCAATTTGGGAATTGAACTGTTTTCATAGGTAAATTTGTACAGAACACTCAGTGCGCGAGTCCGATTCGCATTTGCCTAGTTTTTTTTTTCTTTTCGTAAGATTCTTCTACAAAGTATGAGAAAACCTAAAAAAAAATATGAATGAAATTGGTACAGTCGTTTTCAAGTCATGGCATGACTTAGATTTTGATTTCCTAACGAGCACAGAAATTATGCACAAAAAACGGAGCATAAACATCTTATCTTTATATTGCGTTAATTTAAACGTTTATTTTTTTCTTAATTCTTTATTGTACACAAAGACAAAACATAGGGACAGGTTTTCTACAAGGAGTATTTTATATCAATTTTAGTTTAATACCTCCAAGCGTTCTAGAGATAAAGGGTCTTCATAGAAAAACAGACGATTAGATGGCCAACCAAATGATGTATATTATATAAGGGATTCGTTTTTGCCGACTGAGATACAGAATCCTACAAACAACTTGTTATATATTTTTAATGTTATTTACTCTATCAGGTAATAAAACCGCCTGCTTTAACTATTTTACCACTTAAACTTCTCTCAAAAAATTCAATTATTTAGTTTTCTCTGAAAACTAGAACTCAAAATATGTAAAATTATTTCTAAAATCTTCAAGTTCTGTTTTCTTGAGACCTCTATTCAATTTGTTTCTATTAACATTTTAAATTTAAGTAGAATAGATTTAAACTCATTTAAAACTTTGTCTTAACGGAGAATTCAAATTGGCTGAGTGTTTTGTAAATAAATAATCGCAATTCTTGAAGCTTCCAAAACACTTTTTAAACTAACTAGTCTTATCAATATTCTGGGATTAAAACAGACTGGTAATAAATGTGCTGAGATATATTCAAAGCCTTATGAATGGCTTAGTAGAGCTGAAAGTTTAAAATTTAAACATCGAGCTTCGGTATAACGATTTAAAACGAGCGCCTGTATGAACGATAGTTCTCATCTCCCGACATGAATATTCAATTTTCTTGAAAGAAAACTCTGTTGGAATTTTATGTTTCATACCGTCTGAACTGTACCTTAGCATAGTTTTTTTAACATGGTTTGTTTTTGGAATGTTGTGGTGGTCGCGATAAGGGGATGACGTACTTATGATTGTGATGTTGCAATTATTGGGTTGAAGTGTTCGACGTTTTTTTTGCATTATTTGTCCATTTATTTATGCCCCTCGCCGGAGACGCTTCGGGCATTGGAAGCCTCAGGACGACTACCGATCACCATAGGCGCGAGTTTGCAGAAAGTGATCTATGGGTAGCTCGCCGTTCGGTGAGGATCAAGGCTCAGTCAACGGGGCGTTACGTCCCACTTACGTTTCAAAGAAATGTCAGCAAAATTGTAGGGCCCAGTTAGGGCTGAAGCTGGCCAGGGCTGCAGTTTGTTCAAAGGAGTAATCGCAGCTCTCGCAAGGGTAACTGAAAGAATACTGTGGGTTTTAGTCAGTAAAGTCTGACACTCCTAGGAGATGTTATATGGTAATTTTCCACGAAAAAAGGTAATTTATTTTGACCCTGTTGTGTTCCACTGCAGGGCAAAGGCTTCCCATTCCTTTCTTCCACTTTTCTCTGCCCTTAGCTATATCTGGTTCATCATTTAGGTAGGAGTCCAGCCCAAAACGCCATCTCCTTCGGAGTTATCGCGTCGCCGGTTCCTGGTGTACGATATCCAGTCAGTGGTTGCCTTTGTCCAATTTTATAGCGACATGCAGCAGAGCATCAACCCTCTCCTAAGAGGGAATAGACCGTAATCCACCGAAATGGAGAGGAGGCCTGAGTCCCAGTAGTGGGAACATTAAAAAAGGCTGATTATGCTATGCTTAAGCTGTGCGACAAAGTTCTACCTTAATGTGTAATAAACTATTATTTTATTCTATTCTATCTAAACAATGAGATATTAGTGAAATTTGTCACAACATAGCTCCATATGGACTCCGAATTACCACTTTAATAAACTTTGTAAAATAAGTATTATAAAGATCCACATTTTTCACAGATGACTAGTTTCTGCTAGCGGCTTTGCTCTATGTCTTATTCCAGGATATTGCCTATCCGTTTGCCTTTCACCTCTATCCATTCAGCCGTTTGAGCGTTAAAGAGTAACAAAAATATACACATACATACAAACTTAACGGGACCTTTGATAATAGCACCTGTCTGTCATAGGAGCTAGAGGGAGCCCACTCTGCAGAGCCTGCATGGAGGAGGACAAGGCAACAGCTCATCTGTTTCTAAGCTGTCCAGTTTTCGCTGGATACAGGGCCAAGTACTACGCAAACCCAGGTACCCTCCGTGGAAAGGTCAGTAGTACCAGGCTGCTACTGGCCTTTCTTGAGTACTTGGGGTGGATCGAATGATACATTTGTCCCATCACACACAAAACACGCGCTTTAGAGTTATATGTTTATTTAGTGTCTTTTATATGTAATAGATATATTACATCTATGTATAGTCTATTAAATAATTTTAATCTAATATTTACATTATTAATTTGCAGTACACCGCAGACTGCCCCCCTTTTTCTATTTCAAATTCTTACATTCCACCCTAAGGTTGTCTGGTAGATATCGTCAGCGATAAAACCGCCTATGTACCCAAAGATTTAAGTTAGTGTAAAGGTTTTGTTACTATTTTGGTGTACAATAAAGTTTCAAAAAACGCCCTTTAGTTGCGGATACCAATGATTCCTAACGTTACTTTTTTTTAGCAAAAGATAAAATCTTTCGTACTTACCTACTTAATTTTATACGGATAGCTGTTTATATAAATATTTTTAGGACAGTACATAATAACTTACACGTATATAAAACCCTCGTTTAGAGAAACAGAGAACTGACACAAACTGTCCACCTTGAAGTTGATATAAGGCTAAGTAGAGATGATGGACAAGCCTTTGAAGTTTGCAAAGTCTTACGTAAATGTGTAACAAGCTTTAGGAAAGTAAGTCATGATGCTTTGGGGATTTGCGAACATTTAACATAAGATTGTAGATTCAAGTATGTATAGCATGCATTTTATGTTTTGGGTATTGAAACAATACCAAACATAAAATAATTTAATTAATAGAAAATAATGTTAATTAATTATTTATTTATATACGCTTTATTGTACACCAATATTACAATATTTATAATAGAAAAACAAATAAGAAAAAAAAATACAATCGGCGACCTTATCGAACTAGACGGTTTCTTCCAGCCTACCTGGAATGGATATAGGTTGCCTGGACATAAAAAGGGGATGAACTTGGTGACAACATAAAAGTAAACAAAAATTATACAGGTACTTAATACTAAAATAGATACATATAATATACATACAAAATATATATAGGTAAGAGAATAAGTGGTAAGACGAAAATAAGATCACAGTGACAAGTAATGTTCCTTCACAAGCCTTTTAAACACAGGTAGTGTTTGCGCACGTTTTATTGTCACAGGCAATGCATTCCATAGACGAGCGGCCTGGACAGTAAAATACTTAGCAAGGAAAATAGTTTAGTAATAATTTTTCAACTTATTTGTGCATTACTTATGCAAATCATGACGAAGACTCAAGTCTTACGTCATCGAAAAATCGTATTCTACAGTCAGAAACTTTAACGGATAATATAACATTCAACTATCTAAAGTCTGATGACATCCCACCCATACACACAAAGCGTTTTGGGAATACATTTATTGTGCGTACAGCTAAGGAGTGGAATTTCCTGCCGGAAGCCTGTGTTTCTTGATAGCTACAACTTAGGGGTCTTTAAGTCAACAGTGAATAGGTTACTTCTAGGCAAGTGTGCTTCATCGTCGGCCCAAGGTACAATCAGGTGAGATAGTGGTCAAACGCGAGTCCATCAATTCATAAAAAAACATTATTTTTAAACATCCTCAATGAAGGAGGTAACTTAATAATTGAAAAAACAGTGACTTTAACTGCTTAATCAATTAAGCTCCTCTGGAATGGAAATGAATTATAATTGCCAAAGGGTACTTCGTTCCGTTGTAAAATGGCCCCCGTTAACGATGAAACTTGTACCATTTTATATTTTACATACATCAACATTGTGTTCGAGGCAAAATTGAAATAAATGAGGGTTTTCCTTCATAAATATGCATTGTTACCGTAATTTCTTCTTTGGAGATAAATAGCGGTGGGAAAGTTTCTTTTACTGTTGAAGCGGAAAAGCCAGTAGATTTTCTGTTTCATATGTAAGTATTTAGTTAAAGGAGGAAGTTATACTCTGGCAAGATACGGTATTTTTTTGGGGAAATCATCCAATGAGTTCAATCCATTCATCCAATGAGCAGTGGTGGCCGAGTTATAGAGCAGTGGTGGCCGACTATAGAGCAGTGGTGGCCGAGTGGTAACGGCCCCGACTTACGAGTTGCAGGTCGCGGGTTCAAAACCTAGCCAGGTGTATTACTTTGTGTAATTTATTTCATCACCACTGCTCTCAAAACGGTGAAACCGGCACGTCCTAGAACCAAGAATTTGAAGACATTCCACTTCCACCAACCCGCACTGGGACTGCGTGGTGGATTACGGCCCATTCTCTCTCCTAGAGAGGAGGCCGGAGTCCCAACAGTGGGAACATTATAAGGCCGACTATGCTATGCCACATCCAATGACTTTTCTCGTTCTTAGGTGGTGCGAAGGGGCGTGTCAGACCTTTACCGTTCCTTCATTGCCTTCGTTCCAAGGCCCCGGGGTACACTAATTCACTTCCTCATTCAGAGCAAAACACTCTCTCTTCATGTTAAGCTCAACCACACCACAATTCAAGTGTTTGTAACACGTATAACCTATTCCAGGGTTGGTGATGACAATTAATGAGTGTTTCATGATGCTGTGCCCGCCGCACCCGCCATATTGAATACGTGGCTTGTTGCCTAACATCCCCATTAGTTTCGATCGGGACAACCCTGGGATTTTGGTTACGTACACTCGTACAGGATTACCTATTATGTGTGTTGGAGGGAAACGTTTTTGTTAATAGATTTTTGTGCGATTCTCTTTTGTTTTCGAGATATAATTTGGACTGAATGATTCTTTTCATTGAGTTTAAGTTGTAGGGTCACTAAATACTTATTACATGAAGTGTCGCCGCACACGGGCCACCGGCTACAACCACAAAACGCCGCACACGGTTGACGTCGGTGGCTTCCACACACTACAAATTATTGCTGCTTACTTCTTGAGGCCCGCACTGGCCATTAAACGCCGGCACAAAATGCCGTCACACGTCACTCGCGCATTTAAACCTTCTTCGTCAGAGTCAATTATAATACTGCGCGCATGGGTTAAAAAAAAGTGGCAGGCACCGGCCACAAGTGGCTGTCACGCGCTTCAGCTTCTTTTGTGGCCGCCTCTAGCTTCTCGTGGCGGCGTTTGTGGCTGGGGCTGTCTTGAACTATACCTAGTGCTTTTTTTTAATTAACGTACTTTTCTGACACTTATAAAAGTGCTCTATTTGTACGATTTCATTGTTCTTTACCTATCTACTGACACTGATCAACGTTTATACGTTGAGATCTTATGGTAAATGTCAGTCTTTACGTGGTAAAGAATCTTATAAGCCACAAAAAATTTAAATAAAATACCAAAGTCAATTAGAGTTGGATTTTAACGGATTTAAAAACAGGACTTTCTATTTAATAAATGCTACACTATTATATATTTTAATACAGTTAGTTATTTTAATGATTTAATTTTTTAGTTGTGCTGCTAAAATAAGTGTAATATTAAAAATATCCACTGAATAATTTTATCCAATATTTTTATGTGTTAGAATTTGATAAAACGTAAGTATTTGTAACCTATCCTTTTGCAACGACCAGGGAGACGTCATTTCTCTGAAACTGTTTACGACTGCAATGGAGGATGTCTTCAAGGTTCTGGAGTGGAGTGGACTAGGCATTAATTTTAATGACCAGTACATCACTCACCTTCCGTTTGCCAACGATATGGTAGTCATGGCTGAGACTACGGAGGAGCTCAGTACAATACTTGATGACCTTAGTAGAGCTTCCGAAAGAGTGGGTCTTAACATAATAATAATATATTAACACTTTTTTTATTCAATTTAATTTTAACTACCTGGGACAGACAATCCAGTTGGGTAGGTTTTCGTAGTCTTTGAGAAAGAGGTCAATCGTCGAATCCGACTTGGCTAGATAGCGTTCGAGAAGCTGCACGGTATCTTTTCGTCCAACATACCACTGTCTCAAGACGAAAGTCTCGGAGTCATCACCAATGCGTGTTGCCAGTGATGAAAAATGGCTCCGAAACGTGGTCGCTTATAGTGGGCCTCATAAGAAGACTTAAAGCCACCCAATGGGCAATGGAAAGGGCTATGCTTGGAGTTTTCTTGCATGATCGCATCAGCAATGAAGATATCCGCAGGAGAACCAAGGTCGCTGACATAGCCCGAAGAATCGTCAAACTTAAGTGGCAGTGCACAGGGCACATTGCTCGTAGAACGGATGGTCGATGGGGTCGATGGGTTCTAGAGTGAAGACCGCGCACTGCAAAAAGCAGCGTTGGAAGGCCTCTCACAATGTGGACCAACGACCTGCCCCCATAGCCAAGTTACGATCGTTTCGTTTGCGTCGAACGCCTCGAGTAGGCCACGCCTCCTATTCCTTTGATTGTTCTGACGTCATCTCAACGCTCAGTCACGTGGTCAAAACAAAAGAATCGGAGACGTGGCCTACTCGAGGCGTTCGACACAAAAGAAACGATTGTAACTTGGCTAGGGGGGCTGGCGAGAGTCGCGGGAATGCGGTAGGTGCGAGACGCACAGGACCGGTCGTTATGGGGAGGTCTATGTCCAACAGTGGACGTCTTTCGGTTGAAATGATGAAGTATTTGTTTGTGTTTCTAATTTTGTCTAAGTTATTTTTCGTGGAATAACCATTCAATCGGGGTCCGAAAATAAACACATATTGCACTCGCGGATCATACTTTAATGAACATACAACTTGCCTCTCACACATTTAATAAGCCAATTTTTGTTTTGCTTTCCAGTTGCCGTAAGAATCTCTTTAAATTGACAGGAAATTTCTGATCTTTTAAAATAACCTCAACAAAACACTAAAAAACGCCAGCACTAAAGCTAGAAAATTCATAACCTTACCTAGAACAGGTAATAAAAACCTGGACAAGTACCAACACTAAATGAGCTGTCTATACTCATTTAATAAACACGGTCAGCAAAAAAATCTACGTAACACGAGATTTTCTCGGAAAACTCCTCTCGGAAAGTGCTTTCATATAATCTCAGTGGCACGTTATATACTGGAAGATAAGAACATAACTTGGTATCCTAAGTAAATAGACACCCTACTGAAACATTAAGAGGGTTTTATTTTTAATAAACGAGCCGTGGGCTATCTGTGTTGACGGTACAAGTGAATGTGAATCTATGTTGGGACCTATTTGCTACCTATTTTGGGTTTTTGTAGGCTTTGCTTTGTGGTGTCAAGTATCGTGTTTCATAGTCGGGTGTACACCGTTTCGTTTACAGATACCGTTTAGATGTGGTTTTCTTGCAGGTCAGTTCAGTTGTTCTAATAATGTTATAAAATTTTTAGAGCAATTGACATACTCATACATATGATGTTGCTGTAAGTAATTACGTAAAGAAAATAATTTATCGTTCAAACTAGGCAAAGCCTTTATTTTGACTATCAAAGCAATTCCTCTCTAATAGAAGGTACCTGAGTAGTCATATTCAATATTTAACAAATAAAAAAAAACAAAATAATAATATATATATATATATTTTTTTTTGTAAAAGTAGCATGCGATTATGCAATCACACTCGTATAGAAATTTGGAATGAAGAAGAAGTATAATTGTTTGAAAGATTTATTGCTGCCCTGGTAAGTCCAGCCCCCATAGCCAAGTTACAATCGTCTCGTTTGCGTCGAAAGCCTCGAGTAGGCCACGCCTCCAATTCCTTTGTTCTGACCACGTGACTGATCGTTGAGATGACGTCAGAACAAAGGAATCGGAGGCGTGGCTTACTCGAGGAGTTTGACGAAAACGAAACGATCATAACTTGGCAAGGGGGGAGAACAGTTAGAATACTGGTAGAAAATAGGTGGCATATTTTTAGTCAGTAAAAATTTTACACTTCCTGTCGTTCCACCTAGAGATATTTGACGGTTTTCCTTGCCCTTGCTACCATAATTCAAGAATCCACCCTGTATTATTTCAGAACAACATTTGTGTTTAAGTTCAGTCTTCTTATAGCGCTAAGTCCTTATCTATAGTCGCTTAAGTTGTTTCTATTAATGTAGCGATATTGAAATTAGTATCACACTTCTCAATTAAAAAAACGCAATAATAAAACTCGTAGATTAAAAAACCATCCTCATTTATTTTTATTACCCACTGCGGTTTAAAGTCATTTCCAAAAAGGGCAAACAATTTTATAATATCGCTGAACAGTTTTTGGACGAGACTCATTCAGACTTAATGGGTTTTTTTCTTTTATTTGCTTGTTTCAATTAACTTGACAATTGTTTACAATTAGGTTTTTAATCTGCAGTTTAATTTTGATATTGTTGAAGTTGTTTTTTTTCTTTCTTTATTAAATAAACAGCATCCCTACACACTCGTAATTGAATTGCTTAAGAAATACTGGAGCAGCTTGTTCCTCTTGGTTTTTTTTATTATTAGAAAGTAATATGATAGTAGTATAACATCAAGAGCAGTGGTGGCCCAGTGGTAACGACCCCGACTTACGAGTTGTAGGTCGCGGGTTCAAACCCAGCCAGGCTCATTGCTTTGTGTAATTTATTACATCATCACTGCTCTCAAACCGGTGAAGGAAAACATCGTGAGGAAACCGGCATGTCCTAGAACTAAAAATTCGAAGACATGTGACATCCAACAACCCGCATTTTTTAGTTCTAGAACATGCACGGTTTCCTCATGATGAATTAAGGTACAAAAGAGTAAGACGCCTCCCGAAGTTAGAACCTACGACGTTACGAATTGTACATCGGGGCCCTTACCTGCACTGTGCCACCACTGCCCTTCTACTCATTTTCACCACTATTCTCCTATCTTACCCTTTGAGAAAATCAGGCTTGATGTTACAGCATAGTAGCATAGTCAGCCCCATAATGTTCCCACTGTTGGGACTCAGGCCTCCTCTCTCTTGGAGAGGGAATGGGCCGTAATCCACCACGCGGGCCCAACCCGGAGGACACGGTGGAGGTGTGCCACACTTGGGCAGGCGATCTCTCACGCCGGGCTTTAGTACTTGGTTCGGAGCCAGGAGGAGTGGCAGGTGGTCGCCTCCTTCTGCGAAGCAGTAATGCTAGCAAAGGCGGCCGATCGCGTGAGGCAACGATCCTCACTCCCTGACCGCCGCCGGGATTCCGATCCCGATTTCCGGCCACCAGAGGCGCGAGACACGCGCGCCTCAGGGAGATGTCAGCAAATCGTAGGGGCCCAGCAGGGTCGAAGCCACGGGTAGTGTTAAAGTGAAACCCAGGGCCCTGGGACGAAGGCAAAGAAGGAACAGGAGTGGGTTTTTAGTCAGTAAAAGTCTGACACTATCTGACAATCTGCCCAAGAGCAAGATTTTTCATATGATGATTTTCCAACCCAATAAAAAAAAAATCACGCGGGCCCAGTGCGGATTGGTGAATGTCACAAATCTGCGAATATCATTATACTTATTGTTATAAAATAGAAAAAAGACAGAATACCACAACATACAGTTATACAGATAAGTAAAGTAATAAGGAATAATGAAGAGTAATCTTCGTCACGTGTACGGTTATCATGAACATTTGTTTAGAAAATGTCATCTAGTCACGTTCTTGACACGGCGACGGTGAATGTAAAACTAGCATTGTTTGTTAGAGTAAATCTAGTTTAAAGTTTAGTTAAAATAGTCTTGTAACTTTTCGTATGAAATGACAATGAGTACAATTTAAAGGTTGTATTATTTGTTTTTTTTTTAATTATTTATTTATTTAAATTAAGTACAGCCACATTATATATATTTAATTTATATAAGGAGTCGTCTAAATAATAATAACAGTTAAGGTGTATATAGTGGTCACTATAATAATACTGCTGCCTTGAAAACGTATCTAACGTTACATAAACTTACAGTAGAATCAATTTAACACAACAGAAATCAAATAAGTTAAACATTCTAATATTAACCACACTACTAAATAAAATTAAATGAATAAGAATTAAATAAATTAAAAAATTGCAGATAAATTCAAGTTAAATAAAAATAAAACTAAAAACATTATATATATGGCATAGCAGTCAGGGCCACTAACCACTAGAGTAACAGGCCTGTCAACACAATTAGAATATAATTAACAATATGATTACAATTTGAATAAACATTAAAAAAAATAAAATTAAAATCTGTATTAAAATTATTATTAAAATCAGAATCAAATTCAAAATGACTATTAAAATTTATAATAAAAATAAAATACAAATTAAATTAAACCAAATCAAATAACACGCTTAATAAAGGCTCTCCATAGAGCCATAGAGATAGAGCAGGTTAGACGCGTTTCGTGTCAGCAAAACAGAACGGGCTCAGAAGGGCTGATACTAGGCTAGGGCCATGGAAACGTTTGAAAGAGTGACTGTGAAGCCAAAGCCTAGAACCCAAAGGGCAACACAGAAATACACAGGTGGGTTTCGGTCAGTAAAAGTCTGACACGTTTTCTCGTTCCACCCTAGAGTCGGAGAAGTCATTTGATAGCTTCACACCATAAAACAAAACCTGAACAAGTTTGCTCCCTTGTCACGCGTCAAAAGATTGCTGAACATTATTACTACTGAGATACATAATATATACAACATTAGTTTTGGTATATGCGAAACTCGAAACACGTGTCTAGTATTTTTATGTAAAGAATCTATGTACAAAATTACATTACTGTTTCATGAAATATCATCATCATCATCATCATTTCAGCCGAAAGACGTCCACTGCTGGACATAGGCCTCCCCCAAGTGCCGTCACAATGAACGGTCCTGTGCGTCTCGCATCCATCGTACTCCCGCAACCGTTACCAGGTAATCGGTCCACCTTGTAGGAGGCCTTCCAACGCTACGTCTTCCGGTACGTGGTCGCCATTCCAGAACCTTTCGGCCCCCACGGCGACGACACGACGTTCTGTGAGCAATCTGCCCTGTCCTTTCCTCACCCACAAATCATGAAGCAGTGCGTGTTGTTCTAAATTTAAACTTAAACACAATGTCCTTTGTTTTCACTAATACTGACTAAACGCTTGACGTTCTATTCATTATTAGGTATTAAGCAGGTAAATGTCGTCCCTAAAAGGGTAGGAGGTGCGAAATTGCTAACTAGGATCGAGGAAAACAATGTCGCACAATCTTTGTGGTCAGAGGGAAGATGTCGTGACAAGAAGGGTTGCGAAAGGTAGCCTGGGCGGGACGGTCAAGGTTCTACCTGTGCAGGTAGTTGTATTTTGAAGGAAAGCCGCTTAATGTGAAGATTGATTGAGCAGTGGTGTACTAGTGGTAACGGCCCCGACTTACGAGTTGTACGTAGATCGCAGCTTTACTTGGTTTAATTTATTTCATCTCCATTGGTCTCATAACGGTGAAAGAATATATCGTGAGGAAGACACACGACGTGCTAAATCCACCAACCCGCATCGGGTCCTAGTGGTGGATAACGGTCCATTCTCTCTTTTAGAGAGGAGACCTGCCCCCTAACCAAGGTACGATCGTTTCGTTTGCGTCAAACGCCTCGAGTAGGCCACGCCTCCGATTCCTTTGTTCTGACCACGTGACTGAGCGTTGAGATGACTTCAGAACAAAGGAATCGGAGGTGTGGCTACTCGAGGCGTTCGACGCGAACGAAACGATCGTAACTTGGCTGGGGGGGCTGAATCCCAATAGTGAGAGATTATAAGGCTGATTAAGCTTATGCGTATAATGTAGGTAGAGACGAAACAAAGGATTACGTGACAAAGGTATGTATATCAACTTTTTGAAGAGTGATTGTAAAGTCTTCTGCAAACAGGCAAAATACGACATGGATGCGGCGATATTTTTCATAAAAATTATTTGATAGGTAATAAATTTAATAACAAAATAGTTTTAGTGACGAAGCAATCGTGTTGTATCTGCGGAAGCCATGACTGGAATCCGTGAAAGTAGAGGTTAGAAAAAAAGCCATTTATTTCGCAATGTATGTACTGTTTGTAAAATAGGTATCGTTTTCGTAAAATGAATCTTTAAAAGAGATATACTGAGAAAGAGGCATATAGTAAAGGTTATAAAAAAAGCTTGGTCGCAAAACATCTCTTTAGAAAAAAGATTGGTCGTAAAAAGTCTTTTCCTCAAAATTTTGCTTTAAAAAAGGAAAGAAATAAGGACAAAAAAAAGAGGCTTTGTGAGAAAGCGTCATTCTGCGAAAGCGACTTTATGAGAAAAAGATTTTTTTTGAGAAAGAGTCATTCTACGAAAGCTTCATTCTGCGAAAGTAACATTCTGTGAAAGCGATTTTATGAGAAAAAGACATTTTTTGAGAAAGAGTGATTCTACGGAAGCGACATTCTGTAAAAGCAACACTATGAGAATCAGACATTTTTTTAGAAAGAATTTTCTACGAAAGCGACATTCTGTGAAAGCGACTTTATGAGAAAAAGATTTTTTTTGAGAAAGAGTCATTCTATGAAAGCGTCATTCTACGAAACCGACTTTCTTCGAAAGCGAAAATGTGAGAAAAATATTCTTTTTGAGAAAGAGTCATTCTACGAAAGACTTTCTGTGAAAACGACTTTATGAAAAAGAGAAATTTTTTGAGAAATAATCATTCTGCGAGAGCGACATTCTGTGAAAGCAACATTATGAGAAAGAGTCATTTTGCGAAAGCGTCATTACGAGCAAGAAACATTTTACGACCAATATATATTTTGCAAGGGAGACGTTTTGCGCCTTAGCCAAAAAAAGGCATTGTTAATTGCAACATACTTAATCATGAAACTAACCCATAAAATTCATATGCACATCTCACAGCTTAAACATAATACTCACTACGTCGAGTTTTGCGTTTAATATCCCACAGTGATAGACTCAAATGCCTCACAGTTTTGACAAATTCAAAACAACTTCTGTAATATGGAGTGTGACAAATATTTTTCCATTTGTGTTTTAAAGCAATCTGTGTTTTGTATGATAAGTTATTGTTTTTACAGCAGAAATGTTTTTGTTATTTCATATTATATTTTAGGTAGGAAAGTTATTATGAGTGACTATTGGAATTCATTCTAGTTGCAGAAATTACTATAAAGATTTATTTGAATTGTTCATGTTACATTTTATTTTATCAGTAATATGAACCCTTTTTGTAAGATATTTATATTTGTTATTACTATGCAATTATTTTCAAGTGATAAAATGATATTTATTTTGCAAATAAGCGTAAAAAAAACACTGTAACACGTCAATTTTTTTTTCATCAGTTTAAACTATATGAGGCCGGTGTGTCTTAGCGGATTACCCTGAGAAGAAACACCGAAACAAACTCAGGAACAAAGTCTCTTTTAAAGTCCATTCAGTAAACATGTAATGGTCAAATCATATGAGAACCATGCAGATTAGTATCTCAGATGGTCTTTTGAAGAAAAAACCACACAGTTTTGAGTGGACCTGTCCAGTCAGAGCAAGCATTTCGCACACTTCATTAAAAAAAGACGTAACTCAAAAAAGAGGTTATTGAAAATTTAACCTTATTTTGGAAAGGTGTATTTTCAACTTCAAACATCCTGTTTTTGAGTTAGGTCTTTTTGTGAGTAAGCATGCGATTTGTCAGAGTAATGAGTCAAATAATGACATTTATTTCAATTTACTTGATATCCGTGCAATAATATTCTTATCCATTTATATTATACTAGCTTTTGCCCGCGACTTCGTCCGCGTAGAAGTCGAAAATGGTTTTATTAGCTTTTTAAGATACGAAAATATGAACTATTATTTATTATCTTCGTCGTGTGTGATAGTCCATTGAATTGTATGGCGAGCGATGTTGTATCTTAAGATAAAACATTAAAGTATCTTAGCCGTGTGCAGCGCCCCTTAGTGAACTCCACTGCGGATGACGTAACCTACGACAAACTTATTATTTATGGTTGGTACAGTAATCGGGTCTAGGGATCAAACCGCAAAATTAAGTTTGTTTTTATTGTATATACTTTTCCGGGATAAAAAGTACCAAGTGTGTTGCCCAGGATATTAAAGAATAATTATACCAAGTTTTATCGTAATCGAACCGGTAGTTTTTGCGTGATGCCTGAACAAACAGACAGACAGACAAAATTTTTTTAAGTCACATTTTTGGGTTCGGTGTCGGTTTGGTAACACCCCCTGCCATTTATTTTTTTGATATTATCAATGTACAGAATTTACACTTCTACAGATTTATTATAAGTATAGATTATTCAGAAAACAAAGAATTCTTATAAGCTTTGTGTTTAAACGTCATTGGGCATAATTATCTTAGTGGTTTCTGATAACATAACATATGCACCATTTTCTTCAAACAATGGTCAACCATGCTTCAGCCTTATCATTCAGACGTGACATCTCTTGTTCACTTAAAGGTAATAAAGAACCTGCTCTATTTATAAAAAGGGTAACAAGGTGTTTCTTCTCGTATTATTTTAGTCTTTGTTAGTCAAAGATGTCGTTTCTTACGATTTTGTTAGTTGCGTCTGCATTTTACTTTGTGAGTATATTGGGTGTGGTATCGTATTCGGTTTTCGTTTTGGTTACGGTTGATCCGTTTTCTTCAGTTAGGATATACTGATTGTGGGCTTACTACGATATTTTGAATCGATCGTTATCTTTAGCATAATTATTATTATTTATTCGTACTAAAACTTAAAAGAACTAAAAAAAATTGGCTAACTGATGTCGCGAGTAGTTCTAGCTACAGTCAGAGCTCCAGAGATATTAGCTTTTTGCAATAATAATAATAATTCATTTTTTTAAACACAACTTTTGGTCCACATTATATATTAGAATCACATGTCAATATATTTAAAAAAAAAAATACTCTACTATGTATACAGTGCAATTGTTCCTATTTTAAGAAATAAATATTATTATTATTATTATTTCGTTTATTCCTTTTACAATACATATAAATTATATTTTTAAATATTCCACTATAAAATTAAAAACATTTAAAAATATAAAAAATAGTAGCCCACCGGTATCGGGAACAGAGTCCAAGCTACCGGCGGTCAGGGCTCCAGAGAGAGGAACCTCCTAACTATACGAGCCGTGTCCAGGAGTACCACTTTCTGAATCAAGCCCTTGATCCAGCCGCCTAACGTGAGCCTCCTGAGATGTTGGTCGAGGCTCTTGGCTATTAAGCCATTGGCTGACACGACTATCGGTACAATGATCGCTGAGTCCACATCCCACATGTCGACAACCTCGCGAGCCAAGTCAATATACTTGATTTGTTTATCTTTCTCGGCTTTCACGAGGTTCTCGTCATGCGGAACGGATATGTCAACAATCATTGCACGCCTCTCACTTCGGTCCACCACCACTAGTCCCAAAGTTCAAAAATATTACACTCATGGTATTCTTGCTCTAAAACAAATTACATATTAAATTATATTACAATTGTCATTAAATTAAATGTCATACAATAAAAAATTTAATGCTTCTGTTACTCAACCGCAGAACGACAACTTCGACAATTAATGATCCTCTAGTTAACCTTTAGTGTAGTCAAATATTCAGTATATTTTGTAAAACGAATACTAGGTAATTCCGTATTCATTTAATTGAATACATCTCTCCTAAATTTAGGAATAGCATAGATTAATACAATGTTCCATTTATATGATAATCGTGGTCCATTACATAGAATAACGGCATCCGAATGAATGTATAATTTTGCGTATCATTAGCATTGGTATAACAAAACAGTAGAATTTACTTGATGTAGGCTATAAATCTGACAATTATTACTTCTTGGCTTCAAGAGGTACGTTCATATAGTAGTTAAGGAGCAAGATTTTTGAACTGATTGCATCATGTCCGAAAGAAATTGCAAAAGAAGTTCTAGATATGTGAGTCAACTTTTATTGTTGTTTACTACAGGATCTTAATAATTAGGTTTCGTGTGAACGTGGTGCTTAATAAGGCCTACTGTACTGTCCACAGATGTGTAGCTTCATAGACGTGTACCAAGCGTATGCATTTATTAAGCTATGAGTTTGTTGACAGTAGGCCTAAGTGTTTCTGTTTTTTTTTTACTATTGTTTGTGTATTTGCATTAATTTTTTTCTTTTTCCTAAGAAATCTATTTGCATATGAACGATTCAACAATCTTGCTCCAAACATTATCTTCAAATACCATTCTAAGTTAAACACACATTCTTCTTCACCAGGCTAATGCAAGACCAGACCAACCGATACCTGAATCACACGGTGCTCCCGTCCGCGCAAAAGTAAAAGTTCCAGAGGACTATTCAAAGTCAATAACGGATCCAAAGGACTATCAACACCAGTTGTATGAGTTTATGGATGAAATGAGCATAGCCATAGACAAGCATATGACGCCTCTGATGTCCAAACTAAATTTGAAGCAGCGGGATGAAATGAAGACTATGGGCTTAAATGGATTCGTGAGCTATATTAATTATTTGGTAAGTGTTCATTTGATATTACCCGTGACTCTACTGTCGTGGCTCTCACTTAAGGAATCGAAAAATTTTTGGGATAAAATTAGTTTACGGTACTCAGCAATATTATACCGTTGTATAAATGACAGAATTTTCGTAATCGGATTTGCATTTCCGGAGACTACATTTAGCAAACTTAGAAACAAATAGATATTTTTTCTTTTTATAAAGCCTTAGATTTATTTGGTTTTCTAATAGAAGAATAATGTAAAAACAATTTTTATTAACTAGTTCCTGGCTGGTTTCGCCCGCTTAAAAGTAGGTTTATCTGAAAATCCTCTCTGAGTGCTCGTCAACGTCATAAAAAGAAACCTTGTGGAAAATTTCATGCTCCTAGTCCCAGTAGTTAACTAGAAACTAAAAAGAATACACACCCAAGTGTGCGTTAATATGTCAGTCAGTCAGTTTCTCCTTTTATATAAATAGATTTATTACTGGCCTGTATTATCCACTTCTCGTTTTTTTACAAGGAAGACATCCATGTCATAACGCACCGTAAAAATAATAATAATAAAAACAGATTAAAATGATGTGCGGCAAAGGCTGAAAATTGGTATTGCGATATAATCCTTGAAAATACGAATTTTATATAGAATTTAATTCGGAAAAATGCTATAAGAACTTTATTTTTTTTTTATTTTATTATATGCGTAGGTTATTTAAACAAAAAATAAACATTTTTAATACGAAAGGCTATCGCTGCAAAGTTCAGCAGCTTCAGCAGCGGGCCATCTGTTCTGATCTCCAGCTACGTTTTGTATTGAACTCGTGGTATTTCATACAAACTGGCAAGTTTTTGTGCTCCAAAATGAATGAACCGATTTAAATGAAACTTGGTACGCATGTATAGTATGCTAAGTAAGTACCACTCAAGTCTAAAAAGTTTGTTACAAACATTTTATCTTGCGTATATGTTTCGTTAAAAATAGTTTGTTCATTTCCGAGATCAAATCAAATTAAATCTAATCAAATCAAAACATTTAATTTAAATAAATACTTTATTTTTGAATTTATTTCTTGAAAAATGATGCTAATAACACGTTGCAGAGCGTAGATCTGTATAGAGAAGAACGTGCAAGTAACTCCATGAACACTCGTAAAATCTTGTTATATTACAAAAATCTAAAACTAAAAAAAAGAAACAAAAAAAACCTAAAAAAAAAATCTAAAAAATAAAAAACTCTAAATCTTGTTATTATTATTGCAAATATCTCGGTTACAGGGTGAAGGTCTAGGTAAAGTAGAATAAGGATTTGTCAGTTTGTATGAAATATCGTGAGGTGTAAACGCTCTTCATAATTGTCATGTTGACTCTCCAACACGTACCCACTAACCAAGCTCATACGTATAAAGCCTCCCGTACAGAGGCACGTCACGAAAATGTAATATAGCTTTTTTTATTTTATTTATTATATTAGTTGACTGGCCTGTTGGTCTAGTGGTTAGTGGCCCTGACTACTATGCCGGAGGTCGTGGGTTCGATTCCCACCCAGGACAAATGTTTTTGTAATGAGCACCATCATTTGTTTTGTGTCTGGGTGTAATTTGTGTATAATATATAGTATTTAAAATGATTAAAGTATGTTTATCAGTTGTGTAGTACTCATAACACAAGCTCTGCTTAGCTTGGAACTAGACGGCGTTTTGTGATAGTTGTGTGAAAAAAAACATATATATATATATATCTCGACGCTTGAAAGGCAAAATGTATGAACGACCATTTCACAAATTGTTCAATAAATGGATTTAAAATTCTACTTTTCACAAAAAAAAAAAAACATAATAAATTAACTAATAGAGCGTTTTTGTTGATACTCAGGATAGTTATTATTTAATACATATTATTATTATTATTTAAATGACAAAATACTAGACAAATGGTAATATAGTTCGAAAGAGTTGCCACAACCCTTGAATGCAAGGGACAACTAAAGGGATATCGGTAGGTTTTAGTTAGCAAAAGTCTGATACTTCCTCTCGCTTCAATGTTTTTATATTAAATAAATTATAGAAATTAGGAACATATACCTACAGGATGCAAATGTAATGCGTGGTCATATTTTAAATACTATTTCTGCTTAGGGAAACGAAAAACATTCTGTAGTAAACTTTCAAAATAAATATTGGACGATCTCCATACAAGTTGCTAAGCTAATCAAAATAAGCATGGGAAGTACAATTTTTATTTTCACAACTTATGACTATTAAAAAAAAAAATGGATTTCTATGGCCAAAAGCAGTATTTAAAATATAATTACTTGTTGACTCTGAATAAGAAACGATTATCGTATCCATGTACCATTGTCGCACATATCTGTGAGAGCCTTAAAGCTTTAAGTAAACACCACTATTCTAATGTAGACAATGCATAACGCAACACAAACTTGTCTGTTTGATCAGTTACTTACCAACCGAAGGTCTGTTTACTCTCCAAATGTACTCAGAACGATTTATGTTTATCCTTTTAGAATTATATTAGTGTAAGCTATGATTGCTAGCTTTGTCTTTATGTTTATTTTTAACCGACTTCAAAAAGGAGGTTCTATGTTCGGCTGAATGTACGTTTTTTTATGTATGTATGTTCACCGATTTCTCGGCCAATTTTTAAAAAAAATTGTTTGATTGAAAGGTTATGCTTCCAAGTTGTTTCCATATAAATTTTGTTATAATCTGATCATGAACTTTGAAGATATGGAACAGATCTCCTCATAGGAACACAGCAGAACTGTCGTAACAAGTAAAATTGCTTGATTTATAGTGTAGTCGATGACTGACTGAAAGAAAGGGGGAATATATCGAATGATCTGATGATGAAGTCTGCAGTTACGCACCGGAACTCTGTAATAAATTAATAGGGGGATGAGATAAGATTTTTTATCCGCTTTCAAGCTTTCACTACAAAAGGAACTCTTCCTATGCCATATTTTTCTTATACCCTGTGTTGTAAGTTTCATTAACTACCAAAGACTGGTATTACACAGTTCCGCTTTATCTCAATTTATACAGAACATCCAGAAGCCACGTCTTAGCACCGCCTAACAGGGTGCTGACGAATAATGTAACACACGTTTGGTGACAAAGGCTTATAAATGTCGACTAGTATCTTAGTAATAAAGCGAATAGAATTTACTACAGGTACTTGGAATGTCTCCTTGATGTATTGGATAGGCGAAACATTCGGTGTTTTAGCTCGAATGATAAGTACCACGACAGTTCTTGTTATGTGCTTTGCATTTAGGTTACTTTACTTATAGAGTAAATTGAATAATAGTATTTTAATGTTTAAATAGAGCAGTGGTGGCCGAGTGGTAACGGCCCCGACTTACGAGTTGTAAGTCGCGGGTTCAAACCCAGCCAAGCGTATTACTTTGTGTAATTTATTTCATCACCACTGCTCTCAAAACCGGCATGTCCTAGAACCAAAAATTCGAAGACACGTGACCTCTAGAAACACGGTTTAATTTTTTTATACTACCTCTTTCCCGTCTTCTCTCCTGTTTTATGTCCTACTAATATCGTGCATTTTGCCTAAATTAAAGGTACCTTCGATAGTGAGCGATTGTATGACTTTTTATTAATAAAATAATTTTGGAAAAGAGATCTGCATTTCTGCAGATCTGAAATAGGCACCTAATCTCTGGAATCACGAATCTCTTCTAAAAACATACAGCAAATAAACAATTTGGTGTCTATAATACATTGATTTGAGGTGGCTCGAGAAAATAATACCTGGAATGATTTGTGGAAGGTCTTTGCCCCGCACAGAGGAGGTATAAGCTCAATAAAAAAAAATATCTCAGTAGGTACGAGGGGCGGCTGATAAGTCCGTGGCCTAAGGTACTTAGTAAAAGAAATATACAGTTATACATTTTTTATTTTTCAATGTAATCCCTCTCAAGTGAAATACACTTTTCACAACGTGAATGTAATGCTTTTATACCACCAAAAAAATATTCTTTACATTTCGCTTCAAAATGGCTGTCTACAGCCGCCATCATCTCATTGTCGTCCGAAAATCTTCGCTCCCGTAGCTCCTTTTTTATTTAGGAAAAAGGTCACTGAGGAAGTCACTGAGAGCCAGGTCTGGATTGTATGGTAGGTGGTCAGTTTCTATAAAACCCGTAGATTTTAAGGTATCTCTCGTAATTCGAGCTTTGTGAACGGGCGCGTTGACTTGCAGAAAAAGCACTCCTCGCGCCAACTTGCCACGTCTTTTCTGTACGACTGCCTAACATGCCTGACTCAGTAACTTAGTGTAATAAAGGCTATTCATTGTAGTCCCTATAAGCAAATAAAATTCCCTCACTGACCCAGAAGATGGTAGCCATGAGCTTCGATGCCAACTATTCCACTTTGAATTTCTTCGGTAGCCTTTCCCCCTTTTTATCCATTACATCGACTCTTGTTTGGACTCAGGATCGTACTGACGAATCCATGTTCCAAGATCACAATGCGATTACAAATTTCATCCAGATTAGGCTGGCATAACTCCAAAAAATCTTTACAGCTGCATAATTGTCACTGCTTGTCAAGCGATGCGAGCATTTGCGGTACCCAACGCGCACCATTTTTTTTCATGTGCAAATGATAATGCAAAATTTCTCCATTCGTTCTTTACTAATCTGTAGCTCTTTTGCTATCTGTCACAATTTAATTCTGCCAGTACAATTTTTTTCACATTTTTGTCATTTTCTTCGGTCAAGACCGTCACAGGGCGATCCAAGCGAGGGTTATCTTCTTATGTTTCTCTGTCTTGTTGAAATAACCGAGTCCATTTTTTAACCTTCGTATATATAAAAGGGCTAATTCTGAAGAACTGATGACATCACTTCGAATTTTTTTTTTAGGCGTATTTCCTTTTTTAACAAGGAATTTAAACACAGCGCGATGTTCCAAATTGCGAGAATTTCCAGTTTCCATGACATGGTGTTGTTACTTGTTCCAAAAGTAATTTGTTTATGAAGTAAATTAGAAAAACAAAAACAAAAATGACAATGCAATTAGTGATATTATTAGTGAGACGTTGAGTTATCGGTAAGTACCTTAGGCCACGGACTTATCAACCGCCTTGGTATGTGTTGTGATGTGCCCTAACAAGCGTTGCACGGAGGGGGTTCTTTTAAGAGGTAAAGGCGCCCCTTCTATGTGCTGTTGGTGATCACTGGAATGGTTTTTTGTGAGGTAAAAATCCCAGACTCTCTGGACTTAACCCCAAAGTCCAGGCGCCTTTTGAAGGTTACTCGTCGTAAACAAAAACAAAAAAGGTATGTGTTAAGAAGACCTTTTTGACCTCGCATATGCCGCATATTTTGTTGATATTTTAGTTTTGTTTAGATAATAATTTTATTTTATTTTGTTGTTTGTCTTGTACGACCTTGTCACAAATGAACTTTCTTTCTTAATTTAGAAATTAGATTTTTATTTTGTTGACTGGTAGAGAATGCCTTATTGCATTAAGCACGCCTATTATCACTACTGTACATGAAGTTTAAATAAATAAATAAATTTTATTTTAGCTTTATGCTGTTTACATAAAATACGTATATATATATTCATACGTATATATCTTTCAATATTCGGGAAAAAATATTTGTTTAGCCAAAAAAAGTTTTGTAGAATCTAAATATTATTTCCATTTAATGATAAATAAATAAAAGTAATTGATGTATCTACCTTGTGATCTGCTTAGATACTCGTATATTACTAATGACATAAATTCTTCGAATTAATAGTAAACGTTCTACCTATGAAATAAAATATCAGAGCAAAAAAAAAATTGTAGTATCCAAATAAATTTGTAGTCTCCGAATATATCTAATTGGGAAAATTCCACTGAATTTCGAAACACAATAATTTGAAAATGAACAAGGTATCATAATATTGTATTATTAACTCGAGTAGAAATATTTTAACTATTAATAACTCCGAACTTTCGGTATTGGGAAAATTTTCCTCTAAATTTTAGTCATAACTAGTTTCTGCCTGTGGCTTCGCCCGCATGAAAGTAGGTTACCATACAAACTTTTGACCCCCGTTTCTGACATAAATTGTATTTAGAAATACATAAGTATGTTTATCAGTCGTCTAGTATTTATATCACAAGCTTTGCTTAGTTTGGGACTAGATGGCGTTGTGTGAAAGTTGTGGAATATAATTATTAATTAAGACGACACTTGATCAAAGTTCAATTACTTTCAGCTACTGCTTATTCAAGAAATAGAAAACGAAAAAAGCGAAGATGGTCAAAGTCAATATTTTGATGAATCTTTTCCGAGACATGAAATGATCTTAGAGTTTTCTGCGCCTCAAGGAATAAGCGCGCCATTCATGGCTAACTCCGATATCGACGACGACGGTGAACCTAGGGCAGAATAAAGTAAAAATTAATTAAATTACTCATAAAAATTTAAAAAAGTGTATACGTAAATACCTATGTCATTATTGAAATAAAGAGATTATTTTATTTTAGAGAACTTGTTTTATTTTATTTTGCGATCATCCATGGTTTCTTAGGCTGCCCCCAAATTGGGCGAGCGCGTTACTCGAGCGAGTGAGCGATGACGCGAGTACCAAACAAGTGCTGTGCGTGCGTCGCTTACACGTTTCAGGAACGCTCACGCCTAATATGAGAGAGACCTTAGGCAGCTATCCCACTGGCGTTTTATGAGCGTAAGCGCTTCCCCGATAACGTTGCGCACACGCGACGTTAATGTCTGGAGTTTCTAGTGGTAGGTAAGCGTTACACCCGCTGAACACAACGTTAACGTCGCATACATGCTACGATTTGAGATGTACGCAAGAAACTTGTGGCGCTAACATTGCGTCTGCGCAACGTTGGCGCTTTTCAACTAAAAACACACGACATTAATGTTGCGATTGCGCAACGTTGACGCTGCGCAGACGTTGGAGAAACGCCAATGTGCGTAAAACGCCAGTGAGATAAGTTTAACTTGATGGTGCATGAAAGGATCCGAGGGGGTTCCTTGTGTGGCATTAAATATATTGTTCTGCAATTTCAAATGGCCGGTGCACGCTGGACAGCTAGCACTCGGTAATGCAGAGTCTAATCCTTTCAACACGATGGTAAATGCAAACGGCTCTCATCAGGGCCATTACCATTGACCCACCACCTCTGAAGGAAACCACTACCAGTTTTCCAAGGCTGCACTCACTATTACCTCAATTAACATAGATGGTTTGTCAGAAAACAAAAACTGACCTTTCTATTCAACTATGCCAGACCAAGAATTGTATAGTAGTGACTTTAAATTCACGTCCTTGTTCAATGTTAGTTATTCTTGACAAAATACGTTTTCTTCCATATATTCTGCACTTTCAATCGTTATGCTATCAACCACTCTTTTTTGTCATATAATTCCCACACAATGTATTCATTTTTTCTTCGCTTCTCTCTGTCCGTCATTTCTATCTTATCACATTTATATTCATCACTATTTTATGGCGGACTTTTGAATTAAGTAGGTATTTTGAGTTAAGAACGGTTTTCAGGGTAATTTTAGAGTTTATTAAACAACAGATAATGGATAACGATCAGTCCCGGGTCGATGGCACGTTGTTTCACACGCGCCTCAAAATGATTCCAGCCTGTGTCTGCCAAACTGTGTCTGCCAGGGAAGAAAACCAGGCAAAACTAAAAGAGCAAATGAAGGAACACGGGTTGGTTTAGTCAATAAAAGTCTGAAACTCCTTCTCGTTCGACCCAGAGCGGGTGAAATATTTTGGTGATTCCCCCCACCCTCAAAAAAAAAGAGTACATAGTCCTGCTGTGAATGGCTGTCGAGTTAGGATCCAGCGTTGGTTTGACGTCCGACTGATAATTTTGATCTTAAACATGACGCCACAAGATGAAGAAAGAGTGGCTGATGGTCTCTTTGGACTTGATAGTAAATATAGAAAAAAATAATGGACTTTAAAGATTATGGAACAGGTTGTAATTTTAGAAGTAGTAGCATTACCTACTTGTAGTACCTATTTGTAATTTAAAATAATTAATGGATGTGTATATTGTTTCAGTCTGGCCGAAAATGAGAAAAAATATTAAATAAAGGATGCTTTGGAAATAAACACACTATTGAACATGTTATATTGTAATGATAATAAAATAATTATCGAGATATATTACTCTGTCTCAATGGCTATATTTATTACACAGAAGCAACGTTTAAAATGAAATAAATACAATTTCTCATTAGTAAATCAGCTAGAATATTAGATGTTGACAATGGTTATATCAGTTGTTATTGTTATAATAGAGTAGTTTTTCGTTAGAATAGATGATAACCTATTAAACTATGAAAATCAACAAACAAACCTAATAATTTCTTGAACGAAGAAAAAACCCACTCGCTAGAAAAGTGAAACGCTTAAATGTCTTACAAATAGAAAGAAAGAAAAAGCGTTTATTATAAATAAAGAAATTCAAAAAGAAAACTATCTCTGCTAATGGCAATTATGGATCTAAGATGAGGAGCCTTCTGGATTGTTCAAAAAAGTTACCGTCTTCCTGGAAGGTGGTTTATAGTCAGCAAAAGTCTGACTTGCCCTTTCGCCAAAAGTGGGAGAAATTATTTGGTAATTTCTCACCTAAAAAAGGAAATGGTAAGGAGCTTTCTCACAATACGTGCTGTGTCTATGATGACCGCCTTCCGCATCTGACTCTTAATTCAATGATTAATCGATGGTTTCTCTTAGGCCTAAGTCAAAAAAAATCCTTTACTGTCCGACTATTAGTACAATTGTGGTACATAATTAAATTCTATAAAAGTCTTTCTGAATTCAATCTTTGTGACGCGTATTTCGAAAGATTAATAGCCCATGTTTTGTAATGTAAATTACAATTAAGCAAAATAAGATTTAACACTATAATCCAAAACCAAAATAGCTGATGTGGCTCGAATGGCTACCCAACTTAAATGAGACTAGGCATGTGGGCCAAAGTAGCAAAGAGTTGATGCCCTGAGGCAGTGAATGGGGTTAGAGACCAGTCCTCCTAGCCAAGTTACAATCGTTTCTTTTGCGTCGAACGACTTGAGTAGGCCACGCCTCCTATTCCTTTGTTCTGACCATGTGACTGAGCGTTAAGATGACGTCAGAAAAAAGGAATTGGAGGCGTGGCCTACTCGAGGCGTTCGACGCAGACGAAACGATCGTAACTTGGTTAGGGGGGCAGGAAGGAGGTGGTGGGACGAACTGGACAGATATCGCCAAAACTGGAATAAATAAAAGCGGGCTCGAAAAATATAGGAGTGGAGGGAAGCCTTTGTTCAGGAGCGTTATGAAGCAGTCTAGCAAAAAAAGGGCATGTAGTGTATAGTGAGGCCGAAACCAGCCCTTCTACTAAAAGTTCTACTAAAAGTTCTAACACGAAGTAGGTACTAGTTTCAAAACTTGATCACTCATTGACACAGTTTCCTAATAGACAGTACCCCACTAGAAGTCTATAACTGGATCATATCGTAGATATCATACCGACTCCACGTTGTGATCTCTTCAAACAATTAGGACGGAGCACTTTGACTATTAGCACAATTGGCGGGCACAGTCGGCGATATAATACCTATGAGGAAAAATTTTACAGCCTGCAGAAAATTGGTTATTTGTATTGTTAAATAGGTAGTTTTGACAGAAATGTGGGGAAAGTTCCTTTTGGCAATGAGCAGTTGACTCATACTTTTTTCTATTTTTAGAAAAATATATGCTTATTGCGATATTATAGATTTGCTTTCGAATATTGTACCTAGTAATATTGTATTTATTTGTTATAAGTATATTCGGGAGGCCATTGCTTAGCAGTGGGATAGTAATAGCTAGGGAAAAAATGATTTTGCAGACGTTATTTATCTTCGGTGTCGATGGATATCTGAATAAAGTTGGTCCAAAATACGGCTAAAAATTTGACGCTATCAGTTTCTGTAACGTGCCAGCAACAGAAGAGAGAAGAGTCTTTCCATAAGAAGTCGGTTGTCCGAAATGCTTTTTTATTAAAGGGTTCCCAGTGTATTACTAACATTCCTAGGTTTAATGCCCTCTAATATATAGTATATGATATATATATATAGAGTAGATGAGTTTGGAATCAATCCAAACTGGTAACTTATCGAACAGTTGTCAAGATTGGAAAGAAACATGTCATAACTATAGACTGCCCTACTATTAAGGTAAATTACATAAAAAATTAGAACCTTAGAACTTCAAACTGGAATTTTCAAGCAATTCTCCGCCAGAAAAGAAATAATTAAAGTTATGAGTCTTCCATGGAAGAACAAGAGTTAGACAGCAAAAAAATCCTAAAGACAAACTACAAATCTGAATAAAAATTTGCGTTTTCTCTTAGTCCAATTAAACGATTTTCCGCATGATCTTTGTATATAAATACTAGCTTCTGCTTGCGGCTTTACTCGCGTCAATGTAGGTTTCTCCATCCAAACTTTGGACCCCCGCTTCATCACTTTAGGGAGTGAATTTTAGAAAATCCTTTCTTAGTGCTCACCTACGTCATAAAAGGAAACCTTGTGGAAAATTTCACGCTCCTAATCCCAGTAGTTTCAGCTGTCCGTTGATATCTCTGAAACATGGTCGCTTACAATAGGCCTCATCAGAAGGCTTGCAGTCACCCAAAGGGTAATGGAAAGGGCTATGCTCGGAGTTTCCTTGAGTGATCGCATAAAGAATGAAGATATCCGCAGGAGAACCAAGGTCGCCGACATAGCCCGAAGAATCGCCAAACTAAAGTGGCAGTGGGAAGGGCAGATTGCTCGTAGAACGGACGGTCGATGGGGCCGAAAGGTTCTAGAATGGCGACCGCGCACCGGAAAACGCAGCGTTGGAAGGCCTCCCACAAGGTAGACCGACGACCTAGTGAGAGTCGCGGGAGTGCGGTGGATGCGAGACGCACAGGATCGGTCGTTGTGGCGTCGCTTGGGGGAGGCCTATGTCCAGCAGTGGACTTCTTTCGGCTGAAATGATGATGATGATGATGATGTTGATATCTCAGTCAGTTTCCCCTTTTATATATATGGATAGAGCAAAGTTCTGACCCACTCACAGACTGATCAACGCCAAGCCCAAATCGATGGACCCAAAACACTGAAATTTTGCACAAAGGTTTTTTTTATAATGGGTGCAAAGTATTAGAAAGGATTTTCTAAAATTCGCCCCTAAGGGGATGAAACGGGTGTCTAAGTTTGGAGAATGGAGAAATCATACTTTCTCGTGGGAAAATCCGCTGGCAGAAGCTAGTTTATTTTAAATACTAATTTACACACTAATTTATGCCTACATATAAATTAGAGTCAGAAAAATTAATTAATTAGTTTAATTAATTAGTGTTAGATTAATTAGTATTTAATTTAATTTGATTTCGATTTATTTAATTTGACGTTAATTTATTTTATTTAATTGTAATTTTTTGACAGTGTCTCATTAATTTTAATGTGTTCAATTGAGTTTCATTTTGCTATTACTTTAATTAATGTATTGTTTAAGTTGTGAAGTGTTTTGATTTTGTAAATGGGTATATTGGACCTGAATAAAAATTATTATTATTATTATATATATATATAGGGATATATATATATATATATATATATTATATATAGGGAGAGGGAGACCAAAGAAAAGATGGATGGATTGTGTGAAGAGTGATATGAAAGAAAAGGAAGTAAGTGATAGCATGACGAGTAACAGGGCAGAGTGGAAGAAAAAAACGTGTTGCGCCGACCCCAAATAACACGGGATAAGGGCAGGAAGATGATGATTATTATTATATATATATATTTATTTACCTTACACCAAACAAACTGATTAAAATCCGTAGACTCATAGCAAGGCTGAACTGGACCTATTTGTCGCAGCCGTGAGAAACACAACGTTGATGTATTTTTAAGTTTTAGTATTTAAGTTTCTAAATTATAATTATTATCTCGTGTGTACCTGTGTGCCAAATAAACGTTTTTTATTTCTTTATTTTGTTTTCTTTCTAAATTCAAACTCATAAAACACCTTTAAATTAAATAAATTGATGAGTACTTATTTTGACACATTTTACCTTCAGATCAGATAAAGGGGACCAGCGTAAAAAAATGTTACAAAAAAAAAATTGGTAGAATAAGTGACAACGTTGAGATACATGTTGTTTATTTTTTACATTTAATAAAATGTTATGCTTCAATTGCCGGGCATTCTAAGTAGTATCTGAATAGCTGATAACCTCGCTATTTTTGATATTTCCCAGATGTTAATGAAATCATCAACTAGGTATTTACTAAAATAAAGATAACACAATTTCGTTGGAATAGTTTTTATCAGTCTGCCGCCGGGTTCAGTTAAAATGTTATTGTAACAAACTATCTCTCTTTCGTTTAAGGTCAATATAAAATTTGTAGGTATTCACAAAAATCCTAAAAGTTCTCGTTGACAAGAACCACTATTTTTTTTTTTGGATGGCCGTGCAAAAGTAAAGGATACCTGTTTGTGAAAAGCAACTTAATTGCACCTTTGACTAAGGAGTGGAATTCCCTGCCAGAGTCTGAGAGTTGTGAGAGTTGTGTTTCTTGATTGCTATTACCTTATCCTCTTAAAGTCAAAAATGTATAAATACTTCTAGGCAAGTGTTTTCCATTGTCAACTACATCATTGCATACCATCACCTGATACCTCCTTTGACTACTATATTGACCTCAATATACTCGTAGTAGTCAAACGAAGCTCGCGTTTCAATCAATAAATAATTTTAAAAAAGATCAGCTTGTCAAGTGTAGTGATTTTTCTGCTTATCAAATTTGATAGCTCGGACAATAGCTCGTGTTATGAGGGATATGATAATAATTATTATTATGATGACTGAACTTGATGTATGTAGGTTTCATCCACTGACAGCACTGATCACTCACCTTTGGTAAAAAGATGAAAACTATTTTCGTTTTGGAATTGGTTATTACCTTCACACCTGTCACGCTAGATCTTGTTTGGTACCTAAATATAATAATAATAATATAATATAATATTCCACCATCATCATTTCAGCCGAAAGACGTCCACTGTTGGACATAGGCCTCCCCCAAATGCCGCCACAATGACCGGTCCTGTGCGTCTCGCATCCATCGGATTCCCGCGACCCTCACCAAGTCATCGGTTCACCTTGTGGGAGGCCTTCCAACGCTGCGTCCGGTACGCGGTCGCCATTCCAGAAGCAGCAGAGTTCAGCGAGCAATGTGCCCTGCCCACTGCCACTTAAGTTTGGCGATTCTTCGATCACACATTGCCAATATCATAATTATGAGCACAGACAAATTGTGTAATATGTATTTTTTTTGGTGCAATAAATTATTATTATTATTATCGCCATCTAGTTCGAAACTAAGCAGAGTTTGTGTTACTACTACTATTTGCTGTGTGCAAGAATAGTACTGACGCATTATTTACTAGTTTACCTGGACAATGTGTGTATGACTGTACCAGTGTAAACAACCGTTTTACGTTTCTACTTATACTTCTCGTTTGCTAGTATCAAGATTAGTAGATTTCATCATAACGTACTAGTTGGTTTTTACGCAGATATGTATTTTAAATTCGCCATTTTGTTCTGTGTGTTTTTGTTGTTTGTTGATGTAAGTATTACTGGGAATTAGTTAATGAGGAGTGGTGATTTGGATAAGTTAATAGTCAGAATTTTTAATGTTTGAAATAACAAGTCATTAGTTTAGTTAAAATTTAAAGTAGATAAAATGTTAATACTAGCTTCTGCCAGCGGTTTTAGCCGCAAAAACTAGAAAATGTAGGTTATTTCATGAAACCCTCGATTCCCGAGAGCCCCAAACCGGAAGCACACGAATGCGATAAATATGATTACATTTATTTTTATACCTTTTTCTGTTGTTTTTAAAAAGTGCTTAAATTTGAATTTATGTATTTTTACAATATTGACGTATGCCTATGTGATAAAGTAGCATTCTATTGGTGAAAGAATTAAAAAAATCGGTTCATTAATGTTTGAGGTTATCATATTAGCCTCTAAAAGTGACTATAGCCGGGTCAAAATCAGTGATAAAGTAGCACTATAACTATAGGTTAAAGAATTTTTAAAATAAGTTAGTGATAGTAATATAGTGATAAAAAAGAGTTAGTGATGGCAGACAAAACAGAATGAAACAAAAAAAATATTGTAAAGTGGTATGGACTATGTAAACGATGTAGTTCTGAGGCAAAAAACTAAAAAAATACAGCCGAATTAATGAACTCCTCCTTTTTTGAAGTCGGTTAAAACATATTGCGCCGGCCCCGAATATCACAGGATAAGGGCATGAAAATGATGATGTGTCCTGAAGTTTTTGAGTTTATTCATTACAAACAAAAATACAAACCCTTCCTCTTTATAATATTATGTATATGGACGTAGATTATTTTCACTATGCCAACCTTTTGTTTTATCAATATTTTGCTAACCTCGGTCACCTTTTCTAGCCAACAAAACAAATAGAATTTTATGTTGATTACACATACAATAATCGCCACAAACAGTGTCATAACATTAACATCCTGTATATGATGGCTATTTAGGAGATAGGATGAAGATATTAAGGGAGTACCTGCCTTGACTCGGGATAAAATTCACTAGGGGCTAAGTAAAATGAAAATCGTCGAAGAATCTATTGAAAGCTGTTTCATGGGCTTCCAACCTTCATAGTAGTCCCCCAGTTGATTATTTGAGGTCATTTTTAATGATGTAGGAAATTTTAAAATTCCTATGGTTTAATGGGAATTAAGATTAGATTTATTAACGAAAGTCTCTGACCAGTGCATGTTGCCAGTGATGACATATGGTTCCGAAACGTAGTTGCTCACAATGGGCCCCATCAGAAGGCTCAAAGTCACCCAAAGGGCAATGGAAAGGGCTATCGATCATATAATAAAAAGTTGGTCAAGTTCTCACATTTACATTATAAAAAAAGGATATATATAAAAAAAAAATGATTACAACTATCAATAAATGATACAGGAGTAATTTCTAGTGTGGGGTAAGGTTTTATAAACAAAGAAAACAAAAAATATGCTAAATCCAAGAAACCTAATTAATATTATCTCTCTACCTTTCTACCAGCTTGGGGCTGGCTTTCAGTCTGACCGGATGTGACTGAATACCTGTGTATTACATGGAGCTTATGCTTATCAGACCTCCACAACCCAGTTACTGGGCATCACCATACTCCTTGGATAGACTTCTTCCCTGTAACGACTGTCAAAGATCTACGAATACTACTGGGACCAACGTGCTTTTCGAGGCAAAAATACTAAAGAAATTAAAAAAAGTCACATTGGTATTATTTGTCCGGTTTCGAACCCATCATCATTTCGGCCTTAACTACTGTGCCACCACGACACTCGCCCAAACACAGATAATAAGTTAAATATTTTGTATCAATTAGGGCGTTTCCAATTGTTATTTTTATCACACTATTGATAATAACACAGTATACGTAAAGTAGTCACACATGGTTAAATCAGTAAATTATATACTTCACAGAGCTATTTAGGTTCGCTTTATATTCATTACAATTTTGCACGTAACCACAGACGAGGTTTTATCATTCTATGAGCACACAAAATGTTGTTTTAGCACTTTACGTGCCGCGCACATGGCCGACACAACCGCGGTAGGAGTTAAGTTGACTGCGGTATTCAGTGGATAACCGCATTACTGTGTGGTTACTGTGTGGTATACCGGGCTACTAAATCCCAATTCTTTCGCCTTTCCATGTTGTACTCGTACCATATAATTAGTATGTGTCCTTTTTTTTTAAATACAACTTTCAGTTGAATGTTCCGCAGGGATCGGTACTAGGACCGCCCTTGTGGACGATTTTTCCAGGGCCCCGGGGAGCCCTGGAAAAATGGCAAAGAAGGAACAGGAGTGGGTTTTTAGTCAGTAAAAGTCTGACACTATCTCCTGCCCCGCCCAAGAGCGGAAATGTCATTGGATGATTTTCCCACCCGAAAAAAAAACTTTCAGTCCAATAAAAGATGAATATGTTTGTCTATATCTCGTATCGATCTATGTAAATAAAAATGAATGGCTCAATGTGCTGCGCAAAACTCTGGAATATCTGAACCAATCTAAATAAACTTTTCTTTAAATTGTTTGTTGAAGTGTCTGAAAGGTTATTATGATGATAGAATTGGAGAAATTTCCCAGAAAAAAGTAAAAAAC
Organism: Mythimna vitellina; assembly: GCA_949316375.1. Classification (NCBI taxonomy): domain Eukaryota; kingdom Metazoa; phylum Arthropoda; class Insecta; order Lepidoptera; family Noctuidae; genus Mythimna; species Mythimna vitellina. The sequence continues at coordinate 9,253,962 of OX438696.1, forward strand.
ATATTTTTCTTTATTCCATTTAAACAGTTTCTAGCTGTCAATATCAGGGTTAGCTGTCAATTTTAGCTTTTGAAAGAACGATGTCTATCGGATCAGTTATGGTAAATTAAACTGACTTGGTTATTATATTTTTTAAGTAAAAAAGATATATATATATATATATACTTAACTAAGTCCTCACACCCCAATCGCCACCGGGCTTCCGATCCCGATTTCCGGCTACTGTAGGCGCGGGCTTGCGGACGGCGAGCAATGGGTGGCTCGCCCTTCGACCGTCCGGTAACTGTCCGGACCGAACCCAAGTTGCCGACGGCGATACTGTTCCACGCGCGCCTTAAGGAGATGTCAGCAAATCATACGGGCCCAACAGGGTCGAAGCCTACTGGGGCCACGGGTAGTGTGAAAATAAAACCCGTGGCCCTGGGACGAAGGCAAAGAAGGAACAGGAGTGGGTTTTTAGTCAGTAAAAGTCTGACACTATCTCACTATCTCCCGATCCGCCCAAGAGTGGGATTTGTCATAAGATGATTTTCCCACCTAAAAAAAAAAAAACTAGATAAGGTTTTTTAAAATAGTAGAGTTGCCATTCTCCTATACAACGATCTCACAAAAAAAAAAATAACGAAAAAAAATTATTTATATCTAACTTATTTACAAAATAAACATAATTTATCATTCAAATCAGACAGATATTCAAAATTTATTATAATTAATCTACCCCGAATATAATAAGTAACAAACATAGTTTTCATTCTAATGTTTCTGTTAATCTTATAATTGCGTGTTGTCGAAAAAATTACTTTCTCAAGACTTGAAAAGTTCTCTTCTATAGCCCAAAACTAATATCAAACTAACTTTTACTTTACAGACCGAAGCCTTTGTCAAAAGAGATGTGAATTCTACTGCTATAGACACATTGAAGAAGAACATGGATGAATTCAGGAATTGTGTCGACAAGAGCTTGGCTAACATCGTGGGTGAAGTCAATGAGGACCATCTGAAACCACTTTTCAATGTCATTGGTGATCAGTTGAACAGGTTCTCCAAAGCGGTAGGTTCATCTTAAACAGCTTCAAGACTTCTTGCACGATAATTCTTATGAAAAAAAAAAAGGTTGGACGATTAGTCTTATGACCTCACTTTATTCTTGATTGAATATTTAGCGAACATATGACAAGTCCTAGTCGGGGCCGATGTCGGCGGATCTCATGGGGTTGATCAGTTAATATGGTCCATTTTAGATACCTCGAAGACCTGTTTAGCGAGACTTCTCATGAACAAAAAAGGCTTGAACAATTGGCCTTATGATCAGACTTTATTCTGGATAAGATATTGACCGATCATGCGAGAAGTCTTAATCGGGGCAGATGTTGGCGTGAGATCTCATACGGGGTATATCAATAATTATTATCGCAGGGCGATTACCAGTCACCGTAGGTGTGGTGTTGTGTACGGTGAGCAAGAGCAATGGATAGTTCGCCGTCCATTAAGTACCAAGCCCGAGTCGACGTAGTCTCATACAAATGAGCAAGTCCATTGTCAGACTCATTACTTGTAGTATTATGATACTGCCATACAACAAAGTCTACGCAAGCCGATTTTAAATTAAATGACACAACAAAGAAAAATAAATATACGAAGAGGCGAATGCACTTAACTGTACAGCATCATAGGTTTTGGTTTATTTCTACTTGTACATGATGAATGCACTCTGGCCAGTAACGCAATGATTGTCAGTTTTATCGTAAATGTAATTTTTTTTTGTTCACAGTTTGACGAATTAACGAAACCGAAGCCCTCTCCTGAAGAAGACTAGATGATTCTACAAATCCAGTATAAACGATAACATGACCTAATTAAACATAATTATTAGAATGTTGGAATTAATTTATTGATTACCTAAGATTTTTGAGTACTTTACCTAACGCAACCTTCTGTAGTGGAAGACCCGTGAAGACGACCTCGTCTTTATATTCTTAAATTTTTACACAAATAATAAAAATAGGACAGCTGATGTACATAGGCGAGCATTTAAAAATATTGAGTTACATAGCACCTTCTACTTTAACAGGATACTTCGGCAAGAAAAATATCTAGTATATAAATCCCAAGTTTACTGATTTACTCGTAGTTCGTAGCCTAACTAGACCAGCATCGAGAGACACGGACACTTGCAATGCCGGCGTCGGTCAGCAAGCCGAGGGTGGTAGTCGCCTCTATGTAACCACCGCTTCTTCCAAGCCCCTTTCGGTTCGCCGAAGTCGACAGACAACCAAGGACCAGACCCTTATGATGTCGCACATTTTTAGTTGACCTTCGGCCTCAGTCGCTGTTTGGTTACACCCCATACTTGGATACGGACAAAACGGGGTGAATGGGAACGCAGGGGTGAATAGGAAAAAAACTTTGGTTAGGTTTTTCACATTGGTATATACATATTTATATAATTGATTTCTATCAAAGCATTTTATTACAATTAATGTATAAATAGGAGTACTTAAATGCGTAGATCCTCTTCAAACTTTTGTTCTTATTCACCCCTGCGTTCCTATTCACCTCGTTTGTCTGTATATTTTATATTCACACATTATTCACCGAAATCCTTTCATTAGATACTCTAGCTAAGAAGTCGAAATGATCCCCAACTAGTTTGATTCCTGTGCGTGATGTAGCCTAAGTTTAATTCCCGAGTCGAACATGGTGTAATTAGGTTTTCCTATTTTGAAACTATCAGGAATAGAGTAGGTTATTTGTTCATAATCTATATATGTATATATAAAACGAAAAACTGACTAACATATCAATGCACAGCAGAAAGTACTGGGAATTAAAGTGTCAGTTTTTGCACAAGTTTTTCTTTTATGATGTAAGCGCACTAAGAAATACTTTTTAAATTGAATTTTTAAAGAAAAACGGGTGTCCAAAAGTTTGATTGGAGGAACTTAGTTTCACGCGAGTGTAGCCACTGGCAGAAGCTTGTTTAGGACATAACCGAAAAGGAGACAGAGAATGCCTTAATGAATGCTTCAGGTACCTATAGTGCTTACGATTCAGATTTTGCTAGTTATGTTTTTTTTTTTTTTGTAGTGGGAATTCATCACATAACTTCTGCCTCTTCGGGAGTAATGAGAGGAAATGTCAGTCGTTTTATTGATTTTGAAACTTATTTGCCCTTTATGTTCTAAAGCCGCGGTGACTCTTTCGGAGAATTTCGCAGCCAGCCAGTTATGTTAAAATCGATTTTAATAGGAGAGTCTATTTTTCATCAACTACTCACAAATTTACATACACCATCAATAAGGGCCTGTGCACACTACGTTTTTTAAACGCGCCGTTGACGAGCGTTTGTAGCGATACAGAAGCGATAAGCACGCAAGTCAGATGCAGCCTGTAGAGCTTTGGTAGGACAAAAGCGCGCCGTCGACGCACGTTTCTAAAACGCGCGTAAACGGCGCGTTTAAAAAACGTGGTGTGCACAGGCTCTTAGTCTAAGCCTTCATCCAACTTCATGATTTTCCAAATTGAAAAATTCGTTGGTTGAAAAGCGTTCTTGCAAATGAGCACCTTCACCTACATAAATACCTTTTTGTTTCGTGACAGTATCAAGGACAAAAACCTTGTAAAAAATATTCTCAATTGTTGTTTGTGGAAAAAATAACGACATTTGTCAAAATTTTTTGTAGCAATTTTTTATAGAAAACTAAAAATCCTAACTATAAAAAGGTTACAATATTACTCTCGTTCTTTTAAACGAACAATATAAACATGAATAAGGCGTTGACCGTTCTGCTAACTGTGTGCATCGTCAGTATAAATGCCAAGGTATATAACTATCAGTTCATTCATCAATAACCTATCTATGTAGAAGGCAAGCATCAAATGACTGCGACTGTGCAGCGCTAGGCTCTAAAAGACTAGGGTATCTGGGTCAACTATTCCCAAAACCAGAGGACTACGGGCTCAGCCCCATCAAAGCCATACTGGGACTCATGAAGGAGGTGCACGGAGGACTAAGGGTTGAGTAGACAGGAGGGGTATAGCACAAAAGATCCCGAAGGGTCAAAGTGCTCTGACCCAAGGGCAGCTCCACAATAAGATAAGATAACGATAAGATAAGCATCCCACAATTCTGTTTTCTGGTGTTTTTCTGCTACAAAATTGTATGGGAATATGGGAGGCCTCTGCGCAAAAGTCAATGGGTGATTCTTTTAAACCGAGAGAATGTCTCATTCATCTGGCCTAGGTTTTTATTTACGAATTTGATATTTCTATTTGCATATTAGTTTTCTCCAATCATTAAATGTATCAAAAGCGTTCATTTGCGTCTAGTGGCTTACGATACAAAATAAATAGGTACGAAAACTAGGCCAGATGAATGAGACATTTTCTCGGTTTCAAAGAATCATCCCAATATGGCCTGGTTATATTAAATTAGGAGTGAGAAGGAAAACGATCACATGAACGTAACCAATGTTAAGCATAAAAATAATCAGCCTTGCAGTTTTTCCACTGCCGGGACTCAGTCCTCCTTTTTAGAAGGGAGAATGGGCCAAATCTGCCAGTATTGCAGTCCATGGCTGGAAGATGATAATAAACCATTTCTTCTTATCTACACAGGCTGTCGGACGCTATGCTCCTACGGTAGAAGAACTGACTTCTCCTACAAATGAACAACGCAATGAATTGGAAATGATGCAAAAGAGTCTCTTAGGCTTATCGTTCAGGGATTTCCGTCAGTACGTAGCACGTACATACCAGCCAGAAACTACGAGGGCACACCACAACGTGGTTTCCGATATTGTAGATAGTGCGGCAGCGTTATGGATCAATTAGTTGAGTGAGTCAATTAGATGTCTTTCTAAAATGACTCGTGCTCTTTATGTATTTGGGTTCACTTTTGTAATTAAAATGTGTTTTATCGAATTTGTTTACTGAATAACTTCTTGTGATCCTACCAATGACATGCGGTCACGTTTCCGTATATACTTATGTGCAGGTGCGTTGACATCAGCCTGACAACTTTCTCACTACTGGGACTCAGGCCCTTTCTAGGAGAGAGAATGGACCGCAATCCAACACGCAGGCCCAGTGGGATCGCAGTGAAGCACAAGCTTATTATCATTATAAAAAATATGAATTTTATGCAACAACGAAGTTTGAAAGCATGGACGACGTAGTCGCTCATAATGGGCCTCACAGAAGGCTTAAAGTTACCCAGAGGGCAATGGAAAGGGTTATGCCCGGAGTTTCCTTGCGTGATGACGTGTAGATTTAGTAGCTACCTGAACTTGTTTATACAAATTTTTTTGAAATTAACACCGCACAAGGTTTTATACCAACTTATATTTTTATAAAAAGTCATTTTATGACATAATGAGATATCTAGGTATAAATGATGTTATTTTGTAGAGAACTTTATTTACACAATAATCACACATTGTTATCACCACTGATAACGTATCTAGTAAAATTTGAATAATATTTTGAATAGGGTCCTAATTGTTGTGTCTCTGACCACAATCATTTCATATATAAAATCAACAACATATTCTTTCGCTTGCATTTCCTGAAAGGTTTGGCGAAGGTGTATCGAAATACAAGCACATATCGCAAGTTATGTTTAAGTCCCATCATCATTTCAACCGAAAGACGTCCACTACTGGAGATCATGGATCATGGTCATGTGCGTCTCGCATCCATCAGATTCCAGGGACCTTTACCAGGTCATCGGTCAACCTTGTGGAAGGCCTTCCAACGGTGTGTCTTCGTTCCGGTATGCGATCGTCACTCTAGAACTTTTCGGCCTCATCGAACATATGTGCTCTACCCACTTTTAAGTTTGGTGGGAACACTGATTGCTGATTTATTATTTGTTTTTTAGGGTTCCATACCTCAAAAGGGAAATCGGAACCCTTATAGGATTACTTTGTTGTCCGTCCGTCTCTCTGTCTGTCAAGACCTTGTATCTCGTGAACGCTTAAAGGTATCGATTTGATATTAAAACTATATACTCAGGTCTGCGGTAGCTGTGAAAAAAATCAAAGTTCTGAGTTACCGAAAAAAAAAAATAAGGCCGTTTATGTCGCAAAAAACATGTATTTTAACACTCTCAAGGAAATCAAAATTTATAGGTTACTTCCCATATTGACCTATAATCCTGAAATTTGGAATGAAGCAAGGTCTCATAGCACAAGTATAGGAAAAAATCTGAAAACTGTAAATATGTAGTTGCGTCACAAAAAAAATTGCTATTCGGAAAAATCTTCGTAACTCAATTCGGGAATTGAACAGTTTTCATAGGTAAGTTTGTACGGAACCCTCAGTGCGCGAGTCCGACTCGCACTTGCCCGGTTTTTAATTTTTCGGATAACCAGTCGCAGTCTAGGCTGTCAACGCCTTGACCAGTCTTCTCTGTAAATATCTGTGACGGTAGTAAACTAAAAACATGCCACAATTTTTTAAAATATCAACGATGCGTGTAATTACCCTTGTACTGAAACTTGGGAAGCGTGAACATACCGGCTTGCAGTGCTCACCCTTCTACTACAAAGAAATTTTAGACACTGCATTGGTAGAGGGCAAATGCACTTTTGACCTCCGACAGTAAGTACCTACAATATGAATCGTACTTCCAACCCTTGTACTGAAACTTGGGAAGCGTAAACATACCGGCTTGCAGTGCTCACCCTTCTACTACAAAGAAATTTTAGACACTGCATTGGTAGAGGGCAAATGCACTTTTGACCTCCGACAGTAAGTACCTACAATATGAATCGTACTTCCAACCCTTGTACTGAAACTTGGGAAGCGTGAACATACCGGCTTGCAGTGCTCACCCTTCTACTACAAAGAAATTTTAGACACTGCATTGGTAGAGGGCAAATGCACTTTTGACCTCCGACAGTAAGTACCTACAATATGAATCGTACTTCCACAAGGTCATAACCTCCTCGTGTTTTAGAAAGGTATACAAAGAGAATCTTATCTCCAGTAATATTTTCCAGTACCATTGGACTTCGAGTCTTTGATAAACAGCTGACGGATGTTTACTATCTAGTGCACCTCGAACCTTAGACATAATTGATTGAATAAGTGCGATATGCGTGGAGAGACAAAACAATAATATGATTATTTGAGAAATATATTTGCCTGGTATCCGGGTTTTGTTTGGTTGCTGGTCCATGTAATAAAGCTGAGCAGTGAGTTATTTGCGTTACCCACAATCAATGGCAATTTAACAACGCCTTTTGATTAGGACTTTTTAACAAAAGCCTTCTAATTGTGATAAAAAATGTGTTACGCAATTGGGGGGCAGGTGAATTTTGCTTAGCCTATTTGATTGTTGGTCTGATTGTCTTCACAAAGGTGAAACTTGATCATGAGTTCGATCACCAGCTCCAATTCGAGTGACCTGTCTTAAAATTGTAGATGTATTCATTTGGGTTTTTTTATAGTAGCAGCTAGGATTGGGAATTGGCTGTTCTGTTATTACAAGGCTTCAGAAGGCTACACTGTACTCGTGTTATGATATGATTTATAGCTGTATGGTATAGCAACTGTTTCGTCTCTATAGATCTCTATGGTGGGCTGCTAGAATTGTAATAGTGGTAGTGGTAAAGAGGACACTTGACTGGACATTGACTAAAAATCTTTACGGGCGATAAAATAAAAAGAAAGAAAATTTCTTTGCACCTGATTCGACTTGCATTGACCATAGGTTCTAATTGATTGGTAGTTTCATCTGGTGGTTGCAAGCACAAATTTTGATCTAAATTACGGATCTAAATTGTGATATCGGGTTTCCCTATTAGGAATTTCGGCAGCTTGGAGGCTTAATTTGTAGCCGATTTATGTGGCAATAGTATCGTCCTCAATTACATTGGATTTAGACATAACTGGCAAAATATCAGTGTACCAGTAGGTATACTTAAGAGTATTGGTAAGACTCCACTGTTTTTTGTATGTGAAAAGTCGTCAAATATTTCTTACCGTTTGAAGTGGAGCGAGACGGAAAGACAGATTTTTGCCAACTAGAATCCAACCGTTTTGCATCAGTTGCTCTTTCCATTCTAGGGTCGTGGCGTCTTTTTCAGAGAATCCAATTACTCAATAGACCGACTGTTTCGACATCACGGGAAAGGGAACGGACATCCTCACACCATAGCCGCCACGATAGGAGATGCACCGGGTATCGGGAGTCGCAGTGTGGCCATTGTAGGCGTAGGCCTACTGATGACGAGCGAACGATGAGAGTAGTTTGTCCGGTAACTGTTGGGGCCGTACCCGAGTCGTACCACGTGCGGCTCAAAGGGATGTTAGCAAAACCCTAGAAGCCGAGCAGGGCTGATGCTCGCTAGAGCCATGGATATTTTTTGGAAAGGAAATTCGTGGTCCTAGAATAGAAAAGGCAACTGCAGGACACATATCGTCTCTTAGCTAACAACACCGCTTAAGTCCTTTTTACCAACTTTACAGGAAACGAAAAAGACTGTGCGTTGTTAAGAGGCCAGCCGACTTGCACGCTATCGCTACTTTTCGAATTATGGCTTCTGATTGGCTGAAATCTATACCATGTGACCAATGGTTAGACGCGCAATGGTCAGCTCCATCTAAAGCTCCATCTAAATATGTAAAAACCGCAAATTTTCGACTTGAGCGGTGTTGTAAGCTAAGGGAAGATATATGGTTTTAGTCAGTAAAAGTTTGATACTTTCTCGCGCTCCACCCTAGAGCGTGAAAATTCATTGAAGGATTTTATATCACCGAAGAATACAGCCGTTAAGCCAATGTATTTTAGTTTCTAAATGTTTTTCAAATACAGCTATTGTATGTTCGATGGCATGTTTATTGCTGTTCAATTATCTCATTCGTATGGCCGGAACTGGGACATTAAAATGAGTCAAACGGGCCGAGGGGACGACTTAATGCAATATCCCGTTTGGCGTTGTCCAAAGCGACTTTTGATGTGCAAAAGTCGAGAAATAATCTACTTGGGATTATTTAGCATGAGGAGTAAGTGAAATAAGTACCTTGGAGGGCCAGATGAAAAAAAAATATGACCTCAATGATGAGGACTGCATTGGAGAGATGTACTTTACTCTTACCAGAGGAACTGGCCCGCAATGGCTGAAGATAGATGTTTGCGGAAAAGGAATAGGGTGGTTTTTGCTCAACAGTGGGACATAATGGGCTAGTTAGATTAGTATATGATCACGATTTTAACCTGATGGTAAGCGGATGAGGTTTATGACGGAGCGAGTGTGCCAAGTAGCTCACTCTCAGAAGTAATTTTTAGTCCATCTTTGTGGATATCTGATCCATCTGGCATTGATTTTACTAGAAAAATATTTTCTGTATACCTAATACATACACGGGACGAGGTGGCGGGATGAGCTAGACGCCTACCGCAAGGGCTGGTTCGAGATAGCTCTAGAAAAGAATACCTGGAGGACGTTGGGGAAGCCTTTACCTAGCATTAGAAAAGTATGCACTAATTTAAAAAAACCGGCCAAGTGCGAATGGGGCTCGCGCAGGATGGGTCCCGTATCAGCTGTAGCAAACTACAGCAAAAAGTCACCTTTATTGTATGGGAGCCCTTTAAATATTTTTTTTTATATACTGTTTTTTAGTATGTGTTGTTATAGCGACCACAGAAGTACATCATCTGTGAAAATTTCAAATACTTACCTATAACGGTTCATGAGACACAGCCTAGTGACAAACAGACAGACAGATAGACTGACAGACGGACGAACAGCGGAGTTTTAGTAATAGGGTCCCATTTTACCCTTTATTTATTTATTTTATGACAGGTACTCTCTGCAGAGCGTGCAAAGAACCCTAAAGTACACGTGTATGGCACAATTTACCTGTGTTTGGGTGATTTTTAGTCTTTTGTTGTTCAATATTGACCAAGCTGCGAGGTCATACAAATTGCCAGTTTATAGACCTTGTTAGGCTTTGTCGTTGTTAATTTGTCACGCTTTATACTCAAATAAAACTGACCATTGATAAAAAAGTAGTAAAACATTAGTTTAGTCACGAAACACAGAAAGCATTCAATACACTTGGAAATACGTGAATGCTGAAGCGGAAATTTTGTAATCTCTGTAACAGAGTCAGCAAGCGTGATGGTCAAGGCTTGTTTGTTCAAAAAACAGACGCATTTTTGCCTTGAAGCTAAAAAAGAGGTACCTATTTTTTACCTAATATTAGATCGAATTTTGATCACAGTGTGCGCAAACGCAGGTGCACTCTGTTTCTTTACTCTCATAGTTCGATAGGATGGTAATCCGAAATGACCAGAAAAAGATCAGGGGTATTTTTATAGTTTTTTTTTTCGGTGTGTAAATCATCTAATAACAAATCTCGCTCTTGGGCGGAATGGGAGATATTGTCAGACTTTTACTGACTAAAAACCCACTCCTGTTCCTTCGTTGTCTTCGTCCCGGGGCCCGGGTCTCGATTTCACACTACCAACTGCTTCAGTAGGCTTCGATCCTGCGTGGCCCCTACGTATTGCTGACGTCTCCCTAAGAAAGATCAGGGGTAGGATCAACCACCAACTTACGAGTAATTTTTAATAGCAAAAACCAAATAGCCCTTTTTGCTTATCCGGGAATCGAACCCAGAATGGGTAACTGAGTCTCGAACCCAGAACTCCTCGCTCACACTTAAACTTGTGCCGAGACCAATGATGCAGTTTTATTTTTGTTTTATTATGGATAGGCTCGCATTTGACCAATATCTCACCTGATGATAACCGATAATGTGGTCAATGAGTTTCACAATATCACGCACCTAACACGTAAAACATTAATCAGTTGCCTAGGTTTGATTTTGCAGGCAAGATTATTAACAGATTAGCTTGCTGAATGACCTAAGGTCACTTCAGTGAGTTGGCCACTTGTCTAGCATCCAGATATAGGAGACTATTTCTGCGAAGATCGCAGTGTGCATTCTACGGTTGCGTTGTGAAGTTGTATAACAAATCTTTTAAACATGAATAAGATGTTGATTGTTCTTCTGGCTGTGTGCCTTGTCAGCGTAAGTACCCTTCAGTTTTTTTTGCACTTCACACAATAGCCAATTATGCACTTTACATGAAATATGTATTTCCATTTGTAAGCAATATAATCTAATCAATTTTCCGATTCTTGCAAAATTTTCTTGATCATAGTATTTTTTCTTCTATTCTTACATACTAGCTGTTTAAGGCAAGCTAGTTTAAGGTAATTGTTACTTAATTTTGAATTTATTTACATGAAAATGCGCTCTTATCTCTACCGCTTTTAGGCACGCAATTCAATGTTTTTCACACTAGTGTGAAAAAGTGCGCGAGCTCGCCCTTACCAAAATTTGTTGTATATATAGTTTTATCCTCCAACCAATCAATCCTCGTATTTATTTCTTAGTAAGCATATTGAAAAATGTCGTTTGATACACGTGAAAATTTGTCATTGCAGCACTTGGCTTCATAACACCCTCGCCTGCGGTATGGGCAAATTCTGCCTCGATTACGATGACAAAAGTTCTCCACTTGTATCAAATGTACTATTTCTTTAGCTCATAATAACTTATTTGTTTATTTTTTTTTCTCATCCACACAGGCACAAGCTTTCGTTAAACGCGATGCACCTGCGGCTGTCGACGCCAGCTTTTTGGAGAACATGCAGAAGAAGATGCAAGATTTCTCCAAGGACTTTAACAGCCAAATGTCCAGCACATTCGATGTCGAAGCTATGAAGAAAAATTTAAATGAACTAGCGGCAAGCGTAAACAAAGCGGTGAGTTAACAATTATCCGGTAGGAATAGCACGGTCTATCTACAGAAACATGTGTTACGTAATGCAATACAGCTGTTACAACCATGGAAGCAATTTCTTTTTTTTTTTTTTGGCTTAATCAATAATATTTATTAACAATTATGAAGTGTTAAGATTAAACTTTTTCGTAATAGTAAGATAGTGCTATGTTTTAGGCAATAGCATGAGCACCTTTCCAAAACTATAGAATTACTGCCACGGCCACGCCTCCGATTCCTTTATTCTGACGTCATCTCAACGCTCAGTTACGTGGTTAGAACAAAGGAACCAGAGGCGTGGCCTACTTGAGGCGTTCGGCGCGAACAAAACGATTGTAACCTGGCTAGGGGGGCTGGTGACTAACCGTGTACGGATTAGGTAATGTGTCAGAAATAAAAACTTCACATGCTCAATAATAAGCAGTGATCGGAGTAGGTAGATTGATTTTTGGTACTTGTATCATAAATGCACAAAGAAAGAATAACATCGATAAGCCATTTTTCCAGAAAGTAATTCCGGTATTTCCGGATTCAAGTAAATATTGTTAATGTTGGTAATTATATTATTATTACTCAATTCAAAATTTAAAGGAAGGTATCAAAACTAAATTAATTTATTATTTATCTGTTGAATAATAACAACAATCGAATTCCGATCGAAACACCAATTCCGGAGGAATGTCCGGATCAATGACCCCAACTCAATCTACCTACTCCGACCACTAATAATAAGTTAGCTGCAGTAAAAGGCTTAAGATAACTTTGCTTCTGTGACTCTTTGGTGCACCGTTTGTATTTCATAGGAGGGATCTAGCACTTACCTCATATATATATTTAAAATACTGAGAGGAAAGGTGCACAATCCAATTGTTTTGGGGCAGTTATATTAGAAAATCTTTTCTTATTATTTAAGTAAAGTCTCAATAAATAATATTCATAAACAGTAAAGTTATGAGCGTTTGTTTATATTGTACAGACTATTGGTTTTATAAATGAATAGCAAAAAAGAAAATGAAAAATCACTGCGCGTAGTAATTTCTAGTAGTAATTATTATACACGAATATGACCAGTAACAGGTACGGAAAGAGCTCCATTTTTTGTACTAATTAAATGATAGGGTATATATATACAAAAAGATAGTTCATACTCTAGTTAACAATATGAGTCTATATAGAGTTATCTGCCGTTATATGTAGTTTTCTAAATTATTAGGTATGTCGTGTTATTGATTGTTTCCTGTCACGATCATGTGCAGTCGCATGTTTTCATGTTACAGAAATGTTACGATTGGTTATCGGCCAATCTATCATTCATTAAAACGAATTTTTACAAGAGGATTCCCCCACTGCAATGTTATTCTAAATATCAAAGTCATTTCTGATTGCTAGATGGTCTGGCAGCAAGTGTTACTGTTGAAGATTCCGTGTTCAACTCTTAAGTCTGGCAGAAGGTTATTAAGTTTATCAATCTGGAATTCCTTAGTAGCAGCCTTTTTTTTGGTGTTTGGATGTGTGCCTTGTGTGTGGCGACAGGTTTGTCCTCTAATAACTTAGTCGGCTTTATAATGTTCCCACTGTTGGGACTCAGGCCTCCTCTCTAGGAGAGGGAATGGGCCCTAATCCACCACGCGGGCCCAGTGCGGTTTGGTAAATGTCACATGTCTTCGAATTTTTGGTTCTAGAACATTTCGGTTCGGAACGGTTTCCTCACGATGTTTTCCTTCACCGTTTTGAGAGCAGTGGTGTTGAAATAAATTACTCAAAGTAATGCGCCTGGCTGGGTTTGAACCCGCGACCTACAAATCGTAAGTCGGGGCCGTTACCACTCGGCCACCACTGCTCTCCTCTAATGCTCATAATGAACATAAAACATTACACGCTATACGCATTAAGCCCGTGAATGATTGTTGTGTGTGAATTCCCGCTCCTAAAGAGGAGGACTAAATCCTAGTCGTAGGAACATTGTGAGGCTGGTGATGTTTATGCTTATGAACATAACTTACTATTTCAAAGCTTTTATTTATGAAATACTTTATGTGTTATTGTTTGTTTTCGCCAATAAATAAACTGCCAATCATCGATGTGGGTACTAATTGTATAATTCTTACTAAGAAATCTTTTAATAATCTTTAGAATATCTATAGGCACGATTTTAATGATACTATTAAAATGATTTGTATTTTACAATATTTAACGACGCGTGGCGTGGGTTTTGTTGTTTGACGATTTGACAGCATTGCCCGTTATTGTGGCGGTCATTTTGTTCTTTATTGTATCTGAAGCTTCAGATACATTAAAGGACGTTTTGACCCTGACTGTAACGCTTAATCTACGTGACACTATGACGTTGCCCAGTGTCCCGCAATTTATTCCCGAACATTTTACGACGAATTTAAGTGACGTGGGTTATGTTGTTGCACAATTTGACAGCGTTGCGCGTAATGTTGGGGTACATTTTGTCCACTAGTGTATCTGAGGCTTGAGCGTTGCGCGTCATGTTGGGCACATTTGTCTCCTAATATATGTGAGGCTTTTAACAAAAGAAATCGTTGAAAAGCTTTTTATAAACAACAGAATTTTTAGGAGGTTCAAACGTTTTCCTAAAATGAATGTTTTCATTTGAATAATATGAATATTTTTTGTTACAGATGGACGATATGAAAGCTAAATCAGCTGCGTAGTAAACAAGACTGAACCGTGTATAACAAGAGCTTATAGTCTTAATAAAATCCTATTTAGGAACAATGTAAAGGCCCTGAGCCTAAAAATAAAACATGTACTAGATTTAATTAATTTAGAATGAAATAGAAAATATTTAAACATAAAAACTATATTTTATTTTTCTCAAATTTTATTAGGGTTCGTACCCAAAGGGTAAAAATGGGACCCTATACTAAGACTCCACTGTCCGTCTTGTATGTAGGCCTTGAGCCTGAAAATATGTAACGTACTAGATTTAAATAATTTAGTATGAAATAGTTAATTCTTAAACAATAATAATATTTTTTATTTTTCTTGTTTTTAGGGTTCCGTACTTCAAAAGGAAAAAACGGAACCCTTGTAGGATCACTTTATTGTCCGTCCGTCTGTCCGTCTGTCTGTCTGTCAAGACCTTTTATCTCGGGCGTGCGTGGAGGTATCGAGTTGAAATAAAAACCATATAGTCACAGACTTTTTTTGGTGATTTTTTGCTCGTTATTAATAAAAGTTATAATATAGTGTCTAATGTTGTACAGATAATACGGAACCCTCCGTGCGTGAGATTGACCCGCACTTGGCCGGTTTTTTGATTCCTTGTTAGTCACAAGAATCTTATTAACCTAACCATATTTAGTATTTTACCCATTCATATATTCCACTCGATCATAAACAAAATTTAGTCAAGGAATATAATAGTTATTGTGTTGTAATTATGGTTGAATATCATTTGCACTTAAATAGAATCCATAAGTACAAATATTTTACGCTTTCACGCTTATGCTACTATAATAATAATAAATTCTTTATTGGCATAAATAAAATTTTACGAAAATAGTGAAGCCCTGATTCCTGCGCCATGCATAGTACCTGTGTTACAGGAGCCAGTGTCTTCTCAAGACGACACTGATGATGCTGATATATGGGTTAAGTTTTATGTAGTGAAATTTGGAACGGAGTAAGTTTGAAACCCCAAGAAGGACATATGCTACTTTTTATCTAGCTTCGATTTCGTGCCCGTAATAATCGATATTCGCCCGGACGAAGTCGCAGGCAAAAGCTATTATGAGATAATTAGATAGACTTATCAAATCACCAGGAATTGTTGACAAAAGTATAGAGTAAACAGTTATTTTCCCCTACTTCGACTAATGACCACGAACTGTTTGATAATTAGCTTGAAAGACAAAAGAAAGGGCCGGGGTCATTACGACAAGCTGTTCAAACATAGGGTCCCGTTGTATCAAGATAAAGGGGAATGCTCTCGTGAAAAATTCAGTATCAATTGTGTGGTTGAGTTGTATAGACGTACCTACCTATTTCACCATGAACAAGCTGTTGATCGTCCTTCTGGCCGTGTGCCTTGTCAGCGTAAGTTTTTTTTTAAATATTTTTATAAGTTTGTGTTTGGCCACTGTCCATTTTAGCGAGGAAGGGGTCCATAAAGAAACACGCTTGTCGTTAAATGTGATCTAATTACTTTTTGTTCAAAGGCCTGAGTGTTGTGGCAAATTTTAGGAAGGTTTTTAGTTTCTGTTATAGGATATTTCTGTTTAATTGAGGTACGTCTCATATCACATAAAGTCATTTAATAGATATTATCATTTTAATAACAATAACAAAATAAAAATAATTTAATAAAAATATTACTGACACTGCTGTTATTCCATAATATGTCTTTGTTTTACGTACATAAGTTGTTTTTATATATTTCATTGTACAAAATGCTTTTTTCTAGTAAACAAATTATTTATTAAACTAATTAATTAGTGCTTCTCGAGTTCTACCTATCCCAAAATTCGAAAAGCTATTATTTTAGTTCCTAGGATTTTAAAGTTAATTTTATTTTTTAACTCCTAAATTAAGTTATACAAAACTGGTTTTTACTATAACAAAAATATATATATATCACTAGCTTTTGCTAGCGGCTTTGTGTCAAGATAATAAATATATAGACTATGTTACTCAGAGATAAAGTAGTATACTACTGGTGAAAAAATGTTGGATACTGGTCCAGTAGTCCTTGAGTTTATTCATTGCAAACAAAAATACAATTATTTGTCTTTGTAATATTAGTATACATTGTTAATTAAATTAAAATTATATACTCAGCAAAAGACATTACAGCCCACAACAAAGTATAGTTTGTAGTTACTTTATTCGTAGAGATAATAACATTTAGCGTTAAGCACAAATGTCGAGATGAGGAAGATGAAAAGGGGCATTTACACAATGTTAAACCATCTTTCTTCACACAGGTACACGGTTTCGTGAAACGTGATGCTCCAGCACCATCAGGGCTGGATGCGAAAGTTGCAGATGTAAAGAACACGCTCGAAGACTTCACCAAGACTCTCGGCGAGCAAGCCGCCAAAGTTTTTGACCCCGAAGCAATCAAGAAGGGTTTCAATACTATGGTTGACACAGCAAAACAAACGGTAAGCATTTTCATTGAGAACTATTTTTCGTTAATCTAACACTCATTCAAAACTTCTGGATTATCCAACCTAGTTAACAAGGCTCTGGATTGTAGAGGGTAAGTGAAGGGACATAGGTAGATTTTAGTCAGTATTCATTAAACGCCGAGCGAACGCCGGTGTTCGCTCGGTCATTGTCTTTCTATTGTGTCTCTAATTACGCTACTCAAAAGGTAGTCTGATCTTCCGTCTCACTTCGAAAAAAGGCTTGTGATCCACTGTAACAATGACAATATAGGAGTAACACTGAAGGTCGATAGGTACACAAAACCAAAGTGCGATGTCAACGACGAATCATCGTGTTAAATGGTTTAATTCAGACCATACAATGTGACGATGATTTTCCACCTTAAAAAAGGACTATTATAAAAATAATATTAAGTTAGTTCTGGTAGGCAAAATGTGTGCATTCTCATCAGGTATTTCAATATGTTGTTTTTTTTTTTACTTATACGAATATTTTAAGGCTGAAGACTTTGACCAATGACCTGGTAAGGGCCGCGGGTATCCGATGGATACGAGACGCACGAAACTGGTCATTGTGGTAACACAGTTGTTCAGGGGAAGGTCTATTGTCCAACAGTGAACGTCTTTCAGTTGAAATGATGAAGAATTAGTTTGTTTATTTGAACGCGTTAATCTTAGGAACTGCTGGTTAGAATTATAAAAATTGTTTAGTTTTAGATATCCCATTTATCGAGAAAGGCTTTCTTTTTTAATAACCAAAGATGTGTGTGAATTCCTTTCATTGTTCCTGGCTCTGAGCCACTTCTAACCAACTCCTTAGGAAGATATCCAAGTCGTCCCGCTATCTCCTTTGTGGTCTGCCGCGACCCCATTCTACGATTTCAGAGTACCAATTCGTATTAATAAAAAAATATAACATCTTCATCTTCCTGCCCTTGTCCTATCTTATTTGGGGTCGGCGCAACACGTTTTTTTCTTCCATTCTATCCTGTCAACCGTCATGCTATCACTAACTTTCTTTCCTTTCATATCACTGTTAACACAATCCATCCATAATTTTTATGGCCTCTCTCTCTCCACCTATCCACATGTATACTCATAACTTTTTTAGTAACATGTGCGTTTCATCTCTCCTCTTTACATGACCATACCAAGACAAACGATTCCCCTTAATTTTTTCAGTCACTGGCGCCACTTTCAAACTTCCTCTAATATACTCATAATAAAAAAATATATGATAGGTATATAATAATATAACTGATTGTAACTGATTTTTTGTTTCTTTTCAGTTTGATAAGTTTAAACCATCAAGTCCAGCCAAGCCAGCAGCGTAATCAACAAGACTGATTTGTTCCAGCGTAAATTCAAACCATTAGGTATTATGAACCAGAACCTGTATCGAATTTATATTTTTATATAAATAAATGTTCCTCGGATGAAATAGATTTTTATACTTTTTATTTTGTTTACCTTTACCCTCTACTAAAAACCCTTTTGGAAAGGTATTTTTGAACGTCTTCACAGCAGTATTCATTCTTCGAGGAGGAGTGACTGGCGGTCGCCTCCTTCTGCGAAACAGTAATGCTTGCAAAGGAGGCGGAAGATCGCGTGAAGCAACGGTCCTCACGCCCCAACTGCCGCCGGGATTCCGATCCCGAATTCGGCCACCGTAGGCGCGGGCTTGCGGATGGCGAGAAATGGGTAGCCCGCCGTCCGACCGTCCGGTAACAGTCCGGACCGAGCCCATGTCGTTAACGGCGCGTATTGTTCCACGCGCGCCTCAGGGAGATGTCAGCAAATCGTAGGGGCCCAGCAGGGTCGAATCCTACTGGGGCCATGGGTAGCGTGAAAACGAGACCTGGGGACTTGGGACGATAGTAACGAAGGAACAGGAGTGGGTTTTTAGTCAGTAAAAGTCTGACACTATTTCTCGCTCCGCCCAAGAGCGCGATTTGTCATTGTATGATTTTCTCACCTAAAAAAAGCCACTATAACTCTATTTTGTCACCATGTTTGTCTGCCTTTCCGTCTTTTTTTCATCCATCCTTCAGCATAGATGAAATGGCAATAGATCACTGCAACTAATTACTGCGAACAATTTGCGACCCACGAATGCCCCTCAAGTTAAAAAGTAAAATCTACAAGACCATGATAAGACCTGTAATAGTTATTTATGGATCAGAATGCAGGGTTGTGGAATGTTGAGATGAATGTATGAGAAATGAGTATACGAGGCGCCAGGGACTGAAAAGTTGAAAGCGAATCGTTTGTCTTGGTATGATCATGTGAAGAGGAGGGATGAAACGCATGTTATTAAAAGAGTAATGAGAATACATATGGATGGAGAGAAGGAAGGTGGCCAAACAAGAAATAGCAAAAAGATGGATGGATTGAGTGAGAAGTGATATAAAAGAAAAGGGGGTCAGTAGTAGCGTGAAGGTTGACAAGACTGAACGGAAGACAAAAGAAAATCAAAATGTGACAAGCCACTTTGTTTAAATACTTTTGACATTATTATAATGTTTCATTGTTTAGAAGATGCTGAATGATCTGCTAAATAATGGTCTAGTAAAACTATAAAAAAATGGGTTGACACTTCTCATTAACTAACTGAGCCATGATAAATTAAATCTTTGTACCGTTAAGGGTCAGAAATGCAGTTGCACGGTACCAATATTAAAATGTGTATTTTTTTTTGTAGAAGAATTTCAATGTTTCATGATTGATGTAATTGCAGCATGGAATCTAAAGTATTGAATAAACTAGTTGTAGACCACTGAACTTGTACTATAAAGAAATTTTAAACTTAAGTATTGATAGAGTGAAACCGCATTTTTGACCCCTGACTGTACCTAAAATGCGTTTCTTTAATTACAGATAATGATTTGACTTGCAAATGTCAAATTCCAGACATATTGCCAGCTTTTTGATAAAAGTGATGTCTCCAAATTCGATTTTTTATACCGGTTCATTTAATAAAATAACCTTTAAGGAAAGTAGGACCAATATTCGATGCGAAATCCGAAAATCGATTGATGCACCCAGAATTTTATAGGCCTTCTTTTTTTAATTCTTCTGTGAAATAAGTATAACGCAACAACTCATTTCTGGTGTATATACACGGTGGTCTGGAGCTCAACTGATAATTAACCGCCCGTCTTGCGATTGTTATCTGCCAAGTTTGCGAGCGATAACCGCAACCGCGTTGGCTGTGTAACCACAAAAAACTCAGGTCTCGTGAGTTTAGAAATGAAACAGCTGTTTTCTCCACCGGGCGCGGTTGAAAACCGCTTCATGAGTTCTTAGCTAGTTCCTTTTACCAGGGAGCTCCAGTATATGGGCCTCCCAACACAATATTATATCTAGTTTACAAGAGCGGGACGAGACAGTTGTAGTTTATGCTTTCGAATTAAAAGTTATCATCATTGGTGGGGAGAATGACTTCTCTCGGTCTGGGTGGAGCAGGAGGGCGTGTCAGACTTTTACTGCCTAAAACCACATCGGCCCTACTGTGCCCCTACGGTTTGCTAACATCTCTTTGAGGAGTGCGTGGATCACTAAGTGCTGTCGCCGATTAGGGTTCAGTCCCGGCGATTACCAGACTGCCGGACGGCAAGCTACTCTGCTCAACGTTGGTATTGACATAGTGGTAGTCGGGGTCGGGGTCTTGAACTGACCATTTCCGGTGAGGACTTGCTTCATGTGGTGATGACGCCGTGACGCCTCTAAAGCCACTCCTCAAAGAGGGGACTGACCATCATGACTATGGCGTGGTCATTGTATAGGTCGTCAACCTGTGAATTCACATGTCTGCATTGCAAGAAACCGACACTCGATTCGTTTATCGCTACAATTTTATAAGAGATCTATGCGAAAATAGTACAAAAAGGAGACTTATCATTGTTTAATTATAACTATTATTAGTTTTCAAACCGAAGTTCTTAATAACAATACCAGTAAAGTTGTAATAAAGTGTCAGCAAAAAGATCACTTTGAGTAGTTCAATATTTTTGTCTGGGTTTGTTAATAACAAATTGAGACGAAAAAATAAAATGACACAGCTTTTGCTAGCCTTTCAATTCTTAGGCTTAAATTATATTTTATTTTATGTGTTTGACATTTGCATCTATCAAATTACCTTTAGAAAACGCACAAACTGACCATAATTAGTTGCATAAATTTAAAACAAAATTATTGTTACGAAAACTTATTTCACGTAAAATGATTTTTTACGGATATTTTCGGTTTTTTTATCAATATCGGTTGCTGCACCTCACTATTTATGAAATGGAAAATACTTGCAACATTTGAATTGCCAAATCATTATCTCTTATCAAAAAATAGATTGCATATGGAGTATATCTATGTATGTATCCAATCAAATCCAATGATTAACAAAAGTACGATTTACCTTTATTTTTTTTTTGTTAATTTATTTAGTGAGGATATTTATAGTTGGTGAGATGTAAGCTCCATCTTAAGTCACATGTGATCATCTCAAACGATGAGCTCCTTTTACTTGTTAACTTAACGCAATTTAAATTATTCGGAAAGCACTGAACACTGTGTGAAAATAATTTTATACTATACGTAGTGAAGTTTTTGAAATACAACAGTTTTGTTTTTTTAACCCAAAGGTTGACTGGTATGAATACCTTGTACTGTACATAAAGATTAAATAAATAAATATGTAACAGTTCTGGCATCAATACAAAAATGATTATCTTGTGTTTGCAGTGAGAAATATTTTGTTTTTTTATGTCGTCGACAAGTGTACATACTGCTACATCTTAAGTAGCAGCGGACAGGGCACATTGCTTTCAGAACAGATGATCGATGGGGTCGAAAGGTTTTGGAGTGGCGACTGCGCAATGGAAGACACAGCATTGGAAGGCCTCTCGCCCTTTTGGGAGGCCATCCAATGCTGTGTGAACTGATGACCTAAGAGCCGCGGAAATGGTATGGATGACAGAACTGTTCGTTGTGGTGACGCATAGGAGATGCCTTTGTTCTGCAGTGAACTTTCGGCTGAAATTATGGGGTAGGTGGTGCGAGCCGCATTACACGGTGTTTTTTTTTTTTGTAATATTGGTTAGAAACCGATTTATTAATTGAGAATGAGAGATAAAAGCAGAGTTGCAGAGCTTGTTTTTCATTCACAAAACTTTTCACGTAGATACGTAAGAGTTTTTTATTGTTTAAGAGTGAATTGGCTGTGACACACAGACAGATCGAGACCCGAGTGATCTTATAAGAGTTCCGTTTATTCAGGTGTACTGAGGTGTACGGAGTCCTGAAAAAGATTAAGTTACACAGAAAAAAAATACTTATTGGTAATCAAATATTAGGCTTTTGTCTATTGGTTCTTACCTTTCTCTTTTGGAAACCACCGTATCACCTCTGTGACGCAAAAGGAATATAGAGCCGGCCATTAAGGGGAGGTAGATACGGAGATAGTGGATGCGCTACCGGAAATATATGAAATATGATATTTTGATACAGGTGGAGAAAGTTTGTCATTGTAACCGAGGCAAAATTCTCGTGTTATGAAGCCGGGTGCAGCAGTGACATATTTCTACGTGTACTTATAAACGACATTTTTCAATAAACTTACGAAGAAATAAACAGGGGTTGATGCAGCATTCAGCTTGATACGATAAATACAATAATTGTGGGGGCACGCTCGCGTACTTTTCCGCAGTAGTGCGAAAGACAGTAATTATGCTAAAAGCGGTAGAAAATAAGAGCGGGTTTTCGAGTAAGTGTATTGAAAAAATATTACATACTTATATTGTTTTGTGAAAAAGTTGTTTTTTTTTTAAATCTGAACCATTGCCATTTAAAACTCAAAGTATATTTCGGAATTGAAATTTTTGAATTTACCATCTTCTAGACATTTTCTTATTGATTAATTAAACAAACTGGCTCTACTAAATATATTAATTATTGCCTGCTATTAACTTGCGGAGTTAGTTGCGTTAGTGGAGATACAATTTCTAGACTGGAGGCGAAGTTTCGATACAATTCTAGTTTGCAATGGAAGATATAAATTATATAAATATGATCTACAGGCTCAACTAAAAAATGGTCGCTTATTTACTTTTAAGGAAGATCGAAGAAAATAATCTTTTTTTTGTTTTTCAGCATTAAGCCAGTGGTTGCAAAGGTTCGCCCCTGTAACATAACATAATCAGCTTTATAATATTCCCACTGCTGGGACTCAAGCCTCTCTATGAGAGGGTACGGGCCGTAATCTGCCACGCGGGCCCAGTGCGGATTAAACTTTTTTTTTTTAGGTGGGAAAATCATCTTATGACAAATCCCGATCTTGGGCGGAGCGGGAGACAGTGACAGACTTTTACTGACTAAAAACCCACTCTCGTTCCTTCTTTGCTTTCGCCTCAGGGTCCTGGGTTTCATTTCCACACTACGGTCGGACGGCGAGCCACCCATTGCTCGCCGTCCGCAAGCCCGCGCCTACGGTGATTTGATGCACTTACCGTGTTCGGTGAGAACCTGCGTCATGCGGAAGGTGAGGACGCCGTGAGGTCTTTCCAACCACGCCTCAAAGAAATCCCCCTTATCACCGCCAAAATTGTGGCGTGCCCAATGTCACTTTTCTACGATATTTTGGTTCTAAGAGATGCCGGTTTCTTTACGATGTTTTCCTTCACCATTTTGAGAATAATGGTGACCTAATAAATTACACAAAGTATAATGCACGTTCTTGGGTTTAAACCTGTGGCCTATAACTCGTAAGTAGGAGCAGTTACCATTGGGCTCCACTGTTGTTGATTTTGCTTTCGACCAATGACCACGTTGATTTTAATTGGGAGCATTTGAACTCTTTGATAATTAGACATGAAGACAAAAAAAGAACAAGCGGGGTCAAGTCGCTACGATAAGCAGTCCAAACATGTGGAATGATGATAAAGGGGACTGCTGTCGAGGAAAGCTCAGTAACTATTGTGTTGTTGAGTTGTATAGACAGACCTACATATTTCACCATGAACAAGCTGTTGATCGTCCTTTTGGCCGTGTGCCTTGTAAGCGTAAGTTATTTTTTTTATTGCTATGTAATCTAAGAGCAGGCTAAATACCTAATTTTGTAGACATACATGCATGGCATGTTAGGTATCGAAATCACGAATTAAGCGAAAAAGAAACAGCTGTCGTGTTTGTCTTTTTTCAGAACAGATAAATTGAGAGTATTTTTTTTTGTATTTGATAAAAATGTGTCTTTGACATATAATGCTTGGTAAAATTTTGGATGGTGATAAAAAAAAAATCAGTTGCATAGTGATATTTTATGATTCAGACGAACGGTTTAGGAGCTGGCACGTGATAATACGAGAAATTCAGTAGTAAGGACAAAGTTTTGGTTCAAAATCCTAATTTTGCTAACCCGACTAGTTTTTGACCATTTTTTTTTCGTTAAAACCGATCATAAAATATCTATAAAATTACATGATAACTGCTTATTTGTAACACGTAAATGTTTAGAATTTATTTATTTTCATGTTATTTTTTTTTTAATTATTAAGAACAACGTTTAAATTTAGATTCATGAGTTTTAATAATATTATACATTTTCAAGAAAATTTAGGCCTGATTTTTATAATAAAAATCTGTTTTTTTCTCTTCTCTCGTTCTTTTTTAGGGTTCCGTACCTCAAAAGGAAAACGGAACTCTTAAAGGATCACTTTGTTGTCCATGTGTCTGTCTGTCTGTCAAGACCGTTTATCTCGGGAACGCGTAAAGGTATCGAGTTAACCATATACTCAAGTCTATGGTCACTTGAAGCTGTGAAAAATCAAACTTCTGAGATAATGAAAAAAAGATACGGGCGTTTATGTTGCAAAAAACGTATATTTTGACATTCTTAACAAAATCAAAATTCATAGGGTACATCTCGAGCAAAGTCTCATAGCACAAGTATAGGAAAAATCTGAAAACTGTAAAAAATAAAAATCCTCGTAACTCAATTCGAGATTGAACTGTTTTCATAGGCAAGTTTGTACGGAACTCTCGGTGCGCGAATCCGACTCGCACTTGCCCGGTTTTTTATTAACTATGGGGCTCTGGAAAAAGTGATAATCATTGTCGCTGATAAATTCAATGTTTTTGGCTTTGGATCCTCAGTGTTACCTTGTTAATAAAATAAAGTTCACTAGCTTCTAAAGTGCACTAACTTCTGTTGTTTTATAATTTTACAAGTTGGCTTATGTGAAATAAAAATATATTGTTCTTTTTAATTTTGGAATTGTGTAGGTACAACCAGGAGTCAAAAGTAAAATTACACCCTTATCTAAAACTTCTTTGTAATAGAAATTTAATTAGTTCACAACTAAAAATCAGTTAACTATCAATCAGTCATGACCCTCTTCTACAAATAAAATAAAGACTCTTTAATATTGGTATAGTGCAACTGCACTTTTGACCGACCCCTGACAGTACATAATTTCAATATGTCGTGTTCTTTACACAGACTCACGCCTTCGTGAAACGCGATGCCCCAGCGACGACAGACTTGCAGAAGCAACTAGCAGATCTGCAAGCCCAGTTGCTAGAATTAGGAAAGTCTGTAACCGACCAAACCGCCGCAGCTCTTAGCCCTGAAAATATTAAGAATGAATTGGACAAAGCTATTGCAGCTGCAAAGGAAGTGGTAAGCATTATTTAACTACTTAAATTCGTGTGGAGATTTCCTTAAAACGCCACCTCAGATGCCAGCCACCTACATGGTTTTCATCATGTTTCGTGGTTGCATATGGGAAAAGAGTTTCAAAAATAAAAATTGGTAAAAAAAATTCAAATGAATGCGTCATTAACTCATTCATTTGATAAACGCACGCATGACGCATTCGTTTGATAAACTTTATCGAATGATAGTTTCTGATAAAATGTAGGTTTGTGGAGTAGAGCGAAGAAGAGCAGTGAAGAGTGTTTCCATTGAAACGGAGTGGGGTGGAGCGGATTTGAGCTAATCTTCGCTTCTTGCTCTCGCTCGGCGCTCGATTTCGTTCAGTTCGGCTCAAGGCCTTCGGTGTTTTACAGGTTGCATTTTGAAAAGTGTGCGCGGGAATTGCATGACTTGATTCCGCCATCTCATTTCTACCATCGCACAACCCGACGTACGGCGTGTATCCACCCTTACGTTGTTGTAACCTCTACAGTCCGGACTAAGCGTTCCACCTCGTCGTTCATACCACGTACATCGAAGGACTGGAACAATTTGCCTGCTGCGGTCTAATCCTATCCGATTATAATTTGGGTGTCTTCAAGGCTAGAGTGAATAGACTCTTAATAAACTAGTGCGCCTCATCATCAATGATTGAATCACTCCTTACCACAGGTGGAATCGCAGTCAAGCACTAGTTTATACAAAAAAGGCCGCATGTTCATTTATTTTATTCGAAAATCGGCTTAGTTCCACTTCGCTCCACTTACTCTGCCCACTGACACGGAGTGGAGATTTCGAGCTTGGTCCGCTCCTCTCCACTCCGTCCAGCTCAGCGTTAGTGGAAACGCACTCTAATATCAGGGTCTCAAATATTTCTTATATAATTTTTGATGTTGTAATTTTTCTTTAAAGGTTAAATGTAAATTATCCAGTGTGTGGTCATTTTCGAAAGAATAAAAATGTTACAGTTCATAGCTACCCACCGCTTCTTGGTCTCGCTCGTTACTCGATTTCGTTCTGTTCGGCTCAAGGCCGCATGTTCATTTATTTTATTCGAAAATCTGCTTAGTAGCCCTCCGCTCTACTTACTCTGCCCAATGACACGGAGTGGAGATTTCTAGCTCGATCTGCTCCTGTCCACTCCGTTCAGCTCAGCATCAGTTGAAACGCACTCTAACATCAGAGTCTCAAATATTTCTTATATAATTTTTGATGTTGTAATTTTTCTTCAAAGGTTAAATGAAAATTATCCAGTGTGTGGCCATTTTCGAAAGAATAAAAAAGTTAAACTTCATGGCTACCCTCCGCTTCTTGCTCTCGCTCGGCACCCGATTTCGTTCTGTTCGGCTCAAGGCCGCATGTTCATTTATTTTATTCGAAAATCTGCTTAGTACCCCTCCGCTCCACTTACTCTGCCCAATGACACGGAGTGGAGATTTCTAGCTCTGTCTGCTCCTGTCCACTCCGTCCAGCTCAGCATCAGTTGAAACGCACTCTAATATCAGGGTCTCAAATATTTCTTTTATAATTTTTGATATAGTAATACCTCTTCAAAAGATAAATGAAAATTATCCATGGGGTGGGTATTTTCGAAAGAACTAAAAATTAAAAAAAGAAGTTACACGATAATATAATTGTTTACCAATATATTACAAAATAACTTAAAATAAGTCTATGGTTTGAAAATGTGTCCAAAGATTGTTTGGAAAGACAAGAAGAATAAATAAATACCGATTTTTAATTTCTTTTCAGGTCGATAAATTTAAGCCAGCTACAACAGAAGAAACCAAACCAGCAGCTTAATCAATAAGACTACCATTTCTATAAAAAAAATTACTAAATCAATAATGCCAACATCATAAAATGAAACCATAAAATTGTCAACTGTATTACATTTATACTTATTTATACATAAATTTTCCTTGTACCAAATAGATTTTCTTTTTTTTTCTCAGCCCCTTTCTTTTTCTTTAAAAAATAATTTAGCCGATTGTAAGCGGCGTCATCAATAGACAACTTTTTTGAAGTGAGTAATCATCAAAAAATTCGTCCGGCTCCGGGTCAAACGAGAGGGATTGACAGACTTTTATTAACTAAAACCCACCTATTTTCTTTCAGTTGACATTTTGCATTCCAAGGCTGTGGTAACACAAAGTAATGCGGTAACCGACAGTACACAGTTAATCGCAGGTGCACTCCGGACTTATAACTTCTGACTGGCCTGTTGGTCTAGTGATTAGTGGCCGTGTCAATGCCGGAGGCCGTGGGTTCGATTCCCACCCAAAACAAATGTTTATATGACGAGCACGATCATTTGTTCTGTGTCTGGGTGTAATATATCTATAATATGTGTAATTGTGTATAGCGTAGTCGACCTTATAATGTTCCTACTGTTGGGACTCAGGCCTCCTCTCTAGGAGAGGGAATGGGCTATAATCCACCTCGCAGGCCCAGTGCGGGTTGGTGGATGTCACATGTCTTAGAATTTTTTGGTTCTAGGACATGCCGGTTTCCTCACGATGTTTTCCTTCGTCGTTTTGAGAGCAGTGGTAATGAAATAAATTACACAAAGTAATGCGCCTGGTTGGGTTTGAACCCGCGACATACAACTCGTAAGTCGTGGGGCCGTTACCACTCGGCCACCACTGCTCTATATTAAATGTAATTATTATTAATTATGTATGAGTGTACATATAAGTATGTTTATCAGTTGTCTAGCTTACACACACAAGTTGTCTAGCTTAGCTTGGGACTAGACGGCGTTGTGTGATAGTTGTGGAATATTATTATTATATATAGATTGATGGAAAAAGAGAGAGTGGCCAAACAGCAGATGGAAGGATTGTGTAAGGAGTGATATGAAAGAAACGGAAGATAGTTATAGCGTGACGGGTGACAGGATAGAATGGAAGAAAAAATTGGGGAATTGCATGACTTGATTCCACCATCTCTTTTCTACCATTGGACAACCCGACGAACAGCGAGTATCCACCCTTACGTTGTTGAAACTTCAACGGTCCGGACTAAGCGTTTCGCTTCGTCGTTTTTATCGCGTACATCGAAGGACTGGAACAATTTGCTTGCTGCGATCTTCCCGTCCAACTATAATTTAGGTTTCTTCAAGGCTAGAGTGAATAGGCTCTTAATAAACTAGTGCGCCTGACCATCAATGATTGCATCTCCGCTTACCATCAGGTGGGATCGCAGTCAAGCACTGGTTTATATAAATTTAAAATCGCCGACCCGATGACCGCCGACCTCCGACCATATGGGACAAGAGCAGGATGACGTTGTTATTTCTTAGTAACAACTCGAATTTGGATTAACGCTCAATTAAAGTCAATCAACTTGTCAACTTGAAATCTGAAGCGAAGCTGTTGGACGGAACTGACATTAGTAGATTTTTGCTATTCGTTAAGGGTACTTATACAGAAGCCAGGAAATCTGGCCACAGTGTAACCCACATGCTGAGATGCCAAGTACTCAGTTGTGAAGGTTAGATAGGCAGTCCCTACATGTAAAAATATCCGTATTGATAGTACCTAATAAATGATCCTTCAGACAGTATTTTGACCATGGATTATGGTGGCCAATCTCAACAGATATTAGCCTGGTTAACAGGAAAAGCGACACTTGGGGGAGACCTACATCCAACAGTGGACATTCTTCGGCTGAAATGATGATGAATAGGAAATATTATAGTACTGTGTTTAGTATGACAAGCTGATGCTATATTTTATTACGAGTACATTTACTGTTAGGCTGATTTACATGTTATAACAGAAACAAGGCAATTCCCTTTTTCTGAAATTTCCTTTATCTTGTTATTTTACTCATCATGACTAATCTTTAATATATTATCCAGACCGAATTTGGGCCACGGTGGCTAACCTCAACGAATCAGCAAAGAATGCAAGAGAGATTAAAATGCACTAGCACATGCGCAAACACTGATGCACCCTGTTCCTTTACTCTTAAAGTCTATAAATACACTTCTGGACACATCTATTGGCCCACCTTGTATTTTCAGTTTCGTTTAGTCCTAGCTAAAATTTTATATTAGGTCGAGCAAAAAGCTTTTATGCAGTTTTGAACCTGGCACATTCACAATTTCATTCAATAGTCTTTTTTTGAATTTCGAACACAGAATTTAAAGAAAAAAAAGACAATTTGGAGCCTGTTTATTGATATCAAACAATCGAATACTAAGAAAACTTGGTTTTATTGGTTTACTTGGATTTAATTCTTGAAAAAGTGATTGATATCTTTGGTTTTGCAACAAACATTACTTATTCTTAACATTAAAGTGAGGTTCTATCAATAATCTATGGATACTTCACCTGAAGTCGCCGCCCAAGCTGTGGCACTTATTCAGGTCGGACACAGCCAAAGAAACGTGAGTGCTTAACTTAATTTAAGTCGATCTGCGGTCCGAAATGTTTATCGGAGGTATCTAGAGACTGGCGGCTTTGTTCGTCGCCAAGGAAGGCCACGATCTCGAGTCACAACTGAAAGGCAGGATCGATTCATCGTGACGACCAGCTTGAGAAATCGTCACCTTACCTCCATTGAGATACAAAACCAACTTCGCGACTTCCACGGAGTATCTGTGAGCGCTCGAACTGTTCGGAGAACGTCAAAAGAACGCGATATGGTACCACACAAGCCAGCTAATGGGCCCAAACTAACGCGAGCCCACTGAACAGCGCGCCTTCATTTCACACGCAGTCATTTAAATTGGACACAGCAAGATTGGAGCCGTGTACTCTTTTCTGATGAGTCTAAAATTTTGTTATATGGCAATGATGGAAGGAAGAAGGTCTACCGACGTAAGGGAGAGCGTTTCGCACAATGCTGCTTTGAAGAGAGGGTTGCTTATGGCGGTGGCTCATGGACTGTCTGGGGCGGTATATCCGCGAGCGGCAAAACTCAACTTGAGGTTGTTACAGGACCACGGCTGCCAACATTAAAT
The DNA here is from genome assembly GCA_949316375.1 of Mythimna vitellina. Lineage (NCBI taxonomy): Eukaryota > Metazoa > Arthropoda > Insecta > Lepidoptera > Noctuidae > Mythimna > Mythimna vitellina. The sequence goes on from OX438696.1 coordinate 9,284,561, forward strand.
GCTGAAAGGTACATTCGTGAGTGCTTAGAACCTCACGTGATACCATACGCGGACTATGTGGGCCCAAACTTCCTTTTTATGCATGATAATGCAAGAGCCCATGCGGCCGGCATCGTCAGGGAATATCTTCGGGATGTGAACATCACAGTTATGGACTGGCCAGCCAGAAGCCCAGACATGAACCCCATTGAGCACATGTGGGATGAGCTAAAAAGACGTGTTGGGGCTCGTCAGCCAGTTGCCCAGACGATGCAGGAGTTGAAAACAGCCATAGAAGAGGAATGGGAGATTATCCCTCAAAATATCATAGAGCGGTTGATAAACTCTATGCCTAATCGTATGAGAGCTGTGGTAGATGCCCATGGAGGCAACACGCGTTATTAAATTAAACCTTTATTTGATAAAACATGTTTTTTTATTCAAAAATCAATTGCCTTTAACAAGGCGCAAATCCGACTTGTTAGGCGTAGCTCCATGTCGTATGGTATTCTGAATTCAAATTTAAAACAATACGATCTAAAAAGATGGTAAAATGTATCAGGTTTAAAACTGCATCAACAGTTTTTGTTCAATCTAGCAATCATATTTCGGTAAGGGCCATCGAAACCTAAACTCTAAGGTGGGCCAATAGATGTGTCCAGAAGTGTATAATAGGAGAAAGATCAGGCACCAGGATCAATGGCTTTACGTGCTTTTCGAGGCACGGGGGAATCACACCAACAAGTTCCAGCTAGCCGCAGATTATTACGCAATGAAAAAAAAAAAAATCCCGACTTAATTGTTTACAAGCACGAGCTCTATACGTGTGATAGAGCTCGTGCTTGCAAACCACGAGGCCAACGAGGCAACTAAAAACAACTGACGGACCATCAGGCGGTGAGCCAGTAATATCCAAAATTGGTGCTCTGAGATCGTACGACGGGGTCGCAGCAGACCAAAAAGGAGATGATACGGCCACTTAGATGTTTTCCTTAAGAATTGGCTAGAAGATATAAGTACTTAATAAGGGTCAACTCGACATACAAATTTTAAGACCCACTCTTTCGGAAGCTCTACTGAGGTCGTCAAAGAGCATTGTGTTGAGCTCCTCACTAATCTCAGCCATGACCACTATGTGTAGTCTAGTCTAGTTCGGAACCTCGAAGACAGACCTCCATTGCGGCCGTGAATAGTTTCGGAGAAATGACGTCTCCCTGCCTCACTCCCTGCTGCAGGAGGTAACTAAATATGTTTAGCATAGCATAGTCGGCCTTATAATGTTCCCACTGTTGGGACTCAGGCCTCCTCTCTAGGAGAGGGAATGGGCCGTAATCCACCACGCGGGCCCAGTGCGGGTTGGTGGATGTCACATGTCTTCGAATTTTTAGTTCTAGGACATGCCGGTTTCCTCACGATGTTTTCCTTCACCGTTTTGAGAGCAGTGGTGATGAAATAAATTACACAAAGTAATGCGTATGGCTGGGTTTGAACCCGCGACTGTAAGTTTGTCACTCGTAAGTCGGGGCCAATACCACTTGGCCACCACTGCTCTCCCTAAATATGTTTAACACACTAATATTATACACTACTACTATCAACTATATATGCGCGTCTAAAATGTTTATAATGTTTACTGTGGTGAGAAAATAAATACTTAATATTATAAAGGCGAAAGTTTCTGAGTGGGTATGTTTGTTACTTCTTCACGTTCAAACAACTGAACGGATTATATTTATTTATTTAAACTTCATGTACAGTAGTGGTACATAGGCGGACTTAATGCAACAAGGCATTCTTTACCAGTCAACCAGTAACCAGTCAGTCTGATTTTGATAAAAAAATTATTTTGTGAGTAGGTCCCTTGGGACAAATTTTACTTTTACGCGCAAAAGTTGCTGGCTGCATGTAGCATACTTATCTAGACGGCAAGTTTGGCGAAGTCATTGAGCGATTGGCTACAGCACTTCGTGTCGTGGTTTCGATTTCTGCCCCCCTAGCCAAGTTACAACCGTTTTGTTTCGATTCCCTTTTCGTCGATCGCCTCGAGTAGGCCACGTCTCCGATTCCTTTGTTCTGAGTTCTGACGCTCAACGCTCAGTCCCGTGATCAGAACAAAGGAATAGCAGGCGTGGCCGACTCAAGGCAATCAACGAAAACAGAATCGAAACGAAACGGTTGTAACTTGGCTTGGGGGGCTGCACGCCACAAATATTTGTAGATATGGCCTACTGCTAGTTGTTTCAGGTCTAGATGTCTTGTGTATGCGAGTTTACATGTTTGTGTGCTCAAACGGCTGTACGGATTTCGATGAAATTTATTACACGGATACACCATGTCTTGGAAAAGCACCTGGGATATTTTTATCGGGAGAGTATGTTCCCTTGAGATAATTTTCTACTATCAGGCGGGTGAAGCTGCTCACAGCAGCTAGTTAAGCATATTTATGTATTTTTATAATATTTTGTACACTGGATCCAACTTTCGAATGTGAGCTCTCTCTCTCTATCACTCTTAAGTTCACTGGGAGAAAACTCATCGTTGAGATGAGCTCGCTTTCGTTTATAAATTATTCAATTTTAATATCTTTATTGTGGATCATAGGTTTGTACATAATACAGGTCTTGAATAATTAAATAGATCAGCTACGTCCCACTTTTGGGGCATACAATAGTCATATAGGAATATAGGTACATTACCTTTACAATTTTTTTATAATTTGTTTTAATCACTGTCAGTGTACTATGTTAAGTTTTGGTGTAACATTAAGAACTTTGTTACGCTGTCTTAAGTTGGGCCTGCGCTAGATTAGCCAAGCACGAGCGAAGCACGATTCGTGTAGTGTGTACTGACTCTAGCCCCCCTAGCCAAGTTACGATCGTTTCGTTTGCGTCGAACGCCTCGAGTAGGCCACGCCTCCGATACCTTTGTTCTGACGTCATCTCAATGCTCAGTCAAGTGGTCAGAACAAAGGAATTGAAGGCGTGGCCTACTCGAGGCGTTCGACGCAAACGAAACGATTGTAACTTGGCTATGGGGGTTGAGGATCTAAGCACGAGTGACACTACACGAATTGGAGCTCGGCTCGTGCTTCGCTAGTGCTCAGCTTCTCCAGCGTAGACCCACCTTTACTGAAAAATCTCTCACCTATTATCGCTATTTCATCAAAGCTTTATCATGATCCGTACCATGACCGTACGAGGAAAAATTTATGTATAATTAGCAACAATAAAAGGAATAATTTATGCAACTTAATTGAGGATACTTTTTATATGTATGATTATTGCCACTATCTTTATCCAGGCGGTGATATTCAACAAATGCTGCAGGGCATTGATCATAAAATAAAAAACTTTAATAAAAATGACTACTGTGTTATTATGATGGGAGAGATGGACTTCATACGGACTGGAAACTATCACGATATTATATTTCTTATTAGAGAAACCATCGGGAAAATCAATAACACGAATGTGATTATTTGCCTTCCGACGTACAGATACGGCTATTATACAACTATATATAATGCAAGAGTAGAAACTTTTAATAATCTCTTATATCTAGACAACTTAACGCACGAATATGCCTACTTATTGGACTCTAATGCAGAATTAAGTTGTGGCTATGAAATGTTTTCTGCGATACAAGGACACATAAATGGAACAGGAATAAGGAATATTTTCGCTAATCTCAAGAGGACTATAACTGAAATCGACGATGAAAATAATATGACAATATCTAATTCTTCTACCTCAGAAATTGAGCATTCAGACATGTTTTTTCTATAACTATTTGATTATTATGCATCAAAATATCGCGGGACTCATCAACAAGGTGGACCAACTAACACTACACCTGCAAGAACTAGCTCAACAAAGAAACAGTATAGACATAATTTGCATCACGGAACACTTTATGGAGCGAGGACACGAGGAGCTTCTTTCAATACCTAATTATAAATTAGCCCCTTACTATACAAGAAGTACGAAAAGAGGAGGAGCCTGTATTTTGGTGAAATTTGGTCTCCAATATAAAGAACTTACGAATGTCAGTAAAATGTCAATTGAAGGCGTTGTCGAAGTTTGTGCAATAGAACTAATACCACATGACACAATCATTATTTGTATATACAGAGTACCAAAGATAAACAATTTAGAAGTTTTCTATTCAAAATTGAACATTATATTATCAAAATACTGCTACAACTCGAACAAGAATGTAATTCTATGTGGTGATTTTAACATTAATATTTTAAAACAAGATAAATTATCTCTTGAATTTATTAGTTTCCTATTGAAGTACAATCTATGTTTACAAATTAATCAACCAACTAGATTACAAAGTAATACGTGTATTGATAATTTTGCACATAATATTTCACGAAAATGTACTCATAATGTCCTTGATCTACATATGTCGGATCACACGGCACAAACTTTAAAAATTCCTGTAAAAAAGACATGTTTAATCAAAAGCTGGAATATAAAAGTGCGTGACTATAGTAATGAAAACTTGATGAAATTCAAAGACTGCTTGAAATCAATTTCCTTTTCTGATATCTACCTCACTAAAGACCCTAACGTAGCTTATAACAACTTTTTAGACCTATTCCAATTGTTTTATAATTTATGTTTTCCAATTGTGTATAAAAAAAGAAAATTAATAAGGAATCCAAATTGGATAACGCCTGGTATTAGACGGTGTAGCCAAATAAAAAGACGGTTGTTATGGCAACATAGATTAAATCCATCTAAGATAAATGTGACAAAACTTAGAAATTATTCAAACAGACTTAAGAAAATTATAAAATTGACACAATTAGCAAAGAATAATTATAAAATTGAGACAGCATATAATAAATCGAAAATGACATGGAATATAATAAATGGAAATAGAAGCAACTCTCCACCAGAGTATATAAAAGAAATAAATTATGACGGAATTACATACACTACTCCCAAAGACATAGCAAATACCTTTAACGACTACTTCATAAGCCAAGCAGAAAAACTTTCCACTGCTTCGACACAATTAACCACTGATAATAAAATAAATTTCTCTGCACAGTCAATGTTTTTGGCCCCTATCATACCAAATGAAGTAAATAAAATAATAAAAGATTTAAAAAATAAAAATAGTGTAGGATACGACGACATTTCAACAAAGGTTCTAAAATATGTTTCAGAAATAGTATCACATCCTCTCAGCTACATATTTAATTTAAGTATTGAGTCTGGAAGCTACCCTGAGAAACTTAAACCTACTGTCATAAAACCTTTATTTAAAAAAGACGATGAAAAAGACATTAAAAATTACAGGCCAATAGCTCTCATTCCGGTTATATCCAAGATACTCGAAAAATGGATCTATAGGTCTATAGAGGCATACCTCAACAAACATAATATACTTGTAAAAGAACAAAAAGGATTTAGGAAAGATCATTCAATAAATATGGCAATATATGACTTTCTTAATGATATCATAGCTAACATGAATGAAAGAATCCCAGTATCAGCAATTTACATGGACATGACCAAGGCATTTGACTTGGTCAACCATGAAGGGGGATACGGGATAAGAGGAAATGTCTTATCACTCATAAAATCTTACTTAAAAAATAGAAAACAACACACAGAAATAAGTCGAATTTGTAAGTTAAATAAAACTGTTATAAAATACACATCCAAAGAACGCATAATATCTTACGGCGTGCCCCAAGGCAGTGTGCTAGGACCTTTATTATTTATTATATATATAAATGACTTTCCCCAGAATATACCCTATCCTATGACATTGTTTGCCGACGACAGTACTATCATTGTTGAACTTGACAAAAATAATAAAGACTTTGAAGCTAAAATAATCAATGCATTACAACAAGCAGTTAACTGGTTGGAGCATAACAACTTAATTATAAACTTGAAGAAAACAAAAATTATGAACTTTCGGCAAAGAGTAACTAATTCGGAACTAAATGTAATTTTTAATAATGAAAAAATTGAAGAAGTCGCAAATACCAAATTTTTAGGCTTATCAGTCCGCGACGCGCGCGCTTGCCGATCGGTAGTGTCGTGTCCTTGAAAATGGCTTCTAATGTGGTAAAGTGTAACTCGTGCAATGTTGTTATAAACGAAGTGCTTGCGTTTATATGCAATAAGATGGATGTTATGGATGAAGAAAGCATTAGTCGCATATGCAAAAGTGCTTTTTCGGAGTCTGATATCGAAAATGCTAAAGATCTGCTTTTTCATTCTATTCCGACGGTAAAGCGGAAAAAAATAAGGAAGAGGGACGGCAAAACGCTTCGAAACATTGATGATATACTCTGTTTATTAAAGGAAACTGACCCGGAAGAAATCCCAACCTTCGTGGCTCGAGACCTGCAGAAACTTCCACCTGTTCTATTCGACCATGTCGATGTTACAAGGTTGTTGAAAGATTTACTGAAACTTCAAAATGAAATGACTCAGATAAAGGAACAATATGCTACTATTGACCAGTTACAACAGTTAAAATTGGATCTTGAGTCGTTAAAAAATACGTCATTAGTAAATTTTTTTCCGTGTACTATGAACACAAAACAAGGCGCTTCGGGGATTGACGGCTATGAAGAGGGGAGTAGTGGTCCTGTTGGATTGCCACCAATATGTGTGACCGAAGGAAATAAATTCAAATCTCCATCTGCGACTTTAGTTGATAAAGAGGGTAGTTGTAAAACACCGCAACCGGTACGTGCGAAACAGAGCGGCCGGCCCGAAGCGAGGTCCGAAGTCCGCGAGGCGGCCATCCATCGACCGCAGACGAGTCGAACATCCACGAACGTAGCCGAGTGTGCGCCAACGCAAGCGCCTCGATTGTTTACATCGCCGACGGGACACACGAGCGCTCCGAATGTACAACACGTCGCCTCACAAAAACAAAGATGTTTTGCTGATATTGTACGTGATGGGCAATGGAAAACGGAACGTAATGATGAAGGATGGATCGAGGTACAGAGGAAGAGATACAGGAATCGTTTTATTGGAAACAGGGGGAAGGCTGTGATAGATCCCGCAGTGAAATTCAAAGCGGCCGATATACAAATTCCAATGTATATTTATTACGTGGCGAAGGAAGTGACTGTGAGTGATATAGTAAACTATATTAGAGATAAATGTAATATTACCGTTACACTTGAAAAAATGAATATGAAATTGGAAAAAGATTATAATGCTTATAAAATATTTGTCCCAAAATATAAGTTGGACATGTTCATGGAATCAGACTTTTGGCCAGAAGGAATAGCTTTTCGTCGTTTTATAAACTTCGATCGGCAGATTAAAGGCAGAGAAGAAATTCTGAAAAAGAATGTTGTTAACTCTAATCATGATGGGTTCAACTAAATTAGTAAGTTACAATTGTAAAAGTGTGACTCGTTCTGTAGAATGCATAAGACGGCTTTGCAAGACGGCAGATATAATTGCCTTACAGGAAACTTGGCTACTACCCCATGACATTCCGTACCTTGGCAGCATCGACAGCGACTTTGGTTTCGTCGGTAGCTCGGCTGTGGATACTTCTGCGGGCATCCTTCGTGGTAGACCGTTTGGAGGAGTGGCTATCTTGTGGAGAAAGAGTGCGTTCCCCACAGTATCAGTGATAACATGTTCTAGTGTGCGTCTGGTAGCAGTAAAAGTCGAACTCAGTGATCGTGCTATTATCATTTTTTCGGTGTATATGCCTACTGATTCAACAGATAATTTGATAGAATTTACCGATTGCTTATGTGAAATTAACGCAATAATAGAAAGTAATAATGTGGAATCTGTGTTTATATTGGGTGATTTCAACGCACATCCAGGTGAGCTTTTTGACATTGAACTAAAAAATTTTTGTGACGATCAGCTGTGGTCGTGTGTTGACAGGGAACTATTGCCGTCGGATACATATACTTTTGTAAGCGACGCGCATGGGACGCGGCGCTGGCTAGATCACTGTGTTGTGACTAGTGCCGCGCGGCTTACCGTTGTGAGTGCGTCAGTTCTTTATGACATTTACTGGTCTGACCACTACCCTGTTCTACTGGAGTGTGATTTTACCCTAATTAAACCTAAAATAATGCCAACTAATTTTAGTAAAAATCTAGTGGCCTGGGGTGAGAGGACCCAAAGTCAAATTTATGAATATAATAAACTTTGTCATAATAAACTGAAAAATGTTGATTTTCCGGCGGAGATGAGTAGTTGTGCCGATAAAATGTGTTCTAATGTAAAACATAGGCATTGTTTAGATAAATTATACGATGATATTGTGAGTATATTAACATATGCGTCTAGATGTTCAGCAATTGTTAAACGGAAACGTAAGAAATGTAGCATAGCTGGGTGGAACAGATACGTCAGGGAGGCTCATGCGAAGGCCAGGCTTTGTTATCGGACATGGGTGATAAATGGAAAACCATCTGTTGGAAATATTTATGATGAAATGTACGAATCCAAGAAGCTTTTTAAGTCAAAATTAAAGTGGTGTCAGAAAAACGAGCAAAAAATTAAAATGGAAATCATTGCAGACCACCACTGTAAGAAGGATTTTAAAGGTTTCTGGAAAAAGACGAAGCAATTGAATCCGAAGCCTGGTCATCCTGTGAGTGTTGCTGGCGTGCATGAACCACAAATGATTGCCAATCTTTTTCAGCAAGTATTTAAAGTGGAGTCTCCTTTGGGTACGACGTCGCAGATGATCGATGTTGACTGCAGTGCTGGAGACCTTAAAGTTAGGTTTACAGCCAAAAATGTAGCGCACATTATTGAAGGTATGGTAAGAGGTAAATCTCCTGGTCACGACAGTCTCAGCATCGAGCATCTGCAAAATGCAGGCTGTCACTTGCCGAGGGTTTTGGCTATGTTTTTTAATCTTTGTGTTAGTCACTCTTACTTACCTGATAATTTAATGTACACTGTTGTGGTACCAATAGCTAAGAATAAAACTGGAGATACTTCTGATGTGCTAAATTATAGACCAATCTCATTAGCCTCGGTTATAGCAAAAGTACTGGATAGTCTGCTTGACCAGCAACTGAGCAGGAATATCAAGCTCCATGACGCGCAATTCGGATTTAGATCTGGTTTGTCTACGGAAACTGCAATCATGTGTCTTAAGCAGACTGTACAATATTACAGTGATCGAAAGACTCCTGTCTATGCATGCTTCCTAGATCTCTCAAAAGCTTTCGATCTGGTGTCGTATGACAAGCTATGGGAGAAGCTGCAGACTGAGACAGATTGCAGTCCGGAAGTTATTTCTATTTTTAGATATTGGTACGACAATCAGAAAAATTGTGTCAAATGGGCAGGCTCTTTCTCGGATGAGTATAGGTTGCAGTGCGGGGTGAGGCAGAGTTGTCTGACCTCACCTAAGCTCTTCAACCTGTACATAAACCGACTCGTCGGTGAGCTCAGCAGTGCCAATGTCGGGTGCTATATAGACGGGGTATGTGTCAACAATATCAGCTACGCAGATGACATGGTACTGCTGAGTCCATCGATAGGTGGATTGCGTAAGTTGGTTCGAATGTGTGAGTCTTATGCGGAGGCCCATGGGCTCAGATACAACGCTAAGAAAAGTGAATTGTTAGTCTTTAAAGGGCGTGGTAAAAGTTATGTAACTGTACCCTCAGTCACCTTAGCTGGTACTGTTTTAAACAGAGTCACACAGTTTAAGTATCTGGGCCACTGGGTTTCCGAAGACCTTAGAGATAACACGGATATTGGGAGAGCACGTAGGGCGTTGGCTGTCCGGTGTAATATGTTGGCCCGCAGGTTTGCACATAGCAGTAATCAAGTGAAAGTTACGCTTTTTAAGTCTTACTGCCAAACACTTTACACGTGCAGCTTGTGGGCTAACTACACGCTGGGAGCATATAGCGCCTTACGTGTTCAATACAATAACGCGTTCAGGGTGTTGCTGGGATTACCACGGTTCTGCAGTGCCTCCGCCATGTTCGCAGAAGCGCACACTGATGGCTTTCATGCCCTTATTAGGAAGCAATGTGCGTCACTGATGAGCCGTGTTAGGACCAGTAACAACAATATTGTGAACGTGTTTGCGGACAGGTGGGACTCTCCATTGCTACACCATTGGATACGCTTGCACGCTACACGGTGAGTACTGGACGGTTCTCCTCACCGCACTGAATGTGTGTAGTTTTTTTTTTTTTTTTTTTTTTTTTTTTTTTTTTTTTTTTTTTGTTTTGTATATGTTTCTGTTTGGTTAATGTACTGTGAACTGTTTTCTTATTTTTTCCGTTGTGTTTTGTGTTTAATATTGTGTGTGTTTTATAAAGCTGTATGTGTTACCTATGGACGGAAAGGTCCGAAATAAATATTTATTATTATTATTATTATTATTATTAACAATCGACAATCAACTTAATTGGAAACAGCATACTTCAATGTTAATTAAAAAAATTAGTAAGTTCGCTTTCGCTTTGTACAAACTAAAGAAAGTAGTCAATCAAGCAGCGGCAGTCACTGCATACTATGGATATGTCGATTCTATACTACGCTACGGAGTCATATTTTGGGGTAACTCCTGCAATAAAGACATGGTGTTCAAATCGCAAAAAAGATGCATTAGAGCTATTACCGGTATAAAAATAACTGATAGCTGCAAACCTTATTTTATATTGTTAAAAATTATGACTTTACCTTGCTTGTACATATTTGAGACTGCTTTATTTGTTAAAAAGAACATGCAACTATTTAGAAAAGCATCTGAACATCGCTACAAAATAATCAGACAAGAATATAGACATGAACTATGCATTCGACCATCAAAAACCGCCTTGATGCACAAAAGCATACTATGTATGGCCCCAAAAATATTTAATAAATTACCAAATGAAATTAAGGACCTAAATATTAATCAATTTAAGAGTAAATTAAGACATTTTTTATTGGAGAAATGTTATTATAATATTGACGAATTCCTTAATGATAAATTGTAAGCTATTTGACATTGATTTTATTTATTTTTGACATTGTATTATTATTTTTAGTATAGTTACTTGACATTGATATTTATTTAATTTTGACATTGTATTATTATTTTAGTAAGTTAATTGACATTGATATTTATTACATTTTGACATTGCATTATTATTCTAATTTCTATTAATTGAGTTATGTTATGTTATAATTATTCTATTTAATATGTTGATTAATTCTGATTTATAATAATTACTAAATATGAGAAAGAGTGTACACCTTTAAGGTAGATTTTTGAGGAACTAACTATTCATTTATTATTAAGATCTCATGTAAAATGTACCAAAAATCACACCAATAAATGAATTTTGAATTTTTTGATCATCAAAATCTAACATTGTCTATTCTTTTCAGCCCTCACTCAGTCAAAAGTTCAAAAAATGTAAACAGGATTCGACTTGACAAGTCCAAAGTCTTCTGCAATTACTATGTAAATTGCAAACCCATTTATTAATTACCTAGATCAATCGACCCGGGGTCACTCAGATAAGTTGTAGGTACAAACATGCCGTTCATTTGCCATCAAGATAAAGAGAATTTCTGCAGTTGCGAATGCAGTTTGCATTGTGTAGTAGCATTGTAAAGACGTGAACACAAACTATTTCATCATGAACAAGATGTTGATCGTTCTTCTGGCCGTGTGCCTTGTTAGCGTAAGTATTGGCTTCACTTTATTTTTTGTTTTTGTAAATTTAGAGTTAGGCCCAGTTTTCAGTAAACCTAGCGTGTAAATGAATGCCTTGCCTAGCTAGATTTTTAAATAAAGAATTTAAAGCTGTTGTACGTTCTTAGATTAGATAGGCTCTGTGTTGAATTTTTAACTCCGTGGGACTTTTTTTTTGAGATGGGAAGTAGTCAAATAGCTCCTATCACTCTGGGTGGATCTGTGTTCCATCAGTAGCCCTTTGATTTCTAGAGCTGCAGTAATTCAAACAATCACAGCCCGACTTTCTGCGGGGAGATGTGAAAATTCAAGTATTATAGTTGTTATATACGCTTAGGCGTAGTCTAGTGTTAGTGAAAATAGTTATTATTATTTTCAATTTTACTTTACTGCCTCTATACAAATGGACAACTGTTTGTTTTTTTTTTTTTGCTCCATACAATAATTTACAAACAATATAATTCCTAACACATTTTTTTCCGTACATTCTATAGTACCTACATCTATAGTACCGACTATGTGATATGATTAATTTTTAATGTTAGATTAACCTGCCTGTACGTTTTTAAGTTTATCTAGAACATTTGCGTGCCTCAGTAAGCACATAAAATCGTTAGTCCCAGTTGTCATTCGTAAATCTTTGACAGTCGTCACAGGAAGACGCCAGAAAGTCTGATCATCAGCTTATCAAAGGAGTATTGTGTTGTCCAGTAACTGAGTTGTGGAGGTCTATTGGTTAGTCGCTACATGTAAAGTTGCATCCAGTTGGACTAGAAGCTGACTCCAAACTAGTCCGGAAAAGGCCCTGGCCTTAAATCATCTTCCTGAAGATGATTTTACATTAACTTGTCTCATTTTTTTTCCACAGACTCAGGCGTTCGTGAAACGCGATGCCCCCGCTGCTGACGGCAAGAACTATCTTGAGACTTTACAAAAGCAAATTGAAGAGTTTGGCAAGTCTGTGAACACCCAAGTGTCCAATGCTTTCGATCCTGAACAAGTCAAGAAGAATTTCAACCAATTTGTTGACGGTGTTACGAAGACGGTAAGAGTTCATAAAAAAAAAAAAAATTGAGTTCCCCATACTGATTTTTTACTAGCTTAGCTTAGTCGGCCTTATAATGTTCTCACTGTTGAGACACAGGCCTCCTCTCTAGGCGAAGGAATGGACCGTAATCCACCACGCGGGCCCAGTGCGGGTTGGTGGATGTCACACGTCTTCGAATTTTTTGGTTCTAGGACATGCCGGTTTCCTCACGATGTTTTCCCTCACCGTTTTGAGAGCAGTGGTGGTGAAATAAATTACACAAAGTAATGTGCCTGGCTGGGTTTGAACCCGCAACCTACAACTTGTAAGTAGGGGCCGTTACCACTTGGCCACCACTTCTCTCTGATTTTTTACTAACTGATGACAAAATTGATGATGATGATGATGATGAGCAGCATTCAAAATATGACCACTCGAAACTCCAACTATGGCCATCCCGAACACCATTGCGTCTGTTTGTTCTATCAAAATTGAGCCTTGCCTAGTGTCAATGTCTATGTTTAATAGTTAAGATGCCTATTTCAAAAACATCAATGATAATAGATTTGTGATTTTAGAATATTATCAAGCTCTGTGAGAGTTTCTGGAGCTTTCCTCTAAAATTCTTGGTCATTATGCTATTGTCCGTACTATACCACAATAGATATAAATGTAGCAGAATCCATTTCATTATTACCTGCAAAGTGGATACTTATATTTTTTTTTTCTTTCAGATGAACGACATGAAAGCGGCGACACAACCCAAAGCCTAAATATAAGACTTATTGATGTGGCAATAGAGTTTAGTCCTTTTTGTCTTATGCTTAAGAGATATCAAAACATCGAATATTTTCACTGGCTTTGAGGCCAGTACACACATAACTGTATAACATGATACTTTTCGACATAGTATGAAATAGAATTTTTTATAAAATTCGATTGTTTAATTTAATTTCCCGTACGATGGTTTATTTTTTGTTTGACAAGGGCTATGTTAAAAGAAAGAATCATACAACGTTATGGTGATCAAAATAAGCAATCGGTTATTAGAAAATCCAGGGCTGCGGCATTGCTCGAAAGAGTCACTGCAGCCCTTTTTGTTTCGGTGGAATTATTATCTTATGACATCCCCCGCTCTTGGGCGGAGCGAGAGATAGTATCAGACTTTTACTGACTAAAAACCCACTCCTGTTCCTTCGTCGCCTTTCGTGCCAGGGCCCAGTCTTCCACTGCGGCCTTGGTACTCAAAGAGCAAAGGAAAAGTTTAAGGCACAAGGGTGGGCTTTAGTCAGAAAAAATATGACTCTCCATCTCACTCCACATAGAGCTGGACAAGCTATTTGATGATTTCTCCCCCAAAAAAAGATAATCAGAACATACCTACTTAACTATATATAATACTTACTACAAGTACGGGACATGTGAGTTAATGAACAATGGACATCTATAACTGAACCTTTGAGAGTACGAATGTACTACAACTGTATCAATCGTAGACATGTATCTTCTTGGCTTTGTTCATGCGTGATCTCATCAATGTTTTGCTTACATCAGGCAAGAGCTAGCTCATCATTTTGTAATAACTATTCTTGACCAGCCATTATTACCCCTACATTGGTATAGTTACCATTTTATAGAAAACTGCTGGAAACAAAAGATAAGAAACATCTATTATCATCATTATTTCAGGCAAAAGGTGTCCACATACGTGGATATAGGCCTCCCCTAGTGTCGCCACAACGACCGTTCCTGTGCGTCTCATATCAATTGGATTTCCACGACCCTCACTAGGTTATCGTTTCATCTTGTGAGTGGCCAAACACCGCTGCGTCTTCTAGCGTTCGCTACTCCAGTACCTTCTGATCGCCATCAACCATCTGTTCTGCGAGCAATATACCCTGCCCACTGCCTTCTAAATTTGGCGATTTTTTGGACTATGAAACTGTCCGAACCAAGCTCAAGTCGTCGACGGCGCGTACTGTTTCACGCGCACATCAAGGAGATGTCAACGAACCGTAGGGGCCCGTCAGGGTCGAAGCCTACTGGGGCCAAGGGTCTGCTTCTGAAAGGAAGACTCGGCCCTGGTATAAAAGGCAACTAAGGAGCAGGAGTGGGTTTTTATTCAGTAAAAGTCTGACACACCCTTCTGCACCGCCCAAGTGCGGGGGATGTCATTGGATGGTTTTCCCACCGAAAAAAAAAGGTAAGGTATCTATATCACAGAGAAAATCATAACTTTGTAATTAAAATTTGTAGGTTTTATAAAACAATCTGTAAATGATAAGAGTCTGTGCGAAACTACATGCAATAATTATGATAACGCTCGCTGACCTCTTATCAGAGAGTGATAAGTAAGGTCTTCGTAAGTTTAAGGTCAAACTTGATACGATATCTAATAATTAGAAATGATTAATCAACATAATTATAATAACTTACCTACCTATTATTGTGCGTGTCATTAGCACAGTCATTAGTTACAATATTTTTTAAATTTTTTGTTTCTACCGTTTTTGATGGTCATTATGTTCTCGTGGTGGTAATAAATTTAACGTGTTAGCATAACTTTTTTTTGAGGTGGGAAATCAAATCACTTCTCCCTCTCTAGGGTGGAGCGTTAAGGCTTGACAGATTTTTATTGACTAAAACCCATCTTTGTCCTTTTAGGGCCAAGGTAACTCTTCATTATCATTATTATTTTGGAGGTAGGCGGAACAGAGAGTAAAGTCCCGCAAACCTCCATTGAAAAGGGAGGATCCTCTGACCAGACGGGATGTTATGTCTGGTGGGCTGCAACTGCCCGATAGATGATTTCGGGCCGTTCTATGTGTTCTAATCGCGCGGAGAACTTTGATTGCGCGATTCAGGATTTTCTTATGTGACGCGATAGATGTCGCTACATTATCATAGCACGAAGAATCAGCAAACTTAAGTGGCAATGGGCAGGGCACATTGCTCGCAGAACAGATGGCCGTTGGGGCTGAAAAGTTCTGGAGTGGCGACCGCGTACCAGAAGACGCAGTGTTGGAAGGCCCCCTACAAGGTGGACCGATGACCTGGTGAAGGTTACGGGAAACCGATGGATGCGAGACGCACAGGGCCGTTCATTGTGGCGACATTTGGGGGAAGCGTATGTCCAATAGTGGACGTCTATCGGCTGCAATGATGATAATTAACTCTTCATTTGCATAATCTTTTGTTATGTTGGGTTGTTTACAATATTTACCGTTTAGCATAATAATGGAATAATACAGTGGTATTACAAAATACATAGGATATTTAACATACATTATACGTATGCATAGTGATGCATACGTATAATGTATGTTAAATATCCTATGTATTTTGTAAGTAAACAGAAGTGCAGTCGTGTTGCTGCTGAGTTCCATCACTTAGCATACAAAGAGGCACTTTCTGAATTTCTCTTTATAAAGGGAACGATCTGGAAAATTTTAAATTTGCTGAGAAATTTTAAAATCTTCTAGTGCGAAAATATTTTATATATATATTTCTCGGTGCCGGAAGTATGCACAGAATTTTATTAACATTGGGCCTCGGGTTTGACAAAAGATTTTGATGTATTGAAAGATATTTTCGATGAGTTATTCTTAAGATTCCATTCTATCACAATTCAAACTTAATATTATAAAGGCGAAATTTTATATGAATTGTGGTGTAAATATGTTTGTTACTCCTTCACAAACAGATGACTAAACGAAAATGGATAAATTTTGTCACACGGGTAGCCCATGTCTTTCCGGCTTTCACGCAAGTAGCGCCACTAGTTAAGCTAGTATTACATATTGTTGACTGGCCAACACTGTTCTCTCATAACTTCAATAATTTAATATGGAAATATTGTAAAATCAATCATTTTTATAAAAGAGTAACCACTAGGGAACTCTTTGCTTCTTGTTGGCTCTTCTCCATAGAAAACGACCAATTAGAATCGCGTACAAGCTTGTGACGTTTTTTACTTAATAGATGGGCACTTAGGTAAAAAACATAGGTACTTGTAGGATTATGTGCAATTATTTTTTGGACTGTATCGTTAATCTAGGTTCGTAAGCGCTATTGTTGAATATAAGGTACTACTGGATTCGATTCTTTTCAAAATATCTGTACGCTCAATGTTCTGTGTATTCTTTTCATTATATAGAATCATATATATTATGGGAATATTACCTGTGTGCACTTGCTTCTTATTGCTTATGACAGTGTGTAACTTTAATACATAATGTTTGATAAGATTAAATGCATTTTAACCTCACCCGTCAATAAGTTCGAGGCGTCAACTAGTACACCCTTAAACATAGATACAGAGCCCATACTTATATATATATATATATATACTTTACCATATATCTAAGATGTCTGAATCAGTAAGAAAAGAAAATAATTCGTCCGCTCGATTCGACGTCCGTATTTCTTTTGCAACTAATAAAATATTCTCTCTGGCTCAACTTGGTTCTGCAGGTGGTTTTAATATGCATGGAGTTGAACCTCCAATAAGCCGTCGTTGTAAGGCCTGACCTGATCCTATTTGAGCGCCTTAGGCCGTCTATCGAAAGGATTTTCTCAGATTTACACCAGATTTTTCCTTCGCAAATGCTGTGAAATATAGCGGTTGCATACTTACTTTTATATTGCTTGGTACTAAACCAGTTCTATTGTGTATGAATAACTCAGACGATAAGTCGTCGTCGTGGTATATAATATTAAGATCTTAATATAACTTGGACAGTTACGAGCGTAACACGTGGCACTTTCTTACATGAATTTAAAAAACCATTTGCTTCGTAATCTAAAATGTAAAAATGTCGTGTCACAGTATTTGTTATCGAACTCCTCCGAAACGTGTATATTTGGTATCGTATGAGAATACCTCCAATCCCAAATTTTTTTCTTTGATAATTTTTATTGCAGATAAAAGTTAGACGAGTTAGGGCCGACGCTGCGTTACGCGGTCACCCGGTCCCATGCAAAACTGGCCCACGCTGTAAACCAGCGCTGTGGACTCTTCGTATTTTCGTGTGGATACGGCATTATGCTGGGTGTACGGCCGTTTTGCTCGGACGTGGCGCTTATATGTTATTTTAAAAATGTTTTTGTCATGCAAAATGTTTGCAATATGCTAGTTTTAAGTTTGCGCCTTTTCCGGAAAATAAAAAGTTTTTCTTTAATCTTTCTTTCTAAGTGCACCATCGCGACTCGCCGCATGGCCACCCGTCGCGGGCAGTCGTGCCCAGTGCCCTTTTTGCTAGGTAATGATAGATTAAAGTTCTCCATCAACACGACTACATGCACACCGTTAAAGTTGAACTTGAGACAGTGCACAGGTAATATTCCGGTTTTCACTACGGCGACCGCCACGTACGATACACGCGCATATTCATGCGAAGGGTGCCCGCGCGGGCGCCCGTTAACACAGCGTTGGCCCTTAGCTAGTAATTGATAAAAATTGGATTAAGTTGTCAATTTAATTTTTTCGACACCACTCTATCATAATTTTGTTCTTTTCGCGTGATAGTTATTTCGCAAGAAAATTTCATTGAAACTTGATTTAATTGCTTTTGGTATGTATGTTCCTATTTATACCAAAAAGTCTTGTTTTTTAGCAAAAAGTCTCTTTGCTTGTTTATTTTATTTCTTTTCAAGTTCCGTATTAAAAATAAAAACTATTTTACACCACTAAAACTAACCGAAACTAAGATCTAGTAAAAGAGACATCAGGTCAAATCCATGATACCTTCGATCATTGTCAGAGCAGCTCGCAGAAATCTTCCGACAAAGACATATGACGCGAACACAGGTGCAGAAACTCCTCAACAAACATTTGTCTAAGTTGACTCAAGACCATCCAACTTTACCGCCAGCTAACACAATAATAAACCATATCTCTACGCAACAAGACATAATGTTGGTTTTATGAAAGCATTATTAACTTTGCCGAAAAGTCCGTCGTATAGTTCTATGCTTGGAGAAATAAGTCATACTGAGATAAGTTGTAAGTGCTTATTGGAACAAATACTGGGACTTATGAGCAGATGGTACAGGATGGTGTAAGTATGATGATAATTTAATAGAGCTCTCAAATGTACTTAGTGTGATGTACTTAATGTTTTAATTGTGTTAGTTATTGAATGACCAACCCGCACTGGGCCCGCGTGGTGGATTACGGCCCATTCCCTCTCCTAGAGAGGAGGCCTGTGTCCCAACAGTGGGAACATTATAAGGCCGACTATGCTATGCTATGCTATGCTATTGAATGATGTTAGTGCTAGTAAGTGATTTATGTGAAACGGTTCTGTGGTAAATTTAAATGGAATTATAATCTTGTTGGTCTAGGGATCGACAGCCGCCGCCGATTACCGGGCTATTTCCCGGCCACCATAGGTGCAGGTTTGCGGACGGTGAGCAATGGGTAGCTCGCAGTCTGGCCGTCCGTTAAAGACCAAGATCGATGCCACGTTTTGTTTCAAAAAAATGACAGCAAAATAGATGAGACCCAGTGGGGCTAAACACTCGAAATTGTGGACGACTACGTTTACCTGGGACAGACGGTCCAGTTGGGTATGTCTAATATCGAGAAAGAGAGCAATCGTTGAATCCGACTCGGCTGGGCAGCGTTCGGGGAGCTGCGCGGCATCTTCTCGTCCAATATACAACAGTGTCTCAAGACGAAAGTCTATAACCAGTGCGTGTTGCCAGTGATGACATATGGTTCCGAAAGTATTCACTATATCTGGAAATTTTCATACAAATAGTTTCGAGGATTATCATATAGATGGATGAAATTTTAAGATGGTTAGAAAGTTCTGAGCTTTTTTTTTTATGAGAACCAAGTGTTGGCATTTTCTGAACTTTATATTGTATAAAATTTAGAACATGCTTTATTTTAAATACAACGATTGTCTTTATTACTTCAATAATAGCTTCCAGCTTTACCAATGAGCTTTCAATTGAAAATTCGTATAGTTTTGCGATACTTTAAAATTACTAATGATTACCTTACGAAAGCAAAGGGCAAGTGAAGGAACATAGGTGTGGTTTTAGTCAGTAAAACACGTCCTTTAATTCCGCCGCAGAGAAGTCATTAGATGATTTCCCACCTTATAAAAGGAAATGGAAACACGCGAAAATCAAATTTTCGTACGCGTTTTGCAATTTGCGGTTTAGTATCGAATAGTAAGACATATATACACGTCATATGTGGTAATGTGGTAAAAATATTAAATCATCAACATAACTCTCTAACTTTGAGACAAGTGTAACCATTCATTGCGTTTAATAACCAGTTTTCTCCGTGTCTCGGAAAGCACAAACATTTTTTGTTTTTTTTTTTGTGTTGGAAATTATCCACTGACATCTCCCGCAGTTGAGCGCTGCGTGAGGGCGTGTCAGACTTTTACTGACTAAAACCCACCTGTTCCTTCTTTGCCTTCGTTCCAGGGCCCCGGGGTTTACTTTCGCACAACCCATGGAATGGGACCCGGCTGTCATTTGAACATCTTCAACAGTCGTTGCGGAAATTCAGAAGCCAGAAAATTGGCGGGATTCCGATCCCGATTTCGGGCCCTTGTAGGCGGTAGGGTTTGCAGACGGCGAGCAATGGGTAGCTCGCCGTCCGACCGTCCGGTAACCGTCCGGGCCGAGCCCAAGTCGTCGACGGCGTGTACTGTTCCACGCGCGCCTCAAGATGTCAGCAAACCGTAGGGGCCCAGCAGGGTCAAACCCTACTGGGGCCAAAGGCCAATTCTGAAAGAAAGACTCGGCCCTGGTTCGAAAGGCAACGAAGGAACAGGAGTGGGTTTTCAGTCAGTAAAAGTTTGATCTCCCTATCCGATCAAAAGAGCGTGGGCGGTCATAAGATGATTTTACCACCGAAAAAAAAGTCAGAATTTTGGGCATCAGTCTTAAATGGGAAGTATTGCGTTGTGGTGGTCAGATAGTTGACGCTTCGAATAAAATACCGTAAGATTAGATATTTAAACGGTTAGGAACGCAGATTGTTATGCAGAGAGATTTTATTTACATTTCAGACCTAAATATAACGATATACATAGTTCTTGTGAGTAAATGTTTTACTCGTGGATACTACCATGCATGAAGTATTTCAATTTTAGGTCACATCGCACCGTGAATGTAGGTACCCCTAGAAACTATGACGCAATCACGAAATTACGCTTAGCACTGCAGGTGACGGTGTGACAATCAAGATATTCTGCTTGATATTATTTGAAAGGTTTTGGAGTAGCGACCGCGTACCGGAAGATGCAGCGTTGGAAGGCCTCCTGTACACGGTATAAACGACGAAGCATTTGCCTGCTGAGGTCTTCCCATCCCATTAAAATATGGGTTTCTTCAAGGCTAGAGTGAATAGGCTCTTAATAAACTACTGTGCCTCACCATCAATGATTGCATCACTGCTTACCATTAGGTAAGATTGGTTTATATCAATTAAAAAAAAAAAGGAATCATACAAGACAAAACGTCAACAATTTTTGATCCAGCTGTTTCGATGCATCATGAAAGAAAGACGACTTCAGTCTCCATAACCATGTGTTTGTTTTTCGATTTCAATTGATTAGGTTGTTATGACAGGATTGTAAATCCCAAACACATATTTGGACTGAGCTGGTGGCATAATCATCGAAATTATCAACCCGTCTCTTGCTCAAATTGGTCTATAGGCCGTTATTACCAAATGGTACCGGCCAATATGCCATAATGACGACAGTTGGCAGGCGAATTGGTGACCGCGCAATGATGTTATTACAACTGAGGTGCACATTGTCCGTTAGATAATTAAAGGAAACATTTAATACATTTGT
This sequence comes from Mythimna vitellina, assembly GCA_949316375.1. Classification (NCBI taxonomy): domain Eukaryota; kingdom Metazoa; phylum Arthropoda; class Insecta; order Lepidoptera; family Noctuidae; genus Mythimna; species Mythimna vitellina. The sequence goes on from OX438696.1 coordinate 9,306,083, forward strand.
GCAATTACTGTTTCAGGCCTAAACTCATCATCATCTACTTAGTAATGTTAGCGAGGGAGCGGCCCTCACGCCCCAGCCACCGAAATCCCGATCCAGACTTCGTCCGACCTAGAGTGGAGCAAGAGGGCGTACCAGACTTTTACTAACAAAAACCCACCACCTTAATTTGCCCTTTGCATTCTATGGCCACGGCAATTCTTTCAGATATTCTCACAATTATGATGGGCACGGGGCTTCTTGAGTTTTATTGGCATCTCTTTGAAGTGCAAGTGGTACACTACGCACCTTCAAGTCAAGGACCAAGTACGACTCAAGGACGGACCAATACTTACTGGGCAGCTGGACAGCTGGTCGGTGGTCAGAAATCGCTTTTCGACTCGGAAGTTTCTTCGAAGAAAGGCGATTTCTGGCGGTGACGGCTGCAGCGAGAAGATATCCATTCCCTCACGGTAGCGGCAATTTCTTTCTTTTGAACGCAAAGAGCAACTAAAGGAACACAGATGGGTTTTAGTCAGTTAAAGTCCCATCTAAAAATAAAAAGTCGGCTTCTAGTCAAATTAAATACAGATGAGTACAAGTGTTTTACATAGGAATATTGCCAAAATGACCTCCGTCGAAGTCTAACCAAGGGTATCGATTTATCCACGTGTTAACACGGTACCCTTGGTAAGACTGGTGTCTGATTTCTAGTTTTCTGCCTTCCTGTAATGACTGACAAAAACCTACAAATGACATCCGAGATCATTACCTTAACAAGCTTTTTTAAGGCAATTAGGTACTGCAATTATAATTATATCTTTAACCGCTGGTAGTTACAGAGAAAAACAAGCCTCCAAATCATTGTTAATGACCAACTAAACAAAACTTAAATAAGATTTCTATCCCGCAATTGCCACAGTTAGCTCCGAATCGTAATTTTCCCATCTTATCGACGCACTAAACTTCATAAAGCTGAAACCCACTTTTCTGATGAAGTCGACTCATTAACAGCTACGAATTGAAAAGTAAAGAAGTTCAGAATCGTAGAATAAGAGCCAACAAAAGTGCTGGCATTCAAGGAGCGTAAGGATGCGGACACATTGAGCTTCTTAAAGATAAAGGATTTGAGGAATAAAGGCGTATTTACTCAATGACTGGCAAAAGGCAAGTGAAGATTTGAGAGAATGATAATGCTATCCCAAAATCTGTTCGTCGTTCTAAGTGGGTCGAGAGTTCATCAAAGTTTTTCGAGTAATAGGCTGAATTGTTTTGGAAGTAAGGAATGGGACAATAGAGTTGTTTTGAAGGATTGTTTTCATTAAAACAAAAGCAAAGTTAGATTACATTTTTTTTTTGTGAAATTTCAGATTTCTAATGCATTTTATTTTTTTTCCACTTCTCTGTACATTATGGATTCACCGCAATGTACAGTCAGGGGTCAAAAGTGCAGTTCCACCTTGCCAATGCTAGAATGTCAAAAATTTCTTTGTAGAATAGGGGCAATGGTTCATGACTGATTTAATTGATAGCATAGAATCTAAATCTATACATATAATAAAACAGTAAAATTATTTTGCGGTGGTATTAATTGGCGCAGAAACTACTGAACCGATCATGATCAAATTTTGCATACATAATTCTTATAGGTCAGGGCAACTTATAGGCCATAAATTATCACGCTATTTGCTAAGGGAGGTGAGCAATAATCAAAAATGTCGCTATTGAACGACATTTGCCGCGAGTTCAATCCTCAGCTACAGTTAAAAATTTTGTCATTATTTTATCTTATTTTTTTGTAATAAAATCACTTTTACCATTTTTTCAAAATAAAATCGAAACTTTTAATCGATATCTTCTAAATATTTCGTAAAAACTAATCAAAACACATAATAAAATCAAAGTGACGAGTAAAATCAAGTACTATAATATTACATTATTCCATTTAGCTGCAAATTTAACTTCTGAAACGAAAATCATCACGCTATCATTGATAAGGAGCCAACCAGTCAATTATGACGTTTATATAAGAACGTCTATTTTAAAACATAGGCATCGAAGACCGTAGCGCAGTGGTATCGTATCTAGACTTGCATGTAAAATAATGGTTGTTCGAATCCCATAAGGCTCTCAAGGAGAAATTTTTGTTTTATTTTTTCACCGTAAATAAGATTTTTTTTTTAATATTTTTGCATGCTTACAATTTTTTTTACATCTACACATACATATAACATATCTGTAGAAGTTTTTAGTTGTGTGCGTATCACGCAAAATGTTAGAAATCGATGTGGATAACTTTTATAAATTAAAATTGTGTGTAACTTGATATATTACTTAGGCTTTGTTTCATCGCAATGAAACAAAGCATACGAAATACAAACGGTATGAATTTAAAGTTTTCAAGAACTAAAATATGACACCACACGCAATTCAGATACTTGCAACGCCATCTAAAGAATCAAAGTAGAAATAATGATGACAAAAACAGTTGAACTTCATATTAAATTTGATAGATGGCATTGTGTATTTTACGTAATTTTCTAAATAGCGGAAGAATGACCATCGCCCACGTTTGCAGACAGTTTTATTGTTTAAAAATTAGACAAAAACAGTTATGGATAAACTGGTGTTAGACGGAGGCATTTTTAACAATCATACTGCTTATTTTTATTATTTTTTCCCATGGTTACCAACCAAAGGCGATAAATGTAAATACCTATATGTATTTAATTATTAACTTTTACGGTCAAATTTTCGGAAACTGTTACATGGTATCTTGCGTTTGAAGGTCCCCAGATGGAAAGATGACCTGGTAAGGGTCGTATTCATTCGTAGTCATCCGATGGATGGACCGGTCATTATGGTGACACTTGGGGAGGCCTATGTCCAACAGTGGACGTCTTTCGGCTTAAATGATAATGATGATGATGGCATCTTTTTTTTCTTTTTTAAGGGTGAAAATCATCCAATGACTACTCCCGCTCTGGTTGGAGCGCGAGGGTGTGTCAATCTTTTACTGACTAAAACCACACCTGTGTCCTTCAGTTGCCCTTTGTGACATCTCTTTGAGGAGCGCGTGGATCACTACGTGCTGTTGACGACTGGGCTCGGTCCGGTCAACTACCGGACGGCTGGACGGCTAGGTACCCATTGCTCGACGTCCGCAAGCCCGCGTCTACCGTGACTGGTAGTCGGGGTCGGAATCTCGGCTCGGCGTGCGGCCTCCTCCTTCACTAGCATTACAGCAGAAGGAGGCGACCGCTTGCCATTCCTCCTCGCTCTAGATCAAAGCCCGAACCAAGGCCCGGCGCGAGAGGTCACTGACGCCGATTGCCTCCACGAGGACGCGGTGGTGTTCCGCCCTTGCAGAGCATCCCTCCACTGTATGCTTTCATTGTGCCTTGCGGGATGATGGCACCTTGCGGCCTAATAGTGACGCGTTTTATTATTTGCAGTCACTGCTTCATATAAAACGGGGTCGAATGTGTTTTTCTGATCACAGTTCGACAACGTATGATGTATCTTAGTTTCATTGCAGCCTTACTTTGGCATCTGGACATTACTTCCTTCAGTGAGTAGTGACCAATACTCAGGGATAACACTAATCGGCTGCCACATTTGTTTACTGTAATTTAATTGTTTTATGGATACGTAAGCTCAGGACTGTTGTGGTTGTTTCGAACGGTTTCTCTTCCGGATTCGGTTGGAAGTATCCTGATATTACCATTTTGCGAGTCGATCGGAGGACCCGGTGTAGCATGTGGTGGAGGTATATCAAGCTTCAGTGAACCACCGTGTCCTTATAGAAGCAATCGGCGTCAGTAATTTCTCGGTTTAGCCATCAATATGCGAGTTCGATTGGGCGGAGATACACGCGCATAAGATTTTGCCGAAATTCATTCAAGAGTTGGAGACTCTTCATAGGTTAGTTTCCACTATGGAAAAAACATATACGGGGGCGTCAGCCAAATACACACAAAAAAATCCTAGGTAAATGAACAAGTAATTCTAACGCCCAAAATGATCACGCTGCAACAATCAATGCAAGCATGCTTTCGCAAGATCTTCATAAGTACTGTTGTGGAGGAAGATAGGTGATGGTGATGATGGTAGTTTTGGATTCACTTAAGGCTTTGCACTATCAGTGCACGTTATCTAGCTGAAGGTCGGTGTCCCGATTATGCTCCTTCGTTTACCTCTACCAAAGATATCTAACTGCTTAAACTCATGAAGAGTTTAAAGAAAGAAGTGAAACATTATTGATTCGAAAATTCTTATGGGAGGTAATTCTTTCGAACAATCTCGAAGCCGTAGCAGACATCGGCCCTAGAGGGCCCTACCCATTTGCTGACATCTTTTTGAGTCGCGCGTAGAATACTACGCGTCGTAGATTCAAGATTGCTTTGACCAGACGGCCGAACGGCACCACCGTAATCCCGTGTTTGCGATGGCTGGGAATCGCCCTGCGGCTTTTAACACCTGGAGCGTCGCTTGCAGCGACAGCTAAGGAGTCAGGATGTCCTATCTCTCATAGTTTCAGCCACCTTCTTTGATCGTAGTGATTCACTGAATTAGGCTACTGATTATCATTTTCTCCACCAATCGCCTCCATGAGGACACGGCGGCGCCGGCGCTCCGACCAAGCGGGACTGACTTGCACCGTATGCTCCATCATATTCTCCAGGCGATCCGCACAACGGTGAGACCCGAGTGTTTCTTCCTGCTGAATTCGATACAAATACCTTCCGAAACACCCACATCCGATGAATCCTGCACAAAGAGAGGATGCCATGACGCCTCTGTAGTCACTCCTCAAAGACTGGCATTACCACTGCGATTTTGGCGTGCTCACTGTGGCGAGAGGTTAAAATCATACAATGTTTTTTTACTAGAAGATAAACCAGAAACATACATAAACTACTGCCTTTTCCCTCGGGGTAGGCAGAAATGCCAATTGCTACGGCCCATACATACTCTTTTTATTCATTGACGTTCATACATTTAGATCTGGACGAGTACATAACATGTTTCCTCAAGGTAATTTGCGGTCTTTAACTGTTTTATGTTAAAGTAAAATAAATAATTAGATGCCTTCGGAATGAATCGCAAGCACAGAATGATTGTACAGTATTACGAACTTAACGCGGACGAAGTCGCGGGCAACAGCTAGTTATTGAATAAACTAGTTGTGAACTATTGAACTTCTACAACAAAGAAATTTGACACACTTTAGCACTGATAGAGTACAACTGCACTTTTGTTCCCTGACTGTACATAGCAGTGATCAAATTAATATGTCAATATTTTTTTCTTAAGCTCAATGTATCTTGATAGCTGCTTAGCTTAGGTACATCATTTGTATTTATTTCATTTCGTATGATGAGGTCAGCTGCCAGTCTCATTGAATGCAGTTGCAAGTTTTGACTTGAAGCGACTGTTTTTTTTTTATTCCGCATCCAGCTACTAGGTGAGATAAAGTCCCATAGCGCGTCTGTCTATCTGTATGAATGCGACATACTCAAAAACTACTAAACGGATTTTAGTGTAGTTTTTACCAATATACTGAATGATTTATGTGAAAGGTTTATACGTAGGTATAATATATGCAAATGATAGTACAGAAAATTCAAAAATTCAACTCTTTGTAACACTATAACACAAATTTCATTTAATTAGGTGATTTACACCTATTGCCTTTACCAATACTTCTTGCCAAGACTGATTATTAAACAAATTATTTTAGTAAATTCATCAAAACATAGCCAACTAAATTAACTCCCTAAATCTCATCATCTCCTTACTTACCCACAATAAATACAACAGCTTCGTCCTACATTACGTAATTGACGTTCCTGCATCCGAACAATGTTTCAACTGTTAGATGTCATCAAGATTTTAGTACAAAACTCGGTCGTATTTACGACCTCCAGATAGGAAATCTATATAAACCCAGTGATTAAACTGTGGTGATACGTATAGCACTTACAACTCTGTATGATGGAACTTGGAACTTTGAACGGTCATAAAGGCCTACTGGGGCTCTGTCATGACGTCTTAAAATCATTATAATTCTGGCGTGAGAGTGAGACAAAGCTATACAGACCGTATGGCATTATTCCTTTCTAACACCGGATTCATGATGATTTTATGACGTATGGTAGAGGTTATACATTTTGATGACGATTATAACAGTGAATCTATTTGACTAATACCTCTGATTGTGTTTAAGAGCGTCCAACCAGTTATACTTCCTATATAACAGCCCCCCTAGCCAAGTTACAACCGTTTCGTGTCGAATTCCGTTCTCCAATCGATAATGCCTCGGTGTCAGCAATTGTAGAAAACGATAAGTTGGTAGCCATGTTGACGCGCCTGAGTCGGCCGCTCGTTCTACAATGTCGTTCTACAATAACAACAGATGTAGCGTTGAATATTGTAGAAACGATAACAATTCATTCTATCATTTTGAACGATGTGAACTTGGCTAAGAATGTTCTATTTGTTTGTTCTAACCACATGACTTAACGTTGAGATGATGTCATTCCCATACATTTGATTAGTTTTCGACTAGCGTTAACGATTGCAGATTATCAACTTGGCTAGGGGTGTTGTTCTTACGACGACGATTATGACGTTATTGCAACTTTGTCTCTATATATTTTGGGAGCACAAGTATCTTGTGGTTTGGGGCCCTGGGTTGACTTCTGAAAGAGGAACCCGTGGTCCTGTAGGCAAAGAAGGCAAAGAAGGAACATAGGAGTGGGTTTTAGTCAGTAAAAGTCTCACATCCCTCTTCGCCCAAGTGCGGAAGAAGTCATTGGCTGGTTTACCACCTAAAAAAAGGGAGGGCGAAAGTGTAATCAACTACAAAATAAACCTTCCATCAAGAAGTATACATAAATATTTCTGAATTCTCTCTGTATTTATCGCAAACATTTATTGTTCGCAAACCTTCTATTATATTAATTGCAGAGGTCTTGATTCAAACAATGCAAAGATTTTAGGCGTTTCGCTTTACCTATTGTTTTCAGCAGTCGCAAAATGGCGGAAAAATTGAGGCATCATTCGTCGATAGAGTTCTTCAGCGAATATAAAAAGGCTAAAAATTCTTAGCAATCGTTATCGATAATTATAGTTTTCAACCTTGAGGGGGTTTTTAATAAAGAAAAATGTACAGTACAAAATATGGTGAATTAAGCTTACAATGTACATGGAATATTATTGAGATTTCGCAGCAGTTCCTATTAGAATTGGTATGCAATGTTATAATGGGGAGTAATATTGTAGCACAAACTAGAAAAATCTGTATAAAATTATTTCCTTTTTAGTAAATTACAAATGACTTAAGGGAAATACCAGTTAAGGGATGAGTAGCTTATATTAGATAATACAAGGCACTATGGAAGGCGCCAGAAAGATAGCAATAAAGAACTGCCCCCTAGTCAAGTTACAACCGTTTTGTGTCAAAATCCGTTCTCCAATCGGTAACGCTTTGGTGTCAGCAATTGTAGAAAACGATAAGTTGGTAGCCATGTTGACGCGCCTGAGCCAGCCGCTCGTTCTACAATTTCGTTCTACAACAACAAAGGATGTAGCTTTGAACATTTTAGAACCGATAACAATTCATTCTATCATTTTGAACGATGTGAACTTGGCTAAGAATTTTCTATTTGTTTGTTCTGACCACGTGACTTAACGTTGAGATGATGTCATTCCCATACATTTCATTAGTTTTCGACTAGCGTTAACGGTTGCAGATTATCAACTTGGCAAGGTGTGCTGGTCCTTTTTCTTGTACCTCTTTGAAACCTTAATAAGAAATGTATAATGTGTAATGTGTATATTTGATTAATTACAAAATGGTAGTTTTAAGTTCGGGATAGTCGTCAATTCAAGACAGCTTTATGTCTTTATTCCCATGTATGGAATTAAAGGAATTTCGATAGACATTGACGGGTTATAAACCGCTCCTAGCAATCTTTTTGACAGTATTTATTTCTTTAAGGGGAACCAACAAAACATTATACTATAATAAATAAAATACAGTGTCTGTGCTTCTCAGTCCACTCATCGTTATGTCTCCAGAACATTTGATTCTCTTTTGTTTCCGCACATTTACCCGACATTCATTAAAGTCAGATGTAATTAAAACTTGAGGTTAATTCACTGAAGAAATTCCGTTTAGTCTTAACGATTCGCCAGATTTGTATGTAAACGATAGGGCTGGGTTTGATGATGATTATGGTAAGGGTAGAATCTTTAGCGATTTTGTATTTTTGGTGTAAAAGTAGAAAACTTACTCGAAACAGATAACAACACGTGGTGAAGAATAGTACAAAATGATACAATACAATTTGGATGAGCATGTCAGACTCCAGTTCACTACTAGTACTTCAGTTTTAACGGCTCCGATTGATGTGTCGGTTGGTCGCGGGTTCAAAGCCACTCATGAGCATTACTTTGTGTAATGTATTTCATCACCCCTCTTCTCAAAACGGTGAAGGCAAACTGGATGGATCATACGGTGGAAGTGTGCCCCACTTGGGTGGAGCACCGCCATGTATACGTAGGCGTGATCGGCAACGGCGACCTCTTGTGCCGAGCCCTGTTCAGGCCATGGTCTGGAGCGAGGGGAACGGGCGGCAGTAATGCTAGCAATGGAGTCAGCCGCACGTATGAGGGAAAGGACATTCTCACGGCCTGACCGCTGAGAGCCCAACTCCGACTACCAGCTACCGTAAGCTTACGGAAGACGAGCAATGGGTAGCTCGCCGTCCGGCCCTCTTGTAACCGTTCGGACTGAGCCAGAGTCGTCGACGCACAGTGTGGGAATCTCGCAGTCTAGGGGGATTTAATTCCAAATTGAATTTAATAAAAGATAAAGTTAAAAAATAATATTGAATGGTATTCAAATACGTACTTGAAAATCTTATATAGTAATAGAATATATGAAGTTATATTAAAAAATGATAAATGAAAAAAGGTAATAAAAAGGAATACATTTAATTTTAGTCACTATTTCCACTTTCAGCCTTATTTATGCTGGGTATAGAGTAGTAATTTTAAGACATCAGGGTTAGGAGTTTTTTCCTCAAAAGGAAAAAGCGGAACCCTTATAGGATCACTTTGATGTCCGTCTGTCTGCCAAGACCCTTTACCTGGGGAACATGTGGAGGAGATTTGAAATTAAGACCATATACTTAGCTCTGCGACCCTAGATATCAAGATATACTCTACACATAGATATACGTAGAGGTAGTAAATACAGATGGAACCAAATAACTAATTCAATCCTTCATTTAAACTTACAGCAGGTGGCACGAAAAGCGATAATATTATTTACTAGTTCTAACTTAAAACGAACTTAAATAATTATCCAATTATGTTATTAACGAAGACGCAAAACTATAGTCATCAATCATTATCACTTTCTAATCTCCTTACTTCAGTTGCTTTAATTCGATTTATAATACTCTCAAGAAATTATACTTTGAATAGTTGACGTCACTTTGAATAAATTATTTGAATAAAAGCACTTGAATTGTTTGAGAGTTATTTGTATGAATAACTACGCCTAAGTAATTATTTACTGTGATTCATTTTCTTATGAATCCCTAAACTCAATCTTAGCTGTGTTAAAATTCTCAAGGTACTTTGGAGAATTGAAATATTTGAAACATAAATTAAGTGACAATGTCTTGTTAGTTTGGGTTGACGGCTTGTAATTTACTTTGTCATTTTGGTTGTTTGGTTCGTAAAAGGTCAAGGAGATATCAGCAAAATGGATAGGGCTCGCTAGGGGAATGCCTGCTAAGACTGCATGATTATTCGAAAGAGAACTCTTGAGAAGCAGTTTGAGAAGGAGCACAAAGAGCAACTGATGGAACACAGTTTCATCTCTTTCTACAGTTGTCCTTTGCATTCCAGAACCACTTACTACAGGAGGTGTCTCTTTCAATCAATCGTAATAGGTACCACAGGTTCGTAATAGATCTATAGGTCATTTTTTTAATGTGCTTTCTAACCCTTTATGAAACCACAAATAAAATACATGTGGAAAATTAAACGCACGAGTAATCAATTTTTCCAGTCCACTATCTCACTTTATCGCCCTAATGGTTGAGTGGCAAACCGACCAATTTTAGCAAAATTGTTTTTTTTTATTTCCAAGCTAATCTCTACAATGTTTATTATTTTTAATAATTATTCAGATTATATATTAAGAAATACTACATGTTTCTATTGCGTGAAAGAATTTAATGAACTTTTGATAATATTCATAAATTTCTTTAAAAAAAAAATACTGTATTTGCTCACTAGTCCATTGGCCACTAAAGAAGGCGGCGTTATGGCATGCGCCGATGTAGTCGGTGAAGTAACCTATTCATTTTTGACTTAAAAAAACATCAGGTTGTTGGTATAGTATTTATTTTTAACGTTAAGCTAAGTTTATTTCGTGTCATTAGAAATTAAGGTATAATTAAGAATAAAACAATCATATATTTCAACACCTCCGTTTTTATCTTGCCTTCTTTTCTTTTCATAAAGCCACCTTTAGCTGACCCTTTTTTTATATTGGGTGGGAAAATCATCTTATGACAAATTCCGCTCTTGAGCGGAGCGGGAGATAGTGTCAGACTTTTACTGACTAAAAACCCACTCCTGTTCCTTCGTTGCCTTCGTCCCAGGGCCCCGGGTTTCGCTTTGACACTACCCGTGGCCCCAGTAGGCTTCGACCCTGCTGGGCCCCTACGATTTGCTAACATCTCTTTGAGGCGCGCGTGGAACAGTACGCGCCGTACCTTTAGCTGACCTACGTAATAACAAAGATTCCCAAACTTTTTTATCGCAGTATAAAAGATTTTTACTCTATAGCAAAAACAATAAAATAATTAAATATCGATAGCATCTCTTCACACATCGTTAGTGGAATTGTTAATTTTATTCCCAAAAACAAAAACACTCACCAATGGTACCCAAGATTTTGCTGCAGAGGAGGTGAAATTACCCATTTGCGTATGAATTCACATACAAACACTTCTTATTTGATAATTATGTTAATTTGATACCTTCTGATGTTGATTATAAAGAAGAACTGTTTCAGAAATCTTGCTTTCAAGGATTTTCAAATAGTTATTTTTTATGGGATTTAGGTTAAAACAAAAAAAAAAAACAACAGTTATAGTTATACTATGTACAATAAATCCTGCTCTTTGATACCTATGCGTTAATTATGGGTTAGGAGCAGAAATTAGTAATTGATGATATACATACATCACTAATTTTTAATTAGTACATTTTTAAGTACTGCACCTCGCTGGAATGCAAATATAGAAAAAAATATGATTACTACAGACTTAGTGATTATGATTAAATATAATAAAATTTGCCTTTTTTATATTACTATAAAGCTTACCTAAGCATAAAACAAAATCATTAAAAATATTTTTACAATTTGCATAGGTGCACAGTTGCGCATTAATTGCATGTTAGGAGCCGAAATTAGCAATGGATGATTAGCGGTTAAAACATGTTAATACACGTTTTAACGTAGAAATTTGAGAATGATTTTAATGAATCATACACAAATATCTAGGGCGAAGCAGTTTACCAATTTCCAATAAAATTATAATATCTAGGGCGAAGCAGTTTACCAATTTCCAATAAAATTATAATATCTAGGGCGAAGCAGTTTACCAATTTCCAATAAAATTATAAAATGGATAGTTACTGCTGCTGCTGCTGGTTTCGGCAGCGGTTTCACCCGTATGAAAGTAGGAAATTGTTTCAAAGGACATGGTTCACCCGTGAGCCAAATTTCATCTAAATCCGCTCAGCTGTTTAAGCGTGAAGAAGTAACAAACATAAACACACACTATCGCCTTTATAATGTCAGTGACAGATGTTTAAGTTCTTGGCATCTTTGGCGACAGGATTGTTCGAAAACAGCTACCACGGCCTGGGACGTAAAGAGCAACTGACGGAACACTAGTAGGTTTTAGTCAGTACAAATCTGACACTCCCTCTCTCTTCACTCAGAACTGAGAATAAAATTGATGATTTCTTAGAATCTTGATTCTCATTGCGTACCGTTGCCATATTAACTCCCAGTGTAGTAACAAAATGTGTTGTTTATTTTTATAAACCATTTCACATTTCATAAAACCAACAACACAAACCTGCGTTGCTCAAACATTTGCTTAGTAAATACATGCCACCTTGAAGACAAAAGGTGAAATTTCATTTACCAAATGTAAGCTCCAAATTGTGAACATGGTGTTAAAATCGGTACAGTAACTCACATGTTTACAGAACGTGTACACGTTTCTCCGTAGTGTATACCGGGTGTAACGTACGAGTATATAAGTTGCACGTACAGAGAAACATAAATAAATTATGGTTGGATTATTAGTAGGCACGTATGTGTATTCGAATTTCGAATCTTTTAACCAAATATTATGTGAATTTGTCTTTGTTCTTGATTTAATTTGATTTGAGAATACAAAGCTTTTTGACTGTACTGTGGTATTTTGTTTCCATTGGACTATCGTACTAACCTAACCTAACACACTTAATATAATAAAGGTGGAAGTTTGTGTTTGTTTACTTCTTTACGCTCGAACCTCTTTTATGTGAAATTTAGTGATCTAAACTATGTCCTGGAATAGTACGTAAGATACTTTTCAACAAAGAGTAGGTTCATCATCATCATCATCATCATTTCAGCCGATAAACGTCCACTGCTGGACATAGGCCTACCCTAAATGCCGCCACAATGAACGGTCTTGTCGCATCCATCGGATTCCCGCAACCTTCACCAGATCATCGATCCATCTTGTAATCATCGGGCCTTCCAACGTTGCGTCTTCCGGTATGCAGTTGTCAACTCTAGAACCTTTCGTCCCCAACGGCCATCTGTTCTGCGAGCAATGTGCCCATTGACACTTAAGTTTGACGATTCTTCGTGCTATGTCGGCAACCTTGGTTCTCCTGCGGATATCTTCATTTCTGATTCGATCACGCAAGGAAACTCCGAGCATAGCCCTTTGGGTGACCTTGACTTTGCCTTCTGATGAGGCCCATTGTGAGCGACCACGTTTCGGAACCATATGTCATCACTGGAGTAGGTTCCCTCGGAACTATTTTCTACTTTCGTGCGGGCGGACCCGTTGACAGAAGTTAGTTATAGTATAATTATTATAAGTTCTTTAAATTGATTATCATTATTTTATGGAGTAAAAGTAGATAGTCATAAATACGACCAATTTTTATTATTGAACAATCCTGGAGTCGCGACTGAAATTAGAACATAAATGTAGATGCTTGTAACACTAATTAATTATTAATTTGAGAATTTGTTTTATAGTAACAGTTTGTTGATAATTTATAATTTGAAATGTCCTTTAAGTAGGTATCTGTGAAGATCGGCAATTAATTAAAACGTATATACTAGGTCCACAAAGGAGATGGTGTGACTGGAGGAACTCCTACATGAAGGATTGGTCAGAAGTAGCTAAGGACAAAAAAGAGTGGAGAAATGGAAGGGAGGCCTTTGCCATGCAGTGGAAAACAGAGGATCATAGTAAAGTCACGTAGGTTACCTTTCGTTTAACTAAAAAAATACGCTGGAAAAGATCAAAAGTTCGTCTTTGCAATGCAAATAACAATCTACGATTATATCCATTTTATCCATATCATACAATCAAAAACCAACTATCTATGATCTATTCATCAAAAACAAATTTAAATTCAGACACGTCTTTAAACTACCATCAAAACGTAAACACCAGGGATATTCCACTCCATCAAAATTTACGGGTTCCAAAACAAAAAAACTTCACAAATTATTCAGACACTTTGCATAAATATTGGATTTTAATACCGGACTGGGCTCGCTTTGATCAATATATCCGCTTAGTGCATTTTGGACACTAGACAAAGGGTAAAATGGCGTTCATTGGCACATGCGTTTCGTGCGCAGTAATTGGTGAAAATCTTCATTATCCGATTTGCGAGTCCGTTAGTTGGAGGCAGTCGCCCTTTAAATCTGACAGGTCGTGTAACAATGTATTCGGTATGCTATTGCCATTTTTGTGTTATGCATAGAGATTTAAGCAAGCAACTATGATCCTTGTATTTTAGGAAAAAAATAAATAAATTTTAAAACATTTATTTAGAAATGATTAATTATCATCATATTTCCTAAGTAATAATTTTACTTAGAAAATGTGATGATAATTATAATATCTGTTATTTTATGCGTGCGTGTATTTAATAAGAATTATATGAAATTTTGGATTAATTGTCTATAAAAAAAGAGGCTATATTATTACTTTTTAAGGAAAAAAAAATTGCAGTTTTTTTTTTATAACTTCGGTGTTATGAAATAAATTAAGGTTAGTACTAACAAGGTGAGCACAACTTTTATTTAAGAAATAAATGGTTTATTACCATAAACAAAACCATCTGTAACTTTTTTATGTAATAAAAGACAAAAGAAAGAAAATTGGGTGTGTCACTATCTTCTGAATTCTAGACCAAAATAATCATCAGATCATATACTAAGTGCATTTAATAAATCACAACCACAGCGCGATGAAAATTTGCAATTTCAACTTAGCGATAATTTACATTCCAGAATTTGGCCTATGTATGTTAAATCACTAGAGTGTACTAAATACTGCGGAAGTGAGGACATTCAAAATGTTACACTAACGATATTAATTTCATACACCTACGACGTATGAGACAGTTTCGCTCATTAACCTATTTTATTTACACGCTTTAATAAGCCCATATTAATTATAGTCTTCATTAATTACACATGTGAATGAAATCATATTACTTAAATAACTCGGTGAGTAATGCGTGGTTTCCGAGTATTTTTAATCTTGGCTCATATTTTTCTGTCTTTCAAAATGGTATATTTACTCCTTCCTGTCATCTTTCCATGTTACTATCATTTTATTCTGTCAACCGCTACGCTATCACTAAATTCCGTTTCTTTCATATCACTCCTCACATTATCTATCTATGTTTTTTTGGACTCCCTCTCTCTCCATTCATTCATAACTCTTTTAGTAACATGCGTTTCGTCTTTATTCCTCTATATTATTATTACTTTACAAAAACTTGATCGATGTATGACAGCCGTCTATGCATATTTCATTATTGTTTTGTTCATATTTTATTTCAAAACTTTATAATGTAAATTGGCCTTTGGACGTGTTACGTTAAAGTAAATAAAGAATAGTATGTATAATGTCCTATGTATAGAAAAAAGAACTCACGTCTGATCCAAATATTTGTTTTAGGTTTTCATCAGACTCTAGAAAGAAAATATATCTGTGTTGTCTGTTAAGGAGGTAAAGCCATCAGTATAACTGTTGCTCTGATATAAATAAACCGTGAGAACTATCGCGTTGGTACGTAAACCAGAAAGCCCTGTACGGTTTTAACTAACAATTCGACACGTCTGTAAACTATGAAACGAAAGAGCATCAAAATTTTGGAAATACAATATACAGGGTGTTTGGTGCATCGTGTGCAAAATTGAAATGGTCGACGAGAGGGGTCATCTGCTATCTTTTCAGACCCCTAAACACTTCTCATGTCCTATGGATTTTTTTCCATCGACTTTTTATTGTTTTGTGAAAATAAGACCCAAATTTTTCATTTAAATACAAATAAAAAAAAAAATAAGGCGTAGACTCTGAATTTGAATTTTATTAAGATGTGTGTTGTATTAGACTTTTAAATTTAAAATTAGTGACAATAGCTATCTAGCTTTTTTTTTCAATTTACTTGCAAATTTTTGGACTTAAATAAAAGCTAACTATGTTACAGCTACATGGCTATATAAAAAAAAAATCAAAAGCGACCGGAATCTTCCAACTTCCTCAAAAATTCTCTATTTTATGCTCTTGCTAGTCTGTAACTAATATATAGTCTATATCTTTCTATAACTTTGTGAATTCGCTAGAATTGTGAATCGAGTCATAATCGAGGATCACTTTTTTGTGAATCTGTCCGTCAGTTAAGACCCTTTGTTCTCAGAAACGCGAGAAGGTATTAAGCTGGAATCAATATCAAATACACAGGTCTACTACACTTTGCAGCAGTGAAAACCAATTTTTAAGTCAACGCAATCAAAAGAAAAGGTCGTTTATGTTTCGGTCTAGGCGTATATTTAGACATTCGCAAGGAAATTAAAACCTATGAGGTACTTTTTGTCAACCTAGAATCTTGAAAGGTAAGATAAAGAGTAAAGTCTCCTACTACAAGTAAAGGCAAAGTCAGAAAACCCTTTTATAGCAACGTCACAATATAATTAAAAAACTTCAATACTCGATTCTGGAATAAAACTAATTTATATAGATTAAATTTGCACAGAACCCTCCCTCGATGCGCGAGTTCAACTTTCATTTGACCGTCTTTTTAAGGATGAAAATGAACCCTCGATTAATGTCTAGGTTTTTTTTCAGTACGCCCTTTAAAATAAGATGCATTAAACAGTGTCAACATCAAAGCAGAAAAATTAAAGATACTCACGTCTGTCAATAAAGCTGTATGTGCCAACGAATCCCGTGGCGTTGTTTTGCTTAGTTCCAGTGTGAAATTCCAGGATGAGTGAGGGTCCCGGGGAATACAGGGCTGGAGGGGCATCGGCCCTGCTGCCACAAAGCTCCCGGGCCCAGGCTGACCGCTCATTAATGGTTCCAGGAGGACCAGGGCCCTGGACTTCCCAGTATACCTTCAGGTAATCGCCTCGGGTGCAGCTGTAACAACGAAACATTGATAGGGTTAATTTTTGTAAGATCTGCTTTGCAAGCTTTTAAACCATGCTCGATATTGACGATACACTCGCCTATCGTCAACATCGAGCTTGGTTTAAAAGCTTGTTACTTCATCTAATGCAATCCAACGCGATGTTTAACGAAAAGGCAATGCGAAAAAAGAAAAATAACGCCTGAGAACTCTGTTAGTATTCCGAAATTCCGAGATTAACTTGAATATTTTACACAACTTGTTCCAGGAAAATCGTGTTTTATTTTTAATCCCTTGAAAGTTCGCCGGGATTCCAATCCCGATTTCCGGCCACCGTAGGCGCGGGCTTGCGGACGGCGAGCAGAGGCTGGCTCGTAGTCCGACCGTCCGGTAACCGTCCGGACCGAGCCCAAGTCGTCGTACTGTTCCACGCGCGCCTCAAGATGTCAGCAAATCGTAGGGGCCCAGCAGGGTTGAAGTTCTCACCGAACACGGTAAGTTCGGGAAGTTCATGCACCGGATTCGTGCGGAAGCGACGCCAGGGTGTCGCCACTGTGTTGACCGCCCGGAGAACACGGTGGAACACACGGTGGAGGTGGAAAAAGGACATTCTTAAAGGTACGAGGAGTCTAAAAGTAATGTTCTATATATAGTTATTTTTAAACAACATTGAAAATGATCAATGTTTTACAAACAAACTTTTTGCAACTAAAAATAAAGTAAGATAGGATTTTCTTAGTTAATTACGTATTAATTCTAAACAAATAGGTACAGCGAACCTGCTTTTTTTTAGGTGGGAAAATCATCCAATGACATCCTCGCTCTTTAGTGTCAAAAAAATCCACTTCTGTTCCTTCGTTGCCTTTCTTACTAGTAAGAAAGGCCGAGTCTTCCTTTCAGAAGCACCCTTGGCCCCAGTAGGCTTCGACCCTACGGTTTGCTGACATCTTCTTGAGGCGCGCGTGGGACAATACGTTGACGACCTGGGCACGGTCCGGACGGTTACTGGACGATCGGACGGCGAGCTACCCATTGCTCGCCGTCCGCAAGCCCGCGCCTACGTTGAAACCAAACCTGCTGCGGTCTAATAAAAACAAAATACATTATGAAATCTCCTTTCTAAAACTACCTAAGAGGTAGAAAAATAAAAACCTCTCTATGATAGCAATATTTTAAAGGAATAACCAATACTATCGACCATCGTACGCTTAGACTTCAGCAAGTTAAGTGCAGCAAGACTTTAGAGGCTCAATTTTACAAAATAAATGTTTTCCAACCTGTTTTATAGCACTCCATTTTATAAAGACAAGCCTTTATTAAGATGTCATCTAGTTTTATCGGGAAAATTATGTGGCAACTTTGTACAAGGGAATTTCTGAGGAAAAAGATAACATTGTAGACTCGGGCCAGGTTTTCTAAGCGATTTTTCGAACATTTTTTAATGTTTTTAAGTATGTGTTATGCTTGTAAATAAGTACCCTTTTTTAAGGTAGGAAATCATTAAATGAATTTTCTTGTTTAATTAAGAAAGAAGAAGAAAGAAAGAAAGAAAAAGAGTTTATTTACGACAAACATGGCACGTAACTTAAAAAAAAAATTTAAATAATATTATAACAAATTTATACCCAAAAGAGTGAGTTATGCGACACATCCGCGCAAAACGGCCAGCGCTCAGCAAAATGCTGTTAAAGGTTAAAGTGAAAGCTTGTGTTAGACTTTTACTGACAAAAACCTAGCTATACTTATATATACATATATTCAGTTGCGTTTCAGGGCCATGTAATAGTAACTCTTTTAAAAATTTCCGCAGCCTTAGCGGGCTTAGGTTCCTGGTTTTGCCAACATCTCTTTAAGGCACGTGTGGAACGCGCCGTCTACTCAGGCTTGGTCTTTACCGGACCGGCCCGGCGGCGAGTTACCCATTGCTCGTCGTCCGCAAGCCCACGCCTGTGGTGGCGACCACAGATATAGTTGGTGTTTTAATCTGGTTAATAAGGTTCCTAATTACTTGCTTCAAAATTAAAAGTTATCTACTACTAGATAAATAATACGTTAAAGTGTGAAAAACAATTGGAAAAGATGCCAGAAAATTAAGAACATTCGAAAATGTTCCAACTATAAAATAATTTGGACACGACACCGTCTTTCTAGGCAGTTAGTATACGTAGTCAACGAAACTACTGTTGTTTTTTTTGACGTTCGAGCACCATGTGAGTGCATTTCAGGAGGTTTATTTTTGTCCTATGATTTTTCGTTTCCAATGTACAGTCTTTCACGTCCTTCCTGTGACTTTTGTCAGTACAAAGTCCCATCGTCATCTGATAGCTTGCGGATATCAGTGATGGAAACGAATAAAAAATGCCTTGAATTTGAGTATCTCTATGTGGATCAATCTTTAGTTTTTTTTTGGTTTTGAACATGCTGATTAGAATTACTTTTCAATGAATACCTGTCGTGTTACTCATTTAATATTCTTGACGACATGGTTGACGCAATTGTAGAGCGATTGTGTAATGTCGCGAGTTTGATTCCAACACGTAACAAATATTCGTATGGCTTACAGTTAGTTGTTCCAGGTCTAGGTGTCTTTTTTTTTTTTATTGGGTGGGAAAATCATCCTAATGACATCCCCGCTCTTGGGCGGAGCGAGAGATAGTGTCAGACTCTTACTGACTAAAAACCCACTCCTGTTCCTTCGTTGCCTTCGTCCCAGGGCCCCGGGTTCCGCTTTCACACTACCCGTGGCCCCAGTAGGCTTCGACCCTGCTGGGCCCCTACGATTTGCTGACATCTCCTTGAGGCGCGCGTGGAACAATACGCGCCGTCGACGACTTGGGCTCGGTCTGGACGGTTATCGGACGGTCAGACGGCGAGCCACCATCGGCAAGCCCGCGCCTACGGTGGCCGGAAATCGGGATCGGAATCCCGGCGGCGGTTGGAGCGTAAGGACCGTTGCCTCACGCGATCGGCCGCCTCCTTAGCTAGCATTACTGCTTCGCAGAAGGAGGCGACCGCCTGCCACTCCTCCTCGCTCCGGAGCATGGCCTGAACCAAGGCCCGGCGCGAGAGATCGCCGCCGCCGATTGCCCCCACGAGGACACGGCGTTGCTCTGCCCAAGCGGGGCACACCTCCACCGTGTGCTCTACCGTGTCCTCCGGGTGGGCCACACAGTGGCGACACCTGGGCGTCGTTTCCGCACGAATCCGGTGCAGGAACCTCCCAAACTTACCGTGTCCGGTGAGAACCTGCGTCATGCGGAATGTGAGGACGCCGTGAGGTCTTTCCAACCACGCCTCAAAGAGGGGACTTACCGCCATAATTGTGGCGTGCCCAAGGTCTAGGTTTCTTGTGTTTACATGTTTGTGAACGCACCTATTATACAAGAAAGCCTACTAGGGTCATGAGTCGACTTATGGAAAGGTCAAGGACTCATGGTCCTAGATCGCAAAGGGAAGCTGAAGGAGTAAGTATCGTTTTAGTCAGTAAAAGTTTTACACGCCCTCTCGCTCCACCCTAGAGAGCGAAACGTCATTGGATTATTTTCCACCTGAAAAAAACCACGATACAGGAATACCACGCCACGTAACCACCACGCAACGTATAGGGCATTTCTTTTGTGGAAGAATGGATATATATCGACGCTTGAAAGGCAAAAATTACCAAGCGACATTGAGTAAACTTTACAGGAGAGTGATTTAGTTTATATATTGTAATTGTTATTTCATTGTGTGTACCTGTGTGTGTGTGTGTGCCAAATAAACGTGTTTTCTTTCTTTCTTTCTTTCTTTATTTAAAGTTAAAAATTGTAGAAAAAAATATTAAAAATGACAAAATAGCAAATAACATCGTGGTAATAGTCTCTAAGTTCGATTTTTTTTTAAAATTAACAATTAATATTTTTCTAAAAATGTTAACTTTAAATTGCTTTCTTGTAAAGTTTACTCAATGTCGCTTAGTACTTTTTGGCTTTCAAGCGTCGATATGTAGAGCTCTAAAGGTATATAATACTGCTTTTCAGCTGCATCCAAATATGTGGGAAGCCGACCCTAACATACTTGGGAAAAGCCTAGGCAGATTGTTCGATTCTATTAAAGTTAGTTACAGCTAAAATCAGTGAGCAAAACAAAGTCCATTCCAATCCTCAATCATTTAAAATCACCAATCAAACCATTCCTACAAACGAGTAGGTAAAACGTAACGATCATTTCGAAATTTAATTCTCATTACCATAAATAATTCATAGATGAATGTTGAATACAAAATGGCGCATGCATTTTATGCATGCAGCTCAATAAGGTTGGCACATTCTATCGGCATGGCCTTAGTATATCTGAATGTATGAATTTCAAATTGCGAATTCTGATTTTTCTTAACGATCTAGGTAGACAATGTACCCATATATTTAAGTTGTATGTACAATAAAGTTTATTTATTCTCAAGAACTTTAAACGTGGCGGTAAGACTTCTTCGTTTGCTGTCAATCTACTTTTAAAGTCGATCGAATAAAAAAAAGCATGTTTGTCGAATAAAAAAAAGACGATTGTGGAGAGACTCAATTCGTGGAGTAAAATCCTAACAAAACAGGCCTTCCAAATACCAGCAGCAGTTAGAGGAAACTGGCAAAGGAGTATGGTTTTAGGCGGTAAGAGTCCGGCACTGCCTACCTCCTCTGGGCAGCCTAGGCGTCGACGAGAATTTCCTACGGCTGGCAAAATAAAAAAAGAAAAGAAAAGACTCGATAACATGGCGTGGCTGGAGAAACGGCGTGTCACCCTAACTTTCCGGCTGACACAGGTACAGTCCGGGAAATTGGTGCTTGTGCCACATTGGCAACTATCTCTACGACATGGCGCAGCATACATTCGAGGAAGGGCCAGCGTGAGCAGTGTAGCACCGTGACTTTTTGATGACTGCTGCCAGCATTAGCTTTTGTATCTTTTGTTAAGCATGACCTGTGCACTGATACAAGAAAAACCACTCGTAAGTAATGGTGGGCATTGAAGTCCCCAGTAACACCGATTGGGCGCAAGAGTACTGCTACTGAGCCACGTCAAAAGTTGTTTGAGCTCCGACGTCTCCCGATCTCCGTTGTGCGAATGGTAGACACAAGCTTATTTAATTTTATCTAGGCCCGTGTCTACTAAAGCTCAAAGCGTTGAGAATCTGAAGCACTCGAGGGTACGGATCTCTACTATAAGATATAGCCTGCAGGTAAACAGACTTTAACTAAGAAGTCCTTTGACTGTTCAGAAAACAAACGCCACACGGCGAGACGTGTTCCGAAGAAATAATCAAAATAATTTATGCTTAAGTTGGCTTGAAGATTAAAAAATATTTTTTGTAAATGCCGATGCAAAAAAAAAAAGACTAGGTACTCTTATTAAATTAATAAAAATATATTACCTGTAGAAGTATTATAATAAATGTGATAAAAGTCTTGGTGTGACGATGGTGGTGGTCACTCTGTGTACGACTTAGCAGCATTCGATGAGACAGGTGGGTAGATAAATGAGCAGTGGTGCCCGAGTGGTAACGGCCCCGACTTATGAGTTGTAGGTCGCGGGTTCAAACCCAGCCAGGCGCATTACTTTGTGTCATATAATTTCAGCAACACTGCTCTCAAAACGGTGAAGGAAAACATCGTGAGGAAACCGGCTTGTCCTAGAACCGAAAATTCGACATGTGACATCCACAATCCGGGCCTGCGTGGTGGATTACGGCTCATTCCCTCTCATAGAGAGGAGGCCGGAGTCCCAGCAGTGGGAACATTATAAGGCTATTTATGCAATTATTTATGCTCGACAGGTAAATAAGTCACTAAAAAAAGAGTTCAAGAGATTTAGAAATCCAAAACCCCTTTTAAAAGCTTAACCATCGTTGAATAAACAAGTAACTTTTGACAGTTGTGATTGGTCGAGATATTTTATACCCGCATCAGAAATGTCACCGTACATCAATCAGATCGCGTAAGCGACTGAAATGACTGGTTCGATTTTCATCAATTACGCAATTATGGGTTCACCGTAAAGATAATAAATTATTAACAGAAAATCGATTTGATGCTGAAAATAAAGCAGTCTTTACCTGGAAAATGAACGCTCGACACCAATATCCAACTAACTACAATATGTCCAGTATATGTTGACCTTGTATTATATGATTCTTCAGTACATTGAGCGGTCAGCCTATACTGGAACAATAGTTTTTTTTTCTGTGTAGTATATCTTTTATTATCTTCACTTGTATTGGAGTTGACATTTTTGGGAACCCCTACCTAAGTCAATTGAACTGAAATGACAAGTTTCTTAAGGTTTTCGAGGTAGGACATTTTTGTTTCGCAGTTTTTATGTCATAGACAACTTGTGCGTAAAGCTTTCACTTCTGGCTGGAAACGTAATATGGTTGAAAGTGTTTTTTCGGATATGAGATAAAAAGTTTTCTCTTCGTAACGGGAAAGAGAATAGACAATGGCGGTTTGTAAAGACGATAAAATTCTACTTATGCATTGGCAGTTTGTGAAGTAAGGTAGTCTGGCTTTGAAATTGTCATCTTAAAAAAAAACTTTACAAAAATATACAGCGGACTTAAATGTAAAAAAAACACTGAAAAGTGCAAAATAACTTTAATTTCGGAAGTCGGCGTTAAATAAAGAAGGGACAAAACTATTATAGAAACTATTATTTTGCACTTTTCAGTGTTTTTTTTTGCATTGAAGTCGGTGAAAAAAAGAAAGTCGGTTGTATTTTTCTTTTTGGAAAAAAAAAAAATATTTTACACTTTTTAGTTATGGTACCTCCACTAAAAAGTACTCCTCAGCTATCCTTAAATACCTTATAGCCAGAGTGCATCTCATGACAATTATAATAATCCCAAACACGGTTAGATTACATTCATTTATTACAGAGTTCCGGTGCCTAACTTCAGGCTTCATCATCAGATTAGTTCGATATATTCCCCCTCTTCTTTCATCGACTACAAAATTAAACACTTCTTTTAAAATATCTGTATGGGAAGAAGAATGTCGGGAAGAAATACAGAAAGCCATGTCTTGCAGTAAGACACCGAAAGCATAATATTAAAAAAAAAAAACGACACTAATATTATAAAAGTGAAAGTATGAAAGTGTGTGCGTGTGAATGTTTGTTGCTTCTTCACGCTCGAACGTCTGAATGGATTTCGATGAAACTTGGTACACAACTAGACCATGTCCTGGACTGGCACATAAGATACTTTTTTATCTTAGGAGTATGTTCCCTTGGGATATTTTTTAACTATCACGCAGGCGAAGCCGCTGGTAGTAGTTAGTTCTACAATATTTTCAAGATGCTAAGAAGAAGTGTAGAAGTACCGATCTTACAATGAAATTTATGTTACTGTGACCTTGTGACATTGACCGTGGATTATTTCTTTCATTTCGAATGAAACCAATTCTAATTCTTCATTTCTTAATCCATTCTGTCAATACCTAATCGTTTTCATATAAACTATATAGTAGGTTTTCCTTCATCATTCACTTGCAATTCGAACTCGATACATCATCCACATGTCGATATTATTCGAATGTAACAAAAGGATTTTTTTAAACGGACATTATCAAAAAAAAGATTCGAAAGTTTTTTATTTCACATAGGCCTACATAGGCACTTATAAAACGTCAGAAGCTAGTGCACGATTCCAAATTGGTCGTTTCCTATGGAGAAGAACCGGCAAGAAACTGCATGGTTACTGTTATAAAAAAAAAATGTTCTTACAATATTTTCATATTACAGTATAAGTAGATATTATGTAAGGACCAAAAAGTACAATAAAAGTAATCACACACATAACACCTGTGTTCCTTCAAATACCTTTTGAGTAGAGCCATATAAGCTCTTTAGAACAATCACTCTGCCCAACCAAAGGGTAAACTAAAAGACTTCTGAAAATGAAACTCATGTTTCTAGAACGCAAAGGACAACTGAAGGATACCGGTGTTGTTTTAGTGACTACAAGTTTCACACGCAGTCGCGGTGCTTCCTAGAGCGGGAGAGGTCATTGGATGATTTCCCACCTCAAACTCAGACGCTAGATTCAATGCAATAGCGATTGAATAAAAAAAAGCTCTCGTGTTGTTAACAATTTTGATAAAAAACGGCTGTCCTATATCCATTCTCGTGTCGAGACTGTTTGCGGAAACCTCGTTTTAAACACAGTTTAGACTCAGTGGAAACGTATCCTGACCTATTTAGACTTGGCCACGAGTGCTATTCAAACAATGGACTGGCTAACCGGATTTTCGGAGCATTAAAGAAAAGAAAATATCTCATTTTCTTTTTTTTTGGGTGGGAAAGTCATCTAATGAGATTCCTCTTTTACTAATTAAAAATCTACTCCTGTTCCTTCTTTGCCATTGTTCCAGGGCCCCGGGGATCTCTTTTGCATCACCCATGGCCACAGTAGGCTTGATATTTTAATTCGATTAGAAAGATTTTTAGAATTAAATATATTGCATAATATAGCTATATTGCAAAGAGAAATATTAAAGGGGTTTGTCACTTTGTCCAGAGCTAAACAGAATGGTAGATACAGTTTAGTACCGTGTTTAAAAAAATAGTTTTAAAGTTTGTGTTGTTTATGATGCGAAATCATGCATTTCAGAATATTTGAATTCATACTTTGTAGACTTTTAAAGTTTGTAAAATCTTGGGTCCCATAATTAAGGTTAGCCAAAGGAATATGGATTAAATCATCGAGGTACTCACATGTTTCGGTACCTATAAGGAAATACCTAATGTGATATAAATACTTAGGTTTATTTTTTAAATAAAGTCACTTTCTGCGTCTATCTGTTTATCCACTATGTCCAACACCATCCATTTTCAAGCAATCATGAGGAAGGTTTAAATATGTACATAACTTGCACCCAAGCAATGCTGGGGCGAGTCACCAGTCTACACTAAATATCTAATGAATAAGATCTAGAACATACAATATTGTAATTGACAACGTTAAAAGGACTACAGGACCTAAAGCGCGGTCACTCTCAGACTGCATACAACAAAAAGAAATGAACAAAGACGCAATGTTTGCAAATAGGAAGCACTAGCTTTTGCCCGCGGCTTCGCCCGTATACATAAAATACAGCTTATGTCACTCAGGAATAAAGCAGCTTTCTAACAGTGAAAAACTTTTGCAATCGGACTAGTACTTTTAGAGATTACCTCCTACAAACAAAAAAACAAACTTTACCTCTTTATAATATTAGTGTGGATTTTAGTATTTGCTAAAAAAAATCTGTAAATATGATTATAAAAATAAAAACACTATAACGGTAAAACGTTGCTTGTAAAATAACCTGACAAACAATCATAATGAATGCATGTATATTAGTCCGGTTTGTAATCGATAAAAGTAATTTTTAGAGGCATCTTCGTGATTTTAGCTAAGACCAGCGAGTCATTTTTAGTAAACAGCATACGCTTTTATAACAAGCTGCCAAAGGTGGTGACTGAACTTAGCGTGGGAAAGTTCAAAACTCATATTAAGCGTGTGACTATGTCGAAGACACGCTTGTTTGCAATGACTGCTTCTGCACATGTGGCCCTGGTAACTCATAATATTGTGTAAATTTATCTATTTACTGCTCGTATCTAGCATATATCCTGAAGAATAATATACATTTTTCTGATTCTATTTACTGCAATGTATTGCTTTGGCGCATTACAAAACTCGCGACTGGCTGTTATTGTTAAGTTGCGTAGTAAATTCGTAATTTGCGGAAATTAAATAATTTCTGAAATTTTCACTCATCGAGACATCTTTCTAAAAAATTACGCAGATGTGTTGATTATTAACCTTCACTTAATTAAATGCATGCTCGACAGAATTTAATCACGTTAATTAATCTGGCTGAATATTTTTCTGCCAGTTGGGCTTAAGTCCATGTAATAGGGGCGAATCTGCTGGCATTCCGCAGGCACAACAGTGAATTTGTATCTCCTATAACATTTTTACCTGAGCTTAATCCAAATGGAGAATACACATGTCATGTTATGTTATATTTTTTTTAATGTATAGAAGGAACATAGCAGAATCATTTAATGTTTGTAGAAGTATGGTGTAAATTTAGTAATTATTTTCGCTTTGATTTGCCAGCAATTAAAGTTCAGGGCAGTCTAACTGGCAGGCTACGTTGATAACGACTCCGTTTAAGGGGATATCGTTGTCATCATAAATTGACTATTTTGGGGTATCTAATATGAGCTAGAGCTACTGTTTTTAGTTCTTAGTTTGACCAAATTAACCTCATTTAAACTATACAACTTTTTTTTTTTGGTAAGTGAAACCAACTTTTATATCTACAGGTACCAAGACAACAGTAAATGTTACAAACAATGAATAAAAAAACGTGTTCTCCAAAATAGGTCAGTAATCATGTCGGATCTAAAACCAACGTATTTTTGAGAAACAATTCCAACTAAAATAAATAAAAAAATACCTACTTCAAAAAACGTATCATTACGCAGCGTCAGTCTCACAAATCACATAACCGAAAAGTGACAAATTTTGTGCACAGTTTCGACAATTCCGCCCATTCCCAACCAATAGTATTGCCAACCATCATCACACTAATCGTTGTCCCGAACAACATGTTAAGCTTTCGATTACAAACACTAGTTGTCAAACGTTCGGTTATTTGCCAGTACGACGCACTGTGAATTGCAAATCTGTCGGTTGCGCCAGTTTGCTTGACCACCTCAATTTTCATCACAATACATGTGTTAGTCTCGTTTTTGTGACGTTTCCAGCATTTTAATGACGTCACGCAAGGCTGTTAAAATGTTTTTTTTTTTTAAATGAAATGCGCAAAATGGATACAAACATGACGTAATTAAATTACTAGGGATTTTGTTATGTGACTTTTTTTTTATTGGGTGGGAAAATCATCTTATGACAAATCCCGCTCTTGGACGGAACGGGAGATAGTGTCAGACTTTTACAGACTAAAAACCCACTCCTGTTCCTTCGTTGCCTTCGTCCCAGGGCCCCCGGTTTCGCGTCCCAGGGCCCCGGGTTTCGTTTGTTATGTGACTTTGACTTTAGTTCCAGAATTAATATATAAACGTTAATCGATAACGTTAGTAAACGTTTATTTAAGATAACTAAGATTTAATTTGTTAGTAGTGTAAATCTTAATCTACTCACCCCTGCTTGACCCATTTAATAAGGCTTTCATTACTCATGTGAACATAAAGAATGAATTAAGAGGACAGTCCTTAAGAAACACATTAAATATAGCTTCCAATATTACACCACACTGAATCACCCAAAAATAAAAATAAAAAAGAACCTAAATAGAAGTGCCAACAGTTTCGCTGCGACATATTTGCAAAACTATATTTAATAATAATAATATTTATTTATCTTCCATAAATAACGATAACAGTAGGAAATTAAAACTTAGAATATCAAAGTGATATAACAATGTTAATTTGTGGGAGACTGGTGCCTAAACTAAGCCATGGTTTGTATTTTAGGACACCAGGGACTCCTCTCTACAGGGTAAGCAGCAAACAAAAATATTATATCATTTTTATAGATGGAGAAAGAACTACCGTTTAATTCCGTGAACAAAGAAAGGTTCATATCTCTCAAAAACCGCTAAACTGACCTTTTCTATTTGCAGGATTTGCTAAATTTAAAACAATTATTTTTTCTCAAAATGAGGTATGTTTGACCCATCGCAAATACAGTGCCAATGTGGAGCCCCTTCCCAGGTTATGTGTTACTTCCTGTCCTGCCTAGCTTGCACAACTACCTGCTCCTTCTACGACTTATACAAGGCCAATGACGCTGGACCGCTCTTCAGGTGGCTAAATATTGGTCGGACCAGATTTCAGTCAGATCGACACGAAGAAAAAAAGAAGACGATGCACATTAATAAAAATAATAGTAATAAGTTTATTCTCAGACTACTATTTTTCCATAGTTTTGTTAGTATTGTTGTGTTAATAACAATAGTGCTTAAATAATTAGGTTAGTATTGTTAGTTTTTACTATTTAACTTATTTATGACTGTCGCCATCCAGTATCTCTGCAAGGGACAGTCCGGTCTGGCAGCAATCATCTTCAAATTGCTGTTGTCACTACCATGGAGGCACACACACACATTCCACAGATCTCTATACAAAGTAATAGAATCCTCTATCATATTAAATAAACATCTTTCTTCAACAAAATAAAGGTACAAACTCACTACAATGGGTGTTAGTAACATATGCGGTCCGGTAAAGTCGGGAAAGTTTCCAAGAGCTCAGGGAAAGATTTGTCTTACCGTTGTTTCCCTGGAGTACGATCCCCGCATTGTGATCAATCTAACTGGAGTTGACACTGTGAGAAATAATCATGGAAGTACGTATGTATCTATGTACTGTAGAAGTTTTTCGTTCTTGTTCTATTTCTGATAGAAGTGTGTGTAGTTACAAAGTTTTACACATATACTAGCTTCTGCCAGCGTCTACACCCGCTTGAAAATAGAAAATTATCTCAAAGGAGCAGGCATACAGACATAGTCTACTTGTATGCAAAATTTCGTCCCGATCCATTCAACCGTTTGAGAGTAAAGGAGTAAGCAACATAAACATACACACACACAGAGATACTTATTTTTTTAATTAAATGTAATTGAACTACACAATGTTTCTTATGAGAAATAAATAATTTTTGAACCTATTTAGGTTTGTATGTGAGTAAGCTCTTTGATTAGTGTTCGTTCTGCGGATGCCATTAAACAAGAGAAAAGAATAAAATAATATTTATTTAAAAAAATAAATTAGTAAAATAAACGATTACTATACTAAAAGGATTATTCGATGCGCCACAAATTAAACGCAAATTATGCGATGCAGTTGGCTATTGAAAATTAATTTGATTCATTATATTATTGCAACCAACACGCCTTTGACAATTCAAAGGCAAATTTACAATAATTTTCGATTCTGAAACAACCTATTTATATTTATGACTATACCGAAAGGAACATCAAACTTCAGCGTAACAGACACAAATTAAGTTTCCACGAACTCATACACAATTTAAGCAAATATGAAATTTGAATACGGATTTGAAACCTAGACAGTCCAAAAACAGTTTGACGACATACAAAGCAGTTTTAACATACGGCCTTAAAACAAGACCCACTTTTTGCACCCTGCTAAATTTAATGCTGGAACATGAGAATTACCATAATACGAAATTAACAATTCCTTTCAGTTCAACAACCGATGTGAAATTTCAAACGGCATGATGAAATAGTATTGATTACAAATTGGAACAAAATTGTATTAAGTGGTGACTTCTAATATTTTCATATTTTTTTATGTTTATACCTTAATATTTTGAAATTAGAACTTTTTTTTTATTTTTAAGAGGAAAACCTTCAATAGGCCAGGACTTTAGGGATAAGTCCCAGAGAGTGAGTTTGGGATTTTTACCCGTTATTAAGGTAAAATCCAATCAAATCCAACACTCACTCACCACCCCGACGATCACCATCAGCAATTAAAAAGGGCCCCATTAACTCTTAGAAGATCACACCGGAATCCTTACGAACACCTGTGAAAGCACACCTCTGTATAAAGAAATAGAAATACTTACGTAAATAAAAGACGAAATTTGAAAATGGCATTATTGACTGAAAAGTCGTGTAGAAATCGGTTGTCATGGCATGTCATACGGCTGAGGGAACGTTCAAAAGGGTTACCATGGGCGTGGCCTTCAGGGCCACGGTAACTCTTTCAAAATTCCCATTTAAAACCCACCGGTTTTAGTCAATAAATGTCTGACACGCTCTTGCGCTTCACCCTTGAGTGGAAGAAGTCATTAGCTGGATTGGGAACCTCGAAAAAAAAATTGCAATTGCTATGTCATAGAATTCCACTTGGGTTGTTGGTTATTGGTGCGATCAAATATTTTACTTTGCATGTTTTAAGCCTACACACTTATTTACTTATGTCTATTTTCATGCACTACAAAATTAATATTGATCAAAGACGAAACGCAGAAGTTTTTATTAATTCTTTTTATTGGTTTATTTAATGAAGTACAATTACTTTATATTAGTCGTTCATAAATATCATTATTCACATCCCGACTGCTGGGCATATACATTTCTTTTCTTGTATCAGTTTGCATGCAGTCAATATCGTCCAGGTTCTCCCCTTTTTTAGATGGGAAGTCATTCAATGATTTCTCACGCTCTATGATGGAGCGGAGTGTTAGTATTTTATTGACTATAACCCACACCTATGTTCCTTTTTTGGGTTGCTTCCCATGACCCCGGGGTTCCCTTTCGGACAACCCATGCATCCAGGTTCTCCCAGCGATGGCAATACTATTGACGTCTTACTTAATTTTCATAAATATTTATATATTTTGCGTTACCTGAATTAAATATAAATAAATCTCGGTAGGCAAATGCGATTTTAGAACAGATTTCTTTGAACAGATCTGCTCAGTTCACCAAACCACATCCCACGCGATTATGATTCGCTGGATAAAATGTCAGGTCTATTTGCGTCCTACCGGCAGATAGGATCAAACGTATGGAATATTCCAGAATATTGTATATTGCTGGAATTTTCCTGTGTAATAATTATCTTTGATTAGAAAAAATGATGGGGTTTATTTATTTACCTTCACGGCATGATTAGTAAGCGACATGTATTCGTTCTAGCAGCGTTTCCAAACAAAAGTTCTCTAATGAATAAAAATAACCTTTATTTTGGACAAATTACATCTATAGTGGGTTAATAAGTAAGTTATAGTAGGTACTAATTATTTGTCATCTAGCTAGTCTTCTCTTAGAGAGCAGTAGTGGCAGAGTTGTAACGGCGCCGACTTACGTGTTCTAGGTCGCATTACTTTGTGTAATTTATTTCATCACCACTGTTCTCAAAACGGTTAAGGAAAACATCGTGAGGAAACCGGCATGTCTTAGAAACAAAAATTCGAAGACATGTGACATCCACCACCCCGCACTGGGCCCGCGTGGGGGATTACGGCCCATTCCCTCCTCTAGAGAGGAGGCCTGAGTTCCAACAGTGGCAACATTATAAGACCGAATATACTATACCTACTATACTATAAACTTTTATTATTTACCTACATAATTATTATCTTTATTCTCATATTCCGATTCGGGATTCCGATCCCGATTTCCGGCCGTCGTAGGCGCGGGCTGGCTTGCGGATGACGAGCAATGGGTTCGCCATCCGACCGTCAGGTAACCGTCCGGACCGAGCCCAAGTCGTCGACGGCGCGTAGTGTTCCATGCGCGCCTCAGGAAGATGTCTGCAACCGTAGGGGCCTAGCAGGATCGAAGCCTACTCTGTCCATGGACGATGCGAAAGAGAACCCCGGGGCCACACACAGATCATGCCATATATTGTCCTATATTAATAACGGTGTTAGTTAACGGCATTGCTGTGACCAAATACCTACTGGGCCAGGTAGGGGATTTAATTAAGAAATTTTAATATTTTTCTCTCTTTTAACTCAATAGCGCCTCTACAAAATAACAGCACTGTTTTCCAATTTGAATGAATACTTCGACTCCATAATTGAAACTCGCTTCGTAGCAAGAAGCTTCGTTCATCATTTTCTTATTATTAAATCTGTAGTTTGGTATCGTCAGCTGTTGCATATTAATAAGAACAGTTATAAAGTTATCTAGACTGCTATAGTTGAAGTAAAACCGTCTTCTCCTTTGAATCCTAACCGCTATGCTAAGTTGTTAGATTGGGTGGAGCATCTATTTTAAGCTGATTTGGTATTGTATTTAACAAATATGTTTTGCTTAACTCATTGATTTTTCGGCT
Organism: Mythimna vitellina; assembly: GCA_949316375.1. NCBI lineage: Eukaryota > Metazoa > Arthropoda > Insecta > Lepidoptera > Noctuidae > Mythimna > Mythimna vitellina. The sequence goes on from OX438696.1 coordinate 9,338,684, forward strand.
TTTCATGTACTTTGAAGCCTGGGCTTGAAAAACTTATCTTACAAGAAATGGGATCCTGATCTTCAATGGGTTATTTAGTTATATCATAAAGTATACACAGAAGTCTTATTTTTTTAAGGCTTATTTTTTTTTACTGAACTTGTTGAAGCTTGTTTAGCATAGTCGGCCTTATAATGTTCCCACTGTTGGGACTCAGGCCTTCACTCTAGAAGAGGGAATGGTTCGTAATCCACCACGCGGGCCCAGTGCGGGTTGGTGGATGTCACATGTCTTCGAATTTTTGGTTCTAGGACATGCCGGTTTCCTCTCGATGTTTTCCTTCACCGTTTTGAGGGCAGTGGTGATGAAATAAATCACACAAACTAATGCGCCTGACTGGATTTGAACCCATGACCTAAAACTCCATGGCAAAATCAATTTTCTTAGGCTTCTTTTTCTGTGTTGGAGTAAGTTTCCAATTTAATCGTATGCTGCTGAATACTACTATTTTACAAAGAGCAACCTGTTTTCAAAATAAAAAGAAAATATATATAAATAATTTACGTTCAATATTCAATATTTTTCGTGCAAAACTCGGTGCGCACGGTCGAAGGCATCAAAACCGGCCAAACACAAGCGGTACATTTGATTTTTAGATTTTTCCCGAAACACGAAGTAGGATTGAATCACAACATTCACATATGACTTTTATTCAATTCTATCGTAGCCGACAGCATAAAAAGTGGAATTAAACTCCTGTTGAAAAATACTGCTGAACTTTTAAATTTTCAAAGCTACAGAAAATGTTTTTTGATATTCCAATTGTAAATAGACGGCACACAGTAATATATTTTGAGCTATACTTGTTCCATTTATTAGATGATATTTTTTTGTTATTAAACAACACTATAAGTAAAAGATATGTAAGTAAACGCGCTAGTATAATTTCAGATTTTATAGTTTATTTTCTTGCAATTGCGAGCTTCAGGCAGATCAGATCAGAAATCTTGTTATTGTACTTTTATTTGGTGTTTAAAAGTTATTTACGAGTAGCTAAAAAAGAAGATTTGTTTATAGCATGTCTACAAATTTAGGCAAAACAAATGGTGTGGCCCTTGTCGTACTTATCGTACTCTCTACGAATAACGAATCGTTGAAATTCCTGACTTTGTACAAGTGCTAAGAACCCAGCTATCGCTCGCAGTGCCATTAAGTCACCCATTTCCGTCACTTGTCTCACCAGAAGATAAGTGGCCGACACGCTGTTTCCTCAATCCCAAACCCGCTACAAACTAATTCAGTACTCAAGCAGGGTACGATAACACAGTGTTTCTGTGTCTATAGATGGAAAGCGAGTAGTAACTAGCAGCTGTGTTCGTGTTTGCAGTCTACACTGCGATCGCGGTCGGCGATAGTTTGCACTTGATGCATATTAATGTATCGTCCCACAGTACTGTTCATACAGGTTGTATTATATTGAGAATAGAATCGGCTTTGTTTCGATGATATCGCATAATATTATTTTGATTGAATTTCAATATTCATCGGTTAGAGGTATTTGACTATTCAACATTGAAAAATTCTAATGTAGGTTTTTAGATTAAGCAAAGTATTGTCTACGTTTGAAGTGCGGTATATTTTTTTTGTGATTTATAATTTTGTTTTTATTTATGTTACGATAAACACTAAAAAGAACAAAACATTACAAAATTAAATATAAAAAAAAACAATCTTACATGATTAAAGACTATGTTAAAGACAAGCTTGTTTAGCGATTGCTTCTTCTGCACATGTGGTTTCTGTGGTAAGCGTCCTTAACGTTATTATCATGTAAACTCCATCTTTGTTCAATTCATATTTTTTATTTAATATTCATGATGTTGTGTGAAGAGTGATATGAAAGAAAAGGAAGTTAGTGATAGCATGACGAGTAACAGGGCAGAGTAGAAGAAAAAAACGTGTTGCGCCGACCCCAAATAATACGGGATAAGGGCAGGAAGATGATGATTCATGATGTTGCTTTTGAATATTTTTCTTAATAATTTACACCACTGACTAACTTGGAGTACAAACACTACAAATCAGTACTTACTGTACTGATTTGTAGTGTTTTGCAACACTACAACAACTTCTCTCTTCACATTTTTAAGACTTATAATATACGAGCGGCACCGTTGTACTAAAATAATATTGAAATAATAATCCAGACGAGGCTGAGTATTAAATGATGCAGTTTTATCTCCGCCAACATCACCAAAGGGATTCGTTAAGGACGTAAGAGCAAATGAAAGAGACAGAAAACGAGTCTCATAAATATTTTATAAAGACTACGACAGCTGAAATACATTAAGCAGGTACTTATTGTACTAAGAATTGTAAAACTGTATCTGCTAACCTAGAAAACCTAAAATCGCCATTTTTTTGGCGCTCTTGGGCAGAGCGAAAGAGCGTGTCAGAATTTTACTGACTAGAATCCACTCCTTTTTCTTCTTTATCTTCGTTCCAAGGCCAAGGGGTTGTCTTTCGCATAACCCATGGCCCCAGTAGGCTTCGTTCCTGCTAGGCTCCTACGGTTAATCTAACATCTTCTTGAGACGCGCGTGGAACACTACGCGCCGTTGACGACTTGAGCTCGATCCGGACGTAAATGGCCGTATCTTTTTTTTTCGATATTTTCACAGCTTTAAGGGACCGCAGGCTTGAGTATATGGTTTTAATTTCAACTCGATACCTACACGTGTGTTTGAGATTAAGGGTCTTAACAGACAGACAGAGGGATAACAAAGTGATCCTATACGGATTCTATTTTTTCTTTTTAAGGTACGGAACCTTAAAAAACAAAATAAAAATAGAAATTCATAGTTCTTAAGGTCTTATTCCATTTGAATATCATATGCTTTTAAATGCTGCGAAAACAAATTATTCAAAAGCTTTCCAAAAAGTCTTCAGCAAATAGCCTGGGAATAGTCGATTTGATTGTCTTCCAATAGTAAGCACAGTCTAGTGAACAAACTTATCTAAGTTTGATAATACTAGTCTAACTTATTGTTTGATGAATAAAATTGAACTACTGTCCAAACTTAGGTCAATTTAGCACGTGAAGTTAATGCACATCTTTAAACATAGATGCGGCAATCATTTTGACGAACCCTTGTCACCATCGGCGTTCCGGCTGTTTTGAAACCTCATGGCCTGGCACGCGACGATGGTAAGAGACCGGACGGTATGTCTTTATTTCCGTGGAAGATGGGTAGGCCTTTAGTGTGGGACGCTACCTGGCTGTGCTGGTGCTGCCGCTGCTGCTACGAAGAAACTCAAGCGGCGAAAATATAACAACTTCGTCGGCAGTTATAATTTTGAGCCGTTTGGGATTGAAACTCTTGGGCCGTGGGGTCCGAGTGCTTATGTGTGAATGCTTAGTAGACACTTTGCGTGACCCAAGGGCTGGCTTTTACCTCAGTCAGAGATTAAGCATTGCCATACAACGTGGCAATGCCGCCAGCCTTTTGGGCACACTTCCAGTCGACAGCGATGCGGAGGAGTTTTATGACGCCTTATTTTAGCTAGTAGTTTTTGATTTTAGTGTTTAAATAGTTTTAATTTGTTAGGTTACGTTAGTATTTTTTTGATGATGATTTTGTAAATCAAAATACATTATAGCATTTTCCAATGGCACTTATCTGCTTGGGAAGCTTTCTGTGTTAATTACTCGTTTTTTTTTGTTTTGTTCAGTTGGAGGTATCTAACGTCTTAGGGTGCTTTGCCAACAAACATATGATATGAAGCTTTAATGTGCAGCTCTAGCTATGCGATGGATTGACAGTAGGGAAGGTTCGCCTACTCTACAGTATAGTTATGGCGCGTTCTGAGTAGAACACCTACGTGTTCCGCTCTGAACAGCCCCCTTAGCCAAGTTACGATCGTTTCGTTTGCGTCGAACACCTCGAGTAGGCCACGCCTCCGATTCCTTTGTTCTGACGTCATCTCAACGCTTAGTCACGTGGTCAGAGCAAAGGAATCAGAGGCGTGGCCTACATGAGGCGTTGGACGCAAACGAAACGATCGTAACTTGGCTAGGGGGGCAGAGCTATAACCACTCACGACTATCCACAGTACGCATCTATAGTACGCATCAAGAGAACATATCCATTTGTATAAAAAAAAACGAGCAAGTGCGAGTCGTACTCGCGCACTGAGGGTTCCGTACAAAGTTATATATAAAAACAGTTCAATTTGCGAATTGAGTTACGAAGAGTGTTCAAATAGGATTTTTTTGTGACGTAACTATAAATTTACCTTTTTCTGATTTTTTTGTATACTTATCCTATGAGACCTTGCTTCATGCAAAAATTTCAGGATTCTAGGTCAACGGAAAGTACCCTATGATTTTTTATTTCCTTGAGGGTGTCAAAATATATGTACGTTTTTTGCAACATAAACGGCCGTCTCTTTTTTTCGTTAACTTAGAAATTTGATTTTTTCACAGCTTCAAGGTTGTTGAAGCTTGAAGAAGTTAAGTATATGGTTTTAATTTCAACTCGATAACTCCACGCGTTCCTGAGATAAAGGGTCTTAACGGACAGACAGACGGGCAACAAAGTGATCCTATAAGGGTTTCGTTTTTTTCTTGTGAGATACGGAACCCTAAAAAGCATTGCTTAGTTAAAGCCGGCAATGCAAAACTATATCGATCAATAAATATGATTGCTGGATATCAAACGCATTCATAGCAACGTAGAATAGTGATACCTCTGGTGGAACCAAAACCTTATGACCGTGCTTGTAATCCTAATATTCATCATTAATTTCTAACAATAAATTCATATTATCCTGGAATCAAACATTCATCATGTCATAATATTATGCCGCAATGGTCGCTTCTAACTCATGACATGACAAACACTCCAATTGGGAATATGCCTTTCATGTTATTCCATAACCGTATAATCACAGCATAAATTATGCAGAACAGAACTAGTTTACTATTTCATGAACTAACTGATCTCCAGACACGTCTTGTTCCACGGAATTGGAGGCGGAATTGAACTACTGTTCAACCACAGTTCGCTGATATTACAAGGCTACTCGAGTACTGAATTGTAATGAAATTTGATAGGAAACACTTCAATTATGTTTTTGAAACTACAGAGCTGAATAAGCCTTTCACAATCAAAAGATGACATAGTTCAGTATTGAGGACCTACATATACTGGTTCTCAATGTTGACAAACGCAGTCAGGCCCTTCAAATAATTTTAGTAGGCGCCGGTATTGTAAGTTAATAGTTTTTGGCTTGGCATAACATTTTACACGACAAAAATTTTACATGACAAAAAAATTCCCAAAACCGTTATGAAAATTTAAATTTAAATCATCCAGAGACTTCTCCTGCTCTAAGATGGAGTGAGAGGACGTATCTGAGTTTTACTGACCAAAAACCCACCTATGTCCTTCTTTTGCTTTTAAAGACATATTTGAAAACAGATGAACCTTTTATTAATGATAAAAGATTCAGATCACAACCAGTACAATAAAGAAATCTCTTTAGCAATAAACTCTAAAGCAAACAATTTTCACTGTAACAGTACAGCAAGTCTCACAAAAGAATACACTTAGCGTCGTCTCTGCGTTACGGGGATACATATTTGCCTCTTAAACTGGAGACAAACGATGCAACTGGGAAATCTGTAGCACTGAGAACAAAATAGAAACTGACTTTGGTATCGTGAACGCAAGAGATTTGTAAAGCAAGTTTGCCATCAACGCCTGATACGGTGAACGGTGTTTGCTTTGTGAACTGAATTCTGGATCCTAGCTGCAAGTTTTCAGTAGAACAATTGGAACTAAAATACTGTTTTGAACATAGAGAAAGAGTGGAATAAAGTTTCTTGCTTCATTAATTTGGTGATAGTTGAAAGTATATAAATAAAACCGTTCATTGACGTTCATGGTTAAACACAATTAGTGTTTGAAGTTTTGGAAGCTTAAAAGTGAAGTACTGGCAATAAATAGGTGTTAAAATGAATGAATAAATGTTTTAACCAATATTGAAAGACAGTCATCTTCATTTATCTATATATATAAAAGGGGAATCTGACTGTCATATCGACGCACTGCCGAAAATACTGGAATTAGGAACATGAAATTTTGCATGTTATGACGTAGGCGAGCACTAAGACTAAAACAACATTCACGCGAGTGAAGCCGCGGGCACAAGCTAGTAATATAATAAAAAAAAAACGCTTCAAGATTAATTATATCTACTTATATTTCATTTATGTAAGCGTGCTTATGCAGCGATACCAACCAGACCCTTATTATGAAATATTAAATCATCAGATAAGTTCACCCGCGCTGTGTGGAGTGAGCTGGAGTGTCAGACTATTACTGAATAAAACCAACCGTCTTCCTTTACATTCCAGGATTAAGGTTACTCTTCTGAACAATCCCGAAATCCTGTCCAAGCAAAATCCTCCAAATCATCTTTTATATCAATTAGTTTGGGTCTAATTTCCTAAATGAATATCACCCATTTAGAGCTCAAGTGTTACTGGTACTATTATCTATAAGAGTACCAAGCCCAAAAAGGTTTGCATGTCGTGTCGAAATGAAAAGGTTTCCACTAGTTGTGTTTTCAATTTACACGCTGCCAACTGCGATACTTTTTACTGTGACAATATTTTCGCCTTTTCACTTGTCGTGCCGGGTTAACAGCTTTAATTTAATGAAATTCACGATATGTCACGAGATAGAGCCTAGCTGTGTGATGTGTAAAATTCCGAGTGTTATTAGTGAGCCTTTATTTCTAAATTAAAAAGTAATACGAGCAAAAAACACGTCTTTAATAAAAAATAATTGTTAAATTTAAAACAATACAGATACTTATATTTCTGCTGATATTTTTTTTTATAGAAAGTTACCTTCCCACCCTAAGGTTGTCTGGTAGATATCGCTGTCAGCGATAAGACCGCCTTTGTACCCATAGATTTAAGTTAATGTAAAAGTTTTTGTTACTATTTTGGTGTACAATAAAGTTTATTCTATTCTATTCTATTCTACCTTTTAAACTCTGTTATATTTACAGTGACGAATATATTATATTGTTTATTGATTTTTGACTGAAAGATCTGGAAGCAAAGTTATCGGCATCACGTAGTATCAAAGTTGAAGTGAAGTTTAATAGCCCGGCCATGTTAGTCGTAAAACCTCATGACCACTATATATAATTTGCACTACACAAATATTTCAATAATAAATAAAAATGCTGAACTCTTTATTTAAAAGGCGATCAAAGGACATGAAGAACATACAAGTTTTCAAATTGTATAGAAACTGCTTCTGATTGTATAAGTATTAGTTTTAAATTAACTTAAGTACAAAGTTGGGAACGACAAATAACAAATACTTAAACTCAACTTGAACTCAAACACTTAAGAATTTCTCGAAAGACAAGCGATAAGTTTTTGCAGACTAGTGTCAGCTCAAAACTTTTCCTCAAACTATCTTAACTTTCATATCACAAGATTGATGCGTCACTCACACACAGACGAAAGAATAACTGGATATATTCGTTTGTGATTGATCAATCGAATCGAATCGGTCCACAGCGAGGGATAAGTTTCATCAATCATCTGTCACCAACCTAGTGACCGGTCTTCGAATGACAGTTCGGCAGTTTTTCCATATGTGTGAAAGATTGCTTGGTATACGGTAACTGTATTATTTTTTGAGATATTAAATAAACTTTTGTGTGACCTTGTTACGGCTTAAACTAATCAGCCCATTATCAGTCCCACTGTTGGGCAAAGGCCCCTTCCACACATGTCTGTCGTCTGCCATTGCGGAACAGTCCCTCCGGTAAAAGTCAAGATCATCTCTTTAACTTCGTCTCGGTATACCTCGAGTTTGCTTTGCGTTTAACAGGAGTCAATAAGTGGTTATAAAAGCTCATCTGACATGCGATTGACATGTCCGGCCCAATTCTACTTAAGTATAACAGCTTTCCGGGTAACCTCTGCAATCTTAGTTTCTGTGCGTATTCCTTACACGGTCCGAAATTCAAACCTCCAAGATACCGCGTGCCTCAAGGACATGTCTTATTTACTTATTTAATTTTCTTATTTTTTAAATTTAGAATTCGTAATGTTCCTATTTTTTATTTCCTTTTACTATACAAATCTTTTTGTTTTTTTATTTATTTATTTTTTACACTGCACCGTCCTTTCGTCTTTATGTCGACACCGCCACCGGCCCACGCTGAAAACCAGCGCTGTGAGCTCATCGCATTATGCGTGCGGCCGCAGCTTTATGCTGAGCGTTCGGCCGTTTTGCGCGGATGTGACGCATATCTTACGTATCAATTGATTACGTTTTGTTATCTAGTTTTAATATTGCGTCATTTCGCGCAAATAAACTGTTTTTCTTTCTTTCAACTGTAGGGGCCCAGCAGGGTCTGATTCTGAAAGGAAGACTCGGCCCCGTTACGAAAAGCAACGAGGAACAGGAGTGAGTTTTTAGTCAGTAAAAGTCTAACACTATCTCTCGCTCCGCCCAAGAGCGGGATTTGTCATTAGATGATTTTCCCACCGAATAAAAAACCCCAAGATACTGCGCTCCATAGTTCACTGGAAAACTGTACAGATATCCAAAATATTGAATGAATTGATTAGTCATCAAATTGTCATAAAAAAACCTAAATAACTGATTAGATAAGAGAATTAAGACTATTTGCATATACTACTCTGTCAAGAAAGTACCGGGAAAAGATCAATAATACACAAAATGTCTGTTATTCATCCAAATTTATTTTATCACCTTCAAAGTATGCTCCTTTAGAAACGATACACTTGCGCCAACGAATAATCCATTCATCAAAACACTTTTTAAACGCTGCTTCCGGAATTGAGTTCAGTTCTCGCCGCGAATTCTCCTTTATGTCTTCTATCGATTGAAAACGGGTGCCACGAAGTGGTAATTTGAGTTTAGGAAAAAGAAAAAAGTCAGCAGGAGCCATATCTGGTGAAGATGGTGGTTGCTGGATGGTATTTGTTGAGTGTTTGGACAAAAATTCGTTCACAATGATAGCCTTGTGCGAAGGTGCATTGTCGTGGTGCAAAATCCAAGAATTTTCTTTCCACAAATCTGGCCTTTTTCGTCGAATTCGCTCTCTTAAACGCCGCATAACGCTCAAATAATATTCTTTATTTACCGTTAGACCTTCCGGTAAGAATTCAGAGTGCACAACACCGCGATAGTCAAAGAAAACAGTCAACATGACTTTGACTTTTGATCGACTTTGGCGTGGTTTTTTCGGTTTCGGTTCAGTTCGAAGGCGCCACTCCGAAGCTTGTTGACTAGTTTGCATGTCAAACTCGTAAACCCACGTCTCGTCACCAGTAACAATGCGTTTCATGAATGTTGGGTCCGAACTGACTCGTTCTAGCATGTCCTCAGCGACTTTCATGCGATTGAGTTTTTGGAGAAAATTTAGATCTTTTGGGACTAGCCGAGCAGCAACATGTTTCATACCCAAATGATTAGTTAAAATGGTACGGATCGACTCGTGAGATACAGAAAGTTCGGCGGCTATCTCTCTCAGAGTTGAATGGGGATTTTCAGTCACTATTTTCTTCACTTTTGCGATGTTAACTTCAGTTGCAGACGTTGACGGCCTACCAGAGCGAGGCAAATCTTCCATCACATCTCGGCCGCTTTTGAACGCTTTGAACCACTCATAAGCACGAGTTTTTGATAAAGTCGATTCACCGTAAGCCTTCTGTAACATTTTCAGTGACTCCGAACACGAAATTCCATTGGCGATGCAAAATTTAAGACAAACTCTTTGTTCGATATTTTTGTCCATTATGAAATTCGCAATAAACACTATATATGATATTACTAAAACCAGCACTGTAGCGACATCTATGGCGTCACATACGAACTAATCCTGCATCGCGCAATCAAAAGTTCTCCGCGAGATTAGAACATATAGAACAGCCCGAAATCATCTATCGGGCAGCTGCCCACCAGACATAACACCCGTCTGGTCGGAGGATCCTCCCTTTTCAACGGAGGTTTGCGGGACTTTACTCTCTGTTCAGCATACCTCCATTATATTTAATATAAATAACAGATGCAACTCAAACTCCGCGCCAAAATGGAAAACAGTTGTGCCAATCTAACAACTACAAAAAAACAAAACTTTGAATTTGGAGCCATAAACAAATCATCCATTCCCGATACTTTTTTGACTGAATGTATGTATAAAACGTACGCCATATCATTTTATGCTTATTTTCTTGATAAGCATATGTAATGCTACCAAATACGGTACTGTAACTTAGATAGTCAATACTACGAATACGATACGCATTCTAGTTAATTGGAAAACAGCGAGCTACCATTATCCAGAGATGAAGCCAGCTGTAAGTTTTTTAGCCTTCCATCTGTCGGTAACGTTACGTCTATCAAAGCACGTATGACTGGCGGCTTAGCTTGTTATCCGGGGTCAGAGCAGCTTAACCTAGCGGATCGACGGACAGGCTTTCAACTATAGTGAGCTCGTCTAATCCTACTATGTAATAATATTTTTTTCTGTTAAAAACGATGAGACTCTTACATTGTTAAGAATGTGAAAGCTATGTTTGTGTTATACAAATACACTTTAAAATTCCAGCCGAACTATTGGAGTATGAATTCAGCATACAAGTCTAGCCGCTCAACAATGGCCAAGAAGCTGTTAGAACTGGCTAGTACCGTGAGCAGGGTTGCTTACGGAAGATGTACATTTTTCGTGCATACATATAATATAATCAATTCGCATTCCCGCAAACATCCCTGATGTACCACTACAGAACATTAAAATAATAGATATTGTTAACTATGTTATTCACTTTATTACGAATGAGGATACAAGTACCGGTAATTAGATTTGGTAAGTAATATTAAGTTCAATTCAATCAGCAATACACTAATAACTTCCAAGTATATTATGCAATATTTATGACACACAAGTTGTCTTCAAATTATGAGGAATTTCTGTAAACCTGTTTGAAACTGAATCTGTTTATATCGGACAATGTATGTTCCATTTCTGACTGAAAAAATGGGTATTATAGTGTATTTAGATAATTTAAAGTTTTACTAGGAAAGTGCTTCAAAAATCTCTGTTGATTCAAATTATGTTAGACGAATTAATTGAACGATGAAATAATCAAACGATATAGATACTGAAAAACTTCTGCTAATTAAAAATGAGTTCTATTTATAATTATTGAAAAAAAAACATAATAATCGAATAGATGAGTAATTAATTACTGTCAAAAAATTGTTTGTTATAAATTATATTTAAATTTTTAAACTATTTGCCACATTTTGTATGTTATGTATAAGATCTCAAAAAAATCCTCTTAAGTTGTACTTGTACCTAGCTTTGGTAAGTTACAAACACTTTATTTCTGTGTTGATTCTTTTTACAATTTCATTTTTACGTTTAATACAATGCACACAGATTTAAAACGTTCAGTACATAACAATTTGACTACTACCAGCTAAACCTACAACGTAGTAAGCAAACCTCAGCGAAAGGGAAGCTGGAAACAGAATCAACACTGAGTGCAACCGACTGGAAACTGAGCCAAAACTCAAGTGGCTTTGAGTCGGATGCGTTTAATGTTAGCTGAACATCAAGCCTACGCGGTTTCATTGTTGCCTGGTACTTTGTTAACGACTGTGTAAAAATTATGGGCTGTTTTTGTCGTTTGCTATGTCTAACAGTGTAACAGTGGAATAGTATTATTAAAGGTGTAATTAAACTGGAATTAGCAAACAAAACAAGGCATAAAATCATCAGACTTACTTTGTTTTTTTTAAGTGAGAAAAAATCGTCTCCACTCTAGAGCGGAATTTTCCCACTTCGTGTGGCGCGTCAGACTTCTACTGACTAAAACCACACCCGTGTCCTTTAAGTTGCATTTTATGTTCTACATTCTAGGACCACAGGTTTCCAGAAATTTCCAGAAATTTTCAGAAATTTCCTGTGGCATCGGCCCTACTGACCAGCGCTAGGATCTCTGGTAATTAGACTTGATTGGACTTTTGGTCATTATTCAGGAAAGTTCGTGTCCACATTTAGTTTGTTTTGTTAAAAGATTTCAGCAGTCAATCCCCATATCAACCAAGTGTTTTTGTTTTTGCACATACTTAGTCTGGCCAAAAACACTGTTACAATTTAAAAAAAAAATACATTTGTATTTGGAATCTATCTTTCTATATCTTGCGACATTAAAATGATGTGGGGCGATAAGGTGAACCAACTTGTTATGATAGCATTACACAAAGTACATATCGACGGTGAAGTACCAATAACTCCTAACTGTCGGAAGTCAAAATTATCTGTCCAAAATTGTTAGGAAGTAATACTATAAATTGACACGTTGGTTTAGTTAGGTGTTTGTTTCCACAAACTAATTTGATGCAGTTGCAACTAAATATCCGCTTCGGATATTTTACGAACCATGCGGAAACACGCATTTAAAATATAAGCACTTAAAAGTAATTTCATCGAAAAATGTCAGTTAGAAGGTATTGGCACTTCACCGTCGATATATGAAACCAAATGATGTATTAAATGTAACATTTTCAGTAGCTGAAGCTAGTCTATAACATTACAATCCAGTTTTCTGTTCAAAAGCGATCACACAGCACAACACACAACCGGTAATACAAGACACTAAATCAAAGCTTAGTTCCGTTCAACCTGCATTGACAGTATTCCGGAACAAGTGAATATTAATGTGGCCTTCTCTAATGAGCGGTGGATTGACACGGAAACATGCTGCAATAAACATCTAGTGCTGTAGTGAGAACGATGATTAATTTTGTGTTTAATGAGAATTTCACGTGAACGTTTCGTGTGCTTCTGTCTTCCCGTCCAACTATAATATAGGTGTCTTCAAGGCTAGAGTGAATAGGCTCTTAATAAACTAGTGCGCTTGACCATCAATGATTGCATCTCCGCTTACCATCAGGTGGGGTCGTAGTCAAGCACTGGTTTATATCAATAAAAAAAAATATTGGTCAATTAAAGTCTAAGTAAACGAACTTTAACGGGTTCTGATCCACCAACTAGATTATGGAATTGCCATGAAGGTATCAATTGAAAAAGATAATCACACTCTTTGATTTCCTTCAGAGCAGAAGAAGTTATTTGTTGATTTTCCACCTTCAATGTCGAATTTGTAAAAAAATCAAATTTGTAAGATACTTGTGAGATACTTCGGTTTATGTGGCAAAATACGTTCATTTCGACACTATCGAGGAAATAAAAATTCATTAAAAGAAAGAGAGGAAGTACCCTACTTCCCATTGACCCAGAATCCTGAAATTTGGCTTAAAGCAAGGTCTTATAGCACAAGTATAGGAATAAATCTGAAAACTGTAAATTTATTACGTCACAATTTTTTTTTTGCTGATAGACTGATGGTGTATATCTGTTGCCGCTACAACAACAAATATATAAAATTAAAAGATAATTTTATTTTGATTTGATTATACTTGTATACGTACAATTTAGTGTCTAACCAAATTGTAAGTTTATCTCGAATGAATTAGTGAGCGTTATATACGCCTTTTTACGGCGTATGTGTTTGTGGTCTCGTTATAACTGAGATTGTTTCTGGTATGTGAAATGAAAAACAAGAGCAGTGGTAGCACTTAGGCGTTGTAGGTCACGGTTTCAAACCCAGTCATGCACAATACTTTGTGTAATTTATATCATCACCACTACTCTCAAAACGGTGAAGGAAAACATCGTGAGGAAACTGGCATGTCCTAGAATTAGAAATTGGTAGATATGTGACATTCACCAATCCGCATTGGGCCCGCGTGGTGCATTACGGCCCATTCCCTCTCCTAGAGGGTAGGCCTGAGTACCAGCAGTGGGAATATTAAAAAGGCTGATAATGCTATGTTATGTGAAATTTATAAATAAATAAATAATATTATAAATTGGTTGAGCTCTTCTTGATATTAGCTGTAACTGGCTGACTTGAAAGAAAGAAGAAAGAAAGGTAGTTATGATAATATAATTTTCTTATTTTGTTGACAGAAAATTTTCATTATTTTGATAGCCAATACTAGCCTTTTATACAGATAACATTATATCATAACAAAGGATCGAAGATATATAGATAAACTCTATATTGTACACCATAAAAGATTCCGGTTCAGTAGGAGCTTAAAATTGATAGTCTAACAAACAACAACCTTTGGATGGATGTGACAAAGAAGGAGTAAAGATTCGTAGGTAATTCATAATAGTTTAACAAAATACTTCGTCAGATATCCAATACAACCATTTGAATTGGAATGGTCACATACTAAACCCCAATCTCACGGCACAATAATCTAATTCGCCGAATCATTACACAAGTAGGTACACTGGATTGGTGTAAATGTATCAACACAGGTACTTATAGAGGGACCATTGTAAACACTAATAACACAGAATAGATAGGTACAGAAGATTAGCTTCAAACAAAGAGTGAAAATATACGCATACTTACACGCTTCACTTATCCACTGTTTGAGACAGTTTTTAACCGACATCTAAAAAAGGAGGAGGTTCTCAATTCGGATGTTTGTATTTTTTTTTTATGTTTGTTCGCGCATAACTTCGTCGCTCGCCAACCGATTTGAAAAATTCTTTGTTTGTTGGAAAGGGTATACTTCCCGAATGGTCCCATAGTCACCAAGTCGGGATCTGATGATGGAATCTTAGCGAAATCGAGGGAACTCCTCAAATATTATAGGCAGCTATATAGTAATTTTTGTATTTTCATCGAAAACTTAAGCATTTACAGTCAAAAAGTAACATTTGATGTCTGTTTATAAGTGTATCACAACTAAAAAGTGTGAAATAAAAAACTTTTTACAAAAAAAAATATAACCGACTTCACTAAAAAAAACATTAAAAGGATCAAAATAACTTTAATTTATTAAATTAATAGTCGGTGTTTTATAAGATACAAATAATACCGAGAAACACCGACTTCTGATATTAAAGTTATTTTGATCCTTTTAATGTTTTTTTTAGTGAAGTCGGTTATATAAGGTCCCATTAAAATAGTGGGACAAATTTTAACACAGCGTTCAGTACGTCTAACCAAACATATTTAAGAAAAAAAGTCAGTGATTAAAGTATTTTTATTTTGACCTATATAAAATAATAAATGGCACTCAAGAATAAACACATCCAATAAGGGTAGGTACTTAAACTCGCGCCTCGCGCCGCGAGTCGCGCGCTAAGTTCATTGAACCCCGAGCGAACGTCTAATTACCTACGCTACTCAATCGTAATAGTTACTTTCAGTAGTCTACACACCGCATTTTTAGGATAGTGTTGCTAGTCTGGGTAAGTAGAAGATAGTAAGTACGCGCAACTCAAGAACAGGCTACCATCGAGTGTGTATAAACTTTCCTCGAACACACATGATTATGAACCGGTGCCTCTAGGTGCCTAAGAAAAGATTCTAATTTCCCAACACACTTTACCAGGCTTTGGACTGTCTAATTGCGTGCTGAACTGTTATCAAGGTATCAAAGCTATTGCAGTATGTAAGTTGTAAATAAACAAGCGGACAGTGGAAACAGTGTACTGTTATGAATCATTTTTGATTATTTTAAAGTTCGATAACAGTTAAACACTGATTCAGGCGTGTTTAAAAATCAGAATCAGCCCTATTTACAGTAATTAATTGAAATACTACTTACTCTACGCCGGTAGGTTTAGATTAATTGTTGAACATGCCTACTCTTTTGTTCAATGCACTTGCGGGCGCGTTTAATTATGTGTCTTTTCACTTTTAAAAGAGTGTCTTCACTTTTAGTTCCTGCACACGAGTATAATGATAGCACACGAGTGTAATGATACGGGTGGAGGCCTTCATCACGAAGGAGTTTCCACACGTAAAAATCACTGACATTGAATACACTACTAGCATCGGCCGTGCTCGCCGTGGGGTGTCGTCTAAAGTCTAAAATGTCTTCTTCAAGATGCACTGCATAGCGCGGTCTTCCTGCGTCAACCGCTGGTGGCATGAAGGTGCTTTAATCACGATGGCGCTGTACTGCTCCCAGGATTGTCTCAAGGCTCGGCCGCCTTCCAAATCTTTCATGGTAAAGGATTTGGGCTTGTCTTATGCTATTTCCAAGTATTCTTGATTGATGTACGCGTAATAAGGCATTGTTGTCGATTGTGATAACTATCTAGGTACGTAATAACACTCACACACTTACATTCGACGTTCGCGAAACATGTTACCGTCTCGGTAGCACGACGAAAACTGAAATTGCGTCATCATTGTCATTTACGGCAAGCGCGCGACGCGGGCGCCTGCGAAAGGCTATGTTAGACTGAGAAGGCACGAATTGATCAATGAACGCGGCGGCCGGTGACGTCGCGTAGGTATTTTGTAGTATTATGAGATGTGTTTATGCATCGGGTAACCAACATTTTTAGTAAATTTTCGTTAGCTGTTTTTTTTTTTCATTGTAAGTATGTACAGTTTATTTTTTTTTACGATTGTCTTTATTTTGGTGGTCTGAATGATTTCTAAAAGTTTGTTCATCTATTTTAATGGGACCTATATAGGTCAAAATAAAAATACTTTAATCACTATTTTTTTCTCTTGAATATCTTTGGTTAGACGTACTGAACGCTGTGTTAAAATTTGTCCCACTATTTTAATGGGACCTTATATTTTTTTTGTAAAAAGTTTTTTTACTAGTCGTACTTACGCATCAATGGCCTGGTCGACAGAGAATGACAAGAGCGGTTACAAAATGACAAGTGCATCGTAAATGTTTGTAGCAGCCAGTAGAGGATTGAAGGGTAAAACAAAAGACGATCACAAGCTGGCTAAACCATTCCTTAGTTCATTAAACCCCGAGCGAATGCCGGCGTTCACTCGGTCATTGTCTTTCTGTTGTGTCTCTAATTACGCTACTCAAAAGGTTAAAAACACCGCTATAATCATTTAAGCATAAACGCACAAAGCACACGTAATATGTTTGCTTTATTTCATTTTTATTTTTTAAAGTTCAATTTAAGTTTTCAATACCTGTTTATCTATTTTTTGCCAAGTAAACATGTTTTCTTTCTTTCTTCCACTAATTCTTGCTGCCTTAGTACCCGCAAGCTCCTTACCTTGTCCCACCTGTGTGTGCATATGCTTAATATAGTTGGTTTTATAGCGATAGCTTTCTGCTTTTATTTACTCTGTGACAATAGCAAACACTAATACAAACCCCAGTATATTTGCACAACATTGCATTGCGTTCAATGCCGCATATTAATGCGCTGGTACATAGTTACGTGTATCAAAGTTATAATCCATTATTAGCCAGGTTTTGTTTTACGTCGATACTTCGTGACTGTTTTCAGGGAATTAATAACATTGGTTCAAATTCATGTCCATTTTAATTGAAAAGCCGAATGAAAATTGTATGTTTTAATTTTGAATTAATGTTAAATCAGCATGTTGATTAATTTATGATCATCAGTCAGTTTATTGAGAAGGTTAATGTGTATAATTTAAAATCAGAGCTTTAGTTGTACTTGTGTTGGTCAGGTATTAATTTTGACTTGACACAGACCATCAGTCTGCAAATTGTACTGAAAAAACTAATATCCTTTGCCATGATAATTAGGAATACACCAAGGAGATGATCCAACATGTTTTCCTTTCCAATTCAGTCCTGTCAAAAGTCATATTATAATTGATTACTTGACTCTGACTTTCCTAAAGATATTAAACACTATATCAAAATTTTTGTTTCTTTACTATTCTCTTGAATCCGCACTAAAATACTTCCCAAATAAACCTAAACAATTTATCACTAGCTTCAAGTGTATTTTAAACGTTTATGCTCTAGCCGAGGTAGCGAGCTGTCATGTTAGGAATAAAGTACCTGAACAGCGTGGATATATGAAGTGCCACGCTTTCACCACGACTGACGCATGTTTAAAATATCTCTTGATATTATAATATATTCAAAAGAAGATAAATATTTCGTAAGTATTTACGAAGTGAATTTGAGGTAAGAATAATATTTATGATATGTCAGATATTTCTCTACCCACACAAGTTGTCAGAATGCTGTGTTTATCACGCAGACGATGGAGCGGGGGCGGTACTTTGGTACTTTGGTTTTAATAGTATTATTATTTTTGTGAAATGTTTTTATCTCTTTCTGGAACGTAAATTGTGAATATAGCTGCGGGAGATTTCCGGCTCTAGGACTGCGAGATGGTTCGAAAGAGTAGTCGTGAAGTTGGAACGTACACAGAAACAGAATGAATACAGGGGATTTTAGACAGTAAAAGTTTGACACTCCCTCTCGCTTCACTCAGAGCACGAGGAGTTATTTGACAATATTCCACACAAAAAAAAAATTACTTGCCGTCCTTTTAATAGCCACCTCCATTCAAGACAAATATCGTCTTTCTCACAGTCCAACCGTTGTTGCTTTAGCCTTATTGTACTCGTAAAATGTAGGTACTCAATCGTCAAGCAAAACACAGGCTGGAAACAATAATCCAATTGACTGAAAGTTGAATATTTATTTATTTATTAAAACTTCATGCAACACAAAAGTACAAAGGCGGACTTAATGCCTTAGGCATTCTCTACCAGTCAACCTAGGGTGGTGAAGAGAAAATGTGGCTGTAATTAAAAAGTAATTCAATAATTGTACAACAAACACTAATTAGAAAGACGACATTTGAATAATATAATTTTTAAAAATTAATTTTCATGTGTCTTCAGTTTCTGATTCCTTAATAAAAAAAATAAATTAAAAAGAAAACATTTATTTGAGACTAAAATTTTGTCCACTTAATGTTAGTAACAAGGGTCTTAAGAAACTGTATTATTAGTATTACCGCTTTCATAATTATATTCGATAAAATAACAACAATGTTAATAACAATGTCATATTATTTAATCGAAATTGAATAAAATAAAACAAAACACTGACAAAAATAAGAAAAAGGTGTCATTTTACATGCTGTTGATTTACCCTACCCAGTATTGCGGACTCCGGCCTGTCTTGTATCTTTTTAGGATTCCGTTGGCGCTCCCCCGAATCCTATTTATTTATTTATTTATATATACCTTATTGCATACCAAGTTACAAATTTAAATTGTAATACAACTAAAAAAACATACAAATGGCGGCCTTATCGCACTCCAAATCTCGGCCTAAGCACCAAAAATGCTATTTATTTATGGATTATGGCATAAAAGTCGTCAGCGAACATCTCTGAAGTTTTATTTTTATTAATATTTTTTATATGAATTTTTTTCTGAGATTCCCGGTAAATTTTTTAATCTTTTGACTTCAAACATCAGGCATCCCTGAAAATGCACTGCAAAGGAGAAACTTTATAACGAGAAATAAAGTTGAAACCGAGCTGCCACTGTGAAACAATGTACTGGCTTTTAGGATCTCTACTAAATAGAGGTTCCGTTTCGCAGTTCGTAGATCACCTTTTCAGTTTTAAAAACACAAAAATACTGTTCTGTACGTTTGTATTATTTTTTACTTCAGATAAAATACCTACCTACTAAAAAAAAACAAGGTCTAAGGAACCAAGGTCGCCAACATAACCTGAAAAATCGCCAAACTAAAGTGGCAGTGGGCAGGGCACATTGCTCGATGGTCGTTTAGGCTGACAAGTTCTAGAATGGCGATCGCGCAACGGAAAACGCTGCACTGGAAGGCTTCCCACAAGGTGTACCTGATGAGGGTCGCAGGAATGCTTTGGTTGCGAGATACACATGATCGGTCATTGTGGCGACGCTTGGAGGAGGCTTATGTCCAACAGTAGACGTCTTTTGGCTGAAATGATGATGATGATGAAGACAAAACCAAATGGTGACAAATTGTAGATTTTGGAAAATAAGAACTGCATGCCACCTGCAATTAAACTGTGCATTCGGTTGACAGTTCCAATACAGTTCGGTCACCTGCACAAGAACTGCATCATAACTGAAATTTTGCAGTTGACGAGCACTTCAAATAGAGGCCATTTGTTCAGAGAACTTTGAAAATGAGTCCATGTTAATAAGAAATAAATCCTCTATTCGTCATTCCTATTTATATCCACTCCCACAAAGAGCATGGAAAAGCAAATTAGAATGATGGAACTAAACTACGTAACTTATGACATTTCTCTCCATACTAACGTAAGTATTGGGCTTTCTCAAATAAAAAACCCATACGGGTAGAAACTTATGCAGGATTCTTTGACAGGCTTACCGCGGTCCTGGAACGCAAAGGAATACGGTGAGTTATAGTTTATAAAAGTTTGACAGTCCCTCTCGCCCTACATACAACACACAGACAGAACGGGAGAAGTTATTTGCTCACTTTCAATTTAAAAATACGGAAAGAAACCTATAGTTAATAATAATATCTACGTACTTAGACGAAACAAAATGGTAAGATTCACACGTCAACTAATTCTTGAAAAGTAATTTGACAAATCTAATGATGAGAGAAAATATATACCAGAAGGCTGATACATTCTCATTAACATCCACTTCTACAAAGAGACTGGAAAAGCAAATCAGAATGATGGAGTAAAACCACGAAACTTATGTCATTTCTCTCCATACCAACGTAAATACCAGTGTAGGGCTTCCCCAAATAAGCTACACACACGGGTAGTAACTCATAGTTATTTGCAGACGCTCACAGGAGCCGAGACTCGGCAGAGCTCCGAAATTTGTGGTCTGCACTAATAAGAGCTTGGTTAACCGTACGGATTTCTAATCAGCACTCCGTTGCTATTGTTTGGCAATGAATTTGTAGGTTTATTGTTAGCTGAGATAGGGAATCAATTATGTGACGATATAACAACAGCGAACTCAGGTATCCGAAGACAGGTGTCGTAATCGTCACCGAGGCAGGCTTAAAAAAAGAAAACCTAAGAAGACGTCCAGATCGTCATGTCATGGCGTGCAGGCAGCGCAGGTTATGTTGTGTTCCACACTCCATGTTTTTCTGTTTAGCAAGCGAACGGCAGAGTATTGATGGGCCAGTGATAGTAAAAAAAATATAAAATTGTAGCTGAACCAAGAGCTCAACAAATTATAGTATTTCAGCGTCACGCTATTTTGGCCCTTACTAAAATAATAAGATATACCTATTACCTCAAATTAATAAAGTCGTCGTTGATTGCTGTAATATATAATGGTCTAGTCATTCTTTCAATAAGAGCATCTGCTAATTGAATATTTGATTTGAAAATTGATCAACATATCGGAAAAGTATATATTTTATCGGACTTAACTATATCGATATTGACAAACGTTTATTCTACCGCATGAGTTTTATTCAATTACAATCCTTCAATTGCCAATAAAAGTTCCGCAGAACTATTTCAGTTTCTTACAGATTTTTAGTATCCGAGTTTCAGTTGAAAATGAAACACAATTTTCAATTCTGTCAGGTATTTTATAATTCGCTGAAGTTGAGGTTACTCGAGAGATATTTCCCTCTAGCCCGGTCCGTCTTTTCTAAGAGTTGTGAAACTTTATTATGAATTTAGTTCGGTCTACTCCCAGTGCATCTGTGAGGAGGGATGGAGATAGATTTTCGCTCTGAGGTCGAAAAGGATGACAGGTCATTGACATTGATCTTGTTTATGCTATAACAAGTAATAACAAGTTTGAAACCTTCTTTGTGAGTTCCAGAGATTTTTAAAATCGTTTCTTATTTCAAAAGTCAACTGGCGATCACAATGGTTTTTATTTTATTTAAGTGTTCTGCCGTTTGAAACCACATCGCCCCTAGTGATAACTTGGATTGTTAAACAATTTCAAATGAAAAACCACATTTGAAAGGTAGCATGTTCGCTTACACGTGTTTTATCCACCGGTACCTACAAATGTACGCAGTGACGAGCTTTGTAATTTAATTCAATTATCTAAATTGGGAACGTGTAACGTAATTTTATCTTTGTTACTTATGTAATTACAAAAGCTTTACTGTCAAAAGTTTTTTCCAATATTCCATAAAGCTTCGCATAAAAAAGATTTATAGTGGACATTTCCATGAAGACTTAAGTAGGCTTACGTTTATAGGAATCTATTGTAGATTTACCTTTTTGTCTTTTCCATTTCCAGTAGAAACCTTTAAAAGGCAAGATGGATGTGACAGGGAGCACTTCTGTATTATAAAAACGGAATTCCTTCATTAACGCCGAGAGGGATCCTTAGACCGTCGACGGGATACCGGCTTTCTTAAGGATTCTTCTAACTTAAATCACTTTCAAAGAAGTGACCTAAAGTTTAATTGTTAGCCAGAGTTTCTTCACTTTACGGATTCTTGACCACGTATAATTTAAACGGTGGGTAATTGACAATTGTGGATGTGGACCTTTATGCTCTTTATTCTGTTTTTTTGAAGTGTAAAATAATCAAATGACTTCCTTCGCTTTAGAGTGAAGCAAGAGGGCGTGTACGACTTTACTGATTAATTTACTGATTAAAACCTACCTTTTTTGTAGGTAGAAAATCATCTAATGACTTCTCCCGCTCTTGAGCGAAGCGCGAGCGCGTTTCAGAATTTTAATGACTAAAATCCACTCGTTTGTTCCTTCGTTGCCTTGCGTTCCACAGCCCCGGGGATTCATTTTCATTTAACCTATGGTCCCAGTAGGCTACGACCCTGCTGGGCCCCTACTATTTGCTGATATCTCCTTGAGACGCGCATAGAACACTACGTGCCGTCGACAACTTGGGCTCGGTCCGGAAGATTACCGGACGACCGGACGGCGTGCTACCCATTGCTCGCCGTTTGCGAGCCTACGCCTACGGTGGCTAGAAATCGGAAACGGGACACCGGTGGCTGGGGCGTGAGGGCCGTTCTCTAGCGCGTTGAGCCGCCTCTGCTTTGCTAGCATTACTGTTTCGCAGAGGGAGGCGACTGCATGCCATTTCTCCTCGCTTCGGACCATGGCCTGTACCAGGGCCCGGCGCGAGTGGTCGTTGCCACCAATCGCCCATAGCACACCTCTACCGTATTTTCCACCGTGTCCTCCGGGCAGTCCAAACAATGGTGACACACGGGCGTTTGTTCCGGACGAATTTGGTGCAGGAACCTTCCGAACTTAACATGTCCGTTTAGAACCTGCGTCATGCGGAAGGTGAGGACTCCGTGTTGTCTTTCCAGCCACTCCTCAAAGAGGAGACTTACCGCCATAAAATTTTGTCCACCATTTCAGCCGAAAAACATCCACTGTTGCCACAAAAAACAGTCCGGTGCTTCACTGGCCAAAAATGTCAATTACACCAAAATAGTTTAAATAACCGTCATCATTATCATCATTTCTGCCGAGACGTCCACTGTTGGACATTGTTTAAATAATAAAAAGTAAAAAAAACTAAAACCCGATTACGACAAAAGAAAATGACTCTGAAAAAGTATGAAACAAGGTTTTCAGGATGCTGAAATAAACATGGAGAAACAAGAACAGAACAAAAAGAAAAACCGTAGTCACACGTTATAGATACCAACCATAACACTTTGATAACTTGTGACTACGGCTTTTCATACTTTTCAGCGTCGTTTTTTTTGTCGTAGTTTACTGGGTAGAAACACTAGAATAACATTTCTTTGACACAGGCGAAACACTAGCCAACAAACAAAATAATAAAAAATAACCGACTTCACTAAAAATAACCGGGCAAGTGCGAGTCGTACTCGCGCACTTAGGGTTCCGTACACTTACCTATGAAAACAGTTTAATTTCCGAATCGAGTCTCGAAAGATTTTTACGAATTGCCAATTTTTTTTTGTGACGTAAAAATAAATTTACAGTTTTCAGATTTTTTCCTATACTTATGCTATGAGACCATGATTGGCCAAATTTTAGGATTCTAGATCAACAGAAAGTATCCTATGAATTTTGATTCCCTTGAGAGTGTCGAAATATACGTTTTTTCCTACATAAACGGCTCTATCTTTTTTTTTGTTAATTTACAAGTTTGATTTTTTCACAACTTCTGATCGCAGACTTGAATATATGACTTTAATTTCAACTCGATGCCTCCACGCGTTCCGAGATAAAGAGTCTTGACAAGGCAGACGGACAGACGGACGGACAACAAAGTGATCCTATAAGGGTTCCCTTCTTTACTTTTGAGGTTCTAAACCCTAAAAAAGAGTACAGAAATAAGGATACGCTTATCACCGTAAAAATCAACGATATCATCTAGAAATCGACCATCTTATTAATTTTTCAGTGTACTGAACTGCAAAAATATCGGATGATTTAAAAAAAAATATGTACACAATCTGTTTATAAATAATATGTTAAACACCTCTAAAATAGGAAGCGGTTTTCTGAGTGCTTCCCGATGCGAAAACATTTTAAATGAGCGTATTGGTCTTTTCTTATCCTTCAAAATCTTATTAAAAATATGGTTAACAGCATGCTACATCGTCTAAATAATTAAGGGGTTGTGTAAAAAAAAAAACAAAAGTATTCAAACAGTTATACAAGTTTTAGAAGTCTTTTTTAAGGTATTAATCAGTCATCTGCAACATACTTTTGTTTCATGACAAACATGTAACCGAGATATTTGTAATACATAACATGATTGAAAGGTGTGGCTATGGAGTTTCTTGTACATTCTTCTCCATGGAGAACTACGCTTTGGAATGTGCAATCAGCATAATTTTTTTTTAACTGACTAACTTTTTAAAAATTCAAAAGTGCCTGTAAATTGTTTATTTGAAATAAATGCTTTGATTTTTTGGTTTTGAATTCATTTTTGCATTTAAGAAACTATCACAGTTATTGTTTATGTTCCGGAATTTTTGCGGCCTCATGTATTAAGGGTGGCATAAAATCTAAAAACGAATACTTCCCATCATCACAGCAATACATCCTCTACAAGCACAAAAAAGTGTGAGAGTTCCACGAAAATAATTTCCATTTATTTCACAGTAAATCCTTTGAAGTCTATGGAACGGTCTGAAGATTTCGATTTTATCCTTCGCGACCGAAAGTGGATTTACTTTGATTTACTAACGTATGTCCGTTTGGTTTCTACTTCCTTCTAATCCAGATACATCGGATTTGTGGAAATGCACCTTTTTTGAGGAATTTATTTCCAGGGTGGAATTTAAGTAAAAAAAAATTTAGTTTCACCATACATATATATCGATGGTTTCAGCCCATTCGTCAATCGTCTACGTGAACATGGTTTAAAAGCTTGTTGTTTTCTCTAACGTAATCCAATGCAATGTTTGATGAATTGGCAATGCGAAAAAATTGAAATAACTCCTGAAAACTCTGTTGGCATTCGATAATTCCGCCATTCACAACAATATTTTAGAAAACTCGTTCCACGAAATACGTGTTTTTTTTAAAAACTTACGTGTTTTTGGAAAAATATTTCGTTCTTTAGAATCTTGATTAAATATGCAAGGTTTATAGTTATATCTATTTTCTTTATTTTTAAGGTTCTGTACCTGAAAAGGAAAAAACGGATCCCTTATAGGATCACTTTGTTGTCCGTTCATCCGTCTGTCTGTCTGTCAAGACCCTTTATTTTGGGAACATGTGAAGGTATCGAGTTGAAAATAAAATTATATACTTAGGTCTGTGGTTTTTTAAAGCTGTAAAAAAAACAAACTTTTAACTAACGACAAAAATAAATTTAAAAATAAAAATGCCTAACTGCGAAAAAAATAATTTTAAATAAAAACTGAAAAGAAAAAAACAAGTTCAGTCCCATAGAACCATATTAGATAAAATGATTTTAGTCTAGATTATTTTAATGGGTCCCGACTGTTGCAGTCAATATGTTCCGTATTAGGATTTGTAATTTTTTAAATTTTATGTGTTTAAACTAATGCAATTAAATTGATTTCTACGCTATTGGACTTAACTTGTTTTTTTTTTCTTTTCAGTTTTTATTTAAAGTTTTTTTTTCGCAGTCTGGTTTTTTATTTTTTAAATTTAATTTTTATTTTACACAGTGTAGTCATCAGCCGAAACACGCCCACTGCTAGACATGGGCCTTCCCCGAGTGTCGCCTTGACGATTCCTCATTCATCAACAACATCAATCAAAATCAAAAAAGATTTTTTTTTTAATTGCACATTTTATGCTTTGTATACTTTAAAAAAAAAAAAAACGATTTTAGTCATGAACTACCCAAAAATGTCAGGACAGTATCTGTCTTTAGACGGTCTTCCTGTAGTTGTAACGGTTAGCCTTTACTACTCAATCTCAAACACTTATTTAATCTAAAAAATCACCACCACCATCACCGTGTAGGTACTACGCTTTTTTGTGTACAATAAAGAATTAAAAAAATATACTGTGAGCCTGTGAAAAACACCCACACCCGCACACAACGGGGTGAATGAGTTCAAATACGCATACGCACGACTCGCCACGGGAGGTAGCGTTATATGCCTACTGCGCCGGAATGTAATCGCCTTAACTTTGACATAATATAAGATAATCATTCTTCAATTATACAATTCTTAATCTACTTCAATTCACTTGAATTTTAACAAAGGGTTAATAGTTACTTGGTGTATTACCCGGAAAACGTGACTTAAAATTTTGCTTTTAAACTAAATAGTAAATTTTGATACAAGTAGAGAAAGTTTGTCATTGTGACTGCAGCAGAATTCGCCCGAGCTGACGACGAGGGTGTTATGGAGACGAGTGCTGCAATGACAAACCACGTGTATTATACACACACAACACTTACACACATTACACATACACATTCACACACACACATCAAAACTTCACACAAATTTTTCAATACTTTTACGGAGAAATAAATAAACGGCGGTTGACGTGCGACTCCTGAGGGTCGCAAGCGCCGAGCCTGATATATATTAATTGTGGCGGGGACGTGCTTATGCACTTTTCTGCACTAGTGTGGAAAACAGCAAATTGCGTGCCAAAAAGCGGTAGGGATAAGTGCGGGTTTTCGAGTGTTTTGAAAAATAATTTTAATTATAGGGGTTCTCGTAGGCTTCCTCGGGTACTTATTTTTTTAAATTGATATAAACTAATGTTTGACTGCGATCCTAACTGATGGTAAGCAAAGATGCAACCGATGATGGGGAGGCGCACTAGTTTATTAAGACCCTATTCAATATAGCCTTGAAGGAACCTAAATTATAATCGGACGAGAAGACCGCAGCAGGCAAATTGTTCCAGACTTTCGGTGTAGTTGTAAATAGGTCACAATATTACATCCTGCTGGAAATACGTCGTGCTAAGAGAGCTACAACAAAATTTATATTTTCTTTATTGATACAATGGTAAAATTCAATGTTTCTATTGGGTATTATTGATACGAATCGCCAATAACGGGATGTATTTTATTCGAAACAAAATATATTTTTTAAATAAATTGAGGCGTGCTCTCGCTATATTTTATCTGTTGTCCATTTCATCCCGAAGTCGAGCTTCATTAATCAAAAGTCGATTTATAAGTCGAAAAAGTTGTTAAATTCGGAGCTCTTTATTCTTTCAACGTTTATTCTTATTGCAAGGGCTCACAATAAATCGGAGTTGACAACCTTTTCTGCTTTTCAAATAACTTTCGTGATTTGTATTACGTAGAATTGTGATTGGCGCTTTGAAACTTTTTAGATGTGCACGTTTTACCATTAATTGAGAAACTCTCCCTTGCGTCGTATTCCTCAATGCTGAGGGTCTTTCACTTGTATGATATTCCTCCATCTGTTTCTAACTGTAGTAATTGAGAAACAGTATCTACAACAAGAGCAGTGGGGGCCGAGTGGTAACGGCCCTGACTTACGAGTTGTAGGTCGCGGGTTCAAACCCAGCCAGGCGCATTCATTACTTTGTGTAATTTATTTCTTCAGCACTGCTCTTAAAACGGTGAAGGAAAACATCGTGAGGAAACCGGCATGTCCTAGAACCAAGAATTCGAAGACATGTGACATCCACCAACCCGCACTGGGCCCGCGTGGTGGATTACGGCCCATTCCCTCCCCTAAAGAAGAGGCCTGAGTCCCAACAGTGGGAACATTATAAGGCCAACTATGCTATGCGATAGCATATAATTATTTTAATAGACTTTGTAGGAGAAATGGAAACTGGAAAAAACAAGAACTATTCTTAATTTGGGCAAAAGAAATGGTAGAAAGTTCTCATAGTAACAACGTCATTAATTGCTACTTGGTGACTTATTCCGAAAAATTGTTCATTATTTTTCTTATTAATAAAAACTAATCCAACATAATAACGACGAGGTATATTGAACGGCTCAGCACATTTTATTTCCACAAGTATGTATTGTACACAAATTGCGTTGGAACACGCGATATCTCAATACTCAGCGTTCCTGAATGTGATGATTAATAGAGCAACGCCGCGTGCTTTCTGTAGTCTAATTGGTCGGTCGGCGATTCTAACAAATTACTTTTTCACAAAATACAAAAGATCCATTATCCACTAAAATTAGTTTGCAAAGGAAATCATTAATATTAATCAATGTTTCAAAGGCTTCGGTTTGTAAGCGTAAAATATCGGATCGAAACGGTTCACGAAAGAGTATCGATAATAAATTAATATTTCAGTTAGATAGCTATTTCCTTTTGTTATAGCAGCGGTGTTTAAAGCCCTTTGACGTTACCTTGAACGAATATAAGTGCTCCTTTTTACAAAGGATTAATTTAAGTCGTTCAAGTACTTTTAGGCAAGCGTGCTCCAATGTCGACCTCATCGCTTTATTATACTATACTATCAATAATAATTTAAAAAAAAACCGGCCTAGTGCGAGTTGGGCTCACGCGCGAAGGGTTCCCTACTGACGTAACGTAGTTTAGTTATACAACATTAGAAACTATATATAGGCAAAAAAAACATAAACCCTCTTGCAGTCGGGTAAAAAATCACTTTTACTGTATGCAATTCGTAAATGTTTATTTTATATTAATTATTTCTTTAAAAGTGAAAATACAACTAAATATTCTGTGAATATTTTAAGCTTCTACCTGTGCCGTTATTAAAGTCGAGCAAAAACCGTCATAATAATCATGCTTGTTGTATGGGACTCACTCACTCACTCACTCACTTGAACATTTATTTTATTCTTTTTTTAGTATTTTGTTATAATGACAACAGAAATACATTATCTGCGAAAATTTCAACTGTCTAGCTACCACGGTTCATAAGATACAGTTTGGTGACAGACAGATGGACAGTAAAGTCTTAGCAATAGGGTAGCATAAGCATATGCATAGCATAGTCGGCCTTGTAATGTTCCCACTGTTGGGACTCAGGCCTCTTCTCTAGGAGAGGTAATGGGCCGTAATCCACCACGCGGGCCCAGTGCGGTTTGGTGGATGTCACATATCTTCGAATTTTTGGTTCTAGGACATGCCGGTTTCCTTACGATGTTTTCCTTCATCGTTTTGAGAGCAGTGGTGATGAAATAAATTACACAAAGTAATACGCCTGGTTGGGATTGAACCCGCTACCTACAACTCGTAAGTTGGGGCCGTTACCTCTCGACCACCACTGCTCTCGTCTCCCGGGTACGGAAACCTAAAAAATACTGCTCTTTATTTATTCCTTGTGTTTTTAAAGCACTGTCTATAGGTTTATATATAAAATGTGTTCGTAGAACGTAATATCGAAGCCAGTTCAAGCGTGAAAGACTTAATTTCCTGATAAAAGCGCTCTAATTGAAAAATCAGAAACGATGAGAGCTAAATTGAAAATGGAAGATTTGGGAAGATTTATTTTATTTTGTATCATCGAGAAACTTTCAGAAAATATATGGAAAAGCATACCATATCGCACTAATATTATAAAGGCTAAAGTCTGTATGTATGTGTACTTATGTTTGTTACTCCTTCACGCTCAAACAGCTGAACCGATTTGGATGAGAATTTTTTTTTGGCGTACGAATGAACTATGTCCTGGAATAGCATACAGAATATTTTTTATTCTGGGAGTATGTTCCGGTGAGAAAAAAAAAAACAAATTTCACGCGGACGTAGGCGTTGGTAGAAACTAGTTAGGTATATATAATAATGAGCTTTAGGGTTGAGCCCATTGAGCCTAATCTGGCCGCAACGAATCGCACTTTTCTTTAGTTTTATCCTTTTCTTTTTCTTAGAACTGCAATTTACTAAAGCGAGAAAGAGAGCGAGAGTGCGATCGCATGCGGCGAATTCGACGTAGCGATCGGTAAGTTAATGAATGTTACTCAACCCTTTACAAACCAATAACTATATGAATGCATGTTATAGAAGCAATGACTGATTATGAAATTTTTTTGGGGGTATGCGGAACAGATGGTGAAGTGCCGCAAACCTCCATAGAAAATGTAGGTTCCTCCGGCCAGACGTGTATTCTGTCTGGTTTGGGCAACTGCCCGATAGATGTTTTTTTTTTAATATGTGCAAATCACGAGAACTCTCACTGCACTATGCAGGGATTTATATTTTTTGTAGTTCTTATTTGGCGCCATAGATGTCACGACAATTCGATAAAAATACTCCTGAATTTAATATCCGACTACTTTACCTAAGTCCCAAACGTCCAATGACTCAAAAGTTATTTCTGTGTGAGATATAAATATACCAGGAAAATTTTCATATTAATCGAGAAATGAAAATAGACGTTATGACTTAGTAGCCGCGGAGATTCCCTCGCGAATAATTAAGTACGTGTAATTTTTTTCAACAGGTAGGTTCCTATCTAATCTTTTAAACCTAAATAATTAACTAGTTTTGATTAGCTAGAAAATGTAGGCGATAAGCTCGCATAAATAAGTCTATTAGAAACGAAATTTTAGGGCTGCAGGATTGTTTGAAAGGGTTACCTAACCATTTTTTTTAACGTGGGAATTCATGCAATGTGGTGCGAGAGGGCGTGTCAGCCTTTTATTTATTTATTTTATTTTACAGAAGGTAGCATTGAATTTTTGTAGAGTCGGTTGTCTGTCAGAACTTCCAGTAACAAAATTCCACATTTGGAACGGTTGAGGCCAAGATCTCTTTCAGGAATTGAAAATCTTTCAAAACAGTAAATACGTCAACTTCCATCACCTAAATAAATTTTGAATTTAATTTTTGAATGATTGATTGGATAGCCAAGTTGAAAATGACTGGCTCGAGAAGGTCACCTTGTTGGCATCTAACAGGAGATTCCAAAACCTGGTCTTTGTATAATAATTTAGATGGATGCCTATAGCATTGCCACAAAAAGCCGAAAATTTCTGGTTGTTTTGAAGAGATGTGGTATAAACATTGAACATAGGGCAAGTCAAGTAGTTGACGTCATGGCAGTCTTGATCCTTCCCGGGGAACGACTATTCGTCCCTATCGCCCATTGGTTCTGTGAGCGATGTACCCTGCTTCTGCCACTTATGTTTGACGATTCTTCGATAGATATTACATAGAAAGTAGTATATTTAGTAACATTGGTAGCGTCCTACAAATGGATCTTCTTGCTATAAATCAGTTGCTAAGGAATAATATTTCTGATAAAAATTCCCCAACGCAAGTGCAGGTAAATATTAATAATGGCAACTGAATTAATTTCACATCTGCCGGCCATCTTGGTACGCATGAAGGGTTCTTGGCAAAATTATTAGATTGCAATCTAGAGAAACGGCCACTTTTCTTTTTTTTTTCCCACTTGGAACACTTCCAGATGTTTTCAATTTGGAAGTTTGTGAAGTAAGATTTAAGATCCATGTTTCATACTTAAGTGTTATTTTTAAGGGTTCCGTACCTCAAAAGGAAAAAACAGAACTCTTATAGGACACTTTGTTCTCCGTCCATCTGTCTGTCTATCTGTCAGGACTCTTTATCTCGAGAACGTGTGGAGGTATCGAATTGAAATTAAAACCATATACTCAGGTCTGCGGTCCCTGGAAGCTGTGAATAAATCAAACTTCTGAGTTAACGAAAAAAAAGATACAGCCATTTATGTCACAAAAAACGTCTATTTCGACATTCTCAATGGAATCAAAATACATAGGGTACTTTCCGTTGACCTAGAATCCTGAAATTAGGCATGAAACAAGGTCTTATAGCACAAGTATAGGGAAAAAAATCTGAAAACTGTTTTGTTGTTACGTCACAAAAAAAAACTTTTTTTGTGATTCGGAAAAATGTTCGTAACTCAATTCGGTAAATGAACTATTTTCATAGGTAAATTTATACGGAACCCTCAGTGCGCGAGTCTGAGTCGCACTTGTTTTTCTCCCGATTGTTTTTTGTTTCATGGTTGGAAACTTGAAACAAAATGCTTCTACTCTAAGAAAATACTATTTTAAAACTTCAGTAACACAGAAAATCTTGCTTTTATACTTTCGAAGACCAGCGGATGACAGATCTTGACGTAACGTGTGAGACCATCAAAAATAAGCTGCTCTCCAACATTCAATACCTATACAACAATAGCGTTTTAACGTCTCCGCACTGCGTACGTACCTTTACAGCAGGATAGGCCATATTAGCTGCATTAGAACACATGATCGCAACCCGTAGTTGCACTGATATCAAAAACTAGTCACCGTAGCCGAAATCGGCAAAGGGTGAGTATACTTACATACGAGTATATTTACCTATTATGTACTTTAATGTCTATTACACCAAGAAACATTTTTAAGATGGAAAACCTTATATATAAAACTCATTCAGGCCTCCTTAATCTTGGACTAGTACCTGTGTACATTAAACTAAGTTCACACAATTCGGAAATCTACCTCCTACTTACATACCCAAGAAAGATAGCAAAATTCAGAATAATGCAAACTGTCCTCAAGTTAACGCTCTTGTTGAACAAACAGTACTTTACTGTATCATAAACAGTAAGTATACAAGAGTAGTAGTATAGAGCAGTGGTGGCCGAGTGGTAACGGCCCCGACTTACGAGTTGTAGGTCATGGATTCAAACCCAGCCAGGCGCATTACTTTGTGTAATTTATTTCATCACCACTGCTCTCAAAACGGTGAAGGAAAACATCGTGAGGAAACCGGCATGTCCTAGAACCAAAAATTCGAAGACATGTGACATCCACCAATCCGCACTGGGCCCGCGTGGTGGATTACGGCCCATTCCCTCTCCTAGAGAGGAGGCCTGAGTCCCAGCAGTGGGAACATTATAAGGCCGACTATGCTATGCTAAGTATACAAACTAGGACATAAATTGAGCAATGCACTGGAGTGTAGCTACGACAATTTGGATTACCATGCGCCAGAAATTCAAATCATTCTAGAGAAATGGAGGTAGGTAATAACTAGATGGTGAAAGCTCGCTAACGCGGTCATACGTCATCCGCACTGCTATCACGGTTCCGCAGTGCTGTGTTTGCCGACGGAACCCTGCTCCCAAGTTTATCCCCAGGCTGATAAAGTGCCCGGACTTCTGATCGTTAGAATCTAAAAGTTTTAGTGCTAATGAAAATTAAATGGAAGGTCTGTTTTAGATGATGGACTCAATAGCTCAAATAGTGAATACTGTTGGCATAAAAAACATATACTTATTTAATAATAAAGGTTTTCAAAAAAAAAAAATAAGTGTTCAAAGAATTTTTACTTATTTTTTAATTATTTTAGTTTTTCTTTTAGCTTTTTCTTTCAATAAATGTAAATAACATAAAGAAACTGAAAAATTGTTAACTTTTGTTAGATTTTCACCATCTATAAAAATGATATAATGTTTTTGCTTACCCTGTAGAGAGGAGTCCCTGGTGTCCTAAAATACAAGCCATGGCTTAGTTTAGGCACCAGTCTCCCACAAATTAACATTGTTATATAACATCGATATTCTAAGTTTTAGTTTCCTACTGTTATCGTTATTTGTGGAAGATAAATAAATATTATTATTATAAAGAACTGTTACAATTATTGTTTATATAAACGATCCATTTTGAAACAAAAAGAAAAACAAATTACCTGTCAAATATAAATTCAAAGTAGTAGTAAAAGGTTACAAAGTTGTCAAAAAATCATTCCAATATTAATAAATACGAAGTGTTCCAATTACAATATGAAATGAAAATTTAATACCTTCCTAATCTCGTCGCGTATCAATCATAACGCAACGATAGAAATCACGATTTCATCCGACCATTAATAATATAATTTACAATCATGGATCTCCGGAAATATGTAGATAGGACAATAGAATGAATGGATACAGAAGGTTGGTTTTATACAATTGATTATAGAAAACGCATGTACAGTCACATACATACATGGCATAGAGCAGTGGTGGCCGAGTGGTAACGGTCCCGAATTACTTTGTGTAATTTATTTCATCACCACTGCTTTCAAAACGATGAAGGAAAACATCGTGAGGAAACCGGCATGTCCTAGAAACAAAAACATTCGAAGACATGTGACATTCACCAACCCGCCTCAGGACTCAGGCCTCCTCTTTCGGAGAGGGAATGGGCCGTAATCCACCACGCGGGTCCAGTGCGGGTTGGTAGATGTCACATGTCTTCGAATTTTTGGTTCTAAGACTTGCCGGTTTCCTCACGATGTTTTCCTTCACCGTTTTGAGAGCAGTGGTGATGAAATAAATTACACAAAGTAATACAGTAGTATAAGTCGGTTTGAATATCTACTTTTATGTGTCTGTGTGTCAATTTCGATCGTTTTTAATAGTAAACCTTCTGGACCTATATTATTACAGAAAGCTTTGAAGTCCGCGTTAATCCAAATCCAGTTTCGTAACAAAGACAAAGGGATGTATTGGAAATATAATGGAAGAGACGTCACTTTCATTAATGCCGAACAATTTTAGTTGATTGGGGTCCTTACGAAGAAATGGGATCGGGGGCAACGCTAATACAATATTAATTTGGCAAAGAAAGACAAATTATAGTAGAATAGAAGCGGGATGAACTTATCAGAGATATGGGGATGATACATCTTGTAATAGCGAAAATATTTTCTCTGGGAATAACAATATACTTTTTTAGGTACTCAAACAATATGCGAAACATACATTTTATTTGTCGATATACGAGAAATTGTACTTAAGTATGTAGTTGTAATGTCTTATGAGTGGCACAAATGAAATCGATTTTTTTGTCCAGAAACCTGCATTATAGGTATAAGATGATACATAAAATAATTCCTTTGTTGGAGATTGGTATCTGCATCAGGAAATCCTGTCTCATAGATTACCAGCCTACCCTCTCCCCATAAACTGTATTTTTTTAAAAACAATGGACTATTCTCAAATAAATCCAACTCGCTATTGAAGATGTATTTGAGAATCCCGATCAGGCAACGACATTCGCACTCAACAATCCGTCTTACTTCGCTACAAGTGAGTTCAACAAAAGACAAAATTTGTCGCAGAGAGAGACACTTGATGTTCGATGCACGATCGAGTTGCTATCAAATAGTTGCTGTAGACAGAGCATTCGCCGTGCCGCATCCATTTGGTTGCGCTCCAAGACATTCGTCAAATAACTGGGAGGAACCAGAACTCGATGTGTTCCAGACATTTCGTGAGCAAGTGCTACACGATTCGTAACACTTGTAATTCAATTTATGTTTGCAGGAATAGCGTTAAACATTCGCAGCTGAATCAGTGACGATTAATTTGGGTATGCGGGTAGATACGTGAAATTTTGCGAAGGCAGGCTCTGGTACAAATTGGGGTACTTACCCAAAAGTTTTATGCAAATTATAGGAAACAAATAAAGTTTTCTTTTTTAATGTAAATCTAAATTCTTTTGTGTCTCTACCTTTTACAGGAAAAATTGAATGTTCTTTGTTTACTTTCGAGAAGATTTTTAAGAATATGGTTGGAGTCTAAATACTGGAAACAAAAAGTACTGTTTGTATCTCGCCCAAAATAGATTTGGCAACAAATCTTTATTGTGAACAGGGTTGAAGCAAAACCATATTTTCTGATAAGGTAATACATCACTACGGCGAAGGTAACACATAACACGAAAAAAAAATACATCACTACGACGAATTTCCGTCAACGCAAATCCATGTCATTTCATCACGAGAAAGTAGCAAGTCTAGTCTAGTCTTCAAGTCTTGAACAAAATAAAATGGCTAAAAAGTAGAAGTTAGAAATTGAGATTAAAAAACCGGGCGAGTGCAAGTTGAACCCTCAATGCGCGGGGTTTCGTACAAACTTAACTATGAAAACAAGTTTTCCGAATGGCCAAAAAGTTTTTTTTTTGTGACGTAACTACAAATTTACAGTTTTCAGATTTTTCCTATACTTCCTAGACCTTGCTTCATGCCAAGTTTCAGGATTCTACGTCAACGGGAAGTACCCTATGAATTTATATTCACTTGCTAGTGTCGAAATATACGTTTTTTGCGACATAAACGGCCGTATCATTTTTTTTTTCGCTAACTCAGAAGTTTGATTTTTTCACAGCGTCAAGGGCCCGCAGACCTGAGTATATGGTTTTAAAAGACGGACAACAAAGTGATCATATAAGGGTTCTGTTTTTCCTTTTGAGGTACGGAACCCTAAAAACTCAGAGATGTCTTATAAACCAGTCACCTTACGATATTTTCTTGTGAAGGATGAATCTCACAAAATAGAAGCCATAAGAAGTATGCAACCGAGAAATTTGTGTATAATATGATTTAAAAATGTGTCCATGGAGTTATTTACACATTCTTCTCCTTAAATATGTACACTTTGGAATATACAATTAGCATAAATTTCAGTCTAACTTAAAAAACGTAAATAGTTTATCTTTTATATACAAGTATATAAAAGGAGAAACTGTCTGACTGACATATCAACGCACAGCCAAAACTGCTGAAACTAGGAGCGTGAAATTTTGTAAAAGAAGCCTTGAGTTCCATATGCGAGTATTAAGACCGACCGACCGTGGCCGACTTGAGGCGATCAACGAAAAGAGAATCGAAACGAAACGGTTCTAACTTGGCTAGGGGGGTTGGAACTCGCACTAGGATTCCCTGTGACGTAAAATTCAGTGTCCAGGTTGGCTTCATTCATAAATTACATTGTTGTCAATTTCAAAGCACGTTCCTTAAACTAACTTAATTTTAAGGAATACAAAGCTACAATGGTTACCGAATGTGTGTGTATAATGATGTTCGTTAAAATAAGTGTTTGGAATTAAGATAGTGTGTCTGTATGTTATAAACTTAAATGTGAGTGTACCTATGCGAGTGTTTGATATATAAATATATATGAATGTGTGATCTAACAATGTGTGCTTCGTGAGTTTACTACAAAATTTCTGTTGTATCATAACCTAAATTAAGATGCCAATTTGTTACTATAGTTCTACATTGATTTTGTGTTAAGGGCAGAATTTTATGTCAGTCATTGAGTTTCCCATATATTGATTGATATGTAGGTAAAACTCATTGTTTTAATTACCCAAATACTTTTAAGCCAAACATTTCCCAAAAATAGCCGCTCCACAAAAACAAGCTGCAATTGTTTTACATTCCGATTGTTCCTACTTTCTGGTTCGGAACACTAAAAATCCTGTAGTATTCTGTTTCCAGATTCAGCTTGTTGGCGCAAACATTCCAATTGTCTGCACCCATTGACGCGAGGCGGGCATTCCCTTGCTCTTGCGGTATTCTTCGAAATATGGCTTGTGCGGTACGGGTATGCTATACCTAGGTATGTAGCTTGGGATTTGAGGAGCAGATTATGTGTATTTTAATCTTTTGGTGTAGGACGTAATATGGACAGGGCATTATTGAGATCTGATAAATTTTTGGCTGTTTTAGTACAATAGGAAAGATAAATCATTTTAGTCTCTGTCATATATCTTTTTTTCTAAGCTCAGTTTTAAATCTAACTAAGTCTTTGTTTTTATGATAGTAGGTACTTGTCTACATCATTTTAACCATGCTGAACTAA
This sequence comes from Mythimna vitellina, assembly GCA_949316375.1. Classification (NCBI taxonomy): domain Eukaryota; kingdom Metazoa; phylum Arthropoda; class Insecta; order Lepidoptera; family Noctuidae; genus Mythimna; species Mythimna vitellina. Next base: position 9,376,604 of record OX438696.1, read on the forward strand.
CTGACAGAACACTAAAAAAGAGAATACCATATTGAACAGTCTGCCAGCAGACATAAGGAGTGAAACAAACACAAATAGATTTAGACGCAAATTAAAATTATACTTAGAAATTTTTAAGTACATTTAAGTATGTCTAGAGACTTACCGACCCCACAGTCAAACCATTGCAACGTTTTTGTGAGGCTTATCTTATAATTGACTTACCTTTTTGGAATAAAGATATACTTAGATATAAATAAAATAATAAATGTTTTTTAGTTTTAGACAAATGTTGCGCTATACAATGATTAAATCATATAATACATAATTTAATATATCAAAAAAATAAAAAATAATATTCATTTTCTCGTGTTTTGATTAATTTTTAGAATTAAGCTCTAAATTAAACAGCTTTACATTAAAATACAACGAACAAAAATCCTGTACATTTAAAATTGAGTTTGTGATATATTAAAGGTAGACCGATCCAATATCGTTGTAGGTTGAGTTGAATAAATTCAATCTAATCCGAATATGTGAAAGAACTGTCAGAAAACCGCAAAAGGCGAACCCGTATAAATTGGGGGAAATATGGGAGAACCCCACGATAAAGTCATAAGTAATATGGATGGGTGCTATGGTCTATTGACATCCATGAGATATTTATTGAGAGTTCTTTAAATTTAAATCTTTTCTGGCCTCAAACAATTATAGATGGTTGTAAGATATGGTTTATGATACAATTTTGTACAAAAGATAATATTAAATTACCCAAAAATCATTATAATTCCAACTACCATCCGATTATAATTTGGGTGTTTTCAAGGCTAGAGTGAATAGGCTCTTAATAAACCAGTGCGCATTACCATCAACGATTGCATAGTCAAGCACTAGTTTATAATGATAAATAAAAAACTAGCTTTTGCCATCGGTTTCAACTGTATCGCAAAGGCCTTCTTTCTCTCCTTCCACTAATTCTGGTTCTCTATAAGTTTGGACCAGTCCTCTGAGCAGGAGTCCAGCTAATCCTCATTCATATGTCTCAATCTTAATATATTTTTTATTGGGGTTATTGTCGATGGTAAATTGTGGTTAAGTAAAATAGGTTCATTATCATTAAGACTTGACAACAACATGTTTTTTGCAACAAGCATCTGCTTATCGTAGTCTGCTATCACAAGTGTTATTAAAGGAAATTAACCATCCAAATTCCTGTGATATATAATATTTTTTCCTAAACTATAACTGCCATTAATATAAATATTTTCATTTAGATCTGTAAATCAAAGCTAATAAAATATAACGTTTTAGTGATTCTCTAATAGAAGGATGTTTTAAAATAGGTATATTGATAGTATAGTACGGTGAAAATAAACAGCTTCAAATAAGGCATCTTTTCGCTACGAGAAAATTCGAAATTCACAAACTTCGCTATCTTAAATTTGATTTCCGTAGAAACCTTAGACGTTTGATATCCGAATCGAGTATAAATAAATGTTGATCAAATAACTCCTGTCTTTCAAATTAAATAACCTTTTATTAATAGCCTTGTTTCTGTGAAATAAATTCAAGTGTTGCTTGATTTAATAATATGTGAGAAAAAGAAAAGTAATATCTAAGAAAACACGGCCAAATGCTGGGCATTTTTTCTAAGATCCGAAAAATATTGCCGCCTTGAACTTTCGGGTGTGAAGACGAAGTAGCAATAAATATGAAATTCAGAAAATCCTAGAGGATTAATTTTCTGATCTCAAATTGTGATGCGGGTAGAATGAAAACATCGCGGTTACTCTCCGATGGGAATGTTAGCACTCCGTGTTACATCTTGATTGTTTCATGTCGGTCTAGAACAAATTGGATTTGGGTAACACTGGGCTTAAATGACTAGAATATAATATTTTTTTGTAGTATATAATATACTGTTTTATTCTACAAACAAAATCTGATTGTTAAACCAAAAACATATTTGTATTTTTATCTTATCTTATTTATTGTTATGAGAAGTAGTATAATATAGTAGTATTGTTAAAATTACATCAGTAACACAGAAGGTTCTACTGACACAATTTTATGATCTTGCTTGTTTGTTTTTTAGGTGGGAAACCATTCAATGACTTCTCGTGTTCTTGGGCGGAGCGTGAGGTCGTGTCAGACTTTTACTGACTAAAACATTTCTTTTCCTTCTTTGCCTCGTTCCAGGGCCACTAAAGTTTTTTTTCACATAACCCATGGCCCCAGTAGGCTTCGATCCTCCTGGGCACCTACAGTTTGCTGACATCTCTTTGAGATGTGGAACGCTACTCGCCGTCGCCGACTCAGGCGCGGTCTGGAAGGTTATTGGACGACCGGACGGCGAGTTACCCATTGCTCGCAGTCCGCAAGCCCATGTCTACCGTGGCTCTTAGTACTCGGGGTTGGGGTCTCGGCGGCTGGGGCGTAAGGACGTTGATTCTCTCACGCGTGCGGCCGCCTCCTTCGTTAGCATTTCTGCTTAGCGGAAAGAGGCGACCACCTGCCATTCCTCCTCGCTCCGGACCATGGTCCGTATCAGGATCCGGTGCGAGAGGTCGTTGCCGCCGATCGCTCCCACAAGGACATGGCGGTGCTCTGCCCAGGCGGAGCAATATTCTTAGGGGCTGTACTTCACTTGTATATCATTCATCATTTCTGCCGAAAGACGTCTACTTCTGGACATAGGCCTCCCTCAAGTGTCGCTCCAACGATCGGTTCTCTGCGTAGTTCCAATGGATTGGATTCCCATTACCCTCGGAAGGTTGGACACGCCATAATCATGGTTGTAAGTCTCTGCTTTTAGGAGTAGATGGAGAGACGTCACAGCGTCCTCACCTTCCACATGAATAAGGTAAGTTCGGGAGGTTCTTGCACCGGATTCGAGCGGACGCTCGGGTGCTACTATTGTGTGGACTGCCTGGAGGATACGGTGGAACATACGGTGAAGGTGTGCTACTTGGTGGAGCATCGCCGTGTCTTCGTAGAGGCAATCGGTGGCGGTGACCTCTCGCACCCGGCTCTGATTCAGGCTATAGCCCGGAGCGAGAAGGAATGGCAGACGGTCGTTTCCTTCTGCGAAACAGTAATACTAGCAAAGCAGACTGCCACACAAGTAAGAGAAGGAACATCCTCACGCCCCAGCCACCGCGACTTCGACCCCGACTACCCGCCACGATAGGCGCAGCCTTGCGGAAGACGAGCAATGGCTAGCTCGCCTTTTGTACGTCCGGTAATCGTCCGTACCGAGCCCAAGTCGTCGACGCGCGTAGTTTTCCACGCGCTCCTCAAAGAGATGTCAGCAAACCATAGGGGCGCAGCAGGGCCGATACCAGCGATTTTTTGAAAAGGGAACCCGTGGTCCTAGAACGCAAAAGGCAACTGAAGGACACAGATGTGGTTTTAATCAGTAAAAGTTTAACACGAACTTCTTCTCCACCCCAGAACGCAAAAAGTCATTACATGATTTCCCAATTTAGGAAAAAACGACCCTCACCAGGTCGTCGGTCCACCTTGTGGGAGGATTGTGTGTAATATTGAGCAACATTATTTATTTGTCAAAGTGACAGTTATATTGTTTGACTAGCTGTTGCCCGCGACTTCGTCTGCGTTAAGTTCGTAAAACTGTACAATCACTCTGTGCTTGCAATTCATTCCGAAAGCATCGCAATAATTTATTGTACTTTAATATAAAACGGTTAAAGGTAAAAATATCCGAATTGAGAACCTCCTCCTTTTTTAGAAGTCGGTTAAAAACACAAATTACCTTCAGGAAACATGGTATGTACTCGTCCAGATCCAGATGTATGAACGTCAATGAATAGAAAGAGTATGGGTCGTAGCAGTTGGCATTTCTGCCTACCCCAAGGGAAAAGTCATTAGTTTATGTATGTTTCTGGTTTATGTTCTGGTAAAACAACATTGTATGATTTTAACCCCTCGCCACAGTGAGCACGCCACAATCAAATCGCAGCGGTAATGCCTGTCTTTGAGAAGTGTCTACAGAGGCGTCACGGCATCCTCTTTTTGTGCAGGACTCACCGGTTGTGGGTGTTTCGGAAGGTATCTGTGTCGAATTCAGCGGGAAGAAACACTCGGGTCTCACCATTGTGCGAATCACCCGGAGAATACGATGGAGCATACGGTGGAAGTCAGTCCCGCTTGGTCGGAGAGCCGGCGCCGCCTTGTCCTTATGGGGGCGATTGGTGGAGAAAATGACAACCAGTAGCCTTCTTCAGTGACGAACTACGATCAAAGAAGGTGGCTGAAACTATGAGGGATAGGACATCCTGACTCCTCAGCGGTCGCTGCAAGGGACGCTCCGGGTGTTGGAAGCCGCAAGGCAATTCCCAGCCATTGCAAACACGGGATTGCGGTGGTGCTGTCCGGCCGTCTGGTCAAAGCAGTCCTGAATCGACGGCGCGTAGTATTCTACGCGCGACTCAAAGAGATTTCAGCAAATGGATAGGGCCCTCTAGGGCCGAAGTCTGCTAGGGCTGCAAGATTGATTGAAAGAGTTATTTCCCATAACAATTTTCGCCTCAATAACTTTTCTCTGAAGAGTTTACACAGTTAGACAGCTTTGATAGAGGTAAACGAAGGAGCATAATCGGGACACCGACCTTCAGCTGGATAACGTGCACTGATAGTGAAAAGCCTTAAGTGAATCCCAAAACTACCATCATCATCCGGCAGGCATTAAGTCCGCCGCTGTACATTTGTGCATAAAGGATTAAATAAATAAATAAATAAATCATCAACTATCTTCTTCCACAACAGTACTTATGAAGAATTTGCGAGAGCATGCTTGCATTGATTATTGCAGTTTGATCATTTTAAGCGTTAGAATTACTTGTTCATTTACCTAGGATATTTTGGTGTGTATTTAATTGATATCCCCGTATATAAGACAAATGATTTTTCCATAGTGGGAACTACCTAAGAGTCTCCAACTTATGAATGAACTACGGCGAAAACTTGTGCGCGTGTATCCCCGTTCAATCGAACTCGCATATTGATGGCCAAACCGAGAAATTACTGACACCGATTGCCTCTATGAGGACATGGCAGTTCACTCAAGATGGATAGACCTCCACCGCATGCTACACCGAGTCCTCCAGGCGATTCACAAAATGGTAATATCAGGATGATGATGATGCTAATGATTGCATCTCCACTTACCATCAGGTGGGATCGCAGTCAAGCACTGGTTTATATCAATTAAAAAAAAAAAAAAAATATCAGGGTACTTTCAACCGAACCCAGAACAGAAACCGTTCGAAACACCCACAACAGTCCTGAGCTTATCCATAAAACAATGAAATTACGGTTAACAAATGTAGCAGCCGATAAGTGTTATCCCTGAGACTGGCCTCCCTTAGAGGGTTGTTCCAGTGTTGATCACCACTCATTGCAAAGAGGTAACGTCCAGATATCGACGTAAGGCTGTAAGGAATCTGAGATACATTATACGTTGTCGAACTGTGATCAGAAAAACACATTCGATCCCGTTTTATATGAAGCAGTGACTGTAAATAATAAAACACACCATTATTAATCCGCAAGGTGCCATCATGCCGGAGGACACAGTGGAGATGTGCCCTGCAAGGGCGGAGCACCGCCGTGTCCTCGTGGAGGTAATCGGCGTCAGTGACCTCTCGCGCCGGGCTCTGATCCAGAGCGAGGAGTAATGGCAGGCGTTCGCCTCCTTCTGCAAAGCCTTAATGCTAGCGAAGGCGGAGGCCGCACGCGTTAGGGAACGAACGGCCTCACGCCGAGCCGAGATTCCGACCCCGACTACCAATCACGGTAGACGCGGGCTTCCGGACGTCGAGCAATAGGTAGCTAGCCGTCCTGTAGTTGACCGGATCGAGCCCAATCCTCAACAGCGCGTAGTGATAGACACAGGTGTAGTTTTAGTCAGTAAAAGATTCTGACACTATCTCCCGCCCCGCCCAAGAGCGGGGGATGTCATAAGATGATTTTCCCACCGGAAAAAAAAAAGTCAGTAAAAGATTGACACGTCCTCCCGCTCCAACCAGAGCGGGAGAAGTCATTGGATGATTTCCACCCTTAAAAAAAGAAAAAAGGTGCCATCATCATCATTATTATTTCAGCCGAAAGACGTCCACTGCTGGACATAAACCTCCCCAAGTGTCGCTATAATGACCGGTCCTGTGAGCCTCTCATCCATCGGATTCCCGCGACCCTCACCAGGTCATCGGTCCACCTGGGGACCATCCAACGCAAGGTACCCTGTAACCCCTTCCGAAAATGTGGCCGTGTTATTTTAAAGTGAATAATTAAATACATATAGGTATTTACTTTTATCGTCTTTGGATGGTATTCCTTGAATAATCACGGTCAATTAGCTTGCTACAATAATGGGAAAATAATAATAAAAATAAGCAGTAGGATTGTTAAAAATGCCTTCGTCTTACACCAGTTTAACCATAACTGTAAACGTGGGCGATGGCCATTCTTCTGCCACTCAGAAAATTACGTAAAATACGCAATGCCATCTATCAAATTTAATATGAAGTTCAACCGTCATTGTCATCATTATTTCTACTTTGAGTCTTTAGATGGCGTTGCGAGTATCTGAATTGCTTATGGTGTCATATTTTACTTCTCGAAAACTTTGATTTCATACCGTTTGTCTTTCATATGCTTTGTTTCATTGCGATGAAACAAAGCCTAAGTAAGACAATTATCAAGTTCCAATTCCAACAATTTAAATGTATAAAAGTTATCTACATCGATTTCTAAAATTAATAATACGCACTTCACTAAAAATTTCTACAGATATATTATATACGTAGATTTATAAAAAAAAATTGTAAGCATGCAAAAATATATAAAAAAATCTTATTCACGATGACAAAATAGAACAAAAATTTCTCCTAAGAGAGCCGTATGGGATTTGAACCACCTTCACATTACATGAAAGTCTAGTTACGAAACCACTGTGCTGCGGTCTTCGATGAATAAGCTATAAAATAGACGTTCTTATATAAACGTCATAATTGACTGGTTGGCTCCCTAACGATGATAGCGTGATGATTTTCGTTTTAGAAGTTAAATTTGCAGCTAAATGGAATAATGTAACATTATAGTACGTGATTTTACTCGTCGCTTTGATTTTATTATGTGTTTTGATTAGTTTTTACAAAATATTTAGAAGATATCGAATAGAAATGTCAATTTTATTTTGAAAAAATGGTAAAAGTTATTTTAATACAAAAAAAATAAGACAAAATAATGTCAAAATTTTTAACTGTAGCTGGGAATTGAACTCGCGGCAAATGTCGTTCAATACCTACATTTTGGATTATTGCTCACCCCACATAGCAAATAGCGTGATAGTTTATAGCCTATCAGTTGCCCTGACCTATAAGGATTGTGTATGCAAAATTTGAACAGGATCGGTTCAGTAGTTTTTGCGCCAACTAATACCATCACAAAAGAATTTTACTGTTTTATTATATGTATAGATAATTCAATTTACTGAGAAAAATTGTCAAAAAGGGTAAACATTTAAACAGTTAATTTCTCAGACTCGACATTTCGGTCTAATAATGTGGTCGCTACTATGTTCCGCTTACCGAGAAATTACAGGAAGGAAAGTTATGTGGTCAAGAACAGGCCCTAATAATTCCTTTGTTTCAAGGTATAATTTATTCCTTTGGCTATAAATTATTAGTAATAATGTAATGGTTAGCCCACTTACGAAGTTCTTGTTTAATTTAACATTAATTAAGTGTGGCACTTATTCTTTGGCGTCATTTTTTGTTTGATTAAAGTTTGGTTAAAGGGTTCAGATGAAGGAAGACAGATAGAAATGATAAACGTGTTGCAATATAGAGGAAAAAAAGTAGAACTAACAAAAATAATAATAAAATTCATTGAAAAATTGAGCAATTGTATGTTATACTACGTATCGTGAAATTGGCTTTCGCACAGAACAAGTATTTGTAAAGTCTACCGATAGTTAGTATGGGTTTCTTGTGTGTGTGTGAGATTACTTGTACATTTTTTTTTCGGTGGTAAAATCATCTTATGACATTCCCCGCTCTTGGGCGGAGCGGGAGTTAGTGTCAGACTTTTACTGACTTAAAATCCACTGCTGTTCCTTCGTTGCCTTTCGTACCAGGACCGAGTCTTCCTTTCAGAATCAGACCCTTGGCCCCAGTAGGCGTCGACCCTGCTGGGTCCCTACAGTTGCTGACATCTCCTTGAGGCGCGCGTGGAATAGTACGCGCCGTCGACGACGGGCTCGGTCCGGACGAGATTACTTGTACATGATGGTGGACGCACCCAAGAAACAGGCGAATATCTAGAGTGACGCTTTGTGTAATTATTTCATCACCACTGCTCTCAAAACGGTGAAGGAAAACATCGTGAGGAAACCGGCATGTTCTAGAACCAAAAATTCGAAGACATGTGACATTCACCAATCCGCACTGGGCCCGCGTGGTGGATTGTGGCCTATTCCCTCTCCTAGAGAGGAGGCCTGAGTCCCAACAGTGGGAATATTATAAAGCTAACTATGCTATGCTATACACAAAACAGATAAGATTTAAACAAAGAAATCCTAATAGTACAAGCACAATTTATTCAGCGTTTAAAACAACAATAGTAAAAATTAATCTAAAATTTAATTTCACTACCAGTAAGTAGATCAAACAGTAGATTTGCAAATGATTGGAAAGAAATGCATTCCGGCGAACCATTCACAGAAAACAATAAAAGAAACGGAAATAAAACGTTCTCTGTTGAATCAAAAAGGTAGCGAAAGCAAACAGCGTTTGTGAAGCCAAATAAAAACGCGCTAAATGGTCAGTGGCGTAATATAAATTGAATAAAACTGTATACCGACGTGCTAAACGAAATAGTGTTTTGATAACAGTGGGCGCAGTTTATCTTTGCAGTTGAGGGCGGATTGATATTGCTAACGAGACGTTAAGGAGCCAAGAGTGCAATGACATATTCTCATGCATATCAAACAATATTTTTCAACACACTTACGGAGAAACAATAAATAACTATAAACTGTATGAAAAAAATATTTATTATCTTACCAAATCATCAATAAATATACAAAAATAGAGTACTAACTGTGAAAACAACATATAAAAATTCGTAGAAAACGAAACGAGATATAACAATTTCAAATAAATATATCTGCACCCCTAGCCAAGTTGATAATCTGCAATCGTTAACGCTAGTCGAAAACAAATGTGTGGGAATGACATCATCTCAACGTAAAGTCACGTGGTCAGAACAAACGAATAGAAAATTCGTAGCCACTTTTTACATCGTTCAAAATGATAGAATGAATTGTTATCGTTTCTACAATGTTCAACGCTACATCCTTTGTTATACAAACGCTACATTGTAGAACGAGCGACGGTTCAGGCGCGTCAACATGGCTACCGACTTATAGTTTTCTACAATTGCTGACACCGAGGCGTTACCGATTGGAGAACGGAATTCGACACAAAACGGTTGTAACTTGGCTAGGGAGGCTGTCCCTCTCGCCAAAACGTCGTTTTATATGGCAGCCGGTACGGCTGTAATGTAATTTGACGTCAAATTCCATATCGGACTTCTCTTTCTTATTAGGAGTTTGGAAGCTTTGTAACTTCGTTTTTGATGAAGTTATTTTAAAAATCATTTCATTTTTGTTTACTAGGGCTAAAATGATTTAATTTAGCAAATAAAAATATTGCTTGCATATTCCCTATTGTAAAAAATGCAATAAATGTTATGTGAGGCATAGGAATATACATGGGCCTTTTATCTCTTAAATTTTTTATACGAATTCTGTAGAAGGGAAAGCCATTAACCAGCTTACTTATAATAAAATAAATGAGGAAAGTAAATCAGGCATGTGTGAAACACATTGTATTGTAAACCTAAAATCAATGTTATGAGAGTCAGTTTTCGTGTAAGCGGGTTAAAAAAAATTGCATGAAACGTTTGTTAGTATGCGATGCTGTGGCTAAGCGATTAAATGAAAGTTTAGCGAAGCAAATAATACAGAATGAATTTAGGAAAATTCGGGATTAGAAAAAGATTTATTGTTTCAGTGCAATTGGATTCGTAATAGATTATATTAACGATGGTAATGGATATTAGTCTTGTGATTTGCATTTCCAATCTCGAAATTGGAAGATTACAAAATACTTTCATAAAAATTGGAGTAATAAGTTCAGTTGATATATTGATTTGTTATTTGTTCAATAGAGTTTATGTGAACCAAGTTTAATTTATTAGCAATTTTTTTTTATTTTCACCACCCTAGTGAAATATTTTTACATTAAAAAAAATAAATTAAAATTATAATTTCCACCTGGAAAATAAGGGTCGAAGCATACTGGGGCCACGGGTAGTGTGAAAGCGAAATCCGGGGCCCTGGGACGAAGGCAAAGAAGGAACAGGAGTGGGTTTTTAGTCAGGAAAAGTCTGACACTATCTTCCGCTTCACCCAAGAGAGAGATTTGACATAACATGATTTTCCCACCCAAAAAAAAACCTGGAAAATAGGTTACCCTATTTTTTTGGCGTTGAACATCATTAAATAACTTCTGTTGCTCTGGGTAGAGTGAGAGGTCAAACTTTTACTGACTAAAACCCTCCCGTGTTTCTTCAATAACTGCTCTATACGTTCTAAAGGCCCTACCATGAGTTCTTAACGCGATCTATTTGACAACCTAAACAGAATTGTTAAAGAGACGGAGCTAGATAGCCTACTGGGGCCAAGGGTCTGATTCTGAAAAGAAGACTCGGCCCTGGTATAAAAGGCAACGAAGGAACTGGAGTAGATTTTAGTCAGTAAAATACTGACACGCCTTCTCGCCCCGCCCAAGAGCGGGAGATGTCATTGAATGGTTCTTTCAACTACAAAAAATAGATAGGATGTATATCTCCATCCCTTTTTCTCACTGTCGTCATGGCCATTCTCCAGGATTTGGTGACTTACAAGCAATTCCGCAGCCCTGGTAACATTTAGGTAACCTGACTCATATCTCAACATCTCTGCAATAATATTACGAAACTGCCAAACTAAACTAACAAAGACTTTATTAATATTGCAGGTTTATAGTATGACAGTTTATGACAATATTCCGGTACGCAAGACATGGTCAGCCTACTGCATGGTTAGCAGGAATAATTTGGGGCCAATTTCGTAAATCTTCCCTCGCCCTGAACAAAGGTAGCGGTGTTATTACGACGTCATGATTCTGTAATGTGTTGTTCAAACGAACACAATGTTCTCATAGGATAGGTTATGTTTAGGTACGAGTATATAGGTACGGGTATATGTATAGTGCGTAACTACATACCTATTTGGTACTCGATTTCGACTTTGCACTTTCTTCTATTGATTTCTCTTTGAGGAGTGGTTCCTCTTTAAGGCCCTTTTTTGAGGAATGGCTGGAAAGGTGCTATGGCGTCCTCACCTTCCGCATGGCACAGGTCCTCATCGAACATGTTAAGTTCGGAAGGTTCCTGCACCGGATTTGTGCGGAAGAAACGCCTGGCCGTCACCATTGAGTGGAAAGCCCAAAGGACATGGTGAAGCATATTATGGAAGTGTGCCCCGCTTGGGCGGAGCACAACCGTGCTCTAATGGAGGCGATTAGACCCTGGTTCAGGCTATGGTCCGGAGCATCCTTCTACGAAGCAGTAATGCCAGCTAAGGAAGCAGTTGTAAGAGTGAGGGTACGTACATCCTCACGCCCCAACCGCCGAGACAGGAGACGTCCCAGGGTTCGAGAATTGCAGAATAATCTCCAACAGGCTTGCGGAGCTCGCCGACCACTCGTTCCATAAGATCTCAAAGAGATCTCAGCAAACCCAAGGGGCCCAACAGGGCCAATGCCTGCTAGGGCAGTGGGATTGATTCTAAAAAGTTTATACTTACGGTCCAGGACCGCAAAAGGCAACTGAAACGCCCTCTTGCTCCGCCCTAGAGTAGGATAACTCATAAGATCACGGTCACGTAAAAAAAAGTAAACTTTATAATTGAATTTCGAACTCTTTTATACCAGAATTTTCAGAAACTATTCGAACAAAGAACGTTTTCTCTGATTGGTTTTACAAAATTCATGACGAACTGTTTTCTTCAGCTGCATCTGAAATTCAATGCATGAACAACCTCAGCTTTTGATGGAAACCGAAGCTTTCCCTTGAGAAATGTGCGGTGATATTATGACTGAGCTTAATCACAAAATAATATATTTGTTGAAAGAAAATGGATCTACAGGTCGGTGTAAAGAAAACAATAAAGGTGTAAATCAGTTGAATTGTTTTCTTTGATAAAAATATTGGTTGAATTTACGTAGTTTTAGAATAGTAATCAGTTCGCGTATGAACCGAATATGTACCTACTTAAAATATGAGTAGTTGAAATACTCTGTTTGCGCGGCCCGGAACACTTATCTGCCCCCCTTCTATTCTGACCACGTGACAGAGCGTTGGGATGACATCAGAACATAGGAATCGGAGGCGTGGCCTGCTCGAGGCGTTCGACGCAAACGAAACAATCGTAACTTGGCTGTAGGCCATACAAATATTTGTCCCGTGTGGGAATCGAACCCGCGACACGCAGCACACATGGATGGGACCTGACTCCCTATTTTTCTGTAGGCTTAGTTAACTCCTACCTACTGCAAGCAAAGGAAATTCATAAGGTTTGTTATTTTCCAAAAAAAAATCTTTATAATATAGGTACAAAGTACAGTTTTGAATCTGCACAAAATTTCAGGAGGCAATTATGTTGTGATCAAATAAAATATCTTGTCGTTTGTTGTACCTACTCAAATGCCTTTCGACTGAGCACCATTGACTCACTTTAGAAAAGGCCTCTGTGTTTCATTAAACTAAATGGTTCATCCCTCACAATTTTAATGTTTTTTTTTTTTGAAAATTGTTAAAGCAGTCGAAAGGATAAGAAAAAACACGATTATAAAATACATGCGCTGAGAGTCTGAGACAAGTAGGTACTGTATTTTTCAAAGTTAAAGCTAGCCACAGTTAAGGTCCATGGCCAGGGCCATGTAGAACTATAACTTACGAACTCTCTAATTCTCCTCTACATGGCCTATTTGAAATCGATATTGTACATTACCGACTGTTACTATGAAGCCCGCACCCCACTTGGTTGCGAATCGAACACGCTACCTTTGTACGGCTTCTAGCGGATTATCACACCTACCTTTCAAGTGGGGAATATCGTACTCTATTTATTACAGGATTCAATGAAAAATGTTTTAGAGAAGCTTTGAATTTAATTTAATTTTATTGATACTGTTGGCTTTAATACACCTGGATATCTATATTTTGGTTAACCCTAATTATTATTAAAACAATATAGACCCAGGGGTTGTCTGTAACAGTATAGAGATTAGGCTTTATAATTACGTCATAAAAGATAGAGAAAATTGGTACCATTAGACTGCCTACCTAATTTATTGATATTAGGATATCATTTTATTTTTTAACGATGGCGTAACCGTACGAGGTAATTATATGGTTAAATAATAATAGATACCCAATCCAAGCTTTTGTAATTCGAAATTGAATGAATTTTCAAAATATTATTTTTTATTTATTTCAATTCAACGTTCAAATTCCAATGCATCTCACTTTTTGTTGGGTCTATTTACTTAAAACAGTCTACAACTTAAAAAAAATCAACTACATACACAACCTTAAAGTGAATATTTAAACTGATGGAGATAAAAGAATATTAGTGATCAATATGAATATTTGAATAAACGTGTTGCGCCCACCCCAAATAACAAGGGATAAGGGCAGGAAGATGATGATGATGAATATTTGAATAAAGAGGCACTTGTCTGTCTACTAGCAACGTAAGCTGCGGTTGCTGTAGGCGGACCAGAGATGATCGCTCACCATCCAAAACTCCGTCTCTCCAGCACGTTTATATCGTTTTGGGAAATCAGATATCCGACAGTATTATTTACAGCTAGTTTTACTTGAAAATATCGGTAACTCGACATATTTAATTGCAGATATTGGGCAGACAGTAGTGATGTAATCCCTGGAATATGTAAATTAGGAATACGAAAACCAAGATTATGGCTTTAGAATAGAATCAGTTTTATTGTACACTAAGACACTTGCCAAGTGCTAGTCGCGCTCGTACGCGAATGGTTTCATACTACACGTATTAAAATTAAGCAATAAGCTCCGATAAAATAACTTTTCTTGTATGTTGGTTGATTGTATGTGTGGTTCCCAACCACCTTTAATTTTCAACCTTATTTTAATTTTATTATTTGTTGTTGACTATTCATTCATTTCGTTACACTATAAAAATTTCAACTCTATACCTATTATGATTTATGGGTTACAGCTCACTGACAGCCGGACAGACAAGACGAACGGACGGACAGTGAAGGTTTAGTAAAAGGCACTTTTCGAGTTTGGAGCCACCAAATCACAGTATTTCAATAAAATTGGCACAAGGAACGAAACATTCATATCTTTATATGTCTTGTCCGACATACTGCATAATAAATCTATTGGATGGCCCTACTGTGCTTCGCTCATCGTCTGTATTGTATGCGCTATTATTGTATTATTAAAATCGTCTTAGTTTAGAACCGCATTGCTTTCATGTATTACAAATGAATACCAGGAGGATAAAAGTCGGACAGTATCAACAGATTCATTTGTAAGAGTCTCAACTCCTACAAATGAATTCCTATTTCTAAGCTAATTTAAGTAGCTTTAGCTGCAGTATTGTTCGAAGAGTCACCGTGGCTCTAAAATGTGAAGGACAACTGAAGGAACACAACAAAAGTCTGAAACACACTCTCATTTCACCCAGAGCGGAAGAAGCTATAGAATAGAATAGAATAAACTTTATTGTATACCAAAATAGTAACAAAACTACTGCTGTTGCTGGAGTCGCACTGCAACGTAAATTTTAAGGCATTTGCGGTTCGAGTACCGAACTGTATTCTGCACCTTGCTATGGAAGAAGACTTTTGGCCACAGGGCGTGGTGTTCCGTCGCTTCCGTGGACAAATACCACAGGACAGCACCAAGACAAAATAGTGTGAAGTGAAGTGTTACTAACATTTTTTACTAATAGTTTTAAATCATGTTTACTAACAAAATGATTATAAGTAGTTATGTACGTTAGTCTGTAAGGTATTTATGATATGGGTAATGCCTGAAACAAATCATTATTACAATTTCTACGCTACTACTACTACACTGCTACGCTAATGTACTATGCTGTGTGATCATACCCCACCTCAAAAAACAACAAAGGCCTGAGCAGAGCTACGGATTTATTCGAAAGAATTGCTGTGTCCCTGGAGTGCAAAGGGCTACGGTGAGTACGGTGAGTCAAGGGACACTGGTGAGTTTTAGTGAGTAAAAGTCTGACACTCCCTTTGCTTCATGAGTTTCCCTTCCAAAAAAAATAAATTTAAGAGTCTGAACAACTTGAAATAACTTTTGCTTCTGGTTTACGAATTCAGGGAGGTAGCATTAAATAAAAAATAAGAAAATGGTTTATTTCTCACGACTAAAAAAATTAAAACATTAAAGAACTTCATTTTGAAGTACTCAAAGCTAAATTGTGTTCAGATCTGTATGATTGTCAGTTATCAACTTATTTTTTTTTTTTCTTTAATCATTAATGGGATTGATACACAGAGCACTTCATGATCAAAGTGCCAAATAAGTTTAATGGTTTTCATTAAGTTTAAATTAGAATTCATCGCCATTGAATATCCTACCCTATCAAATAAGGGGTGCTACGACAGAAAACCTCCACGAGTGCCCGCAGGCTGTAGTTCCCTTGCGGATACGTCCGAGGTGAAGGCCAGTCTGCGGGACGGTGCACCCTGGGAGGCGGCCAACGACTCCCTTTGGGTACTTCTGCCTAAGGGGTCTTGATGTCCGCCTGCGAATGTTCTGTCTGAAGGATCACTTCAACGCGTGTCCCTCTGCTATAGCAGAGGGCACAGTGGCGAAGTAAGAGCGGGCTCGGTGCGCACTCACCCTGCCACCGAGCAGGCAGGAGGAAGACTTGCTCCTCCTTCTGCCACCGTTAGTCTCGTAGCCCCAGAGATTGTCCAAGGTCATGTTTCTGACTTTTGATGGGGGTCGAGGGTCTTGGCTTAACCGCCTGGGCCGCGAGGAAGACAACCTCTATAAAAAATTACCCCAAACCTCCAAGCGGCGGCGCACCGTGAGGGAGGTTGTTAGCTTGACTAATGGGTAGCTAAATTAGTCTCTAGTGCGGACCACTGACTTTGAGCTAGTACAGATTGTATAATACTCGTGGGAACAGCTATGAATAACTCGAAATTTTTCACAAAACCCATGGAGAGTGATGCGCGGTCGGAGTCCGACGCGGCATCCGGAAGGAGCTCGGAGGGCTCGGAGGTTGAGGAGGTGGCGGGCGTCTCCGGTAGGAACGTGAGTGCCTACCGGAAGCGCTCTAGATCGGGGGACAAATCGTCCTCCGATGGAGAGATGGGCTCGGCCCGAAAAATCCCCACCAGCGGGCGGGGTGCGGGTCGAGCAAGCGGAAGAGGGAGGGGCCTCACTGCCCACGAGACGGCGAAGCGAGCCGACCGTCTTGCCGCGGAGGGGCGTCACCCCGGTGTGGCCAGCGCCCAGGTAGACCTCTCGGAACCGTCTGGCAGCGAGCGGGATGCCAGGGAGGACTCCGCTGAGGAGTCTCGTAGATCCCTGGGGAAGTTGGTCGTCGCCGCGCTGCGGGACATGGGCCGGAAGAGGGAGAGGACCTCCAAGGAGAAGACGGTCCACCGGCATGCCGCCTCTATCGAGGAGGCTATCGAAGCCTCTCTCGAGAAGAGGGTGGCGCGACTCCGGGCTGAGCTCCGGGCCGAGCTTCTGGCCGAGCTCGTGGGAGCCCAGGAAGACAGCGGCTGCCGGGAGCCGGCTGGAGAGGGGCGCAAGCAAGGGCAGGGGCAAAGTCAGCCCCAGCCCCACGCAGAGCCGGAGGGCCAGTTGCTGACGCTGGTGCAGCGGGAGCTGGCTGCTCTTCAGCAGCAGCTGCAACAGCAGCAGCAGCAGTTTCAGCTGCGGATCCAGCAGCAGCTGTCCTTGCTGGAGGGCATAGTGCTGCGCCCCCCATTAGCGGGCTCCGGCCAGCGAAAGGCGGCATCTTACGCCGCTGCCGCGGCCACTGCACCCGCGCCCAAGGCGGGCCCGTCGGGGCAAGCTGGGCGCGGGGCCGTGGCATCGGAGCCTGCGAGGCCGGCCCCGGCCGCCAAACAACAGCAGCGGCAGAAGGGCAGGGCGGCGCCTGCCACTAAACCGGTGGGACCTCCTGCCACGGCGGCGACTAGACCGCACCTGCCGCCGCCTCCTCTGCCCGAAGAGCCCTCGGCTGGCGCCGATTGGACGGTTGTCGGCGCCAGCAAGAAGGCGGGCAAGGCGGCTAGGGCGGCCAAAAAGCGCGCGCGGCGACAGCAGCGCAAGAAGCGGGCCATGGCGGCTAGACTTCGCGCCCCAAATTCCGAGGCTGTAGTTATTAAGCTACAGCCAGAGGCGGAAAAGAAGGGCGTGACGTACAACGCCGTCATGCAAAAGGCGAAACAGGCGGTGGTGGGCCACCTCAGCGAGTTCGGAGCCACTGGGGGCTTCCGAATGAGGCGCACCGCAACCGGGGCCCGAATATTGGAGGTCCCTGGTGCAGACAGTGGCCCTGCCGCAGACGCCCTGGCCGCAAGGATCAGGGCGTCCCTGGACGTCGAGGAGGTTCGAGTGTCCAGGCCCACCAAGTGCATCGACATGCGCATCATGGGCCTGGACGACTCCGTCAGGGTGGACGAGGTGGTGGCCGCCATCGTCAGGGCGGGAGGGTGCCACGCCGATCAGGTGCGGGCGGGCACCATCCGCGCTGACAGCACGGGCATGCGAGCTGTAACAGTGAGCTGCCCCGTGTCGGCGGCCAAGGCCATCACTGGCGAAGGCCGACGGCTCTTGGTGGGCTGGGTCTCGGCTCAGGTAAAGCTGCTGGAGCCCAGACCTCTGCGGTGCTACCGCTGCCACGTGGGGCACCACGTGGGTGCCTATTGCGCCGCGGAGGTTGACCGCAGTGACCGCTGCTTCCAGTGCGGTCAGGCCGGTCACAAGGCTGCAGAATGCCGTGCTACGCCGCACTGCTACGCATGTGCGGCGGCAGGCAAGCCGGCCGATCACCGGGCTGGAGGCAGGTCCTGCGACCCTCCTGCCAAGGCCAAGGGCAAGGTCCCAAGGCAAGCCCACCCCGACGTCCTCTCCGCCGCAGCCTCCTCTCTGGCTGCCGCTGCTGTCGCCGCCACAACTGCCGTGGCAGGGCCCTCACGTGGGGCTCGGGAGGAGACGGTAATGGACTGCCAATAACGGCTCCATTACGTCTCCTCCAGGCGAACATCAACCACTGCGCCCCCGCTCAGGATCTGTTGCTCCAGAGCATGGCGCAGTGGTCGATCAATATCGCCGTGGTCTCCGAGCCGTACTATGTCCTGCCCAGGGGAGACTGGGTGCGGGACCTGGACGGCTCGGTGACCCTAATTTCGTCGGCCGCCGCCGGTACCCCGACCCTCGAGGCAGTCGCGAGGGGGCGGGGTTGCGTGGCAGCACGGTTCGGGGACATCGCAGTGGTAGGCGTCTACCTGTCCCCGAGCAGATCTCTCGGCGATCTTCACATCTCCCTAATGGAGCTGAAAGCCGTCGTCGCTGGGTTTGGTTCCCTCCCCGTGGTCGTTTGCGGGGACTTCAATGCCAAGAACTTGGCTTGGGGTTCCCGGTTCACGAACCAGCGGGGTCGGATGGTGGAGGACTGGGCTCTGGAGACAGGCCTGGTCGTCCTAAACCGGGGTTCTGTCCCCACGTGTGTGCGGATGCGGGGTGACTCAGTGGTGGACATCTCGTTCGCCAGCCCCGCTCTGTCGCCGCGTGTCGCCGACTGGCGCGTTATGGAGGGGGTGGAGACGTTCTCAGACCACCGGTACATCCGGTTCGACGTCTCCGCCCAAACCTCGACTGCGCCGGTCCGACGGAACCCTTGTGGTCCGCGATGGGCGCTGAGGCAGATGGACCGGGAGCTCCTCCTGGAAGCCGCGACGGTACAGGCCTGGGTGCAAGCACCGGACAGGCCTGTCGACATAGACGTCGAGGCAGAGTGGTTCCGGGAGGCCATGTCGCAAATCTGCGACGCGGCAATGCCCCGAGTCCCTCCAGGACGTGCCCAGCGCCAGGTACACTGGTGGTCGCCGGAGATTGCGGCATTGCGCAACGCGTGCAATGCCGCGCGACGCCGGTATGCCAGGTACCGCAGGCGCCGCATCCGTCCACCGGATGCGGAGGCCAGAGAGGCGGAGCTGTACGAGGGATACAGAGCTGCAAAGCGCACCCTCCGAGCGGAGATAAGGCGGGCCAAACTCGAGGCCCGCAACGTGTGGCTGGGGACTCTGAATGGGGACCCATGGGGACGCCCGTACAAGTTGGTGCGGGACAAACTCCGCCCCTGGGCTCCCCCGCTGACGCAGAGTCTCCGGCCCCAGCTCGTAGAGGGTGTGGTGAGCACTCTGTTCCCTACGCGAGGGGAACACTCTCCCCCGCCCATGGCTCCGCCACCAGCGGTGCCCGACGCGGACCACGATGGCGACGACGACGACAACGCTCCAGAGGTGACCGAGGTAGAGATGAGAGTGGCGGTACGAAGGCTGAGTGCCAAGAATACCGCCCCAGGACCCGACGGCTTGCCTGGGAAGGCATGGGTCCTGGCCATGGAGGCTCTCGGGCCTCGACTAAGAGGGCTCTTCAGCGCATGCTTGGAGAGGGGCCAGTTTCCACTACGCTGGAAGACGGGGAAACTGGTCCTCATCGCGAAGCCGGGGCGCCCCGCGGACTCTCCGTCCGCGTACCGGCCCATTGTGCTGCTCGACGAGGTGGGCAAGCTCTTTGAAAGAGTAATTGCAGACCGCCTCGTCGCACACCTAACACGGGTGGGGCCGGATCTGGCGGACGGCCAGTTCGGCTTTCGCAGGAGGCGCTCCACGGTGGACGCCATCATGTGCGTGCGAGCTCTCACGACGGGGGATGCAGTGGCCCAAGGCAGGTGTGTCGTGGCGGTGTCTTTGGACATCGCCAACGCCTTCAACTCCCTGCCTTGGAGTAGCATTGGGAGGGCACTCCGGTATCACCGGATGCCCGACTACCTCTGTCGTGTGGTCGAGGCGTACCTGTCAGACAGGTACATAACCTACCCCGGTCACCAGGGGGTGTGGGAACGTCGAGAGATGTCGTGCGGTGTTCCGCAGGGATCGGTACTAGGGCCGCCCTTGTGGAACATCGGATACGATTACGTGCTGCGCGGCGACCTCCCTGACGGGGTCAGCGTGGTCTGCTACGCAGACGACACGCTGGTCCTGGCGCAGGGAGAGTCGTACCAGGCGGCGGTCGAACTAGCGACACGCGGGGTCGCGACGGTCGTTGGCAGGATCCAGGAGCTGGGACTCGAGGTGGCATTGCACAAGTCCGAGGCCATGTGCTTTCACGGCCCTCGGAACGCGCCACCACCGGATTCCCAGCTAACGGTGGGAGGAGTCCACATCGGCGTCGGGTCAACGATGAAGTACCTGGGACTCGTTCTCGACAGCCGATGGGATTTCGACGAGCATTTCCGACGTCTGGCTCCCAAACTAAATCGGACTGGGGCTGCTCTCTCGCGGCTCCTGCCCAACCTTGGGGGTCCAGACGCCTCCTGCCGGAGGCTCTACGCGGGGATCGTTCGGTCCATGGCCCTTTACGGCGCGCCGGTGTGGGCGCCGGGGCTGCGGAAGCAGCCGGCGGCCCGGCTGAACGCGTGCCAGAGGGTCATGGCCATACGGATGGTGCGAGGATACCGGACGATTTCCCGCGAAGCGGCGACCCTTCTTGCTTGCCAGCGACCATGGGAACTGGAGGCAACAGTCCTTGCACTCATGCACGAACGGCGCATGGAGATGCAACGCCGGGGCGAAACTCCGCTGCCGCAACAAGTCGCGGCATGGCGGACAGAGTTCCGGCGAGTTCTCATGGAGAAATGGCAACAGCGACTGTCGCGACCCCGTGCTGGGCACGCCACAATTATGGCGGTAAGTCCCCTCTTTGAGGCGTGGTTGGAAAGACCTCACGGCGTCCTCACATTCCGCATGACGCAGGTCCTCACCGGACACGGTAAGTTCGGGAGGTTCCTGCACCGGATTCGTTCGGAAACGACGCCCGGGTGTCGCCACTGTGTGGCCCACCCGGAGGACACGGTGGAGCACACGGTGGAGGTGTGCCCCGCTTGGGCAGAGCAACGCCGTGACCTCGTGAGGGCAATCGGCGGCGGTGATCTCTCGCGCCGGGCCTTGGTTCAGGCCATGCTCCGGAGCGAGGAGGAGTGGCAGGCGGTCGCCTCCTTCTGCGAAGCAGTAATGCTAGCTAAGGAGGCGGCCGATCGCGTGAGGCAACGGTCCTTACGCTCCAACCGCCGCCGGGATTCCGATCCCGATTTCCGGCCACCGTAGGCGCGGGCTTGTAGACGGCGAGCAATGGGTGGCTCGCCGTCTGACCGTCCGGTAACCGTCCGGACCGAGCCCAAGTCGTCGACGGCGCGTTTTGTTCCACGCGCGCCTCAAGGAGATGTCAGCAAATCGTAGGGGCCCAGCAGGGTCGAAGCCTACTGGGGCCACGGGTAGTGTGAAAGCGGAACCCGGGGCCCTGGGACGAAGGCAACGAAGGAACAGGAGTGGGTTTTTAGTCAGTAAGAGTCTGACACTATCTCCCGCTCCGCCCAAGAGCGGGGATGTCATTAGGATGATTTTCCCACCCAATAAAAAAAAAAAAAAAAAAAAAAAAAAAAAAAAAAAAAAAAAAAAAAAAAAAAAAACCCTATCAAATAAACTCGTACACACCGTATACGCCATTGCCCTTTTGTTTAATTTATACAGCTCCAAACGCAATAAACCTATTTCATTGGAACTTAAACGTAATCGTACGAGCTTGCATACACTAAGAGAAACGCCTGCGATAAAACGTTTCACTCCATAATCAAACACAAATAGCAAACACACACACGCAAATACAAGTTTCACGATAGACGTACTTAATTTTGTGTGCAACCGAACTGAACACAAATCAACACAAAATATCGCGTCGCATGCAAAATTCACATAAGGCTGGCACACACCTACACAGTGAATTTGAAAACAGTGAGAATACAATTGGAACACAATTGCAGGACTAATTTTATGATCAATTCCTGCATTTTAACCTCTACGTAAAATAATCCCATTTTTTATACGAATGACCTAACATGACCTTTACACTCAATTATTTTTGGCAGTGTCTAAATTACTTGTAGGTACATTTATACTGTCGGATAAGTTATGTATGCCATTCTACTCAGTCCTGATTTGGTTAAAGTGATTATTATAAACGTTGAGAAGAGCACCCCTAAAAAACAGTGGCACTATATCAAAAAGGTAATTTTTCAGAATACCTTCATAATATACTCGATGAGAAGTTTAAAATTAATTACTATGGAATATCAAGTATGGGGCATATCATTTGAAGCGGACAATGAAACAAAAGTAAGCTCTAATTTTTTATTTAAAGGTGTTTATTATTCGGTCATATATATACCTACTTCCATTAGAAACATTTTTTTTGTGAGGTTAATTTACTGAAACTTTGAAGGAACACTCATTTTTGACATTGATTTTCGAGTAAATGATTTCATACTGAATTCTAAATAAGCTTGTAGATAGCTAAAGGGATGCTCATTTTAATTTTTAAGTCGAATTTAGATTTTTTTATTTCGTACAGAAAACCCGAAGTACACATTTCAAATCAGATTTTCAGACACTTCATCATTTACATTTTTTATAATAATAATAATAAATCATTTATTAGCGTAAATAAGATACAGAAGGTTAACATCATACCATAGAATTGACCTCTTACTCTGCCTTTAATTTCGGCGTGCAAATATTAAAAAATAGTAGTTTAAATTAATTATTGATTTTAATCAAATTAAATTACCTTCCAATAAAATTAAAATGTTAGCAAAAAGAGAGATATTATTATAAAATACAATTTAGATCCCTCTTACAAAGTATGATAATTAAATACAGCAAAAATTCTAACAATAACTTACAAATAAATATTTTTGCTGTACGATGCAACCGCGTAGCTCGCTGTAAAACCATCCGTGTGTAAATCGCCTTACCCGTTTATAGAGTCTGTGTTAAGAAAATAGTAATGAACCATTTATCAAATGGAACCGGATAAGGATTGTAAGTGATATTACACGCATGCATATTACATGGCGAAGAGTCTTACTTGCGGTGTAAGGATTCGGCCATGACAGCTGTCACGGGCTCGATGTGACGAGGTGTGACAATTAGGGTGCGATGTAACCCTGTGTGTGACAAGCTTTATAATGTGTTTTTTTTTTTTTGTTTTTTCTTGGAGCTGAAAGTCTCTGGATTTGGCCACTTACGATAAAAGAATGAAAAAACAATTGTAGAAATCGAAAATGAAACTCTTTGCGAACATGTTCCTTTTTAATTTGTGAAACTGTCATTCGCTTTTTCATTGTGACGTCCTTTCGAAGATTGTATGTCGCTATCAAAATGAATTTAACTTGTGAACATTTTCTTTCAATGATTTTTGGCAGAAAGAAAATGATTTTCTTTGCCACCAAGAAAATCATTTTCTTTCTGTCAACAAAGAGTTGCCAGAGATTTCAATTGGCATTTGGAGAATTTTGACGTGGACGTGATCATTTCTATGGCGAGGTACGTGAAATTTCACCTGCGACTGCGGTTACAGACGCGAATATTGACACCGTACGACAACTAATTGAAACTGAAAAAAAAATCAAGTGAGAACGTTGTCAAACGCGAGCTGGTCAATAAAAAAAACCTTTGCTTTCCAGAACCTCTCCTGGGTTTCCCTTTCGGAAGTTAACCCATGGCCCTAGTAGGTTTCGGAAATATCTATTTAAAAATGTTGTGTTAAGTAAGCTTTTAAAAGTTTATAGCAATCGGAATACCTAATATTTCATCTGTGAAATGATTTTGTGTAATTCGACGATTTTTTTTACTGTTAATTTGCAGGAGCTAAATGGTACAGTGGCTCAAAAGTGTAATAAAAATTAATTTTAAAAACAACGACCTTTTAATTACACTTTAGTGCAACGACCTTTAAAGTAAAACAACACGAAAAAACATAATTATCTAAGTCAACCTTTCAAGACACCGTCAAAGGTAATTAAAAAGAAAAACAAAAGAAGCAGACGGGTCATTTTTCCCTCTTAACTCAATTTAAAATCCATTTTGTAATTCCAAATTCGAATCTAAAAATGTTATCACTAAATTGAATAACATTTTGGAATAGCAATATTCTATATCGAATTAGATTTCGAAATAAATTCAGAGTACATTTAGTAGTTCGCTTAATGATCACTGACAATAACAACCAGATATTAATGAATGAGTGTCGAGCGCTAATCATAATGAACTCAACCGTACGCTTTGGTATTGATTGAAGTGGTCGGATTTCAGTCGACTGTTATATTTTAACTAGTTTCTGCTAACGGCTTCGCCCGCTTGAAAATAGGTATCTTCATAAAAAAGTTTGGCCCCCCGTTTCATTTTCTTAGTGGTGAATTTTTTGGAAAATTCTCTCTTAGTGCTCGCCTACGTAGTAAAGAAAATCTTTTTAAAATTTCACTCTCGTACGCCCCGTAGTTTCGGATATGCGTTGATAATATAATTATGTCAGCTAGTTTTTCCTTTTATAGAGATTAGGAATTTATTTTAAGTTCACAATGATCCAATTTGAAATTAATTAAGGGACTCCTTACACCATTGTTTTCAAAAGGTCAAATTCAAAGGACAGACGTTTCTCTTTTGTGTTGATGTAAATTTTATGAAGATGAAAAATAGTTGATCATGAAGCGAGGTGTATATTGCGGTTGATAAAGCAGTGTTCATATCTCAGGTGTCACAATGAACGTTGACTGTAATGAAGGATTCCAAAGCGGAGTTAATATTAGAATCCTGAATGCAGTGGGGGATTCAAGCTAAACCAAGGTCCTTATACCTTTGTCAATGTCAGACTTTTACTGACTAACAACTTACTCCTGTTCATTCGTTACCTTTCATACCAGGGCCGAGTCATTCTTTCAGAAGCAGACCCTTGGCCCCAGTCATGGCCCAAGTCCATCCGTCGACGGCACGTATTGTTCCACGCGCGCCTCAGGGAGATGTAAGCAAATCGTAGGGGCCAAGCAGGGCCGAAGTCTACTGGAGCCATGGGTAGTGTGAAAGCGAAACTTGGGGCCCTAGGACGAAGGCAACGAAGGAACAGAAGTGAGTTTTTATTCAGAAAAAATCTGACACTATCTCCCGCTCCGCCCAAGTGCGAGATTTGTCATTAGATGATTTCCCACCTAAAAAAAATGTGATTATGGCTTTATTGCACATGGTTCTATAGGTATTTTTGAAACACAGGTATTTTTTGTTTCTATTGAAATTAAATTATTTTGTATTGAAAAAATCTGTCTAGTAAAGACCTCTGAAAATTTGCTATTTTTACGCAAAAACTTATGACGTTGTACTTATCGTCCCTTAGCTAACAACACCGCATAAGTCATTTTTAGCAACTTTACAGGAAACGAAAAAAACTGTGCGGTGTTGAGAGGCCAGCCGACTTGCACGCTATCACTACTTTTCAAATTATGGCTTCTGATTGGCTGAAATCTATATCATGTGACCAATGGTTAGATGCGCAATGAGCAGCTCCATCTAAAGGCATGCAAATGTGAAAACCTCCAATTTTCGACTTTACAGGAAACGAAAAAAACTGTGCGGTGTTGAAAGGCCAGTCGACTTGAACGCTGTCAATATTTTTCGAATTATGGCTTCTGATTGACTGAAATCTATATCATGTGACCAATGGTTAGACGCGCAATGAGCAGCTCTATCTAAAGGTAATCAAATTTGAAAACCGCCAATTTTCGACTTGAGCGGTGTTGTAAGCTAAGGGACGTTATGTTACTTACTACGTAAGTTTAAAAAAAAAAGAAAATGTAACTAGGTATAGAAATCTTGTACATTTAATCGGGATTCGAAATGTCTGAATATTTTTCCAAAAACTTTTGGGTTTTTAATAAAGCACATATTTACTGGAAGAAGTTTCATAAATATTTAAATGAATGACAAAATTGCCGAATGACAACAGAGCGTTTAGGTATTATCGTCCAATTTCCTTCATAAAACATAGCGTTGGATGAACCAACAAGCTTATAAACCATGCTCAGGTTGACGATAAACGGGTTGGGTAGGGCCTCCTTAAATAACCAAACGCGATAGTTTTATTTCATTTAATACCCACAAAATAAAGTAGGTACTCAGCGAATCTAAAATGAAAATTCACTTCAATAATAATAAAACAATATTTTTATATATCTATCACAGATTATATTACAGATTTCAAAACAACATTCAAACATAAATAACGGAAATAATCGTCATCGACACAATACACCTAAATTACTGTGATCCAAAACATATTTTACGAAATAAAAAGTCGTCACACAAAAATTCATTACACATTTGGCCAAAAATAGATACAGTAATTTTTATTAAAGGTACAGATTCTTCGATAAACAAACATTAAACGTGTAGCATTATAAATATCAATCGTGTCCTAACCAATAAACAATGGATACGTCGAATCAATATTTCACAGACTCTTTCGCCCAATCTCCTGAAATTACGCCATTCCGTTAGGAGAAAAGGATTTGTGGAAACCGCTGGAACATTATTTATTCCCCGGATATTAGCAGTCACTCGCTGTGTGATTTACATAAACTGAATGTTATTGTTACCATGAAAATACTAGCCCTGTTTTTGTTACAGAGGAAATTGTTCCACGGATTTGTAGTTAGGCTGCGGTTGCTGATAAATGGTGGAAAAGATAGATTGTTTTATGATAGTACGTTTTGGGATTGTTCTGAATAGATTTGAGTTTGTAATAAATTATCTTACATATACCTAAATAATAAATTATGCTGTGCGGCCGCTGCCGCTGCGGCTGTTGAGATCCTCAAACGACGAAAATACTGTAACCTTATTGTTAATTACAGTGTTAAGCCGTTTGGGTTCGAAACGCTTGGGTCATAGGGTCCGAGTGCGCGACACCTGTTCAAGGAAATATCACACCAACTGATCAATATTTTGCGTAATCAGAGGGCTGGTTCGTTCTTCACAGTGGAGCAGCACTTCGACGCCTGAGTGAATATTGAGTTTTTGTATTATATGTACATAGTTAGGTATAGTATAAATACTTAGTTAGCATAGCATAGGTTTCTAAAATATCTATGTTGATTTAGTTTTAATTGAAAAAGATTTTTTTGCTTATCGAAAGGAGAAAGTATATAGTTCTCGGGCATATGATGTTAATTTCTCTCAAAACAAAATCTAGGTATGTCACCATGCCCACATTGTTATTCTCATACACAACCTCAAAGCAAAATGATCCAATAACATTCTATACGAAGGCTTCCTAAATCACACAAAAATTTTCATAAGGACTACAACGAATACTTTCATGTACCTCTTTACTGCATTTACTTTGTCCCAAAGGAGTTACCTTGGGAGTAAATACACGAAATATTTGTTCAAATTCATATTCTTGTGTACAAGCCGGGAATGTCGCAGTTCTCAACAAGAATCAGTCAGGCGTCGCACGTCCCACGTGAGCCTTGTAAAGTTGGGACACTAGTGACAGCGACGAATGAGCACAGCTAGAAAGTATTAACGTTGACGGATCCCTTTAGGAGCGTGGAATTCTAGAAATAGATTTTTATTTGCAGTACCTAAGTGCTATACCAATAACGGATCTCGTATTTACAAGATACGACGTCTATCTATTTTGGCTTTGTTTACTATACTTACTGTTACGTACCTATATACTTCGCAAAATGTTGTAATGATTTTTAATAGTAATTCTTAAAGTATTATTATTTGTAACACATGTAACTGGAATAATGCACATCCGTACACACACCACTACCACAAACCCCAATGAGAAAGTTAAGTTGCTATCATAATCTGAACATTGACATTCGTATTAGTATTTACGCACGCACACACAAACACGCTAGTGACGCAATTAAGACTTGCCAAAAATTCAAATGATCTATTCTTAGAATTTTATTCTTTTATCCTAAACTAATGCTTGACTTTAGGATTTATTTTAAAAATAGGTTTAATCGATTCAGTTATTGTTTTTAAACATATTGCTTCCGGAATGTGCGCATAATAAATTACATATTGTATAGGTAGGTATATTTATTAACAGACCAGTAAAGCGAAATCTGCATTTCGCCATAAGTATTAAAATGCTATAAAACTATGGCAATACTTACTTTCCTAGCTATAGTATAACTAATGAGCGGCATGCCTTAGCACGATAAATCTCGTAAACATGAAAAAGGCAAGCAGCCTCCTAGTGATTACTTGGTTTAAGAGAGCCCTTCCCTAACTTTCCACTTCTCCTATCGTCAACGTCGAGCATGGTTTAAAAGCTTGTTGCTTTATCTAACTCAATCCAACGTGATGTTTGATGAAGAGGCAACGCGAAAAAAGAGACATGAGGCCTGAAAACTCTGTTGGCATTCTGTAATTCCGTGATTTACTCGAATATTTCTCAAAACTTGTTTCAGGAAACACGATTGTTTTTAAAATAATTAAAAGTTTTTGAGAAAAATTGTCGTCATTCAGAATCTTGATCAAATATGCAAGGCTTCTTTAAATGTACTGTTTTATATTTTTAATATTTGATTATATTATGGAAGGCTAAATCTCACGTAATATAGCAGCTTTTCAGAGGTCTTTACTGGATTAATTTTACACAAATTTATGTTTTGATTTCTTTAGAAGCCTAGATAATATCCACAAGATATCTTTGTATCCAAAATATCTGGAGAAAGATGTGTGATAACATCAAAATCACGTAAGAACGATTGTATGAAAATGTACCTCGGGTTGGCCGCTCTTAACCCAGCAGGACGCAATATAGAGTAATGGCGACTCATGATGGAGCATAAACTAAAATATAAAAATATTCCTTGAGTGTACGCTAGGAAATATTTGCGGCGCAAGAGAAGGTTAATTAAAGGATATAAAGTATATCTAAGTATAAGACTGGGAGCTGTAATTAGTGGAAAAGTGAGGCTTGAACAACATCAAAGAATAAATTCCTGTTTTTTATTTTGAGTGTTGGTACTGAAATGTGAGAAAATGTCGCCGTCGAGATGAAATTCTATTCTGGATTCTATTATAAAATAAATGTTTAATGTGACTTCAAAATTGAGGAAGACAGCTGTATTATTAAAAAAAATATATATATATGATGATTTGAATATAAAACAACTTGTGGGTTTTCCTTAACAACTCCATCTTTGATGGACTGTCCTAAGTCATCAAAAATGAATTGCTTTGTCAGTTGCTTTTATTGAAAGCAGTTATACCTACTTATTATAGCATCAACGAGTACTCAAAATTTTACTTAAAACTATAAATCAGTCTAGTGTAAATAGATTGTCATTCATATTTCAAAAACATTATAATAACAGATAGCATTCTTCAAGTAAGTGGAAATAAATGATATATTATGGTCTAACCCATATTATCCTTCCTTGTACACGAAAAATGAAAATGCTTTTACTGAGTGAAGACATGATAAATTTTATGGTACACTAGTGGCCCGCTGGCGGCTTTGCATACATAAAATTAATACACGAAAACCTTTTTAGTAAACCGTTCTTAGTGGTGCTTTAAACCTTAACAAAATCCGTGTATATAGTCTTCAAAGTAAGTCTAAACAAGGTGTTTTTGATAATTTTATTCTTCGCCTAAAGCCACTGTAGTCTAGATTTCATTCTAGGGAACACGATGTTTGTTTTAAATATAAACGCTACCCGGAATATATTATGCCCGGAGGCAAACCAACATGAAGAGTATTGTGAAAGCCAACATCGACTCCGATGACTTGTTGTTTTGAAAACATAAAAAATGGGAGCAAAAAATAACTGGAATGTTGTTTTCGACATCATGTTTTTTGACCTAACTAAAATATCATACTCTCAATATTTTTCAATTTTTGCCGAAAGGTTCTGGAGTGTTGACCACGTACCGGAAGACGCAGCGTCGGTAGGCCAGGAGGCCTTGTAGGAACTTTATCTTGTAGGAACAAGATGGACCGATGATCTAGTGAGGGTCGCAAAAAATCCGATAGATGCGAAACACACGGGACCATTCGTTTTGGCGACACTTGAGGAATGCTTATGTCTCGTAGTCGACGTATTTCGCCTGAAATAATGAATGACGACTTTTAAATTCTAAAAATCAATTTTCAGGGAAACCTTTTCTTAATGAGAACCTACAGTGACTATGTCCAAATTCCTTTACATGAAACGTTTTTTAGTTGCCACTTCACGCCTAGGCTCAACCCTCGTATCAAGGCTTACATTCAATCATCGTCAGAATTTGTAAATATGACGAAAAATTTAAACATTTATTGCCAATACTGTACACAATTAAGATATCAATAACTAAAAAATATTTACTTTTAATATATTGAATTTCAGTGTAGTAAAAAGAGTAGGTGGTTACGCTGCACACTATACCACAATATTGCTCAACGCTAAAAATAAAATAAACGCTGATTGAGAACGCGCTCCTTTCCTAATTACTGTAAACTACGAGTATGTACATACTTATCGTTGTAAACACAAATACTTTAACTAGGTATGTAGAATAACTGAGCCAGAGGGCTTAAAATGATGTTCGAGGCAGGTAATTTAAGAACAGTCATCCACCCAAGACACAATCGTGACAAGCGAGGCTTTACCTGAAATATTCAATTTGTGTAGAACTAGCGACCTGCCTCAGCTTCGCAAGGGCATTTTGAAATTCTCGGCTTTTCTCTACTATAGTATGCATGTATCACCTAAACCTTCCTCATGAATCACTCTGTCTATTGACGAAAACCGCATTAAGATCCGTTCAGTAGTTTTTGATCTAATCGTGGACAGACAGACGCGGTGGGGAACTTTGTTTTATTTTTTCTAATATATAAAAATCTCATGTCACCTTGTTTGTTACCTAACTCCTCCGAACCCGCTAGACCAATATTTATGATTTTATTTGGGTATATTTCGTAGGTCTGAAAATAGATCGTAGGTTATCTTTTACCCTCCCACCCTGAAACATTTTTTTTTTTTTGATAATTTATGTAGCAGAACTATGTTTTACTAATGAATCGTTTGTTTTGGTATGGACATGTGAAGAGGAGGGATGAAACGCATGTCACTAAAAGAGTTATGAGTTTACATGTGGATGGATGGAGAGGGAGAGGGAGACCAAGTAAAAGATGGATGGATTGTGTGAAGAGTGATATGAAAGAAAAGGAAGTTAGTGATAGCATGACGAGTGACAGGGCAGAGTGTAAGAAAAAAACGTGTTGCGTCGACCTCAAATAACACGGGACAAGGGCAGGAAAATGATGATGATGATGAACTATGTTTTACTAGCAGTATATCTACTACTGAATACTCTCTTTTTATTTTTAGTTATTCACGTCCATCCAAAGGTTATCTGGTAGATATGGCTATCAGCGGTAGGTGATCTTAACCACCATTGCACCAATATAATTTTAAATTGTGTAAATTGTACTGTAAGTTTTTGATGTAATACAATTTACATATTTCTACTGCCACATCTCCCTGATACAGTTATAAGCCAGAGACCTTCTATATTTACCCACAAAACATATACATTATTTATGTAGGTACAGGTATGTACGAATGTATTAAAACCGGGCAAGTGCGAGTCGGACTCGTGCACTAAGGGTTCCGTACATAGTAACCTATAAAAACAGTTCAATTTCCGAATCGAGTCTCAAAGATTTTTACTAATCGCAAAAAAGTTTTTTTTTATAACGTAACTACAAATTTACAGTTTTCAGGTTTTTTTTTCTATACGTATGCTATAAGACCTGGCTGCATGCCAAATTTCAGGATTCTAGGACAACGGGAATTTTGATTCCCTTGAAAGTGTCAAAATATACGTTTTTTGCAACATAAGCGACCGTATCTATTTTTTTCGTTAATTTACAAGTTTGATTTTTTCATAGCTTCAAGGGACCTGAGTATTTGGTTTTAATTTCAACTCGATACCTCCACGCGTTCCCGAGATAAAGGCTCTTGACAGACAGACGGACGGACAACCAAGTGATCCTAGAAGGGTTACGCTTTTTCCTTTTGAGGTATGGAACCCTAAAAAACCGGCAATATTTCGCAATGTCTATCCCACGACACTCATGAACACTGACGGTAAAAATGAACTCAATTTTCACTTGATATTTCTCGCAACGTAAGTCAAGTAGATAGCAATTACTTTCCTCCTGTGTGCATTGTTTATTTTCACATCGATCTTGGGTGAGTTTTGTGTTTATGACTACGGTGAGGCTATTTTAGTATGAAATAAAATGAAAATAGTACCAGTTTGACAAGCATATAGGTCTTTACCTACCTACGTAATTTCCGTTTTTTAAAACGGGTTGCTTTGAAGTGTTATATCTTTAAATTGACTTGAAAATATTAGTTCAAATAAACTTTATATTAAAGTTACCTACGTTATTCATTTTTCGAAATTAGGTATTTATTGGTTTCTTTGTGTTTTGTATTTTCTATAATATACGCAGTACTTATAACCATTTTTGTATAAAATCTAAGAAAATTCGCATTATTTTGTAACAAGAGTTCTACCGTGGAAACAATGTGTCTCAAGCGGTATTCAATATTGATGATGTATATGGACTTAAAACTGCTAATGATTGGGATGTTTATTTTTGTTTCAATCAATATCACGTGGGAAATTTTATCTTACGAATAACTTTATTTCTCAAGGCGGTTACAAGACAAATTTTCCAAAACGAAAAGTATTAAACCAAGAACACAGAGTTCTTTTGTTAAAAGAAAGTCGTAGGTATGCATCATCGATATTGCTTTCCCTTTGGAATGCATAGTTTCTACGTTGGAGATCTTAATATGAAAAAGTTTTTTTTTATTAGCTTTCGTGGTTATAAGTACTGAAATATTACAGAAAATACAAAATACAAAGAAACCAATAAATATCTAATTTCGAAAAAAGAATAATGTACTTTTAATATAAAGTATATTTGAACTAATAATTCCAAGTCAATCCAAAGAAAAAACGGAAATTTCATAGGTAAAAACCTATTTACCGGTGTCGATATGTTTCATGCATGGCAGTCGACGGTGTTGGACCTGTACCATGACGTTTAAAGTAAGAGTGTTTCATTCTTATTTCCAGAGTGGGTAAGAGATGGCGCTAGACAACCTATATAGCTCTGTCTCTTACCCACACTGAAATAAGAATGAAACAATCTTACTTTGAACGTCATGGTAACCCCGTTGGTCGGTGATGAAACGGTATAGTCGAGTGGACATAGTCTCATATTTTTCGGTACACTTTTTTATGCTCTACACGTTGCTACACTACGGTTATGGTTTAGTCACGGTACGAGAATGTAGTGGGACTCCTTAATAAAAATAAAAAAACGTATTTGTATACTTTCACTATCATAATTTTTTTATAAAAGGATTCGAAAATAAGACATTGAACTCTCTTATCGAGAAGTAATATAGTCTGAATTTCCGCCTCCTTCGAAATTGGGACCAAAACATTACAATACCACAAATGAATCGACAGGTCGTATCATCCTTCGGAACCTTCCGACCCGAAAGACAAAAGCTATTCTACCTTCTTTATTACAGTTTACCTAGAAAAGTATCGGCGTAAGAAAGGGCTCCTCGATTTAACCCTACATTTACCGTGTAAGATGGTACCACATTTATTTGGCCGACAGTGTATTTTGTCGGCTCGTAACACAGGCACGTAGGTTATGCTAAACCAAAAGGCAGGGTTTTTTTTCTATTGGTTTTGCATGTTTTGTGCTTTGAGCAAGTATCAAGTTTAAAAGTATTTATTTATTGATTCTGAATACAGGCATTTTATACGCACTTATTTTTCATTAGAATATGGCTGTAACGCAGTCACAGGTATTGCAGTATTTAGCAGCAAACGTATCATGTCGGCCTTCTTGGCAAATTTCGCTGAGGTAGACGATTTACTGAAATAAATTTCTCAGCTTCTTTTCACCGAAATCGCACCTGTTTCAATTATTGTATTTAGGTTTAGGTTTAAAGAGGTTTTATTCTCAAAAAAGACACAAAGTCACTTACATGAGAACAGAGAACCTTATGCTAATATTATAGGTTATTATCTAATGCAGTGACGAACCTATTATTATATATTATATAATAATAGGTTCGTCACTGCATTAGATAATGTTCACGGTACACCCATTCAATACATTCAGTTTTTGAGAAAGGTATTATTTGCCGTTAGATATTCAGCTAACTGAGTCTTGAATGCATTGAATGAGTGTAAATTTTTGATACAAGCGGGTATTTTGTTGTACAACTGTGCTCCTTCAAATGTCAACTGTTTTTTGCCAAACATAGTTATAATTTTTGGTAAAGTTATGAAACTGGCCCGGCGAGTACTACGTTCAGTAACTTGTTTTACTTTAGTAAATGATAAATTGGTCTGTATACTTTTGCTGAGAACCTTACGGATAAAAATACATGTGTGGTAATTCACATAATACTTACATACATACATATATATTGTACATAGCGAGCAGTGGTGGCTGAGTGGTAACAGCCCCGACTTACGAGTTGTAGGTCGCGGGTTCAAACCTAGCCAGGAGCATCATTTTGTGTAATTTACTCTCATCACGACTGCTCTCAATACGGTGAAGGAGGCAACATCGTGAGGAAACCGGCATGTCATAGTACCAAAAATTCGAACACATGTGACATCCACCAATCCGCACTGGGCTGCGTGGTGGATTACGGCCCATTCCATTTCCTAGAAAGGAGGCCTGAGTCCTAGCAGTGGGAACATTATAATGCTGATTATGCAATGCTATACATATTATCCAGTTGTGCACACTTGAAATACATCATTTTTCGGATAACTGAAACAGTCACTGAACTTCACTTAAAAAATCTCCCCAAAAATTTCGGCAAACAGGTTTGAACAAAGAAAAGCAGAATTAGCTTTAAACTATTAGCAGAAAAACGTAGAAGCAATTTTTCATGTCGTGTGGAAAGAAAAGTATACTGGAGGTCTACATATTTGGAAAATGACGAGTATGTATCGGTCCTAAGGGACCAATACATACACGTTTCGTAACATGATATTTGTATTTGGTGTTTTTAGACGATTCATGAATGGGAAAGAGATACATTATAATATTATGAAAACTGTATTTTTAAGGATTCTTTTTTAGGGCTCCGTATTACAAAAGGGCAAAATTGAACCCTTATAGGATTACTTTGTTATCCGTCTGTCTGTCTGTCTGTCAAGACCTTTTATCTCAGGAACGCGTGGAGGTATTGAATTTAAATTAAAACCAAATACTCACGTCTGCGGTCCCTTGAAGCTGTGAAAAATTCAAACTCTGAGTTATCGAAAAAAAAAGATACGTTTATGTAGCAAAAAACGTGTATTTTGATTCTCTCAACGGAATCAAAATTAGGGGTACTTCCCGTTAACCTAGAATCCTGAAATTTGGCATGAAGCAATGTCTCGTAGCATAAATATAGAAAAAAATCTGGAAACTGCAAATTTATAGTTACGTCACAAAAAAAACTTTTTTTGCAATTCGGAAAAATCTTCGTAACTCATTTCGGGAATTGAACTGTTTTCAGAGATAAGTTTGTACGAAACCCTCAGTGCGCATGTCTGACTCGCACCTTACCGGTTTTTTTTATTATTGTTAGGCTCGCGCTTGACCACTATCTCACCTGATAGAAAGCGACTATGTGATCGACGATGGAGCGCGTTTACCTAGAAGAAACCTATTCACTTTTCACTTAAAGATTCTCTAGATCATGTACTATACAGGGAAGTTTTGTTAAAGGTTGAATGGCACTTCTTATATTATTTAATCTAGCTTGTACCGTAAGTACCACTACTGAGCAAAGGCTTCCCTCCATTCCTTCCATTGTTCCTGACTCTGGGCCATTTCAAAACAATTCCTAAGGAAGACACCTACGTTGTCCGTCCATAACCTTTGTTGTCTGCTGCGACCCCGTCGTGCAATTTTAGGACACTAATTTTGTGACTACCACCACTGGATCGGCTTGCGGTAGACATATCCAGCCCAGTCCCACTTCGGTCCTTTTTCACTCGCTTATCGTCAACATTGAGCATGGTTTAAAAGCTTGTTACTTCATCTTCAACTATGTTTGACGAAAAGGCAACGCGAAAAAAAGAGATAACGCCTGAAAACTCTGTTAGCATTCGGTAATTCCGTAATTTACTTGACTATTTTACAAAACTTGTTAAAACCTGTCTTGTTAAAACCCTTAAAAGTTTTTGAAAAAAATTGTCGTCATTTGGAATCTTGATTAAATTTGAATGGCTTCTATTGTTATACTTTTTTGACTAGTGAATGTTCATGCCCCATAGTAGATGTTCAGAGGTCTTTACTGGATTATATTTACACAAAATTTATAAATTGATTTCAATAGAAACCTAAATAATATCCACAAGATACTGTGTCTACAAAATATCTAATGAAAAATGTGTAGTAACGTCATAATCGCATAAGAGCGGTTATATGAAAAATAGTGAAAATGTATGTCGAGTTGGATGCCCTTAAGCCGGCAACGATTTGATGTGCACTAAAGCACAGTATACCTGTTATGCCTCAAACTCGATCCTTTAGTTTAACAACAAGTATACCTGCCCCTTACAGAATAATAAACGTTTATATTTTACTTATGTAAGAAAGTTTCAATCATAAGTTTAGTTCAGTAAAGATTCAATTGGACTGGCCTGTTGGTCTAGTGGTTAGTGGCCCTGACTGCTACGCCGGAGGTGATTCCCACCTAGGACAAATGTTTGTGTGATTAGCACAATCATTTGTTCTGTGTCTGGGTGTAATTTATCTATAATATGTATGTATTTAGAAATATTTAAGTATGTTTATCAGTTGTCTAGTACTCATAACACAAGCTTTGCTTAGCTTGGGACTAGACGACGTTGTGTGATAGTTGTGTGACTATTATATTATAATTATTGACTAGGTTTTGTCTACTCTTTCCTAGACAAGAAGCCTGATTTCCAGAAGTGGGCATATTATAATGCTGATTGAGTTATACTATGAGTGCTATCAATAGTGAAAAACAATTAATTTGACCTGACTTAACCTAATAAATCGTACATTAACTTCCGACCATCGAATGATGCTATAAAATCTTTTCAACAAAGAATTTTAATCAAGTCTTCAATAAATCAACGCACAGCAAAGTCAAAACAGATATAAAAGGGTATAATATTAGTTGGACTGCGTTCAACTGGGCCGAGATCCGGATCCGAACGGATTTAATATCCGCAAGTACGTAACATCTGTTTACGTAAATTACATAGAGGTTCTTTTGCTTTGTAGTTTTAAACAAGATACGGGTAGAGTATGCGGGATGTATTTGTTGAAATTGCATTCAATATCCTGATTGTGAGAGCAGTTTATCTTAGTAAATCTAATTGTAGACTTATCTTGGACTTATATAAAAGTAAGTCTATGACTAGTGCGTGTTGCTAGTGATGACATAATATATTAATTACTCCGAAACTTGGTTGCTTACAATGAGCCTCATCAGAAGACTTAAAGTCTCCCAAAAAGCAATGGAAAGGGCTATGCTCGGAGTTTCTTTGCGTGATCGAATCAGGAATGAGGATATCCGCAGAAGAACCAAGGTTACCGACGTAGCACGAAGAATCGCCAATTTTAAGTCGCAATGGGCAGGGCACATTGCTCGCAGAACGGTGACCACGTACAGGAAGACGTAGCGTTGGAGGGCCTCCTACAAGGTAGACCGATGACCCAATAAGGGTTGCGGGAATCCGATGGATGCGAGATGCATAGGACCGGTCACTTGGGAAAGGCCTATGTTCAACAGTGGACGTCTTTCGGCTGAAATGATGATGATGATGATATAAACGTAGGTTGATACCATCACCATCTTTTCGACCGCAAAACGTCCACTGTTGGATATAGGCCTCTCCCATGTGTCACCATTATGACGGGTCGTGTGCGTCTCGTATATATCGGATTCTCACGACCCTCACAAGGTTCCAGAACACTGGCAGTTTTGCCACGTTAAATGGCAATTAATCCATAAGACGAATTCTAATAACATACTCAGAGATATTTATTAGACTAGAATAAATTTATAACTAATTACAAAATAAAATCTTTATTGAATTATTTTTGTATGGGTATTGTTATTATTAATGTTTTGTTTATTGTCTTGAAGACATCTTCTACAAATAAACGATTTAATATTAACGTTCGCTTTAACCACCCAACTTGTGACTCAGAATGAAATTGGTGATAAATATGCGCTTTATTAAAATACTATTATTTCTCGCGGATTAATTTCAGGTTTTGTTAATCTATATGTAGGTATATATTTAGAAATACATAACTAAGTTTATTAGTTGTCTAGTACTCATACCACAAGCTCTGTATAGTTTCGGGCTGGATGGCGTTATGTGAAAGTTGTGGAATCATCGGTATATCAAAGTCAAAGTCAAAGTCGCTGCGTTTATTGCGAACTAAGTGTTTACAATGTTGTTATAATATCATGTCAGTACTTCAATAATAATAATAATTTTTATTATTATTATTCGCTCCCCTGCACTTTAAATGCCTGCAATATACGGTGTTTACATTTACTCGACATACGATGGTGCCGTTTCTGTATGTTTTCGTAGGAATTTAAAGTATTCCTTAAATTCCTTATAGATTATAGAATCTACGGTAGCATCAGAACTGGATTTTGATAAAAATGGGACCAATCTGGATGTACGTCCTTTCACATAAAAATTGCTTGAACCGAATCGGTTTAGAAATGACGGAGTTCTGAAGCTACACATATAAAAAAATACAACTGAATTAAGAACCCCCTCTTTTTGTTGAAGTTGGTTAAAAAAAGCTACACTTTTTTACTACGAAACCATTTTCGTGAAAGCTTTGCAAAAAAAACGTAAGGAAGGGTGTCAAACCTTTTTCACATCCTTCCTCTGGGCGCAAGGGTTCTCGAGGGTAGATTGAAGCTAAATATTGCAATAATCTGGCTGTACAGCTAGATTTATGGCCTAACACTTTATATAAATCCGTCAACGAAGGAACAAGATACAAAGACCAGAAAAAAAAAGCGAGAGGTCTGGGTTGGGACGGAGTTTCTTCAAAAGTTTTTGGTCGGAATTCTCTCTGAGACGTCTTTTTTATTGATGTATTTTCTGTATTCTTTTCTGTAACATTGTAATTGTTGCTTTGTTATGATCTTGCTGAGTTAATCCATACTTTATAATATTATAAATATGGAAGTTACTGTTCTGTCTGTCTGTTTTGATTTCAAGGCTAAACTAATAAACCGATTTTGAAAAAATTTGTTACGCAGGAAGCTTGACGTAAGCTATTTTTTATCCGTCTTTGAATTTGCGTTCTTCAACCAACATTCATGTAGATGAAGCCATCTTCTCCTCGTGAGTGGTCATGTTTGACAATGTTGCATTTTCGTTGGCCAGTGAGGCTCTCGCGATGCGTCTCCATTTGTTATGGTGTACGGCGTCTCGGGAACTCTGGACTATGGAGGTTTGTGTTGCATTCAGCTCTGATAAGGTCCGTCCAACGCGTAGGTGAACACTCGCATGACCGCTTACCCTCTCCTTGTGCCTGGACATCGAGTCGCTCCATGGACTGTCCTTTGTGAACAATGTGACCGAAATATTTGAAGATTCGTACTTGCACAGTCGACGATAACCTCCGTTTGATTTTTTGCTCTTCCAGAATCGAGACGTTAGTCGTAAGTGCATCCGCAGCAATTGCTGCCAGCACCACAACCGTAGCTATTGATGCTAGTATTTAATATTCTTGAGTTCTTATAACAACCGATACATGGCATACGGTAGACCATGTTTTGGCGGTATGCATATCAGAGAGTAAAGTAAAAACA
This sequence comes from Mythimna vitellina, assembly GCA_949316375.1. NCBI lineage: Eukaryota > Metazoa > Arthropoda > Insecta > Lepidoptera > Noctuidae > Mythimna > Mythimna vitellina. The sequence goes on from OX438696.1 coordinate 9,416,826, forward strand.
AACTTTCTAGTGGCTGGTGTGCAACTGCCCGATAGATGATTTCGGGCTGTTCTATATGTTCCAATCGCGCGGAGAGCTTTAATTGCGCGATGCAGGATTAGTTCTTATATGACGCCATAGATGTCGCTACAATGTCTTGGAATGGTACATGAGATACTTTTTATCCCAGGAGTATGTACTCCTGCAGCGGCCGCGTGAAAGTAAAAAATTAGAGGCAAAGTTGCGGGCTTGCGGACTGTAAGCAATGGGTAGCTCGCCGTCCGACCGTTTGGTAACCGTCTGGAACAGGCTTGAGTCGTTAACGGCGCGTACTGTTCCACGCACGCTTCAAGGATATGTTAGCAAACCGTAGGGGAAAGCAGAGTCGAAGCTGGGGCCATAGGTCTGCATCTGAAAGGAAAACTCCGCCCTGGTATGAAAGACAACAAAGGATCAAGAGTTGGTTTTTAGTCTGTATAAGTCTGACACACCCTCCCGCACCACCCAAAAGCGCGGGATGTCATTGGATAATTTTCCCACAGAAAAAAAGAGGCAATGTTAAATAAAAAAGTTTAACAAGAGTTATATATTGAAACCAAATTTTAAAGTAAAAAAGTACTTAGATGATAAAATAATCAAAAACTTACGAGTTGAGGATTGAATTTACAATACGACTTATAAGGTAATAAAAAAACCGCTATACTAATTATATACTATTATTGTGTAGGTACATTATTTGGTAAATAACTGAAATAATAGTCTTACAATTTTTCGGCCTAGGTCTTATTTGTCGAATATTTGGAGTAGGTATACATGCACTAAGGAACCTATTAATTTATCACAATTTTTATAGACCAAAAGTCTTTCTTTATTCATTTTTGACTTCAGTCTGTTCCCAGCCTTATACTGCTTTTAAAACAGCACAAAGTAAAATGTCAAAGTGGGAATAGTATTTTCAACGATAAAAAAGTAGCTAAGATCGCTGGCTCGTTAGCTTCCAAAGTCTCTAATTAGTTGGCTCTAGTTTACTTGCCTTTAGATAAGAAAAAACTACATACAGGGCACGTTGCTTATGTGGACTGAAGACGGCCGTTCTTATGTGCTATGTAACTGATACGATCATGTGGACTACGAATGTTTATATCTTCTTCAGAAATCAGAAAATAAAAAACGTTTATTTCAAATAGAACATTTACAGATACTTTTGAATTGTCCAAATGCCGGTCAGTCAGAGTAAATTGCACGTTCCAAAGCGTAGAACTCTATGGAGAAGAACGTGCAAGAAACTCCATGGAAATGGATTTCAAATATAGTTTGCTTCCTCAGGTAGAACGATCCAAGTTTACATACGAATTAGAAGAGGTTGAATTACCAAACTATGTAGTCAAATCAATCGTACCAATATCAGTACATGGACCCTATTTATCTATTACCATCACAGAAAAACTACATCGAATGATTTCCTAGCTTCAGCTAACGTTGGGAATATTTTTATCTCTGTCATTAGTTTTGATTAACGAGGTCATATGAGGCAAACGGGCCATCATCACAATATTAATGAACCCTCTTTTGTTGTCCAATAGGAGGAATTTGAACGTCATATTGACTCCGTAAAGTTGGATTAATTTTTGACTTACAGACCCACTTTATTGACGCCATTTGGGATCGGGTCGTTCGTTCTGAGATAAGAAGTGCACATAATGTGACCCAGTTGAGCTATTACGTTGGAAGAATGGCTAGGACAAGCACATTCAGCTTAGTTGGATGCCTTTAGAAAATATTTGTAGTGCAAAGAGAAAATAGACGCCGCTGAGAATTGAATTTATCGAGCAAACGTGTCTAAAAATAATACAGGCAGGGCAACAAGAAACTTAATGAAAATATTACATTAACTTTCATAAGCTAATGTGTGACACAGATGTTTCAACTCAAAAAGTGAAAATGATAACTGCAAGCACGTGTTTCAAAGCAGTAACATAATGTATGCGAAAATTACACGAAAATTTACTCTGTAACGTTATCTCAAAAGTTTTCATCACGGATGCCGCTTAAGAATCAAATACGAAGCCTCATAAACTTTAGGTTCAGCAAGAAAGGAACATATTAAAGCTAAATAAGCGCCAGGCTAAAGAAAAATGGCGCTGCCGGAGCGGATTTTTTATATTATTTCTCTTCGCTCAGCTACGATAGACCATGGAGCGGAGGGAATTTATGTTTAAGCCATCACAGTAAATTTTTCTACAGAGAACTTTCAGATCAAAGTAAGTAATTAAAGGGAGTATGTAGTTAAGTAGAACGCAATGATGTGGTGTAGTTGTAGGTTAAATTAATGAACTGTGAACAGGGTTAGAGTAGAAAGAACAAAGATTAAATTCGTGTATAGGGATTACTAAAGTCAAGTAATCGCAGGCTCGTGTTGGCGGGTCAGGAAAAATGGCGCCCAAGAGGCTGACTACGTACAGTCAACATTAAATCCTTTTGTTTGTTGTAAACTGTGCAGCTGAATAGGAGGGATGTTACAATTATGTCCAACGGTGCTAAAATAAATAATGTACCTCGTTACATCTAAACAATGGCACACAGGGTCAGCAAGATAAATATGGCATTGAATTTTTCATGGGTATATTAGTAAGCATTATCATAGCTGACATAAATATGAATATTCATGTTGGGTCATTCAGTATTTTGCACGTTTTGTTTCATACAATACAGTACCTACAAAATATCAGTAACACAACGCAAATTGAGACTTTTCCATCAACACGATTTCTGAACACATCACAGCCGTTTTCGCATTTGGTAGGAAAACAATTTGACTCTCAAGCACCAGAATATTTTTCTATTTTATTTTATGAAATTTGGAGCTTGCAGCGTCAAATATTTTACACCGGGTGCAAAGGCGCAGGTAAGCTTTATGCAGCCTGGTGTAGTACCGCATATAGCTGTGTGAGCGTTTATGGAGGACACACGGGGGAACGTTGGCGTTAAATGCCGTGATATATCTCCCGGAACTGCAGTAGAAAGTCTTTTGTCGATTAAACAAATAAACCTAGATTGCAGAACGCAAACAGTAAATAGCCAAAAAGGTATACAAAAAGGTACAGATACTAACTATAGCAGTACAGACAGACGCCCACAATAACAACACTGAATGATTCATGCAAAAATCTGAATGTTACGAAATAAATCAATAACAACAAAAGCAAAACGAAACGTTTTCACTCCACATTGAAATATAATAGTCTTGTCAAGTATGAAGTGCTTTATGAAAATAGCGAAGACGGGTTGCCGTATTCCGGTCAGATGAGAATGAAAAATAGTATTCCTTATTCAAGATCACGAAGACGTCGAAATATTATTGTGCGATTGGTACCTACATATCTTGTCGCTGAACGACCTTCCGCATAATTGGAGAAATGTAATACATCTTCGCTGTCAATATGTGTAAGCCCTCAGATATTGCATGAGGCAGAATAAAACATTGATTCTCATATGGATGGAAGTTTGTCTTACAAGTTGAACAGTGGTGGCATCCGATTCTAATATCTATACTATATCTAGCATCAGTTAGAAATATGAAACTAAATTATTAAAATGCATGTCGTAAAAAAATAATGAAATTGTAGGAAAATTATTTAGCATATTCGTAATCCGAGAAATCAACGTCGAACAATATAATAGTCAGGGAAATACTGCGACGAAATGTAAATTGGGTACAATCCTTTTGTTAACGATAATGAGCAGGGAAACGGCTGTGTCCCAAAACGGAATGTCATTGCACCAGTGTTAGAAGACCTCCACACTATTGTCGGTGCTAAAGCAAATGAGTTTGGGTTGGAAAATATTTGTACAGATGTTCTGGGTCTAACATAAATGGGTGGCAGTTGCAAGCGAAATGTTAGGCCTCCAAGCGCCTGTTACTAGTACAATTACGGCAAATGACACGGCAGCGCCTTTCCGAACACCACGAACGAATATTGGAAAACACATTTAGTTTGGACCGAGCGTGTACTTTAACAAAAGTTTAAGCGGTACTAAAGTGCAAATGGGACAATTTCGTCTGTGTCATACATCTCTGCAGTTTACGGTGTCTGTTAGTGTTTGTAATTGTATTTAACCGTCGGTGATTCCAGTCGGCGCTTGCAGTGTAATCAAACCACCAATCGACACTGCTCTTTTATTTACAGTATTTTGTGCACGGTTTGAATTCGTTTATTGGAGCAGCAATTTTAATAAAAGTTACTCTTTTTTGCTTCTATTTTGCTGTTATACTCCAAACATACAGCATTTTTTTTATACTAGCTTTTGCCCGAGACTTCGCGTGCGGGACTTTAAAAATTATCCTAAGGAAACATATTCCTGGGAAAACACAAATACATACCTACACATACATTAAAATTAATTATAATTAATTTATGCAACAAATATCTTAAATACTTGAACACAAGCACTTTCTGTGTCTCAGATAGCAGCACTCTTCCCTTGTAGGTTATACATTTAATTGTAAACAAAACATGTCTCAAAAATACATTTAATCTTTTGCCTTTAGTTTGATTGTTGAAGCTCTCATAAAAATCCCTCTGAAAGGTTACGTCAACACTGTCTTCTACAAACCATCTGGAATATGGTGACGTCACTGTTTTCAGAAAACAAACACGCGACGCTACCCCAAAAGCAGATTGTGTTTTCATAAACGTTTTTCACTTATTTACAAAACCGCTTTGGTGCCTTTTACATGAGATACTGTGTACCGTCCTTTTACGGATGTGTTGAATATTTGATGCAAAATTGTCTGGCCAATGGGGTGGAACGGTGTTCTTCGAACGATCAATTGGAATACCTGTACCTGACACCGAAACTTGTCCTTGAATGAATTGGGAGAATAATTTATTAAGCTTGCACCTTCGTTTAAGGTTGACGCTTTCAAAAAGTGGTTAGCAAATATATAGACAGTTTCAGTTCTTGGGACTGCAAGGTAAAAGTAGGAAATCATGCCAAGGGAAAATACTTCCGGGACAAAAAGTAACCTATGTACGATTCTAGGATCTGGTCTACCCGGGTGCCCTGTTTCGGTTCTCATAATAATCAAGAATAATTGTGTAATATTAATTGAGCAAGAACATAATCTAGTCCATAATCTGGTTCTAGAACATAGTCTGGTTCTAGAGTGACGACCGCGCAAAGGCAGACGCAGCGTTGGAAGGCCACTCGCGGGAATCCGATGGATGTGAGACGCACAGGACCATTCGTTGTAGTGACACTTGGGAGAGGAGAGGCCTATGTCCAACAGTGGACGTCTTTCGGCTGAAATAATGATGATGATGAAGAACATAACATAGCAACAATCACTATTATAAAAAAAAGAACACAGTCAAATAGATACATCAATAAAAAAGAGATCTCAGTGAAAATTTTCAGTGGTCAATTCTTTTTTCTTGTTATTCTAGACTGTCCAGAGACAAACAAGTCTAAAACTATTCTTCTCCATATGTATGCTCCATATTACACCAAGTGTTTCTATATCCCAGTATTTGGGAAACAACAAGTTAGAACTGTAACATATGGTAATGCTTAGGTCAGATAAGCAGCTCGGAGCCACCTCACAAATTGTTTGACGACTTAGTTACTAAGCCAAATAGACGTCCAGTTGCTAAATATTTGTTGCTGTTTGCTCAACAGCTGTTCTTGTGTTTTATATGAGGTTAAGTTTTTGAATTCTTTGTCTCGTCTCGAAAGAAAATAGACTGGTAGTGTTATGTTTATGGTTTTATGTACTTGGTCGAAAAATCGTGAGTTTCACCAGAAAATTAAGGAGTACTCCTGTCTAATCTGTGGTGTATTTCCGTGTCTGAAAAGTTATCATAGGTATACTGAATCCATCAACTCATGTCTAATGATGAATGAGTGATACCATTTATTAGCTAGGTATAGATACCGGCACGGATCATGAGCGCTGACTTATACAGTTCTACTTGCGCAGAAGCACGCAGAAGTGAAATATCGGGTCTCTTTAGTGGTATGAAAAGAAATGCGGGGGCGGGGAGTGAAATCCTTGAATAGTAATTGGCTCGCCGATATTGTACGATGCACAAAACGATCCCCTCTCTTTCACCGAGCGATTAGTGCCGCTGTCTATATGGTTGTTATAGAAAATATCTCGTATTCATCAAAATTTTCCTGTCCTTGTCTCTTGTTAGTTGAGGTTGGCGCAACAAGTTTTTTTCTTTCATTGTGATCGGTCAACCATAACGTCATCACTGGATCCCTTTCAATTCATATCGCTCCCCATACAATCCATCTTTTCATTGGCCTCCCTCTCCGTCGTAAAAAATATAAAGTAATTATGTCGTAGTATGTCTGTTTAAAACCGTTTATCATCACGATTTTATTGCCCAACACGCTAGTTTCGACAAAATAGTCATGGCTGAGACTATAGAGGACTTTAGCACAATGCTCAATGACCTCAATACAGCTTGCAAAAGAGGGGGTCTTAAAAGGAACATGGACAAAATCAAAGTCATGGTAAACATGTATGTTGCATCCGATTACGTTTACCTAGGACAGACGATCCAGATAGGTATGTCTAACTTCGAGAAAGAGGTACTGGAAGACGAAGCGTTGAAAGGCTTCCCATACAGTAGACCAACGACCTAGTGAGGATTGCAGGAATCCGATAGATACGAGACGTACAGGACCAGTCATTGAGGTGACGCTTGGGGGAAGGCTTGAGTTCAGCAGTGTAAGTCTTACGGCTAAAATAATGATGAACACTATTTAATGTAATATCGTTACATCAATGCGTGGTTATATTTACACTTACTTAAGACATTCAAGTCTTTGTTTGCCATCCACTTACATATAGGCCTTTTAACCAAAGTCTTTGCATGTAGTACAAAATAATCCGCAAACTACATACAAGATTACATGCCATCATTACCACTTAAGTAGTCTTGCAGATTGTTTCTAAAATGCGAGGCTTAAGACATCTAACTAAAAGCATTTACGTTACTGAAAATGTTTTCAAGAAGATTAAGCGATTCCCTTGTTTGGTGAGGCGGGACTCGATTTTGATTGGAGGGAATATAAAAATGCTGTAACATACTGTAGGTACGTTTTAATTACAAAATGAAAGTTGCTTATTGATATTTGGCCATATGAATATTGATATTCTTTTTTCCAAATCTGGGATAAGTAGGTTGCGTAATATTTTTCTTTTTTCGTAGGTTTTATTGGTTATATCTGTGGAATATCTCTCACTATAATATAATATAATACGAAATATTGAACATAGCATTCGGCATGAAAACCGATATCGCTATGGAAACCTAAACTCTAGAATATTCTATATCACGAAAGGGTTCTTTGCAACAGATATTATTGAGCAAAGAAAATGAAACAGTATAGGCCACAAAATATCACGCTTCCATTACCCAAGATTTCACACAGAGGCGATAAAACGCATTTAATATTTTGGAAGAAATTTCAATTTTTCAAAGTAATGAGGATTTTTGAGTAATTAGACAAAACATAATATTATTTTGAAATCATATTGCAAGCATTGCGTCATCGCTCATCACTTTCTGTAATTTTGCGTGAAATTCAGGCCTTCATATGTACTTATAAATACAAAAAATATTAAGAAATACAACAATAAAAACCATGCAAATTTTATCAAGATTCTGAATGATGAATTTTTTTCAAAAACTTTTAAGATTTTAATAAAAACACGTATTTCCTGGAACAAGTTTTTTGAAATATTCGAGTGAATGTCGGAATCACCGAACTCCAACAGAGTTTTCAGGCATTATTGCTCTTTTTTCACGTTGACAATTCATCAAACATCGTGTTGGATCGCGCTGGACAACAAGCTTTTAAACTATGTTCACGTTTTCGATTGACGAGTGGGGAGGGCCCTCTTAAAGCGCTTCATTTAACGGCTTAAACTGAACTTTTAAAGAGGTATAGAGGGTGTATAGCTCCGTCCCTCTTTCTCGCTCGCACGCTTGACATAGTAAAGCCCCTAAAGCAATGCGTTGTCGCACGAAATCGCATCGCATAACAATGCGGTGCCACGCCGCATGGCATCGCAGTTTTGTGTGGGAGTTCATAGTTGGAAAATGGCTAGGATGGCTGATATTCTATTTCTGCGTAATAGTGTTTTAGATCTGAATCATACGGTCCATTACTGTTTGACGTCTTTACTGTTCAAGTAGAATACATGAGTAGCATGACCACCCTTTTGTTTGTTCAAAAGAAGAAACTAAGTGCCACTTAGGACGAGCTTTTCAATCCATCAGCCAATAGTAAAAAATATAATAACTTATTGTTAAATTTCGGATATGTCCATGTTTCAATCAGTTGTTTGTTTAATACCTACGAGTACCTATCCATTTAAAAATAATTTAACTAATTACTAAATTACGCTAACGATAAAAAATCTAGCCCTTAGGTTAGGCACTATAGAATCGTCATATAAACTTGCTTAGTTCAAGCTCAATGCTGTGGTTTTAGCCAGTAAAAGTCTGACACGCCATCTCGCTCCGCCCTAGAGCGCAATTAATAATTTTATGATTTCCCCATCTCAAAAAAAAAATCTTTATCCATGACAATATGTAAGTCAAACATAAACGATGCCATCATCCTTGCTAATATTGAAGCAAAATATTTTGTCACCAAAATAACTAATTAAGTTTCAAAATAAATAAAATGTTCAAAGTATAATTATCATCGATCTCGATACTCATGAAAGCAAACATCGGGAAACCTCAATCGTCCTACAAAAATAAATTGCGGTCTTCGAATGCCAAAGAAACTTAAGTGCAATCTCAATTTCTTGCCTCCGTTTCGAATCACCCTCACATTCAGGGCTGATACTTTGAGAAAAAAGTGGAAATTGCTATAGAAATATTTAACTACACAAAATCAAAACAAACAAGACTAAAATGAAGGAACCGATCACTTTTCCGATTTTATTTTTTGTTTGAATTTCATTTTACCGAAATCTATAGACTAACGTCTTTTTGCTAAATGATTTGAAATAGACATAGAATTTGACATATTTGTAGATCGTGTATAATAAATGCCTATTTTGACCAAACTATATTTCGCCGATTTATAAAATGACTTTTTGCTATTTGGATGAAGCCTCTTTTGAACTTTCCATTTGCCAAATGATTTATTTGCCATATTTTCACCACAACGAAAAAACATTTTACTGAATTTTAGTCAAAAATATATAGACGGGACCTGGTTGTATTATCAATATAAAATTAAATTAGTGTCATAAAAACTCAATATGTTGTTCTACAAAATTTTGTGACAGAAACGAATCGCTGCAAAACCGAATTCACACAGTCTTGTATTGTCCTACCCCAAGAGTGCTAACCGCGTAGGTGCGGAGGGTTAGGGCGGCCCGTGAACTGAGAAGCAGGTGGTTTGAAGGCTTGACACCGTGGCTGAGGCCTGCCGGCTTCGCTAGTCAGCATTAAAACCAACTGCGATGATAAGCTCGCGTGGGGCCGCCTAAACCCCGCAGCGCCGGAGCCTTGACAGAAACAATACTTGCTGCATGTTGCATGCCTGCTTGCATACTGCATGCTTTCTTCCATGCTGCATGCTTGCTTGCATGCTGCATGCCTGCTTGTATACTGCTTGCCTACTTCCATGCTGCATGCTTGCTTGCATACTGCATGCCTGCAGCATGTTGCATGCCTGCTTGCATGGTGCATGTTTGCTTGCATGCTACATGCCTGCTTGTATGCTGCATGCTTAAAGCAAGTATACTTGTGTCATCATCATCATCATTTCAGCCGAAAGACGTCCACTGCTGGACATAGGCCTCCCCCAAGTGTCGCCACAATGAACGGTCCTGTGCGTCTCGCATCCATCGTACTCCCGCAACCGTTACCAGGTCATCGGTCCACCTTGTAGAAAGCCTTCCAACGCTACGTCTTCCAGTACGTGGTCGCCATTCCAGAACCTTTCGGCCCCAACGGCCATCCGTTCTTCGAGCAATGTGCCCTGCCCATTGCCACTTAAGTTTGGCGATTCTTCGTGCTATGTCGGTGAACTTGGTTCTCCTGCGAATATCCTCATTCCTGATTCGATCACGCAAGGAAACTCCGAGCATAGCCCTTTCCATTGCCCTTTGGGTGACTTTGAGTCTTCTGATGATACTTGTGTGCACGTTTCTTACTGGGATCAACTGAAAACACTTTTGTTCATAATTAACTATATCATTAAGGGTCATTACATTTAAGTAATGAATTAAACTAATCTGAAATTAGCTCCTGTTGCCTCGATCATGCTATTATTATAAATATTTTTTAAGCGTTTGGTGAAATGAAAATATGATAATTAAAACAGTGGTATAATGAATGTTCGGAAACAATACTTCGAAGAAATGTTATTTCAGCTAAGTGATTGGTGAAAAGTTTTTCGACCAAATGAACCGTCGGAGTAACGAAAAAAATCGAATTAATAATAGGTCGGTCAACTGATACAGTAGCAGACGTGACTTAACTTCGTGACTAACTTGAGTAGAAAAAAAACTAAACCAAAATAGTTGAAAAGTTTTAGGTGAAATGAGATTATTGTGTGGAAGAAGAGGTGATGTCAAATATTTTTCGAACTTATAACCCCTACTGTTTGTAAAACGTAATTTTAAAAAGTACGATTATTTAGTGATCGAATACGAAAATTCTTTCTTTCATTATCTGCCTGCCCTTGTGCCATGTTACTCGGGGGCGGTGCAACATGTTTTTTCTTCCATTCTATCCTGTCACCGGTCACGCTATCACTAATTCCCTTTTCTTTCATATCACTCCTCACACAATCCATTCATATTTTTTTGGCTTCCCTCTCCTTCTTCATCTATCGACATATATACACAGAACTCTTTTAGTAAAATCTATTTTACCTCTTTCTCCACATGACCATACCAAGACAAACTATCCCCTTTCAACTTTTTCGTCACTGGCGCAACTTTCAAACTTCCTCTAATAGGTACACTCATTTCTAAGTTTATCCATTTTCGTCACACCACACAATAAAGGTACATTATTCTCCTATTTCTATGAACTCGCTTCATTTTCAAAATCACAATACCTACCAAAAATGTTTCAATACATTTTTCAATACCAGGTAAGTATTGTTATAAAATTAATTAACCGTCGTGCGGACTTTTTACATTTAAAAACATAATTACGTTATCCTTTGAAAGCTCCTTTCATATATTAAAACCGATTCATCAGTCATCGTAGACATTTTCTACTTTGTTTGTTATTAATTAAAACTGGGCTTACAGAAACCTAATACATAATGTATTGTAATGGTATGAGTAATCAGTATTTTGATTTTCCGTTTTGTAGTAAGTTGTCTGTCGGCTGTAATACCACCACTCATACCGATTTGGGTACACATTCATTTTGGTTACAGCTGGAATGGAAGAAATGGAATGGAGTTGATTGAGAAGCGAGCCAAGAGGATCATCGATGATGATACACTTGTCGAATCACAACTCAATAGCCTTGAGCATCGACGCCGAGTAAGTTGCTGGCCTGTCGGTTTTCTATTGATTACACTTCGGGGAGTGTGTGTTGGAATTGCACAATTTAATTCCACCAAGTCCGTTACATCATCGGACCACTAGGATGTACGGCGTTGCGCCATTATCGTACATGATGGACTTCCCACCCAAACGGACAAAGCGTTTTGGGAACACAATCATAATGCGTACAGCTAAGGAGTGGAATTCCCTGCCGGAGTCTGTATTTGATAGCGACAACCTAGGAATATTTAAGTCAAGAGTGAGTATGTTACTTCTAGGCAAGCGTGCTCCATTGTCGGCCACATCATCGCTTACCATCAGGTGAGATAGTGGTCAAACGCGAGCCTATCAATAATAAAAAAGACCCTATTTGAGCCTGAGTTTTCTGATAGCTATAACCCAGAAGCCTTTTAGTCAAATGAATAAGTTATTACTATGCAAACGTGCTCCATCGTCAATTAATCATCGCTTATCATTAGGTAAAAAATTGATTATTGACAAGCCTAACATTAATAACAAGTAAAATTTTCTACTCCTTATTATATGTTAGTAAATTAAACATGTTGATAAAATAAGGATCAAAAACATAGCATAGCATAATCGGCCTTATAATGTTCCCACTGTTGGGAATCAGGCCTCCTCTCTAGGAAAGGAAATGGGCCGTAATCCACCACTCAGGCCCAGTGCCGGTTAGTGGATGTCACGTGTCTTCGAATTTTTGGTTCTAGGACATGCCAGTTTCCTAAAGATGATATCCTTCAACGTTTTGAGAGCAGTGGTGATGAAATAAATTACATAAAGTAATGCGCCTGGCTGGATTTGAACCCGCAGTCTACAACTCATATTATAGGTATTGGTTAGTAAATTAAACATATTATTTATTTATTTATGACAGGTACTTTTGGCACTTACAGTCGAAACCAAAACGTGCGTAAGGATCAAAAACACGTAAATGAAAAACGTGGACATCGTTGCCCTGTTTAAAACCTACCATTTTCCATTCCAGTTTATTTTAGTTTCTACAAATTCCGTGTCAACTGTCTGAAAATCGGCATAGCGACATCCCTACACGAATCTCATTTGGAATCTCCCAAACCGTTGCATTTGTAGTTGATTAAAAACCCACTTACACCTGTTCGTGGTGGGATTACCTCGCCGCTGTTGATTTACTTGAGACTGGCGTATTTGCATGATCTCGTTTATTAAGCTATCAGACGAAAGAAGTGGTGGTAATTCCTAACTGGCAACTTTCTTTGAATGTCGTTTTTGAACCCCAAAATCAGAATCAAAAAGTACGAAAGTTCCTATTATATATACATTTTCTAATATTTATATATCTTCCTGCCCTTGTCCCGTGTTATTTGGGGTCGGCGCAACACGTTTTTTTCTTCCACTCTGCCCTGTCACTCGTCATGCTATCACTAACTTCCTTTTCTTTCATATCACTCTTCACACAATCCATCCATCTTTTCTTTGGTCTCCCTCTCCCTCTCCATCCATCCACATGTAAACTTATAACTCTTTTAGTAACATGCGTCTCATCCCTCCTCTTCACATGACCCTACCAATATACTTTTTCTAACATAATAAAGTTTAATGCACATCCTTCTTTGAATGTCGTAATTTTGTCGCCATCATCGAAATTTTGTACTTTTTCCTTATCTATACAACATGTAACATAATAATTGCACATATCGAAAGTAGTATGCTCAGAATTGGCTACTATTTTAAACGACTTCAAAAAAAAGGAGGAAGTTATCAATTCGGTTGTACTTTTTTTTTAAATATATTCTCCTCAGAACTCCGTCGTTTGTCGACCGATTAACAATTTTTTGCAGTGTCTGGGTTAGTTGGAATTGTCATGAGAAACAGGCACTCTGGTTATAAGTGTATCGCAGCTAAAAAGTCTAAAATAAAAAACTTTTTCCAAAAAAAAAAAAACCGAAATCACAAAAAAAACAAAACTCTATAATGATCAAAATAACTTTAATTTCGGAAGTCGATGTTAAATAAGAAACAAACAATACCGAAAAACACCTATTTCCGGAATTAAAGTTATTTTGATCCTTTCAGTGTTTTTTTTAGTGAAGTCGCTTAATTTTTTTTATAGTTATTTTTTATTAATACTTATTTTGATGAATTCCTGATAAATCTTGATTGTGTCCCGAGTACGTTTGTGTGTGCGTGCGTAGAAACCAATACCAATACGCTACCAATATAGTGCGTCGATACCCATATTATTTACCAACGTTAAGGATAACTAATTTCTTAATGTTATGAAAAACATAGTTCTTTATGTACTTTTACTAAAATAGTTAAAGTTTTGTCCTTAAATTATGATTGTTACTTAATTTTATAATTAGGTTTTTTATGAGTGTACACTGTACAAAAAATGTCCAACTATGTCCGTTACAGACTTTGAAACCGTCTAACTGATTTGTCCTAAACCGATTCCATAAAAAAGGTAATAAACTGAAGATGGTTTTATATTCTTAAAACAATGTTCAAAAGAAAACCTCAAATTTAGTTTTTTTTTTCGACAAATAATCGTCCGCTAGTTTTTAATATAAATAACTTTATGGCAACTGTAAACGTTGCCAAGCAACCTGGAATTGTAAAATTACGAACACTAACACCGGTTCCTGGATATAAATTATCGACGCTTCATAAATAAAACGCGTCAAGCGGCACGATTGGCTGTTAAAAATCATTCAACCAAATACACAGCTAATGTGTTTTCGAAAATTTGTTACATTCATATTACGATAACTAGCATAACAGAAACGTTAAGCAAGTTTAGTGATTAATGCTTGTTACTTCCCTGTTGGAAGAGCAGAATCCCGAGAGCAGTGATGGCTTAGTGGTAACGGCCCCGACTTACAAGTTGTAGATCGCGGGTTCAAACCCAGCCAGGCGCATTACTTTGTGTAATTTATTTCATCACCACTGCTCTCGAAACGGTGAAAGAAAACATAATAGAAAACCGATATGTCCTAGAACCAAAAATTCGAAGGTATGTGACAGTCACCAATCTGCACTGGGCCCGAGTGGTGGATTCTGGCCCATCCTCACTCCTAGAGAGGAGGTCTGAGTCCCAGCAGTGGGAACATTTAAAGGCTGATTAGGCTATGCTATACTTCCCTCTTTGAAAAATATTTTTTTCAATGTTGGCTCCTCTTTTTTGCCCATCCCTTTTCCCAGTTTAGCTGGAGTAGGGTCTCCTTGTACGTCTACCCCAAAGAACTTTGTTCTGGCTTGTCTCTGTACTCAGGTTTGATTGCTTGATCTCTTATTTGACCATCAGGTGGCGGGTGATCGTCTTTTTCCTTAATTCTCAATATAAAGCTATTTTTGTTTTTAAGGTGAGAAATCATTTAATGACTTCTCCCTTTCTAGGACGGAGCGGGAGGTCATGTCAGACTTTTACTGACTAATACCACACCTACGTTCCTTTAGTCCGGTGCTGGAACCTCCCGAACTTACAATGTCCATTGAGGTATTGCGATACGGAAGGTGAAGACGCTGTGATACCTCTACAGCCACTCTTCAAAGAAGGAATTTACCGCCATGATTGTGGCGTACCCTCAATGAAGGCTATTGCTGTTATTAAATTAAAAAATTGAACACATGCTATATTTTGTCTAATTAACTTTTAAGCAATCAGTATTATTACAAAACTTAATACTTGGTTGCATCTACTATTTGAGGGTTGGATATCACTAAATACCTTCTTTCGCTATATCAGACTTTCACTGACTGAAATTCACACTTGTTCCTACAGTTGCCTTTTGCGTTCCTAGGTAGCGGTGACTCTTTCAAACGAACTAATAACCCTTGTATCGATTTAGTCAGTAAAAATCTGACACGCCTTTTGGCCCCACCCTGGAAAGAGAGAACTCATTTGATGATTTTCGCCCTCGAGAAAATCCCTTGTATCAACATCACACTCATATTATACAGGCGAAAAATCGTATTTATGTTTTTTTGTTACTCTTTCACGGTAAAACGGCAGAACGGATTTGAATTAAATTTAACAATCGGGTAAGCCATGTCCTGGAATAGGTGTTTATTATTTCTTAAATATCTTCCCTTGGAAGGAATGGGGATAAATTCATTCCTTCCAAGGGGAGGAGAACCAAGGTCGCTAAACTAAAGTGGCAGGGGGCAGGGCACATTGCTCGTAGAACGGATGGGCGATGGGGCCAAAAGCTTCTAAAGTGGTGACCGCGCACCGGAAAACGCAGCGTTAGAAGGCCTCCCACGTGGTGGATCAACGACCTGGTGAGAGTCGCGGAAATGCAGTGGATGCGAGACGCACAGGATCGGTCGTTATGGATCGCGTGGGGGAGGCGAATGTCTAACAGTGGACGTCTTTCGGCTGAAATGATGATGATGATGATGATCTTAACTTGGGATAATTTTCTACTTTCATGCAGGTGAAGCCGCTAGCAGTAGCTAGTGAACAAAACAAATCATAAAAGCTGAGAAATCTCATCTCTCAGCGTTCAAGGCGGAAAATGTCACGGGATTATAGGTAGTTACTTTTTGTTCAAACCATTAACTTTTTATGGAAACTTCTCGTATTTTCGACGCCTCTTGCTAAACAATATTTTCTTACGTATTTTATAGTAACGCTTTTGCATAAAATTGATGTGTTTTTTTACATATGTAATCCTTAGGTCTAATAGAGAAACTGAAAAGTAACTCGCTTAAATAAATCATTTCAAAGCCTTTTTTTTTTCAAGTTTCTTTTGTGTCTTGGTTTATGAACTGACTGATCGACTGATATAATAATATTGATTAATAGTCCTTTAATTTCTTTAGTCATATCTTAAGTTATCTAAGCACATAATTTAAGTTTTCAGATAAAGCTACTTACATACGATATATGTAATTATTTTTCTGTGACATCAATCTACTAATTTCTGAAAGCTTAAAAAATATCATTTAATTCAAAAAGATTTCTCCAAAGTTTTTTTTTTTTTTTAAGTACTTTATTTACGGATCGTTGCAATAAAAATATCATACCTATCTACACAATATTTGTGTCACATAAAGTCATATTTTCTTTGAATCTAGTCATTTTCAAGACGTTATTTACCGTGAAGTTTAAAATCTCCAAGTTTATTATTTCTCAGAAGGTTTAGTGTGTTGACACATATTTTATTTATTTTTGACACCATTACGTTTCATTCTAGGTTGTAAAATATTATTTAATTGACTATCTTAGTGATATCACAGAGATTAATAGTCGTTATTCATTTTTGATCTTCTGCCAACATGTGTATCCATACAAGATTAGATGAGATAAGATTAACAGGAGACACCACAAAATTTAATATTAATACTGAGTGGAATATGTTACTAATAACAATATTGCTGCTAATAATGTTAATTGAAGAGAGCCAGTATACCACAGAGAAATCAAACAGCAAATTACAGAGGTAAATCGGGTAAACGAAAATTATCGGTTAAATTGCAAGCTTTGCAGTAATGGTGTTAAATTCGGAACATTCGGCAGCCATATTTGCCAAAATAAACACAAACAACACTAAGCTTTCAACCCTTCTCAGTTCCAAACAAGTGGAAACACGTAAACGTTGCACAAACAATTCGTTGACCTGGAAATCTTAAAGCGGTTTGGCCTAAAGATTAATTAGTTGAGGCAAACATCACGGCTAATCTCGAAATCTGCGTGCATCCGTCCGAAATAAATAATTATCTCGACTGACGGAAAATGCAATGTAAATTTAATATTCTTGATGTGTAGTTACAATTCTTGCTCTAGTCAGTGCGGTCGTGGAAACACGCACCGCAAGCGACGAAAAATCGTAGTGTAGGAAGAAGACTTTTAATTAAAAACATGGCTGACCAAGACACTAACGGTTCCGCGAAAAGAGTAAGTTATTTCAAAGTAATCCCACTCTAAATCGCTAAAATATTATACGTTTTAAATGTAAAATAAATAGAGTGAACACAAGGTTTGAGTCCTTTGTAAATTAAACTGTGAACAAAGTTTTGACAAGTAAGTAATTTCTCGTCTCGAAGTGACTTGACTTTTGAGTTTGGGAAGTCGCCAGTGTTATCTTTTCCGGTCACTTCAAACAGAGAATTAATATTTTACTGCCGATTGCAAACAGTTGGTTTTATCAAACGAGACCCTTGTTTTATTTCTTTCAACAATTTACTTTGTAAAGCTGGGATCATTTGTAGCATGTAAAATCAATTCAATGGTGCTCCGTTTATAAAAAGGAAAAAGTTTTAATATGCTATAATAGGATGAAAGTATTTTTCATATTAAAATTGTGGCTTTAAAATGTATATTGTGTTTTCGCAGAGGGGATCAAAAGGGGAGCGGCGTCGCAGTAAGCCTGACGATGCTAAGGACGAAATAAAGAAATTTAAAGAAAATCTTCTACAATCGCTTTCTACTGGAGAGTAAGTGTTGAATATGCTAAGTTATTTCTTTTCTACAGTTCATTTTTAGTAGCGTCGCCGGAATTATTCAGTTATATTCGAAACTGAATAAAATTGATTGCAAAAATGGCTGTATTTTGTGAAGTATAGTTGTTTTTATTATTGATAATTATGAACCGATAATTATAGTTAAGTGGTACGTAATTCGTCCATTTTAGTAGAAATATCGACCAAAATTAAATAAATAAGTAGCAAATGATTTTAAACATGAATGAACCTTAATAATGTTATTTAAGTTGCACAAACATATTTATTAGTGAATTATTAATATATTGCTGATTGAATAGGTACTAAACGTAACTGTAATTATTAGAAAGGCTGTGAAATAACACATTTTCAATTTATTGCAATATTATTAACAGATTGCCAGGATTTATTTTTCAAATCAAACCTGTATTATACCTACCCTTCCAGTTCGTTATGAAAATACGACGTATTGACAACTTTATAGGTAGGGATTTATTATTTTGTTATCTTCTTTTGAACATTGCCTCCATAAAAAATCTCATTATTTGTAATTTTTAATTTCCGCTTCGTTCACCGGGTTTAACAAAAAGGTTTATTTCGTCGCTGTAAAATGTTTTTATTCAGAAGTGATTGAAAGGCGCTAGGCTCAATATTAATGACATAAAATATGTAATTTTTGTATTAATATTTTTATTCCGGTTCATTTAACGATAATAAAAATATGTTATAGAAAATATTATACCTGGTTTTTTCAAAGTATGATTTATAGACCCTTATACATAATATGTCATACCCGTTAAACCCGTTAAACCCGTACGTTACGTATAAACCCGTTTCGGCTGGAACTTATGAACTTTGACAGTCGGAAACCTCGAAATTCTGACCTCCAATTTACCGATTAATTTCGTGGTGAAGGGCAAATACCAGTATTTTACATCTCCATATAAAATACTGATATTCGCTCTTCAGCACCTGTAAGTAACTCTTTACTAGGTGTTCCATACAAAATGCTTATTTTCTGCTTTATTCGGTAAGACTACAAGCCGACTCTAAAGTACTTGAGAAACAATTTAGGTAAATTGGTTGGTAGAATTATCTACCCTTGTTGCATTAAGTCTACATATATACCACTAGTGTACATGAAGTTTCAATTATTATTATTTTTTTGGATTCTGTATAAAAGTCAATCATCATCATCTTCCTGCCCTTGTCCCATTTTATTTGGGGTCGGCGCAATACGTTTTTTTCTTCCATTTTATCCTGTCAACCGTCATACTATCACTAATTTCCTTTTCTTTCATATCACTGTTCACACAATCCATCCATCTTTTCTTTGGCCTCCCTCTCCCTCTCCACCCATCCACATGTATACTCATAACTCTTTTAGTAACATCTGTATAAAAGTCAATCGAAATCCAAAAATGATTGTTTCGACCAACTTCTGATCAAACTTCATTTTTATTGTTCACATTCGAACTAGACACAAGAACACATGAAACTTTATATGAGATAACATTTTGTTTCCTTACAGCTCTATTATATCAGAGAGTGGAAACGACTTAACTGTCCCACCGCAACCGAGATCTCGCTCAGCGTCTAGAGCAAGGGAAGCTCTTTGTATACCAGCGAATGTCGCGTCCGAACTCGACGATAATAAAATCTTTGAACTGAAAGAGGTAGGAATCCCGGTTATTGCATGCAATTTCTAAAATTCTAGACCACTGCATGATATTTTTATACTGTGTATGATATTATCAGAAATATATACTGGGACTGCACTGGAACCACTCCCCAAGACCACCGTTGGAGTTGTCTTTAGATTTTAATTTCTTGATAATGATATCCATTTAATCAAACATCCTGTTGTAGGGCAGCAACGGCTTGATAAAGAAATGTACTCAGTAATTTCATCTTTCATTTCACAATGGCTACAATAATCTACTTCTATGTTATAAATAGCAGAAACATGTTCATCTAACACCCCATGTTTGTTTTTAATTTCAGCGAGACTCAAACATATCACAATTTTGTTCCATGTTTCTGTATTTTTTTTATTTTTGTTTAATTCAATTCCAGGCGTTCTTACTATTTGATATGGACGGGGATGGCTGCATCGACTTCAGTGACCTTCGCGCTACCTTGGTCAGCCTTGGTGACAAGATTGACGAAAATGCTATTCGCAACATGCTTTCTGAGGTTAATATAATATTATAACGAATATGAATATGAAAAAAAAAATGTCAAGGAAAACACAAATTTAGAATGATACAAATCTAACATTACTACACATTTTTAGAAGAGTTATCTACATTAAATCTAAAATATCTTTTAACACAAATTGCGTAATATCCTGTTGAAAATTCAACCCTACTTTTGCCATAGTTTCACTTAAAACATTAGCAAAATTCAAAGCAATATCACACGAATTACACGGAGTTGCAAGAAACCACATACTGCAATAACCTGTAGTAATTACAGTGCAACGAAATTAACTCATCGTACTTTAGCTGGAACTGACTATAATATATAAGGCAGTATAGTACATAATATCAACATCTGGCCTCATAAGTACTTCGTACTTCGGATATGCACAAACCAGCCATAAATCGTAAGCGCATAGCCAATTAGCCAGCTGGCATCTGTGTCAGTAGACAATTGTTGGCCAGACTTGTGTGTAGTGGTATATAACTAAGCCAGGTGACCAAACTCTGGCTGAAAGTTAGGCGTAGCCAGATGGACCGAAGTAGAGTAAGATTAAAGTTTATAGTGCGTTCATGTATAACGTTCGTAGACTTTTGATATACATCGTTTGAGAATTCTGCATATAAATTTATCTTTAGTATAGTATATATGTTTGGTCTGGAGTCAGAATACACTTATTGTTCTTCTAGTCTTCGTTGTTTTAACAACAAACAGAAAATACGATCTAATCACATTCGTCAACAATAACACAATTTACGAAAACAACAATCTTGAGACACAAAACAACACCAAAATAATTCATCCAATGAGAATAAAACAACAGACTCTACTTGCTAAAGGCGTTCTTAAAACAGATCCGAAACTTTGCTTTTCTTTTAATTCCGCTTAAGCATTGTTAGAAAAGTTTCTAAGTCCTGAGTTCCTGACGAAAGAGACCCTTAAGCTCGTGTCAATCCACAATTCTGACGAGGTCACAGGGATTTATCCGCACTGCTTTAGCGGATCAAATTGAACTTCCCTTGTCTAGGACAGTGTCTGCAGATTTTTTGGAATTACAGTGTATTTTTCCTGTATCCCTAAGATTAAGGGGACTTATTCTCTTTCCCATTTTTTCTGCTGGAAGTTTGAAATTAAATTTCTATTATAATCCGGAAATAACATCGTAATCTACTTAAATGTGTTTTATAGGAGAAGATAGAATTTGGAAATTATGTATTTATATTTTTGAGATACCTCGGTTAGACTATGGATTTCCATTTTAAGGGGTAAAATTAGTACTTAAACGCTATCAATATATTTTGTGATATCTATTCTACTATGTGTTGTACCTTATGTATATTGGGAATCTCCAAAATTCATTATAATTTACAAGAACATTATTAGAATGTTTGTTTCATTGGGTTAATTATTCCCTTTTTGATCAAGGGGTCCAATATTTCCTACTCAAATTAATATTTTTCTGTCTAAAGTTTCTATTTAAGGGTGTTAATTTTTTTAGATTAAAATACTTTTCTTGGCACATTATTAACGTTATTCAATTTATTTTAACTGCGACCGCCCTGATAAAGGCTTTATTAACATTAGGTTGCTTTTGTCCGTTAGCAAATGTTATTCCACCATCTTGTTAAAGAATCTAGATATAGACATAGTAATTTAAATTTCCTTGTTCTATTTTCTCAACAGTGTTTGCCCATATTGTTAGTGTTTATATTACAATAGTATTATCCTTACAAAATTGCGGACTGAATTTTAAACTGATTAAATTTATAAATTCAAAGCTATGTTTTGTTTGAGATTCAAATTATCTCGTACATGACAATTTGGAAGTGGATGTATTACTTACCTACCTTATTGTTTGGTATTTGATATTTAGTTTCAAGTAAGTATACTTGTCTCTTTTTATGAAGCGATGGCAGATGGTTTTTCTGCTTTTTCTCTCATTTTTTATTAGCAGGAACCAGAGCCATAAAATGTATAGCCATATTACTAGGTAGTAAAATAAGGTTATAGTTTCGGTTTCTGAAACAAACTCTGCAAAAAATTAAAAAGCTTATTTTCAAGCAATGTCTTGTCATTTTTTTCAAGTATATAGACTTACAAAAACAACACTGATGCTGAAAAAAAACCTTTTTATACATAGGGCCAAATTCGATGCATAATTAAATTTTTTTGATGAACAAAAAAATTATTTTTTTTTGGCCATAAAATCGATGTTAATCTTAGCTATTGTTTGATAGTCATGTTTTAGTTCAAAAGTTTAAATATTGTTTTTAATAGTTTTCATGACCACTGTATACAATTAAATAATAATAAAAATCTCATGTTCCAAAGTGAATTAATAAACCACCAAATTATTACCAACAATGTTATTTTTCGGGTCCCAAATCACTTGAGCTCCAATCATATCTGATTCAATAGATCTTGTATTTTTCTGTTTTTTTTTTCAGAATCTTTGTTACTTTGGTAGTGCTATACTTTATAAAATATACGAAAATTAACTACAAAAAGTTTAAAAAAACATTTGGTAATTTTTAGTAGTGAAAAAATCTTAATATAAAGTTACAATATAATACAAATAATAATAAAATGGTTTAGAAATTAGTAGTACCTATTGCAACCTTTAATCCCGACACGTTGCTGAATTTGTTGAACGTTAACCGCATTCAATCAGTTGCTATCGACGGACCAATTAGTACCTTTACCGATGATTCTGTTTTCACAGACACGATCAAAACCAGAGCCAGCATTTAAAATAAATTTTTCAAACGTAAAATTCAATTTACTGAATGCAATGAGAAGTTTTTCGACGCCATATTTAAAATGGTTTTTAATTAGTTGTAATTCGTTTTGGTATTTTCTTGTGTTTTAGAGTAGGTATATATAATTATAGCTAGTATGTAACAATTGTCAAATAAATATAAAAAGGATTTTTAAAATATTAATATTAAATTTTCATATCAGGTTTTTAGTTTAAAATTCCAATTAATCAGGGAATCTAAAATTATGAGCTACTATCTTCTCGTTCATATTAACACAATTATTATGAATGTCAACTATTGTTTAAAGAGTAACCAATGGCCATGGGTTTTTTTGTCAAATATTCTCCTTAAGAAACAAATAATTAGAACAATACAACTAGCTTCTAATATCCCATGCTAGGCCCAAGTACGTTTTAGTAATAAAATACACTTTTCAATTTAAAAGTTTGAGAAGTATTCTACATTGTCAAGAAATTAATTTATTTTACATTCCAGGCACCGAATCCATTGGATTTTGATGGTTTCGTCAACCTCCTTGGATACAGGACTCTGGAACTGGATTCTGAAGAAACTCTTCTATCAGCCTTGTCTCGTTGGGACAAGAACAATAGCGGATTAATTTCTGAAGACAGGTAGGTTTTACCCCATGACAACAAACACTTCACAGAAAAAAATGGTTTTTAGGTCCAATTGAAGGATTTTTCAGAGAAACAGAATAGAAATGGTCCGACTACATTAGCCGTTCAAAAAATTACTATTGAGAGGGACGTGTTTTAGGTAACCAGTAACTGGCACGCATAGTTCCGGGTTTAAGTTAGAAGGACAGATGATGTTGGCAGGATGACTATTATATAATAATAATAATAATAATAAGCTTTATTCTCAAATATGAGACAACCATACAGAATAACTTAATAATTGAGGTAGGTACATAAAAGTAGACAGAAAGCGTTTCAAGACATTTTCACAATAAAATTTTGACAGGTCTATCGTTAAACAATGTGAAATGGCATATTTTAAAAGTAGTTTGGTTGTCGAAGCTCGAATAGTAGAAGTTCGATAGGAATAACCAACACTCAAATGAAACGATATCCTATCTGAAGTGTCTGTGGAGTGTGGGTGGGGCAGGGTACTGCTACAAGCTGATGATGATGAAAATGGATCTGGGCTCAAAATTTAAAAATATAATTCTAGCTATCAGCTTACGACACAGATCGTAAACATAAATTTAGTTCTCAATCAATTCCAATAATTAAATTATTATTCTAACTATTATGACTCACCGGAAAACATAAAATTTTATAACACCAATAATCTTAAAGATATTAACAATTCGGAATATGTATGTATATAGGCCAATCGATAATGAATTTACATCGTCTCATAACTAAAGTTAGCAAACTATGAAGAGAATGGTCTAACTTGTGTAATCCGCAGTGTATTGAGGACGCTAATAAACTCCGACTTGAAACTCCAAGTATACTTGTATATAGATATAGAAATGAACTTATGTGTAAACCTAATTTAGCCATCACACTGATGGGTTTCCACATTAAGAGCGTCCTTTTCGAGGTACATTTTCATACAACCGCTCTTATCTGATTTTGATGTTATTACACATATTTCTCTAGATATTTTGTATACACAGCTATCTTGTGGATATTATCTAGGCTTCTATAGAAATCAAAACATGAATTTGTTTAAAAATAATCTAGTAAAGACCTCTGAAAACCTGCTATTTTACGTGAACTTTGGCCCTCCGTAATGTACTCATGTATTAAAAATATAAAAAGTACATCAATAGAAGCCTTGCACATTTAATCGAGATTCCGAATGACAACAATTGAAAAACTTGTAAGGGGTTTTATTTTTAGGTGGGAAATCATTTAATGATATCTCTCGCCCTTTTGTGTCAGACTTTTACTGACTAAAACCCGGGGGGGTTCTTTTTCACATCACCCAAGGCCCCAGTAGGCTTCGACCCTGCTAGGTCGGTGAGCTACCCATTCAGTCGCATCGTGCATCGTCGCTGTGGCTGGAAATCAGGATCGGAATCCCGGCGGCGTTGGGGCGTGAGGACTGTTGCCTCACTTGTGCGGCCTCCTCTATTGTTAGCATTACTGCTTCGCAGAAGGAGGCGACCGCCTGCCACTCCTCCTCGCTCCGGACCATGGCCTGTACCAAGGCCCAGCGCGAGAGATCGCTGCCACCGATAACCCCCACAAGGACACGGCGTTGCTCTGCCTAGGCGGGGCACACCTTCACCATGTGCTCCACTGTGTCCTCCGGGCGGTCCACACAATGATGACACCCGTTCGTTTCTTCCGCACGAATCCGGTGCAAGAACCTCCCGAACTTAAATTGTCCGGTGAGGACTTGCGTTATGCGGAAGGTAGGGACGCCGTGAGATCTTTCCTGCTATGCCTCAAAGAGAGGACTTACCGCCATAATTGTGATGTGCCCAGCACTGGGTCGCAACAGTCGCTGTCTCAATTTCACCATAAGGAGCCGGAATGCCGCAACTTGTCGTGGCAGCGGAGTTTCGTCCCGGCATTATATCTCTATGCGCAAATCGTGCATGCAAGGACGGTTGCCTCCATATTCCACGGTGGCAGCCCAGCAAGAAGGCTCGCCGCTTCGTAGGAAATCATCCACCAGATCCGGCCCCACCCGTGCTAGGTGCGCGACGAGGCGGTCTGCAATTACTCTTTCAAAGAGCTTGCCCACCTCGTCGAGCAACACAATGGGCCGATACGCAAACGGAGAGTCCGCAGGGCACCCCCGGCTTGGCGATGAGGACCAGTTTTTCCGTCTTTCAGCGAAGTGGGAACTGGCCCCTCTCCATGCATGCGCTGAAGAGCCCTCTTATTCGAGGCCCAAGAGCCTCCATGGCCAGGACCCAGGCTTTCCCATGCAAGACGTCGAGTCCTGGGACGGTATTTTTGGCACTCCACCGTCGTACCACCACTCTCACCTCTACCTCGGTCACCTCTGGAGAATTGTGATCGTCGTCGCCATTGTGGCCCGCGTTGGACACCGCTGATGGCGGTGCCAAACTTGAAAGGGTTTAAAAAAAAAACACGTATTTCCTGGATCAAGTTTTGTAAAATATCAAACACGGAATTATCGAATGCCAACAGAGTTTTGAGGCGATATCTCTCTTTTTTTGCATTGCCTATTCATCAAACATCGCGTTAGATTGCATTAGATGAAGGAAGAAGCTTTTAAACCACGCTCAATTTTGACGACAGGTGAGTGAAAAAAGACCCTCCTAAGACAGAGATATTATTATGTAAAGTAGTTGTATAAGTCGCGTCACGGGTTCAAACTCAGCCAGGCACACTACTTTATGTAATTTATTTCATCACAACTGCTCTCAAAACAGTGAAGAAAAACATTGTTGTAAAACCAAACTACCAACTAGAACCAAATATCCGAAGACATGTTACATCCACCAACACGCACTGGGCCCGCGAGTACTAGCAGTGAAAACATTATAAGGCTGATTATGTACTCGTATGTATTATTATGTGAATTTCCAAGGAAACGCGTATCTTATGTACTTGTTTGTTGGTTTCCAGGATATTTTATTAAATAAGAAAAGCATTATTTCAGCAACACCTCCTTAATCTATAGACACAATTTAGATGTTCTGTAATGGATTACAAGCAAATAAATGGCGAGCAAAACTAAGGAGCTCGTGGCTAGAATAATTAATAATAGCAGATGCCAACACTTGCTGAGATAGGCCTTTGGATGGGTGACCATCTTAAAGCCGGGTATAGACTGGTGTAACGTTACATGCAATGTCACACGCAAGGACAGAATTTACCGTCTACATTGCACGATACATTACACAATTTGTGGACGCATTGCGCGCGCGAACCGTGCACACTACGCACACGAACAGACCATTTCAACTATGTGAGTAGGCACATGCTCGGTTCGTGAGCGAGCTGCGTCCACATTTATGAAATGCTTCTTTCATGTCACCTTGCATATTACGTTACAACTGTACCCGGCTTGACATACCCAAACTCATCCGTGCCTCGAAAAACATGATAAACTGTTGGTCCCGGCTTTCAGTTGTACACTTTTGACAGACGTTTCGGATAGTCGAAAACTAGGAATTTTGATACCAGTCTTGCCAAGGGGTATCGTGTTACGCGATTGCCGGATTGTTGAGGTCAAATAGGTAATCGGTCTATGTATAATACTGATATCCAGCTGAATCAAACATAGTTGGAAATAGGCTTGCGAGGAACACTGTAAATTAAAATGAATCTCTCATACTTTTCACGTCACTGGAAATTTTTCTTTTTTTTAAACTAATAAATTATTGTTCGGCTTGGAAATGCTGCCAGTATTTTTTATGCTTAATGAGTTCTTTGTATTTCCTTGCTGTACTTATTTGTACATAATTATTTGTAGCAATATATACAAAATAAATAATTGGAATCGCAAATTAAAAACCATTATTTTGCTTGAACAGATTTTTCACAAAGTAGGGTTTACTTTGTTGACAAAACTAAACTAAACTAGATTGAAATTGACCATAGCATATAGTTACGGTTAAATTTTCTAACTACAATTGTGTGTGTTGTTTTTTTTCCATTCAGAACTGAAGGGATATTGTAAAATATGATACCGCCGTTCATGTTTTTATGAAAAACATATTTGGACGGTTGTTTACCCAAATACTGACTTTTCTCTCTGTATACAAAGGATTACGATTATATATAGGTATAATAGCAAAACTGTATGTAGAGGTTAGTTGCTTTGAGGAAAAACATCAAAAACAAGACTGGCCGATCACTTACTAAGGAAACTCCATCTTATTGAAACAACTTTGTGTACGATAGTATCGACCTTCGAAAACTAATAGAAATACGTGCAAAAACAATTGCTCGCGTGTATCGTTGACCTCTAAAGTTTTTTGGACGAATGTTTGTGCGATAATCAAGAGGTATGAAAACAGAAAAAGCCTAGGATAGCAACAAAAAACAACAAAAGTTTTATTAAAATGGATATTCGTAATTTTGAGAAATCCTGGAAATAATATTATGGCTCGATGACTTACCGAATAAAAAAACACGTGGTATAAAGGCGTTTTTTTTTTTTCGATGTGAAAATCATCTGATGAAAATCATCAGCGGGGGTTGTCCCTGCTCTTGGGCGGAATAAAGGCGTGAATTCATTTGAATTTTAAAAAGAGTTCTAGAACATATAATGTTGTTATTCTCACAAAAAGATAAACCTTTTGAAGTTCCTGTCCATGATGTTAGCGATTTATATAATTATCTCTGACATTCTTCTATCAGCCATATTCGTGAAAACACGGAAACAATTTTAATTCTCAGAAAAGCTTGTTATTATAAAACTGATACTGTCCGTAACATAATTAATCCCAGAAGCGTACAATCAGCTTCAAAATAATTATAATTAAACCCAAATGAATTAAATTATTATATCTTAATGGCCATAAAAAGGCACCGTTTAAATTTTACATTACTCAGGGGACCGGTAAATATTGCGAATCAAGATTTAAATTACATATTCAGATATTCGTATGATGTATTTCTCGGGTACCCTGTCAGGGTATGATTTAAAGCGGTCTTTGGGTACCCGAAACCGAATGACGTTTGTTTCAGATTAGTGTATTAGCTTTAGTATTATTTTATGATCTTTTAGAGTTGTTCTTAATTATTTGGATTTGATTTGGCCGATGGAATTTTTTGAGAAAATTTATTTTCTAACAAAAACACATAAATCGTGAGAACTCATTCTAGTTGCTTAAAGAAAATAGTGATGCTATATCACAATTATTAATACTTTTTCGATTTGAAAATAAAAATAGTAACTATGGCGGTCATACATTTCATTTAAATGTTCAATGAGTTCCACAATTTTATTTTTTCATGTTTCTAACTCAAAAATTATACATCCCACAGCTTTAAAATGTATAAGATGAATAATTTTATGTGCAAATTTATTCAAAAGTCTGCGTACTTAAGGATCCCGACACCATGGAGGTTTATTAAAATTCTCAGTGCAATCTGTGTTTTACGACAACCCTCGGATATGCTTTTGTATAATTCTAAGAGCGAATTTTGACGGGAAAACGTATAAGAAAACATTTGTATGTCGTAAAGTAAAATTATGTGTTCTTACATTTTTTATTCGTGTATACGACAAAATCCGACTCAAAAATGCGTAATAAATGTAGACGTAGCCATTATGTTTTATGAATATAAACAACAATAAAATTCATTGAATTCAGACCAATTTCAATGTCCATATTATTGTTAATAACTGAAACTTATAACTACATTCATAGTACATTATTCAAATGCATAAATTACTTAATTACTTAGGCAATTAGTTGAAAATAAAAAATAAAACAATCCAAAACTGAAAAAAAATCTGTCGTAATAAATTAGCAATTCACACAAAAAAAAAAACAGTAAATATTTAATAAAATATGCAGTTTTATAAATCTATTCCACAATGGCGACTCTGGGCTTTCAGCGATATATATAATTTATTTTATTAACAGTAAATCATATTGCACTTTAAAAACTTTCTCGAAGTATGCAAAAAATCTTAAAAATATTTTTACGTTTTTCTTTGAGAATTCAGTAAAGTTTAATAATAAATACATAGTTTGTTAAACACGAAATAAATTAATTGTGAATGTAAATTGTAGAAAGTTTAATTTTATTGTAAAAGTTTTGGGATAATTATGTTAAATTTAGATGTTCAAAACTTCAAACTTTATCCACTTGATCAACTGAAAACCTTGAAGAATGACGTGAAAGTTTATAAGTACTTTAAAATAAGTAAAGCATTTTTATAGCAATTCTAGCAAAGCAAACATAAACAAAATGAGCCATAATTTAGGTTTATGGAGTACTCTAATATAATTTTATAGATAAAGCATGCAAGCAAGGCTTACGGCGCTTTCAATTTAGATGTTTCATGTCGGACCAGCTCCGCACGTTTAGGGTGTTTTTAATATCATGCGGATTTCATCACGCATACGGATTTGCTTCGCAAGCAGAAAAATTTCAAAATGCAG
Organism: Mythimna vitellina; assembly: GCA_949316375.1. Lineage (NCBI taxonomy): Eukaryota > Metazoa > Arthropoda > Insecta > Lepidoptera > Noctuidae > Mythimna > Mythimna vitellina. The sequence continues at coordinate 9,446,836 of OX438696.1, forward strand.
AAAAACGCGCCCCGCGTGCGTATTCCACGCATTCCAATAGATACTTGTATGAAATGGACTTTTGCGGGAGTTACGCGTGCGGAGCAAACCCGCATGCGTGACAAAATCTGCGTGATATTACGGTGCAGCTGGTTACGTCTTGCAGCCAACCGGTTGCGCTACATTAGCAGTCCGACAACAAACGCCTAAATTGAAAGCGTGCCATGGACTATGACGAAGAAACATGACTATTAGTTCTCTTGTTGAAAATCATCAAAGTGAAACCAAAACGACGCCCCCGAAAAAGAATAGCACCGATGCTTTTGTTAACACTTAATTCTGGTGACCTTTACACTGGGAGAGAGAAAAATGTTTCTACAAATTACTTGAATTAGTTAAATGTTAAATTCAGCAAACTACTTATATTTTATATTTGGGATATTATTTATTACTACAATTATTTTCATAGTACTTTTAAGTAAAATCTATTAATAAAAAACATAATATTAAGACGTATCAACTTTCCATAGATTTAAACTTGGTAGGTATGAAGAAACATTTTTTTTTGCGATTTGACAGAGGTTTTCACAATGTTTGTTTGCAGAGTAATTTCCTAAAATTGTGTCCCCTTTGGTGTGGGTAAGCTGTTAACTTTTCCACCCTGTAGTTTAATGATGAAAATTTTATGAAATTAGCTCTGTGGATTATTCACCGCACAATTCAACACAAAATGGAACACGTGGTGCTTGTGACATTGCCGTCCTGTTGTCGGACGTTCGCGGTACCGATGCCGCACCGTTGCAGTACCGCGCGCTTTGTATGAAAAATTCGATCAGACGATCGTATTTTTCATACAAAGCGCGCGTGTTTTTTTTTTTTGGTTCGCGGTGCGCTGTACTGCTAACGCACCGCATCGGCACTGCAGCAGGCCGTCAAAAAACGCATAAATAAAAGCGCCGAAAAAAATGTAAAACATATTATAGGTTAAGCTTAGTTGAATTACCACAACAAAAACACACGGCTAGATCTCAAGGTAAAACAATCTTGATGAAGGACCATCTTCCGGTAATATCGAGATTCTTGCTTGATGATTATGATGTTACCCAATTACTGGGTACTCGTACCTGTTCTGTTCCGTTTTATAATATACTAATATTCTGCCGCATCAAGGGTGACGGGAAGTAAACTCCGATACAGTTGGGATAAGTCTACGCAGATAGTTGGATAATCACCATAAAACTTGTGATAAATCTGACGACAGTAACATCCAGAATTAATATGACAAACTTTTGTGGTTTTAGACATATGTATGTAACCTCAAAAAACAGCCCTTTGCTACCACGTGGCAGTAAGTTTCCGATACACTACGCTTTTCTTTTATGTTCGCTGTTGAAGATAATGTGAAACGCTAAAATAAAATTTATTACATACTAGCTGTTTCTCGCGGTTTCGTTTTCGCGACCTTAGAGTCTCGAAAAAAAGGTTTATTGCTCAGTCACGTCTAAGCGTGGAGTAATATTTTATTCGGTTGCTATGGTCTTACACATTCTTACAGTAAAAGCTCCACCATGTTTCTAAGCGGCGCACGTAAACATCTTGTAAAGTTAAGTTCGCTTTACTATTTAAGGTCACATCTTTAAGTAACAGAAAAGAGCTTTTTGTAGACTATGAATTTAATAGTAATTCTTGTCTCAATAGAGACACTAATAAACGCTATCAAAAGGCTCTTGAATAAAACTTTATTTTTATCTTATATTTCAGACAACGTCTATAATTGGTAAGTAAGTATACACACCGTACGACCAAATTAAATCTTACAAAAAATATTCATTTATTATTATTATTTATTTAAAACGTGGACGTGTTGCAAATTTTACCAAAGACCGTCCAGGAGAGAAAGGTTTGTAAGAAGGATAGGCATTTGTCCAGCTATGGGACACAAAAAAAAGTGAATAAAAAGAAAGAAAAAAGTTGAACAAACAAATTTGTCATCACTAGAAAAATATCGCCAGTTTGATCAAACATCCACTCCGATTTTATCAATAATACAGATGAAAATAAATGGCAGTGCCAATTGGATAAGCTGTTCGCGAGAAAAACAAACGAGTGAAGTTTTCCCTTTTATCAATTTAGGATGATGAACACGACTGTTTATAAAGAAAACATACATTGTTTTATCTAATTTATATACTGTTGGTAATACTTCTCCCGTCTTCGCAGAATTGTTTATCTCAAGCTAAAATATTTTATTTTCAGCTTCTTCTTTATTCAAATCTGTCTTTGTTGTGTCTTCTTTGTCTGTTATATAGGGTGACCAAATATGAGTTATAATGTTTTTTTTTGCCACGATTTTGATTTGAGGTCAATGTTTGCTGTGGTTTGATATACATTTTTAGTTAAAGAGTTCAGAATCAGAATCAGAATCAGAATGTTTATTTTTTAGTAGTTGTAGTTTTGTTTCCTAGTAGTTTTGGTCTTAAAGACCAAAACTACTGTATTGGTTTCAGTTATTATATTCAAGTTTTAACGTAAATAAAAAACGTCAAAAAATATCAACTTACTTTTTTTGGGCACCGCATCAATTGATCCGTAAACTGACTCAATTTGACAAGAATCTTTCCAAGATGATATCTGAAAGAATACGTCGAGTTCAATCCGAAATAATGAAACCGTAATATGTATCAGTTAAATAGTGCGCTACCTAATATGCGAGTAAAGTCTGTAAACATTTGATGAAAAATACGACAAAAGATAGCAAATTTTTAGCCAAGTACAGATATAGTAGATTTTTACATTTTAAATCAATATACAATTGCGAAGTTAGAATCAAAAAAAAAAGAAAAATGTCTGATAGTATTTGTTGGAAAAAAACATAATTATGTCTTAATTTAAAGTGGGCCACCCTATGTATACAATAGAATCTCACGTTCAATTGATTTTATTTTTACTTACCTGTATTTTATCATTTTTACAAGTAATTTACGACATAATTATAATAATGGTAAAAATACGATGTATCTAAACAAAAAGCTAACAAAGAACGGTATACTGGTAAACGTATCTATTATTTTATTTAATAAAATATAAATAATTTAATAAAGTACGGAGTTTTTTTAAATTATTATTTGGGAAATCCTGAATTACTGTACTAATTTTAGACGAATAGTATCTGACGCTAATTTTTTACAAGACCTGAGTTGGTGAGGTCACGAATGTTTGTAGGATACTACTGTTAGGGGTCTCACCTGCGTGAATGTAGAAAATTATTCCAAGGAAATATACTCCCAGGATAAAAAGTATCCTATTTTCTATTCCATGCCATTCATCATATGCCATGCCATGTATGTCATGCATATTTTCTATTGCATGCTATTGTCTATCCGAGTGCCATCAAAAATTGTTCAACCGTTTGAGCGTAAAGGAGTAACAAACATACACACATATACATATGTCAATGACCGAAAGTAATAAAGGACAAATATAAGAAACCTTGTTCTGCAGGGAACATTACCTATAAGCTTTTATTTTTTTTTATATTTTTGATTCTAGGATCAGACACGACCTTATGACTTTCGGGGACAAATTCACCGCAAAAGAAGCAGATTATGCTTTAGACGAAGCACCTATGATTGTCCAAAGCGATGGATCAACCATGATCGACTACGTGAAGTTCTGTAGAAAACTTGCAGGATTGAGAAAACCAACCAAAATTGAAGTCAAGTGAAGAGAAGAAATGAATTCAAATATTCATGTCCGCATTTAGTACAATGTGAGAAATAAAGATTTTATTAATATATTTGTAGTTTCCATAAAAACTTACATATGTGGAATTGTATAGCACCTAGTATTGAACGATTGTTAGAAAGAGTTACTGCGGCTCTGGAAATCAAAAGGGTAACCTAAGCAACCGATAATGCCGTGGAAGTATTTCGACAATAATATGTTGAGCAAGAAATATTTAGTTATCACCTATATATTTATTTTTAAAAGGAAAAACCGACTGACTGACATATCAACGCACAGCCGAAAATACTAGGACTTCGAGCGTGAAATTTTGCACAAGATTTCCTTTTATGACGTAAGCTAGCATTAAGAGAGGATTTTCCAAAATTCACAACCTATAACCATGAAACGGGGATCCAAAGTCTGTATTGAGACACCTATTTTCACGCGGGCGAAAGCTAGTGAGGTATATTGGAGAAGTATTTTCACTATACTGGATCGAGAAAGAAAAATAATGTAGAAAATAATAAATCCCACAAATAAAATCCATTGATAGTAAAAATTCCTTATATTCATTCGACTTTAAATAAACTAAGATGCAATGAAATAATTGCACAAAATCAATGATGTTAAAAGCATTTTCAAGTTCCTTTGTTACGGAGCAATTTCCATTAGGATTTCGATAAAGACAGAAGTTTCGTTTGTAGAATTAAACTTTGTAGACTTTAGGGACTAAGTAAAGCTGAAGAATATTATTTCAATATCACATACATCAATATTGGGGCCTTTGAGAAAACTATTCTTATATAAAGGTGGGTCTACGCCAGAGAGGCTGAGCACGAATAGAAGCGTAGACCCACCTTTAAAGCAAGAATTTATTGTCATAATTAATCTTACGTCAACTTTTGACTGAGTGTTAAAGTTAATATTGAGATGGTTTTTTTTTCACAACTATCACACAACGGCGTCTAGTCCCAAGCTAAGCAGAGCTTGTGTTATGAGTACTAGACAACTGATAAACATACTTATATATTTCTAAATATAAACTTAAATACATAAATTACATCCAGACACAGAACAAATGATCATGCTCTTTACACAAATAGGCCAGTCAATTTGGATTAAAATGTTCAGGTATTAAAGTTATGCAAACGTTTGGGAGAACTCTATGTAAATTGGTCTTAATTAAGATGTCTTTAGTCTCGAAACTTTAAAGGTCTTAGATATAGTTTTGATCTTATCCATCAATCATTTTGAGGGTTAATTATAATTTATTCAAGGTAATCATAATCTTAGTAAAAAACTATTTTTTTTTTTCTTTTATATAAGTACTATCAATTCAGCAAGTTCTACTTAAAGTGCCGTCTCAGTAAAACTCCAATTCAATTTTAAATTAAAATGCATTAAATAGCTTTTCAACCTTCGCAGCTTTGTAAGCTACTCCATCTTGCGAAGAATTTAACCGTTCGCAGCAAAGTGAAACGAAACAAAAGACGGGGGAAACTTTGAACAATTCCTTTTGCTATACAATAAAGAAAATGAAAAAAAAATGTCAGTAGATATTCTAAATTCAAAACCGGTTTCAAATGTCCGTACAATGCGCTCCAAATAAGAATAGGTTCGATTGCCACGTTGTGATGTCACGTCATACTGTCAAATTGAAGAAATTGGGTGGGATGAGCAAAAAAAGAATTTTTTAAAATTTAATTTATTTAATCATGATCGAAAAAAAGTTTAATCAGAATCCAGTTCTTCAATTTTGCTTATCTCTGCGTCACTATGTGAAGTGTCTGAGTTGTGGCAAATGGAAGAAGAAGGTGAATTGTTCCTAACAATGAAAATAAGAAGGAAAATAGTTTTTTAAAAACTAATTATGACTTAAAACAACATATTTAGTCAATTTATATTAATTCATTAAACCCCGAGCGAACGCCGGCGTTCGCTCGGTCATTGTCTTTCTATTGTGTCTCTAATTACGCTACGTAAAAGGTTAACAATAACATTTTTACTTCACCTAGATTTAGCTATTTTTTAGATTAATTAATAATACAAAGCAAAAAAAAACTTTTTACAAAAAAAGAATAACCGACTTCACTAAAAAAGGTGTTTCTCGGTATTTGCATGTTATTTAACACCGACTTCCGAAATTAAAGTTATTTTGATCGTTTTAGTATTTTTTTAGTGAAGTCGGTTATTCTTTTTTTGTAAAAAGTTGTTATTTCACACTTTTTAGTTGCGATACACTTATAAACAGAGTGCCTATTTCTCATGATAATTCCAATCAACCCAAACACTGCTAGATTACATTGTGTTATTATGAAGTTCCTGTGTCTACCTTCCACCTTCCTGCCCCATTATCAGATCATTTTGATAGTACCTTAAAGCCAAAGTGCATCTCATGACAATTCTAATAAGCCCAAACACGGCTAGGTTACATTGATTAATTACGGAGTTCCAGTGCCTACCTTCCGGCTCCATCATCATCATCAGATCTAGAGTAACTATTCAGAACCATTCATTTATTTGCATTGTCATAGTCGCTTAACTATCTTCATAGTGATATCTATGCGAGTAGGAAGTTCTGTTGACTATTTCTGGTCTTCTTCATCAGTTCCACCTTATCAAATGTTACTTTTTGACTGTAAATACTTAAGTTCTCGATGAAAATACCAAAATCACTATATCGTTGCCTATAATATTTGAGGAGTTCCCTCGATTTCGCCAAGATTCCATCATCAGATCCCAACTTGGTGACTATGGGACTATTTGGGAAGTATACCCTTCCCAACAAATAAAGAATTTTTCAAATCAGTTGGCAAGCAACGAAGTTATGCGCGAACAAACATAAAAAAATACAAACATCCGAATTGAGAACCTCCTCCTTTTTTAGAAGTCGGTTAAAAAACACCTTTTGTCGATACGCAAATGAGTTTTCTTTGCAAACCGTACTTTTCACTCAAAATTTGACAGATCGAGGTAATTGACTTTCCTACTCTTATTTGGAACGTATAGTAGGTATAATTATTCAAAATAATTTCATCCCAAGGTCGTCGAATCAGGTATCGACTTAAAAAAAAAATCAAGTTGATTTTAAGTTAATTTTTAAGTACACTTGTTTTAACCCTGTATCTGCTTGCGTCGGTTTTGTAAGACGAGTGTTTTCGTGTCCTGTTCGCCAGGATCATGTATTTATGACTGGTTACTCCATCTTGTTTAGTTCTTCAATGTTCATAGGTGACAGAAGAGCTGACGGGATGGAATATTTGGTCGTGGATGTGCGACTCTGGCGAAATAAATGCGAGAGTGTTTGTCAGGTTCATCCAATGTAGGTGGTTCAAAGATTAAAAATAACCTAAGAAACGTGATGGTTGTTATAGTACACTATGTATGCCATGTGCGATATAAAGTTTGTAGTTTCAAAATTCTGACTAAATATCTATCAACTCACTCAAGATGCTCCTTATGAATGTCGAAGTCAGTGAAGACGAGCTCGACAATCTCATGGGGTGCTGCGATGAAGGTGTAGAGGAGGCAGTCGATCCTCGGCGGGTAAGGGCGCGGGTAGTCGGGGCTGCTGAATGTGCCGCGCTCCTTGCCGTACGTCGAAGTGTAGCGGATACACGTGCAACCTGTAACAAAAGTAAAGCCAGTTTAGTTTTTTCTTTTTAGGTGTGAAATCATCCAATCACTTCTCCCGTTCTAAGGCGGAGTGGGAGGGCATGTCAGACTTCCACTGACTAAAATCCATTCCTATGTTTCATCATTGCCTTCGTCCTAAGGCCCCGGGGTTCTCTTACGCACAACCCATGGCCCCAGTAGGCTTCAACCCTGCTGGGCTCCTACGGTTTTGCTGACATCTTTTTAAGGCGCACGTGGCAACACTACTCGCCATCGACGACTCGGTCCGGATGGTTTCCGGACCGGTTTGCAAAAGTCAAAGACGGTATAGTTTTAGGTTAGATTGTTTCTACGAAGCCTGAAACACAAGCATAAGGTAGCCAGCCCGTTTTGAAATTTTGAAGAGTGCGAGAGAAATTACATGACTTGATTACGCCAACGCCTTTCTACCATTGAACAACTCGACGTACGGCGAGTGTCCGCCCTTATGTAGTAGAAACCTCTACGGTCCGGATTAAGCGTTTTGTCCTGTCGTTTTTACCGCGTACATCGAAGGATTGGAACAATTTGCCTGCAGCGGTCTTCTCATCCGATTATAATATAATATTTTTTACTTTTGTATTTTTATAAACCCCCGAAGCTTCAAAGACATATGGAATGTTTGATTTTTACGACATTATAATATAGATATCTTGCAAAATATACATATAATCACCGCAGCGTGTGTTACTAGAGGCTGAATATGATTATTTTAACTAATAACGTTGTAAACGGGCCGTCGGGAATTTTAGTTGTGAATTAATCGAATCCCTCGCTTGCCCATCACCGTGTTGAACTAAGCAATTTTGGAATGGTTAAAATAAATGTTTCTTTTGAGTTAAATTTTGCTGATGATGTTTGTATGACGGACTGGACCTTTGTGGCAAAGATAAACTAGGAAGTATTCTCTTATTATAGGGCACATTGCTCGCAGAACAGATGGTCGATGGGGACGAAAGGTTCTGGAATGGCGACCACGTACCGGAAGACGCAGCGTTGGAAGGCCTCCCACAAGGCGGACCGATGACCTGGTGAGGGTCGCGGGAATCCGACGGATGCGAGACGCACAGGACCGGTCATTGTGGCGGCATTTGGGGGAGGCCTATGTCCAACAGTGGACGTCTTTCGGCTGAAATGATGATGATGATTCTCTTATTTGTTTTTTCTGCACGAGTAATAAGCAGAAAAGCTGAATGATGATGAATGATGACTTAAAGAGACACAGTATTTAATAAGTTTATATATCAATTTGGCCATTTTTGTGGTCATTAATCAAATCTTTTTCTACAGTTAATAAAATCCAGACTTGATGAGTTTTAGTAGCCAGCTGTGTTCAAGCTAAACGAGCCAATATCGGAAAAATGCTAGAATCCACTTAAGAAATTCCTAAGAGTCTGATTAGATAGTTGTAAGACTCACAGGTGTCCGTTAATTAATTAAAGTCTCCTGTCTCCTCGGAAACCACCTCAGGTACCGAATAGGCCCTAAACCGCAAATTGTCCGTAGTATATTATGGTACTAATTCACAAAGGTTAGTAGTAAATTATTCGCCCACATTTGGTTACTCCTGAGACTGCAAAGGTAATTGTAAGAAACTAAGATCACCGTTAATATTTGAGAAAGTTTTTTTTAGACTGTTAGCAGTGTGTATTAAGCAATGATAGTAAAATGGACGGGGTCTACTAGGGTCAACCTTAGGGCTGCGGAATTATTCAAAAGAATTACTGTGGCTCTGGAATGCAAGGGATAACTGAATGACGACTGAATTCCTACCCAAAAAAAAATCTGATCAAGTGCAAGCCGGACTCCAGCACCGAGGGTTTTGTACAAACATAACTATGTAAAATCGATTCAGAAATCGAATTCCCGAGTCGATTTCCAAAAATTTTTCCACAATCGCAAAAAAAAATATTATTTTGTGATGTAACTACAAATTTTCAGTTTGTATTCCTTACCTTCACTTGTGCCAAGGCCTTTTTCTGCCAATTTTCAGGTTTCTAGCTCATTAGAAAGTACCCTATAGGTTTTTAATTTTTTTGCGATTATCAAATATGCGTTTTTTTGCCGATTGAGGTTACGAAATCCTAAAAAGGGAGATGTCTGAATCTAAACGTTTTCACCGGTTATCAGCGTTAGTATTTATATTTCTCACCAAAAAAAACTTAAAAAAAACTTTCTTTACTCTCCTTCTAGAAAAACAATAATGGCGTGATACTCGCAACAAAACAGCATAGATGACAGTTTTATCGAAGATTAAGCTACGCTTGCCGAAGTCGGTCCGTTGGTGGGTGACGATACATAACATACGGGGACCCTTCCGTACTTCGGAAAACACGTTCACGTTAAGCTGTTGGCTCCGGCTATCATTTGTGGTTGTTTAATTGTCTTTACGAGTAAATACTTAAGCATGATACTATAAACCAGTTGTGTTAGGAGGTAAGAAAAGCAGTCTCTCCATGTAAAATACTGATATTATGTTACAGCCAGTTAGACTGAAAGGTAACCTTCAGTTGAGAAAGAGCTAGGGAGTGACGATAAGACAAGAACGACCAAAACTATTATGTATGAGTCTTTTTTTTATTGGGTGAGAAAATCATCTCATGACAAATCACGCTCTTGGGCGGAACAGGAGATAGTGTCAGACTTTTACTGACTAAAAACCCACACCTGTTTCTTGTTCCTTCTTTGCCTTCGTCCCAGTGCCCCGAGTTTTGCTTTCACACTAGCCGTGGCCCCAGTAGGCTTCGACCCTGCTGGGCCCCTACGATTTGCTGTCATCTCCTTGAGGCGCGCGTGGAACAGTACGCGCCGTCGACGACTTGGGCTCTGTCCGGACGGTTACCGGACGGTCGGACGGCGAGCCACCCATTGTTCGCCGTCCGCAAGTCCGCGCCTACGGTGGCCGGAAATCGGGATCGGAATCCCAGCGGCGATCTAAGACTTCTGTTGCTCTGTTTCATCAATTACTCATGACCTTAACATAACTGTGTGCACCGTTCACAAGGCAATTAAAAACCAGAGAGTAATCCATCTCGCAAGTCTCTTCATTTCTAAACATTCTTACCTCATAGCTTAGCAACTCTCCTCGTGTAAACGAGGCTTCGGTTAGTTTTATTAGCTTTATAGTACGTGAGGCACCTACAAGCGTGAAGTGGATTGCGTTAAATTCTCGCAGTTTATATAGGCTTTGGAATATAGCCTAGACTTGAGAAAAGGTTATGTAGTGATAAGTGTTAGCATGTTATATGTTATTTTAATTTTCTGGGGATGTTGCTTCGCTGAACGTTCCTTGTGGCTACACTTGTGAGAGGCCTATATACAGCAATGGACGTATTTCGGCTGAAACGATGATGATGATGTTGTTTTTTTGCAGATTGGAAGGATTAGGGACCACAAAAGAACAATATAAACTTAATTAGAAGGGCTGAATGGTATTTTTGGAAAAAAAAGAACCAAATTAAAGTAGGCATTAGTTGTCCTTATTTGTCAAAAACAGCGAAGCACTCGTGTACTACGAGTCATTTTAATAACATCATTTTTTGTTGAGTTTCGTAAAAAAAATTACATCACCCGAATTACAAAGCGAAACCATATTGTAAACTTAAAATATTGTATTTCGGAATATGCCCCATTTTCTGGATTTATTTTCATACAAAGAGATGATTAAAACAGCGTCCTACTTACATGGCTTCACTATTATTTAAACATCAATTATTTAAAATCCAAACCGTGTAAACTGCTTTGACTCTCAAAGCTATTAAAGAGTACACAATACCTCGATTTCCACACAAGTGCCTATAAAATTTAATACCTCTCATAAAAGGTCCTCATAACTTACCCCTCCGACTTCCTATCTTCCATTCTCATCACAGACCTCATATTCAATAATTCAGACATCAGATCTTATCGGAAACCATTTTCATTAACATGGTTAACTCCTTCAGTTGTTAAATTACTAACCACTTCAGCAGCTCCAGTCAACTATTCCAATTTAGTTTGAATGTTTCCTTTCTTGATTACAGAGTGGTTCGGAATTGATGGGATATTATTGTGCGTGGACCAAACGAACTTCAGTCATTATTAGTAATAGTGATGTTGTTTGAAATTCAATGAACAAAGCCTCCTTTGACGTTAGTTTGGCTGATTGATGATGGTCTGCGTAAAGAGTATTAATCTATCGAACTTTGGCTGTCAGGACTGAAGTGGTGGGAAAATGCTGACGATAAAACAATTTGTTCGTGTTTTTAAAACGTTTTTTTTAACCTTTTAAAGGCTACGTCAAAAAAACAAAATCGTGCTTTTGGCGCTGACGGGCAAATAAGCAATTTCATCCTTTAACAACACAAATAATATAAGCAATACTTTCGTATGTGATTTATTAGCGTTTAAATCTATAACACAAACTTAAGTGGCAATGGGCAGGGCACATTGCTCGCAGAACGGATGGCCGTTGGGGCCGAAAGGTTCTGGAATGGCGACCACGTACCGGAAGACGTAGCGTTGGAAGGCCTCCTGCAAGATGGACCGATGACCTGGTAACGGTTGCGGGAGTACGATGGATGCGAGACGCACAGGACCGTTCATTGTGGCGACAATTGGGGGAGGCCTATGTCCAGCTGTGGACGTCTTTCGGCTGAAATGATGATGATGATGAAATCTATAATGTAGATAGTTGTATAACTGTTGCCGTAACCTAAACATAACTTAATCAGCCTTACAATGTTCCCATTGCTGGGATTCAGGCCTCTTCTCTAGGACAGGGAATAGGCCGTCATCCATCACGCGGGCCCAGTGCGGGTTGGTGAATGTAACATGTCTTCGAATTTTTGGTTCTAAGACATGCCAGTTTCCTCAAGATGTTTTCCTTCACCATTTTGAGAGCATTTGCGTTGAAATAAATGACACAAAGTAATGACCCTATCTGTGTTTGAACCCGTGACCTACTTACTACTCGTAAGTCAAGTCGGGGTGGTTACCAATGGACCACTGACTGCTGGGCCGTTACTGAGATATACTGGGCACATTTTGCTTTGTCATGTATTAAATGTATGACTGTGGTGGTTAAAATGATATGCACATTACTTTACACATGTGAACAGTTTGAACGGCACAGAGCAGTCTTGATATGTTGAGATGTTCACCTATCCACAGACCATCCTCTTCAATCGTTACTTAACCTTAGAGACCCTTGCAGCTGTTACTATTCTAGCCACGAAATTCTTCACGAGTCTACGGACATAAAAATATCGGCCCATAGGCTTCACTGAAGGCTCATCTGTCTACTAGTAGGTCGCCATATCTCCCACCTCTAAACCATCATCATTCCAGCCTAAAGACGTCCACGGTTGGACATAGGCCTTCCCCAAACGTAACCATAATTGCCAGTCCTTTGTGTCTTGCATCCATCAGTTTCCCGCGACGCTCACCAGGTCATCGGTCCACCATGTGGGTGGCCTTCCAACGTTGCGTCTTCCGGTACGTGGTTGCCACTCCAGAATCTTTCGACCCCATCGACCATCTATTCTGCAAGCAAGGTGCCCTACCCACTGCCATTCTAAACAATATGAAACTAAAAAAAATGTAAATGGACACTAACCTTAGTAACCTCATACCCAAGAGACTAAAAGACTGAATACAAAGTAACAATAACGAACGTAAAACTGCTTCTTTTTAAACTAATATCTTATTCATTTCCAGTATATAAAAGTTTTTTCAATCGAGACCTATTGGTAAAGTTTTTTGATTTCTTTTATTGTTTGGAATTTCCAAGGACTCCTTGGCTTTCTTTACTTTACGCTCTATCCTAACAATGAGAGGGTTCGATAAACCTAAATTGTAGATTTTTTGGTAAGGTGAGAAATAATCCAATATCTTTTACCGCTAGGGCGTAGCGGTGTTAGACTTATACTGACTAAAACCTACTCCTATGTTTCTTCATTGCCTTTGTTTCAGGACCACGGCGTGCTCTTTCGCACAACTCATGGCCGCAGGCTTCGACCCTGCTGGGCAACAAAGGGAGGGTACGACATACTTAAATTTTGGTACGAGTAGGTATAGTTTCATCATCATCATTATCATTTCAGCCGAAAGACATTCCTTGCTGCACAAGTATCGCCACAACGACCGGTCTTGTGTGTCTCGCATCCATAGGATTTCAGCGACCCTCACCAGGTTGGTACAGCTTATTATTCCAAATTCAAAACTTTAAGAGGAATGACTGATTACAAATCGCGATAAACAGTGATCGATCACCAATCCGCCTGATACTTGTTTATACCGATTATAACTAATACCTATAACAAATAACAAATAAAAAATAATAAAAAACAAATAAAAATAATATTTACTCGTTACCAGCCGTCATTCATGTGTTAGCAAAGAAGTTTAATTCTCATGATATACCAAAATTAAAATCCTAGTTATAATTACGGTGGTCTCCAAATTAATCGAGTTTTATGTGAATGACGAGGATATTTTTAAAAATAGAAGAAAGGTAGTAATGACCATTACAAGCAATTTATGAAGCAACTAGCTGTTGCCCGCGACTTCGTCCGCGTTAAGTTCGTAAAACTGTACAATCACTCTGTGCTTGCAATTCATTCCGAAAGCATCGCAATAATTTATTGTACTTTAACATAAAACGGTTAAAGGTAAAAATATCCAAATTAAGAACCGCCTCCTTTTTTAGAAGTAGGTTAAACACGCAAATTACCTTCAGGAAACATGTTATGTACTCGTCCAGATCCAGATGTAAGACCGTCAATGAATAGAAAGAGCATGTATGGGTCGTAGCAGTGGTCATTTCTGCCTACCCCAAGGGAAAAGGCATATGTATGCATGGGCAATTATGTATGTTTCTGGTTTATGTTCTGGTAAAACATCATTGCATGATTTTAACCCCTCGCCACAGTGAGCACGCCACAATCAAATCGCAGCGGTAATGCCTGTCTTTGAGAAGTCTCTACAGAGGCGTCACGGCATCCTCTCTTTGTGCAGGACTCACCGGTTGTGGGTATTTCGGAAGGTATCTGTGTCGAATTCAGCGGGAAGAAACACTCGGGTCTCACCATTCTGCGAGACGCCCGGAGAATACGATGGACCATACGGTGGAAGTCAGCCCCGCTTGGTCGGAGCACCGGCGCCGCCTTGTCCTTATGGGGGCGATTGGTGGAAAAAATGACAACCAGTAGCCTCCTTCAATGAAGCACTACGATCAAAGAAGGTGCTTGAAACTATGAAGGATAGGACATCCTGACTCCTCAGCGGTCGCTGCAAGGGACGCTCCGGGTGTTGAAAGCCGCAAGGCAATTCCCAGCCATCGCAAACACGGGATTGCGGTGGTGCTGTCCGGCCGTCTGGTCAAAGCAGTCCTGAATCGACGGCGCGTAGTATTCTACGCTCGACTCAAAAAGATTTCAGCAAATGGATAGGGCCCTCTAGGGCCGATGTCTGCTAGGGCTGCAAGATTGATCGAAAGAGTTATCACCCATAACAATTTTTGCCTGAAGAGAAGAACTTTTCACTGAAGAGTTTAAGCAGTTAGACAGCTTAGGTAGAGATAAACGAAGGAGCATAATCGGGACACCGACCTTCAGCTGGATAACGTGCACTGATAGTGAAAAGCCTTAAGTGAATCCAAAAACTACCATCATCATCCGGCAGGCATTAAGTCCGCCGCTGTACATTTGTGCATAAAGGATTAAATAAATAAATAAATAAATCATCAACTATCTTCTTCCACAACAGTACTTATGAAGAATTGGCGAGAGCATGCTTGCATTGATTGTTGCAGTTTGATCATTTTAGGCGTTAGAATTACTTGTTCATTTACCTAGGATATTTTAGTATGTATTTAATTGACATCCCCATATATAAGGCAAATGTTTTTTCCATAGTAGGAACTACCTTATGAAGAGTCTCCAACTTATGAATGAAACTACGGCGAAACCTTGTGCGCGTGTATCCCCGTTCAATCGAACTCGCATATTGATGGCCAAACCGAGAAATTACTGACGCCGATTGCCTCTATGAGGACACGGCGGTTCACTCAAGATGGATAGACCTCCACCGCATGCTACACCGAGTCCTCCAGGTGATTCACAAAATGGTAATATCAGGGTACTTTCAACCGAACCCAGAACAGAAACCGTTCGAAACACCCACAACAGTCCTGAGCTTATCCATAAAACAATGAAAATATGGTTAACAAATGTAGCAGCCGATAAGTGTTATCCCTGAGACTGGCCTCCCTTAGAGGGTTGTTCCAGTGTTGGTCACCACTCATTGCAAAGAGGTAACGTCCAGATATCGACGTAAGGCTGTAAGGAATCTGAGATACATCATACGTTGTCGAACTGTGGTCAGAAAAACACATTCGATTCCGTTTTATATGAAGCGGTGACTGCAAATAATAAAACACACCATTATTAATCCGCAAGGTGCCATCATGCCGGAGGACACAGTGGAGATGTGCCCTGCAAGGGCGGAGCACCGCCGTGTCCTCGTGAAGGCAATCGGCGTCAGTGACCTCTCGCGCCGGGCTCTGATCCAGAGCGAGGAGTAGTGGCAGGCGGTCGCCTCCTTCTGCAAAGCCGTAATGCTAGCGAAGGCGGAGGCCGCAAGCGTTAGGGAACGAACGGCCTCACGCCGAGCCAAAATTCCAACCCCGACTACCAATCACGGTAGACGCGGGCTTCCGGACGTCGAGCAATGGGTAGCTAGCCGTCCTGTAGTTGACAGGATCGAGCCCAATCCTCAACAGCGCGTAGTGATAGACTCAGGTGTAGTTTAGTCGCTATAATAACCGGTCCTGTGAGTCTCTCATCCATCGGATACCCGCGACTCACCCGGTCATCGGTCCACCTGGGGACCATCCAACGCAAGGTACCCTGTAACCCCTTCCGAAAATGTGGCCGTGTTATTTTAAAGTGAATAATTAAATACATATAGCTATTTACTTTTATCGTCTTTGGATGGTATCTTTTGAATAATCACGGTCAATTAGCTTGTTACTATTATGCGAAAAATATAATAAAAATAAGCTGTAGGATTGTTAAAAATGCCTCCGTCTAACAAAAGTTTAACCATAACTGTAATCGTGGACGATGGCCATTCTTCTGCCACTCAGAAAATTACGTAAAATACGCAATGCCATCTATCAAATTTAATATGAAGTTCAACCGTCATTGTCATCATTATTTCTACTTTGAGTCTTTAGATGGCGTTGCGAGTTGCGTGTGTTGGCGTATATTTTACTTCTCGAAAACTTTGATTTCATACCGTTTGTCTTTCATATGCTTTGTTTCATTGCGATGAAACAAAGCCTAAGTAAGATAATTATCAAGTTCCACACAATTTAAATGTATAAAAGTTATTTAAAAACGTGTTGCGCCGACCCCAAATAACACGGGATAAGGGCAGGAAGATGATGAAAAGTTATTTACATCGATTTCTAAAATTAATTAATACGCATTTCACAAAAAATTTCTACAGATATATTATATACGTAGATTTATGAAAAAAAATTGTAAGCATGCAAAAATATATAAAAAAATCTTATTCACGATGACAAAATAGAACAAAAATTTCTCCTAGGAGAGCCGTACGGGATTTGAACCACCTTCACATTACATTAAAGTCTAGATGCGAAACCACTGCGCTGCGGTCTTCGATGAATAAACTATAAAATAGACGTTCTTATATAAACGTCATAATTGACTGGTTGGCTCCCTAACGATGATAGCGTGATGATTTTCGTTTTAGAAGTTAAATTTGCAGCTAAATGAAATAATGTAACATTATAGTACGTGGTTTTATTCGTCGCTTTGATTTTATTATGGGTTTTGATTAGTTTGTACAAAATATTTAGAAGATATCGAATAGAAATGTCAATTTTATTTTGAAAAAATGGTAAAAGTTATTTTAATACAAAAAAAATAAGGCAAAATAATGACAAAATTTTTAACTGTAGCTGGGAATTGAACTCGCGGCAAATGTCGTTCAATACGTACATTTTGGATTATTGCTCACCCCCCATAGCAAATAGCGTGATAGTTTATAGCCTCTCAGTTGCCCTGACCTATAAGGATTGTGTATGCAAAATTTGAACAGGATCGGTTCAGTAGTTTTTGCGCCAATTAATACCAACACAAAAGAATTTTACTGTTTTATTATATGTATAGATAGATATAGATATCTTCACTTTTTATAGATACTGTTTAAGAATTGAACTATTAACCGCGATCAACGGTAAAGAGCGGTGTAAAATCTAAACGTGTATAAAAGATAAAATTCTAGCATATAATATAAGCAAAATCAGCCTTATAATATTCCCACTTCTGGGATTCAGGCCTCCGCTCTAGGAGAAGGAATTGGTCGTAATCCACCACGCGGGCCCAGTGCGGGTTGGTGAATGTCACATGTCTTCGATTTTTTGTTCTAGGACATGCTGGTTTCCTGACGATGTTTTCCTTCACCGTTTTGAAAGCAGTGGTGATGAAATAATTTACACAAAGTAATGCATGTGCCTGACTGGGTCGACTCGTAAGTCGGGGCCGTTACCACTCGGCCACAACTGCTCTCTAGCATCTTAACAAAAATATCATATCATATTAAAATGGCAACCCAACAAAATTTCTAATACATAAAATGCACCAACTTAGATATTATAGCTACTGATCTATTTCTATGTGATTCGGATCGGAGTGTCCGCAATCATTGGAGTGTGGGTGTCCGGAAATTGGCACCGCTTGGCCGGGCGGCCGGCTGTCAGCCCGGACGATGTTGCTCTTGCTGGAAGATAGCGGTCGTAATAATTTGGTTAGAAATTATTAGTGGATCTCGCTTTGATCTTGTTTAGTGTGGTACAGACAGCTGCATTAATTGGCATCTTACATTAAAATACATTACAAAAAGGGGTAGCCCCATGCGTGGGTAACCCGTTGATGACGCTATCTATAGGACCTGAGAGACCCTAAAAGTAGATGTTGTGTTCCATGAAATAGAAAAGTATGACATGTATTCTTCCGATGTTACTTAACGGCACGCAAAACGTTATCTGGAAGCAACAGGCCTTGCACACATGCACGATTTGCGCATGGAGATGCAACGCCGGGGCGAAACTCCGCTGCCGCGACAAGGCGCAGTTGGCGGACAGAGCTCCGGCAGGTTCTCATGGAGAAATAGCGGCACCGACTGTCGCGACCCAGTGCTGGGCACGCCACAATTATGGCAATAAGTCCCCTCTTTGAGGTGTGGTAGGAAAGGCCTCACGGTGTCCTTACCTTTCGCTTGACGCATGTTCTCACCGAACACGGTAAGTTCGGGAAGTTCCTGCACCGGATTCGTGCGGAAGCGTCGCCCGGGTGTCGCCACTGTGTGGACCGCCCGGAGGACACGGTGGAGGTGTGCCCCGCCTGGGCAAAACAACGCCGTGTCCTCGTGGGGGCGATCGGCGGCGGTGATCTCTCGCGTCGGACTTTGGTACAGGCCATGGTTCGGAGCGAGGAGGAGTGGCAGGCGGTCGCCTCCTTCTGCGAAGCAGTAATGCTTGCAAAGGAGGCGGCCGATCGTGTGAGGTTGCCTCACGCCCCAACCGCCGCCGGGATACCGATCCCGATTTCCGGCCACCGTAGGCGCGGGCTTGCGGACGGCGAGCAATGGGTAGCCCGCCGTCCGACCGTCCGGTAACCGTCCGGACCGAGCCCAAGTCGTCGACGGCGCGTATTGTTCCACGCGCGCCTCAGGGACACATGTCTGCCAGCAGGGTCGAAGCCTACTGGGGCCATGCGTAGTCTGAAAACGAAACCCTGGTTCCCTGGGACGAAGGCAACGAAGGAATAGGAGTGGGTTTTTAGTTAGTAAAAGTCTGACACTATCTCCCGCTCCGCCCAAGAGCGGGATTTGTCATAAGATGATTTTTTTCACCTAATTAAAATAAAAAAAAACGCAAAACGTTTTCTTCTTTTATTTCCTCATCCTGTCTCCCTTATCTTTCGCATCACTCACACAATCCATGCATTTTAAGTATATTTACCACTCTCAAAGTAGGTAATGATATGTCATTGTTTTCTCATACAACGTAACGCGCAAACCGGAAGACAATTAAATACCAATAAAACCCTTCTAATATAAACCTAAGCAGGAAATTGGATCTTCTAATGGATTTTATGTGTCCTTTTTTTTTGAGATGGATAATGATTGAATGATTTCTCCTCACGCACCAGGGCGGAGCGAGAGTGCGTGTTAGACTTTTATTGATTGAAACCACATCTATGTTCGTTCAGTTGCTCTTTTCTTTTTAGAGCTACGGATAACCTTTTCAGAAGTTGACCCTAGTAGGCTTCAGCCCTACTGGGTCCATACGGTTTTGTTGTTATAATATCTTTGATTCAATCATGTTTGAGTTGTTTAAACATCGTGAGGAAACCAGCATGTCCTAGAACCAAAAATTCGAAGGCATGTGACATCCACCAACCCGCACTAGGCCCGCGTGGTGGATTACGGCCCATTCCCTCTCCTAGAGAGGAGGCCTGAGTCCCAACAGTGGGAACATTATAAGGCCGACTATGCTATGCTATGCTAATATCTTTGAGTTGCGCGTGGAACATTAAGCACCGTTGTACGTTCCCTCATTCATGCGGCTGTTTCTTTCGCTAGCATTACTACTTCGCAGAAGATGACTTCTTCTGTACCAGGTGATATGGTGGAATGGGAGGTTTTTTTTCCTTTATTTTAACAGATTAGATTTTTTTAATAATTGATTATAATCTGGCCTAAAAGACTAATAAGCAGTTTAATTCTAACTTGCTATTATATGGCGGAAGGTGAGGACGCCGTGACGTCTCTCCAGCTTTTTCTCAAAGAGGGGACTTACCGCAATGATTATGGCGTACCCATTGTGTGCTTATATAAGTTCGAAATAAAATATCCTATGATTACCCCATTTCCTTAAGTACCTGAGTTACGTTTCGTGCCGTCAACACTCAATCAATACTCGCGACGCTTTAAGACCTTACCCCAGCATAACCCCTAAATAATATAACACGACCCTGACCTCTAAATCCGTATCTTTGTAAAGCTTCACTCCTACGTCAAAAGGTGAAACAATTTCCTTTCTGCCGCACGTTTTGAGCAATATTACATTACACTGAACGAGCTACAGGCGACTTCTTGTTAACGCTTTGACCTTTTGCTAACTTGGATAGTAAATAATTGACCTTTGCAATATTTTTGTTAAAAAGTATCCGCTTGAGGCAATAGCGGAATAATTGAAGGAAATCATGCCATAATTATGAGTTATTGACTGGTTGGAATACATAAACCAACCTCAGTAAATAGTTGACTGATTTTCTGTAGATTGGAAAATCAATGACTTAATTATTAATTAGTACTTTTTCGTGCTTTAACAGTAAATGGTTTTTGATAAGTTTTTTAATTCCAATTTTTGACAATTCAGAAACCAGGAGTGGCAGGCGGTTGCCTCTTTCTGCGAAGCAGTAATGTTAGCAAAGGAGGAGGCCACACGTGCACGCGCCAGGGCGTGGGTCTCACGCTTCAGCCGCCAGATCCCGATCCCTCTTTTCGGCCACTGTAGGCGCGGGCTTGCGGACGGCAAGCAATGGGTAGCTCACCGTGCGATCGTCCGGTAACCGTCCGGACCGAGCCCAAGTTATCGACGGCACGTACTGTTGTTCCTTGTCCAAGTAGATGTCAGCAAACCGTAGGGGCCCAGCAGGGTCGAAGCCTACTGGGGCTAAGGGTCTGCTTGTGAAAGGAAGACTATGCCCTGGTATGAAAGGCAACGAATGAACAGGAGTGGCTTTCTAGTCAATAAAAGTTGCCCTCCTGCTCCGCCCAAGGGCGGGGGATGTCACTGAATGATTTTCCCAGCTACTTAAAAAAGGGGGATTGACTAGGTATTGTAATTGTGTATAGCTGAAAAGAAAATAATATTAGTAAAGATACCGAATTACGAGTTGTACGTCATGGGTTTAAATGAAGCAGGTGCTTTACTTTGTATACTAAACTAGGTTTCATCACCACTGCTCTAGAAAGGGTGATGGAAAATATCGAGAGGAAACCGCTATGTCCTAGAACCAAAACTTTCAAGACAGACAATGTGCATACAGCTAAGGAGTGGAATTCCTTGCCAGATTCTATGTTTCCTGGTGGCTACTACCCGGGAATCTTTAAGTCAAGTCTGAATAGGTTACTTCTAGGTAAGCGCGCTCCATCGTCGACCGCATCGTCGCTTTCCATCAGGTGAGATAGCGGTCAAGCGCAGACCTATCAATAATAAAAAAAGACATGTGACTTCTACCAACCTGCACTAGGCCCGCTATCCTAGAGAGAATGCCTGAGTTCCAACAATGGGCAATGGGAGCATCATAAGGTTGATTATGCTATGCTATGTGTATAGCTATTCAATGAAAGTATACCATCCATCAGGTATCAGCATAACTTAGAAAAAGGCTTCCATCTAACTTAATATAGACCCAGAATAGATAGCGAAGACCAATTAATTAATATCATATGTCAACTAAGAGAAATGATTTGATCCGGATTTCAGTCGATGAGTGAGTAATCTACTCGGAGCGTAGCGAGCTAATGACAGTGGATATTAATCATCTTTATCGCAATTCTCTCTCGCACGCACTCGTCCGAGTGTTGTGTAGTCGGGTATCTGTTGTTGATATAAGAAACTAAGAGATTGTGCACTGGACTGGCTGATATTAATAAAATCATTTAAAAAATATATTATTACTAGCTGTCTTGATAAACGTTGTTCTGCCGTATAAATTATCAAAGAAAAATATGTTTTTTTAGGTGTGAAATTATTCAAAAAATTCCGCTTGTGATGTCAGACTTTGACTGACTAAAACCACACTTAACTTCTTTCTTTACCTTGCATTCCAGGATCCCAGGGTTTCCTTGGGGTGAGGTTAGGAAGGTAAAAGATAGCTTACGATGTTCAAATGTTGGAACTCTTAATATAAAAACGTTTTTTTTTTATTAGGTTTCATGGTTATAAGTATTTCGATATTACAGAAAATACAAAACAAAACGAATAAATACCTAATTTAAAAAAAAAGAATAACGTACCTTTAATATAAAGTTTATTTGAACTTATAATTCCAAGTCAATCCAAAGATATAAGACTTCAAAGCGAACCTTTTTAAAAAACGGCAATTTCACAGGTAAAAACCTATTGTTAGATTTATCTATCGGTCGCCAGTCTTACGAACTCTCGTATAGACATAAGAACAACCTGACGAAACGTGTCACGTATCAATCACCACAGATCAATATTTTTTTTATAAATACTGTGTTGATATTTGCTTAGCGATGAAATCTTCCTTTTTCGGAAGGTCTAACAAAACCAAAAACTAAGACCTCCAAAATAAGACGACATTGAAGGTTTTTTATACATGGAGGTTTCTAGAAATTAGAAGGTTTAAATCAGCTTTTAGTATAAATAACACGCAGCTTTTAATTCATAACACTGCTTCGTTGTCTTTGTTAGTGGTTGCTAGCCCTTACTAGTCATGAAGCATGACAGGGTATATAATAACAAAACTTGTCAAAATATTGCTAGTTTTCCATTTAGAATTTCTCAGTATGAACTATAATTTGGTCCCGGTTACTGAAAAAACTAACTAGAGAAATGTATGGTACTGTAACGTACACCATGTTTAAGCCTTCGTGGAATACAGACGTGAAATTATGTTTGCCTAAGTAATTAGATATCCTCAAATCTACTCAACTTGCGAGATTATTCGAAATAGTTACCAGGGTCCTAGAATGCAAAAAGCAACTGAAAGAATATCCATCTGCCCCCCTAGCCAAGTTACAACCGTTTCGTATCGAATTCCGTTCTCAAATCGGTAACGCCTCGGTGTCAGCAATTGTAGAAAACGATAAGTTGGTATAAACGATATGTTGACGCGCCTGAGTCGGCCGCTCGTTCTACAATGTAGCGTTTGTATAACAAAGGATGTAGCGTTGAACATTGTAGAAACGATAAGGATTTATTCTATCATTTTGAACGATGTGAACTTGGCTAAGAATTTTCTTTTTGTTTGTTCTGACAACGTGACTTAACGTTGAGATAATGTCATTCCCATACATTTGATTAGTTTTCGACTAGTGTTAACGAATGCAGATTATCAACTTGGCTAGGGGTGCTGCGATTTTTAACCGACTTCAAAAAAAGGAAGAGTTTATCAATACGGTTATATTTTTTTTAATGTGTTTTATCTGAGAAGTCCGTCGTTTAAGGATCGATTTGCCAATTTTTTTTCTCCTCCATCATATGCACATTGGTCTCATTTTTTTTCAAAATCTAGTTCTGATGATGGGATCTATGAGGAATCGAGGGAACTCCTCAAATATTGTACTCAACTTTATAGTGATTTTGGTATCTTCATCGAGAACTTAAACATTTACAGTAAAAAAATAACATGTAATGAAGTGGAACCGATGAAAAAGACCAGAAATAGGCAACGGATCTACATACTCACATAGATATCACCATGAAGATAGTTAAGCGACTATGACAATACAAATAAATAAATGATTCTGAATAGTTATGTTGAAAATGGTATCATCGAAGTAACCTGATAATGATGATGGAACCGGAACTCTGTAATTAATCAATGTATCCTTGCCGTGTTTGGGCTTATCAGAATTGTCATGAGATGCACTTTGGCTATAAGGTACTATCGAAATGATCAGATGTTGGAGCCGGAAGGTGGAAGGTGGATAGGGGAACTTTATAATAAAACGATGTATACTAGCAGTGTTTAGATTAATAAGTGAATTGCAACTAAAAAGTATGAAAAAAAAACTATTTACAAAGAAAAAATTCTTTAGTGACATAGTTATTTTTTTTTTTTGTAAAATGTATTTTTAGACACTAAAAGTCTGACACACCCTCTCACTCCACCCAAAGTGAGAGAAGTCATTTGAGGATTTCCCACAAAACCTTTTGGTAATATAGCGCACGCCTATGTATGTCAACCATTTGAGAAATGCACACTTGAAATTTCGGATGCTATACAGTGAGACATTCTCAAATCTATTATGGCATTCTATTCAACCATAAAAATAATAACTATTTTCTTCTAATGCTACCAAACAGAACGTTCTTGCTCTTAATCTTCTAATTCAATTTCAAAAAGCATAATCACTTAAAACATTCTGCTATAATTCTATAACAGACGCGAAGCCTCCAGAAGATTGAAGTAGCCTTATCCATTATTTATCCGAATGTCTCGTCATAATTAGTTCAATTAGTTAACTGGTTCAATTAAGAATTTCCATCCATCTACCGAATTGCGGCAATTTCTTGCTAGCTGGTTTTAGTGAGATAAATGTATGGAGTTAGCGTTTTCCTATTTTGTTACGCTATATTGTCATCTTGATTTATCGCAGGACCTTGGTGGTTAGGGCCGTGACATGATCTATAGTGCTGTCGCTGTCGGACTTCATAATAAAGAAAGAGATACGCGATGGCGCAATGCTTGCAATTTGATTTCAAAATAATATTGCGTTTTGTCGAATTACTCAAAAACCCGTATTACTTGCAATTTCTTTCAAAATATTAAATGCGGTTTATCGATTAATTCAAAATTGAGTTGAGTTATTAAAAAACCGGCTAAGTGCGAGTTGGACTCACGCACAAAAGTCCCTACAACAAACTTGATTTTTTGCCGTTGTTTGCAACGGCAAAAAATCAAGTTTGTTGTAGGGAAGTGTTTAAGTGGGGCCACTTAAATATTCATTTTATTCAGTTTTTAGTATTTGTTATTATAGCGGCAACAGAAATACATCATCTGTGAAAACTTCAACTGTCTAGCTATCAAGGTTACTTCATGAAATACAGCCTGGTGACAGACCGATGGACGGAGAGCGGAGTCTTAGTAATAGGGTCCCATTTCACCCATTGGGTACGGAACCCTAAAAACAATAACGATAAATCATTAAAATATAATTCATTAAAGTTATTAATTTTACTGATGAATGTTTAACAAATGGGACAAATTTAAAAAAAGAAAATTAGAATTCAGTTTGATGATCATTTTGATCAAGACTTTTTTTAGAAACGTATTTCAGAATTTGGCTCAATACTTTTAGAAAACTAGTAGTAATCTTTTTTGAAATTTCGCGACTGATAGCGTCCTACTATATGTAGCCGATACGTAGCAATGGATGTGGATGACGACGTAAGCAATTAATGAATTATTGCGAGTACTTTGTCCAATGCCATATGATATCGACAAGACTGCTTGAACTTAGATCTGTCCTAAATTGGACCAGAGAACAATGGTATTCTAGGAGGCTGAACGATTTCATGGTTGATAATAGCGAAGGCACTGTGAGATTTGTATTTCAATCTTACTCATAAAGATATCAGAATCACAATTTCTGATCCCAGTAATACTAATAATAATGACATATCTGTTCCGCATGACGAGAACCTCGTGAAAGCCGAGAAAGACAAACAAATCAAGTATATTGACTTGGATCGCGAGGTTATCGATATATTGGATGTGGACTCAGCGATCATTGTACCGATAGTCGTATCAGCCAATGGCTTAATAGCTAAGAGCGTCAACCGACACCTTAGGAGGCTCGCGTTAGGCGGTTGGATCAAGGGCTTGATTCAGAGGGCGGTACTCCTGGACACGGCTCGTATATTTGGAAGGTTCCTCTCTCTGGAGCCCGGTAGCTTGGACCCTGTTCCCGATACCGGTGGGATACTGTTTTTTATATTTTTAAATGTTTTATTTTTGAAATATTTAAAATGTAATTAATATATTTATAAGTAAAAAAAAGGAAATAATAATACTACTTAATGTCAAAATATAGGGAAAGGCTTTTTGACAGATGGAGGTTTTTTTTAGGTGGGAAAATCATCTAATGACATCCCCCGCTTTGAGCGGGGCGAGAGATAGTGTCAGCGTTTCTCATCCAATTCTCTTGTCGCAGGTCTGCTGAAAGAAAATTCGTTTCTTATATCTGTATTTGTTTTTTTCATTTTTAAGTGTTTGTGTTTGTCTGTTTATGTAGGTACATGAATAAATAAATGGATGTGGCAATTTAAAAAAAAATATTTACTCAGGACTTAAATATGTAGATAGACTCGATCCGATGCAAGAAAAGATGAACTAAATATGAAAAAGGTTATCAAGAAATAAACACCTAAACAGTCAAAATTTTCCCTCAAATTTTCTCCATCTCACGAATTTGTAAGACCAAGAGCACACTGGCTTAACCCAAAGTCTTTGTACAATGTACAAAACATGTATGAAGATATCTTGTACCTTAATTACACCTAAGCGTTCTTAGGTCTCTACACCGGGGTGTTTTGGTTGTCTCGAACAATAACCCTATCTCAGCCTGATTGCGGTGCGCAAGCGAGCATTTACTCGTACCTTACCTGGGTTAAGCTTCGCTTACATAGGAGTTTTTTACAGTTAGTGTTCACTAGCAACAGTTGTTGGAATTTGTGTGAAAATAACCGGCTGTCGGTCTAAGCATTAGTACTTCTTAAAACAAGCAATTGTAACAGAAAGGCCTACAAAGTCGCAGCATAAAATGAGCTAGTTTTAACTCCTAAAATGGTTCCAGTATTTTTATCTCTGTTTCGCGTTAGTGTTGAAAATTATCCTAAGGGGCCCCACCATCGGAATCAAAAGTAGGTGTCCTATTTTCTAATTGTGTACCAAACATCCAAATCCTTTCAGCCATCTGAACAAGAAGAGTAACAGACATACCTACAAACTTTCGTCTTTAAAATATTAGTGTTATATAATGAATAAAGGTAGTGCCTAGATTAGACTACTCCATTTCGATAGGCTACTTCATGTACAGCAGTGGTGGTTCTATCAAGTATTTGCGACATTTAGTGAATATTGCCCAGAATTGAGCAATCAAAGTTTCCATGTAATCACGCCTTTAGAAAGACAAAGTGCAGAATAGTGAGATACCCCAAGTTGCTGTGGAATTGGGAATGTAGTTAATATGTTTTGTCTGTTGTGCAGCTTGATTATAAGCTGTTTGCTGGATCGATATTGATAAAGTTGTGGCTGGTATTTGGTGTGGTAAATAGAGGGGTATATTGGCTATGCAGCTGCTCTAGCGTAAAGGTTTCGACAGACGGGCTTTACAAAACTTTATAATATGCATGTGTAATACCGTCGAACGGGGTGAATAGAAACGCAGGGGTGAATAGAAACAAAACTTTAATTTGAATTTTCACTTTGGCATTTATTTGTATTCTTAATTTCTATCAAAGCATCGACTTTTGTTACATTAAATGAATAAATTGGAGTACTTAAATGCCGGAAAAAACTATTAAAATGTAAAAATTCCCTTAAATTTTTAGGCTCTATTCACCCTTGCGTTCCTATTTACCCCGTTTGACTGTACACATCTATACTATTAATTCTAATATGAGACAACCATACAGAATAACTTAATAATAAAGGTAGTTACATAAAGATAGACAAAAGTAGTTTAAAGTTATTTTTACAATAAAGGATGATGCATCAAAACGTCCCCCCTACTATTACAACGACAAACAGATTTAACATGGATCTCAATCGAAAAAAAATTGTAACAAAAGATTTTTTTTACTACGGCAGCATCTCGCAAAAGTGTAACGGAAAAATTATATTTTAATACTGTTTTTCTTTGGTACAAAATAATAACAACAGATTTGGAATGTATCTCAATCGAAAGACCTTTATAAGTTGAGAATTTGGCGAAGTCTTTTATAAGTGCGGGATATAGGTAAGGTTAGGTTAAAAAAAATAAAGCAAGCATAAGAATAATCAGCTTTTGATTGTTACCACTGCTGGGACTCTGGCCTCCTCTCTAGGAGAGGGAATGGACTGTAATCCACCACGCGGGCCCAGTGCGGGTTTTTAATAAAAATAAATAGGTTAATATATATAATACTTATAATTGGAATTGTCTGTGTTGTATTATATGAATATAAGTATATGTGTATATTTCTGTATGTGTGTAATGAATTACTTTGTCTATAGGTGGAAACCACATGAAAATTCGTTTAGTAGTTTTGAGTTTATTGTGAACAGACTCTACGTCTACGAAGGTAAGATGAGTAAAATATATACATAAATGGATTCTTAATTACTGTTTTCACGTGTGTATATTGTAAAGGCTCTTAGGAATTTTACAGTTATAGGAATTTAACAATTAAAACGGTTTTGGGAGCATATTCATGTGTGTTACATGTTACAGCTTAAGAGTGGAATTCCCTCTTGAAGTCTGAGTTTTCTGATAGCTAGGTACAACTCAGGGGTTTTTATGTTAAGAGTGAATAGGTTACTTTTAGGCAAGCGTAATCTATAGTCGACCACATTATCGCTTACTATCAGCCCCCCTAGCCAAGTTACAACCGTTACGTTTCGATTCTGACGTTATCCCAATGCTAAGTCACGTGGTCAGAACAAAGGAATAGGAAGCGTGGCCGACTCGAGGCAATTGACGAAAAGAGAATCGAAACGAAACGGTTGTAAGTTTGCTAGGGGGGCAGGTTACAGATAAAAATTACTATTTTTGTTAAGATAAGTACGGGTCAAAAACAAGCCAAAAAAGGCCAACATGAATTAAAATTCAATTTCAATAAATGCTAATAAATTCTAATACCCATCAACATTAATTTAAGGATATTAATTAAAACCTAATTTCGGCTAACTTTGATCAAACTGAAATATTTCAGTCTGCAAAGTGAAAAACAATTACCAAGAGTGACGGAATACCTAGTTACTAATTTGAAGTACTACTCAGCTACTTTGGCTTCAATTATTCTGCCGAGGGTTACAACTATAAACAAACTTGAGTGTTTAATCAAGATCGAACGTTGTACCAATTAAATACCAAGAACTTCGAGACAAACAAGCGAAAATCTGATCCATACAACCTGAAACGTTATCTACAAAAGTTTTCCGATAAATGAATGACATATAAAGCGAGCAAATGATGAGAAAATAAGATAAAATATTATTTGCTCTCTGGATTCTTAGTCCCTGCGGATTTGGTTCGGATATATTGCCCTATCGTATTCGAATTGGAGACGTGGTGGTTTCTTTATGTTTATCGTCCCTTGACCAGAACAGTTGGTCGACCGCCTTTATGTAGTACACTCACAGGGTTTTATTACTGTTTTTATAATAACAAAACTGTACGAGTAGACTAACCCAGTTTGTGTATATTGAGGCAAGGTTTATTTCAAATAAAATATTTTATAGACTTCATTATGGAGGCAGATTAGCTTAGTCAACGAATTTTTTTATGGTCTAGGTACCGTAGGTAACTCGCCGGTCCGTTGCTTATTACCAATTTGCCTTAGTAACACAAAACCTTAATTTATCATCATTATTACACACCTACTACTGATTAATAACCTACGTGAGTCTAAAAATACACAGCATTATAAAGCGACACCTTACTCCAAACTTAAATAACGTTACATTTTCAAAGTATGAGACAAAATTAAGTTGAAAGCATTATACCCTTCTGGAGCCATTTCTCAGTTGTCTACAATTATATCACGTTCACGTAACTATGTGACACGCGACAGTGGAATTACAAAGTAGATGCGGTACAGAAGGTTAGCTCCATTAAATGAGCGATAATAACACACACACAGACGTATTGATCATAACGATCTTAAACTTAGAACAACGAGATTACTCGACGGCCGCTGCTAAACACGGTCAATCTTTCCTAAACAGCACACTTGATCTATTGGTGTGACTTTATTGTATTAAGCAGTCGTTAGCTGATTAACCAGCTACTAGCATTATAATGGAATTACTGTATACTGTTCAGTAGCCGTTTACCAACATAATCTTTCAGTAGCATTATACATAGCCAAAAGCTATTTTTCTCCATTATGCAGCCTTCAGCAGTACTGTGACCTCAAGTAAATGCCAGTCGCAAGTACTCTTGCACTCGTTGTATATGAAGAGTCTAAGAGTATATCTATGTGTACTTCGTTTTCGCTGACGGTATGGAGCTGACTTTCTCACTAATCTATTCTGTGGTGGCATTAACACAATCATTCTCGCTACAAAGTTATCCACATTGCGCCGCGCCGGTGTTCTAGACAATATAATTCGTAACAGGCTTTTCGAGTCAGTAACCTTAGATGCCTTGATTTGCTTGGTCGATACCAAGTGAATGGTGAGGCTCGACCTAGAGAAGCCGTATTAATCGATATTATTCTGTAATCCAGCTTATAGCATACTTAAGTATATTCAGTCTCCTATCTGTGAGAGGGACCTATAAACGACTTTCTGAATCCAGTATACAAGTTAAGCAAGTAAGTACTTTATATCATATTTTCATTAGACTTGACCAGATGTTTATTTTATTGGGCAATGGGTAATGCAAATCCACACCAACTTATTTAAAGCCCAGAAACGTTGTGTGAGAGCCATGTGTAGTCTAAAACCTAAAGATAGGTGTAAACCTTCGTTTAAATATTTGAAAATCCTTACTTTTCAGTCCTTATATATTTTAGAGATGGCAATTTTTATAAGAAGTGAGAAGCCAATAAAAAAAAACCTTTAAATCGTCGGTAGTTATAAAACAGCACTACTTAGGAAAAGTGTTATTTGCATTTGTTCAATAATATTTAATAAGCTACCAGACAGCATTAAAAGTGACGCCCTTCAACAATTTAAAAACAGACTTAAGGCTTTTTTGATACAGAAATGTTATTATTCGCTAAGTGATTTTTTGAGTGTGAAATTTCGACAGTATAATATTATTGACTTTATTACTTTAATTAAACCCCAAGCGAACGCCTGCGTTCGCTCCCTCATTGTCTTTCTATTGTGTTTTTAATCACGGTATTCGAAAGGTTAATATCTGATTTTGTATTTTACATTGACTCTTTTTTAATATTTTTTCAGTATTGTAACGATTTTTTTTATTATTAATTCTATTATTTTATTCAACCTCAATGATATTAAATTTGTTATTTAATTCTGCACAATATTAATCATTTTTTGATAATTTAATTTTGCCTGCCAAAACTCAGGCAGAATGTACCTGGCTCACTATATTTTTATAACAACTGTATTGTACAATACCTACATTTGCAAATAAAGGATTTAATTTCATTTGATTTGACAGGATTCTGTCGTTTTACCTTTCGAATACCGTAATTAGAGACACAATAGAAAGACAATAAGAGAGCGAAAGCCTACGATCGCTTGGGGTTTGATAAATTAATACAAACACTGAATGAACGTATGGTATTGATCCAAGTTTTCTGTGGCTCTAAAATAAAAAAATGCGATAACACTTCCCACTTTATTGATCCTCGCTACGTAAGATTCAGTGTCAATAACTCGCGTCATCCTCGCCAACTAAGGCTTTAGGCAAGAGTGTACGTAAGGAATTGTGGTATGAGCAGGAGCAGTTACATTATTTTGTTTGGTTAGCAGCATCCTCTTAAATATATCTAGCTATAGAGTGTGGTAGAACTTAAAATGCCCAGGATCTAGAGCCTAGGCACATTAGCATTTTAAAATAATACTCTGCTGTGATTTGTCTCTCTCCGTCATTCAAATGTTAGCTTGGGGAAAACACAAATTCGGATTTCGTTTTTTCACATAAAATTATGTTATCACTGTTTTGAACATTACTATAAGTTGTAAATTGTACAATAATTTTAAGAATTAGGTAAGAAAAAAGTTACACTTTATTGTCAAGAAGTCCAAAATGTATATACTTAGAACTACTGGTATAGTTCGAATCACCGCGGTCCTGGAACGCAAAGGGCATCTGAAGGAACGTAGTCTATAAAAGTCTGACACACTCCTACTTCCCAGAGCAAGTAAAAAAAACGTAGTTAATTACTTACATTTTGACGACTTTGAAACAATCATTATGGCTGATAGAATATCACTTTGTCTACTAATTGTCTGGAGATGGAAAATAACAAACAAAAAACAACCGTATATTTTTGGCTGTATTATAACGAATGAAATTCAGTGGTTGTTACAATTATTCGTAAATATGTTCCTAATGAATATTGTGATGTAAATTTCTAAGTGTCTACGAAACTAGTCATTATGTGAAATCATTGAAACATGCACAATCATGTTACAGTAGTATTGAATACGTCTATACCTCAGCAAAACTTACCGACAAGACTGACTCAAAACATTTATTATAGAATACTCCAAAAACTGAAGGATGTGATACATCCGTATTCTAATAAAAAACAAAGAAACTTGTATTTTGTATCATAAAACAAATATTTTTTTTTAATTTGACACTGGCCAAATACAAAAACCGTGAAAAGCCAAAAGAAAAACAATGTGTGCACCTGTGACACCGACTTACTGACTGTCAAAAGTTAAGTGAACTGTCAAGAACCCACAAGAGTCAGTAAGTAACTAATCTTACGTTTTAACCCGACCACAACCCAGCTAATTGAAACTATTCCCCGAACATTTAGAGCTTCCTTTTGATCTCCCACCCGCTGAACTTGCCCGCGGAACCACGATGCTTTATGGACCGAACTGTAGTACATAAGTCACGATCCAAACTTTCCTTGGATATCTCCCGCTATTGGCGCAGGCTCACTTCGTTAATCTCACTAGTGTAGATGAAGATTCTGTTCGCTGGTTCATAAAACTTTAATAATATAAATTCGGAGTGGGATTGAAGTTGTATTATTTAATGAAATTGGTGTAATAATAATAATCCTCACGTACCATGAAAAGTGTTTAAAAGCGGTTTCGCACTCCGTCCGATCGGAACTCGTGAAACTACGGTCCGAAATAGTTGTAGAACTATTTCTATGGTAGATTACTCATTAGATCCGACTTTCGTCATCCAGTTTCTCTCCGTCATCCGTGAATCTCCATCGCCGTATGTCTGATGGTCCGATGGTGAACGGGCTCGAGTTTTGTGCGTATGGGTGGAATTTCAACCATCTAACGGTGGCGCATCGCCCTATATCTTTTGGTCCAATGATGGAACGGGTTTATGCAATTCTGGCGCACACTCCCCGAAATACATAATCAAGAATTTAAAAAAATCACGTGTTTAAAAATAGTTGAAATCAATTTAGTTGCCGATTGACGTACTACTTTCAGGATGTGTATTTAATATGTTATATATTGAACTTAATTTATTTGCTTTCACAACCATTATAACTGTGAAATTAAAACCATCCTTTTCTTAATGATTGGTCAAGAGTTAGAAATGGAAACATAACAAAAAATGTGAACGAAAAAAAACCTTACATAAATAAAGAGAAACCTAACTAGGTAACTAAATTTACTTAGGGGTCACTCATAAAAGGAGCATTGCCCTTTTCTCGTAACTACAGTAAAAACGTTGCAAGTTTAGTTGTCACCAGTTTTATTATCACAAACAAAAAACATTAAACTCGACATTTGGCAGCGATATAAAGCGATAGTTTTATCTTACACAAACACATTAACTTGACTCTTACCCTCTTTATCTAATGATGTTTACGCGTGGTGAAATGGAATGATCTACATTAAATTTACTTCATTCCCCGGTGTCATTTTGGACTGACAAGATGAAATATTTACTTCCTCTCTTTTTATTATTCACGTTTGAGTTATGTGCGGGGAGGGTGGCGCCGGGAGAGACAGAGACGATTGTTGTACCCGAGAGAAACGATGTGAAAGAAACGGCTCCTCTAAGTTTTGAGTGTAAATTCCGTACTCTGAAAATTGGTGATGCGTACCCTTCTGTGGTTGTAAGGTGGAACGGTCAAATCCAGAGGTTGACATGGAACTCGGCCGGAGAAGTGACGTCAGAACAGAATTATGTCCACCCAACTCCACCTACCCCCTCTTACCCATCTTCAAGCGGTCTTTCGGGAGGCTCTGTTACTGTACCGAAGGATCCATTCTTCGATGCGCCAGTGGTTCCAGAAGAATACACGTTTGCTGACATTGTGGATTCATTTAAACGTAATTGTGTACGTCCCTACTGAAATCTTGTAAAGTGAGAATGATAAATGTCATTACAGTGTCTTCATCATTGGCTTTTTGTTTTATTTGACGTATCCTACCTTGACTATTACCATTGTTTTTTTTTATGTTTCTTATCCATAATTAACTTATCTATTATGTATAAAAGGAGAAACTGACTAAATGACATATCAACGCACAGACTAAACGACTGGGGCTAGGAGTATGAAATTTTGCACAAAGCTTCCTTTTATAACGTATGCAAGCACTAAAACGGTGTTTTTTGGAAATTCAACCTTTAAGGGGAAACGGGGAAAATCATTTTTATGCAATATCTCATCCCGTGGGCGAATAATACTTGAAAATTAGCACAAATAATCTTAAGTAAATGATAAATGTTGTCATTATTTGTTTTTCAAAACTACAATTTAGGGGGTTTAAAGATTGTGTGGAGGATCCTTAATTCTTGGGATAAAAAACTTAAAATTTGGCACAGATTCTAACCAAAATAAATAACAAGACTGTTGTTATTAGTTTTTTAAAACTATCGTTCCTACTGCTAGCATTACTGCTTCGCAGAAGGAGGCGACCGCCTGCCACTCCTTGGTCCGGATCATCGCCTGAACGCTGTTTGCTGCGTTGCTCTGCCCAAGCGGGGCACACCTCCACCATGTGCTCCACCGTGTCCTCCGGGCGGTCCACACAGTGGCGACACCCGCGCGACGCTTTCGCATGAATCCGGTGCAGGAACTTCCCGAACTTACCGTGTTCGGTGAGAACCTGCGTCATGCGGAAGGTGAGAACGCCGTGAGGTTTTTCCAACCACGCCACCAAGAGGGGACTTACCGTCATAATTGTGGCGTGCCCAGCACTGGGTCGCGACAGTCGCTGTCGCCATATCTCCATGAGAACCCGCCGAAACTCTGTCCGCCATGCTGTGACTTGTCGCGGCAGCGCACCCTCGCACCATCCGTATGGCCATGACCCTCTGGCACGCGTTCAGCCAGGCCGCCGGCTGCTTCTGCAGCGCCGGTGCCCATGCCGGTGCGCCAGAAAAGGCCATGGACCGAACGATTCCCGCGCAGAGCCTCCGGCAGGAGAAGTTTTTGAAGGACTTAGTAGAGGCCTTTGCCCAACATTGAGACAGTAAGGAGTATATAAAAAAAATTAAAACCCTCTGAGTCACTGACAAAGTGTTTCTTATCTGAATCAAATCTAAGCACATTGATAAATATTACTTTTAACAAACAATTGCTGAATTAAAGCACTATTGCTGTTTAAAACTAAGTTATCACACTAATCTTCCTATATAATCACTTCGGGAATGGGATTACGCTGCCCCAAATCTCTATATTTTAGTTATGTACCAAACACAAATTCAGTTAGAGTGAACTTTGTCGGGTTTATTATTAATCGTCTAACATATACTGATACATTAATCACTGGAACGACATTTGAAGAAAATGTACGAATTGAAATAATTAAAGCTTTTGAAATTGTTAAAGCGATCCGTGCTTGAAATATGTTGAGCTAATTTATTGGAATTGAAATGTGTTTTAGTAGGAATTGAAACTCAGGTACTTTGTGCTTTGGGTCTGATTCTGAAAGGAAGACTCGGCGCTGGTACAAAAGGCAATGAAAGAACAGGAGTAGGTTTTAGTCAGTTAAAGTCTGACACTCTCTCTGCCCCCGACGCTCAGTCACGTGGTCAGAACAAAGGAATCGGAGGCGTGGCCTACTCGAGGCGTTCGACGCAAACGAAACGATCGAAACTTGGCTAGGGGGGCTGCTAAAATGATTTTCCCACCGAAAAAAAAAAGTTTATTTATTTCTCTTTTCTAATTCCTCGAGCATCCTAGTCCGGGTGAATGAACCAATCTAGATATCACACTAATATTATAAAGGTGAATGTTCGTGAGTGTATGTTGGTTACTTCTTTACGCTCGAACAGCTAAACGGAATTTGGTAAAACTTGGTACACGGGTAAACCATGTCTTAGAATAGCACGGCTTTTTGTTCCGGGAGTATGTAGGTAAGTAGATGATATAGGGATCAAATGGTTCGACGAGGGCGCGTTGTGTTTAACGCCCGCCTAAAGCTAGAACTACACTAGACCGACGCACACGTGTAACACGCCTGATTTGTACGTAGAACGAAGTTGCGTGGCGTGTATTTGTATCAAATGTAAAACAAGTATCAAGAATAAAACATAAAACACTTAATTTCTAAAAAACGCTTTGATTTTGACTTTGACTGAGTCAGTAAAAGTCTCGAACTCCCTCTCATTTCAACCTGAGCGGGAAGAGCTATGTAACGATTTTAAATTGAAAAAAAAGGTGGATTACAAATCAGGTAGACCGACGGCCAGAGACTTAAGACAAAACGACATGCCGAAAGATCCACGTGGTATTTCTGTAGCGCATGTTTTTCTTATAGTTTTGGAGATCTTGACAATGATTTTATCTGTTGTGTGTGATTCTGGTCGCTTCATTGACCAGAATCTCTAGACACGCTCAGTTGAATGCGGCCTAATACTGGGTAAAGAGGTGTGGTATGCAATAGAAGATACTTTTTTAAAGGTCGGGAATCAACAAATGTTCTCGCTCTATGGCGGTGCGAGAGGACTCGTACCGACTAAACCACCTGTCTTTTAGTTGCCCATTGCGTTCTAAAGCCACGGTCACGTTTTCAAACGTTTCCGCAGAATGAAAAAGGCCTGAACAAACCGTTAGGTAGATACGAGTTAAAGAAGAAAGTAAGTTAAGTATAATATTATAAAGAACACGATAATATTTTTGTTGCAACACCCATGCCCCCTTGGGACTAAAGTTTAAAATACTTCATTGTGGCATCAAAGTTCTCCACGCAAAAAATAATCAAATCGGAGGAACATCCCTTCAACTGAGGTTTGCTGTAATCTACACCCTGTTTCGCATACCTCTAGATTTCTTTCTTCTTATATTTTTTATATGGATAAAAACTTAGGCACTATTCTTTTAGAAAACGCCCTTCTGGGTTGGCGTCTGATTTATTTCTGTACTCGTAAATATTTACTGAATATAATTGATATGAATTTTAATTGACACGAATTTTAAAGCCTCGATGACCGAACTAAGTAACACTGTTGATGTCAATAACGATTTCATGCATTAATGTATCTCAATAACTAACTTTAATACAAGTCTTTTTGGGGTTCCGTAACTCGAAAGGAAAAGACAGAACCCTTATAGGATCACTTTGTTGTCCGTCCGTAGGTATCGAATTGAAATTAAAACCATATACTCAACCACCCATCCATACCCATATACTTTAGATCTGCGGTCCCTTGAAGCTGTGAAAAAATCAAACTTCTAAGTAAACGAAAAAAAAAGATACGACCGTTTATGTTGCAAAAAACGTATATTTCGACACTCTCAGAGGAATCAACATTCGGTACTTTCCGTTGACCCAGAATCCTGAAATTTGGCATAAAGTAAGGGCTTATAGTACAAGCATAGGAATAAATTTTAAAACAGTAAATTTATTGATATATCAAGAGAAAAAAAAATTACAATTTACGATCCAATACACACTCCCCGAAATGCAACCGGTAGAAAACCGACAAGCCAGCAATTCAGCCTCTCCTATTTAGGATTTCAATGCTGGGCAACTGCCTTGTATCTTGAGAGAAGTGGTGGCCGAGTGGTAACGGCCCCGACTTACGAGTTAGGTCGCGGGTCCAAACCCAGCCAGGCGCATTATTTTGTGCAATTTATTTCATCACCTTTTATTCCTTCACCGTTTTGAGAGCAGTCAAAACGGTGAAAGAAAACATCGTGAGGAAACCGGCATGTCCTAGAACCTAAAGTTTGAAGACATGTAACATCCACCAACCCGCACTGGGCCCGCGTGATGGATTACGGCCCATTCCCTCTCCTAGAGAGGAGGCTTGAGTCCCAGCAGTGGGAACATTATAAGGCCGACTATGCTATGCTATGCAATTGCCTTGTATCTTTCTAAAGATACTAAGGACCAGTCATGCGAGGTCCAGCTCAGCCTTTAATTTTGTGCGGGTAAATCGTAACATTACTTTCCAATAACATGACTAGAAGTCCTTCAAACCACCAGGTTATTTCCTCTAAGAAAATTATTTTCTATAGGTATGTAACTTTACCATACACAAACAAGGAAGACTACGAATGCTTACCTAACTAACCATATAAATAGCACACACAAATATTTGCTCCGTGCAGACATCGAAGGAGATCCGTATAACGGTAGCCAATAGGCTAAACGTGACATCATTACAATATCAGGATGCAGACGAATATTAGGGGTTAAAGTATGAAATTGCCGTTTTTAAAACGGGTTGCTTTGAAGTGTTATATCTTTGGATTGACTTGAAATTATAAAAACAAATAAACTATATATTAAAGGCACGTTATTCTTTTTTCAAAATTAGGTGTTTATTGGTAACTTTGTGTTTTGTATTTTCTGTAATATCGCAGTTCTTCTAATCATGATAGCTAAAAAAAAACTTTTTTTTGCGTATTAATTCATTAAACCACAAGCGAACGCTCTCTGATTGTCCACGAGAATAAACTAATATTTTTATCTGAAAAGGTCGGGTACATTTTAATTACTTGTAGGCAAGCGTGCTTCATCTTACACCACATCATCGATTACCATTGGGGCCATGGGTGATGCGAAAAAGAACCCCGGGGCCCTGGAATGAAGGCAAAGAAGGTACAGGAGTGGCTTTTTAGTCAGTATAAGTCTGACACTATCTCACGCTCCGCCTAAGTGCGGAGGATGTCATTGGATGATTTTCCCACCAAAAAAAAAAAACATTGATTATCATCAGATGTAATAGTAGTCAAACGAAAGCCTATCAATACTAATAAAAAAAAAAACTTGTATGTGCAGAGCCCATTAAGGAACGTGGTAGCCTGACTAGACTTTTAGTAGTCTGTTAGTAAATGGTGTACAGTAAAGTGTGCAGAGAGTCTGCACACTTCTGTGGCCACAAAAAGCCTGTAAACTTAAATATATATTCGTATCACATCAAAACCAATCATCACAACCCTATTATCATCACAAATCTCTCCGTAATTACCACGTCAACTAAACGTTTTGTATTTACTACATTCTTAGGGCTGTCACGTAAACAATTAACATAACACGAGACCCTCGTTTTAATTGTCGAGGGCACAGTTATTGTGTCCTTAAGGTCGCATTGTCTGTGGCACAAATACCAGAACTTTGGTCATAAACGGAGACCGTGATTCTGATCTTGGACTTCGAGATTAGAACTTGGAACATGATGAATTTTCAAACTTGACTGCGATATGTCTTTGAAGAGAAAATGTTCGGAAGTTTGATTTAGATGCCAAGTAATAGCATATTACCGTCCGATATCAATTTGAAAGTTTCTAAGTCAGTTTTCTGTTTTAATACAAGCCAATGTTGTCGTTTGCTCGCAATAAAATGCAATGACGGGAACGCCGTGTAATTGTATTACTTAAGGTCTAAATATATATAGAATAGAATAAATTTTATTGTACACCAAAATGTACGACGACGACGACGATGTACTGGGTATGTATGTGTGTGTATGTATGTTGTTGTATGTGTGTGTGTATGTCGAATTTATAGTCAGATTAGTGTTATTAGACCATGCATTTATTAAATGAGTAGGTACTTTAAATATATTTTATTCGTGGAGACTGTTCGCACGTTTCGAGATAAGTATTTTAGAGGTAAGTTCTATCAGACAAAAATTTGTTTTATCTTCTTTCAAAGTGCATCTTATTCTCACAAATTATGATGTATGGAACTCTATCAAGATATTAAGTATAAGTCTTGTACTTAGATAAAAAACCTTTTTACAAAAAATACAACCGACTTCAATGTAAAAAAAAAAACAATGAAAAGTGCAAAATAACTTTAATTTTAGAAGTTAGTTTATTTTGCACTTTTTAGTTATGATACCACCACTAAAAAGTACCCATCAGCCAAAATACCTTATATCCAGAGTGCATCTCAAAACAATTCTAATAATAGCTAACACGGTAAGATTAAATTAATTTATTACAGAGTTCCGGTGCCTAACTTCAGGCTTCATCATCAGATCAGTTCGATATATTCCCCCTCTTCTTTCAGTCATTCATCGACGACAAGTATAAATAAAGCAATTTTACTTGTTACGACAGTTCTGCTGTGATCCTATGAGGAGTTCTGTTCCATATCTTCGAAGTTCATGAGTTATGATCTGATTCATAACAATATTTCTATGGGACAACTTGGAAGCACAACCTATCAATAAAATAAAAAAACATTTCAAAATTGGTCTACAATTGAACGAGAAGTCGGTGAACATACATAAAAAAAACATACATTCAGCCGAACATAGAACCTCCTCCTTTTTGAAGTCGGTTAAAATACAGTTATGCCTACCTCACATTACAAATTATCGAGAGTTTTAAAACGAAAGGAGCTTTTTTTTGAGGTCAGAAATCATCAAATATCTCATCAATCTCTTACTCTGGGGTACAACAAGAGCGCGTGTCAGACTTTTACTAACTAAAACTCACCTATGTTCCTTCAGTTACCGTTTTCGTTAAAGCATTCGCTACGATCAATCTCAAAGCAGATAGTCCGAAACGAACCACCATCAAAAGTTGACAATGAACTCGTAAAAGAAACCAGTATGCTATCCGTATTAAATCTTAATACCGAAGATATACGGCGCCATATTATGTTTCATAAGGACGACCAACACCTGTACATAAGGAGGTTTTCATAAGACATAAATATAGAGCACCTGTGGCAGAGACAAGGTAAACAAAAGTAGTTCCGTATATCAAGTATTCGGTAAAGTCAATATTGGTTTTCCCCGGTTTCACTGTGTCTCTTTTACCCGTATTTCAGTTGAAAAATACGGATGAAAGTCTCCAAAGAGTTAATGAAAAGCGAGAGTGAAATTTGCTTATCATGTTTAGTCAGCGTGTTTAAGATTGATGTCATATTTTCCAAATACAGTTGAAATAACCTGACTTACGGGAAATAAGATGGTGGTTATTCTGATTTCAGTCACTAATAGATTCATCAAGTTGTTGAGCTCCTTAGTAGTCCTGAGTTGAGTTTCACGAATACTACGTTAAAAACCTTATCTTATATAACGACGTTAAGTTAGCAGCTCAGGTTAGCCAGAAGAAACTCTCTATAGGTTCAAAAATTTCCTTCCATCAAGCACTAAAATCACTTTGTTCCAATCGCTTGTCCTACCTATAATTGACTATGCCAATGTTTGTTACTCTGATCTATCCCAGGAACTTCTAAACAAATTGGATCGACTTCTCCACAACTGTATTCGTTTTATATTTGGCTTTCGTAAATATGATCATATTTCTTCCTTCCGTTCTCAGCTTAAATGGCTGTCTGTCCGCCACAGTAGACCCCTTAGATCCCTCTGCATGCTCTTCACTATTATGAAAAATCCGTGTGCTCCTGATTACTTAAAACAATATTTTAAAGTATCTAAAAACATACTTCCCATCGTACTGGGTTTATGGCTAATTCTTACACTGTCTCTACCATAAAACTCAGGAATGTTCCTTCCCCTTGACATCAAAAAAGGTGAAAAAAAAATTCTTCAAGCGTAAAATTCGGAACTACTACTTGAAGTCCTCTCAACCTTATATATATTTAAACTTGTATAAATATATACTGACAAATGCTTGCAATGACTGCACACATCCCTTTCTGGTTTATTATTGAAAAAAAAATCATCTAAGACACTAATCTGTATGGTTCTCATATGAAAAGACCATATGTTTATTCTATGGAATTTAAAAATGGCCTTGACTTTTGAATTTGTTTCGGTGTTTCTTTTGACGGTAGCATCAGTCAGC
Organism: Mythimna vitellina; assembly: GCA_949316375.1. Taxonomy (NCBI): domain Eukaryota; kingdom Metazoa; phylum Arthropoda; class Insecta; order Lepidoptera; family Noctuidae; genus Mythimna; species Mythimna vitellina. Next base: position 9,489,089 of record OX438696.1, read on the forward strand.
TAGGAAGCACAGGCCTTAATTAGTTTAAATTGACGAAAAAATTAACTAGTAAAAGGGTTTTTTATAACTGAATAGCTTTTGCCAGGGTCTTCGCTCGCGTCAAAATAGAAATTATATGCTATGCCTATATTACTCAGTGATTAATTAGCATTCTAATGGTGAAAGAATTTCAAAATCGGTCCAGTAGTGCTCGAATTTATTAATTACAAACAAAAATAGAAAAGAATAGAATAGAATAGAATAGAATAGAATAGAATAGAATAGAATAGAATAGAATAGAATAGAATAGAATAGAATAGAATAGAATAGAATAGAATAGAATAGAATAGAATAGAATAGAATAGAATAGAATAGAATATAATAGAATAGAATACAATATAGTTCCGTGATAATTTTGCTTTTTATAAATACAGATCATACTCAAATTATATTAATATAGATTTGCAAAATAAATATAAATGCTTAATTTACTACAGAATATAAAAGCTTCTAGAAAACCCACCACAATGTAACGAAAAAGAAACACCTTTTACTTACTTAACTGTATCGGGAAAGTTTTATAGAAAACACCTTCAAACACATTGTCGACTGATCAGGGAATTTAAGGCTTTAGACGCAAAAGCCGGAGCATTTGCTACCTATCCCGGGAAAACCAATGATATACGGGTAGGCCTGTAGTAATCCGAGCGTAGGGCGCCGGTGACCTTATTTCCGACCCTAGCCTGGCTGTCATACAGCCTGTAGGCAGCCGCATTTAATATTCAATTAGGGACCATTTGCCCATTCATCAGGTTGGACGGACAGCCAAATATGTTTTGCTAGATGAGCCTTTGAGCGCAGCTGTGAGGAGATAATTTGGACGCCCAGTAACTATAATTTGCTGGTATTTCGTATACGTTCGTGCTACTGTTTGTGAAGTAATCATGCAAAAAGGTACAATTTGATTGTGTTATTACGTGTACGAAATGCTTAAACAGAAAATAAGTAGGTAATTGGATTCAGCCGCTTCAGAATAATACATCTTTATGAAAAAAAAACCTTTTTCCCATTTTTGAAAACTGTTGCTTATAAGGTAACAAAATATAATTAAATGGTTTTTTATTTGAACTTTCTCTAACTGCTACGGTGTACTTATTAAGGAGTAAGCTGTCTGTCTGGAACACTGCCGTCTAGTCATAACGTTGATGCCCACAGGCACTTTAGACGGCCTAAAAGAACTTTTTTTGGTGTTACAAATCAAATAATAACTTCTGCCACTCTGCAAAAATAAAACCCACCAATTTTCCTAGTTCCTCATTGTTTTTTTTTCATACCAGGGCCGTAGAGACTTCGAACTGCAGCCGTATTTTCAGTCCAGTTACATGACTCCTTAATTTGATAGTTTCTAGGTCACACCTTGCGCCTATCTAGTGAGGGGGTCTTAGGTAAATAATAATAGCTACACGTGTCGATTTTTGAAGTTAAGAAACGCTTCCCTATAAGTCCTTAGATAGGTGAGACTCATTCGTGTCTCGGAAAGCATGAGAAGCATTTGGTCCGAGATGTCATTGGTAGTTCTTTAACAGTCATTATGGGTAGTGAGATGGTATGATACCAGTCTTGCCAAAGGTTCCTCTCCGGAGTCGCCGTAGGCGTAGAGAGTCACAAGGCGTCTACCGGCCACTGTAGGCGTGGATTTGTAGACGGTCAGCCATCCGGTAAGGACCAAACTCTGATCGATGACGGTGCGTTGTGATCAAAGCGCGTCTCAAAGAAATATCAGCAAAATTGTAGGGGTCAGTTAGCGCCAACGCATGCCAGTGCTGCGAATTGTGACAATTAAGGGCGACTGAAGGAACATTAGGTTTTAGTCAGTAAAAGTCGAGTCGAAGATGATTTGATGATTTTCCTCGGAAAAAGATAGCCTAGCCAAGAGTTATCTATTTGCGTAACCCAGTTAGGGCCCGTACACGCTACGTTTTTCAAACCCGCTGTTGACGCGATTTTGTAGCAATAGAGATGCGATACGCACGCGAGTCAGACGCAGGTTGTAGACCTTTTAAATACGACAATAAGTTAAAAGCGCGCCGTCGACGCACGTGGTGTGTCAGGCTCTTTTAGTTCAGTTGCAGCTGAATCCAGTTTAAACCGGAAATTGACCCTAAAATCAATGTAAACAGGCAAAGCAGATTAAGTTTGAACGTATCTAGTCCATCTATATCCATATCTCAGAGATAAAGTATGTAATGGACACGGTCTGCATAATTTATTTTGTTTGTGAGAGGGGTACACCGTTTTGCTTTCATTTGTTTTGAGGGTGCCGGATTTGAGCTACGTGTGTACAGATGACTTAGCGATTAATTATTTTATGAAAAGAAATCGATGTAAAACGTAACGTTTTTTTGACTAAAATGATTATGATGATGATGTATCGTTTTAATGACGATATTTTACATATTTCTTTTCTTCTACTGGCTTTCATAACATTAATGATTGAACTAGTGCGCCTCACCATCAATGATTGCATCTCTCCTTACCATCAGGTAGGATCGCAGTCAAGCACTGGTTTATACAAATAAAAATAAAATAAAATAAAAAATGAATTATTTGAGTTTAGAATAAATTTTGAATTAATATATTTTTTCTTAGTATGTCTCAATTGTCTTTGGATATTCATTATGAGAATGGAAAGGGCTAAGCTCGGAGTTTCCTTGATCGAATTAGAAATAAAGATATCCGCAGGAGAACCTAGGTTGCCGACATAGCACGAAGAATCACCAAACTTAAGTGGCAATGGGCAGGGCACATTGCTCGCAGAACATATGGTCCTTGGGGCCGAAAGGTTCTGAAGTGGCGACCGCGTACCGGAAGACACAGCGTTGGAAGGCCTCCTACAAGGTGGACCGATGACCTGGTAAAGTTTGCGGGAATCTAATGGATGCGAGACGCAGAGGACCGTTCATTGTGGCGGCTCTTGGGGGAGGCCTATGTCCAACAGTGGACGTCTATCGGTTAAAATGATGATTCATGTAAAAAGGAGGATCGGTATGTTACTAAAAGAGTCATGAGATGATGATGTAGATGGATGGATAATGGATTTTCTGAAGAAGAAGAGGGAGACAGTGATAGCGTGACGGTGTACAGAACAGAATGGAAGAAAATTACGTGTTGAGCCGACCCTTAGTAACATAGGCAGGAAAGTGATTATGATGATCTTGGTTAATAAAACAGAAAAAATCTTTCCTTGGCTTTCTTGTCCCTCTTGAACATAGACTTACGCTTAAATTTTGTTACTATTTTTACGTATTACGTATTATGTATACTGTAAAAAACCTTTTTACACAACCTGTTCGATAATGCCCTTTTATATATCATATAACCATCCTTTACAGCAATTCACTCTGTCCCTAGGGAGATAATGTAGTATGGACGATCCCTAGGGAATAATGAGATTTGAATTTGGAACATCAAAAACCATTATTTTGAAAGAAAAACACTAGTATGTACATCAAAAAAGTTTATTCAAATTTGAAACTGGCAACTAACAAAAAAAAGAATAAAATGTGGTCATTGACGAGTCTCTAAACAAAGTTGGTATTGAACGAGCGTTAGGTTGGTATTGAAAATATAGAATCTTAGAGTAGTGAATTTTGTTTGTTTCAAATCTCGAAACATGTCGAGTGATAGTTAAGATTAAATTGTAAATAATACTTACCTATATTTCTCTAATATATAATTTGTTTTCGTAAATTGTCTTTTAATTATTTCACAGATGGTGTAAAAAGTAGAGTATCCAACACGGGGATAAAGATGTCTTTGTCTTGGGTGGCTTGAATCCACTCAGGTTTCTATATTAACACCCTCGCAATGCTCGGGAGTTAACTATATAAATCCCTCACTGACGTTCGGGATTAAAACTTAACAACCTTCGTTTTGTTCGAAATTTAATATGCCGCCTGCGACTTAAAGACTCTGCTTTATTCCCTAGTCACATATTCTACTATTAATATACCATGGTGATTAATGGTCGTACCTCCTTTATACGAAAAAAGGCCTTTGCCCTGCAGTGGGACAGTCTACAGGCTGGAATTTAATACAGTCTGACGATTGACTTTTCGCCCTTCGATATTCTCGTCGAAATACTGTCAGAACCCGTTACTGGTTCATGCTGAGCGAGTGCTGACGGACATTCGGGAACCCCTTGGGAAATTAGAATTCTGCAGTAGGTATCTGTTATAAATAACAAGCTTCTACCCATCAATGTTCATCAAGGAGGTGAGTATAGTGAGGTGAGGGTACAACACCTGACAACTTATTTTAAGCCCAGAATCAAATTTTCCAAATTAGTTTAAACTTTTGAGACCTTTTTATATACGCTAGCTTCTGATAGCGAATTCACCCGCGTGAAAATAGAAAATGATCGCAATTGTACAAGTTTTCAAAAAAACAAAAAATGAAATAAAAATTATCCAATGTGCTTTTATAGGCCATGGTTTATCAGTGCACCAAATTTTATCTAAATCTGTTCAACCCTTTGAGTGTCACGGAGTAACAAATATTGTGTGTATATACACTGCTAGAATATTATTGTAATAAAAAAAAACCGGAAGACGCAGCGTTGGAAGGCTTCCCCAAGGTGGACCAATGACCTGGTGAGAGTCGCGGGAATCCAATGAATACGAGACGTAAAACATAATTATAAAAAAACACTTCCAGAAACCGAGGCTCACTTTTTCTTTTCATCATTGTGACCATTGCACAGTGATTTTCGTGTATTACCTTTTTACAGTTTTGATATATATTATCATCATTTCAGCCGAAAGACGTCCACTGGCGTCCATAGGCCTCCCCCAAGCATCACCACAACGACCGATTCTGTGCGTCTCGCATCCACCGCATTCCCGCGACTCTCACCAGGTCGTCCTTACTATACATACTAACAATGAAAGTAGTTTCAAAGAAAATTTATTTTCAATCGAATACCAGTTCGATGTATTCAATGCGTAGACGTCAAACACATCCAAAAGAATGTGCCATATATCGGCCTATTACTATCCCTTAAAAACACTATATCAAAAGCACACAGTAATACAACGTAGCGCGTAGTATGCATATAGGAATATGATGCCTGTAGTTATTATACATAATATGAAGCACAAAACGTGGTTAGAACGGCTCCACACACAATTATGGCAAGGCATATAATTGTGTTACGTAATGGCCCAGAACAGTATATCCAGGGGTTTGTTATAAGTACCTACGTTTGGGATACTGTCATATAGTAATGAGTGTAATGAAGTTAGGAATATTATTTTAGCTGTTTTTAAAACTCTTATTACTCCTATTACCATATGTATCAATTTTCAAAAGCACACTAAAATTATTTCTTTATGCTAGAACACGAACTTGGAACATGAGTAGACCATGTTCTGGAATAGCACTTCTTTTTTGTAGTTGAGAAAATCATCCAATGACCACCCCCTGAACTTGGGCGGAGCGCGAGATAGTGTCAGACTTTTACTGGCAAAAAACCCACTTCTTCCTTTCCGGGCAATGGGCAAAGGGCTTTCAGGGCCGAGTCTTCCTTTCAGAAGAAGACCCTTGGACCCAGTAGGCTTCGACTCTGCTGGGCCCCTACGGTTTGCTGACGTCTCCGTGAGGCGCGCGTGGAATAGTACATGGACACTGATGATCTCTTGGGATAGTTTTCTACTATGATGCGCACGGTCACGCGGGCGCTCACCTATGCGTTGGACAGACCTCATCAGAGCTGCAACACAAACCTCCATAGTCCAGAGTTCCCTAGACGCCGTAAACCGCCACAAGTGGAGACGCATCGCGGGAGCCTCACTCGCCAAAGAAAATGCAACATTGTCCACCACGACCATTCTGTCAAGAGTGAATGACTAAGGAGGAGGATCATGCGCGCAAAGCCGCTGGCAGCAGCTAGTTTTTAAATCATTTTGTTAAGATAATATTATTTACTCTAAAAGAATATTTTTATAAGTATAATAAGGAAACAGAAAATTCAGCTACCATCAAAAAGTGCGAGTCAGACTCGCGCACTGAGGGTTCCGTAAAAAACTTACCTATGCAAATAGTTCAATTCCGAATGGAGTCTCGAAGATTTTTCCGAATCGCAAAAGTTTTTTTTGTGACGTAACAACAAATTTATGGTTTTCAGATTTATTCCTATATCTCTACTTTAAGACCTTGCTTTGTGCCAAATTTTAAGATTCGGGGCAACGGAACCAGTTAATTTTGATTCCCTTGAGAGTGTCGAAACATAGGTTTTTTGCGATATAATCGGCCGTATCTATTTTTCCGTTACCTTAGAACTTTGATTTTTTCACAGCGTCAAGGGACTGCAGACTTGAATATATGATTTTAATTTCAACTCGATAACTTCACGCGTTTCCGAGAAAAAGAGTCTTGATAGACAGACAGACCGACAGACAGACGAACGACAAAGTGATCCTATAAGGGTTCCATTTTTCCTTTTGACGAATGGAACCCGTAAATTTGTATGCATCGCTGATAATGGAAGAATACTTCACAGGCTGTTAAATGCTACCAGCCACATTGGATACAGTGCAAAAAAAGACAGACCCAGTTGTCACGCGAAGAGTCGAGCAACTATTTAGCGACATCTCACAAAATTCGTAAAGCATTCGAACCCCATGATTCGGTACATGTACTCAATAAACACATTTCTCCATCAATTTCATTTAAAAATAACATTTTGTAAGTCCAGCAGAGTTTAAGCGCAAAACACGATAATCTTCTAGAGAGCTTGTACTATAAGTGGAGGTTTCAGTACATAATGCACGTTCAGAGCATGAATTGCAAGTACGAGTCACAGTTATGAAAAATGAGCGCTTCGAATCGAGTTCAAGTGAATGAAAGTAATGCGAATGAAATATGGAAGTGAAGGAAGCTGGAGAGATTACAGATCGAGGCGATGAAGATCGATTCTCTGTACTTATATTGTAACAGTTACAAATTATATGAAACTCATCCACGTACGGATACTATAGAATAAATACTATACACACTACTAACCCTTACTTAGCTCGCATCGTGAAAGAAAAAAAGAAAGAAAGAAAAACATTTTATTTGGCAGATCAAGGCGCAAATTAGAACTAACAAATTATAAGTATATTATGTGTGTTTTGTGTGTGTGTGTGTGTGTGTGTGCGTGTGTTGTCGTGGATTACGGCCGAACTCTTTCTCCTAAATGCCTGAGTCCCAACAGTGGAACATAATAAAGACTGATTGTTTTTTTTATTATTATTATTGATAGTCTTGCGATTGACTACTATCTCACCTGATGGTAAGTGATGATATGGTCGACGGTGGAGCACACTTGCCTAGAAGTAACCTATTCACTCTTGGTTTGGCAGCTGTACACACAACGAATGTATTCCCCGAACATTTTGTTCATATGGGTGGGATGTCCGCCATGTACCGGTACTTGTGGCGTCACCGTGTTATTGTGTTATGTTATATATATTATAGATAACATGACAAAACATATAAGAACGTTTATGGTTTTTTTGAAAAGAGATGCAGTATATTCTGTCCCGCAGTTTCTAAAACCGCACTTACCTATTCCAAAAACCTAATTTTGAAAGTAGAACTCAGATAGAATTGTCTATTGAGTTCTTGTTAAATTTTCCGAACTCAAACATCAATACAGGAAGAACTTGCCAACGTATACATCATATAATATCGACAAACCAATACATCGTAATGCAATATTTATACTGAATCCTGTGACCGCGTCACCATCACTGCCGCATCGCTCGTAAAAACTACAATAAAACCTCCATGAACTGAAAAAGGTACAGGATTATATTTCAACTACGAAAAAGTGTTGTTACCACGGCATTCATATTTAATTTGGCGGTGCCAAGGCACTTTCACTTATTACCTGTAGACCCAGGATTTCTGTGCCGTTGTTTCCACGAAGTATTTCGGCCATTTTTATTTTTGTTCAGAATGTTTTGCGGCCGGAATTAAAAGAATGAGGCGCCCACACGGTTAATTTTGCGGCCAAGTATAACGAATTGTTTGGTTTTAGCATTTTATGCGTTTTGTTTTTGATAAAGTATTTATGAGTTCCTGTTTGTTTGAAACTTTTTTGTTTCTGAATTTGGTTTTTTTCGTGTTATTTTTAGGTTTGTAACCACCAAAGCAGTAGTGAATTATAAGTATTTTGCTTCTTTAAAAAAATTAATTCGAAACGTACCTGCATATAATAACGAGGTAATTTAACAATCACCAAATGTTTTCTCCCTCTCTGTAGGTGGGGCTAGAGGGAAAATCAAAATTTTACTGACTGAATCTGACCAATTTTCCTTTAGTTGCCCTTTTATTTTACACTTTTTTGAAGTTTAATAGAATTGTTTATATGTTTAGTATATTTTATATATTTTATTATCTATGTATTATCTTATCCGTCCCTGTGTTCCGTGAGTGTGACCATGTGGCATCGCCAGTCACCGCCATCTTTTTTGTTAAATATCATCATATGCTTTTTGTCCTCTCACAAGTCTTTTATTTTTGTAATTGTTTTCTTTTATTTTTATTTCAAGTTAAGTGTTTATAGATTAAGTAGTTACTTTTTACTTATTGTTGTTAGTCTTGTGTGAGTCGCAAATTTTTTTTTTTTCCTTTAATTCTTTGCGTTTTAGTTCAGCTTGCTATGGTGACTCTTTCGAACAATCGTCGGCCATATGGCTTGATCTATGAAGTAGTTTCAGTGGTTCAGTTAAAAACCGGCGTCAGGTAATTACTACGTAGTTGTACGGCATTTTTGCTGCACTAGACCCATTTGGCGCAGCCGAGTGATAATTATGTTGTTTTTACACCGTGTGTATCATGTGTGCCAAATAAAATATTGTTCTTTTTTAGGGTACCGTACCTCAAAAGAAAAAACGCATATTTCGACACTCTCAAGGGAATCAAAATTTATCGGGTACTACCCGTTGACGTAGAATCTTGAAATTTGGCATGAAGCAAGGTCACATAGCACAAGTATAGGAAAAAGTCTGAAACCTGTAAATTTGTAGTTACTTCACAAAAAAAAAACCTTCTTGCAATTCGGAAAATCTTCATAAAAGCAGCTCTAGAGAGCAGTGGTGGCCGAGTGGTAATGGCCCCGACTTACGAGTTGTAGGTCGAGGGTTCAAACCCAACTAGGCGCATTACTTTGTGTAATCTATTTCATCACCTCTGCTCTCGAAACGGTGCACGAAAACATCGTGAGGAAACCGGCATGTCCTAGAACCAAAAATTCAAAGACATGTGACATCCACCAACCCGCACTGGGCCCGCGTAGTGGATTACGGCCCATTCCCTCTCCTAGAGAAGAGGCCTTAGTCCCTCCCAACAGTGGGAACATTTTAAGGCCGACTATGCTATGACATGCCGGCTCTGAAATGTGGATAACATTACAAGCGTACGCCAGAAGCCGATGTTGGCCTATTGACCTACATAGCTCATACAAGCAGTAAGAAGATGAATAATTGAATACCTTTAGAGCTTTTAATGAAGGAAACGGCCAATAAACATAATTTCTTCATTACACTAATAAAACACATCGTAGAGGTAATATTTCTGAAAGAGCTTATGGCTAAGTAATAACAACCTCGAACAAATCGATCATCGAGGTTAAGCAATGGTTGCCGAGGTCGATTTGTGGATGGGTGACCACCTGAACATTTTAGGATTCTTCCGTGCCTCGGAACATTCAACGCCGGGATCAACGTTTTAACATGATTTACACTAAGCCCAACTGTCATTTGTAGATCTTTGCAAGTCGTTACGGATAGATAGAAGCCGGGAAATCTGACAGCAGTCTTGCTAAGAGGTATCGTGAAACCCAATTGTTTGAATACCAGATATCCAGTTGCATCCAGTTAGACTTGAAGTAGACTCCAGCATACTTGGGAAAAGACTGAGCCTAATTTGATGATTCTTCTAAAAATAAAGTAGCATGTAACTATTGTTTAACTTAGGTCCATCATCATATTAGCAGAAAGATTACCATCTCTGGACAAAGGCGGTAGTTGAAAGATTTCGCATGTAGTCACGATGACATCAATGTGATGATATCCTAGTATATATTTGAGCTTCCCCAAGCATCGCTACATTGACCTTTGGTGAGGTTCTCGTATTTTGTTTATAATAGCTTTTAGGCATTAAGATAGTGCCTAGCGCTACTTCAAGGCACTATCTCAAGCCCTGGCCCTTGAACTGCTGCTGCTTGTTATTTTCTTGCACTGTACGAGGGTTTAACTTTTTGAGGTGGGTCAACAACCCACCTACAATATTGGGCCGCGCAAAGTCGCGGTATGGCGGAAAGCGTCCCGACGGGATCTCATGGTGAAATGGCGACGGCAACTGTCGCAACCTAGTGCTGGGCCTGATACAATTATGGCGGGCAAGTCCCCTCTTTGAAGAGTGGCTAGACTGGCAACACGGCGTCCTCACCTTCCGCATGATGCAGGTCCTCACCGGACATGGCAAGTTCGGGAGGTTCCTGCATCGGATTCAGGCGGAAGAGACGCCCGGGTTTCATCATTCTGTGGACCGCCCGGAGGATACGGTGGAGCATACGGTGGAGGTTTGCCCCGCTTGGGCAGAGCACCGTCTTGTCCTCGTGGAGACAATTGGCGGCAGCAATCTTTTTCGTCGTGCCCTGATTCGGGCTGTGGTCCGAAGCGAGGAGGATTGGCAGGTGGTGGCCTCCTTCTACGAAGCAGTAATGCTAGCGAAAGAAGAGGTCGCACGCGTGAAGGAACGAATGTCTTCACGCCCCAACCGCCGAGATTCTGACCCCGACTACCAGCCACGGTAGACGCGGACTTGCGGACGTCGAGCAACGGGTAGCTTGCCGTCCGGCCGTCCGGTAGTTGATCGGACCGAGCCCAGTCGTCAACAGCGCGTAGTAATCCACGCGCGCCTCAAGGAGACGTCAGCAAACCGTAGGGGCCCAGCAGGGCCGATGCCCGCTAGCTAAGACCGTGGTGAATTTCTGAAAAGGAAACCCGTAGTCCTAGAACGCAAAGGGCAACTGAAGGTCACAGGTGTGGTTTTAGTCAGTAAAAGTCTGACACGCCCTCGCGCTTCGCCCAGAGCGCGAGACCTCATTAATGATTTCCACACTTAAAACAAAAATTGACAAATGACTGAGCTCTTGTATCATGTACCACAGCCCTTCCACCTCTTACTGCTACCTCTGGCACCATCACAGTTAAACGGTAGATCGATTGCAGTATCTGCTTCAAAAGTGATATTTATGGATCGTAGACACAAATAGAAGAAATTGAATCAAGATCGTGTCTGTATCAAAACAGGATACTTAGACTCGGAAGTACGGATTTAGAATTAAAATATGGATTGGGAACCCTTAGATTTCTTTCAAGTTACGCCAACTACAAATTAATCTCATAATCTCTACCTATAAGTAACAACACTACAATACCACATTTAAAAGCTATTCTTGAACCCACTTTTTCCCTTTTAAACCCTTTAAGGAAAAATCGTATATTACACACACATATTTTACAGTTGTCAGGAAGCAAGTGATCTCGTTGACTTGTGTATTTCGGTTTTGTTCATTTGAACCCCCCCCCCCCCCATTGCCATTATGCATCCTTTGTGAAAAGGGGTTTTTATTAGGTGGGAAAATCATCTAATGACAAATCCCGTTCTTGGGCGGAGCGAGAGATAGTGTCAGACTTTTATTGACTAAAAACCCGCTCCTGTTCCTTCGTTGCCTTTGTCCCAGGGCCCTGGGTTTCGTTTTCACACTACCCATTGCCCAAGTAGGCTTCAACCCTGCTGGGCCCCTACGATTTACTAACATCTCCCTGAGGCGCGCGTGGAACAATACGCGCCGTCGACGACTTGGGCTCGGTCCGGACGGTTACCGAACGGTCGGACGGCGGCCTACCCATTGCTCGCTGTCCGCAAGCCCGCGCCTACGGTGACCGGAAATCGGGATTGGAATCCCGGCGGCGGTTGGGGCGTGAGGACCGTTGCATCACGCGATCGGCCGCCTGCCACTCCTCCTCGCTCCGGAGTGAAAAGGGGTAGAGCTGTTTGTCTTGTATAACTCCATCTCTCTTTAAAACCAAAATTATGATCATTTTAAGAGCCCCAATACTCTAAAACACTTTGATATTATACCTGCCGGCACAGCTTAAACTTAGCTCTTTCTCAAAGAAAACAGTCATTGTTTTTCATCTGGCTCCCTAAGATAATACAAAAGAAACGAAGATTAATTGTTAGTGGACTAGAAAGTAGAAAAATAAAACGCTTTACGAACCAATTCAGGAGGATCCGAAACGGCTGACACACTTAGGTCTTTAGCAGTGATTTTAATTACATCTCCCTTTATTTTATTGTTGATTACAGCAGCAATCCTTGTGAACTCGTTAAACCTAATTACGTTTTCCAGCAACGAATTACTGTGGCAATTGAATACGCCGATTTCCCTCGAGATGGCACAAAACCGCTGAAAAAAACCGCTTGTAACAATTTCAAAACGTGAAGAGTTGGATTATGAGCTCAACTTTTTTTAATTAGGCACTTCACGTCTTTAAGAGCAATAAAACTGAGATAAAAGTAAGTACTGTCTGTGTTGTAGTTAAGTAAGAATGGATTTAGAATCCGACTGATTGTATCTCAACCTTTCAGGTTTCTGAAACGATGGTCAAAACAAGATAATAATATACCTACTATCTGATAAGAATCTTGTTTAATACCAAAATTGCGAGCAAACTTGTGTATTGTATACGTAGATATGAAAATATTAGTAACTTTTATTAAGAACTTTCCGTTTAGGGTTGTTATCAAAGTTATTTCTTACTTAATCTTTGAAGATTGTTGTCAGTAGTGATATCTTAATAATATAAGGAAACTTTTTTCATTTGTAGCAGTAGGCAGGATGGTTTCTATGGAACTAGAAATGCTTTACTAACTGTTTTCTATTTTTAAAATACCTGTCATGTACGTGCCATGTTATGTCTCTGTACTACCCTAAGCTCGACTGGTAGAAAATGCCTTTGTACAGTCTTTCATTAGTGCAAAAAACTTTTTAAATACATAAATAAATCAAATACCATCGCTGATCTCATCCCTCACCTCTAGAAAAAAACACACTTGCAAAATTCTGATAGGTAGCTTTGCTCAATGTATAGTGAATATAAACAACAAACTACCAGCCACTAGTCAGTGATAAAGAAACCGAGAAAAACCCTTCAACTTGTAAAAATTAACACTTTATTTACACTATGTGAAGTATTGGTACAAAGGTGAACTGAATGTAATAAGTTATTTTTTACTAGTCCTTTGGGTTGAATAAATAAATAATATTTAAAATCAAATAAATAATAGAGTAGGTAATAAAATTTTACGTCAAAATATAATCGAATTAAGTAGCTATTATTAATATTAGGTTAGGTTAGGTTAGGTTAGACTAGAGAGACCTAGAGATTATAACAAAGATCAAACTAAAATTGGGAGGACTTTAAGTAGTAGTTCCCTAATTTAACTTTAATTTTATAATTATTTATTTGTAAAAAAATAAAATTAATACTTAAAATTACGCAATCAACAGCCTTATTCGCAACAGTCAAGAAATATATCTATTATAATTAAAAAAGGTTCAATTCTTTTTCAACTAAAGATATCTAGCAAAAAAAAAAACTTCATGACTTCTAAAATTAAAAATAATAAAACTCCAGGCGCCACCTTAGTAAAATATAACACTAAAAATATTGTCAGGGTTACTGTAAAAACTTGTGTCGTTTAAAGGCAATGAACCCAATTAGAAACTTAAAGGGGTCGGTATTACATCCCTTGAGTCAGTGGGGCGTAAAATGTAGGGGTCGCGAGTTACAGGAGGTCGTTATTATATATCAATGGATTACTTAAGTTCAGAGGGATATAATTAGTGATATGAGGATGTGGATGTGACAGCTTATAGGATCGAACTTAGTTGTATATGTATTCAGTATTTAACAATGTGATAGGCTATATTCTGGAATTTTCAGGAAAAGACTTGAAAATTAGTTAATAATAAGATATTTATGAGCAGTGGTGACCTAGTGGTAATGGCTCCGACTTACAAGTTTGTAAGTTGCGGGCTCGAATCCAGCCAGGCTTACTGCTTTGTATAATTTATTTCATCATCATAGCTCTTAAAATGTCTCAGAACTAAAAATTTGACTTTGAATTTGGGGTTTTTTTTTAGGTGGGAAATCATCTAATGATATCAGCCGCCCTTGGGTGGGGCGGGATATCGTGTCAGACTTTTACTGACTAAAACCCACTCCTGTTCCTTCTTTGCCTTCGTTCCAGGGCCCCGGGGTTCTCTTTCACATCATGGCCCTAGTTGGCTTCGACCCTGCTGGGTCCCAACGGTTTTGCTGACATCTCTTCAATGTTAACGTTTTTAACGTTAACATTTGATGAAAACAGTTTTAGTTGGCCATATCATAAAGTGATCAATTGTAAGTTCTAGCCACGACGTATATATCGCCATCGCGCCGCTCCGTCATCGCTCGGCGGTCGTAAGTGAAGGCGCGGAATGCAAACCCTGTCGACCTCACTCCCGTGTACAATTTTATCTAAGTAGCTACTAAGCAATGAAACTGTTTTCATTATAACACTAATGCGACCGTCACGTACCTAAAGGCAAACAAACAATTTAATTACGTCCTTGTTTGGACAGTTTTGTTGGCACTTTCAACCATTTGTCACCGCTACTACTCGTATTAGACCAAATAGTCGATAATAGGTGCTTAAGTGTGCATTAATCGGATCCTTGAACTCGTTAATAGCCATGGTTACTATCTCGTTTATCATCATGGGCGAAAGTTATAAACTCTGTGGTTTTTTTTCACATTTTACGTAAGCTGACCGCGTACCGGAAGACGCAGTGTTGGAAAGCCCCCTACAAGGTGGACCGATGACCTGGTGAAGGTTGCGGAAATCCGATAGATGCGAGACGCACAGGACCGTTCATTGTGGCGACATTTGGGGGAGTCCTATGTCCAGCAGTGGACTTCTGTCAACTGAAATGATGATGATGAAGTAAGCTGACCCAATAATAACATTGCAAAGACATTAATAAATAACTGAATTGCTAATTAAAAGCTGCCACAGATAAAGATAAAATTTTTGCTTCCTGTATGGTGTACTTGCTCAAAATTGGTGGAATAGGTGTTTCTTGTACAAAAAATAGCTTTGCTAAAAACCTCCTAACTGTGCTTGCATTGATGATGAGTAATAGGAAGACAGTGTACAGACGAATACACGCAACTATATGATGATTATATAACAAAGAGATCACGTACAAAATTATAAACAGAACTTAGGGCATGAAAAAACTGCAAAATAATCTGTAGCGATGTCTACAATCCCATATAGGGACTAAAATTTATAATCCTGTATCGGCAGATATATTAGAGTTCTCCGTGCAATTAAAACATATACAGCAACCTGAAATCACAAATCGGGCAGTTGCGGATCAGACACCATATTGTCTGGTTGGAGGACCTCCTCCTCTGGAGGAGTCCTTCCTTTTCAATGGAAGTTTGCGGGACTTTACACCCCATTCTGCATACATCTAAAAATCTTTTCAACGTAATGTTTTTTTTTTTAATAATATATCCCTGTATGGTAAACTGTAATTTTAGTCTTCTACTAAATACCAATTTCTTTATGTTCGAAGATACGCAAATTAGCGTTAAAATTTAGTCGATCGAACTCATTATTTCTTCAATCCTTAACTGTGCCTCCATAATTGAAGAAATAATGAGTTTTAAGTACTTTCTATCTGTCACTTTAGCCTTGAAATAACAATTTCCTTTTTTTTCAATGATTTATTATCAAAGACATTCTTTGTTGGCATTAGAAACACCTAAAATAAACTTTTTCTCGCTGAGTTAGTATCATAACTTTTCAACAAGCTAAGTATCAAAGTTAGCAGAACATAACTTCAGAAAAAAAACTTGTAACATTAAATAATTTCCTGCATAGATACCCTTAGTAATAAATAACAGGAAGATATAAAAATTGATAGCGTTTGGAGAAGTCGTAACTGTCTTTTTTGTTCGTAAGTTAACGTTTCCACTAAAAATAGTGTCGCTCCGACGTGATTCGGAATTACCCGACTAGTTTCGAACTTAGTCGCATATTCCCTTAATCATGAGGTCCTAACACGACCCTTCGAAAGGTTACTTCGAAATTACTTTATCAGCAGATCAAAGATTAGGGTATTGATTAGCTATAACGCTGCAGATATTTGACTTAAATTAACTCGGTTCCTAGTCGTTTGCAAAAGTGGTTAAGTATGCATCTTTAAATTTAGGCCTAAAA
The DNA here is from genome assembly GCA_949316375.1 of Mythimna vitellina. Lineage (NCBI taxonomy): Eukaryota > Metazoa > Arthropoda > Insecta > Lepidoptera > Noctuidae > Mythimna > Mythimna vitellina. The sequence goes on from OX438696.1 coordinate 9,505,463, forward strand.
AATAATGTTTTACTTATGTCAGCAGTTAGTTAAGTTGGTAAGCCGCATACCGTTACTATACATAAATTTTTGTCTTGGTTTTGTTATAGCAAAATTTCTCACTGTGTCTTAGTACCCTTCAGAAATTAGAACATTCAGTCATCTGAATGCATGTACTAGAGGAGGGAACGTCCACGTTATATTTCGTGTATCGTGATATAAATACGATGATAACAATTGCCGAAATTACTTAAGCTGACTAAAGTCATTTCGGCAATTGTTATCATCGTCTATAGAATAACATTTTGTATAGAGCCCTTTTCCATTATTTTTATTGTTGTTTAATTTTAAGGGACAACTTTGCAACAGCAAGGAGCGCCTAGGCGTAGGGAAACAGTTGGGCGGAAAATTTTATCTTCGAACAAGGTGCCTATGTTCGATGATGGTAGTGCGTGAAGCCAGACGCTCGACTCCCACTCTCCCACAGCCAATAGGCGCGAATGCTCTGCAGTAGTAGCAGATGTTAAGATTAGGTTCTCCTGAACTACTTTGCAGAGCGGCTCACACTGCCTCTGGAAAGAGGGGTTGTCGAGCGGATTTTAATTTGGGCAACCAAGTCTCCAGGCATCCATAGCCTTAGTGAAGCACGGCACATCAAAAGGAAGCGAAGGAGTGGAAGAGTATTGAAGTTAGAATGTTCCTGATTAGTTTATAAGTACCATGGACCAGCCAGTAAACTAATACTGGTAATTTTGCGGACGTCGAGGCCTCCTATAGGCGTAAATCAAATACAAAATATATAAAAGCTGACACGTATGGAAAAAACTCATAACGACTCAAATAAAGACCCGACAATGTCACCACAGAAATATACATCAATTTTTTCGTTGTACGACATAAACGTCATTTAGCGATAAACACGACTGGCCAGTGAGGGGCTTCAATGATAAATGACCTGCTGTCCTCGACGCGTGTCAGCCGTGTCAGGCTTCAAGTTTTCGAATTACCCTCCACCAGATTTTGACAGTGTAATGATGGGATACTTGTTATGTCGGGTAATAGCAGCGACTGTACTGAGAATTTGGATCAATAATACAGAATAGTAACGTAGTAAGTAAAGTATGATGATAGCTCTGCAGCTATCATTTTCTTTACCATCCTAACTGCTGCCAGTTCAGGATTATTTCTTGGAAAGGGAGGTCATCAATCAATGGATCTCACCAGGTCATCGGCCATCTTTTGGAAGGCTTTCTAACGCTGCGTTGCCAATCCAGAACCATTCGGCATTTGCTTTTTAGGGTCCCGTACTTAAAGGTTAAAAACGGGACCCTATTACTAAGACACCACTGTCCATCGGCCTGTTTGTCACCAGGCTGTATCTCATGAACCGTGATAGCCAGATAGTTGAATTTTTCACAGATGATGTGTTCTGTCGTCGTTGCGAAAAAAAACGACAAATACTAAAAACAAAAAAATATATTGTCTAATGTTGTATAAATGGTGTTTGGCCGATTTTTAGGGTTCCGTACCTCAAAAGGATAAAACGGAACCTTTATAGGATCACTTTGTTGTCCATCTGTTTGTCTGTTAAGACTCTTTATCTCGGAAACGCGTGGAGGTATCCAGCTGAATTTAAAACCATATACTAAGGTCTGCGGTCCCTTAAAACTGTGACAATCCAAACTTCAGAATTAACGAAAAAAAAAGATACAGCAGTTTACGTCGCAAAAAAACGTGTATTTCGACACTCTCAAGGGAATCAAAATTCATAGGGTACTTCCCGTTGACCTAAAATTCTAAAGTTTGACATGAAGCAAGGTCTTATAGCACAAGTATAGAAAAATGAAAACTGTAAATTTGTAGTTACGTCACAATTTTTTTTTTTGCGATCCGGAAATATCTTCTTGAATTGAACTGTTTTCATAGTTAAGTTTCTACCGCACCCTCAGAGCGCGAGTCCGAGTCGCATTTGCCTGTTTTTTTTTTTTTGTATTTATTCCTCTTTATAATTTAGTTATTAGACAAACAATAAGTGAACTTAATAAAACCTATCATGAAAGAACTGAACCATGAAATTAGTTGGAACACTAATATCTATAAGCTTATTTAATCTCCCGAACAACCATTTGCTACTTATATCAATAACATTTAGGTAATCTAGTGTGAATAGTAAACCTCATGGAGAAAGGAAACGACAAGGGCTAAATAAATATAATTCAATACGAATTTAAGTAGCAGAAATGGTCGGAAAAATGGGAATTGTGTCTTTGGAAATTGGCCGATAACCTATAAGGAAATTGGTGATACTGCGGTGAGAATAGATTTTCTCAAGGATAGATAATTATGATTCTATGCATACACCGCTTTCCTTCCAATTTGTCGATAATCATATTGGATTGAATGATAAAACATTAAATGTAATATTATTTCAATTTAAATAACAATAGAAAATAAGTATAATAAGTATCTCAAATCAGATTTTAAATGGCATGCAATGGCAATCTAAACTACCAAAAAATTTTCTTTAATTGAATGACGCTGGACTATAAGGTATTTCTCATAATAACTAAAGAAAACCAGTGAAAATAAGGAAAATATTATAGTTTTAAAAAACGCATGCTAGAGGGTCATGGCCATCCGTATGATGAGGGGATACCGCACGGTTTCCCGTGAAGCGGCGAGCCACCATGGGAAGTTCTTGCACGCATGCACGATTTGTTCGTGGAGATGCACCGCCGGGGTGAAACGCCCAGGTATCCTTTGTGTGAACCACACGGAGGACACGGTGGAGCATACGGTAGAGGTGTGCTCCGCTTGGGCAGAGCACCTCCGTGTCCTCGTGGGGGCGATCGGCGGCTACAACCTTTCGCGCCAGGCCCTGGTACAGGCCATGGTTTGGAGCAGGCAAAGAATGGCAGGCGGTCGTCTCTGAGGCAGTAATGCTAGCAAAGGAGACAGCCGCACGCGCGAGGGAACTGTCTCACGCCCCAGCCGCCGAGATCCCGATCCCGATTTCCAGCCACTGTAGGCGTAGGCTTGCGAACGGCGAGCAATGGGTAGCACGCCGTCCGGACCGAGCCCAAGTCGTCGACGGCACGTAATGTTCCACGCGCATCTTAAGGAGATGTCAGCAAATCGTAGGGGCCCAGAAGGGTTGAAGCCTACTGGAGCCATGTGTTAAGTGAAAATGAACCTGAATTTTGAATTAAAGTTTTTTTTTTAAATCTTAAGTCTACATCTTGTTTCTGCATTGTGTGTATCTGTGTGCCAAACAAAATATTTTTCTTTCTATCTATCTAACCTCCGGGGCCCTGGAACGCAAGGCAAAGAAGGAACCAACGAGTGGATTTTAATCAGTAAAAGTCTGACATGCCCTCCGGCTCCACCCAAGGGCGGGAGAAGTCATTGGATGATTTCCCACCTTAATATTACTGTCTTCGAAAGGTTAAAATGAAAGAAAGCCCGAAGCACAATAAATACCACCTATATCTAATAGGCTGCCTAGCCTATATATAACTGTATCCCACAAGGAAAACTGTATCCGTTGAGTACGAAATAATAGGGATTAAAGTATGAAATTGCGAAAAAACTTCGAATTGACATAGAACTTCATGATTTGAGATTTTTGAGTGAAACTTTTTTCAAATGGTACCTACCTATATGATCTTATTTTAAAAAATGTGCAACATTCGATTATCGACTTTCAGTTGTTTTTTTTTTTTATTCATCTTGGACAAGAAAGATGGATATTTCAAAAATTCGAGTGATTTTTTAATACGAGTTCCGACGCGGAACTAACGTGGCAGAAACAGCTCGCAATATCAGTGTTGCGTTTGGAAAGGGGACTGCTCATGAACGCACCGTAAGATTTTGGTTTAAACGCTTTTGTGATAGAAACTTTGATTTGAAGAACGAACCACGTGGAAGACTGCTAACAGAGGTGCCGATTCGAGTGCCGGATCCGAGCCAAACTACCCAGGAATTAGCGGCATGGTTTGACGTAACCTTACCAACAATATTGACTCATTTGCGTAAAATCAATAAAAAGAAAATGAAAAATGGCTGCCTCATGATTTGACTGATCTGCAAAAAGAAACGCGTGTTGAAACTTGTATTGCCTTGTTGAATCGATACAAATGGAAGAATATTGGATTGAATTGTGGCATGTGATGAAAAGTAGATTCTTTACAATAATTGTAAGCAAAAAAATGCAATGACTGACCCCAGGTCAAACCCGCAACAGTGTCCAGCGAAGTGGAAACTGGCCCCTCTCCAAGCGTGCGCTGAAGAGCCCTCTTAGTCGAGGCCCGAGAGCCTCCATGGCCAGGATCCATGCCTTCCCAGGCAAGCCGTCGGGTCCTGGGGCGGTATTCTTGGCACTCAGCCTTCGTACCGCCACTCTCATCTCTACCTCGGTCACCTCTGGAGCGTTGTCGTCGTCGTCGCCATCGTGGTCCGCGTCGGGCACCACTGGTGGCGGAGCCATGGGCGGGGGAGAGTGTTCCCCTCGCGTAGGGAACAGAGTGCTCACCACACCCTCTACGAGCTCACCGGACACGGTAAGTTTGGGAGGTTCCTGCACCGGATTCGTGCGGAAACGACGCCCGGGTGTCGCCACTGTGTGGCCCACCCGGAGGACACGGTGGAGCACACGGTGGAGGTGTGCCCCGCCTGGGCAGAGCAACGCCGTGTCCTCGTGGGGGCAATCGGCGGCGGTGATCTCTCGCGCCGGGCCTTGGTTCAGGCCATGCTCCGGAGCGAGGAGGAGTGGCAGGCGGTCGCCTCCTTCTGCGAAGCAGTAATGCTAGCTAAGGAGGCGGCCGATCGCGTGAGGCAACGGTCCTTACGCTCCAACCGCCGCCGGGATTCCGATCCCGATTTCCGGCCACCGTAGGCGCGGGCTTGCAGACGGCGAGCAATGGGTGGCTCGCCGTCTGACCGTCCGTTAACCGTCCGGACCGAGCCCAAGTCGTCGACGGCGCGTTTTGTTCCACGCGCGCCTCAAGGAGATGTCAGCAAATCGTAGGGGCCCAGCAGGGTCGAAGCCTACTGGGGCCACGGGTAGTGTGAAAGCGGAACCCGGGACCCTGGGACGAAGGCAACGAAGGAACAGGAGTGGGTTTTTAGTCAGTAAGAGTCTGACACTATCTCCCGCTCCGCCCAAGAGCGGGGATGTCATTAGGATGATTTTCCCACCCAATAAAAAAAAAAAAAAAACCCGCAACATTGTCCTAAAAAGCTTACCAATAAAAAGGTAATGGTAACTGTTTGGTGATCTCGGCATCGTGTTATTCACTAAAGCTTTCTCCGATCTGGTCAAGCAATAACGGAAAATGTCTACTGTGCCAAACTTCGAACAATGATAGCAAAACTAGCAGTGAAACAGCCCCAACTCATGAATCGATCTTCACCATTATTGCTCCATGATAACGTGAGACCTCATACAGCACGGGAAACCGTTTTAATTCTACAGGAACTGCAATTAGAAACCATTCGTCATCCTCCGTATTCGCCAGACCTTGTTCCAACGGACTACCATTTTTTTCGTGATTTAGACAATTTTCTACGTGATAAAAAGTTTTCTTCTCAGGAAGCAGTACAAAATGCTTTCACACAGTTTGTCGAATCTAGATCACCAGAGTTCTATCGCAAAGGTATAAATGACCTTCCTATTAGATGGCAGAAATGTATAGATAATAAAGGTAATTATTTTTATTAAATAAATATGTCAAGGTGCCAGCTAAAAATCAGTGCTGGGTGTCTGACGCCCAGCAATTGCTGAGTTGGTGACCCTTTCAGTTCGGGCACGCTCAGCGCAACTATATTGTAAATCTGTACTTTTCTGTGTTGTTGCCTATTGTATTGCCTACATCGAATAAATACCATTCTATTCTATTGTAAACTAAAAAAAAAAAACGAATTTCAATTTTTCATTACAAATCGGAAATTTCATACTTTAACCCCTAATTACCTACATACCGTATTGACAATGCAAAAGATATAACAACAAAATACAGAAACCCAAACAAATTATAATGTTGATTAACCCGTATTACTCGCCATAGCATGAATAATAATTCACCAATAACAGAATTCATCAGGTTTCGCCTTGAAACTGATAATCTAATTAACTGTTCGATTCAGATTGAGGAAATTGGATTCAGTCGTTCCGAGTGTTGCACAAATATTTTGATCACGTTTGTGCCAAACTGTGCGTAACTGTGCTCCGTTGGAGACGGCAGTCTGAGAGCAATCGAGATCTTAACTGAGATTTTCGGAGATGATGCGTGAAAACGTTATACGAATAGGAAATTGACTGTTTATGTGGATTTTGGGATTATGTTCTGGTTATATCAAAAAATAATACTTTACTTTCACAGCACCCAATATATACTTTTTTAGTGTACATACTTATTAGTTTTTTAGTATTTTAAGTAAAAATGTCATCATACAACTACTCCTGCTCTGGATTTTTTTTAGTTACGTAATCATCCAATGAGTTCTCTCATGGGTGAAACGGTCACGGCAGATTGTTCCACCCAAGTGGTGCACACCTGCACCGTATGCTCCATCGTGTCCTCCGGGCGGTCCACACAATAGCAAAACCAGGGCGTTTTTTTTTTCACCTGTTTCAGGTGCAGGAACCTTCTGAACTTCCCATGCCCGGTGAGAACCAGCATCATGCGGTAAGTAAAGACGCCGTGACGCCTCTCCAGCCAATCCTCAAAGAGAGGACTCACCGCCATGATTGTGGCGTACTCTGGATGGAGTGAGACGGAGTGTCAGGTTTTTACTGACTAAAACGCGTGTTTCTTCAGTTGTCCTTTTTAAGTTCCAGTACTGAACCAAAGTTGTATTAACAATTTATACCACACATACAAGTTACAAGCAATCATACCTGCTTTTTTAAAAATTTAATGACATAAAAAATACTGTGACAAAATAATACAATAAAACAAACGGAAAATTCTTCATTCAAAAATCACGACAAAGAGACTGCGGTGGAAATAACGAGAGAGATGTCATGGACTTCAAACTTTGAGCTGCAATATTTAGAAGCATTATTCATGATCATAATGAAAATTTTTAACTAGGTTAGAACAATTGTCTTTAAATAGAACAAGTTATAGACAACACCACCACCACAACACCCACGATAGCTCATAAAAGATCGCACGAGGATCCTCAAGAACTTGAAGCATAAAATACGTTCTAACGACGTGATAAAGATTACTTTATTCTAAATTGAAGACACATTAGGCGAAGTACCACAGGCTTTTAGCGTAATGGTTATCGCTACGCCTTCGGCTCAGTACCGTTAGCAAGTTATTAATACCATGAATATAGCCCAGATTTCTAATTATACCGGCACTTCACACCCCTAGCCTGACTTTAGAGCCGTTTAAAAACGGATTTAGATAATTTTATTTTGTTTGAACGGGTTTTTAGGGTTGCCTTTGATTGTTGTTTTAATGGGGTTTTTATTTACAGATTGCATTCTGATTAAACATTCTCTTTTGTGGAGCAATAGACGATTGATCAAATATGAGTTTAAGTAATATCATTTTGAGACTACAAATGATGTAATTTCTTATTTTTTCAATTTCAGTAACATTTTTCTTAGTTTTCTATATTATATGGTTTACATAATAAAGAATAGATATTCGATTTTAATGTAAATTATTATCGAATTTAGAGAGATATTCTATATTATTGCCAGATTGGAGAATTCAATCAAAATTGCTGAATCTACTGTAAAGCATTTCAGAAATGTTAGCCAATATAAAAAAAAATGAAATTTAATAAACCGTTAAGAAGACATTTTCATTTTCAGAGCTATTTCTAATGGCAAGATGAGGCACATTGTCAGTTAAACAAAAAATATTAAAAAAAAACGATTAAACAAAAAGCGGCTAAAGCAAGAGGAAAAATTCTATAACCCTTTTGTAATTTTCTGACAAAGGGAAGTTGAATTACTCTGGAGATACTTTCAAGCGATAATAAATTGAGCGCATAACAATACCATTGCTTCCTTGTGGCCTGATTAATTGTTGAGCTCACAAAACAGTTGCGCCCACAAAACCGTTGAGCTCATAAAACCATGTCTCCTTAAGACATCTCGGCTGGCGATTTAAGGGACCAAGTAATTATAATCTTGATGCAGATAAGCCCTTTATAGAATTGTAAAGCTCGTTAGAGAATGAGAAAAGAATTTTGTCCGTGATTTTTTTTCCTCTTTAATTATTTATGTCTACTGATGTATCGTCTTACATTAAATTAAGAGGCAATATCAATCTGTCCATGGTTGATTTGATTTCTTTGAGCCGTCTACAAAGTTTTCTTTTTCAATATTTTAATAAAAGTTTAGTCAATTTAACTCTCAAGTAGCTACGCCACATTTCATATGCAATACCAATTTATTTCTAAGAAGCAATTTTGACAATACACATTGAAAATATTAGTAAAAAGAAAAAAATATAGAGAATTTTACGTTCAGATTTCTACGTGGATGCGGCAACACAGTAAAATAGAAAAGTTAAAAAATTCATAGCAGCGTGCCAATAAAAAAAAAGTCGCGCCATAGCCGTCGTACCCTATCCCACTAAACTAAACACAAGTAATTCCTTAAGAGGGGAAGATGCAGCCCCTACTCGTTAACTAAAGACTCCACAGACGCTGATACATCGAGGTCTGAGCGTTTACCACGATCACTAGCACTTGATTGAGTGTCCCTGTTTATCCTGCAAAGGAAATGAGCGTGATAATTTATGGACAAAGTTGTATCTTTATGGTTATCAGAGTTTGGAGGTCAGTCGGAGGTTGAATTATTTGACGAACATCGAACTACAGTGGAGCCAGGGACTATAGTAACGACTACTCTGGTGAGATGATTTTTACAGTGAATCAGAATGTTTTTCATTTTGACAGGAGCCTAAGTCTGCTATTTTTATAAATTCGTCATTCCAACACGATCCCATTTTGCTAAAAGTTCATAATCTGATAATTCATAATGGTCGATCATTGATAGGTCAATGATCGTATTGTGTCGTGTATCGGTCTTGTGGTAGAATGGCAATATCGAGCTGTCTTGAAACAAATTAAAAGTAATGACTGCACAATGGCGTTCTAATAGTAAGTTACTGATCAAAGGAACTGTCAAAATTTTTGCAGTTATCCGCATACGTCAAATATTCATTTGTCATTATGTACGAGATTACCATTCTATACCATTTCTTTCAATGGAGTGTCAGTGGTTGACCATTGGAAAGTCATAATGACGCCATTATATTAGTAGATTACCAAACTTGGTCAAAATAAAGAATTATGAAGTCAATGATAGACCATTCTAATACTTTGTAATAGCAGACTTGAGGCCCTGGCCTGTTGGTCTAGTGGTCAGTGGCCCTGACTGCTACGCCAGAGGTTGTGGGTTTGATTCCCAGCCAGGACAAATGTTTGTGTGATGAGCACGATCATTTGTTCTGTGTCTGGGTGTAATTTATCTATAACATGTATGTATTTAGAAATATATAAGTATGTTTATTTATTTATTTATACTTCATGCACATAAAGGTACAGAGGCGGACTTAATGCCTTAGGCATTTTCTACCAGTCAACCTTTGGGTGATGCAGAGAAGAATAGTGGTAGGTGCAATAAAAGAGAGAGAAGGGAAAAAAAACCAATATAAAAAAGATATACAAATGAATCATAGATACAATACAACATAGGTAAATATTATATATACATAATTTAATGAACTATACAGATATTGGTCCAAAACGACAAACAGAGAAACATTAACGTTGTGATGATACTACTGCCAACTTCTTACGAATATGCTCGCGAACCTCAATCTTGAATCTTAATCGGTTTGTAACCATCCTGACCTCTTGGGGGAGCGCATTCCACAGAGAAATAGCCTGAACAAAGAATGAACAGTGAAGGAAGTCTGTGCGATGAGTAGGACATAGTAGAAGACGGTTATGAGATGAGCGTAGATTTTTATTGTGGTTAGCGCAAATGTATTGAAAGAGAGGGGCTAAATAACTAGGGGAAATGGGAGAATTGAGAAATGAAAACAAGGTAGTGAGTGCCCGTTGCTCTCTGCGCTGACGTATGGGCAACCACTTTAGAAGCGATCGATGTGCAGAGACATGATCATATTTGCGCAGATTGAAAACAAATCGAATGCAGTAATTTAGAAGACGGTCGAGTTTATTGAGGAGATCTGTATTCAGGTCATAGTAACACACATCACCATAATCGATGATAGGAAAAATTAGGGTCTGTACAAGCATAGCCTTCGTGTTTGATGGCAAAAAGTTTTTAAGACGATACAGGGCCCGCAGCACTCCCGTAACCCTCTGACTAACGCTAACGACTTGAGTACGCCAGTTTAGGGTGCTATCGATGCGCAAACCCAGATCCTTTACGTCAGTGCTGAATGGAACGATCGTAGAGTCGAACAAAACCGGTGGCAAAGTTGCAGAATCCACTTTGGCGATGCTTCGAGTGCTCCCAATGATGATCGCCTGACATTTATTGGGTTCACTGCAACACCAAATTTATCAGCCCACGTTTTAATGGCCATCAAGTCCCTATTTATCTTTTTGATAGCATCAGATATTTCATCGACTCCCCCTTGGCAGTACAACTGGAGGTCATCTGCATAGAGATGATACGCACACTGAAGAACGGAAGTAATGAGATTAATAAAAATAGAAAATAGCAGAGGAGAAAGAATGCCGCCTTGTGGAACGCCAGTTGTCAAATCGCACCAGCGAGAAGAAGTGTCTCCAACGTGAACCGACTGCTGACGTTCCTGAAGGTAGGAGGTGAACCATTCCAGTGCTTCAGGAGAGACCATTAAATAGGACAGAACGGCTAACAGAATATCGTGATTGACGGTATTGAAGGCATTCGAGAAATCGACCAACACTAGTACAGTGACTTTGGTATCTTCCAGTCCTGCCCTTATATCGCCAGTCACTTTAAGGAGGGCGGAAACAGTGCTGTGCCCCGGCCTGAACCCAGACTGTAGAGGGCTAATCAATGAGTTGAAGTGCACAAAGTTAGAGAGTTGTTTGTGGGCACAGGCCTCAAGCACTTTGGATAGGAAGGGAAGGATTGAAATTGGGCGGAAGTGGGTAGGAAGAGTGGGATTCGGAATTTTAGGTAGCGGATGAACATAGGCTTTTCGCCACAAGGAGGGGAATACACCAGAGTACAAGGAGAAGTTTACGATATGGGTAATTGCGGGTAGGAGTTCATCCAGAATGGTTATGATCATACCACGAGTGATATTATCACATCCCACTGCTTTGGATTTGATGGAGAGGATGATTTTTCTGATCTCTCCCGGCTCAACTGGAACGAAACGAAAAGGATTAATATAAGGACGCGTTAGACCAGAGATTAGAGACAGAGTTTGTTGTTTGGTTAGATGATCCATGTTTATCAGTTGTCTAGTACTCATAGGACAAGCTCTGCTTAGTTTTTGGACTAGATGGCGTAGTGTGATAGTTGTGGAATATTATTATCATTATTTTTGTGAAGGGAAATGACTTAGTCTTTTCCCCCGCTCTAGATGGAGCGATGTCTTAAACTTTTAATCACTAAAACCCACCCGTGTTTCTTTAGTTGTCCTTTGCGTTACTGGACCTCGGTAACTCTTTCGAACATTACCGCATGAAGGCTTGGTTTAAGAGTATGTAGGTAGGCGCGAAAAACGATAACGACTTAATGTGTCACATTGAGTCATTACCTATTTGAAGCCTATATATACGCATGCCTGGACGTATTTCTGCTCATGTGATGTCGACGATGTAGTACTTATTGTATACTAGCTTCTGCTAGCGACTTCACCCGCATGAAAATAAGTTTCTTCATACAAACTTCCAACCCCGGTTTTACCCCCTTAGGGGTGGAGTTTCGTAAAATCCGTTCTTAGCGGATGTCTACACCTTATAAAGAACCTATTTGCCCAATTTTATGTTTGTAAGTGTCATAGTTTCTGAGATTTCGTGATTAATCAGTGAGTGGTATTTTGCTTTTATAAAGATAGATAATAACAAGGTATTTGGTTTTTCCTATAATATATTACCGATTTAAATACAGATTGCTTTTGTCCTAACTCATTAGGACTAACTGATGTGTAAGCTTACACATGAAATATGTCAAAGGATTGTTCTCACATAACAATTACGGTTCGTAGAATAGTGCTATATAATTCGGACCTACTTTGACGCAATATTTCAATTGTTGTGAATTTACGCAGTATTGCGTTAAAATGATAGATCCGTTCTAATTTTACTTTTGAGTACGGCTGGTACAGTAGCTGAGCAAACGGTTGCTGCGTTACGTGTAAGTTCCATTCCCGCACGAAACAATAACGTAAGGCATGCAGATAGTTTTTCTGGATCTGGGTCTCTTGTAGATGTGATTTTACATGTTTGTGAACGCTCCCACGATAGAGGAGTACATTCTTAATGTTGAACAAAGTGTTTAAAAAAAAGGAAAAAAAATCGTAAGGGTTTGAGAACATGGTACCTAACATACCATTTTTTTTGGCTACATTTCGAATAGATTTTCGTGAGAATTAAAACTATAGTTAATGATAAAACTTATTTCTTTTTTTTACAAAAGAATCAAATCAAATGTATTTATTTTAAATAGACCATTTACAGGCACTTTTGAACAGTCAAATGTCGATCGATCCAAAAAAGAAAGTGAAGCTAAATTGCACGTTCCAAAGCGTAGATGTCCATGGAAGAAGAGTTTCAAAACTTTTTCATGTGGATCTACAATCACGTCGAATTTATTTGGTAAAATTCTCCCTGGATCGTTTTGTACAGAAAACTTAGGTTTTTATCTATTATGAAACCCTTGCGGCTTTGTTTGAAAGAGTTACCGCGGTCCTGAAACGCAAAAGGCAAGTGAAGTCGAACAATTCCTCTTGCTTGCCAGAGCATGATATTTCATAATTATTTCAAAAAAATCTTAAATTCATTTATGATACAAAATACACCCATTCCTACCAACCGGGTACGAAAGCTTTCTCTGTTGGAAAGCCACTCTAAAATCTAAAAATAAACTAATTTGTCACCGCCTTTACTCCAGTCATGTGCACAAAATTAATTATGTGGTGTGACAAGCCGCGTCACTTTCATAAGTCTACAATTTTAAACTAAACGACACTACATTTGAGAACACTGAAGTCTAGAAAGGTTTTGTCGTTTTTTGTGTTGAGAGGGGTCAGCTTTCTGAAACAGTGAACTCCATGGACTAATTATAATCTTTAGAACATGTTATAAAAGTTACTACGGTGAAGACAATAACGACGCAAACAAATCTGGTATTTGTCATTTATACTTTTGTTTTTTTAGGGGGGGGGGGGGGGCTGTCAGACTTTTGATGACTGAAACCACATCTATATTCCTTCTTTGCCTTACGCCAACCCAGTAAGCTTTGGCCCTGCTGGGCTTCTACGTTTTTGCTGACATCTCTTTGAAGCGCGCGTGGAACACTACGCGCCGTCGGCAACTCGGGCTCGGTGCGGACAGCGAGCTACCTATTTCTCGTCCTCCGCAAGCCCACGCCTAAAGTATATTCATTTATAATGGACATACAAAATTTCTACCATAGCGGTAGTCGCTCACTTTTGACTGAAAACTTTAGTCGTTTATATACGTTAACTCGTTGGTCCTAGATGTCATGTAGATCTTTGATAGTTGTTACGGGTAATCAGAAGCCAGAAAAAAACCAGTGAACCAGTGTTATTCAGTTACTGGGTAGTAGGTCAGATAGACAGTCCCCGCATGTAAAATCAGTACTTCACATATGCATTAGATAAGCTTTATTAATTTTACATATTTTTATTATATTTTAGTAGCAGTACAATGCTCTACCACTGTCTCAACCGTGTCATCAATTTCTAAAACGACACTAACTATTCATTCAAGATCACACACAGAACAATTCGTCTTACTAATTCTCGATCAACATCATTTCCTTGTTTCGCAAAAAATAAAATAGTTATAATAAATAAATACCCATTATTCTCTTCTAACTTTACTAGGGTCCTGTTTATTGGCTACGGAGTTATCTTCCGTCGGGTGGTTCCGAGGTTCCAGCCCTTCATACATTATTCAGGAATGGTCGCTCATCATACGCCCATATCGGGTCGAATGTTCCCCACACTTTATTGCTTATTTTTCTCCTCTAAATATTATATAATGATGGTTTCAGTTGCTTGACTTTGTGATGACTATTTGCTGTTTATTATTTTTTGTGGGGTATTATTTTCTGTTGAATGGAATATTACCCATTCTGGGTAAACTGTATAAACTCTAATACATATTACACGGTTCACTCTAAGGAGTTGCAGTGGTCTGCAACTCCTCAAATATCCCCCTTATATCGAATGTTCTGTGAAGAGATAAGAGAAAGAGAGAGCCTAAAAATAAAATCACTTTATTTTCATGACAACACTTATCCAATTAACCCATTATGTTCCATTACTGGGCGATGGCCGAAGACAAAGCCATTTCCACACACGTCTGTCTTCTACCAGACCCTCCGGTAAGAGTCAAGTTAATATCTCCATCTTGTTCTTCGTGTACCGCGACGTCACTTTGTACTGGAAATTCACACGACAATGGCAATCACACCTTTCAAAGAAAACACATTCGAACAGGAATTTATTAAGGGAACCGGCGTAATAGTTCAACATTTCCATTTCAAAAATGTCGACCACAACACTGCAGACAATCCATTTGCCTCGCTTAGAACGCTACCAATAAAAGCCATAACTATCGAGCAATACCGGTCAGCTCGCAGACTCGAAAGTTCACAATGGATTCACAAAAACCGCCAGCCAGTTGTGCGAAACTGGTAGTATTAGTTACGAATCGAATACGAAACTACTAGTTTCGAAATGACCGTCACAGAAGTACGACATAAAGGGGACCTGCCTTTATTTATATATATAAAAGGAGAAACTGACTGAAATATCACACATCACATGGCACGCATCAGCTGATAGCTGCTAGTGTGTCTTACCAAATAATAATAATCATTGTGCCGACCGTCGTGCCTGCCAATGGCCTTATAGCCAAAAGCTTCGACGACCATTTGTCGACGCTGTCGTTGCGCGGCTGGATCAAGGGACCTGATACAGGAGGCAAATCCTCGATACGGCTCGCATTATGAGGAGGTTCCTATTTCTGGAGCCCTAACCACCGGTAGCTTGGACCCTGCTCCCGACACCGACGGACTATTTACATTATTTTGTAACAAATATTTAAAAATATAAATTATACGTGAATAAGATAAATAAAAATTTAATAATGATATCAACGCACAGCCAACTACTGAGACTAGGAGGGAAAAATTGAGCACAAGGTTTTTATGATGTAAGCGAGCACTGAGAGAAGATTTTTCCCCCTGTTCCTCACTAAGGAGGTGAAACGGGGGTTTTGGACCCCCGTTTCAATTCCCCGTTTGAATAGAAAAAATATTATCACGGGAGCAAAGCCGCTGGCAGAAGCTAGTTAGAATGGAAACGGTCACGTTCCCTTTTCAAAAATGAGCAGGAAAGCAAGTTGATTAAACAAAGCCAATAATTACTGGCCAGTTCGCAGATTCGCAGAACGGCTTCACAAAAAACGTCCTAAACTACTGTAGAGTTGCACGAAATACCCGGCTGCATGTACAAAGTGCAGTGAATTTTCACCGGTTTCCTTGTTTCCTGTGATGAACATTAACCTGCTCAAAAGCTGAAACGGCTCTCCTGTGTTGAATGCTCCACTCCAATAAAACTTTTGTTTTTCACCCACTAAAAATGCACACAACCCATTTCGACGCAGCCAGTGCAATTATGTTGGTTCCCATTTAATTTGGGTTGGATATTGGGCAGAGTTAAAATCGTTTGTGTGGAAAATATTGTATTTAATGTTAGAAAGTTTTAAAGTAGTTTCTAACATTAAATACAATATTTTAATAGTTTTTTTTTTTAGTTTCGGCTTTTGGGCGGAGTGTGAGTGTGTCAGACTTTTACTGACTAAAACTCACTCCTATGTTCCTTCTTTCCCTTGTATTTCAAGGCTTCGGGTTTTTATTATAGAAGCGAACCAAAGTAAGCTTCGTCCATGCTGGGCACCTACCGGTTTGCTGACGACTTTTTGAGGAGCGCGTAGAACAGTACGCACCGTTGACGACTTGGATTCGGTCCAGACGATTACTGGACGGTCCAACGGCGAGCTACCCATTGCTCGCCGTCTGTAAGCCCGCGCCTACGGTGGCCGGAAATCGGGATCGAAATCCCTGCGGCGGTTGGGGCATGAGGACCGTTGGGTCACGTGATCGGCGGCCTTCTTTGCTAGTATTACTGCTTCGCAGAAGGAGGCGACCGCCTACCACTCCTCCTCGCTCCGGACCATGGCCTGTGCTAAAGCCCGGCGCGAGAGATAGCCACCGGCGATCGCCTCCACGAGGACACGGCGTTGCTTTGCCCAAGCGGGGTACACCTCCACCATGTGCTGCACCGTGTCCTCCGAGCGGTCCACACAATGGTGACACCCGGGCGTTTCTTCCGCACGAATCCGGTGCAGGAACCTCCCGAACTTACCACGTCCGGTGAGGACCTGCGCCATGCGGAAGGTAAGGACGCCGTGAGGTCTTTCCAACCACGCCTCAAAGAGGGGACTTACAGCCGAAATTGTGGCGTGCCCGTTATAAAGTAGGTATAAATATTTCCACGGAAATTCAACTTGGTTTGAAATATAAGGTTTTCCTATATAGTACTTGATTCTTCGAGAAGAGCTCTACAAACAACGGCAATTTCCTCTGACTGTTGAAGATACTTCGGTGAAGGTAGTCCAACTTTACTTGAAGTAGCTTTTCAACAATCATTATAAGCACACACCTCTTAGGGAAGAAGTTTAACAGTATTTAAAATTATTATTGAAAACTGGGCCTTTTTTGACTAACGAATCAGCATTGCCATTCAGCGTGGCAATGCTGCCAGTGTTCTGGGCACTGTTCCCGTTGACAGCAACGTGGATGAATTTTTTGATGCCACGTGAATTCTTTTTATACACGTTTTAACATAGTACTCTTAATTAGTTAAGTATTTATAAGGATGTAAATTATTTTTTTCTGGTATAAGTGTATAAAAGTCCAGCCCAAGCAATCGCCTCAAGTCGGCCACGCCTCCTATTCCTTTGTTCTGACCTGAATGAGCATTGAGATAATTTCAGAACAAAGGAATCGGAGGCGTAGCCGACTCGAGGCGATCGACGAAAGCGAATAGAAACGAAACGGTTGTAACTTGGCTAGAGGGGCAGCAGTGATACCATGAGCTCTTAACACGACTCATTTTACGACCTAAACTGAACTGTTAAAGGGATGGAATTATATTTTATTGTATAACTTCATTCTTCTTTCTCGCTCGCACGATTAACATTTTAACACGTCATTGTAAGACCCTATTTCTTTTTTCAGTGGAAATATCATTCAAAGACATCCCCCGCTCTTGGGCGGAGCGAGATGTAGTGTTAGACTTTTACTGATTAAAAACCCACTCCTGTTCCTTCGTTGCTTTACATACCAGGGCCGAGTCTTCCTTTCAAAATCAGACCCTTGGCCCCAGTAGGCTTCGACCTTGCTGGGCCTCTACGGTAAGACCCCTGATATTGAAAACTGTAAACTTTTAACATCTTATTACGACTACGTTTCGATCGAGGACTCTACAGAATATGACACGAAGCCATATATTGGCCGCTAATTTGCATGCAGACCTTACTACTACACCCTCTAATTTCCCTGCCCATAACTCACACGCGGTCACGCCGACATGACAATCCACAAAACGTAGTCCTCGAACCACATACCAAATGCTACGTAAGGTTTCTTTACTGTGTACGTGGCAACGTAATAACCAATAGTCGTGAAATTATCAGTAAAATACGTACGATTATGAACGTTAATAGTAAAACTATTAAGTACAGTTTTGTGTGAGCGGTAATCGAGAACAAGGGTCACCCCACACTATGTTTACGAGCTAACACTGCCATCGAGAAAGCACACATAGAGTAGTGACGGTGCGTATCGATAAAGGTTTATCAAATTTATCCATTAACTTGTGTGTTCTGGCGCTAAAACCGTTCAAATGTATGGTCGTCAAACAGAAATGTGTTAAAGATAAATCTCTTTGGAAATGTAGGGTTTAACACAAAGTATGAATAAAACAAGCTTCATTTCTAATAATGTCGTTATAACTTAACTTTCATTGGAAATTCGAAATGGAATGCTAATTCTGGTCCTGATCTGGCTATTCTTTTTTACTGATAAATTATTTAATATCGAGGACCATTAAATACGGACTATTTCCTCTCCTAGAGGGGAGTTGAGTCCCAGCAGCGTAAACATAACAAGGCTGATTATGCTACGCTTTTGTTACGGGTAAAAGATTAAACGTCTTTGTACTTCAACTAAACGTTTCGGAATACAGTAGCTGTAGGTCACTCGTTTATACTACGTTTATTCAAAAATTCTTTTGACATTATTTCTATACACAGGAAAGCCACTTTCTATGTATCATATTTGTAGTTATTAAGTCTTTTATTTGTATGTTTGTCTGACAGATTTCGATGAAACTTTGATCCCTGAATAGGACCCTTCAAAGCATACTCGTTATCATGTACAATAAAGTTTATTCTATATATCTTTACTTTTAGCCTTTTCTGGGTTTTGTACCTCGAAAAGAAAAAACGGAATACTTATAAGATCACTCTGTTGTCTGACTATCTGTCTGCGTGTCAAGACCCTTTATTTAGAGAACTTGTGAAGGTATCGAGTTGAAATTTAAACCATATACTCAGGTCTACAGTTCCTTGAAGCTGTAAAAAAAATCAAACTTCTGAGTTAACGAAAACAAGATACAGCCGTTTATGTCACCAAAAACCTGTATTTAGACACTCTCAAGGGAATCAAAATTCATAGGATATTTCCCGTTGACCTAGAATCCTGAAATTTGGCATGAAGCAAGGTCTCATAGCACAAGTACAGAAAAAAACTCTGAAAGCTGTTTTGTTGTTACGTCACAAAAAAAAACATTTTTTGCGACTCGGAAAAATCTTCTTAACTCAATTCGGGAATTGAACTGTTTTTATAGGTAAGTTTGCGCGATTCCCACTTGCACTTGTCCGGTTTTTTTAGTGGGAAATCATTCATCATTGTATAACTTTCAGATTTTTTACTGACTAAAACCCGCCTGGGTTTTTTCAGTTGCCTTTTACGTGCTAGGGCCACAGTAGTTCTTTTGAATATTAAGTTTCGTTTTCCTGGTTCCGATTTTTACTCAAGCGAAACTACACAGAACATAATATAGCTTGGCATATTAATACTCCAAGTGCCAAAGTCTCCATGCCTACTGTGTTATAATAGGGATTGATTGCGCCAGTGTCTAATCACTGATTAATTCACAATAACAGTTGATATAGCTGGGTTAGTGACAAATATCATGTCGGCTACTGTATACAGGATTATAGCCATTTATTGTAATCCCATC
This sequence comes from Mythimna vitellina, assembly GCA_949316375.1. Classification (NCBI taxonomy): domain Eukaryota; kingdom Metazoa; phylum Arthropoda; class Insecta; order Lepidoptera; family Noctuidae; genus Mythimna; species Mythimna vitellina. The sequence goes on from OX438696.1 coordinate 9,525,013, forward strand.
TATTGTGTTAGAGACTTGATGAGGAAGTGAAAACGGTGTAATGGTATTGTGTGAAGATATTTAGATAGATAAACTTAAAGCTACACTTCCATGTGTATATATATATATGTTACAGACAATGTGATTGTTACAAACAGCGATAATAACAAAGGCAGATATTATGTACCTATATTAACTGAGTTGTGCAGATAATTTTATAAAATCACTTTATCTTTATATAATTTTTCTAATATCATTTATAATAACTTAGCTAGTTGTAGCTGCGAGCCGGGATACTTATTCAACTTCTTGTAAAGTTTTTTTTTGCAGGTTATGCCAAATTGCATGCAATTTGGCATAACCTGCAAAAAAAAACTTTCATTCATTCAAATTATATTTTAATCAACATGTTGATTAAAATATAATTTGCGACCTTGCTATATTATTTGCGCAATTCTGTCCCAACAATCAATTTCTTTGAATAGCCAGCCGCCACAACCGAGCTACAACCGTTTCGTTTCGATTCTCTTTTCGTTGATGGCCTCGAGTCGGCCACACCTCCTATTCTTTTGTTCTGACCACATGACTGAACGTTAATATGACGTCATAATAAAGAAATCCGAGGCGTGGCCTACTCGAGGCGATCAACGAAAAGAAAATCGAAACGAAATGGTTGTAACTTGGATAGGGGGGCAGATATTATAGCAGATATCCTTATCCTTACATATTATTATAAAACAAATACCCTTGAGGACCCCTGTCTGTCAGCGATAATCTAAAAAAAAATCTTTTTCCCTAGGTACTTTGCGCAAGACTTATGAAAAATACTAAAATAAATTGTTACAAAAACGAAACCACTTACTAAAAGTGGTGGTGAATATCAGAAATGCGAATATTCCTGGTCCATAAGAAAACTCAGTAAGTATAATAATGTTTGTTCACATGTCAGAAAGCCGGCAGACAAAAGCACTTAGCGTGTTATCTTTAACTGGATTCACTCTTTATTTACTTACATTATTAATAAGCTTGACTGTCACGTTATTATGTCTCTCCGATTTAAGCAATGTTATTTTTATTGTTATAAAAAATAATTAGGACTACCATCATACATCACTTAACGCCTGGTATATAAAAGTACTGTAATATGTTAAAGACAAAGTTTTCAAAAAATATCCAGTAAAGTGAATAAAATCCTCCAATTCAAGCCAAGTTATTTTTATTTATTTATTTAAACTTCATGTACAGTAGTGGTACATAGGCGGACTTAATGCAACAAGGCATTCTATACCAGTCAACCTTTGGGTTAAAAAAAAACAACGCTGAATACTGTTGTATGGAATTAAAAAAAAAATGGGGACTACTTGTTAGGGGTTTTCTTTATCAAGTCATCATCGATGGAGTGGAAATAAAACCCAAAGCTGGTTCTGTACTTTTTATTATTAAATGTTTACAATGGTTAAAAGTGAAAAAGTGATAGTTCGTCACCGTGTTACAAAATCAGGAAGTGAAGTTTCGGATCGCTTGTGCGGTGGTTTGTATCGCGTCTTTGGTTCCCGCTTCCCGCGCTGCTGATGTCATCGCGCCACTGTTACGTAGATATTTGTGTGCTGATCATAGATAGCGTTGTAGTCGTCAACGCTACTATTACATACCACTGTCTAAACTCAAACAAGTACGTGTGACAAGTACATAAAAAAAACAACCAACTTTTCGTATAATTATATTCCGATAAGAATTTGATAGTTTATGGGTTTTGTTTTTTTTATCTTCTCATATATATTTTTTTCAATTGCACGTTCCGTAAGTGTGTTCGTGGTATCATAGTGGGCCCTATCAGAATACTAGCAATCCGTTATTTATTGCTTTAAATATCTTAGCATATGCTAAGGTAGACACCTTAGCATATGCTACGATATTTAGAGCCAAGTCTTTTAAAAAATACTTTTGGGCCTCCGATTTTTGATGAATTGCTTTTTTTATTATTTCCTTCATTCATTCCAAACTCAAAATTAGTATATTTTAAAATATTAAAAAAAAAATATAAAAACAAAGGGCATTACGTAAAACTATCTCAACCCAACAACAGATTTGAAACAGGTGTCATAAGAAGCTTCTAGTTAAATAGAGGTTTTTCTATTATTCTTGCTTCTAATACAGATAGTTTTACACAATATTTTGAACACATATAGTTATGTGACATATCTCAAAAATATGGGGTTTAGGTTTTATAAAACATTATATTTTAACCTAACCTGACCTAAGTTGCGCGCACATAATATCCATTGTATGGTATATAGGGTTACGGAGACACATTAATTTTAATGTACCAGCACAAATGCTTGTTCATATTTGTAACAGATGACTAATAGTAAATGTATGTGAAAAAACGAACACATTAATTTAACAGGTTTTTTTTTAAATTAATTATATACTCCATATATTTTAACAACCAAATCAGCTGTTTGGTATTTTGTCGACAGGAATGAACAAACTAACATGTATTCCATGTCTGTTGGAGGGTGGGAACGGTGGCCACACAAAATCCGGCATCCTCCTTTAAGAACATAAAAATAGTAGCCCACTAATATGGAGAACAGGGTCCAAGGTATCGTAGGTCAGGGCTTTTGAGAGAGCCATCTTCTAACACAACGTTACCTACATCTATTATGATAGCTAATATTTTCATAAAAACATCAGACAAACTTTGATCTAGTCACAATTATAGAGTAATTATAATTGTATTGGAGCAAAACATAGTGTTCTCCTGTGATTGGCAATTTTCTATTGTTTAGTTTAAAGCGTTAAACCAAACAACAGAAATTGCCAAACATAATTTTCAATAGATAATATTATAAGTTAGTGTCCAACACACATATTGCGTGAGCATATACAGTAATATTCAGCTTGTATACCTTTTATTAGTTAATTAGCGAAGCTGAACGGAAAAAGCTAATTCATTACTTGATTGCAGCCAAGCAAGAATGAGTAACGAGGTATTTTTAACAACACTAGTTTTTAAATTCCTGTAATATGTTAAAGACTTAGCACTTAGTTTGCAAAAAATATCCAGTAAAATTAATAAAATACCAGGAAAAAAAAATGAAAATTGTGAAGTGGAGTATTAGATTTATTTTAAGGATTTATCACAAATTCAAAGCTACCAGACTGATACTAAATTTGTATGTAGTACCCTACTTCCAACAAAGTAGTACTAGATCACAATTAAGACAATATAAAAAATTTTATTATTATATATTATATATACATCTTAACTAATAAATATTATAACTTAATAAGTATTTAAACAAACTGAAAATAATATTATGTACAAACTGGTAGAAAAAGAACTCATAGGGCATCAAAAAATTCGTCCACATCGATGTCAATGGGGCCAGAGAGCTGGGCTTTTCTTCGCTCAACGAATTAGCATTGCCATCCAGCGTGGCAATGCTGCCAGCGTTCTGGGCACTTTTCCCATTGACATCGATGTGGACGAATTTTTTGATGCCCTATGAGTTCTTTTTCTACCAGTTTGTACATTATAATAAAAAGATACAAACTTTATCAGAAAAATACATATATATGTAAAAGGAGAAACTGACTGAGTGACATATTCACGTACAGACAAAATTACTCGGACTAGGAGCGTGAAATTTTGTAGATCTCCTTTTATGACGTAGGTGAGCACTAAGAGAGGATTTCCCAAAATTCGCCTCCAAAGGAGATAAAACGGGAATCAAAAGCTTGTATGGCCGCTGACAGAGGCTAATTGTTATAAATTGTTGATATGATTCATATTTATACAAAAAAAAAAAAAAAAACATTTCAAAACTTTTGATACTAAACTAACAACCTACATTCTAAATTCAAAAATATATATTTTTCCAACAATCAAAAAATATAGCAACAACACGAAGCTATTAGGGTAGTTGCACACTTCATAGTGCACTCGTTTATATTGCGCGTTTTTTCACATTGCCATGGCACGCACGTAGAGTGAGCGCACTAATCGTTAGCCTACACTATTGTCATCAGGTTGACTACATATTCGACACATATGTCGCTATGAATACGGCGATTAAATGATAGATGAAAAAAATAACTAGGAAGGGAAGTATATTATGAAAATGCATTGCAAATTTAACATGATTGTATTAGCTCCACCCGAGTAGTAACTTTTTTTCTCCTATATTCAGGCGTTGACTTTTCCTGTGACTACTATTTGTATGTTTAGTTCCTGAATCAGAGCAGATGCCGTAACTTAGTAATGATGATAGTATTTTGGTGTTTATGGTAATATGATCAGTACTATGATCTCATTTACTGATTTAGAATCCAAATTTATTGTTGATTATATTTTCAATAACTTACTCTTCCAATTTTTGATACAGACTTTTTAAACTAAATAATGCCAGTTTTTATTCCTTTCTATGGAGGACTTCTACTGGTTTTTTTTTTTTTGGGTGGGAAAATCATCTAATGACAAATCCCGCTCTTAGGCGGAGCGCGAAATAGTGTCAGACTTTTACTGACTAAAAACCCACTCCTGTTCCTTCATTGCCTTCTTCCCAGGGCCCCAGGTTTCGCTTTCACACTACCCATGGCCCCAGTAGGCCTCGACCCTCTGGGCCCCTACGTTTTGCTGACATCTATCTGAGGCGCGCGTGGAACAATACGCGCCGTCGACGACTTGGCTTGGTTACCGGATGGTCGGACGGCGGGCCACCCATTGCTCGCCGTCCGCAAGCCCGCGCCTACGGTGCCCGGAAATCGGGATCAGAATCCCGGTTGCTTATGGTTTACTATGATCTCATTTACTGATTTAGAATCCAAACTTATTGTTGTTTATATCTTCAATAACTTACTCTTCCAGTTTTTGATACAGACTTTTTAAACTAAATAACGCAAGTTTTTATTCCTTTCTATGTAAGACTTCTACTGGTGAACATTTTTATACAAAAAATATAGACGGTGACTTTTCAAATCTATACATATAATAAAACAGTAAAATTCTTTTGGGATGGTATTAATTGGCGCAAAAACTACTGAACCGATCCTGTTCAAATTTTGCATACACAATCCTTATAGGTCAGGGCAACTGATAGGCTATAAACTATCACGCTATTTGCTATGGGGGGTGAGCAATAATCCAAAATGTAGGTATTGAACGTCATTTGCCGCGAGTTCAATTCCCAGCTACAGTTAAATATTTTGTCATTATTTTGTCTTATTTTTTTGTATTAAAATAACTTTTACCATTTTTTCAAAATAAAATTGACATTTCTATTCGATATTTTCTAAATATTTTGTACAAACTAATCAAAACACATAATAAAATCAAAGCGACGAATAAAACCACGTACTATAATGTTACATTATTCCATTTAGCTGCAAATTTAACTTCTAAAACGAAAATCATCACGCTATCATCGTTAAGGAGCCAACCAGTCAATTATGACGTTTATATAAGAAAGTCTATTTTATAGTTTATTCATCGAAGACCGCAGCGCAGTGGTTTCGCATCTAGACTTTAATGTAATGTGAAGGTGGTTCAAATCCCGTACGGCTCTCTTACGAGAAATTTTTGTTCTATTTTGTCATCGTGAATAAGATTTTTTTATATATTTTTGCATGCTTACAATTTTTTTCTACGTATATAATATATCTGTAGAAATTTTTAGTGAAGTGCGTATTATTAATTTTAGAAATCGATGTAAATAACTTTTATACATTTAAATTGTGTGGAACTTGATAATTATCTTACTTAGGCTTTGTTTCATCGCAATGAAACAAAGCAGATGAAAGACAAACGGTATGAAATCAAAGTTTTCGAGAAGTAAAATATGACACCACACGCAACTCGCAACGCCATCTAAAGACTCAAAGTAGAAATAATGATGACAATGACGGTTGAACTTCATATTAAATTTGATAGATGGCATTGCGTATTTTACGTAATTTTCTGGGTGGCAGAAGAATGGCCATCGCCCACGATTACAGTTATGGTTAAACTGGTGTTAGACGGAGGCATTTTTAACAATCCTACAGCTTATTTTTATTATATTTTTCGCATTATAGTAACAAGCTAATTGACCATGATTATTCAAGGGATACCATCCAAAGACGATAAAAGTAAATAGCTATATGTATTTAATTATTCATTTTAAAATAACACGGCCACATTTTCGGAAGGGGTTACAGGGTACCTTGCGTTGGATGGTCCCCAGGTGGACCGATGACCTGGTAAGGGTCGCGGGTATCCGATGGATGAGAGACTCACAGGACCGGTTATTATAGCGACACTTGGGGAGGTCTATGTCCAGCAGTGGACATCTTTCGGCTGAAATAATAATGACGATGATGGCACCTTTTTTTTCTTTTTTTAAGGGTGGAAATCATCCAATGACTTCTCCCGCTCTGGTTGGAGCGGGAGGACGTGTCAATCTTTTACCGACTAAAACTACACCTGTGTCTATCACTACGCGCTGTTGAGGATTGGGCTCGATCCTGTCAACTACAGGACGGCTAGCTACCCATTGCTCGACGTCCGGAAGCCCGCGTCTACCGTGATTGGTAGTCGGGGTCGGAATCTTGGCTCGGCGTGAGGCCGTTCGTTCCCTAATGCGTGCGGCCTCCGCCTTCGCTAGCATTACGGCTTTGCAGAAGGAGGCGACCGCCTGCCACTACTCCTCGCTCTGGATCAGAGCCCGGCGCGAGAGGTCACTGACGCCGATTGCCTTCACGAGGACACGGCGGTGCTCCGCCCTTGCAGGGCACATCTCCACTGTGTCCTCCGGCATGATGGCACCTTGCGGATTAATAATGGTGTGTTTTATTATTTGCAGACACCGCTTCATATAAAACGGGATCGAATGTGTTTTTCTGACCACAGTTCGACAACGTATGATGTATCTCAGATTCCTTACAGCCTTACGTCGATATCTGGACGTTACCTCTTTGCAATGAGTGGTGACCAACACTGGAACAACCCTCTAAGGGAGGCCAGTCCAAAAAATGTAGCAGCCGATAAGTGTTATCCCTGAGATAACACTTATCGGCTGCTACATTTTTGAACCATAATTTCATTGTTTTATGGATAAGCTCAGGACTGTTGTGGGTGTTTCGGACGGTTTCTGTTCTGGGTTCGGTTGAAAGTACCCTGATATTACCATTTTGTGAATCACCTGGAGGACTCGGTGTAGCATGCGGTTGAGGTCTATCCATCTTGAGTGAACCGCCGTGTCCTCATAGAGGCAATCGGCGTCAGTAATTTCTCGGTTTGGCCATCAATATGCGAGTTCGATTGAACGGGGATACACGCGCACAAGGTTTCGCCGTAGTTTCATTCATAAGTTGGAGACTCTTCATAAGGTAGTTCCTACTATGGAAAAAACATTTGTCTTATATACGGGGATATCAATTAAATACACACCAAAATATCCTAGGTGAACAAGTAATTCTAACGCCTAAAATGATCAAACTGCAACAATCAATGCAAGCATGCTCTCGCCAATTCTTCATAAGTACTGTTGTGGAAGAAGATTTTATTTATTAAATCCTTTATGCACAAACGTACAGCGGCGGACTTAATGCGGCAGGCATGGATGATGATGGTAGTTTTTGGATTCACTTAAGGCTTTTCACTATCAGTGCACGTTATCCAGCTGAAGGTCGGTGTCCCGATTTTGCTCCTTCGTTTATCTCTACCAAAGCTGTCTAACTGCTTAAACTCTTCAGTGAAAAGTTATTGAGGCGAAAATTGTTATGGGAGATAACTCTTTCGATCAATCTTGCAGCCCTAGCAGATATCGGCCCTAGAGGGCCCTATCCATTTGCTGAAATCTTTTTGAGTCGCGCGTAGAATACTACGCGCCGTCGATTCAGGACTGCTTTGACCAGACGGCCAGACAGCACCACCGCAATCCCGTGTTTGCGATGGCTGGGAATTGCCTTGCGGCTTTCAACACCAGGAGCGTCCCTTGCAGCGACCGCTGAGGAGTCAGGATGTCCTATCTCTCATAGTTTCAGCCACCTTCTTTGATCGTAGTGCTTCACTGAAGGAGGCTACTGGTTGTCATTTTCTCCACCAATCGCCCCCATGAGCACACGGCGGCGCCGGCGCTCCGACCAAGCGGGACTGACTTTCGCCGTATACTCCATCGTATTCTCCAGGCGATCCGCACAATGGTGAGACCCGAGTGTTTCTTCCCGCTGAATTCGATACAGATATCTTCCGAAACACCCACATCCGGTGAGTGCTGCACAAAGAGAGGATGCCGTGACGCCTCTGTAGTCACTCCTCAAAGACAGGCATTAACACTGCGATTGTGGCGTGCTCACTGTGGCGAGGGGTTAAAATCATACAATGTTGTTTTACGAGAACATAAATCAGAAACATATATAAACTAATGACTTTTCCCTTGGGGCAGATACTCTTTCTATTCATTAACGTTCATAGATCTGGATTTGGACGAGTACATAACATGTTTCCTGAAGGTAATTTGCGTTTTTACCTTTAACCGTTTTATTTGAAAGTACAATAAATAATTGCGATGCTTTCGGAATGAATTGCAAGCACAGAGTGATTGTACAGTTTTACGAACTTAACGCGGACGAAGTCGCGGGCAACAGCTAGTTTTAAATAAATCATACCCATATCTTAATTATATCAATGGTTATCCACAGATGCATATCTTAATTGCCTTCACTATACCTTTGGGTCATTTAATTTCGGTTATTTCCTTCCAGTTATAATATAAGCATCATTACTTTACAACAAACAAGAGGACATCATTGTAAAGCCTTTGGGACGACCCAAAACGGATACAGAATAGGCTTATTTAGACGTCTCGTATTGTAATCCCAAGTACTTAAGTTAGGCTATTCTGGGATTTTAGAATTATTACTGAATTTACTATCGTTCTAAGTGTTAACATAATGTATATAGTAATAAGTATTGATTGTATTTAAGAAGCTATGAGGTGGTCGCCTAGACTTGCCTATATGCCTCCAACCTGGACTTAAAAAAGTATTGTGTAAGTAGATACTTAATATATGTATGTATGTAAAAAGAGCTACAAATTAGTGAGTGACAATGACCTCTGTAAAGACAGCTATCCGGATTTGAGCTTATAAATGTCTACTACTGTAACTTAATTTTATAAAATACAAAATTTGGCTATGATGGAGCTACATAGTCATTATTGACAAAGCTCCAAAACAAAGACTTTTTAAAATAGGAACTTTATGCTACTGAAGCTGCTACTGAAGCCAAGGAACACAAAAAAAGACAATGGATACTGATCATCTCGGTAACAAGTTCCCTTGTGATAATAAAATACTTCTCACGCAGATTAAGGCGATGCATCACGACATACATTTTCAATTTTTTATACAACCGTTCTTACGCGATTATGACGTTATTACATATTTTTCATTAGATATTTTGGAAACACAGTATCTTGTGGATATTGGCTAGGCTTCTATTGAAATCAATTTATAAATTTGAGTAAAACTAATCTAGTAACGACCTCTGAAAATCTGCTGTTTTGCATGAACTTTGACACTTCATAATTTACTCAAAAATTAAAAAAGTCACAAAAGTATAACAATAGAAGCCTTGCAAATTTAATCAAGATTCTGAATGTCATAAATTTTTTTCAAAAACATAAGGATTTAAAAAAAGTGAAATATTCGAGTAAATCACGGAACTACCGAATGCTAACAGAGTTTTCAGGCGTTATCTCTGTTTTTTCGCGTTGTCTTTTCGTCAAACATCCGGTTGGATTGCGTTAGATGAAGTAACAAACCATGCTCGATGTTGACAATAGGCGAGTGAAAAATGGCCCTAATTCCCGAGCAGTGCTATAAAAAAGTGACTTTCTGAAACCTACTCCTCGGTAACGGCCAGGTTCCAAGGTTTGAAAAAAATATATGTTTATTATAGATTCATGTACATTATCTACATATATTATTTCGTAACAGTAATACTTAATCCCCCTCCTAGAGAGAGGAGACCTGAGTCCCAGCAGTGAGGACATTAATAGGCTGATTATAATTATGCTAATACTTAATCATGTTTTTCGCTTGTTTTTCCTACTTCTTCAAAACGACTTTGATCTTTAGTTTGTTTACACAAAATAAGTGTTCTTCAGAATATGTAAATCAATCAATATTTTGTAAAGAAAATGAATTTAAAAGAGAAAGAAATTGGATTTAAAGGTCAGCGGGGTTCTATCCGGGCGCAGCTGGCCGGAAATAAAGCACTGATACTATATACTACGAGTATGTGTGCATTTAATTCGGGCTAGTTGTTCCTGGGACTATACACCTTAAATCGCCCGCCAGGGCCACGGGGAATTTCTGAAGAGAAAACCCGAGGTTGAACATAAAGGGCAACTGAAGGACATAGGTGGGGTTTTAGTCATTAAAAGTCTGATACATCCTCTTGCTCTACCCTAGAGCAAGAGAAGGAAGATTTCCAACCGAAAAAAAAACTCAGATCGAATCGCGGTCAATGTTTTGCTTCTAACAACCTCGATCGCTTCTGACAACTTCCTTGCACAATTTATCAAAGTATGACTTCATTAAACTTTCAACATTAATAGTCAAGACACGACCAGTTAACCATCAGCGTATTCCAAACAACTATTAAAAACTCTTTACTAGTTCTTCCTCTACTCGTTATTTACGCTTAAACTTGTACCAGTGGAATTACCCGTTGAAGTTAAGCTGGATGATTGCGTTTCGCTCGCGGTGAGTCCGGGTTTCTGTGTCAAATTCAGGGTTCAGTCCGGATTTAAGTATCAAACAACAAAAGCAACCCGATTTAGAGACCACTGGTATTACAACTTAGAGGGAAACTATGTACGTATCAAGATGGCTTTTGTGGAATAAAAGGGTTCAATGAAGGTTCAAATGGGAGTAAGAAAGATAAATGTTTGACTTAAATTGAATTGATATCATAATTCGAAGATCTTGGGAATGATTCGTTGAACCTTCTTTAAAATTCTTGATAAGTTCTAGGTAAGCTTGTATTTAGCACTAGGTTTTCTGCCAGCAGCTTTGCTCGCGTGAAAGTATAAAGCTATCGCAATATACCCTCAGGATTAAAAATACTTCATGCTCGATTTCAGGACATGATCTGCCCGTGTGACAATTTTCATCTAAATCCGTTCAGCTGTTTAAAAGCGTGATGGAGAGACACATGCTTTCGCTTTTATTATTTAATGTGTTGATTCTCTATTCTGGCATTAAGTGTTGTTCTTTTTATCAAAAAATATCTGTAATACCTATATCTTTAAAAAATCTCTTGCCTTTCAAACATAACATAAAAGGCAGAATATGCTATCATATTCTGCCTTTTTAGTGTCCTAGGAGAGGAAATGGGCCATAATTCACCACGCGAGCCCAGCGTGGATTTGTGGATGTCACATGTCTTCGAATTTTTGGTTTTAGTACATGCCGGTTGTCGTTGCGTTGTTTTCCTTCACGCTTTGAGAGCAGTGGTTATGAAATATATTACACAAAGTAAGGCGCATGAATGAGTTTGTATTCGCGACCAACAACTTGAAACTCAAGGCAGCTACCACTGGGCCACCACAGCTCTCAAAATAGAACTACATTGCGCACACGTGAGCCACGTACGCCGATCTGAGCGCGTCGGTTTCCATATATTTATATGATAAATAGACTTGCAGAGCTACATTAAATCTACGACACGCGCCGCTACGTAGAAATGAGGCGTGGTCCACGTGTGCGTCGGTCTAACGTAGTTCGCTCATTCTCAATTCAAAAGTCTAAGTTATTTACAAGATGCGGAACTATCCTATAGAACTACAGTCCTCCAGACATTTTTATGCAGAATTCCGGTATAAAAAGTTAATGAAGCATGTCCAGGCACGAGAAGATCATTAAAAACAAGTGTCTGTTGTCAAGTTTCCTCGCAAAGTTACTGTTCGCACTAACCGCAATTAAATTAATCAGACGATAAAATGCAGAGGAGGGAAAGAGTTTCTTAACTTCCTCTTTAATGGCTTACAACGACCGGATGATTGGATTAAGCGGAAGGTAATTTAGCTATTTTCGCCGTGTTTTGTCAAGCCAATGTGGCTGTGGTGTTTTCATCGGAAGCAATCATGCGTTCACTAAATAATAAAAGTGATATTTTAATTAGCCAAATATACCAGTTTAACATAAATGTTACAGTGCACCAAATTGTTAGGACCGATGATCTGGTGCGGGAATCCGATAGTTGCAAGACGCACAGGGCTATTCTTTGTGACGACAGTGACACTTAGGGGAGGCTAATCCAGGTATAATAGAATATGGCCATTTTTTTTGTATTAGCGGCAGTATGGCGTTTATCCCTTTTTCCCGCTGTGTATGTGCCCAAGTCTTTTACAAGCTTTTATTTAGATTCACCTGTCCCGATGTGTCCCCTGTCCCCTTTGTTTGTCTGTAATCAAATCTTACAAATTAAATTTGATCCACTTCCCGGTTACCGATTGAGCTGAAATTTTGTATGCATGTGTAAATCGGATGGCAATGCAAAATTATTATAAAATGGCCGGAAAGAGGCCATAGGAACGCGGTAGTTAAACGACACAATCCCATCAAATTTGGGCTCGTATGATTCGTCTTGACGAGTACTTTGGTGCTAGATGGTAACGCAGGGTCTGATGAAGGAGCTGGAAGATAGCCATAGGAACTCGGTAATAAGCTCAGAGAGCTCAGACCTCAGAGCCTTTCTCTGGGCAAATCTTGATCAAGTTTGCCCCCTTTTTGCGCGCCATAAGAATACTCAACATGATTGCTACTGATGTAGATCTATTTCAGTGCAGCCTGCCGAGGTTCACTGAAGCAGCACTAAAGTGCATTGAAAATATAGTCACAGGTAAATTAATTAATAATGTATGTTTATGTTGTTTTTTGATTTAATAGTTTATGTATAAATTGAATACAAATGTGTAGCTGGTAATAGCATCGCATTGGCATTAATAGGTGTAATGGTGTTATTTATATGATTTTAAATAAATAAATAAATTTACAAAGTAGAAGAGTGTCCTGGCGTCCCAGCTAGGTTTCACAGTAACCTTTTGGCGTAATGATTGAGTGAATTCTAGTTAGTTATTAAAATTTGTACAACCTGCAGATAATTTTTCCGGGTCGAAGTTTTATAAAAAAATGTGTGTAATAACGACACACATTTCTTACCAGAAAAATATTTTAACTTTACTTAGTAGTAACTTTGCCTAAATAGGCGGTAAACTTATTTTTGGCCTCTATTGTGCGGTCTTTCTATTTTAATTCAATTTGTATAGATATTAAAGTACCATCATCCAAAAGTAATTGTGCTTTTTATTCTGCAGCTGTTTTCTGTCTACACGCTTCTTCTGTTACACCACAACACAATACAGGGGCGCCGACTCCATGGGTGCTCGGGGGCTCGAGCACCCATGAGAAATAAACAGTGGGGGCAAAGCTCCTCTAAGAATAGGCATCAAGAAACAGATCAGTATTCGCCTTTTAGGGATGGGCGTTTTTTCATTACCCGTCGACCCGTTTAGCGCAGTGGTTTACAGCGCCGGTTGAGACGCAAGGGTCACGGGTTTGATTCTCGCACCAACACAAATTTTTGTTGATTAAAAAGATATTTGTGTTGTTCCACAGAATGTAAGTAGTACATTTATTCATTTGTCTGTCGATCAGTTTGCATTTCTCTTTTCACAATTCACCACTTTTTCGAGTCATCAAATGAGCATAAGCACCCATGAGGTTTTCTGAAAGTGGCGCCCCTGATACAATACATTAATCAATACAATACTCACTAGGATTGACGGCATGTCCTTCGTCGACGACGTGCATCGATAGGTGGAGGAACACCAGCAACGTGGCTGACAACTGTAACAACAAAACATTTATATTATTAAAAAAATAGGGAAAAAGTGTCATAATGGACGACATGACACTTTTATTTTTAGCATTTTCCGCCAGCCGTCGATGAAAGCTGCCAATTTTTGTTTGGCATATTTTGACTAACATGGAGTGAAATTATTCAAAACCTAAATCGATGCCTCCTACGCATAAAGTCTTAACAACAATTTTGTAATAAAAAAAGTTAAAAAAATATTATAATTTCTTATTACATCCTGCGGTTGGCACTGTGATCTGATTACATGTTCAAAGTACGATGGGCTGTGCTGGCGCTGCCGCTGCAGCTGCTGAGTCTTTTAATTGGTACAATTACTGTAACCTTATTGATAATTATACTTTTAAGCTGTTTGGGGTCGACACGCTTGGGCCATGGAGTCCTAGTGCTCGTCTCTTTTCTAAGGAAATTTCACATCGACTTATTGACACTGCGTGACCAGAAGGCAGGCTTGTCATTCGCCCAAAGAATTAGCATTGCCATTCAATGTGGCAATGCTGCAAGCTTTCTAGGAAAATTTCCGGATAATGGCGATGTAAAGGAGTACTTCGATGCCTAAGTGTATTTTATTCTTTTGTATTATATGTACATAGTTAGGTTTAGTATAAATTTAAGTTTCTTATGTACAGTGTATTAGTTAATTTCAAGTGGTTATTGACCCATTCAAAAAAATTACTAATTTAAATTATTACTTTTACCCAATTATTTTTTATAAATTATAAAAGAGGATGTCCTAAAAAAATGCACATTTTGTCTTACAACCTTATGCGCAGCAGGCATCATATTGTTGATATACATACCCAGTTTCTATAGCAGTACCTCTTCCGAGGTACTCCTACCATTTTATATTTAAACCGCTTTTCACATCACATTTCGATACAAATATTTCATGAGTGCGAAAAATGTTAGCCCTCATACGTGAGCTCTCATAACCCTTTTAAAAATTCAAGCCTTACTTATAATATCACAGTAACGGGTGAGTAATTATTTTTTTAGGTCCATTCTCCTCGTGACACCTTTCGTAAGCCATGTGCTGTAAAAATGCCAACAACTCTAGGGTACAATGCGACTACTAAATTGCATTAAAATTCCTCTTTGTCCTGGCGCCGGGGCAAAATGAAAAATTGTGTTTGTACCCGCAGACCCGGTCTTGGATACCTCTGGGCTTTTTGTAAATAATGCTGCAAGTATTTTATGAGCTGCCTCAGCTATTTAATATTTAATTTCACTGAGTAACATGGTATTTCATTTAATTCATCATGAACAATTTTTGTGTAACTGAGACTGTTATGTCTCACTACGGCGAAAGTTTGTGAGTGTTTTGTATGTTGGTCATTTCTTAAAGTTTGAACGGGTTTGGATACAATTTTGTACATGGGTAGACCGTGTCTTGGAAAAGCTCATAGGATACTTTTCATCCCGGGAGTATATATTCTCTTGAAATAATTTTATACGATCAAGCGGGCAAAGCCCTTGGTAGCGGCTAGTGGTATAATAATTCTACTTTTTGACATTAGTACTTGAAAATATTACTTAAGATTCAGCCAGCGGCTTTTCCTGCGTGGAATTAGTACTAGGAGACTATTATAGATTATATCAAACCTCGTCTGGCCATAAATTTTGTTACATAAAAAAAAACTTTTTTTTTCCAAATTTAGATTTGGAACGTGACTCATTCAAATACTGTTGTTTACCTATCTTTAAAAAGGTTTGTTACTCTGATGAATAATATATTTTATAAAGGGACTAAAAAAATGCTAGGTACTTGTTGTTCCAGAACATCTACTCGTCTGCCAAATTTCATCAAAATCATTTCAACCATTAGTGCGTGAAGGAGTAACAGACATGCAAACATGCATACAAACTTTCGCTTTCTTTTAAATATTGGTGTGATTATGCCACTTTCAATTATTTTTATAATTAAATATAAAGTCCTATTTTATAAATGTAAGCTGCTACATCAACCTCATATCCTGTTGTAAACTTCCCACTTATGACTAATTAAAACGGGACACGACAGGCGTATTATAATATCAATGATCGCGTGATGGTGGTTTAGTAACGTGTTTTCCCGGCTTTACTCACTTTGCTATAATCACGAAATTGTTAGTTGATAATTATACTAACTATAGATAGAACTAATGAACTTTTGTTTAGTAATGTAGGCTACACTTTTAAAAGTTAACTAGCTTTATCCTCGAGAAAATTTAAAATTGACTACTTGATAACTTTTATTATAATTTATTTAAAAAATTAACTTTATCATAAATCGCAAACAGAATAAATTTTTCAAATGGGTTTAAACTTAAATTAGTTAGAAACCTTTTAAAGCTAGTGGGGTGACTGTCAAGTAACAGATAAAAGATGCACATACTGAAACGTGACGTCACCGCCATTAGGTTACGTGCGTACAAAAGAGATAACAAGATATTCCCACTTTACCCCCACTCTTCCTCAATACTAAATTGTTTTCAGAAAATGATATCATTTTATTTTTATTTGTTGTTTTATCTATATAATTATGTTAATGGAGAAACTGACTGACTGACATATCAACGCACATTCAAAACTATTGGGACTAGGAGTGTTAAATTTTGCACAAGGTTTCTTTTTATGATTTAGGCGAGCACGAAGAGAGGATATTTCCAAATTCACCCCTTAAAGGGATGAAACAGGGGAACCCTATTTTCATGGGGGCGAAGCCGCTGGCAGAAGCTAGTATAAAATATTAAACAAAAATATACTACTAATAATACCCGATTCTCCTCAATCAAACCCAAGCGAATGAAGTACCGAGATAAAAAGTATGCCATTTTTATATCCAAGCCAAGGTCCTCGGTTTGCGGGATTACTGGAAAGCACAGCAAGCTGCCGCGGCCCAGACACCCAAAGGACAATTAAAGGAACACCGATGGGTTTTAGTCGGTAAAAGTTTAACACTCTCTTTCGCTTAATCTAAAGCGGGAATAGTTATTCGATGATTTACTATCCTCAAAAAAGGCCATAGTCTACCTACATCCAAATTTGATCCTCATCCGTGCAGCATTTCAGGCATGATTGATTAACGAACACCATAACCATCATCATCTTCCTGCTCTTGTCCCATGTTATTTGGGGTCGGCGTGACAAGTTTTTTTCTTCCATTCCGTCCACTAACTCCCTTTTCTTTCATATCACTCCTCACACAATCCATCCATCTTTTGTGATAACTTTCAGCAAATTTATTTACTTTTCATCGAGTCGGGTAGAGAATTCACTTTTTTTATAGCAATACAGAACCAAAATTCAATTACACAAATCTACGTTGTTCTTGTTTTGACAAAATAAACAACCCTGCTTTGGCCTACGGTGTACGATGTGGTATCGCAGTAGTGTGTAGTGGGATTTATGCGATGCAGTAACATAGCATTATTCTGAGGTGTAGGTTTTCCTAACCGGTCCTTTTGTTTTCGGCATTCCAGTGTAATTTTGGAGTATGGTGGCTCAATGGCAACAGCCCCGACCTACTAGTCATACGTCTTGGCTTCAAACTCGCGCAAGTGAGTAAAAGTTATTTAAATTAAATCTCATATTGAAACTTTTACTAACAAAGTTTTTAAGGGGTATGATTACTAGACTAACATAATATAGACTACTCATCATCTCATCATCTTCCTGCCCTTATCCCGTGTTATTTGGGGTCGGCGCAACACGTTTTTTTCTTCCACTCTGCCCTGTTACTCGTTATGCTATCACTAACTTCCTTTTCTTTCATATCACTCTTCACACAATCCATCCATCTTTTCTTTGGTCTCCCTCTCCCTCTCCATCCATCCACATGTAAACTCATAACTCTTTTAGTAACATGCATAATATGGACTACTGTCTAAAATAATTAAAGTATTTTTATTGAATTTTATTTTTTAACTTTTTAACGCACCGTAGATAGACTAAAATGCTCTACACCACACATTCGCACTATTAGGATCAGTTGTCAATTTAATACGAAGCGCAAATATACGCTAATTGGAAAAACCAGCCTTTGAGTTGGCTCACGTAGAAATTATATTATTTTTATAGTTATTTATTTAACTACTATCTGGCACTTTCATAATTTTTCGGTTGCTGAACAGTTTAAGTAAATGTTTTGAATATTACAAAGAAATAGAACGGGGATTTAGTGACGGAACCCTGTCTCTACAGTAAGAAATCGTATCTTCACATCCGCAAGCTTTGGCTCCGTCAGGTTTAAAATAACAGAAAGGTTATACCTTCCTACCTCAGACAGAAATAGGAATTATACCAAGCCACCTTAAACTAGCTTTAAAAGCATTTATATAATATTTTTATGGCATAGCATAAAAATAGTAATGTCATTTTTAGGGTACCGTACCTCAAAAGGAATAAACGGAACCCTTAAAGGATCACTTTGTTGTCCGTCTGTTAAGACCCTTTATGTAGGTAACGCGTAGAGGTATCGAGTTAAAATGTAAGCCATATGCTTAAGTCTGCGATTCCTTGAAGCTGTGAAAGAATTAAACTTCTGAGTAAACGAACGAAAAAGATACGGCCATTTATCTTGCAAAAATCATATATTTTGACACTCTTAAGGGAATAAAAATTCACAGGGCACTTTCCGTTGATTTAGAATCCTGAAATTTGTCATGAATCAAAGTTATATAGCACAAGCGTTAGCGTTAGTTATATAGTTATGTTGTTATTAGTCTGTAAGCTTTCCTAAAATGCGAAAAATAAATAAATATAGGAAAAAATCTGAAAACTGTAAATTTGGAATTACGTGACAAAAAAAAAACTATTTTGCGATTCAGAAAAATCTTCGTTACTCAATTCGGGAATTGAGCTGTTTTTATAGGTAAGTTTATACGGAACCATCAGTGCGTGAGTCGAGTACCCGGTATTTTTTATCTTTTTCTCTAAATTTTCTTATCACTCTTAGTTTTTTTAGCTTCACTCGCGTGAATGTAGGTTTCTCCATACAAACTTTGGGCCCCCGCTTCATCCCATTAGGAAGTGAAAGTCACCTACGTCATAAAAAGAAACCTTGTGCTAAATTTCACGCTACTAATCCCAGTAGTTTCGACTGTGCGTTGATATGTCAGTCAGTATCCCCTTTTATATATATAAATTACTATCATTTATAACAAAACATTGAAACATTAAATGAAATTCTTGACCGTCCAAAGCGTTTTTATTTGCTCTTTCAATCCTTACAGTCGTACTTTAGAAAACCCTGAAGTGAAACTGATGTCTATCCCTAAATCTAGTCCTAAATCCTCTTTCAAGCAATACTAGGATCCTTTACCTACTTTATCGTATTTCAAGACCGTGCATAGATTGTACAAAGAACAAAAAATATTGTCCAGGCCCAGAATTATATATTCACGCAAAATCAAGATTTATTAGGTAGGTATACTGTATACAGGGTGACACTTTGGTTAAAAGATATATTTCAATACAACATTATTGACATTTTACACTCTCAAACTTAGCTGCAGATTAATGCATTGTTTTTTTTTTTAATTTTAGTTATGTTTTATTAAAAAAAAAAATACACTAAGAATTACTCCTACCATAGATTTTTTTTTTGTTTTCGATGGGAAAATCATCCTATGACATCTCTCGCCTTCAGCAGAGCGAGAGGATGTATTAGACTTTTACTGAGTAAAAATCCGCTCCTGTTCTTTCGTTGCCTTTCAGACCAGGGCCAAGTCTTCTTTTCATAATCAGATCCTTGGCTCCAGTAGGCTTCGACCCTGCTGGGTCGAAGGCTACTGGAGCCAGTTCCGTACGATTGCTGAGTTGCTGACATCTCCTTAAGGCGGGCGTGGAACACTACGCGCCATTGACGACTTGGGCTCGGTCCAGACGGTTACCGGACGATCGGACGGCGAGCTACCCGTTGCTCGCCGTCCACAAGCCCGATTTCTATTATAGGTGCGTTCACAAACATATAAACTCACATACGCAAGACCCGAAACAACTATTTGTGAACAATACAAATAAATATATTGGGTGGGAAATCATATAATGACATCTCACGCCCTTTCGTGACAGACTTTTACTTACTAAAACCCATTCCTATGTTCCATCGCTTTCTTGCATTCCAGGACCCCAGGTTTTCCTTTCAGAAGCGAACCGATGGCCTCAGTAGGCTTCGACCCTGTTGGGCCTCTGCGGTTTGCTGACATCTCCTTGAGGCGTGCGTGGGACACAACGCGCCGTCAGCGACATGGGCTCAGTCCGGTCGGTTAAAAGACGTTCAGACAGCAAGGCGTGAAGAGCGCTGCAGGCATATTGTTCTATTTCTTCGATATACATACGTCGTACAGACGACGAGAAGAAACGATTAGTCCGGTAGTTATCTACCTGATTATTTTATCTCAATCCGACTTACACCGATCTAATAAATCCCTTGTTAGAAAAACAGCCTGTATATTGAGCCCTTACTAAGCACCGTTTACAAGGTAAGGGGTATAAGATCTCATGATTTATTGGTACCAACAGTCCACATTAATCTTTTTCTCGTTTATATTGCCAGGTGGGTGGAACTAGGGGGGGGGGGTGAGGTGGGGTATTATTGATGGACTCTTGTCGTCGTACCGCCAAACGTTAATGTCCATTATTATAGTAAATTGAGATGAAACAGATTCAAGTTAGTCTTCGTTTAATGAACTCGGATTTGTTTTTGTCTACAATTTCTGATATTAATTCTAGTCTTGGTTATGCAAAAATTTCACTTGAGTATAGTCTATATACATAAACTAGCTTCCGCTAGCAGCTTCGCCCGCGTAAAAGTAAATTTCTGCATACAAACTTCCAATCCCCGTTTTATCCCCTTAGGGATGGAGTTTCGTAAAATAATTCTTAGCGGATGTCTAGACCCTATAAGGAACCTACCAGCCAAATTTTAAGTTTGTAGGTGTTATAGTTGAACTTTCGAATCAGGAATGAGGATATCTGCAAGAGAACCAAGGTTACCGACATAGCACGAAGAATCACCAAACTTAAGTGGCAATGGACGGGGCATATTGCTCGCAGAACGGATGGCCTTCGAGGCCAAAAGGTTCTGGAATAGCGACTACGTACCAGAAGACATAGCGTTGGAAGGCCTCCCATAAGGTGGACCGATGACCTGGTGAGGGTCGCGGGGATCCGATGGATACGAGACGCACATGACCGGTCATGGTGGCGACACTTGGGGGAGGCCTATGTCTAACAGTGGACATCTTTCGGCTGAAATGATAATGAATGAATGAATAGTTGAACTAAAATTTTGTTTATTTTTGGGAAATAAATCCATTATTATTTTTTAAAGGCATAGGCATTCTTTCAATATTCTAAAACAATCATTGCAATATTGATTTTCTACTAATGAAAACGGTTTAGGGTGGATCACGATTGGGTGGATTCAAAGTCTATATCAGACTTAAGTTGTTGCGGTCCCTTGAAGCTGTGAAAAAATCAAACTTCTGAGTTAACGGAAAAAATTATACGGCTATATATATCGCAACACGTGTATTTCAACATTCTCAAGTGAATCAAAATTCATAGGGTACTTCCTGTTGACCTAAAATCCTAAAATTTGGCATGAAGCAAGTTCTCATAGCACAAGTATAGGAAAAAATCTGAAAACTATAAATTTTTATTTACGTCGCAAAAAAATGCGATTCGGAAAAATCATCATATCTCAATTTAAATTTAATTGAACGGTTTTCAAATGTAAGTTTGTCGCGACTCGCACTTGCCCAGTTTTTTCAGAATAAGGATAACTTTCATTTGTTTTATAGCATGCCATTATTTTATAAATGCTCACGTAGGCCGGTTGGCAGGTCTACCGTAATTAGTATTCCCTCAGATTGCACGCATCATCAGTGTCAGTTGAAGCTATGCAACAATAGCTCACGACTAAATGCAGTCTCGCAGTCGCAACGTACAATAAAATGCCGTGGGGAAATGACAAAACAATGCTTGGTAAGTAGATTGGCGATCATCGTCAGTTATTTATTTATTTATTTATTTATATATACTTTATTGCATACCAAGTTACAGATTTACAAATAGAATTGTAATACGTCGTGTATTGTATTGTCAGTTGTTGTTTAAAGTTTATTTAATAGTAATCTAGCCTTTTTCCAGCGACTTCGTTCGCGAGAATGTTTTCATAAAACTTAAACTGCAAACTTAAACTCTTTAAACCGAATTTTGAGTGTAGTTTTGAAAAACTAATAATGAAAGTCTTTGATTAGAATTTTTGCCGAGTTTTAAGTTTATTAACCCAAAGAGTAAGATTCTCCCATAACATATTAAAAACCCCCTAAATTGAAAAAACTTAAATAAAACCACTACTGAGAGTTTTTTTCCGATGGGAAAATCGTCCAATGACATCCCCCGCTCTTGGGCGGAGCATGAAGGTGTGTCAGAATTTACTGACTAAAAGCCCCCTCCTGTTCCTTCGTTGCCTTTCATACCAGGGCCGAGTCTTCCTTTCAGAAGCAGACCCTTGGCCCCGGTAGGCTTAGACCCTGCTGGGCCCCTACGGTTTGCTGACATCTGCTTGAGGCGCACGTGGAACAGTTCGCGCCGTTGACGACTTGGGCTCGGTCCGGACCATTACCGGACGTTCGGATGGCGAGCTATCCATTGCTCGCAACCCGCCAGCCTGCGCCAACGGTGGTCGGAAATTGAGATTGGTATCCCGGCGGCTGGGGCATGAGGGCCGCTCCCTCGCGCGTGCACGTGCGGCCTCCTCCTTTGCTAGCATTACTGCTTCGCGGAAGGAGCCGACCGCCTGCCACTTGAGTGAGAACCTGCCTCATGTGAAAGGTGGTCACTCCTCAAAGAGGGAATTTACCGCCATAATTATGGCATGCCCATACTGGAGGTAGCATTAAAAATAAATAATTACCACCAATGTAATTTAGTTATACCGCATTGTTCGTCAAGAGAAATAGTAAATTGTTTAAAAAATCTTCAGAGGAACGTTATAGATCGAAAAGACCAGAAAATCGGCACGAATTATATCTAAGTGCCTCAAAGACAGCCCTTAAGCACAAAAGCATTCTCTGAATGGCTACCTAAAAAATCCTTCTAAAGCACTTAGACTTCACAAAGATTTCCAATTTCTACGCGAAAGAAATTCCGCGGGAAAAAAATACCTAATAGAAACATTTTCGACTTCTGCGCGGGCGAAGTCACGGGCAAAAGCCAGTGTTAACTTATAAGACCTGATATATCACCAAAAAGCACATTAATAAATACCTTGACTTAGACTTTGAATGTGGGATAAAGTGTTTAAAAAAAAATATGTATTTTAGTTTTTTATGTTTTATACTGATATACAATAAAGAATATACAAAAAAAAAATTAGTAACTAGCTAGACCGTAATCATGGTTATTATGGGCCAGTGCTGTCCCACTTTTGGGCAAAAGCATAGCTTTCCTCACTCCATTTTCGATCAAGGTTTCTTAATGTGGGGTCCATGAACCCCTTGGGAGTACAAACTATGTGTGTGTCATCTACAGCAGCTCAGTTAAATCAATTAAAATTAATTAGAAAATAATGCAGTAAATTAACTTAAGTGCCGCGAGGCGCGGGGGGACTGCACCTTAACAAGTCCATTACTTTACCTCGCAACCATGCCACTGTCACCGTCCAGCTATTATTTGACACGGGATCCATGGAATTTTTTGAAGTTCTTAAAGTGGTCCGTGACAAAAAGTTTAAGAAACACTGAACTAAACTGAACTCAAATTATTTCGAAAAAGTTTGATCAAGTTCAGAGTCTCTTATTGTTTTTACTATTACTATATTGCAATTGACCGCTGTCAAAGTTAATAAACTATCGGAACCACAAAACCACATTATTATATTTAGCAATTTGTAATAAATTAATATTTTATTACCAAAATAACCGGACACCACAAATTGCTGCATTAATTTTGCCAATAATTCAAACATCAATGCTCAAAGGTATCTATTGGATTAACAAATAGCACACATGTGGCATAAATGATGCCAAGTGGCAATGTCTGCAATTACCTGAAATATTTAATCTTTTAAAATAGAAAAAAAAATTTGAGCATTTCACATGAGATTTTTATAATGAACTCCATCGTGTTATTAATGATACGACACGCTAGTATGAAAATTTTCCTCATGATGACAACAGGAAGATTTATCCATAGGTATAGTTACATTTATGCCAACATGTAGGAACTAAAATACAAAATCCTCCTTCGCTGTAACAGAGTAATCTACACGATTAGAATACTTACATACAATAATCCAAAATAAACTATTGGGGAGTTGCCCAGACCAGACACAACACTCATCTGGTTAGAGGATCCTCTCTTTTCAAAGGAATTTGCGGGACTTTACACTTTATTCCGCATACCTCTAAAAGCGAAACCCGGGGCTCTGGGACGAAGGCAACGAAGGAACAGGAGTGGGTTTTTAGTCAGTAAAAGTCTGACACTATCTCCCGCTCCGCCCAAGAGCGGGGATGTCATAAGGATGATTTTCCCACCCAATAAAAAAAAAATACCCCTAAAACACGTTTAAAAAAGGTGTCATCCCGAAATGCTTAAATTTTTATCAAATTGACACAATTCGGTTCAACAACGCTCCGCACGGTATTAAACCTGTGAACAGTAACAAACAAGGTGAATCCAATTCAAGCAACAAATAAAAATCCATCCATACGTTACACGTTACGAGATGCCGCGTCGTACACTACACAGCGGTCAACTGTGTAAACACTTCTTGTTAAACCGGGTACAGACTGCTGTAACGCAACATGCAAGGTAACACGAAAAGAGCATTTCATAAGTGTGGACACAGCGCGCGCATGAATTGAGCTGTTCTGTTCTGTTCGCGCGCGTAGTGTGCACGGGTCGCGCGCACAAGGCGTCCACACAATAGGAATTCTGTTACATTGCATGATATATTGCGACAATGTAGACGACAAATTCTTACACTCCGTGTTACATTGCATGTTACATTACAGCAGTCTGTACCCAGCTTAAAACGCATAAAACATCCCCCTGTAGTAATATTTTATCTGGTCCTTTTTACTGCATCGAGTTAGTTCTAAACAAACTTCCAGGATGTGTGGTCGTGTGCTTAAAATTCAACACGGAACAGATGCGGACTAAAATTTTAGTTTTATTTTAAATCTAAAATTCGGTTAAAGTTTATGCTTTTAAGTAGAGCTGTATACATTTTGGGTTGAATTTGTTTATGGAATAAAAGGGAAGTTCGTGTTTTACATTATAATTTTGTAAAAGAGCTTATAAATCTTTTTCTCGTTGTTACATGCGAAACTGCAAAGTTTTTCGGTTTCCAAAATACGTAACATCACAATCACACTAATATTATCAACGCAAAAGTTTGTGTGTATGTGTTTGTTACTCCCTCACGACCAAACGTTTAAACCGATTTGGATGAAGTTTGGCACACGGGTTAACATGCCTCGTCGCTCAGCTCCGCGTCGCTGCCGCTGGAACTCAGCCCCAATGTGAGTGCTGTGACAGCGGCCGCGACAGCTGCGTCGAGCTCGAGCGACGAGTACTACTCGCCACAACCTGCGCGTCGACGGAGAGGACGCCTGCCGACGGGTGGCTCAGAATCTCGAGGCCCACCGGCCTTTGATAGGGTCCCAGCTGCCGGCGGAAGTGTGCAGCGCATGCGATGGATGCAATCCGTTAATTAGAACGTTATGCGCTCATACCGTGTTCGGATGCTCTCTTTGTTTCAGGTGCTTGAGCCAGCCGTCAATGTTTCGGCCCAATGACTGTCATACAAGTACATAGAATACTTTTTATCCCGGAAGTAAAGTAGTATAATTGGGATAGTTTTCTACTTTTCTTTCTAGCACGCAAAGCCACTGACAGAAGCTATTTATTAATAATAAAAAAAAGTACATGTATAAAGGTTTAGATTTATCGTTTTTACCTTCGTAAACATTATTCGGATATTGTTGATGCAATTAATTTATTTTGAAATACCATTTAATATTATACATAACCGAGAAACGCCGCGGGCTTTTGGACAGTACTTTTTCAATCTAACTTATCATTTCCGCACTTTTACATACTCATTTAACTTCTTAGCGTTGTTAAATGTACCTACGTTCACTCTATGTGGGTCAGCCATAAAAATGAAAAGATGGTTATCTTGTACGGAAGCGTCGTTGGTTAAAAGTTTGATTGCATTTTGAAATGAACGAATAGATAGATAATTATTATACTCTTTATTGTACACCATAAGTAAATTACACCATAACAGTTGTTGCTGTTGCCGACATAGCACGAAGAATCGCCAAACTTAAGTGGCAATGGGCAGGGCACATTGCTCGCAGAACGGATGGCCGTTGGGGCCGAAAGGTTCTGGAGTGGCGACCGCATACTGGAAGACGCAGTGTTGGATGGCCCCCTACAAGGTGGACCGATGACCTGGTGAAGGTTGCGGGAATCCGATGGATGCGAGACGCACGGGACCGTTCTTTGTAGTGACATTTGGGGGAGGCCTATGTCCAGCAGTGGACGTCTATCGGCTGAAATGATGATGATAATGAGTAGGAGCTTAAAATTGATAAAGTATAACAATAAGCGTTTTTATCGCTAAAAACGATTTTTTTACAAACAATCTTTGGATGGATTTCACAGAGAAAAAGAAAAAGATATGCAGGTAGGTCGTGGTGTAGTATTTACTTATATACAATAAATAAATAATAAAATACAAACAATATATAATTTATGAAAGCAGAGAATTATGTACTTAATGACGTTCCAGATTTGAGAACCATATTTTTTATGTTTTTAAAATCAGAATATAACGTAGTTGCTATCTAAATTAAAATGCATATTTGATATACTTTGATTGTTGAAGTGTATTTGAATATTTATATTATGTATGTATGTCCGATTCGCAGATAGACGGGCATCGGTGAACTGAAGAAGTATTTATACGAGTGGAAAATTGTGTCCTTCTTGGCCTCCTGGAAGAAGCCTACGTCTAAAAACTATTATAGTATATAGTGTGAATGTATCATAGCTTCATCCATATAAGCACAAAGTTTCGTGCAAAGGTATTAGTTATACAAAATTATTAAAAAATAATACCTTTTCTTATTTCGACGGTCTAGTAGAAAGCAAAAAAAACCTTTAATTTCTACAGTTTTTAACATATTAATGAAAAAATAACTTAATTTTTTTCTAAAGTACGAAACGTAAAGACAAGTCTTCTTCTTCGACCCCAGATAATGGGAGCGGGAAACGTAAACACAAGTATTTTTATAAAAAACCGGACAAGTGCAAGTTAAATTCTCACACGAAAGGTTCCGTTCTGGAAACCGAAGAATTGACCTTTTTTCACGCTCTTCCTGCCTTTAATTGTTAAATTAATTTTATAATTTTTATGACCCATTTGTTATTGTACCGGTAATCGAAACACACACTCAGTAAAAATTATAGCTGTCCGCCTATTCTTTCATGAGATACAGCCCAGTGACCGACCGACAAATGAGAGGATGGACGGACGGATATTGGAGGTTCAGTAATAGGATACACTTGATTACTCTTCGTGTAAGGAACTCTTAAAATAGTACACAGCAACGCACGTATTCTTCCTAGTAGCAAATAGAATGAAATACCCAACATAATAAAGTTAAGGAGATGTCAGCAAATCGTAGGGGCCCAGCAGGGTCGAAGCCTACTGGGGCCACGGGTAGTGTGAAAATGAACTCCGGGGCCCTGAGAAGAAGGCAAAGAAGGAACAGGAGTGGGTTTTTAGTCAGTAAAAGTCTGACACTATCTCCCGCTCCGCCCAAGATTTGTCATAAGATGATTTTCCCAACCAATAAAAAAAAAACATAATAAAGTTTTTTTTTCACTTAGGCAACATCTAGTGCGTGGTTTTTCTACAACAAACAATAACTTGTAACTGTAAAGAGATCTAGGAATACCAATTACCCAGGAAATATTCAATCGGTAACAGATTCGGGTTGTACTTGATATGTACGGCTAGCAAACAGGATTTCGATACTTTTGGTTTATTTTCCATACTTTTAAGTTAAGTACACGTCTACTTTATTTTTGGACGTCTCTTGATATTAATATTTTGGTTGTGGATTCTAAACTATAGGTATTAATTTAAAAATACCTTTATTTTTCTTTTTTTATTAATTTATATGTCGTAGAGGTCAATAGTACGGAAGCTTGAGAACGAATGAACGAGCTAAGTGAAAAGTGACACATGTCACTTTGACAGAATCTGCGCTGACGTTTGCACGAACCGAGCAGATAAAGATCCTTGCGCCGACATTAAATATTTCCAACTTACAACTATTATATATCGCATAACATAGAGAATTTTTTTCTACTTATTCATGTTTTTCTACTCATTCACTTAATGTTTTTGTTTGTTAGTATTGGGAAGACCTAATTTGATTTTGGAGTTGCGCTGATAGAGAGCACTATCACAAGGATATTATAGGC
Organism: Mythimna vitellina; assembly: GCA_949316375.1. Lineage (NCBI taxonomy): Eukaryota > Metazoa > Arthropoda > Insecta > Lepidoptera > Noctuidae > Mythimna > Mythimna vitellina. The sequence continues at coordinate 9,553,418 of OX438696.1, forward strand.
TCTTCTAGAAAAATACACCATTTCTTTAGCATAAGTCAAGGGAGCACGTCGCGCGGTTGGTGCGAATGACGGCTGGGATCCTTTGGATAACCAGTTCAGTTTCCGCAGGAGGTGCTCCATGGTCGACGTCATCGTGCGCGTGCGAGCTATCACGATGGGAAACGTTGTGTGTGGCGTCTTGGCGGTGTCTCTTGACATCGCAATGCCTTCAATACCCTACCCTGGAGTTGAATTACGGTAGCACTCCGGTATCACCGGATGCCGACCTATTTTGGTCGTGTGATTGAGGCCTATTTGACGGGTAGGGTCGCCTGCCAGGGCTGCGGCTTGTTCGAAGTAGTTATCGCAGCCCTCTCAAATAAAGGTAACTGAAGGAACACGGGTTTTAGTTAGTAAAAGTCTGACAATCCCTCTCGCTCCATCTCGAGCAAGAGAAGTTGTTTGATGATTTCTCACGTTAAAAAGGTCATGTGAACAAATCTGTTGGAAATGCTAGAAACTTATAATAGGTATAAATCCTATTGGTAAAGAATTTTTATTTCGAAGACAGGTAACTATGTATTCAAACATTGACGACAAGTTTTGCGTAGTTCGTGTCACGGGTTTATAATAATATCTATATTTATTTATTTTAGGAAATTCAACAGTTTATTTATAAAGTTACATGAGTTAAGAAGGCCCACCACACTATCAATGAACAGCCCAATGCAGCTGCGTGAAAGTTACTAGCATGTAAAATTGAGGTCTACACACACTGCACAGTGATAGCGAAATGATGACAGTTATCACTTAAACCAATAACGGAGTTTGACGGCACTTATAAAAGTAGGTTAACTAGAATGTGGTGTCATCATCATCATCATCATCTTCCTGCCCTTGTCATCTTATTTGGGGCAACACGTTTTTTTCTTCCATTCTATCCTGTCAACCGTCATACTATCACTAAGTTCCTTTTCTTTCATATCAATGTTCACACAATCCATCCATCTTTTCTTTGGCCTCCCTCTCCCTCTCCACCCATCCACATGTATACTCATAACTCTTTTAGTAACATGCGTTTCATCTCTCCTCTTTACATGACCATACCAAGACAAACGATTCCCCTTCAACTTTTCAGTCACTGGCGCCACTTTCAAACTTCCTCTAATATATTCATTTCTCACTTTGTCCATTCTCGTCACACCACACATCCATCTCAACATTCTCACCTCCGCTACATGCAATCTTTTTTCATCCGTCTTTTTCACAGCCCAACATTCTGATCCATACAGTATGACAGGTCTTACCACGGACTTGTAGATTTTACCCTAAAACTTGAGGGGCATCCGCGGGTCACAAATTGTTCCAGTGACCTGTCGCCATTTCATCCATCCTGTATTGATCCGATGTGATACGTCTCGGTCTACCTCGCCATCTCCTTGGATAAGCGACCCGAGATGGTGTAAGAAAAGAATAAAAAAAAGTTTGGGTTAAAATACACCAATAAGGCATTTTTTTTTAAATACACCATTATGGAATATTATTAGAATTCAATCAGGTGAAGAACAAAAAAAAATTAAAATATTAAATCGTGAAATCTAAACAGTACGATTCAATTTACATTCAATAATTAGAGCTTATATAATCTAATCATATTCTTATAATAAATCTGTAGAAGTGAAAATTCTGTACATTGAAAATATCAAAAAAATAAATGCCGTGGGTGTTACTAGACCGACACCGAACCCAAAAATGTGATTAATTATTTTTTTACCTGTCTGTCTGTTTGCATCACGTAAAAACTACCGGTTCGATTACGATGAAACTGCACGCACTGGGTACTTTTTATCCCGGAAAAGTATATACAATAAAAATCAAACTTAATTTTGCAGTTCGATCCCTAGACCCGATTACTGTACCAACCGCAAATAATAAGTTTGTCGTAGGTTACGTCACCCGCAGTGGAGTTCACTAAGGGGCGCTGCACACGGCTAAGATACTATAATATTTTATCTTAAGATACAATATCGCTTGCCATACAATTCAATGGATTATTACACACGACGAAGTTAATAAATTAGTATTTCATATTTACGTATCTCAAAAACCAAATAAAACCATTTTCGACTTTTACGCGGACGAAGTCGCGGGCAAAGCTAGTATATAATTATAATACTCTCTCTCCTAGAGTCCCAGCAGTGGGAACAATAAGGAAACACAAAACATTAAGGAGTCGCGCCATAACACCAATTTTAAGTCGTTTGTGGTGCGGGTGCCGACTCAATACTTGGAGACCTTCCTCAAAGGAGAGTTTTGGCCGAAGGGTGTCGTGTATCGAAGATTTCGTGGAAGGATACGAACCTCGTAGCGAAACACGATGCCGTCACTTCGTGTGTAATAGTTTGTAAAAATAAATAGATTAGTTTTTGTATGTTCTTAATACGTATTAGTTTATTATTTTTAAGATTATTCTATCTATTTTGTCAATGGGTCTTAGTTGCCTGAAAATAAATAATAATAATTATTATTATATTATATTATTAAAAGGGCTTATTATGCTAATATTCTACAACTATCACACAACGCCGTCTAGTCTCAAGCTAAGCAGAGCTTGTGTTATGAGTACTAGACGACTTAACATATTTATATATTTGTAAATACATACATATTTATATAGGGTACCTACAATAGTCATAGAATACCCGTGCAGCTTGCAAACCCATAGGTGTACGTAATCAGTGTATGTACCAATATGTTTCAGTATTTAAACAGCTGTTTTGTTATTGCAACAAAACTAATGAGAATATAAAAAGGTTTCTTTGGGAAAGTTGTTTGTAATCATGAGTACAATCACGTGTTTAAGTATTGGTCACTAATTACCAGTCACCCTATATATAAATTACACGCAGTCAAGTTTGATTCACGTACAGAAAAATATTTGGAATGCCTACGCACCCACGATACGGGAGTAATCCCAAGAGTGGAGCAAAATAATTAAAAAAAAAACGTGAAGCAATACCAGAGTGGCACCTGAAATAAACCAAGTACTAGCTCACCGATGTCAATCTCGTATTTCCAATCAATCTTCATTGATTGACTTACAAACATCCATATCCATATTGCACAAAAAAAAGACAGACACATTTGTCTTCGACGCAACCAATATTGGGTTATTCCGCTCCCATAAAACGTATGGGTATTGCCAAAAATTTCCACTCCGATGTTACCCAAACGAAAAAGTCTAACAGATCCAAACATCTGGCATACAACGAATAAACGTCTATGATTCAAAATTTCAATTTCGAAATCACAGAATATAATACGGAGTTTTAGGAAACAGTTGGAAACGGACACTTCTCTTATAAATACGAAAACACTGAAGGAATTTTCCTTATATCGTAACTTGATATGCATCGATTTGTTTGTTGTTTTTCTGTGGAATGACAAGTTTTGGGGATAGTATTACTTCTTTAGATCTTTTTATTTATTCATGGGCCAGGAGGAAAGGGCACTGACTTCTGTAACACAGGTCATTGGTGATTAATTATTAAAGTTCCTGACTCCTGTGCATTGCAATAACGTCTTATGTAAATAAAGATTATTATTATAAAGATTACTATTATTAATACCGCTTATCGCTAAAAGACTAACGCGCTAAGATAAAAATACATTGGTCTGATCTATGAAGTTTAATACCTAAACTTTAAGGGTTCCACTATTGGGCAAAAGTCTACCACATTCTTTTCCATTATACTTTTTTCTTTTCCATTCTAGTCAATCAGTCAAGAACAAGTCAAGTCGAAAGAAACGTTTATTTCAAATAGGCCAATTACAGGCACTTTTGAATTGTCAAAATGTCGGTCAGTTAAAACAAAAAAAGTGAAGCTAAATTGCACGTTTTTGGAACGTAGATCTTTATGGAGAAGAACGTGCAAGAAACTCCATGGACACTCTTTAAAATCACATTATGAATTACATAAGTCTTGGTTACACATCTGCCAGCGTTTTATAGGCCCACTTTAATAATATCACCCATTGTCAGGACCTCACTATTTATGTTAATCCCAACCTATGTTTACAAATAAAATAAGCTTTAAGTAAATCTGTAGATAAACACAAAAGATATACAAACTCAAAAGGTAAATCCTTTGTTTCACCACTAATTCATAAACTACGACGGGCGCAAAAACTTAATCCTACAACGTGCCCAAAATGGCGGCGTATCCGTATACCATTTTGCAGTACTATTTCCGACGGAGAAGATAAAATATACAACCATCTGAAACAAACCACGGTGTAGCATAGTCGGTCTTATAATGTTTCCACTGTTGGGACTCAGGCCTCCTCTCTAGGAGAGGGAATGGGCCTTAATCCACCACGCGGGCCCAGTGCGAATTGGTGGATGTCACATGTCTTCGAATTTTTGGGTCTAGGACATGCCGGTTTTCACACGATGTTTTCCTTCACCGTTTTGAGAGCAGTGGTGATGAAATAAATTACATAAAGTAATGCGCCGGGCTGGGTTCGAACCCGCAACCTACAACTCGTAAGTCGAGGCCGTTACCACTCGGCCACCACTGCTCCACCAACCACGGTGTACTTAATGATAATGGAGACCCACTCCATAGGAATTGAGTAGATAATGCGAATTAGTAATCGTAGATATCAATAAAATGTTTAAATAAAAGGTGGTTCTAGAGGAACTCGTGGTCCTGGAACGCAAAGGATAACATAGGTATGGTTCAAGTCAGTAAAAGTCTGACAACCCCACCCGCTCAGGCCTAGAGCGAGAGATGTCATTTGATGTTTTCTGACCTCAAAAAATGGTATAAAATTAAATTAGATAATTAGTCTGTATAATTTAGGTTTAAATGCGTGCTTAAGTAACATTGGACATAGTAACTTGTATTGGTATAAGTTAAACTTTTTTAATTTTGTTATTTCTAAGATCATTGATTTTTTTTACAAGTCACTTTAGTGTGTACCATTAGTGTATGGCCGCAGGCTTTTTTGACTCGATAAATAAAATATTGGCAGTCGCAAGCGTAATCATTCACTTTGATAATAAATTTGCTTTTTTAGATAAATTGCCTTTGATTGGAAACATACAGTAAACAAAATCTAGAACTTAAAAGGAAAGACGCTGCAAATGGAACTGCAATTCTATGCAAAAGGTAGCACTCCATTTCTACTAGCTCCATGATCTTTATCTTATCGTTAAACAATGGTGCTTTATTAAATTCACCTAAAGCCGTAAGGGATACTACGATCGTAATTTAAATCATATTTCACAAGGAGTGCTCCAGAGCACTCCTTGAGCTATATCTGGATATTGCTTACAATAATACGGAATGTTTAATTAACGCACTTTGTATTTATAGAACCCTGAAGATAAAAAAAAAACTTTAAAAAAAAATAAAAGTTATTTCACACTTTTTAGTGTTTTTTTTTTACAGTGATCTCGATTGTTTTTTTTTTTTGTAAAAAGTTTTTTTTTTTACTTTTTAGTTGTAACTACCACAACTAAAAAGTAAACCTCAGCCAAACTTAAATAGTGTGCAAGTTTTATAGTAAGTTACTCGTACCTATAAAATTTAATCATCAAAACATTGCATAACAATTCCAATAAGCCAAGCCCATGCCTGCCTTCCGGCTTTATTATCAGATCAGTTCAATATATCTTTCAGTCAAAGCAATTTTACTTACGTCATTCCACCTGGAATGGGTGGAGTTATTTATCAAAGCATACATATGGACCACTCAAAAAATAACAAAAGAGTATCTCGTTTATTGTTAACAAAGTTTCAAGTTTGGTTCATCAATATTATTTTGCGAAAATGCCCAAATATAATGAAGTTGTATGTATATTGAGTTAAATGCCTCGAGTCAAATATGTTTAGATTACGGTTAAAGTTAATATAACAAAAACATATATTAACATGTCAGAATGTGTTTACACGCTCGTTGAGAAACCGAAATACGTACATAACCAAATTAGTTAGGTACTCATTAATTTCTTGTGTAAAATTTTAATTGCTGCTGCAAAAGTTTTGGGAAACTTCTCGTATTGTTTAAAATTTTAATTAATAATGAATCATTACCGAAGATGAAACTTCAGCCATTTAGCTTCAAACATTAGCCTACAGAGAATTTCCTGTGAGATTGCGTTTATTTTCTTAATTTTTTTATTTATTATTCAGTTTAATGGCTTCACTGTTTCTATGAAATCGTACCAACTTTCTAAAAAAAAAAATGTTGTTTTCTTAAACGAAAAGATATCTTAAGCTAACTTTAATATAGAATTGCTGAAACAACTAATTTCTGGAGAGGACTGCCGTCTGATCCGGGCAACCCTTATCAATTTACAGTTGGATGCTACTGCCCATTTAAAATACTCTAAGACGTTGGCCGTTTTAGTACATCTACGAGATGAGGCTGGGTTCACCCGTAGGTTTTTTTTTGTATAAACAAATAAATAATAAACGCATGAAACGTTTTGGGAACACATTCATTGTACGTACAGCTAAGGAGTGGATTTCTTTGCCGGAATCTCTGTTTCCTGATGGTTACAACCCGGGAATCTTTAAGTCAAGAGTGACTAGGTTGCTTTTAGGTCGCTTTCCATCAGGTGAGATAGCGGTCAAGCGCGAACCTAATAAGAATAAAAAAAAGGAAAAAAATAAATAAAAAAAATCCAAAACATTCCAATTTTGCGAAAATCTAAACATCAACAACGATCTAAACAGATAAAGTTCGTAGGTAGCCCAGCAGGGTCGAAGCCTACTGGGAACAAGGGTCTGATTCTGAAAAGAAGACTCGGCCCTGGTATGAAAGGCAATAGAAACAGGAGCGGGTTTTTAGTCAGTAAAAGTTTGACACTATCTCTCGCTCCGCCCAAGGGCGGGGGATATCATTGGATGATGAAAGTTCCTCCACATGAGAATAGCCGTGGTGTTTAATCATCATCATCATTTCACTCAAAACACGTCCACTATTTCATATAGGCCTCCCCAAAGTGTCACTACAACGACCGGTCCTGTACATCTCGCATCCATCGGATTACCGCAACTGCGACCAGGTTCTCGGCCCACCTTGTGGGAAGCCTACCAATGGAGCATCTTCCAGTACGCGGTTGCCAATTCAGAACCTTTAGGCACCATCGACCATCTAGTACATTATAAATAAAAGAAATAAACACTAATTCGGGTTGAAAATAAAGATTGATTGTCAGATGAGAATTAAGACAGCTGTCTAGCTGATAGTCACGTGTGGTTTGTTAGCATAGCATAGCATATTCGGCCTTATAATGTTCCTACTGTTCGGACTCAGGCCTCCTCTCTAGGAGATGGTATAATCGGAGGGTATAACGGTGGGCCGTAATCCACGCAGGCCCAGAGCGGGTTGGTGGATGCCACATAACTTCGAATTTTTAGTTCTAAGACATGCCGGTTTCCTCACGATGTTTTCCTTCACCGTTTTGAGAGCAGTGGTGATGAAATAAATTACACAAGTAATGCGTCTGGCTGAGTTTTAACCCGCAACCTACAACTCGTAAGTCGGGGCCGTTATCACTCGGCCACCACATTTGTAATTGTATAACAATTTATATAATTTATTGAAATAAATCCTACACTAATAAGATTTTTGGTCATCTCCGAACCCTAAAATATCGATGTATTATAAAACTACGTAATCTTATTTTTTCTTGAAGTGAATAGACAATGAAGAACAACAATTTAAGAATGCGAATTATCGCTGAATAAGATTAGTAAACCAGACAATAATAGAGCATAGTCCTAACTTAAGAAAGATTTCTCGTATTATTTTAATTAACGGCAATGCAAACTAAGGGTGATTAAAAACGGCAAGAGAATTACTAGTAGTGACAATGTCTTGCCATTAATCCTAGGACTTCTGTCGAGACAAAGTTAAATGGGGGATTCAAATACAAAGAAGCTTTATGAAACTTTTGAGATGGACCCATTGGGATCTTGAGGGCACTTTCCATTGTACTTAATATATGATTGGAATGATAAAAGAGTTTTTCTTTTATATTCTTTTGATAGTAGTTACTGCTTTTAGTTGAAAATCAGTACCTACTATCTAGTATCAAAAATGCTTATCTGTTTTTTAAAGCAACTTTTCAATCAAAAGAGGTTCTCAATTCGTCTGAATGCTTTTGTTTTAAACTTTTCCCAAGAATCAGTCCATAAAATGATGACAGCTGCGTAGTATTGAAACTACATAATTGTGTGATCTTTTTGTGATTTTATACACAAATTGAAAAAACTAAAAACAAATAAAATGACATAAAATTATAATAAAATGAAATAAAAACAATATAAAAATGTATTAACTTAATAAATAATAACGATACAATTAAAAAAATATATGACGATTTTTGGTGTAAAAATACTGACTTTAAAATTCTCTAGGTCATGTGTCAGATGAAGTAGAGTAGAATTGTAATTCTACTCTACTTCATCTATACCCAACCTGTGTATTATTATTACATTCTACCAAATCATAAATATTATTTCACCATCATAAGCCAGTCAGAAATGTGAAATTAACCTTAATTGCCAAATAATTATCTTAAGATAGCAAGACATGCCTACAATGCGGGGCGTTCCCGAGACGTCGAACTCCAGCTGGCTAATATTTAATTAAGATCAGGCCAAGGCGAATTCCAGTACGTATTGGCTGCGGCAAAGCCAGGCTTAAGAATGTACCTAACACTACCTTCTGATTATTTACGAGCCGAAGCTTAGAAACCCTTTTACTTGGTATATAATTAGTGAAACTTCGGCTTTGGTAGTGTAACGTTAGACTTATTTCGTGCCGTATTTCGTGTTAATGTTATGTTTATAAAGGCAAACGTAATCGAAATATTTGAAGATCATTTGAAAGGTTTCTTTTAATGAAAAGTTATTAATTTATCATTGTTGGTTTATATTTGATCTTGCTTTAGCTGTTTCCTTGCTTGAGCTTAAGGTCACAAATATTAACTGTGTTGGTAGCGAAGAAAAACAGGACGTGAATTTATGCTGGTTGTAAATAGTTCTTACTTTACTTGTGATTTTTTTTAATGACATAAACAAATGCTTTACTGCTATCCCACCGGATGGTAAGCAGTGATGCAACCGTTGATAATGAAGCGCACTAGTTTTTTAAGAGGCTAAACACTATAGCTTTGAAGGCACCTAAATGATAATTGGACGGGAGGACAGCACCAGACCAAATGTTCCAGTTCTTCGATGTACGCGGTATAAACGACGACGCGGAAAGCTTAGTCCAGATTGTAGAGTTGTCAACAGTGTAAAGTTATCAAAGTAGCAGGAATGTTTAAAAGAGTTGCCTTGGCTCAGGAACACAAAGGGCGACTAAAAGCACACAGGTGGATTTTAGTCCGTGAAAGTTTGACACGCCTTCTCACTCCATCCAGAGCAGGAGAAGCTATTTGAGAATTTTTCACTTCAAAAAATAAGGTCTGATACCAAATTAATTGGAAAAACAACAATTCCACAACAAACAATGGCTATAGATTTAAAGTATCTTTTAAAATTTCAAATATCTGTTATTTATTTATTGTGTACACCTACACAGTGTTGTCTTTTTTAACCCAATGGTTGAATGCCTTGTGGCATTATGTCCGCCTACGTATCATCACTGTACATGAAGTTTAAATAAATAATAAAATCATTCGTTAGCAGAAAACAGCTTACTCTACCAAGAAACCACATTTTCCAACATGTTCCTAAAATTCAAATGGTTTCCAAATAATAAATAATTCAATACAGTGCAAGGTTAGCCAGATTAATTAATCATGACAATATTAGCATACGCCCCTGAGGAAATGAATATATCCAACGTGATGAATAATGGTCACGACACACTGGAGACGAACATGTCAATCTTAGACTTGATTGAGATGGGAAACTTGATGCGGAAACAGATAAGTCATTATACGAGTATATTGGTAGGACGATTCAAAGCGACATTTTATGAGCGAGTGGGAAAATTGAAAACAATGTGACCACATAACTTTTCCGTCAACATCATCATTATAGCTAAAATACGTCTACTGCAACGTCACATCAACCGGTCTTGTGCTTGCATTGGAAATGTGCGGTCTACGGCCCTTTAAGAGGGTCCAGTGCAGGCCTGATCGCTTTGCAAGGGACTGGCTCGCCGTCTGATCATGAGCCAAAAAGTTATGGCTATGCGGATGGTGCGGCTCGCCGTTCGAAAACTCGGGTTGAGGGTACGTTGTTTTCCACGCGAGCCTCAAAGAGCGAAAGCAAAATTAATGAGGACCTCAAAGGATCAGCCAGCCAGTTTTGAAAGATTGTTCGAAAGAGTTACCATACTCTAACGCAAAGGGCAATCTATAAAGAGCGGGAGGATTACTGATAATTTCCCATTGGAAAAGGCCTAGGTTCATATGCGTGCACAATTACCACATTGACGATAGCGTGCGTTAATATCATAATTTGGACTATTTCAAATTCACTGTATGAATGTCACTTTGTCTAGACCTCTGGCAATGTCGTGAGGCGTTGTGATATCATGTCCCTGGAAACACGTGTCACGGGGCATATTTTTTCTTACACATACAATAGATACCTGGCTATAGTCTTGGCCAGTGGTTTTCCACTCATGTTTTTGTTGGTAGTCGTTAAAATTTCTAATTACTTAAAAAACAATATCATTTGTAACATGCAAACATGCAAATAGGCTAACTGCCTTTTATGATGCACAACGCAAAAACTCCGATGGTAAAAGGCATATTTACGATTTTTGTAGATACATACACGTAGTGCAGCTGAAGACATACTTAAAAAAAAATCAGTAACATAGTATAACATAGTCGGCCTTATAATTTTTCCACTGTTGAGCTCAGGCTTTCTCTCTGGGAAAGGGAATAGGCTGTAATCCACCACGCAGGCCCAGTGCGGGTTGGTGGATGTCAAATGTCTTCGAATTTTTGGTTCTAGGACGTGCCGGTTTCCTCACAATGTTTTCCTTCACCATTTCGAGAGCAGTGGTGATGAAATAAATTACACAAAGTAATGCGCCTGGCTGGGTTTACTACTCGTAAGTCGAGGCCGTCACCACTCGGCCACCACTGCTCAAAATACTTAAAAACTACTTAAAAAAAGTCAGCAACATTATTCACAAAACCAATTTTCTTATTTTCATCACAGTGCTAGTAGGCTAAAGTTTTTTAAATAAACTGGACATAAACTGGGTATAGCCAGTATAAATAATTTGTTAAAGCGTGTTCATGTTAAAATTGCATCAGAAGCTTTGTACTACACCTACTCGTGAAGAGTCGGCGAAGTTCCTAACGCGATTTGACTGAATATATTTGCAAGTTTTTTGTTGAAGAACAAAATTGCCTTGGCATAGACATGGAGCTGAGATAAATTGAATTTTAAAACAAGTTATGTTTCAAAGAAACAAAGATGCATTGTTTTTATTTAAACTTTACAGCGTTAACTTGAAAGTTGGGCTGCGGGTTATATATATGTTATGTCTAAGTATGGTTTCCATACTTAGTCCATTGCGGACCATTGTACGTGGGCCATGGCGGCCATAACCTTAGGTGGGCTTATTCCAACCAGCCCACCTCTCTCCAAGAACAGATTAGGCCTCTCAGGTTTTTCAGGGCATCACTAAGTTTGGGCTGCGGCTTTGTTCGGAAGAGTTATCGTAGCCGTAGAACGTTAAAGAGTAACTGAAGAAACACAGGTGGGATTTAGACAGTAAAAGTCTAACGCTTCTTCTTGCTCCACTCAGAGTGACAGAAGTTATTTGATGATTGCCCCCTTAAAAAAAACCGACCTAATGCGATTCGTACTCACGCACTGAGGGTTCCGTACAAACTTACCTATGAAAACAGTTCATTACCCGAATTGACTTACGAAGATTTTACCAAACTGCAAAAAAATAAATTTGTGACCTATGTACATGTAAATTTACAGTTTTTAGATTTTTTTCTTACACTTGTGCTATGAGACCTTGCTTCAAGAACGGAAAGTACCCTATGAGTTTTGATTCCCTTGAGAGTATCGAAATATACCTACGTTTTTTAAAAGACCGCAGACCTGAGTATATGGTTTTAATTTCAACTCGATACCTCCACGCGTTCTCAAGATAAAGGGTCTTAACAGACAGACAGACGGACAACAATAAGAGTTCCATTTTTGCTTTTGACGCACGGAACCCTAAAACATACATTACACCTAAAATCAATACGTACATAGGTGGACTTAATGCTACAATTATAGGCATGATCTAAGTCAATAGTCACTTTGTTATTAATTCTATTGCCTTTTATAAAACATAGCATTACTTCATAATCATCATAATTATCATCATTTTAGCCGAAAGACGTCCACTGTTGGACATAGGTCTCCCCCAAGTGTCACCACAATAAACGATCCTGCTTGATTAGCTTCACTGTTTTGCCAATAGCACAAAAATTGTGAGCTGTTTAATTTTTATCTTAATATTTTTTGGCAGTTATTATTAAACGGGATTGACTAAACTTCTATTTAAATAACATCGTTTCAATCTGCAAAACCCTCTCTTTTTCTCAATCAATTTCTTATCTATCCGATATTCCTTCAAATTCAAACTAATTGAATATCTAAAAATAATAATCGGAATCTTCATCCAATAATACTGTTATACGTCTGTTGAAAAAGAAAATTTTAATTAAACGCCAAGATCTGATCTTACTCAGCTAACTCTGACATGAACAGAAATAAGATTAGATATCGGGAATCGAGCAGTTGTAGCCGAGTGGTAACGGCCCTGACTTACGAGTTGTAACTTGCTGGGTCAAACCCAGCTTGGCACGCATTACTTTGTGTAATTTATTTCATCACCACTGCTCTCAAAACGGTGAAGAAAAACATCGTGAGGAAACCGGCATGTCCTAGAACCAAAAATTCGAAGACATGTGACATCCCCCAACCCGCGCTGGGCCCGCGTGGTGGATTACGGTCCATTACCTCCCCTAGAGAGGAGGCCTGAGTCCCAACAGTGGGAACATTATAAGGCCGAATATGTGTGTATGTATCGGTGATCGGTCTTACTAGCTATTGTTGTTACATTTCACTTTCATTGTACTTAATATAAACCTTATATCAATGACATAGAAGTCACATTCCTGGAGCATGTTACTTGCAAGGATTATAGTTACCTAGTTCTATGATAAAATAGAATAAATTTTATATAAATCTTTTTTTGCGAGACAAATTCTAAAAAAAGAGGTTTTGTTCCAACAATTGGTGCGAATGGAAGACGTCTCCGGGGCATTTGTGAAGGACATGACAAAAGGTAGTTTTTCTGAAACTTGTTGTTCAAGGGACCGATTTTATCAAACCGTGATGACCTAGTTGTTGTGATATTTGCAAAAAAAAAATCGTTTTGTAGAAATGCAAATTGTGGTTTGATAAGTGTAAAAAGTCACAGAGCTAAAAATAGCACGGTACTGATTACATCCAACGAGAGTCACAGAGCTAAAAATAGCACGGTACTGATTACATACAACGAGTTAATGAAACAGGATATGAGATCTGAACATCAAATGGTGAAACAAATTTTTTTTTTTTTTTTTTGACCTCTATTCCATTTGATGATTAACTTTGACATGAATATTTCCTTCGTCAAGTGTTACATTTTTATTTTTATTTTCTTGTAAATATGGTGACTATTATGATAGTTATTTCTTTGAGTAATTTTTAGGTGTATCTGGGTTTTAGAGTAGGTACTTAATACGGCATATCCAAAATAATTTTGTCCTTTTTGATATTGTTTATCGAGTCATTAAGCTCCCAAAATATAGGTCAGAGTTGAACAACACGATATTTGACAAATGCTTCAGTATGGACAGGTCCTCTCAAATCTATGTGATCTATTCCTCAAAATATCAAGGCAGACATCATAAACCTGCATGGTTCTCATATGATTTCTCCATTACTTAATTTTTTATTGTATGGATTTTAAAGGAAACTTTGACTTGTGTTTGTTTCGATATTAATTTTTTCTCAGCTAGAAAAAAAATGACTTGTTAATGTGTTATTTATGATCAAATTAAAAAATGAATATCTTTTTATCATTTAAAAGTTATTACTTGCTTACTTACACAGGTAACGCAACCGTACGTAAAAATAAGGCAAAAGGAAAACTTTAGAATCCTACAAAGTCACCATGCATTTTTCAAGAACCCACCTTAAAAAGACAAGCAAACCCAGCTCATGAGTAAGTAACGAGACGAACCCTCGCGATGTGAACGCATCAGTTGCTTCTCTTTATATAAACAGCTGTAAAGGGCGCCATCTTCACAAATTGGCGGCAGCGTAGAAAGATGGCCGCCATTTGTTAAATTCAACAGATCAGCGCCTTGCTTCAAGCTCATACGTTTACATGGTCCATCTACTTCAATATGGTAAGTGGCTCTCGGTCTAAGTTAAGATAGAGGTGATTAGTGTGTTAGAAAATTGTGAAATTAATTTTGTTTATTTTAATGGAGGGTAGGCAAATATTTAGCGGTTGTAAAAAAATATCTGAACAATATGATAGACAATTATTTGGAAAGTAATTGTTAAGGGATTATTTACTTCGAACGGTTTATAATATGAAACTCACGCAATCTTTAATTCCTTAAAAGCTCCTGACTAAACCACCTCGAATATAAAGATCGCATTTATAAATCACAGATATAATTCTACTTCCTCAATAAATTCAGTTCTGCGGTATATTTATGGTCTAGACGAAAACACGCCGAATACGCTTTGAACCAAACGGGCCGCGATATATACAAATTATGGTATTATATGGTAAACTCACACAAATCATGTGCGCGGTAAAGGAGCTAACTTAGGCAATAAAAGGGGCACAATATGGCGCACAGCAAATGGCCGAATGATGATAACGTATGAACAGATTAGTTCGGTGACCTCCAGAAGTTTAGCGAGATATTAATATATTCACCACCCACATACTACGAATGGCCATTCAAAATTATACTATCGGCTTAAGACTTTTTCATTTTATAAAGATAGAAGAATTGTCTGTTAAAAAGAGTCGAGAGAATCAGAAACGCTCAAAAATAGGAATCATAGAATAGAATTGGGGCGGGTCACGTTAGCCGCATGCATATTGACCGCTGGGTAAGTCTCCACAAAGTGGATACCTGAGGATGGACGATCGCGCTGAGACTGACTTTGGTCAAAGTGTCGAGAAGACATGGACCTGGCTGATTTAAGGTCACTCGAGAAAAGAATACCTAATAGTTGGCTGGTAAAATATGCCTAAGGCATTAATAATAATATAATTTAATTCAAATTTGCTCCATATAAATTGTTAGTAAGACGAAAATACTTAAAAGCTAATGTTAGTAAACATAACAAATGAAATGAAACTAAACAAAAAAAAAAAGATTTTAGGAGAATCCGACACCAGAACGCATACAACATGCTATTTCACTGCGTGCACTCGTATTACGGCGCTTAATCATCGGAGAATCACACCGGTCCGTCAATACGTTCAAGGTGCTGTTGGAACTAGCTCGCATGAGAGTTAGGGTCGAGGTGCACCGTTTACACATTATTGTCGCAAGTCCGCCTCTGTACTTTTGTGTGCATAAAGCTTTTAATAAATAAATAAATACCTGGATTATTTTTTTGTGGGAAGCCTTTGTCTAGGTATGAAAAAATATAAAAGAAGATGTTTATCAACTAACAAAAGATATCATAAACGGTTTCGTAGGCACAGTTCTAAAAACACTTTATTTTACTAAAGAAAACCACCAGTCATAATTACATTCAGAAAGCCTTATTTGTCTTTGCAAACGCTACCTGAAAACTTGATTAAGGCGGAGCCAAAATTACCCACTCACTTTTTTAAAATGGTGAGCTTAATATAAATTCTGATGAAAATATTTCAAACAAAAAAAAAGGAAAAATAAAAATGCTGATTCAGTGGCTTTATTACTTCTTTGCCATTCAGACATTGAAGGCCTCGTGTATGAGAATTACGCGGCGTCATTTCTTCATTTAGGTATAACGATTTATTATTATTGCTTTGTCTGCCAATGTAACGCGTTTGAATCGGAGACAAATCTAATATCGTGCTGTCTGTCGTTGAGACAAACTCGTCTGGGGTAATAACAGCTTTCTTATGTGATATCTCTGTGGTTACATAGTTTTGTATTTTTGTTTTGGGCTGAGATCGAGAATTTGTTTCGTAACAGAGAGATCGATTTCAATCTTTGGTTTTGAAGAATGTATGTATTGGCATACTTATTCTTGTTCGGTTTTCCAAATGATTTTATTGCTTCTCTTATTAACCGACGAAAAAAAGAAGGAGGTTATGAATTTGGTTGTATTTTTTATGTGTATTAGGTACCTCAGAATTCCGTCGTTTTTTTTATTCTTGATAGGTTCGCGCTTGACCGCAATCTCACCCGTTGGAAAGCGACGATGCGGTCGACGTTGGAGCGAGCTTACCTAGAAGCAACCTATTCACTCTTGACTTGAAGATTCCCAGGTTGTAGCCATCGGGGTGTTTATGGACCGATTTGCAAAATATTTTTCCCCTTCAAGGATATGCTTCCAGATTGATGATGGGATATATAAAAAATCGAAGGAACTCCTCAAATATTAACAATTATATCATGATTTTGGTATTTTCATCGAGAACTTATCTTTGATATCACACTAACTCTGTTTCAAAGTTTCGGCGAAACCTAGCTTTCTTTATTATAAAAAACGATAAAAAACTTACATTGCTTACAAATAATAAACTTTATTGGACCAGTAAAGCATACTCAGCATATATTATTCCCACTGCCGAGACTTAGCCCTCCTATCTACAAAAAGGAATGGACCCGTAATCCACCACGTGAGCCGACAGTGCGTTGGTGAAAGTCACATGTTTGAATTTGTAGTTCTAGGTTATGCCAGTTCCCTCACGATATTTTCCTTCGCTGTTTTATGAGCAGTGTTGATAAAATTACAAAAAAGCTGCCTGGGTTTGAACCCACTACGTGCGAAACGTAAGTTGAGGTAGTTACTAATGCTCTAATAATTCAATTGCCAGCCTTCAATTGGAGCAGTACTTTTAGAGATTACTTACTACGCTTGAAAATTAATAACCATTTTTTTCCACTTCTAATATTTGTTTAGAATTTTCCTGCTTATTACATTAGTTTAGATTTAAGATTTTATTCTAGTTCACTCGCACTTATTCGTAGATTCACAACATGATCAAAAACTCAATACCATCCATTATAGTCAATAGAGAAATAACACCCAGCCGCGAAGTAAGTGGCAACTTAACTTAATAACTAAGTTAGATTAACTTCGCGTGTTTCGCTAACCGTAAAGCCTATGTCATAGTTAAGTTTTGTTAGGAAGTGCACCCGCATGCTGCTTTAGTTGTCAGGAATGTCGGTTTGAAATTCTTGTAGATAATGTGCTTATCCGTAAGGTGTCGTTCATAATAGAAGCGACAAAAATATGTCAACAAAGGTTTTGTAATTCATAAAACTTTTAAGAATTTTAGTATTTTTCTTCCTTTTTACTACAGTACAGTCGGAGTCCGATGGATGTGAGACGCACAGGACCGTTCATTTTGGAGACACTTGGGGGAGGCCTATGTCCAGCAGTGGACGTCTTTCGGCTGAAATGATGATGATGATGATGACAATCGGACTATGCTTGTTAATGTTCCTTCTTATATTTAAGCTGTCTGTTCAAGAACAAGGAGAAAACATCTGGGTTGATTGGCATGATTATTTAAGTGATCGAAGCATGGTATTGGTTTCTCATATATAATGATTCTCACATAATAAAAGCGACAAGAAATATGTGAACAGGTTTCATATTCATGAAATTTCTTGCACGTTCTTCTCCATAGAGATCTTCACTTTGGAATGTACAATTAGTTTCATGTTGTCTAGTAGCCCTATGTCTTAATAAAGTAAGTAAATACTTAAGTACTATGCTTAAATAAATAAGTTACATTAATGATTGCATTCAATATTTTATCAATTCCCTTAAAATAATGAGTCACGTACAACACGGCTCTACGTCTTCATTACTCCAACGCTACGCAACGATATTGAATCTAAGGGTGGCTACTGTGCCTGTAACTAATACCTGTCAAAGCAGAAAATCTGAATAATATCCATCTTCTTTTTGCAGGTATAAGGGTGGCACTATAAGCCTAAAATGTGGTCCAATCAGAAATTAGTGTTTTCCCATGTTTAATTTTGTCCAATATTATAAATGAAAAGAAAAAAAATGCTAATAAGAAATGATTTTCTGAAAATAGCATTAATTTTGGTTATTAAATGACGCAGCAATTAGTATTTCAAATATCGTAAATGAGGAAGCATGATGGGAACAACTCGCTATCTTTTTTGTGCGCGTGTAACAATAATGGCAGTGACGTCATACGTCAATATGTGCATCCTTTTTCTGTTACTTGAAAATTTTCCCTTCCACCAGATTTCAAAAGTTTTCAACTCACTTAATTTTGTTTTAATTTGAAAAATTCTATTTTAGATTTATGACGGTTTCGACCGCGTGATGGTAGAAAGTTATTCCAAGAGAACATACTCCAGAGATACGAAGTAACAAACACACAAAAACTTTCAGCTTTATAATATTAGTGTGATTGACACACCCTCTCGTTCCACCCTGGAGCAGGAGAAGTGATTGGATGATTTACCACCTCAAAACACAAACAAAAAAAAACATATTTTATTACAACAATAGAGAAAAAGACAACTCGTAGTACCTAACATGATCGCATCACTTCACACCTGGATAAGGAAATTTCTGGCCATTCTCTATGCCTACAATATATCTCCCCATTACCCTTTATTATTAGCTCCACAAAAGAACGGGTCGCGTACGACGGCTGTTTGTCTTCGTTACTCCTGTACCCACACACTGAATCCAGGAGTGGATACTGTGGCCACGACTAATACCCGTCAACACGGAAAGTCGTAATGCTGATTAAATAGGGGTAGGATCCGGTAGACCGGTACAAATGAGTCCATTTATAGAATACGTTACGTGGGTAGTTTGGAGGTAGGAGAGCTTTGGCCTTCACTAGCTTTTTCTCGCAGTTTTGCTCACCTGGTGTATCGCACAGGAACTGTTCAGTTTACTAGGATATAAAGTATCCCGTCACACTCTGAGTGTTAGATTTTTTTTTTCGGTGTGAAAATCATCCAATGCCATAATGTAGTTTTCTATGAGTAATGGATCAGCAGGAATGCTTAAAAGAGTTACTGTGGCCTTGGTTCGCAAAGCGTTGACTGAAGGACAAGGATAGGTTGTAGTTTGTAAAAGTCTGACACGCGTTTTTGCTCCACCCTAGTGCGAGATGATCATACACCACAAAAAAAATGAGTGTAGATTTTTCGTAAGCATCAGTAGGTAATTTCAGAGATTAGTTGTTAGAAACATTATGTAAAAGACACACAAACAAGCAGTTACATAAAAATATTAGTGTAGATAATAATATGTCTTTACCTATAAAATTGCCGTTTTTTAAAACGATTTGCTTGAAGTGTATCTATGAATACATCTTTGAATTGACTTAGTATTATAATACTAATATACTTGTAATACTTGTTCGTATTAAAGATACGTTATTCTTTTTTCAAAATTAGGTATTTATTGGTTTCTTTGTGTTTTCTGCAATATCGCAGTACTTATAACCATTTTTTGTTTCAAATGTAAGAAAACTCGCATTATTTTGTATTATGAGTTCTACCGTGGAAACAATGTTTCTCAAGCGGTATGCAATATTGATGATGTATACGGACTTAAAACTGAGAACTGATGTCTATTTTTGTTTCAATCACTTTCACGTGGGAAATTTTATCTCACGAATAACTTTTCTTCTCAGGGCGGCTACAAGACAAAATTTCCAAAACGAAAGATATTAAACCAAGAACACAGAGTTTTTTTGTTAGAAGAAAGTCGTAAGTATACGTCATTGATATTAATTGCCCTTTGAAATACATAGTTTCTACGGTGGAACTCTTAATATGAAAAAAAGATGTTTTTTATTTTCTTTCATGGTTATAAGTACTACGATATTACAGCAAATACAAAACAAAAGAAACCAAAAATAAATACCTAATTTTGATAAAGAATAAGTACCTTTAATATAAAGTTTATTTGAACTTATAATTCCAAGTCAATCCAAAGATAAAACACATCAAAGCAACCCGTTTTAAAAAACGGCAATTTCATAAATAGGAGGATTGTAGGATTGTTCGAAACAGTAGTATTTATTGCATATATGTGTTGTTTAAGGATGTTTTAAATAATTATAGTGTCTCAAAAATAAACCATCAACTGTTAGGGCACCGCGACATATTCATACAACCGCGTTACCGTGACTCTGGAACGCAAAGGGCAACTGAAAGAACCCGCGCAAGCTTTAGTAAGTAAAAGATACTTACTCTCGCTCCACCCAGAGCGTGATTAGTTATTTGATGATTTTTGAACTAAAAAAAGACCGCCGCTTTTGCCTTTGTAATGTTCCCACTGCTGGGACTCAGGCCTCCTCTCTAGGAAAGGGAAAGGGCCGTAATCTACCACGCGGGTCCAGTGCGGATTGGTGAATATCACATATCTTCGAATTTTTGGTACCGGTTTCCTCACGATGTTTTCCTTCACCGTTTTGAGAGCAGTGATAATGAAATAAATTACACAAAGTAATGCGCCTAGCTGGGTTTGTACCCGCGACCTACAACTCGTAAGTCGGAACCATTACCACTGCTCTTACACTTACTAAAATATTATTGCAATAAAATTTAGTAAGTTTGAAATTTAATAAGTCGATTAGTACGTAGGTACTACGTCGATACTGATATTATAAATATAAATGATTTGTACTTTTGTTTGTAAAGAACCAACTCAAAACCTACTTGACCAATTTTAAACACTCCTCCTCCTTCAAAGGCTGTTAATTTTTTAATTTCACGCGGGCGAAGCCGCTAGCAGACACTAGTCTTACAATAAAATACACAGTTCCCAATTTTCTGCTTAAAGTTTTTATCTGCATTGAAACTCAAATATTTAAATTATGTGTCCTCATACAACATTTAATATCAGTCACGTTAAATACGAGTGTTTAAGAACAATGCATTCACAGATCATTAATAACACTCATATTAACATTCAAGCAGAATAACAACTTGGGACGGTGAAAAATAGATTACCTAGAGAGGAAATTCTACCGACGAGTGCATTAATCTGACTTGTAAATTAAAAAGATTATAACTTTTATTCATTCATTCATTCATTTATTTCAGCCGAAAGACGTCCACTGTTGGACATAGCCCTCCCCCAAGCTTCGCCACAACGACCGATCTTGTGCGTCTCGCATCCACCGCACTCCCGCGGGAGGCCTTCCAACGCTGCGTTTTCCGGTGCGCGGTCGACACTCTAGAACCTTTCGGCCCCATCGACCATCCGTTCTACGAGCCCACTGCCACTTTAGTTTGGCGTTTCTTCGGGCTAAACTAACTTTTATTAATATAAAAGAATAATTCCTACAGTACATAGAAAAAGAATTGAAACAAAACTGTATCGTACATCAAAGTAATAACAATTTTAAAGAAATTTAAATGTATGGGTACAATGGCGGCCTTATCGCTGACAGCGATATCCACGACACAACCTTAGGATAGATTATAAGAACTTAAAGTAAAAAAAGGGATAGTGGGCGGTATACTGCTAGCAAATATAAATCAAACAAAATTTGACCTTTCAAATATAAAAAAATAAATAGGTAAAATATATAGCTATACCGAAGATAAGCTTATAAGTATATGGGTGGATAGATAATAGCAGTATATAGTAGCAGAAGATATTAGATTATTATTGTTGTTGATAATTTTGATTTATTTTCTTAAAAGTAACATAGTTTGAAGTTGTTATTTTTTGTTAACAATGAACACTTGAAAACTCTAGGATTACTCATAAGAAATAAGCTAAAAAAGTAACTTTAAGTTAGTGATTGTCTACATCTCTTCTAATCTCTCCCTTCGCAGGTCTACTGGAAGAAATTTCTTTTTGAAATAAGCAGTGCCTTAGTACAATTTTTTATAATAAGATATCTTCTGTATATGTGTGTACATAAATTATAAAACAAAATAAGAACTTGTAGAAGAAATAGATTTTTTCACTTACTTCAAAATGTTTACTTGAAACTACGGCGTAATTTACTTCAATCAGTTGAAAGAAAAAAAAAGACCTTTACTAGGAACGAAAATTTTTTGAAAAAACTTTTTTTTACAAGGCGACCTATTGGTGAAACTGTTTTACCCTTTCAATGCTGTCTCTGCAAGAATAAAAAAAAAAAATAAAAAAAGAAATATTAATAATAACATTAATCAATAAATGATAATGTATGATGAATAAAAAATAATAATGTATAAAAAAATGATGAATAATAATGAATGAATGATTGAATGATGATAATATCTATCTATCTGCTTCAAGAAGTTTTTGTTTTTCCTTCCCTGCAAGCCAGAGGTGACAAAGCATTAAAAAAGTGACACCTACATTAACCTAGCATTAAGAAACCAGTCTCCAAATCAGAATTTATCTGAGATTCTTAAAGTCAGTGACCAGGCGGTCATAAACGAAGAGTGTACTTACACACAAAATGGAATTTATAGACCCCGTGAAGATGTTAAGCCGTAACATTTTTTAGACGCATTAACGTTACTTTTCTTTCATATAAAGTGCGTATTTACGACAAAATTACGACACATTATGTACAATTTAGTGAGTGCTTTGTTTATTTATTTAAACTGCATGTACGTGTTCATAGACGGACTTAACGCAACAAGGCATTCTCTACCAGTCAACCTTTAGGTTAAAAAGACAACACTGTGGTAGGCTTGCACAATAAACAAATAACAGATAATACAAACAGAAAAAAAAATTAAATAAAAAATAAGTTAATTATAATAATAAAATACATATATCATATGTTAAAATTATAAACTAATAAATACTTTATAATAATTCTGACGAAGACCAAACTAAAGTTGAGAGGACTTAGTAGTAGTAAGTAGTTCCGAATTTTACGCTTAAAGAAAAACTTACTTTCAGCTTTTTTGATGTCATATTGATGCTTTGAATTTCGTTTTTTTTTAACACCAAATTGTGAGGCTAAAATCTTTATGAACAACAAACTATCAGTGGATTTGTCCAGTATCAGTATCAAACAGAGCCCGGCCAGCTAATTTGCATCGCTACAGCATACACGCGACGTTCACAAACTCGCAACTTAGAACTCTCGAACACAAAATATATCAACAATGCAAAACTACAAACTATATTGACAACGTTTGTTTAGAAATTGTATCAACTTTGTAGCTTATCTTTTGCTAGCGACAAAGAGAATGCTGCGCCAAACACGAGCCTTGGCTTGGTTGCCTCGCCTCGCCTCGCCTTGCCTTGTACCGTACCGCTATCCGCAGCTTTTTGATAAGCGCACCGCTACACCGTCTTCAAAGTGAAGATTTGCGTACCCGAGCATCTAGTAACAATGTAGCTAAAGGCTCAGCTTAACTTCAGACGTTGAACTAGGTCAAACAACAATTTATGCGATCGGCATGAATGTATTGCCTTCTATAGGTACTACTGTGTACTATCTAAGTTATTGGACTGCAAAGGGTAACAAAGAAAGTAACAACAAGATAATACAATAACACAAAAAAAAATGTGATCTACAAACCTACTTGTTAACTACGGCATAGTTATAGTTTGCTACGTCGTAGGCTGCTACGTTGTAGGCTGCTACGCCGTAGTTTGCTGAGTAGGTTCTGTTGCAAACATTTTCACAAGCAAAATTATAATTTTTCCTTTTAATTAAAAGCCAAAAGTGCTTCCTAGATGATGATTAAAACTAGCTGTAATGTTTTTTTCGGTTGTGAAAATCATCTAATAACATTCCCTGCTCTTGGGCGGAACGAGAGGGACTTATACTGACTAAAAACCCAGTCCTGTTCCTTCTTTGCCATTATTCCAGGGCCACGGGGATCTCTATCGCATCACCCATGGTCCCAGTAGGCTTCGACTCTGCTGAGCCCCTTAGCCCGCGCCTAGACGTGAAAACCATTGCCTCACACGTGCGGGCTCCTCCTTTGCTAGCATTACTGCTTCGCACCGCGACCGCCTGTCACTCCTCGCTGCGGACCATGGCCTGTACCAAGGCCCGGCGCGAGAGATCGCTGCCGGTGATCGCTCGCACAAGGACGCGGCAGTGCTCTGCCCAGGCGGGGCACACCTCTACCGTATGCTCTACCGTGTCCTCCCGACTAGCTGTAATGATTGGAATCTAATGACAACTTTAATTAGAATTTCTTTCTTCTTCCATCTAGTTTTTATAACATCTTATTATGTGGTATATTATATAATTGTGCGAGACCTATTGTACTGTAAATTAATACTGATACTATTATCTTAATGAACTATCAATCTCTGCAACTACTGTTACTACTCTTAATTGCAATGTAATATATCCTACAAATTATCTGCAATTCCTTTGATTAAACATTACAGAGTTCAATTATCCGAGTATTACACGCAGTTTATATCCGCGTTATACTATGAAATACATATTTAGGGGTGTCACTCTTTAGATGGATGTATTCGGGTTCCGGCCTCATCCGGCCACACATTTCCTATGTCCGCCCAACTTGAATTTTATAGTTTTTGTGTGATTTAGTACAAGTTTTTTTTTTTAAATTGAAAGCTATTGGATCTATCTTGGCTCTTGCCACTGTATTAAAGCCACTCATCAATTTAAAATCTTAATTTCTTTCTGATAATGTTGACAAAACATAAAGAAAATTTCTTTATATCATTTTCTTTCGTTTGGAGTTGAAACACTAGGGCGGAGCGGGTCCGAGCGCTCATCAAGTTGTTCGCGATATCAGCAAATAGCTGGTCGACTCTTGGCGTGACCAGAGGGCTGGGCTTTTCTTCGGTCAACGTATAAGCATTGCCATCCAGCGTGGCAAAGCTGTCAGCGTTCTGAGCACTTTTCCTATTGACATCGATGTGGAAGACTTTTGTCAATCGTACATATTATTTTCAGTTTGTTTAAATACCTATTAAGTTATAATATTTAATAGTTAAGATATGTATATATATTAACTAGCTTCTGCCAGCGGCGGGGGGATGAATTTTGGAAAATCCTCTCTTAGTGCTCGCCTAAATATAAGTATAATAAAAGGAAACCTTGTACGAAATGTCACGCTCCTAGTGCCAGTAATTTCGGCTGTGCGTTGATATGTTAGTCAGTCAGTTTCTGCTTTTATAAATATAGATAAAGTGTGCTCTGTACTTTTTTTTATTTTTGGCGTTGTGAAATTTGAAAAATCATTAAATGGTAGGTCCCTATCATTATCATCATCGTCATCGTCGGACGAAAGACGTCCACTGCTGGACTTAAGCCTTCCCACAAGTGTCGCCATTAAGAACGGTCCTGTAGGTCTCACATCCGTCGAAATCCCATGAACCTCACCATGCCATTGGGCCACTTTGTGGGAGGCCTTCCCACGCTGCGTCTTACGGTACGCGGTCGCCACTCCAGGGCTTTTTGACACCATTGATCACCTGTTAACCGTCAACATGGTTCGAATAGTCGGTGGGTTCAAGAAGATGCAATCTGTATTTTGACGGGTCCTAAGAACTATGAAAAAATAAGACGAGTTGTATTTTATTACGTATTCGTATTGTACATAGTAAAAACTATATGGCAGTCCTTTTTTTGTTAAATATCCTTTTACTTTTTGCTTGACATAACCAATCGAACACTATTTTATTATTTATGCAGAACTATAAATCCTCATACCGTAAATCGATAATTTTTCACATACGATTTTGTTCTTGGGACCCGTCGATTTGGACATTTACCTCTTATTCTCATCATCAATCACAATCGACTCAACGGATTCACAGCGCAATTTCTCAGAAAAGAAAACAAGCGCCTAGTGAATAACGAATAGTAAAGTTGCCTGAATACTATAAGATATATGAAAAATCAGTAGGAAGCTAACATTATAACAAATATATCGTCTAATAACTTTGCAACCCGTGCTTTATATGACTTAAAATCTAGATATTTTAAAAATACAAATATAAAGCTATCATAAAACATAATTCTGCATTCTGGATATTGTGGCTGGAGACTGGGGAATAGCTCTATACTAATATGGGCATTATTCTTTGTCATAATTGGTAAATTTGTTCTTGATTCAATCATTAATTACAATTGCTACTAGAAAATACTAGGCACAGTGTTTTTTCATTTTGATCGCCATCTATTCATTCATAATCATTAGCCTGTATGATATTTTCATAAATTAAGTGACATTTTGGAATATAAACAAACGCTAATAACTTTGCTGTTTGTGAATATTATTTATTGAGACTTTACTTAAATAATAACATAGTCATAGTCATAGTAAGTCATAGCAATTTATTGGTAAGGGATTCTTACAAGTCATATACAGAATGTTAAATTATACTTAGTCAACAAATTAATGATTATTTGGAGGCAGGCGGAACAGAGTGTAAGGTCCCGCAAACCTCCGTTGAAAAGGGAGGATCCTCCGACCAGACGGGTGTTATGTCTGGTGGGCTACAACTGCCCGATAGATGATTTCGGGTTGTTCTATATGTTCTAATCGCGCGGAGAACTTTGATTGCGCGATGCAGGATTAGTTCTTATGTGACGCCATAGATGTCGCCACAATTACATAACAATGTCAAACAATAAAAAATGTCAAATAAATAAAAGAAAATACAAGAAAAACAAATAAATCGAAATCAAATCACAAATTAAAATAAAAAACAATCCTATTAAAAGTCACAATAATTCTTAACAAAACCTTTTCTAATAAGTCTATAATAAAACTGAATAATAATATATCCTGTCTTGTGGTTTCGGTAACCCTGCCCATATCGCTAGGTTATAGCCAGCCCCATTTAGCTATAAATGAATTGTACTGAATGTATGTAATAATTGAAAATAAACAGAGATCATGAGAAATGTGTGCATTTAATTGGTTTCGAACGAATATAAACATTTGCGTTACGATTGGAGTGTATAACGTTGAATGCTTTGAATTGGTATTCGTTTAACACATGTTTTTACGATATTCGCTTTATTATTATTCGTTTTGTTGAAACGATTTGATTTTTTTGAGGAAATGAATTTTGCAAAAAAAAATTGAAGTCTTAAACTACTTGATTTCACTTTTTAGTATAATTATGTGAATTTATGCATTTTTTGTTTTTAATTAATAGGTTTTTAATAGAATTTAACGACAATATACTCCTACGTATGTACATGTACGTATGATTACTGGCTCCAAAAAATAAATAAGATATACTAAGAAGTCATGTGTTTTGAATCACAAACAATTTGAAACACACAGCATAAGTTTACCAAATTCATTTTTAGTTATTATATTTTAGTTTTTATATATATAGATATTTATTATATATATATTTAAAATGAATGTTTCTAATAGAAAATAAAGTGGCGCTGACTTCTGACATAGGCCCTAATTCTAAAGTCAGAGGCTTCTTAAATTATAGTAACATTTTTATGTTAATAAAAAAATAGTGTGTGTGTGTTGTTGTGTGTATTGTTGTATTGTGTGTTGTTGTATTGTGTGTTGTTGTTGTATTGTGTTGTTGTTGTGTGTTGTTGTGTCTGTATTATTGTTGTTATAAATCAAAACGATGAAGTCGATCAAAACGGGGAGTTATGTCCTGTAACCCACAAACAAAGACATAAGAAACCCACCAGCGCACACCATGTGGTGATTTCGGCCCACTCCCTCCATTTATTCATTCTGATAATTCACGCATCAACAATCTAAACATAATAAAGAAATCTACCTCAATTCCCTTCCACACACAGATCGAGCAAAAGAACGATCTAATAACACCGTAACCTTTTGACTTACAGCTTCTCTTGTAAAAACCCACCGCGACTCAGTACCGCGTGTTAGATCACTAAATCTTCGTTAAGCGAGGGACGACAGATGGCGCGGGCCCGAGTAAACCGCACACTAATATTATATATGTATGTGGACGACGCTTATATTGAATTAAAGTACGTGACGGTTTTAGTAAAACTTCAACTTACATACCTAGTACATTCTTGCAAGGTTGGGTCAGTGAACTGGCTGAAAAGTAGCGAGTTCGTTAAACTGGTGAGGATGTAATTGTGTTCGTATATGTTTGAAATTTAAAGAACACTTAGAGAGGTGCTTTATTCTGTGTATATTTAATCACCATTTTGTTTTCAAAATGGTGTAGAAAATCATCTTGAAGAAACCGGCATGTCTTATAACCAAAAATGTTAAAATATGTCACATCTACCAGTATTGGAATTTTGTATGAATACTGATCAAAGAATTACAAGAAAAATTAAGGTATTTAAACTATGCTTTCAATTTATATAGCATGTTAAGCATAGGAAAATAGGAACAAATTTGAATAAAAGTATTAAACAGTGTCAAACTTTGCCGTGCCTTTTAGACAAAAAATTCTTATATGTTTAATTTCACAACAAAAAAAAAATGAAAAATTATTGAAAACAAAAAGCCTCAAACAAAGGCTCTGACCATGTCAGAGGACACATAGCGAGGCAGGAATGTAGTTTTAGTTAATAAAAGTCTGAGTCTGCCCAAGTTGGCTCGACCGCGAGACTGCCTGTGCGTCCATGAGGATTTCCCACTACTGATTACTACCCATTCACTGTCTTAGAGTGTCTTAGAGAGGAGGCCCGATTCCCAACAATGCGAACATTTTAAGGCTAATTTATTCTTATGATACACTAATATTAAAAAGAAAGTTTGTTTTTTTGTTTGTAGGAATAAAGTATCTCTGAAAGTACTGGTCTGATTTCTAAAATTTTGTCACCGATAGAAAGCTGCTTTATTCCTGTGTGACATAGACTATATTTTGTGTACACGGGCGAAGCCGAAGGCAAAAGCTAGTTTTAGATATTTCGACAATCTCTAGCTAGCTGATAAAGTACCGTTTTGTCAGTCAACGCACTTGGGGTCATGAATCTGCAAGTAGTACTGAGAATATAGCTAGCAAAGGTGACTAATATGGCTACGATACTTCAAACATTCTTGAGTAGCTCTATAGTTTATATTAGACGAAATATTATAATATATCGTCATTATTTTATTATGATAAGATTCAGCTTAATCCAGTTAGTCTAGACAGGCTTATATGAAAATAATATAATTGCTAGAAATTCGGCACTAAGTAGATTTAAATCACATTTGTTTCATCTTTGACGAACAAAACGATGTTAGAAACTTCGCACTAGTATCAAATCACTAATTGAAACCACGCTTGGCGTGATTGTGGTGAGCTCTGACCTTGTTCGAATGCGGAGTACGAATAACGAACATGTCTTATATATATATTTCTACATTTTAGTGTGTATAAAGGAATAGTTAAATGTGTTACTAAGCGCTAAACTCGAGAATGTGTAGACCACTGCGGGTGAGCTTTTTAAATTATTTCTTAAAGTTTCAGGAAGGTTCAGGTCAAACACGTCTACTGCTAGATAAAGGCTTTCCCAAAGTGTCGCCACAAACGACTTTTCGTCCCTTAGCTAACAACACCGCATAAGTCATTTTTACCAACTTTACAGGAAACGAAAAAAACTTTACGGTGTTCTGATTGGCTGAAATCGATATCATGTGACCAATGGTTAGACGCGCAATAAGCAGCTCCATCTAAAGGCATTCAAATGTGAAAACCGCCAATTTTCGCATTTACAGAAAACGAAAAAAAAAACTGTGCAGTATTGAGAGGCCAGCTGACTTGCACGCTATCACTACTTTTCGAATTATGGCTTCTGATTGGCTGAAATATATATCATGTGACTTATGGTTAGACGTGCAATGAGTAGCTCTATCTAAAGGCATTCAAATGTGAAAACCGCCAATTTAAGGGACATTTTGCATTTCGCATCCATTGAAATCCCGCGACTATCATCAGATCATCTTGTTGACAAATTCGTAAGAAGAGAAAATTGACAAAACTGTAAAAACACACATGTCTTTGTTTTGTTCAAGCTATCCCTAACTGTCCATATTAGCTTCGTGAATGTGCGAAAAATATATCCTAGTCGTGAAAATATAACCTATTTGTGGGGAGATAATATGGTTAACACTCGTGAAGAAGAAAAAGCGAGAAGAGTATATTTCTTGTTTTTTCTTCTGATGCGTATGTTTCACCAAGTTAATAAAATATTCTTGGTAACATTGTTTTCGTGGCAAAGTATATAATTTATGAGTGATAACAATAAAGAGTTTCCTCCAAGTATCACATATATTATTCAAAGTTCACTCGTCCCCGATGTGTCCACGTCCCAGTTCTAATCTAATCTCTAACTCGGAAATCTTTTTCGGGAGAAACTTTCAAAGCTAAAAGCTCTTTGGACAATACAAGTCTTTCGCTTTTATCTTGGTCGACGTGAATTCAGTCTGTGTCCTCTAAAGTAGCCTCTTTTTGACTTAACTGATTTTGTATTAAAGCAACCGTGTTGGTAGTTTTGTGCAAGTGTTTTTTCTTTTTAATATAACACTTTGTGCTTGACTGCGATCCTACCTGATGGCAAGCAGTGATGCAATCGTTGATAGTGAGGCGCATTTTTAGAAATTTTATTTTATTTATTTATTCTATTTTATTGTATTCGCAAAGTTACAGCTAGGATACAGATAAATGAAAAATATTGAAAGAAGGCTAATTAAAAGTTTTCAAAGATATTATTAAAGCATAACAAGAGATAGATCCCTCTCCTAGAGAAGAGGTCTGAGTCCAAGCAGAGGGAAATTTAAAAGGCTGATTATGCTAAGAGACTGATAAAAAGAAAGAAAGAAGGAAAAACACTCGGAGCAGGTTTTTGGCCTAGTAGTTATTTAAATATCATAATTAACCCCTCACTATTCTCCAATTGCTTCCTAAAGTGTGCATCTAATTATTAAGTTTATTCTAGAAATAATTCACTTTATCGTATTTTTTATATAATTGCTTATTCCACCTAGCGGTTTGACAACCGTCCTAATTCAACTTATTAAATTTTTTCTATCATATTCAAACACCTATTCTATATTTGCATAAAATACCTTAAAAAGTACCTTAAAAAGTATAGTTTTTTTGCTAATTTGAAAATTAATTAGAGCAATGCACATGCGATCTCCTTCGATCACAATATTAGGTGTACAATAAAGTTATATTAGTATAATGGGGTAGTTTTTTATCATAAGTGTCAACATAACTGGACAATAATATCATTTTTTTTTTTTGGGTCGTAAAATCATCTTATGACAAGTCCCGTTCTTGGGCGGAACGGGAAATAGTGTCAGACTTTTACTGACTAAAAACCCATTGAGACAGGTGGAATCTCCGTAAAATTAAGGTGAGAATATTATTGTAGTAAACCTCAGCGAAACTTGCTGAGAAAGCTAACTTGATCCGTTAGCTGCCAAATATTGCAAAAACTTTAGAATAGGTTACTTTCATATCTCCAATGGAAAACAAAGTCAACAAGTTATTGTATATAGCTGGTCGACTCTTCGCGTGACCAAAGGGCTGGGCTTTTCTTCGGTCAACGAATTAGCATTGCCATCCAGCGTGGCATTGCTGCCAGCGTTTTGGGCACTTTTCCCATTGACATCGATGAGGACGCCGTATGAGTTCTTTTTCTACCAGTTTGTACATAATATTATTTTCAATTTGTTTAAATATTTATTAAGTTATAATATTTATTAGTTAAGACGTATATATAATGCACTATAACAAAAAATGTTAAAAAAAAATAAAATATATCAAGTGTTTATTCTATATCAAAAACTAAATACATTCAAAGCTTGGTATACAAAATAAGCGATGCAAAAGAAAACAAAAAAAAAAATTATCTAATGTCCAAAACAACATTATTTTTAATATGACCATCACTTTGACAGTTTGACAGTACCCTGACATTATCCCTTTCACAGCCCAAAAAGAAAATATAAAAACTGCAAATGTCTAGGAAAGATTTTAATTTAGATTAAGACTAAACTTATCAATGCGTCTTTAATGTGATCTAAAAGGAAACTGGAAAACCGTACCCTAGTTTGTCTGTGGTTCATAAAGGCTTTACTTCTAAAAATAAATAACTATAGGTAAATAAACCCTATTTGATCTTTCCTTTGTGTGTTGTGGAGATCGTAATCAAACTCGTAAGAGGGTGAAGGAGAAGACCCAGAAGTCGTAAGCGCAATTTAGTCGGTTTGCCCACCCACAAAATAAGTGGAAAATAAACGTAACCCTCAAAAATTTTACCGAGATCTCATCCTCTTCATATAAGTAATTATGAAAGTACGGTCTACTCTGCACGCATTTTGTCTACAATAAAATTGCGAAAAACAAAGCAACGTGCAGTCTCATATGAAATAATTAAGGGGGTTCTATACAGACATAGATTTTTATGGCGTCGGTTTAATTTATTTCACGTCCCACTGACACCATTATTTTTATATTGTCCGACGCAACAAAAGGCCTCTATATCATATCTTGACAATGAAAAAATGTAACTTTTACACTTTAGACGAAAATACATCACAGAAAAAAAAAAACACGAAGCTTAAAAAGGATTGTGTTATTGTTGTATTGTCGCGAACTTTGTCTACATTAATCGCTATATTTTGTAACAGGCCAGTGTTCTAAGGTCACTGTTTATATTATTATTCATCTTTTGCAAATGGAAGGGTATTTGAAAGGCCTGTTAAATCGTCTGAAAGTTCTTTTCCTAAATAAAAGGAGCTCGCTTTTCCACTCGACTTAACTTTGATTATGGCCTGTCATAATACAAAAATCAATATCGTTATTGCCTTCGTAATCCATTTTGTTGGCGCATTTGAATGTGTAAAAGAATTGTTGGAAATCTTTAGGAAGTACAATCAACAATGAGTGGCTGTTTGTGTTAAAATATAGGTAAGTACCTTTCCATTTGGTGATAATTCAAATGTTGGCAGAGTTACAAAACATCTATGTAAATATAAGGTCCATTTTTGAACTTGGAAATCATCAAATAACTCCTTCCACCGTAGGTAAAGCGAGAGAATGTAACCCAAATAAACTTAACGACGGTTTCGAGATTACACAACAGAATCTTGCAAAACTAAGTAAATTAACACATATGGCTACACTTAACGTAGAAAGTGTAACAACTTATCCAAAAACTATTAAACAACGAAATCTATTTAAAGTCGCGAACAATATAAGTACGTACAAGTACCTATATTCGTCGTTTCCTCGTGTTTCACTTTTAGAAAGTTATTCGTGCCTCACGAGGTTTAACGAGCTAACTTCGTGAATAATTCTACTTGCCTCCTCAAAAGTTCAGTAGAAAGAAATAGTGGGACATGAATGACTATTTATTGAGACTAACATGTAAGTTGAGGTCACGTAAATTAGTTTAATGTTGGCAGCACTTTAATTACATACATTTAAACTGCCATTGCAATAATATAAGAGTGCTATTACGAGCTCTTTACGCGATCCATTTTACGACCTAAACTGAACTGTTAAAAATGAGAACGAGTGATAAAGAGGGATGAAGCTATACACCCTATATAGCTCCATCCCTCTTTCTCACTCGCTCGACTGATATTTTAAAACGTCATGGTAAGGCCCCCTCACTTTTGTTTACAGTTTCCATACTGTGGTCTATTCCAGACGAATAGTGCATATAATATATATAAAAACCGGGCAAGTGCGAGTCGGACTCGCGCACTGGGGGTTCCGTAACTTACATAAGAAAACAGTTCCATTCCCGAATTAAGTTACGAAGATTTTTCGAAGATATTGTTTTTTTGCGACGGTATGACCAATTTACATGATCCTATAAGGGTTCCGTTTTTTAAGGGGTCCTTTTGTGGTACGGAACCCTAAAAATGAATAGCTGTTCGTTAGTCTCGCTAAAACTCAAAAATGACTAGATCGATTTGGTTAATTTTGGTCTTGAAATATCGAGATAGTCGAGGAAAGGTTTAAACGATGAGATAAAACGGAAAAAAACCCGAATACAACGCCATCTCTAATTAAAATGTCTGAATGAATTATGCTGTTCTGTTAATGCCATATACTTACTATTAGGCGGTATGAAGTTCACCAGGTCAGCTAGTTATAAATAAATAATAGGCCTTTACCGTTAAATTACTGTTTTTTAAAACGGGTTGCTTTGAAGTGTTATCTTTGCATTGACTTGAAATTATGAGTTCAAATAAACTTTAAATTGAAAGTACGTTTTTTTTTTCGAAATTAGGTATTTATAGGTTTCTTTGTGATATGTATTTTCTGTAATATCGCAATACTTATAACCATGAAAGCTAATAAAAAAAGTTTTTTTCATATTAAGAGTTCCAACGTAGAAACTATGCATTATTAGGCCCAGTGCGGATTTAAAGACGCGAGCGACGCGCGCGTGTATTGTACGCGAGTTAAAGACTATTTTCATAAATGTTTCTTTGTTTTAAACCATGTAGATAATTCAGAATATTTAAAGTATTAGTTCAAACACGAAATTAATAAAATTCAGTAATAGAGGCTGTTATTTTTTTAATATTATCTACGCTTGTACGAGTATACCTTTCTAGGGACCAATACCATACTTCCTGAATAAAATATAAATACTTCTCATGAATTCACGGAAATGAGGAACAAAAGTGTTCATTATTATTATAGCGAAATATGAAAACAAAGAAAATATATCCCGCTCGAGAAATACCCAATTGTAAAATACGAGAAAGAACTTTTGACACAGAGCTTTCCTAAACTGGGTGAATTCAGAAACTTCGACTGTATGTTGGCGATGTAGGCGAAGGCCGATGTATCTTTGTTTTCATCCCGTCTGTTTCGCTCGTGTTATTGAAGAATAAGCAGTGAGAGTTTATTTCTCTTACAGAAGTGACTTTTAATTAATTCTCAATCTTAATGCTTAGCTATAATGTAAAGTATTCATGAATGTGAACAAGTTTTACGTACTAAATGATCGACACTGGAAATGCGACAAAACATCTTTTTATCATCAGAAATGGATTTTAAAAATCATGGGTCAATCTGGAAGCATACACATTTAAGTAAAAAAAATAATTGCAAATTGATCCATAAACTACGGAATTCTGAGGTAACAAACATAAAAAACAGCCATATTGAGAACTTCGTAATATTTTAAAAATCGGTTGAAACATCAGCTGTTCCGATTTTTTCGCCAAGTTCATGAACTGTATGTTTTGTATTGAATCATTATTAAAAGGAGTTGTGCCGAAGGTTGAATATTTGTCGTATTCATGATTAGGTATTTCATCCCCTGTTATATTGCCACGATATTAAAAGCCATTTCGTACATTACCTATTCTATGATCTACAAACGTTGCTCGATGCAATTTTATTTTAAAGTTCTTAAAACTTTCTTTAAATACATGTTAGGACAAGATTTATCCTAACAATTACGAACACATTTTTTTTTTATATCGATTAGCGCATGACTGCGATCCCACCTGACGGTAAACAGTGATGTGATTGTTGATGGTGAAGCGCACTAGTTTATTAAGAGCCTGTTCACTGTAGCCTTGAAGATACCTAAGTTATAATCAGATGGGAAGACCGCTTCAGGCAAATTGTTCCTGTCTTTCGATGTACGCAGTATAAACGGCGCGGCGAAAGTCCGAACCGTAGAGGTGTCAACAACGTAAGGGTGGACACTAGCCGTACGTCGGGTTCTCCGTTTGCAGAAAGGTGATGGCGGAATCAAGTCATGTAATTCCTGCGCACACTCTCCAAAATGCATCCTATAGAATACCGAAAGTCTGGCTACACCTGTGCTTGCTCTGTAAATTGGATTGAATTAGCCAAATAGGTGCTAGACGTTCTAAAGTTATACGCTCACATACATAGCATAGCATAGCATAGCCGGCCTTATAATTTTCCCACTGCTGGGACTCAGGCCTCCTCTCTACGAGAGGGAATGGGCCGTAATCCACCACGCGGGCCCAATGCGGTTTGGTGGATATCACGTCTTCGAACTTTTGGTTCTAGGACATGCCGGTTTCCTCACGATGTTTTTTTTCACCGTTTTGAGAGCA
This sequence comes from Mythimna vitellina, assembly GCA_949316375.1. NCBI lineage: Eukaryota > Metazoa > Arthropoda > Insecta > Lepidoptera > Noctuidae > Mythimna > Mythimna vitellina. The sequence goes on from OX438696.1 coordinate 9,589,638, forward strand.
GCTTCAGCGCTCATATACATTTTACAATTATTTTTCATTTATGTATAAAATTCTACAACAACAAATGTGTTTAAAAGGGACACAACAGACGTTAAAAAAAGTCATATGACCTTAACTGCACTGTTTGTGAACGTCCAGCAAAATATTTTCGACGCTTGTTTCCAGTATTGAAACTTTGTTAGTTATGCGTCGACGGTAAAATTTTATTTCATAAGTTTGCATAAAAACAGACTGTTTAGCATTTTGCATCTGAACAATCTGTTGTCCATGGCTTTATAATTATCATTTATGAGATCAGATGACTGGTCAATTATGGTAATACTTTAAACACATCTGTTCTTATATTCCAGTAACATAGTTTTCCTATTCAAATATTATTTTAAGAACCAGAATAAAAATGCAAAAAGATAATAGAATATTATCAAAAAACACCGGAATGATCTACAACCGTATTCAGTAACACTAGTAATATTCTCCAACACTTTTAACTTGTGTTTCAATTTGCAAATCATTGCTGCGAAACCTTAGAATAGGTACAGAACATCTAAAATGTTCTAATTCAACACAAGGCAAATTCATAGTTAAGGGTCAGTAACGTCAATCGCACGCCCATGGTAATAATTTGACTTCGAAATAGACTTATTACGCATTTCGAAAGTGCAGTTGACCATATCTAGAGCTAGTATGATCGTATCATATCTAGTAGAGGTTTTCGTAGCCGTGTGTCCTCGTAGAGGTGATCGGTGATGGCGACCTCTCGCGTCCTGATTCAAGCTATTGTCTGGAGAGAACAGAAAATGGTTACCTCCTTTTTCGAAAGAGATGGCCTTAACCGTGAGGGAACGGGCATTCTTACGACCCAGCCGCCGCCACAGGACACGCCTCAAATAACAAGAATCGCCCGGCGATACTCGGCTAAAGGGCGCAGGCTTATGGACGACGAGCAATGAGTAGCTCGCCGAGCGGTCGTACGGTAAGGACCAAGCCCGAGTCATCGACGGCACGTAGAGAGATGTAAGCAAAATCGTGGAGGGGGGAGGGGGGAACTGTTGAAAGAATTACCGTGGCTCTGGAACACAAATATCGCAGCATATGCTGAGATGAGCAAACTTTTTGGCCATGCACTGGTTATTTTTTTGTTTTTTTAATTGTTATGAATAAGTGCTTGACTGCAATCTTAACTGATGGTAAGTAGGTATGCAACCGTTGATGGTAACTACGCGCACTAGTTTATTAAGAGCCTATTCAATCTAGCCTTGAAGACACCTAATTTTTTTTCCGATGGAATACATTAAAACAAAAAACATTCAAAAAAAAGTAAAAATAAATAGAATTAGTTACACTTGGCATGGTTTTGTGTACATACACAGACATACACTCACATGAGTGTGAGAGAGTATGTGAGTGAGTGGAAGGAGTGTGAGTGTGTATATTTGTTTCATATGTTGTATATAAAATATTTGTATGTACTATGAATTTTTTAAATATTTTTTCTGTATTACCATAATCTAAACCTTTAAGGTAAGTTTTTATTTGTGTTTCACAAGCGTATCTCTTCATTGGTAAAATATAAAACATATTATTCAACTTTCTATATATGAATGGACCCATATAATTAAAACATCTTTTGCCAAAATTTAGTCAGCATTTACATTCATGCCATCTGGGTTAAGTCACCAGTAAACATTTTTATTTTATTCGGTGGTTTGTTGTATGCAAGTCTCAAATAAACGTTTTGCTTTCTTTCTTAATGACTTCCTCCCTCAGAAAAATTCCGTAGCAGATCTCCCCTTTCTATCCATTTCCTTGCAGCGCAACAGATTAGTATTCCGGTCCATTCGGTATTCCGGAAAGTAAATGTTGAAAACCTATGTTATCCAAACGCAAAAAAACGTGTTTCTTCTGTAAGTAGGGTTTTGTAAGTTGTTTTTGTAGTGATCTGAATAATTTTGAGCGAGCACTTTGTGTAAGCTGATTTTTTACCTCTACACCCGGAAATAGTACTATTGAAATACATTTTTACAAGCCTCGAGAGTTCGATGTAATTTCCCATTTGCAAAATTAACAATCTTCCTTACAAATTTTTTATCCCGGGAGATAAACCTCTACAGAGTTTGAATAAAAAAATCCTAATTATGTAAGAGTATATAGTAAGTGTTCCAATAAATAGGAAAAATAATATATCAGATAATAGGTTTCTTTTTTAGGTGGAAAAATCATCCAATGACATCTCTCGCTCTTGGGTGGAGCGTGAGGGTATGTCACATTGTTACTACTACAAACTAAACTACTAAACAGGAGTTGGTTTTTAACCACGTTCCAAGGCCCCGGGTTTCACTTTCACACTAACCGTGGCCCCAGTAGGCTTCGACCCTGCTGGGCCCCTACGTTTTACTGGCATCTCCTTGAGGCGCGCGTGGAACGATACGCGCTGTCGACGACTTGGGCTCGCTTCGGACAGTAGCCACAGTCGGAATCGAGGAGGAGTGACAAGCGGTCAATTCCTTCTGTGAAGCAGTAATGCTAGCAAAGGAGGCGGCCGCACGTCAAGGGCGCGGCCGTCACGCCCCAGCCGCTGAGATCCCGATACCGATTTCCGGCCACCGTAGGCGCGGGCTTGCAGACGGCAAGCAATAGGTAGCTCGTCATCCGATCGTCCGGTAACCATCCGGACCAAGCCCAAGTAATGACTTGGGCTTAGTCCGGATGGACCGCGCGAAGTATATCACGCGCGCTTCAAGGAGATGTCAGCAAACCGTAGGGGCCTAGCAGGGTCGAAGCCCTCGGGTGGGTTCCCTTCTGAAAGGACGAAAAGCAACGAAGGAACTAGGAGTGGGTTTTAGTCAGTAAAAGTCTGACACGCACTCTCGCTTCACCGAGGGAGAGAGAGATGTATTTGGATGAATTCCACCTAAAAACGAAATTTAAAAAAGTAGCAGATGTTGGGGAAAAACAGCTAAGCTGAAGTGGGTGTGAAGTAGTCACGTCGTCCAAATGCACTCAAATGAACATCGTCACTCACTTGACTCCTGAGGGAGGTCGACATCGCGAAGTTCGACCGCGGTGAATGTGGCGTGATGATCTCATCGTGTTCGCGGGACCAACTTAACTAGAAATCGTTCAAAACAGAGAGGTTTGGAAAGAGAAGGAGGAAGCCTTTGCCCAGCAGTGGGACACAATAAAGATTAAAAAATAAATAAATATTCGATTTTAGACACAGTGGTTTTAGCTGTGGCTGTTTGTGAATAAATATATATTTTTAAATAGATGTAAGTCTTGTCCCTCTCATAGAGAGAGGAGGCTTGAGTCCCAGCAGTGGGAACATTAAAAGACTGATTATGCTATACTATCTAAGTCTTGTAAGTATTCGTACAATGACAAAGGGGTAAATACACTTCGCGAAATTTTGACAAGTTTTAATATTGATTGTATGAATACTGAGATTTGATTTGGCCTTTACCACAATCACTACAACACACAAGATAACCAAATATTACAGGTGCTCCATGTAAAAATAAAAATAAACATGTACTAAAAACCCGACGTACACAAATGACGTTATCAAACAATACCAGTTATACCTTTACAGTCCAGATACCAAACCGACAATCATAAAACCACCTTGTGGCTACATAGAAATGAGCCAAAAGAGCAAGCAGCCAACAGTCGAGTGTTCCTTCATTTCTAGAAATAACGAGACGATGCATTAAGTCGTTAGAGTTGTTCAATGTCGTCCTCGGTCGCGTGCGACAACTCTGGGGTACAACGGGCGACACCTCTATTGTTACCCCACCAAGAAAGGAAGGCACTTTGTCATACCACCCTTTGTTACTGAACTAATGCTTCTTAATGCGGCCGGTGTACCTAAAAGCACGGAAACTGGTGGCATCGTTTGTGATTTTGTGTATTTTTTTTTTAAAGCGAGTTTTTTAAATGAGGTTGTTGGTGCAAATGTGGGGCAATGAAATTCATGAGTAGGTCATATTTTTAAGAATATAAAAATGCTGTTTGGTTTTGAGATACTTTTTGTTGGAAAGTTATCTCGTAGGATGGTACCTGTACAAATATTAAAATCTTGAATAAACATGGCTTTTTGACGTAGAACCCATACAAAAATTATCAAACAATATATATTCCACAAATAAAAGTTTTCTAACTAAAAAAAAATATGGTCTTCTTCTTAGTGTTAATGGCAAAACTAGTTTTATCTTTTTTCAAGTTATTTTTTTGCCATTCCCAGTATTCGGCCACGGCAATGTCATCCGCTGACGCTATCTTTAGATCCCTACATAAACCTTATGCCATTAATCTCATATTATATTATTAAACAGCGTACCCAATCATTGTTCGAATGAAGAACCCTCATAAAAATACAATTAAGCAGTGAATCATACTTCTTAAACTTTCCAATACACAAAAGGAAAACTTTTTCTTCAGGAAAATCCAACTCATTGTAAAGAATTTCTCAAGTCCAATATTCAACATAAAACCACAAATTTGATGTACGACAAAATGATTACTTGATCTATGGCAAAAGTTACTGCCAATCCATTATTATATCTACCAGTCATGGTTTTATTGAAAAAGAAAGAAAACGAATGAAAATTTTATGTACTCGTAAGTATTTTTGTTTTGTCTGGTGTTTTATTACGGTGTTGAAGGTAAAATTAATCCCGAATACATTACATTGTATTCAGGTCGATATAAAGTCGACCGTCTACTAAGTAGGCTATGCACGGAGAGGTTACCTATGTTAGAGGCACGATTCATTTGTTTGCCAACAACGCAGTCGTGCGTCACGTGGACCTTCGCAGTGACTATGGAGGCGCCCGCCTTCTTGCTCATACAAAGCGAAGCGAAGTACACGTGCGTAGCTTAGCTGTCGGCCGCTGTGGAGCAGTGCTTTAATGAAGGCGCCTCTGAATCTCTCGTTAGCGGTTACATTCAGGCAATGTCTATAGACGACTGGCATAGTTGCTTGCTTACTGACTGTGCTACGGTCGCCGGTTGCCATAACTCGGTCGCCTACCCACCTCATTGCGGCCGGGGCACTATCTTCAAGAAAATTATATTCGTGTTTTTCTTGCAAAGTAGCCTTGGTGTTTGCACTACGTAGAAATAAAATGGTGGAAAGACCCGAGTTTTCGAGAAAAAACCTTGTTTTATGAAAATATAGACAGAACGAAATGTTGGCGAAAAGGAAAAATGAATGTAAACCCATTGTTGTGTATCTTTCTTTAAAAATATACAATTTAGGTCAATTTTAAACCTTCATATACCTACTGTACTTACTATTGCAAAAATCTATATAGTTTTTAAGCATACACTTGTGCTATTTTATTAAGGCATGTGCATAAGTAAAAACCTTCGGGAAGATCTATGGATAGATGACCATTCATTATATATCGAGATCAATCTGTGCAATGGGATGCATGTAAAGTAATTGATCCTAGTTGCCATTCGTAAACTCGACGACCTGGTAAGGTTCGCAGGAATCTGATGGATGCAAGACGCACAGGACCGGTCGTTGTGTCGATACCTGGCCCTCGCCTATGTCCGGCAGTGATCGTCTTTCGGCTAAAATGATGATGATGATGATGATGAGAAGTCAGATTCCTATCTTATCATGCTACCCAACTGTCAGGTTGTGGAGATCGTGTATTCTCGGCTGCATCTTATTTTGACTTAGACCCAATAATTGGAAAAAAATGGCCAAGTTCGAGTTAGAATCGCGCACTGAGGGTTCCATACAAACTTACCTTTGAAAACAGTTAAATTTCCGAATTGAGTTACGAAGATTTTTCAAAAGAAGGTTTTTTTTTTGTGACGTAACTGCAAATTTATAGTAAATGGTTTTAATTTCATCTTGATACCTCTACGCGTTCCTGAGATAAACGGTCTTGACAGACAGACAGACGGATGGACAACAAAGTGATCCTATAAGGGTTCCGTTTTTTTTCATTTGAGGTACAGAACCCTACAAAACTAAACAGATTTATTTATGATTACTTTTTGTTTAAATCGTGTATAAAAAAATAAAAAATATTTAGTTACAGCTTCATAATTTTTGAAGAGAGCTTTTTCTTAAAGAGAATGAAAACAAAGATTTTAGAAATGGAGTTGAGTTAAATAGCGATAAAGAAAAAACCTTAGCAAAGACAACGCAAAACAAAAAACTATTCTTACACAAAAACATAATAAACTCAACTATTCACATAAAACGAGAAAAGAACAACTGTTCAGTGTTCTTAGTGAAGTTAATTGTGTTTCGAGTAACTAAATCCGAGTTAATGAGACAACTTGCAGTAAGTAAACTGGCCCAAACAGTAGCAAATACTTCGGGAGTATTAAGCGCCGTAATGCTCTTGTATTGGACGTAGAGTCGCGGCTTAAGGAATATAGATAGGATATACTAAATAATGGATTAATCTTTGGGTTGTTAAGGAGCTTCGCCTCTGTTAACATTGAATTTATTCAATAAATTGTACCTCCGCATCAGCTGCATGGTCTTCATAAAGTATTATGGAAGTGTGGACTATGTAAGATTTTTTTTTGTAACATTATTCAATATCATCCCCCGCTCTTGGCCAGGCGGGAGATAGTGTCAAACTTTTACTAACTGAAAATTCACTGCTATTCCATTCTTGCCTTTCATACCAGGGCCAAATCTTCTTTTCAGAATCAGACTCTTGGCCCCAGTAGGCTTCGACCATAATGGCCCCTTCGGTTTTTGACATCTTCTTGAGGCGCGCGTGGAATACTATTCGCCGTCGACGACTTGGGCTAGGCCCGGACGGTTACCAAACGGTCGGACGGCGAGCTACCCATTGCTTGCCGTCCGCAAGCCCGCGCCCACGGTGGCTGGAAATCGGAATCGGCTGGGGCGCAGGGGCCATTGCTTCGCGCGAGCACGTGCAGCCTCCTCTTTTGCTAGCATTACTGATTCGCAGAAGGAGTCGACCGCCTGCCACTCCTCCTCGCTCCGGATCATGGCCTATACCAAGGCTCGGCGCGACAGATCGCTGCCGCCTATCACCCCCACGAGGACACGGCGGAGCTCTGCCCTGGCAGGACACACTTCTAACGTATACTCCACCGTATCCTCCGGGCGGTCCACACAATGGAGGACTATGTAGATAGACTTTTTGATTTTCTGGCTGCTTTATAAATACAAATACAAATAATTTATTTGTTTAAGTATGATTTTTAATATGAAGTAGGTGACAAACATGTACAACATTTATTGTTATAAAATACTTTGTATCTGGTTAAAGATTGTCGATTCTGTTCCTCTTAGCGTCCACGAAGGTCAAGTTCTGCACCCTATATCCGCAGCTTCAACTCCACTAAAATGTTTTATACCTACTAAAGCTATATATATACCTTGTAAAGGATTCGTTTAAATTACAACATGTGTGGTCATCAAGTTGGGTATATGGTGGTATATGGGTCAGTGTTTATGGAGGTGGATATTTTATAGCTCTACTTCTCTTCTTTTAACATCTATACACTTTTACAAGGTGTCAATTTTTGTTCAAAGTGTATGGTATGATATTGCTTGTTTTTTTTTTTCGTCGATAGGTCCTTTTAAGACTATTGCAGAGGCAATTTTGATTATACAAAGTCAACGCTCGAGGAGTGCCCTGCTTTCAGTTTCCCAAGGGGTTTACCTAAATAGGTGATACACAGAGAGGGTTCCGGGTTGGTCTTTGAAAAGACATGGTGCCCCTTTATATGCGGATGATGATTTGCCTTTGTGACCAGGGTTATGAGACTGAGAAGCACAATGTATTTTATAAGAAAGAAGTGCTTAAAGTTTAACGTCAAATAAATTCTCCTTCTCTGGATGGAGTGAGTCGGAATGTCACACTTTTACTGAGTAAAACCTGTTTCTTCAGTTGCCCTTCGCGTATCAGGACCTCGATAATTCTTTTGCACCATCCCGCAGAAATATACAATTAGGTATAGGCTGTTGATCAAATCAAATTCATACAAACGAACATTATTTATTTATATTAGTTAAATTGTCAAATATGGCCTCGTTAAAATTCCTGGAAAAAAAAATGTGAAACTAAAAAAAAAATATTATCAAACAAAGACACACGTGTCAGAAAGACAGGTAAAGAATTCATTACAATCGAGCCTTGAAGTGCCTTTGATGGAAATTAGTTACCGTTCCTAATGGATTTATTTAGAAGCTCCAATTTCATGATACCTACGTCAAGAAATGGAACATAATATGTAATTCTATTTACCTATTTGATAATAAGTATTTAGATAAGTACCTATTTATTTCGTTGCAGGCTAGTTCTGGCCAGCAGCTATACCCGAGTATTAGCCGAAAATTATACCACGGCCACGGGTATATATGTGGTACGCTCAAAAACCGAAATAGCGAAAAAGTTGCTCGCTCATAAAAATGTGGTATCTTTCAAACAGACACATCGCGTCGTGGCACTTAAATGGTCATATTATCTTGTGGAAATAAATAAAAGTCATGACGCGTTCTGAGCTAAAAGCTTATTTATTAAATCACAACACGAAAAAAATTTCTAGTAGTTTTTATGTATTATTATTTGTACTTTACATATTATATAGCCTGCCCGTTTGCCTAAATAAATATATTTTCATATTTTAAAATTGGATTACACGTGTCTCCTGTCACAAACATTTAAAAAATATATAGTCTAGTCAACAAAGAAGTTCTTTGATCATGTTACACCAAGTACACGTAATTCTTACAAAAATAAGGAATAAGTATTTATAATGAGCCGAGTAGTTATAAAACATCTGCTTCAGAATTCCTAACTCTCCATAAAAGAAAATTTTACAATCAGATTTTCTTAAAAAGTATCTGAGATGTATTTTTTATAGAATCACCGTGCCGTAATGTTAGCAGGAGTTACAAATAATAAAATGGAGATACGTTTTTAGGGTTTCATATCGAAAGGGTAGCGAGGAAGAATAGCAGGCGGTCGTCTCCTTCTGCGAAGCAGTAATGTTAGCGAAGGAAGTGGCCGTACGCGCGAGGTAACGGCCCTCACGCTCTAACCGCCCGCCGGGTTCTCGAGCCCGCTTTCCAGTTACCGTAGTCGTGTAGACGGCGAGCAATGGATAGGTTGCCGTCCGGCCTGTATTAAAAAAAAAACAATGATTGTTAGAAACCATTAACATGGTATTAAAATGAAAAACCTACTCAAAGTTTTGTTTCTATTTACCCCTGCGTTCCTATTCACTCCTTGTGAAGCAACGTATAATCTTATTTTTTTTACCAAAACCAAACCTATCTAGCCAAATGAATAGGTAATGCACTTGAAAACTTCTGTTCTTCTGTTTATTTCTGAGTTTCTCAACAAAATCTAATAACAGACCGGAACTAACAAAGTTTCCTTTATTATATTACTTCCTACTAACATAATGACGTCAGAGAATCCTGACCAGTAACAGCAAGAAGTTAGTCAGGAGCTAGTTAGGAACATAAGCTTGATTGACTCGATACAAATCCTGTACATCGTTACTCCAAATGCCTTACCCTTTGAAATATACTTGTATTTTATTTTCTCTATCGTCTTTTGTTTTATGTTCTTTGTTCTTTTGTATTGTATCCTGTTGTTCATTATTCTTCAGATTAGTGACTCGTGAGACTCGGCATGATATGACAAGTCTGTACTGTAACACTGATCTGTAAAACTCTTGCCGTGAAAACTTAGATCAGTGTTTCCTAACCTTTTGGATCTTTTCACCTCTATGTAAATCATAGCTAGAGAAACTGATTTACCTTCCCCCCTAATGTTACGAATGAATGTAGTAAAAAAACATATATTATTTTTTCATATTAAAAGAGTGCCAACGTAAAAACCGACCACGTACCGGAAGACGTAGCGTTGGAAGGCCTCCTGCAAGGTGGACCGATGACCTGGTAACGGTTGCGGGAGTACGATGGATGCGAGACGCACAGGACCGTTCATTGTGGCGACACTTGGGGGAGGCCTATGTCCAGTGCAGTGGACGTCTTTCGGCTGAAATGATGATGATGATGAACGTAAAAACTTTACATTTAAAAGGGCAAGCAATATCAATGACGTATACCAACGACTTTCTTCTAACATAAGAACTCTGTGTTCTTGGTTTAATAGCTTACGTTTTAGAAATTTTGTCTTGTGGCCGCCCTGAGAAGGAAAATTAATCGTGAGACAATTTTTTCCAAGAGAAAGTGATTGAAACAAAAATAGACATCCCATTCATTAGCAGTTTTAAGTCCGTATACATTATCAATATTGCATGCCGCTTGAGACACGTTGTTTCCACAGTAGAACTCATAATAAAAAATAATGCGATTTGTCTTAGATTTCATACAAAAATGGTTATAAGAACTGCGGTATTACAAAAAATACAAAACACAAAGAAATCAATAAGTATATATTTAGAAAAAAAAATAACGTACCTTTAATATAAAATTTATTTGAACTTATAATTCCAAGCCAATCGAAAGATTTAACACTTCAAAGCAACTCGTTTTAAAAAACGGCTATTTCATAGGTAAAGACCTATTAGTTGTTTCGAGTCTTGGTGGCTAGGTCATCGGCCCTTTAATTCATCAGTGGTAGGTATGCAATCAAGTATCAAATTCCTGTAGGTATAGTTTTGACGTTTTAATAGCGCTCATGAATTATATTAACGTTTTAGAGTTACATTAATATGCTTAATGAGCGCTTTTGAAAACGCAGTGATTATTGAGATGCGATATATATGTATGAAAGAAGAAGATATGGTACGCCAACTCTAGAGTTGAGTTCTAGTTCAGTTGCTCTGTGGCAAGACACAGGTGTGGTTTTAGTCAGTAAAAGTCCCTCTCGATTCATCCATAGAGAAGTTTTTTTTAAAAAACCACATTAACAATGGCTCAAACTCTAATAAAAATATTGATGTTAAAGAAAGCACACTTTAGTTTTAAACCGACTATGAAACAAATTATCATGACCAACGTGATTCCTACACACAAACCAATGACTCTAACATTTTAAAGGCAAAAGTTTGTATGTGTGTACTCGTATATGTCTTTTACTCTTTCACTTAAACTGGTGATCAGATTTAGATGAAATTTGGCACACGAAAAAACCATGTCTTGGAATATCACATAGGATACTTTGTTATCCTGGGAAAATATTATCTTAGGATAATTTCCTACTATTACGCGGGCAAACCCGCTGGCTAATCTAAATTTCAAACTAATAAAACCGAAAAAAAAAATCGCAACTTTCCTGTTTCACCGTCAACACCATTTAACTCAGTTTAAATTTTAATTAAGTTCTGCAGTAGTTGTATTGTAACAACCAATTGCTTGTTTCAACAGTTGTGCGGGAAACCAACCTTCCTTTTTCAGACAAGCAATGAAACAATTTAAATTGTACCCATGTTTCCGCGTCTCTTAGTGTCATTATTTTTATTTTTTATTTACAGTGAGATAATCATAAAAATTTTCTTTGGTGACAAATTTATGTATAATTGTAATGTGTGTATGTCGCATCGTACTGAATAAAAAAAATGTATAAAATTGGACATCATTCGTCCACATTACTATCAATGAGCTTAGTACCCCAAAGACTGGCAGCATTTCCGTTTTGAACTTGCACTGGTTTTTTTTAAGTAGGTAAAATATCTAATGACAAATCCCGCACTTGGGCGGAGCGGGAGATAGTGTCAGACTTTTACTGACTAAAAATTCACTCCTGTTCCTTCGTTGCCTGATCTTGATTGATTTTTTCCAAAAAAATTAACCTTATTTTTCGTGTAAAGTCATTACCATTATTATTATTATTTTTACACATCTATTTAATATTATGCATTTACCTGTCTCAGGACCCTGAGAACCAGGACCTTTGGAAGGCGTACGAAGGGCCGCTGCAAACTCGCAAAGGCCCTTTAGATAATTTTAATGAAACGTGATACCAACCGACGATTATCCCTGTACGCGCTATGCTAGTGCACCCAAGGACAACCCTCGGTTGGTGAAAAACTATTGCAAAATACGGATAACAAAGATAATAGAGCTATGGTTTTTGGAGTCTTAAGTGAACTGGTTACCTGGAACTATGTTAAGACTATAGCCCCTACCTGAACTATTTCATTAATATCCACTGACAAAAGGTAGGGGATGACTTACACACTTAATAAATGGGCCCCCAAAAACGGTCGCTAGTACGAAGTGACGTAGCAACAAGAGGGCAACATAATCTGAAGTGCTTGAAGAGTGGAGAGGTATACCACGGCTATCAGGACAATCCCGAAAGTAAGGTCAAGATCCCTACCTGCATCTTACAGGATTATACATCCTTCTCCCGAGCACGTTTGCCCTTGCGAATATCTACTCAAGCCAGCCTGAGAGAGGTGGGAGCTCTGTTCCTCATCAGTGTTCACTATGGCCGGCCAATAAATGCAAGCTGGAGATGAAAAACAAAAAAAAACAAAATTCCCAGTCTGGGTGGACCGGGACTCTCTCCTGCTCAACTCACTCAGGGTGGAGCGCGGGCGTGAAAGTCTTTTACTAAGTCAAGAGTAAGAGAGAGTGAGAGTAAGTCATGAGTGTTCCTTTAGTTGCTCTTTGCGAGTGCTATGATGACTATTTTGAGCAATTCCGTAGCCCTATTTAAATTTTCTTATTAAGTCTAAAAATATAAATGTCAAATGAAAATACACCTATTTAAAACCCGTTAAACAACTGCATAAAATTTAATGCAGCTATCATAAAAGACAAAAATCGACCGCCATTTTTATTCAATTCCCAGTTAACAGAAACGAACATTCAATACAAAGGGAATTCCAAAATTAAATCTTCATTGACTGGCCTCTGCGGTACAGTCGGCTCCATAAATACGTGTGATGGCAACTACCGTCATTTCCATTCTGAGATACGGTAGTTAATGGCGATAATAAACGGATCATTTCGGGTAGTGAACGTAAAGTGTGATCCGGTGTATTATCGGGTATTGTTATGTTAAGTTTAGTGTTACGACTGATCGTTTTGTTTGCAGTTGGAATGAAGACGTTTTATTTTGTTTTGATTGTATTGTATCTGTTTTATTTGGTTGTATCGTCATAAAGTAGTGACAGTTATTGCTTCAGAATATTCGTTTTGTGAAGTCGGTTTTATGACCGTATTCAAAATATATAGGTAGATATAAAACTTTGGTAAGAGACTCTTAAAATATTTTATGTGTAGTTATCTCGCTGTTGTTTCGTTTCAAAGTCAAGGTTTGTTATCCTAAATTACATATATTATATCAAACAACTTTTCCGTTTTAGACTTTTTACTACTTACTTTTTTTTTAAAGAAACATTCGACTACAATGAACTTTTTTTTTGATAGGTTCGCGCTTGACCGCTATCTCACCTGATGGAAAGCGACGATGCGGTCGACGATGGAACGCGCTTACCTAGAAGTAACCTGTTCACTCTTGACTTAAAGATTCCCAGGTTGTAGCCATCAGGAAACACAGATTCCGGCAAGGAATTCCACTCCTTAGCTGTACGCACAATGGATGAGTTCCCAAAACGTTTTGTGCATGTAGAACTTTAGTCACATTTTTTTCATAACATTTTTCAAGAAAACATCTCAAACTAATGTACTAGATCCGACTGTGACCAACAATGCACACTCGAACTCTTTTGCTCATTTCATTTCCTATAGAGATATTTCTAACTTTAATAACACAACTCACGTACGGCATCGTTACATTACTCGGCAACTTCCTCGCTCATCTAGACTCCATGCATCTCAGTCCCTTGACGGTTGACACACAGATAGATATGTGGGAAATAAAATATAAATGGATTTGCTGTTATAATAATAACACGCTTAAAGTCAGATATTTTGAGGTTAAACGGTGTTAGATAGGTTAGATTATGAATGCCTTTTTATTGGGGACCCTTTTGGTCTCTAAAACGATTGATACCAAAATTATATATATTTTTTTTTTGTTGGGGAAATTATCTTATGCCAAATCCCGCTCTTGGGCGGAGCGGGAGATAGTGCCAGACTTTTACTGACTAAAAAGCCCCTCCTGTTCCTTCTTTGCCTTCGTCCCAGGGCCCTGAGTTTCACACCAAAATTATACTAGTGTTTATCACAAGTTTCACATATCAGAGACTACACGTTGCAAGAAAAGTTTCGCTTTGCACACATCCCTTAATCAGTGCTTAAGTGTATCAATCAAACTTCAGTTCCTAAACCTGCCCCAGAATTTCGCTTACCTTCATCTCTCTATCCTTTTCCCAACTAGCTTGCGGTTAACTTCCTGTCTAACTGAATGCGGCTGCGGTATTTCATATGAAGCGAATGCCTATCAGACATCCACAACCCAGTTACTGGGCAACACGATACTCCTTGTATAGACTGATGTTCAGATTATCTGGCATCTGACTACTTGTAACGACTGTCAAAGATCTACGAATGATAACTGGAACTAATGGCTTTACAAGTTTTTCGAGGTGTCAGTAATGTCCTGCACGAGGTATAAGTAACTTAGCAAAGTATGACACGTGAATTGAAAAATTTTCATTGGTACTTGCCCGGTTTCGAATACGAGCCATCACGATAGAATTTCGCTCATGAAATGACTAATTACACCTGTTGGCATTCTAAACATTAGCATAAAAACGAATAAAACCCTTACATCAACATTATATAAAAACTTGAGAGCACCCCAAAAAATCTCTACATAGAATAAAATAATCATTAAAACTCCATTGAAATGATAAACAAAAACAGGTCACATTTTTCACTCAAAACTCGCGCAGACGTGATTTAATAGAATACTAAAGCGAGAGGGGTAAGTTAAGACAGCGCCACATCATTAGGCATGGGTTAATGAGTCCACACTTACCCCAGTTACAGGGTCTCTGAGTACCTTCAGCGTTACATACTGTCTGCGTCTCACTTAATAATGACGGCTTGCTAATTTATACAAAGCGGGAAGATTGTGTTACGTAAGATTGTGTCAGATTTTGGGCATAAAGTTGGTAATGATGTTAATAAAATTAGAGTGTAAAAATAACTATTTTATCAGATATTTTAAAATAGTTATTTTTTGATCATCATCATCATCATTTCAGCAAAAAGAAAGCAAATGCTTGCGGAGCAGGATACTGGAATAGTAAATGCATACCGGAAGACATAGCGTTAGAAAATGTCTTAAAAGATGGATTGATGACCTGGTGAAGACCGCGGGAATTCGCTGGATGCAAGACGCACAGTACCGAGTGATATGACGACGCTTGAGAGAGGTCTAAGTTCAGCAGTGAATGTCTTTCAGCTAAAGTGATGATGATGGATAAACGGCAAATGGTTCATGAATTGCTTCTGATTATTTATTTAAAAAAAAGGTACCAACTGATCACGAATTTAACCCACTGACTGTAGATACAGTAGAGTAGTAGAGACATGTAGATACATAAGCCAGTAATATTACGTTTTGTTTTTAGTTTAAACATGTTTTGTTTTCTTTGATGAGTCTTCACTTCCCACAGTTATAGAGTAGTTAGTTATCTTCAGTGTCCCATATACCGTGTGTGTTTCACTGATTTTGACAGCGCGCTGATTTATATGGAGAGGGAAGATTATGTTATGTAAGAATGTATTACTGCACAGATTTTGTGTCTAAAGACAAAGTAGTTATTTAAATCTGTGCTTTAATGTTCGATACTTTTGTAATGGTGTTATTTTATTTTTGTTTTTTGTGTCTTGGTGTGTGTGTACTTTATCTATATAAGTATTTATTTAGAAATATATAAGTACGTTTATCAATTGTCTAGTACTCATAACACAAGCTCTGCTTAATTTGGGACTAGACGGCGTCGTGTGATAGTTGTGGAATATTATATTATATTACATATATTTAATTCATTAAACACCGAGCGAACGCCGGCGTTTGCTCGGTGTTTAATCGTCGGTCATTGTCTTTCTATTGTGTCTTTAATTACGCTACTCAAAAGGTTAAATTTGCAGCTCTTTAGGTTTTTAAAAAAAACAATGCCCCACACTATGTAGGAATAAACCTGTATCATGGGTGCGTTCACAAACATGTAAACTTACATATACAAGACTTCCAAACTCAGAACACCTATATGTAGGCCATACAAATATTTAATTATTGATTATATTACGTTCACAAAAGTTCTACTGACACGTTGAAATATATAACAAAAACTCAGCAGGCTGCCAAGAAATTGGGGATCTTAGCTAAGGGGAGACGGTACTTCACGCCGGAACAGCTGCTCAACCTTTATCAAGCGCAAGTTCGATCGTGTATGGAATACTGCTCTCATCTTTGGGATAAGTCTGCCAAATACCAGCTTGATGCCCTGGAGTCGATTGAGAAGCGAGCCAATAAGATCATCAGTAATGATCTTATTGGCTATTGCTGGTTTGTTGTAATATATACTTTTTTTCTTTCTAACACATTGCTTTTGCAATATTTTTTTTATTTATTATTATTTATTTTGTTAACGTATCATTTATTAATAATTATAATTATTTATTTTACTTGCTTTTATTTATATAGCCTCTTTTTTATAATGCGAATGTGAGAACACTGTAAACTCCGCGAATTCTTAGGTTCCAGGTTTCTTTTTATTATGATTATTTTTATTGTACTTTATAGTACAATATTGACCAGTCTACACTGTCCTTACATAATATCTACATAAGCTGTAATATGGAAATATTGTAACAACAATTTTTAAAAAAAAAAGTAACCATGGAGTTTCATGCCGGTTCTTCTCCATAGGAAACGACCAATTTGGAACCGTGCACTAGCTTCTAACGTTTTATAAGTGCCCATGTAGGCCTATGTGAAATAAAAAACTTTGACTTTCACTTTGAATGATGCACTTGTTGAGTCAACATTTCAAAATCTTGAGCATTGACGCCGAGTTGCTGGCGTATCGGTTTTCTATCGTTTACATTTCGGGGAGTATGCGCTGGAACTACACAATTTAGTTCCACCATGTCCATTCCATCATCGGACCACGTACGGCGTTGCTCCATCGCTACATGATGGATATCCGACGCATACGTGCAAAGCGTTTTAGGAACACATTTATTATGCGTACAGCTAAGGAATGGAATCCCCTGCCGGAGTCTGTGTTTTCTGATAGCTACAACCTAGGAGTCTTTAAGTCAAAAGTGAATAGGTTACTTCTAGGCAAGCGTGCTCCGTCGTCGGCCACATCGTCGCTTACCATCAGATGATATAGTAGTTAAACGCGAGCCTATCAATAATAATATATATAAGGTGTTAAAAAAATAACTTTAATAATTTCGAGGAGGCATTGTACTCCTCGTTATGAACATCTTTTACTATGGGACCAAACCTGAAAGAGCGAAAAAAAATCAGCAGCTGCCATACATTTTGACGAGTTATGCGAACATAAACATAGGGACAATAGCTGATTTTTTTCCCGCAATTTCAGGTTTCGTCGCATAGTCTTTTGCTATTTACTATTGTTCATAATGAGAAGTACAATGTCCCCTCAAAATTCGTAAAGTTAATTTTTTAACACCTTATTTATATATATATATATATATATAACGAAAATACTGCTCAGTAAGTAGCAGATTTGAAAGTCAAATATGCATTGTACACGCAATTAAGGCGAAAAGTATTAGATATTAATTATTAGCTGACCCGACAGACGTTGACATTCTATTTTAGCAATGAACTGTCAAAGGCGCGTACTGTCAAACGCGCGAAGATAACATAATGGTCTTAGCATAATAACATAGCATAATCAGCCTTATAATGTTCCCACTGCTGGGACTCATGCCTCCTCTCTAGCCGTAATCCACCATGCGGGCCCAGTGCACGTTAGCGGATGTCACATGTCTTCGAATTTTTTGGTTCTAGGACATGTCGGTTTCCCCACGAAGTTTTCCTTCACCGTTTTGAGAGCAGTGGTGATGAAATAAATTACACAAAGTAATGCACCTGGTTGGATTTGAATCCGCGACCTACAACTCGTAATTCGGGGCCATTACCACTCGTCCACCACTGCTCTTACCACCAATGGTCTTAGTTTTCTGAAATTTTATAATTTTCTGCACAACTTTCTTAATTGTTTTTCTTTCCTAAGACTCTTTTCCTGACAAGAACAAACACAACAACAACAAAAAAATTAACGAAATTTGTTCGGCCGTTCACGCGTGATGATGATGATACCAAAGAAAATAGAGATTATTTTTAAATAGGGATTTATTGGCTACGAATACCTCTACTTGTTGACAACCCGGAAGTGAAAGCATGTGATTCGTGTGTCACCAACCAAAACATCAGAAACACTAGAGAAGAGAGATGAGGAAATGATTATTATTACACTAAGAGGAAATGAGCAAATGTAATTGAGCATACCGCCTCGTTGACACATACCCAATGAGGCAGACAACACCTACATTTCTTTATTTAGGGAAAATATTTACCGATAATGGTACGCAATGAACTATGACTCATATTTAGGGTTCCGTACCTCAAAAGAAAAAAACGGAACCCTAATAGGATCACCTTGTTTTCATTATATCTGTCAGTCTGGCAAGACCCTTTATTTCGGGAACGCGTGCAGGTATCGAGTTGAAATTAAATACTCAGGTCTGCGATCCCTTGAAGCTGTGAAAAAAATAAATTTCTGAGTTAATGAAAAAAAAGATACGGCCCTTTATGTCGCTAAAAACGTGTATATTCGATACTCTCTATGGAATTAAAATTCATAGGGTACTTCCCATTGACCTAGAATCTTGAAATTTGGCATAAAGCAACGTATAATAGCACAAGTGTAGAAAAAAATCTGAAAACTGTAAATCTGTAGTTACTTCACAGAAAAAAAATAATTTTTGGGTGTCGGTAAAATCATCGTAACTCGATTCGGAAATTGAACTGTTTCCACAAGTAAGTTTGTACCCTAAGTGTGGAACCTTCAGTGCGCGAGTCTGACTAGCACTTGCCCTGTTTTTTCTTACAGAAAGGAAGCCTGTCTCCCAACTCCCTAATTGCAGAAATATTAGTACAAATTCACTAACCTTTGACAGTTCAGCAAAGATCCAAGCTCGAGGTTTGCTAGCGAGCTGTGGAGCGCAATATCATGAAGGTTCGAATGTTTTGACCGTATAAAGAACAAAATTCTAAACTTAGATCGGGCCGGACATGTCTGCTGTCTATCAAATGAGCTGTGGGCTAAAAGAGTCACTTGTTAGGTCCCATTAAATGCAAGGTAAAATCGCAGACCAAGACGAAGGTGGGATTCATTTTGCCTTAAAAAAAAATGAAATTATCGATTATATTCTTTTTTTAATAAAACGGTTTTGTAACAAAAACAATCACACTAATAATGTGCTTGTACGTATGTGCGCACTCCTTCACGATCAAAATTCTGAACGGATTTGATGGTAGTGTGAAAGAGAAACCCCGGGGCCCTGAGAAGAAGGCAAAAAAGAACAGGAGTGGGTTTTTAGGCAGTAAAAGTCTGACACTATCTCCCACTCCGCCCAAGACCGGGATTTGTCATTAGATGATTTTCCCAGCTAATAAAAAAAAAACTATCACGCAGCGGAAGCCACTAACAGCAGTTATTAACATAAACTAGTCAGCAACTGTTTACCGTTTAGGCTACGTGATGAAATCTGTTACCAAAAAACTAGTTTGCATAACAAATGAAAACATTGTTGATAGTTCTATTTTCCATAAAACCGACATTCGAAATGAACAGCCGCGGTAAAAGGTAATTGTTTTGTTCACTGATGGGGAAATATAGTACAGAACGACTTTTACGTAGTTTAGTTTCAGCCATTATTATTTGGCACTTGACTCGCTTTGATTGTTTTTTTTTTTTTATTACGTGGGTAACATCAAATACCTTCATCCGCTCTGAGTGGAGCGAGAGAGAGTGTCAGACTTTTACTGACTAAAACCCGCAGTATTCCGTGAGTTGCTCTTTGCAAGGGCACTTTTTATTACAAGAGAAATGCAAAACCGCTTTTAATAAAACATTTCTAAGAACCATCGCTAGAAAGCCTTCTTTTAAATAAAAGCAAACTGCGCCCAAATCGGTTCACCCGTTTAAGAGCTACGGTGCTACAGACACGTACACACAAAGCTTTTGCCTCGGGGATTGATGATATAAACAGCCCGGAACGCAAATGCACATTACTTCTCAATATTTAACCTGCAACATAATACCCACTATTACATTGTTTCAAGATCATACAAAACAAAAGAAAATGGATGGCGCAACACAATCTGAGCTAGTTCATTACCCCAGCTTTTGTTTTATGTAGATAATCTGACAAAAGTCGTTATTGTACTCTTTGTTAGCATGCAGAGTTAAGGAGTCGCTTCGTTCCTTGAGCCCCGCATTCATACAGTGACGTATTTAAATTGGGTGGGTTTTGTTCAAGTAGATTGGGTGCTGGGAGCTTTTAAAATAATTTAAATCAGTTTTTTCGTTAACATTGAACCAAGGTTTCGGCTTTGTTAAGGGTTACAGTTTCATTTAAGGTCGGGAAACAAACTAAATGAGAGCAAATAAAAGCCATTTTAATTCCAAAGGAACAATGAGTGGTGTTAAAGTCTAAAGCCTGCTGTTTGCTGTTTGTGCCTATTTTGGGCATTAATTTTTTAATAATAATATTTCACAACTATCACACAACGCTGTCTAGTGCCAGGCTAATTAAAACTTGTGCTATGAGTACTAGATAACTGATAAACGTTCGTTCGTTTTTCTCTCAATATCATTCTTAATTTGTGTGTATGTATCTAAGTATATATTTATTATTGTTCTTATTTCCTCTGTCAGTCTTCTATTAAGCTGCACCTGCCATGTTGTCTCTGCACCACCCTAAGGTTGACTGGTAGAAAATGCCTAAGGCATTAAGTCCGCCTTTGTACAATGTTTCATTAGTACATAAAGTTTTAAATAAATAAATAAACATAATTATACATTTATAAAAACTGAATATTATAGATAAATTACACCCAGACACAGAAAAAATGATCATGCTCAATTTCTCATCACACAAACATTTGTCCTGGCTGGGAATCGAACCCACGACCTCCGGCATAGCAGTCAAAGCCACTAACCACTAGACCAACAGGCCAGTCTAATCTGTTAAAACAAAAAATAATGTGTGTTGTAGTGTTTGAGCGAAACAAATAATTGTAAGGCCTACAGATAAATGTTCTAGGATTTGGTGTCTCGTATATGTGAGTATATATGTTTGTGAACGCACCTACCATACAGGAGTGATTCCTAGTGTGGGACAACTTTTTTTTAATATATTTATATTACCTACTGTTTTTTTTTTTCGGTGGGAAAATCATCTTATGACAAATCGCGCTCTAGGGTGGAGCGCGAGATAGTGTCAGACTTTTACTGACTAAAAACCCACTCCTGTTCCTTCGTTGCCTTTCGTACCAGGGCCGAGTCGCCGAGTCTTCCTTTCAGAATCAGACCCTTGGCCCCAGTAGGCTTCGACCCTTCTGGCCTCTACAGTTGCTGACATCTCCCTGAGGAACGCGTGGAACAGTACGCGCCGTCGACGACTTGGGCTCGGTCCGGACGGTTACCGGACGGTCGGATGGCGGGCTACCCATTGTTCGCCGTCCGCAAGCCCGCGCCTACGGTGGCCGGTAATCGAGATCGGAATCCCGACGGCGGTTGGGGCGTGAGGACCATTGCCTCACGTGATCGGCCCCCTCCTTTGCTAGCATTACTGCTTCGCAGAAGGAGGTGACCGCCTGCCACTCCTCCTCATTCCGGACCATGGCCTGTACTAAGGCCCGGCGTGAGAGATCGCCGCCGCCGATATTACCTACTGTAAATTTTGTTCTAAAATATACTATCATATTTGATATATTGTAGGGTTCCGGGCCAGCTATCTAACAACTAAGCATTTTTTTCAAGAAGCCAGATGGACGTTAAGTGAATGCACATCAGCGAAAAATTGGGTCATGGTCCCATCACAAACAAATACACTCTCATCAGAAAAGTTAATAATTAAGATTTCGTATCTATTAACTAAACAAAGTTGATGTACAGAATTTTTATTGGACACAGTTTTAATCTACTCTAATATTATAAAGAGGTAAAGTTTTTTTTTTTTCTTTGTAGAAGGTAATCTCTCAAAGTTCTGTTCCGATTTCATTAACAGAAAGCTGCTTAATTCCTGAGTGACATAGGCTATATTTTATATATACGGACGAAGCTGCGGGCAAAAGCTAGTGCTTTATAAAGTAGAAAAACCTACCGAAGGTAGTTTACAGAATAAAGCTAGCAATAAAATATTCGAATTGTTTAATTAATTTTACTTATTGAAGGATAAAAGAGATGAGTCAAAAATTTTAGATTTACACAAATGTATTCTATAAAGTAGAATGGGGTGAAAAAGAGCATTAAGTCTATTTAGTGCATTTAATTTTGTGAGGGTCAAAGATTAAAACTAGCCCAGTCATAAACAGTAAAATTAGTTAAGGGGATGCAACTCGACTTACATTTTCACTGTTTTTCATACCGCTCTTACGCGATTATGACGGTATAACACATTTTTCATTAGAAATTTGGAAACACAGTATGTTTTGGATATTATCTAGGCTTCTATTAAAATCAGTTGATAAATTTGTGTAAAACTAGTCCAGTAAAGACCTCTGAAAATCTGCTACTTTGCATGAACTTTGACACTTCATAATTTACTCAAAAATTAAAAAGTCAAAAAAGTATAACAATAGAAACTTTGCAAATTTAATCAAATTCTGAATGATGACAATTTTTTTTCAAAAACTTTTAATAGTTAAAAAAAGCACTTATTTCCTGGAAAAAGTTTTGTAAATCATGGAATTACCGATTGCTAGCAGAGTTTTCAGGCATTATCTCTCTTTTTTCGCGTTGCCTTTTCGTCAAACCCAACGCGGGGTTTGCATTAGATTATTTCATCTAATCTTCTCACAAGCTTTAAAACCATGCTCGATGTTGACGATAGGCGAGTGAAAAAGATCCTCTTAAGAAGCAAACAGTAATAGCAATAATTGGTTTATTTTATTTCTCAATGGTTCATCTATTTTTACATTGACACCACAAAATTTATGTAAGTATTTACTTCGGTAGTATTCTAAATAATTGACCATTTTTTTTATTAATTGATATATACCAGTGCTTGACTGCGATCCCACCATCTAACAAATCCGACAATTTTCATTTTCATTTTCATAAATTTTCTGACACAACTTAATGCAAAAATGTGACATTTATGTCATATTTTGATAAATATGTCTCATTGTCAGTTAGAATAGATCAGAGTTCGTCACAGCATGTTATTTATACAGTAGTCAAAATACACAATTTAGGTGCCTATCTATATATACATAGCAAAAACTAATACTCATAACTCATTCTTGAGCTTAGTACTAAATAATGTATAGTCGTTTCCTAAACGTAATATGTAGGGAGAAATGGTACGCCTAGCCGAGTAGGTAAACAAACAAGTACGTGTAAGATGGTGGATATACACTGAATATATAAATATTTTGCTTATAAATAGTAATAACATCATGCCTATATTCCCCCGAGAGCTGGACAAAATGGGTACAGTACACCCGCATGTTACCATACCAGTTATGTTTATGGACTAACAGAATGCAGCTGAATAGCAATATTTTAACTTTTTTTTTGTTTATTTTTTTAGCCTTAATGTTATTTTCTTTTTCCATCTCTTTGTATGAAATTGTGTAACTTATAATATTTATATATATAATATTTATATGTTTATATATTGTCTTTTATATATAATAGCTATATTACATCTATGTATAGTCTAATATTAATCTAATATTTACATTATTAATTTGCACCGCAGACTACCCCCCTTTTTCTATTTCAAATTCTTACATTCCACCCTAAGGTTGTCTGGTAGATATCGCCATACCCATAGATTTAAGTTAGTGTAAAAGTTTTGTTACTATTTTGGTGTACAATAAAGTTTATTCTATTCTATTTTATATGGAAAGACTGTCTATCGGTTTCCCGCGACCCTCACCAGGTCGTCGGTCCACCTTGTGGGTGGCCTTCCATTGCTGCGTCCTCCGGTACGATGCGAGACTAACAGGACCGGTCATTGTAGCGACACTTGGAGGAGGCCTATGTCCAGTATTGGACGACTTTCGGCTGGAATGACGATAATGAAACCTTGTGCAAAATTTCACACTCCTAGTCCCAGTAGTTTCAGTCAGTTTCTCCTTTAATTTAAATAGATTATAATTCCAGAAATAAATACGTGTTACAAAACCAATCATATTTTAATCAACATACAAGTGACACTGACTTGCAAAATGTCTAAGCAACTTTTAATATTGCCGGCTACCTGGCACTTTCCCTTAAAGTGAAAATATTCCGATTTAAAGTTAGCAATGTTATAATTGCGGTCTATTTACAACGTAAATGATTCAGGGATTTTCTTCCCGATAATTCCTATTTCATGAATGTTGCACAAAAAATACCTATTAGCAAGAAACAAACTCTACACTACGCCGACGCTAGTTTCTTTCATAACACAAAAATCTTCTTGTACCAAATATTAATATAATAAGATATTAAACCAAAACATGCCTTTCATTTTGATCCCGTTGTGTTCTCATAGGCCTTTATATTCATACAAAAAATGTATCTAATATGTAAGATTAATATAACATTTTGTTTTCAGTTTCAATCATTCGGTGTTTCTTCGTAAAGTAATCCGCTATGATGGATTAGGTACCAAGTGTATGAATTTTTTATACACGCATTGCGGAATGGGGAGGGAGCGAGCGCTTTATAACAAAGGCTTAATAATGGCGGCCTGTAATTGTCCCGCTGCATAAAGGTCTCTTTGCATATAGTTATGAACAACATTGACAAGCAGGCTGTTTCACTGTGTTTGCATTTAAAGTCTGTATATCCTGATGGTCACAACCAACGACAAACGATTGTAACTTGGCTAGGGGGATTGATATAAAGTGACGATGGAGTCTCTTGACTTAAAGATCTCCTGGTTGGTGGGGGGGTGGGGGACTTGTTGTAGGGGGCCTTCCAACACTGCGTCTTCCGGTACGCGGTCGAAACTCCAGAACCTTTCGGCCCCAACGGCCATCTGTTCTGCGAGCAATGTGCCCTGCCCATTGCTACTGAAATTCGGCGATTCTTCGTGCTATATCGGCAACCTTAGTTCTCCTGCGGATATCTTAATTTCTGATTCGATCACGCAAGGAAACTCCGAGCATAGCCCTTTCCATTGCCCTTTGGGTGACTTTGAGCCTCCTGATGAGGCCCATTGTGAGCAACCACGTTTCTGAGCCATATATCATCACTGGCAACACGCACTGGTCATAGACTTTCGTCTTGAGACACTGTGATATATCGGACGAGAAGACACTGCGCAGCTTCCCGAACGCTGCCCAGCCGAGTCGGATCCGACGGTTGAACTCTTTCTCGAAATTAGATCTACCCTATCTTGGACAGACAGTCCAGTTGACTAATAATAGTTGATAGACGTAATCGTTCACAACTTTAAGTATAGAGTCTCCAATTTTGGAAAGTGTGCGCGAGAATTGCGTGACTTGATTCCACCATCTCATTTCTACCATCAGACAATCCGACGAACGGCGGGTATTCACCCTTACGTTGTTGAAAGCTCTACGGTCCGGACCAAATGTTTCGCCTCGTTGTTTATACAGCGTACATTGAGGGACTGGAACAACTTACCTGCTGCAGTCTTCCCGTCCGATTATAATTTAGGTGTCTTCACGCTAGAGTGAATAGGCTCTTTATAAACTAGAGCGCCTAATCATCAACGATTGCATCACTTCTTACCGTTGGGTGGGATCGCAGTCAAGCACTAGTTTATAATAATTTAAAAAATACTATCTGCTTATTTGTTTATATATGGTTATTTCTGGAAGTACTGATCCAAATTCAAAAGCTCTTTCAGCGAAAGACAATCACAGTATCGCTGAGTGCCAAAGGCTATCTCACGCGATGATGTGGTTAACGTTGGAGCACCTTTATCTGTGAAACAATACACTGTTACCGTGCAATAAACCTCGGATGCGATGCTGTATGACAAAGTTAGTCACCTATAAGTCTGTAACGTCTAAGATGTATTTAGAAATATAACATCAAAAATATTGGATGCTGCCGATTTTGTGATACCGTTTAGTCACAGGAGAAAAGTCATCGAAACGTTCAAAGGATAATTAGTACAGTTTCAGGAATTTTCCCTCAACTATACCGAGTTATTTCATAGGTAGTGTATCCACATAAATAGTGTGGCGACCATGGAGGCCACGCTAATACCTTACAAACTGGCAATTTATACTTTAAAGGTTTATGGTTTTTTTTTTAGAGGGGGTAACATCATCTAATGACAAATCCTGCTCTTGAGTGGAGCGGGAGATATTGTTAAACATTTACTGACTAAGAACCCACTCCTGTTCCTTCGTTTTTCAAGACAGTTTGAGGAACACGGGTGGGTTTTACAGTAAAAGTAAGTTAAGGTAAGGTAAAAGTAAGGTTTATGGTAAGAAAAAGCATAGTGATGGATATTCGAAACATATATTGATAGAGATTGTCATTAATACTAGTAAGAAAAGACGAAGCAAATGATTTTTTTTTTTATAAATAATGTAACAAATAGTGCTTCTAACAATATAATAATAGTAAATTGAACTAGAAGCCTTTTAATTGCGTCTCCCCTATCACAATAGCTACAGTCGTAGAAATTGTGTCCTAAAATAGGTTTAGGTTATAAAGAAATATTTGTGATTTCGTGATGTGCGTGCCTGTTTTATTTAATTTTGGTATTGAAACTACCATCCCCTTGGAATTCGTATAATTCACATATCTCGTAGATAGGGGGAGACAGGACCAATCTGATTCTTTTAGCAATAAATGTGACTTTACTAGCGACCCGCCCAGTTTCACACGAGTTCACACGAATGTGAGAGAAGAAATTCTTGGCTTTTACCTACACCATACAATCATTATGTCTAATGATGGAAACCGCATCATTGTTTTACAATACTTTTATATAAAAAAGAAAATAAAACAATTTATTTACGCGAAATGACGCAATCTTAAAACTAACAAACAAACATAGTCAATAGATAGGGAAGATGTGCGTCACATCCGCGCAAAACGTAAACGTAACATAAAGCTGCGGCCTCACGCATAATGCGATCAGCTCACAGCGGTGGTTTTCAGCTTGGGCCGGTGGCGGTGTCCACATAAGGATAACACCGCCCTGTTTCGTACGGTTTTTATGATTTGATTTGATAAAGTACGGTTTTTAAATTATTATCTGTCTCTTTAATATAGTTACTCGTAACACTAATGCACCATTTTTTTAAATAATGTAATTTAATGCTTGACTCCGATCCCACCTGACGGTAAGCAGTAGCTTACCATCAGGTGGGATCGGAGCAGTCCATGATGGTAAATCGCACTAGTTTATTAAGAGCCTATTCACTGTAGTCGTGAAGCCACCACAATTATAATAAGACCACTGCAGGCAAATTGTTCTAGTCTTTCGATGTACGCAATTTAAACGACAAGGTGAAACGCTTAGTCCGGACCGTAGAGATGTCAACAATGTAAATTTCCTACTTGAAGATCCGACCAATTCAAAGTCCGTTACGTAGTCAAATAGAATAAAGAGGCCACAAAAACATGAAAAGCTACTTAATTTTATATTATGCGTAGACACACAGTTTTTCTCTCATATTTAATTCATTCTATCAACTTTTACTTTAGCAACGTTCCCGTCTATAAGCTAGATTAAAATGTAATTTAGAAGAGTATTTTTTTTTCAGAACTTATCGAGAAAAAGATTTCATTTTCACTAAGTAATAGGCTTAGCTGGCCATAATTGTGATTCAATAATGAAACTACGAATAATCCATTTTATTCTTAGTTTTATTTTAGAAAAGTTAGGACTGACAAAAATAAAAATACCTTCAGATTCAATCATGTTCGTAGAAATATTCATTCAACTTGTTTCTGTAACTAAAAACATTTTTAATCTCTTTTTGGCATGTCTTTTGACATTTTTTTTTTATCCAATATAAGTGTATTACCCAAGTTTTATCTTTGACTGGAATCAATTTAATTCACTTCAGGCTAAAAGAAATGATTTTCGTAGCTGGCAACAATGGTGGACCAATGTTGATTTTCTAAGGGACCTGCGCCAAACATCAGGTATTACAGAATCGTATCAAATCAGAGCATTTTTTTTTTTGTGTGAAAATATTTTCTTTTTTTTTTAATTGATAAAGACCAGTGCTTGACTACGATCCCACCTGATGGTAAGCGGAGATGCAATCATTGATGGTGAGCCGCACTAGTTTATTAAGAGCATAATCACTCTAGTCTTGAAGACACCTAAATTATAATTGCACGGGAAGGCCGCAGCAGGCAAATTGTTCCAGTCCTTCGATGTACGCGGTATAAACGACGAAGTGAAAGGCTTAGTAGTTAGTGATAAATAATCGTATGAAAACTAAGTAGGTTAATGCTTAGGAAGGGTAATCAAATAACTTCTCCCGCTCTGGGTGGAGCGAGAAAGTAGATTAATGTCTAAGGTGGTCTTTGTAGAGAAGGACCGAGTGGTTCTTTTCTCAAAAGTTCACCTGACTACCTTGACAGGTTCACTAAAATAGTAGTTTCGAGTGAACCTATTAAAGGGCCTGACCATGATGTTTTAAAATGTCAATCGTTCGAGTGAGAAACGAAAAAGGATAGAGATAAGATAATCATTTTTTTGCTCAAACATGAGTACAATACATCACAAAGTAAATTGTCAGCATGCAAGAGACGTTAAAATAAATTATAAATTGCCCCGTACAATGGCATGCATATATTTCCAAAATAATACAAATAATAAAATCATTCTAGCGTATAATGAAACACTAGAATGATTTTATTATTTGTATTACTTAATGAAGTAGCTGTATATAGTAGCTGATACAAGTCAAAATAAAATTAAAGGTCTAGAATGTCAAAGTAGAAGTAAGTAATAATAAAATAATTATAATTAAAAAAATATCTATAATTAAAATGTCCTGCTTATAAAAAAAAAATAAGTATGTCACAAATTCAAAATTTGTCAATAAGAAACTTTTAACTTTCTTTTTAAAGGCTATATTATTTAGCTGCTTCCAGTAATTTATTGTAAACTTTGGAAGCCATGCAAAATACACTTTTACGCATAAGAGCAGTTTTGTGCTGATATTGGCAAATTTGAGTATTGTCGCGTCTGTTACGAGGAAATCGATCAGCCATGCGAGAAAATAAATTTGGATAGGTTCTTACGAATATGACATTTTCCAATATATACAGGGAAGGTAATGTTAAGGTAAAGTTTTTTTTTTTAATGGTAGTATACACCCTATACAGTCCCATCCCTTTAACAGTTCAGCTTAGGTGGTCAATTGGATCACGTTTAGAGCTCGTCGTAGGGCCCCAGACAGTGTAGCGTTTGTCAGATATTATGTAGCTTGCCGGTTTCTTCACGATGTTTTCCTTCACCGTTTCAAGAGCAGTGCTGATGAAATAAATTGCACAAAGTAATGCGCCTGGCTGGGTTTGAACCCGCGACCTACAACTTGTAAGTCAGGGCTGTTACCACCTGGCCACCACTGCTCAATTTTTTTATTATTTTATTTATATTTTCGGATTTGTCAGTCCAAACTCTATTGAAAAATTCACTTTGCTTAGAATTTTCTTTTTCATACTTACTTTCTCCCAAGATATGAAAATGAAAATTAGTGAGTAGCATGAACAAAGCGTGTCGAGACTTCTTGCATTATCAAGACCTACCTGCCGCATTAATA
The DNA here is from genome assembly GCA_949316375.1 of Mythimna vitellina. Taxonomy (NCBI): domain Eukaryota; kingdom Metazoa; phylum Arthropoda; class Insecta; order Lepidoptera; family Noctuidae; genus Mythimna; species Mythimna vitellina. Next base: position 9,619,532 of record OX438696.1, read on the forward strand.
TCTTTAAATCAGAAAAGATATTGTATGACTGACATACTTTTTTTTTATGCTTGATAGGTTCGCGCTTGACCGCCATCTCACCTGATAGAAAGCGACTAAGGACAAATATACCTAACTACCTAAGGGCAAATATACCTACAACTCTCTCGTATTTACTCTACAATTCCTTGTATCTTGTTCATCACAAACTATTCAAATTCATATAGCCATGGTTAACACGCTCGGCCCAGCGCCCGCCGCTCTCGTGAGGTGCGTACATTACGACACAATAATTTTTCATACAAAATGGATATACATTAGTAAATATTCTGCTCTACTAGGAACTCTAGATATTTGATATTTACAAGTGTTGCGGTGAAAAAGTTTAACTAATAGAATTTACTATGACTGCTTGGTGTTATGAGACGTAGTGCAAATAATGACATATTTTTATTGGACGTTATGTTACAACAAATTATACCAATTTGACGTCATAAGACGTAGCTTGTCCGAACTTGTAAAAAAATTTTGAGCCCCCCCCCCGAGCGCCAATTGTACATAAGTCTGTACAACTTGAATGACTTTGAAAAACGCTTAATTGTCGTTTTGTACACTGCTTATACTAATTTTTTTAACCGAAAGTTTTGGTTTTTATAACTTTGTTTTTCCTAGAATAATCTCGAAAAAGTTTTTTTGGTGATTTACGTAAAAACGCGCAATTGCGTATTAATAATACACCGGGGCACCCGAGGGGTTAAGGTCAATTAATTTGTTATTGAGGTATATTTGAGGTTCCCATAGTGATGATTCGGAACTTTTAGTATTCAATTACCCCTTGGGGGTTTCAATTATTCGCAAATTGACTTCTTTAGGATAGCGTAATATAACATTGGTGTAGTTTTATATCTCAAGTATCTGAACCACTGGACCATATAATAATAAGAAGTGATTAAAACAGGTAATCTCGGTAAAATGGAATTGAAAATGTTATTGTAGTATTGGCTACCTCAGCGAAGCTTGCTGAGAAGGCTGACTCAATACACTTTCTGTCTAAGACTGCAAAAATGATTAGAATGAATTAAACCCGCATTGTAATTAAAAAAAATAACTGTACTTTGTATCAAAACAAAGTGCTACGTATATTTGACACTCGATGCATGAACTGTGTTAAGTCAAAAGAAAACAAAAGTCATTTCTATTCAGATTCAGTCAGATGTCAAAACTATTGTGATGTAATCTACCTACCTGCAAATAAAAAATATATTGATATAAATACTTAAATTGACAAACATATGACATGATTATGTCATTCATTAATAGATTTATTTTTATATAGCTTCTATTTTATAATGTGAATGTGAGAACACTATAGACTCAGCAGATTAATAGTTTTTTTTTTTTGTTTTACTTAATACTTTTTAATTCTTATATCGAATGTTGTGACTAATGGTAATTTATGATTAATTATTTATTTATATTGACATTACTTCATATTGTAGCATTTATAATTTTTCATTATATTATTTTATCATCATTACATTAATTTTGACATACTAGCAAATAATTCGAGTATACCTCTAGCATGATTAATGTATTTTTTTATCTATGCATGCAACCATAAATATGGTTGCATGCATGCCTAGAGGCGTACAAATGTACGCCTCTAGGCATAAAATAGCAACTTATGAACCTTATTTAAGATCTGTATTCACTACCGATGTTAAACAAATTATAAATGATTGATTGATTGACTTATTTAATACTACGCTGTCTGATCTATATTGTCCTCATATCTATTAATATTATGATATGGAAATACTGTAAAAAACAAACTTTTGTTTTTAAAAGTGTATCTGTCGAGTTTCTTACCGGTTCTTCTTCTCCATAAGAAACAACTAATTGTAATATAATTGTAACCGTACACTAGCTTCTAATGTTTTATAAGTGACCTGTGTAGGTCTATGTGAAAGAAAATATTTTAAATAAAAAAAAAAAAAACAGATCTGTACCTCAGCAAAGTAGGAAACGGTCAGATTTGCCTGTTTATTAATCTATTTACTGTAAGTATATGGCATTTATTATCTTATATCTCATTCGCGTAAACCGAGTTAAGTATTATGACGAATGAAAATTTTTGAACAACCTTAAAGAAAATAGGCATTTCCTTAGGGTTTAAAAGAAACAATTTCAACAACAAAGTTGTAAATTAATCTCTTAGGTTTTCCTTGTATAACCTTCCATCTATTTGAAGAATCATCTTCAGCAACAACAAAGCATAAAGTGGACCAGAATTTATTACGTTTTTCATAACAGGAAATCGTAGAGAGGGCTTCGAAATGGACGATGCGATTTATTTGATTGAGGTATTTTTACTGAATCTTTTTTACACTCTTTGCGAAAAAGATTTTGAATTTTTACAAAACTTTTCGGCGAAATTATTCTCTTTTTTTACCTAGTCGATTTTTTCTTTTTCAGTTCAATGATAGGTTTTGTCTGTGTCTTCGCCGGCTTTTTCGGTTCATTTTTATTTTTGTTCGTTTTCTAAGAATCGCAGCCTGACTGCAGCTTATCCTACGTTAAGAATTTTGTTACCTAAATCAAAAAAGATTTTCTTCACATCCGATAGGCAAATTCAGAGATTAGTGCGATCAGACAAATCTCATCAGAAGGATAGATTTGTTAAAATTCATCCGTTCCATAAATACGCTCGTATTTCACCTTCAATACATTGTCAACGTCCTAATAATATTTCCGGCCTGGAACTGTCAACTGCAAATGTAGAGCCAAGCCCTTTTGTCATGCAGAGAAGGAATAATCAATGATCACCAAGCGTGCTCTCAGCGTGTTGGCCATTTCCGATCAGTAGTCGAGCTTTCCTCACCACATGAGTTTTCCATAATTGCTTTCACGTTGTACTTGATTTTGAAGCTCATCATACATAATACAAAACTTACAGAGAAAAAGTAATAAAAAAAAATGCAAATTCAAATATATATTAAAAAGTATTTTGAAAATCGAATTCGGTTATTTGCTGTTGTTTGATATCGAAAACAAAATTATATCTGTAAAATGTAATTCCGCTTTTGTTTATACAATTTTATTAAGCAATTGAAAGAAAGGCAGACAAAGGGACTGTTACGATTTTTGTATTTTTATTTTGTTTTGGTATCACATCTGTAAGTAAGGTAATTTCATTTTCAACATATAGTTCTCATGAAAATTTGACACAATATAGCTAGAATTAAGTTAATGCAAACTTTGATCTCGATAAAAATATTTAAATTCCCAAAGGGCAATGCAAACTATTGGCATGATTTACTATTTTCTTTTCGACAGAAATAAAACCAAGATTATATGTTAGAGGAATCAACAGTAAAAAGAACCAGGTCTTTAAACCGTAACCGAATGAAGATACGTATAGAAACATTTCTAGTAAATTTTTATCAGCGTTACCTATTTTCGTTATATTATAATAAAATGGAAATATAATACATAATATTTTGAAGTTTCCATCGATAAAATAGATTAAATTGGTTATTACTGTTATACTTTTTTCACACTCGCAGTTTTTCATCACTAAAACTAGTAAATAAAAATAAGTGTTATACGAATCAAATACGAGACGAGATACACGTTAGTGTTGTGATAGTGATTGACACTATTTAATGCGTACTAACCATAAAAACCGAAACTAAAACTATATTTAAAGATGGGAAGCTTAAAATAACAGACATACGGTATTTTAATTTAAGAAAAAATAACGCCTGATAACAGACTACAGCAATATACTAAATAATCTCTAACTTCGTTTGGTTACAGTCGGTCCTTTAAGATATGGCCTAGGTATCACTTTAAGCAAAAAGAAAAAAAATACATGCCAGCAATGTATGGGAAATGTTTTATTCCCCTTAAAATCAGTCAGCAATTTAATCGATTAGTAAAAATCTGACTAGCCTTCCATCACCACTAAAAATATTTTAAGAACCAAACCTCAAAAAAAAATTGGTTCTTCGATCTCTTTGAATATCGATTTTTATTTTTTATTTTATATCATAAACGAAACAATCTACAAAATTGTTCACACGTTGATTATTAAAACCTACATCGTACAATTTGCTACAACTAACCTCTGTAGTGGAATCCCCAGTGGTTACAAACATGGTTGCTACAATAGTACCAGTATGTTACCTGACGCCGTTAAATCTCCGGTTTACAACACGATAATGTCTCCTTGCGGCTAATGTTGGCCATCATGTTGGCTTTAAACTTGCTGCGAACGCGTCAAGAATATAGCGACCCTGATTTTAGTAGAGTTTGTATGTTGGAGCTCCCGTTTTGGCTGCCTGAAACTTGTATAGAGATTGTTTTGGATTTGTGGGGTATTGAACTGTGTGGAGTCTTCGTTTTGGATAGTAAAATTATTACAAACTCCCTAATGTTTTTAATGTTTTAGTGTAAATTTTTGTTGGAAAAGGAAGCGTTAGTCATTTTAATAAACACTGATATTTAAAGCTAGATTTCAACTAGAAGCTGTTTAGTAGATATTACTGTTAAATGTATCTATATTTTACTTACGGCAGAACACAGAATTTAACTGTGTGCACAGATAAAGTTTTTTTTTTATATTTGATTTGATAGCATATTAAAGCTACACTGTCGCACAATATACTGAGAGTAGAGAGTATACTTTCCGTCTTATTTATCCCAAAAGTATCGAAGATGGAAAACAGTGAGTTTAGGAATTAGTGTCTGTGTTTGGTGGCTCAGAAGTAACGGCTTCGATTTACGAGTCGTTGATTTAACCCTAGATAAGCGCTATAATCTTTATAATTTATTTTATTACCATTGCTCTCAAGAAGGTGAAAAAATCATCTCGGGGAAAGTGGCATATCCTAGAACAAAAATAAAACATGTGACATCTACCAACACACACTGGTTTCGCATAGCTGATGACAGCCCTCTTCTAGAGAGGAGGCCTGATTCACAGCAAGAACATTTTAAGGCTGATTATGTTATTTTAGAAATAAATTGTCTATATAAACCTCCACCATCACCAGAATTAAAAATCTTTAGGCAACAGTTTATACGCCCAATAATTTAGCTAATAATTGTAATAGTTTAGGGCATCATTCAATTAACTCTTAGATAATAAGAGGTTACCTACCGGCGACGGTACAATAGATTATTCATTGAACAATAATTTACTATTCACAAGTCACAACTACTTTTATTAGTCACAAGGTGGATCGATGACCTGGTGAGGGTCGCGGGAAACGGATGGATGCGAAACGCACAGGACCGATCGTTGTGGCAACGATTGGGGGAGGCCTATGTCTAACAGTGGACGTCTTCCGGCTGAAATGATGATGATGAGTTTACTATTTGAAGAAGTGCTGTGATATTCTTGGAACTTTCGAATAGATCAATCACACTTATCACAATTATTATAGTAAAAACTTAAAGTTGGTATGTATGTGTTTGTAACTCCAATTGAGGAATGACTCGCATTGAGGAATACGACGTGGCTACGCCAGGAGAAGAAGAAGGAGGTAAATCCTTCACGCTCAAACTGCGGAACGGATCTAAATGATATTTGGCACATAGGTAGAGTTATAAGGATACTTTTCATCCCAGATGTATGGTCCCTTGGAATACTTTCTGCTTGCACGAACATGCCGAACAAAAATTGAACAAAGCCGCTTACAGAATATAGTAGTCTATAAATAGAACATACAGCATAGTTCGGAAGTCCTATAAATGGCAATTCTAAAAAAAGAGGAGCAAACTTGTGACGCTGTTAGTTTCCATTTCTACAGCTATGAATTAAATAGAATTGTACTATGAAAAATATCACAAGTTGATAACAGTGTTAACTAACAAACTTTCCAGGACTGAAACATAAAACAACCTACACGAAACATTATTAAAATTCAGCGTGACGAAGCCAACACGTAAATTATAAATGGTGATATGAGAACGACTAGCTAGTGCTGCCACATTTTAAAAGCTGTACCTAAACTTTATTATACAAGGTGACCTTTAAATTTCAACAATTAACTCTCAATGGCAAGAGGGGATTGCGTAAAAGTGTCCCTACCCAGCAACAGATTTGAAACAGGTGTCATTCGAAGCGTCTAGTCGAATAGAGTATTTTTTTATTTTGGCGACATAATCTCAAAAGTATAAGGTTTAGGTTTTATAAAACATTATATTTTAACCTAACCTAAGTGTTTTTGACACATTTTCATACATTATTGAATGCAGCTCATCGAGCACTGTACGATTCTACAATCTACCCTGGTCACCAGGGAGACTGGAAACGGCGAGATATGTCGCGCGGTGTTCCGCAGGGATCGGTACTAGGACCGCCTTTGTGGAACATCGGGTACGATTACGTGCTGCGCGGCGACCTCCCTGATGAAATCAGCATGGTCTGTTACGCAGACGACACGCTGGTCCTGGCGTAGGGAGAGTCGTACCGGGCAGCGGTCGAACTAGCTACATGCAGAGTTGCAACAGTCGTTGAGAGGATCCAGTAGTTAGGACTCGAGGTAGCGCTGCACAAGTCCGAGGCCATGTGTTTTCACGGCCCTCGGAGCGTGCCACCACGGCGTTCCCAATTAACGGTAGGAGGAGTTCACATCGGCGTCGGGTCGACGATGAAGTACCTGGGACTCGTCCTCGACAGCCGATGGAATTTCGGGGAGCACTTCCGACGTCTGGCTCCCAAACTGAATCAGACTGGGGCTGCCCTCAAGCGGCTCCTGCCCAACCAAGGGGGTCCAGACGCGTCCTGCTGGTGGCTCTATGCAAGCATCGTTCGATCCATGGCCCTTTATCGAGCGCCGGTGTGGACTTTGTCACTGCGAAAGCGACCGACGGCCCAGCTGAACGCATGCCAGAGGGTCATGGCCATACGGATATTGCTGGGATACCGCACGGTTTCCCGCGAAGCGGCGAGCCTCCTTGCTGGCCTGCCACTATGGGATCTGGAGGCAACAGTCCTTGCACGCACGCACGATTTGCGCGTGGACATGCAACGCCAGGTCAAAACTCCGCTGCCGCGATAAGTCGTGGCATTGCGGACAGAATTCCGGTGGGAAAGCGACTGTCGCAACCCAGTGCTGGGCACGCCAGTCCCCCCCCTCTTTGAGGAAAGAAAGAAAAATAATTCATTTGGTACAGCACAAGAAACAAACATAATATAGGAGGAGTGGCTGGAAAGGCCTCACCGCGTCCTCACCTTCCGCATGACGCAGATTCTCACCGATCATGGTCAGTTCGGGAAGGTCCTGCACTGGATTGGTACACAAGTAACGCCCGGGTGTCACCACTGTGTGGACCGCCCGGAGGACACGGTGAAGCATACGGTAGAGGTGTGTCCCGCTTGGACAGAGCACCGCTTTGTTCTCGTGAGGGCGATCTGCGGCAACGATCTCTCGCGCCGGGCCTTGATACAGGCCATGGTCCGAAGCGAGGAGGAGTGGCAGGCGGTGGCTTTCTTCTACGAAGCAGTAATGCTTGCAAAAAGGAGACCGCACGTGCACGCGTGAGCTCCCTGACGGGGTCAGCGTGATCTGTTACACAGACGACACGCTAGTCCTGGCGCAGGGAGAGTCGTACCAGGCGGCGGTCGAACTAGCGACACGTGGGGTTGCGATAATCGTGGAGAAGATCCAGCAGTTGGGACTCGAGGTGGCACTGCACAAGTCCGAGGCCATGTGCTTTTACGGCCCTCGGAATGCGCCACCACCGGGTTCCCAAATAACGGTAGGAGGTGTTCACATCGGCGTCGGGTCGACGATGAAGTACCTGGGACTCGTCCTCGACAGCCGATGGAATTTCGAGAAGCACTTCCGACGTCTGGCTCCCAAACTGGATCGGGCAGAAGCCGCTTGAGGGCAGTCCCACTGCCCTCAAGCGGCTTCTGCCCAACCTAGGGGGTCCAGAGAGCCTCCTACCAGAGGCTCTACGCGGGAATCGTTAGATCCATGGCCCTTTATGGGGCGCCGGTATGGGCGCCGTCAATGCGAAAGCGACCGGCGGCCAAGCTGAACGCATGCCAGAGGGTCATGGCCATCAGGATGGTGCGGGGATATCGCACGATTTCCCGTGAAGCGGCAAGCCTCCTTACTGGCCAGTCACCATGGGATCTGGAGGCAACAGTCCTTGCACGCATGCACGATCTGCGCGTGGAAATGCAACGTCGGGGCGAAACTCCGCTGCCGCGCCAAGTCACGGCATGGGTAAGTCCCCTCTTTGAGGAGTGGCTGGAAAGACCACATGGCGTCCTTACCTTCCGTATGACGCAGGTCCTCACCGGACATGGTAAGTTCGGAAGGTTCCTGCACTGGATTCGTGCGGAAGAAACGCCTGGGTGCCGCCACTGTGTGGACCGTCCAGAGGACACGGTGGAGCATACAGTGGAGGTGTGCCCTGCCTGGGCAGAGCACCGCCGTGTCCTCGTGGGGGCGATCGGCGGCAGTGATCTCTCGCGCCGGGCATTGATACAGGCCATGGTCCGGAGTGAGGAGGAGTGGCAAGCGGTCGCCTCTTTCTGCGAAGCAGTAATGCTAGAAAAGGAGGCGGCCGATCGGATACGGTGGCCGGAAATCGGGATTCCGATCCTGATTTTCGACCACCGTAGGCGCGGGCTTGCGGACGGCGAGTAATGGGTGGCCCTCCGTCCAACCGTCCGGTAACCATCCGGACCGAGCCCAAGTCGTCGACGGCGCCTGCTGTTGCACGCGCGCCTCAAGGAAATGTCAGCAGCTGTAAGGACCCAGTAGGGTCGAAGCCTACTGGGGCCACGGGTAGTGTGAAAGCGAAGCCCGGGGCCCCGGGATGAAGGCAAAGAAGGAACAGGAGTGGGTTTTTAGTCAGTAAGAGTCTGACACTATCTCCCGCTCAGCCCAAGAGCGGGATTTGTCATAAGATGACTTACCCACCTAAAAAAAAAAAATAACCTGCACGCGTGAGGGAGCGGCCCCCACGCCCCAGCCGCCGGAATCTCAATCCCGATTTCCGGCAACCGTAGGCGCGGGCTTGCGGACGGCGAGCAATGGGTAGCTCGCCGTCCGACCGTCCGGTAACCGTCTAGACCATGCTTAAGTCGTCAAAATATGAGTACAACTCACTGGACGGAATTAAATGAGAAAACGTGCTTAACCCCAAGTAACATGAAAAAAGGGCATTATATTTATATTTAGAGCGTGAAGATATGTAGGCACTCATAAAAATATTACCTAACAACTAGGCACTAAGGTTAGTTACCTAACAAATATTTCTGTTTTTACAACTCCACCAACTGTAGTAAACAGCAGATTTTGTTTTCATAATAACTACATTCATAGTTGGTCCTCTTTAAACGACTTCAAAAATCTGAAAATTGTTCATTAGTATAAAACTTTGATTGTCCAAAATATTCGGATTAAAAATCAACCTGTATAGTTAGGGCACGAACCTAGAATGTCTAACTTAATAATTAATACAAGGCTGCCATAATTATCTAATCAACCGCCATAGAAAATTAAACGTTATTGTTACATGTCAAACATACACAGAAGTATTTTCAATACATTATTCATTTTCAGAGATAATTAACCTTAATTGCAATATTAAGTATGCAAACTATTAAGTGTACAACAAAACTTATTAGTAAATACATTCAAGCTTAAAAACATTTATTTCAAATAGACCATTTATTGGCACTTTTGATATGTCAAAAACTTTGAAAAATGATGTTAATGCCACATTCCAAAAGGTAGATCTCTATGGAGAAGAATGTGCAAGAAACTCCATGCCCCACACTACACACAAAAATTGAAACATAGTAATTTTATTAGATACCCTAAACTAGAAGTGGCATACTAACGTATCTGCATGTATTGTACATACATTTTACCAACAAAAGCGCGCTTCGCATGACAAAATATCGGCCCGTGTGGACATAGCCACGTATACGGATTTATTGCACCATCCAACGGTGGTTAGAGCTATTGTAGGCGCTGAAATTTTAGATGCTGCGATGCAAAAAATAAGATGATGTCAATTTTTTTTTTTAAATCAAGGTATTAAATTGTAACTGGTTAACTAAATCTGGCCATAAATATATAAGCATAGCATAATCAGCCTTTGAATGTTCCCACTGCTGGGACTCAGGCCTCCTCTCCCTAGGAGAGGGAATGGGCCGTAATCCACCACGCGAGCCCAGTGCGTATTGGCGAATGTCACATGTCTTCGAATTTTTGGTTCTAGGATAAATAATGAATAAATGTATGTTATGCAATATTCGTAATCATCATTATCATTTCAGCCGAAAGACGTCCACTGGTGGACATAGGCCTCCCCCAAGCGACGCCACAACGACGGATCCTGTGCGCCTCGCATCCACCGCACTACCGCGACTCTCACCAGGTCGTTGGTCCACCTTATGGGAGGCCTTCCTACGCTGCGTTTTCCGACGCGCGGTCTATATAAGCGCGGCGCGAGGATATTCGTAATAATCTCTATTTAAATTGAAAATAAATAACAACAACAACACATATTGAAAGCCCAGTTTTTCAGCACGACATGTAAAACACCAGCAAAGGAAGCTGTTAACGCTAAAAGTTTTCTCACAAAAATAAATTCTATGTAATTTACTGTCTGACATATAACTACCTGGAATTTATTCCAATGAATATTCATGTCGACTGATTCACTACCGGCTGAATCAGTGTTACCTATAAAATATGAGATTTTCGCGAACAAAACTGCGAGTTAGTGCCGCTATCAATTTTCCCAGTTGGTGTAAAGATCATTTCAAACAATTTCAAAGTTCGAATGCAGTTTTATGAAGTCGATTAGTTTTTTTTCAGCGTAAATTAAAAATGTCTGCCATCCATGATTTTGTTGAAGTTTTTATTCAAATAACTTTTGACTTGAGTACGTTACGTTACTTTGAGATTGAGATTTTCTGAAGTAAGGGAGAATAGATATGGTAATAAAAACGGGGGCAGCTCGGCATAATAGGCCATTTATTTTCTGAAGATGAGTTTTTGTGACTTTTTAGTTGCGTTACGCTGCGTATACCTGTGCTTAACATGCTCACATAAATGCATAAAAATATTCTAAGAACCGAGAAAGCTAGCTTTTTAAATTTGAAAATAAATCAGTTTAAAGAAAACACACATGACTCAGTTCGTATCATATAAAAACTTAACTTTTGAGTAAAACATCATGCTGTTTACAGTATCTTCGATAATTGACACACGGAAAAGGATTATATAACTAACTTAGTATATAACACACAAAAGTTACTTCGATCAATGGCCATCCGTCTAGACTTTAAAACTATTCAACCTATCTACACCACTGGACTGAACTTGTTTTTTTCTTGCAGCCGGGTTTTTCATTATTTATTTATTTTTGTTTATTAGGTAACAAACGCCGCGTATCCGCTAGTTTGATTGATGAATTAGGCTACAAGAAAATCCCTCGTGAAGTGTTGAGAGCAATTTTACACGAAATCTGGTCCATGAGAGTTTGTAACAATTAAATGGATCTTAAAACAATTTTCCTTAAGTGGCCTCGTAACTCAACGCCGACTCTAATTTGAAAAGTGATCAGCTGTCGCAAAAGAGAATAATTGGTACGGACGTATAATTAACTAAAACTTTTCCTGCTGACTTTTATTTGGGTCATTAAACACTCGTTTTTCTTTTATTTGTTCAGCCCTATTCTGTTGAAAGAAAAAAAAGGAAGGAATCAAGCTGTTTTGCGTTTCCGCGTGGTAACTAGGACAGGGGCTTATTGGAAAACGTATAAGTACGTGTAAAGCTACCAGCTGTTCTTTTCTGTTTGCTGTTTTAACCGAATAAAAAATGTAGATAGGGTAAAAACTGGTTAGTTGCCCCTGCTTTTTAAATCACTTAATAGGTTTTGGTTTCAAAAAGATAATAAGTAATTTGTTTGTCAAACTGGAAGGTACTTTGCTTTTTATCTTATGAAATGTAAAAAACATTATTTCTAGTTTCAAACACTTTTGTAGACCTCTACATTTTAGGGCATCTATAATCATTTTAAGCGTAAGCATAACTAGGTTTTTTAAGGCTGGAAATCATCCAATGACTTATCGTACTCTGGGGAGAGCAAGGGGGCGTCTCAGACTTTTACTGACTAAAACTACACCTGTGTCCTTCAGCTGCCCTTTGCGTTCTAGGACTACGTGTTTTCCCTTCAGGAATTCCCAGCGGCCCTAGCTAATAGGCATGGGTCCTGCTGTGCCCCTTCGGTTTGCTGACATCTCTTTGAGGAGCGCATACATCACTACGTGCTGTTAACGACTGGGATCGGTCCGGTTAATTACCGGACGGCCAGACAGCGAGCTACCCATTGCTCAACATCCATAAGCCCGCGTCTACCGTGGCTGGTAGTCGAGGTCGGAATCTCGGTGGCTGCGGCGTGTGGACTTTCTTTCCCTCACGCGTGCAGCCTCACTAGCAATACTGCTTAGCAGAAAGAAGCGACCGCCTGCCATTCCTCCTCGCTCCGGACTGAACCAGGGCCCGGCGCGAAAGGTTGCCTATTACCTCCACGAGAACACGGCGTTGCTCTATCCAAGCGGGGCATACCTCCACCGTGTCCTCCGGGCGGTCCACACAATAGTGACACCATGCAGGCCCAGTGCAGATTATTAGATGTCACATGTCTGTGTATTTTTGGAACTAGGACATGTCGTTTTCCTCACGATATTTTCCTTCACATTTTAAGATCAGTGGTGAAGTATCCGCCACTAAATCTAATTTAATCCATATACCAATTTATCGGACAACATTAACACCTAATTCTAATCTAAATTTAGTTAAACAAAGACCGCGGTCCTACGTAAACAAAAACTGTCCAATTTCCTACGAGCCGTACCGGATGGTCACGCAAGTACTCGTAGTGAACATTAAGGCCGAACATTGGCAATCGTTATTAACAAAGGATGTTATTCACATTAGAACGGTCATTTAATTTAGTTTTTGGACTTAAAATGGAACTGATAACGCCTTTTCTAACACAGGAAAACATTAAACAAAATGGCGCAGTGTCGATGTTCGCGAATATTGTTTTTTTTTTTGAAGTGGTAAATCATCTAATGACTTCTCTCGCTCTAGAGCAGACCAGACGGCAGCAGCGGACGTGCCAATCTTTAACAGACTAAAACCATACCTATGTTTTTTTTTTTCGCCTTTGCGATCTAAAATCACGGGTTTTCCTTTCGGAAGTCAACCCTAGATCTTAGAACGCAAAGGCGCCATCCCAGTAGGCTTTGGCCCTGCTACGCCCCTACGGTGTTTCTGACATCTCTTGAAGATGCGTGTGGAACACTACGCGCTGTTGATGACACGGGCTCAGTCCAGATAATTACCGATACCGGACTGTGCGAGAGGTCCCCCACTGATCGCCTCCACGAGGGAAGGGTGGTGCTCCGCCCAAGCGGAGCACACCTCTACCGTGTGCTCCACCGTATCCTCCGGGATATTGTAGTTCGCTAAGGTAGCAATAGGCTTTTCTTTATTATTTATGATATTTGTTTTAGTGCTAAAAGCAGAGAAAATCCTTAGATTGACAAGTGTGCTCCAACGTCGACCACATAATCGTTTACGTGTAAGTACAAATAGTAAAACATGAACCAATGAATAAATAAAAATGGTCACTTTAAGTAAGCTAAGTAAGTACTACGCTTTTCTGCAGAAGACAGAATTCTTAAAATATCATATGAAACGACCACCCTCTAAAAACATATTTCTTACTTCTACATCTTCCAATATTAACAAAACTTTTATCTAAAAAAAATAAAAAGAAGTACATAATACACGTCGTCATGATATCTAAAAGAACTAAAAAACATTCGCAATCTGCACTGTGCTCGCCCGTATTCAGAAAACGAGACACAAGTTTCGGATAGCAACACCATCGTTGCAAAGTTGGGGACGCCTCGAGCCGTTAAAACATTCAGTTCCTACGTAAATAACTTACTTTGTGCATTCGATACTGGCTGTATTCTGGCTGCTGGACCCAAAGGATTTCGGCGAGGGAATTTGATTTTACACTCAAAAAGGAAAACCATTATGGGTAGGTTTCACACGCTATTTTCGAGGTTATTTTGTCGCGGATTAAATTCAAATTCATTTATTTATTTTGTGAACACAGGTGATTACAGGTCTTTTTCAATATCTCGCCGCCAAAAATCAGGTTTATGAAGTTAGTGTTTTATTTAATACACTTTGTCTTGGGTTCCCACCCAAGACAAATGAATCCACGACCTACGGCATAGCAGTCAGGGTCACTAACCATTAGACCAACAGGCCAGGCAAGATGATTAAAAATTCTTACGTTTTGTTATCATCATCATAATTTCAGCTGAAAGAGGTGCACTGTTGGACGTAGCCCTACCCATCGGATTCCCGCGACCCTCACCATGTCATTGTTCCATTCGGAGGCCTTTCAAAGCTGCGTCTTCCGATACGTAATCACCACTCCAAAACCTTTCCTTTCCGCCCCATCGTACATCTATTCTGCGAGGCAACTGAAGGAACACGGATAGGTCCATAAGTCCGGTAGTCCATAAGTCTGACTCTCCCTCTCGCTCCGCCCAGAGTGAGAGGAATTATTTGATGATTTCGCACCTCTAAAATAAAAATAAAAACTGGCCTTCATACTATATATGTGACTGCTATATATGTGCTGCTGCTATATGTGCTGTGTGTGGTAGATAACTGAGAATAATATAACAGAGATGTGTGTTTTTTTTTGGGTAGGGACATCATCTTATGACAAATCCCGCTCTTGGGCGGAGCGAGAGATAGTGTCAAACTTTTACTGACTAAAAACCCACTCCTGTTTCTCCTTAGCCTTCGTCCCAGGGCCCCAGGTTTCACTTTCACACTACCGTGGCCCCAGTGAGCTTCGACCCTGCTGGGCCCCTACGATTTGCTGACATCTCCTTGAGGCGCGCGTGGAACAGTACGCGCCGTCGACGACTTGGGCTCGGTCCGGACGGTTACCGAACGGTCGGACGGCGAGCCACCCATTGCTGGCCGTCCGCAAGCCCGCGCCTACGGTGGCCGGAAATCGGGATCGGAATCCCGGCGGCGGTTGGGGCGTGAGGACCGCTGCCTCGCGTGATCGGTCCCCACCTTTGCTAGTATTACTGCTTCGCAGAAGGAGGCGACCGCCTGCCATTCTTCCTCGCTCCGGACCATGGCCTGTACTAAGGCCCGGCGACAGAAATGTGTGTAAAACTTTTTGTATTTGCCCTTTTGTTACTAACTTCCTTATTCGAACTACGGTAATTTAGGAACTTTACGAAAGTTGAAAATATTATAAAATATTACTGACAAAAATGTTTTGAAAATAAATGGACTTTACAAACTTGTTATTTGTGTGTTAGTAGACCAGAACAAGTTAATATTTCCACGTTTTATGTTTCCCTCGTGTGGATGAATTTTAAATAGTAAATAGACAGTGAATTGACTGCTCAGCTTTTATTCAGGAACTTCTGAAATATTTTTCCTGTGGCCAGTTTTTTTTTAATATAAATTGTAAATTTAGTTTACAAAAAATATTGGATAATTTTCGGTCGATAAAAAAAATTAACAGTTAAGAAGGATATCATCTAACATTATATTTCCTTCACGATCAAATGGCTAAACAAATTTTGATGGAACTTAGTACACGCGTAGACTATATCCTGGTAAGGCATATAGGATTCTTTTTTATCCCGAGTGTATTGAATTACGCGGTATCCTGCGTGAGCGACGAATATGACGCAACGCGACGCAACACGACGGGACGTAATGCGACGCGATGCTACACGCGACAAATGTCCTACGTAATTTTGGTCATTACTTCTCGGAGAAGTACAGTAGAATTTTACCCGAAAGTTCATATTTAGCCTAGTTTAAGGGATAGAGTCAATAATATCGTGCTAATGTTAATATAAACAAATACTCTACTATGTATACAGTGCAATTGTTCCTATTTTAAGAAATAAATATTATTTAAAGTACAGACTTTAAAAAAAATATCGTATAAAGCTGCTCGTATCGTGCTTTTTAAGTACATAAAGAAAACAAATATAATATTTGTACAAACTAAACTCATTTGGCGAGTTCTATTTTCTACTTTCACATAGGTGAAGTCGCTGGCAAAAGCTAGTTATAAAATAATGAAAAATTAAAAAAAACTACAGTTTTTCCGTTTTTTATCTAGACTTACAATGTAAGCCTAACATCCCTAAATTACGAAAATAAAAAGCTAAACAAAGTTTGTGTTATGAGTACTAGACAACTGATAAACATACTTATATATTTCTAAATACATACATATTATAGATAAATTACACCCAGACACGGAACAAATAATCGTGCTCATCACTCAAACATTTGTCCTGGGTGGGAATCGAACCCACGACCTCCGGTGGCAGTCACGACCACTAGCCACTAGACCAACAGGCCAGTCAAAATAAATCATACTAACGCTGTACGAAAGTTGGCGTAATCCTTCCACTCACTTATCTTGGACATCGTGACGAAACGGAGAAAGTTAAATGAGGAAGAAAATCTATGGGTTGTTTGGTAGGATCCGGCTCCGGTACTAATTCACAAACTACTTAATCTTGTTTAGTAGGAACAAGTTTGAAGGAGACAAGATTGAGGACATGTGCGCGGTTCAACTAATTCTTTCGGTTATTGAGTTTCAATGATCTGGTAGTCCAAAGTAAATGTTTTCTACGTAGTAGCCAATATTATACTGTACCTAACGGAAAACTTTTTATTAGAATCACTCTGATATTATAAAGGCGAAAGCTTGTGAGATGGTGTGAATGTGTGTGTATGTTTATTATTACTTAGAATAGAATAGGACTTTATTTGCTAAGAATGCAGGTACATACAAAGAGGATCGAAAATAACATAATAAAGAACCGTGTACATTCTGCTTTGTTGGCATGCAAATATAATACTTATTATACATCTAAGTTGAATAAGGCAAATAAGTAGTTATAATGTATCATTTAGGAAATCCTGAACAGAATAATAACATTTGTCTACAAGTAATTCTGTAAAACATTTTTTAAATTTCATCAATGGCAAGGTTTTCATGTGTTCAGGAATTTTATTAAAGATACCAGGAGCCATACAGATCACACTTTTTTTTAATAAGCTAGTTTTAAATGTGCCTGTGCATAGTAGGTTCTGATATTGTGATCTTAATGATGTACTTCGTTTTCTAGTTTCTGTTAATGTTGCAAATAAATTACGGTTTGTTATAACAAATATTGCTAATTCGAGGATATAGAGGCATGGGAAAGTTAATAATTTCTGAGACTTAAATATGGGCACACAACTGTCAGTCTTCACGCTCGATTTGTATGAAACTTGGTAAACGGGTAGACCATATCCTGAAATAGCACATGGGATATTTTTATCCTGGGAGTATGTTCCCTTGGGATATTTTTTTATTATTACACGGGCGAATTCGCTGGTAGCCATCGATATATATGTACTACGCACTAGATTACGCGTGCCGAACACTCACTTCAATCGACTCGAGTGTAGTGTAATCCATACACCTTGAACATTACACTATGTTGAACGAAACGCGTAAGTGTCACGAAATTCATGGCGCTTAAGACATTTTGGTCGCGAAAAAAGTATCCTTTAAAAGCTATCTTAGCGCTGTACGTTTTAATAGTTCTGTTAAACGACATAATGCCAATGTAGCGCTGCAGCGAACTTTTGTTTTAACTTTTCAGTATTTTGACAAATATTTTCCATGAACGTGCTTGTCTGTCTCTAGAATATAAGTCGATGCTGGTAGCAGCTATTATCTAATAATAGAAGAAAACTAAGTAGCCCAAGTACTAACCTTAAGTTTTGAAGTAAAATCCCTGACTGTAGTCCGTAGCTCCTTGCCAAAAACGGGCCAAGTTGATGGAGAGGGTTTCACTCGAGTAGAAAAGAAGAAGAAGCCCTGTTTGCTAGCCGTTCAACGTCTCGTCGACGGATGATGGCGCTGAAAAGACCTGTGGCTCTGTTCAATACATGAGCCGCAGCATTTTACTGGTCGCTGGCCGTTTACGCGAATGTGTCGCATAACTCACTCTATTGTAATAATGTTTTTTTTTTTTAAGTTATGTGCCATGTTTGTCGTAAATAAACTGTTTTTCTTTATTTCTTTTCTTTTTTCTTTCTGTTCGCGTAACCGGTGCGGTACTGCAGCGAGTGGACCAAATATGCAGCTGCGTCCTGCTGTGCCTACGACACAGCTGTATATTTCGTGTTGGCAGTGCTCTACGAAAGTTTAGGAAGTCGTGGAGTGTATGAAGATAAAGAGCAACTGGACTCAGAGGGTTGGAAGGCCGGATTCGCCCCATGACACCAACTTCAAGTCGTTCGTGAATACGAGTTCCAATCCACCATTTACAGACCTTTTTGATACAGGACTTTTGGCCGAAAGGTGTCGTATGTCGACGTTTCCGAGGACGGCTACGTGACACCACGCAGCGGAACACGACGCCGATGTTACGTGTATAATTATAGTTTATTAATTGAAATATTTTTAATATGTGTTAATTTATTTTGTTTATAAGATTGTTATATAATGTATTTTATATATGGGCCTTAGTTGTTTGGCAATAAAGAAATAATAATAATAACATTATTATGCCGATGCCATTGAATCTTACACTTGAACACTTACAAGATAGAAGGGGAGACATAGTCTGCGGAGATATGCCACACAAACACTGAAGATCGGCACTTCAAACTAGCTTTATCTTATTATGGTGCACTGAGTTGCAGACATAATATCGTCTTTGCAGAACCTCGTATTGGTCACTTAACAACAAAAAGTCGATGCATCATGTTTTAGAATCGAAGATGGAGGTAACCGATATTGCCGTGCAGCTTGGTAGAGGCCTGCGTTAGGTTGAGTAGATTGACTAGAATATTATGTTCGCTTGGATTTTAGCCAATAAATTTATAATACACGAAACTCAATAACTCTTTTTGCTGATATTACCTATATTTGTGTTAATGATCTAATTAAATGTCGCAGTTGATCTTCAACTCGCTTTTTTTAGGTGGGAAATCATTCAATGACTTCTCTCGCTCTTGACCGTTGCGAGAGGGCGTATCAGTAGGAGTAGGTTTTAGTCAGTAAAAGGTTACTGAATAAAACCTACTCCTTTGTTCCTTCTTTGCCTTCGTTCCAGGGCCTTGGGGTTCACTTTCACATAACCCATGGCCCCAGTAGGCTTCGAACCTACTGGACATCTACGGTTTGCTGACATCTCCTCGAGGTGCGCGTGGATCACTACGCGCCGTCGACGACTCGAGCTTGGTCCAGACGTTACTGGACGGCCGGACGGCGAGCTACCCATTGCTCACCATCCACAAGCCCACGCCTACGGTAGCTGGAAATCGGGGTCGGGATCCCAGCGGCTGTGGCGTGAGCGCCGTGTCCTAGCGTGTGCGGCAGCCTCTTTCGCTAGCATTACTGCTTCGCAGAAAGAGACGGTCGCCTGCAATTCTTTCTCGCTCTAGACCATGGCATAATACATATTTATGTATATGTAGGTTCATATTATATTAAATATTTATGTATGTTTATTTTTTATGTATATACATTTGATCCCTTGTTTTCCTATTAATCTTTTCTGTTTTTTTTTATGCACCTACCATGTTTTCTCTTCACTACCCTTGGTTGACTGGTAGAGAATGCCTAAGGCATTAAGTCCGCCTTTGTACCTTTATGTTGCATGAAGTTTTAATAAATAAATAAATAGCCTGTACCAGGGCCCGGCGCGAAAGATCATTACCACCACATCTTCAACTAGCTAAGATCAAGTCTTGAGATGTAAGATGGCTTCGACGTCCGGGTCCAGCAAATGCAACGGCATTTAATTTATTAAATGCTGTATTGCTTGCACCACGATTTAAACTAAGTTCATGTTTCTGCTATAACTTTATAGGAATCTCTTTATTACTTTGATAATAACATTTCTTGTAAGTCGTTTCGAATTTATTTATGATGTCGGTGTTACTCAATCAATAAAATACAGTTGGTTATTGCAAGTTTATGTGAGGAACATTTCATTTGAATTCCTAATAAAATAATAATAAGCAGACTTATAATTTACGCCTTTTGGGACTCAAGTCTCCTCTTCAGGAAAGGGAGTAAGCCGTAATCCACCACGCAGCCCGGTGCGGATTGGTGGATGTCTCTCTCTGCACATTTCTTCGAAATTTTGGTTTTAGGATATGCTGATTTCTTTCACTTTTTTTAGAACAGTAGTGATATTTAAAATCCTAATAGTAATTAACTGAATCAGATATCGTTCACAACACGATATTAAAACTAAAAAAAAACTATTTACAATCGTTCGCATTCACAACATTACATTTTTTAATAATATTTGATAAAATGTGACTTCCTTGAATGTCATTTTTTTATTTTATTCATATTTGTATACCCTAGGCAAACATGACAATTTTTTTTTTCTAATTTATTATTTATTGCATCCTGATAATTTGTGATGTATCCGTAATTATATGTACTCATTGTACCTACTCAACATGAGAGTAAATAAACGACTATCTTGTCTTATTATTTATAATAAGAATTGGGTATCTACATGTATTTCCTTTTATTGATTGTATTCAAGGAACAATACATTTGGTTACAGCAAGTTCCATTAACAACTGAGATCTGGCTCTTAACATTACCAAAGAATAAAAATAAATAGAAGTGAAACTCTCGAGTTGTCTACTTTCCTACTAACCTTCAGCTTTAGAACAGATGATATATTACACCAGTGACAGTATGTATAATGTATCGACAATTCGACACTGTTAATTAGTATAATAGTATAATCAGCCTTTTGAATGTTCCCGCTTCGTCTCTGACTCCTCTCTAGAAGAAAAATAGGCCGTAATCCACTAGAAAATTATTTAATTATTTTGTTAATTTAATTGTTTTAACGGTTCGCATGTATAGGATATTATTATTACGTAATTGCGAAAAAAAATCTGGTCTTTTCTAGGAAAAACCTTTTTTCAAGGTCACTCAAGTTGTACAGACGTTTACAATCGGCGCTCGAGGGGTAGTGAATCCCCGGTTACGGAGTCTTTTTAATATAATCTATAGTACTCACAAATCATGTTTACTAATATTGAGACTAAAGTAAATTAGGACGAAAGTTTGTGAGTGTGTACAAATACCGGCATGGATCTTGAGCGCTGACTTCCACTTGCGCAGAAGTGACGCAGGAACGAAGTGAACCAGGCCCAGTGCGGATCGGTGAATGTCTCGTAACTTCGATTTTTTGGTCCTAGAACATACTGGTTTCCTTTTTGTTTCACCTTTTTTAGAGTAGTGGTGATGAAATAATTTACGCAAAGTAATGCGCCTGGCTAGGTTTGAACATACGATGCACAATTCGTAAGTTGTACGTCATTATCATAAT
Organism: Mythimna vitellina; assembly: GCA_949316375.1. NCBI lineage: Eukaryota > Metazoa > Arthropoda > Insecta > Lepidoptera > Noctuidae > Mythimna > Mythimna vitellina. The sequence goes on from OX438696.1 coordinate 9,641,010, forward strand.
TAATTTCTTTAAAATTAATTTTGGCTTTAGGTCTGTTGTATTTGAATATAGAACGCGATATGTGATTTTTCCGCAACTTTATGAAATGCATCGAGGAAAGAACATGCATGTATCCCTTCTGTACATTATTAATCTATAGCACTATAGATGGTTCGGTCTCCGATACGATGAGCCTCTGCTCTTACGCTAAGGAGCCTTGTTAAGCGACCAGTAACCGAGCGTATAGGTACTTAGTATTGACCGTTAAGATACGGTTTAGCTTCTGAATCGGTGTAAGTTTGTTGAACTTCAGGAACAAGTATAGTGTAAATGTTGACACTAAAATTTATGATCACCGTTATTGTATCTATCGTTTTTTTAGGGTTTCGTACCTCAAAAATAAAAAACGGAACCCTTATAGGATCACTTTGTTGTCCGTCTATCCGTCTGTCTGTCTGTATATCTGTCTGTCTGTCTGTCTGTCAGTCTGTTTGTCTGTCATATACTCAAGTCTGCAGTCGCTTGAAGTTGTAAAAAAACCAAACCTCTGCGTTAACCAAATAAAAAGATACGGCCGTTTATGTCGGAAAAAAAACGAGTATTTCGTCACTCTCAAGGGAATCAAAATTTATAGGGTCCTGTTGAACTAGAATCCTGAAATTTGGTATGAAGCAAGATCTCATAGCACAAGTATAGAAAATATCTAAAAACTGTAAATTTGTAGTTACGTCACAAACAACAATCTTTTTTTGCGACTCGTGCGTTTTGACCCTCAGTGCGCGAGTCTGACTCGCACTTGCTCGGTTTTTTCAAAATAAAAAGGCCAGCGGTTTTGGTTTATTGCCGAATCCATTTAAAAATAACAAAAAGCTCATCCAAGCATCAAGTACAAAAGTACTCCGGATTCCGAAACATTGCAATATGAAAATTGACTTAATTACTTATTAACCTACCTTCATGAAGTTTTGACTGTTCCGCGTTCATCGCAAAATCCCAGCACTTAAAGCGTTTACACACAGAACTTCGTGATAAACTCTATAAGTGTAGTAATTCTCTTGAATTCTAAATTAGGATGAATTGTCTCGTCTGGAATACCCTCAGTGGGCCAACTTTTTCCTTTGTCGCTACAATTGTGGAAGTTGCGGTTTGAGTGAGAACCCACTTATGTTAATTTTCACTTGGATTTGTGTAATTGTGTTGGTAAAATTTTCATCATTATTTGAATAACAGTTTGAATGGTTGTGGATGAAACTACTTGAAATAGTTTTCTTGCGCTGTTTTTGATGATTATACTTTATCATATCTTCGACAAAACAAGGGCTCAGTTGCAAATTTGCTGAATACTTATTTGTCGTTTCTATGCATCACACTAAAGTCCTGCTTGCTGTACTCTACTGCCCTAACCTTCGCTTTAACTAATTTGATTCCCTTGACTGCACTCTCGGTAATCTTTGCCCGATATATGAGCACGTTATTTTAATTGGCGATTTTAACACTTGCCTAATTAAAAATGATAACCGGTCCTATAGACTCTTTTCATTACTTTCTTCTTACAATCTTCAAGTCTTGCCCCTTTCTCCTGTCTCCCTGTTCTCCTTCTTCTCCTCTAAAATTCCCCTTTCCATGAAATAAATTAGGCAATTTTGTTCACTAACTTTCTTTTTAGAGTTGTCAAAGAATTTAAAAAAAAACGTATTTCAAAATATATTTTTATGAATTCTTTGACAACTCTGCTTTGTGCAAAGGTGCGATATGCAGAACCAATCTAATATTCAAATAGTTATCAATCAACAAGAAAAAAAGAAGTGAATACTATCAAAACCTGCTTCACAGTAAATGAATTTTCGGAAGTAATTATGTACACGATAAGAATATTAATTTGATTTAAACAAAATGGATTTCCTTGAAGCAATTTACGAGAAAATTACCTTCATAATTATTTAGAGTTTCGTTTGACGCCCCCTAATAGCCAATTCGCTGACTACTAATAATACTAACGTACAAAAACATTTCCCTTAAAATTAACTAAATTAATTATATTTGTTTCAGTCCAGGCTGACAAAGGGCTTACAACCTGTCACTCTCAATGTCCTCAAACAACCCTTGACGGTTAAATAATAATACCTTTTGTTGAACTGCGTGAGATACTCCCAAAGGCTCAGATTCAGGCTCAAAGATTCTTTATATAATACAAAAAATAATGTAAGTACTGACATAAAAAAATGTATTACTTAATTCTTTATTGTACACCATAAAAGGTTACAATATATTAGTACCTAAATAACAGAGCTCATGTACATAGGTGAACTTAAACCAAAGTTGAGTTCTCTTCCAGCAAACCGTTGAGTGATAGAGAGAAATCATCAGAGAGGGTAGGATCTTGAGCAAAATTTTAAAATTACCACTACCATTATTACTCTCGCTCCATGTGGAGCAAGAAGAGGTGACAGGCTTTTACTGACTAAAACCCGCCTGTGTTCCTTTAATTGCCCTTTAAGTACCAGGGCTACGGTAACGGTTTCGAACAGTCCCGAACCCGAGCAGCCCCCCTAGCCAAATTACAACCGTTTCGCTTCGATTTTCTTTTCCTTGATTGCCTCGAGTCGGCCACGCCACCTATTCTTTTGTTCTCGTGCATCACGTGACTGAGCGTTAAGATCGTCAGAATAAAGAATTCGGAGGCGTGGCCTAATCGAGGCGATGGACGAAAAGAGAATCGAAATGAAACGGTTGTAACTTGGCTAGGGGGGCAGGCATCGGCATTAGCGGGCCTTGTCACAGAAGCTTATTCCATTATTTTATGAATACCTGTAACATCAAGGAATTTGTTTACGCTTTGCTAACCTAAGCGAACAAGTTGAGAGCTCTTTTGAAATCTGAATCTCCCAAGAAACACGAAACTTTTAACACTGAAACTAAGATTGCATTGTAGTCTGAACTTTGTATAAAGGAATGTGGCTTTTAAATGCATTCCAACTAAGACTTCATACATGTTTTGTCACTTTGGTCTAGTGGTCGCAATCGCTACTACTGAGCATGAGGTCCTGAGTTCGATTTCTGAGTCGGTTAAAGTATCATCGGGTTTACCCATCTGGAATTTCTAGGAAGCCAATCAAAGCATTGGATTTGTGCCCAATTGATGGCTATAGGCTCCCCTTGTTTTATGAAACTTAAAAATAACTAGCAAAATGATGGTATTCTTAACACTAAAATTATATGAAATGTACACGGATACATCTCTGCTGGACCCTTCGAGGAATAGCATAGCATAGTCGGACTTATAATGTTCCCACTGCTGGGACTCAGGCCTCCTCTGTAGGAGAGGAATGGAATGCAGAGGAATGCAGGCTTGACATAACAATTATCCTGAATTCAAAAGAATATTTCTATATATACCTTTTCTACCCATCATCGTATCAAAAATCCGTAACAATCAACACTTGATTTCACTTATCAATACAATTCACTGTTAATTCAAACATTTTGTGTTAAATCCTAAGCAGTTGAACAACAAACACGGCAAAATCAATTAAGCACAACACGGAATTCGCTTTGATCAATCATTGAAGATAACAAAAGAATCGAAAATAAAAACGATTGAAACTATACGAGCCATTATTGTGACTGAAACAGTGCTAACCTTTATGCAAACTCTAACAACGTGTACATTAAAATTACGAGTTAAAGACTTTTTAATTAGCCTATTCATTCCCAATGCTGGGCAAGGACTCTCCCAAATCCTTCCAGGTATTCTTTTCTCAAACCTCCTCAAACCAGCCCTCGTGGTAGGAGTTTAGGTCGTCTCCTCACCTCTTCCCAGCGTCCTCCATCGTTTAAAGGTTATAAAAGTATCAAATTTTCAAAAGGTATCATTAAAAAAGCGAAAATGTCTTAAAAACACAGGTAGATGAAATGGATTCACTTTCTGCGGTTTGTTTCTCTGTATATCAAAAACTGCTGAACTAATATTCATGCAGTTATCACCAATAAATAAAGTGACTAATGAGATTTAAGTGTACCTATATAATTTGTGTATATCATAGTTGCAAAAAGTACACCCGTTCGAACCTGGGGCGGAATCACTAGTTTTCTTCTTCTTCTTTCAATACAGTTATTTTGACACTTTTCTATAGCTCAAATTATGTTATGTTCTTTTTTGACTTAAAGCATTTATTTCAAACTAGCGACTCGCCCCGGCTTCGCACGGATGCAATGCTGATATGACCGCAACCGCTATATCCCTGCATTTTAAATGTGTAATATCTTCGAAAATATTCATTTAAATTACATGCTGTAAAAGGCCATATTGGTCTATATTAAATGCACAATGTATTTATATATACTTAATTTGAGAAGGCTGTATTGCTTAAAATCGCTTCGTAAAAAAGCCATTATTTTTCATAAAAAATAAAGGATAAAAAATGGTTATTGTGGGTTATCAGAGATAGACATTTATTATTTAGAATTTTTTGTAGACCTTTTTAAGGTGTCCTATACTGTAATACATTATTTTGATATATCTCGCAGGGTTCAGCCAGCGTTTCCAATGTAAATGCAAAAAATGTGATTATTTACGACATTACGTTGGAAACCTCTAAATTTAAAAGTGTTTCTCTACTATATTATGCATGTATTATACATATAAACCTTTTTCTTGAATCACTCTATCTATAAAAAACCGCATCAAAATCCGTTGCGTAGTTTTAAAATCTAAGCATACATAGGGACAGACAGCGGCGACTTTGTTTTATGCTATTAAGTGATGATAGTGATGATAAACCATTTAGAATCAGTTTTAAATTGTCAAGACGTCGGTCAGTCAGAAAAATGAAGCTAATCGCACACTCAAAGCATAGATTTCTATAGAGAAGAACATGCAAGAAACTCCACAGACACTTTTTCAAATCATTTTATGTATTACAAAAAATCTGGTAACGTATTTATTAACGCTTTTGTTGTGTAAGAACAATATGAGAGACCAATATCATGCTTAGATAAATTATAATAATCATTAAACCAAAAGCTTTCTGCTCGTAGCTGAACAAACGCATAAAAATAAGAAGAAACATTAACAAGCAAAGTCCGAATGTACGAGTACTATAGTGAAAAAGATGAAAAATATTAAAATACTTAAGTGTTTTTTGTAACAATTTCATCTGGTCCAGTGTTTTTAACGACAAACAAAACGAAGCGGGACTGAGTTTGGAACTTGGAGTATCGTTTGTCGAACGTTGAACTGCGCTGCCGTGCTCCTGGAGTGCGGGACAAGGCATGAGATGTAGCGGTTTGGTAATTTGTGAAACATTTCTATTATGACGCTTTTCTTAAAAGCTACGTTTGAAGGAAGACATATTAATGAATGGCACGACTTACACACAATTCAATATCTTTATTACAAAGGAATTTTGTTTCAGTGTGACTACAGAACACAGGACGCCATGTAAGTTTTGACAGTCGTTTCCATTGTTATAGACTCTCCAGCTCTATAATAATAATAATGATTTTTATTTCAGACAACATAGCCCACACAACAAAAAAAAAGTGTATTAGTACCCTGCATTTGTATAGAAAGTTTTTTTATTGACGGTAGTATCAAGTTATCTCAGTACTATGTAGGTGTGATTCCTTGTATGTGTACGCATTTTTAGCACATTCGTTTATTTAGTAGGTATGCTAGTACTTCTCAAAAAAATTAAAAAATTTTTTGTTCATAAAACTTTTTTTTTGTCAAGCTGTGGCAATAAAAATATTTTCAGCCCGCTAACTCCTATGGACTTGTCCCACAAACCTTCGCAGTATCTATGTTCCTTGTCTCGGTACAGTTTCATAACTAGAACCCGAGGATATCCCTCTGACAAGCGCCGCTCTACGCCATTATTTTATAGCACTTTTTCGCTAACTTCTGAATGCCCAAGCGCCATGTCCACGTTTGTGTACAACGACCGTGGACGCTTTGTTTTGATCAAATAATGAACGATTCAATTATGAACTTCGTCGGGCTTTATTAGTTCCGTGGATTTTTAGTCTTGTAACGCCTGGTGATGAAGTGTTTCGTAAATTTCTTTTTACATTTTCATAGCTCTTAGAAAATTGCTAATTATGAACTTTTTCTGCAGACTTTTCCTTTTGACGGCGCGTTCGGTACGGTGGTTGAACGATTGGCTGCACCGTTGCATGTCACAGGTTCGGTTCTCGAACGGAATAAATATTTGCATGGCCTACAAATAATTGTTCCGAGTCTGGATGTCTTGTGTAAGTGAGTTTACGTGTTCGTGAACGCATCCACCATACAAGAGTAATTCCTAGTGTGGAGCAATCTTCTTTTAAAACGAAAGTAAGAAAAAGACAGTAAGTATCCAGACAGTAAAACTCTGCAACCCAATCAGTGGATACTAATTTACGGATATATTCTATGTTCGGATTCACTCTGTGTACAGGTACAGGTCAAATCAATTTCAAACTTATGATTAAAAAGGAAATTATATCTTCCTACATTCAATCTCATGTCAAAAACGAATCCATTTTCCTGCCAAGCCATACCCTAGTATCAAAAACCCTGACCAACCCGAAAACACGCAGAGATACACCTTTATTTACGTGGTTTCAACACAACACATCAAACTGATGCGAAACCAAACAAAACTGCCGTGACCCGAATACGTCTTTTGACAAACAATGTAATTTACACAGCTCGTTACCATAGAATAGGTAAAGAAACAAGGGCAGCTCTATACAACAAGCGAAAACAAGCACACACGTACTTTGACGTGTACCACAGAGTACGGAATTGTCGCGCTGGCAATGACTACAGATGTGGCTTACTAATATTTAATACATTGCCCGCGCATTGACCGCTGTGTATAAGTTTTGGGCTATCATAGTCGTAGTCAGAATTGTCACGGATCTTAAATGTCCATAAGTCAAGAGTGACAGTCACTGACTCTCTTGAATTAGTAAAGAAAGTTTTGACATTACCGTTTCTAGAAGTAACCGCTGAGGTATCTCGGCGATCTCAAATAAACACCTGTCTCGCATGTACTTGCACTCATTTTATAGAAATGCATGTAAATGTGTGCCTGCATCTTTGCACGTTCTGCGAAACTGACCTTCTGCATATATGTATTCTGTGGTCGTTACTGTTATGCCTTGAATTACGACTGCGTACCAAATTCCCACGTTTATTTGCAACCGAACCCCTGTCTCAATTAATCCCACAATTAAGCTTCACGTGAAATTGAGATTTTAGAGTTTATTGGTGTCTATGTTTGTATGGACGGTGAATGGGACTCCCAGTCCCGAATCAGATGGCTGTGATGCGGAAAATCAAACGAATGTGGGAGAGACTGGGTTCTGATGCGGTATCAAAAACTAGGGGGCGCTGGTATTTTTTGTCAATATTAGTTTTCGAATTAAAGCCATTCACAGAAAGGGAGTTGAGTTCTTTGACCATGCAAAATGTCAAGAGCATACCTATGTATGCTTTTGTACTGTCGCGCTCTGCGACGGTTTGCTTCGAGGACCGGGACTGTTACCTCAATGAAATACTCATTTTATAAAATTTTCTATACTTTTCTTCAAGAATTCAATAATAGCACATCGCGCTATGGTTATGTCCGAACTGAAAAAAACTAGGCATTTCTTTATTCTACTCAATTTATAAACCTATTCTAGAACAACAAAATCCTTAAAAGTATATTTTACATGCCATTTCGTTAACCTAACTCATGCGATCTCCTTTCGATATCCCAGTACATACCTACTTATATCTTTAGTCTGGTCTGCACATTTGTAATATTGACATCAAAATTATAAATGCGCAAACTATTCAGGTTTAAAGATATTTACTCTCAATAAAGACACAAAGTCACTTACATGAGAACAGAGAACCTTATGCTAATATTAATAATAGGTTCGTCACTGCATTAGATAATGTTCACGGTACACCCATTCAATACATTCAGTTTTTGAGAAAGGCATTATTTGCTGTTAGATATTCAGCTAACTGACTCTTGAATACATTGAAATATTCTACATCCTCTTTGCCTTTATAACTCTTTTTTCCAGATTTTTGCTTTTGTCATATTAATTTTTAATTTCTTTACAACTGAATGAACGCTCCTGAATAAACAGCACATTTATATTCATAATCACTCATTCGACAGCATTACGTCCCTTTTGAAATCCCTAATTAACAGACGGATTATCTATACCTGCCCACATCCTTCACAAAAACCTTTAACAAGTTAATGAGCAAATACTTTCATACAACTCGGCAATCGATATTGAATAAGCTGGAATAAACTGAAATAAATTTTCATTAAAACTGTACGAAAATCGAGATCATTAAAGTTGATATTAAAAAAGTTTTTTGGCCCAATCGAAAGTTCTCAAGGAGTAATTTTATCTGTGGAATGTTCCCTGATCATTTTTTATTCAGTGAACTTTATTTTACTTTCTGTTTGTCTTTTTCTTTTTGATACGGGCGGTCAGCACACTTGTGCTTTGTAAATATTTAAGTTCTTTTAACAAATGATCGGGAGTCGGAAATGGAAGGATCTTATTGATTCCCAAAAGATTAAAAATGTTCTTCTATTCAGTATATTTTCAAAACAATGGTAATTAAGTAATGATTTAAAAAAGAAATGTCTCATAAGTATATCTTAATTAGATTTCTGAATTTATTTATTCAATACTTTATACAATAATGAAACACTGTACAAACGCTTTAGGCATTTTCTATCAATCGACCTCAGGGTGATACACAGACATAAAATGGCAAGTGCAACTTATTAGAAGACATACAGAATGGAAAAACTGGGCGAGTGCAAGTCGGACTTGAACACTGAGGATTCCGTACAAAGTTACCTATGAAAACAGTTCAATTCCTAAATTGAGTTACGAAGATTTTTCTCGACAATCGACAAAAAGTTTTTTTTTTTTTTGTGACGTAACTACAAATTTACAGTTTTCAGATTTTTTCTTATACTTGTGCTATGAAATCCTGCTTCATGCCAAATTTCAAGACTCTAGGTCAACGGGAAGTACCCTTTGAATTTTGATTCGCTTAAGAGTGTCGAAATATACGTCTTTGCTGTCTATTTTTTTTTTCGTTAATTCAGAAGAGTGATTTTTTGGCAACTCCAAGGGACCGCAGACTTGAATTTATGGTTTTAATTTGAACTCGATACCTCTACATGTTCCCGAGATACACGATCTTGACAAACAGACGGACAACAATGTGATCCTATAAGGGATCCGTTTTTTCCTTTCGAGGTACGAAACCCTAAAAATGAACAATAATAAATATGTACTTAGATACTTACATACAAATAAAGAATGATATTGTGAAAAAAACGAATACAACAACAAACAAGAAGTGTTTGAAAGTTTAGTGAAAATTGAAAATTCGCAGGTATTTTTAATTTATGTAACAAAATAAATTAAAAATACCTGCGAATTTTCAATTGTGTGTGTTGTTTTTATTAGCCCTTTCGGTCATCACATATTCCAAACAGCCAAGATATCGGAAAAAAACCTCTTGGTACTTTATCTAATATCTATTTTCAAATCAACGCTTCTGAAACTTTGACCAGCTTCAAAGTATCAAGTTAATTCACATTCCGTTTGAAATTCCAGTCGTTTGCTAGGGAAAAGATCGAGGGGCAGCCAAGTTCGCGACCCGAGTCGGGAACCCATAAGGACTGCATATAAACTGGTTAGAAGTAACTGGCGTCATTCCAACAAACATGCAGTTGGAATACGCTCAGTTATGTGTTATTTTTTCATTTCAATGTGCAGAGACATTTTAATAATGATACATTATATCCAACCATATTTTCGTGACACATAAAACGTTTGGGACTTGGAATGGTTCGTTTATTTGGTTTTTTTTTTCTTGTTGAAGTTCGTGCACTGATATTCAGTGGATGTTTGTTGTTTTACGGATATAAGTATCGATACAAATATCAGTACATCTCGAAAACATGTTTTAATAAATGTTTTATTAAATAACAGAATACAGTCAAACGGGGTGAATAGGACCTCAGGGGTGAATAGGAACAAAAGTTTGAAGGGGATTTTCGCGTTAATTAACCATTTTTCCAAGTACTCCTATTTGTTCATTAATTGTAATAAAAACGGATACTTTGATAGAAATCAATTATATAAATACATACCAATGTAAAAAACTAAGCCAAAGTTTTGTTCCTATTCACCCCTGCAGTCCTATTCACCCCGTTTGACGGTAGATGTTAAAGATACATTTATCAACGCTGGGCAGATAATAGACAAGGCTTACAGCAGATTTAAAAAATTGAATTTGAGTATTTCTCTAACTCTAGCCTGAAAACCTATCACAATTTGGCTTTCATGTACGGTTTGACACGGCCTTAACTCAAAATTCTCAATTAAAAAACCCACCACCGTAAGTGTCGAAACCCGGGGCCCTGGGACGACGAAACCCGGAGCCCTGGGACGACGAAAACTGGGGCCCTGGGACGAAGGCGAAACCCGGGGCCCTGGGACGAAGGCAACGAAGGAACAGGAGTGGGTTTTTAGTCAGTAAAAGTCTGACACTATCTCTCGCTCCGCCCAAGAGCGCGATATGTCATAAGATGATTTTCCCACCCAATAAAAAAAACCACCCTAAGTGTAAACACAATCAATCTACGTTGCTCAGATTGAGTTGTCAAAATTAATTTACTCATAATCGGTACTCTTAATACAGCGTTTACCGCAAATTAGTTTGACCGTTTCGAAAGTTTGTGAATTTCCCGTAAGCTTAAAAGAAAAAAAAAGTAAAGATTCTAACTTCAAACCCCGTTCTGTGTTTACCTCATAAAAATAGATATTATTGCCCTATCTATGAAAATCGTACGCCAGACAATGTTACCATTTAATGGTCTTGTAACGACCACTTTTATGTCAGCCATATTCCTCGCAAAATAATAGTGACGTAGGGAAAATAAGAGAATGAGAAGAAATTAACAATAGGGAAGGCTATGATATTAAACTGCTATGTTGTTAATGGGTCATTTTGGCGATAAAATATTGTGTTGTGTATATAGACAACGGTTTTAATAGGTAGCACTTATGACAATGATTGTGAGAACCCATAACAAACACGATGTAGGTAGACTTACAGAATATATATATATATACATACATATTAAGCGCTATTTCATTGCGAATACTTTATTTAGTTTTATTCATTAAAACATACACAGTTTTATACAATTTACATAAGAATGTTTAGAAATTACGTTAGGAATTACCTTCCCCCTAGCCAAGTTACGACCGTTTCGTTTCGATTCTCTTGCCTCGAACGCCTCGAGTAAGCCACGCTTCCGATGCCTTTGTTTTGACGTCATCTCAACACACATTCACATGGCTTAACTGGTTAACAAAACTGGTCCCAAACTAGGCAAAGTCTGTATCTTGGTGACACGAAGATTCATAATGAAACTCTATTTATTTCAATTGTATAGAAATGTTAAGTAAATGTAAACTTAGGCAATGTATTAAATTAATTAAATAATTTTGCATACCGTAAGGCAAAATGTATTGGGACTCTCCATAAATTAACACCTTATCTGTTACCTACATTATTGATCAATAAATGATTTCTATTTCTATTTATATTTCATGATTGCAAGCATTTCTGTAAACATGATTTCTGAAATATATTTCAGAATAAAAAGCCGTTGTAGAGCTGCTTTGTCGCGATCTACAAATGAATACATTTGTCCCTACATATTGTGAGGATCGAGGATAATAAAAAGGGTTTATATTCGTTTGGATGTACGATTTATTCCTACGAAATTACTCTTTTACATTATTATAAAAAATTACTCGTGCCTGTCGACCTGACAAGCTTTCTAAATCTTTCCAAAAATATTCTTTATTACTAAACTTGAATTTGTGGATATATTTCTTTTATTTATCATGATTTCTAAAACATATAAAGATGGCCTGATGAAAAAGTATACTATTTTTTTCGAGGTGGGATATCACCAAATAAGTTATGCCACTCTTAGTGGAGCAGAGTGAGTGTCGTACATTTCTATTTTTTTATCCAATCCTAATGCCTTCAGTTGCCCTTCGCATTCCAAGGTCACGATGACTTACGAACAATCCTGGAGCCTTAGCGGGAACCAGCACTTATGTTCACATAAATTTGAGGCGCGCGAAAAACACAACGTACCGTCGACTCGGTTCTGGTCCTTTAGTTAGTTACATCACTTATCATGTGATTCCTCCACATTTTCATTCATTTTGTTCTAAACTTTTGGCGGGAACAATAACAGAAAAGTCATTTGCACACTCACACTCACTTCGTGTGCACACTTTTAAAATTCAACAGATTCACTTAAAGATTCCTAGTTTAATATTTTACAGTAACTTTTGTTGTATTCTCAAACCTGTTTTTGCCAAGATATGTACGATATAACACACTTTTTTTAATTAATGGTTTCTTTCTTGGTGCCATAGTGACAGCAGAACACTGACTCCTAAGTCACAGGAGTTCCTAATTTGGGAGGCAGGGTTTTTCTCATCTGTGTGACCTTTAATTCACTGTAATTTTGTACACATCGACTCAGTATTTGACATGTTAAAGATTTCAGTATAAATAAAGATTATTATTATATTATTATTTGCGTAAGCCTGCTTATCGGCGGGCACACTGTTCGTCAACCACAAGGACGCGCCTACGGTGGCTGGAAATGGTGACTGTTTCCCATGCCCTCTCGCGACAAGAGACCATGTGATACCTCAGTATCACATGGAGTCTCGTCAATGCTTACAATTGGACTCTCACTATACACATCAAAGCATCTCAAATACAGAATTTCTACCACTAAACTTCATCGTTTCAAACGACGAACGACTAATCTATCTACGTATAAAGGAATATCAGTTATATCGATATAATTTCTTGCTACAGCTCTAACGAACAGTACTTTACGATGCCTAATTAGCATGAGAACGTATGACAGTTAACTAACTTAGCATTTATGTGTACTTTAGCAAGTAATCGAGCGTCGGATATGGAGTGGAGTTCGATGCAACCAATTACAGAGACGTGGCTTTGACAAAGAATCGATTCTCGATTCCAAAGTACCTAGAACTAATATTTTCGTCTAAAATCGTGTACTGTTCAATGGAGCTCATTAGCACATAAGTGAATTGTTACATTTTGACCCGTGCAAGATATCCGATGATTAGATGTTTTCTATGTAAGATATAGATAGGTTTTGTTTCTAGGATATCTTGTATTGATAAACACACTTTTGGTACTTAAATGTTTCATATAGCTTAAACGCTTTTCAAGTTTCTCATTTTGAGAATTGAAAAGGAGAACAACGGAAGGAGTTTGAACATAATTGCCCTCAGGGTTTTGGAAACATTTACCCTTTTAATGTTCTGCAAATGCCTCGAAAAGGACTGTTTAAACATTTCTTCTTTTTTAAGAAATCAGTACATACCTCCATCGCACTACCACTTCGCCCCATGGCGACCCGACATCGCCTCAAACTGCACAATCCTGTAACGAAACAAAAAACTCATTTGAGTACATAATTATTTGCAATTGCAACCACTTACAGGGTTCAATGAGTACAAATCGTAAGTCGTAGCCGTTATCACTCGGCCACCACTGCTCTCACTGCTCGTTTATAAGCATATTATAATTAATTGAATATTTTTTGATTAATACTATACTTATGTATAAAATAATCAAAATAATTCTATTTTTAGGCTATGCATGTCAAAGACTAACAATTAAAAATATTAAGGAACTCGCTGCAGCGAATGCGGTGTGAATTTGAAGTCACGCGCGCTGCACGCGATCCGATTTCGTACAGATCCAAGTTAGATATGTAACTTGGTACAGTTAAACTCGAAATTATGGCGAGTTCATTTCAAAGTTTATAGTTTAGAACATATTTTAAAGGATATTATGTGTTTGGTGAGTTTGTATCGATTTAATCCTTGTGCAAATAAATCACACTAGATTAAGACGCTTATAGACTGGCCAGTTGGTCTAGTGGTTAGTGGCCCTGACTGCTATGCCGAAGGTTGTGGGTTCGATTCCCACCCAAGACAAATGTTTGAGTGATGAGCACAATCATTTTTCTGTGTCTGGGTGTAATTTATCTATAATATGTATGTATTTAAAAATATATAAGAATGTTTATCAGTTGTCTAGTACTCATAACACAAGCTCTGCTTAGCTTGGGACTAGACGGCGTTGTGTGATAGTAGTGTGTGAACAAAAAAATAGGAGTATGTTGCTTTGACATAATTACTTTCACGTAGGTGAAGCTGCTGACTGAAGTCAGCTAATAATATATACGAAAATACAACACAGATATATAGCAAGTCGTATAATATTCACGATGAATGAATTATAATTTGAGTATTTTACTGACCAACAGCAATGCGGACGAATTTTCGAAAGTCATGCTTTTGTTGAATATTATATTTATATGGTGCATTTTTGGTATTTTGTGAAGTAGGTAATCTATAAATGTATATAAAAGTGAAATACCACTCACTGATTAATCACGTAATCTCATACAATATAACACATACAAACTTAAAATTTGGCAGGTCGGTTCCTTATATGGTGTAGACATCCGCTAAGAACGGATTTTACGAAACTCTACCCCTGAGGGGGTAAATCGGGAGTTGAAAGTTTAATAATAATAATATAATAATATTTCACAACATGGAGAAGCCTCCTTTTACGCGGGCGAAGCCGCTGGCAGAAGCTAGCCTAATTGAAACTAATTCGAATTGAAAAATCTTTAACATGTTAATAAAAAAGAAAAAATAAGGACGAAATAGTAACCAAAGACGCGAGTCAAATAGTGCGGGATAGATAATATTAAAGAAAGAGCCAGATTATTCTAGACAAAAGAAAAAAATAATGAGTAAACGATATCATCATCATCATCATTTCAGCCAATAAACGTCCACTACTGGACATAGGCCTCCCCCAAATGTCGCCACAATGAACGGTCCTGTGCGTTTCGCATCCATCGGATTCCCGCAACCTTTACAAGGTCAACGGTATACCTTGTAGGGGACCTTCCAACACTGCGTTGTCCGGTACGCGGTCGTCACTCCAGAACCTTTCGGCCCCAACGGCCATCTGTTCTGCAAGCAATGTGCCCTGGCCATTGACACTTAAGTTTGGCGATTCTTCGTGCTATGTCGGCAACCTTGGTTCTCCTGCGCATTTATGAGTCGATCACGCAAGGAAAATCCGAGCATAGTCCTTTCCATTGCCCTTACTTAAACAATATACAAACCACTAATTCTGTTCTAATTTGCGAAAATATCACCTAATCCCACAGAATACCATTTTAAACTAAATACGTAAATAAACTCTCCACTATCGAAGCCAGTCAACCAGCTAAATTCTTAGTCGATAATCGAATCATTTATGCGTGTAGTCAATGACTGGTAAATGCGATACTACAAATGAATTACCGTCAGGAATTTCACATAAAATCATTAAGGTATACACTGGCAGGCCAGCAGGTAGCATATTTATCAATATAAATAGCCATAAATTACTTATTGATGATATATGTTCAAAACAGTGATGGGGATATGCATGAAGAGAAGTTGAGTAATTCGATTGTTTGGTGAATATTCTCGTTTCGTAGCAAATCGGTACCCTGCTACGGAGAGCGTAGCAGATTGCTACGCCGACTACGACGTAGCAACAGATTATTTTTCTGTACTTATTCTGCAGTTTACGACACAGAATAAAAGGTACGAGTAGCTTATGATACTTAACTATTATGTAGCTTTTACTTAAACAGTGGATAAATGTTCGTGAGAAAAAAAAATACAAACAGTTTTCTCTCTTTATAATGTTTGTTTTGACTTTGGTGGCTAGAGTGCTAGAACTATTTGTTATTAAAAAAATTTAACCGTGTTTTTTTCTTAATCGGAATAGTACTTATATTTCTAGATCAAATTTTCTATGTTGAAACATTTCCGAAAAAATACTTATTTCCATTAACCATTCGTGATAAAAGAAAATAGAAAATTTATTTTAGAAAAAATAAAATATGTATTCATAAAATGCCTTAAATTTTAGTTAACTTTCAAATATTTATGAATAATAAATAATACACTTTAGCGTCGGAGTACTCTTCCACACGTTATCCTCTGGACGCAACTAAAACGTGCCAAGAAGACTGGCAGTATTGCCACGTTGAATGGTAATGCTAATGATTTTGGGCAGAAAACAAGTCCCTCTGGTGACGCAAAGGGTCGGTGATAAATACCAAAGAAAGAAAAAATAATGAACAATAAAATTAGTTATTTTATTTGATGTCAGCGATGCGAAAAAGTCTTCGAGACCTGTTTTGTTTTTATGTATAAATTGCTACTGCCAGTGGCTTCATCCAAGTGAAAGTAGATAAATGTCCCCAGAGGTCTTACTTGTGAAATAAAAAAGTATCCAATGTGCTATTCCAAGACATAGTCATACGTGTGACACGTTTCATTTCACGATTTCGGTGACCTTCACCAGGTCATCGGTCCACCTTGTGAAAGCCTTTCAACACTGCGTCTTCTGATACGCGGTCATCACTCCAGAATCTTCCGGCCCCATCGACCGTCTGTTATGCGAGCAAAGTTTTTTTATTATTATTGATAGGCCCGTTTGACCACTATCTCACCTGATGGTAATCGACGATGTGGCTGACGATGGAGCGTGCTTGCCTTGAAATACTACTAGTACCTATTCACTTCTTGATTTAAAGACCCCAAGGTTGTAGCTATCAGAAAACACAGACTCTGGCAGGGAATTCCACTCTTTAGCAGCTGTACAAATAATGAATGTACCTTGTCCACTGCCACGTAAGTTTGGCGATTCTTCGGGCTATATCGGCCACCTATTCTAAATAACTTCTATAAATTTGGAGAGCAGTGGTGGCCGAGTGGTAACGGCCCCGACTTACGAGTTATAGGTCGCGGGATCAAACCCAGCCAGGCGCATTACTTTATTTAATTAATTTCATCATCACTGCTCTCAAAACGGTGAAGTAAAACATCGTGAGGAAACCGGATAACGGGCCATTCCCCCTCCTACAGAAGAGGCCTGAGTCCCAACAGTGGGAACATTATAAGGCCGACTATATACTATACTATACTATACTATACTATACTATACTATACTATATTATACTATACTATACTATACTATACTATACTATACTATACTATACTATACTATTCTATTCTATACTATACTATACTATACTATACTATAAATTAATCGAATGATTTGAAAACATTATCTCGAACCATCGAATAATCGGGAACCCGTCATCAAACGAAGCATTCATTGTTGCCCATCACTACTTCAGAGTTTATAACCGTATAGCATTTATTTTAATGGAAAAATGACAAACGCTCGACATTATTTGCGATCATCCGAACAGATATGGTACAATTACTTTGTGTTGTTTACCATATGTACCGATGTATCGATGGTTTTCGTTCATACTTCACATTTTAATCGATACGTTTGTGTAATTTAATGCTTGTACAATTTGTCCTTTCAATTATTTAATTATAAAGATCATATTTATTTTTAATTAGCTTCTGTCAACAGCTTCGCTCGCATGATCATCGTCGTCATCATTTCAGCCGAAAGACGTCCACTGTTAGACATGGCCTACCCCAAGTGTCGCCATAACAAGTTTTTGCGCTCGCATGATAATAGAAATTTATCCCAAAGGAATATACTTTCGGGATCATCATCATCATCATCATTTCAGCCGAAAGACGTCCACTGTTGGACATAGGCCTCCCCTAAATGCCGCCACAATGACCGGTCCTGTGCGTCTCGCATCCATCGAATTCCCGCGACCCTCACCAGGTCATCGTTTCACCTTGTGGGAGGCCTTCCAACACTGCGTTTTCCGGTACGTGGTCGCCATTCCAGAACCTTTCGTCCCCATCGACCATCTGTTCTGCGAGCAATGTGCCCTTCCCACTGCCACTTAAGTTTGGCGATTCTTCGGGCTATGTCCGTAACCCTGGTTCTCCTGCGGATATCCTCATTTCTGACGCGATCACGCAAGGAAAGTCCGAGCATAGCCCTTTCCATTGCCCTTTGAGTAACTTTAAGCCTTCTGATGAGGCCCATTGTAAGCGACCACGTTTCGGAGCCATATGTCATCACTGTTAACACACACTGGTCATAGACTTTTGTCTTGAGACACTGTGGTATATTGGACGAGAAGACACCGCACAGCTTCCCGAACGCTGCCCAGCCGAGCCGACTTTCGGGATAAAAGTATTCTATGTGGTATTATTGCTAGGATAAAGCATCCTACTCGTGCATCAATTTTCATCGAAATCCTTCCAGCCGTTTGAGCGTGAAGAAGTAACAAACATACACACACACACTCACAAACTTTCGCCTATATAATATTAATGTGATACCGTCTCGCAACGCAAAATAAAAAACTTCAAGTGAGTTTTTGTGCATCTCCAAGGCTTTGTTTCATAGCTGGCAACAAACATGGTTTGCTTTAAAACTTGAAACTCTTTTTCGTGGTTTATTACTAGTTTCTGTGACGAAAATAATATCAAGAGAATTTTCACTGGAGTATGTACTTCTGAGACAAAGAATCCTAAGACAGGACACTGTATATTCGTACGCCAAAAGCAAATATGCACACACACATATACAACTTTAGTATTAGTATATGCAAAACTCGAAACACGTGTCTAATATTTTTATGTAAAGAATCTATGTACAAAATTTCATAACTGTTTTAACTTTACTATTTCTAGAACGTAAAAAAAAACCATCGTTGAATCATCAGACACACCAAAGTTTCAGATGTCTCGTAAGTTAGACCATTCTAAAAATCAACCTTTTCTTATTTTACACAACATTGTTTTTTTTTATTTAAAATCAATTAAACCATCCAACATTGTGACATTTTTTTACATATTATGTTTCAGTAAAAACATTATTCAACATTTCTTTTTTTTTTAATTTGACATAAACTAGTGCTTGAAGACACCCAGATTATAATCGGATGGGAAGACCTCAGCAGGCAAATTGTTCCAGTCCTTCGTACGCGGTATAAACGACGAAGCAAAACGCTTAGTCCGGACCGTAGAGGTTTCAACAACGTAAAGGTAAGGATACTCACCGTACGTCGGGTTGTCCGATTGTAGAAATGAGATGGCGGAATCAAGCCATGCAATTCCCGCGCACACTCTCCAAAATGCAAACTGTAAAATACCGAAAGGCTGACTACCCTACACCTGTGCTGAAGGCTTTGAAGATTGGATTTAACCAAATCTGGATCACCAATTAGCCTCTTCGCACGCCATTCTACCGCGTCCAAAGTTGCTAGGTGGCATTGTGATATACTGTTGAAATTATCGGAAGAAATAAGTATACTGTTTCTCTTTGTTTCTATTCTTATATCTAATTGGGTTCGTTTGCTGTTAACTTTTTCCAGCGTCCATTAGCAGGATTATTTTTTAGCATTGTTTTCGTAGAATGCAAGTAATATTCTTTTAATGCATAGATTATAATAAAAGACTACATGAAACTATCCGTGCATAAAAAAATGTAACTTTGAAATTATTCTTTCAGTAGCAGCCAACACTATTTACTAGGATTGTGGGATTTTTCAAAATAGCCACTGTAGCATTGAAACGCAATGGGCAACTGAAGGGAATTCCCTTCAGTTGCCCAGTAATAATAAATAATAGTAGTAATAGTGATAATTTTGGCGGTAAGTCCATTCTTTGAGGAGTGGCTGGAAAGACAACACAGCTTCCTTACTTTCTGCATGACGCAGGTCTTCATCGGACATGATCAGTTTAGGTACCGAATTCGTGCAGAAGAAACGCCTGGGTGTCACCATTGTGTGGACCGACCATAAGACATGGTGGAGCATACGATAAAGGTGTGCCCCGCCTGGGCAGACCACAGCCGTGTCTTCGTGGGGATGCTTGGCGGCAGCGATCTCTCGCGCCGGGCCTTGGTACAAGCCATGGTCTGGAGCGAGGAGGGGTGGCAGGTGGTCGCTCCTTCTGCGAAGCAGTAATGCTTGCAAAGAATGCGGACGCACGCGAAAAGCAACGGCCCTCACGCCCCAGCCACCAGGATCCCGATCCCGATTTCCGGCCACGGTAGGCGCGGGCTTGCGGAGAGCGAGCAATGGGTAGCTCTCCGTCCGAGTGTTCGGTAACCGTCTGGACCGAGCCCATGTCGTCGACGGCACGTAGTGTTCCACGCGCGCCTCAAGGAGATGTCAGCAACCGTAGGAGCCCAGCAGGGTCGAAGCCTACTGGGGGTGATGCGAAAGAGAACATCTGGGCCCTGGAACGAAGGCATTGTAGGAACAGGAATAGGTTTTAGACAGTAACAGTGTGACACACCCTCCCGCCCCGCCTAAGGGCGGGAGATGTCTTAAGATGATTTCCCAACTAAAAAAAAAGGGAATTAGTCAGTAAAAGTCTGACGGTTCTTTTCGCAGCACATAGAGCTGAAGGTGTGGTTTCTCACCTAAAAAAACAAGGGCAACACTATTTCCTAATTCCGCATGAAACAGAATTCTAACAAACATGACTATGTATTAGCAGTTTCGAAGGTAAGTTTGTGAAATATGTTCTATCGCCTACACTATCAAGTACGACTTATGGAAATGCGTTTATTATAACGCTTAACGCTTTATATATAATTTTGTAATACTTGTTTTTTAAATAATATTTTCTTTTTTTTATGCACCTGCCATATTGTCTCTCCACGACCCTAGGTTGACTGGTAGAGAATGCCTTTGTTGTATGAAGAAAAAATAAGTTATACCTTCATTTTGCTGAGTGTACAACAACAAAAATATCAATCATAGCAATACAGTCTAGATGAAGCATCGCAGACGTTACATAGAACATTAAGAAAAACGCTATGTCATTATTTAACAATCGCTCATTTTCTTAACCAACAATGGCCTTAATAAATACATTATTATTATTATCCTACAGACCTAGAACGGCACACTTGAACTTGTAGAAAAACTAGTTTACCATGATTCACAATAAAAGAAATGCTTTAAAAATAATAAAACTCAGTAATGTATCGCGTGCCGGCGCCAACAATACACAAATTGCGATCGGCATGAAAGGCTTAACGATTGAGGAAATTTGGTAAATCACTTCATATCAACGAACAATGTTGCGGTTTCACAATAAGACTGTTTAATCAGAAAAGAATTCAGAAAAATGTCAGAGGTCGTTACGCCCTTTCTTTCGGTGATTGCTTATTTTACGGCAATGGACAAAACAAAATATCAAGTCATTGGTTTTAATTTGACGGAAAAGTGTTCCAATTGTTTAGATTATCGTAAAAAGTTTTCATAATTTCCTATTGATTCAAAAATATCTTTAAAAGAGTTTCATCACTTTCTTTAATTTTAAAGAAAAAATTCTCTTTGGCAAAACTTTCTTGGTAATATAACTTAATAAAAATATCAAACATGCTCTTGGCTCGAGTTACAGTCAACTAAAAACAAAAGATGAAAACGAGTAAATAATAAACACGCAAATACAATCTCTATACGCAGTGTTCTGCGTGTTATGGTTCTCGAATAGATGTCATTCAGGTCACCATATTCGTTCACAGGTTAGCATAAACGTGAAACTAGACTTCGCGCCAAACTCGGCTAAAGGGTTATTAGTTTTATTGCGTCAAAACTGTCCCAATCAACAGTGATACCTGGACGAGAAGGCGTGTCAGACTTTTAATAACTAAAACCTACGTTTCCTTCAGTTGCCATTTTCAAACGTTTCTGCAGCCCTAGCAGAGAAAAGCAACTGAGAATAGGAAACCTAAACAGCTGAGATACTTTTTTCTATATTTTTGTACCTACGTAAAATGAGACTTTTTATCTTAAAAGCCTCAAAAAGTGGGACCATAACCTAATTTAGTATTTTGAATATTTCACGTTCGTTTCTAATAAAAAAAAAAGAATTTCTTAGCTGAGAATAAACGAGACAACGTCATCTAACCAAAGTCAAGGGTGGACTTCTGAAAAAGTTACCCGTGATCCTACAACGCAAAGGGAAACTGAAAAAACATAAGTATGGTTTAAATCAATAAAAGCGTGACATCCCACTCTGCCCAGAGCAGAAGAAGTCATTAGATGATCTCCCACCTCAAAAAAACCGGTAATTTAGAGAACTGTGTAAATAAAAAGCTTTTTTATGTGATATTAAATCCTTGGTCCCTTAAGATCTTAGTTATCCAAGTTTCAGTGTATTTCAAAAAGTATATTTGTACTTAAGTTCATCTTTTATTTAGATTAGACTTCGTGTAACGCTTACACACGATTGTATAATAGTGGATGTTCCTAGTTCGTACTGCTAACGCCCCTGGGTACGGTTAGCATAATAATGATACGCTAAGTTAATTTGTATTTACTTTACTAATTACGTTATTATTTTATCAAACACACAATGTTGCAGTTCTATAATTATCGAACAAAGACGTAGGTGTGTATTGTTCTTTTGTTATTATGGTATAATTATGAAAATATTGTATTTCTTTGTGTGTTATTATAGGAAAATATCGTAAATAGAAGTAATTACTAGGTTAGTAGTAAAGCTAGGGAATCATACTGGCCATTCACAACAGTTCGGATGTTTTTTAGAGTTTCGTACCTCAAAAGGAAAAAACGGAACCCTTATTAGATCTCCAAGACCCTTTATCTCGGGAACGCGTGGAGGTATCGAGTTGAAATTAAAACCGTATACTCAAGTCTGTGGTCCCTGAATCTGTGAAAAAAAAGTTAACGGAGAAAAAGATACGGCCGTTTATGTTGCAAAAAACGTATGTTTCGACGCTCTCAAGGAAATCAAAATTCACAGGGTACTTCCCGTTGATCCAGAATCCTGAAATTTGGCATACAGCAAGGTCTTATAAAATAAGTATAGGAATAAATCTGAAAACAGTAATTATATCGTTACGTCACAAAAAAAAAAGTGATTCGGAAAAATCTTCGAGATACACGGGAATAGAACTATTGTCATAGTTAAGTTTGTACGGAAACCTCAGGACGCGAGTCTAACTCGCACTTGCCCAGTTTTTTTCTTATTTTAAAAGTTTTATATAAAAACCTTTAACCGAACCAAAAAAGCTGAACGAAATTTGATGATATGCGCACGTGTAGGATTTGCAATCAAGTTACACTAGATGCTTGTTTCGGCTCACCTATATATTATGATTATCTTTATTTTATTGTTATATTTTTATAATATTGACTGTCCTTACATAATATCTATGTAAGGACAGTGTAACAGTACTGTAATATTGAAATAATAACAATATTTTTTATTAGCACACACACAAGTCTGAAAGAAAAATATACAAATATGAAGAAAATAAATAGAATCAGAGGTGGCCGTGGGCCCCAAACAAGGCAGAGCCTGTATCTTGGTTGCCCAGAATGAATTAGCAGTAGGTTATAGACTGATTAAAAGTTCCGAGTGATACAGTTCAATATACAGAGAAGGCGCAGGAAGGAATTCAACAGTATCAGTATACAGAAATAATAATAAATAAATAAAAAAACTACAAACATAAAAAAAAATAAAAATCCAAGAAGAAAGAGAAAAAAAATCTGAATCAAATTAAATCAAAATTAATAAAAAAAAAATTCAATGTTAATCCATAAATACAAACTTAAAAAGAAAGACATTGGCATAATTACAATTACAGCAAAATAAAAATAAATGTTAAAACATCAAACTTTTTTTTAAAAGAGTAAAAGAATTTCAGAAACAACCAATTTTGAACCGTACACTAATAGCTTTTGGAGTTTCATAAGTGCTCATTTAGGCCTATATGAAATAAAAATATTTGAATTTATAATTTAGGCAAATTAAAGCTTTATTAAAAAAAAACTTAAGAAATTAACACATAACATCAAACTTCCCCGAAAGATTTGGCAGAATGGCAATACAGAGGGCTATGCTCAAAGTTTCCTCGCGTGATCGAATCAGAAATGAAGATATCCGGAAGAACATCAAGGTTACCGATGTAGTTCGAAAAATCACCAAACTTAAGTGCACCTTACTTACAGAACAAATGGTCGATGGGGCTGAAAGTGCCTGAGGTTCTAAAGTGGCGATCGCATACTGGAAAGCACATCATTAGAAAGCTTCCCATAAGGTAGACCTAGTTAAGGTTGCGGGAATCCACTGGATCTGAAACGCGAAGGACAGTTCGTTGTGGCGACACTTGAAGGACGCCTATGTCCACTTTTTAGTACAACCTACGTCTCACTAGTTACATTTCAAGTCCCATCTAATTAGGGAGCGACATTAATGACATCAGCCGAACAGAATTCCAGACTTCACAATGCTTTTGAGAAATTTCTGATGAAAAACCCTATAACACTTTTCCGGACCCGAAAATCGAACCCATGATATCATGCATAATAGCAACACTACTGCATTACTACTAGACCAACACATACAAAACTATTTATACAGTAATGAATGTAGCCGTGGTTTTAGTTAAAATCTAAGATTAGCGTCAACAACGCCTAAGGTTACTGTTAGGGCCGCGCCGCTTTTCATGGGTTTGTCGTAAAACGAAACCTCCTTTGTCAACGTTTACGACCATGGTTTAATCCCTTGATGATGATTACATCAATCCTTTCCTCCATAGCTGTGGGTTATGGCATACAAGAGGATTCAAGACAAAGATGGCTAAGTAAAATTACAGAAACATTGAGTACTTTATCAGAAGTATTTTATTGGCATGAATTCCCAAGGGCCCTACCATTTATTTATTTACAACTAGCTTTTGCCCGCGGTTTGAGCCGCGTACATAAAATATATCCTATGTCATTCAGGAATTACAAACACATAAAAAAAAACTTTACCTCTTTATAATATTACTGTAGATGATTTAAACCAACAATTACAGTTTCATAAGCATAACATAGTAAGTATAATCAGCTTTTTATTCCCACTGCTGGGACTTAAGCGTCCTCCAACAAAGTGCAGATTGGTGGATGCCATACGTCATCGAATTGTTGGACATGTCAGTTTCCTAACGATGTTTTACCTTCACTGTTTTGGGAACAGTGGTGAAAAAATAAATTATTTAAAGTAGGTAAGGCTCCTGACTGGGTTTGAACTAACAACCTACAACTCATGGTTCGGTGCCGTCACTACTGGGCCACTACTGCAAGCAAAAACAATTAAAATATTACAAACAATATGTACATCAATCCCTTCCAAAGTACTCCTGATGTGCCAATAGAATCAACCCGGGAATCTTTAAGTCAAAAGTGAATAAGTTGCTTCTAGGTAAGCGCGCTCCATCGTCGCTTTCCATCAGATGAGATAGCGGTCAAGCGCGAACCCATCAAGAATTATAAAAAAATATCTTCCATTCATCCACAAACAGATCGTCTGTTGGATTAGGATCCAACAAGCACCATTAGATTATTTAGTGTAGCCAGAGTGCGAATTTCTATTTTTTTATTAGTTTTTTTTATTATTATTACTTATCTACGTTGTGCTCACATAACAGAAGCAACAAGAAATATGTAACCAAGATTTATGTAAGTCATATGATTTATAAGAGTGTCCATGGAGTTTCTTGCACGTTCTTCTCCATAGAGATCTACGCTTTGGAACATGCAATTTAGCTTCACTTTTTTGACTGACCGTCATTTTGACAATTCAAAACGTGCCTCTGCTTCTGATTTCTACAACAGTACGACACTGAGGCACAGCAAACAAGCCGTCCAGTGAGGACTGAAGCCGAGTCGTTCACGCGTAGTGTTTCACGCGCGTCTTAAAGAGATGTCAGCAAAACCGTAGGGACCGAGTAGGGCCGACGCACGCTACCGTCGCGGGGCAAATGAATGGAGCGAGAGAGTGTGTCAGATTTTACCGACTTTAACCCATCTGTGTTCCTCAAGTTGCTCTTTGCATTCTAGGGCTGGTATAACTCTTTCAATCTATCCAGCAGCCCTGGAAGACCCCATCAGCCGTTGTTCCTTTCAACAATACTTAAACTACAATTGAAAAGTTGTTATATTCATTGCAATGTTGTATGTATATAGAATTTAGCGAAACTATTCAGTTATCCACTGTTACGTATGACCAACATCGTCAACTGGTTACCCCCTTTTCTAAGGTATTTTTACATTACATAGTATTTTGTTTGTTAACGAATAGTTTCCATTTTACCAAAGAAAACTTTAAACAGTCCTACCTACCTATTCTGTAAAAACTCACACACGAGTAAATTTTCTGTATTCTCAATAGAAACAGAATTTTGAAATGGCACTGCAGATACAAACTTTTGCATGTCATTGTCACTTAGAGTTAGCTTGAGCTAGATAGTGTTTTTCAGAATAGCTCCGCCGTTCTCACATAAAAGAAAAAACCGAGCATTGAGGGTTCCGTACAAACTTACCTATGAAAACAGTTCAATTTCCGAATCGAGTTTCAAAGATTTTTACGAATCGCAAAAAAAGTTTTTTTTGAGACATGAATACAAATTTCCAGTTTTCAGTTTTTTTGAGTTTTACGTTGTTTTTTTTTTTGTTATTCGACCTTGCGTCATGCCAAATTTCAGGATTCTAGGAAACGAGAAGTACCCTATGAATTTTGATTCCCTTGAGAGTGTCAAAATATACGTTTTTTGCAACATAAACGGCCGTATCTTCTTTTTCATCAACTTACAAGTTTTTTTTTTTTCACGACTTCAAGGGACCCCAGACCGTATTTGGTTTAATTTTTAACTCGATACCTCCACGCGTTCCCGAGATAAAGGGTCTTGACAGACAGACTGGCAGACGGACGGACAACAAAGTGATCCTACAAGGGTTCCGTTTTTTCCTTTTGAGTTACGGAACCCTAAAAATGTGTTAGTAAGCACATATTCCCCTGTGTCTGCAAATCTGACAAATTGCTTGCCTGAGCAATGTTGACATGGCGACGAACGAACAGCAATTCTATCAGTATTGATAACCAGACGCGTAAGGAAAAAAAGCAATACATAGTATTGAAAACAGCTAAGTATAGAAAACTATGTTTGTTAAAGCAACCATTCCTTTTTCAAAATAAAGGAAAATTGGTTGCAAACTGAACGACACTTTTTGATTAGTCCTTAAATCGAATACAACAAAACAATACAATAAACATTTCCTGTACCATTTTCATTTATTTTTATAAAACATTTTATTCTTATTAAATTGTCTTAAAAATTAATATTGTTCGGTTTTATCATTGTAATTATTTATTTTAATACTTAAAAATATATTCAAAAGTAGACAGTAAAATGGAATTTATAATTTACGACGAAGTTTTTACCTGCAAAGATGAAGACAATGCTTGTGCAGACTTTGATTTGCCCTATTATAGACTATGGTAACTTGTGTTACTTTGATTTGAACACGGTCTTGCTGGATAAGCTTGATAGACTCTTTAACAACTGCATCGTGTTCATATTTAACCAGAGAAAACTTGATCATGTGCTGAACTTCAGATCTCAGCTCAAATGGTTACCTATTCGTCAGACAAGAAGTTTGCGCGCTATGACTACACTTTTCTCTCTGCTCAACTCTCACAAGCCGCCATCCTATCTCATTGCTCACTTTCAACATTTATGTTCTTCACACGCAAGGAATCTGCGTTCTTCTTACAATCTCCTACTGCTCTGTTCTTCTCATACTTCTGTCCATTCTTCCTTCTATATACAGTTCATCCTTCTGTGGTATGTGCTTGGTCTCGATATCAGGACAGCCAAAAGTCAGTATGTATTTATGCGGAAGTTGTGAAATTATTTTCTCCACCAATAGCCGAATCGTTTCAAAATCTTCAGTGCTTACTACCTATATATTAAATATATATGTATGTGTATTTTAACTATAATACTTTTTTACTCTTGTTTTATAAATAGCATTTTCTTTTTATGCACCTACCACATTCTCTCTTCACCATCCTAGGTTGACTGGTAGAGAATGCCTAAGGCATTAAGTCCGCCTTTGTACTTTATATTGCATGAAGGTTAAATAAAAAACTAAATCGTCTACAAAAAAAAAAATAATAAGAATCAGTTTGTAATTTTCAACAGCGTACTTTTAACAGTTCATTTGGAAAGTAATAAAAGGGTATACAAAGTAATCGTGGTAAAACGTTTTGTGTGTAAATGGAAATCAATTAGGCGATTCACGTGACCGACAATGAGTGATAAGTTTAATGTATTTGTTTGGTGACAAGGACTATTTTTGCTTGTCATGTTTGTGCCTTGATATTTTGTAGAACTGAAGAATATTACAGGTTTTTTTTTTAAATTAAAGGTTGTTTTATTCCTTACGGTTTTATTAAGAGGTGCATTTTTAAACAAGTAGTAGTAGGTAATCTAGGTTTCTCATTTTGTTGAGAATTTCTATTTGTTATGGAAGTAAACTTATTAAAACAGACGGAAAGACCGTGTTTGCTAGTCACGTGCCTTGATACTTTGTCGCACTGACTAATTTTACAGGATTTTTTCCTGTAGTAGTTGTAGGTAATGCCTTTTTTTTCTAATGATATCTCCCGCCCTTGTACGGAGCGGGAAGGAGTGTCAGACTTTTACTAACTAAACCCCACTCGTTTTTTCCTTCTTTGCCTTGCGTTCCAAGGCCCCGTGGATTATTTTACTTGATCCATGGCCCCAGTAGGCTACGACCCTGCTGGGCCCCTAAGACTTAGCTGACATCTCCTTGAGGCGCGTGTGAAACTCTACGCGTCGTCGACGACTTGGGCTCGGTCCGGACGGTTACCGGGCGTCCGGACGGCGTGCTACCTGCGTCTATGGTGAAGGTAATTTCATACCTTACTATTCTATTAACAGAGTCGTATTTTTATAAGTAGGTAGGTAAGAAGGTTTTTCGTTTTGTTGAGGATTTATATTTTTTGAAAAAAAAAATGTATTAAAACGAACGAAAAGACCGTTCTTCGACACGCCTCTTATTACTTCGTCAAGTTTCTTATTACTTCGTCACGTCTTTTATTATTTCGACGAATTTTACAGGATTTTTTAAAGTGGAAGGGTAGGGAATTTCATATTTTATGTTTCTATTAAGAGAGGTGCATTTTTAAACAAGTAGGTAGGTATATAGGTTTTCGTATTGTTGAGAAAAGAATAAGTTTTTGATATATGTTTAAAACAATGACAAAACAAAAGCATGAGGTTTCAACAAGCATGCCAAACTTCGAGCAGAGAAACTCGTGAAGAGTTTATTCTAAAAATTGCGTTTAGTTGTATATATTTTTATATTGTGGTAAATATAAATATGGTTTCCGTGACAATTTTTACAATCGGTTTTATAACGATAATGAATTGAAATCGGTTTCAGAAGTGAGGGTAAGTAAATAAACTAAAAGCAAAATCATTATTTAAAAATTGCAAAGTCACGTTGCCAACAAAAATGCAAAAAGCAATAAAAATATAGCCATTTTGCCTGACTTATTAGTTCATTTAAGAACAGTCACTTAATTAAACGTCCGCGACCCACTGTTCGTTATATCGAATGAATTGTGTTTTCACAAAAATGGCTACACCTAATAATTCTGTTCGCAGCTGTGCACGGCACTCTTAATTGACGTAATTGAAAAGTTAAAACCTCACGTTTCCCCGCTCACCTTTTTAAATATTTACTTTAGCACCCAATTAGTGTGTCGCTAGTAGATTTTCCTTTGCAACTAAGGCGGGTTGTACACTGAACTTGTGCCGCAATGACGCTGACGAACTTTTTTTTTCAGGCGCCAGTCATCAAATAACTTCTCCCGCTCTAACACTCCAGGGCAGAGCGAATGGACGTGTCAAACTTTTACTGACTAAGACTACACAGGCTATGTGTATATATCTTTGCGTTCTATGACCACGGAATTTCCTTTCGGAAGTCAACCCCAGTAGGTTTTGGCCCTGCTGGGCCCCAACGGTTTTGCTGACATCACGTGGAACACTACGCGCCGTCGGGCTTAGTCCGTACAGGTACCGGATGGCTGGACAGCGAGCTACCCACTGCTCATTATCCGCAAACCCACGCCTACGGTGGGACGCTGACGAACTTTAACATTTTTTGGGCTGTAATTTACTTCAACAACAAAAAACACGTAAACACTAAAAAAAACGGATCCATATCAATGACAAAAGAATATTTCAGATTTATTCTGGAACATAAGTGAATATCCAGAGCAAGAGACGTGTTAGGAAGCAAAACGGGCATGCAAATGTCGAAGTAACGCCGATAATGGCGTCGAAAAGCAAAAATATTCACGTATGATGGCGTAGATGTAATTTACATGCATTTTTCGTACTCTGCCGGTTTAAGCCTATGCAAAACGAAGCGCGTGTCGTATGACTAGTATAAGAAAGAAAGAAAGAAAACAGTTTATTTACGCAAAATGACGCAATCTTAAAACTAGATAACAAACATAATCAATAGATAGGGAAGATATGCATCACATCCACGCAAAACGGCCGAACGCTCAGCATAAAGCAAAATGCGATGAGACAGACTCACGCATAATGCGATGAGCTCACGGCGCTGGTTTTCAGCGATCGACCGGTGGCGGTGTCAACATAAAGATGATGCAATTTATAAAAATATTTGGATAGGAAAAGGCATTAAAAATACATATGAATTATGAATTTAAAAAAAATATATGGTGACAAATACATTTATATAAAGTATATGATTTTAAATCGTGGTCGCACCATCGTCAGTAGTCGTCATGTTGCGATACTTGTGTACCAACCTTTAAAAACCCCGTCCTTTCCCGCCGCTCAAACAGGGTCGACTTTGCGCTAAGTTAACGGTAAAGCTAATTTCGTTTATTTTTCACTTTACCTGCAAATTAAGGTTTGAACATTCTAATTTATTATTTCGTTTAGACGTGCCCGTTGAGTTACCTGAGGTCCAGTTGAGAACTGAAATACTTGGAAGATGAGAGGAGAAACCAGTTAAATTACTTACGAAAGAGTAAACAACAAACGTTTTGGGCAGGTAAGAGTAAATGAATATAATTATTACAAGAAGAAAGTTCACTTGACTCTTAGATACAAAGAATAACTCGAGCCGAACCAAATTTTAAAAATTATTCGATGGGTGAATAGGTACTTGAAGATAGTTAGTTATCAAAGGCGATTTTTATAATTCCTGGTATTAAGTTCAGCCAGAGCCATGGCCTCAGTAGGCTTCGAGGGTCAAAGCCTGAGCCCCTACGAAGTTCAGTCAGGGCTGCGTGATTTTTGGAAAAAGTTACTGCCTGGACCGTAAAAGACAGTTGGAGGAACACTAGTGGGTTTTACTCACTAAAAGTCTTATACTTCTTCTTAATCACACAGAGCGGGAGAAGGTCTTGTCAAACAAGACAGTTGAAATTTTCACAGATAATGTATTTCTGTTGCCCTTATAACAACAAATACTAAAAACAGAATAAAATAAATATTTAAGTCGAGCTCTCATAAAACAAACGTGATTTTGCAATATCCTACGGACGATACGGAACCCTTTAAGCGAGTCCGACTCGCACTTCGCCGGTCTTTTTATTTACAGAGATTAGTTAATATTTTTTTCATTGTTGTTTATCCTGTGCGAGACTGAAATAAATGTATTTTCTTTCTTTCTTTCAATTCTTTATTTCTTATTTGATGCATCCCCACTAAAGTCACTTGAGGCAACGGTCCTTACGCTCTAACCGCCGCCGGGATTCCGATCCCGATTTCCGGCCACAGTAGGCGCGGGCTTGCGAATGGCGAACAATGGGTAGCTCGCCTTGCGACTGTTCGGTAACCGTCCAGATCCAGCCCAAGTCGTCGACGACGGCACGTACTGTTCCGCGCACGCCTCAAAGAGATGACAGCAAACCGTTGGGGCCCAGCAGCATCGAAGCCTACTGGGGCCAAGGTTCTGATTCTGAAAGGAAAACTCGGCCCTGGTACGAAAGGCAACGAAAGAACAGGAGTGGGTTTTTAGTCAGTAAAAGTGTGACACTATCTCCCGCTGCGCCCAAGAGCGAGGGATGTCATAAGATGATTTTCCTACCAAAAAAAAAAAAAAAATCCCTACTAAAAAAAATATGGCATTAGGTTCAGGATAGAGCTATTTAGAGCATAATATGCTCCACGTTCTAAAGGCTAAGTTCACTAATGTCGATGAATCGTTGCGTGAGAACTTTCATTATAACAGTATACGTGGAAATTCACTTGGTCGTCCGCACCCATTTCGGTATAATAAGCACGCACTCTGGCGCAAAGTGCTGGGCGTCGTCGCGTGCTAGCTCCAGTAAATGAAACTATGTTATTACATAAACCTTTTATATTACCCTTTTTATATCTTGAAACTAATTAACTAGGGCTTGTTCATTAAGCAAAGAATAAGCGTTTTTGTGTTCGTGTACAAGTGTATCGTTTTGTTGGCCGTCTAGTGCATTCTGCTTCTGTTAACGAATTGCATAATTATTGTATTGTTTTTGTAGGTTCTAGTTAATGCTATCTCTAAGTCCAGACGTCTTATATTTGTTTTTATGTTTGTTTGTTTTACAAGCTGTTTTTTTTGTGTGAAATATTTTTTTTTTTCATCATTTAAAACGCTTAAAAATATAAGAACTGTTTAGCCTTGGCAAAATATAGCAAGTAACAGGGACAAATGGAAGGAACTGGAGAAGGCCTTCACCCGTGGAGGGGCCCATATCCCAACGAACTTACTAACTTAGATAATAAGGAAACACTACTAACAATTTAGAAATAAAAAATAGTACTTAGATTTAAACTTTAAAATGGAAATGTTAAGGGAAATGGGAAATAAAGGTTTTTTATTTTATTTATTATTATATATACTTAGCCTTATGTCAGTCTATCATAAAATAATAATAATCTTCCCACCCGATTTTTATCTTTCTTTCAATTATCAATCCCAACGGAGATTAACCAAGTACTCAGAAAAAAAGATTTCAAAAGTATGGCAATATTTAGCCCTCTTCAAACTCATGAAGAACTCGTCAAACAGACGCCAGCTTGGTTGATGTGCTTTGGGTAAGTCGTTTGGTAATCCTCCCAACCGAATTTCAAGAGTGTGTGCAAACACACGTGCTCTCTCTGTTCCTTTATTCTCATAGTACGATGGAACGGCAATTCGATACGACTGGAAAAAGATAAGGTGCAGGGCCAACGGGGTTATACCGCCAACTTCCAAACTCCGGACAGTTACAGAGTAATTCCTAATGAAAATACTAATAGTCATTGTTTCAAACGCCAATCCTCACGCTTAAGAATTCTCCTTTTTTTGAAGCTGGTTAAATAATATGAGCCCCGCAAAGTAGAACTCCGTCGTTTTATCTTTCTTACGACCGTCGTCAACACATTGCTAGCTGAACGCAAATAGAAATTAATTTTACGACTTGCCACAGCTTCTGAAATGTCCGGGCTGGGGAAATAATTAAACATTATTGATCTTCGATATCAAATAAAAGTAGAAGTCAAATATTTTTTCTAAACCAAATTTAAATTGTTGACAAAAAGCTGACTTGTTTTTAAGTAGGTCAAACTTAATATGGGGTTCAAAAATGACTATCGTATGAACATAAAAATGTATAAAAATGATCATAGTCGTCGATATCAAAGCTATACGTCATAATTATAGCTATCAAATTGTCAGCCAGGCAAAAGATATGTGAAACATACAGTCATTTTTTTTTTTGTAAAATTATCCAATGACATCCCCCGATATTGGCTGGAGCGAGAGGACGTGTCAGACTTTTACTGACTAAAAACCCCCACCTGTTCCTTCTTTGCCTTCGTCCCAGGGCCGGGCTTTCCTTTCAGAAACAAACCCTTGGCCCCAACTTCGAGCCTGCTGGGCCCCTACGGTTTGCTGACACTTCTTTGAGGCGCGCGTGGAACAGTATGCGCCGTCGACGACTTGGGCTCGGTCCGGACGGTTACCGGATGATCGGACGGCAAGCATTGGGTAGCAAGCCCGCGCCTTCGGTGGCCGGAAATCGGGCTTGGGATCCAAACGACCGGGACATGAGGGCCGTGCCCTCGCGCGTGCACGTGCGGCCTCCTCTTTTGATAGCATTACTGCTTCGCAGGAGGCGACCGCCTGCCACTGCTAAGATACGATTTCTGTGTTGAAAATAATTTAGCAAGCATAGCATAGTCGGCCTTATAATGTTCCCACTGTTGGGACTCAGGCCTCCTCTCTAGGAGAGGGAATAATAAAAAAATAATAAAAATAATTTAAAAAAAAATATTTATTTGATTTTAATTAATATGGACCTTTATTATTTGTTTTGTACGTCTCGCATGCATCAGAATCCCGCGGCTATCAACAGGTCATCGGTCAACCTTTTGGGAGGTATTCCAACGCTGTGTCATCCAGTACGCGGTTGTCACTCCAGAAACTTTCGGCCCGATCGCCCATCTGTTCTGCGAGCAATGTGCCACTACCAATAAAATTTAATCATCCTCCGAGCTATGTCAGTAAACTTGGTTCTCTTGTGGATACCTTTATTTCTGATTGAATCCGAGACCAGTAGGTTAATTTACTTAATTACAACAGTCCAAGTAACAAACTCCCAACACATAAAATTACTCCTTGTTTTTATATACGGATTTGAAAGCAAACAACTAATGGTTAAACGTACGTAGATTTATGTCTAATTGCCTATGGCATGGTATAGCTCGCCTCACAAAGAATTTCAGACAAGCTTTATAACCTTTTTTTATGTGCCTTCGCCGTCTTAAAATGATTTCAATTTGCATATAAAATGTTCAGCTGCTACTCAAATAATTTAATGTTTTTGAAATATACGCTCTTATTCATTTCACGTTAGATGTGTTTACTTTTTGAATAAATCAGTATCAAAAACAACGTGTCTTCAAAAACATATGCTCCTAATCAAACCTTTCCACGAAGGTAGATATGTTTTTTCGAGATATTCTCTTACCGTCTAATTTAAAATGGTACTTCAAATAAGTAATTACTGAACAAATCTCTGCTCATTTTAAGTAAAAAAAGCAAAAAAATATATTTCCATAAATTATGATAATTTCTCCGAGGTCGTTTTTCATTAAAATGAATAATAACACCCAAAACAGAACAACGCAAAATTAAATAGAAAAATAATTATCACAAACAAAGCGGAACAATTCCGAATCAAAAGAACTACCGCTATAATGTGAAACCATTACGGTCAGCCAGTCGGTTTTACACATAGATACTAGTATATTCTAATACCTGTAGAATGAAATGGAATTCTAAGTCAAAGGTGTAAAGAACAAAATCCAACTACTATATTTCATGTGCATAGTTATTTTGGTCGGTCTATACCGAGGGTGCGAATGTTCATTCAGGCATAACAATACCCCTACTATAGAGGCCATTTAAACTTTTCGATGCGAATTTGTTCGCGTGAAAAGGAAGCGAGAATTGGATAAGGAACACTCGTACTTCTATATTTGAATTACTTTCTTTACCGTTAAACTCTGAGGAGGTTTATATAAACTTCAATAGAATACACACAGGTGTATCTTGAATTTTAAAACAAGCTGTAAAGTCAACACGGAACTCTTAGAAATCTGGAACTTTTCAAACTTCGAATAAAGTTTTCGGTTTCGTTTGGCAATACAAAAATATTTCATCAAAATGAGCAGTTGAGGCTTTTAGGTGCATGTTTGAAGGAAATTAACTTGTTTAAAGTTACCTCGGCTTTTTAATTTGGTGAAAGATTTCTACAAAAAATACTTTACAACGTCAAAAAAACTTCTATTATAAAGGTAACTTCCTAAAGTGAATTCTCAGATCATCTTCAATCTTTGCAAATTATTACCAGGAAACGGAACGAAAAACATCTAGGTACATTCACCAACATTATAATCAGCCTACCTACAGTAGTCCATAGCTGGAGATAATCCTTACAAATTGCAGGGCATTCATCAAACATAATCCAGCTATATTATCCAGAGCCATATAAAACAGTAGGAATTTATGATAAAAAAAGTTCTGACGAACTCATGGTATAGTCCCCGGGCGTCATAGTCAACGAGTGGATATAATTGCGACCTTCCGATTGCGGCCTAGCCGTTTCACCGCCACGCTTCCACAGAAATGGACATAGTAGACTTATTTATAGTTCTGGAACACCTCAGGTGTTTGCACTCACCATCAGTAATTAACGCCCACGTAGATTCTGAAGTGGGTTTGTTTTCAACGTAGTCAATTAATGGGATATTGGTCGAGTAAAAATAGAAAGAGAAAAACAGTTGTTATTTAATTAGGTATTTAGGGTCGGGAGCTTTGTCTTGGTTTATTTGGACAAATACAAGACGAGGTCAACCTTTAAACCAGTTTTTAACGATAAATCTCCACTAAGTACTCCACATGATACGTAATTTTAGATGTAATGTTTTTCACATTATCGCTAACAACATCCAGGTGTCCGATGTCATATCGTCTAGCGGATATCCACAAAAGTAACAAAAGATTCAAAGCTAACCTATATACCACCGTTAGATACCCATTCCAAAATTGCTTCAAAGTGAAAACTAAACGAGAACACAGTCCGTGCAAAGGCTAAGAATATTCAGGCATTTCTAGAACAGAACACAGGAACGATGATTCGATAAAAGACGCTATCGACACAACCAAAGTTTAGACGATCGTCAGCTTGACATAAACGGACTAACTTATCAACCTAAGAGTATTTATAGTTCTCAAACAGCTCAGGTGTACGCGTATAGCGGCATTAATAACGCCCACAGTAGAGCATAGCTCTCCTACTAAAGTGACCTACATTCCAGTTGTAAATTCAAATAGAACACCTTTGTGGGCTTAAGCGAGGGTTAATTTCTAAGACAAATGTTGGGGCGTTAATATTTCATTATTCGATGAAAGTTGTTGTGAAATATTTATCAAGCTTTCATTTGTTTTAGCTGTCAGTGTGCTTACTAAGGGGCAGAGATAGAGTACTGTAGATAGGCCTGAAATATTTCTGCTTTGTTATTAATTTCATGAATCTCACTAATACTACGAAGGTAAAAGATTGTGTGTATGTGTTACTTCTTCACGCTCAAACGATTAAACGGGTTTGAATGAATTTGTTACATGTGTAGATCGTGTCCTGAAATGGTAGATAAGATATTTTTTATTCCTGGAGTTTTTTTTTTTTTTTTATTGGGTGGGAAAATCATCTTATGACAAAACCCGCTCTTGGGCGGAGCGAGAGATAGTGTCAGACTCTTACTGACTAAAAACCCACTCCTGTTCCTTCGTTGCCTTCGTCCCAGGGCCCCGGGTTTCGCTTTCACGCTACCCGTGGCCCCAGTAGGCTTCGACCCTGCTGGGCCCCTACGATTTGCTGACATCTCTTTGAGGCGCGCGTGGAACAGTACGCGCCGTCGACGACTTGGGCTCGGTCCGATTACCGGACGATCGGACGGCGAGCCACCCATTGCTGTCCGATCGTCCGATGTCCCCTTGGAATTTTCTACTTTCACTTGCGAAAAGTCGCTGGCAGTAACTAGTACACATTAGAATATACACACCCCTATATTTTAATTAGTACGAAAAAAAATTGAGCTGTATCCGTACCCGTTTCTGATCATATTTTTGTACTAAAGTAAAAAAAAAATGAAATCCCAAAATTGTCCACGAAAACTTGTCATCATTGGTCAATTCATAATAGAATCAATAACTCACAACAATTGCTAATAGAAAATACTACGCTCAGTGTTTTTCCATTTTGATCGACATTTGTTCATTCATAATCCTACGATATTTATTCATTAATAGCCTGTACAATATTTCCATAAATTGAGTGACATTTTTATATATGAATAAACGCTAGTAACTTTGCTGTTTTTGAACATTATTTATTGAGACTGTACTTAGATAATAACAAGACCTTTTCTAATAAGCCCTTTAAGTATCTGTTATAGTTAAAAATAAGTGGTGTATTTGCTTTGTGGATAGTTTTGCTAAGCACGTTATTACACAGTATCCTAGATGGAAAAGTACTCTGAATTAGTGACAACTCTCAGTTGTAGATAACTCTTGGCGTTTCTCTCGCTTTCTAGCGCTCACATAAGCATATATAAGCATAATCAGCTTTTTAATGTTCCCACGGCTGGGACTCAGGTCTCCTCACTA
The DNA here is from genome assembly GCA_949316375.1 of Mythimna vitellina. NCBI lineage: Eukaryota > Metazoa > Arthropoda > Insecta > Lepidoptera > Noctuidae > Mythimna > Mythimna vitellina. The sequence continues at coordinate 9,679,211 of OX438696.1, forward strand.
GGAGAGGGGATTTATCTCTTAGTTTAGTGTTAATACAAAGTTCGAACACAAAATTGAGCCTGAAAGTATTTTGATTAAGTCCCAAAGTTGAGTTTGAAAGTAACTTTCCTAATTACAAAAATACACGTTCGAATAATTCCACAGATAATTTCGATAAGATAAGGAAGGGTGAAATCAAAATGTACGTGGGGTAGGCACGTGTATAATCAGCTGAAAATTTTACAAACAAACGAATTCAGTTTTATCTGATTATCATTATTGAGAACAGAGCCAACGCAATTTTCGACGTATAATTTAGTTATCGAGGGGGAAATGAGAAAACTCTCCGTTTATGAATTCTGGTAGGTAATTTCGAAATCTAGGCATTTCGCTCTATTCAACTGTATAATCTAGATAACTGAAAAATGCTCAGAATTTTTGCATAGTTATTTGATAAAATGAAGGTTTTTTTACTGTAAAATTTACCGATTTTGCTCGTTTTTATGATCAAAACTAGACGAAATAGTTTATCGAGTACGTTGACTTGCTTTAAGAAGCTCTTTGAAATTACTTTATGTAAAACAGCTACCATATTTTTTTTACGTTGGGAAAGCCATGATCATGGCTGGCATGAGTGGAAGAAAAAAACGTGTTGCGCCGACCCCAAATAATACGGGATAAGGGCAGGAAGATGATGGGAAAGCCATGATCATGTGAATGATTGAATTTTTTAAATGTGTTTTACGTTTTTTTTTTTTTTGTATTATTTTTAAGTTGCGGTTCTCTAATTTATTTTTTCATGCGTGTGATGTATACCTGTAAGTGATTGTTGCGCTGAAGTCTAATTTTAAAAATGTGTTTTTGTTGCTGTATTCAGTGTGTAGGTACAATCGTACTAATATAATAAATTTAAAAAAAAAACTCTCGACCTCTTTCTGCTAATTGATGATGATTTATTTTATTTATTTATTTATTATTAGACATACATACAGCTATCATTACAGACCAATCCAATGCGATAGTGTAGTCCAAAATATAAATTACAATAATGTTGTCATGTCAATTCGATCCAATTCATAACATTTACAAAAATAAAATAACTTAGTCAATATAATAAAAATTAATATAACATAAATTAAAATACAATTTATGGCAATTAATTATCAGTAAACAATTATTTAATTCAATTAACTATTTATTATTATATATGGTGAGATGATGATGATATATCATCTCTCACACTGATTTTTTTTCACTTTCAGGTCATATTAACTCACTAATGAACAACAACATGCATATGCCCATTACAGCCAAAAATGGGTAATGAATTTAATCTATTTTGTACATGCAATAAATACTAACCATAAATGTGGCAATTAGCTGTTCGGTTTATAGGAGATTAACAGAATATCCTCGTGTTGATATTCCGATAGTCCAATAGAATTTTCATATAACCGTAAATACGGTTCGTTTCATGGACCGAAATCAATAACAACGATTTTTATCCGCTAGAAAATTGAAAGAGGAAAATATTGTTGGGACGTTTTATTCTGAATTTTAACGCGGCAATGTTGTAAATTGGGAACAATAGTGAGCCTGGATGGACAACGACTGAACGTCAATATATCATGCGCTTGACATTTCACTTAGTTAGCATTTTCATTACTATAGGGCGTCAACGGAGTTAATTGAGTGGAAGGTGCTTGATCCCGTAGTGTTGCCTTATTTCTTGATGGTGATGAGCCTTATTTATATTTAAGTAGTTTTAAAATAAGTCAGTGTTTTCAAAACTTCAACACTACAGTACCCAGTGACCTCTTATATATTCAATATTAAATCCAGAAACTAATTCTCTCTCCCCCTCGGCAAAATCAAAAGAAGTTCGAATAGTTTCGGCTAATCTTGAACTTATTCAACATAATCTTAAAGGTCAAAATCAAATATACTCTTGATAACAAAAAATAAAAAAAAATTAAAATCTATAATTATAATAATTCTAGATATTAAAATCAAAGTTAATCTAACTTCATAAGAAATAGTCTAAGCAACCCACCTAATAAAGCATAATTTGAATTAGAAGACCACCCAGCTACTACGTGCTACTATGTTTACTTGTTTAGAAATAGTAACTAAGCGTGTACACAGCGTAGACACCATCGCCGTCATACATACAGACCTAAATACTTCGTTGTTATAAATCGTTTCCAAATGAGACTGAATATATCACCATGCTAGTACAGATTATCGGTAAAACTTGAAGTATAGACTTGTTTATAACAAGAAAATAAAATAACACTACCCAAACAGTACTACTATGAACTAGTATGTCCACGCTGGAATTCTAAATACCAGCGTTCGACAGTCCATAGACATGGGGCTTCATCACTGAATACAGATGTTAGCTCTTCAAAACACTGAAGCCGTGAAGAAGAAGCCTGCTTCTAAAGTTGTAGAAAATTATTGCACGAACATTTTCCTTAGTAAGATTCATTTTCGTACGTAACCTGACAGATTCCAATCGACGCCGACGCTGTGACTAAACAATAATACTTTCAACTGTTTTGAGATTCACAATTTAAACAAATTCGAATATAGAACAGTTCCAAATTCAAAATATGGAAACGACAGAACTTAAAAGGCATGCCTAGTATATCACCATGCTAGTACTTACAGATTATCGGTAAAACTTGAAGTATAGGCCTGTTTATAACAAGAAAATAAAATAACACTTTACCCAAACAGTATTGCCTGCTCAGTACAAGAAAATAGACCAAGTAATCCATACGTACAAAACTTTCTTCCCCCTAAGACTCCAGATTCTAAACTCTTATAAGTTGTAGTTCTTTCAATTCCCAAAGGGAATCTCATTCGTGGAGTAAAACTACGAAGCTTGTCTGGAAATATACTATTAGGGACAGCTCACATTGACATTGTACGCGATGATACGTGCATTTTCGAACCATAATTATATAACAATGCTATATCGAGCTTTATTTACTACACAAAAAAATAAAACATAAGACAACACACCCCGCGACGATGCCCTGCACCTCGAAGCTTTGACCGGAACACATAACACTGCGCAGTCAAGGAAACTTATCTTCCTCACCGCTGATGCAAACTAAGGCGAAAAAAAAAACATTTTTAACGATATTCAAACGATTTTATCCGGTACCGCAGTGTTGTTCGTTAATTCAAAGAGCGACGCTGAAACATAGTCGCGTCGCATCGTGTCTAGATGTGAGCTGGCCTTTAGTTCTACATCCGTGGTTCGCAGTGAACCTCGGTATAATTTACTGCATCATATTTATTCAATGACGTCATTATGTCAAGCAATTTACAATCTGTTGTTAGTATTAATGTGGGACTGCAGTTAGCATAAATGACAGCTTTTAATGCATTAGTTAGTAGTTGTTATGCTCTGTTCGATCCAATGATTGATATCGATATGCGTATAAAATGAAACATTAGGAACAAATTCTCCTGATATTAATTGAAATAAGTATTTAATTTATACAAGAATTGCTGCTGGTTCTGGATTCGATTCTCGAGTCAGTCCGAGTTGTACTAGGTTTTTTCTTCTAAATTTTTTCAGAAATCTAGATTAGATTAGATCTAAGCTTGTTATAACTACATAAGCAACTAGCTTCTGCCAACGGCTTTACCCATGTGAATGGAGAAAATATACTTATATAGCTTATGTCACTTAGTGATCAAGTAGCATTCAATGGTGAAAGAATTTTTTAAAATCGTTACAAATAAATAATACACAAGACAATAAAAATTATAAAAAATATAAGTCTTAATAAAAAATGTACACTCTAATTAAAGGCGAAAGTTTTCATATACATTTATGTATGTGTGTTTGTGACTCCTATACGCTACAAGCTGAATGGATTTGGATAAAATTTGGTGAACGAGCAGACTACGTCTCATGGGTCCTAAGATAGCGTAATTGCCAACAAATGAAATATTTTTCTTTCTTTCTTTTTATAAATCTCAAGTCGTCGACGGCGCGTACTGTTCCACGCGCGCCTCAAGGAGATGTCAGCAAATCGTAGGGGCCAAGCAGGGTCGAAGCCTACTGGGGCCACAGGTAGTGTGAAAGTGAAACCCGGGGCCCTGGGACGAAGGCAAAGAAGGAACAGGAGTGGGTTTTTAGTGAGTAAATGTTTAACACTATCTCCCGCTCCGCCCAAGCGCGATAAGATGATTTTCCCACCCAATAAAAAAAAACAAAACTCACAAATTCTTATATTACGAGATTCCTCATATCATTAACACAAGTTGATATAACATTAACAAAGTCCCAAAAAAAAACAATCTATCTTAAAATATTCTCATTATAACATCAAAATTACTCTCCATTTGCCAAATGTATTTTTAATCCACCATAATTGAACAGATTATTCTCCGTCAGAAAAATAATTGAACGCATTGTTTTAGGCAATGAACGCCATTTATATCAATCTATTCCATTACAGATTCATAATGGATTCTGATAACAGAGAATATTTTAATACCTTGGGAATAGCTGAATTAAAAAAAAACTCAGTTTTTGTGACTCATAAGGGCTATGGCATTTCGACTGTGACTTCGGCATTAAATAAAAAAATATACTTATATATACATAATCTGAAAATTTAAATAAATGTGTGAAATACTTCGAAAGATAATGCACTGAAAATCATAAACTACTAAAAAACACCTTGAATGAACTGTATTATTCTCCTTCCCACATTAATTAACTACGTAAAAAAACTTTATGTCATAAGAAATTAAAATTGAAAACTTTTTAAATTCTAATTGAATTTAAAAAATTACCAAGTTTATAAATTTTTAAATAAACGTAAAACTTTAAAAATACTATATTATGCGATACTTCGACGACGACGTTCGAACTTCAAAAACACGGAAGAACGCAATTTTGTAGTAGACCAGATTTTTAAATAATTTTACAGGATTTGACCAATATTTTCAAATTATAAAACAAAAAAAAAACACCCTTCACGACCTTTCGACACAACGATGTGACAGTGAAACAAATCTCTCGTTTTTCATACAAAAAAAAAATCTATGAAAAACAACCAGTTATAATATGTAAATTTTAGGTCAAAGAAATGAGGAGGACTTACCTACAAGTATATAAAGGTAAACCTTACGACTACGCTACAATCATTAAAACTTAAACCGCGATAAAAAGCTGTCAATTTCATCATAGTTTATTATTGACAATACAGATCTTAAACGCAATTTAGATCCGATGATCACGTTCAAGTTTCATCGGCAACATTTGCCCTTAATCCTCGTCTTAACAATAAGACTCAATTTCATCACAGCCTAAACACGAAACCGTAATGAGATTTTATTAAAACAATCGTCATAATTTCTGACTCAATATAACTCCAATACTTATATTTCTCTGCGAAACCATTTGTGGCGGATTTCACAAGCTAGGGGGTACCGTTTACGTCTTGGTTCAAGTTATAATTAAAAGCGTTTACTACCTACTTCTGTGCTTATTATTGTATGCATATTTCATGCAACGCTACGGTCTAAGCATTTCTCAAAATAAAAATGGTAAGTACGAACTACGAAAATTTTAAGACATTTGATTTTACTTTGTATGACATAATCAGCCTTATTGTGTTTCCACTGCTGAAACTCAAGCCTTCTCTCTAGAAGAGGGAATGGATCGTAATCGTCCACATGGGCCCAGTGTGGGTTGGTCACATGTCTTTCAATTGCGTTGATGACATGAATTACATAAGCAAAAGCGCCTACTTAGGTTTGAAACTACGACGTACAAATCGTAAGACGTGGCTGTTACCTTGTGTAATTGAAACTAATCAACAGATAAAAACAAAAAAAATTTACTCTAATCCCACCTCAGGAGAATAAATCCATAATATCACTGAAAAGTCAATAGATATTGGTTGTGACGATAATAATATAATCTAGCACTAACTCAAGTTTTGCGAGCAAGGGAACACACTATTATAAGCGTATGTCGCAAACGAATCGTAGTCGTTCCTCCAGTCTGTCACCGCAGTCTCTATCAACTTAGACCACCCCCTAACTCCGAGGGACGCTATCAAGTGCTAAGTTCGCGTGAGCTAAACTTTTACCGCGACTCCTTTTAACACTTCTGTAGCTATTTACATTTTATTACTCCATCCACTGTGAGCTTACCAGAGTTGCCAAACCACTTTATTTGTTTCCTTTATTTATTTTGTGTCGTTTGTGTTTCGAATTAAGTAAACAAGTTTGATATTCCTTTTCGTGTTAATGTTGATGAGAGGAGTTTGTACTTGGTGCAACTTTTACTTTTTTTTACCGCATGCAAATATTATTAGGCGTTCTGTACAAAAGCGCGAGGTGGTGCGTTTTTTTTTGATTGACCGTATTCATTTCATAATGGCGTACTAAATGAACTGTCTGCCTTGATGGCCTTATAGTCGCAAGAATGACTACTAATCGTGAGGTCTTGGTTAAAAAGTGCTATCCTGTTTTACTGTCAAAAATTATTCTGCGCGAAGTGCGTAATTTGAAAGTTAGTGGTGTGATACCCCTGTGTCTCGGTTATCATGTAAAGCCGTTGGTCTCGGGCCTGATCTCTCTCCAGTCGGGTCAGACCGCCATCCCATTCTCATCATTGGACTATGAGAGAACCGAACTGACAGGAAAAGAGAATGCCCCTCTGTATTCGCACATACTTATGCACTATAATATTTCCTGCGTATTTAGCTAATCTCTGACGAGATAGGTCAACATGATTGAAATTCGGTTAGAAGGATTAGATACTACATTAAGCACCTAAAACACATCAACGGAACTTTTCATCATCTATCCGAAAAGAAGAATAGATTAAAGGCTTCAATATGACAACAGTCATCTGGAAAAACTGAAAATAGGAAGTTTATTTATCAAAATAGTGCATTTTGATAAATGAGCTTACTTATTTATTTATTTTTTTGCTTTAATTATTTTCGGTTTTTCCAGTTTCATTTGATCAAAGTGGCATGTCCTAAAACTAAAAATTCGAAGATATGTGACATCCACCAACCCGCACTGGGCCTGCGTGGCGGATTACGGCGAATACCCTTTCCTACAGAGGAGACCTGAGTCTCAGCAGTGTGCAGTGGGAATATTATAAAGCCGACTATGCTATACTTTTACGCAGCCAATTGCTAATAACACCATGAATAGGTAATGCTGGCCTTTTTGAAAAGACGGATATTGTGTCCTTTCCTTAGAGCCTAATTCACTCATTAATTAACTAATTAGCTGATTACGAAGCACAATACGTGCACGCACCTACATTATTTGTGGCAAAAAGAGAAAATACTTGCACGTAGTTGACCTGGACACGATATTGTACCTTTAACACAGAAACCGACTTTGCTTACGTCATCATCATTATATTAGGCCGTAAACGTCCAGTACTGAACAAAGGCTTTCTACGAGTACCATTATACAGTAACAATCAACTTTTGTAATAGGAGTATAATGTTACATATGAATGTATGATATATAACTTAGCAAACGCCATTGACGCCTTTATGAACGTGGCAACCTACAGGGCAAAAACTGAGAGGAAAGAAAACCATCGATTCGAGAAGAAGATCTAGCAAAAATGGGTATACTGAAGATTGATAGTCTTTATAGTGGCAAAATTAGCTTTAAAAACATACAAACACCACATAAACATCTGTGCCTAACGTAAAAAATAACGATTCTGTAAACGAACTTCATAAAAACTTTAGCACGAAAATACACGTACACAGAACTTATAAACGTCCACGATTAACAGTAATCTTCCAAAAGATTTTCCCGTAGCGCTTCGAAGAAAACATAAAAAGCTCCTTTCATTAAGGCTGACGGCACGGTAGCGGATATCACACAAGTTTAACGGGGAGTACTTGCCGTACATGGGCCACTGTGTGCTTGTGCATGGCCCACTCCGTGCATTTCTTGCTACAGTTGCCTCCGTTCTTAATCTCCAGCCATTCCCTATTGTTGACATACTATGCCTGCGACCTAGAAACGAACTGGAAACGTACTATTTGTAAGACCAAGTTTTTCAGAAGGAATTGTTGAGAGGATTCAAAAAATGTGCTTAAGAGGGTGTGTTATGTTATTGTTGGATGTAAAAAGAGACACAATTGTTCAGTTCTTATTCTCTTACATAGCTGAAATATTTTAAAATATTTTTTTATAACATTTTCCCCGATGGAAAATTAAGTTATGTAGGAATTTATGGAACAAGCATGAAAAAAGAGAACAAATTGGATAAACATCGTTTTATCGCTGCACCAACGTTTGATTTTAAAGCTCATAAAGGGAAATAAGTGTAAACATTCCGAACAGTAATAACCCATAATTTTAATAGACCAACAAAAACTTAAAATATTATATCATAAAACTTGAGAACGAGAAATTAGCCGAACAGCAATAAAAAGAAAAAATTTAAACCATTTGGCAGGGAACAGAGGCGAATGCGAATGGAAAGTGGCTCGAACGTTAAAACAATGGACTCGCCCGCTAATTAAGAAGAAAATGCTCTTGCTGTATATGCTAAGAAAGTTTAAATGCAGACAGTTTTAAGTACATAGTCTTGTTTGCTAGATATAGTAGACGAGATAAGTAATGCAGAGTAGCCACATTGCATTGTTAGTGTGTTTAGAAGATCATTCTTATTCAATTGGGTAATTCCTTATGTTTATTTTTGTACAATATTTTATACTAAACAGCAAACACAAATTTTATTAAGTGAAGCAGCAATTAACATCAAATATTGGTATGAGGAAGAGTGGGCGTGTGGTGGGAACATCACGCTATCTCTTTCGTACGCGCGTAACCAAATTGGCAGTGACGTTACATTTCAGTTTTTGCATCCTTTTTCTGTTACCTGACTGTTTTCCTTTCCACTAGACTTGAAATGTTTCTGACTTAATTAGTGTTGAACTGATTTGACAGTTTAACATCTGTCGAAAGAGACTGGATCCTGCGACACAGGGTATCCTAGTGCAGGATCCAGTGTCATACTTAACTATTGTAACACTTTATGTAAACCAAATAAACTATCATTATTATTCAACTGTTATTATTACTTTATGATAAAACTAATATAATTAGATTTATTTCCTTAATTAAAAAAATAAATTGTGAGGTAACCGATTATTTTTAATAATAGCAGATCTTTACCTATGAAATTGCCGTTTTTTAAAACGAATTGCTTTAAAGTGTTGCTATATATCTTTGAATTGACTTGGAATTATAAGTTCAATTAAACTTTATATTAAAGGCACGTTATTTTTTTTTTTGAAATTAGATATTTATTGCTTTCTTTGTGTTTTGTATTTACTGTAATATCACAGTACTTTATTATATTGAAACCAGTTGTTTAGCTTAAATCCTTTTTTTTATTTAAAATGATTTAAAATTAAGTGGGCCTTGTACGGCGACAGTATATACCTTATACAATTGTACAGTTTACCGAACTGTATCCACATACAAACCTGAACAACGTGTAATGTGTAGCTGGGCCCATATGTAGGTAAATACAATAACATAAAGGTATTGAATTCTAAACAAACCGAACGTCATGAATAGTTCGACCGCGGAAATGGTTTGCTAACTAAAATGTAGTCACTGTTTCAATTTTAAACTAAATTGATTTCTATTTTTAGTTCACAGGTTATTGAAATCGCATATTGTTGGATTTATCGTGGTTTTTTTGAGTTCTATCCATTTGAAATAAAAATGAAATTATTTAGAGTGAAAGCTTACCCGTTGAAGTTTCTCTTGATGGTGCGGTTGGCGCAATGGTTTAGCGATGGGTTGCTGCCCTGCGTGTATGGAGCAAATATTTTAATGGTCCACAGATAAGGTTTTTTTAGGTCGCACTGATTCCCATGACCCCGCGGTTCCCTTTCGGAAAATAATAATATAATATTCACTATCACACAACGCCGTCTAGTCCCAAGCTAAGCAGAGCTTGTGTTATGAATACTAGACAACTGATAAACATACATTAATCTCATCACACAAACATTTGTCCTGAATGGGAATCGAACCAACGACCTCCGGCGTAGCAGTCAGGACCACTAACCACTAGACCAACAGGCCAGTCTCAATCAGTCAAAATCCTTGGAAAGTTTTTGTGGGTATGTTTATTACGCTAAAAGACTGAACGGATTTAGATAAACTTTGGCACTCAGGTAGACCATGTTCTGGAATAGCACATATGACTTTTTATGCCGGGAATATGTTGCCTTGGGATATTATTTTATTATCACGTGGGCGCAGCCGCAGGTAGCAACTGGTAATAATATAATAGTTAGATTTCCTCAAGTTTTATAGAACTCGAGGAATGTTTGTCTAATGATCAATTAAATATTCAAATTCCTTTCAAGATTATATTAATAATATTCCACAACTTTCACGCAACGCTATCTAGTCCCAAACTAAGAAAAGCTTATGCTATGACTAGCGACAACTGATAAACAAACTTACACTAGACAATTATATATTTCTAAGTACACACACATTATATATAAACTAGCTGCTGCCAGCGGCTTCGCCTGCGTAAAATTTGTTATCTCCCTACAAACTTTGAACCCCCGTTCCATCCCCTTAGGGGGCGAATTTAAAAGCAAGCCTTGTGCAAAATTTCAGGTTCCTAGTCTCAGTAATTTGGGCTGTGCATTGATATGTCAGTCAGTTTCTGTGTAATCTATATATACATATATAAAAGGATACATACAGATTACACCCAGACACAGAACAAATGATCGTGCTCATCACACAAATAGTTGAATACGGCCTCCAGCATAGCAGTCAGGGTCACTGACCACTAGACCAACAGGCCTATCGTTTATGTTGATGTCAACGTTCAATCTATTCGCAAGCAGGAAATGAATATCAGTATTTTTTTAACACCAAATGGCTACAAGTATCTACACATTTTACAGTCATACGTAGGTCAAAAACGTCACATCTACAATCCATACGACAGAAGATACATGCAGCACAGTATGTCAATACAAACAATGTACTCCATACATCACTCATTTATCAGTATCGCATACATTCTCTTGTCACAAACATAGCGACCAGTTCACAGTGGACGCATGTTTTCCGTTCACAAATACAGATAGGATAGTAAGGAACAGAAAATATCAACTCTATGTTTTAGCTGATGCCACTTTTTGAAGTACTCGTGGCTAAATGAAAACTGTACGGATTGATCTTTTCTGAGCCGATACCTGCTAGAGCTGCGGAAACGTTTTTTTTTTTTTAGGAAAATCATCTAATTACATCCCCCGCTCTTGGGCGGAGCGGGAGGGCGTGTCAGATTTTTATTGTCTATAAACCCACTCCTGTTCCTTCTTTGCCATGAAACGTTTGAAAGAGTGACCGTGGCCTTAGTAAACAAAAAGCAAGTGACACGCCGAAAATGACACTCCGAAAATGACACTCCAAAAATGACACGTCAAAAATGATTAAATAACTTCTCCAGTTCTGGTTGGAATGAAAAGAGTGCCATTCTTTTACTGACTGAAACCTACCCTGCATACTTTTAGTTAAAATCCTTAATTAAAATAGTCTTGCACTATCATCATAAGATTTAATTTCGTAAAGCAACACGTTTTACAGCAAATGTCAAGCTGTATCCAGAAACGTAAACATTAAAGTGGTGGACTATTGTAAGCTCCAAAAAAATAAGAAAATGTTATTTTTCGAACTGCTTCAAATCCAATTTTGTTTTTACAGCAATCGTTCGTGGAAATGTCACAGAAATACAGCAATGGATTATAAATGAAAGTAAATTGTATGTGTATCCAGTATTTGTACTAGACCTTCTTCGGTAGTGGAATGTTGAAAGGGGAATATTTAGAAGGAATTCTCTACGATAAATCGTTTCCGAGTCTTATAAAAGATTAGGGTTCCGGCAAGGAAACTCTTGCGGATTTTTTCAATGCGGACCTTTTAAGTAAATCCTTAAAGGTACTATATCAACACATCACATGCGGATTTCTTTGTTCCTTACAAAGGTAAAATCTTTTAGAGATAGAAAATATTAAATGAAAAAGTTCAAACTCTTTTACTATATTATATTATTCTTCAAGAATTTTAACTGTGGGTTCCTACGAGCAAAATAAGCATATATTAATCCTCTCCACTTGGACTACATTATCGTTGTTTCTTCCCAAGATAGCCAACCAAAATAATGTTTCGCTTCTGTTGCCAAAACAATGTAAATCTACTTAAATCTGTACAGAACTGTGCGTTTCTTGATGTTTTCTTAAAAGGTCACGAAATCGAACTCTTGTGTAACATTGTATGGACAATGGACATCATTATCATTTCAACCGGAAGCCATCGACCACTGGGCGTACATCTCCCTGAGCGTAGCCCTCTTTACCCGTTGAGCACGCCATAATTATGGCGGTAAATCCCCTCTTTCAGGAGTGACTGGAAAGTCAACACGGCGTCCTTACCTTCCGCATGACGCAGGTTCTCACCGGACATGGTTAATTCGGGAGGTTCCCGCACCGGATTCGTGCGGAAGAAACAATTTGGTGTCACCATTGTGTAGACCGCCTGGAAGACACGGAGGAGCATACGGTAGAGGTGTGCCCCGCTTGAGCAGAGGACCATCTTGTCCTCGTGGGGGCGATCATCGGCAACGATCTCTCGCGCCAGGTTATGGTCAGGAGCGAGGACGAGGGAAGAGCCTTCACGCCCCAGCCGCCGGAATCTCGATCCCGTTTTCCAGCTACCGTAGGCGCGGGCCTGTACCAAGGGGGGAGCCGTAACGGCGAGCAATGGGTAGCTCACTATCCGAACGTCCGGTAACCGTCCATACCGAGCCCATGTCGTTGACGAAGCGTAGTGTTCCACGCACGCCTCAAGTAGATGTCAGCAAAACCCTACGGACCCAGCAGGGTCGAAGCCTATTGAGGCCCATGGGTTGTGTGAAAGAGAACCCTAGGACTCTGGAATGAAGGCTAAATAGGAACAGGAGTGGTCCGTAAAAGTCTGACATTCCCTCTCGCTCCGCCCAAGGGCGGGAGAGGTAATTGGATGATTTCCCACCTAAAAGAAGCCCTCTTTACCGGTCTTGTGCATCATAAGGCAGTGTCATATTATTTTAAAATTGACATATATATGTTACAAGCGGCATGTTTAGCCAATTTACAAAATAATTATTATTTATCAAATATGTCCCTCAACAGTGAGGCACCCGCCTCTCATGCATAAGATTGCAGGTTCGAAACCTTGCTCGGTTTCTCTCTTGGCCTCTCTCGGTACCAATTTGAATTTTTCATTTCATATTTACTTTTCTGTTTATCTAGGACATTACTGACACCTCGAGCCTCGGAAAGCACGTGAGATGGTCCCGGTTGTTATTCGTAGATCTTTGACAGGCTACCTATAAGGTAGCCAGATGCCAGAAAGTCTGACCATCAGTCTATCCAAGGAGTATCGTGTTGTCCTGTAACTGAGTTGTGGAAGTCTGATATGCAGTCGCCACGTATTCGACCGCATCCGGTTAGACTGAAAACCGATCCCAAGCTAGTTGGGAAAAGGCTAGGAAAATGATGACAGTTTTTTGTTAAACATTGTCTAATTTTATTGCATGAAAATTTAATCACCATATCCATAAAAGGGTTTCCAGCCCATACCGTTGAAATACGGTCCATGACAGTGAATGCCGGTCACGAATGGATTGTACATGAACTGCAATTGTCTATGAAAATTCATTAAGAAGATTAACTACAGCGCTAACAGTAGGTTATCGGGCGTTCGGGCGAGCCTGACATGTATTGCTATATAAATATGTCGTGCGTTGTATGTGGCTGTGTGTTTGTGCATAAAGAAATGATTAATACTGAAACCATGGGGTAAATAACGGTGATTCAGATGTGCGTTGCGTTTTCGACGAATTTATAGAATAGAATAGAATAAACTTTATTGTACACCTAAAATAGTAACAAACTTTTACAAAACTTTACTTTTTTTTTTACAAAACTTTTACTTCGGTGTTAACAAAGATTTGCATAATATCAAGTCAGTTTTTCCTGAAAGTATAGGAAGGCAGTGGTTTACGGCATACAGTAGGTATAATTATACTGAATAGTTTGATCTAAAACACAAACCTTAGACGTACTTACGACGCGGTGACGATGTGCCACCAGTACGTGGTGGACATCCCACCCATATGTATAAATACGTGGTGCGTACATCTAAGGAGCTACAATCTAGGGGTGTTTAAGTTAAAAGTGAAAACGTTACTTTTAGGCAAGCGTGCTCCATCGTCGACCACATTTTCGCCTTCCATCAGGTGAGATAATGGTCAAGCGCGAACCTATCAATAGTAATTTTAAAAAAATCGCATACGTAAGTAACTCAGCTACCAAACTGAAACGGAGGGGGGCGTCCATATCTGCAGCATGTCGCAACAGAATTGGGCGAAAGCAGCCACTGACTTAATTCCGAACAACAAGACCCGACGACACGGTAGGCCCAGAAGGAGACGGCGCGACGAGTTAAACTTTTTTCACCTGAAGGTCTCCAACCTAAACGATTAGCCAGACATAGTTAAGGCCCTTGCTCCCATTTAGTGCTATAAAACATTCAGAAGCCTACTCCTTGATAACGGCTTGGTTAATAGATTTGAATAAATATACATTTATGATAGATTCATATATAACATTATCAACATATGATTTTTTCTTATGGCTAATAATTTAACATTTTTTTTTTTTAACAATATGATGTTTTTCCGCTTATTTTTCCTACTTCTTTTAAACGGCTTCGATCTTTAAAAATATGTTTGCACAAAAAAATTGGTGAAATACATATATGTATACATGTTCTTCAAAATATACATAACTAAATCAATCAAAATTTTGCAACGAAAATGGTTTTAAAAGTCAGCGGACCCCAATGCGGGAGCAGGAGGCAATTCGAATATGTGTGCATTTAACTCCGCCCAGATGTTCAAGGTAGTATACGCCTTAAGGACATATCAAAGTGGTGAAATTTATTTTTAACACTTTTAGTGGAATTTATTTTTAGTCTTAAGATAAAATATTGTACAAAATAAACACAGAAGGGGTACTTTTCTGTTTTTGTTATTGCACTGTTCAGTAGAAACTGCTACATTGCAGTCACATAACACAACCAGTAGGTATTAGTTCTCAGTTATTATTACTTAATATTAGTTCTACTGCTATTCCGACGCCCCACACGACTCTCAAGGGAAATGACGCCTGTAGTTTATCCTTCCCAGTTTGTCATACAGGTCATAGTCAACAGAAACTTTCTCTTGACATCAGTATACAGCTTGGTCCCCGATGTACGTTTTCTACTAAGTGTGTGTAGTATGTTTGACTGTTCAATAAGGAATTCATAAAACATTTTGCACTGTAATGACATTATATTAACTCTCGATATTCATAAGGAGAGAGCAATGGTGGCCTAGTGGTAACGGCCCCGACTTACGATTCGTAGGTCGCGGGTTCACACCTAGCCAGGCGCATTACTTCGTGTAATTTATTTCATCACCACTGCTCTCAAAACGGTGAAAGAAAACATTGTGAGGAAACCGGCATATCCTAGAACCAAAACTTCGAAGACGTGTGACATTCACCGACCCGCACTGGGCTTGCGTGGTGGATTACGACCCATTCCCTCTCCGAGAGAGGAGGCCTGAGTCCCAACAGTGGGAACATTATAAGGCCGACTATGCTATGCTAAAACAACGATTTCTATGCTGAAATTAACGGTCAAAGTAAGAAATAAACATAGATCAGAGGAAACATTTTGTTGCTAGTAGTTTCACTTTTGCCAAATAAAGATTAACCCTTTTAGAAGCATAGGAAATATTATACCTATTCGCCTATTTTCTATTCTTGTACCTATTCCTAATGAGGCCTGAGTCCCAGCTGTGGCAAACATTAAAGGCTGATTATGCTATTTATTATGCTATTCATAGGAAAACTACCTACCGTTGACAACGACAACCGTGAAAAACTGCGGCGACCTCTCCCACCCAGCCCTGATTCAAGCCAAGGCACGGAAGAGAGGAAATGAGAAACGGTGCCCTCTTTCTGTGAAGCAGTAATGCGAGCGCAGCAACAACCGTAAGGGAACGGACATCCTCACGCCACTGCCGTCACCACAGAAGACGCTCCGAACATCGGGAGTCGCAGGGCGATTCCCGGTTACCGTAGGTGCACGACGGCTTGTGGACGACGAGCAATGAGTAGGTTAAGTTAGTGTCCAGCTGTCCGGTTAGAAACGAGCCTGAGTCGATAGGCAGATAGTGTTCCACACGTGCCTTAAAGAGATGTTAGCAAAACCGTAAGTCCATTAGGATGTGGCCGATGCCTGCTAGGACCGTGGGCATTTTTAAAAGAGTTACCGTGGCTCTGGTGCGCAAAAGGTAACTGAAGGACACAGATGGGATCTAGTCAGTAAAAGTCTGAAAAGCCCTCTCGCTCCACCCTAGACCAATAAAAAAACATGCTAAACACTCATTTACCTCATAACCGTTTTTCTCTCATTAGATGAGAAGGAAAAGTCTCACTGTAAAATCTCTGCCAAACAGTTTAAACCAATTCCCAATTTACATTCGAATCCAATCGGATTTGGCTTGCTATTGCCAAGAATTTGCATCAAAGGATGAAAAGTAAATTAAGTAAAACAACGAAGAAGTAGGTAGGAACCATTCAAAAGTAAATTATTATGAAAACAGATAATCCACATTTATTTTTTGTAATTTGAAAAATCATCCGATGATAACTCCCGCTCTTGGGCTTAGCGGTATATATATACTGCTATATATGTCAGACTTTTACTGACTAAAAACCCACTCCTGTTCCTTCGTTGCCTTTCATACCAGGGCCCAGCAGGCTTCGACCCTTCTAGGCCCCTACGGTTTGCTGACCTTGAGGCGCGTATGGAAAAATACGCGCCGACGACGACTCGGGCTCGGTCCGGACGGTTACCGGACGGTTGGACGGCGAGCTATCCATTGGTCACCGTCCGCAAGCCCACGCCTACTGTGGGCGGAAATTGGGATCGGAATCCCGGCGGCTGGGGCGTGAGGGCCGCTTCATGGCGCGTGCACGTGCAGCCTCCTCCTTTGCTAGCATTACTGCTTCGCAGAAGGAGGCGACCGCCTGCCACTCTTCCTTGTTTCGGACCATGACCTGTACCAAGGCCCAGCGCGAGAGATTGTTACCGCCGATCGCCCCCATAAGAACAATGCGGTGCTCTGCCCAAGCAGGGCACGCCTCTACCTAACGCACCGTGTCCTCCGGCCGGTCCACACAGTGGTGACACCCAGGCGTCACTTCCACTCGAATCCGGTGCAGGAACCTACCGAACCGACCATGTTCAGAGAGAACCTGAGTCATGCGGAAGGTGAGGACACCGTGAGGTCTTTTCAGTCACTCCTCAAAGAGGGGACTTACCTTATGGCGTGCCCAGCACTAGGTTGCGACCGTCGCTATCGCCTTTTCACCGTGAGATCCCGCCTGAACTCTGGCCGCCATGCCGCGACTTGTCGCGGCAGCGGAGTTTCGCCCCAGCGTTGCATCTCCACGCGCAAATGGTGCATGCATGCAAGGTCAGTTACCTCCAGATCCCTTGGTGGCAGGCCAGCAAGGAGGCTCGCCGCTTCGCGAGGAACCGTGTGGTATGCCCGCACCATCCGTATGGCCATGACCTTCTAACATACGTTCAGCTGGGCCGCCAGCCGCTTTCGCAGCGACAGCGCCCACACTGACGCCCCATAAAGAGCCATAGACCGAACGATGCCTGCGTAGAGCTACCGGCAGGAGGCGTTTGGACCCGAAATGGCCGTCCGCAAGCTCTAGCCCCACCTGTGCTAGGTGCGCGACGAGGCGGTCTGCAATTATTCTTTCAAAGAGCTTGCCCACCTCTTCGAGCAGCACAGTGGGTCGATACGCGGATGGAGAGTCGGTAGGGCGCCCCGGCTTCACAATAAGGACCAGTTTCTCCGTCTTCCAGTGAAGTGGAAACTGCATGGCCTCTCTCCATACACGCGCTGAAGATAATCCACATTGGAATTCACTTTGTGCATCAAGTATTTATCACCATCACACTAATATTATAAAACCGAAACATTGTGTGTTTGTTACTTTAACGCCCAGACGGAATTTGCGGGTTGGATATACTACGCAGTCGCAAAGATTGCAAGTGGTTTGGTTCACTGTAAAGACGTCGAGCCGCCTGCACATCAAAACCCGTGATTACGTAAAATTGCACCATGGCAACGAACTCCTGGTTGGAGTACACTTAATTCCGAGACGTCATTATTTTCGCGCGATAACGCACCAACACACGATAACGTCTTAGAGAAACTGAATTATTCAATGACGTGTCACTCCTGCGCTGCCGTTAGCGCGTGGGGTGCGCGGGGCGCGCGGCTTTCGCATTGCCAATCAAATTGGGTTTGGGGGCGGGATTTGGTCTAGGATTGGCTATTTTTTGTGAGTCCACGTTGACTAGACGAGCGCATCATTGTTACTATTATCGGATGGTGCCTACTAATCGTTCGCATTATTTATTCACTTATGCGTAAATTAATTCGAGTTATTAAAAAAAAAGTACTTTCTTTTTTAATTGTATCTTTACAAATCGATAGTGTTTCACGCACCGGTTCGACCCTCCATGGGATTAAAACGATCAATAAATTTGTGAAATGTTTTTTTTTTATTTTCATGCGGGTTAAATAGCTGACAGAAGCTTGTCATAAATAATTTTAAATTGAGACTTAAATCAACTACCAAAAAAAATCAAATCAATTAACATTCAAAACCAAAGTTCGCGAGCTAATTCGTAAGAAGTTGGCAGTAGTGTCATCACAGCGTTAATGTTTTCAAATTGTCGATTTGAACCAATTGTTTGACTTTATTGGTGTAGATATATATGTAGATAGTTTATTAATTTGTGTATGTATTGTATGATATTTATGGTTTATTAGTATATCTATTCTTGTACCTATTCGCCTTTTCTCTCTCTTTTATTCCACCTACCACTATTTATCTCTGCATCACCCTAAGGTTGACTGGTAGAAAATGCCTAAGGCATTAAGTCCGCCGCTGTACGTTTGTGCATAAAGTATTAAATAAATAAATAATAAACTACAGCACCAGAGCTGTACTTTCACAGGCATACACCATTATATATACAAAAACATTTCGACAAGTATTTCGAGTCACCATTAGGTATTTAAGTCTGTAATTTCAGAAAATACAGATAAATTACACACTGAGTCACAAAGCTGAAAAGAATGCCTCAATATCCATGACCATATCATCATGTAAGTAGGCCTGGCTTGAAACGTAAGTAAATATAATAATACCTGCCCGGACAGAGGCATCACGAACAAAATGACAAGATTATCCTTCTTATGTGAGGCTTCGCGGCTGATTGACATATCAATACCGCAAGCCAAAAAAGGCGTAAGAGTCATAGGGGCTTACGACTCTTACGCCACACTGTATATATTTGTGTATCTGTCTGATGTAATAATAGCAACGATAATAAAATAAATCAATAATTTGTGAGCACATAATAGGATATTTTGTTGTTATTTTTGTACAATATTTAATACTAGGTCCAGCCAGCAGCTTCGCCCGCGGATAAGAAGGTTTTTCCCACAGAAATCTTAATAATAAGGCAATAGAAGTCGCAAAGACGCGTGTTCTTGTCGCCGCACATGTGTCTCGTAGAACACAAGTGCGCGTGGAGCGTTTTTTGCGGTAACTAGTGTTGTTTGGGACGCGGAGATATAAACAAGGTATTTTTCAGGAAATCCAACTGCGGAAATTCTTCCATTTGTAAGTTTACAAACAAAGTGATAAGATTTCATATTTAAGCAGTATATAGTAAATATAGTCAAATCAAATGGTTTTCACCACTACTACTACGATTATCGCAGAACAATGATTTTTTTGTCAATTCAATAACTATTAATACTTAAGCTTGTTCATGTTTACTATTAGAAAGAAAGAAATAATTTTATAACTGCTAAAAGCAGCAATGAAATTATACTCATGCGCTAAAATCAATTTCGCACTAATTCTAAATGTAATTGAGCGCACGATATCATTGTCTGCTTTTTGCACACGATATCATTATCTGCTTTTCGCACACGTTTATTATTGGTTACAGGGGTCGCGCCTCCTAAGACTATGCGTTATAGAAAATATAAAAGAAAGAAAAAACTTTTATTCGTGCCTCACACAATCGTATAAACTAAAATTACGCAATAAAAAAAAAGGTGTGATCAGTGCGAGTCACCGAACTTAACATAAGCTGCTTTATTTAAAACGATAAATAACGCAGCGCTGGTATTCTGTTAGAGCCCGCTGTGATGGCCCACGAACACACTTACGGACGTTAAATAGTCTATCTAAATAAAATAATGAAGAGATAGATAAAATTCGTGAATTTATGTTTATGTGTGTAATGTAAATGATAAACAAATATATTTAAAAATAGTGCATACAAGAATAAATAATAAACTTTCGATCAACGTCTGACTAAATATTGCGTAATGACATCGCTAAAAGTTTAATTTTTGTAGCTACAATGCAAAATGCATGTGTAGGCAATAGTGTGTATTTATTGTTTGTCTATGTGTTGGTAGATCTGCGAACCGGCGACATGCGTCACAGTATTAAAAGACAGTAGGTAGCATTTCTATTGCCTTATTATTAAGATTTCTGTGGTTTCTCCGTACAAACTTTGGACCCCCGTTTCATCCCCAAAAGGGGTGAATTCTGGAAAATCCTCTCATAGTGTTATGAATAATCCAATAATTAAAAAAAAATATTGAAATACCCAATTACATAATATATTTAATGTGTGTTACTAAGTTATGCCTAAGACCTTGACAATTTGTAATTATTATTTGATGAGCGCACCAAAAGTTATGAGTAGCCGACTGATTGATTACCAACTTTTTGAAAACATTTCGAAATATAAATAATAATAAAGTTTTGTTTGTAATGCTGATTTATCTTTCTTTAATTACATTTATCATAGCAGGCCAAAATCATAAATCCTAATTAATCAAAGGTATTTGCGATAAGTGACCTTAAAATGAACCATTACAAAGTAATGCATTATCGAGATATAAAAAATACCTCATGTCTCATGTCATCATGATTGTTCGAAAGAGTAACCACAGGCCTGTACTAGAGCAACACAGGTGGGTAAAGGTAGAACTACATTGGGCACACGAGGGCCACGTACGCCAATCTGGGCCCGTCGGTCTCCATACATTTAATTTGACAACTAGACTTTTAGAGCTACATTAGATCCACGCCACGCGACGGGACTCTACGTACAAATCAGGCGTGGCCCATGTGTGCGTCGGTCTAATGTAGTTCCCGCTTAAAAGTCTGACAATCCCTCACGCCCTACGGTTTTGCTGACATCTCTTAGAGGCGTGTGTAGAACACTACGCGCCGTCGACAACTAGATCTCGGCTCTTACCGAAAAGCACGACGGCGAGCTACTCATCGCTCGTCGCTTGGTGGCCGGGGATCGCCCGATTCCCGACGGCAATATTCTAGCTGTGTTCTTAAAATATTTCTTATCCGTTCAACAGTTAAGACGTGATTTCACTCATCATATTTTTGTAAAGACCTTATTACAAGAAGTTGAATACTTGAACTTTCTTACTGCAGCTCTAAGTAAGTCAGTTCTGGCGCTAAGTCTTAATATTAATCATGTTCATAAGAGAATGTTCTTATCGTAAGTTCCCTGAACATTTTCCCACTTCATGTCTGCAGACAATGATTCTTCATTAGGAAACTAAAAGTTGACAAAGATTCGTATAATCAGATCATAAAGTTATTATGGGCGAACCTATGTGGCAGTAGGCAGGACCGCACCGCTCGCAGAACAGATGGTAGATGGGGCTTAAAGGTGACGTAGACATAGTGGCGAACGTGTAGTAAAAAACGCAGTATTGGTAGGCCTCCCACAAGGTGATCCGATGAGCTGGTGAGGGCCGCGGAAATCTGATGCATGCGAGACGGATTTACAGATCATGGTGAGGAGCGAGGAAGTTATGGGCGGTGGTGGCCTCCTTTGGCAAAGTAGTAATGCTAGCGAAGGAGGCGGCCACACGCGTGAGTGAAAATGTATAATAACATCATAATCGCGTAAGAGCGGTTGTATGAAAAACAGTGAAAATGTATGTCGAATTGCATCCGCTCAAGCAACACCGTTGGTCCCGCCTTTCATTCGATTTTTGACAATCGTTAGGAATAATCAGAAGCCAGGAGACCTGGCACCAGTCTTGCCAAGGGGTAGCGTGTTACACAATTACTTGGTTGTAGACGTCAGTTAGGCAGTCGCCTAGCCTACCCTAAAAGATTTGGGAACAGGCTAGGTAGTTCGATTTAATATTATGAAACACCCATATTTTTCTCACCTATAATTTCTAAAAATATTTTGCAAGTTAAAGGACCTATTTTTAGAGGTTTTTATCCTATTGAAGGAAAAAATGTGAAAACTCGGTATATATAAATAAGAATACTGTAAAGGATTAATTTTTGTGTACAATATGAAGCAAATTATGTCTAAGTAACATCTCTCATACTTATATTTTGGATTGGTCGACTCTTTTGTACTAGCACATTGATACTAAGCCGAAATAAATTAATTTCAATAAGTATCAAATATGACCTTTTACATATTACATTTTCGGTAAACACTGCCTAAATCCAACACCCTACATATAAGATCTCTTACTCTGAAACGTATTCCACCCTTTTAGAACATAATACGCTTATAGATAACCATAAATAGATGATAACGTTGTCATTCTATACTCAGGGATGACGTCAATCCATATCGCCCACACTAGTAATGTCTTCACTGAAACTGAACTATCATAAAGAATCACTAATGAGGGCTCAATGGCTCAAAAGAACTAGCAAAACAAAAGAAGGGGAACAAAAGCGTAAAACGAAAACATACAAGAAGGAAGTAGGCACTACGAGTTTTAGGCGGGTTTTCTTTAAGTGAAGTTCAGTGCTTGTTTTAATTATTCCTAGTGGATATTTTAATGTATGTATGGGCCTCATCAGGAGGCTTACAGCCAATGGGCAGTGGAAAGGGCTATGCTCGGAGTTTCCTTGCGTGATCGCAAAACGAATGAAGATATCTGCTGGAGAACCAAGGTCGCTGACATAGCCCGAAGAATCGCCAAAACTAAAGTGGCAGTGGGCAGGGCACATTGCTCGTAGAACGGATGGTCGATGAGGCCGAAAGGTTTGGGAGTGGAAAACGCAGCGTTGGAAGGCCTCCCACAGTCCACCTTGTGAGAGTCGTGGGAATGCGGTGGATACGAGACGCACAGGATCGGTCGTTGTGGAGACACTTGGGGGAGACCTATGTCCAACAGTGGACGTCTTTCGGCTGAAATGATGATGATGATGATGACAATCGGACTTTGCTTGTTAATGTTTTTTCTTATATTTAAGCTGTCTGTTCAACAACAAGGAGAAAGCATCTGCGCTAATGATTATTTAAGTCATCTGAGCATAAGTAATGAAAAAAAAAACTCATAAAAAAATAGAAATTGAATTAAACCCGGGGCCCGGGGCCCCGGGATGAAGGCAAAGAAGGAACAGGAGTAGGTTTTTAGTCAGTAAAAGTCTGACACTATCTCTCGCTCCGCCCAAGAGCGGGATTTGTCATTAGACGATTTTCCCATCTAAAAAAAAACCCTGATGGTAAACAGTAGTGATAAGTAATCGTATAGATCCATTAATACCATAGGAAAGATTCATATATGATTCCGCATTAACTTAAATTGAATCCCTTCTAGATTTGAGACAGTGGTAGAGTACCATAAGCGCGAGGTTGTGGGTGGCGAGTAATAAGTAGCTCGACGTGTGATAAGTCTACTGCACGTTGTGTTCAAAGAAGTCAGTAAAATGAATGGAGCCCACCACAGCTGATGCCTGCTGGGGCTGCAGGATTGTTTAAAAGAGTTACCGGTGGTACAGAGATGGGATTTAGGCAACAAAAGTTTGACCCTCCCTCTCGCACTCGTCCTGCTCTGAGTGAAGAGCAGGGTTAGCCATTTGACGATCTCACACTAAAAATAATATGCAGAGTAAATAGGTACCTAGTTTAAAGCTTTAGTTAAACACATGGTGTGCTATCATTAAAGTGGCTAACACAAAACCATTAAGTGGACTTTCTGTTTACACTACGTCAAAATGATTGATAAATCATCCGGTTTCAGAAATGAGGATTAATTACTTTGCAAACTCTCCTTTTACAAGAGTACTTGTCAAACTTGAGCATTACAGTTTGACAACTTCCCTACTTTAAAATCTTACTTTAGACACCGAGTATTACCCGGTGTCTCTAGCATGTTGACTACTCTATAATTTGTTTCTTAATTAAAAAACAACACATCATGTGAAGCTACATTTTAAAGAGTATTTTAAAAGAAAGATGATACTGTTTAGAGTGATCTCTATGTCCAAACCGTATCTATTCCAAAGTACCCGGGATCACTGAAACAAAGCCGTGTGCGCCCTAAGTGACCTACAAAAGATTAAACAAGTGAAAAACTGGGGTAAGCGGCGGAGCAGCCAATTGGAAGCCATAAATTTATCCCTTGCCGACCTTGTTACTTTCGAGGATTATTTTTATTATATTTTAAATATTCCTCCCCTCCTAATTCCCCCGTGGGAAGTACTAAAATCGCTCATTTGAACTTTCGCCTTGGGACTTTTTTCTTTGAAAGGACCAATCCTGTAAACCGTTGCCCTCGAGCTGACCACAAAGGGATTATTTTCTTTGTTATCATCCAGAACTTAGGCATCGAAGTTTTTCAGATTTTTGCTCTCAGATATTAAATAAGTTCCAAAGTATGTTATGACTGAGAGAAAATAACAAGTTGTTTTTGTTTATATTACGTCTGTAATCTCTGGGAGCAAAAACGGCCGGTATTTGTATATGATGTGCTTATTTATTTACTTTTCAGTTGACTGCGATTGGCTTTGACTGATTCAACGGATAATATTAGAATTGGAATCATTGATATGCGCGTATATTTGACTTTCATTTATCGATCACTTGTCAATATCTTCTTAAGTATGTTGATAACAATACGCAGAAGTTTGTTAAACAAGCTAAAACTCAGAACTCCCAAGTATCAACACTCTCAATCAAGAACACAATACACATTTACCCTTATTCTGTCCAAGTTGTAATCCATTTAGTCCGTGTCTTAGCTCCACACGGTACCTAAGGGCTTATTCCACCGTTTTGGCACGAAGCGAGGAAGCATCAGTCCATTCGTTCAGACCCCTGTCACGTTCAACCTAAGTTGATTTGTCCGTGAAACTTTGCCTAATGTTCAGCGCCAAGGAAACCCATACGTCATAAGGTTACTCAAATATGTTTGTTTAGATTCTCTCTAGATTCTTTGGCCAACGTAATCGTTTATTTTTTTGTATGATTTGAATATTACATCGTACAAAAATTATCGTAGTTAACGAGGCTAAGACAGGTGAATATAGATTTTTAAATTGTTTTTATTCTTATTGTTTATTATATACAGAACATTCAGATACAAAATACAAAGAGATAGTTGATGCAAAAAGGCGAGCTTAACCCAGTATTTGAGTTTTCTTACAGCAGAGATCTAGAGGTTTGAGGTTTAGCTTCAGACATTGACTTGAATTTATGGATTGATCACAAAAACAATTGAAATATTTTCCAAAAATAACCAAATATTTTGATACTCTTAAATAAGGTTCAAATTAAATAAAAATCAGCTTTGACGTGTAATCCATTTATTTCATTTCTATTTTACTAATAACTTAAGGTCAAATAGCATCTTCTATATTTTTAACGTATAAATAATATAGGTACGAGATATTATTAAATAACCCAAATGTGAACGCTTCGATGACATTCAAAGGTCATCACAATGTCTCTAGTACAACCTTGTCTAATCGCTCTCAAATCGTAGCGTTGAAAGGTCTTCAATCAAAAATAAAATGTAAATAATAACAGGCGTCCATTGGTGGATTCATCCGTCGATCGACGCCTCTGACATGAGTCACAATTAGATTTACCGCCAGTCTAAGGCACGTCCCCGAATCTAATCTTGTTTGCGAGGCCCTCACAACAATATTACATATCAATTTCCACGAGAATACCGTTCGATAGAACCCACAACAAAAATGTTGTATTGTTTTCAAAAGGATCGGAGCTGAACCAATGTTCGGTTTGATTTTAGAATCACGCCACTCGATTGAAAAACAATTGAAAAAGCGTTTTGTTTATGCTGTAGATTTAAAAAGAGAATCGTTTGTTTTTTTATATATTTTCATGTTGATGCGTTTTATTCCCAATTGGAAAAATGTTGAGCAGAGAAAATCTTGTCAAAATCTTTTTTTAGCGTTAGAAAAATCTATTAAAAAGGTGTCTGAGACTTTAGTACCCACGCTAGCTTTTTGGAAAACACTTTGTTGTCAATAGCAGCAAACAAGATGTGAATATAACACCTCATTTTATTTGAGAGTGAATATAAAAAAATATATTAACGAAGAAATTTAAACAGCAAAATACGTTTTCACTGTTCTTTTCTACATCTAATTAGGGCCATTTGTGGGCTGTGAGAACGTTTGAAAGAATTGCCGTAGCGCTGTAACGCAAAAGGCAACTGAAGGACACCGGTGGCTTATAGTCACTAAAAATATGACACGACCTCTCACTCCGTACTAGAATGGGGGAAGTCCATTCAACGGGTTAATTTATGGCAATTTAAATGAGACTTATATCTTATTAAAATACAAGTGTTTGGATACTGACAACTAGTGTATTTCTTTTTCTATAGAACTTATAGTTTAAAGTAAGACAAGTAAAGTAAGTAGTGTATAAGTGTTTAATTGAAATAAATGATTTGAATTTGGAATTATTAAATACCATTTCAAACATCAAACGAAGTAATTATTATTCTAAAATTCTAACAAACAACCAACTACCGCATAAATGTCAATACTCAAGCATTGACTCTAATTAACACTATAAACATACCTAATAATTATGTTTCAATATTAATTATGTTAAATTTAATTGAACTCGTGAACTTTACCAACATCAACTGATGACAATACAATATTAATTATTATTATTAAATATTGATGTAGTTATACAAACCTATCACCTTTTAGGTGCAGTTAATACGCTATCTAGTTTTCCACAAGCACGTTTCCCCACACTAAAAATTAACCTAGAGCTACATTAGACCGACACATACGTGTAACACGCCTGATTTGTACGTAGAATGACTGCGTGGCGTGGATCAAGTGTAGCTCTACATGTCTAGTTGCCATATGGAGACCGACTCGCCCAGATCGACATGTGTGGCACACGTGTGCGCAGTCTAGTTCTAGCTTTACTCCTGTATCGTGGGTAAGTTCACATACATGTAAACTCACATACACAAGTCACTCAGCCCCAAAATAACTAAAATCAGTAAGCCATATAAATATTTGAACATGCGGGAATAAAAACCATGACACACAGTGCAGCAGCCTTTTTAATTGCTTAAGGCCCTAACTACCAAAAAGTGCTATAAAACCGTGACTTTCTGAAGCCTACTCCTCGGTAATGGCAAGGTCAATAGGTTTGAAAAAAATATATGTTTATTATAGATTCATTTACAACATTATCAACATATTTTTTCGTAAGAGTAATACTTTAGCCAAAAAAAAATTTTTAACAACATCATATTTTTTTCGTTTGTTTTTCTTACTCCTTCCAAACGGCTTTGATCTTTAGAAATATGTTTACACCAAAAAATTGCATTTTAAGTGTTCTTCAGAATGTTATGTACATTCTGAAGAACACTTAAAGTGCAATTTTAAAGTGAATATAAAATAAAGTGAATATGTAAATCAATCAATATTTTGCAAAGAAAATGGATTAAAAGGTCAGCGTGGCTCTATCCGGCCAGATGCAAGTTCAAGGGACTAAACGCCCTAACCACTGAACTAACAACAATATATATAAAAACTGAGGCTTTATTTGGTCACCCTAATATAATCGCTTCGTTATCATATCAGTGCAAGGATCCTGTACATTTTTTTAAACAAATTATCCGTTACTTAAAACTCAAGTTAAACGCAATAATTTTCATATTTTATCAAAACAAGCGTCCAGTATCAGTCAGTCCAGTATTATTTTTTATCAAAGCACTGGCAATGTTCCGCATACCTCCTTCGATGTCAAGTGTGCCGCTTTGAAAATTTATTTGCATCGACTTGAGAGGCAAAATGCACTCTTTATCGTAGTCTTCAAATGAGTACCAAAGTATTTATTACGTTTGGTAATTGCAATTCTTCTCCGTACGCTCCGCTATAGTAGTCAAAGGGTACTACAATAATTCTCAGCTCCATTTTAACCAAAATCGTGCCTGTTTCAATAATCCCACATATTGTCCAGCTGCGTACATTTGAGATACAAAACTGTACCAATTTTGCAACACAATGGTCACTAGGAATCAATTTTCGGATAATTAAAACAGCCACTGAACTTCATTCGAAAAAATCCTGCCAAAAACTCTGCAACACACTTACTAGACAGTGAGCGTTTTACACTTGCAGAGTTTCAGTTTTGCCATTCATTTCTTTTTTAATCATTCCCGAAAAAGAAAAACAGTAAAGACAATCCTATTGAAAGTCCTACGCGCAAAACTGTCAAAAATTCTTTTCTGTAGTCTCATCTTTCCTAACCGGCGATCGCGCATATTTTCGTTCCCTGTTTCAAATATCGAATCGTATTTTTTTCTTTCAATTTGTTTCACGAGCGCCGCATTCATTTGCTTTGTGGTTCCGCCGTTCAATTCATACAACTGTGGTAGAAAAAAAAGTTCAATGGAAGACAAAGAGGAATCAATATTGAACGTAGATGTAGTCGAAATGCTATGTATGTCTGTTTTTCAATTGTGCGAGTGTCTTGATATTGAGTAGTTTTTCTTTGTGTCTACTAAATTAAAAAAGCTATGTGTACAGACGTTAAGCAAGAAGAAAGCTGATTTAATTGCAATCACTTTATCAAACACGCTCTAGTGAAAGTTATTTGAACGTTATTCATATTCAATGCTTTTATAAAGATACTCGATGAAAATACACAAGTAATCAATACAGAATTACTTAAAAACTCAAAAGGATGAACAAAAATAAACTGACAATCAAATCAAGTCGGAGTGTTTTCATATCCATAAAATGGACGCCTAATAAAACCTCTATACGTAAACATCGGAGTAACTTTAAAAACATATTCGTTTTCAAAGAACTTGTACCTACCTTAGACAGCACGGGATCTATTATTTTGGTACGCGTTTCCTGTAATTACGAATATGTACCTACCATGAAAGGGAAGAAAGTATAATAAAGAAAATACGCGCTCTGAAATTCAATTCCATCGAATTTTGTCTTTGATTAATGGAACACTGAAACGAAGGTTTGATAGCTCCTTTTGTGTTAAAAATAATTTTGCATAATATGTAAACAAAAGGTTTCTTTCCTTTGTGTAATTATTGCATTATACAAAGGATAGAAAGATTTTCGTGTTCATTAATGTGAGAGTAGTATTACCTGCGGGCTCGCATTTGGATTGGGTAGTCTGCATTTTCAGTTTGTGTTTGCGTAACGAAAGCTAGGAAGCTGCACTGTTACTGGTTTTTCTTTTTCTGCTAAAGACACTAACATTAAACGAATTTTACGAACGAGTAATTTAATGAAAAGCGTAATGTTTAAAATAAGCTAGAGAAGGCTAAGTACTTTACTGGAGAACTGGGTAAAACCAGCTCCCAATACGATATTTATACCGATGATTTGTTAATTTTGCATCAGTTTTTTCTCTGACCTGTTATTTTTTATACCATTAATTTTATTATTTATTCATAAAGGTGTACTATATAAAAAAAATATATATATATATCATTCTGCCATGTTTCCTCTATAATAGATTACAATCGTGCGAAGCAAGGGCGTGTCACCAGTAATTCAAAGTAAATCAAATCTAGATACATTTTGTTCAGTATTTTTAAAGAAACGTTTTAAAATAACTATTGAGAAAAAAATCGCATTCCAAAGTTAAAAAAAAAATCCGCTATCGCAATAAGTTTATCCTTATTCCTGTCGATATTTTATCGTATAAAGAAAAACTTACCTTGGGTTTTATGTAACAAAAGCCACTTTAGACAATTATTTGTAATTTGAAAATAACCAGTGTATAATGGCCCTGCTTCATCGTTGAAGCAATTGGCCACAATTATTTTAACAACAACGTGGGTAGAAACAGGGTTTATTTCATCATTTTCTTTCTTTTGAGAAAAAATGATCAATGCGTTTTTTTTTTTGAAGTGGCAAATCATTCAATACCTTCTCTTGCTCTAGAGTGGAGCGCGAGGGCGTGTCAGACTTTTACTGACTAAACCCACACCTAAAGACACAGGTGTTCCTCTTTGTGTTCTGGGACCACGGGTTTCATTTTCAGAAAATCTTCGCAGTCCTAACGGGCATCGGCTCTGTTGGGCCCATACGTTATGCTGACATCTCTTTGAGGAGCGCATGGAAGACTACGCGCTGTCGATGATTTGGGCTCGGCCAGGTCAAATACCAGACGGCCGAATAGTGAGCTTACCATTGCTCGTCGTCCGCAAGCCTAACGTGGCTGGTATTCGGGGTCGGGGTCGCGGCAGTAGACTAATAAATGTTTTATCTTATTGCATATGATATGGTACAGTGAATAAGTAAGTTGTGGAGTATTATTATATTATAATTATATTCTTATAAAACCTTCAACTTTATAGGAGTTCTTCCCATCCAATCATACAGTACCAATGACACAGTCTCTTTTCAAATCTCTTTGTATCATATACAAACTTCCGAATACTGTGAACTTGTCACAAACAATTCTGTCAGTGACTCCGTCAGCTTTCTAGGATGGACAAGACCTTCAGTAATAAAAAACATGAATATGAAGACGTGAAGTGTCAATCAAATTTGTCCACCTTTCAACTGAAAAATATCAAATGCTGAACATGGTATAAAACGGATTGCCATACCGACCGTTCCTGTGTAATAATAATAAATATCTCTGTTTCTCAAAAATACAGATAATTGTACTTTATGTTTATAATTTTTGAATTAATTGTAGAGAAAATTAGTGGTGGCCGAGTGGTAACGGACCAGTCTTACAAGTTGTAGGTTGCGGGTTCAAACCCAGCCAGGTGCATTACTTAGTGTAATTTATTTCATCACCACTGCTCTCAAAACAGTGAACGAAAACATCGTGAGGAAACCGGCATGTCCTAGAACCTAAAATTCATGTGACTGAAAAAAGACATGTGACATTCACCAACCCGCACTGGGCCCGCGTGGTAGATTACGGCCCATTCCCTCTCCTTGAGAGGAGGCCTGAGTCCCAACAGTGGGAACATTATAAGGCTGACTATGCTACACATGCTATGCTATATGTAGAGAAAAATTACGTAAACATTTGGTTGCTGCAGAAATCTGTGCACAGTTGATGAAACTCCACCCCTTACACTAATATATCTATACTATCCTGTAATAAAGAGATGGTGTTCGCGTTTCGCGATGTGATACTTACCTGTAGTGTTCGTATCCAGTGTATTCCCGTGACCTTACCCAGGGCAAGGGTGAAGTGAGATAAAATTCAACACTATGAAATCAGTGTCAACCCTACCATAAAGCATAACAATAATTTATTTAGACAGGGCAGAATCGCCAGGCACAGTCTTTAGTGCATTTGGCAGTGTGCCTGCCAAGGCATAGGGTCATGTCTCCGCTCTCCTCGTGCAATGGCAGATGAAAGATGTGAAATATTTCGCTGCAGTCTCTCAAGTGCTTTAACGGTCTTAGTACCTTTGTTTCAACCTATATTTCAACTTTAAATGTTTCATATTTTTACGTTATGAGTTCTTGTCTTGACTATTACAGCGACATTGCTTTGCCTGCAGATGGGTTTGATCTAGTGTGGAAGCTACCGTAGCCATAATTGAAACTTATTTTTTTTTTGTATTTTTTTTTTGGCTTCGCGCGGTTTGTGCTCTTAGCCAGTTTGTCAAGTTTTGCATATAGTTTTGGATACTTGTTACGGTCAGTTTATTTTCCATACAGTTTGGATGTAAAACATTCACATAATACATCGAATGAACCTTTTCAGCCAGACAATCGCTCAACCACTACGCTTACCGTGCGCAATTCATGTTTTTCTGTGGAAGTGTGGAGTGTGAGATATACAGTATTTTTTTTTACGAGTATACCTTTAGATATTTTTTTACTATCACGCCAGCGAAACTGCTGGCTAGTGTGTCCTTCTAACCTACAACCTAATCTCCTCCTAACCTAATCTAAGGATACCTATTCTTGCGTCATCGGGTTGCGGATTACTCGAAAGAGTTACCGAGATCCTCCCAAAGAGCAACTGTATGAATACAGGAGAGTTCTAGTCAGTTAAAGTATGACACTCCCTCTCGTTCCACCCAGAGCGGTACCCAATGTTAAACACGAAGCGGAATTTTATTCGTATCTGGAATCGCAACAGTCTCGTGTAACGAATACCTATTGGCTTACTCATGATGTGTTAAAATGTCAGGCGTACGAGAGAGTAAGAGGGATGGAGCTATACAACCTACATAGCTCCATCCCTTTAACAGTTCAGTTGATCGCGTTAAAAGACCGTGGTAGTGTCTCAGGTCCCCGTCAATTAGGAGTATCGTAATTATGAATGGGATTATACCTATGAATAAAATCTGCTGTGTGATCCCGCATGGTTACGTCTCTTGCATACTAATGAATGACGCACCGTGGAAAGGATTTTGGTAAATACCAGAATGATTTCAAAATGCAATTAGAAACAAGTTAGTAATCGCAGGTTTAAAATGCTTTTTTTAAGTGAGAAATCATCAAATAATTTATCTCGCTCTGGATGGAGTGGGAGAGAGTGTCAGGCATTTACTGACTAAAACCTGTAGTGTTTTTTTATTATTATTATTATTGACAGACTCGGGTTTGACCACTATCTTACCTGATGATAAGCTATATGTGGCTGACGATGGAGCACGCTTGCCTAGAAGTAACCTATGTAAGTAATACAGACTCCGGCAGAGAATTCAACTCCTTAGCTGCACGCACAATGACTGTATTCTCAAAACGCTTTATACGTATGGGTGGGATGTCCTCCATGTAATGGCACAACGCTGTACGTCTAGTGGTCCAATGGTGGACCGGACTCGGTGGAATTAAATTATACAATAGAGTATTTTACTCTCTATGAGAAAAATAATAAAATATATTATTAAGATAGCTTAGGCAAACAGTAGTCGGGTGTGATATTTTTATTTCATAGAATAACAAAATAAATTTTAAAATTCAATTCAAAATTTTCAGTCTTTTTTACCTGTTCTTTATCATCATGAAATAGTAGCCACCATGTTATTACGTCATTCGGCTGTGTAAACTAAAGTGACAGCTGTCAACATTCAACTGATCGGCCATATTGAGTGAATATCAGCGCATTTGTTTACATAGTCAACTGACGTCACGAACTCACGACCACAGAGTAAATATGGCGTCCACTGCGTTCTGCATTTTCGTCAAATTACGCGAGTAATTTGAAAATGTAAATTTTAAATGCATTTTTAGGGTACTTAGCGACGGAATAAAAATTTTGTGTTTTTTTATGGTTTATTAGCACTATAGAATCTAATTGAGACACTTTTCAAAAATGAGTGTAATACCCTATTCTAACGCACGCAATTCGGTGTCGATGCTCAAGACTTTATGCATATAGGCGCAGTGGTTAAACGTCTACAGATAGTTGTTCCGATCCAGATCTGAGTGACTTGCGTATGTGAGTTCACATGTTTGTACACGAACCCACGATACCGGAGTGATTCCTATCAAGTCGCTGTACACTCTCACCCAAAAATATTCATTGGAAAGAATTTAAATAAAACATAAGACAGAATCCTGGAGTCAAATAACAACATTTTCGTCGCACAAAGTTCGCGTAGAAGCTCGCCCATCCATTAACTCTCCATTGATTAATAATAACTGTTTCAAATAGTTTCTCAACTTAATTTATTTCAAAGGATTATAAATCAGACTAAACAATGAAAATTAAGTTCGTAATAGCACTTAACATTCCATCAGTAGATAAATACTTAGATTATCTAGTTAGAAACTTCCTTAATATATTCAAACATTTAAATATCCAATAATTTATAATCCAAGTTTTGTTAGCTGAGTAAACGAAAATTTGTTTATGAGTTTATTCAATCAAAACCAACCCGAATTTTGATTTTAATTGATTATGCGAAAGTTTCTAATGTATTGTCACGTCAATACTTGAAACTAAATCCAATTTGAAGACCGATTTCAATTAAATTTCACATTTTACTGTTTGTTATTTGTGAAAACACATCCAATTCTAAAATTGTTATACAGGCTGTTTGCATTAATTATATTCTGCAAACACAAACAAATATTTATTTATATATAGATTCCTATAGATTATTCGGATGTCTATAATAAGTAAACATTATATCAATCATACCCGAACGGCTTAGCTTTCTTTATCTGTCCCCATTCATATTGAACGCAAATTATGTATTGAATCAGTGTCTTATTTATTTTTCTTATTTATCTTGCCGGAGAAGATTATGCGGAAGTTTGTGATAAGATTATGTTGTGATTATTCCGATATTCTTTTGTAGAATTTTTTTCTAGTATAAAAGCTGAAAATGCACGTGACGAGTACCGAAGTGGAACCAACGTTATTAAAGCTAGAACTACACTGTGCACACGTGTGTCACACACGCCGATCTGAGCGCGTCGGTCTTCATACATTTTATATGGAAGCTAGACTTGTAGACCTACACTTGATCCACGCCACGCGACGTCGTTCTACTTACAAATCAGGCGCTGTGCGTCGGTCTAATGTAATTCTAGCTTAAACGTTCGTAACCGGGAATACTACGCGCGAGTAACCTAGCCAATTTTAGTGCGAGGCCAGGTCAGCGTGTTTTTAGCCTCAATAGATTATGGTCCGATCCCATCAAACTTCAGATAGTCTGAAGTATAATGGGATCTGAAGTTTTAATGTAAATTAAAGTAGAAAACATATTTATTTGGCACACACAGATACACACAAGTATGTAATGTTAGATTAAAATGTCGATGAGTGAGCACATCTCTACGTCACCGCGCCTCATCGCACTAGCAGCTTTGACAACCACTACACAGAGAATTGCGCGCCTTTTCGTAACGCAATATTTTCCGAGATAAAACTGCATTTATCATTAACAGTAAAAAAACAACGGCTTTGCCAAATCACATTTCACCAAAACAATATCGTCAGCAAATCCTAATCCTAACACCATTCAAGCAATATGCCACTGTAAATTATAAAGCCTCTAACACATTAGGATTATGAACAAACGTGCGGCCCACATGAATTTTGAGATTTGTTTGTATTTGTACCACGGTCGTTTATAGCCACCCTCATCAGCTAAATCAAACTATGTGTAATTACTTTACACGACCCGCCATTATTGTGTTATGCGTATGATGTACGGATATGTGATTGCGTCAATTACCGTCACGCGTAATATACACATTTGGTTAGTAAATGCTTCTGTTCTGGAAGTGAGTGACTATGTTGAAGACAAGCAATACAGCAAAGTTCTAGTAGATTTCAGTGGGGAATAAAAGAACGCTGCAAGATATATGGATATGTGATTGCGTCAATAACCGTCACGCATAATATATACATTTGGTTTGTATTCGTAAATGCTTCAGTTCTGGAATTGAGTGATTGACTATGTTAAAGTCAGGTCAAACAACACACCAAGTTTCTTGTGGATTTCAAGACTACCTAAAAGTGTAAAGATAATATGAATTTAAATCAAACTAAATTATAGGCTGCACTTTTTTATTGAAATGGCCATTTTTTTTTTTTTAATTGAATCGTAACAAAACTACTTGCTTGTATAAAATTTGAAACACCATTCTCCCTATCACACAAAACCAAGCATCGTCACGGACGAGTGTTTGTACACAAATATTAATATAATCCATTTGCGAAAGTAACCTCGTTGACACGTACGTTTCGTCGCGGAAGTATGCTTTAAAGGCAATTTACAATCCATTAATAATATTCGCAGACACGCTACACCGCAAGGATGCAAGATCGATATCATCCCCGGTGATCATATTAATTTTTTTAAAGTATTTTGTTACGAGCACTCCCGGGATCAAGATATTCATGAAGTTATTTCAGTTTTTGCAACCACTGGGTATGCTCGACGATTGCGAGTGCTGCAACGTAATCGTGGAAAAATTAGTGAGAAAATATTTTTAATACGCTGTACTAATTAAAAATCTGTAGCGCATGGTGAGAAATTCAGTGCTGGATTCTCAAAAACTGAACTATTAGGTAACGTGACGAATGTAGGTGTTTGAAAATGATTTGTGAATTAATTATGATGACACAGACACATTGAGTGATTTGACAATTCGCACGACTCAAGTGCTGGCTTTTGACATGAGGAGGAGATAAGTTAAAACTTACTTATCTTCTCTCCGGAGCAGTGGTGGCCCAGTGGTAATGACCTAGACTTACGAGTTGTAGGTCGCGGGTTCAAGCCCAGCCAGGCGCATTACTTTTTGTAATTTATTTTATCACCGCTCTACTCAAAATGGTGAAGGAAAACATCACGAGGAAACCGGCATGTCCTAGAACCAAAAATTCGAAGACATGCGACATCCACTAACCTGCACTGGGCCCGCGTGGTGGATTATGGCCCATCTCCTCTTCTAGAGAAGAAACCTGAGTCCTAGCATTTGAATCATTATAAGATGCGGAGGAGTTTTTCAACGTCATATTTAATTATGTTTTAGCTATTTTTAATTAGTTGTTCTAGTTAAAAATATTTAATTATATATAGTTATTTATGTGTCTTTTAAATATGTAAATGGTATATAGGAATTGTTAAATAACGTAATTTCTTATTGAGTAAATTAATCAATTAGTTCATAAGTCAGTAGCTCAAAAGAGTTTTTCGATTTAAGCAACGCGTATATTAAAATACGTTACCCTATATATACAGTACACTGCCTATTTAAACGAACAGCAGTCGATCAACATATGATACACCTGTAGTCCTCACAAACTGAGATGTTTGTCCCCAATCCGGAACGCAAACTGTCCCCTACTGTCTCCTCCTACCCTAGTACCGATAACGCACCAAGTAACTGTGAAGTTACTCCAACGGCTTCAGATTACGGTCCAAGATGACAAGGTTACTAATACACGTGTTTGTAGTGGTCATTTTCTATAAGGATTCTCGTAGTGGGAAATAAATATGAAACTCGACTAAATCGTTTTAGAATTTGATGAACAACGTCTTATCACTGTATAAGTGTGTATGTAAGTGGTACTTCTTCACGCTCGAACGGCTGAACGGATTTGGTTTTTAGGGTTCCGTAACTCAAAAGGGAAAAAACGGAACCCTTATAGGATCACTTTATTTTCCGTCTGTCTGTCTGTCTGTCAAGACCCTTTATCTTGAGAACGTGTGGAGGTATCGAGTTGAAATTAAAACCATATACTCAAGTCTGCGATCTCTTGAAGCTGTGATAAAATCAAACTTCTAAGGTAATGAAAAAAGATACGGCCGTTTAAGTCGCAATAAACGTATATTTCGACACTCTCAAGGAAATCAAAATTCATCCCTTTGAGCTAGAACCCTGAAATTAGGCATAAAACAAGGTTACTACTTATATCACATGTATAGGACTAAATCTGAAAACTGTTACGTCACAAAAAAAAACTTTTTTCTATTCGGAAAAATCTTCGAGAATTGAACTATTTACATAAGTTAGTTTGTACGGAACCCTCAGTGAGCGAATCCAACTCGCACTTGCCCAGTTTTTTTGTTCACGGGTAGACCATGCGATGGAATAGCATATAGGATATCCCGGGAGTATCTTCCTTTGGGGAATATTTTTTTTACATTCACGCGAACAAAGCCAATGGCAGCAACTAGTATGAATAAAAATAAGTTTTCACTTAAGATGCTAGCTTTATTACGAGCCTTTTTTTAAGGTCTTGAAATACATTTTTATTTAATTACACCTGAGAATCTCATTAGAAATCACTATGATGATAAAATTAAAACCTATTAAAATGAAATACATCCTACTTAATTGGCTTTAACAACAACGGTCAAATTAAACCCAAATGGTCCACAACAACAAATTAAAAAAATACTTTCCAAAAGTAAACTAAACTAAGTCAACAAAACAATAATTGAAACAATAATTCCAAACTCCTGAAAATGTATAAACAAAACAAGCTGGTATACTGAGCAGGTAAAATAAACAATGAACTGCGCCAGCAGTCTCAAGTGGCTGACTTGTACGGCTAAATAAACACTAGAATGATGATATAACCATAAATTTAATAGCCTAGTTTTTTTTTAAATTGATATAAACCAGTGCTTGACTGCGATCCCACCTGATGGTAAGCGGAGATGCAATCATTGATGATCAGGCGCACTAGTTCCTTGAAGACACCTAAATTATAGTTGGACGGGAAGACCGCAGCAGGCAAATTGTTCCAGTCCTTCGATGTACGCGGTATAAACGACGAAGCGTAGTGTACTAATTTCAATGGCCATATTCCCTTATGGGAATAATATTGCTTGGAAACCTATTAATGTAAGTAATTGGATCAATGTTAAAGGATTGCTTAAATCATTTCAAGTTACATATTGGTAGAGGGATTTTGATTTTTATTTGGGTGGAAATTTATCAAACAACTTCAACCGCTGTGGGTTTTTTTTGTAGTTGGGAAATCTTTTAATGACTTCTCCCATTCTAGGGAGCGGGAGAGTGTGTGAGACTTTTACTGACAAAAATCCACTCCCATATTCAAGAAGGATCTTTGCATTCAGTTTCAGGACTCCGGTTTCCCTTTCAAAAGCAAAACCACGACCCCAGTAGGTTTCAGCCCTACTGGGCCTCTACGATTTTGCTGACATCTCTTTGAGGCGCACGTGGAACGCTAAGGGGTGTCGACGACTCAGGCTCGGTCAGGACGGTTATCGGATGGCGAGCTACCCATTGCTCGCCGTCCGCAAGCCCACGCCTACGGTAGCTGGAAATCGGAATCAGGATCCTGGCGGCTGAGGCGTGAGGAAGGCCGCTCCTTCACGCGTGCGGTCGTCTCCTTAGCTAATCCGCTCTAGGTGGAGTGAGAGAGTGTCAGTCTATTACTAACTAAAACTCACCAGTGTTCCTTCAGTTGCCCTTTGCGTTCGAGGGCCCAGTGACTCTTAGCAATAATATCCTAATAATCCTAATAACCTTGTCATTGTATACCTACTGTGGAAGTATTGGGGTTAAAGTATGAAATTGCTTGATTATAATTCCAAGTCAATCCAAAAATGTAACACTTCAAAGCAACCCGTTTTAAAAAAACTGCATTTTCATACTTTAATCCCTATTGGTAGGCTAAAGATTTAAGCAAATAGAAGACGAATATCCATAATTACATACTTGTCGAGGTTTTTCAGTATTTACACGAAGTCTAGTAATCACACTTATATAATAGAGGCAAAAGTTTATGATGATTTGAATGCCTTTGTCTCGGAAGTATGTACTTTGGGACAAATTTTTAACTTCGTGTGAGAGAAGAAGCAGTAGCAGCTAGTGAGGAAATACTTCCAAAATAAACATTTGTATATGTATACATGTGTATATGTTTATTTTTACATGTATACTTTTTATTTTTTACTCTTGTTTTTCGTATAAAATTTTCTTTTTATGCACCTACCATATTGTCTCTTCACCACCCCAGGTTAACAGGTAGAGAATGCCTAAGGCATTAAGTCCGCCTTTGTACTTTATGTTGCATGAAGATTAACAAATAATAAATAAATATATAAATTTGTTTTACTGCCAAATCAAATGTTGCTGGATAGAGGGATGTCTATATACTTCCGACAGTTGAACTTTTCCGATACCTTGAACCTGCCAAAACTATGAATCCTTTTGCCAGAAACTACGCAAAACACTTGAAGTAAGGATATTTTCATGACTGTTCTTAATCACTCGGTATTCAGATTGATACAAGAATATGGCTTTCAAACTATTAACTTGAAGCGGAGTTTATACATTTTGAAATAAACATCATTAAAACAACAATCAAACTAAATCTTGAGTGCTCAAGTTTAGTAATTAAGCTCAGCTGTTCAAAAATAGATCCACACTCATATTATAAATGCGAAAGGAACTCTATCTCTCTGTCAGTAACCTCTTTACGTCATAACGGCTTTAGATGATGTTGATAAACAGGTAGATGTCATGTTGTGAAATAGGAAATATTTTTTTTATAACCGTAGTAGGTTTTTAGTCAGTAAACTGACACGCCCTCACGCTCCGCTCATGAGCGCGCAATGTCATTGAATGATTTTCCCACCTACAAAAAAAAGTGTGTTACCTTTTTTTAAGGTGATAAATCATCTAATGACTTCTCCTGCTCTAGTGTGAAGCAATTGCGTGTCAAACTTTTACTGACTTTTATAAACCTGTTGCGTTCTAGGACCACGAGGCTTGGTCCTTATAGGACGAGCGGACTGCAAGCTACTCATTGCCTGCAGTCCGCAAGCCCGCGCCTACGGTGACCAAAGATCACTCTGCGATTCCTGACACCCAGGGCGTCTGGTGTCGCCGCGGTTGAGGCGTGAGGATGTACGTTCCCTCACTTTTGCAGCCACCTCCTTCGCTAGCATTACTGTTTCGCAGAAGGATGCGACCACATCTATACATATAATAAAACAGTAAAATTCTTTTGGGATGGTATTAATTGGCGCAAAAACTACTGAACCGATCCTGTTCAAATTTTGCATACACAATCCTTATAGGTCAGGGCAACTGATAGGCTATAAACTATCACGCTATTTGCTATGGGGGGTGAGCAATAATCCAAAATGTAGGTATTGAACGACATTTGCCGCGAGTTCAATTCCCAGTTACAGTTAAAAAATTTGTCATTATTTTATCTTATTTTTTTTTGTATTAAAATAACTTTTACCATTTTTTCAAAATAAAATTGACATTTCTATTCGATATCTTCCAAATATTTTGTACAAACTAATCAAAACACATAATAAAATCAAAGCGACGAATAAAACCACGTACTATAATGTTACATTATTCCATTTAGCTGCAAATTTAACTTCTAAAACGAAAATCATCACGCTATCATCGTTAGGGAGCCAACCAGTCAATTATGACGTTTATATAAGAACGTCTATTTTATAGTTTATTCATCGAAGACCGCAGCGCAGTGGTTTCGCATCTAGACTTTAATGTAATGTGAAGGTGGTTCAAATCCCGTACGGCTCTCTTACGAGAGATTTTTGTTCTATTTTGTCATCGTGAATAAGATTTTTTTATATATTTTTGCATACTTACAATTTTTTTTTATAAATCTACGTATATAATATATCTGTAGAAATTTTTAGTGAAGTGCGTATTATTAATTTTAGAAATCGATGTAAATAACTTTTATACATTTAAATTGTGTGGAACTTGATAATTATCTTATTTAGGCTTTGTTTTATCGCAATGAAACAAAGCATATGAAAGACAAACGGTATGAAATCAAAGTTTTCGAGAAGTAAAATATGACACCACACGCAACTCGCAACGCCATCTAAAGACTCAAAGTAGAAATAATGATGACAATGACGGTTGAACTTCATATTCAATTTGATAGATGGCATTGCGTATTTTACGTAATTTTCTGAGTGGCAGAAGAATGGCCATCGCCCACGATTACAGTTATGGTTAAACTGGTGTTAGACGGAGGCATTTTTAACAATCCTACAGCTTATTTTTATTATATTTTTCGCATTATAGTAACAAGCTAATTGACTGTGATTATTCAAGGGATACCATCCAAAGACGATAAAAGTAAATAGCTATATGTATTTAATTATTCACTTTAAAATAACACGACCACATTTTCGGAAGGGGTTACAGGGTACTTTGCGTTGGATGGTCCCCAGGTGGACCGATGACCTGGTAAGGGTCGCGGGTATCCGATGGATGAGAGACTCACAGGACCGGTTATTATAGCGACACTTGGGGAGGTCTATGTCCAGCAGTGGACATCTTTCGGCTGAAATAATAATGATGATAATGGCACCTTTTTTTTCTTTTTTAAGGGTGGAAATCATCCAATGACTTCTCCCGCTCTGGTTGGAGCGTGAGGACGTGTCAATCTTTTACCGACTAAAACTACACCTGTGTCTATCACTACGCGCTGTTGAGGATTGGGCTCGATCCTGTCAACTACAGGACGGCTAGCTACCCATTGCTCGACGTCCGGAAGCCCGCGTCTACCGTGATTGGTAGTCGGGGTCGGAATCTTGGCTCGGCGTGAGGCCGTTCGTTCCCTAACGCGTGCGGCCTCCGCCTTCGCTAGCATTACGGCTTTGCAGAAGGAGGCGACCGCCTGCCACTACTCCTCGCTCTGGATCAGAGCCCGGCGCGAGAGGTCACTGACGCCGATTGCCTTCACGAGGACACGGCGGTGCTCCGCCCTTGCAGGGCACATCTCCACTGTGTCCTCCGGCATGATGGCACCTTGCGGATTAATAATGG
Organism: Mythimna vitellina; assembly: GCA_949316375.1. Taxonomy (NCBI): domain Eukaryota; kingdom Metazoa; phylum Arthropoda; class Insecta; order Lepidoptera; family Noctuidae; genus Mythimna; species Mythimna vitellina. Next base: position 9,721,999 of record OX438696.1, read on the forward strand.
TGTGTTTTATTATTTGCAGTCACCGCTTCTTATAATACGGGATCGAATGTGTTTTTCTGACCACAGTTCGACAACGTATGATATATCTCAGATTCCTTACAGCCTTACGTCGATATCTGGACGTTACCTCTTTGCAATGAGTGGTGACCAACACTGGAACAACCCTCTAAGGGAGGCCAGTCTCAGGGATAACACTTATCGGATGCTACATTTGTTAACCATAATTTCATTGTTTTATGGATAAGCTCAGGACTGTTGTGGGTGTTTCGAACGGTTTCTGTTCTGGGTTCGGTTGAAAGTACCCTGATATTACCATTTTGTGAATCACCTGGAGGACTCGGTGTAGCATGCGGTGGAGGTCTATCCATCTTGAGTGAACCGCCGTGTCCTCATAGAGGCAATCGGCGTCAGTAATTTCTCGGTTTGGCCATCAATATGCGAGTTCGATTGAACGGGGATACACGCGCACAAGGTTTCGCCGTAGTTTCATTCATAAGTTGGAGACTCTTCATAAGGTAGTTCCTACTATGGAAAAAACATTTGTCTTATATACGGGGATGTCAATTAAATACACACCAAAATATCCTAGGTAAATGAACAAGTAATTCTAACGCCTAAAATGATCAAACTGCAACAATCAATGCAAGCATGCTCTCGCCACTTCTTCATAAGTACTGTTGTGGAAGAAGATAGTTGATGATTTATTTATTTATTTATTTAATCCTTTATGCACAAATGTACAGCGGCGGACTTAATGCCTGCCGGATGATGATGGTAGTTTTTGGATTCACTTAAGGCTTTTCACTATCAGTGCACGTTATCCAGCTGAAGGTCGGTGTCCCGATTATGCTCCTTCGTTTATCTCTACCAAAGCTGTCTAACTGCTTAAACTCTTCAGTGAAAAGTTATTGAGGCGAAAATTGTTATGGGAGATAACTCTTTCGATCAATCTTGCAGCCCTAGCAGACATCGGCCCTAGAGGGCCCTATCCATTTGCTGAAATCTTTTTGAGTCGCGCGTAGAATACTACGCGCCGTCGATTCAGGACTGCTTTGACCAGACGGCCGGACAGCACCACCGCAATCCCGTGTTTGCGATGGCTGGGAATTGCCTTGCGACTTTCAACACCCGGAGCGTCCCTTGCAGCGACCGCTGAGGAGTCAGGATGTCCTATCCCTCATAGTTTCAGCCACCTTCTTTGATCGTAGTGCTTCACTGAAGGAGGCTACTGGTTGTCATTTTCTCCACCAATCACCCCCATAAGGACAAAGCGGCGCCGGCGCTCCGACCAAGCGGGACTGACTTCCACCGTATGCTCCATCGTATTCTCCGGGCGTTTCGCAGAATGGTGAGACCCGAGTGTTTCTTCCCGCTGAATTCGACACAGATACCTTCCGAAATACCCACAACCGGTGAGTCCTGCACAAAGAGAGGATGCCGTGACGCCTCTGTAGACACTTCTCAAAGACAGGCATTACCGCTGCGATTTGATTGTGGCGTGCTCACTGTGGCGAGGGGTTAAAATCATGCAATGATGTTTTACCAGAACATAAACCAGAAACATACATAATTTCCCATGCATACATATGCCTTTTCCCTTGGGGAAGGTGAAATGACCACTGCTACGACCCATACATGCTCTTTCTGTTCATTGACGGTCATACATCTGGATCTGGACGAGTACATAACATGTTTCCTGAAGGTAATTTGCGTGTTTAACCGACTTCTAAAAAAGGAGGAGGTTCTTAATTTGGATATTTTTACCTTTAACCGTTTTATGTTAAAGTACAATAAATTATTTCGTTCCTTTCGGAATGAATTGCAAGCACAGAGTGATTGTACAGTTTTACGAACTTAACGCGGACGAAGTCGCGGGCAACAGCTAGTCTATGAATATGTTACTTTTGGGGACATTATTTTTACTTGCTTGCCGGTAGCTGCTGACAGAAGTTGGCTATAAATAGACCGACTACATTATTCAAGTCAATAAACCAATAAAATCTTTTATTATCATTGCTTTTTCCGATGCCATTAAAAGTTTTCATTGTTAGCTGTGTCCGCAGGTTTCGTTCCGAGCACTGTTTAAGGCAGGAACATCATTTTTATCGTCGGAAACACGCCATTAAGCTGCCACCACCGACTTTCTTGTGAATAAACAAATGTGGGGACAAGTTTCAGTAATTATCTAATGGATGAGAAAGCTTTTTGTTCAAGCATTTCATTTTAGTTGAAATTATGATGTAGATTTTTTTGTCTAATGTGAATATGTTTTGTTTGTAAATACATGTTCCATTTACGGAGCGGTAAATACTTGTGGCTGAGGCTGGGCCATGCTTCAACCCGGAGCTTGGATAAGATTTTAGAGAGTTAAAATGTATCTAGCCATAGAAGTTATATTATGATTAGAATCATAGTATAACAAGGGTGCCATCATTATAATGATCGTGTGTGTCTCCTTAAATAAAGATTTTTGTAAGATGGTTTTGCTTGTAATTATATATCAATGACATATGTAATTATATGAATACGTTGAAACTATTGGTACCTAATGTGCATACCATCTTGCCAACCTGATGAAATACCAGGTATTTCTTATTTAGATTATTCCCGTATCCCCGCCGTGGGAGCCACTTGAGATGTGATTGCTACCCGTTTAATGTACGCTGAGTATACGTACGGTTCTACTGTTATAGTCACACTTAAAAATGGGTAGTTAACTCAATTTATAATTTTTCATATTATCTTTTTTATAATTTAAGAAATCCATTCCAAATTAAATAAGTTAAAAAACTTTCAAACATAGTGGAAGGAGAATCTGTCAAGTGACAGAAAAAGGATATACAAACTGATAGGTGACGTCACCGCCTTTATGTTACGTGCATAGAAAAGAGATAGAAAGACGTTCCCACCACGCCCCCAGTCATCTTCATACTAATAATAGAAATTCTATTAGCTGTTTTATTTAATAACTAATTTTCATGCCGTTTTCAGACACGATTGATTTTTAGTTTTATTTGTTGTCTACTTAGTATGCAATTTTGTATAAAAATAAACTCTGGCATATAATTGACTGGCCTGTTGGTCTAGTGGTTAGTGGCCCTGACTACTATGCCGGAGGTCGTGGGTTCGATTCCCACCCAGGATAAATGTTTGTGTGATGATCACGATCATTTGTTCTGTGTCTGGGTGTATAGCATAGCATAGTCGGCCTTATAATGTTCCCACTGTTGGTACTCAGACCTCTTCTGTAGGAGAGGGAATGGGCCGTAATCCACCACGCGGGCCCAGTGCGGATTGGTGAATGTCACATGTCTTCGAATTTTTGGTTCTAGAACATGCCGGTTTCCTCACGATATTTTCCTTCACCGTTTTGAGAGCATTGGTGATGAAATTAATTACACAAAGTAATGCGCCTGGCTGGGTTTGAACCCGCGTCCTACAACTCGTAAGTCGGGGCCGTTACCACTTGGCCACCACTGCTGTCTGGGTGTAATTTATCTATAATGTATATGTATTTAGAAAATTTAAGTATGTTTATCAGTTGTCTTGTGCTCATAACACAAGCTCTGCTTAGCTTGAGACTAGACGGCGTCGTGTGATAGTTTAAAAAAAAAAACCTAAAATCCTATAATTAATTTTCAGAGAGCACGGTAAATTTTTATGAGTAAGTAGTAGTATAAGCGATGATACTGATGGTTGCGTAGAAAACTTTAACATAATTATCATCTCTACCATTACTTCCGAAGTGTCTCGGCTCTCCTTGCAACGTACGTCCAAAACTCGAAACAAGATTTGTTGTTTCAAAACAAAAGCACAACAATACCGATTGCACTACCCTGGATTGCGGAACCCCTAAATAAACAAAAGCAACCGCTACCTACCCAATACACTATCAGTTCATATCAAGCTTTCCCAAACATTGCATTGTTTCCCTCTTTATACTGCATCCAGCAACATACTAAAATAATTGGCAGGTAACAGACACCGTTCGCCATTTACGAAGTTTTATGATAAGCGTGAGTTTCAAAGTATACGAAACACATTTAGTTCGCGTGTCGTGTTTGTTACGTCAATATGCTGAACTATTTGAAAGAATCTATGCACCACTTTAAATTGCGATAAATTGGTATATTGAGTCTTATTTATGTCTCAATAGAGTTTTCATCGCAGATTTTATTTTATTACTTTGATGTTCGAATTCGTTCTTTTTTATTAAAATTTATTCTTTTTTTTTTAAGAGTTATGAGTTTACATGTGGATGAATGGAGAGGGAGAGGGAGACCAAAGAAAAGATGGATGGATTGTGTGAAGAGTGATATGAAATAAAAGAAAGTTAATGATAGCATGACGAGTGACAGGGCAGAATGGAAGAAAAAAAAACGTGTTGCGTCGAACCCAAATAACACGGGACAAGGGCAGGAAGATGATGATGATATTCTTTATTTTGCAAATTGTAAACACTTTCTTACATAAAAAACTTAAATATTAATTAAACTATACTAAAACCTATGTACATAAATATAATACAAAAACACAAAGTGCACTCAGGCGTCGAAATATTTCTCCACATTGCTGTCATCCGGAAATGTGCCCAGAAGACTGGTAACATTGCCACGTTGAATGGCAATGCTAATGCGTTCTCTTGATTTTGATTTCTCAGTCGCAATATTAATGTGATAATTTATAACTGTAATCTTGTCTGTTCCACTAATTTCCTCAGATGAGGCTTTGTTGTAATTTTTTGCGGCCCACAATGTTTCCATGAAAAAGTTTAATATGGCTGACGCATATGTCACAAATACAGTTACAGGAACGTGAGGATTGGTACTCGTATAAGGAAAGTGAGAACTAGGCTGACAGAAGATAATGATAAAACAAGAATATATAAGATAACGGTACTTGCGTTCCACAATGTTTCCATGAAATTTTTTTTAATATGGCAAACGCATATGTCACAAACACAGTTACAGGAACGTGAGGATTGGTACAAGGAAAGAGAGAGCTAGGTTGACTGAGGATGATGATAAGACAAGAATATATAAGATACCAGTACTTTTCAGCTTGTTTTATTTTAAAACATGCCTTATTACACAACACCCAGCATTCAAATAATTTCTAACTAACAAGATTAGTTTGACAAAGTTACATAATAAGCCAGCGAGTTTGTAACTTTTTCCTTGAAACATATTTTCACGCGAGTAGTTAGAACGTGTCAACATCAACTACCGAAAAGAAACTAATAGCTTCCTTTAAGGATTTTCCTTAACGAGATAGTTACGGAAAAACGTTTAAGTTTTCGGATGTAAGAAAAGCTGTTTATTTACTCTTACATCAAACTCGGATACTCCATAGAGATCTATGCTTTGGAATGTGCAAATACCAAAATTTTTTTCTGACTGACTGACTTTTTACAATTCAAAAGTGGCTGTAAATGGTATATGTACACTAATATTACGAAGAGGTAAAGTTTTTTTTGTAGGAGGTAATCTCTGAAAGTACTGGATATAAAGCTGCTTTATTCCCGAGTGCAATAAGCTATATTTTATTAACGCGGAAGAATCCGCGGGCAAAAGCTAGTTTTAAATAAATGCTTTGGCTTTGAGTAAGCTAGGGGCCTGCTAGAACTGCGGGGAATTTCTTTAAAGGAAACGGTCAAATTAGTTAGCTACTCAAATTAGCTGCCATGAAGGCTGGCTCGGGGAAAGTATTCGTGGAAGTAATTAGTGCCTTTACCTTTTTGGATATAAAGAACCAAGGTTAGTGTTAGTCAGCACCTAAAAGTCTAACACTCCCTCCACTCTGCATGGAAGCTGCTGCAAAAGCTTGTGATAATATCGCACCTCAAAAAGAAAAAACCTACGCTGGATAGGTCCACGCCTTTGGCTATTACTTCAGCTTATCCCAACATTTTCTTCTTCAACATACAGTAAGGACTAAAAAATTATGTATATACTCATAATAACTGCTCTGGTAGTTTTATATTCAAACAAATCAATTACGCAGAAACTATAACAAACTAATCAAATATAAATCAAACTTCCTTAATTTATTTATCGTGTAAACAACTTTAGTATTCGGACCATAACAACTGATCAAAATACAACACCCCAGGGCCGTATCGTAATCCATAAAGTACAGTCAGAATTAATTTACCTTAACATCGCACAGAAAACGTGTACTTATAAACAGTGTTAATTGGTTCGCAATTGATGTTATTCAACAAGTCGCTTTACTTCGACATAATAGTTTAATGACCAATGTACTTTTTTTCCAAGGGGTGCAGTTTTATGTAGAAAATCTTACCGAGCGTATTAAAGGCTAGTTACGGCACTGGGGATTGTTCGAAAGAGTTACCAACTGTAGGAACACATGTGGGTAACTCCTTTCGCTCTGAATACAGCGAGAGGGTCAGACTTTCACTGACTAAAGAACGCAGGTGGTTCTTAGTCAGTAAAAGTCTGAAACTCCCTCACGCTCTACTCAGAGCGGAAGGAGTTATTTGATGATTACTCGTCTTAAAAAATAAAAATGGGCAATGCGATAAATGTACCAGGAAAACATTAAATACAGAAGGATGGATGTCACCAAAGTTGTGAAGTGTGGTTGCTAAGAACAATGAAGCATGATAAGAAAAAGGTCAGCAGTGGATGATTCTAGGTTAACGATACTTGATGATGAACTATCCTGTAGTGACGGGTTATGATTGATATACCAGGAGAACATAAAGTGCAGAAGTAACGGATCAATGTCACACGATCGTGTAAAGCGACGTATATCATCGAATTTGTAGTTTTAATCTGACATAAAAACTCGTACAACTAAAATCAATTATTTGATATAGTAAATGTGTATTCTGAAATATGTTCTCACCTTAAGAATAACACATAGCAGTCTTACTCTAAAAGTTATAGCTTAGATCACAAAACAACTTTTAACTGAAACCACTGAAATTTAGTTTCAGTTAAAAGTTTCAGTTTCCATTCACCAACTACCCTAATCAGATTTAAAAACCACAGACACATTATATGTTTATAAACCCAGTAACACAACAGCATCACCTTCCGGATTCAAGTATCACCTCGGTCTAACAGACATGCGTTGTTCATAACTCTATTGTGTACACCGGTTATGTGTCACAGTATACAACATTGTCGCGACGTCTCACTTGATTTGTGATAAAAGTGTGCCGCTGCATGCACTTACTCTGAATGAACGGTGAATATGGCACGCTTGTTCGAACTTATCGATGTTACAGTGCTGTACGAGAATGTTTTAAATGCTCTGTAGTTGGTTATTTAATTGTAGGGCTGGGCTTAAAAGGAGTTGGAGGCGAAATAAAATAATGATTTATATCGGAAATTGTAAGAGTAGCAAATCAGCAGAAACACTAATAAATTTTGTTTTAGAGTAGACTTTTTTTTTGCAGCGTTAATTGAAAACAGTTAAAGAAATCTCTATGTTTAATTTATGGGCAATGTTATAGTGTTGTGATGCGATTGTTTTAAATGCACTTGAGTTGAAGTTTAATTGTAGTGCTGACCTTAAAGGAAGAAATTTGGATTCGAATAAAACAACGATTTCTATGCTGAAATTAACAGTCACAGTAAGAAATAAACATTAAACACTGAAAAGTTGAAAGGGAATCGTTTGTCTTGGTATGGTTATGTGAAGAGGAGGGATCAAATGCATGTTACTAAAAGAGTTATGAGTTTACATGTGGATGGATGGAGAGGGAGAAGGAGACCAAAGAAAAGATGGATGGATTGTGTGGAGAGTGATATGAAAGAAAAGGAATTTAGTGATAGCATGACGAGTGACAGGGCAGAATGGAAGAAAAAAACGTGTTGCGCCGACCCCAAATAACACAGGACAAGCGCAGGAAGATGATGAGTAAAAAATCACTTTTGCCAAATAAAGATTAACCCTTTTAGAGCATAGGAAATATTATACAATCATTGTACAGCTCATAATTAGTCGCGTTCCTAGAAGATATTCTATTGTTTTACCACGGTCATTTGACGACACTTCAATTCTAATACTCAAATTGTTTTAACCGGTTAAGTCCACAAATTAAACTGAATGCGATTAGCACACCTAAACTGCGTTCGAGAGCTTTAAGGTTCAATATTGATACTGACGGCTATTGAACGCAGATTAAGTATTGTTCGCGTTTAGTCTCATTAGAAAAAGCTTTAAGGGCCCATACCTTACTGGGACACCATGGCGGCATAGCCGTAGCCATAGTAGCCATAGCAAAAAATATGGTTGACTGCCTGACCAACAGTGGCTAGGTGAGGTACACACCATAAAGCTGCATTCATTTTCTTGGCTTCGCGAACTGGCACCTCCGCCATGGTGTCCCAGATAGGCACAGGTCTTAGAGTCTTCATGTTTAAATGTTAGACTATTGTTTAAAACTAAAATACGTAGTTATCGAAAACGAGAATACATTCATTTTCTATTCTACTTTTTTACATACGCACTTTAGTTATTTTCGTGTTAAGCAAGAAAGACTTTAGATATACCCCAATGCCCTCTGGCGCTGGTACTTATAGCAATATGTTGCAATCGGAAATCCAAAATTGGCAAGCCAAGCGGTGTTCCCTTACCGCAACTATTAATTGAAGCGGTCTCATGTTAATAAGGCTCATGTTGAAGCAGTGGGCGTTAATGTACTGCTGATATAATTAGATAGATAATGCCTTCTGACATCAAAACCGTGCCTAGAGTGCATGGAAGTAGATATGACACATTAATCTTCGTGGGGCCGAATGGCAGTGGCGACCTTTCACCAGGCCTTGGCTCAGGCCATGGTCTAGAGCGAAGGGGAATGGGTAGTAGTCGCTTCCTTTTTCCAAGTAGTAATACTAGCGAAGGAGGCAGCCGCATGCATGAGAGAACGGACCTCCTCACACCCCAGCCATTGGAACCCCGACTCCAACTTTAAGCCACCGTAGGAGTGGGCTTGCGGACGACGAGCAATAGGCAGCTCGCCGTCCGGCCGTCTGGTAACCGTCTGGATCGAGCCCGAGTCGTCGACAATGCGCCATATTTCATGTGCGCCTCAAAGAGCTGTCAGCAAAACTTGACATCTGAAAGGGAAACCCATGGACTTAATACCTTAGGTATTCTCTACCAAGGTCACGGGATTGTTAGAAAGCAATAATCAACGGTCAACGATTGCATCACTGCTTACCATCAGGTGGGATCGCAGTCAAGCACTAGTTTGTAACAATTTAAAAAAAAAAGAGTTACCGTGACCAACTGACCAACCAAGGTAAAGTCGAGGAAAACCTAGGTTCTTCATCTTTTTTATTTCGCGTGATTAATTTGTAGTATTATCTAGATCATCATCACCATCATCATTTCAGCCGAAAGACGTCCACTGTTGGACATAGGCCTCCCCCAAATGTCGCCACAATGACCGGTCCTGTGCGTCTCGCATCCATCGGATTCCCACGACCCTTATCTAGATAGGTATCATAAAATACTGCCTATAGCAAAGTGACATCTTTTAATAACCACAGCTATGTATGTTTACTCGTTACATGGACTCTGTTATTTATCTTATTTTGCACTAAAAAACACGCTGTTGCTCACTGGCTTTTTTAAAGAAAAAGCATTACGACACACTAAATAAGCCTTGAAACGCACCTGACGGTAATAAACTATTGTTTATGATCGTTAGAAGTGTCAAATGGCGTGATTTTAGTACATACATTATGGATAAATTCGTTATATCATATTAGTATATTATGGGGAACACATAAACTGATATTATATATTTCTATAAATGATTTAACTGTAAAACAAATAATAAATCATATGTGTTGTATTTTACACAAACTCCAGCTTCGTCAGGAATATTCAAACTTCACGGTTTTTCTCTACTAATACATATATTCCTTTACATAAAGTGAAAATCATCAAATTACTTCTCCCACTCTAGCTTTACCCAGCGTGAAAGTGTGAAAGTTTTACTGACTAAAACCCACCTTATGCATGGGTTTGCGGATGACGAGCAATGGGTAGCTCGCTGCGAACAGCGGAGGGCCGAAGCCCTCCGGTAATCAAACGGACCGGGCCCAAGTCGTGGACGGCGCGTAGTGTCCCACGCGCGCCTCAAAGAGATGTCAGCAAAATAGGGACCCAGCAAGGCCAAAGCCTACTCCGAAGTCTTAAAATGCAAGGCAAAGAAGGAACATGGTAGGTTTTAGTCTGTAAAGATCTTTTGCGTTCTAGTGTCACAATCACTTTTTCAGGCATTCCCATAGCCCATGTGTTTAGCCCTTTTTATGGGCTTCCTTCCTCATGAAAATAATAAGTGAAAATAGCCTGAAAATCCGTTCTGTAAGAAAAATACGTAAGTACTAGACAAAATTGCTGTTTTTTTTACATGCAAAATTGCGTACATCGTATATTTGAACACGACTGCTAACGACTGAATATCTCTCTTCTCATATAGTCTAATCTCATATAGCCTACTCAAATAGTCTAATTTTTCGTTTGGATTGGAAGAAATACACATGTATTTTCCAATACACATGTATTTCTCATTAAATAAATGTGAGGGTGAAAGTTTGTGTGTGTCTGTGTATGTATGTTTGTTAGTCCTTCACGCTGAAACTACTGAATGAATTTGAAATAAACTTGGCACACAGGTAAACCGTATCCTGGAATAGCACATAGCATATTTTTGTTGTTCCCTTGGGATCATTTTCTAATTTTCTCAGGCGAAACCACGGGCAGCAGCTAGTGGTATTAATACAACAAACCCATTTTGACAATTTACATAACATATCAATTAATAAGTAAACAACAACATAAGTAAGAAAAAAAACTCGTGAAAAGCTTCCGACATAATTACAAAGTTCGACTTTGATAAGAAATCGTTAATTAATAAGCCCTTCTCAACTCTGGAAAAATGTTCGGAATTTTACTTAATTTTAGAATACTTTAACTAAAGATAAATCAATTTCCTTCCAAGAATAGCTTAAAATATTTTGTTTCTACGAAATAGGTGACTACGGAAAAGAAGAGAATTAAGGAAAGTATTTAGATTACTGGGCGTTTGAGGGTGGGCAGTATTTAAGGGACCATTGCCCAACGCGTAAAGTGTTCAAGGGGCAAGTAATTGGTTACACTATTAACATGAAGTATACGCTAATACATATTAAACGCCAGACGATATCGTGGCAGACCAAAGCAAAGATGGAGGCACGAGCTTGACTCTATTTTTATTTTTGAGGTAGGAATTCATCAAATGACTTCTCTCGCTCTAAGGTGGAGCGAGAGGGCGTGCCAGATTTTTATTAATTAAAACGCACCTATGATCCTCCATTTGCTCTTTGCGATCTAGGGCTACGGTAACTCTTTAATTATTTCCGCAATCCTAGCTGGAGACTCTCATCAATCGAACTAGCCCGTATCAGCAAAAGACATAGATACTCGTTATGTGTGTGCATATTTTCTTTCTTTCTTCTAATAGTATAAAAGAGAGAGAGTGAGGCGTTTGCCCAGCAATGGGACTAAATAGGCTGGATGCTTGCATTGTATGTACGTAATATTTAGCTTAGTTTGAAGGTCAATAGTCAAAATTTGGAAATATTACTAATAATAAATAGCAAGAACCCTGAATGCTAATTTAAATTAGGCACCCCTGTGCCTAATTTAACCCTAAAATGACATCTTTAAATTATCAAAATTCTACTGCGAGACAGAGATGAAGATATTCAAGGTGAATAACATTATAGTGGTTTGGTGATTTTCAAACGTCGTGGTAGAGGAGGCTGGTCTACAGAAAGAAGGAAGCTTATAGATAAAAAGGTAACTTATTTGAAAAAGAAAAAACAATTTAAAACATGTTACAATTCAGAGCTAACCTACTAATTTCGACATTGTGAAGTGCCTTTTGATTTGACTTAGGGATTATAAATTATGTATGGGCGAAATAATCAAAAGGGTAGTATTTAACTGTTCCTCAATTTAATCTTGTTTTCTGTTACAAAATAATTTGCTCAACCAAATAGACTAATTTTGCACGAAAATGTACTCTCCTGGGGGTGGTTTTAAAAAAATAACCTGATAACCTAACTTGTCCGAGCCAAGTGCTCAAGTCCCTTAATAATTATAAAAAGTGCATTAATATTTGGTGTACAATTAGTATTTTTAGTGAAGAATATAATTTTTGATGCACATTTGAAAATATCCCTAATAAAAATATTAGATATTTTTCACGGGCATTTTAAAAACAACTTACAGGTTCGTTCATTCCATTATCGGACCACTAAACGTACGACGTTGCGACACCGGCACATGGTGGACATTCTACCCATACTTACGAAGCGTTTTGGGAACATATTTATTGTGCGTATAATTAAAGAGAGGAATTCCCTACCAGAGTCTATGTTTCATGATAGCTACAACCTAGGATATTTAAGTCCAGAACGAATAGGTTACTTCTAGGTAAACGTGCCCCAACGTCGACCACATCATCGCTTGCCATCAGGTGAGATAGTGGTCAAACGTGAGTCTTTCCATAATAAAAATAAAGCCAAAATTTACAGATCACCACGATGATAACATAAGTATAAAAAAATTATTACATGTTTATCTCTAAATCACCTTGGACTTGATCCTTCAAACCGCTCAAAACAAAAGTCAGGTACTTAGGCAAGTACAATACATATAAATGAATGATGTTAATGGCCTTTAATTTATACAACGTTGACATATAAGTCGAGCCGTGTTAACGCTACACTGGCGTGCACCGCTTGAAAAACTAATCTGAAATGCAGACTAACCCAACCCCGCTTAACGTACGACATGTCCTACAATAATTAGCATTTATTTAGTCGTAGTAGACGTATTGACCTGCAAATTTAAGAGTGTAAAGGGCAACTGAAAGAACTCAAGTGGGTTTTAGTTTGTAAAAGTCTGACAATCTTTCTCGCTCCAGATACAACATTTCCTAGAATAATTTGCATTTATTTTGTGTGTTTTTTTTACGGTTGGATTATCATCCAATTACATCCCGCGCTCTCAGGCGGAGCGAGAAATAGTGTCAGACTTTTACTGACTAAAAACCCACTCCTGTTTATTCATTGCCTTCGTCCCAGGATTTCACTTTCACACTGGCTGCGAATTTGCTCTAAAGAACCACTGCAACCCTAGTACAAAGGGCAACTGAAAAAACACGAGTGAGTTTATGTCAGCAAAAGTCTGACAATCTCTCTCTGACATGTTCTAGAATAATATTAGCATTTATTTAGTCGTAGTAGGCGTTTGTACCTCCCGACTAAAGACGCGATTTTGTATGAAATAATCACTGTGGCCCTGAAAAGCAAAGGGTCACTGAAAAAACACAGGTGGGCTTTAGTCAGTAAAAGTCTGACACTTCGTCTCACTTCGCCCAGAGCGGTAGAAGTTATTTGATGATTGCCAACTTTAATAAAAAAGACGTATAAACGTAATGTACTAAAATCGACACGCACAAACATAATTTGAAAAAAAATAACATTAAATATGGAGTTTTTGACATTAATTTAGTTTTTAGATGATTTTGGTATACGGCAAAATCTGCCCAGATCAGTACCAGCAGATCAGTAATGATCTGTATTTACGTAATTCTCTGTCATTATTTTAACCCCATAGAAAATATATAAAAGCATATTATCTCTTCCCGTTAATAAAAATAACTACTTTATTATTTGATTTGGAGGCCGTAATTTTTTGGAACCTAGGTCACAATCAAATTAAATGCTTTCATTAAAATACTATGAACCTCAATCATATGCCTAATTACACTTAAAAATTCATAAGCTAAATTTGTGTCACCAAACAGATTCGTGTATTAAATTGTAGTAGTTAGGTCCATAATACAAATTCATGGAAACGGTCACATGTTCAGGCTGTGGCTGTAAAGTTAGCCTCCCCTAATTAAACTCTAGTCTGTCCAACTTTGCACACATTAATATAACTTCACAACTAAATATAGAAGTCATTACTTACCTCCCCTTTGTGACGAAGCATTAAAGTAGGTTACCGTGTGCACTATTCAGTCACTGCCCTCTTCTAATGTCACTGAACATTGTTTCATTAAAAAAAAAACACTTAAATATATTATTCTACATTTTCATTTTTCATAACACTACAGAGCTACTCTAAACTACACCGATAAACTATACTAATTTTAACTATCGAACGAAGTTATCACGCGAGTCGTAGAGCGAGCTACGGTGTAGCTCGGCTACGGCGTAGGCGTCCGTTCGCTTACAACGATCGCGTCGAACTGAATGAGTTTCCACCAGCTTTCCTTTTAGTAGGCTTTTAAGCACTTATTTTCTATTTGACTCAAGTAATGAAGGTTACAAATGGGAAATTCATAAATGACTAATCTGCGTTTGAAAGATCGAGGCTACAAACCTTGGATCTGGTAACTTTAAGGCTTTAGTAGGATTAGGAAGAAAGTTAGAAACTAAGGAATATGTTTTCAATATTTATTGTTGGATCTTTTTGTAATGGATTTTGGTCTAGAAATGTTTGAGTTCTTGAATGTAAATGTTTTTGAATACTCGTCCTGTACTTTCAGTAATCGTGACGAAACGTGATAAATTTTTGAATAGGTTCAAGGGCAGTTTACAAAGCATTCTGTACCTTATTTGTCGCTGATTTAGAATTTAAATTCAAAGGACCCTTTCCGAAAAGTGGGACATAATATAAACTCCTCAAAAGTGAAGGATGGGTGGCAGTTATGCGTTATAATGAAACAAAACAACCCCGTTCCTGATATTTTAAGTTATTTAATTAATAGCATTGCCATATTTTAGTAGAATATTACTATATTAAATTTTATAACAGCAATAATTAATTTTATGACTTTTTATATATAAAAGTAAAGTTAGCCATTTGTAAAAATTAGCATAAAATTATAGACTAAACCCAAAGTCCTAACGCTCACATGCGGTTTACTGTAATCATCCGTAATTTAGTTCATTAAACGATAGAAAATCTAAAATGTACCTAGGTTAAAATTGCGTGTCTACAAAGTTTGTAGATTAGGGCTCAAAAGTACTTACTAATTAAATGCTAATTTGGGAAATAATTTTAGCGTTAGGCAAAAAAGATTTTTGTGGCTGTATATTTTAGTCTACTTTTTCAACATCATTGGTACGTTTTAAAATGTGCAATTAGCCTCATTTTTCTGACTGACTGGCTTCTTGACAATTCAAAAGTGCCTATAAATGATTTATTTGAAATAATGCTTTTTTGATTTAGGGCCAATATTTAGTCCCTATTCCAGGGTTTTATAACATTTTTAAAGGAAACTGACGAATCAAAATAGTTGTAAAAGATGATGTCAACTTCCAGTTCTACCAGATGTCATTGTTCATGATGATGTTGTCGTGATGTTGTTGTAACAAAACTCGCAATGACTGTTAAAGCCAAATGATAGCTGTTCTTTCTTTGTTCAAGCTATTTCTTTGTGGAATGCGCTTCCCCAGGAGATTAGGATGGCAACAAATCGAATTACATTCAAAACCAAAGTTCGCGAGCTAATTCGTAAGAAGTTGGCAGTAGTGTCATCACAGCGTTAATGGTTTCACATTGTCGATCTGAACCAATTGTTTGACTTTGTTAGTGTAGATATATATGTAGATAGTTTATTAATTTGTGTATGTATTGTATAATTGTATGATATTTATGGTTTATGAGTATATCTATTCTGGTACCTTTTCGCCTTTTTTCTCTCGTTTATTGCACCTACCACTATTTATTTCGGTATCACCCTAAGGTTGACTGGTAGAAAATACCTAAGGCATTAAGTCCGACTCTGTACGTTTGTGCATAAAGTATTTAATAAATAAATAGCCCGTACTAACTTCAATTTGTTTCATAAAAGAAAGCACTCGAAATATCAGCCGAACAGCGTAAGTTCCTAAGCAGGATCAAAATAGCTTGCTTTTTTTTTTGCATTTGGGATAAGAAGATAGACGTTTGAAGATTTTTATTGCTGTATATTTCTTTCTAAAGTCAGTTCTTTTTTAATCATTGTTGGCAATGATGTCCGTATTCCATTTTTTTTTTTATATTTTTACAAAAACCTGACCAATTAATCTGCCTAGTCTCTTATTCAATTATGTTAATATCAACATTCATTTGTACCGGATTTCATTGTTTTTAGCTTCTGACTATCGGCCTTTTCAACCGACTCCATTTTTAAGGTGAGTGAGTAATCATCGAACGACTTTTCCCGTCCTAGGTTAGAATGAGAGGAAGTGCAAAACTGTACTGACTAACTCTCCCATGTGTCGTTCAGTTCATCTTTACATTCTAGAACCACGGCATCTCTTTCAAAAATTGCCGTGGTCCTAGCGGACATCGGCCTTACTGTTTTACTGACATCTCTTTGAGAAGCGCGTGGAACACGACACGCCGTTGAAAACTCGACTCGGTCCGTACCAGACGGCCGGACGGTGAGATAAGCTTCTGACTATCCATGATGACTGTCGAAGACGTATAAATGATAGCCAGTACTAACTACTTAACGTGTTTTCCAAAGCACAAAGGAACCACGGTATCCACGTTCCGATATCGTTAAGAGTTGCTTAACCGTGAAGGATACCCCGTGAGGCTGTTTCTATTTCGCCACGATTTCTTTTGTAAGCTGTTTAGCTTAGTGTAATCAAAAAACCAGGGAAGTGTGAGTCGGACTCGTGCACTGAGTGCTTTTTTTTTATTGATTGGGAAAATCATCTTATGACATGTCCCGCTCTTGGGTGGAGCGAGAGATAGTGTCAGATTTTTACTGACTAAAAACCCACTCCTGTTCCTTCGTTGCTATATATGTAAATGGTTTAGTTCCAGAGTCGAGTCGCGAAGATTTGTCCGAATCGCAAAAAAGTATTTTTTTGGTAACATTATAACTAATATACAGTTTTCAGTTTACTTTTTCCTCTATTTGTGTAATGAGACGTCGCATCATGCCAAATTTCAAGATGCTAAATTAAAGGTAAGTACCCTATACCCTATTTGGCGCAACCGTGAGACACACAATGTTGATTTATTTTTAAGTTTGTATGTAAGTTTCTTTATTATAATTGTCATCTCATTGTGTGTACCTGTGTGCCAAATAAATGGGTTTACTTTCTATCTTTCTTTCCTATAGGTTTTGATTTCCTAGTGATTATAAAATATGCGCCTAAACGGAGATAAACTGCCTTATATTTAGATTGCGTTGAGTTACAAGTTTGATTTTTTTACTGTTGTTAGGAAAGCAAACCTGAGTATTTGATATAAATTCAGCTTCATACCTTTACGCGTTTCTGAGAAAAAGGGTCTTAACAGATGGACAGACCGACAGATTGATAGACAGACAGAAAGACAGACAACAAAGTGATCCTATAAAAATATCATCATCGTCATTTCTGCCGAAACACTTCCACTGTTAAACACAGGCCTCCCCCAAGAGTCGCCACAATGAACGGTCTTGTGCGTCTCGCATCCATCGGATTCCCACAACCCTTGTTAGGTCATCGGTCCACCTTGTAGGAGGCCTTACAACGCTACGTCTTCTGGTACGTGGTCACCATTCCAGAACCTTTCGGCCGCAACGGCCATCCGTTCTGCGAGCAATGTGACCTGCTCATTAAGTTTGGCGATTCTTCGTGCTATGTCGGCAACCAATGGCTCATTCATGATTCGATCACGCAAGGAAACTCCGAGCATAGCCTATAGTCATTGCACTTTGGGTGACTTTTAGTCTTCTGATAAGGCCCATCATAAGCGACCACGTTTCAGAACCATATAGCAACACGCACTGGTCATAGACTTTCGTCTTGAGACACTGTGGTATATTGAAGGAGAAGATACTGCACAGCTTCCGGACCGCTATATAAAAAAAAAAAATATAAAAATTAAAAGCTTAGTAGTAACAGTATCAATTCCTCGTAGATTACCTACACGAAACAATTATTATGTCATCACCAAAACTAGTAAAAACACGAAAGTGATACTTTCCTAATTTATTATACTCGAAGGTCATTCGTTTAAAATTCCACTAAAACGATTATTCATCGTACATTTACACGAATTTTAATTCACATTATTCTTGCAACTAGTTTTTCCTGCGGTTCCATCTACATAAAAACAATGAAAAATAAACTATAACAGCAGAACAATAAGTTTACTGTCTATCTTAAATCTAGACTTACCAGCAGGGCCGAAGCCTACTGGAGCCATGGGTTGATTTCCGAAAGGGAAACCTGGGACCGCAAGGCAAAGAAGGAACATAGGTGTGATTTTAGTCAGTAAAAGCCTGATACGCACTCCCGTTTCGCCCTAAAGCGGGAGAAGTCATTGAATGATTTTTCACCTCTAAAAAAACAGACAAACGTGAGAATTATGTTATTATGTATGCAGAAGTTAGCCGTAGGATTGCGTGTTCACTATATATTTTAAACTACGCCTTGTTTACGTGTAGTAGCGTGGGCCATGCTTTGTCACGCACTGGGCATGCATGGCCAGTGACTGCGAACTCTAATTAATGTAATATTAGTTCACCAAAGTGGCCAAACTTGATTTTAAGTACAACTTAGTTTAGAATAATCAGCTTGTAATTTTCCTCGCTGCTTGGGACGTAGACCTCAACATCAGAAGAAAATAAGCTGTAATCTACCAATGGTTAATGCAACTGACAGCTTCTGGAGTGCTGGCCACATACCAGAAGGCATAACGTTAGAAAACTTGCCACAAGATGAACCGAGGACCAAAGGAGAAACTGCCGAGAATGTGCTGGATTCGAGAAGCATGACCAGTAGATGTGGCGACACTTGGGTGCAGCCTTTGTGTCCAGCAGAGTTTGTTTTCCGAGTTAAATTATGAGGCAACCTTAGTGCTTACCACACGTCACATATTTCCTATTTCTATCCTGTTTTCAGAATAGTGGTGATAAAATTATTTGCATAAAGTTACCAGCTTACTTGAAGTTTAACCCTCGACGGAAAGAGAGGTGTTATAGTTTGACGTGTCTGTGTATCGGTGTGTTTGTGTGTCTGTCCGTGCCATCGTAGCTCTTAAACGAATGTACCGATTTTGATGTGTTTTTTTTTTGTTTGAAAGGTGACGAAATCGAGACGGTTTTCAAGGTCATTAGCTCGTTCGTTAGCTGCGGTAGGGATTTTGTCTACAAAATACGACTCACCGAAGTACTACAGACCAAGCTATATTTTTATTTCACTGGTGCATGCCACGCCATTGCCATTGCTAATACCGCTGATATCTTAAAAACGAAAGTTTATGAGTGTGTGTATCCGTTTTATGCCGAGAGCATGTTCCCTTAGGATAATTTTCTACTAACACGTAGGCGAAGCCGCCGGCAGAAGCTAGTGAGCGATAGAATTGATAACCGAATCATCAAAAAAGCATTTGTAAAATCATGTTGACACCAAGTTATGGTTACTAAAAAACTAGCCAAATGCGGGTCGGACTCGCACACGAAGGGTCCCAAACCAAAAAAAAAAAACAACAACAAAATAACGTTTGTTGTATGAGAATACCCTTTAGTTAGTAATTTTATTTTAATGTTATAATTTGTTGTTGTAGTGGCAACAGAAATACACATTCTGTGATATTTTCAACACTCTACCTCTTACGGTTTATGAGATACAGCCCGCTGACAGACGGACTAAACTAAACAGACAGATCGACGGATGAACAACGGAAGCTTATAGAGTTCCGTTGGCACATTTCGGGTACGGAACCTTAAAAAACGATATGATGTGAGAAAGAACCCACACCAACTTTGTTATGTATTCCTAACACAACAAAACGCATAAGTCATATCGCGTTTATTCACAATCGAGCATTGTATCTGGTAAATAGATAAGTGGCATCTCT
Source organism: Mythimna vitellina (assembly GCA_949316375.1). Lineage (NCBI taxonomy): Eukaryota > Metazoa > Arthropoda > Insecta > Lepidoptera > Noctuidae > Mythimna > Mythimna vitellina. Next base: position 9,741,895 of record OX438696.1, read on the forward strand.
CCACGTGATGTATGAGCCGTCGCAGATGATCCACGAGCAAAATGGCAGACCATAACAATCTCTTTTAACGTAGCAAGCGTAAATCCGAACGTAAACCTTCACGTTACGACGTCGTGAAGGTTTTATAATGTTACGTTAAAATGCTCTTAGCAAACAATACCTACTCGCGATGTGATGGAATTTTTATATTTATTATTTACAGATTACAGCATTTCCCTGCATAAAAGCCTCTATGCTCAAAACTCTTCCGATTCGTCTTCACGCTTTTGGAGAGTTTGAAGCATAGAGCCTTCTATGTAAGGATACACTGCAAGATGCGAAGCCAAATATTTTTTTTGAGGCGGAATGTCATTCAAATACTTCTTTTGCTCTAGGGTGGAGTAGGAAGGTGTGTCAGACTTTTACTGACCACACCTGTGTCATTCAGTTACTCTTTGCATTCTAGGAGCACGGGTTTCCTTTCCAGAAAGTCCCCGTAACCCTAGCAGGCATCGGTCCTGCTGATTTCGCTGACATTTCTTTTTTCGTTTTCATCTCTTGGCGATGGCCCTGCGACTCCCAACGCTCGAGACGTCTCCTGACGCAATGACTGGGGCGTGAGGATGATAGAGATAAATTACGAACACTGCTCGAAGATGTGATAAAAAAAACCAACGCTCATCAACTTTTTGATCCATAGCATGACCCGCTACCACCGAGATTTAAACTACGGAGACCTATATGAAAAATTTTTAATCGGTTGCTAAGCCCATATTATCGGAAAAAGCAAAAATCGTCTCGAAAATACAAAGATACACACCTCGGAAATATACAAAATGGGCTCTTTAAGTCAAGAGTCTAATATTCCCCATCTTCCTCTATGCGTCGGAGATATAAACGGACACTTCGTGAAACCGAGAAACAGAAAGTTGACGCGTTGAAGATGTGGTGTTGGAGATGGATTCTGGGAGTATCTTGGACAGAGTTGCGTACAAATGATTCCATATTAAAAGAACCCAGCATCAGACGATGCCTATTATGCACCATGCAGTCGCGCATTTTCACCTTCTTCGGTCATATATCTAGTCGTGGTAATGACTCCATAGAGCGTCTCGTAGTGCACGGCAAAGTTGAAGGCAAAAAATTACGTGGTAGATCACTAATAAGATGGACAGACCAGATCAAGGCCGCAACTAAGTGCTCGGTTTACGAATGTATCCGGAGCTGCAGTCGGCGATGAATGGCGCCGTTTACCCAGGATGATCACATCTCACGACCACTCTGGCAAGAGTGTACCGACTGAGAAGAAGTCACGAGGGAATGGTTACTTCTAGGCAAGCGTGCTCCCTCGTCGACCACATCATTTTTGCCATCATCAGGACTGGTCGCGCGAGCATATCAATAATAAATTTTATATACATAATTCTCGAATTAAATACTTGTCCCACCGCAAAAAAAAATAAGTTAACATTAATTCGTTATTTAACTGCTAACAAATCTTATTTTCTAAATACCTTTTTGAATACTTTCAAATGCTGCCTTCACACTATCAATATTTATACTTCTTTTCAATTAAAAGAAACAACGGACTCGGAGAAATTAATGCGAATTTTACGTAAAATAAACAGCTCGATTTTAAACAATATTTGCTTTGAATATTGTTTCATTCTTCGAATTTTTTAATTATAATTTGTATCGTTAACACACCATTATTTCAATTAATGAAAATATTTAGAAAGTAAACGAACATTGTAAAATGAATTAATAGGTATTAGTTAATTTGGTAATTTACTTGATAAACAGTTTAGAATATCAAGAGAAATTTCCACTGTGAATTTATGTAGAATTTAATTAAGTTTAGAAGCAAAATTAATTAATGCAATTTGCATTTCATCAGTTTCGAACCCATTTCGATAGTTTGAGAAAAACATAGAAGAATCTTTAATAATATATATACATCTTAACTATTATAACTTAATAGGTATTGAAACAAACTGAAAATAACAATATGTACACACGGGTAGAAAAAGAACTCATAGGGCATCAAAAAATTCGTCCACATCGATGTCAATGGGAAAAGTGCCTAGAACGCTGGCAGCATTGGCACGCTTGAGAATATGTTTAATTTAAATAAACGAATATTAAGATCAATTACATTCACTAAACGAAAATCAATCGTAGGTATTTTGGGCCACGGGCCACGGGGAATTTCTGAAAGGGAAACCGTAATTCCAAAAAACAAAGGACAACTTATGAACACTGGTGTGTTTTTGTCAGTAAAGGTGGGATACTCCTTCCCGCACCATCGCAGAGTAACAGAAGTCATTGGATGATTTCCCGTCACAAAAAAAAATATATTCAACGCGGAAAATAAGACATTTTCTACCAAAGTAACCCTAATTAAACAGATTGTCATCTATTGGATACTTTATTAAATATTTATCTTTTATACATAAAAGGTGAAACTGAATGACTAACATATCAACGCACAGCCGAAACTACTGAGACTAGGAACGTCAAATTTAGCACAAGTTTACTTCTTATGAAGTAAGCGAGCGCTAAGAGAGAATTTTCCTAAATTCACCCCCTAAAGGGATGAAATGGGGGTTCATAAATTTGTATGAAAAAAACAACTTTCACGCGGGCGAAGCCACTTGCAGAAGCCAGTTTATTTATTGCTAGAATTTAAATATGTACGAAATAAAAAATATTTGATTGATTGATACTTTAATTCTTTATTGTACTCGGTGATACAGGCAGTCTATTTACAAAAACGAGCTTAATTCAGTAATGAGTTTAAGTGAGAGAGCCTATTCAAGGGTTGAATCCAGAGCACAATATAAACCAACATAAATAAGTGTAAAAAAGTAGTAATAGTATTGATTGATTTAGTTTCAGTTATATTTCTAAACAATCCAGGTAATATTTAAAAACAATATAAATCAAAACAATTACCTAGGCCTAAGCTATAAAAAGCAAAAATCAAAATAATTACTTCTTAAAACTTCAAGCCCAAAATTAAAAAGTAATGAACTCTTGTTTCACATTATGTGAAGCAGTCACGAATATTTTACCATAATTGCCGCCATAGAAGTCATGTTCATTCTGACTATTCGTGACAAATAACTGAACACTTAAAAAAGGCCTAATTGGATGGTTTCATTGGTGTATGGGGTCTAACAACCAAACTATGAGTTAGCAGAGTTCGTTGAAAACAAATGCCGTATGAATTTGGTATTGCTTATTCCAATTGGACGAATGGTACTTGTAATAGCTTGTACTATTGTGACGTTCTAGCTTAATAACAGGTCTTTATCTATGAAATTGCCGTTTCTTAAAACGGGTTACTTTGCACTGTGATATCTGCATTGACTTATAATAATAAGTTCAAATAATATTTATATCAAAGGTAATAATAATATAATAATAATCATTTTTATTTGCAAACAAATGTCACTAATTACATAACTGCTCTGTCTCCTGAACTAGGTAGTGAACCTGTATCTCAGGAGACAGAGGTACGTTATTCTTTTTTAGGGTTCCGTTTTACCCTGGTTTTATCTATATTTAGAAATATATAAGCATGCTTATTAGTCGTCTAGTACTCATATCACAAGCTCTGCTTAGTTTGGGATGACAACGCCAGTTGTGTGCAAGTTGTGAAATATTATTGTTATGGAATATTATTAATGCAACCTACTCTAAATAGAATAAAGTGTAAAATACTAACTGCTTCCAGCGACTTCCCCTGCGTAATAGTAGGAAATTATTCCAAGGGAATATATATGCCCGGATGTCACCATTGTGTGGATCGCCCGGAGAACACAGTGGACAAACGGTAGATGAGCACCGCCGTGTCCTCGTGGCCGCGATCGGCGGCAACGACCTCTCGCGTCGAGCCATGGTACAGGCCATGATCCGAAGCGAGGAGGAGTAGCAGGCGGTCGCCTCCTTCTGCGAAGCAGTAATGCTAGCGAAGGAGCCGCACTCGAGAGCAAACGACCCTCACCCGCCAGCCGCTGGGATCCCGATCCCGATTTCCAGCCACAGTCAACATTGGCTTGCGGACGGCAAGCAATAGGTAGCACGCCGTCCGCTCGCCGGTAACCGTCCAGACCGAGCCCAAATCGTAGACGGCGCGTAGTGTTTCACGAGCGCCTCAAGAAGATGTCCGCAAATCGTAGGGGCCCAGCAGGGTAGAAGGTGACTGGGGCCATGGGTTAAGTGAAAGTGAACCCAGTTGCCCTGGAACAAAGGCAAAAATGGAACAGGAGTGGGTTTTAGTCAGTAAAAGTCAGAGGCGCCCTCGCGCTCCGCCAAAAAACCGAGAAGTCATTAGATAATTTCCCACCATAAAAAAGGGAATGTATATACTTACCCCCGGGATAAAAAGTTTTTATGTGCTATTCCAGGACGTGGTCTACCGGTGCACCAAGTTTCATTGAAATAAAAAATAAAAATTAACAAACTTTCAGCTTTGGTTTAACGAATTTATTACTCATTCCTCATACTTCACTTTATAATGAGCTTCACTAAAAATAATAAATATAATATAACATACAGCGATCGAGAAATATCCATAAATGTATATTCTTAATTTTGTTTTAAATACTACAAGCGATTTACTATCCTTAATATTATTTGGTAGATTATTATCCTTATAATTTATACCTGTTACTGTGATTTTAACCGACGAGCGCTTTGTTGTCCGTCTGACTGTCTGTCTGTCTGTTAAGACCCTTTATCTCGGGAACGCGTGGAGGTATCGAGTTGAAATAAATACCATATACTCAAATCTGCGGCCCCTTAAAACTGTGAAAAAATCAAACCTCTGAATTAACAAAAAAAAAAGATACGGCCGCTTATGTCGCAAAAAACGTGTTTTTCAACACTCTCAAGGGAATCAAAATTCGTATGGTACTTCCCGTTGATCTAGAATCCTGAAATTTGGCATGGAACAAGGTCTCATAGCACAAGTACAGGAAAAAATCTGAAAACTGTAAATTTGATGTACCGTTTATTATTATGATTATTATTAAAAAGAAAACGTTAAACCAGGGCGCGAATTCGTGATGATTTTTGAAGAGTTTATAGGCATAATTTAGAACAAAGATAGGCCTATCATTCTTAAGCTGGGCACTATCGCCTTCCTTAAAGAAGAGTATCACCACACTTCTGGTCTATACTTGTGGCATTCTTCCCTCGAATATGACGGAATCAAATAGCTTCTAAAGGGCCTTAAGAAACGATTTCCAACGTTCCTTATAAAGTTTGGCTGTAATTCCGTGATCACAAGACATCTTATTGTTTTTAAGCTGTGTTAGATCACTATAGAAGTCTGTTCACAAAAACAATGCAAATAATACGGCAACCAATAAACCGTAGATTTTATGACGAAATAACAACAGGCCTATTTCGTCGCAACCTCTGTAAAACTTTATCGATCAATCATTCGCCAACCCAAAAAGGCGCCAAACCACTGTGGTAAGAATTAGAGCAAATCGAATTTCCACGGGGCGGGTTTAGAGCAAAGTTCCATTATTATCTAACACTGCTTTGCTACAATATAAGAACAGTAGTGGGTGAGTTCAGCAAAATGACATGTGACAAAAAGCATTAAGATTGCCACTAAAGCCACAAAAAAAAATAAAGCAGAAATCAGTTTCAGGGATAAATCAAAAAATAAATATCCTCCAATCACTCGGTCGGATTCAAGAATATAAGACCAGGCATAATTCAACACCAGGCGATATATTCAGTAAATTCCCACTACAAAAGAATTTGGGTCAGATTAAAAAAACACATGCTAGTTAAAATATTCATCGTACGGAACCCACTCCACGCTTGCATTTATTTGTTATTACGTCATTTTTTAAATATATATTTTATTTACTCCAATAAAATACTTATGATTAAAACTGAAGGAATATTACCTGTCCCTGTAAATATGTAAAGTTATGTTGTATTATGTTTCATTTTAGCTATAGTAATCGTAGCAGTCACTTGTTTTCTTACTTTTATATTTACTACTATATTTTCTTACTTTATTTTTATATGTACTAGCTTTTGCCTACGACTTCATCCGCGTAGAAGACGAAAATGGTTTTATTAGGTTTTTTGAGATACGAAAATATGAAATATTATTTATTATCTTCGTAGTGTGTGTTTCTTAAGATAAAATATTATAGTATCTTAGCCGTGTGCAGCGCTCCTTAGTGAACTCCACTGCGGGTGACGTAACCTATGACAAACTTATTATTTGCGTTTGGTACAGTAATCGGGTCCAGGGGTCGAACCGCAAAATTAGGTTTGTTTTTTATTGTATTTACTTTTCCGGGATAAAAAGTACCCAGTTTGATGCCCAGGATATTAAAGAATAATTATACCAAGTTTCATCGTAATCGAACCGGTAGTTTTAGCGTGATGCCTGAACAAACAGACAGAGAGACAAAAATTTTTTAACACATTTTTGGGTTCGGTGTCGGTCAAGTAACACCCTGCCATTTATTTTTTTTATATTTTCAATGTACAGAATTTTCACTTCTACAGATTTATTATAAGTATAGATGTGTGTATTTATGTATCTATTGTACTTGTTTTTTTTATTATTTAATTACTTTTGAAATGCACCAAGTGCAACCCCATTTTATATTCAAGCAATCTCTGACCATTTCAGGTTGCCTGGAAGAGATCGCAGAATGCAATAAGGTCGCCAATTATAGGTATGTTTTAAGTTTAAGGATCAAATTATTATATTTATTATATTGGTGTACAATAAAGTATATATAAATAAATAAATAAACTGTATATTTCGGTAAGTTTTTATTGAACGGTTGCTATATTTTTTTTCATCTTTAAAATAAATTTAGATCACACGATTACAATATCGTTCTTATTTTATAGCATTTATTCGTAGTTACAAAAATACCGAGACGAGCAAATATTTAATGGTTTTTAATATTTTCATAGTTAATACATTAATTAAAATTTTTAGAAAAAAAAGGAGTTTTAGGTATTTGTTATTTCATTTAAAAATATCTGATACATGTAAATATGAATACTACGTATTACTCAGGGGTATTAAATCCATGATGAACATCTCCACTAATATTATGAAGAGGTAAAGTTTTTTTTTTTAATATTTTGTTTGTTACCTCCTAGGTAATCTCTGAAAATATTGGTCCGATTGCTAAAAAAATATCACGGATAAAAAACTGCTTTATTCTTGAGTGACGAAGGCTATATTTTATGTATGCGAGCAAAGCCGCGGGCAATAGCTAATTTACAATAAAATACGAAGACATAATTACTGACCAGTTTTACTTTCACCGAATACAGTGCAAATAATATCGAATCCGTAAACAATAGCTATTAGGTACCGTATGCAACACAACTTAAAAGTTTCCCCCATTTCTTTCCTACACAAATGGTAGAGAATGAAACCTATGGCCGTGTTTCCTGCATGTCCTGTGGGTGTACTCCAGTACTGTAGCTCGCAGTTTTCAGCCATTTAGCCAGTACACACTTCAACAACACGGATCCGGCCCAATTATACGGAACTCTATAATGTAGAAACTTTGCACTTTTAGAATTACGCGGACTAGCAAGAATAGTACGGGAAATGCACCTTTATGATGTTTCTTTTGGGTAATATTGAGCTAGGTTGAGATCTAATGTGTTCTATTAAGAGCTGGTTGCAGTCATAGAGTATTTTGTGGGTAATGGTCTATGTCGACTTCGCGGCCCCGTTGACAGCGATTTTATTTTTATTAAGGATCATAGTACGTACCTATTAAGGATTTTTGTTTTTGCCAGACCCTTTTAAAAAAAAGCTTTTTTATTTTATGTAAGTTTCAAATATTTCCGCAACATAATCTCGTATATATTACACGTAAGTTAGGGTCAGATTCGTGAAGCCAACTATTTTATACCATGTTTTGATTATTACCCAACATTGGTTGGTCATATGGTCAATTTAAATAAAATAATTTATCATAATGTTCTCTTTTATATTTATGGATTTCCAGAAGTTCAAAAAAGTTCAAAATCAGTGCGACCTCGCCTTAAAAGTCTACTGTCCACGATCGCGTAGCTTCATAGACGCGTATTTATTTCTTTTATTATTTATGTACACACAAATATACGAAAGAAGATATTGTAAAAAAAATTACAAAGGTACTGCTTATTTCAAAAAGAAATTATTCGTATTCGTCAATATATTTATTTAAACTTCATGTATAGTAGTGGTACATAGGCGGACTTAATGCAACAAGGCATTCTCTACCAGTCAACTTTTGGGTTATAAAAAAAACAACACTATGGTAGGTGTGCCCAATAAATAAATAACAGATATATCAAGTACAATGTAGTATCATTAAATTAAGTTACAATAATAAAATACTTATATATGGTAATATTACAAACATATAAATACATTATAATAAGAAGAACTTAAAAAATAACAATTATGACGAAGACCGTAACACTTCGTGTAGCCTACTCACAGCTTACATACACAACCATGAAGCTCTCGAAACTTTGAAGATAAATGAAATACATGTTACTAAAAGAGTTATGAGTATACATGTGGATGGGTGGAGACGGAGAGGGAGGCCAAAGAAAAGATGGATGGATTGTGTGAAGAGTGATATGAAAGGAAAGGAAGTTAGTGATAGTATGACGGTTGACAGGATAGAATGGAAGAAAAAAACGTGTTGCGCCGACCCCAAATAAGATGGAACAAGGGCAGGAAGATGATGATGAAGCTCTCGAGACTTTGGTCGTGTGCTGTCGTGTCGTTGCTGCTTCGTCGACATAGTTTCATAGTTTTGAATGTAAGCCTCACGCAGGCGGATACCAAGCGTAAAATGACGAATACGCGCTTATGAAGCTACGCGACCGTGGACAGTGGTCAAAATTCTCGAAAATAATTCGAGAATTTTTGTGTACTGTTTAGTATCCATTACTTTTTTGCTAATTTCTCTGTCTTCTGCTATGGTCAGGGCTGCGAGATTGTTTGAAACAATTACCGCGGTTCTGGAACACAAAAGGCAACTGAACTAACACCCATGGATGATGCGATAAAGAACCCCCGGGCCCTGGAATGAGGGCAAAGAAGGAACAAGAGTGGGTTTTAGTCAGTAAAAGTCTCTGACACTCTTACTCGCTCCACCCAGACAGGGAGGAGTTATTTGATCTTTTTCCACCAAAAAAACTATCTCATCATTCCTGTAGTCATCATTTCTTATGGTTTTTTTTTCAGTCTTTGATATAAAATACAAAATAGTCATTTTTTTGTTGTAGTTCCAACTACATAAGCCTATAAGCATAATCAGCCTTTGAATGTTCCCACTGCTGGGAATCAGGCCTCCTCTCTAGGAGAGGGAATGGGCCGTAATCCACCACGCGGACCCAGTGCGGGTTGGCGAATGTCACATGTCTTCGAATTTTTGGTTCTAGGACATGCCGGTTTCCTCATGATGTTTTCCTTCACCGTTTTGAGAGCAGTGGTGATGAAATAAATTACACAAAGTAATGCGCCTGGCTGGGTTTGAACCCGCGACTTACAACTCGTAAGTCGGAGCCGTTACCACTCGGCCACCACTGCTCTAACCACTGTTCCAACTACAAGTAGGTAAAAATTTTAAATCGCGACATCGTTAATTAAAACACTAAAATATCTAAAACGCTATTAAAACCCTTTTGGATTAGCAAAACTCAGAAACTACGACTCACTCCGTGACAAAGGACTTACCTGTTTAAAACGATTAAAAGTTTGAAATAGTGAACTGAAATTTTCATTTATCAAACGCGTTTTCAAATGTATTTTTTAATAAATGCTTTAGTATATTTTGTACGGAACGTACTTTCAATACCTACATGGTTCATACTCCTATGTTTTATTTTGCGTTTATTATAATCGAGACCACTCTAGAGAAGATGACATAGCTGTGCAAAAAAGAGCCTGGAACGACTAAGGCAGTCAATGGTGTATCTAATAGTGGGACAGCTTCGAAAAAATGTAAAAAAAAAAACAAATATTAATGTCTAATATTAATTATACAATAATAAACTAGCTTCTTCCAGTGGCTTTGCCTGAGTGATAGAAGAAAATGATTCCTAGAAATAATTATAAAAATTATCACTTTTTTTTGGTGTGAATATCATCTTATGACATCCCTCGCTCTTGAATGGGGCGGGAGATAGTGTCAGACTTTTACTGACTATAAACCTACTCCTGTTCCTTCTTTGCCTTTGTTCCAGGGCCCCGGGGTTCGTTTTCGCACAACCCATGGCCCCAGTAGGCTTCGACCCTGCTGGGCTACATCCTCATCCATGTGGCTTTGTGATAATCTCGTGTGCCAAATCACACTAGTATTACATGGGCGACAGTTTATGAGTGTGTATTTGTACATATGTATGTTTGTTACTTTTTCACCCTCGCACAGGTAAACGGATTTGGATGAAATTTGGCACACGGATGGACCATGTCCTCGAATTGCACATATGATACTTTTAATGCCCGGGAGTATGTGTGATTTCATACAGCGAAAGAATAAAGTGGATATGCCTCAAAACCCAAGATTAAATTTAAAGAGCAGATTTTTTATGACGCTATCAGAAATATAGCAAAAAAAATTTCTTCCTGCATTAATGAAGAGGAGAAAGTATATAAATTTATTAACCTCACCTCAGTTGACGTAGTGAGATCTTTTTCACAAAAAAATACTAATAAAAATTTTATTTATTTATTTATTTTTGTACACACAAACACTTAAAAATGAAAATAACAAAAGCAGATAGAAGATCACAAAAGTACTGCTTATTTCAAATGAAATTTCTTCCAGCAGACCTGCGACAGGAGAGTTGGATAAGAGATGTAGACACAGTGTATACAAATAAGTTAGAAAATTAAAAATATACTATTGTATGTCAATTATCTTTGCTTTATTTGTCTTATCTAACTCTGAGGTTTTTATTATTATTTACAGTATTTGTAATATTTTTGGCCACACGGGAAGATCCTTCTTAATATCAACATTTCGATGCAAGTACATGAATAACCTTTGACCTCTGTTTATTACTTGTATGTTTTTTACAGCTCCGTTCAACTTTTTGAGCGAGAAAGAGTAACATACATTATAGCATAGCATAGTCGGCCTTATAATGTTCCCACTGTTGGGACTCAGGCCTCCTCTCTAGGAGAGGGAATGGGCCATAATCCACCACGCGGGCCCAGTGCGGATTGGTGGATGTCACATGTCTTCGAATTTTTGGTTCTAGGACATGCCGGTTTCCTCACGATGTTTCCCTTCACCGTTTTGAGAGCAGTGGTGATGAAATAAATTACACAAAGTAATACGCCTGGCTGGGTTTGAACCCGCGACCTACAACTCGTAAGTCGGGGCCGTTACCACTCGGCCACCACTGCTCAACATACATTAACACACACATATTATACACACATTCAAACTCACACTTTTTATTAATATGTACGACTCACCTACAGAAACGCATGAAGCCAAATTATAGCCGAAATAAAATTGCTTTCCACGAATAAAGTGTAAAGAAATACGAAAACAATTTGCTAGAGCCTAGAATTGCTTGTAAGCTGAAGTTAGTGGGAAATAATTACTGTGTTTCGTAGTCATGAGCTTTAGTTTCAGGTTATTTTGCATTCGCCATTATTTCAACCTGGACGGCCAAACTGACGTGAAAAGGTCGAAAACTACACATCTACATAGAAAATGGTTATACTAAGGCTTTTATTTTGCACCTTCCATTGTTTTGAACCTATTCCCTGGCAAATGATATATTTGTGCCTATAATATAATTTTAATCCACATGGCTTTTAGGTGGGTAATCATCCAGTGACTTCTCCCGCTCTAGGGCGGGTGCGAAGGCGTGTCAGACTTTTACTTACTAAAACCCACTCCTATGTTCCAGCATCCGGGGTTTTTCTTTCAGAAGCAACCCAATGGTTTTTCTGATATATCCTTGAGGCGCGTGTGGAACACTACATAGCTCACACCTTACTTTACAATTCTACTTTAAAATTGTATTAATAAATATACCGATTTCAAAATAATTCAAATGATTTGTTAATAAATATCATCATTTTAATTTATTTCCATTTTATAAAGCCAATTAAGTAATGTCAAAATGAGTTTTAGAAATAACTATTGTATAAATGTGCATATCAATCAAGCTCTTTAGAAATAAGTACATATCCTTATTGGATTTCCTAATTTACATAACATTGAAGTACATCAGCTTCAAAAGATTTTCCACTGTTATCACTGGGAACCTATTTTAACGTAAACCTATAAAATAATTACGTTCCTATACTTTCTGTAAAGATAATATTTAAGGAGCACGTTCCATTTTACGCTGTTTGCATCTCATGTAGTCGTTCAATATATTCTTGTTTTAGAAAATCGTCGCTTCTGCAGTGTCTCCATTACAAAATATCATGCTTCTAGCTGTGTAACGCGGCTATCTTGGAAAAATATTGTTGAATAAATAGGACACTATTAGATACGGAAACGGGAAAAAATGATCGGAAAACATTCTTGATGAAAGGTAAATGTATAATGGATTTTTTAAGATGGGAAATTATTAAAGAACTTCTCCCGCTCTAGGATGGAGTGAAAGGACTGTCAAACTTTTACTAACCAAAACCCACTGTTGTTTTTTTGCATTACAGAGCCACGATAACTCGAGGTGAAATTATATTTCTCTTGTTTTGTTTTCAACAGGCTTTAACACATTGTTTTAGTTTATTTATTTTTTAAAAGAGTCGCACGGTCATCTTTATACCATCATCTTCCTGACCTTGTCCCATCTTATTTGGGGTCGGCGCAACACGTTTTTTTCTTCCATTCTATCCTGTCAACCGTCATACTATCACTAACTTCCTTTTCTTTCATATCACTGTTCACACAGTCCATCCATCTTTTCTTTGGCCTCTCTCCCCCTTTCCACCCATCCACATGTATACTCATAACTCTTTTAGTAACATGTGTTTCATCTCTCCTCTTTACATGACCATACAAAGACAAACGATTCCCCTTCAACTTTTCAGTCACTGGCGCCACTTTCAAGCTTCCTCTAATACATTCATTTCTCACTTTATCCATTCTCGTCACACCACACATCCATCTCAACATCTTTATACCATGTTTATACCATCTTTATATCAACATCTTTATACCATGGTTTAATATTATTGATCACCTTCTATTGCATTTGTAACTTTGAGGTTATCTTACAAACAGAACTTCACTGGGACCACCGATTATCTTCATACAAAAAGCTCACAGATTATTTACTCTTAAGGCTCTTTTGTGGTTCCCTACAGGACGGTGAAAACGACAGGATACGAAGGGATTTTGACCGTTTAAGTGGGATTCTATGTTGATACACTTTACCGTGTGGAGTACAACATTAATTTTAAAGTTTGATATGAGCGCACCGCAACGACTGTGCGAGGGCATAGGGGCCTCTTAATTATTCCGCAGGGTATGTGCGTGACAGAGAAAAGCTATAAAAAAAACACGCTCGTTGTCTAGTCCGCGTACATATTTTAGTATTACGTTGAAACTTTTTGAGCTGAGGTATTAAAAACATATGTATGGTGCATGACCTACATGTACGTTTAATTATTTTTATTTTAGCGCGGTTACTCAAGGTCATAAGCGCTACTGTTGAGCGTAAGGTCCTTTATTTGTTTTTTTTTTTAAGTTTTAAGGTGTTAAATCATCTAATGAATTGTCTCGCTCTAGGGCGGAATGAGAGGGCATGTCAGAATTTTACTGACTTAAACCACATCTATGTTCCTTCTTTGCTTTGTTTTTTCGGCAGCAAAATCATTTAATGACATCCCCTGCTCTTGGGTGGAGGTTGGCGTGAGGAACGTTGCCTCACGCGTGCGGCCTCCTCCTTTGCTAGCATTACTGCTTCGCAGAAGGAGGCGACAGCCTCTCTCTTACTCGCTCCGGACCATAGCCTGTACAAAGGCCCGGCGCGAGAGATCGCAGCCGCCGATCGTTCCCACGAGAACATGGCGTTGCCCTGCCCAGGCGGGGCACACATCCACCGTGTACTCCGGGCGGTCCACACAATAGTGATACCCGGGCGGAAACCTCCCGAACTTACCATGTCCGGTGAAGACCTGCATCAAGCGAAAGGTAAGGACGCCGTGAGGTCTTTCCAGCCACGCCTCAAAGAGGGGACTTACCGCCATTATTATGGCGTGTCCAGCAATGAGTCGCGACAGTCGCTGTCTCCATTTCACCATGAGATCCCACCGGAACTATGTCTGCCATGCCGCAACTTGTCGCGGCAGCGGAGTTTCGCCCCGGCGTCAGCACACATGCTTAGTAAAGACAATTTATTCGTTTAGGATATAATTAAATTACTTATTGGTCTGTATATACGGCTAGACTGTAACAAAATTAGGGTTCATCCTTTAGAAGTACTCTAGGACCAGGTAAAAAAAAAAGACGGGTTGCACTCCGGGAGTGCCGGCAGAAGTGAAAACTTGATTATTAACGTTGAGCATGTTTGATATTTTGGAATGGTTAGGGAATAATTTTGCACCAATTGCTTTATCAGTATAAAAGTACTATCATTTATGTGGTAGAATACAATATTCATTTATTGCGCTATCGTACACAAACATGACAATTTCGATATTACACACATAAGTTTAGACTGCGGATTGTTGTGATACCGCAAGTTTAATTCATTCATTTAAAAACTAAAGTCTTAACTTCTTGCAGATTCAAGTAAAAATGTCAATTTATTTTTGTAATCCGAGTGATTACAAAAATAAATGAAGTAAATAAATGAATAAAAAGACTTAAAACATAACTTGCGAAATGTGGGTGTACTATTCGGTGCACCCCTGCCTGAGCCTTCGGGGATTACAGGATGTTATGTTATCATTGAATCCTGCCTAAAGAATTTGTAATTAAAAGTGTGGAAGTAATCTGTCGCACATGAAAATGTGTGCGATACATCTTTTCACAGGCGCTTAGTAAGCACGTAAGCAGGAACGTCACATTCGATCTTACTACAGAATTAGCTGAGAATTTATCGGTTTCCTATACCAATAACACTCGTGCTTTTTAACTTACTTGTAATCAAATTATTTTTAAAGCAGATTTAAATAAACTGAACTTTATTTTACCAAACAACAAACGCCTTAGTGAAAATGTTTAGCATAAATTGCTACTATATACATCGGAAGGTACTTATTGCGATTGAACGATTTCCTTTTTTATTTTATTATCATGATTGTGCTTGCATCTTAAAAGCCTTCACAAGTACTTTTAATAGCTACTAGATACTAAGAAAGCTGCAAACTCAAAGACAACACTGTCGTATTGATTTTAGAATCTCTTGTCATTATGCGTCAATCAATAAAATTGCAAGGAAATACGGAATTTTAGCTACACTAACATACCTACAGGTACGTAACGTTTGTAAATAGCACGTAAATTGCCTTCGTAGTTACCACGGTGCGAATCCCCCAAAGACCACGGTTCTATCACAATCTTAAGGACGATGAAGATAGCCAGAGGACTAGGTTTCGCGGCGCTGCGCCGGCGCGCGGCGGGTGGCAATTTATTTAATAGATTTGTCAGCTTTATCCCTAAAGCATTAGGTTCAAAGTTGATTGGAAACATTTAAAAATTTCTTTAAATGATTTTAAACCATAAAATGTTGAAGGTTAAGTTCAAAATCGAATGAGAAAATTTGACTGGTGGCCGTCTTATGCTTTTTCGATCAGGTCACGTGTCCTGACGCGAGTTTAAGATTTTATACCCATTACAGAAAAAGTGCTCAACGCCGCTAAAGAAGTTTTCACTTCAAAAAAAAAAAACATACTAAACACGGATTATGCAGCTTTAAAAAACATGGAACTTAACAGTACCAACAACGGTACTAACGGTAGACATAGCTATTCATGACTTCGATCGCAGTGAGGTGGTTGCACTTCGCCTGCTTATAAATGAAACAACTTCTTCGGAACAATCGATGAAATTCAATATGGGAGGGTGAAGAGCCAGCTAATATTGGATTCTGAATTCTTTTTTAGGGTTATCCAAAGAGTAAAACTAGGATCTGCGAAGTAGAAGACTGCGCTTTCCGTCCGTCTGTCACCAAGCTATATCTCATAAACCGTGATAGACAGTTTTTTTTTTTTTTATTGGGTGGGAAAATCATCTTATGACATATCCCGCTCTTGGGCGGAGCGAGAGATAGTGTCAGACTTTTACTGACTAAAAACCCACTTCTGTTCCTTCGTTGCCTTTGTCCCAGGGCCCCGGGTTTCGTTTTCACACTACCCATGGCCCCAGTAGGCTTCGACCCTGCTAGGCCCCTACGATTTGCTGACATCTCCCTGAGGCGCGCGTGGAACAATACGCGCCGTCGACGACTTTTGCTCGGTCCGGACGGTTACCGGACGGTCGTACGGCGGGCTACCCATTGCTCGCCGTCCGCAACCCCTCCTCGCTCCGGACCATGGCCTGAAACAAGGCCCGGCGCGAGAGATCGCCGTCGCCGAGCGCCCCCACGAGGACACGGCGTTGCTCTGCCCAAGCGGGGCACACCTCCACCGTGTGCTCCACCGTGTCCTCCGGGCGGTCCACACAGTGGCGACACCCGGGCGTCACTTCCGCACGAATCCGGTGCAGGAACTTCCCGAACTTACCATGTTAGGTGAGAACACAGTGGGTGAGAACCTGCGTCATGAGAAAGGTGAGGACGCCGTGAGGTCTTTCCAACCACGCCTCAAAGAGGGGACATACCGCCATAATTGTGGCGTGCCCAGAAGTAAACAAATGTGGATAAATCTTGAACGAGTTAGGATGCAATCACTCACATCCACCACACTAGTGCATTATTGCAGTCGTGCGTGAAGGAGCGATTATGAATGAACTCTCTATATATATTATAGTTTATTCATTCTTGCTGCGAGTTGATTTTGACAGGCTATGTATTTATTAAAGTGTTTCGCTTGGTACCTACAACGTGTGACTGTGGCTTTTCTTTTTGTTCTGTTCGAAGTATGAAAATCTTGTCTTTTTCAGCGTCGTTTCTTTTTTGTCGTAGTTGGGTTTTAGTTTGTTACTTTTTTTATTATACATAAAGGAGGACGACAAGTATGTATAGAAGGTAAGCGCAAATTTAATAATATACTTAATCATAACACTAAACACCAAAAATACCCTCAACCAAGGAAGATACAGATATATATAGATTACATTAGTAGGATTTTGATTTATTCAAATAAACTGCTCTTAATAAACTAAGTGTTTGAATAACAGCACCGTTTTTGCAGTGATTCAGCGATTGGCTGCGAAGCGATACGTGACGCAAGTTCGATTCTTACACCGAACAAATATAATTATGTTCTGTACAGCCCCCTTAGCCAAGTTACGATCGTTCCGTTTGCGTCGAACGCCTCGAGTAGGCCATGCCTTCGATTCCTTTGTTGTGACGTCATCTCAACGTGTTCAGAACAAAGGAATCGGAGGCGTGGCCTACTCGATGCGCTCGACGCAAACGGAACGATCGTAACTTGGCTAGGGGGGCAGATAGTTGTTCCTAGTCTTGGTATCTTGTGTATGTGTTCACATGAGGAGAAATTCTTATAAAGACAAAGTTTAAATAAAAATCGGAGGCTTCTCCTGAAGCCTCCGATTTTTTTTATCCTCCTGGATCGGGAGGGCATGTCAGACTTTTACTGACTAAAACCCACTCCTATTCCTTCTTTGCCTTCGTTCCAGGCCCCTGGGGTTCTCTTTCGCTCATCCCGACTACAGTGTTCCTAATATCTCTACGTAGGTACCCAAAAAACAAACAATGTTCATTACTAGAAAATGCAAAGGATCTCGATAGACGTCAATTCAAGACAGCTACGTCTTTATTTGTTTTTGAAATTAAAAATGTCAATGAATGTAGAAGGTTCAATGACCATTAGCATAGCGTAGTCAGCCTTATAATGTTTACACTGTTGGGACTCAGACCTCCTCTCTAAGTAGTATAAAATACACAAAGTAATACGCCTGGTTGAATTTGAACCCGCGACTCGTAAGTCGGGGCCGTTACCATTCGGCCACCACTGCTCTCAAATCCAATTCCATTATTTTATGTTTATCTGGCGCCTACTTTAGTCGTAAATCAATATCATCATCATCATCATTTCAGGCGATAGATGCCCGTAAATCAATATCTATGTAAATTATAGAATGATTAACTCGCATGTTGCTCTCTAAAATTAAATTGTTTAATTAATTTCAGTTCGTTTCAGTTCGCGCTAAACTAAAATGCATGTTTGATACCTGATTGATATAATTTATATCATTAATTGGTACCTAATTAGCCGCAATATGTAAAATATGTGGTAGCCAGGAGTAGGTTCTTATACCCAGTGGTAGGGTCCACAACATGTTTCTTTTTTTCAAGATTTTACTGTATCATATAAAGGACGTAATTTTGTGAGTAGTAGATAAGTTTTTTTCAGTCTCGTTTATATTGTACTAGCTTCTGACAACGGCTTCACCCTCGTCATGGTAGTTTTCTCCTAACAAACTTTGAAGCCCCGTTTCTCCCCTTGGGGGGCGAATTTTGGAAATCCTCTCTTAGTGCTCGTCTACGTCATAAAAGAAAACTATGTTTAAAATTTCACGCCCCTACTCCCAGTAATTTCAGCTGTGCGTTGATATGTCAGTCAGTCAGTTTCTCCTTTTATGTATATAGATTATTATATTGTAGGTGTAACTTAATGGCAAACAAACAATTGGAAAATTAAAACAAAAATAAATACATACTTATAGAAATACATACAAATAACCAAAATTATTATTAGAAACGAATACAAGAAATGAACACTGTAATGATTCTACCAACTTCTTGCGAATGTCGTCACATTCAACACAATTGAAAAATTTAATTAATCTTGCGTTGTCGTAAGTTTTGTAACTATTTTGGTGTCCAATATGACTTATTCTATTCTATTCCAATCGTGCAATACAAATAGGACTTTTGTATGAAAAAAAATACGCAGCGTTTTACTAAATTATGTCCATTTGGCTTCAGCCTTACACAAAAGAAGCACCCATTCATCTCGTATTGTCGCGTTGTTCATAATTTATTGCCAAAATACAATCAAAGCATTACGCAGTTCAGAGTGGTGTTACCAAGCTTACCGTCCGGACGTCCGGTAAGAACCGAGTCGTCAGCAGTGCATAGGGTGGCTCCTCAAAGAGATGCCAGCAAAACCGCAGTTTCAGAAGGGCTGATGCCTGCTAGGGCATCCTGGTGCACAAAGGGCAATTGAACTACACAACTGGGTTTTAGTCAGTAAAAATCTGACACGCCCTTTCGCTTCACCCTAGAGCAAGACAAGTTATTGAATAATTTCCTAGCTCAAAAAAGGGGTGATGTTACCACGACGTCTTCAAATCATCATAGTTCCAGATTATCCGAGACACAGGCTTGTATACTGACACTGAGACTGGCTATAATGTCTACACGGGGGGGGGTTGGGGTATGGTTTCAGACATCGTAGTATGCCCCGAACCCGAAAAAGTTTAACAAAGTTGTGTTACAATGCAACTGCATCCTTTCAGCATATCCACCAAAAAGGGGTTTTGTATTCATGCAGTAAAATAAACGTTGGTACCGCGTAGCGAGCCGAGACAGGTGGGAAGTGATGTATGGCTATGTTCTTTGTTCTACATTCGCGAATTCGTAAATTCAATTTTTGCATAACAAATCCTTGAGCTATAAATGCGCTTGTCATGGAGAATATTACGGCATGTTTTGTTGGGCACTGCTGAGTTATTGAGTCTTTGAACCACGTTGTATTTTATTTTTTCATTTAATGTTTAGGGACAACACAAAGAAGAAGATGGGAAAACCTTTGCTTTCGCAAAAACTGGAAGGTTCTTCCTTCCATTTGGTGCGGGTTCTCAAAAGGTGGAATGTGACATAACAGATTATCGAACCGTTATGTCACATTCCACCTTTTGCTTTGCCTGACTTGACTTTAGAGGATATCATTATGATTGATAAATAATGAAAATTACATCAAGTCACGAAATATAACTACGGCTTAGTTGCAAATATATCTCTATCTAATGTTTCTGAAACAAGTGAATCTATTCTGTTTTTTCGCTAATATTTAACTGCAGTGTCTCTGTGTGCTTGATGCTTTATAATTTTCTAATTTTACGCGTGTAAAGCCACTGACAAAAGCTAATCTATATATATAAAAGGAGAAACTGACTTTTTTTTATTAAATTGATATGAACCAGTGCTTGACTGCGATCCCACCTGATGGTAAGCAGTAATGCAATCATTGATGGTGAGGCGCATTAGTTTTATTATGAGCCTATTCATCTAGCCTTAAATTCAAGTTGGACGGGAACCGCAGCAGGCAAATTGTTCCATTCCTTCGATGTACGCGGTATAAACGACGAAGCGAAACGCTCAGTCCGGACCGTTGAAGTTTCAACAACGTAAAGGAGAATACTGATAGACTGAAATATCAACGTACAGCCGAAACTACTAGGAGTAGGAGTGTGAAATTTTGCACAAGGTTTCCTTTTATGATGTAGACGAGCACTAAGAGAGAATTTTACAAAATTCACCCCTTAGAGAGATTAAATGGAGGTCCAAAGTATGTATGGAGAAACCTGCTTTTACGCGAGCGAAGCCGCTAGCAGAACAACCACCACAAAGTTTTTTTCCAACTCTCCTTTTGCAGGTATGCTGAAAAAGATTTCTTTAGTGATAAGCATCACCTTTATACCATTCTTCTGATTCCTTCTTCTTTTATTATTATGTGTACATAAATTATTAAATAAATAAATAAGCTGGCATTTTATAAAACTTATTTTTTATTCATTTACTGGATCACATATCTTGTCCAAACTCAAAAAGAATGTTCGAATCGTTATTAATCAAACACAATACCGCTTAATATCATACGCAAAACGCTAAAATTGACAATTAAAAACTTCAAAATTCCAACTGTCGCTCCATAATCGAATGCGACCCAAAACTTTTGGCGGACCAATTTGTATGAACAACTGAACACGCTCACCTACATACGACACGATTATAACATGCTGCGTTGGTATAGCAAACATTTTCGGTGGCAACGGTCCAGTGTAATCGACACTGTAGCAGCTGGCGTGTGATAACCCCGGATATTGTGCCAGTTAGACGACCGACTTCGAACCTGATACATGACGTGCAAGTCAGATAGTTCTCATTTTATTTTAGCCCTAATTGATTTTAGTTACTTTTTGTAAAAGTTTGTTGAAAAACTTAAAAAAAAACCATTTAGATTTCTCGACGATCCAGCACAGATACGACTTGCAAAAAATGACGAGGCTTAACTTAGATCCTATGTCTACAAGCTAGTACTTGCAGGGGCGTCCGCAAAATTGAAGGGGCCAGTTAGGGCTAACGCCTGCCAGGGTTGCGTATTGTTCGAAAGAGTTACTGCAGTCCAAGCACCCACAGTGAAAACCCACAGTGTTCCTTCAGTAACTGAAGGAAAACTGTGGGTTTTAGTCACGAAAAGTCTTACTTCCTCCCACTCTCACCCAATCGTGATCGATCTTGAACTTAACTTCTACCAAAACGGTGCGCCGCCAAATTTGCCGGAGACACCGACACTTCTTTTTCCCTTGAGGATTCCAATCCATCGCCTATTTAAATATGTGATCAAAATCCTTCCGAAGCGTACCATGGCCATTCCATGTCCACTTACGAGGATTGATCTGGCGGTCGATTGGGTTTTCGTGAAATTTCTCCAAGAGTTCTGAAGTGACAATGGGGTTGTGCACGCCATGACCATGGCGGTCAATTCCCTCTTTAAGAAGTGGCTGGAGACGCGTTACAGCATCATCACCTTCCGCATGACGCAGGTCCTCACCATCTATGGCGGGTTCGGAAGATTCTTGTACAAGACAGAGTCCGAGTCGTCACCGGTGCGTAGTGTTTTACGCGCGCCTCAAAGAGATGTAATGATGAAATCGTAGGGACCCAGCAGACCCGTGATCCTAGATCGCAATGGGCAACTGAAGGACAGATGTGGATTAAGTCCTGTATAGGCCTGGGATAGAGTTTTTTTTTTTTAAGATGGGATATTATCAAACAACTTCAAAATCATCAAATAATTTTTCTCGCTCTGGGTGAAGAGAGGGGGTGTCAGACTTTTAATGAATAAAACCCACTTGATCGTGATCTTTCCGTTGCCTTTTGCATTCCAGAGCCACCGTAAATTCTTTCGAACATTTACGCAGCCCTCGGAGGTCTTTTCTATCAACTTTGGGTGGACCAGATTCCGTATTAAAAGCTAAACGTAAAATACGAACCCCAAGAACTTTGCTCTTGCTAGTTGACTACGAACAATCAATCTGCCTAGAATTTTTTCCAACAATTCTTTTTTTTGTGAACATCAACCAACGACATTCCCGGCTCTTGGACGGTGCGAAAGGGTTGTTATGACTAAAAACCCACTCCTGTTCCGTCATGTGGCCGCTATTACTTTAGCCAAGAGGCTCTGCTGACTGATTATGTACACACTAGAACTTTGTAGAGGAATTCAGTGTCCTTGAGTGTAATCTCAGGGTAAGTATAGAATCTTGAAACATTGGATGGATATTTAAATTCATAAGTTTGGAGTTTTTTTTATTTATAAATCACTTGGGTTTTGGGCATATTTTTTAAATCTGTAAATTAAAATCTTACAAAGCGGATATTGGTTTGTGTCTACATTATTAAACACTCGCTTCTTTCAATGCTAGCAGCAAATTCTGCAATATTTTAGAAAATATACAATTGAAGTGTGGGTAGATGCGAACAACTTTGATTCCTATCTTCGTTCTTGATGCTATTTACTAATCTGTAAAGTAATTATAAATAGTGGTTTTACCTTATTATAATATTATATTAGTTCACAAAAAGGTGTACGTGAACCTACACAAATAACCAAGCTTAATTCACCTTCGTGATAATTGTTCTAGGCTAGAGTTGATCTAATATCATTTTCTAGCGACACCTATACGCATCTAAAAGTACTATGTAGTCATACAGCTTATTTCAAGATTTCAGCGACCGTAAGTAGATGGCGCCACAAAATCGCTGACTGTTCTGCATCGCGCAAACAAAATTTTGCAGGAAAATTGTTTCTAGGAAAGATGGTAGATGTCAAGCAGTGTCCCACTAAAGAAGCTGTAAGCTGAAGGATCCCACCTAATCATAGTCATCTTCCTGCCCTTGTCCCATCTTATTTGGGGTCGGAGCAACACGTTTTTTTCTTCCATTCTATCCTGTCAACCGTCATACTATCACTAACTTCCTTTTCTTTCATATCACTGTTCACACAATCCATCCATCTTTTCTTTGGCCTCCCTCTCCCTCTCCACCCATCCGCATGTATAATCATAACTCTTTTAGTAACATGCGTTTCATCTCTCCTCTTTACATGACCATACCAAGACAAACGATTCCCCTTCAACTTTTCCGTCACTGGCGCCACTTTCAAACTTCCTCTGTAAAACAGTAGCCATATCTTTTGCAACATGTTGAGTTTAAATGGATCCCACCTAATCATTGGAAGAAAATTATACCTACGTCGCGTCTCATTGCCGTTCCTCCATGATTCTAAGTGAACATCCTTATGTGTGGAAAGATGTATCAGTTGTTGGCTAGCCCAGTGAAATATTGTCGGTTTTTTTACATGACCAGGGGAAATAGGTAACCTGAAGTGAAAATTCAACCAAGTAAAGACATGAATTTGTGAGTGAGTTAGCAGTAGAACGACGTGGCAGTGTCTTATGTCACCACGTAGCGATGATGGTATTGCGGCGATTCGACGATTTCTAGTGACGCCTTGTTAGAAGCATTGTCTGTAGTTTCCGAAAACACACCCTACAGTATTTGGTTCTTCAGTTTAGATTAGCTGTTTTTCTACTTTGAAGAACACACACTGACTCACACACTAAGGGTCCGTTTCCACTGACGCGATAGCTGGGTGGCGTAGAGAAGAGCGGACCATGAATTGACCAATCACAGTGCTCGAAATCTTTACTCCGCTTCAATGGAAACAGTATAAGTGGAGCGCAGTGGAGTTGAGCAGACTTTCAAATAAAACAAATATCAACACACGACTCCAAGCTGGACAGAACAGACTCAACTTCACCCCGCTTCAACGAAAACATTTACCACTTTTCACTGCTCCACTCAACCCAACTCCGCTTCAGTGGAAATGAACCCTAAGGAACCGAGGTCTCGTTGCGGCGCCAAGGTGTGGGTTTCATTTGGAAGAAAGAGAGAGAGACCTGCTTGCCGTATTTACATACTCTGCAGCGGCAAAAAGCTAGTAATAAAAACACTTAAAAATGGTGCAATCATTAGTTTATTATTGTAATAAACACGATATTTTACCAAGACTTTTTGTAACCGTGCATACAATTGAGATACAGTTTTAGTATTATTATCTTTTACCTATATTGTAAAAAATACACATACTGCTCAATCCATTCTCTATAGCCTTAGATTTACACTATAAAACGTATAGTACGGATTGAGCAGAATCGACCACTAATACTCATCAGGCCTATGTCCAACAGTGGACGTTTTTCCGCTGAAATGATGATGATGATGATGACTTGTCATCACCTCTTGCAAGACTGGTCGCACGACCGACACATTTTTATGCCTGGGACTGATCAGTGTATAAAACTAATTCATACATGTTATTTTTCAACACGAAAAGTTTAAATACAGGGGCGTAGCTACCGCCGTATCAACCATATCAATAATGTGGAGCCCCCGGGCTACAAGGTCCCAAAGTGTACAATAATTCGTAACATGTTATCTTCAATCTTAAATTCTCTTCTTAATAAGAGGCCCGTGGCTAAATAATGTTCCAATATTAACAGCTCGCTCTGCTTGTTCTAGAATGTTCTACTTAAGATCACAATACCTTTCCTTGTCCAGAAAACTGTATTAAACGAGCTTATTTTCAATCAGGACTTCAACCTATCCAGTTCTCCAGTCTCGAAAAAATAATTAAAAAATATTTGATCTCGGGCTAGCTACGCCACTGCTTAATTACGTCAGTATTTTAGATAATAAAGTTTAACACTATCCAACCGTTTCAGCGCATAAGTAGTCGATTTAGCCATAAAACTTCTAGTGGCCTTTTTAATGCCCCTCAATGTTTTAAAGTACTAAGTTTGGTCTTAGATAGGTAAGTATTAAAACTGCACTCGTACGCACGAACGACCAATGGTACCCGGTAATTTGATTCTTCAGTGATGTAGACAATCAATCGTCTAGCATCAGTGGATACATTTTAATAAGCCTGAAAAATAAAATAACTTTTAATTCAATAATTTAACTCCACTGATTGATACTTCAATGCTTTCTCGAACACAAAAACATACCAATGAGATACCATTGATTCATTTTTACTAGATCAACCGCAGTCTGGTTGCACTTTGAAATGTCGTATAACTAAATTAACAAATAGCTAAAAACTAGATCTAGGTGATGGCATAAGGCTCTGAAACGTGGTCGCTCGCATTGGGCCTCATCAGGAGACTCACCCAAATGGCAATGGGACGGGCCAAATTTACTGACTTAGCCTCGAAGAATCGCCAAACTTGAGTGGTAGTGGGCAGGGCACATTGCTCACAGAACAGAATAGATGGTCGATGAAGATACCTCACCACAAAAAAATTGCCGTGGTACAATTTTGAACAATTTCGTAGCTTGCCCAAAAACCATTTTGTCTCTACATCAGGTAAGCTAATTGTATGAAAAGGTTTTCAGAAACTTGAAGGGTGAATTTCTAATAGCTCAGAAGGTGACATGAAAAAGATACCAACCTCATTCACTTCCTTGGTCTCATCAGTGAATTTATTCGTTTGAACAGGAAACTATTTCTTCACATTATATTATACAATCATTATTTATTTTTTGCTTTTACTGCAATTGGAAATCAACGGTTATTCGGTCTACTTACACTACAATTGCTATAGAATGGTGCGGGTGACAGCTGTCAGATTCATACAATGTAGCTACCTATCCTTGTCTCTCATCTTACAGATGCATATTTTCGTCCTGCTGTCATCCTACCCATGTTATTTAAAAAAGACCTTAGTCGGAAATAATGAGGATCAAATTAAATTGATGTCCGAAAAATACCCGGCAGCAATAAAATCATTTGCTTTCGTTGTCTTACCTAAATAAATAAAATACCAACGAAGATTGTTCGCTAGCTTGCGTGTATGCAGCATAAAATTTATAAATATTTACTTAACGCACATTCTCAAAAAAATTATTATACGAGTAATAAAAAAAGCGGTACTGAGATAACAAAGCAATTAATTTAATTCGGATTTTTGTACTCATTCGATTAATAATAATGCCATAATTACAGTGTAAATAGTAACAAAATATTTTTATTTTTTGTACTTTATTATTAAAAACAAATTTCTTAATAACTGATTACAATGTAGCCCAAAAGAATTAACTCTAACTTATAATGCTCAGCCAGACTGGCACGGTGCGAAACACGCGTGTTGTGCATACGCATATGCATTAGGACCGTGTTGTCTAGCAGCTGGTTTACCTCAACTTTCACATGTCGTTGAAGTCTGTGTTCAACTTCAGCAGCTGATGGTTTTTTTTTTTTTTAATTGATATAAACCAGTGCTTGACTGCGATCCCACCTGATGGTAAGCGGAGATGCAATCATTGATAGTCAGGCGCACTAGTTTATTAAGAGCCTATTCACTCTAGCCTTGAAGACACCTATATTATAGTTGGACGGAAAGACAGCAGCAGGCAAATTGTTCCAGTCCTTCGATGTACGCGGTATAAACGACGAAGCGAAACGCTTAGTCCGGACCGTTGAAGTTTCAACAACGTAAGGGTGGATACTCGCCGTTCGTCGGTTTGTCCGATGGTAGAAAGGAGATGGCGGAATCAAGTCATGCAGTTCCCGCGCACACTCTCCAAAATGTAACCTAACTGTGTGTGGTAGTAATTACATAAAATAATTGCCATGTAATAATTCAATCGCGTTATTCTCAAAACCCATTTTTTCATGATTAATCAATGTTTTAGAGATTGTGCGATATTGTATCTGAACATCTATTCTATATTTGCATAATGCTAATACTAATGCTTCTATATTTCCTATAATATTTACTCATAAACAATGAGGAAGGTAAACTCCGGAACTAGTATTTCAAATAGCACTGCAGTGCTACTTGGAAAAATTAGTCACTGTTCGAAAGATCCAATATTCCAGATAGGCATGCTACTGTCCATAATATATGAATATATAATCTGATGATGGCAAAGCAAGTGCCATCAAAGTAAAGCAAGAAAATAATAATATTCTTGCAAAGAAATATTTATCCTTTTCCATTATCGTAACTAAGTTAGGCCAGCTTACGCCAGCCTGAGATATCTTGTTCAATTCATGTTAGAGCTCATACACACGAACGGCATGTTGCTAATAACAAATGTAACTGCAGCTGTCGGTGCGTCTGTGGCAGCCGTCGACCTATAGTGACAATTGACACATACGACGGAAGCCGCTGATCTTCAAAGTTGTAATATCGACGCGTTAACAGCTGCTGCTAATGTGTCGACGGCTGCCGCCAACGTGTCGATACCTCTGCCGCTGGCAACATGCCCCTCGTGTATATGAGCTCTAAGTTAGCAAGTAAATGTGACGTCACGAAACTTATGACTCCTCTCAGCCTTTGTCACATAAAGCTAGAACTACATTAGACTGACGCTCACGTGTAACACGCCTGATTTTTACGTCGAACGACGTCGCGTGGCGTGGATGTAGTGTAGCTCTACAAGTCTAGTTTCCATATAAAATGTATGGAGCCCGACGCGCCCAGATCGGCGTGTGTGGCATACGTGTGCGCAGTGTAGTTCTAGCTTTATCTCCGTCGGCCCCTTCCCCTCCCCTAAACATGTAACGTAATTTTTGAAAGGCCACTTTAATCAAGTACTTACAATTGTTTAACCATATCTTCTACCGATTTCACTGTTACCCCTTCAGCTTCAGGGTAATCATAAAAATCTGGTCTGAGATCATCATATTCAGTTTTGTAAATATAATCAGCTATATACTTGTCCACGTCTTGTGGCTTAGGATAAAAACTCGCGAGCTCTGTAACATTTTAAAACGTCAGGGAAATTACTCCAAATTTTGACAACAATTCCAATTGAATTGAAACTATCTAATGGCCTCATAGACATACTCTTATAGTCCTTGTTGTTACTTAAACCATAACACAAATTCACCGACTGCATTTTTACTGATATTTTCATGTTTAAAAAAGTTTAGTTGGCTAGCTGGAAGTAGCCACACGCCACGCTAGCCACACTGATAGTCGAACATTATCCCATGGAACATACTATTGGTTCAAATATCATAGTCTAACTATGTTCCAAATGCCATTAAAGTCCATTCAGCGGTTGAGTTGTGATTGATAAATAAATATCCAAATACTAAACTTCATGAGTCATTGTCTTCCACCTTTATATAATACTAGCTTATGCCAGTGGCTTCGCCCGCGTGAAAGTAGGTTTCTCCGAACAAAGTTGGGACCCCCGTTTCATCCCCTTAGGGGGCAAAATTTCAAGCCTCTTACTTCAAAAACATAGGACTTTCATACAAATTTCCAAACCCTGTTTTACCCCTTTAGGGGTGGAGTTTCGTAAAATCCATTCTTAGCGGATGTCTACACCCTTTAAGGAACCTAACTGCCAAATTTTCACTTTGTAGATATCATAGTTTCTGAGATTTCGTGATTAATCAGTGAGTGGTATTTTGCTTTTATATATATAGATTAGTAGAATAACAGTTACAGTGAATTAAGTTCATACATACTGCATTTGTAAGCTTCCTCAATCACGTCCGCAGCTATTTTATAAGATAAACTTGGGATGTCGTTAAGAGATGGATAGATTCGTCCAATATCTAAATCCTTCTGTGTGACATTTTTCGCTAAACACTGAAAAATAAAATACTATGATCAGAAACCACCGAACTATAACCCAAAGTATATATTGATGGTAAATCAAAATCAAAATCAAAAATAAAAAAGCATTTTATTCAAATAAACCATTTACAGGCACTTCAGAAATGTCAAGAAGTCAGTCAGTCAGAAAAAAATAAATAAATGATGCTAATTGCACATTCCAAAGCGTAGATCTCTATGGAGAAGAATGTGCAAGAAACTCTAGAATTACAATAGGTCAAGATCTCAAACGGCAGAACCTGAAAAAGTAAAGGTGAAGCTCAGACTGTTCATGTAAAATATTCAAATAATTCAATTAAGAACGTCCAACCCGAGACACATTTTCATTTCTTTTCATATAACCACTCTTACGTGATTATAACGTTATTACACATCTTTCTCTATATATTTTCGAAATACAGATATCTTGTCATCATTATCAACTTCCTGCCCTTGTCCCGTTTTATTTGAGTTCGGTGCAACACGTTTTTTTCTACCATTCTGTCCTATCACTCGTCAGGCTATCACTAACTCCCTTTTATATCACTTCTCACACAATCCATCCATCTTTTCTTTGGTCTCCCTCTCCCTCTCCACCCACCCACATGTAAACTCTAGGAACATGCGTTCACACATAAATACACACACACACATTTACACTGTACATTTTCGAAACACAGATATCTTGTGGATAAGTAAAAAAAATTTATAAGAAATTTTTTTGTGTAATATTGAAACGAATAACGAAATTACCGAATGCTTACAGAGCGTTCAGTGTTATCTCACTTTTCTCACGTTCCCTCTTTATCAAACACTAGTTTTTGCCCTAGACCAGTACTTTCAGAGATTACCTCCTACAAACAAAAAAAAAACAACAAGCTTTTGAAAAACGCTCTGATTTACGATAGATGGGTCGAAAAGGGCAATAATAATATATTTAAGCAATCTACAAACCTTACTTGATCACTAACATGTAGCATTTAAATCAACGTTTTATACGACAGCAGCCGGTTAATTAATTTTGCGTAAACAGTCAACTTTGAGCTTACTTACTGGGCAACTTATAACAGCCAGTCATTCAACATTTTCACACGTGATACGTAATAAAGATTACGCTAATACATTTTGTTTTTTTAATAACCACATTTCATAAAATAAGTTATAGGTATGAATAGGCTCCAGTGTGCGTCGTCAGCATATACGAATCTGCTGTAGAGG
This sequence comes from Mythimna vitellina, assembly GCA_949316375.1. NCBI lineage: Eukaryota > Metazoa > Arthropoda > Insecta > Lepidoptera > Noctuidae > Mythimna > Mythimna vitellina. The sequence goes on from OX438696.1 coordinate 9,772,185, forward strand.
TCACCCGTTTTGCAAACTGCAAATATTCAAATCTGCCCCATTACATTATGCACATAACTGCATTAAACCGAATGTGGCCTTTGTTTTTCGTTCTTGATGATCTCACTCTTGATCTCTCAATCCTCATGGTAATCAACGAATAAAATCCATGAAGAAGCGAGCGGGTTCTGAAGGTCCCTGCTCAATCTTGTTTTGAATTCTCTTAAACCTAGATTATACAAATGAATTACCCTGGCTGCAGCTAGGAACATGGTGTCAGGTATATGATGAGCGTAGCAAGCGAGCACTCCCAGTGCTACTCCCGGAAATATGTAAGAGTTGTTGCCCTGGCCGGTGTGGTATTCTTTCCCATTATATTTGACTGGTGGAAAAGGAGAACCAGATGCAAATATGCATCGACCCTAAAACCAATTTTATATATTTAATAAATACCGAGTCAAGCTTAAACAAGTTTGAATTGAACTTGAGCACCGAGGGTTTCATACGAACTTACCTGTGTTTCCCGCATTGAGTCTAGAATTTTTTTCCGAATCGCAAAAAATAAATAATATTTTGTAATGTAACTATAAAATGGTTTTCCTTTACTTGTGCTATGAGACCTTATGACTGTCAAAATATGCACCGTAAACGGCTTTATCCATAAATTCATCATCATCATAATTTCAGCCGATAGACGTCCACTGCTGGACATAGGTCTCCCCTAATACTCTATCGCATTAGGTTACCCTGTAAAGATAGTTGTAAGTTGGAAAATAAATAAATAAATAAAATAAAATAAATAAAAAATGTCGCCACAATGAACGGTCCTGTGCGTCTCGCATCCATCGGTTTCCCGCAACCCTCACCAGGTTATCGGTCCACCTTGTAGTGGGGCTGAAAGCCCCGCTACAAGGTGGACCTACTGCGTCTTCCAGTACGCGACCGCCTCTCCAGAACCTTTTGGCCCCAACGGCCATCTGTTTTGCGAGCAATGTGCCCTGCCCATTGCCACTTATCCACTTTATCAATAAATTGCATTGACTTATCGACTTGCAGTTTCAGTTTTTTACTGCTTACCTAATGTGGTATCAGATCTAGATATTTGATATTAATTTCAGCTTAATAACTCCACAGTTGTACAGAAGGGCAACAAAGTAATCCTATATTGATTCTATTTTTGTCGACTGAGTTACGGAACCCTAAATACGATGGCGGGATGATCTGCATGCACACCGCGAAGACCTGGGCTTCGAGTCTGCTATTACAATAGTGTCAGAATGGTCTATCATTGATTTCATAATTGTTGATTTTGACAAATTTTGGTTGATGATTTTCCAATGGTCAACACCACTGACACTCCATTGAAAGAAATGGCATAGAATGGTAATCTCGATCCCACTCACACTTGGCCGGTTTTTTTTTAATATTAACGATTGCAACCAGTATCTGTACCTCAGTATTGTCATACGCCTCCTGTGCTGTACATTCCGCTTTAATTGTCGGATTTGAAAGTGCATAGATTTGCGGTCGTTCACAATTTTGCGCCATTTGTCGTAGAATCTCAGGCGTAAACGCACCACGCACTGTCGAACAACCTAAAACAAATAACCTGAAATAAGGTGATTCACCCTTACTTATAAAGCAGACATTTTAACCGTAGGTCAGTTTGAAAATGTCAGGGCGGCAAAATGGTATCCCCTGCGAAATAGAACGCAAGTTGTTTGCTCATACAAAAAGCAGCCTTAAGAGCAATGGTTTGTTTACCTTGTCAAGTAAACCATTGAATCTTAGGTTGTGTCCATATCTGGCGATTGCGCCGCTAGCAGCGCGCTGTTCGAGCACTGCACTCTTGAAGTTACTTCAATTGTTCGGCCTCTTTAGCGCAACTCAGGTAAGGCTTGCTCGTTTATGCGGGTACTCTTGCGCCGTTCGTGCACGGCGCAGAAACGGCACGCGAAATTGAAATGCACACGCAGCTCGCGAGCTAGTCGCTGGTCGGTCGACTCGCCAGATATGGAAACACCCTAGAGATGTCAGCAAATCGTAGGGGCCCAGCAGGGTCAAAGCCTACTGGGGCCACGGGTAGTGTGAAAGCGAAACCCAGGGCCCTGGGACGAAGGCAACGAAGGAACAGGAGTGGGTTTTTAGTCAGTAAAAGTCTGACACTATCTCCCGCTCCGCCCAAGAGCGGGTTTTGTCATAAGATGATTTTCACACCCAATAAAAAAAAAAAAAAAAAAACACCCTAAGGAAAAGTTTTGAATATACAATTTTTTGAGGTTTTAATTACCGACTGCATTCACTAAGTTCATAAAAATTATGTAATCAGCCAGAAAAGCTTACCGATAATGGCGGTAGCCTTGATACTCTTCACAAAAGCTCCGAAATCCTTCGTGGGTTCCAAATCTTTGCCAAACTTAGTCGCGTGTTTTGGTATTCCACTCTGTCGTTTTGTTGACAGCAAACCATCAATGTCAAATAGGTAGATTTTGTTTATAGCTTCTTCCTTACTAATGCCCTCCTGGGCCATCGCATCGCATATTAAATTCGCAATACCAACGCCTGCCTGAAGATACAACTACTTGGTTAAAAACACTAAGCATTAATTTCATCTGCAAAAACATAGGTTTAAGTAATATCTGAAACACTAATTACATCCTTTAAGAGCGCTCAACTCGTGATACTCCATACAACCGCTCTTATATCTCGTAAATATTTTGAAAACACAGATACGTATCTTGTGTATATGAGTATTATCCAGGTTTCTATTGAAAACAAAACATACAATTCATATATACTAATTCAATAAAGACCTCTGATAGTCAGTTTATCATCATCATCATTTCAGCCGAAAGACGTCTACTGTTGGACATAGGCCTCCCCCAAATGTCGCCACAATGACCGGTCCTGTGCGTCTCGCATCCATCGGATTCCCGCGACCCTCACCAGGTCATCGGTCCACCTTGTGGGAAGCCTTCCAACGCTGCGTCTTCCGGTACATGGTCGCCATTCCAGAACCTTTCGTCTCCATCGACCATATGTTCTGCGAGCAATGTGCCCTGCCCACTGCCACTTAAGTTTGGCGATTCTTCGGGCTAACCTTGGTTCTCTTGCGGATATCCTCATTTCTGACGCGATCACGCAAGGAAACTCCGAGCATAGCCCTTTCCATTGCCCTTTGAACAAGCTTTTTCAATTAAATATTTTAAGTCAGTTATTCTGTACTAATTTTACTTGAAATTTGTCCCATCATAAATTTAAAAAAAATAACGAAAATATGTTAATGGAAACCTTGCACGTTAAATCGAAATTTTGAATGACAAAAATTTCCGAAAATGTATTGAATAATATTCGAGTGAGCGACGGAAGTTCCCGAATGGCAACCGAGCGTTCAGGCGCTATTTCTCTTTTTTCGCACTGCCTCTTTTAAAATTGTTTTTGAAGAAACGACAACCTTTCGAACCGCATGGTTGAAAATAGGTTGAAGGGACAGTAAAAACAGTTTGTTTAAATCTATACTTATAATAAATTTGTAGAAGTGAAAATTCTGTACATTGAAAATATCAAAAAAATAAATGACGGGGGTGTTACTAGACCGACACCGAACCCAAAAATATGATTAAAACAATTTTTGTCTGTCTGTCTGTTTGTTCAGGCATCACGCAAAAACTACCAGCTCGATTACGATGAAACTTGGTATAATTATTTTTTAATATCTTGGGCACCACACTGGGTACTTTTTATCCCGGAAAAGTATATACAATAAAAAACAAACTCAATTTTGCGGTTCGATCCCTAGACCTGATTACTGTACCAACCGCAAATAATAAGTTTGTCGTAGGTTACGTCACCCGCAGTGGAGTTCACTAAGGGGCGCTACACACAGCTAAGATACTATAATATTTTATCTTAAGATACAATATCGCTCGCCATACAATTCAATGGAATATCACACATGACGAAGATAATAAATAATATTTCATATTTTCGTATATCAAAAAAACCTAATAAAACCATTTTCGACTTCTACGCGGATGAAGTCGCGGGCAAAAGCTAGTGTTTAATATTACTTCGACATGTCTAGTACTACAACCTATACTTCATTAGTATTAGTTTACTTCATTATTATAGGTTGTAGCTATCGTGTCACATGAAACTTACCGAACCGGCTCCAAGAAACAAATATATATTCTCTCCAAGTTTTTTCTTGGTGATTCTGCAAGCTGTTAACATGCCGGCTACGATGACACCTGCAGTACCTTGAATATCGTCATTGAATGTACAGTACTTATTCTTGTATTTCTCAAGAAGGCGCACAGCGTTAGGCAAGGCGAAATCTTCAAACTGTAAACAATACAGGACCTGTTAATGCTGGGTTGCAGGATTTTTCGGAAATTTAAAGAACACGGAAGTCTGAGGCACCCTCTCGCTTCACCCAGAGTGGGAGAAAAGATTTGATGGTTCTCAATTTCAAAAAAAGGAGGAACTATGGTTTAATTTAAACATTAACAATCCTTCTCAACGTTTCCTTTAATTCTGCTCATAAAAAAATGACGAAGGCAAAGAAGGAACAGAAGTGGGTTTTTAGTCAGTAAAAGTCTGACACTATCTCGCGCTCCGCCAAAGAGCGCGATTTGTCATAAGATGATTTTCCCACCCAATAAAAAAATAAATAAATTGGGACTGCAATAATTTTTAAGAATATTCAAGTGAAATTGTAGATACAGTAGAATTTTAATTTTAATAATGAATTGTTTCCTAAGAATATAATCATATTTCATTCATGTCAGTCTATCGGTTTCCATGAAAACTTCAACTATATCTGATGACCCTAGTTACTTATCTCCTTTGTTAACTGTAGGTACATACATTCGCTATAGAAACTTCACTAAATAAGTAAACAAAAGGGAAAGTTACTTGTATTAGAACGTTGTGGCTGTATTTGTCGCAACAGGCATCCATGAACTCTTGGACAAAATCATCGTATTCACTGCCTCGGACTCGCTTTTCTCGTATACCTATGTACAACGGATCTTCTAGCAGAGTCTAAAAATGTAACAGAACACTTACAAATAGTAAAAAACCATTACAATTACAATGGCAATAACTGTCCATTCCAGGTTGCCTAAAACAGATCGCGGAATGCGATAAGGCCGCCCATTGTATGTACGTATGTGTTTTAGTTTTAGTTTCCTTTTATGTATGTATTGGTGTACAATAAAGAATACAATAAATAAATAAACAGACAACACTGTCACGTGTGTTACATATTCGCGTAACACGTGAACCGCTGATCGCGCGTTACCCTAATTACCGCGGATTGCAACAGCGGAGACACGAGTCGCCGACGCAGCTCAACGTGATGCAGCCCGGCACCGTACATCGCGGCCTTCGCGAAATCGTCACTTTTGGCACAGCATCGGTCAACTGTCGACATCTTAGTTAATATTTTACATTGTAATTTCTGTAATTAAATTTAAGTTCAAATAAATTTTGTATTTTTTTCCATCCTCCGGCTACAGCCTTCGTAATTGGCGCAGTCGGTAGGATACTCGCGGGTCGGTTCACGAGAGTAAATTGCTAGGATCGCGAGTCACCCGGGTGGCTTCGGGCACCGTACGAGTATCCGGAATCTACAAGAGCTGCAGTCCAGAGGAGTATCCAGACATCGATACAGAAGAGGTACAAAATCATTGCAAGTAAGTACTTTAGAATCGCTCTAGAGTCGCTTCCTTTTTTTTTTTATCCTATAAGATTCCAAGATTTTCCATCCAAGGCAATCTCGGTCCCCTAGGTTAGGTAATAGAATTAATATTTTAGACGCTAATAGAAATTTAGAGGCAGAACAGGAGGATAGTAATAGTTCATATATATCAAGTATGGCTGACTCAGTGGATCAAGTTTACAAGGCCCTACGATTGTTGCCGGAGTTCGACGGAAACTCGAACGTATTAACTCGATTTATAAAACTATGTGATCAACTAGTACAGCAGTTTATGAGAAACGGACCGGAGTTTCAATTAGCTAATTTAGCATTATTAAACGGGATTTTGAACAAAATAGTAGGACCCGCATCGCGTACGATTAATTCGAATGGTATCCCGGAGACTTGGGAGGGAATTAGAAGTGCTTTAATAAATAATTTCGCCGATCAACGCGATGAAACATCTTTATATAATGACTTGGCACTTTTAACGCAGGGTTCGTCCACCCCGCAAGAATTTTATGAGCGTTGTCAAAACCTTTTCAGTACTATTATGACTTATATCAGCCTACATGAAACGATAGCGAGTACCATTGAATCGAAACGCACTTTGTACAAGAAACTCACGTTACAGTCGTACTTACGTGGTCTACGTGACCCGTTGGGCTCTCGCATTCGTTGCATGCGGCCTGATACAATAGAGAAAGCCTTAGAGTTTGTGCACGAGGAAATGAACACGTTGTACCTGCAGCAGCGCAACGACCATGTTCCCGATAGGAAGACGCAGCCTCAGGTTAGTCCAAAAATTCCTTATGGCTTTATGCCACCAATTCACGTGGCACCACCCACACCGCGTCCGTCTAATTTGCAACCCCCAGGATCTTTTAATATGCCAGGGCCATCGCGACCACCTATGCTTCAAGGACAACACCCTGTCCCAATTTGGAGAAACCAACCCCCACAAAATCGCGGGCCCACACGTACTCAACAAATGTTCAGTTCTCCACCGCCTAATTATATACCCCAGGGTCAAGTTTTTAGAATGCCTGGTCCCAGGCCAACTACAAGTAACACCCCACACCCGATGAGTGGCGTAAGTCACTACGTGGCTAAACCATTCGCGCCGCGCGCGTCCCATGATTGGTCCAAATCTGGGAATCCGCCACCCTCGAATTATTTCAGAACGCGGGAATTTAACTTTAACGATTTTAATGACCAGTTGCAGTATGACAATTATAGCGATTATTTTGTTAGCGATTATTACCCCCAGGAATATTTTGAGTATCCCATTTACGCGTACCCGAGTGAATATGTGTATGAGCAACCACAGCGTACAGATTCTTATGTTATAGTCGAGGAAGTTAAGGATCCAACCCCGTCTGCTGAAAAAGAGGATTTTCAGAAGGACCCCAAATCAGACAAGTCAAAATAGAAATTAATTTGCAAACGCAAAGGCAATTACCATATATTCAGATTTCAAATCCCCCGCTTAAACTATTAATTGACACTGGCGCAAATATGTCTTTTGTGAGTCCCGAAGTTGTTCAAAAATTCTTTTCCCACATACCGTGCAATTATGATCCCTTTGAAGTAACGAATATTCACGCTACCACAAGGAGTGATTACTCCATTACTTTACCGTGCTTTCAGGAATTTAACGAGGCAGGTGATATAACTCTTTTCGTTTATGCATTTCATAAATTTTTTGATGGTTTGATCGGCTATGATTTATTAGAAAAATTAGAATCTAACATTGACTTAAAGAACAGATTGTTGATAACTCGTAATTCTAGTAACCCTTTATTAATGTACGACTCTCGCAATAGTAACTTATACGAGGATATAATACCTGCTAATTCATCTAAATTAGTTAAAGTTCCTATAAACTCTGCGGACGGTGACGTTTTTATTCCTGAACAATGCATTTCAAATTGTTTAATAAGTGATTGCGTTACAACAGTTAGAAATAATAGAGGTGTAATAGAGGTAGCGAATACGTCACGTCATGACGTAGTCTTTTCTATGGATCGCCCTATTAGTGCTGAGTTGTTCAATGTCCAGTGCACGCGCACTAAACAACAGTCCGACCGCGTAAAGGAAGTTTTGTCTCGCCTGCGTACGGATCATTTGAACCCCGAAGAAAAAGCCAATTTAGAAGTACTTTGCGCTCGGTACGCTGATGTATTTTATATTGATGGCGAACCATTATCTTTTACGAACCAAGTAAAACACTCTATTCGAACTACAGATGATGTGCCTATCTACACGAAAAGTTACAGATATCCTTTCATACATAAGCAGGAAGTCCAGGATCAAATTTCTAAAATGCTAGAACAGAATATCATACGTCCGTCTCAATCTGCGTGGAGCTCCCCCATCTGGGTAGTTCCCAAGAAAGCCGACGCCAGCGGAAAAACCAAATGGCGCTTGGTAATAGACTTTAGGAAATTAAATGAGAAAACTATAGATGATCGTTATCCTATACCCAACATTTCGGACGTCCTTGACAAGTTAGGTAACTGTCACTATTTTACCACCCTTGACCTCGCGAGTGGATTTTATCAAGTGGAGATGAACCCAGATGATATTCACAAAACTGCTTTTACAGTAGAGCATGGACACTTCGAATTCCTCCGCATGCCAATGGGTTTAAAAAATTCTCCATCAACCTTTCAACGGGTAATGGACAATGTCTTACGGGACCTTCAAAATGTCGTGTGTTTAGTATATTTGGATGATATAATTGTGTTTTCAGTGTCCCTTCAGGAACACATGATTAATTTAGAAAAAGTATTTCAGAGACTTAGGGAATCTAATTTCAAAATACAAATGGACAAATCCGAATTTTTAAAGTTAGAAACTGCATATTTAGGACACATTATTAGCAAAGACGGTATTAAACCTAACCCGGATAAAATTACGGCCATCCAGAAATTCCCCATTCCCAAAACGGCAACAGAAATTAAACGCTTCCTAGGTCTGTTGGGTTACTATAGGAAATTCATTCCAGACTTTGCTCGTATAACAAAACCTATGACGCAATGTCTGAAAAAAGGTTCAAAGATTGATATAACTAATCCTAATTACATCAGTTGTTTTGAGAAGTGTAAAACCCTTTTAATCAACGACCCAATCCTGCAATATCCAGACTTTAGTAAAGATTTTATACTGACAACAGACGCATCTAATCTTGCCATTGGTGCTGTTCTCTCTCAAGGTCAGATAGGTACCGATAAGCCCATAGCATATGCATCGCGCACATTAAACACTAGTGAAATTAACTACAGCACAATCGAAAAAGAATTATTAGCAATTGTGTGGGCAACCAAGTACTTCCGCCCGTACCTATTTGGTAGGAAGTTCAAAATTGTTACAGATCACAGGCCCTTACAATGGGTAATGAATTTAAAGGAACCCAACTCACGTTTAACCCGTTGGAAATTAAAGTTAAGCGAGTATAATTTCACTACTGTCTATAAGCAGGGTAAGCTGAATACCAACGCAGATGCTCTGTCCCGCATAGAAATTAATAATGAAGATGCTAACTCTATAGCAGTTAACACGTCTGAAAAACCCCCTTCAGTAATTGATTCCACAACCGCAACAGCTCACACAAGCGCTGAGAACCCCATATTAGAGATACCAATATCGGATGAGCCTCTAAATAAATTCCACCGTCAAATATCCTTTATAATCGTGGGAGACATTAAAAAACGCCCAACCGTGTCTAAACCATTCGAAACTCATACCAAAACTACTATACAACTATCAGAGTCAAATCTGGAAGAAGAAGTAATTAATGCCGTAAAGGAATATGTTAATCCCAAAGTAAAAACTGGAATTCTTATACATCCCCCTCTAGCCATGTACAGCATAATTCCGATTATACAAGACAAATTTAAAAGCTCCGCCTTAAATATGGTCTTAACAAAGAAAGAGGTAGAAAACGTTAAAAATTACTTGGACCAGCAAGAAATTATTCGTAAATACCATGAAGGAAAAACAAATCACCGTGGTATAACCGAATGTTTCCTTGCTTTATCACATCGTTATTATTGGCCTAAAATGAAAGAAAATATCTCGAAATATATTAATGAATGTAGTATCTGTGGGCAGGCAAAATACGATCGGAACCCTATTAAGCAAAAATTCTCTATAGTTCCTCCCCCAACCAAACCCTTTGAAATTGTTCATCTTGATCTTTTTACAGCACAAAACGAGAAATTTCTTACTTTAATTGATGCTTTCTCGAAATATGCACAAGCATATCATCTCAGAGATGGTACCGCGTTAAGTGTCGTCCAAGCACTTTTAACGTTTTGCACCCATCATGGCGTCCCCTACACCATAGTTACAGATCAAGGACCTGAGTTCACTAACGCGTTATTTTCGGAGTTCGTCCGTCTTCATAAAATACAGCATCATAAGATACTTGCACATACCCCTAACGATAATGGCATAGTAGAGCGCTTCCATTCTACTATTCTCGAACATCTCAGAATCCTGAAATTAGAAAAGCATAATGAACCTGCCGTAAATCTCATGCCCTATGCAATTTTAGGTTACAACAGCTCAATACACAGCTTCACTAAATGTAGGCCTATAGACTTAATCACAGGACACTTTGATCCCCGTGATTCCCTAGATTTAAATTTATCGGAACATTTACTGCAAAATTACTTACAAGACCACAAAAAACGACTAACACAAGTCTACGATATAATAAATGAAACCTCTCTTCACCATCGGACTGAATTAACTGAAAACAGGAATAAGGACCGCGAACCTGAAAAAGAGTATGTCCCTGACCAACAAGTATTTGTCCGCAATCCGTTAGCTAGCAGACAAAAATTAGCTCCACGTTTTACCAAAGACATAGTCCTAGCCGACCTTCCCATACATATTTACACCAGAAAGAAACGAGGTCCCGTTGCAAAATCTCGTCTTAAAAGAAGCCCTAAGGAATCTGTATTGTTACAGGATGTTACTGCTACTACTACTCCAAATGACGCAAGGACAAGAAGTAACGATTGATCCTTTAGGGAACGGCCCTGGAATACTTCCGTTTAATCTAGGAGCGACGCGCATCATTTCCCATTATCACTCTTTTCTCAATTATGTCAACCTCGATAGTATACAATCTCAAATAGATACAGTTAATACCAGAATGACTGATGTTAGACACACATTAAATAATAAGACATCTCTATTATTCGAACCGCACATGGATTACCTTACATCCAAACTAGTTAAGATATCTGCCCAGTTAGAGTCATTTGAACATAATCGCTATAAAAGAGGACTCATTGATGGCCTCGGTTCTGTAATCAAAAGTATATCCGGTAATCTTGATCAAACTGATGCAATTAAATACGACAACGCCATAAAAATCCTTAAGGAAAATGAGTATAGGATTCAAGCTCAACTTAATCAACATGTTAGTTTATCTAAAACTTGGGTTTCACAAAATGCCAACTTATTAACTAATATAACTAAAAATCAAGAGTTAATAGGCAATGTTTTAAATCGGATAATAAATAGTACAACAGCAAATCTTGATTTAATCCACTACGCCCACATGGCTCAACACTTAATTATCTTAAGTGATAACATAGATAATTTGTCCGAAGAACTCCATAAACTAGAGTATACTTTAGCTTTTATACGCGCACTAAGCACACCGCACATGGTAGTTAATATAGCTGAAATTAAGAATATGATACAGAAACTAAGGATTCTATATTCAGGCTATGAGATCCTTGAATTAGAATTAAGAGACTATTATGACGTAATTAAGCTAGGCTACTTTTATAAAGATAATCAGATAGTTATAGTATTTAAGGTGCCGATTGCCTTCCCTCCAATCTATAACCTTTATAAACTGTCCACTGTCCCTAACAAGAATAACAAAATCCTTTTACCAACCTCACCTTTCATTGCGATTTCTGGTCAAGATTCTATGTACATGGAGGCTGAATGCCCGAAGGTAAATTCTCTGTACCTCTGTGAAGCTAAATCAAAATACAAGGCCCGAGATGATCCCGATTGCATCCAGCATCTGATCTCCAAGCAAGAACTTCTCCCATTCTGTAAACTGTCTTCAGTCGCATTGAAGAAAGAAGCTGTAGAACAACTCGACGAGAAGCATTACACCATCAGTTTCCCACATCTAACCAAGGTGAAGATATCATGCGGACAAGAAACATATAAAACCCTGGAAGGAAGCTATTTGGCGATCATCCCCTACAATTGCCACATCAAAACGCCCGAATTTACTATAGCAAACTCTAACAATCACATCAAAGGTTTCGCTCTGGAGATTATGCAATTGCCCACAATTAATGAAGATTTAGAGACGTCGAGCGAATCACCAATCATACTAAACTCTGCAAATCTAGAAAATCTGCACTCCATTAACACAAAGATCATGCAACAGGCACCAGCAAAACTCAATGAAGTAGTTGATCCAGCTCTCTACCATACTACAATTCCAATCTATCTGATACTAACCGGTGCAAGTGTACTCATTATCACACTGACGTACCGACGATATCGAGCGAAACGCCTTCAAAGAAACCAAGTAATGCAAAATGATGACGCAACATCTCCAGGAAATTATGCTGAAATTCAAGAATCGCATGGAATCAGTCCCAGCAAGATAAAAATTGACCACAGCAACATTTCATCATCTCTCTCACACAAGATTTCGAAATAGTTGCTTATCTTCGGGGGGAGGTGTTACATATTCGCGTAACACGTGAACCGCTGATCGCGCGTTACCCTAATTACCGCGGATTGCAACAGCGGAGACACGAGTCGCCGACGCAGCTCAACGTGATGCAGCCCGGCACCGTACATCGCGGCCTTCGCGAAATCGTCACTTTTGGCACAGCATCGGTCAACTGTCGACATCTTAGTTAATATTTTACATTGTAATTTCTGTAATTAAATTTAAGTTCAAATAAATTTTGTATTTTTTTCCATCCTCCGGCTACAGCCTTCGTAATTCGTGCCTATGTGATTTATTGCGAAAATTTGAGACACATGAAAATATTGGCAATGTGCCTTTTGCGTCAATGCAGTTAAAATGCTTGTAAATATTACTAGCCTGTCAATTAGGGAAATTTTTCAAGAGAAATGGTACTTTTATCATCATTTTTATATACACACATAATCAGCTTATTACTATGGTCCCACTGCTGGGACTAAGGCCTCCTCCTTAGAAGAGAGTTTGGGCCGCAATCCACCACGCAGGCCTAGTGCGAGTTGGTGGATCTCACCTATTTCTTCACGATGTTTTCCTTCACCGCTTTCTTTGAGTTATAGTGAGCAAATAAAGTATTGCGCCTGGTTGGGTTTGAACCCACAGCATGCAACTCGTAAGTCCGGACCGTTACCGTTGAGCCACAACTGCTCATCATCATCAACATTCCAGCTCTCTATAGGCCTCATCTAAGCATCGTCAGATCAACTAGTCTAGTATGTTTTGCATCCAGCAGATTTCTGCGGCCTTCAGTTGGTTAGCAGTCTACTTTGTTGGAGGCCTTCCAACAGTGAGTCTTCCAGTGCCACCACTCGAGGACCCCATGAAATCATCTACAGCTTTGGGTATAATCTCCGATATTGACAAGAGCGGGTGTAACATGGTTACAAAGTGAGACTTTTGTTTTGTCCATGTTCATTTTAAGATCACCACCACCACCACCACCACTCTTTTGGAAGCTCCACTGAGGTCATCGAGCATTGTACTGAGGTCCTGCTCTCAGTTACTACTGCTAACACGGCGTCCTACGTGAGCCATTCATCGCGATTTCAGTTGCGAAGCGATCCGATGCGGTTAACGCAAATTCAACACGACGCATTGGCTGACCCATTCGCGCGCAAAGTTGCTGCTTTAGCCACCATTTATATAAAACAAGCCACCACACCCCACAAGAGTTCACGCGAAAATATCAAACGGCCTATTCGCGACCGCATCGTTTGGCTATCGCCGCACCGCACAGCGTGCGGTTGTTCACGTAGGCCACCGCAATAAGAGTGTGAATTGTTTGTTCAATTTACATCGAATTGCATCGCGTTCCGTTGCGTTGAATTGCCTACGCGTAAAGGATAAGAAAATAAAAACCTGATTGTTGGTTCCCACGTCCAAAGTGATCGGTAGGCACAAGCTAGGAGGGACGCCTGCTAACGCTGTGTACAAACACAGCTTTCCTATAGATATTCCCATGCCGTAGGCTCCAAGGTCGCCAAGGCCCAAAATTCTTTCACCATCAGTAACACATATAGCACGCACGTTCGGAACAGGCCTTAAAAACAAACACAATATAATACTTTAATACTTTATTTTACTTAAGGAATAATGAATATATACAATTACAAACTCTACTTCCTAACTGACATGTAACGCTTTTAAGAGAGCATTTATTAATATTATAAAGCATTGTGTTACTAACCAATTCCTTAGAATTTTATAAATTCGTCCTTTATCATGTATCGATATGAAGACGCCTTTAGGTCTTTTATAAACCAGACCATATCTTTGGCACGCCAACCCCACAGTTGGGGTATAAACAAGTGGTAAATATTTTTGAATATTGGAACTTAGTAATTCATAAAATAATCTTTCATTTGTATCCTGAAAAAAAAGAAAAACACGTTAGACTAAGGCACATTTGTGCACGGACGCATAGCTTCACAAACGCGTATTCGTCATTATACGGTTGGTGTACGCCTGAGTGAAGCTTGCATATAAAATTGCTGACATTGTTTTTAATGTTCTTGTGATATTTTTTTTTTTTTGCTGACTATTTTTTAAATGCCAAATTAATACGGACACGTCTCTATTATTTACATATAGATATAATCGACTTATGTGCTAAGGAATACATGATTGTATGAATCTTATAGAGAGAAATTTAAATTTTTCCGAGATATGAAGTCGATGCGAGCGTAGCGTAACCCAAAGCATGCTACGCCGTAGCACTACGCCGTAGCACCGTGGCTGCAAGGAGTGTACTAAGAGATTTGCGCAAGTGGCCTCCCGGTTCCATACTACAAGCTCTTTACACGATCCATTTGACGACCTAAACTGAACTGTTAAAGGGATAGAGCTGTATAGGGTGTATAGCTCCATCCCTCTTTCTCGCTCACACGTTTAACACTTTAATACATCATTATCGTCTTCTATTAACCGATTGCAGTTAATATAACAGTGTTTTATAGGGAGCCAATATCTATCTGACATGCGTGCGATATATCGGCATAGCAAATAGCAAAGTCAGCCTTTTTAATGTTCCCACTGCTGGGACTCCGGCCTCCTCTAGGATAGGGAATGGGCCGGAATCCACCACGCGGGCCCAATGCAGGTTGTTTGGATATATCGGCAACCCGCTAGAAACGTGCGATGTAATGCCATGAGACGTGGGATACTAGCATTATACTTACATGTTTACTCTATGGACTTTAAGAGGCTTTGACTCGTGAGTCAACTAGGCCGGCTGGCCTAGCAATTTTTGCGTCATTTTAAACTAGATGAGGCTTCGCAAAAATTGACGTCTAAAGTGTTATTTTTTAATCTATTTGCAAAATAAGTATCATTTATACTGAAAACAAACGTGCAGTAAAATACCGTGAGAACCTAGCAAGCTAAGTACTTACTACTTAAGTGAGATAGTTACCAGTAACTCTGACAAATAAAGATGTTTATTTAAATTGTTTTTAAATCTGCTCAACGAATACGTGCATATTGCCAGTTGTTCCGCTTGCGTTTGAACAGCGCTTGCTAAAAGTCCTTGTATACCAAGCGCTTGCCGCTCTGCTCTCGTGAATGCGAGTCCCTAAAAATAAAGGATAGTTGTTATGGTGCGTCCAGACCTGGCGAAAGCGCCGCTCGCGAGCCGCTCGTGAACCGCTCGCGAGCCGCTTGCGAACGGCGTGCGTGCATTTGGCGCGCTAGCTACGCGCCTCACTCGAGCCTTACCGGAGCTGCACTAGGGCGGCACACCAATCTTAGGCTGTAACCGCACGCGAGAAGCACGCACGCAGCTCGCAAGCGGCTCGCGTATGGCGCATTCGCTAAGTCTGGACGCATCATTAGATAGGCACACAATTTATTTAAAAAAAAATGTCTACAAGCTTCAAGCAAGTCCTGGTTGTCCAGAATCGAGAGACCTCAAGTTAGCCCAATTGTCAGAACCTATGATAGAATATCCAGGTACTGAATAGTGATGAGATGCGATTCCAAATAATGACCACAATACGGGTAATTAGTTACATAAAATGAAAACTTCCTTTCATTTCTCTAAGCACTTTTCTTTTGTACTAAGTACTGATTTAAAATTTTGCTGTATCTAACAGGGTCCATAATTCTCATATGTTAATATGGGATCCCAATCAAAACTTAGTAGTTTTGCCTCAATGATGGAGGTACACACTTACATTCCTAGAAATATTTTTTCTTCTTCTAGTCTTACCTTGTTAAGCTGCGGAAATCTTAAATAGTCCATGCCTCTCAATAAATTTGGACAGAGAAATTCTTCGGAATATTTTCTAATGTTTATCATAATGGGCTGAGCAATGTGGTTCAAGGCTGTATTTGCTAGACGATTAAAAGCTACAGCCTTTGTATTGTTTCTGTGGAAAAAAAAACACAATAGTAAAATAATAAAAATAACGAAAGCATTTTGTGGGCGCCTTAAAAATTACTCAGAGGATCACACTACAACCATGATTTAAAATTCGGCACAAAACCTTCGACAGTCATGTGTGAACAAATCAATACTTGTGTTTCCAATGAAGGGATATCTGTAGGACTTCTGAAGTCTCTTGAGTTTATTGTTTCCGTATAGGTACATGCCATGTTTAACATGTCCACACAGCAGCTTTGTTAACACACACACTTATGCACTTATATCTCTCGTATCAAACTACTGCTATCTGCCATCCATCAACCGGCTGAGATTCGCCGCCGTAACCGCCATTCGGTCTGGAGGGCTATTTAGATATGTTCAATATAGCAACAGATCGATGCAGACGTTGATATCGTTTAAATAACCCAAACAAAAATCGCTACATTTCCATATAGTATAAAATAATCGCTTTCTGCGTCTGTATTTCTACTTCTCCGTTAAATTCAAATTATATTTCGAGCTGGTCTCCGCAACTCCACGACTAAAGCCCGTATTTTCCGTACGGGACGACTTCCAAACCACACTAGATTTTCATTCGGTTTTCACAAATAAAAAAGACGTGCAAAGCTAGATAAAATGCAAAAACAAGACCTAGTAACTTACAAATGATAGAGCATACTTTCGATGGTCATTTTGCATAATTATGTAAATAAAATTAATAAAAAAAAACACCCTAAAAATAGGTGATAAAAAATCTAGTCCACATGCCCGTGAACCGTGAACTGTCCTGTTAAATGACAGTGAATTATAGTGACAGAAAACGGAGCTACTTGCCTTACTGGCCAGTACGTATTATGATAAACTTTGCACGCTGTTCACCTCTTTCAAGTAGTGTGTTCCCATTAAGGGACCACATCACAATTTTACACGTATTTACTGTATTCTGCACCAGGATAAAACACCTAATGGTCTGGACTCCAGGACCGACTCGTCCATTTAGACAAACTAGGCGATGATCTGGGGCGCTTGTATTCGGGGGTGGCATAGAAATTATTAAAACAATATTTTAAAAAATGCTTTTAGAATGGTTCTCACAAGCCGAACGAGCGAAGCGATTTCATTAGTAAATCATGGTAGTGATGCTGACACATTCTAATACCGAGCGAATTCAACCAGAAACACGCGGCGCGGCGGGCACAGTCAGACTGTCAACCACGGCGGCCACTGCAACTTACAAACCAAAGCAGCCCTCACTTCAAATCATCGCCCCGATTGACGGGGGCATTATCTCGACTCACTGGGACATCATTACCCCGACTCATTGGGGTATCATTACCCCGACTCACTGGGGTATCATCACCCCTACTCACTGGGACATCATCACCCTGACTTACTAAGACGTCATCACCCCGACTCACTGGGGTATCATCACCCCTACTCACTGGGACATCATCACCCTGACTCACTGGGACGTCATCACCCCGACTCACTGATGGGGCATCATCACCCCGACTCACTGGGAAATCGTCACCCCGACTCACTGGGACATCATCACCCCGACTCACTGATGGGGCATCATCACCCCGACTCACTGGGACATCGTCACCACGACTCACTAGGACATCGTCACCCCGACTCACTGGGACATCATCACCCCGACTCACTGATGGGGCATCATCACCCCGACTCACTAGGACATCATCACCCCGACTTATTGGGACATCATCACCCCGACTCACTGGGGCATCATTCCGACTCACTGGGGCATCTCTGCAGACAGTTTTGACTCACTGAGAACTATACGGATTCAGGTTCTGACCCACTGGAACAAACCTATCACTGGCCTGGCACGCATTAAGACCCATCGATCTCCGATTTCCGGAGGGGAGCTATGTAGATGTAGAAGTACCCATTATTTTTTATCACTAGCCGAACAGAGGAGTCGAGCCTTCTATGCTTCTCACTGTACAAGTCTGCTGGTCGCTAGTGCAGCCCATTCGCTTGACTCGTGTGAATTATCTACAAGTACAGAGGGCTCGCTTTGTTTGTGGTAAGGATCGGTCGATAATTACGGATGTGCACTTTTTGCTAGTTCTACTTGTGAGTGGATTTACTCGGTTCGTGAGGACCCTTGGGTTGTTTAGGGCTCGTTTAATTTGCTTGACTCATAAGTAAACACTGTGGTCACTCTGGTAGAGCATGATTCAATATAACACGCTTACGACCGTCAATGAATAAAACAAAATTAATTCAATTCAATTAATGAATTCTTTTTATTCAATTTTATTTCTTTAAATAGCGATGTTGTGCATAATATATCTTTATATAATTAATGAATCGTAGGTAAGGTTCGACGGGATGTCGTATAGTTATTTATACTGCCAGCGGCGTAACAACAGAAAATTATATCCTAAAGAAACATGCCTACTCCCAGGACAAGAATAAACACAAGCATAATCAGCCTTTCAATGTCCCCACTGCTGGGACTCACGCCTCCTCTCTAGGAGAGTGAGCCGCAATCTACCACGCGAACCCAGTGCGGGTTGGTGAATGTCACATGTCTTCGATTTTTTTTTTCTAGGACATACCGTTTTCCTCACAATGAAAAACCTCAACAAAAAAACTCTTTCACCGTTTTTAGAGCAGTGGGGATGAAATAAATCACACAAAGTAATGAGCCTGGCTGGATTTGAACCCGCGACCTACAACTCGTAAGTCGGAGCCGTTACCACTCCAACAAGAATCCTATGTGCTATTCCAGGATATGGTGTATCCGTGTACCAAGTTTGGGCGTGAAGTAAAAAAAACATACATACAAATTTTTCCTTTAGAATATTAGTGTGATTTTATTCCAGTATTTCTAAAATGCCAAGGCAAAATGCTCAGGCAATGCTAGGCTCTATGACGAAGAGCCAAACAGTCTTGCCTAAGGGTATCGTGTCAGCCACATGCGGACTGAGTTCTGCTAGACAATCGCTCCATATTAAACACTGCTATTCAGCTGAATCCGATTGAACTAAAAACCGGTACAACACATGTTTGGGAAAAGGATAATTATGAGTGATGTGTGATCAACATGCAGTGCCTGCTTCTAGAAAACCAAAAAGAGCATAAATCCTCGGATACATCAGGAGATAAAATATTTCCCAATATGACGCGCTCAATCTATATAACACTGCGAAGATACCCAGTGCCCGCAACTTGCCCCCACCGTTGCTAACCATTTCTCGTTCGTCCTTTTTTTTGGGTGGGAAATCATCTAAAAATATCTCACACCCTTTGGTGGAGCGCGAGGGCGTGTCGGACTTTTACTTACAAAAACTCACACCTATTCCTTCTTTGCCTTCGTTCCAAAGCCCCGGGGTTCTCCTTCGCATCACCCATGGCTACAGTAAACCCGCGTTTGCGGACGCCCGCGCCTACGGTGGCCGGAAATCGGGATCGAGATCGGAATCCCGGCGGCTGGGGCGTGAGGGCCATTCTCTCGTGCATGCGGTCGCCTCCTTTGCTAGCATTAGGTACTGCTTCGCAGGAAGCGACCGCCTACGACTCCTTGCTTCGGACCACGACCTGTAGGGGCTAGGGGGGCTGATGTATCATTAATTTACCACCTTGTCTCGAAAGACTAGAAAATTTCCCTGTGAAATAAGGTTATTTTTCTACCTACTTCCAACTTGTTGCAAGCGACGGAAAGAAAAGTTTCAAGGTTATTTTTCTACCTACTTCCAACTTGTTGCAAGCGACGAAAAGAAAAACTTCTCTGGGACCACCATCTCATCTGACTCCCACAAAACTAAATTATATGTAGGGAATTATCAAACCAGTATAATAAATAAAACGAAAATAAATATCTTTGGAACATGTTTAATGAGTAACATCTATAATTTTCATTTTAACAATCGCATTAACTAATACACAATAATGTTATTTTTATTTGTAAGTAAAACTAATGATTACTATAAAAAAAAAAACCGAAAGCTGCATTACATTAATGACGTGACACATTAATTGACGCAATAAAATCAGTGTAAAAATAAAATAAAACCCTGATTTTAATAGTATTGCCTGATAATTGACCAACTTACAAAAGATGCTTTCATAACACATGAACTAAGTTCCGTTTCATGCAACATTTAGTCAAATATTTAACAAAAGTGGGATACATTTTATTATACATTGTCACAGCAAGGATAAATCACATAATATCACCTGATACGTAATATAACATAAATAACTGACTACTTAAAATAAAAAACATTGCATTTATTTCGCTCTGCGAAAAATTCGTCTCACTATTTTAACAATACTGAACTCAATTCAAAAATAATACTTGGTCAAATTTACAATGATAAGACTACCGAGTTACGTGTTAAAATATTCATACGTAGTTGAAAGAGAACCGTGAAACATATGTGGCTAAGAGTGTGATGAATATGGTTGATGGATGGAGGGGATCAAAGAAATTTGACTTATGACATCATTTATAAAGTCTGCCAAACTACAAAACAATTTGTTGGCAGTTATTATTGAGGCTTAATGGACAGAGTATGAAAACGTAACAAATTAATAAAGGAATACATTTTGTGCAGACTCCAGGAAAAACTTGAACTAGGACAGAAATAACTTATAATTGCAGATATTTACGACTCATTGTATAACTGTTTAGTATTGTCTCGAATTCACGATCATTTTATGCACATGCCGATAAATACAATAAAAAGTGGGTACCGAACTGTACAAAAAAAAAACAATTAAAATATAAAATAAATGCGTGTAAAATGATGTATGATCATTTTTAAGTGTTTAACTGTAACAGAATTACAAACTTCATAAAAACATTTCTTTTAATTAATGGTGCCATTCCACTACTACATTTCCACAATAAATACATTCTATCCAATTACTCTCTAAATGTCTTTATTTTATTCTCGTTTGTATTTCCGCTTCGAATGCTTATCGTAATTATAATGATGTGAAATGCATATTAAATAGATGACCTGCATTTTGATGCTGCGGTGACTAGACTTTTCTTAACTTTCATCCCATAAATTGTTTATGTGTAATTATTTCAAATATTCACAGCATTTAAGTAGGACATCCCATTTTGCTAAACAATTCATTTACAACTTAAAAATAATGTTAGAATTACATGTTACTAATAAATAGCTCGCCGCATCGCAAAATTAAATGAAAACTAGGAGATGCAATAAATAACTATGGTAATAATGTAGGATTAGTAAACTAAATGGGGATAAAAGTCAATGAGAAAATATAGTTTAAAAGGTTTAACACTACTTTACTTTTAAAGTCGAAAATCTAATATTCTGAAATGCAAATAACTTTTAGTGAGCAAAGCTGAAAACAACGTTAAAAGGCCACCGTAATTATTATTTTCACACTGAAGACTATAGATAACATATTATCTATATTATTATGTTAAAATGCTCTACTACTCGCTACTTGCACACAATGAATACAGTCAACACTACATTAAATATGGATAAGTCCAGTCACTCCGAAAGTTTGTTGCAAATTTAACAGTGATCAGTGAATATATGTAATAAGAAATACTGCTTTAATAATAATTCTAATCGAAAAAAAATAAAAAATCTTACGGTTAATACTTCTACAAGAATAACTAATCTAACATTTAAGAGTAAACACAACAAGAGATTCGAGTAACTGGACGATAAACCCAATCGTTTTAATATATAAAGATTTCTAATTTGAACATTAAATATTTATGTATATTATGGAGGTATAAAATACTTTGTGTAAATTAATTATTGTAACAACAATACATGGACAACATGAACACTCCCATTAAAAGGCGTTGTGCACTGAACGCGTCTCTATTGCATTAACTACCAACATTCCAAAACGAACGTTCCATATTCAAACATAAAACTTACAATCCAAGCCCGTCAAAAAAAAAGAACTGTCATTTACAAGCAGGCTAAACATGTTTATATTAATTAAAGTCAGATGTGTATAATATAAAGTTTAATGATTTAACTGTCTCATTTTGATTGAACAAGTAAATATTACTAAAATTATGATATTAGTAAAAGTAAAATTATTCAGTGACGTTTTTTATATTTACTTCCCGCCTGTTATATTTAAAAGTCGATTTCGTCATTGTTGGCGAACGTGTGTGTACAATAGTACACCCTGGTTAATCTTTCGGAGAATACAGGCGGGGTTTTATTAAATATTATCTGTTTAAAACTCGACTTACTCATAATACTACACAGAAGTGTTTTATATTTCTCATATAGTAACTACATAAATTTTTACGCTTGAAACTGGCGAACTTTTTCATTAAATTTGACACATAATCGAAACAATAAAACGAATACTGATTTAGATATTTTTCGGAACAGGTTGTATTGGCCTTACATCGAACTTCTCTTCGGGTTTCCAGTCCCACACGATCGGCATAGAACATTCGTAGTGGTAGCAATACATCTGGTTCAGTATATGGCTCATGAGATCTTTTGGCTGGGGGTAGACTGAAGCTAACCCTGTGAAAAAAAAAATACACTTTAGTACAAAGGAAATAAGATTCAATTTGTATTGCCACAACTTATACTGAACTAACTGATACCATGAATAAATAGCTAAAATAAAGTTACTTTATAGTTAGTAGTAGTATAATTAAATAAAATATTAAGAAAAAAAAATGCGGTGCAAATTCGATATAGTCCAATAAATAAACAACAAAGAAATTTAAAATAAAATAAAAATATGTTGGCACTTGATCAAAATCTGAACTATTCGTATTGCCGCCGTCATGTTTTTTTTTTTTCAATACCATTTACAATAATAATTTCACAAAATAATGTTGCGCTAAAAGATTCTTACAGCTTGTAGTATTATAGGTAAGTTGGTAGGTGACGATGTATATGAATTTGTTTAATCAACATTTTGTAGTATTCTATTTTAACTAGATCAACTTTGACCTTTTAAATACTAAGCGACTGTCCTAAATATTTTGTGAATACATTACCCTAACAACAATGTTTCAAATTTTACAATCAAATTAAAGCTTTGCACCTTTTTTACAAACTTACGACTTTCGGCCATCCATACATTTCAGGTAGATAAGGAACGTATAGAAAATCATACTGACATCTTAAAATATGCCTTCTCAAGTCATTCGGAAATGGGTAAACTGATCCGAGACCTAAAGAAAACCAGGCAGTTAGAATCCCGTATGTTTAACAACCTGTTTCTATGCGCGAGATTCTTTTTTTTGCAATTCCTACATCCATCTCTTTTCTGTACATACCTATCGAGTGAAAGGGACTGAGCTACCCGCGTATTCGAATATGGAACGTTCTTCTGTGCAACCCACAAATTCGATGGCGTCGTTGACTGATTTATGAAATGTTGCGAGTGAAATATGGTGTTTGTGCCCCGAAAACTGTAACACCGTGCGTGCTGAGCTGTGCCACGGATTAACAGGTATTGTGCAATTTGCCTTTTAAGAGACGAGTCCTTCTGAACTATTTTTTCCCACGACTGGTCAATTCCACCTGCAACACTAGCCGAATTTCTAATAGTTCGTCTCTCGCCTGAACCGCGCAAGCAATCTTATTAGCCAGTATCTAGGTTGCGAACGTCATATAGACAGTCGTTTCATGTAAAATACTGAACAAAATAGGTTAACATAGAAGAGGCCTTGCAAATTGATGTTTGCTATCCGCTCAATCCCAATGCTCACTTACACCAGTCTTGTGAAGGAGTTAGATAACGTTTCCATTTAAGCGGAGCTGGATGAAGTAGAGCAAAGAAGTGGCAAGTGTTTCCATTGATACAAAGCCGGACGGAGTGTAGTAGAGCTAGAGCCCCCGCTCGGAGCCGTCATCGACATGAGTACCAGCGCCTACTCGACACGAGTACCAGCGCCTGCTCGACAAAAGTACCAGCGCCTGCTAGCCACGAGTACCAGAGCCTGCTCGACACGAGTACCAGCGCCTGCTCGACACGAGTACCAGCGCCTGCTCGACACGAGTACCAGCGCCTGCTCGACACGAGTACCAGCGCCTGCTCGACACGAGTACCAGCGCCTGCTCGACACGAGTACCAGCGCCTGTTCGACACGAGTATCAGTGCCAGCTCGACTCCATTCTGCCTGCCTCGGGGCCGCATACTTATTTGTTTTATTTGAACACTCCGCTCCAATTACAGTTTCCACAGATGTGGAAAGGACATTTCGAGCACTGTGATTGATCGATTCACTGTCCACTCGACTCCACTCCGCCCAGTTCCTAGTCAGTGTAATCGCACCCTTAGCATTAACCGGTTATAGATAAGCAATTTTTTGGAGACATTTTACATGGAGTATAATTATTAGGCAGAATAGGCTAGCATAGACAATGCTAGGCAGTTTGATGTTTGCTATCCGCTCAAACCTAACGATCAATATTATGCGTTTAGCTTTTATTTAAAATGCC
Organism: Mythimna vitellina; assembly: GCA_949316375.1. NCBI lineage: Eukaryota > Metazoa > Arthropoda > Insecta > Lepidoptera > Noctuidae > Mythimna > Mythimna vitellina. The sequence goes on from OX438696.1 coordinate 9,796,955, forward strand.
TGTATGAATATAAATTACATACCTTCCTCGTAGGCCATCTTTGCGACTTCAAATGCGATATTGACAGAAATGTCTCTAATTGCCGCAAGCGACGGGTAAATGCGCCCAATTTCGAAGTCCTTTTCGCTGACGTTCTCGGCTAGAGTCTGCAATAATATTATTAAATTGTTATGCTGTAAAAGCAAGTTAGGCACATAGGATTTTTGCGTAAACATTTCTAATGAAAAAGGTCTTAAATAATCAATCGATGAGTTTAAAGAAAAGTCAACAAATTGCATAGAACTGCGTCAAATGCGTGCACTGACCCAACTCAAATATGAATAGCTAAAATACCATCACAGATACTCATTCCATAGTCTTTTATGATTTGACGTTATTGTCTACGACGTCAGTGTTAGTTGACAATAATTTGGCAACCTCATCGAGTTTTAATTTATTTTTGGCTTTATAAACGACTTTTTTCTTTATTGTATATGACCAGGATTACATACCCTAGCGGCCGTCAGGAACATGCCCTCGGGTATGTGATGGGTAGCGGTAGCGATGACGCCGAGAGCCACTCCGGGGAAGATGTACGAGTTGTTGCCTTGTCCCGTGTGGTACTCCTTGCCGTTGTACTTGACGGGCGGGAATGGGGAGCCTGATGCGAAGATACAGCGGCCCTGCAAGTAACAGTGTAAAGTTTGTTAAACATTTGTGCAGCTGGTTGATCCTAATAAAGGCGTTCATATATTCATGAATAGATCAGTAAATATTTTTGATAAAACATGAAAGTCAAGACTAATGCGGATGACTTTACTTTGCAAGTAGATATCGTTAGTTTCATATTTTTATGAAACGTAACTAACGTGTTTGAATGTTATTCTTAAGCGCTTAATTATCATATTATACGATTTTTTAACGTCGCGTCGAGTCAATGAGTAGAAGTTACCGCCGAAAGGCGAATGTTAGCAAAACCAATGTGTGATTGATTAATCTTTACCTTAGTCTAATGTAGAATTATAATTTTGAAGGTACAAATAATCAGTTTTGGGCAATATGAAAACTAAATACTAATTAATAACTACGACTACATATTATAATTAGTAATCATAAATTTAAATTCCAGTAATCGTAATAAGTAGTTAAACATTTTAATTACTAACTACAAATTGTAGAACTTGGAATCACGATTACGAGATTACTTTTTATAACTACACATTTAAAGGTTGATTTTGTGATTATTTGTCAATCAATGCAATAATATATGGTTTAAGTCGTAGATGATTACGTAATTTATATACATAATCATCTATGTCTCAAGCCTTATATTCAATAAATTATTCATAAACATACGTGAATTGTATTAAACAGGTTTTTTTTAATCAATTTTTAGAGCTAGATTCAATTTTGATAAATCGATAATTCCAACTCATTACATGTTTATTTAATTCCAAAATATAAGTTCTAAATACTGAAATAATCAGTAATGATAACTACTAGATTACAGCAATCAAATTAACAACTACTTCATGTAGTTATTACATGTAAGTAACTACAGTAAGTAACTACAGTAATCAAACTACATGTAGTTAACAACTTTTAATCGTAATTTGTAATCTGATTATAAAGTAGGAGTTAACTACGCCCTACACTGTAACTAATTGGGATTTACAAATAATGATTAGGATTATACATGAAAACTAAAATTATATTTTTGTAAAATAAACTGGCTGGTTTCATTCCAGAAAAATGCACAGTCACAAGATGAGCCAATGATGAAATGCTATTTAAACATAAAACATTGTAAAACATACCTCTGTATTGTCATAGGCAGCTTGCGCGGTGCACTCGGCTTTACTAGTCGGGTTTGAGAGCGCGAAGATGATGGGTCGTTCAGTGTTCTTGGCCATCTGTTGAAGGACTTTCGGTGTGAACGCGCCGCCGACCGTCGAGCAACCTGTAACGCAGAATATGGTATTCTAGTACCCAGCTAACATGTAATGTATGTAATGTAAATGTTGGTAGTGAATTTATTCAAGATGTTTTACTTTTAAACGCCTGCACTGTGTCCAAAGCCCGTTGAGATCCCGCAGCGAATCTTACAGCCTTAAAATTTTTTTTTTATAGGAAAACAATAGTTCAATGGACATTAACTCACCAATAAGACAGCTAGGTTTTATCTTCGCAACGCAAGCTTCGAAGTCCTTTTCGGGCTCGACATCCTTGCCGAAGGCTTTCGCATGTTCGGGCACTCCGCCCTCACGTCGGGTCGACAGTAAACCGTCGATATCGAACATGAACACTCGCTCCCGAGCCTGTTTCTCCGTCAGACCTTCAGTTACCATGGCGGCTACTGTCAAAGAGGCGATGCCGTTGGAAGCCTGAAAACAAATAAACTTTAAAATCCAGCCAGCAATATGATCGTACGGCGACTAAGACGACTATCCACCCTTACGTTGTTGAAATGTCTACGGTCCGGGCTAAGCGTTTCGCTTCAAATTTATTTATTTTTTATTTTTCTAACACAAGAATGGCGAACCTATGGCACGCCAGTGTAAGATGTAGGTGTAGGTACATGGTGGTGATTTGATACTACCGTAATGACACAATTTTTCTCTTTCATTTAATTCAATAAACATTACGCTATACGAATTTCTTCTCTCTTTTATTGCACCTACCACTATTTATCTCTGCATCACCCTAAGGTTGACTGGTAGAAAATGCCTAAGGCATTAAGTCCGCCGCTGTACGTTTGTGCATAAAGGATTAAATAAATACATTCCGGGATGCAAATTAAGAGTTAATAGTATTTAGTTGCGTTTAATTTTTTTTATGAACTTAGACGTCCACCAATAAGGGTTCGCCATCCCTGTTCTAACATATCGCTATTCATTTGTTTCACAATAAACAAGTTACAATACTCACAGAACCCGCTCCCAGGAACAAATAGATGTTTTCACTGAGCTTCCTCTTGGTGAATCTGATGGCGGCCATTAGACCAGCGACGGCCACGCTGGCCGTACCTTGGATGTCGTCGTTGAAGGTGCAGTACTTGTTACGGTACTTCATTAGCAGACGGCCAGCGTTTGCTAGTGCGAAGTCTTCGAACTGGGGGTAAGGAAAATACAACTTATTATTAACAGCGTCTCAAAGATGATAAAATATGATAATAGCTATTTAGTACTGAAATTTTTCTACAAAAAACAAATAAAGATGTAAAATGGTTTCATTAGCACAAAACAAATATTTTACATTCGTTTTTGCATAATGGTGGTAATAAATAATATATTAATGATATATTTAGCAACTATACTCTAAGAACTGTAACAATTAATTTCAAGAACCTTATCTTTCAAACTAGGGCTACCTGTATCTTGAGAAATAGTTTTTGGCTAAGATATTTTATTATAAGCATCTTATGAGTAGGACGTTGTCGTCCTTTATTGTAATTTCTTAAATTAAAATAATAATAATAATCATTGAAATCGCAGAGCAGTGGTAGCCGAGTAGTAACGGCCCCGACTTTCAAGTTGTAGGTCGCGGGTTCAAACCCAGCCAGGCGCATTACTTTGTGTAATTTATTTCATCATGTCTCTCAAAACGGTGAAGGAAAACATCGTGAGGAAACCGGCATGTCCTAGAACCAAAAATTCAAAGACACGTGACATCCACCAATCCGCACTGGGCCCGCATGGTGGATTACGGCCCATTCCCTCTCCTAGATAGGAGGCCTGAGTCCCAACAGTGGGAAACTTATAAGGCCGACTAAGCTAATCATTAAAATCATATTTTTTTTAAGTTTTTGGATGTGGCGATTCAGATTTTCTAAAATTGTGGACATTTTCTATGTAATAAAAATTGAAGCTACACGAGGACTGGGGCGCTCTGGGGTCCATACCAAGAGCTAAATGAAAATGTCAAGTCTAATTAAATGCAAAATTAATATGGCACTGAAAACATATTCTATATTATAATCTACATAACGATCAATGACTAATGCAAATATAAGTTAATGAGTCAATGTTATAACAAGTTTTCATTCAGTCATTGAAAACAATGTAAATACGATGACGATAAACGATGTATGAATTGTTTAACCATGCTAATATTACTGAAATGCAATAAAACTTGAATCTATTGTCTTTGACAGGCCCTGCCAATCATTATCAAAATCATTACTGGCACAAAATAAGGACACCAAAAGGAGTCAGACCAGTTTTTTTCTTTCTCAAAATATTTTGATTTAATGGACGCTTCAAAGGACTTGTCATGTTTTTAAAAAACGTCATTAAAAACACTAGTAATACGGTTCATTATTGAACCTAATGTCAGTGCTGACAGAAAATGTTAAGCATCAACATTAATACGCTCAACTCGCGTTGTTAACCGCTAAACAATGTGCGTTTAGTCACGCTTACCCATTTATTTAATAAACAGAGCTCAACGTAATAAACTATGCACTGGAAATATGAACATACAACGTATGTATAAAAATGTCGCTCTCACATAATTTGTAACACAATCATAATAAAAAGCAGTGCAACATCGCAACATAAAATTAAAAACTTTGCCCTAAGAAATTCTTCCGTTCTAACGCTAATTGCAATGGCGTATGTATCCACCGCAGTTGTGGGCTTGCGAATGACGAGCAATGGGTTGCTCACCGTCCGGCTGGCCAGTAACTGTCGGGACCGAGCACGAGTAGACGACGGAGATATCAGCAAAACTGTAGGGGTCCAGCATGGGTTGACTTCTGAAAGGGTTACTCGTAATCCTGGGACTCAAAGGGCAAATTAAGGAATAAAGGTGTGGTGTTAGTCAGCAAAAGACTGACACGCCCTCCCGATCCGCCTTAGTGCGAGAAAAGTCATTAAATGATTTCCCATCTTAAAAAAAAAATGGCGTATGTATGTCGGCACTAAACTCGATTTTAATTTAGAACCGTGTCTGGCCGACCGAATGCCCTGGGACTGGGCCCCTCAAAACCTAGACACAACGGAATAAAACAAAATGCTGGCATCTTTAAACTTTTCCGTTCTGTAACATACGCGAGCATTGACCCCCAATCTTTACACGTGTTGACTTTTACCTTGACCTTCAACCGTTCCGATGAGCTATAAATATATAATTTCTTAAATGCGTCTCAAGGACAAAAAATATAAAAGAAAAAAAGGATTAAAAAATTTTAACGAATCAGTTGCTTTCTCTTTTTATTCGTGTGTGTCAAACGAAACATGTATACGTCATAGCCATATCGTAGAATTGGCCATTTCAAATAATGTTTGGCCACTTCATGTAATGGCCATCTCAAAACTAACCTAATGTTCCCTCGTATGGATTAATGTTCCCTTTAGGTGTATGTGTATATGTCGTAGCCGTCCATGATCCATATCATAGACATATTCGCATGGGCATCATCATCATTTCAGCTGAAAGACATCTACTGTTAGACATGGCCTACCCCAAAATGGTCGGTCCTATGACCTGGTGAAGGAAATACTCTGGATATATAGCCTATTTTCACACAATTTTGCCTATTAGTAGGCAGTGAGTTTACTCAAGTTAAATATTTATGTCATACTTTACACCTGAAATCGACCGTCTATTTCCGAATGAATTAAGAATAAATAGGTGAAATACAGGTTTATACTGGTGTAACTGCGTACTACATACTACCAGTAAATAATGAAACTCAAATAACTGAATCATCAGATGTTGGCTAAGTGACATGTCACTCACTACGCCTTGTACGCACAGTTTAATTTGTATAACCATTTATGCAAATTAATTTGTGCGTACTACACTATGTAGGTATAGAAGTATAGGTATAATTTAATCTTCGATTGAGCTATAAAATATCAAAGTACGGCCGAAATGGACTTTACTAAATGAAAATCCATTAAGTAATTTAGTCGAAGTACTAAAGAAACTTAAAAAATATGATGTAATGAAAAGACCTATTTGCAGCAGAGAATTATCCTCGTATACCAATATTACAATAACTAAAAATACACATAAAAACTACTTTGATTACCTTATTTTTATTTAAAGATTAACAAAGAAATTTTGTCTACAGTATATGCCCGTGACATTGATGTAAGAATCAGCTGATTAGGAAGGTGCGAAGCCATAGATGTGTCAGCCAGTATCAATGAGATCAGTACTGTGTGACGTCATTAGGCACCTTGGTATTGCTAAGACACTTATATCATATTCGTGATCATATCATTATCAAGTTCTTCAGTATATCAGCAAACAGCTTATAGACTCTTCACGTGATCAAAGGGCTGGAGGCTTTTCTTTGGTCAGCGAATCAGCATTGCTATTCGACGTGGTAAATCGACTAGTGTTCCGGGAACTTTGGATTCGATTTATGTTCATTGTTAAGTATGCATTATGCTAACCTAACAATAAAAAAAAACATAAATTGTTCTTGCAAATGTCCTTATTGAGATGTGTTTGATTGTATTTTATTTATTGTCCATATTGTGATTTAAATTCTTTTCATTTTGACTGTGACAATTGTGTTATATTATTTTTTGTGTGGCAATAAAATTTAAATTACATATTTATTATCATGTATATAAAAGAAGAAACTGACTAACAGACATATTAACGCACAGCCGACACTACTCTGGGTTACCATGACGTTTAGGTAAGTTGTTTCATTCTTATTCCATTGTGGGTAAGAGATGGCGATAGACAACCTGTATAGCTCTGTCTCTTACCCACACTGAAACAGGAATGAAATAATCTTACTTTGAACGTCATGGTAACTTAGGACTAGAAGCGTATAATTTTGCACAAAGCTTTCTTTTATAATGTAGGCGAGCACTAAAAGAGGATTTTCCAGTATTCACCTCTTATGGGCATCCCCTTAGGAGGTGAATTCTGGGTGCCCCGGTGCAAAGTTTGTATAAGTGCAAAGAGTAAGAAACCTACTTTCACGCAGGCGAAGTCGCTGGCAGAAGCACGTATGAGTATATTAGATTTAAGATTAGATATAAGATATATTGGACTAAAACATTTCGTAAAAGCAAAAACACAAAAAAAAAACATAAGTAAGTATATTAAGAAATAATAATAAAAGTTGTTGTTGTCAGTAATATTTGAAAAGATAATGAATTCTGGTACCCAAAGAAAGATATAACTTGTTTTCCGGGAAATATGAGATTACATTTTTTGTGAAATTATTCAACACAACTGCTTCAATCTGTATCATGACACGATGTTTAAAATGATAAATGCTCTTCGCGAATGAATTTCTAAAACACGATTGGACAAGAAGGTAGGTAGGTTCACGGTGGTAGAAGGAGGTAGGTGGTAGGTTAGGTTACATAAGTATGTAACCTATATAGGGAACGTAAGTATGTTCCCTTGGGATTTTCAACTTTCACGCGAGTAAACCCACTGATAGAAGCTAGTCTTATAGTGATTGCATATTGATAGAAAGTATTTTTAGGTTTAAAATGTCTTATCTGAATGATTATACTGGATTTGATAGTGATAAATCTAAGTCAATAACTACAAATATATCGGAGCCTTATCGGCTTTATTTGTAAATCACCTGATGCTGTCAAATATCGTTCAATTCTAGACGATTATACGCTTTATCAGATATGATTACATTATGTAACGTGCCTACTCTGATTGTTCCGTCTGTGTGCAAAATAGACACGGCCTAATATCGTGTGCAGTCTGCATCTAGACGATTTCCGTACGTGTTTTGTGTTCCGTGTGCAAAAATGATTAAAACGGAAATGTTATCGATCACTTTCCGTCGGTCACCGGTTATTCTCTCTAAAACGATTTGACGTTAATTTCAAATGGATTGTAGGGTTGTGTTATATCGGGACTCGGAATCAGATTGAGAAAAAATTGCAAAATATTTAGTATGTTAAGGAAAACTCACGACCACCAGCATTCTCTAAATGTATGGACGGAGATGTAGCTCTATGTAGAAAAATATACAGTGGTCAGCCTTTCTTTCACTGGGAAATATTGATATACATATATATAAATATAGTGGGAAATCATCAAATGACTCTTCTCAACTGATGGGAGCGTGAGAGAATATCAGACTTTTACTAACAAAAACCCACATATCTATCGCTTAGAGTGAAAACCTCGGGTATGCAATTTTAGGTAATTTTTGTTATATTATTTTTCTGAAACGAAAAGCTCGTAACGTATAATCTTGTGTCACGCAAAAATTTTAATTTGATACTCGTAGCGCCATCTACGATGTTGAATGCATACTTTGTTCGAGTCAGTTTGGTGTGATAACTTCGCAATGGCGCGTCAAAACTTGTGAAAAAATAAGAGCAAGAGTTTTTTGTGCCTCCTGAAGTTATGTAATTCACAGTTACGAGGTATTCACTCCGAGCCATCGATATGTTCCTTTAATTGCCCTTTGCATTCCTAGGCTGCGGTAATTCTTTAGAACAATACCGCAGCCCTAGAGGTCCTAGCCTATTAATGGAGTAAAAAAAGACCTCAAGCAAATTCGTGTTTTTAATATTAACTGGATATTTTTTTAAATGATATAAACTAGTGCTTGACTGCGATCCCGCCTGATGCTAAGCAGTGAATTGCACTTTTAGCCTTGAAAACACCTAAATTATAATCGAACGGGAAAACCGCAGTAGGTAAAGGAAAAAGAAAATTGAACGGAACACATTCTGTATTACTTATACTATCTTATCTTAACATAATGCAGCGTCTCGATTCGATAGGGAATTTAGGTACGTAAATAATATTACTGATTCAGTAATTGATTTAAATCAAGGATGATAATGATTTGATAAAAACGATATGTCTGCAATGTTCTATTAATAAAACTAAAATGCTTATAAACGATTTAACTGGGTGTTTTGCACGACATTTCATGGTTCCAAAACAAATTTGCGGTTACGGTTATACGTATTCACATGTAGTATAATCGATGTTGATACAAGAACAGCGTCGGCCTTAGACAAAGTACGACAGTTCTGTGAATGTAGGCAGTGGCGTAACTACCTTACTATCTGAAGCCCGTGGCCAATTCATTGGATGGGGCCTCACGTTCTGATTATTTATTTATTTTTATTTTTTGTAAAATAGATTGAGCTACTTCTTCCGAGCTCACGGCCTCTCAGAACTTTGGACTGGGGTATTTTGCCAGCCTTGTCTCTATAGTTCTGCCACTGAATGTAGGTTTATCTATCGTCTAAATGTTCAGTGAATCCTATTTTCTTAATTTTCTTCCTACAACTTTTATAGACTAGCTTTCTGTCAGGGGTTTAGCTCGCGTGAAAGTAGAAAATTTAGAATAGTATCCCAAGGGAACATACTTCTTCTTTTGTATTCGATGGTAAACTCGTCAAACTGTTGGGCCTAATACAAACAAACTGGGTGGCTACATTAATAGCAGCATTGGTAGCACTCATCAAATCCTCCAGAGTGTACGGAAGGGAACATACTGCCGAGATAAAAAATATAGTAGTAGTATGTGCTATTCGAGGACACTGTCTATCCGTGTGCCTAGTTTCATCGAAATCCGAAGTAACGAACCCATACACACACTTACAAACTTACGCCTTTATAATATTAGTGTGATGTGGAATTCTATGCCTGTTTGTCTATATTTTATCTGGCTTGCTATGTTTCGATGATCGTCTTAACAGATTTTTATAAAATTCTGAGCAGAACACGTATAGATTAAGACCTGGAAATACAAATTATGTCCTATGCGGACAATTGTACGTGAAGGACATACAAACTTTTCATGGCAATAGTACGATCCTACATATAACAATTTTAGACTAACCCAAACCACTGGCAAAGCTTGTTAAAAATATAGCTATACTATGAAATCAGGTTGTACATTTAAGCAACCATACTTTTCATTGTTCATTTTTTAATGCCTACTGTTATGATACATTTCCCCTTGTACAATACAATGTATTGCATACTTTTATATAATACATAATTCCGAGTCTGTAAAATACTTGCAAACATTGTCGTGTGAAATATTCAGGCTATTGAATAAACATGATAATGACATAGCTTAAGTTTTTTTTTGTTATTGGCCCCGAGATTTCTTTTGTAAGTGCGACTGTAAATACTGATTTTTTTACACTTATAAAAACACACATCTCTGAAAAAACTACATTTTTTAAGGTCAGAAGTCCACTTTTTCCGGTCTAGGGCGAAACGGGAGTGCATGTCAGACTTTTACTGACTAAAACCACACTTATGTTCCTTCAGTTGCCCTTTGCGTTCTAGGACAACGAGTAACCTTTTTAGAAGTCGACCCATGGCCTTAGTAGGCTTCGGCCTGGCTGTGCCCAGACGGTTTTGCTCATATCTCTTTGAGGCGCGCGCAGATCACTACGCGCTGTCGACGACTCGGGCTCGATCCGGAAGGCTACCGGACAACCGGACAGCGAGCTACCCATACTCGACATCCGCAAGCCCACGTCTACAGCGACTGGTTGTCGGAGTCGGGGTTATGGCGTGAGGATGTCCGTTCCCTTACGCGTGCGGGTGTCTTCTTCGCTAGCATTACTGCTTCGCAGAAGGAGGTAATCACCGCCCATTCTCTCTCGCTCCGGACTATGGCCTGTATCAGAGCACGGCGCGAGAGGTCAGCGCCACCAATCGCCCCCATGAAAACACGGCTGCCCAAGCAAGTCACAACTCCACCGTATGCTTCACCTTGTCCTCGTGAGCGGTCCGCAAAATAGTGACAACCGAGTGTTTCTTCCGGTTGGAGCCGGTGCAGGAACCTCCCGAACTTACCAAGTCCGGTGAGGACCTGAGTCATGCGGAAGGTGAGAACTCCATGACGCCTCTTCAGCCACTCTTCAAAGACGGGACTTACCGCATTGATTATGGCACGCCCAAAAAAAACAAGACCGCTGGCGAGATATTTTTGTAGCCTTCCCTGTTTTGATAATCTACGCACATGTGGAAAATATAACCTGTATATCTCACACCACAAGAAACCAAGAGCAAGATTTTACTTTCTAATTATAGTAGGTACTAGGTGGTAATAGCTCACCTGCAATAATGTATTCTGTCCGTATCTCAAGACGACAGCCTCCATAAATTCATCGATAAACTCATCGTATTCCTTTCCTCGTACGCGCTTCTGACGAAGACCAATGTACAACGGGTCCGTTAGGAGATCCTGTAAAAAAAACCTTTTGTCAAAAGGGGTAGAGTTCAAATTCCTAAGATTTAAGCTTTCTGCTACAGGCGTAGAACTATTCTGAAATTCTTTATTTAGTTACTCAGAAAATGTAAGCAAAGACGATTATCGTATTTAGAATATTTATTTTCGCTTTAATATTTTTTTAGCTTTTCATTGATCGCAAGTGCGTATCGATCGTATGGTTTAGTAAACATCTCTTGAACTGATTGCTTTCTTCAAAAATATTAGCTCGTTCTAACATCTTACAAAGCAAATAGAGATATTTTTTCCAAAATAGATTTGGAAGCTTCAATTTAATTTCCTTACATACAAAAGAAGAATAATTCATTCATCATTTTAAAATTCCAATTCACACAATCATAAAAAAAACTAAACATAAGGAAACTACTACGTCTCAAAATAGACACCGGTTTGGCCTTGACATTACAAAAACGTGTATAAATTACGTACCTCATTGTCGGTGCCCACATCCAAAGTGATGGGGAGGCACTGATGGGGCTTGATACCGGCCAGGGCGGTGTACAGGGACAGCTTTCCTACAGGAATACCCATACCATAAGCACCAAGATCTCCGAGACCCAAAATCCTTTCTCCATCAGTGAAGACTACCGCACGAACATCGGGTTCAGGCCTAAAAAATAATATCAGTCATAATAATATAACAATAATATCATTTAATTGCATAAAACATGATATACAAGATGGTAATGGTAGAACGTGCAAATTTTAGCAATAGTCGTAATGGGCCTATTACACTACTCGATATTCAGACAGTCTTAGTCGATGTCGCGTAGTGTAATAAATGTTAGACCGGTCGACGGTCTTACGCGGAAAAAAAATTAGACGCGTAGTGTAATAGGCCCTTAAGATTGTGTAACATAAGTAGATAGAACCGGTTTTATAAAATTTTAACAACATTTATTTTTGTAAATGTTCTAATGTCATAAAGTAGTCTCCACGAGACAGTCCTAAAATTGTAATGGGCTTGTACGTAATTTCCCACCTGTCCAATTTTCGCTCTTAGACTTTAGCATTATTTATTAGATCATTTTGATATTGTAACTTTAACCGGCATTCGTAATGAGGAGAAACTATGGACTTATAAGATTGGTGTTATTACACTAATATTATAAAAGCGAAAGTACAATGCGTTCCAAATAAGAATAGGATCGATTGCCATGTTGTGACGTCACGTCATACTGTCAAATCAAAAAATTATTATGGTGAATAAAACAAGAAATATTTAAAAACAAAATTTATTTACGAACTATGATTTCCAATTTCTTGCGATTTGACAACATGACGTGACGTCACAATATGGCAATCGATCCTATTCTTATTTGGAACGCATTGTATGTTTGTTTCTCCTTCACACTCAAACGACTGATCAGATCTAAATGAAACATGGCACACAGGTATACTATGCCCTGGAATAGGACATAGTATGATTTTTTCATTCTGCGAGGAGCCGCTAGCAAATTGACCACGTTTACGAAACGAAACCTGAATAAATAGACTAATCACAACATTCGTCTCCAATAAATAATCTGATCGCTTTTTTAAAATTGCCGTGACATAGCCATTCAGATTATTTTTAAATTGGGAATTAGAGGACTCAGTGGATTTGGTTTCGGCAGTAAATCGTGTGTCAGTCGAACACCAGTTTATTTATAGCTTCCCATCGAAAAAGGTTATGTGTCATACTAAAGGAGCTCCCAAAGGCGTAGCAGATCGTAAAAACAAGCGAATTATGGTACAATACACTCGTACTACGATATTCATTCATCGGTAAGCTTTGTTTAAATACGATGAAGTACCGTTGAAGCATTGCTCTGAGAATCGAGTTATTTTCAGTCGATGAAAAGAAATTGTTGCTTTATTGTTTTATAGGTTGAGGATAAGGAATGAATAACGATATCGAATGCCATTACTGTGATTTACATAACGTTGTTTTTTGTTTTAGTAGAAGGATTTCCATTGTTCTTTTAAAGGCGGGTATAAACCAGACGAACATAAAACTAGAACCAGAGCGTTCTTTTCTTGATATTTATGACGTCTTAGTATGCGTGGCTCGTGACATTTTTTTCTTCGTGTGTTTGGTCTATACTGACCCTAACTGTTTGTAAATCTAATAAAGTGGAAGAATTATTTTGTTTGTTTATACGCGTTTATCTCAAGAACTACCTGTCGGATTTGAAGTAATCTTTCTGTGTCGGATAGTCAGGTTCATGACGAATGGTATAGGCTATATAACATCCCTCTACGACCCACGGAAGCGGAGCAGTAACCTAAGACGCGGGCAACGCGAGTGAAACCGCAGAAGACAGATAGTGTAATTGTAATTACACTAGAGTCTGCCAGCGGCTTCGCCCGCATAAAAGGTTACTCTATACAAACTTTAGACCCCCGTTTCATCGCCTTAGGGGTTGAATTTTGGAAAATCCTCTATTAGTGCTCACCTACGTCATAAAAGGAAACCTTGTGCAAAATTTCACGCTCCTAGTCCCAGTAGTTTCAGTTGTGCGTTGATATGTCAGTCAGTTTCTCCTTTTATTCTAAAGATAGATTACTTTTCACCTTTTTTAATCCTCAGTGTCGTAACTATCGTAAGTCTATTTCAGTAGTACAAAAAGTTCTATCGATCGATGAGACAAATAGGTTTGAAGGGAATGTTCGCCCAAAAATTTAGGGCAGTATCTACGAAACCGGAGCATTTGTAATAAAGGTAAAGCCGGCAGTTTATTCTCTGTTTCATTACCAACAAAATGTGGGTCAGTTATCGTTCCTTTGCATGGTAAAATGAAGTAACGTTAACAAAGTGAAAGATTTCATTATCAAAACGCTAAATCATAATTTTAAACCGCCTTTAGTTGTGTGTTGTTATTTGAAGAGTTGGCTTATTTTATGACCTTTTACTATTTCGTTGATTGCCTTGAACCTTACCGTATTGAAGCTAGGTTAATATTTCTATTTAAGTCTATGTATTTTCGTCAACTTATATGTATTTCTTTCAGCTCCAAAAAAATAAATTTCAATCAAAAGTCAATTCACTACTCAAAAACTAGTGCGTAGTACCATCAACAATTGCACCACGGCTTCCTATCAGATGGGATCGCAGTCAAGCACTAGTTTATATCAATAAAAAAAACAACCGACAATTCTTTTTTTTAGATCACTATTCAAACCTATTCTAAACATGCAAATTTCTTAAAAGTATATTTATCTAGACAGTCCGCTAGCTAAGAAAAAAATAAGTCATACGACCTCCTTCGATATACCACAATAATTTCAACTTTATTGAGCAATTTAAAACCATGCCATTACGTATGCGCTCCTGCTATCTATCGATTTTCTCTAACCTTCCTCACTCTAGGTCAAACCAGGTCGACCTAGACTGGCTTAATGCCTTCAAGAACTCAAATTCTTTTTCAAGATAAGCGAATTGCAAGTCTTGCTCTGAATCCGTATGTAAGTGTTGTATGATAAAAATGTTACCATTATAGAAAAAAATAAACCTTATTGTGTACCAAAACAGTAACATACATAGCCGTCGGCTTACTGCAAGAACTCATTAACTGACAAATACAAAACTTTAGATAAAACTACTTTTAGTTACTAAAAGTGGCTTTACTCAAAGTTTTGTATTGTTCAGTTAGTGAATAAGTAACTGGCAGCCAACTATATATGAGGTGTTAAAAAATTTACTTTAAGAATTTCGAGGGGACATTGTACTTCTCATTATGAACAACTTTTACTATGGGACCAAACCTGAAATCTGAAAAAGTGACTGTATTCAAAGTTTTGTATTTGTCAGTTAATGAGTTCTTGCTGTAAGCCGACGATACGTACGCATACGCGCGTGCACACGCGTGCGCGTGTTAATAGGTAGGTAGAGCATTATGTTACTAGATAAAGTCTATCATAGCTATAATGAATAGGAATCTCGATTTCTATAACAAGTTTGTTTTAATAATAATGGTACTAGGAATGTTTCTGTAGACGCAACATGTAAAATGTAAACGATCTCTACAACCACAATTTACATTAGATATGATTTGATTTATGTAATAATGAATAGTGCTGAAATACTCATTTTAGAGACTTATAAAATTATTAACAAACTATGTTATGTGCCAAATAAATTTAAAATAGCGGTCATTGACCCTGCTACATTTATTGACGATCTTAATTTCAAACAGAGAAGTAAAGACAAATCTGTCTTTAATCGACATCTATCTTGATCCTTTACATTTTCTAGTGTAAAACAGTTCATTGTTTATTTTTAAAAGTCAATTCAAAATGTTTTTATTTCACATAAGCCTACATGGGCACTTATAAAACTTCAGAAGCTAGTGGACGGTTCCAATTGTTCGTTTCCTATGGAGAAGAACCAGCAAGAAACTCTATGGTTATTCTGGAATTAATGTAGGTACTTTATTTTAATTTTACCTAATGCCTACCATAACCAATCTACTGTCAAGTCTCAATTTTTTTTTTTTGTTTTAGTCTTTGCTTCCACACTAAGTATTACTCCTGAATCGCAGATGTGTTCATAAACATGTAAACTTGTGGTGAAACTTATAACACCCCACTTTTTTGCGTTGGGGCTTCAAAAACGTTTGTATTGTTTGGCACTCACCAATTTTTAATAATGTTGAATATATGTCCCTTGTCGTTAATCGTGATGAAGAGACCCCTAGGTCTTCTGTAAATGAGACCGAACTTCTGACACGCCAGACCCACAGTCGGAGTGTATACGATCGGCAAATACTTCTCAACGTTCTCCGCTAGAAGCCTGAAGAACAACTTCTCATTTCTGTCCTGCAATAATTCAATAAAATTATTAAAAACATTACCATGTTTATTTTGGATAGAAGGGTAGTCTTGCCAATAAATTACTGATAAGTCTAAGCATTTTGAAATGGGCTGATGGTTAAAGGGTGTAACTCGGTTTTTTCAGTTTTCATTTCTATTAAAAAAAATCTATTATCTTCAAGTTAATTGAAAATACTTGTCTTCACGCCCTCAAATCACTTAAATACAAATACAGTACATCTGTTCTAATTTCAAAAATATCTTGACTAAATATAAAGCAGTCTTCTTATAGAGTAAATCAAGTAAACACAAACGCAAACTTTGAATAATAAATGAATCCCATTCAGTCAAAGGCTTCAGAGGTAATTGTTGCCATTAACCAAATTATCCAGCGCACAACAAACTTCAAAACAGTCAGTCGTACTTCTAATTGGATAAATCATCCGGTAAACAGCTTTAACGACACATACATTAAATGTTTAGCGTCGAACATACTTAATTGTGTTCGTGTTAGCTAAATGCAGAAATTGCAATAACGCATTGTTCAATCAGATGTTTATCCAGCATATAGATAGAGGTTTAGCATGATAATTTATAATGTTCACTGCTGAGACTCAGGCCTTCTCTTTGGGAGACGGAATGTGCCATAATTCACCACGCGGACCCAGTGCCGATTGATGGATGTTACATGTCTTTGAATTTTTGGTTCAAGGACATGCCGGTTTCCTCACATTGTTTTCCTTCATTGTTTGAGAGTGATAGAGGTATAAGTTTAAACACAATAATCAGATTTAAATCCGTGTGATTACCCATCTCTAATCCCACCATAAATAAGTATAAAAAATTACAACATTCGTGAAAAGTTATGGTATTTAATTTTATTTCAAAAAATAAAAAAACTTGAATATAAACGCTTTTTTTTTTAGGAGTGAAACCATCAAATATCTTCTCCCAATATGGGTGGAGCAAGAGGGCGTGTCAGACCTTTTGCTTGACTAAACCCACCTGTGTTCCTTCAGTTGCTCTTTGCGTCAGGGCCACGGTAACTCTTTCAAAAATTCCCACAGTTTAAAATACGCCGCGAACCGTTTCCGTGGCATTGCAAAAATTTTCATTAATTTTTAAATTTTGAATCTTATATTTAATCGATAATTTATTAGGGCTCTTTAAAATAAACTTTAATATAAGCCTACGTTCTAATTCTTAATTATTGTATTTCTAGGCTTCATTTAAGTAAGTATATTTCATCGGAACGGCCAGCTTGGAATAGGTGTTATACACAAAAATATTTAGTTCTTTAAAAGCCCTGCAATCACGGATATCGACCTGCAATCATGTCCTTCAATTTAACTCCGGTACACACCAAAGTTCAGCAGGGTCGATAGGGAATTTAGGTCAAGGCCAACAACATTAGCCAGACTGCTCATTGCTCCGGTTAAAGCAAAAGCAATTAAAAAATATATATATCACACTGAATCAACTGAAAAGATTCATTATTGTGAGTAACAATGCGAGATTATTATTCACACCTTTTTTACACATTCCTTTCACCACCCATTGCCCAATAAACCAATTACCCACCAGTCAATTTTGTATTGTAAGTTAAAATATTTTACACAAGAAAAATGAAATACTCACAGAATAAAAATCCACCCTTTAAACTACATTAATTCAACAAATCTTTTAACGTCAAAATTCAAACCTAAAATTTGTATATTAAACATCCCATACCAGACCCTGTATCCAAAACCCAGTTTCTATAAATAGCTTCACAGAATCAACGGTACCTTTATCATGTTTAGTCACCTGTAACTCGACGAGGTAGAGATACTTGTTTAGGTTGTCCTCATATCTGTCAATGGATATGGTACATATCTCTAACTGTTCCTCTTGAGATTTGAACTTGGCTGCCAAAAGACCATGGATGCCGAGCGCCTGACGCTCTTGCAGTGTGAAAGCTAGACCCTATAAAAAAAACATCATTGTATTCTACAAAGGAATAGCGGAACTCCTTAAAATTAGAACAAAGTCGTCTGAGAAAAATTGTACTGACAAGGAAAATAGAAAATCGGAAAGGTAGATAGATATTCTCTTTATTGTACACCGTAATAAAATTATAAGAGCTTAAAATTAATACCGTGTAACACTAGGCGGTCTTTTCGTTAAAAGGCGCGTTAAAGAAGACATTGCTAAATGGACCTTTGGCAAAGTCTTCCCCAAATTATTCCAGCAGAACTGAGCTAGAATGCCGATTGGAATTGCTAAGTATGTCTTTATAATGAGGCTTTAAAAAAAATAAAAATATATGATGTATAATCTGACTATTATATAAGTGACCAATAAAAGGGGATCTTATCTGTACATGTGTAATTTTACTAGATACGCCATTAAGGTAATTTTATAACCTAATTGAGAGTAATATCTATGAAAACTCAGTTGGAATTTACGATACATGTACAGTACGGCCAAAATATCTTGACCGCTCCGAACTTGGAACAATTTGCTGAGCAGTAATTCTTTTTAAGAATCATTATAGCGAATGCGTATTGCGTATTTTTTCGAGTATACGCAATAATTCGGAAAGCCAACTTGAGTGGCCAACATATTTTGACCGTATCTTTATTGAAGTTTTAAGTTTTAGAAAGTTACCTATAAATTCCTGTCTTCTGTTTCTAAACTATCGATCGTTTTGCTAACACGAAACTTTAACTTATATCTAGCCAAAATGTCTACACCAGTAACTAGTTATTTTTTTTCTAATACTGCCTCACATTAGGAACTACTCCTGTATTGTGGGTGCGTTCACAAACATGTAAACTTAAATACACAAAAACACCCAGACTCGGAACAACTAACTGAAGACCATACACATAATATGCGTGCGGGAATCGAAGCAACAACACGCATTACTGCACCCAATCACCCAACCAATGCGTCAAACATGCCATCAAATTCGTTTTGTATTTTTATTTAAATCTGTTTCAAAACAAAGCGAATTTCAATGCTATTACGCTATGCGCTATTGTAATCAAATGGTCAATGTCAGACGTTTTCCCTTACGTTTAGCTCTATAGTTCAATACCGACTTTCAAGGAAAAACGACGGAAAACTTAACAAAATTACAGCTAACAAATATTCCAGTTTGATCTAGTTATAATACAATAATTAAATTGTATTGTGAGCGTATCGTCCTTCTCCTGGAGGATTTAGTAATTGCGACTGATGATGCAGTTAACGCAGCCACGTACTGGGCCCCAACAGTTAATTCATTAAACCCCAAGCGAACATTGGCATTCGCTCGCTCATTGTCTTTCTATTGTGTGTCTTATTACGGTACAAGTTTACCATTGATTAGAAAAGAAGAAGAAGAAGATACGTATCGTCCAACTTAAACAGTAGACGTGCTAAGTTGTCCAGGATTTACACCACTCTATAAAACTACGAGATTCGAGAACAATTTCACTTGCTTTAAAACCCAACTACATCCGACTCACGGTCGCTTCGAAAGCTTCGAAATATTGTCTAAATTATTAAAATTATGGTTTGTAGCGTATTTGGTGTTACGCAGGGTGAATGACAATGAATTACAAGCCATAAAAAACCAGGTGCTCCCTAAATTTTGAAGAAATATGTGTAACGTAATAATTGTGAACTCAACGGCTGTTTTTATTTCATTTTTCAGGGTTGGTCTCATATTTTAAGATGTTCATGAATCCACATGAATACTTTCACCCACTGAAAAATTGGCAAATGAATTAAGTCCAAAGACTTAAACATTGTCAAAGCACAGGCTATCTTTTCACTTTGAATATGTCATCGGATTATTGAAGACACCGTAAGTTTCTAATAAATTTCGTGAAATTATTAACTCTATAAAACATTGTATTATAGAATTTAATGTAGGTACCTATTCGAAACGATCTGTTCACAATAAATCGAGGATTTATAATCCGATTAAGATTTACTGGATTGGATGATTTAAATTCTTATCGCATTTGCAATACTATGTTAGTTTTTTTATTTCTTCAGTGTGTATGGATATGTTATGGTTTTAGGTTTTTATCTATACAATACATATAATAAATCTGTAGAATTTTTTAGTTGTGCGTGCATCACATAAAATGTAAGAAATCGATGTAGATAACTTTTATACATTAAAATTGTGTGTAACTTGATATATACTTAGGCTTTGTTTCATCACAATCGGTTAACTATATCGAAAGATATACTACATTCAGTGACTGTTAGGTGGTGCGAAGTTCGCCGGGTCAGCTAGTCGTTTAACAAATTTATTTTTAGTTTGTAGGTTTCCATTGTACAACACCTTGGATATCCTCCGTAAAGTTATAGGTACAAGTGTTTGTAAATAAATAAATAACAATTTTCTGGTGTCGAATGTACCATTAAAGAGCAACTTATCTATTCTACATTTCTCACCTTATTGAGACGTGGATCCCTCAAGTGGTCGATGCCTCTGACAACATTGGGGCAGATTATGTTGCCGGTGACCTCGTGGTAGTCCCGGTTTTGTGTCGGCACTGTTATTAAGGATGGGCTCCTCGCAAGAATGGCCGCCAGAGCCCTGTGTGGGCCTATAGCGGGGGAGCAACATCTGCAACAAGAATAAAAAGCTTGAAAATGAAACAATTTAAACTAATATTATACAACATGTAAATGTAATAAAGAACATCCTCATATGTGTATCCCAATTAGAAAATTAAGTTAAAACCATAATTCAAGCACTGAAATTTTACCTAAATGGACCTAAAGAAATGAATTGTAGACATTTGGCTACACTTAGTATTTTCATATTATTTAATATGGAAATCGATGCTACGTTAACGCCACATTGCTGGCGCTTCGATGTTGGTATATATATATCTATGCAATATGCATAGTAGGTCTTAAAATGAACATGGACAAAACTAAAGTCATGATAAACAACCATGTAGCACCCACTCCTATCAAGATTGGAGACTCTATACTCGAAGTTGTGGACGATTACGTTTACCTTGGACAGACAGTCCAGTTGGGTAGATCTAATTTCTAGAAAGAAGTCAACCGTCGAATCCAACTCGGCTGGGCAGCGTTAGGGAAGCTGCGCGGTATCTTCTAGTCTATGACCTATTCTAGTCTAAGTCTATGACCAGTGCGTGTTGCCAGTGATGACATATGGTTCCGAAACGTGGTCGCTCACAATAGGCCTCAACAAACAGAAGACTCAAAGACACTCAAAGGGCAATGGAAAGAACTATGCTCGGAGTTTCCTTGCGTGATCGAATCAGAAATGAAGATATCCGCAGGAGAACCAAGGTTGCCGACATAGCACGAAGAATCGCCAAACTTAAGTGGCAATGGGTAGGGCACATTGCTCGCAGGACAGATGGCCGTTGGGGCCGAAAGGTTCTGGAGTGGCGACCACGTGCCGGAAGACGCAGTGTTGGAAGGCCCCCTACAAGGTGGACCGATGACCTGGTTAAGGTTGCGGGAATCCGATGGATGCAAGACGCACAAAACCGTTCTTTGTGGCCTATGTCCAGCAGTGGACGTCTATCGGCTGAAATGATGATGATGAATATGCATGTACAATTGTACAAACAAATATGCTAGTGACGCAATGAAGATTTATCGAGAAATTATCAAAATATTAAGTAATTGCAGTACCAAAATAATTCTTGATTATTTTAGGATAAAAATATTTAAAAAATAGCGAATTCAGTAACCGATTCTGAACATACTACTTTCAGGATGTACGTTTAGGTGTCATTTTACTTGTTGCATACCAATGAAGATTCTAACCCGTTTATTAATTTCTGCTTGAAATACTGACACATTGGAAACCCATTAAGAACCTATCCACAATATTTGAGAAACCGTATTCGAAAAACCCATGTTTATTTACAACGACAATTACTCTCGTATTTCCCAAATACGTTAGAATTCGCTCATTTTCCTGCAGCCTGTCAGAATTCCCGGCGTTTGCACATATTCACGAATGCGTCATAATACCGCGGTTCGAGGTTACGTAATGTGTCGTTACACAATTACAGCATATAATACGTATGCATCAACTTGGTACTTCATAATAATACACTTTGCAAATGCGGTTTTCCTAAACATAGCTTAGTATCCAATGCTCTATGAATCAGGTTGTTATGTCATGTCCTAGCCTAGTCCTAGCAATTATTGAATCTTATTTTTATCGTTATGACTAACTTAGAGTAAAATAACAAAGCTTTTATGCCCGATGTCGTGAGCTATTTAAATTCCTTTTATCTACATAAATACGCTAATCTAAACCGTGTCACTGAGGGAAATAAACGACAACATCGCGTCAGAGCTATTTTCATTTTAATTTGGATTAACGTAGTTTTACACATAATCAAGTTCATGGAGTTCATGTCCTTGATCTTTATTACTCAAATGTTAAAGAAAATACTAAAACGAAACCAATAACATTTAATGAATAACTAAAAAAACAATGCTAAATTTAAATAAGATTTCATGGTTACAAATTCACAATCATCAACCACCGATTTCAATATAATAAAGTAAAGAAATTGTATTCGTTGTTAATTTCTTATCAATGATGGATTATGTATTGTGGTATTGTCAAAGCTAATAAATCAAAGCTATGCAAATCATAAACTGTTCCGATGTCGCATGATTCAAATTTTTATTACCGAACATAACACATCATGACTAATAGTCAATGACTATTTACAGACAAATAATAGTAAACAATAACGGAAAAACCGTTTCTTCATAAAGGTGGTTGTAAAGACTCTTTTAATTTATGTAATGTGTGTGACAATAGAACTAGGAGTCTTTATTTTCTTGCCTTCATCCCAAATTTTTTTGTGGTCCTTGTCTACTTCTTCGATGTCTCGTCGTACAAATAAAATCGTTTGCCAATTTTAAAGCACAATTACGATTATATTTCAAAAGATTGCTCGAGTAGTACTCGTTAGAATTGTGTCTGAGATCAATACTCAAGATTCAAGTGTTGATCTTGTGAAGCTGCAGCTTAAAGCAGCTACTAGAATTCAACACAAACGGAAAACAAGGAAAATAAATTACCTATGTTAGTTTTACATTTGCAAATTCTGAACGTCTGTTTCTTAATAATTGAGGAAAACTACGGTCTTCAGGATATGTAGCAAGTCTAGCAACAGAGCACTGAGCGATATAGTATAACATCAAACTTCCGAAGAGAACGGTGACTCACTAACCCCGCTAAACTGTATTGGATATAAGAACATTAAACTCGGGCAGTGGTGGAGATTTCCGTGACGTAGACCTGGAGAGGAATTCAGTAGTTATATCAAGTGAAATTTATTAGGGGTGCTTCAAGGCCTTTGATAAGATTGAAATAGTTGTGGTAAAAATATGCCACCTAATTCAACCATGTCTTCTTCCATACTCTTCAATAAATCGTCATCTTGGTAGTTATCCCCTTTCTAACATCTTTTACACGGTCCAAACATCATTTATTTGATCCCTTCTACACTAATAGCCAACACGTTACATTCATTCTCAAACATCTCTCACGACATTTTCCTCTTCATTATTAGACTGAAAGTAGAAACTTGCGAAATCCATTCATCATTTTGTACCTGTATGTGACATTCTTTGACCAACTGAGCACCCACACCCGAGAATATACAGGACTATAAATTAATGTCTGTTATAAGTAATCGACATTCGTCACGGTTCTTATAGATCGAGACTAGTCTCTTGAAATGCGCAAACTCTGTGAAATATCTTGATCGACCTCGTGATAACTAGTCCAAAAGTAAGTAGTCTAAACTAATATTTGCCAATTGAGTAAATTGAAAGTAAAGACTAAAGACACCGCAATAAGACACAATTACGTTCTATTGCAATTAAATGACGGATTACGATTTACGATACGGTACGTTTTGAAGGCTACAAATAAACGAAATCCATTGAGCGAATTGAGACTGCACCGGGAAAATATATGGTATATTTATAAACTGTATATTGGCGAAATGGATGATTTATCGGATTAATATGATGTAAGCAGTTAAAAGGATAATGAAAGACGATGTCTAGAATGGAAATGAATGATGATTAATAAAAAAATATATTTGAAGAACCTACTTTGGTTGAGGGTAGCTAGTAGCTAAATTCGGACAGCAAACGCGACCCTTTAAATCAGTTACTTGAAACATAATCGATAAAGGAACGGAACAAAAAGCACCAATGAAGGAAGGACGCCAGAAAGTTGTACTGTACTGAACGATACCTTTCACGGTGTAAATTGGTTCACGTTTAAAGCCCGTGCTACCGTCATATAACACAAAAGACATTTAAATCTAACGATTGACGACAATAGTGACAGTTATTTGATTACTTGCCGATGTGGTAGGTACGTAATTTGCGCCTCGGTTGACGCTCACAAAAGATAAAATCCTCATTGGCTATTTCAGCTTTGTCGGAAACATGGATTAGGCTTATCTACATTCATATGTGTTTGAAACCCATGAAATAATCTGTTATGTTGTATCAATGCGGAGATATAAAATCATTACCAAGTAAAAAACATTGTTATTGAATGTGACCCATTTCATCTTTATTAGAAACTAGCTTATGCTTTCGGCTTCGCCCGCGTGAAAGAAGGTTTCTATATGCAAACTTTGGACCCGCGTTTCATTCCTTTAGGAGGTTAATTTTGAAAAATCCTCTCTTAGCGCTCGCCTCCGTCATAAAAGGAAACCTTGTGAAAAATGTCATGTTCTTAGTCCCAATAGTTTCGACTGTGCGTTGATATGTCAGTCAGTTTCTCTTGATTTTGAGTTGACTTTTTTGTCTTGATACAACATTGTATGAATTTCGATTAAATTGTATTGTAGGCGAACATTAAAATGTTACTGGTGCCAAATTTCTACGCAGTGTTACCGTGCCAACAAATAAAGCTTTTTGTCTGCGAATGAAATATAAGGTTCATGACCTCAAATATATGTAGACGACTTAAACCAAATATTTCGGTGATGCATTGAGCACCTAGAAAATTTTAGACTGCTCAAACATGTCGCCAGAATCATAATTTAATTTTTTTGGCAAGCATTCATTGCAAGAATTCAATTAGTAGACACTTTGCCTTGCAGAAACGAAAATATACACCATTTCTAATTTAAATTTTAGTTCAAATGTTCTTCACAAAATCAGCTTTGATAGTAGGTAGGTACTAAGAGATTAGACACCATGGGAACATAGACAAACGGTTTACAAGTGTTCGTCATCACAATATCACGGCTATAGCGAATAAATAAAATAAACACGCAAAAGTACGGTCAAATCTCACAACTATACGATAACGGCTATATATATATTATAAAATACAAACCGTAACATCGATAATACATCGTAACACTTTAGATATCAACATACAACAATGGTAATCGATACTTGAGGAAGGAACCTATTCAATGTCAGCTTCGGTGTTCAAGTTTACTATTACATTGAACGAGCCTTGTGCAAAACATCACAAATTGTAACATCAATTAACTCTTTCCGTAACTAGTTTTTATAATAATCGCGTTATATAATTGGCTAGTTGATCATAACGGGTTTGAGAGGGGGCGCTGGCCGCGATGCTGGTATGGCCTTGACATTACCGGTGGAAAAATACAATAGGAGCATATTGCAGGGATTACTACTGGATTGTGGAGATTAGAAAGACGCTCCATATAAAATACTTCAGTTGACTGGTAGCTGATCCCAAAATTTCAGAAAAGGTTAGGCAGATACATTACTTTTGGGAAAAGGTTAAAGAATCCTTTTTCAGCTGCAATATTGGGTTTTGATTGGTGCAGTGGGAATCTGGGGAATATCAATGAGATTAGTAATGTTACATCGCTGACTGGCGAACAAGGAAAACATAATGAGGAAACATAGGCTTGTAATTGTCTAAGTCGCATTGAACAAGCCTTGATTAAGACAAGATGATGATGTGTTCTTTCTCCAGAAAATGATACCACTCGGAGGATATAGTAATTTATGTGTCATTATTATTTTATCTTACCTTCCTAAACACTATTACACTCTGTTTTATTAGGTACTTATCGCCATGAAAAATTGGCGACGTGAAAAGGTTCCATAAAGACATCGAAATATTGAGCCAACTAAAAATGTTGAGGCTGTCTACAATTTCAATTCTAGATCCGTGTCTTTTCTTTAGTAGTAGGTACTACAGATGCAGGGGTAGGTACCACTACAGATACAGTTTCTGAATAATTAATTTGTAGATATTTTACGGTTGACGTCACGGGGCATTATTGACTTCGTAGATCCGTTCGAGTACGATACCAGTCGTCCGTATGTATATGCCTAAATCTGTTTTTGGCTATTCGTTTTTCGAAAATTGTATCCTAGTGAATGAGAGAGATAAATTACGATGTAGCAAAAGCTTTAAGACTACTCAGACGAGAGTTACCAACATTTTAAGCCCGGGGAACACCTGAAATGAGATCATGAACACAACTATCAATAACTGCGCGAGTAACGGGACTACGCGCCACACATAAAACCGTGCCGAGAGATTGATGGCGAATTACGAGTGAGCAAGGATGCGAAAAATGCATCCTCTATCAGGTGCCCTCGCCATACAAATGAATAGAATATAGATACAATGATTCTATAGAACACCTGACGGTTGGCATGGATCTACATATTTATCTCTTATTTAAAATTATCCGAGTGTGAGGTAATTTACGTAATTACCACACCCACTGCGACGTAACATATGGCCCATTGTCAAGGCAATTTAGATATTGAAAATAAAAGATTAGCTTTTCCTTTGTTTTTCTAGCTGACTACGTAAATTAAGCTGAAGTTAAAGTGGCAAGAGAGGGAAGAATCAAGACTATATATAAAATACAAAATCAAAATAGGAACCTACTAACAATACAGGTAGTAAAGACCAATTCAGCTGGTTATAGATAAAACTAATGATAAACCTATCTAGTTTCTAGTAGATGATATGATTATGACTAGAAGTCAGTGTACACATAATCAATCACAACATAACACTGATAAAGAATTAAGTATTGTTGGTAAATATCAACACATAAGAGTGTTAGTGAGAAATATTTTGTTATTCTGGCATTCTACTCACAGTATTTTAAGGCACACACAGCTTTGCCAACTCACAATATAATGGGACAGACTAATAATAGAGTACTTGTAATTTTTGTTGTTGAAGAATTTCAAATAATAAATGTAAACAATAATGTTTAAAATGCACATTGCCATTGACAGAAGATATTTAAAGTGGCCGTTATGGACAATTAAGACAACCATACATAGACTATACTTCTAATTTTTCGTACATTAATTGAGTGTGGACTGAAAATTTGTTATATTATTATCAAACAAAATTATGTGTTGTATATTTCCAAACAGATACAGGATTAGTAGTTATCCAAATTATGTATTGTTTGTTTATCCTTATTTGATTTATCTATGTTAAATCAGCGTTGCACAAAATATACATACATTATAGGCGGGGAAGTTTTATTAAATTATTCATTATTTAATCTGAAAATTACTGTTAGTTTAATGTGTAGAGTAGCTTGTTTTTGACATTTATGTCAAAAAAAATATGTAATTATATGTATCTACACTAATATTATAAAGAAGTAGTTTATTTTTTTGGTTTCATGTTTTTTTGATAGTAGGTAATCTCCGAAAGTACTAGTCCAATAGCTACAATTTTTTTCACCAATATAAGGCTGCTTTATTCCTGAGTGACATAGGCTATATTTTATGTACACAGATGAAGCCACGGGCGAAAGCTATTTAATATTTATTTATTTCTTTACTATGCAAGTTTGAGACTTTCCCTCCATAAATAGGTAACGACTCTTACTTAATTTAATGTTGGATACAGTCTAATTTATATGTAATTTATGATATTATAAGTATCAAATTTATTTGTCCTCAGATAGAGTACTCTAACTTTAATTATACCTAGGCATATTATTTAGCATTTAGGGAATACAAAATTTCTACTACTGATTCAGCATTAAAATTGGGTGTACATAATTATAATAAAAGTTTAACAATTATGAAACAATTAGATGGATGTTTGAACTGATAAAAATTAATAAATAATTCCTAATCAAAATGTTAACATGAGAATCAGATAATATGAAGTGATGCAAAAACTTCAGATAAGGTGGCACTGATATGTTTTACAATGTCAATGACAACACTAAACCTGATGCAGGAAATCACTGTTAAAATATAATTATTTGTACAAGACTTCTCTAGTAAATAATTTGGTGCAGGATATATTGAAGTTATATGCTACAACAGTTAACCTCAACCTCAATCATAAACACATTTTTATTTTTTAACAATTTTTTTGTTTAAATTATAAAGTAATTGATTTCCATACAATAAACCAATATTTTTTTCGTAAACTGAAGAAAAACAATTTAGACTCTTATATAAAAGATTATCAGGCCGAAATGTTTTGAGATAGCTGCAGGGTAATGAGGACGAGCTCCGCCCCTACGACAATCCTAGCTGCCCGAAAAATTCAGTGACGAGTTGAATAAATATTTAAATTGTGATAGAAAGGTATGCCACAGTATAAATGAGACCTTGAAAATATCACAGCAATGATACACTTGCTTCCTTTACTTAATCGGCACAAAATATGTCGAACTCGGGAACAAGAGAACAAAACCAAAAATCAATTGCACACTACAAACGCTCACTGTTTTATGGTTCCCCAGAGCCTCTGGCACGATTACTATTACATATTATTAAGAATTCACAGACTATCGGTGTGTGACCGTCTCATTACTATGTAGCTCACAATTTGTTTATAGATCCGATATAAAAAACAGCTGTCACGTTACATAAACTCCGAAAACTCCAAAAATAAATGAAAAGGTACTCACAATAAAGATTTAGACGCTGTGGTAAACATTTCAAAAAGTATTTTTCATCTACACGACCGAAACCCTCCGAAATGAGCACCGCTTTCGTGTGTAGTTTTTATTACCGAATAATAAAAATTGTACTAAATAATTTCAGTGACGCCCTCCATCCATGTGGCAGTGAAATTGACTGAAGTAACTAGGGATGTGCATTGTACGTTATTATGTACGCTGATTTTAATCAAAGAACTGTCAACTAAAACATACTGACGAAACAGATTAGGCACACGCTAAAAATACGATAAATTTTGAATTATTTCAATAACAGTTTTAATATAATTATTATAGTTATGATAAACTGCACAGTGTCTTAAAGCACGAAAAATGTCAATGAGGTATCGATGTAACCAAAACATTTGACCTAGAAAATTTTATCTTTGTATTCGGTTTAACAGTTATTTAAACCACACGCACGTTTATTAATACCGAATAAGAATGTGTAGAAGGTGTGAGTTTATAATGTTTCGAAATTTTACTGTTTGTTAGTCGATTTTAATCAGCACAACAACATTTTATCGATTTTCCGTAGAAATACAAATCTAATTTTTATATGCTAGTAACACCAACTAGGGAGATGTCACGTCTGTCGCTCTATAATCTTTGAAATCTAACATAATATTTTGAAAAGTTTTTGGCGGGATTTTTCTAGTTAATTCAGTGGCTGTATTAATTATTCGTAAATGGATTCCTAGCGGATATTGTGATGTAAAATTGGTGGAGTTTTGTATCTCAAGTGTCTTCACAACGGCGCGATTTCGGTAAAATGTAGCTGAGAATTTTATTTTATTGTTGACTACCTTAGCAATGAATACATTTGCTGCCATCATCGTCATCACATTTGCTGCCTCATGCTACAAAAATACCGTAGGGTCTTTATGATCCTTGCAAAAACATTAGAATGTTTTTCATCCGTATTCTAATGTCATGATGAAGGTACTATGGTTGAAAGTTTATAGCCTTGCTTAAAAAAAATAGGTGACATTGACAGTGACAGACGAAATGATCAAATGTCAAATCAGATTGAAGAATCGAAAAAAACACGGTAAATAGACGGGCAAGATCCGAATGAGTTTCGCTGAAGAATATTTTTTTAATTGATTGTGGAAAAAACCGATGCCATGATTCGAGAAGATGATCCTCAGTTCCGTATCACTCCATTCCAGCAAATGGCATCGGCATGTTCCGGTGCCCTTATAACCTCGCTATTCAGTAAGTTTTCTTTCTGTTTTTTTTTTTCCTTAAACATTGCGAATTTTCTGTGATATAAATTTTCGTTCCTTTGTTTTAGTGACTCCTCTTGATGTGGTTAAAATAAGGCTGCAAGCGCAACAGAAGGCATTACTCTCGAACAAATGTTACTTATATTGCAATGGTCTAATGGAACACATATGTCCGTGCGGAGACTCACCATGGTTGCCCAGACGAGTACATTTCAGCGGAACGATGGTAATATTTTTTTTTTTTAGTAACTATATAGTTAAATACTGTTGTTAAAATAGGTATATGAGAGAAGGAACCTTAACACTATTATACTTTACCCCATTTATGTTCTAAACATTTAATTCTTTGAAATAAGTAATGTTAAAAATCCAAATTCAGATCTAACTTTTTATGCTTTCAGGATGCGTTTTATAAAATAGCCAAAATCGAAGGAGTTCCTGCATTATGGTCAGGATTAAGTCCTACTCTAGTCCTAGCTCTTCCATGTACAGTCATTTATTTTGTTTCCTATGAGCAACTGAGATATAGAATTAAAACTAAATATAATAATTTGATGCATAACAGTAAGTATAATAATTATATTGTAATTGTACTATAAGTGTTTTTCAATTTATAAATAACTAGCTTTTACCCTCATTTTCACTCCCCTGACCTGGCTTATCCTAGGAACTATTATTATTCTGGGAAAGAATAATATCATAATCGGGTTAGTAAGTATTTCCAAGGTAATCCTATAAGGGCCTATTACACCACTCGATATTCAGACAGTTTTAGTCTAATCATAGACTTCGATATCATATAGTGTAATAAGAGTTAGACCGGTCTACCTCGAAACAAAAAATAAAACAGTCTGAATATTGTGTGCTGAATATCGCGTAATGTAATAGGCCCTTTATAAATTCAAACAAATCATGCAATTCATATCCCACTATTCCTCTTGACACAGAAGTGCAACAAACACAAATATTTCATAAATATCTCCTATTGTGATGATGATGATGAATGACAAATGATAGGAGATAAAACATCCATATTGCCATCAACAATAAACAATATTGTATACATAACTTGTTGAGTTTCCTCACCTTGACTTCAAGGTTACCTATAGATGAAGCAAACAAACAACTGTAAACATTGCTTTTTTTTATATAACTACAATTTGAAGTCTTACAGTACTTGTATTCTTTTTTGTGTAGCATGTGTTTGGTTTTAAAACATGTTTTCTAAATCTGTAACTATGTAAAAACTTTATGCTGATTTCCTGTTTATATTATCCGTTTTTGGAAAGAAAAATATTCCAATAAACATTTAAGGTTAAAGAAAAAAAAAATCCTAACTCCTAACCATATTTATGTATGATGTCAATGTAAATAATGCAGAAATATCACTGAGTTCCTGATGGGATAAGTTTAAATAAAAATGCAAGTTCTCAGATTCAAACTGTGTTGAATGAAACTCAAAAAGTCACCAAACCTGCAAGTTACCACAATGACAATTTCATAAAAATGAATTTAGATCTTATGAAATTTTTTGTATTATTCCATTAACACATTGAGCCATCAGCTGATAAAAAAGTTTGTTGTTATATTGGCACACAAAAGTTTATTATCACTTGTTTCTCTTCGTCTTTGACAATATTATTGTGTTGCACATGTAAGCCAGTAGATCATAATATATATTTTGTTATCTAGATAATTTTGTAACTGTCAATGGCCGATATTGATATTTGTTGTTTAAGTATACTGCACTCCAAAACACAGATTTTTGGGTTGGTTCAGAAGGCCAGCTTGAGTGGGACTGGGCTAAACATGACTGCTGCATAGCGATTAGTGTGTGTGTAAGTGATGGGCCTGTAAAACACAAAATTGGTGCCCTGATATCACAAAACATCCATGAAAAAAGATTGTGGAACAACTTAGAAGTCCTCCTTAGAAGTCCTCCTTAGGAATTGGCAAGAAGTGGCCTAGAGTTGGGAACATTTAAAGGAATGGAGGGAAATCTTTGCCCAGCAGTAGCATATTATAGGCTAGAAATAATAATAATAGCAAGTCCTCATAAAACTGGTAGGTAATTAAAAGATAAACTTATCTTTTCAGACTCACAACCATTATGGATACCAATGATATCGGGAGCTACAGCACGAATGTTAGCAGTAACTATTGTCAGTCCTTTAGAACTCATAAGAACAAAGATGCAGTCGAAAAAATTGACTTATGCAGGTATAGTTACTTTAGCTTTATGCTGAATATTTACAATCCATTTTTTGCAACTTTCTACACTGTCGCTTGCAGGAAACTTGTTGAGACCATAATGAAAACAGAAACTCAAAATTATTTTATTTTACTAGGCACTTATAAAAAGTCAAAAGCTAGTGCACTGTCCCCAATTGGTTCTTCTCCTCTCTTTTAAAAAGTAAAAAATATGAGAGTAGACTGTAGTACAGTGTAGTACAGGTCAACTTTGTACCCAAAAGTACAATAAAAAAAAGTACTATTCCATGATACATTAAAAATTATGTATTTACAACATTGGCTTCTGAATGTAGGAAGGAAAAATAGAAAAACATTGTTCTAGTACTATGCAGTAATTAGCATAATAAGATTAAACAAATTAACAACTTCCTTTTATATGTTGTTTTTTCATGAACTTTAGAATGGACCTTTATTGAAAGTGTATTAATACATAGCCGAGTTAACTTTTTATAAATTGTATAAATGTAAATAGTACTTACACCACAAATGTGCAGGTATTTTTTCTCCTTCTCTGTCAAATCCATCTAAAAGTTATCAGTAAAACATACACCTTTTGAATTTTAAGGTCTTACTATAATATTTTATGGTGTACAGTAAAGAAAGAAACAAATACGTTTATTTGAAACACAGATACAAACAATGAAGTAACAATATATAGAAACTTAAATACATTGTTAGTTGAAATTGAAACTTAAATACATTGTACAATTCTTGTTATTTTTTCATCGTGTTTCTCACGGCTGCGCCAAATAGGCCCAGTTCAGCATAATGTCAGTGTACTACGTAGCAGTTACCTAATTTTGGTTTTTTCTACCTTACCTTAGTCCACATTCTCGAGTTCCACAAACATTTATAAATAAACAAATTTATGTTTTGATTGTTTATTTATTTAAATTCGAAATGTTCAGATAAGTAATCACTATTTAATTGTTTATCATAACCTTTAAACCTTGGTATAAATAGGGTACATAAAATAGATAATCTATTTATAGTTGACTAGCTGTCCTTCGCGGTTTCACCCGCGTCTTTAGTTATTGCTCCGCTGGTGTTGGTTGTAGCGTGATTATATTATTATAGCCTAGCCTTCCTCGATAAAGGAGTGTAGAGAAAACTGAAACATTTTTTCGATTCGACCCAGTAGGTTGTACTTGAGATTAGCCTATTCAACCAATTAAAGAAGCTAACTCTTCAGAATTATAACTTTTATAGAAGCTAGTTATCTAAATAGCTTCTGCCAGCGGCTTTGCCCGCGTGAAAGTAGGTTTCTCCATACAAACTTTGGACCCTCGTTTTATCCACTTAGGGGGTGAATTTTAAAAAATCCTCTCTTAGTGCTCGCTTACGACATAAAAGGAAACCTTGTGCGAAATTTCACGCTACTTGTCCCAGTAGTTTCGGCTGTGCGTTGATATCAGTCAGTCAGTTTCTCCTTTTATTTATATAGATAGCTTTTGCCCGCGGGTTCGCTCCCGTTAACTGACTACTCCATCAAACTCTACCCTACTCCATTCTACTCTACCCTACTCTACTCTACTTCGAAGCAAATCACCCCCAAAATAATTTTTTACCCCTTTTTAACCCCGATACTTACGAACTTGACGAAATTGGGTTCTATAGAACTTTGGCAACTCAATGTGAGAATGGTGCTCTTGTTCAAGCACGTTGGAGTGTCCCAAGTGCCAATTAAGTCCTCCAAAGAGCAGTCTTTGGAGGACTTATTGAGTGCCACCGATGCTGCAATTAACTTAGGCATCCACTGGGCCCACAAAGTTTAACAAGTTTAACATCGATTCGCAAAGAAGAGAAGACCCGTGAAAATAATTTAGTATTCCATTTTATTATATAAAAAAAAACTTTTTTTTCAGAAATCTCGGATGCTTTGCGTCAGGTTGTAAAATATGAAGGTTTAAGAGGACTGTTTCGGGGTTTGGGATCAACTTTATTGAGAGATGTACCATTTTCAGGTAACTATTACATTCTCCATATAATAAATACAAGGTCGGTTTGTTAACGTGTGCAAACTGTTCTACTTCTGGTCCAAATAAGTATTTAAGTATTAAATTGAAACACATGTTTTCTTTGTTCTCCATTATTTGGTTTCAATTACAATACTGAAAAACATTATTTATTTATAAATGTCGGTTCTACTGCTCTATCTTATGTTTGTAACTAGTTGATCATACCCGAAAACAATGTGAGTTACTATGATAGTTTCGTACGGCTATTGAAAACATATATTTAGAATCTACTATTTTTACTTCGAATCTTTCTTACAATACGTGTGTATTATATAGATAGGTACCCCTAACCTATAGAACTCAGGTTCTACCATGAGCTATTAACGCAATCCATGTAACGATCTAAACTGAACTGCTAAAGGGATGGATAGCTCCATCCCTTGAGTCCCCCACAGAGGCGTGTCTAGCCTTCGGAGCGCCCTTATGCAACTAATACCTTGGCGCCCCCTATGCGGACAAATAGAATATGGAATACTCACAGCTTATTTACCAAACCGCGCCAGAAGGCGGGTTTTTTTAAAGATGGAAAATCGTCTAATCTCTTTTTCCCGTATATATAATAAATCTCACTTTTCCCGTTCTGAAGTGTAGCGAGAGGGCGTGTATTATATTTTTGTCTTACGGATGTTTGGGTGCGAATAGTGCAATTTTCAATTATGTCGGGAAGGAATAGTATTTTTAGGAAAGTACATTTTTACAGATATTTCACTGTCTTTAGCGGCGACCTTGCACTATAGGTAAAGGCAGCCCTAGCTATATATGGTGTATAGCTCCATCCCGCTTTCTCTCTCGCGCACCTGACGTTTTAAAACGTTATGGTAAGGTCCCTGAGCTGATAGCACTGAGTCTGAATTTACAGACATGCTCAGTTTGGATGACATTGCATTATCAGTTTAGTCATTTTAAATCCAATATGGCGGACCCTTAAAGATGGCCGACTAGTTATTTTTTTTATGCTCCCCTTGATTGCGGTATCTTTGAAAGAGTGAAACATTTCCAGCAAAACTAAAAATAAATAAATTAATAGTAAAATAATTTAAATTACTTTCAGGTATATATTGGACAACATTTGAAACAACAAAGAGGGCGTTTAACAAACCAGACTCGGAAAAGAATACATTTTTATTTAATTTCTTTTGTGGATCAGTCGCTGGCAGCGTAAGTATTCCAAAATAATCATCCATGCTATTTTGGTTTTTTGCTCCTTCTACTATAGAAAACAGAAGAAGTTATCTTTTTAAGGTGAAAGGATCATAAAGTCGTAAAGTTGCTAAAATGCTGTGAGCAAATATCGGAGACCTTTACGCTCCTGAAGCGGAAAAATAAAATCTTTCCCAATCAACATTGTCTGTATAGTCTTTATTCTCTAAAGGCTGGTTAAAAGCTAGCGAGGCACTGCTCAACGAGGTTTCCACTGCCAAAAAATATAACTATTAGGTTTTTTTTTTATTTAGCCCAAATGCTGAGTCGCGCACCTCTGTTTTCCGCGGAGCGCTGTCATTAATCCGATAGCGCACCGCGGTGACATTTATTTAAATATTGCAACTAATTAAAACATCAATTTGTTTGGTAGTGAAACTGATAACGCGCGGGTTCTATGCCAGCCAGTGAAAAAGCCAAACTCATTGATAGATAGCCGTTTAAGATAAAAAATGACTTTTCATGATTGCTTTGTACATATCTCCTACGTGGGGTGAGCAGATAAGATAGCAGACATGTAGGAAATAGATACTTACCTATTTATAGTTTACGATTTCTTAACTTTTTCTTATCTTTGGTTTCAGCTTGCGGCATTCGTAACACTTCCATTTGACGTCGTAAAAACGCATCAACAAATAGAATTAGGAGAAAAAGAAATATACACAGGTTGGCAACATTTTATTTTGTCGAGGTCCAAAGACAAACGCGGCTTCGATTTTCAAAAAAAAAACATCGAATTTTCTGATAGCATTCAATAATACACTTTATGATTAGATCAAGAAAGTGCAAAGTCGTAAGAAAAACGAAGCTGATGTTAAACCATTTTGGCATAGTTCTAATGCGGCTTTTCCCTACCATAAGGCGTTGGAAATAAGGTTCAACATTCAATGTCACTTGTTTTGAGTTACCCTTTGCTCTGCGTTAATAATTAGATTCAGTAAATTATCACAACCTATGTTCAAGGACAAAAATCTACTGGCGCGCGGCCAAAATTCGATCTATTCCATTTATGTCATACCATTCTAGAATTTACACCGCAATTTCTACAGACGGTGTGAAAAGCGCCCTTCTGCCTGTCTTTTTGTAACGGTAGAATTGTAAAAACACCGCGAGTCGCTGCGTAGGATCAAAATATGACAGCGGGAGTGGGGCACAGCGACAAGCGAAATTGACAAACGTCATTATGTTTAAATCGATCTATAGGGTACCTGTAAAGGTGCGTTTCCACTCACTTCAGCTTGTCGCTTGAAGTGGAACGAAGAAGAGCAGTGAGAAATGACAAGTGTTTCCATTAAAACAGAGCAGGGCGGAGTGGATTTGAGGTACCCTCCACTTCATGTTCTACGCTCAGCACCCAACTCCGTTCTGTCCAGCTCGAGGCCGCATGTTCATTTGTTTTATCTCCGTATTTGTAGAATCACACATTCCCAGTAGACAATATTTAGTTTTGTTTTTGTTGATGTGGTTACTGTTTCAGATGGTAAAGTCCATCAACGAGCTTCAAACATGAAGGAGATAGCGCGGACGATATACGTCAATCACGGATATAAAGGAATGTTCACGGGACTCCTACCTCGGATATTTAAAGTGGCACCAGCATGCGCCATAATGATCGCTACTTTCGAATACGGAAAGCAATTCTTCCAAAAATACAACACACAGAAGTATAAGGAAAAAATGCAAAGGTAGATTTTTTTTTTTCGTTTCGATCTACCTAGGTACGTCCATTTTTGGTTTGATGTTCTGTGATACTTCCGAATTGATCTTCAGAATTGTCCATGTCAAAAATATAATATTGTTTATTACGACTAGTTTTTTAATTCAACTTATTCTAGTAAAATCATACTAATTTCAGACAAGGAATAGAAGTCGAAATAATTACAAATGAAGATTAATAGATGGACCTTTATGTTAAAGGCTATTGGTGAGATCTATTGTAGGGTTGTTAATATAGACTGATCTTGTATTGTACCGTATTTAATAACGTCTATTCTCAGTTTTTACGATCGACTTCATCACCACTGGCGACAAATGGGGATGAGTTGCCAGTATGGGGACATATATGTCGTAAAAAAATTATGTTGAGAAAAATTAAAAAAAAAAACAAAACAAAGCTAATAAGCTTTGTTTTGTTTTTTTTTTTAATTTTTTTCCCAGTGGTCATCGAAGTTGGTTGTCATAACTGGGAGTAGACAAATAATAATTAGTTTTGATATGTTTGTGTAAAATAAAATAGAATATTCTATTCTACAGACTTTTCTATTTTTATAGTATAAATAAAATTGTATTTATCTAGTTCTATAGTTATTTTAAAGTGTTGTGTATAAAACCTCCTCTTGCTCTAGAAGTAACTCGAAACACTTTTTTAGGTTACTTGTGTAATAGGTGCAAAATTACTAAGTCCACCTTTGTAGTGTTTTTAGGGTCCCGTACGCTAAGGGTGCCAACGGAACCCTATTGCTAAGCTATGTCCGTCCGTCTGTCAGCAGGCTGTATCTCATAAACTGTGAGAGAGTAGGTAGGATAGAGAGTTGAATTTTTCATTGTGTATTTCTGTTGCCACTACAACAACAAATCGGCACCTGCAAGGAATAACAACTCAGTTTTAGGCAATTTGCTTTCTGCATTTTATGCAGTAAGAATATGATTGTAACTCAAACTTGCCTCAAAACTGAGTTGCAATGTTATTCCTTGCAGGTGTCAAAATAATGACGTCAAGTTAAAAATTAAAAGGAGTTCCCATACAAGAAACATTCTTTTGTTAAATTTTAATATTATAATACGGAACCTTTCGTGTGCGAGTCCGATTCGCACTTGGCCATTTTTTTTACTAGTTCATAAAGTTTTTTATAAACTAGCTTTTGCCCACGGCATCGCCCGTGTACATAAAATATAGCCTATGTCACTCAGGAATAAAGCAGTTCTATCGGTGAAAAAATTTTAGCAATTGAACCAGTACTTACATTACCTCTTTATATTTTAATATTAGTGTAGATAAACATTCATATAAAATGTAACTACATTTCTAACAATCACATTATTTCAATTTCAGACATCAAGAAATAGTGCTAGTGGGCCAATCTTCCTGCAATAATGACTACTCATAATATTTATAATGAGGATATCATAGTTTTGCAAACTAATAACATAATTGTGATAGAACTGTAGTACAGTTTAAGTATTTTTATGGCTGTTCATACCTATTGTTTATAATTATTAATTGTGTAGAAACATTTAAAAAAATTAGATACCATTCCCGATTCGTAGTTAGCTACTATTGAAAAAATAAAATTTTACATTGCATTCCAAATAAGAATAGGATCGATTGCCATGTTGTGACGTGACGTCATACTGTCAAATCGCAAATAATTGGGCAAAATTGAAGAACTCAGAGATGACCAAAATTGAAGAACTGGATTCTGATTAACTGTTTTTCGTTCACAGTTCGTAAATAAATAAACATTTAAGAATTTCTTGTTTGCTCACCGAAATAATTTTTCGATTTGACAGTATGACGTGACGTCACAACATGGCAATCGATCCTATTCTTATTTGGAACGCATTGTAGAAAAATATAACGAATAAAAAAAAACAAATAGATGCAGGAGTATCGTGTTAACAGTACTATTGTAAAGAAATGTTTGACCTTTGTTCAGTTCTTCAGTGGTAACTGTTACTTTCATTACATGGTTTTTCAAATAAAACTATGTGAAATCCAAAGAATCTATCACCATGACGAAGCTGGGGCAGAAACAACATGTAATGTGGAGAAATCATTGGTGCTCTCTTGCACAAGAGATGTGAAAGTGCTATCTGGAGTATTCTTGGATATTGTGGTTTATAGAAGATGATTTGTTCCTCACAATTTTCTGATAAAAAATAACCCCCACTCTACATACCTATACTCCATTCAATTTTTAGTGTCCATTCAACCGATTTTGACTTCTATTCCGTACACATAAGGGTGGTATTGGTGGTTACAATAACTGGAGCAACCATTTGCCATGCCACCAACGCAATAAAAGCCAAAATCGTTGAACTCAGCAAAAAAGGCTTGTTGAAATATCTTATTGTGAATGGGTATAGTTGGTACCCAAACTAGTAGTGGTATTATTGAATCTTTTTGAAGGTATAGATTTTCGATGACTCTTATGGAACAGCTACAGCACACAGTTATGAATGAATAATCACAAGTATATAGGAGTTCCATAAAATTGCAAAATTTTGAATTTTCATTGATAGCATTGTACAGTCCTTGACAGTATTCAAAAGGAATAAAAGTCCTTCAGAATGAAACATTTCCAGTAATATGTATGCATTCAGTTGAAAAATTGCCTTGCATAAATCCTTCTACATCATTTTCATAAATTTGTATTTATCTTTGCACTCAACAGATGATTGCACCTAAAGTGCGATGCAGTACATTGACAATTATATATCTACTAAATAAATATTTAGCAGTAATGTGATTTGCACCAAATGACACTTAGAGAAGTGGGAAATAAAAGAATTAAGGCACACACTAGGGTGTGCCTTGAAAAGCCTTTAAACAAAAATTTAATAGTTATGGGAATTGCACCAAAAGGCACTTAGATATGTGGGAACGAAAAATCATGATCACAATACTGCATGCTAACAAATTGCAGTGTTGATGTGAAAACTTCATAGTAGTTACTGCTTTAGAGTAAGTAGCAGTAAAGAACGTGATCAATAGTCTAAATTAGTATTGACAATTTAAATTTTAGCTATAAAAAAATATTCTGACAATCCTCCGATGTTATTCGAATATTTCTGTACCTCATTGTTTATTTTGTATTCTTTATTGTTTTGTTATTTACTTTATTTTGTATAATTTGGAAATGTGTAAATAACACAATAAAATAAACTTTGTAAATATTTTATCTATTGAATTTGTAAATAGTATGGAATAAAAGTTTTCTGTTATTTATTTTTTGTTGTTTATTATTAGTAGTCAAAGCTTTACAATTCCCTACAGTAATTTGATAATCAGTATCATAGTTTTAAAGAAATCAACTAAAATTCATTACCTATTGAGGGCCGACGCTGCGTTAAGAGTGCGCCCGTGACGGGCACCCGTCGCGTGCTCCGGGCCCAGTCACGGAAACCGGATTACTTACCTGCGCAGTATCGCTAGTTCAACTTCAACAGTGTGCATGTAGTCATATTGATGGAGAACTTTGATGTATTATTACATAGCAAAACGGGCACAGGGCGCAGCTCCCAGCGACGGAGCACTTTTGTATGGGACCGCGCCAGCGACCGTGCAATGCAGTTCTTAGCCTTGTCAGTAGAAAGTTTCTACGAAATGATACTTGGTGGAAATGAGACAACACAGCTTGGAATGTTTTTGTGCTATATCAAGTTTAATGTTGCTATCATAGATGTAATACTAGTCTCACATAGACCTATTCTGATGCGCACCAAATTCCAAATCAGAATGTAAACAATAATAACATAACCTGAAACTTGGAAACAAAAACACAAATAGTACACAAAACTTATTTATTACATATCCTTATAAGTAATTAATGAACAATAGAGCCCAAAGGTTCTGCTTTTATATTCCCAAGGTCTAATCTGCTATCAATAGATTCATCTATTTGGCCAACGATCGCAACGTTATCTCCACGTATTATGTGAAGTCCAAGCACCACCTGCGCCACTCCAGTTGAAGAAGAGAACACTCGTTCATGTGATTCATCTAGTATTATATTAATTGTTTGATCAAAACCTTTTAAAGTTCCAATGAAGTTTCGACCGTCCGAAGTTATTACAGACACTGTTTGATTCACATAATTTTCTAGTCCCGAAGCCATTGCCTCTCACTTTTATATGCTTTATAAGCAAACAGAAAGATAAATAAGATTTATGCGTGAGGTAGGTAATAGTTATTGTTTCTTAAACGCATGAATATGTTGAAATTAAAATCGTTTGATAATTACAAACACGCCGTCTCAAAACAACTTGACTTAGAAGTCAACACACAGTACTAAACAATCGTGAAATTGACAACTGACGCCACAGACTGACGCAAAATTTTAATGCACTGGCAACTTTTCTAGCGAAAGTATTGCAGAATAGTATCAAAGACAACTGATGTGACAGCAGTGTATCATGCATGCCGTCTCTGACACGTCTGACTGATGACATGACACTGTCACACTGCCGTCCAATTGTCAATGTCAATCAACAATAAATAATTGTTTTGCATTTCTTTTCTTACTTTAAATCTATGTATTTTTATGAAAGTATATTATTGTAAGGCTTACTGTATATAACAATCTAAACTAAACTATCAAGTAGCGTTTCTGTATAAGTTTCACACAGTTCTCTTGCCGTCCCTGTAAATAACCTATTGGCTAGAAAGTGCTGAGCTTTTATAAATTATTACTGTAATACATTATGTCTAACCCTATTGTTCAATATATTCTGTTACGCACTGATCTATTGAAGGAGCTGGGATGGTCAATAGGATCTGTGGTAGCTCAGGCTTGCCATGCATCCACAGCTGTGCTCCATTTGTACAAAGATGACGAGAACACTATAAAGTACCTAGATGATATGGATAACATGCACAAAGTTGTACTAGAGGTATGTTTTTTAATTAAGTTCGATTATGCCTCGATATTTCTGAAATTATTAGATAATTTACCATCTTAAAGTTGGATGCTTAGGTCCGAAGATAAATCTTATTAGAAATTCTAAGTTGACATTACTGTTTGATATCAACTTATTCATACCATTCTACGTTAGAAGAAAATATTGCCAATTTATTATTATCTTATTATTATTTTTTTTAACACTCGGTGCAAAGGGCCTGGGACACAGGTCATACAATAATTGAAGAATCCAGTTAAACTCGCTAATTGGACCCTGGGTTTGATCACAAGTCAACAATAGCTATGTATAGCAACTTGGGAGGTGGGTTGTGGGCACAAAAATAGATTATTATCTTTGCACCATGTTTTATATGTTAACCTTTTAAGTAGCGTAATTAGAGACAATAGAAAGACAATGACCAAGCGAACACCAGTGTTCACTTGGGATTTAATTAATTAAAAAGTAAGTGGCAAACAAACAATTGATGTGTTTTTATACTAATTACAGGTACCTGATGAGGAATCACTGAAAAAAATTGCAGAAAAATTAAAAGAAAACTTCATATCACATAAGTTATGGATAGAACAACCAGAAAACATTCCAACTTGTCTAGCTCTCAAGCCTTATCCTAAAGATGAAGTTAAAAAGTATGTAGGTAAATTTAAATTATTAAAACTTCAAATGAATGCTTAAAGCAACAATTTGTTAGTATAAGTAAATGATAATAAATTATTTATTGAATAATTATTTTGTATCTTTTGTTAGTCAAAAGGGTACCTAAAGTAAAAATACATTCTCCCATTATGTATTCAATGTGGCCCATAATTTTTTTTTTACTTCAAAATTTTATCTGCAGATTTAGTAGACAGTAACCCTGTATGGCACAACAGATGCAAATGGGGTTTGTAAAATTATGCACACACAAAAAACAGACAGGGTAAGGAAAACCAGCTCTTTTCTTTCTTTCTTCTCATTTCTGAAAAGGAAACCTGTGGTCTCCCTTTCAGAGTAGTTTGTTAATGCAAAGAGCAACTGAAGGATGGCCTCCTGCCCCACCCAGACTGAGAGAATTCATGGGATGATTCCACAAATAAAAAAAAATGGGTGTTACCCTAGTCCCTAAGGCTGGCTTCATACATCTGGAATGGCTCTCTGGATTTATAAACTAAAATTTATACCTAAACTAAATTCATGCATCTTACCTAACACATATTTTCAAAATTCAGATTGATCAGTAGTCTTGTGATTCCCGGCACATGCAAACATTTTTGTGGAAGAGGAATCAGTACTAATCGTATTGCTTTTGGCAGTGTCAACTGATAATTTATAATCTGATTCCAATATGTGTGTGTCACTGAATACGGGCCAGCCTCTGGCATGCTCCCTAGCTGAGATCAGCCCTGGTGGGCCCTGATTTTAAATTAATAGCTCTTTGCGTGATTCACTACGCGCTGTCGACGACTGGGGCTCGGTCCGGTCCGACTGCCGGATAGCGAGTTGCCCATTGCTCGACGTACGCAAGCGTTTACCGTGGCTGGTAGTCGTCGGCTGGGGCGTGAAGATATTCGTTCCCTACGCGTGCGACCTCAAGGAGGCGACTGCTTGCTTTACCTCCTCGCTCCGGCCCATAGCCTGAACCAAGGCCTGGCGCGAGAGGTCGCTGCCACCGATTGCCTCCACGAGGACACGGCGGCGCTCCGCCCAAGCGGGGCACACTTCCACCGTATACTCCACCGTGTCCTCCGGGTGGTCCACACAGTAGTGACATCCGGGCGTTTCTTCCGCCTAAATCCTTTGCAGGAACCTCCCGAACTTACCATGTCCGGTGAGGGCTTGCGTCATGTGTACGGTGAGGACGCCGCCGTGATGCCACTCCAGTCACTCCTCAAAGAATCATTATAGCGTGTCCATAATCAGAAAAGTGCACACCTACCTACTATGCGTTCCAAATAAGAATAGGAAAGTCAATAACCTCGATCTGTCAAATGTTTGAAAAGTACGTTTGCAAAGAAATCTTATTAGCGTATTAATAACGATTTTTATTTAGCATCTAGGTGAAGTAAAAAGTAATTTTTTAATCTAAATTAGCTAAATATATTATTGAAGTCATAATTAGTTTTATTTTCTTTTTTATTTTTAGGAACAATTCGCCTTCTTCCTTTAGCTGCTACTCAGACATTTCGCACAGTGACGCAGAGATTAACAAAATTTAAGAATTGAATTCTGAAACTTTTTTCGTTCAGGATTCGTTAATAAATTATTTTTTTAACTCTTGTTTTGCTTAACCTACACAATTTTTTCGATTTGACAGCCATGACGTCACAACATGGCGTAAAAATCGATCCTATTACCTATTATTATTAGATAACTAATAAGTAAATAAAAAAAAAACATTCAGAAGTGGAACAGAGTAAAACTTACCTGTATATACCTTTAAGTATAATAGGTATGTACCTAGTTATTAAAGAATTACCACACTAAAAAATCTTTGCAGATCAAGCATTTTGTAATACATAAAAATACGTTACCTACCATTAAAGGTTGTTACAAGATTTCTCCGCGTTCAAATTAGTTATATCGCAAT
This sequence comes from Mythimna vitellina, assembly GCA_949316375.1. NCBI lineage: Eukaryota > Metazoa > Arthropoda > Insecta > Lepidoptera > Noctuidae > Mythimna > Mythimna vitellina. Next base: position 9,841,819 of record OX438696.1, read on the forward strand.
TAACATCGCCCTAATGTTACACAATGACCAAATTGCTTTGAAGGAAATGGCGTTCTTGTGGTGTAAATACAGATCGGTGTTACGCAAACTAAGCTATGCACGCATCATTGAACTCAGGAGCGCCGGTTTTTACGAAACCTCATGGGTGCTCATGCTCATTTGATGACTCGAAAAAGGGGCGAAGTGTGAGTAGAGAAATGCACAGTGATCGACCGACAAATAAATAAATGTCTTACTTACATACTGCGGAACAACGAAGGTACCACAAACACCCAGACCCAACACAAATATCTGTTTCATCAACTTACATTTGTGTTGGTGCGGGAATCGAACCCGCGACCCTGCATCTCAACCGGCGCTATAAACCACTGAGCTAAACGGATCGTCAGATAATGAAAAAACGCCCATCTCTTATTTCTCATGGGTGCTTGAGCCCCCTAGCACCTACGGAGTTGGCGCCCCTGATTGAACTAGAGTGACTGAATCCTTGAGACATTTTTTTTGAGTAAGTTTAATAATTTAACGTAATTAACATAAAGCTTGGTACAGACTGCTGCTGTAACGTAACATAAATGGAACATTACATAAGTGTGGACGCGACAAGCGACGCAGCGCGTGCACGAACCGAACATGTACTTACAGGTATCGGCACGGATTTTGAGCGCTGACTGTTACTTGCGCAGAAGTAAAATATCAGGTCTCGTTGGTGGTATGAAGTGAGACGCGGGGGCGGGGAGTGTCAATGATTGGCTCGCCGCGAATCGCATCATAGACGTCACTCGTGATTGGTTGGTAGAAATGTTAAAATGAGATGAAGGCATTTATTAACATTCAATGTCAGAATATTAGATCGTAACCATCTGCAGACTTTGCTAAAAACCATTCTGGGCAGCATGAAAAACATCTTCCCAGCTCTGTCCACTGAAAAAAAGCGCAGTGTTGTCTGCGAATGTAATAATTTGTCCATTGAGGAGCTGAAGTCTGCAGAGGTCATTAATATACATCAAGAACAATGCCGGCCAAGTATGCTACCTTGAGGCACACCAAAATCGACACCAACCTCATCGCTCAGTATTTCATCTATCCTCTATTATCTTTTGGATTTCGATTTTTAAGGATAGAGCCCCATTTTTTTGTATTAATTAAAAAATAGGGGTGTATATCTAAATCTGAAGGAAAGATGCTTGTCTTAATATATTATATTCGTCTATTCCATCGTGGGCGATGTAGTTGAATAAATCTGTTGCTACTAGAAAAAATTCTAGAGCCGGGTACAGACTGCTGTAACGTAACATGCAATGTAATACGCAATGAAAGGATTTGCCGTCCACATTGTCGTAATGTATCATGGATGCAATGTAACAGAATTCCTAGATATAGTGTGGACGCCTTGCTCGCGCGAACCTATGGTGCACACTGGTGTACACTGACTCTACGCGCGCGAATAGAGCATTTAAACTAAAAGAGTAGTTACATGATATTCGGTCCGTGTGCGAGCTGCGTCCGCATTTATGAAATGTTCATTTCATATTACCTTGTATGTTACGTTACAGCAGTCTGTACTCGGCTTAAAAATAATTAGTAAAATCACTTTGCCAGCGCAGGAATCAAATCCAGAACCGCACTTGCCAGAAATGAGTTTGGCTTATAGCGAATGTCGACGGACGTCAATCAAATACATCAGCCTTGATAAACCCGGTTTGCTCGTTCAAAACCGGTAACCACGATAGAGGTCACACAAGTTCATATTCGTTGACCTTTCATCCTTTTCGAGGACTGGTTCCTCCAAATTAATCTTCGTTTAACCACAGTATAAGTTTTTCTTAGATTGGAAAAGATATTCTATTTTAACAATTTATGTACACACATAAAATAAAACACAATGAGTGATTTGAAAAGCTGTTAATTACGGTTTGCAACGTCTTTCTCGAGTAGTTAGGTAGAAAAGTAGTGAGATACAAACTTAAATTCGGCACGCCACAATCGCGGTGGTAATTCCCCCTGTTTTGGACACGCCACAAATGCTACAATCATGGCGGTAAGTCCCGTCTTTGAAGAGTGACTGGAGAGCCAAAGCATCCTCACCTTCTGCATAGCGCTGGTCCTCATCAGACATGGTAAGTTTGGGAGGTTCCTGTTCCAGATTCAGGTGGAAGAAACGCCCGGGTCTTGCCATTGTGCGGAGCATACTGTGGAGGTGTACCTCGCATGGGTGGAACACCGCCGTATTCTCGTAGAGGCGATCGGTGACGGCGACCTTTCGCGCCGGGCCCTGATTCACACCATGTTCCGGAGTGAAATGGAATGGGATGCGTCGCCTCCTTGAGTGAAAGGAAATACTACCTCAAAAAAAAATAGTACTTACTCGTATAACAAACCTACATATACCTACATATATATATGTAAACTCTGTAGCTATAAAAAGATGTCTGTCCAAGAATATCAAATAGTTAAATGTTTGTCTGTTTGGAGACAGTGAATGTTTAAAGATTATAAAACTGGACAAGTGCAAGTCAGACACGTACACTGAGTGATCCGTACAAACTTACCTGAATAAATAGTTCAATCTTCTAATGGAGTCTCGAAGATTTTTTCGAATCACAACACACATACATTTGTCGTAACAAATAAATTTCCTGTTTTTAGATTTATGCTTCAAGATTTTGCTTTATGCCAAATTTTAGGATTCTCGGTTAACGGGAGTACCCTATGAATTTTGATTCCCATGGGAGTGTCTAAATATACGTTTTTTTACGCCATAAACGGCCGTATCTTTTTTTTTCGTTAACTTTAGGTTACTTCTAGGTAAGCGCGTTCCATCGTCGACCGCCTCATCGCTTTCCATCAGGTGAGATGGCGGTCAAGCGCGAACCTATCCAGAACAAAAAAAAAAAAAAAAAGTAACTTAGAAGTTTGCTTCAAGGGACCGCAGACCTGAGTGTATAGTTTTAATTTCAACTCGATACCTCCACGCGTTCCCGAGATAAAGGGTCTTGACAGACGGACAACTTAGTGATCCAATAAGGGGTCAGTTTTTTTCTTTTTGAGGTATGGAACCCTAAAAACAAAAGCACCTACCTGTCAGCTGTTCAATAGAACACTCTTTGTCTTTGACCATACAACGAGCCATGAATGTTAAAACAATGATTAAAAATTCCTGTGTAGGTGAACCATTTCGAAGTCAACTCAAAGTCAAATAATGTATTTAAGTATTTCCTACACGTAAATATAATGTTAATTCTTATTACTTTTATCTATTCCGTGATATTAATTATAATATAAACCATCGTTTCACTGGGTATCATAATGTGCTGCCTTGCTGGGAATACCTACAAATATTGCTTACCAAATGCTTTTTATTTGGCTTAGCCTTGATAGTGATGGTTTTGAGAGGAGCTCGTCTCGTCGCGGCTTACCTATAAATAATAACCGCGCCACGGGTTAACCTTCAAGGATAAGCAACGTTTGCCTAGGTCAGCCCGTGGATGGGTGATAATGTACCAAAATTCCTCCGTGCCTCGGTAAACATGTTAGCTGTTGATCTTCATGCGTAGATCTTCGACACATGTTACGGGTAGTCAGAAGCCTAATTCTGACACGCCTTAGCAACGTTCCCTATTTAAAATCGAATGACGTTCGCTCGAACACTTGCTCGAAAACGTTTACTCGACAGTAATTAGTTGAAATGAGTGTACTAGGCTAAATCGAATTCCATATAATCAAACATCAATAATTGATCGTCCACTATAATTCGAACACCTAAATACTCGAACGCTCATAATATCGAATGGTTAATAAATAATTCGATTTATGGACTCGTAGCATGCTATGTCCAACTCGTCGTCCCAATCTACCCTAGAGTGGGAGAAGTTAATGGATGTTGATTTCCTACCTCTAATGTAAGGTTAATTAGCCAAGATGTGGGTATTTTGATAATATCCTAGCTATTATATGACCACGAATACAATGTATTTGTATCTAAAGTAAAAGCAAATTAAAAAAGTAGTTGTTATAATTCTAGTCTAATATTAAATCGATGATTTAATTGTATTGAATCGAGATTTAAGTATGGCATCACTCTATATGACAGTTTTGACGTTTTTTAGGGCCTGCGCACACTTAAAACAAGACTGTCTTAGATAGACTTGTCTACGACGTCGCAGACTTGTCTGCGGAACTTTGATGTTTAGAGATATATATTTATTTTACTATTAATTCACGCGAAATACTCTCCAGCGTTTGATGGTCTATTAATAGTTTGCACGTGTTATTGGCAAAATTGCGGTGTCTTTTCCACAAATGCCATTAATGAAGAGTTGAAATTGAAGTTGACTTGTCTGCGACGTCGGATTGACTGACTGAAGGCTGTTTTGTCTAAGTCATGGGGCACACTATCAAGACAAAACAGTCTAGCAGCGTACGGCCAGTGTTGCCAACTTAGTGGATTTTCCATTAAAACTAGTGGTGTTAACCCCCCCCATTTAATTGCGAAATATTGGTTTTAGTGGCTAGTGGATTTTTCTAGTGCTTTAGTAAAATTCGATTTCTTACTAAAAATGCGATCACTCGGGAGTAAATCAGCACCATAGAATCCATAACTATCAATCTGATACCAGCGATGATGATACAAACAAAAATGATTCGTCTGAGGACGAATTAATACATAGCTATTATTGAATAATTTGTTTGTTGATTTACGTACTAATGTTAATTTACCCACAAATGGTATTTTGATCAACTGATTGTTAATTTTTATCGCTTGTTATTAAAGAAAACTAATAACCTATAAGGCTGCTTATTTTATTTCACACAACACAAATTTTTTTAGTGGAGAATTTTGCGATTTTGTGTGTGGGATAATTTTTTGTTATTTTTTTAGGCTTTCTGGTGGTTTTAAGAGTTGACTGTAGTGGTAAGTTAGTGTAACTGTTGGCAACACTGGACGTCTCAAAACAGTCTTGTCGCAGACAAGTCTGCGTTGTCGTAGACAAGTCTGCGACGCCTTAGATAAGTCTGTCTAAGACAGCCTTGTCTCAAGTGTGCGCAGGCTCAAAATATTTAGGAACAGTGAGTCGGATCTGTAAAGAGTTACACACGCCTAGTGAAATGTATTCATTCGTGATTTGACGGTTGAACCGAATACTTGGTTAAAATAAATCCGTTTATATCGTTACAATCTACGTTTAATTTAAGAGATAAAGATTAGATCCTTTAATAACAAATCCTTTCCATATATTGCAAAACGCTTATCGAACCATCTTGCATTTTGTTCGGTTTGGCCTCGTCAATGCCGCTAGTAAACCGGACCATTAAAATGATAATTTCGCCTAATTTTCGAGAGGAAGTCTAAAGGAAAAACCTTGCGCTTTTATATAGTTATTATCTATACATATAATAAAACAGTTAAATTATTTTGCGATGGTATTAAATGGCGCAAAAACTGCTGAACCGATCCTGTTCAAATTTTGCATACATAATCCTTATAGGTCAGGGCAACTTATAGGCTATAAATTATCACGCTATTTGCTATGGGGGGTAAGCAATAAGTATTCCAAAATGTTGGCATTGGACGACATTTGCCACGAGTTCGAACCCCAGCTAAAGTAATTATTTTTGTGAGTATTTTGTCGTCTGTTTTGCATATAATATACGGTGGTACTTCACTTGTAATAATAAAACAAATTTTCAGCATATTTTTAACACATCATCGACATTTTCACTTCACATTTTTATAAAAAGTAATTAAAACAATAAAATCCAAGTGGCAAAACGAAAAAATACTATATTTTTTTCATTTAGGTATATTTTTAATATCTTTGACGAATATCATCACGCTATCTAAACGCTATATAAAGGGCCAAGCAGTCAATTTGACATATAAATAAGAACATTTATTTTAGGCAGAAACTAATGAGCGCCGTGGCGTAGTGGTTTCATGTCATAATCGCCTCGCAGCGCGACACGAGTTTAAATCTCAGATATATTTTTTGTGATAGTATTATTTTATTTTACTGTAAACAAAGAATTCTAACATATTTTTGTGTTCTTACTATTTCTTATTGAATTGAATTACAAGCACAGAATAAAAATTATACAGAATAAAAATGCGCAAACGAACTTGACGCGGACAAAGTCGCGAGCAACAGCTAATACTTACAGATAACGACTTTACGTGACAGAAATCTAGGGTTATGCATTCAGAAGTCTATTTATTGAACAGACAGCGCAATTTATCAATCCTGTTTTATATTTTCACTTTTTGACCTATATAATTGTTATAACTTTAGTTAAGTAACCAACCTCACCTAAGGCAAGAAAAGTAAATTATATGCATTTCGTAGTTGGTGTTTTAAGGTTCTGATCACAGAGTTCCGGCGGGATCTCATGGTGGAATGGTGACAGTGCCTGTTGCAACCCAGTGCTGGACACGCCATAATTATGGCGCTAAGTGTTCTTTGAGGAGTGGCTAGAAAGACAACACGGCGTTCTTACTTTCCGAATGACGCAGGTCCTCACCGGCCATGGTAAGTTCGGGAGGTTCCTAAACCGGATCGTGCGGAAGAAACGCCCGGGTATCACCATTGTGTGGACCGCCCGAAAGACAAGTTGGAGCATACAGTAGAGGTGTGCCCTGCCTGGGCAGAGCAGCGCCAATGTCTTCGTGGGGGCGATCGGCGGCAGTAATCTCTCGCGCCGGGCCTTGGTACAGGCCATGGTCCGGAGTGAGGAGGAGTGGCAGGCGGTCGCCTCCTCCTGCGAAGCAGTAATGCTAGCAAAAGAGGCGGCCGCACGCGTGGGGCAATGGCCTTCGCGCCCCAGCCGCCGGGATTCCGATCCCGATTTCCGGCCACCGAAGGCGCGGGCTTGCGGCCGGCGAGTAATGGGTAGCTTGCCGTCCAACCGTCCGGTAAGCGGACCGACGCCCGTACGTCCGCCTCAAGGAGATTTCAGCAACCGTAGGAGCCCAGCAGGATCGAAGCCTTATCTTTATCTTTGTGGTCTGGTTTCTGCACTTAGTCCTTATCGGACCATTGTGCGTTGGGTCGAAGCCTACTGGGGCCATGGGTAATGATTCGAAAGAGATTCCCTGAGAGGGTTCTGGAACAATGGCAAAGAAGGAAAAAGAGTAGATTTTATGTATGTTTCTTTCTGGTTAATGTTATGATAACACAACGCTGGATGATTTTAAAATGATTGGTTAATTAGATATACTAAAAGTATATTACTCCGTAGTTATCTTTTAACAACACTAAATAAATGTTATTTAACGTGAGCTATCAGAAAAAAGTGGATAAAGTTGTTTTCATTAGCCAAAATGTATAAAGAGTCTGTACGGAGTTGATACCCTTAGTTTTTAGTGTCTGCACCTTTTGCTTTTAGGTAGGAAATCATCAAATACCTTCCCCCGCTACATAGGTAAAGCGAGAGGTAGTACCAGACTTTTACTGACTAAACCCACCTGTGTTCCTTTAGTTGCCCTTCGCATTCCAAGGCTATGGTAACTTGCACGCCACAATCGCGGCAGAAAATACCTTCTTTGAGGAAAGGCTAAAAAGGCTCTCTTTCCGCCTGACACAGGTCTTCATCGGACATAGATGTTTCGGAAGGTCCCTGTTTGCGATTCAGCGGGAAGTAACGCTCGAGTGTCACCATGGTCACAAAATGTCATCTTCTGGAATTCCGCCAAGAAAGCAGCAAATATACCTTTTTTTTAATTGGTATAAACCAGTGCTTGACTGCGATCCCACGTGATGGTAAGCAGAGATGCAATCATTGATGGTGAGGCGCACCTAATCACAGAAAGTTGCTTCTTTAGTAGTTTGTGGAGGTTACCAGTACTTCAAGTAGTCTCTCCCTCGGACTTGACCACAACCTACAGTTTAGAACGAGTACCTACCTTATTCCAAAGATTGTGGATCATTTAGAACATTTTTCACGAAAAACCCATGAAGACATGTTTCACACAGGCCCCCGACGTAGTTTGCATTCCTGAAGACAGTTTAATTACGTATGATGTATCCTACATTACTTGCAGCCTTAAGTCGACATCTGGACGTTACCTCCTTAACAGTAAGTGGTGATCAACTGGGACAACATTCTGATGGATGCCAGTGTCAATCACAGCCCCAATTGGTTGCGACATTTGTTTGCTGTCATTTTATTGTTTTGTGGAGTCACAAACACGGAGTAATAAGGGGTTAGTAGGGTGTTTCGAGAGGATTCTGTTTCAAATTCGGCGTGATGTAATGCAACATCAAACTGCAACAATTTTTCCTCAAATTCTTTATAAGTACAGTTTTGGAGCAAGATGTCATCGTAAGTTACTCTGTAGTGATTTAATAATCGATAACAGCAGTTACCGTACCAGTGCACGTTATCCAGCTGAAGATCGGCTGAAGCCGATTATGCTCCTTCGAAATTCACCACCGCCAAAGTTGCATAACGGGACCCGGCTAAAACTTTGCTGAGAAATATCATCGAGGGAAATTCTTAAGGAAGGTAATTCTTTCGAAAAATCTCATAGCTCTAGCAAGCATTGGCCCTAGAGACCTGCGTCAGGTGGAAACAGAGGACGCTGTGGTGCCTTTCTAACCTTTCCTCAAAGATGGGATTTGCTGCCGCGTGCAAGTTACCTTAACCCTAGAACGCTAAGGGCAACTAAAAAAACACAGGTGAGTTTTATTCTGTAAAAGTCTGACACAAACTCTCGCTTTACCCAGAGCAGGAGAAGGTATTTGGTGTTTTTTTTTTCTAAAAGCAAAAGGTGCAGACACTAAAAACTGTGGGTATCGACCTCAGAACAAGATCCGTACAGACTAGCATAAACCAAAAACAAACTTAAACTAACATCTTTTCCTTTTAGGGGTAGGCAGAACTTTAGAACATCAACCACTGCGACCTCAACATGTCTGTTTCTGTTTAGTGTCGATCAGAAGTTTATTTGATGTATATCATTTACGAGTACCTATTCTATTATTGGTGAGCCAAATAAATTATATATCTAGAGATAACAAATACATTTTTACATAATATATTTACTGGAATTAATTTCCCTAAAATGAATTAGATGCTTTCGACATGAAACACAAGCACAGAATTATCAATTACGTTTGTGCAATTTCATTAACTTGACGCAGACGAGGTCGCGGGTAACAGCTACTTATAAAATATTTGCATGTGAAATGAGGAATGTGCATTAATGAATTATTCTAATATTGTTAACCAATCAAAATTATATTTTTAACTTAGCAAGGTGAACGCATCAATCAACTTTCCAAACTACTAATGTAAGGTGGATGTGGAAAGACTCGATACCCGGTCGCCACTCCAGAACTTTTAGGACCCACCGCCACCGACCATCTGTTTTGCGAGCAATGTACGCTGCCCACCGCAACTTCAGTCTGGAGATTCTTCAGGTAATGCCGGTAACTGAGGTTCTCCTGGTGATAAATTAATTCTTGATTCGATCACGTAAGGAAACTCTGATCACAGCGTTTTGATAACTTCAAGCTTTCAGATGAGGCCCATTGTGAGCGACCACGTTTTAGAACCATATGTCATCACTGGCAACATGCACGGGTCATAGATTTGTATCTTGAGACACTGTGATATGTCGATGATGAGAAAATACCGCGCTTCCTGAACGATTGACCCCTTTCTCGAAGTTAAACCTACCGAACTGAACTGTTTGTCCCAGGCAAACGTATTCGTCCACAATTTCGAGTGTAGAGTCTCCGATCTTGATAGCTGTTTACCATGGCTTTGGTTTTGTCCATATTAATTTTAAGTCCCACTCCAGAAGAGAATAGATTTCGAGGTCTGGTCCTGAAGTCGGACTGATGTGGTAGCGTTTTCGTACATACACTTCAGCATTTCGATGTATCAATATCAATCTGACATTACTGGAGAGAGTACAGTACCTACAGCCCAAGTTTTGATCGTATCAAAGGCTCTCGTAGTCAATAAACGCTAAGCAGAGAAGCTGATTATACTCTTTGGTCCTCTGTATAACCTGCTACAGCGTTTGTGTATGGTCTACCTACGGCACTGAAGCCATTTTGGAACCCAACTTCTTCGAGAACTTGGAAGTGTTCAAACTTGCGCGTGAGACGATAAGTGATGATTCTAGAAAACAACAAATTCATGCAGATTCCCTATTGGTACAAACAGACAATTGGGAAACATCTGCCTGCTGCTAACTTTTTGCGATTATTTCTTGCAATTGTCGGTAGATAAGAGACTTAAAAAAAACACTTACAAACATTTCAGCAGATATGTCAACATAATGAGTTCCACATTCGATGCATGTTTCCACGATGGGAGGGCTTAGAACAGAGTTAGGTCCAGTGCAGTTGATGAGAACTTTCGCTATTTTCAATGCTTTCCTCAAGGATTCTCGATTCTCAATATCACTTTCTACTATTACTATATTTTTTGTATCACATCCTGAAAATAAAAAAATACACATACAGCAAAGAAAGAAAAAAAAAATTATTTGGAACAGTACAAGGCACACACAATAGTTAGGTACTTATATCCGAAATAAAAACGGAAGCCAAAAAAACAATTGTCTGTACCAAAATAATACACAGTAGTACACCCAACAAATTTTTGATTGGTCGCCGCAACGTGCTGATTTTAACTTTTGGTTCTATACGCTGGTCGTAAATACGTCACTATCACGTTGATATGACCAAAAATAGGCCCATTTTATACGAATCAGTGTCGTAATAGAGTTACACAGCAGTCGTATTAATCACTTTTCGATCACGTAGTAGTCGTATAGATGTCATAAAGACCTGCGTTGCGGCATTTTATTGATTATCTAGTGTTCATCATGACTTTTATAAGGAATTTCGATGTAAAGTGATGAGATAAATGGTGAATTGAAACTTAAAAACCAGACTAATAATCTTATACTGTGTAAAATAATATATTTTTTTAACATTGAAAGAGGATTAAAGCCATTTTATTTATTCATAACGTATTATTATATTTATCGTCGAAAGTCGTGTTCAAGTACATTAATCTATTGGGAAATTAATTTTATGCATTAGTTTTCTCAATATAATGAATGCGCCTTATAAATTATTTAAAAATGATATTAATTTATTTATTGAATTATTTTATAAATTTATTTTAACGAAAGTGTTAAAAATTACTTTTTTACGACTTAGGGTTTTTTTTTTTTATTGGGTGGGAAAATCATCCTAATGACATCCCCGCTCTTGGGCGGAACGGGAGATAGTGTCATACTCTTACTGACTAAAAACCCACTCCTGTTCCTTCGTTGCCTTCGTCCCAGGGCTCCGGGTTCCGCTTTCACACTACCCGTGGCCCCAGTAGGCTTCGACCCTGCTGGGCCCCTACGATTTGCTGACATCTCCTTGAGGCGCGCGTGGAACAGTACGCGCCGTCGACGACTTGGGCTCGGTCCGGACGGTTACCGGACGGTCAGACGGCGAGCCACCCATTGCTCGCTGTCTGCAAGCCCACGCCTACGGTGACCGGAAATCGGGATCGGAATCCCGGCGGTGGTTGGAGCGTAAGGACCGTTGCCTCACGCGATCGGCCGCCTCCTTAGCTAGCATTACTGCTTCGCAGAAGGAGGCGACCGCCTGCCACTCCTCCTCGCTCCGGAGCATGGCCTGAACCAAGGCTCGGCGCGAGAGATCGCCGCCGCCGATTTCCCCCACGAGGACACGGCGTTGCTCTGCCCAAGCGGGGCACACCTCCACCGTGTGCTCTACCGTGACTTCCGGGTGGGCCACACAGTGGCGACACCCGGGCGTCGTTTCCGCACGAATCCGGTGCAGGAACCTCCCGAACTTACCGTGTCCGGTGAGAACCTGCGTCATGCGGAATGTGAGGACGCCGTGAGGTCTTTCCAACCACGCCTCAAAGAGGGGACTTACCGCCATAATTGTGGCGTGCCCAGCACTGGGTCGCGACAGTCGCTGTCGCCATTTCTCCATGAGAACTCGCCGGAGCTCTGTCCACCATGCAGCGACTTGTCGCGGCAGCGGAGTTTCGCCCCGGCGTTGCATCTCCATGCGCCGTTCGTGCATGAGTGCAAGGACTGTTGCCTCCAGTTCCCATGGTCGCTGGCCAGCAAGGAGGCTCGCCGCTTCGCGGGAAATCGTCCGGTATCCTCGCACCATCCGTATGGCCATGACCCTCTGGCACGCGTTCAGCCGGGCCGCCGGCTGCTACTGCAGCCCCGGCGCCCACACCGGCGCGCCATAAAGGGCCATGGACCGAACGATCCCCGCGTAGAGCCTCCGGCAGGAGGCGTCTGGACCCCCAAGGTTGGGCAGGAGCCGCCCGAGGGCAGCCCCAGTCCGATTTAGTTTCGGAGCCAGACGTCGGAAGTGCACGAGGGTTAGGGTTTAAGACACAACCGTAATATAACATCTAGAGGACTTTTTGTTCCTTGCACTTATTTTTTATCTGTATAAAGTTTGTAATTTACTTTGCCATATTAACTAAATTATTAGGGTTCACTTAAAGAAAATCTCATATGAAAAAACCATTTTAAATATATAATTAAACTAGTGACTTATTTATTGTTGGTTTCGGCGGTAATAAAAAATGATATATAATAAATATAATGTACATTGATAAGTTTTTAACATATGTATTTGAGATGGCTATTGATATCTTCTATATCTTCTGAGGCACGTTTTCATGAAAGTTAAAGATCACTTTGAAGTGTGCCAGAGACTGATGACATTTTAGTAATGTTATTTTCAAAAATTAATTTCCCAATTGCCCATTTACATTATCACGAAGTATATCATTTTTACTAATTTGGCTTGCGCTTTCATAATCAGAACTATCATTAAGATATAATTTACCAAGTCTACCTTTATAGAACCTGACTACGTATTTTTATAGAACCACTAGATCTACTTTTTGCGTTTCGAGCAACATCATATCGGTTAGACCCACTTTGCAGCGAACTCAATTATTTTGAGTTTAAAAAAAAAATTGTGCTGAACCAATTCCAGTTTCAATACAATTGACTTGTCCTGGCTGTGGTTGTAATGTTGAAATTTTTTTGTACACTAATAGGTCATCTAGCCATTGAATAGTAGCATAAAAGTGTTCATATTGGCTGAAATTGTATAAGAGTGCAATTTATCATTCTTACACGATTATCACTTAAAAGCAGTTTTTGCGATTCTAATACGATCAATGGCGATATAAAAGTGGTGCAGATGTAACTAAGACAACAGCAACGGTTATACCACTGAAAATTGTGTATCAGTCATATAAAATAGTCGTATAGACGTTTATACGATGTCTGTATACGACTATAAGTTGTGTAAAGATAAGAGGCACTAAGTCATATTACACGATAAAAATACTTCAATACGATCTTTAAAGCACTTCGAGTCGCGTAACTCTTACTTATACGGCTAAAATGTGTGTTGGGCAGTAGCTGTACTAGTTGGTAACACACCTGTACCTAGTGGGATTAGGAAGAAAAAGTAAGAATCATGAACATCATCATCATAGAGGTGAAAAGTAGTGAAATGTACAATAAGTATAATTTTAATAAATCAGTAGAAAGCAATTGAACGAGTTAAACTTAGTTGAAACACAAGGATTCTGATTTGGCACAGCTTAGGTACTTTTATTTCAAGTTCAAAATCAGGCACGTATAAAACATCAGAAGCTAGTGTGTTAGGTACCGTATATAAAGTGGGAGGAGGGGCTGAGTGTGGCCAAATGTTCATAAGCTTTACTTTTCAGAAATCTGGCGTAACTATTACTAGGCAAACTTGTCAAAAACATTGAGCAAGATTTTTACAATCTAACTCTTTATCATCAGCTTAATTTGATTAGACCGCTGCTGGGCATAGACCTTTACATTACTTTGTAACTACTAATTTGAATAACATTGGACAGTCCTTTCAACCTTCAATTTACTGTAGTGGTACATAGACGGACTTAATGTAACAAGGCATTCTCTAATAGTCAATCTTTGAATTAAAAACGACTTCTCTGTGGTAGGCAATAAATGTTTCAAATAGAAAGAAGGATATTAAAATTAGGTACTTACAAAAACATTAGGTACTTATAAAATACAGAGGTATATGCTTATGCTAAAATTATCTATATTAAATATATAAAAAGAGAAAGTGACTGACTGACATATGTTCTTTTTAAAAAAAAAATTATTGATAGGCTCGTGTTCGACCACTATCTCACCTGATGGTTAGCGATGATGTGGCCGACGATGGAGCACGCTAGCCTAGAAGTAACCTATTCACTCTTGACTTTAAGACCCACCACCTAAGTTGTAGCTATCAGGAAACACAGATGCACATAATGAATGTGTTCCCAAAACGTTTTGTACGTATGGGTACGATGTCCACCATGTACAGATGGCGCAACGCCGTACGTTTAGTGGTCCGATGATGGAAAGGACTTGGTGGAATTAAATTGTACAATTCTAACGCACACTCCCCGAAATGTAATCGATAGAATACTTATCAACGCATAGCCGAAACTACTAGGAGTAGGAGAATGAAATTTTACACAAAGCTACCTTTTATGACGTAGACAAGCACTAAGAGAGGATGTTCCAAAATTCACTCCATAAGGTGATGAACGTGAGTCTACAAATTGTATGAAGAAACCTATTTTCACGCGGGCGAAGCCGCTGGTAGAAGCTAGTATCCATATAAATGTATATTACATGTAGACTGTTTTGTTGCTACTTGCTCTAACATAATAACTACTTACAAATTATATAATTATCTAGCTTTTCATTATCGTTATAAATCGTTATTCTAACCAACCCCGATGATATTTTTAGTATAAAAAAAAACAAAATAAAAAACATCATTAAAAATTTATTAATTAAAAATGCATCAACCCCTATGACATTTTTAGTTTTAAAAGTAATTCATAATTTTTGATCATTAAAAATGTTCGATAACGATTTTATACAGTTTAAATTAAAAAACGTACTTAACTTTTTTTTTAGGAACTAGAAAAAAAACCGACAAAAAATTCCACCACTGGGGGGGTCCAGAATCATGTACTGGATCCATGGTATTCGTTTGTGCGTCGATGTCAAAGACACTCTGTATTATTAGTGTAGATAAAATTATCTACTTATTTACTTCAGTAAGTATGCGTGTCTTTAGTACCGTATCTGTAGTAAGTTGTTGACCTTGGCCAACAAGAACGCAACTTGGTATGTACATGCAAGGACCAACGGAGGCCGTACCACAAACTCATAACGTGATCCATTTAATACTAAACTGAACTGATAGGGTGATAGCTGATAGGGCGTATGGCTCCACCCCTCTTTCTCACTTGCACACTTGACATCCATCGTGGTAAGGCCCCAATACCTGCATTCATGCACGCGTTGTTTAGTAGCACGAGCACGTATCAAAGATTGAATAACTGCTAGCTGTTATTGTTTAACTATAAAATAAGTGTTATCGTAGATTTTTTGGATTTGAATGGCGAGACTGACCAAAATTTATCTCCTATCTTTCAGCCAAAGATTATCTAAGTAGAAGAAATCGCTTTGTACCGCTTGAGCGATAAGACGGCCGACCGTGATTAATTTATCTAGTAACACAGGCAAATAAACTTCAATAATCATGTCGATGTTATTATAGGTAAGGGACTAGCTTTTGCCCGCGACGTCGTCCGCGTAGTTGCAAAATTTGAATAATATTTCATCATCATTTCAGCCGGAAGACGTCCACTGCTGGACATAGCTCCCCCCCCAAATAATACCCCCGACTTTCTCGCATCTATGAAATCTCCCCTCCCGTACCGACGAGCGTCACTGACTTCAGTGACGTATTGTCGCCCCTTCCGCCCAACTCAGACTCCGGTCTGTCCCCTACCCCATAGGATGCAGTCCCTCCAAAACCGAACCCTCCGTAAGATCCTCGGTGCCCCATATTACGTCCGAAATGAGAATTTATATTTAGATCTCAAAATCCCCACCATTCAGCAGTTCATGAAACGCCTTTGCAAGCGTTTCTTCGATACTGCTGTGAAACATCGCAACCCCCCGGATCGCATCGGCCGCCCGATACGAACCCTCCCGCATTTCCAAGATCCGCCGTCCTCGGCATACTCTAGTCACCCCCGACGACCCCATTACCCTGCTCCAAGAGAGCCGTAAGGAAACAAGTACAGTTCGTAGACAATACAGACAGCCGTCCTTCCGTCCTCGCCGCCGAGGCTTGCCGCGACAATCCCGTCAACGTCCGCCCCGTCCCTTGCTCGAGCCAGCCCGCGCCGCTGAGCCTGTAATTTAAAATTCGCCGACAATAATAATAAAATCTTGTTCGATCCAGCTCGTCCCTTGCTGCCCTCCCCCAGCGACGCCTTAAGCCTAGATTCGTACCCCAAAGGGGGTGCCCTTAGCGTGTACTCGCTTAGTTTTAAGTTAGTTAAGTAAGCCCTGGCTGGACGCTTTGATTGTATAATCGAGGCCGCCACAGACAACCTCCTAGGTTGACCTGGAAGAGGCCAGACACAAAAAAAAAGCGCGGTCCTTTTCGACGATGTTACAGAGTGAAGATCTCCGCTGCGCGAGGCCGCGTGATCCATCTGCGCAGCTGCGATGTTCGAAGTGAAGGTCGTGGAGGGTGCTGGAGCTTCTGTTCGCGCTTACAAGCTTATCCTGTTTCTTGATTTTTCGAAAAACATGTTACTTCATTGTTTTTTTTAACACATGGTCTAAAACGTGGTAATTGGTTCTGAGGTATTGGTAACTGTGACAGGTTCTGTGTCACTACAGGTATTTATAATACAAACGCCACGTAAAGTCGTCTCAATTTTTAGTTAGTCAATTATTTTGATCAGTGCAAATTATAGTGATACTAGCTTTTGCCCGCGACTTTGTCCGTGTGAATGTGGGTTATTATCTACACGAAGTCGAATTCAGATAAAAAGTAGCATATATCCTTCCTTGAGGTTTAACTTGCTTAGGTAGGTAGGTACAAAATTTAATTTTAATTCGTAATCGGTTTGGTATTTTAACTGTGAAAGCGTAACAGACAGACAGAAACAACTTTTTCATTATGAATGAAAAACCTGTTCGGTGTTTAAAAAAAATGTTAATGAACCAACCTGCCTGGTCGCCTGAATGACGTGCGCGCACAGAATTGATAAGCAAGCGTTTGTAGTGGGTTGTCTGCTATTGTTTTGAATTCTTAGTTGTAGAGCAAAACTGTAGAAGTGCACAACAAAAAAACGTTATCAAGATTTATTAAAAAAGAAAATTGTGAAATTAAATGATGGAAAGTAAAAGTTTGGACATTTTAGTGTTGGGTGCTACAGGGTTTACTGGAAAATGCACTGTGAAATATCTTGCGAGTTTGACAAGAGAAAAATATTGGGATGTTACTTGGGGCATCACAGGTCGCTCTAAGGATAAACTGCAGGGCTTGATTAAAGAACTCAATGCAACAGGTGAGATTATTTTTCAGATATATTTTTTATTGTATTTAAAAGTAGATATCTTGTAATATTTATTATTTTTATGAGCTGTAAACAAAAGGCAAGTGACAGGAAAATCAAGTTAGTAAACGTAACCTTCACCTTGACAAATAGTCTATGTTACGATTTTAATGATCCAGGATTAAATTATGTAATAAATGTAATTACGCTTTGACTAGCCTGTTGGTCTAGTGGTCAGTTGCTCTGACTGCTATGCCGGAGGTCGTGGGTTCCATTTCCTCCCAAGACAAATGTTTGTGTGTTGAGTACGATCATTTGTTCTGTGTCTGGGTGTAGTTTATTTATTATTATGTACATATTGAGAAATAAATAAGTATGTATTAGTCTGTTCTTAAAATGCAATAATCAAACTTATAATAATTTAAATTTCGTGGGTTACGTTTGAGCATCCCCCTTAAAATAAAACAAAATATTTAAAATATACCAATCCCGCATATCCCGCGGGATTGCACACTTAAATCCCGCAGGCCTGCGGAATTGCGATTTTGATGCGGGATTGAATTCCCTAGTCCCATTGCAGAGCAGAGGCCGATCCCTTTTACCCTTTTTACTTCTATCTGTCTTTAGCTAGGTATTTCTGGCCAATCCTTTAGGTCATACGCCTTCTCCTTCTGGGCCTACCACGCCGCCGGTTACTGTAGTTCGGAATCCAGTCAGTCAAATTGCGACATGCGGCAGATATGGACTACCTAGTTCCATTTTAGTTTGGCGGCTGAGTTGCCTACGTCTGTGATTTGTGTTTTGGAACGAAGTCACCGAAGTGCCATATGTGATCTGCGGTATTGACTCCGAGAATACTTCGTTCCTTTGCTATGATGGTACACTCTGAGTAACTTTGGTCAATAACTCTCATCGTTTCACCTGAAAGACGGCTACTGCTGAAGGCCAAGCGTCGCCACAACGACCGGTTCTGTGCGTCTCGCATCCATCGGATTTTTGTGACGTGTCCCTCACCAGGTCATCGGCCAATACCTGAAACAAAACCATAAAAAAAAACCAATGACCAATTCCTACTAATAACCAATGTCAATATCTCTTCCTAATTTAAATTTCCCGAGTAGGTTTATTTTATAAATTGTGGAAATCATCCAATAACTTCTCCCGCTCTGGGCTAGCACTGTGTCCTTCAGTTACTCTTTGCGTTCTAGGACATTGGGTTTCCTTTTCAGAAATTCCCCGCGGTCATAAATAGTGGGCATCGGGCCTGCTGAGCCCCTACGGTTTGATGACAAATCTCTTTGAGGAGCGCATGGATCACTACGCGCTGTTGACGACTGAGCTCCGTCCGGTCAATTACCGGATGGCCGGACGGCAAGTTACCTATTGCTCGACGTCTGCAAACCCGCATCTACCGTGGCTGGTAGTCGGGGTCAGAATCTCGATGGCTGGGGCGTGAGGACATTCGTTCCCTCACGCATGCGGCCTCCTCCTTTGCTAGCATTACTGCTTCGCAGAAGAAGGCCACCGCCTGCCATTCCTCCTCGTTACGGACCATAGCCCGAATCAAGGCCCAACGCGAGAGGTCGCTGCCGCCGATTGCCTCCACGAGGACACGACGGTGCTCCGTCCAAGCGGGGTACACCTCCACCGTATGCTCCACCGTGCCCTTCGGGCGGTCCACACAATGGTGACATCCGGGCGTTTTTTCAGCCTGAATCCGATGCAGGAACCTCCCGAACTTGCCATGTCCGGTGAGGACCTGCGTCTTGCGGAAGGTGAAGACTCTGTGTTGCCGCTCCAGCCACTCCTCAAACCAGAATCATGTACTGAATCCATGGTATTCGTTTGTGCATCTATGTCAAAAACACCATGTATAACTAAAATTGTATATTTGTGTTGACCCAAGAATCGCCAAACTTAAGTGATAGTGGGCAGGGCACATTGCTCTCAGAACAAATCGTCGTTGGGGCCAAAAGGTTCTGGAGTGGCAACCGCGTAGGTACCGGAAGAAGCAGTGTTGGGAGATCTCCCACAAGGTGGACCAATGACCTGATGAGGGTCGCAGGACTTCGATGGGTGCGAGACGCACTGAACCGTTCTTTGTGGTTTTGGGGGAGGCCTATGGCATGTTAGTGTTAAACAGTATATATAGTATGTATGTACAGATAACGAATAAAAAGCAGTACCCCAATAACATTGCTAAAGTCTGAGAGAGATCATGAGTAACTTTTCTTTTCAAGGCTTTCAGAGGATAACGTTTGGCATTTTCAACTATTAACATATGATTGTATATTCTTAATTGTAAGAATTTGAAATTTATCATAGTATTTATACTAATAAATAATATGATAAATGTCAAATTCTACTACTAGCTACTATTCTATTACTAGCTTCTACCAGCGGCATCGCCCGCGTGAAAGTAGGTTTCTTCATACAATTTGAGGACTCACGTTCATCACCATATGGGTTGAATTTTGGGACATCCTCTCTTAGTGCTCGCCTACGTCATAAAAGGTAGCTTTGTGTAAAATTTCACGCTCCTACTCCTAGTAGTTTCGGTGTTCTTTATATTCCGTGGTTTCGGCTATGCGTTGATAGGTTTTCTATCAATTACATTTCGGGGAGTGTGCGTTAGAATTACACAATTTAAGTCCACAAAGTCCGTTCCATCATCGGACCACTAGACGTACGGCGTTGCGCCATCGGTACATGGTGGACATCCCATCCTTATGTACAAAGCGTTTTGGGAAGACATTCACTATGCGTACAGTTAAGGAGTGGAATTCTCTGCCGGAGTCTGTGTTTCCTGATAGCTGCAGCCTAGGGGTCTTTAAGTCAAGAGTGAATAGGTTACTTCTAGGCAAGCGTGCTCCATCGCCGGCCACATCATCGCTAACCATCAGGTGAGATAGTGGTCAAACGCGAGCCTATCAATAAAAAAAAAATGTCAGTCAGTCAGTTTCTCTTTTTATATATTTTAGTATATAGATAATTTTAGCATAAGCATATACCTATGTATTTTATATAAGTAAGTACCTAATTTTAATATCCTTCGTTCTATTTGATAAATTTGTTATTTATTACTTACCACAGAGAAGTCTTTTTTAATTCAAAGATTGACTATTAGAGAATGCCTTGTTACATTATGTCCGCCTATGTACCCCTACAGTAAATAGAAGGTTGAAAGGACTGCCCAATGTTGTTCAAATTGGTAGTTACAACGTAATGTAAAAGTCTATGCCCAGCAGCGGTCTAATCAAATTAAGCTGACGATAAAGTGTTAGGTTGTAAAAATGTTGCTCAATGTTTTTGACAAGTTTGCCTAGTGATAGTTACGCCAGATTTCTGAAAAGTAAAGGTTATGGACATTTGGCCACACTCAGCCCCTCCTCCCCCTTTATATACGGTACCTAATGCACTAGCTTCTGATGTTTTATACGTGCCTGATTTTGAACTTGAAATGAAAGTAGGCTGTGACAAATCAGAATTCTTGTGTTTCAACTAAGTTTAACTCGTTCAATTGCTTTCTACTGATTTATCAAAATTATACTTATTGTACATTTCACGACTTATCACCTTTATGATGATGTTCATGATTCCTACTTTTTCTTCCTAATCCCACTAGGTACAGGTGTGTTACCAACTAGTACAGCTACTATGTACTACTGTGTATTATTTAGGTACAGACAACTGTTTTTTTGGCTTCCGTTTTTATTTCGGATATAAGTACCTAACTATTGTGTGTGCCTTGTACTGTTCCAAATATTATTTTTTTCTTTCTTTGTTGTATGTGTTTTTTTTTTTATTTACAGGATGTGATACAAAAAATATAATAATAGTAGAAAGTGATATTGAGAATCGAGAATCCTTGAGGAAAGCATTGAAAATAGCGAAAGTTGTCATCAACTGCACTGGACCTAACTCTGTTCTAAGTCCTCCCATCGTGGAAACATGCATCGAATGTGGAACTCATTATGTTGACATATCTGCTGAAATGTTTGTAAGTGTTTTTTTTAAGTCTCTATCTACCGACAATTGCAAGAAATAATCGCAAAAAGTTAGCAGCAGGCAGATGTTTCCCAATTGTCTGTTTGTACCAATAGGGAATCTGCATGAATTTGTTGTTTTCTAGAATCATCACTTATCGTCTCACGCGCAAGTTTGAACACTTCCAACTTCCCGAAGAAGTTGGATTCCAAA
Organism: Mythimna vitellina; assembly: GCA_949316375.1. Lineage (NCBI taxonomy): Eukaryota > Metazoa > Arthropoda > Insecta > Lepidoptera > Noctuidae > Mythimna > Mythimna vitellina. The sequence continues at coordinate 9,863,467 of OX438696.1, forward strand.
ACGGCTTCAGTGCCGTAGGTAGACAATACACATACGCTGTAGCAGGTTATACAGAGGACTAAGGAGTATAATCTGCTTCTCTGCTTAGCGTTTGTTGACTACGAGAAAGCCTTTGATACGATCAAGACTTAGGCTGTAGGCACTGTACTCTCTCCAGTAATATCAGATTGATAGTTATACATCGAAAAGCTGAAGTGTATGTACGAAAACGCTACCACATCAGTCCGACTTTACGACCAGACCTCGAAATCTATTCTCTTGTGGAGTGGGACTTAAAATTAACATGGACAGAACCAAAGTCATGGTAAACAGCTATGTAGCACCCACACCTATCAAGATCGGAGACTCTACACTCGAAATTGTGGACGATTACGTTAACCTGGGACAGGCAGTTCAGTTAGGTAGGTTTAACTTCGAGAAAGGGGTCAATCGTTCAGGAAGCGCGGTATTTTTTCATCATCGACATATCACAGTGTCTCAAGATACAAATCTATGACCCGTGCATGTTGCCAGTGATGACATATGGTTCTAAAACGTGGTCGCTCACAATGGGCCTCATCTGAAAGCTTGAAGTTATCAAAAGGGTGTCTGTGATCGGAGTTTCCTTACGTGATCGAATCAAGAATTAATATATCACCAGGAGAACCTCAGTTACCGGCATTACCCGAAGAATCTCCAGACTTAAGTTGCGGTGGGCAGGGCACATTGCTCGCAGAACAGATGGTCGGTGGCGGTGGGTCCTAAAAGTTCCGGAGTGGCGACCGGTTATTGATTCTTTCCACATCAAAGACCTTACATTAGTAGTTTGGAAAGTTGATCGATGCGTTCACCTTGCTAAGTTAATATAATTTACAATATAATTTTGATTGGTTAACAATATTAGAATAATTCATTTAGCTTTAAGGCTAGATGGCGTTGTGTGATAGTTGTGCAACATTATTATTATAAAAAAAACATATAATAATATAAAAAAATAGTCAATAGTCCACCGATGTCAAAAGCAGAGTCCAAGCTACCGGTGGTTAGGGCTCCAGAGACAGGAACCTTCTCACAATGCGAATTTATTATTATTATTTACTAGCTTCTACCAGCGGCTTTGCCTGCGTGAATGTAGGTTTTTCCATAGAAACTTTGAACCTCCGTTTTATCCCCTTAGGGGGTGAATTTTGGAAAATTCTCTTACTGCTCGCCTTCGTCATAAAAATAAGCTTTGTGCAAAACTTCACTCTCATAGTCCTTGTAGTTTCGGCTGTGCGTTGATATATCAGTCCTTCAGTTTCTCCTTTTATATATTACTAGTTTTTGCCAGCAGTTTCACCCGCGTAAATAAATAGGTTTCTCCATACAAACTTCCAACCCCCGTTTTACCCCCTTAGAGGTGGAGTTTCGTAAAATCCGGATTCTTAGCGGATGTCTACACCCTATAAGGAACCTACCTGCCAAATTAAAAGTTTGTAGGTGTTATAGTTTCTGAGATTACGTGATTAATCAGTGAGTTCGCTTTTATATATATAGATTTATGTAAGCATTTTACTTGTGTAAGCAAGAATATATAAATACATTATCTATTTATAGGACTAGAATCTCTCTACTAAACTCATTAATTTGTGTAAATGTTTATAATTATGTAGGTATGTTTGATAATTATGTATCTGGGACGTTGTTCATTTTTAGCGACAATCGCTTGTCCTCTCGAGAAATATTGCAATTTCGTATTTACGCTTCAAATACATATTATCAAGGGCTTTAAATTAGGTAACAATATTTTAGTTTTTTGTTATAACAATTTGCGAGATGGAGTCGTTAGAGTGGACAAAATACGCCTCCGTCACAGTTTTTTTATACTGGTCAATTATTATTATTTGGTAAAAAAAGAGCGTCTCCTTTATTATTTTATGATGCAATTGAGTTTTGTGTGTTTTGTACGTATCGATAGTAACTTTTTCTGCAATTTTTTTACTTAAGTATATGTAGCGATATTCCTGAATTAATTGATATCTATTTTAATTCAAAAACTACTTTTTCTATATTCATTTGAAAATGATTGTGCTCAAATCTTAGATAGCTCAAGACTATGAAAGAGAAGCCCTAAAAGCCTTAATGTAGACAATATGGGCAGGAAAATATACCTACCAGTGGCTGCAGCAGGCTACAGGTGTTATAGAGAACAACTAATTATAAACGATGAATGGGTTGTGATTAATATAATATAATATAATATTCTCAACTATCACACAACGCCGTCTAGTCCCAAGCTAAGCAGAGCTTGTGTTATGGGTACTAGACAACTGATAAAAATACTTATATATTTCTAAATACATACATATATAGATAAATTACACCCAGACACAGAACAAATGATTGTGCTCATCACACAAACATTTCGGTGGGAATCGAACCCACGACCTCCGGCTTAGCAGTCAGGGCCACTAACCACTAGACCAACAGGCCAGTCAAATCAATCAGATTGTGAGGAAGTTCATTTGATTTTTTTCAGTGGGAAATCATCAAAGATTTACCTACCATAGCCTTGTAGGCCTAGTCAAGTTAGGTACGACCGTTTCGTTTCGAATCTTTTTCTACAGTCGGTAACGCCTCCGATTTATTTGTTCTGACCATGTTACTTGGCGTTAAGAATTACTTATTCTGTGTTGAAGTTTTCTACTAGCTTTAATGATTGTAGGTCATCAACTTGGCTAAGCCCTCTGACATGCAAAGGACAACTGAAAGATCCCTGGTTGGATTTAGTCAGTTAAAGTGCTTTCCAGGACTACACAGTAACTCTTTTGAGCAATCCTGCAAATGCAATTTGACTTGAAAATAAATCCCGTAAATATTGAGATGATGGAAATTAGAGATTTTGACAGTTCATTTCTAATTTCCATCATCAAGAAAGAAGACATACTGCACCGACTCCGAATAAAATAGGATATTTTTTTTATTTATTTTTTTATGTGTGGCCTCTCGCAGGTCAACCTAGGAGGTTATCGGCTGCTCAACCGGACTTGCCTGTGGCGGCCTCGATTATACAATCACAGCCTCTAGCCAGGGCTTGTGTAACTTAAAACTTAGCGACTACACTCTAAGTGCACCCTCTGTGGGTTACGGACCTCGGCTCAGGGCGTCGCTGGGGGAAGGCAGCAAAGGACGGGCTAGATCGTACAAGAATTTATTATTATTATCGGGGAATTTCAAACTACAGAAAATAGGATAATAAAAGCAAGGGAGTGAATATATGTATATATTAACGAACACACATACATACTTCTATACACAACACACACACATGAATACTTATAAGCCCACAAAGATAACCAAACCAGTTTTAAAATATGCCATTTCACATTCTTTAATTACGACTTGATTTTGTTTTTGTCTATTTTTATGTAAGCACTCGTGCATCATTAAGATGTTCTGTTTGGTTGCCTCATATTTGTGAATAAAGTAGTATTATTGTTACACACATACACACGCTTATACCTACTAACTTGTCTATGTATAATAATATTATTAATAATGTTTGAGTTCATCGATCAATATTCTTCTTTCTTCTTCTATGGTATTTTTTAATAAGCCAAAATCTCTGCGCCTGTCCTAATCCAAAAAAAATAATAATTAAAAATTTTATGTGTGTGTGTATAATTATGTAATTATGTGTTATTTCTCTTTTGTTATGGTAACGAGAAAGAGTAGGTATCACACTTTTACTGATTAAATCCACCCGTATCCTTCAGTTGCTCTTTGAGTTTCAGAGTCACAGTGACTCTTTCGAATTATCCTGCAGACTTATTACTTCATGTTCGAACAGCTGGACGGATTCAGATGAATTTGGCACATGGATAGACTGTCTTTATTATTTTTACTTGTATAATCATTTAAATGACTTTATTGGCTATGGGTGGAGAATAATATATATAAGCGAAATACCACTCACTGATTATTCACTTAGACAGATTGTATGGAGAAACCTACTTTCACGCGGGCGAAGCCGCTGTCCGAAGCTAGTTATCGATATAATTACTGCGTAAATGATGGAGACCTGGCATCCTGAAATGCAGGATTGTAACCTGATTTAGCCACGTCCCACAATAATAAAGCTATTATCATAACATTTTAGGGCCTGCGCATTCTTGGGACAAGATTATCTTAGACTTGTCTACGACATCGCAGACTTGTGTGCGCAGGCCCTTAAATGATATATTGTATGATAATTTGGTGAGAAATAAACGTTATATTATGTATTATTAAAATCAGCAGCATGACCTTACTCATCAAGATGTTTCAAGTTGGTTCCAATGAGAAAGAAGGATAAGAAAAAGAGGCTATGGTTTTTAATTTTTTTTTTCTTTTGAACAGCATATTCTCAACTTGTACCGGAACTTCAACAAGGCTGCAGAAGATGCAAGTGTTCTTGTGATCCCTAGCTGTGGATACGCTGCTATACCAGCCGAGGCCGGTATGATATATCTTGAGCGGCAATTCAAAGGTACATTGATTTATTATGAATAGATAGAGTAGTTAGATGTTTGAATAAGTGTAATTTTGGGCTGGAGAAAACTTAAGTACAAATCAGTGGGTACTCAGAAATTCTAATTAGTGTACATAACTTCAGGCTGTAGAGAGCCTAGGTACAAATCAGTACTCTGAAATTCAAATTAATGTAACTTTGGACTGGAGAGAGCCTTTGTCAGTTGCCGCCGGAGACGCCCCGGCATCATTAGTCGCAGTACCTCTACCGGCCACTGTAGGCGCGGATTTGTGGACGACCAGCCATGGGTAGCTCGCCATCCGGCCGACGGCTTGTCGTGTTCCATGTTCGTATCAAAGAGAAGTAGGAAAAATCGGCGTTTCGATGTGTGTTACGTTGATACGCCTAAGAGAACAGAAGAGTTGATTTTAATTGTAAAATAGCTTTGTCCAGTCTTTCGGAGTTATTATAATCACCGGGCCAATCGGGCGACTGAGGGACAGTTCTGCTCCCACACCCAGCTGAGCGGTGGTGCCTAATGCCCGCTATGACCTGCCGTGACCTTATTGGAATCGATTCAGTTACTGATTCTGATCAACTATATTCAGGTTTCGCATATACTTAATGTTGTAGAGTGTTGTAACTAGATGACCTTCCATCCAAATACCGAACCGAAGTGAGTTTTTTAGACACGCTACTTAGGGCGGGTTGCTGAATCGAGTGTTTTGAGTTAAGAACGTGGTAAACACTATTTTTATGTCAAATTTTGAAAGGATTCTGGCTACAGTAGAGTTTGACAAATACTCAACTTCAAATCCTTAAATCAGAAATGGGAGGTTTATTAATAAGTCACGATAATATCTAATCTAGTGCAGCAACATGAAGCCTCACGTACCTAAGTAAAATTTTATGATTTTAGGGACTCTGCACACGGTAGAATGTTACACCAACCTCGACATACCAAAGAGAGCGTATATTCCTGGTCGAGCTCTTATACACAACGGAACATGGACATCACTCGTTCATGTATTGGAACATTTTAAAGATCACTTGGCTTTATGGAAAGAGCTATTCCCTACACCTATTGAACCAGAACCTGAAGAAATGAAAAAGTAAGTGTATAAAAATAGTCTTAATAAAGAGGTCACATTAGACCTATTTATAACCAAAACCTATCCTGCACGCTCTCGGCAGAATGCTGACTTTTTTAAAAGTGCATAGTAATAATTGTATTTAAATGTTATTTAATTATATTATTTTTTTATCGTGCTTCTTAGTGAATCTAAGTTTTCTACCATTTTATCTGTTTCTGCCCGTGAGAACCTGTAATTGGCACAATGTCTCATCTACTTACTTACTATTGTTATCCATTTGTTATAGCTGTTGGTTCTCCTACGATCAAATAATAAAATTATGTGATACAACGAGAAAACTTATCTAGTATTTGAATATGAGAGTCAGAAACAGATTAGTCTTTTAGAAAACCTCATGGATGCTCATGCTCATTTGATGACTCGAAAAAGTGGCGAAGTGTGAGAAGAGAATACACACTGATCAACTGACAAACAAATAAATTTCCTACAAACATACTTGTGTTTGATAGAAATATAAAATGAAACCATTATATAAAAATGAAACTAGTTTTTATTATCAAGAAATGTTATAATTTATACGTAACCTAAAAGGCGATTACTCATCTGTTTGTTGATGTCTATTCTCAGGGGTGTTCGGCACCCACTTTTTATTTCTCATGTGAGTGAGTATTATATTTCTCATGTGAGTTGGCGCCCTTGACATGGGTAATAAATAAATGAATATGCATATTTTATGAACTAGTAGTAGTAACCTAAAAGGCGATTACTCATCTGTTTCTTGATGTTTATTCTCAGGGGTGCTCGGCATCCACTTTTTATTTCTCATGTGAGTGAATATTATATTTCTCATGTGAGTTGGCGCCCCTGACATGAGTAATAAATAAATGAATATGCATATTTTATGAACTAGTAGCATGTTCTGTGGTACACAACGATTCATTAAATTAATGGGAAAAAGGAAAGACTAAGGAAAAAAACCAAAACAATTAAAAATCAGGATGAGCAGGGGCGCCGACTCCGTGGGTGATCGGGGGTTCGAGCACCCACGAGCAATAAACAGTGTGTGCCAAGCACCCCTGAGAATAGACATCAAGAAACATATCAGTAATCGCCTTTTAGGTTACGTATAAATTATATTTCTTTATATTATAACGAACAGTAGTTCAATTTTTATATAATAGTTTCATTTTATATTTTAGTCAAACATAATTAGTAATTAAGTATGCAGTATGTTAGTAGGAAATTTATTTGTTTGTCGGTCGATCAGTGAGTATTTCTCTTCTCACACTTCACTTTTTCGATTCATCGAATTAGCATGAGCATCCATGAGGTTTTCTAAAAGCCGGCGCCCCTGAAGATGAGTATTAAGCATTTTTTATTTGCAGGTCTTTCTTCCACCGGCACAACCGTCAAACTTGGTTTCCTTATCCTGGAACGGAAAACGAATCAGTTTATATGTCCCAAAGATATTTGTACGAGAAAACTCAAAAGAAACCTGCTCATTTCAAGGCTTATACCACTGTCCCATTATGCATCCATTTCATTGTAGTTCCCGTAATGTTCCTCTACTACTACTTGAGTTACTTCAAGTTCTTCAGAAAACTATTAATTAATTTCCCAAAACTTATGACTTTTGGCTATGCATCACAAAAAGGGCCTTCGCAGAAAATGAGACAAGACACAAAGTACAATTTCGTTTTGAATGGTAAAGGTTGGGACTTGGGAGCGGATTTGAATACAAAACCGACGAAGACAATGTCAATTAAGGTAGGTGATCTTATGAATGGGCCTTTGGGCCAGAGTCGTCACGTATTCGAAGCCATAATATCAGAAGACGGGCCTCGTCATCATCCAGGCATTTATGGTAGATTGGCCCTAGAAGGCTAAACACTGGAAATTGAAGGCTACATGGCCTTTGCCAAGAAATGAGAAAATTAAAAGGAATTTTATAATCCTTTATTTTTAATGCTTGGCACTCTTCAGAGCCGCGGATTCATTGACTATTCGGCTGTATTAACTTTGTTGTCTAGAGGAGATATTCAAAATTATCTAGAATTTGTCAATCTCCAGTAAAATCATCTCATGCTTTTGAAACTTACCTAACCTTTTACCCTCACAGGTATCGGGCAGTGATCCTGGTTACGACACAACAGCTGTTGCAATTATTATGTGTGCCATCACAATACTTAAAGAAAACTCCAATATGGCCAAGTAAGTTTCTTCAACAACCGGGCAACTCCACCAAACGAATATGTTGTGTGGTTTTTGGGGGTGTTGAAAGTCTAACTTCAATTGGGCCTGTGCTTATTTTTGTACAATATTTTATACTAAACACCAAATAACACTAAAAAGAAACTTTTTTTTGAAAACAGCATCAAGTTGGTTATTAAATGAAGCAGCAATTAGCATTCCAAATATTGGTTTGAGGAAACATGGGGCGTGGTGGGAATATCTCGCTATTTCTTTTAAGAACACGTAACCTAATGGCGGTGACGTCACATTTCAGTATGTGAATCCTTATACTGTTACTTGACAGTTTCCCCTTCCACTAGATTTGAAAAGTTTTCGAACTTGATTAATATTGAACGAATTTGAAAATTTCTTTCTATTTGCGATTTTAAATGAAGTTTTTGATACCTACTTACCAACAATAAAAAGTAAATATCCAATTATATTGCCATTTAATTCATTAAATTCCAAGCAAACCGGGCGTTCGCTCTCTCATTGTCTTTCTATTGTGTATTTAATTACGGTATTCGAAGGATAATGCCATCAGCAAACTCTTGAAGCTAGGATACTACAAAAAATAGGAACAAGAAAATTCACAAGTATGCTTAGGTACATTATTTAACTAACGTCAACCTACTTACTCTTCATTTTCAGGGGAGGAGTGGTCATGCCCGGAGCAGCGTTTTACAGAACCGACATTGTTGATAGATTGATGCATGAAGGTTTCACATTTGAAACGGTAGGGAATAAAGTAGTTTAGTAGATAAAACAAGTAGCATTATAACAATAAGCAGTTATAGATAAATAGTTAGGTATTCTTATTACAGACCTACAGGCGCGAGGGAAATGGGCCTGGTTCGGCCACAACTGTCGCAGGGTACCTTACCAGTGAAGAGTTTCCATACAGCGATATAGATCAGAAAAAGGGGAAGTAGCTATCTAACAATGGAACCAAGTTGGACAGATGACTATGTAGACTGGATTGATTGAAAATCAAGGGCAAACAAGTGAAGCAAGGGATTTTGTCAAGTCCCTAAGTTGAAAAGATATGGCAGGCTTAGTAGTCTTAGGGCGGAATTCACGAATAAAACTAATCGCGTTTTAACGTTTGGCTCGCATAATCGCGTTTAGCCGCTGCCACTAGTGTCATTTGTCTGTATTTTTCTTTTGTTATATTTTTACAAGTGACACTAGTGACAGCGGCTAAACTTGATTATGCGAGCCAAATGTTAAAACGCGATTAGTTTTATTGGTAAATTTCGCCCTTAGTAAGATTCAAATAATGCGTACTGGTTAAGGTAATGTAGGAAGGGTAAAGATGAAAATACAAGAATTTATAATAGTACCTACAGTCTGAAATCTGCAAAGACAGTTACTTGGCAGCCGGTCTTACCTTTCGGTGGGTAGGTAGGTACGGGTACTCAAAGTGGTGATAGTTACCAAGTTAAATATGTAATTAATTTAATTGCGAGTAATTTATACTTGTAATTTTTAACTAGCTATTTTTAGCTAGATTAGTTTTAATCAGGTTTCAAGTATTTTGTCGAAATACTTTGCATTTGAATGTGTAGGTACCTAAGTACTATATTCGTCGTACCTACCAGGTAATTGTCAACGACGACCTATGACATCAATAAATTTTGATTTTTTAAGGATCCTGTATTTCACAATCATTTTACTTAAGTATTATGATGTCTTTTTTGTCACAAAATTTACAATGATTTACGTATCGTACCTATACGTGCGTAGATGCCTAATTGTTTTTAAGATGATGTCGTAAATTGAAAAGTTCCGGAATGCTGCGAGAATTGAATAAATTACTTAAAAAAGAATGCATTTTTGTTTAGCTTTTTGTTTCACCATCACTAGTAGGTGCATCACCATCGAGCCCTGAGGCCCTACCACGAGTTCTTAACGCGATCCATGTTAATATGCCAGTGTCCCGCCAGCGAGCTAGCTCTTTTCAGATCACAGATCAAAATCAATTCGGGCAATTACAGTCATTTTCCAAATTACAAGAAAATGGCTGAACAATTCAATAAAACTGCGGGTAATCTTAGCTTTGTCGAAAAGTTAGATATTTTAATACAATCTTTTCGTGAACGATTTTCTGAGTTTCAAAAAGTTAATCCTCTATTGGACATATTTAGCAATCTTTTCACCATTTCAGCTGAATCTGCACCAGAGTCAATGCAGTTAGAATTAATCGATATTCAAAACTATCAAGATTGTCTTACTTGCTGAACTTTGCATTGATAAAACTATATACAAAGAGTTGCTCACAAATGCCTTGAAATGTGCCAGCTCATTTGGTTCTATATGTATATGTGAACAAACTTTTTCGGTATTGATTATCAAAACAAAAATTTGAAACCGCCTTGCAAATGAAAGTGTGGAAGCAATTTTACGTGTAGCTAGCTGCAAGTAAATTTGAGCCCAATATTAAAAAAAAAGAATGCAGTGCCGCGCTTCAAATTAATATTTTATCATTTAATATTTTATTATTTTTTTGGCTATTTTTGTTTTTAATTATTGCTGGTGGCCCGCCATTAGTTCAACATTTGCCCAAGTGGTCCATAGTCTCAATAAGTCTGTGCTTCCCTGTGTTAAAGGGATGGAGTTATATAGGATGTAGGTATAGCTCTCTCTCTCGCTCGCACGCTTGACATTTTACCACGTTATGGTAAGATTTCTGTTCAAGTTGTCTGCTATTTCAAACAGTACCTAGGTACAGGTGTACTTATGTACTTGTCTAATGAATTCATGTTTTTATCTTACACAATAGAACTGCTGATCCTTCACCTTTGACGCTAGGTGCTGTTATGTCAGTTAAACAACATTTTTTTTAGTAAATGCGAAATCTGAATTTAGTTTGTTCATAATCAGTAACTGAATCGATTCCAATAATTTTTATACCATATATATATTTTTAATGTTTAAAAAAAAGTCACAACCAAAGAGATTTAAAGAGACACAATATTTAATGTCTTTGGACACCACCGACACTAAGTACAACACAGATCACGGCAGGTCATTGCGGGCATCCGGGAGCAAAACAATCCCTCAGTCGCCTGGATCTGGATGGCCTGGTGACTATGTATTTGTGCGGTCAACCAGGTAACAAGCTTATAAGTTTGTGATTTTTCATGATATATAGATTTTTTAAAGGTTTGTACATAAATTCTTTGCATATACTAAAATTAATGTTGTATATTTGAGCGTTGTGTAGATACTCACGTACCTAATCACGATAGTTAAGAATAATCATTATTACCACCTCTGGCAGACCGCAGTGATAAACTGATTTGTAGCTTCTAGCTATCTCCCAGACTCATCAAGCTTCATTGCTCCGGAGATTTTCTGGTGGACTTTGCAAGTAATATTAGTGAAACACACCTTCCAGAATATAAGAAAAAGAAAATAAGCTGTTATGATTGAAATCTTTAAAACAGTATTTTCTTTGGATAGTGTCCACCCGTTAATCCTGATTGGAACGGGAAATCGACCTTATATAAATCTAAGCCCTGTAAATAAAATTTCAATGTCTTACTAAAATGCCACCCGGGTGTAAATCAGTACCATAGAATTCATAATTATTGATCTGATACCGACGATGATGGTGCAAACTCTTTGGTTCAAACAAAAATGATTCGTCTGAAGACGAATTAATTCATAAGTAGGTACCTAGTTATTATTGAATGATTTGTATGTTGGATTACTTACATATACTAATGTTAATTTACCCAGAAATGGTATTTTGATCAACTGATTGTTTATTTTTATCACTTATTATTAACGGAAGCTAATAACCTATATGCCTAAAATATATATTGTATATTTTTTTTTAAGTTATGTGCCATATTTGTCGTAAATAAACTCTTTTTCTTTCTTTCTTTCTGTCTTTCTTTCTTTCCTACTTATTTTATTTCGTACAACATCCCTTTTTATTGGGAAATTTAGCGATTTTGTGTGTGGTATAACTTTTTGTTAGTGGTTTTCGGGTGGTCCAACACTGGATGTCTTGTTGCAGACAAGTCTGTTGTCTACGACAGTCTTATCTGAAGTATGCGCAGGCCCTAAATCTGTTTTACCGTTTGATCGTGAAGGAGCAGGTAACAAGCATACACTCACACATACCTACATACATACAAACTTTCGTTTTTATAATATTCGTGTGATTTAATGACCTTAGTCAATTAAAATTTACACTTTATACCTACTTATATATATTATAACTAAACTAGTTTGGAAGGTTATTTGATTTAAATCAGTTACCTTCCACAACCGCAACGAATGACGCTGACCTACGCTAAGTAGGTACCTACTTATGGAGTATAGTCCCTTGAGCATCTGGCCGGAATGAAATGCACATAAACTCGTACGGGTACCGCATATAATTCCGGCCAGTTGCCCGTATAGAGCCACGCTGACCTCTAAATCCATTTTCTTTGCGAAATGTTGATTGATTTGCGTATGCTATGGCTATGATGTTCATTCTGAAGCACACTTAACCAGCAATTTTGTTCTGTAAACATATTTCCAAAGATCAAATCCTTTTGAAAGATGTAGGAAAAACAAGCGAAAAGATAAATATTACGTTGTTATTTTATTTTTTATACGGCGCGGTCATTATTGACGTAATCTACTTAGCGTAATACCCAAGAGGAAAAATTGTTTTTGCAGCATCGGACTATGTGAAGCGTTATCACCATATTCTGTAGTGATTATGTTTATTTCACAATGTTGTGTTATTCTCTGAGAATCGAGGCTATTTTTAATTAACTCTTTGATAAAGTATGAATGTGGATTTTGTGGACTGAGTAATGTTAGTTTTTTGCTGCGTAAAGTCGTTAATTATTTGATTTTCGAAGAAAAGAGCATTAAAATAAAAAAGATTGGCTCGGTAAGTTAGTTTAATATTTTATATACGTAGATATAAATGGTTCGTAGCCACGTGATGAGATTATGTAATCAAAGTAGGTAAGTGATACATACCTACCTATACTATATTTGTACCTACATTGAAGAAGGTATGAGTGTGGTATACTTTTACGTACCTACCTATGCAATTTTTAGTCTTTCAACATTTGTTTAACATCTAATTTACACCACATTTAATTCGTAGGACGTAGACAAGCTAATAATACCATCGTATGCCAATTCTTAGATCCTTTTGGCTCTTGGATGAAAATCAGGCCTGGCTACCGATCTCAAGAGAGTCTTGCAAATCTACGAGAGCTATAATAGTGCACTGGTGTGTGCATAAATGCAGGTCTAGTGCATTTGTTTTCTTCAGCCGTTCCCAGTTTCCGAACTCTCGCAGTCCAATGGGAGGGCAATCCAGCACGACCAGAAAAAATTCAAGCGCAGGTAAGTGTGTTGGCAGTTTTTATTTGTACGAGGATTATTTTATTTATTTATTTATTAAAACTTCATGCAGCACAAAATTACAAAGGCCTTAATGCCTTAGGCTTTCTCTACCAGTCAATCTAGGGTGGTGAAGAGAAAATATGGCAGGCAGGTGCATATAAATATAAAAGATGATTAAGAAAATAAGGTTTCAAAAGTATGTACAGAAAAAGACAAATACAAATAAACATACTAGTTTAGATCATTTAATATAATATATACATAAATATATATTTATTAGTAAAAGAAAGGGGTTATTGTGACGACTTCACTATTTTTGCAGAAAATAATTTCGCAACATCCCCTTAAATGCATACAAACTGTTGGCCGCCCTCATCTTGAGTGGAAGCGCATTACATTGTATAGAAGTAACGACTGTATTTGAAAGGAAGAATTAACAAAATCAGAAGTATGAGAAGGACAAAGCAGTACCTAGAAGCTTATTAGAAAAACGCAGATTCTTAACATGAGAAGAATAGAGTTATTATATTAGAGGAATCCGATCTACTTTCAGGACGGCATGATTCGCACAGTGTGGTTGTATTGCCTGCTGCGCTACGAGTCGCGAGTTCGATTCCCATACGGAATAAATATTTTGTACTTATAGCTAGATAAGTGTTCCTTTCCGGGTCACCCAGACCCGGAACGGAACTTGTGTATGTGTGTTTACATGTTTGTTATTCCAAGTGTTGGGTAAACTTAAAAAAAAGTAGTGTAGCTCGAACGGGCTCAACAAATTTGGGGACATCTTCGGATTCAAATTTCATCAAGGTTCATCATTAATTCATTATGGGCTCCTATGAGGTAGGTACTTAGTCGACATTTAGCGTAGGTACCTATTTTTGTTTTTGTTGGGGCTCCATATACGCTAAAATACTGATAACTTCACACAAAAATCAGGCATGTGAAAAATATCCCTAAGTACGCCAATGTGGGCATCCTGTATCATTGATACGGCTGCTACTATGCCGTGTCCTAAATTTCAGATTGAAAATTAAACAATACTTAAAATCATACCTACTATTATTACTTTATTAAATTCTGTATTTTCATTTTAGGTAAACAAACTGCAAACATAATGGAAAGTTCCACTGATATTCTTCAAAAGGGTTTAGATGTTCTTACAATAGCTGTAGAAGAGGACAAGAATCGCAACTATGAAGAAGCATTACGATTTTATGTCCAAGGTATAATGTACTTCCATCATGTTGGCAAATATCATGCTGAATCTGAAAAAGCTAAAGACAGCATTAAAATAAAGTGTATACAATATATAGCCAGAGTTAAAAAACTAAAGGCTTACCTTAATCGAATTCACGGTGTCGGATTGATTGATAATTTGGAAACATTATCAGACAGTAATGTATTAAATATGGTAACTGAAACAATTTGTATGTGCGGAGATTTCATGGAACAACCCGAACACGAAAAACAGATACTATTGTAGAAACTGGAATACATCTAGGAATAAGGAACAAATTATGTCAATGAACAAGTTTTGTTACTATTTTTATGTACAATAAAGTTTTATTCTATTCTATGCATATTCTATGTTAATTAATTTGTTCATTTTTAAATTATTGCTTCGAGAATTAGGATGCATTCTTTGAATTCCTTTGCCTTATACTTAAAAAATAACAGTAGTTGCCTATGAGAAAAATAAATATTCTGCAACAATTTTCCACGTTTTGTTTATTTCTATTAATATTTATTTTGTTTCTTATAATCGCATAATTATGATGACTATTTACATAACAATCATTAAAAAAAGAAAATGAAGTCAATTGTAAAATTGACTGCAGAGATGATTTAGTTTTTTAATCTGGCAATGGATACAAAAAGTCATTTTATGTGACTAACAGCGACAGCAATCTGTATTGGTATTTTTGCTTTTCGTCGCAATATATGTGATTAAGAAGGATAAAACTCGAGAATTGCCTAAAAATAAACCTTATTACACTGCCGTGGATGGTAAGCCAGTATTTTAATGATTAAAACTTGGTTGTAACACCTTAGTTTCATGGCCGTTTGGGCCGTGATCTCATTTGGCTGCCGAATTCGTCATTGGGCAAAGCCTAACAAATAGACACATTAACTAATTACCAGCTAGTGTAACTTAGTTAATTGTCCTTGAATAAGAGTTTTAAAGTTGTAGAATGATCTGATGTTTCGTCAAACTGCAGTTTGTTTTGCAAGTCAGATTGTACAAACATATAAATACTTGCATTTCTAAATCGTGTTTTTTCCTCCTTGTTGTCATTAGGCGTGTTCTCATACTTACGGTCGGAGACAATAGATCCATCTTGTCCATAGAATGCTTTATCTATTATTATTTTAAACCTTATCTTTGATCTATTGGATGTTATTTCTCTTAGGAAAAAATGTTGCCATTGGCTATCACTTTACCATGGTTTAATTAAGACATAATTAAAGGTCCGCACTAAGCGTATCGCTATGTCGTTTATACGGCATACATCGAAGGACTGGAACAATTTGTCTGCTGCGGTCTTCCCAGATTACAATTTAGGTGTCATCAAGGCTCAAGTGAATATGCTCTTAATTAACTAGCTTCACCATCAATGATTGCATCACTGTTTACCTTCAGGTGGGATCGCAGTGAAGCACTAGTTTATACAATCAAAAATAAAAACAAAACAAAAATAATTTTAATACCATAATAAGACCAATATCTATTGAGTGGGTTAGTAGGTGCTAGTACTACTAGTACCCAGGTAATGGTGACTTTTATTTTAGTTTATATCTTCCATTATAAAATTCCTTTGGGGCAATTTTTTAATTTCAATAGGCAAATCACTTCCAAAAACTAATAATGACAACACAACAATGGCATGGTTGGTGCAATGTTTAACTATGCATGTTGCATGTTCAATTCCCACTCAAGTGTTTATATTTGTTAGGTGTTCTGGGGTTGAGTGTTTTGCATATGTGAGTTTACATGTTTGCAAACAAACCTACTAGGATTCCTAGTTTTGGGCAATAGTTTAAAATAAAAAAGATATCTTATTATTGAGTCACATCAAACTTTGAAGACTAGGCTAAGTGAATAAGCTCTTAATTAACTAGTGCTCTGACTTACGAGTGGCCGCGGGTTCAAACCCAGCCAGACGCATTACTTTGTGTAATTTATTTCATCACCACTGCTCTTAAAATGGTGAGGAAACCAGCATGTCCTAGAACCAAAAATTCGAAGACATGTGACATTCACCAACCCGCATTGGGCCTGCGTGTTGGATTATGGCCTATTCCCTCTCCTAGAGAGGAGGCCTGAGTCCAAGTCAAGCACTGGTTTATATAAAAACAAAACTAGAATAATAAACCTATTTTTTAAAATATTTTTAACTAAAAGTGATTTAAAATAATTTATTTTTTTTAAGCCTCATCTTATAATTGACTTAAGACAGTCCTTGTTAATTTGATTAAGAAAATAGATAGATAGTTGCAATTAGTCTATATTAACATGATAAATATTATGTTCAGTTTTAAGTACATGGTTTGATGTATACCTAAAAAACTAAAATACAGGCCTACAGTTGTACTCAAAGTAAATATTATTTTTATTACTTTTGTGTTCTGCCGGAGTAAAATAGGAAAAATCCATATAATAACTTCAACACTTCATCATTCCTGTACACCAATCAATTATACCATGTGTTGTGATTAATTTTGTAAAATATTTCGTAAACTGGTTTCCAGGTAAACAATTGGTAAAGGAGAATGGCATCATCCAATACTTTGCAAAAGGCTATTGACCTTGTCACAAAGGCTACAGAGGAAGACAAGAATAAAAATTATGAAGAAGCTTTACGATTGTATGAGCATGGTGTAGAGTACTTCCTACATGCTGTTAAATATGAAGCTCAGGGTGAACGGGCTAAAGAAAGCATAAGAGCAAAGTGTCTGCAGTACCTGGACAGAGCTGAAAAACTGAAAGAGTATCTCAAAAAGGACAGTAAGAAAAAACCAGTCAAAGATGGTGAATCCAACTCCAAAAGTGATGATAAAAAGAGCGACAGTGATAGTGATTCAGATAATCCAGAGAAGAAAAAACTTCAAGGCAAACTTGAAGGGGCTATTGTAGTTGAAAAACCACATGTAAAATGGAGTGATGTTGCTGGTTTAGAGGCAGCTAAAGAAGCGCTGAAGGAAGCTGTAATCCTTCCCATCAAATTCCCTCATCTCTTTACTGGTAAAAGAATACCCTGGAAGGGAATCTTGCTTTTTGGACCTCCTGGTACTGGTAAATCTTATTTAGCGAAAGCTGTGGCCACTGAAGCAAATAATTCGACATTCTTCTCTGTTTCGTCTTCTGATCTTGTTTCAAAGTGGCTTGGTGAATCTGAGAAGTTGGTAAAGAATCTCTTCGAACTGGCTCGCCAACACAAACCAAGTATCATATTCATTGATGAAATCGATTCTCTTTGTTCGTCTCGTTCTGACAACGAGTCTGAATCGGCCCGACGAATTAAAACTGAATTTCTTGTACAGATGCAAGGTGTAGGCAATGACATGGATGGTATTCTCGTTCTCGGCGCTACGAATATCCCGTGGGTCCTTGACTCCGCTATCAGAAGACGTTTCGAGAAACGTATTTACATCGCCCTACCAGAAGAACACGCACGTTTAGATATGTTCAAGCTGCATATGGGAAATACAAGACATCAGCTCACTGAGCAGGATTTGAAGGTCCTAGCTGCTAAAACTGAAGGATATTCAGGTGCTGATATATGTATTGTTGTACGAGATGCACTGATGCAGCCTGTACGCAAAGTACAGTCAGCCACACACTTCAAGAAAGTATCTGGTCCTAGCCCATTAGACCCCAATGTTATTGTCAATGATCTTTTAACTCCTTGTTCTCCTGGTGACCCAGGTGCTATGGAAATGACATGGATGGATGTCCCTAGTGAAAAACTGAATGAACCTGCAGTAACAATGTCAGACATGCTTCGATCCCTAGCTATATCGAAACCTACTGTAAATGACGAGGACATGGTCAGGCTTAGGAAGTTCATGGAAGACTTTGGTCAGGAAGGATAGATTTGCTGCATTTTACTTATTTGAAGATATAAGATTTTATTGGCTGTATTTTATTTGAGTTTATTCACAGTGCCTAATGTGTTGCAAATGTAGTCTTTTTATTTTTATAAAATTTTGAATGTAGATTTGACCACACAATGTGTATAGCTGTATACATATTCACAATGTAATGTTAGTTGGTAATTGAAACCATCACATCTTCAGCTTGTTTCATTTCACCGTGATCGCCAGGCTGGTAAAATGTGTGGTGTGTTACAGCTTTAAGAATTTATGTCTACAATAATTTTGATAGTGTTAAATGTTTGAATGGTAAAATTATGCTTTTACCATTTACACACAATAAAAATATACATTTCTAGGTAATTTTTAAGAAATTTTTTCCACTGAGAGTTGTCATTGCTGAGGTATAATCAGAAATGTTTACGAAATTTGTTAACATACTGGCTTGGAGTTGTTTCTGGATTATAAAACTAACACTACTTTACCTTGTACTTTACCCCACGCTTTTCACCCTCAATTTAAAGGTGTTGATGTTTAATAGTTGTATAACATAACATGCTACTCGATTAATAACAATAATAACTTAAGTATGTTTAGCTAGCTTAAATGATTGCTTTCTTCAGAGTTAGTATTATATTAACAAAGTATATTTCTATACCTAAATTACGAATTTTTTGTAATGTAAAAGGCTTGATATTCCTCAATTTTCATAAAATATATGATAAAACCTTATTACATCACCTTTTAACCACACTATAAATTATCTATTAGGGATATCAGTATTCTAGATTGTTCAATTGAATTAACTTTGCAACATTTTAATTTAGGTAACAGGGTTCAAAACAGACCAGTAAAAAATCTATTTGATTATTTCAATTGAAAAGTAAATATGTATTTCGTTGTGATATTGGCATTTTATATTTATGAACCTTTCGAATACCGTAATTAAAGACTCAATAGAAAGATAATTAGAGAGCGAACGCCGGCGTTCGCTTGCGGAGGTTTGATGAATTAAATGTTAACCTTTTCGAGTTCTGTATATAAAACCAAGACCATCTTCCAATTATTTATACATAGTTTCATGTTTAAACTAAAAATATTTTTGCACTTTAGTAATATCTTAGTTGTTATGATTTCGCAAACAACCGTAATGCATACATAATAGCTGGCAAAGATTTTGGACCAAACTGACTTGTGTTGGATCGCGTCCCATGCCTTCCTCAAATGATACCGTATTATCCTTATGCGCCATCGCCTTTGTTCAAAATATTTGCCCGTTATTATACCTAATTTTAATTTTGATCTTATGTAATGAAAACATTTTGTTTATTCATTCTTTTGTATATTGTTAAAATAAGTGATTACATATTATAATGTTCTAAAATACTGTGTTCTTTTATTTCGACTGTTGAGAGTAAGAGCAGAGCAGTGGTGGCCGAGTGGTAACGGCCACGACTTACGAGTTGTAGGTTGCGGGTTCAAACCCAGCCAGGCACATTGCTTTGTGTAATTTATTTCATCACCACTGCTCTCAAAACGGTTAAGGAAAACATAGTGATGAAACCGGCATGTCCTAGAACCAAAAATTCGAAGACATGTGACAGCCACCAATCCGCACTGGGCCCGCGTGGTGGATTACTGCCCATTCCCTCTCCTAGAGCGGAGGCCTGCTCCCAACAATGGGAACATTATAAGGCCGACTATGCTATGTTATGCTATGCTGTGTTGAGAGTAAAATAAAACAGCGTTTTTACAAATGTATCTTTATTTACATTGGGGGTGTATTTAAAAAAAAAACTATCACGATATCTTAACACAAACAATGTTGAGCGTTATCATTATAAGCAAACTAAATGATTTGTTCCAGCTTGAAGAGTTTATTTCTGAAATGTAAGATAAGTATTGGTTAATAATAAAGCAAAACCTGCCTGTTGATGACCTTTTAATTAAAGATTAAGTGTAGATATTAACTTTGTTTTGAGGTCAATTATTATCTGTATTTTATAACTGGTTAAAGGTGTCGAAGAGATAGTGTAACAAGGTGAAATCATAACTGTTTATTTCAAATATATCATTTACAGGTACTTTTGAATTGTCAAAATGTCGGACAGTCAAAACAGAAGTGAATAAAAATGAAGCTAAAGCTTTGCATGTTACAAAGCGTAGATCTCTATGTAGATGAACGTGCAAGGATCTCGATGGACACATCAAATTATAAGTTACATAGATCTTGCTTACATATTTTTTGTCGCTTCTATTATGTGAGCACAATATAGATAAGTAATGAAAAAAGTAACTAAGAAATAGAAGTTGGAATAAGCCACTGGCAGCTAAGAGATGATCAGTCTTTACTGACGGCGCCCGTTCACGGGCATGATAGTGTTAGGTGGAGTATAGTACCGAAAATTCACAATTTATTTCCCTAGGAATATAGAATTTAGGTAGGTGGGACATTCTTTTTATCGACAATCACTTGCTCCCATGAAAAATAATGTAAATATGGTATTTATGCTTGAATTTTTTGTGTTTCTCAATTCTAATTTATTTTAAGTTTATTAAATAAAATAAAGATAAATAGAGTTTTAAATTGGACAATAATTTTTGAGAATCTTGTTTTTGCTTGGTCGAGTGGACGAAATGCGCCTCTGATACAGTCTTGTATCTGTCGTGGCCAGATCATATAATTGATCACTTCATGATTTGGCCAACTAAAACTGGCCAGATCGTTTATACGTTAACATTTGATGATATGTCAATCCTCGTTAGGCCATATAATTAATGTAGGATTTTTATAAAAATAAAAGGTCTAAAGAAAGTAGGCCAAACGAGTATTGACATAAAGAATAGAATAGAATAAACTTTATTGTACACCAAAATAGTAACAAAAACTTTTAAACTAACTTAAATCTATGGGTACATATATCATCAAATTTTAACGTTAAAACGATCTGGCCATTTTTAGTTGACCATTTCATGAAGTGATCAATTTCTAAGCCACTGGCCACGACATATCTACTGATCGATTGTCGATACAAATGATGAATGTCCTAGGTTTAAAAAAACAGAAGTGCTTTGGCCTTCTCATTTTTTTAAGCAGCATTTTTGTACTGTGCTATAAAGTAAAAATATCATCTCTTCCCCGTTGTTATCACTGACTGACACTACTGATGAAAAGTGGAAAAAATCCCAACTGTAGTGACATCTTTTTAACCGACTTCAGTAAAAGGAGGTTCTCAAATCGGTTGTAAAGAAAGGATTAAACTAAGAAGTAAGAAGTTTACCTATAACGACAGTGCGTTCCCTCCTATGCGTTCCTATAGTAGCCACGCACTTGAGTTTCATACGCTGCTTGGTGGGTGCTCTTAAGCCGAGGGTAGATACCAGCAGCCCTTGAGGAGCAGGCTTGGCCCCGAACGCGATGAGCCACGATCTGTCTGTGATCTAGAAAGATTAAGCTGATAAATACCTACAATAATATCCATATCTTTGGATATGGATATTATTGGACACTAGGAAATGTCTTCACTGTTTTGGAGGTATGCGGAACAGAGTGTAAAGTCCCGCATACCTCTGTTGAAAAGGGAGGCCAGACGGGTGTTATGTCTGGTGGGCAACTGCCCGATAGATGATTTCGTGCTGTTCTATATGTTCTAATCGCGCAGAGAACTTTAATTGCGCGATGCAGGATTAGTTCTTATGTGACGCCATAGATGTCGCTACACTGTTTACTGATGAAATAGCTATTTATATATTTTTTATTTAAACAGTGCCAGCCAGGTTGAAGTAGGAGTGGCCTGGCGACGTCCCATAGATGTATTCGGATAGATGTAGGAAGATCATCACTTACTGGACGCCTGGAACTAGGTGGTGTGACGATATGATCATGTTCTTAGGGCAAACTCGGCCAGAGATCGCCCAAGACAGAGAGGTTTGGAAGGAGAAGGGGAGGTCTTTGCCTACAGAGGGACATAATGTAGGCTGACAAAAAAAAATCCGGGCAAGTGCGAGTCGGACTCGCACAGGGTTTCGTACAAACGTACCTATGAAAACAGTTCAATTCCCAAATTGAGTTACGAAGATTTTTCCGAATTTCAAAAAAAGTTATTTCTTTGTGACGTAACTACAAATTTCCAGTTTTCAGATATTTTGCCTTACTTTATGCCGAATTTCAGTATTTTAGGTCAACGGGAACGGTACCTACCTATGAATTTTGATTCCCTTGCGAGTGTCGAAATACACGTTTTCTGCGACATAAAGAGCCGTATCTTTTTTTTTCGTTAGCTCAGAAGTTTAATTTTTTCACAGCTTCAAGGAAAAGCAGACCTGCGTACATGGTTTTAATTTCAACTCGATACCTCCTCGCGTTCCCGAGATAAAGGGTCTTGACAGACAGACAGACGAGACGGAAAACAAAGTGATCCTGAGGCTGACTGTACGTAATCTTACGTCAAATCTTTTTTAAGATACTGTAGCGACATACGAGTATACGCCGCCATTGGCCACCACAAAGGAATTAAGCTACAAAATCCTGCATCGCGATCGCGGTTTTAGAGTCCACGCGATCAGAACATTATACAACAGTTCCAAATCAACTAAAGGTCAGTTGCACGGAACAGGAAAATGGATTCTCCCTCTTCAGCGGAGGTTTGTTGGACTGTAAACACTGTTCAGCATACCAACATCTAAACTGGCAAAAATATTTTCAATACGCTTACTCGAAAATCCGCTCTTATCCCACCGCTTTTAGGCACGCAATAGACTTTTTTCCGCACTAGTGCAGAAAAGACCACGTGCTCTCCCCCGCCACAATTTTATTATATTTATCGTATCAGGCTGGGCACGCGTCGACACCCACGAGTCGCCGGTCAACCCCCGTTTATTAATTTCGTAAGTGTATTGAAAAAAGTCGTTTGATACACGTGCAGATGTGTCACTGCAGCCCTCGGCTCCATAACACACTCGCATACGGCTCGTGCGAATTCCGCCTCGGTCGCAATAACAAACTTTCTGCATTTTTATCAAAATGTACTCTATATTATGATGTTTTGGAATGCGGAATATTTTACAATTTGGA
The DNA here is from genome assembly GCA_949316375.1 of Mythimna vitellina. Classification (NCBI taxonomy): domain Eukaryota; kingdom Metazoa; phylum Arthropoda; class Insecta; order Lepidoptera; family Noctuidae; genus Mythimna; species Mythimna vitellina. The sequence continues at coordinate 9,886,799 of OX438696.1, forward strand.
GAGCAAGTTATTTAGTTTAATTATTTGGCGGCATAGTAAGTAGGTAAAATTTAAAGTTCTGCATGTATCGGTATCAGAGTTCTCCACACGATTAGAACATACACAAAAGTCCGAAATCAACTAGTAAATCGAGCAGGCAACTGATAACAGCCTCCCTAGCCAAGTTACAACCGTTTCGTTTCGATTCTCTTTTGTCGTTCGCCTCGAGTCGGCCACGCCTCCGATTCCTTTGTTCTGGCGTCATCTCAACGCTCAGTCACGTAGTCAGAACAGAGCAATAGGAGGCGTGGCCGACTCGAGACGATCAACGAAAAGAAAATCGATACGAAACGGTTGTAACTTGGCCAGGGGGGCTGGACTAGAGAACACTCTTTGTCTGGTCGAAAAATCCTCCCTTTTCAACGGAGGTGTGCAGGACTTCACACTCTGTTCCGCATACCACTAAAATGTCCAACTCCTAATTGTAGCCGTCACGATTTTTACTATTTTCCTAGCCACAAATTTTTACGTGTTACCTTTTGCCCATCAATGAGCCACTGGAGGTCGGGTGCAGGAAACGACTTGGCTGAAGAGCAGTTTACGTCCAGTGGTTCTTTTAGTTGATAAGCTCGTTCGTGACCCGTGATGCGAGGAGTTTCGCGGGGCAAATCTGTAATGACAATATAGTTAATCAGTTCTGTATCGCAAGGGGCGATGCCTGCCTGGGCTGCGGATTGAACGTAAAGTGCAACTGAAGAAACACAGGTTTTAATATTTTTAAGTTGGGAATATTTCCAATAACAGTATTACGGACTAGGCAAAACAGCGTAAAGCTTATTAAAATCTTATTTGAATGACAGACAGCAATTAGTTCAGATAAACGGTGTCAATTATACCCCAAGGTTCAATTTTAGGTCCTTTTTTATTTTTTGTTTATTAAATATTAATGATTTACTCTATTTGTTGCAAAACAAACTTAATATGTTGTTGTTGGCTGTAAATGGTTTATTTGAAATGAAATTCTTTGAATCTTTGACTTCTCCCTCTCTAGGGCGGAGCGTGAGGGTGCGTCACGACTTACTAACTAAAACCTACAGTGTTTCTTCTTTGCCTAGCGTTCCAGGACCGTAAAATCCGTGGATTTTACTTTTGAAAGACCCATGGTCCAAGTAGTCTACGGTTTTGCTGACATCTTTTTGAGGCATGCGTGGAACACTACGCACCGTGGACGACTGAGGTGAACGAACACAGGTGGGTTTTAGTCAGTAAAAGTCTGACATGCCCTCGAAAAAGTTATACTTATGATGATTTCAAACTTCAAAAAAATATGTCTAAAATAGAATTTGTCAGAAATCTGTACCTAGCTAATGTTAGCTAATTCCTTGTAGGTAGGTAAACTTTTTGCATTGCCGAGTTACAAATGGTGTTAGAATTTAATTTGGGTCCGTTTACGTTTGAAGTTAACAGGCAAATGAAATGTGTTTGGGTTCCGTGTTTTATGAGATCCCATTTCATTTGAAAAGATCGGTAGTTTGTTTCTGTACGTAACCAGAGGAATTTAATTTAAAACCAGTAGGTTTTTTATACTAGATAGTAGGAAATAAAGTAAGCTACCAGTCTTTATTTTCAATAGATATAAAAATTAAGTTTAAAGAAAACAAAAAAAAAAACACGCCAACGCCTACCATGGCCAAAAAATGTACTAGAAAGCAAAAAAACAAGATGCTAGTTAAACTGTATGATCGATAAACTACTTGATCTACAAATCAAAATTTTTCTCGCTCGAGTTTAAGCCCATAATGGGCTTATTGTAAGTAGAAATTATCCCAAGGGAATATACTCTCGAGAATCGAGATCATTATGTGTTATTCCAGGAGATGGTCTACATTTTTAAAATTAAATTGAAATGTGTTCAGCTGTTCGAGTGTAAAGAAGAAACAAACATACACATAATCATAAACTTTCGCTTTTATGATATTAGTGTGATTTTGTACTTTGGTAACCTCCTCCTCCTTGCATTTATCTTCAATGCTGAGGGTCGTGACCTCGACGAATAACTTTCTTGTATACTATATTTCGCCATGTTATCCTATCTCCGGTGATGTAGATGGCGCAGAATGCGGTCTCCAGTTTAGCACGTATTAGGTCTGCCCTCTTGTACTCCTGCCTCTGGGTCATTTGTAACCTACCAAGTATAAAATATATCGATCCGTACCTATCTTTCGCCTTTTGTCTAGACTGTAAATCCCTCACGCTGCATAGTTCAAACTTTTTGAACTGCGCTTTCGCGAACGTGACCTCAGTATTGTGCTTTTAGGAATATAGTTGAGCATCCCCTTGCAGGTATAAAATCGAAGTGTTATTATTCTTAACATTTTATTTCGGAAAGTAGGTACCCACTGTTATTATTTTGCTCACTCATTTATATTTTAAAACAGCTTTAATTAACTTTTATTGTTGACTGTAACTAGAAATATAAATAAAGAAGATACAAGCGGGTTACGTTATTGTTTGATTCGAATACGACGGACCACCGAGAACGGGGTTTATTATATTTATAAGGTTGCTATGCTCTAGTGTTTTTTTTTAAATTATATAAACTAGTGCTTCACTGCGATCTCACCCGATGGTAAGCAGTGATGCAATCGTTGATGCTATGAGAGCCTATTCACTCTAGCCTTGAAGACACCTAAGTTATAATCGGATGGGAAGATAGGTGCAGCCAAATTGTGTCTGGTGGAGAAAGCCAGTTTAGATTTCCACAAGTAAAAAGATACCTAGTTAAAAAAATCGGATAGGGCTATGTCGATGCACACGGCCGTTGGTTTTAATATGAAACGTCTATATCAGCGAGTCGCTTTTTAACCGACTTCAAAAAGGAGGAGGTTCTATTTTTGACTGAATGTATTTTTATTTTTTAAATTAATTTTTATTTATGTTCACCGATTTCTCGGTCAATTGTGGACCGATTACGTAATTTTTTTTGGGATTATGGCTATAAGGTATTTAGGTTTGGCTGATGGATACTTTTAAGTGGTGGTACCATTACTAAAAAGTTTAATATAAAAAACGTTTTTACAAAAAAAAAAAAAAAAAGTACAACCGACTTCAATGTAAAAAAAAAACACTGAAAAGAGCAAAATAACTGTAGAAGTCGGTGTTTCTATTATTTAACACCGACTTCCGAAATTATATATAATATAAATTGAAGTCGGTTGTATTTTTATTTTTAAAAAGTTTTTTATGATGTTAAATATTTAAAGAAAACCAAATTTACTTCATTCTAAATATTTTAATCAATCTTACACTGAAAAGTACGCGTACAAGTATTGAGTAGTACAAATAAAATTCCATTTAATATTCGATAATCGACTGTAGTAGGAAAGGTCCACGCGGAATCGGCGTCGTTTAAAGAAAAAAAAGTGCCTTCACAGCTTTGAGACGCTCCCGGAACCGCCTCGCTCACTTGGTGCCATATATTGGGTACTAGTGCGTAGCCCATAACCCCCTCTTTCTGACGATAGCCGTGTTTTATATTTCTGGCTGACCCTTACACGGGCTGATGCCGACATACTGATTTTTTATTAATTTCTTTACAGTTATTGGCTATTTTTAACTACAAATATAGTCTAAGTCACATTTATTATTATTCAAATTGATTGGTCCAAATGAACTCTATAAATCCACGAAAGAATCACCGCGCTATCACGTGTGAGTCGTGAGTTATACTGAATAGAAACCAGCGAGATACTCGGTTTCCGTGATTCTACGCAATCAACGAGATGACTATATAGCTAAATAAGAACATTGGAAACATGTTTTTATGACTTCTAGTTTTGTAATTATTAAGGTAACACGATATAGACCTTTTCGTTACGGTCCATTTTTGTGACTATCTTTTGGAGTGATTTCAAAGACGTTTAACGTCAAAAGGATGGAAGAAAGACACACATCTTTTAGGTAACATTTAGCTTACTTACAATAAACTTCCATGAAAGCTTCTGCTTGCGCTGAGTGAAAAGAGGGGGCTTCCTCCGACACCTCACACCGGTACAAGCCTCGAGATTTGAGCGTCAGCTCCCGTAGGTGAACGCGGCGCGCTGTCGATTTCTCCAACTGAAGAGAGATATTGTTAACATTATACACCTGTAATTGGCAAAATGTACCTACCGCCTTTAGATCAATAGACTTACTATCATATTGCAAGTATATTATAAGTCTCAGGTACCTAATTCTTTGAACATAGGTATAACACTAACCGATAACAAATAGTGATTAGAGGTGGTAACCGTTAGCGGTTGCCACCTCTAATCACTATTTGTTACATATTATTAGTCACAAGGATGTTGTTTCTGATTACCTAATTAGTTAGGTAATCAGAAAGAACATCCTTGTGACTACTAATATGTAATAATTAATTACAGTTTCTCTTTAATTGCCTCGGACTATTGGACAAATAAGGAAGAAGAAAGCAATGTTTTAAAATGATTAGAAATTTATATGTCCAGTTATGTTTGGATTAGTTGGAATCAAAGAATCGCTAAACTTAAGTGGCAATGGGCAGGGCACATTGCTTGCAGCACAGATGGTCGTTAGGGTCGAGAGGTTCTGGTTAGTGGCGACCGCGTACCGGAAGACGTAGAAGGCCTTCTACAAGGTGGACCGATGAGCGGGTAAGGGTTGCTTTAATACAATGGATGCGAGACGCACAGGATCGTTCATTGTAGCGACATTTTGGGGAGGTCTATGTCCAACAGTGGAAGTCTTTCGGCTGAAATGATGATTATAGTGGTGTACATACGTCAATTACAAACTCATCTAGCTAGCTTCAAGCGTATAAGTGTTTGTTGGGGAGGCCTCAACTTTGTCATGAACCGTTAGAATTCCTCATTGTGGTGATAACCGTTGAGCACTCATGTTAACATTAACACTATCAAGCTTTTGCATGTACTGGGGAAGTCTAAGCTTCAGCTCTTACCGGTACAACTTTTTGTTATCTTTGTACCGCATGACGAAGTACTTGCCTCCCTTAAGGTACTGTTATTTATTGATAATGGTGATAGTTGAGTACTCGCGTCCACTTTGGCACCATCCAGCTTATGTGCATGCTTTTTTTTTTTTTTTAATTGATATAAACCAGTGCTTGACTGCGATCCCACCTGATGGTAAGTGGAGATGCAATCATTGATGGTCAGGCGCACTAGTTTATTAAGAGCCTATTCACTCTAGCCTTGAAGACACCTATATTATAGTTAGACGGAAAGACCGCAGCAGGCAGATTGTTCCAGTCCTTCGATGTACGCGGTATAAACGACGAAGCGAAACGCTTAGTCCGGACCGTTGAAGTTTCAACAACGTAAGGGTGGATACTCGCCGTTCGTCCGCTTGTCCGATGGTAGAAAGGAGATGGCGGAATCAAGTCATGCAGTTCCCGCGCACACTCTCCAAAATGTAACCTGTAAAATACCGATAGGCTGGCTACTCTGCGCCTGTGCTCGAGGCTTTGTAGATTGGACTTAACCAAATCTGGATCCCCAATTAGCCTCTTCGCACGCCTTTCCACTGAGTCCAAAGCTGCTAGATGGCATTTTGCAGCACCAGCCCATATGTGACTGCAGTACTCCACACACGATCGGACTTGTGCTTTGTATAACATTAGAAGCTGTCCCGGTGTGAAGTACCGTCGGACCTTTGCAAGAACGCCTAGTTTTCTAGCAGCTACCTTGGCTTTGGACTCAATGAACCGCCCGAAATTGAGATCTGAGGAAATTTCAACTCCTAAGAGTTGAAGGCGGTCGGTGCACTCCAGGGATACATTCTGAAAAACGGGAGCCAAGGTGAACGGGCTCCTCTTAGCGGTGAACAGACACGCCTGTGTTTTGGCGGCGTTGAATTTAACCAGATTGGTTTCGCCCCACTTGGAGACTGCCTGAAGTGAGACATTCGAACGCTCTACCATAGCCTCTCGTTCGGACCGAATTTGCTCCTTACTGGCCCGAGGACCTGGCAGGTACCTCTCTACAACTGTGCTATCGTCTGCATACCCATAGATACCGGGCATCAGCAGATCGTTAATATGCAGCAGGAAAAGAGTTGCAGAGAGAACTGACCCCTGAGGAACTCCGGCATTAGTCGTCATGGGCTCTGATGAGCATCCATCGACAACAACTCGGAGAGACCGTTCACTCAGAAAGTCTTTTACCCAGTTAATCAGGCCAGGGGAAATGCCGTACGCTGGAAGCTTACTCAAAAGGCTAGCGTGCCATACCCTGTCGAAGGCCTTCGAGACGTCCAAGGAGACAGCAATCGCTTCTCCATTCTTCTCGAGGGCTTCGCCCCACATGTGAGTGGTATACACTAGTAGGTCCCCAGTAGACCGATTTTGGCGAAACCCGTATTGTCGGTCACTGAGGAGATCGTTACCTTCCAGGTATGCCAGAAGGCGCGAGTTCAATACACGCTCCATAATCTTGCAGAGTATGGAGGTTATTGAAATCGGCCGATAGTTGGCAGGATCGGCACGACTGCCCTTTTTGGGCACGGGTTGCACGTTGGCAAGCTTCCAGGACTTGGGCACTATACCAGTCCTAAATGAGAGGCGATACAAGCGCGTCAATACAGGAGACAACTCGGGCGCACATGCCTTGAGAACTATTGCTGGTATACCATCTGGTCCACTAGCTTTATTCACGTCTAGACGACACAGTGCTCTCAAAACTTCTCTGTTCCTTATGCGAATATCGGGCATTGAGGTGTTGCAGTGAGGTGGAGTTGGTGGAGTAGCACTGCTAGTGTCAAGACGAGAATTGTGGGCGAAGAGAGCTGCAAAGAGACCTGCTTTCTCTCTCGCTGTATGAGCCAGTGTTCCATCAGGTTTAACCAGCGGAGGCAATGTGGGCCTACAGAAGTTCGTTTCGACCGATTTGGCAAGGGACCAGAATGCTCTGCTACCGGACGGCTGTGCAGAGAGCTTTGCGCCAATATGTGTAATGCGGTCGAACCGAGCCTTCTTCAGTGCCTTTTTGTAGGACTTGGCAGCATGGTTGAAAGCTCTCTTCTTTGAGCTCAGATCCGGAGCTTTGCGATCACGAGCGTCAACCCATGCGAGAAACGCCGAATGCTTACGCTCTTCAGCTTGAGCGCAGTCGGCGTTGAACCATGGTTGAGCTGAGCCTCCGATGGGTACGTCTCTATAAGGGATGAAAAACTCCATAGCTTGACGTATCACATCGGATATAGCATCTGCACAGCTCGACGGACTTTCAGAAGAGAAGCAGACCTGCTGCCAAGGATAAGACGCAAAAAAGTGCCGCATCTCATCCCAATCTGCTGACCTGTAACGCCATATTCTCCGTTGACCACGTGAGTCGCAGTCAGGTGGGGAGAAGCACGAAACAGACTTCACCAGACAGTGATCTGAAGTTCCCAGTGGTGAGGAAACCGTTACAATACATCTGTCCGGATCTGTGGTCAGCAGAAGGTCCAAACAATTGGCAGTATGACCAACTACATCAAGCACCCTAGTCGCTTGCTTAACCAGCTGGGAAAGGCCCATCGACACTGCAAAGTTTCGCGCTTCTCTCCCAGCATGGTCGGTCTTCTGGTATGGGAAAAGCCAGTCTTGGTGGCAGGCGTTAAAGTCCCCCAGAGCGACGAGCTGCGCATCAGGGTGCCGATGCAGAGCCTTATCGGCGGCCTCACTGAGGTGGTCGAACAACCGAGTTGTCTCCTGATCACCGCTGTGCGATCGGTAGACACAGGCATAAACAATTTTGTCCATACCAGTGTCCACCAACAGCCATAGCGTGGATAAATTTGGGTCTTCAAGGTGACGAAGACGCTGACAGCAGGTGTCATTACGGACGTACACACAGACCCCGGCACGCTGCAGGAAATGATGCTCCAGTGAGTATCCCGGGTAGTTTAGGTACGCCGTATCTGACGGACATCTAATTTGGGTCTCCGTCAAGAAAAGCAAGTGTGGCTTCTCAGTCTCAAGATGGTGGTGGACCGCATCGAGATTAGAGTGCAACCCTCTAATATTTGAGAGGTGCACTAGAAATGAGAGGACGTGCATCCGCTGTAGACACTTGCCTTTCTTTTTACCTTTCATTTTTAATTTTTTTTTGGAGTGAATAGGAGAGATGGAAGATGGCAGTTGAGCGAGGTGATGCGATTTTAAACCCTACAACACGACCAGAGTTGCTGCGTCAAAGGAGGGTTGATCTGGAGACTGCGGGGACGCCCGAACCCCCCCAGGGATCGCCATCGGGTCCTCACGCCCGGTCGCCAACCGGCACGATGGGGCCACCCTGGGATTTTTCGCAGTTGGCGGGGCAGCCTTTCGTGTGTGGCTGGCACACTACTTGGGCCCCCAACTACCTGCGGTCGGCCAGCGGAGCACCGTGCTTCGGATCCCGTTACCCTCCACGATCAAACGTCCGACACAACAACAGCTGACGCATCGGACCCAGTATACGTCACAACACAACTGCTCAGACCCATCTTCCACCATACGGCTTCACCAGACATCACGCTGGAACACGACGGATCGCTTGGCGGCATGGCTTTGTCTGGTGGGTGGTAACTTTAAGCCGGCAGCCGATGCTATGGCCTACCACCGCATTTACTGCTCGTTTAGCACTACCCAGGGGACACGTGTAGGGTGGTCAGAACTAAGTAAATCCTACGGACGCAAGCAGTTCATCTCCCTCTGCTGCGGAGGCCTCATCTTTGCCATGTACCAATCAAATTTTTGGTGTCTCGGTACTGCTTAACAGAGTAGAGCCTGCCTCGTTCCAGGTACTACTCTTGACTGATAATGATGACAGTTGAGTACTCAGGACTGTTTTAACCCCGTTCAGCTTATGTGCTACGGAGGCCTCAACTTAGGCATGTACCAAAATAATCCAGCAGCAGTTTTCACTTGTAATCACCAAACTAGCTAAGTGCGAGTTTGACTTGCGCACGAATTGTTCTTTCCAGCCACCATAGTCGCGGGCTTGCGGACGGCGAGCAATAGGTAGCTCGCCTTCCGACCGTTCGGTAACCGTCCGGATCAAGCCCAAGTCATCGATGGCGCGTACTGTTCCACGCGCGCCACAAGATGTCAGCAACTGTAGGGGCCCAGCAGGGTTGAAGCCTACTGCATGGTCGAAGTCTACTACTACTGATTCTGAAAGGAAGACTCGGCCCTGGTACGAAAGGCAACGTAGGAACAGGAGTAGATTTTTAGTCACTAAAAGTCTGACACTATCTCCCGCTCCGCCCAAAAGCGGGGAAAAAAAAAAGTCCGTAGCAAAAAACGTCAAAAAATACGTTTATTACATGGGAGCTCTACTTAAATATTTATTTTATTCTGTTTTTAGTTTAGTTTGTTGTTATAGCGGTAACAAAAATACATTATCTGTGAAAATTTCAACTGTGTAACTACCGTGGTTCATGATATACAGTCTGGTGACGTACAGACAGACAGACGGACAGCCGTGTCTTAGTAATAGGTCCCGTTTTATCCTTTGGGTACGGAACCCTAAAAACTCTTAGATGTCTTGGTACCATTTGATGGAGTAGAAGTAGGAGAATGCCTCCCTTTAGATACTATTATTAATTGATAATTTTGATATTTAAGTACTCACGTCCACTTTAACCCCTTCCAGTTTATGTGCATGCTGCGGGGGCCTCAACCTTGGCATGTACCGGTAGAACTCTTCATTGTCTCGATACCACTTGACTGAGTAGAGCCTGCCTCCCTCTAGGTCGTAGTCACACGTCAGCGTGGAGGACTCCCCTCGTTGCTTCAAGGTTGGCACCGATATGCCGACTATTCGGAGGCATATACAGACTGTGGAAGACGAGAGATGACGTTAAAGTATAATTGGTTGAAATTATTGAAGAAAATTATCTTGAACAAAGTGGAATGTCTCAGAAATAATGCTATCTGAGGCCCTACCATGAGCTCTTAAAGCGATCTATTTGGCGACCTAAACTGAACTTGAAAGGGATGCAGCTATACAGGTTGTATAGCTCCATCCCTCTTTTTCGCTCGCACGCTTGGTATTTTAACACGTCATGGTAAACCCCTGAGGGTTGACAATTTCAAAGTAAAGTCAGAGGTCGAAAGTGTACTTGCACTCTACCCATGCTAAAGTGTCTAAAATTTCTTTGTAGTATACCTTCAATGGTCTACAACTGGTTTAATCAGTACTTTAGATTCTATGCTACAAATGAAATCAGTCATAAACCATTGACCCTTTTCTACAAATAAATTTTAGACACTTTAGCATCGGCTGAGTGCAACTACACTTTTAGGCTCTAACTGAAAATAGATACAGCAACACCTAATTTGGGGACAATGTAATAATTCTGGTAAATAAAATACATAATCTTGTTACCGATACGCATTTAATAATATACCTGTCGGTATGTTTAAGAAAACACTTGTGAGAATGGTTAAATTAATTAATTGTAGGTTTCACAATAAACCGACTTTGTATGAGACCGTTTATGTCACCGATTTATTTTAAACGTTATAACATAAAAAAATTACTTTAGTGATAAGCCCTGGCTATATTGTAAATAGGACCGATTTTTTACTACTTACTATTGACACGAATCAAAATTCGATAATATCTCTCCGTGTCGTGCCGGACGTAGTATATGTATGTTGGCTACTAACTAATTTATATATATAATAAAAAGAGAAACTGACTGACTGACATATCAATGCACTGCTGAAACTGCAGGGCCTAGGAGTGTGAAATATTGCATAACATTTCGTTTTACAACGTAAGCATAAGAGATAGGAGTGGCAGGCGGTCGCCTCCTTCTGCGAAGCAGTAATGCTAGCAAAGGAGGCGGCTGATCGCGTGAGGCAACGGTCCTCACGCCCCAACCATCGCCGGGATTCCGATCCCGATTTCCGGCCACCGTAGGCGCGGGCTTACGGATGGCGAGCATTGGGTAGGTCGCCGTTCGATCTCACGGTAACCGTCCGGACCGTGCCCACGTTGTCGATGGTGCGTACTGTTCCACGCGCGCCTCAAGGAGATTTCAGCTACTGTAAGGGCCCAGCAGGCTCGAAGCCTACTGGGGCCAAGGGTCTGATTTTGAAAGGAAGACTCGGCACTAGTACGAAAGGCAACGAAGGAACAGGAGTGGATTTTTAGTCAGTTAAAGTCTGCCACTATATCCCGTTCCGCCCAAGGGCGGGGAATATTGTAAGATGATAATAATAATAATATATCCATATGACGAGAATCTCGTGAAAGCTGAGAAAGAGAAACAAATCAAATATCTCGACTTAGCACACGAGGTTGTCGACATGTGGAATGTGGACTCGGCTATCATTGTGCCGATTGTCGTGACCGCCAATGGCCTTATAGCCAAAAGCTTCGACGACCATCTGTCGAAGCTTTCGTTACGCGGTTGGATCAAGGGCCTGATACAGAAGGCAGTACTCCTCGATACGGCTCGCATTGTGAGGAGGTTCCTGTCTCTAGAGCCCTAACCACCGGTGGCTTGGACCCTGTTCCCGACACAAGCGGAAAACTATTTTTTATATTTTTAAATGTTTTTTTATTTATATGTTTTTTAAAGAAATATTTAAAAATGTCTTAAATATGTATAAAAATAAATAAATGGAATAATATGTATCACAACTATCACACAATGCCGTCTAGTCTCAAGCTCATAAATAAATTGAATAAATCAATTATCTTATAACAATTACCTACTTTTGTTTCCTGTATTTCCCGCACAAAAAAAAAAGAAATATTTTTACTGAATGTAAAAATCTGTATATCGCTTACTGTATACTTATACTATGACGTTTTCGATTATAACACTCGTTTACAAATAGCAATATTATAATAAACTTCGGTGTCTCATGAATATTATCATAAAATGTTAATGTATGTTAACCAAAGTCCACACTACGATACGATACTACGAAACTGCATGGAATATTTAATTTTTACCGAACGTAAAATTTGAGTTGAATGCAAATGTTCAATTAGTTTTAATTAGTAATTACTACGGATTATTTATTTATTTGAATTGAATAAAATACCACTTTTGTTTTAATTAAAAATTAAAAATAACGAAAATATGTATAGCAAAATTTATTGATATTAAATGAATACGTAATTAATAACAATTGATAAGTTAGAATAAAACGTGTTTGTTATTATGTACTTACAAACTAAACTTTACCTTTTATATATGAGAACAAAAAATAACAAAACACAGGCAGACTCCCCATTTCACTTAATTTCCACAATCACCACTGAACTTATCTCCATAACACAAACTTTATTCTCATATGAAGAGCTTCACATATTTTACATAAAGTAATTTTAACAACTCCAATTGGAAGTAGGTCACATTGTTATTCGCAACTTTCGTCGCTTCGCAAAATTTTGATATTCCGTTGAGTGCGCCCGTTTCGTAGCACGTAGCAAATGCAACTGTTGCTACGCCGCTACGAGACCGACTCGTAGACCTACGTTGGCTACGTTCGTAGCCGCGTAGCACATACGAAATAATAGAAGCGGGGAGGTTTCTGTAAAACAATTTACGTCAAGCTTTAGTGTCATAATGAAGCAATGGGGTAAAGGGACGGAAGATTACGAGTGTTTACATTATTTTGTTATTATAATATCATGATACTGTAGCGTACGGCGTTCTTATGTAAATAGACATGGTTTGCTGCATTCATTGAAGCATAACTGGTACGACATTAAAGTAGCTCTGTTCACATATATTCACCTTAAAAATAAACTAATGTTCTTTGCTTTAATATATCTACAGTCTTCATTGACATATCTACATTTATTGATATAAATTATATTTATTTATTTATTACAGTTTAAGCTTTTTTTTTTAATTTCAGTTTCATAAACGGAAATAAAGACTTAAATTATTTTGTACTAATAGGATTAAGATAAGTTTACTTAATTTTTAATTTTATGCAAGAAATAGGAGGAAAACTTAAAAGCAGAGGGAGGGGAAAAAGGATATAAAAAAAATGGGTGGAATGTGTGAGGAGTAATATGGAAGAAATTGGAGTCAGTGTGAAGTCGTGGACGATTGCGTCTACCTTGGACAGATAGTCCATTTGGCTAGATCTGATTTCGAGAAAGAGGTCGTCCAATCCAACTTGGCTGGGCAGCGTTTGGAAAGCTGCGTGGTATCTTCTCGTCCAACATATTAGTGTCTCATGACGAAATCCTATGACCAGTGCCTATTGCCAGTGATGACATATGGTTCTGAAATGTGGTCGCTCACAAAAAGCCTCAACAGAAGGCTTAAAACCACCCAAAGGGCAATGGGAAGGATTATGCTCGGAGTTTCCTTACGTGATCACATCAGAAATAAAGATACCCGCAGGACAACTAAGGTTGCTAACATAGCACGAAGAATCGCCAAGCTTAAATGGCAAAGGGCAAGGCACATAGCTCACAGAACAGATGGCCGTTGGAGTCGAAAGGTTCTGGAGTGGCGACCGCGTGCCGGAAGATGCAGCGTTGGAAGGCTTCCTACGAGGTGGACTGATGACCTGGTAAAAGTTGCGGGAATCCGATGGATGCGAGACGCACAGGACTGTTCATTGTGGCGACACAGTGGACGTTTATCGGCTGAAATGATGGGAGTCGGTGATAGCTTGATGGTTGACAGAACAGTATGGAACAAAAAACATGTTGTGTCGATCCCAAATGATATCGGGCAAGGGTAGAATGATGATGCAAGAAATAAAAGTTGTTTTTAGGGTTCCGTACCTCAAAAGCAAAAAACGGAACACTTATAGGATCACTATGTGGTCCGTCTGTCTGTCTGTCAAGACTCTTTATCTCGGGTACGCGTGGAGTTATCGAGTTGAAATTTAAACTATATACTTAACCTCCTAAGTTAACGAAAGAAAAAGATACGGTATACGAAAAAATAGTTCATAGTGCACTTTCTTGACCCAAAATCCTGAAATTTGGCATAAAGCAAGATCTTACGAGTCACAGGTCGCGAGTTCAAACCCAGCCAGGTGCATTGCTTTTTGTAATTTATGCCATTACTACTGCTCTCAAAATGGTGAAGCAAAACATTGTGAGGAAACCGGCATGTCTTAGAACCAAAAATTCGAAGACATTTGACATCCACCAACTCGCACTGGGCCCGCGTGGTGGATCACGGCCCTCTCCTAGAGAGGAGGCCTGAGTTCCGGCAGTGGGTACATTATAAGGCTTATGCCTGTAAAATCTTGTAGCACAGTTATGGGAATAAATCTGAAAATATTAAATTACTTGGTACGTCATGAAAAAAAAACTCGGGTGGAATCTTGTAACTCAATTTTGAGACAGATATCGTCAACCGATTGAACTGAAATTTTGTGTACACGTTTAGTTTTGGATGACAATGCGTGGTTAGCTGTGTGACATCATTCTAAATCAAGATGGTTACTTTAATGCACTACTAGAATATCGGTGTTAAATAATAGGGCTTGCTGAGCCTCTAAATCCAATATGGCGGAATTTAAATAAAAAATGAAAAAGCTTTTTTAAAAAGAGTATTTTTTATTTATGTCGAAATTCAAGCATATGTATATACCTAAATTCTGCGTTTTGAATTCATTATTATTATTATTCTTATGCATACATTTGATTATAAGCACTAAATCTAGTTAACTATCCGAGAGTCCGCTCCTTGCTTTATGAGGTACTTAGTACCAGATAGTGTTTATTACGAAACACAAGCCAGCTCTTGAGTACTACTCGTAACTTTGTAGATTATAGAAATAATGCGCATTTATGTATGTTTAGTAATTGAAATAAAATGTACGTTTATATGTGTAGGAATAAGAAAGAGAAGAAATTTTTCATTTGAAAAATTGATATTTTTGTTTAAGTTAAGAAAATTAATCGCCTATGTGTCGAAATTTCTGAAGTATATTATTATTATACGGCAGCGGAACTGCCGCATTAGCCTTTGTAGTTTTTTTTATAAGCACCCGAAAATAGCAGCCTTACTTTAAACCCCGCGGACACAAATAGGACCTGAGTACTGATACATAATAAAATTAACGTTAAATTAAAAATTCTACTGGCTATATGTAACATAATGTAATTTGCTTACAAGTTTCTCTTTGTAACCTAACCTGACCGTGTCTGGGTTCCCTAAAATTACATCACTAATTCCCTGCTCTCATCTTTTACACAAATCACCAGCTGCGCATCCGGTATTGTATAGGGAAAGTAAAAAATAAATAATATTTCAAACATTACCTACACGTTTCAGGTATTCTGAACATTGCCTAGGCGTGCCGTATTATACAGATTGCCGGTAACATGTCCAATATAAAAATAACCTGTGTCCCTCTTATGTTTAGTATTCTAGGTCAATAACCCCTAAAATAAAAAGGATTCAGAAACTTAAAAATTTCAAGTGTGCTAATAAATGTAAGTAAGTAACTGCGTTAGTTACATTTATTTTTCGAGACGGACAAGAGATTGTGACGGCTCGGTTGGCGCAGCGAGTGAGTTTCACAGGATCGACTTCCGCACAGAACAAATATTTGTATGGCCTGCGGATTATTGTTCCAGAGTTGGGTGTCTTGTGTGTATACGCGCCCACATTTACATGTTAGTACACGAGCCCATGATAGAGGAGTAATTCCTAGTTTCCTAGTGTGAAGTTGTTTTTTTTTTTTGTGTAATAGATAGATAGATATTCTTTATTGTACACCAAAAATACAATTTACATTAGGAAATTAATATTAATAGGGTGTACATAAGATTGTAGGTAGTCTACAGTGCAAAATACCTAGTCTGGAGAGTTAACGTAGTAAATAAAGCCTTTTCATTGTATTATGAAAGAGAAGGTTCGTTTCTATGCCGCGTGAAGATTATATTAAAATAGGCACCTAATTAATCCTTAAAAAACAAATACCCTCCCTAGAATAAAACCTGCATGGTGATAGTGATTAAATACACCTGATATTTCCTTCGTAATTTAATCCATACTAATATTATATAAGTGAAGGTAACTTTTTGTGTCTGTCTGTTACGATTTCACGGATAAGCTGCTGAACGGATTTTGATGAAATTTGGCATAGAGTAAGCTTGAACCCCAAGGAAGGACATAGGCTGCTTATTATCTGGCTTCGACTTCGATTTCGTTTTGGTAATAACCGATATTCAAGTAGACGAAGCTGCTGGCAGAAGGTAATTAAATATAAATACTATTTTTTTTTCGTTTAAGAGCAATTAAGAGCAGTTGTGGCCGAGTGAGCAGTGGTCGCCGAGTGGTAATGGCCCCGACTTACGAATTGTATATAGGCACATAACTTGATGAAATTTATTTCATCACCACGGCTCTCAAAACGGTGAAGGAAAACATCGTGAGAAAACCGGCATGTCCTAGAACCAAAAATTCGAAGACATGTGACATTCACCAGCCCGCACTGGGCCCGCGTCGTGGATTACGGCTCATTCCCTCTCTTAGAGAGAGGAGGCCTTAGTCCCAGCAGTGGGATCATTAAAAGGCTGATAATGCTAATGCTATAAACATAGGTGTTTATTCTATCGTCCTCTCTCGTCTATTTAAATTTATTATTACTTTCTTGTTTCTACACACTATTGTCTACATTTCTTTTAATCTCTCCTTTCGCAGGTATGCTAGAAAAAAATTGTTTTGCAATAAGCAGTACATTTGTACAATTTTTATGGTTCCGTACCTCAAAAGGAAAAACGGAAACCTTAAAGGGTCACTTTGTTGTCCGTCTGTCTGTCAGCCTGTCTGTCAAGACTCTTTATCTCGAGAACGTGTGAAGCTAACGAGTTGAAATGAAAACCATATACTCAAGTCTGCGGTCCTTTGAAGCTGTGAAAAAATCAAACTTCTTAGTTATCTAAAAAAAGATACGGCCGTTTATGTCGCAAAAACATGTATTTCGACACTGTCAAGGGAATCATAATTCATAGGGTACTTCCCGTTGACCTAGAATCCTGGGCATGAAGCAAAGTCTCAAAGCGTTAGTATAGGAAAAAATCTGAAAACTGTAAATTTGTTCTTACGTCACCAAAAAAAACCTCTTTTACGATTCGAAAAAATCTCTGTAACTCAATTCGGGTATTGAACTGTCTTCATGGTAAATTTGTATGGAACCATCAGTGCGCAAGGCCGATTCGCACTTGCCCTTTTTTTAATTATGATCTGTTTTCTTCTGTTATACGAGTATGTGTGTACATTAATTATGAAATAAGTAAATACTGAAGTAATAAAGCCTTATATAAACACAATTAAAAATGCCTTTGGCAGGTAATGGCGTTCACCGAATTACCACTGTAATGTGAGTAATTAAAATTAATCGCCAATTAAAGTGGTGTAATCTATTATTTTAATGATAGTACAATGGATGCGGTTGCGTCCTACACTACGTTTAAAGGTTGAAAGTTAATTATTAATACTGAACTATATTCATGTAGGTAGTGAAATTTCAATCTATAGTAATATTACATTTATATTTTTGTTTTTGGTAGTTTGAAAATCATCTGACTTCTCGCGCTCTACGGTGGAGCGCGAGCACGTGTTAGACTTTTACTGACTAAAATCCACTCCTATGTTCTTTCTTTGCGTTACTTTTCAGAACCCTAGGTTTTCCATTCAGAAGTGAACCCATGGCCCAAGTAGGTTTCGACCTTGCTACGGTTTTGCTGAAATCTCTTTGAGGCGCGCGTGGAACACTACACGCCGTCGACGACTCGGGCTCGTTCCGGACGGTTACCGGACGAACGGACGGGGAACAGGCTCGCCGTCCGCAAGCCCAAGCCAATACAAAGAGTTTTGTTTGGTTTGTCATAAATTAGATAAGATAAGATATTTATTTTGCAAATATCGGTACAAAAAACGGAGACATAAAAATATAATAAGCATCAGCCAGATATTTAACCAGAAGGCATTCAAAGTAAAAGCTACACTGGAGATTCTGAGTTTTTTTTTGTATTGAGTCAAATTGAAGTTAAATTAAATGAAACAAAAATTAAAAAAATCATAAAAAATACACAACGCAAAAATTTAAAATGTCAAAGGAATTAAAATTAAACTTATCAAAATAAAATAAAACATAAAATAAAAAACTAATGGACCACTTTTAAAATTCTCTCACCAGTACTTAGAATGTTTTATCGCTAAATAACAGTCATGTATTATTTTTTTATGCGGAAGCGTCAATTATCTAGCTTTACAATATATTTCTGGAATGATGGAATGTCCGCACACACGGGCCTAGTGCACACTGGTAGATGTCATATGCCTTTTGCCTGAGTTTTTAGGTTATGCCAATTGGCTTACAACGGTTTCCTTCACCGGTTTGAGAGAAGTGGCGATGAAATCAGTTATTCAAAGTACTTTATAAATTTATACTCATAATACTTGTAACAGACTATTGAGATGACGGAAAATAGAGATGTTTCGAAAAAAAAAAAACAGGCAATAGAAGGGGCAATGATTTTTTGTACAAGCGTTGTTTATGTAATGAAGGTGAGCACGAATAAGGGATTTTTGAATATCAAAATCCGGACTGGTAGAGAATGCCTCGTTGCATTAAATCCTTCTATGTACTAGTAATGCACAAGAAGTTTAAATAAACAAATTACTTCCTCTAGAGGTTTAGACAGAGTATGAAAGTTTGTATGTAACTATGTTCGTCCTTTCTGCCGATGGAATTTCCAGAAAATTAAGAAAAAAAAAGTTGATATAAAAACTATACACATGAATTGAAAACCTTCTCTTTTTTTTAAATCTGTTATCAAGAAAATAGGTTGTTACGCAAAGATTACAAAAAATGCAAAAAGGTAATACGTGTTTAATTTTTAATGAGCTTTTGAAAACTTCATCTTTATTTAATAGAAGAGACAATGCTTTTAGTGACAAAAGAAACGAATCCTGAGAAATGTACTAAGAACACCACCACTATTTATTTCTTCAGTGACATAAAATGTAACAAAATTATGCAAAAACCTACCTATCCGCAGAGATCGTTACGGAGTTCAAAGGAAATTCTCCGGCACCAATAAATTCAAGTTGAAACTCTGTACTAACGCTGCCTGCACTCCTAAATTGGCGGAGACTTTGTTATTTTAACTCTTCTTTTGCGGTAAAATACTACCTACTTGGTACTATTGATGTTGTAAAACTGCCTTGTCCAGTGTAAGCAGAATAAACAATTAGATAGGACAGGTTACCAAATTGAGAAATAGTTTTTATACAAACCATATTATAACCATACGAAAAGTCGGCGGCACATTGCTTTTGCGTAGTCCCAGAGGGCAATGGAATCGGCTATGCTCGGAGTTTCCTTGCATGATCACATCAGAAATGAAGATATCTGCAGAAGAACTAAGATTACCGACATAGCCCTATTCGCTAATTGTGGGCAGGGCGCATTGCTCGCAGAACAGATGGTCGATGGGGACGAAAGGTTCTCGAGTGGTGAACTCGTACCAGAAGACGCAGATTTGGAAGGCCTCCCACAAGGCGGACCGATGACCTAGTGAGAGTCGTGGGAATCCGATGGATGCGAGACGCACAGGACTGGCCATTATCGCAAAACTTGGTCCCCCGGCCTCCCGGCGTCTGTCCAACAGTGGACTTCTTTCGGCTGAAATGATAATGATGATATGATATGGGTCGATGCCTGCCTGGGCTGCGGATTGTTCGAAAAATTTATCGTGACGCTCGTTAGGGGCAACTGAGGGAACACTGTGGGATTAATACAGGAATAGTCTGATACATCTTCCCACTTCACCCAAAGCGAGAAGAGTTATTTGATTATTTCCCTCGAAAAATACAAGGTTTTATACTTAAGTAAAATTTGACAAGTTCCAATTTCAGATTCTTAGAGGTTGAGAGGAATCGGTCACAGTGAGAGGAACCGATTGTAATCACTCAAAGTACAATAAAAGTTAAAGAGGTATCATACATAAAGGGCTGTAATAAAGGAGTTTATCTCCACCAGTCCCGTCACTTTCACAACAGAATTTCAATCAATCCAGGTGTATTGTCAATCCGGACACAAAGGTCGCATACGTTTACGTTATTAGTCACTGATTACATTATACATTCATCGGAAGCCAGATTTACGTAAACAGCTTATTATGCGGTACCTCGACGTAAATTGCATAGCACCATTCAAACATGGCGGTTCCTGTGATATTCACGATTTAATTTACGCCAAAACTCCGCTTTTATGCTTTATTTTCGAGTGAGTTTACGCAAAAAGGTTTTAATCAATTTACATTATTAAAAATGTTAGGGCATTATTAAGCGTATGAATTTGTGATCAGCATGTATCTATCATCCTGCGAGTGTACGTTGATTAATGTTGAGTTTTATGATTAAATATTAACCTACTTATGTGCCAGATTAATTATAATGTTTGATTTAATGAAGAGGTTTCAATCGAAAGTCGAGTTGTTATTTTTTCAAAATTGTACCATTGTATAAACAACCCAGGTTGCGGGATCGCTCGAAAGAGTTACCGTGGTGTTGGAAGGCAAAGGTCAACTGGAAAAATACAGGGCTAGAACGGTAGAATTCCTAGTCACTAAAAGTCTGACACTTTCTCTCGCTCCTAAAAAATCCAAAAAAATATAAACAAGTTACATTGAGCAAAGGGTTTTTTTTTAGGTGGAATAAACATCCAATGACATCTCTCGCTCTTGGGCGGGGTGAAAGGGTGTGTCAAACTTTTACTGACTAAAAACTCACTCCTGTTCCTTCTTTGCCTTTCATACCAAGACCGGATTATACTTTCAGAAGCGAACCTATGGCCACAGTAGGCTTTGACCCTACTGGGTCCCTACAGTTTGCTGACAGCTCCTCGAGGCGCGCGTGGAACACTACGCGCCCTCGACGACTTGGGCTCCGGACGTTTACCGGACGGCCACCGTAGGCGTGGCAAAGCCCGCGCCTACGGTGACCGGAAATCAGGATCGGGATACCGGTGGCTGGGGCGTGAGGGCTGCTTCCTTGCGCGTGCACGTGCGGCCTCCGCCTTTGCTAGCATTACTTCTACGTAGAAAGAGGCAACCGCCTGCCACATCTCCTCGGAGAAAAAGGTCTGGTTTGCGATTTCTCTACTTAAAAAGA
The DNA here is from genome assembly GCA_949316375.1 of Mythimna vitellina. Taxonomy (NCBI): domain Eukaryota; kingdom Metazoa; phylum Arthropoda; class Insecta; order Lepidoptera; family Noctuidae; genus Mythimna; species Mythimna vitellina. The sequence goes on from OX438696.1 coordinate 9,907,913, forward strand.
TAAAGCTTTTGCAGTGGTAAAATAATACATTTATTTTCTTTAGTCGTTATTACCCCTTGGGCAAAGACCAGGAACCTGGGGGAGGTACTTCCAGATATTCTTAACTCCCGCCCTCTCGAACCAGTTCTCGTAGTACACGTCTAGATCATCTAGCCACCTCTTTCTGAGACGGCCTTCACGGTTCTTTAGATATAATTATCTATCTCATAAAATAATGCTCAACAATAATATGTTTTATCTTGAAATCTTTATCTTTTATTAAATAAAACAGCTCTAACTCTAAGTGAATGCAGGTAGTATACGAGTGTAGGAAGCCATAAGGAGCGGGTAACGTAATAACTGTCAGACGGACCCGAGTGAAGGGCAACAGGTTACCGGTTAAATAAGAGTATTATGTGCTGCAATTTTGCTGTGCGATGTGGGTAGATATTATGTAGTAGGGGTCAGTATACCAGTATTATTTATGGACTGTTTTATTTGGTAATGTATCGAACTTTATCAGGAAGTGTTTTGCACTTTTTACAAGAAGGGGGTATTTTCTTCCTAAATTTAAAAGTATTTATTATAAATAACGTTCTAAAAATGTTAAAACTTGTTACTCATAAAACTACTTATCTATTAGAAAAAGCACTATTGGCTATCATAAATACTTTTAATTAGTATAATAGTCACTTTTAATTTTTTTCTCGATATGATTGTATCCTAAAAGGCTCGATATGATGGTATCCTAAAAGGTTCGATATGATTGTATCCTAAAAGATTCGATATGATTGTATCCTAAAAGGCTCAATATGATTGTATCCTAAAAGGTTCGATATGATTGTATCCTAAAAGGCTCAATATGATTGTATCCTAAAAGGCTCGATATGATTGCATCCTAAAAGGTTCGATATGATTGTATCCTAACAGGCTCGATATAATTGTACTTCAAAAGGCTCGATATGATTGTATTCTAAAAGTAGATGAGCACCTACTAAGGGTTTGAAAAAAGGAAAAGATTACGTATGTTGACTAAGATATTAATTAAGATTATCTTATTATAAGATTCTGGTAATCAAAAGTTCATCACATCACACTAATAGTATAAAAGCGAAAGTTTATAGTATATATGTAAGTTTGTTACTCTTTCACGCTCAAACGGCTGAACGGATTCTGTTTAAAATTTGGCTCACGGGTAGACATAGTCCTAAAAACATAGGATACTTTAGAATCCGGGAATACTTTCCTTCTAGTTTCTGCCCTGCGAAGCCACAGGCAGTAAGTAGCTAGTAATTTCGACTCATTTTGAATCTTTGAGTAATGCAAATTCACCAGTCAGTAAGCATTTAAGCGGAACTTGCGGCATTATTTTTACGTTGGTTTGATTCCCACCTAAGACAAATGTTTGTTTGATGAGCACGGTCATATGTTCTGTATCTGGGTGTAATTTGTCTTTAATATGTATATATGTATTTAAAAATATATAAGTGTGTTTATTAGTTGTGTAGTACTCATAGCACACACTCTGCTTAGTTTGGGACTCGATGGCGCTGTGTGAAAGTTATGGGATATTATTATTATATTATTGCGCCCACAACTATGATTACTACGATTACACGTGGTTCCATTCTGATTAATTTTCTCTAATTAAATATAATGTAACAAATCAGAATCTCTACATATCTTCAAATCAAATCAACCGTCAGTAGTACAATCTAAGCTATTAACAGCATCGGGTATCGGTACTATCGTTCTTCTGCGATCAAATTAACGCTTCATATAAAGGTTTCTTGATCCAAGACTCAAGCTGTAACACCACCAGCTAGGAATTCCTTTGTTGCGCGACACAAAGAACGAGACAGCTTTATTGAAAGCACTCGTAGATTAACGACCTTTATATAATTTTCTTGCAAAAATACTTTTAAATTGTTGTTGTTATATTGTAAGTGATTTTACGTTACAATGTTATTCAAATTAAAATAAGAAAGTCAGTGACCTCTATCAGTCAAATGTTACTTGAAAATTTGAAGGTACGGTTTGCAAAGAAAACTTATTTACGTAACATCATCATCATCATCTTCCTGCCCTTGTCCCGTTTTATTTGAGGTCGGCGCAACACGTTTTTTTCTTCCATTCTGTCCTGTCATTCGTCACGCTATCACTAACTCCCTTTTCTTTCATATCACTACTCACACAATCCATCCATATTTTCTTTGGCGTCCCTCTACCTCTCCATCCATTCACATGTAAACTCGTAACTCTTTTAGTAGTAACATGCGTTTCATCCCTCCTCTTTACATGACCATACCAAGACAAACGATTCCCTTTCAACTTTTCGGTCACTGGCGCCACTTCCAAACTTCCCGTAATATACTTATTTCTTACTTATCCATTCTCGTCACTCTACACATCCATCTTAACATTCACCACACATTCATGTTTAACCGAGTCTTAGTTAAATATAAGTGAAGTTAAAATGTTATTGTTTAATCTAAATTAGCTAAATATTTTATTTAAGTTATAATTATTAAAAAAAAAAAACTGTTTTCTTTCTTATAATTTTATTGTTGACCAAAATTGACCTTCTTCCCTTTGCTACTACCCAGATACTTCACACAGTGATACAGAGACGAGTGGAACTGAAGAACTAGATTCTGATTAAAGTTTTTCGTTCATGATTCATAATATGTATCTTGTTTTGCTCACTCTACCTAACTGATTCGATTTGACAGCAATGTCGTCACAACGTGGCGCTAAGTCAGTCATATTCTTATTGAATCGCGTAGTACAATTTTTATTAATTTCACTAGCAATTCGTTCAGATTCGCCGATAACAGGGGTGCAATTTCATTTCTGATGGAGTCTCCAAACAAAACTCCTCCATAAACCTTGTCCCAAAAATTAGGGACACAAAAAAACAGTCAAATGAATCGAGTCGAGCCATTCACAAGTGATTCTCTATATATACTAGCTGCTGCCGGCAGCTTCTCCCGCGTGATAGAAGAAAATGATCCCAAGGAAATGTACTACCGGGATAAAGAGTATCCTATCTAATATTCCATTAATAATACTTTTTTTTTAAGGGTGGAAATCATCTAATGACTTCTTGAGTGTCTCAGACTTTTACTGACTAAAACCACACCTGTTTCCTTCAGTTACTAATTATAAAGCTGAAGAGTTTGTTTGTTTGAATGCGCTAATCTATGGAACTACTGGTTTGATTATTGAAAACTATTTATCGAGAAGGCTGTAGGCTATATAACATCTCGCTATGACCCACCGGAGCGGAGCAGTAACCAAAGAAGCAGGTGAGACATACATATAGATAATCTTAAAATCGTTTGTTATCTCAAGCAGAGATGGTTATATTTTAAAAATAATGTCGTCATTTCACTCTTTACATTATATAGAATTGTTTGTTCATTTGTTGTAATATATACATTGCTTTTGCAATATTTTTTTATTTATTTATTATTATTTATATTGTTAACGTATTATTTATTAATAATTGTAATTATTTATTTTACTTGCTTTTATTTATATAGCCTCTTTTTTATAATGTGAATGTGAGAACACTGTAGACTCCGCGAATTCTTAGGTTCCTTTTTATTATGATTATTTTTATTGTACTTTATTGACCAGTCTACACTGTCCTTACATAATAAATCCAATATATTGTAAACAGAAAATATTGTATCAACAAATTCTTTTTTAAAAGAGTAACCATGGAGTTTCTTGCCGGCTCTTCTCCATAGGAAACGACCAATTTGGAACCGTGCACTAGCTTCTGACGTTTTATAAGTGCCCATGTAGGCCTATGTGAAATAAAAATCTTTGACTTGACTTGACTTGAGAATATGTCTTCACAGAATCAACAAAAACCAATCTACAAAGAGTGTGTGTACATTTGTGAACTTTAACCGATGTATTTTTTCCTTTTCATATAAAGTATCTAGGCTCTAGAGAGCAGTGGTGACCGAGTGGTAAAGGCCCCGACTTACGAGTTGTAGACCGAGGGTTCAAACCCAGCCAGGCGCATTATTTTGTGTAATTAATTTCATCACCACTGCTCTCAAAACGGTGAAGGAAAACATCGTGAGAAAACCGGCACGTTCTAGAACCAAAAATTCGAAGACATTTGACATTCACTAATCCGCACTGGGCCCGCGTGGTGGATTACGGCCCATTTCCTCTCCTAGAGAGGAGGCCTGAGTTCCAGCAGTAGGAACATTATAAGGCCAACTATGCTAACTAGTCTCTACTAGCGGCAGTCAAAATTATGCCAAGGGAACATGAATGGATGGAGTTTCTTGCATGCGTTCTTCTCCTTATAGATCTACACTATGAAATGTGCAATTAGCTTCATTTTTCTGACTGATTGATTTCTTGACAACAGTTTCTGGGACATAGAATCCGATTATTCCATCACTAAATCAAAATCTTCACAAATAAAATCCCTTAAACGTTGTACTGTAAGTAAGTTACCCATTGAAAGGAAGGATAAATCAATTCTACGTAAAATTTGGTTCGCCCTTGAAGACTGATGAGCCACGTTACCTTAGTTTCGGTACTTCGGTAAACTATTGGAAAGCACTGAACGATTCTCCTTTCGAAACACACAGCAGCGTGAAGAGTAATGACTTCATGGCAGAAGCGTAAACAGAGAGAGCGCGGTTTGTCCTAGGTCTATATAAAGTGAAATTATGTTTAGCAATAGTAAAAAGTTCTACATTTTTGTAACAGTTTTTGTTTTTTTTTTTTAGGTGGGTAATCAAATAAGTCCTCCCGCTCTGAGTAGAGTGAGACGGAGTGTGAAACTTTTACTAAGGTAGGCGCTAGATAATTTTTTTTACAACACTTTTACATGTAAATTTTTTTCGTCAGTTTGAACTAATTAAGGCTGGTGTTTCCTAGCTGATTACTCCAAGAAACCCTGAAACAAACTTAAGGATCAAAGCAGGTCAAAGTCTCTTTTAAATTCCATACAGCAAACATGTAATCAATGGTCAAATCATATGAAAACCATGCAGATTAGTGTCTGAAATGGTCTTTTGAGGAAAGAACCACACAGTGAGTGGACCTGTCCAGTCAGTGCAAGCATTTGTCAGTATTCGTAATTGAAGACATTAGATAAGATAAATTACAAAATCATTCCCATTCAACTTCTGAAGCGCGTTTTCATGAATGTTAGAGATCGCTTTGAAAAGTGCCAGAGCCGCGAAGGATAACATTTGAATAATGTTATTTTTAGGGTTCCGTACCTCAAAAAATAAAAAAAGGAACCCTTATTGGATCGCTTTTTTGTCCGTCTGTCTGTCTGTCTGTCCCTATATCTCAGAAACGCGTAGAGGTATCGAGTTGAAATTAAAAACGTCTGCGGTCCCTTGAAGCTGTGAAAAATCAAACTTTAAGCAAATGAAAAAAAAAGATGCGGCCGTCTATGTCGTAAAAAACGTATATTTCGACTTTCAAGGGAATTAAGGTTCATAAGGTACTTCCCGTTGAGCTATAATTCCTGAAATTTGGCATGAGGCAAGGTCTCATAGCACAAATATAGCAAAAAATCTGAAAAGCGTAAACTTGTAGTTACGTCTCAAAAAAAAACTTTTTTTGCGATACGGAAAAATCTTAGTAAATCAATTCGGGAATTGAACTGTTTTCATGAGTAAGTTTGTACGGAACCTTCAGTGCACAACGTATTTTTTAGAATAATTAGTATTTATAATATCAGGTTTTTTCTTGGGGGGAGAAATCACTAATAATTTCTTTCGCTCTGGTTGACAAGACAGAGAATGTCAAACATTTATTGACTAAAACCAACTCGTGTTATTGAAGGTACCTTTGCAGTTCAAGGACCGTGGTAACTCTTTGGAACAGCTCTAGGGTTTAGGGCATTTCAGACTTCTACTGAATAAGACCACACCTGTGTCCTTTAGTTGCTTTTCGTGTTCTAGTACTACTGGTTTCCTTTTCAGAAATTTCCCATGGCCCTAGCGCGCATCGCTTTGAGGCATGTGGAACACTACGTGCCGTCAACGATTTTGGCTCAGTCCGTACGGATATCGGATGACCCGAAAGTGAGCTACCCACTGCTTGTCGTCCACCGCACGGTCGCAAAGCTGCGAGCCTCCTCGCCGGCATACACCGCGGGATTTGGAGGCAACAGTTTAAGAGAAATTTCCTTTAAATTGACATTAAAAACAATGTAGACACTATTATACATGTCTGAATACATTGCTTCACTATCCACACAAGACCGGCTGCTAGTGCGTTACCCGTTTCAATTAAACTAAACCCATTAAACGCAACATCACTTGCATATGCCGCGCACAACACTACTTTTTAACTACGTTCTGCTATCATGATGCTGGCTATTGTAATTGTTACTGTGATATGTACGTTTAATACTTGTATTAAACTTATTTTGTTAACATATCAGTAGTCTAAAGTTGTACATGAAACTTAATAGTAGTAGATAGATTATATAACTACGAGATAAAGCAGTGACTTTAAGTCGCTGGTAGAATATTGAATTCTGAACGGAGCGCAGGTGGCTGAGGGCAGTGAGAGTTTTATATAATTAACTCCAGAGTACAGTGAGGGAGTTAATATAGAAATCTGAGTTGGAGTTAATATAGAAAGGTGAGTAAGGAAATCAAGACACTCAAAACAAAGACAGGTTTGTCCTCAATTGTAATCTACTTTTTACACCTTCTTCGAGATAATAACAGACAATGTATAAAAACGAACTATTTATTAGTTAAATGTAGTATTATTTATTACTTCCACTTATTCTTCAAACTGTTTTTTACACATAAATTTAATTCATATAATAAGGTTCTAATCTAAACCATACCCGCTGTCTATCGTCTACTCCGGCTATGGTTGTAATTTCAAAGGGTTTTAACGTTCCAAAACCAAATCACTTTATATCTCTAGAGAACGTCCATATATAATTAAGTCCCTATATAGGACATTTTTGAGGATTAATAAATGTTTTTAGGGTTCCATACTTTAAAAGGAATCAAAATTCATAGGGTGCTTCCCGTTGACCTAGAATCCTGAAATTTGGCATGAAGCAAGGTCTAGGAAAAAATCTAAAAACTGTAAATTTTTAGTTACGTCAAAAAAAGCTTTTTTTTCTATTCGGAAAAACCTATGAAACTCAATTCGGGAATTGAACTATTTTTATAGGTGAGTTTGTATCAAACCCTCAGTGCACGACTCGCATTTTCCCAGTTTTAACTAGTTTAATATAAGTCACTAGATTAATAATAAGCATAATCAGCCTTATAATGTTCCCACTGCTGGGACTCAGGCCTCCTCTCTATGAGAGTGAATGCGCCGTAATCCACCAAGCAGGCCCTAAAGCGGATTTGTTGATGTCATACGTCTAAGAATTTTGGATCCTAGGATATGCCGGTTTCCCCACGATGTTTTCTTTCAGAGTTTTGATAGCAGTGGCGATGAAATAAATTACACGAAATTGCAGAAGTCGCTAATCTAGCATTAATTATTAAAAAAAAATATATATGTTTTTGGCTTTACCATAAGCTAAAATTATATTGAAAAAAATTCTTCTGCACAGGCCCTTAGCTGCAGATACCTAATTTTTTAAACTTTACCCCACACTAGGAATTATTCCTATATCGTGGGTGCGTTCACAAACACGTAAACGCACTGTATATAAAGACGCCCAGGTCCCAGAACCAGAACAAATATCTGTATGATAATTTTCGCATCTGAAATGTACGTAAATTATGAAGATTTGGTTTTCGACGTGAACGTTTGTCCGTCACGTCCTAGTTAGCAAAGCCCGCCTTACATCCTGGTTCATAATAAACATAAACCATCCCAACGATTTATGCGAGTGTAAAATCGTTTCTCCCTTGTGTATTTTATTTATTTTTATAAAATATTGCTCATAAACTTTTAACATAAAACAAGGCGATTTTATTGGTTCTCTACGGCCAGCGATGCAATAAACAGGATATCGCGTCATAAATTTGTGTGGATTGATACTTTTGAATTGATACCGTCCATCTAACGGTCTTTTGATGGCTGGTTATATATACTTCGCTATCTTAGTTTGGCAGCTGTAAGGATATTTTTGCATTAGTATTTAGTTGTATGGAAGAGCGAATCATCGACTTATGTGGAAAGGCCCTTTAAATATAAAGAGAGGACTGTTGATATATAGAAATTGCCCGTTATATCGTTTTCCTGCCCACCATTTAGCGATTGTCAGTTTTGCCCTTTATTGTATACTAACTTCTGCCAGCGGCTTCGTCCGTGTGAATGTTGGTTACTGCTGACGCAACGTCGAAAGCTAAGATGGATATAAAGTAGCTTACGTCCATCCTTGGAGTTCAAGCTTGCTCTATACCAAATTTTATCAAAATCAGTCTAGCAGATTAACCGTGAAAGCGTAAAAGACAAACAAATAGAGTTATTTTTACATTTATAGTATTAAGTATGGAAAGAATGGACTTTATCTTGAAAATGTATTATACTCAAACATTTGTTTCTTTTTTTTACGTAATATAAAATCGGATGTAAGAAACGAATTCTGTAAGCCCAAATTCCCCTAATATTTTCTCTTTAAGAAAACTTCTCCCCAGCCCTTTTTTATAAGATTCGTACATTATGATTGTAGCAGGAGCACGCAACGCAACCGGTTTTTGCACTAATATGCTTTGCAATACATCAAGGGAAAACACAATAGCAAAGATAGAAAGCACTGCGAGCAACAGTTAACCTAACTGTCGGCAATTTGTGCCAGCATGAAATAGAATAAATCGGTCTGGTATATTGCTCTTACGCAGCAAAAGAATACCCATCTTATTGCCCCTAAAACAGTGACCATAATTGGTTGAAGGATTTCAAGTTGATGTAATGTTCTGGTTTCAGTGCCAACTTGATCCAAAAACCTCGTGTTTCAATAAAATTGAACTGTATGATAAGTTGTAAGGGTAGGGATTGCGTTGCATTCGTTGGCCGTAGGTGCGTATAAGCCAATGTCTATTCCGCTAGAGAGTTAATGGCACAAGTGTTATTGAGCCAGATATTGCCCTGAAATTTAGAATTGTATACACATTAGGCCGAATGTTGTGGTTAGGTCATTTAGTGTGGCCTCATCGGTCTGGATTTGAGCGTACATAATTAACTGGGCAAATAATTGGACCTGCGTCGGGACGTGACGTATTACTATCGAGGGATGTGCGCGGGATGTGGTACCTATTATTCATTTCGTAGTTAAGTTTGTGTGTTCATATACTATGCGTCTGATGGGATTTTGTTAGACGGTAACGCTTAGCTGCTACTTACTTACGTCACTGCATGATTTAATGTTCTAAAATGAGAGATTTGACTACAGTGTAGATAGGCCCCATCTTATGCATCAAAGCTATAGGCAAAAACACTTAGACGCTTTGCAGATGGATCAACTATTACAGTAATTGACAACTAGCTGTCTATATATATCTCAGTGGAACGGCACACACGTAGCAACGATCGATTTGTACAGTGAAACTGGCAACTTTTAAAGGAAACTTTAAAAAAGTTTATGTATGTTTCAACTAAAGGTGCTCTATTTGCAAAGCGCCTTAAATAGGTATGTCATTGATCTGGTCATCTTATAATCTATAAAGCTAAAACAAAATTACATAAAGAATTCCACCTCTTTGAACTTCTTGTATAAACAAGTTTCGTTGAAATGCTACGCAAAAATGTGAACTTAACATTTGTCAAACAATTTAAGTTATTACGACAGACAGAACTGGAGACAGCTTGTCAGCGATGTGGTGCACTTAGCGATCGTCTATTGTTTTACATTTTAGCTCCAGAAAGTTTTTCGCCAGACAAAATAACTGAGGACCAACTTTACATTCCAACCCTATTAGTTGTTTCCATCTGGTTATTTCCATCTAGTCGACGAGTTTTAGTGGTGTTGATTGTGTAATTTTGTTCAACATAAACAAATAAAACATTGTTGTCTTGTGATGCTTTATTATATACACTTAGGGAGAAAAAGAATGTCCTGGAAAGGTTTACTAGATCAGAATTTAAGTATACGTTTAGTGGAGTGAGTCCTACAATTGTTTTACCTCATAATCATCATCATTCATCATCATCATTCATCATCATCATCATTCATCATCATCATCGTCATTCATCATCATCATCATCATTCATCGTCATCATTCATCATCATCATTCATCATCATCATTCATCATTCTCATCATTCATCATCATCATTCATCATCATCATTCATCATCATCATCATTCATCATCATCATTCATCATCATCATTCATCATCATCATTCATCATCATCATTCATCATCATCATTCATCATCATCATTCATCATCATAATTCATCATCATCATCATTCATCATCATCATTCATCATCATTCATTATCATCATTCATCATCATCATCATCATTCACCATCATCATTTCAGCCGAAAGAGGTTTAGTGTTGGCCATGGGCCTCCCCCAATGAACCACAATGAACGGTCCTGTGCGTCTCGCATTCATCGGATTCCCGCAACCCTTACCAGGCCATCGGTCCACCTTGTAGGAGGCCTTTCAACGCTACGCCTTCCAGTTCCGGTCTTTTTGTTACTTCACATGTTCTAATATTATTATCTAACTAGTTTTTTAATAGTCAAGGCTGTAGATAGCTTTTTTGATAAATCGCGCCTGAAAGTCTGACCGTCAGTCTATCCTAGGAATATCGTGTCGCCAGTAACTGGAATGTGAAGGTTAGAAAGGCAGTGGCTCCATGTAAAACACGGATATTCAGCCACATCTGGGTAAATTGTAAGACGATCTCAATCTAGTTAGGAAAAGGCAGAAAGATGATGATTCTACCCATGTGATTCTGCTTGCTTCTAGAAATGTACTGGTCCGATTGCGATAATTTTTTCACCGATAGAAAGCTGCTTTATTACTGAGTGACATAGACTATATTTTATGTATGCGGGCGAAGCCGCGGGCAATAGCTAGTCGTTAATGCTCATGGGTCATCCAAAAGGGAACCGCGGGGTCCTGGGACACAAGGCAGAGAAAGAACATAGGAGTGGGTTTTAGTCAGTAAATGTCTGACACGTCGCTTCCACCCCACCCTAGAGCGAGAGAAGTTATTGGATGATTTCCTACCTAAAAAAAGGGTAACCCGCGAACCCTCTCAGTTCGTCTAACCCTATTAAATGCCTACTTCATGCAAAAGTTTTTCAATAGGCTTAATTACCAGCAAAACATAAAACAAAAATATTGAAAGATAATTTAAATTTTGCACTACCTTGGACCATTTATCTTAACTGCAAGGAAAATTAGAGATTAGAATAATCTCTCGCAACAAATACCTACATTGCATTAGAATAATGCAATGTAGGTATTTGTTGCGTCACAGAATCGCCACCCGTATCCAATTCCGTAACATTGTTCAGTGGCGTAATTTCTGCGCAAATGATTGTTGAAAGTGTAGGGCAAATACAAAAGACGGTGGACACTCAACCCTCGGAACCAAGTAGAAATGAGACCTCGTTGTCGACTCCTCGGTCCCTGAAGTAGTTAATAGCTACTTTTGAAGACACTTGTTACCTGAACAATACGTAGGGTTTAGGTATAGGCGGTTTTATTTTTAATGGAGACCTTTTTCAATACTTTCACTGTTATATATTGGTGGATATTTTACCGGTAGCTAATAGCTATAAATATTTAGCATAAAAGATGATTGTGTTGTCAGGTCCAGACGACTGGACGTCAACGTCATGTTTTTCAAAAAACCTCTCGACTAAGTGGCGCCAACAGGTTTTTTTTTTGGTAGGAAAATAATTTTATGACCAATCCCGCTATTGGGCGGAGCGAGAGATAGTGTCATACTTTTACTGACTAAAAACCCACTCCTGTTCCTTCTTTGCCTTCGTCCCAGGGGCCCTGGGGTTTCACTTTCACACTATCCGTGGGTGAATTTCCCTGAAAATCCTCATTCGTTCAATTCTAAATATTTAATTTCAGATAGGACTACAAAGGGTCTTATAAAACGTCAGATTCTAGTGCACCTATTCTTGATTGATGAACAATAATTGAACAGTGTAGAAGACGTGATTCAGAATGAATCCGACAGTGCATGGCTACACATACATTTCAGATCAGAGGTCCGACTAAGACCTCATACACAACTACTTCACAAACAATCAATTCAATTACTTCTTCAATTTTCTTCTTCAATTACTTCATATGCATTTTACGACTTAAACTGAACTGTTAGAGGGATGGAGCTATACAGGGCGTCATGGTAAGGCTAGGTCTGGTCTACCTACGGGTTTGGTAACAAAAAGAACGACCTGTGTAAGAACGCGTTTCCACTAGTGGTTGTTGTAGTAGTATTTTTGTTCTTAGCAACATGAAATTACGAAAATAGGTAACGTTAGGGGATAATACGGAACACTGTTCACGTTAAGCGTACTGTATCACTTTTGGTAACGTTAGGGGATAATACGGAACACTGTTCACGTTAAGCGTAATGTATTACTTTTGGTAACGTTAGGGCATAATATGGAACACTGTTCACGCTAAGCGTACTGTATCACTTTTGGTAACGTTAGGGGATAATACGGAACACTGTTCACGTTAAGCGTAATGTATTACTTTTGGTAACGTTAGGGCATAATATGGAACACTGTTCATGCTAAGCGTACTGTATCACTTTTGGTAACGTTAGGGGATAATACGGAACACTGTTCACGTTAAGCGTACTGTATCACTTTTGGTAACGTTAGGGCATAATATGGAACACTGTTCACGTTAAGCGTACTGTATCACTTTTGGTAACGTTAGGGGATAATATAGAACACTTGCACTGTTCACGTTAAGCGTACTGTATCATTTTTGATTTCAATGGTTAAAACCTCGTCATAACCACGAAACGTGAAATTCGGGTGATATGTAGATACCTACCTCTACCCGTGACTTAATCTTCAAGAAATATCGCTGCAAAACATTTTGTTACATTTAATCAACTTCACATATTTTTTCAGACCAAACATTTTCATCTATATGTACTCGTATATAAAAGGAAAAACTACTGGGACTAGGAGTGTGAAATTTTGCGCAAAGTTTCTTTTTATGACGTAAGAAAACACTATGAATTTTTTTTCCAAAATTCGCTCTTTATGGGAATGTAAATTTGAAAATATTAAAAATACTGATAATAAAAATGAATTAAATATTAAGTAATCATGATTTAAAATTTTTGTTTATAAACCCCGCAATATTATAATAATATAATGTTGCTGAGTTTTACTAAGTAGCAATTTTTTTAGTACACTCTTAAATAAATTAATAGTCATTAAATATGTATCATATTGCAGAAGCTAGTAACAATTATAAACTTTTATCCATTCACAGCATTTAAAAACTTCAACATCAAAATAAACAAATGAATTCGGCCTGCACCATCCTTGACTCGTTCACAAAAAAATAAAGAGGAAATACTCGGGAATAGCATCCAGTTTGCAAGCTTTTCATAATGCCACAAATATTATATTGTAGCGTTTAATTTGAGAGGGTTCCGTGGCTGGTAGAATAATATTAAAAGAGGTTGCTTTGTGAGGTGCTAACAAATTGGCGGTGAAGTTTGCGCGCGGACGCGGGTGTTCGACCAGTCCGGAATACATACAGATGAACATTGCTTTACGGAGCAAGGAATTTTTAAGTTTTTGTGAAACAATTGACGGCACGGTTAGCGCATTGGTTGAGCAATTGATTGCTGCGTTACGTGTCGCGGGTCCGATTCGGGAACAAATATGTGTATTCCCTTACAGATTGTATATTGTTTGCCATTCTAATGCATCCTCAAAATATGTATTTGTAAAAAGATTTTTTACTTTTTTAGGCCCATTTCTGTACAATAAATTAAATAGAATATTAAGTATCTACAAATTAAATAAGTATAACTGTAAAAAGATGGTTTTCCAATATTTCTTAAGCATATCTTATGTAGAGACAAAAGACCTACTTACTGTTTGTAAATAAAACTCTTCTCGCAAAATAAAGCACTTTCTCGCCTGAAGTACAGGTTCACCCTAGTTCAGGCATATAAGCAACTGTATTCTTTTTAATATTTAATATACTTTATTGTAAATGTGCCCTATGTTATAAATAAACGATTTATTATTATTATTATAGATAGATTTTTCTTGACACCCAGAACCGAAACATCTTGTTCTGTAACTGTTCGTGAGTTGAAGTGTTTGTTAACACACCCGTGATACATGAGTAATTGCTAGTGTCCCCACACTACGTTCGTTTAACGTATATAAAAAAAAAAATCTCGGTCGTTCGATAAAAAGTAGAGCAGACGAATCGTACAGTGACGGTAAATTGAAGTGCGTTAGGTATTGATGGATCGACGTAGATTGTTTGTGAAAGGTGCGAAACTGGATCTTGTAGCGGAGTACGGGATAGTCTAGCTGTGGACTGCGATGGGCTAGGTTGATGGTGTACAGACACGAGCAATAAGATATATACTGATGTTGTCACATTTTCTATCTAGCTTAACTTCTGCCAATCAAGAAACAAACGTACGATAATGTGTTATTAATTACCTAACCACAATTAGGTTATTTAGAACAAATTGTCCTACACTTATTTCTAGAATGATAAAAGTTATGATAGATGATAAATGTGACAGCGTATATATATTATTGCTCGTGACGTACACAATTTGCTTTGTTCTCCTTTTTAAGTGTTGATATTTAATGAAAAAGTTTTTATGATGTTTTCACTTATCTAGAAAATGGATAGAAGATAGTTTGTTAATATTAATTGGGTCTTTAAAATTGAAACGTTTCCCAATTGATGTGAAATTGAAAAAATGAATTGAATGTGAATTTGAATTGATTGATTGAATTGATGTGAATTGATTAACTGTTGAATTATGTGTGTTTCTCAATTGATGTGAATAAAGAACATCTGCCTAATGTTCTTTATTCACATCAATTGAGAAACGTTTCAACCACAAATACTCAATTAATATTAACAAACTATCTTCTATCCATTTTAAAATGCTATTCAATACTATAAGCAGTGTGTCTCCCATAATGGAGGAATATTTGAAAAGAGCTCGCGTTGCCGTCCGCCTCCTTTGTTCTCAAATCGCTTGGCTGACACAAGCGTGAGCGTTACGTTTCAATGAACGTAGCTACGATACGTTGTACGTTAGCACGTACAAATCATTCAATACTTACGCGAATTGAGTCAAAATTCCTTCTGTAGTTTTGAAGAGACTATGATAAAAAGAATTTATATTTCTTGATAACCCATAACAGATGGTTCAAAGTATACTTTTTTTTTCTTAGGTTGGAAATCATTCAATGAGTACTCTCGATCTTGGGTGGAGCGAGAGGGCGTAAAATAGAAAAATTAATCATTACAAAAAAAGAGGATAGAGTATATAACATTGAAATTTATACCTACAATTAACAGTTGATTGGAAGATTTGTACAATCTCATGCCTCCGAGACTGCTCTCCTAAACTTGTTGAGTGAGACACCGTGTAAATCGGTGTTTGGTGATTTGCAAAAACTATTGTGGGTTTTGCACATTCAGAGCTTTACGAAAAGGAATATGGAGTAATCTAGAGATGAAATGTTTGGGAAGTATGGAAAGGACTGAATACTGAATACGCTCTACTAAATCACTGCATTTTACAAACCCGTTAACTACGTTGTCAAGGAATATCAGATCACGCGAACGGTGACGGTCATGCAGTGTCTTTATTCTGAAAAAATCTAGGCGCTGTTCAGAGGGACAGCGATGAGCCGACTGACTAATTTCTTCAGATATAAATGCAAGATGTCTGGTGAAAGCTCTTTGTATTTGTTCAACCCTTTGAGAATTACCTGCCTAGAGCGGGTCCCAGGCGATACCGGCGAATTCCAAACGACTACGTACTAGAGTGTTGAACAACAGTATTCTTGTCTTGGGCAATTGGAAGCCTCTTGTGTTTCGCTTTACAAAGCCCAGCATTTGCACCGATTTTTTTAAGATATCATTGATGTGCGGTTTAAAGCTTTTTGGCATCTTATGATATCCCCCGCCCTTGGGCGGAGCGGGAGATAGTTTCAGACTTTTACTGACTAAAAACCAACTCCTGTTCCTTCTTTGCCTTCGTCCTAGGGCCCCGGGTTTCACTTTCACACTACCCGTGGTGCGGCTCAAAGCTGAGTTTATCGTGGACCAGAACACCTAAATCCCGTATTTAACATGTTTTCGTCAACAAAGTGTTACATAATGAGTAGGTTGTAGGAATAGTAGATTTCTTTCTTGAGAAGCGAATATGGAAGCATGTCTGGGCGTGTAGAGTCATTTTGTTGTTTATGCACTAGATTGAACAAGAGCAAGCCCAGTATTTTTTCTGTAGATCTTTAGCCGATTTCACCAGTCCCTATAAAAACTTATTTCAACAAAACTG
This sequence comes from Mythimna vitellina, assembly GCA_949316375.1. NCBI lineage: Eukaryota > Metazoa > Arthropoda > Insecta > Lepidoptera > Noctuidae > Mythimna > Mythimna vitellina. The sequence goes on from OX438696.1 coordinate 9,924,379, forward strand.
AGCTCAGCGTAATCTAGTTTACAGATCGGTGTTAGTCGGTATTCATGTCAAATCGATTTCACCAGCACCATTTCAACCGTGTTTACTAAAACAGAGATTAAATGAGAGAGGACCTAAAATTCCGTAACCGCGTTTTGTGCTTACAACATGTATCAGCGAATTCAACGACCTACTGCGGTTTCAAATGTATTTTTCGAAGTGAAAACGTAATGCGCTTTGTTCATTCACAGTGTTAAAAGCTCAGAAAATATTCTCCTACAAAATGGGTAATACAATACCAAAATAATTTGAAAAATATTGCATGCAGTCATGCAATCATCTTGTAATTATTTTAAAATATATTATTTAAATTATAATTTAACAGACATTATTTACAAAAAAAAAAAAATAGTTGATCTGACCTTAATGTAAACAAATTCTTTTTAAATTATTTTTGGACTATTGTATATGATAGCTGCGACGACCTAAGGACTGAATTTTTGCCTTTACGTGACCACAGCTGCAGGCCGCCGAACTATAATGATTAAATTCTTCTTCATCATATATTTCGTCAAAAGCTAGTATTATCGCCCTTTTCATCGTTATTTTTTAACGAAATATTAACAAAGCGTAATAAAAATAAACCAAACAATGTTTGTTATTATTATGACACTGACAAGAGACAGTGGGTAAACGCGATTAAGCGAGCCGAACGTCGAAAATATGGGCGTTCCGAGTTATAACTGAGTTTAGCGTAAACAAGATTCAATTCATAGCGGTGAAACGCAAAATGGAGCTAAAATCTCGATTAGACGCTCAAACTGAGTTTTGTTTGAAATAATCGCGGTTATTTTTTTTGGTGAATTCCGCCCTAAGTCGTCTGCAAACGTCTTTACTAGTGCATAAGATATTAAATAAATAAAAAAAATTGGTGACTCGCTTCATTTCATTATGGGAAGCTTTCGATCGTAGTACCTCTGCTATTTAACATCACTTATAGCTCTCCAAATTCCCCTATACCTCCTGAACATGAACCAAAGCAAACACATACGGTTGACGTGTTCATAATTTACCGAGAGCGAATCGCTACGTCCCGGTAGGCAACGTCGAACTGTAGACACGTCTCGCTCGCGCAAAGTGTTGAATAACTTAGCACAAGTTCCACTGTGCTTCACTCACGGTACATTAATAGCAAGTGTGATACTGTTTGAGTTGGGGAGACGGTAGCGTGTGACGTTGCGAGGGGGTTAAGGTTTTCTAGGTGTTATAATTAAGGTACACATAAATTATGGGAAACTTAATACCAATCTAAAAGATAGATTAAGGGGACAGGACCTAAAGCGCGGTCACTCTCAGAGTGCATACTAAAGAAAGAAATGCACAATGATAGAATGCTTGCAAAATATGAAGCATTTTAGAGACTTACCAAAAATCTACAGATTTGATTATAAAATTAAAACAATATGACGGTGAAACGTTGATTTTAGAAAATTCTGACAAACCATCAGAATTATTGCATGTATATTAGAAAAATAAATAAATAAAATAAAAATTCTCTTTATTCCACTACCTACAACTTTAGAAACCTTTTTTAGTTATAGAAACTATTATAAAATATATAAATCTACTGCTCTTCCTCTCAATCTATTTACATTATCTCGTTCCTTCATTTGTTTCTTCTACTCTAGTTTGTTATCGCTATTCATACCGGTCGCTTCTATGGCATAGGCTTCCCCTAAACTGTTCCACGTACGTATATTAATCCGGTTTTTAAACCATACAATTATTTTTTGGAGGCTTTTTCGTGTTATTTTTCTATAGTACTTAATTTGCTGTATTATGTTTTGAACAGCACTGTCTATAGCATAATCAGCCTTTTAATGTTCCCACTGCTGGGACTCAGGCCTACTCTCTAGGAGAGGGAATGGGCCGTAATCCACCACGCGGGCCCGTGCGGGTTGGTGAATGTCACATGTCTACGAATTTTTTGGTTCCAGTATATGCCGGTATCCTCACGATGTTTTCTTCACCGTTTTGAGAGCAGTGGTGATGAAATAAATTTCATAAAGTAATGCGACTGGCTAGGTTTGAACTTGCGTCCTACAACTCGTAATTCGGGGTCGTTACCACTCGGAACACACTATCTATCTAGCATTTAGCCTGAAAAAAATTACATATTGTTTTCTGATTCTGTTTACTACAGTGGATCCTATACTTATGCGCATTGCAAAATTCGCGATTAGCTTCTGTAGTCCCATTAAGATTTTGTTTGGTTATTTATATAATCTTAACGGGACTACAGGATTGTTGTGTAAGCACAACGTAATCACACTAATATTATAAAGGCTAACATTTGTATATGTATGTTTGTTATTCTTTCACACTGAAATGGCTGAACGGATTTAGATGGGTACTAAGATAGCTTATTTCGTGGATTAACTTATTTAAAGGTTATTTTATGAGGAAAAACTAAATCAACGCGGGCAAAGCCGCTGGTTGAAGTTAGTTTCAAATATAAATTTATATGTCGCCATTTTTATTTTAAACTACAAACACTTCAATTCCATTCATTTCTCTCGTCTCTTTTCTAGGAGATTGTCATAGTGTATGTATGAAAACTTCCATAAATATACAATAAGCAAAGAGGTGTATCAAAATAAAAGGTTCTCTCGTCTCGAACGCATTTTCCAAGTTCCAACGTAACATTTCTATCGTGGAAATGGTATTTGATTCTTTCGGGGGATAGGAAAAGTGATAGCTTTAGAAATAGATCCAGTTTAGATTATTTTGCAATGCTTGTGATTCCACCAAGCGTGGTGATCAGAGTGCGATTGGGTGGTTGGCTTATTTTTTTAAATTATTTGTAAGTACCAAAAAGTATCTTTATCCAAAATCGGAAATACAAATAGTTTTTCAAATACGTTAAATATTAACCTTTCGCGCGTATAGGGGTATTATTATTACGTAATTGCGCGCCTTTTTACTAAAATCGCCCAAAAATATTAATAAAAATAATCGTTTTGGGTAGACCTTAGGAAAAACGAAAATATTTTATATATTATATTTTTGGACGAACAGTTACAGCTTAAGCGATTTTCAAGGTCGTTTAAGTTATACAGACGTATGTACAATGAGGAAACTTTCAAGTAACAGATGCACATACTGAAATGTGACGTCACCGCCATTAGCTTGTGCGTGTACAAAAGCGATAGCGAGATAAACCCCCGCGCTTCCTCATACTAATGTTTGAAATACTAATTACTGCTTCATTACCAATATTTTGATAATGTTTTAAGAAATCATATTTTGTTTCGTGTTTCATAAAATATTGTACAAAAATAAAAATAGACAAATACCCAACTGTTCATACCTTCTTTGTATGAGATGAGAAGAGGTCCTTGCCTTGTTAGATGAGATGCAAATTAGGATGAAACTTAGAACATGCTCTGGAAGAATATATGGGTTTATTTTTTATTCCGGCACCTAGTACCTATCATGTAAATTTGCAACTTTAACGCGGGCAAAGCCAGAGGCAGAAGCTTATTTATAAGTATTGTCGAACATAGCTTTTAACTTAGAAAGATAAAAAATACCTACTTTAGGGAGTAGCGCCGGAGGTGAAGTATGATGAATGTCACATGTCTTCGAAGTTTTTGGTTTTAGGACATGCCGGTTTTCTCACGATGTTTTCCTTCACCGTTTTGAGAGCAGTGGTGATGAAATAAATTATACAAAGTAATGCGAGGAGGAGGTTCTAGTTTCGGCTAAATGTATGTTTTTTTTATGTCTGGGTATATATATGGGTACCTATTAGTTGGTTAACGGTTTATCACTGTTTAGTAAAATACGATTCTACTCTACATTTGTAAAGCGCACAGCCTTGTGGAACTATAAATAAGTACATCAACAGGAACAGGCACGTCAAGAATGAACAGGCATCTTCTGGTCTAGCTCGTTTTATCGTAGGCAAGATTGAGGTCAAGAACAAAAAAGATAATCACGAAAAAAAACCCAAAGAAACAGAAGATTAACACACACAACGTTGATGAGACAATACTGGATTGTATCATCATACTCTATCAAAACATAAAACAAGGATAAAACGGATCGCAATAAAAACGGAGCCGAGATCCGTCCGATGATTGATGTCAGTTAAACGTTGTAATTACGAACGTCGCGTGCCACCATTGTGCGTTTACATTTTAATGGCAATCGCCATTTTTCATTGGCCTCATACAACTGGCTTGATTAATGCTTATATTTTTATTAAGATTTTTCCGCGATATGGCATTTATTTATTAAGATTTCGCTCAGAGGTCATAAAGATTAGGTTCCTCATCCTTAATAACGCAGCACTAACAAGGTTTTTGGTACATCTTTATAGTTGCGGTTAGGCAGTGACGCATGGAGCGCAGTATTTTAGAAGTCAAACTTACAGATCATCCACGGGTAGTGGGAAAGTAAAGCCCGGGGCCCCGGGATAAAGGCAAAGAAGGAACAGGAGTGGGTTTTTAGTCAGTAAATCTGACACTATCTCTCGCTCCGCCCAAGAGCGGGATTTGTCATTAGATGATTTTCCCATCAAAAAAAAAACTTACAGATCATATTATACTCTTTAAACAGACCTTTTTTACTGTCCATTCAACTAATTTTGAGTTTTATTACGTTGGTGGGATGATAAATGACGATTGCGTTAAACAGTTGGTATTATTACCAATTTTTTGCTTTTAATGCCATCCTTATGTCTACAGAATAGAACTCAAAATATAACCTATTTTGAGTTCTATTCTGTAGTAAAAAAGTAACTGATAGTAAAAAAAGTTTGTTAAAATTTCTAATCTTAACGCGAATGGAGTACATAATACCTACTGCGTTCCTCCATACGAATTGTCGATGTGGGCGGAAAAGTCCAGCAAACTAAAATAGGACTGGACAGTACAAAGTCGGATGGCAAATGATCGTAATTTAAACTTGACATCTGAATGATAGCATAATGACAGTAAGCGGCACCTTGAATGAGCCGGCCGTAGATGGCGAGGCGAGGAATTTCATAGAGTAAGAGCCCGTGGCTGCCAGACTTTCGTCATTTTATAAATACTGATAGCTTGTCAATGCATGTCCCCAACATAGGTACGAACGATGTCCTACTATGAAGTTTCAGTTATGGTGGATTTGACAGGTAACTGAAGGGTAACAAATGTGTATAGTATAGTAACCTAAATTCATTTAAAGTTACTTTTTTTGCTCTTAGTATTTTAGTCTATTAGAATTGACAAGAGTGGAGACGCGAAACATGTCTTAGATCAGAAGTAAGGGAAAGAAAACGCTGTTGTAATAAGAATAAGGCAAGAAATACCTAGCAACTCGTTCTATGGAAAACAAAACCACTTAAAGGAACTTGAAAGGCTTATAGGATACAGCCACTAGCGTTACGTATAAAATACCTACCAAACTTTACTGTAGATAGCAGTTTATTTCTATATTAAACCTGTGAAATTACTGTACTTAAATCATAATTATTAACTGATAAGGTTTTTGTGTGATTGACTTTTCTGATATAATAAAATAGGCGATATCTTTTCCTTTACTGGCCATTAAACCGACCCAGGTAATTTTATTTTGTTTTTCTGTGAAAACAAAACAAAAATGTGTATTGGAAAAAATGTACATAATTAGATTACATAATACATATAATTTAGTGACGATCGTTTGGCCTGTCGCGACGTCTACATAGGATCTAAAATTGAAAATCCTATGTTACGGTAACAAAGTTCTCCGTGCGATTAGAATATATGCAACAGTCCGAAATCAACCATCGCGAAGTTGCAGTAACCAGATACAATACCCGTCTGGTCGGAGGATCCTCCCTTTTTAATGTAGGTTTGCGGGACCGATGTCAACATACCTCTAAAGGAGCCGCGACAGAGTGACTTTAACGCGATCGACAAGTTTATATCGTTCGGCGCTCCGATTGGCCTGCTTCAACCTCTTAGCCAATCAGTGTTGAGATAAAAAGATCACACACTTGGTGCACTGATCACGACGGAGATGGCGGAACAACGTGGATGTTTTTCTCAGGAATTGGCAAGAAGCGTATAGGGAATAATGTAAAGAATGGGAGGCGGCCTTTGTCCAGTTATGGAAAAGTGCAGAGAAGCTCATAATAATAACAAACACATGTTACGAGTACGTACGTATTTGAATGTGTGGCTGGGGCTAAAACTGTTAGGAAGTAAACCGTTAAATCCCTTTATAGTCCAGTTAAGACAGATTCCAGTCAATATAAGTCACTAACTTAAATTGCTCGGTCAGTGTAAAACTTTGTAATGTAACAAAGTTCTGTTAACACTGCAGAATGGCCCGATTCGGCCAATTTGCTTTAGTCTGAACAAAACCAGGGCTATTCTTTGGCTACAGAGAATTTTGTTATAAAGCTTTCACTGTAAAGTTTTTTTTGCGAAATGTTTCCTGACAATTTGGGAAGTTTTATGAAAGCATAGTTTTTATTTTTTATTTTAAAGCTAATAATATTCTTTTTTGTCGTAGGTTTAATGCTTTTTTCCACCCTTGTTATCTCAAATAGATTGATTCTTATCCCGGTATTCAAATTGATAACTAGTCTCTAACTTGCAAAAGTAAATAGAGTTGAATTTTCAATATTCTTGAAACTCCAAATTCTTTAAATTCAAGAAACCGAGTGTAATATCTACAATTTTGCAGTTCATCTATCTAATAATTTAAGAAAATGTTTAGAAAAATACATAAAGTTACCAAAAATATTAATTGTAAACAACTTAAGTTTACGATAAATCCCGTAAATTGTAAACATTTTATTTTCAAAAATATTCAAATAAATTGTGCATTATAATTATAAAATTTTAATGCAGGTTTAGACTCTCGGAAAATTTGTTACAATCTTAGGCTGGCCTCATACATCCGGAATGGTTCTCTGGATTCATAATCTAAAATTTATAATCTTATTTCCGGCACCTTGCTTCACACATATCTTAAGGTAAAGATTTGTGAAGATGGGAATACACATGTTGTGAAATCATAATCTTAAATTTTCCAATCCGAAACCCAGAACGTTCGTCAGTATCATTCTTACATATCGATCAGAGAAATAAATAATCTGAAAATTTCAGAATGTGTGTGGACCATAGGTACTGATATTGTATGGTATTCCGGTCTTTCTAAATTATTAATATGAATTCAACTGACCAGCTGAGGATTAGGGTTTTTCCAATAGTTAATTCGGTCACAGGTATTATTATATTATTTGAATTATACCTAATTCAAATCCGGCAACCAATGAATAAATGAGCATCAACCAACAACTTTCGAATAGTTTTCAGTACAGTCGCGTTCAAAATTGCGTGGGAACGAGTCGAATTCATGTTCGTTGAGAATGAAAGAGGAATCGTAAAAGGCTTTTGGATTGAGAATGCTGAATCATCGCGGCGTCGAGTGGCGGGCGTCGCGCCGCTCTATACTAGTGATGACGTGCAATAACGAGCTAGTGATGTGTTCGTGTCGATAGATTTGAAAATTAATATTTAATGGGTTTGAAAAGTTAAGGAAGGCACCGGGTACCTTGGCGCATCTTTCTTAATGCGATTTTTAGTTCAATAGGAAATTAACAATTTTTTTTAAACATTTCATAATAATAGTAATATTCCTTTCCCCACACTAAGAATTGCTTTCAATAATAATAATAACTTTTTATTTTCAGGCATCGGAGGCCCATAGAAAAATACATAAAATAATCTTAATAATAAAATAATACATATTATAAAAACAAAATTTATTGAACTATAATTATACACATAATGTAGTCGGCGTCGTGTTGCGCTGCGTCGTTCCGCAACACGTGCTGTGTTGTGTGTTTTGTATCGTAAGTTTTTTTTTAGATGGGTTATCTTCTAATGATTTCTCTCACTCTAGGGCGGAGCGTGAGGGTATGTCAGACTTTTACTGACAAAAACCACTCCTATGTTTCTTCCTTCGTTGCCTTGCGTTCCAGGGCCCCGGGTTTTGTTTTCAGAAGCAAACCGACGACTTACGAGTCTAAGTCGTCCTCGACGGCCGATTACCGGTCGGTCAGACAGCGTGCTACCGATCGCTCGCCGTCTTCTATATCATGGGTGCGTTCACAAACATTGTTCCACACGGGAATAGAAACGCGACATGCAACGTAACAAACAATCGCTCAAACACTGCGCCTGTCGTGTTCTTAAAATATTGTAATGTTGTTAAGGATTTCGAATTTAGGAATATTCCGTTCAGGTACATTTAAATGTTTTCTAAGATTCTGATGTTATTATTTGATTACCGCTTAAAAGTTGAGGTTTATTACACTGAGCTGGATCCATCTGTTGACATTCGTCGATCTAGTCTATCGACACATTTTTTTCGGCTTAAAATCTCAACGCACCCCTGTAACATCACTACGGTCACACCATAAGAACTAGTGCCTAATCTTGCGCGGGATCTCAAAAGGAGGGTTTGAAAGAGGCACACTGGTGTCTGTTGCCTGATGAAAAACCGGCTCAAGTGTCACCGTCCTCTAATATTCACCCCGGTTCTTTGTTTCGGGCGATTGACAAAAATCGCTACCGTGTGTCGAGCCCAGGGCACTACCGGAGTACCAACCTCTGTTTACATACATTGCAATTTGTTTGTGTAGGTCCACGTGAGCGCATTTTCGGTTTAGCGGCGTTGTGGACTTACCGGTTTACGTTCGGTTTTACTTTAATACATGGACTACAACGTTTACGGAGCGAAGTGAAACACAAAATGTACGTGTTCGGGGATATTTACTTTAGTTAGCGGTTGGGACCTGGATTAAGGGGCGGGTTTTGCTGTACAGATTTTAATTTCTATCACAATGTAAGCATAAAAACTAGATAAGTGGAAATTATGTTTTTTATTGTGCCACCGTTGTTCTTTTCTGATTAATATTCTTGCCTGATCCAACACAGTTGAATTGCTTCCAATTCGCTTCGACGCTTTTCTAACTGTCTTCACGGTTCATTCTGAATTTCAAGAGTAGCAGTGGTTAAGTATAGTGTGACGGGATTGTACTGTACTATATTCAAAACTAGACGGAATTTCCTTTTTTATTTACAACCTTATGGTTAAATAAAAAGACTTGCCTCACACAAGGATTTATATTCCTGTGGCATGAGTGCATCCACAAACTCACTCTCACTCTTATGTATACTCACATACACAGGCTGATATCTACATCCAGAACGCGTGAACACGTAAAAATGTTCCGTGCGGAAATCGAATCCGTGACACGAAGCGCAGCAGCCAATCGGTCAATCACTGCGTCATATTCATTAAAAAACCTCAAATCTAAGAAGTACCTTATGATAGTTCTGACAGATTAGATAAAAGGGATGGGGTCAAAGAAATCGATTACTATAATATCCGATTCATAAGAGATATTGATTTCATTTCTTTGTATTTACTAATCGATTACAGTTTTACAGATTCATATAATAATAATATTTGACTTTACCTACAAAGATTTATTTAAAATAACAATAACTTATTTAATTTAAATTTAATTATGCGTTTTCGTTGACAGTTGGATGTCAGCTGAAAATTAAATACTAAAATACGCTTGGAATGAAAACGGTTCGTTATTACAAGTACGATTATCCAGACATTATTGACGATTATACGTATACAAGTGAATTTGAATGACTATTCAAATTCCTGCGACTGCAACACTACGGTACGAAATCTAGAACCAAAGCTATGTGTTGTACAAATCGGTTATTTTGCTTCGTTTCAGATATTTTCATTTAAATTTATTGATTAAAAATAATATATCTTGTGATAAAATAAAAATAGCCTCATAATTCAAAAAGTAATAAAAGTAAAGTTATTTCAGCTTGAAAAGTGTGAAACGTCAAATGGTACTTCTTAGATTTGATGGCCTTTAGGTATTTATAAAAATTTTGCTTGCTGCATACAGTTTAAACTAAACTAAAATAACAATGTACCAAAGTGACCTAAGGTACGTTGGAAATAAAATGTGTCCGTTAGATACTGATAGATTGGTTTTAGGAAATAATTCTCTTTAAAATGGCATCAGCTTAATAAGTACAAGTATTACATTCACACCTTTTTCCATACCGTTGAGTCATTAAATTATTATAATTCGTAGCTGTTAAACTAATTCTAAAAAGAGACTGTGTCTGTTACAAGCAAAACAATAATTATCCTCCTGGCTAAATTTCGATCACGGTGACCAGTATTCGGATTCCGTTGATACTGGTAGCCAATTAAGTACCCAATAGATATAACAGTGCACAATTGTACACCAACATGGGTGCACACTATGTTCCTTCATTCTCATAGTATGATGAGACGGTAATCCAACACGGTTGGGGTAAGAACAGGCGCAGAAACAACGGCTTTACGTACTTTCCGAAGCATGCAAGTGCTACGCCACTAACTTCCAAACTCTAAGCTGATAACTGAGAAACTCCTAATGAAAATATTCCTGTACTTATTACAGACTAAACTAATGATACAACTATTTACTTCAGAGAGTTTCATTATTAAAGAAATTGTTTTAGTCTTTTGTTTTCTTTCCGATTCCGATTGTTGCAATTACTGTTATTGTAACTGTAGAAAGTCAATTAGCTCGCAACGGGAGACCTCTATAGCACTCGATATCTGAAGTCAAAGAACGGTAATTAAGCTTTAATTTATAAGATGTTTGCTGTTGTAAGAAGTTGTTTTGCAGAGTGCTTTATAAGTATTTTTATTATGGACGAACATAATCTCCAGAGTTATATTTCTGGGCTGCGTGATTGTTCGAAAGAGTCAAGTCACAGTAATATAGAAATTAGCATTGGCTTACTAGTAAACTATACTCGTTTCATGTTCTAAGTAAAAATCTTCCAACATTAAGTTGTTGGGTAAAATTCACAAAGAGATTCAAAGCGGGCTTTGCTCGAGGTCGTGATTCTCTGGGGAACCAAAGTAGTTCACTGTCCAAGACCTACTAGCTAGAGGGTTAAAAAAACAAATGCACAAGATTGTCTATTTATAGTAGACGCCAGATAAATTTGGCATTGGGCACGCCTTAATTATGGCGGTAAGTCCCCTCCTTGAGGAGTGGCTGGAAAGACCTCACGGCGTCCTTACCTTCCGCATGACGCAGGTTCTCATCGAACATGCTCAGTTCGGGAAGTACCTGCACCGGATTCGTGCGGAAGTAACGCCCGAGTGTCATCACTGTGTGTGTGTGTGGACCCAATGGACCCCGCTTGGGCAGAGCACCGTCGTGTCCTCGGGGGGCAAAAAGGCGGCAGAAATCTCTTGCGCCGGGCCTTGGTACAGGCCATGGTCCGAAGCGAGGAGGAGTGGCAGGCGGTCGCCTCCTTCTGAGAGGCAGTAATGTTAGCAAAGGAGGAGGCTGCACGTGCACGCGCTAGGGCGCGGCCCTCACGCCCCAGGCGCCGGGATCCTGATCCCGATTTCCGGTCACCGTAGGGCGGGCTTGCAGACATCGAGCAATGGGCTCGATGTCCAGTCAGCAGCCAGCTCGCAGTCCGATTGTCCGGTAACCGTCCAGTAACCGTCCGGACCGAGCCTGTCGTCGACGGCGCGTACTCGCGCGTCTCAAGAAGATGTCAGCAAACCTTAGGGGCCCAGCAGGGTCGAAGCATACTGGGGCCAAGGGTCTGTTTCTGAAAGAAAGACTCGGCCCTGGTGTGAAAGGCAACGAAGGAACAGGAGTAGGCTTTTAGTCAAATCTGACACACCCTCCCGCTACGCCCAAGAGCGAAGGATGTCATAGGATGATTTTTCGACCGAAAAAAAATAATTGGAATGAAGCACATTGATTTATCCTAATATCTGCGTAGGTACTCGGAAAATAAACAATGAACTGTTTTTCATAGCTAGAAAACGTAAAGGATCACGATAGATGTCGATTCAAGACAGCATTGTCTTTACTAGCTGACTTGGTGAACTTCGTACCGCCTAACAGTCAATTAATGTAGTGATTGTGACTGATTGTGTGTCACCGGCCCACGCTGAAAACTAGCGCTGCGGTCTCGGGTATTATGCTGAGCGTACGGCCGTTTAGCTCGGAAGTGGCGCATATATTATTTTTTGTTGTCATGGAAAATGTTTGCAATATGTTAGTCTTAAGTTTGCGCCTTTTCCGGTAAATAAAAAGCTTTTCTTTCTTTCTTTGATTACCTTTTAGCTAATAATTGACTGGATGATTGAATGATTAAGACCAAACGTCCCTTAGCTAACAACACCGCATAAGTCATTTTTACCAACTTTACAGGAAACGAATAAAACTATGCGGTGCAGCGGTGTAGAGAGGCCAGCCGACTTAGATCAACTGAAATCTATATCAGATAGGCTGAAATCTATATCATGTGACCAATGGTTTGACGCGCAATGAGCAGCTCCATCTAAAAGCATTCAATTGTGAAAACCGCCAGTTTCCGACTTGAGCGGTGTTGTTCAGATTCAGATTCAGATATATTTATTTGCTATCAATGTAGGTATAGATATAAGATGATACATAGGTCCTCACCTATGTATCCGCTACATTCTACCTTACGGCATGCAAATTCTTAAAAAGTTACTATATTAAAAATAATTACTAATTAAAAGTTATATAAATTAACAATTACTACTAATTAAAAATTATACAAATTCAAAATTATTACAAATTCAAAATTATAAAAAATTAACAACTAACATGTCATCTTAATAAACACTCAATCAGTCAAATCAAATTTAATTGTAAATGTACGTAATAATAGGTTTTTTTTTTTTTTTTTTTTTTTTATTGGGTGGGAAAATCATCCTAATGACATCCCCGCTCTTGGGCGGAGCGGGAGATAGTGTCAGACTCTTACTGACTAAAAACCCACTCCTGTTCCTTCGTTGCCTTCGTCCCAGGGCCCCGGGTTCCGCTTTCACACTACCCGTGGCCCCAGTAGGCTTCGACCCTGCTGGGCCCCTACGATTTGCTGACATCTCCTTGAGGCGCGCGTGGAACAAAACGCGCCGTCGACGACTTGGGCTCGGTCCGGACGGTTACCGGACGGTCAGACGGCGAGCCACCCATTGCTCGCCGTCTACAAGCCCGCGCCTACGGTGGCCGGAAATCGGGATCGGAATCCCGGCGGCGGTTGGAGCGTAAGGACCGTTGCCTCACGCGATCGGCCGCCTCCTTAGCTAGCATTACTGCTTCGCAGAAGGAGGCGACCGCCTGCCACTCCTCCTCGCTCCGGAGCATGGCCTGAACCAAGGCCCGGCGCGAGAGATCACCGCCGCCGATTGCCCTCACGAGGTCACGGCGTTGCTCTGCCCAGGCGGGGCACACCTCCACCGTGTGCTCCACCGTGTCCTCCGGGTGGGCCACACAGTGGCGACACCCGGGCGTCGTTTCCGCACGAATCCGGTGCAGGAACCTCCCGAACTTACCGTGTCCGGTGAGGACCTGCGTCATGCGGAATGTGAGGACGCCGTGAGGTCTTTCCAACCACGCCTCAAAGAGGGGACTTACCGCCATAATTGTGGCGTGCCCAGCACGGGGTCGCGACAGTCGCTGTCGCCATTTCACCATGAGAACTCGCCGGAACTCTGTCCGCCATGCCGCGACTTGTTGCGGCAGCGGAGTTTCGCCCCGGCGTTGCATCTCCATGCGCCGTTCGTGCATGAGTGCAAGGACTGTTGCCTCCAGTTCCCATGGTCGCTGGCAAGCAAGAAGGGTCGCCGCTTCGCGGGAAATCGTCCGGTATCCTCGCACCATCCGTATGGCCATGACCCTCTGGCACGCGTTCAGCCGGGCCGCCGGCTGCTTCCGCAGCCCCGGCGCCCACACCGGCGCGCCATAAAGGGCCATGGACCGAACGATCCCCGCGTAGAGCCTCCGGCAGGAGGCGTCTGGACCCCCAAGGTTGGGCAGGAGCCGCGAGAGAGCAGCCCCAGTCCGATTTAGTTTGGGAGCCAGACGTCGGAAATGCTCGTCGAAATCCCATCGGCACGTAATAATAGGTAAGGTTTCAGTGTCAAAGTAAAATAATAATCTAAACGTAATAAGCTAAATGTCAGTGGTGTCCTCCATAAATTCAGCAGTGGAGTAGTAACATTTATGAATTAAAAATTGTTTCAGTTTCTTTTTAAACATACTATTATTTAGATTTTTTATTTGCCGTGGAATTTTATTGAAAATAAGTGGAGCCATTCGATAAATGCTTTTACGTAGAAGGGTTGTTTTACTACGCTCAATACAAAAAATGTTTGATTCTCTTTTTCTCAACCGGGGATCAACAGGAGTTCTTATTTTGAAAAGATGTTGGTTTGTTTTAACAAACACTGTCACCTCAAAGATGTATAATGAAGGCAATTTCAGAAGCTTCAAAGATTTAAAACATGGCTTACAACTGTCACTTGACTGTAAATTGCATATAGCGCGTATGCATTTTTTTGTGCGATTAATGCGTAATTCTTTTCTGTCGAGTTACCCCAGAAAATGACTCCGTATCTTAGAACTGATCCTACGTAGCTATGGTAGGCAATAAGCACGCAGTCACGGTTCACAACATTGGACAGCTTATAAAGGGCAAAAGCAAAACTGTTAAGTTTTTTACAAATTTCTTCAATATGCGGTTGCCAAGTAAGTTTACTGTCTATTACTAACCCTAAAAACTTTGTGGTGTCCGTTTTTGTGACTGACTGTCCATTGTAACTAATATTAATTGGTAGTCGTTGTCTTTGTCGCTGACTAAAATGCATTATACATGTCTTTTCTAAATTAATTTTTAAATTATTTGACTGCAGCCAATCTACAGTTTGCTTTAGCGTATTATTGATTTCTTGTTCATAATTGTTCAACTCATCCTTTTTTATAATTATTGTACAATCATCAGCAAATAATACCGTTGGATAATTGACACTTTTTGGGAGATCATTTATGTACACTAGAAATAGCGGGGGACCCAATACGCTCCCCTGGGGTACCCCGTACTTCACCTTTCTAGGCTTTGACCAATATTTGATTTCCCGTTTTGTTTTAATATTTATATTTGATAGTTCTGTAATTTGTTGCCGGTTGCTTAAATATGATGTGAGAAGATCTAGACCATTGCCTCGTATTCCACATTTTTCTAGCTTATCGATAAGTCTATTATGATCAACATGATCAAAGGCTTTCGTCATGTCCATGTACAGTGCACAAACGGGTGTTGTGTTATCTACACATGACATAATTTTCTTGAGAAAATCGTAAATAGCAACATTAATAGATTTATTTTTTCGAAAACCTTTTTGTTCATCAACCAGTATATTCTCACTTTCGAGAAAATTGTAGATTCGATTGTAAGCTAATAAAGCTAAAAAAATCAACTGCTCCATACGTTTTGACGAGTTATGCGAACATGAACGTAGGGAACAGCTGATTTTTTTTTTCGCGATTTCATGTTTGGTCCCATAGTAAAAGTTGTTCATAGTGAGGAGTACAATATCTACTCGAAATTCTTACAGTTAATTTTTTAACACCTTATGTAATACTTTCAATTTAATTGTTTGCATTAATTTAATAATATGATTTGGATTAATTGATTTTAACTGTACAAATTTTTAAATTAAAATCATAGATTTTAATTGTGACTGTTTTGATTATTATTTTTTTTATATTTGTATATGAGTCATAAATAAATAATTATTATTATATCATGTAGGTTTACTCTATAATCTATAACACTAATCGAGAACGCTAAAATTCTCTTTTTACACAGTGTTTACTATACTAATGCCAGTCACACATACGAATATAATAATGATACATATCTATTTGTAACCAAAAAAAAGTAAACTATTTTCATGAATGTGAAGTGAAACAATCTTACATTAAACGTCATGGTACAGGTCCAGGTCTTCATTAAAATTGATTAAAAATGAGCTTTTGATCTAGGTAAACTTACAGTTAAAATGTTTGTAGTCATACGATTCTTTTAAAAACAATGAAAAATTGTTAGGTACTGTAAAAAGTACCAATAAATAACTTTTAATTTTTCTTAAATAAAATATTCTCTTTTTTATAAGTCCGTACTCTTTATTTACCTCCTTTGAAATGAGATGAACTCTATTTCCTCCAATAAAAGTTGGCAACCCTAGGCACGGTCCCCCGCATGACCTAAATATATCAAGACAGTCGAACTAATCAAAGTCCCACACACATCATCATCGACGATCCATACCCCAGCGTCCAAGCACTTGATTTAGCAAAGAGCGGTTGGTAATCCCATCAAGATCCAATTGTGGACTGGTTGGAGGCATCCCAGCTATCGCGATGCAAGCATAATGCGCTCCCACAACTCGATTAAAGTTGAAATACTCTCCAGTCTGTCTGGCCACACTTCAATGACAACTTGTTGTACAGTTCGACGGCCCAGAATAGCTTTGGTTAGTCTGTTCGTGTATTAATTTTGTGTTGTGTTGGTACCAGTGATATGACTTGATATTTATATAAATTATGTATACGCATATACACAGAAGAAGATAGATTATTATAAAAAATTGTACAAAGGTAAGTACTGCCTATTCAAAAATAAATTTCTTCCAGTAGACCTGCGTAAGGAGATATTAGAAGAAATGTACGATAGTGTGTAGAAATAAGAAAAGAAGAGTTTTTGAAATCTTAAATTAAAGTTAAAGAAAACCGACCAAGTGCGAGTCGGACTCACGCACGAAAGGTTAACCGCCACCACTACTACATGTACGGCGTTGCGCCACCGGTACATGGTGGACATCCCACCCATACGCACAAAGCGTTTTGAGAACACATTTATTATGCGTACAGCCAAGGAGTGGAATTCCTTGCCGGAGTCTGTGTTTCCTGATAGCTATAACTTGGGGGTCTTTAAGTCAAAAGTGAATAGGTTACTTCTAGGCAAGCGTGCTCTATCGTCAAACGCGAGCCTAACATTAATTAAAAAAAAACCGTCTGTAGCAAAAAAGTCACGTTTGTTGTAGGGGTGCCCTACTTAAATTTCATTTTATTATGCTTTTAGTATTTGTTGTTATAGCGGCAACGAAAATACATCATTTGTGAAAATTTTAACTGTTTAGCTATCATGGTTTATGAGATACAGCCTGGTGAGGGGCGGACAGACAGACGGACGGATGGATAGTAATAATCTCTAAAAAATAACAAATATAAATTAAATAATTAAATATATTACATTTGTATTGTGGTTGTATTAAAAACTATTTATGCTTAATCATTTACTATTCCAAATAAAGTTATAATTAAACTTAACGAATGAAGGGAATTAAGATCGATTAAATTTTTACGTGGAACTATTATTTTTGATGCGTGACCAATTTATTACCTTTCATTGCAATTAGAAAGAAATAACTACTATTTCAGCGAAAAAAGTTCTTGTTATTTTCAGTAATCGGTGTAATAGCTGCAATTGAGAAATAATTGTAATTGGTTTAATTGTTTACAGCTCACAATTTTACATGCAACTTGGTGAAGAATTTTCAAACCACTAGAGGCATCTGTTGGGCTTTTCCCGATTTAGTTCATTTGCCGGTTTTCAAATACGGTTCACTATCGTACGACATCTAGCGAGGGGTGGGGAAAGTTCTGTAGCTAAAAGAATCTCTTTTGAACTGCGCACGTAGTTCCACCATTTCCCTCAAGATGGCGCTTTTTTAAGTTGAAAGTCTATTTTCAGGCCCTACGCGATCTATTTGACGACCTAAATTGAACTGATTAGGGATGGAGCTATATAATTATGGTGTATTGCTCCATCCTTTTTTCTTGCTCAGGCAGTTTACCATGACATTTTAACATGTCATGGTAAGGTTTCTTTCTGGTAGGTTTTCACAATATGTATGAAAAAAAACGCGTTTCATATTATTACTGAAGAAAAGTTGATTTGTTAAATTTATCAGCCCGTAGGGATCGATTTAAATAGATACTATGGCAAACTCCAAAAGTAACTTTTTTTTAAATGTTGTTTTTCTTAGACAAATTATATTTGGCAAAGTTTAATGATTATTACCGCGCCAGTTAGTAAATGTAAATATTTTCCTAAAAATAAATTTCCATTTTTAACACGTGCCATTTGATAACAACGGAGGCGCAATAATTATCCAAAATTAACGAAGGACCACTCTATAATAGATGTTGTTGAATGAGGGCAAAAAATTACCGCCGCAATTATTTCACGGGTCGAATATTTTATTTTAACAGACGGGGTAGGTACTTCTGAAGGTTCTGAGACAAAGAAAAATAATAAAAAAAAAATACATCGGAGCGTTTCACAAAGGGTCTCTTAACGCTTTTTGGCGCTCAAGGAGGTCATGGAAAACGGTTGGTACGCATTAAATATAATTTTTCTTTTTGTTATTCAATGTTTTTTCAGTCTGAGTGTCGTTCGCGAGGGGGATACCTACTTAAAATTTATGACGTAATTTTTCCAAAAGGCGTCTTGAGGTGAGTGTTGACATTCTTTTTTAGTTGCTTTTTTTTAAATTCCCTCGTAAATCCTAAAGGATTATTTAGGGGCATATTTATTACAGGATCATTAGTCTCTGATTTTTCTTATTACGATGCTTTTTGATAACTGACAGTCATCATCATTATCATTTGAGTCTAAAGACGTCCATTATAGTACATAGGTCCACTCAAGTGTCGCCACAACGAACGGTCCTGTGCATCTCGCATCCATCGGATTTCCGCGACCCTCATCAGGTTTTCGCTCCATATTGTGTGAGGCCTTCCAACGTACGTACGCTGTCGCCACTCCAGAATTTCTCGGCACCATCGACATTCTGTTCCGCGAGCAATGTGCCCTACCCGCTGCCAAGTGGGTAAGTTTGGCGTTTCTTCAGTCTATGTCATTACTCTGGGTTGTCCTTCTCCTCTTTCATTATCCTTTGGGTGACTTTAAGCCTTACAGTGCGAAACAGTGCAGTTTTAAACTGCTAGTGCATTTTACAAATTGCAAACTCTGCGCTCGATGCCTCGAAAGCTTAGCGGATGTACTGTAGGTAGTAATGAACGTACTAAGGAAGTAACTGGGGAAGCTTAATCGACTTCTAATATCAGTTTAATGTCGCGTTAACTGGGTCGTTTCCACAATTACTGTCACGTAATTAAGAACGTTTTTAACGGTAGTTAATGTGGCAGTCGTAGGTATTTGTATGTAATGAGGAATATTTTAGGGTTCCGTACCTCAAAAGGAAAAATACGGAACCCTTATAGGATCACTTTGTTGTCTGTCCGTCTGTCTGTCAAGATCCTTTATCTCGTGAACGTGTATTACGTTGAAATTAAAACCATATACTCAGGTCTGCGGTCTTTTGAAGCAGTAAAAAATTAAACTTGTAAGTTAACAAAAAAAAGATACGGCCGTTTATGTCGCAAAAAAAGTGTATTTCGACACTCTCAAGGGAATCAAAATTCATAGGGTACTTCCCGTTGAATCTTGAAATTTGGCATGAAGCAAGGTCTCATAGCACAAGTACAGGAAACCATCTGAAAACTGTAAATTTGTAGTTTCGTCACAAACAAAGGTTTTTTTGCGATTCGAAAAAGTCTTCGTAACTCAATTCGGGAATTTAAATGTTTTCATTGTTAAATTTGTACGGAATCCTCAGTGCGCGAGTCCGACTCGCACTTACCCAGTTTTATACACCTAAACATTCTTTCTATTAGCGAACACCGAAAAAAATGTGTTCTTCAGTTTTTAATTTATTGGCAACTGGCAGACAGATAGACGCGCTGGGAAACTACTACGTTTTATAATATGTTATTATTATTATTATTATTTTTAAATGATATAAACCAAAGCTTGACTGTGATCCCACCTGATGGTAAGCAGTGATGCAGTCGTTGATGGTGAATTGCACTAGTTTATTAATAAGAGTCTATTCACTCTTACCTTGAAGTCACTTAAATTATAATCGAACGGGAACACTACAGCAGGCAAATGTTCCCTGATTCCCTTGTTAATTTGGGGTTTGAGTCATGTCATCAATGCCATATAGTATCAAACACTAAATTGGTGACCTCGAGTGCCTTTAACTATCCACGCGTCTCACATCACGTCGGGGTCACCAATTTATTGTTTATTGCTATATGGCACTGATGAAGTTCTGACGTTGAGGGTTGATGAATGAGTATTTAACACTGCTGATCTGACACTAGTTATATTATATTTGCCACGATGGTATCTTGACACGAGTTCCCTACTGCCCAGTTCGTAAGCGACTGGTTTATGGCGAGCTAAGCGTCGTTAATTTACTAGAGCTGTGTCAGTACTTGGTTTCTCGCCGTAGGCTTGCGGACGGTGAGCAATGGGTAGCTCGCCGTCCGGCTGTCCGGTAACCGTTCGGACCGAGCCCGAGTCGTCAGATGTCAGCAAAACCGTAAGGGCCCAGCAGGGTCGAAGCCTTCTGGGGCCATGGGTTGTGCGAACGAGAACCCCGGGATCCTGGAACGAAGGCAATGAAGGAACAAAGTAGTCGGTTTTAGTCAGTAAAAGTCTAACACTAATGAATTAACTAATAAATACTCTCACTCCACCCTAGAGCGAGAGAATTCATTAGAAAATTACTCACATAAAAAAATAAATAAAAAAGCACTTGGTTCATACTCATACAGTATCATTTCAGATATCTACTTATTATGTTTTAATTTATACTCATCCTTATGCCCTTTCTTTCAAACCAAATGTTTTCAGAAAATCAAACGTGGATACCGTTTTCATAATCACGAATACTTACCCACACATTTTCCAACTTTGATCTGACAAAATTCAAAAAAGCATCTCTTTCAGCTATTTCAACTGCAGCTTTATCAAAACCCCTACCCAAAATTTATCCAAAGTCGCAACTTTACACCAGCTCATAGCAGAAACACATTTGTTGATTAAACAGATAATATCAGATATCAGAGCGGACAACATCGCCATCAGCTTTTAGGGAAATAGTGATGTTCCAATCCCATTCAACCGTCCGAAACTACATAAGTTTAATAAGTAGGGTCGTAAACGGAGCTGGTTTTACCTAGCTATACGCCGCGAGATGTGATCGCCCGGGAGCTGAGTAATAGGAAATGAATGTAAACTTTGCATTGGGTAATTTGTGGGTACGGATTTATTTACCTTGTGCGTTTGATAGGAACTTCATCAGGTATTTGTGTAAAATAAAGTAACATGTATTATGATTCTATATTTTTCTGATTTTATTGATGTGGGTTACGCAACTTCTTTTTAACTTCAGTTATGACTTGACTTAAGATTCTCTGTCTGCTAGCACCAAAGGGCGTCCACAGAAGTCAACCATCGCGACTGGTCTGGGCTCCACACTTCACCTAGCTTCATGTGATTCCTATGTCAGTCAGTTCTACAAATACGGTGCGTTGCTAGGTTCACCGAGGACGCTTCGTTTTTCCTTGAAGATTGCATTCCAAGACCTGTTTAGGTATGTGATCGGAATCCTTCCGAAGAAGGTAACTACTTAAGACGTTTAATCGTGCAGTGGATCGGGCTTTCGTGAAATTTCTCCAACACCTCCACATTAGAGATGGTCTCCGACCAGTAAATTTTGAGGATGCGACGAAAACATCGATTAACGAAGACTCAAGCTACAATACAAGGGAGTGATCAAGAATGGGCTGTTTGATTACCTTTTGACGTACAAAAAGTGTTGATTCTCAACGTATATGCAGAATTAGAATAACCAGTTATGTTGATTAAACAGATAATCAGATTGGACAACACTACTATTACCTTTAGCGAAATAGTGATGTTCCAATCCCATTCAGCCATCTGAAACTACATAAGTTTAATAAGTTGGAACCTAAATGGAGCTAGTTTTACGTAGCCATAAGCCGCGAGATGTGATCGCCTGGTAGATGGGATATAAGCAATGAACGTAAACTTTGCATTGGGTAATTTTGTGGGTACGTGATGGTAGTATCTTGTGCGTTTGATGGGAGCTTCATCAGGTATTTTTTGTATAAGGTAAAATGTATCTAGCTGTATTTTTGTCACTGTATTGGCGTGGAATTTTTTGTGGCATATTTTCCTTTAGCAGTGGCGTAGGTAGTCCTAAAAAAATACAGGCCTCTGTATAATAAAAAATGGTGACCCTTTACAACGCAACTGCGGTAAAGTCCAAAAGGGATATAGTTTTCCTCTCAAGATCCTCTCATTAATAAGAATTTGAGTTTGTAGACTAAATTTTACGATTTTATTCTGCTATATGTCGCGAGCGCGACTCTGAAACCTGGGGGCCTCGTATGGCTTATACGGTGATAGCTCCAGTCATAACACTACGGAATTATAAAGACTCACATAGTTTGATGACTAACTCATAACACACAAAAACTGCACATTACTAAAAGAATTAAAAAAAAAAATGTTATTTATTAGTTTGTAAACTAAAATCTCTTATGTCTTAAAAGGAAAGCTAATGCTTCCAGCAATTCTGCCACAGTTGCAGCACCAACAATCAATATGCCCAGCCTTTTTCCTATGTTGGAGTCGGCTTCCAGTTTAACCGGATGAAGCTGAATATTAGTATTTTATATGAAGCGACTACTTGAAATAGCATAAAACGATATCTCTTGACAAGACCAAGATTTCCTGGTTTCTGACTATCTTTAACGACTGTTATAAAGCTGGGATCAACGGCTTAACATTTCTGATGCACGGAAGGGTCTCGAAATATTACGATGCCACCCATTCAAAGACTGACCTCGGCAAGCGTTGCTTAACATTAAAAATCGACCCGTGTGGCTGTTTTTCTTTAAATATATCCCTTTGTTTTACTTGCCAATGACGTAATGGCCTACTGTGCCACAACAGCTGGTGAATCAAACAAACTTTACGGTTAGCCAAATATTAGGCCGTTTACCCCTTATCCCAACAATTCCACAACCCGAAATCAGCTATGAACCTAATTTATATCCCAATTCAATATGAAGTTAAATTTATTAACTAATCTACGTTACCAATATGCATCACTAGAGTGAGCACCTGAGCATCAGGTAAGTAATGCCTACGTCAACACTGCTAATTGGCACCTGACTGCAGATCGATTTGATATGCTAAGGCAGCCATGTTTGATTCCAATTTGAATCCACTCGGATCCATGTTAGTTTTCGGACGATTCGTATAAATACTGTTCGGCAGGGGTGCTCAAACCCACATGTACCGTTGAAGTATGCTCTATTTAGGCAGAGTATCGCCGTATCGTCGCCAGCGATCTATCGTGTCCGTTCCGTCCTCGTTCAGGTCATGGTACGGAGATAGAAGGAGTGATAAGCAGTCATCTTCTTGGTGAAGGAAACCATGAGAGAGAGGAAATTCTCACGCCGCCGCCACCCCGGCCATTTTTGGCGCAAGCTTACGGACGGCGAGCAATGGGTAGCTCGCTGCGTGTTGTGTTACGTGCGTCTCAAAGAGCTGTCATCAAAACTGGATTTAGCAAGGCCCTAAAACGCAAATGGTAATTTAAGGAACACAGGAAGGTTTTAGTCAGTAAAAGTTTGAGACTCGAACGAAAAATTATAAACTTAAACTTGTGTTCCCAGTGAATTAGAATCCAACAGTGAATGTTTTTCGGCTAATGATGTTGTTGATGAATTAGAATGACTAGTGTCAATATTCTCTTAATTGTGGCGTTGGGTCTTAATGTGTAAAATAGGGGTCTATTTTAACAGAATGAAGATTTTATGCTTGGAAATTCATGCGATTGACCAGTCAAATGTGTAAGGTTTTATAATTTACAAAAACCAGTTTTATTGCAAATATCAAAAATGTTTACAGCACTGGTAGCGCCACAGGATGTAGCGAGCGAAACTAAAACTACTAGGAATGCGTTCTATTTCTATAAAAATGTAATTGGTTTGAGCGCCCCTGCTGTACGGCGTTAAGGCAAAGTGGTTACAGGCAGGTTTATTTAATTTCGGTAGATAGTTTATTTTGTTTTGGTTTACGTGTTCGAAATGTTTGCGGTACCGTCGGATTAGGTCTTTCGTTAGTTTTATTTTTGCATTAACTCAACCGGATAGTGGTTGGTTGGGTGTTGTTCATCTTGTTCGTGCTTTAATTTAGTTACTTTTAAGTGTATTTTTGATTAAGCACGCTATAATTATGGCGGTAAATTCTTTGAGGAGTGGCTGAAAAGGCAACAAGGCGTCCTTACCTTCCGCATGACGCATGTCTCACTGGACATTGTAGGTTCGGGAGGTTCCTGCACCGCATTCGTGCGAAAGAAACGACCGGGTGTTACCATTGTGTGGACCGCCCAGAGGACATGGTGGAGCATACGGTAGAGGTGTGCCCCGCCTGGGCAGAGCACCGCCGTGGAGTGTCGTCGTGTAGGCGATCGGTGGTAGCGATTTCTCGCATCGGCCTTGGTACAGGCCATGGTCCGGAGCGAGGAGGAGTGGCAGGCGGCCGCCTCCTTCTGCGAAGTAGTAATGCCAGCAAAAGAGGCGGCCGCACGTTCGAGATAATGTCCTGGCGCCCCAGCCGCCTGGATTCCGATCCCGATTTCAGGACACCGTAGGCGCGGACTTGCGGTCAGCGAGCAAGTCGTCGACGGTGCGTAGTGTTCCATGCGCGCCTCAAGGATATGCCAGCAACTGTAGGCTCAGCAGGGTCGAAGCCTACTGGGGCCATGGTTGATGCGTAAAAGATCCTCGGGGCCCTGGAACAATGGTAAAGAAGGTACAGGAGTGGGTTTTTAGTCAGTCAAAGTCTGCCTCGTCCTCTTGCTCCGCCCAAGAGCGGGGAATGTCATTAGATGATTTTCCCACCCAATAAAAGTGTATTTTTTATAAATAATGCGATACCTATCGCGCTCGTCCAATGAAATGATATGTTATTTATGTTTTAGATTGTGAACAATACGATTGGGTTCATTTTGATATTTTGTAGCCTATATCTTTTTTTTTGAGGTGTGTAATCATCAAGTAACTTCCGCCGCTCTGGAAATCCACCTGTGTTTTTCAGTTGTCCTTAGCGCTCTTGAGCCATGGTAACTCTTTCGAACAATACCGCAGCCTATATGTATCTGAGAATATTTTATGTACTGCCAAACTATTAAATTCTAAGGGTCAATGTTTGTTTTATAGCGCATGCAAACGTTGTGTCTCCTTGCGGAAATTGAACCCACAAGGATTCTCCACTACTCACTAGGGTGTCATAAATGTCAAACGACTATCTTTATAGGAGGCATTGGGAACCGTGCACTGCATATGGTCCTTTCAAAGACGAACAAATTCGACCGTTTTTTTCACAACTTTAACACAACGCCATCTAGTCCCAAACGAAGCAAAGCTTGAGGTATGAGAACTAGATAACTGATAAACATACTTATATATTTTTAAATACATACATATTATAGATAAATTACGCCCAGACACAGAATAAATGATCGTGCTTATCACATAAACATTTGTCCTGGGTGGGAATCAAAATTACGACCTCCAGCATAGCAGTCAGGGCCACGGTCTCAAATCACTTATTTTATCTTATATCATCATCTAATTTTTTTTTATTCTGTTATTAAATATTTATTTTATAAATAATTCAATACCAAAACAAGGAAAATAAAAAGACTTCACCAAAAAAAGTATATATATATATATATACAAAAAAGGTAAAAAACTCGTAACTAAAATATGGCTTCAAGAAATTCCTCCGCATCGCTGCCGACTGGAAATGTGCCTAGTCGACAATTTTTATAGGATTGGTATATCAGTAAAAAGGACAGTAATATCAGTTTATTAAAACGATTAATTGGAAATAGATTTCAATTTATTTGATTAATTTAATGGACATAAAAAGTCCCCGTCTAAGTGGCAATGGGCAGGGCGCATTGCTCGCAAAACGGATGGCCGTTGGGGCCGAAAGGTACTGGAATGGCGACCACGTAGCGGAAGACGTAGCGTTGGAAGGCCTCCTACAAGGTGGACCGATGACTTGGTAACGGTTGCGGGAGTCAAATGGGTGCGAGACGCACAGGACCATTTATTGTGGCGACACATGGGGGAGGCCTACGTCCAGCAGTGGATGTCTTTCGGCTGAAATGATGATGATGAAAAAGTCCGCCGATTTATTACCCCAGTTGATGAATCCACGCGCGCCTCAGGGAGATGTCAGGAAATCGTAGGGGCCCAGCAGGGTCGAAGCCTACTGGGGCCATAGGTAGTGTCAAAACGAAACTCGGGACCCTGGGACGAAGGCAACGAAAGAACAGAAGTGGGTTTTTAGTTAGTAAAAGTCTGACACTATCTCCTGCTCCGCCCAAGAGATATTGTATTTGTCATAAGATGATAATCCCACCCAACAAAAAAAAACCCCAGTTGATGAAAAGATTACTAGAATTAATATAATGACACATTTTAGTGTCTAACCAATGTTAATTTTGGTTAAGTAGCAAGTACAATAAGGCTCTTAAATCATATTCCATGTTAATCAAGATCAAAGTAAAGTCTAATATGATATACGTCGGCCTAACTAGATACTCAAGTCTAAATCAAGATTGTAACTACTAATGAAGGTTGGCTCGAGAACTTGCTTCATCAACAGATGTAATACATCTTCACAGATAGTTCCCGCGATAAGTCGAATTGTCCTCATATCTTCGCAATTATCTAGAAATGCTACCCTTTCATTACTTCTAACGCCTGTGCTGATATAGAACGTAATCTTGGGAGTTTGGCAAACAATGAGTGTTAATCTTAAGATATCGGCCGGTTCTCATATTTGGTATCTAACTGTATTTGCATAGAGTTAGTTATTTTATTTTTATATTAGAGGCATAGAATTATTAGAATCCTTAGTCAAGCCAAGATGGCATTTTTTTTTAAGTGTGGAAATCATCTAATTACTTCTCGCGCTCTGGGCAGAGCGGGAGAACGTGTCAGACTTTTACTGACTAAAAACGCACCTGTATCCTTCAGTTGCCCTTTGCGTTCTAGGACTACGGGTTTCCTTTTCAGAAATTCCCAGCGGTCCTAGCTAGTGGGCATCGGATCGGCCCTGCTGGGCTCCTACGGTTTGCTGACATCTCCTTGAGGAGCGCGTGGATTACTACGAGCTGTTGACGACTGGGCTCAGTTCGGTCACTTAC
The DNA here is from genome assembly GCA_949316375.1 of Mythimna vitellina. NCBI lineage: Eukaryota > Metazoa > Arthropoda > Insecta > Lepidoptera > Noctuidae > Mythimna > Mythimna vitellina. Next base: position 9,951,523 of record OX438696.1, read on the forward strand.
CGGACGGCCGAACGGCAACATACACATTGCTCGACGTCCGCAAGCCCGCGACTACTGTGGCTGGTAGTCGGGGTCAGAATCTCGGCGCCTGGGGCGTGAAGAGGGCATAGCATAGCATAATCAGCTTTTTAATGTTTCCACTGCAGCGGACTCAGGCCTCCTATCTCGGAGAGGGAATAGACCGTAATCCACAGAGCGGGCCCAGTGAGGGTTGGTGAACGTCAACATGTCTTCGAATTTTCGATTCTAAGATAAGCCGGTTTCCTCACGATTTTTTTCTTTATTGTTTTGAGATCAGTGGTGATAAATAAATAACACAAAGTAATGCACCTGGCTAGGTTTGAACCTAAACTCGTAAGTCGTGGGTGTTACCACTTGGCCTTCACTGCTCTAGAAGGGCGACCTTTTAATGTCAATACAGTCAATTACAGAGTTCTGGTGCCTATCTTCCGGCTCCATCATCATCATCAGGTCACTTCGATGATATCATCTATATACATATAATAAAACAGTAAAATTCTTTTGTGTTGGTATTAATTGGCGCAAAAACTACTGAACCGATCCTGTTCAAATTTTGCATACACAATCCTTATAGGTCAGGGCAACTGATAGGCTATAAACTATCACGCTATTTGCTATGGGGGGTGAGCAATAATCCAAAATGTAGGTATTGAACGACATTTGCCGCGAGTTCAATTCCCAGCTACAGTTAAAAATTTTGTCATTATTTTGCCTTATTTTTTTTGTATTAAAATAACTTTTACCATTTTTTCAAAATAAAATTGACATTTCTATTCGATATCTTCTAAATATTTTGTACAAACTAATCAAAACCCATAATAAAATCAAAGCGACGAATAAAACCACGTACTATAATGTTACATTATTCCATTTAGCTGCAAATTTAACTTCTAAAACGAAAATCATCACGCTATCATCGTTAGGGAGCCAACCAGTCAATTATGACGTTTATATAAGAACGTCTATTTTATAGTTTATTCATCGAAGACCGCAGCGCAGTGGTTTCGCATCTAGACTTTAATGTAATGTGAAGGTGGTTCAAATCCCGTACGGCTCTCTTAGGAGAAATTTTTGTTCTATTTTGTCATCGTGAATAAGATTTTTTTTATATATTTTTGCATGCTTACAATTTTTTTTATAAATCTACGTATATAATATATCTGTAGAAATTTTTAGTGAAATGCGTATTTATTAATTTTAGAAATCGATGTAAATAACTTTTAAACATTTAAATTGTGTGGAACTTGATAATTATCTTACTTAGGCTTTGTTTCATCGCAATGAAACAAAGCATATGAAAGACAAACGGTATGAAATCAAAGTTTTCGAGAAGTAAAATATGACACCACACGCAACTCGCAACGCCATCTAAAGACTCAAAGTAGAAATAATGATGACAATGACGGTTGAACTTCATATTAAATTTGATAGATGGCATTGCGTATTTTACGTAATTTTCTGAGTGGCAGAAGAATGGCCATCGCCCACGATTACTGTTATGGTTAAACTTTTGTTAGACGGAGGCATTTTTAACAATCCTACAGCTTATTTTTATTATATTTTTCGCATAATAGTAACAAGCTAATTGACCGTGATTATTCAAGGGATACCATCCAAAGACGATAAAAGTAAATAGCTATATGTATTTAATTATTCACTTTAAAATAACACGGCCACATTTTCGGAAGGGGTTACAGGGTACCTTGCGTTGGATGGTCCCCAGGTGGACCGATGACCGGGTGAGTCGCGGGTATCCGATGGATGAGACACTCACAGGACCGGTTATTATAGCGACTAAACTACACCTGAGTCTATCACTACGCGCTGTTGAGGATTGGGCTCGATCCTGTCAACTACAGGACGGCTAGCTACCCATTGCTCGACGTCCGGAAGCCCGCGTCTACCGTGATTGGTAGTCGGGGTTGGAATCTTGGCTCGGCGTGAGGCCGTTCGTTCCCTAACGCTTGCGGCCTCCGCCTTCGCTAGCATTACGGCTTTGCAGAAGGAGGCGACCGCCTGCCACTACTCCTCGCTCTGGATCAGAGCCCGGCGCGAGAGGTCACTGACGCCGATTGCCTTCACGAGGACACGGCGGTGCTCCGCCCTTGCAGGGCACATCTCCACTGTGTCCTCCGGCATGATGGCACCTTGCGGATTAATAATGGTGTGTTTTATTATTTGCAGTCACCGCTTCATATAAAACGGAATCGAATGTGTTTTTCTGACCACAGTTCGACAACGTATGATGTATCTCAGATTCCTTACAGCCTTACGTCGATATCTGGACGTTACCTCTTTGCAATGAGTGGTGACCAACACTGGAACAACCCTCTAAGGGAGGCCAGTCTCAGGGATAACACTTATCGGCTGCTACATTTGTTAACCATAATTTCATTGTTTTATGGATAAGCTCAGGACTGTTGTGGGTGTTTCGAACGGTTTCTGTTCTGGGTTCGGTTGAAAGTACCCTGATATTACCATTTTGTGAATCACCTGGAGGACTCGGTGTAGCATGCGGTGGAGGTCTATCCATCTTGAGTGAACCGCCGTGTCCTCATAGAGGCAATCAGCGTCAGTAATTTCTCGGTTTGGCCATCAATATGCGAGTTCGATTGAACGGGGATACACGCGCACAAGGTTTCGCCGTAGTTTCATTCATAAGTTGGAGATTCTTCATAAGGTAGTTCCTACTATGGAAAAAACATTTGCCTTATATATGGGGATGTCAATTAAATACATACCAAAATATCCTAGGTAAATGAACAAGTAATTCTAACGCCTAAAATGATCACGCGCGCCTCAAGGAGATGTCAGCAAATCGTAGGGGCCCAGCAGGGTCGAAGCCTACTGGGGCCACGGGTAGTGTGAAAGCGGAACCCGGGGCCCTGGGACGAAGGCAACGAAGGAACAGGAGTGGGTTTTTAGTCAGTAAGAGTCTGACACTATCTCCCGCTCCGCCCAAGAGCGGGGATGTCATTAGGATGATTTTCCCACCCAATAAAAAAAAAAAAAAAAAAAACGCCTAAAATGATCAAACTGCAACAATCAATGCAAGCATGCTCTCGCCAATTCTTCATAAGTACTGTTGTGGAAGAAGATAGTTGATGATTTATTTATTTATTTATTTAATCCTTTATGCACAAATGTACAGCGGCGGACTTAATGCCTGCCGGATGATGATGGTAGTTTTTGGATTCACTTAAGGCTTTTCACTATCAGTGCACGTTATCCAGCTGAAGGTCGGTGTCCCGATTATGCTCCTTCGTTTATCTCTACCAAAGCTGTCTAACTGCTTAAACTCTTCAGTGAAAAGTTCTTCTCTTCAGGCAAAAATTGTTATGGGAGATAACTCTTTCGATCAATCTTGCAGCCCTAGCAGACATCGGCCCTAGAGGGCCCTATCCATTTGCTGAAATCTTTTTGAGTCGCGCGTAGAATACTACGCGCCGTCGATTCAGGACTGCTTTGACCAGACGGCCGGACAGCACCACCGCAATCCCGTGTTTGCGATGGCTGGGAATTGCCTTGCGGCTTTCAACACCCGGAGCGTCCCTTGCAGCGACCGCTGAGGAGTCAGGATGTCCTATCCTTCATAGTTTCAAGCACCTTCTTTGATCGTAGTGCTTCACTGAAGGAGGCTACTGGTTGTCATTTTTTCCACCAATCGCCCCCATAAGGACAAGGCGGCGCCGGCGCTCCGACCAAGCGGGGCTGACTTCCACCGTATGGTCCATCGTATTCTCCGGGCGTTTCGCAGAATGGTGAGACCCGAGTGTTTCTTCCCGCTGAATTCGACACAGATACCTTCCGAAATACCCACAACCGGTGAGTCCTGCACAAAGAGAGGATGCCGTGACGCCTCTGTAGACACTTCTCAAAGACAGGATTACCGCTGCGATTTGATTGTGGCGTGCTCACTGTGGCGAGGGGTTAAAATCATGCAATGATGTTTTACCAGAACATAAACCAGAAACATACATAATTGCCCATGCATACATATGCCTTTTCCCTTGGGGTAGGCAGAAATGACCACTGCTACGACCCATACATGCTCTTTCTATTCATTGACGGTCTTACATCTGGGTCTGGACGAGTACATAACATGTTTCCTGAAGGTAATTTGCGTGTTTAACCTACTTCTAAAAAAGGAGGCGGTTCTTAATTTGGATATTTTTACCTTTAACCGTTTTATGTTAAAGTACAATAAATTATTGCGATGCTTTCGGAATGAATTGCAAGCACAGAGTGATTGTACAGTTTTACGAACTTAACGCGGACGAAGTCGCGGGCAACAGCTAGTTTTCAATATAATTATTCAGAACCATTTATTTATTTGTATTATCACAGTCACTTAACTATCTTCATTGTGATATCTATGTGAGTATGAAGTTCCGTTGGCAATTTCTGGTCTTCTTCATCAGTTCCACTTCATCAAATATTCCTTTTTGACTGTAAGCGCTTAAGTTCTCGATGAAAATACCAAAATCACTATATAGTTGCCTATAATATTTGAGGAGTTCCCTCGATTTCTCATGGATCCAATCATCAGAACGGGATTCTTAAAAAATGGCACCAATCGAAAAGCATAAAAGAAAAAATAATCGATCCATAAACAACCGAGTTCTGAGGTAACACACAAAAAAATAAAAAAAAACAATCGAATTCATAACCTCCTCCTTTTTTTTGAAGTCGGTTAATAAATTCACCCTAGGTCAAAAACTACGGCAGCAAAACCGTCAACAGAATCGACATGCACAGATTGAGTGGGAAAAACACAGTTATTTTTTACAAGGTTTTATTTCAAACGTTCGCATCGCCAACGATTCGTATTTCACAAACTGCGAGATTTTTGACAAAGAAGCAGGATAAATAAATTTCAGATATTTACAAAAAAGACTAGATACGAAGGATACTCTGAAGGGTTGTCTGTTTGCCAAAAAGTCGTACAAAAAACAGTCGGTGTGCTACATTCGCAGTTTCTAAAAGGTTTGTAACGCGTACAAAATAAAACGTCAGGTCGAATAAACCCCAAAACTGTAGTGGACTGGACTACATGGACTGGACTTGTAGTTAGGTGCAGTTTTGCTCGAGGGCCGTAAAATAAACCGCTTTGGCTGATACCTCTGGAACCTTTTTACGTACCTATGTAGATAAAACAAGATGAACTGCATATTGAACTAAAGGAATATATAGCTGACCCCACGTGGGGTGGTTTTTAGGGTTCCGTATCTCAAAAGGAAAAAACGGAAGGCTTATACTATAAGGGTTCCGTTTTTACGGACAATAAAGTGATCCTATAAGGCTTATAAGATCACTTTGTTATCTGTCCGTCTGTTTGTCTGTCTGTCTATAAAGACCCTTTATCTTGGGAACACGTGGAGGTATCGAGTTGAAATTAAAACCAAATACTCAGATCTCCGGTCCCTTGAAGCTGTCAAAAAGTAAAATTTTTGAGTTAACAAAAAAAAAGATACGGCCGTTAATGTCGCAAAAACGTGTATTTCGACACTCTCAAGGAAATCAATATTCATTGGGTACTACTACCCGTTGACCTAGAATCCTAATATCCAAATTTGGCATGAAGCAAGGTCTCAAAGCACAAGTACAGGAAAAAATCTGAAATCTTTAGGTACGAGACAAAAAAAAAAATTGTAAGTCGGAAAAACTGCGTAGCTCATTTCAGGAATTGAACTGCTTTAATGGGTAAGTCTGTACGGAACCCTCAGTGTGCGAGTCCGACTCGCACTTGCCCGGTTTTTTCTTTTTAGGAGGGTATTTTAAAGGAAACGCATGTTGGTATGGGGACATATAAAAAGAATATTTGAAAAGAATTTCTTCTTATAGGTGTAGGTAAACTGCTTCAAAATATTAAAAAAATATTAGCTGTCCCCCGTGGGTCGTGGTGTGATATCTGTTGTAGCCAGATCTTAGAATTGATCACTTAATGAAAAAAAATACTATGAAAAACGACCTGGCCAGTTATGCCAGATCGTTTAAAAGTTACCATTTGATGATATGTCAATCCTCCAGGCCAAACGAGGATTAAAATAACATCAAACTTTAACATTTAAAACAATCTGCCCAGTTTTACTTGTCAATATCATGAAGTGATCAATTTCTAAGGTCTGGCCACGACATATCCAACACTAATAGTAATAATACACACAACACACTAATAATTTATGTGTTTAATTTTTTTTTTGTACATTCAATGTTCCTCAAAATTTGTAAATTTTCTTTTTTAAACCATATTAGTCCAGGAGCCACCAATCCTGAAAGCTCCGTGATCACGGATTCTAATATTTTTAATAAAAAATAAAAGTTAATGTTTAGACAAACAAGATTTGCTTGGTCGGCGTGGATTTGATTAGCCGGAAATATTTTTATTAAATTATTTATTATTAAATTTTCCATAATTTTTTTCCGTCATCACGGATTTTGATCAAACTTATATAGAATTGTGTGAAATATTATGATTAACAAGAAAAAATCCGGCCGACCAATGATTTTTAGCCGCAAAGGTCACGCATACCTATTTGAATGGTGTGATAAGGGGTAAAATTTATCCATTATCACGGAAACCATTTTCTTTTTTTTTAATTTACGCGTTTTAATGTCACAATTATAATTATCTTGGTATGCGTGCTTACAAACTGCCGAAAGCATCGCGCATACCAAATTTTAACTCTTTGCTTTTTAACGGTTTCTATATTTCTGTAAAGAGTGAGTGAGGCAGATTTTTGGTTCAAGTTGAAACCTTGCATGACTTCGTCTCTTTCTATTCATTACGAATTTAACATTTACTTGCCTCAAACTGACGTGTTAATTATTTGTCTCGGAAACATACATAAATTCAAAGAGCAAGAAGTATGGATCACAACCAAAACCAATAACGAAATAAATTACGTAAATTGTACACAACTCGCAGAAAAGCTAGGTTCAGCAGTCTGTCGAGCTCTACCGGGCTTCCATGCTTTTACAGGTTGTGATTATACAGCAGCTTTTGTTCGTAAAGGAAAAATAAAGCCTACAACCTCCTGTTAGAAAATGAAGAATATCAGAACATGTTCGAGCATTTGACAAATCCGGAAGACATAAATGATAAAGAAAAGACAGATTTAGTCCAAAGATTTACAAATGAAATGTATAACGTAAAAAATAATGATGTTAATGTAGCAAGATTTGAATTATTTTTAAAATTTTTTGCAAGTACAACCGATAAAGAAACATTTTACAAAGGTATGATAAATTTCAATTCAAATAATATTCCACCATGCTGGAAAACTTTAACGCAAAAAATATTACGCACCATTTTTGTAAACGCAATGTGGCAAAATGCTACTGAACCTATTTGTACATTATATGATCCAACAGAATGTGGATGGTAAGTAAATGAATCCAGTAAACTCGAACCATTGTGGTACATTGGCCCATCGGCACCGTTAAAGGTTGAGGAAATATTAAGTTGCCAACAGAATGAGGAAGCAAGCGAAGAATCAGAAGAAGAGAGAAATGATAATTTTGATGATAATGATGTAGATGATTATTGATTAATAAACTTAAATTGAACATATTTTTTGTATCAACCTTCATTTATTGTATAATCAACCCAAATGAAAATTTTCCTGTATTTCCTTTTTTCCATATTAATTAGTATAATAAATAGTTAAAAACTTAAGGAAAAGACCGAGGTAGAAGAAAGACTCTAAAAGAAATGTCATCAAGTAACTAAAATCTATAACAGTATGATCCTCACTCACACAATAAAATTTGGTATGCGCGATGCTTTCGGCAGTTTGTAAGCACGCATACCAAGATAATTATAAATGTGACATTAAAACGCGTAAATTAAAAAAAAAGAAAAAGGTTTCCGTGATAATGGATAAATTTTACCCCTTATCACACCATTCAAATAGGTATGCGTGAACTTTGCGGCTAAAAATCATTGGTCGGCCGGATTTTTTCTTGTTAAACATAATATTTCACACAATTCTATATAAGTTTGATCAAAATCCGTGATGAGGGAAAAAAATTTGGAAAATTTAATAATAAATAATTTAGTTAAAATATTTCCGGCTAATCAAATCCACGCCGACCAAGCAAATCTTGTTCGTCTAAACATTAACTTTTATTTTTTATTAAAAATATTAGAATCCGTGATCACGGAGCTTTTAGGATTGGTGGCTCCTCGCCTATATGGTTTGCTGTAAGAAAACCCAGTTGTTGGTTAAGCTCGCCTATGTACATCAACCGTCCTATTTTTATTGTTTATATAAAATTATGTGTACAATAAAGAATAAAGAAAGATTAAAGACTAATATATATATATTCTTTTATTTTGTAATTCCTGAGATTAGCTCGTTCAAACAAACAAACAAACTCATCAGCTTTGTAATTATTACTAGCTAGCTCCATACAAATTTTGGAATCCCGTTTTACCCCCCTTAGGGCTGGAGTTTCGTAAAATCCGTTCTTAGCGAATGTCTACACCCTGTATGGAACCTAACTGCCAAATTTTAAGTTTGTATGTGTTATAGTTTCTGAGATTTCGTGATTTAACGATACTACATTCGATTTCAAATATCTGTTGGTTATTTGTTGTGCACACCTACCACAGTGTTGTCTTTTTTAATCCAATGGTTGACTGGTAGAGAATGCCTTGTGGCATTAAGTCCGCCTATGTACCACTACTGTACATGCAGTTTAAATAAATAAATAATAAATTTATCTGTGATTGGTATTTCGCTTTTATATAAATAGATTAGTATAAATTACTTTTGCAGTAGTAGATGCAAAACAAAGTATACTTTATTTTTCACCGCATACCTATCTTTGCAGTATTGTATATGTATGATGATTTACTTATTTACAATAAGTTCACATAGGTACTTTATGTTTGCACGAATGTCGTAAATGTGTTTTGTTTCCGCTTTTTTCCAAGCTACTGAATTTTAGAGCAGGGTCGGGTAATATCTCACAGTTGTAATCACCTTAACAGCATTGTACCACAGATCCCAGTACCGTGAATAATAATACATTTTTACTGACCTGATGTTAATATTAATACTTTTAATCCCTCAAAGCGTTGGTTCATAAAATATCGTTGCAAAAGTTTCAATTACCGACGTAATTTAATTTTGAAACTCATTAAAAACAGTTTTAATTTATGTATCACTACCTACCTGTATTTTGTCATTTCGGTTTGGTTATTAAGCTTTTATTTTGTTATTGTTCAACGTCATTAAATTAATAATACAGTTATTATTTTAAGTGAATTGTCATTAAGTTGAATTTCGAAGGTAAGAGAAACGAACTTCGTATGTAATACTAGCTTTTGCCCGTGGCTTCGCCCGCGTCAAAGTAGAAAATTATTCTAAGAGAACATATACCCGGGATAAAAAGTTCCTTATGTGCTAATTCAGGGCATACTGTATCCATGTGAGTATCTAAATCCTTACTGCCACTTGACCCTGAAGGGGTCACAAACATACATCTATTATACGCACACACACACATATGTATATATGTAAAATTTCGCCTGTGTAAGTGACATTAATGTGAAGAGGGAAAAATTATAGTGAGATTGAAATTTAAGCAAGTGTTTAAAATTAAGAGAGATTATCGTCGTCTGTGCAAATATGAATCCTCAAGTTCTTCGGGCATATCCCCCGTAACGACGACTCGATGGAAGGGAAAGTCGAGGCTAAAAGATATCGTAAGCGCTCACCAACACGATAGACGAACCTCATCAGATTTTAATCTGTGACACACTTTAGCATCAATGACAACTCCCAAGCCGCCTAACATAGAGCTACAAGGCGTCGCATCACGAGAGAACCGCTGGCGCAAGACTCCACTCTATCAAGAGTGTACGACTGAGAAACATTTAAAATTATCATCATTAATATTATATCATTATTATAATTATCATCTTATCATTATTATTATTTTATTAGACAAACTGGATTTTGAAAGTCGTGCAGTTGGAGTCGCGTCATAACACAAATTTTAAGACTTTTTTGGTGCAGGTGCCTGCTCAATATTTGGAGACCTTCCTCAAAGAAGTGATTTGGCTGAAGGCCGTCGTGGATCGACGATTTTGTTGAAGGATACCGATCTCGCAGCGAATCACGACGGCGTGTCACTTCGTGTTTTTAATTTGTTATAGTTTCTTCTATGTATTAGTTTATAATTTTGAAAGATTATTTGTGTGTTTTGTCTAAATCTGATAATAAAGGATTTGTTATTATAATTATCCAGTATGATTTTACCCACTGCTGGATGTAGGCATCTCCGAAACTATCAGCTGCTTGAAAATCAAAAGGCGTTGTTTCCTCTGACATTTGAATAGGAATACAATCACATTATCAGCAGTTGTTGTTAGAACAAGTTTCGAAGTAGATCAACATGGCTGTCAGGTCAGCTGTCCATTTCAATTCTTCTGTAAAAAGTTTCAATTGAATGAAGTGTTGGAACAGTGAGGCACGTGACGTTACTCTCAAGGGATTTTTCGAATCGTTTGATTTTGTCATTTTCACTTAAATGTGACAACTACGTATGTGGGATAGCTCCCACGTTCGTAGCGTAGTAGCCTATAGCTGTCTATAGCTGTTGATGATAAATTTTCGGTGTTACTTACTTTATTTTCGATCACGTAGGGGACGTACCCTAAGTTAGGCCGTCGCACCGCCCGGAGGATACGGCGGAGCACACGGTAGAGGTGTGCTCCGTTTGGGCAGAGCACCGCCGTGTCCTCGTGGGGGAGATCGGTGACAACGATCTCTCCCACCGAGCCTTGGTACAGGCTCGGTTGCCTCCTTCTGCGAAGCAGCAATGTTAGCAAAGGAGACGCACACGTGCACACGCGAGGGGGAAGCCCTCTTGTCCTAGCCGCCAGGATCCCGATCCTGATTTTCGGTCACCGTAGGCGCGGGCTTGCGGACAGCGAGCAATGGGCAGCTCACTGATTGGAGTCATTGGATGATTATCCACAGAAAAAAAAAGGTTAGGCCATCGACTTTTTGGTAAACAGTTTTCTGATGCGTCGATTGAGAGCGGCCATATTTAAGTGGCAAAAGTAGTTAGGTATATATATAAAGCGTTCAAATCAAAATTTGTTTATCGAGCTTTATTGTTATACAAGAAACAGGAAATTACTCAATCAGCTTGCTTGATAGAGCGTTATCTAAAGATGTATTGGAAGCTAAATCAACATGGCGAGCAAATTCATGAATAAAAGACCGTACACATATGTATAAATGATGTGTTTCGTATTTGTTGCATCGACTTGATCGAGTCCTTTGTTCCAAAAGCCATCAGCCGGCCCAATCAAGTAAGAAATTGGTGATCTTGGATGAAAGCCGGTCCCTTTGCGAGGCGCTGTTACTGTAGATAAGCTTCTTAGGATGTGATGGAAATGTCTCTCGGCGCAGAAAATGTGTAGGGAACAAACAGATTGTTGACGTTTAGTGAATTATGTTTATAATATGGATGGTTTTGATATTAAAAAGTTAGTTGATAGTGGAAAAAAATAATGGGGAATTTGGGATGTGAACGTGATAATGTGCTAAGTGGTGATGTATGTAGGTACAATGATACTTTCAAAAGTCCCGTTAGGTATAGAAATGTATATTTCTAACTGATAATATAATAATTGTATGAAGATATTCTAGGCTACCAGTCTCTTCTTAATTAGTAAATGGTTATGCCCTTTTTTATGAGTTTTGAATTCTTCAACTTCAAATTCTTCAACTTTAAAAAAAAGGGCTTGATTTTTTTGTTTCAAAATTCAAATGTTTTTATTTCACATAGGCCTACATGGGCACTTATAAAACGACAGAAGCTAACGCAGTTCAGTTGGGAAATCGTTTAATGACTTCTCCCGTTCTGGGTGGAGAAGGAGGGAGTGTCACACTTTTACTGACTAAAACCCACTTGTTTTCCTTTACGTCTAGGATCTCGGTAACTCTTGCAAACATTTCCGTAGCCCATATTCCCAAAAATGGTTTAATATGCTTGGGCAAATCAATGGTATTTAATACCAAATTTAAATTTAAAATCGTTTCCATGTTAGTAATAATTATTGACTTAAGGTCAATTCCCCTTCCGTCTCCCTAAGGACTATTACCATCGTTATTGGCCTGAGGGGTAAAATTTTAATGAAATTATAACACGTCAAGCTCGATTAGTCACAGGGAAATACCTTAATACCCCATCGAGAATTCCCCTCAAGTTATTATGCGGTATTCGTCATGGTAGGTACTGTATTTGCATGCATATTAGAAAAGTGAGCTATGGAGTTTTTTCAGAGATTATTAGAATTATTACAGAAATGAAGGTGGTTTTTTTTTTTTGAGAAATGTTTTTCTTTTTTTTTTGACAAATTTTGCACTTGAGTTTATTAAGTGTAACAGGGCTGTTGTGTTTTCCATATGATTAAATCTCTGGTTAACAATGGTACGACTCTATACTAGGAGACTATGTTTTACAGTAGTTCTATGTGTGATTTATTATTGTTATATATTGATTTATTACTGTTATTGTTGGTTTATTTTTATGTTTTTTTTTTTCAATAATATTAATGTGAGAACAGTGTAGATTTCGTAGATTCACAGATTATTTTCTATTTCGATCCAGTTTTTTATTTATATATATGTTACTTATTTGGTGCTACATCTTTACCAGTTTAAATTCTTTTCTCATACCTATTAATATTGTAATGTGAAAGTATTGTAAAATTTTACCTTTTTTTTTACCCGACTGCCAGAAGGGTTATGTTTTTCGCGCGTATTTTTCGTATGAATGTATGTAATATTCTTTATTACCTCATACCTTCCAAAAAAAAACTCTGAAAAGTTGAAGGGGAATCGTTTGTCTTGGTATGGTCATGTAAAGAGGAGAGATAAAACACATGTTACTAAAAGAGTTATGAGTATACATGTGGATGGGTGGAGAGGGAGAGGGAGGCCAAAGAAAAGATGGATGGACTGTGTGAACAGTGATATGAAAGAAAAGGAAGTTAGTGATAGTATGACGGTTGACAGGATAGAATGGAAGAAAAAAACGTGTTGAGCCGACCCCAAATCAGATGGGACAAGGGCAGGAAGATGATGACCTCATACCTTCCAAACCGCGGAACAGATTTATATAATTAAGATATCGTTAGATTCGTCTTGATAAATCTAGTGTTCTTAGATCATGGAGGACACGGTGGAGCATATGGTATAGGTGTGCCCTGCCTTGATTGGGGGCAGCGATCTGACACGCCGGGCCTTGGTGCAGGCCACGGTCCGGAGCGAGGAGGACTGGCAGGCGGTCGCCTCCTTAGGAGGCACGTGCATTCGCGAGGCAATGGCCCTCGTGCCTTAGCCGCCGGGATTCCGATCTCGATTTCCGGCCACCGTAGGCGCGGGCTTGCGGACGGCGAACAATGGGTAGTTCGCCGTCCGATCGCCCAGTAACCGTCCGGACCGAGCCCAAGTCATCGACGGCGCGTAGGGTTCCATGTGCGCCTCAAGGAGATGTGAGCAACCGTAGGGGCCCAGCAGGGTCGAAGCCTACTGGGGCCATGGGTGACGTGAAAGAGATCCCCGGGGCCCTGGAAAAATGTCAAAGATAAAACAGGAGTGGGTTTTTAGTCAGTAAAAGTCCGACATCTCGCTCCTCCCAAGAACGGGGGATGTCGTCAGATGATTTTCCCACCCGAAAAAAAAGTATTCTTAGATAGGTGACGTTAAAAAAATCCTAACATAACGATTGTGATGTAATTTAAAGTTATAATTTTTTTTGGTTACTGCAATATGAGTATCAAATAAAAGGGCTCATCGTGAGGATTCCAAAATGGTATAACGTGACCATATTAAAAATAAATACAATAGAAAATATGTTATTTATTATCTACTAACTGTTACTTGCGACTTCGTTACTTCTCTTTTTATGTTGGAATTAAGTCCCGTTGTCGCGGGAAAATTAAAATAAAAAGTAGCCCAAACAAGTCCTTGTAACATCAACGACGAATTTCGGATGACGTGCAATGTGTAGCTCGCAGTCTGGCCGTCCGGCTGTTGTCCGGACGGAGTCCAAATCGTCGATAGCACGTCGTGTACTTGCGTTCTTCAAAGAGTATTGTACAGAGGAGGTTCCGGGGTGGTCTTTTAACAGGTCACAGGGTACTCTTCCACGTGTTGAAGGTGTGAATGGTTCTAGTGTCCAGAGTGGTTTTAGTGAGGTAAGAATCGCAAACTCCTTGGTCTTTTTTCTAAAAGTCCAAGCGCCTTTTGAAGGTTTCCCTTCGAAAATAAAATATTTTCTATGCATTGGCTTAATGTATCATATATACATTAAGCCAATTACGACTTATTACGAATCATTGTCTATCCCTCCGGAATAGGATTTACAGGAATGAAGTTTCTTTACGTAGATAATTCACGATTTTTTCAAACAACCATCGCGGTTTTCTTTTAAATCATAAATCAAAGTTGTTTTCCAAGTTTCTACTTGCAGAAAGTGATCCATCTACATTGTCGACAGGACAGTAACTAAAGATAACAATCTCGAACGCTAAACTTCTTACATGTTTGTATAAGTTTCAGTTTCGATCATCCTTAACTTAGTAAAGACGGCAAATGGAGATGGGAATTTACCATCCATTGAAGTAATAACTTTTGCCTTAATCTTGAGCAACATAAGCAAAAACTAACAAGTTCCCTTTAAACCGTAATCCCATTGTCTACGCCATAGCGCCTAACTTAATGCGTTGGGTGTTATGGCGTAGACAATGGGGATGTAATGGATTTACGGTCTATTTTCGTGTGTATATTTTTATACCAATCAGGATTCGATAAGCACCCATCGCGCATTATAAATTAGCCAATAGAAAATAGATTACGATTCGTTTTCCTACATAACGTGGTGTTCTACGTAAGCGATTCAACATGTCAGCGGTTGCGAAGCGATCTGATGCGGTCAAGCAAATCCAACGCAATGCGGCCGCTGTGTTGTGCGCGAGAGGAAACCGCTTCAGCCACTATTATATAAAACAAGTCAGCGCAAAACAAGAGTTCGCGTAAAAATATCAAATCAACTACCCCGCTTCGCTTCTCTCGATGCCACACCGCACCCACGTGCCGTGGGTCATGTAGGCTACCGTAATAGAGTATCAATGGCTTGTTCCATTCTTGCCGCATCGCTTCGCTTAGAATCGTCTATGACAATGTTTGATGTATAATGCGGTGTCCTACACTGCGTTACACTTCAAAAATTGTCAGTTTATTCTAAAATCTACGTTAATGCAGTAATTTGTACTTTTAGGAAAAACATTTTATTTTTGTTCTCCTAATCACGAACTTCATAATTCGTATAACAATTATTATTATTATAATTGTTATACGAATAACAATAATAATATGTTATCGAGTGGTTGTGACCGTAGACTCTTAATTATGAGCCTACGGTCAGACAGTTTCCCCAGAGAGTTATATCAAATGAGTGGGTTTACTGTAGTTGAAATTATCTGTTCGAGTGATCATAATGTCCCAAGAATTATTACAAAAATACAAGTGTTTGCAAAAATCCGGTAACAGAAAAAAGAAAATAAACTTAGTTTTCTGCATCTTCTAGTGATTTGTAAGGCTCCGTCAGAGACCAGTCATAGTTTCTATGACTACGTCAATATATCAAGAGAATATAATCTCACAAGTTTTATAAAAAACTTACCTACGTTGTTTGCAATAATCCAGTGACAAAACCATGAGCAAGAACTCCATTATTATCATTTCAGCCTAAAGTATGGTGAGCAGCCGCTTCCCTTTAGTGTCAAAAACAGTGAACAAAAACTGCATTTATTTTAAACAGAAACCCCATCTTCGGGGTGATTTGTAAGGCAACGTCGGTGACCACTCTCGGTTCGTATGACTACGGTCACAGTTTCGCCAGCGCGGTAAAGTGGGCACTAGATGTGTCGAGGGGCTGGCTAGACGCCAAGCGGCTACCTCTGCATTGTAAGGCGGTGTGCACACATACTCCATGTGACGGAAGGAAAATGTCAAAGAAATGTCGTTGCGTTTTTGTTTTTTTGTGTGAGCTTTTTCTTGGCATTTTCTTGGAGTTTTAATGAGCTTGTTGAAGTGAGGTTTGTTCATTTTCAGGTTTTAATCAGTAGTAAACTATTTGTAGCGTTATAACAACTTATCTATGTAGGTAAAGCTTCTGAAAAAAAAAAACAAAAGAAATACATGACTTAAGTGGTTGCATTTATTTATTTCGGGGAGCATGAGGTGTAATTATATAGGGTGTGCAGCTAAGGGTCCCTATCGGAGTCTGAGCTTCCTGACAGCTACAACCTGGGGGTCTCTGAATCAAGAGTGAATAGGTTACTTCTAGGCAAGCTTACTCTATCGTCGACCATATCATAAGCTTGCTTTACCTGATGAGGTGAGATGGTGGTCAAGCGCGATCAATAATAATAAAAAAATAATGCTTGGCTATTTTTCCTTTTCATACAGTCCGATTTTCATCTTCCTGAATATGAGTTCTATTTACTTGAGGTCCGTCCATCTTGTATATTTTTTTTTACAGACCCAAATGTTTTACTACGTCATTGTCGAGTTCATAAAACAGTTCGATAAAGCGAATCTAATAAGACACGAGTACCTACATAAACATTGCCCATGATCTATGGTAGGTGTATTTTTCCAACCACTTTTAACAACCTTACTCAGTGAAATATGAGGATACCTTTCATACGAGCACAGGGGAAAGGTATCATAATCATCCAAAATTGATGAAATTCCGCTCGCACCTGTGGTTTCACTGCGTGTTATGTTTGCATATTTTACCCAAATCATATGTCTACGTAAGTATGTATAAGTGGCTACTCATAGCCTGTGGGAGTGGCTCGTAACTAAATGGCTTCACGGATCAATCATACTTTTTTAAATTGATAAAAACTAGTAGTCAAGCGACTGCGATCCCACCTGATGGTAAGCAGTGTTGCAATCGTTGATGGTGAGGCGCACTTGTTTATTAAGAGCCTATTCAGTCTAGCTTTGAAGACACCTAAATTGTAATCGGAGGAGAAGACCGCAGCAGGCAAATTGTTCCAGTCCTTCGATGTACACGGTATAAACGACGAGGCGAAATGCTTAGTCCGGACCATAGAGGTGTCAATAATGTAAGGGTGGACACTCGACGTACGTCGGGTCGTCCGATGGTAGAAAGTTGACGGCGGAATTCAACTCAACAAAAAATGCATCCTATATAATACCAAAAGGCTGGCTACCCTACACCTGAGCTCCAGGCTTTGTAGATTGGTCTTAACAAAATCTGGATCACAAACTGATTACTGATTACTTCGAACATAATACTGCCTAATATGGCGCACGTCTTTAGTGATTTTGAGAATACGTTTAGCCGGAACTTCCGATCTTAAGAGCAGTTGGAAGATTGAAGAATAATCCGGTACGGAAGTCATACTGTATGTAGGTAGTTATGTGTATTAGAGTCAATAAATTAATACTATTGTAAAAAAAAACAGTGTTGACTGATATCGGTCAAAACCAGTTAAAACAAGTTTGTATAACACCTGTTAAAACAATATGTCGCTCAACAAAAATATTTTTAAAACAGTTACAAAAAAAAGATCAATTAACTTAATAGGTTTTTGAGTAAATGCGATTTTAGAGTTGTTTCAACAGTTAAAAAGTATTTTTGAACAACTGTTGCCGATAATAGTGGTAACCGTCCGGATCGAGCCCAAGTCGTCGACGGCGCGTATTGTTCCATGCGCGCCTCAGGGAGTTGTCATTAAATCGTAGGGGCCCAGCAAGGTCGAAGCCTACTGGGGCCACGGGTAGTGTGAAAGCGAAACCCGGGGCCCTGGAACGAACTGGGTTTTTAGTTAGTAAAAGTCTGACACTATCTCTCGCTCCGCCCAAAAGCAGGATTTGTCATTAGATGATTTTCCCAACTAAAAAAAGTAAATAAATTGTGGTTTTGACCAATTTATTGTTTAGACTATGACATATAGATACATAGAATGCAGTCGGTTTCGGTATCTTCTGTCAATTTGAATTTGTGGTACTAAATCCAATCTAGTAGGAAAAAGTCAAAGGTGGTATGGTGGTGGTGGTGGCGGTGTCTATTTCCCGATTTCTGATTTAAACATCTGAAAACCTGCCAAAGTATTTGAGAACGGTTTGATACGTTCTTATCTCATAATACTCAAGGCAAAGAAGGAAAATAATAATAATATTCCACAACTATCACACAACGTCGTCTAGTCCCAAGCGCTTAGCTTGGGACTAGACGACGTGAGAGCTTGTGTTATGAGTACTAAACAACTGATAAACGTACTTTTATATTTCTAAATACATACATATTATAGATAAATTACACCCAGACACAATACAAATGATCGTGCTCATCATTTCATCACACAAACATTTGTCCTACATAGGATTGGTTTTAGTCAGTAAAAGTCTGACATTAAGACTTTGAATTTTATTTATTGGATTTTATTCTTTGGATTTTTATTGTATTTTTTTTTTAATAATTATTTATTGTATATTGTTTTTTTTTATTTTTTCATCATCATCATCATCATCATTATTTCAGCCGAAAGACGTCCACTGTTGGACATAGGCCTCCCCCAAATGCCGCCACAATGACCGGTCCTGTGCGTCTCGCATCCATCGGATTCCCGCGACCCTCACCAGGTCATCGGTCCACCTTGTAGGAGGCCTTCCAACGCTGCGTCTTTCGGTACGTGGTCGCCATTCCAGAACCTTTCGTCCCCATCGACCATCTGTTCTGCGAGCAATGTGCCCTGCCCACTGCCACTTAAGTTTGGCGATTCTTCGGGGCCTACAATGCGCCTCATCAGAAGGCTTAAAGTTACTCAAAGCGCAATGGAAAGGGCTATGCTCGGAGTTTCCTTGCGTGATCGCGTTAGAAATGAGGATATCAGCAGGAGGAACAAGATTCGGACATTTATTTTTTAAATTAATATAATGTTTTTTTTTTTTTGTAATGAAATGCAATGTTTTAATTTGAATTTTGTATTTTAAGCTAATTATTTTATATGGATGATTTATAATATGGGTTTTTACCTGAATTAAATGAATTTGATTTTGTTAAGAGCGGGAGAAGTCACAGGATGATTTCCCACCCAAAAAAATACTCAAGTCAAAAATGCCCTATTTTCTGTAGTGGTCATTTTACCGCTAAAATTAAATAATGATATTGGGATACGCCTGAAATAGGTACTAAAAAGGTATTTTAAATACAAGAAATTTTTATGGAGATATATTTCTTACCATTCCATCGCTCGTGTGTCCCAGCCTTAGAAAACTGGTGCTGTCGGTACAGGGTGCTGATTCAGCTAAATACCGAACGATAATAACGTGTTCAAGTAAACGATGCTAGACTGCTGACGTCACTGCATTCTGTACCTGTATTAATTGCTGATCTTCATCTTAATAATACGTGCGTTTTAGCACGGCAATAACAGTCAGTTGATTCATCTATATTTTCGACGTTCTCAATTTCAACATTGAAAATAAAGACATTGATGAAAGAAAATATCTTGAGGAAACCGGTATATTATAGAACTGAAAATTCGAAGACATGTGACATCCACCAACCCGCACTGGGTCCGCTTGGTGAATTACGTTTCATTCCCTATCCTAGAGAGAAGGTCTGAGTCCTAGCAGTGGACATATAATAAGGCTGAGTATATATAGATATGTAAATTATGTATATTAAACCGTGCTATCTAACGTGTATGAGGATCATTTTCTGGAAAATCCGGAAAAAAAATATTTTACACGCAAATGCTTGCATTAATTCGTTATATTTCATACAAAATTTTCTCTTGTTTTTGGGAAGCTGAGTTCTAACGAAGAAACAATGCATCTCAAATAGTATACAGTATAAAAGTCGTATGAATTGCTAACGAACGAGCTAGTGAGTATTTGTGTATCAAACGCTTTCGTTTGGTAAATTTTACAACACAAATTAACCTTCTCTTCAGGCTGTTATAGGGTTAAATTTTCGAAACGAACTTTTTAAACCAAAAATTCATAGCTCATTTGTTAGTAGTGGTAGGTTATTGATATAAAGTGCCTTTTGAAACACATTTCTTCGACATTGCAACATATAAAAAAAAGTTTTTTGTTCAGATTTCATAGTAATAAATACGGATTACAGACAAAACAATAACCAAAGAAACAAATAGATATTCCTATACTTAAATAGGCTTAAAAGGAATAACTACTATATTTGAAAAAAAAATGATCTGATTTTTTTTTATTTGTGAAATTATCTACTGACATCTCCCGTCCTTGGGCCGGGCGACAGGTCGTGTCAGATTTTTACTGACTAAAACCCACTCCTGTGCTTTCTTTGCTTTCATTCCAGGGCCCCGGGGTTCTCTTTCGCATCATCCATGGCCCCAGTAAGCTTTGACCCTACTGGGCCCCTACGGTTTTCTGACACGTCCTAGAGACGCGCGTGGAACACTACGCGCCGTCGACGACTTGGGCTCGGTCCGGACGGTTATCGGACGGTCGGACGGCGAGCTACCCAATGCTCATCATCCGCAAGCCCGCGCTTACGGTGACTGGAAATAGGGATCAGAATGAGGGGCATTCCCTTGCGGCTGCCTAATTCTAAGTTTTAGGTAAGTTATAATAAATCTAACTAAATAAGTCTTATATTTGAAAAATAACAATCAATTAGTTAAGTGTTTTTATATTTCAAGTTCTATTTACCTTAAACTAATAATAAATAACTCCAAGTTAATGTAAAGTTATCAGAGTTCCAAGTAACCAGTTCCAAAAACGCTGAATTCGTACGTAAATAACCATAGATAAATACGCTAGAGTAGTATTAGTTAAAATACCGCGAACGCTTTACTGTGTTCCATCGTGTGCGCGTAAATTAATGCTAATACTTTCTTAGGTAAATGAAGTAGACTGAGGTGTGATGGTTTGAAGAATTAAGGGATTTTGAAAGTGAGGAGGGGGCGTTGTGTGAACTATGCAGCTGTTGAAAGGATTTAGTTACGTAATTACGCGTTTTTACGTAAATCACCAAAAAAAAAAAATGAAAAAAAAGCTTTTTCTGGATTTTTCTAGGAAAAACAAAGATATAGAAACCAAAATTTTGGACTAAAAAATTTTAGTACAAACGTGTGTATAAAATGACAATAAAGAGTTTTTCAAGGTCACTCAAGTTGTACAGACGCATGTACAATCGGCCTTCGAGGGGTTAAGAACAAAAGTGTGTTTTATTTGAGGTATTATTAAACAAAAGTTACATTTAAAAAAAAGACGATTAAAAGACTTTTCTAGAACTTTGTTGTACAGATTAGATTAAAAAACTGTCTGACTGTAGTTTTTACCCGGCAACGAAGGAACAGGAGTGGGTTTGTAGTCAGTAAAAGTCTGACACTATCTCTCGCTCCGCCCAAGAGCGTGATTTGTCATAAGATGATTTTCCAACCCAATAAAAAAAAACCCAACAATGACTTTTCTTCCAGCAAACCTAGAAAAAGATTACATTCGAGTCAGGATCCAGTGTAGGTACAATCTAAACCTGCAAAATTAAGTCTTACTCGTACATTTGAAAAACACACTAATAATTATTACCAAGACGAAAGCTTATGAGTGTGATGGTGATGTTTGTTTGTTACTTCTTCACTCTCGAACGGCTGAACAGATTTCAATGGAACTTGGTACACAGGGACACCATGTCCTGGAATAGCACACAGGGTACTTTTTATCCTGGGAATATGTTCCTTTGGGTTAATATTCTACTATTAAGCGGGCAAAGCCGCTGGCAAACTAAGTAGTAACATAAAGCATAATCTGCCTTGTAATGTTCCCATTGCTAGGACTCAGGCCTCCTCTCCGGAAGAGGGAATGGGCCGTAATTCACCACGCGGGCCCAGTGCGAGTTGGTGAAAGTCACATGTCTTCGAATTTTTGGTTCAAGGACAGCCGGTATCCTTACGATGTTTTAATTCACCGTTTTAAAGCAGTGTTGATGAAATAAATTACACAAAGTCATTACTTCCCCTGCATGCCCTCCCTGCTTCCTTAGTCTTTCCTTCACCTGGCTGGGTTTGAACCTGCGACCTACTCGTAAGTCGGAGCCGTTACCACTCGTCCACCACTGCTCTCAACTAAGTAGTGTTTTTATAATAATCACATCACACATATAAAAATATCTAGCTATCTATATTGTTATAGACAAGTAAACATTAAATCTATTAATGTTTACTTGTCTATAACAATATTTAACAAAGTTTAGTGAGCCTTCAGCACTCGGCACACATATAAATTATACACATAAACCTTTCTCGGAAAACCTTCGAGCTGCTCTGCAAAATCCTAGGCTAGGCACTAAAATTGAGACTGAAATTCTCGCAATGAACCGTGATGGAGAGACTGCGGTTAGGTTTGTGATATGGAGTCTAACTAATGAATTTCACGTATAGGTATGTACTTAAATAAAACTATTATTTTGTACGAACGTAACTTGGTCATGTAAAGAGGAGAGATGAAACACATGTTACTAAAAGAGTTATGAGTATACATGTGGATGGGTGGAGAGGCCAAAGAAAAGATGGATGGATCGAGTGAACAGTGATATAAAAGAAAAGGAAGTTAGTGATAGTATGACGGTTGACAGGATAGAATGGAAGAAAAAAACGTGTTGCATCGACCTCAAATTAGATGGGACAAGGGCAGGAAGATGATGATGAACGTAACTTGAAGTTGAATATTATTATATTTTATAGGGATGAAGTTTTAATTTCAACTTGTAATTTGTTTTTTCACGTAGGTTTCATTTAAAAGATAGGGGACTGTTCGTTCCATTTCGTCGTTTCCTATGGAGATTTATTTATAACTGGCTGACCCGGCGAACTTCGTACCGCCTAACAGTCAATGAATGTCTTTTGATATAGTCAATCGATTGTGATGAAACAAAGCCTAAGTAATAGAACAAGTTACACACAATTTTATTGTATAAAAGTTATCGAAATCGATTTCGTACATTTTACGTGATGCGCGCACATGTAAAAACTTCTACAGATTTATTATATGTAGGTATAGAATACTTTGCATGGGTGTTACAAATATTTGAAATTATCGGATTTCCTCTACTATAATTTACATCTAAACCTTTCCAATTAATCACTCAGCTTCTTGATGAGGACGGCATGAAAATCCGTTCTGTAGTTTTTAAGTTTCTCACGGATAGACAGGTGGACGCGATGGGGACATTGTTTTATTATAATGTACGGACATACAGTAATTGAATTTCTATTTTTCTATCTGAAAAGACAAGGGCTTTCAATCTCTCAAAATGGTTAAAAAACAACAACTTTAAATGGAATTAAACTTTTATGTCGTAACTCACAAAATAATTAATACTTACTAGTCCGTCATTGTTTGCAAAACCAACAAGTGATGGACGAAATTTCCGTACATAAAAGGTTAGCTCATCTCTATATATATAAAAGGTGAAACTGTTTGACACAGATATATCAACGCACAGCCGAAACTACTGGGACTAAGAGTGTAATATTTTGCACAAGGTTTTTTCTTGTTATGACGTAGGCGAGCACGTAGACAGGATTTTCCAAAATTTATCCCTTATGGGGATGAAATAAGGGTCGAAAGTTTGTATGGGGAAACCTACTTTCACGCGGGCAAAGCCACTGTCAAAAGCTAGTTGTCCATATTTGTAAACTTTGTACTTCACAACTCCTAAACTCGTGATAAGTTTAGAGGACTTATAATTGCTCACTTAATGATATTAAAAACGTAAATCGTCAACATTTAACGTGGGTAAGTAAATAACGTGATCGAGCATAACGTCACCGTCTCCCACTGATTACCTTACCCGGCGCAGAAAATAAAGTTGTACGAAGTTCTTAATAGAATATCCTTTGAATAGGTTGCTGGAGTCGTCTTGTAAATAACGTTAGAGGGCTCGACGGAGGTGTCAGAAGTTACCCAAGACTTACCCAAGTACCGGGTATAGCGTGGGAGTCGAGAACACCCAAACTTCAAGACCCCTCTAAATCTAAACTTTTCTTTCGTTGACAGCGCTTGAGACATGACTTTCGAGTTGCGCACTCACATATGTGAGAATTGTTCGAGATGCGGGCGTTAAAAATTATCTGAATTTGTGTCGAGAACGTTTTAAGTACGGAAAGTTTGTCTTATTTCAACAATACTTGTGTAACTCGGATGTGCTTGCTAACGTTCGAACATACGAGCTTTGGTGAAGTTAGTTTTTCGAGTTTGCAGTGAAAGGGTTATTTATTAGGGATATTTGAAGACTTCACGAGAAAAAGAATGAATGTAATTTTTTAGGTGAAACTGGTTTTATTGTTCCATTGTATTATGATTTTATTTTGAACTTAATTTAGTTAACTATTTTGTTTGGAGGCAAATTGATAACATATTTTTATAGTTATTTTTATTCTAAGTGTATAATTTTTGACAGTTTTTTTAAAGTAAGTTATTGATTTTTCTTTTTTATATGCTCATCTTATGGTCTGAAATAAAAGTACATCATCATCATCATTTTAGCCGATAGACTTCCACTGCTGGACATAGGCCTCCCCCAAATGTCGCCACAAAGAACGGTCCCCGCAACCTTCACCAGGTCATCGGTCCGCCTTGTAGGGGCCTTCCAACACCGCGTCTTCCGGTACGCGGTCGCCACTCCAGAACTTTTTGGCCCCAACGGCCATCCGTTCTGCGAGCAATTTGCCCTGCCCATTGCCACTTAAGTTTGGCGATTCTTCGTGCTATGTCGGCAATCTTGGTTCTCCTGCGGATATCTTCATTTCTGATTCGATCACGCAAATAAAAGTCACTTTAAACTTATTAAATAAATTTTTAAATATTTCTTAAAAACAATAAAAATACATTTAAAAATTTAAAAATTGTATCCCAATATGGTTATTGTACTAGGTATGGAGAACAGGCGACCAGATCTGGTAGAATCGGTCTAGTTTGTTGCGCCATCTTCACTGTTTCAGCGCACCAACTTTGTGCTACTTTGGCCCACACACGTTTGTCGGGCATTTGTCAGACATGTCCTGCCAGGCCCATTTCAGTTTGGAAATCTTTTGAGCCACATTTCCTAGGCATGTTACGACAAAGCAAACGCTACCGATACAGATCTAAGGGTTTATTTATTTAAAATATTTTTATTTTTTTGAATACTGCATTATGGGCAGAAATTAAAGGGCTCATCATGAAGATTTCAGAATGGAATATCATGACCATAATAAAAAAAGTAAAATAGGAAATATGTTATTTATTTTATACACTTCTGGACACATCTATTGGCCCACCTTAGAGTTTAGGTTTCGATGGCCCCTACCGAAATATGATTGCTAGATTGAACAAAAACTGTTGATGCAGTTTTAAACCTGATACATTTTACCATCTTTTTCGATCGTATTGTTTTAAATTTGAATTCAGAATACTATACGACATGGAGCTACGCCTAACAAGTCGGATATGCGCCTTGTTAAAGGCAATTGATTTTTGAATAAAAAACATGTTTTATCAAATAAAGGTTTAATTTAATAACGCGTGTTGCCTCCATGGGCATCTACCACAGCTCTCATACGATTAGGGATAGAGTTTATCAACCGCTCTATGAAATTTTGAGGGATCATCTCCCATTCCTCTTCTATTGCAGTTTTCAACTCCTGCATCGTCTGGGCAACTGGCTGACGAGCCCTAACACGTCTTTTTAGCTCGTCCCACATGTACTCAATGGGGTTCATGTCTGGGCTTCTGGCTGGCCAGTCCATAACTGTGATGTTCACATCCCGAAGATATTCCCTGACGATGCCGGCTGCATGGGCTCTTGCATTATCATGCATAAAAAGGAAATTTGGGCCCACATAGTCCGCGTATGGTATCACGTGAGGTTCTGAGCACTCACGAATGTACCTTTCAGCATTTAATGTTGGCAGCCGTGGTCCTGTAACAACCTCAAGTTGAGTTTTGCCGCTTGCGGATATACCGCCCCAGACAGTCCATGAGCCACCGCCATAAGCAACCCTCTCTTCAAAGCAGCATTGTGCGAAACGCTCTCCCTTACGTCGGTAGACCTTCGTCCTTCCATCATTGCCATGTAATACAATTTTAGACTCATCAGAAAAGAGTACACAGCTCCAATCTTGCTGTGTCCAATTTAAATGACTGCATGCGAAATGAAGGCGCGCTGTTCGGTGGGCTCGCGTTAGTTTGGGCCCATTAGCTGGCTTGTGTGGTACCATATCGCGTTCTTTTAACCTTCTTCGAACAGTTCGAGCGCTCACAGATACTCCGTGGAAGTCGCGAAGTTGGTTTTGTATCTCAATGGAGGTAAGGTGACGATTTCTCAAGCTGGTCGTCACGATGAATCGATCCTGCCTTTCAGTTGTGACCCGAGATCGTGGCCTTCCTTGGCGACGAACAAAGCCGCCAGTCTCTAGGTACCTCCGATAAACATTTCGGACCGCAGATCGACTTAAATTAAGTTGAGCACTCACGTTTCTTTGGCTGTGTCCGGCCTGAATAAGTACCACAGTTTGGGCGGCGACTCCAGGTGAAGTATCCATAGATTATTGATAGAACCTCACCTTAATGTTAAGAATAAGTAATGTTTGTTGCAAAACCAAAGATATCAATCACTTTTTCAAGAATTAAATCCAAGTAAACCAATAAAACCAAGTTTTCTTAGTATTCGATTGTTTGATATCAACAAACAGGCTCCAAATTGTCTTTTGTTTCTTTAAATTCTGTGTTCGAAATTCAAAAAAAGACTAATGAATGAAATTGTGAATGTGCCAGGTTAAAAACTGCATAAAAACTTTTTGCTCGACCTAATATAAAATTTTAGCTAGGACCAAATGAAACTTAAAATACAAGGTGGGCCAATAGATGTGTCCAGAAGTGTATTATCGGTTACTCTCGACTTCGTAATTTTTTTGGGCAATCGTGTAAGAAAAGGTTATCCATTTCGGAGATTTTTTCCCCCTTGGTAATTAAGTCCCGTTCCCGCGGAAAAATGAAAAGTAACCTAAGTTACTCCTTAGTAACATCAACTATTTTTCAGTTGGGTATGCCATAATCATAGCGGTAAGTCACCTCTTTGAGGAGTGGTTGGAGAGGCGTCATTGCGTCCTCACATTCCGCATGACGCAGGTCCTCACCGGACATGGTAAGTTTGGAGAGTTCCTGCACCGGATTCAGGCGGAAGAAACGCTCGGGGGTGTTGCTTTTGTGCGGACCACCCAGAGGACACGGTAGAGCTTACGGTGGTGGTAAGCCCCGCATGGGTGAAGCACCGCCGTGTCCTCGTGGGGCCAATCGGCGGCGGTGACCTCTCGCACCAGGCCCTAGTCCAGGCCATGGTCCGCAGTGAGGACTCACATTAGCTGGAATGATTTTAGTCTAGATTATTTTAATAGGTCTCGACTATGCAGTCCACATGTTCCTTATTAGAATTTATTATTTGTTTTAATGTATGTGTTAATTAATGCAATTAAATTGGTTTCTACGTTACTGGACTGAACATAATTTTTTTCTTTTCAATTTTTATTTAAAACAATTTTTTAGGCAGTCAGGTTTTTTTATGTATGTATTGTTTTCATTAATCAGAATTGGGTAAAACCATCGTTATCAGATGTAATACAGTTACAGTTAAAACAATAATTAATTACAGTTTTTGTATCAGTTCATCCAAAGCAAGAATCACGAATATCAGCGCTGTCAATTTGAAAATTGGCATGTGTGGGTGTGTAAAAAAAATTATTGTCAAGTTGTTGTTGTTAACCTATTTTGTCCCACTGCTGGGCAAAAACCTCCCTCTCCCCTCACACGTCTGTCTGCAGCCATTGTGGGCCAGTCAATCCGGTAGTTGTCAAGCTCATCTTTCCACCTTCGCCTTGGGCTGCTACGATGTGGCCTTGCGTTTAATGGTACCCAATAAGTGGCAGACATGACCGGCTCAATCCCACTTAATTGATTGGTTTATTATAAACTTTAAAATTTTAAAACCAGTTTTTTTTTATAATGATTTCCTGAGAAGTCTTCATTTGCAATTTGATATATTTTGTTAATAAAATCATGGTCCTTACAAAATAATTATGGAATAAAAACTCTTGGGAAAAGCCCACGTGTATATTCTTACAGTACAAATTTTCCTGCTGTATCGCTAATTGGTTTCCCAATTAATTAAATTATTCGTGTTAATTATGAGAGATTGGTTGATGTGTAATCTGAGACTCGGTCGGCACACACTCATTAAAAATCATTAGCAGATAATTAAATGCTAATTGTACCTTCATGTGCAAATAAAAAATGGTAATTTAAAATTGGAGTAAAAGCAGTAAAACCATGAATATTTTCTTTCTTGGATAGCATTTGAGTTATGACTCTCAAACTATAAGCACTTTTTTAAAATGTTTTTTTTTTTTAATAATTAATATTAACTTGTGCTTGACTCATCATCATCATGATCATTTCAGCCGAAAGACGTTCACTGTTGGGCATAGGCCTCCCCCAAGCGACACCACAACGACCAATCCTGTGCGTCTCGCATCCACCGCACTCCCGCGACTCTGACCAGGTCGTCGGTCCACCTTGTGGGAGGCCTTCCAACGCTGCGTTTTCCGGTGCGTGGTCGCCACTCTAGAACCTTTCGGCCCCATCGACCATCCGTTCTACGAGCAATGTGCCCTGCCCAGTGCCACTTTAGTTTGGTGATTCTTTGGGCTATGTCGGCGATCTTGGTTTTCCTGCGGATATCTTCATTCTTTATGCGATCACTGGGCCCGCGTGGTGGATTACGGCCCATTCCCTCTCCTAGAGAGGAGGCCTGAGTCCCAACAGTGGGAACATTATAAGGCCGACTATGCTATACTATGCGATCACGCAAGGAAACTTACAGCCCTTTCCATTGCCCTTTTCATTGTGCTTGACTGCTAAGCAGTGATGGTATGCAGTGATGCAATCGTTGATGGTGAGGCGCACTAGTTTATTAAGAGCCTATTCACTTTAGCCTTGAAGATACCGAAATTATAATCGGCCGGGAAGAACGCAGCAGGCAAATTGTTCCAGTCCTTTGATGTACGCGTTCGTTTAATTTCATTACTGGCACTTTTTGAATTGTCAACGTCAATCAATCAGAAAAAAAGAAGAAAAAAGGGCAAGTTCGGTGCAATAAAAAAATCAAAGAAATAGATTCCTTTTTCTACAAAAACTTGTAGATCCTGGTCAATTTAGGTAGCTCATGGACGTCAGTGGAAACAATGACCATAAATGCCCTAACATAGCAGTAGCAGTGGTTTTTGCCCCGACTTATGAATCGTCACGGGCTCAAACCCAGGTAGCGCTTTCAAAACGGTGAAGGAAAACATCGTGAGGAAACTTTGGAGGTAGGCGGAACAGAGAGTAAAGTCCCGCAAACCTCCGTTGAAAAGGGAGGATCCTCCGACCAGACGGGTGTTATGTCTGGTGGGCTGCAACTGCCCGATTGATGATTTCGGACTGTTCTATATGTTCTAATCGCGCGGAGAACTTTGATTGCGCGATGCAGGATTAGTTCTTATGTGACGCCATAGATGTCACTACAAAACTATCATGTCCTAGAACCAAAAAATCGAAGACGTATAACATCCACCAAACTGCAGTGGGCCAGCGTGGTGGATCACGGCCCATTTCCTCTTATAAAGAGAAGGCCTTAAGGTCTCAGCAGTGGGAACATTATAAGGCTGATTATACCTTGTACTAAACATATCAAAATCATAACATGTGTCGTGAACCCGACATACATAACACCAAAACAAGTCATGAATACAAATACTTTAATACCAAAATTTAAACTTCGATATTCGGCTTAATAAGATAACTTTCCAAAACATTTCGTTAATTTCCTTTCGTACGTATATGTAGGCGAGGGACAAGGGTCGGTAAAGTAACATTGGTCCAAAGTTTATTAATATTTTCGAGGGCAAAAATTTTATTGATATTAGCAATTCTTAACAGAGGGGCAAACATTGACCGCAGCCTTCCTTATTTAAAAGGGTAAAATGCCCAATTTTTTACACTTAATGGCAAAAAAATGTATAAAGTCAGACATTTATATGGAAATATGTTCGAGGTTTTATGCTTTGCACGAAGTTGGGTTTGCTTATTTATTCGCATATGATATCGTTAAGTAAGGTTTACATTGCTTTTTACCGATTTTCTGGAAAAATTGAATCGTTATACGATTCACAGTATTGTTCCTACGTTTCGGTAAAAAGTCTCGCTGATAAAATTTCAGTTTACAGATAAAATGGTCTTTATCGTTCAAGCTTGTTACTAGGAATTCTTTTTCATAAAATACGTTGTGACATTCATTTCGAAATTAAATTTTCAAGTAGATATTCACATAAATGTGATATTTCCAGCAGAACGTTATGATTAATTAGTCGAAAGGTATGCTTGAATACCTCTCGTCAAAATAAAACGTTGAATACAGAATTTGTGCGAAAACGTGACAGTAACATGGTTCTCGTTTGTATTAATTACTAGGAATTTCTCGTACCTTAATTAAATTTTGCTATCAAATTCCGAAAGTGATTTGTCGATCAGATTAAAGCAATGTAAGATTCATTATGTAGTTGATTTGTATCTCTTGTGATACCTTTTTTTTTGTTTTCGTACGAAAACCTTTTAAAACTCTCGGGCTTTGGGGATAAGTCCGGGAAATGTTTTTTTTTTTTATTGGTTGGGAAAATCATCTTATGACATCCCCCGCTCTTGGGCGGAACGGGAGATAGTGTCAGACTCTTACTTACTAAAAACCCACTCCTGTTCCTTCGTTGCCTTCGTCCCAGGGCCCCGGGTTTCGCTTTCACACTACCCGTGGCCCCAGTAGGTTTCGACCCTGCTGGGCCCCTACGATTTGCTGACATCTCCTTGAGGCGGCCGTGGAACAGTACGCGCCGTCGACGACTTGGGCTCAGTCTGGACAGTTACTGGACGGTCGGACGGCGAGCCACCCATTGCTCGCCGTCTACAAGCCCGCGCCTACGGTGGCCGGAAATCGGGATCGGAATCCCGGCGGCGGTTGGAGCGTAAGGAACGTTGCCTCACGCGATCGGCTGCCTTCTTTGCCAGCTTTTCTGCTTCGCAGAAGGAGACGACCGCCTGCCACTCCTCCTCGCTCCGGACCATGGCCTGAACCAAGGCCCGGCGCGAGAGATCGCCGCTGCCGATTGCCCCCACGAGGACACGGCGTTGCTCTGCCCAAGCGGGGCACATCTCCACCGTGTGCTCTACCGTGTCCTCCGGGCGGTCCACACAGTGGCGACACCCGGGCGTCATTTCCGCACGAATCCGGTGCATGAACCTCCCGAACTTACCGTGTCCGGTGAGGACCTGCGTCATGCGGAGGGTGAGGACGCCGTGAGGTCTTTCCAACCACGCCTCAAAGAAGGGACTTACCGCCATAATTGTGGCGTGCCCAAGTCCGGGAAATGTGGGATTTTTACCTTAATAAATCCACACCGGTGATCACCATCAGCACATAGAGGTCACAAGATATTCTTTTAAAATATATTTTTTTTTGGTAATAGAATATCTTGTACTTTAATATAAAAAAAAGTCGTATCCGTAGTCTATGAGACCGTTTATAATCTGCCTAACCTCTTCCCGACTCCCATTTTTACTTCATCCAGCTGAATAAGTAACTAGTAACTTTTAATTTTTATTCCAACCACTGTACAACATGTTTGCAATAAACTGATTTGATTTGATTTTTGATTTGATAAGTTGTACATGGAGCAGTCATATCGACATGGAGCGACTCCTTATCCTCCATAACTCAGTAACTGGGTAACTCGATAGGTACCTTTTGGTGATGAGTTGTCAGATTTCTTAAGTAAGTAATCATTTTGTGCTCAAAAAGATTAGTCTATCGGTAGGTACCTAACAACAGTGATGAAAATCTAAAAATGGCAGTGGCTATTTTATGTAAATAAGACCACGGTCTTCTAAACTAAGAAATCTAATCCTGAAATGTATTTATTGTAAGTAGCGACCGTGTGCTGGATAGCGTTTGTTGGCCTCCCACAAGGCGGATCGATGACCTGGTGAGGGTCGCAAGAATCCGATGGATGCGAGACGCAAAGGATAGGACGTTGTGGTGATACGTGGAAGAGGCCTATGTCCAACAGCAGATGTTGGATATTTCCTCACAGCTGCGATTTTGAAAAAAAGCGTTTGAAGTTTTTGATCTCTTGGGTCCTGACAGCTAGGACCAACGGCTTAAGAGGGATGCTCCAGGGTAGCTCGCAAAATTTACTTATTTTTTTTTCCATTTTACAGGTCTGTGTCAAGTTATATGTCAATTTTAATATAATTAGTGACTGTAATACGTACGAGTATATAACACGTAAATAAGTAGAAGTATTCACTACCAATTAGCTAGCAATTTTGTTGTTGAGAATGTTTTCATAAAAGAGTATGTTTGATAAACTATTAATAACAGTCTTCAGTATTATTCATTTTGATTAGGATTTATGGCAAGTTTCAAGTTTATTTATCCGAGAAATAAAATTCTCCATACAAACTTCCAACCAACTGGGGAGCAGTGGTGGCCCAGTGGTAAAGGCTCCGGCTTACGAGTTGTAGGTCGCGGGTTCAAACCCAGCCAGGCGCATTACTTTGTGTATTTTATTTCATCACCACTGCTCTCAAAACGGTGAAGGAAAACATCGTGAGGAAACCGGCATGTCCTAGAATCAAAAATTCGAAGACATGTGACATCCACCAAGCCGCACTGGGCCCGCGTGGTGGATTACGGCCCATTCCCTCTCCTAGAGAGGAGGCTTAAGTCCCAACAGTGGGATCGTTATAAAGCCGACTATGCTATGCTATACAAACTTCCCAGCCTTCAAGACCTTCACATACTGAATGTCAACAAACATTTACGAGGACATTCCTTCAACTAAAGGGGAAATGCATCCAAAAAGAAACTTTTGAAGCAATTTCTACCTAACCGACTTGTAACGGCATGGAACAGGCTCCCGGAAAGTGTTGTGAAAGCATTAAACTGCTTTAAAAATCGGTTGGACGAACTAAACATCTCCAAACTATATGAAACAAACGCATCAGCTAAGAGCTGCTAGTGTGTCTTACCAAGTAATAATAATAATCTTTATCGCCCCCTAAATTGCTCTATTGGGGGTAGTTCTGAAAACGAAAAATCCTTTATTATTTACTAAGGTAACTATTTTTACTAACTTTCAAGAATTTGGCACACAAAATAAGTACACACAAAATATTGGCACACAAAATAAGATTTTGCATACAAAAGAAATTCCTGTTTCCACCCCCTTAAAAAAACCCCTTCTTATTGCTCGCCTACGTTATAAATGGAAGCCGTATGAAAAACCTCATATCCTTATTCCCAGTCGTTTTGGTTGAGCGTTGATATATATATATATATATTTAATACTTGATAGGTTCGCGCTTGACCGCTATCTCACCTGATGGAAAGCGACGATGCGGTCGACGATGGAACGCGCTTAACCAGGAGTAACCTATTCACTCTTGACATAAAGATTCCCGGGTTGTAGCCATCAGGAAATACAGATTCCGGCAAGGAATTCCACTCCTTAGCTGATATGTCAGTCAATCAGTTTCTCCTTTTATATTTAAAAAGTTATTTAATAGTGATAAGACCGCAAATCATATTTAAATCAGCATTCACCTTGACACTGACTTATAAAATGCAAGAAACTTTTGGCTTGGTAAATACTTCGTGTTAGTCCATGGAGCATTCACCTTATCGTGTTTTGATACCGTTCACCTTTGAAATGGGTGTATAGTGTATGTTTTACATTTTATCAGTAGGTTCCGTACACTGCTTTTCCACGAAAGGTTCTATAATAAATTGTAGTACAAAATAATGAAAGTAAAAAATAATATTTTTACAACTATGAATGATCTTCAGTATTGAACACCTGAGACTGTGTAGTGGTACTCGACCTTTTGCCAGGCTGACTATGTGTACTTTAGGTGGTATTATTAATGCGAACTACAGTCTAAGAGCTCAGGCTAAATCTAAAGTAATAATGTTTTGTAGTTACTGATGCGTTAAGGTACAAAGAGCGAGGATTTTCATCTATTTTTTTCTCAGTCTTTGTGCTTCGTTTGAACACAAAGACAAACAGAATTAAGTATATTTTTTTATAGCCTTATCAAGTATTTGTGTGCACTACCTTAGGGATATGATGGGGCTGCCATACCCTGTGAAGTCCTTAATAAATAAAAAAGGATAGGCAGAAATTGGGTAAAACATCATTATGTCTCGTTCATAGTGTAAGTGGGCCTAAGATACGGTTCCTCTCAACAAGTGATCCGGACTTATAATTAAACATGATTAAGATTCCATCAAAGAACTGGGGGTACCGTAGGCACGGGCTTGCGGACGGCGAACAATAGGTAGCTCGCCATCCGACCGTCCGGTAACCGTCCAGACCGAGCCCAAGTCGTCGACGGCGCGCCTCATGGAGATGTCAGCAAACCGTAGGGGCCCAGCAGGGTCGAAGCCTACTGGGGCCAAGGATCTGATTCTGAAAGGAAGACTCGGCCCTGGTACGAAAGACAACGAAGGAACAGGAATGGGGTTTTTAGTCAGTAAAAGTCTGACACTATCTCTCACTCCGTTTAAGAGCGGGGGGTGTCAAAAGATGATTTTTCCACCAAAAAAAATATCTAAGAACTGGGGGTTAGACAAATGACTTAACTCTTAGCGTTCCTGCGGGGAGGTCACGTGAAAAGTGACGAGACAGGTAATGTCATTGGCATACATTTTGTACTTAACGCTTGGCGGGAACGCTAATCAGTTAAACATTATGTATTCAGCTTTTATAAAACTATCACCTGGATGCACTGCCCCTTATGCGGAATTTTTCATACATTTTTTATTTTTATTGTAAGTAAAAATAAAAAAAAATTTATGAAACACTCTATGCGCCCCCAAGGCATGCGGAACGAAGCCGTATGCTAAAGAAAAAATATATAAAAAGCACGTTACTTGGGTTGGTGAAAAAGCGTCAATTGTTGCATGACTTTTATCGCCGTTACTTTTTTCTAAAGAAATTATTAAAATAAATAATAAAGTCGCACGCAATCCTATTAATTCCTAATAGGGGTGATGACTGGGCATATGGAGCGAATCAAAGTGAGCCGTGATGAAAGTGGGGAGCTAACGATCCATTTATTAAGCATGCGTGTTACTGATTCACTCATTAGTATGACTACGAAGTAGGTCTAGCTTGCCCGGATATGCTCCGATCATGTACATGTAACCTACATGTTACATGAAAGTCTATAATAGGTACGGGTCAGGTAATTTCTTTGAGGGTTTTTTTTTAAACATAATGTATTAAACAACACAATGTGGGTTTTAATATTGTCTTAATTATAATAAATAAATTTTTGAATATGTACTGTAGGTACACAATGATATGACAATACATAAAAGACAAACAAGTTCGTCAAACAATGAGTTTTCTTCCAGAAAACTTTTTACTGACAGAGATAGTAGAATTCAGGGTAGTTACAATATAAACCTACATAAATAAGTCTTATATTTGAAAATATAATTATTATAAATATTAATACTAATAAATATCAATACCAGGTTTCAATATTTTATACAAGGATTACTAAGCTTTTAACGTAAATGATAATTATACAAAAAATATAAATGATATTTAATTTTATCATTTATCATAAAAACAATAGTAATAATAATAAAAATATATTTTCTCCATAATTGTAGTGTATAAATTGAGCAGTAAATTGAAGGTGACATAATACAAGAAATAAAAACGTGCAACTGCGCCTGAGCTAGGTCGAGCCTGTATTTCAGGACGCAGTTCTCTTCCCACAAAAGAAGTTATCAATATAACAGCATTTGCGTGTAACATCTATATATTTAACACATAACAAAATATTAATTTGCAATCAAAATTGTGTGTTGTGTGCATGTGCTTCGTGTGTTTGAACAATAAATAAATAAAATATTTTGATAATAATATTTGTATATTTATGAGTAAATATATTTATCATAAAGATAACATAAATGATAATTTATCATTTACATTAAAAACTAAGTAATCCTTGTATAAAATATTGAAATCAAATATTGGTATTTATTAGTATTAGTTACTGAGTAGTAGTAGCGTAGCTTTGCCCTTTTCTAGAGGATCAGCTCCTCTAGCCAAGTTACGATCGTTTCGTTTGCGTCGAAAACCTCGAGTAGGCCACGCCTGCGATTCCTTTCTTCTGACGTCATCTCAACGCTCAGTCACGTGGTCAGAACCGAGTGGCCTACTCGAGGCGTTCGATCTAAACGAAACGATCGTAACTTGGCTAGGGGGGCAGTGCAATTGTTGAAGTGCATAAGCCTATAGTAATCTAAGATAGTAGTCTAAAGTAAAAGTGTATCACAGAAATAATGTAGCTATCTACTTATCGATTTATTTTTGTAATCAAATTACTACTCCTAGAGATTAATTAACAAAAACAGACTTTTTGTTTAGTTAACATTGACTGATCAAAACCTACGCACTTGTAAACATCTACAAACGTTATTACTGAGAAATGTTTTCAGTATCAAAGTAAATTTACTGTGAATTTGAAAAATGTTACCTCTCGTCATCCCAGCAATTCTCTGGAAGTCTCTAAGGACGAGCAAGTTGTCAATACTAGTAACTAGTAACTTACTGTTGAAATGATCAATATGGCAAGGCAAATAAGACCTTTACATTTGTTTAATCGTGAAATACTTTCAAACTACCACTTCACTTTGACCCTTAGTACTCTTCGGTTATATTCCAAAGTTCTATAAAATTATTAGTGAAAGAAACGGCAGGGCAGGTCAAGTAATTCTGGCCGCTTGTCACTGTATCACCAACTTGCCCCAGGGAAATCTATATGAAAGCGAAACCAATGAAATAATGTTTTCATTACTTGTTATATTTCATACATATTTCTCACATGTAGCTAATCAAACTATCTAAATAAAACATGAGTGTTACGAACCGTGAATTTCCCTGAGGGTCGAATTATTTAATTTTGTCGTCTAGGGTGAATGGTTGGCAGCGATGTTATCTTACTGAACTATGTAGGGTTTCGTAACGTTTTGCCGTGCTATATTTAAATAAAAAGAGTACCTTTATTTTAAAACTTTAACTATTAAGAGTTTTAAAGGCCCACTAGAGATTACAACAATTTGCCCGGAGTGATTTGAGTAAGAAGTTTGGACAGTTATACCTACAACTTTAGTATGACATGAATATAACGCTTCTTTGCAGTTAAGTAATAATTATATTTGGATAAACACTTCAAATTTATTTAATCCTCTGTGTCTGGATAAAAATTAGTATCAACGCGGCATAAATAGAACACAAGTCAAGTGATGCGATTGGCTTTCTTCAACACATGATAAAAGAGCCGCTAATGCTATATGTACACATAGATTTAAGTTTGTGATTTTGTTATGTTATTACTTTGTTGTTCAACAAAGTTTATTCTTTTCTAATGCGCGTTTGACAGTCATCATCATCATCATCATCATCATGATTTCGGCCGAAAGACGTCCACTGCTGGACATAGGCCTCCCTCAAGTGTTGCTGAAACACGTCCTGTGTATCTCGCATCCATCGGATTTTCGCATTCCTCACCAGGTTAGAGGTCCACCTTGTCTTCCAACGCTCCGACTTCTGGTACGAGGTCGCTACTCCACAACCTTTCGTCACCGTCGAACATCTGTTTTGCGATTAATGCCCTGTCTACTGCCATTTAAGAAGTCGATTCTTCGGGCTATGTCGGTAACCTTAGTTTTCCTGTAAATATCTTCAACTTTGATTCGATCACGGAAGAAAACAGTCATATTTACTATTACTTCCATTAAAAAAAAAAACTTTTATCTGCTTTTTTATTTATTTGTCTCCTATACATTCTAATCGTACCTAAAGATTTCAGTCTATTATATACAAAGCGTCATCGCGTTGTGTTCGATCGCACTGTGAGTCGAAATTGAATTTTATACTTTAGGTAAATCTGTCTCGTGACTGCCAGTGATTGATTGCCACAGCAGTTACGACCGTTGACCTCTGGAATATGAATTCGCTTTCTGTTTCGCTATATCTTTATAACAACTTAGGTAACATCCAAGTAATAGATGTCACTGGGTGTGTACAAACATCGTGAATAGATTATATTAAATCGCGTGAGTTAAAAAAAAGAGTTAAAGTATCGAATTTGGAGTGGTTTATTTATTATATTAAGTGATTTGTTTATAATCTTGCTTGTTGTATTAAAAAAGAGAATGGGCATTTTGGACCCAGATCTATATCAATGATCATAGTGACAGCTTCATTTTGTTTTATGACACGAATTATGGAGGACGTCATCTGTATACGCAATTGATGTTTTCTTTTCATACACCTAAAGGAGGGCGCCTACGAGCAAATTACTTAACCAATAACTCGTTTTTGTTTCTGTTGCACTTTCATACAAACTCGTGACATGATGTGAGAAACAAATTAGTTCCTTAGAAAAGTTGCTCGTGTGTACTATCTCTAACACTTCGATTTTTTGTCGTTATAGACAAATTTGCCTACCTTGTGATATTAAGTTATCTACCTATTAAGTTACCTAGTGATTGGGTTTTTTTTTTAAATTGTTATAAGATAGTGCTTGACTGCGAACCCTCCTGATGGTAAACAGTGATGCAATTGTTGATGGTGAGGCGATAATGGATAATTTCAATTTCTTAATTTATGATTGTTAAAAGTTATTTAAAAGCTAAGGAGTGATATGAAAGAAAAGGGAGTTAGTGATTATAGATTTAAATTTATAGATAGCTTATAGATTTTTAAGAGGAGAGTACTTAAGAAAAACCAAAAAGGCACTTACAGTTTTCAAAATTTCTATAAATAAACCGCACTGAATTAAACAAAAATAATAATAATGAAAAACTTAAATAGGTGTGTCAACAGTTTCACCGCGAGATATTTGCAAACCTATCCTTAATGTCGAGAAAAATAAAATAAAGATTTATAATTTAGTAAATCCCGCAAATAGAAAAGGTTGATTTAGCTGTTTTTGAGAGATATGAACAATTTTTTTCTCGAAATAAGGATAAGTTTGCAAATATCTTTCGGTGAAGCTGTTGGCACATCAATTTATTTTCTTCATTATTTTTTTTTGTGTAATTCAGTGCGGTGTATTTTACGAAATTTTAAAAATTGTAAGAGGTGTTTCTGAAGGGCTCTCCTTTTAATTTCTTAAAGGTTTTGTGTTACAAGTGGAAGAAGTTAATTGAAAATTTTAAATTAAAAAAAGTACCTACTACAGTTTCAACTCTGTTTAACCAGTTTTGCATCTGAGCTGGATAAATACTGGAACGAAAAGAAAACATCGATTTATTACTCTGGAACTAAAACGAAAATAATATTTTCGTAAAATAATATGAGTAACAATTCTCTAAACAAAATACAAACTTTAAAACATTAAGCAGACGAGGTTTGAACAGAAAACTAAATAAAGTCATGTTTATTCAGCAACCACAGATGTAAACTGAAAACAAAAACTTTTGCATACCAAAAAAACACGTAAAAGATTTATAAAATATATAAGTACTAGGCGGTGCCAGCGGCTTCGCTCGCGTTATAGTAAAAAATTATCTCAAGGGAACTTACTATCAAAATAAAAGTATTCTATATGCTATTCCAGGAGATATAATCTATCCGTGAACAATTTTCTTCCTAATTCCAAACGGTTGAACCGTTTGAGTGTAAAGAAGTAACAAACATACACACACACTTACCCACATACTCACCCACACACTCACACACATATTCAACCACACACTCACTCACATACTCGCCCACACTAGTGTGTGAGTATGTGAGTGTGTGTGTGTGGTCTACTTTTTTAATGCATATAGGTTAGTACCTATACGCATTAAAAAGGTTTCGCCTTTATAATATTATATAATGTGATTATCTTGCCTGTACTGTTCTACTCTGGGCAAATGCTTCCTTTCCCTTCTTCCATTGTTCCCAGCTCTGGACCAAATGGCCAACTTACCTAAGTTGACCATCGTAATCTCCTCGCTGATATGTCCTTCGTGCGATTTTTGGGCACCAGTTCTGTGTTTTACAACCCATCAATAGATGCGGTTAACATGTTCAGCCCAGACCCACTTATGCTGGGCAGCAGAAAAAAGTCAATTGATTCCTTGACAGTTTTTTTTTAAACGTCCGTACCTCTACAAGTGGGTATTCGAATTATTTCGCATACGCACTTGGCAGGTTTTTCAGATCACAGAGGTTGAACGGCTGTAAAAGTCCATCAACTTGTATTTATACAGGACAAAGGGTCTGTTTGCTCGGCCTGTTGACAGTTTCGAACCAAAGCGATGGTATGTCTAGCGCGATTAAGTTACTCTTTCAGATAAACACCGGGACGAACCAATTTATGTATTATGTACGAGTATACAAAATAAAGGTGAGAGGTTTTGATTAAAGGCTCGTGTTTTTGTAGGGTGTTCTGTTTGTGTATTTTTTAAAATTTAAATTTGAACTTTTTTCTTTTGTATTGATTTTTTTGTGCGAAGGTTGCTTAGATTTAATATTCTTTGTAAGGTTATATGTTTAAGGACTTTGTATTAATTTCTATAAATAGGTAGATACTGACGTCAAAAAATCACTACGTTGGCGCCATCTATCGGCGATTGTAGAGCAATGTGTTTACTTCCCTTTTTTACGCGGGAAATTATCAAATGAGTTCTCCCGCTCTGAGTGGTGTGGGAAAAGGAATTGTGATACTTTTAATGACTAAACCCGCTTCCTTCAGTTACCCTTTACGAGGGACACTGTAACTTCTTCGAACAATTCACAGCTCTGAATATGTTTACTTGTCTTTGGTCTATTTTTTTCTGATCTGAGTAAGTCATTGAAAATAAAAAAAGATTCTGTAAGCTACGCAGGTACGCGAAACTTCAAAAGTCGTAAAAACTTTTAATGTTAAGACGCTAATTTCTTTTGGAAATTTCTAGATTAAGAAATTAAAATTGAATTACAAAGTTCTCAAAAACCAATTAGGTACAAGTAACCTTCCAGGCGTAATAAATGTTTTGATGAGGGATTCTCTTCAAACTTTTTCTTTAAAAGCAATTTTACATTCGAAGAAAGATTCATCTGTTTTCCATTCAAGATGCTTTGGACACTCAAAATCATTGTTGAAGTCTTTTAATTTAAAATTAATTTGTCACAATCAATCATGCTAACTATTGTAGTTAAGACAGCTCATTACTTTCGAATTAAGGCAGATAGTCTTTGAATTCAATTTATCCATCACTAGCTTTTGCGAGTTGAAAAATATCTTAGGAAAACGTATTGCTGGAATTAAAAAGTATGCCATTTCCTAATACAGGTCAAAAACTACCCATTTTACCCATTTAAAAAAAATTGTTTAATTTAAGGGATCATAATATTTTATTGGAACATACATACGTATATATATATATATATATATCTGTATAAAATAATAAATCGGAAGAGATTTTTGTGTTTTTATTGTTCAATCTCTGGAACGAGCATTATGATTGGAAAAATATTTGAGTATGGAATAGCCAGATTCATGACGTTATAGGTTGAGTTTAAGCAGTAACTAAATACGGGTGAAACTGCGGGGATTAGCTAGTTTATAATATGTAGGTATGATACCTGGCCCGTAAAACGCAGAATTAGTGCCCGGATACAACGACGCGGGGCCGCGGTAGAACACGTAGGAGATGGCGGGACGACCTAGATAGGGCTAGCAATGATAATAATAATGATACCTGAAAATTCCGATTCAATTTTATCGTTTGCAGATTTCATTTAAAATAAATGTAAAATGGTCATCCATTAGTACTCTGCTAGCTGTCACGCGCAGTAGTTACCGCTTTGACATAAAAGAACCATCACAATATTCAATCGCGATAGTTCCCATGAAGTTGATTTTTATTCCATTTAAAATGCTCAAGTAACAGAGCTTTTTAACGGACAGGTGCGACGGGACAATGCTACGATATGTTTTCATAGATTTTGTGTCTAAGGCCATGTGGCCATCTGCAAGCCATTTGAATGGGGCACGATCGTGCGATTGATCACTTTACGGCTCGGTGGCCCGCCATGTAAGGCAACTTGCATGGCAGCTGGTTGTAAGTGAGCATTAACATTTATATATATTTTTTTACCTTACACATAATATTTGTACATTACACATAATAATAATAAGTAAATAACTGCCGTTCACTCTCATAAGATTCAGTTGAAAACTGGCGTCAGGAAACTACCACTGACTATTTGGCACAGCCGTGAGACACACATTCTGTCAGTATTTTTTTTTTCTTCGTTATCTTCTTTTGTTTTTACAGTGTGTATCCATGCGTGTCAAATAACTTATTTTTCTTTGTTTTCCTTTCTAAGTGGAAACACGGCGCTATAAAAATAATATAATTATTCTGTCTTTTCTAAATTTACGGTTTTTGAATTTTTTTCCTTACTTGCGTTACATGGGATTGCTTCATACTAAATTTCATGATTCTAGGTTAACGGAAAGTCCCTTAAGGGTTTTGATTCCTTTGCGAGCGTCAAAATATATGTCACAATCGGAACATAAACACCTTACCTTTAGATTGCGGTGACTTAGAAGTTTGATTTTTAAATCTCCAAGGGAAAGTACCTAGACTTGGGTATGTACTTGATATTAATTTTTGTTTGATCACTGAGAAAAAGAGTCTTGACAGTCAGGGCCTGCGCACACCTGAGACAAGACTGTCTTAGACAGAATTGTCTACGACGTCGCAGACTGTTTTGAGACGTCCAGTGTTGCCAATCGTAACACTAACTTACCACTAGAGTCAACTTTTAAAACCACTAACAAAAAATTATCCCACACACAAAATCGCTAAATTTCCCAGTAACAAAATATGTGTTGTACTAAATAAAATAAGTAGGCGTATGGGTTATTAGTTTCATCAGTTCAGTTGATCAAAATAACATTTGTGGCTAAATTAACATTAGTAGGTAATTACAACATACAAATGATTCAACAACAGCTATGTATTAATTCATCTTCAGACGAATCATTTTTGTTTGCACCATCATCGTCGGTATCAGATTGATAATTATAGATTCTATGGTGATGATTTATACCCGAGTGATCGCATTTTTTGTAAGAAATTGAGTTTTACTAAAGCACTACAAAAATGCACTAATTACTAAAACCTATATTTCGCAACTAAATGGGGGGTTAAAACCACCAGTTTTAGTGGAAAATCCACTAAGTTGGCAACACTTTGCCGTACGCTGCTAGACTGTTTTGTTTTGATAGTGTGCGCCGTGACGTAGACAAAACAGTCTTGTCGCACGTCGTAGACAATTCTGTCTAAGACAATCTTGTCTCAAGTGTGCGTAGGTCCTCAGACAGATGGATAGACGGACTATAAAGTGGTCCTTTATGGGTTCTGTTTTTGCCAACTGAAGTACGGAACACAAAAAAAGAAAATGTGACTTAAAATTGTTTTATAGATGGAACAATTTCTTTGAAAAAAACATTTATATATGTCTTGTACTTGCGTCACACCAGGAATGCATAAAATGTCAGGGGAAAGTTCTGTGTGAATGTGGATGGTTATAAGGAAAGAGAAAAACCAAAGAAACAATGGCTGGATCGTGTGGAATATGATGCCT
Organism: Mythimna vitellina; assembly: GCA_949316375.1. Classification (NCBI taxonomy): domain Eukaryota; kingdom Metazoa; phylum Arthropoda; class Insecta; order Lepidoptera; family Noctuidae; genus Mythimna; species Mythimna vitellina. The sequence continues at coordinate 9,995,381 of OX438696.1, forward strand.
TTGACGAAAAAGGAAAACAATAAATGCCCCGAATATTTTTTGTATTTTTAAAAGAAATGTTTCTCCACACTAGGCGTTAGGTATTCCTGTATCATGTGTGCGTTCACAAACATGGAAACTCACATACTTACACAATCTATCTGCAGAGCATACAAACATTTGTTTAGTGCGGGAATCGAACCCATGACACATAGTGCAGCAGCCAGTTACTTAATCACTGCGCCAAGCATGCCGTCAAATTAGGATGAAGAAGATCACCTGTCTGCGGGAACCTTTACTTTACCGTTCAGAAACTTTTCGAAGTTTACCGACGCATGGACTTGGAACTCTTTTGCTTTTACGATTAAACTTATTTTCAATTTCCAGGCATTCGTAAATATACGTAATGTATTCGGTTATTACAAAAAGTTTTCGTCTTTAAGTTGTGAGACGGGATTTCGGCAAAAAAGTTAGTAACTAATTCCAATCAGTATTCATAAATCGAGCTATACATGAGGTTGAAGTTTTTATGCCCAGTTTTATATAGTTTACGATGAAGAAAAAGATTTCATTATATTTAAAACTAGCTGTTGCCCGCGACTTCGTCCGCGTTAAGTTCGTAAAACTGTACAATCACTCTGTGCTTGCAATTCATTCCGAAAGGAACGAAATAATTTATTGTACTTTAACATAAAACGGTTAAAGGTAAAAATATCCAAATTAAGAACCTCCTCCTTTTTTAGAAGTCGGTTAAACACGCAAATTACCTTCAGGAAACATGTTATGTACTCGTCCAGATCCAGATGTATGACCGTCAATGAACAGAAAGAGCATGTATGGGTCGTAGCAGTGGTCATTTCACCTTCCCCAAGGGAAAAGGCATATGTATGCATGGGAAATTATGTATGTTTCTGGTTTATGTTCTGGTAAAACATCATTGCATGATTTTAACCCCTCGCCACAGTGAGCACGCCACAATCAAATCGCAGCGGTAATGCCTGTCTTTGAGAAGTGTCTACAGAGGCGTCACGGCATCCTCTCTTTGTGCAGGACTCACCGGTTGTGGGTATTTCGGAAGGTATCTGTGTCGAATTCAGCGGGAAGAAACACTCGGGTCTCACCATTCTGCGAAACGCCCGGAGAATACGATGGAGCATACGGTGGAAGTCAGTCCCGCTTGGTCGGAGCGCCGGCGCCGCTTTGTCCTTATGGGGGTGATTGGTGGAGAAAATGACAACCAGTAGCCTCCTTCAGTGAAGCACTACGATCAAAGAAGGTGGCTGAAACTATGAGGGATAGGACATCCTGACTCCTCAGCGGTCGCTGCAAGGGACGCTCCGGGTGTTGAAAGTCGCAAGGCAATTCCCAGCCATCGCAAACACGGGATTGCGGTGGTGCTGTCCGGCCGTCTGGTCAAAGCAGTCCTGAATCGACGGCGCGTAGTATTCTACGCGCGACTCAAAAAGATTTCAGCAAATGGATAGGGCCCTCTAGGGCCGATGTCTGCTAGGGCTGCAAGATTGATCGAAAGAGTTATCTCCCATAACAATTTTCGCCTCAATAACTTTTCACTGAAGAGTTTAAGCAGTTAGACAGCTTTGGTAGAGATAAACGAAGGAGCATAATCGGGACACCGACCTTCAGCTGGATAACGTGCACTGATAGTGAAAAGCCTTAAGTGAATCCAAAAACTACCATCATCATCCGGCAGGCATTAAGTCCGCCGCTGTACATTTGTGCATAAAGGATTAAATAAATAAATAAATAAATCATCAACTATCTTCTTCCACAACAGTACTTATGAAGAAGTGGCGAGAGCATGCTTGCATTGATTGTTGCAGTTTGATCATTTTAGGCGTTAGAATTACTTGTTCATTTACCTAGGATATTTTGGTGTGTATTTAATTGACATCCCCGTATATAAGACAAATGTTTTTTCCATAGTAGGAACTACCTTATGAAGAGTCTCCAACTTATGAATGAAACTACGGCGAAACCTTGTGCGCGTGTATCCCCGTTCAATCGAACTCGCATATTGATGGCCAAACCGAGAAATTACTGACGCCGATTGCCTCTATGAGGACACGGCGGTTCACTCAAGATGGATAGACCTCCACCGCATGCTACACCGAGTCCTCCAGGTGATTCACAAAATGGTAATATCAGGGTACTTTCAACCGAACCCAGAACAGAAACCGTTCGAAACACCCACAACAGTCCTGAGCTTATCCATAAAACAATGAAATTATGGTTAACAAATGTAGCATCCGATAAGTGTTATCCCTGAGACTGGCCTCCCTTAGAGGGTTGTTCCAGTGTTGGTCACCACTCATTGCAAAGAGGTAACGTCCAGATATCGACGTAAGGCTGTAAGGAATCTGAGATATATCATACGTTGTCGAACTGTGGTCAGAAAAACACATTCGATCCCGTATTATAAGAAGCGGTGACTGCAAATAATAAAACACACCATTATTAATCCGCAAGGTGCCATCATGCCGGAGGACACAGTGGAGATGTGCCCTGCAAGGGCGGAGCACCGCCGTGTCCTCGTGAAGGCAATCGGCGTCAGTGACCTCTCGCGCCGGGCTCTGATCCAGAGCGAGGAGTAGTGGCAGGCGGTCGCCTCCTTCTGCAAAGCCGTAATGCTAGCGAAGGCGGAGGCCGCACGCGTTAGGGAACGAACGGCCTCACGCCGAGCCAAGATTCCGACCCCGACTACCAATCACGGTAGACGCGGGCTTCCGGACGTCGAGCAATGGGTAGCTAGCCGTCCTGTAGTTGACAGGATCGAGCCCAATCCTCAACAGCGCGTAGTGATAGACACAGGTGTAGTTTTAGTCGGTAAAAGATTGACACGTCCTCACGCTCCAACCAGAGCGGGAGAAGTCATTGGATGATTTCCACCCTTAAAAAAGAAAAAAAAGGTGCCATTATCATCATTATTATTTCAGCCGAAAGATGTCCACTGCTGGACATAGACCTCCCCAAGTGTCGCTATAATAACCGGTCCTGTGAGTCTCTCATCCATCGGATACCCGCGACCCTTACCAGGTCATCGGTCCACCTGGGGACCATCCAACGCAAAGTACCCTGTAACCCCTTCCGAAAATGTGGTCGTGTTATTTTAAAGTGAATAATTAAATACATATAGCTATTTACTTTTATCGTCTTTGGATGGTATCCCTTGAATAATCACAGTCAATTAGCTTGTTACTATAATGCGAAAAATATAATAAAAATAAGCTGTAGGATTGTTAAAAATGCCTCCGTCTAACACCAGTTTAACCATAACTGTAATCGTGGGCGATGGCCATTCTTCTGCCACTCAGAAAATTACGTAAAATACGCAATGCCATCTATCAAATTGAATATGAAGTTCAACCGTCATTGTCATCATTATTTCTACTTTGAGTCTTTAGATGGCGTTGCGAGTTGCGTGTGGTGTCATATTTTACTTCTCGAAAACTTTGATTTCATACCGTTTGTCTTTCATATGCTTTGTTTCATTGCGATAAAACAAAGCCTAAATAAGATAATTATCAAGTTCCACACAATTTAAATGTATAAAAGTTATTTACATCGATTTCTAAAATTAATAATACGCACTTCACTAAAAATTTCTACAGATATATTATATACGTAGATTTATAAAAAAAAATTGTAAGTATGCAAAAATATATAAAAAAATCTTATTCACGATGACAAAATAGAACAAAAATCTCTCGTAAGAGAGCCGTACGGGATTTGAACCACCTTCACATTACATTAAAGTCTAGATGCGAAACCACTGCGCTGCGGTCTTCGATGAATAAACTATAAAATAGACGTTCTTATATAAACGTCATAATTGACTGGTTGGCTCCCTAACGATGATAGCGTGATGATTTTCGTTTTAGAAGTTAAATTTGCAGCTAAATGGAATAATGTAACATTATAGTACGTGGTTTTATTCGTCGCTTTGATTTTATTATGTGTTTTGATTAGTTTGTACAAAATATTTGGAAGATATCGAATAGAAATGTCAATTTTATTTTGAAAAAATGGTAAAAGTTATTTTAATACAAAAAAAAATAAGATAAAATAATGACAAATTTTTTAACTGTAACTGGGAATTGAACTCGCGGCAAATGTCGTTCAATACCTACATTTTGGATTATTGCTCACCCCCCATAGCAAATAGCGTGATAGTTTATAGCCTATCAGTTGCCCTGACCTATAAGGATTGTGTATGCAAAATTTGAACAGGATCGGTTCAGTAGTTTTTGCGCCAATTAATACCATCCCAAAAGAATTTTACTGTTTTATTATATGTATAGATACAAGTAAGATCTCGTACTCATTTTGTTAATTCAATTTTGTTGATTCGGTTCATCTAGCCTCTCAAGACTTATTTAATAACAATGAAGCGTGCCCTTCGTTATACAAAATAAGCAGAGACAAATAATTGAATTATTCTGATGACTTCCTTTATTGTGTTAAAGCCGCTCCAAAAAGACAAATAAACGCGTTAAGCGAATGAAATAAGCAGGTTCTTACAAATGTTTGCGGTAAAAAGTGACTCATTACGAAAGTTGTAGGCACTTTCGTGAAATTAAATTTATTCAAAGCAAGCATTTTCACAATTTAAAACCCAACAAA